>CAEKDK010000001.1:0-10000000 GCA_903112645.1 Prunus armeniaca
CATTAATATGAAATGATCTGTTAGATGAGCATGATATACACCATCAAACAAACACAAGAAATGAATGATAGACTCCGAAAAATCAAAACTCGCTTTCAAAAGCAAAGCAAGCAGACCTGCATTGCTCGGACCTCTTCACCTTCCGACCCCTTCCTCAAAGCATTTCTGCTCTTCTTCTGCTCTCTTCACTTCCGGAATGGCAAACACCTCCTCAATCTCCTCCTGAATATGGTCCAATTCTATGGCTCTGGAACTCGACCTGTCTCCGCTATCAGAATTTTCTCGGTCAAAATCTGCAACAAGCCGGCGATGTGGGGCTAGGCTGCTAGGGCGGCTAGGCAGGGCTAGGCGGGGCTAGGCGGGGCTAGGCGGCTAGGCGGCTAGGCGGCTGGGCGGGCCTCCTAGGCGGTTGGGTCTTTTTACGATGCCGAAGCTGGAGGACGAAGCAGTCGAAACCGAAGAAAACCAATCGAAGCTTGAGTTTGATAGAGAAGCGAAATGGCTGTGACTGCGCAGTTCAAGCTTCGTGATAATATTTAAAGGTATAGCCGTTCGGCTATACTCTTAAAATATTCGAATATGTTAATATTTAAAGAGTCTAGCCGTTCGGCTATACTTTAAAATATTCGAATGTATTTACCCTTTAAATATACATTTTTGTCCTATCGTTTTAAGGTCTAGGGCTAAAATACACTTTAGCCCATTGGGCTAGATTTATTTCTTCAATTATTTTATTTATACAAGCGATATTGGGGAATTAAAATTTAAATTATTTCCGATACCTCATTCTAATGATTTCCAACTATTAGCCCATTGTGCAAGAATTATAAAAAAAATGGATTTTATTTATAACAAATAATATGGGTTAAACCCATAAATACAACAACAAAAAATAGAGATTCGCCAACATTTTGTGGATCAAAGAATGTTGAATTTCATAGTATAAAATTGCTTGTATAGGAATTTACTTTTTAAAATGTATCCATCGTAATTATGAACTAAACCCAATTACAGCCTTTTTTCTTATTGCACTTGACAACCCTTCTCTTCTGCAATGTGATATATCAATCCGCGATGTATTCTATGCAAATGAAAAATTGATACAAAACAGTCTAACGAGACAATGAAAGAAGTTTGCAACTCTGGTTTGAAATAAATTGAAGGTAACATAAATCATATGACATTGATATACGAACTATTCTAAATGAGAATTCAAACAACATGCGTTATATGAGAATTAGCATCTCATTCTTAGGCCTCGTATAGGATTTTTTGTTTTATTTTTAAGTTTTTAAGGTGTTTGGTAAAAATAAAATATCCCAATTATTTTAAAGCAGTGTCCTTTAACAGCAGCTTTTAAAAGCAGACTCTGGGTTGCTTTTCAAAGCTGCTTTCAAAAGAAGCAGAGATGAACCTTTAATGAATTCTTTAAATTCCCAAAATATCATAATTCATTTTAAACAATGAACACCCACTCCACATCCACCACTTGCACCACCACATCACTGCCTCCACCACCTGCCACCACCACCTCCACCACCTCACCAAACCTCCACACCATCCACCACCTCCACAACCACCCTCCTCTACCTCCACCTCCCCACACACCACCCCCACCCCCACCACCACCACCACAACCACCACCTCCTCCAAAACCTCCACATCCACCATCTCTAAACCAACGCCACCACCCACCATCATGCTGCCACTACCCCCACCACCACCACCTCTCATACCGCCATCCCCCCACCACCACTACCACAACCATCAACTCACCTTCATCACCACCTCCTCCACCTCCACCTCACCACACCACTACCACCACAACCACCTCCTCCTCCAAAGCCTCCACTCCCCCACCATCTCCACAACCAACACCACCACCACCACCATGCTACCCACTGTTGCCACCCCCACCATCTCCACAACCGTCGTCCCCACCCCCACCCACCACCACTACACACAACCATCAACTCCACCTTCATAACCACCACCACCTTCACTCCATCAACACCACTAAACCCACATGATTAGTACATAACACTTTCAACATCATGTCTATTTTAGTCATTATTCACAATTACAAAAATTTTATTTTAAAATTTACCAAACGGTTTTAAACACTACTTTTTGTACTAACAGTACTTTGAAAATATTGTTTACCAAACATGGAGCTGCTTTACTTTACAGCTAAATATTTTCAAATCACAGCAAAAAGCTACTTTTTTTAAAGTGACAGCAATTCCAAACTGGGCCTTACATATAACATATTATTTCATTTGTCTACTGGTTGTGCCTGTTGTTAAACTGGTGCAACCAACATTCTTTTTCACCAAGAAATTTTTCCTTGAACCTCAAAGAAATTTAGCTAGGAAAACCTTTGGTGGGAAGGGAAAGTTAGGATAGATGAGGCAGAGGCAAGGCTAAAGAACAATCGCGAGCACATGTGATATTACAGAAAATGTAGCGAAGGAATTTTGAACGACCATTTTCCAAATTAAGCAAACATCTTATAATGAAATCAAGACAGGAACTTATAACAAGCCCTCATTGAGTAACAATGTCCAAAAACACAAGATGAACACCGCACCACACTCAGCACACATAATTGCTCAATTGTGTTGTAAATATAAAAAAAGATGAGATATCACTTTGTACAATCAAATAGTTCTTCATTCCTCGTTGCCCAAATCATTGAACGCATCGCGCAAATCATTGAGCATTTCATCCGACGTCTCCTCTACATGCAGATGAAATGAGTCTCCATCAACAGGAAGAACCAAATTGTCCCATACCAAGAAGAAATTCAGAAAATTCAAAACCCTCGCACATAAATTTACTAATATGAGACAAATGTGCTTTGACATTCATCGTCGTTGTCATTGAAACCAGCACCAATCTCTGGCGTCCAACATCACCAGATCTTTGCATCAGTGCAGCAACGTGACAAGACCATCCCAATTAACTTTTGCACCCTTCAAATTTAAGTACTTTATATTAGGCCCCAACTTCACAATTGACAATGCCCCACGTCCATGATTAGAGCCTTTGGACAAATCTAAACCATAAAAATTCTTGCAATGTGTTTGTATAATTGCAAGTATTTTCGCCAAATTTAATTATCAACCCAATGATAACACCTCCAAGTTTTTCCACTTGCCAATCAGCTCTAGGTTCGTGTGTTTGCAATGTGTTTGTATAAGTCCTGCCATCTTCCGTTGTCCATCTGCAAGAGTATGACAAGGAATTTAAAAATAATTTTTTAAAAGATCGAGCACTGAGACAAAAAGATTACTAAATAATAAACAGAAACCTGGGAAAACAATCACCTTAAGTTGAAGAATGCAAGGCTGAATGCATATGGTAATCATTTATAATAAGGACCAACAAGAGAATTAATTGATGGAGTGTTGGAAAATTGTTCATTCAACAAGGACTTTCCACATTCCAATGCAGTGCATGCTCTGGATGTTCCAAAGGACTTCTCGCATTCCAATGCAGTGCATGCTTTGTTGATTCAAAAGCACTTCTCACATTTCAATGCAGTGCATTGGTTTTGGAGGCTAGGGCTAAGCACAGTTTGATTAACCAGACCAAGTGGTTGGAACTACCTACCAAACAGAAACCAATTAAGTCGATGAAGGAAATTATGGGACCAACATCGACCGGCCACACTCTCATCTACCGACCACAGTCGGTTCATGACCAAGCAAATGGTTTGTTGCAGGAATGTTTCAACGAAGAAAGAGAGCGAGAAGAGAGAGAGAGAGCGGTTGAAGTACTAATTGCATTAACACGTCCTATTGAGTAATGGTTAAATTAACTTACTTCATACTGGATTTGGTTTTCATCTTATTAAGGTAAAAATTGTTACCCCAGCCAACAATCACAGAGAAATGGGAAAAACACAGTAACTCCATGCCAAAAATTGTTAACCCTTGGCCTTGCTTTGCCTTCCATTACACGAGGAGATAGCGTGTATTCATAACAATTGGTCGTTGAATTATTGATCAAGTATTAAATTTGCCGACTGGCAACTTCCCTTTTTATTTTTCTCTTTAATTTCCAAGTATAACGTCAACTTGTTTTTTTTTTTTTTAAATTATTACTATTATTATTATTATTTTATAGTGCAAGCAATAGTCTAAAAGGGGAGGGGAATTTTCCACACACACAAACAAGTATGATGTCGTGGTTCGAGCATGAGATCTCTGGTTTGCAAGTCATTGTCCTTTTTCACTAAGCTAGACCCCGTTGACTTATATAATAAACTGTAGATATACATATGATTTTCAGCATTTGTTTATAAATGCAAACTACCATTAAACACATGTACTAAAGCATAAAACTGCACGTCTTTATGGGAAGATATTTTTATACCTAAGCTACTGTTGCCCCTTCACATACGTCGCAAATTGTAAACCCATGACCTTCACAATATGGACATTTTGCTCCTTCTTCCACCCAATCCAAGAACTGCTGTCATTTAACAAAATAATTAAAACTTCATCCTGGATGGATAATGCTCAAAAATGAGAATATTAATATCTGTGTTTGAAACCTCTAACCTGTTCTTCAATGTTTGGCTCGCCTGTTCCATCACATTCTGCAACAAAGAAATACAGATAAGCTACCAAGGGGACTGAGGATAGTTGAAACAAAATATGCAGAAGTACAAAAATAAAACTAATGCATATCATCATCAAAGCCATTGGTGTTCAACATTATATTTAAAAATCAGATCAAACAAAATAAATATACAAATTCATAGTATGGGTGGATTTAGAGTACTTCTGCAAAAGTTTAGCGAAGCATGGCAATGATTTATAAACTGGAATATAGTGACTAAGACGGGAGACAGACAGGAGGTACCTGCGCACAACAAGCGACCCTCCCCTCGACAAGTAAGACACCTTGTTGTGGTATTCATTGTCTTGCTTTCACCTACTTTTTTTTGGTTCCTGCTAAGTCTAGACGAATCTTTCCAGCGGTTCTCTCCAAGGAGAAAAACATGATGCTTAGATACCTTTACTTTTGTAACGCCTTCTTTCACAAGTGTTTGCTGGACCTCTGAAATTTCTGTTCCAGAAGTAACTGCAGCTCCATTTGTATCTTCCCAAACAACATAACCCACACAACCATTTGAAGAATTACGATGTTTCAGCCTATGTAGTAGTTCGCTATAGCTTATACGAACATGATCAGGTTGCTAGCTCAAGGCCAACCAGGAGAAGAAAATCAGTTTACCAATATAATCAGCTACATTTATTAGTATCCAAAATAAGTTACGGTGTGTTACCAGTTACCACAGCACATTACGTCACTGTCATATCATATCGTATTTATTTGCATGTTAAGTGATTGTCTCATGAACTGGAACCAAGAAACCTGATGTCTGAGTTACTGAAAATAGAGTCGGAGCTTCAGGTCCATTTCTCAATTAAGTAACAGAGCTTCATGGTTGGTACTTAGTACTGTTTGCTACAATTCTTTACAATCTGGGTGAAGAAAATGAAGGCTTAGTTCACTTCAAATTGAACCATCAAATGAGTTTTTGGCTCCTCTTGAGGAATGCAAGTAATGACTTACCAAACCATTATGTTCAGTTCCAAGTGAGGAATGATATATTGGTACTGAAACTTAAAACATCAACGGCTTCCACTTAATAAAGGCTAATGGTATGTCGTCAGAAGGCTATACCTTTTGTGTAGCAGTCAGAGTACTCCCTTTGTTATCCAAACCCTCAATTTGTGCCACCGTATATAATTGTTCAAGAAGTTCTGCAGTCACTATGCCATCTTGAGGGGCGTCTAAGGAGGCCTGTCAGAGAAGATATTACGAGTTGACTAACATATATATTTTGCGTTGTGAAATTTTTGTTCAACTTGATGATTCTGAAATTTTACACTTCATGCATTATACATAGTAACATCTAATGATAATTGAAACTTACTTGCCAAGTCTTGACAGCACGTTCGGTCCCGCTTGAGAAGCTGGAAAACTCCATGTCTTCCTCACCCAAGTAAAATCCTAGTTTTTGCGATGCTTCCTGTCAAATAACAGGAACATTATATTAAAATCCTAATTTAGAACAAGTCGAAATCACAAATATTACATCCAAAAACGAAGCAAACACTAGAAAAGGAAATAACCACACAAACCCAGTTACCAGGAAAAGAAAAGAAACAAAAGTTAACAACTTTCTATACTAAAGACAAAGTTAATACCCCCTTGTAAGTCCTAAAAAACTGTATGCTGCTCAGTTTTCAATTTGCCAAATTCAAAAGTACCATTTTATAATTCAAAGACAACACTAAATCATAAAACAAAACACAAGAAATGAATGATAGACTTCGAAAAATCAAAACTCGCATTTCAAAAGCAAGCAGACCTGCATAGCTCGGACCTCTTCACCTTCCGACCCCTTCCTCAAAGCATTTCTGCTCTTCTTCTTCTCCTTCACTTCCGGAACGGCAGACACCTCCTCAATCTCCTCCTGAATATGGTCCAATTCTACGGCTCTGGAACTCGACCCTGTCTCCGATATCAGAATTTTCTCGGTCAAAATCTGCAACAAGTCAGCGATGTGGGGCTAGGCGGGCGCTAGGCGGCTAGGCGGGCTCTAGGCGGCTAGGCGGGGGCTAGGCGTGGGCTAGGCGGGCGCTAGGCGGCTAGGCGGGGGCTAGGCGGCTGGGCTGGCCTCCTAGGCGGGTTGGGTCTTTTTACGATGCCGAATCTGGAGGACGAAGCAGTCGAAACCGAAGAAAACCAATCGAAGCTTTGAGTTTGATAGAAAAGCGAAATGGCTGTGACTGCAAGTCCAAGCTTCGTGATAATATTTACAGTGTATAGCCGTACGGCTATACTTTTAAAATATTCGAATATGTTAATATTTAAAGACTCTAGCCGTTCGGCTATACTTTTAAAATATTCTAATGTATTTACCCTTTAAATATACATTTTTGTCCTATCGTTTTAAGGTCTAGGGCTAAAATACCACTTTAGCCCATTGGGCTAGATTTATTTCTTCAATTATTTTATTTATACAAGCGATATTGGGGAATTAAAATTTAAATTATTTCCAATATCTCTCATTCTAATGATTTTCAACTATTAGCCCATTGTGCAAGAATTTTTTTTAAAAAAAAAGGATTTTATTTATAACAAATAATATGGGTTAAACCCATAAATACAACAACAAAAAATAGAGATTCGCCAACATTTTGTGGATCAAAGAATGTTGAATTTCATAGTATAAAATTGCTTGTTGTAGGGGACTTTTTCTTCCTGTAGCTAACCGGGCCCCAAAAAAAAAAAAAAAAAAAAAAAAAAAAAAAAAAAAAAAAAAAAAAAAAAAAAAAAAAAAAAAAAAAAAAAAAAAAAAAAAAAAAAAAAAAAAAAAAAAAAAAAAAAAAAAAAAAAAAAAAAAAAAAAAAAAAAAAAAAAAAAAAAAAAAAAAAAAAAAAAAAAAAAAAAAAAAAAAAAAAAAAAAAAAAAAAAAAAAAAAAAAAAAAAAAAAAAAAAAAAAAAAAAAAAAAAAAAAAAAAAAAAAAAAAAAAAAAAAAAAAAAAAAAAAAAAAAAAAAAAAAAAAAAAAAAAAAAAAAAAAAAAAAAAAAAAAAAAAAAAAAAAAAAAAAAAAAAAAAAAAAAAAAAAAAAAAAAAAAAAAAAAAAAAAAAAAAAAAAAAAAAAAAAGTGTTAGAATTCAAAAGGAATATTAAGGATCTAATGGACACCAACGATCTGCAAAACAAGAATCAAAAACGAACCATCAACACCACCTGTCTAGTTCCATGAGCTCGGTTGGCTCGACAAGGCTATGAATGTCCAATTTGATTGGAGAAAACATCCTATAATTCGAATTATATGTTAAGAATCAAATGGGCCCAAATATCTGCAAGAACTGAAACGATTCAACAATCTTCTGTCCTTATAATTAGCTAGGTTGGCTATATCACGGCTATGAGTGTCCAATTTAATTGGAAAAAGTTTGAGAAATTCAAATTAGAGATTGAGTATGCTAGGACCAAAAGGATCTCAAAACCTGAAAACAAAAACTGAACCCGATTCTCCACAACCCGTCCTTTACTACGAGGGTTTGGCTAGATCAAAGCAAGAGTGTCCAATTTGCGTGGAAAAAGTATGAGAATTCAAATTAAAGATTGATGTTTCCTCAGGGACACAACAATATGAAACATAATTAAAAAAACTAAACCATTCAACACACATTTCCTTTGCGTGAGTTATTGTTGGTTAGTCATAGGCTGGATTGTCCAGTTGACTGGAAAAATTATGAGAATTCCATATTTGACATTGAGATTCTACTGGGACACAACAGATCTACAACAACACATTCAAATCAAAAACCGACCGTTCACAACACCTATATTCGTGAGGCTAGGGTTGTCCATAATAACAGGAGTTGTCCACTTTTGAATTCGACCAAATTATGATATCAAATTAGAGATTGATGATTCTACTGGACCCAAAAGTTCTGCCAAACAAGAATAAAAAAACTGAACACCCTTCAAAACACCCGTCGCTTAGTGCAGTAGGTTGGCTCGCTCAAGGCTAGATAGTCCAATGTGATTGGAAACATATGATATCCGATTAGATTTGAATTCAATGGCCCAAATATCTGCAAAAACTAAACCCAAAAAACTGAAACATATCAATAATACTGTCTTTAATACTTACGGCTATGGTTTGGCTAGCTGCCAAGGCTATGAGTGTCCACTTTAATTGGAAAAAGATATGGAGCATTCAAATTGAAGATTGAGGATTCTAAGGACACAAAAGATCTGTGAAACCACGAAATTACAAACTGAAACCGATTCCACAACCCCTGTCTGTTCCTTGATCTGGGGTTGCTTAGATCAAAGGCTAGAGTGTCCCATTTTGACTGGAAAATTGTGTGAGAATTCAAATTAAGATAAGGATTCTAATGGAACAAAAGATCTGCAAAAACAAGAATCAAAAAAACTGAACCAATTCCACAACAACCGGTCGTTTCCGTGAGCTAGGGTTGGCTCAATCAAAGGCTATAGTGTCCAATTATGTGGAAGAAATACGAGATAATTCGAATTATAGGATTTAGAATTCCATTGGCCCCAAATAATTTCTACAAAAACTGAAACGATTCAACAATATCTGTCCTTATAATTAGCTAGGGTTGGCTAGATCACAGCTAGGAGTGTCCAATTTAATTGGAAAAAGTTTGAGAATTCAAATTAGAGATTGAGGATTCTATGGGACACCAAAGATCTGTGAAAACATGAATTAACCACACTGAACCGATTCAAAAACACTTGTCTGTTCCGTGAGCTAGGGTTGGTTATATCAAAGGCTCTAAGTGTCCAATTTGACTGAAAAAGTAATGAGAATTCAAATTTGTATGGAGGATTCTAATGGACACAAAGATTGCAAAAAACTTGAATCAAAAAACTGTACCGATTCATCCACCCACCGTGCCGTTACGTAAGCTCGGGTTGGCTAGATCACAGGCAAGGTGTCCAATTTGATTGGAAAATGTATGAGATGCAAATTAGAGATTGATGATTCTAATGGACACCAAAAGTCTATGAAAACATGAATTATTAAAAAAATAACCCGATTCAACAACACTGTCTGTTTCCGTGCCTGGGGTTGGTGTTAGAATAAGGCTAGGAGTGTCCAATTTGCGGCAAAAGATGATAATTCAAATTAGAGATTGATGAGTTCTAAGGTACCAAAAGATCTATAAAACATTATTAAAAACTAAACCGATTCAACAACCCCTGTCGGTTTCGGAGCTAGGGTTTGGTCAATCATAAGGCTAGGGTGTTCAATTTGACTGAAAAAGTATGATAATTCAAATTTGACATGTGGAAGATTCTAATGGACACAAAGATCTACATAAACACAATCAAAACTGAACCGATTCAAGAACACCTGTATATTCCGTAGCTAGGGTTTGGCCATATCACAGGCAAGGAGTGTCCCAATGATTCGAAAAGTTGAAATTCAATTAGAGATTGTGATTCCACTGGACACAAAAATCTACAAAAACAAGAATAAAAAAAAACTGAACCAATTGAACAACCCGGTCCCTGCTCAGTGGAGCTAGGGTTGGCTCGATCAAAGGCTATGACTGTTCCACCAATTTGATTGGAAAACATATGAGAATTCGAATTAGAGATTTAATTCAAATTGGGCCCAAAGATCTGCGAAAACTGAACCAACAAAACTAAACATTCATATATCTGTCTGTATAATTATCTAGGGTTGGCTAGATCAAAGGCTAGGAGTGTCCCAATTTATTGGAAAAAGTTTGAGAATTCAAATTGTAGAGATTTAGGATTCTATGGGACACAAAATATCTGTGAAACATGAATTAAGAAACTGAACCGATTCAAAAACCTTGTTTGTTTCCGTGACTAGGGTTGGTTAGATCAAAGGCTAGAAGGTCCAATTTGACTGGAAAAGTATGAAATTCAAATGGATATTGATGATTCTAAGGGAACAAAGATCTTTAAAAACCTGATCAAAAACTGAACGTCAATCCAAACCCTTCCGTTACGTACGCATCGTTGACTAGATCAAAGGCAAGGAGTGGGCCACTTTGATTGGAAGGTAATGAAATTCAAATTTAAGATTGATGAGTCTACGGGGACACAAAAAGATCTTGAAATACCGGAATTAAAAAAATCTAAACCCGATTCCACACACCTTCCGTTTTGTGAGCTAGGGTTGGTTAGATCTAGGCTAGAGTGTCCAATTTGCCTGTGGAAAAAGTATGAGAATCCAATTTGAGATTGAGGTTCTAAGGGACACAAAGAACTGGAAACACGAAAATTAAAAAACGAACCGATTCCAACACACCTGTCTGTTTCGAGCTAGTTTGGTTATAGATGAAAAGCTAGAGTGTCCAATTTTGATTGGAAAAATTGTGAGAAACAAATTAAAGATTAGGATTCTAAATGGACACAAAAGATTTGAAAACCAGAATCAAAAAACTGCACCATTCAACCACCCGTCTGTGTCCCGAGCTAGGTTGGGCTCGATCAAAGCTATGATGTCCCAATTTTGATAGAGAACATCGGAATTCGAAATTAGAGATTGTAATTCAATGGGCCCAAAAAGCGGGCAAAACTAGACCAAAAAACTGAAACGTTCAACACTATTTGTCCTGTTAATTAGCTAGGGTTGGCCATCAAAGGCTCGAGTTTCCCACTTTATTGGAAAAAGTTTTGAGACTTCAAATAGAGATTGATGATTCTAAGGGCAACAAAAGATCTATGAAAACATGAATTAAAAAAACTAACCCGATTTCAACCACCCCTTTCTGTTTCGTGAGCTAGGGTTGGTTAGATCATGGCTAGGAGGGTCCATTTTACTGTAAAAAGTAGGAGAATTCAAATTTAGATTGAGGATTCTAAGGGCACAAAAGATCCTGTGAAAACACGAAATTAAAAACTGAACCGATTCCACAACACCTGTCTGTTCCTGAGCTAGGGTGGATTAGATGAAAAGCTAGGATGTCCAATTTGATTGGAAAAAGTGTGAGAATTCAAATTAAGGATTAAGGATCTAATGGCCACAAAAGATCTGCAAAAACCAGAATAAAAAACTGAACCAATTCACCAACACCGGTCCGTTCCGTGAGCTAGGGTTGGCTCGATCAAAGGCTATGATTGTCCAATTGATTGGAGAACACATACGAGAATTCGAATTAAGATTTAGAATTCAAATGGGCCCACAAATATCTGGCAAAACTAGAACCAAAAAACTGAAACGATTCAACAATATTGTCTGTATAATTAACTAGGGTTGGCTAGATCAACGGCTAGGAGTGTCCAATTTAAGTGGAAAAAGTGTGAGAATTCAAATTAGAGATTGAGGATTCTAGGACACAAAAGATCTGTGAAAACATGAATTAAAAAAACTAAACCGATTCAACACCCCTGTCTTTTTCTGGTCTAGGGTTGGTTAGATCAAAGCTAGGGGGTCCAATTTGACTGGAAAAGTATGAGAATTCAAATTAGAGATTGAGGATTCTAAGGGACACAAAAGATCGGTGAAACACGAAATTAAAAAACTAAACGCGATTCCACAACACCTGTCTGTTCCATGAGCTAGGTTGATTAGATAAACCTAGGAGTGGTCCAATTTGATTGGAAAAAGTGTGAAATTCAAATTAAAATTAAGGATTCTAATGGACACAAAAGATCTGAAAAAACAAGAATAAAAAAACCTGAACCTTCAACATAACCACCGTTCTGTTCCGTGAGCTAGGGTTGGCTCGATCAAAGGCATATGAGTGTCCAATTTGATTGGAGAACCTAACGAGAATTCGAATTAGAGATTTATAATTCAAATGGGCCCAAAATATCAGCAAAAACTAAACCAAAAAAACTGAAACGATTCCACAATATTTGTCTGTAATTAGCCGATGTTGGCTCGATCAAAATGCTCGAGTGTCCAATTTATTGGAAAAAGTTGGAGAATATCCAATTATAGATTGATAATCTAAGGGAACACCAAAAGATCTTATTAAAACATGAATTAAAAAACTAACCGATTCAACAACACCTGTCTGTTTCGTGAGTCAGGGTTGTTAGATACATAGGCTAGGAGGTCCCATTGACTGGAAAAAGTATGAAGATTCAAATTAGAGATTGAGGATTCTAAGGGACACAAGATCTTGAAAACACGAAATTAAAAAAAACCGATTCCACAACACCTGTCTGTTCCATGAGCTAGGGTGATTAGATGAAAAGCTAGTAGTGTCCAATGTGATTGGAAAATTGTGAGAATTCAAATTAAAGTGTAAAGTTTCTAATGGAACAAAAGAATCTGTAAAAACAAGAATTAAAAAAACTGACCAATTTCAACAACACACCGGTCTGTTCCGTGCGCCTAGGGTGGCTCGTCAAGCCATGATAGCCAATTCCGACTGGTAACACACGAAATTCGATTTAGAGATTTAGGAATTCAAATGGTCCCAAAAATCTGCAAAAACTAAACCAAAAAAACTTAAACGATTCAAACAATATCCTGCTGTAATATGAGTAGGGTTGGCTAGATCAACGCTAGGAGTTCCAATTTAATTGGAAAAAGTTTGAGATTCAAATTAAGATTGTTATTCTAAGGGACCCAAAAGATCTATGAAAACAGAATCAAAAACTAAAACGCGCTTCAAACAACACCTTCGTTTCGTGAGCTAGGTGGTTTAGATCTATGCTAGGAGGGTCCCAATTTTAGACTGGAAAAAGTAATGAAATTCAATTGAGATGAGGATCTAAGGACACAAAAGATTGTGAAAACACTAATTAAAACCTAAACCGAGTCCCACCACACTTCTGTTTCCATGAAAGCTAAGGGTTGATTAATGAACGCTAAAGTTTCCAATTTGATTGGAAACAGTGTGAGAATTCAAATTAAAGATTAAGATTCTAATGCACAAAAGAGTTGAAAAAAACAAGAATCAAAAAAACTGAACCAATTCAACACCACGGTCCTGTTTCCTGAGGCTATGGTTGTCTCGATCAAGGCTATAGTGTCCAATTTGATTGGAAACCTACGGGAAGGTTCGAATTAAGATTTTAGAATTCAAATTGGGCCCAAACTAGCAAAAACTAGAACCAAATAACTGCAACTTGTCCACATATTTATTTAAGTAGTAGGGTTGCTAGATCAAGTCTAGGATTGTCCATTTAATTTAGAAAAAGTATGAGAGTTCAAATTAGAGATTGATGTTCTAAGGGACCCAAAAAGATCTATAAAACATGAAATTAAAAAAACTAAACCGTTCACCAACAACACCGTCCTTTTTCGTGAGCTAGGTTGGTTGAGTCATAGGCTAGGCTTGTCCAATTTACTGAAAAAGTTTAGAATTCAATTAGAGAGTGAGGATCTTGGACACAAAAGATCGGTGAAAACACGAAATTAAAAAACTGAACCGAGTCCACAACCCCTGTCTGTTCGTGGAGCTAGTGTGATTAGATCAAAGGCTAGGGTGTCCAATTTGACTGGACAAAGTGTGAGAATTCAATTAAAGATTAAGGATTCTAATGGACACAAAAGATCTGCAAAACAAGAATTCAAAAAACTGAACCAATTCAACAACCCGGTCTGTTTCCGTGAGCTAGGGTTGGCTCGATCAAAGGCTATGATGTCCAATTTGATTGGAAAACATACGAGAATTCGAATTTAGAGATTTTAGAATTCAATGGGCCCCAATATTGCAAAAAACTACAAACCACTAAACTGAAACGATCAACAATACTATGCTGTATAATTAGCTAGGGTTGGCTAGATCAAAGGCTAGGAGTGTCCCATTTAATTGGAAAAAGTTTGAGATTCAAATTAGAGATTGATGATTCTAATGGACACAAAAGATCTATGAAAACATAATTAAAAAACTTAACCGATTTCAACACACCCTGTCTGTTTCGTGAGCTAGGGTTGGTTAGAATCATAGGCTAGATGTCCCAATTTTACTGGAAAAAGTATGAGAATTCAAATTAGATATTGAGGATTCTAAGGACACAAAAGATCTTGAAAACACGAAATTAAAAAACTGAACCGATTCCACAACCCCTGTCTGTTCCGTGAGCTAGGTTTGATTCGAGACAGCTAGGAGTGTCCAATTGATTGGAAAAGTGTGGAGAATTCAATTAAAGATTAAGGATTCTAATGGACACAAAAGACCTGCAAAAACAAGAATAAAAAACTGAACCAATTCAACAACACCGGTCTGTTCCTGAGCTAGGTTGGCTCGATCAAGGCTATATGATTGTCCAATTTGATTGGAAAACACACGAGAATTCGAATTAGAGATTTAGATTCAAATGGGCCCAAAATACCTGTAAACTAAACCAAAAACTGAAACGATTCAACATTCTGTCTTTATAATTAGCTAGGGTTGGCTATATCAAAGGCTAAGGAGTTTCCAATTTAATTGGAAAAGGTTTGAGAATTCAAATTAAAGATTAGGATCTAAGGGACACAAAGATCTGTGAAAACACGAATTTAAAAAACCGAAACGATTCCACAACACCTGTCTGTTCCATGAGCTAGGGGTTGATTAGATGAAAAGCTAGGAGTGGCCAATTTGATTGGAAAAAGTGTGAGAATTCAATTAAGATTAAGTCTTCTGGACACAAAAGATCTGCAAAACAAGATAAAAAAAACTGAACCAATCAACAACCCCGTTCTTTCCGTTGAGCTCGGGGTGGCTCGATCAAAGGGCTATGAGTGTCCATTTTGATTGAGAACCTACGAGAAATCGAATTAGAGATTTAGAATTCAAATGGGCCCAAAATATCTGCAAAAAAAACAAAAACAAAAAAGAAACGATTCAATAATACTTGTCTGTATAATTTCTATGTTGGCTAATCAAAGGCTAGGAGGGTCCCAATTTAATTGAAAAAAGTTTGAGAATTCAAATTAGAGATTGAGGATTCTAGGGGACACAAAAGATTTGTGAAAACATGAATTAAAAAACTGAACCGATTCAAAAACACTTTTCTGTTCCGTGAGCTAGGGTTATTTATACAAGGCTAGAGTGTCCAATTTGACGGAAAAAGTATGAGAATTCAAATTAGATTGAGGATTAATGGACACAAAAGATCTGCAAAACCGAATAAAAACAACTGAACACGATTCACCGTCCTTTACGTAAGCTAGGGTTGGCTAGATCAAAGGCAAGGAGTGTCCAATTTGATTGAAAAAGTATGAGAATTCAAATTAGAGATTGATGATTCTAATGGACACAAAGATCTATGAAACATGAATTAAAAAACTAAACCTATTCAACAACACCTGTCTTTTTCGTGAGCTAGGTTGGTTAGATCCACGTAGGCGTGTCCCATTTGACTGGAAAAAAGTATGAGAATTCAAATTTGAGATTGAGGATTCTAATGGACACAAAAGATCTACAAAAACATCAATCAATAAAACGGAAACCGATTCAACAACAACCTGTATTTCCGTGAGCTAGGGTTGGTCATATCACAGGCAAAGAGTGTCCAATTTGATTCGAAAAAGTATGAGAATTCAAATTAGAGATTGATGATTCTAATGGACACAAAAGATCTGCAAAAACAAGAATCAAAAAACCTGCCCATTCAACAACCACCGGTCTGTTCCGTGATTAGGTTGGCTCGATCAAAGGCTATGATGTCCAATTTGATTGGAAAACATACGAGAATTTCGAATTAGAGATTTAGAATTTCAAATGGGGCCCCAAAATATCTGCAAAACTAAAACCAAAAAAACTGAAACGATTCAACAATATCTGTCTGTATAATTAGCTAGGGTTCGCTAGATCAAAGGCTAGGATTGTCCAATTTAATTGGAAAAAGTTTGAGAATTCAAATTTGAGATTGAGTATTCTATGGGACAAAAAGATCTGTGAAAACATGAATTAAAAAAACTGAACCGATTCAAAAACACTTGTCTGTTCCGTGAGCTAGGGTTGGTTGGATTAAAGGCTAGAATTGTCCAATTTGACTGGAAAAAGTATGAGAATTCAAATTAGAGATTGAGGATTCTAAGGGACACAAAAGATCTGTGAAAACACGAAATTAAAAAACTGAACCGATTCCACAACACCTGTCTGTTCCGTGAGCTAGGGTTGATTAGATCAAAGGCTAGGAGTGTCCAATTTGACTGGAAAAAGTATGAGAATTCAAATTTGAGATTGAGGATTCAAATGGACACAAAAGATCTACAAAAACATCAATCAAAAAAACTGAACCGATTCAACAACACCTGTATATTCCTTGAGCTAGGGTTGGCCATATCACAGGCAAGGAGTGTCCAATTTGATTCGAAAAAGTATGAGAATTCAAATTAGAGATTGATGATTCTAATGGACACAAAAGATCAGCAAAAACAAGAATAAAAAAAACTGAAACCAATTCAACAACACCGGTCTGCTCATGAGCTAGGTTTTGGCTCGATCAAAGGCTATGATTGTCCAATGTGATTGAAAAACATATAGAATTCGAATTAGAGATTTAGAATTCAATGGGCCCCCAAGATCTGCAAAACTAGAACCAAAAAACTGAAACGATTCAATAATATCTGTCTGTATAATTAGCTAGGGTTGGCTAGATCAAAGGCTAGGAGTGTCCACTTTAATTGGAAAAAGTTTGAGAATTCAAATTAGAGATGAGGATTCTATGGGACACAAAGATCTGTGAAAACAGGAATTAAAAAACTGAACCGATTCCAAAACACTTCTCTGTTCCTTAGCTAGGGTTGGTTAGATCAAAGGCCAGAAGTGTCCAATTTGATTCAAAAAGTTGAGAATTCCAATTTTGATATTGAGGATTCTAATGGACACCAAAGATCTGCAAAACAAGAATAAAAAAAACTGAACGATTCAACCACACCGTCTGTTCCGTGAGCAGGGTTGGCTCGATCAAAGGCTATGAGTGTCCAATTTGATTGGAAAAAGTATGATAATGTCGAAATTAGAAGTTTAGATGCTCCTAAGGGGACACAAAGATATCTGAAAAACATGAATCAAAAACTGAACCGATTCAACACACTCGTCTGTATCGTGAGCTAGGTTGGTTAGATCATAGGCTAGGAGTGTCCATTTATTGGAAAAGTTTGAGATTCAAATTAAGATTGAGGATTCTAATGGACACAAAAGATCTGCAAAACACATCAATCAAAAAAACTGAACCGATTCCACAAAACTGTCTGTTCCGGAGCTAGGGTTGGCCATATCACAGGCAAGGAGTTCCAATTTGATTCGAAAAGTGTATGAGAATTCAAATTAGAGATGAGGATCTAATGGACACAAAAGATCTGCCAAAACAAGAATCAAAAAAACTGAACCAATTCAACAAACACCGGTCTGTTCCGTGAGCTAGGTTGGCTCGATCAAAGGCTATGAGTGTCCAATTTGATTGGAAAACATACGAGAATTCGAATTAGAGATTTAGAATTCAAATGGGCCCAAAATATCTGCAAAAACTAGAACCAAAAAAACTGAAACGATTCAATAATACTGTCTGTATAATAGCTAGGGTTGGCTAGATCAAAGGCTAGGAGTGTCCAATTTAATGGAAAAAGTTTGAGAATTCAAATTTAGAGATTGAGGATTCTATGGGACAAAAATCTGTGAAAACATGAATTAAAAAACTGAACCGATTCAAAAACAACTTGTCTGTTCCGTGAGCTAGGTTGGTTAGATCAAAGGCTAGAAGTGTCCAATTTGACTGGAAAAAGTATGAGAATTCAAATTAGATATTGAGGATTCTAATGGACACAAAAGATCTGCAAAACATGAATCAAAAAACTGAACCGATTCATCCACACCCGTCGTTACGTAAGCTAGGGTTGGCTAGATCAAAGGCAAGGAGTGTCAATTTGATTGGAAAAAGTATGATATTCAAATTAGAGATTGATGATTCTAATGGACACAAAGATCTATTACAATGAATTGAACACTAATCGTTCACACACACCTGTCTTTTCGTGAGCTAGGGTTGGTTAATCATAGGCAGGGCAGCGCAATTCAATTGACTGCTAAAGCAAAAACGTAAACACTTGAAACGATCAAAATACGTGTTAATTAGTGGTTTCTAGATCAAATGTAGGAGTTTCCATTTGGGAAAATAGAGAATCAATTGGGATTGAGATCTAAGGGCACAAAAGATCTTGAAAACATAATAAAACTGAACCGATTCAACAACACCTTGTTTCGTGAGCTAGGGTGAGATCATCAGGCTAGGAGGTCATTTGACTGAAAAGTATGAGACATTCAAATGAGATATGAGGATCAATGGACACAAAGATCTGCAAAAACATGAATCACAACTATTCAACCATCTACTTCGACTGGGTTGCTAGAATCAAAGCCAATGCGTGTCTCCAATGCATGGGGAACAGTAGAGATTCAATTAGATGTTGGCTCGATGGACACAAGAGCTATGCAAACAGATTAGCAAACTGTGAATCGTGCACAACCATGTCTGTGCCGCCTTATGATGATGCTGGATAGTTGCTGGATCAATCCTATGAGTTGATGGGGAAAAAAGAAAAAAGTACGACAATTCAAATTGACTGGACCCCCCCCACCTAAAAATATCTCTCAAATCTCTCAAAAAAAAAAAGAGAAAAAAAAAACTGAAAACGATTCACTATAAACTGTCTGTATAAGTATTTGGGTTGGCTAGATCAAAGCTAGGAGTGCCAATGATTGGAAAAGTTTGAGAATCAAATTGGGATTGAGGATCTAAGGGACACAAAAGATCTGTGAAAACACGAAATTAAAAAAACTGAACCGATTCCACAAACACCTGTCTGTTCGTGAGCTGGGTTGATTAGATCACAGGCTAGGAGTGTCCAATTTGACTGAAAAAAGTGTGAGAATTCAATTAGAGATTGAGGATTCTAATGGACACAAAAGATCTGCAAAACAAGAATCAAAAAACTGAACCAATTCAACAACACCGGTCTGTCGTGAGCTAGGGTTGGCTCGATCAAAGGCTATGAGTGTCCAATTTGATTGGAAACATACGAGAATTCCAATTAGAGATTTAGGATTCCAATGGGCCAAAAGATCTGCAAACTAGAACCAAACAAAAACTGAAACGATTCAAAATATATATGTCTGGATATTAGCTGGGGTTGGCTAGATCAAAGGCGGAGTGTCAATTTAATTGGAAAAGGTTTGAGAATTCAAAATTAGAGATGAGGATTCTAGGACACAAAAGATCTGTGAAAACACGAATTAAAAAAACTGAACCGATTCCACAACACCTCTGTTTCCAGTGAGCTAGGGTTGATTAGATCAAGGCTAGGTGTCCAATTTGACAGGAAAAGTGTGTGAGATTCAAATTAATATTATGGATTCTAATGGAAACAAAAGATCTGCAAAAACAATCAAAAAAACTGAACCAATTCAACAACACCGTCTGTTCCGTCAGCTAGGGTTGGCTCGATCAAAGGCTATGAGTGTCCACTTGTGAGTGGAAACATACAAGAATTCGAATTAGAGATTTAGAATTCAAATGGGCCCAAATTTTGCAAAAACCAGAACAAAAAACTGAAAACGATTCACAATATATGTCTGTATAATTAGCTAAGGTTGTCTATCAAGGCAGGATGTCCAATTTTAAATTGTAAAAAGTTTAGATTCAAATTAGAGATTTGAGGTTCATGGCACACACATATGTGAAAACATGACTTAAAAAACTGAACCGCTTCAAAACAACTTGTCTGTCCGTGCGCTAGGGTTGGTTATCAAGGCTGGAAGTGTCCATTTGAGGAAAATATGAGAATTCAAATAATAGCATATTAGAGGATTCTAATGGACCAAAAACATAATACTGCAGAAACCTGAATCAAAAAAACTGAACCGCTCCTCCACACCCAGCCCTTACGTAGCTAGGGTTGGCTTAGATCAAAGGCAAAGTGTCCTTTGTCGGCAAAAGTATAGAGATTCAAATTAGAGATTGATCATTATAATGGCACACAAAGATCTATGAAAACATTATTAAAAAACTAAACCGCTCTACAACACACCTCTTCTGTTTCGTGAGCTAGGGTTGGTTAGATCATAGGCTAGGAGTGTCCAATTTGACTGGAAAAAGTATGAGAATTCAAATTTGAGATTGAGGATCTAATGGACACAAAAGATCTACAAAACCTCAATCTCAAAAAACTGAACCGATTCACAACACCTGTCTATTCGGGAGCCAGGGTTGGCCTATCAAGGCAAGGAGTGGCCCAATTGATTCGAGTGGAAGCCCACGTCAAAACTCGCAAGATCCGAGTGATACTCTCGCCGAACGGCAAGTGCTGTAGGAAAAAAATTTGGGGCAGACAAAAAAATAACGGCTCCAACAACAGGAAAACAAAGTCCCACGGTGCTCTGGAGACCCTTTACCTAAACCGGGACCCAGCGCTCTAAAGGCACTAACCTCCCTACCTTCAACCTTGCCGATTCTGCCAACACCTACCACCACAGCACACGGAGGTTCCACAAATGTTTTTACGGACCCTGCCGATCGACAACAGCTCCTCCAAAACAAACCGGACAGCACCGGCCGAGGCCTAGCTCCAATGGCCCGAACCGAGAACTTTCCCAATCACCGGTCTTGTCTTAGTTCCGTCACTTCGCTAGGCCTCCAACTCCCAACGCTTTGCTGGGATATAGACAACAACCTTCAGCAAAATCCATGTCGTACCACCCTTGACGAACGGCAAGGGTCCAGCAGAAGAAAAGGAGGGTCTAAAAACAAAACAAACAAAACACAAGGCAAATAGCCTTGTCAAACCGGCAAGGACTGTGCAGAAGGTAGAGGGCCCCATGACAATACCTGCTGCAGGTGGAGAGACCCAAAACTTTGCCGATGTGTTCCGTTGCCAAACCACCACAGCTCGGCTGCGTTCTTCACCCCGTGCCGAAGCAAGCCCAACTACTCTCTTGCTTGCTGGTCCGATGATAGGACCCCGCCCCGAATCTCTTCTTGGAAACCGGGACGGACCCCCCGCACCTACTAATTTCGACTCACCCACCTAACCCACCACATGCCGGCCCCCTTGTTAGACCGAGACTTTCTCTACACCAAAAATTTGGCAGAGTCTCCCCTGTACAATGACATTCCCAACTTTAACCTGTTCAAAATTATGTATATAAACCACCAACTAGCAGATGCTTTACAAGCAATAAAACAGTTTACAACACAGGCCTACGGCCTCACGATTTATACCCTCGCGGGCGATACAGAGCATATCTAAGAAATTCAAATACACCGAAGTACAGTTCAACTAAAAGGAAAAGGTGAAGGAGTCCCTACGAACGACCACAGTTTCGAGAGCACCGTCCGGCTCAGACTGTGGAGCTCAGTTGCTACTGGCTGGGGCGCAAAACAGAAAATTGTGAGTGGGACGAACAATTAAGTTCAGTTCAATTAAATCAAAGTATATAACCCCACCTTTAAAAACATGCAACAATCGATGCATAATAAACCGTCATAAGCAGTATATAAACATATACTAAAAATAATACCGGATACCAAATCCGAATCGTGAATCACACTTCACAAAACCCACCATCAAAACTTAGAGTCCCGATAGATTAACTCTCAAAACGTACCCATGTACGCCGGTGAGGAAGTTCCTTACCGAGAAATAAGAACGACAGAATATTCATATATATATATATATAGTAATATAAATATAATAATAATATATAAATATAACCAAAATTTAGTTGTACCGGGGAAACAATCCAACCGGGGATTGTTTGACTAGTCCACATGGCAGAGCCATTCCTTAATTCACCATGTGTCTAGGGAACGAGCCGTCTACTGGGGAACTAACTCTCAGCCAGCACGTACAGCCGACACAGTCAAAGCTTGTACGCCTGAAATACCAGTCCTACGCGTGCAGACTACCCCAATCCAAGGTCCACAGCAACATCCCTCAAGGATGTCCTGAACTCAAATAATTCCAAGTGTATTCAGTATCAGTAATCAAGTTTCAGATCCAAGGAGGTACATAGGATAGTGCTTAAAGCACTCCAAACAGACATATCAATAATCACCCCTTTACATAAACTCATATTAACCTCCCAAGTACCCCACACATAACCATATGTGTATATATTCTCAAAACCCAAACATATTATCAAAACTTTATGAAAACCACGAATTTCACATTCGAATATATACCATATTCAATAAACAAAATAAAGCAATATGCCATATTTTCCATGAATAAAGTCATGTTGAAGTTTTGAAAGAAAAGTCCACTCACAAGTAGTCCCCACCAGTTTGACCCTGAGAGGGTCCCGCCTGCTGCGTATACGGGGTCGGAGTACCTGATTCAGAATACGAAAATGCGATTAACATCAAGCGCTTCGAAACAGAACTTTAAAATAAAACTCTAGCTTCTCAGGTTTCCAGTGAGTACGAGGAAAGAGGTGTTCTAGGGTCCAACTACCCAATTCGCACGATGAAACAGCCTCGGAAGACACTCGGTCAACCGACGATCAATTTTCCAATTCGAGTCAACCGGGCCCACGGGACCCATGACCTCCGTTTTTCAATCCGGGAGTTCCTATAGGTTTTACAAGGTCTAGGATACACGTCCTGCAAGTTTGGTCTGAAAACGGGCGGTTAGATCGCTCACGATCACACGATTGGACGGTTACTGAACCCCAAACCTAGGGTTGGCATTTTCGGAGAATACGGGACTCCGTTTTGCGGTCCGTTGAATCCTACACGATCCTAAGGGTGTCTAGAGTAACATACTTCAATTTGAAAACGATCCAACGGTCGGAACATATCGAACCCGGATAACGCACAATATGCGATAATCCATTCGATAGTCAAACGACCTCGGAATCGAGATCCACGAAATCCTACGCGCTCGTGACAACCTAAGATGACACTGGAACAATTTGCAGCTCCACCACACTTGCCCACGCCGCCACAAGCGCTGGCAGCAAGCGGTTGTGCAGAGAAATTCCGGTGACAGAAAATCTCCAAATCACAAGTCACCCTCCCGGCTACAGGTCCTACTCACTAGGGAGCACTTCATTCAACTACGGCCAAGCCCAAAACCCGGGAAAAAGGTCCAATCCTAACCAAAGGCAGCTAGAACAGATATAGAGAGGAAGAAACCTCACCTCAAACATCGGAAAAAGGCGGCGAGACGATGGCGCAACGATTGGAAAATCCCGAAATGAGAAAATCTCGAAACGAACCAGTTGCAATTGCCGGCTGTTCTTGAGTTTTCCGGCGACGAAAGCTATTGGGTCTTGACCGGGATGTCGAGACGAAGCTTTTGGGACCGGTCTTGAGGGCTGAGGTGGCCGGAAGTGGTGGCGGCGTGGATTTTTCTGTTCGGGTGAACAGTAACTCTGGAGTTTTTACGTAGAGAGGAGAAGAGCTCGGGGAGAGAAAGAGAGAAAGAGTGAGAGTGAGGTAAAACTGAAAGCAAAGCTGATTTTTACCCAAACCCTTCTCGAGTTAATTACGATTTTCCATCGAAGGTAAATTGAATGCCGAAATTTCGTTACAAATCCAAATCGAGTCCACCACACGTCCACGGACTCACCTCAATGCGACCAATCCAAAAATACCAAACACTGCCCCAAACTCTCTTTCCGGATTAAGAAAATGACGAAATACCCTACCCCAAGGGTAATTTCGTAAATTCACATTTAATTAGATTAAATACTTTAAATTGGAAATTTACTTGGAGTCGGGGTGTTACAGTCGAAGCCTTCACAATTCTCCGAGAGGCCTCAAAAATTTCCAAATCACCCCTGCCGTTCGGCAGGTTCTTTTCCAACTACACAGCGCTTGCCACACTTGGTTGAAACCTCCATTTTTTGACCTTGCTGAACCGGAGAAGACCCCTTGCTAGAGCCGTGACAACACGAGCCGAGACTTTCTGCTGCCGAAAGCCGAGACTTGCCGATGCCGAATGCCCCCACAACCTTCAGCCTTGCTGAACGGTAGGACCCATGAAAAATCTTCTCACGAAAAGACTCGCTTGTTTTAGCTGTTAGGCACTGAAACAGTGAGACGACGAATCCAACATGCAGCTGGCGTTGGGCTTCGCGACCTTCATTCTTGCTGATAGACCAAGGACCTAGATCAAAGGAGCAAAGAATGCCTCCAAAAAGGCTCCCAAGCCACCCTTGCCGTTCGGCAAGGGCAATGCTGCAGACTCGGTGCCCAATACTCGAAGATCCTCGGACCACCGTGAGACTTGGCCTATGCTGCCGAAGCAGTGACAACACGAAACCATATCCAAATCACCGAAGTCGAGGGTGTGCTCTAGCAGGCTGTAACCTCCTTTCGAACGGTAGCACTTGATTCCCAGCCTAGCTCCTCAATGCCACGCAACCCAACTCCCTTCTAACTTACCAAAGCGGAGAAAAAGCGCAAGGCTTGACCATGCACAAACCTTGCGATGTGGAAGAAGGTAATGGCCAGCGCAACACAACATGCTGAAAGCTTCATACGTAGTCTAAGCCAAGCCTAGCAAAAAACTCATGCCAAAACACAAGGGCTCGGCCCCATAAATCCCTACTTGCAGAAGCATGGGCAAACAAAATTCCAAAACAGCCTGACCTCCTTGCCGAACGACAAGGGCCGTGTAAAAGGGCCACAAGCCTCACCAAACACCCAAGCTACCCAAGCTACCAAAAAGGAAAAAAAAAGAAAAAAAAAGGCACATTTGCAATTTTCCTTGCGATATGCAAGCTTTGTGTCGCCTTCGGCATCTTCGTACCTAGCCACATCACCTTGCAACATGCAAGCTTTGTGTCGCCATCGGCACCCCCGTGCCTAGCCACATCGTCTTGCGACATGCAAGCCTTGTGTCGCCTTTGGCACCCCGTGCCTAGCCAGATCGCCTTGCGACATGCAAGCTTTGTGCCTTCGACACCCCCGTGCTTGGCCACATCGCCTTGCGACATGCAAGCTTTGTGCCTTCGGCACCCTCGTGCCTGGCTACATCGCCTTGTGACATCCAAGCTTTGCGTCGCCTTCGGTACCCCCGTGCCTAGCCACACCTTGTGTCACCTTCGGCACCCCCCGTGCCCAAGCACATCGCCTTACAAACATGCAAGGTTTGTGTCGCCTTCGGCACCCTCGTGCCTAGGCACATCGCCTTGCGACATGCAAGCTTTGTGCCTTTGACATCCCCTTTGCCTTTGGCATCCCTGTGCCTAGCTACATTGTCTTGCAACATGCAAGTCATTTACCTCTGGCACCCTCGTGCCTAGGCCCATCGTCTTGTGACATGCAATTCTTATGCCTTAGACACCCTCATGCCCAGCCACTTCATCCTGTGACATGCAACTTTATGCCTTCGGCAACCCCTTCATCTTCGGCACCCTCGTGCCAAGTTCTCTCCCTTCCAAATGTCCTTCTTACCCAGGGACTTGAGGGACTATGGGCAGTGCACTATATAGCTTGGAAGATGAACTATGGCGTTGCTCGGCCAGTGCACTTAAAATTACAAGTCCCCAACCAAGAAGTACCTTCTTACTCGCGAACTTGGGGGACTACTGTTGGTACCGTAACTAACCGAGCAACTAGCTTGGCTAGATCATCCACGTGCCATTCTTTGAGAGGTCATCACCTTAGCCAAAGAAGCATTCCCACAAGTCACAACTCTAAGCAAAGCAAGAGAAGTCCCACATCGAAAAACTACAAGAAGTGAAGACTCTCCCTCACCTATAAAAGAAGACCACTCTCTACTTAGAAAAGGGTCTTGAATCTTGACCCTTGGGCCTTGGACTCTCTTCTTGATCCCTGGGCTGGGCTTTATCTTTAATCATGGGCTTCTCTGTGGACGTAGCCCATTCATTAAGGGTGAACCACGTATATCTTGTCTTCTTTATATTTATCACTTGCCCAAATCTTCACACACATGCTGAAGGTTCTCACCTTCACCCATCATCCACCATTCCACCTCTATATAAGTTGACCTCCCAAAAAGAACATCAACAAATTGCATATTTTTCTAAGAACACCATATCTTATCGGTAAGTTATAGTGTAAAGTGTCTACAAAACTGAGAACGCAATATCTTATTCGTAATTTATTGAGTAAATAGACTATTTTTCTAAAAACACTATCTTTTACCAATAAGTTACAGTGTAATGTTTCTATATATCTGAGAACACAACATCTTACCCGTAATTTATTGAGTGAATTGCATATTTTTCTGAGAACGTCATATCTTACCGAAAAGTTATAGTGTAAAAAGCCTATATATTTGAGAATGCAACATCTTACCCGTAATTTATTAAGTAAATAGCCTAATTTTCCAAAAACATCATATCTTAACTGTAAGTTATAGTGTAAACGGCCTATATATCTGAGAACGCAACATTATACCCGTAATTTATTTAGTGAATTGCCTATTTTTCTAAAAACATCATATCTTACTGGTAAGTTATAGTGTAAAGTGTCTATAGATCTAAGAACACAACATCTTACCCATAATTTATTAAGTAAATAGCTTATTTTTCTATAAACACCATATCGTACCGGTAAGTTATAGTATAAAAAGCCAATATATTTGAGAACGCAACATCTTACACGTAATTTATTACGTGAATTGCATATTTTTCTGAAAAACCATCTCTTATCGGTAAGTTATAATGTAAAGTGCCAATATATCTGAGAAGGCAACATCTTAAACGTAATTTATTGAGTAAATAGCTTATTTTTCTAAAAACATCATATCTTACCGGTAAGTAATAGTGTAAAAAGCATATATATATATATATATCTAAGAACGCAACATCTTACCCGTAATTTATTAAGTAAATAGCCTCATTTTTCAAAAACACCATATCTTACCTCTAAGTTATAGTGTAAAGTGTCTATATATCTGAGAACGCAACATCTTAAACGTAGTTTATTGAGTAAATAGCTTATTTTTCTAAAAACATCATATCTTACCGGTAAGTAATAGTCTAAAAAGCCAATATATCTGATAACGCAACATCTTACCCGTAATTTATTAAGTAAATAGCCTAATTTTTCAAAAACACCATATCTTACCTCTAAGTTATATTGTAAAGTGTCTATATATCTGAGAACGCAACATCTTAAACGTAGTTTATTGAGTAAATAGCTTATTTTTCTAAAAACATCATATTTTACCAGTAATTTATAGTGTAAAAAGCTTATATATCTGAGAACGTAACATCTTACCCGTAATTTATTAAGTAAATATCCTAATTTTTCAAAAACACAATATCTTAACCATAAGTTATAGTGTAAAAAGCATATATATCAGAGAACGCAACATCTTACAAGTAATTTATTAAGAAAATAGCCTAATTTCAAAAAAACACCATATCTTACCGATAAATTATAGTGTAAAAAGCCAATAAATCTGAGAACGCAACATCTTACCCTTAATTTATTAAGTGAATAGCCTAATTTTCCAAAACCATCATATCTTGCCGGTAAGTTATAGTGTAAAAAGCCAATAAATCTGAGAACGCAACATCTTACCCTTAATTTATTAAATAAATAGCTTAATTTTCCAAAAACACCATATCTTGCCGGTATGTTACAGTGTAAAAAGACAATATATCGAAGAACGCTACATCTTACCCATAACTTATTAAGTACATAGCCTAATTTTCCAAAAACACCATATCTTAACTGTAAGTTATAGTGTAAAAGGCCTATATATCTGAGAACGAAAACATTATACCTGTAATTTATTTAGTGAATTGTCTATTTTTCTAAAAACACCATATCTTACCGGTAAGTTATGGTGTAAAGTGCTTATATATCTAAGAACGCAACATCTTACCCGTAATTTATTAAGTAAATAGATTATTTTTCTATAAACACCATATCGTACCGGTAAGTTATAGTGTAAAAAGCCTATATATCTGAGAACGCAACATCTTACCCGTAATTTATTACGTGAATTGCATATTTTTCGGAAAACACCATGTCTTATCGGTAAGTTGTAATGTAAAGTGGCTATATATCTGAGAAGGCAACATCTTACCCGTAATTTTTTGACTAAATACCAATTTTTCTAAAAACACCATATCTTATGGGTAACTTATAGTATAAAACGCATAACGCAACATCTTACCCATAATTTATTGAGTAAAAAGCCTAATTTTCCAAAAACACCATATCTTGCCGGTAAGTTATAGTGTAAAAAGCCTATATATCTAAGAACGCAACATCTTATCTGTAATTTATTCACTAAATACCCTAATTTTCCAAAAAACACCATATCTTACCGGTAATTTATAGTGTAAAAAGCCTATATATCAGAGAACGCAACATCTTGCAAGTAATTTATTAAGTAAATAGCCTAAGTATCCAAAAACACCATATCTTACGGTAAGTTATAGTGTAAAAAGCCTACAAATCTGAGAACGCAACATCTTACCCTTAATTTATTAAGTAAATAGCCTAATTTTCCAAAAACACCATATCTTGCCGGTAAGTTATAGGGTAAAAAGACTGTATATCTAAGAACGCAACATCTTACCCGTAATTTTTTAAGTAAATTGCCTAATTTTCAAAAAACATCATATCTTACCAGTAAGTTATAGTGTAAAAAGCCTATATATCTTAGAACGCAACATCTTACACATAATTTATTAAATAATAGCTTAATTTTCAAAAAACACCATATTTTACCGGGAAGTTATAGTGTAAAAAACCTATATCTCAAAGAACGCAACATCTTACAAGTAAGTTATTAAGTAAATAGCCTAATTTTCAAAAAACACCATATCTTACCGGTAAGTTTTAGTGTAAAAAGCCTATAAATCTGAGAACGCAAAATCTGACCCATAATTTATTAAGTGAATAGCCTAATTTTCCAAAAACATCATATCTTGCCGGTAAGTTATAGTGTAAAAAGCCTATATATCAGAGAACGCAACATCTTACAAGTAATTTATTAAGTAAATAGCCTAATTCCCAAAAACACCATATCTTACCGGTAAGTTATAGTGTAAAAAGCCAATAAATCTGAGAACGCAACATCTTACCCTTAATTTATTAAGTAAATAGCTTAATTTTCCATAAACACCATATCTTGCCGGTATGTTACAGTGTAAAAAGCCAATATATCAGAGAACGCACATCTTACAATAATTATTAAGTAAATAGCCTAATTTCCCAAAAACACCATATCTTAACTGTAAGTTATAGTGTAAAAGGCCTATATATCTGAGAACGAAACATTTACCTGTAATTTATTTAGTGAATTGTCTATTTTTCAAAAAACACCATATCTTACCGGTAAGTTATAGTGTAAAGTGCTTATATATCTAAGAACGCAACATCTTACCCGTAATTTATTAAGTAAACAGCCTAAATTCCCAAAAAACACCATATCTTACCGGTAAGTTATAGTGTAAAAAGCCAATAAATCTGAGAACGCAACATCTTACCCTTAATTTATTAAGTAAATAGCTTAATTTTCCATAAACACCATATCTTGCCGGTATGTTACAGTGTAAAAGGCCAATATATCAGAGAACGCCACATCTTACAAGTAATTTATTAAGTAAATAGCCTAATTTCCCAAAAACACCATATCTTACCGGTAAGTTATAGTGTAAAAAACCAATAAATTGGAGAACGCAACATCTTGCAAGTAATTTATTAAGTAAATAGCCTAAGTATCCAAAAACACCATATCTTACTGGTAAGTTATAGTGTAAAAAGCCTACAAATCTGAGAACGCAACATCTTACCCTTAATTTATTAAGTAAATAGCCTAATTTTCCAAAAACACCATATCTTGCCGGTAAGTTATAGGGTAAAAAGACTGTATATCTAAGAACGCAACATCTTACCCGTAATTTTTTAAGTAAATTGCCTAATTTTCAAAAAACATCATATCTTACCGTAAGTTATAGTGTAAAAAGCCTATATATCTTAGAACGCAACATCTTACACATAATTTATTAAATAATAGCCCTAATTTTCAAAAAACACCATATTTTACCGGGAAGTTATAGTGTAAAAAACCTATATCTCAAGAACGCAACATCTTACAAGTAAGTTATTAAGTAAATAGCCTAATTTTCAAAAAACACAATATCTTACCGGTAAGTTTTAGTGTAAAAAGCCTATAAATCTGAGAACGCAACATCTGACCCATAATTTATTAAGTGAATAGCCTAATTTTCCAAAAACATCATATCTTGCCGGTAAGTTATAGTGTAAAAAGCCTATATATCAGAGAACGCAACATCTTACAAGTAATTTATTAAGTAAATAGCCTAATTTCCCAAAAACACCATATCTTACCGGTAAGTTATAGTGTAAAAAGCCAATAAATCTGAGAACGCAACATCTTACCCTTAATTTATTAAGTAAATAGCTTAATTTTCCATAAACACCATATCTTGCCGGTATGTTACAGTGTAAAAAGCCAATATATCGAAGAACGCTACATCTTACCCATAACTTATTAAGTACATAGCCTAATTTTCCAAAAACACCATATCTTAACTGTAAGTTATAGTGTAAAAGGCCTATATATCTGAGAACGAAACATTATACCTGTAATTTATTTAGTGAATTGTCTATTTTTCTAAAAACACCATATCTTACCGGTAAGTTATAGTGTAAAGTGCTTATATATCTAAGAACGCAACATCTTACCCGTAATTTATTAAGTAAATAGATTATTTTTCTATAAACACCATATCGTACCGGTAAGTTATAGTGTAAAAAGCCTATATATCTGAGAACGCAACATCTTACCCGTAATTTATTACGTGAATTGCATATTTTTCGGAAAACACCATGTCTTATCGGTAAGTTGTAATGTAAAGTGCCTATATATCTGAGAAGGCAACATCTTACCCGTAATTTTTTGACTAAATAGCCAATTTTTCTAAAAACACCATATCTTATAGGTAACTTATAGTGTAAAACGCATAACGCAACATCTTACCCATAATTTATTGAGTAAAAAGCCTAATTTTCCAAAAACACCATATCTTTGCCGGTAAGTTATAGTGTAAAAAGCCTATATATCTAAGAACGCAACATCTTATCTGTAATTTATTCACTAAATACCCTAATTTTCCAAAAACACCATATCTTACCGGTAATTTATAGTGTAAAAAGCCTAAATATCAGAGAACGCAACATCTTGCAAGTAATTTATTAAGTAAATAGCCTAAGTATCCAAAAACACCATATCTTACTGGTAAGTTATAGTGTAAAAAGCCTACAAATCTGAGAACGCAACATTTTACCCTTAATTTATTAAGTAAATAGCCTAATTTTCCAAAAACACCATATCTTGCCGGTAAGTTATAGGGTAAAAAGACTGTATATCTAAGAACGCAACATCTTACCCGTAATTTTTTAAGTAAATTGCCTAATTTTCAAAAAAACATCATATCTTACCGGTAAGTTATAGTGTAAAAAGCCTATATATCTTAGAACGCAACATCTTACACATAATTTATTAAATAATAGCCTAATTTTCAAAAAACACCATATTTTACCGGGAAAGTTATAGTGTAAAAGCCTATATCTCAAAGAACGCAACATCTTACAAGTAAGTTATTAAGTAAATAGCCTAATTTTCAAAAAACACCATATCTTACCGGTAAGTTTTAGTGTAAAAAGCCTATAAATCTGAGAACGCAACATCTGACCCATAATTTATTAAGTGAATAGCCTAATTTTCCAAAAACATCATATCTTGCGGGTAAGTTATAGTGTAAAAAGCCTATATATCAGAGAACGCAACATCTTACAAGTAATTTATTAAGTAAATACCCTAATTTCCCAAAAACACCATATCTTACCGGTAAGTTATAGTGTAAAAAGCCAATAAATCTGAGAACGCAACATCTTACCCTTAATTTATTAAGTAAATAGCTTAATTTTCCATAAACACCATATCTTGCCGGTATGTTACAGTGTAAAAAGCCAATATATCGAAGAACGCTACATCTTACCCATAACTTATTAAGTACATAGCCTAATTTTCCAAAAACACCATATCTTAAACTGTAAGTTATAGTGTAAAAGGCCTATATATCTGAGAACGAAACATTATACCTGTAATTTATTTAGTGAATTGTCTATTTTTCTAAAAACACCATATCTTACCGGTAAGTTATAGTGTAAAGTGCTTATATATCTAAGAACGCAACATCTTACCCGTAATTTATTAAGTAAATAGATTATTTTTCTATAAACACCATATCGTACCGGTAAGTTATAGTGTAAAAAGCCTATATATCTGAGAACGCAACATCTTACCCGTAATTTATTACGTGAATTGCATATTTTTCGGAAAACACCATGTCTTATCGGTAAGTTGTAATGTAAAGTGCCTATATATCTGAGAAGGCAACATCTTACCCGTAATTTTTTGACTAAATAGCCAATTTTTCTAAAAACACCATATCTTATAGGTAACTTATAGTGTAAAACGCATAACGCAACATCTTACCCATAATTTATTGAGTAAAAAGCCTAATTTTCCAAAAACACCATATCTTGCCGGTAAGTTATAGTGTAAAAAGCCTATATATCTAAGAACGCAACATCTTATCTGTAATTTATTCACTAAATACCCTAATTTTCCAAAAACACCATATCTTACAGTAATTTATAGTGTAAAAAGCCTATATATCAGAGAACGCAACATCTCGCAAGTAATTTATTAAGTAAATAGACTAAGTATCCAAAAACACCATATCTTACTGGTAATTTATAGTGTAAAAAGCCTATAAATCTGAGAACGCAACATCTTACCCTTAATTTATTAAGTAAATAGCCTAATTTTCCAAAAACACCATATCTTGCCGGTAAGTTATAGGGTAAAAAGACTGTATATCTAAGAACGCAACATCTTACCCGTAATTTTTTAAGTAAATTGCCTAATTTTCAAAAAACATCATATCTTACCGGTAAGTTATAGTGTAAAAACCTATATATCTTAGAACGCAACATCTTACACATAATTTATTAAATAATAGCCTAATTTTCAAAAAACACCATATTTTACTGGGAAGTTATAGTGTAAAAAGCCTATATCTCAAAGAACGCAACATCTTACAAGTAAGTTATTAAGTAAATAGCCTAATTTTCAAAAAACACCATATCTTACCGGTAAGTTTTAGTGTAAAAACCCTATAAATCTGAGAACGCAACATCTGACCCATAATTTATTAAGTGAATAGCCTAATTTTCCAAAAACATCATGTCTTGCCGGTAAGTTATAGTGTAAAAAGCCTATATATCAGAGAACGCAACATCTTACCCGTAATTTAGTAAGTAAATAGATTATTTTTCTATAAACATCATATCTTACCGGTAAGTTATAGTGTAAAAACCCTATAAATCTGAGAACGCAACATCTGACCCATTATTTATTAAGTGAATAGCCTAATTTTCCAAAAACATCATGTCTTGCCGGTACGTTATAGTGTAAGAAGCCTATATATCAGAGAACGCAACATCTTACCCGTAATTTATTAAGTAAATAGATTATTTTTCTATAAACACCATATCGTACCGGTAAGTTATAGTGTAAAAAGCCTATATATCTGAGAACGCAACATCTTACCCGTAATTTATTACGTGAATTGCATATTTTTCGGAAAACACCATGTCTTATTAAGTTGTAATGTAAAGTGCCTATATATCTGAGAAGGCAACATCTTACCTGTAATTTTTTGACTAAATAGCCAATTTTTCTAAAAACATCATATCTTATAGGTAACTTATAGTGTAAAATGCATAACGCAACGTCTTACCCATAATTATTGAGTAAATAGCCTAATTTTCAAAAAACACCATATCTTACCGGTAAGTTTTAGTGTAAAAAGCCTATAAATCTGAGAACGCATCTGACCCATAATTTATTAAGTGAATAGCCTAATTTTCCAAAAAACATCATATCTTGCCGGTAAGTTATAGTGTAAAAGCCTATATATCAGAGAACGCAACATCTTACAAGTAATTTATTAAGTAAATTGCCTAATTTCCCAAAAACACCATATCTTACCGGTAAGTTATAGTGTAAAAAGCCAATAAATCTGAGAACGCAACATCTTACCCTTAATTTATTAAGTAAATAGCTTAATTTTCCATAAACACCATATCTTGCCGGTATGTTACAGTGTAAAAAGCCAATATATCGAAGAACGCTACATCTTACCCATAACTTATTAAGTACATAGCCTAATTTTCCAAAAAACACCATATCTTAACTGTAAGTTATAGTGTAAAAGGCCTATATATCTGAGAACGAAACATTATACCTGTAATTTATTTAGTGAATTGTCTATTTTTCTAAAAACACCATATCTTACCGGTAAGTTATAGTGTAAAGTGCTTATATATCTAAGAACGCAACATCTTACCCATAATTTATTAAGTAAATAGATTATTTTTCTATAAACACCATATCGTACCGGTAAGTTATAGTGTAAAAAGCCTATATATCTGAGAACGCAACATCTTACCCGTAATTTATTACGTGAATTGCATATTTTTCGGAAAACACCATGTCTTATCGGTAAGTTGTAATGTAAAGTGCCTATATATCTGAGAAGGCAACATCTTACCCGTAATTTTTTGACTAAATAGCCAATTTTTCTAAAAACACCATATCTATAGGTAACTTATAGTGTAAAACGCATAACGCAACATCTTACCCATAATATATTGAGTAAAAAGCCTAATTTTCCAAAAACACCACATCTTGCCGGTAAGTTATAGTGTAAAAAGCCTATATATTTAAGAACGCAACACATTGTCTGTAATTTATTCACTAAATACCCTAATTTTCCAAAAACATCATATCGTACCGGTAAGTTATAGTGTAAAAAGCCTATATATCTGAGAACGCAACATCTTACCCGTAATTTATTACATGAATTGCATATTTTTCGGAAAAACACCATGTCTTATCGATAAGTTGTAATGTAAAGTGCCTATATATCTGAGAAGGCAACATCTTACCCGTAATTTTTTGACTAAATAGCCAATTTTTCTAAAAACACTATATCTTATAGGTAACTTATAGTGTAAAATGCATAACGCCATATATTACCGGTAAGTTATAGTGTAGAGTGCCTATATATCTGATAACGCAACATATTACTCGTAATTTGTTGAGTAAATAGCCTATTTTTTAGAAACATCATATCTTACCGCCAAGTTATTATGTAAAATCACTATATATCTTAGAACGTAACATATTGCTTGTAATTTATTTAGTAAATAACTTATTTTTCTTAAAACACCATATCTTACCAGTAAGTTGTTGTGTAAAGTTCCTATATATCTGAGAACGTAACATCTTACCTGTAATTTATTGAATGAATTGCCTTTTTTTCTGAAAACACCAAATCTTACTGGCAAATTATAGTGTAAAGTGCCTATATATATATCTAAGAATGCAACATCTTCCCCGTAATTTATTTGGTAAATAACTTATTTTTCTAAAAACACCATATCTTACCGTTAAGTTATAGTGTAAATTTATGTATATCTAATAACGCAACATCTTACCCGTAATTTATTGAGTAAATTGCCTATTTTCTTAAAACACCGTATCTTACCCGTAAGTATAGTGTGAAATTCATATATATATATATATATATCTGAGAACGCAATATCTTGCTCGTAATTTAATGAGTGAGTTGCCTATTTTTTCTGAAAACACCAAATCTTACCGGTAAATTATAGTGTAAAATACCTATATATCTGAAAACGCAACATCTTACCCGTAATTTATTGAGTAAATAACCTATTTTTCTAAAAACACAATATCTTACCGGTAAATTATAGTGTAAGGTTCCTATATATCTGAGAACGCAACATCTTACTCGTAATTTATTGATTAAATAGCCTGTTTTTCTAAAACCACAATATCTTACCGGTAAGTTATAGTGTAAAATGCATGTATATCTGAGAACCCAATATCTTACTCGGAATTTATTGAGTGAAAAGACTATTTTTCTTAAAACAGCATATCTTACCGGTAAGTTATAGTGTAAAACGCCTATATATCTGAAAACACAACATCTTACCCGTAATTTATTGAGTAAATTGCCTATTTTTCTGAAAACACCATATCTTACCAGTAAGTTATAGTGTAAAGTGCATATATATCCGAGAACGCAACATCATACCCGTAATTTATTGTGTAAATAGCCTATTTTTCTAAAAACAAAATATCTTAGTGGTAAGTTATAGTGTAAAATGCACATATATATATATATATATATATCTGAGAACGCAATATCTTACTCATAATTTATTTAATGAAAGGACTATTTGTCTTAAAACTCCCTATGTTACTGGTAAGTTATAGTGTAAAATGCATATATATCTCAGAACGCAATATTTTACTCGTAATTTATTGAGTAAATTGCCTATTTTTTTGAAAACACCAAATCTTACCAGCAAGTTATAGTGTAAAGTGTCTATATATCCGAGAACGCAACATCTTACCCGTAATTTATTGAGTAAATAGTATATTTTTCTAAATACACAATATCTTCCCGGTATGTTATAGTTTAAAATGCGTATATATCTGAGAACACAACATCTTACATAGAATTCATTGAGCGAAAAGACTATTTTTCTTAAAACACCATATCTTACTAGTAAGTTATAGTATAAAATGCCTATATATAAATCTGACAACGCAACATCTTACCCGTAATTTATTGAGTAAAAAGGCTATTTTTTTAGAACACCATGTCTTACCCATAAGTTATAGTGTAAAGTGCCTCTATATCTGAGAACGCAACATCTTACCCGTAATTTATTGAGTAAATAGCCTATTTTTCTAAAAACACCATATCTTACCAGTAAGTTATAGTGTACAACGCCTATATATATATATATATATATGAGAACGCAACATCTTACCCGTAATTTATTGAGTGAAAATATCATTTCTCTGAAAACACCATATCATACCAGTAAGTTATAATGTAAAGTGCCTATATATCCGAGAACGTAACATCTTACCCGTTATTTATTGAGTTAATAGTCTATTTTTCTAAAAACTCAATATCTTACCGGTAAGTTATAGTGTAAAATGCATATATATATCTGAGAATGCAATATCTTATTCATAAGTTATTGAGTGAAAAGACTATTTTTCTTAAAACAACATATCTTACCTGTAAGTTATAGTGTAAAATGCATATATATATCCGATAATGCAACATCTTACTCGTAATTTATAGAGTAAATTGCCTATTTTTACCAATAAGTTATTGTGTAAATAGCCTATTTTTAAAAAAACATCATATCTTATCGATAAGTTAGAGTGTAAAATGCAAGTATATATGTATCTGAGAACGCAAGATCATACCCTTAATTTATTGAGTAAATATATTATTTTTCTGAAAACACCATATCTTACCAGTAAGTTATAGTGTAACGTGCATATATATCCGAAAACGCAACATCTTACCCGTTATTTATTGTGTAAATAACCTATTTTTCTTATAAACAAAATATCTTACCGGTAAGTATTAGTGTAAAATGCATATATATATATATATATCTGAGAACGCAATATCTTACTCAGAATCTATTGAGTGAAAAGACTATTTTTTTTAAAACACCAAATCTTACCGGTAAGGTATTGTGTAAAATGCATATATATCTGAGAATGCAACATCTTACCCGTAATTTATTGAGTAAAAAGACTATTTTTCTGAAAACCCCAGATCTTACCGGTAAGTTATAGTGCAAAGAGCCTATATATCTGGTAACGCAACATCTTGCCTATAATTCATTGAGTAAATAGCCTATTTTTCTAAAAACACCATATCTTACCGGTAAGTTATAGTGTACAACGCCGATATATATGAGAAGGCAACATCTTACCCGTAATTTATTGAGCGAAATGACTATTTTTCTAAAAACACCATGTCTTACATCTAAGTTACGGTGTAAAGTGCCAATATATCTAAGAACGCGACATCTTACCCGTAATTTATTCAGCAAATAGCCCATTTTTCTAAAAACACTATATCTTACGGGTAAGTTATAGTGTAAAATGTGTATATGTCTGAAAACGAAACATCTTACCCGTAATTTATTGAGTGAAAAGACTATTTTTCTGAAAACACCATATCGTACTGGTAAGTTAAAGTGTAAAGTGCCTACATATCTAAGAACGGAACATCTTACCCTTAATTTATTGAGTGAAAATACTATTTTTCTGAAAACACCATATCTTACCGGTAAGTTATAGTGTAAAGTGCCTATATATATTTGATAACGCAACATATTACCCGTAATTGTTGAGTAAATAGCCTATTTTTTGAGAAACATCATATCTTACTGCCAAGTTATTGTGTAAAATCACTATATATCTTAGAATGCAACATATTGCTTGTAATTTATTTAGTATGTTTCAGTCATCTTGATATCTGGTAACTCATGAATAGCCTCGCATGGATTTGCTCGTAACTCATGAATAGCTGGTAACCTCGCGAAGAAGATCCTTGTATGTTTCATGGGGTCTTATTAAGGGAAAAGAATTAGTCCCCAACTTGAAGTCCTCCCATTAGGGCATTATGTAGCATTGCCTCATCGCAACCTTCAAATCGTGCATACTCGTTGTTGAATCAGGTGATGTAATCCCTGAGTTTCTTGTCGGGTCATTGTCTGATCGCTGATAAGTCGTTCGTGGTGTATAGCCGATTAGAAATGATCATATATCAATCCATGAAAACCTCGCTTAGTTCAGCAAAAGAACCGATTGATTCCAGAGTGAGTCGCTGGAACCAGCTTGTGGCAGGGCCTTTGAGCATTGTTGGGAACAAGCAGCACTTGGTTACCTCGTTTGCCTCTCGTAAATTGCTCAATAAACAGTAATTAATTATTTTGTGCAATTTTCAAACCTAATTTCATTCAAATTTAAATTGAAAGGATATGTCAAAAACGAAAAAAAAATAATTGCTTATCCTTGTTTGGGTGTCTTAATTAAATTTCTCCAAAGCCCAAGAGCCCCAAGGCCCAAGTCTTTGATTAATATAATTATTATTAATCAGTGCCAAATCCAAAGCCGAGCCTATAGCCAAGCCCATTACCCCAACTCTCCAATGTTTACCACTCTTACCAAACCATCATAGTGCTTTGTTTATAAAGACCTTTATAGGATTGTGGATTTTCGATGTGGGGTGTTCACAAAGGGCACCTCAAAAGAATATCTTCAAAGTATAGCCGCGCGGCTGTACTCCGAATAATAGAATATTTTAAAAGTCTAGCCATGCGGCTATACCCTTTAAGTACCTCTCTTTTTAAATACTTTGATTAGTAGTTATGTTTTACTTAGTGAATATTAAAGGAAAACATAAAAAGGGAAAATTGAATTACTATTTATTAAGTAATATAATTCATGAAGTTAATTAATAAATTTAATACTAATTATTCATTAAATAAATAATAATTAAAATATAATTACTAATTTCACTAATTAAATAACGCAAATATATTATTTAATTACTAACAATAAAAATTAATTCACCTAAACATCCTAAGTTTATATTTATTTTTTTCAAAAAGAGCTCTCCCGATGAAATTTAGTCGGCACAAGTCCATTAGACCTTTGTTGACGAAATTTAGTAGGCATAGGTATTTTCGTCTAAGGAAACCTAATCCGGTAAATTTTGCAGGTATAGACCAGTACCGACAAAATTTCGTTGAGAGCTCATTTATTTATTTTTTAAAAATTTAATTTTAAAAATATAAAATTAGTTTCTTTACTTTTTCTTTTGGCCAACTTCCTTAATTTAATATATATAATTAAGTAATATCTTATCCTTTTTGAATTACTTTAATTAGTAATTGTGTTTTAATTATTATAGGAGGCTTGTCGAACATGGTGCGCACATGTGCCATGACAAAAGCATCGAAGTAAAATTAACAAGTGAAAACACTTTAAAATAAAAAATATTTTAAAAAAACCCAAGTGTGCCCTCTTTTGACTTGAACCTTGTACCCTGAAGTTAATAATTAAAACAAAAACCAGCCCATCTAATATGAAACATTTCAATATTGTTGCTCGTTATATGTATTTGAACACCACTCTCCATTCTATATTACTTCTGTAATACAGCTTTTTGACCCATAAAAAATGAGTCCGCCCATCACTTACTGTCTCCTATGTTCAAAATTGAAGTTTTGTTTGCATGACATTAAGAAAATGTAAGGAAAATATATCTGTGTTGTTCCATTTGGAAGATGTAATCCAATTTTACAGCAGAAAACATCGTTTTTTTGGGACAAAGGCTAAGAGTGGCCAATTTGATTGGAAAAAGTATGAGAATTCAAATTTGAGATTAAGGATTCGAATGGACACAAAAGATATGTTAAAACGTAAATGAAACAAACTGAACCGATTCAACAATACATGTATGCACCATGAGCTAGGGTTCGCTGAGGCAAAAGCTAGGAGTGACCAATTTGATTGGAAAAATTATAAGAATGCAAATTAGAGATTGAGGATTCAAAGGGACGCAAAAGATCTGCTAAAACATAAATCATATAAATTGAACCGATTCAACAATACCTATTTGTATCGGGATCAAGGGTTGGCTAAGAAAAATGCTAGGGATGGCCAATTTGATTGGAAAAAGTATCAGAATTCAAATTAGAGATTGAAGATTCAAAGGGACACAAAAGGGCTGCTAAAACATGAATGAAACAAACTGAACCCGTTCAACAGTACATGTCTGTACCGTGAGCTAGGGTTGGCTGAGGCAAAGGCTAGGAGTGGCCAATTTGATTGGAAAAATCATGATAATTCAAATTAGAGATTTAGAATTCGAAGGGACACAAAAGAACTGCTTAAACATAAATAAATAAAAAACTTAACCAATTCAACAATACCTATCTACACCGTGAGCTAGGGTTGACTGTGGCAAAGGCTAGGAGTGGCTAATTTGATTGGAAAAAGTATGAGAATTCAAATTAAAGATTAAGAATTCGAATGGACACAGAAGATCTGCTAAAACATAATTGAAAAAAACTAAACCAATTCAATAATATCTGTCTACACTGTGAGCTAGGGTTGACTGTGGCAAAGGCTATGAGTGTTCAATTTGATTCGAAAAAGTATGAGAATTCAAATTAGAGATTGAGGATTCGAATGGATACAAAAGATCTACTAAAACATAAATGATACAAACTGAACCGATTTAACAATACTTGTCTGCATCATGAGCAAGGATTGACTGTGGCAAAGGCTAGGGGTGGCCAATTTCATTGGAAAAAGTATGAGAATTCAAATTAGAGATTGAGGATTCGAAGGGACACAAAAGATCTGCTAAAACATAAATAAAAAAAACTGAACCAATTCAACAATTCTTGTCTACACCGTGAGCTAGGGTTGACTATGGCAAAGGCTATGAGTGTCCAATTTGATTCAAAAAAGTATGAGAATTCGAATTAGAGATTGAGGATTCGAATGGACACAAAAGATTTGCTAAAACATAAATGATACAAACTGAACCGATTTAACAATACCTGTCTGTATCGTGAACTAGGATTGACTATGGCAAAGGCTAGGGGTGGCCAATTTGATTGGAAAAAGTATGAGAATTCAAATTAGAGATTGAGGATTCGAAGGGACACAAAAGATCTGCTAAAACATAAATGAAAAAAACTGAACCAATTCAACAATACTTGTCTACACCGTGAGCTAGGGTTGACTGTGGCAAAGGCTATGAGTGTCCAATTTGATTCAAAAAAGTATGAGAATTCGAATTAGAGATTGAGGATTCAAATGGACACAAAAGATCTGCAAAAACATAAATGATAAAAACTGAACCGATTTAACAATACCGATTTGTACCTTGAGCTTACCAGTCTATATTGTGAGCTAGGGTTAGCTGAGGCAAAGACTAGGAGTGGTCAATTTGATGTCAAAAAATATAAGAATTCAAATTAGAGATTGAGGATTCAAGGGGACACAAAAGATCTGCTAAAACATAAATGAATAAAACTAAACTAGTTCAACAATACTAGTGTTTACGTTGAGCTAGGGTTGACTGAGCCAAAGGCTAGTAGTGGTCAATTTAATGGGAAAAAACATGAGAATTCAAACTAGAGATTGAGGATTTAAGGGGACATAAAAGATCTGCTAAAACATAAATGAAAAAAGTTGAATTGGTTCAACAATACCAATCTGTACATTGAGCTAGGGTTGGCTAAGGCAATGGCTAGAAGTGGTCAATTTATGTGAAAAAAAATATGAGAATTCAAAATAGAGATCGAGGATTAAAGGGGATACAAAATATTTGCTAAAACATTAAAAATAAAAAAAAATTGAACCTGTTCAATAATACCACTCTGAACCATGAGCTAGGGTAGGCAAAGGCTAGGAGTGGTCATTTTGATGTGAAAAATATGAGAATTTAACTTAGAGATTGAGGATTCAAGTGGACACAAAAGATTTGCCAAACTAGAAATGAAACAAACTGAACGTCTTTAACAATACCATTCTATACTGTGAGCTAAGGTTGGCTGAGGTAAAGGCTAGGAATGATCAACTTGATGTTGAAAAATATGAGAATTGAAATTAGAGATTAAGGATTCAAGGGGACAGAAACGATTTGATAAAACATAAATGAAAAAAAAATTGAACTAGTTCAATAACACTAGTGTGTACAGTGAGTTAAGGTTGATTGAGCCAAAGGCTATGAGTGGTCAATTTAATGGGAAAATATATGAAAATTCAAACTAGAGATTGAGGATTTAAGGGAACACAAATGATCTGCTAAAACATGAATGAAAAAAAACTGAATTAGTTCAACAATACCAATTTGTTCAATGAGTTAGGGTTAGCTAAGGCAATAGCTAGGAGTGGTCAATTTGATGTGAAAAAAATATGAGAATTCAAATTAAAGATAGAAGATTCAATGAGACAGAAAAGATCTTCTAAAACATAAATGAAAATATAAGAATTTGAATTAGAGATTGAGGACACAAAAGGGTTTTAGGAGTTTGGATGAAAAGAGAGAGAGAGAGAGAGAGAGAGAGAGAGAGAGAGAGGAAAAAAAAAGTAAACCAAACCCCCGGCCCCAACCCCCAAAAAAATGGTACCAAAAAACAAAAAAAATTCCTCATCGATTGCTTAAGTGGGTGTAGCAAAAAATTGCTTAACCAGGAGAGTCAGAGAGAGGGAGAGGTGTAAAGCAATGGCGCTCTCCGCGTCTGACCTACCAGCCATGTTCTCTCTGCTGACCAACTCATTGAGTGGTGACGATAGTGTGCGCAAACCGGCAGAGGCGGCGCTCTCTCAGTCGGAGGCCAGGCCTGGTTTCTGCTCTTGTCTCATGGTAAGCAGCTGTTTTCTTTCTCCGTCGTATTACTTTAGGGTTTTAGGTCAAATGCGGAATGCGATCTTGTTCGTGGACATTTCTGAAAATAGAAAATTATGCAGGAAGTCATAACTGCCAAGGATTTGGTACCGCGTGTAGATGTTCGCTTGATGGCTTCAGTGTATTTCAAGAATAGTGTTAATCGCTATTGGAGGCACAGGCGTGATTCCTCGTAAGTGTATTAATCATTTATTTCATTAGTAAACACGATTGCCTACTTCAGTTCACTCATATTGCTATCTGTGTTCGCTTTCTATTGTTTTCTCTGTGTGTTTTCAGGGGAATCAGCAACGAGGAGAAAATACATCTTAGACAAAAACTTTTATCACACTTTAGAGAAGAGAACTATCAGGTAAAACCCGCCTTTTCTTTTTGTGTTTGTAATTGTAGGGTGGTATACACCAGCTTCACTTTTGTCCTTCTTGTCTTATATCTCTTCTTCTTCTTATTAAATTTTTTTTATTTCCTATTGAAAAAAATAAAATTTGAAGATATCCTAAATGGATTCAAGGAATGAGTTCATTATCTTCATAAAGATCCTTCAGGAAGATTAGTGCCACACCCAACAATACTGGCATTAGAAAACAGTATGCTACCATTTTAACTTTTTTCGAGTTCTTTTTTATTCGTTAATTGCCCATCATTTAAGTTAAATTTTCACCTCTTTTTATTTTTTCAATTTTACACTGGAAGGAATTGAACCATTTGACCTCTCCTACCTCTAACCCATTTCCCCACTACTCACCACTTGGGCTAACCCTAAGGGTTTAAAACTTCACCTTTTTGATAGGAGATGGGGTAATTTAGTTTTTAGGGATTTAGATGTTCAGGAATTGATGAAGGAAATTCTGTTTGCATTTACTTTTAATACGTTTGATGATAATAAGATATGAGCTCTCTGTCTCTCTTCCACTTCCCTCACCTGCCCCTCCTCTCTATGTTTCAGCATATTATAACTTAGAAGTTTACTCAACTTTAGCTGTTACCAATTTCCCATTCTCTTCATTTTGTCCAACACAGATAGCGCAAATGTTGGCTGTGCTCGTTTCCAAAATTGCTCGTATAGATTACCCCAAAGAATGGTATGATTTTACTGTAACTTCAACTTCTATGTTTTTTTTAAAATAGACCTTGCAGGAAAGTTATAAACTTATAATCTGTTTGAGCTTTATGGTGCTATAAGAACTTGATAATGGGATGTTATAGGGTTTTATTTCTTTCAACAACTGCTTAGAAGAAACAGGAACTAGGGGAAAGAAAGAAGATTAGGGACACAAATTACATGAATTAGCCTTGCATGAATTTTATGTTTTTTTAAAAAGAGAACGATATAAAGATCTACATTCTAAGGTGTATGATGCTGCAGAAAGTCAGACTGGACGTGAATCCCATATTTTGCCTATAGTTTGAAAGAAAAATTACCCTAGAGAGAACTGAATGAGGAAATATATGAATTTGTCATATAGTTTAAGAAGCTCGTGTTCACATTGCAGACAATTTCTTAGTAATTGTAGGATAAGCGGATGGCTGGATTATGAAATACTTTAGAAGTGAGCATGGCTTGTTTAGTTTGATTTGTTCTTATCAAGACTTGCAAACTCCGCATGCCTTTTTTTTCTTCTTTGCTGAGTTTGCGCATGTGCAAATGATATGTTTATTGTTGAATGTTGGGTTCCAAACCTCAGTCCCCTGACATATTTTGAATGTTCCTATATCAAGTGTAAAACTTGTACTGATCTATCAACCTAATGACATGTTCAGGCCAGAGCTCTTTTCTGTTTTAGCACAGAAGCTTCAATCAACAGATGTTCTTTCTTCCCACAGGATTTTTTTGACTCTCTTTCGAACTTTGAAGGAATTGTCCACTAAGCGACTTATCTCAGACCAAAAGAACTTCGCAGAGGTATAGGCTACTGTTACTATTTCCTCTATTTTTCTACAACACAGGATGTCTTCCATTTTCTCGAATTATTGTATTATGAAATCAACAATGTGTTGAGGTGTGGTTGGGTATTGGTGTTAAAACCTTATTGGGGTGGTGAAGGAGGCTTGGGTTTCTAAATGTGCCTTCCGTATGGCATTAAAAGGTTATTTATGTGTGGGATTAAGCTAGATATCCCTTTTTTCAGTTTTCATTCCTGTAATAGTTAAACATAGATATCATTTTGTGGTTTTCATTCTTGTGCAACAGTAAAATATTCCTAGAGCTGCCAATCATATCTTTTAAGGACCAGTTTTTTCTAATTGAGATTTTAATTCTCTGTTAATCTGGTTAATTTGTTTTAGTCTCTGAGCAGGCAATGTGTAGTGTTAATCTGTTGCCTTAATTGTAAAGGAGCACAAGGCTCATAAATGTGGACAGCCCCTGTGACATGGACTTTTTTTATAGTCTGGATGTATGCTCTCGTGAAGTGTGATAAGTTACCCATAAAAATTTCTAAGAAATTTCAGAATGACTAAAAACATTTTTTTTCTCTCTTACTAATGAGTTCAAAGGTCATTTGTTGAAGAAGCGCCTGATTGACTCGATTTCTGAACTTTATTAGGTGTAGTGTGGAGCAGTGTTGTCCAAGGCGTAAGCCTTTCGGATATGTATCATTATAATTAATAAAATACACATATGTTAAATATGTGTGTGTATATATGTGGGGTCATGCAATTTAATTAGTCGTCATGAACCTTATTATTTATTTTCTGTTGTTGGACAACTTATGAAGCCTAGCTTTCTGATAGCCACATACTTAAGCAGCCAACCAGAGCTGCACACCTGTTGTAGAGTAGAGAGATGTTTTTGCTGTTGAAAAATTAGTGGGCACCACAATCTTTTGTTTTAAAGGGGGGGTGTGTGGGCAGTGAGGATCTTGAACCTCATGCTCTACACTGTTTCTGCCAAATCTGGTTTTGAATCAAGACTCTTGATTTCCAAGCCCCTGGTGATGGGGATGACTACTGAAGTTGAGCTTCCTCATGAGGATGGACTCGAAGTCAATTAATTTAGGACGGCAACTGCCTGTTAATTTCATTTGTTTCTTTGTAGTGAATTTTGAAGCTTTACAGATATTGTCAGGTATTGGCAAAAGAAAGGTCCTTAAAGTCTGCACACACAGATATATTACTTATTATGAAGGTGGTGTTTTACTTGTATACCTATGGATTTTTTTTTTGCAGATATCATCTCATTTCTTTGATTATAGCTGGCACCTTTGGCAGAGCGATGTGCAAACAATATTGCATGGTTTTTCTACTCTTTCTGAAAGCTACAACTTAAATACATTTGAGCAACATCAGGATGAGCTTTTTCTAACTTGTGAGCGATGGCTGTTGTGCTTAAAGATAATACGCCAGTTAGTAGTTTCAGGGTTTCCAAGTGATGCAAAATGTGTACAGGTAGCCAACACCCCCAACCAAAACACAAAAGATAAAAAATATTGGTGGTGGTGTCTTACCATTATCTCAGCTGCACCAACACTTTTCATCAATATGGCGGTACACAATTATCGTTCATAATTCATCCGTGTGTATTTTGTAGGAGGTTCGGCCAGTGAAGGAGGTCTCGCCTGTGCTCTTGAATGCCATTCAGTCATTTCTTCCATACTGTGAGATCTGCTCTCCTGTGTAATTTTTCAGCAAAATTGTTTCTCTATAAATTATGTCGAGAAGAAGCTGTGTAACGGTTTTTCTGGATAATGTGATGTAGGATATGGGTGAATTATAGATTTAGGTAGTTTACCGGAAGTGAAAACAATGAAAACAGAAAATTAAGGGCCCGTTTGGTAATGTTTTCGGAGAATGGTTTTTCAGAATATTTTCAGAGAATGAAAACAATAAAGCAAATTTGCATTTTCAGGATTTGAAAATGCGTATGGTAGATTAATTAGAAAACAGATTCAGAAAACAAAAAGAACGAAAATGTGTCTGGTAGTACAATTTGAGAATAATAATATGTGAGTTATTTTTCAAGTGTATTTTTGTGAATTTATGTTCTAAAACGATATTTTAAAAAATGTATAATTTAACAAATAAAAAATTATACAATTTTTTAAACGTTAAAACTATCTTTATCTCTTTTATTTTTTATTTTTTCTATTTTTTCAGCCAACACTGTCCCTTTCTTTTTCTTTTTTCTCCTCCTTTCTTTCTTCCTCTTCTCTCCTTTTTCTTTTCTTCTTCCTTCCCATCCAATGCCTGATTTCTGTCTCTCTCTCTCTCTCTCTCTTCCCCCCTTGGCAGTTTGCTTAGTGGGTGGTGGTATTGATGGTTGGGTCGATTGGGTTTGACTGGGTGGTGGTGCGATTAGCAGGTGGCTGGTCTGTTGTGGTGCTTGTGGTTTGATTGGCCTGTAGTGGCTGTTGGGTCGAGAAAGGGGGAGAGAAGAGAAGGGTGAGCGAGGGGGAGAAAAGATTTTTGTTTTTTGGTCTGATGGGGAGAGAAGATTGAGCGAGAGATTGATGACAGTGAGCAGCAGCAACTGTTCTTTTTCAACCTCCCCTGTTTTGAGCGTTTCCCGTGAGAATGAAAACATCTTTTTTCTGTTTTCTACAAGTACACGTGAACTTGTTTTCATTTTATGAAAACATTCTCAGTGTTTTCTGCTTTTGGCCCGCTGAACAGGTTCTTGCCGTGTTTTAGTTCTATTAAAATGAAAACAACCCCTTAAAACTTAACTGAACGGCCCTAAATGAATAAGGATAGGTCTGGAATCACTCCAGGGGCTTCAGACCCGTACTTGGCTTCACACCAAGAATTCCAATCTCTGGAAAATAAACTTTACTCAATAACTCAAATCTCACATTTCAAATCTCCATAATGAATTACATAAGGGGGTATTTATAATAATCTAACCCTAGAATGAAAAGGAAATTAAACTTATTCTAGGAAAGAAATCCTAATCTAAATAAAATAGGAAACTTAGAAATCCTAATGAAATCTGGAAAACTTAGAGAACCTAGGAAACTAACAACAACAAAAGAAAGCTGCTCCAGAATTGCAGGATTTGAAGACTGAATTAAATGATTTCCTCTTCCATCTCTTTTATTTGTAAGCCCTAAGAGATGTTTGTAAGCCCTAATGGGTTTGACAAAGATGTCCTCATCATAATATGAACTCTCTCTCTCTCTCTCTCTCTCTCTCTCTCTCCATCAAAAATCTTTAAACCTTTCATATGTTTTCCAAATGTCTCTGTTTTCCCAAGTTCGTTAAGGGTCTCAGTTTGTGAACTGGTGTTTAAGATCCATTAATTTGCGTTATTTAGTCAGTCAGACTTGTACAGGTGTCAGTTTTTCCCTTCTAATTAATGACAGTATCTTTTGGGTAGAAAGGAAGCTGAAGCCACCTTCAATAACTACTTTGGATACATATATGTATGTTATGGTTGCAAATATGTTTTTGTTTAACAACATTTTCCAGAAATGTAATGTTGCCTTTTTCCAGATTCTTCCTTTCAGAAAGGACATCCTAAATTTTGGGACTTCCTAAAGAGGGCATGTACCAAGCTGATGAAGGTTTTAATTGCGATTCAAGGAAGGCATCCTTACTCATTTAGTGATAAATGTGTCCTTCCAACTGTAGTCGATTTCTGTTTAAAGAAGATAACAGAGCCTGAACCAGATGTGTTATCGTTTGAGCAGTTTCTGATTCAATGTATGGTAATGGTTAAATGTGTATTGGAATGTAAAGAGTACAAGCCAAGTCTCACTGGTCGGGTGATGGGTGAAAATGTGGTTACACTGGAGCAAATGAAGAAAAACATATCTGGTGCAGTCAGTGGTGTCTTGACTTCCCTTATGACAAGTGAACGTATAGTGGTCTTGTGTAACATATTAATAAGAAGGTAATGATATTCTAACCTCTGTTTCACTTTATCTGGTTGCTATGGCATTGTCTTGCTTGGTTTTTACTTAATGTGTTATTAAAGGGAGAAAGAGAGAGGAGGAGGGGGGTCCTATATGTTAGCGTCATAAATTGGTTTTATTTTTTATTTTTTATGTGAGTTAAATATTTTAGATGTGTCTTTAGTACTTTACGTAATTGATTGAGTGTACAGTGGCACCTCTTCACTCTTATGTGCATGTGGTATCTGTTTACTCACATATGGTGTTTTTACTGATACCCTAGTTTCATTTTGGCCCTCCAACATTTTTTATATAGTTAATTTGGTAATCCAACTCTCTCAGTCGTGCCAATTGGGTCCTTCCGTTACATTCCTCCAATTTGGCTGTCTATTTGAGCCTTTATTTTAGGCACAAATATCTTCTAAAACGACCTACCCAGCTCTCTACTACTCATTTCCCTCCATAATTTCTTGGAATTACCCCCAAATTGAAACCTACTTCACCTGTCTATCCCAATTCAGCAAGGCAGAACTTCTTTTTCTTTTTATTTGGTTTCCATTGAATATGAATCTGCTTAATAGACAAAACCCATTTTAAAGAAACCAACAAGAGAGAGAGAGAGAGAGAGAGAGAGAGAGTTCTATGTCATTCATTTATCTCTCGTGCTTTGAAGATTGAAGCTAAAGCGCTTTTTAGCTTTAACTTACAATACTTTGATCAAGCTCCAGACTTGATTTTAGGGTTTATGGTTTCAATTTGGTGGAAAGTCTAAAGGATTATGGAGGGAAATGGGCAGTAGAGAGCTGGGTAGGTCGTTTTAGAAGATACTTGTGCTCAAATTGAAGTTTCACCCCTCAAATAGATAGCCAAATTGATGGAATGTGCTGGAAGGACTCAATTAACACGACGGACAGAGCTGGATGACCAAATTAACTAAAAAAAGTTGGAGGACCAAATGAAACTCGGGTATAAGTTCAGGGACCTTTGCAGTTAAAAACCCTCACTTATATCTTACTAATTAGTTTTTCTATGACAACTTCAATGTCTGGTGCTCTAACATTTCCATGGGGAGTTCCAGGTATTTAAGTGGGCACTATGTGGTGTGTGAGGGAATCTTGGAAGACTCCTGGATGTGATTGTGCGCCTTCTTTTAATCGTGTACAAGTTTTTTTTTCTTCCGTTGTTTGAGTGGCTTCAAAGCTTTCACTACATTTAGAGTAGAGTGATTCAATTGATTACAGTCATGGTAGAGCCAGAATGGCACTGAGATGCAAGGATTTGGGTTTAGAGCTTATGGTTCTATTTAAGGTACAAGGAAATTATTAGATATGCTCTTTGGATACTTATTTTGGTAAATATGTTGCAGGTATTTTGTTCTATCAACAAATGATTTGGAGGAGTGGTACCAGAGTCCTGAATCTTTCCATCATGAGCAGGATATGGTTCAGTGGACAGAAAAATTAAGGCCATGTGCTGAAGCTTTATACATTGTTCTGTTTGAAAACCACAGCCAGGTTTCGTGCATTTTCCTGCGTTTTTAACATGGTTTTATCAAATTACATTAAATTATTTTTTTTTTTTTTTTTTTTTTTTTTTTTTTTTTTATATTTGAAGTTGAATCAGTTTAAATTTGTTGCTTATGTGATCTTGATTTATCAATTTTAGCTCCTAGGTCCTATTGTGGTTTCCATCCTTAAAGAGGCAATGAATGGTTGCCCAACTTCAGTGACTGAAATAACCCCAGGGTTGCTTCTTAAAGATGCTGCTTATGGTGCTGCTGCATATGTTTACTACGAGCTCTCAAATTATCTGAGCTTTAAAGATTGGTATGTCTATTCATTACACGGATATCCATTCATTTATTCATATGTCTTGTATAGGTTATCCAAATTTAGGTACCATTGAATTGTTGAGGTATATATATTATTGTGTTGATTTGTTAAACTGATTTATTTCTTACAACTCGCATACTGTATTGTTTGTATGGAGGGTGGGTTTGTGGCTTCAAGTATGCACGTGTGCAATTTTTTTGGTTCTATTTCCACAAATTTTGAGAAAATTGATTTAGGGTAGGGCAAGTTACTTATTTTTCCTTGATTTATGGAGATTACATTTTGTATATTTGTGCTCTTTTGTTAGACAGTTGCATATTTCACTCGTAACATGTTTGAGAGTCATACTTGCTATAGGATAATATAAGGCTGCAAAATAGGGTTTCCTGTATGAAAAAGAAAGGATGCAATATAGGCTTGAAAAATAAAGGAAAAGAAAAGCCAAAATTCTTGACATTCTTGTAGAGGTAGAAGTTGTTGGGACATAACTCCATGGTTGCTTTTGGTTTGTTATGGTCTATAATTGCACTATGACTATGAGTTGACCTAATAGCAGTCACATATCTGTTAGTGAACTTTTGACCTGATAGCAGTCACAAGTTGTTGGGACATAACTCCATGGTTGCTTTTACCATTGCAGGTTTAATGGTGCATTATCCCTTGAACTCTCAAATGATCATCCAAATATGCGTATCATCCATCGGAAAGTTGCACTAATATTGGGACAATGGGTTTCTGAGGTAGCATAATATACTCACTGGATGTTGTATATAATATTAAACATACGTATATATGTATCATAATTAACCATACTTTCTTGTGGCAACACAATGGTATTAATTTTCCATTCTTTAGTCTTTCACGTTCAGGAAATGGATAGATTAGGGGAAATATCTAGTTAGAAACATTATATATAAGACTAAATCTTTCAATGTTGGAGAGAGAAGCGATGTGCTGTTAATTGCACTCTATCTCAAAGGGAAGAAGTGTACGGACGTAATGAAGATTTGATGTATGTTGCTGACAAAGTTTGTGCCATCAAGTCCAGTTTGCTCTTTTGAATAAGGAAATAATATTGGTGATGAACTTGTCATTTCCTTCCATATGGATGTATACTTTTTCCTAAGTAATTTTCTAGGATAAAAAACATTTGTGGAGATAATAATGAAGTTATGCCAGTTTTAATTTGTTATTAGGACTTGTTTTCTTTTGTTTCCCTTGATATTTATTTCTGCACTATCAAATTAACTAGATATAGGACTTAATGATAGCTAGTAAACTGTTGCATAAGTTCTGGAGGTAGAGGGGTGGAGTCCTCTGGTTGTACCTTCCTTGAGTGCTCTTTTGATGGATATGGAGCTTTGCAAGAATCAATGGATCTGCTCTTGTGATATTTATTATGGCATCTGATCCTTGATTTATTTATTTTCCATTTTCGATGGCTGTTAGCCATTTTATTTGTCATGTTTCTACTAAAATATGGAAAATGAGTCATTTTAATTTAATTTAATTTTCATTTTATTGGCAGATTAAAGAGGACACAAAAAGGCCAGTTTATTGTGCTTTGATCAGATTGCTACAGGACAAGGACCTATCTGTTAGGGTGTGCACATTTTTCTCATGTAGATGTTGTCTCTTCATGTTTTTTTTTCATTCATTGCTCTGAGGTTATTAAAAGCTGCTAAATGTGGTTGCTGTCCCTAGTTTAATTACTTAAGCGTGTGCTTTTCTTATTTTAGTTGGCAGCCTGTAGGTCTCTGTGTTTGCATATTGAAGATGCTAGCTTTTCAGAAAGAGAATTCATTGACCTTCTCCCTATCTGTTGGGAGTCATGTTTTAAGTTGATTGAGGAGGTTCAGGAGTTTGACTCAAAGGTAAATATTCTGCTGCTTCACTTGGATGCAACCTTTTTGAATATTTTTTAAGTAATTTCCCCTGTTGCTTTTTGTGTACTTGATTGCAAAATGCCATAAAAATGGTGTTTGTTGCCTTTTTTTATATATTATTATTATTATTATTATTTTATTATTATTATTCCTTTTGCAGCGGCAGAGTAGCCACTGTAGTTTAGTTTTGCAAGGAAAATTCAGCTCGCCCTTTTCAATCATTTTCCATATTAGTTTTTATTATTTCTCTCATATGTTTTCCATGATCTCTTTCATTATTATAAATAAATAAAAAGTACTGAAAACTACAAATGAAAGTTACCAAAACAGGCCCTTAGTATTGATCTTTGTCTATTAGGGCTCGTTTGGTTTCAAGGTTTAGAAACTTGGGAATGGAGATAAAACTGAATTCCCATGTTTGGTAAACGCACTCTTGGGAATGTAATACCTGACTCATGGGTATGAACTTACCATGCAGGGGAGAATTTCATACGCTTGGCTCTCCTTGGGAATTTTTTCCCTCATCTGCATAAGTATTTTTTTTCTTAGAAGGAGAGACCCATCTGAGAAAGCATTTAATGCACTTTTCTTGGACTAACTCACTCTTGTTATAACTTTCAAGTACTACTTTTCTTTTTTTCTTTTTTGTCGAATTACTACTTTTCTATTAACTTGTAATTAAAAAAACAAGGGTATTATTGGAAAACTGAACAAAGCGGCCACTGGGTTTAGCCGCTGGCCCACAATACAGATGTGGGAATTCTGCTACCCTGTCTTGCCTGATGTGGGAGTTGGGTGTTCTTTATTGTTAAATTTCTAGTATAGAAGTACGTGTGCATCAGTGCTTGCATTCAGTTGTGCCAGGGTCCTCGTGGATGACGCTATTTTTCCTATCTGGCAACGAATATGGATGGGTTAATTTGTTATATGTGTTGGATTGTTTTGTGAAGTATCAGGTCTGAAACTGAATAAGATCAAATGCTCTTTAATGGGAATTAATATGGAGGAAGGAAAATTAGAAAGACTGGTTAATTTGTGGGGATGCAGAGTAGGTTTGTGGCCCGTTGAATATTAGGGAGTTCCTATAGGAGAAAATCCAAGAGCCGAAACTTTCTGGAATCCGGTCATCCAAAAAGTTGAGAAAATATTGCGAAGATGGAAATTAACATTCCTTTCAAGAGGGTGCAGATTGACTTTGATTGAATCTGTCCTCGGAAGTTTTACAACCTACTTTTTGTCTCTTTTCAAGATTCCAAAAGGAGTGGCTAGCAAAACTGGAAAGACTGATTCGGAATTTCTTTTGAGCAGGTGTGGGTGATGGTAAGAAGGATCATCTTATTATATGGGAAGTGGTTTCTCGGCCAAAGAGAAGGGAGGTCTGGGTATTGGCGGCTAGTAAAAAATAAGGCATTGCTGGGGAAATGGCTTTGGCGACGGTTTGGGGTGCAAAGAAGGGATAGAATTAAGTTTTGGGAAGATGTGTGGTTGGGAGAAAGCTCTTTGCAAAACTTATTTTCCAAACTTTATAATTTGTCTAGATATCACAACAAGAATATTTCCAGTCTTTTGAATTCTATTACTGCACCCTTTGAATTGGGACTTTGGTTTTCGAAGGAATATGTGAGATGTTGAGTTAGGGGAGTTATCATCTTTTATATCAAGATCCACCGCTCAAGGGCTGACATGAGAAATTGACGTCTTGAAGCTGCAGGGAATTATTCCTTCAAATCTTACTGTTGTTTTCTGCTTAACGATGAGGTACATGACATGTTCCAGCCATACAGATTGAATTCGAAGTCTAAAACCCTTCTCCCCCCCACCCAACAAAACTCTCTCCCCCTGCAAAGTGAACGGTACTTGGTTTGTGGCTCATGGGAAGGTCAACACTTGTGACATGATTCAAAGGAGACCGAATTCCTGCCTTTGCCCCTAAATGTCAGACAAGCATAAATCCAAGAAAGGGGAAGAAACCCAAGGTTTTGTGGGATTGTATGCATTGTTTTTTTTTTTTTTTTTTTTTTTTTTTTTTAGATTGATTTTTGAAGATTATACTTGTTGCGAAAGCGAGGAGTTATGGGAGAAAGTTAGATTATGGTCTTCACTATGGGCATCGATTTCTACAGACTAGGAGATTTATCTGTTTGGATTATTTGGCTAGATTGGAAAGCAGCCATTCGCTAGTTTTCCATGTTTTCTTTTGCTAGAAGTTTAGGAGTCTGTTTTATCTAGCTGTTGTATCTCTGTATAGTTTTCTTTTTGTGGCCATCTTGGCCACCACTGTATTTTATTGTTTTATGCAATAAAATTTTGTTTCTTAAAAAAAACATAAACGTTGTGGCGGGTCCTGTTTTATTTAAAGGTTTGAATTTCATAAGAAAAATCTTGATAATTTGTGATAAGAAATTATAGTATGCATTTTTTCACATATTTCTCGTGGTTTAACAAAAGTTGCGATTCACTTTCCTTTATTTTCAGGTTCAGGTTTTAAACTTGATTTCTATTCTTATTGGACACATGAGTGAAGTTATGCCATTTGCAAACAAGCTGATTCTATTTTTTCAGAAGGTATGAGAACATTTATTTTGTCTTCAGTCTTCTATTGTTTCTTCTACTGTTCTAAATGTCACAGTACCTAATGTACTAGAAAGGAATGATTTTTAAAATTGATTTTGGAAAAACATGTGATACTGTTGAGTAACTTAGTTGTTTAAAAGTACACAACAGATAGGCAAGCAGAATGCTTTGATTTCTCTCTCCCTCCCTCTCTCTCTCCCTCACACACACACTTGATAATTTTTTTCTTTTGTTTCTTTGCGAAGGTTTGGGAGGAATCTTCCGGTGAATGTCTTCTGCAGATTCAACTTCTTGTTGCTTTGAGAAACTTTGTGGTTGCACTTGGCTTCCAGTCGCCAATTTGCTATGACATATTACTGCCTATTCTGCAAAAGGGAATCGATATAGATAGCCCGGATGAACTCAATCTTCTAGAGGACAGCATGCTGGTTTGCCTATTTAAGTTTGTCTTTAATATTTTACCAGCTGACATTATCATTGTAATTTTCATGCTAAATACAGTTGGCTTAATGTGCAGTTATGGGAAGCCACACTTTCTCATGCTCCTTCGATGGTGCCTCAACTACTAGCATACTTCCCGTGTGTAGTAAAAATCATGGAAAGAAGTTTCGATCATTTGCAGGTTAGGAATTTTGATCCTGCAGGGCCTGTCTGTTCTGTATATTTTATGGTATTATTTTTCTGGAACTTGTCTGATATTGTGTGTTATTTTATCATTTAATTTCACTCTCAATCTGCCAACCCATGGATGCTTAGTATAGCGTGGGGTAAACGGGTATTAGTTGCTCTATAATTAACTAGTTACAGTAATAACCATTTGTATTGGTTTTGAAAATTTAGAGGCAGGTTTACATGTTTGTGCATTATCAACATATCAAAAAACTTTTTAACTTTTATGAGAAACAAGGACTCCATTAAAGTCGATAAATTACAAAATAGTGTGCTGTGGTGGACATTGTCCACCATCTAGACAGCATACAAGACAACATCTATTAGTAGTGTTTTCAAAGGCGTCTCACTCACCTAATTGAGGAAGACGTGTGCTTCTGGATAAAAGCTGAGCCACACACACCTTGAGGACCCTCTGGGATTTTTATTTTTTTTATTTTTTGGTTTTGTTTTAAAGAACATGAAGACCCCACCCCACCCACCCCACTCCTGGAGTTAATCAGATCTTCTCCAGGTCTTCTTCTCTTGGTTTCTTCTTCGGACCTTCTTCTTCTAAGGGTTCTTCTTCTCTGGGTTATCTTCATATATGGGTCTTATCCTCGGTTTCAAAATCAGGGGGAGTTTGTGATGCAGAATGCATATGAATAGTTTTCCTAATTCTATTTGGATTAATTTTCCTATTATTAGTTTTCCTAATTCAGTTAAGGATTCCTTCTTGTTGAAGAATCTCATATTAGTTAATTTGTTTTCCTATTTCTTAAAGTTTACTTTTCCTTTTCCTTTTCCTTTTCCTACACTAAATAGGGTTTTGTCTCTATAAATAGAGCAGTTTGTAATCTTATAAGGCAGACTTGATTAATGATAAATTTCCTTACTTTAAACTCTCTGATTCCTTCCCCTTTCCCTTCGTCTCTTCGATCCCTAATTCTTCTCCTCAATCTCTTATTTCTTCTCTATTCTATTGCTAAGTGTTTACTCTAAAACCTACGGGCTGTTCTACATCAATTGGTAATCTGAGCCTTCCCTCACTTTCGTTTGCGTTTGCTCTCTGCCATGGCACCCCAAACCGTGGCCAGCCTTGCGGAATAAGTTCATGCATTCCAGTCAAAGTTTCTGATGATATTGTGGGCATGGAAACACAACTCTCCAAACTCAGTACCAACCTCAAAGACGAGTTGGTACAGGCTCACACACATCGTGTGACGACAACCTTGCCATCACCGAACTCCAAGACTCCGTTCAGTTGCTTATCAATCACTTTCGGGCTGGACACACTGAACCTTCTTCTACCTCAACGGTGCTCTCGAGTTCATCTATGCCACTGCCAAAAAGAGGCCTTTTGCCCAATTCACCGGTGGATCAAAAATTCAAGGCCGTGCCATACGGCATGTTGCATAGCTCAACTAGGCCTTCGCTCGATACGCCCAAGGCTCCATTGGAGCCCTTATTTTCTTTTGGGTATTTGCCACCGCCCCATTATACCCAACACACAATGGGCCCTCCTCCAGTGACTACTCAAGCTCCTACCATGCCACCAGCTCCACATGATCAATACACTCATCCCCCTCACCATTTTGACAACGATGTCATCCGCCACATCAAGCCTACCGCTCCTACTTTTGATGGTCGTGGGGATCCTACGATGTTTCTTGATTGGGTTCAAGCCATCGAAGATTATTTTGCCTGGTACAACTTGATGGATGCTCATAAACTTCGCATCGGTAAGACGACGCTATAGGGAACTGTTAGACAATATTGGAATTTCGTGGAGCAGCAATTATATCAATTTGGACAGCCTCCTGTGACTCTGGGATGAGATGAAATTAAAGCTTCGTGAACAATATCTTCCCACCTTTTATTGCCATCAATTGTATGATCAATTATGGACCCTTCCACACGTTTTATTGAACACAAGATACGTGCGGGGATTCGTGAAGAACCCGACATCACTATGTCTCGCTTTATCCATGGTCTTCGTGACGATATTAAGCATGAAGTCCATCGGTTCCATCCACATATTTTGGAAGATGAAACTTTTTTGCACCCACAACGTAGCTATCTCGGGTATTTCGAGCACTCTTTCACTCATACTCCAAATCGTAGTACTCCTAGCTCCACATATGGCGTTGCCGGTCCACCTGCTCTTACGGCACCCGCAACAGAAAAAGGACTAGCCTCACCCATGGCTGCGCACATTGAATGCTATCGTTGCTAGGCTAAGGGCCACTTTGCCTCCCGTTGTCCACATAGAACTTTAACCATTGGCTCCTTCAATGAGGATTCTTGTGTGGACGAGTATGTGGAGCCTCTTGAACCTATTTATGATCCAGAACTTGATAATTGTTGTGTGGAGGTGGCATTTCACCAATTGAGTGTTATGCGTTATATGTATTCAGCATCTGCACCTCCACCTCCTGATTCATGGAAATGCACAAGTATCTTTCAAACCTATGTCCCTTGCGGTACCAATAGATGCCAACTAGTTATTGATGGGGGAAGCACAATGAATGTTATCTCTAAAATGTGGTCGATCGCCTTCACCTTCAAACCGAGCCACATCCCCATCCTTTTCATGTTGGCTGGGTAGATTAAACCAAGTTACCTGTTATTGAAAGATGTCTTGTTCCTCTTCAATTGAATCCTTGTCATGAGCAACTTTATTGTGTTATCCTACCCATGAGTGTCGCACACGTGCTACTAGGCCCGCCAAGGCTTTACGATTGCTGTGTGAAAAGTTGTGACACAGAGAACACCTATACTTTTCAACATGAGGGAAACAACATAAGGCTAACGCCTTCCAATCTGGCCATCAAACCAACTTAGGATGTTCAACCAATTCTGTCACTTAAAGAGAAGGCTTTGAAGCATCGATTGAGTATTTTATCACCTGAAGACTTTGCACATGAACTGCAAGACATTGGTATGGCCTTTGTTCTCTTGCTTAAGCCAGCATCTGACGGCAACGCCACTCCACTTGCCGAACCCATACAGCTGTTCCTCACTAAATTATCTGATGTCACACTTGATGCCTTACCAGATGAACTACCTCCAGTGAGAGAGATTCAGCATGCCATTGACCTTATTCCTAGTTCGCAAATTCCTAATCTTTCCCATTATAGTATGAATTTGCCTGAGCAAGCGGAATTGAATCGACAAACACCGGGGTTGCTGCATAATGGCTTTATTTGTCATAGTTTAAGCCCTTGTGTTCTAGTTCCTCTTACCCCCAAAAAGGATGGTCCTTAGCGAATGTGTGTTGATAGTCGCACCATAAATAAAATTAAAGTTAAGTATCGTTTCCCCATACCGCGACTTGAGGATGTGTTGGCCGACTTGACTCGATCCCAATGGTTTTCTATGATAGATCTTTGCAATGACTACCATCAATTCCGCATCTGTGAAGGAGATGAGTGGAAAACCGCGTTTACAACCCCTGATGGTTTATATGAATGGCTTGTTATGCCCTTTGGCATTTCCAATGCTTACTTGGTTGAGTTGCCTGCAGATATGCATATAAGCCCCATTTTCAAGGTTACTGATTTATCAACTTATTAGGGAACCTTTTCTCCACCTATTTGTATGGATGTTGTTCAGGGTTCTATTCCTCCTCCAGTGCCACATATCCCTTCTACCGGTTCTACCCGTTATTTGGTTCGTTGGGTTGGAAGGCCTGCTACTGAGGATACTTGGATTACAGAAGCTGAATTTCGCCGGTTGGATTCCAATCTTCTGCACAGTTATCAAGATGCTCTTCATGATCTTGATTTGGCTGCATCTCGTCCTCCTATCATCCATACTTACCAACGTCATCGTCATCCTTAATCTTGGTTTACTCGCTGGTGTCGAGTTCTTTTCGGTGGGGGAGAATGATGCAGAATGCATATGAATAGTTTTCCTAATTCTATTTGGATTAGTTTTCCTAATTCAGTTAAGGATTCCTTGTTGTTGAAGAATCTCTTATTAGTTAATTTGTTTTCATATTTCTTAAAGTTTACTCTTCCTTTTCCTACACTAAATATGGTTTTGTCTCTATAAATAGAGCAGTTTGTAATCTTATGAGGCAGACTTGATTAATGATAAATTTCCTTACCATAAACTCTCTGATTCCTTCCCCTTTCCCTTCATCTCTTCGATCCCTAATTCTTCTCTGTTCTATTGCTAAGTGTTTACTCTAAAACCTACGGGCTGTTCTACATCAGTTTGGGTTATGTCTTGAGTTTCTTAGTTTCTAAGTTTTGGCATAGTGGCAGTTCAGATGTGGTAGTGATGTATTCTTATCAGTTTAATGAAGTTGATGTGTGGCTATCACTAAGGCAACGTGGCAGCTGTATCATATTATCAAGAAAATCAGTTTTACAAAGGCATCCAACCGAGTGACATTGTTTAGCAAGCATGAAACCATGTACTAAGCACAACCCGTTTAACATTATCAAATAAATCACAACTCTATAACAAGTGACGTTGTTTAATCTGATGAATCTCATAACCACCTGCTTGGTATAATTACTTTGTTTTCAGTGTTTTCTTTTCTATAATTTCAGAAGTCAATAATATATCAAATTTTTTTTTTAGAAGATAAACGATTTAATTAACGAAAAAACAAAGGAAGTACACAAATGGGAACAAAAAACATTAAGACCTATGAAGCTATAGGCCCCCCCAAAGATACAGAACTAAGAGGCTACAATAACCAGCACAACACTAAAACAGAAAGAGATAGAAATACAGAAAGAGATTACAACACAGTGGCTACTAAATCCCGCGCTATATAGGAGTAGGAATAATCCTTGAATGCCATTGTGACGGATGCCCATAGTGCCGCCCGGAATTTGACTCTCTCCCAAATCTCTAACTCATTCCCACTGCTGTAATCATCGAAAGTCCTATTTCTCTCAAGCCAAATATTCCAGAGCAGTGAATGCACTAGACAACCCCATAAAATTAAGGCTTTCTTTCCCCTACCAAGGGCATCCAACCGAGAACTGATTAGGGAGAAACAATCCTTAGGTATTACCCAGTCGGCCTTAACCTCCCTTATTAAGGACCACCACAGGTTTAGAGAGAAGGGGCAGTGTAAGAACAGATGATCTGCATTTTCCTCATGCCCCTTGCAAAGAACACACCAATGGGGAGACAGACACATATTCGGACATCTCCTTTGAATCATGTCACACGTACCCAAGGGTAACCAACCAAAGAAAAACTTTAACCTTAGGCGGAGAACTGGTTTTCCAGATAAGGGGGTGCGGGGGAAACGTGTCCACTAAACCATTAGAATGAAGATATGACGAATACGATTTGCAAGAGAACACGCCAGATTCATCAAGCAGCCACCTTCTCCCATCCGACCTAGCTCTAGATAATCTGACATGCCCTAGGATATCCAACAAACTTCAGGTTTCTTCTGAACCCGAAATCCCAATTAACTGGAACGGAGTTGATATCCACAAAATGTGAAATGCTTAGTAGTTGTTTTGTGGACAGTGCAAACAATCTAGGAAATAGATTCTTTAGCCCTCCTTCGTTCACCCATGAATCCTCCCAAAATCTCACTCTATTTCCATTGCCGACCACCAAGCTACAACATTCATGAAAGGTCTGGTACCCATAAGAGATGTCCTTCCAAGGGTTACATGAGGAACCAATAGTACCCGAATTAGCATCCCAACCATTCAAAGACGCCCCGTATTTGCTTTTAATGATATTATTCCACAAAGACTGAGGCTCCATCTGGAATTGCCATAACCATTTAGCCATCAAAGCTTCATTTTTTTTCTTTCAAAGCCCTCGCATCCAAACCGCCTTGCAGCGTAGGTTTGGTCACAATGTCCCACTTTACCAGATGGTCCCTCTTTCCTTCTTCCGTACCTTCCCAAAGAAAGTTTCTCATAATCATCTCCAACTTTTTATCACCCGATTAGGCATCTTGAAAAGGGACACGAAGTATGTAGGCATGTTACTTAACACTGCCTGAATCAGAGTTAATCGTCCACCTTTTGATAGGGAAGGCTTTTTTCCATTTTTGAAGTCTTGTTTCAATCTGCTCTATCATCGGTTCCCAGAAAACAATAGCTCTAGGATTTCCACCGAGAGGGAGTCCCAGATAAGTCATAGGCCAGTTTCCTCCCTCGCATCCCCAATCAGCAGCCAACCTTGCCAAATAAGGTCCGCTACAGTTAATTCCCAATACTGAAGATTTAGAGTTATTAATTTTCATACCAGAAGCCAAACAAAAGTTATCAAGCAGGTTGAGAAGGTTAAACCAATACTCCTCCTTGTCATCCAGAAAGAAGATGGTGTCATCTGCAAATTGTAGACGAGACACCTCAACTCAATCACGTCCTATGAATAGAATGTGGATCAAATTATGATGTTGTGCTGCTTCCAAAAGGCAGCTCAGCACATCAATCACCACAGTGAACAGAAAAGACGATAATGGATCTCCTTGCCTCACCCCTCTAGAAGCCTTAAATTTTCCTCGTGGCTTCCCATTTATCATGATTGAGAAATTAACAGAATCTAAGCACCCTCTCACCCGCTTTCTCCATCTTGATCCAAATCCTTTTCTGGCCAGAACTTCATCTAAGAAAATCTACTCTACGTGGTCATAAGCCTTCTCAAAGTAAATTTTGAAGACTAGCCCAGATTTATTAAGCTTTTTGGTCTCCTCAATGACTTCGTTTGCCACCAATACTGCATCCAAAATCTGGTTTTATTGACTATGTTATCATGTATGTTATTTTCATTCATCATTTTATCAAACAACTTTTGAAATAGGTCAAGCAATTTCACATCTTTAGAAATCTCTTCAACTGCTTGCTTACCAAAGCTACAGTCCTCTTAATCAAATTTCCAGCTCCTATGCCTCCTATTACTTGGGAATTGTACTACATGGTTATGATTTTTTGACTGGAAACATATTGTAATACATGGAGATGAGGGTAAAACCAAAATTACTCTGTTGGAGCAATTTTTTCCTTCAATTCTTGTCATTTAGTCCACGTGGCAATTTGACATCTCCTTTGGAGATGCTCTTATTGCTGCCCTGTATAACAGAACTGGAAATAGAGATACTCCACTTTTGAAATTTCCATTTGATTGGAAATCTAAGGACCATATCATATTTGCCAAGCATAGGACACCTTCAGGAAAAGCATAAGCAAAGTTTGTAGAACAGTTTTCTTGAAGAATAACGTGAAGCAGGGTTTAATGGATATTCTTATGACAATATATTTGACATTGTTTCCATCAGTGTAGTCCAATATTGATTATGTTATTTTGTGAATTGCAAAGATGTATCTCTGACCTTTTTTCTTGAGGTGGATTATATTTAAATTAAAATGACTTTTCTATGTTTACAATGCTGGTAAGGGCTGCTGTTCTCCATTTGTTCAATGCTAATTTTTTATCTCAATGTTATTAATAACTTGTTTTACTAAGTAATACTCAAACTGAATCTAAACCACATTACTTTTGCAAACCAAGTATTAGGATTGGTTTTTTCACATAGTTGTAGATCTCTGTATTAGTTTTCTGTTTCTTTCTGTTATTGGTGGATTACTTGTCCAAATTTCTGTATGGTGTTTTTAAAGAAATATAATTTCTCCTTTTCAAACAAAAAGAAAAAAATCTTGCTAACTATACAGGAGTCCTATTAGAGTAGCTGTCTTCTCTTCAGCTGCATATTATGGGAAAATCTGTTGCTCAATTAGTTGTAGAGATTTCAATGTAATTATAGCTGCATTATCTTCATTTCTTGGCTTTTGTTTGCTCCAATCTTTTCCCAAAAAATTTATATGTTAGAAGTTTTTCTTCTCTCTCTCCCCCTCTTTTTCTTGGCATTTATTCTGTTATGCTTTGTTATGTTTGTACTTTATAATATCTTAACTCAAACTTCATTGCAGGTTGCTGTCAATATAACTGAGGATTACATTATCTTAGGCGGATCTGAATTTCTAAGTATACATGCTTCAAGTGTTGCTCAAATTCTAGATCTGGTTGTTGGAAATGTCAATGATAGAGGACTACTTTCAACTCTTCCTGTCATTGATATTCTAATACAGGTACTGATCAAAACTTGCAAGTGAAGATTAGACAGTAGAATAACAGGCCATTTAGACAACTCGGGGAATCAACTACGCCTTTGTAGTTGTCCTATTACTACATGCTTCGCCTACTCCTAAACACTGCGAAAGTTGGAACTTCCAAAGCTTTCAACTTGTACAGAATTTTGAGTTATTATGTTATAGACACATTTTTCTATAGATTGCAATCTTTTACGCTCTTAGAACCGGCACTATTATGATGGACCTCAATATATTCATCCTTTTAAATACCAACTCGTTTTTGTTGCTTTGCAGTGTTTCCCGTTAGAAGTGCCCCAATTGATCAGCAGTACATTACAAGTGAGGTCCCTTGCTCTTAGATCTTTGATAATCTTATTTTGAAGTATTTCATTTTTTTTTTCCCCAAGAAAGAAATTATATAATGTTATGCCTTTGAGAGCCCTTCTTAAAGCTAGGATTCTTTTCTGTTCAATGTTGCTAGAAATTAATTGTTATATGTTTGAGTGGAGGCGACGACCAAGATCCTTCTAAGACAGCTGTTAAAGCATCTTCAGCTGCCATCCTGGCAAGAATTTTGGTCATGAATACCAATTACCTAGCCCATTTGACATCAGAACCATCACTTTTGTTGCTCCTTCAGAGTTCGGGTATCCCAACTGAGGAAAATGTACTTCTTTGTCTTGTTGACATATGGCTTGACAAGGTTAGTACGGTACAACATGCATCTCTATACAAGGATACTTCTGAGGATTATTGATTTTTCTCTCTTACTATATCCGACCATTTGTATCATGCATGTTCCAAGACATCAGTGTAGGGTGTTCTATGAATTTGCAATATATATTTTCATGCATAGGAGTGAGCTCTGTTCGGTTGGAGTCACATCTGAAACTGATTCAAAATTGTCACAACCCAGCACTAGCCAAAAAATTAGCCAAGCCAACCCTGCCCAATAAAAACAGGTCACCAGGTCAGGTTGGGTAGCAAATCAGTTTATAATATAGGCTTTAAAAAAAATATAGGTTCAAAAAGAATAACTTAATAGGTCCAAGAGCCCATACAAGCCCAACAAGAAATTGCAAGAAACTTCGTTGGGCAGAAGACAGACAAGTAAAAGCTCCTATAGGTGAAATATAACTTAGGCATGCTTTTGACACCAAACACCATCCAACAACACATTGCAAGAAACTTTGTTGTGCAGAAGACAAATGAGTAAAAGGTCCTCTAAGTGAAATATAACAGAGGCATGCTCTTAACGCCAAACTCAGCATAGATGAGTTGGGCAATCGGCATCCTAAGACTGAACAAGTCCTAGGTTCCATTCCTATCAAGCACAATGATGGACTTTTTTCAAAATCATATAATGCTGTTTCGAGTTGATGTAATGTTGTTTAAAGTTTGTTATTTTGGGTATTAAAATGACCTAATCCAGCAATGAGTAGACCTTTGTGGGTTGAAAAGGTATTGATTCGATTCAACTCGCCACAATACAGAAAGCCAAACCAGACGGCTTGGGTTGGATCAGACAGGTTTGTCTGGTGGGTCAGATAAAATGCCCACCCCTAGAGTGTGTGTGCATTGTTTGTTTTTTATGAGAACAAGAAGTATTGTTATAACTCAGTAGTGATTGTAGACATTGTTCTTTCAGAGTCGAATATATTTTATATAAAGTCATTTTGCTCTATAGTTAATCGAAAAGAATTATTTCTGAAATTAGTTTTTCTAAGTTTTTTTATTTGTCCTTCCTCCGCCCTTTTTCATCTCTCCCTCTCCCATATATTTCCTTTCTATATCTAACAATAAAAAATGAAACCTAAAAACGAAAAAGGTTACCAAACAGGCCATTTATTTTTCTGTATTCTGTAATATAATGTTAAATTCTACATTCATAATAAATTGTACATTTAACGCATCTTTGTTAAATATATGATTGTTGTAATGTATGTGGTCAAAAATATATTTATAGTGCCAAGGCAACCCTAATAAGAGATAATGTGCTATGCCGGAGAGCATAGCAAAGCTCACTCCAGGTATCGTTGTTTTGGCCCTTTTTGGTGTCACTATCTTTCCTATTGTAGAGTTGAACTACCACGGATAGTTTATCCATTTGAAAAATAAACACAACCACCTTGCACTGTTGGCACAAATGTGCAGGAGAATAATTATCATCATCTTTCTTTGTAGTACGATACACAGATAGTAAATGGAGAAAAGTTCTTGTGCTTTATACATGTTGAAGTGAAGAATTAAAGATGTTCTTATGGAAAATGAATAAATGGGAATGAGTAGGATTTTCTGTAAATTAATTTCTTATTGCCTTTCTGGTGTGGTTAAAAAAAAAAAAAAAAAAAAAAAAAAAAATTTGTCACAGGCAGACAATGTATCTTCCATCCAAAGGAAGACGTATGGCTTAGCTCTTTCTATAATTCTGACATTAAGACTTCCTCAAGTCCTCAACAAACTTGATCAGATCCTGAGGTATGAGTTTCACCATGAATTCGGTCAATCATCTCTTTTCTGTTTGTTGGATGATCTTTATAAAATGTTGCTTATTTATACATGCAGTGTGTGTACAACTGTAATTTTGGGTGCCAATGATGACTTAACAGAGGAGTCAAGGTTAGATCCCTTGTGATTCTACTTTGATTTGCTTGCCCATATCAAACAACTATATTTCTCATAAATTCTTCCCAATCAACAACAGTGGTGATAATATAACCTCCAGCGGATCCCTTAGTAAGGGCACCATTCCGAGTAAAGAATTCAGAAGAAGACAGGTGAACCACCCTTCCTTCTTCTCCTTTGTGGTCCATGGCACTCTTCTGATATTACTGTGATTGCTGTAGTCGCTGATTAAATAAATTCATGAGGTAATATTTTCCTGATGAAGTTATTATATCCCACTATAGCTCAAGTTTTCAGACCCTATCAACCAAATGTCTCTAGACGCTTCAGTGAGGGAAAATCTTCAAACATGTGCTACCCTTCATGGAGAATCTTTTAATAAGGCCATTGGATGCATGCATCCCTCAGCATTTTCACAATTAAAGCAGGCATTAAAGATGGCGTAGCTGGCTTTCATACCTTTTATGATTCTAATTGATTGGTGGTTTCGTGTTCAAGCCCTTCATATTTTCCTTGTTCTCCAATGTGAAAACGATATGAGGTGAGTTCTTACACTCATAACCAGGCTATGTCTAAATATCTCAGGGGAAAGGTAAAAAGGTAAATTTTTGGGTTGTGGCTGGGCAACATAAAGGATTTTAGTAGGTGAACCTTTCCACCAAAAAGGTAGGAGATGGAGGTAGCATATGCCCTTAATGAAATTGAGAAAGTAAATAATGTGTTAGCTCATTATTGTGTTAGATGGGTTAAATCATCTATTCATCAAGAGTATGCTTGCTTTTAGCTAAATTCCAATTATCAGAATTGTGATCTTTCTGAAAGAGCGCAACTTACCTCTGCCATAGTTTAAAGACATTAATTTTCTTTTTTGATGTGTTGTTCCAAGTGTATTGAACGAGTACTGCTCATGTGTTAATTATTTCTCTCTCTGCACACGTGCACATACATGGTTTTTGCAGTATCTGACACATGATAAATTTCTCGCCAGGTGAATGAAGTTTGAAGCTTCCGGATTGCTGGTCCCTATATTCATTGGTTTTTAAAGTTTTTTGGGCTGGATTTTGATGTCCGATTGTATCTTGAATTTCATTTGCATATGCTCTCTTAGGCAACAAGAGACTGTATATAGCATGTCAATCTTTCGTCCTTGGATGTGAGGTGCATAGGGTTTTACGGCATTAATTCCATTGTCATATGAAATTGAAAATTATAGAAATGAGAAAAGAAAAAAGAAAAAAAATACACGCAAAAGCGATTCATGAGCAACCAATCTTTGATATCCCTCGGTTATTCATTGTGTAGCAAAAAGACTCAAGTTCAAAAATTAAAATCTTTTTATGCTACACCTAACGGGTCTAACATAGTGAAAAAGGGTCTTGACATTGTTCTTTGGTTCAAATCCCCATGGCACTTATAGTGCATGTGAGAGAAATCTAGTTTAAACTATCGTTTGTATTTTTTCTTTTTTTCAAAAAGAACTTTTTATGCTCCACTTCGAATGTGTAAACTATGTAGTGTTCTAAAACGAAAGCTCCCTTATTTTTTCTTCTTTTTATTCTAAATATTTTAGTTTTTAATAATAATAATAATAATCAATTAAAGGCTTATTTACTGAACAAACATTTGATTTCACTTTATTCCCTTAAATTGAAATTTTCTCATTTAATCCTCTAAATCTCTAAAAATTGCTGAAATTTTCTCAGTTTACCACTTCTGTCTATTTCCATCCATAAAATAGTTAAATATGCTCACGTGGCATGGGCATCTTAGTAATTTTAGTTCCTTATCTTCTCTCTCTCTCTCTCTCTTCTCTCTCCCTCTGCCTCTCTTCTCTCCCCTCTCGAACCCAACCCCCATTGCACCCCACCCCCACCCCGTCCCCATCCTCCCTCTCCACTCTTCTCTCTTCTCTATGCCTCTTTCTGCTCACTACCTCTCCTCTCCCCTCCCCTTGCCATACCCAACCCCCACCCCAAACCGAACCCTTCATGGAATTACTCAACACACCTAAGTCACCACCACTTAAAAAAATTTATAAAAAAAATCTCCTCAACAGCCACTCCCCATCTTCTCTCTCTCTCTTCTATATATATAAGAGGAGGGAAGGGGTGGGGTGCGATGGAGGTGAGAGGAGAGATGTAGAGTGAGGGGAGGGGTTTGGATGCATTGGAGATGCGCTAGGGGTTGAGTCTAAGGAGTTGAGGGGAGAGGAGAGCAAGGTTAGGAGAAAGAGATAGAGAGAAAAGAGAAGAGATAAGAGGGAGGAAGGGGTGGGGTTGGGGTGCGATGGAGGTTAGGTTTTGGGATGGGAGAGAAGAGAGAGGCAGAGAGAAGATAAGGAGCTAAAATTACTAGAATGCCCATGCCACATCAGCACACTTAACGATTTTGTATATGGAAATGGACGGAAGTGGTAAAGTAAGAAAATTTTAGCAATTTTTAGAGATTCAGGTGATTAAGTAAGAAATTTCAGTTTAAAGAGCTAAAGTGAGACTGAGTGTTCGTTTCAAGGGGTGAAACAGTAAATAAGCCTAAATTAAATACTAAGTCACCTAAAAAAGACACGTGACTTTTTAGACGAAAAAGTGGATGAAATTCAAAAGATTAACGGTATAGACTAAATTGGCTATTTTAATAAATTTAAATACTAAGGGCCAGTTTGGCATTACTGTGCTGTGAAAATAATCGCTGTCAGATTTGCTGTGAGAGAAATCAGTTTGGCATTTGGTAAAATTTTTGTTAAAAGTGTTGTTGGTATTGATTTTACGTATAATCAAAAAATGATTGCCGCATAATCATTAAACTTAGCGCCTCTTCGAAACTGATTTCTGCATAATCAGAAAATGAAAGCACCTCATTAGCTGTTTTCCCATATAGCTTTCTTTCACAGCAATTTTTAACAATAAATGATTTTCTCACAGTTTACCAAACGGATTGAGCTTCTCAAAATTTTAAAAAAATCACTTATCACCTCAAATAAGCAATGCCAAACAGGCACTAAATTAGCTGTATAGTTGGGTATAAAACGGCTGAAAATCCATTCAAATATTCAGTTGAGAGATTGTCGGGAAGAAGCAGAGGCACAACACAAGCAGAGCAAGAGCAGCAATCAGCAGGCCAGTGTGCAAAACAAAAACTGAAGGGTTGTGGGTGGATTCGGTTTGATGTGGAGCCCACGCGGAGAATAAGTCAATATCTTCTACTACATTCAGCTCTTCATTTAATTTCAACGCCTTCTCAAGTCAGACAGGGTTGTATTGTGAAATATTTAGAAAATTCCAAATACGCGTGTGCTTGTGTCGCTTATTCGTACTCACAACAGTTGTCCATCGTATTCTTCTTCTTCGTCTTCCAAGAGAAAAGTAGCAATTAGTAATCAGTTCCTGAATTTCGTGAACAATCCAATATCGATTGACTCCTTTCTGAGAAATCTGTTGTGATATAGAAGCAAGAACCTCTTATCTTTCTATGATTGTCTGAGAAATGAGTAAGAAGTCAGAAGAAACAGAAGCTTCAGCTTCCCACATCACTAAAGGAACCAGCTTCCTTGACAAGATAAAGGTCTCTCTCTCTCTTTCTCTCTCTCTCTCTCTCTCTCCTTGATTTTTGATTGCTGAGAATTGTTTCTATTATTTTACGTACAACTACTTCTGGATGTTTACTTTCGATCTCAACTTCACTTTAACTTAGAATTCTTTGTCTCCTTGAATTCAATTTTAATTACAGCTGCTGGCTCATCCATACCCTGCCCTGGAGTGCGTTTATTAATTACTAGGGTTTTACAATTGCAATCTATGCTAAGCCCTAAGCTCCCCTTCTGTCCAATTTGGCTTGCAGAATGCTACATGCCTTAATTATGTAACTATTGTTTATTCATACTATGGGCTATAACTATTGTACATACAAATCCCATATCCACAGACATTTCCACCATCCTGATTCCTAAAAGATTGAGAGCTAATCAACCATGCCGAGCGAGAAGTAGAAAGCCCCCATAAGTTTGGTATTACTGTGATCAATTTAGACTTATCATCATAATTTGTTTAATTGGCCTTGCAGAATGCTACATGCCTTAATTCGTCGTCTTCAGACTCAGGAAAAGGGAGAAGCAAGTCCTCTTCTATCAGAGTGGCCCATGGGTTCCATTTAGTCCAAGGAAAATCTGGTCATGATATGGAGGACTACCATGTTGCTGAGTACAGAAAAAGAAAAAACCACGTCCTTGGATTGTTTGCTATCTTCGACGGTCATTTAGGCGATCGCGTCCCTACTTATTTGAAAGAAAACCTTTTCAACAACATAATTGAAGAGGTATACCTTCCCACCCTTTCCATATTCTTGTGTAGGTACACGAATAACAGACAAAAGAAAAAGAGAGAGTTTTGCTGCTTTCCTAATAATTTGATTTATCTTTCTGTTGTTTTTATTTTTCAACTATAATGCTTACGGTAGTATTAAGAATGTCATTACTGGTTGCATACTTAGTTGGTTATCTTCCCCATACAATCATGATTTCTTTATGTGAACTGAAATTGTAATCTGAATTGCAACCAAGATAGGATTTAGCCCATTCTCTGTCCTTGTCCGTGCAATATTTGTACTCAAATATTCATACCAACTTTAGGTTTCTCGTTGCCCAAAGACTACTTATATTAAGTCAATTACAAGACTCAGTAGTTCTTTCCTTATCTGGTCAGTACATTTGTATTGAAAGCTGTAACTGTTGATGCTCTCAAATCACTTTATTTGGTCAATTTGTTTTTTTTTTCTTTTATGTATATGATACAGCCGAGTTTCTGGAAAGACCCCGAGACAGCAATAAGGAATGCTTACTGCTCCACAGATAAGTTTATTTTAGATAATTCCATACAATTAGGGCCAGGTGGGTCGACTGCAGTAACTGCAATAGTCATTGATGGCAAAGACTTATGGGTGGCAAATATTGGTGACTCAAGAGCTGTTGTGTGTGAGAGGGGTTCTGCAACCCAACTTACTGTGGACCATGAGCCACACAGTGAGCGAAGAAGGATTGAGAAACAGGGTGGTTTTGTGACTACTCTTCCGGGTAAAGATATTTAATTTAATTCATTTAACCCTATTACCGAGCTTGTTTATATATCAGTATATAATTGATAGTGGGATTCTTAATTTCTTACCACTTTTATAATTTTTCTTTCGCTCTTTAGTATATAATTAGATTTTTTTTTTCTTTACTTAGATTAATATTCTAATACTCTTTCAGGAGATGTACCTAGAGTTAATGGTCAACTTGCAGTTGCACGTGCTTTTGGGGATCAAAGCCTTAAAGCACATTTGAGTTCAGAGCCTGATGTAAGACATGTGCCCGTAGGCTCCACTATTGAATTTGTTATATTAGCAAGTGATGGATTATGGAAGGTCAGTTGGTAATTAATAAATGGCCTTCTTTCCCTCTCTATCATATCTTTATGGCCTAGATCATATATTTGACAATTTAGCAAGATAATGGAATGTTTAGGCTTAAATTTTTTGGATTCTATTGAAAAAAAATTGAATGTAGAATATTTGTATTTTGATTAGCATTTTTTCCACTTTTCAATTGCATGTGAAATGAGATTATCTTATAAATGAGACCCTGTGACTCTTACTCATCTTATAATTTTTCCTTACTATGTGCCAAATAGTGTCTAATAATCTTTTTTGGTAATAGTGATTATATTGACTCGATGCTAGATTATTAATTGCTCAGTAAAAGGGAGGAAAAAGCTTCAGTGAAAAAATGAATTGAATTTGTAGTAAACATGGAAAATGTGTAATTAACTTATTAGCACTAGGCAAAAGATAGGCAGAATTTTTCATTTATAACGTATGTAAATAAAATGCATAACCTTTTCTTGATTTTCCTATAGCTTTGAATTAATGATTCAAGCTTTTCTGTGAAGCAAAATTGCGTTGAGTGGTTCCTCCGTGCATGTACATTACTATTTATTGGGACCTTTTGCTCTTTTGGTGGAGGGAACGATGCAAAGGTTTCATGAGATTGTAGAGTTTTGACTATTTTTTTGAGTGGTCTAGTTGGAGCGAAATAGCAGCATCTGTGAAGGTAAAAAGTGGGGAGGCGGTGGATTTTTTTATGGAATATGGTTAGATTTTAGGCATCCTTGTAGGTGTCACATATTGAGGATTTGAAAGATTGTCCTTCTTGCTGAATGGGACTGGGATACAGCAGTTTTTAATGTTATTTTTCTGTTTTCTTTCTATAAAAATAAGTTAGAACTGTCTAAGATGCAACAGCAAGGTGTTGTTTGCAAAGACATAATGCCATTACCATGTAGTATCAAAACACCTTAGGCATTACCAATGCGGGATTACCACAGTAGTTGTGGCCCTCCCCTTCCCCCCTGCTTGGCACCCACTCGAAACCTAAGGGTTTCTTTCCTCCCCATAAAAAAAAAAAAAAAAAAAAAAAAACAAACCCTTTGGCATTTAAAGTCCCTATAATAATGCTATAAATTTTCAGAGTGAGAAGGGTAAGAATTAGCTAAAACCTCTGTTTCGTTGGATTTGTGTTTGCTTGAATGGTTGAAATTAGTTGATATGGATAAAGTTTGTTGGTTTACCATCATTCCCAAACACTTAGGCTATTCTGATGTGGGCAGACAATTATTTCATATTCTAAACACTCTCTCCTCCATTAGAGTCCAACATGTGCAGTTCAACTTAATTTTGGGAGGTTGTATCTTCAGGAATTCAAACTTAGGATCCCCTATATTGACTAAGTTCTTAATATTACAATAAACCCAACTTCTTTTGACAAAATTGCAATTAATCATTACGTAGGATACGTGTGTTGATTGATACGGATATCTAAAAGTCAATGGATACGGATTTGAATTATCGGACACATATCCAAGAAGTATCGAGGGGGTATTTGAGTATCCGATACAAACATGTGTGGATTTTTGGAGTATCGGAGAAACAAAGGTGATCTCCAAAAGGTAAATATGGAAGTTGGGTGGCTCCAGCAAAGATTGGATGAGATCCTTAAGGCAAACTGGAGAAAGGAAAATACACTACCAAGGAGAGAAGTTGTGGAACAGGGGTTTAGGGGTTTTAGAAACTCCATTGTGAGTCATGCATACGTAGTGATCTCTCTCTCAGGTTACCTATAGCCGAACATAACCTTTCAAAACAACCCTTGAGACCTTAAGTCTGGTGCTGCCAGGATAATACCTGGATTATCCCACAAACTGATGCAGAATGCTTATGGTTATTCTAATTTTGTTTCCCTTTTTCTTAGTTTCTTGTTTCTAGTAAGATGAACTTTACTTTCCTGTTATGACAGCAGTGTCTGTCACTTTTGGTCAGAGGATGGAATTTTTTATCAATTCTTTGTAATCGTATGAGTGCTCAATAAAAATATGAATAAACAATAAACAAAAAAAAAGCATATGAATATTTTGTAACTATGAAATTTGAAGAATATTTGGGAATTCCCAAAATTCGGATGCTTTAGTAATTAATCTTGTAAAATTTTCTGAATGTGATATATCCAAAAATTGGCCCTAGCGATATTTTGGTTAGCGAACAATTTTGTCTTTCAGAAATCAATGGCTGAGTTACATTTGCAACAACATTACTGTTCAACCTTAACATGAGTGTCATTAGGACTTTCCTTTACAATAGTACTATTTTTTATTGTATTTGGGTGCTGTTAGTTTAAGGAGTCATGGGTATATTGGTAACTTTCTATCACTAACAGAAATTATACATATGAGCCAGTGGTCTTGTTGTAGTGGTTGAGTCTAATAAGAGGTTGTTGCCTTGGGTGGTAAGAACTTGCTTCTCCTTGCCAGGGGATGCAAGATGTGTTCTCAATCCTTTCGGATATGGTTTGGACTTGTAATGGGACAAAGATTCTTTCTTTTGATACTCCCTTGTAGTTCAATATGTGGTATGTTTTGGTTGGCAGGTTATGAAGAATCAAGAGGCAGTAGATTTGGTGAAACCCATAAAAGATCCACAAGTAGCGGCAAAGCGTCTAACAACTGAAGCACTGGCAAGAAAGAGTAAAGATGATATATCATGCATTGTGATCCGTTTTGGATGATACCGTTTGTGGTTGTCCTTCATAGATTATGTCTTGTGGCCTTCATTGTGATGAAAGTCATGTTTGGGGCTAATTGAGTCTTGTAATGGTTTTTGTTTTTCGGTTACCCAGGAAATAGATTTTTCACTTTAGTTAATCCTCGTGCCACCCCTTTATATAGGTGCACATATACAGAAGTTCACTGGGGGTGAAGTACAGGTAATGGGTGCAGTACTCTAGTTATTGGGCACAATATTGTTGACATAAATAAGATCACATTGTAGCTTCCATGTAACATATGCAATTGCTTTTCATGTCATAATTGCTATTATTTTTCAAGTTAGTACTGTCATTATTAGGGTTATTAAGAGAAGCCCACATGGGAGAGACTTTGGACAAGCTGGTGCATTTTTAATTTCGGCAATGCCAACTAATGTCATGTTTTCTTACTTGGAATTAGAAGTCATGAATTGGGAAAGTCAGAAACGCAGAATGAATGGACATAGGATCAATTACTCTCCCATCAATCAAACTAATTCATGGTTTTAAGGTATTGGATTATGGATTTTAATGCAGAGTTCACAGTTTTTTTATTATTCCATATGTCATTGTAATCGTGGGGTAAATTAGGTGTTGAAATAATTTCGATCTCGACATGTTAGTAGATGCATGGAAATCAGAAATATGTATATTTACAATACCCATTACCTTCAGTTCTAAGGTAAGTAAACATATCATAGAATTAAAACCGTTTTGAGTATGCTAATTGATACCATGACATACATAGCACTAGTGTGTGACAAAATAAACTTTAATTCATAATGAAAATCCATCCGCTTGGCTGTATCGGAGAATGAAATAAAGTTATGAGAATACATATGTATAGGAATAGGCAAGCAGCAATGAAACTATTATTGCTATAAATTGAAGCAACCTTAGAGGATAAACTGCATCTTAAAAACGAGAAGAACAACATTCGCACACGAAAGATACGGAACTGATCCTTGCTACTGTATATATGCGGGGTTATTGTCTACTCATTCGCAGCAAAAGAATTGTGATTCTTCTTAAACATACGCTAGAAATTATTGAATTAGTAGTAGGGAACTACAGGGGGAGGAGGAGACGCATATGACACTCCTATAACTGGTGGAAGCGGTGTGCTATCGACTGGGGGTGAGGGAGGAAACTGTTGATGCGATGATGGTGGTGGTTGATGCCAATGCTGTTGTTCGGGAGTTGAGTGGTGATGCCTTGATGAAGGTGGGGGTACAAATTGAAATGTGGGTGATGGCAAGGTATGATGGCTTGGTGGTGGTGGTGATGATGCAGGCATCACACAACCGGTGGGCGGCAGTGGAGGTAAGGGATGAGATGGCTCACTTGGTGAAGGGGCTGATGGCGTATCATGTGGGGGACTTCCACCTGTACTTGCGGGTGGTGGTGGAGCTTTTGATGGATAATGCTCATGTGCGGGGGAAGGAGGTGGTGCTTTTGTATACTGCTCACGTGTTGGTGGAGGTGGAGGTGGTGGACTTGTGTAAGTATGATAGCTCGGAGCAGGTGGGACATGGGCTGAGTGCTGTGGAGGTGGCGGGGCCGAGTGTTGCGGTGGTGGTGTTGGTGAAGCATACGAGTAATGATTTGGAGGTGATGGCGGCACGAGATCATGTTTAGAGTGATCAGGTGGGGAAGCATGGTAAAGTACCGGTGGTGGTGGGGAAGAAGAGGAGTTGTAGTGCGTGGGCAGCGGCGGCGGAGGTGGTCTTAGATGAGTAGTTGGTGACACATTTTGGGTAGATGGGGGTGGTGGTGTCGAAGTCCAATGATGATGACTACTAGATGGAGGGGGAGAAGGTGGAAGATGCGTCCTGGGTGAAACTCTTTGAGTAGGTGGCGGAAGCTTTGTAGGGGAATGGGAATGGGAATTAGAATTGGAAGGAGGAGGTGCTCTATTAGGCACTAGAGGCGGAGAAGAAGAAGAAGAAGGGTTTGATGGTGGTGGAGGATGTGATCTAGTGGAAGGTGATGACTCTGAAGTCGGGGTGGGGGTGTTGAAACCCGAGGAGGCCTTCTCTTAGAACCCCCGCCGCTGCCCCCCACGCCTCCAGGACTAGTAGTGCTGCTGCATTGGAGCTTGCGGCAGTCCACGGGACGTGCAGCTGGCGAAGCACATTCCCTTGCAGATCTCTGATCCAACTTACCACGAATGCAGTTCTTCCGACCATTGATATTATTTTTGTTAGCAGCACAAGCAGGAGCCTCTCCGGTGAAATAGTTGAAGGAATAGGTGAAGTTGTGCAGACGAGGTAGCTGGCAAATACTGGCTGGGATGACACCCGTGAGTCTGTTGCGGGCCACGTCCAGCTGCTCCAAGCTCTTCATGTTTTTGCCGATGGTGGGGGGAAGGGGTCCTTGAAGTCGGTTGAAGCTGACATCAAACACCGTGAGATTGGTGAGGAGGCCGATCTGGGAAGGCAAGCAGCCGGTGAGATTGTCATTCAAGAGGATGATCTCGTTGAGCGTCTTGGCCATGTTACCAATGCTACCAGGAATGCAACCCCCGAGATTGTTGTTGGCCAACACCAGAACCGAAACGGGAGAGTTGCCGAGATTGGGAGGGATGCCAAATTGGAACCTGTTGTCGTTGAGGAAAAGGGCATCCAGATCCTTGTCGAATAGCTGGGAGGGAACGGAGCCTTCGAACTCGTTGAAGCGGAGATCCAAGTACTTGAGGGAAGGCAAGGAGAACACTACTTTGGGGAAGTCTCCCACAAAGCGGTTGTTGCTGAGGTCGAGCTCATGGAGCAGCTTCATGCGCCGCAAACTGCTAGGGACGACGCCGCAGAAGCGGTTGGAGTTGAGGTGGAAGAGCGCCAGGTCTGAGAGGAGGCCTAGCTCTGGAGGCAGATAGCCAGCAATGTCAGCATGGTTGAGGTCGATGCCGGCGACCACACGGCCATGTGCACCGGTGGACTTAGGAGCACAGAATACGCCCATGTAGGAGCACACGTCCGAGCCATTCCAGCTGGAGGTGAAGTTGAATGGGTCCGAGAAGATAGCGGCCTTCCAAGCTTGGAGGGCAATGTAGGCTTGGCGAAGCCTTGGGTTCTCAAACTTGAGGGTTGGATCTACTTTCCCCACACCCAAAGATCCTTCACCACTACTAGTACTAGAAGTGGCGGCGGCTGCCCACACCAACAAAACAAGCAGCAAGGAGGAGGAGGAATGCGGAGGAGGAGGACGACGAGACATTGGTCAGGTGGCGCAAATGGCAGGCAGGCAGTCAGTCACATGAGTCGTCTAAGTCTGTCTCATGAGAGAGATTTTATTTTAATTTGGACTGTGTGCCATTCTCATCTCCCCATGCCCTGTTTATAGAAATCCCTTTTTCTATTGGACTTTACATTTTATTTGAATTTCAGTTTTAGTATTTTAGTTAGGGTTTATGCAGTAGATATGCAATAATGGTTACCGTGTGAAAAAGATAACAATAAATGGGGAACATTTGAAATTTATGTCATATGTTGATATGAATCATGACATGCTGGCACGTCTCACAGATTAATAGAGAGAGAAAGTTTTGAGGACAAGGGGAGGCATTTTTCTCCTTTCGTTTCCTCCTTCCTCCCTAGCCCTACTGCAATTTGTAAAGTGTTGAAGAAGGTCGGTCCAGCGGAAAACAGTATTTTGATATCCCGTTTTACACAAATTTTTCTATTTATCACATAGCCCCCCAGCTTTTTTTCTTTTTCTTTTGTACCGTACCCAATCAATGATGTCAACTTTTTTATTTTATAGAATTGGCCATGCATGATCTCAACTGGATTCATCAAACTTAGTGGTTCCTTTCAACTAAAGGCAACAGCATCAGACAAAAAAATAGCTAAGCAAATATTTTAGCTTTTCTTGATGATCAGCAACAGCAAGTGTGTTTTAGGGTAAGACTTAAAAGGAAAATTACAAATTTAGTCAGAAATGCATAGAATCATTAGGTGAGAACGATGTTGAAGAAGTAATATCTATCTAGTCACCTGGGAGAGAAAGGAAGGTAAAAGGGAAATCTAAACTCTCCCCCATAGAATCATAGGGCGAATTCTCGCAGAGAACTGTACCCCTTTTTTGTTGTTTAGTAGCCATGGGGAACATGGGTCCCGCGGAAACACTGTCTGCACGATCTTTAATACCTGTTCAACTTAGAATCTTTTCCCAAACTAGAAGATTAAATTTCAAAACGCGTAAAGGACGTGTGAGAGCTTAGCAGGAGAGTGATGACAGTCTGGATCCGGTGCAAGAAAATATTATTTGCTCTGTGGACCATTTCTAAGGGAGTCTGCAAAGGATTTGATAGTCGCGTAAGCATTTTCCTTCTTCAAGAAAATAGGTATTTAAGTATGCAAAATTTATTATTCCCTCTAAATAGATATGTTGTCTACTTGAAAAGCAACAGGCATAATATAATGGATAAATTGTAGTAATGGTCTCTAAACTACACTTCAAGTTACATTTTCGTCCATAATCTCCAAAAATAGTTGTTGCCGTCCTTAAATTAAAGGGAAATTCTATATGAACCCCATTAATTGCTTTTTACACCCCACTAAATTTTAATAAAATTTCAAATTCCCTCCTCTTGCAAACACACCCCATCGCACACCCTATCAGATTTACAACAACCTCCACCACACACTCCATCCCTTTGCCATCGCAGAACCCATCTTTGCTCACCACCGAACCCCGATCTCTGCAAACCACCGAACCCCATCACACAACCCAGCAAATCCAAACCCATCTCTGCAAACCACCGAACCCCATTGCACAACCCATCTCCATCTCTGCAAACCCGAACCTATCTCTGTCAAGTTTTCACAAATCCTTCGAAGAGCCAAGGTTTGACTTCAAATTTGATTTCTATATTTACGTTTCTAAGTGTTGATTAAGCCTACGTTTGATTTTACTTTTGAAAAGTTCTGATTCTGATTTTGACTTTGATTTCAACGTTGTGTATGGTTCGAACCTGGTTTTACCAAACTGGATTCTAGTTTCGGTGGATTACCACCGAAATGGTTACATTTCTTCAGTGGTAGTCCACCAAATTTGAACTTGAGTTGTACGAAAATTTATTTTACTTTCGGTGGGTTACCATAGAAATTGTTACCTTCTTTCGATGGTAGTCCACCAAATCTGTTTCTATTTTCCAGGAGACTCCCACCGAATTTATTTCGGTTTTTCAGTGGTACTTCACCGAATATGTGTTCTTTTTCAGTGATAGTCCACCGAATTTATTTCCGTTTTTCAGTGATCATCTACCGAATACGTTACTGAGTGTGTACTTAATATTGTTTGTTTTTAGATATGAAGAGGACTCGCAGAGGTACTATTGAGGCTTCATCATCCCGACCTAATAGACAGGGTTTAGTAAGCACAATAGAACCAGGGTTCATTAGCTCCTCCAGTGTCATGTGGACTTGTCTCTTATTTTCATCCTCTTGTTGTTCATACCACATATTGAATCTTTGTAGTTGTGACCTTCCTGGTGAAGTTGTGCCATGACTACTGTTTCCTATATTGATGAGATCTAATTTCCACCAATGTGAATGCACAACATCAAGTGGTATTGGTACACCACGCTCTCTATACTGCGCAATTTCATGTACACATGGTAATTGGTGGGTTCGACGAATAGTACAACCACATGATAAAGCATCCACCCCATCTGTCTCTAACCTGATTGCAAAAAAATTACAATGTTAACTCTATAAACCATATATGTACATGCAATAAGTAAACTGAATTTACCTTTCTGACTCGCACACAATTACACTCAAAGCCTTTATAGAAACAAAACCTACTAACTCTCTCAACTCCGGATGCCTGAACCTATGTTGAATAAAACATCGACTCTTTTCAAAAGATGCCTTAATCTCTGTGTGCTCTAGCTCTAACAATGAGTGTATAGTTACCCATGATCTCTCAAAGTTAAGTTGGCTTGAGCGGAGTTGTCGCTTCAACTTTGCATGTGCACTTTCCGCTCTGTTGATAACAATAATAAATTTTCTTGAAGCAAAATAAATTTTCAAATTAACATATCAAAAGTTGACTAAAATACTTACCTATTTGAGGTCGTCGATCCAAGATGCATACAAGTGTTTGTCCATGCGGCCACAAACTTATCCTTAAATGGATTTAACCAATTTTCATGTATGTATTCAAGAGCTTTTTTAAATTCACTGAACTTAGACTCAATATGTCGCAAACAACGCCAATATTTCTCCTCCGTTTTTAACCAACCAAAGTATTCCAATCCTCATTAAATTGCTTCCATTGTTTGAGGGTCCCAAATAACTTCTTGCAGTTTGCCAACACTCCTTTGTTAATATGTCATCTACATAATAAATGTCGTGCTTTCGGAAATATAGACGTAGTAGAATTCATGAGTGCTAACTCTGATCGATGACAACAACACCAGGAAGACAATTATCATCCAACAAACTCCTCAATGCAGTCAACGCCCATGTGTAATTGTCTTCCTTCTCGGCATTCATATATACATACGCAACAAAGAATTTCATATTAGTATAATAGTGGGAAACGATACCTATTAGTCTTATAGGTGCAATCCATGATAAGTACATGTGGAAATGCACGCAAAATATCAATATTAATGGGGTGTCCAAAACAGGTCTGTTACAATATCACCAGATGTCCTATGCCACTCAATATAATTGTGTTCGGATAACTTAGTAAGTAATTGTTGCATTTGGGTTCTCCCAGCAAATTCTTTGGTTATATTTTGGATCCTAGCATTGTATATTGTCTTCATAGTTGAAACATTCATTGCATCTCTATCTTTAATTGTTTGCGCTAAAACTAAACAAATAGAAGTAGAGCTAACTTACAGGTGGAGTGAGGGGTTTGGACCCGAGGAGCCTTCGATCAGTGTCGTCCTTTCTTAAGGTGTAGTGCTGGATTCAGCCCAGAGAAAGAAACGGCAAGTGAGGTCTGGGACACCGGTGTGGTGCTGGCGGAAGACCCTTTGATGCCAAAGTTAGAGACTAAGAGTAATTCTTTTGACAGTGTGAAAGCACAAGTCAAGTAAAAACTACCTTACCTCTTGGCTGGGCCAAATGGCTCTATTTATAAAGAGCATTTGCAATGGTCTTAGTACTTAGTTTCGATGTGGGACTAGTATGAGTGTCTTCGACGGTCGACACGTGCTCTGACAGTTCTGGTGGGAGTTCCGAGGTTATCTATTAGAATCAACTGGATGTGGTGATTCCTCAATCAGCAAAAAATGCCGAAGATTGGTGTCGGTGAGTCGGTCGGTAGCACTTGCTAATTTCGATGACCGTGTATCAATCGGTGATGTGTGCCAATTGATAGTATCGGCATGGCTCACCGAGCAGGTCTTTTAGCGTCATTCACATTCCAGGTGTTATGACATGAGTGGGGGGTCAGATACGATACGAACATTAATGGTGACCAAAATATCTCTAGGTTTCACCAAACTCTTAGACATGTTCACCAACAAGGTGTTCACCCCGTTTTGCGTTTTACTCCTGAGATGGAAGGGCAAAGTTCCCCACTGCCTTGAAAACCATTGACTGGTCAACAAGTCAACTTTCTTTGGTGTATGAGCGTGCCATTGCTAGCAATGAAAATTCTAGCAGACTTCTTCTAGAGTAGATAACTTGCATCCCAAGTTACTGATTTCTAAAAAAAAATAAATGATTGTGAATTTGGGTGAGGAATATCTCCCAAGTAAGTTCTTTTCATGCCTCAGTCTGGTGAGGACTTTCATAATTTATCTCAGTATAAAAACGGTTGTTCTGGCCAGAATAGTTGATAGTAATTGAGTTGTTTTTAGGCAGAACTGCCCTTTACACAACTATAAACATACATATCAACGCTAGAAAGATTGCAAGAGGATTGGAACTCTATTTCTGCCTGGATAGAAGGCTCTGATTCGGGCTGAACTGGGCTGTCAACAACTTCAACTACTAAACTTCAGCTGTAAATCGATACCAAAATTCAATTCTGGCAGAGCTTTAATCTACTTCAAGCTTTGTGAGGCTTTGAGTGGGCAGAATTGCGGCTTCTTCAGTCTGAAAAGGCAGAAGTGGCTATTCTTGAGGACTCAGTGTGTTAAGGACTGCACTGTGAAATTTGTTGAGGTTTTCATATTTGAAAAAAAAACCCGAGCTCTGCCTGTCTTGGTATTTGCTGAACCAAATTTGTAACGAGAGATTTCGTTTTAAATGACTTATTTTCTAAGTCTGGAATTTGGGGATTCTGATCTAAAGCAGACTTCTCTTGGAGTTTAAGTGAGCTTTTTGGTTGATTTCTTGTTGTCTGTTTGATTGATGAATTGAGTGTGTTCTTTATGCCCAGTTTAGTCCCTCTTATATTTACAAGAAATGCACAGGGGCAGGGTTTCTTTTTTTAAAAAAAATAATGGGCGGCAAGTCTTCTCAAAGATCTGTAAAGAGATACAAGAGAGGGAATGATTCTAATTTAATTATGTCAGATAGGCTTTTATCAATCAATTTTTGAGATCATTTCCCTATTTTTTTTTAAAAGAAACCTAATTCATTTTCCCAATTTAACTGGCCCTTGTGAGATTTCAACCGTGATTGTTAGTTTGATTTCTTCAGTTTGAACAAATCCCTGCTTTCCTGCTTCCCTGGTTGTATAAGCTTTTTATGTCTTTTTATTCCTTCTGTTATGACTTCTGTCTATCTGTAGGAGGAGATTCTTGCTGACGTAATAGCAGAAAGTATTGTGTTGGCTCAGAAACAGCAAGAAGACACAAGGGCAGGGCTGACTAGCTCAAAGTTGGCCCTGTTTGAGGATCCAGAGGCAGAACACTCTACTGCTGTTCCAGCAGCTGAGGAGCAGGTAGGACAGTTTGCATCAAAGCCTGTGGACTAGGCTGTTGTGGTTCCAGAAGCTAAAGTGGAAGTGGCTGTATCTGCTCCTGAAGTTACGGTAATTTTTCTTCCAATTCTGCTCACATTTTTTGCAATTCTGTTATGTTTTGTTTCTTTAATTGTTGTAGTCCTTCTAGGTAGAAGTGCCCAGACCTGTTGGTGCCCTGTCAGTGGTGACCAGTCCCTTGAAGCCCTCAATTGTTGCTGTAAGTGTTCATTATATTTTTCAGGCCTTTTTCTTTATGTTTCTGCCTGATTCTGACTCATGCTCTCTTTTGCAGATGCCTATCCATTCCTTCCCAGGTTCATCTACCACGGCCTCCTTTTCTGATCCAGAACTGGCAGCATTTGAAGCTATGGACCTAGATGCCCAGCTGGACAAATTGGAGAAACTCAGCTCCCCTCCAAGCAAGGCAAAATCCAAGGCAGTGGAGGAGGCTATAGAGAGACTAAAGATCTGGCAGTCTACTGAGCTGGAGCTGGATGAGGACAGGGAAGCCATTGACCAGCTGATGAAAGACATGGACCTGCTGTACAGACATAATATGGCCCCCAAACCCATACTTGAGATGAGTCTTGGCCTGGCAAGAGATGTGCTCAACTTCCATGATCGCTATGAGGATCTCAAGCCCTCCTTCAAGACTTCTGAATTCTGCAAGGCTACTCACGAAGCCAACTTGGCTGATTTTGCAAAGCAGAAGGCAGAATTGGACCAGATGGTGGCAGGATACAAGGAGGCTAAGTCTATTGCAAACAAGCTGGAAAAACAGATTAAGGAGCTGCAGAAGCAATTGGCAGAATGCAGGGAGGTGCAGAACAGGCTTGGGGCTGGACTGAGCTCCAAGACCAAGGCTACTTTCCTTGTGCAGAGCATGGTTGCAGTCTCCAGGCCAGCTTTGGAAATTGCAAAGGCTTCAATCCACTAAGGGGTGCTGCTTCAGAAGGAACTCTCCATCAAGAAAGTGAACTTGCAAGAAACCCTTAGGAAGTTATGGTTTTGAATTTTATTATTATTATTATTATTATTATTATTATTATTATTATTATTATTATTATTATTTTCGTTTTGGCTTTTATGATGAACAATTTGCCATGAGTATGGCTATTTATTTTAAATAAAGTTTGTTTATTTGTTGCAATTTTCGGGTTTTTAATTTCTTTTGATGAAATAAACAAAAGCAAAAAGGGAAAGGGAAACAAACTTTAAACAACTTAGAACAAAAATAACTCTGAACAAAATCTGAAACAAACAGTTTCAGTGTTGTTCTCTCTCTATCCCGAGATCTGTCTGTACAGCTTGTGAATCCCACATAGTTGGAAAAAACTTCTTCAACCATTTGCCATTGATTGGGGCAGCATGAACTTCCCCATCTCGATCCTGCAACCTGTATGCCCCCATTCCAAGGATCTGATTAATTATGAAAGGGTCTTCCCATGTAGGTGACCACTTTCCATAACCAGCCACATGTGTTCCAAGAGGCAGAACTGCTTTCCAAACTATCTCCCCCTCTTCAAAACTCTTGTTCTTGACTCTTTTGTTGTAGGCCCTTTATACAGCTTGCTTTCCTGCCAGGAGTTTATTGAGGGTCTCAATTCTGCTTGCATCCAATCCCTCCAGTTCTAGCAGCATGGCTTGAGAGTAGTTTTTTCTAACCAGATCGTGTTGATGAGCAATTTTGAAGGACTGAACAGCTATCTCCATAGGCAGAATTGCATCATGGCAATAAGTCAGAGCATAGGGAGTCATGCCCGTTGCTTCTCTCTTTGAAGTCCTATACGCCCACAGAGTTTCTGACAACTTCTCATACCATTGCTTCTGATTTTTCTCAAGCATTTTTCTGATAATGTTGATGATCAATTTGTTGCTTGATTCTACCTGTCTATTAGCTTGAGCATAATAAGGAGTGGATTGAAGCATCCTGAACTTGAATGCCTCTGCCATGTCCAGCATCTCTCTAAATATGAAAGAAGATCTCCTATCAGTTGTGATTGATTCTGGAATGCCAAACCTCTGTATAATCTGTTCTTTTATGAAGATGATGATCTCTTGAGATGTAGTGGACTTAACAGGCTTGGCTTCCACCCATTTGGTGAAGTAGTCTGTAGCAACAATAATAAAAAAGTGCTGCTGGCTGGATAGATCTTGCCAATGAGATCCATTGCCCATCCTCTAAAAGGCCATGGCTTTACCACTAGATTCATGGGAACTGAAGGGGCCTGCTGGATTAGGCCGTGCCTTTGACAAGCCTCACACCCTTTTGAATAGTCAATGCAATCTTTCATCATGGTTGGCCAGAAGTAGCCATATCTCCTCATTAACCAGCACATCTTTCTTCCTCCTTGGTGAGCTCCACATATCCCTTCATGAGTCTCTCCCATAACTTTCATGTATTCTTTTCTTCCTAGGCACCTTAATAGTACCTCATCCTTACTTTTTCGGACCAAATCTTCATTCCACATAAGGTAGTTCATAGCCATGATTCTGACTCTCTTTTCAAAGGGCAGAGTTGGATATCGTAAGTAAGTTATGACAGGATTTCTCCAATCATCTTCAGTGATCATGGCAGAATTGACATCTATCTTCATCCCTATGGTCAGAACAGATGGTAGACTTTTCTTTCCTACCTTGATGATCCTCTGTGCATAGTTTTCAGGCATTTGTATGCCTGTTGCTACCTGAGCCAGTTCGTTGGCTGCAAAGTTTTCTTCTCTTGGGATATGTTCCCAAGTAGCTTCTCTGAATTCTGTTAGAAGATTCCTAGCTGCTACTAAGTAGATAGCTGGAGAAGGACTTAGACACTTGTATTCTCTAGCAATCTATTTTAGCACAAGCATAGAATCTCCCAAAATCTCCACAAATTGGATTCCTAGTCGAGGTTAGCCATTGGGGCTGCGGCCTGGCGACATTCCAATCTTGGAAGTCCCTCCCGTCAAAGGCCCAGAGATCCACCAGATTGTTCTTCAAATGAGCCACCAGCCTTTCTGGCATCCCGCCATCTACAGAGGAGCTGAGGACGTAGGAGTCGGTGGCGGTGCCGTCGTCATCAGTCCAAGGTGTGACGATGTTGGGTAGGACCGAGCTTCAACAGATGTAGGGGTGCTTGAGGCCATTGAAACATATTAAAGTAAGGATATGTTTGAAAAAGTCGAAGGAATGGTGATGAACACGAAGAACATCAGGGAGCCAAGTGCTCAGAAAAAGGGGCGAAGAGTCAAGAGTTTTCAAAGATATACAGGAGAAGCGACTGAAGTCGTCGGTTACTAACAATGGGGGATAACTGGGCGGAAATAGTTGGAGTGCTGAAATGTGAAGTTCGAAAGGGTTGAAGAGTTGAGAGAAAGGTTTGACAGAGGTTGGGTGTCTGAAATTTCTGAAAGCGTAAGGAAGGGATGAAGAAGGACATGCTTTTATATTGGCGCTAGAATTCGAAACGAAAGGGCGTGGCTCTCTCGAGAGACGTAACGGCCTAACAAGCGTGCTCAAGGGGCGCGATGACGTGTCAAAAGCCCAGAGGCCGTTGCTTCGTTTGACGAGACGAAACGACGGCTCGCGCAAGTCTGGGCAATGATGGCCTGCAAGACGTGCTTGCGCATTTAATGCGCCGATTGACCTACGCATTTAAAGCACCAACTGTCAATCACTTCAGGGGGAATGCAAAGGGTCCATCCCTTGGAATCCTTTCGGCCTCTGCCCTGTCCGCAACCGAAGAATCCAGGGATGTGGGGGCAATGTTTGTTCCTAATAAATCACGGTCATAAGCTGATTGAGGGGACTTCCTTTCGGCCCTGGCGCCTACCGTTTCGTCGAGCATTTCGCCTTCCTGAAAACAAAAGGAAAGCTGCAAAGGCAGAATCCTCTCGATCTCGCGACCACAGTGTTGAAGGCCGAAGCCGAAAGCCGTAAAAGACACGCCCGAAGAAGCTGTGGTTAAATCGCCACGTGGCCTCAGGGTCCCACGCCCCATTTAATGAAGTAATGCCTCTGACTTCGCAGCAAACCCACTAGTCGCAAAAAGCATTTAATGCACAAGGGAAGTGACTGAAGTCAGGATTTGGTGATGGAAATTAGGGTGGTTAGGCGCAGACATTCTCACAAGTAATCTTACGACTTGAGGTCAGATCACCAACCACCAGACCAGGGCATTAAATGCGTTCCCACTGCCAAGGGAGCAGAACCCACGATCAGGGCGGTGGCCGAGATATACCGAGATTTATAGGGGTCACACCACTATGCTTCTCAACCCCAAGCCACCATACTTCATGATCCCAAATACCGATTTGACTACCCACTTGCCCCGGTCAGGCTCCACCGCGCAGGTCTTGTCAGCCTCGATTGTCCCTCCAGGACTCCTATAAATACTAAGCTCAGGACTACATTCAAAAGGTTTAAACACCAAACCAAAAGCCTCCCACGGAGCAAATTATATTTTCCTGTAATGCACTTTCAATACCTTTATTTGCTTTCCTAGGAGTAGTGGTAGATTGTAAGGAAAATACATTCATCAATATATCATACGACCCTTGATTTTCAAGGCGTCGGAGCACCATCTCTGCTATCGTCTCATTCACCCCATATATCATACGACTGTCGCTCTCTGAGCAACGTGCCGGAGCATCGCCTAAAACCTGCCACCAACGCCACCACTAAACGGCCTTGTAGCTCAGGCCGTGAACCTGACGGCCAAGATCAGTTCCTCTCTCGGCCACAATCGTTTGACTAGGAGTCGAACGCAAAACAGGCGCAACATTTAAATCATCTTCTATCCGAACCTCATCATCATCTCGACGCACGGTAGATCGTGCTGGCACGCCCGCGCACAACCGCACCGCATCCAAAAGAAGGACGTCACGTGTTAACGCACATCCCCTCGGCCCGGAGCACCAGGCCATGAGATTCGCAACAGCCAACATTATCTTGGACTAAGAGACTCCCAATGGATACTTCTGATGCAGACACATAGAGTTTGAGTAGTTTGCCTCTCTTTGGTGGGGACAAAACTGGTGGATTTGAGAGGTAACTCTTGATTTCCTCAAAAGCTTGTTGGTGCTGTTCTTCCCACTTGAAGTTCTGTTCCTGTTTCAATCTCAACAAAGAGGAGAAAGGCTGGATCTTTCCTGCAGAATTGGATATGAATCTCCTTAAAAAATTAATTTTTTCTAGGAGACTCTGTAGTTCCTTCTTGTTCCGAGGTGGTAGAGCTTCTATGATTTATTTTGCTTTGTTCTTGTCAATCTCTATGCCTCTCTGGTGGACCAAGAAACCTAAGAAATTTCCTGCTTGAACTCCAAAAACACACTTCTTTGGGTTCATTTTTAGTTTATGTTGCTTCATTCTTAGGAATGCCATTCTCATATTTGATACATCATTTCCCTCCTCTAGGGATTTAATCACCACATCATCTATATATACTTCCAAAGAATGCCCTATCATATCATGAAAAACAGAGTTCATTGCTCTTTGATAAGTGGTTCCTGCATTTCTTAAACCAAAAGGCATTACAGTATATTCAAAAGCACCTATATGCCTTGGGCACATGAAAGCTGTCTTGTGGATGTCTTCTTCTGCCACCATAATCTGATTGTAACCTGCATTTCCATCCATAAAGGATAGCATTTGGTTATGAGCAGCTCCATCTACTAGCATATCTGCCATTGGCATAGGGTACTCGTCCTTGGGAAATGCTTCATTCAAATTTCTGTAATCCACGCAGATTCTGACTGCCCCTGTTTTTCTTTTCAGAACTGGCACAATATTGGCTAGCTAATCAGCATAAATAGCTGGTCCGATCCTGCTCTGAGCAACCTTTCTATTTCTTCCTTGACCTTCAGCTTTGTGTCCATAGACATTCTTCTTCTGGCTTGTTTGATTGGAAGGTAACCCTCTTTGATTGGCAGCTTGTGTTCCACCAATTCCCTGTCTAATCCTGGCATTTCATGATAATGCCAAGCAAAACAATCTCTGAACTCCTGCAAAAGTGCAATGAGTTCACTCCTAAGTGGTTCTTTCAATAGTGCATTGATGAAAGTAGGTCTTGGATCCTCTTCTGTCCCTAAGTTTATTTTCTGCGAAGGATCTTCTACTTCTGGCAGAGAATCATCTGGTGCTGCTGGTGCAAAATCTAATACTTCCTCCTACAAACTCTCTTCCTCTTGATCTTTCGTGCTTTCATGGGTGAATTCTGCCATATTGATGGCTGGATTCTGCATGAAGAGCTTTCTTGACTCCCAATATATCAACAATCTTTTTGTAATTGATCGGATTGTTGCAGTTCGATCCTTCTCCTGTTGATTGGGACTAAACATTAGAGTTATGGCGGTTTAGAACAAAAGGTTTATTCCAGTCTTCTAGGGAACTGGCTAGACCATCTTCAATGAGTCTCTGGGCCGTGACACCATGGGGGCGGCCGTTCTGGTTGACTCCAAGGAAAGTGAAAGGACCAAGGTCATCATGATAATACCTTGCCTCAAAACACATGGCAGAAGGCAGAAATGGTCGTGGATCGGCCTCTACTATCTCCATATAACCCTCTTCATTCCACAGAGCTAATTGCTGATGGAAAGTGGAAGGAACACACAGACTCTGGTGAATCCAGTCCCTGCCAAGCAGTGCATTGTAGGTGGTGGAAGTGGTGTCTACCACAAAGAATGCAATTTTCAGCTTTTTGCTTCCAACTATGACATCTACATCTAGGATCCCATGAGTTTTGGTGATGCCCCCTGCAAAGTTGGTAACGGTCAAGCGTGTTGGAATCAAATCTTTCTCTGTTCTGCCCATCTTACTCAGCATTCTGTGAGGTAGAAGATTAATGGCTGCACCTCAATCTATCATGACCTTGGGAATATGAACACCCCCAAAGTTTGCTATTATAAACAAAGGTCTGAGGTGATTGGTCATCTCTTTGGTTGGTTTGGAGAAGCAAAGTTGTTGTGCAGCCGGTTTGTTGGCAGTTCTGCCTGTCTTGGGATTACCTATTTGCTGTTCTGGTGCCTCCTCTGCTTCTGCCAACCTGCATTCGAAGCTTTCTTGGGAGAAGACATCTCCTTCCAGAGTGCTTTCTTGTCCTTCTGCTGCTCTGAACTTCTCTGGCAAAATGAACACCATGTTAATGCCTAAATCACCCTACAATAGGTCCTCTAATTCTACACCAAAAGCTTCAGTTTCTACATCTATTTCCCCATCATATTCCATATGTTCTTCCCCAAATTCTTCTGTCCAGTCTTCCTGTTCTCCTGCTTCGAGGAGTGCATTCTGGTCATCTGTAGATGGTTCATAATCTAGTTGTTCCTCTTCATATTCCTCAGTCCAGTCCTCTTGCCCTTCTACTGGAATAGGTTCAGATTTTCCTTGTACTTGTGAAGGTTTAAGTTGACTGTCTGAGGATGAGGCAAGATGGATAGAAGGCTTGACTGGAGATTCTGCTTCCAACATCTTCTGTGGCTGGATTACTTGTTCTGCCTGGAGAAGTGCTTTCGGCTCTTTCCCTTTTTTGGCAGAATTGGTCTCTGGAAATACCTGTGCATCATTTTTGTTTTTTAGGAATGTGCAGTACTGCCTTTGAACCCTCATCTTCTCGGTTCTTGGCAATTCCATAGTTGGTCGGCAACTTTTCCCGACAGCATACCACATTCCTTATATGATTGCCTGTCCAAGACCACTTCTAACTCAACTTCACATTTGCATTTGCTGCAGATCACTACCCCAGCTGAGATAGATGCCAATATTCCCCAAATAAACTCTATACTCTACCACAATATTGCTGATGCAAATTTCGACAAGCGCCTCCTCATCTTTCTCATCGTAGCAATCCAACGCTAGGTCCCGGAACCTGTGCACAAAGTCCACGAGATCCTCTCCATATTTTTGGCGAGTGTAGTTGAGTTGAATGATAGTAACTCTTTCTTCATGCTAGAAATACTTCTTACAGAACCTGTTTGCTAAATCTTCCCAAGAACGAACAGTGCCTGGTGCCAACGTCGTATACCATGTGTAAGCACGATCGGTAAGGCTTTTTGAAAATTCTCTAAGTCGGAGATTACAATCATCAGCTTGTGGTCCCAAAGCATCGATGAAGCGGTTGACATGCTCCTTCGGGCTTCCCTTCCTTCCGTTGAAGAGAATAAAGTTTGGTGCTTTGTAGCTTTTAGGATATGGCTGCTAGAGTAGGCTTGATGGATATGGTGGCTGAGGGAAATACTTCCAATCCCCCTGGCTTCGGCTTAGTTTCTTCTTCAGCATGGCAATGACATCTTTGTGAGTGACAAAAGATGGCTCCTTTTGTTCAGAACTTCCTTTGGCAGCGATAGGCTCCTCTTGGGGAGGTTTTTCGTTTTCTTTGCTTGGCTTGGAGACTGAGCTTTTTAGCTCTTTGATTATGTCTACCATCTCCCTCTGGGTCTCCCCCATAGCACGGATGGCTGCAACGAGGTTTGTAAGGGTGAAAGCTCCTTCACTTGCATGTTCTTCCTCTTTAAGAGAGGAATTTTGCCTTGATTCTGAGTCACCATAGTCCAGCTCGTCTTGGGAAGCCATGGAATTGCTTATGGTCTTCTTCTTTGGAGGCATTGGTGAAGATAATGACCTAATCCTCAGCAGAGTTGCCAATTTATGTAGGGGACTTTTTCCTCCAGCAACTGCAAATGGGCTGGGCTGCTGTAAAAAGGGCAGACTGATGAAATTGTCCCCTTTGCCTGAGTTCGAAAATTAAGCCCCAAAATACCTCGAAAGGGCAGTAGAGCCTTAGGAAGTATTTTGGTTACCTTCACCAGCCAAAATAATGGCAGCTTACAGATAATTTATGCATGCTTACAGATAAAATTTTAAGCTTGGCGTGAGAGGCATGTGGCATGGGATCAAAATCAACATGAGTTTAGCACTAAGAGGAAATTTAGGCTTTCTTAGAGGGAAAAAGGGAAGTGTTAAGGTGAGAAAAGAGAGATTTTGTAGGAGATTTGGCTAGGAAGAGAGAAATGAAGAACAATGCTCTTCTGGCAGCTTGACAGATACTCTGTTTGCCAGAAAAGAAGAATGGAGAAGATGGTGAATAGTGCACGAGACTGCTGGGTTTTTGCAAGTTAGAGAGAAATCTTTGCCCTCCAGGCGTGGGTTGTCTTTGTTGGGTAGAAGAGGCCTCATTTTATAGGCGCTGGAAATCATCCCTTCCTAAGAACCCCTAATGGTTTCTACCCATTTTGGCTGAGCTTTTCCCTTCCTTTCTCTTCTCCTCCCTTGGCTTTTCCTATCTTGGTGAAATTTCCTCTGTCTATTAGCACAAAATCAGGAACTTTAGAAGCTCAAGGCCCCATTTTCCTGCAGCTGTCTCAGTGACAGATTTCCATGCCCAGCCATTTCTTTTATTGCTTTCTTCTCTCTTTTCCATGGCCAAGTCTGATGGGAAAAGGAGTTGGGAAATATATGCTGGTTCGAAGGGTGTTTCTGGCAGTTCGCATGCTAATATTCTTTGGTTCCTTGAATGTTTCTTGCTTGGAACTTGCTCCCCCTATGTCTGGAACCTCCAGTGGCTTTGTTTAATGAACCTGCAGACCTTCTCTACGTGGCTTCTATTTTTCCAGCAAAGGGCTGAGGCTTTTGTGGGCTTATTGTGAAGCTTTGCATGGGCCAAGGTGGTTCATTAAATAAGCGGGCTATTTTGTTAAATATTGGGCTTTTGAGTCAATAGGCTATTTGGGGCTATTTGGGTTATTTGGGCTATTTCTTTTCCTCTTGTGCTCACCCACATGTTTGGGCCTAAGAAATGGGCTTGAGTCTCGAGGCTCCCAAGCAACCCGAGACTTTCCATTTCTCGGCCCATCAATGGGCCTCATGTTGATTTATTACCATCCATACCACAACCCACTCAAGCAAGCCCCGGGTATTCGAGTGGCTTGGGCCCACTTAGGCTTGTAGCGTGGTTGGGTGTGTAATAATGATTTCCTGCTTGGCATGTCGCTTGGCATGGCACATCGCTTGGCATGCATTTTATTATGTTTGATGGGATAATTAGCATGGATTTGCAGGGCCGATATATTCTAGCATGACGAATTATTTATTTAGCATGGCATGTGGATTGCAACTCGCATGTGGAGGGTTTTTGTGTACTCCGCTTTACGCCTTTCCTTGATAGAGTGTCATTTTGGGCTAATAATTTATTCGAGCCTGACCGTGGATTTTTTGGGCCTCAACATGAATATATAAGAAGGATTTTGATTTTCGGATGGCAGAGTTTCAGAGATATCTCTTCCTAGTTTGCCAGCCACTGCTCTTTTCTTTTTAAATTCCCAATCAACTCTGTGATAGTTGAAATTGTTGACTATTTTATTTATGGTGGTCATGTGGGTTCTTGAAAAATAGGCTTTAATCAAGTATTTGATATTTTTGGTCTGCGCTAGTGATGGGCTCCTCTCTTCTTTTTTAAAAAGACTTAGGTAGATTCCGAACTGGGGCTTTTAATGCTTTGGGCTTGATGTGTATTTATGGCCCAATTTTAAAGAAGTGTTGGTGGCTGCCAAAAACCGAGATGGGCTTTTACTTCCTCATACTGGGTGTGCCAATTTGGGCCCAAAGACAAGGCATTCTCCTCTTCAGTAAGTCGCCCTACAAATGAATGACCTTGAAGATACTCTGAAATAGGATGGTTGTGTACTCCACAAACCACCTCCAACTTCCAATCATCCCCATCACCAATATTGACACCTTTTAACAAGAATGGGCATCCACATTTCTTGGTACCAATGTCCCTAGCACATTTTTTCATATCACTATTTGCATCCGACCTTATATCAGTTGTCTCACTAGACTTGCAAGACTTATAGTTACCGTTCCTCTCACAAGCAAATATTACACGAGGTCTCCTCTTGCCCTCACCTCCATAATCAGACCTTTTAATTACAATGACAATATTATTCATTTTTCCTTGTTCACGAGCCCATCTAAGTAATGCATTTCTACCATTGAATATCTACACATAAAACTCATATTATTTAAATATAAAATTTGAAACATTAATGCCACGTTAATGATACTAAAAAGGATTTCAGACAAATAATTACCATATAAGTTGTGAATTGATCACTATAGTCCATTACACATTCTGTTCCCACGTTGTTGCCTTCAGTAGGGGCGTCACCTTGTTTTTAGTCCTTCAATGTGAGTAAGATCAAAATAGCTTAGATTAAATTTGTGGTCGGCAATAAGTTATTGAAAAAATAAATAAATTTCAGTTGGATGCCACTGAAACACAGATAAAAGTTCAGTAGTAAACCACTGAACTACGTTCCATCTTACAGTGGATCTCCACCGAATATTAAGTTGCTGACCGGTCAAACCCAACCGAAAACGGTGCAACGTTTTGGTTGTATCTCACCGAATTTACCTGTCGCGTTCGGTACTGATGCGATGAACGCAACCAGCGACCGTTATGAAATACTAAACTTGCAAAATGCCAAAAAATAAACTCGTACCTCATTCGAAGCCTCTCTAACTTCAATCTCACCCTTCATGAATAAATACAAGATATTTTTTCACTAGTATAAACGTATAAATCTAGGGTTTAGGGTTTAGGAACATGATAATTTAAGAAAAAAGTTAAACTAGGGTTGCAAGAACATATGTGGGGTGTAGTGAGCAATTTTAATTTTAATTTTAAATTTTTTTGTCCTTAACTGTAATTGTGTACAAGGATAAAATAGGTTATTCATATTTAAAATTAGTATAAGGTGTAAAGAGCAAATAATGGGATGCCAATAAAATCACCCTAAATTAAATCTCACATTGCACTACTGGTTCTTTCCTTCATGTCTCTCTATATTTATGTTTAAAATGATCATGTATCATGCACATGATCGTTTTCTTAGGGGCAAATTAGACTTCTCGCATGGGGTGGTTTCTCATATGTCATCCCAACCCAATAACAAAGTGATACCTGTGTTGTGTCCACGCCATAACAACTCCCCTACGCCGGAGTTAATGGCCTACATGCCTGCAATCTCCCTTCCCTCTCTCAAATTGAGTAGCATACATTAGAAAGAAAAAAAGTGATAAATGTGATATGTGGCAATATGAAGTATTTATAGAGGATAGTTTTGCAAGAATTTCAAAAGTGGGGCATATTTGAATAAATTAGTCAAGCTAGCCAAGCCCAAATGAGTTAAAGACGAGTCCAGAACTGGATAGAGTTACAACCTTACTCATTCTTCGGCAAACTTTGAAAAAGGAACTTGTTGCACTTTCCAATTTCCGACGAATTTATTAAAGTGATGAGATTGCTTTTTGTACCAATCTGATACCAATCTCCTCCGTCCTCAGCTCATTCTTCGCATGGCATTGCTACAATTCCTAGGCGATGTCATTCTCTCATTCATGTGCCTCCATTTACATTGCACAATGTACATTTACACGAACAGAAGATTTCAAATAAATTTCCCAACCCGTACAAAACGCTCTGCTTTGGCATGTGGCCACAGCGGAAAGGGAAAGGAAAGATGCCCATGTGCTTTCTCGAAAGCAAAGTGGAGGTGCTTATAAGTTATAACACGTACAGGGGCAAAGAACAAAACAACTCATACGGAGAGCTGGCTTGGCCATTTGAAGAACATTTATGGCAATGATGTTGTGAACTAAATCCAAAGACTTCCAAAATCATGTTGTACACTAATAAATCCAAAATTTACACACCATTACACAAGTATTACAATCTTTGCTAGTTATAGAGATATGAGGCATAAACGCTTTATAAGAAGCTTGTCAAGAACTTTTAACAGGAACAGTGTAGAGTATAAGGTAGATGCAGATGTCTTTGCAAATGTTGCAAAATATGATTGGATTGTTCCGCCGCACAATTGGAGGTAGCCCCTCTTTCCTTAACATCTCCAAACTCCGGCGGGGTTCCAACTCGAGATTTGAGTCACCATTTTGCGTTTCGCAAGCATTTAGTGCTTTGGCCACCTAGCAAATTGCATGAGTAAGCGTTGTGCTTGTACTGCTCATTACCACAACTTACAACTCGACAAGTGCATCTGGCGGTTCTTCTTCGGGAATCTGGGGAGAAAGACAGGAAAAAGAGATGTATACCATGTTCATATCATGGTTTGGAATAAGCAGTCATTTACAGTTGTAAACATACCTAATTACAATTGAAATTGGGGAACCTGAGGATATTTTTGCACTCACTATTGCAATTATGGCATATCCTATTACCCCTATATTATTTTGTTTCGGCACAAATGGGGCCCAAAACAAAGGATTACACCAGGTTATTCCTGGGCCTAGCTAGCCCATAGCAATCCCCAGTCAATAGGCTTCCTAATAGGAAGAGACTACCCACATACGTTCACCATTTTTTTTTTCCCTTTTTTTTAATCTTAAGAAACCAAGAATTTCAATTATATTTCTCAACATGAAAATTACGAATTTTATCCAATCATCACAAGCCTCTGCTTTGGAATTACATTATATACTAACCAATGTCGCATCATATGAGGAGAGGGGTAAGGAAGAAGACAGCTGATAAAAAAACTAAACATACTAAATGTGCAGATACTCTAATATTTCAAATCATGTCTCTAATTTTTTATTTTTTATTTTTTTAAGTCATGCATCTAAAGTACAGGAAGAAGTAAGCTTCTTACCTCTCCAGGACTCCATATCTTTTTCAACCAAATACTCATCTCCCCGGAAATCTTATCCCTTTGCATGTTAGTTCTGTAGGATTGACAAAAAGGCTGAAGATGAATGTAACTAAGTACATATAACTGAAATGGAGACTAGTAAGAGATGAAAGAAGGGACAGAGGAAGAGACACCCAAAAAACAGAGGGGTGCAATTTGAAAGAAGAGAAACAAATATGTCCCATGATAAAAGAAAAACCTAAACAAGAGGACTTATATTCTACTTTACAGGCCGGTTCAAGTGCGGACTCTGCATTCAAACATTTACTGGGATGCAACGGAGCCCCAACAATGTGATCCCTTTGGTGTAGTCCTGCAACTCAGGCAGGTTGGAAGGCCAATCCAACCCCAACAGATTCTTTATATTTCGAGCTCTTGCTTGAATTTCATCAAGTTGAGAATACATGAACTCAAACCGACCCATGACAAATTCAGATTAACTCGAGTTAGGCTCAAATTGCCCAACTTTTATTGAGTTGGCCAAAACCAGAAGGCTAAACCCCACACCAACTCATTTAGAAAGAAAAAAAAATCTTGCCCGCAACATGTTTTACAAGAATTTTTGTTAGCATGTACAGCTGTAAATCTGTTTAAATACCTCTCCACCCGAGCAAAATAATATATGAATTTTTACAGCTGCCTCCTACCCCAAATTTTTTTTTATTTATTTGTCTAATGTTTCATAATGATCACTCCTTCCATTGAGACTTAAAACAGATGGTTCAGATAATTGAACTACAGTCATTGGGCCCACAATGTGCCCCTCAAATAAGGGATCCCTCCATGGAAGCTCACTCTTGATTTGGGTTCTTTTAAGTCACTATTTGGTTTTTTCCATGTTAGCTTGGACTGGCCTCTATACATGTTATTATAAGACCGCTTAAGATAGAATCGGGATGTTATTGTGCTTTTGCCTCATCTTCTTCTCTTCTCTCCCTTCTCTTCATCCCTCATCTCACCTATTTTTTTACACCACCCCCTATTCTCATTTTTCTCCTACATTAATTGATATCAGAGCCTACGATAGAGATCCTAAGACGGCTTATTATTTACATATTTTTAGGCTAAAGTGTAGTTTCCACTTTGTCTAGGAACTTTATGTTTTGGTATGATTTGATTTGGTTTTCAATATTCTAGTGATTTTAGTTATGTCGTTATTTGATTTATTTGTTTAATTTTTAATTGGACTGACCATACAAATAGACGTATATATTCGGTTCAGCAAATTACTGTGATTTCACCTCTTCTTCTTTCCCCTTCTCTATCTCTCCCCTCCTTTTCACTAGGGTCTAGCGTAAAATGAAAAGTTTAAGCAGCACTCAAGAAAGAAAGAGAGTTGTTGAGTGCTACAACAGACAGTACTTGTGGGAAGGATATGATTTCCATGAAAAAATAAGACTTTATAAAAGATATATGATAGAACAGACTTTTTGGTTCCAACTTACAAGAACTGAACTTCTGTAGTTGACTGTCCAACTGCATTGGAAGCAGAGGTAGGCCCATCTGAAAGAATGGGTGACAGACCAGTTGTTGCACTAGGAATTTGTGATGACACTGCTAAAGTAGAAAATGGGTTGGTTTCATGTCTCATGACACCAGTATTGCCGAATCCTGTACCCGAGGGAAAAACATTTACATGTGCAGTGGCAGGAAATTGGCTGCCACGTGAACCTATCATCTTACAGTCAGAAGAAACATAAAAGATTGCAAACGTAAGCGTATTACTGAAATGAATGAAAAAGTTTCTTACCAGCACTTCCAGAAAGAAAATTGTTTGTCCCAAATCCACTCGAAGTCTGGGTGGAATTAGCAAAAGGATTCAGCTGTGCAAAACCATTATTTGATGGTGCAGACGGCCTGAGAAAGAATTGCAGTACACGTTTACAGAACCCAATGGAAATCATGGAAACAGGATTTCAGGATATTAATAAGTATTCAACATGAATCTACCATAGGAGCGTAAATATTAAAAGTGAGACTTGCCTTGGTCCAAACCCCGTGTTGAGGGATGTGCCCAATTGGCTAAAACTTGAGAGTGATGGAGCGGCACTATTGTTAGCAGCCTGCAAGAATGCATTTTGACTAGCTGAAGGTAAAGGATTTTGGCTGGAATGATTAGGTTTCAGTAGAGCTCCCTGGGGATTGCAAAGTTTGTCAAACTCAATCAACTTGGTATTGAGTAAATTTCTCTCTCTTTCAACCTGTACAGAATTGTATTTGATTAGCAGCTCATAGAAGACAGCAAGAGTAGTTTTCTTCTTCTTTTTTTTCAAAAGGACAGCAAGAGTTTTTTATTTTTATTTTTAAAGACAGCAAGAATAGTTAATAAGAATAAAATGGAGTACCAATATTACCATTCCTAATTACTTGGACAACAATTATTAGAATCATTTTCACATACAGCAGCAGTGCAGAAGTCAGGACTTGGCTTTTATTTATACCAAAAATAAGAATCCTGCTAAACTTCCAAACTAAGGCACACCAAGTGTTGTACCTACTTGTACTATAACTACTTTCACCTAAAGGTTACATTTCAATTTGGGCTAATACCCTCTGCCGAGGCTGATCCTACACCTGGTATTGAATTACAAGAGTAAATTTAAAAACTATTTCTGTACAGTAAATGCAGGAATCAAACAACAACTATAAAGGAGCAGCAGTAACCATGTATGAATAGACAAGGATTTTTTTATTCTTGAGTCTTTCACCAGGCTTTCACCCTCGACCCTTTCACCAGGCTTTCATTTTTGAGCCATAACCCTTAAGGGAAAATTCAAAGGAATGAATTTTAAATGTCAACCAAGCTGTGATTTGCAGTTTAAAATGAAACCACAAAAGCAATAAAATAAAATAAAAGTTATGTCCTTCCTTATTTTGACAAAAGAATGCCAACATGGTGGCTCATATATTCCCTGCAAGGACTCAATGTTGTATACGAAGTTGACCATGAGAAGAGAAAGAAAAAGGAAGGCAGTTTACTTTATCTTCTAAGAAGTACAATTGTATAAGACTCTTGACCTATTATATAGTAGCTGTCAACTTTTTATTGTTCTCTTGGTGTCTCTTTCCTTATTCCAGTCTGAACAATGCCTTTGATTTATTGATAGGTTACAAAATTCAGGTATTCCTTCCAACTTGCACGAGGCGAAATTCAACGGCACACAAAATAATCATAGAAAGTATTTGATCATGAGATTAAATAACTAATTCTGTTATTTCTTTGATTTATTACACAAGCAGATGGTATGTCAGATTAACTTACTATCGACTGCATGTTCAACCCATGCTTGGCATCATCATATGCTGCTGCTCTCAGCTCTTCGTAACTAATATCACCAACGATGTCACAAGGGAAACTGCAAATAATTGGATTCTACACTTAGTGATTGCCCAATTAATCTTCATATATATATATATATATGTATGTATATATATAGAAACTTTATAAATTCAAAAGAGAGAAACAAAGAAGAAAACAAAAGAAAGTTGATATGGAATCCACAAGAGAAAACAAAAGAAAGCTGCAGCCTCAAGACCAAAACAACAAAGGAAAGCAGGCCAAAAAAACAAACAAGAAGGCCAACCAGGAAAAGAGAAAAGAACAACACATCACTTCACAACCACTAACAAATCACGCATGATAGAAGAGACAGCCAAATCCTTAAAAACAGGAGTAACCGTTGCCCATATCACCGCCCAAAACTTCACTCTATTAGACTGTAGTGGATCTGGTTGTAGTCTGAAGAATAACATTTAGAGAAATTATGCATAGTAGATTTTCTTTTCTGATAAGAAATTATCCCCTGAAAATAAAACATTAAGAATATATGATTCTTCTCTTTTGCTCTTTTGGACTCAGACCCAGCTCATTCACCCAAGAAATTCAAACTTGAGTTATTGTGAATAATTTTCTTTAGGAAATCTGACCAATTAAAACAGAGAATAATTAATAATATCTGTAAAGCCACTGAATTGATATCTTTTAAGATCACAACATGCAAATTCCTCTTACAACTTTCTCACTGTTATCAAATCTAAAATAAGTCTTTTAGATTATTGGGGCTTTAAAAAATAATGCCAAACAAATGAATGGCCAGAGGAAGGTGGGATGAAAATGTGAAACGATTTTTTTTTAAAGAAACATCAGTTTATTAAAGAAGAAAAGCTAATTACAAAAAGTGGATAAAAAAATAGTGGAAAGAATACCCTTTATAACATAGTCCCAGTGACAGCAATTTTCTTAACCAAGCAACACCATATAAGCTACCCAAGATTAATCTATTCCAAAGCCACATTTGCAAACTTGTGTTGTGTCCAACAAGATCTGTTTTGCTTTGCTTTGCAAATTTAAGGTAAGAAAGTCGTATTTAGTTAGTTCACACATTGACTTTAAAAGCAGCATACTTCCTGAAGCATCAATAACTACCATGGACAAATTGGTTTTATCACTTGTCATATCTGCCAAAACCATAGATTACATTGCAAAAACATTCTGTATTTCATAAATTGGAGAGACAATGCCAGCAACTAAAGAGATTTGTGGGTCTTCAGCCATGTTTGACACAAAATGAAAGCTGCAGAGAAGGAGCTAATCATTGTTCTTTATTGTGAGAGATTAGAATGCAGCTGTGTGTTAGTTTTGTTTAGGCTTTGGTTTCTGTTTTCTTCACGTAATTAGTTTTCTTGTTGTACTGCTGGAGTGGACTTCTTTCACATTCTCTGTTAATCAATAATATTTTCTTTTTACTAAAGAATAATAATAAAATTTGTACAGAATAACTCATTTTTTATTTTATATATCAGTAATATATTCAATATTTTATGTAGTTAATTTAGATACCAAGTCATCTAAATCAGTGAATAGAATCCACGTCTTTAATGGAGTTACAAAGAACATACTTTTTCCAGTGACCATAGCACGTAAGCTTCCAAAGTGGACTCTCATGCTCATTATCTTCAATAATTATACTTCTGCAAGAATCGGGATCTGTGCACCTTCAGATACATGAATTCACATGCAGTTAGATACATTACTTAGGTGTCACAAAGAAGATAAAAGTGGCAGTACAAGGGTATTAGAGCTGAGAGACGCATAAATCTTCACTTGATAACTTACCTATGATTTGTTGCCTGAGGCTGCTTATCAGATTTCTGTGATGAAGGGGCAGCACTAGCAGTTTGGGAGGAGAAACGGGACCATTTGTTTTCAAAAGGCTGATCGAAAGCAGATCATCAACAGTAATAAGCATAATATGAAAAATCTTGAATAGCATCAAGTGATGCATGGAGAGCTTTCAGCTTGTTAACGTAAGAAAACTTCAAAGCCAACATCAGCAATAACCATAAGATAATAAAATTATTTAGCAGCATAAGATAATAACCATAATGATCCACAGAGAGCTCTCAGCTTGTTAACTTCAGAAAATTTTAAAGAACTCTTGTAAACTCATTCACAACAAGGAGCAAATGTTTCAGTTACAGCTTACAACTTACAAGAACAAAGATCGTTCATTTGAATGACAGCTACAGATCTAAGATGGGAAGAAACCTTAAACTGGCTCTGTTTGGAACCAAAATCAGCTGGCCCTTTTGACTGAGAGTTGTTCTGAACCCCAAAACCATAAGGATTTGACTTTCTCTGTTGGTCTGAGCCAGATAGTGACCCAAATCCAAAGATATTGGACTTTTGCTGTTGCTGAATCACATGGAGAAATTTACACCTATCTCCGAACTGACAGCTGAAAGAGGCAAGGTAAACTATTAAATATAACAAACATAGTATCATGCAAGCACAAAATAAGCACATCTTATACTTTGGTCAAATACACAGCTAGTGCTTGAGTGAACATCTACGCAATGAAACAAAAGTAGAGGCAAAATTGGAGGATAAGTATACACAAAAGCATGGGCATGAAAGAACTTTGAATAGATGAGAATACGCATTAGAACAGCATGTGACATCTTTTAGCAGAGTCCCACATCGTCAGGATACCTTTAGAATGTGCACTATCTAAACAGATGGGTCACCTTACCTTGTAAGCCAGGTTTCATGGATGTAGTTCTACCAAAGGGAAAAACATATGGTATAATGAATTGGATTCGCATCTCCAGACCAGAGTGGAGGGGGGGAGACAAGTGTCTCCGGTCCTGGTGCTAAGAAAGAGTGTTAACATAATCCTGCATTTGTCTTACCGCCTTCAGTTCGTATAACACATAGATGCAAGGGCACCTTTCCTTGTAAGCCAGCTTTGATGGATAAGTTCTGCCCTGAGTTTGGCACAGGTGAATCGAGGCTGGGAGTGCCGTTCCCATCCCCATCCCCGTTAAGTTCTTTTCCCCCGTCCCCACCTCCATACCGGTAATATTCAGAATGGGGATTTCCCATCCCCGCCTTGGTTGAGGAACATATTCCCCACCCCACCCCATTACAAAAATACCAATTAAAAAATGATTTTGAATGAGAAGAAACAAAGTTAGAACTGTTATACTAGGGCAAAAGACAATACACAAGTTTTGTTTTAGATTTAAATTTTATATGTATTATTTAATTCAATGTACGATATAATATGTGGAATATAAAATTTGTCGGAGTCATGAAACACAACTAGAAGCCACTTAACAATATGAAAAACAAATGTAATATATATGAATAATTCTAAATGGAGCGAGTTTGGGTTAGGGATTAGAATCTCATTCCCGCCACGCCCCATACACCCTACCCGAAAATTTCCACAAACTCATCCCCATACCTGATTTCTCATACCTGACCCATTTAGGTCGAAGCCCCACGAAGACCCTAACCCAAGGGGAAAGTTTCCATCCCTACCAACTTCAACATCACAACATCATAAGTCAACAAATTCTTATTTCAATAATTGATAGAAGATATCAACCTGTCACAGAAAGTTAAACATGGCATAGCCTGGTGAATATGAACGAAGCAATACCTAAGGGGAAGCATGAGGTCCTCATAAAAAGGAAAACTAGTAGAAAATGAGTAAGAAAAAGCAAAGAAACAAAAAGGAGCTAGCGATTGGAGAGCGGGCATCGATAACGCACTACCTACTCATTTACTCTTTTGCCTCCCGAATCAGGTTCAAGATTCATCAACCTAGTATACTCTGTCTGTTCATGAGTGACAGGATCAACGCCCCTTCCAATCAACTCTTTCGACTTCTAGTTCGAACTTTCCAAAAGCCAATCAAGTCAATATAACTCTTCTGTATTATGTGCTCCAACCAGTCAAGGACTTAATGGAATTGAACCTATTGGTGTGTTGCAGCCTTCGGTCATGTTCACCAAATCGGGCAGCTATCATGACTCATACACCTATCTTATGATATTCTATTTTTCCAACCTGGGACATGACCAAATCACACTTTCATGCCCAACGTCTTGGTAGGCCCACTCTAACTACATAGGCTTCGAGGCAGTTTTTGCTTGCCTACCACCTAAAATTTCCATTATTTAAAGATTTGAAACTATGATACAACGTTCAGTATCCATCCTAGAGGTTGCCCATTGTGTATGGACTCTAACCCAGTTGCGTGGTGAAAACTAATCTTATACCACATGTCACCACTCATGGTTAGATAAGATTAGTCCCAAAAGCCAGCTTGTAAGGGAGGCAAACCAAAGAGCTTATAAACTATCCATCTTAAGATATTCAATGTGGGACATTTGGGACATACAGCCATCTTATCATTCATAATGTTAGATTTATACATGTACCAAGTCATAAAGTAGGCCTACGATTGCAAAGCATGTAGAAACTGATTGCTAAAAATAAGAGATTAAAGAGTAGACCATGAACACGGTGAAAACAAGGAATAAGTCTGATAGAGAGCGAGAGAGATGACCTGCCACGCTGAAAGTATTTGCAGGGTTCTCTCTTTACAGGCATCCCTGCAACTGCAACAGTCCCCAAGTGCCAATCTCCTCAGGAACCAATTCCAATTGACTCAAGGACGTGTCGCCCAGAACCAAAACCGCAATTCATAAACCCCTAATCAAGTTGATTGGTACGCCTGCGTGCCTTCAAGTTCCAACCCCCAAAAAAAAAAGCCGACTATTTAATCGCCTTTATCTATCTCTATTCTCTATATAGAAGAATAAAATAGAGAAAACTAAACAGAACCCCGCAAAACTCAATTTTTTAGTATTGGGCCTTTGGCATTCAATTGGGCCTTCGTAGGCCGATTGAAGTTAATGAGCCGCTAAACCCAAACACAAATTGATTGATAGCTAGGGTTTCGTTTTGTTTCACATACAGTACACATAACAGCGGAAATGCCGTAATGAGGGGGTTTGACAAAGGAGGAGAGCGAGAGTTAATAGAAAAAATAAGTGAATCCCCCCAATCCCAGTCGCTGGTAGTTGAGAATTTGCAAGAGAAGGAAGAGATGGAAGAAGAAGAAACACAAGGAGATGGAGGAAAGAAGATTCGGATACATGTTGGGGGTTTGGGAGGGAGCGTGACGGAGGAGGATCTGCATCGGATGTTTGGTGCAGGAGGAAACGTGGAGGGAGTAGACATTGTCAGAACTAAAGGTCGAAGCTTTGCCTACGTCGACTTCCTGCCTTCCTCCGACAAGTCCCTCTCCAAGCTTTTTACCACGGTATCTTTCTCTCTCTACTAATATTCTATATTTCTATATTTCTATATTTCTATTTCGTTTGTCATTCATTTGTAATTATATTCGTTGTAACATCCCTAAATATATACAGTACAATGGGTGCTCGTGGAAGGGAGGGAAGCTGAGGCTCCACAAGGCTAAAGAACATTATCTTGTTCGTTTGAAACGAGAATGGGCTGAAGAAGCTGCTCAACTTCCGCCGGCAGATATTAAGCCCAGCAAATCTCTTCTTCCTTCGCAAGAATCACGGACCAAGCAGCTTCGGATTTTCTTTCCTGCACTAAGAACAGTAAGGCTTCCTTCCGCCCGGACGTCCTTTGTATTTTATCTATCCTTTAAACATATATGTCCTTCTCTGCATAGGTAAAAGCTTTGCCCTTTACTGGAACTGGCAAACACAAATACAGCTTCCAGCGTGTTCAAGTTCCTTCTCTCCCCGTCCATTTCTGCGATTGTGAAGAGCATTCTGTCCCTTCTCACCTTGCTCCTCCTGCTCATCAAAACAAATTATGTCCTGGGATCAATGAGCAAGAGCTTAATATGATGAATAAAGTAATGGACAAGCTCTTCCAACATGAAAAAAACGTTTCTGTTTCTGATACTCATCAAAGCAGGACTTGTGCACTGCCTAATCGACCCCACCATGAACTGCCTGTTGCTACTGCAGCAGAGGAAGATAACCTCATAATTAATATTGTGTCAAGCAACCAGGATGAGGATAAATTATCAGAGCTTCAGGTATATGGCTTATTTAGCCTCAAGTTCATTCCTTTGTGTATGCTTTCTTTTTGCTCAATGTCTACAGATTTCTAGCCTCACGTCTTTCTTTTTTTCTTTTTTCTGTATTTGATAACTAGGAATTGAGATCCAGTGGAACACAAACTTCAAAAGCAGAGGAACCATCTGAAAATGCGGTTAAAGCGCAGAAAGCTAGTATTAATGGACCTCCTAAGAAAAAGAGGAAATCCCTTCTCGGTGATTACAACAATCAAAATGAATTTGAGGATGCTATTCCTGGCAGCAAGAAGAATTTGCCAACCCATTCAAAAGAGTCAGGAAAGTTCATGGGAGCTCAACCGGATCAACAAGAATTAGGTGCTCAACATGTTTCGTGGTCTCAGAAATCTTCTTGGAAACAACTTGTTGGTCATAGAGGCAGCAGTACGTTCAGTGTCTCACATGTACTGACAGGCATTGCTTCTTCTACTGACCAAGTGCAACCAAAATCTGTTAGTTCAGAAGTGCCCCATCTTGTTAGCAAAAATCAGGACTTGGAAAGCAATGGAAACTTGGAAGACCAGCTCTGTGAGGCGGAACTGGTGGACGGGTCTGGCAGTTCAGAAGTGGCCCATTTTGATAGCAAAAACCAGGGCTTGGAAGGCCAGCTCTGTGAGATGGAACTGGTGGACGGGTGTGAACCTCAACCTACCATGTCAATTGCAGTTTCAAATAAGTCAGGAAGAGGTGCTTCATGGCGCCAGCAATCCTCATGGACACAATTGGTTAGTGATAATGGTGCCAGTTCATTCAGCATAAAACAAATTGTGCCAGGTATCTCTTTTGAGGAGCAATTCGTCCCAAAGCCAAAAAGTGCAGATGCTGTAAGCTCCACTGACAGAAAGCATAAGGAGATAGTGCAACAGGATAAAGATAATGATAATTTTACTAGTGGATCTTCTTTAGGAATTGGAAAGGGGCGTGATGTTTTAATAAGTAGTCCAGAAACTGTTGTAGACAATGACGGTGCATGTGCTCCAGATGTTGAGAAAAATTGTGATTTAACACCAAAGCAAGTATCTGCAGGAAATGTTGAGATAGGTGAAACTTGCTCATTTATGAGGAGTGCTTCTTCTTTGAAAGAATGGACGAAAATCAAGGCTGCTCTTAGTGGGTCGCTGAAAAGAAAGAATATTGAGAATTAGATGATGTTCTTGAAGTAATATCAGCCTTGCAACAGTGCCCATGAATTGTGTTTCTTTTGGGGAGTAGTTCCTACTGAATTTTCCATTGCTCGTAGTGGTCATGATTTTTCTTTCATCTTTGCAAATCATGGCATGGCATCAAGTCCTGTTCTTAGTTGTTATTTGTGAAGTCCACCACATTTGAGTTGTAGTGTAGGCGGGGCTTTTTCCCAATTGGCTGAGTACTTACTTGTGTACTCTGTTTGGCCCAACTTTGCAAGAGTTCCTGGTGTGGTGAGGCAGCAACTTCAAATTCGGAGCATGTATACACTTTGGTCTTGAATTTAAGCATTTCTACTGTTCCAAATCAGCTTGCATACCTATTACGCAAGGTTGGAAAAGAACTTTCACTTTCACTTTCACTTGCTTGCATACCTATTACCCTACAACAACATACAACCACAGAGCATAAGATTAATATCTCCGTACTTGCTTTTGCCGTGGAGCAGTCCCGCAGAGCATGTGGCATGTATCAGAGTTTCAAGCTTATTTTGCATCTGTCATGTTTGATGTTGTGAAGTCTTTCATCTGGAGCTGATTGGTTTCTGTAGGGAATTATGCAATTCTGCCAGGACTTGCATTGCCCAGACATGTTTCCAGAAACTTTTCATTGTATTGGTGCACTATTCCGCCACCTTGATGACCGCCATCCCCTCCTGTCCAGAATTGCTACCCATAACTGATCCTCTCAGAAATGGATATTGAGAAACTCCAGTGCAATACAGTTCAAATTGGCGGTTTCAAAACTTCTCTTGAGCGTCTTTGAAACTATGAAAGTTGCAAGTAACTTGTAACCTTTGACAAAGCTATATTTGATGGGAACTCCTCCATTGCGAAGTCAGAAAATGCGGAGTTGGGTTACGGTTTTCTGATTTTAATCTGTGGGATTTTAAATTCAGATTGCTTGAGGATATTTTTTTTTTTTTTTTTTTTTTTTTTTTTTTTTCTTTCCCCTTTCTTCTTCTCTGCCCGAGTTCAATCTTCTCTCTCCTCTTCCCATGAAGAGATATTTAGTCATATACCCATTCTTAGCACTAAAACTATAAATAAATCTTACACTATTTAATTTCTATAAACAAACATAAAACAAACTCAAAAAATGACAGTTGGCCCTATTGAATTTAATTTTGATTATTAAATTACTTTGATGCTTTATCGAGTGTTTTTTGCTTTTTTATGAGGTTTTTTAATTGGGTTTGTTTTAAGAAGTTTGACAATTTTGTAATTTAAAAGAAGTTAAAAAAAATTTTGTTATGTTGTAAATGGACTTTGGGGGTGTTTTTAAAGTCAATTTCATATAGGGTTTTTTATAATTTGGGTTCTTATATTTGGTATAAATAGTGAATCTCCCTTCTTGTTTTATTTTCTTTCCTTCTCTCTCTTTTTTCTTCTCTCTTCTCTCTCTTTCCTTTCTTTTTCTTGTTTTTGTACAAGCTGGACTATTGTGGTAGCATCCATTTCAACAGTGATGTGAGTACCTCCCTCTCAATACCCTATCAATAGCAGATGAGCCAAAACCCAAAAAAAAAAAAAAAAAAAAAAAATCAGCTTCAAGAATCTGCCCTTTCCCTTTATTTCTTATCTCTTCTCTCTCTCTCTTTCTTTCTCTCCTTTCCTAGCGGCGATCAACTATTACAAAAGTCGGCAAATACATTATTACAGTGGGGTTTTTTTTTGTTATTGTTGACGCTCAAAAATGGTTCGGCAGTTCTTGAGGCCAACTTAGTGATGTTGGGCCTTTGGTATGACTTTGGGCCTCGGTAGAGCACGTGATTTGTAAAATAATACACGCTCGGTAAGACCTATAGGCACCGGTGTGGTACCGGCTGAAGGTTCTCCGATGCTTAAGTAAGTACGGATTTAGTAAATTTAAACTAACAGATCAATAGGAAATATGCCGTAAGTTCTGATTACCACTATTTTGGGATAGTAGTCCTCTTTTATAAGCCTTGGGAGGTGTGCCTTTTGTTTAGAATTTCGATGTGGGACTATAGACGTCGATCGTGGGCTTGCCACATGTCTTGGAAAGGGTGTTGCCCTAATTGATAAATCGGTAGGCATGGTGCCGAAGGCTACCATGATCAGGTTCAGTTTCGTCCACGTGTCTGGTCTTCATAGGCTGTTCATTTTGGTATAAACAGGAGTCCCCCAAGTTCTCATCTGAGAGTTCTCGGGTGGGGACTTTATATGCTCTTCGATAATCAAAATGTCGTCCTTACGTTCGGTAATTTAGCGGGTGGAAGAGCTTAATCCTTGCCCTTCCGTGCGTCTTCATTCGGAAGCAGACGTCAGAGGACTCCAAAGGTCACTTCTACGAGGAGTGATGATGGGATAGAAAGACGCTTCGTCTTCTGTGCCTTACGTGCTGTCAGAATATACGCATAATGAACGACACGTGGCTTGTCCATTCATGCGAAGAGGCGCCATTAATGCGCCGCTTGGTTTTTCGAGGCGTACCGTTGCAACTCCTCGCCCTATAAATAGGAGTGACTCCGAAAGAGAAATGCACTTTGCATTTGTGAGAGAAGCGAGAGCTCTACTGAGGCGATTTCTGGCGAGAGCTAACGGCAACCAAGGCGATTTATGAGCAGCTGATCGGTATTCAGGGCTATTTTCGGCGAGAGCTAACGGCAACTAAGGCGATTCTTAAAGAGTACGATTGGCAAGTTAATCCGCTTCCCTGCGTACAAAGCTCGAGATAAGGTACCGTTCGGCACTCATTTCAAACTTGTACTGTGTACGTCCTTCCTTGGCATGAGCTAGAGTGAACTTTAAGTAAGTAGGGTTCTGTTCAGTAGTCTAGTTGCCATAGGTAGCGATGTAGGATTCAGTAGGCTAGTCTTCTGCATGGCCCTTAGTTTTATTTTTCTGTGTTTTGTAGATGTTCGATAGCGAGTCACTGTTCGAGAGTGAGCCCAATGCGTTCGATGGGGAGTCATCGGACGATCAACGGGGTACGAGTTGTAAGGCCGTGAGCCTCAATGCCAAGGGCGGAGAAGATACATATGTCGAAATACTTGGTGAAGGCCCAAGCTTCGTTCCGACCCACGACATCGGGAAGAGACTCATGACAAAGCAACCAGTACCGTTGGCTGTGGTATATCGCGACGATAGCCGTGCAAGCTTGGGTCAGCATTGCGAGTTCTAGATGAGGGGCACTCGGGTGCCAAAGGAGCACACTAGCCATCAATCAGAGCCCTCCACGTCTGGCCGTGGAAAGACGGCTGCCGAACCTATATCCTGCCGAGGGTATGCTCCAGGCCAATACAATCCCAACTTCTTGGAGGCCTTGATGGGGGGATCGCTGCATTCGGTATTGCCGGAGAAGGGGAGCCTTCCTATAAGTAGTTCTCCTACCTGTATAGTGTCACCAAGTCCAAGAGTGCCAATCACGGAGGTTGGGTTCAGGCCAACTGTCTCAGGGCTTCCGAGCGGGGGCATTTCATCAGTGTCATGCCGACTTCTCAGAAGTCTTGGAGGAATCGGCAGGTGCTTTTGTCTGGCGATTAGGAATCGCCTTCAGGAACGCCCGTCCGTTTCCACATTCCCATCGCTTTCCAGATTGCCGGTAGGTCATTGGCATGCCGATCAGCAGGTTATCAATATGTCTTTTCCTGAAAGATTTTTAGTCGTTCTCTATTGTCTTGTAGGCAAACTGAAGCAGTCGAGGCCGACTCAATCCGAGATTCGGCATGTTGATAAAGTGAGGCTGAAGGTTCCTGTTGCCGAGAGGGTATACCTAAGATTCCTCTTTACCGAGAACCTGATCTGAGCCCGCCTCGTCAGTTCTGCCGAGAGTAAGTGCGCTCCGTTTATTTTGTATGTTTACTTGCGTCTTGTCAATGACCTTAACAATCTCCATTTTGTTTTGTACAATGACGGACGCCAGAAAAGCCGCCGAAGCCAATAGGATGAATGAGTCCTCTAAGAGGCGCCTCATGATAGGCCTTCAGGGGAAGAAGAAGAATCAGCAGGCGGAGGCAGTCCTGGTTCCTTTGACAGGGGTTGATCTGGAAAATCAAACCCTTACAGATCGTCTCCGGCAGCTCAACGCCAAGCCAGTGCCCAGGGGTGCTGCCAAGGCCGTCCCATCGTCGAGGCGAGGGGAAACTGCCAAGGACTCTGCTTCCAGGGCCGCTGGAAAAAGGCGGATAACAGTGCATCTCAACACGGAGCCGGCGTCGAAAAGTGGGCGACAGACGGAGGTGCCGAGGGCTATCCTTATTGTCGAAGACGATGACAGCCCTACCGATCCCATCACCATCGCATGTTCATCGAAGACGGTCCAATTTGCGAACCACATGATCCTTGGTTCGCAAATATAGCTGGCTGAGATCAACGAGCTCCTGAAGCGGCTGCTTCGGGAGGAAGCCAGACATGCCTTCCTTCTTCAGGCCTTGGTAAGTTCCTTGACACCGTACACATCTACCGTTATCTTTCATACTTCTTATGGCTTTTTACTTTATCTTCCAAGCATCGATGAACATGTGGTTATGCATGAGGTGGGCTATTACGGCTGCCGAGCGTGCTAAAAAGGCTTATGAAGAAAGGCGTGCCAAGGTTGCCGAGGCAGGCAAGGCACTCCAGGACCACGCTCATCTTCTCAAGGACAAACAAGCTGCCGAACGCCAGGTTAAAGCTTCAGAGGCTAAGTTGGCCGAGATGAGGGTGGTTTTGGATGCTGCGGTGGGGGCAGCGAAGGATGTCGAGGCAGTAAAAGAAGCCGTGCAGGTGGCGCTGGAGGAGTCCGAGAGGGCTAAGGCAGCAGAAATCGATACTACTGTTCAGGAGGTGATCAAAAGCTACCATTTGTCAAAAGAGTTCACTGTATTGCTAGACAAAGAAGTGGGTTCGGATATGGCGGATCTGCTTTACCGATTCAAGCGGTACAACCCCAAGCAGAAACTAAACCTCAACTTTATTACCGACCCTCCTCCTCTGCCGGAAGGCATCACCAAGGAGATGATCGAAGATTATGAGGGGGAGGACGCTCCAGAAGAAGTCTTTGCTGCCGAAGAACCTCATGCCAATACCACTGCTGAGCCTACTGAGACTGTTGGTGTGGAGGCTACCGTCTAACCTACAGGCTAACAATTTTTAGACATCACTCTACAAGTGTGCCTTTAATCGGTAAAGGACTAGGACTTAATCATTTTAATGCCGAAGGCAAAGTAAAAGTGATTGCCAAGTGAACCCCTAATCGGTGAGATACTTGGACTCAAGTATTTTAATTTCCGAGGGCTAATCATATGTATGGAATAAAGAATCTTCTTCCATTCACAAATTGCAAGTACATATAGGATCGGTATGACCAAACTCACAACTATTTACTGTCGTAGGCTAATAAAAGTATGTTTTGACATTGCCGAAAGGGTATGAAAATAAATTAATCGATAATTTTTAACAAATAAGATAGCCAAGGGCTTTTCCATTAAATGCTACCGAAGGCATAAGTACATTCATAGTTCTTTGTTTTACAACTTTAACCTATCGTAGGCTAGGGAACTTTATTTAAAGTAATACTTTAGATCTTCGACGTTCCAGGGATGACCGAGGGTCTTTCTGTTGGAGTCTCTTAAGGATACCGATCGAAGGATACCGATGATCTCATAAGGTCCCTCCTAGGAAGGTCCGAGGGTTCCTTCCGTGGGATCCTTGGTTGCTAAAGAGACCTTGCGCATGACCCAGTCCCCAATTAGGAAATAGCGGGGTTTGACCCTTGAGTCGTAATACCGAGAGACGTGTTATTTGTATGCTTCATTCCGAAGGTTGGCTTGCGCTCGGCGTTCTTCGATCAGGTCAAGGCTCAACGTTAGTGCTTCCTCATTAGCCTTCTGGGTGAAGCTTTCCGTTCGGTAAGAAGGCTCGCCGATCTCCATGGGGACTATAGCTTCCGATCCGAAGGCGAGAGAAAATGGGGTTTCTCCGGTGGACGTTCGGTAGGATGTCCGAATGGCCCATAGTGCTTCTAGAAGTTTCTCCGGCCAAGCTCCCTTGGCGTTGTCGAGTTGTCGTTTCAGTAGTTTCTTGATGATCTTATTTATTGCTTCGACTTGACCGTTTGATTGGGGGTGAGCGGGCGAGGCAAAGAACAGGTTGATTTTGAGGCGAATGTAGAACTGCCTAAAGAGTTCCAAATCAAACTGTCTACCGTTGTCAGTGATTATTGCATAGGGGATACCGAATCGGCAGCAAATGTGAGTCCAAATGACGTCTTCCATTCTAGCTGCTGTTATAATTGCTAGGGCTTCAACTTCTACCCATTTGATGAAGTAGTCTACGGCAACCACAGCATACTTGACTTGGCCTTTCCCTTGTGGCATTAGACCAATCAAGTCCAGCCCCCATTGAGGGGAAGGCCATGGGCTTACGATCGATGTTAAAGGTTTGGCAGGGATGTGAGACACATTACCGAATCGCTGGCATTTGTCGCACTTCTTCACTAGCGTATCCGCATCCTGATGCATAGTCGGCCAGTAATATCCCTGCCGAAAGGCCTTATGTGCCAGCGACCGGGACCCCGAATGGTCACCACATACACCGCCATGGATCTCCCGAAGGACGTAGTCCCCTTGTTCGGTAGTGATACATTTCAGATACGGAGTAGTTAAGCCGCGCTTATAGAGGACATCATTGATAACCGTATACCTTGCCGATCGGTATCGTACCTTTCGTGCCTGAGATTTATCTCCGGGCAGGGTACCGTTCGTTATGTAAGCGTAGATTAGAGTCATCCACGTGTTCTCATACCGTACGTTACACACTTCGGAGGTTATCATGCTTGGCTGAGTTAGGATCTTCATCGACACTATTCTCCTGACTCTGTCATTGATTGCCGAAGCTAATCGTGCCGTTATTTGATTCACTATGAGATGAGAGTCACTATGAATGCTGATTTGTTTTGCGCTCATGCTCTTGGCTAGCCGAAGGCCAGCCAAAATTGCTTCATACTCTGCCTCATTGTTAGAGGTTCTAAAGTTGAATCGAAGGGCATATTCCATCTTGACCCCATCTGGAGTGGTGAGTACAAGGTCGGCTCTGCACCCTTGTTGATTTGTCGAACCGTCCTGTTGGTCCGTCGCAAATCTCGCGGCCTGGTGCTCCGAGGCGAGGGAATATGCGTCAACACGTGACATCCTCCTTTCGGATGCGGTGCGGTTGTGCGCGGGCATGCCAGCACGGTCTACCGTGTGTCGAGGTGATGATGAGGTTCGGGTAGAAGATGGTTTTAAATGTTGCGCCTGTTTTGCATTTGACTCCTAATCAAACGATTGTGACCGAGTGAGGAACGAATCTCGGCCGTCAGGTTCACGACCTAAGCTACAAGGCCGTTTAGTGGTGGTGTTGGTGGTGGGTTTTTAAGTGGTGCTCCAGTGCCTTGAAAATCAAGGGTCGTATGATATATTGATGAATGGATTTTCCTTACAGTCTACCACTACTCCTAATAAAGCAAATAAAGGTATTGAAAGTGCATTACAGAAAATATAAGTTGCTCCGTGTGAGGCTTTTGGTTTGGTGTTTGAACCCCTTGAACGTGGTCTTGAGCTTAGTATTTATAGAAGGAGTCCTGGAGGGCCAATCGAGGCTGAAAAAAGATCTGCCTGTTGGCTTGAAAATATATGCATGATGGAGTCTGATCGGGGCAAGTGGATAGTCAAATCGACATTTAGGATCGTGAAGCATGGTGGTGTGAACCCCATAAATCTCGGCAAATCTCGGCCACCGCCCTGATCGTGGGCTCTGCACTCTTGGCCGTGGGAACGCATTTAATGCTCTGGTCCAGTGGTTGGTGATCTAACCTCAAGCTGTGAGAATGCTTTGTGAGAATGTTTGCGCCTAACCACTCTGATTCCTGTTACCAAATCCTGACTTCAATCACTTCCCTTCTGCCCTCGTGCATTAAATGCTTCTTGCACCCAGTGGTTTTGCTGTGGCGGTCAAAGGCACTACTTCATTAAATGGGGCGTGGGACCCTGAGGCCACGTGGCTATTTGACCATAGTATCTTTGGCCGTGTCTCTCATTGACCTCAGCCTCGGCCCATAATGCCGTGATTGTGAGGCCGAGAAGATCCTGCCTTCGTATTTTCTTCTGTTTTCGAAAAGGCTAAATGTCTGACGAAACGTGGCCGCTTCAGTCCATGAACAGGTGCCACGGCCGAGAAGAGGTCCCTTCCGACGACCGTGATTTATTTAGGCACAAACACGTCCACATGCAGGATCCACACGGGGATCGAAGAATCGAAATGTTGGGTGCTCGACAGCCCATGCTCGTCAGTACTGGTTCCCGAAACTGCGGGTTCGAGTGTTACCGATGGTGTAAGCTTGGAGATGAAGTCAGCGACGGCCTGTTCTTTCTCCGTGGGTCTTGGTTTAAACTGTATGTCAAATGCTCCGAGCTTAACCGCCCACTTGACCAATCGGCCGGATGCTTCCGGCTTCTGGAGTACCTGCAGAAGCGGTTGGTTGGTTAAGAATGTAATTTCGTGCGCTTGGAAGTATGGGTGAAGTCTTCGAGCTGAGACTACGATAGCTAAAGCTAGTTGTTCCAAGGGAGGGTACCGAATCTCTACGTTCTACAACACCTTACTGACGTAGAAGATCGGTAGTTCTGCTTTCTCTGGTTTACGTATCAACATCGAGCTGACGGCAGTGCTAGATACCGAAAGATAAAGAAATAGAACCTCTCCTGGGAGTGGCTTCGACAACAATGGTGCTCTACTCATGTAGTTCTTCAAGTTTTGAAATGCCTTGTCGCATTCGGCAGTCCATGCGATATGCTGTTTGCCCCCTTTCAAGGCTTTAAAGAACGGTACACACTTGTCGGTAGCCTTGGAAATAAAGCGTGTTAAGGCGGCGACCCGTCCGGTAAGGCTCTGAATGTCCTTTTGTGTCTTCGGCACCTTCATGTCGATTATGGCCTTGATCTCTCTCTAACTAATCATGAAGCCCAGAAACTTACCGGAAGATACGCCAAAGGGGCACTTCATTGGGTTTAGCCTCATTCGGTAGTCCTTAAGTATACCGAACATAAGGGCCAAGTTGTGTAGGTGCTCTTCTACCATCCGGCTTTTTACCAACATATCGTCGATGTATACCTCCATGATGCTACCAATATATTCAGCAAAGATTCAGTTAACGAGCCTTTGATATGTTGGCCCAGCATTCTTCAGGCCGAACGGCATGACATTGTAGTAGTACAAACCCCGGTTAGTGATAAATGTCGTATGCTCGTTATCGGCAGGGTTCATGAATATCATATTATACCCGGAGTATGCATCCATAAAGCTGAGCAATTCATGACCGGCGGTAGCGTCCACGAGCTGGTCGATCCGGGGCAACGGGAAGCTATCCTTCGGACAGGCTTTGTTCAGGTCGGTATAGTCCTGGCACATTCACCACCCGCCCTTCGCCTTCCGTACCATTACTGATGGCTTTTAGCTTGTCAACTTCGGTACGCATGGCTTCGTACCGTTCGGCATTATACGAACAGCACTTTTGTCTTACAGGTTTATATGCGAGAGAGTGCTGAGCTTATGGCTAATGAACTCTGGGGAGATGCCTGGCATGTCATCATAAGACTAGGCGAACACCTCCAAATAATGCAGTAATAACTCAATGAATTGCGCTCGGAGAGGTGGGGTGAGTGCGGTGCTGATTTTGACGCACCGATCAGGTTGCTCTTCGCTTAGCTCCACCGTTTCCAGCTCTTCGGCAGGCTGTGTTTGTGGCGTCGGGTTTTCTTCCCTTGGGTCATCAACGGGTCCGTTACCGTTCGGTGCCCCTTGGACATACATGGCCTCCCTGGGAGGTTTAGAGGCTACCGATTTCAGCGCCGTAGCACGTCCGTGCACTAAGTTGGTTTCCTCAGACAGCGCCAGTGTCATTGCAAGTCGGGAACTTCATCAGTAACATATGGAGGGATAGGTGTGCTTTGATTCCAGTGAGTGTCGTTCGTCCAACTATGACGTTATATGTCGTTGGGCAGTCGACGATGAGAAATTGGTCATAGGTCATTGTTTTTCGAAGGGCAACGTCGAAGGCGATGGGCAGACTTACACTGCCGACTGGCTAGACCAGGTCCCCGGAGAAACTAAGCAAGGGCGTTATCAGTACCCGCCCTACATCGTAGTCGGCAATTTCAGTTTGAATGATCATTGGGTCATCGTGAGGGTAGAAGACTCCTTCTTCTTATTCTTCACAAAATGTGATAGGCTCCCACCTACCTTCGGAACCTTCTGGTGCCGGTTGACTTTTATGCCGAAGACTTGAGGGTAGTGAGCGGCTCGTACATATTGCTTCACTGAGCGGTTACTGGTACCCGCAAGGGTGGGCCCTCCGCTGATGATGCTGATCATATTTATCTGTCGATTCGTGTTCGGGATCGGCGCTTGCAGAGGTCAGGCAATGTACTGATCCAATTTTCCCTCCCGGATCAATCGTTCGACAATTTTCCTTAGGCTTATGCAATCCTCCGTATTATGGTTGTTGTGCTTGTGGTACTGACAGAATTTGCTAGTATTCCAATTGTCCTGCCGATTGGGCTTTCAGTGATTTTCAGAAGAGTGAAGACTTCCTAAGCGCGGTCGGGATTCGATAGGGGCTCTCGGTGGTCATAGCGACCGTATTTTCCTTTTCCTTTCTTCAAGTTTCCCTGCCGATTTCCATGGTCATCTTTCCGTTTGTGCCCGGCCGAGGATTGGTCAGTTCTTCTAGAGGCGTACGAAGATTCTTGCCTAGGATAACTCTTCAATGCTGGCTCCTCCTGCCGAGCCGAAGGCCCGGACTTTGAGTTGAAATATTCGGCCTTGGCGTGAATTGCCGCTTACTTCATTAGCTCCTCATAAGTGCGCCAGTTGCTACCGAAAGTGTGAGGACCGAAGGCCACTCTTGAAGGCGCCGTAGGCCGCCCTGTCGTCCGTTTTCAGGCACCTTGAGTACTCGTGACTGAAGCATGCAACATATTCTCGCAGGGGCTCATCTTCTCTCTGCCAAATCGTATACAGATCATCGGCAAAATACAGACAGTCCGTCTGGATCATAAAGTGATTAAGAAAAATCTGCTTCAGTTCGTCGAAGGAATCCACCGTTTCTGGCTCCAACCGGTAAAACCAGTTTAAGGATGCTTTCGTAAGAGATGACGGGAACAACAAGCATTGCCCCTCGTCGCTGTGACCTTTGCATCCCACAGCCGATTGGAAGGAGTGAAGGTGTGTCAAGGGGTCTTCCACCCCGGTGTAGAACGGTATACGTAAAGGCTGTATGTCTCTATCCTGCCGTGAGCGCTTTATGCGTTCGGTGAACAGTCACGGCCAAAGCTTTTCCTATTACGGTTCTTGAGAGCGAACTCGATCGTTTCCCATCTTCTGGACTTTCTAGAAAAAAAAAGTCGGATGACGGGATCTCTCGGCTAGGTATTTCCTCGGAGCCGTAAATCTCTGAATTTTTCTACAGGCTTACCGATCTGGCCTCCGAGTACCTCGTGGGCGTTGCCGAACGGTAGGTAGATTCTTTGGTTTTGGAAAGGACATACTCATAGTCTGATTCAGCGATAGATTCTAAGCCCCGAAGTTTCCGAATGGATGATTTGTTCCCCAGAACCCTCATCCGCGAGTCCCTTAGGTGAGCATTGATCCTGATCAGAGATCTCTGTCTTTTGGCTTCCCGGTCATTAATCCGATGGCGACAATCGGAGTAAATCTTTTTCATTTGGTGTGGTTGATCCTTGGGTGCCGGAACTACCAACTGCTCGGAAGGCGCAGGCATTGCCTTTACTACCTTCCTACCCTTCTTCTGCCGACATGGGGTCTATAGGCTCTAGGAAGATTTGGTGGTTTGAATGTTATGCGTGTGCTGCTGATTAAGCAGGTGCTGTGTTTCGTCCACTTTGGACAAGAATAGGTTGTTATGTTCTTGAAGTTTAGCCATGTCCTGCTGAAGAGAAGTTATTTGGGCCAGAAGCTCAACTTCAGCGGTGGTTTGTATTACGGGTGAATTGCCGAAAGGAGTGCAAAGGGGTAGCACAGGGCTAGCTCCGCTTTGCCTTCTGAACAGTAATCCATCTTCTGACAGGAACGTTGGTACTGAAGTGGTCCTCATGTGTTCTAGGGATAGTGGGTTGATTCAGATCGTTTCCCATAGACGGCGCCAAACTGTTGACGCTCAAAAATGGTTCGGCAGTTCTTGAGGCCAACTTAGTGATGTTGGGCCTTCGATATGATTTTGGGCCTCGGTAGAGCACGTGATCTGTAAAATAACACACGCTCGGTAAGACCTTTAGGCACCGTTGTGGTACCGGCCGAAGGCCCTCCGATGCTTAAGTAAGTACGGATTTAGTAAACTTGAACTAACATATCAATAGGCAGTATGTCATATGTTCTTATTACCTCCATTTTGGGATAGTAGTCCTCTTTTATAGGCCTTGGGAGGTGTACCTTTTGTTTAGAATTTCGATGTGGGACTGTAGATGTCGATCGTGGGCCTGCCACGTGTCCTGGAAAAGGTGTTGCCCTAATTGATGAATCAGTAGGCATGGTGCCAAAAGCTACCACGGTCAGGTTCAGTTTTGTCCACTTGTCTGGTCTTCATAGGCTGTTCATTTTGGTATAAACAGTTATCTTTTTTCTTCAGGCCACGAGGGAGAAATAACAGAGGGGATGGGGGGAGTGAATGGGTTTGTGTCTGTGGGGTTTTTTGTTATCTTTTTCATCAATTTTTTTTTCCAAAATAAAAATAAAAATTGAACAAAGGTAGGAAAAAAAAAAGGCCAATAGAAGCCAACATCGTGACAATTTTTTGCCCGAAGCCAACCCCAGCACATTGTAGCCAAATCATTCTCAGAAAATGAAGAAGAAAAAATGAAAGATAGAGGAGAGAGAGAGAGAAGGGGGAAACGCCCAGTTTTCCAACTAAGAGAAGAAGAAAAAAATCACCCATGACAAGAGGAAGAAGAAAAAAAGAAAGCAAGAGAGAGAGAGAAGAGTGAACTCGGGGAGAGAAAGAAGAAAAAAGAAGAAGAATAGATATCTGGCGGAGAGAACGAAGAAGAAGAAAAGAAAGAGAGAAAGAAGAAGAAAAAATAGAGAGAGAAGGAAAGGAAATAAAATAAGAAAGAGGAGAGAGAGAAGACTGAACTCGAGGAGAGGAAGAAAGAAGGAAAAAATAATTTATCCAATCTGAAGCGTTGAAATCATCCCACGGTTAAAAATAGAAATCCCTAACCACTCCGCATTTTCTGACTTCGCAATGGAAAAGTTCCCATATTTGATAGTTGAATATACATAGGAAAACCTTTTTCAATTTTCAAACTCCACGTCCCACTTAATTCCATTACGATTTATTATTAGACTTCATTTGATAATAATTTTTGTATGCCCTCTAATTAGGGCTGGAAATAGGCTCATTAGAAGTGGCCCTGGTCTCCCCCTTTTTTTCATCCTTCCAGGATATGTGTAGTATATGGAAGGAGATAATAAGGAAAATTGATAAAATTTCAACTTATGCCCCCCTAGACATTGAATCATGGTTCTTATTATACATGAAATCATGTTTTCTTCTTATGAAAGGTGCTCATTACATATTGTAGATAGTCCAATTTGGCATTGCTTATTTGGGGTGATAAGTGATTTTTAAAAACAATTGGAAAGCACAGCTCATTTGGTAAACTCTGAGAAAATCATTTATTATTAAAAATGGTTGTGAGAGAAAGCTATAAAGGAAAGCAGCTAATGAGGTGCTTTCATTTTCTGATTATGTAGGAATCAATTTCAAAGAGGCGCTAGATTTAATGATTATGCGGCAATCATTTTCTGATTATGTAGGAATTAGTACCAACAACACTTTTAACAAAAAGTTTACCAAACACCAAATTATTCTCTCACAGCTGATTTCTCTCACAACAAATCTGACAGCAATGATTGTCACAGCACAGCAATGCCAAACTGGCCCATAGTACCTATTTAGCATTGCTTATTTAGGGTGATAAGTGATTTTTAAAAAAATTTGGGATGTCCAGCCCGTTTGGTAAATTATGAGAAAATTACTTATTGTTAAAAATTGCTATGAGAGAAAGCTATAAGAGAAAGCAGCTATGAGTTGCTTTCATTTTTTGTTTATGAGGGAATCATTTTCGAAGAGGCGTTGGATTTAATGAATATGCGGGAATCATTTTCTGATTATGCGGGAATCAGTAACAACAACACTTTTAACAAAAAGTTTACCAAACGCCAAACTGCTTTCTCTCACAGCTAATTTCTCTCATAGCAAATCTATCAGCGATTATTTTCACAGCACAGCAATATCAAATTGGCCCGTAGTCACTAAATTAAAATAAGGTTAATGACAATTTAGATGAAAATATAGTTAATGACAATTTAGTACCCTGCAGTTGCACTCATAAGATATGTTAGTATCTGTCTTCTCAATTTTTGCAATTAGATACCCTGATTTTTCAATTTGTTACAATGTAGTTCCGCCGTGAAGCTTTTCATCAAATCTTCCGTTAGTTGCCCATATGACACTTATGAATCCCACTTCTTCTTTTTTGGTTTAGTAGTAATAAAATATTCATAAAATATTTTTAAATCAATTTAAAATAAATATTTATATATAAATTAAAAAAAAACCCATCAGCCCCCCAACCCAATAAAAAAAAAGCCCAACCCATCCCCACTTAAAAAGATATCTATGGTGGCCCTGCCACTCTATCATCCCGGTCCTACCCAAGCCCGACGAGCACAACCCAGTAGCCTCACTCCAAACCCCAACCCCCATAGATCCCGACAACCCAGCGCGCTCGCGCACACACACACACACACACACTCTCTCTCTCTCTCTCTCTCCTCTCTCTCTCTCTCTCTCTCTCCTCTCTCTCTCTCTCTCTCTCTCTCTCTCTCTCTGTGAGGAGGTTTTCACCTCGTCAAAGCTGACGGTAAAATCGCAAAAGGAGGGGCTTCCAGACCCACCCCTTCTCCCCGATTGCATATATGTTGCATATTAAATCTACCAACAGATCTAATGAATGCAATCCAACGCCTAAAATTAGAAATATGTAACCAATCATTAACTTAAATATTTATTGGAGAATTTTCCTATACATATATAATATGTATATTATATATATGCGTGAATTTTGAAAACTCCCAGCGCAAAAATCCCAAATTTCTTTGATTTGTTATATTTCCCCAAATCAAATTTCGCCTTTTATTCAAGAATCTTCAATGATGTTACTGATAAGCGGAGATGTTGGGGTTGAGTTTAATTGAATTTTTGGTATTTGGGTTTGAGTTTTGATGTCTAGGTTTGATTGATTTTTCATGTTTATGTTTCTTTTACACTTATTTTGTCTCAAGGGTATGGGTTAGGTTGAGAAAAGGGATGAGTATTGCGTGGTCTGAGAATTGGGTTTTACAATCGCGACAAATGGAGGGAGATAGGGGAGGTGGTGGATCTGGTTAGGTGGGCAAAGCTTAGGTGGTTGTGGTGGCAGATAGGTTACAGGGGCGGCAAAGGGTAGGTGTTGAGGTGGAGATTAAGATGGGGTGGGTTGCGGGTGGGGGGTGGTTGTCATGAGGAATGAGGGAGAAGAAATCGGGATTGATGGATTTTTTTTTGTTTTTTAATTTCTTTTTTTTTAATTGATTTTAAATATGGTATGAATATTTTATTACACCTAAACAAACAAACAAAAAAGCAAAAATGTGAGACCCATAAGTGCCACGTAGGCAACAAATGGAAGATTTGACAGAAACCCTAACGGCAAAACTACATTGTAACAAATTGAAAAGACGGGGGTATCTAATTGCAAAAATCGAGAGGACAAGGACTAACATGTCTTACGAGTGCAGCCATAGGATACTAAACTATCATTAACCCATGAAAATATGTAGGAGTTATTCCTAAAGCATATTGCCATAAGCAACTCCTTAAAGGATATATAGAAGCACATCGCATGTTAATTAATGGCAAGGGCGACAGTGAGAGTATGAAACTATAGTTAAATCAAAATATAGTTTAATCAAAATTTGAGTAAGAAATTAATGCAAAACTCAAATTCATGTGGTAAAGGAAAAATACCCTAACGGTATGTTTACTAATTCATAATCGGAATCAAAATAAGGAGTTGTGTTAGTATCAGAGGAGCCAACATGGGACCAGTATGGTCCCAGGTCCCCACTTCATTTTTACCTCTTTTAGTTGTATATTATATATTATATATAATATTACAATATATTATATTAGTTTTAGGATATTTACCTTAAAATAAAATAATATATAAGGTTCTTTTTGTATACAAATAAACCATAAAATTTATTGATCTCCCTTCTGCTCATCTCCCTTAAATTTTCTAGGTTAGTTTATGATATTTGCACTAAACACTCCCAAATTTTTTAAAGCTTCAGGAGTTTGGTATTTTTCTCTTCCTCTTTTGTTTAAAGCTTTGTGAATTTTTAAATTTTCTCATTATTTTCATCTACGAGTTAGGTACCTTAAGATTGTGCTTTAAAAACTCTCCTTTTTTCTTTCTTTCTCTGTTGGAATATAAATGATTAATTTTTAAGTCTTTAATAGTGTAGATGATGAAATTAGTATTTAACCAATTTAAAATATGAAATTCATGATAATTATAAAGAGAAGACAAGTTTTATGAAGGGCCCTCTCTAATGTGAAATACTAGCTCCGCCACTTATTGGTATTATAGATACTCATGCGTTTACTTCACATGGAGGAATCAAAATGTGAGTGGGATCCACACAAAATCAAGAATTCAACTCCTAATTTTGGAATAATTGAACTCTTGAGTGGGAAGTAGTATTCTAATTCTTGAATAACTAACCCATTAGAAATCCATATTTTTTACCCATTATATCCTCACACAATTTTAAAATATTTCTAAATTTGTCACCTACTTTAACACAGGGGCATTTTAGTAATCAATTTGGTTTCAATTTCAATTCATGTGAATTTAGTAAACTTCAGTAGAAATCTGGAATCAAACTCTCATCAATCCAACTACTCCTCAATTAAATTCCTTCTAATCTAATTACGAATTAGAAATCAGATTAGTAAACATGTCGTAAGTTTATTAACATAAAAATTTTCATTTAAGAACCAACTAGCCTTTGATCTAGTAATATTTGTCTCAACTTAGTTTGGAAAGGTCTTAAGTTAAACTCGCATGGATGCCGATAACAATATATATTTATGATGAGTTCGATAATTTGGTGTGACTAGTCCAATAGTAGTTACGTGTTGTATGTTGTGTATTGTGGGTGCATTGGATAGTTGTCAAAATTAAAAAAATATCTTATCGTTTATTATAAAATAAAAATATCCACCTAAGAATTTCACTCAATTAAAATCCACGTATCAAATCACACAACGCTTAGGTTCACTTGTTTCCAAACTTGACAGTTTTTTTCCCTAAAATAAAATATGACAGTATTAAAAGTTCTAAACCTTAATGGAAAGGATTTGCCTCTAGCCCAACTCTCCTAAATGCATTCGAAAGGGTAGTTTCTTTCCCAATTAAATTTAAAATAAACGTACAGTCCACTAAATGAAATTGGAAGTAAGACCTTGGTTATTGTCCTTAACTACTTCTATATGTCTTTGAGTTCCTGTTCAAATTGAAGCAATTTCTCGCGAACAGGCTGCAAAAATAGCTTCAAATCCTTGCTAACTCGTAACTTATCTTGACGTAGAATATCCTTCTCTTCACTTAGTCTCACTTCCATCTACATTTCACAATTCACAGAAACAAAAAACAAACGAACCCAAATTTTAGCTAATGATGTCTTGTGGAAGTTAATTGCTGGATAAATACACGTTAAACCTCATAATTGCATTGCATGGTAATGACAAGTTAATGAGTAGGGCCAGATTCTGGTTACTCAAATTCTTTACATTGTTGTCTAGCTGACTTGCATGTTCATGACTAAGGAACAATATAACATTTAGACCCTGGTCAAGAAGCAAAATAACCTTTGACTAAAAAAAAATACAAAAATACAAAAAAAGAAGCCCGATTCATCATCTAGCATAGCATTTAGACATGGGTAAAAAGAAGGGCAGAAGATTTTGCAACCAGTACAAGCCATGTGAGGCTGCTTATGGATAAATAAATAAAAATTATGAATAGCAATATCCTCATTATTCTTCTGATATTTTGTAGGAAGAACATTGAATATATAAAATATGTAGACCAACCATTCAAACTGGTAGAGGCCAATATTGCTAAGACACTATACTATCAGAAATACTCTTACTAACAGGGGAGGGCCATATGCTAAGACATTATACTATCAGGAGAGGGCATCTGTCTTTGATCCATGATTTTCTGAAAGGAAACAGGCCACAAAATAGATAAGGTAATCAGTTCTGTAGGGACTTTGTAATCCAGTAATTACTCACTGCAGATTTTCTCTAGTGGAAGACACAAAATGTGGGACAAAAGCGAGAAACAACTATAAGCTGTTACATAAAAAGAACCATCAACATTTATATTAACTCTCTTAACCATGTTTTAACTTCTAACCCAGCTTCTAAAACTTTCTAGACCTTCAGAACTCAGACAAATGAATCCCCATGGAATCAGAAAGAGAGCAGAACCAAAATGCAAGATTCTCTCTCAAGAAAAACCCCTTCAAAACCGTGGCAATTCCGTAGGATTTTCAAGCCTTCTACGACTCAGAATCTTCATAATGCAACCAAAAGGACCACTCTCAGTCATTCTTTCCCCACTATTTACAGTGTGTAAATTAACACACAACTGTCTTCCAAACCACCAATCACCATCCAATAATCCCCGTCTATTAACATCCATAGACCAAAACCTACACCTACTGGGTCGTTGGCTCCAAATCCATAATCTCATTCTCCTCGTAGCAGCAGGTGTCCCCATCCTCATCTCTAAACAATAACTCAAACTCAAACTTGAAGACCCAATGCCCCTAAAGCAAGCAAAGACATTCAGACAAACCCACCTAAAACAACCAATCAGTCTCCCTCTCCCCCCATTCCTCGATCACAAAATCCTCTTTTGTGCCAGCCCATCTCTGTACAATCCACCGAGCTCTCCCTCTCCACCTCTTCTACCACCACTAAACCTCCACAACAAGAATCACTTTTGAGCAGCCCCCAGGTCGCCAGACTTCTTGTTGAGAAAGAAAGCTTGTGCATTGATTCTGCACTCTTGCTCCGGATTCACAGGCTCAGATGAGTGTGATTTCCTTTTATGTTTTCTGATTTATCCAAGTCCATAAAGCTTTAGAAGTAAATGGGTTATCAGGTCAAAGTAGCCGAAGTGCGTTACTATAGTTATTTTAAATCTGGACGGTTGGTTCTCTTTATTGAATTTAAGGCAATGCAGCGCAAACGAGGTCTTCACAGCTCCCCTACCATAGGATCTTCCATGTTCTAAACCATATGTGCATTCTGAGCCCCAAACACAGGCGGTGATCTTGGGCTCAGCTATTCAAGAAGATCAACCCCCCTAACAACTATCGCAGTTATTACGCGATGCCCACAAGGTCTTTTATTTCAAGGCCAACAGAACAACTACCATAATATGAAGATTGGTGCGCACAAGGTCAAGCCTTGCCGTGATCTATAAACTGATAAAAAAACTGCACACAAAATCTCTTAAAAGACTATATACTAGGGTTGTAACAGCCCTAGCATCCTAGCCCTTGTTAACTTCACTGACTAATAAATCCTAGCCCACCAAAATACTTAAAAACTCACATAACTGTCACTTGACTACTTAAAAATACCACAAGGATAATAGAGTACAAATAAAAGATAACAAAATATTAAAACCCTTGAAAGGCTAATAGATGTTCCTGCATCATCAAGAGTCAATAATGGGCCGCGTTTTGAAACTAAACCCCAGCTGTTATTTCAATCAAACAGCTAATATAAGTCATCACTCTGCATAAGAGACCCACTAGTTAGTTTTGATGGCTTGTCTAATTTTTCAAAATCTTGAACAACTGTCTACAAATTACAAAATTAACTAAATTCATTCAAAGTCCTGCTCTCTGCCTAGAAATCTTCAAATAAGCATAACCAGCAATCTTAGGTACCAAGACACATTTCCAGCGGCTAAAACTTGGACTTTCATTTTGTTACTGATGTAGTTTGAAACAAAGAGGGGGAAAATAATTAATGACGCTAAAATGTAACAGCATGCTACTAGGAATTAATTAGATAGCATGTTTGGTTTGAGATTTTTTTACACCTTCATCCATGACATCCATTTCTTTCCAAGTCCACAGCACCTGACTTCTAAAGAAAAAAAACCCATATCTTATGCAGAGTCCTTCACAAGTCATTAAATCCACACGGGCATTATATACTTAGCCTCTCAAAAGCATTTCAGCAGAGCAGAGAGTGTTAATCATGTTCAAGTTCATTGTTCAGTTGCTTCAAAGGGTTTAGGGCTGCTGTGTGGGTTTTGCTGGAAGGAAAAGGGGCAAGATTTTGTGGAGATTTGGATGGAAAGGAACATATGAATCTTTGAGGATTACAGGGGGCAAGGGTGGAGGAATTGTGGGATAGGTGGTTCATGGTCCTTTCCGAGCATTTTTTTCAGTTGCTTTTAGGGGTGTAAGTCTTTCATCCATTTTTTGGATAGGAAGACACTTGTTAGTCTGGTGTCTGTAGTATAGAGAATGGTTGTATGTTATGTCTATTTTAGTTTGTACTTTAAGAGTGGACTCCTTGTCCACCATTTGTGACATTTGAGTTTCTGTTTAATAAAAATAATATAATTAACCATCTGTTAAAACCATCCACACATAATTACATGATGAGATCTACAAGGGATATATAAAGACTATTAAAGCAAAACTATCCTTGTTATCCATCATATATTCCTCATTTCCTTCTTTGTAGAGTTCAAAGGATTATCATATACCTGCAAGTCATCTAGCTCACCAAATGAAAACTCTGGGATGTCTATCTGGCCCTCGACTGTGTTTTTCTCCTCTCCAAATATCCACTCCCCTGATTTCACGAAGATAGAGATTAGAAGTATTGAAAGAGGAAAAGCAACAATTCTTGAATGCAGCACACTACCTTTCACTTTCAAGGTTAGTTCATAGGTGTAGCTAACACGTTTCTTGTTTCGCACTGTCACCAAGAATGCCTGGTCACTCAGTAAAGATGAACTCATGAGGAAGAGTCTATTATCATATCACCATAATCAAAAAGATTATATCTCTAATCACAACTGAAAAGAAAAAGAGAACATATTAAAGGATGATGGAATATAATTAAAATTTGCACTTTACTTACAACTCATGATACTGGCATTCCCTGCTTCTAGGAGCATGTTATTTGAAAAGCCAGGACCAAGTTTAATAGTTTCGTGAAACAAGCATGCATGACTATGACTTCTCCGGATTACAAAGGTCAGTCCAGCTCAGTTTCTACCGACAATCAGCACGAACTTATGCTGGTTTTTTCTTTGCTTTTTCTGAATCTTAAAGACCTTCCAAAGCTCTTGAATAAGAAAGATTTGAAAAAGAAAAGAAAAGGAAGGAGACAGAGCCCTCTAGACTAGAAAGACAAAATATTTTCAGAGATATTGTATATGAGTAAGTTATTCATTTGTGTGTTCACTGTCTTCGCATTAAATATTATTGCATGAATGAGTCAATGCAAAACTAACATGCTCTTGAGAGTCAGGGTCTTAACTTTCCTCTATTAAACATGATAGTAAGATTTTGGAAGATTTTCCTAGGAAAAACTTCTGCAAACTTCCGCCACCATAAAGACTGACCACAGTGATGAATCTTGTGCGAGCACACTCTTGTTCCTCAATCTAATCTTAATCTCAACTCTTCTGTGTGCATAAAGTTGAGACTTCACACACGGAGAAGCTAAGTGAGAAATCACTCTAGAGGACGTTCATGGGAAAGAAGATATGTAGGACATTCATGGAGAAGAGACGAAATCTGGTGGAGAACTTGGATTAGACTAAGTCACACGATAAGGGTAAAACTCCTTAATCCTAGCTCTTATCTTTTGAATATTATATGAGATCAAGGATCAGTTGGGAAAAAAATTTGTTCATTCCGCATCTTATATTCATAAAATTTTAAAAATTTCCTTCAGTAGACTGTCAAAACCAGTTCAACTATGGAAGAAAAAATTTTGGCCAACGAAAATATTATGACTCACATCTCCTACACATTTGAAGACATCTGATATCTCTGCTTTGCCACCTGAGAACTCCAAGGTACCCACTGATAAAAGAAGCTCCTGCAATAAAGATGGATGCAAAAAAGAAACCGTAAATTCCATAGACAAAGAGAAATTAATCAAGGCTAGAGACAAACAAAGATGCAACTTGAAGAAATGGATATGGCTCCATTGGGTTAGGCAAAGTGATATGGGAATTTGTAGTAGATACTTACTGCAGTAAACAAAGAAAATGCTTAAGATTTTGTACCATGACAAACCTTTATTCTATCTGTTGCCCATTTATTAACATTCTTCTCCTCCCAAGTTCCAGCCTGGAGAAATCGCAAAATAAATAGCATAAAGAAATAGAAGCTTAAGAATCAATAAATTAATGTACAACACCCAAGTCCCAATCATATATTATAAACATACGAGACGATAATTATAAGAAGACTGAATCTAATCTAGCATTGAATTACATTGTAAAAAGATAAATAAAAGAAGAACATACCCGATTCCAGAGAGAACCGAGGGTGGAAGGCTGGGATTGAGCGGAGAGAATGTCCTGAGGTGAGAGTTTTCGAGGAACTGGGGGAGGCGCCGCATCCTCCGCCACTTGCCTCACCCAATAGGTATAGGACGTTCCCTGCTGCTCTTCTTCTTTCCTACTCTCCGACGACAATGACATTGCTCCGCCCTCCATCCTTATTATTATCGTTATTCTTACTTATTAAGATTATTGTTACAAAATAAATTCTGAGGTCAGGTAGGAGCGGCGGCCGAGGACAACAGAAAGCTTGGGGTGAAACCCTACACGTTTTATATATAAAAAAACATGCCAACACCAACCTCCCTGTTCTCATTTCTCTTCTTATTTTCTGTTAATAATAAAATGAAATTCGGACAGCGGAGACTCTTCCCGAATCTTCCCAAACATAAGAGCAACTCCACCCATTTGCCCTTAGCCATGGCAAGGGGGGGAGCTAGGGCAGCCACTATTCACTTGCAAAATCTGAATTTTGTGTTTCCACCCGTTGCCCTTGCTAAGGGCAGTTACTATTTATTTTTTTATTTTATTCACAACTTTTTTTACCTCAATAATTAATTTTGATAATATTTTCGGATAAGATTTTCGGGTTCCTACATGTCAATACTATTCATATCTCATAATCGGATAAATTTTCAATCAATTTCAGAAATTTAAAATAAAAAAAAAAAAAAAAAAAAATAGAAAAAAATTCATTAATTTTTGGGTATTTTTTTAAAAAAATTTCCGAATTTTTTCCAGTATTTTATTGCAAAAAAATTGGCTGCCGTTGGATTGGAGGAAAAAATCAGATCGGAGAGCCCAGACGACGCCATGTGGCAACAGGAAAAAAAATCAAATCAGCGAGGTACTGTAGCGATACTGTAGCGGGGCACTGTAGCAGATCCTGTGGCGATACTGTAGCAGATACTGTAGCGCTACAGTACCCCCCTCGTTTTGGACCTCAGGCAGAACTTGCCTTCGGGCCAGCCCGAGGAGGTGGCCCCCCCACCCCCCCCCCCCCCCCCCCCCCCCTGGGCTGCTCTCGCTGGAACACCATTTTTTTTTTTCCCCCTAGCCTCGGGCTGGGCTGCAGCGTTGGAAAGGCTCTAAGTGAAGTTTTCAAGTGTCGTGTCAAAACCATGAGGCCCGTTTGATTCCAGAAGGGGTTTGTTTCTAAATGAACTTTTTTTTCTTTTTTGATTTTTTATATGGATATTACTTTTCTTCGTCTCTAAAATAAGGGGGTGTATTGAATTAGGATTTTAAAATCATCCATCCAAGTCTGATGGTATTCAATTAGGACTTTCAAAATATTAGAAAAAGTACGGTGGTATTTAAGAACTTACCGATTTTGAGATATTTCATTAAATGATGTATTCTGTGAGACTTTTCAGTGGATGATATAAATATCAAACCCCATAAAAAAAATCACACCCTATTACATCTGATTCTCACGTTGGTTTGTTTTGGGGGGAGAAGAACAGACTTGAGAAATGAAGAACGTTCTCATCTTTTCTCTTCACATACTTGTTCTCCTATATACTATCATACTTTTTTTTTGGGGGTCTTTATTTGCATTATCTATGTTGCTTTGCTGTGGGCACAAGCCAACATACATCCATGTATATTTGTGTTGCTTTGTTGTGGAACAGACAAAAGAAGAAACCAATCTGTAAAGATAGTTGGTGTTTTTGGTTTGTTGCGCACTCCCTCATTCTTTAGGAATGATTTTTCTTATTTATTTATTATTTCATAAAATAATATTTTATTACTTTTGTAAAAACTGGAGAATAACTATTCAAATAACTATAGAGATTTGTTTTGATCTAAGGGAGGTGTATTCAATTGTGATTTTAATGTATTGTTTTGAAGCTTAAAAGTACAGCGGTATTCAATTAGGATTTTGAAGTAATCAATAAAATTCTAGTGGTATTCAATTAGGATTTTTAAATACTCAATACAAGTCCGATGATATTCAATTAGGACTTTTAAAAGATAAGAAAAAGTACCGTGCTATTAAAAAACTTACTGATTTTGAGATATTTCATTGAATGAAATATTGTGTAAGACTTTTGAGTGTGTGATATAAATACCAAATCACATAACAAATCTCATCTTCCTATGCATGATTCTCATATATGCTCTCATACATTTTTTTTCCCTTTTTTTTTGTATGCTTTCGACTATACATAAAAAAAAACTTTTCATAAGAGAGATGATAAAGAAACATTAACAAGAAAAACGATATTGCCTCTTCTAGAGCTAATGGGCATTTTCCAATACCTATTATTTACCTTGTATTTGTTTATTTATAGCTTATTTTGTATTTATTTATTTTTTTTAATATTTTTTTTTTTTTTTTTTTTTTTTTTTTTTTTTTTTTTTTTAACAAATAAACAAACTGCTCATTGTAGACATTTCCTCGCAAGGAGTTGCAGCCCTCCACAACTCTGCCGGTGTGCCCACAAGTTGCTTGATCTAATGCCTCGAAGAGGCATTTTTTTATTTTTATGCATAGCTGCTGCACATACAGCGCAAATGGCTAAATATTTGTTCTAATTCCCTGTCCCAAAACTGGTCCATGAAAAAAAAAAAAAAAAAAAAAAAAAAAAAAAAAAAAACCCACCACATCTAGAAGAAACGTTGATAAGGTGCAAGGTGTTTTTTTCACTCCACAGTTTTGGTCCAAGCTTTGACAAAAACTAGGAGTAGTCATGGGGTTGGGCTAGGAGTTTATGTTCCTTTATTTATATTTTTGGTGCTATCTGTTTTGCATTAGGTGTTGGTGGTTTTGGATGTAGCTTTTAGCCTCCGCTTATGCTTTTGTATTTCTATTATTGGTTTCTCAGTTGTGTTGTGTTTCTTTAACATATTCATTCTGGCCATGTGTGGCTATGTTGGGAGTTACATTGTTGATATCAGTGTACTCTCCCTAGACTAACCTTTGATGGTTACTATGCCTTCATCTTTGTATTAACCCTAAAAATTGGGTATCGATATCCTAAAAATTGGGTATATTCCTTTAGGTTATGTATTTAGGTGAATGATGATGGGTGATAGAGTTCAAGCTTGTATAGAAATATAAGTAAAATCATGTAATTGCAATCTATTAAAATCATGAGTAAAATCATATAATTTCAAATCCGGTTGAAATCCATTACATTAAAATCATGTAATTACAATCTATTAAAATCTCAATTGAATACAGAGAATAAATTGACAATTAGAGCACCTCCACCCCAAAAGACAAGGGCAAGGCTAAGGCAAGGCAATGGCAGACACTATTCATGTGAATATTGTCAGCCTTGCCTTTTTTGATTCCATCCTAAGAGCACTTCCACCCACAAGAGCTAAGTCTAAGGCAAGGACAAGCAAGGGCTGCAACTATTCACGTGAATAATGTCAGCCTTTGCATTTGTGGTTCCACCCATGAGGGCAAAGTCTAAGGCAAGTCAAGGGCAAGAAAAAAAATATATATATATGCAACAAAATATAAAATTGTTATGTATTTATAGGGAAAGTGAATAAAATTGTTATGTATTTATAAGGAAAACATCCATAATTTTTTGGTATTTTTTTTTAAAAAAATTGAATTTTTTATAATTTTTTAGAATTTTTTTTTGCTCGCTAACGTCAACATAACATCAGCGCTGACGTCAGCGCCCTCGGGCTGAAGCCCAAGCAAAATCTGCCCTTGGGCTTGCCCGGGCTGGTGGGACCCAGGGCTTGCCCGAGCTGCAAGTGGTGCGCTAGAGCTGTATTGGGCTTGCTAGGAGGGCCTTTTGCCCAGTTTGATAGCAACACTGGAGCTGCTCTAAAGGGCTAGGGCAAGGGCAAACACTATTCCCTTTACTTTATTTTCAATTTTTTTTTATACTTAACTATTAATTTTGATAGCTTTTCATATAATATTTTTGGTTGCCATGTGTCATTATTTATTATAAAATTCTCACCTAAAATTTCAGATAATATTTTGGGATTAAATTTTCGGATAAGATTTTCGGTTGCCACGTGTCCATCAAATTTCAAATGAGATTCTCGGTTGCCACGTGTCTTATTTTAGATAAGATTTTTGGATATTTATAAATAATAATAATAATTATAATGTGAGATTGAAGATAAGATTTTCACCTTCTAAAATTGCGCCACGTGTCCCATGTCAGATAAGATTTTCATATATTTATTTAAAAAGTATAATATCATATTTCATATAAGATTTTCACCCTCTAAAATTACGCCACATGTCATCTCTATCTTCTAAATTCCTCTATAAAACTACACCCTCAACTCATACTTCTCACACCATATCTTCTCTATTCTTTCATTTCTCAAATTTTGCAAAACACATTCTACTCTCAATGTCTATCCTGAAGAGGGTGTTGGAGAGGCAAGAGCTAGAAATCAAGTGCAGACATGTTGAAGAAGATTATGAGGCCGATGAAGAGGAGGAAGAAATGGTTGTAGCGACGTGTATGCTCAATGAATCAAGGCAACACCACCGTCGTCATGGCCTGAATGTGGACCGACATAGGCAGTCTCGGGGTAAGAATCTCTTGGAAGATTACTTTACTCCAAATTCGTTATATCTTGTTTCTTATTTTCGAGAGAGATATAGAATGCAGCCTCATTTGTTCCAAAAAAAAAATCATGCATGATATTTGTAATTACGATACATACTTAGTTCAGAAGTATGATGCTGTTAGGGTTTTCGGTTTTCTTCTGGAGCAAAAACTTACTACTACTTTGCGGATGCTTGCTTATGGGGCATCTGCAAAGCAGGTAGATGAGATTGCGCGAATGGGAAAATCAACTGTCCTATAGTGCTTGGTGAGATTCTGTGATGCAGTAGAAAATCTCTACAAGAGGGAGTACCTTCGCAAACCTACAGCTAGGGACCTCCGAAGGCTTGTACAAAAAACTGAGGCTCGAGGTTTCCCAGGAATGATTGGAAGCATCGATTGCATGCACTAGCAATGGAAGAATTGCCTAACTGCTTGGCAAGGAGATTATGGGAATCGAAATGGCCAAAAAAGTATAATTTTGGAGGTTGTAGCTTCATTCTACACTTGGGTTTTGCATGCGTTCTTCGGAGTTGCCGGATCTCAGAATGACCTCAATGTGCTTGGTCAATCCCCGGTGTTCAATGATGTATTGCGATGTCATTCCCCACAGATCACATACCGAATCAACAATACCGTATATTCGGGTGCGTACTACCTCGCCGACGGAATTTGTCCTAGGTGAACGACATTCATGAAAACAATTCCAAATCCCCAATCCAAGAAGGAAAAAAGCTTTGCTGCCTTTCAATAAGGTTATAGGAAAGACGTGAAAAGGTGTTTCGGTATCTTGCGAGCTCGTTGGGCAATTATTAGAGGTGTTGCTTGGATGCTTGATGAGGAGGTGCTGCGGAGCATTATGATGACTTGCATCATCCTCCACAACATGATTGTGGAGGATGAGTATGATTATGATGCTCCAGAAGTGTTTGAACCTGATCCCATGAACACAGCATTAACAAGAATTTATAAAAGGCCGATGGGACCAAATGGACAACCAATGGAGCACGAACCGTTATTCGGGATGGTCGATACAACAACCCCATTATGGATCATTATCAAGAAATGCAATCTTCATATGTTCACAATAGACGTCAAGTTGACTTAATCGAGCACTTGTGGGAGATGAAAGGCAATCACAGTGAATGAAGTCAAGATTAATGCTTTGTTTTTAATTATGCTTTATTTTGTGTGTGGTGTTTTTTCGAATTATTCTACAAAAAAAAACCTTTTCTGCGACCAAATGTTTAGCGACCAACTCAATTTTGGTCGCCCAATAGGGTTATTCGCGACCAAACTTTGTAATTTCGTCGCAAACAGTTTCGTCAGATTTAGACATAGGTTAAGACTTCAACCAAACCACTTGGCGACAAAATCTCATCGAAGGGCGACGGAAATATTTGGACGCTGTTAGTGAATTCGCGACCAAATGGGATTTTGGTCGCCCCTTCTTCAATTTGGTTACCCGCGTAATCTAAAAATTGAAGGCGACTAAATTATTTCGTCTCTAAGTTTCCTTAGTTCGTCTGCAAATGAAAGTTGCCGCCCAAAATTTTCGTCTGATTTAGCGACCAATTTTGTTATGGTCGCTGATCATTGGAAGGTATGAATCTAAAGTAATAAAACTAGGTCATTTAACTTGATTTGCCTTTGGCCGACCAAATAATATTGTGGCTGATTTTTGGACTATTAACTTGATAAAATTTTCCCCAACCCATCAATTCCACCAATTAATTTCTCTCTTCATCTCCCCGACACAACCGACGTCTTCAACTCAATCCTCCACCGGCGCTTGCAACGCAGTCCTCCGATGAGGCCAATCACATATACCAACCCTCTCTTACTCATCCCTCCATATCACTCTTCCCCCTCTAGATTTCTTAACCCAGATTTTTGCGCCACTTCTCCAGCTTCGGCGTCTTCAAGGCGAACTTGCGCCGAGCCAAGCGCCACCAGGGTTCTTGTTTTGGGTTGTGAGTCATGACGGTGAAATAAGGGTTCTTGGGGTGGTGCTGGTCATTTAGTGCGACGCAGTTTTGGAAGGAGCTCATTATTTGGCAACAGGGGAGCTCGTATGTCTGAGTGAGCCGCAGCTTGTGGACTGTGACCATGAGGTTCTGCTCTTTTAATTTTTTTACCATTAATTACTTTGATTACCCTGTGTGTATATTTAATAAGAGAATGAATACTCCGTTGATCTTTGTTATACTTGAAAGTATTAAACTTTTCCTGATAGAGTTGAGCAAAACCTAAAAGCTGAAGATAATTGCTTAACTCAGTCTATGGATTTGACTGTATAGTAGTGTCACTAACGATTTCTAGTGTGTTAGAATAAACTGCCTTGTTTTTGTTGTTCCATTCACTTTTCCAATATCACATGCATTTGAATATTTGATTTTTATTAAACATATGGTATACAGAGAGAAATTTGTGTTTGAGATGGTTTATTTCCAGGCCAACCACTTGCTGCTACACCAACACTCTCTGATCCACATATATACCAAAGATTCTCTACAATCTTTTCAGCCACAGACCAACTCCGATTCAGTGATGTGTTTTTTGTTGTTGTTGTGATACTTAGATTTAAGTTACTACTGTGTTTGGTGTTACTGCATTTTGTGATGGGTATTGGTCTGAATGTTAAATTGGGACTCTTTTATTCTATTTAAAATTTTTGAGAGGCAGAGGATGTAGTTGGAGAATGAGAATTGCAAATCGTGAAGTTTGACTCCTTTATTAAATTTTTGTTTTCATCTACCTATATAATCTGGGTAGATTGTCATGTGATCTGTATGTGTTATTTGGTTTTTCTTTCATGAACTTATTTAGATTGCAGATGAATAGTCCTTACACTATAATAAGCATATAGACTATCACACTTGTTTTATTCTTTTGATGTTGTAACTAGATCAAAGGTTAACGCTTACTGTATTCTAATAATGCCTTTATTCTTTCTTTGTGGACTTTAATCACAATTGGCCCAGTTTGTATTTGCAGATTAATGATCAACTTGTCAAAGACTCAAAGACATGCGTCTTTTTTCAGAAATTGAATCAAGTTTTCAAATGTTTTATGTTTTGCAGTAGGTTTCATTTTGAAATACTTGGTTAAGAGGTATATCTCATTTTTGCTTAAAATTTTTTTACCTTTATCCAATTGAAACTGTTATAGTCCAATTGAAATGTTAGCTAAACTCTAATAGTGTGTAGTTGAAGATAAACAGGGTTTATCTTTTTCTCTCTATTTCAGTGTAGTATGTTGCTCTATTTATGCGTTTGTAAATGTGCAAGACGATAAGAAGAAATCTTGTAAGGCACTGAGGTGTTCCAGTTAAGGTTGTGATTGATTACAAAATGATAGCAATCTAGTCAGCACTGATTCTCTGATCCACTGGGTTGGTCCTTTGTTCTCCTTGTTTTTCTTTTTGTTTTTTTGCTTTATTTTCCTTTCCTAAACCCTGTCACCATTAACTAAGATCTATTCTATTGAAAATTTAACAGCCCGTAAAGCTTTCATTGAAGCTTTAATAGTGATGAATGTTTCCTGTGAACTCATGTTTGAATCAAACAACTGTGTTGTTGTTCTTTCATTTCCGAGGTCAATCATAATGGAGACATCTCAATGTTCATTCCAACTTCAAAATACCTTTTTATACAACTTCAGTCCTCATGCTACATGATTTATTTTGACACATAGATTGAGGATTTACCGGTTCAAACTTGAAAGTATCTATACATATTGTATCCCCTTTACAAATTTTTTTATTTATTTTTTATGGAGCAATGTTTTAATCCTAATTAAGTCTCTTGTGGTTCAAGAGAATTTTTCTGATGTTGATCCTATGAACAGGTGTTAATTTGCTTGGCTGAGTATGATGAAGGAGATAAATAAGAGTTCTCCTGTGTTGTCATGAATTCCACATGGAATGCATTGACAAATGGCTAAAAGAAAAGCAAGGGTACATTCATTACTTCCATGATAATTCTCCCATTTTACGAAGTGCTTGCTTTTGATGAATTATATTTGTATACAAGACGATATCTTATATTCTCTGTATGCTACAGTCTTCCGATTTGCTGACATGAATTATTTTTCCAGTTTCATTGCCTAAGTTTTTTCCAGCTATTTGCATCTGACTTGAAATTTCCCTAAGAAACTCCTTGAGCAACCTCTTTCATGATTCTTTTATTGATTAATATTGTCGTTCTCGTTTTGTTCTGGAGTTAACTTGATTGAGTTGGCATGCACTGCCTGAAATTTTGGATACCATGTGAGTTATAAGTTGCAAATGAAACTGAGACGAAAAACAATGAACTCCATTTTTCTAAAAAAAATTAGTCTGCTTTGAGTTTAAGTTTGTCTGTTCTTGATGGAATAGGTACGTTAGTAGGTGATTTTAAATTGGGCCTGTTTGTGCTTCTGCGCATCTGCATATATAGCAATAAAAGAAAAGTGATAGTTCCAATGGCGCAGAACAAAGATGGACCACATTAATACCAATTTGTCTCTTGTATTACTCTGTTTATACATATATATAAATATACATATTGACATTTCTTTTTTGTTTCTCTTGTAGAGGTAGTTGATGGACGAGTTTGAGAAGGTGAAGCAACAATTGGTAGAGTGTTTAGAATTCCACAAGATTAGGTCATGGTCCCTATCCCACAGGCTTGGTCTCTAGTCTTAATGTGTAGAAATACTGAATGCAAAACTTGGGGTTACAAAGGGCAAGAAAATTTGGTGTTTGGGTTCTAGTCTTTGAGTGGAGAGTTCTTCATTCATTGTTTTTGGTTATTATAGGGTACTAAATTTATGTGTACTTAAATGACTAGTATGCTCGTATACCTTTGAATGTGAAAAAAAAATTATTTATATAATTTTGGATTCATTTTGTTTACCTTAATTTATTGTTCTTCGAAAGTGCAAATTAGTTTATTTATTGCTTGTGAAAACTCCCTTCCCTTTTTAATTGACCAAAAAATAAAATAAGCTTATTTTAGTGACGAAATAAGTAGCCTTAGCGACGAACTTCGTTAATCACCAAAGACTATAGGCGACGAAAAGGTACATTTGGTCGCCCAATACCTTCAAGTTTGTGCCAAATTTGGGAGTTTTCACTCAAATAGGCGACCAACTGAAGTCTGTTAGGCGACGGAATAATTTGGTCGCTTAAAGATTTTGGCGACGAAATCAAGGTTTCGTCGCCTGGTACTTTTAGCCACGAGCTTAAAGCGACGAAATTAGCGACGAAATTTTTTCGTCACCAATGATATTTAGCGACGAAATTTGACCTTTTAGCGACGATATGGTGTGGTCGCCAATAGGGTTTTTCCTTGTAGTATATACTTCGTTTTGATTATGCTTTTAAGTATGTTTTGTTTTGTGTGTTATTTGCAATAAATGAAGGTTTGTTTTTAATTAATCTTTGTTTTGATGCACAAATGTTTTTAATAAATAGTCATATTATTTAATGTTTTCTTTATTGAATAAAAGGGAAAGAATACAACAAATTAATACATATGGCAAATCTTTCAATACAACCTAATGGTTTTGATCATTTAATCAATTTGTATTGCTATGTCGTCGTCATGGAAAAGTTTTCTTCTCATCACATCCCTTCGTTTTAGCTTTCAATAGGACTTTGTTTCAGGAGACATATGGCTCGTATCCATGGTCAAAATTTTCATCTCTCTGTCCTCCATGTCTTATTCTTGTGCTTGTTGCCTTTCAATTGCAAATGCTTCATGTCGTGCCTTGTCCGTTTATTCTCTTTTCAAGTCTCTCTCAATTCTTAGTGCGCTGTTCTTAGCTATTTGCTCCAAAAATTGTGCACATTCATTGTTCGAAGTGCTCCCTCTCTTGGCATTTGTCGCCTTTCTCCCAATAGGTCTCGGCGCATGTGGGAGTGGTGAGTCTGTTTCCATTCGGGAGTCCAATGGCAAATCGGTTGTTGGCGAATCGTGGAGCGACGTCTCATTCAACACAACCGGCGAACCTGTGGAAATAATTTTGAATCTCGAACAATCTTTCACAACTTCCCAACATTCGTGACTCAAGAAACTTTTTTTTGCCTTACCCCATGGCACTGAACCACATTTGTGCTTGTATGATCTATTAAAAATAAATAATTAGAAATGCAAGAAAAAAAAAAGATTATGCAAGAAAATATAAACAATTTTGAAATGCAAGAAAATGTGGACAAAATGGATATGCAAGAAAAAAAAAAGGACAAACTACAGTAAACCCCTCAACCTATAGGGTCATTTACAAGTTCATATTCGATTTTGGAGATATTTACCAGTACATACTCAATGTCACAGAAAACCTACTATTTGCCCCCTCCGTTAGCCAAACTGTTAGTGAGTCTGTTAAATGCTGACGTGTCAAAAGTGGGACCCTTTTTTAAAAGCTTGGCGGCCCACAACCTCTAGATCCATTTCTTCACGATCGTCGTATTGTGCAGTAAGCTATGCTTAAAGTCAATAGTTCTTACCGAAGAAACCTGCGAAACTCACCATGGCCTATTTTGTCCCATAATTAGAACAAAGATTAAGAAATAATTAGAAATAATCAAAATCCATAAGCTGAAACGTTGTATACAATTAGGAAAAAGAAAAAAAAAGATCACCACAAACATGCAGAGCTATAGACAATCAATCCAAACAAAATATGCATGAATGAGTGGTTTCTGCACCTCAGAATCGCTTCCACTTTGTAAAATTTGGAGTCTGGTACATAATCTACAAGCAACCAACAATAGAGACCATGAAATTCAAAATCCAAGACACCCAAAACAAAATCTGAAATGACATTCAAAACCCATGAATGATTTTGCCACAAAAATTTGTAGAAAAACGAACCAGGAGAACTCTAGGCTCCTATCACAGGAAGAACGGACGCATTTCACGTGCTTTAGAGTGACATTGAAGTGAGAGAACCGAAATTCTCTAAGCTTGGTGTGAATTGAGCTCAAATCTATAAGAGGAAGCTCATTGAGGTGGGAACGGAGGGGGTTAACGAACGAGGTGCTAGTGTCGTCGTCGTCGAATAGAGCGTGGCGTCCCACCACCTCTAGATCCATTTCTTCACGACCGTTGTATTGGGTTGGAATTTGAGACAGAGCATAGAGAGAGAGGAGATGAGATTAGGATTTAGGAACTAGGAGAAATCCGGGTGGTGGGAGAATTTTTTATTAATTTTTAGTCCACGTGGAAGGCCATGTCATAAAAGAAAGGGTCCCACTTTTGACACGTCAGCATTTAACAGACTCACTAATAGTTTGGTTAATGGAGAGGGCAAATTGTAGGTTTTCCATGATGTTGAGTATGTACTGGTTAATGTCATCAAAATCGGGTATAAACTCGTAAATGACCCTATAAGTTGGGGGGTTTACTGTAATTTGTCCCAAAAAAAAAGATTATGCAAGAAAAAGAAATTGAATATGCAATAAAAAAAAGTTACATTAAATTGATTAAAATGACAATTATAAATATTTTACCTCATCGGAAAGATTTTGACCGCTTCGAATGTTCTCCCTTACTTTTGTCAAGGCATTTATCCATTTCCCTAACTCTCTATTCAGAATTTTTCATCTACCAAACAAGGCCATTTCGGTCCAAATCGAACCCAATATTTGACAAAATTCTCCATGAATTTTGCTCCACATATGAGTGAACTTCATCTCATTGCTCGTGACAGGGCAATGACTAACTTTCACCCAACATTGACAAAACATAATATCTTCCTGAGTTGTCCACGTGCCTCCAACTTCGACAGAAGAGGGCATTTATTTTTTGATACAAATGGAAAGTAGTAGAAAAATGTAAGTGGAAAGTAAAAAATATTGGAAGGAGAAGAGTTTGTATGAAGATTTGGTGTGGAAAGTGAATAAAATTGTTAGGTATTTATAGGGAAAAAATCCAGAATTTTTTGGTATTTTTTAAAAAAATTTCAAAATTTTTTCGAATTTTTTTTGCAATTTTTTTAGCCAAAAAAATGAGGGCCGTCGGATTTCTGGAAAAAAACCCATCGCAGCGTTCGGGAAGCACCACGTGGCGTTTTTCCGTTGGGTTATGTCAGGGCTGACGTCAGCAAGCGGAAGTCAAATTTTTTACCGTTGGCGCGTGAAAGCGAGCATTTCAATTTTTTTTTTTTTTTTTTTTTTTTTTTTTTATACTCTTTTTTTAACTCACGTGCCAACAGTAAAAAAAAAAATTGAAATGCTCTCGCTGACATCAACGCCTTTGGGCTTGAGCCCGAGCAGGATTTGCCTGTGGGCTTGTCCGGGTTGGTGGGACCCAAGGCTTGCCTGGGCTGGATTTGGGCTTTTGGTGGGGGGGGGGGCGGGGGTGCGGGGGCTGTTGACCTGGCAAGGCTTGTGCGCTGCACTTGCCCTTAGAGTATAGTCCGAAATTCATATAGGGTAATTCTATATGAACCCCATAAATTACTCTTTACACCCCATAATTTTTACACCCCACTAAATTTTAATAAAATTTCAAATTACTCATTAAACCCCTTTTTTTTCCCTAAATTGCCCTCATAAACCCCATTCTCTAACCACCCATCGAAAACCCCCTTCCCTTTCTGCCACACCCCATCTGAAATCAAACCCCACCCTATCTGATATCCAGCCACACCCCACCGAAAATTCTCTCCTCTTGCAGACACACTCCATCGCACACCCCATCCCATTTACACCAACCTCCATCCATCGAAGAAGCCCTTTGCCATTGCCTGCATCGCAGAACATCGAAGAACTCATCCCTTGCCATCGCAGATCTTTGCTCACCATCGAAGAAGCCCTTTGCCATCGCCTCCAGCAAACCTGAACCATATCTGAAACAGAACCATCACACCCATCTCCATCTCTGCAAACCCAAAAGCCATTGAAGGTCAAGTTCTCACAAATCCTTATTCAAGGTTTGATTTCAAATTTGATTTATATATTTACGTTTCTAAGTGTTGATTAACCCTACATTTGATTTCACTTTTGAAAAGCCAAAGTTTGATACTGATTTTGATTTCAATTTCAAGGTTCTGGGTAGTTCGAACCTGGTTTTACGAAATTGGATTCTAGTTTCGGTGGATTGCCACCGAAATGATTACATTGCTTCAGTGGTAGTCCACCGAATTGAACCTGTACTTTCGGTGGGTTACCACCGAAATTGTTACCATGTTTCGGTGGTAGTCCACCGAATCTGTTTCTATTTTTCAGGGGACTCCCACCGAATTTCTTTTGGTTTTTCAGTGGTACTCCACCAAATATGTATTCTTTTTTCAGTGATTGTCCACCGAATTTATTTCCCTTTTTCAGTGATTATGTACCGAATACGTTACTGAGTGTGTACTTAATATTGTTTATTTTTAGATATGAAGAGGATTCGCAGGGGTACTACTAAAGCTTCATCATCACGACCTAATAGACAACGTCCCACGGCCTCAGCGAGGAGACAGAGAGCGGCTCCCCAAGATCACATTGAGGATACTACAGAGGTTGAAGATGTAGTTCCTACTGATTATAGTAATGTTGACGCAGAGGTTGAAGATGTAGCTACTGCTCAGGATAGTAATGTTGAGGTACATGCCGAGCCTACTAAGCCATCTCGAGTAGGTCCCATTGATCCATCTTTACTTACGAGTTTTAAAACTCACATAGCAGCTACAATTTGGAATAACCAGGTAAGTCGTTTTACTGTGACAATAGAAGGTAGAATATAAATCTGGTTCATGGTAACTAACCTTAATTTTGTTTTTTTTTGTTTAACTAGGAACGTGAGCCCCTTAGGTGCATGTCGAAAACATCTACCCTTCGTGAGTGGAATTGGTGGGGTAATCCAAATAATAGTATATTCAAAGGGTACATTCAGAGGTCTGGATTAGAGCACCTTATTAGGTGTTCTTATCGGAATGCTGATAAGATTGTGGTGTCTACATTTGTTGAGAGGTGGCATCCCGAAACGAACACCTTTCACATGCCTTTTGGTGAGATGACCATCACATTGGATGATGTGTCATCTATTTTAGGCATTCCTGTGTCTGGTGCAGCGGTTGCTCCTCTTGGAGATGATGACGACACAAATTTTGAGTTGTTAGTTAAGTACTTAGGAGTAACTGATGAAGAGGCTACTGAACAATTGCACAAATACAATGATGAGTATGTGAGTTTGTCATGGTTACGGGTGCGATTCTCCAATGTTTCAGACACAAATTCAGAGGAGTACATCATGTATTCGGCCAGTGATAAGAAATCTCTGTGGCCACCACAGACTCTCTCAATTTCCTCATAAATCTCTGTGTTCACCTTTTCTATTTTCTCCTTCAACTCTGGAGGTTCTGCGACAGATTATGGTTAAACTCCTGCATTATTTTATCAACTTTCTCCTTCAACTCTAAATGACTATGCACACAAAGATGTATTTTTCAGGTTACATGTGAAAAAAAATTAAATAAAATTATTAGATCTATAATCTCAATTATGTAACAGGTGCATTTTCATCAGTCATTAGGATGACGGTATCTGTAGTAGCTACATTCTCCACTCCCGGAAGTTGTTGAAAAGCATCCACACGTGCTTGGTACCTCGAGTACAAATGTGTTACATTGCATATGTCACTTTGTTCATGCCACATTCTAGAAACTGGTGGAATAGGATGATCTGGAGACAAATGAACCTACAAAACAAGAATCCATTCATATACGCATAGCATATAAAATTAACAAATGTTGCGTAAACAAATAAATTCATACCTGGACATAGTGATCATCGTCAACAAAACCAATGGCAATCTCATTTAGCTTGGTTTCGCTTGATTGAACTGAGAAAGGAAGAAATGTAAGGCATTGACGCATGCTTAGAAGGATTAAAACCACATTATAACGTGTGGCAATAATATGTCCCATATCAGGCATGGTCATCCAACAAAAGAATGGTGCAAATCCATCATCAAAATAATTTAGCGCTCGCTCAATCTCGTTGTATCGTTTATGTTCCCGAATACACTTCTTAAAAACAAAAGACATATCATGTAGTTGTTGCAACAAATCCTTGCGTACCCTACACCATTCATTATGACCAAATCTCATTGCCATAGCTATGGCTCTATATCCACAGTTACCATCCGGAAGAACTTCAGTCTGGTGAGTGATATATTTCCTAATACCCTCAGGGAATTTCTTTATATGCATATATGTATCGAATGCTGATTGGTTTTCGCGAGGCTTATAGAGCTGAAAATAAAACAAAATATTAGTTATATGGTAATAACACATTGTAAGTTGTGAATTGATCACTATAGTCCATTACACCACATTGTTGCCTTCAGTAGGGGCGTCATCTTGATTTTGTTCCTTCAATGGGAGTAAGATCAAAATAGCTTGGATATTTTGTTCCTTTAATGGGAGTAAGATCAAAATAGCTTGGATTAAATTTGTGGTTGGCAATAAGTTACTGAAAAAATAAATAAATTTCGGTTGGATGCCACTGAAACGCGGGTAAAAGTTCGGTAGTACACCACTGAACTACGTTCCATCTTACGGTGGATCCCCACCGAATATTAAGTTTCTCAGCGGTGAAATCCAACCGAAAAAGGTGCAAAGTTTCGGTGGCATCCCACCGAAATTATCTGTCGCGTTCGGTACTGATGTGCTGAACACAACCAGCGACTGTTATGAAATATTAAACTTGCAAAACGCCAAAAAATAAACTCGTACCTCATTCGAAGCGTCTCTAACTTCAATCTCACCCTTCATGAATAAATACAACAAAAATGCTAGGCTTACCACATTTTTCATACCACAATTATACCACCTCTCTAATAGAGGTGGGCCCCATTGTATTGGTGGGCTCCACCTCTATTAGAGAGGTGGTACAATTGTGGTATGAAAAATGTGGTAAGCCTAGCATTACTCTAAATACAATATATTTTTTCACCAGTATAAACTTATAAATCTTGGGTTTAGGGTTTAGGAACATGATAGTTTGAGAAAAAAATCAAACTAGGGTTGCAGGAACATATGTGGGGTGTAGTGAGCAATTTTAATTTTTTTTGTCCTTAACGGTAATTGTGTACAAGGGTAAAATAGGTTATTTATATTTAAAATTAGTATGGGGTGTAAAGAGCAATTAATGGGGTGCCAATAAAATCACCCATTCATATAGACATGTCAGCTCCACATCAACGCGTATGACGTGGTCTGAGAGACATGTTTTTCCTCTATTTGTTATTTCTTTGGTTTGTCTCTGTGGGCATTTTCTCGGGAAGTAGCAAATCTGTTTGGTGACGGTAGCCGTAATTCTATTCCGCTCTTTGGAAACGAAGGGATGGATCATCATAACCGTCTTCGTTTTCATCTTCGTCTTCGTCGGGGATTGTTTCCTCTGCCTTTCTTCATTGTTTCCATTTTTTTACTGGTTAGTCCTTTCTCTCGCTCGACATCCCAACTGCTCCTCACTCTATATGGATTTTCTTTTGTTTGTCTTGTTTTGATTTATTAAATCAAGTATTAGGAAATAATTTGATGGAACATGTAGATGCTTGAAGGCTTGATATATATTACTGATTTACTGAACTTAAACCCTAAACCCTAAAATGAAAGAAGGAGAAAGTAAGAAATTTTCAATCATGGAGGATCAGACGCGAATCGAGTGAGCTCATTCGCTTTGGTCTTCTATTTGAAATACTCAGCATTCCTCTGACCAAATATAACAAAGAAGAAAATAATAGGAAGATAAATGCCCAGCAGCGCAATTAGTGTCATCAGGAAGATGCACGAACTTCAATTTATAGAATAGTGTCATCAGGATAAATGCCCAGCATCCTTTTGTTGGTTGTGATGGACTTACAGTTTTTAGATGTCAAATTGCTAATGCATTGGTCGGATGGTCAATGCTTAGGACATGCTCATACAAACTTACAGCTAAGGGTATTGCTGAACATTTATGCTGTCCTTTTCTTGTTGAAAGATTCTTAGATTAAATATTGTATTCATTGATTTGAATTTATGCTCTCTTTCTTTTGACTCCTCAAGGATGAGATTATATCCGTGATAGATTTGATTTTGCGATGAAAACTTCTATAGCATGTTATCCTGATTGCTGGCATAATTTTTATCAGTTCTTGGCAACTACATCAGCTGGATCTCCCTCTGGAAAAAGCAGCAGGTCATCAGTCTTCTCTTTATTTAACCTTAAAGAGAAGAGTAGGTTTTGGAGTGAGGCTGTTATTCGTGGTGGTATGACTGCATGTTTCCCTTCATTAAATGTACCTTCTGTTCATATATGCGGAGGAACAGATTGCTTTATTTCCTTTAATGTCATAATTTTGGTTAATGTTCAGATTTTGATGATTTGGAATCTTCCAGACCCGGAAAAATGGGTGTTCTCAACTACACAAATGCAGGTAGTCATTAGAAAACTTCTTTCTTGGCCTTTTTAACAAAATTTCTATTCAAAAAAATTCATTTGGGAAATTTTGTTGAACTTTACAAAACAAATTCTGATAACACCCCTAGAACATGGTTCTTTGTTTATTATTATTATTATTATTATTTTATATTTGTAAGAAAACTAGTTATTATATTAGATGCCAAGGGGCCGGAAGTGGAGGAGGTGTGAGAAAAGGAAAAGTACTTCCACCGCTCTGGGCTTCTGTTTCTCCTATTTTTAGGAATACATCCCTTTCAACCATTTTTCTTGATTGGAAGGCTGCAGTGTCTTGATTAGCAATGGTTATTTTTTTTTCCTCATAGTTGTAGATCTCTGTACTAGTTTCTTGTTTCTTTCTGTTATTGGTGGATAACTTGTCCACTTTTCTGTATGGTTTTTTTATGAATTAAAATTTCTACTTTTCAAAAAAGAGAAAAAGAAAGAAAGAAAAGGTATCGTGATTGGAATCATGGAGAACAGCCAGCACCTTAGCATTCTGGTGAAATTAACATCGAATGAGATTTTCGTTGGATTTGGTTTTAAAGTCCGGACTCTCTTTATGTCCCAAGTTTGCAGATTTTTCATTTGTATACTGGTTCTACAGTTATTTAATGGTAGCTTTGAGGGCAGAGGAAACGAAAGAAATGACTTTTTTTAGGGTTTATGGGCCCTGGATTCGAAGAGAAGGCATCTTCTGTGTTTCTTGCTTTTATAAATAATGAAACTTATCTGTCAGTTGCAGAGTCAGTGCTTTGTATTGGTTAATAAAGAGTTTAGTTTCATTTACTCTTGTTTATAGTTAGGTGCCAAGTGATGCAATAATTGATTGGTGTTGCTTTTAGAGTACACAATTCTATGCTTGAGCAATTGGATTCTATTCTATGCTTGAGCAATTGGATTCAGATGTCTCTTAAGGGGAATGACATTTGATGATGGGCAGTTGGGTTTATGGTTTTATAAAAGCAACTGTTTAATGTGGGAGTGATGATTATGCTGACCTTTTTTCCTGAAAGGTGACTATACTGACCTTTTTTCCTGAAAGGTGACTATACTGCTGAATTAAGCACCATTACATTCAGTAAAAGTTGTCATTAATTTGGGGGTAACATCCCCATTGCTGTTTGTTGCTTGTGTCCTCAAGTCATTGGGTTCTTCGTATCCAATTCCTTCGGCCTAAGCACATAAAGTTATTGTTTCCTTACTATTTCAATCCTGGTTTGGTCAATGACTCAACAACAAAGAAAATATATTTTCACCCATTAATTGTATATGAGCAGTACTGATTCCAATCTCTTTTTATCTTATTCCAGGCAATATTGCAAATTATCTCAAGTTTCTGGAAGTTGATTCTATGTACCTCCCAGTGCCTGTGAACTTCATTTTTATTGGATTTGATGGGAAAGGAAACCAAGGTATACAAATTTGGTGTTCATTTTGTTCTTTCATGTTTTCAGTTTTGTGTTTCTTTTGTTTATTAAAGGGGTGGTTGTTTCTTAATGGTTCTTCTTGTAAATCTACTTTCAGAATTCAAGCTTCACCCTGAAGAACTTGAGCGCTGGTTCACAAAAATTGATCATACCTTTGAACATACACGTGTTCCTCAAATTGGAGAAGTCCTCACCCCGTTTTACAGGATTAGTGTAGATAAAGAGCAACGACACCATCTTCCCATTGTCAGTCACATAAACTACAAGTAATAGTTCTTTGTACTTTTATCTGTTTATTAGGAAGATTATGAATCGTAATTGTTGTTGTTATATGATGATGAATGTTCTTGTAGTTTTTCTGTTCATGCAATACAAATGGGAGAAAAGGTTACTTCGATATTTGAGAAAGCCATAAATGTTTTCTCTCGCAAGGATGACTCATATGGTAACAGGTAATTTCATCCTATATCAGATTCTTTTCGCTCATACATTTGGCTGCTTGAATTGAGTAATAGAAAAGGATCGGGCTTCTTCCATCAATCTTCCCATCACATTTTGTTCTTATAACCAAGGTTTAAATTGTTGGCTGAAACACTTTCAGTATTTCAACCATGCTGACATTGGAACTAGGCTGGAAGGAGTTCCCTTCCACCCTGTCGCTGAGACTCCACTCAAATATTCGGCATTTCCTCCGAATTCTGGTGGAAATACACAAGATTTCCACCAATATAAATCCTGTGATTTATTTCATTACATATGCAATAACCAATCAACAAAAAAAAGAAAAAACAAAGAGAAGAAAGAAATCTCAGGAAACAGGAAGATCCCTGAATTTCGAAGCTACAGATGCCCTTAAATAAGCTCCAAAATGAACCTTTTTCCCTGGATGCTCCACCTCCTCAGCCTTGATATCATCAAAGACCCTTCTATTCCTTTCCACGTACACAACCCAGATAATTAGCATCATCATGTCCCCAATACCACAGTTTACAATTGTTTTGATAATTCAATATATATATATATATATATATATATGTGCGTGTATAAATATTTCTTAAATCAAAGCTATACATATTATATAATCAAAGTCAAATTAAATTTATGTAAAACTATTTCATGCGCATTGAAAAACATGTCTTATATCACTCTTTTCATTCTTATGTCATTTAGGTCTACTACTTTATAAAGCTTTAAATTCCATATTTAAAGCAAATTTGTGCATTTTCGTTTTTTTAACTGTTATTTCCACCAGTATTCCCCTAAAGTTGGACAACTGAAATTCCCACTGGCACTGATGTTTTCATTCTTGCTTAAGGCCTCCAATTGCTTGAATATAGTCACACCTTCATGTGTAATCTATAGATATGCCACATGGTTGCTCCTCGAGTTGTTTTCAGTGAACTGCATATGATGCTTCGGGATTATAATCTGTTTTTGTTAAGGTTTAAACAACTCCAAGTCTGAACCTTGTTCCTCTGGGGGACTAATAAAGCTATCCTTGTACCTCAATTTCAGATTGAGGGTAATTTAGTTTTGATGTTTTTCATGCCAAACCCATAAGGATTCCCAAAATCTGACCTTTTCCCCATTGTTCTCTTCATCTCCACTATAATTCTTAAAATTCTTCTATTTCTCCCCCACCAAATTACCCAAAAAACAGCTAGCACTAAACAATTCCAGAAGATGTATATTTTTCACAAAGAATCTTTGAGGGTGGCTGAGGAATAGCCTAGCTACCCCTACAGCCTCAACCAACCACCAACACAGCCCCAATGCATAAGGACAATGTAAGAGCAAGTGAGTTCCAGATTCTACCAATTTTATTTATTTTTATATTTTTTTTTGCACAAAATGAACCAGTGAGGAGACACAGTAAGATTGGTTCTTCTTCTTGGTACCAAATTGCAAGTGTTATCCAAACTAAAACATGTATCTTAGGAGAAATATTAGTCTTCCTGACATTTTAGCAGGCTGGAATACAGTAGAGGATTGCTTATTACACAGCAAATTAAAATAGGTCCTACAAGAGAACCCCGGCATGAATCCAGTTTCCATTTCCTCCTGTCTGGTTTATGTGCTGAAACCTGAATATTCTCTAAACTGTCATGAGGGCAGCAAACTCTTCAATCTCTTCGCATAAATTTCGTCCAAAAAATTTGAAAAATTAAAACAGATGTTTTCAACATATGCACTGATTTTCCAGAATACCATTAAACCTGAACCCTAAACCCCATGCAGGGCACTGACCGGTCCTATTGTTTTTTTTCCCAGATTATATCTCAAGCTCCTTTGGGACAATTTCATAGGAGGGTTTAGGGGTGGTAATAGAAGCATTTTTTGTTGTTGTTAACTGCATATTTGGGTATATTCTTTTATTGTTTCTGAGTTCAATTGTTTGTGTTTAACTAGCATGCTTGGTGTTGCATGTTTGAGTTTTCTCTTTGTTGCTGCTTTCAGTCATTGATTCATTTTATTGTGTACAGGGATGACGGGGATGCTCTGTGGCAAGTAGATGTGGACATGATGGATGTTCTTTTCACTAGCCTTGTTGGATATCTTGAACTTGAAAATGCATATAACGTTTTCATCTTGAATCCCAAGCACGACTCAAAAAGAGCTAAATATGGTTACCGGTGTGTATATTAGGAATTACTTAATATGGTAGATTGAATTCCACATCTTATACGTGGAGTCTTCTTGATGACTAGCATAAAGTTTCCGTGAAGTGCTTCAATACGAGATAGAGATAGTTTAGATACCAGGACATATTGATGGGCAATTTATTTGTGCAACAGAGGAATTTTTATAGGCTCAATCAAACATGAAAATGATTATAGACTGAAACACAGCATCTGCTTCATATTGTAATTAGTGGATTCATTTGCTGTATAAGAACTGACGTAATGATTACAGTTACCATTTTATTTCCAATATTATGCAAACTGAAGAGAAAGATATCATTCCCAAATTGAGAATGATATACCTTTTTCTAATGAAATTTGCATTTACGGAGGTATTGTGCGTTGCAGTAGCTTGTTTGTTGTCCAAGATTTAATCTCTTAAGCAGTTACTATCATCTTCCCTTTGTTTGTATCGAAAAGGAAAGAAAGCAAAGGTCTTTGGACTTTTAATCTAGTTCAGGAGGAAGACTTCCTTGATTGCCTCATTCTTCAACCATGGGTTGAGATGTGGCTAAGTATCTCCCATGGTATGCGTGTGCCACGCATGTCTCCCTTATTCTTGATACTGGATACGTAATTTCCTTTTGAAAGAAATTTTCAATCTCAAGATCCTAAGCTTTGTGGTGATCAGCATGCCTCCTTTAAACCCTTTTTCATCTTCTTAGATTCTTCCTAATATCAATTAATTTGATATATATATATATATATTACGACATTGTGTCCGTACTGAATAACCGAATAGAAAGAAGCTTTTCAATTGCTTGGACCAACACTTAATGCACAAAATAGAGTGAGCTACATGTTGATTCTTACCTGGGACAAATCCTTATTTAATGGAGCACATCTCAGTGCTAAATCTTTTACAGTACTGACATTATGTTGCAGTTTGGAAAAACCTGATATCATGTTATGTTTGGTTTGTGTATGTTTTCAATATTGTCTCATTATCTCTTTGTTCATATCTTCTATTAACTCTAGAATGCTATTAGCTTGGTTTTCTCAATTTTAATTTTGTCTTTTGCAGGAGAGGTTTATCAGAATCAGAAATAAAATTTCTCAAAGAGGTTTGTTTTTATTCAATTCCTGGGCGTTATGTTCCTACTGTCATTCTTCTAACATGTCTAGTAGTTTATTCATGATCATAGTTTGTGACCATTTTATTTTTTCTTGTCTGTTCATCTCTTAATATTTAAAGGGGAGGCATTGATATATTTTTTATTTTGTAGAACAAGAATTTGCAAACCAAAATTCTTCAGTCGGGAAGCATTCCAGAAACTGTTCTTGGTATGATAAACCTTTGTTCTAAATTCTTCTCTTTTCTTTTCCGCACTTTTTTTGAGGAGATATTTCACTTTTAGTTTTTTTTTTTTTTTTTTTTTTTTTTTCACTCAGGAGCTTTGAAGAACATTTATAAATAAAAAATCTGTATATTCTTTTTTATTTCTTCCTAAAATAATATTGTTGAAAACTTGAATTTTGTAGCTCTTGATAAAATTAAGAGACCTTTGTACGAGAAGCATCCAATGGCAAAGTTTGCCTGGTCTGTAACTGAAGACACTGATACGGTTAGTTCTCTCTCTCTCTTTCTCTCTCTCTCTCTCTCTCTCTAACACACATACACAGAAACACACCTCCCGGTCATATTGATGAAAATAGTGATTTTTGTTGTAGTTTTCCTGACTGGAAAAGAAAATACTATTTTTCATTCTTAACTTTTTACTACTGAAACAATCAGAACTTGAGGATTATTGATTTAATAACAGTAGAGAAAAGGGAAGATTGCACACTTTGAGGTAAAGGGAAGAACATGCTACAATTTATGAAGATGCAACCCCAAATTTTCTGAGTATTGGTTTCGACAGTAAAAGGATAGTGATATTATTATTCCCAAGTACTAAAATAATATCTCCCTAAACAGTTGGGAGATTTATAGGAACAATACCTTTTGTTTTGGATACCCAGAAATCCACCAATCTGCAAATCGGACACAGCTTTGAAACTGGGCCCCCCCACTGAACCCTACAATCATTGGGAGGCAGAAAACACTATGAAAGAGCTAGGTAGGTAGCTTTGGTGGTTTCGAACCTCAGGCCACGTGGGAGCAAACCATGGGTTTTACCATTCCAACTAACACCTTGTCGGTAATACCTTTTTCTTGTTTAAGTAACATTAAATTTGATGTTGATCAAATGATAGTAAAAGAAATTTGCTATTAATTGGATCAGGATGAAATCTCCTCTACTAAGTTCTATATTTTTCCTGTATTGGTGTAATGAGATTTCCAAAATATGTGATATGGCTCAAACATTGAGTATTCCCTGAATAAAGATGCTCTTATGAATTATATAGTTCAAGTTTTAATTTGATACTTATCAGCTGTGCACTATTTACAGTGCATGTCACGCGTCTTTAAATCTAAATTACTGATATTTTCATCATTGCTCGCTACGAGGGCTGGTGGGCACTTTAGTTCTACAGATAGCCCAATGGTTCGTTTTGCTTGATATATGATATGATGAATGATTTTCTTGACTATTTTTTCTTTTTTTTTTTTTTTTTTTTTTTTTTTTTTTTTTCTTTAAAGCTTGCTCATGTAATTTAAAGGCTATAATGGCACATCTAATTTTCAGGTTGAATGGTACAATGCATGCCAAGATGCATTGAATAATGTGGAGAAGTTGTACCGAGGGAAGGAAACTGTGGACATCGTGCAGAACAAAGTTTTACAGGTATACAAACCTTTTCTGATCTTATGAGTATCTAGACAAACTGAGTAATATAAAACTAAAACTCAGAGAGATAAATATTTTAACTAAATGTTTTAATTGTTTCTTTTATTCTTATAACGAGAATAGTTACTGAAAGGGAAGAATGAAGATATGAAGCTTCTTTTCAGTGAGGAACTAAAATCTGGGGAATTCAACAATCTTCATGCTGAATGCCTTACAGATACATGGATTGGAAAAGAGAGGTGAATCTCTCTCTCTCTCTTATGTATTCCCAGATGCTCACATACACATACATATATGAACTCTGGTATACACACACCCTTCGTTATACTGATCCTTGTTGGTAAAATATTCTGGATTAGGTGGGCGTTTATTGATTTAAGTGCAGGCCCTTTCTCATGGGGACCAGCTGTTGGTGGGGAAGGTGTTCGGACAGAACTAAGTTCTCCCAATGTGCAAAAAACAATTGGTGCAGTTTCAGGTACTGCAACATCTTTCACCAGTGATTATTCAATTATAACCTTCACTGATCATGTGGCAACGTTTGACTTGGATGTGCTATTATTTACTGGTGGTAGAGCGAGCTTGATGCTAAAATGTTGTGGGAAAATTGATATTGTCCTTTAGCGATCATATTGTTATATGTATATTCAAAATTTTATGTTTCTAAGAAAATCCTCGCGAGTGGATGCTCACTTTTCAAGAAAAGAAAGAACAACATTGTGTGATCATCCTGGTTCAATAATCTGAATTGCCCTTTAGGTTCCTATTCAAGTATCATTATTTCCACAAAAAATGGAGCCAAATCAGAAACCATTTAGTCATCTAGTCAAAGAAGAAAAAAGAAAAAAGAAACCATTTAGTCATCACATTGTTATTAATAAATAGATGAACAGTGTTTATACATTATTTTGTTTGGATGAATTACATTTAGTAAGGGTCCCCTAGAAAAAGTCCTTTTTTTTTTTTTTTTTGTTTGGATAAGAAATGTGAATGTTTATTAAAAACGAAACAGTACACCAAAAGTGAACGAGGAGTCCACTTCTAAAAGAAAACTAAAAGTGCATACTGCATCAGCACCTCAATCCTTGGGGAAAACGACAAAACAAAAACAGGATACCAAAGATGTACAAAACAGGTACCCCTTCTTAATACAATTTGTTTCTTTTAGGAAAAAAAATCTGACAAAATAACAGAAAAAGAAAATGCATTCCAATCTGACAAAATAAAAACGTACAGATGCTGACTAAGATGCCCAAAATTGCACCCTATCCCATAAGCACTCCACCTACTCTTGAGCATTTTTCTACGTGCATACATATAAACTTTATTTCATTAGTTGAGGATTAGGGAAACATTTTTGTCATGTAAGCATAACTTTATTTTAATTCTCGACCAGATATTTTCCAACTCTTTACAAAAGTTCTTGCCTTGGCTGGTTTAAATTTTCTTTATGATGTGCAGAAATTTCCGAAGATGAAGCAGAAGATCGCTTACAAGATGCTATTCAGGAAAAATTTGCCGTATTTGGTGATGTATGTGCTTTCTGGTAAAAACTAATTTCAGTTCAATGTTGAAATCTCATCTTCGTATGTGTATAAGGTGATGATTGTTATATTGTATGTTCATGTTTTTTGAACAAAAAGGAGAAAATTTTGGTGTTTTTTTCTCTTTCACTACTTGCCAATAGTGGGATCTATGCATTGTAATCATGGTGGTCTTATGCTCTTTCCCTATATATTTGTTTGCATAGCGCATTCACAAAGAAATATGGTCACAGCTGTTTGGACTGGTGTGGGTGTCCTTGGAATTGTAATTTCTTGTTGGTTGCAATATTCTTGTTTGCGGTTTGTAACATTGACTGTTTTGGCAATCTATCTCGCATCCTCATCTCATTATATATCCATCCAATCCTCCGACAACTAAGTACCATTAGTAATTATGCATCTATCTACAGTAATTCAATTTCCTAACCCCAACCCCCCAACACACAGTTCAATTCTCTCAGATGATGTTGAAGAAGAAGAAGAAGAGGAAGGGAGGGAGGGAGGGAGGGAGGGAGGGAGAGAGAGGTTAGAGATGGTGGGTGACGTATCGAATTGTACTGCCATTGGTAAATCAATGGCAAGTAACAAGATTTGCTAGCAGTAGTTTGAGGATCATCACCTTCTTGTGGCTCTTTGTGCACCCTACAATATATTACTCATCCTTTTCTGTTACAGAACACTAGTTGCTGCTGTTGGTGATCTGAATCCAATATGTTCAGTTTCATTAAACCTCCGCCAATGAGATAATCTACTAGATCATGACTTTGATTTCTTAATTACCTAGCATATATACCATGTGAACACAATATCTATTACATTATCTATAATGCTGGCTTACTTTGGGCTGGGTTAGGTCTTCAGCTTCTCCTTGGGTGCTTCTTGTGTCAAAGCATTTGACAAAACCGTCCTACTCGTAAGTCTTTTATGATTATCATCTTCCTGAAGATAATTCATTAAAAGCTCAAGGAAAAACATTTTTCAAAACATTCCCTTAAGTTTTTTCTTCTCTTGATTGATTTATTTATTTGGGGGTGGGAAATGTCTTGAATGTTCTACTTGTGCAGTTAGTTTTTAGTTTTCTTTCTAAGCTTGATATCTTTCTTTGTACCGTTTTCCTTCAGAATAAAAATATTGTTTGTTTAAAATAAAGCTATTGTGCCTAGTTTGTTTGTTGTGATGCTTTAAAATGGGTGTTGCATGCTGGGGGGAAAATGTTTTGATTGTCTTGTGCAGCCAGTTTTTAGTTCTCTTTTCTAGTTCTCTTTTCCTTTCTCAATACAAATATTGTTTCTTAAAAAAAATTGAAGTCATGTTGTCTGTACTGTGCCTAGTTTGCTTGTTGTGATGCTGCAAAAATGGGTATTGAAGGGAGGCGCTGTATAGGTTACCCGAGCTTACACAATAATGTCGTTTTTTTGGGCTCATAATTAGACATATATTTGTCTTTTATCATGGTGCTTTTTGCATAGAGGATTGATAGTATTTTCACAAGGTTCATTATGTTATCAACAAGCAAGTATTCTGTGCAAGTCTGAATGCAAATGCTAGGATAACCCTACGTAATATTACGTGCTGTTCTAAAATTAGAAGCATGGAAAATAGGCAGGGTAGTTAGTCTTTTCGACAACTTTTATACTAAACATGAGGAGATGGGGTTTAGAGTGGAGGGATGAGAGTGTTACCCAATAAGGAAGAGAGGGCTAGGTGGCTTGAGAGGCCTTTTGTGATACCCGTGAATCCCTCATCGGCAATGTGCACTGAAGATCCAGGCTATTTATTAAAGGCATAGGACTCCAGAAGTCTAACTTCAGCACTTTTGGATGAGGCCTTGGGTCCTTACAAATGGTATTGGAGTCCTACCCAACCTTTGTATATGCAGGAGTTAAGGGCCATGGTTGTATCGATGAGGGAAAAGGTGGCGCCTCACCTGCACTACTGGGTACCTAGGCAAGTAAATGGCTGCATCCCACATCAGAAAGCCTTGTCCATTGATATAAGTTTAAAATGTATGGTTACTCTCTCAGTGAGGACGCCCAAGGTATAAAGGAGACAAGATGGTGTTACTCCGGAATCCTACATTATGTGTTGGGTATTAAGAAAGCCAAGAAATTCATAAGTCAACTTCAGAGTAGGCTTTTGGATGAGGCCTTGGGTTGTTACACCTTTTGAAAAGAAGAAGTTAGGAGAGCTGTTTGATTGTTTGATTCCAATTAATTAAATAAATTTCTTCTAAAAGATTACACAAAGGAAGATTAGTGTTTGTTTTATGCTTGCTGTGGAGTTTCTTTTGCAGGAAGGATAAGTTGGGATTGTAGACTCTTTAGAGAAAATTCTTTAGTTCTTTGTACTTTTTGACTTGTTTAAGAAAGTCTTTGTTTCCTATCAAAGACAATTACTTGGTGTGTTTTGTCCTACAAGTTGTTATTCTTTCCGGTGGAGAATTATGTGGATGCCAACAAAAAGGCGATTACCAATGTTGGCTTCTTTGCAGATTATTTGGAAGTAAATAATGGGTTTTATTTGTGATAAAGAGGGTGTGGGTTTACTTTGGATATATTTAAATTCTAGCCTTTCTATGGGCATCTCTATCCAACATAGTGTAGTTCATCTTGATTGGGGGGAATATGAGTTGATGTAATGTGAGCTATGTTTATTGAAACTTGAAAGTAAGACTGATTGCTTTGTAGACCTTGTCCATCTATCTTGTAGGTTTTCTTCTTTTCATTAAGAATTTTGTTTCTTGTATTAATACAATAACAAATTCACATGTGCGATAAAGAGGGAGATAGCAAAGGAAATATAGAACTAGCTATGCGGCATTCTTAAATAATTTGTTGTTTGTTTTTTGAATTTCTGAGCACCGACCATTTGATTTTCTTTTTAGGCGGAAGGGGAGGGGAACTTAAGTATGAGGGTTTTACTCTTTCCCATTTAATTTGTGGTGCTTGTGAGCTTTGCAGAAAGATCATCAAGCCATTGATATTCTTCTTGCGGAGATTGATATATATGAGCTTTTTGCTTTCAAACATTGCAAAGGAAGGAAAGTAAAGCTTGCTCTTTGCGAAGGTAGCCCCATTTTTATAAAAGATCGCTTCTTTGGACTGTAACTGTGTTTCTTCATTAATTTATTTATTGAGAGATAGTTGGAACTTATGTAGTTCACTTACAGCCTGAAGTTTTTTTCTTTATATTATTTGTGAAGGTCAAATTCGTTTTCATATTTCTCATAAGTCATAAGACATGTACCATTTACTCTTTTGAGTAACATTATTATGAATATTTTTCTTATGTTTCTTTTTCTTGCCAATCATGCTTGGTTTTACTCCCATATATACCATACCTAATGGTGTTTGCATTGCATGTATTATGAGAGTTGTTTTGTTGCACGATTGTTATTTCACTCAAAAGTAAAGAGTTCATGTTCCTTTTAATCTGGGTGATTTCAGAACTTGATGAGAGAATGAGGGATTTGAAAAATGAGCTCCAATCATTTGAAGGTGAAGAATATGATGAAAGTCATAAGAGAAAGGCTCTAGAGGCATTAAAGCGAATGGAGAATTGGAATTTGTTCAGTGATACTCATGAGGTATGCCATTTGGTTTATCAGTGAGGGTTTGCTATTGGGGGTTTTTCCCCCTGCTGACGTTTATTGCTGATCAGTTATTTCTACTTTCGACACTAAGTTTGCCTTGGAATCATTGAAACACTTTATTTTCTATTTATTTATTTGCTAAATGTAAAGCAATTTTCTTTTATCATTTATTTTTTGTTCTTGTGCAGGAGTTTCAAAATTACACAGTTGCACGTGATACTTTTCTTTCTCATTTAGGTGCAAATTTGTGGGGATCTATGAGACACATCATATCACCTTCCATAGCAGATGGTGCATTTCATTATTATGATACGATATCATTTCAGTTATTTTTCATCACGCAGGAGGTATGGGTATGGTTCAAAGAAGCTTCAACAATTAATGCATATGGTTTTCTTACCACCTTACCACCTTACCTAACTACTAATGAATGCAGAAAGTTAGACATATTAAACAATTGCCTGTGGATCTCAAGGCTCTAATGGATGGACTCTCCTCTTTGTTGTTACCTTCTCAGAAACCTGCTTTCAGTCTGCACTTGTATGTATCTAGCATGGTTCTTTATTTCTCAAAATTAATAATTTAAAATTTGTCTCACATCACATTTATAGGTAAAGTCAGATACTTTTCTAATCTTGGATGGGTAATCCGCCTTTTTATTGATGTTATGTATTCTCCTTTGTATGCTAAAACTCAGAATCATTTCATGTTGGGACTGTCAATTTTTTTTTCCGGATGATTAAGTATTGTGCTTTCTTCCCATGTAAATTCGTTGTGGTTCATAGTTGTATTAATGTGAAAGAAATTTGTAGGTTACCACTTTCAGAGGATCCTGCTTTGGCAATGGCCTTTTCAGTGGCACGAAGAGCAGCAGCTGTTCCTCTGTTGCTTGTTAATGGAACTTACAGGAAATCTGTTCGATCCTATCTTGATTCCTCCATTGTTCAGTATCAGTTGCAGAGAATGAATGATCACGGCTCTTTAAAAGGTTAAAAGCTGCATTAAAATGATCTACTTTTTGACACTATCTGGGACTTTTTTCACTAAAGACGCATCAATAGAACCTAAGTACTACAGTTTTAATTTTTGTCAGTCATTTCACACCTGCCTTTTTCTTGTATAACTGGTACAACTTGTAGTGGTTTTCTTATGTTTACCCAAGATTCTGTCTGTCTGGGGTTCATGTATCTTGACTGGCTAGTTCTTCCGAAAGGAGGTAGGGCGAGAAGACCATGTTTGTCTGTATAAATGGTAAAACAGGCTAGAAACCTCTTAAATACAGTGGATGACTATACAGTTTCAATGCAACTAAGATGAATCCTAACTTTAGATCCTAAAGGAGATCTAGATAGGTTGGACATACGCTGAAATGGCAACTTCTAAAAGAAATATGTTACATTTTAAATTAACATTTTTTTTTTCTGAGTGGTGAATTAAGATGTGCGATATGTTGTTGAGGAAATTTAGTTCTTCTAAAAGCTTATTGGCGCTTGCATAGGAGGGTAGATTAGTTGAACAATGGTGGGAACAAACTGTATTGGTTCTCTAATTGGAGCAAACCAATTGTTATATCTGAATCTATGTTTAATTTTTGTATCATGATGTATCCAGTCCTCTTAGAGCACTGACTAATCCTTGGGGCACATGTTTTTCCCATCTTCTGACATGCACTCGTTAATTGCTGGGAAAATCTCTTAAGGGTGGCCCCAAGAGGTTGGTGTACCTTGAACTTGGGACCATTGCCTTTTACTACAATACATGGGCATTGAGCCAAACACTTGGGATTAGCTATAACTAAATGCGTGCCTCTGTATGTATGCATTTGATGTTCTGGAATTGACAAGCATTCTTTTTCAACAAACTATGTAGGGAAGCTTGCCCATAGCCGGTCTACACTAGAAGTTCCAATATTTTGGTTCATCCATGGTGAACCATTGTTGGTTGACAAGCATTATCAGGCAAAGGCACTTTCTGATATGGTTATTGTTGTTCAGTCAGAGCCTTCATCCTGGGAGAGCCATCTGCAATGTAATGGGCAGCCACTTTTGTGGGATTTGAGGTTAGTGTTTCTGGCATATAATGTTTTTGTCTCCTGATGGTTAAATTTCAGCCCTGCTGATAACGTTTCTCAGATTTTTATGGCAAAACTCTAGAAAATGGAATGTTATTTGATTAAACATTCCATTTTCTTGGTTTTTAAATGGAATGTTTGACTAAGTATTCCTTCTTGTTGGATTCTATAGGACAAAACTAGATGTCTTGCTTGGTGGGTGTCTTCGTCTAAGAACTTTAGAGATGCTCCCTTTAGTGTGGTTAGACTGGACTGGAGCTTTGTACCAAGTGTGGCTTGCTTGTTATGTTTTGTTTGGGTTGTTCTATTCTAAGTGTAGCTTTGCTTGTGTTGTTTTAGTTGGCTTTCTTTAGATGGACTTCTTGTGTTTCTTTAGGCACTTTGAATGCTTATAGCTTGCCTAATAGTTAACTTGGGAACACATAGTTTGCTAGGAGTGTATTTTATTACTTGAATTCAATGGGTTTGTACCAATTTTTGGCATATATTGAAACAACTGAAAAATGGAACATCAAATTGCAAACCTGTTGGTGCTTTTCACTGACTACTTTTTCAACAAAATTGCATTTAAGTTCCCATTCTTAAAATATGCGGTAAGTCGAGAGAATATTTGGTGCCTTTTCTGATGTAGTATGCCTGATTACTTTAGATGACGCTTGAACTCTGAACCGATTTGAAGTCACTACTTTGATTGGCGTATAATCTTATAGATCCTATGGTTAACCCTTACCTTATGCAGGAGGCCTATCAAAGCTGCGTTGGCTGCGGCTTCTGAACATCTTGCTGGTCTGCTTCCCCTCCACCTTGCTTACAGTCAAGCCCATGAAACTGCGATTGAGGTAAGCCATATTTAGAATGTGGAAAAACACTTTTTTTCTTTTTCCAAGTTAGGGTTGATCATGCGGGAGAAACTGGACACCATATTTCAAAACCCTGTTTACGCTTGACATTCACTGAATTTAGTTGTGCTCATTTATAATGGATGCAAAACATTGAGAATTATAGTGCAGTCTGGGATTAGTTGTGCTCTTTTGCTCTTGTGGATTCCTTATCCACTTGCTTGTTTCTTTGTTTGTCTCTTTGAATTTATAAAGTTTCTATTCAAAAAATAAAATAAAAATAGTGCAGTCTGGGGATTTGTATTACCCCTATGATTTTAACAATATTGTGTGGAGTTTCTAATGCTTTGTACTAAAAAGAATTATCTACTTATAATTTTTTTTATAATGATGGCTTAATGACTTGAGTGAAAATTCAATTAAATGATATTGGATGTTGGGAAAAAGAAGATTTTGTATGCATTTGCTTGTGTCTGCCTGAAGTTCTGTCTAATGCGTTTTTATCTATGTTAAATAGATAGTTGTTTAATTCTGTTCACACTGTCTCTCTCTCTCTCTCTCTCGCTTCCCCCCCTTCTCAACCCCCACCCCACCCCCTTCTCCCTCTCTCCCCCCACCAATGTGTATGCATTGGCATTCCTGGAGATTTCACACAACTGTTTTTATCTTGTGTCTATTTTTAGTTGAGCTACTATCTGCTTCATGACAGGACTGGATGTGGTCAGTCGGATGCAACCCGTATTCCATTACTTCTCAAGGATGGAACATTTCCCAATTTCAATCTGATACAATTGCTCGGAGCTATATTATCACAACTCTGGAAGAGTCAGTACAAGTGGTCAATTCAGCCATTCATCTTCTAGTCATGGAGCGTACAAGTATCCTTGCCTGTTAGTATTGTTGTAATTGAAACTTAGTATTTCATTTAATGTTGTTTCTTTAGTTTTATGTAATCAGTTAATGGTGATTAGGAGTGGCAACTTTCTGGGAATCTCAGAAATGTGGTCATCCACAATGATGTATTGAAATTTGTCAATGCAGTATTATGAGTCCTACGTTGGCTGTGCATAGGGGAGATTTTTGGGTGTTTGGGTGTATGGGTGTAAGGAATCCAGTTGACAAATTTTGGTTAGTGTTGAGAGTATTGTCCCCACACTGGGAAATGGAAGCCTTATATTAGTTTTTAAAAGAGCTCCACCCATTGTCAATTGGTTTTGGGTTGGATGCTCCAATTCTAGCATGGTAGAAGAGCAGGCTATCCACGTGTTTGGCCCATCAGCCACACGTGCTCTTCCACGTCACCCAATATGAGGTGTCCACATGTTTAGAGATTTGTCCCACATCGAGAAATGGCTTCTCCACCCATTGCCAATTGGCTTTTGGTTGGATGCTCTAATAACAGTTGTCTTTTGGGTGAGGAGCCAGGTCAGCTTGCCATTAAGTTGACAATTATTAGCCTTTTTAATCCTCACACATATAGATAAGTACATAATGTTTTATTGTTGTACAATCAGCTGTTGCTCCAGAGTTATTTGCATTGTTATTGTTATTGGAACTCGAGTACATACAAATGGAGACTTGACTGAAACTAGCTGAAAAAACCTTCAAACTTGTTCAGTCTCAGGAGCATGAACTAATTAACAAGTACAATTATGTTGTTAGTCTATGGAGAAGAGTAAGTAAATTGATCCATCACCTTGAGCTGTTCTTTACAGTCTAGTCTCTTATTTTCTTCTGGAGTCATTTACAATTGGATAATGTTGGTGTCTTCAGATTTCAACTGTTACTGGAGAATTGCGGTATGTGGATGCCATGAGACTGCTATATACCCTAGAAGATGCGTCAAAAGGGTTAGCTATCCAAGGCCTTTTACTTTTTAATTGTTCAGTTACAAATGTGGATCAACTATTAAACTACTAACGTCTCTATTCACATTTAATTTCTTTTGAACCTAGGACCTCTACCCTCACTCCACCCATCCCATGCCACTTGAGCGAAGGCTTATGCGCCTATTCTGCATTGTTTCTTTTCTTATTTCTGAACAGATTGTTCTAAAATGTTCTAGCCCTTAAATGAAAGTTGGTTATTTTGAACTGAGTCAATTAGTTCAAATTCCAAGTTGCTTCTTAATATATGAGAAAAAGATGGCTTATGGCATCCTGGGTTCTAAGGACTAAGCTTTTGGTCTATGTTGTATTTAGCTTTATATATATATTGTTGCTCTCAGTTTCCCTCAGCTTAAACTTTTGGGACCGGTGGTAATTTAATAGGGTATCAAAGCCAGGTTGTGTAAGTTCTTGATTCAAGTATTGATAATCCTCAGATCTTAAAAATAAATAAATAAAAGAGATTATTGGTAATCCTCATCTTTGTTAATTTATGTTTCCTGCCCGTAAGCCCTGATTTGGTTAAGCTGTTTTGAGATCGTTTTAGTGTGATTGTCACTGTTGCTTGATATACATTGTTTGTTTCTTTTACTATTAGCTTCAGCTCTTGGGTTTTACGGTAGTTTGAGAGACTGAAGAAAATGAAAAGTGTGCTTTGTTGCTATTCTTCTTGGTTCTTATATTAGTAAACCGTTTTAAGCTTTTTAGTATTCCCTGTTCTTTCTGTTCATGTTTCTCTCGTTGAGCAGGATATTTGGCAAGCTGTTGGAAGTCTATTCTTATGCTAATTTTGGCTAATTTGTGAATATCGTTTCTGTTGCAGGTTTGTTGATCAAGTAAATACAACTATAGCCATTCTCCACCCAATCCACTGCACAAGAGAGAGAAAAGTACATGTGGTGTTTAATGTGACTACAATTCCTGCTTTCTTAGTTGTCCTGGGTGTACTCTATCTTGTGTTAAGGCCAAGACGACCAAAGCCAAAAATCAACTGAAAATACTGGAAATGTGATTGATAGCAGTGGCTTCTGGAGATGCTTTTGAGGGAAGCGATTTCTAAGACATTCTCCTGGTTAGTTTGCGGCAGCAAATACTTTCACAAGTGATAGGTAAAGAGCAGAATTTTCGGAAAAGGCCACCAGGTACGACATCGGATATAACTTGTGAAGTTGTCAAACCCCTTCCCCCTTGTAACTATAGCCAACGGTGAGTTTTCGTCTTTTCCTCATTGTAGTCCATGCACCATTTGGTCTATGAGCTCCAAATTTGTATCTCACAAGGTTGTGAAATACAGCAAAACTGAAATTCGTCTTGTTATAAGAGGTTTTTTTGGGTCAGAAAACAAGTGGATACAGAATTTGTGATTAGCTGACCAAAAACAAGAATATTCGGGATTAAAGTCACCTGTCTTTAATTTGTACTCTGTAAAAACAATATTATCGTACATAGAAACAGCCGAGTTGTAGTTTTACGTATAACGTGTCTTGATGAGCAATAGATTTACTTGCATTTCTATAGCTGACATAAGATGTGGAAAGGGTCAATTACGTTTTGCACCGTTGTGGTTTGGGTCTTTGGCTTTCACTCGTACCGGTATATTGTTGCAATATGGTTCTGCTATTAGACTGCTGATCAAGAAATTTGTTAAATGAGGACATGGCGCGGAGCCCACTTTTTTTCTCAAGTGGAATAAATGATTTAATAAAAAAAATTGAAATTCAATTCAAAATTTAGGAAACTTTTTCACTTTCGCATTTTCCTTCTTCCATGTCTTTTCCCTGACGACCACCCCGCCCCATCGGGTTCATCGAAAATAACTGAAAAATCCCAACCCCAAGCCATTAACACATTCCCATATAACATGAAGATACTAACCACCTGAAGCCCTTTCAACCTAATCCCAAGTCATCACGTACCACTCTTCCCTGACCTATGACCTCTTGCCACCACACCACCCCGATGGATCCAGACCCCCATCTACAACTTGACAGCCCCATCGACAAATACAATGTGGTATCATTACGACTTCAAAGCAGATGGTGTAACACAAGTATATATCTATACCATAACAATCTAATGTGAAGGACAAGATAATACCAGCTGCTGGAAGATAACGACTTGTGGTGTTGTGGCTGCCCACTGCTCTCAGGCCATCCCTAACGGAGGGCTCTATGCTCCATGGAAATGAAAAAGCATATTCAATGGTAGGGGTGGGCACAGTCTGGTCCGGTTTGATTTTTCTCTGGAATTGGAATCAAAATTGGAACTTACGTACGGTTAAATTCAGTTCAATTTTTATAATAAAAAAATCTAGAAGAATCGAACCAAATTGGACCTATGCGGTTTCGATTCAGTTCGGCCTGGTTTTTGGTTTGGAAAGATAAAAATATAAATATGTGAAGAAGAGAAAAATAGGAAGAATATAAAAATATGTACAATGAATAAAAGAAGAGAGAAATAGGTATAAGATATAAAATAAGAGAGAGAGGTAGAAGAGAGAGATGTGAAGAGATAAATAGGAAGAGAAATATAAAAAAATAAGTAGAAAAGAAAGAGAGACGAAAGTGCAACAAGAACGGATATGGAAAAAGAAATTGGGGTATAGTAGTTATTTAGTTGGGTATAAATTGAAACTAAGACATTTGGGTATTAATTGGGCTAAAATATGTAGGTATTACTTGGAGTTATTAATGTTATTTGAATATAATTAGGCTTACTACTTATTTTGGATATAAATAAATAGGTAAACATAAGCTGTCTTGTTTGGTTTATACCAATTTTTCGAAGACAAGAATTGGGATATGAACCGATCCAAAGTGGTCCAGTTCGTTTTTGAGCCTAGGTTGACTTTTTTTTGTCAACAAATTTTATTTTTTTTTGGACTCGGTTTGGCTCGAGTCATCGGTTCACCTGTTCAAATGCCCACCCCTATCCAATGGAGCCAAATTCGAGCTATATGGCCAAACCCACCCGAAGAGTCCTCTTTAGCTTGAACTTCTGGTTCAACAATCCTCAACTCAATTCTTGAAAAGTAAGAACCATAAATTGAGAAAAGACTTGAATATGGAGGTAAGTATGAATGCGAAGGCTGGAAAGAGATTGAGTATGGATGTGTTAAGTGTAGTTAATGCGTTGTTTAAACTGACACACAGTGGCTCATTTTGAATTCTTACTTTAAGAGGTCATGGTGTAAAAGTTGCAAAAAAAATTTAGATGAAAACAACACTGAAAAATTAAATGATAGTTGTGGGAGCAAATATATACACGCAAATGGCAGAATGCCAGGTGGACAAAGGGTCAACATCGGCACTATCCAACCAATTTTATGGCGTCCACAAGGTCATCCTACCCTATTTGCTCCTCTGCCAGTCCGCCTCTGTCAGCATGTCCCATTAACTGTACACATCATCTATATATGGAGATTCTTCAATAAGTATTTAAGTTCAAGATTGGTTACATATTTCTAATTTCGGCTGTTGAATTGCATTCATTAAATGTGTTGGTTAAATTTAATATGCAACCAGTATGTAATCCAACGGTCGAGATTAGAAATATATAACCAATTCTTCACATAAAATACTTGTTAGAGAATCTCCTTATATATATATGAATTAGAGCCAATTACTAAATAGTGGGAAAACGAAAAACAAGTTAAAAATTGAGTAGAACGTGCAACTTGAATCGTTGGATTTTATTATCTGTAGCTTGACATAAAATGATAAAAGAGATAAAGTATTCTTTTAAAGGTTTCTACTCTGATTTTTTATTTTTGAAATTGAATATTAAACATTTGAATTGCCATTTCTCAATTTCTCATATCATGCCAAATCAAAAATAACAAAATGAAACAAGTAGAGGCACTGCATAAAAATAGGTATTTATTTATTTTTTGGTCAAAATTTGAAAGGAGATGTGAGGTGTAATTGGAGTTCAAACCTTAGACCGCACCACTTTAGCATAAAAATAGGAGTTAAGCAACACATTACTACAAGCTTTAAAAGTTTAGTGACATTCAATTCAAGAGAAAAAAAAACAGTTGAGCCAAAACAGTAATTAAGATTTTGAAAGGGAGCGGATTTTCCCACTCTTCTTTTCTCCACTTACACTCCCTTTTATTTTCTAGAGAACTTCCCTATTATACCCAAAATAGGGGCTGAAATTATTATTATTTATAAAATAAAAAAACAAAAAAAAACCACATGGAATGCACTTTAAAAACACACCCAAAACTCATTTATTACATAAGAAATAGGTGTTGAAGTTCCTATAAATTACATGATTGCCACTGATTAATTTTAAAAAAGCCAACACAAAAAACCTACAAATAAATTTAAAAAAACTAAAACAAGCCTAGCCTAGATTTAAAAACAAAACCTAAACAATTTATTTAAAATAAATTCGCAAAAACCAAATAGAGGCTCTTCATAGAAGTGCATTGTTAATACTATGTCTTATAAGTACATTGTTAATACTTTGACATAGAAGTACATTGTTAATACTCTGTCATAGAACTATGTTGTTAACTTTCTATCATAAAAGTACATTGTTAAACAAAAATGAGATCCATAACTGAAATAATAACAAAAGATAAATCGATCATCAAAGTTTAAAATACATTCCTCAAATCAACTAAAATCCAAAGAGAAACACATAATTTAAGCAAAAGATAAAAATCTCAAATCAAACGACGACGACGTGGCGAAATCCCCGTCTTCCTCCACAACTGAAGACGACGAGTTGCTGTCGAAAAGCAAAAATCTCACTTACCAATAACAAACTAAAAATCCGAACAATCTAAGTACAAGAAAGATTTCATAATGAGAATTCGAAGCAAAAAAATTTGAAAATCGAAGCTCGAAGAAGAGGAGTAGAGGTAGGAGCATCTGATCGAGGTTTGTTCGAGGTTCCAAACAATCCTGAAAAAAAAATGAATAGAAGCATGATTTTAGAACAAGAAATGGAAGGTGAAATTGTTTGGGCCAAAAGAAATCTCACGACCGGCACACTTCTCAGAAAGGCCCATGAAACAAAAAGAATAAAAGAGCTGGGCTTCGAATTATTAGATCAGGAGTGAGCCCAACCCACGTCTTTTCAGAAGTGGCAGAAATGTAAAAAATGCCAAAATAAATGGCAATTACAGTTTAGGCAAATCAAAGAATTAGATTGGACCAAAATCTACTACCATCTCTCTCAAAGGCCCAGGAGCAAATCAACATATCTTTTTGAATGAACTATTCTCAAGGGAGCCCACGAGAAGCCCACATGACTATCTAAAAACTTTGAAAGTCAACAATATCAACTGAAAGTGATAAGAGTGTTAAAATTAGGACAGGTACAGAAAGATGACATCTCTAAAAAACTCTGCCAAAACAGAAGATCAATTTATATATATATATATATATATATATTCAGAGATATTTCTTCTACTCCAAAGAGGGTGATTCTCCCAAAAAGATAAGCAGGCTATGTTCTCAAAACAGAGATAAGCAGGAGAACATGGAGTTGTTCAAAACTGGAAAATCAAACTAACTATCACGATTTGAGCTCTCATAAGGGGCAGTTGGGATTAGAAAGGGGTTAGGTTCTCTTTCAAAATACAAGGAAGTGATTGCCATAGGAGCTGACCGTTGAAAGCCCATCTACCAGAACTGATAAAATCTCTTTTTCTTTGTATTTAAAATTAAGATATCTTTTGAGAAATTTTGCCGCCCATTATTAAAAGAATTACCCTATTCCTAAGCATTTCTTATAAATATAAGAGGGAGTGAATAGGGCAAAGGGACAAAAAAAAATCATCAATCAATGAAACAATCAAAAATCAACCAAAGACAAAAACTCAAAATGATCACTTGATCACTGAGAACCTTCAAAGCAAACTGAAGCAACCAAAAGCTCATTTGAGCCACAAAAGAAGCCAGCTATAGATCAAGAAACTTCCAGGTTCATACTTAGAGAAATAAGTCATTCAAAACGAGACTTCTCTCGTTACAAATTTGGTTCAGCAAAAGCCAAAACAAGCAGAGTTCGAGTTTTCACAAATGTGAAAACCTCAAAAAATTTATGGAGAGCTTTGACGAAACAGAACATGTACCATAGTGTAGTTCCGACTCAGTAACCCTCAAGTCTAACCACTTCTGCCCAGTTCAAACCAAAGAAGTTACAGTTCTGCCCGTTCAAAAAGTCTTCCATGGCTCGAAATAGATTGAAGCACTGCCAAAATCAAACTTTAGTATCGATTTACAGCTGAAGCTTAGCTGTTGAAGCTGGTGATAGTTCAGTCCAGCACAGACATACCCAGTCCAGCCCGGATCAGAAGCTTCTGCCCAGGCAGAAATGGAATTTCAGCCACCCTTTTGTCTTTCTAGAGTTGATTTTTCCCTCTCTAGTTTTTTAAAAGGCAGTTCTGCCTGAAACAGTCTATTTTATTATCATTTATTCTGGCAAGAACTACTAATCTTGTACTGAGATAAATTATGAAGTCCTCACCAGTCTGAGGCAGGAAAAGAATTACTTGGGAGATATTCCTCACCTAAATTTACAATCGTTTGTTTATGAAATCAGTAACTTGGGGTGCAAGTTATCTATTTTAAGAAGTCTGGTAGAATTGTTATTGCTAGCAGTGACACGCTCGCACACTAAAGAAAGTTGACTTGTTGACCAGTTAATGGTTTTCAAGGCAATGGGGAACTTTACCATACCATCACAGGAACAAAAATAAAACGGGTGAACAAAAATATTGAAAATTGTAGATCAGAGATGAAGAATATAGTTGGACCTGAGACTTAATTTGAATGAAAGCTCATCTTGCTCCAACACTGAGAAAGCACCAGCAAGAAAGAAGAAAATGAATATGATTTGGTTTTTTGGCAATTTAATATTAAATCAAAATGAATAGTTGGCAAATGTGATTTTTCTCTCCCAAATCCATAGTACAAGAGCAATATAGATATTTTACACACACAAATAAACTAAAAAATAGCTATTAGATTGAAAAAATCAACGATGTGTTTATAATTTTTAAATAGTATAGGGTTTCTTTATAAGGTTATGTCTAAGATTTGATATATAGCTAAATTTGTATATTTTTAAATATTTTTTAATCAATTTTTTCTTTTTCTTTCTCTTTCCTATTTTGTCCTTACTTTGAATTAATGCCCCATTTGGTTCATGGGAAATGAGACTTGAGGATGGGAAATCAATTGCTTTCCCGTGTTTGGTAAGTTAATGTATGAGAAATGGTAGCCCGACACATGGGTAGGGGGAAAGTGAAGCCCTCCTCCCAACTTGGGTTTTGTTTTCCCTAAACCCTAAACCACACAACCTACTACTCACCACCACCGACCTCGTCTCCCTCTTTCTTATGTCTTTCCTTCTTCCCCTACCTGCATGCCCAGCCCCAACAACACAAGCTCGCCACAACCTTTCCAAAGCTCATGTTCCTCTCCTATGCCCAAGGCCACCCCCATCCAGATCTCATCATCCCAATTTCTCTCTTTTTAACCAAATACAAGTTAAGGCACAAAGAGAAAATTCTTGTACTGGATTGAATTCATTCTCTGTTTTCAATTTTTTTTGTTTTTAAAATTTGCAGACAGAGTAAAGAATTAGTTTTTGAAATAGGGGCCAGTTAGAATTAATGAGGTGTTGGGAAAGCGAGGGCGAATTCAATTTTGTGAGTGTCAATGCTGTGATACGATTTGGTTGTGTAGGTTAAAGCTTGGGTGGTAACTGCGATTCTTATGGTTTGTTCGAGGTTGGGTTGGCGGTGAAGATGAAGCTGAGGGGAGGGGCGAAGGTGTGGGGGGGTTTGAGTATATTTTTCAATAAGGGTTTAGGTGGTGAGAGTGATGGCTGTGGCAGGGTGGGCTGTCGAGAGAGAAGAAAGTAGGTGCGGTGGCTTTATGAGTGATGGGGAAGAGAGAGAGAGAGTGGTGGAGCGGTTGAAAAAAAATAGACTTAATTACATAAATACCCCCTGAAACTTCTGTCAAATCCCACTTTGCCTTCCCAAACTCAAAATGGCTCACTTTCATCACTTAACCAAGGTTTGGTGACCCATTTTTCCCCCTGCCATTAACTTCATTCAAAAGTCAGTTAACTTTGATGATGTGGCAAGTGAAGGACCCACTTTTATGCTGATGTGTTAATAAAAATAAAAATAATAATCCTTTAAATAATAAAACATTAATATTCTTTTATAAAAACTAATATTTTTATAACATAATTATTTAAATTTAAAAAAAAACAAAGAATTTTCCAACTTCCTCTACAGATTTGTGGTTCTCCAACTTCCTCTACTGATTCCTCATCAGATCTAGACACAAAGGTCAGTATAAATTATAGATATTTGAGGTATAGGTTTTCTCATGCTAGTCTTGTCTTCTATGGTTCATTTGGGATTTTGTAGTGAAACAAGTCATGCATATAGGCATATGAACAATTAGTTTGTGTGTATATGTATATTATATGTATATTTATTCTGAAAATTATTGGTATATACCCATATTTGCAGTACCTTCGAAGATCAACATCATCGTCAACAACCTAAGCAGTGAAATTCCTGCTTTAATTTCTCTGTGTTCCTCTCTAGCCTTCATTGATCTTAGTCAAATCAAAGCTGATTGGGGAAATTCCAAGAGGCATCTCTGAGCTAAGAGTCATGAGCGTTCTCAATTTGTCTAGCAACCAACTCACGGGCAAAATTCCCAATGAAATTCGCAATATGACTAGACTCACACCGCTCGATCTTTTCGATAACAACTTCATCAGCAAGCTCCCAACCGACAGTCAGTTTATGGTCTTCAACAACATGTCGTTTGCTGGAAGTGAAATCGAACAAAAAGCAAAAGAGATGTCTGCAAAGGGCATTCACTATTGATTGATAAAAGCTCATGTTGATTCAACCTTTAAGTTTTTGTACCAAAACCTAGACTAATTAGATTGGATCTGACTGCGAAGAGAGGGGGAGAGGGAGGAAGATAAGGAGATAAGGATATAGTGGGTCGCGGAAGGGCAAATCTATAGGGGTTAGGTTGGGTCGGCTTCGGGAAGGTTTGTTTTGGTGGGTCGCTGGCGGATTTGTGGGTTGTGTCAGAGAAGGTGGCTAGGGGAGAGAGGATGAAGGTTGAGAAAATTCTTTGTTTTTTTTAATTATAATAAAAATTATGTTTTAAAAATATTATTATTATTTTATTATATTAAGGATTTTTTATTGACACATCAACATAAAAGTGGGTCCTTCACTTGTCACGTCATTAAAGTTAACAAACTTTTGGATGGAGTTGATGGAATGGGGCAAAGTAGGTCACTAAACCTTAATCTAGGGATGAAAGTGGGTCATTTTGAGTTTTGGGGGGCAAAGTGAGATTTGACCGAAGTATCAGGAGGCACTAGTGTAATTAAGCGGAAAAAAAATATTAAAAATGGAATGCAAGAAGGAAAATTAAATATAAAGAAAAATAAATAATATAAAAGTGAAGTAAAAATAAATTAATCTATATAAATAAAGAAAAGGCAGAGAATGGTAAAACATTCAAAATTTAAGAAAAAAATACCTTTAGTTAATGTAAACATTACGAATTGAAATTATTAATTAAATGAAGATAATATAGTAAATTCACACTTTTTTATATTAAAAAAAATTAAAATTAAAAGAAAAATTAGATAATGTGTTGATGCTTAAAAATGGTTCAACATTTTTGGGCCTAACTTAGAGATGTTTTGACCTCCGGCACCTTCTGGGTTTCGATAGAGCGATCTATCTGCAAGATAAAAAACGCTCGGTAAGCCCTTGGGCACTGGTGTGGTATCGGCCGAAGACTCTCCGATGCTTAAGTAAGAATAAGTATAGAGTATATAATAATCTAGACAGAGTAATAGTTGTATTGCCGAAAGTCTCAATTGCCCCATTTTTGAGACTTTTGCCCACTTTTATAAGTCTTGGGATGTGTGCATGTTGAGTGAAACTTCGATGTGGGATTGTGGATATTGCATGTGGTGGCTCCACGTGTACCAGCAAGAAATGATTGGCAAGGGGTCTTGTGTTGCGTTCGGTAGTAAGGGGTGCCGAACACTCCCGTACCGATGGCATTTTATTTTCCATGTGTGACCTTTGCATGGGTCAATCAGATAAGGTATAAATATAATGGATTCTATTTTTATGAAACATAACTAAAACCCTCTTGCAGGCGCGGAAGTAAAATAAGAAAAAAAAAGAAAAAAAATTAATTTAAAAATAAAAAAAGAGTATAAGTGAAGAAAAGAAGAATGGACAAATCAATCCCTTTTGAAAATGTGATGAGATTGGTTACTCCTTGGGTGCACATAGAATTGCCCAGTAAGAAAAGGACTGAAAAGATTGAATGCGTGAATAGTAAGTTGTAGTCGCGAGCGTCAGACAGGGCTTATCAGAATTCAAATGCTGACCGACCAACGTCTGTTTAAGAAACGTTAGCTGAAGCAGCATACACATAACGACGTGATATCGCCGTTAAAGGAACTGCCTGATGGCTCGCAAATAACGATTGCCACTTCACTAGTGCGTACAGTGTACCGCAAAAGATGCTCTACAAGCGTTTGCCTCTCTCTCTCTCTCTATAAAACAAGACATAACACAACACAACGCAACACATTGTTTGCTGTGCTTGCGTTGCGTCTGTATCTATCTGTATATGACATCTTTTGCAGCTTTGCTTTACTCACTTTCCACTTTCCTCTCTCTCTCTCTCTCTCTCCTCTCTCTCTCTCTCTAGGAAGTAGGGGTACTGGCGGGTGTGGCTGCCTTTTTGGAAGAGAGATTCTTGAGCGAGCTTATCCTTCTAATCTATTACTCTTACTCCACAGCGGCAGAAGAGAAGAGAATCTTAAATTTGTTCCAAGTCCTTTTAATTACTTACTCTTAAGTAAACCTTCTCCTTTTCCGTTTCGCCTTTTCTCTATGGATTTGTATTGTAAACTTGTACTAGCTAGCTAGTAGCAGTAGCCACTACTTCATTCAAATCTGGGTTTTCCTCTAATTAGTTAAACACCCGAATATATAATTTCATATTTCCTTCAAGAATCTGTGTATTAGTTAGTAGTGCTGCAGTTTTAGTTAGGCTCTTCTTTGAGCTGTTCCTTCCTGTTGCTGTTTTCTCACTCACCAAGCCGTCATCTTTTGAGGTGTATCATCAGCTCCAGACTCCAGCTCAATCATGGCATGGGTACGATTCCTTTTTCTGTTTTGATGTATGTGCAGAACCTCTAGCTTCTCTTCCTTCCTAGATCCGCTCCTCATCACCTTAATTTCATTTTCTTGCATCACTTCACTTGGGACTTGGGGTGCTCTACTCACTTAGCAACCTTCTCTGCTTTTGTGTTTTTTCGCCATTTATTTGCTTTGCTGCTGCTAACTCTGCCTGCGTCACATTGCATCAAGACTTGCTGTCTTTACCTTCAACCTGGCCAACTTGTGTGTTTGAATTTTGAATTATTTGAAGGAGAAAATGAGGTGGTTTTCAGTGGGTATCAAGGTAGTTTGTTTGCTTTCAATGATGTGCACAGTGAGTGGCATTGGTGCAAACTGGGGCACACAGGCATCCCACCCTCTTCCCCCAGACACTGTAGTTAGGCTGCTGAGAGAAAATGAAATTCGAAAGGTTAAGCTTTTTGATGCGGATTATGACACATTGAGAAGCCTGGGCAAGTCTGGGGTTGAGGTCATGGTTGGTATTCCTAATGATATGCTTGCATCTCTGGCCACCAGCGTTAAGGCTGCTGAGAAATGGGTTTCCAAGAATGTCTCAGCACACGTCTCCTCCAGTAATGTCAAGATCAGGTAAACCTTCCTCCCCACCCCCATTCATTTCTTCTACACTCTACAAAGTTTACTTGATGCTTGCTTGTACACTTTCAGAATTTATCATTTCCCTACTTCTCGAGCAGGAAATGCATCATGCCCCTCTTAATGTGTGTATATATATTTTTTATATATACAAAGAATAAGATCTGAACCTAGGACCTGCCACTTTCCCATCCATCCCAATGCCACTTAAGCTAGAGCTCGCAGAATAAACGTATATGATCTGAGCTACAACTTTGTAATTCTTCTTTCACTTGGTTTTTATGCTTTCATGTAACAACCTTGTATACCTCGAATGAGATGAATACAGAGCATCAAATTCTCACATTCGTACAAAAACCAAAGCAAGAAAGGAACATTATTCCACCATCACTGTTCCCAAATTCTAATCCTTTACATTAACAAGAAGCAAACTGGTATGAGAGAAAGTCATGCTATCTTTGGGATTTGGCCTCTAGAGAGAGTGAGAAATACCCTCCTAGCCCTTACTGCCACCACGTTAATTTTTGCTATCTTGTGTATAATTATATCATGAAAATTAATTGTTCCCAAATTGGTGCAAGCATTTCCGTTACGTATAATTTTCCTTCTTGGTGAAGATTTTGTATTGGGTGTTGGTTTGTTACTATATAGAACTAAGATTACCTTTAGCTATTTTGTGGGTGCTTATATCTTGTGAAAATTAATTGTTCACAACTGAGTGGAGCATTTCAGTTGTGCATAATTTTCATTGTCGACGATGATTCGTATTGGGTATTGGTTTTGGTACTATGTGGATGGTATTGACAATGCATTGTTCTTAATTAACTACTTAACTCCTCACCATATGTTTTATTCGTTCTTTAATGTTTTAAGTTTGAATGAGACTGTACAGTAATGACTAATTATATAGTAAAATCAAACATATTATCCCCAACTTGATGTCAGAGTCTTATGCACATTGGCTGGGGCTGCATCTTTTGGTCCCCATCTTGTACTGATAGTATCCCCAACTTAACCACCTTATAAGCTTTAGTGTATGAGTTTTATCGTAAAGGGGAAGACAACACAATAAATTTTCTATTCATTCCAGCCAAACCATTCTCTAATACGACTTCTTGAGGACTTCATTTTCTGCACTCTCCTACTTGACCACCTTGTAAAATTCAATGGTGGGGTTTTATCTTAAAAAGCTTCGGTCCAACTTAAAGAAAATTATCTCACTTAATATATGGTATCATATGAATCATGGCTTGGCATCTTCTTTGAATTGCATTATACTCCATAATGTGCTTGTTTTATGAAGATAACCTAATGTTTAACTATTATAAATAGCCTTCTCCAACAATTCTGCAAGGATGACCATGAACTTATTTGGATTTTATTTGTGTATTCTGTTTCTTTCACGTATCAATGCATCACATACTTATTGAGGTTTATGCTAAGCGAATAGAGTCATGAAATTATTAAATATCCTCTCTGGCAATTCCATAAGGACAACCCGGAACTTATTTGTTTTGATGATGTTCCTTGATTAATTTCGTTCGCCATGCTTAACTATGCTGTATAACGTGCAGAGGAACCTTTTATTCTTCTACTTATTGCAAGCTTTATATAGTCTTTACATCTTTGCATGTGTTCATCCCAGGTATGTTGCAGTTGGAAATGAACCTTTCTTGGAAACATACAATGGTAGCTTCCTCAGAACAACCTTCCCTGCTCTGCAGAATGTCCAGTCTGCCCTGATAAAAGCTGGCCTTAGCAACCAAATAAAGGTGACTGTACCCCTCAATGCTGATGTCTATGCAAGTTCAAATGGGCTGCCATCAGGTGGTGACTTCCGAACTGATATCCATGGGTTAATGCTTCAAATTGTCAAGTTCTTGAGTGACAATGGTGCCCCCTTCACCGTGAACATTTACCCCTTTATAAGCCTTTACATTGACTCCAACTTCCCTGTTGATTATGCGTTCTTTGATGGCAATGCATCACCTATTGCAGATGGTAGTTTAACCTACTACAATATGTTTGATGCAAATTATGATACTCTTGTGTGGGCCCTGCAAAAGAATGGCTTTGGAAACTTACCAATCATAGTTGGAGAGATTGGATGGCCAACAGATGGAGACCTGAATGCTAACATAGTTTATGCTCAGAGGTTCAACCAAGGTTTCATGTCCCACATATTGGGTGGCAGAGGAACTCCAATGAGACCCGGTCCAATTGATGCTTATCTATTCAGTTTGATTGACGAGGATGCTAAAAGCATTGATCCAGGAAATTTTGAACGACACTGGGGAATATTTACTTTTGATGGGATAGCAAAATACCAGCTTAACCTTGGCAGCACAAATTCAGGGTCCTTAGTTCCAGCAAAAGGTGTGCACTATTTGGAGCGCAAGTGGTGTGTGATGAAGCCATCAGCGAACCTTGATGACCCACAAGTAGCACTAAGTGTGAGTTATGCTTGTGGACTTGCCGATTGCACCAGCCTTGGTTACGGAACATCTTGTGGCAGCTTGGATGCTCGAGGAAACATTTCTTATGCAGTTAATAGTTACTACCAGAGGAACAATCAACTTGATGTAGCTTGCAAGTTTCCAAACCTTTCAATGATCACCAAAACAAACCCATCAGTTGGATCTTGCAGATTTGAGATAATGATCGAACCATATTATGGCGGTGCAGGAAGGCGATTCGGGTGCCTCCAAAAGCCTCTAAGCCTGGTTGCACTTATCATTTTCTTTTCACTAACCGTTGTGTGAATTCCAAGGCTTTGGATTCATGAGGAACCACATTACCTAGACCATTCCATTTCATGTAGGATAACCTAGTGAAGGTAAAGAGCAATTGACCATGGCATAGTTGCAGTTCATGTGTTTGAAATTTGGAAAATTTGGAAGGTAGACAATGCAGTCAAGTTGTCAGCAATTTGCATATTTGAAACTAGAATTGCCTTGAATTATTTTCACCATGAAGAAAGTTTTGTCTTCTTTAGGAGTCTTGGGTGATAACAATGGAACTTCTCGCTTCAGCTGGGATTATTAATGGGATTGTGTGTTTTTCGTGACCCAGTAATTCCTTAATGGAATGAAATTGAGGGTGCTGAAAGTTCTACATTCTAAAAGTTCCTAGTCTAATCTATTAGTAGTTTTTTTTTAATAAAGAGTCTATCAAGCCAACCAAAAAAAAAAGCCCCACGGTACCTATGTATGCGAGTTTCCTTCCTCCTTAACTTGGGCAAAAAAACCCAAAAATAATTAACAAGACAACAGATTTGCATTGAGTAAAATGAAGCAACTCAATTGGTGAGCAAAATTAGACCATATAATTTTTAGGGTGCTGATTTTTCCGCTCTTTTTTTGTCCACTTATACTCCATTTTGTTTTTTATTACTTTTTACTATAACATACAAGGTAGTATAAGTGGACAAAAAATGAGTGGGAAAATCAGCTCTCAATTTTTATTGTTTATTATAATTTAGGGAAAAATACCATTAAAAAGGTTGTAGTGGATGCCATGGCATTTATTGCAATGTATGGGAAAAAAAACCCTTCATAAATGCCAGACAGAGCGAAAATGAATGTTACACAAGTTTTTAATAATGAGTAATATATTACTCTCTTTCTTTCTCATTATGTGACGAGTGAAAAAGAATGTTGTGGGGGCTTTTTTGTTCCGGCAGTTACAAATGGGATGGGCTGCCGTAAGGAGCAAATGAGTGAAATTACCCTTATGTCTAAGTTCAAGAATCAGACCCCAAGAATGGTTAGAAAGGGTAGTGAAGCCTTTAGAAGCACCCTAGTTATCTTCACCAACAAAAACAAAAACCGCTTACAGATAGATTTTTAGTTTGGCATGAGAAACTTGTGGCATGAAAGCAAAGTAGTCATGAGTTTAGCATTAAAGAGAGAGAGGGATGTGAGTTCCTATGAGAAATAGAGGTTTTCAAAGTAGAGGAGAATGAATTCTAAGAGGGTTCGTTGAAGAGAGAGATGTGGGGAAATAACAATGGGTGTGTTGAGTAGTTTCCGACAGCTTGACGAAAGCTCTGTCAAGCTCTAGAACAATTTACCAGAAGAGAAAATAGGAGGAGATGGAGGAATGGGGCTCGAAATTGCAGAGGTTTCAGGAATGAGAGATGAAGCTTGCTCTATGGATGTGTGTTGTGTTGATGGGTAGGAAATGTCTCTTTTTATATGCGCTGGAAGCTCATTCTTCCTAAGAAACCCTATATGGTTCCTCCCTAATCTGCCAAGTCTCTCCCTCCCTTTCTCTTCTCTTCCTTTGATTCATCTTTATTTTGTGAAATCTTCCTTAGTCCAAGCACTCAAAAATAAGATTTTTGGAGGCTCTAGAGCCTTCCCGCAGCTGTTCTAGTGGCAATCTCCTATCTTTGGTTACCATCTCTCTTTCTTTCCTCCCTTATTCATGGCAAGAGCTGGTAGGAGAAAGAGATGAGTAACAGTGTTGGTCTGAAGGGTGCTACGCGCTCTAATATTCTTTGGTTCTTTGAGTCGTTTGCCTTGAGTTTGTTTCTTGGCCATGTGTTGGAGACTCTCAATAGCTTACATGCATAGACATTTTTTGGCTTTTATCGTGGCCCTTATTTCCAGCTAAGTGCTGGAGGCTGCAGATATTTTCCTTGATTGCTTGGGCCTTTTTAAGGTGACAGGTTAACCCATTAAGAGAATGAGCTAATTTCCTAGAGTATTAGGTTATTTTTCCTAAAGTATTGGGCTATATTTTCTAGAGTATTAGGTCTTTTTCTCTCATTTATACTTACCCACATATTTGAGCTCAAAAAATGGGCTTGAGTTTCGGAGCTCCCAAGTAGCCCAAAACTTCCATTTCTCGACTCATCAATAGGCCTCATAAAAACTCGTTACCATCCATACCACAACCCACTTAGCTAGCCTCGGGCATTTGCATGGCTTGGGCCCACTTAAGCTTTTAACGTGGCTAGGTGCAAAATAAGGGTTTTCTGCTTGGTATTGCATGTTGATCGGCGTGCTCAAATTTTATCGCTTTGAAAAGGGATATGATGCTTGACGGAATAATTAGCATGGGCTTGTAGAGCCAGTGCATTTTATAGGCTCATTTCAATTCTTAGTGTGATGGATTGCATATTTATTTGACATGACACGTGATCATGGCTCGTGCAAGCATGCATGATGAATTTCGCGTGCTCGGAACAGGGTCTTTTCTTAATAAGGTGTCTCACTGGGCCGAGAATTTATTTGAGCCCAACCTTGGATTTTTTGGGCCTCAACAAATGTTACATACAAGTTTCCTCCTAGGGTTTTACATATTCTTCATATAATTTTTATAAACTATTTTTTACGAGAAACCAAAGGTCAATTACATACTTTTATTGCAATGGATTTGCATTTTAAACGTGAATTTTAAAAAAAAAAATTTGAATAAGAAGTGCAATCTTCCATGCCAAAGGCAATTGATATGACAAGCTTTAGGTGTAATTGCACGACTGCATGTAAATCAGCATGTAACGCTAGAAAACCGCCATCTTTAGTTAGTAAAGATTAGATTAGAGTAAGAGGAAAGAGATGAAGAGGTCGAGACAATTTAAGGATAATGAAAATTGAGAAAAATAGGTTTTGGTTTTCGAACGACAAAACCACCACTCAACTTTTTTATTCTACCTTCTTTCAAGCCATATTCATGAGCTGGGATTGGTTGTTGGCTTTTAGTTTATGTTTTGGTCCAATAAGTACATCAATTCTGTTTTGTTTGATGCGTGGTTGTGGTTTCTCTTCGGGAGAATTTGGGTTTGTAAGTTACGTTATAAGTGATGCACTTGGTTATTACATATTTGAAGCGATTAATCTCGACTATCTGTGGCCCTGTGCAACATTAAGTTGACCTGCGTGACTTTAAGTGGAGGTATACCATATAAGTTTGATGCTATGACTAGATCCCTCCATGTTTGGTGTAGTCCTTTACGAGCATTTGTTCTAGCCCTTGAGGCTTTTATATTTGTACTGCGCTTATGGCATAATTTATAAATACAAAATCCCTAGCATTTGACCCAAAAAAAAACTTTTTTTTAAAAACAAAAAACAAAGCAGCACATTCCAGACACAGCGCTGGCTTGGCTGGTCTAATTAATATGAAAGAGATTTAATTAATTGAATGAAAAAGCGCGTTGCAGTTTTTGTAATTTTTGTAATTATTTTATAAATAAAATAAAATTGTGTGAATGCATATATATATATATATATATATATATGGAATAAGAATAACAGTGAGAGAGTGGGTAGGATACGATAGATAACACCCAAGACTTCCCCCGTCCCTGGTGCAATAAAATGTCAATAACATCATCAAATATTATTAGAAAATAGAAAAAGGAAAGTGAGAGATAGAACAAGACTGTAACAAGACTGAGAAGAAACAAGAGGTCTTTGCTTCCTTCCTTCCTTCCTCTGCGCTGTTCGATCTCTCTTCATTCGGACTTGAGGTACGCTTTGTCTTAGATAATCGATTGAATTATGAAATAAGTGGGTTTTCCGTCTGTGGTTTGTGCTATTCGGAATTTAGCTTCAGCTTTGTGTTTCCGGAGATCAGATTCAAATTCCAATTTTTTCAACTTGTATTCTCCTTGATTTCCTACTACGAGAATTAGCTTTCGATTTTGTCCAATTTCTTTCCTTCTTTCATTTCCTATAATTGGTTTTGGGCTATCCTCTTTTTCGGAAAATTGTTATGATTGCTTCTATATATTAATTAATAATTTGAAATTTTCCATAAATATATTTGCTTAATTGCCCTTCTTGATTGAGATTATTTGGCAAGAATCAACCTAAATTTGCCGTTTTCGGCTCACTTAAACATCGGAATTCAGCCTTAATGCTACTACTCCTAAACAGTCTTGTCTTCTACAGTTTCCATATGTGGTAACGATTCGGTTCTTAATATTCTTGTAACCATAAATCTGTATTTTTATTTCTAAAAGAAAAGAAAAAAAATCAACCACTGCTGGTCTTTGCTCGTTGCATGATCCAATCTTAGAAAACCAGATACTGAAGAAACTTGTGGTTCCATTTTGATTTCAGGGGCTTGAAAAAAAAAGGGGGGAGTCGAGTACTTTGAAATTTGAAATTCTGATGCTGAAGAAGTAGGGCAACTTTGAAAGTTTTGCTTTTCTGTGGTAGAAGGAAATGTTGGAGGGTGGTGCCAAATTCCCTGGAATTATAGGTCTAAACAACCATGACAACAACTACTATGATTTGTCGCAAGGCTTTTACCACAAACTCCATGAGGGTGAGGGTGAGGGTACCAACATGTCTATTGACAGTATGCAAACGAGCAATGATGGAGGCTCTGTTGCCATGTCTGTAGATAACAGCAGCGTTGCTTCAAATACTAACGATTCCCATACTCGCATCTTGAACCACCAAGGGTTACGGCGACGTGCAAATGACAACTACTCTGTCCAAACCAGTGTTAACCGCCGAGGAAGAGTCACACATGCTCTGAGCGATGATCAGCTTGCTCGAGCCCTAATGGACAGCCATTCCTTGACACAGGGGCTTGAGAATTACGAAGAGTGGACAATTGACTTAACAAAGCTAAACATGGGTGAAGCTTTTGCACAAGGTGCTTTTGGGAAGCTATATAGAGGTACTTACAATGGTGAGGATGTTGCTATTAAAATTCTGGAGCGGCCAGAAAATGACCCAGAAAAGGCCCAGGTCATGGAGCAACAGTTTCAACAGGAAGTCAAGATGCTGGCTGCATTGAAACATCCAAACATAGTTCGTTTTATTGGTGGCTGCCGTAAACCAATGGTTTGGTGTATTGTAACAGAGTATGCTAAGGGCGGTTCAGTTAGGCAGTTCTTGATGAAGCGGCAGAGCCGATCAGTTCCGTTGAAATTAGCAGTCAAGCAAGCTTTGGATGTTGCGAGGGGGATGGCATATGTTCATGCTCTTGGGCTGATTCATCGTGACTTAAAATCTGACAACCTGTTGATTTTTTCAGACAAATCAATAAAAATTGCTGATTTTGGGGTTGCCCGTATTGAGGTGCAGACAGAAGGCATGACACCAGAGACTGGGACGTACCGTTGGATGGCTCCGTAAGACTCTTTTTTTACTATTTATCTATGATTTCTTATCCTTTTACACTATCATTTCCCCTTTTCTTATTTTTTAACTTATATTTTATTATAAGATAGAGTTAAATTTAATGATCTTTGGGTTAAATGATGTTTCCTTACATCATGAGTATGATGTCTTGGGCTCAAATCTCATTGGGTGCATGAGTAGATTTTCCGTATAAAAGGAAGAAAAGCATTTAAAAAAAGTAGATGCTTTGCTTCATGTTGTCATCTATTATCATGTTGGTTTAATCTGCATTACATGTGTTGGTTCATCTGGACTGTGATAATGAGGGACGCATTTGGTGTCTAGAAACTTGTCTTTACCAAAACCGTCTCTATCCCTCTTATACATTACAAACTCTTATATTGCGAGGAAGTCTTCTTTTGACATACTTTAAAAAAAAAACCCATTTCCGTACTTTAATTACTTCAGCTCCCTATTTAAGTTTCCTCACAAAATCCCACATTATTTGTCTTATTATCCCCTTTCTTGTTATTACTAAAACTTTTACGTTCCCTGATACGAGAGACAAGCAGAGTCACACGTGTAGGAGGGATCATTTTGATTTGTAATGGTTTTTAAAAAGTTTTCAACCTTGAGTTGCTTCTTCTTGGTGGACAAACATTTCATTTTGGCTTGCATTTGGTTGAGATTCATGTGTACCCATGTCTGACAAGTTCCCAAATTTACTTATATTGGAAATTACTTGCCCAAATGATTGAAATGAGAGACATTGACTATCTGTGAAATGATTGAAATGAGAGACATTGACTATCTGTGAAATGATTGAAATGAGAGACATTGGCGATTGAATTAAGTTATTTGTGAAATGATTGAAATGAGAGACGTTGACTATCTGTTTCTGTCTCTGTAGTGATGCTCCTGTGTTCTTAAGGGATATCTCTTAGAGTTTTTTTCCCTTCTGGTGCTGGTGTAAATTCTTCTTTTTTCTTTTGAATATATAAGTGGTTGATCCTTGGAACTTTTGTGACTATTTATTTTCGTGTTTCCAATGTGAGTTGCAGTTGTTGATCTTTAATGTCTTTCATTGTGTTGACTAGATTTCGTAAATTTACTTATTGATTTCTTGAATTTGACAACTTTATGTTTTCTTAGTGCTGGGCCTGATGGCATGACAGGGAGTGAAACTGAGAGAGAATGGAGTGAAGGATAGTCATTTGAGAAGAGGCCAAGTAGGAAAACTCAATTCGATAATTCTCAAATGAATATGACATTTGAGAAACTCTATCATAATAAATTGAAACATAATAATAAAATCCGTAAGCATTATATCTTATATTCTAGTTTGAATAAATCAAAGAAAAAGCATAGAACAAATGCTAAAGGAAAAGCAAAAACTTACTGTGAGACAGGGACCCATGTGATGCATGTGTGGTTGTGTCAGCGGCAACATTGATATCTGGAATGGACTGATCTCAAGGTGAGGTGCATTTGATGCTGGGTTTTGTTCCACTTGATGCTAAACATGGAGAGATTAGGAAACAACAGAAAGGCATAGATAAATAGATGTCAAAGAAAGAGAAGAAAGAAAGACAAAATGGAGTAAACTCGATTCAATACTTCTCAAATCATCATGTTAAATTCTGAAACCATGTTTACAATCCGGATTGTTGATGTGGCAATCCTGTAATGACTACAAAAAACCCTAATAAGAAATTGATAGTTAAACCTTTTATTTATACATTTTTAAATGAGCATTATCAAAGTCTAGATCTTCATTATTAGGTGCTTAGATCAGGTGCTGATCGCCATTCATTGGTGGTTTAATTAGTATCAATCCTGGATCCTCTTTACCCTGAATAAGCAGTGTATCAATCCTGGATCCTCTTTGCCCTGAATAAGTGGTGTCTGCATCTGTATGCAATAGTGTGAACTGAGCAGAATATTGAATAGCAGACATGAAATACATTTTCAACTAGCTCTTCAGAAAGGATATTGACTCTGGAGACAATGGTTACATGGATATATGTGCGCTAGATATCAATTGTTTTCTTCTGTATACGATGCGACTATTAAAATATCAGTTACCATGCGAATTAAACTGAAAACTGAATTTCGGTCATCTAAGTTATTGTTGTCTGTTGTCCGGTTGTGTCATTGCACGCTCCGATTAAAAACAAACTCTATATGCATTAGGTATTAAATAAACTAGTTTAGAATCACTTCCTAGTACATTCAGTTTTTGCCTTTATATGCCCTGGAAAAAGTGTATCATTTTAACTGTGGCCAATTTTATCTGTACGAGGATCAGCATGTACTGTATGTAAAATTTAACAAAAATTAGATCTTAAATGAGATACTTGGTATAATAAAAGTTATGGAAGTTAAAGTACATGCGACTGGAAGTTAAAAATTGTTAAAAAATTTAACTAGGGGCATTTGTTTCTCTGCGTGCAAAATATTCATTAGAGGAAAACAACTTGGAAACAATAACCACTTGTAAAATCTCTTTTTAGTATCAGATCAAGTGTTGAAAATTGGTGAACTATGGGATTATTCATAGCTCTTTAGCATTATAACCATTTACTCTTCCCTGGGGAAGACATATGCCTGCAAATGAACATGGAGATTGAGAAACCTGCATTATCTCATCTAATAATTTGAATGAAATTGGGAACTTTCACTTTTATTGCGTGAAGAATGATGCTCTCTCTTGGGTTTCTTATTTGTTGTTTTCCAAATTAGTTGCTACGTGTTTGGCACCTGCCCCAAATACATTGCTTGGTGTAGTTGAATTAAACAGAGGCTTGTTAGTGGTGTGATCAAATAGATTCATGAATAGAATTACATGTAGAAATGGGTAAATGAGAACCAGAAAAACTGAAATTGCTGATTAAGATTTTAAATTGTAAATCAATTGTTTTGTGAACTTTGTTTTTTCTTGATAACTGCTAGTGGGAAATTTTTCAGTTAAATTCCTGGTGTACAGTATATGGATTGCCCGTCTCTTTTTACTGTTTTCGAAATGTAAATCAGTAATGATCTTTGATGATGACAACTTTAGAGAGACGTTACTAGCATCTGGTGTTCATTGGTTATTTCTTGAACTCTTATACTTTTTTGGTGTGCGGTACTTTGTGTGCATTGCTTTATCGTATGGCTATCTGCAGGGAGATGATCCAGCATAGGCCTTACACTCAGAAAGTTGATGTTTATAGCTTTGGGATTGTTCTTTGGGAGCTTATAACTGGAATGCTTCCCTTCCAGAACATGACAGCAGTGCAGGCGGCATTTGCAGTTGTCAATAAGGGTGTCAGACCTATCATTCCCAGTGACTGCTTACCTCTTCTTGGCGAGATCATGACGAGATGCTGGGATGCCAACCCTGATGTCAGGCCACCCTTCACTGAAGTTGTGAGGATGCTTGAGCATGCAGAGACTGATATCATGACGAATGTCCGCAAGGCCCGTTTTAGGTGTTGCATGACGCAACCAATGACAGCGGACTGACCCCAGAAGAAAAATTGGAAAACTAAACAGTTATCTATAGCATAAAGAGAAAAACAAAAATGGAAAAGGAGAAAAAGAAGTGAGAGAAGGTATTGTAGCCTTGTGTATTTATCAGGTTTTATTTCTTTCTCAAGATAGAAAAGGAAGTGTTATTAAAAAATATTTGGTTTTCAGATCTCTATTTTAATGAATTTCTATCTTTGAATGAGTAATAGAAGAGTGCTCTATACTTACCCTCTGCCTTAGTTATATATTCTATCAAGAAAATGCAGTTTCTTTTGCGCCCCTCCTATCCTATTAATCAAGCGAAAGCGCAATTCGTCTCGGGGGAACAATCTAGTCAAATGCAGGTTGAACCAGATTCTCTTCTTTGTAACAGTACTCCTCCGAATGGTTGGCCTTTAGCGTTGGATCGAGGCAGCCTCTTCCGATTTAGCACATCTCTCTTGCCCTGTTATATGTGAGGATAAGATGCGGATACTCTTGTGAGCCGTCAGATTAAAATAGTGGCTCAGATTTAAAATTTTATTTGGACTACTAACCGTCAAATTACATTTTGTAAAGCCATAGGCTAGTTGGCCAAGGCAGTGTGTCCTCCTTCAGTTTGAATATCACTTTGTAAAATAATAAAAATTAATAAAAATCATACCTTGAAAGTTTGTTATCCATGCCCACATCCAACATTTTACACTCTTTTATGGCACGTAACAATTTGGTCATGTTTCTTTAAAAGTTGAAAATAATAATAAACAAGGCCAAATTACATTTTGGTCCCCATAATTTGACTCACTTTTTACTTTGATTCTCGTCATTTCAATTTTGTCAAGTTTAATCCTGTAGTTTTGTTTAGGTAGCAACCAAGTTCTGCAACTGTAAAATTGTTAAGAAAAATAGAAGAATTGATAATCTTTTAGGTTGAATTCAAAAGTTTTGGAGGGATGTGATGGAGTTTACGATTTGGACTTGATTGCAAAGGAAATTAAAGTACATGATTAAAATTGTCAACCTCAAAATGGCAATGACCAAAGTGGAAAATAAGTCAAACTACTTTGATAAAAAAAAATGCGACATGACCAAAAAAAAAAGAAAAAGAAGATAAAAATTATAAAACTGTTACGCCAATATGTTCATGTTATGAACTTTTTCGGAGCCAACATTTAAAGTTTTAATCTTTTCTTTAGACACTTCAAGGCCAAGTTTGAGCTTTTTATTCCCATCTTGCAAAGTTTCGCAAAGTTCGGTGATCTCAACCAAACTCGACTCTTTTGGGGTTTTGGTTATTTTGGATTTTGTGATTTTTGCTTGAGATAATGTTTAATTATAGTGATTTGGGCTATGTAATTATTTGTGTGGTTTTTGTCCATTTTAGTTTTGCCTTTTCTATATATTAGTTTTGTTGCCCTTTTGGAAATGGCTCTTTAAATGTCATATTGATGTTTATGTTATATTGTCCTCACTCACTTTATTTTCCCACCTATCATATAAATTAGAAAAGATACAATCATATTTTTTCATCAACCATTATTCCTAAAATATCCATTATCTTTACACCCACCAAGTAAATAATAATATATGATTAATTAATTAATAAACAATATAAAATACTCAACAACAAAAAAAAACTATTTCTCTCGGTTCTACCCGATCCCCTCCCCACAGCCCAGCACCGTAGCCACAAAACTCAACCCTTATGCTGCTCTCTCTCTCTCTCTCTCTCTCTCTGTGTTGAGAGGTGTAGACTTTGAGAGCCTAGAATTGCTGGGCTGATTCAAATCTCAGTTAAAAGTCCCTTCATATTATTAATACTGAAAATTTGGGGGGGATCTGCTTGGGATCTTTTGATTGTGGGGTGGTGACTATTAAAGAAACGAAGAGGAAAAATAGAGATGTGCCCTGGCAGAGGCGAAGAGACAGTCAGATGATGGTCGAGGTGGGGTTAATCTTTTTAATTTTTTATATATTATCTTGGTTTTTTATCACAAATGGTCATTCACATTTACGAAATTATCACGAATGGTCCTTAAGGCTTTTTTGTGACACTAATAGTCCTTAACGTTTGTGTTTTTTATCACAAATGGTCTCTGCAGTTATAAATTCTGTTAAATGTGACATGGAAGATAAGTAGAGTCTACATGTCCAATCACATTGTGACACGTGGATAAAAAAATAATTTTTAAAATTTTAAATAAAAATTCCTTCATTTTTTTTCTGCAACTTTTCATCCCCCTTCCTTACTCCTTCTCTCTCCTACTCTGCCCCCACTCTCCACCCTTTGCTCTCTATCTCTTCTCCCTGTCCTCTCCTTCTCCCTCTGTTTTTTTTCTTTCCCACTGCCACCTGCAAGAAAAAATATAAGATATACTGTTGCTCTCCAACTATAACCTACAGATTGCTATTTGTCAATCTAATAGAGTGGCTCTAATCAACAATAAAACTTATTCATTTTGTATATAATTAAGGCTACCAAAGATTGGCTGATGCAAAAAACGAAACTTGAAAGCGTGATGTTCGTTCGTAAACTTGACAAACTAATTTCCAGTCCCAACAGATTCCAACTTTTAGAGTAGGCAACATAATCCCATATGTGAGAATTGTAAGCACTTCAATCTTTGAGACAAATTTCTTGTTTTGGGTTTACAAATTCAAGTGAAGTAAGCATTCAATCTTCAATCTAATTGAGTGTGCTTAATTACAGAGCATGAAAAATACCAATTGACAGTGCTCAAGTGATGTAATGAGGCTAAAGAAAATGATTTTCATTAAAAATAGAAAAAGGAAAAGGCAAAAGAAGCAGAGGGTTGGGTGACCTGGTGAGCAGGAGAAAGTTGATGAATGGTTGTGGGACAGATATCATCAACGGACACTCCATATGCCTACAGCCATCCCCTCGTAGTCTTCCATGTAGTCCCCCAATACCAACAACACCTGCGTTCACCTTTCGCCATTTTCTTGGAATTTGAGAGAGAGAGAGAGAGAGAGAGAGAGAGAGAATTTGGTTGGACTAAACTCTCAGATGGATAAAGAAATAGAATATGTTAAAACGTATAGCTGGGCGGCAGTGGGAAAGAAAAAAACAAAGGACGGAGAAAAGTTGCTGAAAAAAAATGGAATTTTCATTGAAAAATTATATAATTTTTTTTATCCACATGTCACAATGTGATTGGACATGTGGGCCCCACTTATCTTCCATGTCACAGTTAACATAATTTATAACGGCATGGACCATTTGTGATAAAAAGTTCAAACGTTAAGGACTATTAGTGTCACAAAAAAACCTAAAGGACCATTCGTGATAATTTCGTAAACGTGAAGGACCATTTGTGATAAAAAGTCTATTATCTTTTATTCATTTTTAATTAGTTTTAATGTTTTTTTCTCAAGTTCTTGGAAGTCATTTTATAAATGGGTATATTTGTCTTTAAAATTTTGAAGATAAGATAGGTGGAAATAACAGCACTCTATATTGTTGAATGTTATTTAATGAAGTTGCTCTTTAATAAAGAAATAACAAATTAAACTCAAGAAAACGGGTTTGTTTGGTATTCAACTTGAATCTAACTTTTAAACTCAAAAACAAAATTTGAGTCAAAACAAAGAAAATATGTTTGGTGACCCTATTTAAAAAAACTCAAACTCAAAAACAATTAAAAAAACACTCCAATTATTAAAAACAAAAAATATCTGTTTTTTCAGTTTTTTTCTAACAACCTACAATTTCTCAAATTTTTAAGATTTAAAAACAGTTTTTAAGTTTCATACCAAACAAGTTTTTGAATCATAAAAGTAGATTTAAGAACTCCTTATTTTAAAGAAAAATAAAAGTTTTTGAGTTTCCTATTTGAATAGGATACCAAACGCCTTACTCATAAAATTTACTCAATTCAAGTTCTTTCTCATGCATCTTGTCATTCAAACACGAATTATCAATCACAAAATTAGCATCATTAACAAAAGCATGAAATTTATCACTCAAAGAAGAATTTTCACGTTCAAGCACAAAATTCCAGTCAATTGAACACACAAAGAAGAATTTTCGTTTTTACCACTCAACTTTCTCATCCTTTAGAATAGTCAACTGTTTGGACAACTTATCAAAAGCTTCGTATAAATCTTCATTACTAATACCTCACCTCCTTCATTAGATTCACTTTCACTTTCACTAGCTTATGCTAGTATTAAATTATATTAATGAAAGCGTGTTTTGTAGTTAGAGTTTTTTCCAGAAACGATAAAAAGTAAAACATTATATCATCGCAACAAAAAAGTTTACCTGAATGAAGAGAGAGGGTGCGATTCATTACACGCAAGACTTTCCTCTTGTAATAAAATGTAAAAAGAAAAAACATTAATTATAGAAAACAAAAAAAAGGAAAGTGAGAGATAGAAGAAAGGACGACTTGGGAGACTGAGAAGAAGAGGTCTTTGTTTCCCGTGTCGTCGATTCCATTCGATCTTCTTCAATCGGAGATTGTTACCGTGGATTGACTGAGGTACGTTTTGTCATAGCTCTCTTCAATCAGAGCAAAGCTGGAATTTTGCTGGCAGCTTGTGTTTCCGGGGATCAGAATCAATTTCCCATTTTTAAGACTTTTCGTATTCTGTGATGTCCTTTTACTCCTCTTCATAGGAATGAACTGTCGATTTCTTTGTTCTTTTTGTTAAATTTCAGATTTTTTTCTTTCTTAATATTTGTTTTGGGTGTGTTCTTTGATTCCCTATTGCTGATGAGGACCCATGTATTGTTCTTAAGAATTAGTAAATTTCCATATATATTTGCTTGACTGTCGTTCTTGATTGAGTTGATTTGGTGGTGTGAATCAAGTTAAAATATACCATTCTCGGTTCCTTTAAACTTCGGAATTTCTGCCAAAATGATGCTAGTCCTTGAGAGTCTTGTCTTGTACAGTTTCCACATATGGTAGTAATTTAAATATCACTATTATAGTAATCGTAGAGTTCTGTATTGCTGGCCGTTGCTCGTTATATGATTCAATTTCGAAAATGGTATGGTTAACAAATTTTCGTGGGTCAATTATTTTCTCTTTTCAGGGTTTTGAGAGAGAAGGGCGTGTTGAGTTTGAAATTTGAAATTTTGTATGCTGAAGGAGTAGGGAAATTTTGAAGGGTTTGCTTTTTTCTGGGAGAAGGAAATGTTGGAGAGCGGTGCCAAATTCACTGGAATAATTGGTCTAAACAACCATGATAACAACTTTGATGATTTGTCGCAAGGCTTTTACCACAAACTCCATGAGGGTGAGGGTACCAACATGTCCATCGACAGTTTGCAAACTAGCAATGATGGAGGCTCTGTTGCCATGTCTATAGACAACAGCAGTGTTGCTTCAAATACTAATGATTCTAAAACTCACATCTTGAACCACCAAGGGCTGCGACGACGTGCAAAGGATAACTACTCTGTTGCACAGAGTGTTAACCGCCGAGGAAGAGTCACACATGCTCTTAGTGATGATCAACTTGCTCGAGCTCTAATGGACATCCATTCCTCGACAGAGGGGCTTGAGAATTACGAGGACTGGACAATTGACTTAAGAAAGCTAAACATGGGTGAAGCGTTTGCACAAGGTGCTTTTGGGAAGCTATATAGAGGCACTTACAATGGCGAAGATGTTGCTATCAAACTTTTGGAGCGGCCAGAGAATGACCCAGAAAAGGCCCAGCTGATGGAGCAACAGTTTCAACAGGAAGTGATGATGCTGGCTACGTTGAAGCATCCAAACATAGTTCGTTTTATTGGTGCCTGCCGTAAACCAATGGTTTGGTGCATTGTAACTGAGTATGCTAAGGGGGGTTCAGTTAGGCAATTCTTAGCAAAGCGGCAGAGCCGATCAGTTCCATTGAAATTAGCAGTCAAGCAAGCTTTGGATGTTGCGAGGGGGATTGAATATGTTCATGGGCTTGGGTTGATTCACAGGGACTTAAAATCTGACAACCTGTTGATTTCTTCAGACAAATCAATAAAAATTGCTGATTTTGGGGTTGCCCGTATTGAGGTGCAGACGGAAGGAATGACACCAGAGACTGGGACGTATCGCTGGATGGCTCCGTAAGACTTCTGACTCTTGGGCTGAAATATCTTATCCTTTGTTGCCATCATTGGCTTATCTACTTTATTTTAACTTTTGGTATCCCATTTCATTGCCTTTATATGCTTTAACATCTTCTATTTAATATGCTTTCTCAATTCTAGTATTGCCTTCTGTTATAGAACTTTTATTTCAGTATGTTAAAGTTGTATGAATTTCTTAAATATAACTTTTTTTTGGCATATAAATGATTATTAGAATTTGGTACTGATAATTGGTCTCTTCTCTACTTTGTTTCTTTTGTCATTGTTTGCTAGGAGACGTGTACCCTACCCTGTATCTGATTATGCTTCTAGTTTTATTTTTTTGGTTGGTCTCTTTAACATTGACTGATATGGTTTTGTCTATGACCATCATGCTAGGAACTCTCAAATCTCATTTGTGGCATGAGTAGTTTTCCACGTAAAAGGGAAAAAAAGATAAAATATCCCAAGTAGATGGAGTTTTTCGTACATTCATCTATCATGATGTTGGTTTCGCTCATCTATACACTGTGATAATGAGGGATTCATTTGATGTCTGCAATTTTGTGTTTCCCCCAACTATCCCTATCCTCTTATACATTACAAACTCTTCTATTAGAGGATAATCTTGTGTTTTTTGTGTAGTTCAAGAAGAAAGAAAAAAAATTACCGTACTTTCATTGTTTTCGTATCCTATTTAATTTACCCCCACAAACTGTCCCACATTATTTTCTTACTTTATTTTGTCATATGATCCCTTTTGTTTTTGTTTTTGTTTTTGTTTTTTTACTTTTATATATCAACCCGTGTTACATGAAACAAGCAAAGTCACACATGTGCCGTGGGGGGTTATTTTATTTCTAAGTGGTTTTTATAATGGTATCCAATCTTGACTTCCCTCTTATGTGAGTGAATAGTTAATTTTCCATGTTCCAATATCTGTTTATAATAGTTTCATTCATATATGAGGCATCTCTCTTTTTTTCCATTACACACAATACTTAAGAATTCTCTGTTTTAAAAGGTAAAAAAATAAATTGATTTCTTTGAAATGAAAGACATTGACTTCTATGTGTTTGTGTCTGTGTTAATGAATTTTCTTGCAGTGCCGGTTTGAATTCTGCATAACATTCTTCTTTCATTCAAATGTATTCTCACGTTTAAAATGTGAATTACATTTATTGATTTCTAATGTCTTGTTGTCTAGATTTCTTGATTTTTAGTACTAATTTTTTTCTATATGAAACCTTTTTGTCTTCTTAATGATGGGCCTGAGTGGAAAAGAAAGGATGATCTCTTCGAGTTTGTTGTGGAATGAGAGGGAGGGAAATCAAGAGAGATGGAGAGAAGGATAGAATAGAGGTTGAAGAAGAGAGAGGAGAAAGAGAGGCAAAATAGGCAAACTCAACTGAATAATTCTCCAAATGAATGTCCCTTGAGAGAGTGAGACGTAAATTAAAGAAATTAATATTTAAATTCATATGTTATGGCGATTATCAAACCTTAATTTCTAGTTTTACTAAATGAAAAGCTTAAGATATACCTAATTCATAAGTTTGTACCTTCCCCTCCTAACATAGTTAAGTATCCTTCTATTTCTTTCCGCCCAAACTACCTAAAAGACAGCATCACAGCACACCTCCCTTAGCACCACTCCCTTATTCTTCTCTATTAAAAAAAGAAACCTCTCACACAACAAAGCAGCGCACGAGACCGGAATCATCCAACTCAAAAAAGCCTCCCTAAACAACGTAACCACAAAGATAATGCAATTGAACAGTGAATAAGCACGTGGTCGAAACTGTCAGCACCACTTTTACACATTACACACCAATGAGGAGACCAACAAGAAGAAGGTGGGTCTCCTCTGAATATCAAACTATTTAATCTCCTGTGAACGATTATCCATGCTACCACCCTTACCTCAGGAGGTACTTTAGCCTTCAAAATTATATGAGAGGGAAATACATGGAGAGAGAAAATTTGTCCATTAGTTGCCTTGAAGGGGATTTACCAGAGAAAATCCTTTTCAAGGCAACTAATGGGTGCCTTTTATCTTTCTCGACTTTTTTCTCTCTGAATGGTGTGCTTCTATTTGAAATGTTGCTTTGACTTTCTTGTCTTTTTTTTTTTTGGGGTCAACCGACTCTTGTCTTCAATGTCATATTTTTCTTGATTCTACACACTTTATTTCCTCATGCCATCAGATCAACCATGGCCTTGTTCTTTTCTTTTAAGAGGATTTACCAGAGAAAATCCTTTTCAAGGCAACTAATGGGTGCCTTTTATCTTTCTCGACTCTTTTTCTCTCTGAATGGTGTGCTTTCTATTTGAAATGTTGACTTTGTCTTTTTTTTTTTTTTTTTTTTTTTTTTGGGTCAACCGACTCTTGTCTTCAATGTCATATTTTTCTTGATTCTACACACTTTATTTCCTCATGCCATCAGATCAACCATGGCCTTGTTCTTTTCTTTTATTTTTTGTCCTTGTTTCCAAACTTTTTTCTTTTTTTATTTTTCATCGTATTTTGGAATGTTCTTGCTCCAATTGATCTTCTCAGCTTTGGCAGTAGTTCTCATTGCCTCCAAAGATTCTCTTTTAATAGAAATGTCTTTATCCATTATATACAAAGATATTTTTCCCCCTACATGAGAATCTTTTTCTTTAATAGCTTTTGGATTTTTCTCAACAATCTAAGCCCTTAATTAATAGCTAAATTTTAACAATTGGATCATCCTGGATTTTCTTATTGAATGAAGAAATAAAATCAAGAATTAGATAACTGTAAAAGTCTCATCAAATTGAGAGGCTCTCTATGACGAAAGTAACCTAGGGTGGGACCTGAAATGCTCATTAATGAAAAACTATATATCCATCCAAAGTACCTATCTTAAAGACATTATAAAACATCCATGTACCACATCCTTCGACAACCCTTTGGTATTAATCATGCGGTAACGAGGTTTGATTTAATTTAGGAAATGTGACAATGCATACAATTTAAATAACACACACTGTATTTGATACTAACCAAGAGGGTCTGAATCAGCCCATGGTTCATTCCTTTCAGTTGTTGATGTGAATGAAATAGTAACACAGAACTCAAATTGTATTCAAGCCCTTTTTGCATTTCACCCCCACCCGGACACACACAAAAAAAAATGAAAAACCACAGAATAACTTTTTTTCTAGAATAGCATACTAATCAATCCTTAATAATTAAAACTCTAAATCATGATATTAAATAAACCTTAAATTGTAATGTTAATAAATACAGACTTAATTAAAGCTGTGCCTATGGATAAAATAAATACTGGTTTTCTTCTTGTATCGGTCATGAGGAAATTTCCTTTGTTGTTCCATTCTTTATGATATGTCTGATGAATGACCCGCTTTACATTTTTAAGAGGGTTATACATTGCGAGACAATACCTACTGTTATTGTTATTAGAATCAAAAGTTATTGTGTGCAATGTAATTATGGGGTCACTCACGCTATTACCCAGTTACTTAGATATGATGGTGACTACACTTGATCGGTAGTGTAATTAGAATTGGTCCTGGATCCTCTTGACCATGAACTCAGAAGTCTCCATATCTGTAAGCAATAGTGTGAACTGAAAGAAATTTTAAGTCTTGTTTTAGAATTTCGATGAGGTGTTTTGGTTCCAAATGTTGGGAGCAGATCAGATTACATTTTCAACTAGGGATTTGGAAAGTAATTTGACTCTGGATCCTATAGTTACACGGATAATTTGTGATGTGCACCGTGTGAAATGCATTTATATCGATTGTGTATTTATGAAGGTAGCTCTAGTGCTCTAACCTGTTTCGTTTTTGCATAGGATGCATTCTACAAATAGTGTCCAATTCCATTATGGTTTATTCTAATAATCTTTTTCAGGTCTTCTTTTTGATATTTTATAATAGTTATATTTTTAATCAAGAAAACTCATGTTCGAAAGGCTTACGCCTTGCCTTGTGGGACTGAAAACGCCTTGCCTTTGAAAATGTTGGTATTAGCTATTACGTATCTATCAGACTAGCATAATTTTCAATTTCCACTTCATTTGCATGTGAGAAACCTGTGTTGTTCTCATCTAATAATTTGAATGAAATTGGAAACCTTCTCTTTCATTGCCCGAAGAATGATGCCCTCTCATGGGTTTCTTAATTAACGCTTGTTAGTTGCATGACCAAATAGTTCATCAGTATTGTGTCTTTTCGGTTGTATATCAATATTGTTTCATGAAATTTGTTTTTCTTGAGGACTGCTAATGGGAAATTTATTAATTAGCTTCCTGGTGTACAGAATGAGGATTGAACTTAAAGGTTTGCTCTTTTGTTACGGTTTGCACAATGAAATTGATAATGATCCTTCATCATGTAGCGACAACTTTAGATGCTTGTGACTAGCATCATTGTGGATTGTTTTTTGGTTATTTCTTAAACTTTTATTTTAGTGCGGGCTACTTAAGTGCATTGCTTGATTGTATTTGCTGTCTGCAGGGAGATGATCCAGCATAGGAAATACACTCAGAAAGTTGATGTTTATAGCTTTGGGATTGTTCTTTGGGAACTTATTACAGGGATGCTTCCATTCCAGAACATGACAGCAGTGCAGGCAGCATTTGCAGTTGTGAATAAGGGTGTCCGTCCTATCATTCCCAGTGACTGCTTACCTGTTCTTGGCGAGATCATGACACGATGCTGGGATGCCAACCCTGATGTCAGGCCACCCTTCACTGAAGTTGTGAGAATGCTTGAGAATGCTGAGACTGAGATCATGACAACTGTTCGTAAGGCCCGCTTCAGGTGTTGCATTACCCAACCAATGACGATGGACTGACCTCAGAAGAAATAATGGAAAAGAAAACAGTAATGTATAACATAAAGAGGAAAAAGGAAATGGAAAGGAGAGAGAGGTGAGGTGAGAGAAGGGAATTATATTGTAGCCTTGTGTATTTATCAGGTTTCATTTCTTTCGTAAGATAGATAAGGAAGTGGTGTTAAAAAATATTTGGTTTTTGGGATTTCTATTTGATTGAATTTCTGACGCTGAATGAGTAATAGAAGAGAGAATTGATGTGTATGTATGCATCTCTTGTTTTGCTATGTTTGCTAATAGTCCATCATCACCACGACAAACGGCTGCACCCTGCTACCAGGGTGTCCGCTGTAGCAGAGGAAGCTGAAAAGCCCGATATTTTCTATAGAGTTAATATATATCATCTAGATGCAGCTTCTTTTGTGGGCATCAGCTCATCAAGCGAAAGACGCTGACTTACTGGCAAATCGATAATTCCTGTCAAAAGACACTGGCCCGGTAGTAGCCCTTTCCTTCCTTTGAGGTGGCTTCTCTCAACTACCAATATTTAATGACTTGATGTCATCTTAATCCAAATGGTAAGAGTCCACAGGTAGAACTTGTCTCTAAAAACGGCTTGTAAGGGAATGGTGTCCATGAGCTCTTAAATCACTCTATGATATATTTTAACAACGTGGGATCTTAAGTCCTAACAGCCTGTGTTTTTAATTCTAATATATATTTAAGTATCCACATATTTCATAATTGTTACCGATTTTAACGTTTAGCTTTTATGTGAGATTTTCCGCATTTAAATCTTTGGACTTGTTCTAGTATCCATATAATGAACAAAAAACCTTCTGAGTTGAAACAAACAAACTCATGAAGACATCAACTAGTTCTTAGTCTAATGATATAATATTATGAAATAGTCCTACGTTTGAATCGTCACTTCCCTATTAATAAATAGTTAGATAAATTACATTTGGTTTAGTGACACTCAGTCTCCACTTTATTGAAGGAGATCCTAAGTTTAAATATCATAGACCATGTTGTTGAATAAAAAATAAAAATAAAAATCTACCTAAACTACAAAGAATCTAAATAGTGCAAGGGTGCATTCGCTTTGAATGATTAAGAAGATGATGGGTTGAAAAAAAATAAATTCTGATGAAGGATTGAGTTGAAGGTACGAGGGATATTGTATTTTACCAAATACCAAAGCCTTATAAACTTGAGCTAATAAACAATTGCAAGTTATCAAGTCTACTTCTCCAAACAACTACAAACACTCATCTTTGTCCTCATCAAGCCATGGATTCTGCTTAGGCCTCCCAACATTGTTAAGAGCTTTCCAAACGACGCTGTTACACTTGAACCCTGAGCCAAAAGCGAGTTGCCAAACCCGATCACCCCTCTTGATCTTGGAAGTTGCCTCTAAATAAGCGAGTTCATACCAAACGCTACTACTAGAAGTGTTTCCAAATCGCTCCAAGGTTTTCCTGGATGCCTCCATGTACTCCTCTGTAAGCTCCAGGTTTTTCTGTATTTCATCGAGCACCTTGTTGCTTGCTGCTAATATACACACATGCTCGAAGGCGAGCTTGTAGTCAGGGATGTATGGCTTGTAATTAGTTTTCTTCTTCCTGAAGAGCAAATTGGTGAGGGAATGGAATTGTTCGGAGATGGGGAGAACTAGGGGGCCAAGGGTGGTGATGTTGGCCTTGAGTGCATGCCCGCCAACCTCAACCACATCTTTGCTCACTGACACGCCTTGTGTCCCTTTTGCATCTTCCTTTAAATGTATGCTTTCGAAGCTTCTCTCATCCATGCCTTTGTGAGTTCGAACCAGCTGCATTATATATATTCGCCACATTATATAAGATTATTAGTTTAACGAAAGAAAATTTATGCAAGTAGTAGGTATGTACCTGCTTGAGTTCATACTTGGCACGCCATCTGTCGAGACGGGAGCTAGAGAGCAACATGGCTGCAGCCCCCATCCGAAAGAAGCAATTAGAAAGCAGCATATCGAAGTCGTTGCCTTTGTACCATGTGTAGCACACGGCCTCTGTGCTCACTACCAGTGCATATGTGCCAGGATAAGCATTCAAGAGGTCTTTTGCCAGATCAATGGCTATGATTCCTGCAGCACAACCCATTCCACCGAGGTTGAAGCTCTGAATGTTAGGCCTCAGCTTAAAATGGTTTATTACCATTGATGACAGAGATGGAGTGGTATTCAGAACTCCACAGTTCACTACTAGGATTCTAATGTCCTTTGGCCGGATTTTGGTGGCTCTGAAAAGGTCATTTATGGCCCCAAACATCACCATAGCTGCCTCTTCTCTTCCATCTTTTAGACTTATTTTGTAATCAGGGTGAAACACTACTCGGGGCATGTACGTCTCTTGGCCTATGCCAGAACTCTTGAGAACTCGTTTTTGAAAATCTATGGCAGCATCATTGAAGTTGCCTGAATTTCTTGCTAATTCAATGAATTCCTTCTTTGAGATCTTTAATTTGGTGCCCCGTACGTACAGAAAATTAAATGAAAAACCAGAAAAAACTTCAACATTAGTTATTAGTATTGAAGATCAAAATATAGAAATTATGAACTAGTGTAGCTATATAGCTAGTATAGTAATAGCATATATGTAAATTGAATTACCTTTAGTTCATCTGGTGGACGATAACAAGCAAAATCAACTAAATAAGTAGAGCGAGGTGCCAAGTCAAGAAAAATATATAGAATGAATCCCAATAATACCAATATAAAGAGAGCATCCGTAAGTTCACATTTTGGATTTGGAAAGAGATCTTTCAGCTTTCCTATTTCAGCACTGCAGAGCACTATGAGAACCGGTACAATCAAGAAGTAGAGCCTATGGCTGATGAGATAACTATAACCAAGCTCCACATATTTCAGATTAACTGAACCAAGAAAATCCGGCAAGCGTTGCCGTACCTTTACAGACACAGAGGAAGATCCACCATTGGGACCCAAATTCTCAGAGCCCTGGTTTTCGATCTCTGCTGAAAATTGCTCCTGCTCTCTTGCCATTGGAACTTTCTTATTGTTTATACTAGTTTTCTGCAATGATGTTCAAGAAAATAGCTATGTTACATAAGCCGCTAGAGAATGGAACATGTATGTATTTGCTATCGCCACTGAAAATCAGTATCTAATAACAAACCCACCAATGCAAATGAATTAAATGAGAAGTGCAGGATATCTCAAGGATGCATGGGGTGTGGAATTAGCTGAAGGGATATATAACAGTGTAGAAAAACAATATAATAATCACCCAAGTTACGTTAAGGGTATTGCAAATTGTAAAGATTGGCAACAGAAAGTAGGCTCTTTGTGCATGAGGGCGTATGAGCAGCTGGTTCATAGCACCAATTAAAGTTGTACGTCTGGGAATGGTTTTGTCTAGCTCCATCACCAACTGGGAGAAATTTATGTGAAATCTTCATCCAATAACTGATGACCATTTACTGTGTACTATCAATTCTGACCGTCCTAGAGAATTGAATTTGAGTTGTAAACACTTGGGTCTCAGTTGGTCAAAAACTTTCTGTAAAGACGTCCATCTCTATCGATATTGTCAATAATGTATCGATAGCATCTGTTGTTATTATTTGATAATAATATCTATCTACACATTATCAATACGACATGACACTAACTGCTGAGTATGTATCCTAGGCCTTGTGTTTTAGTAATCTCTTCTCTAACTTGCAGGAGACGCATCTATCTTTGCTTTACGACATTGATGGGGTTTGTAGTTCACCTTACTCAAATGTTCTTTTTGGTCCTTTGTTAACCAAAATATATATATAAATATATATATATATATATATATATTGCTTTTATTCTAACTATATTTTGATGCCCAAGGCCCAAAGCCTACTCGGCCAGGGCAGCTTAGTTATGAGTTTGCACGGGTGGCCAAACAAAACAAAGTACTTTCTTCCCTTCAAAACAAAACTAAAAAAAATTCATGCCTTCTTCTTTCTCTTGAACTCTTAGGGGCCGTTTGATAACGCTTTCGGAGAATGTTTTCTAAGAATATTTTCAGAGGATGAAAACGAGAAAACAAATTTGCATTTTCAGGATTCGAAAATATGTTTCTAGTAGATTAATTGGAAAACATATTCAGAAAATAAAAACAGTGAAAACGCGTCTCGTAATACAATTTGAGAATAATAATATATGAGTTATTTTTCAAGTGTATTTTTGTTAATTTCTGTTCTACAAAAAAAGATTTTTAAAAAATCTGATATTTTTTAACGCTAAAATTATTATAAACAATGGAAAAAAATGATATTTTTTAAAGGCCCTAAAACTATATTTTCTTCTTCATTTTTTCTCCTTTTTCTCCTTTTCTTTCTTTCTTCCTCTTTTCTTCTTCCTTGTTTCTTCCACACCCACTCTTCCTTCCTTCCAAGACATGAATCCCATCAACCCACCCATCTTTCTCTCTTTCTCTCTCTGATTCCACTAATTAATGGTTGTGGTGGTTCAATTGGATGGTGATGGTGGTTGAGCTGGGTATGTGGTGGTTCTTCTTCTTCTTCGTCCTCTCTCTGATTCTTTCTCTTCTTCTTCCTTTTCTCATTTTTTGTTTGTTTTTGAATTTGCAGATTTGTGTGATTTTGGGTTGGAGAAGATGGGTGTTGTCCTTGGTGGTGGTTTTCTTAGTTGTCAAGAGAGAGAGTGGGAGTAGATGGGATGCATTCTCGTGTCTTAAGAAAACACTAAAAACAACTTTTTTGTGTTTTTTATTTTTGTACATGAGGTTGGATTTGTTTTCATAAAACAAATTTAGTGTTTTGGGAAAACACTGCACCAAATGGGTGTTCTGTAAAAATTAAAATCGGAAAACGAAAATGGGGCTGTGAAAACAATACCGAACGGCCCCTTATTTTTTTTACCCAACGTACAAATATTTATCTTTATCAAATGAAAACATTAAAAAATTTATGAATTTGATTTTGTGATTATTATTACATGCTAATTGATGATGAATTTTAGTATAAACAATTATTTTATGACATTAAGTCATGACAAATTTTTTTTAATAGTATTTTCATATTAGATTATGTGAAGGCTCCAATTTAAGTTTCGCACAAGGCCCTCAAAATCTCAGGACCGGCCATGTGAGTTTGTACCATGGGTCACATATTGCAAACCAAATCCACCCATATGATAAGGACACTTAGCTTGGGCTAACCCACTATTTAAAGTTTTGGAGTGTAAATTATAGGTGCAATAGTCCCTGGACTTTGGCATGATTCTAATTTTGGTACTTCAATTTCCAAAATGGTTAAGGTGGTTAGTAAAAGAATTCATATTGTCTGTTATGTTAGGATTTTCTGTATAAAAATAAAATAAAATAAAGTAAAATAAAGAGCATGTGATGTCCACATGGGAGCAGTTGAGAGTCAAACAAGACTTTTAACATAATTTCAGAGCTCAGGACCAAAGGAGCATTTTCGCTCACCACTTAAACTCAATATGTACATTCACCATCATTCTTAAAGTATTTAAAACTTTTAAGTAACCATAGTTAAATCTTTATTTTTAAAATTTTAAAGTATTTAAAACTAAAAAAAATAAAGAAAATTCATAATTAAATAATATATTATATTTACATATAGCGGCGCGACTATACTATTATATATATATATATATAAAGGCTTATTTATTGTAGTGCCCCCTGAACCTTTGGTTAAATCTCACTTCACCCGCCTTAAAGTTAAAGTGACCAACTTAACCCCCATTGACCGTGATTTCGTGTTTCACTTTAACCTCTACCGTTATCTCCATTAATAACTCTATCAGTTTTGATGACGTGTCATGTGTATTTTTCTCTTTTTACAACAAGTGATGATGTGTCATGTAAACGGCCTACTTTTTTTGTTTAAATTGAACTAAATATATAATAAAATAATGTAATTACATGTTTAATTATATATATATATAAAAGGAAAAATTAATAATAAAAAATCTTTCTTCTTTACGCTTTTTAAAATAAATAAATAAATAATTGGCTTATTATCACAAAACGTCCATAAGGTTTACGAAACTATCAGATTGCATCCTTAATGTTTTTTTGTGTCATTCGTGGTCCTTAAGGTTAGTATGTGTGATCACAAATGGTCCATGTCGTTAGGTTCTGTCAAAAACTCCGTTAGTTTGCTGACATGGCATATATATATATATCACAAAACATCCCTGAGGTTCACCCACCTATCACAAATGGTCATTGCGAAAAATTTTAATTTTAATTATTTAAAATTCATAAAATTTTGGTTTTCTTTTTAAAACTTTATGAATTTTAAATTATTTAAAAATATACATTATATTTTAAATACATGTGACACTATATTATTGTAGATGTGAGCCATATATATGTCACATCAACAAACTAATGGAGTTTTAAAAAAATAATTTAAAATGAAAAAAATTAAGGGTTTACGGTTCATAAATTGGTCCTCAAGATTAAAATCCTTCTATAAATGGTTTTTTCATTTATAAATAATTTTAAAAAGAAAACTAAAATTTTATGAATTTTAAATTTAAAAATTTAAAAAATTTGTATGGACCATTTGTGATAGGTGTGTGATCCTCATTGATGTTTTGTGATATATATATATATATATATATATGCAGTCCCCTTCTATTGAGGGATCCTTCAAATAATTTTATTTGAAGGACGCCCTTTAGGGTATCCTACAATTTTTTTTCTAATGATCCAAACCATATATTTTTTAGGTCTTCATTTATAGATCATCCTTACAAAAAATTAGACAAATTGGAAACCTTTTCGACATCCAATTGTGTCTTACAAAATCAATGAATACGGTGCTTCAAGAAAGTACTAAAATTTTAATAACTCAATTGAGTGGTCAAATGATATCGGATTCAAGTGATTTTTTGTAGAGATGATCTTTGAATGAGTATCTACAAAATATACGGTTTGAATTAGTGAAATACAATCCATAGTGGGGCCTACAAGGGGTGTTCCTCAAATAAGCTTATTTAAGAGATTCCTCAATGGAAGCTCTCTGTATATATATGTCACGTCAACAAACTAACAGAGTTTTTGACCGAACCTAACGACATGGACCATTTGTGATCGCACATGTACCTTAAGGACCATAAGTGACACAAAAAAACATTAAGGATGCAATCTGATTGTTTCGTAAACGTTAACGACGTTTTGTTATAATAAGCCATAAAAAATTTATAAAACAAAAACCCTACCCAAAAACAACTCTCCCCAGCAACACCAGCCCAAACGGCTTCCGCACCCGCTCTCCACTCCTTTATCCTTCTTCCTTCCAATTTCCAAAACATAAAAAAGAACATAAACAACAAGAAGAAGAACATCTTTAGCTGCTGCTACTTCTACTTTTTCAAGTCTTCAACTTTTATTCATAAAAAGATATCGTTTTTAATTAAATGGGAAGATCTTCTTGCTAGGAAAAGGCGCACACCAAGTAGCTTGGACCAAAGAAGAAGATGATCTATCTCAATCTCTCTTTCCCTTCCCCAAAACTAACCCAGGGCAGGCTTTCCAACAATTCTCTACAATCAAATCATCCCCAAATCCCATCTCCCACATTCAAACCCAAAATTCCCTCATTCTAAACCTAAATTGAAACATTTTTACTCCAAAGGAAATGGACAGACCCTAAATCACTAGCTTTTCAAACAATAATTCAAAACAAAAGACAGAAAACCCTATGGATCAAAAACTTTGACACCGCTTCGTCCATTCACGCCCACGATGACAACTCCATCATAGCCAATGTCGAGGGGTTGGTGTACATCGAGGCGGCGGACAGGACATCGGGGTGACAACGCTCGCCGTCAACGTCTCGGGCTCGATCGTGTACTGCAAGTCCTCTGACGGCATGGCTAGTGGGAGGTAGGGGTGGGTATGGCTAGTGGAGAGTTTGGGTGGTTATGGATGATGGTTGGCTGTAGAGAGAGAAGAAAATAGGAAGGATGGGGCGATTCTTTGGAGATAGGGATTGATTTTTTGGGAGAGTTGGATCTAGGTAAGTTTTTTTGTATTTTTGTATTTTTATAATTTTTAAAGCATAAAGAAGATAGATTTTTATTTATTAATTTTTCCATTTGTATATAGATTTTTAATTAAATCAGTAATTACATTATTTTATTATATATTTAATTCAATTTAAACCAAAAAAAGGGGGTCATTCACATGACACATCATCACTTCTTGTAAAAATACTAAAATACCCATGACATGTCATCAAAACTAACAGAGTTATTAATAGAGATAACAGTAAGGGGTAAAGTGAAACACGAAATCACGATCAAGGGGGTTAAGTGAGTCACTTTAACTTTGGGGGGATAAAGTGAGATTTAACCAAAGTTTCAGAGGGCACTATAGTAAATAAGCCTAAAAAAAGACCTGCCTAACAGCTAGTGGACACCTTTTTTAAATAAATAAAAAAATAGTATGGCCACAAGGCTGTACTATTAATGTAAAAAAAAAAATTAAAAACACACCGCAGTATAGCGCCTAGATGATTGATTTTTTTATTTTATTTAAATTTTTTTAAAAGAGTATAGCCACATGGTTATACTTCGCGTGGCTATATTATTTATTAACAAAAAAATTTATTAAAAAAATCAACAGTAAGAACTAATAGGATGAAAAGCATCATTCCTCAACTTGATCAACTCCTGACAGTTCCTTTGGCAATAACGTTGGTTGTTAGAGTTTTAGGACTCATTGTATACAAGTGTATCTTTACTCGAAATTGGTGTGATTTCAAAAATCATTAGGTTGATAAACCTTTACTTTGCCCCTCTTAGGTCCCACTATAAGTGTATTGCAAGTACACTTATACTCGGAAAACACAGTTAATAAAGAGAGGTTACACTAGAAGTAAAACATAAGCTTTCTAGTTTGAGAGTTGCAAAGAATGGTGCCCTAGCCATTTTGAAATTTTGTGGCCTACTTCCATTAGTTTATACTTTATAGTTATTAATTTGCTAGTTTCAACATTAGCAAAGCAAATATTGAAAAGAGAGAAATTTCACAATAAATCAATCTGAGAGTTTTTTTTTCTTTTTTTTTCGTGGGAATGTTTGGCTTTAATCTGCCGTTCTCTCTAGTACTACTAAATTATGTTACTACACACATTATTTGTCGTAGATAATTGCATGCTGAGTTGAGTGGTCTTGGTAATTGCTTTACTTTTCAAACAACACTTTACACGAAGAATACTACCACCTCTTTTACTACCATACCCATAAAACTTTGTATGAAATTGTTGTTCTAGTTCACAAAGAGATTGCAAAAATCATCATCTTTCATTTTTCTTACAACAAGTAAGAAATAATCTTAACCTCTCAAATTATTTCATAGTTGTAGAATACGAAACGGGAAAAATACGTGTTTTATTCGGCAAAATTTTGGCAAGTTACAACTGAAAAGTTCGGCCACTACATAATATTTTAATATATTTTATTTAATTATTTAAATATATATTATTTTTATTCAATAATATGTGAAAATTATGTGTATAATCGTGAATTTTGTGTGTAGTATTGAAATTTTTGTATAAAAAAACGTATATTAAACATGAAAAATACATACGTACGTGTACAATACGTGTGTTGTATGTTTGTTTTTTTTTAAAACATATATTTTATCAAGTCTTTAAGACGTGTACCGAAAACGGAAGTATTATTGAAAAATACACACGTACGTGTATAAGATGAGTATTAAACGGAAAAATACTAAATTCTTTATACAGGTAATAACTCTGAAAAATAAAAAAATAAAAAAGGGATAATAGATACTCGGATAATTGCCTAATAGTAATGGATAATGCTCTAAACTACTCTCATCGATAAACGAAAATATGGGGAAAAAAATTTATTAAAAAAAGGATCTAAGTATATATTTAAAGAGTATAGCTGGGTGGCTATACTTTTTATTAAGAAAAAAAGACCTGATCTCTTGGACTATAGGGGTCCATGAAATTTGTGGTCATTCACCGTCGGATGTAAATTCAAAGATTCACTCACTCTTGCACTCATTTTAAGAAACTTTTTTGAACCGTTAGATTAACATCCAACGGTGGGTTACCACAATCTCTTGGACTTCTGTGGTCCAAGAGATCAAGGTTGTATATTTAAAAAGTATAGTTGTGCGACCATACTATTTATTAGAAAAAATAAAGAAAAACAAGACCCTAGTATAGCTGCGCGACTGTACTATTTTATTTTTATTTTTTTAAAGTAACTAAACCCTAAATCCTTTTAAAGACTTTTTAAAAGTCATAACTGGATACCACAAAACTTTTAAATACTTTTCACTACTTTTCAAAAGTCACAATTGAATACCACTAGACTTTTATAAACTCTTTAAAAATCTAAATTGAATACCTTCGGACTTTTAAACTCTATAAAAGTCATTAAAAGTTTGAATTGGATACACCCCCCTTTAGCCTTGGAGGTCAAGGGTTCGACTCTCCCCAATTCCAGCATTAATGCATATTTTAGGTTTCGATCAGTTTACAGAAAACCGATGATTTAAGCATACAGGAGTGGTTCCCAAACTGTAATTTGACGATTCGGTTTGATTCGGGCATCGATGTCAAGAAAATGGAGAAAGAGTTGAACCGGCCAATTCGATTTGGTCCGATTTGGCTTGGTCGGTCTAAAATGTCAGCCCTAGTTTTAGAATGATGGGAACTAAAACCAACATAAAAATACTCATTAACCCCTAAATTTAATGAAGAAACTAACATAAGAGACGACAAGACTTCGATTGCTAACGAAAGTGAAGTTTAAGGACCACCACAGTCCACAACCATTTTGGAAATTGAAGGACCAAAATGTGACTATCAACACTCTAATCATTCATTTGTGCGGTCTTGCTTTCTTAACATAAATATTTGCCCAGCAAAAGAACAATATACTAATTCATAGTTTGACAACATAGACATAATAATTTACCTGAAATTTTATAACAAGACAACACACAAAATGATCACAACACAATGTCATTATGAAAGCTTATAATAGACGCTTACACACAATATCCAGGTAATGATGCAATCGACATTGAATAATTTCTTCTGGAGAAAAAATACGAGTACTTTTTGTTTTTTTGGTTTTTCTTTTTCTGGGAAGAATGGCCACACCCACACGCACATGCTACTGTACATGATTGTTATAATTAGTAATCATTATGAAATTTAGCAATCATTTAGCTCACCCTGCTCTGCTAGCTATTTGTTTAGTAGCAACTCATCATCCATCGAACTCAAAAGCGCGGGCAGGCATACAGTTGGTTACTTGATATTGATCTGTTTTTGCTCTCTCTGCTCTGGTGTTCATTATTTATGGAGGTTTGTATATGTCTCTCTGTCCATTCAGTCACTTCAATTTAGTTTGCGTTTATTTCTATGTAATGTATGGTACTGTTGATATTGATCCCAGTTGACACACTCAGGTTGTAGAGTTAAAGGTTCGTCTACACTGCAGGGCCTGTGAGAAGGCAGTTCGCAAAGCCTTGTGCAGAATCAAAGGTACACATGCATGACATTGATGATATATACATAAACATATGTATAATGCATTATGTATGCATGGTTAATTTGAATTATATGAATTTCACAGGAGTAAGATGCGTTGAAATAGATGTGATATCCAACAAGATCACGGTATTGGGATTTATGGATCGCAAAATGATTGTAAAAGCAGTGAGGAAGACCGGGAGAAGAGCTGAGGTGTGGCCATCATCCCCACCATCCGCATCAATTTTATCAAAATCATGTTGCCCGGCCCGGGAGCAGCCTATTTCCCCTTCTGGATTTCGGTGCATTCTTCCAAGCTGGGCTTTTTAATTAATAAAAGGCTTCAAAATGTAATGCCAATATTCATGTCTTCAGTTGTGAACGCAAGAAGCTTATAGCTCAAGTATTTATTCATGTACTCGGATTGTAAGTTTGGTTTTCCCCTTCGCCAATACAGCTTATATAAAAATTATATATATATAATAGAATTAATCACAAAATACTTCATTAGATAAAAATTAAAAATCCATTTTAATTGCATTATTTTTTATATTATCAAAATAGGAAACTTCATTAGAGGACAGTCAAAACACCAAGCTAAAAAAGACAACAAAACCTAAAACAATTCATAAGCTTAAATAAGCATTTCCGTCACCACCTAAAGCAAGCAACCATGTTGTTAAACTTATTGCATCTTAGCATATAATGTTTATATGCCCGCTGACTATTAATGCAGAAACCTAATGGTTACCATAGCAGTCAATAATATGTCCAGAAAATCAAAGACTATCCATCATGCATTATCATGTGATCAGGCGGTTCACCTCAAGTCTAAGCCCCGCACTTACAATTTCAGCCCTTCATTTTAAAATCAAGAACTTGGTTGTCAAAGGATTATATGACCAAATCCTTCGACTATACAAACAAGAGCTCCATCATCCCTTTGGCCTCCATGCAAACTCCTTTGTTCTCCCTTCCATCGTCAAAGCATGCTCCTATGCAATGTCCCATCACTTTGGGCTTCAACTTCACTGCTTGTCTCTCAAGTCAGGCTGTGACTCAGACCCAGTCGTATCCAATTCTCTCATTTCTATGTATGCAAAATTTACAATTGTTGAAGCAGCACGTCAGGTGTTTGATGAAATGCCTGAAAGAGACACCATCACGTGGAATTCCTTGATAAATTGTTATGTACAAAATGGGCATCTCGAAGAGGGGCTTAAAGTGCTTAAGCAAATGTATCTTCATGGTTCTATACCAAAAGCGGAGTTGATTGCCAGCATCGTATCAGTTTGTGCAAGGACAAGAGAGTTGAGACTGGGCAGAGAGATTCACGGACTCGTCATTGTTGATGGAAGGATTAAGGAGTCGGTGTTCTTGTCAACGGCTCTGGTAGATTTGTATATGAGGTGTCATGACTCGTTGATGGCTTTACATGTTTTTAATCAAATGGAAGTTAAAAATGAAGTTTCTTGGACTGCCTTGATTTCAGGATGCATTGCTAATCACAGTTATGACATTGCAATGGAATGCTTCCGGGCAATGCAGGTTGAAGGATTGAAACCAAACAGAGTGACGGTGCTTGCCATTTTACCGGCTTGTGCCGAATTGGGACTTATAGAACATGGGAAAGCGATTCATGCATATACTTTTCGTAATGGATTTGATTCAGATCATCATTGCTCAGCAGCTCTCATACACATGTATTGCAAACACGGGAAAGCTTTGCGTCCTGCCAAGCTAATTTTCGAAAGGATACCTGTTAAAGACGTTGTGGTGTGGAGTCTGATTATTGGGAGCTATTCTCAATGCGGCAATAACGCAAAAGCTCTGAAACTCTTTAGCCAGATGCGAGCTGAAGGAATTGAACCAAACTCTGTAACTCTGTTGGCAATCATTTCTGCCTGCACCTCTCTATCTTCACTAAACCTTGGATGTGGAGTCCACAGCTATGTCTTGAAATCTGGGTTAAGTTTTGACATTTTCATTGGCAATGCACTTATCAATATGTATGCCAAATGTGGTTGTATCAAGGATGCACATCAAATTTTCAAGGAGATGCCAAGGAAAGATTCTGTTTCGTGGAGCACAATGATTGGCAGTTATGGCCTTCATGGTCACTGTAAGAAAGCTTTGCAACTCCTTGATGAGATGCAAGAGAGAGGGATAGAGCCTGATGCAGTCACTTTCCTCTCTGTTTTATCTGCTTGCAACCATGCTGGCCTCGTGGAAGAGGGAAATAAGATCTTTAAGCGTATGATAGAAGGCAATAAAATACAATTAAGCGTGGAGCATTATGCTTGCTATATTAATCTTCTTGGAAGATTAGGGAAGCTTGAAGATGCTTATGAGCTTGTTAGATCAATGCCCATGAAACCAAGTACTAAAATCTGGAGTTCGTTGGTTACAGCTTGCAAGGTTCATGGAAGATTAGAGAAAGCAGAATCTTTCGCACATCACCTTGTTACAACGGAGCCTGAGAATGCTGCCAACTATACCTTACTGAGCATGGTTCATGCTGAAACCGGCAACTGGCTTGGGGTGGAAGAGGTGAGGAGAGTCATGAGAATACAAGGATTAAGGAAATGCTATGGATTCAGCCGAGTTTAGCCAGATAATGACAAGGCTTGTAGCATAGTACTCAGCAGCGACCACACTCACCCTCAAGTGTTAAGTCAATGGTTCTTTGCACTTTGAAAAGGCTTGTAGACTCCAGCCAGGAAGCACAAGTAGCAAAAATGAATCATATCCACACTCTGCAATGCATCCAACACAAAACAGGAGAGTGGACGACCAGCCTCAGAATTATAATCCACTCACTCCTGCCCAAGCAAGGACCAACGAACAAAAAGCAGGATATTTGTAATTCAGAACCAACCAGAGGCATCTGCCTTAACTTTCTTAGGCGGAGAAAATCTCTTGTTAATCTCCATTTATACGGTCATACAAGTCCTCTATTGGTAAACCAGCGCTTAATGCAAGAGTCCAAAACTAGTGTTATCAGATTCCGTTTATCAAATCAAATAGTTTCATGCTTCTAGCAAACTAAAGCAGTAATTAAAATGATTCCAATACTTATTCAAAGTACGTGAACATGCCATAAAAGGGTGGAAAGTAAACGGTTTATCTAGATGGGACAAGCATCTCCAACGTTACTCATTTTTCAGCTAAATTTTAGGGCACGTTTAGTAGTGCTTTTAGAGACTTAAGGGAGTTCAAAAGCATTAGACAGAAAAAGTGCTTATGTATTATAAAGCACTAAAAGTGTTTTATGGAAAATCTTCAGGAAGCAATTCCAAGTGTTTTCTTTCTGACAGCACTTAAAAACTTTTTATAAAAATTTCAACTTGCTTCCAACAAAAACAATTTCGGCAAAATCACTTATAAGTGCTTCCTTAAAACATGCAGCAAACCCTGAGTACTTCAGGATGAACAGGCACATGTCTAGCAAATCCAACCAATTAGTAATTTAGTATCGAAGCATACTTTTTTTATAACAGAAACGTAGAATATATTAAAAACCCCAGGCAGGGCAAAGAAGAGGATGAGAAATCCTCACACCACAACCAACATGAACAGAGCAAAAAAACAGGAACAAAAATACCAAACCCATGCAAAAACAAAGAAACGAAACAACTTCCCAGAGAAAACCCAGAAACCCAACACTAAAGGCAGATCACTTCACAACAGCTACAAGATCCCTCATAATAATAGGTTAAGGATAGTCCCAAAACTCCAAAGTTACCGAAGCCCACAATGCTGCCCAGAATTTCACTCTAAGCCACAGAGCGTCCATGTCCACATCATAAGCTTCAAAAGTTCTTCTAATTCGTTCCAGCCAAATATTCCAAAACATAGACTGCACCAAACAGCCCCTTAAGGTTGAAGCTCAGTTCCCTTTTCCTAAACCTACAAACTGAAAACTAAGGAGCTTGAAACACTCTCTAGGAATAACCCAGACAGCCTCAGTTTCCTTCAACAAGTGATCCGCATTTTCCTCACACACTTTGCACAAGACGCACCAATGAGGAGATAAACAAGAAGACGGTCATCTTCTTTCGAGGATGTCGCACATGTTGACTTTCCCAAGTCCTAGTTTTATAGTATAATCACATTAATGACAACATCTGTCGACTGGCCTACATAAGTGGATATACATATATAAATGCACATAAATACCTAATAAAAATCAGCTATCCAGTCTGTATCTAGCATGAGGAAATCATCCAATTGTATATTTTCTAGTGAAGCAACAGCTTCTCCAGTAGCGCAACTTGGGGCAAATGAACCACTATCCACTTCATATGCACTTGCCATACCCTTAGAAACCAGTAAATTTGGAGAAGCTGGTTTATCAGATGGAACCTGGGTTGTCATTGTAGACGACACTGGAGTAGACTCTGATACATCAGCTGAAGAAAAATCTGTTGCAATAGTCTGTATATCCTTCTTGGACAAGGAAACTGTCGAGCCCTTAGAGAGCACTGGCCTTCTATTCTTTGGAAAATTGAACTCTGCACGTTCACCATGAATGCAATACGCAGCAGCATCATGGGCCCGAGCTGCCTTGTCTGGGGCATCATAAGAGCCCAACCATATCCTGTCTCCCGACTTTGGAAGCCTGATTTCAGAAACCCACTTACCCCAAGCCCTCATTCGAACGCCCTTATAGCGTCCTGGGGTTCTCTCTCGCCGGACCTTTTTGGAAGTAGATGTTGTCCCCAAATCCATGGGTAAAGGAGACTCACCAAGAGAAAGTCTCAAGATAGCGGAAGAGTAGGATCTGGAAAGAACTACGGTAGGAGATCATTTATGAAGGAAGATAATGGATGTGAATGGGGATGCGAACAGGGTCCAAAATTAAGAGCATGTCTCAAGTGAGCAGGTGGAACTGACATGGTTGTGGTGTGATGTCACAAGTTGCACGTGGCAGCAGAGATACCGTCACGTGGGTGAGCATGGTATAGACATGAAGTTCCCAAATGCATACAACCGCAGTTGGCAAGACACGAATCAATGCGCTTGTTATGTTTAAGCCTCTTTCTAAAGGAGAACATACATACATAAATGCATACATATACATACACTAATATATACAAACACATACATACATAAATATATAGAAATGTATACAGATTTCCTAGAAATCAACCAAGCATTTGCTGAAGAATACAAAGCTCAATGCCTTACTTAAAGAAGCATGATATATATAGAATTTATCAAAAGTATCGGGTGGGAAAATTCAGTACAGAATTGGAGATATAAATTCCTCATAATTAGGTTTTAGAGTAAAGGTACATTCCCATACAAACAAAATATTCGAGAAATTAAAAGAACTTGCTTTGGCTAAACCTGGTCATGTCGGCCTCTCAGATGCTCTACACAAAAGCTTCACCTGCCAGAAGAAAGTGAAATCACGATTCTACATGCTGGAAAGCTTTCATATTCTTCTCGCATATGCTTGACTTATGTCATGTTCAGTTAAATTTTCTAGCAACTTTAGCAGTCAACGACAAGAGAACTAAACCAGAAAAAAATACAGATATTAGACATGGCAACTTACGTGAGTCTTGTGGTTGGTAATGGCAAGAAACGCAAACAAAATTACTTTAACATAAGAAGGAAAAAAAATGCAAAACAAGACAAACAGATAAAGTGCAAAGACTAGTAGAGATAGCATTTGAACCAATAGCTTTGAGAAGCAACGATTTTTTATAACTTAACTATTGCATCTATCTCTAGCTCTGAGAAGAAATGCACACACAGTATTAATGCACCAAACTTATTATATCTTTCAGGAGGTTTGCAAAAGAATTGCATCCTTAACCAATTTTAGATTTACAGCCAATACATCAATTTGTTGCCTAAATTAATAATGAGTTGGAATCTGCTTATAACAAAAAAATCAGGATTTGGAAAACGGGCATCACAATTGTTAGATTTTTATGGCTAAATTAATGAATCTGATACAATTACATTAGGACTAACTAAGCTATGAAATATATAAGGAAGAAAATAAAGAAAAAGGAGGAGCTAATGTTACTTATCGTGGAATAATAACAGCAGTTGAAGAGGAAGCCTTAAGAAGTAGAATAAGGTGAAGGTGGTAACGGTAAAATAGGCTCATAAATGCGTGCTTTTGTGATGATTTCGGCAACAACCCAATGCTTGCGCTTGCTCAAAGGCCTCGATGGCTCCAATCGAACCTGATCAAGTAATATGCTTATGATGAAATTAAATTATTGTTGAATAAGAAACAGAGAGAAGGAGAATGAGAAAGGACATACTCGGTCACCGATGTTGCAATGATTCTGCTCGTCGTGGGCCATGAATTTGGAGGTCCTCTTCACGTATCGGTTGTAGAGTTTGTGATGGAACAGCCTGCCACCTCCACCGCCACCGACTTCTGCATCTTATTGGAAATCACCATACCCGCCACCGCCTTCATCTCTCTCTCTCAAACCCTACTGCATTTTCAACGTCCCTATTTCACTCTTCTTCTGAGTATCAGAGTTTAAAATGGGGTTAAATCGGACCTACTCTTAAACCATACGATCGGGTCGATCCGACTTTTTCAATTATTTTCCGTAGGAGTTTTTATCATGAATGATTTTATTTTATTTTAGAATTATGAAAAGATAAGTAGTTCTGCATTAAAGGAGGACTTATTATCTGATATAGTTTTTAATTTTAATTTTTTTAATATAAAAAAATATGAATTTACCATATTATCTTCATTTAATTAATAATTTCAATTCTTAATGTTTAAATTAACCAATGACATTTTCTGATATTTTGAATGTTTCACCATTCTATACATTTTGCTTTATATATATATATATATATTTTAGAATTAAAGAAGGGAAAATATAGAGATTTTCTATTTAAACCATGTATTTCTCTTTGTTCACTCGAATACTTAAATCATTAAGCTGTAAGTTTTATTATTTTGTAAAAAAATAAAAAAGGTCATCGAACTTAATACTTAATCCTAGTACATCTATACACACACCCCACCACTTTTCATATTAAGTTCTAGAAAAATACAAACTCCTCTGCATCCTATTGCCATATTACTCTTCTCTTTTAAAGACGTAGAACATTGACGAGCCCACCTCTTTAAATTTGTGTGGTGGATAGAAAGCTGATAGAAAGGTTGTTGGTTTGTTGTGTGTTGGTTTTTTTATTCTTATTTTTTTTTTTTTGTTTTTTTTTTTTTTTTTTTTTTTTTTTTTTTTGTCTTTCTTGGTCTGGTTGATTGCTTGGTTGTTTTGATTTTTGATTTAAAATTTATACCCGATGTTATTAAATTTCGGATTTGGGGTTCCATTTGTTTGTGTTTTTTTTTCTGCTCGAAACAATAATATTATTGTCATTTCTGGAATTCTAGTATTGGGGTAGCTTGAATTTTTCTTTGTGTTATACTAATTGACGTACAAGTTCACGTTTTATCTGGAACTCTGGAGAGTTTAGGATACAACTTAGAATATATATATATATATATATGTGTGTGTGTGTATGTAACGGTGGTTGTGTTGTGGGGTCTCCATGCTAATTTTAGTAGGAAGCATGCTGGGAACAATGGGTTCTGTGGCTTCCCTTGTTAGTTTGGGAAGTGTCACACTTTTGGGCTCATCTGAAAGGTCCCGCTCACTTGTTAGAAAAAGTTTCTTTGTCTAAAGCAAGTTTAAAGGGTAGCAGGAGATGGCATTGTAAGGTTATCTGTGTGTAAATGTTCGGTCACAACTACTGATTTTGTTGCCAAGCAAGGCACTGAGGTGCCCCTTGATTCTAACAATTATAGAGGAAGTACAGATGTTTCTAATGCCAATGCTGATTTTGTACTTAAGCCTTCCCCAAAGCTAGTATTGAAGGTCCTCATGAGGGTCCAATAATGAGGACCCTTATGATAGCAGTATTGTTTTTTTTTTTTTTTTTTTGTTTTTTTTTTTTTTTTTGGGGGCCACAACAAAATACTTTTACTCCAAGTCATGGTACCAGGACAAAAATTGTTTTGGACACAACTAAACAATTCACAACAAATGAGGTAAATAAACTATTATTATGATGTTGTAACTTCTGAGTGGTTGATAATCTTTTACAACTACCATATATGCTTTTATATAGATATTCAATAGTCGAGAAGCATTGCTTAATTGGAATCGTGTGCAAGGACGAAAGTGTGGCATAGTAGTTGTCATTAAAAGGTCTGATGGAGCTGGAAAAATTATAATGAGGAGAGCTAGAGTTACTTTAGGTTATGAGAGAGGTGGGCTTTATATTAAGAAGCCTAATGTAGATTGGTTGAGAAAGCTAGTAGATCTGAGATGCAACTATTGCTATGTAGACTATCTGATCACAAGTATATTCATTGGCATAGGACTAATGACACCAATTGTGTGAGCTATCTTTTTTAGGCTCACCCTTATAGTGTAAACCTATTGCATACATTTCCTCATGTACTAGTAATCGATTGCACATATAAGACAAACAGGTTTCAATACCCATTATTACAAATTGTGGGGGTGACATCGATGAAACTAACATTCTCAGCTGCATTTGCTTTTATTTCTTCTGAAAATGAAGACATCTATATGTGGGCTTTGAATAGATTGAAAAGCATCATGAATACAAATTGTCTTCCAGGTGTGATTGTCACTGATAGGGAAATGGCACTTATGAATGCCATTCTCAATGTGTTCCCTAGTGTTTGACATTTATTATGTTGATGGCATATCAACAGGTGTGTGATGAAAGCTTGCAAGGTTATTCCTAGCTTATACTAAATCTCTTATTTCAATGTTTATAAATAGGGCAGAAAGTGCACATTCACAACTGAAGCGACAACTTGGCACAAGCCAATGCAACTTCGAAAAATAGTGGGCCAAGATTCATGCCATGTTAGTATTGAAACACACTGAGATAAAGGCTTCATTTGAGAAGAGTCAATCATTTGTCCAGCATTAATTCAATAAGGTGAGCCTACTTAAAGACTTGATAGGGTATGTGTCTATTGTTGCCTTACAGGAAATTTTGTGTGAGTCAAAGAGGATACAATATGTCGGGGCTGATCCCATTGCATGCGGCTACGTTATTAGACGCAGCCACGATTACCATGTGCTCATGAGATGGCTAAGTTAAGTCGAGTGTTCCGACCCATTGCTCTTCATTGTGTTCATCCTCACTGAAGGAAATTAGATATGTTTCCCGCCGCACAAATTAATGACAACTTAGATTCTCCTGAAGATGCAAAGATTGACGTATTTGTCAACTAGTTTAAAAGTAATGATGTTGACACCAAAAGACACATCGGTATGAAGTTACAAGAGATTATGGATCCAAAATCTTCAACACTTAGAGAACCACAAGTGAAGATCAAGACAAAAGAGCGTCCGAGTAATTTTGACAAGTCTACTCGTAGATTGCCTTCAGCCTTTGAGCTTGTCGAATCCAATTGTAATAGGAATTCTCGGACATTGTCCAACGGTGTAGTCTATATGAAACCTCCACCAAAAAAGCGAAAGAAACAAGCACCCCCATTAACAGTAAGTACTTCATATTACTTTTATGTTACAATTATACTTGTTGCTCCTTATGTTTCTTTACTTTGTAGGTGAACCGTGATACTCATTCATCAGCACTCGAAATTGTAAATGCTGAAACTACATTGCCTAAGAAGCGACCACCAAAACTACCAGTATATACTTATATTATTTTGATTAACGCATCAAAAGTTCAAAAGATAAACTTATACTTTTTTTTATTCAGGTGCATAAGCAACAAATTGTCAATCTCGAAGACTTGACACAACAATATAATGACAAACTTCCAGTTGCTATAAGGCCATTTATTATGGGGGCCAAAGATGTAAAATCTGATGGCAATTGTGGCTTTAGAGCCATTGCTAGGTTGCTAGGTTACAGGGAGAATTCTTGGCGTAAAGTAAGGAGGGAGTTACTGAATGAGTTGAAAAATGATGAATTTCTTTATGAATTCATCTTTCAGAGTGTTGAAAGTAAGCATGAGGTTGAGTATCGCTTGGATTATTTTGATGATTACCCTTTAGAAGATAGGTGGATGCTCATACCATAAATGGGTTACCTTATTGCAAATTGTTACAATCTGGTCTTGATGCATTTTTCAAATGTTATATCTCTTATGTTTCTACCAACAGAAAGTCATCCTTTGTCTGAATATCAATGTCGGGAAATTTCCATCGGATTGGTTGAAAAATACTTTGTGCAGGTATTATAATAATTTTTTCTATTTATAGCTGGCAGTTTTGCCTTGTGAAATTTGTTTGTTGTTTTAACTATACATTTGACAACTTTATTTTATTTTGACAGCTACACTTGCAACCACACCATCCTATGCCACCTATTATCAATTGTTGGCTTGATATTTCCAACCTCAAAGCATTGGATTGGTATAGTCCATATCGAGATCGCATTGACAATTGGAAAGAGCTTATCGGTTCATTTGATGTACATCTTGATGTATATTGATCCCTTACTATTAGATGTTTAGTCACAATAGTTTTATGACCTATTGGGTTTTGTAAACTTTTATAAAGTTTTATCAGGTTACACCTTCATTATCTTTCCTGTTTATCTCCTATAAAATATAGGTATGCTTTTGTTTCGATGTTACAAAAGATTATGGAGAAAGAAAAGTATATAACAATTACCATCTTAAATGCCATTTTTACTATAGCAATGTTCTCAAATAGCAAATGACTTCATTATATCATATCATCTCAATAGGCTAAATGTCACTTTTCCGTTGGGTAAAAAATAAAAGAAGATGTTGTGGTCATTGGTTTTTAGTGTCATCATAAAACGAAACCAAACAAACTAACAATGTCTCATATGATCTAATGACATGATAAAAACAAATTGTGAAAACAACAAAATCTCATGTATACTACAATTTTTTTTAATGATTTGAGTATTGGGGTGAACAAAGAAAATTGTGGGGTATAAATAAAAAATCTCTTTTATTTCTTATTTTTGCAGCTTGGGGTGTATTTAAGGGTATTTTAGGAAGATAGTGGGGTTTTCTTAGAAATTGTGAAAATTTAAATTAAAAGTTGGGGTGAACTAAGAGAAGTGTGGGGCTTAAATAGAAAATCTCAAAATATATTTAGGTATATAGCCTATTGGGAAAAAAAGGTCTTAATATCTCAGGTTTCGAACCTCACGATACTTGACAAAACACTCTTCTCCTTTCTAACTAGTAGGGGAGGGCACGGTACGAGATGATACGGGATGTAGGTCATCCTGGTGTCTGTCCCGGATAGGGGAATTGGGATGGGATGACACGGGATGTGAGTTTTTGAGAACACGTTCAAACATATCGGACCCAAACGGGATCAGTATGATTCGGTATCAATGTTAATATTGTAAAAAATCCTGCAAAAATTCAGAAATCTTGCAATTTTTATAAATCAAGTCTGATACAAAGTTTACAAACAATCAAGATTCAAGAGTCTTGTTCAAGACCTCCCAAATTATATGATACATTGAATACATTCACATTGGCTTTTACAAATCAAGCATAATACAACAAAACAAACAATCAAGTCTTGATTCAAGACCAACCAAGAATACGATCTTCGACCCCCTGGTTTTTCTACACAAAAAGTAGGAGAGACTTTGGGGCTTTCCTTTTCCACCGATTTTATACACTTTGGAGAAGAACACAGAGAGAGAGAGAGAGAGAGAGAGAGAGAGAGAGAGAGGAGAGAGAGAGGAGAGAGAGAGAGAGAGAGAGAGAGAGAGAGAGAGAGAGAGAGAGAGAGAGAGAGGATGAGGAGGAAAAGAAAAGAGAAGAATATAGGGGAGGAAAGGAGAAGAGAAGGGAGACGGAGGAAGCAAATCTTGAAGAGTTGAAATATTCGTGGGAGATGAGGAATATGAAATTGGGGTTTATTATTTACCTGGTACTCCTGGTACTGTTCAGTATAGTATGGCATCAAACGGGATCACAAATTTGGAACTGGTGTCGTACCAAACAGTAACGGGATGACACGATATCATCCCGTTTACACTTCAACACCAAATGAGACGACATGAGATTGTCATGATTTGGCACAATTTTGATATTCCGGTTTTGATGCTCACCCCTACGAACTAGGGCAAAAAAAGAATTTAATTGTGCCTCTTAAAAATAAGACCAATATATATTTTTTAATATGAAATATTGTTCCAACAACCAAAAAAAATGAAATATTTATATAGTCTATATTATTTTTAATTAAAAACAGTATATGAGCATTTTATGTTAATTTGAATAAAGTGAAAAAATAACCAATGGAATGTTAAATAGATTTACTCAAGTTTTTGGTGTGCTCCCAAATGGTCCGGGTTCAAACATCTAAAGTAACTGTGTTTGTGATTTTCCCCATACTCTTTTTAATTTTGGCAACCAAATAATAATAATAATGTGAAAAAATAAAAAAATATTTGTATTGTTAATATTAGCGGAACTCATAAATATAAGGAATGACTAAACCGTTATCCTCTTTCCCTCAGTATCTCTTTACCAACCATCACCTCTTGTTCTTCATGCTCTCTCTTATTTACTTCCACTTATGTTCATGTTTGAATTCCATTTCTGCTTTGAGAAGCTGAAAAATGTGGGCTCATACTAATCATGTCCTCCATGGTCTTATGCAAAAACTTTATCTTTAATAACCCGAAGCTGCGGCGGAGCTCCTTTTATCTGCACAGAAATTCGTCAACATTAGTTTCTCAACTGGGCGATACAAGACGGAGGTTTGCCGCCGGGTTCATCCCAAATGCCGGGAAACGAAAAAGGGAAAGGAGCTGGTGGCAGAGATTCTTTTTCGACGAGGATGGCAATTGGCTTGGTTTGAAGGAGGATGACATGCTGGTGGAGGCGGAGGATGACTTGGAGATGGAAGGGTCTGATGAAGGTGAGAAATTTGAGGCGTGGAAGACGAGGGCTGAAGCAATCGTGGAGCTGAGGGAAGCACAGCAAGATATGACGAACGAGGAGAATCGCAAGTGGGAGGACTGGCTTGCGGATTCTAATTCTACTTCCTGGGAAGCTGTGCAGTCGGATCCTACTCAAGAAAAGGGCTTGCTTTACTCTCTCACTGATTTCGTTCTTAGAAAGGAAGATGACGACGACGACGACATGCTCTATGAAGACCGTGTTTTCCGCTATGCCTCACTCAATTCGGTAAGTGCTCATGTCTGTCAACAAAATTCTTCATTTTCTTTGCTTCACTTCACAACTGTGGGTTTTTATTTTTATTTCCTTTCATTTCCTTTGCTCGAGTATACAAAATTCTTCAATGTATCAAAGCATCTCTTTCAATAGTAACTCCTCCTGTTAAGTCAATTTAAATAATTAAATTATGGTGGAAACCAAAAGGTAATAAATATTTTCCATTGATTGTATTCAAAGGAAACAATCTAGTTGAAGAAATGTAGTTCTTTCCTAATAATCACTAGGATAATGGAGAGAGCCTATCTAAAAGATAAGATTGCTCTGTACAATAACAATTACAATTAGGGCTGAGTCCGAAACTGTAATCACTAGTATAGTGATCACAATAATACGCAATTGCGATTCTCTTTCTTTTTGCATTTGCTTTTGTGATATAGGAACCCGTGTTTGTGCACTATGAACATGAGACATTCTACCTTTAATATAGGAGCTATCAAATCAAAGCATGCAATATTGAAATTTATATTGCATTGGTGTTTCTGTTTTTAACCTTACTACAACATGCAACAAAACTACATTACATGGTTTGAGTGTAATTTTCTGTCAGCCAGCCTGCGTCTGTCCTTTAGATATTGATATTTTTCTGTCTCATATTTGGATCTTCTCCTTTTTGTTAAGGGACTAATTTCGTAAGTCAAATTCATCCATTTTACAGGCTAAATTTTTGGCGGTGTTAATAATTATACCCTGGGCCTTGGATTTTGTGGTTCACGACTATCTTCTGATGCCTTTTTTAGACAGGTAACCGTTATCTCTTTTTCTTATCAGATATAGAAAGACATACACACACATTTCAAAAAGAGGATGGGATTTAAGGCATATGCATCACGAAAAAAAAATTGCTTTGAGAGGAAAGAGACCTCAGGCACTGAGTCGATACCCTCTGAATCCTAAAGATTTAACTGACAAAGTGTTGCCTTGTTGTAACTATTGTCCAGCAACGGCTTGCTGAATTTCCCAGTGACATGTCTAATCACCAATGTTCAATTAAATCTCCCCTCCATAGATATTAACTTGGGTAGCTTAAGGAAAAACTTCGGCAAGTTTCCAGGGGATGCCACCTTATTGTGCTAACCTCTGTTAATGCAAGAAAAGAAGACTTCATTAAAAGCATGTGTTGAAATTAGTGGCTGCTATATATATTTTTTCTTTTAAAGAAAGCCATGTATGCAATTATGTAGTGGAGAATATACAATCCCACATTGGGAATTCTGATCCTTGTATCCATCCATTGCCATTTGGTTAGTGTTAGATGCTCTAATTCTAACACTTATATAGGATGCATATGGAAGAGAACTTATAATCTTTAGTCAAGGAATCTGGTTTAGTTTTATATCAAAAGATTCAAAACCCAACATCATCAATGCAGATCCTAGATTTAGTGTCTTATTCAACGGATCAGCCAAATGTAAGACCTACAAGCATCTAACATTAATTGATAGTATATATCATACTTCTCTAAATCTAACCTTTCTACTCTCCTTAACTTAAAACTTTTTTGTTAGGTAGGTCATTCTTCTAAGGAAACAATTGATAACTTTGTAGGTAGGTTTGTTCTATTTTCCAAGTTTCAAATTGCAGTGGTTATGACAAAAATTACATACATAATTGTGTGTCTAATATATGCATGTATAAACTAAAGGAAAAAGATTGTAAGTTCAATCTTTATGCTTTGTTGCATTGGAATTGGTATTAAATTTATTTTTAACCATTGTTTTACCTCTAAATTATGAAATAATGGGTCGAGCACCCACTTTTTGTGAACAGATATGTGAAGACTGTACCACTTGCTGCAGAAATGCTTGACGTCAGAAGAAATCAAAAGCTTCAAATGGTTGAGGAATTAAAAATTGAGAGAGCAAGATTTCATTTTGAGATGGAAATTGGTAAATCTCCACCGCTTTCTGATGAGGAGGTTTGGTGGGAATTGAGGCATAAAGCGTAAGATCGACACTATTTTGTGCTCCTTTATTTATTTAATCTTTATCCATTTTGTTGATTAGGTTCATTAAATCACAATAGAGATTAGTGCGTAAACTACATGGAATTAGTAAGTTCTAGAAGAAGGCTAAAAGTAGCCACACATGCCTAGATTTGGGCAGTCTAGTTTATGATTTGTGACCCTAGAACATATGACTACATAAACAATCAAACACTTAAAACCTTTTAATGACATAATTACATCAATCATGAGTTCCATTGTGTAAACCTCCATGATCTTTTACTACATTCAGGCTGCTAAAAACCTTTAAATTCTGCAAAAAGTTAGAGTGGAGATTTAAGCAATTAAGCACCCTAAGCAATGCCATGCATGAGTACGAGGATAGTGGAACCATTTACCTCCAGAGAAACTCTACAAGCAGTCTAAGTGGGATTGACAATAAGGTACAGGGTAGAGGAGATGCATTAAATATGGAAGAAGTCTACAGAGCGTGACCAAAACTGGTACTTAGAAGTTAAAAGTGGAGGGCTGGAAAAGATATGGATATACCAATTCCCTTTTTCTAGAGCAAATATGGAGATATAGAAGCCAGGGTCCCTACTAAAGATAATGGCATTTCTAGGAACCAGCAGGCTGTATAGTAATTGAATAAGAAAAATCCCTCTCTGTGATATCCTTTTCTATGATCTAAATACAAACACAATTAAATTTAAGCTGGAGAAAAATGCTCAGAGCAATTTAAAGTGGAAAGGGAAGAACAATTGCACGGTCCCATGAAAACTTTACAATTCTAATGATATGCCCTTAAAATTGACCTTGACATCGATGAAGGAAGGGAGATACTTCTGGAAAAGTGAGTATGGAGAGTTTGATTTTCTTTTTTAGTCTCTAAAGTAAAAGAAATAGTATAGAAGAAGAGAAGAACCCATATAATACAACAGATTCAAGAGTGTGTGCTTTGATATTATATAATAGTATTAAGTTCTAAGGAAAGGACAATTCAGCAAAATCACCCAATTTATATGCGTTGTTTCATACATATTCCACTGCCTTGATTTTGGTATCTCATTTAAGGTTTTCTTGCATTTGATTCTTTAGTCTAAATCTATACCTGAACTCTTTTCTCATTCCACACTTATACATTTGGATCTGCATAACAAAATTATTTAGGAAATTGATCTCTGAAATGACAACTATGGAACATTTCTTTTTTAAAACGTCCAGTATTCACATTTGTCAGTGGTGACTTCAAATTCACCTATGCGTCAAACATATATGATTATTATTTATATTGATAATTACAGTTTAATGTCATTAGAAATGTTGAACTTTAGTCTATTATATTGCATGGATAATTTTGGAAAACGCCCTTATGTTTTAATGTTCTTAAGCTAGATTTTTTGGACTATAATTTCAATGAAAAATGTTGTCCAATTACTTTCCTTATGGTTTCAACAGATTAGAGCTAAGAGATGAATGGAGATTAGAGAATCGTAAAGCATTTGCCAACATATGGTCAGATATGATATTCGGGGTCTCATTATTCATTCTTTTATACTGCAATCAGAGTAAAGTGAGTTACCATTGCTCTATTTCCTTAGTATACCTTCATGTATGATTTATTTATTTATTTTATTTTTGTTACTTATGATAGTAAAAAACATTGCTTAAAATGAATGTCTTCGGAACGCTTTACAGTTAACAACCATTGTCATCATCCGTCAGACAAAAATAGTTAGTATGAGCAGCAATTGCATTATTAGCTATGATTGTCATTGTCAATACTATATTTTTTTACTTTGCCCTTTCCAATTTGTCATATGTGTGGTTAAGGGTGATAAATATGCACCCTTATTATTTGCTGAATACTCGTCGACAAAATTATGCAATTATGACACCTTTTGTCTGCTCAGAATTTTCACAGCAGTCAATATCAAAGTAAAGATTGACTATATATATATAGGTGAAGACTATAAAACATTTGACATCTAGATGGTGAGATAAGAAACAGTACACATCAGATCTAAGTAGTTGAATTCAAGCTGATGTGTATTGTTTTTTATGTCACACAAAAATAGTAGTATGACAATGAAATTATAGCTTAACCTCGTGAAATACCTATTAAGATTCACTATGTAGCTAGTTTCTCAAGAAACATAGCAATCTTGGATTCATATAGAATATTTTTGTTTCTGCTTTAAAAATTTGTATGAAGATTAGCTTTAGCTTTAAAATTCTGCACTCAACTCTTGTTAAATTGATTGTATTTTATTTTCTTTAATTCTTCCCTTGCTTTTGCAGGTAGCTTTGCTGAAATTTACAGGTTATAAGATAATAAATAATATTTCAGATACCGGGAAGGCATTTCTTATTATACTTATCACAGATATTTTTTTAGGGTAATACTATCTGCGCTTTACTACTGTGGTTTTTCCAGTTTACCATGCAGAGTTTATGAAAATTGACTTACTATGAAATCTATAAAGTAAAGGCACATGTGAAATGATTTGATGCTAATATAGACACATGCACAATTTTTCTCTGGCCAGATATCCTAGCATGTTATGTTTGTTAGGCTGTCAATATGGACTACAGATTAGGTGGGCTTTTGTTAAATTGTGTAGTCCAGATTCAGTCTGGCAACATGACTTTTCCAGTTATATGGTAAGAGAATATTACTGCGTATATATACACACACATGATATATGGATAGTGCCTTTCTCAGTGCAGCACATCGAGTTTTTAGGTAAAGACTGGACATGTATTGCAGCCCTTGAATTGATCTTGTGGCTGACTGAGTTGCTCTTAGAGTCAAACACCAAAATTGGTTCCAGCTGTAAAGATCAAGAGAGAGAAAGGCTGAAAATTCCCTTCCCATGCCACAGAAAATCACACGCTTGATATACAACCTTTGGACTGCATCTTTGTGGCGTGGGAAGGGATCTTTCACCCTTCCTCACTCTTGCTCTTTACAGCTGGAACCCATTTTGGTGTTTGACTTTGAGAGCAATTTTGCCCAGCCACAGGATCAATCCCAGGGCTACAAATCCGGTCTTTAAATAAATACCGGATGTCACGCACTGAGAAAGACACTATATAGGTCTAAGTTTCGGACTTAGATAGAAGACTTGACTATCATTTGTTAGATTAAATATGAATGGTTGAGATGCATAATGAGGAGGATGAATATGAACCATTCATATTTAATTAGTTATAATGTACTAGGTCTCAAGTTTAAGGCACTCTTCATTCAATAGATCGTCTTCATATAACGAATATGTATATATCTATATATATATATACACACACCCCTTTTTATGAGGGATCCTTTTTTATGAATAAAATTGAAAGAATATTTGCTTAAGGTTTTTCAGTTTTTTGGATTGTGAATCATGGTTACCAAAATTGATCAGAAATTGATTGAACAAACTAAACCAACACACAAACCTACCAATAATAATGCACAACGTCTCACAATGTTGTTGGTCTAGTTGACTTAATCGCATGATCAACGCAATTGGTAGTTGGACGGGCAAATTCCCTTACAGGACGTCTTGCATTTGCAACGCTGTGTCGTGAGGTTGTACCTTAGCAGGGGCAGCAGAAACCCCTGCGGCATGTTGTGGATGCACGATGTCATTTAGGGAAGCTTTGGGGATGATGGTATTTATTATTTCATATGTGTGATAGTCATCTGGTGGCATCAGTTATTTTAGTTAATTTCTTCAGTTTCATATCTGTGATTGTCATCTTACTCATCTTTGTGTGACAAAAATGTGTGCATATCAATCTTTCTGATGTATAAAACTGCATGCCTGCAGGTATCATTCTGAGTCTGGTTGGCAGACGTTGTTAGAAATTTTTGTTGAGCATTACGGGATTGATGTTGATCAGTCTGCCATAACCATTTTTATCTGCCTGATTCCAGTTGTCATTGATGCATGTGTGAAACTTTGGGTATGTTCTACTCTACATTATAGTGATATCAGTTTTTAGTAAAACTCATATTTTTCATGGCTGTTCTTACCAAGACTTGCAAAACTGTTCAGACCTGCATCCCCTCTCTTTCTCTCCACTCAAAGATGTCTATAGGTTTACATATCATCTCCAAAAGGCTAATTATCTCTAATAAATACCAAGGCTGATTATCACTAATTCTCTATATGTTCATTTCACTTTGACTGTGCCTCACAGTTATTTACCAAAAGTACTTAAGTGAAATATATACATTGTCAGAATATAAAATAACTATTAGGCTAGCCATCTTCTAGTCTTATCCAACTCAGACTTTTGCAAAAATGCAATCTTGAGCAGGTTAGAAAAAAGACTAATTATTATGTAACTACAGATATTCTTCTTGTTATTATATACTGATAAAAAGCTGCTGTATTCCACCTCAAAATTCATTAACTTTATATACTGACATAAGCATTTCTAGTACTCTCTGGTACGACAGGAATCTACTACACTAGTCTTGTTAAATTACCACATATTTGGTATTCCCTCTCTGAGCTCAGCAACTAAGTAGAGAAAGGTAGAGTCTTACTGAGATGATATGGTTCTCCAAGTTTCGTCCCAAAAAAAAAATGGTTCTCCGAGTCCTGCCTATCTGTCCAATAGGAACTGAGATAAGCTGAATGTGAATGCTTCTTTGGTATAAAAGTATGCATGTTATTACATTATAATTGTTTCTTTTATGAACTAGTTTGAGCATTGCAAAACCTTCTACTCTAATTTGTTCAACTGCGAGATCTGAACGAACTTGTATATGTCATTTACAAGTGCAATGCTGTAAGAAAATATTAATACAAATAGAGAACCACAAATGGTGCGGTTAGAAAATTTAGGGTATTGATTCTATTTATATGGTTTCTGATGAAAACCGTTTGAAGTGAGATGTGCTTTCTTTAACCTGTGAAGGATCTATTAGAATATGTAAGAACGTGCACATGATATTCAAGTTTACATGTATCGTGCTTGTAGCTTCTTTACATTTTAATATTGTTGTTAATGTTTGTCTATCATTGTATTTGCGGTGCAGTTGTTTAAATTCCTACCAAGATTGTCCCCCAAGGTGGCAAACATATTCCGGGAAATGAAGCGTCACTAGTAAAATTCTTTATTTGGGTTTTCTCTGCCTTCTAAGGGAATTCTGACCAAGATAGCATGTACCACAAAGATTACATTTTTTGAGTTATTATTGTTTGATTTTTTCCTCGATTTGCCGTATATAGAGGTTTATCTGGTGTTGTAAATGTTGATGATAAATATGAACAGTTTCTCAAGTTTTTATTCTTCTGTGAGATTATAGGACATTGTAGTTGTTGGGATATCATTCATACCCACAAAAGATCTGTGTACGATTGAACCTAAATATATGCTTAATTTGAAGTTTGCATATGTTACTGGCATGCTAAGCAAGGGGGCCAAGCTAAATGGGAATTCAAATTTGTATTTTATTTAATGCCAAAATACAGGAAAATTACAACTTAAAATCACACAACAGTCTCTGTATTAATAGCTTTGATCAAATCAAATCTCAAAGTAGCCTTTGGTGTAGTGGTTGCCTTCACTTAGTTGGAGGAGATTCGAGTTCAAGTCCCATGCAAGGACGATACATATTTGATGCAGGAGCATCTCTTTAAGACAACTAGCGTGCCAAGTCAGGGGAGTCCAAAAGGACCCCTAAGCCGCCAAATCATCTCAAGGACTACTAGTGGAAATAATTTAGGAGCATATATTTGTTTTTATTCTGATTGACATACCTACAACAGAGGTTTAATAAACAGAGGTTAAGAAACATGTAATCATCTGGGTTTGCTAGGGTAGGAGCACAACGAAATAAATAGCATTTCACAGAATGGCCAAGAACCTCTTCAATTCAACTTCATAATAAAAAGAAAGACGGGTCCAATCTACTTGTGGCAAGCTTTCCAAATTCTACTCAAACATCCTGCTGTTCTCACAACTTGAATTTATGTCAATTTTAAGCTTTTTCTTGGTGGCAGATAAAAGTTTGAAGTTGAGGTGAAAAATTTAGCAGCAATACTGCCACGTCCACAAGTGATGCCTTGTACATAGGCTATTGTTTAGTTTACTTGTCTCTACACCCCCTCATTCTTCTAAACCCTCTCTTTTATCTTTGTTCTTCCCCTCCCTCCTATTATTTTCTCTGTCCTGCATCATCTGTCTTTGCTCCTGTACTGTACTAATGCCTCCTCCTATGGATAACAGTCGAAACATCTGAATTTTGCTGACTTTCCATCTCCCTGGTAAAAAAATCACACAAAGTACACATGATGTCAAAATTCAAGTAATATAGAATAAGAAAAAAGAAATGATTTCAGGATACATTAATGCAACTTAAAATTGAGATAAATATGGGGCACAATTCTGCTTGAAGACAAGGAAACAATTGAGAGCGCATACACCAAAAATAATGCTACTTATCTTCAAGACTAGGTTTTCTATTAAGAAGAGAAATACGACTATATTTAAAGGAGATGAAATGGAGTCTCTTGCTACATACCCAGGATACAGTTGGTTCCAAAATGCATTACGCAAATCATCATCCTCTTGTGCTACTGATGGACATGTCTTCCGAGCAAACATATCGACAGAGCAGCATAAAACACATGGACTGGCGATAGCCTTACCCTACAAATTAGGAATTTATTTCCTCCTGTGAAAACATTTTATTATACTACAGGCCTCTTCTACACGGGCATTCCGAACCAGTGAATATAAAATTATATTACAAATAGAAGAATCAGGAAAACAACCATATGCTTCCATAGAGAGAAATATCTCCTTCGCCACATCAAGTTTTCCTGAATCACACAATGCCTTGATAAAAGCACTGTACGTATAATTGTCGGGATTCAAACCCAGTGTTAACATAGCAAGAAAAAGTTCCTCTGCTTTCTCAACCTTGTTCATCCTACAATGACATTGAATAAGAGCATTGAACGAGTAAGCATCTGGTTTTATTCCATCTGCCTCCATTCTTTTCATTAGTCTCATAGATCTAGCAATATCTCCAATGAAACACAGAGCGCGTATCAATATATTGTATGTGATGGCATTTGGAGTGACCCCCCACCTAATCATCTCAGCAAAACATTCAAAAGCATCATCAATCTGGTTCACCCGACAAAGACCATCAATTATTGAACTAAAAGTGAACGTATCTGGCTTAAACCCATGTTCCAAGAGCAATGCCAATAGTTCATGTGCCTTACCTACCTCTCCAACCTTGCAGTATCCATTAAGAAGTGTATTGAAAGTAACAAGGGTAGGAGGAATACCTTTGCGCTGCATATCTCCAAAAGCCTTTGATGCCCTGTCCATCATTTTGGCTTTGCAGAAGCAATCAATTACCATGTTGTATGAGAAGGCATTTGACACAAGTCCCTCTTTGATCATTTGATCAAAGATTCGATTCCCCTCATCACCTTGTCTTGCCTTGTACATAGCTTCAATCAATTGAAGATAAGTACTAAATCCTGGTTTCACTCCTCGCTGTATAAAACTTTCAAATATTTCCTGGACCTCATTCTGAGGATTAGCTAATTCCTTTATCAAACAAACCATTATGATGTTGAATGTCGAACTGTCAGGCAAATAACCTCTTGCACCAGATTTCTTCAAAAAAAGAGCAATCTCTTTTGCCATATTATAATTTGAAAGGCAACACAGTATGGTATCACAAGCTACTTTAAAAAATACAGACTCCCTTTCAGAAAAAGTCAATAACAACTCAAAAGCCTTGCTAGGGGCCATGCAACGAAATACCCCATGAACCAATGATCTGATAGTAGCTTCATTAGGGGACACATGCTTCTCCTTCATTATCTCCAAAACCCTGAAGGCTTCGTCAACCCTCTTTGAATTACAAAACCCACCTATGAGGATAGTATACGTACAAACATTAGGCAAATACCCTAAGCCCTCCATTTGTTTGAGTAAGCGAAGTGCCTCATCCACAATACCAATCTTGCAAACTCCATGAATGAGGGTATTGTAAGTGAACCTATCGGGATTGCAGTTATCCGCGGGCATCTGTTGGAATTTTAGATAAGCCAAGTCAAGTGAATTGGACTTGACTAAAGCATCGATCACAGCATTGTACAATCTTGTGCTAAGACTAAGACCCAAAAAAGATATTTGCCCAAAAACCTCAGCACAATATTTTGCCAAACCCAACCTACCCCAACTGCTGATCAATATGCAAAGCAAGTCTTCACTGACCTTAAAACCTGAATTCTTAATATCTTCTAGCAATTCAACAGACAATACAACTGGGCCTTTACGGTAAAAGGTCTTGGCTAAAACACCACGAACTGATTGATTCTTTGCGAATAACGAGTCGGTACTCGAAACCCATATGTAAAACTTCAAAGAATGCAATGGGCTTTCTTGGTTTTGCAAGACACTAGCAACAAACTGGGGATTTAAAAAAATCCTCTTGGCCTTCAACTCGTGGTCCAGCAATAAAAACCAGTCCTTCCGTGAAAGAATTTGAGCGATGTATAGGTGATCAATTCGTTTATTATCAACACGAAACTTGTTATTAACAGCTGAAATGGGATTCGTTGAAATGGAAACTAAATTAGGATTTTGAGGCTCAAAGTTGGGTTTAGGAGAATTACCTTTAAGAGGAGCTCCAACGTTGTCAGAAGGTGTTTGATTCAGAACTTTTCTGGGTTTGTTTTTTGATGAGGATTCTCTCTGAGCTTGCTCGGGGAGGTTTCTGAGTGCAGGTGAGGCCCTAGAAGCTAAAGAAGAAAGCCATCTCATGTCCCTCACCATGCAAGTTGCTAAAGAACTAGGGTTGAGTAAAGAGAGCAACTTTATTTATGTATTTATACATGTACCTCGGTATGTTGGTTGATATTGGATAATTGGGAGACTCGGGAAGAATCCAAATCGTTTCTTTTTTTTCCAACGCTTTTTTAGCGCATTTTTTTTTTTTTTTTTTTTTTTTTTTACAAGCTAGTCTAAACTATAAATGAAGGGATTTTGGTTTCAATCGGGGTAGAAAAACTTGTATAAAACAGCAATAGTATTGTTTTGCTATCCTTGACAAATCACAGTTTGTCATGTGGAAAAGTTATCATGTTTGACATATTGTGATTGGCCGAGGATAGCAAAATAGTGTTCTTCCCATTTCATGTAAGTGTTTCTCCTCATCCCCGTTAAACATTTTTCCTCATTCCCGCCTTCATACCCACAATATTCAAATCGAGAATTCCCCATCCCACCTTTGTTGAGGACCCCATTACAAGAAGAAAAAAAAAATCAATAAAAATTACTTTGTTAAACGAGAAAAAAAAGCACTACGAGCACAAGAGATGTATCAATTCAATTTCATTATAGAGGTAGCATCAGCATCACACATCTTAATAATATATTTCTATGAAATATAAATTATATATATTCTAAATGAGGCGGGTTTGGGTCAGTCGGGGATTAGAATAACATTCATGCCCCTCCCCAAATACCATACCTGCAAAAATCCTAGAATCAGTCCTCATACCCCTTTTTTTTATCCTTCATATTGACCCATTAGGGTCGAAGACCCTTACTTGAAGAAAAATTGTATAAGACTTGGGGGTTTGAACCTAAAACCACTAGTATGCAAGTTAAGGCCTTTTTCATTGAACTAGACATCATTGGTCGGTCCTATAAATTTAAAAAGAGACATTTTATGCGAACCCAATTATATTTTCTTCCCACCCAATAAATTAATGAAAATATCCATGGCAATTTTCTCTATGAGATAGGGTTTTCACAGAACTTCGCTGCTAATAGATCGAGTATGAAAGATAAAAATTGGGTTCGGGGACGGATTCAAAGAAATTTCAAATTTTCATGTATGATGTTCGGAGCAGGGCAGGGATGGTTCTAATCATCAACTCAAACCCGTCTAGTTTGGTATATACATACATATATATTATTTATACTAGTCTCTCCGCACACGCTTCCGCGCCTGCGAGGGGCTTTTTTTTAAAAAATTTAAATTTATTTTAGAATTAAAAAAGATAATGGGTAGTTGTGTTCCATAAAAATAGGATCCATTATCTGATTTTTCTTTTAATTTTAATTTTTTTTAATATGAAAAAGTGTGAATTTACCATATTATCCTCATTTAATTAATAATTTCAATTTTTAATGTTTGCATTAATCAAGGGTATTTTTTGGTATTTTGAATGTTTCACCATTCTTTACATTTTGCTTTATATATAGAGATTCCACATATGAAAATATTGTTAAGTGTCTTTTAGTTGTGTCTCATGGCTCCCAATAAATTTTATATTCCACAAATTTTATAATATGTTACATCAAATAATACATATTTTATAATATGTTACATCAAATAATACATATTTTATAATATGTTACATCAAATAATACATATAAAATAATATAAGTAAAAGACAAAACTTTTGTTTTGTTTGTTGCTCTAATCCAATAGTTCCAATTTTTTCATACATTTTTTTTATTAGTATTGTTGTAATGGGGCGAGGCATGGAACCCCTTTTTCAACGAAGGCAGGGATGATGAATCCCCAATTTCAATATTACGGATATGAAGATGGAAATAAGAAAACTAAAAAAAACTTAATGGGGATGGTAATGGTGTAAGTCCCAATAAATATATATATATATAAACAACATAAAATACTAACCTATGAAGCAGCATACATCTTGAATAAACCATAAGTAGAAGTATGGTTTTCCGCACTATGGGCTCGTTTGGGAGTGCTTTTAGAACAGTTAAAAGCGCTTTCTGACAATCAAAAGCGCTTCTAACAGCGTTTGACAGAAAAGTTTAGAAGCGCTTTTGGGCCATATAAGCGCTTTCTGAAGAAGCACCTATCATGTACTTCTTCAAGAAGCACTCCCAAGTGCTTTTCCAAGAAGCACTTCGGTTTCTTATGAAAATTTCAATGTCTTTATAATAAAAGCGCTTTTGGTATAAGCACTTATAAGTAAAAGTGCTTCCTATAGAAATAGTCCCAAATGAGTCTTTAGTATGCACAGCTGCAATGGGATAACTTAAATAGTGCGGCTGCTAGTGAGGGGGCCCTACTTATATATTGTGTCAATTAGGTTTCCCACCATTAAGGAAAAACTTAATACCAACACAAATAGGAACAATTCAAGCCCAATACTAAGAACCCACCATATAGTAGATATTGGGCCCACATATTATATAGTTATCAATCACATTAAGTTTCCCATTAATATATAATGGACCAACGGGTAGCACATAATAGGCCCATATACTAATGTATGGAGCCCGAAAGTTTTTACATTTTCCTACACATGTGAACAACATTAGCTAACAATGAATACATTAATTGTGCACCAAGAAAGATAATTAAGTTACAAGTTCTTAAAACAAGTTTCTTGTCAAATATGATCAACACATAGGACCAATAAAAGGAGTATGCATATTAGTCACCCACATTCCAAAAGGCCACTGCTATCCAACCATACCAACATAAATTCAGGCATTAGGGGACTAACAATACATGTTAGTATAATAAGTACGAACCCGCACTCCACCAAGTAACCTGTATTAGGTCCTTCGAGAGATTTCCTCATATGCAATATGTCCTACAATGAGCTGCTTGATTGATAAACATGACACCTAACCAGGTAGGTGATAATGATGGAGTTTTCATATAAACTTCGAGCATTTCAGAACTAAAACACATAGGTAATTGGAGTTGGCTTTTGACCATATTAAAATATACTTATAAGCAAACACTTAAATCATAAAATTGTAAAATTGAAATAAAAAGTCAATGAAACTTAGCATATAACACATTCAAACGACAATTACGCAAATAGAATGCACAAGAAATATAGTAGTAGTCATGTCCCATAGATCGTAAAACCTAGGTCATCACACTGACCCACTATCTGCCTTTCTTTCTCTTCCCTCTCCTTCTGGTTTTTTACTTAAAAAAAATGATTTTTCAAAATTTTAAACATTTTTATGGTTTTTAAGTTTTAAATAAATTAACATTTTTATTTAAAGTTACATATCTTTATATCATTGGATGTGTGGGCTCCGCATATGTGTCACGTCAGCAATTCAACAAAAAACTTAACGCAGACTAACGTCATGACTAAATTGATGTACATAGAGTTATGTTGCACTAATACTCATAATCCGATACTCTTATCAATACTCCAATACTCTTGTCGATACTCCTATACTCGTATTAGATATGTCGATACTTGTATCGAATATGCTGATACTCCTACTATTTTTCGATAATGTTAATTTTAAAGGCCCAACCTCTTATTCTTGATAGAAGTTAGGTCTTCATTTCATTTGGGGGAGAATAACTAGAAAAGAGGAAGAAATAGGAAGAAGGAATAAGAAGCTATCATATTTACCTATGATGACAATGATGAATGAAGTTAGAGATTTGGAAAGTGGCTTCTCAATGTTTTAATTTGTTTTGTGTTGCTTCCTTTAGTATTATTTATGATTTGAACAATCTCATGAAGACTTGTGTTTTGTTTATGGAGACTTGTATTTTGTGTTTAGTTTTATGTTTTCAACTTATGATGGATGCAATATTAATTTTTAAATATATGTTATTTTAATCACCGTATCAGTGCCGTACCCATATCCTAATTTTTGGAATTTCACTCTATTAGTGAATCGTATCGTATCGACGTATCCGTGCAACATAGACATAGAGTAACCTCAAGGACAACCATGTCACAATAAAAAAAAAGGATGAAAGGTTATAATTTTGTGAACATAAAGGACCATTTGTGATGAAAAAGTTATTGTTTTGGGTAAATTTCATTTTACTACTCGGAAATTTCCCGAAATTCAGACTTTGCTGCATGAAGTATTTTTCGTTTGTCTCATGCCTAAACTTTAATTTTACTACCACTTTCATACCTATGCTAGTTTGACTGTCAAGTTTTCTATTAAACGATGACGTGACATTTATAGGTCCACATTGACCCACTGAATTTGTGCCACATGGACCACTAAACAATTAAAAATTTGTATTATTTTATAAATAATTAAAATTAATTAAAGTTAAAATTTTAAAATCAAATATATAAAAAATAAAATAAAAAAAAAAAAAAAAAAAAAAAAAAACAAAAACAAAAACACTTCTCTTAGTGTCATGTCATGTATCATGTGAAAACAATGAGAAGAAACTGTTGCGCACCCAATGCCTTCAAGTTTTCCAGGCCTACAATCTTCGTCGTCCTATCACGGCCACTAATGTCACAACCCTCAAATCGTTCCTCTCTTCCTCCTCTACAAATTGCACCCCTCGATCGGTGAAAATAAAGCCCCGAAACTATAGCAGTTGCCAAAAATTTCAAAGCCCAGACTGGCCAACTCTGACCACCACTAATAACCACTTTACTACCAAAACACTTATTTCTCTTTCCTCTATCATTCCCCTCCAAGATTCGAACAGTAGCTTCGCCAACTTTCTCGACTCAACACCGAAGAATTTCTTGGTTTTTCATAGTAACCGAGGGCTAGAGATAAGGCGAGGCATGTGTGAACCATGGCCACATACATGACGATGCAAGTGTGAGGACTTCCAATGAGTAGTGGCCATGCGAACGTGAGGGTCTCTGATGGGCAATAGCGATGACGAGTTGACGATGATGGAGATTGGGATTCCAATTCAAATTCATAGGGAAATTCCAACTTTGATTGATCTACCTTTAGTATCCTAGTCCAAATTATGCTATTATGGCCAAGCGGCTGTTGTTGTGCCATAGATTTTGCATTTTTCGCCCTCCTAATCCAAATGTGGTTGGGGAAGATGGATGGGGTTAGGGTTTTCTAGGTTTGGTTTGAATGTTCTTGTTTTTAGTTTTAGTTTTTGTTACTTTTTCTAATGTTATTTTTTGTACATTTTATTTTAAAAATTTAACTTTATTAATTTTATTTGTTCATAACAAATAATACAAATTTTTAATTGTTTATTGGTCCAATTGGTGCAAATTCAGTGGTCAACACAAAGCTATGAATGTCACGTTAACGGAAAACTTGAGAGGAAAACTAACGGAGATATGAAAGTGATAGTAAAATCGAAGTATAGGCAAAGACTAAGATGAAAAAAGCTTCGTATAGCAAAGTCTGAATTTCGGGAAACTTTCGAGTAGTAAAGTAAAATTTACCCTATTTTTTTTATTTGCAAGTTCAAAATTTTTAATTTACCCTATTCATCACACGGTTGTTTAGCTGTTGCATAGTGACAACGCCAAATTTTTGTCTTTGTGAGAAATATAAAAGCAAATTGCTTTGAAAAATCGTATAGTATTTAGATAATTTATATTTGGGGCAATGCAGCAAAGTTAACTTGACCATTAATTTTGATAATGTTTACATGGAGATGGAGCCCCACTTTTGAAACTGAAACCTAATTTGTGTTCGATAGTATCGATACTGTAACTTTTTAAACACACAATGTACCTAATTGAAATTATCTGAAAACTTGAGGATGTATATCGCAATTAGTCCGTAATTTTATAAACCAAGCGTAGCCCCTAAACCTATCATATCATTTCCCAAAATTTAAAAGGAAACCGCCTTAATCGAAATCCAAATTAATACAATTTATCAATTAATTACATATATACATATGTACTTCCCAATGGAATCGTCCTTACATGAAACCTAAAACCCTCTATTTTTTTCCCTCTTTCAAAACACCAAAACCCCCCTCTCCCCCCAAACATCTTCTCATTCTTACTTTCGTTTTAAATTCTTCCTTTGATTTTAAATTTTTCGAAACTTTTCCTCGTTGTTGTTTCGCATAGATCTTTCATATATGGACAAGCATCAGGACGACCAAGATCGCATCGTCTCCACTGGTATCTGTTTGTTTTTGGGGAGAAATATGTGATATTATTGTGCTGTTTTTTTTAAATTTAAATTTTTATGTGTGTGCCTGTGCAAAATCCATCTTTGTTTTTCTCTTCGTTTTTGTTGTTTTGCAATAAGAATTTGTGGGTTGCTGTTTTATTCCTAGCATTTATGTGAATTTTTGGTAATTCCCAGGTTGTGTTTTTCTTTAATTTGATGAGAATTCTTTATTGGGTCATTGCCACATGTAGCTTTAAGCACTTAGTGCCGAATGCATTATGTTTCTGGTCACGCTCTTGGGGTTTCCCTGTGGTTTAGTTGAATCTTGATTCCCCAAACCCTAAAATAGGGTTTTGTGTTTCTGGGTACTGTTATTGTGCCAAATGGCCAAGAGCGGATTATTAGGAACACAAGTCACTGGAATCTCCTTCTGTAATGAAATTGGTGACCCACCATTGTTCTCCATTATTCGGGTGCCTGAAATTCATTTATGAAGAAATATGCTTTGGCCCCCCTAAAGAATTTTTTTTGTTCAGTTTAATAATGCAACTGCTTCTGTATGAGTTATGGTTTTAAAGTACGCTGCAAGCAACTGACTGAAATAGAAAGCCCTCTTCATTGTCAACAGTTGGTGTATTATGTGCTTCATTTGAAAACATGACACATGTTCAGATCTTCAGCTCCTTCCCTTGGCATGAGTTTTTTTGCACTCGATCAATATTGCTAAGATGTAAATATTGCTTGCTCTTGTATACTTTTGGATTGATGAGCGAGTACAGCTACTTGAGTAAGGAGAGAGTTAGCATTGGTGAGTAGAGGTACTTGGAGAGGTTAGTGTTACAGTTGGAGGAGTGAAGCTATCTAAAAGAAAGGAGCGGTACCATTGGTGAGTGGAGTTGCCTAAGAGAGGTTAGGGGCAACCAATGACCCATTGGGGAGTGAAGTTCCCTAAAAGAGGATGTCAATCTCTGGAAGCATGTTGGCATACTAAAATCCAAATATCCCACATTGAGAAAGTTGAACACCTTGAATAACTGGTATCTGAAATCTCTATTACCCTTTCCTGACAAGCTGGTTTGTTAGGGGTAAGTTGCCCATGGGTTTGAACAATCTGCATTCTGTGTGATTGCGCTCCCATCCTCTGTGAGGGTGGAATGTTGGATGTGCGCAGGGGTAGACCTTTTTGTTAAATTATAATTTTTGTTTCTGTGGTATATACCTGCTGTTTCCAATTTTCTCCAACTTTCTCCAACATCTCTGCATATGTTGTTCGTCTGAGATACTAAATATCAATTCTGGATGCAGGAGAGAGACCTGTTAAGTCAGATATGGTGAAAGACCAGGTACTTGGTCGTGTATTCGTTAATACTGTTGTCTCTGTTTACTTTTGAAGGCTTTGGTAACTGTGTTTCATTAATTTTGTAATTTATTTTCAGCCAGTTTCTTCCGAAGATGAAAGAATAGTTTCAGTGAATCCTTCTCCTGCTGCAGTCATCACAGGGCCTTCAATTGATGCTGCAGAACAACCCAAGTCTTCAGATGTTGGTGGAGAACGTAGCACCCCCCATCCGCTTAATTTGAATGCATCTCAAGAACAGAGCATTTCATATGGTGGTTAGTTTGTTGACCCTTTTCTGCTGTCATTGGTTTAGGAGGATTATGAAGGTCTAAATAGTGGTGGTTGATGTTAGAAGTCAGTCCTGATTCCTGTAAAATCTCATTGTTTCCTTGCGTTTCCCTTGCAATTTAACCCATTGCATTTTGACCATAAATTTCCATTTTTTTTTTTTTTTTTTTTTGGAAATTTCGTGAATTTCGTGAACTATGTTTGATATTGACACATAAAATTCAGTGTGACAAGATATTGATGATGATAACAATGTTCAGCTACTCTTCACATTGTATATAATAAAAATCATAGGTGATCTTATTTTAAAGTTTGGACTGGTTTCAGGTTATGGCAGTAACACTGGTACTTGGGATGGATATTCTCAGTATCTTAATGCCGATGGAATGCATGTTGTATCACCAGTGAGTATAATCTTCACCTGTGAAATTCTTCAGATTTCCTTTTGAGTCAAACTTATTTTTGTTTTCTTTCTCTTGAATTTTTAGGTCATTTACAACGATAATCCATCTCTTCTGTTTCACTCTGGTTATGGCTTCAATCCTGAAATTGCATATGGACAATATTCACCAGTCGCTACACCTTTGCCTTCTGTAATGGTAGATGGCCAACTTTACTCCACGCAACAGGTCCCTTTCTCTCCATCTTATTACCCTCAGCCATCTCCTCCAAGTATGTCTCATATTTCTTCAGCTATTCCAGTTTCACCAACTGAGCTGATGACATCAGAAAGTAATAGCACTGACAACATGGCCTTTGGGCCAGGATCAGGTTACTTCGTAAATTTTAGATCATTTAGCGGAGGAGATTCGTCTGGACATCTTGGTTCTAGTGCCTTAGCATCTCCAGCAATTTATCCTCCACCAATGGGCATTCTTGGGTCATATGAACACGGTGTTGGGCAGGTTTGTTTTTATTTAATATTCACTATTTTCATTCCATGGTAAAGAGATGTTTCTAGACCGGAAGAATTGATACACTGTTAGTAGTATATTTTTGTTCAAACTTAACTAATGAACACAACTTTGGGCATAATTATGTAGTTCCAGCATAGGAGGCATTTTTTTTTATTTTTTATTTTAATGATATATATTATAGTTATCATTCCCCATGTGATTACTATTGTTCTCTCCACTGTTATTGCCACACTACCCATGTGTTCTTGGCATCATTCAAGATTTCAGAGATAATGGCATTAATGCTATATGCACTTTTTTTCCTTTTCTTTTGGGGTGTGGGTGTGGGTGTTTGTAGTTATTTTTATCCCCAGGTATCCTGTGGGCGCTTCATAGATAGAAATGTGGGAGAGAGGTTGAAAAAGAAATGGGTGTTGTCGTAAGAAAAATAGATAACGAGTCACAGGTTCATTGTAATGATGTGCGGTTGTTTTCCTGGTTTTTGAGTAGAAACCCTGGCCAATATTTTATTTGTTCTTGTGAAACTTTTTATAATAAATGTTTTTTTTTTCACCTAATATTATTTTCTTCATTTGAAATATCACAAGGGATGTGATTCAAACTTTTAGGGGTTTGGTAGCTTTAAATTAGTTACATAAGACACCAAACAAATCAAATCAGTTCTTGCTATTTTCTTTTACTGGGCCTTTAAATTGATAGGCAAATAAAACATATCATGTTTCTTGTTCTTGAAAGGGCCTTGCCATACAAGATTTAGGTGACCGATGTTTCCTTAGTAAATATAAACTTACTACACTCATGCTGCTTGTAAGATAAGACCATATGCTGCCCATCCATGGGTAAACTTTTCTTGAATAGTTGAAATTCTAACCATACTTGAAGATTCATTCTTAAGGCTCATAACCTTTTGCTCTAAATGATCTCAATTTGGGTTTTACAATGTTGATCATTTATATTTATGCTAATATTTATGCATTCCCTCTATCAAGTATAGATTTTTCTTTCTAAACCGTATCTTAGCTATGTCAGCTGGTCATGTTTTATTTATGGGGATGACTAATAGATGACTGATTTAATTTCAGATTTCTCATCAACAGGGGCCGGCGCATGGATTTGGATTGATATCAAGTTCATATACTGGACGCTATCCTCATGGTAGTTCTTATCAAAGCTCTAACTTTGGTGATGCTTCCCTTTCTTATTCATTTGGTAATGACCGGAACCGACTAACTGTTGACAAGAGCAGAAGAAGAGAGAGGGACTGGGACTCAATTTGTGTTTTCAATAGTTCACATGATGGCTTCAATGACCGTAATCGAGGACCAAGGGCTTCAAAGCTGAAGGGAAAGAATGCTTCCGACCAGAGTTCATTTAGTGCTAAGAAAATGGGACTATCTGCTTCCGGAATTAACCTTGATTCATTTAACCGGCTGGATTTTGTCACGGATTACAAGGATGCAAAGTTCTTTATCATTAAGTCTTTCAGTGAGGACAATGTTCATAAAAGTATTAAATATAGTGTTTGGGCCAGCACGCCCCATGGAAACAAGAAACTTGATGCTGCTTATCATGAGGCACAGAGGATAAAAGGCAGCTGCCCGGTGTTCTTATTCTTTTCGGTATGCTCCTTTTGTTAATTTCCTAATTGTTTGAGCAACTGGCCCAAGGGTATCCTCGTTGAAATTTGGGGTGGTTTTGTGTTGTGTACATAATTGATATCAGCACCACAAAGTATAAGGTAGAAAGATACTAATTGGGTATTGATTCCCATTTAGAGCCTGGTGATAAAAAAAAGTTTGATGTGGCAAGCATATTAGTGCTTCTCTCTTTGAGATTCATGGAGATGACTGCAGTTTCTTTTATATTTCATTCTTTGGACCTAATAACTGTATGGATTCATGGTCTCTGTGTGGCACTAGTCCTTATGGAATTAGTTCTGTAAATCTCTGTTCCCATCTCTTCCCGTTGAAACAGTAGGAGTTTTCATGCCAGCCCAAGAAATAAGCTGACTTTTAGGGCTTGTTTGATAGGGAGACTAGACTAGCAAAATGCCTATATTTCATGTGCATTCAAGGCATAATATTGATATGTTGCCTAACTTTGGAGGAAGAATGGGGCCTATCTATAAGAGGTTGATGACTAAAACTTGTCCCCCCTAATCCCCTTGAAAATGGTGGGATTATGAGGGATAAGTTTAGTCATCAACCTCTTATGAATAGTCCTCCTTCATCCTCCAAGTTAGACAACAATGTCCATATTATGTGTTGATTGCGCACATAAAGTGTAGGCATTTTGCTAGTCTAGTCTAGTCCTCCCTAACGAACGAGGCCTTATGTTTTTTTTTTGAAACTATGGGTACTTACAAGTAACTTGTTGCCTGTGCTTAAACTATTTTATATTCGCCCTTTTGTTATCTCAGTCCTCTTAGAGTTTGTTGGTTACAACAGGTTAATGCTAGTGGACAGTTTTGCGGGGTAGCCGAAATGGTTGGATCTGTAGATTTTGAGAAGGATGCTGATTACTGGCAGCAAGATAGGTGGAGTGGGCAATTTCCAGTTCAGTGGCATATTATTAAGGATGTTCCTAACATTCGGTTTCGTCACATTCTACTTGAAAATAATGACAATAAGCCTGTCACTCACAGCCGAGATTGTCAGGAGGTAGTATATCTCTCTCCATCTCTTTGACTTTCATTTAGAAACAAAAACTCCATTTTTGTTTAGAACTTAGATTTGGTTTTAATACCTTGACATTTATTATATGGTTTCTGTTTCCACTTCGACCATAGAGAAAGCCATTTCTTGGTTGATGTTTTTCATTATATTGGAATTTGTTTACTCAATGAAATTTCAGATGATCATATATTAATATTTGATAGGTTTGATTGATTGCCTTGGGCTTTAAAAGTTTCACAGTTGTGAATATATGGGTTTTTAAAATTTCACTTTTAGTGTGAAAACACAATATATTGAAGATGTAGTAGGCTAGTAGGATTATGTCATGCATACTAACTAATGAAGATTTCAGTTGTGGGTGGGTGATTTGGTAAGCTAGTAGGATTATTTTCATTTTTGTAAAAAATTTCGCATGCATTTTTTGTAGAATTCAAAGTCACATGTTTGAATAATGTCAGGATTATAAGTCATTTATGATAGTCAATTTAACAGTGTTTCGGCGTCATGGTTTGTCGTCACAAAAAGTTTGATCTTGTTTCCAGAAAAAAAAAAATATTGCTCTTATGCAACACAACCCTTGCTGCGTGATGTTTGACCAAATCAAAATTTGTTTACGGTCTCATATGTGCAGGTCATTCTGAAAGTATGATGTATTGCAGGCATCATGCGTTATATATGGCCTTTTGCTGGAAAATTTCATGCTTTTCATGATAGCATTATTTTAGGAGCTACCCTGTCCTCTCAATCCCCCTTCAAGTGGGGTGGATCATGTTGGGTATGCACCTGGGTGCATACCCAGTTGTGGATTGTCAACCTAAACCATCTGACTAGATAAAAAGAGAGTTATAATTTGGGTTCAAACCCCAAAACCTAGAAATGAAAAAGAAGTATCTTTCACAAATTCAGAATTAACTAGAGTGGTTAAAAAAAATCATTTTACACATATCAATGCATGTATCTCGGCTAAAGAATAAACACGCCAAGTTTGAAGTGGAGTTGGAAAGGCTTATCTAGTGGTAATGAGCAGTCTTAACTTATGCATCTTTCATTTTAAAAAATGGCTTTCCAAACTGTTTCTTTTTGTAGGTAGGCTGGAAGTTCTGGGTTTTTGCCTAGTCTAAGGTTTATCTAGTATGAAGTGATTGAAACGATAATCTCAGTCCTGACATCAGTCACAATTTTTATTTTATTTTTTGTAGTACACATTTCTTACATAATGCATTCAATCTGTTTCCTTTTACCTCCTTGTCTACGTTTGGCTTGTCTGCTGATTTAGAGTTTACATCTGCCTGACATTTTCTTTCTTGATGGTGAAATATTGTTAGGTGAATCTGAAACAGGGTATTGAGCTGTTGAAAATTTTCAGCGATTATGATGCACGGACATCTATTATAGATGATTTCGAATTTTATGATGAGCGGGAAAAATCCTTGAAGGAAAGGAAAGTTAGACAACAAGCTTGTTCGACTACAGATGGTTCTGATTCACTTGCTGTTGATTCTGTTAAGGAAATCTCTAATAGTTTTGATGAAGCCCTGAAGTTGAAAGGAAATAGTAGTGAAGAAGTCTCAGGAACTGAGCTTAACATTAGCTCAAAAACAGATGCTTCAGCTATATTTGAACATGATTCTGTAGACCAAATGTCCGATAGCTTATCTCAAGTATTGCAGTTGGAAAAGGGTGATAAAGAAATAGTAGGACAATCTGAAAGAAGTGGTGGACACCACAGCGGGTCTGTTGACAAGAAGGCAGCCTCAGTTGTATCAACTGGAAGTGCCTAGGCATTTTAGATGCATGTGGTGACAGCACTCTACTGTACCATTGTGATTTTATGAATTGCTCACTAACTGACGAAGTTTGAGGTGGTAATTTGGTCATCTCGAGCAGTCAGGCCTCCAAGCTGACTCCGTAATTTTCCCGTTTCTTTTGTATTTTTTTTTCATGGTAAATCGTTGAGAGTCATTAGGTGGTGGTACTACAGGCATGCTGGGCAGGAAGGCTGTTTGGTGACACCCATTTTGTATTATTTTTTTTCTTTCCGTTTTTCTTTTTCATTGTTTTGTTTCAGGGTAGATGGTTTTTGGCGATGTGGAAGTAGTTGGATGAATGCAGGTTGTGGTGGGGTGTCTGTATACTATGTCTGATGCCTTAGTGGTTGTAATTTTAGAGTTGTTTACTGGTTTTCTATTGGCGGCTGGGTAATAGAAGAATTTGTGATGTTACCCATTTGGGAGGTAGATCAATAAGGAAATCAAGAAAAATGCAATATTACACAAGATTTTCTCTTCCCTTTTTAATCTCTCTCACCTCTGTTTATATGATTAAATTTAGATTATGTATAAATAGTTAGGCTGCAAAAAATGAAAAAAAAGGAGAGTTGTGTTCCAGGAATTAATACCAGAATTGCAATCTGTTCTTTCTATTGTTTTTTTCTACTAATCTAAACAGGTATGCAATTAATGCATTTAAAGATTGTCTTAGTCGATCATAAAACCTCAACCAACCAACAAGTTTTTTCTACTAGGCACGTGGCAAGAATCAAGAGGACTATTTGTGATCGATTTAAATGAACTGTTGCCGCCAATGTAGGTAATGCCCAGAATGATCGGTCACTTGCTCACTCTTGTTCATAATCATCAGCATCATCAGAAAAGGAAAGCAAACAGGAAGCTCGGGTTTCCTGCTCAAGGGGAGCAATGACATGTGTCTCTGGTGCTCTCTCTCTCTCTCTCTACAGCTAAGCCTCACCAACCAACCACGTACCAAGGAAGGAGGTGCATTTATTTACGATTGCAACCGGTTTCTACTCCTACTCCACCAGTTTCATTTCAATTGTCTCTCCAGGTTCCAAAATTGTGATTCAACTTAATATTCCCTGTTAATAATTTTGACAAGAAAATTAAAAACAAGTCTTCATCGATTAAGCTGTGAATGCATATATAATTTCTCTGTGTTAAGAGTTCCTTCTTGTCAGAAAAGTGCACACATTCTTCTTAGGGCTACTCAATAATGTATTTCAATGGTTGAAACCGTCTATATTTTAAGTTATACTAGCAATCATCCAGATCCGAAGTGTTATGGTCATATAAAATCTATAACAACTAAAAATTGTTTGAAAAACTGAAAAGAAAATGTGGCTAATAAAATGGTTAAATAATTACCGATTTAGGTTATTTTTTTGCATGAATAATTCTTGAAAGAGAACTTGAAACTAAACGATTTACAACACATAAATAAGATGTTTGTCTTTTCGTTTTTGGGTGTGCATTAGCCTAAAACTTGAGAATTAAAACCAAAAAGATCAAATTGTGATTTTTGTCCTTGGTTGAGTAGTTTCAATTATTGTGACTTAATATTTTGTTGCAATTCAAGGATAATGGCTTTATATTTCGTCGCACTTGACTCGTGGGTGGCATATGTGATGATAAATCCAACTTTTTGGAGGTGTAAAGCACCTCACATGTGCCACTCAATTACTAATTTCATAAAGATAAATTGATGGAATTAAACCATATTGTCTTTAAATTATAACAGTTTGAAACTATATGGACTAAAGTAGAAGCTCTCCCATAAACTACAAGACCAAAATCATAATTTAAAAAAAAGTTAAAACCTAACCACTTAGAGCATTTACAATGGGCTTTCTAAACCACCTCCTTAGACAAATTTTAGGGAGACATTGTAGAAATACAACTCCAACCATACTCCCTATCCACCTTCTAAAATGAGGAGATCTCTAGGAGTTCCTAAATCTGAGAAGAGAGAAAGGACTCCTAGTGGCTTCCTATAATTTAATGCTGCTTTGTTATGTATGCGTTAGTAAAAAGGAAGCATCTCGACTCGAGATGAGTCGGGGTTCAGGAAGTCTTATGCAAAAATGTTTTTTGATTGAAGGATATTGCAAGGTAAAAAGACTGAAAAAGAAGTGGACTTGGAAGTTGGAGAGGGCATCTTAAATTCATCAGATTGATTTCCAATGAAAAACAAGTCGTGGCAGAAATTGAGGATCATTAGTCAATCTTCCTATTGTAATGGAAATGCAATGCAATTTTTGAATGTTGTATTGCTGCAGCAGCATGCGCACTTTGACCTGACCTGGTCTAATTATGCGAGTGTACCAACCACCGTTAGCCTGTAGTATATACATATATGATGGTGACATATGTTTTAATTACCTCCAAAATGGTTATATTTCGTACAAATGATTCATTTGTTGAATTTTGATATCTAAAAGCAATGACTTTTAACAACTTGTAAACAGTTGTGTACATTAGTTATTGTATATAATATCTTGCCGATCGATCGTGAACATGATGGAGACGGCACTAGGAAGCTGCGTTGTTAACAATATGTTTATTATTAATTCTTAATTTCTCCATTATACAAGCTTTAGCCCTGATTAAACACGTACAGTGGACATGAAGAACAAATACAACAATAACCAAGAAAAAGAAAAGGATCCCAAAAAAATAAGAACCAAAGCCTGGTTGGATTGTTTTATGTATACATCTGCAACTTATCTAGATAATTAAATAGACATGGAAGGAAGGAAGGTAGGCAGCCAGCCCTTTCAAGTGAAGTTAAGCGGACTTTTTGTGAGGAAAAAGGCGGACGGGGAGGCCCTTGGCCGGCATGGGGAGAGGGTCAACGACGATCTTCTCATCGGGAAGAATCTTCTCCCACTTGAACCTCTTGACCAAGTTGTGCATGAACACTAGAATTTCCAGGCGGGCATACTCTTTGCCTGGGCACATCCTGGGGCCTCCTCCAAAGGGCACAAAGGTATAGGGTGCTGGCCCATTTCCTTCGAATCTTGTTGGGTCGAATTTAAATGGCTCCGGGAAGTAATTTGCGTTCTTGTGTGTTGAGTTTGCGCTCCAATATAACTGCACCAACCATCACGTTGATGTTCATGTCATTAATTATTTATTAATTAAGTCAATTAAACATTATTAAAACAAACAATTAAGTTAATATGATATGATAGAATGCGTACCTTCCAGCCCTTTGGAATGGTGAAACCATTGAAGACAAAGTCAGCCAAGGCTTCCCTGAAAGCTCCTTGAAGAGGTGGTGCCAATCTCAGCACTTCTTGGGCTACGTTCCATGAGTATTTCATCTTCTGTAGGTCATCCCAGTTCAACAACTCCCCTGGGGCTTTGCAACTCAGGATCTCCATTTGCTCTGTTAATCATTTCAAATTAATTACATAACATTGTTAGTTAATAATTAATTAATTTAAATAAACCCCCAAATTGAAAAAGGTTAAATATGTAATTGCAAGAGAAGCAGGTAGGCAGCTGATCTTATTTGACTATTTATATAAAAATCTCTTTTGCCGACCCCAGGAAGGCTACAACTTACAAGAAAGATAATATATATATATATATATATATATATGGTGATGGGTTTGGTTTATGTTTATCCAGGGCGGCCAAAGGTGATTAATTAATTGAGTCACATCGAAATATCTATTGGTCGACTATTAGTGTGTGTGTGAGAGAGAGAGAGAGAGAGAGAGAGAGAGAGAGAGAGAGAGCAGTTCCCACTTCATTAATTGATCACAGGAAAAATGAAAGCTTAGATCTGCAAAGGTCAATAGGCCTTAAGATTTGGTACAAAGAGCATAATAATTTATTTCGAGTTTTAATTACTATAAGGAAAGAAGTAATTAGAAATTAATGAAAGAAAATGATCGGCATATATGATACGTACCCTTGTAGACCTCATCGTAAATATGAGGAAGCTCAGCAAGATACTTGACAATGAAAGTGCAGGTAGCGCTGGCCGTGTCATGCCCACCAATCAACAACCCCAAAATCTTATCGGCAATATCGTGTTCCTTCATGTGACTTCCATGCTCATCGCACAACAACAGCATATGTGACAATATGTCTTGTGTTGGGGACGCCTTGCCCTCAGCCAGATCAACCTTCCTCTGCTTGATGATCTTTGTCAGCTCCTCTCTGATGAAGTTGGACGCCTTGATGGCTTTGTAGAACGGAGTTCCGGGGAAGTCCAGAGGCATCGATATGATCCCGGAGGCCAACAGGGCGAATGGATCCCCTAGCCTTGCTATCTCCGTTGCGTCCTCAAGGCTAACAAACAACCGTGCAGCAAGCCAAAAGGTGTAGCTGTTGAAACGCACATCATCAATTACACATACAGTAATTAAAATCAATGTAGACCCGCTCTATTACTTACTAATACTATAATCATTCATTCTTGACATGTTATGTTATCAGACCGGTGATTTTAATCACATTGTTAACCTATATTCTCGGTTAATACCTATCAGTGATCTAAATTGCTAATTTATAAAGAAGAAGAAAAAAAGTAACATGCATGTCATATTGTTAATTAAAATACTTACTTCTTGGCGAGGGGGAAGACTTCAACTTCCTTCCTGTTTTCCCAACCATCAGCAAAGTGCCTCTGGGCAACAGTGTCCATGATCCCGATGTATCGTTGGAGAGCCTCAGGCTTCATGAAGTTGGGGAGCATCTTTCTCATCTTCTTGGCCTCCTCTTTGGCGGAAGTCTCTTGGGAAGAAGGGAAGACCTTGTTGACAGAGCTAGGCCACCATGCAGTGACAAGCTTGTTTTCATTGGAAAACAAGAACTTGTTGCAGGCAGCGCCGCAGAAGATGGCAGCCTTCTCGCCGAAGATGGAGGTCTTGAAGACGTCAGATGAGTACTTGGTCATGCGGTCAAAGATGAACTTCTCAGGGTGCCCTTTCCATCCTGAGGCCAAGAACTCATAGCTCTCACCAATCACAGGGTAGCCAACTTTGCCAGGCGGGAGGTTGTTTCCGGTGAACTGAGCTCTGTGGCGGTAGAAGAGCGCAAAGAGAGAAAAAGAGATGAAGGAGACAAAACCCAAGAGGAGGGTGAGATAGAAATGCTCCATGGTTAATTAAACTGTTGTGATCAGTGTTTGATGAAGAGTGAGAAAGGAGCTTTGTGTTTTGTGTGGGATGAGTGAGGAACGTGCCTTTGAGTCTGTTTGAATGGTTTGAAGGAAGTGGATGTGATATGAGTCGTTTTTATAGGCGCTTTGTTTGTCATGTGTGAGTGGAGGCTTTCCCTCTGGGGGGTTGGGTGACTTTCGGGAGAAGAGGGTGGCAATATCAAAGTCAAATTAAGCTCGCTCTCACTTTTGTTGAATTTGGTTTGGGTGAGCTAGGCAGCACGAAAGTGAAGTCATACTGGCCATTATTATTATTTGTTTTTATTTTTCATGTGTCAACAAGTCCATTCCCAAATCCCCATTGCACATCCAAGGCGTGTCCAATCAAAATTTACAAATTTAATATGTCAACTTGTTGTTTCATTTTTTACACAAAACAAGTAGGAGAATCAATGTAAGATATTACAGGCTTTGTTGTTTGGGAGCGTCGGGTTCAACTGCACAACCTTTTACTTGTTTTTTTTAAATACAATTCATAGTTTAAACTACATAAAAGGGGTTTTCTCATTGATACATAAAACCGAAATGTCGTAGAATTTTAAACCTAAGATCTTTAGTCTACTACGAGTCAATACCTTTTTTCATTAAGTTAAACCCGTTGGCTACTTTTTCTTTTTAAATTTATGATGAAAGTGCAGCCACGCTCTTTGATTTTGGGTGTGTGGATCTGTATACATACATATGTAGACTAATAATTAGTCATTTTTCTGGGTCGACTATTAAATAAGTACTTGTAAATAAAAACCATTTTTCTTTCAATCAGAGTTTCGTGTTATAGGATTAATTAATGATTGCATTTTAGGGAAGGTACTGGGAAAAAGGATGAAAATGCTTTATATTTAAGACTCATGTAAGTCGTGTTACCAGGTCAAACAAAGCAGCAGATATGAAACATTAAGAAAAGAATTGAACGAGATATTGCTTGAATCCTGACTTCTTCCTTCCTAATACCTGTTGCTGTATCTGTAGACTGTATGTATGTATTTACATAGGACAATTGTTTACAGACTGCACTCCGTCCATGTCGCCAGTCGTGTCGTGACACTTGTCCACCAACTTTTGCGGACGGTATCTTTGAGAAACCCTTTTAAATATGCATAGCGATAAAAAGAAAAAGAATAGGATTAATATTATTATTAAGAGATCATTACAAAAGTTTCATCCTAAGTCTTGATCGCTAAACTTTAATCTCCCAGATTAAGGGTTTATATTCATGTAACTATGGTCGCAATAGCATCATCTAAATTTTCATGTTCACCAAATTCTCTTACCTCATCTTTGAATTTTTATTTATTTCAATCTCAGTGAACAAGTCAAAAGGGAGTATGCGGGGATTTTCTCTTCTTCTAATGCGACAACGTCTACTCGTTGTGGTGTTCTACATATTTATTATCTTTTCTAGTACGTTTATATTCTTTTCTTTTGAGCCAATAGTTTCTTTATTTTTTTAACTGACTTAATATACACGCTCATTTTATGTTAACAATATTGTTTTATATATATATATATATATATATATAATGGGAGGGTGGGATTGAACAAAAGATTTCAGTGGCTATTTAGTATATAAAGAATTATAAAAAAAAAAAAAAAAAAAAAAAAAAAAAAAATAATGCAAATACAAAAAAAAACTATTTAAGTTGCACCCATCGAGCCTTCAAAAACCTAAATAATTAATTATTATTTCAAGTGGCTATTTGATTACGTGGTTTTTTTCCTTATTTTTTGTCAAGCCTACATGATATTTAAAAGCAAAAAAAGAAATTTAAGTTATTTCTTTGGTCCTGTGAAAATTTGAAAAATAAGGATTTTATTTATAAAAAAGAATATAATTTTTTTGTTCTGTACATATCAAACTTGCAGTGTCTCACAAATGTTGCTAATACATATCAATCTTGCGGAGACGACAATCAGGACGAAATCGCAGTGACAGTGAGTGGTATGCGAATGAATCTGAATGCGAATCAACATACCACTTGTCAAACCTTGGAGCTTATAGACAAAATATATAATTGATGACAAGGTCACAAGCTAGGACATTATAGTAAATTTATTTGACAGAAAGTGATACATTTTTAATGGTCTACCCTGGTGGCTGAGTCCAGGTTCCATTATTCTAATATGGTGGGCTACATGCATACTAAAATATCATATCCTACAGCAATATATAATAGATTAAAATCGCCATTTAAGAAACCTATGCTTTGCCCTCGTGTTCTTTTTTTCATTGTTTCCAATAATGCCCTTCATCTCTAATTAATTATATTTCATTTCTGCGGAATTATTAGGTGTCATGTTAATTTTTGCCTGAATGATCTTTTAATGAATGACTTAAAAAAAAATAAAAAAAATAAAAGAGAGATGCCGAAGGGGCTGTGCATGCAGTGCTTAATTACACTCGATATCTGTCCTGACGGTTTTGGGTGGTCTATATGATTATTGTTTTTTAATAGGTTTCACTTTTTTTACTTTTAGTTTTAAATTTATGTATGTTCGGATGCAACTAGCGTGGCACATCGAGTAGCTCGTTATGCAATGGCCAGGCACATATGTTTTTGGTTTGAGGTGCCCCTTAAAATTATTTAGGGCACTTATTCAGAAATTAAAGTAGCTCGTTATACTGTTGAAGTTTCTTAAAAGAAAGACGAGTTGGATCATTGAACTACAATGCTAATGGAGCCACAACGATTAATACTATAGTATACCAACATTGACTTTTGAACTTCTTTATTTCCCCTGAAGATGTTATTAGCTTTTATGGAAAATTGAATGTCATGCTTGTTTTCAATGTTTTTCCGTTTATTTATTTTATTAAGAAAAAAGCAAAATAAATTATACAAGTCACTTGAACATGGGGAAATGCATGTAATTTTTTCTTTAAATGCAGTATGCATGTAAATTTATAAGCGGTCCTTGTCTACTATTGGTATAGCACGAATCATTACCTTCCTTCTTAGGAAGATTACATGTACATATTTACGCTGCAATATGCGCACATATGGATTTTCATCATCAAAAAAGTACGCATACATTAGCAGATATCTTTAATCTTCCTTCCCATAAAAGCTAAAATGACTGCACAGAACTTTGTCTGTCCCCTGCGTACCTCTTACCTTACCCACCCGACCGACTTATTTGGCTTGTCGTATATGTTTATTAAAGGAATTTTTAATGTTCATTGAAGGAGATTTTGAGTTCAACCGACAGTTGTTGATTGAAAGAATTTTTTCAATACAAGAAAGCGGATCCTTATGGTTAAATGTTCCCCCGTAGATGTTCGACTTCGGCACTTCAAAGTGGGAGTTTTTATTTATTTTTAACATGACAATTACGACTTCTTAACGACCATGTAGTTTTAACATAAACAAAATAGTGTCACAGAAAACATTAATAAAAATTTAAGTATTGTAGATGTGGGTTAGGTCAATTTGTTAGAACAGTGAGTCCGTCTTTTTGTATTTAAGTTCGAGTCTCATTCTCAGTGAATTAGTTTAATTTAGAATAATTTAGACTATCGCTGTGGTTTATGATTGTTAGGTAATTGACTATCTATATAGAGAGTAAGTCAGATGATATTGGTCGAGAATGACCGGCTGAGGATTCCATTTATTACTCATATATGATAGTCAGCAGCACCCCATGCCTGACTGATTCTGTGTGTGAGAATTGAGCCCCATATGTTTCATTCTTAATCAAGTTTTAACTCAATACAACAGTCAATATTTCACTCTTCTTAATATAATTAAACGAAAAACCGAAATTGGTTTCAAAGATACTGACCATGATATTTTAAAAGAAATTTGAGGCCATAACCTTATGGTGGTAGGCTATTAGTCCGATTCAAATTAATGCATAGACAGTGGTTTCCAATCATGCAAATGTTGACTTGTTCTCCTTTTCACATTTTTATACATTAGTTGACCAATTTTTTATTTTTTTTTGTTCTTATTAGCTGACAGATTATGAGAGGCAGGCAGGCAGGCTTACTTTGAAAAAGCAAGTGCCAATCTGTGGAAGCCCTAACCAAACAAAAATGAAAGAAACCCTTGTGATTGTCACACTAATATATATATATATATATATATTTATATTTATATAATTAATTAAGTATTAAGTAGTGGACGAGTTAAGGAATCAAATAAGTATACTAGCCTTGTTGATGTATGGTTTTAAATACAAAATAAATATGCTTTTTTTATTTAATTTAAAACATATATCTTGAAGGAAAATGCTTGCCAAGATATTTGATGTGGGATTGATGTGAAAGCGCACACGGATTGGAGTTGGAGAACTCCATACAAAATATATTCTGCAGATTCTTTCTTTTGAAACTTCATTAGCAAAACAGAGGAAACCAAATAGAACCAGACAAGCCATTTTCTCATCCAATGTTTCTATCTTTCATTTTCTTTACATTTTGAAAGAAGAAGTTTTGATAAAAATGTGACAATTCTTGACATATAAGTACAACCGTGTAAAAATGTGACAATTCTTATGCATCAGTAAACATATGGGAAGTTAGGAATTGGACCCATGTATTAGTAAACTAAGAGAAAAACAGAAATTCAAATCATTCCAAACTCATTCCTAATAAGTACAACCTCGTAAAAAGGTACATGTGAGAGTTAATCGTGCACTTAGTTTTGATAACATAACTTTGACTGATCCAACTTTAGAAACAACAAAATTGTTTGACCCTCACTCATTCCAGAGCCGACCACATATGGATCGTCTTAGTTTAGAGCAAAAGTTTGACATGCAATTGTTTGTTCCAAACCCAAATAGTTTTCGAAGATCATCATGCACGCTAATTAACTTCACTGTACAGAATTTTGGTTGTTTTCATATAAAATTTACGTACGTAGTATCCATGGCCACAGCTGGCCAGAGTCTAAAATTTCCAGGTGACAATGTTCCTTGTATAAAACTAACAACCACACGTCAGTCAAATGCTCAAGTTAGGGAATAATAATAGATACAGCTTTGCTAATTGAAACGTCAAACAGTACATAATTGACTAAACTTTTTCTTCTCCTTCTTCTTAGGTGAGTGAGGTGAAGCAAGCATGTATAATTTGACCAGACTTTAATTGTATGATACCCATAGTGTGAAACTAATACTTAAAAGCAGAGGTAGGTAAAGCTAAACGACTTGCAAGTCTGTACAAACATAGAGGTGAGATTTGTACAACAAGCTAAGGGTTTCATTTTCATGTCATGGTCGGCGACTGAGAGAGGTTGCTTTAGCTTGCATCACCAGGCGTACACGAGGCCCTAAGGGATTTTTTATTGCACTTTTTTATAAATCTTTTGCGTGGAGCCATACCCATATGGGATATTTGATCCTGCTATTACTGTCGTATTATAAAGAAAGCAATAAAAAGAAATGTTTTATGTCATGGTTGCTTCAACTAATTAGTTGTCCACGTTTTCTATTTCATAATCAGTCCATAGGTTAAAGAGGTTCAACTAATGCCAGCACTCGACCTTTCAAACAAATTGCAATTTGTTGCCATCAATTGTTAATATTAATTAGCAGATTTGTTCCCTATTATGTTGTATAGTTGACCTTTTTCGATTTAATTAGGTTCAATTACTTTACCCACGTACGTAATGTAATTTTATATGTTTGCATTATTATTGTTATTTAGCAATGTGATATTCCAAATCCCTTATTCTAATGTACGGAGATGGATATCAAATCCGGGTGCAAAAGAGAAAAAGGAAGACATATTGCCTTGATCAACTAGTCTAACCCATATATACATACTTGAAATATCTTAATTTGTTTTTAATACGATACTTGAATTATCTTGTAACTCAGGTGGTATGCAACAACATTACAACCTCACACAAGTTGGATTGAGGAATTCAACCGTACTTTTGCTTATCTTATAATAATACTACAACAACATGTATAATAGGTAAATAGTCACTTTTGGTCTCTATAGTTTGACAGGACCCGCCTCAAATGTTTTCTCGAAATCCGTGATGAACCCTACTTCCTGTTCGGCATCTAACCGATGCCAGACTCACTTTACCAAAAAGCCATTTAAGCCCTAATTTAACTTGATAGGGACTTCAACTTCTGCCCAAATTTCGACAAAGTCTCCCCTGTAACTGGAACAATTCCCCATTTACAGTACCTGCAAACAAGCACCAGAACAAACCCAACTTCCAGCATGCAACAAGGTAAAGGTACGCACAACAGTTAAGACTAATCAAATGAGCTTCACACCCTTTACCCAAACTCAAAACGAGCAAGTAGAGCAACTAAAGATTAAGTTTACAAACCGGGGAAAAGGAAGGTTGAGGAAGATAAAAGAGGAATTCATACAGTGCGGAAAGCGGTAATGCCTCGTTGTGGTGGTCTCGATCTTGGATAACTAGAACCTAGGGAGCAAAACAGGAAATGTGAGTGGACGAAAACAAAGCATTAACCATAATTTATATTCAAAATAACAACCCCCTTCGTTTTAGAAAATAATGTCAAAATACTATGCAACAAAATCCTTTTGTATACGTACACATATGCTATCCGATACTTGAAAATAATTCAATTCAGTATACTTATATCAAGATATACGATAAGGAAAACTATTTAATTGATACTCCTCAAATTCTTGAAAAAATTAAATTTATTCATTTAAGTAAAATCGTATAATCGAAACTTCCAAAGTAATCCCGTTAATATAAAATATAATCAATAAAACCCAAAAATCCTTTTTCTCGTAACCAAACCCTTGAAAAGAAATACAATATGCCCAGTAATTCCCAAATATCCAATCTCAAATCTGAACTTCATTTCAAATATTCATACCTGTTGTTGAAGGAAAATGTGAACCTCCCAACATAATTTCACCATCACTAATTAATTGATGGGGTTTTATTATTTTAGGTTCGACCCATTCGAGACGTAGTATCTCTTAATTACAATCCCTTGCTTCAAGGGAACACCTTTTGATTCCATTATAAAGAAACAGAACATGTGTGTTTGATTTTGCAGCTGCTTCCAAGTCCAACCTCAAGATGTCTACGTATCCATCTCGGGAATCAAGCCACTCGTAGTTCAATGATTCACAATGAATAAATGACTCATCGCAAAAGAAAGAATTTGAATGAATTTGATTGAGGAGTGTTTGAGTGAATTTAGCTGCATAAACCAGGGATTCGATATGAAATTGTGTTTGGGATGGTTGCATCTAGATTGAATCTCTAGATTGTCTACGTACCCTTTCAAAGGGATCAAACCAACGTAGTTCGGAGTTGATTTGTGTGGAGATTGGATTGATGAGAATTTGGTTGCGATTGCGTCTATTGAGATGTTAGACTGCCTACGTACCCTCAATGGGATCAAACCAGCGTAGTTCCAAAATTTGGAAATTAATGGGTAAGTGTGGCTCAATAATTTAGAATTGGTGTCTTTGAGACGATTTGAAGATTTTCATAGGTAGATGACCTATGGGAAAAATTAGAAATTAATGGGTAAGTGTGGCCCACTAATTGAGAATTTGTGTTTGAGATATTTGAATTTAATCTCAATGGAATTTTCATGAGTAAATGACCCATGAGAAAAATTAGAAATTAATGGGTGAATGTGGCTCATTAATCTCAATGAAATTTTCATGGGTAGATGACCCATGAGGAAAATTGGATGGTTTTGTACCATTTTTCTTTTTGTCAATGTCCAAGAACAATAATGAGCAATTTTGATGAACCCACTAATTTTCTATAATTGACATTTGTACTTGGACTCAAATATGGCTATGCAGATTTTTAAAATTGATCTGTAAATATGGCTATGCAGATTTTTAAAATTGATCCGTAAATCATATGATAAGGAATTTGGGCCTTTGTAAATTTAATGGGTAATTATTTGGCCACCCATTAAATATATTGGGCTTTTGTGGAGGGAGGAGAGAATTGAGTAATGGTGCTATTTTTTCGCTTTTCCATGTTGGTCTCTGCCGACGACACCAAACCTCCCTTTTTTTAAGCTGCCATATGGAACTGCCAACCAAAAACGTGGCCACTCCTTTTATTAAAATTTCTTCCTTGCCTGTTCACACACCCAGGAGCCAACTAGTTTTAAGTTTTGTTTGTTGTTGCCAACAATACCACCAAAGCTTTCTCAACAAAGCGGCGTCAGCCACTTTCCCCTTTTTTTGACTCTTCTCCCCTTTTCTCTTTCGACAGGAGTCTTGCTTCATTATTTTGTTATTTGCTGCTGCTATCTGCAGCATCAGGCCGAGCCACAGCCAACATGGTCGTCTTCCTTTTCAAGCACAGCTTATTTTTTTATATTTGCTGTGAGATTAATCCCCCAATGATTTTATCTGTGGGTTTTGTACCCAAATTGGATTTGTGCTCTTGAGAACTCACTGAATGAGTTTTGTGCCCAAAACGGATATATCAGAGAGTATTTGATTGAGGGTTACACACCTATGATGGATTTTGTATCCAGGATTTGTTTGGGGTGTAAAAACCCAAACTTGTTTTGAGGGTGAAAACCCATATTTGCTTTCAGGGTGAAATACCCGCTTTGTTTCCGGGGTGCAAAACCCACTTTTTTGATTTCAGGGTTTATTACCCAAAGACGGATTGAACATCCAAGAAATTTTAGGGTTGCCACCCTACATGGATTGCCATCCATTTGATTGATTAAAGGGTTGCCACCCAAAAACGGAGGACCTCAAGAGAGGAGCCTTGATTGCCTCTGTCATTTTTCTTCAGCACTGCCGTGCATCCTCCATGTTCCCCGAGCCTTGTTGGCTTTTTTTTTTTGGTATCTCTTAACAGTCTGCCGCTGTGTTCTTCTTCTTTCTGTAGCCCTCCTTTATTTTTTTGTTTGTTTGTTGTGACTGAGTGCCTAACAACCACAGGACAAGAGGATCTTCCAAGAGAATTCAGTTTATGAGTTTGACACTCAAACTGGATTTAGTTAATGGGTTTTGTACCCAAGCATGGCGGTTCGCTCTGCAGAGCATGAAGATTTGCTCAGCAGAGTATGGAGATTCGCTCGGCAGAGCATTATCAATTTGTGGGTTGCCACCCAATATGGATTGCCATCCATTTGCTTGATTTGCAGGTTGCCACCTATGATGGATTGATAATCCATATAATTTGGTTTGTGGGTTTCATTCTCAAGCACGGAGACTTCAAGAGAGGAGCTTTGTTGAAGATGCAAAAACATAAATGTGTTGAGCCGAAGAGGCTCACCTTCTTGAATTGAAACTGGCAGTTTCATTGATTTGGAGCATTTGGTTTGCTCCGTTTCAGAAGCTTTTTTTTTTTCTCCAGCCTCACGGCTGCATCTCCTGCCTTTGTGGCCTTCCAGGCCTCCTCCCTTTTTTTCTTTTCTCTCCTCCTTTCCTGCAGCACCTCTCCCCTCTTTTTCCCCCCTTTACCTCTGTACGTTCATGTCTTTTATAGGCAAAAGATGAATAGCAGTTGGGGAAGCACGTTTGCTAAGTGGGCAGCCTCTCTGCTGAATGGGGTTGCAAAGGATAAACGCGATCTCTTCCTACCTTTTATTTTTTTATTTGTTTTATTTTATATTTCTTTTGAGAACTGACCTTATTCCCTTTCTAATTTCTAGAAGGAACAATCAGCAGCCTTAAAGATCAACCTTCACGTCCTGGGCTTTTATCCTGGGCCCCTTTCCTTGTCTTGTAATTTTTTTTGTGTTCAACACCTGTGTCGAGTAGTCTCAATGCACATGCTTAAGAAATCTCAAAAACTGGAAAGTAATCCACATATATACCAGCACACACACACGCAATCCAACCTAGGAATTGCTTGACTAGATCACATGGAAGAAGCCTCAATAGCTATGTGGCTAGGGACGAGCCGTCCAATTAGGGGATTGGCACGCACAACAAAATCCTCAATACTCGTGCTGCTGAACTAAGTCGTATGCACATAGACTACCCGACAATGGCCTATGGTAACACCCCGTCAAGGGTGCCCGGGTTTTGACATATCCAAGTATCCATCTTTTCCATATCAATGTGTCGCGCCCCCGGGGGGGGAGGGGGGGGGGGGGGGGGGGGGTGGTACATATAATGGAATGTCATCGCCAAGATCCAAAATCCACTTTCACAAACTAATATATTTAATAAAATAAAATACACTCAAAATCGAATTTCCAAATATTCGAAGGTACCCAAACCTATAAACATAAACATCCTGACAACATTAGAGTCCAAAAATCAATACCCAAATATTTATACAATCCATATACTTCATATATGAAATTAAAATACGATAATCCCATAACATAATCTCATAAAATCATAATCCAAAACCCACAATCCAAATACTTTATAACTAACAATAAGTTTTAGTAATCCCATTAGATAACATAAAGCCATAGTTAAAACATATATCAAATCCTATAATCCCAATAAACCAAATAAACCAAGTTCTAAATCAAATCTCATTTATGCATGCAATTCCATTTTGGAAAAATAATGCTCATTTAAAACAATGTCAACTCACTACAGGTCTGAGCTCTTCCTCTGGAATAAGCGAAGCAAGAGTACCTATTCGAGAGAGTAAACGGGCTTAATTAACACATGTACTCAACAACGAACCTTAATTTAGACTCCTAAATTCCTGGGATTTAAAGTATGTGCAAGACTAACGGGGAGTTCTTAAGGCCAAACTAATACTTTTTGAAGGATGAGACGACCTTGGAATACTCACGGTAAACCGAGTGGTCAAACATCCCATATTGGTCAATCGGGCCTGCGGGGCCCACGAACTCCGATTCCTGATCTAAAAGTTCTTATAGGTCCAACAAAGTTTACTAAACAAGTCCCGTGAGTTTGGTTTCGATCGAGTTGTCGGATCTAAGCCAATCGCATGATCGGACGACGATCGTTTCGCCTAACCCTAGACTTATTGATTCGAAGTATCTGGGACTTTGATTCGAAGTATCTGGGACTTTGATTCTTTATCCATAAGTTGCTACACGCTCCTAGAGGTATATAGAACAACATATTTGAAATTGGAGCCGATCTAATGATCCGAACCTATCGAACCCAATATCGCATAATAGGCACAATATCCGTTCGATAGTCAAACGACAATAAATTCTAAATCCTAACATACCGTCGTGCTCAGGACGATGTGAGGAGTGTTTTAGAACATAATGGGCTGCCACAAAGTGGTCTACTTGCCGCCACTGGCCGTGGGCAGCACGTGGGTGCCTTGACTAATTTCCAACGACCGGAAAACTCCAAATCGCCGGTCAATACTCATACCACCAGGTCAAACACAATTAGGGGAACAACTTTTGGTATTGGACCACGACCAAAAAGTGGAAAGAACTAGGTGAATAGAAGCCAAACCTGTGAGGGTTTTGGCCAGAACTTCCCGCCCTCGCAACGACACTGAAAGCCACCAATGGTGTCGCGCGATCTAGTTGAAAGCATGAGGGAGAAGAGACGAACCTGGTCCAGTTGATGGCGAGGCCGGAGATGGCCGGAAACGTCGCCAGTGACGGTGGAAGTTTCTGCCGAAACTTCTTGTCAATCAAGTCTGAAATCCTTGGGTTTTTAAGGAGGGAGAAGGGGTGGATTTGGTAGAGGACGTCAATAAGAAACTTTTGGGACCAATTTCACCTGAAATGTCCGCTGGAAGGCGACACAATAGCCATTCAAAATCCGGCATCACGCAGAGAGAGAGAGAGAGAGAGAGAGAGAGAGAGGAGAGAGAGAGAGAGAGAGATGCACATATATATATATGATAATTAGAGTACATCCAACATATAGAGTACGTCTGAAAATGATAATGATAAAATATAAAGAATTGGCCGAAATCTAGGTATATATGAGGGGATCTATAACCAGGAGGGGATATGCATGAGACATAGAATTAATGACATAAAATTAATGCATATAAAAATAGCAGTGTATAAAATTAATGAATTTAACCGAAAATAAGAAATTGCTGACTTACAGAAAATCTTGAGATTTTACTTATGCATAACACTCATATCTTACAAGTGTTCTTCAGAGAGATATTTCTGAAAAAACTTTGAAACTGATAAACTAAAAATTACATTTTGACTGCAACTGAGGCAGAAGCCTCTTATTTAAAGAGCCGAACTAAGGAAGTGTCGGCAACATTGGATGCTTTCGTTTACTGTGGAAGCACAGGTCTTCTACTTTTGCTTTAATTGTAGACGCATGGTGCTTTTAGAATATTATCCTCGCTTTGTCTTGTCTTTACTTTTGCTTTCATTATTACTTGTCGTGGAATATTGACTGTAGTGTTCTGCTTACTCCGCCTTTGATGACATTTGCGTCTGATATGTTAGCGGCATGATTAGTCTTCATTGAGATCATACAGGTCTTGACTATCAGGGTAATCTGCCCATATGAACTTTTGAGTTGATTCTTTGTGACTGGAAGATGAGGCTTGAGAGGAAAGAGAGCGAGGAGAAGCGTCTTCATCGTCGTCCATTTAAGAGGCTTGAATCATTAATTCTTGAGCTAATTCTTTGATTTCTGATTTTGATCTTCCTTCTATTGGGAGGGAAGAGTGAGAGGTGCCCGAGGTTGAAGGCTTCTGAGGGACTTTGACTGTGGGAAATTCTACGTTGACCTGATCAATAATTCTTTCTCACTTAAACTTATCCCACCATTTTACTGAGATTTGTCTGGAAAGGATCCTTGACTCCCAATTGACTTGATAAGACCACTTAAGAATCCGCGAAACTTTGTATTTAGCGACAAAAACTAAAGACTTGGGAAGAAAGTATCTTCATTTTTGAAATTGTATTTTGTGGAAAAATAAGCAACTGAATTATGGAGGTCAGTGGGAAGAATATCCATGACTGGACCGTGTTTTTCCCACCAAGAAAGAAATCAAAATGGAAAGGGGCTTCAGAATTTACTGTCAAAATTTACAAACCAGGAATGACTGAAATCTTCGGTTTGATGTAGGAAAATGGTATCCCAGGCTTTGATATAATCATAGTAATTGTACTGAATGGTTGATTTAAGGGTTTTTAGTGAATAAGGGTGGTTGCCCCATTCAAATTGACTAATGATCTTGTGGATGTACATGGAATGGTAGAGGATAACTTCTGGGTTATTTCTATCTTTAATGGGGCGGATTTCAAGGGTTTGGTTTCGAGAAGTATGTCTCTATAGTATTTAAGTGATTTTGACTAGTGTTGAGGGATGAAGTGGAAATTAGGAGGGAAATAAGCTTTTGCAATTTTAGCGGGACTAGAGAGATTATTGTAACATGACTCGATGATGAAGAGTTTGTCAGTAAACTTGGGGACATAGGGAGAGGATTTTCTGTGGCTTATAGCTGACTAAGTTGACGGAGGGGTTGAGACCTGAAAGGGGTCATAACTGGATACTAGGGCTGACTAATAATTAGGGCGGATATGGATGACTATGGAACCTAGACTGGTAAATCTGTTACTCATCTGGATAGGAGAATATCCAGGGAAAGGGACAATATCGGCTTTGACTGGATTCATGGACGCCGAGAGTGTTCTGACTGGTTGGCTGGTTTGCTCCTTTTGCTTATCTGATCTTTTTTCGGCCATTGCTTTCCCTGTAAGAATTCCCGGGTAAGAAAGTCGGGAATGCTATTTTCACTTCCTCTCAAATATTCAATATCAAAATAAAAAACACTCAAAATTGCTTGCTAACGTGCAAAAATATGTTTTGATGCAATATTTTGAACATCTTTTTCTAAAACATGTTTTGCACTTTTTACAATTGACTCTGACTAAAAACTTTTGATTAAGTAAATCATCTTGAAATTTTGAGATGCATAATACAATAGATAGAATTTCATTTTTTATAGTACTATAATTACTTTGTGATTGAGTCCAGATGCCAGAATGGAAACGAACAAGTTGTTCTGGTTGATCTGGAGAAACTCTTTGTTTAAGAATGCCTCCGTAACCAATTTCGGAGGCGTCGATTTCGATGATTTTGAAGGAGTTGACTGAAGGAATGCCAAGGCAAGGAAGGGTTTGGACATGGATTTTAATTTGTTTGACTATATCTGTATGATGGGGAGTCCAAGGAGGAGGATTACTTTGTAGCCTATCGAACAAGGGTTTACATTGGGTTCTTAGATTATGATAAAAGTCAGAAACATAGTTAAAAGATCCTAGAAATCTTTGGAGTTCACTCTTAGCAAGGATTTGATATGGGAATTTACTAGCAAATTGAACGACCCGATCTATTGGACTAATTTGTGACTGATAAATATTGAATCCAAAGAATCTAATATTGGTTTGCAATTGTTTAACTTTTTAGCAGAGACAACAAGACCATTGTGTTTGACTACCTGAAGAAACTTATGTAAACGCTTCTAATGTTGTTCTATTGACTGAGAAAAAATAAGAACATCATCAATATAAACTATGGAAAAATCACTGAAAGGGTTGAATATTTCATTCATTATATTCTGGAATTCACTAGAGGCATTTTTTAAGCCAAAGGGCATAATGTTCCATTTGTAATGACCAAAGGGAGTAACAAATGCAGTTTTGTATCTATCACTTTCTCTAATTTGAACTTGCCAAAATCCACTTTTCATGTCGAACTTAGAAAAGATGACGGAATTTCCTATTCTTTTAATGATATCTCTTTTATTGGGAATGGGATATCTGATCCATTCAAGAACAGCATTGAAGGGTTTGTAATTGATGACTAATCTGTGAGCTCCTCTTTCTAATTCGGTGTTATTTTGGACATAGAAAGCAGGGCATGACTAGGCTAACTTGCTTTTCCTGATTATTCCTTTTTGGAGCAACTCATAAATTTCTTCTTTACAAAATTTCATAATTTCTTGACTCATCTGAATTGGTCTGGCTTTAGTGGGAATATTCTTTTCACTAAAGGTTTTGACATAAGGTAGACTGACTACAGGGAGAATTCTTGGCGTAAAGTAAGGAGGGAGTTACTGAATGAGTTGAAAAATGATGAATTTCTTTATGAATTCATCTTTTAGAGTGTTGAAAGTAAGCATGAGGTTGAGTATCGCTTGGATTATTTTGATGATTACCCTTTAGAAGATAGGTGGATGCTCATACCATAAATTGGTTACCTTATTGCAAATTGTTACAATCTGGTCTTGATGCATTTTTCAAATGTTATATCTCTTATGTTTCTACCAACAGAAAGTCATCCTTTGTCTGAATATCAATGTCGGGAAATTTCCATCGAATTGGTTGAAAAATACTTTGTGCAAGTATTATAATAATTTTTTTCTATTTATAGCTGGCAGTTTTGCCTTGTGAAATTTGTTTGTTGTTTTAACTATACATTTGACAACTTTATTTTATTTTGACAGCTACACTTGCAACCACACCATCCTATGCCACCTATTATCAATTGTTGGCTTGATATTTCCAACCTCAAAGCATTGGATTGGTATAGTCCATATCGAGATTGCATTGACAATTGGAAAGAGCTTATCGGTTCATTTGATGTACATCTTGATGTATATTGATCCCTTACTATTAGATGTTTAGTCACAATAGTTTTATGACCTATTGGGTTTTGTAAACTTTTATAAAGTTTTATCAGGTTACACCTTCATTATCTTTCCTGTTTATCTCCTATAAAATATAGGTATGCTTTTGTTTTGATGTTACAAAAGATTATGGAGAAAGAAAAGTATATAACGATTACCATCTTAAATGCCATTTTTACTATAGCAATGTTCTCAAATAGCAAATGACTTCATTATATCATATCATCTCAATAGGCTAAATGTCACTTTTCCGTTGGGTAAAAAAATAAAAGAAGATGTTGTGGTCATTGGTTTTTAGTGTCATCATAAAACGAAACCAAACAAACTAACAATGTCTCATATGATCTAATGACATGATAAAAACAGATTGTGAAAACAACAAAATCTCATGTATACTACAAATTTTTTTTAATGATTTGAGTATTGGGGTGAACAAAGAAAATTGTGGGGTATAAATAAAAAATCTCTTTTATTTCTTATTTTTGCAGCTTGGGGTGTATTTAAGGGTATTTTAGGAAGATAGTGGGGTTTTCTTAGAAATTGTGAAAATTTAAATTAAAAGTTGGGGTGAACTAAGAGAAGTGTGGGGCTTAAATAGACAATCTCAAAATATATTTAGGTATATAGCCTATTGGAAAAAAAAGGTCTTAATATCTCAGGTTTCGAACCTCATGATACTTGACAAAACACTCTTCTCCTTTCTAACTAGTAGGGGAAGGCACGGTACGAGATGATACAGGATGTAGGTCATCCTGGGGTCTGTCCCGGATAGGGGAATTGGGATGGGATGACACGGGATGTGAGTTTTTGAGAATACGTTCAAACATATCGGACCCAAACGGGATCAGTATGATTTGGTATCAATGTTGATATCGTAAAAAATCCTGCAAAAATTCAGAAATCTTGCAATTTTTATAAATCAAGCCTGATACAAAGTTTACAAACAATCAAGATTCAAGAGTCTTGTTCAAGACCTCCCAAATTATATGATACATTGAATACATTCGCATTGGCTTTTATAAATCAAGTCTATATTATTTTTATTTAAAAACAGTATATGAGGATTTTATGTTAATTTGAATAAAGTGAAAAAATAACCAATGGAATGTTAAATAGATTTACTCAAGTCTTTGGTGTGCTCCCAAATGGTCCGGGTTCAAACATCTAAAGTAACTGTGTTTGTGATTTTCCCCATACTCTTTTTAATTTTGGCAACCAAATAATAATAATAATGTGAAAAAATAAAAAAAATATTTGTATTGTTAATATTAGCGGAACTCATAAATATAAGGAATGACTAAACCGTTATCCTCTTTCCCTCAATATCTCTTTACCAACCATCACCTCTTGTTCTTCATGCTCTCTCTTATTTACTTCCACTTATGTTCATGTTTGAATTCCATTTCTGCTTTGAGAAGCTGAAAAATGTGGGCTCATACTAATCATGTCCTCCATGGTCTTATGCAAAAACTTTATCTTTAATAACCCGAAGCTGCGGCGGAGCTCCTTTTATCTGCACAGAAATTCGTCGACATTAGTTTCTCAACTGGGCGATACAAGACGGAGGTTTGCCGCCGGGTTCATCCCAAATGCCGGGAAACGAAAAAGGGAAAGGAGCTGGTGGCAGAGATTCTTTTTCGACGAGGATGGCAATTGGCTTGGTTTGAAGGAGGATGACATGCTGGTGGAGGCGGAGGATGACTTGGAGATGGACGGCTCTGATGAAGGTGAGAAATTTGAGGCGTGGAAGACGAGGGCTGAAGCAATCGTGGAGCTGAGGGAAGCACAGCAAGATATGACGAACGAGGAGAATCGCAAGTGGGAGGACTGGCTTGCGGATTCTAATTCTACTTCCTGGGAAGCTGTGCAGTCGGATCCTACTCAAGAAAAGGGCTTGCTTTACTCTCTCACTGATTTCGTTCTTAGAAAGGAAGATGACGACGACGACGACATGCTCTATGAAGACCGTGTTTTCCGCTATGCCTCACTCAATTCGGTAAGTGCTCATGTCTGTCAACAAAATTCTTCATTTTCTTTGCTTCACTTCACAACTGTGGGTTTTTATTTTTATTTCCTTTCATTTCCTTTGCTCGAGTATACAAAATTCTTCAATGTATCAAAGCATCTCTTTCAATAATAACTCCTCCTGTTAAGTCAATTTAAATAATTAAATTATGGTGGAAACCAAAAGGTAATAAATATTTTCCATTGATTGTATTCAAAGGAAACAATCTAGTTGAAGAAATGTAGTTCTTTCCTAATAATCACTAGGATAATGGAGAGAGCCTATCTAAAAGATAAGATTGCTCTGTACAATAACAATTACAATTAGGGCTGAGTCCGAAACTGTAATCACTAGTATAGTGATCACAATAACACGCAATTGTGATTCTCTTTCTTTTTGCATTTGCTTTTGTGATATAGGAACCCGTGTTTGTGCACTATGAACATGAGACATTCTACCTTTAATATAGGAGCTATCAAATCAAAGCATGCAATATTGCATTGGTGTTTCTGTTTTTAACCTTACTACAACATGCAACAAAACTACATTACATGGTTTGAGTGTAATTTTCTGTCAGCCAGCCTGCGTCTGTCCTTTAGATATTGATATTTTTCTGTCTCATATTTGGATCTTCTCCTTTTTGTTAAGGGACTAATTTCGTAAGTCAAATTCATCCATTTTGCAGGCTAAATTTTTGGCGGTGTTAATAATTATACCCTGGGCCTTGGATTTTGTGGTTCACGACTATCTTCTGATGCCTTTTTTAGACAGGTAACCGTTATCTCTTTTTCTTATCAGATATAGAAAGACATACACACACATTTCAAAAAGAGGATGGGATTTAAGGCATATGCATCACGAAAAAAAAATTGCTTTGAGAGGAAAGAGACCTCAGGCACTGAGTCGATACCCTCTGAATCCTAAAGATTTAACTGACAAAGTGTTGCCTTGTTGTAACTATTGTCCAGCAACGGCTTGCTGAATTTCCCAGTGACATGTCTAATCACCAATGTTCAATTAAATCTCCCCTCCATAGATATTAACTTGGGTAGCTTAAGGAAAAACTTCGGCAAGTTTCCAGGGGATGCCACCTTATTGTGCTAACCTCTGTTAATGCAAGAAAAGAAGACTTCATTAAAAGCATGTGTTGAAATTAGTGGCTGCTATATATATTTTTTCTTTTAAAGAAAGCCATGTATGCAATTATGTAGTGGAGAATATACAATCCCACATTGGGAATTCTGATCCTTGTATCCATCCATTGCCATTTGGTTAGTGTTAGATGCTCTAATTCTAACACTTATATAGGATGCATATGGAAGAGAACTTATAATCTTTAGTCAAGGAATCTGGTATAGTTTTATATCAAAAGATTCAAAACCCAACATCATCAATGCAGATCCTAGATTTAGTGTCTTATTCAACGGATCAGCCAAATGTAAGACCTACAAGCATCTAACATTAATTGATAGTATAAATCATACTTCTCTAAATCTAACCTTTCTACTCTCCTTAACTTAAAACTTTTTTGTTAGGTAGGTCATTCTTCTAAGGAAACAATTGATAACTTTGTAGGTAGGTTGGTTCTATTTTCCAAGTTTCAAATTGCAGTGGTTATGACAAAAATTACTTACATAATTGTGTGTCTAATATATGCATATATAAACTAAAGGAAAAAGATTGTAAGTTCAATCTTTATGCTTTGTTGCATTGGAATTGGTATTAAATTTATTTTTAACCATTGTTTTACCTCTAAATTATGAAATAATGGGTCGAGCACCCACTTTTTGTGAACAGATATGTGAAGACTGTACCACTTGCTGCAGAAATGCTTGACGTCAGAAGAAATCAAAAGCTTCAAATGGTTGAGGAATTAAAAATTGAGAGAGCAAGATTTCATTTTGAGATGGAAATTGGTAAATCTCCACCGCTTTCTGATGAGGAGGTTTGGTGGGAATTGAGGCATAAAGCGTAAGATCGACACTATTTTGTGCTCCTTTGGAAAACCATAACATTATTTATTTAATCTTTATCCATTTTGTTGATTAGGTTCATTAAGTCACAATAGAGATTAGTGCGTAAACTACAAGGAATTAGTAAGTTCTAGAAGAAGGCTAAAAGTAGCCACACATGCCTAGATTTGGGCAGTCTAGTTTATGATTTGTGACCCTAGAACATATGACTACATAAACAATCAAACACTTAACCTTTTAATGACATAATTACATCAATCATGAGTTCCATTGTGTAAACCTCCATGATCTTTTACTACATTCAGGCTGCTAAAAACCTTTAAATTCTGCAAAAAGTTAGAGTGGAGATTTAAGCAATTAAGCACCCTAAGCAATGCCATGCATGAGTACGAGGATAGTGGAACCATTTACCTCCAGAGAAACTCTACAAGCAGTCTAAGTGGGATTGACAATAAGGTACAGGGTAGAGGAGATGCATTAAATATGGAAGAAGTCTACAGAACGTGACCAAAACTGGTACTTAGAAGTTAAAAGTGGAGGGCTGGAAAAGATATGGATATACCAATTCCCTTTTTCTGGAGCAAATATGATGATATAGAAGCCAGGGCCCCTACTAAAGATAATGGCATTTCTAGGAACCAGCAGGCTGTATAGTAATTGAATAAGAAAAATCCCTCTCTGTGATATCCTTTTCTCTGATCTAAATACAAACACAATTAAATTTAAGCTGGAGAAAAATTCTCAGAGCAATTTAAAGTGGAAAGGGAAGAACAATTGCACGGTCCCATGAAAACTTTACAATTCTAATGATATGCCCTTAAAATTGACCTTGACATCGATGAAGGAAGGGAGATACTTCTGGAAAAGTGAGTATGGAGAGTTTGATTTTCTTTTTTAGTCTCTAAAGTAAAAGAAATAGTATAGAAGAAGAGAAGAACCCATATAATACAACAGATTCAAGAGTGTGTGCTTTGATATTATATAATAGTATTAAGTTCTAAGGAAAGGACAATTCAGCAAAATCACCCAATTTATATGCGTTGTTTCATACATATTCCACTGCCTTGATTTTGGTATCTCATTTAAGGTTTTCTTGCATTTGATTCTTTAGTCTAAATCTATACCTGAACTCTTTTCTCATTCCACACTTATACATTTGGATCTGCATAACAAAATTATTTAGGAAATTGATCTCTGAAATGACAACTATGGAACATTTCTTTTTTAAAACGTCCAGTATTCACATTTGTCAGTGGTGACTTCAAATTCACCTATGCGTCAAACATATATGATTATCATTTATATTGATAATTACAGTTTAATGTCATTAGAAATGTTGAACTTTAGTCTATTATATTGCATGGATAATTTTGGAAAACGCCCTTATGTTTTAATGTTCTTAAGCTAGATTTTTTGGACTATAATTTCAATGAAAATGTTGTCCAATTACTTTCCTTATGGTTTCAACAGATTAGAGCTAAGAGATGAATGGAGATTAGAGAATCGTAAAGCATTTGCCAACATATGGTCAGATATGATATTCGGGGTCTCATTATTCATTCTTTTATACTGCAATCAGAGTAAAGTGAGTTACCATTGCTCTATTTCCTTAGTATACCTTCATGTATGATTTATTTATTTATTTTTATTTTTTTGTTACCTATGATAGTAGAAAACATTGCTTAAAATGAATGTCTTCGGAACGCTTTACAGTTAACAACCATTGTCATCATCCGTCAGACAAAAATAGTTAGTATGAGCAGCAATTGCATTATTAGCTATGATTGTCATTGTCAATACTATATTTTTTTACTTTGCCCTTTCCAATTTGTCATATGTGTGGTTAAGGGTGATAAATATGCACCCTTATTATTTGCTGAATACTCGTCGACAAAATTATGCAATTATGACACCTTTTGTCTGCTCAGAATTTTCACAGCAGTCAATATCAAAGTAAAGATTGACTATATATATATAGGTGAAGACTATAAAACATTTGACATCTAGATGGTGAGATAAGAAACAGTACACATCAGATCTAAGTAGTTGAATTCAAGCTGATGTGTATTGTTTTTTATGTCACACAAAAATAGTAGTATGACAATGAAATTATAGCTTAACCTCGTGAAATACCTATTAAGATTCACTATGTAGCTAGTTTCTCAAGAAACATAGCAATCTTGGATTCATATAGAATATTTTTGTTTCTGCTTTAAAAATTTTGTATGAAGATTAGCTTTAGCTTTAAACTTCTGCACTCAACTCTTGTTAAATTGATTGTATTTTATTTTCTTTAATTCTTTCCTTGCTTTTGCAGGTAGCTTTGCTGAAATTTACAGGATATAAGATAATAAATAATATTTCAGATACCGGGAAGGCATTTCTTATTATACTTATCACAGATATTTTTTTAGGGTAATACTATCTGCGCTTTACTACTGTGGTTTTTCCAGTTTACCATGCAGAGTTTATGAAAATTGACTTACTATGAAATCTATAAAGTAAAGGCACATGTGAAATGATTTGATGCTAATATAGACACATGCACAATTTTTCTCTGGCCAGATATCCTAGCATGTTATGTTTGTTAGGCTGTCAATATGGACTACAGATTAGGTGGGCTTTTGTTAAATTGTGTAGTCCAGATTCAGTCTGGCAACATGACTTTTCCAGTTATATGGTAACAGAATATTACTGCGTATATATACACACACATGATATATGGATAGTGCCTTTCTCAGTGCAGCACATCGAGTTTTTAGGTAAAGACTGGACATGTAATGCAGCCCTTGAATTGATCTTGTGGCTGACTGAGTTGCTCTTAGAGTCAAACACCAAAATTGGTTCCAGCTGTAAAGATCAAGAGAGAGAAAGGCTGAAAATTCCCTTCCAGCTTCTGACAATCAAAAGCGCTTCTAACAACGTTTGACAGAAAAGTTTAGAAGCGCTTTTGGGCCATATAAGCGCTTTCTGAAGAAGCATCTGTCATGTGCTTCTTCAAGAAGCACTCCTAAGTGCTTTTCCAAGAAGCACTTCGGTTTCTTATGAAAATTTCAATGTCTTTATAATAAAAGCGCTTTTGGTATAAGCGCTTATAAGTAAAAGTGCTTCTTATAGAAGTAGTCCCAAATGAGCCTTTAGTATGCACAGCTGCAATGGGATAACTTAAATAGTGCGGCTGCTAGTGAGGGGGCCCTACTTATATATTGTGTCAATTAGGTTTCCCACCATTAAGGAAAAACTTAATACCAACACAAATAGGAACAATTCAAGCCCAATACTAAGAACCCACCATATAGTAGATATTGGGCCCACATATTATATAGTTATCAATCACATTAAGTTTCCCATTAATATATAATGGACCAACGGGTAGCACATAACAGGCCCATATACTAATGTATGGAGCCCGAAAGTTTTTACATTCTCCTACACATGTGAACAACATTAGCTAACAATGAATACATTAATTGTGCACCAAGAAAGATAATTAAGTTACAAGTTCTTAAAACAAGTTTCTTGTCAAATATGATCAACACATAGGACCAATAAAAGGAGTATGCATATTAGTCACCCACATTCCAAAAGGCCACTGCTATCCAACCATACCAACATAAATTCAGGCATTAGGGGACTAACAATACATGTTAGTATAATAAGTACGAACCCGCACTCCACCAAGTAACCTGTATTAGGTCCTTCGAGAGATTTCCTCATATGCAATATGTCCTACCATGAGCTGCTTGATTGATAAACATGACACCTAACCAGGTAGGTGATAATGATGGAGTTTTCATATAAACTTCGAGCATTTCAGAACTAAAACACATAGGTAATTGGAGTTGGCTTTTGACCATATTATAATATACTTATAAGCATATACTTAAATCATAAAATTGTAAAATTGAAATAAAAACTCAATGAAACTTAGCATATAACACATTCAAACGACAATTACGCAAATAGAATGCACAAGAAATATAGTAGTAGTCATGTCCCATAGCTCGTAAAACCTAGGTCATTACACTGACCCACTATCTGCCTTTCTTTCTCTTCCCTCTCCTTCTGGTTTTTTACTTTAAAAAAATGATTTTTCAAAATTTTAAACATTTTTATGGTTTTTAAGTTTTAAATAAATTAACATTTTTATTTAAAGTTACATATCTTTATATCATTGGATGTGTGGGCTCCGCATATGTGTCACGTCAGCAATTCAACAAAAAACTTAACGCAGACTAACGTCATGACTAAATTGATGTACATAGAGTTATGTTGCACTAATACTCATAATCCGATACTCTTATCAATACTCCAATACTCTTGTCGATACTCCTATACTCGTATTAGATATGTCGATACTTGTATCGGATATGCTGATACTCCTACTATTTTTCGATAATGTTAATTTTAAAGGCCCAACCTCTTATTCTTGATAGAAGTTAGGTCTTCATTTCATTTGGGGGAGAATAACTAGAAAAGAGGAAGAAATAGGAAGAAGGAATAAGAAGCTATCATATTTACCTATGATGACAATGATGAATGAAGTTAGAGATTTGGAAAGTGGCTTCTGAATGTTTTAATTTGTTTTGTGTTGCTTCCTTTAGTATTATTTATGATTTGAACAATCTCATGAAGACTTGTGTTTTGTTTATGGAGACTTGTATTTTGTGTTTAGTTTTATGTTTTCAACTTATGATGGATGCAATATTAATTTTTAAATATATGTTATTTTAATCACCGTATCAGTGCCGTACCCATATCCTAATTTTTGGAATTTCACTCTATTAGTGAATCGTATCGTATCGACGTATCCGTGCAACATAGACATAGAGTAACCTCAAGGACAACCATGTCACAATAAAAAAAAGGATGAAAGGTTATAATTTTGTGAACATAAAGGACCATTTGTGATGAAAAAGTTATTGTTTTGGGTAAATTTCATTTTACTACTCGGAAATTTCCCGAAATTCAGACTTTGCTGCATGAAGTATTTTTCGTTTGTCTCATGCCTAAACTTTAATTTTACTACCACTTTCATATCTATGCTAGTTTGACTGTCAAGTTTTCTATTAAACGATGACGTGGCATTTATAGGTCCACGTTGACCCACTGAATTTGTGCCACATGGACCACTAAACAATTAAAATTTTGTATTATTTTATAAATAATTAAAATTAATAAAGTTAAAATTTTAAAATCAAATGTATAAAAAATAAAATTATAAGAAGTAACAAAAAAAAACAAAAAACAAAAAACAAAAACAAGAACACTTCTCTTAGTGTCATGTCATGTATCATGTGAAAACAATGAGAAGAAACTGTTGCGCACCCAATGCCTTCAAGTTTTCCAGGCCTACAATTGGGTATTGATCCCCATTTAGAGCCTGGTGATAAAAAAAAGTTTGATGTGGCAAGCATATTAGTGCTTCTCTCTTTGAGATTCATGGAGATGACTGCAGTTTCTTTTATATTTCATTCTTTGGACCTAATAACTGTATGGATTCATTTTCTCTGTGTGGCACTAGTCCTTATGGAATTAGTTCTGTAAATCTCTGTTCCCATCTCTTCCTGTTGAAACAGTAGGAGTTTTCATGCCAGCCCGAGAAATAAGCTGACTTTTAGGGCTTGTTTGATAGGGAGACTAGACTAGCAAAATGCCTATATTTCATGTGCATTCAAGGCATAATATTGATATGTTGCCTAACTTTGGAGGAAGAATGGGGCCTATCTATAAGAGGTTGATGATTAAAACTTGTCCCCCCTAATCCCCTTGAAAATGGTGGGATTATGAGGGATAAGTTTAGTCATCAACCTCTTATGAATAGTCCTTCTTCATCCTCCAAGTTAGACAACAATGTCCATATTATGTGTTGATTGCGCACATAAAGTGTAGGCATTTTGCTAGTCTAGTCTAGTCCTCCCTAACGAACGAGGCCTTATGTTCTTTTTTTTTGAAACTATAGGTACTTACAAGTAACTTGTTGCCTGTGCTTAAACTATTTTATATTCGCCCTTTAGTTATGTCAGTCCTCTTAGAGTTTGTTGGTTACAACAGGTTAATGCTAGTGGACAGTTTTGCGGGGTAGCCGAAATGGTTGGATCTGTAGATTTTGAGAAGGATGCTGATTACTGGCAGCAAGATAGGTGGAGTGGGCAATTTCCAGTTCAGTGGCATATTATTAATTAAGGATGTTCCTAACATTCGGTTTCGTCACATTCTACTTAAAAATAATGATAATAAGCGGACTTTTTGTGAGGAAAAAGGCGTACGGGGAGGCCCTTGGCCGGCATGGGGAGAGGGTCAACGACGATCTTCTCATCGGGAATAATCTTCTCCCACTTGAACCTCTTGACCAAGTTGTGCATGAACACTAGAATTTCCAGGCGGGCATACTCTTTGCCTGGGCACATCCTGGGGCCTCCTCCAAAGGGCACAAAGGTATAGGGTGCTGGCCCATTTCCTTCGAATCTTGTTGGGTCGAATTTAAATGGCTCCGGGAAGTAATCTGCGTTCTTGTGTGTTGAGTTTGCGCTCCAATATAACTGCACCAACCATCATGTTGATGTTCATGTCATTAATTAAGTCAATTAAACATTATTAATACAAACAATTAAGTTAATATGATATAATAGAATGCGTACCTTCCAGCCCTTTGGAATGGTGAAACCATTGAAGACAAAGTCAGCCAAGGCTTCCCTGAAAGCTCCTTGAAGAGGTGGTGCCAATCTCAGCACTTCTTGGGCTACGTTCCATGAGTATTTCATCTTCTGTAGGTCATCCCAGTTCAACAACTCCCCTGGGGCTTTGCAACTCAGGATCTCCATTTGCTCTGTTAATCATTTCAAATTAATTACATAACATTGTTAGTTAATAATTAATTAATTTAAATAAACCCCCAAATTTAAAAAGGTTAAATATGTAATTGCAAGAGAAGCAGGTAGGCAGCTGATCTTATTTGACTATTTATATAAAAATCTCTTTTGCCGACCCAAGGAAGGCTACAACTAGTGTGTGTGTGTGTGTGTGGGTGAGAGAGAGAGAGAGAGAGAGAGAGAGAGAGAGAGAGCAGTTCCCACTTCATTAATTGATCACAGGAAAAATGAAAGCTTAGATCTGCAAAGGTCAATAGGCCTTAAGATTTGGTACAAAGAGCATAATAATTTATTTAGTAAATTGAGCTTAGACTCATAAAATTCATTTTAAATCACCTATAACCCTTTTCTTTAGTTTTCTATGTAAAATACCCAATTTTTTCAAATAATACCCGATGACTAGGATCCAACTAAGCAAGTTACCTAATATAACTTAAAATATGATTTATTGTATTTTTCGGATTCCAAAACTACCCCTATTTATAAGTTAATGTGTTATGGGAGGTGTAACTAATAACACTCGTTGAATTTGGAAATATCTCCAAATAACTATAATGGATGTAAGAACTAATTTAGAAACTTATTTGAAATTAAATATTAAATTCCACATTAAAGTATTAGCAATCTATTTTTGAATTAATGGTGTTTTCATTCTATGAATTACGACTAGTAATCTATTTAAAGTATTAATAATTTAAATTCAATATTAAATTTAGAAATTAATATTGTTTTCTTTTATGAATTATACGACCAGTATTCATTTTTATTATAATTTTATTAATAATAGTGTACATTTTAATTATGTTGAAAAATAATTTGATAATCTATTTATTATTATTTTTAAACATTTTTTTTAATGAACCTATTTTTTCTCCAAATATTGTACCTTTTTTTTTCTTTATTACTTGTTTTACAAAAAATAATTTGATCATCTTTTTATTGTTTGTTTTATGAAAACAATTTTTTTTAAATGAGCCTATTTTTTCTCTCAAAATAATGTACCTATTTTATTTTCTCTAATAATGTACCTTTTTTTTTTCCTAAATAATGTACCTTTTTTTTCTCTCAAAATAATGTACCTATTTTTTCCCCTAAACAATTTACCTGGTATAGTGAACCTATTTTTTTCACTCTAAATAATGTACCTTTTTTTTCTCTAATAATGTGTACCTAGTAAAACAATTTACCTAGTATAATGAACTTTTTTTTTCTTCTAAGTAATGTACCTATTTTTAATTTATAAAAAAGTGCATAAATTTCAATTATACAACGTACTTATTTTCTATAAATTATTGTGTACCTATTTTTAATTCATGAAAAATGTATGGAAATTTCAATTACAAAGTAATTGACCTATTTTTGTTAATTTTTTTTGGTAAATAATATACCTATATTTTTATACGTATATATTTATATTTATATTTTTCATATGTACATTATTGGATATGTAATTTAAATTTTTTTATTTATTTGCAATTTTAAGGGGCCATATGTTAGAGGGAATGGCAACCAAAATAAATGGGGTGATTGAGATGCTATTAATAGGGAGTTTTAATTACAATTATGGCAATTAATGAAATGCTTTGAATAAATTATAAATAAAATATGAAGTCTGATGGCAAGGATGTAAAAACATAGGAACACTACGACCTCTTATATCCTATTGGTCATTTAAGTTTGAAATTGGGTTTTACACATAGATTTATAGAATTATGGGTATATGTCTAGGAAATAGAAATTGTAGGGACCTATATTGGACAAGCCCTAATTTATTTCGAGTTGTAATTACTATATGGAAAGAAGTAATTGGAAATTAATGAAAGAAAATGATCGGCATATATGATACGTACCCTTGTAGACCTCATCGTAAATATGAGGAAGCTCAGCAAGATACTTGACAATGAAAGTGCAGGTAGCGCTGGCCGTGTCATGCCCACCAATCAACAACCCCAAAATCTTATCGGCAATATCGTGTTCCTTCATGTGACTTCCATGCTCATCGCACAACAACATATGTGACAATATGTCTTGTGTTGGGGACGCCTTGCCCTCAGCCAGATCAACCTTCCTCTGCTTGATGATCTTTGTCAGCTCCTCTCTGATGAAGTTGGACGCCTTGATGGCTTTGTAGAACGGAGTTCCGGGGAAGTCCAGAGGCATCGATATGATCCCGGAGGCCAACAAGGCGAATGGATCCCCTAGCCTTGCTATCTCCGTTGCGTCCTCAAGGCTAACAAACAACCGTGCAGCAAGCCAAAAGGTGTAGCTGTTGAAACGCACATCATCAATTACACATACAGTAATTAAAATCAATGTAGACCCGCTCTATTACTTACTAATACTATAATCATTCATTCTTGACATGTTATGTTATCAGACTGGTGATTTGAATCACATTGTTAATCTATATTCTCGGTTAATATCTATCAGTGATCTAAATTGCTAATTTATAAAGAAAAAAAAAAGTAACATGCATGTCATATTGTTAAATAAAATACTTACTTCTTGGCAAGGGGGAAGACTTCAACTTCCTTCCTGTTTTCCCAACCATCAGCAAAGTGCCTCTGGGCAACAGTGTCCATGATCCCGATGTATCGTTGGAGAGCCTCAGGCTTCATGAAGTTGGGGAGCATCTTTCTCATCTTCTTGGCCTCCTCTTTGGCCGAAGTCTCTTGGGAAGAAGGGAAGACCTTGTTGACAGAGCTAGGCCACCATGCAGTGACAAGCTTGTTTTCATTGGAAAACAAGAACTTGTTGCAGGCAGCGCCGCAGAAGATGGCCGCCTTCTCGCCGAAGATGGAGGTCTTGAAGACGTCAGATGAGTACTTGGTCATGCGGTCAAAGATGAACTTCTCAGGGTGCCCTTTCCATCCTGAGGCCAAGAACTCATAGCTCTCACCAATCACAGGGTAGCCAACTTTGCCAGGCGGGAGGTTGTTTTCGGTGAACTGAGCTCTGTGGCGGTAGAAGAGCGCAAAGAGAGAAAAAGAGATGAAGGAGACAAAACCCAAGAGGAGGGTGAGATAGAAATGCTCCATGATTAATTAAACTGTTGTGATCAGTGTTTGATGAAGAGTGAGAAAGGAGCTTTGTGTTTTGTGTGGGATGAGTGAGGAACGTGCCTTTGAGTCTGTTTGAATGGTTTGAAGGAAGTGGATGTGATATGAGTCGTTTTTATAGGCGCTTTGTTTGTCATGTGTGAGTGGAGGCTTTCCCTTTGGGGGGTTGGGTGACTTTTGGGAGAAGAGGGTGGCAATATCAAAGTCAAATTAAGCTCGTTCTCACTTTTGTTGAATTTGGTTTGGGTGAGCTAGGCAGCATGAAAGTGACGTCATACTGGCCATTATTATTATTTCTTTTTATAGTAAATTTGGCTTACACCCTTCAAATTCAATTTGCCGTACCTAAAACCCTTCACTTTTTATTCCTATAAATAATACCCAATTTGTATAAGTAAAAACCCATGACTAGGATCCAGCTCAGCAAGTTACCTAATTAAACATAAAATCTGATTTATTGTACTTTTCAGATTCCAAAAATACCCCCAACTAAGCCATTATTGCATTTTGCATATTAATGTAGGAATCAATATGGAAACAGTTTTTAATTAGATTATATATAATGACAGATGTTGAATTTGGAAAGATATCCAAATGGTTGTAATGGATGTAGGAATTAATTTTGAAACATTTTTGAAAAAATTTAACAATAAATTCAAATTTGGGTAATCGTTTGTTTAATAAAATGTTTATGTTATTTTCTTTTTATGAATTATACATGACTAATAATCCACTTTATAATTGTTTATGAATAAAACTGTACATACTAATTATGTTGAAAAAATAATGTACCTATTACTTGTTTGTTTTATGAAAAATATAATTTACCTAGTATGAAAAGTGTACATAATTATCTATTCCAATATACCTACATTATACGACATCCAATATACCTACATTAATTTTAATGTACTTACAATTAGGATTTAGGTATTATATGTCATCCAATGTACCTACCATTTGAATAATATACCTACTACGAATAAAGTACCTATTATTTATCTAAAAAAATGTACCTATTTTTCCTCTCCAAATAATGTACCTATACACATTTACAAGTATATTGTAAAATAATTTACCTGTGGGTAAATAATGTACCTATATATTTTTTATAAATTATTGTGTACCTATTTTTAATTATGAAAAATATACGCAATTACAAAGTAACTTTGTTTTTTTTTTTTTTTTTTTTTTTTTTTGTTTTAAATAATATACCTATATTTTATATGTATATATTTATATTATATTTTTCATATGTACATTATTGGATATGTAATTTATAGAATTTTTTTTGTTTGCAATTTTAGGGGGCGAGATGTGAGAGGGAGTGCCAACTAAAAGAAATGGGGTGATTGATATGCTATTAATAGGGAGTATATTAATTACAATTATGGCAGTTAATGAAATGCTTGAAATAAATTAGAAATAAAATATGAAGTTTAGTGGCAACGATGTAAAAACATAGAAATACTACGACCTCTTATATTCTACTGGTCATTTAAATTTGAAATTGGGTTTTACACATAGATTTATAGAGTGATGGGTATATGTCTAGAAAATAGAAAATGTATGGATCTATATTGGACAAGCCCTTGTTTTTATTTTTCATGTGTCAACAAGTCCACTCCCAAATCCCAATTGCACATCCAAGGCGGGTCCAATCAAAATTTACAAATTTAATATGTCAACTTGTTGTTTCATTTTTTTTACACAAAACAAGTAGGAGAATCAAATTTAATATGTCAACTTGGTGTTCTACATATTTATTATCTTTTCTAGTACGTTTATATTCTTTTCTTTTGAGTTTCTTTATTTTTTTAACTGACTAAATATACACGCTCATTTTATGTTAACATTGTATTGGCATAGGTGGTACTCTTTCCTACCCCGGGGTTTTTCCCTTGTGGTTTTCTCCGGGAAGGTTTTAACGAGGCCACACTTTACATGCCTATTATTCCTGGAATGAAATCAAAAAATTCAAAAAAAAAAAAAAAACAAAAAAAAAATTGTTTAGAGAGAAGAAGTAAGCCATAAATGGTGGGATGGGAGCAAGGAATGAAGAGGAGGCGAGTTTAGGGTTTAGGAGAAGTCGAGGGAGGGGGTTTCGGAGGAAGATGAATACAACCCATTAGGGTTTAGGAATAAGTTTCAGAGACTTTTTGAGTTTTCTGTGTAGTTTTCACCTCTTCTTTTGTGAAATTTTTTCACATCTTCTTTGTGAGAGCTTTACACCTCTACTTTGTGAGAGTTTTATTTGTATTGTTATGGCTCGGTTTTTTTTTAGCTTTATCTTTTATCTTTTTTTGTTTTTGTTTTTGTTTTGAGTTTGCACTCTTAGTTGGGATGTCTTAGTTTGGTACCTTCGAATATTTGAACGAGGAGAAACATGTTTTGCACTTTTTACAATTGACTCTGACTAAAAACTTTTGATCAAGTAAATCATCTTGAAATTTTGAGATGCATAATACAATAGATAGAATTTCATTTTTTATAGTACTATAATTACTTTGTGATTGAGTCCAGATGCCAGAATGGAAACGAACAAGTTGTTCTGGTTGATATGGAGAAACTCTTTGTTTAAGAATGCCTCCGTAACCAATTTCGGAGGCGTCGGTTTCGATGATTTTGAAAGAGTTGACTGAAGGAATGCCAAGGCAAGGAAGGGTTTGGACATGGATTTTAATTTGTTTGACTATATCTGTATGATTAGGAGTCCAAGGAGGAGGATTACTTTGTAGCCTATCGAACAAGGGTTTACATTGGGTTATTAGATTATGATAAAAGTCAGAAACATAGTTAAGAGATCCTAGAAATCTTTGGAGTTCACTCTTATCAAGGATTTGATATGGGAATTTACTAGCAAATTGAACGACCCGATCTATTGGACTAATTTGTGACTGATAAATATTGAATCCAAGGAATCTAATATTGGTTTGCAATTGTTTAACTTTTTAGCAGAGACAACAAGACCATTGTGTTTGACTACCTGAAGAAACTTCTTGTCAATCAAGTCCGAAATCCTTGGGCTTTTAAGGAGGGAGAAGGGGTGGATTTGGTAGAGGACGTCGATAAGAAACTTTTGGGACCAATTTCACCTGAAATGTCCGCCGGAAGGCGACACAGTAGCCATTCAAAATCCGGCATCACGCAGAGAGAGAGAGAGAGAGAGAGAGAGAGAGAGAGAGAGAAGAGAGAAATGAGAAAGAAAGAGAGATGCATATATATATATATATGATAATTAGAGTACATCCAACATATAGAGTACGTCTGAAAATGATAATGATACAATATAAAGAATTGGCCGAAATCTAGGTATATATGAGGGGATCTATAACCAGGAGGGGATATGCAGGAGACATAGAATTAATGACATAAAATTAATGCGTATGAAAATTAATGCATATAAAAATAGCGGTGTATAAAATTAATGAATTTTACCGAAAATAAGAAATTGCTGACTTACAGAAAATCTTGAGATTTTACTTATGCATAACACTCATATCTTACAAGTGTTCTTCAGAGAGATATTTCTGAAAAAACTTTGAAACTGATAAACTAAAAATTACATTTTAACTGCAACTGAGGCAGAAGCCTCTTATTTAAAGAGCCGAACTAAGGAAGTGTCGGCAACATTGGATGCTTTCGTTTACTGTGGAAGCACAAGTCTTCTACTTTTGCTTTAATTGTAGACGCATGGTGCTTTTAGAATATTATCCTCGCTTTTGTCTTGTCTTTACTTTTGCTTTCATTATTACTTGTCGTGGAATATTGACTATAGTGTTCTGCTTACTCTGCCTTTGATGACTTTTGCTTCTGATATGTCAGCGGCATGATTAGTCTTCATTGAGATCATACAGGTCTTGACTATCAGTGTAATCTGCCCATATGAACTTTTGAGTTGATTCTTTGTGACTGGAAGATGATGCTTGAGAGGAAGGAGAACGAGGAGAAGCATCTTCATCGTTGTCCATTTAAGAGGCTTGAATCATTAATTCTTGAGCTAATTCTTTGATTTCTGATTTTGATCTTCCTTCGATTGGGAGGGAAGAGTGAGAGGTGCCCGAGGTTGAAGGCTTCTCAGGGACTTTGACTGTGGGAAATTCTACGTTGACCTGATCAATAATTCTTTCTCACTTAAACTTATCCCACCATTTTACTGAGATTTGTCTGGAAAGGATCCTTGACTCCCAATTGACTTGATAAGACCACTTAAGAATCCGCGAAACTTTGTATTTAGCGACAAAAACTAAAAGACTTGGGAAGAAAGTATCTTCATTTTTGAAATTGTATTTTGTGGAACAATAAGCAACTGAATTATGGAGGTCAGTGGGAAGAATATCCATGACTGGACCGTGTTTTTCCCACCAAGAAAGAAATCAAAATGGAAAGGGGCTTCAGAATTTACTGTCAAAATTTACAAACCAGGAATGACTGAAATCTTCGGTTTGATGTAGGAAAATGGTATCCCAGGCTTTGATATAATCATAGTAATTGTACTGAATGGTTGATTTAAGGGTTTTTAGTGAATAAGGGTGGTTGCCCCATTCAAATTGACTAATGATCTTGTGGATGTACATGGAATGGTAGAGGATAACTTCTGGGTTATTTCTATCTTTAATGGGGCGGATTTCAAGGGTTTGGTTTCGAGAAGTATGTCTCTATAGTATTTAAGTGATTTTGACTAGTGTTGAGGGATGAAGTGGAAATTAGGAGGGAAATAAGCTTTTGCAATTTTAGCGGGACTGGAGAGATTATTGTAACATGACTCGATGATGAAGAGTTTGTCAGTAAACTTGGGGACATAGGGAGAGGATTTTCTGTGGCTTATAGCTGACTAAGTTGACGGAGGGGTTGAGACCTGAAAGGGGTCATAACTGGATACTAGGGCTGACTAATAATTAGGGCGGATATGGATGACTATGGAACCTAGACTGGTAAATCTGTTACTCATCTGGATAGGAGAATATCCAGGGAAAGGGACAATATCGGCTTTGACTGGATTCATGGATGCCGAGAGTGTTCTGACTGGTTGGCTGGTTTGCTCCTTTTGCTTATCTGATCTTTTTTCGGCCATTGCTTTCCCTGTAAGAATTCCCGGGTAAGAAAGTCGGGAATGCTATTTTCACTTCCTCTCAAATATTCAATATCAAAATAAAAAACACTCAAAATTGCTTGCTAACGTGCAAAAATATGTTTTGATGCAATATTTTGAACATCTTTTTCTAAAACATGTTTTGCACTTTTTACAATTGACTCTGACTAAAAACTTTTGATTAAGTAAATCATCTTGAAATTTTGAGATGCATAATACAATAGATAGAATTTCATTTTTTATAGTACTATAATTACTTTGTGATTGAGTCCAGATGCCAGAATGGAAACGAACAAGTTGTTCTGGTTGATCTGGAGAAACTCTTTGTTTAAGAATGCCTCCGTAACCAATTTCGGAGGCGTCGGTTTCGATGATTTTGAAGGAGTTGACTGAAGGAATGCCAAGGCAAGGAAGGGTTTGGACATGAATTTTAATTTGTTTGACTATATCTGTATGATTAGGAGTCCAAGGAGGAGGATTACTTTGTAGCCTATCGAACAAGGGTTTACATTGGGTTCTTAGATTATGATAAAAGTCAGAAACATAGTTAAGAGATCCTAGAAATCTTTGGAGTTCACTCTTATCAAGGATTTGATATGGGAATTTACTAGCAAATTGAACGACCCGATCTATTGGACTAATTTGTGACTGATAAATATTGAATCCAAGGAATCTAATATTGGTTTGCAATTGTTTAACTTTTTAGCAGAGACAACAAGACCATTGTGTTTGACTACCTGAAGAAACTTATGTAAACGCTTCTAATGTTGTTCTATTGACTGAGAAAAAATAAGAACATCATCAATATAAACTATGGAAAAATCACTGAAAGGGTTGAATATTTCATTCATTATATTCTGGAATTCACTAGAGGCATTTTTTAAGCCAAAGGGCATAATGTTCCATTTGTAATGACCAAAGGGAGTGACAAATGCAGTTTTGTATCTATCACTTTCTCTTATTTGAACTTGCCAAAATCCACTTTTCATGTCGAACTTAGAAAAGATGACGGAATTTCCTATTCTTTTAATGATATCTCTTTTATTGGGAATGGGATATCTGATCCATTCAAGAACAGCATTGAGGGGTTTGTAATTGATGACTAATCTGTGAGCTCCTCTTTCTAATTCGGCGTTATTTTGGACATAGAAAGCAGGGCATGACTAGGCTAACTTGCTTTTCCTGATTATTCCTTTTTGGAGCAACTCATAAATTTCTTCTTTACAAAATTTCATAATTTCTTGACTCATCTGAATTGGTCTGGCTTTAGTGGGAATATTCTTTTCACTAAAGGTTTTGACATAAGGTAGACTAACTACATGTTGTTTTCTATGCCAAAAGGCATTAGGAAGATCTGAACAAACTTCTTGTTTTAGTTTTTCTTCGAATGTTTGAATTTGTGACAGTAGGGATTCATTATTGAGTTGCTGTTCAATTCTTTTAAATTTAATTTCTTCTTTTAGGAATTTTACTTGCCTATTTTTATTCTGAATTATTTTAACTGTTTTGGAGCTAGCGCAATTTTGAAGGGCTCTTAAGGCATGAAGTTCTGGCTTTGTTAGAAATCCGAATTTAACCTTCTCTTTCATATGGATAGAAGTGACTCCATCATCTTCTACATGGAACGGGTAGAGTAGGGCTAAAAAGGGAAGACCAAAAATGACTTCGTCGGTAATACTTTTGATTGGGACAAAAGATGTTTTAAAACAAATTTTATTTTAACAGACATGGGCTTTACGAATTTTGTATTTTAATTGAAGTGGTTTTCCAGAGGTAGTACCCAAGGTTTCTCTTGACTTTTTGTAGTATTTGGTTGGGATTAATCCTTCGTGAATACAATTAAGATCAGCTCCTGAATAAAAAAGGGCTACTGTTTTTAATTCAAAATCATTAATGAAAATATTGATTTTTGAATACCATTTTCTAAAATTTATCTGCTTAATTAAATTATGGGCTTTATCATTGCTCAAAGGTTCAGGTTCTTCATCAGAATGATTCTCAGGTTGATTTTTGGGGTCATAATCTATTCTTTCCATTAAAGTAACTAGATCTTGTTTTATTTCAAAATTTTCATTTTGTAACTTACAATTAAATTGTTTCAAGTCTGTTATTTCTTTTTTGATGGTTTTGATTTGAAGTTGAAGATCTTGTAGAGTGATTTCCTTTTTCTTGTTGAACTTTTCTAAAGTAGTGTTAGCCTTATCTTGGGGAGGCTGCTTTGACTTGTTTCTTCTTGACTAACGATTTTTCTTAATCTTGTCAAATATTTAGATTTTAATTATGGATTTTCAACTTTACTTATTAAATCTATGAGTAATTCCTCATGTTCTTCTTGTTTTGTGAGGACTCGGATAGATTTATTTAAGACATTACAACATTTATCTTTACATCCAAACTGTATTTTGGGGAGCTTGACTGGGTATCGGATGAACTATAGTCGGGAGAACTTGAGACAGAAATCCTATTTTCACTAGACTCAGAATCTCTTAGTTCGAGGACGTTGATTAATTGAGCCTTGTCTTCTTTTGAGATTTTTAATTGTTTAATTGTGTCTTTTACTTTACACTCATTAGCATAGTGACCATATTTCTTACATTTCCAGCACTCAATTTTCTTTTTGTCGGTGGTCTTTTTAGGTTTGTCATCTTTACCTTTTTCACGCATTTTTCTTGGGATGAAACTTTCTTTTACTATAAAACTCATCATATGTTTAAAGGAATGTTGTTTTCTTTGACAATGTTTGGATTTACTTGTTTGACGCTCATAATTTCTATGTTTGATTTTTCTAGAGGGTGGAATGGATACTAAGCCGTATTGTTCACAAAAGTCTCCTAATTCATACTTGGCTGATTTTCTATCTGACTGAATTTGTTTACCAATTTTCATATCAACGCACATTTTCATTCCAACTTGATTAATTGTACTAATTATATTACCGTAGGTGAGACTATCAAAGTCTATATGGCCTTGATCATTACTTAAGACTGTTCATATTTTATGGGCAAACAGATTGGGAAGATCATTAATGAATTTTTCTTTCCAAAAGGGTTGATTACTATCTTCTCTTAGCATGACTCTAGATATGAAGACATCTTTATACCATCGGAAATCGCTTTATTTGGGAAATCTAAGGTTACTAAGTTGATCATGAATTCTGGCTGTTGTGTTACTAGGTGTTCCTATGAAATGTTCAATTATTGTATATAATAAAGTGTTGACTCCATCTTCTATTCCTGCACCTAATCGTTCATCAAAAATAGGGAGACCATCTTCATTTAGTTTTACTGCATGTGTGATTTGTCATTTTGACTCTTCGGTTAAGTGTTTATCCCACCAAGAACGTAAGGTTCCGGTAAACCCAGTTTCTAAAAGGGGAATGATTTCTGACTGTCTTAGATTATGATTGGTGATGTAGCTATTGGCTACCATGGACATGTGTTGTAATTTGTTTAAGATTTCTTGTTCTGACAGGCCATTGATGTTCCATTCGTAAAGCTTATCAGATGAGATTGAGAATTGAATTTGGGAATTTCTTTCTTCGAACTGGATATTAGGGGGAGCTGGTTTTGGGTACCAATTTTTTGTTAGACTAGTAGGATTGACTTTGTTTCTTAACATGCTAAGTTTTAGGTTTTGATTATTGCTTATTTCTAGATTATTAAAGGCTTTTTCGATTTTTGTTATATTACTAGAATCTGTGTTACAAAAGGACATGGATTCGGTGTCAGAGTAGCTTATTGGAGCAGAGGATTCTAAAGTTTTGAGACTAGAGGGTTCAGGTTTTTCTTTTACTGGGGTTAACTGTTTAAGCATTTCTTCAATTTTTTCTATTGTAGGGATCGTCCTTAGAGTAGAGCTTGGCTTTTAGTATTGGAATCTCACTAAGGGTTTTTCTTTATGAAACTTAGGAGTTATTTCATGCGTTAGTAACTTATCAACCTTTGTTTCAATTTTATCTAGTTGCTTTCCTAAGACTATCAGACTTTGATTTGTATAATTATTTTGCTCATTTAATTTTTTTTTATCATTTTGCTCAGGGATCTTGAAAGGACTGGTAGTAATTTCGGTATTTTTATGGTTTATAATTATGGTTTCTACCGGGGGGTGACTAGCTATGACTTCGGTATTATATTCCTTTTTCCATTTTTCTTAAGTTAGGGTTTTTATCTTTTTCTTTTGATAAATATTCTCAACAAAATCAAGATAAAATATTTCTGACTCGGTTTCTAACATATAATTTTTCCACGCATTAAAAACTTGTTGTCTTTGTTCAGTACTGGGGTAGGTTGCTCTATATCTATTGCGTCTTGCAATATTTTCTTCTGACTCGAGATGTTCATCAAGAATTTTCCAATGTATTTTAAATTTCTTATGTAAGGTTCTTAATTGGTTGTCTACTGGGATGGCATCAGCTTCAAAATCTGTTTTGTGTGGGAGAATCTGGAGAATTTGACTTATTATCTTCTTTTATTGGTTGCTTACTGTAACAAGGATGATTAACTTGAGAGGTTTTTCTGAGGGATTCTAATTTTAAATCTATGAGGGTTTTTTCAAGCTCTAGGTCTCGCTCTAGAGTGGAGGATGAAGCAGCAAAGGAATGTCTAGCAGGATTGTGTTTAAAAGATTGACTAGGTGTAGGGAGTTGCTGCAATTGGACTGAGGACTTCGGAAGGGGTTGGTTTCCAAAATTAATTTTTACTGCGCCGTCTAGATATTGTTGAATGTAATCTAAATTGTTCAAATTATGCTGAATGGGAGCAGGGTGACTTTAGGTTGCTAGTGTCCAATCTGAAGGTAGCTTGACATCTGACTGATAACTATGGTAAAAGAGATAGAGAGGAAAGTGTTTGTTTAGAAGTTTCTGAGAGCAGATGAGAAAACTGAGTGATATATTTCTTACTTAATTCCTTTTGTTACAGTACAGTGTATATATATATATATATATTCATAACCATGCTAACAGCTGACAGCTAAGCTAACCAACCTGCTAACCGTTGACAGCTAAGCTAACCAACCTCCTAACAATGTTAACAGCTCTAACCAACTCTAACCATTGGGTAAACACCCCCTCTCAATCTCAGTCAGGGTGCCTAAACTGAGATTGGTACAATGCTTAACAAATACTGGACTATGAAGCCCCTTAGTAAGAACATCTGCCACCTGCTCATCAGTAGGAATGTAGTGCACTAAGAAGTCTTTGCGTTGTACACGTTCTCGAACAAAATGGAAGTCGACATCCAAATGTTTGATGCGAGAATGGAACACGGGATTAGAGCTGAGAGCTAACGCAGACATGTTATCACAAAACAACAGAGGAGGATCTGGGAGAAAGACATGAAGATCTGCAAGTATCTGACGAATCCAAGCGACCTGTGCTGAAGCATTAGCAAGAGCACGGTATTCAGCTTCAGTGGAGCTACGGGAGACAGACCCCTGCTTCTTAGACTGCCATGAAATTGGATTGGAACCCAAGAAGACAACAAATCCTGTGGTTGATCGTCGAGTGGTAATATCCCCAGCCCAATCTGCATCACTATATGCAGACACAGAAACTGGAACAGACGAAGAGTAAGTAAGACCATAGTGCAAAGTGCCTTGAATGTAGCGCAAAATCCTTTTAACCAACTGAAAATGAACCTCTGTGGGATTGTTCATAAATTGGCAGACAGTGTTAACAGAATAGGCGAGATCTGGTCTTGTAAACGTTAGGTACTGAAGAGCACCCACTATACTTTGGTATACTGATGGCTCCTTTAAAGGTTCACCATCTGTGGGAAGAACCTGTGTGTGAGGTTTAGATGGAGTTGGACAGGGCTGACATGATTCCATCCCAGCCTTGACTAAAAGATCTTTGGCATATTTCTGTTGACTAATAAAAAGGTCACCATTCGACTTATACGAAATCTGTAAGCCAAGAAAGAAGGTAAGAGGACCCAAGTCCTTGAGATCAAACACTGAACCAAGATCTGTAATAACCTCTTGAACAACTTGAGAGTTTGAACCTGTGAGAATAATATCATCGACATAGAGCAACAATACAACGATAGCTGAATCTGAAATCTTCACAAACAGACTTGGACCACTATGTGACATTTTGAAACCAAGAGAAGGTAAGTAGCCCGTGAACTTTGCATTCCAGGCCCTTGGAGCCTGTTTTAAACCGTATAAAGACTTCTGTAATTTGCACACATAGTCAGGATGAGAAGAGTCTTCAAACCCTTGTGGTTGTTTCATGTAAACCTCCTCGTCAAGATCGCCATGGAGAAAGGCGTTCTTGACATCAAGCTGCCGCAAAGACCAGCCATTAATAGCAGCTAAACTGAGAATAAGACGAACTGTGGTATGACGTACCACTGGGCTGAAGGTTTCATCGTAGTCAAAGCCAGCCTCTTGACTAAACCCCTGTGCCACCAGTCAAGCTTTATAGCGAGAAACTGTCCCATCTGAATTTCTTTTGATCTTGTAAATCCACTTGGGGCCAACAATATTTGTATTAGCAGGGCGAGGGACCAGACACCATGTACCCTGCATTGTTAAGGCAGAAATCTCTTCCTCCATAGCCTTAATCCAGGCAGGAGAGAAAGAAGCCACACGAAATGTAGAAGGCTCATCAAGAGTAGTAGAGTCATGCATAGAAGTAAAACACTGATAATCCTCGAAAGACTTCTTCTAACACAGACCAGATTTGGACCTGGTAGTCATTGGATGGATGTTCCGAGAAGAAGGGAGACTAGAAGAAGAACCAGAATTGACATGTTCAATAGGAGACACATGGTGATCTGACGAAACAGGAAAAGAACCCTCTAGAGGCTGAATGGAAGAAGAAGATGCCTCTGTAACAATGAGAGGCAATGGTACAGCAGGAGAGAACTCGCCTTGACAGGGAGAGGAAGAGGGATGATTGACATGTGAATCAAGGTTCTCAGATAAAATGACACGAGTGGAAGGGAGATTAATGGACAGAGACGGAGACGAAGAGGACATAATATTGGAGTGTAGAGTGCTAGGATGCTTGAAAGGATAAACTAACTCATCATGGATGACATGACGAGAGATGACAAATCTGTGAGTAGTACAATTATAGCACAAAACACCCTTATAGCCCATAAGATATCCCATGAACACACAAGACGCAGTACGAGGTTGCAATTTATGGGAATTGGTCTCTCTTAAGCATGGATAAACAGCAGTCCCAAACACACGCAAATATCTTATATCAGGTAGTTTTTGCATAAGCCGAAAATAAGGAGACTGATTGGCAAGAACCTTACTAGGCATCCGATTAATGAGGTAAGCTGAATGTGCCATTGCATGAAACCAAAATATGTCAGGCATAGAAGCTTCAGTCAAGAGAGTAATGGCAGTCTCTACAAAATGCCTATTTTTCCTTTCAGCAAGTCCATTTTGCTGAGATGTATAAGGACATGAGACTTGATGCACAATGCCATGAGTAGATAAAAAATCCTGAAACTGATGACTCATATATTCTCCCCCTCCATCACTTTGAAAATACTTTACTGAGGCATGAAAGTGATTGGTAATAAAGGCAAAAAACTTGCGAAACAGAGAGAAAACCTCAAATTTGACACAAAGAGGGTATAGCCACAGAAAACCAGTATATTCATCAATGAAGCTTACAACATATCGATAACCATCAACCGATTTACAATGTGCAGGCCCCCATACATCACTATGAATCCTATAGAAAGGAAGAAGTGCCTTATCATGCCTTGCAGAAAAAGGTAAATGATGCATTTTACCATTTAAGCAGTAAGAACATATCTGAGATATGGAATCTGAAACCACTGGGAGTTGTGCTTCCTTAAGCATGAGTTGAACAACCTCATTAGTAGGATGACCCAATCGCCTATGCCACAACGAGGAATGAATTTGTTGTCCAAGAAAAGCCATCTTTGGCTGCTTATTGTCTACACATATGGAAGAAGGAACCGAGCATGGGATGGGATACAAGCCATGATCACTCTTGCCGTGGAACAGAACCCTGTTGGTGACTTTGTCCTGTATAGAAAATCCAAATTGATCAAAAATCATACGGCAATTATTATCCCGGCACAAGTGATACACAGACAAAAGATTGGCCGTAAGCTGAGGCACATGAAAAACTGAAGATAAAGATAGAGAAGAAGTTGTAGTGGGAATATGAGCTGAGCCAATATGATCAATGCGCAAACCTTCCCCATTTCCCACTCTGACTTGATCGGAAGAGGTGCAAGGAGAAGCAGAATCCATTGTTGTCATATGAGGCACCATGTGATGACTGGCCCCACTATCTGCAATCCAGACTGCATCAGGAGAGAAAGAAGTCTGAGCCGCCATCGCAGTAATGGAGGCAGGAGGTGGAGAACCTTGATAAACATAGTTGGAGCGATGGTAACAATCCAGAGCCCCATGGCCCTTTTTGCCACAAATCTGACATTCAATTGTAGAAGAGGACTCGTGAGAAGAGGGATTCGAATTGCGAAAATAGCAATTGACCGCAGTGTGACCTCGCTTGCTGCAGATCTGACACTCAGGAACAACTCCACCACCAGACTTAGGAGGACCGTGAAACCTGCCTTGAAAACCACGACCAAAAGGTCTAGAACCAGAGAATTTGCCTCGGCCACCAGAAGCATGAGAAGAAGAACGACCAAAAGGCTGCGAACTCATATAAGCAGTATGAGGCATGAGAGGTGTTGGAAGGAGACCATCACCATGGCCAGAACCAGAGAAGGCATGGGAAGAACCAGAAGAAGAGGAATGACTTAGCATGCCAACCATAGGTGCATGAGAAGACAGCACGCGTGCCTCTGTGGCTTGTTCAGCCGCCATCAATTGATTGCGAAAGTCTTTGAAGGAAAGCGAAGTGTCACGAGCAACCAGGACTGTCCGAATCATATCAAACTCAGAAGGAATGCCATTCAAGGCTGCAATCATCATATCATCATCGGAGACCGAAACACCGGCGATAGCAAGGTGATTGCGAATATGTTTGAGGCGAAGCAAGAACTTCTCAATTGAGTCAGAGCCTTTCTGCGCAGTCTGAAGCTCGGTTTTGAGATGATTGATACGAGCACGAGAGACGGTGGCATAACGATCAGTCAAATTCATCCACGATCATGCGCCGTCTTGCAACCGATGACATATTCGAGCGCATCATCAAACAGCGTGGCGATCAACACGCTAAGAAGTGCTTTGTCGACCTGCATCCAGTCCTTATAGGCTGCAGTGAGTTTAGAGGTGACACCTTCCTCATCCAAAATTGCGAATTTTGGAGGTGCAATGTTTGAGCCATCAAAATGGCCAAAGAGATCGTAGCCGTCCAGAACAGACTCAAGTTGATATCGCCACTTCAAGAAGTTATCATCATTCAACCGGATTGTGATAAGACCGAGAATACCATCATTTTGAGATGTGAAGTCGCCATGAAAGCAGAAGGAACGAAGAAACCGAAGAAAATGCAGAAATTTAGGTCATACACGAAGAAGAAATTGCAGAAATTGCAAGAAATCGCAAGAAATCGAAGACAGAATCAGAATGCAGAGATGTGCAGAAAGCGCAAGAAATCGAAGACAAAATTGGAATGCAGAATCAACAAAGGTGAAGGAAGGGCAAGAAATCAGGGAAAAGAGAAAAGAGAGAAAAGAATAGGGTAGCAGAAGCAAGAAATCAGGATCGGACTATGGCGATGATACCATGATAACTATGGTAAAAGAGATAGAGAGGAAAGTGTTTGTTTAGAAGTTTCTGAGAGCAGATGAGAAAACTGAGTGATATATTTCTTACTTAATTCCTTTTGTTACAGTACAGTGTATATATATATATATATATTCATAACCATGCTAACAGCTGACAGCTAAGCTAACCAACCTGCTAACCGTTGACAGCTAAGCTAACCAACCTCCTAACAATGTTAACAGCTCTAACCAACTCTAACCATTGGGTAAACACTTTATTGCATGAGGAACTCGAATATTGGCATTTGCTTTATTACTTTGAATTAACAGAGTTTGATCTTTAGGACTTTTATTAAGGGCTTGGAAATTCATATTTGTACCTGTGACTTTATAATAAATCCTATAGACAAGGCTAAAGGTTGGGTGCCTGGTAGAACTTCATAACCAGAAGTTTTAATGTTTAATGTTAAAGTTTTTAATATGTGAGGATCACTGAGGCTTACTGTGAAGTCTAAATAGCAATCAAATTGTATTGGACCGTTGAAAAGACTGGATTCTATAATTCCTAAAGTACTATATATATATATATATATATATATATATATATATAGGGAGGGATGCAAAATCCAAACACAGAGCTTTATTCGAAAAAAGGCAGGGCAAGAAAAGGTTGATGACCCTTACCTAGCCCATTCACAGTATTCCTTTGTCATGTTACTCTTATTCATTTCAATAGAGTGGCTTTGGCTCCCTCACTCTTTTAAGAAGATGAATGTGGGAGCGATTTTCGTCCCACTAGAATATCGCCTAAGATTCCTTTGTTTTTTCCGCTTCTCTTTCTCCCTACAAATAGATCGGAGTAAAAGGACCACACCTAGGGGGTGTTGGCCAAAGGCCCTCCGATGCCTAAGTTAGGTAGGATGTTTCAAGGAAAACCGGGTGGCCGAAGCTGTGTGTACTGGCCGAAGCCTTGTGTGAGGGAGAGAAATAATATGGTGGCTAAGGTTTGTGAGGGATAACTTATGTAGAATTTCAGTAGGAATTTAGACGTACCTCAATCCTTATGCATAGACAAGTATTTATAAGGTCGAGGGCTAGGCTTTCATATTTGGTGAGGTTGGTGGGGTTGATGCATTTGGTGAGGTTGGTGTATTTAGGGATTAGGGATTTAACCAAATCCCTAATTAAGGCGAGGATCAAATACATCCAATTTGAATTAGGTAACCTCCCCATTAATTCAAGTAACTCCCAATTAGGTTAGGTAACTCTCAATTAGGTCAAATAATCCCCAAATTGATTGGCCTAATTATTTAACCTAGGGTAAGATATTTTGCTTCCACAAATGCCCCCCAGCTTCTGTATGGCACGTGGTGGCATGAAGGAGGTGTGGATTAATTGTTGGGTTGTCCAGCTGCAACTGGGCTTCCGAATGGATGAGGTCTTTGACTTGCCACTTGGTCTTTGACTTGGGCTGTCCAGCTATAACTGGGTTGGAGGTGCGCGGGCCTGTTGCTAGAGTGGGTGGCAGTTTGGGTTAGCTTATTTGTGGCTGGTCCAAACTGCTTCAATTCCTTATTCTTTTTGTGCCACGAACTAGGAACAATGTGAGTCAAGGCGATCATGCGTAGAGCATGGACGTGCTAGAAGTCAGCGGCAGATGGGAAGGGGAGGTTAGCGACGGTCCGCTCGTTTCTCTCACCTACTACGATGGTAAATTGCATCTCTTTGATCTGCTGCAGTTGCCATGGAATTTTTTGCTATATATCTGACTAACTTCCATCTTCTGCTTGCAGAGAATGACATCTGCAAGAAGCTCGATCTCGGCTTGGACATGACCAAGGTTCAGCAAGCTTTGAACATCCCTATCAGGTTCCTTGAAAGGAAGTTGGTGGTCTGCCCCCTGCCGAAGACGTTGGAGGATGGAAGCTATAGGGCTCGGACCTAGACGATTTGCTAGTTGAGCAGGTGGAGTCCTCGGCCAAACTTCCTCCTTCTGCCACGATCAAGTCTTCCTCAAGGGGGGTCTCGTGTGCTTAGTAGATCCCCATGCGAGTTGCTCCTTCTTCATCTGCAGAGATTAAGCGCCTCATCAACGCGAACAATAAGAATGTCAATAGAATGCAACAGATCCAGGATATTCTGCCCAAGTCTTTGCCCGAACTACCTAAAACCCGTGATCTACCTTATAAGAAGGCTGCTGAGAAGCAGGGTTTCGGTCGCCTGCACTGATCCGAGAATCAAATTGAGAGGACTGTACCTCTGTCCAGCAATCACAACTTGTCTACAAAGCCACGAACAGTCAAGCGCGGAGTTGACTCAATGTTGCAAGTTGCACCCAAGAGAGCTAAAAAGTCGTCTACTTGAGCAAAAAGTCATTCAGTTGCGTGAATTGCCGATCCGGGAGTTGGTGATAGCTCTGCTCATGTTAAAGCCACGGAGGCGTCTAAGCATGAAATTGCTGCTAATGCATACAAGTTGGGATACTTGGACTGCAAGAACGGTGTTTCTCCTTGTTGCCCTCTCAAACATGAGGATGGTGAGCAGCTCTATCTTGACTTGCCGCTCAAAGTGAGTAGATCAATGTTGTGAGTGTAGAAGCAGTTGAAGAGCAAGTGACAGATGAAGCTACAAATACTTCATTGAAAAGCTTGCTCTTGTATTGATGTTGGTGTGAATACATCGCTTTATTGAATAAAGGAAATTAACAACATAGGTAACATCGAAAGTAGTTTGTCTTTAATGGAAGCACGAGAGGCTCGTCTCCTGCTACGAGTCGAGCTGGTAAGCGAAGAGCTTCAAGGATAGTATCTCCGAAGGTTGTGGGCATTCCATTGTCTCCGAATTTCTTTCCCTTCTAGAGTGTCGAGGGTGTAACTTCCTCTGCCCCCAGATCGGCTAATCACGTAGGGGCCTTCCCAGTTTGGCTTCATCTTCTTTAACCCTTGCCTCGGTGCTGTGATGAAAGTTTTTCTAAGCACAAGGTCTCCAAGCCGAAACTGTCTGATCTTGGCCTTCCTATTGTAGTAGGACGTCAACTGCTGCTGGTAGGCTGCAACTCGAATAATGACATTTTCTTGTTCTTCTTCGAGCATATCAAAATTGACTTTCATCTGCTTACAGTTTTGGTCAAGACTGCCCACCTCAATGCTCATTGAAGGGACTGTGATGTGTGGGGGGAATGATTTCTTCTGTCCCATAGGCCAAAGAAAATGGTGTCTCTCCAGTCGATCTCCTTTTGGTGGTGCGATAAGCCCATAGGACTCCTGACAGCTCGTCGGCCCATTTTCCTTATTCGCCTTCCAGTCTTTTCTTTAGGTAGTCCAGTACGATCTTATTGGATGCCTCTGCTTGACCACTGCCTTGCGGGTATCTGGGAGTTGACAGATGCTGTTTAATGCCATACTTCACAAAGAATGCGGTGATCCGTCTGCCCAAGAACTGTGTACCGTTGTCGGTGACTATTGATTGCAGGCAACTGAATCTGCAAATGATGTTCTTCCAGATGAACCGTTCAACATCAGCTTCCTTAGTAGAAGATAAAGCCTCGGCCTCGATCTATTTGGTAAAGTAATCAGTGGCAATGATCATCATCTCCTTATTGGCAGGTGTCGTCGGCATAGGTCACACCAAGTCAATGGCCCATTGCATGAATGGCCATGGACTATTCTGCGGATGGTATTCCTCAGCTAGCAGGCCAGGGACCAGCTTGTAGTGTTGGCCTCAATCACATCTTCGAGCATACTCCGTGGAGTCTTAGCGCATGGTAGGCCAGAAATAGCCGATGCTGAGAGCCTTATGAGCAAGCGATCTACCCCCAACGTGATTTCCACATTCGTCGTCGTGTATTTTGCAGAGAACCTTGAGCGTTTATGGGTACTTGATGTAAGTGAGATGAGGCCCGGAGTATGATCTACAGATAAGCGTGTCACCTTTCATGTAGTATCTTCCAGCCTTCTGCTTGATTTTTCTGGCCTCGAACTTGTCCTCGGGCAAGTTTTCGTTCACTAGGTAGTCAATGATGGGGTCTTGCCAATTAGGATCCTCGTCGATCTGCATCAGGTCTGGCTGCTCTGCCTCTTCTATGCTAGGCTGGTCAAGGTGCTCGACCAGGATGGAGCGTCTGAACTGGGGCACCTACTGGATGGTGAAGGTAGGAAATGCCTTCAACAACTCTTAGACTTTGTCAAGGTATAAGATCAACCTTGGGTGCTTCGCTATGTATTCTCCTGGGGTTTGACTTGTGATCGGCTGGGAATCTGAGTAGATGGTCAGCTTCTTGATTGATAGCTCCATTGCCAAATGCAAGCTAGCGAGCAATGCCTCGTACTCTGCCTCGTTGTTTGAAGCCGGGAAGCCAAGCGTGATAGCTTGCTTTAATAAGGTTCCATCCGGGGTGATGATGATGACGCCTGCTCTAGCTCCTTTCTGGTTCGACGCTCCATCTACGCGTAACTGCCACATGTCTCTGGGTTGGTCAGGTTCAGCAGAGGTCTTGTCTGCTCTCGAACTTTCCTTCTTTTTGCTGACCAGCTTCTCTTCTTCGGCTGATGGTGTGAATTCTGCAAAAAAGTCTGCTAAGGCCTGAGCTTTTGTTGCAGTCTTCGGCTGATAGAGGAGGTCGTATTGGCTTAGCTCTATAGCTCACTTCATGAGTCGCTGAGAAGGGCTGTGGAGGATTGATCTCAAAGGGTAGTCGGTCATGACGATGACTCGATGAGCTTAGTAACAAGGTCGCAGCTTTCTCGCGGAAACTATAAGGGCCAAAATGAGCTTCTCCAATTTTAGGTAGCGAGTCTCTGCATTAAGGAGAGCTTTTGACATGTAGAATATCGGATGTTAGGCCCCAAGTTTTTCTTGGATGAGAGCTGAGCTGATGGCCGAGTTGTACACTGCCAAGTACATGAACAAGTCTTTACCAGGAACTGGCTTTGAGAGCAGGGGAGGTGAAGTGAGGTAGGTCTTTTGATTCTGAAAAGCTACTTCGCACTCCCTGTCCCACTTGTCTTTTTGTCCCTTCTTCAAAGCTTTGAAGAATGGTCTGCACTTGTCAGTAGATTTCGAGAGGAATCGATTGAGGGCCAATGCTCTGCCCGTCAAGCTCTGTATTTCCTTTACTATGAAAGGCGACTTCATCTCGAGAATAGCTTTGATTTGGCGTGAGTGTGCCTCGATACCTAGTTGTGTGACTAAGTACCCCAGGAATCGGCCGGACGATACACCGAACGTGCATTTACTTAGATTCAGCTTCATGCGATACTGGCGGAGCAGGCTGAATGCCTTGGCGAGGTTTTTTAGGTGGTATGCAAGCTTGGGGGCTTTGACCAACATATCATCCACGTACACTTCCATGGTTTTGTCAATATGCTCCTTGAAAATTTTATTCACGAGCCTTTGGTAGGTTGCTCCGGCGTTCTTCAGCCCAAATGGCATAACTTTGTAGCAGTAGGTCCCTTTCTCGATGATGAAAAAGGTCTTCGCCTTGTCATCGTCGTACATCATAATTTGATTATAGCCGGAGTAGGCATCCAGGAAGCTGAGCAACTGATTGCTAGAAGTTGAATCCACGAGCTGGTCAATCCTCGGTAATGGGAAGTTGTCTTTAGGGCATGCTTTGTTGAGGTCGGTGCAATCGAAGCACACTCTTCATTTGCCATTTTCTTGTTTTGCCACCAGAACAATGTTGGCTAACCATTCCGAGTAGGAGACCTCTTCAATGAATACGGTAGCTAGAAGCTTGTCAATCTCGGCTTCAATAATCGCAACCCGCTCGGGAGCGAAGTTGCGTCTCTTCTGCACTACGGGCTTGCTGGCGTTAGATAATGCTTGGGTCGATGCCGGGTATGTCAGATGGTGACCACGCTAACATGTCTTTGTTGTTATGGAGGAAGGTGGTCAGCTCTACCTTCTCGTCTAGGCTTAGGCGCGAGCCGATCCGCGCTTTCTTGTCTGGCTGGTCAGGATCAAGGGGTACTAACTCAACGTCTTCCTCAAGCTTCCAACCTTCTTCATGGGAGCCTTCCGGGTGGATTTCCTCGCCTTGATCCTTCTTGTTTGGATTATGGCGTGAGCCGATCTGCGCTTGTTTGTTTGGCTGGCCAAGATAAGGGGGTACTAACTCGACGTCATCCTCAGGCTTCGAACCCTTTTCAGGGGAGTCTTTCGGGCAGATACCCTCGCCTTGATCCTGGCTCCTTAATTGCTATTATGGGGTAGCAACTCCCTTCCCTTTCGGGTTTGTATGTCTGCTATGAGCACTTCCTGCCGCGTTGACAGCTTGCATTACTGGTGTGAACTGCAACTGCTTGCTCTTCTTGAGCCCTTGGGTTGTGTATCTCCTTGTCATGGCTTGGTCACTGTCGATCTGCCCGATCCTGCCCCTAGGGATGGGGTAGCGGATCTTCTGGTGTATAGCAGATGTGATGGCCTCGATCTTGCTGATCCACGGTCGACCTAAGATTCTATTGTAGGGAGAGACCTCGTCGATGACCATGAAGGCTTGCGAGCAGACCACTGGGGGTGAGTGGATGTCAAGGTCGGTCATTCCAACAGTGATTGACGTGGCCCTATTGAAGCCGTTGAGTGATTTGGCAAGTTTGCTATTCTTGGGCTCCAATCTCATCTGTTGGATAACAGATAGTTACAGGATGTTGGATGCATGGCCCTTATCTACATGAACTCACTCGATCACGGCTTGTTCAATTTGGATGCAGATGACCAAGGCGTCATTATACGGCAGGTCAAGCCCGATCAAGTTCTTCTTCTAAAAGCCGATGATGGGTATATCCACAATGACTGGTACTCCCATTATGACTTGGGACACATAAGTCGCATGCGCGATCTTTCTTTTGCACTCCTTGGTGGTCAGCCCGGATTCCTGGGAGCCAACTAGAATGGTGTTGATCAAAATGACCTTTTGGGGAGGTTCCTTAACAGCTGCATCACGATCCTTGATCTGCTGGATGACCTTCTTTACAACGAATTCTGTGCAACGACCATCTCTGACCAGCTCTTCAAGGTGTCTTTTCCAAGCATTGCAGTTGTTGGTGTAATGACCATGCTCCCCGTGGAATACGCAGTATTTACTGGTGACCATCTTAAAAGGGTCTCCAATCATGGATGGCAGTCTTCTCACCCACGGCTTGTCCTTCACTTATGCATGGATCTGATGGATTGGGATAGTGAACTCGGTAAGGTCCCTGTTTCTGAGCCTCCCTCTTGAGGGCCGCGATCTAAACTTGTTCCGGGCTTTTTGCTCGAACTTGTTGCTCTTTTGGCTTGCCTGTTTCGTGAGGTGATCAACTTGCTTGCTGGCTTTCTTTGGGTGATACGATCATCTTCCCAAAGTGCATAGCGCTTTGCCGTCTCGAAGACTTCTACCAAGGTTTGGCTTGGAGTTATGGCCAGCTCCCAGTATAGCTCATGCTGGGTTGGCAACCCCTTCTTGAAAGCTGAGGGTGCAACTTGGTCATTGCAACCTACGATGTTAGCCTTCTCAGCCTTAAACCGTCTCAGGTAGTCTCGTAAAGACTCATCTGGCTTCTTGTGTAGGTTGAACAGGTGGTCTGCATGCTTTCTGACCGTCTTATAAGAGGTGTACTCCTTTGTGAAGATGATGGCTAACTCCTTGTCGACACGGACGGTAAAGTGTGGAACCAGTCTTGAGTTGCTCCTCGCAGAGTCATCCCGAACACTTTGCACATCAGGGCGTCGTCTGCCTTGTACAGGATCATGGCGCTCTTGAAGTGCCTCAAATGGATCTCAAGGTCAAAGTCCCCCTTGAATGGAGTGATGGATGACGTTGTGAACCGCTTTGGCGGCGGAGCTTGTTTCACCTCGTCAGTAAAGGGCGAGTAGTCAACTCGATTAATTTCCTTGCGCAGGGCCTCCTCTGTGCTTCCTTTAAGTTGGAGACCTTGGAGTCAGTCATTTACTAGCTTCTCGACATCCTCTGCCTGCAGGGCTGAAGTCTCGGGCCGACATCTTTGGTGCCTCGAGCGCGAGTGGCTAACTTCTTCCTCAGTCCCCAAGGGTCGATCCACTTGGGTGCCCTGCTCGTGAGGCAGATTAGGAGATTGAGCTTGTGAGGATTCCTCTACAGATTCTCACCGCGTGTTGGTCCTTGAACGGGCTGGTAGGCATCGATCGTCATCTTCTGCCAGTAAGGAGGGTTGCTCAGGTCGACGTCTTTAATGCCTCGTACGCGACTGGCTAACTTCTTCCTCAGCTCCCAAGGGTCGATCCCCTTAGTCCCTGCCCGTGGGGCAGATGAGATGGTTGAGCTTAGAAGGATCCCTCTACAGCGTGGTGGGCATCGATCGTTGCGCTCGTCACGCGACTGCTCACGAACTCGAGCTCCTTGTGGGTCCAAACGAGCGTAGACATTGGACTGTGGGCCTAGCCTCTAGAGCACATTGGTCCTTGGACCTAGCCCCGAACGGCTCAAAGTACGGCTTGCAGCTGTCTGCGTCTCGTCCTCTTCCCTGCTTGTCTGCTCCATTCTAACCAACCTGGGACCTCTCGAACTGCTCGCCGACTTGCTCAAGCATCCTCCTCTCCTTGTCATGGGGTCCAAGGTTAGGGCATTGATTCAAGTTGATCTTCCTGAGTAGCTGGCCAATCAGGTTGTTTTGATCGTCAGCCCTCTGTGTGAGTTAATCAACTCGTGAGTTAAGGTCCACCTCACTGCGCGGGTCAAGTAGAGTAGTGTTCATCAGGCCCAACGGCATATGGGCTAGGGCTCCATTGGATGCGTACACAAGTGCATACGTCAAGTATGGTTGCAGAGGATGGAGAGAATAGATATGCTCCAAGGCTGGAAAGGCGTCGAAGTAACCGTGGGGCTGTGCTGCAATTTCGGCAACTGAGTGATACAGTTGCTGCTGTGCTCCAATGGCAGAATGGCGCGGCAGAGCAACTTCGGCAATCTGCGCTTCCAGCTGCAAGGCTGTGGAGGTTACAGGGTCATGTGGCGGCTGTTCTGCAATTCCAGTAGATGAAGGTGGCTGCAAGGCATTAGGAGACGGCTGCAAGGCGTTGGCAGCCACTATTCCGTGCGGTTGCGTTGAGGTTTTCCCCACGAAACCGTGAGACGGGCCCGCCGTGGTGGTGTGACTCTTTGTATGTCTTGTATCAACCATGGTTGTTTGAAAAAAAAAGTGTTGAAAATGGATTTGGAGCACGCTTTGAGTATTATTTCACGCTCTCAATGAAAGCACCAATTTGTGGGAGCAATTTTCGTTCGTCTTTTCAGCTTCTCTTTCTCCCTGCAAAACATATCGGAGTAAAAGGACCACACCCGTGGGGTGTTGGCCAAAGGTCTTCCGATGCCTAAGTTAGGTAGGGTGTTTCAAGGAAAACCGGGTGGCCGGAGCCCTGTGTGGTGGCCGAAGCCTTGTGTGAGGGAGAGAAAGAATATAGTGGCTAAGGTTTGTGAGGGATAACTTATGTAGAATTTCAGTAGGAATTTAGACGTACCTCAATTCTTGTGCGTAGCCAAGTATTTATAGGGTAGAGGGCCAGGCTTTCATATTTGGTGAGGTTGATGGGGTTGGTGCAGTTGGTGAGGTTGGGGTGGTTGGTGAGGTTGGTGTATTTAGGGATTAGGGATTTAACCAAATCCCTAATTAAGGCGAGGATCAAATACATCCAATTTGAATTAGGTAACCTCCCCATTAATTCAAGTAACTCCCAATTAGGTTAGGTAACTCCCAATTAGGTCAAATAATCCCCAAATTGATTGGTCTAATTATTTGACCTATGGTGAGATATTTTGCTTCCACAATGAAGCTATTTAAATTTTGGTCGACCAATCTAAAAATCCTAACTTCGTCGCTGTATCGTATGTAACATACAAGTTCACATCATAAAAGCAGTTTTGAAAATTTGAAATTCTCAACCTAACTAACTAGGATTGACAAATGAGGTTTGCAATAACTTGAGTGCTGGTGATTGTAATACGTTATTGTCATTTTTTGTCCAACATACAGAGTACGTCCGAAAATGATAATTATACAATATAAAGAATTGGCCGAAATCTAGGTATACATATATATATAGGGAGGGATGCAGAATCCAAACACAGAGCTTTATTCGAAACAAGGTAGGGAAAGAAGAGGTTGTTAACCCCTTACCTAGGCCCATTCCCTGTATCCCTTTCTCATGTTACTCTAATTCATTTCAATAGAGTGGCTTTGGCCCCTTCACTCTTTTAAGATGATGAAGCTATTTAAATTTTGGTGGACCAATCTAAAAATCCTAACTTCGTCGTTGTATTGTATGTAACACGCAAGTTCACATCATAAAATCAGTTTTGAAAATTTGAAATTCTCAACCTAACTAACTAGCATTAAGAAGTGAGGTTTGCATTAACTTGAGTGTTGGCGATTGTAATACATTATTGTCATTTTCAGTCCAACATATAGAGTACATCCAAAAATGATAATTATAAAAATATAAAGAATTGGCCGAAATCTAGGTATACATATATAGGTTTGAAAATTTGAAATTCTCAACCTAACTAACTACAACTAGCATTGACAAGTGAGGTTTGCATTAACTTGTGTGTTGGCGATTGTAATACGTTATTGTCATTTTCAGTCCAACATATTGAGTTATTGAAATTTTAGTACTTTCTTGAAGCACCGTGTTCATTGATTTTGTAAAACACAATTGGATGTCGAAACGGTTTCCGATTTGTCTAATTTTTTGTAAGGATGATCTATGAATGAAGACCTAAAAAGTATATACTTTGGATCGTTGGAAAAAAAATTGTAGGATACCCTAAAGGGCGTCCCTCAAATAAAATTATTTGAGGAATCCCTCAATAGAAGGGGACTGTATATATATATATATATATATATATATATATATATACTGGAAGGATGCAGAATCCAAACATAGAGTTTTATTCGAAAAAAAGGTAGGGTAAGAAGAGGTTGTTGACCCCTTACCTAAGCCCATTCCCTGTATTCCTTTCTCATGTTACTCTTATTGATTTCAATAGAGTGGCTTTGGCTCCTTCACTCTTTTAAGATGATGAAGCTATTTAAATTTTGGTCGATCAATCTAAAAATCCTAACTTCGTCGCTGTATCGTATGTAACACGCAAGTTCACATCATAAATGCAGTTTTGAAAATTTGAAATTCTCAACCTAAGTAACTAGCATTGACAAGTGAGGTAAGCATTAACTTGAGTGTTGGCGATTGTAATTGATTATTGTCATTTTCATTGCCTTCTACCAATTGGCTTGCCTTGAAATTGTACTAGCTAGTGCTTGTCCTTTATTGATTCATTTCGAAAATAGCGGTTCCATTTTTATGTGTATCTAATTTGTGATAATTAACCCTGGTTGGTCTGCTTAGTTGAAATATTCAAGTATTAATTTATTTTCACCCAAATATTTTTATTTTTGGGAGGAGAAGGGGAAGGAAGACAGAGAGGGAGATGCATATATTTTTATTTTATTTTTAGAATTAAATTTTAAGTTTTATTAACAATTAGGGTAACCGATCGCGAGAGAGAAGAGAGATAAAGGAGGGAGGATAGGGGAGATCGGAATGGTGAGAGAGAGATGACGAAGGGAAGAGACGATTGATGGGTTTGGGTGATTTTATTTTTATTTGTTTACACCTTAGCATTTTTTAATATTTTATTACACCTAAATTGATCAATTTCTCTTCACTTTATTAATATTAATAAGAGGTATTTAGTCATATACCAATTCTTAGCACTGAAACTATAAATAAACCATAAACCATTTAATTTCTATAAACAAACCCAAAAAATGACAGCTTGCCCTATTGAATTTAATTTTGATTATTAAATTACTTTGATGCCCTATTAAGTGTTTTGGGCTTTTTTATAAGGTTTTGGGGTTAGGTTTGTCTTAAGAAATCAATGACAGTTTTGTAATTTAAAAGAAGTTAAAAGCATTTTTGTTATGTTGTAATTGGGCTTTGGGTGTGTTTTTAAAGTCCATTTCTTATAGTTTTTTTATAAATAATTTGGGCTCCTATATTTGGTATAATAGTGAATCTCCCTTTTAAATTTTCGCCAACCAATCTAATAATTCTAACTCTGCTTCGGTGGCACAAGTTGAGCTCATAAAAGCAGTGTTGAAATTTTGAAATTCTGAACCTAACAAGTAAATGACAATTGAGGTTGGAACTAACCAGTAACGATTAATCAATCGTCACTAGTCACCGCCAGCCTACCCTAACAATTAATGACAATTAACCAGTAACAGTTAATGACAATTTATATATATATATATATATATATATATATATATACACACGATACGATTATGCATGTTATTTAATATATATATTATTATGAATCTATATTTTCTAGCTTAGCTAGCCTGCAGTAGCGTTTGCTCTGCATGCAGACGGCAGTGAATAAGCATATGCATGGCCTTCTTCCAATGGTCTTGTTTACACATCAGCATTTTTTAATATTTTATTGCACCTAAATTGATCCATTTCTATAAGGTTGAGGTGTAAATTGATGAAATTGAAACTTTATGACCCATTTTAAAAATAACCCCAAATCCCTAGGTGGTATATTGTTGTTAGCCCTTCACTTTATTAATATTAATAAACTCTTATTCATTTAACCTCTTTTTATTTTTTTGGTCAGAAGTTGATGAAGCTATTTACAACAGAGTTTAAATTTTGGCCAACCAATCTAAAAATTCTAACTCTGCTTCGGTGGCACAAGTTGAGCTCATAGAAGCAGTGTTGAAATTTTGAAATTCTGAACCTAACAAGCAAATGACAATTGAGGTTGGAACTAACCAGTAACGATTAATCATCACTAGTCACCACCTGCCTACCCTAACAATTAATGACAATTAACCAGTCACAATTATTGACAATTGATACATATATATATATATATATATATATATATATACGATACGATTTTTAGTACCTGCGCAAACAGGGTTAAAATTACTGAAAATACTTGCAAGAATACAAGGTTATTGTAGTATAAATGCTCATGCAAGGTCGTTGTCCCCAAAGATTGTTTGACTAATCTGTAATTAAACTAACTCTTAATTAATAACTAAAATAGATTTTATCAAAGATTTGAAGTTTATGAATTTGAAAAGATTAAACTAACAGTAAAAGAAATCTGAAAGTTGGGAAATAATAACAGCAAAGAAGAAAAACGATTTCTTTTTAAAGACTAACAATTTAGAGAAAACTAGGGTTTAGCCAACACCGTCGCAATCCTATGCAATTCTATCAATTACTTATGAATTTCCACATATATGCTTTGAAGGTTAGGTTTTCCTAATGCATATTTTCCTTGTGATGTTCAAGCGAAAACGTATATCTAACATGCAATCCGTCTGTGATGTTCAGATCAAATATAAACATGCAAGACTCATTAAGCTTTGTGAAAACCCTTTGAAAAACTATGCAACCCTTAAGAGCGTGATGTTCGCCTTAAGTTAACCTACAATTACTAATCACAAGAAGCCCTCCTCAATTTCAGGGTGATGTTCCAACAGAAATTGCATCAAATTACTTGTCTACATATCCTAATGGTGATCAGTCATTAAAATAGATAGATAGTTTTAAACACAGTGATTAATAATTCAAAGCAAACATGCATCCATTCATAAGCAAATTAATAAAACTACATATTCATGCTAAGGCTTACGGCCTCGCCCTAGCAATTGCTCCCAAAGCCAAAAAGAAGTCAAAAGGAAGTCCCCTAAATTCTGTGAAAAGGAGCTTAAATAACTCCTAAAACCTAGCTACCCAATCCCCACAAGGAAACTAAGTTAAAGTAAAATAAGACTAGGAAATAAAATCCAAATTGAATTAGGAGAATCTGCCCATAATCTGCCCAGCCACGTTTTAGTCTCAAATCTCCCCCAAATCTGGCCCAAGATAGCTCGTTTTAAAGATAAAAATATTCCGAAACCAAAAGGCCTCAAACCCATCTGAGGTCATCTTGGGCTCCAAAAACGCAATATAAGCCCAAAACGTCACTATTCCAGCACTGCACATTGCTCCTTCATTTATTCACCAGGAAATCATCGTTTAGTGGAAAAGTCTGATATTTTGATACGATCAAGCTAAGTGACTCACGTACATCCTCCAACTGGAATTACTCCAAAATTCATCCATTTGATTATGTTTTGCTCCAGAGAGAGTCGAAAGTCCTATATTGGAAATATAATTCAAAGTATCAAAATTCTTCCAAAATATTAACCAAAATATACTAAGAATGAGGTTAAATATATAATATAAAATCGACTCATCAATATATACAGTCCCCTTCTATTGAGGGATCCCTCAAATAATTTTATTTGAGGGACGCCTTTTAGGGTACCCTACAATTTTTTTTCCAATGATTCAAACCATCTATTTTTCAGGTATTCATTCATAGATCATCCTTACAAAAAATTAGACAAATCGGAAACCGTTTCGACATCCAATTGTGTCCTACAAAATCAATGAACACGGCGCTTCAAGAAAGTACTAAAATTTCAATGACTCAATTGAATGGTCAAATGATATCGAATTCAAGTGATTTTTTGTAAAGATGATCTTTGAATGAGTATCTACAAAATAGACGGTATGGATTAGTGAAATACAATCCGGAGTGGGCCCTACAAGGAGTGTCCCTCAAATAAGCTTATTTGAGGGATCCTTCAATGGAAGCTCTCTGTATATTTTATATATATATATATATATATATATATATCAGACTTGGGAGTGTTCCTCAGAATTGAGAACTAACACTAAAAATTCCATTCCTCTCCGGATCATTCAGGTATTTGATTATATGCACAGCTTATTCTCTTTCCCTATAGCTCCTGCTGCTGCTGCTTCGCATTTTCCATTTAAATAACATGCATAATCACTAACAGAATGAATCTATATTTTCTAGCTTAGCTAGCCTGCTGTAGCGTTTGCTCTGCATGCAGACGGCAGTGAATAAGCATATGCATGGCCTTCTTCCAATTGGCTTGTCTTGAAATTGTACTAGCTAGTGCTTGTCCTTCATTGATTCATTTCGAAAATAGCGGTTCCATTTTAATGTGCTAAATATTACTATAATGTATCTACTTAGGAACAGATTCTGATCATCATTTCATTTGGTGCATATAATTAAGGACTAAATAATAATATGTGGAAGCTGAAGATAGCCGAGGGAGGACCCCGGTTGTCCACCGTAAATAATCACATTGGTCGACAACATTGGGAGTTTGATCCTGATGCCGGAACACCAGAAGAGCGAGCACAAGTCGAAAGACTTCGTGACGAGTTTAAGAAAAACCGGTTTCGAGTCAAACAAAGTGCTGATCTTTTGATGAGAATGCAGGTATGTTTTTCATTTGTAATTTATGTAATCTTTTTAATGTTATCTTTGATGTGAAATTAAATTGCTCTCTCTCACAGCTTACCAAGGAAAATCCATGTGGAGGACGAATTCCAGCTCCAAGGGCTGTGAAGGTGAAGGAAACAGAAGAGATAACAGAGGAAGCAGTGACAAGTACACTGAGAAGGGCTCTCAACTTCTTTTCTTCCATTCAAGCCCATGATGGTCATTGGCCTGCTGAATCTGCTGATCCCTTGTTTTTCATTCAACCTTTGGTACTACTAATATACTATTTCTTACTTCGAATCCCTCACTCGTACATTAGAGTAATTTAGAATATCGCCTTTGTCAAACAAAATAAAAAATCAATTGATGTGTGCATGCCTGCACATATACATTTATTTTCCCATATATATGTTTATGGTTAATGATTTATCAAAATAAAATCAAGGCCATCAAAATTTATATGATATATATGCAGTTAATAGCATTGCATATTACTGGAGCCCTCAATGCGGTTCTAGGACCAGAACACCAGAAGGAAATAATTCGCTACATATACAATCATCAGGTACTTAATTCAGCTACCAATTTGCTAGATCTCTGCCAAGATCCAAAATAATATTAATTGTTTTTTTAATATTATTATAGAGATTTAGTTGATTAAAAAACTAAGATGATTGAGGTGGGCAGAATGAAGATGGAGGATGGGGACTACACATAGAAGGGCAGAGCACAATGTTTGGGTCAGCACTAAGCTACATTGCCCTGAGGCTGCTTGGAGAGGATCCTGATGATGATGATGGTGAAGAAGACAAGGCTGTGGCACTGGCAAGAGCCAGAAGATGGATTCTTGACCATGGTGGTGCACTGGGGATCCCATCTTGGGGAAAGTTTTGGCTTAGCGTACGTATATAGCTGTCGTCGTCACTTATAATTTTTCATGTCAAATTAAAATTAAAGAGTTAATTACCTCTCTCTCTCTCTCTCTCTCTCTTGGTTCAACTAGGTGCTAGGAGTATATGAGTGGTCAGGGTGCAATCCTCTGCCTCCTGAGTTCTGGCTTATACCAAATATCTCTCCCATTCATCCAGGTTCGAATTCGAAGCAAACCCATATTTTCTTTAAGCATGCTTCTTGTTAAATCAGATGCACGCACAAACAAAAATATGTACTTCATTACAATATCTGAAAAACAGGCAAAATGTTGTGCTATTGTCGCCTGGTCTACATGCCTATGTCATACTTATATGGGAAGAGATTTGTTGGTCCAATCACTGGAATGGTTCGGTCGCTCAGACAAGAGCTCTACACTGAGCCTTACCATGAAATAAACTGGCCTAAAGCTAAAAACACAGTTGCAAAGGTTAGTTGTTTAAAATGTTATATCAGATCAGTAGCAATACCATGAGTTAATTAGTTAGGACACTGCTTCCCTTGAAGGGATTCCTCTACTTCCCACAAATCACCGTTTGACACCTATAAAAATAAATTATCAAAAACGCAAAAGGAAAAATCTTTGCACGCATGTCAAACTGTAATTGGTAGGAAAGTAGGAGTCCCTACTTTTAGGGAAGAAGACAAGTATTTTCCAATATTACATTGGAACCTATGAAGTGTTCCGTTAAAAAAATATATTATACCTTGGTAACGTACTTAAAGCTCAGCCAAAATGCTTGCTATTTCAGGAAGATCTCTACTATCCACACCCTCTAGTGCAAGATATGCTATGGGGATTTCTTCACCATGTCGCCGAACCTATTCTGGCTCGTTGGCCCTTTTCTCTTCTGAGAGAGAAGGCTCTAAAAGTTGCAATTGACCATGTACATTATGAGGATCAGAATAGCAGATACCTTTGCATTGGATGTGTAGAAAAGGTAATTAACATGTGTGGAAGCAAGAAATATTTAAACCGAACTTCACAGCTTTTTTCTCCAATCTGAAATGCTAGCTGCATTTGCAGGTGTTATGTTTGCTTGCTTGTTGGGTAGAGGATCCAAATTCAGAAGCATATAAGCTTCATCTGGCCAGAATTCCAGATTACTTTTGGGTTGCTGAAGATGGCTTGAAATTTCAGGTGACTCATCTGTCAGGTCTTCCATATACAAGTGGTTGCACGAAAACAAGAACCAATTGCCGTTAAAAGATAGGTCTAATCCATATTGCTCCTTGAAAGTCACCTTGACCTACTTTGCTCTTCTTCACCGACCTTTTACCTCTCATTTGCCCCTGACCCTCAAGTCCGTCAAAGTTGCTGATGGGACAGAAATGGCATCCGTTAACGAGTTCATTCGTTATAAATACACCCGTTAACGTTCAACCTGAACATTCAATTTTTCTTGTGCGCGTTCATATCGTGTTATAAATTTGTGAAGGGCAGGGACAAACTGAGATGCAAAAAGCTGGTCAAAGGAATAAAGTGAGTCAAAATGACTTAAGAGAGGGACAATATGGAATTTGACCTTGTTTCAAGAGGCAAAGGCATAATTAAAACAAACTATATAAGCACACCTTGAGACCGGTTCTGTACAGGATGTACGTATGGTCGTTAATAAAGATCAGATTGTCCATATGTCGAAATTAATTGTTGTCAACAAAACATTATTTACTGCAGAGTTTTGGCTCTCAAACGTGGGATGCAGTGTTTGCAATCCAAGCAATACTCTCCTGTAACCTAAACGACGAGTATGGGCCAACACTTCGGAAAGCACATGACTTCTTGAAGGCTTCACAGGTTATATTTCACTGATCATATGCATACATGATACATCTCCCTCGATAGTTTTGTCTACCACAACATATACTTGAGAGAATTATTTTATTTTTTGAAGGTTCGAGCAAACCCTTCTGGTAACTTCGTTGCAATGTATCGTCACATTTCTAAAGGCGCATGGACATTCTCAACGCAGGACCATGGTTGGCAAGTCTCTGATTGCACCGGAGAAGGACTAAAGGTTGTATTGCAACTCTGCTACTTAAATGTATATATATTACCCACATATTCTTATTAATTTTTTTAAAGGAAGGAGTTAAGGGTGGTGGGCACTAATCTTTTGTCTAATGTAGCTAGGCTGCACTCTTGTTGTCACAAATGTCAACGGAACTAGTTGGACAAAAAATGCAAACAGAATGTTTCTATGATGCTGTGAATGTCATTCTTTCTTTGCAAGTAAGAACCAACTAAACAAAGGTATATATATAGTTTCTTACAACTAAGTTTTGGTAACATAACATGCTTTTGTTCTCTAATTTTCAATACCAGAGCATCAGTGGGGGTTTCCCTGCTTGGGAGCCTCAAAGAGCATTTCGTTGGTTGGAGGTACGTAATAATGCTCTAAGCTTGGAAGTTTATATATCAATCTCATATAGTTAGGCAAAGCGTCGTATAAACTTTTATTCTCTTGCAGAAGTTCAATCCCACAGAGTTCTTTGAGGATACTCTTATTGAACGAGAGTATGATTGCTTCGAAAACTTTTTAGATATAGAAATTTAATGGTCTCTCGAGCTTCATTTTCTAATTTCTAACACTTATATACATGTGTAATCTTAATTAGGTACGTAGAGTGCACATCATCAGCAGTTCAAGGTCTAGAACTCTTTAGGAAATTATATCCTGAGCACCGAAGGAAGGAAATAGAAAGTTGCATATCAAGAGGAATTCGTTACATTGAAGACACACAAAATCCTGATGGATCATGGTAATTAATTTGTTTTTAGACATCCGTTTGGAAAAACAAAAGACTGATATTGATCAGATGCACATTTCTTTCTAAACTAAATGTGTCCAATTGCTTGTTCATGTGTGTCTATGTAAGTCTAATAGTTGGAGATAGTAGAAGCAAATGAATAGTTTTTTTTTTTTTTTTTTTTTTTTTTTTTTTTTTTTTTGATTAGATTAAGGGCACAGAATATATTACAAGAGATTAAAATTGAACAGGTATGGATGTTGGGGTATTTGCTACACATATGGAACATGGTTTGCTGTAGAGGGGCTAGCAGCCTGTGGAAAGAACTACCAGAACAGCCTCGCATTGCGGAAAGCTTGTGAATTTTACTATCAAAGCAGCTACCTAATGGTGGATGGGGAGAGAGTTACCTTTCAAGTCAAAATAAGGTACGCAAGGGGAAAGAAATTGATGTAATTAAACTGTGCATCAGATAATGAGAGTGAAATTTTAAGACCAATAACATCAAACTGTTTTAATGGCGGTCAATTTGAAGAAGGATACCCTAAACACATAATATAACAAAATCCCCAAATATATTCCCAAAAACATACATATAGAAAAGTAAAACCAGATATCATAAAAATAACGTACTTCTCAGTATCGTATTATATACCTAAACCCGATAAGGCTCGATCCAAATCCTTAATTTATCGTACATGTTCGTGTTATCGTATCCTACATGATTTTGGTCAATGTAGTTTGTAAGATGCGTTGTTTCATTTGTCTTCTTATTATGTCATGCTGCAAATGTATTTTTGGAAACAGGTGTACACAAATCTGGAAGGCAACCGCGCCAATTTGGTACACACTTCATGGGCATTGTTATCCCTTATCAACGCAGGGCAGGTCAGTATTGGTATTATCACGTACATACGCAAATAGATCATGAGCTCTACCCACAAACGACATTTGAAGTGGGAAATTATTAACTATAAATATCCTACTGTGAGCAAAGGAAAATATTGAAAACTTCCTCCCAGCCCCAGCCCAGGATGAAGCTGCTTTCTTGACAGAAAGAAAATTCTAATCCATGCCATGCAAATTGCAATGTCAAGGCACTAAAATAAAGAAGTTGAATTCGGAGTGTACCTCAATATTAAATTATTTAAATATACACTCCTCTTAATAAGAAAGGTCTTAAAAATATATATATTTAAATACGTCTGGATGAAAATTCAGGTTGACATAGATTCAACACCCATCCATCGTGGAATAAGGCTATTGATCAATTCACAAATGCCCGATGGTGACTTCCCTCAACAGGTAAATAAAGGGATCTTACATTGTTAATAATATTACACTTATTTTATATTTTTTTCATAATGATTTAACTTTTAAACTTAATTCATTTGTGTATCATTACAGGAAATTACTGGAGTATTTATGAGGAATTGTACACTAAACTATTCATCATATCGAAATATCTTCCCAAAATGGGCTCTTGGACAATATCGTCTACGCGTTCTACTGCAAAAATCTTGAAATATGCAGGACTTGTAATGCATGAGTTGGTGGATGACCACCATACCTCTTAGCATTCACCGTTTCAAATTCTATGTAACATATACACTAAATACCATAGTTATGAGCTTGTAATTTTTGAGTCATTAATGTCTTCATATCATTATAAGCCTATAAATAAGAGGTCTTACCAGGATGAGACATACAAGTTGATTGACACAAATTCTATTGTCTTTCTCTACTTTCAAATTCTCTTTACAATTTTTCCTTAATTATATAATACGTTATCAACATGAGCCTCTAACCACTTGAGGTTTTGTTTTTCTATCTTAGAAATAGAATTATTTCCTCTTATATATCGAAAGTATAGAACTCTTGTTACATAGGCTTTGACAAATGGAAAGAAGTGCATCAACAAAAGGAAGTTGAACGACAAGATTCCAAACAGATAAGTTATTTTATTTTCATTTTCATTTACATATCTAGTGTATATGAAATTTGATTTTTTATAAAGAAATTAGCATTTTTATTATAGATATCTATCTTGTCTATCTACTTACAAGATTTCAACTGTATTTTGTTATTGTCAAAATTCAAGATTTTCGTTAAGAGTAAAGATCAATATCAACGTGATATTTCATGTCACCAATCTTTATGAGGTAAAGTGAGATACTCAAGAATTTCAATTCTTTTATAACTAATGGAGGACAAGAAGTTCCTCAATTCTTATTCAATCATGTAAGGGCCAAAAGATCCTTAGATTTCAATCCTTATAATATAAATATTTGTGGACTTGAAGTTCCCCAATTCTTAAAAGGAAAATGAAAACCTGAAGCTCTTTGACTTATTTTTCATTGGAATCAGAAGTTTCAACAATTTATTTTATTGCAATATTTTAATTTTTGTTGTATTTTATTTTTACTTAGTTCTTTTTCTTTAGTTTCATTTTTATTTTATGCAAGGATCCAAAGTCCCTAAATTATATAATTAAATAAAGAGCCAAAGTCTCTTAGTTCTCAATCCATTTAATATATATACAAAGACTTGAAGTTCTGCACTTCTCAAAAAACAAATCAAGACTTGGAGTTCTTTGATTTTTCTTTAACTGGAATCAGAAGTTCTAACAATTTTTTTTATTTTTAATTATTATTTTATTTTTATTGTTATATTCACTTATTTGTTTTCATTTCAATAATTTATATTTAAGGACCTGAAGTTCTTAATATGACTCGAAGTTCAATGTCTAATCCATACTATAAGTTTCGGTCACATGTGCATTAAAATAAATAAATTCTAGAACCTGAAGTTCTAATTGTGTCAACCTCCAAATTGATATTTCAACAAGTGCATATGTATTTTGATTTTGGGATGAAAAATATACATCATATTAAGAACTTGAAGTTTCGACATTATTTGGATTTCATGTTTTCTAATTTTTATTTATTATTATCGATTTATTCTATTACCTTGAACAATATCATAATACTACAAATTTGGACCTACAGTTCAAAACTAGGTATTCTTTTTAATTTGACATAGGCAACCGAACCTGAAGTGTCAGATGTACGTTAATATATATCCAAAGTTCATAATTGTCTATCGAGATTAATATTAATATGAACCCGTAGTTCATATCCTGTCAAGAACCTGCAGTTATGGCATAACATATATAAAATATTAATTGAACCTAAAGTTTAGAATCAAACGTTGTTTTTTCTTTTTTCTTTATCATGTTCTCCACAATGGAATCAAAAGATTGGAACTTTCAAGTTCATTGATTCTTAGTTTTTATTAATCTTATATTTAATTAGAACCTGTAGTTCTATATCACACAATTTAATTGGAACCGGAAGTTCTTCAATTATCATATCTATGCTATTGCTATCAAATTGAGCTTGAAAGACCTTTGATTCATCATTTAGTTTTGAACATATTTTTCTTAAAATCAATACTTTTATGTGATCTTTTTGAACCTGATGTTCAAGATCAAATTCAGTCTATAGCCAGAAGTTTTATTTATATGACTCGCTAAAATCCAAAGTTCTATACTTTAAAACTTGAAGTTCGAAACTTTTTAAATTTCTAGCTTATAATAGAAATTTACAAATATCTTCATATTAGAATATGTAATTCTATAAATTAAATTTATCTTAGAATCTTCGATATATTCAATTTATCTTATAACCTTCTATTTTATGTTTTATATTTTATCATATATTTTATTTATTTTTATAACTCGGTGTGATTATTATTGTAAGTTTTTTTTTTTAATTAGTACTGCTTTATTGTCTTTGTGAATTATTTATTTATATCTTATTTAGACCAGAAGTACCATGTTAAACAGTTAGGTGAGATTAGAAGTTTCATTATACATATTTGAAATACAAAATTTAATTTGAGATTATAAAAATATGAACTATTTGCAATGACATACTTAATTCAAAACCCGAAGTTATGATTACACATTTTAATCAAAAACTAAAGTTTTGGATATTTAATTTGTATTCTGAACCATAAGTTTTGGATTTTGAAATTTTAAGTCCACAAAGAATGTTTTAAGTGCCAGTTTGACATTGCTTATTTGGGGTGATAAGTGATTTTTAAAAAAATTTGGGAAGGTCAGCCTGTTTGGTAAACTATGATAAAATCACTTATTGTTAAAAATTGCTCTGAGAGATAGCTATAAGGGAAAGCAGCTAATGAGGTGCTTTCATTTTCTGATTATGCAGGAATCAATTTCGAAGAGACGCTGAGTTTAATGATTATGCAGCAATCATTTTCTGATTATGTGGGAATCAGTACCAACAACAATTTTAACAAAAAGTTTACCAAACGCCAAACTGCTTTCTCTCACATCAAATCTGACAACAATTATTTTCACAACACAGCAATACCAAACTGACCCTAAGTATATTATATGAATCAGAAGTTCAATGAATTTGTTTTTGTTCTATTTTTCATGGATATCCTAAAAGTGGATATTCTTATATATATATATATATATATATATATACACACAAATAAGAAAGAAAATAGAGATCCAAGTAATAAAGGAATAAATCTATCCTTTCATGTTCCAAGTGCTCCAACAGTAGCAATATAGAAAATATGATGTGTTCAATTGTTGGTAAATAAAAAGTCTTTATTATGCATCCACGAATTTCATATGATTAGATCTATTATTTCCCGAAGAAATATAAGCATACATAATATTCCCTAAAGCGAATGTAAGCTTTATATCATTTTCGAAGACCATGGTATTTATCTTATACTATATATTGAGCGAACCTGAAGATTTTGCTTCACGTTATCATCTTTATATTATTTATATTTAGTCCTTGAAGGACAACACTTACCACTCCAATCAAATAGCATTATTTTGATGAGACCAATTTCCCATCGTTAGGGGGAGAAAATATTGTTCCTGAAGAACGACGTGAATTGCTATGAAATGCATTCATTATTGTTTCATCAAAATTTTGTGCCACCTAATATAAAAGTAAGGTATGAAAGAAATCGCAATCTAGAATATTGCAAGTCAAATGATAAAAGCATTTAAAAACACAACTGAAGTGACAATTCACATCAAAATGTTGATGTCCTAATTAGGCAATCTAAAGTGGTGGCAAATTATTTATCTAGTTGTGTGCCTAAGTAGTCAACAATTGGCTCCGCTGAAATTGAGACGATATTAAAAGGTTCATGCATCCCAAATAATATAATACTATATGAAATATCCACATTTCCTATATATTTCATCTTGCAAGCGATACAGTCTTATATGAAGACATAAGTCCATTAGAAAACAATGAAAGCCCTTGAAGAGGCACGGGTACCTAGTGATTATGAAAATGTCTATATCTTATGCATGCATAAAGAGAAATATGGGTTTATAAATTGATGATTATCAATGATACTGTTTATATATAGTACATACTAAAGTTATAAAGGGCTATGATGATATTGATCCGCGTTTTATTATGATTGTCGATAATGTAAAGAAAGATTTGCCAAACTGGAAGGGGCAGTCCAATAAAATTGAATATTTTTGAAAAACGTGGAAGAAATTGACCTAGAGTTCGTACACCAAATGATATGAAATTGTGCAGGTTACAAATCAGTATTTGTGATGAAGTGAAATAAAATCACTTGATATGGAAAAATGTATCTATGTGAAGACATGGAATTTTTATGATATTCTCCTAGTATGTATTCAAATATCATGAAATGAAAGTGATCTAATTGCCTCAATGAGTACTTTGATTGAATTCTGAGTTCGAGATCAAGTTCAATATCGTTGCAACATATTCAAATTTTTAAAGAAATTACTAGAATATTTAAGTCTCTCAAAGAGCCTATGACATGCTAGCATAGTATACAAAAATTTATATGAATAGCTTATTACATCATGCAATTTTATACTCTTATCCTCGTAATGGTAACGTATGAGTTTGCTTATATTATTATTTTGGTGATATTATAGAATATTATGTTATTTTAAGAATTGTTAATGTGAAAGGTTTTTTGAAAATAGTCTAGATATTTTTGGTATTACTCTAACCTCAACAGGGATTCAAAGGAATGACACTCATATATCCTCCAATGATGATGTTGAAGAAATTTTTATACAAAGCATTACCAAAGCTCGCTCTGCAGGAGGAAAATGAGATATCAATATCATTTGTGTTGCATCTTCAAATAATTCAAGTTTGTCGTCATCAGGAGGAGTAATTCAACAGGGGGAGCATTCAACAATTTTCTACATACAGGAAATATGCACGCTGTACTCCTTTCCCTTCGACTAGGTTTTTGTCCCATCGGGTTTTTCCTAGCTAGGTTTTAACAAGTCAACATAAGCGCATCCAACACCATATTAATAATCTAGAAGAATGGTGGACTCTTTTTCCCTTTGCTTAGGTTTTGAACCACTGGGTTTTACAAGCAAGGTTTCTAATGAGACAACTATGTTATTGTATGGTGGACGTCCAAAGGGGAGTGTAGTAAATGCATAAGTTGGTGGATGACCACCATACCTCTTAGCATTCACCCTTTCTAATTCTATGTAACCTATACACTAAATACCATAGTTATGGGCTTATAATTTATGAGTCCTTAATGTCTTCATATTATTGTAAGCCTATAAATATGAGGTCTTACCATGATGAGACATACAAGTTGATTGACACAAATTCTATTGTCTTTCTCTACTTTCGAATTCTCTCTACAATTTTTCCTTAGTTATATAATAGGACTATATATGGCATAATATTAATAAAGTGGGCATTTATAGTATTAGGGCATTATATTTGTAGATTTTCTATTTCATTTTCTACTTTAGTCATTGCTCTGCAAGTTTGTTGACCTATGTGGCAATTTGAAAAGGTTTTTTAGCTACTTAAACAACTTATGTCCCAACAGACTTCAATTCAGTTAATGAAATGTTATGAAGAGAAAAAAAAATATATATATATATATATATGATAACCCAATCCTAAAGATAGAGAAAAAGGGATTGCAGCTTTAATACGAGACTCGGTAATGTTATAGCATGATGTAAGCCCTTAATTATAAATATTTAGTATATTTAGTATATTTTCAATATGGGATCATTGGTGGGCAAATATAGCTTTCTTAACATGATATACTTAATACTTATTGAGTTGCCCAACAACACCCACACCCCACCCCCCTCCCCCCACCACCCACCCACCCACCCACCCACCCACCCCCCCCACCCGCGGGCGCGATCTATATAGTCACTTTGTCCTCCTGTGATATCAGGAAGGAAGTTGAGGTTTTACTCCAAAATTAATTAGCAATGTGGAGAGTAATCCAACTCCTTATAAGCTCTTACTAGGTTTCTCAACTTCCAATGTAGGACATTTTTCACCTTCACATTCTCACAATGTTGACTTTGCCTTGCTCGCACACATATTTGTATTATGAAAATCATGGAAATTTGATTCTCTTCACCTCGACCCCTGGTCCCCCTATGGTGGCAACTATTTTCATAGGTAGATTTTAAAGTTCCGCTTGCTTGTTTGAGTTTTACTATTTAAGACAGAAAGGGTAAGATTTTTTCTAATGGAAGATATACCGAAAAATGTGTTGCTTTTATCATTTATTAGATAAAATTACTAAAATATCCATACCATATCATCAACTTAATGATTTTATTGAAAAAAATTAACATAATAAGGTAGGATGAGACATAAAATATATATAAGGAAATTGAGTTGGTTGAAAGTTTACAAGGGAAAATGAGACGATGAACAAAGCACAAGTAGCATATCAATAGCCTAATAATAATTTCAAGTGACAAGAAAAGTGCACGACATGAGCATCTTATTGATGATATTAAGAGAAGTCTGCAACATTTTGAAGATATTATTATTTTTAGTCCAAGGGGGTGCAATCAAGTAGCACATTTTCTAGCAAGGCATGCACTTAATTGTAATACTATAGTAACTTGGATTGAAGAGGTTCCTCTCTGACTGGAATCAATTGTAAAAGATGACATCGTTGTCTCCTCTTAATTGTTATCAATGAGTTCTTCTTTGGCCAAAAAAAAAAGTAAAAAGTCCACGACAAAAGAAACTCAAAGTTGATCACACTGACTCGTACAGCTTCCCTTGCTTGGAATCGTGCCACGTCTTCCTCCAACGGCCAGTAGAAATTAGTCCCTCCCTCCCAACCATAACCATGTGTTGATTTCTGCTCAGCTCCACACACTCTCTCTCTCTCTCTCTCTCTCTCTCTCTCTCAGAGTTTCTCTCTCTAAAGAAAAAGGGTAAAGACAGGGGTCTTACGGCTCCGCCAGATGGACGCAGCGCCACAGCTCGTCTGCAGCGGAATCGGCGAACCCCTTCGTCGCATTTCCATTTCCAAACACTCCTTCTCCAACGCTAGAATTCGGTTTCCCAAACGAATTAACCGCGTTTTGGCGGTTGCCACTGAGCCCAAACCCGCTCCCTCCGGGCCGCCAAGCACCACCAATGCCTCCTCGCGGACTCCGCCAGTCAATGGAGTTGTTTCTAACGAATCAAAACCGAAATCCCCTTTGCCTAACACCGTCAATGGCTCCTCGAGGTCTCCGACATCAAAACCTATCAATGGAGTTTCCACGGTGAACTGGATATTTAATAAAATTTTTGTCTTTGGTCTTTTGTCACTCTGATTTTTTTCCTTGCTTGAATTGTTGCATTCAAATAGTTGTTTTTGAAAGTCAATCATTGGTTTTACTGTTACTGCTTGGAAGTCATTTTAGATTGGTGATGGTTATGTTTGAATCTAGAAACTACAACCTTTGTCTACTACCTGAGCTAAGGTTTAGAGGCTTAACTGACGAATTGGGAGGTTGCTGATTTCATTTTTGATAGATTGCTTGACGCCATTTTGTTCTTTTACTCATAGATGATTGGTTTCGGAAAATGGCAGAGAATTGGAGATGTTTCAAAGGAAATAAAAAGAGTGAGGGCCCAGATGGAAGAAAACGAAGACTTGGCAATACTCATGAGAGGTCTCCGGGGACAAAATTTAAAGGATTCACAGTTCGCTGAAGATGATGTTGAGCTTCGCCTTGTTGAGGTATATTATAAATAGTAAGCCTTGGTGTCCTTCTTTTTACTAAAAAATATCATATTCTAGAAATGGTGCTGAAAAAGTTGTAAGAAGAATGCAACAATTGGATATGAGACATTACTTTCTGGCCCTGTTTGGTTCATGGGAAAGGAGGCTTGGGGATGGGAAATCAAATGTTTTCCCATGTTTGGTAAGTCCAGGCATGGGAAATCGTTGCCTTGCACATGGGAAAGTAGGGGGGAAAGTGAAGCCCTCCTCCCCACTTGGGTTTTGTTTTCCTCCTCGAGGGAAAGTTTGGGAAAATGAGCCAACATTAAATACACATTTTTCATAACCATATTGTCCCCATTAACAATCTAGAATTACAATTAGCATTAAATGCATTCTTTTTTTATTTGATTTCATATGGGTATAATTGGAAAATTAAACAAACTTTGTTTTACATTCCTACACAAACCAAACATGTGAAAGGAAATAAAGTGGTATTTCTTGATTACTTTCCCAGGATTACCAAACATGGGGAAGGAATCTCCATTTCCCATCCCTTGGGAAATGACATGGGAAAGTGATTTCCCCTCAAATCCGTTCCGTGAACCAAACGGGGGTAATGGGTTAAATAGTAATAAAAAATTGTTAATTTCTATTCGATAACTAATAATCTGAGAAGTTCTGCAGCCAAGTCTTACTTTCTCTCTTGGTTGGATGAGTTTGGAACTACATGAATGTCAAGCGCTGGTAAAATGGAATATAAAAACCGGTTCTTAATGTGTGTTAACATTTTAAAGTCTTCAAAGGGGTTAGTAAACTTTTATTGTAGATGCCATTGCGTAAATAAATGAGATAATAAGATGCAATTCATTTGGAGTAGCATCCTTCCAGTAAAAATTAAGCGACAACAGCTTACTATGAATGGATGTATGTCGCTTTTGTGTTCCTTAATGCTCTCTCCAACTGAAGCCATAAAAAACCAAAGCTTTCTATTTTCGAACTTGGTATAGCTGATGTACTGGTACATGTTGGTTTTTTATGCTATGTAATTTTTTTTGCATCCATAGGTAGATGAAAGCAGTGAATTTTTGCCCTTGGTATATGATCCTGATAGTATCTCTGCTTATTGGGGAAAACGGCCACGTGCTGTTTTGACACGTATAACCCAATTACTCTCTGTTGCTGGGGGTTTTCTCTCGCGTCTCGTGTGGGATATTATAAACAAGAAGGTCAAGGAGGTGAGTCTTTTTATCCCCACTTTTGAGATATTGGTACTTGCCTATGATCATTTGAGAGAGTTAAACAATTTAAGAACATACACTGATTGGGAAATATTTAGTCTGTAGAAGTGGTACCTTTTCTTTCGTAATTTCTAATTTGTTGGACTTTCTTGCTCACTTTCCTGCTCAAATGGTTTTCCTTTATCCTTCAAAATAGATGTAACAGTGTATAAGAGGCACAATGCCTCTATGTTCTTCCCATCAACAAAATGTTTCCACAAATGAAGTGTGTTGTTTCCTCGCCTTTTTGGTTCCTTACGTAAAATTGTAGTTGGTCTTGTTCCTTTGGAACATGAATATTGAGGTTGAAATTTGGACTGTTGTGGTGCATGTTCAATCTTCAAATGCACTCATCATTTTTTTCCCTAATGATTTATCACTTTCTCTTAATCAGAATGAGGTTGCTAGAGCCATTGAATTAAGAGAAATTGTAACCTCTTTGGGTCCTGCATATATCAAACTTGGGCAAGCATTGAGCATTCGACCAGATATACTATCACCAGCTGCAATGACTGAGCTACAAAAGCTTTGTGATAAGGTAAAGTCATTGGTTCTTATATCTTTTGAATAATAGGAGTTGTCATTGTTACATATTACAAAGTTTCTGTGCAATACCTGTATAAGCCCTTATGAAAATGGGGAGGGAGGGAAGGAGAGGAAGGGGGAGAAAGAGAGAGAAGGGCGAGGTGGTTAGGTGTGGTGGATATGATGCACAACATCATTTGATCCACAAAATATATTCATTTATATCATGAATACCCTTGTGACAAGTACAATGTTAACATAGTACAGTCAGCCTTTGTATGCTTATGTGGCATGTGATACATTCGGTGTAATGTTTAAGAGAATATCATGTGGGATCTGTGTCAGTGAGAATAATTATTAGATGAAATATAATATTTAGGGCATACAAACGATAGAATAGAAGCTAAAACTCTTAAGAACAAGAGGGTGATAACTTGGTTTTTTAGTTGTTAGAGATAAAACATACATTGAAACTTTTTCAATTATAATAGGCCCTGCTTTATTCTCCTGTGTTATGAGGTCAGAGCAGGAGATTAAGACTCCTTGCATTTGAAGCTTTCTGGATCATAGAATCATTGTGATTTTCTTTGAAACGAAACTTCTTGACCTAAATTTGAAAGAAACATTCATCTACTTAAGTATGCTTTCATAGCATGTGAAAATATGGTGTGCATTGTTGAAAGCAGCAAAGATTTGATTTGAGGTTGAAAAACCTAGGAATTAGTCTCATTCATATGAAGCTGTTAAATTCAGTCCTTATGACTTGGCCATGCCCCTTCTACATCCTTTAGGATCCATTTGGATGGAAGGATTCCGAATTTAAGGGTTTAAATGACATTATAAGGTTAAATTGTAAGATTAGACGACTACAATCCATGTAAGCCAATGTTTGGATAAGAATGAAATGAAGAAAACAAATGGATTTCAAATGACTCCTTGCATATAGTCATTTCAAATCCATTCCAAATGTATTTTATCTAGTCATTCCAAATACATTTAATCTAAATTTTTCTAGTTTTTTTTTAATAGCAAATTTAGCTTTATTGTCAAATTCAAATCCTTTCCTTCAAATACCTCAATCCAAATGGATCCTTATCTAACTTTTTTGTATGTGAAGGCATCACCTGTCATAAATATCACAGAATTTAGTGTTGGATAATTGTTCTTAGATTTATCATTTGTTAAGAAGTAAACATAGTATAGTTATGATTTGATTCAATCTCTTAATGCTTTTCCATTGCACGATGTATTAAGTTTTCCATGAATTTGGCATATTGCAAGACTCTGTTTGAAGGTGACAACACTGCATGCTCTGGCTCTTCTTGTTCTTCTTCTTGTATGAATAAAAAATCTGTTTTACGTGACCTACGTATAACCTCTGCTTCCTTCAAATATAGTTGAAAATTTCTGTGTTTACAAGGATATCATCAATATATCATTTTATGATCTAAGGCAGGTTAAAAGAGTCACACCAACTATTCACTACATACACTCTGATTAGGTTCATCTTACTGAATTCTGAAAAAACTTTCTAAAACTTTTGTTATTTATTACTTTAACAGCACTCCCAAACTTTAATATATCAGCTTGATGCGGCAGAAACTCCTTGATATGGCTGTGTGAACTCTTTTATGTTTGAAAACAGCTCCTAGATGCGTGAGGATTTTGAGTAATGATGCACATTATACATAAAGGTAGATTAGGATGGCAATTTCATTATATATACAGTTCGTGTTATCTTTGTCATAGCTGATATGTCCATTTGATGATATGTGAAGGTTCCTTCATTTCCAGATGATATAGCTATGGCTCTGATTGAGGAGGAGCTTGGTCAGCCATGGCCTAACATCTACTCTGAGCTTTCTTCTTCTCCAATTGCTGCTGGTAAGAACCTTAATAAATATTTAAATGTACAAGAGGCTTTTTCTCCGGTCTTTTTATCAACAACGTGTAGCTTCCGAAGTTCCGTGCTCTTATAGAATTTATCTTCTTGTGGAAAATCTGTGGCAGCATCTCTCGGGCAAGTATATAAGGGACGGCTGAGAGAAAATGGAGATATTGTGGCTGTTAAAGTGCAGAGGCCTTTTGTTCTTGAAACAGTAACTGTTGATTTGTTTGTCATACGAAACTTGGGTTTGGTTCTCCGGAAGTTTCCTCAGGTACATCTCTAGACACGTGGAGTTGTTGCTTCTTTTTCAGACTTCCTGACTTGCTTTCTAAGGGATGAATATCATGGATAAGTGATTTCTTCCCCTTCCCTCTCTCCCTCTTCCTCTCACCCTTCCCTTATCTTTCCAGATCTCTATAGATGTAGTTGGATTAGTTGATGAATGGGCAGCTCGATTTTTTGAAGAGCTGGATTATGTTAATGAGGGTGAAAATGGAACACTCTTTGCTGAAATGATGAGGAAAGACCTTCCACAGGTGAGTCCAACAAGTTCTAACATCACTTTTGGTATATCTGTAGAAGTTCTTGTTTGATTCAAACCCCAACCCCACTTCCTCCCTCCCAACACACGCACTCACACAATTAACACACAATCTTTATTCTAATCTTAAAATCAAACTTAACACTTAATTTTTAATACTATCTGGTCTAGATAAGTAGTACGACTTTCTCCCCTGAAGGGTGGAATTGTAGTCTCTGTATATTTGTGCACTTGATCTTGACTAAAACTGGTAATAGCTGGCTGTAGAACCCTTTAAATTGTGACAAATGTTTGAGATACTTTCCCGGATGTGATTAGACATTAACTGTGATCTCAGCACATTTCCAAACAGAAATTAACATGAGAGCATATGTAATACTGATTATGATTCATGTTTTCCAGGTAGTTGTACCTAAAACCTACCAGAAATATACTTCAAGAAAGGTTCTTACTACAGGATGGGTAGATGGAGAGAAGTTATCACAGAGTACTGAAAGTGATGTTGGAGAACTAGTTAATGTTGGAGTCATATGCTACCTGAAGCAGGTAAAGTACAATTAGTAGACTTGGTGCTGTTGTAATTCCTAAAGGCATATTAAATTTTAGAGATAGGTGTTGCTTTTCTGGTGATCTCTTTTTCTTCATCATTAAACGTGATTGTGAAATAGTTCAGAAAAGTTCCAACTTCATTTTATCTTGCTGCTTCAAAAAGTGATTATTTTGTCAAGTCATTTGTTTAGAAATTAGTACTGATAGACTAGAACATAATAAATGATATTACAGGCAATGTGGCCTTGTGTTCCCTTTTCCACTTTTGTGATTAGTTTTTGCGTATGTAAATGCAAAGTCTACCCATTCTTGTTTGGGCCAATTGAATTTCAAGGATACTTAGTGCCTTTAATGACTGCAAACCATGGTTTTTAACTTGTCATCTTTCTGCAGTTGCTTGATACTGGATTTTTTCATGCTGATCCTCATCCTGGGAATATGATTCGTACTCCAGATGGGAAGCTTGCCATACTTGATTTTGGTAATATTCTACTCATTACGGTACTTGCTGAAAGGTCATGTTTCCACTTGTTTAGAAACATCATATAGTGAAAATTGGTTTCATATGCTTCTGTGCACTATGTTTAACTTTTAAAAGTGCAAAAACCCAACAAGACAACAAAAAAGATTAAAGAATATACTTATGTCACCTATCACTAAATAGAAAAAACATTAAATACAATAAAAGATAATGCACCACGTTTCTTCCATTCAGTGGAGTTTCCTCACCTCCAGGTAATCATGATTTCATCTAACTTAAATAATAGTCAGATACACTCTTAAGTCAAAGTACACCAAACACTACTACTGTTAACCTTAATGTGGGTATCCTATTAAGATGAATTTTGAAACTTGGACCTATTCATTTAAAGGCAATGACATGAGAAAAGTTAAAGCATGTCGAGTGAAATTCTCAAGTCAGGTTCATTAAGTCTTCAAATTGACGTCATGAACTAGCAGGAAAATAGACATGGGACAATCATAACTAAATCTGAAAAGATAGATTCAGAAATATCCTCCGTGCCTGTATTTCTCCCGAAAATGTAGCTTCCAGACCTGACATGAGCATGTGTTTCTTTAGCAAAGCCTTGCAATTTGTGACAGTGATCGCTATTAGGTATGCTTTTTCTTCAGTTCATCATGAGTGGTTGGTTACGTATCTCGATATTAGACATAGCACTCCAAATGTACTGGCAGTCTCACGAATTTTTGTCCTTTTGAGCATAACTCTAAGAATAACCCGTTTTGCCTCCTTGACATTGTCCTAGCTTGAGGACTCCAAAAAAATGTTAAACTGAGTGTTTATAATTTCTTCTTGTTGTCAAGCACAAATCACCTTTTCTAAATTTCACTTTTTTTGTAATAGGTCTTGTTACTAAATTAAGTGATGATCAGAAGTATGGAATGATTGAGGCAATTGCTCACCTTATTCATCGTGATTATGGAGCCATAGTCAAAGACTTTGTTAAACTTGAATTTATTTCAGAGGGGGTTAATCTAGAACCTATTTTGCCTGTTCTGGCCAAGGTTTTTGATCAGGCTCTTGAAGGTGGAGGAGCAAAAAATATCAACTTCCAGGAGTTGGCATCAGATTTGGCTCAAATCACATTTGACTATCCATTTAGGATACCCCCTTATTTTGCTCTTATAATTAGGGCAATTGGGGTCCTGGAAGGCATAGCTTTAGTAGGAAATCCCGATTTTGCCATTGTGGATGAGGCCTATCCGTATATTGCCCAGGTATCCATATTCTTTCATGTATCTGATTCTTTTTATACATTTAACTTTAGTATCACATGGATATTAAATCTGCTAATGCTGGTGTAAATGTTTTTTGGTTCGTAATTCATTTAATTATCCCTTCCATATTTGAATACAAGCCTATGCAATGAGTGAATGTTAGTTGGACCATGTGATCAAAATTGCTGACATGGTCAACCTAAGAAGGTTAGTGGAATATTGTCTACGAAATTTGGTGATTGACTTGTAACTGGAAAAATAAATGAATACGTACATAAGCAAAAATTATGGGATACCTGAACTTACTAGTTGGTGTGCCCTTCTTATATCCTCAAGGTTTCAGTATTTTCAAAAATTTATTTGATGATTTTAATGATTAAAAAATTTCTCATGGTACCAACTACATTGTCCTGTGGATTGAAGAGAAAAAAAAGACACTACAATGTCTTCTGCTACTTTGTGATAGTTGCTGATGGCATTTTCACACACATGGAATCAGAATGAGAATGAATCCGAAACAGTCGTTCCCATTTAAGTGTCTAGGCACGTAGGTTCTTTAAGGGTGTTTTTAGTATTATCAAGAAATGTTAGGGTAATTTGGGTGAAGTTGGCTCCTGATGGACCCATTCCCATTCCCAAATCACCACATGACTTTTAATTCCCTCAGTCAGTACAAGTAAACATGGAATCACCTGGAATGGGAATGATTCCCATAACAGGTTAGTAGGTATATCAAGGTTGTGTTTCTTTAACAGTAATGAACCAGTTATTCTTTAGTCAAATTTGTAGAAAGAAATCCTAAATGGTTACACGCTTTAGCTGCAACATATGTTTCTTATCTCTTTTGTGTTTTGCTCATGAAATGCTCTGTCTTTGTCTGATTAGAAATTCCCTGTGTTCTTACTTTTCATTTCACTGTCAGAGGCTCCTGACTGATGAATCCCCAAGGCTAAGGAGTGCTTTACGTTACACAATATATGGGAAATCTGGAGTTTTTGATGCGGAGAGATTTATTGATGTCATGCAAGCCTTTGAAACTTTCATAACAGCTGCTAAAAGTGGAGGTGGAGAGGAATTGAGTGGTGATATGGCAGAACTTGGCATTCTGCAAGGTCAAACAGAGAATGCCTTGCCGGGGTTTCTGTCAAATGGGCCACCAGTACAAACAAGGGCGGCTTTAGCATTTTTACTGTCTGACAAAGGGAACTTTTTCAGAGAATTTCTTCTGGATGAGGTACTTCTAGAAGTTGTAGAATTAATGAAATATCATTTAATTAGCTTCCTATCCTTCAAGTGCAAAGGCTATTGTCCCTAGTTGGAAATTGATTGCAGAGTCGTTTCTCTTTTCGTTTGCCTCGATTTGTTTATCTTCTTGCCCTAAAAGATATGGGGTTTTCCTATTCTGTCTAGCTGCACTTATTTTCCTTTTGGAGTTAAAAGCTTTCTTAGTGTACATATCTAGTGAGCCTTGTGCATGGTTTGGAATCAGAATTCAGTTGGCATAGAATGTTTTAAAGCATGCTAAATGTTTAGTGTCTTTTACATGCGAAGCAGATTGTTAAGGGCATTGATGCAGTTACAAGGGAACAATTGGTTCGTGTTATGGCAATTCTTGGTTTTGGTAATGCTACCCCAGTTTTCAGCATGGTTCCTACTTTTGGGCTATTCAAGCCAGCAGGACTTCTACCAACAATCACAGAGGAGGATAGAGTTATATTGAACAATGTCCAAACAATACTCGAGTTCCTGACTGCAGGAAGTTCCTTATCGCGAACATCAAATCAGGTACTTACAAGCTTTATGATGAGACTTGTGATTTTAAAATTCTTGAAAGCTTGTGGCGTATGATGTTCCTTCAAGATACTAATTTTTGTTATCTGCTGTGTTTATGCGGTTGTGGGGGACATCTACAGGGTTTAAATGTGTCTCGGGTTATCCAAGAGCTTCTTCCAGTTTTTCCCAGCATCTCTTCCAAAGTGCTCCCTGAAGTGCTCAGTCGATTATCTTCACGGGTATTAGCACGTGTGATTCGAGATACAATTTGGTAACAAACTTTTTGTACGTACCTTCTTGAACCCCTCAATCGTGCATATATTGGGAAGAATCATACACAAGTCAAATGTCTAATCTAACCTTGTCTTAGCCTCTTAGGTGCATTTCTTATGCTCAACAGTTGCCAAGCACCCCCATTGTTGTATATAATATTTTTTTAAAGAAACGAACGCAAACTGAAAGTCTGGTTCCTTTCCAGAGGCCAAAGGCTATGTTTTTTATTTGATAGTTGAAAAGAAAAAGGTAAAAGTTGAATGAAATCAATTCAATATTTTTTTTAAAGCAAGTTTTTTAATTGGGGAGTTCAATTGTCATTAGATCTGAAATATTAGCTTACCTAATATGGGCTCCTACTTCATAGACACTGCTGGCTGTTCACTCTGTTTGAACTTGGAAGGCAGCAAGATGCCAACATGTGTGGTTTATGATTGCATAAAACACTAGCTACATGCCCTTCAAGATATTGATCACACCAATCTCCGAGATGGGCACACTACTTACAGTAAAAGCGCACAAGTGAACTGGAAAGGGTGTGGAAAATTTCAATTCCTGTGTTAAGAGGGAAAATTTTCAACGTGTCATTGTGTTATTGGCCGGGGATAGTAAAATAGTACTATCTTAGTTACAAGAACGGAATAAATTTCTTATTTCAGTGATGGGGAGTAACTAGACTAGGCCTTTTCAATGGAAGGCAAAATTGTGATGTTAAACGAAATGTCTTCTTCCGGTAAACAATGCACTGTTTATGTTGGTGATAAAGGTCCTTTATGCCATAATGTACACATATCAGGATAAAATTGAAAGATGCCATGTTAGCTTCCAAATTCCTTCAATACAGAATTCTTGCATTAGAATATATACCAATACACTGATAAAAAGGAGGGGGGAAAGCCATTTCAATTATGGTATTGTCCTTTTAAGAGATCATCTAGATGATTTTACCTTCTCAGACACCTAATGTTTTAAAATTTTAAATACAAACAAAACAGAAAGAGCATCATATATATTATTCCCTTGGCATTCCTTTACATCCAGAAAAGAATTGTCACCCTCCACCCAATTCATTCAAGCCCCGTGCCGCGAAAAGTACAAAAAGAAAGGGAAAACATGGGAAAGAGAAGATTAGATGCTCCTCTTAGACTCTCTATTACTTTTAAAAGCAATGAATGCAATGGACCTCCTATACCTGTACATATATATAAACAGTCAAAAGATAAAGAGCACTATATCCTGTATATATCCTTTTGGTTTCACCCATTTCACCTCACAAGTTATAAGCGCCCAGGCAAAAGCAAAAAAGGAAGCATGAGCATTAGGCCTTAGTGGAGTGGAGTGGAGTGAGGCATGAGCATATGATTATGGCTCCCAACCATCTTTTCAAAACCTAGAAACCCCACCTCTAAGAGAGGCCCTCCTTCCCACTTTCACTCTCACTCTCTTTATGTGCAAATTAAAGCAAGCAGTAATCATTAAGGAAAAGCCCCTCCCCTGCATTCTCTCACTCTCTCTCTCTCCTGTTTCTTCAAAAACTCATTTGTTTGATCTGCCTGACCAATTCATTCACATCCCACACACATAGATAGCTCCAAGACTGGTCTCGTGGTTTGATGTATGAAACAGTCATAGCGACAACATACAACAACATAAATAGAAGAGTTAACCTTGTTGGTTAATTGTACTCCTGGCTGCGTCGGCGCAGGGCAGGTGCACTGCTTTAGTGTGCTCTTGCTATGTACCATCAAGAAGCTCTAACTACAAATGTGAAGAGAGCAACAGAAGCAGCCACAACCGCAACAATATTTATACCAAGAAGCAGCGTCCACCATTAAAGAAAGATCATAATCATAATCATGATCTTAATCATAATCAAACACAAGGTACTGCTACTACAAGTGATGATGATGATGACAAGAGCAACAGTAAGATCTGTGGGTCTAGTGGACCTCACAAAATTGAAGCCCCTAATCTCAAGAGTAATCTCAAGAAAACAGCAACTGTAGAGGAAAATCGTCAACTCAGGGCAGAAAGGAGGAAAGTCAGTTGGCCTGATATTGCTCATGGCAAAGATATTGCCCATGTTCAGGAGTTTGAGCCAAGGTAAATACTTAAATTTAAGCCCCACCTACTTACTTTCCTACTATCATCTCTTTCCTCTAGGTAATTTACCAAGAAAACCCTATATCACTACTAGACTAGGAATTTATTAATTCATATAACCACATTTTCATCTCAAACAGTTTGGATTATGCCTGTTAATTAGATACTCACCAATTTCAATGCAATTCTAACACTCTTTCATAATGTATGCTAATTAGCGTGTGGGAAGATGGGGACCTTGAGGGAGTAAGGAACTCTTGTGTTTGTGCAATTCAATGAGGAGGATGTCCAACTTAATTAAGGTATGATGCCTCGCTTCTCATTCTTAATCTTCCATTTTAAGGTGATATTTAACTAGTAATTAGTAAACCTGTACTGCTAGCCACTAGTACATCATCCTTCTTCCCTTAGTTTTGCTCATATAATATATATATATATATATGGCCATTTGACTTAGACCATGCAAGTGCCCTCTTTCTCTAATTTGTTTTCATGGTTACACTTTTCCTTTATGTTTTATGATTTCGCAGTTAGGTCTCACTTGATTGTTTTAACTGTACTTGCAGGCGGATTACTTGCATTACATTTCTTTTTAAACATTCAATCATTAGATTCTAAATTATAGTCATTAATTTGCTTAGAGCCCCAACGAAAACATGAGGCACTGTCAGTGAGTCGATTTGTTTGGGAATACAACTCCAATTGGGTGGTGAATTCTCTTCAACACTAAAAATATGGGCAACAGATCGATAGAAAACAAACACCGCAAGGAAAAGATGAAAATTATTTTGAAAAGAAGTGCTTGAAATTTTTGGGAGAGATGCGGATGGAAGCCGGCGATATATGAAGGTCATGACATTTGATATAGAAGTCTCCAATGATATAAAATCCCTCTATTTTTTTCATTTGGATTTTTCGCCTAAGCTGTTTTGTTGGAATTCAACATACGTATTGAAAGTGACCATGACTTATCTAGCTAGGTGAGTGACCATGAATGTAAAGGAGAACGAAAGGCAGAAATTGCCCTTTACAAAAACCTAAGAAGTTTCTTCTGGTTATGTTAGGAAGGAGGAGGGGTAGAGATTCTTGCCTTGACTCTTTTACTACGGAAGTTATAAGCTCCCACAAGAAAACATGAGATGTGTTGTCATGTTTATTATTTTATTTTTTTTGTCGAAGATGTGTTATGTTTTGGAGGCGAGTAGTTGGATGTAATGAATAGACTCTTGGTATACAAGTCAAGACTCTTTTCCACGGTGAAAAATAGTACAGTTTTTTTATCAATATATGTGCTCGGTCTTTAAAAATAAGAAAATTATATACATATAAAAAATAAAAAAAATAAAAATAAAAAAGATATATTTTTTTAACTATGAGGAAACTAGTGAATATAATGCTGCCCAATCTTTTTTTGGTCATAATTGATACCCATTCATTGTTTCGAAAAGCTGCCTTATATATGCACTAACACTCCCTCGCGCTCTGTGTTTTGTGTTTTGGGAGAGAGAAGCAGCCCCGCCTTTTTTTTTTTTTTTTTTTTTTTTTTTTTTTTTTTTTTTTTTTTATAATATATTTAGAATTAAAAACGATAATGGGTAGTTGTGTTCCATAAAAATAGGATCCATTATCTTATTTTTGTTTTAATTTTAATTTTTTTAAATATGAATAAGTGTGAATTTACCATATTATATTAACCAAAGGCATTTTCTGGTATTTGGAATGTTTTAACATTCTTTGACTTTTGCTTTATATATAATATTGAGAATATTCTTAATCTCGAAACAAAAATAATAAAAGGATATTCTCTAGCAAAGAACATTTGGTCATGAGAATACTTTTTCTTCCATTGAGAGATAAATCTTATCCATTTTTCTCATTAAAAAGAAAAAAAAAACTCGGGCCTCATAAAAGGAAATATGAAATTTCATAGTAACAAAATGATTAGAGGAAACTAAAGAGGGAGTTTGCTTACTTTGAGTTAAGTATGAGGAAACTACTTGTGGTAATAATTTTAGTTTTAGTGAAAGCAAATAATAAAGCTTCTTTTCTCTCTCTCCCTCCTCAGCTCTCACCCTCTAATAATAACCATGTCTCTTCTCCTCCCACTCAGACTCAGTTATAATATGTTGATGTTGATGATGATGATGACAAAATTTCCAAAACACCTATTTCATTGGATTGGCATCAGAAGCGCAATAGTTGGTGCTGCACTGCATGTACGGTCAAGTGCGCGCCTAAAGCTGAACATCATGATCCCGCTTTTCTTTGATTGTTACATTCGATGTTACTAAATGCTTTTGGATTTGGATTGTTACATTGGAACGAATTTACACGTTTCTTACTTTTACTCTTTTCTATGACCACTTCGCACCTCCAAATACATAAATATATAAATCATTTGGGTAAAGAGAGAGAAACAAAGGCAGCCTCAACACATTTGTACAAGAAATTCTTGTCTTCTTTAGGCTTAAATTAGTGTGAGATTAATTAACAAAGAGTAAAAAGTTGAGAACCCAGAAAGCAAAAGGTGCAGATAAATTAAACGAGAAAAAAAAAAATATTTCAAAGGACTCATCAGCTGAATACAAGGCTGCCTGCCCATTCCAAGAGCAACAGCAGCCACTCAACTGTTGAGTATGTTGTGAGTGAAGTTGAACCCCCATATATATGCAAATGAAATGAATTAAGTAATCAAACTGGTGTGTAAACATCCACCAAATGTCGCAAGAATCACAATATTTTCCTAAATTTGTTCCCAACCCCCACAATGATTCAGTAGATTTTCCCTTGATAAAAAGGACGATTCACTTCTCTATACCAAAGCCTTCTCTAATATCAGTTCTTTTTCTCCTTACAGTAGTATCACAAAATCACCGATTAATGAAATACTATTCTCTATCTGGTATCTTGCTGAGTTCCTTTGTTGAGCTAAATCCTCTTTACATTTGGGTCTTAAGTCTCTCCCCGCGCCTCCACCTCATTTGTGGTGACTTTTCCCTTTCTTTGATTTGTTCTTCTCCTGCATTTTCTTTTTCTTTGCCTCAACTGTAACCCATGTATATTCTGGGGGAATTGCAAATGGGTCTTGGATGGTTTCAATCCTACTACTAGAACCAGTAGCGGACGAGCTAGGGCGGCTGTAAGGAGCTCTTATCCACTGAAACCAAGATGAACTTGAGGATTGCATTGCAGCTGGGCTCTCTATGCCTGCAACAGGGGGGCTTGATGGGGGTGTTGCGAATTCATCCGTCGGTGGTAATTCTTCAAGCTTTGTGAAAGTGACAATTACTCTGATAGTAGGAACCACGGGGATAGCAACCTAGATTTGAACACACACACAGTACTCAGAAGATAGATTCAAGAGAGATTTCAAGATAAAAATAAACGGTTAGATGAAATCACTAAATATCAACATCAATAACCGCAAAGCAAAAGGAAGTCCCACCAAACAATCACCACGTCTTAACAAGTTGTGCAACAAAATTTCTAGATTCTCATCCAAAAGTAAATACAAGTCCAAAAAGTTTAATACGGAACTGGCTGACATGGCCTTCCCATCGGTTTACCATATGCTGAAAAAAACTGCATTAAATATCTTTCTTCCATCACAACAAATCACAAATTTCCATCACATACAAGACTAAAATAAGATAAAGTGACGTGCAATGGCTTATCAATAGCAATAATAGACACTGAAGCTTGCTAGTCTACATAATACATACAAATATGTGAGTGTTCAAGTACGTAAGGTTAAGTAGTCTAATAAGACACATAGCATGCTAAAAGTAGTTGGATGAAAATCCAAATGTTAACAGAAAGGAAAAAGAAAAAACAATATGTGAATAGGTAAGAAGCCACAATACAGTGCCAATAATGCTTGCCTTAAAATTTCAAATAAGCAAACCTCAAAAGTAAGAGTAGAAAAGCCTTATGAAGAGGCAATAGTCATTCCTAATTTTCCCCGCATAACATTCTCCAGATTTGAGATACTAAAATCCATTTTAATGATTTAAAATGTGTGGGCATGGCCAATGGCCTTTCAACTAGTTGCCACTTGCACCTAAGGGTGGAGGGTTAAACCCAAGGTTCAATCACTGACAGGTGCATGTGTTCGTCAAAAAGAACCCAGTTTAGAATACAGATATAACATAATAAAGATACGCAGATATTCTTATTATTGAAAAATAAAAAACAATAGGCCATGATGCACCAATAATTCATTTATATATGCAACATTAGTCACAACTTATAACAATCTTTGTTATAATGTTGAGGATGGAATAGTAACTCATTATAACCTAGACACAGGGATCCTTGAATCAAACATCAGTCATAATGCGTGTCTCATAGACCCTCACAACGTTTTCAATTACAGTTATGGTACTATTCTAGATGAGGGATTATCATGATTAACATTTTAAGTATAAATACATGTTGAGAGTATCCTAAATGAAATGAAACAAAATTTTGGCAAATAATAAGTATCAAAATTTGATAGGCATTTGGTTGTTAATTTATTTCTTCTCTCATTACATGTTATACAACATTGACAAATTTGGAATTTAAAAAAAACATTTACTTATTTTCAGTTAATCAAATATAGTTACCTATTTTCTATCTTGCATTTTCTTTTCATTAGGTCATGGAGCTAGTTCCACCCAATTAAGACAAAGTCGTACAATTTCACCTCTTCAAGATTAGGAATTCAACTACAAAAGTGATCTTTTCTCAGGTGCAAATATTACTCTATAAGTCGTAAAGCTGAATGGACAAATAGCAAAAGAAGCCATTATACAAAAAATATAGGGTTCAAGAACTCTGTAAATTATCTGTCAATAATTATATTCAGAGTAAAATATTCATGTCTAAACAAAACAACATCAACGTTTACTAAACAACGTTAGCATTGCACGATATTAGAACTATTAGAGATGACCTTGTAACTTTCTTTTGTGGCAGACAAGTCTGGCAAAGACAACTTTTTGGGCACCTATAAGTTGATTTAGTCTGTTATTGGTGCGATTAATTATTTGAGAGCATACAAGTTGACTTATTCTGTTAGCGACAGACTCTTGTATATCCTTACATGTGCTGTCAGCTCAGCAACAATACATGCATAAACAGATTCAGGTTCAAGCTTATATGTCTGTGAATTGAACTGTGGGGGGGACATAAAACTAGTGTTTAGGAGGAAATTGAATAAAAAGAACCAACCAAAGAATACTTTACATGAAAGAGCCTCTATTTCAAGAGAAGTCAAAAGTCAAAGCCAAGGGATAATTTATCCTACAACTAAGTAAAAACTCTAAATGCTAAAATGGAAGGAAGTAGAAAATCAGAGCTCAATGGCAGAAACCAGAAAGACTTCACGTGGATCCACACAGAGTATTTTAAATCCCAGTGCTCCATAATCAACTATGCTAAATGAGTAGAGTCCAGTTCAAGCTTTGCTCATTACCTGGAAAACTTGGAACAGGTTTGATCTAAAGGTCTAACTATTTATAAGGGCTTAGTCCCATCAATCCCAGTTGTTCTGTGTACCCTATCACCTCAAATTGAAGACAGTAGAATAAAATATCAAAGGGCAGAAACCAGATGGACTTCGTGTGAAGCCACACATATTAGTAAATGTCAGTGCTCAATAGTCTACTATGCTAGCTGAGTAATCTAGAACATTTTTTGGTCATTAGCTACAAAACTTGGAACGGGATTCCTGTACTGTTCAAACTGTTTGCAAGGGGCTTACCCCGTTATGCAACATATCACTCAATTATAAGTTTTACAGTCTAATCTCTAATTATTACTATGTGGGAGGCACAAGGAAAAGAAACAACTACCCTTTACATGGGCTATTTGCTCAAATACGAAACTCTAGGGAAGACACTTGTGATATCATTTTATTAATAACTTGACATTGCAGATCCTTCTACCGCTCAATTCCTCAAGTGTACACCAAATTCAAAAGCAAAATATCAATAAATAACGAAAGCAGCAAATCATTCATGAAAGCAACAATTGAAGACTCAAGTAAACATGAGTACAAAAATTACCTAGGATTTTCGTGTGGCAAAGGTTGGATGGCAATCAGACGGTAAGATTCCAATTTCTTGGACAACATACAGATGACTAATTTTTTTTATATGACCTAGTATGAGTCCCCATATGCCAACATTTTCACAGTGCCTAAGACTCGAAACCGAAACCCCTAAAAAAACTAAACAGTCCTTTAATAGAGGGTACATCATCCTACTCTTATGACACAACAGAATCAGGCAGGCAGAGAAAAAAAAATGTGCTTTAAACAAGTTAGAATAAATAGGAAAAGCAACCAAAAAAAAACATACATGGAAATAGCATAACCCACAAACCAGAAAGGGTAACAAAGTGATAAACAGAGGGAGGCATACCTTGACAGGAAATGTTCCCATTGGAAGTTTCGTCGTAAGCAGCTCCCTCAAACGACGGATTGCCTTAACCTTGTTTGCCAAAATATCAAGCAATGGCAACAGTTCCTCTGTTTGTAGGGGAAAGTTTGGGGAAAGCCAGAGAATAGGCCTTAACCCTTTCTTATACTCGTTCTCCTTGCTTGCATCCTTGTGACGATTTCTGATATCAGAACTCGTAGAGGAAGATGCCTTCATATCCCTTCCTTTCCGGTGATCATCCCCCCTCATAACGACGTCCGCATTACTTCTTCCAGGTCTGCTTTGATTTCTTGAAGGAGAATCCCCTAGCAGATCGCTCACCTTCTCGTCTACACAGAGAGAACTTCTTGGGGGTATAAGCTTTTTCTGCTCTTCATTTTTAGTATCTCTTTTCCTCCATCCACCAAACCATCCTTTTTTTTCCTGCTTATTATTCTCTCCATTTCTACCATTACTTACATCTTCAATAGGAATCTCCCTATGCTCATAACAACTATGACGATGCTCAATCATCCCATCACTATTCTCGTTCGACAATTCGGACGAATCCAGTTTAAGTGCAATTTCAAGTTGCCTCTTCTCATCCTCTGTCAATATATCATTGAGTTCCTCACTTTCTGTTTCATTTTCGTTGCAAGTTGAAAAAAACTCATCATCTGTCATAGCCCCCGGGACCCTCCTAGATTTGATACTGACAACCACATTATGCATATCATATACCTTGGCCCTCCATGAACCAACCAATTCTGTTTTCTCCTGCCGCCTCCAAGTCAACTGAGGTAAGAGAACTGCCTGAGTCACATCAATCCCAGGCCTGAATATATTAGTCTGAGACATTGCAACCACCTCTTGCCGAACTTCTTCTTCAGTTGCTTGAGAACCAGCACCATCCAAAGCATTCATCACCTCCTTATCCTTGTGTGAGATCATGCAAAGTGACCCGGGAGGCACCTTACCATCTTCAGACCCATCACCAAGGAAAAGAACACTCTGATCAGAACGCTGAATTCTGAAACCATCAAAACCAGCCAAAGTCATATCTGCCCTCAAATTTGCACCCCTTTTCCAGATCTTGTAAGTATCTGATGGGGCAATTCTTGAAATGAAAGGAATAACAGAACTCTCAAAGTGGAATGTAATTTCCATGTAGAAGTCCCTCATCCTCCGCATAGTTCCAATTAAACGAGGCAATCTTCTGCACCATTTTGCCCAAGCCAGTGGCTGGTAGTGCCTAACTATAATCATGGAAATTGCTTCTTCTCTATTGCAAATTGCTTCTTGGAGTGCACTCCATCCATGTTCATTCTGCAAGCTCCAATCCGCTCCAGCAACCATAAGCATTTCAGTAGCTGTCTGGTCACCAAGTTTTACAGCCAAGTGAAGAGGTGTCTCACGATTCGGGACATCTCGCCTATCAATCACGGCAGCAATGGCATCAGCCTTCTCCTCCTCAGCTAATGAGGCTGATTCAGTTCGAATCTCAGCAGGGTTACAAAGCCGGGGGAGACCAGCAAGAATCCTCCTGAGACTGGCATAATCCCTCATGACTATGGCCTTGTGCACAGGGCTATGAGCATACTTCAAAACATCAATTCCAGCCATGCCTCAGGAGAATATAACACCAACCCAAACTAATATACACAACCAAAAACCCAATCAATGATCCAATACTGGAACACAACAAGATAAGGTGGATGATCACTATCCCTTCAAACACAGCCCGAAATTAGAACTCAAAAAGGCCATATAGTATAATCAGAACCCAGAAACGAATTGATTATTCTGAGTAGTAAATTCAACAAATGAAACAGACCCAGTTCATAATTGGCCAAGAAATTGACAAATTCGTAATAATCTTTCGAAGAAACGAATCAGACCCAAATCAAATTACACAGAGATGGCACAGGAAAACAGAAAGAGGCCGTTTACACTTATACCAGAGACCCAAGAAAAGAATATGGGGTGGGCCCAAGGCGAAGATCAAAGAGTCCAAGAAATCTCACCTTCTTCTGCTTCTTTTTGGTTCTTCTGTGACCCCCAAAAGAGACCAAGATTGCACCAAAAGAGACTCAGGCACTAAACCCCACCACAAAACTCTCTCTCCCTCTCTCTCTCTCTCTCTCTCTCTCTGCAAGTTAAAAGAAAAAAGAAGAAGCTAAGCTATCCTTGTGATCCAATCCAGATCAGACAAACCCAAGAACATGCATGTGGGAGAGTGAAACAAAATGCTATTATATTTCTACAAGTTATTAAGAAGAATAAAAGAGAGAGAGAGCAAGAATCTGGGGAGAACAAGAAAAGTAAAAGGGAAAAAAAATCAGAAAAGGAATACAAGAAAGCAACAAAACCCCACCACCCAAGCAAAGCAAAGAAACTGTTTGTATGGAAAAGGAATAACGAAGGAGGAATCAAAGTGATGTACAGAAAGAAAACCCCATTTTGGAGAAAGGGAGTGGAAAGAGTTTACCTCACAAAAGTAAACAGGAAATGGGAAAAGTAGGAATTGGGAGGGAGGTCTGAGACCAAGATGTTTTGTTATAGGAGGAACAAAAACAAGAGGAGAGCTGGAGGAGAGGCATCATTTTCACTTTAATTGTTTTTTCAATTTGACCTCTTATTATGTAAACATAGATAAGAAAGAAAGATTGCCAAGTCCCGGAAATTATAGAGGTCGGAACAAGAGAGAGGCTGATGAGATGAGGGTCCAAAAACAGGAAGGCACCATGTGACCACGAACAAGGAGGGAACCTGCTTCCCCATTTCGTCCTATTATTTTCGTCCACTTTTAGTAATAAAATAAATTTTCATTAAATGTTCATTTATCATTATTTAATAATGTTATAGAGTTCCAAATCTGATGTTTATTTTTCTGTTACAGAATAATTCAATAGGGTTTTTCAACGGTAAAATACAAAATTCAATTCAAACCCATCCAAATGAATTTGGATTGCATTCATTGGATGCCTATTGCAGAAATCCCATTGAATTGGATTGAATGTTGATTTTGGGTATTGAAAACTAATTAAAACCGAATTAATTTGCTAATGAGGTCTAGTCCGGTAAAAAAATCTCAAGTTCGAATCTCTATGGCACATAAATTTGAATTTTTAAAAAGAAATCAACTCAATTGTTTTTTGCCACTTGGCATGTTTTTATTGGTTCTAAAGCTAAGTTACAATAGATTACACATGCCCTTCCCACAACCATCCAACTTTCCCCTCACTTGTTTCTCCAGCAGCTTTGTAGTCAATTTGGATATTTCTGCCTCAAATTGTGGTTTTCGTTGCAAGAATTATATATGTAAATTTATAGAGAGTTTATTTATTATAAATGGATCGGATTGGATTGGATGATAATATGGCAAATCCAATTGTAATTGGATTGGATGTTGATTCTTCAATGGGGTGTCAATTCTTGTTGCAGCAGCTACAGGGTCTTCTCTATCTTATGTGCCTAGAACAACCAGTTCAGTGGCACACATGGGATATCATACGGACAATTTCAAGACGAGGTCTAGAACGAGAGGAGTTTTTTTTTTTTTTTTTCCTTTTATTTTTTTTTTTTTTTTTTTTTTTTTTTTTTATTTACAAGGCTGTATTTCAATTTTAAAAAGTTAAGGGTCAAATACAATTTCAAAAATAACAATTGTGGGGAATGAATTCGTACGTCCTTTAAAAGACCTTTGCACTATGAAACTAAAGATGTGTTTACTAATCAAGCATTGGAATTCTCATCAGGAATTGAATTCCACTTTAGAGGATTCTTGCGTTTACTTCATATCAATGAATTAAAAAGTAAGTTGAGCCCACACAAAATTAGGAATTGAATTCCTGATTTTGGAGGAATTCAATTCTTTGGTGGGATGTGGTATTCTAATTCCTAGAATAGTCTGAACAACTGCTTTAACTGGGACCTCTTTTCCAACTTGAGAGAGAAGGAGTTGCTTCCAGACCTACAATTTGCCAAGAATACGATCTTTTACATATTTCAAAGCTCCATTTTTAGATTTTCCCCAAACGGTCGGCAACCCTAAGTATACCTCAAGGTTCTCCACAAGCGCCATTCCCAACAACTCACAAATACTATTCTTAACATCAGTGGGAGAATTGGTGCTAAAGAATAACAAGACTTATCAATATTAAGCAGCTGGCCAGAGGCTAAGTAGTAACTCCTTAGGACAGCCAACATATTAGAGCAATTTTCCCGACTAGCTCTCATAAACATAAGAGAGTCGTCAGCGAAAAAGATATGAGAAATCAGGGGTCCATTCCTGCTAAGCTTGATACCTAGCCAATTGTACACACTTCTTTGAGCATTGTAGATAGGGCCTCGCTAACAATAATGAAGAGGTAAGGGGATAAGGGGTCACCTTGCCTTAGGCCTCTTGTGGGGCGAAAACGCTTGCCTGGGCTGCCATTAATAATCACAGAAAACTCCATAGATCGAACACATTGAAGGGTCACGGACACCCATCATTTGTCAAATCTCATCTTAATTATAGTAGCCTCAAGGAAATCCCACCATAAGCTTTGCTCATATCCAATTTAACGGCCATTTCAAAGCACTTCTTTTTTAGCATTTTTAGGTGATAAAAGACGTCATGAGCAATAATCACATTGTCTTGAATTTGTTGATTGGGCACAAAGGCACTCTGATGGTGGGTTATAACTTGCTCTAGGATGGGCTTGAACCGATTGACAGCTTCAATAGGAATTCAGAATCTAACTCTCCTCAATCTATATAGCTTAGTAAACAACTTCTATAGGAATCTGGAATCTAATTCTCCTCGATCCAACTCCTTCTCAATTCAATTCCTCCTAATCCAATTAAAAATTAGTAAACATGCCATAAGATAAAAGACAATCTTCAGTCTTTGAGCACATGCGGTGTGAGTCAAAGAGTTTCTAATACCTAAGTTAGCTTAACTATATGGAGAGAAAAGTATGATTTCTTGGGTCAAAGAACAGTTACTTTCTTCAAGAGGCGGAGATGGTTTATACTCAGCTCTTTAGAGGCTAGTTTATTGTTGTGAGAGGTTCCTTGTTGAACGTTAATTGGGGGTGTGATGACTCGTTGATGTGCACGTATGTAAGATATTTACCCAAAATGATTGAGTGTGACCCCCTTAATTATTGTTGTTACAATTATTAGGGAAATTTATAAGATTTGGGCAGCCGCCTCGAGAGGACACCATCTTGATTTCACCCTAATTTGCAAGTTCTAGGTTCCATGCAAATTGCACGGTGTTGAAGATTTTCAAAATATTATGCAGTCAACTGATCGGAAAAGACAAAAACCTTCAAATGAGCAATCTGAAAAGAAAGAAAAAAAAATCGACTAGTCGGTTTTGAAGGAAAGGTTCCTGGAAGCAAGTGACCGGTCGATTTTGACATTATGAGCAGAATTTTTACATAACTTTTGAAGCTCTGGACATATCTCTTGGTACAAATACATTTGAATATGTAAACATAAGAACACTTTAGAAATATGTTTTAAACATAGAATCACGTCCAAGCATGAAGAGGAGTGATTCATATGAGATATAATTATGGAATAGTAGGTAAGCAAGTATATTATTATTTGAAATGGAACATTTAATACCCCCCTTTGTCTTCATAAATGTAATAAACAACCTGAAAGTAAACACAGGCCATGGCCACTGCAGCAACAAGGTTCCCCCCATGACACATGCCCCACGCAAGCTTCAAAATAAATAAAACCCAATACACACCAAAACTACATCTAGGAACTAGAGCAGACAAATCAACGCAGAGTCTGACAGATGCAGCTTCCTCTTCCTTCAAGCATTCAAGCCCACGCTGTGAAGCACCACGGTCTCAACAGTGAGCCCAGGCCCGAACCCAAACAGCACACCCCAATCCAGTCCATCTCCTGTGGTTTTCAGTCCTTTCTCAGCAGCCCTCTTCCTTACCTCATCCAAAATAAACAGCACACAGGCACTGGACATGTTTCCGAACTCAGATAGTATGTGTCTTGTGGCCTCTAATTTTTCAGGCTTCAGGCCCAATTTGGACTCTACTTGGTCCAGAATTGCTGGGCCACCTGGGTGTGCAATCCAGAAAAGTGAGTTCCAATCAGAGATGCCTAAAGGTTGGAAGGCCTCGTTCAGACTCTTCTCGATGTTCTTCGAAATAAGCCCGGGAACATCCTTGAGCAGATGAAATGTAAGCCCAACTTCACGGAGATGCCCGTCGATGGCTCCGTCGCTGTCGGGAAGGATGGTTTGGGCTGCTGAGACCACTTCAAATAAGGGCTTCTCAATCTCAGGAATTGGGTCCGCACCCACAATAATAGCTGCTGCACCATCACCAAATAAGGCCTGGCCCACTAAACTGTCAAGGTGGGTGTCACTGGGCCCACGGAAGGTGACCGCAGTGATCTCCGAGCACACAACAAGAACACGAGCACCCTTGTTGTTCTCGGCCAAGTCCTTGGCCAACCGGAGCACCGTGCCGCCGGCGAAACACCCTTGTTGGTACATCATGAGGCGCTTGACGGACGGGCGGAGGCCCAAGAGCTTAGTGAGCTGATAGTCGGCCCCAGGCATGTCCACACCACTGGTGGTGCAAAAGACCAAATGGGTAATTTTGGACTTGGGCTGGCCCCATTCCTTAATGGCCTTGGTGGCAGCTTCTTTGCCGAGTTTTGGAATTTCAACAACCACCATGTCCTGCCTGGCATCAAGAGAAGGTGCCATGTACTCACACATAGTTGGGTTCTCTTTTAGAATTTCTTCAGTCAAGTACATGTAACGCTTCTTGATCATAGACTTGTCACCTGAAAGAAGCATAAACAGAAAAGTTACCACACAATCACAAGTGCTGAAAAATTATTAAATGTTGAAAAATGAAATCCAGTGGCAAAGCAATACGCAAATTTGTAGCCTCTTTTTTTTACTGTTTTTGGCACAGCGATGGAGTTTTTGAAATTGAAATTGACTTGTGCGCATCCAACTCAACCTCCCCTACCCCAAACCCAACCCTCAATGAGGAGAGAGACAGAGAGACATTTCTCCATTTGGTGGACCTTGTAAATATTTAATGTTCTCCTCCAACCTAACCTAAGTGACCAAACCCACCTCAAATTCCATGTTCTATTTGCGTTGCACCCAAAACAAAAAACAAAAAAACCAATTTATTGAATTCAAACCCCACAAATATGAAACCACATCATGTTCATGCATAAATGACAAATTAAGGGAAAAATTATCAAACACCTTTGAAATCATGAAAAACAAAGTGTGTACATAAAATGGTGTCCAATTTGCTAAAATCTACCCAAAATTCTGTGTTTTATTTTTATCTTTGGGGGGCAACACACAGAACAAACATGATCCAAATTTAAAAAAAAATTCTGATGAAAGATAAAGAATAACGAATGTAGATCAGAAGAGAAAGTAAAAAGAGTAGAAAACAATTACTACTTACACATGCGCTGGAATTTTTCTTTAAGCTCAGCTTTGTGCTCACTGTTGGTGATACGAAAGTAGTAGTCAGGATAGGTGGCCTGATCAACACAATTGGGAGGAGTTGCTGTCCCAATGGCCAACACAGTAGCAGGACCCTCAGCCCTTTGAGCCTTGCGAACTTCCTCCACGGTCACCATTTTCAACTGATCAACTCAAACAAAAGATATATCACAGAGAGAGAGAGAGAGAGAGAGAGAGAGAGAGAGAGAGAGAGAGAGAGAGAGAGGTTGTATAGTTGTTGCAGACGCAGTGGAGAGAGAGGGAGAGGGTGTGACAAAATGCTGAGAGAAATGGTTGTATTTATATAATGAGGAGGAAAAGAAGGAAAAGAGGCCTGAAGAGAGAAGAGGGGTAGCTGAGAATCACGTGCTTGACCAATGCCTCAGTGGAAGCACCCTCCTCAACCAACTTTAAGCTTTTTAGGTTTTAGAGTTTAGAGAGCCGGCTGGCACGTGTGTGTCTTCTGAGTTTGGCGTGGCTGCTTTGCCCATCAAACATTCGCATCACCAACCTGTGAAATCTATTTCTATCTTACGTATGATCACTTTGCAGCTGACACAAAATTTAAGTAGCTAGGCATGAAAAATGTCTGGTTCGGGCCATGCGACTAGGTGGATCATGGAAGCCATCAAAGCCATACGTGAGAATATTGAATTGGTCTTCGCCCACATTACATGAAAAATACGTATGTCTATAACATTGAAACTATTTGAGACAAAACGTCATCCATGATGAATGAAGTAGGGGCTTTAAATTTTGGCGTTTTCAATAGTTACGTTGAGGATAATAACTGATTCAAAGTTAGCACGCTGATAAAAGAATATAGGACAATAACGAACAACTTTCTCAAATTTATTGGAATGGAAACAATCAATATGTGAATATATGATAACAGAAATTATAAATCAGATACTGAACTTTATAATAACAAAAGTAATTAACAATTCAATTCATAGAATCAAAGTAAAGGAAGGAGTTTAAATAACTCACTTCAAGGATGATAGAGGTTTGCATATGCAATGTCCAATATTCACACACAGAAATTCACTCCTTACATATGGGTCTTGTATTTCTATAGGCGTCTATCTCTAGGATACAACTATCAATATTCAAAGTCCAGACACTTAAACTTTGAATTCTAACAAACTATATATGCTTTCTCACTCAATGTGTTGAGTGATTGTGAGTGATCAAAATTCCATCCCTATTGCAGATTTTGGCTAAATGCGTCATTTTAAAAGAAGTTCGAACGAATTTTTTATTTAATGGGATATCAATATGCCACAAATGTGATATTTTTGTAACTCAAAATACACTTGAAAAACCATGTGCACAACAGTTCTTCCCTCCATTATCGGAAAGGAAATGGAGTGGCTGACAAATTTGCTCACTTTGCTTTGTCGTCTCATGGAGGTTCTGAGTACCAATTTAGGGGTACTTTTTTTAATTTATTTTTTGAGGTAGAGGGGTGAAAATTTTGTTGAAAGAAAGAGAGAACTATGTACAAAATGACTATAACTGAAGACAGAGAACTACGTAAGTATATCTATACATAAGGGAGAGGTCATTGGACTAACGAGGTTCCACTATAGTAGCAATTAGAGGGAACCCCCATCTCCCCCCCACCAAAAAAAATCCCTCCCACTGTAAACGTCATCCAAAAGACTGTAAAAAATACTGACGCGGCAAGATCATTATGGCAAAAGCACAAACGATGGCCAATTGCTGAGCATAGTCAGCATCCTACGTGGCAAAATGGACCCGATATGCATTTAAAATCGAAATCTAAGCTTCTAAGTTCGTATATTTGGCCAGAAGAAGAAGTTTCTCAGTCGAAAAAATTTAGGGATTAGAGTGTATAATCGGAGAGAGAGAGAGAGAGAGAGAGAGAGAGAGAGAGAGAGAGATTCGAAAATATGAGAATGAGCAAATATTGTAGAAAAATCAGAAGAATCAAAATCTTGCGAGAAGCACGAATATTAAAGAGATTGAAGAGGGCAACGACGATGCCTAAAAAGAAAGGAGGTTCTCAACCTGAGTATGGTAAATGGCCTTTCTCTTCTGAAATAGAATCGATGAAAGCGAGAGATTTATAGAGTGTGGTCTAGGTTTAAGCTTCTTTATTGTTTGCTTGCTTTGTTGGGTTTGATCCAAAGACGTTGAGTTTGAAAAGTTTAGAATTAAAAATTGTTGTGGTCCCTTTCGTCTTGCTGTTATGTTTTCATGTTTACTAGTTGTTTAAAAGTTCTTTTAGTGCTTGATGTCTGTTTACTGGTAGTTTGGTGATTGTGTTGCCCTTTTAAAACTGTATAAATGACTAGGCAGTGGTCAAAGTGCGTTTTTTACGTTATGTTGTACATATGACAAAGGATAGTCAAATTTGAAGTACACCATGGAGGTAGAATGGTAAAGTCCCCAAACCTTAATGAGTGGTGGTTTTATGTGGGAGGGTCTGTTGATTATTTGGATTGGTGTCTTCTGAACTACATAAATTTGTTAGAGATATATGAGTATGAAAAAGAGCTTGGCTATCATGACTAAGTGGTTTTGACATGGATACAAAATGGTAAGGAAGTGTGTATATGTAGTGATGCTCAACTACTTGAATGGTGTTATTTGGTGCCTCCTAGCTTTGAAAGAGTGATTGTAATTTACTTGGAACACCCAACTATTATTAATGTGGATGAAACTACAGTGGCTTGAAAGGAGATGGAACATATTGTAAGAAACCTAACTGCTGAATTTGAACATGAAGATGAGAGTGATGAACAATCTGGTTATGATGGTATGTGTGTGCAGGATGAGGATGATGAGGATGATGAAGAGGCTATAAACATAGCAATCCACAATTTCTTCTCTCTTGCTCTCACACGCCCAATATGATTTTCAACTTCTCTCATTGTCCTTGGCAGCCAAGCTATCAAAGCTCTCTCACGGGGAGGCATTTCAATATCAACCAACAAAAAAAAAAAAAAAAAAACAAACACCAACTATTTTTCCCCTCTACATTCAAACAAAAGTTCCATCACATTCTCACAATTTATTGTCCAAATTTCAATAAAATAGCAAATCCAAAACCTACCTTTGACTTTGGACACACAAAGAAAGTCCAAAGTGTTGGACTCTGTCCAAGAAGTCTGCATCCAAGCAAGCCTCCCATAGTAGCAATAAGGTGTAACAATGACCAACTCTTCTCCTTGTGGAGGTTCGTGCCTCATATTCACACCCTTTAATGTAAGAAAACATGGAGAAATTTTGCTCTCAGTATAGAACATTCAATCCTCGAAATGGTGGTAAGTAACATTTTTTTTTCTAGGTTCAAAAACCTTTTTATCGAAGAAGAAGAGAGCAGATTGTTCATTGGGGTCCACTTGACCCCTTGAGCTGCTTAGATTTCGATTTTAAAATCATGTGGGGTTCACTTTGCCACGTAGGATGCTGACCATGCTCAGCAATTGGCCACCGTATGTGCTTTTACTATAATGACCCTGTCACATCAGCATATTTGATAGTCTTTTGAATGACGTTAACGGTGGAATGTAAAGTAGAACACAAAACCACGATAAAGGGGGTTAAGTGAGCCACTTTAATTTTGTAAGATAAAATAAGATTTAACCGAAGTTTTAAGAGCAGTAGAATAAAGAAACCTAAAAAATGGCCTGTTTATACTAAGGGAGGTAAACTTTTGTTAGTTTTGAAAGTCAACCGTTGTTTTTATTTTTTCTTGTTGACTGTTGTGTATACGATGGGTACAGTATGTTTTTGAAAAAGGGTGTGAGCAATAATTTGGGCGGGGAGGAAGGCGAGTGACACAAAAGTTGGATGACTACATGACCCCAAATAATTAAATTATGAAAGAAAGATTAAGAAGTGTGGTAGCTTGGGATTCCCTGGCAGACCGGCGTTCGTTGAGGACAAACATAAAGCTTATGTTTATTTATGTTCATTATTCCACTTGTGACTTTTATATAAAATTAATGAATCAATCAATCCAGTCCAGCTAATTACTTGGATTGGATTTGTCCTAGAACAACAACCGTAGATATGTTTTCAATGTTTTGATTAGTGAGTAAAACATGCATAACATGTGCAATGCATGCAAACACATGGTGAGCCACATCTATGGCCTCCTCCAAATTAGACATGACGTGGGCTTCTTCTTAATTGCCTCCACACACATGCCAAGCACTCGTTCTCTGCGTTCAGTCCCATCCTCTAGCTTCTATACAGTACTGAGCTCTTTAATTTCTCTGCCTTAAGGTGCCACACATAAGGATTTGGTACCAATTTGATAAGCCACTATGAAAAAGAATTTGGAGTCAAGTCGTTGTGGACAATTACATCCGCACAAAGGCTACAAGTTTTGCAGAGGTGGGTTAAAACTGTCCGTCTATTTACACCCGAGTTTGATTTCCTCTTTGTAAATTATATCACACTGTGGCATTAAAGTAAAGAGTAAACTGCCAAACTATCACCTAATTTTCAATTTTCCATGAACTTTTTCGCCAATTTTCCCCCTACTATCAAATTTCCTAACATGTCATTCACTTCTCCATCAATATTGAGGGCAAAACTGTCTACAATTAGGTGAGATGCGAAGATTAATAGTATTTGTTTGTCTGCTCGTTTTTTAATAACATAAACTGTGGTCTCAAGCATTGAAGAGTAGCTAAGCAATTATAAAAATATATAAAGGGAAAATCATGGAATAAATATATTAATTATTCATCAATACAGGGTCCCCTTTGTCTTCATGAACGTAGTAAACACAGCCATGACGCCCACTTAGATTTTAAAGAGGAGAAAAATAAAAAAGAAGAAAATAAATCCGAAAAACCAAAGAAAAAGTGGAGCCAATACATATAGAAGAAAGCATGCGAAATGAATCAACAGTGATGATGTTCACGGCTTCAAGCATTCAAACCCACACTGTGAAGCACGACGGTTTCCACAGTGAGCCCAGGGCCAAACCCGAATAGCACACCCCAATCCAGCCCATCTCCGGTGGTTTTTAGTCCTTTCTCGGCAGCCCTCTTCCTAACCTCATCCAAAATAAACAGCACACAAGCACTCGACATGTTTCCGTACTCTGATAGTATGTGTCTTGTGGCCTCTAATTTCTCAGGCTTCAAGGCCAATTTGGACTCTACCTGGTCCAGAATTGCTGGGCCACCTGGGTGTGCAATCCAGAATAGTGAGTTCCAATCCGAGATGCCCAAAGGTTGGAAGGCCTCGTTCAGACTCTTCTCGATGTTCTTCGAAATAAGCCCGGGAACATCCTTGAGCAGATGAAATGTAAGCCCAACTTCACGGAGATGTCCGTCGATGGCTCCATCACTGTCGGGAAGGATGGTTTGGGCTGCCGACACCACTTCAAACAGGGGCTTCTCGATCTCGGGAATTGGGTCCGCACCCACAATAATAGCTGCTGCACCATCACCAAACAAGGCCTGGCCCACTAAACTGTCAAGGTGGGTATCATTGGGCCCACGGAAGGTGACCGCTGTGATCTCCGAGCACACAACGAGAACACGGGCACCCCTGTTGTTCTCGGCCAAGTCCTTGGCCAACCGGAGCACCGTGCCGCCTGCGAAACACCCTTGTTGGTACATCATGAGGCGCTTGACGGACGGGCGGAGGCCCAGGAGCTTAGTGAGCTGATAGTCGGCCCCAGGCATGTCCACACCACTGGTGGTGCAAAAGACCAAATGGGTAATTTTGGACTTGGGTTGGCCCCATTCCTTAATGGCCTTGGTGGCAGCTTCTTTGCCGAGTTTTGGAATTTCAACAACCACCATGTCCTGCCTGGCATCAAGGGAAGGTGCCATGTACTCGCACATACTTGGGTTCTCTTTTAGAATGTCTTCAGTCAAGTACATGTAACGCTTCTTGATCATAGATTTGTCACCTGTAAAAAGGCATAAACAGAAAAGTTACGCTTGTCTTGAGGATTGTGCATGACTACGATTTATAACTAATTTGTTTGTAGCTTTAAAATGGCCCACTGCTGCTGCAAAGGCTGTTTTAATTGGTGGTGTCCTTGTCCCAATTACTACGTTCATCATGCCAGAAAGTACTTGAATTGCATTAAAATGGTACACATGACTGCTGCAGACGCAGAGTACGATATGAAATCAAAATAACTCACTGTCACATGAAAGGAAAATAATAATTGTGACATTTGTTTTGTTTGTATTCAAATTCTTGTAATGTTTTTTCTGAATTCCCATTTTGTCATTTTCACATCACAGATATCATGCACGAAGGCTGAGCCATGCATATATCCAAAATAAAAAAAAGTGAAAATTTATCAAACACCTTGCAGATATCCATGATATCCTTTTTTCTGGAATTAAACAAGGAATTGCCTACGGATCATGTTCAAAGAAAGATAAGAAGAAGAAAAAAGGAGAAGATTTTGGTACTTACACATGCGCTGGAATTTTTCCTTGAGCTCGACTTTGTGCTCACTGTTGGTAATACGAAAGTAGTAGTCAGGGTAGGTAGCCTGCTCAATACAATTGGGAGGAGTTGCTGTCCCAATGGCCAAGACTGTGGCCGGACCCTCTGCCCGCTGAGCCTTACGAACTTCCTCGACAGTCACCATTTTCTCCGGTCGTCAAGAAAGATCAAGGAGGCTAGGAGCTGGTTGTGGTTGTGGTGGTGTTGTGTGTTCACAGTTGCAATGGTAAGTCTGAGAAAATGTTAAGAGAAGCGGTTGTATTTATATAATAAGTGAAACAGAGGTAGCTAGCTACGTATCACGTGCCTGACCAATTCCTTTGTTAGAAAGGTAAATGCTCAACAACCTAAGGCTAAAAGGGCCTTGCTGGCACGTGCATTTTTGTGTGGTGTGTGTTGCCTAGAAACATCTGCATGATTTGGAATGTGCTTGTTCTCACGTTGTACCTAACAAACCAAAATATCATCAACAACTTTCATTTAATTTATTATCAATTCGGTCGGAGGGTACTGATAAGTCGGTGAATGCATGCAGCATTTAATCATATAGTCCCATATTTTTTTGTTTTTTGTTTTTCTTATCCGACGGGTTGGAATATTGGTTTTGATAAATACAAATTTGAAAATGTAAAATAATAACAACAATTTGTAGTGGTACCGTGGTAGGCATAGTGACACATAAGAGCATTTCCAGCAAGCAGGCTGGGGGAGGGCTGGGGGGGGGCTGGGGGAAAATCTTGTTTCCAGCAACCCAAAGCTGCCAGGGCAAGGTGTGGGCCCCAGAAAAAAAAATTTGCCTGGGCTAGCCCTCGGGCAGGTCCAGCCAAAACGAGTTTTGGGCCTACGTCAGCGCGCTGACGTCACGACGACGTCAGCGCAGCTGTTTAAATTTTTTTAACGTTGGCGCGTGCAACGCACACGCCAACATTAAAAAAAATTTGACGCGCCCGCTACAGTGCCCCGCCAAAGGATCTATTCCACGTGGCGCGCACTGAAGCTGTCCGATCAAAGTTGTTCAAAATCCAACGCTTCTCATTTTTCGCGAATAAAAAAATGAAAAAAAAAATCGGAAGTTGCACCCAACGGCTCTCTTCCACGTGGCGATGCGCTGGCGCTCCGATGAAGTTCTTCCAGCAATCCAACGGCAGCTGTTCAATCTGGCCAAAAAATAATGAAAAAAATTGAAAAAAAAATCGGAAAAAATTTGAAAAAATACCCAAAAAAATACTGATGTTTTTTCCTATAAATACCAACAAATACTCTTCACTTTTAACACCACCTCTTCATACATTTTCTTCTCATTCTACCATTATTCACTTTCTAGTCTAAATTTTTTTCACTTTCAAGTTGAATTTTTCTAGAAAAATTTATGGGTTCTTCTAGTGAAACCGGAGGGGCATGGAGTGTCATGGAAGATGTTAGCTTGTGTGAGTCTTGGCTCCACATTAGTCATTGTCCCGTATCGGGCAATGAGATGAAATTCTGTCATATGTGGAAAAAAATTCATCAGGATTTTTGTGAAAGGGTAATTGGTACGACCCGTACAGATCAAGCACTATCTAGTAGGTGGAAAATTCTTAACAAAGAGTTGGCGAAATGGAGGGATGCCTTGGCAAAGGCGATGGACAACCATAGAAGCGGGGAAAACCTTACCAGTGAGGTAAATTATTTGTAATTTTTGTTTTATTAATTTCTATGTCATATTAAAGTTAATTTAAATATTTCTTGCAATTTATATATTTTGTTAATATTTCTTGTATTTCCAATATTAATATGAATGTTTGTTGCAATATTTAAATTTTGTTTTTCATTTCTAATAAATTGTTAAGGTTTCTTGTATTTCCATTATTATTTTTTAATACTTGTTGAATTGCCAATAATTTTTAAAGTTTCTTGCATTCTTATTTTTTTTTATAGACTATACAAGCACAAATGTTTTTTGGTGCTACTGGGCAAGGAAAAAAAAGCTTCAACCATACCCATTGTTGGGAGGTGGTGAAGAATTGTAAGAAATTCCAAATTATTCCAACGGGTCCGACGGTAGTCTTGAACGAGACGCCACTCTATGAGACACCGGCATCGGATTCACCTATGGATTCCCCGATGAGTCAAGACTCACCTATCGAAAAGGAGCCGAGGCCTATTGGGAGGAAGGCGGCGAAGGCGAAGAGAGGGAGTAATTCTACCAAGTCATCATCTAAATTTTTGGAGGAACTTTCAAGGATGCAAGCCATGAGAATTGAAATGGACATGAAACAACAAGAGCACGATAGGGCAATTGATGTAGAAAATGCAAAAGAAAGGGAGTATGTACGCCAACAAAGGGAGTATGCACGCCAAGAAAGGGAGTATGCACGACAAGAAAAGATTGAAAATAAGGATCGGGAAACAATGGCCATGGATACAACCCATATGTCCCCTGACACAAAACAATATTGGAAGCTAGAACGAAGGGATGTTATGAGACGAAGACTTTTTCGTGACGATGGACCTAGCAACACGGATTGGTTAAATGATCAAAACAATTAAGTTAGTTTGCTTGCCTTTCATTTCATTGTACCATTAAATTAGTTTGCTTGCCTTTCATTTCATTGTACCATTAAATTAGTTTGTTTGCCTTTCATTTCATTGTACCATTAAATTAGTTTGCTTGCCTTTCATTTCATTGTAATTTTTTTTTATTTAAAAAATTAGTGGTAATTCATGTATTTTATTTTATGAGTTGTATTGATTTTCTTGTAGTGAATGAAGAAAATATTCAACAAAATTCCAAAACATTAAAAAGCAAACCACAACCAAAGCATAAAAAATAAACAAACCACAACCAAAGCATAAAAAATAAACAAACCACAACCAAAGCATGAAAAAAACAACAAAGCATAACTAAAAATACAACATAAACATAATGCACTAAAATAACTTCTTCACTTGACTTCATTGACCTTCATTGCCTTTCACCGCCCACAAATGCTCCATCAAATCAACTTGACGGTGTTCATGAATATACGACGATTGCATCTCCGTGTAGCGCTCAATCATGCGATGCATGAAAGTACCGTCTCTAACTAACGGATCATGCTGCACTGGTTCTCCATTTGGCCCCATAGGTTTTTCATAAATTCGTGTTAAGGTCGTGTTCATGGGATCTGGCTCATACACTTCCTCAACATCATAATCATACTCATCTTCCACAATCATGTTGTGGAGGATGATACAAGTCATCATTATACTTCTGAGCACCTCCTCGTCAAATAGACGCGCGGCGCCCCTGATAATAACCCACCGAGCTTGAAGGATACCAAAGCACCTCTCCACATCTTTTCTGTACCCCTCTTGATAGGCAGCAAAAAAATTTTCCTTCTCGGATCGGGGATGTGGAATTGATTTCACAAATGTTGTCCATCTCGGGTAGATACCATCAGCTAGATAATACCCGTTTTGATACACGGTATTATTGACTTGATATGTGATATTTGGGCATTCACCTCTCAAAATATCATTGAACACCGGGGATTGACCAAGGACGTTCAAATCATTTTGAGAGCCGGCAACTCCAAAGAAGGCGTGCCAAACCCAGGTATCAAAACCAGCAACTGCTTCGAGGATGATGCTTTTCTGCCCTTTCCGATTACCATAATCCCCTTGCCAAGCAGATGGACAATTTTTCCATTGCCAGTGCATGCAGTCAATGCTACCAATCATTCCAGGAAATCCACGAGACTCAGCTTTTTGTAGAAGCCGTTGCAGGTCCCTGGGCGTAGGTCTGCGCAGGTAGTCCATGGTGTACAGATTTTCCACTGCATCACAAAATCGCACCAAGCTCTCCAAAATAGTGGACTTCCCCATCCGGGCAATCTCATCCACTTGATCAGCAGATGACCCATACGCCAACATTCGTATCACAGCTGTGAACTTTTGCTCGGGAAGCAGCCCCAAATCTCCAGCACAATTTTTCTTTTGAACAAAGTAGTCATCATAATTGCAAATATCATGCATGACTTTATTGAACAAATGGGGTTGCATTCTATATCTTGCTCGAAAATGAACATCAGAGTACAGAGATTGTGGGATAAAATAATCTTCCAGAAGATTCTTACCCCGAGAATGTCTATGTCTGTCCACATTCGATGCCCGGCCTTCTCGTGAACCACGACGGCTCTGGTTTTCTTCCTCCATCAAAGCAACGGCCACACCAAGTTGCTCATCTAGTTCTCTCTGCGCCCTTTTGCTTGCAGCTCTTCTGCGCATTCTTGCTCGCCTTTCTCGCTCTTGCCTATCCAAAACATCTTCCATGTCTGACATTGAGAATGGAGAATGAAATCTAAAATCTGAGAAATGAAATCTAAAATATGAGAAATGAAGATGCAGAGAAGATATGGTGTGGGAGGTATGAGCTGAGCCTCTGGTTTTATAGAAAAATTTAGACAGATAGAGATGACACGTGGCGCAATTTTAGAGGATGAAAATCTTATCTGAAATTTGAAATTCAAATGAAATTTGGAATTGGTAATTTATCTGGAATTTGAATTTCGAAATGTATCTGAAATTCAAATTTTGAATTTATCTCAAATTTGAATTTTGAAATGTATCTGAAATTTGAAATTTATCTGAAATTTATCTGAAATTTGAAACCGAAAATCTTATCCGATATGAATAGTATTGACACGTAGGAACCCAAAAATCTTATCCGAAAATATTATCCAAATTAATTGTTTAAATAAACAAAGTTGTGAAAAAAACAAAAAAATGAATAGTATTTGCCATGGCAAGGGGCTAACTGCTGGAAACACACATTTGCTGGGGGGGAGCTAGGGCAGCCACTATTCACGTGAATAGTAACTGCCCTAGGGCTCCCCTTGCCATGGCAAGGGGCTAACTGGTGGAAATGCTCTAATGGATGCTTAGCTGGAGATGAACCCAAATTTAGAAAAGAAAAAGATGTATGTTTACTAAAAAAATTACTCTAAAATTCATTTGACGACATAAATTAGCTATATATAGCTCACCATGATGTTAAATTCCATGATTTTTTTTTTCTTTCCAAAGATGGATTATGATCATAATCTGACTATGGTCGAAATTACATATATAAAACTTGAATTTGAATCCATTTGATCACTCAATTAATGGTTGTCATTTTAGTAATTTCTTGAAACACCATGTTTACCTATTTCGTTGGTCACTATTTTTTTTAGAGTCATGCTAGGGAGACCATCTTTAGATACCAACTTGTAAATTATCTCTCTAATAAAGGTGAAGCCCATTAATACAATGGGTATTGCATCTATTAAAGAGATGGTATACAAGTAGGTCTCTAAAGTTAGTCTCCCTAACATTTTCCTTTTTTTTAATACAAGCACTAGTCTAAATTACAAAGGAAAAATGGGTTTCTCACACACATACACTAGCAAATGCGTAGAGATAATAGAAAAGTTGTTGTTCAAACTTACACAATGAGGCACAATTGTATTGCATATGTATAAGGATAAATTGCCAAAAACCCCCCTGAACTATAACGCTTGTCGAAATGTCCACCTTAAATTATTTTTTTAGCCAATTTATCCATTAGACTATTTTAAATGGTCAATTTAGCCCCTGCCGTTCGTTTCGATGTAGTTTCATCCAATTTTCTGTTAAAAATAATTAAATCTTTAAAAACTGAAAAAGCGAAAAGGTAGAGGTTTCAAAAGACAACTCTTGCCTGAAAAGCTGTTGACAATCAAACAAGGTTTCCTTCCCTGACAGAAAAGAATGGAGTCCACTGGATCTGATACTGACTCTCTCACCTTGTCCTCGACATTGCTCGATTCCCATATCCTTCTTCTTGCTTAGGCAACTTAAACAAACAAAAAATAATTAAACAAACCTAGCAATCAACGTCTTCCCCACCTTAACAGACTTGTACATGAGGTCCACGGTGGGCACAATGGCCAAGCTGGGAAAGAATTTGGCCAAGAACGTTAGAATTTGAGGAATTGGCCACCTGGGTTTCACCTTATCATAAAGTTTACACATGGGTGCCACCAAAATCGCCCCTTGAACAGCTTCCAGATCCGCAAAGTGGATCATAAGGCAAATGGCGCCGCCCATGAACTCGCTGTAGAGAAAATAAGGGACGTTTAGAAATTGGGGTTCTTGCTGCTTGACTAGGGTGAAGAAAGCGAGGCAGTCTTGGACCATGAGATGGACGCCGGGGACGAAGGCCCTGAGGCTGTGGGATTGGATGTGGCCTTCGAGGTCGAGAGTGAAGCAGGCGAAACCCTATTGGGCGAGGAAAATTGGGGTGGCTTGGAAGGTCCAGCAGATTTCGTTGTCGTAGCTGTGGACCATGAAGATGAGGCCATGCTGAGGGGAGAGGAAGGGCAGGTTTTGTTTGTTTTTGTTTTTACAATTTTTATAAATATTTTTTAATATTGTACTTTATAAAATAACAAACTTACCCTTATAATTGACAGAAAATTGGATGAAAGTGTAGAAACTTGACGGTAGGTGTTAAATTGGCGATAAAATTTATTATAAGGGCTAAATTGGCTGAAAAAATAATTTATGGTAGACATTTCAACAAGCGTTATAGTTCAGATGGGGTTTTCGGCACTTTACCCCTATGTATAATTAGAAAGTGACGGTGGAGTAACCTTAGTTGCTGGATACATTTGGTAAGTAAATAAATTTACAATCAATGATATAATCAAGACCACAACCCTCCCCAGCCCTCGCAATGAGGGGTAATTGTAGTCTAGTTTTCCATGGTAATGATAAGGATTCATCTTCATTATCCCCTCTTAAACTTCCATCATCCTCGAGAAGTCATTTTGCTGCATTTTCAAGCACAAGAGCTGGTATATCGAACTCTGAGCAGCACCCTAATTATAATTGGATACGTTAGTTTATCACCCCCGAAACAAAGTAAATGGGAGAGGAACAACACGAAGTTTGGAGATAAAGAAAAAAAAACGAGGCAAGGACTACCCTTTAGAAAGGACAATGCTCGACTTCTGATTTCCTCCTTAACACAAGATGTGGCCTCTTAGAGCATCTCCAACCGATGTGTCAAAAGTGCCACATAGACATTTAACGGCTAGAAATAACATCTCACATTACTCCAACCGATGTGTCAAAGCTGATGTGGAATGAAGGCTGGAGGTTGAGATGTTATTTTTGACATCCCAAAAGCAAGATGTCAAATGAATATTTTATTATTTTTAAAGTTAGTTGGTTGTTACTTTCATTTATTATTTTCCTTTTTATATTATTTTTCTTCTTTATCTTAAATGATTTGACTGTTACAATAATTATTTATTTGACATATCGGGTGGAGTGTAAAACTGTGTAAATGTCAAATTGCCATATCAGCCATCAAATTTAAATTTGATGTTTGATATTTGACATCTCCCTTGGAGATGCTCTTACAAAATAACACCTTCTTTTTTTTCTTTCATCGTCTCTCTCTCTTTCTCTCTCTTCTCACCTACTCGCCTCTCCTCTCCTCTCATGCTCTATATTCTCTTATCTCTCCATCTCTTTCCGTGCAACTCAGATCTAGAGGAGAGAGAGTGACACTGGAGAAATTTTTTATCCCCCAAGTTATACCTTGTTCTTCCACCATTCCCAAAATTTCTAAAACTCCCCAATAAGTAACTCAATAAAATTAAAAATTAAAAAAGAGAGAAATTAATACATAGTGTTTGGGTGATGAAAGTGGGTGAGAAGAGGGAGAGAGGGAGAGTCAGTGAAGAGAAAAAAAATACGTGTCGTGTTTTAAGAAGGCTACATCTTGTGTCAGGAGCCAAACACGTATCGCATTTTAAGGAGGCTACATCTTGCGTAAGGAGCCAAACATTGTCCCTTTAGAAAAGGCATCAACGATTTGACCGTCAGGGGCCGCAAAACCAACATGTAAGGCATGAGAGATAACGTGTTCTGTTTGGAAATGTATACTCGAGTTCCCAATATAGTTTTTATTTCTCACATACATGTCATTGTCAAAGTAGACTGCCGATTGGATGGTGACTAATTCTGACCACATGTTAACTTGTATACATACGTGTGCATCATAGATATTTCTTTTTCTTGTATTTGTTTTGGTATACGTAATTATTTGCTCATTGTCTTCCAGTGATCTATTAATTATCGATTGCAAAAGACAGAGTGCTCTAGATAATAACGTTAAACGAAGGTTTTGGAATCATGAAATTATCAAGGCCATTCCATATTGAGTATGTTTTAAAATCTGATCCTATTCATGAAAGATAATCAAGTGAGTTGCAAAGAGATATTATCAGCAAAAAATTACTTGAATCTGAAATCACTTTTGACTACATAATAACTTGAAAATACCTGCAGGATGACTCAAAATGCCTAGAGGAGGGTGAATACGCCAATTTAAGATTCTAATCAAATAAATAAAAATAAACTTTGGTAGCAGGATTGATATGGCTTATCAATCCTGTAACGTGCTGGGCATAAAATAAAAGAACACGCAGAGAATTATTTTACGTGGTAAAACCCCACATCTGGGGAAAATCCACGGGACTCCTCAGTCCAACACAAATCCACTATAGAACGATGATTACAAGAAGTACTCACACACTTATCCTAGACACATTCTAGATAATGTTTACCGACTTCTTCATAACTCAACTTCTGTCACGGGATGATCTTCGACACTCCTTATGTTGAACGCAATACTGGCCACGATTGCTTCAAGCTCACCGGAGGAAAACCGCCACCACGGTCTTGGTGCCCTCAACCGTATGAGTCACCGACATGCATATGAATGCAATATGAATGATTAAAGTGTTTGATAAATCACCAAGTAAACATTGAACACTTGATGATTTATCTCAAATATACGCACAACAGCTTTTCTTAGAATTCTATATGCTCAGAACAAATATCTCAAAAGCTGTACAAATAAAAGAATGGCACATGATCTTTTATACAAGACTTGTTCTCTCTCATGGGAGAGAAACCCAATAAGCCACGAATATTAAACTTCCTATTGCACCACAACCTATCATCAATAAGAGATTTGATTCACCTTGGACTCAAAGTAATGACGCCTCTCTTTAAACCAAATTAACTAAGAGGTAAGCAACGTGCAAAGTCACAATAGGAAAAGATAATATTTTAACTTCAATTAAAATAGAGTTGAACTAGGAAAGTAATCTCAAGAGATTAAATCTAATCTTATTAAAAATAAGATTAAGATAAAAATACTTTGAGTGAAAATAACTCAAACTAGGAATCCTATAATGAATGCATGATTATGTCATGATTTACCTTAAATCAGATTCCTCATATCGGTCAAGTCATGCTTTGGAAACCTGAGATTGAATGTGTTGCGCCAAAACGTCTAGTAAACGATATTCACACACTAACTCCCAACCTATGCTAGAGTCTAGGAAATGACAATACAAATTTCATACTAACAATCTCCCCCTTAGGCATTTCCTAGACAAAACACCTATTACAACTCAAAAGAAATTACATGGGATTTAACAAATGAATTCTTATTCTAAGCTTGAAGCCCTGAATCCCTGCACATTATGAAACAACAAAACCAGTGAAGCATGTGGGAGAAGAAATGTAATTCAAAGCAGAATTACAACACAACTCCCCCTTAATTCCATAACACAATCTCTCCCCCTTAATTCCACAACACAATCTCTCCCCCTTTTTGTCAGGAAATCGAAAGAGCAAAGAATGAACATAAGGGAGCATATATAAGAGGGAATAAAAAATAAAAAAATCAGATTGCATTCCCAACATATAAAGACATAGAGAATAACCAATAAAGCATGTAAGAGGCTTTATCTTGAAAACAAACAGAAATTTTTTTTTTTTTTTTTTTGGATAAGCGACAGGAAAATAGAGAACTAAAAAGAATAATAAGAAGTTGTTAAGAACCAAAACATACAAAAACAAAAGCAATACACTCAAGACAGAAAGCTCAAAACAATCAAGACATAAAACATATTGTAGATGCAGACCCAAAGTTCTCTTGAAAATATAATTATTTTCCATTCATAAACATGCCAAGTTTGTGAGTAAAGAATGAAAGAAGCAACAAACCCTTTGCTGTCTTGAACGCATGTGAAGCAAAGCATGTCAGGGACAAACACACGACAACACACGAGACTCACAAACTCACAGAGAACAGTAGAGGCATACCACAGTCATGGTGAAAGATAAAAAGGCATCAAATGAGTCTACCATCAAGGAGCAAATGTGTTAAATGAACTCTTTTTCAATTAAGCACAAAAAATATGTCCACACAAGACGAATCCCACCAAAGATTGCACAAACACTAAGTGCATAGTAAGTATAAGAAGATCAATTTATATATATATTTTTTAATACGAATTTTGTGGCTCACTTTATCTAGCTTTCGACATGATCCATGTAACGGATGGTCAATCAGTGTGCTTACGTCAGATGACTGGAGGCAACTGGGTGATGAAGCACCCCTGGGGAAATACTGATCCGAATCATGAAGGCTCCAAAGATAAGCAAGGATAGCAAACCATCACAACCTGTTGACTCGAACCTCGACGTTGGTTAGACAAGAGGCCCGGTTACTGAGCAATGAGTGGTTGACACCCTTTTTTTTTTTTTTTATTTTATTTTTATTTTTTTTATTTTTATAAACATATCAAGAACTTACGCACAGTAGTGTTATGGCAATCCAAAGAGAGACAAGTGCATGATAAGAGATATTCAAAGGACTTCAAGGAAAAGAGTGTGGTGTGCAAAATAAAATAAATAGATGGATAGATCATTTAATGAAGTTTATAATGCACCAAGACAATGGAAACCTTTGTGTGAAGCTGAGAGTGTAAGTTCTTAATATATTGCAATGTCAGAGCCCAATCTAAGATCAACAAATACGTTCAGACAGTTACAGGATTGATACACCTTAACAATCCTTGCACGAGCTGGACAGATTTATAAACACAGAAATTAATTGAAATATCATAAAACATGAAAGAGGCTTTGGCATGCAATAGACTCCAAATTAATCTAGAGCACATATACCTAAAGACTTTCTAAGAGTGTCAAATCGAAGATTATCCAAGGGTTTTGCAGCAATACATTTAAGATCCAAACTTTCTAAAGCAACGGGTTCATGCACAACATTAGTGGAGGAAGACATACAATTATGATTTTCCTTTTCCCTCCAAACTAACTTTGTCTTAGTTGACGGCAAACAATGAAAAGAAGATAGTTTGGATAAGCGGTTTACCTCTTTCATAAGATTTGAAATCTTATGTTGGATACTTACTTTTCCACCCATGCCATGAGAATTTGAACGAACAAATTCGTTTCGAAGCTTATTGCATCTCGGTCTTATGTGCCCACGAGTTCCACAAAAGTGACAAATTGGAATAAATTTCTTGACTTCATGAGAGGCAGAAGGTTCAATAGGTGAAGTGGATTTGACAAACTTTGTTTTAGACACAGCGGAAGACTTATTACTTGGTTCAAATCCCAAGCCTCGTTTGTCACCATCTCTTCGTCCCATGCTAATCATCTTGTCAATTTTTTCTGCACCAATGGTTAAAGAAACAATCCTTTCTTTTGAATTTTTAAGTTCAAGTTCAAGGGCTTTGTTGTCAGAAGTTAGAGAAGCAATTAATTTATTCTGATCAGTCAATTTTTTCTGCAAAAACATCAATTTTTCGTTCATACCTGCACTTACCTTTTCGGAATCTGCATCAGGGGATTGAAACTCGTTTGCAATCCTGCAATTTTCCAGCTTCAGCACAGCAACTTCTTTGACGAGCTCACTATTTTGTTTACTGAGCTTCTGAGATGCAGCCAACAAATCATCATATTTGTTCATGATAAACTCAATATTTATACCTTTACAATCATCATCCTCACGTGATTCATCCAAGCTAACTGTGGTTATAAGTGCAACCGTCTTTTCATCATTCTCGCATTCCGATTCACTATCACTCCAAGTAGTATGCATTGCCTTATTATTGCCATCCTTTTGTTTCTTTAAGGTGTTGGCACATTCCGAAGATATGTGTCCATAGCCTTCACATTCGAAACATTTGACCTTTTCTCTTGGATTCTTTTGTTCATTTAACCTGCGAAATTTAGATCCACCATCAGTATAGTTAACAAACCTATTTTTAGAATTTATACCTTTTGAATCTCGACTCCTTGGATCCTGATTCTTGAGAAAGTTCATGAATCGTCTTGTGAGAATCGTTAATTCCTCATCACTGCAATCTTCATTTGAATGCCCATCATCTTCTTCATTCACAACCTTGAACGCAACATTTTTGCTCTTTTTAGGAGGTAGATGTTTCATCTCATAGGTTTGTATGGACCCTATGAGTTCTTGAACTTTCAAGGTGTTCAAATCACGGATCTCTTCAATAGCCGTGATCTTTGGTTGAAACCGTTGAGGCAAGGATCTCAAAATCTTTTTCACAACTCTATCTTCTGGAATTTTTTCACCTAAACCTGAACAAGCATTCACAATTACACAAAGTTTAGCATAAAATTCAGAAAAAGTTTCATTCTCATCCATCATAAGTGTCTCAAACTGTAAAGTGTGCATTTGAAGCTTGGCTCCCTTGACAGTATCTGTTCCTTCATGAGTAACCTGCAAAATATCCCAAGCTTCCTTAGAAGTATCACAAGCAGATATATATTCAAATTGATCGGAAGAGACAGCAGTAAATAAAGCATTTAACCCCTTTTGATTATTAGTGCTGTGTGTGACTTCTGCAGTGGTCCACTCCTCTCTAGTTTTGAGGACTGTGGTTTCTTCATCTCCTTTTCCAATCGTCTTTGTGGGTTTAGGAAATCCATGAACCACTGTGCTCCATACACGTTCATCTAAGGACCAAAGAAACGACTTCATTTTGGCCTTCCAAGCGCCATAGTTGTTGCCATCGAAATATGGTGGATGTGCAATTGAGCCCGAGGCACGATCCATCCTAAGGTATGTTAGATCTTGCTGAGTATGTCCAGCAACCTGCTCTGATGCCAATTGAAAATACCTGCAGGATGACTCAAAATGCCTAGAGGAGGGTGAATAGGCCAATTTAAGATTCTAATCAAATAAATAAAAATAAACTTTGGTAGCAGGATTGATATGGCTTATCAATCCTGTAACGTGCTGGGCATAAAATAAAAGAACACGCAGAGAATTATTTTACGTGGTAAAACCCCACATCTGGGGAAAATCCACGGGACTCCTCAGTCCAACACAAATCCACTATAGAACGATGATTACAAGAAGTACTCACACACTTATCCTAGACACATTCTAGATAATGTTTACCGACTTCTTCATAACTCAACTTCTGTCACGGGATGATCTTCGACACTCCTTATGTTGAACGCAATACTGGCCACGATTGCTTCAAGCTCACCGGAGGAAAACCGCCACCACGGTCTTGGTGCCCTCAACCGTATGAGTCACCGACATGCATATGAATGCAATATGAATGATTAAAGTGTTTGATAAATCACCAAGTAAACATTGAACACTTGATGATTTATCTCAAATATACGCACAACAGCTTTTCTTAGAATTCTATATGCTCAGAACAAATATCTCAAAAGCTGTACAAATAAAAGAATGGCACATGATCTTTTATACAAGACTTGTTCTCTCTCATGGGAGAGAAACCCAATAAGCCACGAATATTAAACTTCCTATTGCACCACAACCTATCATCAATAAGAGATTTGATTCACCTTGGACTCAAAGTAATGACGCCTCTCTTTAAACCAAATTAACTAAGAGGTAAGCAACGTGCAAAGTCACAATAGGAAAAGATAATATTTTAACTTCAATTAAAATAGAGTTGAACTAGGAAAGTAATCTCAAGAGATTAAATCTAATCTTATTAAAAATAAGATTAAGATAAAAATACTTTGAGTGAAAATAACTCAAACTAGGAATCCTATAATGAATGCATGATTATGTCATGATTTACCTTAAATCAGATTCCTCATATCGGTCAAGTCATGCTTTGGAAACCTGAGATTGAATGTGTTGCGCCAAAACGTCTAGTAAACGATATTCACACACTAACTCCCAACCTATGCTAGAGTCTAGGAAATGACAATACAAATTTCATACTAACATAACTTATATAGCCTCTCCTTTGGCTACAATAATTTATCAAAAGAAGTTCAAGTGGCTACAATATAAAACATTAGTATGGCATGAAATGCTTGAAACATATATATTATTCATCAATATGTAAGTCGTTACATGGTTCCTTTTTGTCTTCACCGATGTAGTAAGCTTTTTTTTTCGGTCAGAAACACCGATGTAGTAAGCTAAGCAGCATGAAAGTAAACACAACCATTGCACTAAAGTGTACCCCACGATGCCCATCGCCCACACACGTTTCCAACTAAAAAAATAAAATCCAAAAACACAGAAAACTAGCCAGAAAAGTAGAAGCAATCCATAATACACCAACGAAGCAGATGCATAAAATTCAACAACACTGATGTTGCTGATGATGGCTTCAAGCATTCAAGCCCACGCTGTGAAGCACCACGGTCTCAACAGTGAGTCCTGGTCCAAACCCAAACAGCACACCCCAATCCAGTCCATCTCCTGTGGTTTTTAGTCCTTTCTTGGTAGCCCTCTTCCTTACCTCATCCAAAATAAATAGCACACAGGCACTGGACATGTTTCCGTACTCAGATAGTATGTGTCTTGTCGCCTCTAATTTGTCAGGCTTCAGGGCTAATTTGGACTCTACTTGGTCTAGAATTGCTGGGCCACCTGGGTGTGCAATCCAGAATAGTGAGTTCCAATCCGAGATGCCCAAAGGTTGGAAGGCCTCGTTCAGACTCTTCTCGATGTTCTTCGAAATAAGCCCGGGAACATCCTTGAGCAGATGAAATGTAAGCCCAACTTCACGGAGATGTCCGTCGATGGCTCCATCACTGTCGGGAAGGATGGTTTGGGCTGCTGACACCACTTCAAACAGGGGCTTCTCGATCTCGGGAATTGGGTCCGCACCCACAATAATAGCTGCTGCACCATCACCAAATAAGGCCTGGCCCACTAAACTGTCAAGGTGGGTATCACTGGGCCCACGGAAGGTGACCGCTGTGATCTCCGAGCACACAACGAGAACACGGGCACCCCTGTTGTTCTCGGCCAAGTCCTTGGCCAACCGGAGCACCGTGCCGCCTGCGAAACACCCTTGTTGGTACATCATGAGGCGCTTGACGGATGAGCGTAGGCCCAAGAGCTTGGTGAGCTGGTAGTCGGCCCCAGGCATGTCCACACCACTAGTGGTGCAAAAGACCAAATGGGTAATTTTGGATTTGGGCTGGCCCCATTCCTTAATGGCCTTGGTGGCAGCTTCTTTGCCGAGTTTAGGAATTTCAACAACCACCATGTCCTGCCTGGCATCAAGGGAAGGTGCCATGTACTCGCACATAGTTGGGTTCTCTTTTAGAATTTCTTCAGTCAAGTACATGTAACGCTTCTTGATCATAGATTTGTCACCTGAGAAAAGCATAAACAGAAAAAGTTACTTCCCTAATGTTTCACTCCATTTGAACACAGATAAAAAAGTCAAAAGAAAAGATTGTTTGCCACTTTGATGACTGAACAAAATGAATTCCCATTTGGTTATATTCACAGATATGGAACTATTACAGTACGTTCAAAATAAAAACACCTTGCAGTAATGACTAGCAAAGTATATATATTCGAAAAAAAAGGAGAAGATATTGGTACTTACACATGCGCTGGAATTTTTCTTTGAGCTCAGTTTTGTGGTCACTGTTGGTGATACGGAAGTAGTAGTCAGGGTAGGTGGCCTGATCAACACAATTGGGAGGAGTTGCAGTCCCAATGGCCAAGACTGTGGCCGGACCCTCTGCCCGCTGAGCCTTGCGAACTTCCTCGACAGTCACCATTTTCTCCGGTCGTCAAGAAAGATCAAGGAGGCTGGGAGCTGGTTGTGGTGGTGTGTTTACAGTTGTAATGGTAAGTAAGTTTGAGAAAATGTTAAGAGAAGCGGTTATATTTATATAAAAAGGTGAAAGAGAGGTAGCTAGGCATCACGTGCCTGACCAATTCCTGTGTTAGAAGGGCTTAACCACCAAAGGACAGAAGGGCCTTGCTGGCACGTGTATTTCTGTGTGGTGTGTGTTGCCTACTAAAATGTGCATGATTTGGAATGCGTGTGTTCTCTCGTCTTACCTAACAAACCAAAGGGCAGGAACATCTTTTCATTCAATTCGATTTAGGGCTCTCAGTAGAATCTTTTCTTGTTTCTGTTGTTTCTGATCCGACTGGTAGGATTGGTTTCGATAAAGATAATAACAATAATTTGGGTAGGTAGAGTGACACACAAACAGGGAATTTAGAAAATAATAATAATAATAATAATTATGATCAAACGGGTCAATAGTAGACATGAAGACGATGATCGGCTAGTTTAGTTAGAGAAAATAAATAAATAAAAAGAAGCAGCCAATCTAGACCATCTAACCAAACTAATTAGGTGTATGGAACATGCCAGATTAATTATTGGACTGGACATGACACGAGTGATGATCGTGGGCTAATATCATCTACCACTGATTTTACATGCACTGTTATGAAAATGAAACCAATCTCCATCCGCTCCATTACATGCACTCATTCACAAGAGCTCCATATCATTATTGCTTTCCAGTCCAGCCATTAATAAGCCTCCTTCATCACCTTCACCTTAAGCATTGCATGTGTCCCGTGAATGATAGGCGTTAGGTTTGGCGACTCTGCTTCTAAATTTATACCTAGCGGCAAACACTCCTTCACTTGGCAGTACAATCCAATTACAAAAAAAATGTGTTCAAATTTAATCACTATTTTTTTTTAGGGTCATACTAAAATAGGACTTTATAATAATTTAAAAACTCTAGACAATAATCCACCAATAATACAATCTTTAAATAAAACTCAATTTTACGTTATGATAAAATTTGTCCATGTAAGTTGATTTATTTATAAATTATGCCACTAGATCTTTATTTGGTTGCTAAACGTTTTTTAATAACTTAATTATGGAAAATGAATAATACCTCACTGTACATTTATGCCCAATATACCCATAATAGGTAAATTACAAGTTATATTATTACATAATAGTCAATTATTAGATAAATTATATCCAAATGCTTTATAAAAGTTGAGTATATTTGAATAATAAGTAAATTCATACTAGGTACATTATTTTTCATAAAAGAAGTAATGGTTGCATTATTTTTTCAACATAAAAATATATGTATGCTATTATATTTATAAAACAACAATACAATAGATAATTAATCACATATACTTTATAAATAAATTTTAAAAAATAACCGATTAAGTATGTTAAATCTAAATTTATAGTTAAATTTTAAAAAAGTTTTCAAATTAATTTCTACATCAATTTGGAGATCTTTCCTAATTCAACGTGTGTCATTAGTTACAATCCAATTAAAATTTGTTTCTATATTGGTTCCTACATTAATATACAAAATGAAATAATTGCTTAGTTGGGGGTATGTTAGGAATAAAAAAAGTACAATAAATTTGATTTTGCGCTTTAGAAAAGACAGGATTTTATTCATAAAAAATAAATAGATGGGTTGTAAAGTTGAGGAAAAATGACTTTCAAGAGGTTAAGCTAAATTTTTTTTTTTAAAAAAAAAAAAAAAAAAAAAATAAATATAGTCTTGATGTCATGACTCATAAGCAATGGCGAACCCAGTATTTTTTCTATGTGTGGGCATAACAAACATAAAATACGAGACACAAGTGCAAAAATTCAAGAGACTTCAAAAATTGATAACATGGTAAATCAATACATTTACAATTGTCCCCTACGAGTTTCATGTTTTGAAAACGTTGTACAATAAGCTCATTATCAATTTCATTGAATATGTCTTTCTCAAGATATACAACCAAACTATCATTCATCCATTGATCTCCCATTTGATTGCGCAACCAATTCTTAACAAAGTTCATACCATAAAATACCATTTCTACAAAAGTTGTAGCAATTACAAGTACCAATGCCAATATTATGAGTAAATACACTAATGAATATACTTTATGATTTCCTGTCTCAACTAATTTTTTTTTTATAAGATCAGAAATTCCGTTCAATTCTTGAAACTTGGTATTGGAATGCATATCATCAATATAATTCACAAGTTGAAATTCAAGTGCCATGAGTTGATCCATAGAAAAATTACTTGGGTAGAGTTCAGCAAGGCATAAGCAAAAAATGAATTATTCGGACTTAAGCATGTCAAGCAAAGTAGCAACTTAGTGTTAACCTCTGTGAAACGATTCCTTAGCTTTTGAAGTTGCAAATCTATCACATCATAGAAAAGATCAACACGATAGTAATGCAAAATTTTAATTTTTTATGCCATACGCCATGATCCCTTTGTAAGGATTGCGATAACTCATTTGTAATTCCAAGTATAATCATCATCAAATGCAAACTAAACACAAAATCAAATTATTGCAGCAACCCTAACATAATAAATGCTTCATGTTTCTGATTAGTGCCCACTTTATCATATGAAATTTCCTATATCCATCAATTAGATGAAAACATGGTAACAAAGTTAATCAAAGTACCATAGGTTGAGCCCCATCAAATCAAGTATCACATGGATCTTTAACTCCAATTTCTTGATTCATCACATGGACCTTTAACTCCAATTTCTTGATTCAAGCCTTGCCCACTTAAGAGCTCGCCATTGCTAAGTGCCTCAATAACTTTGAGAGCTTGTTTTTCACGCAGAATGTCACGATATTTTGATGATTCCCCAACTATATTTAGAAAACTAAGGTGAGGAAAGCACCAGGCTATAGTCTTTTGTCAAAGACACAAGAGCCAATTGAAGTTGATGAGCAAATCAGTGAACATAAAAAGCACATAGACTCTCTTTCATAATAAGTGTTTTCAAACCATTGAACTCTCCATTCACATTACTAGCTCCATCATAACATTGACCACGCAATCGAGATATGCTTAAATGATGTCTAGCAAATAATGCATTGATATTGACGTCTTTAGTGCGAGAGATGTTGTATTAGCCACATGTTCAATACCAATGAAACGTTCAATCACACCCTTTCTTGTCAACATAACGAAACATAACAACGATTTGCTCCTTTACGAATACATCACGAGATTCATAAACAAGAATAGAAAACTAGGAATCACCCATGTCACTTATAATAGCATCAGTTGTTTCAACTGAAGCAATATTAACAATGTCTTTTTGAATCTTTAGTGATATCAACTTGAGGTTGTCATGAGAATTTTTCAGTGTTATTGCTCTAACTTGTTCATGGTGATAACAAAGGAATTGTAAAAGCTCAAGAAAGTTTCCTTGGTTGCTTGAACTAAACTTCAAATATTTTTCTCTCCTTACAATTTGAAAATCCTTCACCAATAAATGCGTCACCACTTCCTTATTCTCCACTATTTGATTTAAATAGATAACAATATAAACAAAATGCATAATTTTTTTTATACACTATATTCCAACCAATTAGGAAAATCATCAAACCAAGAAGAGATGAACCGTCGTTTACCATTTCCAAATTTCTTAAAAGGGAATATATGACTTCTAGGTCGACATGAACCCTTTTGTAGATATGCTCTTTAGATTTGATCTCGAATATATTGTAATCTAAAATTCAAGTTCCTAATCCATGATCTAAAGGAAGATATGCCACATTGACTTCCATATTACTTTGTTTTGAACTACCAATCTCTAAAGGAGTTTACGACTCCAGCACTGATTTTCATTTAAAATTCTTTTTCATGACTGTCAGTGGCGGAGGTAGAGTTTGATGTTTGGGGGGGCCACAAGCTTAAAATTATGAGATTTTTTGTGCAATCTATGCCTATACTCTCTATATAGTCATGCATGTGAGAAGATTGTAGGGGGGCCCTGGCCATCTCAGGCCTGTGAATAGCTCCGCCCCTGATGACTGTTACAAAAATTAATCTATTTAGAGTTAATTAAGAGGTTAATAGTTAATACATGCTACAACCTATATGTAACAAAAAAATATAAACATATATTATGTACGAAATAAACATATATTATGTATGAAGTAATTTTAAATCAAGTTCACATAATTTTAAATAATTCTACATAATACAGATTAATAAAATATTAGTGTAAGGAAGAGAAGATCAATTACTAACCTAGAAGAAGCAAAAGATTAATAAACAGAGATGGATTCTCTTTGAATAATTGATGGCGTCCACTTGGCATTGGCGGCTCTCAAGTTTTGAGGATCAGAAAAAGGGAAAAATTCAGAGACAGTGAGAGAAAGGCAACCTTCACGTAAGTGGCTTTCTAGATTTCTTTTTTAATTAATTTTTTAATAAGTGTATAAGTGTGTGTGAGCCTTACCACTATGTATATATATGGGTGATAAAACCTTGAGGGTGGGCATGTCCATACTGGGCATGAGTTGGATCTGCCACTGGTCATGGGTGTTTTCACACACACACCACAAGGTGCCATAGTGATTTAAATCTAAAACTATTGGGCTGTAAGTCAATGTCATTTTCCCCTTGACTAGACCCCGTTGGCTAATCACTAATTTTTATTTCTTGTGTACATGTCATTTTTAAATTGGACTATTAACGGGTGCCTATTACTGTTGGTGCTCATAATTCAGATGATTTATGTATGCATGTGTATGTCGTTGATATTTTTTTTGTTTCCTTAGTATGTTTTCATTTTTGTAAGTAATTGTTTCTTTATTATATTTTAATGTTTAAGTTTCTTTCTATTAATTATTCAGAGCATCCAGCAAAATATATAAAGAAAAAGAAAGAGTTTTTCAATTTAAACATGGTATATGTCTAATGTTGATACATACCAAATCTTTGTAAGACACCAAGGAGCACAAAAAGAGAAGAAAAAGACCCAATAAAGAAGCCCATAAAGTAATCCAATATCAAAAGGGTATTGACTCTAGGTTGGACTTGACCTAAGGTTACCATGTTAGGGTTTTAGAACTAGGATTCTGGCTTCAAAGTATTTGCGAACCTATCCATAGTAAGTTAGGATCGAACATATGACTTGATTTAGCACATGTTTGTTTGTTTTTTTTTGTTTTGTTTTTTTTTGTTTTTTTTCAGGTTGTTGTTGTTGTTGTTGGAATCATAGCATTATGCATGTACCTCCTCCTTCGTTGCTTTTTGAACCCACCTTGATAAGATGGTCATTCATGCAAAGAACTACACTTACTGTATGAATTAAACCATAACAACTAAGAGTACAAGAATTGAATCTTACATGAGGAAGGTTTATACTCTCTTCAGCACCGAATGCTTTAACTAGAAAATATGACTAGGTATTTTAGAACATGTATTGCTGTGAGAGCAGGGACCTCCATATATAAGAATACAATGCAAATTAAATCCTCTTTTTCCAATCGTGTCTCAAAACCAGTGATTTGTCCTCTGAACTTATACCTAACCTTCGATTTACCTCATATCTTTTTTTTTAAATGGAAAATTAAGGATATGAACTTTTTCTCTCTCTCCAATTTCCCCATTGCCGTCTAAATCTGCAACATTTCATCTAATTTGCCGTTAAATATGAAGGCAAAATGGTCATTTTGTACGTTAAAAATAAATTAAAAATAAAAAATAAAAAAAAACCAGAAATTCGAATACTACTCTCTCTCTCTCTCTCTCTCAAGTGTAGACTGGGTTTTGTGGGTGGGGGGCAGAAGCAGGGATCTGTTGCAACCGCCAGGGAGGAGGGGAGGGATGGGTTTGGGTCTGGAGGCAAGGGCTGGGGGATGGAATGGGTCTAGGTCTTAGGGGGCAAGGGCTGGGGGATGGGTCTCAACTGGGGGAAGAGAACAAAAAGAATAGGGATGAGGAGGAAAGGATCTGAGGGGGTGGGGGATTGATCTGGGTATGAAGGATTGGTCTGAGGGTGGAGGGTGATGGTCACATGAGGAATGAGAGGATAAGAAAACCCAGGGGGGCGGGCTAGGCTCGAAGGTAAAAAAAACAAAATGAGAGAGGTGAGGGGAGGGGTATGTGGGGGATTGGTCTGGGAATAGAGGGTGGTGGTCATGGGGGAATGGGAGGAGAAGAAAAACTCGGAGGAGAGAAGGGGTGGGCTGGGTTTGAAGGATGAAAAATACAAAAGAAAGAGGTAGGGGGAAGGGTATGTGGGGGTAGGGGATTGGTCTGGGAGTGGAGGATGGTGGTCATGGGGGAATGGGAGGAGGAAGGGAGGAGATGGAAGGGGAAGGAGGACTGGGTTCTTCGGGTTGCGGGGAGGGAGGGGTTGGCACTAGGTTTACTCTTTTTCTTCAATTTTTTTTAGAAAAATAATTTTTTATTAGAAAAATAATTTTTTAAAATGATTTAACTGAAAATTGGATGAAATGTTGATGATTTAGACGGTAAGGGGAAATTGGCAAAAAAGAAGAAGTTCATATCCTTAATTTTCTAAAAAAAAGGATATGGGTGAATCGAAAGCTAGGTGTAAGTTTAGAGGACAAATCATCAGTTAACCTTTTTTTTAAATATATAAATTGGATCTCATAAGATGGTTGTTCTTAGGATTCCCTCCAAGTATATCATTTTAAGAGAGAAAGAGAAACAAAATAATGTGTTTGAAAACTCACACGTCACTTTCTTTAAAATTAAAAAAAAACAAAAAAACAAAAATCACATGTCACACTGCCCACCCAACCCCGCAAAGAAACAAAACGTAACCTGAATGAAACTCATCTATCAACTCTACTCACCCGACCCGACCCAACCCAACCCAACCCAACCCAACGTTCAACTCACGAAGAAACAGCATTAGATTTTAGCTGTTTCTCCTTCTTCGCTAAAACCCTTGTTAACTCTCCCACTCCCCTCCCCTTCTTCCTAAACCCGACACCACCATTCTCTCTCCCTCGCGCCTCATAATGCAAGCCACTCTCCTCCTCACTCCAACTCCAGGCGCCACCAACACCACCGTCTTCAAATCCCTATTCCCGCCATCTAATGGGCCCCACCACCTCAGACCCCAATTCTCCATCAGAGCCTCCATTTCCGAGACTGCCCAATCTGCACCGTCCATCGCCGTGGACTCACCACCGCTGACCCAGAAGCTCAACAAGTTCAGCTCCCGCATCACGGAGCCCAAGTCCCAAGGTGGGTCCCAGGCCATTCTCCACGGAGTGGGGCTCTCCGAGGACGACTTGAGCAAGCCCCAGATCGGTATTTCCTCTGTGTGGTATGAGGGGAACACTTGCAATATGCACTTGTTGGGGCTGTCGGAGGCTGTGAAAGAAGGAGTGAGAGAGGCTGGCATGGTGGGCTTCAGGTTTAACACTGTTGGGGTCAGCGATGCTATCTCTATGGGGACTAGAGGGATGTGCTACAGCTTGCAATCTAGGGACTTGATTGCTGATAGCATTGAGACTGTTATGGGTGCTCAGTGGTATGATGGCAATATCTCCATCCCCGGTTGTGACAAAAATGTGCGTAAGTTTTCTGGGTTTAAACTAAATTTATGATTATTATTTTAAAAATATATGAAGTTAATGGGTTTCCATGTCTTATGTGACGAAGATGTGAGAGAGTTTCTCTCTTTCTTTCAATTGGGTTGAACTAAATTTGTTATTTTTTTTCGTTTCCTTAGTGATTAATGGGGGTTTTGGGTTCCTTTCTATTATGTGATTAGATTGTGTTACTGGGTTTTGGATGAAAATGTGGGCTTTTCTGTTATTCTGTTATTGAGTTTTCTATGATGGCTATTTAAAACTTTTTGAGTGTTACGTGATTTCTTGGTTGATGTTTCTGCTTCTTTACTGAAATGGGGTACCTGTGCTTGTGAGAAAAATGTGAGCATTTGACAACGTTTGTATGGGAGCTATATTTGGATGACTGTGTAGGGTCAAAGTTCATTTGTTCGTAGATTAAGCAGAGTGTTTTCTACTAAGAGGCAATTCTATAAGTTCAACTTATTACTGTGTTACATCTCGTCACTCATAATGAGCTTTTCCTAAGCCACGTTATTTCAATTGCATCCTTATTAGTCGTAGAGCATTCATAAAGCATATGTTTTCAATTGATTTTTGTAATGATTGTCCTTTTCTGCACTAGAGATGATGGCATCTTAAAAGTTGAGGTGTTTGAATAACACCCATAAACATCTAATAATTCTTGGAAGTGGTTTCAGTTTTTTATTTTTTCTAGAGATGATGGCATCTTAAAAGTTGAGGTGTTTGAATAACACCCATAAACATCTAATAATTCTTGGAAGTGGTTTCAGTTTTTTATTTTTTCTAGAAAAATTGGCTGAGTTCATTAAATCTCATTTACTTAGGGCCCATTTGATAACCATTTCAGTTTTAGTTTTTAGTTTTTATTTTTTGTGCTAGAGTATAGAGGAAAATGAGAGGGAGAATGAAGTGAGGATGAGAGGGGAGGATGAGAGGGAGGAGTAACAAAATTGAAAACAAAAACTTGAAATTGAAAACAATTTCAAATAGATTTCAGTTTTTTAAATGTTGTTTTCTCTTTTGTTACTCCTCATGCCCATCTTCCCCTCTCATCTTCCCTCTCAATCTCATCTCCACTCTCATTCTCACTTTCATTCTCCCTCTTTTTCCTCTATATTCTAGCACAAAAAATGAAAACTAAAATTGAAATGGTTATCAAACGGGCCTTTATTGAATGATAATTAGTGCCTACAAATTTTCAAAATTTTCTCATAGAAGTAGCCATTCTAACATCTGCTCTTTAACCACTATTTCCCCCCCTTAATATACAAGGTTGCTTGCCTTAGTGATCATTTTGTTTATGAATTATGTTTTCTCTCTCTCTCTCTCTCTCTCTCTCTCTCTCTCTCTCTCTCTTTAAATATATCCCATGTCTTATGCTAGCACTTCTTGCAGATGCCAGGTACAATTATGGCAATGGGGCGGCTCAACCGACCAAGTATTATGATTTATGGTGGAACTATTAAGGTTCAGTATCTCTATTTGATTACTGAAAGTGCAAGTTGTGGATTGAATCTCGTTTCTGTATTGTTAGCTTTTTATCCTTTGCTCAACTATTTTGCCATGATTTCTGCGAATCTATGTTTTTCAATGTATTATGTCACGGGGGATCAACTTTTCAATGCTTTCCTTTATCTTTATTTAGGATTGATCTTGCATAAGATAACAGGTTTTTTGAGGGAAACTGATGTCATTTACTTAAGCATGTTTTCTCCTCCGTAGTCAAATATTTTTTGCATATCACTTGGGTTTTGTTTATTTCTGGATTTCATAAGGTGTAGATGAATTAAACTCATGTTCTGGATCAAAGTTCTGAATCTAGGTACTTCTGGATCTGTACTTTGCTATGTTATTACGAAAAAGAATGTCGTATTGATTTTTTTATTGTTGGACTTAGTGACACTGACCTAAAATATCTTGGAATATATTATTATTTCTTTTACTGCATTATTATGTGATGATTAATGTTGCCTGATTGTTCATCATAGTTGATTTTAACTTAATGCTTGCTCTATATATTCTTTTCAAAAGAAAAATATGATTGCTGTCAGTTAGATATTATTTGTTTTTATTTATCTTCTTTTTTGTTTTTCTTGCAGCCTGGACACTTCCAAGGCAATAGTTATGATATAGTGTCTGCGTTTCAGGTATGCACTCCAAATTGTGGTTTGAACATATTTTTGGAGCTGATTACTTTTGGTTCTGAGTAAAAAGATATCTATCATGTTAACTGCTTTTGTATTTTGTAATTGTAGTTTTATTTTCTTTTTCTTAGTGTTTCTTTTGCAAAACAAATGGTGTATGCATGCTTTGTGTTTTGCCCTCTTTCTATTTCCTTTGTGAAGCCTTCACTTACAGTAATAAGATGAAGGAAATTGCTCTTTTATTTCAATAGATACTTGGAATGCCTGAGTCTGTGTGTTCCACAATAATCTGACATGTAGAAGTTGATTTATTTGGGTTTATCATTTCAATTTAGTACAACTGAGTTTCCAAGGATACAGTCAAGGAGTGCAATATTCACTACTTCAGTGAATTGTCAGGACGGAGTACAAATGTCTAGATTCTAATTTTTGTTTTCCTTTTGTACAAATGACTTATCTTTCAATTTGCTCATCAACAGTATTGCTAGTATCTTTGTTAAGATTAATGAAGGGTTATGGAAGAGGGGAAGGTCACAGAAAATAAGGTAGAGCATGCTTTGGTTCGAGCCTGATTATCCCTAAACCCAATGTGGGTTTTTCTAGTGCTCTCAGAATGAATGCTGGCTGCATGCTGAACACATGCAAGTCAGACAAGAAGTGGTGTTTCTAGTGGTGGACGGATGAGTAACGCGTAAGAACCTGCCCTTGGGAGGGGAACAATGTAAGTCCCATACAAACAACAGCTGCAAACGGCTGCTACTACCCTGTAGGTTGAGGAGCCAAAGGAGGAATCCACCCAAGGAGGGGTTCGCCTGATTTGCTAGTTGGCGAGGCTGGGATGCTTTTTGGTTATCCAAATATGTCAATTTCTCTCCAAAATGGTGGGCTGCGGAGAGTTTTCAGGGCAGTTTTTGTTAAACTGGGCATTTAGCATGTATTTATCTTCCATAAATAGAACAAGATTTTGTTCATGATGAGCTGGAAAGTGCTTGCTGTTGTTGTGTGTAAAATAAACTTCTTTATGCTGTTACTGTACAAAGCTACCCTGTCTAAATGAAGATGTACTTTCTACCTCTTTGGCCTGACTATGGCTATTTTGGACTTTTTCTTTCTGTTGTGATTTTGGATTCCAAGTTTTGATGGCAAAATGTCAATCTAAACTTCAATAGCAGTTAGTGATGTGAAGTCTTGCTTTAGTAGCTATTTTCTGCCTTTTGTGAGGTCGCATTTATATTGTTTTACATTACCTCTATATTGTTTCTCGTTATGTCTGATAATTGCTTATGCGAGTAGTCATTGCATTTTAAGATAAAAAGCTGTTTCAGAACATAAATTGTTATGTTCACTATATGGTGAAGTTAAAATTCTTCGTAATTTTTTTTTTCCATTGATGTTTTAGTGTTATGGAGAATATGTAAGTGGGTCCATAAGCGACGAGCAGCGAAAGAATGTTCTCCTTAACTCTTGTCCTGGGGCTGGGGCATGTGGCGGAATGTATACAGCTAATACTATGGCTTCTGCCATTGAAGCTATGGGAATGTCTCTTCCTTACAGGTAGAGATGCCTTCAGAGAAGAATTTAATTTATGTTTTGCAAGTAATCCATTTCTTTATTTCTTATTATATATTTATTTTTTTTCCTCTAAAAGCTCGTCTACACCTGCTGAAGATCCATTGAAGTTGGATGAGTGCCGATTGGCAGGGAAGTATCTCTTGGAATTACTAAAAATGGATTTGAAGCCTCGAGATATTATTACTCCAAAGTCACTACACAATGCAATGGTTATTGTCATGGCACTAGGGGGTTCTACCAATGCTGTTTTACACTTGATTGCTATTGCGAGGTGAGAAACCAGATTTCCGCAGGATGCTAATGATTGTTTTGCATGAAAATATCAACTGACAAGATTCTTGGCAGGTCTGTTGGTCTGGAATTAAGTCTAGATGATTTTCAGAAGGTTAGCGATAAGGTTCCATTTCTTGCCGATCTTAAGCCTAGTGGCAAGTATGTCATGGAGGATGTACACAAGGTATCCTTTCTTGCACTTAATGTTACAATTAGTGGCACATTTCGCGTGTATATGACATTTTTCTATCAGTTCTGGGCTGCATTTGGTACTTGTTTTCTTGATGAGCCAGTAATGATTATTTTAATAGATTGGAGGAACACCAGCAATCATTCGGTACCTTTTGGAGCATCAATTTTTACATGGGGATTGTATGACTGGTATAAATCTTCAGATTGTTTACATCTTTGGAAACACTTAGTTTAAGCTGTAATGCTTATAACGTTAACATAAGGATATCTATTCTGTAGTCACCGGGAGGACACTTGCTGAGAATGCTGAAAGTTTCCTTCCCTTATCTAAAGGGCAGGTATGATAAATGTCTCTATTGATAAACCATGTGTTTGAAGACAAACATTTATATGGTTCTCTCATGCCTTTCTTTTTACTTGTCTTTTTCTTTTTCCTCTCATTCATTCAGGATATAATAAGGCCCTTGGAAAACCCTATCAAGAAAACAGGCCACCTTCAGATATTATATGGAAATCTTGCGCCAAAGGGTTCTGTAGCAAAAATTACGGGGAAAGAGGGGCTATATTTCTCTGGTGCTGTTTTCTGTCATTTGTTTAATGGTTTAGTGAAGTTGTATTTTTTTAATTTTTATAGAATACAAATGCCCATTAACTGCCGAATTCTTGAAATACTCCAGGTCCTGCACTTGTCTTTGAAGGAGAGGAGTCAATGATTGCTGCTATCTCAGAGAATCCTATGAGTTTTAAGGTCTATTCTTGACAAACTTCAAATTAGAAAACCATGATTAGAAAACCACGTAGCTAACAATCTTAGTGCAAGATTGTTTCTGTTATTTGCACATTGCTTTCTGCATCATGTCTGTTGCACGATGGCCTTTAAAATTGTAAGGTGTTTTTTTTTGTCAAACTCACATGTCAAAATTACATAGCTAATTTCTTGTATATATTTGTCATCATGCAGGGGAAAGTAGTTGTTATTAGAGGCGAGGGGCCAAAGGGAGGACCAGGCATGCCTGAAATGTTAACACCAACAAGTGCAATAATGGGTGCAGGACTAGGGAAGGTATGGTTATTTGAAATCCATGATTTGGTGGTTGTTGGTCGTCTGTTTTTGTTGCAGGTTGACTTAAAATGTTTTGCTTTTCATTCACATGAACTGTGCCAGTTGCTTGATTGGTCCAACTGTAATGATTTTATTTTAACGCTTTTTATTAGGTTTTGTTTTAGATCAAGCTAATTATTATTATTTTATTTAAACAATTAATCCCATCATGGTCCCTTCAAGCTGCTTTGCACGGCTTTAGTTGGTATGCAGCTATTGTGTCCTAATGGATGTTTCAATGAATATTGTTTTTGGGTGTTGCAGGAGGTTGCTTTATTGACGGATGGTAGGTTTTCAGGGGGTTCGCATGGATTTGTTGTTGGCCACATATGCCCTGAAGCACAGGTGCTATAAACTTTTAGTTAATGTTATTGCATTTTTAGCTTTTACCTTGATAGATTTGTGTCTCCTACTTAGTCAATTATGTGTGCGTGTTGTTATTTTGTGGCCTCTTCCAGCCCTTAAAAGAGTCCATCAATGGTAAACGATGGTTTTTGTTTGCTTTCCTTTTGTGTTGAACGGAGAATAAACTTGATTCAAGATATCTAAGCATGCTACAGAGTTCCTTCAGCATAGTACAAAACTGGACTCGTGGAAATCATAAAAAACTGTAGAAGAAAAATATGATAATCCCGTGTTAAAATCTCATCAGTTTTATATTCAGAATGCAGTATCAGATTTGACCCAATGACAGTGTTTTTCCTTTGGTTGTATTTTTCAGGAGCTTTATTTTACTGGAAGTGCATGAAAAATTTGGGCACTTTAATCTTTACTTAATCATAACCAATTGTAGAAAATGAAAAATTATTCATCTCTTCCATCAAGAAAATGAAAAGCTAATGTGTTAAAGTGGTCAAGCTTATTTACAACATGCAAAAAATTTGTTATATATCTTAGATACAAATTACAATAAAGAACGAAGTAATAAAGAGTGCTCAGGGAATGTAGTATGAATTATTTTCAGGAAGGTGGTCCTATTGGATTAATTGAGAATGGGGACATCATCAACGTTGATGTCGAGAACAAGAGAATAGATGTCCAGTTAACAGATCAAGTGATGGAAAAACGAAGAAAGAACTGGATTCCACCTGCATACAAGGCTAACCGTGGAATTTTGTACAAGGTATGTGCGAGAATCTTGATTTGCAACCATCTTTTCCTTGTTACGATTGATTGTTGTATTTTGAGAATTACATCGTCTTGTTTATTTCCAGTACATCAAGAACGTGCAGTCGGCTTCAAAGGGTTGCGTGACTGATGAGTAATGGTGGTGAGGAGAGGACATTACATAGATGGCATATTATAGAGTGTGATAGCAGTTGCTGAAATTGGTAAATTGTCGTGAGGAGATGTTGGGTTGGGTATAATTGCGGCCCTTGTAGGATAATATCCATTTGGCTCTGTAGCGTGTTTCTTATGCTGTATGTTGGTATGCTTAAATTTTGTTGCTCCTAGGTTTGTTTGTGAATTGTCAAATCCCAAGTCTGCTTTTATCTCCTTACCTTTTTCTAAAGGAATTTCTCCTTTGGAAACTTCACTCATCGTCCAACCAAAAGAAGACTAGCACGCACACGCACAAACACACAAACGACCAAGCACTCTTTCAAGAGGTAACGCCAAACACTTATGGTCGTGTGTAATTTAACCTTAATTTCATGCATTATTTATACTTTATAAATATTAATTTGGTATAGCCACGCAGCTATAAAATCGTACTACGTATGTATTTTATTCAGTAAAATTTTGGCAAATTACAACTCAAAAGTTCAGTCACTATATAATATTTTAATATATATTATTTGTATTCAATAATATATATGTATAATATATGAATTTTGTGTGTATTATTGAAAATTTTGCCAAAAATATGTGTATTAAATATGAAAAATATTTACATAAATGTTCAATATGAGTATTGTACATTTACTTTTAAAAAATTAGGGAAAATAGAGTATAGCAGTGTGACTATACTACTTCTTTGTTATTAAAAAAAGGAAAAACCAAGTTTCTTTTGAAAAATTAGAAAAAAGTGAGTAGCTGAGTGGCTGTATTATTTCTTAAAAAAAAAATTAGAAAACACCAAGTATCGCTAAGCGGCGGCACTATATCTTTAAAAAAACAAATTAGGAAAAGTATTGTACATTTACTTTTAAAAAATATTAGCGAAAATAGAGTATAACCGTGAGGTTATACTATTCTTTGAAAACAAAAAACAAAAAAACAGCTTATAGCCGATCGGCTATACTGTTTCTTTTATTAAAAAAAAATTAAGATGAACCGAGTATTGCCGTGCGGCTATACTATTTCTTTTAAAAAACTAGGAATACTATTTTATACTATTTAATTTTAAAAAAATTAAGAAAAGAGGACCCTCCTAGTTGCATTATTTATACTTCATAGATATTGAATTGGTATAGCTGCATTCGGCAAAATTTTAGCAAATTACAACTTAAAAGTTCGGTCACTATATAATATTTTAATATGTATTATTTGTATTCAATAATATATGTATAATACGTGAATTATTTAATATTTTGTCAAAAATACATGTATAAAATATGAAAAATATGTAGGTACATGTTCAATGTGAGTATTGTATGTTTACTTTAAAAAAAAATTAGGGAAACCAAAGTATAGTTCTTTTCAAAAACTTAGGGAAAATAGCATATAGCCGTGCGGCTATACTGTTTTTTTAATAAAAAAAATTAGGAAAAACCCAGAGTATAGCCTCCCGGCTGAACAATTTAATTTAAAAAAATTAAGAAAAAAGGACTTGCCTAGTTGTATTATTTATACTTCATAGATTTTAAATAAATAAAAAATTAGAAAACCCACAAGTGTCTGAAGCTATAGTTCCACTTTGAACATAAAAGATGTCTGATGCTGTAGTTCCATTTTTGACAGAAAATGTATGAGGCTACAATAAAAACCGATCAAGTGTATTAATAACCAATATAAGTGGTTTTTAATTACAATTCATTTAACAATCAGTATGAGCTAATTGGATAGAATTTTGAGCTTTGGGTCGAAAACAATTCAAACCGCTATGCTTGTACAAGTGGTACGCACTGATTTGCCCCAACAAAACAATAAAGAAATCTGCTTTGACAGAGAATATTCGATCCCTCATAGGTAAAGAATGGTAAAAAACCTAGAGCTGACCAGTTGCGGCGCCTCCTGCAGAGTAGTCCCAAAGTTCGAAACTGGAAAGCACCCCCACTGATCAACTTGAAAGGCATGTGTGCATTATCTTGTGATTTCTTTATGGTTTGAAGCAACAACTCCCATCAAGTAGCCATCTTTTTTTTTTCCCCCCTTAAATACCTTGAAGCCTATAAATAGAGGAAGAAAGCTCAGAATCAGGGATCCAACAACGAATCAATCAAACCTATTTTGAACAGCCTTCAAAATACGTCTATTCTCGACAATTGCGAAGTAATCTAGACTCAAATTCTTGCAAAACGTCTCACTGTAGACCAAGGCCAAGTCTTGAATTGAATCCTCTTCTTTTCTTTGACTTCCCAGTTGACAACTCCTGATTGGAATTCTATTTTTTTCCCAAACACATACTCTATCAAGTTCCCAGTTGACAACTCCTAATTGGAATTGCATTGCTATTGTTTGTAATCTATATGCTTTGCCAACACAGCTTGGTATGATTTGAAAGTTGGTCTCGATTTCCAACTCATTTAAATCAAAACTCCTATCTATAGTTCGGACAAGTTTTGACTGTAGATGTATCTGAGAAACTCTCATTGGATATACCTTCTGCACTGTCTCAAGTAGATTGCAGTTCTATCCGACATAATTTGTTTCTATCCAATAAGGCTTTTGTAGTTTTGTTGGACCGAACTTTACTTTTATTTGCATCTATCGTTAGGTCTTTGTTGGGTATATAATTACTTTATGGTATTATGTTATCCATCGAACACCTCTCTTGCAAGGCTCGTTATTGTACTCTTTGTTCAATGACAATCTAAAAATCATCATCCATCTTACTTTTTATTCCATAATAGGTGAAATATTGAAGTCCTCTTCATTGAGGCATAGAAAAGAACCTATCTAAATCCAGATCCCTCTATTTAGAGCATAATGGCTTTGATTATAAGATAAGAATACAAGGGCGCAACACTTTAACAAGCTTAATCTTCACCTCACCCCTCTTTCTACTATAAAAGTATCACTAGTAGTGGCATTCCTATCACAATTCACCAAGGAGCAGCTTTTGAGCCCACTTTAGGGCCTGGATCTCTCTCACTTCACTTCCTTCACCAACAACCAATCGCTAGCTGCCAACGTACAGCCTGCTAGTAGCCAGGGGCATCGCAGTGTTCAAAACCTAATGAACACTTAGTTATCAATTCTAGACCATATTTTCCTTTTGATGCCTCCAACACCTATTCGCATTATACTAACCACTCATTGTTATTGCTAATTTGCTATCTTTGTAGGGTTTTTGCTTGGTTGAATATGGGGAGTAAGTTGTACTTATTAAAATTACATTTGTTTCACAATTCAATGTATTATTTTTGGTCATTTTTTATTAGGGTAAATTAATAATTCAATAAATAATTTAGTAGTAAAGTGTGCTCAGTTAATTTTAGAGTTCGTTTTACATCACCAATTTTTTTTATAACAACGCCAGGACTTGAAACAGTTGAATTGAAACTATCCGAGAAATTATAATTGTTGTCCAACAACGTGACCCAAACAAATTGAAGTCTCTCTTTTCCTTTTCAGAAAATAAACTGTTAAATTTTTATATATTTTTTCTTTTTCTTTTTTTATAATTTTCTTTTTTCATGGGTTGGACGTTGGGGGCTGATTAGGGTGGGCCTTAGCTTCTCAAAAAGTGCGGCAGCTCGACCCACAAATTATGAGAAACCCTAAACTGACCCGACCCATTTCCGCCACTGAGGGAAGAGGGGTTGATGGGTGGTGGCTTCATCTTTCAACAGAGACAGATTTGGAGACGGGCGCATGAGATCATCTTCCTCTTCCTTCTCTTCAAATTCTGGGGCTTTCTCTTTTGGATTTGAATCCACCACAACTACAAGGATAACGACAACGTCAGGTTATTTTCTTCATTTTCTTTTATTTAATTTATAAAAAAAAATATAATTGTTTCGGTTTAAGTTTTCCTTTGAAATTCAAAATTTTACGTTTCTTTCCTTCTGATTCATTCCTACTTTCTCATACATTCCCATCGAGGTTCTTTGCCATCTGATTGCACTTTTTTTCATTAAATTTTTTAAACCTTGTCGTTAAATTTGGTATTATGTGTTTTATTGTAATTGTTTAATTCAAAGTTTTCTACGAAGGTCATTGTTTTTTGGTTTTTTTGGGTGACTGGCGATAATGGAAGCGTATATCAATTTTTACTTCTGAATGTTCAATGTTTATAGATTAATTTTATAAAATTTATTTATTTTATCTGCATTAATATCTGTTTATGTATCAAGTTTGATTATAATTTATTTATGCCAATTATTTTGATATTCATTATCATCTGTTATGAATTTTGTTATTTAGGAATGAATTATATGTGGTGGAATGCACATCACTTTATCTTTAACATGAAGGTTGAATTTTGAGTGTTACCTCTTGATGATTTCTTTAATTGGGCAGCAGTGAAACTGGTATTACCATGAATTAAGTATTTCCATGGAGAAAGTAGATTTTTTTCTCTTGGATCCTTTATTTAATACAAAATAAGAAATATAGTTATTCCTTATACATGTTGTATCTGATCACTCCTTGAGATCTTTAATGGAATCCAATATCTTTTTGGGGGTTCACGCCAGACCCTTCGGGCTTGTAGGATCTGGGAGGTAGAACTCTCGTATTTATTAAACCCCATTCCTTGGGAAGGTCGGACTGATGATGACCATGTAATATTTCAAGCTGGGTCACTGAATTATTCTTAAGTTCCTTGTGAATAGAAATTAACTTTGATTTAACCCCTTTGAATTTTCAAGTTCATACTTCAGAGTGCCCTCTCCCAATTTTTACAAAGATATTGAATTTAATGGATCTTCAGCTCCTCTCCATTTGCAGTACCAAATGGAAGGGGCCTTTTAAATCTGAACCATAAAGTTCACTGGGGCCTGCCCCCAATACAGGGGTGCCCTCACGTTGGACATTTGTATTCAACAGCCGACCCTTCCATTTGCATGGAAAAGGAATGAGCATTTTCAAACTTCGTATGGTCCTCTGTTAACGGGAGTATGTAGTTTCTATTTCCATCTTTGATACCTGTCAATTCTGCCACACAATCTTTTGTGCCCATGTTGTTCTATGTCTATTACCTCTTGATGTCTTCTTTTTATTTCCTTCTTCAGTATTTTTATACCATGTGTCACTTCTCTACAATTTTAGTATCAGTTCTCTGAGTCCTTTCAAACAACTCCCTCCAATAATGTGTCCATTATTCACTTCTGGATCTTGTAGTGTACTTTATACAGAGACAAGAGTCCACACCGTGTTGCTAAACTTGGCATAAAAATGGCAGTTCTCAATTCAGTAATAGTTATAAAAAGGAAAATGAAGAAGAAAAAGATATTTTTGACTTATGCTTTAGTAGGTGCTCAAATCATGTTTTGCTCACAGATGAGTATCTGCAAGCAAGCGGTATCAACTGAAACCTTTATTTTCTATTGCTTTTAGTAACATTTTTATTTATGCGCACTTCCTATTATGTATAAGCTTTGGGACAGAGTGAGTGAGCTTTGGGACAGAGTTAAGTTCTGGGCAGCTCTTGGGCATCTGTTACAAAAGATTTTAAAGACTACTCTTACTCCACAATTATGAGGGATATGGCAGCTGCGGTTAAATATGGGCTTTGGTGTGTGTTGTTTTTGGTTGTTTGGGGTTTGCTTTTCCCTGTTAGTTTGGGAGGCGTTGGTGCTGTTTCTTTTTGTTTTTGTGTGTTTGGTTGGCTTGTGGATGCCTTATCCGCTTCTGTGTTTTTGCCTTTGCTTCGATAATTTTTCGTTTCTCTCCAAAAAAAAAAAAAAAAAAAAAAAAAAAAAAAAAGTAATAAGCTAAACACACTATGTTTTTTGCAACAAATTTTTTTCATAGCTAGAATTTTCTTATTATTGAGGGTTTTTTAATATATATATTTTGACTAAATGTGAGTAGCTGGTGCTGAATGATTTAGTTTTGTACTCTTTTATGAAATTAATGCAGATTATGGAGGACATGGACATCGATCAGGTAGTGGATGTACCTGACACGCCTGATAGATTAGCTTCCAGACACATTACTGGCAGGGAATCTGTTGGTAAAGTCTGTAATTCACCATTAGCTTGTGACTTGAGTAATCCAGATGTTGTGGATGAAAACTATGTGAATGGACCGAAGGTCAGGGGAAGGTTCGTCAGTGAAAATGGGCATAATAGAAGAATTGTTATACATCCTCCAAGAAATCTTAGCAATCTTGATATTAAGAGTTGCAGCAACTCAAATGTTGATAATTCATCTGCTTCCCATAATGCTCACATCTTTCGGAGAGCAACAGTGGGCAAAAGCTCCAGTCGTGAAGCCAAATATTCTACTGGAATTGAAAATATGGATGAAGGAAAGGCTATGACCATCAAAGTTCCTTCTAAATCATCTTCTTGCCATGAAAACGCTAAATTTTTTGATTTAACCAAACACAATGGTCACACCCAATTAACGAAAAAGGTTTTTCCACATGTTGAATTGGAAGATCATGTTGCTGAAGACACAAGAAAAGGGCAAGTTGCGTCAATTGGCAGTTCTTCTGTAGATTGCATTTCAAGTCATGCGGAGAGATCCAGAAATGCTCCCAAGGGGAAAGAAAAAATAGATGATAATACAAAGGGTTTTGGGTTAGCTGTGGCTCTTGACAAGGGGGTTGGTCTGTCCATTGATCCTGAACTTAAAATGGGGCAACAAATGCCCGTTCCTCTTCATTCTGTTATGCAGCCAAGAGTCAGTGGCCAAAAAAGGTTGGTACGAAATGGGTGTATTTCCCCCCATAATATAGCAACAAGGACTAAACAGTTAGCTGAACAGCGTAGCAATTGTTCCAAGGATATTGAACAAAGTCACACAGGAAATGCAGATTCCAATGGTTCACCATATGTCATAGACATAAATGACATAGTTACTGAAGGAAATAATAGTGAAAGACTGAAAGGGAAAGGGAAAGGTGTAATAATTCATTCTCCTACACCTAAGGCGAATAATGCAAGAATTATTCGTACATCAGGCAGGTAATCTGTTCAATATGGTATTTTCTTGGTTACATGCTCTTAAATATATGTTTTAGTTATGTCTTTTCTTAATGAGTAAGTTAGAATTACATTTCAATATCTGGTTTCAAGAAGGTTGAAGAATTTAGAGGGTTGCTGACTGTTGGATTGCAAATTTCGTTTCATTTTGGTTTACTTATATACGAGTGATATGATGAGGGGTTTGTTTATGAGATCTTCATAACCTTAGCCTTTTATTTTGTTGGTATTGGTGAGAGCACCTAAGTGCCCTCCCCCCTGCCCTGGGAGGAAGAAGTTACAGTTGAAATGATGGTTTCCTGTAGTTTTTTTCTCCTAACTAGGGGGTTTGTGTCCTTGCAAGCACTTCTTCACAATCTATTCGGGAACGTTGAAATTAATATATTTCCACCTTCTCTTATAAGGTTGAGAAATGAGTAACACAGGGTTGTGATAAATGGGTACTGGAGTGTTATGGTTTGGCTGTATAAAAATTGCACTCACGTTTGAAATTTAATAACTTCTCCATGGCTTTTAATGTATATATGTATATATATGTGTGTGTGTGTGTGTGTGTGTGTGTGTGTGTGTGTGTGTTATATTTCTAACATTTCCTGATGTGACAAACTGTATGATATGATATTTTTTTCTCTTCCAGATTTTTGGGCTTTCATCTTATAAACCGGATAAAGTCTTTGACAAAAATAACAAGACGTGTCACCATCTGACAGCATGAAGAATTTCTTTCTATTTTTTTTTTCTGCTTGATTGTTGTTTCCAATGGAGTTTATTGAGCAGCTTATGTCTATTGTCCGTTTTAATAACCATTATCTTGAGACCTTATGACATGGTATGTTTTTTGCAGCAGTCTTGTGAATAATAATAAAGAAGCTAATGGAATAAGGGATGTCAGTAGCAATATTTCTGGACGCTCTGAAGGACTAGGTGGCTGGAGAACTACACGTAATCGTTCAAGTCAAATAGATTATTTCTTGCCTGATTCCACTGAGCCTCTTCCCAGGAGAACTAATGGTGTTGGGAACTTTGTCAATCAACATCAAAACAGAGTAGAGAGGAGAGATACCAGGAGTCGAGGAAATCGAAGGACTGAAGATGATGTGGCAGAAGAACTGAATGCAGCTCAAAAAGCTTCTGGACTTGTGTCTGAGCTGGACCGGATACCTGGGTCATGTCATGCAGCAAAGACAGTTACTAAAAGGCAGAGGAAACAGGGATTAAGTTTGGGAAATCATGCTGAATGCTCTACATCGGTGTCCGGGGACTCAGATATTGCTTTTCTTGGTTCATCTGAAAATTCAAAATCATCTAGGATCCAGAGACCTCAATTTCAGGGAATGTCAAGTCGAGTTATTGAGGTTGATGACTTATCACCTGCTGCAGGGCACTCTGTGCCCCAAAGTATTGATTCCATTAATGATGATTCCAATGCTAGGGCAAGACAACTAGAAGCAGATGAGATATTGGCTCGTGAACTCCAGGAGCAATTATATCATGAGGTGCCTATCAGTGGAGGTGGCGAGGTTAGTGCATTTTAGGCAACCGTGTTGTATGTGTGTGTGCATATTTTTCTATATAGTATTGGCCATAGTTTACAAGAACATTCTGTAGTATTGATAAGAGGGGAAAGGGTTAAGGATGTACCTGGAACCTTGGACATATAATAGTTCCGAATAGAATCTCTTTAGAAAGAGGATCTTTATGTGTGCAAGTGGACATTTGTATGCTTCTCCTTGACTGAGTGTTTTACATCTGTTCTCATTGTAGCAGATTGATGAACATCTGGCGTGGGCACTGCAGCAGGAGGAGAATGCTTCAAATACTTCTAGAGGAAGTCACAATTTATCACATCGTGTGAGTGAGCCTCTTTATTCTTTGTAACTGTTGATAGCATGATTTGCAAATTAAAAATGCACTTTTGGTGACTTTCACATAATTATTTCTAGATATTTTGATGCATGGTCATGGAACATGAGATACCCTATCACAGAGACATGAATGGCTCATTATCCTGCTGTGCCAGAGGCTCAGGCCTCTGTTCCTAGAATTGAAAAAATAAAATGGTGTATCTTTTCTGTTCCATGATATTTTCTTTTTCCTTTTGGTCTGGCTCGGGGACTTTTTACGGGGAAGTATGGATGATTATAGAGATTGGCTTCTATTATATACCATGAGCTGTAACTTGATTTCGGCTTTTTAAGTGACTTGCCTATATCCAGAAATAGGAAATAGCTTTTGCCCTAGAATGAAAGGCTTGTTGTCAAACCAGTCAGTTCAAGTCAGTTAGGACCATATATTTTACTCAAAAAGCCATCTTTACAGTTGAATCGTCAATTCAAACTGGTTGCCATCTTTATAGTATCTTTTACTCCTTTAAAGCCTAATATTTCTCTCTAACGGTAAGCACCGAATAAATCATAAAATGAGTATCTTCCAAACTGGTGAATCATAGTTTTTCCATGCTAGCTCATTATTGTAACCAGGTTGAATTTGGTACCACCTACTAAACTCACCAATCTCAACCGTTCATGAATTTGTGCATGAAGTGCCCATTTGGGACCCATGCAACCCTGTGCAAAGGACAATTAAGATTTTTTACATTATAGGAATTGTATTGTTAGACGGTGATACAAAGATGAGCAACAAATTTTTCCTAACCTTTAAACATGTCGCATTAATTAACCATATTTCTCCCTGGGCTCAAAATATTGTCATATATTAGGATCCTTTTACGGGTATATTATAAAAAATCTGTCTCCCTCCACATATGCTTTGTAATGTTTCTCAAGAGTCTTCAGATGACATGCCAACACTGAGACACCTTCAATTTGGAATCACGCATGCATCTCCTATTAACAGCTTTCATAGTATAAACCCCATCTTTGCGTGTGTTTCTCAGACATTAGTTCCAGAAGCCAACTTGTGTAGATATTGCAGAAGAATTAGAAGGTCTGTTTAAGATGATGAGTTTCATGAATGCCATATTAGGGAGATCTCAATGATTAAATAAAACTAAATGCATTGTTATTCTGTGTGCTGTATATTTTGATGCTCATGGTCGAGGAAGATGTATATTTTGATGCTCATGATCTTTATTGATGTTAGATTAATTTTTGTCAAAAGCAATGATTTTGTTTCTTGGCAAATGGACACTTGTTTCTCTATATAATGAGTATGATTTTTGTTATTTGTTAGCAATATTGTGTATTCTTATTTTGTTTCTTATGTTATGTAGAGAGGCTCAACAATCTTGCATTCGAATAGACAATCACGGCCAGAGTCTTTTCAAAATCATTCCAATAGGAGAGGAACCCAGGCTCGAGTTGCTACCTCATCTAGAATGGCACAGTTAAGGACTCGCTTTCGCAACCAGTCTCCTAGAGTATCAACTAGAGGAAGAAATATGCGATTTCCTTTGGACATGGATCTAGACATGGTATCTCGCGCTTTTATTTCTTTGAGCCTGTTTGATAAAGGTTTTTTGGTTGTTTTTTAAATAAAAAAAATTAAAGAGAGAGGGAGATAAGAAAGATAAGGGAGATAAACAATTAAGGGAGGGAAGCCATTTGGTTTTTATTTCTGTTATTTGCACGTGTACAAAATTCCATGAACCTTGGATGGTGTCTTTGTGTATAAGTCACTTATTTGACAAATGTTTTGGAAGGAAACAAACTTTATTGCATATGGGATGAAAAGGAAGAGGGAGGAATTTTTTTCAGTCCTACATGACCCGCCCCTGCGTGTAGGCCTATTATCCTCACTTATCCAGGACCAAATTCTTGTCTAAGATTGCTAGTCCATTCGTTGTTGTGACACCAAAGATGAATTAGATTATTATTCAATTTATTTGTGTAATCTCATCCTTATACTGTTTACTAAATGAGAATTGAAAGTTCAAGAAAGACATTAGAACTTATTCCATAGTTCAGAGGGGGCAATATGCGAAGTTAGAATTCTACTTTAACGTCCAGATATAGTTGAATATTTAATCAAAGATTACCTCTCTGTCAAGTTGCAGTCAAGACTAAGTTTTCCTTAGTTTTTTCGTCATAATTCTGATTTCTGCTTTCTGATGCAGAGACTTAATATATTAGAAGCTATAGAGGCAGCATTTGACGACCTTGGTGAGGTGGGACTGGATAATCGCATGCTTCGAGTTCAGAGGGATTTTAATGAGTAAGATTTTAGTCTATTTATCAGTTTATGCCTTGCTTATTCTCATCTGGGGCCTGTATCTTGTTAGAGGAAAAAATGATACTTGTTTTATCCAATGGCTTCATACATTCATCAAGAGCGACTGGCATGATTAATTATATTGGGGGTTTGGTTGCACACTCGAAGCATATTGTTCTTTTTATTTTACAAAATCTCAATTGAGATTCATTTTACCTTTTGCCTCTTCATGTCTTGCAGCAATGACTATGAGATGTTGTTGGCACTCGATGATAATAATCATCAGCATGCTGGTGCAACAGTTCATCAAATTAATAATTTGCCACAATCTACAGTACAGGTAGGTGAAGTAGAAGTTGAACAAATATAAAGACTATAACCTGTTTGCTTTTGTGCTTCTTGTGGTGGGCCATGTACCCAGCCATCAGATCCGCTTATTTACCTGCTATAAAATTTTGTTTTCGGTTGCTTTGTTTGCAGAGTGATGCCTCAGAAGAAGCCTGTGCAATTTGTCTTGAAACTCCAACAATTGGAGAAACAGTTCGCCATCTTCCTTGCTTGCACAGATTTCACAAAGATGTAGGGCCTCCCATTCTTGTGTGGTTAGCTTTTTCCTTGCAAATGAAGCCATCAAATGTCTTACTCTTTTGTTTTTGTTGGTTCCTCTCCCCACCCCTCTCCCTGTCTCTTTCTCCCACTTCATTCTCAGTGCATTGATCCATGGCTCGGTAGAAGAACTTCATGCCCAATTTGTAAGTGTTCGATCACGTAGTTTGTGCTGTGATTCGCTGCCCAGGCCATCTTCTGAAAAGAGTGTCTTAATACTGCAAGCAGTATCTTTTTGGAATCATGGCAATCTGTGATTCAATTTTCGTTTTTCTCATTGAAGTTGTGATAGCAGAAATTAAGAATTTGTTGAAGTGGAAACGATGTGCATAATTAGATTTTCATATAAGAGAGCTCAAGTTTACCTGTCTATCTTGTTTAGTTAATTTTTGTGGTTTCATGTTCGGCATAGAATAAAGGCTGCAGGCTTTCATTACTGGATAGATGCGCAGTCGACTTGTGGTTCTTGGGATGCCCTGCACAGGTGAAGGTTGGGTAGTGTCATATTACTACCAGTCAATGAATGGATTTTTAAAAACACACATGAACTTGTCATGTGAAATCGTCAATTGCATCTGTGGTCTTCCTAGGGTTTATCTTCACCTTTTACAGCTCCCACCAAATTGGGGTCTTTGTGCAAGAAACCAATGTTTTGCCTCAAATGCATTAACTTTAAAGCAATTTTGTGTGCAAGCTTTCCATGCATTAACTTAAACCTCATGGATATCAGTCAGATAATCTACACCCGTTAACAAATCTAGGTTTCTTCTCTCTTCTCATGATCCTGATTATCTAAAATGATAATCAATATTAAGTTAAAACTTTTTACTAATTAGATTAAAGTGGCAAAACAAAAAAAGAATAATAGTTTAATTGCTGAGAATAAGTTACTTGTTCATGTATTGATGCTTGCTTGTTCAGCAGAATATTTTTGATGAATTGGTGGAGGCGTCTATCAATATAGAATGACTGTAGATATGACTGAAATCCCGCACAACCATTACTTTAAAATCATCTGATTGGTCCCATAATGGATCATTTTAAAATCATTCATACTCTAATACGTCATGTCAAAGGCAAATAAGTGAGTAGCCAGGCCTTGCTTATAAGTAATTTTCTATAGAAAGCCGCAAACAAGAAAATTAATAAGATGAGTCACCATAGAGGAGAAGTTACCAGTCATTTACTACAGCAAATTTAGGTAATATTGATAATGATATAGATATTAGATTAGCAGCTTTCAAAAACTCATGGGTGTAGTATAGAGAGGAGAATTCATTTTAGATTACCAGGCCGGTGACAATTATGCTCATGTTGCCATCATCATAGTTTTTTATTACTTACTAGTAACCAGGCAGTTTACTCGAATTCGGAATTTTGCTGTTTTAATATTGGAAAGAGAATACCACTAGAGTAAGTGTGTATTTGTGCGTTAACATACAAAGACAGACGAGGAGAACAAATTATTTATTTATTTATTTATATTCTTTTTTATTTAAGAAAACTCTAGGGGAGCTATGGGAAAGCAAATGGGTGGTTAGAATAGAATGAACGAAGATAGCAAATTAGCAATAGCACGTGAAGAGGTGTTGGAGGCATCAAAAAGAAAATATGGTCCAGAATTGATAACTAAGACGTACAAGTAACTGCTTTGTGTCTGTAATCTCGTCCATGAAGTCCCATTTTTTTGGTCTCAAAGATATAAAGCTATGACCGAAAAAAGATATAAAGCAATGAAACCAGTCAAGCTTGAACAAGCAGGCAAACGAAAACGGTACTGTTCAACTAAATATTTATGTGTAATGGATTGTAAAATATAATTCTGGTATACAAACATTGGAGATCAAAACTGCTGATCACCAAATACATGCTATGATTTTCGATTAACCAAAATATTATTGAGAGGTATTGCAAGGATGAACAAGGATCTGGGGATTCAACTACCCAATGTAGAGAGATTAAGCAATCTTATCGCATTGCTTCACTATGATTTTCAGTCTCAGGACTCTCAATCATACATTATTGATACGAATGCAATGGGTAAGTCCTTCTACCTAGCATCCTTGGATAAATGATTGGGGGATTCGACTTTCCGAGCATTGCAGAGTTCGTCAGTGCTGTCCCCCCTTTCAAAAACAGCTGCTGCCCCCATCCCTGTGCCTGCATTTTCCATATAAGATCCATTATCAACATTTTCAATGGGCAGTATCAATGTTTGCGTGCACACAAGAGGGGGGGAATAAAGGTTTACCTATGCACATAGAGATCACTCCAAAGCGGCAGTCCCTCCCACGACGCTTCATCTCATGCAATAAAGTGGCAACCGCTCGTGCACCTGCAACAATCAAATGAGGTTTCAATACACACAAAAAAACAGAGTAGTACAGTCAATGCTAAGTAGAAAATATAATACCTGTTGCACCAAGTGGATGCCCAATGGCAAGTGCACCTCCATTCACATTGATCTTTTCTGGATCAAGTCCCAACTTGTTACGGCAATATACATATTGGGATGCAAAAGCCTGCACAGTTGAGCATTTTCTATGTCATTTTATATTCACAGGGCCTAAAATCATACGTAGAAACTTAACTGCAATTTAATACCTCATTTATCTCAAAAAGATCAATATCATCAAGCTCTAAACCAGCAGCCTTGACTGCAGCTGGAATAGCAACAGCTGGACCAACACCCATGATGGCTGGATCCACACCAACAGCAGAGAAACTCCTGCACAATGAAGAAGAGGGCAATATTTATAACATTCAAACACTCTGTCCGATATTTCAGATTAGCCTGGGAGGCAACACATTAAAACAGATGATAACATCGAGGAAAATATTGAGAAAACTTCATTCTCTTTGCCAACTATGATACCACACTACAAGGTCGTAAGTACAGAGGAATTGTAGATCCCATGTCAATAGGGAAACCCCAAAATGCTACGATCCTTTTGATCATCGGCTTTCTTTTTTTGGTCCATAGATCCTTTTGAGTTGCTTAAAGTGAAAGAAACTTATTCTATTGCACAAGTACAAAGACCCAAGTAATATAGTATACCAAAGAAAAATTGATTGTCTGAACATCATGGTTCAAAGCTTTGGAGTAGATATTAGGAAGCAAGTTTATAAAGCATGCTGATAGCAATAAACAAATGAACCCCAAGGTGTTCATCAGAGGTATGGACAAGTTTCTGGATACTGAGGCCTACCAAGATAAGACTTCTGAGCATACATGTTGAAAAACCAAGGGAATATTGGAATCAACAAATCTGTAGCCTGCCATGGCAAACTCAATTCCCTCCTGTCAAATAGATGCACGACATCAAGGAATTGCATACCTGAATACACCAAGAATTGGCAATCCTTTTCGCTCAGCAATACTTCTCTTCATCAAGAGAACAGCTCCAGCACCATCACTAACTTGACTAGAGTTACCTAAACGGATGCACCGAATATGAAATGAAATGGATTCAATAATGCGATACTGTATTTTAGAAAAGGAAATGATGCATCATCAGTAAAAACGTACCAGCAGTGGTGCTCCCATCTTTCTTAAACACAGGCTTCAACTTTGCCAGGTCTGCCAATGTTGTGTTCCGAATCCCATCATCAACAGAGATTGTAACAGGTTTCTCCTCACCAGATTTAGGGTCAACAATCTATTTTAATTCAATGAAATCAGTAATACATAAAAGATCAGGCGTGCCCTTGCACACGTGCATGCAAACATTATCTGCCAAATCTGCAATCGAATTTTATATTACCTTGGTCGCCACAGGGATGATTTCATCTTTAAATTTACCAGTGGCAGTAGCAGCGGCTGCCTTCCTATGAGAGTCGACCTAACAACATATAATTAACAAAATCACTAACATAGACAAACCACAGTACAATTTAATACCAGACTGACAGATTTATCCAACTTACAGCAGCTTGATCTTGCTCCTGCCTAGAAACACCAAAGCGATGCGCAACATTTTCTGAGGTGACTCCCATAGGAAGAAGGCAATTCTGGGCCTGTTCAAAGATCTTCACCTGACCACAGTGCAAATTTTCGGTACTCTTAGAACCCTGTCAAAAATAGCATTTCTGCAAGAAAATATGTTTCTAAAAGAAAAACAAGTGCAAGAAGAATGTATACTTTAGGATTAACTGATCCTTCCCATGCCATTGGATTTGCAGTCATGGATTCCAACCCAGCTCCAATTCCTGTATGAAATAATCCGAGAAAAAGGGAAATTAAAGCTAAGGATACTTGTCTGAAGTTCTGAGACTAGTTCAATTTGAGAAAAAAAAAAAAAAAAAAAAAAAAAAAAAAAAACGACAAACACTGACCAATATCATAAAATCCTGCTCTTATAGATGCAGCTACATCAGCACTGCCTGAAGCCCAGATGAACATTGTCTGTTCACAGTTCTAATTGGCACAGTTTCTGCACATTACAGCCATCATGTGGATGAATAACAAACCATGACATACTCAAGGATCATTAAATTTTCTAGAAGGGCACATACCAGGGAAGCCAGCATAAAAGGCAGCCATCCTGCATTCACTGGCTCTTTGAGATCCTGGAGCTAACACCGTACCCACAACAATATCCCCAACCTCACTTGGGTTGAGATTGGATTTCTCTATAACCGCCTATAGCAAGGCAATCATCGTTTCAGTGAGAAACAAATAGTTATTTTTATCAGTTGAAGATACAAATAGTTTATGAGATAGTATATAAACAAGCAAAGAAAAAGCTTTAGAATTTCTTTCCACCAAACTTCACTAGAACCAAAGCAAAGCGAAAATTACGAAACTTGTATAACCAACCTTGAAAACAGGTGCAAGAAGATCATCAGCATGAGTATCTTTGAAGCCCCCACGTTTAGCCTTGCAAATTGGAGTCCGATAAGCACTGCAAGACACCAAAATTATTTAAATATTTTTAAACTCAAACTTCCTATAAAAGCACAATTAACAAATATCAAAGGCTTGATGTAAATACACAAAATTGAAATGAACTGAGAAGCATCATTTGCAAAACGAAACAACTTACGCTACGATGACCACATCATCTCCAAAGACATTTGTCCTTGCATATGCAGCGCTATCCCCAGCCACACACGCCGATGCCTGATACCCAATACACCCAATACACAAATCTCATTAAAAATGAGGAATTGAGACCAAACATACAAAATTGAAACGACCAGTGACTCGAAAAAGAGAGAAAGCAATTGCTTTTCAGCCTTGGAGAGATTGAATTGAGCTCGAGTTCAATCGAGATCGGATGTTTGTTATTCAAAGCGACTGAAAGCAAATCTTTAAAATATTTCAATCAAATGAGTAAGAAGAAGAAAGAGAGGCTTACGGAGAGAGAAGAAGAGTCGGTGCCATGAAGAGAAGAGGAAGAAGGTCGAAGGTGGTCGAGCAGAACTCGTTGCCTGTTGAACGCTTTCTCCATTTTGGTGCGTACGTGTTAAACTCAGAAATTGGAAATTAGATGGGACGCTAAGACAAGCAAATGAAGAGGGCGTGTGGGTTTATATATATATATATAGAGAGAGAGAGAGAGAGAGAGAGAGAGAGAGAGAGAGAGAGATAGCTAGAGTAGGCCGCCTCGGTCCTCGGGCCGGGCGGTTAGATCTGTCTCAGACTCTCAGCTAATACAAACAAAGACGACTCAATTTTACAAAATTATGAAATGGATTTTTCTTCGTTTTTCTTTACCTTATCTTTTTGTCTTTTTTTAGTTTTGTTTTTCGCTTCATGATCGGGCGTCACCTCTCCAACTTCCAACTAGGCTTTACGCGCGCGTTTCTCTTCCACTCTCGCCTTCCTCGCGTGTTTTCTCCTTTCCAAATTCTTTTAAATTATTAACTATGTTTTTATATTATAAATAATGTATTTTCCTTATGCAAGGAATTTTCGATCAGACCAAGACACTGCTATTTATATAATAAAATTATCATTATTATAAGACGTATATATATATATATTTAATATTATGTAATAAAATATAAACTTATTGTTTAATTGAGAAGATAAATTGTCGAGAGCGATGTCCACAATTCATTTTGCATTTTAGAAATATAAGATTAAGATTAAAGTGATGAGTAAATATATTTCCAAAGAAAAAACTAATTTATTTTGTATGCAAAGAAGAAGAAGAAGAAGAAATGAAGCAACTCCTACAACACAATAGCAAACGCGCGGTTTGGAGGGACGTGGTGTGTTTGCCGTGTAATGTGAAAGCAAAGAGAGACATAGAGATGCGTGCCCGCTTGGGTAAATGGAAAGATTGAATTCATTATCATGGTTTGTTTGATAGCAATCCTTCTACAAACAGACAGTAGAAGATAAAGTCAGGGCTCATTGCAAATAGTCATCCAAACACGCGGGTAGCCAAGCCCCCTCCACTCCAAAAATATATGGATTGGGTTGAATTGTTATCTAGGTTAACCTATTACCTCTTTTAACCCTTTTAACTATTTAGCATATTTAAACCCATTTAATCTATTAAATGTTAATAATTTATCAATAATGTTACTCATATATAATTATATGAAAATTGATTGGCTCTTCAAAATATGAAGGATTATAATCGTGTGTTTTAGTGAATTGATCTGAATTTTTCATTATTTGAGTTCACCGGCATAAATTTCGTGCAAATATTGAGTCGTTTTATCGAGAATGGCCATAGGTAGGGTGATAGTCATGAATGTCTCTCTAAATCTTTATTTGTTATGAATTACTTTTTTTTTAATCTTATGTGACAAAAAAAATAAAAAAAATAAAAACTTGGAGAAAGAGAGATTACAATGATATGATAGTGGGAAAGTTTGGATCTCTATGACAAGTATTGAAGACATATAAAATTGAGAGAAGAAGGCTGGAGAGCTCTATGACTTTTCTTTACTTTGAAGTTTATAACTCACACTCCAAAGCAAAGTCTACCGCTTAATAAAGTCTTTGAAAATCCATGAGATTTTGAGCACCAAAAACTATGTAGCCCCGTGATTTTTATGGATTTGTTTTTCTAAAAAAACAGGCTTTAAAACTCATAGTTATAGTTTTAAACAGATTCGAGAAGCAAGCAAATAAGGGAATAGATTTGAATAGGATTCCGAAAGGGGATGCTGATTTACAATCATCCAAGCATTCCTCCATTACATCTTAAGCTAATTAAGGATCCATTACATTACATGGAGCACATATATGATAGTGATTGATTTTATCTACCCTACACAACGACAACGACAAATATATAAACTATACAACAACCAGTGCGAAAAAAAAACATACAAAACCTCCCCCCACCCCATCCTAAAATGGCTAGCAAAACAGGACGGGCATAACCTAACAAGGTAAGCAAATCAAAGAGATAGAGCAATTTACCAATGCCGCATGACAGCACGAAAGCGTCCATGGACATATTCCGATGCAAACTTAGGTACACTTAAAACCATGGCAGATTGACAAAAATATCACAAAGCCTATGAGAATGATGATCCCCACAACGATCAATTTTATCTTCATATTCTGAAACCACATCTTCCTTTTCATTTTCGTTCCCTGTGTCCTGAAATCTTGGGCCTACAACACAAACACACCATTGTTTTCAACATATAAAAACGCCATATCAACAGCACAAAAGAGGAAAGGAAATTAAAAGATGATTTTTAAAATAAATATAAAAACTTGGAGAGAAAACCATATCACTCTCCATCACCCAAACCTAATAATCTAAACATAAGTTATGCTTCTTCGACTACCTGGGAGCGAAGATTATCAGTTTTGTCCACCAACAGCTCAATCTTCTCACCGCGGTCAAGAACCTGCAGAATACATGAATTTCCATGACTAAAAATGGATGACATATTTACCTACTTGGAATCAGAATGAAAAGGAATTGGAATGAGAAATTCAGAATGGGAATTGAGTTGTTCCTGTTAGTAATGTTTACTAACTTTCAGGAATCAAAACCACAACCACACCCTTATTCAGAACACCGACCTTCTCAATATTGTCCATCATAACACCCTTGACCTCAGTAACCTGAGCCTTCACTTTTGCAAGCTTGTTGATCTCTTCAGGATGATCCACACAGTACTTCATGTGATCCTTCAGTTTAGGTCTAAAACATCCATATAAGTGTTAAGCAAAGCATATTCCAAGAAGAAAAAAAAGGCGAACAATATTCATCGCCATGAAAAAGACATCATAAGATGAATACCCAAACTCTCTGTTCAGTCCATTGGCAACAGCAGTTCCAGCTTTCCCACCAGCATATCTTTTGTTGAAATCGTCCTTGACTCTCTCCAGATAGGCAATTGGAATTTGCCTGCCAGCAGATTCAGATGCAACTACGCAGTAGGCTGCAGAATCCAAAACAAAGACAATTTCAAAACCTATCCTTGCAATTTACAAACAAGGATTATCAACTCAAATTGCGGAGTTGGAAATTGCTTCAATCAAATCAAATGCACAATGTTTTTTTTTTGTTGATATGTAAAATTGACTAAGAAAACTAATACTGCAATTAAAAAAACGCAGCCGCAATCCAACAATCATCTCTTGAATCTTAGTCACCCAATCTTGAATGCATACCATGCAACCATATAGTTACAAAATATTTGCTTTAAAAAGAATCAACGCAATCAGCGTTTGCATAATCATAGATACATATGCATATGATATTCATTCCAACAAAAACAAATTACAAAACGCATGGATCAAAGCCGACGATAATGAACAAATCCAAGAGAAGAATCAGACATTGGTAAGAAATCATTTGAAGGGCATGTAAATGCATGGGGGACTCACTGAAGCCGTTTTCGACGAGGTAATTGAAGGTGTGGCCATCGCAATTGTAGGTGAACTTGTTGTTGGAGGAAGGAAGCTTCTGAAGGCATTGAGAGGCAATGGAGGTGAAATTGCCGGTGAACTCTGTGTACTCGGCGAGAATCACACTGCCTCGAGCGACGAAGCTGTAGATCAGAGATTGTTGCCCCATCTCAATTCCAATATAAACAAACCCTAACCCTAATCCGAATGGGAATGTGAATTTACGCAGAGAGAGAGAGAGAGAGACGTTATGGAAGAACGAAAATGCTGAATTTACGCAGGGAGAAAGAGCTATATACTTTTTTATTTTTCTTTCAAGTGTGTGTGTTTTGTTTGTTTGTTTATTTTTTCTTTTCTTTTCTCATTTTTATTTTGAATTTAATTTCGTGGAATGGAATGGAACACGAGATGTGATGAAGTATTATTTTGTGCTTTGGAATTTCAGAGTTACGCGTAAAGTGTGTCATGTATGAGTTTCTTTATAAAATAAAAATAAATAAATAAATAAATAAAATATTGTTTGAACGGAAATGAAGGGTGCATAGACCAAGGCGGGAAGCCCCCCAAATAAGGCTGTCCTGCTCCTCCGCTTCTCACTGGTAGCGGTCGCAACAAATGTCTCAACCTTCACTCATTTGTAAAAATAGCAAACATTCCATCTTCTTTTTTCTTTTTCCTTTTTAATCTCTCTCCTTTCCTATCCTGTTCCCATTTTTTCAACGAGAATATAGAATATTTGCTTGGTTATACATACAACGAGAAATCACCAAACCAAACCGATCACTAAAATGAATTAATTTGATTTACTTAACCTAAATCAAATAAAACCGGACCGCACCCATCCCTATTTTCCCTATCATAATTAGATGCATAATTAAAAAGGATTTTTGCCCACATTTATAATCTTGTAATCAATTTGTGTACATTTGAAAAGGAAACCAGAATTTTTAGGGTCAGAAATTAATTAGGAGATTGCTATCTGCTAGAGCTGATGAGGGAGGAGTGTGAGGCATATGCCGTGAACATTGGCAACTCAGAAAACATGTCTCAAATGGGAGGCAGTCAAATCCCAGTACTTGCTAGGGTTTCATCAACTTGGCTTCTAAAACTGAACCGTCCTAGATGTATGAGAAGGTAATATTTATTCTTCTGCGTCTTACTATTATAGATAGAACAACAAGTGCCCTTTCTCTTCTTTTATTTTTGTCATCCTTTTCTCTCTCGAGTTCTTCTCGAATGACATTTCTTTGATTGCGTCCAATTTCTTCGTCACTTGAATGCAGATGTTGCATGTTATTAGCTAGGTTCATGCATCTATATACTGCAGGCAGGGCAGTTGAGTTACTCTCTTGTTGCATTTTACGTTCCTTTTTTCACTCTCTTGATTACCTCTACTCACCTAGGACCTTAAAACTCCAACACTTTTCCTGCTGAATGAATCGAAGTAGCCAAGTTATCATTTTCCTAAATGTTACTAGGAACAGAGACGACGTCCTTTTTCGAATGTTCAAATAATAAAGAATTTATGATGTTAAATTAATGGTTTTACCAAGCGTCAATGGTTCTTCACCCACTAAGAAAGTACAGGTAAAGTAGCAAGGAGAAAAAAGAAATGAAGGATTGAAAAGGGTAAGCATCTGAAGAAGAAAAACACAAATGAACTTCCAGCATAATGTGCAAATTAAATCTTTGACCCCCTTTCCCTGTAGAGAGGGGAAGAAAAGGGAAAAAGAAACTTAAGTCAGGAAATATAGGATTTTTGTCAAGTCTAAACATCAGAGATTTGTACCTTATATTAATCTTGGAAAATTTATATACAGAGAATTTGTAGGAATAATTATCTAACACTAGTAGCTGTACTTATAATAGACTTATAGTACATTTGTCATGGCACCAAGCAATGGATGCCACCTGAAGTTCGAAAGTTTTTTTCTTCGAATTCAACCTGAAAATTCTTGACATTAGTTTGTATAACCTTAATTTTGTTATCATCATATCTGCATGCCTTGACTGTTGAGGTTGACACCATTTGGAGGATTGATTACTATCCAAAGCAAAGATATTATGATTGCAAGCAGCCCTGCCCAGACATATACAATAGTAGGTATCCTTCCTCTCCTTCCCATCAAGCCTTTCATAAATGGGTACATGTGAGCCAACACCCAGAAACTAAAGAAAAGTCCTCCGAGTAGCTTATTCCATTGGGGTATCACTTCGTATAAGGTCCTTGAGATTCCGATGACCATTGCAATAATATTGATGATTATGATTGTCAGAGGCATTAAGAACAGACTTGTCCATTTGACAACGTAGAGGTCAGCGTAAATGTCTTCTTCGTCTTCAGCTGTAGACTTGGAGGTTAAGGTGAAGTGAATTTCGACACCGGCTACAACTTTGAGGAGACCCTGGATGACAGCTACAAGGTGAGCACTTGTTCCACCAATGAGCCAAAATTGCTCATTACGCCACCATTCCTCAAGGCCAATGCCAGACCACCTCACTTCAAGTAGGGAGAGCAGACAGAGACAGATAGTGATGATAAGGAGGTAGATAAGGAAGGGGACACTTAGGCCTGCAACTATGAATTGACCTGTGAAGAGGCAGAGTGCAGGGAGGAAACAGTAAACAACCAGAAAGATGGATGTGAAGGGATAAATGCCGACGTTGAGGTATGCAATACGCTGTAGAAACTTGAGGCGCCGGCATGCAAGAAATGCATTGTTCCTGGAGTAGAAAATTTCCACTGAACCAGTGGCCCATCGGAGCACCTGGTGCAATCTGTCTGTGAGGTTGATAGGTGCAGTGCCACGGAATGCATCACGCTTCGTGATGCAATACACTGACCGCCAACCACGATTGTGCATTCTGTAACCTGTCACCACATCCTCTGTCACTGATCCATAGATCCAACCTATCCTGTCTCCCCATTCGGTCTTGTCCTCGTACCTGTGTGTGCAAACATAAACTAATTAACCCAAATGATCACAATGTTTTGCGAAACAAGGAAGAGTCTACATAACTGGTCTAGAGCTAGAAAAGTGCTTCTTTCAACTGGTTTATATGCATATATAGATTATGTACCACTTACCAGCAGGAGATGACAGCAACTGCTTCAGCAACAGTTGGGGCATCGAGTGGGGGACGTGGTTCGAGCAGAGCGCCGGGAGGGCGGCCATTCTTGACAGAGGAGTGATCAGCAAGAGGACGTCCGTGATACTCAGCAACGCCTATGGAATCAGTGAACATTTGTGAATTTCCAAACTTCTTGGGAAGGCCTAAGTCAGGGTGAGTGGCCAGAGGTTGTTTTTCTGAGTCGGGTAGATCTGGATCAGACTCTAACTGCGCCTCAATCTCATGGTAATTTGGAGCTGGGGCTTTGATCGTCCCAAACATTCCTAAGTACTCATTTGCCCTTGGCGGGTGGAACCCGTACAGTGCAAAACGCCTGAACATGCACCCAGTTCCCACATACACTGGGCCTTGGAGACCATCCAGGGCTCTCATATTTCCTGTTGTTTTACATAATTATATCCAAGCAGTGTCATCACTTTCAATTTCAGTTTAGCTATATATCAAATTCAATTAATTAGCCAAAGTCACGCATGCATGATCAAACATTACCATCAAAGAAGACTGTGTTATGATTTGCATAACGGTCAGATGGATCGATCCCTTCAAATCTCTGAGGGAATTGTATGTAGCAAATCCTGTCTCCACCCCGGTCCATCATGAAGCACATTCCTTCCCTTATAGCCAGAGAATTATAGATATAATGGTCACAATCCAAGTTAAGTATGAAGGGACCATTAGACAATATTGCTGACGCTCGGACCATGGCATTCATGGCTCCTGCCTTCTTGTTGTGGTCATATCCAGGTCGCTTCTCTCGCGAAACATATGCAAACATTGGGACTCGAATGTCCACCCCTGTGAAGTCTAATTTTTTCTCATCAGGAAAACCCATTACAGCCTCCATCTCTGGGACCTTACTCATTACCTGCATGTATGTTCACGATTATATTTGAGGTTCAAACTCTTAGGACTTGTTTTAGAGATATACATACATATATATAGGTTATTGTTATATATCCATCACCTGTAAGATCCCAGCATGGTCTCCTTTTTTATGATCGGCGCAAGGTTCGAGCCATGTTCCTGGCCAATGTGTCCCGTCAGCCATCCACGTTGCCTTAGTGACATTGCTTGCCTCACCATCCGCTGGCTCTGCGCCATCTCCACCTCCACCAATACTTCTCTCCTTGGAAAGCTTCCTTTCATTCATGTCCTCTCTAGAGTTATACATTTCAGTTCGCTTGCGGATAACATCAGGAAGACCGTTGATCCTAACTTTAAATTCATCATATTCTCTCTTGATCCAACGGCGATCCTTGACAAAATCAGGCCGCTTCTTGTTCTTGGTGGGGTCAACTTTGCTGTTAAAGTAGCTGTCTGGATTCCTAGGCTCAATTTCATGTTTTCGGCAAAAGGGTACCCAAACCTGCAGTGCATATGAATGTATGTATGTATATTTGGACAATATATAGCTAGAACTAATTAACTGACAGGAATCAAATTAATTCAATTAGCATGACTACTTATTTATGTTTTTTTTTCTTCTTGTGAGGATAGCATGATTATTTTTTGGATAAGAAATTTACTTGCATGACAAGTTTCATGTCATTATTTAATTTTTTACCACCACTAATGAAATTACAATATTGAACCAACCTCAGCAAAGTTAACAGCCTCGGCCATGGCCTCAAAGGTGAGAATGGCGCCACCATCATCTGAAATATAGCATGAAAGCTTTTCCACGGGATATTGAGCGGCAAGGACGGAAAGAATGGTATTGGCAGTGACAAGAGGTGGTTCCTTCTCAGCGTCAGCAGTGGAGATGAAGACATCAACACCGGGGAGGTCAGAGCGCCCAGTAGGGTTGGTGGGAGAAGGTTGCTCAAACTTGTCATGTAGAGCAGCCAAGTCCGTGGCACGATTTATGGGGTTCTGCTTGGGAAGAATGTCTAAAAGCCATGAGAATGCAAACCAAATCTCACAAACTATGGACATGCCCCATAGCCACATTGCATCCGGGTTTGGATTCTGGACTCGCCATAGTAGGAAAAGGAACAGTACTATCAAACGGATGACCACCAGTAACCTGCATATATGTACAAATTAAATATGCTGGACCTGCTAATGCCTTGGCTCCTCATGGAAATGATTGTTTCTTCTCTTAGTTGGTGGGAAGGCATTCTGTCTCTATAGTCGGATCTTTTGGGTATACCCAATTATTACAAAGCCATATTTGGGGAGGGAATCGTAAACGAAACCTGGGATGCTCTTAACCACTTGAGCTACAATTTCGTTACTTTCTTATCTTATTTTTAATCCCCTTGACTTTGTATCTTTTTGTGAGATTTCATTAATTAATGGACACAATAATTGAATTGTTTGTTAAGGAGCTAGTTATTGATGAAGCAGGTAGGTACCTGTAAGGGCTAAGAATAGCAGGGGGGATTTTAACCTTCCTGGTGAGTGGCTTCCATGGTTTGTCAATAAAATCCTGCATGCTCATTTCGACTTCCGGTCCATACTTGTTCTCTTGCTTCTCTGACCAATATGCGTTTCCAATTCCATACGTTCCTTTGGTCTCAAACAACCAACGATTATGATCAAAGTCCCCAGTTTGGCTTCTCAACAGTATTGATTTGTTATTAGATGAGTTCATCACTGACATTCTCCTATCCGCCTTTGCAGCTTCACTATCACCCCCACCATCATCGTCGCCCCCTCGCCTAGACTCCGCTCCAAACCGTGATGGCCCATATAGCCCAGGACCATCAGTTTTTGAATCCGAGGCCGTTCCGGCGCCTGATGACCCCGCCATTGGCTGGTTGTCCGGTGTAGGGGGCATCATCACGGTGTAATTGATGTAGTCATTTTCGCCCGAGAATTCCCCGCTCATGTCCAAATCGTCGTCCCGAGACAAGCTCATCACACGCCCACTGGACGTGCGGCGGGCAAATTTGACCCCCTGCGGTGGACGGCCTGCAGATGAGGGTGAGGACGACATTGTTTTCTTTGATGAGTTTGATGAAGTTGCCATATCTGTGCTGTTGATGTTGTGATGCTTTTCCGATTGTATTTTAGCTACAAGACCCAAATGACCACATTTAACATTAACGGATTACTTGCGGCGCACGTAAAAATAACAAGTACGGAATAATTCCATGTCGGGGAGATGGAGGCGAGAAGATGAAATGGAATGGAAAGTATGGAGAAGGAATTGGATATGTTGAATCACTGGTTGAAGGAAAGGCCAAATATGGTTGGTAAGTTGAATGGTCTGCAATTTGCTTCTGTTTTTAGCGTTTTTCCCTGCACCGGATGTCACTTCCTTGTTTCAATCTCAATCTCAAAGTTTATCAATACGCGTAACGCGTTTAAGTTTTAACAATGTTATTTTTTAAATAAATATTTTTTTTCCCCTGCATTAATTAAGAAAGGTAACAGGGGTTTGTAACTCAAGTGGTTAAGAGTATTTACCTCTGCATTCTAGGTTGTACGTTGGATTCCTCATCACCAATATTGCTTGTACAAAAAAATATATAAATAAGGTCAAAACTGTAAAGAAACAATCCCACAAATTAAAATTTTGAAAGACTCCCTGCAGTTCTCACCAAGTTCACTAACCGCGTTTTTATCACAAAACAACCCTGAATAGTCGGGGAAAAAAAAAGAACACTAATATCATCGATGCAATGGTAAAGGTTATTTGTGCCCACAATACACATTACCTATAAAAAAAACACAAATCTTATCATACAAACTAGTAAAAAATACATTAGAATAAACCATTACTAGTTTATCTCTGGGAATTTTAGAAAACTAGGCAAGTTTTGGACAATAATTTCATAGGACACACCAAAAGAAAAGACTGAAGCGCCTACAAGACGATGAGAAATGGCAAGGCAATGTTACTCCCACTACCTCCTGTGAATTCCTTCACTCTTTGGGCCTAAGCTCAATGCCTTCCACAATGAGGCCGCTCTTCCAGTTGTAATTACTAGTTTCCATTAGACTACACACTACAGTAGCATTATCTTCTTCGGTGACAAACTCACCCATCTCAATCTCAAACCACCTATCGCCTCTGTATCGAGCATGCGGAGGAGCTGTATCTTCATAATTTACAGGGTCTAGGATCACACTATGCTCAACCGCAACTGCGCTATGTTCATAAGCGACACGCAACGTAACAGGAGTTGCTGCAGTCTCTGGATTGTCTTGTGATGAGAGCTGATAGACAAAATAAGCTGCATAGGTTGTTCTTGGGGACAAGTTTTTAGTCTCTACGTATCCCTTGATGTCAAGCCACCATACATAATTGAGCTCAGCCACTTCGGAAAACCTGTCATGTGATTCACGTTGCCAATATGAATCACATAGATAATGGTGGAGAGAGCGAGAGAGAGAGAGAGAGAACAGAATACCTAGACTCTGGTAGAGATATCCATTGCCAATATGGGGGTGTATCTCCCCATATAACTGTAAGCTCTCTTGCCCCTACCATATAACATTTTTTGCCACTCTTCTTTTCTAGTGCCATGCTCTGTGTCAGAAAAAAAAGAAGCTTGGATGATGATCTTGTCATCCGTTATTCATAATTAAAGTAAATAATGTTAACATTTTGCACAACAGTCAGGTAACCATAGCCATTGATATCATGGATCATCAGTCTTTTCATGAATTATCTAATATTGTCAAACAAAATTTCTTTTTTCTTAAATAAATAAAATAGCAAATTTAGTAAAGCATATCAAAGAATGAGATTTCTACTACATAAATTGCAAAAATCTCCCAGTATCTAAAACCTATGAAATCTTAGAATCCAATGGCAATGGGTGATGATGACCCAAGAGAATTCTTGATTCTTGAAGGAAAAGTGATAAATCATAGAAATTTAGTAAAAAAAATGAATGAATGGGGTTTGAGTTAATTACCATGTTACCATTGCCTATGATGATGGGGTGATTGCAAAGATGAAAGTAGAGATCCTTCTTGGACAAGGAGTTTAAAGAACTGGAAATGATTTCCTCATAATCCTGGGGCAGAAATTTCTCCCACACAAAATCAGAATCCGCAGTTATTCGAAAGAGATGAGAGACCAGCGATGATCTGCACGCGTCCTGAGGGGTTGTGCAGGAAACAATGTGGGAGATACATTCTGCAGGCAGCATACTGATTATACTCATCTCTGCTTCCTTCATTTTCTTATGTCGATCGTCTCTCTTTACTCATAGAGTTGAGCACAATTCCAATTCAAGTCAACCCACTTAACCAACAAAAACCTTTTTTTATATATTTATTTTAATTTTAATCGACGGGAAGGGACCGAGGGAAATTCACGATCTGCTCTAGCATTGGGGATGTGGCGACACATGTAACTCAAACATTGGGGGTGAATACGCCTTTTTTTTTTTAATAATAAAAATAACTTGTCGATGGGGTCTTTATTCATGCCTTTTTTTCAATAACTTGTCAATGGGGTCTTTATTCATGCCTTTTTTTAATAACTTGTCAATGGGGTCTTTAATAAAAAATAAAAAAACTTGTTAATGAGGTCTAGCCTGAGTTTTTTATAATTAAAAAAAAAAAGTCAAAATTTACCCAATGCTTTTATAAATGCTTTGGTCCTCCCGATTACTTTGGTAGCTATTGTTGGTTTGAATTTTTTATATATTTTATGAGATGTCCCCACATATGCTTGTCCAATATAGATCCATACATTTTCTATTTCTTAGACATATACCCATCACTCTATAAATCTATGTGTAAAACCCAATTTCAAATTTAAATTACCAGTAGGATATAAGAGGTCGTAGTATTTCTATGTTTTTACATCGTTGCCACTAAACTTCATATTTTATTTATAATTTATTTCAAGCATTTCATTAACTGCCATAATTGTAATTAATATACTCCCTATTAATAGCATATCAATCACCCCATTTCTTTTAGTTGTCATTCCCTCTCACATCTCGCCCCCTAAAATTGCAAACAAACAAAAAAATCTGTAAATTACATATCCAATAATGTACCTATGAAAAATATAATATAAATATATACATATAAAATATAGGTATATTATTTACCAAAAAAAAAAAAAAAAAAAGTTACTTTGTAATTGCGTATATTTTTCATAATTAAAAATAGGTACACAATAATTTATATAAAATATAGGTACATTATTTGGAGAGGAAAGATAGGTACATTATTAGAGGAAAAAAATTGGTAAGTTATTTGGAGAGAGAAAATAGGTTCATTTAAAAAAATTACGTTTAATAAAACAAATAATAGGTACTTTATTCAGAGAAAAAAGGCTATATTATTTATAGAAAAAAATTGGTACATTATTTAGATAAATAATAGGTACTTTATTCATATTAGGTATATTATTCAAATGGTAGGTACATTGGATGACATATAATACCTAAATCCTAATTGTAAGTACATTAAAATTAATGTAGGTATATTGGAATAGATAATTATGTACACTTTTCATACTAGGTAAATTATATTTTTCATAAAACAAATAGGTACATTATTTTTTCAACATAATTAGTATGTACAGTTTTATTCATAAACAATTATAAAGTGGATTATTAGTCATGTATAATTCATAAAAAGAAAATAACATAAACATTTTATTAAACAAACCAATTACCCAAATTTGAATTTATTGTTTTTTTTTAAAATGTTCCAAAATTAATTCCTACATCCATTACAACCATTTGGAGATCTTTCCAAATTCAACATCTGTCATTATATACAATCCAATTAAAAACTGTTTCCATATTGATTCCTACATTAATATACAAAATGCAATAATGGCTTAGTTGGGGGTATTTTTGGAATCTGAAAAGTACAATAAATCAGATTTTATGCTTAATTAGGTAACTTGCTGAGTTGGATCCTAGTCATGGGTTTTTACTTATACAAATTGGGTATTATTTATAGGAACAAAAAGTGAAGGGTTTTAGGTATAGCAAATTGAATTTGAAGGGTGTAAGCCAAATTTACTAAAAATTCTAGCTCCGCCACTAATTGACTGGGTTGATGTCAAACTAAAGAGCTCAAACATTTGTTGGATACAAATGAAGCGCAATTGGGGACAAAATTGGCAAACTAGAGGGGGCTTCCAAGGCCAAAATTTGTTATTTAAAGTGACTTCTAGTTTAATGTTGCGTCTGCCACATGGCGGCCAAACATAGGAAGGGAGAAATTTTTACGAAATAATAGTGTAGTCATAAGTTAAGCACTTGACAATAAAATTGGATGAGCAACGAAGATTATTTTGAATGAATGTTAAATGAAATGCAGCGTCTCAGTTAAGCTCAAGGCCTTCCACAATGAATCAATCCTTCATTGTTTGGGCCTAAGCTCAATGCCTTCCACAATGATGCCTCTCTTACAGATACTACTAGTTTCCATTAAACTACACACTACAGTAGCATTATCTTCTTCAGTGACGAACTCACCCATCTCAATCTCAATCCACCCATCAAGTCTGTATCGAGCTTGCGGACCAACTCTACCTTCAAAAGTTAGAGGGTATAGTGTCACACTACGGCGGCCTCCATAAGATAGAGGGTCTAGGATCAGACTATGCTCAACCGCAACTGCACTTTTTTCATAAGCGACGCGCGACGTAATTGGAATTTTTGGTGTCCACATAACGTGTTCTGATGTGAGCAGATAGACAAAATACGCTGCATAGGTTGTTCTTGGGGACAAGTTTTTAGTCTCTATGTATCCCTTGATGTCAAGCCAGGATATATAATTGAGCTTAGACACTTGGGAAAACCTGTGATGTCAAGCAGCATCAAAATGTCAATACAATATTCTATGACTATAAACTCCACTCAGTGATAGTATCATGTCAGGGATTGAAGGTAAGCCATAGCTACTTTACTTTCTCATAACCATGCTTATGTATATCATGAGGGAGAAGAAATTGTATATCATGGGGATATCACTCTTCTACTATCCCCATCCAATTGCATTCCGCAATGTGAAAAAGTTATCATGCATGACAAAATATAATTGTTTGGGGATAGCAAAACAGTACTACTATTCCCTAGATATACAAGTTTTTCTCATTTTGACGACATTATATATGTCAAACCCCACAAACTCACTATAAAGGCAAAAAAATCACACATTCACAAGGTAAATCACGAAAAAAATATAAGTGATATTTAGTAAGATATTGGTGGAGACTGGAGAGAGAATACCTAGACTCTGGTATAGATATCCATTGCCAACATTTTGGTGTATCTTCCAATATAACTGTAAGCTCTCTTGCCCCTAGCATATAACTTCTTTTGCCACTCTGCTTTTGTAATGCCGTGATCTGTGTCAAAGAAAAAGAAGCTAGGATGTTGTCGTCCATTATTCATAATTAACGTAAGTAATACTGTTAATATTTTGCACAACACAGGTAGCCATTGATATCATGGATCAGTCTTTTCATGAATTAACCTAGCTATTCATGCCACACAGTAACCTAGCTAGTATCTAACACCAAATGGTGACCCAAGAGAATCAAGAAATTTAGAAATCATAGAAATTTAGAAAAATGAATGAATGGGGTTTGAGTTAATTACCATGTTACCATTGCCTGTGACGATGCGGTGTTTGCAAAGATGAAAGTAGAGATCCTTCTTGGACAAGGAGTTGGGAGAAGTGGAAATGATTTCCTTATATTCTTGGTCTTGGGGAAGAAATCTCTCCCACACGATATCAGAATCCGCAGCAATTCGAAAGAGGGAAGAGACCAGGGATGATCTACACGCATCCAGAGGGGTTGTACAGGAAACAATGTGGGAGATGCACTCTGCAGGCAACGTGCTGATGAAATCCATCTCTGCTTCTGCTTCCTTCCTTTTCTTATGTCGTCGATCGATCCAAGTCTCTTCCCTTCCTCTTCCTGGTGATGTTCTCTTCATATCACATCATACAAACTCAACTTACTATACTAGGAGATAGTCATCCTCACGCCCTTGCTATTACAATAGACATGCAACAAGCCATTAACCAAGCACCCACAATAAAGCCCGCAACTTGGTGTATTGTATTATGACTCGCTCTAATTCGCTGTATGGGAACTGTAAGGAAAAAATATGCGAAGGTAAACTCTTTTTATAGGCTGTGAAACCCTAAAAATGAACGGGCCTGTAAATGGATTACATTTGAATTGGATAGACCATGTTATATTATATAGATTTCTATAAAATCGTGATTGAATACACCTAAACTTTTAAACTTCTTTAAATCTTTTAAGATCTAAATTGAATATACCCATTATCATACTTGACTAAACAAATTGGGATAAGATTATTATCGCATTTATTTAAGACTCTTTTTTTCTTTTTTGAGTACAAGCGGTAGCTGTGAACCCTTCCACAAGTCCCCACATTCCTCTTCCTCAATTTGGATTCCCTTTCCTTCTCAAAGAGACAAAGATTCATCCTGAAGCGGTTTTCCAGTTCCTCCATCAAGCTTGCTTTGTTGAGATATTGTGACCCACGCAAACTATACGTTAAATGAAGGTGTAGACGCTGCAAACCTTAGCCGTCACTCAGGATAGAAAAACCCTAACCTTCCTTGCGAGAGACTTTTTTACTAAAAGTTTTCATCGCCTTTTTCACTCATCAATTTGACATCAAAAGACAGGGAATGCATTCCAGGTACCAAAACTTAGTATTTGGGACCACCTTTAATTACTTTAATGACTTTAATTAGTAGTTATGTATTTTAATTCTTATTTACCTAATGAATACTTAGTATTTAAATAATTTTATCAAAGAAATTTTTTTTTAAAATTAATTACTATTTATGAAGTAATATAATTTGTGAAGTTGATTAAAATATTTAATACTAATTATTCACTAAAGAAATAATAATTAAAACATGATTACTAATGCAAGTAATTAAATAAGGCTAAGATATGATTTAATTAATAAAAAGAAAGTTTTTATATAAAAAATTCTATTGACCTAAATATACTAAGTTCATATTTATTTTTAAAAGAAACCTCTTCCGACGAAATTTCGTCGGGAGAGGTCTAATCCGGCAAATTTAAATTCATATTTGTATGGTTGGTGCAATGTGGAAATATCTTTAAAGCATAGAATTAATAATTCAAAAGTATATCAGCGCGGCTATATATTACGAATAGAATATTTCAATCGTACAGCCGAACGGCTGTACTATATAAATACAAATTTTCAACCATATAGCGGCTATACCTTATAAATAAAAAATTTCAAACGTATAGCAACGCAGCTATACCGATAAGTATCATAATGTGCTTTTCTCCTTTTTATTTACTTTAATTAGTAGTTATGTTATTGTTTATTAACTAATATAATTTGTAAAGTAAATTAAAATAATCAATACTAATTATTCACTAAAGAAATAATAATTAAAACATGATTATTAATGAAAGTAATTAAATAAGGCTAAGATATGATTTAATTAATAAAAAGAAAGTTGAAAATATATATATATATTGACCTAAAGATACTAAGTATATTATTTATATTTAAAAGAAACCTCTTCTGAAGAAATTTTGTTGGGAGAGGTCTAATCCGGAAAAATAAAAATTTATATTTTTTTTTGTTGGTGCAATGTGGAAATATCTTTAAAGTATAGAATATTTCAACAGTGTGCGCGGCGATAGTTTATAAATAGAAATTTTCAACAGTATACCCACCGGGCTATACTCCCTAAATATAATTTTCACAAGTATAGCCGCCCGGCTATATCCTGTAAATAGAAATTTCGAACGTATGGCCGCCCGGCTATACGCTGCAAATAGAATATTTCAACAGTATAGGGGTATTCAAGAATATTTCAATAGTATAGCCGATCGGCTATAATATATAAATGGAAATTTTTAAATGTATAGCCGGTCGGCTATACTCTCTAAATAGAATTTTTAAAACTTATATTTTATCTGACAAAATCAATGTTTAACTACAAAGACATAATAAACCTTCACTCCATCATACCATCTTGATTACTAAATTATTCAATTATAAAATTACTATGCTATTCCAAATATGATTCATTCCACCCACTCCCAAGCTCATTCACGTTTGTTTAAATTAACCCAAAGATTATTAAGCAAATCCTAAACTGAAACAACCTGTTCATATACTTGAAGAAGTGTTGGCACTGCACTAACCCAAGAGAAGATGAAATCCATTCCCTAAGGGTTCGAGCATTCAACATAGTTTCAGCTGTTGTAAAGGTCTTCGAAACTACCACAACTGCAAATATCAAAAGAATATGAATGAACGATAAGAAACCCCACAGAGCTTAGATTACAAAAGTCAATATGTAGTGATATAAATAAACTTAATACTTACTGAGGGTAGTTTCTGGGTTTAACCTTGCAATACTTCTGGCAACATCAATAGGATCAACGTTTGCAAGACTGCACACAGGAGAAAACAAATTATTAGAATACCCTTAGCTTAAACCAGAATCATCCATCCTCTGACTAGAACCAAATATTTATACAGAGAATGCATGTAACATAGTCCCTGAATATGGGCTATGTTTCTTCAAGCACCACAACTACAATCAACACACAGAATACAGATTGCTTTAAAAAATAAACACAAAGAAAATTTGAAAGCATAAGCAAAAGCATGCCATGTCCTAAAATCCTATGTGCTGTATCAAATACAAAATGCTTCTCTACATGTCTTTCACAGATGAATGCATACCTTCTTCAAGAACTATGCCACTGAAATAAACTCATGAACACAGACAATCTCATTGTTCCAATCAGGTAGGTCCTAAAATGAAGGAGCTAAAAGAAAATATTAAAGTTCGAACTTACGCCCTCATCTTGGAAGGACTTGATCCATCAGCACCACCAATAATTGAAATGCTATTGATAAAGTAACGACATCAGCGATAACTTGGTCTTAGAATGGTAGGCTTTAATAAAATTTCTCAAGATGCATCACAAGTATTTCAGAAATAAGTACAGCTATGTTTAACATCAGATATAGCAGATGAGCACAAGAACAAAAGATAATTATAAATGACACACAAATCAAGTGTTATATTTGTTTTAGGTGAACCTGGAGATGCTACTAAGGTTGAATCCCATACTCAAACTGATACAGATCGGACTATGGAGATCTAACAAGACATGTTAGCATTGAAATTGAATGAAAATATGGAAAAATGGGTAAGTACTCAACCAATGGATCTCCCTGTCCCCATCCATTTCATGTTCATGCATTCTTTAACTCCTGTCGTGAAGATAACACATAAAACAACAAAAGTGGATACTCACGGAGTGTAAACAAGTAGCTCAGGATCACCCTCATTGCTCTCCAAGTGTTCCTGTTGCAGAAAGTAGGATCAGATGAGGCTTCATATGCCTAGTAATTGAAACATAAATTAAAACCAAAATATATGCATGGTAAACCTGAACTGAATCGCAACCAATGATTCAGCAATTTATTGGCCGAAGATGGGGGTTCTTCCTCATCTACAGCAGCTGTATTATCTTGCATCTCTCTGGGAGTTTTTGATTTACTCTTTTTGCCCATCCTATGGATCCAAAAGCTGCATTTCACCCAGATTACATTACGGAGAATTGACAAAAATGTATTTGCAAAGATGCCAGACCCGCCAGGAAAAAAGAAATCAGAAAAAAAAAACGCCATTCAAGTTTTTGAAAAATCGGCCGCCTAGGAGGGCTAGGCGGGTTTTTTTTTATTATTATTTATTTTAAATATTATTTATTATTTATTATTATTATTTTATAAATAAACAGTATAGCCGACGAGGCTATACTATTTATTTTCTCTGAAGGTGATGCTATTTTGGTGTTAGCATCAAATGGCATTCATTTTCTCTGGAAATGGCCACAGGGACCTTAATTCTAGTTGAGTGGTAAATAATGACATGCTTTATAATTCTTTCCTATTAGATTTCTCCTCTCTTTCCTTTCGAAATTGAAATCGGAGCGATAGTTGGTCGTTTGATTATGATGATATTGATTGAATGTAGGCAACTGCCAAGGTTCACCCTAATTTATGGAAACCAAGGAGGTTAGAGCTGATGAACAATGACCTTCCCAGCACCAACCCTGAAGACTCTATGTCCTGCTTTGATTTGTCCAAGAATGATTCATATCTCATGTCAGCAACAGGAGGGATGCTCTCCGTTTTTGACATGACAACATTTAAGGTAAACCCAACACAAATAGTATTCTTGAAATTTTCTTTTACCAGCCAAAACTTCCCAAATCTTGTTTGTCAATATGCTTAGGTTCTGTTTGCAAATTTCTCATGATCTAACTCATTGTACTCATCAAAATCTGTTGCGTAAAAACGCCGACGATGAAGAAAGTCATGCCACCGCCACCTGCGGCAACATGTCTTGCTTTTCACCCCCGAGATGACAGTATAGTTGCTATTGGCATGAACAATTCCACCATTGTAATATACAATCTCCACTCAGACGAGGTAGTTTGTTTTGTTAAAAAAAAAAAAAAAAAAAAAAAAAAAAAAAAAAACATTGACGTTGTGATGAAGCAAACCCGAAAAGTTAGGCATTGTCTTCATTTATATATTTTGCAGGTTACAAGGAAGCTTGAGGGTCACACCAAAAGAGTCACCCTTTGCCTTCTCAAACACTCTGAATGTACTAGTTTATTCTGGTGCTGATGCATATTGGAAACTACAATATTACTTTCAGACAAGGCGTCTACTCTAATGTGACTTCTGTTATTTAACGATCGATGTCGTTTCGGCCCTGCAGATTTTTGTGTGGGGTGCTGCTGGGTGGGAAAAATAGAGAAGCAAATTGTTGCAGATTCCAGATGGGAAGGAGTTGAGATCATTGTCAGATACTTACATCCAAATTCACCAGAACGAGCTGCACCCCCTTGCCATAAACAAGACTCACCTTGCAGTGTATGAAGTGAAAGAACTAGCATGTGTTTAGGGAGCGGGGAGGCTACCCCATACCAAGGCCTCTTTGAGGAACTATTTGGCTTTTTCACTCCACTTTGGGATTAAAAACACAAGGCACCCAAAAAGGGATGAGGCCACTCAATGATTCACCATGATTTATTTTTTTATTTTTTTCATATAAACATGTAGTCACCACCCCTTCACAAGTATATGATACTAACCTACAGGAAGAACCATCAATGGATGAATACAGAATGCATAAAGATTTATCTATTGCTTAACCAAACCAGAAATAAATAGTCAGAATTTGAGATTGGGGCCTAAAAACCGAACCTTGTTATTGGCAAGACCGCAGAAACTCCATGATAGGATAGCTTCATCATTTCCTTCCACTGAAGACAGACACCAAGTCAGCAAATGGAATTAGATGAATTAAGAGTCTAATGATCTCTTCTTCTATGGACCTGACTTGTGCTTTGCTTCGGCTTCCCAATCTCAATCTCAAGCTTAAATTTGCAGCTAAACTTTTTCAATTTCGGTTCTCAGACTTTCAGTCAATCTCTGTTTTAGAAAAATCGGCCTAGGCGGGCGCTAGGCGGCTGGGCGGGCCTCCTAGGCGGGTTGGGTCTTTTTTCGGGGCCGAACAAGGAGGGACGAAGCAGCCGAAACCGAAGAAAACAAATCGAAACTTGAGTTGATAGAGAAGCGAAATGGCTTCTGCAAGCTCCGTCATCTGCTACTGCAACCTTCGTGTTCGTTTCGAATATATTTAAAGGGTATGGCCGCCCGGCTATACTCTTAAAATATTTGAATATATTAATATTTAGGCTATACTTTTAAAATATCCAAATGTATTTAGAAAGTAAAGCCGTGCGGCTATACGTTTTAAATATACAATTCTGTCATATCATTTTTGGGCACCAACTTCACAATTGATGATGCCTCACACCCATAAAAATTCTTGCAATGTGTTTGTATAATTGCAAGTATTTTCGCCAAATTTAAGCATGAACCCAATGATAACACCTCCAAAGTTTTCCACTTGCCAATCGGCTCTAGGTTCCTATGTTTGCTGTCCAATAAATTTACTGGTAAACTCGAAGTCACAAGGCCAGAACACCTGCACACATTCCACCGATCGATGTCGTTTTGGCCCTGCAGATTTTTGTGTGGGGTGCTGCTGGGTGGGAAAAACAGAGAAGCAAATTGTTGCAGATTCCAGATGGGAAGGAGTTGAGATCATTGTCAGATACTTACATCCAAATTCACCAGAATGAGCTGCACCCCCTTGCCATAAACAAGACTCACCTTGCAGTGTATGAAGTGAAAGAACTAGCATTTGTTTAGGGAGAAGGGAGGCTACCCCATACCAATTTGGCTTTTTAACTCTTCACTTCGGGATTAAAAACACAAGGCACCCAAAAAGGGATCAGGCCACTCAATGATTCACCATGATTTTTTTTTTTTTTCATATAAACATGTAGTCACCATACAAATTGTGTATCAATTTTTACTTTGCCTTGCATTGCAAATGCTCAAAAAGAGCCTGCATAATTTACAATTGATTTCAAGAAAGATAAGGTTCTTTTTGAAAATTCTGCAAGCTAAGTATTCTTCAAGTGGTCACACTATCTCTAGGAAGTTTTCCCTTAGGAATGATCGTCCGGTAGTTGCGACATCATAAATGTAAAACAGAGACGAGAGGCCTGCCACCTTTTTGGCTTTGACCTGCAATCATCTCCTGATTCACTTTTATATGTGTTGTTGCATAAGGAACCTGTTGTGTCAAACTTTTCACACGGGCACTCTACCATCCTCGCCAAAACAAAACTGAGCATGGCACATCATTGTGCTGTGGTGTTTTTGTACGCCCTGCAAATTCTCCTTCGCATAGAGAAAACGAACCATCAGCGTAATCAACAGAGGAGATAAAAGATCAAGAGTCCTGAGAATTCCAAGAAACGGATCTCCTTGTAGAAAGGTGCTACTGCTGAAGCTGCAAAATGCAAACATCATGTGATTAACTTGCATATCAGATGTAAATATCAAATAATTTGGCATGCAAAGCAAGGCAAAAAGTAAATTAAATCAACAAAAGACAAGGTCCTGGATGCAGCTGACAAAACATTAGCTTATTTGTTTTGGTTGTCAAATGGCTGCAGCATTCCTAAGTTATTACATACATTTGGCTCTTTACAGATCAAGTCAGTATTAAAATTCCATTACTGATTTCGGTTCATCATCATATCACATTAATCCCCCCAGTTTTAACTCAAAGTTTATCCGAAAGGATCCCAAAATCTGCTTCAAATATTTGTTTTGTAGACAAGTTCATATAATTCCAAATGTATATACTTGTATAAAATACCTATGTAATTTGAATATGAACTGTATGCCATACGACTAATTGCATTGAAAATCCAATCTAAGGATTTAGCAGAAATAACCAGATTCAAAATTAAATCTTGCTAAACCTCAAATACTATTTCTTTGGTCTATAGGGGATTAACTTCTCGTAACCGGCATTAGTAAAGCAGGGCAATTTCTACTCTTATCAAACTCATGAGATCAGAAGTCACATAAACTGACTACCAACACCTCAACTATAGAGGGACCTATTTTCAATTAAGAAAAACCTATATTGCCAAAAGACAAAATTATGAATAAAGATGCTTAATATTTTATTAACACAGCAAAGAATCATAAACTCTAACTCTGAGCCTGCATTCTATACGAATAACTAACACTGCCAAAACCATAAGAAACAAACAACATAATGCATTAAGTCACCAAACATACATGCCATCTAAAAAACAGGAGGAGAAAAAAAAAGTAAATCTTGCTGCTTGTAACTTAGATTTCTCCTCTCTTTCCTTTCAAAATTGAAACCGAAGCGATAATTGGTCATTTGATTCTGATGATATTGATTGAATGCAATTAACTCCCAAGGTTCACCCTAATTTATGGAAACCAAGGAGTGGCTCCGAGCTGATGAACAATGACCTTCCCAGCACCAACCCTGAAGAAGAGGCTATGTGCTGCTTTGATTTGTCCAAGAATGATTCCATATCACCAACAGGAGGGATGATCTCCATTTTTGAGTATTTGCAGAGATGCCAGACCGCCAGGTAAAAAAAACACGCCATTCAAGTTTTGGAAAAATCGGCCGCCTAGGCGGCTAGGCGGGCTAGGCGGGTTCTTTTTTTATTGTATTTTAATATAAAGTATAGCCGCCCGGCTGTACTATTTTCTTTTTTTATTTTAAAAAAAAATTCCCTGATTTTCCTTTATCGATAAAAGTAATTTAGAGCATTATTCATAACTATTAGACCATTACAAAGTCTCTATTGTTCTCTTTTGCTAACACACGTTGTCATGGGAATTCGAAACTAAGACCTCGCAAATCAATGCCGTTTTTCACTGGACTAGACTCCATTAGTGCATTTATTTAAGATGTAGAAAAGACTAAAATCTCATTAGTAACTTCATTCTTTTATTTTATTTTATTTATGTTTCATTCTTTTAGAAAAGAAAATATCACACTCTGCTCAACTGCAACTCCGCTATGTTCTTCATAAGCAAGACCAAGTGTAATAGGAATTGTTGCAATTTCTAGATCGTAGTCTGATGAGAGCTGATAGACAAAATAAGCTGCATATATGTTGTTCTGTGATTCGATTCATTCACATATGTACATAGTTATATACACATCAAAATGTCAATGCATTCAATCTATGAATCATGCTAGCTTCTTCTGAGGACACTATAAGTATCCAATGAAAGATTAATTATATCCTACACCTACAACTCATGTATGAATTAGCATCACTGAAAATACGTAATGGATATTGTGGTAGAGATATACATTTCCAATATGTCCCACTGCAAGCCTCTTGCCCCTACCATATAACATATTTTGCCACTTTGCTTTTCTAGTACTGCCATGATCTGTTCTGTGTCAAAGAAAAGAAGCCTAGCCATTGATATCATATCATCAGTCTTTTCAGAGTCTCTGTTAACCGATTAAGGTAATGAATAGTTAGATTTTAGTGCAAAGTCCTTCGTGGAATCGTGGGCATTTCTCTCAAATATTATCTATGCAATGGTAAACGTTTATTTGTGCCCTGTCCACAATAGATGCTACAGACATATTTATACCTACAAAATTATTATATACAAGAAACCATAACTACTACTTCATCTCTTGGAACTGTCTGAGATCTAGCAAAGTTTTAGACAATAATTTCAAAGGGCACAATAAAAGACGGAAGCTTACTAGAGGATGATAAATGGCAAGGCAACATTACTCCCACTCGTTTATAAAGCTTTCTTCCCCTCCTGTGACTTGTTCATGGAATCAATCCTTCATTGCTTGGGCCTAAGCTCAATGCCTTCTACAATGAGGCCGCTCTTACAGAAACTACTAATTTCCATTAGACTAAACCGCACAGTTGCATTATCTTCTTCAGTGATGAACTCACCCATCTCAATCTCAATCCACCCATCGCCTCTGTATCGAGCTTGCGGAGGAGCTATACCTTCATGAGCTATAGGATCGAGGATCACACTACGCTCATCTGCTGCGCTTTGTTCATAAGCAACACGGAACCTAAAAGGAGTTGTTGCAGTCCGTGGATTGTGTTCTGATGAGAGCTGATAGACAAAATAAGCTGCATAGGCTGTTCGTGGGGACAAATTTTTAGTTTCTATGCACCCCTTTATCTCAAGCCACCATACATAATTGAGCTCAGCCACTTGGGCAAACCTGTGATGCGATTCATTCACATATAAATATGCATCAAAATGCAACGTAGTAATAGTAATCATGTCAGGGTTTAGAGGTAGCCATATCCACTTTACTTTCTCTTAACCATGCTTCTCTTCTGAGGACACTATATATGTCAAACCCCACAAACTCACTATGAAGGCAACAACATCACACCTTCGCAAGGTAATTCATACTTAATCAAAATCTCAATGATATTACATATTCTTTCTGATCCAGGGCCTTTTTTGGTCACAATCTACATTAAGCATATTCTTTCTTATGCAGGGTTTGAATTAGCATCACTCAAAAATATAATTGAATTGATAAATAGTAAGATAATGGTGGAGAGAGAGAATAGAATACCTAGACTCTGGTAGAGATATCCATTGCCAATATGGGGGTGTATCTCCCCATATAACTGTAAGCTCTCTTGCCCCTACCATATAGCATTTTTTGCCACTCTGCTTTTTTAGTGCCATGCTCTGTGTCAAAGAAAAGAAGATAGGAAGGATGTCGCTTGTCATCCATGGTTCCCAATCATAGTATAATAGTATACCATTAATATTTAGCCATTGATATCATCAGTCAAACTTACCTATTCATGCCACCCAGTGACACTAATCCCCATAGACAGAAAATCAAGCTTGTTGATGTTCAAATTTCTTTTTTATTTTTGTAAATAAAATAGCAAATTTAGTAAAGCATCTCCAACAATGAGTTTTCTATTACATATAATTGCAAAAATCAAAAGTTCAAAATAATTCAAAAAGTTTTTTTTTCTTCTCTTAAATCAAACATCTTTCCTAGTATCTAAAACCTATTAAATCTTAGAATCCAATGGCAATGGGTGATGATGACCCAAGAGAATTCTTGATTCTTTAAGGAAAGGTAATAAATCATAGAAATTTAGAAAAAATGAATGAATGGGGTTTTTGAGTTAATTACCATGTTACCATTTCCTATGATGATGGGGTGATTGCAAAGATGAAAGTAGAGATCCTTCTTGGACAAGGAGTTTAAAGAACTGGAAATGATTTCCTTATAACCTTGGGGCAGAAATCTCTCCCACACAATATCAGAATCCGCAGCAATTCGAAAGAGATGAGAGACCAGCGATGATCTGCACGCGTCCTGAGGGGTTGTGCAGGAAACGATGTGGGAGATACACTCTGCAGGCAACATGCTGATGATATTCATCTCTGCTTCTGCTTCCTTCATTTTCTTATGTCGATCGTCTCTCTTTCCTCCCTCTTCCTCATCTTCTCTTGATATCCCAGACAGGGATGGCAATAATACCCGTCGGGTCGGGTTCCCATCGGGTCTCCAGGCCTAACGGGGGAGTTTTCAGGGGGAAATTGGGGCCGGGTACGGGGATTCCCGAATTTGCAAAATCCCCGACTGGGGATGGAATTGTTATCCCCATCCCCGAACCCAGCCCGATAAGTAATATATTTATTTATAATCAATATATATATTAATATAATATAATAAACAAAGTTATCTTATAGACTAGACGGATTTATTGTGCTTACTGAAAAAAATTAAAAAGATTTGGATAGAAATTATTTCAAGTTTTGTGTCCTCATTCTTTGCCTTGTTGAGTTATTATTTTAACAAGAAATATATTGTGGTGGTTGTTTTTAAAATTTCACAATGATGTGATTATGCTTTAGAAATTATTTTAACAAGAAATATCTTATTAAAAATCGGGGATTGAGGCAGATATGGGAGGCACTTCCTCGACGGGGACGGGGACGGGAATGAAGAGCGGGGACGGGGATGATATTGCCATATCTGGCCCCTAACCGACCCATTGACATCCTTAATCTCAGATCATTTGTTGCTTTCAGGTGTGTAGGTTCCTCCATAGTGCAGTGAATATTCTTTGCCGCAAGTTTAGAAATTTGGGAGAGACAATTTTCACTTGAATGAAACGGGAATAACACTATTTTAATATTCCCGATCAACAACACTATGACATGCATGATAACCTTTTCACGTGACGTAGCATTAATGGTCTTTTTTTTCTTCTTTTGATTAATGGTCGGAAATAACAAAATAGTATTATTCCCATTGCAAGGCCGGGTATGAAGACAACTAGGAAAACTATCCCCAATGGCGAATCATTTAATGATTTGAGCATTGCAAGAAATAAACATAAGAGAGATGTTAGAAGACCTTTCAAATTTCAAGATGAGTGTATTTAATGGCATGTTCTCTAATTCATAATCGAAATTAAAATAAGGAGTTGAATTCTGATCACAGATTAATCATGTGTTTACTTCACATAAAGAAATGAAATTACAAGTAGGGCCCACACTAAATTAGGTTAGGGTGTGCAAGATCCAATCCAATTTGCTCAAACCGATCAATCCAATTCAATCCAATTCAATTTTAATCAGTTTCAATGATTTGACGAATTGAATTGGATCCCTAATTTTCAAAACCGACATGATTGGATTGGATGATGGATTTGCTTGTGAGAGTCTAATCCAATCTAATTATAAATAGATATTTGAATTAAGCTATATTAATTATTGAAATGTGAAGTTTTATGGCATGTTGAGCTTTAGGATGGTTTTGTATTCTAGAAAATTATTTAACTATGAGCAAGTTGTAAATTTGTTGGTTGTAATTAGGTTAACAATGTTGAAAAATGCAAAAGGAAAAATATTTGGGTTTAGGCCCAGACTGGCTGAACCAAACCATCTTAAATTGGTTTAGTTTGGTTCGTTTCTTCATTAATTTTATTAAAACCAAACTGAATTAAACCGTTATATTGTAATTTATTCGGTTATAATTTTAAAGTAAAATCGATCCAATCCAAACCGTACTCACCCTTAGTCTTAATTGAACTAAGACGTTATCATGAGAGTTTTAATTGTTACCCAAACTTTTGATTTTAAAGATCATCAATATTTATTTTATTTTGATTTCTTTTTTATAGGGTTTTCTTAATTTTCTCAATATTTTTAAAATAAAAGAATAAAACAGAAGGGGAAAAAAAAAAACAAAAGCAAATTGGCACGCACGCATTTAAGTGGTATTTTTATTTTTATTTTTTAATGAAAAAGAAGTTGTGCATAGAGGCCGGCCCTCTTAAATAAAATCCAAAGGAAATGACCCTGGGCCTGAGCCGGCCCGGCCAATATTCCGCTTCTCAGTCTACCAATCTTGGTAGGTTTTGAGCAGTCATGGGGTTTGCCTTGACCAGCCCTTCTCCTGTTTTCTACCGCCACCCACAACAACAATTCATAACTCAACCATTCCCACCGACCCCGGCTCACCACCTCTAGCACCACCAAACACATCGCATCAAACCATAAACCCTACCTGATGGCCGATTCACCTTCTAAAACCCTGGAACACCAAGCTCCAACGCAGGCCTCAAATACCGAATCAGATTCCAAACCCGTAGACGAAGAGAAGCCGCAGGAAGCTGAGGGGAATCCACAGAACGCGTCTAAAGAAGAAGAGGAAGCGGAGGACGATGAGGAGGAGCCCGGTGAATGTGGGTTCTGCTTGTTTATGAAAGGCGGTGGCTGCAAAGAGAGCTTCACAGCTTGGGAACAGTGCATTGAAGAGTCTGAGAAGAACAAGGAGGACATTGTTGAGAAATGCTTTGAGGTCACTTCGGCTTTGAAGAAGTGTATGGAGGCTCATCCCGATTACTACCAGCCCATATTGCAGGCTGAGAAGGCCGCTGAGGCAGAGGCTGTCAAGGAATTGGAGAAGGAAAAGGCTGCTGAGAGCTCCAAGGATCAAAATGCCGCCGCTTCGGAGCAGCATTCGGTTTCCAGTGGCGAGAAAGATGCATAGCCGGTTAGGTGCTTGTTGATTTGTCTCTGTCAACTGGAAAAGAGAAAGTATATGATTTTGTACCTTTTCACACACCTAATTGGTAAGCATGGTCAGTCGTCCAGATTTTTGGAAATTATTTTAGTTGCGGATATGATTAGTGGAAATTCAGAGACTTGAAAATCATAAGTGTTTGAAAACTTGTAATTTCTGTGATCACAATAATTTTACTTGGATAAAACCAATAACAATCACTATTTTTCAATTTATAACTGACTCTGTTTGTGGATCAATTAGTTGCTGTCAAGTTTCTGGGTTTTTGTTTCCAATGCAATGCTTTGTGTTTGTCTTTCTGTTTGAAATTTTGTTACATGTATTTGCTATGTGGTGGTGACTTGATCACGTTTGCACATGAATAGTGTGTCTTATATTTGATTAGTCATTCAAGTTGATGAGATGGAATCATCTTCTATCTGATTATTGCTGATCTTAAGGCCTTTAGCTGGAGTTTAGAGTTGATGAGCTATACGACATGTATAGTAGCAAGAAAAACTGCGATTAGTCGTTGCGGTGCAATCAATTAGAGGTTTTGTGACTACCATGCAATGCACCTACATATTCAATTAGTTATCAGATGGTTCCCCAAGTTGTAGGCTTTTGAGATATATACTGTAATATAATGAAGAGCTATGTCTTTAAAAAGAAGTTTATCATAACTGAGTAGTTAGATTTGACCATGGACAATAGGCACCTTGAAACAGTTTAAGCAGGGGTGGTTCACATCAATTGCATTTTGATAATTACCTACTGTTTTACAATCTTTTTGAGCACCTAGAAAGGTTCAACATTGTGGTAACATTTTCCCTTCTATCTGTCATGGTACCTGAAGATTGCGACAATTTTGGCGGGGTTCAACACCTCAAGTATTGTTCTCTGGTCTAATATATCTCCATCTACAAATTGTGTATCTGAATTGTGAATCTGGTTAGTTTAGATGCTGGACTTTGGATCAACTTTTCGTAGGGTCATTGGTTCCATTTGGATGGTACTGTGCTTTAACATGAATGTGATCTGTGCGTTGGTTTTGAGTGCCGAGGTTGGTAAGACAAATTTGGTGCTGCACTGGAATCGCTTATAATTTCATTTGAAGTTGATCTGAAAGACAAAATTGTTGCTGCACTTGATTCATAGCATGTGGATTTGTTACATGTAGTAAGCTTGATCTGAAAGATCTAGTTTTCTGGTACACTTGTCCATGTCTGCCTTTTGCCTAGATGACCAGCATGGCATCTTAACATGCTAAGAGTTCTTCCCAGATTACTTTGTAATCACTTATTTCCAGCCTCACATTTAGTGAAAGATTTTTTTCACCTTGTACTGGCATTACGAAATTTCCATTTTATCGACAAGCATGGTGATAGTTTCGTGAAAAATTGACCTATTCCCACATCCATGTAAATATATGTAAAAAAATACCCATATAATGAATTAACTAAAATTATCTAGGAAAGTGGTTTTGATACCAAAATCCATAAAATCTACTCTTAAACCTTGAATCTTTCCCTTACCCTCCGTTTGGATGAAAACTAAAACAAAACTGAAACACTCATAAGAACTTAAGAAGCTTTTAAAAAACCAAGTGTGAGATCAAGATTATTTTTATTTTTAAAGCGAATATAGCACCATTCTATTTCTATTGTATATAATCAATTAGACCCTTTCAATGCTATTTTTTGTGCACTCTTATGGTGCTTAGTGCCAGTTCGACATTGCTTATTTGGGGTGATAAGTGATTTTTAAAAAAATTTGGGAATCCCAGCTCGTTTGTAAACTATGAAAAAATCACTTATTATTAAAAATTACTGTGAGAGAAAGAAACTAATGAGGTGCTTTCATTTTCTGATTATGCATGAATCAGTTTTGAAGAGGGCACTGGGTTTGATGATTATGCAAGAATTATTTTCTAATTATGTGGGAATCAATACCAACAACACTTTGAACAAAAAGTTTACCAAACACCAAACTGTTTTATCTCACAGCTGATTTCTCTCACAGCAAATCTAACAGCGATTATTTTCACAGCACAGCAATGCCAAACTGGCCCTTATTATTTTTTAATAAAGCATCTTTTCAAACAACAAAAAATGCACCTTAACTAAGGTAATATACAAAATTTTAGAAATTAAGTTCCAATGTAGGAACCATTAAATGCAAATGCAACGTAACAAATGGGCGCTAAAGAATCATTAAATGCATTGTTCAATTTTACAAAGGTTATTTGGTAAGATTTATAATCCAAAAAAAGAAATTTACTTCTTTTTTTGTCGGATTTAATCACTGTAGTGAGGATGATAGTTAGCATGAGGGAGTAAATGAAGAAAAAAAATAAAACTAATTTTCATATCCTATTTCCTGCTTACAACAGTGGCTGTTTTGCAAAGTAGAGTTGAGCCAGTTTTTATTATAGTACGAGTATTTGCAATGGTTAGGATTAATTTAATTTTATTGCATAAATTTAAACTAAAACAGTAAAATACTTGTAATGGTGTGATTTAGTTCATTGTAATAGAGAGTGCTATGTGATGTGAATTGCAATAGGCTAACTGTGGGACTCACATACTGATAAATTGAAGCTATTAAACTATACCATTGCAAGTAAAATTGCAGTTCAATTCAATAGACATCAAAATAGTTTAATAAATTAAACTATTGCATTGAATTATTGAACAATCATAATAGGAAAAATGCACAATATGTGATTTTCTCGCAATCAAATTTTATTGTAGCTGTAAATTATCGTTAATTGAGAAAGAAATTAGAAAAACAACTTGTCATTTAATGAGGTATGTGATATATTGAAGGAGGAGCATACACATGCTAAATAATTGAAACCAAATCCTAGGAAGAAAAACATTTCCACTAACCAATCCACTACCACTAAAGACAACCAACCTAATTTGCTAAATCATCGAAGGCCATTCACCATATGAATTGACTGCAACACTTGAAGGAAAAAAGACGTCTTAAAACAATGACCAATGTTGCAGCTATGCTAGTGCTAACAAAAACAAAGCAAGCGAAACCTTGAAATAGAAAAAAAATAAGCGGTGCTTAGATATGAGTCCATTTTCATTAGAACGTAATGGATGCTATCAAGGATTTGGGGTGAGCCAGATGATTCGTTGCCTTAATAAATTTATACCAATATAAATATCGTGTCTTATATCCATATCCTGTATATCATTAGTGTCAACATTGATGGCGTCATTCAATTCATGGCATTTCTTGTAAGACAAATACCTTGTTTTAATCCATGAAATATGATATTTTAACAAGAAGAGGAGTCGAGGAGGTTGTATTAGTTTATGTCGAGCATGTCTGCAACTCTAGTCTAATTGCAAACTAATTAGAACACTCGTGTTTTGAGGATTCCTCTTCTTATATGGATTAAAACATCCTATCCTAATGCAATCATAATTATTTGAGTGTTTCTTGATGGATAAAACACTAAAGTAAATGCATGTATATATATATGTATATATATAGAGGTCTTTTCCCTAGCAGTTGATACATATAGAAATCTCATTCCATTGAGAGAGAGAGAGAGAGAGAGAGAGAGAGAGAGAGAGAGAGAGAGAGAGAGAGAGAGAGAGAGAGAGAGAGAGCTTAAAAGACTACATAGGAGAAGAAGATCCTTATTTCCACCATTCAATCATGTCAGATCAAGGTTAGTATTAGAGTTCAAAGACTTGATAAGACTTACATATGGTATCATAGCACTAGGTCTTGTTCTTTAATCTAACTTTTCGATTTTACAAGATATGCATAAAGTTTATTTGATCATTAGTCATGAAGCATGTAGTATAAAACAATTGCATATCTTATGTGATAAGGTATAATCTAGAACATAAGTTTTTTTTTCCTGCTCAATCATGCTTGAAAGGCTTTTGATCAAAGAATGAAAATTACAATTGCATAAGTTAAGCGAGTCACAATAGCTTAAACTGTTACAGAGGCAGTTTTCAATTGATGAATTGGTCAAGATTTGCATCACAGTTCATAGCCTTTTGTACAACTATTGATCCAAAAATGAGAGGGGTGGAAATTGATAAATAACTATGATGGAACAACATGAAGAAAATGTTTGCATAGACTAACAGGGAACCTCTTGATCCACAAATGAGAGGTTACTTGTACATGAAGTTTATTCAAACCTTAATAATTCACTGCTTTGGAATATGTTTAACTCATGATCCACAAATGTGAGTTAATAATGTTTAAGTAAAGATCTAAGAGGACATTTTTTCTTGTTTGTTTGGAGTTTATCAATTTACAGTGAATACCTTAAACTATCAATCTATTGAAACATTGACTGGATTGATTAAATGCCACTGACATAGAGTGAGAATCAAATGTCTCAAAAGTAGACATTTCCTCTATGAATCTCTTTAAATAATCCTTAAGGCTTTCGCCTGCCTTTTGCGTTGTGCTAAACAATGTTGTAATGTCATTCTTTCTCTTTTGATATTGCACACATATTGACGTTTGAAAGCTTCGCAAAGCTCGGTGGACTTTGGCTTCAACTGCCTGAACCACGTCAATGTCGACCCCGACAGACTTGACGAAAATAGTTTGCACAACAACCTTTAGTCTTCGCTTTCGAGGACCATCTGTTGATGAAACTAATAAATATGCTTGATGGGATCAGTTATGCCTTTCAATAATTTAAACTTGGGCTATACAAACTTCATGGGCTTCTTAGTCTTCAGAATATCATCGGTGAATGGCGATTTGTAGATCCCATTTACAGCTTCCATGGTCAACTCGGCATGTGTTTGCGATTTATATCCCTTCACAATCTTCTTGATATGTCTTGGCAATTAGCTGTCTTTGGACTTTTTCAGTTCCTTCATATGGTCGTGATTGTCTTCATGGTCGTTGTGCTAATCATCGGAGTGGATACTCCATATGGTACTATCATTTCCTTCCTTTTGTTTCCCTTAGGGCATTTCGGATTCGACATATAATTGCCTTTGGATTTCTCCAAAGCTTCAACCGCCATCTTATTTGTTTCATGCAACTCCTTCAGTATTTTCTTGAGCCGGATGGATGCGAGACTAGGCTATCCTTTTTGTAAGTTTAGTCCGACATCTTCAGATCGAGGATTAGATGAGGTTGGAGCGTCTTGTGTGGATCCAACCATTAATTGATTTTTTCAGAGTTCTCACAAACAATGACAATTATTGGAGCAGAAATTCTTACAATAAAAATATTTACCACAAGTTCTCGGCTTTACTTTGTACGCAGAATAATTGAATGAAATCTCCAAGCAACACTCCTCCTAAATCAAATGAGATAGATGTAGGGTAACTCCAAAAGTTACTTTAACGCTCAAGTCAGTTTTTGTATGTATTTGAGTGCACAAGTTAATCCGAAACCGCATACGTCGATCTGGATGTGAAACCTCACTTTTATACCTAGCAACAACCTTGGGATGTAAGTTCCACTTTGCACAATATATGCATCTTGACTTTTTTCAGGTCACTGAGAGTTATGAGGGATCAACCCTCAACCACGTTTGTCTTATTCCACAATTCATGTTGTCATGAAAGAATGCGCAATTGAATGGACCGTTGACAGAGTCGCATTAGGTTGATCACACGTCAGATGATATTCATCTAATCCTGTGGGTTGTGACGCATCCCAACCTGTGTTGTTGGGTTGTGCACACAGGAACCCAAGTCATTGACTTGTACACATCAGAACCCATGTTGTTAGGTTGTGCACACGAAAACACAAGAAAACAGAAAGAACATAACTAAACATCCGCCTAAGAACTGAAAGCACAATTGACAACAATGAACAAACCGCAAAGAGGGCCTATTTTTATCAAATCTACTTACCATCATAGCTAGTTGAACATGCATAGTTGATTGAACATGTTACACATGCATTGGTGGTTGAACATGTTGAACATACACAAGTGGTTGAACAAGTTGCACAAGCATAGGTGAAATAGGAATAGACATAAACACATAGTCATCTTGGAATAGAAATATGTTTTCACATACTTACTTACTAAATGTATATGTATTACAGAGAAGCAAACTATTTATCATAGGTGATTGAACATCCATTAGAGTTGAATATGCATAGGCGTTTGAACAAGTTTCACATGTATAGGTGATTAAACAAGTTGCACAGACACCAGTGGTTGAACATGCATAGGTGATTGAATAGGTTGCACAAGCATAGGTAGTTAAACAGGTTGCACAAACATAGGTGATTGAATATGAATATGTGATTGAACAGGTTGCACATGCATGTGGTTGAACATGTTGCACAAACACAGGTGATTGAACAGGTTGCACAAGCATAGCCAACATAGTGATATACATAAGCACATGGTCATCATGCATTAACAGAAATACTTATTCACATACTTACTTACCAAATGCATATGTATTACATAGAAACAAATCTACTTATCATTATAGGTGGTGGCACATGTATAGCCACAAGTGCTTGCACATCATGATGATGCATTATTAAAGAATATTGAGTAAATTTGTCCAAATTACCTTGATTATCGTGCTCGACTCTGAAACGCAAACTTCAACTAAAAACAAACTCATTTTGTACAAACACATATAACTAACACTTATGAATTGGAAACCCATTTTGTACAAACTTATTTTCTAAATTGGCATATAACCAACCTCTTTGAATTAAAAATTCATTTCATACAAATTCATTTTATACATGAGATATAACTAACCCTACCGAATTAGAAACTCATTTCCTACAATGACATATAACCAACCCTTTTGAATTAGAAACCATAAACTTTAAGTGATTAAGTTAGTTTCTGTATGTATTTGAGTGCACAAGTTAATTCAAAATCAAATATATTGATTTGGATATGAAGCCTCACTTTTATACATGACGACAACCTTGGGATACAAGCTCCACTTTGCACATCCTATGCCAATCTTCACCTTTTTTAGGTCACTGAGAGTTATGCGGGATCAACTGTCAACCATATTTGTCTTGTTACGCAATTCATGTGATCATGGATATATGCAATTGAATGGACTGTCGGCAGAATCGCATTAGGTTGATCATACGTTAGATGATGTTTGTTTAATCCCATGGGTCGTGACGCATCCAAACTTATGTTGTTAGGTTGTACACATCTGAACTTAAGTTGTTGGGTTGTGCACATCAAAACCCATGTTGTTGGGTTGTGCACGTCTGAATACATGTTGTTGGGTTGTGCACATATGAACCTATGTTTTTGAATTGTGTGCATCAGAACCCATGTTATTGAGTAGTGTACATCCGAACCCGCATTGAGTTAATGCGCATTCGAACACGCGTTGGGTAGTGTAAATCCAAGCTCATGTTTAGTTAATACGCATCCTCTGCATCGGTTGCGCCTAAACCTAATTCCACAGTGTGAGGAAACTTTTGCAATTCTCTTGAATGCTTGAATTTTTAGATTGAATTGAACTCTGCTGTCTTTCTCTCATTATCTTCAAACATTCAATAGAAGCAAAATTTTCCTCATAACAACCTATACAAAAGACCAAAGACAAACTAATTCAAGCATTCAACCTCATTTCCTTTAGCATACAACATAATGAAACTAAAACCAAACCAAGTACAATACAGACACATTACAGTAACCCAACCAAACCAGAAATATTGTTGACAAAATTGTTCAACATCAAACTGTTGAACATATGTGCGAAAAGGGTGGCTAACAGATGAAGTATATTAGTTAATGGGAAGAATGAAGTATATGTGCATAGGGGTTCGGCAAACAGTAATAGATGTAGTATGGGAAGGAAGTGTCAATAACAGAAAAGAGTTGATGAAAGTGTCAAGCCAAATGGTGAAATTTGCATCTGTCGCCATATAAGCAGCCATTCAAATTCTTCAAATCTTCACTCTAGTCCACAGCTCGGCAATTCCATAAGAAAAGTAGCATTGTAATCTACCAGAGTAACCAACAAATGTTTCCCATTAACGGCACAGCCTGGTCATATAGTAGATGTTGACAATCACACCCTCCTCTAGCTCCTAAACACACATAAGAAGATAAGACAATCCGTTATTGAGTAATAGCAAAGCATGCTCCAAAATAAATAATTCAACACATTGTGAACTCTTAAATAGCTTTATTTTATAACTTAAATTTCATTAGCCCATCCACCAAATAAAATAAAAAATCCAACAGAAACAAAACATCCAAAAGCAACAATCTTTAAAATATGACATAAAATGCTTTTATATAAATGAAAAATAGTATGAAACATGTTTGCAGTACACTTGAATAATACTTTATTCATATGCACCATAAGTTGAATAAGCGATAGACATTACCTATGAGCATTATTAGACAATCCAGGAACCTACTGAGCGCTTCTCACGACACATTCTCCTATAATCATAAGTTCTATACTAAATCTGAGGGGTACCTTCAAGGTTACAACAATACATACAACCTATATGAATATAGAACCAACTGCTCATGCATACAGGACACAAAACCACAGGAAAATATGAATGACAAAACTAAAAATCGGCCCAAAAATTGAAAAGAATAAACAACCAAAGATGACCTATTCTACTAACCACCAAAGCTTGTTAAACAGGCACATGCACAACATCAGTCATAGGCACAACATCAGCCACAACTATAACATCATGATTCTGCACATCATGATTCTATATTAACATAAACCCATTTTTCTACAAACCCATTTTGGTATTTTGTACAAACCCATTTTATACACTAGAATTATAAAGAAACTCATTTCATCAAAATGTGAAAAATAATTGATCTTTATATTCGAATAGAGATTTTCAATTCACCTTTGTAACCAGATAACGCCCAATCATAATGTACTTAACCTAGTCTCTCCCTCTTCTTCTTATTTTTGCATTTGACGCATCACGTCTCCACTCCATCTCTCTCTCTCTCTCTCTCTCTCTCTCTCTCTCTCTCTCTCTCTCTCTCTCAACATCCACCTGCAACAAACACAAAACAAGAGAGGTCATTTTGGGTTCGATTTTGAGTTTTTGTCTAGGAATTTTGAATTAGGGTTTTGATTTTTAGGTTTGGGACTTTCGGCTTTGGGCTTGTAAATTGCAATTAGTGTTTCAAATCAAACATTTGTATTGTGATTCGAACTATTTTCTTTCATTGATTGATAGACATTGGAAAAAAAAAATTGTTGCTGTGGTTATTGCTTTGTTAGGGTGCTTTGAGGCAAGTATTGAATATGTTAAATTGTTGTAGAAACTATTTTGGTGTGTTTTAGGTTTTTTTAACTTGTTTATAATCTATTTTAGGTTGTTTTTAAGTATTTGAAAATATGTTTTGATGTTTTTGTCTCTGTTTTAAGTTTTTAGAGTTGTTTAGAATCTGTTTTAGGTTGTTTTAACTTGTTTAGAATCTATTTTCATGTGTTTAGCTATGTTTTAGATTGTTTTAAGTATGTTTTGATATGAAATATTATTATTGTGGTTGTTGGTTAGGGTTTTAAAGTTACATTTGTTTTGTTTGAAGTTGTTTTGAATGTTTAAAATTATGTTATAGCTGGATGATTAGTTAGGATTTTGTTTGATTTATTGTGTATGATAGGAAAATATAGTCTAGCCAATCAAACACACTTAATGCCTCAATTAGTGCATCTTTGATTCAACCCCAAACATAACCTCCTCAAACACAATCCCAAACACAAGGCCTAAAAGAGGAAGTTGTGTCATCTCATTTGGGATGGAAGAGGAAACCAAATAAGAGTATGGTGTGGGATCACTATACAAAAATGAGAAAGAATGATGATATGGGTGTTGAGAGAATAATTGGGGTTTACAATTATTGCAAAGTGGATATGCATGCAGATCCCAAGAAAAATAGGACAACTGGGTTGAAAACCCACTTAGAAAGGAGATGCAAGCTATCTCCTATCTATGGAAAAGGTGATGCAAACCAATCGGTATTGGCACAAGAGGGCAATAAGTAATGCTTTGGTGCCTCGCACCTTCAATCAAGCAAGATCAGAAATGAAGTGTGTGAATTACATCATCAAGGATGAGATTCCTTTTAGGGCGGTAGAGGGGACAAGGTTTAAGGGTTTTATCCATGATCTTCAACCTAGATTCATGATCCCTAATTGGAATAAGCTTGCTAAAGGAGTATGGGATTTGTTCTTAGTCGAGAAGACTAATATTATGAGTATGATAAGTGATCAAAGAGTAAGTATCATAACCGATACTTGGACCTCTATCCAAAACATCAACTACATGGTAGTCACTGCTCATTTCATGAATCATGAATGGAAGTTGCATAAGAGGATAATAAATTTCGTTAAGATCAAAAGTCACAAGGGTGATGACATTGGGAGGTGTTTAGATGCTTGTTTGAATAGTTGGAGAATAAAGAATGTGTTTAGCATTACAGTTGATAATGCTAGTGCAAATGATGGGGCGGTAAAGTATATGGCCAAGAGGTTTAAGTCATTGAACACTCTTATGCTTGACAACAAATATTTGCATATGAGGTGTGCTTGTCACATTCTTAATTTGGTTGTTAAGGATAGGTTGAAGGAGCTTTCTAGCTCAATTGCGGGGATTAGAAATTGTGTGAAGTACATATATTCTTCACCATCAAGGTTGGATAAGTTTAGGGATTTTACCATTTTAGAGAGCATGGAAATGATGACAAACATTCCTTTGGATGTGGCAACAAGGTGGAATGCCACTTATAAAATGTTTTATGATGCATTTAAGTATAAAAATGTGTTTACTAGGATGGTGGACGAGAATGATCCATTTGTTGCTTACTTTAATGAGCTTGAGAAAGATGGAAAAAAATATGAAGAAAGTTGGGCCACCAACCGAGTCGGATTAGGAGAATACACAAGCCTTTGTGCATTTTCTTAAATTTTTTTATGAAACCACCCTAAAGCTTAGTGCCACCAAAACTTGCACATCCAATATCATGTTTACCGAATTGGTTGGGTTACAAGTTGAGATTGAAAGAAAAATGAAAGATGATGGGGGTGAAACTTTGCAAAAGGTGGCTTCTTCAATGAAGTTCAAGTAGGACAAGTATTGGGGTACCTTTGAGGGTGTCAACAATCTTGTGTTTATAGAAAATGTGTTAGACCTTAGATGGAAGCTTGCCTTACTCAAGATTAGCTTGTGCAATCTTGAAGCCGAACCTTCAAAGGTTGAGCTATTGGGGATAAAGTCAAAAGTGCCTTGCTCACTTTGTATAATGGGTATAGAGGGGTTGGTAGCTGGGGTCCTCTACAAACACTAGATGAGGGGGATGAGTATGGTTATGAACTTGATGGTGATGATGCTTATTCTCAAATGTTGAAGCAGATGTTGCTTCAAAGGAAGGAGGAACAACAAATGGAGATCTCTAATGAAGTTGATAAATACTTTGTTGATCCATTTGAAAACCCAAGGAACAAAAACTTCAACCTTTTGGATTGGTGGGAAGGGAATCAATCAAGATATCCAATCCTTTCCAAGGTTGCCAATGACATATTTGCAATACATTCCTCTACGGTTACAAGTGAGAATGTCTTTAGCCTAGGCAAAAGGATTGTGGATCCTTTTAGAAGCTCCTTGACTCCAAAAATGGTAGAGGCATTAGTGTGTACTTATGATTGGCTTAGAGCAGATGAATTTAACTTATACAAGGAACCATCAGATGAGGAAATTACTTTTATATAAGAAGAACTTGAAGAAATTCAAGCAAGTAAGTTATTTCAATTTATTTATCTTTATTGATTTTGATTGATACTTTGATATTTTAATACTATCTACTATTATTTTTTTTTTTTTTTTTTTTTTTTTTTTTTTTTTTTTTTATGTAGTGCTGCTAAGGCTCAAGGTGGTAATGCTTAAGTTTCTACTTCAACAAGCATTTTTCCTTCTCGATCTCCATCACATTTGTAATGCTCAAATCAAGTGCCTACTTTTGTTTGAGTTGTAAACTAATTAAAACTTCTACTTTTTTTTTAGTTGTAAACTAATTCAAACTTAAAATTTTTTTTTGTTGGGTTGTAAACTAATTCACACTTCTTCTTTTGTTGGATTGTAAATTACGTTTATACAAATTTATAAATAAACCCAATCCTAGACATGTATTTATAGAAAAACCCAAGCACTATTTAAACATAGAAACACACCCAAAATCAACCCCAAAGTCAACTTTTTGGGTGTGTTTATAAATGGATTTTGAGTGTGTGTAATGATGGGTTTTGGGTGTGTTTATATGTTTAAATAGTGCTTGGGTTTTTTTATAATTTAAGCCCCCATTTTGGGTGTTTTAGTGAAACTCCCTTAAGTTTAACCAGGGGTGGGCATTCAAATTGGAAAACTGAGCCGAATTGTAGAACCAGGCTAAACCGGACTAGCTTAAATATATTTTATTTATTTATATAATATTAGCCCGAACCCAATTTTTCCTCCAAGCCTAATCTTTCTTCAAGCTCAAATACTCTTCCAAGCCATCAATACCAACTCCAAGCCCTTTATTTGTTTTTTCAAGCCCAAAAAATAAAATTTTAGTTGGAATTTATATAAAATAATAATAACAATTCAGTCTAAAATCAGACTGAAATTGGTTCAAACTTAATCGGCTGATTTTATAAATTTTTTTTTCATTAAAAGCAAACCGAATTGGACTAAATAGTATTGGTTTTGATTCTGGTTTGAAGTGGAAACCAAATCGAACCAAACCGCACCCACCCCTAAGTTTAACTAAGTCGTACTTTGGATTTGGATGTTTAGTTTTAGGCTTCAATTTATGCTTTAAGCATGTTTAATTGTAGTTTTAGCTTTTAGGCTTCAATTTCTCATTTTATCATGTTTGCCTAAGTACAACTATCCAAAAACAGTCCCTAAAACATTGCCCATCAAAACTGGGCTTAAAAACTGCATTCAAATCCCAAATTGAGCCCATAAAATGTCAAGTGGGCTAAAAAATTTGGTCAAAAGAGCTCAATCTGTTTATTTCCGTAGGCCTACCACCAAACCAGCCCGACCGCTACTTGCAGTATTACCGACAGTTGGAGAGCTGACTGCAAATTGGTTGGCGGCGATTTCAATTTTGGGTAAACTAACTACCCTCAGTCGTTCATCGGTACTGGCCCACCAAACCGATTCCACCCCTAGGCTATACTATTTAAAATTCAAAAGTGTATAATTTTATAGGAATTTTTGCGTTGTGCTATACTATAAAGGGACATTTTACTTACTATAAATCACTTGCTTCATCACGCCACCCCATTACAAAAGCTTTCAAACCCTAGAGCTTTTCGAAAATTGAACTTCAGTTCAAGAAAGAACATACTGGCATACTGCACATCAGACCAATAGAAAAAGAAGAACATAAGAATACAATCCACAGCATTATCACTTTTTTTTTAATAAAAAAATCTCTAGGGATGCTATAAGCACATTTTAATCTGGGCTATATGAAGAAGTGGAAAAGTCCTGCAGATGCCAATATCCCAGCTTATAGCATGCAGATTGCAGAGGACATGCCACGGTAGAGAATGTCTTCAAAACACTCTTTAGTTTCCTTTAAAAAAAACTCATTTTCCTAGATCGAAATGGAAGAAAATGACTTAGTGCCCCATCTTCTTTCAGAACAGAGAGAAAAAAGTGCTGATTTCAAGCCGTATGAACACTACGTTGTATTTCCCGCTGCGTGCCCCTGGAAAAGGATGGAAAAGAAAAGAAAAATAAAAAATCAAAACCATAAGAAGTAATCTTTTCTTATCAAACTTTTCATCCTAAAGTATATTACAGTTATCAATAACTAGAAGAATACAGTAATGTCTTTCCAATTCAGTGACTCTCAATACTGCATCTTGCTCACAACATCAAAGAACTGATGAAATAATAAAAAACAGATCACACATCACAGGGTGTACAAGTAATCTCTTCTCCAATATTTATCCTTTATGTGAAAAGGATGAAAGAGTAAATTGGATAAGAGAGGCCATAAGTGATTCTTTTTTGTTTTTAAAGTTTAAAATAAATTTAAAATTGAAAATTAACTAAAGGCAAGACAGGAGAGCTCTGAAAGAAGAAATTAGGTACATTAGGTTGATGAGCAAAAATTTAGATGTGAATCAAATCTACTTCTGAAAGACCCATTTTTGACTGGATAATGAAATTTTCAGAAATTTAATGTGCAAACAACATTTTTTTTTCAATCAATTCAAGCCACTTACAAACACAAACACTGAGTTTTTCATGAGTTCAGCTATTTGCCTACATCCACAAGCGCACCCATTGACCAGAAGGACCTAAACAAGTCCATTAAAATACAACCCCACCAGCCAGTTTTACTCATGGCTTCATTGCCAGCCTACTATAATCTCACTTTTAACAAGTCATTCATTCTAACACAAGCTATGGTTTTAAGATTTACAACTTCTCCAAAACTGAACTAAAAAATAAACTATATGAGTACGTCATTATGTGTGCAAACTGTCTCATTTACGTAGTTAATGTCCAATCAAGCACAAACAGTCGAAACAGAACAAAGAACAGAGAGAAGAGAACTGAGCATACCTCAACGCTGTTATCCATTGCCTTCTATAGGACGAAAGCACAATGGCTCTATACGTAAGTCATTCAAATTTTGGCATTTTGGTCTACCGCAGCCACATCGCAGTCAACCAAATAGTGTGTGGTTGCTCACCTCAAAATAGACACACCGAAGGGTGGTCTGATTGTTTCTTTTTTCTTCTTTATGATTTGCTACCTACCCAACCTAAGGGCATCTTCATTCACTTAAGTTCAGAAACCCCAACCCGAAATGGTTGATCTCCGAAATATCCTTTTCAGTTAAGAAAATTATGCTATTTCAGTCTCCTAACCCTACCCTAGTACACGGTGACTACCTAAAGAACTCCATTAACCTGACTATGTGTTGACTTCATCCTGACTCTCTTAGCTAACAAATTCATTTGGCGAAGATTCCATTGAGATAACAGATTCAGTATACTTTTGTGCAGACAATACAAAACTTTATTGCATGTCAAGTGACACTCACATGAAGGAGTAACCTCTCGATCTGTCTACTCCATATACTTAGTCAGCATGGCTTTTTAGATTTCTTTTCAAATGCTTAATATCACTAAGAGAGAAAATCTGAAAAGTTTCCAACTGACCATCCAAATTCTAATTGTTAAAATTGTAGAAAGTGATTCCTCTTGGTTTGGGGGTGTGGGGGAGGATTTTTTACATCTAAACAAAAATAATGGACATTATCTAATGAGGACTTAAGTTGAAGACTTATGTTCTCATTCAAATGCCTCCCGACACACACACACACACACACACACACACATATACCATTAACAGACTGGATCAGGAGCAGATGTCTTCAGTCCACACTTGAACGGTGGTCTTGTTGATGAGATTAATTTTAGAAAATAACATATACATATAATTATACCTGTGGTTCTTTCTGCAGTTTGCTCAATATAGTATCCAAGTCTGTGTGCATTCTTAAGCCATCTGAATGTAGTTTCTTTATCAAGTGTAGTATTGCTGAGGCAGCTTGTTCCTGAATGCAAACAAAGGGATTAGAGTCAGTCAGTTCTAGCTGTTTGCCTGCCAGCAAATAACTAATGGGGCATTTCAAAATATAAAAAGGAGAAAGAAAGTGTGGATGGATTTCAATGTTCAAGAACCAAATGAGTGACAGAAGGTAAAGAAAAGGCAGATTGCAGGAAGATTTTAAAAAAGAAATACTTGATCAAATTAGGCAGCAATTCGCAAAGGTAAGAAATATATAGAGTAATATGAGTAAATAAGCATCAAGAATTTTAATTTTAATTTTATTTTTTGTATTAAACCATCTCCTCTTCCAACAAATAAACCTGCGCTGCTTGTCAATACACAATGGAAGACTGCTCTGAATGGATAATTTGAGACAGAAACGAAAAGATGCATACTTTGCTTAGTATGATGACCAAAAGTGCAAAGATACAGTATCATAATTGCAAATACTTTGGACTATTATAACTGTAAAATATAACTGTACTATAAAGATAAGTATAACATGTCAAAATTAATAATGAAAAAGAGATGAGTGTTACTGGCAAAGAATAAGAGAGAGAGAGAGAGAGAGAGGAGTGTTAGTGGAAAACAATATATAGATCAAAGATCCTTTCTAAAACACAAATTAATCCTACTTAAACTGCAATCCTAACGATACACAAAAGCATGTCTACCTCTGAAAAAATCAACACATAATCACCAAATGCCTAAAATATAGCTATCTAAGAAAAAGGAAACCATCATTAATCCATCCCCTGTCACCATAACTTCTAAACCATCATCTTTAAAGGTTTTTAAATCAGGAAAAAAAAAATTACCAGGATGGGAGCTTAACAGAAAATAAAAAATAAAAAATCACAGAGGAACTTTGCCTATAAAAAATGATTAGAGAGATATAGCAATGAGGTTACACAATCATGATGACTGTATGGAAAAAATATTTGATAAAAAATAACTGAGAATGTAATTAATCACCAAATAGCATAACACATAGTAAATTCATAACCCAGACCTTTACTTTTGGAATTGAATGTTGGTCAAGTGCAGTAACTAGTGCAGGCACAATCCGCAAATGATGGAGGATTTGCATTGCCTCTATTAAGGTTATAGGAAGTTGCATAAAATTAAAAGCTGCACAACAAACTCGAGAATGGGGATCTTGGAATGATTTCAAAATAACACTCGTAACTTGTTCCAAACAATTTTTCATCAGTACCTGCAGTAAAGGAATGGGTTGAGAGACACTGAAGATCTAAGGATCATATACAATCATGAAATAGTAGGTACTGGATACTAATTAAATACTAAGTTAACACAAATTTGTGCACTATAAATAGTTCAGACTGTCAGGAGGTAATCTAGCCTTATCATTAACAAACCTTAAACCGCAGAGTCTCAGGCCAGATGTACAAAAAGGATACAAGAGATACAAGTAAAACAGAAAATGTATATGGTGTATACAACATTCCTTTATTTTTATTGATACCTACACAAAATATTTATTGACTGATTGAACCATATCGAAAATAAACAGTTTATACTTGGTAAACCAACTACCATTTTCCTTAATCATTATACTTAGAGAAGGTGCAATACAGTATCATATAAATACTCCCAAATATCAGTTAATAGTGTGTAAACAAAATTCATGCAATAAACCAGGCACAAAGCTATTACTACCATTTCGCCGGAGCACTCCTTTGCAATCACTGCAAGCATAGAAATTCCTGCGTGACGCTTCTTCCAATCAGAAGCATCCATGTACTCCAAGAACAACTCAAAAGCAATGGGAGTCATTGTCTTTTCACCTAAGGCAGTTGAAATTTTTGTCAGGTAAGAAATTCCAAGATCTGTCTTCCCGACATTCGCACCCTGGTCACTTTCCTTGTTGTAACATGCATTGTCATCATTTATACAGAGAAGCAGTTTCATTGGGACTGTGAGCAGCCTAACCAAAGTCTGATATGGTAACCCCCTCATCGTAAGTGCCAAATCACTTGCTTCTGCTATGGTTAGCAAGAATTTGTGAACAAACACTTTGGTTCCCTCTGTCACTTGTTCACTCTCTGCTATCTTAAGCATGTCAAGTACTAGTTCATTAAGGTATGGCTTCAAGAGTTGTGGCTCTTCCATTACCAACATTATTAACTCTTTGAGAGCCCCTCGAGCATAGTCTTCTTTCAAGCGACTTAACAAATTAAACAGTCCAACCATCATCCCTCTCAAAAGGTCATGAAACCAATTCCGCCCTGATGAATTCGAAAACAAATGAATCAAACTAACCACAGCACTAAATGTGGCGACCTGAATATCAGCATTTTCCGAATTCAATGCACTTAAAAAAGCCAAGTGTATAGGTTCAATGCTGGGAGCTAAAGCTTTACAAGCAACCGGGCGGTACACTTTTGGCAAAAAAGCAAGCACCCACAAAGCAGAAAGTTGAAACCTTTCAGAATCCGACTGAAAAGACTTCAACAAATACTCAATGAATTCTGGCCATTCATGGCCAACCCCAGAAATCTCTGATGCCATTTCAGATGCAATGGCACAGAGTATCCTCAAAGTGGGCAATGAACACTCTTCTTGAAGAGAAACAAGAAAGTTGTTCTTCATGTTAATTTGAGCATTCAAAGACAACTTAGGCCAAAGGTCACAAAGCACAAAACGAAGAACCAGGGCTGACCTGGCACGAATGTCAGCAGAAGGGCCTTGCCTGATCACATAGAAGAGCTTTATGAATAACAAATCTGGGAAGTGCTTTCTGCAACAATGGAGAAGACTATAGGCTTGATATCGTTGGGGTTCCTGGGGGCTGAAGAGATGAGAGAAGAGGGTCTCCATGGGATGCACATCTTTGGAACTTAGAACGCCGTAGGCTTGTGTTTGCAATTGCACAGAAAATTCCGAGTCCATCGTTCTTCACTTTTTTGGGTTTTCAAAAATCGTCATATCAAATGTGGGTTTGGCGGAGAAATCAATCAGAAAAGCAGAATCGGCTACGAGTTGGCCATTGACGGTTCATTTTTGCTGATGTAAACAAGGGTCTGGATTATGAGACTTGAGCCACAAGGAAGCTAAGAACCAGAGCGAAAATGGAAGGCTATAAGGAGGAGCTCTGCACTCTGAACTACCCTATGCAAGGTTTATTGTTATTTTTTTTTCTTCTTAAGAAAAAGGCTCATAGTTACTTTTGGTCTCTATGGTTTATCTCTTTTTCACTTTTCGTCTTTATAATTTTAATTTGATCAATTGTTCTCCTGTAGTTTCATAATTGTAGCAATTTAAGGACAGATCACGAGTTTTGTCAATTTCTTTCACGACGTTAGGGGTATTTTCATCCATTTCTAGTTTAAAAAAAATTAGAAACTTAAATTTAAATATTTTTTTTAATCACAAACAAGAAACAAGCAATTGATTTGTCATTGAAATGAAATTCCAAAGTGACCAAATTAGCAAATAATAATAAAAGCATTCCCAATCTAGCTCTAAATTCATTAATCAACAAATCCTAACGTCAAAATCAATAGTTGATGGAAATTCCCCTGATGCCGTTAAAGAATTTGATAGAATTCACAACTTGTCCTTGAATTGCTACAATTATGAAACTACAAGGGCACAATTGACCAAATTGAAACTATAAGGATGAAAAGTGAAAAAGATGTCAAGGAACTAAAAATGACTTTTAGCCTAAGAAAAAATAATGTAAATATAAAAGAAATTTTAATTTATTTCAATTGATTGTGTTATTGAAAAGAAAAAAAAAACCATTTTTTCATCATAAATCTCTATTTATTATTTTGTTGACCTTATCATATAAATAAATTGGGTCGTCAACTTGTTTAGTTATTATTATTTTTAAATATTGTAGCCCTATTAATAAATCAGATTTTAATATGAATATGATTTAATAGGATATAGATTGTGATTCAATTTTTTTCTATTTGATTGTGCTTGAAATTTGACTACCCATCAACCTAACAAATAAAAAAAAAATAGAGATAATCCAACCCAATTTGATATAGTTATCTTTTACAAATATTACATATGTGTTTAAGGGCAGCTTCGGTCCGGTATTATAATTCAAATGAAAAACACATAGTACTTGTGAGTTTTTAATCACGTCTAGTCGTTATAATGGATCATAAAATAATTTGGAAGAATATGAATCCGGACTTATCAAATATGGACTAATAAGGTTTAGTGGGCATGCCAAAAGAAAATATGTATAAAAATATTTTAGAATATTTCTTTATATCCAAGTTCGGATTCCCGTCTTCATAAATTAGAGCATGACTACTAATTTTTTAAATTTGCCCAAGTTTGACTATTTTTTTGGAATTTGAGGCCTACCAGGGGCGGAGCTGTGCTAGGGCCTGGGATGGCCCTGCCCCTCCAATTTCTTTAACCCTTTTGAATGTATATATTGGATGTGGTAACAAATACAAATAAAAATTGCTATACTTAAGCCTATGGCCCCCTCACCACAAATCAATACTTGTCAAAATTGTATTTTAATATGAATATAATAGTAAAATCATACTACATTTATAAAAGAAAACCACTCATTTCAATTTAGTGCTTTTGTATGCAATAGTTTACTCAATAGGCCAAAAAAAATATACAACTAAACTTTTTGTGTTTAACATTTTGGCCCCCTCAAATATAAAAACCTAGCTCTGCCCCTGAGGCCAACACTTGAAGGAAAGAAAAGGGGAGGTGACACACAGGGCACATTGAGCAAAAGACCCTCACCAGGAAGTTTGGTTTTTTCATAATAAAAATTTCAAATCATTGGCGCGAAAACTTCAAAGTGGGAGTTTTTAAAGCATATCATAAAACCTTCCAAAACTTCAAGGCGCGAACACAGCAAGAACAGAAACTTTGCTTATCAGAGATTGGAGCATTGAAATGAGCTCAAAGAAAACTCCGCCAAGGTTTAGGGCTGTAGGGCAGCGCTCACTTCCTTCATTATTCTTGTCTTGCTCAAAAAAGTCGTAAGCGAAAAGAAACACAAACCCTTCTATTTTTTTGTAATATATCTTCTATTGATTATTTTTTTGTTCCAAGATATAATTTTTGCGCGTGAAATTAGTGCCAAGGCTGTAGAAGAAGATCCCGATGGGGGCTCGCATGTGCGGCTCTCGGAACGGAAGCCGCACCAGACTGCTGGAAAACCCACGATAGTAAAGGTACCCTTACGTTTATTGGCTGTTGAGAAATTGGTGAGGGGAAAGGAAAGACTATCAAATATTGGGTTTTATGTTGTCTGTTAAATTTTACTTATATTTTCATTGATAAAGGGAAACCAAAGGGGCGATTCCTCTCTATTGTTGCCTACATTTACATATGTGAATCAATAGTTTAAGGAAAAATTGTAACTTTAAAAGAACTATAAGAAATTGGATGGGGATACTGGAAAATTTGGGACTTGAAATTTAAAAAGATAGAAATTTTGGAACTTGAAATTTGTATTTTCCTTTTAGAAGCATTTGGGTCTTTGATTTAGAAGTTGTAACTTGAAATTTGCAAATTGATGGAGCATTTGGGTATGTGATTTAAAAGTTGAGCTTGAAATTTGCAATTGGATGGAGCATTTGGGTCTTTGATTTAAAAGTTGAAACTTGAAATGTATGGAGCATTTGGGGCTTTAATTTAAAAGTTGGGGTTTAACTGAAATTGGTTTAAATTCTCAGGCAAGGTTGAGGCCCTTCTCGTCAATTTTTGGCCTGAGAGATTTAAGTGAGTGCATTGATCATGATGAGCAAATTGAGGCCAAGAAAGGAGGGGAAGCAGAGAAGAATCATGTTGCTGCTTTATTGGCTTTTGAACAATTCAAGCATACTGATCTAGGAAAAGGACATTCTTTAGGTCCATCCACTGATGGTGGAGTAGAAAGTTCTAACGGAGATGTTGTAGAAGAATCAAGAAAAAGGAGGAACCCTTTTGAAGGTTTGCCTTCCTATCTCAATTTCTCTTGTGCAAAGACGTTCTTAGAATAAACTAAATCTTCTCTTGCTTGCTGATTTGTATTTGGTTTGTCTTCAGGGAAACTAGAGGAATATAAAATATTATTGAAAACTGAATATTTTCTTTATGTTGCAACTCAATCAATTCCATAGAATATTGCTTGCTCAGGACTGGATATTATGTGTATAAAAGCCAAGGATCACAATTCTGTTTCGTTTATATTATTATTCTCTATAAAAGTAAGATTAGTTTCTTTTCTTTGAATAATTCAACGGCCCCTGTGCTTTCAAGAATTTGGTTGTTTAATTCATCAGTAATATCAAAGAGCTCCACAACAGGGAGTAGAGTGTAATCAGTTTTCCATGTCTTTACATGCTAATTCTTATGGTGCATTGACTCTCAAGTAATATGATTAACAGTTGTGCTGTGTAAGTGTGCTTATTAATTCTAAAATAAGAACAAATATAGAATAGATTGCAACAGAGTTTTGGTTGGAGAAATGTGGTGTGGGAATTGAAATGAGGTCCCGCCAAGGTGTTAAGTGAAGTACTTCTTTGTCTATATGTATTTACAGGGGATGCATATATCTGAGTTGTTTTAGGTATGTATTTGAACTTTTCCTCCCACTTGGTCCAGGATGTACGTCCATTGGATGCAGGTCTGACTCTAGGTGCTAGATTCCTTAATAGGCCTGAATTTTAGACACAGGGATAAAATTAAATTGCAGAAATGCTCAAGTTTCTCTATGTTGGTATAAGATTGAGTAGCAATCTGAAAGAACAGCCAATGTGAATGCTTCGTCAGTTCATGAACATGCATGTAATAATGTAAACCCTGGGAAACATCTGAGGAACATGCGTAGACATCAAACATGGTTCATGGATAGACATCTTTGTATGTATCTGCCAACATGGTTCATGTATTTCCATGTCTACCAGTCTTTTCTTTCAGTGGTAAAGTTCTTAGGCTCTGAAATTCATAGTACTGCTTATCATCTCTATAACTAAAACTAGAAAGTTATATGAGTTGGGTCTCTGCTTAATATTTGTGATCATCTCATCATCAGCAGAAATTAGAACTTTGATATTGTGAAGAACAAATATTGCAGTGCAGAGTTTTCTCGAACAGTAAATATATAAATAATGGACTGTCATAAATTGGTGACAAAAATTTCTGGGAATATTCAAGATTAATGAGAAAAGTTTGTAAGTGAAGTAGAAACATAAAAGATGGACAAATGAGCTGAAGACATCATGCTTTAGCATATACACCACAATATATTACATTTGATTTTTTATTTTCCAGCAGTAAGACTTGAGGTATAAATTTTATATTGAGTAAAATCAACTGAAGCCACCTTTATATTCCAGTTAAAACTTTTTTTTCTTACTCAATCAACTTATGTCCTTGGTTTCTAACCGACCACACCTTGCCCTTCTCTTTTTAATTAGCTGGGGTTGACAAGCACATTGCAAGAAAGCATTTCACAATGCTTGGAGGTGATTCAGAACCCAGCCAGACAAGAAGGAATGAGAGTTTTATAAGAAAGGAGAAGCCAGGACCTGTTTATAACTACAGTTAGTATGCTATATCTCGACTCAGAAATGGTGTTAACGGTTATTAGTTCATGTTTCTCTGTGAAGCACAGTTTTCTTTTTCCTTTGTATTATGTCTTGAGATGTGTAATTTTCATTGTTATTTGCCATACACCACAACTATACACATCATGTTCTAGTTGGTTTCTACTTATTTAGCATATACACCACAAAAGTAGAATATACATCGCAATTGGTTGTTTGATTTAGAAGCAAGATTTGAGATGTTAAAAGTTTGTCTAGGAAGATCATGTGTAGCCACCTTTATGTTCAGCTAAAACTTTCTAGTTTTCCTACTCATCCAACTTATGTCTTTGGTTTCTAAATCTGACCTACCAACCCACTTTTCTCTTTCAAATAGGCGGCGGTGGCAAACACACTGTAAGAAAACATTTCACAGTGCTTGGAGGTGATCCAAAACCAAAACCACAAGCCTACCAGAAAAGGAGAAGGAATGAGAGTTTTGTAAGCAAGGAGAAAGCAGGACCTGTTTATAATCACTGTTAGTATGCTATATCTTGAATCAGAAGTTATCTTTTCATGTTTCTCTGTGAAGCACAGTTTTTCTCCTTTTATGTTTTGTCTCTTGAGGTTGAGGTGTGTAAGGTTGTTATTGTTGTTTAGTAATTTTGGTTCCTGATTTGTGGTAGCAGATGCAAATGGCTGTGGCTGGTGGGACTGCGACAGGGAAGGCATTGACAATGAAGAAGTAGGCCTCAATGAGGTATGGGAAGGAGTGGGCTCTACCACATTGGGAGGAATAGAATGGCATTGATCTTTGGCTATATATATCATGTCTTAATGATAATAGAAAACTTGTGTAGAATACTTTGTCATTTCTCTCCCATCCCACATTTGGTGATGTCTTCTGTAATTTAAGGTTTATATATTGTACTGTTTTAACTTTTAACATGAAGATATCTTTTTAGCATGCTGGCCGGCTGTTGGTTTTTTTGACTGAACATCTTCAAGACCATCAAAATCCCCTAAAAGATGAACCTATGAATAATTAATCTTTAGTATAAAGGAAATTAGATCTTACATTATCAAAATTTGTTGAATTTAATGGCAAGACAAAACCTGGTGTTGCATCACCGTTAGTATGTACAGAGACATCAAAATTTGTTAGAACAGTAGCGTAATTGAGTTGTAGGGTAATAATAATGAGTTTCCAATTTAGTTTTTATTATGATAGCTTTTTTGTTTTTTTCATGCTCGGAATCTCTTTTCTCAATATCTTACAAATCTCAAGAAACCCAGCTTGAGAAGCCTAGCCTTGTTCGTACATTCTTGAAGTTAGTTGAAGGTGCCTACCTGCCTCATCCATCTCAGAATCTCTTGTTCTGCAAAGCACTAGTACTAGTAACAAACCAGGCGAGCTTTGAATTTGGGAGTAAGACATGGAGCAAGCAATTTCTTATTTTCTTTTGCCAGATTTTGATAGATTCATAATTTCTGGTGTATTGGATTTGGAAGAGTTTGGTTTTAGTTTTAGGTTTGGTTTAGGGTCAGCCAAGTGATATGGAGGAAGATGAGAAAGAAATTATAGTTTTAGTTTTAGAGTTTGGTTTAGGACAAACTTTATTAGGAAAATGGGGCACCAAACCAGTCTGCCATTGTCCAAGGGCATAGGAACAACAAGTGCTCGGCTGATTCAACCTGCTGAAGACAGAGAGGGCATGTGGGGGAGTCCAAAATTATCATTGGTTTTTATTACAGAAATAGGGGGATTGCACAATGTGTGATTTTCTCGCAATCATGTTTTATTGTAGCTGTAAATTATCGTTAACTGAGAAAGAAATTAGAAAAACAACTTGACATTTCATGAGGCATGACTTCAAGGAATTGAAACCAAATCCTAGGAAGAAAAAAAAAAATTCCATTAACCAATCCACTACTGCTAAAGACAACAAACATAATCTGCTAGATCACCCAAGGCCATTCACCATACGAATTGACTGTGACACTTGAAGGAAAAAAAAAGTGTCTCAGAACAATGAGCAACGATGCAGCTATACTAGTGTTAACAAAAACAAAGCAAGCAAAAGCAAACGAAACCTTGAAATAGAAGAAGATAAGCGGTGCTTAGATATGAGTCCATTTTCATTAGGATGTAATGGATGCTACCAAGGATTTGGGGTGAGCCTTATGGCTTGTTTCCTTAATAAGTTTATACTAGTATAGATGCCGTATATTAGATCCATATCAAGCAGATCATTAGTGTCAACGTTGATGGCATCACTGAATTCCATGCATTTTTGGAATAGAAACAATATCCGACAATCTCTACCCATCGAGGAGGAGGAGGTGGAGGAACACCATTATTAGCAGCAGCATTATTATTGAACTCCAGCTTGAAAACTTGAAATTCTTCAGCATAATCATGTGGACATAGAAACAGCTTCTCCTCTAGAAAATTGTCTGGAAAAGTAATCATAAGCAACTCCGTTGATGTAGAGAAATCTTTTGCAAGGAAAAGACGACGCTTGTTTATCCTAAATATATGCTCGAACCTCACACAATCTGGCCAGGAGTCGTCAAGTACAACCAACCTTTCGGCCCTGTATTGGATTTGCTGCTGCTGCTGCTGATGATCATCATGATTATTTGTGTCAAACTGAAACACTATTAAAGACTCCGACGGGTTGTTGGTTGCAGCATATAGCTCCCGACTGATGAACTCTATATCTTCAAAGCTGAGGCCCTTGTCAATTCGGGTCCATGATTTATCAGTGGGTCTACAGACCACCAGCGTCGTCGTGTAATCAGTGGTCTACAGACCGCCAGCTTCGTTCTTTCAACATTCGTGGAAAGGCAAGCCACAACAAGAGATGATGGGCTTGTTGTGGTTGGTACCGAGGAGGCTACAACTTTACTGATGAAAGGAGCACTGTCCTGCCTCATTTTCTTTTTAAGGAAACCAAAGAGTCTTTTAAGACGTCTCTACCATGTCCTCTGCAATCTGCATGCTATAAGCTGGGATATTGTCACCTGCAGGACTTTTCCACTTCTTCAGATATAGAGCAGATTTAAAATTATAATTTTGAGCTTGTAGCATCTCAAGAGATTTTTTATATAAAAAAAAGGTGATAGTGCTGTGGACTATATTTTTCTTTTCTTCTTTTTCTATTGGTCTGATGTGCAGTATGTTCTTTCTTGAAATGAAGTTCAATTTTCCAAAAGCTGAAAGAATTTCAAGTGTTTTTGCTCTGTATTTGTAAACAAAGGTACGTACTTGACAAAGAGAGGATGGTTTAGGTAAACAAGAATCTCTTCTCTAATCCAACAAATGTATGATCTATTAGTTTTATCAGCATAAACCCAATTAAATAACCAACAAACACAACACAACCAAGTTTCCATTCCAACGAAACAAAAGTTAAGAAATCTTTTTCTTTGACATGAGAACTTGAGTAGTGTTTTGTATTTCAGTGCCTCTTTGAGCTTCTCTGTATGGGCTTTAGACAAAATTAATATGCTTGCTTCCAATCCATTCAGCCCATGTTGGATTTTCTACCGGCCCATCGTCTTTTTACCAACTTTCTTTAGTGACTTAACACTTGTTACAATCAAACTAAATAAACTCTTTTTTCTTTTTTCTTTTTTCTTTTTTCTTTTTTGAATGTTTCAACCGGTTTAAATAAGATATAATTGGTAAAAAAATAAAATTCAATCTGTCTAAATTTACTCTTTAAACTTGATTGAAATATATTTAGTGACTGAAACTATCCATGTCTTATATTGTGAGTTGGTTACTAGTAACCAATTTTTCTAATAGCTATCTATCATGTTCATTCATTAAACATCAACACTAAGGATTATATGAGACATTCTTTGATGATGTTGTTGTCACATGTATATGGTGAACGTATATAGGTAAAAATGTGATGACTATTAGCACATTTCTAAGATGACAAATGAGAATAACTAACATCAGTTGAGCATTTAAGAAATAAATAATAATTTTGTAACAAATACAAATGCTTTCTGCAACTACAGATAGATTTGAGATATTGGGAGAAACTAAAACATTAGGCAATTCCGAAGTCGACAGGACCCGTCTTGAATTCCTTGGAACCAGGGACATCCATAACATCAGACACATCTACAATATCAGCCACAGACACAACATCAGCCACAGCCACAACATATGATTCTGCACATCATGATTCAACATTAACATAAACCCATTTTTCTACAAACCCATTTTGGCATTTTTTACAAACCCATTTTGTATACTTGAATTATAAACAAACCCATTTTGGCATTTTGTACAAACCCATTTTATACACTTGAAGTATAAAGAAACCCATTTCATGAAAAGCTGGAAAATAATTTATCTTTATATTCAGACAGAAGTTTTCAACTCACATTTGTAACCAGAGGACGCCCAAGTGCTAGATTGAACTCATCCTACAGAAAAAATAAAAAAAAAGCTAAGAAACTTGTAGATAAGATGAGGAATGTACCTGTACTGTGGTGGGTGCTAGGAGTACAGGTGGATCAAAACGCTCAAAATCCAAGTTGGTGATTGTAGTATTGAGGTCATCGACAATTTGCTGTGCCCTGGAAGCCATGTTCGAACTTGTGGAGAGAAATTGTGCTAATCATTTATTGAAGATTGTATTAATTTGTTTTAAAGTTTGATGGTTATATGGTACTTCTTTAAAATATTTTCATGTTCAATCTCACTTAACAAGTTATTGGAAGAATTGTGAGTCTCGGGGAATATTCGAAATTTTAATTGAAGCCATCGTTAAGAAAACAAAGTTTTGGGCTCAAAGTAATGGTGAAATGAAATTTATTGACATGGCGACATGCTATTGGATTGTGAGGCGCTGATATCGTTGAGAAAACAAAGTCATTTTGACCAACCTTGCTTGTGCTAAACTCTCAAAGTCCTTCAAGTTACTTTTCTTTTCTCCACACACATTGTTGGTGCACATGACAACCCAATTTTTGTAAGAGCATTCATTCACTCACACTTGGTCATTTTCAATGTTTACACTTTACTTTATGCAATTCATCTGCTTTGAATTTGATAATATAATTTTTTTAAATTGAACAGGCAAGTTTAAGTGGGTTTGGTTCTTTTGTGTGATTGTACATGAACTATTTCTATACTGGATTGGAAGAACGATTGATTGATATTGGGAAGGAACTTGAATTGCGGATTGTGTTCGACTTAAAATAAAGGTATATATATTGATAGAGATTTTGTTGGTTTTTATAAGGCATTGCAAACATGTTTGAGTTGAAGTTAGTCATATATTGGAAAACTAGAGTTCCTTAGAGGTCTTTATAAGACTTATTCTTGGAAATAAAATAGTTTGGATTTGGCTTTTCCAGTGGCCCAATTGAGTGACTTATTTTACGAAAAAGGTGTGACTAGATAGAAGCGGCTTGTTTCAATTCAACTCATTATAGGATTTTTCTTTTTCAATTTTAGAGTGGAAGAAACATGATTTTGGGATTTGTAAGCTAGATGCTTGCTCAAATGAAATCAAGCCTATTAATTAACCGATTCTCCAATAGTTTTTAGAGGGCTACAATACAAATACAATGCTGTTTATGCTATAAGTCACAAATTAAATTAGGGTATTTTAATATGTAATATTATGTTTGAAAAATAAGTGTGTTTTGAGTATGTTGACTTGAGATGGATCAGTAGAAGCTAGAGTTTCAAGCTTGTAATAGCACAAAGGAGAGGACTAGCAGGTAGGTGTTTTTCAAGCAGTTAACTTATCTGCTAATCTAGGTTGATTGAAAAGTCTGGAAACTAATATTCAATGTCCAAACATGACTTACAATAATAAACTACATATAGGAAGTAGAGATTAGTAAATATTGGTCTCTCTCACTTTATTATTATTATTTTATAGGCAACAGAATGTTTTTTTTATTTTATACAAGTAATATTTTACTTTAAATTAACCTAAATTACTGGGAAAGGAATTCAAACTCGGGTGCAGAGTGGGGAGAACATTCACTCTAGCCAACTTAACTAAGCCCATGTTTACAACAGAATTTCATTAAGAAGAGAGAAAAAGTACAAAACATGTCCATGGGAAAAACGAAAACTTAAGAAAATCTGAAAGAGACCGAGGCTTTAGTCAAGATTTGTATACAATATTAATTTTAAAATAAGTACAAATATAGAATAGATTGCAACAAAGTTTGGGTTGGAGAACGTAGATATAGTGTGGAAATTGAAATGAGGCCCCGCCAAGGTGTTAAGTACTTCTTTGACTATATGTATTTACAGGGGGTTCACATATCCGAGGCCTTTTAGGTATGTATTTGAACTTTTCCACCCATATGGGTGCAGGATGTACGTGCATTTGATGCAGGTCTGAATCAAGGTGCTAGTTTCCTTAATAGGCCTGAATTTTCGACACAGAGATAAAAAATTAAATTGCAGAATTGCTTAAGTTTCTCTATGTTGGTATAAGATTGAGTAGCAATCTGAAAGATAACATCCAATGTGAAAGATTCATCATTTCATGAACATGCATGTAATTATGTAAACCCAGGGAAACATCTGAGGAACATGCATAGACACCAAACATGGTTCATGGGTAGACATCTTTATAGGTATCTGCCAACATGTGTTACACCAAACATGGTTCATGGATTTCTTCGGCCGGTACCAAACTGGTGCTCTATGTCTTACCGAGCGGACCCTTATTTTGCAGGATCACGCTCTACTGAGGCCCAAGAGCATTCCGAAAGCCCAGACATCACTAAGTTGAGCCCAAAAGTGCAGAACCACTTTTTCACATCAACACAGTGCACAGATTGCTCTAACTGCAATGTAAAAGGATTATCATAAATTAGTGACAAAAATTTCTGGGAAGATTCAAGAATACTGAGAAACGTTTGTAAGTGAAATAGAAACATAAAAGATGGACAAATGAGCTGAAGAGATGTTAGGACCAATTTTTGGTATATTGGCAATTTCCTGTTACAAAAACATAGAGTAGGTCTTTGAGTGTAACCTACAGTTTTCAAGTGACATTCTGCTATCCTGGATCAGTGTGGCTCAGAGACAATGCCAAGGTATGTTTTGCATCCATGCATTCATATTTTCATATTTGCTTGATCATCAAAAGTGGCTGTAAGATGTACATGAATGATATATGATTTCAGTCTTATATAATCCAGTGCCAGACATCAATGAGTTTTTAACGATGGTTTTATATTCTTTAGATTGGTGCTTATTTAAGCAAAAGGGCTCTTTTGTCTTTACGGCTGGGTTTTTAATTAAGTGGCTTTATTTGTTTTAAAGAAATAATTTATTTGTTAAAAAGCCCATTTTTGCTAAAAGCCTTTTTTGGTCTCTGACCTAGTTTTAAGTGTGTAATAAAAGAAAGGAACTTAGCCTTTTTGTTTGTGTGTCTGCAACGTTGAAAAGTGTAGAACGACAAAATATTTTGCAGAGAGGTTTTTGAGAGTTCATATTGAAAACTCATGTGGCTGTTCCTTGTTAGCCTCCATGAGTGATTAAATAATCTTCTTTTCATATATGTGTGAGTTCATGAGCATTATGCATGTTGGTGATCAACAATCGTGCCTTGAGGTGTGAGCAGCCGAGACCAGAGTTGTGCCATCTCTTGTTGATGAAGGAAGACAAGATCACTGGTTGGGTTGAGTAGCAAAGGCGAGTAGGCAAGTCTGCCTTGCGAGCCTTAGTCTTGTGAGTTGAGACTTGTAAGACCTTTTTGTATTCTTTCTCATAGTGATTTGTTCTCCGGCATAATGCCCGCAGTTGTTTTCCTCATCTTGAGGTTTTTTACTGCGTCAACATATCGTGTGTCCCTTGTGCAATTGTTTGCATTTTTATTTGAATTTATTCTGCTGCGTATTCTGGAATTTTTTGCTTACAGGATTGTTACAGTATTTCAATCATGTCGTGGTGTTTGAGTATTAAGAAACAAATCAGTTGGCCATTCTAGGGAATTTTAAGACATCGTGCTTTAGCATATACACCACAATATATTACATTTCCAGCAGTAGGACTCGAGGTATAAATTTTTTATTGAGTAAAATCAACGGAAGCCACCTTTATATTCCAGTTGAAACTTTTTTTCTTACACGATCGACTTATGTCCTTGGTTTCTAACCGACCACACCTTGCCCTTCTCTTTTTAATTAGCTGGGGTTGACAAGCACATTGAAAGAAAGCATTTCACAATGCTTGGAGGTGATCCAGAACCCAACCAGACAAGAAGGAATGAGAGTTTTATAAGCAAGGAGAAACCAGGCAGGACCTGTTTATAACTACCGTTAGTATGCTATATCTTGACTCAGAAATGGTGTTAACAGTTACTATTTCATGTTTCTCTGTCAAGCACAGTTTTCTTTTTCCTTTGTATTATGTCTTGATATGTGTAATTTTCATTGTTATTTTCCACACACCACAACTATACAATATACATCATGTTCTAGTTGGTTTGGTTTCTACTTATTTAGCATATAAAGCACAAAAGTAGAATATACATCGCAATTGGTTGTTTGATTTAGATGCAAGATTTGAGATGTTAAAAGTTTGTCTAGTAAGATCATATGTAATCAGTGGCGGATCCAGGAATTTTAATTCCGGGGGTCAACGTGTAAAATGTTAAAAAAAACTTATACAAAATAGACTCATCGAATTGAAACGATAATATTTTAATTCATAGTTAATAGATAAAACCATAAAAAATACTCATGTTCATTATCAAAGAGAATTGCATCTCTTCATCTCAAATCCTTATCTGTCTCTTCTTGATACAATAGTTTGTAAGACCACCAATTCAGCAAAGTCTCGATTTTTCTTTTTTAGTGCTTCTATATGTCGGTTTGCATGTTTGAGGAGCCTATGCAATTCAGCACTTCATCCTTCAAGGATGCGACTTGAACAGTCAATGTGGCACACTCTTGGTTCCTTGCTATAGCAGACGAAATCCTACATTTACTATCGAAGCAGCACCGTGAGCATTGAAAAAATTGGTATCTTTCATTGCAGTTTTGTCAGACCTCCTTGTCATTACCAAGTTCGCATATGGTGTAAGCAAAAAGAAAAATGGAAAATAAAAACTAACACAAAGTAAAGAGCAAAAGGAACAAATATATATATATATATATATATACACACACAAAAATAAAAAAATAAACTATAAAATAAGAGAAAAAGCAAGATTGGGAAAAGAAAAAAAAAAGGAAACAGAATAGTATATTTCATATGAATTATCTAATGTATTGGGGATTGTGGGGTTTATCGGGTAGTAGCAGGTTGCTGCCTCTTGTTTTTTAAATATGTTTTTAAAAAGGAAAAAAACTTAAACGAACGGTGTCGTTTCAAGGTGAAGCAAAAGATGAAAAAAAAAGAATAGAAGGAGCGTGCTGCACGCAGATCTGCTTGCTGCGCTGAAGGTGCTGCTCTCCTTTCAGGCATTTCCTCGAACAGATGGAGGGCATGAATTGCCCAGCCATCCAGCCCTTGCAGGGGTCAATTTTCTTTCCTCATGAGGCGGATTCAAGGGTTGCGGGGGTCAATTGACCACTCTTGCTCCTCTGTGGATCCGCGTAACCACCTTTATGTTCCAGCTAAAACTTTATAGTTTTCCTACTTAACCAACTTATGTCTTTGATTTCTAAATCTGACCTACCAACCCGCCTTTCTCTTTCAAATAGGCAGCGGTGGCAAACACACTGTAAGAAAACATTTACAGTGCCTGGAGGTGATCCAAAACCAAAACCACAAGCCTACCAGAAAAGGAGAAGGAATGAGAGTTCTGTAAGCAAGGAGAAAGCAGGACCTGTTTATAATCACTGTTAGTATGCTATATCTTGAATCAGAAGTTATCTTTTCATGTTTCTCTGTGAAGCACAATTTTTCTCCTTTTATGTTTTGTCTCTTGAGGTTGAGGTGTATAAGGTTGTTATTGTTGTTTAGTAATTTTGGTTCCTGATTTGTGGTAGCAGATGCAAATGGCTGTGGCTGGTGGGACTGCGACAGGGAAGGCATTGACAATGAAGAAGTAGGCCTCAATGAGGTATGGGAAGGAGTGGGCTCTACCACATTGGGAGGAATAGAATGGCATTGATCTTTGGCTATAGATATCATGTCTTAATGATAATAGAAAACTTGTGTAGAATACTCTGTCATTTCTCTCCCATCCCAGATCCCACCACATTTAGTGATGTCTTGTGTAATTTAAGGTTTATATATTGTACAGTTTTAACTTTTAACATGAAGATATCTTTTTAGCATGCTGGCTGGCTGTCGGTTTTTTTGACTGAACATCTTCAAGACCATCAAAATCCCCTAAAACAAGGACATATGAATAATTAATCTTTTAGTATAAAGGAAATTAGATCTTACGTTATCAAAATTTGTTGAATTTAATGGCAAGAAAAAACTTGATGTTGCATCACCGTCACAGAGACATCAAAATTTGTTAGAACAGTAGCGTAATAATAATGAGTTTCCAATTTAGTTTTTACTATGATAGCTTTTTTGTTTTTTATGCTCAGAATCTCTTTTCTCAATAGCTTACAATCTCAAGAAACCCAGCTTGAGAAGCCTAGCCTTGTTCTTACATTCTTGAAGTTAGTTGAAGGTGCCTTCCTGCCTCATCCATCTCAGAATTTCTTTTTCTGCAACGCACTAGTACTAGTAACAAACCAGGCGAGCTTTGAATTTGGGAGTAAGACTAGGAGCAAGCAATTTCTTATTTTGTTTTGCCAGATTTTCATAGATTCATAATTTCTGGTGTATTGGATTTGGAAGAGTTTGGATTTGGTTTAGGGTCAGCCAAGTGATAAGGAGGAAGATGAGAAACAAATTATAGTTTTAGTTTTAGAGTTTGGTTTAGGATAAACTTTATTAGGAAAAAGGGGCACCAAACCAGTGTGCCATTGTCTACGGGCATAGGAACAACAAGTGCTCCGCTGATTCAACCTGCTGAAGACAGAGAGCAAGTGGGGGAGTCCAAAATTTTCGTTGTTTTTTATTACAGTAATAGGTGGAATGCACAAAGGAAAAAAAAGTGTCTTAGAACAATGAGCAACGATGCAGCTATACTAGTGTTAACAAAAACAAAGCAAGCGAAACCTTGAAATAGAAGAAGATAAAGCGGTGCTTAAATATGAGTCCATTTTTATTAGGATGTAGAGGGTGCTACCAAGGATTTGGGGTGAGCCATACGGCTCGTCGCCTTAATAAATTTATACATGTACAGATGCCGTGTACTAGATCATTATTAAGCAGATCATTAGTGTCAACGTCGTCAAGGTATTCCCTGACTTTCTGGAATAGAAACAATATCCGATCACGAAATCCGACAATCTCTACCCATCGAGGAGGAGGTGGAGGATGACCATTATTAGCAGCAGCATTATTATCGAATGCCAGCTTGAAAACTTGAAATTCTTCAGCATAATCATGTGGACATAGCAACAGCTTCTCGTCTAGAAAATTGTCTGGAAAAGTAATCATAAACAACTCCGTTGATGCAGAGAAATCTTTTGCAAGGAAAAGACGACTCTTGTTTATCCTAAATATATGCTCGAACCTCACACGATCTGGCCCGGAGTCGTCAAGTACAACCAACCTTTCAGCCCTATATTGGATTTGCTGCTGCTGCTGATCATCATGATTATGTGTGTCAAACTTAAACACTATTAAAGACTCCGACGGGTTGTTGGTTGCAGCATATAGCTTCCCATCGATGAATTCTATATCTTCAAAGCTGAGGCCCTCTTCAATTCGGGTCCATGATTTATCAGTGGGTCTACAGACCGCCAGCGTCGTCGTGTAATCAGTGGGTCTACAGACTTTCGTTCTTTCAACATTCGTGGAAAGGCAGACCACAACAAGAGATGATGGGCTTGTTGTGGTTGGTACCGAGGAGGCTACAACTTTACTGATGAAAGGAGCAGTGACCTCATGTTTGCATCGTGGAAGCATCACTCGGCCACCTGAGATGGGATTCAATAAGGTAATTATGGATCCAGTCCAATCGACTCTCATCAACCACCCCTCGATTGACCCAACATAATCATCATGGTCATCATCATTCGGCAGACTTAATTTGATATTATGCTGACGTTTAAATGAAAACTTTGAAAGACAAAATGAAAACATGGACCGACGATATACAAGCCATGGAAGTTGAGGAGCAGGACGACACCATCTGCTGGCAATTGCCCTATCAATAGACTCTCGCCATGAACGGCATACTGAGCGACACCGAACATAATCGAATATGCATAGCCGTTGTAGAATCGGTTGCATGATATCATCTGGGACATGTTTCGACCACTTGCTGCTGCTGTTGCTATTGCTGCTGCTGCCTATCAGTGTCACCCATTTCTTCCTAATAATTGTCTGCGTATCACGCATTGATGCTGCTCTTGCGGGGATACTGCTTATACCAGAAATAAAATAAAAATGAATCAAAATCATCAAATTACCAAAATTCATCATCTCTTTATTCAAAGATACCTAGCTAGCTGAGCTCTAAGGAACAAGTTTCTGAATCCTGATTCCTACCCCAAGTAAGTGGGTCATATAATTTGGTCGTAGACTCACAGGACCTAATCAACTTGGGCTTCATAATCCAATCAATACAAGTTGCATGTCTAATAGAATTTAGGAGAACAAGTTATGCCAAGAATTAATCATAAATCTCAACCAAACATTTTCAAGCCAGGAAACAACGCACATATATAAAATCAATTTTATAAATTACATAATTCATGGTTCAAATCGAAACTAGAAATTATAATTGTATCAAATAAAATTATGTCCAGACTTGCAGATAGAAAAAAAGGTTATAAAAATAAAATAACTTACCTGTCCCAGAAGACCGTAATTCGATCGAACAGATCCAATTCAGAAAGAATGCGTATCTTGTAGCTGATGTTGCCCTGTGACCTTTATTCTCTTATAGTTTATATATATATTAGACGGAGTGTTCTTGTGGGATTAGGATTTCTGTTAAGTTTTGGATGTCAACACAGTCGAATAAAGTGGGGCAAATTTTCAAATATGTATGCAATATAAAGAAATACAAATATGTGTTAACCCTAATAACATAGAATATAAATCTAAATTACAATAAGAAATAAATTTCAATTACAATATGACTAAATAAAGATAAGTAATCAAAATCCTAACATATTAAGGTACCAAAATTCTAACTAAATAAGGACTCGCATTTTACAACCGTACCACTACAAAATCAAATCAAAGTCAATCTAAATACTTGATTGTCTTCTACGCCAAGTAACCCTCATAAATATCCCTTTAAATATAGGAAATCATCATATAATAATGATTCCTTGAATATTTACCATAAATTGGCCAGAATATTTAGTCAATGTCAAAAGCCCAAGTCATGAATTGGCCCAATATGGCATTAATCTCGGCTGTGCAAAAACAGGCCCAAGCACTAATGTTGCATTGCAATTTGCATCACTACCATGAAGATTTGTTGCAACTGTGAGTTTCTAATTGAGTTGTAAGGTAGTAATACTAATAATGAGTTTCCAATTTAGTTTTGACTACAATAATTTCTTTGTATTTTAAAAGAAAAATGTTTTCAGGCCAAAAGGGAATTTTCATTTTCAGGAAAAAAAAAACAAAAGAAAGAAAAAAGAAAGAAAGAAGGGAACAAAATGTGGCAATTCCTGTCAATCGAGGGGCAGCAAACTCATAAAAGAAAGAAAGACAATTGTTCAGACCCAAAAAACAAAAACAAAAAATTGAGTTGATGAAAACCGACCCGATCAATAAAAAGTAAAAATCCCAATATTGATGATCCCATCTCCCCACAGTTCCTTCCTTCTCTCCCTTTTATGGAGTTTTCCTTTAGGATTCACAGAGAGAGAGAGCGGCTGTGATTTTTTGGGAGACTTATTTTTTATGATCCCTTAAACACATTTGTAATATTTGTAAAAGATAACTATATCAAATTGGGTTGGATTATCTCTAATTTATTTTTTATTTGTTAGGTTGATGGGTAGTCAAATTTCAAGCACAATTCAAATAGAAGAAAAAATTGAATCACAATCTATATCCTATTAATCATATTCATATTAAAATCTGATTTATTAATAGGACTAAAATATTTAAAAATAATAATAACTAAACAAGTTGAGGACCTAATTTATTTATATGATAAGGTCCGCAAAATAATAAATGGAGATTTATGGTGCAAAACTGTTTTTTTTTTCCAATAAAGCAATCAATTGAAATAAATTAAAATTTCTGTTATATTACATTATTTTTTCTTAGGCTAAAAGTCATTTATAGTTCCTATAGTTGACATTTTTTTTCACTTATCGTCCCTTGGTTTCAATTTGGTCAATGCTTTTATTATTATTTGCTAATTTGGTCACTTTGGAATTTCATTTCAACGACAAATCAATTGCTTGTTTCTTGTTTGTGAGTAGAAAAATATTTAAATTTGAGTTTCTAATTTTTTAAAATTAGAAATGGATGGAAATACCTCTGATGTCGTGAAAGAAATTGACAGAATTTGTGACTTATCTTTAAATTACTATAATTATGAAACTACACGGGCATAATTGACCAAATTAAAACTATAAGAGCGAAAAATAAAAAAGAGATAAACTATGAGGATCAAAAGTCACTTTTATTCTTTTCTTAAGAAGAAGAAAAATATTAAACCTTGCATAGGGGTAGCGCAGAGTGCAGAGCTCCTCCTTTTAGCCTTCCATTTTCGCTCTGGTTCTTAGCTTCCTTGTGTCTCAAGTCTCATAATCCAAACCCATGATTACATCAGCAAAAATGGACCGTCAATGACCAACTTGTAGCGGATTCTGCTTTTCTGATTGATTTCTCCGCCAAACCCACATTTGATATGACGATTTTTGAAAACCCAAAAAAGTAAAGCAATTGCAAACACAAGCCTTCGGCATTCTAAGTTCCAAAGATGTGCAGCCCATGGAGACCCTCTTCTCTCATCTCTTCAGCTCCCAAGAACCCCAACGATCTCAAGCCTATAGTCTTCTCCATTGTTGCAGAAAGCACTTCCCAGATTTGGTATTCATAAAGCTCTTCTATGTGATCAGGCAAGGCCCTTCTGCTGACATTCGTGCCAGGTCAGCCCTGGTTCTTCGTTTTGTGCTTTGTGACCTTTGGCCTAGGTTGTCTTTGAATGCTCAAATTAACATGAAGAACAACTTTCTTGTTTCCCTTCAAGAAGAGGGTTCATTGCCCACTTTGAGGATACTCTGTGCCATTGCTGGCATCAGAGATTTCTGGGGTTGGCAATGAATGGCCAGAATTCATTGAGTATTTGTTGAAATCTTTTCAGTCGGATTCTGAAAGGTTTCAACTTTCTGCTTTGTGGGTGCTTGCTTTTTTGCCAAAAGTGTACTTAGCATTGAACCTATATACTTAGCATTTTTTAAGTACGTTGAATTCGGAAAATGCCGATATTCAGGTCGCCACATTTAGTGCTGTGGTTAGTTTGATTAATTTGTTTTCAAATTCATCAGGGCGGAATTGGTTTCATGACCTTTTGAGAGGGATGATGGTCGGACTGTTTAATTTGTTAAGTCACTTGAAAGAAGACTATGCTCGCGGGGCTCTCAAAGAGTTAATAATGTTGGTAATGGAAGAGCCACGACTCTTGAAGCCATACCTTAATGAACTAGTACTTGACGTGCTTAAGATAGCAGACAGTGAACATGTGACAGAGGGAACCAAAGTGTTTGTTCACAAATTCTTGCTAACCGTGGCAGAAGCAAGCGATTTGGCACTTACGATGAGGGGGTTGCCGCATCAGACTTTGGTTAGGCTGCTCACAGTCCCAATGAAACTGCTTCTCTGTGCATGTTACAACAAGGAAAGTGACCAGGGTGCGAATGTCGGGAAGACAGACCTTGGAATTGCATACCTGACAAAAATTTCAACTGCCTTAGGTGAAAAGACAATGACCCCCATTGCTTTTGAGTTGTTCTTGGAGTACATGGATGCTTCCAATTGGAAGAAGCGTCACACAGGAATTTCTATGCTTGCAGTGATTGCAAAGGAGTGCTCCGGCGAAATGGTAATAGCTTTGCCTAGCTTTGCGTTAACTTAGTATTTAATTAGTATCCAGTAACTACTATTTCACGATTGTATTAAATCTTCAGTGTCTCTCAACCCATTCCTTACTGCAGATACTGATGAAAAATTATTTGGAGCAAGTTACGACCGTTATTTTGAAGTCATTCCAAGATCCCCATTCTCGAGTTTGTTGTGCAGCTTTTAATTTATGCAACTGCCTATAACCCTAATTGAGGCAATGCACATTCTCCATCATTTGAGGATTGTGCCTGCACTAGTTACTGCACTTGACCAACATTCGATTCCAAGAGTAAAGGTGCAGGGTTATGAATTTACTGTGTGTTATGCTATTTGGTGATTAATTACATAATCAGTTATTTTTTTATCAAAAATGTTTTTTATACACTCATCATGATTGTGTAACCACATTGCTATATCTCTCTACTCACTTTTTTATGGGCAAAGTTCCTCTCTGCCTTTTTATTTTTTATTTTCTGTTAAGCTCCCATCTTGGTTTTTATTTATTTAAATGAGTTTAAAACCTTTAAAGATGTGGTTTAGAAGTTATGGTGACAGGGGACAGATTAATGATGGTTTCCTTTTCTTAGACACTTGGTGATTATGCGTCAATTTTTTCAGGGGTAGACATGCTTTTATGTATCGTTGGGATTGCAGTTTAAGTAGGATTAATTTGTGTTTGAGAAATGATCCTTTGATCTATATATTATCTGCCAGTAACACTCCCCTCTCTCTCTCCAAAGTATTTGCAAATACGATACGGTATCTTTGCACTTTCGTTCATCATACTAAGCGAAGTGTGCAGCTTTTCGTTTCTGTCTCAACGTTATCCATTGAGAGCAGTCTTCCATTGTGTATGTCAAGCAGTGCAGGTTTATTTGTTTCAAGAGGAGATAGTTTAATAAATAAAAACGATTGATGCTTATTTACTCATATTACTCTATATATTTCTGACCTCTGTGAATTGCTGCCTAATTTGATCAAGTATTTCTTTTTTAAAATCTTCCTGCAATCTGCCCTTTCTTTTTTTCTCTTCTGTTACTCATTTGGTTCTTGAACATTGAAAAATGCATCCACAATTTCTTTTTCCTTTATATATTTTGAAATGCCCCATTATTTATTTGCTTGCAGGCAAACAGCTAGAACTGACTGACTTTAATCTCTTTGTTTGCATTCAGGAACAAGCTGCCTCAGCAATACTACACTTGATAAATAAACTAACTTCAGATGGCTAAGGAATGCACACAGACTTGGATAGTATATTGAGCAAACTGCAGAAAGAACCACAGGTATAATTATATGTGTATGTTCTTTTCTAAAATTAATCTCATCCACAAGACCACCGTTCAAGTGTGGTCTGAAGACATCTGCTCCTGATCCAATCTGTATATTGTAAATACATGTGTGCGTGTGTCGAGAGGCATTTGAATGAGGACATAAATCTTCAACTTAAGTCCTCATTTGATAATGTCCATTATTGTTGTTTAGATGCAAAAAATCCACCCCCACACCCCCGAACAAGAGGATTCACTTTATACCACAGTAGTTGTTCCTCTCTACAAATTTGTAGAATTTTCTACAATTTTATTCTTTAAGATTTTCTCTAGAATTTGGATGGTCAGTTGGAAACTTTTCAGATTTTCTCTCTTAGTGATATTAAGCATTTGAAAAGAAAACTAAAAAGTGTATAGAGTAGAGAGATAGAGAGGTTACTCCTTCATGTGCGTGTCACTTGACATGCCATAGAGTTTTGTAATGTCTGCACAAAAGTATACTGAATCTGTTATCTCAATAGAATCTTTGCTAAATGAATTTGCTAGCTAAGATACTGTCGAGACATTCAGGATGAAGTCAACACACAGTCAGGTTATTGGAGTTCTTTAGATAGTCGGGAGACTGAACTAGCATAATTTTCTTAGCTTAAAAGGATATTTTGGAGATCAACCATTTTGGGTTGGGGTTTCGGAACTTAAGTGAATGAAGATGCCTTAGGTTGGGTAGGGAGCAAATCATAAAGAAGAAAAAAGAAACAATCAGAACACCCTTTGATGTGTTTATTTTGAGGTGAGGATAACAGCATTGAGGTAAGCCCAGTTCTCTTCTGTTCTGATCTTTGTTCTGTTTCGACTGTTTGTGCTTGATTGGTCATTAACTGCGTAAATGAGACAGTTTGCGCACAATGACTCACTCGTATAGCTTATTTTTTAGTTCGGTTTTGGAGAAGTTGTAAATCTTAAAACCATATGAATGACTTGTTAAAAGTGAGATTATAGTAGGCTGGCAATGAAGCCATGAGTAAAACTGGCTGTTGGGATGTATTTTAGTGGACTTGTTTAGGTCCGTCTGATAAATGGATGAGAGCTTGTGGATGTGGGCAAGTAGCTGGACTCATGAAAATCTCCGTGTTTGTGTTTGTGAGTGTCCTGAAGTGATTGAAAAAATGTTGTTTTGTTTGCACATTTCTGAAATTTTCATTATCCAGTTGCATATCTATCTTTCAGGAGTAGATTCTATTCACACCCAAATTTTTTTATCATCAACCCAATGTACCTAATTTCCTTTTTCCTAGCTCCCATCTTGATTCTTGCCTTTAGTTAATTTCAAATTTAAATTTCTTCCAAACTTTAAATACTAAAAGGAATTACTGATGGCCTCTCTTTATCCAATTTACTCCTTTATCCTTTGTACATGAAGGATAAATCTTGGAGAAGAGATTACTTGTACACTCTGTGATGTGTGATCTGTTTTTATTTTCTTTCATCAGTTTTCTGATGTTGTAATCAAGATGCAGTATTGAGAGAGTCACCGAATTGGAAAGACATTACTGTATTCTTCTAGTTACTCATAACTGTAATTTACTTTATAATGAAAAGTTCGATAAGAAAGGATAATTTCTTATGGTTTTGAGTTTTCATTTATTTTCTTTCCTGTTCTTTTCCAGGGGCATGCTGCGGTAAATACAATGTAGCGTTCGTAAGGCTTAAATAGAAAGATCAGCACTTTTTTCTTTCACTGTCTTGAAAGAAGAGAGGGGGGGTGGGTGTGGGCACTAAGTCGTTTTGTTCTATTTCGTTCTAAGAAAATGAGTTTTTTTGAAGGAAACCAAAGGGTCTTTTAAGACATCTCTACAATGTCCTCTTCAATCTGCATGCTATATAAGCTGGGATATTGTCACATGCAGGACTTTTCCACTTCTCCAAATATAGAGCAGATCCGGACTTTTACATGTTTAAAATTATAATTTTGTGCTTGTAGCATCTCAAGAGATTTTTTATATCAAAAAAAGGTGATAGTGCTGTGGACTATATTTTTCTTTTCTTCTTTTTCTATTGGTCTGATGTGCAGTATGTTCTTTCTTGAATTGAAGTTCAATTTTCGAAAAGCTGAAAGAATTTTCAAGTAAACTAAGGTAAGTACTTGACAAAGAGGGGACGGTTTAGGTAAATAAGAATCTTTTTCTTTGACTGGAGAACTTGAGTCGTGTCTAATTTTCGAAATTCTAATTTAGGGATTAATTTTCGAAATTCTAATTTTCTTTCTAATACAAGACACGACTCAAGTTCTCCAGTCAAAGAAAAAGATTCTTATTTACCTAAACCGTCCCCTCTTTGTCAAGTACTTACCCTAGTTTACTTGAAAATTCTTTCAGCTTTTGGAAAATTGAACTTCAATTCAAGAAAGAACATACTGCACATCAGACCAATAGAAAAAGAAGAAAAGAAAAATATAGTCCACAGCACTATCACCTTTTTTTGATATAAAAAATCTCTTGAGATGCTACAAGCACAAAATTATAATTTTAAACATGTAAAAGTCCGGATCTGCTCTATATTTGGAGAAGTGGAAAAGTCCTGCATGTGACAATATCCCAGCTTATATAGCATGCAGATTGCAGAGGACATTGTAGAGATGTCTTAAAAGACCCTTTGGTTTCCTTCAAAAAAACTCATTTTCTTAGAACGAAATAGAACAAAACGACTTAGTGCCCACACCCACCCCCCCCTCTTCTTTCAGGACAGTGAAAGAAAAAAGTGCTGATCTTTCTATTTAAGCCTTACGAACGCTACATTGTATTTACCGCAGCATGCCCCTGGAAAAGAACAGGAAAGAAAATAAATGAAAACTCAAAACCATAAGAAATTATCCTTTCTTATCGAACTTTTCATTATAAAGTAAATTACAGTTATGAGTAACTAGAAGAATACAGTAATGTCTTTCCAATTCGGTGACTCTCTCAATACTGCATCTTGATTACAACATCAGAAAACTGATGAAAGAAAATAAAAACAGATCACACATCACAGAGTGTACAAGTAATCTCTTCTCCAAGATTTATCCTTCATGTACAAAGGATAAAGGAGTAAATTGGATAAAGAGAGGCCATCAGTAATTCCTTTTTAGTATTTAAAGTTTGGAAGAAATTTAAATTTGAAATTAACTAAAGGCAAGAATCAAGATGGGAGCTAGGAAAAAGGAAATTAGGTACATTGGGTTGATGATAAAAAATTTAGGTGTGAATAGAATCTACTCCTGAAAGATAGATATGCAACTGGATAATGAAATTTTCAGAAATGTGCAAACAAAACAACATTTTTTCAATCACTTCAGGACACTCACAAACACAAACACGGAGATTTTCATGAGTCCAGCTACTTGCCCACATCCACAAGCTCTCATCCATTTATCAGACGGACCTAAACAAGTCCACTAAAATACATCCCAACAGCCAGTTTTACTCATGGCTTCATTGCCAGCCTACTATAATCTCACTTTTAACAAGTCATTCATATGGTTTTAAGATTTACAACTTCTCCAAAACCGAACTAAAAAATAAGCTATACGAGTGAGTCATTGTGCGCAAACTGTCTCATTTACGCAGTTAATGACCAATCAAGCACAAACAGTCGAAACAGAACAAAGATCAGAACAGAAGAGAACTGGGCTTACCTCAATGCTGTTATCCTCACCTCAAAATAAACACATCAAAGGGTGTTCTGATTGTTTCTTTTTTCTTCTTTATGATTTGCTCCCTACCCAACCTAAGGCATCTTCATTCACTTAAGTTCCGAAACCCCAACCCAAAATGGTTGATCTCCAAAATATCCTTTTAAGCTAAGAAAATTATGCTAGTTCAGTCTCCCGACTATCTAAAGAACTCCAATAACCTGACTGTGTGTTGACTTCATCCTGAATGTCTCGACAGTATCTTAGCTAGCAAATTCATTTAGCGAAGATTCTATTGAGATAACAGATTCAGTATACTTTTGTGCAGACATTACAAAACTCTATGGCATGTCAAGTGACACGCACATGAAGGAGTAACCTCTCTATCTCTCTACTCTATACACTTTTTAGTTTTCTTTTCAAATGCTTAATATCACTAAGAGAGAAAATCTGAAAAGTTTCCAACTGACCATCCAAATTCTAGAGAAAATCTTAAAGAATAAAATTGTAGAAAATTCTACAAATTTGTAGAGAGGAACAACTACTGTGGTATAAAGTGAATCCTCTTGTTCGGGGGTGTGGGGGTGGATTTTTTGCATCTAAACAACAATAATGGACATTATCAAATGAGGACTTAAGTTGAAGATTTATGTCCTCATTCAAATGCCTCTCGACACACGCACACATGTATTTACAATATACAGATTGGATCAGGAGCAGATGTCTTCAGACCACACTTGAACGGTGGTCTTGTGGATGAGATTAATTTTAGAAAAGAACATACACATATAATTATACCTGTGGTTCTTTCTGCAGTTCGCTCAATATACTATCCAAGTCTGTGTGCATTCCTTAGCCATCTGAAGTTAGTTTATTTATCAAGAGAGAGAGAGAGAGAGAGAGAGAGAGAGCAATTTACCACAACCTAATGATATGAAATCAGTATGATTTTAATTCACCAAGGTATGCATGTATAACTCTAGTTTATGAACTAAGTTTCTACCAATAAAGGCATCATTTGTGGAATTGCACTTAATAGTTTCTCGGTTCACAGTCAACATTCAGGTTAGGTAGTCCGATGCCAAATGAAAAGAGCATATGAACATAAAACTATTGTAATATGAATGAAAAAGAAAACTATTGTAACTATGTGCATAGGAGTTCAGCTAAAGTAATAGATGAAGTATGGAATGGAAGTGTCAGTGGCAGAAGAGCGTGGATGGAAGTGTCAAGGCTGATGTCGATATTTGCATCTGTCGCCAAATGAGCAGCCATTCGGATTCCTGAAATTTTTGCAGAGTCTGGTCCTCAGGTCGGCCTGTCCATGAGCAAAGTGGCACCGTCATCCATGAGAGCAATCACCAGATGCTCTCCAATCGTCGCACATCCTGGTCTTATAGAAGATGTTGGCAGTCATACTCTCCTCCAGCTCCTAAACACACCCAAGAAGTTGAATAAGCGATAGACATTTATAGGTAGGATGGAAGATAAAGCTTCACTTTCTTGAATGAAGAATAAGTGAGAAGATTTTGTCTAAGATAATTGGATGGCTACATTCAAGAAAGGGGAGAAGGAGATCTTTAATGAAGAAACCCATTTTTGTACAAGAATTGAGTTGAATTATTTAAGGGTTTAAGGTAATGGAAACTAGATACAAGAATTGATTTCAAATTGCCTTCATAATATCTGCCTAAAAACTGAAAAGAATAAATAAGCAAAGAGACGTATTCTACATACCACCAAAGCCTGTTCAACAGGCACTTGCACATCTTCAAGCACATCAACAACTTCAGGTACGTGAACAACTTCAGCCACAGGCACAAAATCATGACTCTGCACATCATGATTCAACATTAACATAAACCCATTTTGGCATTTTTTACAAACCCATTTTGTATACTTGAATTATAAAGAAACCCATTTTTGTACGAACCCATTTTGGCATTTGTATAAACCCATTTTGTACACTTGAAGTATAAAGACACCCATTTTGTACCCTTGAAGTAAAAAAGAAACCCATTTCGTACACCTGAAGTATAAAGAAACCCATTTCATCAAAAGCTGGAAAATAAGATCTTTCTATTCAAACAGAGGTTTTCAACTCACCTCTGTAACCAGAGGACGCCCAAGTGCTAGATTGAAGTCATCCTACAGAAAAAAGAAAAAACGCTAAGAAAATTGTAGATAAGAATAGAATTGTTGAGAACATTTGAGGAATGTACCTGTACTGTGGTGGGTGCCAGGAGTACAGGTGGATCAAAACGCTCAAAACCCAGGTTGGTGATTGTAGTATTAAGGTTGTTGACGCTCAAAAATGGTTCGGTACTTTTGAGGCCAACTTAGTGATGGGGTGTGATGGATGATGGGTGAAGGTGAGGACCTTCCCCAAGCTTGTGAGGATTTGAGCAAGCGATAAACATACAGAAGACAAGATATACGTGGTTCACCCTTAAAGAATGGGCTACGTCCACGGAGAAATATATTCTCATTATTGTAATATTGTGTATTTACATTTGTACATGGGCTTGGGCCCAAACTTAAATGTAAGAAAGGGGAAGGTCATGACTAAAGGTCAAGCCCAGCCCAAGGGGATCCTTTTCTAAGGGGAGAGTGGTCTCCTTTTATAGGTGAGGGGGAGCCTTCACTTCTTGTAATATTCCAATGTGGGACTCTTTGCTTTGCCTAGAGTTGCTTCTAGTTGCTTGGTCAAATATGGTATAAACAGAAGTCCCCCAAGTTCTCAAGCAAGGAGGTACTCCTTGGCTGAGGACTTGCAATTTTCAATGCATTGACCGAGCAACACCTTAGTCTTCTTCCAAGTAGTATGATGACGGAGTGCCGAAGGCGATGACTGATGGCCGAAGATGGAAGGCCGATTCCGAATTATTGGGGGGATGTGAAGACATCGCACGCGCCGATTGATGGAAGGTGCCGATGGCCGAAGGCTGATGGCCGAAGGCTGAAGGCCGATTCCGAATCATTGGGGGGATGTGAAGACATCGCACGCGCCGAATGATGGAAGGTGCCGATGGCCGAAGGCTGATGGCCGAAGGCTGAACGGCCGAAGGCTGAATGGCCGAAGATGGAAGGCCGATTCCGAATCATTGGGGGATGTGAAGACATCGCACGCGCCGAATGATGGAAGGTGCCGATGGCCGAAGGCTGATGGCCGAAGGCTGATGTCCGAAGGCTGAATGGCCGAAGGCTGATGGCCGAAGGCTGAAGGCCGATTCCGAATCATTGGGGGGATGTGAAGATATCGCACGCGCCGAATGATGGAAGGTGCTGATGGTCGAAGGCTGAAGGCCGATTCCGAATCATTGGGGGATGTGAAGACATCGCACGCGCCGAATGATGGAAGGTGCCGATGGCCGAAGGCTGATGGCCGATTCCGAATCATTGGGGGATGTGAAGACATCGTACGCGCCGAATGATGGAAGGTGCCGATGGCCGAAGGCTGATGGCCGAAGGCTGAAGGCCGATTCCGAATCATTGGGGAGATGTGAAGACATCGCACGCGCTGAATGATGGAAGGTGCCGATGGCCGAAGGCTGATGGCCGAAGGCTGAATGGCCGAAGATGGAAGACCGATTCCGAATCATTGGGGGATGTGAAGACATCGCACGCGCCGAATGATGGAAGGTGCCGATGGCCGAAGGCTGATGTCCGAAGGCTGAATGGCCGAAGGCTGATGGGCGAAGGCTGAAGGCCGATTCCGAATCATTGGGGGGATGTGAAGACATCGGACGCGCCGAATGTTGGAAGGTGTCGATGGCCGAAGGCTGATGGCCGAAGATTGAATGCCGAAGGCTGATGGCCGAAGGCTGAAGGCCGATTCCGAATCATTGGGGGGATGTGAAGACATCGCACGCGCCGAATGATGGAAGGTGCCGATGGCCGAAGGCTGCGTGTAGGGGTGCCGAAGGGCTCTGCCGAAGGGCACTGAAAAAGGGGAGAATGTGAAGACATCGGACGCGCCGAATGATGGATGGTGCCGATGGCCGAAGGCTGATGGCCGAAGGATGAAGGCCGATTCCGAGTCATTGGGGGGATGTGAAGACATCGCACGCGCCGAATGATGGAAGGTGCCGATGTCCGAAGGCTGAATGGCCGAAGATGGAAGGCCGATTCCGAATCATTAGGGGATGTGAAGACATCGCACGCGCCGAATGATGGAAGGTGCCGATGGCCGAAGGCTGATGGCCGAAGGCTGATGTCCGAAGTCTGAATGGCCGAAGGCTGACGGCCGAAGGCTGAAGGCCGATTCCGAATCATTGGGGGGATGTGAGGACATCGCACGCGCCGAATGATGGAAGGTGCTGATGGCCGAAGGCTGAAGGCCGATTCCGAATCATTGGGGGGATGTGAAGACATCGCACGCGCCGATTGATGGAAGGTGCCGATGGCCGAAGGCTGAAAGCCGATTCCGAATCATTGGGGGGATGTGAAGACATCGCACGCGCCGAATGATGGAAGGTGCTGATGGCCGAAGGCTGATGGCCGAAGGCTGAAGGCCGATTCCGAATCATTGGGGGGATGTGAAGACATCGCACGCGCCGAATGATGGAAGGTGCCGATGGCCGAAGGCTGATGGCCGAAGGCTAAAGGCCGATTTCGAATCATTGGGGGGATGTGAAGACATCGCACGCGCCGAATGATGGAGGGTGCCGATGGCCGAAGGCTGATGGCCGAAGGCTGAATGGCCGAAGGCGGAAGGTCGATTCCTAATCATTGGGGGGGATGTGAAGACTTCGCACGCGCGAATGATGGAAGGTGCCAATGGCCGAAGGCTGAAGGCCGAAGGCTGATGGCCGAAGGCTGAAGGCCGATTCTGAATCATTGGGGGGATGTGAAGACATCGCACGCGCCGAATGATGGAATGTGCCGATGGCCGAAGGCTGATGGCCGAAGGCTGAAGGCCGATTCCGAATCGTTGGGGGGATGTGAAGACATCGCACGCACCGAATGATGGAATGTGCCAATGGCCGAAGGTTGATGGCCGAAGGTTGATGGCCGAAGGCTGAAGGCCGAAGGCTGATGGCCGAAGGCGGAAGACCGATTCCGAATCATTGGAGGGATGTGAAGACATCGCACGCGCCGAATGATGGAAGGTGCCACTGGCCGAAGGCTGATGGCCGAAGGCTGAAGGCCGATTCCGAATCATTGGGGGGATGTGAAGACATCGCATGCGCCGAATGATGGAAGGTGCCGATGGCCGAAGGCTGATGGCCGAAGGCTGAATGGCCGAAGGCGGAAGGCCGATTCCTAATCATTGGGGGGGATGTGAAGACATCGCACACGCCGAATGATGGAATGTGCCAATGGCTGAAGGCTGATGGCCGAAGGTTGATGGCCGAAGGCTGAAGGCCGAAAGCTGAATGGCCGAAGGCTGAATGGCCGAAGGCTGATGGCCGATTCCGAATCATTGGGGGTATGTGAAGACATCGCACGCGCCGAATGATGGAAGGTGCCGATGGCCGAAGGCTGATGGCCGAAGGCGGAAGGCCGATTCCGAATCATTGGGGGGATGTGAAGACATCGCACGCGCCGAATGATGGAAGGTGCCGATGGCCGAAGGCTGATTGTAGGGGTGCCGAAGGGTTCTGCCGAAGGGCACTGAAAAAGGGGAGAATGACAGAAGCTCTTTGTGTCGATTCCCACAGACGGCGCCAAACTGTTGACGCTCAAAAATGGTTCGGTACTTTTGAGGCCAACTTAGTGATGGGGTGTGATGGATGATGGGTGAAGGTGAGGACCTTCCCCAAGCTTGTGAGGATTTGAGCAAGCAATAAACATACAGAAGACAAGATATACGTGGTTCACCCTTAATGAATGGGCTACGTCCACGGAGAAGTATATTCTCATTATTGTAATATTGTGTATTTACATTTGTACATGGGCTTGGGCCCAAACTTAAATGTAAGAAAGGGGAAGGTCATGACTAAAGGTCAAGCCCAGCCCAAGGGGATCCTTTTCTAAGGGGAGAGTGGTCTCCTTTTATAGGTGAGGGGGAGCCTTCACTTCTTGTAATATTCCAATGTGGGACTCTTTGCTTTGCCTAGAGTTGCTTCTAGTTGCTTGGTCAAATATGGTATAAACAAAGGTCATCAACAATTTTCTGTGCCCTGGAAGCCATGTTCGAACTCGTGGAGAGAAATTGTGCTAGAGGAAAATGAAATTACAGAGACAAACGAGAGCTTGTGAAAGATTATGGCGGTGAATACTCTGCGTTTTGCTGGAGAGCTGTAACAGAACTAACTAAATGTTTCCCTCCCAATTACGAATGCAAGAGAGAGAAGGGCATGGTTGTCTTTTACTCTCTCGAAGGGCATGGTTGTCTTTTACTCTCTCTTTTTTTTTTTTTTTTTTTTTTTTTTTTTTTTTTGTTTTTTGCTTTTTATTTCCTGTTGTTTCTTTCTTTTCTATTTTTCATCGGATTTCTTCTTTTTTATTTATTTATTTATTTTTTTTTGGTGTCTTTTTCTATTTCCCCTCATATCATTTATTGAAGATTGTATTAATTTGTTTTAAAGTTAGATGCTTATATTGGTCCTTCTTTAAAATATTTTCTTGTTCAATCTCACTTAATAAGTTATTGGAAGAATTGTGAGTCTCAGGGAATATTTGAAATTTTAACTGAAGCCATCGTTAAGAAAACAAAATTTTGAGCTCAAAGTAGTGGTGAAATGAAATTTATTGACGTGTCGACATGTTATTGGACCGTGAGGCGCATTTTGACCAACCTTCCTTGTGCTATACTCTCAAAGTCCTTCAAGTTACTTTTCTTTTCTCCACACACATTGTTGGTGCACATGACAACCTAATTTTTGTAAGAGCATTCATTCACTCACACTTGGTGATTTTCAATGTTTACACTTTTACTTTATGCAATTCATCTTCTTTGAATTTGATAATATAATTTTTTTTAAATTGAACTGGCAAGTTTAAGTGGGTTTGGTTCTTTTATGTGATTGTACATGAACTATTTCTATATTGGATTGGAAGAACGATCGATTGATATTGGGAAGGAACTTGAATTGCGGATTGTGTTCGACTTAAAATAAAGGTATATTGATAGGGATTTTGTTGGTTTTTGTAAGGCATTGCAAACATGTTCGAGTTAAAATTAGTCATATATTGGAAAACTAGAGTTCCTTGGAGGTCTTTATAAGACACTCTTGGAAATAAAATAGTTTGGATTGGGCTTTTCAAGTGGTCCAATTGAGTGGCTTGTTTTACGTAAAATGTGTGACTAGATAGAAGCGGTTTGTTTCAATTCAACTCATTATAGGATTTTTCTTTTTCAATTTTAGAGTGGAAGAAACATGATTTTGGGATTTGTAACCAGCTAAATGCTTGCTGATATGAAATCAAGCCTATTAATTAACTGATTCTCCAATAGTTTTTAGAGGGCTACAATACAAATACAATGCTGTTTATGCCATAAGTCACAAATTAAATTACGGTATTTTAATATGTAATATTATGTTTGAAAAATAAGTGTGTTTTGAGTATGTTGACTTGAGATGGATCAGTGGAAGCTAGAGTTTCAAGCTTGTAATAGCACAAAGGAGAGGACTATAGCTAGCAGGTAGGTGTTTTTCAAGTAGTTAACTTATCTGCTAATCTAGGTTGATTGAAAAGTCTGGAAACTAATATTCAATGTCCAAACATGACTTACAATAATAAACTACATATAGGAAGTAGAGATTAGTAAATATTGGTTCTCTATTATTATTTTATAGACAATAGAATTTTTTATTTTTTATACAAGTAATATTCTACTTTAAATTAACCTAAATTACGGGAAAAGGAATTCAAATTCGGGTGCTGAGTGGGGAGTACATCCGCTCTAGCCAACTTAACTAAGCCCATGTCTGCAATAGAATTTCATTAAGAAGAGAGAAAAAGTACAAAACATGTCCACAGGAAAAACAAAAACTTAAGAAAATCTGAAAGAGGCCGAGGCTTTAGTCAAGATTTATATACAATATTGTTTTACCTTGGTCGCTCTACGTATTTCTTGCCAAACAAGGAGCCAAGGGTATTCGAAACCCGGACCTCCAGTCTTTACCTCCCAATCCACATTCGGTTCTAAAATAAGCATTTTCTTATTTAAAATTTGGGATAATTTGGTTTGGGGTGTACACATTTGTTGGATTAGATAACAGATTGTTATTTGCCAAAGCCATCCTCTCCTTGTCAAGTACGTACCCTTGTTTGCAAATACAGAGCAAAAACACTTGAAATTCTTTGAAGGAATTACTAGGTCACGAAAAACACACAATCCCATTAATAATCCCAGCTGAAGCGAGCAGTTACATTGTTATCACCCAAAAGACTCCTAAAGAAGACAAAATTTTCTTCATGGTTAAAATAATTCAAGGCAAATCTAGTTTCAAATATGCAAATTGCTGACAACTTGACGGTTTACCTTCCCAATTTCAAACGCATGAACTGCAACCAGCAAATGGTCAATTGCTCTTTACCTTGCACCAGGTTATCCTACATGAAAGGGAATGGTCTAGGTAATGTGGTTCCACATGACTCCGAAGCCTTGGAATTCACACAACGGTTAGCGAAAAGAAATTGAAAATTGCAACCAGGCTTAGAGGCTTTTGGAGACACCCGAATCTCCTTTCTGCACCGCCGTAATATGGTTCGATCATTATCTCAAATCTGCAAGATCCAACTGATGGGTTTGTTTTGGTGATCATCAAAAGGTTTAGAAATTTGCAAGCTACATCAAGTTGATTGTTCCTCTGGTAGTAACTATTAACCGCATACGAAATGTTTCCTCGAGCATCCAAGTTGCCACAAGATGTCCCGTAACCAAGGCTGGTGCAATCGGCAAGTCCACAAGCATAACTCACACTTAGCGCTACTTGAGGGTCATCAAGGTTCGCTGATGGCTTCATCACGCACCACTTGCGGTCCAAATAGTGCACACCTTTTGCTGGAACTAAAGACCCTGAATTTGTGCTGCCAAGGTTAAGCTGGTATTTTGCTATCCCATCCCCAGCGTCGTTCAAAATTTCCTGGATCAATGCTTTTTGCATCCTCGTCAATCAAACTGACTAGATAAGCATCAATTGGACCTGGTCTCATTGGGTTGGGGTTCCTCTGCCACCCAATATGTGGGACATAGAACCTTGATTGAACCTCTGAGCATAAACTATGTTAGCATTCCGGTCTCCATCTGTTGGCCATCCAATCTCTCCGACTATGATTGGTAAGTTTCCGAAGCCATTCTTTTGCAGGGCCCACACAAGAGTATCATAATTTGCATCAAACATATTGTAGCAGGTTAAATTCCATCCGTAATGGGTGATGCATTGCCATGAAAAGAAGGCATAATCAACAGGGAAGTTGGAGTCAATGTAAAGGCTTATACATGTTCACGGTGATGGAAGGGGGCACCATTGTCGCTCAAGAACTTGACCATTTGAAGCATTAGCCCATGAATATCAGTTCGGAAGTCACCACCCGATGGAAGAAGCCCATTTGAACTTGCATATAACTGAGATAATTATAGGTGATGGAGAAGCAGTTCTAGAAATTGTAACAGTAATGACAGAGTAAGGTGATGGTTATGGAGTGGCGGTGCCAAAGAAGTGAGATCGTGCAAATCCAATACAGGGCTAAAAACTGCATTGAATTGAAGTACACCATTTTCAAGCCAGGAAACAACACATATATAAAATAAATTAAAAAAATTACATAATACATGGTTCAAATAAAATTATGTCCAGACTTGCAGATAAAAAAAAAGGTTATAAAAACAAAATAACTTACCTCCACAAGACTCTAATGCGATCGAACAGATCCAATTCAGAAAGAATGCGTATCTTGTAGCTAATGTTGCCCTGTCACCTTTGATTCTCTTATGATAGTTTATATATTAGACGGAGTGTTCTTGCAAAATTTCAGATATGTATGTATTTATAAAGAAATATAAAAAAAAATATTAACCCTAAATAACATAGAATATAAATCTAAACTAGCCCCTTGGCACATGCTCACGCATGTGCCAATTGGTTTTATTTTATTTTATTTTATTTTATTTTTAAAATTAAGAAAATATAATATGGGTAGTTATGTTCCATAAAAATAGGACCTATTATCTTATTTTGTTTTAATATGAAAAAAATGTGAATTTACCATATTATCTTCATTTAATTAATAATTTCAATTCTTAATGTTTGAATTAACCAAAAACATTTTCTGGTATTTTGAATGTTTCACCATTCTCTGTCTTTTGCTTTATATATATAGATGACAATAAGAAATAAATCTTAATTACAATAAGACTAAACAAAGGTAAGTAACCGAAATCTCAAACACTAAATATGACTAAATAAAGGTAAGTAACCCTAAATAACTTTTTTTTTCAAAATGTTTCGAGGCCAAAAGGGAAGTTTCATTTTCACAAAAAAATTTTAAATTTTTTTTAAAAAAATAATTATTATAAATATAAAAAAGAAAAAAAAAAGAAAGAAGGGAACAAAATGTGGGCAATTCCTGTCAATCGTGGGGCAGCAAACTCATAAAAGAAAGAAAGACAGTTCTTCAGACCAAAAAAAAAGACAGTTGCTCAGAAAAGAAAAAAGAAAATACTGTTAAAAAAAAGTGTTAACGAGTAAAATAAAAGTCAGCAAGACATAAGTAACCAACGAAAAATTGAGTCGATGAAAAACCAAGCCAATCAAATAAAATTGAGTCGATGATCCATCTTCCCCACAGTTTCACGACAAACTCTGTTGTTAGATGAAGGTGGAATCTCTTCTTCTGCAGCGCACTTGTACTAGAAACCAGCCAGCCAAACCCACCGAAAATTTAAACAAAAAACGCAAGCTTTGGATTTGGGTAAGAGCAGCAAGCAATTCCTTATTGGATTTGGAAGATTTTAGTTTTGGGTTTAGGGTGATCCAATCCAAGTGATATGGAGGAAGATGAGATGGATTCGCTGTTTGAGGGGATGGTATTGTTTACCCCTAACAACAGTACCAATAAATCCGAATTGGATTTGGAGACACACAATCGCCATGATCTTGTTAATAATCAGCCTCAACAACTACCTCTGCAACAACAACATGATTATGCTCAAGATCCAGCCGCCGTTGAATCTCACCAACCACCATCTTCATCCTCCTCTGAGCCCCTCGACGAAAACCTCTTCTCCGACCTCACACTCCAATTCCAAACCCCAACCCAAACCCAAGAAGAAGATGTTGTCCAAATCCCAACATCAAAGCCAACACCAACACCAACACCAAAAACAACATCCAGACACAACTCTACTTCCAGACGAAAAAAGAGGGCTGCTGGCCTCCGCATCGGATACGCCCGATCCAATTCCAATTCCAAGGTCGACGATGATGTCGATGATGTCTATGTAGATGATGACAATTCCCTTCCCTTGCCCCCCATCAGCAGCACCCCAGTGGGTCCCACCACTCTACCATCAGTATCAGTAGAAGAACAAGTAGTGGTAGCAAATGACCAAGTAGAAGCCCTTCCCGAGCTACGGTTGGATCAGAGCAAGGCCCTGATCGCCGACAAGCTCAACCGTACTCGCCAATCAGCCGCATCCGTCTCTGTTTCTAGGAAGGACGCCATTGCCAGGAGAAGGGCTGCCGCTGACCATCTCAATTTGGCTTCCCTCGAATATGCCAATCTCGAGAAGCAGCTCGAAGAGGCCTGCGAGGCTGAGGATTTCGACACTGCCCAAAGGCTTAGTGACAGCCTTGCTGCTGCTCAAAAACAGAAACAGGCTCTCCTTGATGCACTCAGAGATGCTGAGGCCAATTGCGATGATCTTGACTCCAAAATGCACCACCTTCTCCAATCCCAGATCGCCGCCGAAGAAGAATGCGCCTCCCTGCTTCAACGCTTTGCAACGGTGAGTGCCCCCACCTCCACATTTTAATTACTATTATTGTTTCATATATAGCATTCACTATAACTGTATAGACAGAGAATTGAAAATGGAGATAAAAGGAATGAGTGACAATTATGACATGAGTAGCTGCAAGTCATCCTTAATGAGTAATATGATTGTTGGTTGGTTCAATATCACAGGATGCTTCGAATGATGCAGATTTGGTCTTGCAAACAGCAGAAGCACACTCTTCAAAAGAAACCGACGAATGGCTTTCGTCAACTGAAGCCTTGCAAGCCAAGAAAATGGAATTGGAGATTGAATCCCATATTATCCATGATGCTGGACTTTCCTTGAACACTTCCATTGACACTTTAGTGGAAGATGACAAGCTAGAGAAAGAATGTCTCTGTAAGAAAAAGGACATTCTCATGGACGAACTGGACAAGCTACTTGCTTTGGTCAAACGCAAGGAACAGGAGATTGCACAAAATGATCATGACATCAAACAAGTTGAGGAAAGGATTGATCGTGCTCTCTCTGACTTCCAGGACATGCAATCCAACATTCAGGCCAAGTCTAGCGACTTGCAAGCAGGCCTTTCTCAGATACATGCAGAGACCGAGGCTCTCTCAACAAAAAAGACGGAAATCAATGCCTTCCTCACTCAGGAACAAGAGAGGGAAGCAAAGTTGAGGGAACTGGCTAGGGCTTCTGCAGAGGAAGCAGAGACATATCAGCAAGTTGCTACCCTTAGAAAAACTCTCATGTCCTCTATTTTGAAGTCCAGGGAAGATAAGGTCAGGCTTGCAAAGACTGAGGAGGAGCTTTCCAAGGATGTTCAAATGCTCCAACAGGATGTATCTGCCACAAGAGCTACATTACAGGAACTGTCTTCCAAAAAGTCAAGCATTCAGCAAGATATAGCAACCTCTAAGCAGAAAATTCTTTTCATAGACAAAAGAGTCCCAGAGCTCGAAGCAGAAAAGAAAGTCGCAGCCACTGCAAGAAACTTTAAGGAAGCTGCACGGCTAGCTGCCGAGGCCAAGTCATTGAATGTTGAAAAGGATGGCATACAGATTGACATGGAAAGAGCCATCTTAGAGCTTGAGAAGCTCGAGCAAGAGATAAAAGAGACTGTTAACAGATTGCAGGAGACTGAGGGGCATATTCAATCCAAGGAAAAAGAGGTAGCAACGGCTAGGTTTGAGAGGTTGCTTCTGATATCTGGTATTGCTAAAGCAGAACGAGAAGCTGCTCTGGAGTTGGGCGACCTTGAAGAAGCAAACCTTCTGCTTGCAGAGGCTGAAGCAGCAGATTCTGAAGCAAAAAAGCTTCAACCGATATACAATCTCAAGTTGGAAGAGGTTGAGAGTCTACCAAAGCACTTCATCTCCATGGAGCTTATATCCAATCTTGGGAGGAAACAGTTAGAAGATTTGGCAGCATCAGTTCAACCTTCTCAGGAATGACAATTTGGGGACCTGGGCCGGTGGAGCAGTGAATTTGTTGATGATGTTTTAGGGAGATTGGGAATCACAAGTTTACAGAGAGTTCTGATATTTGATAGCTATGAGAAGCTGGAACAATTTAAGAACTGCTTTTCATTGGGCGTTAAAAAGAGAAGAAAAGGAAGTAATTGTACTTCATGTACGGTTGCTGGAAGAGATAAATTAGATTAGGAAATTGAATTTTCAATTTTTTAATTTTTTTTTGCATTTGAATATGTTTGAGCATATTCTTTTCTTTTCAAGCTTATTCTGGTAGATTTTGTATTAAGTTCTATATTAAGTTTTTGTATTTTGTTTCGTTTTCTTCATTTTTATGTTGTTACCAGGGGAGTCTTTACTTTTCTTCGAGACAATAGTCTCTGTTAATTGATGACTACTTTCCCTACTGCCTCTCTCCTGAAACTATTCCTCTCCATCAGTCTGTCTTCTCTCCAGAGACTGCCGCTCCATCTATTTCTTTCCATGGATCTATAGGTTTTTCATATTCTGGGATTAAAACTTTGAACTATGTTGCTTGTCAATTGCTTTCTGAATTTTATTGTGTATCTTAGTAATTTAAGATGACACTAACCGCTTGTTGAAAATTCACCGAAATCGGAAACTAATTATTATTATTTTTAACATTTCATTGCTTATTGAAAATATTGTGTGTACGTCCATTTATTTGATCAAAGGTAGATAACTAAATGCATTTGTATTTGACTGAAATTTTGCAAGGATGATCTAATGAAAGGTCTAGTTATGAAATACATTGTGAAGACAGCTAAGTACACATTATCCAAAATCCATATAATTTGAAACCTTTTAACTTTTGCCACTTCTACACAAATTAGGCAATTACTTGCTACATGAATCTGGACCCTGGAAAGATTAAGAGGGGAAAAAAATAAACGGGAGGTTCAGTTGCAAGAGAAGTGATCATCATTCCCAAAGCAACCCACACATGTCCTGCAAATGAGAATCTAGACATTAAAAAATTGGATATCTCCGAACCCAATATTTCTTTTCTTTTGTTTTCTTAGATAAACTAAAAGTTTGTGACAAGATAAATCCGCATATATGATTTCTATACAGACGTGTATATCCAGCATAACCTATACTACTTCACATACATGAACAACTGAAGGCAAACTAACATCTTCTCCGGCCTTCCGGTAGTACTATCTTTGTATATCCTGATTTTCTTGCCTAGGGGGTTCAGCATAAACTTGTCTTTGGTCTCTCACATCTCTGAAGATAGAAAGAAAAGAGTTGAGGCCTTCAGACGAAGCCCCTCCTAAGATCCATAACAAAAGTGAACTGAATGGATTCATAGCGCCGGGGTTAGGACCATTCTCTGCTTCACTCAGGTCAGCTTGGCCTGGAACCTGAGGGTTTCCCACCCGGTCTGGGTTGTCATTACCTGACTGTTCTTGCAGCCCAGGAACTTCTGCTCCATTTGATGGCACTGCTGGATTGGGTTCAGATCTCAGCCCAGGTCCAGAGGCCAAGTCAGAATTAACCAGGCCAGGATTTCTTGTGTTCAATCTTGTGATATGTAAAGTTGAGGCAAGGAATGTTGATGAAGTAATGTGGAAATCTGGGTGTTGCTGGAGCTGTGATCGTCGATTTTGGATAAACCTTTGTAGAGTTGGCACCTGTACCAAGACCATAACTATTCAAACATCGATTCATTAAGGTAATTACAGATTACTGCAATAACAAAAATACCACACTCGAACACGCCATAAATCATCTTATTCTATATCTGTAGCATCTCCTATGGTCTCTTACCAAACTAGGAAAATACACAAAGGCTAGTAGTTTCAACAGTAAAAGTTTGATGAAAGCGGTACAGCATACAACATCAAGCAGTGAACGACTTCCCATAATAAAATAGACAGGGTTTTGTAGTTGCTCCCAGCTTCAAGATGAAGGACATCTTTTTCTTTCCGAAAATTTCTTTCCAATAACTAATTTCTCTATCTACGGCGTTTTTTTATGGCTTTCAGATAAGCTTTTATTGCCAAATTTTAGTTTACATAATGAAATCTTCTGGTTTTTTTTATCAATGAATAACAAGAATGTAAACATAGCTATTTAGACCTTTTTACCCCCTAAAACAACCAATAAAGAAAAGAACACCAAATCTGAACATCTTCCGCTGGCGTAAAATTGAAAGCCAAATGAAACTACCACTGTTTTATCATAAGCAACCAAACTTTGCAAAAGAAAAGGTGCCATTAAAAATAATATAATCATCTATACAATAAACCAGGCCCAAAAGAGAAAAAACTACACAGCGGGGTTACCTCAAAACGGTTCCAGAAGTATAGAATGAGATGCTGCATAAATGCTGCAGCTGTAGAAAGAGCCAAATAAGAAAAACCTGCAACAGTTTGAAGGTAGGTTTTCAGAAACAAATATAAAAAAACGTTTCCATCTACCAGTAAAGTAAGAAGTAGTGACGTACCATAAGCATAGGAAAAGAAATAGATGTGGAAAACCAGAAAGTAGAGCAAAAAGAAGCGGGGAAAGAACTTCATCGATATGGGTGTGCGGACACTGCAAGAAAGACAATAAAATGAAAAGAGCATGACACAAACTAGAAATGTGGCAAAATAGGGCACACCTAATGCAGGGAAAATTTGCCTCTCATTGTTATACCAGGTGCCAAGATCTATGAATTGAGCCATAATCCTTTGCTAAGAGCATATCTTAAGCCAATTAATCAGCCACTCAAAACATCAAAGCCCGTGATCCAGGCACCCTACCGCAGAGATCACTGGAATAGCTCCACATCACTTTACCACTGACTGTCAATTAGTACCCAACCCAGCCTCAAAACTATATCCATTTTAAGCCTGGAGCTACATAAACCCTATGCCCAAACCAGAATCTAAACACAGTGAATGACTTTTTACATGAAAAGTAGCCATTATGAAAGAGTATGTACACCGGCACCCAATCATTTGCCACATATTTAAAATGAAAGAGGGAGAGAGAAAGAGAAACCTGATTAGTGTAAACAGTTCACTCAACCAGACAAGTATTAGGACCATAAAAGCCAATAGCTGATCGTCATAAAACTCAAACAGAAAAAATAAAATCCCGATCATAATCTGCAGAACCAAAAAGGGTTTTGGCATGAAAAATTCAGTATATATATATATATATATATATATTGTATTGATGGTGAACCAAAAAGATGTGTTCTTACCGGCACAAAGACAAGTGATTCAATTACATGCACAAAAATCAACTGGAATGTCGGAAGCTGATGACGAGCATGGTGTTGAAGCTGCACTGCAATAATTTGACAAAAGTAAGCACCCAAATATAGAGGGGGGAATAAGGAGGAAGCATGACACACGAGGAAACCCAAATATGCTGCCACCTCACTTCATTCATACCAAATGATACTCATCAAACCAGGCAAACAAAATGGATAATGTTTTGGGTACCAAACTCTAAATTTCATAGTTCCACAAGGATGAATGCTATTTCTCAAGTTAAAATAATAAAAAATAGTTAAGAGTTCACATGCATCATTTCATTGGCTAAAGGACTCAAGAACACATTAATGGAGGTATGTACAGTGACAGAGCTACTTTATCCAGAATATACATGATAAAATAACACAAACCTGTGAACTTCAGCATGCGAGTCTGTGTTTCTCTCAATGTGAATGACACAGACATGGTGGTTGTAAAGAACACAAAGAGTGACATCATAAGCACACCACACTTTGTCACGAGGTAGTCTGCATGGAAACCAAATGAAACCAGAATTTTTCTGAGCATAATGCACATAAATTGCAAGGGTAAAATAAGTCTTTAAGACCCTTTGTTCATAAATAACTAAAATAAGTCTTAATCCATAAAACATTTTATAAGATCCTTAATCTTTACAGCACACATGTCATTATTTTAGATACCCATATTGAACATTTTTGTAACACTGAAAGCATCACAATTTAAAATACCATAACACACATTCCACATGTCCGCCTTTTACAAAATTTGTCTTTTCAGGAAGCATAAGTCGATATCTAAAGTCCTAAAACCCAACCACCCAATCAATTATGAAAAAGAAAATAATGTGACTGTTATACAGCTGCATTAACCAAACCACCCAAAGTCCTAAAACCCCGTCGCCACACAGCAAATCTATGCTGTCTCATTTCCATTTTCCACAAAGTCCAAACCCTTTTCGCAACTCTCCTATGACTCGCAAACCTAACCCCAACCAATTAATCTCTCAGTCATTATTCCAGAAGATATTTACAGACTTATTCTCCATTATGTCAGACTCACAAGTACATTAAACTACAAGCAATTTAGTTACAGATAGATGAATATACACATCGAGTACTGATGTACCAACTAGCTCTTGGTCTAGTGGTACTTTTCTTCCCAAAATTGGAAGACGTAAAAAGTTCAATTCCCCCTCCCTGATTGATAAAAAAATAAAATAAAATCAAGTATTGTTGCAATGTTCCCATAGGCGCAAACAGTAAAATAAGTAGGCTTGTGTAGTATATTAATGGAACCTGCTTGTTATGTACTCTTCCTTTATATATTTGTGGAACAGATGCATTTTTTTACACAAGTTTATATTCATCATGTATTTTGTTTTATAGACAAATGACCTCACCAACAGCTTTTCAAAAATGAAAATTTCACAAAAAAGGGACATGTAGAAGGAAATATGTGGCAACTTTATGATTGTTTGTGAAAAGTGAACGGCATGTTAGTAATACTGTTGTTTTTTGGGTATTAAACCACAATGTTCTATTTTTCTATTTTGACTGCATTTAAACGTTTGGGAGTCATACTTTCTTTAACTAATACAATTTGATTTCCAGGGACCAAGTTCTCAATTTCATTTAATTTATCAATGAAAAGTCAAAATTCTACAATGTTACTTGACCGAAGATTGGTCCGAGATAAAAATCTATGTAGAGCATCTCAAGAAAAAAATTATTAATTTATAAGTTCATTTACAAATGGCTCCTTAAGTATTCATGGCCTGGGCCAAAAGTTAAAAGTTGATTTAACACAGCCAACACTAGAATCTTTGAGGAAAGGGCAGAGGGGAGGTGATAGAATGCTAGAACCTTGAAGCAATTATCTTCCACAGCAGTGGTTGATCAATTATCATCAACCAGTGGAAAAGATAAATAAATAAATAAACAGAAACGCCAGAAATTAGCCTGTTTGCTTAATACTCTAACCATGCAATTTTTCATCTTAAAGTTATTGGTAGACAAATATGGGGGGGGGCCTCCCCATGCTTCTACCTCAATATCAAGTTTACCAGTGAGATGCGTAATGAAATTGCACAAGTAGATATTGAAACCACATTGCACGAGAGGCAGCACAAGAATGGAAATCGAAGGCATAAGTCAACAAACCTCCAAACCTTGCAGGACCTTTTGGGGGTTCTTGTGCATAACTAAGATTAAAGAACTCCTTTGTCTGAAAATTATAAAGATAACCTGGAATGGGTGGCATAACAAGCTTAGCCACAACAGGATAATTAATAAAAATCAAACTATGAAAGTAAACCATGAGCTAAACCAAACTCAAAATAACAGATTCTGAACAATCAAAGTTAGAATGAAACAGATAAGTTTATAATGGACTTTGTTGGAATTAGCCCAATCATGCCCTGGCAAAGCATGAGTCTTTAATCATCCCTTAATTGCACGTGTCCGTGATTTGACATGGGCCCATGTGGGGGCTTTACTTTTTTTCATGTTGTTTATTTTTGCTTAGTCAAACTTGGACATTAACTATTAAGGTTAACAATAATTGGGTTGTTTTGTTTCAAGAATTGAGTAATGAAGACAAAACACACAATATCAAATCAGCAACATCACCAAAAACCAGTTATTTTATTTATTTCAATGATAAAAATTATTATTATTATTATAAACCAACAGTTTTAAGAGAGTTGGTTTAAGCAACAGTCAATTTCATTTGGTTGTTGCACAGGGGTCCTTTTTCATTAATGCGACATTAGGAATACAAGATATAAGGAAAAATAAAGGGGCAAAAAGCTGGTAATTTACCTTGTCCAGGAGAACTCAATAAACTATTAATTAAAATAGTATCATATCCAACAAATCTGTTAATAAGCAGTTGCTGCCACCTGGTAATTTCATGTAAATACACAACAATTAAAACACCTGCTAGTATACAACTCCCATACGCACATTAACTACTCAAAACTATGAATCCAAATAAGCCATGATATTTCTTGCATAAATAATGTACTTTCATAATAAAAACAAATACTGAAAAAAAAAATTGCATCATGAGTATTGACTGTAGATTAGTAATTTTTCAGGAGATATTATTGGTACCTGTTCCCAAAACAAGAATGTCGAGCTGATATGCTAATGTTTACAGAACGAATATTATGCTGAGCCCTTGCACTTTCAGGTAATAAGAAATAACCCTGCAAACAAAATTTTGATAAATAAATTACCAAAATAATACAAAACAAGCTCCAAAACCATGGCACTATTATTCATCACAAGCTTTTGCAGCCAAAACCTGTGCAGTCTGACTCAGAGAAAGCTCAGGAGATAGTGGAAGTACCACATTCAGAAATTACCTTTTCCATAGTGTATAAATAAGTTGGTTCAAAAGTTTTGCTTCTGTTCTCAAGCCACTGCACTGAGACACATTCAAAACAAATTGTCAATAACAGTTGCATTCAGTTCTCACAAGTTCAAGAAAGGCTGTTGAAAAACTGATTATACTGAACAAAAGATCCAGTACAATCCTAACTGCAGAATTTTGATAACGTATGTCACAGTAACTTGGTTACAATGGATATAAAGTAACGATAACTAGAAACATCTGTTCGGCTATCGTGTTTCTTTTCTTTTTCTTTTTTTGGGATAGAAAAAAATAAGCTCATAGAAAAGCATATAGAAATACAACAGGAGATGAATATCATTGTAATCATTTCATAAAGAGTTTTTTTTTTTTTCTTCATTAAAAACCTTTTTCAAATTTTATTTCCATAACCGATATTTTTAACCCGAGAAGGGTAACTATGTTGTTCACTCTTTAGCTTTAGGACTTCGTGCTTTTACATAAATATGCACATAAGAAATTTTCAGGACATCTATAAGATATAATAAGATTTGGTACTATGGCAACTAGAAGCTCCTCCAAAGGTTTGACTTTCAATATAAAAAACAACATCCTCAATATAGTACAACAATTACAAGCTCATGGGTCATAATATCCAGAGAACTCGCTATCAATGATTATTTTCTGCCTTTTCTTTGTATCCAATTAAGCATTTGCAAACAAGTAATTGAAACAACATTAGAATAAAATATTTCATATCAGGAAATGTCATTAAAATTCAATCCAACTAAAGCAAAGAGATTTTTTTTTCTTGCTATTGACAAAGAGGCCAAATAAAAGGAGAAAAAAAAGACAAAGTGGAAAAATGTTATGTGCTCCTTTAAACACCAAACAATAAATTCAGTTTCACTATCTTACCTTTTTTTTCCCGGATTAAAAAAGTAATTATAAAAATGACATGTTGCTTTGAAAACCAAAATGATGATAAGCAAAGAATAATTAAAAGGATAGTCAGCAACCTGCATACAAGTTAACCCTGTCCAAACGAAGTATGCGCAACCACTTGGGAATATCAAGATCTAAATGTATACCTGCAATGCTCTGCAATTCAAAATTAAAAATCAGCAAAGAGAAATTTAAACTACAATACAAGAAATAAAATAATGTTCACGGTAAGCATGTAATTATAATCCATTTACAAGTGTGAAATTGGTCAAATCCGAGAGAGAGAGAGAGAGAGAGAGAGAGAGAGAGAGAGAGGAGAGAGAGAGAGAGAGAGAGAGAGAGGCTGATTTGAAATCCTTCAAACGCCAAGGAATAAATGGGGCAATAAAACCAAGGCAGATATAGCCTTTTTTTCCTTTTATTGAAAAGAAAGAGACATGCACATGACATTTTCAACAATGATAACTTTCGAAATGGACCAGATGAAATGCAGGTAAATGGACCTTGAAACACAACTTATTGTAAATCCAGGAGCAGTGTCAGCAGTTATTTCAATATTAAAGGATGCCAATGAAATTTGCTCACCCACAAATTTCCGAAGATATGTGTTCCATGTTTCCGAAACACTGACAAGAGGCGGGGACGCATTTGCCATATTTTGATAAAGTTAATAAGTGCTGCTTTAACTGTCTCTTTCACAGATAAAAGAAAATTACTACGGGCCTCCTTGATTTCATTTTTGCTAACTGCATCATCAGCTGTTGGCAAAGTGTTGGGGCTATTGGTAGAGCTATCTGCCGGATGATCCAGAACTTCAGAATCAGACTTCAATGCCAATTTCCCCCTCCTAGCACCAGAACCAATTTAATTCAACCAAAATTTTGCAGCATAAGATGTCAATCCATCTCCATCTATGTTAGCAAAATTCTAATTTATACATTACAAATTTTGTGTCTGGGACATCATCTATCACGTTGGTGAACTCTGACTCATTCTGCGACCACAATCCTGCACTGGTTATCTAAGTGAAAGGGATAAAGTCAGCATTTTAGACATGACCAGGCCAAGATAACAAACAAACTCAAGTTGCCTGTAATGTGCAACCCAAATCCAGGAAAGAAAACAGACTTTTAAAGCTAAAAAAGAAATTAAAAATCAAGTACATCTGAATTTTCGAAAGGAAAAAAAAACAACTTTGGCTATAAAATTTGAACACAAATCCACCAATGAAACTATAAGTTAAGTGTTTGCACTATATTCAAAAACAGTATTATTATGTTTACAACCAGATAAATCAAGGACTCCAGAAAATGCAGCTGCTTTTTAAAAGAATATGCAAGCTTAACATTTATTGTTATTAACCTATAAACTTTAATCAAAAGCATCATAATGATCTTCTACCAGATTTGTGAGACAACACAAAAATGAATAAGTGAATAAGTAATCAAAAAGCTCAAGAAATAGAAGACATGATATACCTTAATTTGAATAATTTGTGCTTCTGTTGTTTCAACCCCAGAAAGTTCACTTGAACAGCCAGGCTTCCAGTGCAAGGGAATCAAAGTTAATCAAGGGATCGCAAGATATCGAGGAAGGTAAAAAATCAATGAGGAAAAATACAAAGCATGCATGTGTGTGGAGCACACTGAAAAAATTATCTAACAATATCAAAAGAAACCAACCATGAAATTTAAAATTATGATAACTGAGAAAGTGGAAGAAAAACCTGTTGAACGTAATTGGCATGCATAACAACGAGAATACAAAACAACGTAATGGCTATGAAGAGGTATATGTACTCCAAAGCAGCTCTGACTTTAGGAGTAAGGATCTGCGAGAACCGCTCTTGTACTCGTATGAAGGTCTGCTCCGGATCCATGTCCTTTTCTTTTCTATCCCTTTCTTTTTTGTTTTAATATTTTCCACTATTTCATAGCCAATGCTGGAAGCAGGATTGAAAATGGGCTGGGCTGAGCTTACATACCAAGTTTTTTCCTAAGTGAAAAAGATTTATCGAAACTTTGGCCGAGCTTCCACTACTTCTTTAGAATTTCCCAATTTCTGCAAATCCTATTAAAATCATACAAATGAACTAAATAAAATGATCCTAAACAACTCGACAATACGATTGAATTTCATTGATAAAACAGCTGCATATATACTATTATCAGAACCTTTGAATATAAAAACATAATCAAACTAGCTGTGAGTTTTGCCGAGAATTGATTGGATCTTTCATGGTGTTTTTCCATTAGTGCTTTTCTTATTAGTTCGATCATTTATTGTTTATTCTTCAGGTGTGTCAGGTGGAAGCTCAAATGAAGGGTAAAATGGTCAGTTCAGCAAAACTTGTAAGTGAACTTGAGTAAAAGTATACATGGAATACTCAAATCAAAACTGTTTATCTATAGACTATATGCATAGTTAAGTTGGGGTTAACGTTTTTATATTCAAAGGCCCTCTAAATTTTGTTTGGTTTCTCTTAAAAATCTGATCTTTAAACGCATTATGATCCCCCATTTGCGCTTTAATTTGACTGAGATAGTATGAGAGAAATTGAGCAATTAAAGGAGGATATGATTCTCACAATAATGAATAATCACAATCTAGAAATTAGGATATGACACTTAGAACAACCACAGCACCCTCAATTAAACGAAATCCCCAAAAATCATACTACCACAGCCACAATTTCAGCAAAATATCATAAAAATTAAAGCACTAATTTCAACAAAATCCCCAATAATCACAATCCTGCCCTAATTTAAGCCCCGGAACCTATATTGAATGTCGGACTAAAGAAAAGCACCTGGTGGAGTGGTGTTGGTTCTTGGAATTAGGACAAGTGAACCAGAACAAAGTGAAACAACGGAGGAGGAACTTGGCTGAGCAGAAGAGATGGGAAGTCTGAAGTTCCTTTTCATTCAACGTGGCCCCTGCTTGCTTGCTGAGCTAAAAGTCTAAAGACACTCGGGGAGGCCTTTTGTTAGGGCTTGGGCCTATGATGGGTTTGGGCTTGTAACCAAGAGTTGAACAGCTCCTTACTTTGAGTTGGAGTTCGAGTTGAGAATTGAGAATTGAGTGAGTCAACGGCTAGAGGTCGGGCAAAGCGCGCGCGGTGGGAACTTTGTTTAGTCGGTTGGGTCCATTTTGGATGGCCGTGGAAGTGAGAGGTTAATAATTCAATGGATTATTATGGAAAGCAAAATCCAAAACACACATGTGACAATTATGTACTATAATAATCAAATACAGTCAATCATATGTCTACCTGATTATTTTTATTGGATTGGATTTATTTATAATCCCACCGCCCCACCGCCATTATTATTTTTCCTTGTACCGCCTTTTGCCGTTTGGCCCCTCGAATTATAAAAAAATTAAAGAATAATAATAAAACCAAATAAGAACAAGTAGACACCAAGGCCCACGCCTTTAATGAAAACAAACACAAAATTTTTTACAACTATTGTTCTTTTTTATACGAGCGATACTCTACTTTAAACTAGTCTAAATTATGAGAAGGATGATTCAAACTTAGATGTAGAATAGAAGCACATCTGTTCTAACCCATTTGATAAGTTCATATATATTATTACTATTGTTTTACGTGTAATATAATAGTATAAAATATGATCACTAAATTTCTTTTGGAAAATACTTATTTGGATGTAGAAATTCTTACTTTTTTGTCAATTAACATGTATCAATAATTTTTTAAAGATACTTTTAATAAGTTTGGTTTATAAATGAGAAATGTCCTTCCTTTCCTTTGAGGAAGGAGGCAAGAAATGTATAATGAGTAATGACTTTTAAATAGATTGTTACATCCTCTAGAAGCTTAGTGGAAAATAGATGGTTCTACATTGACTAAAATGCCAATATGTACGTAATGTGATATATCAATGACTGGCACACCCTCCATGACTCTTTTACCGTCCTGTCTTTCTTCTCTTTTTGTGCGTGTGCTTTTGCTAAGACATACCCACACAGTCCACCTTGTATGACTCCGCTTGTCAAGAAAATTTATTATTGTTTTTCATTTTCATTTTTACATAATTATAGAATATAAATTTGTAGTATTGATGGCTTTCAAATGCAAATTTTTAGAATTAATCAAAACAAACTATAGAGTCTAGTCTTGATGTACAAATGCAATATCTTACAAGATTTCCAGGCCTAGCAAATAAATGTTTTCACTTAGATTTGTACTTTTGTTGACATCTTATAATATCCGGTCACTTTGTTGGGGATTGTGTGACTCGATAGTGGATAGCGGTCTCACAAATGTGGTTGGTGATAATTTCACATCAAAAAAATAACACAATAATCTACAAATATAAATGTAGACGGTTCTTTCGAAATTTGCTGCATAAATAATGGTATTAGATTCATACAAAAATATAATTGGGGGATCTAAACGAGCTACAATATGAGCTGAAATATATTAGGAGATTCTTTTTTTTATTTTGAAATATACAAGTGATATTAAGAAACGGAGAATTGAAATGTACTTATTGAATTTTAACATATATATTACGAATAGTTTATAGTGGGCATCTTCGCTCATTTAACGGTGGACAATGATCGGATTTTGAAGCATAATATAAGGAATAGTACAGATTTGTAAGTTGTACGCACGAAGAGTGACGACGCAACGGCAAACAGGAATAGCCCCCTCTCTCCCTCCCTCCCTCCCTCCCCCAAACCAACAACATACAAATAAACAAAGGCTTATGCTTTTCTCTCACTTTCACTCTCACTGTTCTTGCTTTGTTTTCATTTTCTCTCATTTTCGGGTAGAATTAGAAGCTACGAAAGCAAGCAAAGCTTCTGACTTTTCACCCACGCGCTCTTCTTCCTTTCTTTATCTTTTAATTATAAAAAACCCAAATTTATTAAAATTTGTTAAATACCCATATAACAAAACAGAAGTCATATAAACAGCAGGGCAGGAGAGAGAGAGAGAGAGAGAGAGTAAAGAGAGCAGAAAGAAGCCCCACCTGGCGATCTGAGACACGTAGTTGATTGCGGCAGGCATTTGGAGACTGTTTGAGTTACAGGCGGCCGACTCTCTGCTCGCCACGACAATCTCTCAATCGCCTTACATCCTCACACAGAAGACTCTCAACTCACAGACCCACCAAGCCACCAATCCATCCAATCCAATCAAATTCAATCAAATCAAATATCAATTTCAAAATCTTTGCTTTTCGAATCCCCAAAGTAATTGGATTCGGTGGAGCTCCAGCTCCGGCTGCTTATTATGCCTATTCAAATTTAAGATCTTGGCTGTGAAGAAAGCTCAAAGAAAGCTTCAAAGCTATTTGCTTGCTTGCTTGCCCTTTCGTGTACGCTTATATTCGGGCTTTGCCGTTTTCTGGAGGTGGAAGGAAGGTCTCTGGGTCTTCCTTGTAATCGAATTTGGACGGCTTAATTTGTAGATATATTTTAACTGGAAATTCAGATAGTTTTTTTGTTTGTTGGGCTAGTGAATAGCTAAGAATTAGTCGACATGGTCAGTGGGCATTTGTTCCATTGTAGAAAGAATTCATGGCCGCCTGAGGAGTATATCAACAGAAACACTTTGCAGTTGGTATGCTTCTTCTTCTACTTCATTCTCTCTCTTTCTCAAAACATTTGTGTTATTCGTTTGGGCTATGTTTGGTTGCTGAGAAAATGTAAGAGATGGGAGGAAAAGTAAAGAACTGACAGTTCTGATCTAGTCTAGAATTTGATCAACAAAGCCAGAGGGCATAGCTATACGCTTGTTCTCACTATTGAAGCCCAAAATAAAATTGAAGTGTCTTTTAATTGTCTGGTCTTCATATGCATTTTGTTTACTTCTCTAAGGTGTTCGAACCATTTAATTGGAGTGGTGGAGGGGAGTTCCAGTTAACTTGAACCAGTGGAGAAGAATCGCAATTAAAATATTGATTTATTGAACTTAGTTTCATCAAATAGCTTGTCTTGCATGATTGACTGATTAAAATCTGTGCCAAGTTTAAACTCAAAATTTTGCAATTTATCAAATGTTAATTCTACACATGTTTCATTTGAAGGACTTCTCATGCTTAATTTGAAGTCTTTTTTACATTTTTTTGGTTGTTGTGTACAATGTGGTAACATATCATGCCTGGAAACTCAAGCCGTATCGTAATGCAACATTTGTGTCTGCTACCACTGTTAGATTTTGGGTTATTAGTTGTCAATTTATTGTTTCTAATGAATAAACTTTTAATAAAAAATAAATAACACAATTCTCTTGTTCTTTGTGAATTTTGTTGAGCATCTTTCTTACTGTGTAGTGTGTATTAGCAAGCAAACTGATTCTGAGCTATTATATTTTGTGTTTTTTGTGCCCTTTTGATAGGCAGTTAGCCTGTCAGGTTAACTTTACTCTCTACTCAATCTTATTAATTTTTCTTTTCATTCTTTTCTATAGTTTGATTTTGATAGTGCGGCCCCACCAGAACATGCCTGGAGGAGGAAGTTGAACAGCAATGCTAATCTTCTCAGAGAATTTAGTGTTACATTTAGGGAAGCGATAAAGATGGTCAGTGATTTGTTTTCTTTAATGTTGTCGACTAACATCCTGTACATTATGATGTTTGGAGCTTTTTCAGTTTTTACCAATTTTCTAGCATCCACTTCATTGGTTAAATTTTTTTAACTAGTGTGAAAATTTTGAATTTCTAGGTTAGGTTAGGTATACGCTTGTGGTCATATATCAGGGAAGAGGCTTCTCATGGAAGGGTAAAATCTCTCAACCTTCTAGACATATATGCCATTTTGCCCTTCTTTACAACTGATATTTCTATGAGTTATACCTGTCCAACAATTGGGTGAAGATTCCTCCTTACAAAGGATGTTAAAATTCTTGTGTCATGCAGAAAGCACCTATTGATCCTTTTACACGAGAAAGTTGCAAGCCATCTGCAGCTCAGGGGGTTCCACTTGGAGGGATGGGGTATGTTATGAATCAATAGGTTGACTCAACTCTTTGAACTGTTATCTTTGTTAATCTGATACCAGACATTTATCTGAATGTATTACAGAAGTGGCAGCATATCTAGAGGTTTTAGAGGCGAGTTCAGGCAATGGCAAATAATTCCTGGTATATGTGAAGGTTCTCCTGTCATGGCCAATCAATTCTCTGTAAAGTTCTACCCTTTATCCTATTTAATTGTAGTTTGTTGTTGTTCTTTTGCTTCTTTGGAACGCGTGTTACTCATGCGTTGATATTATCTATTTCTTTTAAGTGTTCCTACTGTATTTTTATTGGTACACAACCATGTCAATTATGCATCCAAAAAAATGTTATCTAATTCCTTTTATTAATTATATCTTCCGTAATACCCAGACAATAACAGGTGCTAAGTACCTTCTGTGTTTGGATGTCAAATCAGGATAACCTGAGAGTCCTAGGAAACTCTTCCATATAAGTAACAAATAGTTTTAACTATTCTTTTGTCATAAGCCTGGAGCAGGCTGTCAAGAATTGTTTTGACAGCAGTTCAAAGTTGATCTTCCTTAAAAGTTATTGTTCTATATGCTGTTTTGCTTTCTAATTACGTTGACACTAAAGTCAGGTGTCTTTGATAACTCAATTCAACACTGACAATGGAAAGTTTCAACAGATGATTAATTGTGTTTGATAACTTCTTAAATTTTTTTTCTCAATGCATCTGATAATGGGATAGCATTAAAGATTTCAGTGTGTTTGATGAAAAATTTAAGCACCGGGTATGAAAAAAATTACTGAAAATGTTAAGCAATCTGTATCGCGCTGAATGCTCAATAGGAAAACTTGTAATCCTTTATCATCATTGTTTCCTTCATAAGCAACTAAATGGTCACATATAGTGATATACATTACTATGATCATTTCTGCCATTGATATGGATTTTCCACTGCCATAGCATTGCTAATGCCTTTAACATGTGCACTGACATTGTGTCTATGTCACCATACAATTGCCGCCAGCTCCAGCAGTGCTGTTGGTATTGCCACTCAAACCATCAGAGTTTTGTTTTATGCCTGTAGTTTACTTTGTATGTTGTAGTGTAGAATCATGGTAGAAAGACTGCAATATTACTATATGGCTAGAAAGAGGACATCTTTGTAATACGTTCAAAAGGCAATGGACAAGGATTTATGCGGCAAAGCTTCAAATAATCAATCTATTTACTTCAGTTGTTTACCTGCAGATGGTTGTTACTTATGTAGTTTCATACTGATATTTGATAAGGTGGTCTTGGTTAGGTGTGAGAGATGGTGTCGTGAAATTCATTACCCAATATTTACCTAGCAAATTAGTAGTTTAAAAAATGATTTTTTTTTTTCGGGGAGGGAGGGGTTGAAAATTATGAATATATAAGGGCTTGATGGCATCTAAAAACTTTAGAATCTTGGGATTGTTGTCTAAATGCTTACAGTCCAGCTTGGCTGCTCTTAGTACCTCAGGCTGTTACTGACACTGTATTCAGCTCAGAAATGTTACTGTTGTTTGCTTTTGTACAATATATAAGCGAAGTGAATATCAATATTTTATTAGTTATCTCTAGAGAAGAAGAAAATTGTTTTGCCCTATTGTCTTCAAATCATGAGTTAACTCTGACAATTTGATTCATTTTGTGATGTTGCAGATTTTTATATCTAGGGATGGTGGGAATAAAAATTATGCATCAGTCTTGGCCCCTGGTCAACATGAAGGGTTAGGGTAAGAGGATAATTTTATGTTTAGAAACCATTTCTGAAAAACCATCATATGAATTCTACATGCTTCTTTACAATCTTTGACTGCAAGTCAAGACCAAGCTTTGGGTCCATATGTCATATTGAGAGTCCCTGTCTTCCTTTTTAGCATTAAAGGAAGTCTTAGAGGTCTCTCTAAATTGGCAAGTGAATGCTACATTGGCAGATGTTCCTTGGTTAACCTGGCCCCTTTGGAATTTGGTGGTATGCTTTGACACTTAGGTAAGAAATTGGCAAGTCGTGCTATTAACATGATGTGGAGATCAAAAGATACTTAGCTCTTATAACCATTTGGCAGGCTTTCAACTTAGAGGGATTAACGACTCCACAACTAGGATTTGCAACTTATGTACAGAAATAGGGAAAGACGTATCAGCAAACCTTTAAGATTTCACACAAAAATCCTGATTTGACATAGCACAGGAAAGAAGGAGAATTAAGAATTTATTAAAGCAACAATGAACATATAACTGTATTGTTATGCAATGCAAGATTCGAATGTGACCTGGATTATCCCACTCTTTACCATGAGCTCAAGCCCATTGGCAGTTTCATCCATGTTATGCTAGAGTAGCTGGTTTGTATTTTCAGAGGGTTATTGATTTTTATTGGAATAAAATGCATTTCACTTTTCAGTTTTGTTTATGGCTTCCTGGAATTTTGATGAATAGTGCATTCACTTGGTTGTACTACTTTTTTGGGAGTGCCAAATTTACCTTTAGTTGTTCAATATCCTAATTTAATTTATTTCTTTTACAGGAGAGTTGGTGATCAGGGTATATCATCATGGGGCTGGAACCTGGGTGGCCAGCATTCCACATACCATGCTTTATTTCCAAGGGCGTGGACCGTATACGATGGTACCATTCTTTCTTCGTTCCTCTTTTTTATTGCTCATGTATGACTTCCCCATTGCACTGCTGTTTTAATTCACATGTTTTTTTGTAAATATATTTATTTTAGGTGAACCTGACCCAGATTTGAAAATTTCTTGTCGGCAAATTTCACCATTCATTCCTCATAATTACAGAGAAAGCAGTCTTCCTACAGCTGTTTTTGTCTACACGGTATGCTCATTCAACCGGATGCCATACACATTTAAATGAAAAATATCTTTAGTTCCATAACCTCTTTGATGTATTTGACAAGCTGCAAATCTAAAAATCCTAGCACAAGATTTTCAATATGATTTTCTTTTATTTCTTTTGTTTCTAAGACTCTTGTTTCTGATATAGTTGGTGAACACTGGAAAAGAAAGAGCAAAAGTCAGCCTTCTATTTACATGGGCGGTAAGATTATATTTCTTCTGGAGTTGTTTCCGAGCGATTCAAAGATTGTTGGATATGTAGTAACTATTGCTTTTCCTATTGTAGAATTCAATTGGAGGAATCTCACACTTGTCAGGAGATCATGTGAATGAACCATTTATGTGAGTAAATTTGGTGTTTGCTGTATGTTATTACGGAACCATACATATTTCAAATATATTCTGACTTACTTCTCTCATTTGATAGAGGCGAAGATGGAGTCTCTGGTGTACTTCTACATCACAAGCAAGTCATCAAACCTTATTACACTTTTGTGACGGTTGGTTTGCAGATTGTTCTGCCCATACAGTGTTTTAATAGGTCAAAATGAAGACCATGTGTTTAGACAACTCCCTGCCCGTCAGTTGAGGCATAAAAGCTCCCAAACAAAGTGAAAGAAAGTGGACCATGAGACAAAATAAAATGCTTCTGCATGAACTTACCACCTTAAAATCCATTCTTAAAATATCACGAAATGAATCAAAGAGTAAAACAAAAGTATGACAGCTATCATAGAAGCATTTAAGCATAAATATTTAAAGATTTGAAAAACTACCTACTTAAGATGTATTAGGTGGAACAGCACAATCACACAAGCAAAAAAGAGAGGGGGTTTGATCATCGTTTGATGGTAAAGTAAAATATGGTTGCTTATATATTGCAATCTTAAGATTAAATATTAATATCGTTTAGACATTCAACCATTGTTTACTATATTGGCTGATTGGTTTTAATTTTGACTGGCATGATTATTCGTATACTTTTCATTAAGCATTTTGGTTTAATCTGAATTGGGTTTTCATTACATATGCCAGTATGTTAATCATAGGTGTGGTAAAAAAAATTAAATTAAAAAAAAAGAAAGCATATTTGTAATCTCCATATATAGGATTTCATAAAATAGCTGTGTTCTTGTTTTGGTAATACTCGAAGCCTACTGGAATTTGGGAATACCATTTGAACTATAGTCTACTACATAACTGATGTTGCTAAATCATTCACGGTACAAGAATACCTCTTATAAATAATAAAATCTCTATTTGTGTCATGTTTTATTATATCAAGTTAATGATGGATTCTCAAACAAATACGTTAATTTTCTATGTAGTTTGAACCATAAACAAACTTGAAATGAGATTCAATTTCACTTCTTCTCTATTATTACTCCTATTTTAATTGTCATTCATTTGTAAAAGTGTTGGGAAATTAATACAAAATTGTATATGATGAAAAAAAATTGAAATTGTACTTCAACAAATAATTGCCAAATTTTTTATACTTTGGAATCTTATTCATGTGTTATTATTTGTTGCTATGAAATTTTTTGTTAGTTGAATGGTATAGTATGTTATGCGCTTTCTTCTTTATTTGCTGGTGAAACATGTCATGCAACTGCATGTGTTAACAGTGGAATGTCTGCTGGTGAGCACCTTATTCAATGCCTATGCTTGTTTTTGTTCCATGTAGCAATTTTTAAAAATTCTGCTTTATTTTGCCCCTTCAAATCTTAGTAACCTGAACAACCAACACAATTTGAGTTATCACGATGCATGATTCTTGCAAGTTCTTCTTGAGTTCTTTCTGTCAGTCACTATTCCCTAACAGTAGATTTTAATTGTTTCTATGAACTATGCATCATATGTTGCAGGACTGCAAAAGGGAATCCTCCTGTTACTTTTGCGGTAGCTGCATGCGAAACTCAAAACGTGAGTGTGACCGTTTTGCCATGTTTTGGGTTATCTGAAGGAAGTAGCCCTACCGCTAAAGAAATGTGGGATAAAATGGTGCAGGTATTATTTTCAGTGCTTTGGTGTTCTAATGCTATGTATAATGTGTGTTTTTGGTTGCTTAATGTTATGTGTCTCATCTTGCTCTGGCATTTAACTGAAATTCAATTGCTTGTCCTAACTTGAACATGTCAATTCGGTGATCTTGTTGATTAAATTTAAATTTTAAAATTACTTCTACTTAGATTTCGTTATGCATACTAGACAATTTTTTATTTATTTAAAAACTTGTGCATTTATCTATTAAGGATGGACAATTTGATCGGGAGAATTTCAATTCTGGGCCATGCATGTCTTCATCACCTGGAGAGACACTCTGTGCTGCAGTTTCAGCTTCTGCTTGGGTGGAACCTCATGGGAAATGCACTATTGCATTTGGTCTATCATGGTCATCTCCAAAAGTAAAATTTTTGAAGGGAAGCTCGTACCATAGGTAATTTTCTTGCAAATCTTATTTTTCCCCTTGTTCCTTTTTGCATGTAATTGGAAAATTATTTTTTCCCCTTGTTCCTTTGTGCATGTAATGGGACTTTTGGGATGCTCCTTGTACTATAGCTATTAGTATCCAAAGGAGCTAACTGTTTTACAAATGAATGTGTATGAGAGTTGTAATCTGGACAGCTAATGAAAAGAATGGTAATGTGGTTGTTTGGTTGTTCATGTTTATAATTTTGTTTCAGGAGGTACACAAAATTCTATGGAACATCTGAAAGGGCAGCTCAGGACTTGGTGCATCATGCTTTAACAAGTATGTATCTTTTGTTTTTCAATTGAGACCTCTTTGAGCAACATTTAACCGAGAGTCTAATCTGGTGAAGTTTCCTAGATTTTACTTTTTGGCATTTGTTTCAAATTTAACAAGGGAATTTGGTGTTTTTTTTTGGATGCTGATTAATCTTGAAATTTGGACAGATTACAAGCGATGGGAAGAAGATATTGAAAAGTGGCAAAACCCTATCCTCAAGGATGAAAAATTACCAGAATGGTAATTCTTAGTTCAAGCAGTATTTATCTTTTGTTTTTCTTAGTTAAATCGTAATGTTCTATCAAACAATAAATTTTTTTCTTATGGTTTTGGGTGTACACCCAACTAACAGTCCACAACGGTCTCCAACTGAAAGCTTGTTTCGAGCTTGCTCCCCAAAAAAGAACTAACAGTTGCCAGTGATGATTGTGCAGTAGAGATTGTCTTGTCAGATACCCTTATGAAAACCCGTCAAAAGCATGTAAATACTCTCTTTAAGTGTTGTGATTAAAGCATCATAAATCCATAACCAGGTCCATTACAAATGGAAAGACCCACAACAATGGAATCATCAAGTGAACTTTGTTAAGTTGCTTTGCAATGCTTACTTGTCACTGATTGATTATGGGAACTTTTAGATATCTAGGACATAACTGAGCTATTACTCATTGCTGGTTTCTGTACTTAATACTAAATGCTGTGTACAATGTTTGCAGGTACAAGTTCACATTGTTCAATGAGCTCTACTTTCTGGTGGCTGGAGGAACAGTTTGGATTGGTATTCATCTATACTGATTTTCTTGATATTTCACGTTTTGACCAAGCTTTAAGAATGATGTTGTGTGGGCACTAGCACTAGCCCTAACATGTACTTTTAATTGCTTATTACCTTCCCTTATAATAGCTAATGATTTTTATTGCAGATTCTCCCTTACCAGTAACAAACATGAATGAAAATCAACGTCAATTAACAAATGTTGAATATACAGACGTCAAGGTTACTGAAGCTGAAGTCAACAATAAACAAGGCACAGTTGTCGAGCACACTGCAACTGGTCATCATAGGAGTGTAAAGTTGGATCCACAAAATGACAACGAAGATGTTGGGAGGTTCCTTTATTTGGAAGGAGTGGAATATATCATGTGGAACACATATGACGTGCACTTCTATGCTTCATTTGCCCTTCTTGAGCTGTTTCCCAAAATCGAACTCAATATTCAAAGGGACTTTGCAAAAGCTGTCCTATCTGAAGATGGAAGAAAAGTAAAGTTTCTGGCTGAAGGCAATTGGGGAATTCGTAAGGTTAGAGGAGCTGTCCCTCATGATCTGGGAACACATGATCCGTGGAACGAAATGAATGCATACAATATTCATGATACTAGTAAGTGGAAGGATTTGAACCCCAAGTTTGTACTTCAGGTGTATAGAGACTTTTCTGCAACAGGGGATATGGCATTTGGAGTTGATGTCTGGCCTGCTGTTCGTGCTGCAATGGAGTACATGGAACAATTTGACAGGGACAATGATGGTCTCATTGAAAATGATGGTTTCCCTGATCAGACCTACGATGCTTGGACAGTTCATGGGGTTAGTGCTTACTGTGGCTGCTTGTGGCTTGCTGCACTTCAAGCTGCAGCTGCGATGGCCTTTCAACTAGGCGACAAAGCTTTTGCTGAATGGTGTAAAACTAAATATTTAAAGGCAAAACCAGCTTTTGAGGAAAAATTGTGGAATGGCTCTTATTTTAATTACGATAGCGGATCAAGTAGTAACAGTAAATCTATACAAGCAGATCAACTGGCTGGGCAGTGGTATACTGCATCCTCAGGTTTACCTTCCCTTTTGATGATTTTAAAATCCAAAGTGCTCTGCAGAAGATCTATGATTTCAATGTCATGAAAGTTAAAGGAGGCAGGATGGGTGCCGTAAATGGAATGCACCCCAGTGGAAAGGTGGATGAGTCCTGCATGCAGTCGCGTGAAATATGGACTGGTGTCACCTATGGAGTGGCTGCTACAATGATCCTGGCTGGAAAGGAGAAAGAGGCATTCGCTACTGCTGAAGGTATTTTTATTGCCGGCTGGTCTGAGGAGGGCTACGGGTAAGTACAAAACACACTCCAATTATTTTTCAGTACAGTATAGTTGATGTATTATCACTCTTAATTCTTTTAATTTATAAAAAAAACCTATTCATGTCATGTTTTAGATGTGAAAATGATGGACTTAAAAAAAAAAATCCTAGTATTTATTTATTTATTTATTTCAAGTTGAATATTTCCCTGTGGTCAACATATTTGTCCAGTAAGGCAGATATCAATTCTTCTAAAAGCATAAGATACTAGGAAAGGGCTGGTCGATGAATGCAATAGTTCACGAAGTTCTTTAATGAAGTTGTTTATGAATTTGATTCAAATGCATTCTGGATAGTTTTCTGAGGTTAAACTTAAAAGCTGGGTCATATGTTAGAGCAGTATATACCAGATTAAGATTATGGATGTATTCCGTAATCACTTCTAGGAAGTTATGCATTAATTAAATACAAGGTCAGATAAAGATGTATGGTTTATGGTATTCACTTGCCAAGCTTTGATGTTCAACTGCTGTTGTATTTGTGGTGTACAGAAGATGTGACCCTCAAATTTAAGAACCTCTTGTAACTTCTATAACGCCGGAAAGGAGCTTTTTTTTCCATATCAATATAAGGGTTGAGAGTTTTGTCTCCTATTGTATACACTATATTTCCCCACTTACACTTGCTTCCCCTTAATGAGGATAGTAGTATGGACCTGCACTCACTTCTCTTTAAACCTTAACAATAGGGTCTAAAATATTTGGCTAGTCTTAAGTTTCTCACATCAGTACTTGTGCATTTCTCCAGATCACCATTTTAGCATCATGTAACTTTTGTGGCGGAGAAATAATATCTTGAATTCTTTATCATATTGTGAACACAAAAAACTTATTTCTTTTGGCATGACAAATATAACTCTCATCTTCTGCTACGTATAGATACGGGTTCCAGACTCCTGAGGGATGGACAATGGACGGCCACTTCAGATCTCTAATATATATGAGGCCGCTCTCTATTTGGGCCATGCAATGGGCGTTAAATCTGCCCAAGGCAATTCTTGAGGCTCCTGCTATTAATATAATGGATAGAATACATTTGTCATCTTTCAGTTCCAGATCCTCGCAAAATGAATCAGGTGTGATAAAGATAGCAACCAAGGCAAAGTGCTTTGGGAATTCTGTGTTCAACTGTGCATGCTGATTGTAACTTGTAACATTGACTGTATTGTATAGAAGTGTCTAGCGAATCTTTGCTTCGTGGAACCCTCTCGCTGTAAATTAATATATGCTGGGAGAGGTTTGGGGAAGCCTTGGCGAAATAGCCAAATAGGTAATAAAAGATTGAGTTGTATTTCATTTACATGATATGCACACTAGTTTTCCTTTGTCATTGAAATTTTTTGTTGTGAGTAATCAAAAGCAAAAGTACGGCAAGTGATTTCCTTGTATTGGTATCTGAAGTCTGAGATCTAAACTGGAATGCAATGCAGAAATATGATGTGGGTTTGTTTGGGGGGTAGATAGCAAAACATGATCATGAAGCTCAAATATCACCTTTTAGTGACTCGAAAGTGGTCCTCAAGCCTCTTATTATCCTTTTGTTTTGGACGATAACTGTCTTTTGACTCTTTATTGAACTTGAAAATAACAACCCATTAAGGATTTGGATGGGTGATATTGAAATGTGACAACGTTACAATTCATCACTGCCCCACCCATTATATACCCTAAAAAGAGTTAATTCCAAGAAGGAAAACAATAGCAAACCTTCTTCTTGTCACTCTTGTGGGGGTCCCTATTTTGCTTTTCCTTTTGAATTATTCACCTCCTTTAGCAAATTGTCCATGACATCACAAAGTTCACAACCGTAGTGCGGGTTGTCTTTGTCTCCCAGGGAGACCTGTTCGTTTCTACTTATAACACATGTAAATGCAATTCATTCATGAAACTTGTTAGGGATAAGATGCATAAGAAAGCAACTATGTCCTGGTTCATTAGTGATGAATGTAGACCGATTCTGTGTTTTGTACATTCTATTTTTCAACACTCTTTTCATCCAAGTTGTAGTATTTTTGTAAATCGAGTTATTTTACACACAAAAACATCAATTTAAAGAGAATATTGTTATTTTTGCAACTTCTTGACTTGATCTTGTGCCTTTTTATTGGAAGATGGAACCATCGAAATTAAAATATACAAATCCAAGCTTAGTGCACTACGCTTGAGGAGATGCAAAATCAAAATCCAATTAGTCTTTCTTTTGTGTATGGTCCACGACACGCCACATGGACCTTGTGAATTTTATTTATTTGGAAGAAACGTAAAAGTATTCTCAAAAGAGATACGTGTCAAACTGCAATTAATTAGTAATAATCAGACAGACACACAAATAAATCATCGATCCAAAATTCGACAACTAAACAATGCCACGCATTTGACTGGACGAAACCTCTGCTTAAGAAGGAACAGCAGCCTATAACAAATTTCTCTTCCCTCTCTCTCTGCTCTCTTTCTCACTCTCCCTACGTCGGTCTGTTTTGCTTCTGCAGCTACCTCCCATTTATTTTCACATTCCGCGCACTCGCATTTTAGTTTTCCCATTGTTTTTGTTCTATATCCTAAAACCCTACAAGCCACAACAACAGTCGCTTCGCCATCTTCAACTTCAAGGTACGATCCACGTTTCCTTTTAATTTAATTACCCACAAGATCGTTCCTTCTGCAAAACATTAATGGTTTTGTACGAATCATACAATCCAAACCAAATTATATACAGTATTTCAAATTTTCAAATTCTCATTTTTGGTATGGTTACGAAAAAAAGTTCATGCATTTGACACCCTCTTTGATGGGATTTTCTTAATTTTACTTTTTAATTTCTAGTACTCTTAATTGGTAATTGATGTCTGTTTTGATTTGAACAAAATCAAATAAGTTTTTCGGCTTAAGAAAAAAAAGATTGCTTTTTTATTTCGCTTCACCCACTTTCTCGGTCCGCAGCCAAATAGAATTGTAGCCTTTCTGCTTTGTGCACTTTTCCAAAAAGATACTTGATGATGATGATGATGATGATATTGTGGTTTCTGAAGATTCAGTTGGATTTACTCTATAATCATGTCGAGGAAGATGCTTATTGATGGTGAGGTGAGCCAGCCTAATGAAGGAGAGGTCCACTATGACTTCGACTTGTTCGTTATTGGGGCTGGAAGCGGCGGTGTCCGTGCCTCCAGATTTTCCGCTAATTTTGGAGCAAAGGTACGAATATATACATTACTGGAAAATACTTCTATTAACTTTGTTCATCCATTCCCTTTTATGACAGAAGCATATTATGGGCTCATTTCATTTGATTTCATAGGTTGGGATATGTGAGCTTCCATTTCATCCTATCAGCTCAGAAGTAGTTGGAGGAGTTGGTGGAACGTAAGTTCGTTGAAACTATTAAATTCAATGCTGTGGTTAGTGGTCTGTCACGTTGTTGTGACAAATTAGGACTTCTGAAAATTGATGTTGCTTATATGGTTTTATGTTTTGCACATTTGGTTTTCCAGATGTGTCATTCGTGGTTGTGTTCCCAAAAAGATCCTGGTGTATGGAGCATCTTTTGGTGGTGAAATCGAGGTGAGAATATGAAATTTATTGTTTATAGTTGATGTTAATTCGTCTGATGAATGTACTTGCCCTTGCCCCAATTAATGCATCTAGCAGGAGCTCACAAACTTATTTTCATGTGAATTAGCCAAAACTAACAAAAAGGAAGTCATCACACCATTTAGTTGACACTCAAACTAATTGATCTACTGGATAATCTAGCACAATGCGAGGTTTCTAGCAGCTGTACTGTGGAAGTTCTTCATATGAATTTCCAGTGGATAGCTTGTTCACTACGTTTTTACAGATGTTTATTTTGTATATTTGATCAAGTATTTTGTCTCTTATTAAAAGAAATGGTCTGATGAATTTATTGGTTTTGCTATTGCAGGATGCCAGGAATTATGGGTGGGAAGTGAATGAGAAAGTTGATTTCAACTGGAAGAAACTTTTGCATAAGAAGGTTGGTTAGCAGAGTTTGAGTGTTAAATTTCACTCTCCTTAATATCATGTGTGTTGCCTTGCAAAATTATTACAAAGTTACCAATTGGGGACTTCTTGGTTCGTCTAATTGTTATCAAAATCACAAAAGAGCCTTCGACAACTTTGTTGGTTTTGAAAATTTCAATTGCGGTTCAATTTGTTATAATTTTTTTAATTAAAGAAACAAAGATGATTTTTTGATAGAAAATTCACTAAGGTACAACAAGAAGACCACCAAAAATATTATTGTGGGGTTTTACTTTCCTATTATATTTAAGAACTACTACAATGAAACTCCATTTGGAAGGTAGATATCTTTGATTGGTTTGATTTCTTTATATAATGAATTGTTGTTTTGAAATCCATAAATAAATTTTCCTCATTTCATTTTAATTGCCTTTATTACTTATTAATTATTTAATAACTCAAAACTGATATTTACCTATCTTCTTTCACAGACGGAGGAAATAATTCGATTAAATGGAATATACAAGCGTTTATTGTCGAATGCTGGGGTTAAATTGTTTGAAGGAGAGGGGAAGATAGTTGGTCCCAACGAAGTTGAGGTGACACAGCTAGATGGCACTAAATTGAGCTATTCAGCCAAGCACATATTGATTGCAACTGGCAGTCGGGCTCAACGACCTGCTATTCCTGGGCAGGTAAAATTCTGCATTGGAATTTAAACTTGTATGCTAAATATGAAGTTGTGTTATTCGACATTTTATTTTGGCCTGAGTGTGCTTTATGATATTATACAGTTTTATTTGACAAAAGGTAGATTTGTTGATCATCAAAGTTATAATTCTTCTTGAATTTTCTGTTAAAACAAAGAGGTCCCTTGTCGTTAAAAATACAGCCAAAGAAGCCTCACCCCAGTTGGATTAATAGAGCTGATTTTTATAGCATTCAACTGTCCTTCATTTGCAACTACTGCCTAAGTTTGATACATAACATGGTCGCTGCATTCAAATATGATTCTGTTTGTGCTATTATTGTTGTTTACACATATTCTGTTTTCTTTCTAATTCATTTTAATTTCTTTTCTAGGAATTGGGTATATCATCTGATGAAGCATTGAGTTTGGAGGAGTTACCTAAACGTGCTGTGGTGCTTGGCGGAGGGTTTGTCTTAATCTCTTTGTTTATGATGTTTGTTTGATTTTATCTGCTTTGCATGCTCATAAGTTAGTCCCATTATCCTCTCTTGTTATTAGGTACATTGCTGTTGAGTTTGCTTCAATATGGCGTGGGATGGGTGCTTCAGTGGATCTATTCTTCAGAAAGGAACTTCCATTGAGGTTGTTATTTTTGATATTATTGCGTTTTCCCTTTCGAACTGTTAGCCTTGATGATGTTTATAATGGAGTTGCTGCCATGTGGGCTTTTGTTTGTCTATTATGTAATATTTGTTGCAAGTTTGAGGCACTAAGGTATTTGTTGGGAATTGAGTTTAATTTTAACTTTTTTGTGCTTTTTGGAAATTTTTTTAATTGCACAGTAAGGCGTTTTTATTTATTGGGAATGACTATGAAGTTAGGAAAATTGATGCTCAAAACAGTACACGCCATGCCAATAAGTGTAAATCTATTTTGGACCATCAATCATGGTAATTCCTCGTGGATGGACCACTGTTATGAAGAAAGAGTTATTGCATGCTGATGGGGAAAGAGAGAAAGAAACTGAAAAGGAGAGAAAAGGAGGGGGCAAGTTGATTATGTTGAAATGTTGAGTGATGTAAAATGTTAAGCTTGCATGGTGTACAGAAATATAATGCTTGTTCCTTTCCTTTTTCCCTCCCAGTCTTTCTAAGCTACAAGCCCCTTATAACGATCCAATGAAAAAGAAGGATCGAAAAAATGATTTTTGCTTTTTAACAATTTTTGGAAAGGAAGCTGAACTACCTTTTGGTTCCCCCAGAAAACAACTTTCATTTTTTGAACCTCGTTGCCATTTCATGTTTGAGGAGTGAACATTGCACTCTGAAATGTGTTTCCTATGCCATGTTACAAATTATTGTGAAGGACACAGTAGCATTTGTGACTCACTTAGATTCGTCCATATCCTACTACAGAGGTTTTGATGATGAAATGAGGGCAGCGGTTGCACGGAATCTGGAAGGAAGGGGAATTGATCTACACCCACAGACAAATTTGACAGAGGTATTGTGACTCATAGGAAGTGTAGACGTACCTTTGTTGCTGCTCTTACTTTTATAGTGTATATGTTTTGACTTTTGTTTGATCTTTGTTTGTCCTAGTGCTAATGATTATTCCTGCAAATTCAGTTGATAAAAACAGAGGATGGCATAAAAGTTATCACGGATCATGGTGAAGAGCTGATAACAGATGTTGTACTGTTTGCCACTGGTAACCACAGACCTATTTAGTTGTGTTTCTGATAATGGGGTTGGAAGTTAATGCTACTTGTTATAAATTGTAACTAAGTAAAGAAAAAATTAATTAAAAACCACGAGCTCATGCCTAGGCCAAAAAGAAATTATTTTCAGTTTTTTTCAATACTTGAATTGTGAAATCGGAACTGGGACCTTCTGCTGAACCCTGCAATCCTTGGGAGGCAGGAACTGTAGCAAATAGCTAGGTAGGTCCCTTAGGAACTGAACTCCAGGAGAGCAAACCACAGGCCTCACCACTCGGCTAAACCCTCGGTGACAGTCAGACTGTCCCATTTGAACACTTTAATTATGTATTTACTCTTCTGTTGGTTGGATATATTCCGCTATGTTTTTAGCAATTCACATTGCATCATACAAGCCTTGGATAAGACTCCCTTGTTGCCAATAGTTTGAACAGCATCTAGGGTTCCCTCCTTTGTTGGGTAAAGCAATGTCATTGGTCATGGCTTGATATTGAGCTGTCCTGTTTAGCTGTTTTTTTTTCTTTTATCTAAATAATTGTACAAGTCACCCAGTGTTACAATAGTGAAAACCTTTTCCTTTTCATGTTAGCTGTTAGACATCACCTGAGTTCATGTGCTACTTTTCTTCAAAGTTCTCATAACATATGTGACAGCAATAGTGCTACCTTTTTCCTTTAAAGTTTAGCTGTCAATCCTTGTTCTTGCATCTTATCCATGCTTCTTAATGTGTCTGGCTTCCACCATATTGCATAGTAAATGATTATAATAGTTTCGGTAGTTGCACTACTTTGTGGAATTATCATCTCCAATCATCCGTGTATCCAGACATTTTGGGATTCATGTAATTCATGCATTTAATAGTCTGTTCACTAGTAGTATAAACTTGTGTTTGTTTTTCGTAACTTAGAGCACTAGGGGTGAACTTAGTAATGATATTTGTATTATGGTTTAGCTCAGTCTCTCACAGGAAAATGATTGCCTTGGTCTAATTTACAAATGACAGGTCGAGCTCCCAATACAAAGAGGTTGAATTTGGAAGCCATAGGTGTGGAACTTGATAAAACAGGAGCTGTGAAGGTTACTAGCTTTGACTTTTGCATCTTGTTATTTTCATTTGACGTTTTGTCATGTGTTTCAACTTTGAATTGAATTTGTATGTGTTTGATTTTAGTATTAGTTCTGCAGTGGTTTTTTTCTAGACATTTGAAGTTATTGCAAACTTGATTCACTAACCTGGTGTCAGTATCTTGTATATCTCTTGTTTTCCGTATTCGCAAATCTGAGTCTTCAATGTTTATTTTGAATTAATTTTCCCTTTTTCTCTATGAGAAGGCAAATAATCGTGCTTACGCATTTTGGGTCCCCTAATTTTTGTAAAACCCTAATACCTCATCTTTTGTTCTGCTGTCAATCAATGTGACAATCAAAGTTCAATGGTAATGTGAGGATTAGGACCGGTTCAGGGTGGTCTCCAATTAGTGGATGGAGCCAGTGGGATTTATGGTTTCGTCGTTTCAAACAATATAGAGTTATACAGTTGATAATCTTAATGCAACTTCCCTTGTTTCTCCTTTTCTCTTTTCTTTAGTAATTTATTTTTTGTTTTCTTTGTCTGATGCTTTGTCCTAATCCGATAATCAGTGATGCCATTCCCAGAGAGAGAGATTTTTACTGTGGCAAGCAATTATACCATATTGGTCTCGGCTCTTTTCTCTTTCAGGTAGATGAGTATTCACGTACCAACATACCTAGCATATGGGCTGTCGGTGATGTTACAAACCGAGCAAACCTTACCCCTGTGGCTTTAATGGAGGGAACTTGCTTCGCAGTATGTATTTTCTTTCTACCTTTTCCTTAAACTTTTTATTGATTGCTTAATTTTCATTTTCTCTGGATTCTTAGCTTTATCAACAAATAGATGATTTGATGTTGTTAATAATTTATCTTATGTTCCCAACAGAAAACTGTTTTTGGTGACCAACCTAGCAAACCGGATCACCGCGATATACCCTGTGCAGTGTTTTGGTAATAGTTTCTCCCTCAAAAGAAGGGCCTTCCGTTGTTTTTATGTTTTTTCCCCCCTTTAAAGGTGACTTTTTTGTGTGGTGGAGCTGGTCACAATAAATACACTTTATGATCTCATGAGATCTCTAGAATACATTAACTCATAAGTGATTCTTGCCAGAAAACTCCTCCGCATATAGAGAGTGTATGAGGACTGGCATTTTAAGTTAGATATTTGTTCTTTCGTAAAGATTTAATACCACCCGTGGATCAACATAAGAAGCCCTCTTTTCCTGAAGGATTTGAAGATGCATTATGGTTTGAATTTTGTTTTTAATATGGCATGATCAACTCAAATGAAAATCTAATTACAGATACTTATGGATCTGAATGTGAATGCTTTAAACTTCAGAGCTCCCTTGCAGAATCTTTTAGGTGAAAAAGATTGGAATGAAGAACATTAGTTTTTCTGGGGACCAATTAACTTCATTTAAGATGGGGAAATATTCTTGTAAATATAGGAACATCATAGTAGTTGAATTATATTTTGAATTACTATTTTGTGATTTTATAAAAGTTTTTCATCCTTTTGAAGTGTTGGGTTTATTACTTATAGAATTAGTTAAGCGTTGAACTTTTTCTTGAGAAGTGCAAACACCAGACCGGGTGCTTGGTGTGATACCCTGAATCCCACATCGGGAATGCACTGGGAAGATCTTTGCCACATAAACAAGGCCTAGGAAACCCAGTCACCTTCAACTAGCACTTTTGGACGAGGCCTGGGTTGTTACAAATGGTATCACACCCCAACCCGGCCGGTTGCCTATGTGGGATTTGTGGGCCTTTGTTATGACAACGTCTCCCTGCCGATGAGGGAAAGAGCGCCAACCCCCTTGTGCTACGGGATAACGTGGATCTGTGGGCAGCTAAATGGTTGAATTGCTCATCGAAAGGCCTGCCTGTTTGATAAAGGTGATTCCCGTCTTGGTGAGGATGCCAAGTCCTAAAGTAGGGCAGGTTGTGATACCCCGAATCCCACATAAAAAATGCGCTGGGAAGATCTATGTTACATAAGCAAGGCCTAGGAGTCCAAAAGTCACCTTCAGCTAGCACTTTTGGATTAGGCCTTGGGTCATTAACTTGCTGTGGTTTTTTACTTGAAATCTGCCACGTTGATAACAATTAAGAAGTGGTTTGCAGCCTTTGCCTTTGGTCATGTTAGACATCTTAAGTCTACCCATTTTATTTGGCTTCTCAGTAGCTGTGTGGTTACTTAAATTTGTGTCAGGGCAATCTTATGATACTCAAACATTTCTGATTTCTTGCATTTGGATAAATTTTTTTCCCTAATGAACTTCTGTTTGATGTTTGCAGCATTCCACCTCTTTCTGTTGTGGGCCTTAGTGAAGAACAGGCAATAGAACAAGCCAAAGGTGATATATTGGTCTTCACATCGACCTTCACTCCAATGAAGAACACTGTATCTGGGTACGTACGGCATTATGAGGTCTTACTCTTTGCATTACTGCATATGTCCGTACAGACGCTGACTGAAAATTACAATTGTTGCTTTGTTGGTTTGTACTGTGATGCCCCATGATTAAGTTTGAATTTGGATTCTTTCATGCTTTCCATAAATAAGGTCATCAACATGAGAGCTCAATTATCAATTGAACTATAGGCAAAAATTTTGATTTCAATTTATGAGCAAAATCATTTACGTACAATTATAAGCTTGAAGTTCTATTTATTCTCTTTGAGCAAATTTATAGTCCATTCCCTTGGTGTTTTAAGCACTGACTTCAATGTATTTGTTTTTTTAATATTTTTCATCTAGACGACAAGAAAAGACAATTATGAAGCTTCTTGTTGATGCTGAGACAGATAAAGTTATTGGGGCATCCATGTGTGGGCCAGATTCACCTGAGATTGTGCAGGTATATGTTGTGTTATTTGTACAACTCCGTAAATCTCAAATGCTATGTTGTGTTTGCAATTGCTGTAATTTGATATATAAAAGAACTTTTCGACTCAACAAAACTGCGCTTGCATAACTGAAGTCAACTAATTCCTTATTTTCTGTTCAAATTTGCCCTCGAGTACAACGGGACTTCTCTCTAGCTTTAATTTGTCTGTATCCCTAGATATGAATAGTTATTGCAGTGTCTGCATGTTGAGAGTCCTTCAAGAATCAAGTATTTTCAGCTCTATTTTTTTAGTAATTCCTGAGAGGAACCTTGCAATATTGTTGCCCATGATCCTTTGTTTTACTACCTAAGTGATGGTATATTATGAGTATTAAAGAAGAAAAATAGAAAGCTTAATCTTGTGTGATACTTGAGTAAAATCTTTTGGATAATTGTCATCTTTAGTTTGTGATCTGACAAAGTATTAGGCACAGGAAGGGGTTTAGGACCAAACAATATTCTTATTGAGGTTTTTGAAGTGTTTAGAAGATGAGGGCGTGTATGCTTGATGATAGGAGATAAAGTATTGTACTACATGAATAAAGGGGATATTTAAAGTTGTACAAACTATCATGGAACTAAGTTGATGACTCACATTATGGAAACTTTGGAAGAGTGTTCAAGATCGATTTTGAAAGGTGTAATATCATGTGTAGTGGATCTTCTTAGATAATGTCACAGAAAAAGAGGGTTTGGGGGTAGGGTGGAGGAAGTTGCTTAATGGATACATAAAAGGGTTTAGGCGGAAGTTCAGGGCCTCTAGGGCATTGGGTCAAGGTGTGACCTGCTGTCACTTTTTCTTTCTCACTAGTTGTCGATATTTTGAGCAGATTAGGTTGAAAAAGCTAAAGAAAATGCGCTCATAGAAGCCTTTAGAATCATGAGTTATCATTTTCTAATAGACAAAGGTTAATTTTCACCATGTTGCAGAGATTTTGTGTAATTTGAGCTTATACTGCTTCTAAATGCTGTTTATAGTACTCTTCATCTTCTTTTCATTTTACCATCTTATTGTTGTTCAGAGAATTACATCATTTTGGGTGTCTTACACAGGGCATTGCTATTGCACTGAAGTGTGGGGCAACCAAGGCACAGTTTGACAGTACGGTAAGTTGGGTATTAGTGCTGGGCGAAGATTCATTTCTGAGTTTTACTTTCAAATCACCCACTTTGTGTATTTTGTTAGGACCATTGATCATACTTGGACTTTTCGTTATGGCTATTAAGTAGTTCAAGTGTTTGCCACTTTAATGTCTTGTTTTTAGCTTAAGGAAAACAGTCTGTTGAATTAATGCACAAAAAAGAATGCTTATTCACTAACTATTTGCACAGAAGCAGAGGATAAACACATTTTCTCTTTAAGGACAGAAAGAAACATGGGTTGAGAGGGAGAGGATGAGTTGGGTGCAATAGGGGGGGAGGGGAGAGGTGGTAACCATCCTTTAACTTTTGTTATGGATGTTGGAAGGGAAAGTAAATGGTGATTTTATTCTGAGTATATTCCCCTGTAAATTGTTTTGTTTTCTAAATGCTTTTTTACCTTGTGGCTTCACCTATACTGAAAGTTATTTTTTGTTCCTTGTGCAGGTGGGAATACACCCTTCTGCAGCAGAGGAATTTGTGACAATGCGTTCAGTGACGAGGCGTATTGCTGCAGGTAGCAAACCAAAGACAAATCTATAAGGATGCAAGCAATAGGACGAAAAGATTTTGTATACAAGGTCTGGAGGAGTTAGTCCTGTCCTCCCAAAGCTTACGTAGTTGTTTCACATTCACCAGAGGAGGAAACATAGATATATTTTGGGAAATTTAAATTGGTTGAATTCTGTCACAATAAGAGCTTGTAGGGCAGTATAAGTTCTAAATGATTGATGGAGATACAATATTGATCTCTACATAACCGTATCAGTTGATCCATGATAGTGTTGCCGTGCTTTATATACACTGCAGATATCTGTCAATTTAGACACTGTTTAATTGATTGCACGAGTAATTTACTTCCTCCCTTTTTAATAAAATACAATTAAGTTTTCTGCTTATGTTCAAAGTGAAGTTGCTTTAGCTGTGGGGCTTAAGGTTAAGTATCTAATACTCAATGTTTGACAAATTGCTAGGCGGTAGGCAGGCGGCAGGGGCCTAGTGCCTAGATGAGTAATCAAGGCCTAGGAGCCCGCCGCCTGGGTGTCTATTTTTATAAAATTATTTTGTATTATAAGTTATGAATTTATACCAAAATTAGTAAGAAAATGTATATATGCCAGTCATGATATATGCTTTGATGATATAAAGCAGAGGGTTGAAATAAAAACACAATTAGGTAATGTTTTAGTATATGGGCCCAAGCCCGTAAGAAAACCTTGTTAAAATACCAGCCCATAAGTGAAACACGGCGTTTCACTAACCCTGTCTTCACCTTTTTGGGGACAAACCCTATCCTCACTTATCTCCTATGTTTCACAAGTACGGGTATGGGTATGCCGACACAATATGATTTGCAGATACGGCAAAACTCCAAAAATTAGGATAAGAGTACGACACCGATATGGTGATTAAAATAATATATATTTAAAAATTAATATAAATAGCAAAAATTAATATTACATCCATCATGTTATAATCATCCATCGTAAGTACAAAACATAAAACTAAACACAAAATACTAGTCTCTATAAACAAAACACAAAATATAAGTCTCCATAGGATTGTTCAAATCATAAAAAAAAGGTAACACAAAAACAAACTAAAACATTGAGAAGCCACTTCCCAAATCCAGCTCCGTAGGATTTTATAAATTTGAAAACGACCAAATATATTTTCGAAATTACCCCTTCAAGTATCGAAAACATATCATTGAAGTATCGGAAACGTATTGAAAGGTCAAACTTTCAGAAAAAGTCAATGACACTCCTATATCCGTATCAAATACGTATAAGAGGCTTATCGTATCCATATTGGCATATCGGAATATCAGATACCAGCATAACCAGTTAGGAGTATCGGTGCAACATAGCTTATCTCTCATCTCTCCACGTCCATCACCTCCCATTCATCTCTTCGCCTCCATCATCTCCCTTGAATTATTGATCAAGTATTAAACTTGCCGATTGGCAACTTTCCTTTTTATTTTTCTCTTTAATTTCCAAGTACAACGTCAACTTGTTTTTTTTTTTATAGTACTACAGGGGAGAGGGATTTCTCACACACACACACAAATATGATGTCGTGGTTCGAACAAAAGACCTCTGGTTTGCAAGTCATCGCCCTTTTCCACTGAGCTAGACCCCGTTGACTTGTATAATAAACAGTAGATATACATATGATTTTCTGCATTTGTTTATAAATGCAAACTACCGTTAAACACATGTACTAAAGCATAAAACTGCACATGTCTTTATGGGAAGATATTTTCATACCTAAGCTACTGTTGCCCCTTCACATACGTCGCAAATTGTAAACCCATGACCTTCACAATATGGACACTTTGCTCCCTCTTCCACCCAATCCAAGAACTGTTGTCATTTAACAAAATAATTAAAACTTCATCCTGGATGGATAATGCTCGAAAATGAGAATATTAATATCTCTGTTTGAAACCTCTAACCTGTTCTTCAATGTTTGGCTCGCCTGTTCCATCACATTCTGCAACAAAGAAATACACAGATAAGCTACCAAGGGGACTGAGGATAGTTGAAACAAAATATGCGAAAGTACAAAAATAAAACTAATGCATATCATCATCAAAGCCATTGGTGTTCAACATTATATTTAAAAATCAGATCAAACAAAATAAATATACAAATACATAGTATGGGTGGATTTAGAGTACTTCTGCAAAAGTTTGGCATAGCAAGGCAATGGTTTATAAACTTGAATATAGTGACTAAGACGGGAGACAGGAGGTACCTGTGCACAATAAGCGACCCTCCCCTCGACAAGTAAGACACCTTGTTGTGGTATTCATTGTCTTGCTTTCACCTCCTTTTTTTTGGTTCCTGCTAAGTCTAGAAGAATCTTCCCAGCGGTTCTCTCCTAGAAGAAAAACACGATGCTCAGATACCTCTACTTCTGTAACACCTTCTTTCACAAGTGTTTGCTGGACCTCTGAAATTTCTGTTACAGAAGTAACTGCAGCTCCATTTGTATCTTCCTAAACAACAGAACCCATGTAACCATTAGAAGAATTACGATGTTTCAGCTCCTATGTAGTGGTTCGCTATAGCTTATACGAAAATGATCAAGTAGCTAGCTCAAGGCCAACCAGGAGAAGAAAATCAGTTTACCAATATAATCAGCTTCATTTATTAGTATCCAAAATAAGTTATGGTGTGTTACCAGTTATCACAGCACATTGCGTCACTGTCATATCGTATTTATTTGCATGTTAAGTGATTGTCTCATGAACTGGAACCAAGAAACCTCATGTCTGAGTTACTGAAAATAGAGTCGGAGCTTCAGGTCCGTTTCTCAATTAAGTAACAGAGCTTCTTGGTTGGTACTTAGTACTGTTTGCTACAATTCGTTACAATCTGGTTGAAGAAAATGAAGGCTTAGTTCACTTCAAATTGAACCATCAAATGAGTTTTTGGCTCCTCTTGAGGAATGCAAGTGATGACTTACCAAACCATTATGTTTAGTTCCAAGTGAGGAATGATATATTGGTACTGAAACTTAAAACATCAACGTCTTCCACTTAATAAAGGCTAATGGTATGTCGTCAGAAGGCTATACCGTTTGTGTAGCAGTCAGAGTACTCCCTTTGTTATCCAGACCACCCTCAATTTGTGCCAACGTATATAATTGTTCAAGAAGTTCTGCAGTCGCTATGCCATCTTGGGGGGCGTCTAAGGAAGCCTGTCAAACAAGATATTACAAGTTGACTAACATATATATTTCACGTTGTGAAATTTTTGTTCAACTTGATGATTATGAAATTTTACTCTTCATGCATTATACATAGTAACATCTAATGATAATTGAAACTTACTTGCCAAGTCTTGACAGCACGTTCGGTCCCGATTGAGAAGCTGGAAAACTCCATGTCTTCCTCACCCGAGTAAAATCCTAGTTTTTGCAATGCTTCCTGTCAAATAACAGGAACATTATATTAGAACAAGTCGAAATCACAAATATTACATCCAAAAACGAAGCGAACACTAGAAAAGGAAAGAACCACACAAACCCAGTTACAGAAAAAGAAAATAAACAAAAGTTAACAACTTTTTATACTAAAAAGAAAGTTAATACCCCCTAGTAAGTTGTAATTAACTGTATGCTGCTCAGTTTTCAGTTTGCCAAATTTAAAAGTACCATTTTATAGTTCAAAGACAACACTAAATCATAAACAAAACACAAGAAATGAATGGTAGACTCCCAAAAATCAAAACTCGCCTTTCAAAAGCAAGCAGACCTGCATAGCTCGGACCTCTTCACCTTCCGACCCCTTCCTCAAAGCATTTCTGCTCTTCTTCTTCTCCTTCACTTCCGGAACGGCAGACACTTCCTGAATCTCCTCCTGAATATGGTCCAATTCTATGGCTCTGGAACTCGACCCTGTCTCAGCTATCCGATTTTTCTCCGTCAAAATCTGCAACAAGCCGGCGATGTTGGCGATGGCCTCGGACTCCGACACGGAAGCCCCTCCTCCTTCTTGGCGATGCTCTAGGGCCTGAATTTTGAGCTTGAGCTCGGCGATTTCTCGCAGGAGCGAGTCGCGTTCACGGGCCCAGCGCTGTTCTTCTCGGAGCCAGCGTTGCTCCTCGCGGAGCCATCGCTGCTCTTCGCGGAGCCAGCGGGACTCCTCGCGGTCGTTTTGGGAAGAGGAAGAATTTGAAGAGAAGCAGATGACGTGGGGAGATTTGAAGGATTTGAAAGTGCGGGAAAGTGGAGAGAGAGAGTAACATTGGTGGGGTTTTTTGGGGGCAAATGGAAGTGAAAGAAGAGGAGGAGGAGGAGGAGGAGGAGGAGGAGGGTGAAGAAAGAGAGTGAGAGAGCAAGAAGACATCTAAGAAAAAGAAAACTTAGCTGTAACTTGCAAGAGAGAAATTAAAGAAAGAAAGAAGATGAAGAAGATATGCGTTGAGTGGATATGAAGGGTGAAGTTTTCTACTTCGAAACCACACGCTTGGGTTTGGGGTTTGGGGTTTGGTTAATACAAGCCTCACTCAACTGTCACCGTTTGCTACAACGGTCACTTTCCCTCCCCCCCCTCTCAAACTCAATCTCAAGGAGAGCATCTCCACTAGTCAAAATTTGGCCTTAAATTACACACAAATTATTTATAACTGCTCACTTTTAATAATACTAACAAATCAACAACAAATATAAGTGTAAAAAAAAAAAAAAAAAAAAAAAAAAAAAATCCAAGATCTACACATGACGTTTGTTCTTTATTGAAGTTTTGACTTTTGATCTCATTTATTGGCATGGTTGATTATTTATGGTATCTAATGACCTTAAGTTTCGATTTTAGGTTTTTTAAAATTGGTTGGGGAATGAGATTTTCTAACACACCCAATGTGCTATAGGGTTTCGAATAACCAGATTTCAAATATAGAATAGAAGCTATTGATCAATCCAAGGCTAGAATCATGATGTCTAAGTAATTCTACACCCTAGAGTAATTAACAATGTTAATAAATGAGATCTAAGCTGAAGAAATTGAGTAAAAATGGATATTTCTCAACACGTCCGTTCTTTCCTATCCAAAAAATATAGGAGCAAGTTTCTCTTGCTATTGGCCTTGAGTGAACATGGACTCTTGACATCGGTGCCCTGCAGTCATATTGTGACTGCGAACGTGATTGCCCTGCCGTCATACTGTGACTGCGAACGTGATTACTAGGTGTTTTTTTTTAACGCAATAATGTTATAATTGCGAAATTATATACCTTTTTAGTCGACCTATTCAGTATCTCAGTTGTTGTAATAAATAAAACAAGATTTTGAATAGCCAATATTTAAATAACTGATGAAAATATCTAAAAACTAAATGAAAAGTCCATGAGAGAGAGAGAGAGAGAGAGAGAGGTGGAGGGACTGATGAGGTTTGGGAGGCGAGTTCCAAAACACTGGAGGGCTACTGGCTTCACCAAGATTGAAGGCAAGGCATCTAACCATCTTGGTGGAATATAAGCAAAACAAGGAAAAAGAACAAAGCATGATGATTCCAGGTTGATAAGCAAAATAAGGCCGTATTTTACAACTTTGAAAAATCGGAAGAGCACGTACACATGCCTCCATGAAAAGAAATTGAATATGAAAGAAAATTGAATGGTTTTTTTATTCAAATCTCGGGAGATAAAATACATATAATGTAAAACTCTAGATTTAAATACACCAAATACATATATCATAGAGAATCTCCTCAAGTCACCCTAATGATGAGAATAAACCTCATTCAACAAACAAGAAATTTCTCGTTTATACCCCTGGTGCCCAAACCATGATTTACATTTTTTATAATAAAAAATGAATAATAACCTTTCTGACTAATAACTAACGTTTCCATAAAGCCAATTCTCAATTCATGCCATCAGTGTGATAGAGAGCATCTGATTAGCTAGAGAAACCTGTTCAGTATCATCAGATAACAGTATCCCAACAACAATGTTAATCATGGATACATATAACAAGGCATCTACATAAGACATGTCATAATAGGTTTAGTGGCAACCTGGGCCTCTTCCAGGCACTCGGAACATTGAATAAGTAGCTCCATTTCATGCTTAGTCCAGCTTGACATTAGAGTACAGTAGGGTATCCCTGGTGACTGGCATATTCAGAAGGAAGCATACCTACATTGAAACAAGGGCAACAAAACATGTGAAATATCCTTTTTAACCACTGTCTAACTGTATCATTTGTACAATCACTCAAAAACATGTATCTGACAATCTACAGGTGATTCATAACCTACTGGACATCCTAACAAAAATGATTCAAGAAAGCCTTTTTAATTTATTTAAATTCCTTAGTCTGTCAAGCCAGAGCAGATGTTTCAACTATAATTAGTTTGATTATTTCATCCTTAAACTTGCAATTTTCTTGACCAAAGTCCAAACAGCATATAAAATTTGGTTCATGGCCACTGGGTTTTTTTTCTTCTCCTTTTCATGTTTCACTGTGGGTCTTTAATGACAAGTGAACCTTACCCCCAATAGAGTTGAAATGATGAGAATAATTCCAGTGATCCAAGCAAGTGTACGTCTAACCAAAAGCACTTGCACAATCTTTGTATCTTTCGGGACTTCTTTTTCAGCCAACCAACGAGGAGATGGCTGACAAGTAAACATCACATTCAACATCTTCCCTGACTCCACAGGTGCAACTCCATTGAAAAGGATAGCTCCAACAATTTGACCTGCCAAATTAATGTCAACTTTAAAGACAGTGATATATTCAACCAAACTATTAAACAACGAAAAATACAAATGATTTAACAATATCAAAGATAAGGCAGATATATACATAAAATTGGCTACAATCTTTCAAGGAACAGGAGTTGCTTTAAAAGAACAAGAATTAGTTATGTGCAGATTGTCATGTAACGTCAGGTATTTTCTTCCCCTAGGCATAGGAATATTGTAAAGCTACAGCCAGGGATCAGATAATAATTACCAAAAAGTTAAAACCAAGATCACCTTTGTATGCATCATCGAGTGAGTCAAATATCTTGGACAGTGTAGCAAGTAGCAGCTCCACTCCATGAGCAGCACCTTCAGTTCCATACTGCTCTTGCAAAACCTAGCATAGTGTTATAAAACAAATATTATTAAGCTATGGAATTCACTACAGTTGCGTAATAAGAATAAACAATGACGCATGCAGAAAAGAAAGTGCAAACACATTATTTGACTCTGTGGGTGTGCGTGTTTATATCTGCACATGTACTGAATATATGTAACATACGCATTGGGTTTTGATGTACTCTTTTCTTTTTAAGGAGGAACAAAAGGATTTTATTAAATATGATATAAATACCAATACTCAATACAACAAAAAACAAACAAGCTGTCCACTAAAAAAGGAAAGACCTCTAACCAACAAGCAGCTACAAACAACATATTAAATATGTGAGGCTGAGTAAGGAAAACTCGATGGCAGAGTCGGCAGAGTCGACTCAGGCATGTCAGCTCCTGATGTGGGCTGGGTTTCGGAGTATCTTAAATTAGATCAAAAAACATCTAAGGCTAACTGAAATCAACTTAACAATGCAGCCTTCCAATCGACAAAAATAAGAGATAATAGTATATCCCAAAATCCAGAGGATGTGAAAGCATGATGCCCAAAAGTGAGCTCCACACCATACCTACCCTCCACTTCCCCCTCATCCGGAATAATTAAAAAGAATACACGTTTTTTTAACTATTCGGGTAAGAGTACGTTCTCACTTTTTTTTTAAATAACTGAGAAACTGTGGCTTGTCATCATACCAAACTTAGTGGTTTCTTGGAATGCCTTCTCTATGATCAGATAAATACATGGAGTCTTTGTCAGAGGGTATATCTGAAAGTAGTCTACTATTTTTTATGATCCATTTGAAAGTATCACCCTGAACTGGGCCTGGAGGGACTTAGATCTTCCTCCCCCTCCCACCGTAAACATAAACATATCCACACACAAAGAATACTCTAGTTAGTTATTACTTTGACACAATCCATGCAGAATTCCTACACCTCTGTCTTCCTTATCTTAACTGTAACATTACTAACTAAAATATACATTATATAAAGCTTCATTTCTATTGACAAGAACATTTTCTAACATCCATTCTAAAATTTGAAATTACCAAGAATAAAAAGGAAGGAAACAACACCTTGATTCGATCAAAACGGCCTGTTAATAACTCAGCTGGGCTGTGGATACTGTGAGACAAATCTTGATGCATCTCCATTGCACTTCTAAAGTTGCGGATGAGAGACAAAAGGCTAGTTGTGAATATCCTGTCTGCCTCCTGCAAAGATATGCAATGCAAACCTTGCGATTTAAGTGGCCAAATTTACAACATATATGCATAATATATAATCAAACAAAAGACCATGTAACACTCAATATAAGAGAACCTTTGACATATGAAGCTTCAAGTTGTCACCATTGGCCAAAGGGATGGTCAACTCTCCATTTAATGGTTCCAATGTATCAACAACATATGAACCACCCATCCAAGATGCCTAAGGGAAAAAAAAAATTCGAATTAAGATTAAAACGAGAACTCAAATTCCTTTTCATGTATACAGGGTAAATAACCAAGAATATGGAAAAGATAAACAACATGGAAAACAAAATATGATATAGAATAACTTGAAGCCTGACTCACAAAATCGCCAATCTCTTTGACAGTATAATCTGCCAATTGTTCATCCAAAGAAAACACAGAGACTTCACCTTGATCTGCAACAACACACACAATGAATAAAACTCATGTATTTCTAGATTATGAATGGTAATGTTCATGCACTAGTTTAGCCACTAATACATTTATAAAAAGTAATATACCTGGAAGCTCAATGTCAGCTTTGTTTGAGCCAAAATCAATCTTGGCGGTATAGGCGCTGCTGAACATGGCGTTATCTTTGACTACAAGACTAGGATCTGCATGTATAATACATTCATGTTGATAGTCAGTGCACAACATAAAACAATAATGACAAAATAAAATATCCACAGGTTAGCTTGCATTTTGAACCAAGTGTATATACCATCAATTCCTCTGACTTCCAGCACAAAAACAGCACGAGGTCTATTGAATGGATTAGGCAAGAGAACCTCATTCAACTACCAAAAAGAAACAAGGATATATCATGAATTAGACATTTGAGTAACGAGAAGCGAAGTAACTGGATAAAATAACTTCACATCACTTATTATCAAACACCTTAGCTGAACCAGCAGCTGAGAGCGTGGCAGGTGGTGCAAATCCAAGCAAGACCGACACTGCTGCACTGACTTCTGGGAGCAACATTGAGTCAGGCTGTGAAGGTAAAAGCATGTAATATTAGCAAACAAATGACGAACAACATCTAAGTATCCCTTTATGTACAAAAGAATACTGTTAAACTACATGTGGGTATGCTTAAAATTCGGTACTAAGAAGAACCCAACAGTCCCTTTTAGAGGTAAAATCATAAATAGATCGACATATTTCTGACCATTTTAGTTCAATTCTACTGAATTTCATAGGCAGAATTAAATTGACGAATATAGATAGGTAATTGAGATGCAGAAGCAATTGCTGGAATTACCTTGACGACATCGTTTGAGGACGGGCTGCGAAGAAATCGATGGGTGGAGCTATCGATGAAGAAGACGGAAGCAGTACCTTCGGCCTGGATCAAAATCGAACAACACAATAATCAGATCGACGACTTGTCATCGCTACAAAAATATATAGATAGATCGAGAGAGCGAGAGAGCGCAAACCCTAGCTTGCGAGAAGAGAAACGAAGAAATGGTAAGTAGGTAGAAGCAGATACTGCGTGCAAGCAAATCCATGGGAGGACAGAGAGAGAGAGGGTCTGATCTGTGGCTGTTGGAGTTGGGAAGAGGACGGAGGGGCGAACTGAAATTTCCTAGGATTATTTTATTTTTACCCAAAAACCGAAAATTTTCAGTAGAGAAGCCACGAGCGACGTCGTTTGGCCTAAAATAAAAATCTAATTTTTATGGATATGAGAAAAGTGTGAGGATTTGAATGTATCTTTTCAAATTGAAAGAGAAATAACAATAAACAAGATTATATATGAATTGACGAAGATATATTTTTTGAGAACACGGGAGAGAGGTTTCTTATACACACACAACTAAGAGCAAGTTCACCCCAAAAGGCTAAAGCAAGGCAAGGTTTGACACTATTCACATGAATAGTGTCAGCCTTGCCTTTTTTGGTTCCACCCCCAAATGGCAAGGGCAAGGGCAATTACTATTTATTTTAATTTTTTATATATTTTTTATACTTAAACCATTAATTTTGGTATGAGAAGTGAAAAATAGGACTATGTATTTATATATAAAAAAATTCTGAAAATTTTGGTATTTTTAAAAAAAATTTAGTTGCTGACGTCAGCAAACCCATGCAAGATTTGCCTTTGAGCCTGCCCAGGCTTGTGGCCCCATTAACTGCCTGGTCTTGCCTTTGTGCGCTAGAGCCAGAAGCTGGGCCTAGGCCCCCTGCTGCTCGGGCAAACCAGCAGCGCTAAAGATGCTCTAAGATGTCATGGAGTTTTAAACTTGAGACCAATGATCTGCAAGTCAAGTTCATTTTCCACTAAGCTAGACCCATTAGCACTAAGATATCTTTATACATAAAGAAGGAAAAAACAAAAGAAGAGTTTCATTGAGAAAGACATTCCTCCCGACAAATCTTGTTCTTTCTCGACTAATTTTCGACGGGATAGACTTGTCCCGACGAATTATGTTCTTTCCCGACAAACATTCACCAAGTGGACCTGTCCTAGCGAATCTTATTCTTTCTTGACAAACTTCGACAAGATAGACCTTTCCTCGCGAATTTTGTTCTTCTCAACAAATTTTTGCCAGACAGACCTTTCCAACAAATTGTCGCATACCTTTTTCAAAGTTTTATATTTAAACCTCGCACTTGTTTTTGTTCACCCCACGTTCTAAGTTCACCCAACTTCTAATTCAAATTTTCACAATTTTCTAAGAAAACCTCACTATCTTCCCAAACTACCCCTAAATATACACCCAACAGAAAAAGATTTTTTTTTTTAAACTCATCAACCTCACACCCCACACCTTGCTATCTTGCCCCTTACCATTCTAAGTTCACCTCAACCTCACATTACTTAAAGAGATAAAAATATTGTTATCAAATGTGTAGCTGCATTGAGAATGAACTAGGAGGTTTTGTGAAGAGAAAATAAGAGTAGTAGATTTCTTGAATTGAAAGAGAAAAGTAATCTGGCAATAAGGTGTAGAGGAGTTTGTGTTTTTCTAAAACTTAATATGAATAGTGGTGGGGTGTGTGGAGGTGTACGTGTATAGATGTATTAGGGTTAAGTATTAAGTTGGGATCACCTTTTTTGTCTTTTTATGCAATAATAAAACTTAAGAGCTTAATGATTTAAGTATTGGAGTGAACAAAGAAAAGTGTGGGGTTTAAATAGAAATTTATTCCTACCCGATAAATTTTCACCTGAATAGACTTTTCGCGGTGAAGATGTGATCAACTTCATCCCAGCCATTGATAGTTGAAGCCGTCCGTCCGTATTGATCCAGTGGGCTTCAAATTCAAACACATCCCAAACACCAAATTCAAGGATTGGCGTATGGTGGCCATGAGAGAGAGAGAGAGAGAGAGAGAGAATCTATCTCACTCAACAATTTCTGATAATTGGTGTGGTGATATGATGCAGTCTGAACCTGAAACAAGGAAAGAGATGGCTACGCATGGCATGGTGAAGACAGAGATATGTAATAATTGGTTGGAGGGGGTGCATATTGGAACCATTGGAGCCATTACGCATTGCTCGGCTCCATGCCATGTTGCTATATGCACAATAGAGAGGTAGCATGTCCTTCATGTTCCTTAACAAGAAGTTGTCTAAAAACACAAAAGACATGCTACCTCTCGATTGTACACTGTATGGCATTGAAGCAAGGTAAATTACTTAAACTCTATTTAGTGTTACTTGAATAAGTTTTAAATTTCAAACTTCAACCTCTATTGATTTTAAACTCATTCAGTTATTTACTTGAATGAGTTTAAGTAAATAACTGTGTGGGGGGAGTGCATGTTTGTATGGAAACCATTGGAGCCATTCAATGTCATGTCGTTGTTGGAACCATTGGAGCCATTACGCATTGCTCAACTCCATGCCATGCTGCTGTATTCACAATCGAGAGGTAGCATGTCCTTCATGTTCCTTACTTCATGTTCCTTGACAACAAATTGTCTAAGGAACTAAAAAGACATGTTACCTCTCGATTGTGCCCTGTATGGCATTGAAGCAAGGTAAATTACTCAAACTCTATTTAGTGTTACTTGAATAAGTTTTAAATTTCAAACTTCAGCCTCCATTAATTTTTGTTCTAGGATTCAAAAGGAAGTTTCTTGGAATTCAAGCATCGACTCAACTAGGCAACTAATTGGACTGGTTTCACATGCCATGGTATGTATTCATATTGTATATACTTATTTGCTTAGTTTTTCCTGTTCTAGTTTTGATTCGATTTATTTTACACAGGTAGAACTTGGGGACGGCAAGAATTTTATCTGGGAAATAAGGGACATGGAGAATTTTGAGATAACATACGCACTTAAAGACTAACTTGTACCCTTTGTGCTTTGGAAATTGCCCTAAGCAAATAAATAGGGAAACAAGTCATTGAACTGCTTTTGGAAATAGCAAGAAGAATTCAAGGTGGGGTGATTCAATTAATTCAAGGCTTAATACATCATATAAAGGTAAAACATATAAGAACGAATTTTTTTGAAATTTTTGGTACATCATACATCATTAATTTATGATCATTGTTGTGGTGATATGATGCAGTCTGAACTTGAAACAAGGAAAGAGATGACTGAGCAAGGCATGGTGAAGATAGAGATATGTAATAATTAGCTGGAATGGGTGCATGTTTGTATGGAAACCATTAAAGTCATTCCATGCCATGATGTCGTTGGAACCACTGGAGCCACTACGCATTGCTTGGCTCCATGCCATGCCTCCGTATGCATTTGAGGCATCTCATCTAATTATAATTGAGAGATGGCTTTTCTCCTAGTTAACCTCTAATAGCTAGGGTTGCACACCACCCTGCATTGTGCTCAGAAGTCAAAATTAAGATATTGTTTGAATGCATTTTCTCTAGTCTTCCCTTAAGTGTTTGAACTTCCCTTTTAAGCGTATTCCCCATATCGTAACATATAAGAGATTTGAATTGCAGCCACTCAATTACAGAGATCTCTTGCTCAGTTAAAAAAACCAGTGCCCGATTAGTAATCCAGTGCACCACAAGTTTTGCTTTATTAGTATATCAATATGATTAGATTAAGGGCCTTTACAAGTGGCCTCTTGTTTAGTTTTATCACTTGTCCAATTAGGAGTTTGCTTCAGAGCACTACTCTTTCTCCCATAAGAAAAAAGATATGAGAGTATATGAATAGCTATATAATCTATGGGATTCATAAAGCTAGTGATTACAAATTTTAAAAATGAAACAACTATAACAAATTCATAAGATTACTTTATGATGGAAAGGTGGTATCACTAAGCTAACCAACAACAACATAGTCTGCCAAGTCATTGACCATATGAATATTATTCCAACACTTCAAACACTTGAGAGAGAGATAGTCAGTCCAATGACCCATTTTGTATAATTTACACTTCCTCTAATAATAAGGCTAAGCTTACCAAGGATTTGGTGTGAACTAGACATGTCGAGGTCTTGAAAGTAATAACTTTAAAGCACAATAGATGCAGTATTTTAGTGCCCTATCACAGGGATCATAAGTACTATTTCACTGCTACCTTGAAATAATTGATTGCATATGTAACACCCCGACTCCAAATTTATTCATATTTTAATTAAATTAAGAGAATTATTAATTTACTCTTGGGTTAAGGGTAATTTTGGTCATTTTCTTATCCAGAAGGAGTTCGGGACCACGAGTGGTTTGGTTGTGTAGGTGGTACTGAGACGAAACCGTAGACAGGCGGTAGGCTTGAATCGGAGTTGTAATGAAGTTTTGGCGATCAAAATAAGCTCGATGGCGGAACCGTAATTATTTCAAAGTAAGTTTGGGGTAAAATCAGATTTTTCACATTTACCCCTCACTTTCTCTCTCTCTCTCTCTCCCGCGTCTTCTCCCTCTGCGATTTCCCCCTCCCCCGTGTTTCACTGTTCACCGAATCGGGAAAACCCTCACCGCCGTCACGTCCGGCCACCTCAGCCCTCGAGACCGGTTCCGTTTGACTCGTCGTGAAGTCCCGATTAAGACCCACCCAATTTCCTTGCCGGAAAGCTCGAAATCCGGCCACGATATCGACTGGTTTTTTTCTCCCGGTTTTCTTCACGACAGCGCAGTGATTCCGGCCAGTTTTTCCGTCGAGTTTGGTATGTTTTCGAACCCTCTCTGTATGCTCTAGCTGTTTTTGGGGTAGGTTTGGATCGATTTTGAGTTTTGGAACCGAATTGGAAACCTAGGTTTTGGCCGGTTTTCAATTTGAAATTCCGGCAAGTTCCCGTGCGAATTGGACCTCGTGGTAGTTGAATAAAGTGATCCTGACCTTGAGAAGAAGCTAGGGTAGGAAGGGTGAGCGTTGGTGTGGAGATTTTCCGTCGCCGGAAATTCCTCTACACACCCACGCGCTGCCGGCGCGTGTGGCGGCGCGTGGGCAAGGCTGTTGAAGTTGCTTTTTATCCTGATGAGATCATTAGGTTGTCACGAGTGCGTAGGATTTTACGGATCTCAATTTGGATGTCGTTTGACTATCGAACGGATTTCGCATATTGTGCGTTATTAGGGTTCGATAAGTTCTAACCGTTGGATCGTTTCCAAACTGAAGTATGTTGATTTAGGTACTCTTAGAAACCTATAGGAATTCGCGGATCGTGAATCGGAGCCCCGGATGTTCCGATTCAATAATTCGAAGTTTATGGGATTAACGATAACCGTAGAATGGGAAGCGATTCCCAAACCTGTAACCGGACTTTAGGATATTCTATTGGACGTACACGCACCGGGATCTTGGGGATTTAAGTATTCTCTTTTGTGAAATTCCCGTTTCGAAGTGTATTATATTAATCAAGGGTTCGTATCTCGAAATAGGTACTTCTGTCGATCGTTCGCAGCAGGCAGGACCCTCTCGGGGCCGGGCAGCGTGGGATTACCTGTGAGTGGACTTTGTTTTCAAGCATTTGCATGGTTTTATTGATAAAAGATTTGTGCATATGTTTTAAATGGAAATGTGATTTATTAAGTATTTGGTTGATGACTTTGGATATTCATATACGTATTGGCAATATATTTTGAGTATGGCTATGTTTGAGTATTATGGATATGTTTATATGGATTTTGGGATATCTATCTATATTGCCTGTGTATAGAGTATGAGGAGTTGATGTTGTAAGATTGTGCTATGTACGGAGTATGAGGAGTTGTTGTTATGAGATTGTGGAAAGATATGATTTGAGGGATGGTTGTGAGATGTATGAGTATGTTAGGTGAGTACCATTCCCTGGTTACTAGGCTTCCCACACATGGCGTTGGCAGTGCCGGTGTGGTGGGAAGGTCATGAGATTTGCTGTTCTCATACATGGCGTTGGCAGTGCCGGTGTATGGGAAGAGTATGTATATTGCTTAGTATCATCACACATGGCGTTGGCAGTGCCGGTGTGGGGATGATACTGTCTGCGCGCGTAGGACTTGATATGAGATATGAGATTTGTGAGCTACACGTGGCGTTGGCAGTGCCGGCGTGTGAGCTATGGAGTTTCGTCCCCCGGTTGGACTACTCATCCCTGGACGCGGGTTCTGGTTCGAAAATCCTGCGTACCAGCCAACAATCCCCCGGTTGGATTGTCTTCCCCGGTACATTAGTATGGAGAGAAGTATACGTTATATGATAGATATATATATAAATATATACTTATATAGGTATACATATGTATGGGTTGGTGAGAGTTGCATACTTGTGGGAATGGAGTTGTGGTTTGAGATTTTTGAGAGTTATGGGACTTTGAGATTTTATGTTTGAGTATTTGATTTATGGATGTGGAGACTGCATGCTTGAGCATTATTTTTACATGGTGGGGTTACTATGTTGTTTTAAATGCAAACTTTATTTTTGTCCACTCACATATTTCCGTTTTGCGCCCCCCAGACAGTAGTGGCATTTGGAAGCGTTCGAGCGGTTTCCGAGCTCCAAACATTTCATCTGTAGATAGGGTTCGTGTAAATTCCTTCTACTCTGCTGTTGTTGTAATCGAATTCTGTTAGATGCTCTGTTATCGCCCATGTTAGGCTGTTACTTGAGGCCGGAGGGCACTTTACTTTGAATTGATGTATGTTGAAAGCATGCTGGCAGTTGGGATTTATATTATGTAAATTATGCAGGTTGAATGTTGTTGGGTTTGAGCATCTTACAGGGGAGACTCTGCCAAAATTTTGGTAGGATGTCTTGGGTTTTTAGTAAGTGGGCCCGGCATCGGTGTGATGTCGGCAACAATACGGGGTCCGCCCCGGTTTCGGGAGAAATTCCGGGGCGGGTCCTGTCAGCTTGGTATCAGAGCATTAGGTTCATTTTCCTTCGACTTTTGCACTTTTGCTGCATTGTTGATCTAATGATGTTATGGTTTCTTTGTGTAGAACCATGTCGACTCGTCGACTAAGAACGCGAGGTCGTGGTCAGAGATGGGGGCCAAATCCTCCACCACCATCTCCGTCACCACCTCCTTCGCCATCAGTTCCATCTCCTCCACCATCTCCACCTGCCGGAGATAATGCCTTGGACTTGCGCCAAGTGCTGAGTCAATTTACGCGCACGATGACTACCGCCTTGCGGGGGAAGTCTTGTATGCGGACCGAGTATTCAGAGAATGTTATGTTCAAGTAGATGATGCATGGTTGGAAGCCGATTTGATTCCCTTAGATTTGGTGGATTTGGATATTATTTTGGGGATGGATTGGCTAGAGAAGCATCATGCGTCCGTGGATTGTTTCCGGAAGGAAGTGACACTCCGGAGTCCAGGACAACCCAAAGTGATATTCCGGGGAGAACGTAGAATCCTCCCTACTTGCCTTATCTCTGCTATTACAGCTAAGAGGTTACTCCAGAAAGGGTGTGAAGGATTTCTAGCTCATATCATCGACACTCGAGAGATCACCTTGAATCTGGAAGATATTCCCGTTGTTAGTGAATTTCCCGATGTCTTTCCAGATGATCTTCCTGGGTTACCTCCTGAAAGGGAAATTGAGTTTACTATTGAACTCCTTCCAGGCACCAATCCTATCTATCTAACTCCTTATAGGATGGCACCATCCGAACTTCGGGAGTTGAAGACTCAGTTGCAGGAATTAGTGGATATGGGTTTCATCCGACCTAGTGTTTCCCCATGGGGTGCACCGGTGTTGTTTGTGAGGAAGAAGGATGGGACCATGAGGTTATGTATTGATTACCGGCAGTTGAATAAGGTGACAGTACGTAACCGATATCCTTTGCCTCGGATTGATGATTTGTTCGATCAGTTGAAAGATGCCAAGTATTTCTCTAAGATTGATCTGAGATCAGGGTACCATCAATTGAGGATTAGAGAAGAGGATGTTCCTAAGACCGCATTCAGAACGCGGTATGGTCATTATGAATTTCTGGTGATGCCGTTTGGACTGACGAATGCTCCAGCAGCGTTTATGGATCTCATGAACAGAGTGTTCCGACCATACTTGGATCACTTTGTGATTGTGTTCATAGATGACATTTTGGTTTACTCCAAGACTTTGGAAGGGCATAAGAAGCATCTAAGATTGGTATTGAGGACTTTAAGGAGGAAGCAGCTTTATGCCAAATTTAGCAAGTGTCAGTTTTGGCTGGATAGAGTGGTATTCCTTGGACATGTAATCTCAACGGAAGGGATTTATGTGGATCCGCAGAAAGTTGAGGCTATTGTGAATTGGGTGCAACCCACAAGTGTGACGGAAGTACGGAGTTTTCTGGGGTTAGCAGGTTACTATCGTCGATTTGTGGAAGGGTTCTCTTCGATAGCAGCACCTCTCACGAGGTTGACAAGGAAAGATGTTGCATTTGAGTGGACGGAGGAGTGTGAACAGAGTTTTCAGGAGTTGAAGAAGCGGTTGACCACCGCACCTGTTTTGGCTCTTCCTGATAACTCAGGGGGCTTCGTGATCTACAGTGATGCATCTTTGCAAGGTTTGGGATGTGTTCTGATGCAACATGATCGGGTGATTGCTTATGCCTCGAGGCAACTCAAGAAGCATGAGCGGAATTATCCAGTTCATGATTTGGAACTTGCTGCAGTGGTGTTTGCTTTGAAGATTTGGCGGCACTACTTATATGGTGAGACGTGTCAGATTTTCACTGATCACAAAAGCTTTAAGTATTTCTTTACCCAGAAGGAGCTGAATATGAGGCAACGGCGTTGGCTGGAATTGATCAAGGACTATGATTGCACGATTGAGTATCACCCAGGCCGAGCTAATGTGGTTGCAGATGCATTGAGTAGAAAGACCACTGCGAACTTAGCTCACATCAGGACAGCCTATCTTCCATTATTGGTGGAACTACGGAAGGATGGAGTAGAAATGGAAATGACTCAACAGGGTGGAATCCTTGCTAGCTTGCATGTGAGACCCATTATGGTGGAGCGGGTAATTGCAAGCCAGTTGGGAGATCCTACACTCTGTAGGATAAGGGGAGAAGTAGAAAATGGAACACGGAAAGATTATGCCATAAGGGGAGACGGAGCCTTGGTAAAAGGAGCTCGTCTATGTGTACCTAGTAAGAATGCTGAATTGAAAAGAGAAATCATGGAGGAAGCTCACTGTTCCACTTACACTATGCATCCGGGTAGTACGAAGATGTATCGGACGCTACGGGCATATTATTCATGGCCGCATATGAAGGGAGACATTGCCAAATATGTGAGTAAATGTTTGATTTGTCAACAAGTGAAGGCGGAGCGACAGAAGCCATCGGGACTCATGCAACCACTTCCGATTCCTGAATGGAAGTGGGAGCGTATTGCCATGGATTTTGTTTTCAAGCTTCCACGTACTTCAAAGGGTCATGATGGAATTTGGGTGATAGTGGATAGACTCACCAAGTCTGCCCATTTTCTACCCATTAAGGAGACCTATCCTTTAACAAGGTTGGCAAAACTTTTTGTGGATGAGATTGTGAGATTGCATGGAGCACCTGTGTCCATCGTATCGGACAGGGATCCTAGGTTCACTTCTCGATTCTGGAGGTGTTTACAAGAAGCTATGGGTACTAGATTGCAGTTCAGTACCGCTTTTCACCCACAAACCGATGGGCAATCGGAAAGGACTATCCAGACTCTGGAGGACATGTTGAGGTCCTGTGTGTTACAGTTTAAGGATGCATGGGATGTTCACCTTGCCTTGGTGGAGTTTGCTTATAATAACAGTTATCATTCAAGTATTGGGATGGCTCCTTATGAGGCGTTGTATGGGAGGCAGTGCAGGACTCCCATTTGTTGGAATGAAGTGGGTGACAAGAAACTGGAAAAAGTGGATAGTATCCGAGCAACAAATGAGAAGGTGAAGATGATAAAGGAGAAGTTGAAAACTGCACAAGACCGACAGAAGAGTTATGCAGATAACAGGTCTAAGGATCTTGAGTTTGCAGTTGGGGATTGGGTGTTCCTGAAATTATCTCCTTGGAAGGGTGTGATGAGATTTGGGAAACGTGGGAAGTTAAGCCCTCGTTACATTGGACCTTATGAGATTTCGGAGCGAATTGGACCTGTTGCATATAGACTTGCATTACCCCCAGAATTATCTCGAGTACATGATGTGTTTCATGTATCCATGCTCCGGAAATACATGCCAGACCCTTCTCATGTATTAGAATATCAACCTGTGGAGTTAGAAGAAGATTTATCGTATGAAGAGCAACCAGTACAGATCTTGGATAGGAAAGAACAAAGGTTGCGTTCTAGATCCATCCCGGTAGTGAAAGTTCTGTGGAGAAGCCAAACTGTTGAAGAAGCTACTTGGGAACCCGAGGAGCAAATGCGGGCCAAGTACCCTTATCTCTTCCATTGACAGGTACGTGAATTTCGGGGACGAAATTTTTATAAGGGGGGTAGATTGTAACACCCCGACTCCAAATTTATTCATATTTTAATTAAATTAAGAGAATTATTAATTTACTCTTGGGTTAAGGGTAATTTTGGTCATTTTCTTATCCAGAAGGAGTTCGGGACCACGAGTGGTTTGGTTGTGTAGGTGGTACTGAGACGAAACCGTAGACAGGCGGTAGGCTTGAATCGGAGTTGTAATGAAGTTTTGGCGATCAAAATAAGCTCGATGGCGGAACCGTAATTATTTCAAAGTAAGTTTGGGGTAAAATCAGATTTTTCACATTTACCCCTCACTTTCTCTCTCTCTCTCTCTCCCGCGTCTTCTCCCTCTGCGATTTCCCCCTCCCCCTTGTTTCACTGTTCACCGAATCGGGAAAACCCTCACCGCCGTCACGTCCGGCCACCTCAGCCCTCGAGACCGGTTCCGTTTGACTCGTCGTGAAGTCCCGATTAAGACCCACCCAATTTCCTTGCCGGAAAGCTCGAAATCCGGCCACGATATCGACTGGTTTTTTTCTCCCGGTTTTCTTCACGACAGCGCAGTGATTCCGGCCAGTTTTTCCGTCGAGTTTGGTATGTTTTCGAACCCTCTCTGTATGCTCTAGCTGTTTTTGGGGTAGGTTTGGATCGATTTTGAGTTTTGGAACCGAATTGGAAACCTAGGTTTTGGCCGGTTTTCAATTTGAAATTCCGGCAAGTTCCCGTGCGAATTGGACCTCGTGGTAGTTGAATAAAGTGATCCTGACCTTGAGAAGAAGCTAGGGTAGGAAGGGTGAGCGTTGGTGTGGAGATTTTCCGTCGCCGGAAATTCCTCTACACACCCACGCGCTGCCGGCGCGTGTGGCGGCGCGTGGGCAAGGCTGTTGAAGTTGCTTTTTATCCTGATGAGATCATTAGGTTGTCACGAGTGCGTAGGATTTTACGGATCTCAATTTGGATGTCGTTTGACTATCGAACGGATTTCGCATATTGTGCGTTATTAGGGTTCGATAAGTTCTAACCGTTGGATCGTTTCCAAACTGAAGTATGTTGATTTAGGTACTCTTAGAAACCTATAGGAATTCGCGGATCGTGAATCGGAGCCCCGGATGTTCCGATTCAATAATTCGAAGTTTATGGGATTAACGATAACCGTAGAATGGGAAGCGATTCCCAAACCTGTAACCGGACTTTAGGATATCCTATTGGACGTACACGCACCGGGATCTTGGGGATTTAAGTATTCTCTTTTGTGAATTCCCGTTTCGAAGTGTATTATATTAATCAAGGGTTCGTATCTCGAAATAGGTACTTCTGTCGATCGTTCGCAGCAGGCAGGACCCTCTCGGGGCCGGGCAGCGTGGGATTACCTGTGAGTGGACTTTGTTTTCAAGCATTTGCATGGTTTTATTGATAAAAGATTTGTGCATATGTTTTAAATGGAAATGTGATTTATTAAGTATTTGGTTGATGACTTTGGATATTCATATACGTATTGGCAATATATTTTGAGTATGGCTATGTTTGAGTATTATGGATATGTTTATATGGATTTTGGGATATCTATCTATATTGCCTGTGTATAGAGTATGAGGAGTTGATGTTGTAAGATTGTGCTATGTACGGAGTATGAGGAGTTGTTGTTATGAGATTGTGGAAAGATATGATTTGAGGGATGGTTGTGAGATGTATGAGTATGTTAGGTGAGTACCATTCCCTGGTTACTAGGCTTCCCACACATGGCGTTGGCAGTGCCGGTGTGGTGGGAAGGTCATGAGATTTGCTGTTCTCATACATGGCGTTGGCAGTGCCGGTGTATGGGAAGAGTATGTATATTGCTTAGTATCATCACACATGGCGTTGGCAGTGCCGGTGTGGGGATGATACTGTCTGCGCGCGTAGGACTTGATATGAGATATGAGATTTGTGAGCTACACGTGGCGTTGGCAGTGCCGGCGTGTGAGCTATGGAGTTTCGTCCCCCGGTTGGACTACTCATCCCTGGACGCGGGTTCTGGTTCGAAAATCCTGCGTACCAGCCAACAATCCCCCGGTTGGATTGTCTTCCCCGGTACATTAGTATGGAGAGAAGTATACGTTATATGATAGATATATATATAAATATATACTTATATAGGTATACATATGTATGGGTTGGTGAGAGTTGCATACTTGTGGGAATGGAGTTGTGGTTTGAGATTTTTGAGAGTTATGGGACTTTGAGATTTTATGTTTGAGTATTTGATTTATGGATGTGGAGACTGCATGCTTGAGCATTATTTTTACATGGTGGGGTTACTATGTTGTTTTAAATGCAAACTTTATTTTTGTCCACTCACATATTTCCGTTTTGCGCCCCCCAGACAGTAGTGGCATTTGGAAGCGTTCGAGCGGTTTCCGAGCTCCAAACATTTCATCTGTAGATAGGGTTCGTGTAAATTCCTTCTACTCTGCTGTTGTTGTAATCGAATTCTGTTAGATGCTCTGTTATCGCCCATGTTAGGCTGTTACTTGAGGCCGGAGGGCACTTTACTTTGAATTGATGTATGTTGAAAGCATGCTGGCAGTTGGGATTTATATTATGTAAATTATGCAGGTTGAATGTTGTTGGGTTTGAGCATCTTACAGGGGAGACTCTGCCAAAATTTTGGTAGGATGTCTTGGGTTTTTAGTAAGTGGGCCCGGCATCGGTGTGATGTCGGCAACAATACGGGGTCCGCCCCGGTTTCGGGAGAAATTCCGGGGCGGGTCCTGTCAGCATATCTCTCTTAGAATCAATCTTCAATCACCAAAGCTGACAACCTTTACCAATCGAGGAGCAGGAGCAGGTTCAGGAGAACCACCTTTAGGATTATCATTAAACTCCAACTTAAACACTTGGATGCATTCGTGGACATTTTGTGTGCGGAACTGCCCAAGCAGCTTCCTCCTCGGCGCCTTATCGAATGGCACCATCTGAGTTAGCAGAACTCATAAAACAGTTGAATAAGTTTCTGGATGTTGGACCGATTCAACCTCCAAAAGCCTCATACGGTGCTCCAAGCAGAGGGAACGTTGAGGATGTGTATGGACTATCGTGCCTTGAACAAGGCGACCGTGAAGAACAAGTATCATGTTCCAAACATGGCTGACTTGTTTGATAGGTTGTCGAAAGCTACATACTTCACAAAGTTGGACTTGCACTCGGTTATTGGCAAGTGCGCATTGTGGAGGGAGATAAACCAAAAACTGCTTGTGTAACCACATATGGCTCATATGAATTTCTTGTAATGTCGTTTGGGTTAACCAATTCCCCTGCTACTTTCTACAATTTAATGAATGATATCCTTTATGAGTATTTGGACTCGTTTGTTATGGTTTACTTGAATGATATTGTGGTGTACAGTGACTCGTTGAAAAGCCACTTGAAACCTCTTAGAGTTGTTTTCTCACGGCTTAGGAAATATCAACTCTATGTCAAAAAAGAGAAATGTGAATTATGCTGCCAATATATAATGTTCTTGGGTCATTTGGTGAGGAAAGGTAAGATACACATAGATGGGAAGAAGGTTCAAGCCATCCTTGACTGGCCTGCACCTACTAAAGTGCCCAACTTGAGATGTTTCCTTGGGTTAGCTAACTAGTACCACAAGTTTATTGAGGGCTACTCTAAGAAGGTGAATGCCTTGACAGATTGGTTAATGACAAACCATGGTGTTGGACAGGAAAATGTGTTGAAGCGTTCAAAGGGTTAAACCAAGTCATGGCTATGGAGCTGGTACTCAAGCTACCAAACTTAGACATATATTTCAAAGTTCACACTGATGCCTCGGATAGAGCTATTGGTGGGGTGTTGGTCTAGGAAGTACACCTTGTTGCCTTTGCACGGCGTAAGCTTAAGGATTGTGAGCAACGGTACTCCACCCACAAGAAGGAGATGGCTGCAGTTGTGCATTGCTTGGAAATTTAGAGGCACTATCTAGTGGGCACTCAATTCACGGTAGTGACAGATAATGTGGCAAACACATACTTCAAGACCCAAAAGAAGCTGACCCCAAAGAAAGCACGTTGGCAAGAGTTCTTGTTGAAATTTGATTTTGATTGGGTGCACATACCTGGTAAGCTAAATCAATTGGCGGACGTGTTGAGTCATAAAGAAGTTAAGGAATTTGTGGCTACACTTACCCTAGTGCACTTAGATTTCTTAGATTGGATTCGAGACCAATCTAATGATTCAGCCTACATCAAACTTCAACAACAAGTAAGGGAGGGACTTGTGAGAAGATATTGGTTGGAGGAAGATCTACTCTATGCCAAAGGAGGAAGATCCGCAATGGGTTGGACATCCTGGAGTTGACAGAATGATTGCATTGGTTTGAAGATCCTACTACGGGCCAAAGATATAGGACGAAGCCTATCTGCAAACTTGCTTGGTTTGCCAACATGACAAGTTTGAAAGAAAGAAAGAGGCAAGATTACTACAACGACTGCCTATACCTGATAGACCTTGGCAATCGGTGTCCATGAATTTCATCACCAACTTACCAAAGATAGAACGTATGCAGTCTATCCTTGTTATGATTGACAGATCCTCAAGGTATGCGGTTTTCATAGCCACACCACATGCTTACCCTGCGGATCTGACATAATGTTTGTTTTTTAAACATGTGGTGAAGTACTTTGGATTACTGGAGGATTTTAGCGATCAAGATGCTAGGTTTATAGGCAGGTTCTGAACAAGTTTGTTTAACATGATGGGATCTCAGTTGAAGTTCTCCACATCGAATCATCCTCAAACCAATGGACAAACTCAATTTGATCAGAATAAAAAAATAAAAAAATTTGTAATTAGACAAACTCCAAGCTTAACTCTGCAACCGTTAGTCTTTCTTCTTCTTTTGAGTCTAATATAATTCTGCATCATATATTATATGATATTAGCTCTTTCATATTCATCAAGCCCTCTCTAAGCAAGCTTTATTTCCCTCGGAAACTTCAGTAAACACCTAAGTCCCACCTTAAAATCTATTTTCTTTCCTTATCAAAAAAGTAAATCTTATCTTCCCATATGATAATCCCAGTGTCCAATCCCGCAACTATGGACCAAGGGAGGCCCTGGGCAAGAGCAGGCAATACGGTCGCCTAGGGCCCCAAAATTGGAGGACGCCCAATTTGTATAAATCCATATATATGTGGGGGCGGATCCGTAGCACTACATTTTTGACATAAGTTTTGACACAATTTTTGGGCCATTAGATTACTCCACTTTCAATGGTTGAGATTAAATATTATATGGCAAGTAGTTTTAATTTTTTTAAATAGACAATCATTAATTTTATTTTCTCTCTCATAAAAATAAAAGGAAATTTTTCTCTCTCCAACCTTTTTGCTGGAAGACGTAATCTCTCCTGCCTCTTTAATCTCAAATATTTATTAGGGTCTAATAAATAAACAATCTCACCAAAAAGTAAATACCCAAACCACAATCCCACTTCTCACGCCTCTCTCTCTTTCCTTTGATTGAATAGTAAGGTTTGTCTATAGCTTTGATCAATGAAGTATTTCATTGAATAAATTCTCTTATGACAGTTAGTTCTTCCACCTCTTAGACATTAAAATAAAAAGTGAAAGGAAGAAATTTGGGAGGAAAATGAAAATGATATGAAACCACAATGCAAATATTAATTAAGAAGTTGGTTTGGGGACGAGAGAGAGAGAGAGAGAGAGAGAGAGAGAGGCGTCAATTCTCTGTAGAAGAGAGAGAGAGAGAGAATTAATTAATTAAAGATAATTAATGAGAAGAGAGAGAATGAATTCTTAATTAATATGGTATCAGGATTTTAATCCCAATGTATAAATATTAATTAAAGAGAAAAATATTATTTTGCCATGTCATATTTAATCTCAACCATTAAAAGTGGAGTAATCTAATGGCCCAAAATTATGTCAAAACTTGTGTCAAAAATATGGTGCCACGGATCCGCCCCCTTTAAAAAAATATATATATATATATATATATAATATAGGGGGCGGATCCGTGGCACCGTAAATTTGACACAAGTTTTGACACAATTTTTTAACCATTAGATTAGGCTACAATGAATGGTTAAGATTAAACAAATTAATTCTTTTTCTTTAAATAATTATTTGTTTAAATTAATTTTAATTAACTTACTATAATATTTTATCTCTCTTCATTTATGTTTTCCCAACTTCCTAAAAGCATTAACATATTCTCTCACGTCATCTTCTTCTTCATGCCTTCACTTCTGTTTTTTCTTCTTCTTCCAAATCTTCCTTCTGCACTTGACAGTTTCTCTATCACTACCAGCACTAAACAAGAAGTAGCTCTTCTCCCTCCATATTTCACATGTTAGCCATTAATTTTTTCCCCCTAAGATTTCAATCAATATAATAAATAAATAAATGGTATGATCTAATTCTCTGAGTATGAAATTTTTTTTCTGATCTTTTTTTTTATTCGTTTGGGGTTTGGTTCAACTACTGTCTCTTTCTATCTTGCAGCAAAATTTGGAGAGGTTTATCTTGCAGTCTTGTATGTTGGTTCTTTTGTTATTTTCTTGAGCTTTGAGTCTCTAAATCCTTGGATTACTTTCAATTCGAATTTCTTTTTCCTCTTACATTTGTGGATTTCTTAATGTCTTTTACCATGAGAAGTTCAAGTTCATTCTCAAACAGTTTAGCATCTAACTGCAGCAAAAAGTATCCATAGCTTCTTAGCACAATTAACAATTAAGATTTTCAAACAATCTCCATAATATTTCGCGAAAATTGCATGAAGTGTTGGAGTGGAAAAATTTGAAATAGATCCTTGTGTGTTTGGATCAACTGAGATGAGAACTTTGTTTCCAGATAAAGGAAAAACAATTAAATAAAAAAAAGTTCAAACTCAAAACGTGAGAATAAATGAGATTGGAGGAGATGGAGAGATTTTAGCCTACATTTATGCTACCTTGAAAAGTGGTGAGTTTAATATTTTATTTTATTTGTTATGTTATCAAAATAAAATAAATAAATAATAAAATCACATTTAATCTTAGCCCTTGAAAGTGCTTGCATCTAAAGGCTATAAAATTGTATCAAAACTTGTGTCAAATTATTGTAAATAAAAAAAACTTACTCAACATTCAATTCAAAATTAAAAAGAGGAAACTCAATAAAGGCCCGCTCATTGAAAAAGATTAATAAACATGCCCAATTACTCAATTCAAAATTAAAAAGAGAAAACTCAATAAAGGCCCACTTATAGCATAAATCAATTAACCTAGATGAATCAATTAGGAAATCAAATACAACATAGCATACAATAGATATTTCGACAACCCGCCAAAAAAGCAAGAAGTTGAAAATTGAAAATTGAAATAAGAGGTTTCGATAGCATACAAGTTGTATGATACAACATAGCCAGCCAATCTTATATTTTTTTAAATTGAAATATGTGAGTTGTTGTAAGAGTGGTGGTATTACTTTCATTGTTGTTTCATCATTATTTATTTTTTGTATTTATTTTTTTTCAAGGAAGAATATAAAGCATTAGTTGACCATTGAATTTCGACAAACTATATCACAAGAAAAATTGAATGGTTTAGCTATGTTGTCCATTGAAAAAGACATGGTAGAAAAGCTTGATTATTTAAAATTTGATTGATACTTTTGCATAAAAAATGCAAGACGAGTTATATTTAAGTGAGACATATTTTATGAAGTTGTTGTGTAAATTACATGTTGTTTGTTCATTTCTATTACAATTGTTAATTTGAGTTCATATAATATTTTTTTTAACTTACCGAAAAAAAATTATATGAACTTCAAAAACCGTAGAACAACCATAAAAACCTGGTGCAGAGAGAACGCTGAAGCTTTAGTTGTTCAATTTAATGACTGAATACAAACGAACCTAGTGTCCAATCCTACAAATATTCCTTTTTTATTTTGCATTTTTCAAACCACGAACCCAGGATCTACCCTATAAAAAATCTACAATCAAATCAACACCCAAAATAAATTAATGAGCTCCACTTTCAAGTGACAAAACATTGGATCCAATCAAGTCTTAATCTACAAAGGATCAAAAGAATAAATATAAAGAATATATAAAAAGACATGGTTTCTAATGAGAAAGAGGAAATTTTTGGATCGAAGAGGCATGAAGAATTTGGGAAAGAAGAAAAAAGAAGAGGAGAAGATGTTAAGTTTGACGTTTCAATTAGGAATTCTTTTTCTTTTTTAATTATAGTGAAATTGTGTGTTTTTTTTAAGATGGCACAAATTTTACCAACATGGTCATGCGCTTACGGCATGCATTATCAGCCAATTGTGAAAACCGGAATCGCCGGGCGGCTATACTATTTTTAAAAATAAAAAAATGGGTAAGTAAAAAAAAAAGACCAAGGTGTCAAAAATAGTAGAGCCGCACGGCTATACTCTGAAAAATAATAAAGAACCGCCCACCGGCTAGGTGCCCACGTGTGAAACACGTATAGCCGGGCGGCTATACTAGGCTATACTATTAAAAAAATAATACAAATTTATAAATAAACCCAATCCTAGACATGTATTTATAAAAAAACCCAAGCACTATTTAAATATAGAAACACACCCAAAATCAACCCCAAAGTCAACTTTTTGGGTGTGTTTATAAATGGGTTTTGAGTGTGTGTAATGATGGGTTTTGGGTGTGTTTATATGTTTAAATAGTGCTTGGGTTTTTTTATAATTTCAACCCCCATTTTGGGTGTTTTAGTGAAACTCCCAAAAAATAATGATAACCCAAGTATAGCCGCGTTTTATATTAAAAAAAGCGAAGCTCATAATAAGTATAGCCGCGCGGATATACTATTTATTTTATGTAAAAAAAGTGAAGCTCAAAATAAAACAAGTGTAGCCGCGCGTATGTAAAAAAAGTGAAGCTCAAAAATAGTATAGCCGCGCGGCTATACTATTTATTGTGTGTCGGAGGTGGGGGCGTCCTGGCTAGCGATTAAGTGTGCACGTGTCAAAACAGGTAAAGCCGGGTGGCGATACTATTTTTTCCAAAAATTACAATAGTAAAGCCGCCTGGCGAAAAATAAAAATACCCCAGTATAGCCGACCGGCTATACTATTTGGTTTAAAAAAGAGACTAACGTGTCGAAAATATTATAGCCGCGGCTATACTACGAGGAACGCATGAAACACCCCAATTCAATTGACTCGGAGACTTCCGAACCAGTCCTTGATGCTAGAGTGGCCCTTCTGAAATCAACAAACCATCCTGGGTAAGCAACTGGAAGATCTCATACTTTCACAGTTTTCTGATATTTAGTTATTTTGGAAGTTTATTTTTCTTGGTCATTTGCTAATACGGCGAGATGGTTCAAGGAAACCCCGGTAGTTTTAATGCGGCATTACAACAAATCCAGGCTCGAAGTCAACAGACCACAGTAACTACTTATAATACACCAATTGTACTGTTTTCTTCCCTTCCTTCTTTCTAATTTTAGTAAAGCTTTGGTTCTTCCTTGTCTGTAGGACATAAAGAGTGAAGTTAACATGGGCCTATGGATTCTTCAATTATGGGCAGGGAATGATGCAGTCAAAACCAGGAATAGGGAATGCAGGTATGACTTCCTGGTTCTTAAAAGAATTTAAGAATTAAAATAGAGTTATGCTCAAAATGAGTTTACAGTTATAGACCATGCAGGGAATTGACCAGATGCGGCAGCAATATTCAGCACCGCAAGAGCCAGACTCTTGGTTACTTGGCAGATTGTACCATTTAGTGGTAGAGAATTTTATCTTCCCTCCTTGACCTTCTAACGTGTACTTTCTGGGCAATCTTCCTTCATGGTCTTTTCCAGGTGATGTCAACCTGAATTCATTTATAGCTGCCTTATTTCTTTCTAATAAACTATTTTATGCCAAAACCCAAGAGACAATCTTGCTAAATTCATTGCAGCCAAGATCCAACTGACTGCAGCAGTGACTTTTTCTCTTTAACTCAGGTTTTTCCTTCAGAGGGAAAACTGTTGGCCAGTGCTGGGCATGACAAGAAGGTATAATTCCCTCTAGGGAATGAATTACAATTTCTAAAGATACTGGGTGAACAATAATGCCACATTTTTGCACCATATTGAAATACCAGATCATGTGGCAAATAATGTACATGCCATGTCAATTAATGATTCTCTCTTTGGATGGTGCTTGTACAAATCACTTGCCACATTATGTCGTATTGAAATGTGGTGCAAAAATTTGGTCAGCCTAGTATTACTTTATTATAATGTTGTAAAGTGTTTATTCATTTATGCTTCACATGAATGATGCTGTTACTAGTTACCACTGACTGGTATTATTTTGGTCCAGGAAATATGTTATGACTCAGTTCCGGGGAAAGCCATTCTGATTATTTTGATTATTTATCTAAAACAAAGCATCTCTACTGATTGTTACACCCCATATTTGTGATAACATTTGAAGTTAACACTGATTTAGTGGGGTCCATGTAAGAAAAAATAGATCGATACCAGAATTTGCTGTATCCCTGAAGATCCTTTTACCAAAATGGTTGAATGGCTTTGGCATATATGCATTGTCACTGGCTCTGTATGATTGCGATTTTATAAATTTCTCCCAGAATGGCCTTTTTCCAGTTTCACATAGTTTTTCCGACTGGAGGCAACGCATTCATTTTACAAAGTAAGATGTGCGTGATAATGTCTTATGGGAAAAATGCAGATCAATGGTAAAACACTTTTGATTGTGGGTTTAACTACCTGTGCAATCAAGGCAGGATTATTTGGGAAAGAAAACCCACATATACATTCATGGATAATTTTTGTTCTAAGGTTAGTACTGGGACTCCCCTTTAGTTGTTTGAAGTTCATGGATAATTTTTGTTCATTTTCTGTTCTAAATATCAGTCATTTTCGTCCAGGTGTCCACATGTGAAAACTAGTATAGCCGCGCGGCTATACTATTTATAAAAATAAAAAAACTAGCGACTAGGCGCCCACGTGTAAAACCTGTATAGCACGGCTATACTGCTTTTAAATATTAAAAAAAACCCCAGTATAGCCGTTCGGCTATACTATTTAGTGAAAAAAAAATAAACAGCGTTATTTTTTTATATAAAAAAACCCAAACATAGCCGCCCCGCCAGACTATTTATAAAAAAGCCACACGTGTGAAAACAAGTATAGCCGCCCAGCTAAACAATTTTTTAATTAAAAATCCAAGTATAGCCGCTCGGCTATACGATTTATATTTTTAAAAAAAAGACATGAAAAGGAAGAAATGGACGCGCATTAGCTCATAAAGGTGATACCACAATCGAAACTTTATATTCCATTATTCCTTCTCAAAACTGTTCCAGCCCTTAATTTATGATTGTACATAATAAATTTAATCATTAAAAAAAAACCAAGAAAATACATATATATTATATACATATTGTACCAACGAAAATCAATTCAACTAGTTGGAGTCAATATTATGTTCCAAGAAACATATATTCTGACCCAGAAAACAAAAACTATTAGAATTTGCGATTCAAAATTTATAACATAAACAAACATGTAACACTAAATAGTGCCTTACTCCCATAAAATGCAAAATCTAAGGGTAGCATTCCTTTATGTTTTTCAACAGTGTGTGTGTGTGTCGGCCCCTGTATTAAGCAAGATTTACACGCATATCTCTTATCTGTGACATAGCATGATAGCAGCATGACATGCCTCGACTTAACAAATCGCATATATTATATATACTTTGCTAGTTCATTTTTCCATGCATATTTATGTTAACGGTTCAAACTAGTTGGAACTAAATATTATTTGTGAGGACTAAAATATTATTTTCATGACTTCATTTTTGTGATTGTATTGTAGTAGCAAGGCATCATTATTGTGTGAAACGATTTCAGTAAGGTAGATGAAAATGCTCCGCCATGCATATACTTTAGCGCTTAATTATTCAATTGCCTTTATGACCTTTTCTCCAGATTTCAAAAGAGACAAGACCCCTCCATTGGCACGCCATTGTATCCCGCAGACAAAAGAAGAAAACGATAAAAGTAAAAAAGCACTCTAAAGAAAATCAAGTCATTTCTTGGGTAACCATCTTCCATAAAGGAGCCATTATCAAAGAATTGTAAGGAAGCCATAGCTGTGTTACTAGCATGCATGCATGAAAATGAAAGTAAGGTCCTTTTCAATTGCGATGCACAAGTCAAAAAGCTTGCCGTGATGAAAAAGAAGAAAAAAAGAAAGAGAGATAAATGTTAACCTTACGTACGAAGAATGACCCCTTTCCAGTGTAGAGCAAAGTTTAAAGGTAAGTGGGGACATCATGGAGATAAAGCCCTACAGATTTTTTCACAAGCACAGAAAAGCAGTATACTGATTGAGGACGTCCTGCTTTGCTTTCTCTGTCTTGTTTCATTTATCTTTCAGAAGAAGAAGAAAAAAGGCAATCCACAGATTACCAAATTAACTTCTTTAATGAATAAAGAGAGATTTCTTGCACAAGCAGCCATGCAAGAAAAGCCACGACTCTGTTGCACTTTCATCCTCATGACCTTGATTGTTCAATTATGGCCCGCTTTCTTTTCCAGATTATTTTTTCCTTTTCGACCAGATTAGCTAGGTTGAATAGCAGTTGAAGTTTTGAAATTATTGCACTATCATGACCTTCAACAGTAAAAAGGTTTGATTGGATAGAGCTGGAGTTTTCGCTAATTAATTGAAGTTTGCTGCAATGAGAAGGGGCACTAATGGTATTTCAGAACATAAAATATATAGCATATATAATTTCCTCATTGTATATATACATACATTCATAGCATGAAGTCAAGTAGACAAAGTGACCCCTAAATTCAAAGCTCGCTTCATCCATTCCCACATGACCTATTCATCACTTCTATATAAAGTCACCATTTTTTCCTGCTGTTTCCTTCCCTAATTTGCTTCCTATACCTGGTGGTGCAGCTGTTCATGCATGGATATTGATCTCCTCTTGATTGGTGGGGGGTGGATTAATTGCTATCGTATCGGTTCAAATTTTATGGCAAAAGCTGGAAAATCAGTTCCTCAACTCTTAATGGAACAACAAGCACCATTATCTCTGTTGCTATTTCATATTGGGCTTCTCTTGCTGCTTGTTGTTCCTCACTTTGCTCGTCCTACACCGTCAGAGTTTAATAATTCAAAGTCGTTAACCATGGCTGCTGGCTCATCATCTTCAACAGCTACACAGCTCCTCCAATCTTCCATGGACTTACATCCAAAACAGGCTACGAAAAGTGTCAAGAATAATCAACAATTTGAAGCTTCTGCACATGAAGTCCCGAGTGGTCCAAATCCTGAATCGAACAAGTAAGAAAGCAATTCAGACAAAGAGGAAACCAAAAACAACAAAAATGAAGACTCATCACAACCTCCATGGTCCAGCAGCTGGTGATCTATACATTATTATGCATGCATCCTCATTTATTCCCTCCCATGTTATCTTTTTGGACAGCAACACTATTCCCTTATATATTTCAGAAATGTATTATGGATCATCCTTTCCTTGCAGTCCTTTTTTCTTTGGATCTGTACAGTAAGCAGTTAATCTCCTTCTTTCTTATGTCAGAAATTTGAGCTCAGATATGCATGTATGTAATATATTATATATGTATATATAAGTTTTCTCCAATAAAAATGTTCTTTATTGTAATTAAAATATAAGGACATCTTTTTTATGGGCTCTCTAATCTGATGATCATAACCTTTCAGTTTTTAAGTTCTCTTTTAAGAAATTATCCATGTAAAATGTTAGACAAATTTGGAATTGTTTAACCATTTATTATCCACATTTTCCTTTTAATTTTGTCTAACGAACTGGATTGTTTTGCACATTTTAGATGACTAAGCAACTTCATGATTTTTACATGAATAATGCTTAAAGGATGACCTGAAACATAGACAGTTCCAATCATTGAAATACTTTGTCGAGTGCACTACAAAGGATGCGTGCACTTTCAACACCTCAAACCAAATAGCGAGTCAACCACAACAAGTTTCTAGTAGCCAAACAATTTGTCATCCCACTAATTACTCAGTAAATTAATTCCACATTTTGTCATAAATTGACGTAAGTAATTGCCTCGTACTGTGCTATGTCAAAGTGAGAGCAAATCTTTAAATGAGGGATGATTAAGCTGAAAGTTTTCTTTCAACCTTGAGCTATCCTCGCGTGAAGCACATCAGTGAAAAGACAATCATGATCATAGGGGTGTACCTCTAGTGCAAACTTGTTTTTGGATATGTGTGATATAGTTTTTTTTTAGTACAAGCTATTGGGGAAGGGGAGTTTACACAAATATTTATTGGGTGTCGGGGGATTTTGAACTTCTGCCTATATAGATAGTGAAAGAGCTCACCCAACTGAGTTATACCTCATTGACGGATATGTGATAGTTATGCAAAAACAATCTGTGCCCTATATGTTTATAACTAAATATTTGATTCAAAGCCTGGTTAGTTTTGTGATTGTATCAAAATTATATATTTCATTACTTTCTTTAGTTGATTGTTGTCGGTTATTGTTTTTTTTTTTTTTTTTTTTTTTTTTTTTTTTTTTTTTTTTCTTCTTTAGTTTTTAATTAATATGTAATTAAGTAATATCTTAGCCTTTTTAAATTACTTTAATTAGTACTACCATAGACTTATGCCGACCAACATTCATCAGGAGAAGTCTCATCCAGCAAATGTTTGCCAGCGTAGGTCTGTGCTAACAAAACCGTTCGTCGGGAGAGGTTTTTTTATTTTATTTGAAATATAAAATTAGTTTCTTTACTTTGTTTTTGCCAACTATTTTTGTTTAATATATATAATTAAGTAAGATCTTAACCTTTTTTTAATTATTTAATTATTAATTATTTATAATTATTTTTTAGTTAATATTTAAATATTTTAATGATTTCATAAATTACTTAATAATGATTTCATAATATCTTAGCAATACTGTTTAAATATTCGAATATATTAAAGGAAATATGAAACTATAAATCCATATTTTTATTTTTGCTTCAAAAGTATAAAATTAGTTCTTTACTTTTGTTTTATGGCAACCTTCTTTAATTTAATTTATGTAATTAAGTAAAATCTAAGTCTTTTTTAATTACTTTAACTAGTTATTATATTTTAATTACTGTTTTCTTTAGTGAATATTTAAATATTTTAATGATTTAATAAATTACTTAATAAATAGTAATTAATTATTTAATTTCTGTAATTGAAAAGAATATTCTAACAGTATAGCCGCGCGGCTATACTAAGTATAAAATTAGTTTCTTTACTTTTGTTTTTTGGCAACCTTCTTTAATTTAATTTATGTTATTAAGAGCATCCATAGTGGGGGGTGTATATGGGGGTGTATGTTAAATATACACCCCGAGTCACCGGAATCGTCTCCAATGGGGAGATGTAAATGGATGTAAATATACATCACCACCATGGGGATGTAAAATAAAATGTATATTTGCATCTATTTTTACATCTCTTGCAGGCAGGACCCACCCGAGAAAAGAGAAGAAAAATGAAGAAAAGTCAACATAAAAGGCTGGGACCCACGGCTACACCCCCCGAATTTACACCCCCCACTGGAGCAAAAAACATATTTACACCCCCCGTAGATGTAAATTGGATATAAAAGTGGCTTTACACTTCCGAATTTACACCCTCCCACTGTGGATGCTCTAAGTAAAATCTTAGTCTTTTTTAATTACTTTAATTAGTGGTAGTCTATTTTCCAGTGATTTCAATGGGAAATGACTTAAAGGGAGCTGACTTGGGCTTTGCATTCCCTTCGGTGGTCTCAAGCTGGCAAGGTAGCCATTTGATTTATTGTTGCATAGAGGAAGCTTAGTGGCCTGAATTGTTGCTTCCTTCTCCTTTGGTACTGAAGCTCCAGTGGGGTCCTGCATATATACACAATAGAAGTTTTAATCAAGTGTTTCTTAATCACAGAGATGCACTATATTTATTGATTTATAAGAACTTTTTTGTCAATAAAAACAACCATGTTAGCATGATGATCTTAATAAAGTTTTCCATTTTGTAAGACGAGATCAACAAGCTAGAGAATTTAGAATGACATACCCCAAGCATGAGAAAAGTGAATGCTTGATTGTCACCAAGATAAATTTCAATCAACTTTCGCAGGTCAGCAAGGCTTGCATCTTTTACAACCTTAATTGTTGTAATGAACGTCCCTGGATTCTCTTTTGAAGCCTCCCATTTCACATACACTTCAGTATCTGCATCAGTGACCACATCTGAAGGGTTGTAGTTTTCCTTGGAAGCCAAAGCCATCTCATCACATACTCGACTTTTGTTTATCTCTTCTGTCAGTTTCTGCTCATTTTCTGATTTAACTGATGCAAGAGTAGGTGCTGGACTTATCACATATTGAGAGAGCTCTCTGTAGTTTCCACAGAGTGTAAATATGTTGCGGATCCTGACAAGCCTATCATCTGGTCTCCCCTTGCCATCTTCTTCCCCTGGATTTCTGCTTGGCCGATTCACAGTTGGTGTATGTTGATAATCCTTAGGTAAAGATGTCAGGGATCCCATATTATAATTACTCTGGAGGCTAGACCCATCAACCATGCACTCTCTCTTTTCCTCTATAACTTCTTTCTCCACTTCTTCAGCTTCCACATTTTCCTTTAGTCCTTCCTCTTCTTCCATTTCTTCTTCCTCAAAAACAGTGCTTAGGCATACCCTATATGGTTGTGTACTGCTGTCAGATTGATAAGCAACGCCACCTACATATTTCACCTCACAGCAAAAGGTTCTTGATCATCCATGTCCAAATCCATTGACTTTACCATTCCTCCTGCATCATCACTGGCATAGATCCCTAACAACCTTTTGGCAAACTGGGTTCCATCATGGTCCTTTGTCCCACTCTCCTTACCATTTCCATCACCTGAGCGGCATAGCTCAAGCTCAATTTCCTCTAACCGCCACCTCAGTGTTTCAACTTCCTGCTGCTGCTGAAATATCTTTTCTTCCATTCTCCTCCTCTCCAATTCAACAAACTCATTTTCCATACGCTGGCATTCCTCGAACTTCTTTTCCAACTCACGTTTCAGAGTCTCAGTCACCTTCAAGTTGATTTCTTCCTCCTTTTTCCCAGATCCCGTCCCTTCCATAAGCTCAAGTTTAGCTCTCAGTGCAGCAACCTCTTCTTCTTTCTTTTGTAACTCCCTGTGTGCTTCATTTCGCTCTTTCTCTTTGAGCTTATTTTCCCTTTGCAGTTTAAGGATGAATTCATCCATGGCAGCAATCCTTGATCCTAAAATAACAGCAGATGAATCTTCAGTGCCAATTTTATCCTTGATTGGCGTATGAGGGCCACGGACAATACATTTTGCTTTTGCACCATATTCAAGGGTGGAGATTGTCTTGTGTATTTCCTTGGGGTCTGGGCTTGCACACAGTACCATTAAAATTTTTGTTTTATCATCTTCGAAAGAATCCTGCACAAAAAGAACATGAGAACTGTCATTCACATACAAGGTTAGGGGGCAGGGCACCATATAATCCCTAGTAACTGACATTGGTGTGAATAAAACTTACCTGTAGAAGCGTGGTCAGTTTGCTGTCTCCGAAAGGCACATGAGAATCACCATTGGCAATGGATTCAACCACTCTTGTGAGAGCTATGTTTCCTTGGTTGATCTTTGCAGTCTGTGAATTCAATATAACCATAATTTAACATTTACAATGACAAAGAAACTGCATACAGTATATAGGCATAAATTAAGCACCACCAAGACATTACCTGCATTTTTGCCTCAAATCCAATTTGGCCAGCTTGCTCAATATTTTCAGAGCCAGCCATGTCCACAAGCATCAAGCGTCCTGTAAAGTTTGAGAACTCGATCATTGTATTGAATCTCAGAGAGGGTATTTAAAGGCTTTACAACAGTGTAAGAATGGAAAGAATAAATCTATGCATACACTATAGCTTGTGACAGCAATCATAATATATGCAATTGATACAGGAAATATAAAATTGATATGGAAAGTAATCAAGTCAACCGTTGACATTACAATTCTTTAACATTCCCCCGCAAACTCGGCGGTCTTTGATAGACGAGTTTGGAACGAAGGAGCTGAAAGCGTTGCTTGAGAAGGCCTTTGGTGAAGAGATCTGCAGTTTGATCAATAGATGGGACAAACTGAACACGATGGCTGCCGGAAAGAACAAGCTCACGAACAAAGTGATAGTCCAATTCAATATGTTTGGTGCGAGCATGAAACACCGGATTTGAGGCCATATAGGTAGCACTAAGATTATCACAGTAGAGTGTAATTGGCCTGGAAGCTGGTACATGTAGTTCATGAAGCAGATTTGAAATCCAAACTGTCTCTGCACTAACCCCAGCTAGAGAACGGTATTCAGACTCAGCACTAGATCGAGAAACAGTAGGCTGTTTCTTGGCACTCCAAGAAATGAGATTTGGACCGAGGAAAATACAATAACCTGAAGTAGAACGCCTAGTGTCAGGACACCCAGCCCAATCAGCATCAGAGTAGGCATGGAGTGCAAGAGGACTAGAAGAGGATCGAAACTCAAGGCCAAGTTGTAAGGTGCCTTTGAGATAGCGCAAAATGCGCTTAGCAGCAGTAAGGTGAGAAGTGCGAGGGATACTCATGAATTGTGCAACATGTTGAACTGCAAAGGAAATGTCGGGGCGAGTAAGTGTGAGGTATTGAAGAGAACCAACCAAGCGATGAAACTCAGTAGGATCGGATAACGGCTCACCATCCAAGGAGGAAAGTTGTGCCTTGGAATGAATAGGGGTGCTGCACGGTTTGCATTCAACCATAGAATTACGTTGCAACAGATCAAGACTATATTTGGTTTGAGAGAGATGTATACCAGATTGGATAGAATTCACTTCAAGACCCAAGAAATAGTGGAGAGGGCCTAAATCCTTAATCTCAAACTTAGTGCCCAAAGTGGATATGAAGGATGAGAGCATGGACTGGGTGTTCCCGGTGAGGACTATGTCATCAACATATAACAGAAGAACCATAATATGAGAGGAGTGGCGATACACAAACATGGATTGATCGGCTCGACTCTGAGTGAAGCCATATTGAATGATAAATGAGCTAAACCGGTGAAACCAAGCACGGGGTGCTTGTTTAAGGCCATAAATGGCTTTGTGAAGACGACAAACATGATTAGGACAATGAGGATCCACAAAGCCAGGAGGTTGAGTCATGAAAACTGTCTCATTAAGAACACCATGCAAAAAGGCATTCTTGACGTCTAACTGTCGGAGAGGCCAACCAAAGAAGACAGCCATGCTAAGTACCATTGGGACATCAAGGATTATCTGTGCAGAAATAGAAAGCAAGTTATATACAACTAGTGACAAGACTTGGGGAAGAATTATCATATATTTGAAAGTCCAAGGGAATCCTACCATGCAATGGCTCCGAGAACTTCTTTCATTGCAAATAGTACTTCTTTAATAATATTAATTAATTATATTTAATTATCTTTAAAAAATTTGTGGAATTTAAAATTATTTTTAAAATAGTTTCAATTACTTAAAAATTCTAGAAAATTATTTTAGTATTCCAAATTAGTCTTCAATCCAAGTGTCGAACCAAAAACCATAGCTTTCGAACTTATCCGAACTTGTTCCAAAACCGTTTGCAAGCCTCGAACACTATCGTAAACCTATTGTAGGGCACTTAAGACTTGATTAGGCTTGGATAATCACATAACTCAACCTAGGGCTTTACGATTTAGGTTTCGCTCTCAATCTTGAGTTAGTATGATGTGACCGAACCTAACCTAGACATGTCTTGGCGAATTTTAATTCGATTTGGGCATTAAATATTATATAGATAATACATAATATTTAATTATAAAAAAGATGGGACTTGGGCTATGCGGAAATGTAATTAAGACACCAAAACGAAAATAAGTAATTTATTTTTTTGGTTTTGAACAGTAGAATTAAATCAATAACATATTTAAATATTCACTAAAGAAATAATAATTAATACATAATAACTAATTAAAGTAATTCAAAAAGGCTAAGATATTACTTAATCACATATATTAAATTAAAGACGTTGGCAAAAAAATAAAAGTAAAGAAACGAATTTTATATTTTTAAAAATTAAAAAACAAAACAAAAAACCCTCTCCCGACGAAGTTTTCATCGGCACAGCTCATCGGGTGATGTCTTATCTGACAAATATTTTCTGGCATATACCTGTGCAGACGAAATTTCGTTAGGAGAGGTTTTTCCTAGTTTGCTATTTACACGGTATAGCCGGGCGGCTATACTGTTAAGATATTATATTTTAAGGTATAGCCAAACGGCTATACTTATAAAATATTATAAATATTCTATTTTGGAGTATCGCCGTGCGGCTATACCGTTTACGTATTATGGAGTATAGCCGACCGGCTATACTATTTAAAGGGATAGAATAGTAAAGGTATAGCCGCGCGGCTATACCCGTTGAATATATTACGTTTTAATCACTTCTATTTATTCAATGAAGAATTAGTATTTAAATATTTTAAGTAATTTCATAAAAATTACTTAATACATACTATTTAATTATATTTAATTCTCTTAAATAATTTTGTGGAATTTAAAATTATTTTTAAAATAGTTTCGATTATTTAAAAATTCTAGAAAATTATTTTAGTATTCTAAAAATGGAATTTTAGTTTCCAAACCCTAAATCCAAGTTTCAAACTTATTCAAACTTGTTCCATAACTGTTCGCAAGCCTCGAACCCTAATTGTAAACCTACTGTAGGGTACTTAGGACTCGATTAGGCTTGGATAATCACGTAACTCGACCCAGGGCTTTATGATTTAGGTTTTCGCTCTCAATCTTGTGATCAAAATATATCGCATGTTATATATCAGATCAAATACTGCAAATTTAGTCATAGCTAGCTTAGTGGAATTTGTAATTTTTACTTCATGACCATAGTTCATCCCAAGTTATTCTTGAATAAGTTCGAGAATGATTAGAACAAAATACAAGCAATCATTCATAACTACAGATTAACGAAATCCTCCCCTACTTGTGCATAACAAACAATCTTCTTTGATTTGCTAGCTATAAGCTTGACAGAAATGTTTTCTTCATCCTCATTCATTGTGTCTCCAAACAAATGGGATTCAGTCTTACAACTTACAACTGGTCGATGAAATAAAGAAGATACCACATGCAAACAAAGTCCTATTTTAATACAAGCTTTTAGAAGAGAAGATGAAAAGAACTAAAGATAGATCCTCATATGGATCTTATATTAACCACTAAATCAGATGACCTGAAGCTTCAGAATTAGAGACGCATGTACTCTATGTACAGTCAAGTTGATGTGGCATTCACAAAAACACAGACAATATCTGTAGATTGATTCAAATCATCGACCGTAATGAGCATAGCCACTTGGCAGATTAGAGCCTTTAGAGGTGTAGGTTGCGAAGGTGACGATGTCCTCGTTCGTTGATCCACTATAATTCATGGCTGGTTAATGTTTGTGATTTACAAAGTTTTAAAGACAACTTAAACCTCAGAAAAAAAAACACAGAAAAACAAAAACAAAACAGGAGGGCATGGAAAATGCAAACAAGTCACACCAATGGGCATCGTCATATTGGCCTATTGTTCCAGTTTGTAGCAACAAAGCATCACCTCATCATATTAGGCAATCGAGCTGTCAAGGATACAGTTCTTTATTTAATGCCTGAGGAATACACTGGTGAGAGCAGAATCACAAAGAAAAGAGGTCACCAAAAGACGAAATGCCTGCAGCAAGTAACAATCCAAGAGACAACAACAGTTAAACTACTAAGCAAGCATATGTACTTGAAGCTTCAAAACAACAAGAAACGCAGACAATGCATGAAGAGTCAAATTGAAGCAGTGGCTGAGAAAATTAGGTGCGTACAATGCAAGTGTAAGGGACTGAAAATCATCAACTATAATAAGTTGCTACAAAGTTAAATTACTAAAAATAACTAACCTCCTCCTTCCCAACCTGCACAGTTTGCATCTCAATGTCTGCGAATGGCACTTTCAATTCGTTCAAAACAGAAACGCCAAAGAGAGGAGATATAGACCTTATCATAAGACTGTCAGTTATTGTAAACATCGCCGGTCTACTCAAAAATCCTGCATCACTTTTGTAATCGCCTTGGGATTTGCAATACTTCAGTTTGAGTGGAACTCTGTAATTAGAAGGGATAATGGCTTTATCATTAGTCAATATTTCGTGGACAGTAGTATGCCTAAGGTAACGTGCACAATAACATGGGGCTTCCTGGCCATCCTGATCAATTCCTAAAAGATGGTTCTCATAGCCAAAACCAGGATAAAGATTGGGAGAGAGTAGAATTTCCTTGTGGTAATTTGACTTTAAGTATTCCTCATCAAGATCTTGGACACTCTTGTACAACCGATCAATGCAGCCTTTCGTAGAGGAAGAGCTATCCTGCATCTCTTTTAGTACAAACCCAAGCGGAACAGTTAGGAAACTGAGGAGTAAATTAACAAAATCCTCCCTTGCTTCTGCATAACAAACCATTTTCTTAGATTTGCTAACCAAAAGATTGACAGAAATGTTTTTTTCCTCCTTCACCGTGTCCCCTGTCGTTTGACGCTTAAAACCTATTCCTTGCTGAACACCTTCACTGCTCAGTTTTGGTTTTGGTTTATGCTTCAGCAGAATATCCGTCAAAGGTGTTTTAGACACAAATGAGCATATAGGCAAATTCAAAACCTGGAACAAGAGACTGGGTCAGAGAGAGCCACTTATAAACAAAAGGAAAAGTTGACATAACAAGATGCAGTTCAATTACCTCATCAACTCCTACATTGAAAGTCATCTCCTCAGTAGTGGTTGCATCCATCACACCAACCTTAGTAAGGAAAGAAGAGACTGGTGAGCTTAATGGGGGTATCACTTCTAAATCATCACTTACTATATATCCGCTAAGTCCTTTACAAAAGACACCATCACCCAAAAAAGATGAGCTTTTCAACTTTCCCACTGAAAGAGATCTCACGATCCATGGGTTTTCCACACTCACAAAGAACATCTTTGTAATGACTAAATAACTTGTATCTGTGGGTGCAATCAATAGAGCACAAAAAGTACTGCGTGGGATCGCCATTGGTAATTTTCAATTTGATTCTCACAATGAGATTCAACCCGTTGCGGGGACATAACAACATTTCTCTATACGATTCAGTTGGGAAAACAAGTGCATCAGCATTCTCAACTCTTGCTTACAGATTTTTCATGCAACCTATTTCCAGTGGTACTGAATGTGTACAAGCAAGGCTGATAATTGTTCCCATTGGAATTGTCTAGAAACTGAAGAGAACATCAACAAAATCATCATCAGAATCTATGAAGATAACTTTGTTGCTCCTCTTTTCCACCAAGGCCTTCAAGCTAATGGTGCTAACAGATTTATCAGCCATAGACTCTAAGATTTGGCTTCGTTTTGTCAATTCTCTGTACAAATTCACTAACCAAAACATGAAAGGAGCTTCAATAGGCAGCATTAACGTATTGATCTACAGGTTCTGCTGTGCAGGAAATAAAAAGTCCTCCCCCATGTTCAATTTTAAAGGAGGCTCTGGTTTTTTTTTCTTCATACGAAAGTGGTGGGCAAAAGACCGTATGCATCATTCAAACCGGCCAAACCAAACCACATTTTTTTTGGACAAAAAACCAAACCACTTATGGCAGTTCTGTTTGGTTTTTACACTAAAAAATTGTAATCTTAAATAGGTTCGAAAAATCGGCCGAGGCGGCGCCTAGGCGGCTCCTAGGCGCTAGGCGGGAGCGCACCCCCGCGATTTCACCCTAATCATTAGGGGTAGGCGCTAGGGAGTTAGGGGCGCCTGCCTAGGGGGCCTAAGCGGCCTAGGCGGGTCTAGGCGGCCTAGGCGGGTCTAGGCGGGTCTAGGCGGCCTAGGCGGGTCTAGGCGGCCTAGGCTGGTCTAGGCGGGTCTGGGCGGGCATTTGGACGTTGAGGAGCGGACGAAGGGCGTTTGAAGCTCGCAGGAGCCGCTGCTTGTTAGGAAGAAAGACGGAGAGACAGAAAGATGAAATCTAAACAGAGAGAGGAATGAGAAGGCGGCGGTAGGAAGAAGACGATATCTGACCTAATTTTTAATAACGGGTTGGGTTTGTAAAAAATGGCCTTAAACATTGTATTAAAATGGGCCTATTTTTACTTTTTTTTTGCAGTTTTTTGAAAATAACCAGGTTAATGAAAATAGGAAAATAAAATTAAGATAATATCAAGGTTGGGAAATATTAAAGTTTTCTTTTATATATCTTACTAGCCTCTCTGCACGCGCTTATGCTCCTGCGAGAGGCTTTTTTTTAAAAAAATTAAATTTATTTTAGAATTAAAAAATATAATGGGTAGTTGTGTTCCATAAAAATTGGATCCATTATCTAATTTTTGTTTTAATTTATTTTATTTAGTATGAAAAAGTGTGAATTTACCATATTATCCTCATTTAATTAATGATTTAAATTCTTAATGTTTACATTAACCAAAGGCATTTTCTGGTATTTTGAATGTTTTACCATTCTCTGTCTTTTGCTTTATATATACTAGCCTCTCCGCACGCGCTTCTGTGCCTGCAAGAGGTTTTTATTTTATTTTCTATTTAATTTTAAATTTATTTTAGAATGAAAAAAGATAATGGGTAGTTGTGCTCCATAAAAATAGGATCCATTATCTAATTTTTCTTTTAATTTTATTTTTTTAATATGAAAAATTATGAATTTACCATATTATCCTCATTTAATTAATAATTTCAATTTTTAATGTTTGCATTAACCAATGGCATTTTCTGGTATTTTAAATGTTTCACCATTCTCTTCCTTTTGCTTTATATATATAGATATATATACATATATATATCTTATTATTTTGCATGATTTTGGTACAAATTTATAATTCATAATACAAAATAATTATTTATAATAAATAAAAAAAGGGTGCGTAGGCCCCGACTACTCCTCTAGGCTCTAGGCCCATGCCTGCCGCCCACCTACCGCCTACGCATTTTTCGAACATATATTAAAAAAATACAAGCATATATATGAAAATGGTCCTTTTCCAAATAAAGCCCACACCCTTAAGACACCTGAATGCAGCATTGCATTCCTAATCGCGACTCCTAGTTGGGATGAGTTATGAGAAAGATGGAACTGTAAGAAAGAAAGAAAGTTAAAATTAAAAAAAAGAAAAAAAAAGGAATATGATATCCAGAAACAGTAATGGCACAAAGAGTAAACCATTAAATCCCATATCAATATTTTTGCATATAATCGGTCCAAACAGCTCAACATCATACGTACATTTATACATCATACGTACATTTATAAAAAAAAAGAAAGACATGGAATTTGAAGTTTAAACCTTTTCGGGTAAAACTGCCGAAGTAAAAAATGAAGCTAATGAAAACACAAAGACTTAAACAACGGGCTTGCATAAAGTAATATAAGTAGGAAAGGATCATGAGTCTGGAGAGATGTTATAGGGAGGATCACTTGTGTGGGGGTGCATGTTATGACCCTCCATCCTTTTGCTTTTGAAATGGGAAGCATTCATTACTTGACTAGGAAGAAATCTCTAACTTTACCATAACATGCAGATTCTGTTGGAGAATTTGGTTGAAGGATGCTACTTTTCCTCCAAAACATCACGGAAAATATGTATTATAAAATTGTAATTTACATTGATACAGTCGATTAAATTAAATCAATGAAATTATAGCAAAATACTTATCTTTTGGGATGTAGAGGTTGGTCTCCATTGATACTTGAGTAGAATAATAGTTTTAGGTTGAGGCGTGTCATTCACTGTCCTTAATAGTAGATTCGCCCCTCAAAGACAATGTCTCAGTGTAGTATGGTGTCCTACCCTCCAGGATACTACAACCTATGACTCTCATAAGTGTACACTCGCAATACTTGGGTCAGATGAACAACTCGAATCTTTCTCTCAAAGTTTATATGAAAGGAAAATAACCTCATATATTATTTCCTACTAAAGAGAATGGGCTTAAATATATAGTTAGTCGCCTCAACAATAAGCCAAGGCATTAAAAGAAATAGTAATAAAACAACACAATTGTCTGCCCGTTTACACAAACTTAACAGCTATAATATCACCAAATTAATGGCAAAACAAAGTAGCAATTGCAAAATAGAAATTGGTCAACCAAAACTGACGCAGATGAATTTTGAATTCAAATCTTTAAATGCCAAAGGCATTGAAAAACAATTAAGTTTGTATGAAATTGCCACACCAAAGGTTTTAGAATAAAGCTGCATAAAGACCATTAAAACAAATCAATAATTATCCCAACTGAAGCCTAAAATTGTTCTAACTAAAACTCATGCAAATAAGCTTTTGAAATCAAAATTAATATACACAATCAGATCATAACACTCAATTCATATAATAAATTTACCAAAAAAAAAATCAGTTTAAAATTGTAATTAAACCACACAAAATCTGGAAACATAAAATAAATAATAAATAAATTTTGTATTTTGAAATACTCACAAAAATTCCAACAATCCCCCACATATTTCAAAATACAAAAGGTATGAAGGGAATGTGAAAATTCAGGAGAGGTGTTTTCCTAGTTTGCTATTCACAGGGTATAGTTGAGTGGCCCAGGGTATAGCCGTGCGGCTATACTGTTAAGATATTTTTAGAGTATAGCTTCAAGAAGATACCTATAAAATATTCTAAATATTCTATTTTGGAGTATAGCCATTGGCTATACCGTTTACATATTATATTTATGGAGTATAGCCGACCGGCTATACGATTTAAAAGTATAGAATAGTAAATAGAATATTTTATAGGTGTGCGGCGATACTCTTTGAATATATTATGTTTTAATTACTTCTATTTATTTAATGAAGAATGAGTATTTAAATATTTTAATTCATTTCATAAAAATTACTTAATAAATAATATTAATTATATTTAATTATCTTAAATAATTTTTTTGGAATTTAAAATTATTTTTAAAATAGTTTCAATTATTTAAAAATTATAGAAAATTATTTTAGTATTCTAAAAATGGAATTTTAGCCTCCAAACCCTAAATCCAAGTGTCGAACCAACCATAGCTTACGAACTTATCCGAACTTGTTCCATAACCGTTCGCAAGCCTCGAACCCTAATTGTAAACCTACTGTAGGGCACTTAGGATTCTATTAGGCTTGGATAATCACGTAACTCAACCTAGGGCTTTACAATGTAGGTTTTGCTCTCATAAATTAAAGAAGTTGGACAAAAAACAAAAGTAAAGATACTAATTTTATATTTTTAAAATTTAAAAGCAAAAACAAAAGCACCTCTCCAGACGAAATTTCGTCGGCACGTATTTTTCCCGGTGAAATTTACCGTATTAGACCTCTAGGGCGCCCGATAAAATTTCGTCAATAGAGGTAACTTTTGTCAGGAGAGGTCTAATCCTACAAATATTTGCCGGCATATACCTATGCCGACAAAACTTCTTAATTTCTATAATTAAAAAAGAATATTCTATAAAATTAGTTTCTTTACTTTTGTTTTTTGGCAACCTTATTTTATTTAATTTATGTTAGTTACTATATTTTCATTATGGTTTCTTTAATTAATATTTAAATATTTTACTGATATCATAAATTACTTAATAAATAGTAATTCATTATTTAATTTATATAATTAAAATTAATATTCTAAACGTATAGCCGCGCGGCTATACTCTTTAAAAGTGTAAAATTAGTTTCTTTACTTTTTTTTTGGCAAACTTCTTTAATTTAATTTATGTAATTAAGTAATATCTTTTTATTTTTAATTACTTTAATTAGTTATTACATTTTAATTATTATTTGTTTCATGAATATTTAATATTTTACTGATTTCATAAATTACTTAATAAATAGTAATTAACTATTAAATTTATGTAATTAAATATAATATTTTAATAGTATATCCGCACATCTATACTGTATAAATAGGAATTTTAAAATTATAGCCTCGCTGCTACACGCTTTAAAAGAATAGTTTAAACGTATAGCCGCCCAGCTATACGAATTTAATTTATGTAATGAAGTAATATCTTAGTCTTTTTAATTACTTTAATTAGTATTTATTGTTTTTTTTAGTGAATATTTAAATATTTTACTGATTTCATAAGTTGCTTAACAAATAGTAATTAATTACTTAATTTCTATAATTAAATTGAATATTTTAAAAGTATAGCTGCACGGCGATACTCTATAAATTGAAATTTTAAGAGAATACCCACGCGGCTATATCTTTAAATAGAAATGATAACACTATAGCCGCTCAACTATACCATTTAAATATAATATTTTAACAGTGTAGCTGTGCGGCTATACTCTATAAATAGAAATTTTCAAAGTTGTTTGGTTTGCTTTATGCCTCTTTTTTTTTTTGTTTTTTTTTTTTTTTTGAGTGTGCCTCATTTTAGTTGAAACTCACCGTTTCACTAGTTGTAGGTTTTTTAAAAAAAGTTTGGGCCATATAAGTCTGGCCCTAGCCCAAATGTTTATTAATAAAACCCTTTTAACCTTTTAGTCTAAGTACAATAATAATTTATAAAAATTAAGAAATATATTATTTTAATTTCCGTACTTTATCCTAATTTTTGGAGAATTGAATAAATGTACTATCTTTATGCTTTTTACTATTTTTTTTTATAAAAAAAAATTTCGACACTTTTTGTAATAGCACAAAAATTTAAGGTGGATTTTCATTTTTAGCGAAAAATAATATTATGGTGGAGAATAATTATGGGTATTTTATCAAGTGATTTTGGATTGAGATTATTAAATTAAGTGTGTTTAATTTGAAGTTGGACAAACATGACCAAAATACCCTTATGTGTGGGTTAATTACCAAAATATCCTTGTAGGCAAAAAAAAAAGAAAAAAAAAAAGCCAACGTGTAAGCCAAGCTTTTGTTCTTCTCTCTATTCTTCCCCCATTCCCTCTTTCTCTTCAAAAAAATCTGATTTTGGGGATGAGTTGTTAATCTATGGGAGGTGAGTCACCTAGTCTAGGCTAATGATATTAATTTTTTAACTAAAGATAAGATTGGGGGAGAGAGAGAGAGAGAGAGAGAGAGAGAGAAGAAGAAGAAGAAAACTAAGAAGAAGGAGAAAAAGAAGAAGAGAAGAGAAGAAAAATTATTAAGGAATTAGATCAGAAGGGTAGATTCGACAACTTCAAGAATCTCCGAAGGGTAAATTTGGTACTTTAGCTAGCTGGACATGAGGTAGGGTTTCCTGATTTCCCGATGATTGAGTTATGTCACTTTTAATCTTAGTACTTATATATAGTACTATAAATGTGAATATTATTGTTGTTTTGCTTAGTGGATATTATTTGATGTTATGTGAATATTATTATTGCTCATTTTCCGTGGATATTATTTGATGTTTGGTGAATATTCATGTGATTAAGTCTGATATATATTATTGTTATTATTTATATTATTATTCTGCAGAGATAAATGAGATTTGTACTGCATTACATATGCATCATAAAGACAGGGGTGTTTGGGGTGTGTGTGTCATTTGACATATATCTAAGGGGTGGGAGAAGGTCTTGGATATATCTGAGTAAGAAAAAAAATAAAATATATTCAAGTGACGGGAGCAGGGCTTGAATATAATGAGGTGATGGGAGCATGCCTCTAATGAAAATTGAAAATTGAGAAATTTGTAAACAAAAGAAAACTGGGTTAAGGGACGGACGGGTGCTAGTTCATATTTTAGGGTATTCGGAGCCACAGTGGCAAAACGCATGGTATGGGACATGCAGGCTTATTGCCATAAGATATGAATTAATGGAATTAGAAGGGAGTGAGTTCATGGCATCAGTGCATATGCAATTTATTTATCTAATATGGTTGCATAATTTTTGTATTTTGTGTTGTTTGATGCATGACACTTTGATTAATTGTGATAGCTGACCTTGAAGGGTTTGACGATACTCTACTGGGCATTAGAATGCTCATACCCTAATAGATTGTGCAGGATTCAAGGCGAAGTTTGAGGAAGCGGGTTTCAACCAAGCTACTAGGCTTTTGTTATTGATTTGTGTAATTAACTTTTGTAAGTAGTCAACAATTTGATAAAGATCTTAGTGTGTAACTAACTACGAGCTACTGCGACTCTGATTCTATGTTATTAAGAAAATTTGTATTTATTTGTGACTTTTTTTCTCATCATATCATGGTTGTAGGATTTTATTTTTATGACTATGATATGACTCATACCATGATTCGAGAATATTCCTTATTTTCGAATCGGGGCGTCACACTTTTACATTATGACCCCTTGGACCAAGAATCTTGGATCCGCCATTGTGTGCAACAGAGATTTCTAGTTGTCTCATCGAATAAAACATTGATGATTTATAGTGCTGACTCTGAGTCACTTAAATCTTAATTAACCACCCAATGCCAGGGATATGCTCACTTCTTTTACTTCGTAGTTTCTCCCAATATGTCAGTTCTATGTATGCATTTTTTCAGTTTTGATAAAATCATTATTTATGAAATATATGCCAAGGGTCGGTAGGTACTTAGGATACTTTACTCTTATTTTCATTCAGAAGGTGAGCTATATATTGGGCATCATGTTCTTACTGTGAAAGTGATAGGGTAGTGTGCTCGCTACTTTGTACCGAGTTCGAAATGTCCTTTCAAGTAAATGATACTTATGCATGGGAGAATTCATATGGGACAGAGTGGGCCTGCTCTCGCCTTGTCACAAAACTTTCCTAATTACTTTGTCCTAGTTTATCAGTTATCGATTGATGCTGTCCTATTTGAAGAAGGCTCTCCCATATCTTTCATTTTCTTGCCTAGAGAGATCAGATGATAGCATGAATTTGAGTAAGTGTCAACTAGCATATTTCATTGATTTGTGTGAAGCTAATAAATTGGCTCAACCAGCTCATGGTGGCAAAAGAAAAGCTTTGGGAACATTAAGTACCTGAGAAAATGAAATAGAGTTAAAGAGATGCTGGGTTTGTTCAAAATGATTTTAAATTAATATAGATCACCACATGCATCGATGCACACAGTAGATAATAACTTTAGTATTGTGTAGTCATTTCTCAACCGGGGCCTTCTACATTGATCACCACATGCACCCAGACCCACGAGAAACACTTTTGGGCAACGGAATAGCACTGTTTTGCTACTCGATAAATCATGTCATATGTGATAACTTTTCTACTTGATATAACATGATTGAATATCATTATTTTACTATCCCGACCAATCATGTTATACTACAAATGATAACTTTTTCACTTGACATAATGTGATTGATTTAAAATAACAACACAGTGATATTTCTGTTTCATATAAGTTTTTGTCTGCATCATCCCACCTATATATAAAGCATTTAATTAGTACACTTATTGGTTGGGTTGGTGGTTGACCATAATATTTTATTTCTTCAATCAATGGTAATTTTGCTTCTTCTACATTAGACTAGTGCAGTACTAAATTTTGCATGCAAAAAAAAATCACAATTGACACTATCGTTGAGACGACATTGTGTTGGATAATTATTATAGAAAAACATATTAGTATGGAACTCTTAAATTAATTTAGATTAGCCAAACAAAAGTTTAATTATAATTTAAAATGATGGATTTCTTATCCTATATTTATAAGCATGAAGAAGCAGTACGTAGCATAATCACATTGAAAAGCTTCATGGTGATGCTTTTTGGGACTAAGAAATTAAAGGAAATTAATTATAATAAGATGAAAGAATAATACTGATTACTAAAGCTGCAAATTAATAATACCCCTACTATTAACACATTGCGTACTTTCATGATAGGGAACATACGAAGTAAATAATATATAGCTAGAAATTAATTCATTTCTCTAAATTAAGTTGCAGCAGAAAACTAATGTTCATATCATGATTGCACTTGAATTAGTGGCCACCGCCAGCTCCGATTCCAGCTCCACCGCCAAAGCCAGCCCCACTACCAGCACCAAAACCACCTCCTCCACCAAATCCGCCTCCTCCACCACCGCCTAATCCACCACTAACACCTCCACTTTTGCCAAAGCCTCCACCAGCTCCAAAGCCTCCTCCAGCGCCACTGCCTACCCCACCACCACCCCCGAACCCACCTCCACCTCCAGCACCTCCTCCAAGACCTCCTCCCCCACCAACACCACCACCTGCACCTCCACCAAAGCCTCCACCTGCACCACCACCCACTCCACCACCACCACCAAGCCCACCACCTCCTCCAGCACCTCCACCAAGACCACCACCTCCACCGGCTCCGCCACCAGCACCAAACCCACCACCTGCTCCAGCTCCACCACCGCCACCAAGTCCACCACCACCAGCTCCTCCTCCTAAACCTCCACCAGCTCCTCCTCCTAAACCCCCACCAGCTCCTCCTCCTAAACCCCCACCAGCTCCTCCACCTAAACCACCTCCAGCTCCTCCTCCTAAGCCACCCCCAGCACCACCACCACCTCCTGCACCTCCACCTAGACCACCACCACCTCCTAACCCACCGCCTGCACCCCCACCTAGACCACCACCACCTCCTAACCCACCACCTGCACCTCCGCCACCTCCAAGCCCACCACCACCTCCTAGACCTCCACCTCCGCCAAGACCACCCCCACCGCCAATGCCTCCACCAAGACCACCCCCACCGCCAATGCCTCCACCAAACCTTCCATGCCTAAACCCCTTCCTGTAAATCCCATGCCCAAGACCTCCTCCCTTAAAAAAACGTGGGTGGGGATGAGGAAATAAGTGCTTATCATCCTTAACCACCTTAGCATCATCATCCGCCACAACCAAACCACTCAAAAGAAAAACACATAAGATGGCAACCACAACACAACCAGCTGATAAAATGACCCTCATATTTGATAATTTGCTTAACCCAAAATGAAGCTACTTGATCAAAATGAAGGAAGCAGAGTTAATAACTAGCTCTCTCTTTCACTCGCAGTGCACAAATAAAACGAAAGCATGCTGTGTTGTGTTATATAGTGAAAGAAGAGAAGTGAAGGTTAATAGGCTAAGAGAGGAGTCGGTCGACATGTAGTCACCCAACTGTCACGCTTGGATGGAGTAATGAGGCTCACCTGTCTTTGGGCAAGTAATTTATTTGGCCAACTGTCCTCTCCCTCCAACTCCAACACGCTCAGTCAGACATGAAATGAAAGCCCACTCTCTTCTCTTTCCCTCTGAATTTTATTAGGTGTTAGGGTTTTGACTCTCATGCTTTTTTGTTTTTCTTTTCTGCTCTGACAATAATATCATATTGATGAGAGAGTCAAATTAACCAAAACCAACAAGTTGAAAAAGCCGTGGTCTTGGTCTTGATCTGGATCTGGGGAGATTCAATTTCTTTTCTTCTTAGGTGTAGCACCTAGTCTAGTGTGTGATTCAATTCAAAGGGGTTTTGTGGTGCCATTAATGGACCAACCAAACAACGTCCAGACATCATTATGCCTTCATACTCTCTCTCTCTCTCTCTCTCTCTCTCTCTCTCTCTCTCTCTCTCTCTCTCGCGACACAACATCTTTATACCTGATCCTCTGTCTCTCTCATACATCATTTTTAAAAACAAATTTGTGATAGCTATGAAATTTATCGCATCAAATAATTCAGTAAATTTCTAATCAGTTTCGCGAGTTTATATATCAAGTATACATATAACTAGTACAATAGTTTCTTGTTTGTTTATGAATAAAGTACGAAGTCATTTTGATATATGCTTCATGCGTGCACAGAGACCTTTTTGTTGCATGCTTCATGAGTTGGTGATCAGATGGATTATGTTGCAACGTAGAATATGAAGTATGATCATTACTCTAAGTTGATGGGAGGTACGAAACAACATACCTTTTAAGTCCAATATTATTTGTAAATACTGTAATGAAGTAGTCTTTCAATGTTCATGTTAACAGTTTATCTTAATTTTATACAGAGAAGGATGACCCTTGTAGAAGTGTTAGAAAATTGCATTTGTGTATATGCTTGAAACTTGAATGTAATAGTCCGTACTCATCCATATAGAGAAGGGTATGTACCTTTTAACTTATCAAGCCTATACAGTTACAATGTGAGGCAAGGAACTCGTTCATATGTAACAATTAACTAGTCCCTTGCCACGTACGCCGTTTCCCAATTGTGTTTTATAATTAATTATTTTTTAAATTTTAAATTGAATTGAATTATAAATTTAAATAATAACTAATTAAAAAACTCAATTGACACACACACGTCAAGAGGCTTAGTATTAAGAAAGGAATAAGCATGTACGTCTGTCGAGATGATGTGAATGATCATTTCCATTGGACTGAAACTAGTGAAGACATTTCTGGTAGGGATCCCAGCCCAGCCTTGTAAAATTCTTTGAATTTGCCTTGTTCTGTGTAATGATTATCCATTTAGAGAAGAATGTGCGGGCTCCTTCACAAAGTTTGGGTGCACCTTGTCCTTCAAGTAATCAATCTTCTGCAAGACGGGTGATTTGCCCCGTCGTAATGATGATGATGCATGATAATATTTATAAGAGCATCTCCAATAGCAGTAGGCCACTCGTGTGAGCCCAAATATCCCTCAAAGCCGACGGAAATGCTATAATGAGGGATTAAAGTGAGGAGGTTATTTGAGGAGGTCAAATCTCACCATCAACAAATGTAAAGAAATCATGGGACTTAAATATTTTAAATGTTTTGATAGTCGAATCGGTCTCCTCAAATAACATCCTCACTTTAACTCCTCATTGTAGAAGCTCCCCAAAGCCGAACAAGTTCTTTTCCCAAACTTTCCTTACTCTGGAAGGCCCATTCTAGCAGGGCCCATGGAATATATATATATATATATATATTGTAGCATTTTAGCCAGACAAGACAAGTTAAACAATGGTAATTAAACCAAAACAAGCAATCAAAGTCGTTTATGTCCGAGCCATCCAACATGTGTGTCACTCCCATTTCCAGCGCCCAAACGTCTTTGATTGGGTCGCTTTCGCTTCCTAACTCTTTACCTGACCGCCTTGTGATACGTCAAAATAAAAAGAATAGAGAAGAAAAGCTTTAAATTTATAGAATTATACACGACTGTACTGTACAGAGCCCACAACCAAAGCGGCCCAGGTTCGGGCTCCAAGGCTGAGGTTTGGAGAAAGCTAAGAAGCTCGCTTCATTGACTTCACTGACACCAAAAAAAAACAGAGAGAAAAGAAGTTCATCAGCTTCGGTTAAAGTTCAAATTGTTGTGATTTACAGCGTAAAACTTGGAAGTGTTGGAAGGAACTCCGTGTGCTTTGTGATCACGAACAATTGACAAAGCCTAACTCGTCGTGTCACGTCTTCTTGCTTAAATTCTCAAATCCCAATAACACAAGAGTTTTTAAATTCCCTCAATTTTCGTGTGCTATTACAAAATTGTGTGCTTGCTGGTGGAGTCAGCAGCGCATGCTTGATCAACGACGATCGTCCTTCTCTCATAGCCTCTGATCCAACAATTTCTTCTTCTCAGGTTGGTCCTGCCACTGCAATGCAGTTACAATTCAACAATCTCCCCAATTATTATTATTTTTTTAAAACCAGAAGTAAATTTTTCTCTTTTAAATTGCGATTATGTTCTTGGTAATGCAAATTTTGGATTTTGATTGCAAAGCTGAATTGGGTTTTCTTTGTTTTTGGCAGTTTGGCTTGTATAATTTGACCCACACAATGGCGCAGAGTAATTGGGAAGCAGATAAGATGTACATACTGTGATTTATTTATTAGTGAACTGTTACATGATTTGATTATGTATTATGTATTTGTTAGTGGGTTTTTTGCTAAATTTGGTTAATTTGCTTTGTCTATAGGCTTGATGTGTACATTTATGATTATTTAGTGAAGAAAGAATTGCATGCCACTGCTAAGTCTTTCATGAATGAAGGGAAGGTTGCACCGGATCCAGTAGGTAATGGACACTAAACAATAGCAAAGAATTTATTCACTTCTTCTTTGTGCTTATAATTACTTTGGTAATACTATTCAACTTGTTGAATTGGGCTAGATTAGATCCGTTTGGAATGGTCCTATTGTTTATGCTGCTCGCTTCCAATCAATTTGAGTAGCAATTTATCACGCTTATTGACTTGGGACTCTAAGAGTACTGTCTTCACTTCAAGTTAACTGTAATTAGTTATTACATATAATATGCAGCCATTGATGCTCCCGGGGGGTTTCTTTTTGAATGGTGGTCTGTGTTTTGGGACATTTTTATTGCGAGGACAAATGATAAACATTCTGAGGCCGCCGCAGCTTATATAGAGGTGACTGTTTCAATTTTAATGCTATAGATGTGGCCGCTAGGTTAATTGTGCTACTTATGCTGATGTTTTAACTGACCTCTTTGTGCACTCCTATTTTCTTGATTTGCAGGCACAACAAGGTAAAGCAAAAGAGCAACAACAGCTGCAAATTCAGCAGTTGCAACTAATGCGCCAAGCTCAGATGCAACGAAGGGATCCTAATCATCCTCCCCTTGGTGGTCCATTAAATTCAATAAGCTCTGAAGGAATGCTTGGGCAATCTACTGCTAGTGCACTGGCAGCAAAAATGTATGAGGAACGTGTGAAACACCCCAATCCAATTGACTCAGAGACATCCCAACCACTCCTTGATGCTAGAGTGGCCCTTCTGAAATCAACAAACCATCCTGGGTAAGCAACTGGAAGATCATATTTTCACAGTTTTCTGATATTTAGTTATTTTGGTAGTTAATTTTTCTTGGTCATTTGCTAATACAGTCAGATGGTTCAAGGAAACCCTGGTAGTGTTAATGCGGCATTACAACAAATCCAGGCTCGAAGTCAACAGACCACAGTAACTACTTATACAACACTAATTGTACTGTTTTCTTCCTTTCCTTCTTTCTAATTTTAGTAAAGCTTTGCTTCTTCCTTGTCTGTAGGACATAAAGAGTGAAGTTAACATGGGCACTGCTCAGAGATCTTTGCCTATGGATTCTTCAATTTATGGGCAGGGCATGATGCAGTCAAAACCAGGAATGGGGAATGCAGGTATGACTTCCTGGTTCTTAAAAGAATTTAAGAATCAAAATAGAGGCATAGAATTTTATGTTGTCTACCAGACAGGGGAAGGATTAAAAGCATCTTGATTTTGTTATGTTTGTTTATGCTCACTTTCCTACTTTCTTTGTTTCCTTCCACATCATTCCTAACACCAATCTACAATTTATGAGGTATAATTCAGATTAAATAATATTTTGACCTTTCTATTAGGTAAATGTCTTGTAATTTGAGAATGACCTTTCTATTTATGTCTCTCCTATACCTTAAAGTGCGATTATCTTTTATGCTATTGCATATTTGTTATGTCAAAGCTAAACTTTGTGATGAAAAAAAATAAAGTTATGCTCAAAATGAGTTTATAGCTATAGACCATGCCCGCTGCAACCAAATAAAAAGAAAATCAAAGAAGGAAAATGTTAAAATGCTATTCCGTGTAAAATTAAATGAATGTACCTACAAGGCCAGGTGACTGTTCCTCATCGCACTGAATATTAGGCTAGCTCCTTAGTTGGCATGCCTTGGTGCTCAAACATCCACTCTAGAAACAGTGTGGGGATGTAAGTGTTGAGCCCAGGAGTTCAGTAATGTTCTTTTGTTTGTGTCAAACTGGGTCGCTGTGCAATATGCTTGTGGAGATGCCTGAGAAGTCATATTTTTAAAATTTCCTGTTAAATTTTCTAATTATTGTTAAAAGAATTATTTTTATTTTTTCTTTCTTTGGAATACAGGATTGAACCCAGGAGTTGGTGGTCTTCCGTTGAAGGGTTGGCCTTTAACTGTGAGTTGTATTCTGAAGTTCATGTGTCTTAGGGATTCATGTTGTAAATATGACTGGTCCGACGATTTTAACTGAGGCATGTGCCAATACAGGGAATTGACCAAATGCGGCCAGGTTTAGGTGCTCAAGTTCAAAAGCCTTTTCTGCAAGGTGCAACTCAGTTTCAGCTTCTCTCGCAGCAACAACAACAGCTTTTAGCACAGGTTCAGGCACAAGGAAATGTTGGTAGCTCACCTATCTATGGAGATATGAGGGGATTTCCTAGGGGAAATTTAAATGCCAAAGATGGTCAGCCAATCACAAATAATGGATCTATAGGTTCTCCTATGCAGTCAACTTCATCGAAGGTAAGATGTTATTCACAAGCTTGGCAAGATTGGTCCTCCTTCTTGATTATAAATGTTATATCTTTCTATAGGTCCTCCTATGCACTTTTATGTTGAATATATAGGATTGCTGCTGCATAAGGTTTGGGTTTTCTTAGTATAGGTGTATAAAAGAACATCTCTAGGGCTAATGATTTATAAGTCATATGGTTGGTTAAGAGTAACTACTCTTTGTGATGATTTTTCCAGAACCTTTGGTGTGTTTAAAACAGACATAATGATGACGTTTCTCTTAATTTTGCTGTGTTTCAATCAGATAAACATGTCACAGATGCAACACTCTTCTTCTCAACAACAACAGGATCCTTTGCAGCCTCAGCAAGTACAACAGGTTGTGCTTGCTTTTGTTGATACAGTGATGTCAAGTCCTTTATTTTCCCTTCACTGCTATAAGCTAAATTTTTAATTGAGGTCACATGTTTGAATATTAATTATGTCTGAGCTTTTCTATGAACCAAATTGATACTATACTAAAACACACACACACACACACACATATATATATATATATATTAGATTATTTACTAATGGCCGTTTATCATGTAATAGAATAGCCGCAAGAGGAAAGGGCCTTCTTCCTCTGGAGCTGCTAACAGTACTGGTACAGGAAATACAATTGGTCCTTCACCCAACTCTCAACCATCAACACCATCCACCCATACCCCTGGAGACGGAGTTTCTATGGCTGGTAATTTGCCAAATGCCAGTAGCGTTCCGAAAAGTATTATGATGTATGGCGCAGATGGAACTGGTGGCCTTGCATCGTCCACAAACCAGCTGGTACGTAAAATTTAGATGTTTAACCTTCGTTATCTACAGACAGGAGGGTTAATCTGAATGCTCAGAACTCCATAAGACATGACATTCCTTGCAAGTAAAATCATTAGGATCCAAAAAAGCAATAGTCTTCACCGTAGACATTTAATTGGAACAAGCAATTACTAATTACTTTCATACCTTTTCCAATAATATCTTGATTTAAAACCATGTGTGAAGGATGGAAAAGGGAAATTTGATGCTCCTAATTATTTGATTATGTTTATTAGCTGGGTCCATGTTTCAATGGATGTGGAATTGATAAAGGTGTTGTGTGTACAAAGTTACTAGCAAGACACGTATTTTCTTATCATCTGAGGTTTTTGAATCTCATATAATTAAATGTGCTATACTTTGTGTTTGACTGCAAAATTTTATCTCCGAAGTTCTCATTTCCACACATATCCATTTTATTATCCATGCATAAGTTATAAGTTATAACTATTTGTACTTTTAACATCGTGTCCAATTGGGGTGCTTGAGATTAATGGCTCCAATCTGTGACTGCTACCTGATTTATCTAATGGGACCACTCTAGCAAATTGTGCTTGCTTCGAGACAGATTTTCCCCACTAAATTTAAAAAGTCTTTGTTGAATCATTTTTTCAATTGCAGGATGACATTGAACAATTTGGAGATGTTGGCTCCTTAGAAGATAATGTGGAATCCTTTTTATCACCTGATGATGGAGATGGAAGGGATCTTTTTGGCACATTGAAACGGAACCCTGCACATTCTGCAGAAGCTTCAAAGGGTATAGATGATTTCATGTTTGAAAATGTTTTTTTCTCCTAAATTTGTTAAATGTTCATTGATAGCATGGTCAAAGATGCATGATTCATGATATCCAAACAACTAATGGTATTAGCCTAAAAATGTGGCCATCATGACTGCTCTTCTAGCCGTCAATTGTCTCTAACAGCTTCTCCTTCGTCACCTTGTTGCCAAGGTGTGTTTCATCATCCAAAGCATAGAGCTTGAACTTGAAACTAGGATCATGCGTGGCAACTTGGGTCCATGCAACCCAGGAACCTTATTACAGAAGGAACCTATGACCATGTGTGTTTTTTATCCCAGCATTATCACCACCTACCTCCTCTTCTTTCCCAGAGAGAAGCCCTTTGGGATACGCTCCAAAACTGGTTGAATGTTCACCACGAACCAATGGGTCCACAATACAATTGGGTATTTTGGTTCCGGGGCATCAATATCCTGCACCGCAAGAACCAGAGTCTTGGTTACTTGGCCGATTGCACCATTTAGTGGTAGATATTTTTTTCTTCCCTCCTTGACCTTCTAACGTGTACTTTCTGGTCAGTCTTCCTTCATGGTCTTTTCCAGGTGATGTTAACCTGAATTCATTGCTAGCTGCCTTATTTCTTGCTAATAACTATTTTATGCCAAAACCCAAGAGACAATCTTGCTAAATTCATTGCAGCCAAGATTACTGCTATTAAGTACAGTGTTAATTGATCCAACTGACTGCAGCAGTGACTTTTTCTCTTTAACTCAGGTTTTTCCTTCAGTGAAGCTGGTTCAATACGTAAAAGTAGTAGCAAAGTTGTCTGTTGTCATTTCTCTTCAGAGGGAAAACTGTTGGCCAGTGCTGGGCATGACAAGAAGGTATAATTCCCTCTAGGGAATGAATTACAATTTCTAAAGATACTGGGTGAACAATAATGCTAGAGACACCACATTTTTGCACCATATTGAAATACCAGATCATGTGGCAAATAATGTGTACATGCCATGTCAATTAATGATTTTCTCTCTTTGGATGTTGCTTGTACAAATCACTTGCCACATTATTGTATTGAAATGTGGTACAAAAATTTGTTCAGCCTAGTATTACTTTATTATAATGTTGTAAAGTGTTTATTCATTTATGCTTCACATGAATGATGCTGTTACTAGTTACTACTGACTTGTATTATTTTGGTCCAGAAGATACTTAAGGAAATATGTTATGACTTAGTTCCGGGGAAAGCCATTCTGATTATTTTGATTATTTATCTAAAACAAAGCATCTCTACTGATTGTTACACCCCATATTTGTGATAAAATTTGAAGTTAACACTGATTTAGTGAGGTGCATGTAAGAAAAAAATAGATTGATACCAGAATTCGCTGTATCCCTGAAGATCCCTTTACCAAAATGGTTGAATGGCTTTGGCGTATATGCATTGTCACTGGCTCTGTATGATTGCGATTTTATAAAGTTCTCCCAGAATGGCCTTTTTCCAGTTTCACATAGTATTTCCAACTGGAGGCAAGGCATTCATTTTACATAGTAAGATGTGTGTGATAATGTCTTATGGGGAAAATGCAGATCAATGGTAAAACACTTTTTGATTGTGGGTTTAACTACCTGTGCAATCAAGGCAGGATTATTTGGGAAAGAAAACCCACATATACGTGTGTGTTGATTGTGGGTTTAACTACCTGTGCAATCAAGGCAGGATTATTTGGGAAAGAAAACCCACATATACGCGTGTGTGTGTGTGTGTGTGTGTGTGTGTGTGTGTGTGTGTGTGTGTGTGCGCGCAGATATTCTCCTTTGCGGACGTCCAGAAGTTATTACTGTACGGACACCATGTATTTTCTACCACTCCTAACTCCTTTCCTCCTTGTTTACAATGGCATCGGCATGGGAATAACTTCCGAACGTCCACATAGGGGAAGAACTGGTATATATGAGTAGAGAATCTGTGGTGTTCCTGATTCTTCCATGGTGCTATAGTTGCGCAAACTCCAACTCAGGTGGCATTGGGGTTGGATGGGGAAGGGGTAGAGCGCAAGTTCAAGTCTTGTTGTAAGCTAAATAATTGATTTACTAATTGGGTTTAGGTAATTCTTATCTGATAATTGTAACAGAACTGGTTTTTAGATTGATGCTATTTTCAGATGGTCTGAAACTTTTACTTTGGAATTCAATAAATTAGTGACTTCAATTGATTCAAACAATCCTAAGTTATCCAAATTTCAATATTAATGAGAAAAGGAATGATGTGAATGATTTTCTTTCGTTTTTTCATGTCAGTAGGTTGTTGTCTGGAATATGGAAACACTGCAAACTGAAAGCACACCAGAGGAGCACTCCTTGATAATTACTGATGTTCGATTTAGACCAAATTCAACTCAGTTGGCAACTTCTTCATTTGACACAACTGTGCGACTTTGGGATGCTGCTGAAGTAAATTATGTGCTTCCATTTCTGTTTCATTTTTAATGTTGCCAAATGCATTTTCCATAAACATTTTTTGGTTTCCTTTCCTCTGGTTTTGATTTATTCTCAATTAAATATCTGGACCCCGACTGAAATAATTATTCAAAATAGTTGGCAAGGCAACTTCTTCATTTTTTTATGCTTGTTCATGAATGCTTATTGTTTCTCAAAGGAATCATAGTTTTGTTACAATATAATGTGTGAGGTTGTCTAACTGGATAGTCTTATTGATGACATGCATTATGACAATCTTGCTAGTTTGTAAATTCAATTTGAGGAGACTCAAGATTTTTTAATATACTATGGAATTTAGGTAATGGTGTGATAAGGCGTAGGTTTAAAATTTTTCAGATTTATATATTGTTTTGGCCCATGTATGTCCCAGGATAGTCAGCTAAGCATGATCAGTGTTATTTAAAGTGTAACATGAATGCTAAGAATGGATTTTCACTTATTTGAACTTTCAAACATGATATGGTATATAAGATACTGTATATTTTACAACATTGTCATTATAATCTACCTTCAGAGAGAGATATTTGACCTCTCTTTTGACTTCTGCTTTCATTATTTTATAGCTTCTACTTCTTTATATTTTGTATGTTATCAATGGCATCAGGTCCATTTATGTGCTGGAATATCCGAACATAGTATGCATTAGGTGCTTGTATTTGACATGTGTAATCAAGAATTTCCTGACTTTCTTTTTCTTTATCACCAGTGAAGTTTTTGGTCTGCATTTATAAAGGGCACTTATATTTAGTTTATTCCTTTCCGCTCATTTTATTATTTTGGGTTTCTAAAGGGTTGAGTTCATTTTTGCAGCCAAACTATCCTTTACAGACATATACAGGGCATACCTCACATGTAATGTCACTTGATTTCCATCCTAAGAAGAATGACCTTTTCTGCTCCTGTGATGCTAACAATGAGATTCGCTTTTGGAATATCAATCAGTATTCTTGCACTCGCGTTTCTAAGGTTATTATTGGGACTCTCCTTTAGTTGTTTGAAGTTCATGATTAATTTTTGTTTATTTTCTGTTCTAAATATCAGTCATTTAATGATCCAGGGAGGCTCAGCACAGGTGAGATTCCAGCCAAGAATTGGACAGTTTCTTGCTGCTGCATCTGGAAATGTTGTGTCTATATTTGATGCTGAGAGTGACAGGCAGACACATTCATTGCAGGTATGATTCGCAATTGTTAATTTCAATGAAACTTAAAGGTTTCATTAATCAATCAAGTCTGAAAAGTAGGTTATGTTTTGATATGTTACTGATCGTAAAGCACAATGTTTTGAATCTCAGGGTCACTCCACAGAGGTACACTCTCTTTGCTGGGATACAAATGGAGATTATTTGGCATCTGTCAGTCAAGAGTCTGTCAGAGTGTGGTCATTATCCTCTGGAGAGTGCATTCATGAACTCAGTCCCAGTGGAAACATGTTCCATTCTTGTGTTTTCCATCCAAGCTACTCCACTCTCTTGGTCATTGGAGGCTACCAGGTAAACTTTGCTTTGTTTTGGTGACGTGAAATGAAAAATTGGATTGCACACGAATTCTTTTACGTTTGAAATATTTAGAATATTATTTTCTCAGAACTGCCTGGTCAGCGGCCACTTAGAAATAAAAATAAACTCTTGTAGGTTGTTTGGCCACAATTATATTGCATCAAGACATCACATGGAAATAGAACAATTCCATAGTGATCTGTCGGCCAAATGCTATGTAAAATAGAGTGGACTTTCTTATCCTCTTCCAAATTTAACTTGAGAGAACATCCGTTCTGTAAACCATTGAGACTGAGTTTTCTTTTTCTGATGTATGTTATAGGATGCTAATGCTGCTTTTTTCTTTAAATTTGCTTGCAGTCATTGGAGCTCTGGAACATGGCTGAGAATAAGTGTATGACCATTCAGGCTCATGAGGGTGTAATATCAGCTTTAGCACAGTCACCAGTCACAGGAATGGTCGCCTCTACTAGTCACGACAAATCCGTTAAAATATGGAAATAAAGTTTGCTGATTTTTGCTTCAAATCCCCAGTTTCAAGTCCGCTGGCTCTTCATCTCATCAACTGCAGAGAAAGTCTGAATAAATTTTAAACATAAAAGCTCATCATGTATTTAATTTGATTTCATATTTTTTATTGTTTATTCTCCCTCCATTTATACTTTCTTTTTCTTTTTCTTTTTTCCTTTACATGTAATAAGGTGATGGTTAAAGTTTACCTTAGTTAGAAGCAACTTTACACGCTATCTCAAATATGAAATGTTTGATGGTTTAATGAAGCAATGACTTATGAGGCTATTTTAGGTGGAAACTATTGGCAAACAGGTTAAAATGTAAAGTGTCGACTAGTCTTAGTTGAATTGAAGGTTTTGTCTTCTTACCAAGTCTTACCAAGAAAGTGGGCTCTATACCGCAGGTTTTCTATGGTACAGTAAACTGCGGATAACCTCTTTTTGCACCGTCGATCGATTGGCATAGACAGTACCTGTTGATCAGCAAGGCAAAAAGTGGTTATCCCGCACTTGTGGTTACCCACATTATAGAAACACTGCTCTAACTACCGTTTATATACATGCATAAAATTTGGCATGGCTGCCAAACGAAGTGTGATTTGATTCGATTTGATTTTCTCTGAGTAAAAACAAACAAACGAATGACTTTGGGGGTCGCAAAACCAAACAAATGACTTAAATCCAGCAAAATATGAATAACATGTTGGATTCGGTATTTTTTTTTAAAGGGCTCAACCAGGTTTAGTTTAAGCCCGTCCCAACAATTCTAACTCACATTTTGATGAGGTTTTCAATATGGTCTAGTTTATATTCCAGTGACCTGCACAATAGTTGATGAAAATGTAACTTTTATATTTATACCCTACACAGAAAAACCAATATGATAGAAATGTGGAACCAATGCCAATGCCATGAATGATGAAAGATATTTTGTTCATCTTTATCAAATAAATGAAACCTTAAGCACACACAACTTCTAGTACAGTGCAGAAAGATCACACATCCTTGACATCCAATTTCAGATGATACACATCCCACAAAATAGGTAATTGGTTTATATATCTGGTCACAAACCTCTCCAAGAACTTATGCGGTGGAGGCAACAACACAGAACACAAACTGAAGTCTTCATCTATCAACCCCTTCAACAACAAAACTTTAAAAACTGAACATCTTGGAATAATTCTCTTCTCCAAACTGAAACACAAAACCAAAGGGTATGTGGCAATCACTCCTGAAGAATATCCCATCTTGTTCACAAAAAAATCCATTACCTCCATTATTTTCTTCTCAGACATAGTCATGCACTGTGGATTCTTCCTGAATGCAGAGACCAAATCATTATCAGACCAACCCCAACTCCGCTTGTAAATTTCACGGCTTCGATTCCATATGGACTTATTGCTCTCTCCACACAATGCTCTTAGTGCCAACACAAAAGTTGATTTCTTCACATCAAATCCCATTGCCTTAACCTCTTCCACAGCTGCAGCAAACCTTTCATGCTTGTGTATCAAGACCTCAGTGTTGTGAGCTACCAACAGAGCAATGCATGATTGGGGCATACCCAATTCCCTCAAAAGCTCAATATTGGGGACCACATTCTTTCTGCGATTTTCCCGGAAAATCCAAGAACTGCGCTTCAGAACAGAAACTACATTTTCCTCGGAAATATGACTCCTGAGAAAATTATAAGCGGGTATAATCTGATTCTCCAAGCTTCTTAACAAAAGGTGGGGATTAAAACACAGAATTCTCGCAAGGTCTTCCCTTGAAACTACAACAGAGCTGAAAAACTCAAGCTTGGGCGAAAGGATTTTCTCAGGATCAGCTACAAGAATAGTAGGGCGTGACCTGACAACCTTTGAGATCTGGGTTTCAGAGAGTCCATGCTTTCTCAAAAGGGCCAAAACAGAGTCTGCTCCTTGTGAGGATTGCAACTCTACCCATTTGGATGATAAAATTGCGCCTTCTGGGGACAACCCACATGAGTTTATGAGGTAAGCGACTGTGAAATTGTGTTGGTCTGCTGAGATTTTTGAGGTGATGGATCTGTGAAGTAGATGATTTTGAAGAGAAATGTGTGAGGGTTTTAGGTCTCCAACAAGAAATCTGTTAGCTGTGGAAGCAATTGTACAAGAAATTATTGAATAGCCCAATCTGAGGGTGTTCAAGCTGTAGAGAGGTACCACCATGTTTGACCCTGCTTAGATGTTGATGACGATCAATTTCTAATTCTACTGGTCATTCTAAAACCCTAGGCAGCAGGGCGGTTTTGGGTCCGTGCCATATGCTTAAGAAGACACATATTTTTTGGGTTAATTACAATTCTGGTCGCGATTTGGCTCGAAATCAATTTTGGTCACCATGGTTTCAATTTTTCCGATTTCGTCACTGCATTTGCAATCATTAACAAATCAGGTCCAAGCCTTCATTTCCCTCAATTGGACAAGAACTTTATTGTCCTTTCGTAAATAAAAAATAAAAAAAGGTTGTGTTTAATATGAATTATAAGACAAAGAATGAACATGAAGCTTTCATATTAAAACTCCATCAAATCCCAAATGTTCAATATCAATTAAACTTCGGTAACAAGATTGATATGGCTTATCAATTCTAAAACGTGCTAAACATAAAACAAAGAAACACGCAGAGAATTATTTTACGTGGTAAAACCCCACATATAGGGAAAATCCACGAGACTCCTTAATCTAACACAAATCCACTATAGAACGATGATTACAAGAAGTGCTTACGCACTTATCCTGGACACATTCTAAATAATATTTACCGACTTCTTCGTAATTCATCTTCTGTCACGGGATGATCTTCGACACTCCTTATGTTGAACTCAATACTGGTCACAATTACTTCAAGCTTGCCAGAGGAAAACCGCCACCACGGTCTTGGTGCCCTCAACCATATGAGTCACCGAACAATGCAAATTAATGATTAAAGTGTTTGATAAATTACCAAGTAAACATAAAACACTTGATGATTTATCTCAAATATATGCACCTTAAGAATTTTATATGCTCAAACAAAATATGGGAAAGCTTCTTTTTTGTTTTATACATAACTTTTTCCTCTTTTTGTAAAAACCCACGAATCAATATCTTGCCATAGATTAGATTTGACACTTTTAGAATCCTAATTGATTTCGTCAGCTCTATGACTTTCACTCTAACAAAGAAACATTGAAACCAATTTGGAAACAATATTATAGAAGGAAACAATTGTTTTCATCTCTTAGGAAAATAATAATCCCAATTGTTTTCCCTCTAACTAATTTCGTCTCTTAGAATCCCAATTGTTTACAGAATGAAACAATATTGGTATTAAATGAAACATGCTCTCCAAGTCAAATATGAAAAAGGATATTTTTACTTAAACCAAAATAGAGTCCAACTAGAAAAGTAATCTCAAGAAATAGAATCTAATTCTATTAAAAATAGGGTTAACATAAAAGTGCTTTAGTGAAAATAACTATAACTAGGAATCCTGTAATGAATGCATGATTATGTCGTGATTTACCTGAAATCAAGTTCCTCATATCAATCACGTCATACTTCGAAAATCAAAGACTGAATGTATTGAGCCAAAACTTCCAGTAAAAGATATTCACATACTAATTCCCAACCTATACTTAGAGTCTAGGAAATGCCAATACAATTTTCATATTAACACACACTTTGCAAATTACAAATATGATGGACCACCATGTTCTCTCCATAATCTACCAATCTTGAGGTACAGTAATTGCTATTTTATGGCTATCTTCTCTGACAACCCCAACCCACCCCTAAATCCAATGTCATACAGTCCAGATGAGAGAGAGAGAGAGAGAGAGAGAGAGAGAGAGAGAGAGAGAGAAGAATTATGACAGAGGTGGCAGCTGGGTTCGACGGAGGAGGAGGAGGCTGGGTTTTAGGGTGGGCTATCTTGATCAATTTTGGAGGAGAGAGAGAAGCCTGACAGCTTTGCACTAAAGGTTAATGGCTTGGATTCATTTGTGTTTTTTGAGAAATAAAGCAATTCACATGGGTTCTTCTTCTCAAAGTCAATGTTAATAGAATATTTGTTTGCTTTCATGGCTACCAACGACAATGGTGGATATGGTCGAGAGGTTAGGATGGGGTGGGGTTACATTGGGGATGGGGGTGGTTTTGCTATATATATATATATATATATATATATATATATATATACAGAGAGCTTCCATTGAGGGATCCCTCAAATAAGCTTATTTGAGGGACACCTCTTGTAGGCCCCACTATGGATTGTATTTCACTAATCTAAACCGTCTAGTTTGTAGATACTCATTCAAAGATCATCTCTACAAAAAATCACTTGAATCCGATATCATTTGACCACTCAATTGAGTTATTGAAATTTTAGTACTTTCTTGAAGCACCGTGTTCATTGATTTTGTAAGACACAATTGGATGTCGAAACGATTTCTGATTTGTCTAATTTTTTGTAAGAATGATCTATGAATGAAGACCTAAAAACTATATAGTTTGGATCATTGGAAAAAAAAATTGTAGGGTACCCTAAAGGGCATCCCTCAAATAAAATTATTTGAGGGATCCCTCAATAGAAGGGGACTGTGTATATATATATATATATATATATATATATATATATATATATAGGGGACGGATCCGTGGCACCATGTTTTTTACACAAGTTTTGACATAATTTTTGGGCCATTAGATTATTCTACTTTTAATGGTTGAGATTAAATCTGACATGACAAATGGTTTTAATATTTTAAATAAACAATCATTAATTTTATTTTCTCTCTCATAAAAATAAAATAAAATAAATTTCTTTCTCCTCCCTTTTTTCTTGGAAACGTAATCTCTTTTCTTAGTAGTATCCTTTTTTACTTGGTATATACCTCTCTCTCTCTCTCTCTCTCTCTTTACTGGGATCAGAAAAAAAACCTCCATCTTTTTTCCCTCTCTCTCTCTTCGGTAACTGCAAACCAACTTATGAATTCTCTCAATCAATTTGTCGACTTCCTCCAAGCATCCTGCCCTTCCCAAAAGATCAACCATCCAACCATATTGCTCAATTTGGGGGATAAGCCCAAAGCCCTCCATTTCTTTAAACCATCTTTTCCCTTCCTCTACCAGACCACAATGGTTACAAGCAGACAAAACACCAATAAAGGTTATATTGTTCGGCATAAACTTTTTGCACTGCATCTCTAAAAAATATTTTATTTTCTCCGTTTGAAAATCACTGCATCTCTAACACGGGGACTGCTTTTTCAATCACCAAATCACTCTACGTTTGGATCATCGAGAATAAGGATAAGAGGATGACGGTTTTAAAAATTGCAACCATAAATTCTTGACTACTGTAGTTGGCGGTGATAGCGTTCTTCATGTATTGCTTCTTGTCATACAACATATGCAAATCATAATTAAAAACAAAAAGAAAGTATGAATAGACTTAAAACCAATGAATTGTTGACTACGAACAAATGCACAAATAAGATACTGAATACATAACTACTTGAATTACATATATAATATACAGAGAGCTTCTATTTAAGGGATCCCTCAAAACGTATTAGTTTTAAGAAAAATGAAAATGGAATAAAAATGGAGTAGAGAATTCATACTGGAGAGAGAGAGAGAGAGAGAGAGAGAGAGAGAGAGAGAGGGGGAAAAAAGATGGAGGTTTTTTTTTCTGATCCCAAGAAAGAGAGAGAGGTATATACCAAGTAAAAAATGATACTACCAAGAAAAGAGATTACGTTTCCAAGAAAAAGGGAGGAGAAAGAAAATTATTTTATTTATTTTTATGAGAGATAAAATAAAATTAATGATTGTTTATTTAAAACATTAAAACTATTTGTCATGTCAGATTTAATCTCAACCATTAAAAGTGGAATAATCTAATGGCTCAAAAATTGTGTCAAAACTTGTGTAAAAAACATAGTGCCACGGATCCGTCCCATATATATATATAAGATTTTATATATTTGATTATAAAATTTTGTTTAATTTGAAGGCTTGGACCTGATTTGTTAACGATTGCAAGTACAGTGATGAAATTAGGAAAAGTGAAATCGCAGTAACTAAAATTGATTTCGAGCAAAACCCTAGTGACCAAAATTGTAATTAACCCATATATTTTTTAATTTATACTGAAAACCCAAATGGCACCAAGGAATACAGTGAAATGGATCTGTATACAACATTTTTGCTCACCACTGTATCATCACCACCCTTCTCAACACCTAACACTTGTCCATTAACATAACTATGGTTCCACAAATACAAAGCAAAGAGTTAACTATGGTTAGGCCTATGGACACGTGTCAAGTGTTGAGAATGATGGAGAGGATACACCTTGAGTTAAAATAGTGAACAAAAATATTTCTCTACCTACGTACTTCATAATTAAGGAGTAATTAATTGAGCACATCGAGGTAAATAATTGGGGCATATAGACTATAGTAGAGGTAATTCACCTACCCATTTAGAACTTTACTTAGCGTTGAGGCCCAAAAAATCCAAGGCTTAGCCCAAATATATTACCTGCCCAGTACAACACCTTACTGAGAAGAAACCCGATTTGGGTACGCAAGAGTTCATCGTACGCGCTCGCACCACGTGCCACTCCAAGCAAATACATAAACCGCCATGCCAAAAGGTCGTGACAAGCCCATAAAATTTACTGGCTCTACTAACCCATGCTTATTATCCCATCAAGTTCCATTTTGGCCTCGCTATAGCCTTTTACAATACAACAAAACTCGAGCACAAGCACACCAAATAACAGGCGACATTAAGCGGAAAATCCTTATTTTTGCACCAAGCCACTCTAATAGGAAAACTAGGAAGAAAAGTAAGCGACACCTCACCCACATGAAGGAGCCCCACCGCGTGAAAATCTTGGAACTCCAAAAGGCTTCGTGCCTATGCGCTCAGGCTGGGAAAGTTTCACCAAAGAGGATTGTATGGAAGAAAGTGAAGAAAAATGGAGGAGAAGACTTGATAAAATTGGGGGCTTCCAGCGCTTATAAAAATGGGCATCTCCTACCCAGCAAAACCAACCACATCCAGAGCAAGCAAGCACCCTCCCTTACTGCTGGAACCCTTCAATTTCGAGCTATGTTCTCCCATCTCCTTCCTTTTTCTCCTCTAGCAAACCCTCCAAGAACGTGACGAAGCTTTCGTCAAGTGGCTGGAAATTTGCTCAAGTCACCCATTCTTCCACCGTCATCTTTTCCTCTTTTCCCTCAAAAAATCTTCTCAAAATTCCCTCTCTCCTTGCTTTGAACCCCTATTTCTCATAGGAAATCCAAGCTTTCTCTCTCTAATGCTAAACTCATGTATGCTCAAGTTCTATGCCACCAGCTTCTCATGCCAAGCCAAAATATTGGTCTGTAAGCAGCTATTGGTTTTGTTGGTGAAAGAAACCAAAGTGCTCCCTAAGGCTCCACGAACTTGTCGAAGCACTCTTGGGGCTTGATTCTTGAACTCAGACATAGGGGCAACTCCAGCCATTTGCTTTTTACAGCAGCTCAGGCCCATCTGTAGTTGCTGGAACAAAAAAGCCCCTACACTAAGTTACACATAGAGAGGTAAATAATTGAGCACATGTGAAAAGTTGACCACAGTTTCTTTTTGAATGTTTTGGTTTCGCAGTTACTATTCCACTCGAGATAGTTTGATTCCTCCTCTCCTCACCACCAAAAAAAAATTAAAATTAAAATTGATAATTAAAAGAAAATAGAGGTAGAGATTAAAAAACAAAAACTTTTTTGGGATTTGACACAAAAATCCAATTTGGTCATCGAGAAAAAAAAATTAGTCAAATTGGTCACTGTGTTTCTCAAAGTTTACAATTTATAGAGACATTCCGCTCTCCTACGTTAAGTGTAGTTTTTATTGTTATTTTTTTAGTCTTCTTCCTCTAGCTCAACGAGTTAGGGTATATTGGGATATTAGAGTTTAACAAATTGGAGGAAATCTTAGGTTGAAATCAAAATTGTGAGGTATAAGGAAAATCAAAATGCCAAACCAAATTAAAATGAAATCAACAACTTACCAACATATTTTGGTGCTCTATCACCTTGATTGTCATCCAAAGTCACAATAAGATTCTCACTAAATCAATTCATACTTCAATATAGCATCCAATCCATGACCTTATAATTCATAATCTTGATTTCAATCCAAGATTTCCTGCAATTTGTTAAACCCTAATAGCACAATATACCCTAACTCGTTTAGTTAGAGGAAGAAGACTGAATGTGCTTCCTAAAGAAATTAAATAAAAACTGCATTTAATGGAAGATAACTGAATGTCTATAAATTGTAAACTTTGGAAAACACAGTGACCAATTTGGCTAAAAAATTTCTCAGTGACCAAATTGAATTTTTGTGTAAAACCTAGTGAGCAAAAAGGTATTTAACCCAAACAGAAACTACAGATTACATCTAATGTGCCAAATAAACCACTAAAATAACTTGCTTATGTTTCCCGGGAAGAAAAAACAAATACTGGCTTGGGTTATTAGTGCTAGAAAGACTCACTTATTTTTACATTCTTCAACACTAATATTCGTAAATGAGATTTTATGCAAAAACTAAAGATTATGATTGTTTACAGAACAAACAAAAGGGCTCTATGCCTCCCATGCCCTTTGCCAAAAGGGTTGAAATCCTCAAACTCAAGGCATGTTTTCAACTGAACAATTGTTCTTTACACTCTTTTTACACATTACAAGAGCAAACCGATCAATCACATGCGTTTCCTGTGCAAATATTGCAGCTTTCAAGTTTCATACAAAAATTTAATTGCCGGTTAAACAAGACTTGTTCAACATGTAGAGAGATCATCAAATGCAACTGATTCTGCAGCTATACAATTCTACCATGCACCTCACAGCTAGCAGATGCTTCCCTCTTTTCTGTTAAGAGTTTGTTTAATCAATACCAGTTGTGGTTAAGTTTAGTTAGTGTATCTGTTAAGCTTGTACAGCTTGGTTAGCTAAGCTATCTGTGTATTGTAATCATTATTCAATAATGAATGAGAATATTCAGAAGTTTTACATTGTTCTTCATGGTATCAGAGCCAATTGTCTTACGACTGGTTGATTCTGTGATTTTCTTTCTCTCTCTCATTTTCTAACCTCCCAAACAGTCTTTTCTTCCTATTCTTCGTGTCTTTTGCTCATCAACGGCGGATTCTTCCTCTGATTCTCACTCTGCAACTTCATCTCCTGTTGTTAATCCTACACTTCTGTATCAATCACTTACTATCAAAAATGTCGCGACCATGGTTCTGTATCTATCGCTTACAGTTCCAATTCACATGTTGATGAGGTTTCAATATGGTCTAATTTATATTCCTGTCACATTAGTGGATGAAAATGTAACTTATTTACTCTACATAGGAAAACCGATATGAAAGAAAATGTGGAACGATTGAAAATGCCAAGAATGATGAAAGATATTTTGTTCATGGGATTTCTTTTGATCATCTTTGTCAAGTAAATGAAACATTATGCACACAAAACTTTTAGTATGGTGCAAAAAATCACACATCCTTGACATCCAATTTTCCATGATACACATCCCACAATTGAGGTAATCGGTTGATATATCTGATCACAAACCTCTCCAAGAAGGGCTGCTCTGGAGGCAACACCACATAAGCCAAACTTAAGTCTTCATCTATCAACCCCTTCAACAGCAAAACTTTAACAACTGAACACCTTGGAATAATTCTCTTCTCCAAACTGAAACACAAAATCACAGGATATGTGGCAATCACTCTTGAAGGCCATCCCATCTTGTTCACCAAAAAATTCATTCCCTGCATTATTTTATCCTCAGACAGAATCATGCACTGTGGATTCCTCCTGAAAGCAGAAATCACATCATCATCAGACCAACCCCAACTCCGCTTGTAAATTTCACGGCTTCGATTCCATATGGACTTACTGCTCTCTCCACACAATGCTCTTAGTGCCATCACAAAAGTTGATTTCTTCATATCAAATCCCATTGCCTTAACCTCTTCCACAGCTGCAGCAAACTTTTCATGCTTGTGTATCAAGACCTTAGTGTTGTGAGCTAGCAACAGAGCAATGCATGATTGGGGCATACCCAATTCCCTCAAAAGCTCAATATTGGGGACCACATTCTTTCTGCGATTTTCCAGGAAAATCCATGAGCTGCGCTTCAAAACAGCAACTACATTTTCCTCGGAAATCAGACTCCTGAGAAAATTATAAGCGGGTATAATATGATTCTCCAAGCTTCTTGACAAAAGTTGGGGATTAACACATATAATTCTAGCAAGGTCTTCCCTTGAAACTACAACAGAGCTGAAAAACTCAAGCTTGGGCAAAAGGGTTTTCTCAGGATCAGCTACAAGAATAGCAGGGCGTGACCTGACAACCTTTGAGATCTGGGTTTCAGAGAGTCCATATTTGCTCAAAAAGGGCCAAAACAGAGTCTGCTCCTTGTGAGGATTGCAACTCTACCCACTTGGATGATGAAATTGCGCCATCTGGGGACAACCCACATGAGTTTATGAGGTAAGCGACCGTGAAATCGTGTCGTTCCGCTGAGATTTTTGAGGTGATGGATCTGTGAAGTAGATGATTTTGAAGAGAAATGTGTGAGGGTTTTAGGTCTCCAACAAGAAATCTTTTAGCTGTGGAAACAAATGTACAAGAAACTATTGAATAGCCCAATCTGAGGGTGTTCAGGCTGTAGAGAGGTAACACCATTTTTGACCCTTCTTAGATCTTGATCACGATCAATTTCTAATTCTACTGGTCATTCTAAAACCCTAGGCAGCAGGGCGGTTTTGGGTCCGTGCCATATGCTTAAGAAGACTTATATTTTTTGGGTTAATTACAATTTTGGTCGCGATTTGGCTCGAAATCAATTTTGGTCGCGATTTGGCTCGAAATCAATTTTGGTCGCTATGATTTCAATTTTTCCGATTTCACCACTGCATTTGCAATCATTAATAAATCAGGTCCAAGCCTTTATTTCCGTCAATTGGCCAAGGACTTCATTGTCCCCGCAGCAGCATCAATTGGTTACATTGGTGTTGGAACCATTGAATTCCTTTTGGATGAAAAGGCTCCTTTTACTTCATGGAAATGAACACACGTATTCAGGTTAAACTAATCTTTCGAGGATGGCTTTGTTTGGCAAATTTTTTTTTGCTTAGTTATGCTAAATTACTTTTTTTTTCTCCCGCGATGGAACCACAGGTTGAGCATCCTGTGACAGAGATGATTTCCTCTGTTGACTTGATTGAAGAACAAATTCGTGTAGCTATGGGAGAAAAACTTCGATACACACAGGTAATTAGTAATTAATTGTGGTAGGACATATATGACGCTTCCTGTTCAATGTCTGATGGAGGTTGCTCCACTACAGGATGAGATAGTGCTCAGAGGACACTCAATTGAATGTCGTATCAATGCAGAAGATGCTTTTAAAGGATTCCGACCTGGGCCAGGTATGTGTACTAGCTATGTTCTGGTTCCCTCAGTCATTTCTGTTATCTTGTATTGGTTTTACCGGGTGCAGCTAAACCCTGATGAATGGGTTCCCAGTTAGTTCAGCAGTCAAGGCTTCCATGGATTTTATTACGTTCGTGCGTGCACTGGATTTAACAATGACATTTTGTACTCATTTTATCTTTAGCATACGTAATCTTTTGCCTTTTTTACAGGAAGAATAACTGCCTACTTACCATCTGGAGGTCCCTTTGTTAGAATGGATAGCCATGTTTATCCTGATTATGTGGTTCCTCCAAACTATGATTCCCTTCTTGGAAAGGTTTGTGGACCAATATACCGTTGCTAGCCATGGTTTCTCATATACATATGTACAGTATAAATTTTAGGTTTCAGGCTCCTTTATACAATTTTTCTCTCTTAATGTAGCTTATTGTTTGGGCACCAACAAGAGAAAAAGCAATTGATCGAATGAAGAGGGCTCTTGACGACACTATTATAACAGGTAAGTAATAAAGTTCATTGTTGTAATCCTTCCGTTTTACTTACTATTTGTGTCAGCATAATTGTACTTTGTGTGAGCCAATTGATAGCATTGTCAATAGAACAGAAGGGTAGGCCAGTAGGCCCAGGCTTCGTCCCTTCCTTGTACCTAAAAAGAAAGTAAATAGAGGGGTTTAGTTGTATTTGTTGATTTCTTGTTTAAAGTTTCCAGTCAGTTCAATTCATATTCTCAATGTACAATTTTTTCTTTATTCATGACTGTGAGTGTAGTTAGCTAGATATATTTTTCTGTTTATTCATGATGGCTGTGTAGTTAGCTAGATATATTTTTCTCTTTATTCATGGCTGTTAATTTAGTTATTGCCTTTATTCCACAGGGGTTCCCACAACCATTGAATATCATAAACTTATCCTTGATATAGAGGATTTCAAAAATGGGAAGGTTGATACCGCTTTTATTCCAAAGCATGAAGAGGAGCTCGCCGCGGTAAGAAGCTAGGCTAACCCTGACCATAATTTTGCTGGTTAGGTTTTGATTTTTCATTATGGGTTCTTGTGAAGGTTATGGATGGTGAATGGGGGTCAGGTGTTACCCATTTTTTTTTGGTGAAGTAAGTCAACTAGAAACAAGCTTCAAACTCTAATTAGGTGATTAGGGTTTTAAAGGTTTAATCAGTCAAATAACTTTGGATCTTCGTAAGTTATTTAACACTCAGCTCTACATCCAGTATGTAAGTCCTGGAGAGTTTGTTATCTTTGCATCTGGCATTTGATATATTACGTCACCTTACCCATTCTGAAGAAATTGTATCATTAGATGAAGTGGAGATTTTACTTGCACAATAATTTTTATATTTAAAAACAAAAAAACAGATTTCATTACGTTTTAGTGGGTTATTGTTTATTCCCTTGTGATAGGTTTTTATTCATCGAACTTTTGTTATATTTACTAATACCCTTTCTGTGCCTACAGCCCCAACATTTGGTGCCAAAGAACTAGCTGCTGCATCTGCTTCAAGTGCTACCATCTGCTCTAGTCGACCACATTAGAAAAGCTGCAAATCCTTCACCATTTTTTTGTTTTTTGTTTTTTTTGGTTGGTATTTTAGTTATTTAATTTGTGTTCTTGTTTTTTATTTATTTATTTATTTTTAATAGCACCAGGAACTTTGACATGCCTTGAATATGAGAATTCCATTTGAAATTTTGATATGTTCTGTTTCAATTGGGTGTTCAAACTTGTTTTGCGCACCATACATAAGTTTAAGCAAGGATGCTTCCTTCATTGTTAGGTTTAATCTGAAAAATACCATTTTGACGTTTCACCCGTTATAGTAAATATTAAAAATAAAACATTTTTTTAAAACCAAAAACTTAAATAAAATGCATTTCACAAAATAAGTTCCTTATTCAAACATCCAACGTAAGAAACAGTTTTAGAAGATGTTCAAATTATATAGTCAATAGCTTAAAATTGAAATAAAATAAAATAACTAAAATTTTAAGGATTTCGTGTCTCTCGGTTACTATCTGTTCTTATGTCCATTCATTATGAATTTTTCATAATAACATGTCCTTCTGTTATCAATGTGACTCAAACACTGAATTTTTCGTATGTGTTATCGGATTCAGCCAAAAAAATCATTAGCTACGAAGAATCAATACAAGCTATCTTTAGGTGATAAATGCATGCACACACCCCTAATAATTCAGGTGGTATATGTGCAAAATTCATTTTGTTTTATATATTAAAAACTCTAGTTATTTATTATAAAAATAAAAATAATCGTTAACAAAAAATAGTCTTTTTCTTGAAGGTGTTGGGAATTTTTTAGAAGCTCTCGCTCTATGTTTGTGATTAAACATTCGTCCTCGCCTTGATCAGAACATAAAGCTCGTAACATTTCTGTGAATCGCAAAACCCCAAAAAAGAACACAAAATATGTTAAGAACTCGTTTGCTCTGGTTCGGTCTTGGGTTTTCGTTGACAGGAGCTTCGATTTCTCACCTGGTTTGGAAAGATCTTCTGGTGGACCGCTGCGCTCTTTCCTCTGATGTAACCTACCAACCCATCAACTCTCTCTCTCTCTCTCTCCTCTCTCTCTCTCTCTCTCTCGTTTTCCTTACAAGTTTCATTTTCTTTGGGGGTTTTTGTAGGTGAAGCAAAAGTTTGATGCTCTTGAAGGTAGAATCGTGAACCTCGAGCGTTCTTTATCAGAGCCGAATCCCGCTCAGGTTATGGTTTTATTTGATTTCATTTTGTATTATTTTTGTGATTTTGTTGAATTTCTGATAGTTTTATGCTAATGCTCTTGACCCATTCATCCCATTTTGTTAGAACTAATTATTACCCAAGACCCCCTCTCATAATTTCAAATAAGGACAATTGTTAAGCATAGATGGTGAGTTTTAACAATGCCAATGATTTTCTAAATGGGTATTGGTCATAAAGTGCATGTCTTGATGAAATTGCTGATTGAACTTTGCGAACATTTGTCCAAAGTAAAGACAGCTCAAAGCATATGGCATGAATTGTGGGATTCAATTGCAGCATTCTCAATTTAGATTAGCATATTTTTATGTCAAGTTATTCTCTTTCTCTTGTGTCTGTTTCTGAGTGGGAGAAAAAACCAATGTGGAGTATCCGATGTTATGATCTATGAATAGACAGAATCTCGATCATGATTACAAATATATGCCTAAATTGATATGGTGCATTGTTATGATGTTTCAGAGAGGGAAGGTCCATTGGCACCAAGTGGAGCCATAAGGTAGATTGTCTAAGAGGAGCTTTTCTTGGAAAATTGATAGATGAAAGTAATTAGATGTTGTCTGAGTTCAGTAAGTTTGGTTAGAGTAAAGTACAAGAATAAGATTGATGTAGTGTGAAGGCAAACATCATCATTCTCGTATGCTGGGGAAATATTCATTGGGTGTCTGGTTTACACAAACATTCATTAGATGACTACTTGTGCAGTGATTTAGAGTCACATATGAGTTGATGTGTTCCAATTGTATAATGGTTTATGAGTTCGTAAAATGGGATGTGGGTTAAACTAGTATGCTGATTCTAAGAAACAGAACTATTGAAGAACACCACTTTCTCTGGTCCATTCAGGATGAACAATCTGTCCTGTCCCGTTTAGCATTCACAATGTTGGATGAATTTTAGTGTTGGAGGAAATGAAGTTGTATTGTCATGAGTGGCCTAGTGCTTTCTAGTTTTCTACTGTATGCAGAGCTCCTGTTGACAACATTTTTGGGGTCAAACTGGCCAACAATTTAGTGTGGAGCAAGCGTATGGGATATACGTGGGCTTAAGTTTAACTACTTACACTTGAATCGTAAATTGTTTAATGGCTTAGCCAATGTGAAACTGTTTGAACTGATCCATTTAAAGGAAAAGAAAATATAGTCTTCTATAATAAAAAAAGAAAGCAGAAGAAAAATAGTGTCTTTTATATGTCGACCTTTTTCTTTGAGAGAGTTTCCGCACATAGATTTGGTTGTTCAGATCTGTTTTCCAATCATTCTCTGTTACTCTTTGAACAACACAATTAACTTAGTGATTATATTTTACTTCTATTTGGCAGGTTGAGGACTAGATTTTACTTGGAGCTCAATGAAGTTCTGGCTTTCCCTCCTTGTTATCGACTTTATTTGGGTTTTTTGATGCTAAGTTGAACATGATTCTTTGTTAAAGATCATAATGTACTAGCTCTCTGCATTAAAGTCTCAAAGTGATTATATTACTAAATTACTTTCGGCTTATATACTTCATTGTGACTATATTGCTGCTATTTAGGGTCGCAATGTGACTCTTGATAGCAGTAATATAGTATTATACGAATCTTTGTAGAATGAGAGGGTTGTTTTAGGTTTTGCTATAATCTGGATTTTTATTTCAAGGACTCCGAGTGATGGTTTTACTTTTCAACTTCTGGTGTATGACAAATATGTTGATCTAACCATGACGCAAATCTTAAACAGTTTTATGATTAATAAAAAAAAGTTATTAGTTGGAAATATACATAACAATACCGAGTGATGTAGACGTTATAGAAGAATTAAAATATAAGCCCATCTCTAAGTGCATAATATGCCCCAATTTTTTATTTTTTTTGTCGTCGAATAACATGCCCCATGTTATAACACTTTTTTTAAATCGCAAAAAATTGTAGGAAAGTATAGCCCAGTTAGTTGAGCTCTTTCATCTCAATCCATGCGAGTGGAAATTTGAAACTTCTATGCATTTAATGAATATTTGTGTAAACCAGACACCCAATTAATACTTGTGTAAACCCCCCCAATCACTTGTACTTTAAAAAATAAAAATAAAAAATAAAAAAAAAGTTTAAAAAATAGCATAACATCAGTTGCTCCTTGTAACAATTATGACTGGCATTTCATACAATACAAACTATAAATGTCTCTCTTTCAGGTTCATAGTAGTTCACAACTTCTCAATAAAATTTCTCCAATCTTTAAAAAAAAATTCTGGCAATTTGAATAGATGACTGTAGGGACTGCCTGCTTGAACCCTCTCAATTTTTATCTACCGTGTCTTATCCCGGTTATACCCAGTTTTATTCTCATAACATTTCCCATCCTTTTCTATTATTTACTTATATAGGTTTGTAAAAATGTTCATGCCACAGCGACCCCCGCCAAGAAGACCAGCGGACTAGAGCAGGGTGACACAGAGTAATCCATTGATTTTATTGCCTCAGATCTGCACTTCTCTTTGTGATCGTCGCTTCTAATGTGTTTGTCGCGGCACTCAGTGCTGCAAAATGCTTTTTCACCTCTGCAAACAAGGGGAATTGAATGCTTTGTTAGTGAAGAATCTAAGTTGCATCCGGACAGAAGATGCCAAGTAAATTACAAAGACCATCCCCATTTTCAAAGTTATCAGTTGACATCCCAACCATTCCAAACAATTAAGCACCACATGCAATAGCAAACAAGAACCACAATTCCAAAAGCAAATTCTTTCGCTATCACAAAATATCTCAATTATTAAGAGACCTGAAAATCAGATATTGGAACAAAACAAAACCAGGTGGAATTTTCTCAATCAAGAATTGCACCTAAATATCTCACCAACCTGGAGTTTAAAACTGGCCTACCTAGAATCTTGTCTACAATAATGTTATATCTCTTAACACAATGCATATATTCATTCAGAAAGCTGTCGAGATGAAATTTCGAGATTCTAAGACATTGAAGTATACTTTCAAGCATAACTCAAACGATAGAATATTTAATCTAATGCAATTCTCCTAACCACATATGCTAGTGCAGGAAAGAGAAGAATTTCAAGTACGCATATAACTGACAAATATTACTGCTTCATTTTGTTGCCAGAAAGAGAAAGCAGTAGTATTAAATGTCAAGGTGATTCTCCAAATTATGGATGCTCCATAACTGAAAAGACTACTCCAATTTTTCGCTAAGAAGATAAAGAAAAGAGAACTTTGCTCAAAAGAGAACAATTTTGCTCACTACCTTCAGTTATGGTGCAGCATTACCGCCCTACTCAACATTTTCCACGTCTAACAGGTGTGGTTATATTTATTACGTATAACATGTGGATGCATTGAGCAGAGTCGTAATGCTACATCATGGTAAAAAGTGGTCAGCAAAATTGTCTTCCAAAAGAAATGACCACTTTCTTATAGGAGTACCAGTACACATCTACCCACTCAACGGTAACTTTAATACCAAACAAATGGCTCCAATCAAAGATGTAACTTGCAAGTGGTTATTAAGGAAACAGCTGTCATTCTATCCTAAGTTTCTAAGGAGGCTAGCTTCAATGAATACTAAGACAAAGAAAACCTGGCATTACTTCTTAAGCATGCAACAGTCTAATGACAATTAATAGTCAAATGATTGGTGTACAGCCTGGCATAAAAAATTATACTGACATGTTCATAAAATTAAGCCCAATTTCCATATAACATTAACACGGAATAGAATCTGTTCCAATCAACAAAATGAGAACCTAAGTTGAGGATTTGAGAGTGATAATCAATCCATGTGCTATATATTGCTGTTAGAGTACTCAAGTCCAATCAACATTGACCTTAAATTACTTTGCCTGGCCTGCTTGTATTTTACACTTCAATACATTACTGGAATAACTACTAGCAGTTTGGAAAATGACAAGGCCAGAACTAATAATCAGCTGAATCAAGCTGTACATGTTCCTTGCAGATAACAACATTTACAGTCTACGTAACACTCACATAAGATTTCCTGTCCACATTTCTGAAATAATATCCAAATCCTAATGGAAACAACCATTCATTCAGCTTCTGTACTTAGAGCAGTCAATGAAGAAGGCAAAATCATTCTTAACAAGGTGTTTAACAAAGGAACTAAATCATTTAAGAAACATTCAATGACAACTCATAACTTAAACCTTGATAAATAAATAAAAATCGAGCAAAATTTGTTAGTAGAACAAGTAGAAGAACACCAACCGGCTATACCAAATAAGGTAATCTCTACTCAGAAGAGAAAATTACAAATAAGGTAAAAGTATCAAGCTGCGGATACAGATCTATCAGTCACATCCTCCCGCCAAGACCAACGAATTACCATAGATCGAAATGAACTGACCAATTTGTTAAGCATTAATGGTATCACCCTAAACTTAAAATCTATTGCTAAACTAGCAAAGAAGCAAAGCATCGTACATCTCCAAGATTAGTCAATTCATCCATACCTCTAAAATAACAATCAACCCAAATTCAAATCCACTCAAAACATAATCTCCCACACAAGACACCATAATCAATAAGCAAAAATTAAGCCATATTCAAAGTTCTGTAAAAGTTTGACTAAGCCATATTCAAAATTTTCTAAAATTCTGACTAAGCCATATTCAAAATTTTCTAAAATTCTGACTAAGCCATATTCAAAATTTTCTAAGATTCTGACTAAGCCATATTCATATTCCAAAATCTTCTAAATCATGCTTCACCAAATCATTCATCGAAGGGGGAGAAAGACTACCAAATAGACACTAAACACTGATCCTATATAAATTTCAAACTGAATTAATTCATAACAATACATCAAAAGAACATAAATATATGTACATATATAAACATAATTTTTTTTTACCTGTACATGAAAATGTCCAGTCCATGAAGCTGCTTGTTGCAAAGATAACAAGAACTGAGAAAATCAGAAGCCCAAAACTCTCTACCCACTTCACCAACACTCACTGGTGAAGCAGAGAACACCCCAGAGGCCACAACACCAGAACTAGGATCATTAACAACTCCACTAAGCTTATCATCAAAATAAACACGTTTCCTTGTCAAATTGTTCCCAAAATGAGAAATCACACAAGTATAACTCTCAGACAATTCATCCACCACAACCCCTGGCCTCTCCATATTAAACCCACCTCTGAAATTAGCAGCAGGTTTAGCTGCAGAGACTATGGGGATTGGGCTTGACCTTGGTGACTTTTCAGACGAAGCCACTTCATTGGGGTTGCTCAAATCAGTCATGGCAGCCACTATGCCAAGTCCAACCACACCCTCTTGGAAATTTCTAGGAGATTTGATTGAATTGGGATACTTATCAGAGGAAACTGACTCAGAGAAGGTAGTGAAGAGTGAGAGACTGATGGTGGGTCTCTTTTTTCCGGAAAAATTCTCCATCTTCCGGGAAAATCTGCAATTGGGTACCCTCAGATTTTCTTACTTTGTCAAATGATTGTCAAAATGTTTAGCTAGTTTAAAGGAGGATTGTCAAAGCTGTGGAAGACTGAGACAGAGAAAGAGTCGGGACTCTTTTTAGGTAACCAGGAAAGATTGGAGATCTAGAGAGAGAGCTAGAGCTTTGTGCTAAATTCAGAGGGAGTGAAGTAGAAGCAATGAAGCAAGTAGAGGGATTCTTTTTTGAAAAAATTCAGTGCAGCTTTGAGAGAAGTACCTCCTCTTTCTCTCTCTAATCTATAAAACTTCAGTTTTTTTCCTAGAGAGAGAAACCAGTTAGAGAGGAAGAGGCAGAGAGAGAGAGAGATACAGAGGAAGACCACCTTTCAGGTCTCTCTCTGGTCTTCTCTAACGCCTGTGATTTCAGGGGAAAGGGCAATCAATATAAGCACTTCCTCTTCCTACCATAACAATTATATTTTATATATTCTTCTTGCAAGTAATACAATTTTTTTCTTTTGCAAACATTACAGAAATAATTGATTCTGGAGTTCGACAGTTTGTAATAATTGTTGGTTGTCACTTTCCTTATTCTTTCCTTTTCTTAAATTGGCCCTCCATGTTTACGTTAATGAATTTTACCTCTTGAGTTGTTAGATTCTTTCTTTTTCAACTTTAAATTTTGTGTGCCAGAAAAAGAAAAAAAAAGGACTATTGTATTTGTGGTCTACCAAAACGAGCTATAATATTAATATTGAGTGAGTTCAAAAATGATTTTATTTGTCTACTTGAGATTCTTTGTTCTATTATTGTTGCTTTGTACCAATCCCACAAGTGAATTCGAAGAAGGGTATAATTGATGAGAAATGTAGTTCCCATTCAAAAGAATATTTTACTTATAAGAGTACGATTCTCCATATTTTTTTTCCATTCAAAATATTCCTAGGTTACATTTTGAAGGAATTTTTCCCGTAGTTCCAATCGTGCCATGTAACTAACTAATTTCAAAAGTAACTGCATTTTGCTTTAATAAAGACTAGACCCTTGACACATGTGTGAATATATTTCTACGTCATATTTTAAAAGAATTTTACCCATAGCTCCAACCGTGCCATGTAACTAACTCGAAAGTCATTTCCAAAAGTAATTGTATTTTGCTTTAATAAAGACTACCGCGTGATCGTGTGCCAATTGGATTTTTCTTACACCGAGTTTTATTATTATTTTTTTAATATTCAAATGGCAAGTTTTGAAAGTATTATCTCAAGTCCCAAATTGTCGAAAAACATTTGTGTGAAGGCAAATTGACATTGATCATAAAGTTCATAGGAAAAATTAGCATATTAATAACTTATTCAAAGTACAAAAGGGCCATATATGTGCTAAGAGAATTCTCTTATTCAGGCGGCCACACGTTATTATTGTGCGAACGTCATTATAAACAAGGAGAAAAGTAGAGAGAGGTAGTAGAAAATATATGCCCCCCACACAATAATAAAGTCTGGATATCCGCATTAGAGAAAATCTATATATGTAAAGCAAGAGACCCTTATATTGGCAAATTTTCACTTAAATTCCTCATTTAGGTAAAATTTTCGCTACACAACTACTTCATTTTAAAAGAAGAAATACGTAAAACAATACTCCTTCATGTCCAACAAATTTTTTCTAATTTCATAAAAGAACAAAAGTTCTTTTAGAAAAGAATTATTGAAAGAAAAAAAAATACATATTGACACGTGTGTGGGAAGCTAGTTAATATTATTATTTATTTTCTCTAACAAGGTTGTTCTTTGTGTTTTTTGATGGAAAAATACAACAACCCTTAAAAATTATTGATGAATTTCCGCTCATTTAAACCTTCATCATCCTTTTTGTTAGCCTTTGTCCTTTTTCTTTTACAGTAATGCTAGGGACACCAAATTTGTGCACCAAATTCGAGTCTCAAATGATATGGGACATGAAAAACCTGTCGCAAATTAAATTTACCATTTTTAATAATTGAGAGCACCAAGTTTGAGTGTACAAGAATTTACGAACAATGCAAGCAAATATCAATGTCCAACCAATCCTAGATTTCACAAAATTGCATCGGGTGATATGAGCTAACCACGCCCAAAACTGGAAATCGGTTACACAAAATCAATCAGCTCTGATTTCCATGCCCTAATTAGAACCAAAAGGACCATTGTTGGCATCATGTTGAAGAAAAAGAAGCATCCATATATAGCCATTGTTTTGCTAAGAAAAAGAAAGGGACACTTGACATTAGTGCCTATACCTAATAACGTCCCTCTATGGGGGGATATGCTCTGGCATCTTGAAAAGGGAGAGCAGCAAAGGGTGCAGCCAAAAATATTTGGTTGCTTTTGAATCCTTACCGTTTAAGTATTTTATGGCTTTTCCACAGCCCCATAATTAATTTTCCAGAGAAATTACAAAAATAAAAACCTGCTGATTAAATAAAACTAGTGTTTCTGTAAGTGTTTTGAAGCTTTATTTTATTTTTCTTGTGTAAAGAATTCTTCGTGTGTGTAAGCCTTTTATTTTATGCTTTTCAATGAACATATTCGTTATTTATTTATTAATTTTTTATTATAATGAAAGGTATGATTTGAACTCTTGTCATGACATTGGAGTAAACTGTTTTATCATTCAAGTATTCTTTATTATATATTGATTAACTAGCACTTAATCTAACGATACTTATGTCACTAACATTAAAATATGCCCAAATTCACATCTCATTATCTTTCGGCACTTGAAAAAAAAAATGTATTCATTATTAAGGATAGGTGGTGAGCGAAAATGATGTCTCTATAAACTATTAATGAAAAAACGACTTATTAGGACGATTTGTGCGTAAAAAAAATGGTGAGTGGAGGTAGTCGTCCTCATCGCCCGGCGTGACATGAATGATCAATCAATTAGGAACAGATCAAGTAGGTAACAACAAAATGTGGTGAAAACTATAGTAAAAGGATATATAAACTACAAAAGATTATTTTCAATTAGATAGGTATATTTGCAAAGGAATACCAAAGAATTTGAGACAGAGTTGCAAAATTGTGAAAAATAAAGGACGGATTCTCAAATACCCTAAAAGAAAAAAGCATTGACAAGCAACCTACCAAGGCCACCATGCAAAAAGCCAACAAAGGAAAGGAGACAAGATGAGTTTGTGGTCAATGATTTCACATTTCTTGTCACATAAAATATAAACATATAGAAAGCAATAATAAGTGGGGACAAATATAAAATATCAGTGATTATAACTTCTGCGAACCTGGTTCTTTTCTTTTCTCTTCCCTTCCCTTCCCTTCCCTTCTCTTCTATTACATTAACTGCTCCATTTTCCTATGACAATTCAAAATCTCAGATACACTCCATTTTGGGAGGTTTACTATAAGCTGGTACCCCTAGGGCTCTTGGAACCCCACATTCCATAGAGATGACAAAACCAAAATGAACCTAGAAAAATTTCAGATGCTTGCATATCACAAAGAAAATATGTATATGATGTGAATGCCTTCAATTTTTATTTTATTTTATTTTTTTTTGAGTAATAGTTCTAATTGAGAGCATTTTTTGTTTGTTTTTGTCAACTGAAGAACTTCATTGAAGAAAGAAGTCGGTACAAGGAGAAAAACTTATCTACACCGAAAATGCTATAGTGATAATATGCTGAGTCCATTAAGTATTATCATCCATAATAGTGTGTGATTGACTTTAAATATCGCTGCAATAATTCTCGTTCCATAGAAATCCTCTCTAGTGGCACAATCTACCAATGTGATTGATTGCATGTTGAGGTGGCACAATCTACCAATCACATGCAAATTCATGCACTAAAAATGCCCCAAATATAAAATATGAGGAGGATCACATACAAGTACAAGTTGCTCCTACCACTATTCTAATAATTGTCGCACACATAATCTTCAATGATCATTTTCCCTATTTGTTTTTCCTTCAATAAATAATATTCTGAAAAACTATGGCCCATACAGATAACAGATCATGATGAGCACTTGAACAAGCTAACATTTTAGGTCTCATTTCCATAAGTTTTATAATCCAACCGAGTTGAAAAAGTACCCTACAGCATTGTTTGTGTGACTTTTGAGGACATGCCAACAAAAGCATAAAACCTTGCTTTTGATAATCATCCCCTTTTCATCCGCCAATGGTTGAATTGTTTGCTCAATTTCAATTGGCTGCCATCGATTCATATATATATTAATATATATATATATATATATATATATAGAGAGAGCTTCCATTGAGGGATCCCTCAAATAAACTTATTTGAGGGACACCCCTTGTAGGGCCCACTCTGGATTGTATTTCACTAATTCAAAACCGTCTATTTTGTAGATACACATTCAAAGATCATCTCTACAAAAAATCACTTGAATCCGATATCATTTGACCATTCAATTAAGTTATTGAAATTTTAGTACTTTCTTGAAGCACCGTGTTCATTGATTTTGTATGACACAATTGGATGTCGAAAACGGTTTCCAATTTGTCTAATTTTTGTAAGGATGATCTATGAATGAAGACCTAAAAAATAGATAGTTTGGATCATTGGAAAAAAAAATTATAGGGTACCCTAAAGGGGTCCCTCAAATAAAATTATTTGAGGGATCCCTTAATAGAAGGGGACTATCCCTCAATAGAAGGGGACTGATATACAGAGAGAGAGAGAGAGAGCATTCTACCCACTAATTAACCAGTATGAATTAAAAACCACAAGATATATGGCCCTGTCATTTTTCTACTATTTTAATTTATATTCTTCAAATCTAAATGATTTGATTTGGACCACTGCGCATATACAGAGTAAGAATTATTATTATTTATAGAAAACATCTTACTTTTCTTGCAGATATTCTAATTTAATTGTTTCATGTTTCTTACGGCAAGTAGCTTCAAATCCATGCATTGCCGTATAGATAAAGGTTGGCTAATCTAATGGTGTACAATTGAATCAATGATTGCCCCTTTTTCAGAAGAGTGTTGTTATTTCCACCTCATTGTCTTATTTTTCTATTTACCATGTAAATTTAAAAAATACAATCCTATCTGTCCACTCATAATTATTCCTAAATACCCTTTAAGTATTAATTCAAGTAAAACCTAGAAATCAAGCAAAAAAGTAAAAAAAAAAATACAAATTTATAAATAAACCCAATCCTAGACATGTATTTATAAAAAAACCCAAGCACTATTTAAATATAGAAACACACCCAAAATCAACCCCAAAGTTAACTTTTTGGGTGTGTTTATAAATGAGTTTTGAGTGTGTGTAATGAGGGTTTGGGTGTGTTTATATATTTAAATAGTGCTTGGGTTTTTTTATAATTTCAACCTCCATTTTGGGTATTTAGTGAAACTCCCAAAAAATAAACCAAACAAACCCAACATCCTCTTCCTATTCTTCTTCCAATTATTTTCTTCAATCAGAATTCCAGAAAAATCCCCGAAAAACAACATGTGACATTGGACAGGCCGGCTTGTAACTAGACATACCATCTCTACGTAAAGATACGGCTGTGCACTGTCATCAAATCTCTTACCAGACACTAAACAGAGTTCTTACTAAAAAACACAGAATAATTACATATATATCATGGTTTCCATGGCTGAGAGTAGAGACAACTTGGCAGTAAGAATTATTCCTAACTCAATTGTTTATTTCCTTTAAAATTATTTATTTTTAGTTTCACAAAAATATTAAAAAAGATTCGTAGTTCATTTGTAATACATGCGTCAATGTTGCAGTTGGATTTGGAAAGAAAAAAACTAGCCCAGTATGCGATTCAGTTTATGGTGCAGAGGAGGGTGATACGTGTACTTTTGTCATTGAAAAGCTCAATTTGAGTTTTGATTTCTTCCTTTCTATCAACCCTAATATCAATTGCGACAACTTCTTTGTGGGTCAATGGCTTTGTACTGAAGGGACTGCAAACTGAGCTTCGAGTTTGGTCTGCAGGTTGGTGTTTGACAAGGATGAGGGGAGAATAGGTGGGTTACGGGAAATAAGAAGTCATTTTACGGGAAATAAGACAGAATGTCAGAAGTCATTTTACAAAGAGGTAATTCTGTTTTTAAAATTTTGAAGATAAAGTGGATGGGGAAATAAGACGATGGTAGAAATAGCAGCAATCGTTCAAAATTAGTGTCTTCAGGCATCTTTGCAATTGTTTGCTGGCCTCAAATCTAATATGGAATTTATATTGTCATAATACAGAATGCGTCACTAAATTGAGGTGTGAAAGCCAACTCCAGTTCCCACATTATTGGAGGCTTTGTGGTTGATGGACTTTTGTGTGTGTTTTTCTTGGGTAAGTTAGGGATGGCACAAATCTCCTTTGGGCTGGATTTCTGTCTGGTCCCCAACCCTAATAGGAGAGATTTCGAGGCAAAATCGAGGGATGGAACTGAGGATTTAGGCCGGTTTGGGATGTGGCCCTCCTACGAGGGATGGTATTGCCGGCATCGTTGTTGAGTTGAAAAATCAAGGCCTTCAGTTATGCCGGCATTGTTTGTTAAATTTGGCTTGTCAACTAGTCATAATATGTTTTGGTTTGAGAAATGCCTTGATTTCATCTTTTTCAACATTGCGATCTTAATTTTCAGTGACACATAACGTAAGGTCTCATTGCCCACACTAATGATGATGTGCTGAACAATTGGACCAATACTTCCAAAGACCAAAGGAACAAAGCTTTGGATACCAATGAGGCTGTCAAGGGTTGCAAGACAAAAGATTACATCCCCCTTGTAACTTGTAAGTTGGATTGTTGAATAATATGCTATGTTGAATGGTTGAATGAATGATGTAGTTGCCCAATGCATGGGGTTATGTTCCTAGAAATATTGACAAAGTGGGTATAATTTCACCTCACCATCGTCACTTGAAAGTGGATTCTACTGTCAGTCGTTGAGCTTAGAGAAAATAATGCAAAAAGAAGTTAAGAAAAAGAAAATTGCAAAGCATTTAATAGAAATTGGTTCATTGTTTAAAACTGCAAAGCCAATTGAAATTTGTAACTAGATACTTCCATTAAAGTTTTTCAACTGAAGAACTGTCAATGAACTACTAGAGAAAACATATCAGCACTACAGATAACACAAGAGAACATCAGGCACTTCAGGCATAGGCGGCTACTGCCCTACAAATCTGGAACAAAATAAACAAGAACACGAAAATATGTCAACTTGTCAGATAAGAAGAAAAGCACGTTACACATTAGGCATATCAGGCACATCAGGCACTTTGTGGAAGAGGATATTGCGGCACTCCAAGTCCGTTACAAAAGAAATGAATAACTTCCTCTTCATGCTTTACATAAATGAAGACTGATCAGAAAATTAACTACTGTGTACATGAAAACTATTGGAAAAGGAATTCAATGCACAAACTGCTGTAGATTTCTATTGCTTAAAGTAAAAACATGTTAATATTGTATGAGTCACAAAACTACAACCACGTATACAATCAATGTTTGGTTCGAACTTCTTGTTCTCCAAATTGAGTTTGGACGAAAGATGATTCAAATTTAGTCATCATAAGTTGTGTTTTATGGCAATGAAGCGAGAGAGAGTTGAGATAGTGAGTGAGAGAGTTGAGAGAGCGAGAGAGAGTAGAGAGGCAGCGAAGCTCGCGTGAAAAAAGAAAGTGAAAATGGAAACTACAATCTGAACTCCTTTTTATTAGATTTCAAAATCAGGCCTGATTTTGAAATGAGTTTTCACTTTTTTAACATCTGAAAACCTCTCAAAGGATGCAAAAATATCTCATTTTTTATTTTTTTAATGGCTGCATGAAGTTTTAAGTCATTGTTTATTTCTGAAGGTAATGAACTAGACCTTTCACCGTTGCAAGTTTATTTACTATGTGTTCGGATTTGGAGACTTGCGATAGGCTATCGATTGTAGTTTATACTTATTTGCAGAGAAAATTGCCATTTTTAAGTTTGATTTAGGTCGGTTTATAAAAACTAAAAAATCAAACGAAACCAAACTATATATAGTCCGATTCAATTTTTAACTTTTTTGTGGTAAAAACCAAACCAAATTTAGAATTACGGTTTGAATACCGATTTATCAGTTCAGCTGGATTGATGACACCCTAACTTTTGTACCCAAATATGATAATTTAGATATTATATTGATGTTACAATACATATACTTGGTTGACTATATCGATTTGAGCAATACAAAGTACTCTTTTTTTTTTTGTCAATAAAAATACTTTTTTTTTTTTTTTTTTTTTGTCGAAAGCAATACAAATAATTATGGACCACAAAACTACAAAGTTTACTCCCTCCCCTTTATAGAAAAAGAAAAAGAAAAAGAAAAAGAAAAGGCCTCGATGCAAAACGCATCGCTTCCAACTTCTTTCAGTTTCCAACGTTCAGCCGTGTGAGAAAATGGAGGGCACTCTTCTTCTGAGCAGAACATGCGTTTCAAGTTCTCTCAAGCCACAGCATCTTTCTTTTTCCTCCCATCAACCACAGTCACAGAGTCGAGCCCTGGCACGCAAGGTCAGTCTCCGTTTCTATTATGAATAGATGATTTTGGCTTATTTTCAGTTAATCAATTAAAAGTATCTGTAGTCATTTCAAAAGAAAAAAAGTAGTGTATTTGCGAAATTGGGACTTTTATTTTAAGCAAATTCTGGTTCAACAAATGCCCATAATTTATTTCCAGCACCTTTGCATCTTATGTAGCACCAGTTGGATATTCAAGAATTTTGTTGTTTTAGTGTGACTTGTGTGTTTTCTTATTCGGAAAAAGAGACTATTTTTCTGTTATACTAAGAAACAACTCTCTCATGCTTTTTACCGTTTAGTGTATTCAACATCTTATTACTACTAGTATTGCTATGTTTGCAGTTTATGCGTGTACTCAATTATTTATTTCTTGGTCTATATACATGGGCTTGTAATGCTTGTTATTGTTTTAGATTTCTTGATGGATATGTGTTTGAATGCCTTTCATTGGGGTGTGCTTAGAACAGATAATCCGGAAATGGAAGCAGGAAGAGTGTTTTGATGGCAAGGATATTTACGTAGATTGTGTGCCGCTAATACGAAGTTTAAGTAGACAAAAGATGCCTCATGTAGCCCAGGAGCTTTTACTTGAAATGAAATCCAATGGTCTTTTGCCTAGCAACTCCACTCTATCTGCTTTGATGCTATGCCATGCGAACAATGGTCTTTTTCCTCAAGCTGAGGCAATTTGGGATGAAATGTTACACAGTTCTTTTGTGCCTAGTATTCAGGTTGTTTCCGAGTTATTTGATGCTTATGGCAATGTGGGATGTTTCGAAAAAGTGAATGAAATTTTGGCTCAGATAAGGTCGAGGAATTTAAGTTTGTTTCCAGAGGTTTACTCACTGGCTATCTCTTGCTTTGGGAAAGGGGGGCAGCTTGAATTGATGGAAGGTACATTGAAAGAAATGATTTCAAGGGGTTTCCCGTTGGACTCTGCCACTGGTAATGCCTTTATTAGATACTATAGCATTTTTGGTTCTCTGACTGAGATGGAGACCGCTTATGGCCGCCTTAAGAGGTCTAGGTTTCTTATAGAGGAAGAGGGAATCCGGGCAATGTCATTTGCGTATCTGAAGAAAAGGAAGTTTTACAGATTAGCTGAGCTCCTGAAGAATGTTGGTCTAGGTAGAAGAAACTTGGGAAATCTTTCATGGAACCTTTTGTTGTTATCCTATGCTGCCGATTTTAAGATGAAAAGCTTACAAAGAGAATTTCTGAGAATGGTGGAAGCTGGTTTCCACCCTGATCTTACTACATTTAATATTCGTGCTCTGGCCTTTTCTAGGATGTCTCTACTCTGGGATCTCCATCTGAGCCTTGAACACATGAAACATGAGAAAGTTGTTCCTGATCTTGTGACTTGTGGTTGTGTTGTTGATGCATACTTAGAGAGAAGACTAGGAAAAAATATGTATTTTGCTCTCAATAAAATGAATTTGGATGATTCTCCACTCATATTAACAGATCCATTTGTGTTTGAAGTTTTGGGAAAAGGGGACTTTCATGCAAGCTCAGAGGCATTTTTGGAGTTCCAGAGTCAGAGGGAATGGACTTATAGGAGGTTAATTTCAGTATATTTGAAAAAGCAATATCGGAGGAACCAGATCTTTTGGAATTACTGACCAGTGACCTGCACTTCATGTAAAGACATGTTTGACCGATTGTTAGAGAAGGATTGTCAGTGACAATAGCATGTCTATCAGTTACAGTTCTAATTCTATTGGTTCAACAAGTGCATGTATGTATACAAGATGATAATTGCAGCTCAGATATATGCATCGCTCTATATTGTGCATGGGTATGTCTCTGCACTTTCTTCTTATGTTCATTCTGGATAACAGAAATTTTCCTGATCTCTAAGGTCTTATGTAGGCTCCCCTTTTTCAAGCTGAAATGAAGTTGGATATTGGTGATGGATAACGTGCCATTATAATGCTAGAGATGCTAATCTGAACTTACCAAATTTGCAACGAAATGCTACATTCACTTAGACTCAAAGTACACTCAGAGGAGTAAGAAATAAACGTAAGAGTAGTCCTACTATTTCTTTTGAATCTCACATGCTGAAACTAATCTGTCAGTCAAAACTAATTCCCCTCGTGTCTGTTTCCCTTGCTATTTACTGCAGCTTCTCTTTCTGTCTATTGGCTTTGATGAGTGTTCTATGCTTCACATAAACTGCTATGAAACCTTAAATCGCACAAATTGCTAGGGTTAGCTCTTCTTGGTGGATGATTTATTAGGCGTTGCTAGGCCTCACTTGATCTGTATTAGTTATTTGTCGTTTCTTTTTGGGGTTTTATCCCCCCTATCTCATAAAAAAGAAGAAGATATATGTGTGTTTGTGTTGTCTTTCTTATCGTTTTCCCTTTGATTTCCTTGGAGTTTCATTGACTTTAAAAAGTACCTTCTTAAATTAACAGATACAACTGTTGAGCTTTATCACTTTTGCAGGAAGCATAAATTGTTGGAAAGTCGATGATATAAATAAACAATTTCCTGCTCAAGATATATTCTGGCAAAAACATCCTGTCATGGCTACGTATAAAAATAGATCTTAAATCAATATGTGTGGTCATAATACTGTACTTGGGAGTCTTCGACTAATTATTTTGGCGAGAGGCGAGTGTGTTCTTGGTTCTATTAGTGATATTATGTGTGATAGAGCAACAATTAGTGTACTCATATAGTTGACTTCAAAATATGCTATTTTTTCTAACAGGTTTCTGGCATTGTGCACTGACACTCAGATTTTATGTCCACTGGATGGACAATTGGACTGGAGCTGGAACTCTTAGACCATACTCTTGAGTTTGGATAAATGTTTGTGTTAGAAAATAAAGTAACTGTTGGTCACAACCTTATAGTATAAGCTTTTGAGGAGTGTGATAACCTGCAAACTCTATCATGGTATCAGAGCATGATATTTGAAGTATGACTCCTGTAAAAAAAAACAAAATGCCACTCGTGTATTGCAAAAGAGCATTTAGTGTTGACGTCTCGAATGTCAGATGGCCTTGCCTAAGAGGAGATTTGTTTTTTTAAAAATAAAGAATTTATGGATACATATTCAATACTCACAACATAGTCCTAATTTCCTAAACAATCTATGGGCAGGTTTGGATCAAATTGGATTAAACCTGGAAGAAGTTGAAAAGCTGTATTTGTAGGGAAAGTATTAGTTTATTCCATAATAAGATGATGCCCTTGAACTCCTCCTTGAGCTTGAGCTATAGTATCCAGACTCTGGTAGCTCAACGTCACTCATAACATCCTGAAAGAAAAACCCCAAAAAGTTAATAAATAAGTACAAATGTTCACAAAATATCCAAAAACAAAAGAGCTAACAATCTTGTGAAGCCTTCACAGGCTGTATGTAATGTGAACCTCGAGTGCAATGCAAGGTTTATGTTATGAAACTCACTTGTATTGTGGAAATGGGGCCATGACTAGGTGAAAATTCTTCACCACCACCGAGGATGCCATACTTCTTGTTATCTTCGGCTAGTTTTCTCAATCTATTCAGCTCAGGTAGCACAACATTTCCAAGATCCGGTCTGTTTTTACGCCTCATTTCGGCACATTGTAAAGCTATCTTGGCAAACTTTAAGGCTTCCTCAACTGGCCAGTCAGGAACAGCAGGGTCAAGCATCTCTTGGAAAGTCCCGTTCTCGATAGCCCGCTGAACATGATGAGTCAAACCCGTTGGTGGCTTGGCTGTTATTAGTTGTAGAAACATGACCCCAAGTGAGTAGATATCAGATTTGATTCCAAGCATCCCAGTTTGCTGGTACTCTGGGTCTATATAACAGAATGTTCCGGCTGTTGATGTCATATGATATTGAGTGACTGAATCGGCTACTGATGGAGGGACTAGCCTGGCCAAACCAACATCACTGATCTTGCTCACATAGTTATGGTCTAGCAAAATGTTTCCGGGTTTCAGATCACGGTGTACAAGGGGTTCTGGCTTGGTATGATGAAGGAACAAAAGTCCGGTGCCAATTTCTGCAGCTATATGGAACCTTAGTTGCCAAGGAATAACTGGGGTGTTACCCTCGCCGGAAGAGACGGTCTTCTAAGCTCCCATTAGCCATGTACTCATAGACCAGGCAACCATACTCTGAGCAGGCTCCAAGAAGGAGAACCATGTTTGGATGGCGCATGCAACTCAATACTTGAACCTGCATAGTTAAGAGTTGCCAGATACATTTCTCAGAAAGACACAAACAATATAAATGGCTTAGAAAGAAGAAGCTTATTAGCCTTTGGGAGTAAGAAATATCAATAATCCTAGCATTTCTAATAGAACTGTTACAATTTGAAATGGTTGGGGGATTGGTATTAACTACTTTTAGATGTACAATAAATCACTTGAAGAACTAATTGATTCAACTCTTTGTTTGATGCCCGAGCAACTTCTTAAACCAGAGAAGTTATCTTTTTATCTATTTAAGTATTTCTATTCTCTCTCTTTTTGTTTTTTAAGTAATTTTTTATACTCGTGTTCCCCTTTAGTATCATAAGAAAATCATTGAATCTGTCTGCTTTTGTTTTCAAACAACATGTTCCCAGTTTTGGGAACAATGTGAGAGTTCAATCTTAAAGTTTGATAATGAGCAAAGTCACCAACCTCTTGCTGGAACTGTGACCGTCCTTGAGCTGCGTCCGGACGTAGAACTTTTATTGCCACTGGTGTGTGGTCTAGTTCACCTCTGTATACTGGCCCATAGCCTCCTTCCCCAATCTTGTTTATGTTTGAAAAATTATTTGTTGCTACTTCGATCTCCTCAATTGTGTATTTCCTGTACATGAAATCATATGTTTTTGCTTCTAATGCCTTCTTCCTCTCAGTTTCTCTAAGGGCTTTCATTTCTGCATTCCTCCTTTTCTGTGCTTCCAGTACTGCAATCCTTTGAGCTGATTCTGCAGCCTCCATGGCTGCCATACATTTTATTTTCTGCTCATCTGCAAGTGCCAATGCAGCTTCCTCAGCTATTCGTGCCTCGTGTAATCTTCGTTCTTCTTCCAATTTCCATTGTTGAAGTTCCATTGCCTGTGATGATATGTTATTAGAATTTATGGATGAATAGTTGTTCTAAACCCAAGATTTATATTCCACCAAATGAATTCATCTCTTTTTGTGTATGGTTGGACATGTAGCTTTGTTATTTCAGTTGTTGCTAGATACACTTGCATCTGCTTGCACCTTTAGGAATTGTAAGAGGCATGAGATGCACTATGTGACACTATATAGAAGTGTCCCTATATATGTGCGTGTGTGTGAGAGAGAGAGAGAGAGATGCAGGGCTAACTATACCAATTATTAGACCTACTAGATGATGATTCTCAAACCTTTTTTGGGATTTTCAAGGCTGCATTGTGAAAACGTGAGGTGAAGAGAGGTCATTTGTACACTGTTTGGTAGAATGATAAAAAAAATTCCGTTCTTACGTGGATAGTACTAAAGATTCATTACATATATCCATGTGTACTCACCATTTGTCGTTGATTTTATCAAAAATTGAAATTTTAGGGTTGATTCCAAAACTTTGTTTTAGTCTATGCTCGAAAAGAGCTATTGCATCAATACCTTCTGTTTTGCCGTGAGTGCCTCCTTGCAGGCTGTACTGTACATGTCCATCGTTTGCTTGAGCTCTAGCCTGAGCCTCCTCATTTCAGCTTCCATTTCATCCTATTATTAGCAATTAAGTATTAGTATTCTGAACTATTCCTGTGTGTATGTTTTTGTAATATGCGCATCTTTATGAATCGTGGCATTACTCAAACCAATGGCAAATATTGGTCATTTAATGTATCAATTGTTGAAGGCACACTATGGGAGCTGTCTCAGATAAACATTTCTGGTATATTAGCTTCTGACGAAAGTGATAAAGCTCCAAAACTTGAAGGTTGGTGGTGCTTCAAGTTTACTATGCTAGAAAAATTGTCTTACCATATTCCGTGATGACCATGAATTTTCACTTTCAATTGAGGAGGATGAGAATTCATGTTGTAAAGAATTCATGTCAATGAACTTGTGTCCTGAGTAAGATGATGTAGAGCTTATGGTGTCCATATCTGAGCTGATTGAACTTCGAGGTCCTGATTCCAGACCATCATAGAAAGAAGGAAACAATTTATCCACACTTGGCCTTCCACTACTCACGAATGATATATCGGTCTCTGACGAGAGCTCATATGATTTGTTATTTGAAGCTGTTGCTCTTGTGAATGGCGACCTGCATATATTTTATTAGGTTAGTCCTTTCATTAATTGTGCATTCATATAGTCTTTTTCAGTATCATAGTTGTTGCACATAAACATCTAGCCATGTAGAAGCCTTTTAACACATTAACTGAAAATTCATCTAGCGAATGCCTGGGCGAGCTATGCCCGGCAGTACAGATAGTGCATGCTTGAATGAGATCATAGGCAAACATTTCCAAATGAAAAGTCGCATACAAACTAAACCTTCAAATACTGTTTATATGGATGCATATATACATAGATAAATACAAAGATACATACAAACAAGCGTGCATACATACCTGCATAGATACATACATATAAACATACGTGTTTGTGTGTGTGTATATATATTAGACAAAATAAGGAGTGCAGCTAACTAGTCACTATGTACACCTCTTCCATGATTAATTGCTTTTAGCATCATTATCTACACATTTTGTCTCCCAAACAATCAGTGTACCGGAGATTACCTGATTTCAATGCCATCTAGCATACTACGGGGTGGATACTGAGTCCTCGCTGATGCTGTATTGATCAAAGAAACTTGAGTGAGTAATGACAAAAACCAGATACATGAGGTGAAAAACAAGTTTTATATATATATATATATATATGTACATATAACATGAGGCTGGAACACAACCCAACAAACCTCTAGGTTGCTGGTTGCGATTGAATGTATCATTTGATTCAAAAACTTTGCTGGGTTGGTCCTGTATTTGATTACGTGAGGAAGCTTTACGGGGCAATGTTCTGGTAGCACAATGCATAGATGAGACCTTTCCTTTGCCAATGACATACACAGTGCAGAAATCTGGTGCCTCTTTTGACACGGTGCTTGGAACGTCCGTAGTTCTGAATCTGTTACAAGATAGATATATATTTAGGAGGCATGCTTAATCGTTGCCTTCCAAGAAGCACGAACTAAGGTATGACACTAAATCACTGATTACTTCATTGGTAAGGTTAGATTGGAATGTTGAGAACCAATTACCTGAGAAGGCCTTGTCTTGCTGGTGCGCCAAGTACCAAAATGTCAATTGAATTATTGATAACATAGTTAACCAGTGCTTTTGCTGTATTTGTATCCTCAATTATGACTTCATTGCATTTTAGCTGTTCCAAAGATGAAAACTATAAGGAGAAGAAATTACGTTGCGCAAACAAAAGTAATGATATTATATAGAAGAATGACTCACATCCTTTTTTGCGCAAAAGCAGCGGAACGGTAGAAACAACTCGTTGGCTTGAGCTTCAAGTTGGCTTTTGTGCGCTTTTGCAGCCTCCTCTGTAACTTCAGATATAGGAACCATGCCCCTGGCTGCAAAATAAGATGAGGAAAGCAGAACGAAGGTATTATTATAATCTTAATTAAGATCATGATATATATACATGAATAAGAGATAGATAGATAGATAGAGAGATTGATTGACTGATATGTACTTTGGCTGGAAACTGCAGTTCTATGTTTAACATGGAGCACTGTGAGAGCTTGGCCCCTGGTGAGAATATTTTCAACTGTCCATTTGATAGCATATTGACTTGATTTGTCCTTGTCTATTGCCACTGCCACCGTATCTACGCTGTTTTGTGCTTGTCCTCTTCCCATTTCTCTTTCTGTGAATGAATGAATTAAAACCCTCAAAACTCTCCACGAAACTGAAACCAACTAGCGTGATAAGGATCAGACTCTTATAATGAAAAAAATCAGCAATGGAGAACCTCAGTATTCTTGGCACCCTCTATGCTCTCCTCGGAAGGTCTTGATCTCGTATGACTCACCGGCAATGCCTTGGCACAGAAGCTGTGTTATTCTCTCAAAAACCAATTACGTTCACCACCCTTAATGTGTGTGTGTGTGTGTGTGTCTCTCTCTCTCTCTCTCTCTCTCTGATTATAGAATAGGAGTCAAAGTACATTATAGGATATAAGGCTTCCAATATATATGCAATGGAGGGAGCAGTTGTAACTTCAATCCACTGCCTGTTCCAAAATTAGAAAAACTTGCCCCATAAAGGTCCTGGCAGAAAATCTAGAAGAGTTGAAAACAAAGCCCAAGAATTCTAGAAGTCTTCTTGAGGCAGTTGCATGGTTCTGGCCTTTTTGACAGCAAAGACTGGTGAGTCTTTTTTTTTTGACTTTCTAATACAGGAGTTATTGGATGGATAATCAGCTGCGCAACTGCATGCGTAGACCAGGAGAGATAGGAAATGTCAACAAAATTCATCTTTATATTTTCGTTAGCAAGGCATATGGAAATTGTTAATTTGTTAGACAACCACTAACTCCTAAAGCCGAAAATGTTAGAGAATGGTAACAATGTATATTTGACGCACCCTTGCCCGTAGCCTCTTCCGACACGTGGAGAAACAGATAAAATGCAATTGGAGAAAAACATATAAGTACAGCTCCAGGATGCATCTTGTAAATCATAAGGAATTGGGGAATGAAGATTGCAGGTTTTGACCATAACAGCTTTTTGCAATTGAGCTTCGATACCATGTTAGACAATCAAGATTTTCGTAAAATAGCGGTTGTCTAACAATAATCACTTTTAACTTAATAATAATATATTAAAATTAACAAATTAATAAACACACTTTTCCTAATATGACGTGATGAGCCTCTCATAAACTGACCAGTCCTAGCCAGGTTGTTACAGTCATATAAAATTTATTATGATGCTGCCAATTTTTCTTTTCTTTCCTTTTTGTTTGGATATGATTCTGTCATTCTGTAAGTTTAATTTGGTAATTTTAAATCGTGGAGTAATTTTTTGTTGAGCAAAATATGTATATGTGATTGACAACATAGTCCATATAATCGCATATGTCCTCATTAGCCTTCAAAAGAAATTTTAAGATTTTGCTGCTAGATTTGATTGCAGCCAAATTCTTATAAACCTTTTGTCATGTTCAAGATATGAGCTAGAAAATTCAAGGTTCAATATAGATCAAATTCAGGACAACGATCTTTCGACCACTCAGGACAGCGATCTGGGATTTCTTTTTCTTCAATAATAAAGAAAGATACAGAATGCTGAAAGGGTTAACTAGTTTCCTTGCATATAAACAAAGAAAAACACTCTTGTAAATCTTGTTGAAACAAGTTCGCCACTAAAATAGTGAATAGTACAAAGAAAATAAAAATAAAACAACTAAAATATGAACTAAGCTTTGGTATTTGAAAACTATATGAGACTGGCCTAAAGCATCCAAAACCCTTTTCTTCTCTTCATCATTAGCCTCTCTTAGAGCTTTGAAGATCTGATCTGCATTTATGGTCCTTTGCAACTCTTTCTCAGCAAACCGCTCAGCTGCTCCGCCATCAGCTGCCAAAATTGTTGCCTTAGAGTTGGCTCTTTCCTTCTCCATAGCTGCCAGAGTTGCTTCTAGGGCACGTCGTGTCTCTTCTAGTCTTTGCCCTTCTTTCATTTTCCACTCTTCCAGCTCAATAGCCTGTATTGAATGAATCAGATGAAGGCACTTCAATTTAGAATAATAAATGGAAAACCAAATACAACTAATACATGAATCAAATGATAAAACAGATGAGCTTCTTTAAACCATATGCTTGTATAATTTGTTTTGCTAAAATCTTAGAAGGTAAGAGTTGAATTTTTATATATCCTTAAAACCATGAGAGTAAAACTATGTGATTGTGAACACATAAGTGAATATTTTTAGATGGGAAATGCAAAACCTAATTGAAATGTTTATCTCATTAAGTAGCTAGGAAGATTAGAGAGGGTTCTAGGGTAGATAGGACCTTCTGTTTTGCTGCCACTGCTTCTTTGCAGGCTGCATGGTACATGTCCATCGTTTGCTTCAGCTCCACTCTAAGCCTTTTCATCTCATCTTCCATTTCATCCTGCAAGTACAAGTTTTCACATGCATGTCCAAATTAAGTCCACATTCAAATGATTCTAGTTGTCTGACTTTTACTCATATCCTTTTTCAGATGACATACGAATATTTTCTGTGACAGGAATGGCATTCCTTGGGCAGTTGATGACAGTTCATGTGGAATGTTCAAATCGAAACTGCTGAAATCTGATTCTAGTTTTGCAATACTCTCCAAGTAATTTGAGGATGCTGAAAGAACTCGGCTCATATCAGCAGACCCAAAATTTTGGTAAAAAGATATGCTATCAGTACTTGGTCTTCCAAGCGAGATGTCATTGTCAGGCAATGAGACCTCATCATATGCTCTGTTGCTTGGAGCTCTGCCTCTAGAGAATGACATGCATCAACCAAATCAATTAATCAATAAATGAGTCAAATAAGTAAAAGATAGATTCATAGCAGCAGTTTGAGTGCAGTCCAGAATGTGGACGACCACACTTAGATGCTTTTATATGTTGTCATGTTGTGAATCTGAATCAGATTGACTCTTGCTTACATGTGATTAGATTCTTCTGCCCTCTCATCAGCTGCTCGAATGTTTGGTAGAGGACGAGAGGCTTCACGCCCTTCGCATACCCTACCTTGTTTGATGGTGTATACAGAGCAGAAATGTGGTGCCAACTTTAGGACTCTGCCTGGAATAGACTCAGATGCCTTGAACAGACGCCTGATTGAACAACATGTTTCGACCATCAGATGAGTTTGAACACACAGAAACCCAGAAACACACACACACACACACACACATATATATGTATATATATCAGTTCTCTTATCGGAATGTCCAGATTTTCTTACCGTACGGACGCCATTGTTGCAGCTATATTTCTTACATCTAAAGCTTGTTTTCTGTACCCACTGCTGCTCGTTGAAGCATATGAGTACAAAAGACAGGGAGGAAAGCAGAGAGGAAAACTGAAAGAAACAATGGCGTCCATACGATAAGAAATTCTGGACGTCCTGATAAGAGAAAATGTGTATATATGTGTTTATATGTATACCTAGAAAACCCAATCCTGGATGTAGCGGTAGCACCAAGAACAATAAACTCAATGCCATTGCGGGAGATGTAGTCAAGTAATGCCTCGGCCACATCTTGATCCTCCAGCACAACAGTCTCACATTGTACCTAATAATATTAATTAGTTGCACAAATCAATCAACGACATGATCTACTTATTATGATTCCAAATCATTCAATATAGCTAGCTTCTTGTTAAAAAAAAATCCAAGTTAAGAAATGAACTCACTCGTTTGCGAGTACAATAGCACCGAAATGGAAGCATGAAGTCCATGTTTGGAGCTTCATGAGCTTGCCCTTCATTAATTGCGTTGTTCCCATGCCACCCAGAAACCAAAATGTTTCAATCATGCTTGAAAGAATACTACTATTTGTACCATCTCAACATACGAAACTCACTGCACTTATGTGAGACATGTGAGTCATGCGTCTATTAGAGGACAAATTATTTGGTCTGGTGAGACCACCGCACTCGTCCGGCTGAAAACATAAACAAAGAATTTGGTCTTGTGTATGTCTATGGGCGAATGAGTGAGGTGATCTTGTTGGACCAAAGAATTTCTCCTCCTATTAGAGATATGATACAACACCTAAACAAATAGTTATTCATCACTCATCATATATATATATATATGAGAGAGAGAGAGAGAGAGAGAGAGAGATACCAGTTGCATGGGGGGTATTATTGGAATTAGAAGGGTTAATAACATGGAGAAGCTTGATAGGAGTATGACGGGTAGATCCATAGAGAAGATGAGTAACAGCCCATTTCAAAGCATTTTGGCTGGCAATGCCCTCGTCTACGGCCACTGCTATTGTCCTTACGCCTTGATGATTTCCATTATCAACAATATTCGACATTCTCTCCCTCCTTGATCCCTCCTCCTCCTCCTCAACTCTCGAATTCAGAGATAACTTCTTCTTCATCAAACATGCAGACACGACAACATAAATAAATTTTTACAAAAAATAAAAAATCAGAACCTTTCAATTAGAAAAATAGGAAATTTAATGAAAAGCTCTCTGTCTCTCCCTTCTGTACTCTTAAACCGCTCACATTCTTAAGGGCCATGGAAGTAATTAAATAAACCTACTAGAAGCTAATTAAAACAAACATTAACTTGGTTCCGAGCTAAACCCCATATATGATATATATGCATGCAGCATGATTAGCGGGAAGTTAATTAATTAGAATTAACTTTGACCCTAACTAGAGAAGATGCATGCCAAAACGACCCGTTGGTTAACATTTCTAATATTAACCAAGTCTATCAACACGGTTAATCAAAGTCTTGGGTACGTACCGTTACGTTAGAGAAGCCTCTCATGCAATCCAAGAAGTTGAAGAACAATGAAAAGAAGAAGAAGAAAAAACGACATTAGTATTGTTCAATGACTGATCAAGAGAATTCATTTTTATGGCCCTGTTGTATAAGAATCAGAGTTCTCATAATTATTAGGATCAAACGACATTAGTAGTTATTTTACTTAATTTATGTTAGTATTGAGAGAGAAATTGACAACTGTTAAGGAGAAACACTTCAAGAATCAAACTATAGAAAAAACATTCTCTTCAAAAAAGTGCTTTAAGTGCTAAACTACTCTAATGTGGGGGAGGGGAAATTGAACTCGGGTGCAAAAGGGCAAGCATATTACCTTGGACAACTGGCCTAACCCACATAATTATTATTTTTATCAAACTATATATAATTCATTTTTACTTTTTCATTATGTAGGGGTTATAGTCCATATAATTGGAAGAATTACAATTGTACATTTATTTATTTATATTGCTGTTTTTAGGGAAAACTTCGCAATTTGCAACATGTGAAAGGCAAATTCTATTTGCTTAGGAATATTTTATGTGTCCATACTTTTTTCATAAAATGTTTATGGGCTTGTAAGGATCTGATTAATATTAGATGACTAAGGGTTATTAGAATCAATTTATATATGTTATGAAATATAAATATAGTACTTGTTTAAACCTAGAGAGCTTGCATATAAAGCCAAATCTTATAGACAAGCAATTCATTTTTGTCTCTCATCCTGGGGGATTTGGGACGGAGATACAAATCAAGAGACATATTGATCATGGCGAAGGAGAAAGAAAACTATTTTTGATGATATCATCAACCAAGTATCTTCGTCATGTCGCCTTCGCTAGCACAAGAAGATAAAAAATCTTCATCGCCATGATTGTTATCTCTCTCTTTCACCTCTTCAATCCTCTCCACAACCTCTTTCAAATCCCATCTCTTCTCCACCTCCCCTTCACAACAACCCAACCCAATGTTCAAGAGCTTGAGCATCTCCCCCTCACTATTCTTGCCTGCCCCCATATCTCTATCAAACACCTGACTGAACCACTCGTCCTGAGGCACCGAGTTGACCCAGCTCGCCAAGTCCTCCTCACTTCCCTTCCCATGCTGCAAAAAGTTGGTGGGCAACTTCCCAGTTAAGATCTCCAAGATCAGCACACCGAAGCTCCACACGTCAGTCTTCTTCGTGATGCGCTTGCTTTGCATGTACTCTGGGGACTTGTAGGCCACCATGAGGGTGTGAGCATGCTCTTGGTTCACCACCGGGATGAGGCCGTAGTCAGTGAGGAGGGGCTCGTAGGACTCGTTGAGAAGGACATTTGAGGATTTGAGATGGCCGTGTGATGCAACTAGGCTGGGAAGCTCATGGTATAGATATCGTAAGCCCTGGGCTACTCCTTTGACAATCTTCAAACGGGTTTGCCAGTCTAAGCTTGGTTGGCCTACGGTTTGGTGTCCTGATGAGAAAGTGCAAATAACACCAACTATTGATTAGGCATTACTTCAATCAAAGTGTTTTCGAATTCCATTTAATTTGCAAATGTATATTTTTACCATGCATAAACTCATATACCAAAATATGTGTATCTTATCAAAGAAAACTACATATAACACTTCCATGAATTGTAAGTGATATTCATTTGTATCAGAAATTATTAGTTTCACTTTCATTAGAGATGTGATCTACAATATAGTCAGAATATATGATCTTTATGTCAAAACCAATTGATGCATACTTAACATACCCAAAAGTTGTGTGATATTGCTTATGGGAGAGGGGAAAGGGAAAAAGGGAAAGGCATGATACAACTAAGATACAAATGTAAGACTGTCCATAACCATATATGAACATTAAACATGCAAATTACTATAGGAGCAATACTATATGGACCACATTATAAACCACATCCCCAATCGAGACAAAATCCACCCATACGATAAAATGCAGTATACAAATAGTTTTATTATTAAAATAATAGGATGCATCAACTTATTTGTAGGATAGCTAGTATAGAGAATATGATCGTGCAATGCATCTATATGTTTAAAAAGGAACTTACCATGAAGATGAACAGCCAAGCTACCCTTTTGAACATGGTCAGAAATCAAGAGCTTCTCTTCCTTCTTATAATAATAAGCCACAAGTGGAAGCAAATTAGGATGTGCCAATCTCCCTATCCTTCTCATATGCTCTTGGAACTCCTCTTTTCCTACATTGTTCATCTGCTTATACCTCTTCACAACCATCACTGGTCCACTCAGCAAAGCAGCCTTGTAAGAAGACCCAAAACAACCACTGCCCAACACCTCGGCCGAGGCTCTCAGCAAGTCTTGCATATCAAACCTCTCCCTGTCATCTCTCACAAAGGAAAGCTTCAAGCTCTGATCAGCCTTGTTATGCTTTCCATTTACTTCTCTCCCATTCAAATTTTCGGGTGAGCCTGGAGCACTTGCTTGTTGCTCTGGTTCGTTTCGAACTGATCTGTTCTGGACAGTTGCTGTTGATGGCGGTGGATCCTCTATTGATGATTCAGATGCTTTGTTGCGGCGTCTGAGGATGAAGAACGCTGCAATAGCAATGGCTGCGAGTGCTACTATTACAATGATCACAACCACCACGATACTCCAGGTTGCGGGCTTCTTTGAGGGGCAAGCTTTTAATGTCCCTCCACATAGATCTTCATTACCTGCATGTTCAGGCGGCAAACTGTTAATTTTCTACTTCTTTAAAGAACAAAATTTTGTTGTCTATGTGCACTCTACGAGTTTGGTTTGCTTAAAAAGAGGCTTATAACCTAATTCATCAATTAATGTTTGAGGTAGCTAGGAGGAAGTTTCTTTTATGCAGATTCTTAAACTCCTCATGTCATTAATCTTGAAGATGCAGTGTGACTCCAATGCTTTACGACTTAAACCATCGTAATCCTAACCCGTTTCCCACCCTACCTCACCAACCTGTAAGTTCTCCTTAGGGGGGAAAGGTGTTTGTGTTTGATGAAACACCCCAAATAGGCATTTCATAAGCTAAAAGAAGGATGCTGAGAAGGAAGGATACGCCTGACTTTTCTTTACGTAACTTAATCCACGACTCTCGCTTTTCTACTTTTGGTTGAATAAGAAAGATATGGATAAAAAGAAAAAAGAAAAAAAAAGAACCACCCTTTGTTTGGTTCTTGAACGGAAGGAGAGGGAAATGCATTATAAACGCAGTTAGCAGAATACATGAGCCTCTAATTTCTTCTATTGATTCTTTCAGGGGATCTTGAGAGAGAGAGAGAGAGAGAGAGGAAGAACTTATGACTCACCAGCAAAGGAGCTTGCATCCAACTTTCGAAGGCCTTCCGGGATCTCACCCTCCAATTTGTTGTTAGACACATTAAAGGTTGTGAACCCGGCGGGCTGCCTAAAATCTGGTATTTTGCCGTTAAATTTGTTATTTTCGAGACTCAGCTCCACCAGCTTGTCCAAACCTGTCAACGACCTAGGAATCTCCCCCGTAAACTGATTATTCGCCAAGTGAACCTTTTTCAACGAAGACATTCCCCCGAACCAATCGGGTGGAATGGCCCCGGAGAATTTGTTATCGGACAAGTAGACAGTTTTCAAGGCAGTAAGTTTCCTCAAATCAGGCATGGGACCATCAAAGTTGTTCTTCATAAAGCTTATGGTTCGTAAGTCAGGCAGGTCCTTGAGCATGTCCACATTGATGTCACCATTGAGCCCCATTTTCTCAAGCTGCAGACCCCAAACTCTCCCCTTTCCATCGCAACGAATTCCAACCCAATTCGACACTGCTCCGTTGCATGGAATGGACGAACTTTTCCAATTGGTCAATCCATCCGTGTTCTTCAAGGAATCCTTGAACTTGAGGAGGGTTTCGCTATCAGAAGGCCCAGCAGAAGAGGCAACACGAACATTCAACAACACGAGAACGAAGAACATGATCATGGTACGAGACAACGATGATGCGCGAAGCATCATCATTACCATGATGTTCTTCTTGTTACGTTGTTGTTGTTGTTGTTGTTGTTGTTGGTGTTCCATAATGGTGGTGTAGGTACGTAGCATAATAGGGTTGTACGTACACGCACAAGTAGGGGCAGCGTGTGCGCCCTTTTAGAGGGGGCTGCGCTGCAAAAATTGAGTCAGGGTGCGGGTGAAGAAGGATTTGAAGGTTGATAGTGGTTAATTTTGATGGCATTGAGAAAGAGAGGGGAAAGAGTGAGTGATGAGAGAGAAAGAGGAGATGAGAAAGAGGCTAAGAATAGAAGTTTGGAAAGGCTGTTTACAAGGGTCAAATGGGGAGGGATCATTGGGGAAATGGGGTTGTCTAAAAGTTGACAAAGTCTTTTCCTTAATTCCTGTAATTTTGTGCAACATGGATTGTGTGTATTTGCATGAGAATTATCCGGTCCACCTTTGAAAAATTTGAGCATGAGATTGATTATCTATCAGCCCTCTTTCAACTCTTTCATTTAATTTTTGTTTTTCTTCAAACAATTGGTGATTTACTGGAAAGATAAAAGTGTCCTCGAATTGAATGCCGACAAAGCAAAACGAGCTAATCTATCTGCCACTACATTGGCTTCTCTAAAAACATGACAAAAATTCGCACCAGAAATCTATCGGAGCAAGTAAAAAACTCTAGAATTAACCCCTTTTAATTTCTGTTCACTACACCTTCGTTCTATAGTGTGTGATGTATCTGATGATTCTATAGGTAACCAAAAAATGTTAATTGAAAAAGGAATTGAATAATATTAATTGTGTATTTCAAAGGATGCAAAGCACCAAAGTTACAGAAATTACGCATGTGAGATGTGACTAAGAAAGGAAAATACAATAACAGTAATCAGGGAGAAAAGTTTCCACCAAAAGAATAATAAAGGAGAAAATTAGGGTATGATGGAAGTCAATCAACGCATGACAGATTTGGCACCCAAAAAAAAGAAAAATAAGAAAAAGAAAAAAAAAGGAGAATTCAAGGCATGACAGAGATTTGATGGAATTGATGATGTTGATGGAGTTAGTTAAGGCATGACAAAGATTTGATGGAATTGATGATGTTGATAGAGTTAATCAAGGCATGACCGAAATTGATGGAATTGAGGCTGCTGATGGAGGGATTTGAAATAATATGGTAGGAAGGTAATTAAAACACAATAAAACTAGGGACACGTCATCAAGTCCATTCACCAAATGATATCAGTATACATATCAGTCTTAATGGGAAAAGTAAAGAAGGAAGTCCCCTCGGAGAGGAGTGAGGGGTATAACCCACCAAGAAAGTATGATCCTTGTGGGAATCATAGCTATGCCCAGCCCTGGTAGTTTTTCATGTCTTTGGCTTAACACCAAGTCTCAAGTTGTGAGAGTAAATTCCCGTCCCCCTTCTACTTCTGAAAAAATAAATCAGGTTGTTCTTTTTTCTTTTTTTTTCGGGGGTCGAAAGACTTGCTTGTTCTAATTAGATGAGGCCGAATGGGCTCAGATTCGAATAAATGACATGAGTTCACGACTGAGCTCAAATTTGGATAAATGACATTTGAGGCCGAGTGGGCTCAAATTTGAATAAATGACAGACTAACGCATCATTTGCTAAACAAAACTTACATTAGCCCCACTCACATCAAACCCTACTATTCCTTTCACTCTTGGTTGAAAACGACATAAGATTTTAGGCATCCGACCTGAACTCATAGAATTTGCAAACTACGGCCAAACTGGATTTTGACATATGAATATAATGCAAGAACCCAATATAAGCCGCTTCATTACTTCTCTTACTAAACACAACTGACTTGATTTCAGTTCAGACAGTATCACAAGAATTAAACTGGAATAGTCCTCACAACAAAATTTGACATTTCTGTAAAAATTTCAGCGGCAAGGAGTTACATGTGAAAAAATAAGTGTTTTGGATAGGTTGAGATCCATCGGATGACTTACATTTCCACCTAATACCAAAACATGGGTTTATCATTGTTTAATGTGTATGCTTTGTCATTTTCACTTTAAAGATCGGAAGCTACCTCTGCATGAATGTCACTGTACATTCACTCTTTCAAGATGAGGCAATCTTTTGGATCAAATTCTTCATAACCCACATCAACAAGACATAAACCATCAGGGGGTGCCGGGGGAGCAGTGGCACGTCTGCATGTAGCATCCATCAGCTTTAGCAATGCATCCTCATCTGCACCTGCAGCCGCTTCCCTTATTGAGGTTGCCACAAGAACCCGAACCATCTGCAGAAAATTGTAACCCCCAATTTTTTTCTTTTGTTAATTTTGGCTACGAAGTTAGTGGAAATGCAATACATCTAAAAGACCATAAGATCACCAGCAGGATTACTAAAATCTGGCAATGATGTCAAGAGGACATTCAACGATGCTAATATTGCAAGAACCAAATGGAAACCCACCAACCAGACAAGACATTAAATAAAAAAGAAACTTTTTTTTTTTAATCATGCTTCAATTATACCAAGTAAATTCATTACCCTGCGTAAGAATCGATTAGCAACAAGTTCAATACACATAACCCTTCTTCCTTTCTCATGCTCCTACACATAACCACAGTGCCATTAGTAATTCATATAGACTCGTGGGTTAGTACACATTTTGCTGGATCACTACATTCACAACAAAAGATGTAATATTTGAGCCTGAAGCTCATATAATTAGAGTTATGAAATTTCTGCAAATAAAATATCAAATCCATTGCAGGCAAGGCACGGCCAAGAGCATTTTGTGCTCAGCTAAACAATAGTTTGGAACAATTTCACATCATTTTAATGTATAATTCAGCCAATTCAAAAGAACAGGGAAAGTAACCACGTACGTTGTGCTTAATCCTATATGTTCTAAACATTATATTCAGATAAATCCTGCAATCTAACTATAAATTATAAGAACACATTTATGGACACAAGTACTCATGCCTTTAAGGTATAAGATATTTATGATTTAGGGCAAGAAGTGGTTAGAACGCTTTCAAAGCCTGTCCTCAGATAGTGGAAAGTTTGAGGACTAGAAACTGCAAGATGATACTGAAAATTTTCCAAGAATTTACTTCCTGAGGCGAGGCCCCCATATGATTTTTTTTTGGTTTTTCTGATTCAGTTTATTCATGTACGCTTTGTCCATCCAAATTCGCATATTACTGAGAGAGGAAGGCAATTAAGGTCCAAAATTATGGCATGCATTATTCCCATCAGTGAACATGATTACTCGTGTCAGTCTCATGTGTATATATATATGGGTGCAGAAACTAAATAATTGAGTCCCATCCTACACAATAGATGTGAACTTAAAAAACCTAAATCACAGAAGGAAAATATAAATAGAAGAGACAAGATTTGCAAGACTAGTAATAGCAGCAAACTCATACTGAACATGGTAGTTTGGATTCTTTTGCTCGAGCATGGTAGAGAAAACACTCTGTTGGCGGACCCCTGAAAAGACAAACAGATGCTGTTAGAACATGGAAGAACAACTTCCCTCTGCTAAGGCAAGTCAATATTAAAGGGATATTATTTCGATAGGAAATATTAAGTGGATATTCAGCTAGCAAAGTTATTTCCTTGTGTACGAAATCATGATTGATTCGAAAGACCCTAGACAGTGAAATAGCATTTGAACCTCTGCCATCCATTTCTATACAAGACTAGTCAATCCCAGGCACCTATATATCAGGTTGGGAAGTTGGATTGGGATGATTACAGGAGATATATCTGGCTGGATACACATGAGAACTCATTATAATCCTTTCAATTTTTCCTCCATATAGAATCAAGCCAATGCAAATTATAATGAACTTCAATCTCATCAAAATTGCTTCACTATTTCTGTTATCCTGAGCAGTACAAATATACACACACAATGAAACAAATGAACTGAGGATTGTGCAATGGGCATGTGGCATGAAAGATAAGTAAACAAACAGAAACAATAAGAATTTTGAAAAACAACAGCTTACACCAGTGCATGACAAGCTGAGAGGATGACAATTAATATGGTCTTGACCAAACTAGTCAAAGGCAGTGCATGCACCAGTGGTTACCAAATAATACAAATTAGGGCCACTGAAAGAGCAAGGTCAAGATTATGCAAATTGGAGTTGCGAAGGAATAGTCAAAACTATAATCTGAAAAATGATACGCCTCCAAGTACCGATGGCAAATCAAATCTTAATTCTTACTCATTTCTGGATGGTTTGGTATCACGTGCAAACATCTTATACGATAATAACTTTCCTTCTAGTTTCTGTAAAAGTTGGTTCACCCTGCTTACGGTGAATTCCCGAGGTTTCAGAGTTTCAAGGTCTTCATTATCGTTGATAACTAAGTTTCCAACATTTGCTTCATTGCATTGATCACATCCATTTTTATGCTCATGATAATTTTCTTTACTCTTAAAATTTTGAACATTCTCTCCACTCTGATTACTTTGCTCCATGTCCTCCTCATCATTAAATGGAAATATATATAAATAACGCCTCCATTTGGCAGTAAAATTGGGATGGAAGGCACGTGATACCTACAGTAAGACAGACTAGCTATCAGAGTACTAAAATTAAAAGTAAAGAAATAAATATAGACATTATGCAGAAGATAAAGATCTGAAACAGCGATGATAACAAGGTCAACTTGCTAAAAGAATTGAAGCAACCAAAATATGATTAGTGGATTTCACTTTGAACCCAGTGATTTGTAGGAAAATCTGAACAGAACATCACCTCAGTAACGGATATGACCCTGAGTTTTCCTGGTGCTGCACTATTGATGGCATCTGTAATATCTTGAGATTTGACATCCTTTCTCCAAGTATCTAAAAAAGACAAATGGAGCAATGTTAGAAAATTTGCAAACCCCAAAAAGCGCCAGTTGGCAGAATCAAATAATGGAGAAACACTGGAGAAGACTACCGTACATCAGGCATAAATTAAAAATACAGTTGTCTTAGAAAAATTAATACCAAACACCCAGTAGCGAGTACATAAACAATGACAGCTTCAAGGAAAATGGAGGAAATATTATGCGCATATGTTAGCGCAAAAGAATGTGAAACACATATAAGTTATCTAATTGATATAGACTCATTTTTAAATGATGCAAACAAAAGGATCACTCATGCTTAATAAAATTGTTCTAGCAAAACCATAAACAATTAGCCTTATACAACCCCAGATGACATCAATATCAAGAATTAAAACCAACTCTATTTCGGCAAGGGAGTTGGTGGCTCACTTTCTTTTACTATTCTTTTCCTTTATGACAAGTATGAACCAACTGCTATAGAACTTCCGGAGCAGATCTTTTTCAAACTAAAACAAAATAAGTTACAATGAATGAGGTTGTAACATACAAAAAGAACAAACTTGATGAACGGCAGTCACTCCTTTGTCAGTACGTCCGGCAACAAGAGCAGCGCCTTCTAATGGCAAACCTTTGTCTTTCAGCATCTGCGCTTTCCTCTCATCAACAAATTTTCCCAGAGATTTTTCCACCACACTGCCAAGTGCCAACACAAGAGCAAACATCGTAAACACTTGAACAAAGAACAAAACCACAGTTAAAGCCACATGGGCAATTTTGCAATGTACAAAAAAGCATCAAAGATTGTCAAAGCTAGCACCTTTGAACAGTGTTGAGGCCTGGCTGCCTTTGCCAGCCATCAAAGGAACCACCATGATACGAAACAACAATCTTGAATGTTAGTCGTGCCCACCTCCCACCCTTATCTTGAGATGGCGGTAGACTCTCTAGCCTATTGTAAATGTTACTCTTACTCAAACAAGCTTTGCCCAACAACGCTGATAAGGGCTTGCGGTCCTTCACCACATCCGAATAAAAATCCATAACTTGTTGCCATGGCCTGGCAGACATGAACTGGAAGCATTCTCTGCCAAAACCCATATTTAAAAAATAATTAAATTTAACAAAAAAGAAAATAAAAAAAAGGCAAAAAAGAGGGATGGAGGTAAGTACTTGGTAGTCCAACGCGCAAATGAGCAGGGATCCGTGTGGTTGTACTGAATTAAAACCTTGTTTTCCATGTCAAGTTCTAATTCTACTTCTTGATTGAAAATTTGCAGTTTGTCTGCGTCTGTGAGGTATTCACTTTAATTCTAATAACCCTCTCTTGCAGCCAGCCTGCACTGGCTGCACTGATGATGATGACAATTTTAGTCTTGCAGAAGCAGTCAAAACCAGGAAGCAATTATGCTCAGAATGGGCAAAAGAACCGGAGAACCACAAAATCGAGCCGATCCGAATTTTAAAAAAAAAAACCGGAAAAAACCTAGTTGACAAAAAAATCAACAAAAAATTTAAAGATTGAACCGAACCAGTTCAGACCGGTTTCAAATCCGGTTTATCTCCTCCAAAACCGTAGTAAATCAAGCCGGACCAAATTAAATATAAATATAATTATTTATTGAGATATATATACTTGAGCCATATCCAAGCCCCATTTCAACTAACTTCAATCTCAACTTTCACCAACTCCAAGCCCATATCCTTTATATTTTTTCGTTGTGTTGTTTACTTTATACTAGAGCTAGGCATATGGGACCGAAAACTGGCCAAATCGGCAGAACCAAACCGATCGGTCTAGTTTGGTGTGGTTTTCTTCTTTGTTTTTTGGTCAACGGCGCATGAATCGGACCAAATCGGCCTTCACAGTTCGACGCCCGGTCCCAAATTTTAAAAATCGTTGGTGAACCGATTCGAACCGGGTATATTAATTATATATAATTAAATATTATAATACACGTGGCTGATTTCTATTGGATTATAATTTATGTTCTGTGCACTTGTGCACAGCATATCCAAGCCATTCAAAACTTAATCCAGGTCGATCATCCCCAATTCAATCGTGCGGCCTCATTCATCTCTCCTCCCCTTTGCCTCTTCGACGTCGTCTCAGCCTCACCACCTCAACCTCGCATCGTCACCACCACTCACCATCTACTTGGCGTCGTCGCATTGTCGGCGGCGCCTCTTCTTCATAGCCTGACTCGCACGCACCTCCCTCTCATCTTTCAGTCTCTCTGTCTCTCATCTCTACGTCTCTAAGTCTGTCATCACTCATTCTACTCTCTCATCTCATTTTTCAGACAAGGTTTCTCTCTGCAAAGGTTAGTTGATTCCTCAACAATTTCTTTTTTTTTGTTTTGTGATTTTTGTTTATGTTATAAACCCTAATTATTGGGGGTTCTTGTATATACCTAATTTTTGTAGTTCTTGCATATGCAAACATTTTATCTAGCAAATTGGAGAGTTTTGAACTGGTGCTTGTGTTGAAAATCAAGGGTAAGTTTCCTTTCCTTCCTATATATGTGTTTTGTTTTGTTTGTAAATTGTAACTGCTGTAGCCTATAGATATCTGTGATTATGTGGTGTGTATTGAAGTTTGAACACATAAAAGCCTCTAATTCAAGACTAGTTTAGCTATCAATTGTTATCATTGATTAGCTTTATTATTAAATAAAATGGGTTAGTGTACTATTAAGTATTAAGGAACAAATTTCTGTAAAAGGCTTGATTATGCAGTTTAATTGGGTTATTGTTCAAGTCAATATTATGCAGTTTAATTGATAATATAATTACAATTTACTTTACTTGTATGAAAGTAGTTGTGAATAATTTTAATCTATAGTCAATGAGTTTAATTTACATATGTTTTGAAAAACAATAATAAATAAGTAAAAGTTTTGAAGAGGAAGCTTTGAAAATCTGTTTGGTATGTAAATGCTTATTACATTTGAAGTGTAACATGTTTTGGCATGTTTATGAGTTTGCTTATGAATTTGTTTTTCATTTTATAGGCCTTAAAAATGTCAAATATGGAAGCTAGTCCTACACCTACAACAAATGATACACCACAAGTAGTTGGGGATGGAGCAGCTACACTCCTTTCACGTCCTCCCACTTCGGGAAAGATCAAGCCTATTAGGAAAGCATCGGAGGTATGGAAACATTTCATTAAAGAACCATTTGAACTAGGGAGTAATATAGGACCTAGAGCTTCTTGTAAGTATTGTCGTGCATCTTATGCATGTGATCCCATAAAAAAATGGGACATCTACATTGATGCAACATTTGAGATATAAGTGTACCCGGGGGGGGGGAGGGGGGGGGGTGTCCATTAAGAGAGGAGAAAAAACAAAAAGTTTTTGTATTTGACAACAAAGGAGCTGTAGTTGCACATTCATATAGCAAGGACAGAAGTAGAATTGCTTGTGTGAAGATAATAATACTTGATGAGCTTCCATTTAGGCATGTGGAAGGTGTCGGTTTTAGGCTATTTATGAGAGAGTGTCAACCTAGATTTGATCCACCATCTCGTAGAACCATTGCTAGAGATGTATGAGATCTTTTTCAAGAAGAAAAGGTAAAAATCAAGAGTGTATTAAATCTAAATTCACAAAGAGTGTCGCTTACCACAGACACTTGAACTTCCTTGCAAAATGTGAACTATATGGCTTTGACAGCCCATTTCATTGATGATAGTTGGAAATTGTATAAGAGAATCATCAATTTCTGTCAAATCACAAATCATAGAGGTGAGGCTATTGGGAGACTTGTGGAGGATTGTTTGCATGATTGGGGAATAGATAAAGTTTTCACTATTACACTTGACAATGCTACGGCTAATGATGGGGCCATTAGGCATATGAAGAGGCAATTGAAGCTTTGGGGCACTCTTTTGCTAGATGGTGATTGTTTACATATGAGATGTTGTGCGCATATCCTTAATTTGATAGTTTTTGATGGATTGAGTGAATTGCATGACTCAATTAAGAGTATTCGCAAAGCTTGTGTATATACAAGGTCGTCCCCATCTAGGTTGGACAAATTTAGGCATTGTTTGGCCTTGCAAAAAATTGACAGCAAAGGTTTATTACCTTTGGAGTGTAAAACAAGGTGGAACTCAATATATCTTATGTTAGAAGCTGCCTTAAAGTTGCAAAGAGGGTTTGATAGGTTGGAAGAGGAGGCGGGAGACTATGCATCTTACTTTCATCAAAGTGGTGGTAATCGTGATGATGGTATTCCGAAAAAGAAGAAAAGAAAAGTTCAAGAAGGGGAAATCTGCACTAAACAAAAGTTGAAGTCTCCAACCGTTGTGGATTGGGAGTATGCAAGAACTTTTGTGAAGTTCTTGAAAAGATTTTACGAGGCTACCTTAAAATTTAGTGCATATGAGACGGTTACTTCCAATACCCCCTTTAATGATATGCTTTCTATTATTGATAAGTTGAATGCAATGATTGTAAGTAAATACATTTTTTTTGAAAAAAGTTGCAACTTCAATGAAAAAGAAGTTTGATAAGTATTGGGGTAATGTTCAAGAAGTAAACCAAGTTTTGATTGTGGCGGTGGTGCTTGATCCCCGTTACAAAATGGACTATATCCAATATAGCTTTGATGAGTTAGAAAGTGATGATTCGAAGGTTACTTTGATGGTAGAAGGGGTGAAGGATCTCTTAATGCGGATGTATGAGGCCTATAAGAAAGAGGAACCAGCAGCTGCCCAATCTACTGCTGAGGCTAATGTAGAAAGTGAAGGGGAGGTAAGAGTTGAATGCAATAATCCAAGACTTAAAAAATTTGCGAAAACAAGAAAAGATAAAACCGTTGTTCAAATTAAGAATGAGGTGGACAAGTATTTATTAGAGGCAGCTCAAGATTAAGAAATAGTAGACTTTGATTTACTAGATTGGTGGAGAGAGAACTCTCCAAGATTTCCAGTTCTATTTAAGATTGCATGGGATGTGTTTGCTGTCCCTGTTTCAAGTGTGCCTTTGGAAGCTGCGTTTAGTATGGGAAAAAGGGTTGTGGATCCTTTTAGGGCGTCTTTGACTCCTAAAACAATTAAGGCCCTTGTTTGCACTAAGGATTGGCTAAGCCAAGTGGCTTTTGACTTCAACAAGCAGCCAAGTGAAGATGACCTTGAGTTTTATCAAGCTTTGGAGAAAATGGAATCAGGCACTGCTGTTATGTTTTTATTTTTATTTTTTTTCTGTTTTAACTTTGTATATTTGAATTTGTCTTACATGTTCTCTATTCTTGTAGATATTCAAACTTTGCAACGGAATGGAAATGAACAAATGGCCACTGGCCACTAATGCTTACTGCAAAAAATTAAAGAAAGCATGAAGAATTGGTTTGTAAAGGGGCTGGACAGTTTGTATGTAGTAGGTTTATATTGGAGTTCACTTAAATATTTTATATTGGACCTCTTTTTTGATGATATTGAAGTAGGTTTTTGAACATAACAAGATAGGTTTGTTACTTAAAAGGGTTGGACAGTAGGCAGTTTGGATGTGGAAGCCTTTTTTGATGAGCTCACTTAAATATTTTAGAGTTGGAGCTCTTTTTGTATGAGATTGAAGTAGGTTTTTGAACATAACAAGATAGGTTTGTTAATGAAAATGGCTGGACAGTAGGAAATTTGGATGTGGAAGCCTTTTTTGATGAGCTCACTTAAATATTTTAGAGTTGGAGCTTTTTTTTAATGAGATTGAAGTAGGTTTTTGGCAAAAGATAGGTTAGTCAATGAGACAAACCTATTTTTTGCCAAAAACTTTTTGCACTTACAAAGATAGGTTTGTAAACTTTGTACTTTGTACTTCAAAGGTCAATGATGGATGTAATTTGTAAACTTTGTACTTCAAAGGTGAATGATTGATGTAATTTGTAAATGGTGAATGATGCATATGGTTTACTTTGAAACTTTTGATGGATGTGAATGATGAATGATGCATATGTTTTAGTTTTAATTTGAATTGAAAGGATTGATTGAATGAATGAATTTGAATATGTTGTGATGTAAATGGTGAATGAATTTCAAGTAGGTTTTGAATGAATTTTAGAGTTTGAATAAATTTTAGGGTCTACATGTTTTCAAGCAGGTTTTCACCAAACCAAACCAAACCGAGGTAATCGGTTAACCGAGATGATCGGTTTCTCACCTTATTGGTTCGGCGCACGGTTTGGATTTTCTCCAAATCGATGTTCACGGTTTGGCCTCATAACCGAACCAAACCAAACCGAGCCCACCTCTACTTTATACCATAAAAAAACACAAAACAAATATTGTTCTTTTATTGTCCCAAAACTAACGACAAGACACCATTTCCATCTTTTCAATGTAACTTTTTTTTTCCTGCCAGATTCATCTTTTCATCTCCCCCACTTTTCTTTCTTCTTTCTTCCCTTTTCTTTTTCTCCCTCACTCTCAGTCTCTTCTTCTTCTTCCTTTTATTATTATTTTTTCCTATCCATCTCATCTTCTTCCTTTTATCTTTTGTGTTAAATTTAAATAAATAAATAATAATAAAAACAACCGCTTTAACTGCTTCGTGAACCCTGAAAACAAAATAACCATTAGGGACTAATAACTGCTCAAACGATTGCGATTCCACCACATGTGAAGCAGAACGACAGCAACCCATAAACTCACATAGTGGCTGCCATGGGAGACATAGACCTCCAAAAGATTCTCTCCAAAAAGGTTGAATAATATCTCATCTCTCCCATTTGAAGTAAACACAAGCATATTTGATAAAAACAAAGCCACCAACTAGCAAGACGACAAAGGAAAAAAACCAAAACGACATGCTTTAATGAAAATCAAGAGAGAAACCAACAGAATAACTCTGCCTAAGAAGGGAAGACCAATAAAGAAACTCAGCCCGTTAGGGAAAGACCAACGATAGGTTTCTCCCAATCAGATTTGACAATCTCTGCACACTCAATCCAATGGCGGACCCGAAATTTTTTTAAGGGGTGGGCTAAATTTTTTTTTTGGTCATGGCGGCAGATCTGCCATGCCATCAATCATCTTGGCTTGATCGTAAAACCCCAATACCCACAATCTAGACCAAGATAAAATTGACCTCAAAAGAACGTATTTCCCATGATTTTTGAATTCATGATAGCTTAAACCAAGGGAGAAACTGAAAGAGAAGGAAATAACTAGAGAAATGGGGGAGGAGATGAAGAAAAATTAAGAGTGAAAAAGAGAAACGTTAGGGGGAAAAAAGGGTGAAAGAAAAGAGGAAAGTGTTAGAGCCTTTTTTTATAAATATTTTATATAAGCTTGATAGATGTTAGAGTTATTTTAATTATAATTTGGTTTCTTTTGTGCTGGAAACATTGGCACGAATCACAAATTGCTTTCCCATTAAATCATGAACCAACATGTGTAGAGTTTGTTTGCAGATGTGTGTTTTTCGTGTAGAGATTGGTTGCATTGATGGGCTTATTTCTACCTAAAGTGATGGGCTAATATTTGATTTACCCTAATTTGGTTTGTAAAACTAAGCTTGCATGCGGAAAACAGAAAAATAGCACTGGGCTGGAGCCCAGTAGAGCCTACACGTAGGTCCGCCCTTAACTCAATCTCCACAAGCCACTTAGCTTTAAATATGAAAAGTTGACGTCATTTGCTATATTTTTGGTTTCACTCAAGAACCAGGAGGCAATGATATGAGCCAATCATTGTACCAATAGAAACACAAGTGTTTGGTCATTTTCCTACCCAATAGAGTTCGACAATGCAACATTTCTTTTACAAGAGAGGAATCCCAAGGCTATGTGCCCAAGTGAAAAAGTGGGCTTTGTAGCCATGATTCAACAGGTTGTTGTACTCATGAATTTAAGTAGGTAACATTTTCTCTTTAGGTTCCAAACATCGCAACCTTCCTTTTCGAATTATCAAATCACCTCATTTAGATCACTAAAGACAACCTGGGGAAAACCATCCATAATATCAATGCATGTCTTTTTCTGTGTTTTTTAAAGCCAAGTACATCTTGCATAAAAATCATGTCTTGAGGATCTGATAGTAGTATCAATCCAATATTTACAAGAATCATTAATCGTACATATGTTCCAAGCTTCCACCAAATACTTAAGCCTCTAGCATGCCAATGGAATCAATGTTAAATCCCTTTTGGAAACCATATTGCCTCCTTAAAGTAATCAATTTGTGGCTACACGTTTTAGTTTCCCTTTGATAAACCACATAAGGGCTTTTTGTGCAAATAAGCTCTTTCAAGTAGAGAACTATCAGGGGATTCCCCAAACCTGGACGATTCCAGGAGAGATGTCTTTATTTAATAATTGAAATACAATTGTCTTGCCATTTTTCATCGGGATTTTGGTGGCGTGGCGAAAGTTTCAGATCAGTGAATAAATCAAAACGAAAGAAGAGACGTTTCTCGCTGTTACTGGATCAATGCTTAAACTGTTGAGCACGGACGTGAGAATTTGATCAAAAATCAGGATTATTCAAGTTCGTAGTCCAATGGCAGGTAAATTCTCCTTTTTCACTCCCAAGTTGTTTAGATTCTGGACTTTGAAATACTCCGATCGGTTTTGACAAGTTTGGTGGCCTGAAATTTACTTGGCTTCGCTAAAAGGACCGATATGATGATTGGTTTAGGTAGGGCGGCCAGCCTCTTCAATCTCTCTATTTCAACAAATATTTCTAGCTGTTGCCATAATGTCGACTATTAGATCCGCTGGTTAGCAATATTCACCCTAGCCCAATGAGTACAACTTTTGAGTTTCCTCACAGGTTGATCTACAACCGCAAGGTGAATGCTTTACCAAACTAGTGTCTTTGCACACCTCTTTGTTCTATAGAGCGGGTTATCCCTAGCAATTACCTATCTTAATAGGGGAGGGCTGTGAAAAAGAAGTCCAATTTTCCAATAAAGAAAGAGAGTGATTCGTCTACTTTGTTAATAAGGTAACAGAATGAACTTCAAGTACTTCGTTCTTCAGTTAATCAACCCTCTAATTGTTTCTGCTAACAAACATATTTTCCTATGGAGTAGATAATTTTGAATGAAGAATGAATGAAATAGAATTTTCTCGCAAAATCGTATGATCAATCCATCCAAGAAGAAATGCCAACTAAAAGAAGGTAAATAGGTCGACTGAAGGGAATGTAGGATTGGTATGGGTCACACACACTCTTTCATGGGTTGATCAAAGAGCTGCTAACAAAAAGGCAAAGGCAGGATTCACTATAAACCTAATATTGTTTCACATTCACTTCGGCAGTCTTCTTTTAATATTTGACATACCCACAAAATTATTAATTAAAAAAGATAAATAGGTAATCAAATGGAGTGGTTCCACTGATCAAGTAATCCCGTGAGCCAGCCAATAGAGTAAGGAATAAAAAAAAGACTTGGCGTGATAGAAAATTGCATTTATTGGGGTATATAAACATTCAAAAAAGGTTGAATCTTGAGAATTATTCGCCATCACACCGGCACAAGGTCAATAGCAAAGGCAGAATATTAGATCCTTCTCAGCTCACACACCGCCAGGTGACTCTTTTCCTTTTCGCAGTCACTTCAGTTAGGCTGAGGGATGAAAAATGAGAAATACATAAGCAAAAAGAGTCTAAACACATAGGATGGTTCAAGCACCTCACTAAGGTTAAAGGCATCTGTCACCTACCTACCGTTTAGGTGGCACCAGCGAGATCTATGTAAGGTAAGGAATGGTGGCTTTTTTCGTACTTTTATCAGCTAAGGAACGAGAGCTACAACTACCTTGTCTTAAGTGGTAACCCATTTGGATGAGCAATCACTACTTTGTTCTCGCCTTTAAGTATCATTGACTTTGTGTGGCTACTTGAGGCCAACCACCACATCGTTTGTTATTGCTTTCTTTCACATATTTTTCTTCATTCAGTCGATTCCAACTTCCTCTAGTTCTTTAGAGGGACATATAATCGCTTCACAGAGTTTATTGTCAATGCATAAGGTATTTTCACTATCATGCTTTGATGTTCTTGATGGGCGACTCCTGGAACAACCACATCTGGATTTTCAACGCAAGTTTCTTCCAACTTCCTTCCTCCTTTACATGAAAGGAGAACGGAACAACTGGACATAAGATTGAGAGAAACCCTAGCCTTTTCATTTAGGCATCCACCTTGGCTTTATTCAAATAGTTTCTCTTTACCATTTCGTTGTCTTTTATCTTGTTTCGAGAACAAATTTGATGGCTCAAAAAGCTACAAACTTTTAACATCATCGATGTTAATCTTGAGCTTCATTTGTGTTGGACCCTTCCAACTTAGTAATGACAGGCCCAATGTTGAGGTTGGGCTCATGAACTGCATCTTCAATTATTATCTAGGATTCATTTGTGTTGGGCCCATCTAGCTCAGTAATGATAGGCTCAATATTGCAGTTGCGCTCAGGGACTGTAGAGGTTTATTCAAAGGCTCAAGTTATGATACTTTTTGGGTTGCACTAGTTGCGCTCCAAAGACAACCCTTGGACAACTAGGGTTAGGGTACCATTTCTGTATAGCGAACTGTGGCTTTATGGGTCCCAGAAGTTGACATAGTTAGGCCGTGTAGGTTTGCTACAATGGCAGCAGACTGAATCATCCCAAATTGTAGATTTGTCATCTGATGTATCGATTAAGACTGTGGCTCATGTTGTGATAGGGTTGTAGGATTTGTCTCATTTATTGTTGTGTTGACCATGGACTCTCCAGCGTTGCACACGTGAATGCCCCTTTCGGGTTCGTCATACAACCCTTCACTACTTCTCTCCCAGCGATGGCTCCAATGACTCCGATCGAACACATCGTCTAGTTTGACAAGCGTCGGACCCTTCCAAGGATAAGAGAGAAAGCTCGACTATTTTTTAGATAGGTTGTGTTGGCGCTTAAAACTAGCATATAGAAATAAAGCTAACTTACAGTTGATGTGGAAGGTTTGGACCCGAGAAGCCTTCAGTCTGTGGTGTCTTCCCACGAAGGGTAATGCCAAATTCTTCCTAGGGAGAGAAACGGCAGTGAAGCCTAAGACACTGGTGTGGTGCTGGCCGAAGGTCCTCTGATGCCAAAGTTAGTAACTAAGAGCGATTCTATTGACAGAGTGAAAGCACAAGTCAAGTAAACAGTCTTACCTCTTAGCTGGGCCAAATGTCTCTATTTATAGAGAGCATTTGTGATGCTCTTAGTACTTAGTTTCGATGTGGGACTTGTGGGAGTGTCTTCAGTGGTCGACGCATGCCCTAACAAGTTTGGTGGGAGTTCCGAGGTGATCTGTCAGAATCGGTCGAATGTGTTGACCGGTCGCTCAGCATTGTCTCCCGAAGGTTGGTGTCTTTTGTCAATTTGTAGGCACTCCGCCGACTTTACCAGTATGAATCGATGGAGCATGCCAATCAAAGTTTCGGCATGGCTCACCGAGCTGGTCCTGGCCGTGCAGGTTTTGCCACGTGTTAAGACGTGAATGGGGGGGGTCAGATATGGTACAAATAGGTTGTGTTCACGTTTTCTCGTCGAATTGCCATCCCTTAGCAAGCATTGCAGAGTTTTCAGGCTATTGACAACATATGCAGTGGCGTAGGCTTCCACATTTTATATAGAAATCTTTCAGTCCTTGTATTTCAAACGAATTATGCACTTACCAGCCATTGGTCAAGGCATGACAAACCCTTGAGTTAGAGGTTTTGTGGCATCAAGGTCGATGCGCACTCTCAAGAAGCCGTGAAAGCTAGCAACATTAATATCTTCAACCTCAAGCACCGACCCAAGTCGAGCACCCATCTGCCTGGCATTTTTTGTTGTGAAAAGATTATGGGGGATACCATTTGCTTGTACCTAGTATGCTGCTCGATTTGTCTGGATATCATTAGAAGAATGATAGATAGGCTAGTGTTTCACAATTATGGTGTAACCTTTGATGAACAGTGGACCTCCTTCAATCAATCTTCTCGCAACTTCTTCTTATCCTATCGTGATGGAGCATACATTTTCTTTTGCTTTGAGGAGCTTCATAACACCTATCCTGCTTTAGACCATTCTTAGAACTTCCTTGACAACAGACTGCGTTGGTTCACTGTCCGCAATGAGAAGTCCAACATGAGTAATATTGTTTTTGATATGTTTTTCCAGATCCTTACTATCTTTGGAGTGAATGACCATTTCATCTTCATATGGATAACCATCTTTCATATTGAAGAGTAAAGTTGAGACAATATAGTAGAAAGGGAGAAAGAGAGATGAGAAGGAAACAAATTTTCTATCTCACACCAGAAGAGGACATCGCAAGGGGGAGCCTCACATTCGAGCATTTTCATTTCACCCATAAGGGTATAATAGTTTCCAGTTTGTAAAGGGCTTCGCTCAAGCTAATTCATTGTATATAAAACTTATGTAAAGGGCTTCCCTCTGGCAGTTCACCACATCTTGATACAACAAATATCAAACTTGTCACTGCTTCTCCAACACTACTAGGCAAATCTTGCACAGTCAAGCAACAATCAATTTAGAATTCAAAATCAGCCTATTTCCTGATCTTTCAAATCTTGCGGCAACCCTCTCTTTCTCACAATGGGTGGGACCCACATTTAGGCAGCAACCCTACACAAGGAAATTTGTGATCCCAAATCAAAAAGTCACGATAACTGTAGTTCACTTTTGTATGCATTTATTTGAGAGATAACCTTGAGATGTTTGTTTTGACAAAATATGATAGATGAGAGTATGGACATACACCAGTCATAAAAAGCAAGGGTGTGAATAAATTCGCAAGTACTGTTCAAGTTGATCAAATCAAATCAATCTGAAACGATTTTATTTAGGTTTTACACTAAAAATTGAAATTTTAGATCAAACCAAACCAAATCGCAATTAGTTTGATTTGGTTTAATTTAAACTATTGAAAAATCGTCCAATTCGAACCAAATTGCATGTTTTTTTTACACTCAATATTTCGTTTGATTTAGACAATTGAGAAATCGTCTAAATCAAACCAAACTGCACGTTTTTTTTTTATACTCAATATTTTCTTATTAGTTTTATCACTATTTGTTAGTATGCTCCATCCCACATTGATATGAACCATTTAATGCAAAAATACTAAATTTCTAAAACCATTTGAATTTAATACCATCTCTCAAAATTTCTCAATTTTCAATGGTAAGTTTTCTCAAATATTTTTCACTTACTGTACAAAGTTCTCTTTGATATATAAAGGATATAGAATATTTGTTTAATTGAAGAAAAATGACCGAACCTAAACATTCATTAAATTAATTAATACAGTTGTGTTATTAGTTTGAGGCCTAAATCGAATCAAACTAAACTAAATCAAACTATGGGTATTACATTAAATCGATTGCAGTTTAGAGTCTAAGCATAACCAACATACATCCTTATCGAAATAGAAGTGAAAAGTATGAAAGAAGAAGTGCAAGTGAAAATAAGATAATCAATCTCCACTATTAGTTTAAGAAGCTAATCAAGTTGCTGACTTTCTAGCTAAGAGAGGCAAGACTCACTCTCATTCACGCAATTGGTTTAAATTCCTTCCCTATTAGATGGTATGTTAAATTTATTTGGTAAAATGGTGGTAAAATTCGTCGTTGTAATATTTTTTTTTTTTTTTTTTTTTGTTTATTTATTAAAATAAATAAATAAATAAACTTTTAGACCGACTGCCACTTTAGTAAATATGTGCGATGTGGCGCCCGAATTGAAAAGCCCAACTCGTCCTCGACCTCGAGTCCCTGACAACTCAGAATCCTAAAATAACACTCTTTGTAAAACAAAACTCTCACAAGCAAGCTCTTCACCGAAAAATCAAATATCTTTATATTTTTTGCAATATACAGGTACTTATTCTCATTATTATCACTGTTGTTATGATGATTATTAATCTTATTTTTGGTGTTTGTTTGCTTCTTTTGATAATTTTTGTCTGTTTTTTTCTTTCTCTAGGGTTCGATTTCATTCAAAGCATTGGACTTCTATTATTTTTTCCATTTACTAATTTTCAATATTTTCATCTTCTTCGTTCCCACCCCTTCAATTCTGTAGTTTTGAGCCATTGAAGGCCGCAAACAGGGAAGTTAAACAATGGGTTCGTCTTCAAACGCAGCTACCCCACAAATGCAGGTAATATATATATATATATACATATATGGGTAGCTATTTTTGTTTTAATCTGTAGGATATTGGAAGCGATAGAATAGTTGTGACTTCGTCCATATGTGATATGTATTTAATAAAACAACCATGGAACATTGCAAGTGTTAATATTTTCCAGAGGAAGGGCTTTCAGGGCCTGAACGTTTGATTATGGCTGTGAAAATTTGTATTTCCGATTAAATTTATGTCGGAACATGATAGTTTGCAGTACACCAAGTTGGGTGAAAGACTTGTAAGCGGGGTAGTCACAGTAACATTGGTTTTTTTAGCTTATGTGGAAGGACCTCCTTATGTTTTCTGGATGGTCTTTAAAAGGAATGACATCTCCAATTATGCGCTGACTTTCGTATGAGTTTCATTTTATCTGCCCATGAAATAAAAAAGAAGATGGATGAGAAATTTTGTTAGGAAATATCCATTGAGCAGGTGAAGTTTCTGTTGAGTTTATAGTTTGAGGGACCTTTTGGACGAACATTTAGAATTTGGAGTTTCTATCAAATTTATTAAATATTGGCTTCTCTTCTTTGCACACTTTGCGTAGGATTTTCATTTTCCACCTTCTGTGTAGGATTTCCTCACTTTCTTTGTTTCATTTTGTTATACAGATTCCCAATACTGTACACAAATTCAGAAGCTCCAACTAACATGATTCTGCTACTAAAAATAAATAAATTATATGTTTACTCTCCAATTTCTATCTCAATTTCTTTTCTTCTCTTGCTTTGCTGGTATGTTGTTGGTTGGCATCAGAATGTTAGTTTCAAACATTGACTTTTAGACAAGTAAGCGCAGAATTCTATGCTTTTATGTACGCCTGTCTGTGTTTGAGTGCACACATGTTTCTGTGTTCATCTCTTGTTTTCTGTGTCATGGTTGGACTTTCTTCATCAAACTAACATCTATTGGCAGGAAATTATGCTGGAGTTTCGTGCTGGTAAAATGGTTTTTGAGGGGAAAAAGGTTGCTCCTGATACCCGTAAAGGACTTGTTCGCATTGCGAAGGTATTTCATTATTCTAATTCTAGCCTTCAGAAGTTGACATCCATTCTATCTAATATTTATTTGAAGTATTTCTGGCACAACATTTTAGAGTAAATCTATCTTCTTTCTGTATCAGGGTGATGAGGGGTTGGTGCATTTTCAGTGGCTTGATCGGAGCCAAAATGTTGTTGAAGATGTATCCTGGTTTATTTTTCATTTTTTCAAAAATCTTTTTCCAGTTTCTAATCTTGATTTGTGGTGTCGGAACTTTGTATTTCACAAATGCATGACGCATGTTCCTTTTCTTGAAATGTTTTAAGCCCTTTATGATTATTTCTTTCATAGTTGTATTTTGTTGTTGTTGCTGTTTTTGTTATTGTTATTATTTTTTTAAGTCTTTGTTCTTTCATACTTGTTCAATTCTCCCTCTTATATTTGTACGTCCTTATTTTGTTGTAATTCTTGTTCACTTCACAGTTTCACTATTTCCATGTTTTTGTGTGTTTACTCTTTCGGTTTATATTTATCTTCTGTTTTTTTTATGTACTTTTGCTAAAATTTCCTTAACAAAAATACCACAGGATCAGATCATCTTTCCCGATGAGGCAGTTTTTGAAAAGGTATTTAGGATTATTTGGGATTTTTGTAATGCAGATCTGCCCCCTCCCAAAAATCTAATGTTCAAATCATAAATTTTGGTTCACTCAGGTTAATCAAGCATCAGGAAGGGTTTACTTATTGAAGTTCAACACTGATGATAGGAAGTTCTTCTTCTGGATGCAGGTTTGGTTTATTGTGAATCTATTTTCTTTTCTTACCATTCAATGTGTAAGTCTTATAAGATTCTAACTTTGATTGCTAATATGATATTAAGGAGCCTAAAGCTGAAAATGACTCACACTTGTGTAGCTCAGTCAATTACTACCTCAATCGACCATTAGGTATGTCAAATTCATTTTGTTGCTTTAGGCTACCACTAACATTATCTCTATTATATATTTTTAAAAAGAAGTTTCTGTTAACTGCACCTCTGCAATGTATTAAGCTTTATTTGAATTATGTACATGGCACGTACTTCCAGTCCTTGACATTTAATGGCATGATATTTTTCGATGGATATTCATATCTTATCGTATCACATCATATGGCATTGTAGAACATTACCTAAAATGTGAAATCTCTCACTACAGAAAATCTTTACGAAGGCTTCAACTTGGACTTTCAAAACCTGAAAGTTCAGTCTTTGTTTTGTTGCATTTCTGCCTCAAGTTTGATATTGTGTTTATCTTGCTGCTTTGGCAGAGTTCCTTGATGAAGAAGGGCCTGATGCTTCTGTTCCTCTACAAGTTTCTGAAGATATGGTTGAAGATGATATTTCATCAAGGTAAATTTTTCATAGCATAGCAGTGAAACTTGCAACCTTTGTCCTGTTAGTAGCCAAAAGAGGGAGAAGGGGGAGGGGGGGGAACAAAACTCCACAACAAGTAATAAAACCTGAGTGGCGGACTTATAGTGGAATGTCAAATAAGTTTAGGGTTCTTTCAAATAGGTTGACATCAAATATTATATTACAAGATGAAAAAGGCTGCCACCAAATACTGTATCAGAATTAATAGCAAATTCTCAATGATTCCAAAGGCTGAAATGGCTAAACATAAAGCAGTTGTATTTTTAAGAAATGCTGGTGAGCTTATTGACCTTTTTATCAAAGATGGTCGACTCCTAGTGACTTGTTAAGGAAAACTAAATTTTCCTCTCCTGGTGTAATACTCACTGTAATGTTAAAAAATTATGTTGTTATGATCGGACTCCCCTCATAGAAAGCTGAGGTGGGGAGGGTATCGGGGACACAGGCAACCTTTAATAAGATTTTTACAGTGTGCTCTGCATCTGGGCTTGCCGTAATGATGTAAGTTATTTTTTAATAATGCATGAAATTGTGGCTTGTCTCCATCCCTTTTTCATTTTGACAACATGAGCATTCTCTAAGCGAACTGTTCATCAATCACTTGATGGTTGGATGACTATTGTGGATATGCACATAGTACAGGGCCAGTAACTATGTACCAAGTTTTCTAAGCACCAGAAATCCCTTGTCTGGGTCCTTGGTCACAGAGGTATAGTTGTGGAGTGGGAATGGGGATTAGGATTTTGATTATCCTTCCTTTAACTTGTAGGACTATATTTCATGACCTTCAAGGTGGTTTTCCAGCTTGTGCTTGTGTTGTAATTGTTTTCATTCATATGTTCTACACAGTCCTATAAAGTCTTTGATTCATGATTTGAACTGTTCCTGAATTTAAAAACGAACTGTTTGTTTCTGGGAGTGATTATGATGATATACTTAATTTCTTGCATGTGCAATACCTTTGTTATTTTCATTTGAAAATGTGTGTTTCTTCTTTTTCTCTCTGTATTCTTGGAATTTGCATAACATTACTCTGTTATGATCAATGTTATGTCTTCCAGAGCTGGAATATTGGTGGAACCAAACTTCGGTGCAGAAGTAAGTAGCGATGTGACTTCTTCATCTGGCCCAGTGAAATTGGAAGATCTTCAAAGAATCTTAAGCAATATTGACCCAGCAGGTATCAAGTTTTCTCCTTATATTATACATTTGTATATAAGTCTTTTCTCTCATTTCATTGAATTACTCTTCCTTCTGTCACTTCTTGTGTCATCTGCAGATACTGCTTTGGATCCAGATGAAGGTGAGATCATGATCTTTTATCGTTGTGTTGTTTTAAATGGACACAAATGCCTTACATCCAAACTTTTGTGATTTAATATGTATAGGTTGCCTTGATCTAGGAAATTTCTTACGCTTTTCATTATCTGAACTATCTAATATATTGCATAGTTTCAATGCAAAATGCCCTTCATATTTTTTATTCAAAAGAAGTAGCAATATTGTGGAAGATTGAATGTGTTGCTTATTTCCTGTAGTGAAATCCTTAATGTTTAAAAATTACTTCAACGTGGCATGATCAAGTGTTTTTGATCCCCATTACAAAATAGATTAGAACGCGTACTCATAACTACTAGGTAGAAATAAGAAAGATAAATGAATTTCTATAACGGGTTCATATTTTTAACCCTGTTTGCTTTTAGCATCGGAGGTCATCTATTTCCTTAATTCAGCCAGTAAATAACAATTTTTATGAACACTTTGCCCCGAACTGTTATGGTGCTTCAGTATATGCCTTTCATTCAGTGTTTAGGCCCTTTATTGAGTGTTTTTATTCAAAAAGGATGACGTGGTGGGCGGTATTCCTGGAATGTTCATTTTGCAAATTACCATACTAGCCTGTTTCTTTTCTCGTTCTTCCTTGTGGTGGCCTTTCTCCTAGTTGTTTGGCAGAATAATCAAGTTACTTGTGGGAAAAGTTCACTTTGCTCTGATGTAAGTAAATATGGTAATTGAGGCACAATTGGGTTAATTTAAATGGCAGAATCTGACAGAATTGGTGATGCAGGGCAGCAGCTATAAGCTGCTGTCCAGCGACCCAAACATACCCAAAATACAGAGCATAGAAGGATAAAGCAGTAGAATCGAAGTTGGAACGAAGATAATTGAGTTCTAGGGCAAAATTCCCAAGAAAACTCTTTAGACTAATGTCTGAAATTATATTCATCAACAAAACTAAATACAAAAGTCTCTAAATAGCCTATTTATACTAAAATACACCAGCCAAGCATTCCCGTTCCTAGTTTAATAAGAAACCCTAATTGACAAAGGAAATTAAAACCTAAACAGGAAATTAAACCAAATCCTAGTAAGAATAGGAAAACAAGTAATAAAATAACCTATTAATTTAATATAACTAAAACTTAGCCTTATTGGCTGATGCCCACTTAGATTAGGAAGTCTAATAGATGCTCCTGCATCAATTGGTCCCAGAGGTTCAGGTGGTATTCAATGATTTTAACAAAACTGAGAGTTTTAAAAGCAAGGTGACAATGTGAATTTGGACCATTCACAGAGGATCTAAAGTGATTTTAATCCCTAATTTTCGTATTAACGTCTCTATTGGGACCTGTCAATCATTATTTAAAATTCTAACAATTGGCATACTGGCTGATTGTAGTAGAGTATCTTCTACAATTCTTTAAAATATGATTTGGCTCTAACATTTTGACTTGTCTTTTGTCGGGCTAGGCTTGAGTTTGGGGGACATATTGAAACCTGATTTGATTATGCCATTGATTGAGACATTGCAACTAGAGCAGCGTTTAGAGTCTTACTTACCTGAGGTATGCATCATTCTGGTACTTGAGTTCTCTGTTTTGTTATGCACTACTTTTGTGCCATTGTTTGATTTGGTTGAGGTTGCAGGGTCAATGGTCTCCAGAGGATATATTGGAGTTGCTGCAGAGTCCACCATTCCGCCAACAAATGGATTCATTTGCTTATGTAAGAATTTAAAATGTCATCTTTTGGAATTGTAATGCTGTTTGGTTGTTTTTTTAATGAAGGTAGTTCGTTTCTTTCTTTTATCATCATTATCATGCTAAACTTTCTTTTATCTTTCCCTAAATTTTTATAGGTACTTCGAACAGGACAGATAGATTTGTCTCAGTTTGGTGTTGACCCAAGTAAATGTAAGCAATTTATTTATTTATTTTACTTTCTTTTTTAAAAATTTGATACTGTCAATGGGCGAAATTCTGAAACTTGACAATAAGACATAATAGCATGTGAGAAACATCAACTACTTGTGAGATGCATCTTAGCCATTGCATTACCATTTGTGGAGAGAAATAGAGGAGGGGAAGAAGGGGCGGAGGGATAAGGAGAAGTAAGACTGGTAATCTCAGAGGACGAAAGTGGAAAACTGGAGGGGTGAGTGAGGCATCCACCTAGATCCACCATTTCAAATACGTCCTAATGGTTTATTTACTGAGCAGGAAGGAAGATGGAAATGCGGTGACTTGTATTTTTACTCCTTGACCTTGTCAGATTAGATTTTGGTAATGTTAAATACATCAGTAGTTTCCCTTTTCCATTGCCTTCTGTGTGCCATACTAAAATCAGGAGGGAAAGCAAACTCTCCATCCATACTATCCAATCCATTTTTCTTATTTTCCTTCCTTTGTGGTAAATACTGTGTCAGAAAAGATAACTCTGCTCTCCATCAAGGTTCCCCAATTCGACTATCAGCTTACCTCTAAATGGGAAAATGACTACCCATTCTACTAGCATTTTCAGACAATTCTAGTTCCATTTTAAAGTTCCTTTGGCCTGACGTGTGGATGAATCACATTGGCCACATGCAACTTCATTAAATTGAAAAACTTTAGAGGGCCTGATGCTGATGTTATTTTCCAGTATTTTGCATCCACTTGAGGATTTGAGAGCACCTCAACATGATATCAAATGACATAACTCTATATCATGATAATCCATAGTATTGTTACTTATGGTTTTAACTACTTTTCCCCTCTTGCAGACAAATTCACTGTATTGTCTTTTCTTGAGGCACTTGAGGATTCGGTTTCGAAGGCTTCAGAGTCTGATGAGTCAAGGCAAGACAACAAGGATTTAAGATCTGAATCTTGTAATCGTAACGATCCCATGGATGAGTCCAAGTAGTGGAGACACTTGTTTTTATGCGTTTCTGTTCATTTATCCTCCTTTCGTTTGTAGGAATTTTATCCAGTCTTCTTGTAACACTCTGTATACATCGTTGGTTCAAGAAAAGGAAAAGATGCAACAAGAAATGGGAAAGTGTTGAAGATTTATTTAGGGTTCCTACTATTTCGTACACAGATCAATAAATATCTTAAAGGTTTTGTATTTTTTCCTTGTACATGTTGAATCGGTCATAGTACTTTAACGTCAAAGTTAACAACGTAACATGTCAAACTATTGGAGGTTAATGTGCCAACGTAGAATTGTTTGATTGATTGTTTTTTCAGTAAGATACGACTGCCATGGCTGCAACCTCCATGGTGATCAAGTTTATCTGTTGTATTTTCTTCAATTGAACGTATATCCTCTTATGTAATTTTGCAAAAGGTTGGGTGTCCAGATAAATCGAATGTGTCTAGAAAAAAGCCTGGGTGGAAATAAAATCAGTCAAACGAAAAGAAACTTAGGCTTTTCACATATAGAGAAAAATCTTTCAAGTTCAATATTTTAGAGAAATCTCTTGTGAAAAGCTAATACACAGGCATTGTTGTGTTGTGAAAATAATTGATGTTAGATTTGTTGTGAGAGAAATTAGCTATGAAAGAAAGTTGTTTGGCGTTTGGTAAACTTTTTGTTAAAAGTGATGTTGGTACAATAATCAGTTTTCCGAGTGTTTGGTAAATTTTTGTGTGAAAGTGTTGTTAGTTGTGTGTAATGACTAAAAAGGGCACTATGTTGAAATGACTTTTCTATTCAAGTGTTTGGCAAAAAAAAAAATTACTTTCACTTTCTCTTACATATTTTTTGTGTGAAGTATGTTTTCTTCACACCTAGGGGTGGGCACGGTCCAAATTGGATCGGTTTCACCTCAAAATCACGGCCGAACCAATTACAATATGACGGTTTGGTTCGCTTTGGTTCGGCCGTTTTGGGCCTAAGCCCAATTCTCTTTCTTTTTGCATTTTTTCAATATTGTTAGTGCAACTATAATCAACAAATTCATAACTTGCTTAATACATAATTCATTTTTTAGAGTACGAAACCATCATAAAGCTCAAAATGTCATAAAACTTTATATTTCATTAACTAATATAGCTCAATTCAAATATAGTTATTAAATTCAAATATAGTTATTAACTAATTAGAGTATTACACATGTAAAATAAAATGTAAATAAATAAATATACACATAAACAATCCGGTTTGGTTTAGGCCGGTTTAGAAAAGCTCAAAACCAAACCAAACCATATACGGTCCGGTTCGGTTTTTAAACCATTTGACTTTTTCTTGGTCAAAACCAAACCAAACCGGTAATTATGGTTTGGTTCGGCCGGCTTCATCGATTCCGCCGGATTGATGCCCACCCCTAATCACACCTTAAAAATTATTTAATCATAAAACAAATAAAGTATCATATCAAAAATATAGTGTCAATAATATGATCTTAACAAAAATTAAGCTAGTCATAAACAAGGAATCATATACAATTTCTAAGTAGATGAACTCATTAAACTGACGGCTATATGATTTCTCAATGCCTCCATTTTTTGTGCTACTGGACCATCTTCTTAGTATGCATCAACCTCTCTCTCAATCTCTTCACCTTGGATGTCATTTAGGCCATCTTCACTTGAAAAAAATCATATATAGCAGAAATCAAGCTGTCATCCTCCAATGTTCACTCAGTGAAATCACACAAAACATTTTCATTTGACATGTACACTACTGTATAAAACAAGAAACAGCTATATAAAACAAAGACATGGTGATTAATTCTTCTAGCTGTGATGTGAGTCATTGAAAGAACACTGAGATATATAACAAAACAACGAGAAGAAGAAAATAATCAGACAACTAGACAAATCATTAATTAATTTGTTAATTAGAGTAAGGGTATTTTACGATATGTCAAATCTGTAGAGGGTAGGTCAGGTTTTTATTTTATATTTTTTAAAATTACGAGTTTACCTTTAATTTGGATAGAATTTAAATAATAAAAATTGGTGGCAGGCCCTCAACTGACGATATTTAAACAATTGGCATCCTTAATTTACCGAAAAATTTGTTAAGAGCTAAAATGACAATATGCAAATAGTTCAGGGGCAAAACTGCAGAAAACCCTTTAAAAAAAGGGAGTTTCACTAAAACACCAAAAATGGGGGTTGAAATTATAAAAAAACCCAACACCGAAAACACTTTATAAACACACCCAAAACCCATCATTACACACACTCAAAACCCATTTATAAACACACCCAAAAAATATACAATTGTTGATTTTAGGGTTGATTTTGGGTGTGTTTCTATGTTTAAATAGTGCTTGGGTTTTTTTATAAATACATGTCTAGGATTGGGTTTATTTATAAATTTGTATTAAAAAAAAAGTGGATGTGTACCCGCCAAAAAGACTCTGAATGAAGTCGCCCTTTCGAGTCCTTCCTTCTCCAAAAATAAGAAGGCATAGAAAATTCACAGGGCACAGAGAGGAGAGAGCGAGAGAGACGCAATGCCTGAACGAGACGAGAGAGACTCTCTCTCTAACGCCAGGATATTTTCTTCTCATTCTGTGAGGAAATGAGAAATACGACGAGTACGACCTGGAGAAGCAGCGCGACCTCAACCCTAACCGCGACAATGCCTTCGCTCGTCTCTACGGTGGCGTCAAGGACAAAATCTAAGCTAGGTTTGTTTGAATCTCTTCTGTTCTTCATTCCATTGTTTCTGTTTGGTTGCCGAGAAAATGTAGCAACGGAGAGACAGGGGAAACTGAAAGATTTGAGTGCCTGGTGTTTGATTGTGTGCTGAAATGTGCAGAAAGCCGAGATGGGTGAGTAATCGGGCTGTGGAGGTTGCAACGAATGTGGAGATTCAACAGACCAAAGTTTGATTGGTGTAGGATAGGAAGTTCCTAACCTGCCGAAATTGGCTCAAGAAAAGGTTTATCAAATCATCTGTATTTTTAATTTATGTATTTTTAATTAAGCTTGAATTTTAGGAAATACGATTAGATATTTGGTGGCTGTGGGTCACCAATTAGGCTTTTTCTCCAATTGTTTCTTGGTTTTGGAAAAGTGGGGTGGATTGGGCCTCTGTCGCTCTCTGTCTATCCATGATGCACAACAAGAGTGTTGTTCTCGTAGTACTAGACTAGAAATAAGATAACTGTAGAAGAATCTGGAAGGAACTAGACTAGGAAGTCCAATTGGCATTTCCTCTTTCTTATACAAGTTTAATTCTGAAATAATTAAAAATAGTTGGAGAAGTTTTACACACCTGACAGAATGTTGACAATTGGAAGATGTCTTACTGATTTAGATAAACTTTTGACCCATGTAGAATATCATATTTAAGCGCCCATCTAATTTAATTGAATGGGGATCGACAGTTGCAGCTCATATAGTTTAGCTGTCAAGATTGTGTTATTGGACTGCGTTTGTGCGTGTTCTGCATTGTGCTTAATAAAAATTGTTGGGAGCATTCCTATGAGTCACTTATCAAAGCTATAGTTGTTTAACCATTGTTGCAAATGCAATTGGAGCCTGCAAGCATGTTTGCAATTGTAAATGTATTTATGTATGTAAAGTATGTTGGAGAACCTTGCAGCCATGCTTGCGCATGTGTAGTTGGTGCCCGGGGATCAAATTATAGTAGGAGAGTGCTGCTAACAGCAAATCAGGTCAATGCGGTGTCTATTTATCATTTCTATTATCGTATCTTGAGCAGGAGTAACATGCACTTCAACTTTGATGCCTTAAGACTGAACTTGTTAGCATTAGAAAATTTAATGGTGCATAGTTCTTCGGGTAATATATTCATTTTCCATTTCTTGTGATAACTATAGCTAGAGTTTAGTTAGGCAATGAATCTGACCTTCTTCATATTCTTCTACTTGTGCTACAGAAATATCTGCTCAGCTTCAAATTCCAAAGCCCAATGACAATGAACTTTAGTTAATTAGAAAAACTCATCATTACCACCTGGGTGGGATTCAAATACTGGTTTTAGTAGCGTTCTTACTGTGCTTTTTTCTTGCATATGAGACAACAACACCTGACATGAAAAGAAAGTGAGACTGCTTCACCTGAAACTGTTGAAGTTGAAGTAGTCAAAGAAGAGGCAAGTTCTTCTGGTAGTGTCTTAATATCATATGATGATCAGTCAAGCAGCTATCATAATGTCAATGAACTGAATGGGGCAGAAGCTGATCTGTTTAAACCTACGACCTGTAAAGGCAACCAAATTTCTGATGAGGATCAAATGATCTGGGAAAACACGGGTAGTTTCACCAAGGAATGTCAAGTTTCTGAAGAGATCCGGAGCTACAGTTCTGTGAAGATTGCAGATGTCAGTCCAAAGGTCCAAAATTCTAGTGCATCTGAATTGAAAAGGTCTGATGCTTTGTCTGACTCTAGATTTAAAAACCAAACAAAATATGATGGTAGTAGATTTAACACAAAGGGTAGGAAATCACATGTGGAAGATGTACAAATGCTGGCTTTAGGTGGAAGGACCTTCCAAATTCCTGCTATGTTGGAGAACAGGTTTTCCAGGAAAATAAATTGCACTTAAATGATCGTGTGTTTTGGATGGATTCAGTATTTTCCCTGAAGAATCCCAGCAGAAAAATGTTCTTTAATGTGTTGATTCTAAAGAACCAGAAGGAACCGGTGCCTGCAGAAGTGAATCAGAAGTTTCCAGAACCCTTTTTCTAATACCACATGGTATGCTAGATTTCAGTTCTAATGTTGCAGAAATATTGGACTCCCAGAATGTGGATAATACTGTATCTGAAAACAATGAAACAGCGGTTGAGAGTTACAACCTGGACTCACAGTCAAGAAATGACTTTCAGCTTCATTGTCAAGACTGTTCTTCGAAATTGGATAGTGTGGGAGATTTCATGTCCAAGCTAAACGAGAAAGTGCAAGTTGAGGGTGGCTCCGATAAAAGACGTAATTGAGCCCAAAGATTTCGGAACCAAAGATTGCAACCCACCTGTTGAAAGTTGCTCTGGTGTCCCCCAGTTACAGACTGAAGATGACAAAAGCTATTGCCAGCAAGATAATTGAGTAGAGCAGAATAATTTGAAGAGTGATAAAATCAATCTCAGTTGAGATATTGGTGTCATACGAGAGTAGCAGGATATGAATCCCGGATCTTTTTTGAATGGAACCTTGCTTGCAAACAACGCTTCCTGCAAGGTTTTGGGGAAACTGTTCATGAGGTTGGTTTAGGTGACTGATGCTTGTGGAAATGAGTCAAAGAGTTCCAAAGTAGCAGCAGCAATGCATGATGGCAGACCTGATTTGGAGGAAAAGGCTGACTACTTAAAAATGGAAGTTGCAGTGACCAGCTCTTTCAAGATTGAACCATCATCAGAAAACTTCAAAGTTGTACGAATAATAAGCTAAGTGGAGTTTTCTTTATCTCGTCTTGATTAAGGCCGAAAGGCATTTGTATTTAGTCTCATATCTTTTAAAACTAACCCAATTAAAATTGAATGACATTTTTCCTCTCTAATTTAAGGGTTTATAAGAAAATTCAAAAGCAATTATAAACTAGGTAGGGAAGAAGCCATTGTTGCTCTGCATTTGTCTCCAATTACATAATACATTACCAATATATCCGTTACAGAGAAACTCAGTGAGGGAGGAAAGAAGCAAAGAAAACCAAACGAACATTCCCTTTGCAAAAACCATCATAAAGGATATTCTATCAAGCATCAACACATAGTTTACTGTAGAATAAATTATGTATATTTCGCCTGTTCATGAAAAAATTACATCTGAACTTACAGCCAGTTACACTTGTACAATATATCTAATTAATCAGCCATGATTTCCTCCTCTATCATATATAGGAATTGTAATTCTGATCCATAAAGGAATTGGACCTGTAGCTGTTTTGGTCTAATGGTTGGCTGACCATATTATAAACATCATCGAGCTCAGAAGTTGACAAAGGCTCTGCATCTTCTGCCAATAGTTCAACGACTTCGAAGAATAAATTGGGATCCTCATGATCATCGGCATTCCCTATTAATCCCGCTAGTTCATCGATGTTGTAATCAAAATTACTCAGATTGCTGGTGGCTGCTTCCACTGGTCCGTCAAATTGATTAACACAAGGCTCTTCTTGGCTTTCAACAATCTCAGGCAGTTGCTGCGAGTGTAACAATGGCGGTTCGCGGTCTAGTTCTGCAAAGAGTTGATCAATGTGGAAGCTTTTATAATTGGTGTCGATCAAATATTCTGGATCATAAGTGGTACTGTCATTGATCATCAACTGATTCCTCTCATCATTCGTAATCTGCGGCCCCACTGAATTTTCAGTTTTCATCTCCTTTGTAGATTGATCTCTTTTCATCTTCTTGTCTGATTGATCTTGAGACGAGCACTTCCTCTTTTTCCCAGACTTGTCCAAATTGCCCTTCCTTCTCAGCCGACAAATCACAACGTCAAAATCATAGCAATTACTACTTGTGCCATTCTTGCAAGCCTTTTTGAAAAGACTATATTCATCCAAAAGCCAGCCGGCGTGGTCCTCCGAAGTATTCCCGTTCTCGTACCGGAATTTCCGTTTTTTCCCTATAACATCAAGATTAGATTTTCCATTAATCTCATCCACCTCATCCTTAACATTTTGGTAGGTTTCGGTTTCGCTCCAAGTACCGCGGCCAGTCTTGCGTTGGATGCGCAAACCATTTCTCTGGAGCTCAGAAATGAAGTACAAGTCTTGATCCTTAAGTTGATCTCCTCCGTAATCTCTCCAAATTTCTGAGGGTTCTCGTTTGTTGCCGAAGAGGTTGCACTTGTGGATAACCTTGTTGTATGGCGGCATCAAAGTCAGAGGCCTTTTCTCCACCACCATCTTGTAGAGGAAGGAGCCGATGATTTCTTGGTCCGTGGGGTGGAACCGGAAGCCGAGCGGTTGTGTCACTCCGGAATTAGCCATGAGAGAGAGAGAGAGAGAGAGATAGAGAAAAGACCTTCACCACACAATCTTGTTGAATGACACCGATTTACCGAAGTGAATTCCCTGAAAACCTGAAAAGGGTTCTCAAAGAATCGGATTTCCCAGCGCTGGACGTGTTCATATGCACTGCTGATCCGTTCAAAGAACCACACAATCTTGATTTAACTTTTGCCCAAAGGCGGAAGACTGTGTTCTTGTTCAAGTGAAGTGCGCAATAGTGTTTATTTATAAGCCAAGAGTTACTTGGAATCAAAGAAAGCCGTTGGAGAGAGAGAGAGAGAGAGAGAGAGAGAGAGAGTTTTCCTAATTGATTTTAATTTTGGTCAAAGATTTGGTCAAACAACCACGAAGGAAGCCATTGCCTTTAGGCCCAGCCCCGGCAGTTGGATCCAACGGATGGGTGCTGTTCTAATGATACCTGATTTTAATTTTTACAAATTTATAAATAAACCTAATCCTAGACATAAATTTATAAAAAAACTCAACACTATTTAAAACATAGAAACACACCCAAAATCAACCCAAAAATCAACAATTGTATATTTTTTGGGTGTGTTTATATGAGTTTTGAGTGTGTTTAATAAATGGGTTTTGGGTGTGTCTATAAAGTGTTTTTCATGTTGGGTTTTTTTATAATTTCAGCTCATATTTTGGGTGTATTAGTGAAACTCCCTTTAATTTTTGGCGTTTTTGCATGCTCATTGCGTAAAGTTGCCTTTATTTATTTATTTATTACTTTGTTTTATTTATTTATTTTAAAATTTATGCTCTTTTATATTTGTTCTTTTTTTCTATTATACAAGCGCTTTTCAACTCACTGGTATTCTCAAAATTCAGGTGCTTCCCTTCTGCTCACTCTCCTCTACGCAATTTCAACTCACTGGTATTACAGTAGTTTGAACGAAATTATTATAATATTTTTAAATCAGTACATAAGTTGACAGGCGTATGGAAAAAGGCCATATCAATATAGGAGAGTTGACCTTCAATTGTACAAGTATATCAACCCTGCAGAAGCATGAGACTCAGAAACTAAAGAAGAATAAAATGGCAGAAGCATGTGTTCTGCCTTTTGGATCTATATACGTATTTAAGAGTACTCGTGCTTCTGTATTTGTGATGAATTTTGACCTTCTACATATTGGAGTAGAACAAAAATCAACTAAAAGTCATATGATCGAATGAGTTTTTCTAGTCTCCAATTTCCTTCAGAACAATGCGGAACTCTGAATTATTCATGTTCATTTTTTTTTAAAAGCAGAGAGAGAGGATAAAGCCCAAGAAAAACCACAACTGAGCCACACTGATCATCCAAAAAGTAGCAACCCCATCAAATCATCTATCAGAAAATAACTAAGCCAAACTGGAGGCTCATCAAAATGACTGACCCCCAAAGCCAGACTAAAAACTCCAATTTGCCAAGCGATATACAACAACATTCTTTTCCCTAAAACCTAAACCCTTACTTAACCCTAAACACCAAACACAAGGTGGGTAGTAAAAGCAACAATAAAAAAAGAGAGTAATTTCGATATTGGCTTAACAATACAAACACAAATATAAACACAAAATTCATCACAAAGCAGCAATTAAAACCCTAGAAATTAAAGCGAAAGGAAATAATGAAATTGAGAATAAATAAACCTAATGTGTATCTTACATGAGTCTTGTGGCTTTACTTCAATTGATCCAACAAATAAAAAAAGAAGAAAAAAGAAGAAATGGAAGAGAAGAGCTTTGGGAAGAGAGGGCATGAAGATTGAAACGAACGAGCAAAAGAGCGGGCGTGGAATTAAATGCGGGTATTTTTTGAATTATGAAAGTTTCATTAAAGTCTAGCACGTCTTCAAATTTGATTCCTACATAATTAGAAAATGAAAGTAACGAGCTACTTTTTCTCACAACAATTATTCACAATAAGTGTTTTTTTCATCTCTTACCAACAGCCTCTAATAACCAAATAGAAAATGACAAGTGGCTAACTGAGGGTTTTTTTTTGGCTTAAATGTCAAAATGGTCCCTGTGTTTTACCCATTCAGCCAATTTAGTCCCTGTGTTTTTAATTTGGCTAATTTAGTCCATGTGTTTACATCTGTTAGCCAATGTAGGACAATCTATAATGGGCTCGGCCCATACCCGACCCGGTTGTTTCCAGAGGGCAAATGCCAATGAGTGAGGGAACTCGGATCTTTCAAAACGCCCGTCGTTTGTCGTCTGTGTCTTCCCTCCTAAAACCCTAAACCCCCTCTGTTTCTGTCTGTCCCTCGCGTCTCCATTTCTTTCTCTCTATTTGTCTTTTGGAAAGATTCAGAAAAACCCTAAGCAATAGCTAGGATCCGAGAGAAAGAGAGAGAATGGGAATATTCGAGCCGTTCAGAGCAATCGGCTACACAACCAGCTCTGTGCCATTCTCTGTTCAGAGGCTCGGCACTGAGACCTTCGTCACTGTCAGCGTCGGCAAGGCCTTCCAAATTTACAACGTAATTTTCATTTTATTTTATTCATCTCGTTCGTTAGTATTTAAGTTACAATTTTGATGCTCACTTCGTTTTTTTTTCCTTAAATTGTCTTTCGATGCAGTGCGCAAAGCTCAGTCTGGTCCTTGTTGGTAAGTTACTAATCATTAACAATATTTTAGTGTTGGGAATTCATGTTAACTCGTAGTGTTCTATAGAATTTGTGAATTAGCTCGGAGTTGTAACTTTAGTTTTGATTTTGGGGTGCAAAGTCAGCAATTTCAATGTTTCAGGAGCAGGATGATGTTGTCTTGACGAGTTTTCTTTTAGTTTCTCTTCGTCCAAATAAAATTATACTGCATTCTTTCGGAATTTTATGCGGTGTAATTATATGAACTTTTAAAAATAAATAAAAAAATCTATGCAGGTCCACAATTGCCGAAGAAGATTCGAGCTCTTGCTTCCTACCGTGATTATACATTTGCTGCGTATGGGAATGATATAGCCGTTTTTAAGCGAGCTCATCAGGTTGGTGGGCAGTGTTGTGTCTATAGATTTGTTTAAAAGGAATGAAATTTGTCCCCCTTCCCTTGTCTTAAATCCCAAGCTATAGTTTATGGGTTTCAGAGTTCGTGCTTGTCCTTCTGATTGATGCTTTTGTATGCTAGCTTAGTTAAGAGTGACTTCCTGTATTGATCTTGTACAAAAATTGTTGGCACAGAAGAAGCAAGCAAAATAAAGTTGAGTAAAGGAGGGAAAATTTGATTAAACTAACGGAAGTGAATGAGTAATGCAATCTAATGGAAGTCGTGGTTTTGCAAACCAATGGTCAATGTTGTAACTCTACAATTTCTTATGACAGAGATGGTATCCTAATTTCATACCTTTTAGATAGAATATTATAAATAATGTGATGCTGGGCAGCCATCTGCATCTAATATCAGAAGCATCTGATGGACTGAACTTCATGTTTGACTATAGTTTTAATTCTTTAACAGGTAGCAACATGGAGCAGCCATAATGCTAAGGTCAATTCGTTGCTATTGTTTGGAGAGCATATCCTAAGTGTTGATATTGAAGGCAATCTATTTATATGGGCTTTTAAAGGAATTGATCAGAATCTTTCTCCCGTTGGCCATATCACGTTAGAGAACAACTTTAGTCCTAGCTGTATAATGCATCCGGATACCTACCTAAATAAGGTAACTGCATTTTTCTCAAAGAAGCTCTATTGCAATTTTCGTTGCAAAATAACCATGAATTTTCAGTCATTAAAATTCATGTATAGCTCTTTTTTCCTTCCAATTTAAGATGAAACCCTCTTTATAATATGTACAGGTTATTATTGGGAGTCAAGAAGGTCCTCTACAACTTTGGAATATCAGCACAAAGAAAAAACTCTATGAGTTTAAGGGATGGAAATCTTCTATCTGCAGTTTTGTTTCATCTCCTGCACTAGATGTTGTTGCAGTTGGTTGTGCTGATGGAAAAATTCATGTTCACAACATTCGTTACGATGAAGAGCTAGTCACATTTGCTCATTCGACACGCGGTGCTGTGACTGCCTTATCTTTCAGCACCGGTAAGAGTTTCAAGCTTTTTATTTATATTAGTGGCTGTCCATTACTATTTTACCATGGTGCTGTGAAGGTTGCTGTGTGGTACTGTAGAAGTATTTCTCTTTCGCTCTTAATTACCCAAAAATAGAACAATAAAAAGGGTTTTAGTACTATACTATCCTGGGCCTCTTCCCTCACAATTGGAAAAGCACAGGATATTATAAACTGTGACGTATGGCTTAGAAATCCTGATTTGGGATTCTATACTGTCAACATGCCCTCTCACATGTGGGTCAGGACTTAAACCGAAGACGTGAGTCCCACCGCATATGGACAGCTTAAATTGTTGACGTAGGTTATGTTTGGCTAAAGGATTGGACCAAATACATGAATTGCATGCTTTGATACCATGTTAAGTCAACAGCCAACCCAAAACCTATGGAAAAAATAGGTGGAGAAGCCCATGATCTTGTGTATTGTTAGGCAAAGCTTAGAATTTCCGATGTGGGATTCTATATTCTCAACACGCTCCCTCACATGTGGAAAACTGAGCCAAACATGTAGGTGAACTAAATTGGGTGACGTTGAGCACATGTAGTTGCTGAGCCTAACATGTAGATTGCCTGCTTTGATACCATGTTAAAGTCAGAGCATCCTACCAAAAACCAATTGGCAATGGGTGGAAGGATAAACTTTTGTATTGTAATTCAAGGCTTCAAATTCTCAATGTGGGATTTTATGTTCTCTATCAGTTAATACCTTTGCATTTTTCCTAAATTAAAACTTGTGCAATAATTTTGGAATGTTTTCTATTTTTGTTTCTGTTGCTATCTTCCAAATTTCTATTTTCTCCATGTTTACGGGGACATCAATCTTGAAACATGTGCATAATTAATTCTCAATTGTCCCTTTTGAGTTGGGACTTCTATGTTTATCCTATAGAAGAAAAGAGAAAAATTAATGAGTTACGACCTGTTATATTTGATAGTTATCTATAAAGTTGGTGACTAGTTAATGCTTATGGTTATTTATTCCTCTTTTTTAGATGGGCAGCCTCTTTTAGCATCTGGAGGTTCTTCTGGTGTCATAAGCATATGGAATCTTGAAAAACGAAGGCTTCAATCAGTTATAAGAGATGCTCATGATGGTTCCATACTTTCACTTCACTTTTTTGTGAATGAACCTGTGTTAATGAGTTCATCATCAGACAATTCTATTAAAGTAAGAGTAATTTTTTGTCCTTTATTGGTTTTCATAAATAAAAATATATTTTGCATCTAGTTGCTTGTCCAACTCTGTAGGGAGAACATACACTGGTAATTACCACATTAATATATTGCTGTAATCAGATATTATAATTGGAAATTTGTTAATTAATACTTTGAAGAAAGCTACAAGTTACAACCATGGTTTAATATAATTTTCTTCTCCATCAATAAAAGAAGCCTTTTTATGAGTGACATGACAGCTTGAACTGTTTCTGCTTCAGACTACTATTAAAATAGGTAGACACCAGAAAGTAAATACTTCAGCAATCTACCAACATATGCAAATTGGTTGAACTTAGGATACGTTGTTTGTTATTATTATCAAATGATAATTTCTTCTTTGGCTTTGCCAAGATGGATTTTTTTTCTCTCTGCAAAATGATCCTGTTTGTTTTGCTCACTTTAATATATTTTCTTCAATGTTTTTTTTTTTTTTTGTTTTTCTCTTTTTTTTTTTTGCTGCTTTTTTTGTTTTTTTTTTTTTTTTTTTTTTTTTTTTTTTTTTTTTTGGCTTTGGAGTTCCTTGTAAATTGTAGTTTGAACATTGTAATGTTAAATATTTGAAGGAATTAAGACATTACAAGGTTTTGCATATATCATTATTGTATGGCCTTGATTTACTCCATAAGAAAGAAAAAAAAGAAAAGATTACCCTGTTTTTTCTTGTGCTGTAAAATTGATTTATATTTATGCTCGTCTAGATGTGGATTTTTGACACAAGTGATGGAGATCCTCGTCTTTTACGCTTTAGAAGTGGTCATAGTGCTCCTCCACAATGCATCAGGTATAATGCTTTTCATATTGATTTTAGGAGAGTGAATTTTTAGTTTCTGCTAGTGTTGTTATTGCCATTGTGCTACAAGATTAGCTTATTTCTGCCCATTGACCTTGTGACCTGCATCTGTCATGTCTTTGTTATCTTGCCGTGTTTATATCTGAAGCAAAATCCATTTCATGATCTGCTGCTCCTTATCATGTTGCTTTTCTACACAACAATTGAGGACTTTCTCTACTTTTAGTTTAAATAGTGCACTAGATCACTTTTAAAGTCTTTGGTTTTCTGTGAAGTTTATGCACTTGCTTTATGTTGAGGAAATTAGCTGCATTTCAACATTTTATTAATCTTATGCATGAATTTTAGGTTTTATGCAAATGGGAGACACATTCTATCTGCTGGTCAGGATCGTGCCTTTCGCCTTTTCTCTGTAATCCAGGTTTGGACTCAGTCATCATAAAAGTCTGAATACTGGTTTTGTGTTTTTTAAGTTAAATATTTTCGTAGAAGTTCTCAGAAGAGAACTGGAAATGTTTTTTCTTTTATCTTTTCACTCTTTTCCTCACATCCCCTCTTTTTAGTGTTTGTATGACTCTTTGTGTATGCCCGGGGATGAATTATTTTGAGTTTTCTCACATGCACAATGAATTGTGCACATGGGCCAATTTTGATCTTTCATTTGGACCAACGCTTCAGATTAGAAGATCAGTCAAAAACCAGTTTTCAACCCCCAACCTGCACTTGTTAAACAAATCGTGAATGTTGACAAAACCGAAGTTTCAGGCTTTCATCCTTCAACCCCACACTTTGGCGTCATGTGGACCAAGCATCCAACCACCATTCATCTTTTTCTCTCTTTCTCTCTCAGTGTCAGTAGTCTTCATCCTGTTGTTGCTCTTTGTGATAAAACAATAATGAGGTGAGGAGCACTGCCATGGATGAGTGATGAGATTGGGTGATTGTGGTTTTTGAGAATTTTTGTATGATTGGATGAGAGGAAAGTCAAGTATGATTTAGTGGTGTCTGGAGGTTGGATTGGCAATGGCTGGAAGTGTAATTTTTGGTTAAAGAAAAGTGATTTTTTCTATTAAAGTTAACACTTGAATTGGGTGAAACAACAGATTGTACAATTTAACCCTTTTCCCCCATCTGTAGGCGAAGGCCGTAAAATTATGGGTAAAAGCAGATTTTGATAGATGAATGAAATATGTGCGCACTGGGAGTTTGAGTTGAAGGGTGATTCTTGTGGACTTTGGTGGCTGATTGTTGAAAAAAGAAGAAAAGAAAGGAGAGTTGGGTCAGTTTTGAAGCATGATAAAAAGATGGATTTTTTAAACAAGCTAGAAAACCATCTGCAATATTTACACTTGGAAGGTTCAAAAGTTTTCCAAAGTTCTCTTTCTACCCAGCAGCGTGTAGATTGAGAAGGAAGGTGCATTGACAAGATTACAAATATTCTGTATGAAAGAACTCTGATGCTAGATATATCTTACAGCTTTGTTGTCAATCTCTTTTGAGTAGAAGTGTTTAGAGGCCATACAATCAAGTAAGGTTGGAGATATGGGTCCCATTTGGTAACTGGTCACAAACTTAATGCACTCAGGTCAAGGGTTTTAAAACCAGGTTTTTGTTGGTGTTTTGATATTGGTCGTTTGGTCAAACCAATGATCAAGATTGGTCCATGTGTACCTTTTGTAATTCTTATCACACACCCCATCATAATTGAGCTGTTAGTATAAAATGTCTAAACAACTATTTTTATTATTTTTTATGGTTCTGTTTAATGTTTGTAATTTAGTTACATTGTGTTATTAGGATCAACAAAGTAGAGAACTTTCTCAACGCCATGTATCCAAACGAGCAAAGAAAATGAGGATGAAGGTATTTTCTATTCCCTATTTACTGTTTTCATAAAGGAGAAAATAACTTATTATTGTTTTTCAGTTTGGATGTATTAGAAAAGGGCTTGATCATTTCTCCATGTTTTTCAAAATGTTCAAAAATAGAAAATGTCTTAGATGGATCCATGAAATGCTTACACTAGGTTTTCATCTTTCTAGGTATTTAGTACACTATTTATAGTCTTTGTTACTCGGACTAGGTATATATTTAGTTCCTTTTCCCCTCCCTCTCTGTTCCAAATATTTTACACCTTCAGAAGTGTCTCAAGTCTCAACCTTCTCATGTCATAGTTAAGTGATGGGGATACTCTGTGTGTTGAGTGTAATGTGTAAATTTTTTATCGACCTCGGGTATTTACTGTACCCTAAGCTAGTCTGTTTCCTAGGATTAGTGAAGTATCCACACTATGCACAGCCATGTACCGTGGCTAGACTTTTATAGAAATGTCCATGATAGTTATATATATATATATATTTATTTATTTATTTTTTCATGCCAATCTTCAATTGACAAATAGTGCTATTTCAGTATGCAGATGGATTAACTATTTAATTTCTGTTTTCCTCACCTTCTAGGAAGAAGAGATAAAACTGAAGCCTGTGATAGCTTTTGATTGTGGTAAGGTCCTTTTGTACGTGTAATTTTATGTTTACTGGTGTTCATTTTAATAAGACTTCTTCTGACAAAAAGTAAACTGAAATGCTAGAAGAAATCCAAAAAGTACTGAAACAACACTTATCTGACACAAATTTACCAGTGAAAATTATATTTCAATATAATGAAATTTGGTTTGACTTCGACCTCAACAAAATTGATGCTGAAGTTTAAATATCAAAACCATAGATTTAGCATAGCTAAAGTCGCTAGGACTGGTGTTAAATCCTATTCAATTTGAGAAATCAGTTTCAGAGTTGGCTCCTTTCTCATTTTGGCATTTTCTTAAATTGCATCAATGACCTGTTATACTCTTTGATCTATAAGATTTGTTGAATCTTCTGAATTTTTATACAAAAAATTATTTCAGCTGAAATAAGAGAGCGAGATTGGTGCAATGTGGTTACATGCCATATGGATACTGCACAGGCATATGTGTGGCGACTTCAAAACTTTGTTCTTGGTGAGCATATTCTGAAGCCAAGACCTGAAAATCCCAGTCCTGTGAAGGTTAGAATTTCAATCTATTTCAATACTGCTCATTTTTTGTGACCCTTGTGCTCAATATTTTACAAGATTTATAACATCCATTTTTACAAGGTTTAATATTTTACAAGATTCCTGATGATTTTCAATCTATGAGATAACAGTAGCCTGACAAAAAGACCCAGTTCTGATGACTATTTGATGTGCAACCTTAAAGACTTGTGTAGTACACCATCCTTTTCAAACAGTACAATATTAATGAATGGTTGTCTTTGTTGGTGGTAGGCCTGTGCCATCAGTGCATGTGGCAATTTCGCCATTCTGGGGACAGCAGATGGTTGGATTGAGCGCTTCAACCTTCAGTCAGGAATGAGCCGAGGCAGTTATGTAGACACGTCAGCAAGAAGAAGCTTTGCCCATGATGGGGAAGTGGTTGGAATTGCTTGTGATTCAACAAATACTCTAATGATAAGTGCAGGATATCATGGAGACATAAAGGTCAGTTTGTATTTCTTATTTCAAAACATTACGCTCTACCTTACTGTCGGATTTGCTCATATGCCTCATAAAGTGGAATACAAGGTCTGTGGTGCTGAAGGGTGGGGATTTACATGGTTTATGAGGCTGATGGTGGTGGGGCTGCCCTAAACCTTGTTTGCTTGTATGTTTAGAGATATTACAGTTTGCACTAAGATACGTTTTTCTCTTGTATATATTTTCATCTTGATCTGTAAGGCTCAGCACAGTGAAGAAATTTGCTCCAGCTCAACTAAGCTATTCCCAAATAAATGGAAGAAATAAATTTGCTGAATGTGTTGAATGTTTCATTCGTCACATGTTTTGACCTGCAGGTTTGGAATTTCAAGGGACGTGACGTAAAATCTAGATGGGAAGTTGGGTGTTCTGTTGTCAAGATTGTATACAATCGTTTGAACGGTAACTAGTGTTTGATATTCTTTTGTCATATTAACGTGTTTTGTTCAGCTTTTTGGTATCATAAATGCCTTGGATAATATTGTGATCAATTCAAAAAAATTTCAGGTCTTTTGGCTGTTGTGGCTGATGACTTAATCATCCGCTTGTTTGATGTTGTGGCATCAAGAATTGTTCGTAAATTTGAAGGCCATACGGATCGTGTAACAGACATGTGTTTTAGTGAGGATGGAAAATGGCTTTTGTCATCCAGTATGGATGGTAGTCTTCGAGTTTGGGATGTTATTTTAGCAAGACAAATAGATGCATTGCATGTTGATGTGTCTATAACAGCATTGTCTCTGTCACCAAATATGGATGTTCTAGCGACTGCACATGTTGATCAAAATGGGGTCTATCTTTGGTAAGTCTTCATATCTATTGACCCCAAAAGAGCTAGTGAATTTTTGTTGGGAGGTTGAAGTTGATAAATGTGATTGTATATAGAGTCGGAAAAACAGTTCTAATGAATACTCAGCCTACAGCTGCCCTCCACTTCAACATTACAGTAGAAACAAATCTTTTAAATTTTGTCGAAACAGAAGCCACAATGACGACGAAAACCTCTCTCTCCCAGTGTTTCTCCACCCCTACACCTCTATAATCTTCGAAGACCCTCCCATGCCTCTCATCTAAATTACCCAGATTACAGCCAAGTCACTACAACCCCATAGAACCTTAGCCTTTTGCCTAGACCAAATGCATCATGTTTTAGCAGAGCAACCAAGTGAACCTTAAATTTTTTAATTATGTTAACAGTGAATGATTTAGCATGCAATCGATGGTAGTTTTAATACAGTATCATTTCTTATTTGTTTTCCTCATTTTTGACCGGGATATTCATTTATCAAAAAATTCCAAACCTGGCTACCTTAACAGGGTAAATCAATCAATGTTTTCTGGAGCTTCAAAGGTTGATTCTTATGCAAGTGGAAAGGAAGTTGTGAGTGTTAAGTTACCATCTGTCTCTTCGACAAAAGGTTCTCAAGATGAGGACTTTGATGAGCCTATTGTGGACAATCCACAATCTAAAGATGCTTCAGCTTTTACAACTCGTGACCTGCAAATTCCTGATCTTGTTACTCTCTCATTATTACCTAAAAGCCAGTGGCAAAGCTTAATCAATTTAGACATCATAAAGGTATTTTCTACTGCTGGTTATTGATTGGTTTCAGACTTTTTGACCTCATTTGTGAATTATGGTTGTCCTTTTGCCCTTTACATTTTTTAGTGATTGATCAGTAAATTATGTTGCATCTCTGCAATGTCCAGGAACGAAATAAACCAATTGAACCGCCAAAAAAACCCGAAAGGGCTCCTTTCTTTTTGCCTTCAGTCCCTTCTCTTTCTGGAGATATATTATTTAAACCCAGTGGGTCAGCGGAAGAGGAAGCCAAAGGTGATGAAGTAGAAGACACTAGAATAAAGTCTGGTCTGGCACCATCGCAATTTGTGCAACTTCTTCACTCGTCTGCAGAAATGAAGAATTGTAAATATCTTATCTTTTAGTTTTCATTTGTGATTCAGTTGAAAGGTTTCCTTCTTGATTGCAGTAAGATCTGTGCAAAGACATGATGGTCTTTAAATTGTGTATTTTTTGCAGTTTCAGCATTTACTGATTATATCAAAAGTTTATCTCCATCAACACTGGATATGGAACTTCGGATGCTTCAAATTGTAGATGATGATGAGCAAGAACCTGAAAAGAGGCCAGAATTATTTTCAATCGAACTGCTTCTTGATTATTTTATACACGAGACTTCATGCAGAAACAATTTTGACTTTGTACAAGCTGTCATCAAGGTGTTTCTGAAGGTACAGACTTCTCCTTTCTTGTATATTTTTTCGCTATCAACGGAGTTTTGACAAAATTCCAATATCACAGACCTAGAAGCAAGAACTCTTAATTTTCGAACTGGCATGTTTTATAAAAGTGACTGGCATGAGTGAACTTTTATCAAATTTATGAATCAAGAGTAAAATCCTTAAATTTGCAAGTTTCCAGTTGGTCTTCAGTGGCCCTCAACTCCTTGTTTAACCTCTTTCTTTTTCCATTGTTTTCTTCCTTGACAGATCCATGGCGAAACAATTCGGTGCCAATCAAGACTGCAGGATAAGGCAAGAAAGCTCCTAGATATTCAAAGCAAAACATGGCAGAAAGTAGAAAATTTGTTTCAGAGCACTAGTTGTGTGGTAGCTTTTCTTAGTAACTCACGGTTTTGAGTGCCCTGCAATTTTGTCATGTATTTCTGATTTTCTACATATCCATCCCCAATTTTGTATCATGCTTAGGAACGGTTCCGTGTAATAGATAATATTTCTGTTGCATTCTCAAGTTGGCCAGAGTTGATGCTTGCTTTTTCATTTGATCAACTGTCTTGGCAATTGTTAATCGAAGCCAGGACTGATAATGAGTCGGGACTTGAGAGTCGCAAACTTCTTCAACTGAAATTGTTTATTTCCATGGAGACTCAGTTCCAGGGAAGACGATGAGTTATTATTTCCATGGAGACCCAGTTCCAGGGAAAACGTTGAGTTATATATTTGCAGATGTCTAGGAAATGGTGAAGATTTCACATCGTCTGTAAAAATTCGGTTGTACTATAGTTTTCAAATGCGATCAACAGATTTTTAGAGTGTATTATTATCTTCTGTAACTGTCTGCCTGCCTCTGCAAGATGGAATAGTTTTACCTTGCCCTGCAAGGTGGATTATTTTTCTTTTGGACTGGGATATAAAACATTTATTTTACGTACATCATATTAACCAACGTAATGTCTACATAGAAAGGAAACGACAAAGCCAATAAAACACATGATTGTTTGTACATGAGCATTAAACACTCATTTTCTGGTAATTTGATTTATACATTTATAAGGTAGCAATGCCAGTACCCGATTGTGATATTCTCCAAGCGCCCATATGGGAAAGATATTTCTGTAGGCAGAATAATGATCATGCAATTTTTATTGAAGACTCCCATGATTTGCTGTCCAAAAAAAAAGTAATATTTTAGGATGAAAAGTGTGTTATGCATAATAGAGATTTGAATTTGAGCCATCTTTCGAGATTTGGAAGAGAAGTACCGCTAAACTAATAGTCAATGTACCTGTTGTGGGAAATCTCCATTTTCCATCTGTGAATAATCAACAGCTTTGCTGCACGATGCAAGGGGATCGGATCCCTCTCAGCCTAAACAGTCAAAAATGGTAAAATAAAACAAAACAAGTAAATTGTTATCTACTATTTCTCTAGACATAGGTTTTGTAGGAGAAACAGACTGCAACACACCTGGCCTGCTTCAATCAGACCCAACATTGCCCATCCAGTATTCACTATGTGTGGTTTGTTCCCTTCGAGATTTGTGTATACCTATTAGTCCACTCACAGAAGAATAGACACCGTTACAAATATGTATGTAATAGCATAATGCTGCTATTGTACAATTCAAAATGTGCTCTTGACCGATAGTCCGGTGACATAATATATAACAGCAAATGCTGTTATTATCTAATCGAAACTATTCTATTGTCGAATAGTCTAGCAGCTTATGTTGTCAGAATGTGTTTCTAAACTATTAGGTAGGTCACAATCCCTTAACATAAGATGCTAAATTGTCTGACAAGAGGACATTGCCGCTTCTATAGCTACAATCATCTATACATCCTCTGCTTCCTTGAATTATAATAGTCACAAACTAAACAGAAAAACCTCCTAAACTCAACAAATCAACCCAATGGTGTGAGTTGAAAATGAACATAGATAATTAGAATTTTACCAAAACATATATGGATTCCCAAAATTTATTGATCCTTACCTTGTTTTGGCATGATAGGTAGCTCTCTCCCCAGCCGCCCGAACCAAGTTGTTTGGACAGTAAGAAATCACATGCTCTTCTAATGCTATGGCTAGTATGGTAGGTCTTACCGCCAGCCACTAACCCCTTTATCCCAAACCATGTTCCATAGGTGTAGCAGACTCCCCAAGACCCATACCTGCAACATTAATTGATTGATATAAGGTCATATTTGCTGATTTGGATTGGATTGGAGTATGGGGTAGAATTAGATTGCATTGGATTACATTATTGGAGAAGATAACACTAATCGAGTGATGTGTTTGGTACTATACATGATTAAGGTATTAGCTTAACTGAAATATGCTATTATATTACATGGTGTAGCAGGATCACATTGGATTAAAGATGATAACACCGATCCAACTTAATCCCAACCTTTTGGTGGGATTCATAATCCTACGACGTTGAGCCTAGTAGGATTAAACATAATCCAAATCAAGGTTGTTTTTAGGCTACCAAATATTTCACTAAGATTAAAAATCACATCTAGTCATATTTATTTAACCATTCTAATATTTCACTAAGAGAAACAAATTACCATGAGCCATCAGGTAGTTGTATGCTCTCGATGAATTTAACTGCCTTTGCAATACATGCTTCAATTTCTTTCCTCCTATGTCCTGGATATAATTTCATGAATGATTTAAGGCCTTCAATTGCTGCTGATGTGCATTCCACGTACCTACATTTTTTTATGAGGATATAAAATGTCATAAGATCTTTTGTGCCACTATTTTATTTGTTTTCGACAGAAAACAAAGTATTTTTGTATCTTACTGATAATCAATAATGATGTCTCCAAATGTTTCAGCTGGATTGATCATCTGGGATTGAAAAGCGTGTCAGATCTTCTCAAAAAAGTTAATTAACGTACTCTAAATATCCATTGAAAAGGACAGAATTGCTTCATCACCTCCAACCAGGCATAGGATCTTGTGAGTTCATACGATGCAAATCCTCCAGTACTGTTCTGTTGTGTCAAAGAGTAAATTTATTGGAAACTTATTAAACGCACGCGTGGAGGCATGACTCTATAACGTTGATAATGTTTTCTTGTCAGACTTATATTGTCAAGCATATATTTATAATGAGTGAATCTCAACTATACATTAAGACAAGAATCAACATGATCAATGATCCATATGTCAGACAGTGTGACAAACAAGAGAACAACACTCGCGGCCTAAAAACTTGAACAAAGTCCCGTGATTATACTTAATCGAATCAACTTCTAATGAACTATATAAATACTAATTAAAAGTAGTTTTTACCTGTAGGGATAATATCACATTTACAGCATCATATAGTTGATCCGCTTGCATGGCTTCTCCCACAATTTCAGACGGCATAAGTGATAGTAAGAGTGCCGCCTGTAATTAGTTGGTGTAAGTTTTTCAAAGTTGTTTAAGCTACAAACTAACAAAGGTGACAATCATAAGGGATCTGCAAATAAATTAGCTTGCATTATATATTGCCATGTTCATATTTTCTATACAAATCAACTGTTTGTTCCTTAGATATATATAGTCAGTTGAGATGATATAAATAGCTTTATTCTTACATCAATTAATGTTATGTTTATATATATAGAACTTCAAGGGATGTTCAAATAAGCTTATTGAGGGACACTTTTGTAGAGCTCATTCTACATTCTATTTCCGAACCATCTATTTTCGAAGTATTCTCTCAAAGATCATCTTTGCAAGAAATCACTTGAATCCGAAAACCGTTTAACCAGCTCCTAATGCACATCATGTGTTGCATTATGTGGTCAGTTAATATAATCAGAAAATGCAGTTTCTCCAATATTATTTTATGCCAACTCAAAACCCTCAAGTATATGTTGTAATTGAGGTACAAGGCAAAGGATTACCTTCAAACCTTCTGCCGTACAATCTGAGACAGGCCAACCATTGTCTGGAGTAGAGAACGGCCATCCACCTTTCGAAATGTGGCGGTACCAATAACTAAGATTGCCAGAGCTGTTTGTCTTAACCTTAATTCACGCACCAAAACCCAGTTGATTATAGTTAAATGGGGATGTCATATCTTAATTATATTATATTATGTTTTGGTAGTGATTAATTAAGTTTGAGGTTAAATACTTGTGTGTTTTTTATGAAATTGTGCGCCTTCTGAAGCACAAAACCAGATTCATTGACAAGGTTGGTTGCAAGGATTGCTTGCACAGCCAAAGCAACATCCCAAAACTGAGATCCATTGTATCCCTACATGTCATCAAAATAATGTTTAATTAGTCTCACACATCCTTTAAATATAATTATGTAATCATTGATTAATCATTAAACAATATTAATTATTCATTTGAGGACCTGCATTTTCATTCCATCTTCGGCAACCCAAAGATAATCTTTGATTCTTGAAAGATGGTTCTTGTATGCTTTTGAATTTGGATCCTCCAACCAACAACAAATCATGTTTAGTACCTGTTGATCATGAAGCAAAAACACACTTGGTCTGGTAATTAATCTCCAAAATAACCCAAAATAAATTGATAGAGTCTGCTTTCTTTCTTGCCTATTTTATCCTTTTTTTTCCTTGTATTTTTCTTTTTAAGCAAACCTTATTGACAGGTCCAATGCAAATATACTGAGTGTTTTCATCCTCATAGTGTATGTGCTGCATTACAGTGCGGAGAGCCTTTTGCCTTAGCCTTGAGAATGGCCATTTCATGAGAAGAGGCTCCCCGACCTTTTGAAGACTCCCCCACAAGATGTCCTGCAAAATGGGATGTGGATAATACAAGTCCTCCTGCATGCAAATTGTTCAGAAAAGGAAGATTGTTTTAGTTTATCTTTGTTAAGTTTCTCTATATTGGATTTAGACTGTTAACAGGAAAGGAAAAACAGGCTTCAATGAAACTGAAATTGTGATTTCCAATCAATTCGGATTGGATATCATTAGACTATAAAACATATCAAGCTTAAAGTACCAAGGTTCAAATGTCATAATTTGATTGATTTCAACTGATAAATTAAAGGTTGGGATTAGATTATTGGTGCAACTAAACCCATAAAAGAAGTTTAATTAGCAGTTGGGCTATCAAACCCTAATCGAACCTTATTAACAAACTATTAGTACAAGGAAAATGGGAGGCCCAAATCTATGATCTAATTAGAATGATCAAGAATATTTCTAGACCTAGCCTAATAACACTAACACACTTTTCCTTTTTCCTTTTTTTTCCCTTCCTTACGTCAAAACTTCAAATTAGGTCGTACATTTTTGTCTACTGTTTTTAATGTCATTTGAACCAAAGTTTATGAAACTAATCACAACCACGCACTTTTTAAATTATATTTACTTTAAAAAGTTAAATTATTATTGGTATATGTCTTATATTTTAAATGTACATGATTATGAAAAACATGATCATGTCATGAGATCAGATTCGATTAATAAACTAGGAAGAATAAAGTCATCCCAATTCTAACTTGTTTGAATTCTTATGACTCCATCTGATATTTGAGTGGGCCTCACAACCTTCCACCAAATTTGACTTGCCTGTTGTCAGTTGACTCTTTCTTTTTTACATATTTGTAGTTTAATCTTTTTATTTTTCTGGTAAGTGTATTTTAGTCCTTCGACCTGCACTTCATTGGTTACTTGCATTGCAGCGTCCCCAAGACTCCATCATGCTTTCAACTACATATCATAATATGTCATGCGGTCCTAAATTGGTTTTCCATTTTTCTTAATTAATTAAAACTTAAAATCGATCGTTCTGCCATAGATGAGGCATATGAAGGTAAGAGTGCTCATAACGGTCGAGAGAGATGTATTAAAAAAAACAGTCGAGATTATACGAATGCTATAGAACTCGAACCCATGACTTTCCTTTGGGAGAGGAAGGAAGAGCTTATTTGCTCCAAACCACTATACTAGACTAGTGAGTCCTTTACAATTTAGGCTCTATTTAGATGGACGTTAAAGGATTGGATTTGACAACAAAGTTAAATTTGCTAAAGAAACTAGATACATTAGATTGTATGTATTTGAAATAACTAGATGTAGAATATTTAAATTATTTATATTGAAGTGACTATATACAATGAGCCATTTTTGTTTTCTTAATTTTTTATTTTATTCAAATCTTGACATACATACAGACTATAGTAATATAAATATCCAATTTAACCTTACAATGTCACCTAAATTCCTAAATTTGGAATCACTCGATCCAAATGGACCCTTATATAATACAACTGGCAAGGGTCTTTATTTGCTTAAGTTGATTCAAAAAGAAATTTTTTAAAATAATATTTTTGCAGTTAATATTATATGTATAAGATGTTATTTTATTTATTTGTTTAAATTAATAAGAACTAAAAGGCTAGAAAGAATACGTAGCACCTTAGCGCATAGATTTCTTGCTTGGTCCCAGTCAATCAGTTGATAAGGAAAGATATAAAGCTCTCTTCTGAGTGATAAAACAAGGCCGTTGATGGGACCCACAAATCTCTTCCCATATAAATATGACATGGGCAGATAAACCATCCTGCAGTGACACCACATTCGACCTGCACCATCATCATGCATAATTAATTCATTAATCCATTTCATGATTGACTTTTAATTTCTTAAGCTTTTTGTCTGCATTCTGTAGCTATAATTAATTAGCAGATTCTTCGTTAATTTTCTCCGATCACATGCATTCATAGATAATATTCTTGCACATTATATATGTTATAAACAAAGAGGAAGAAAACAAAAGAAAAAAACAATGCAAAATACAGGCATTTTGAACGCAAGATCTTATGTTCGATTTCTCACTTTTAATGTATCGTATGTATAAAAGAAAAATAGAAAGCTTTTAATACGTCTACACACCTGGGTGTATTGGGAGAGAGTAAGGTAAAAGCCACAACTCCGGTGGCAATGGATTGTTTCCACTCCATTCGTAGACACCAAGGACCTACCAATTTTATTTCCAAATTAAGCTACAGTTAAAACCGTGCAAGATGATCAGCATTAACATATGGCGGCAAAACAATCAAAAAAATTTATCAATCCATGAACAAATAAACTTGTATTTTTGTTTTGGCTAATTTCATAAACCTCTTAGGACCACAGTAATTAGTGGAGGGCAATGGCAGCTTAATTTGTTAATAAAAGTGTGCTTACTGAAAGCCACATCTTTCCCCATGATGGAATGAAGGTAACCCCACCACGATCAAGAATCCATTTTCTTGCCCTATCCATGGCGCCATCACCACCGTCCATTTCCTCTCCAAGCAATCTCAAAGTGACATAGGACAGAGCTGTACAGAACATTGTGCTGGGGCCTTCTATATGCAATCCCCAACCTCCATCTATATTCTGCAATTCATTACAATTAGGTTGCACCCAAAAAAACATTAGTAATAATACACTTGTAGTAGTCAACGAGTCAGTGGTCTCAAGTTCGAACTCCTATAACACTTTAAGAGCGTGCGTATGAGAAAACCCTACTACCAAAAGATAGCCATAAATATTAAAATGGATTGTGGGTATTAATACTTCCATTCAAAGACAGAAGAATTAGGTGGTTTGGTTAATTGGTTATGTCAGTCAACCCATATCCAATGGATTTGTTAGTTCACATATATAATTTATTCAATTACCTCTAGAAGATAATTTGATTGGTTCCAAATAAATGGCCAAAGTCAGCCTAGTATTAAACACATCAATTACTACTTTTTTTGGTCGATCATGTCATCAGCTGTTAATTAATCTCATTAAATATATCATTTCAAATGACGGGTAGCATTCGGAAAATTAAGAAATTGATATACCTGATGGTTGTACAGATAGCGCCAGATCTCCTGTTGATGCTCATGCGGCAAGATTGCATGAAGGGCCCCTGTTACAGATAAGCCAATAACCTAGGACAAAAACCCCATTGCTTAAATTAATTTGTGCGATATAAGAGTGAGACATCTTGTATGATTGCTATCCCACACTAACACGGAATGTCACTATGACGGTATTCTAAATCAATCACTACAATGTATAAGAACAATTAACAACAACAATAGATGATAGTATGTATCATATAGTTGTGGATGGTTTTATCAATCACTACAATACCCTAAACCCTAACTGTTAATAACCGAATGAAGTTTTTCTTGACAAGAGACTTGTAGTTCAAGTGGTTAAAAGCAGTTATTACTGCATCCGAGGTTCAGTGTTTCCCAATATCTAAATATAATGTTAGATATATACATACAAACTAACATTATATTTTCTCCTTTCGTTTTTTATTTTAATTTTTGAATTGTGTTTCTCTCGGGTACTTGTGGACTGCAAAGGATTCCCTAAACCCTAGATTTCCTGTTCGATTTCCATGTTTTGTGGGATTCCTTATGGACAATGAAGAAGGATTGAGAGAAGGGGGGATATATGGTATATTGGCCAGCTACGTACTTACGCAGTGTATTATTGTAGCACCAAAAAGGGAACAAAAACAAATAAAATAGAAGAGGTAAACCCCCCAGCCCGAGCCCAGCCTTTGCTGCTGGAAGTCCTCTAAAGAGACAGGCAAAAAGTTCTCAGATTATAAATAAATAAATAAAAATATAAAGAATTAAGGAAAAGAGAGGTGGTAAATAGGACCATCAATAATGAAGGGAGCCAGCTTGATTTTAATGTAAAGTTGTTTTCTATACAATTGTATATTATTAATTGTAGGACATTGTATATATAAACAAACATTTGATGGGGATTAATGTATATAAATCATATACAAAACCAACAAATATGACTACGACATAGAATTCATCCGGTATATATATATATATATATATATATATCTCTTGAAAACCAAGAGAAAGGGAGGGGAAGTGGGGAGAAGAGGGAAAGGGGGACCATTGCATTGGATCATTGTTACAGCAATGAAAAGTTTTTATTAAAGGGGAGAAAAGAAAGTCTTGCTTATTGATTTGAACTCGTATGTTCAAATAGACTAAAAAAATATCCATTTAATGGATACTTTCATTATCATCATACACTTATTATCATATTATATGAAGAAAATGACTATGACGTTAAATGTATCGACAGTCCGTTTGAACGACTAAAAGAGAGGGAAAGGGGGACCATATATGTGATGAAAAGGAATTATACAATATATTATGTTTGAATGAATGTTCCGTGAAATTACAGAGGCATTATACATTAGTGTTTAATATTATAAGGAACTTTATCCCTTGAACTTTCATAAATTTAAGATGAATAATGGCATTATCCCTTCAACTTTCATAACTTTATCCCTCGATCGAGAGCCTAAATATGTACTTATGTAACTTGAGGTATACATCTGTAAGCAAAGCTCTAAAATGCTAGAGTGAATTCACGCAGAAAATTTAGCAAATCCTTCAAAATTAAACATATATTCCTATAAATTTAGTGTGAGGCTGCAGAGTTTTGGATCTTTCTTCGGGGAAGCTTACCGAAATAATTTTTTTTTTTGAAGTAATGTTAGAGTGGATGCATCTTTAGATTATTTGTTAATGTATTCGGACTAACTTATTACATCAATTATTATGATCAGTTAATAATTTACACATGTCACTTCTCGTGTGTCACGTCATATAGTATTACTTTTTATTATTTTATTTGACTTTATTAGAAGTTTAGAACAACGTGAATGGTTTTGCATGAGTAGTTAGTTTTTCACCTCGTTTATATGGTTGGTAAGGCTTTTGAACCAAAAAATGAAAGAGAATATATGGTAATTAAGGTCAATGTGTATAACCCAACCTTAGTCTTATTATAGGAGTGGAAATTATGAAAAGGTATTTGTATACACATAGTAACAGATATAGGTTAAGTATTGAAATTAATCACAGGGGAGCATTTACCCTACCCGAGATCCTAGGTTCGATTCTCCTACCCCAATTTCGTTTGTATAAAAAAAAATATATATATATTGAAATTAATCTTACCAAGCCAGGTAGAAGAAACAAAGGTCCCCCATAGTCACCAGGCCAGAAACCATCCTCAGCCTGCAGAGTGGAGTAAAAGCTCAAGGCCCTTCTCAGTGTGATCCCCACTGCTTCCTCACTTATTTCTTCTTCATCACTTCTCACTTTCACCTGAGCTGGTACTCGCTTCATTTCACATGCTTTCTCCTTTGCAAACTTTGTATTCAAATGTATATATGCACATACAATTAGTTAATTAACCCAAATTAATTAAAGGCATTTCATATATATCAGAAAAATGAAATATTTATGAGAGAAACCATGCACAGTGAGAGCTGCCTCACCTGAAGTCTCATTAGGAGATCAGAGCTATGTTTGGATTGAAAACGATTCTTGCGAAACTCGAGACGAGCTTTTCCCACTTGAGCTCTCTCTTCTGGTGTTCCGAGATTTGGATCAAACTCCCAATATTGTCTTCCAATGTGATTATTTACACTTGTAAGCCATGGATCTTTGCCTTCTGAAAGCTTCAGTCTCCACATTATTCTTTTACCTTCTAACAGACATGAAACAATAGTATTATTATAACATATCAGAATCTGATATCATATCTTATAGTAGGGAATGTGATTTTGTGAGTGGAGATTACATAATTCATTACAAACCCCGCCCAAAAAAAAAAAAAAAAAAAAAAAAAGAAAAAAAAATATCTATCTAAGAGGAAATATATGGTGGCTAGCTAGGGTTTATAAGCATCAGATAACTTTCAGAGGAAAGCGTACAAGAAAGAGAGGGAAGGTTTCCTTAGCTATTTCACTTACGATTTGGATTAGGAGAAAACTATATAACTTTAATGTGACTGTGAATTTGTGAGCCACAGTAACGTCCTTATACATATTTTGCACATGACATGATTACCAAACTACCCCCCATCAATTTGGTCCTGGACTTTTATTTTATTTTAAATTTTTTGTCCTATGGTACTTGACATCTTAATATCCATCCCCACGAGAACCCAAATTTAATTAATTTGGAATAATATTATCTTGAATAGTGCTAAACCCTAAAGAATATACTTGTAGAATTAGACTTGTGTGTACTTCCCACATGAATTTTCAATCCAAAGACATCCATACATGTACTGTATATGTGTGTGTCATTGTGTGTATATATAAGGACCACATTGTTGAACATAATTTTTTAAATGAAGAAAGAAATTAGGACCACATTGATTGTCATCGCTGCGATCATATTAGTGTTTATTGAAAATATTGTATTGGTTATTAATATATTCATTCTTTTTTCAATTATAGGTAATGCAAATGACCCACTAGTGTAGTGGTTTAGAGTAAATACTCTTTCCAAGAAAGATTTTGGTTCGAATCCTACTATCCGTGTGTGAGTTTAATATGTTACCGCTATTTTCGATAGGATAAAGTTCCTAAAAGAAAGTTCATGAAAAGTTGGTGCTGTGTGGTTGTTGAGATTTGAAGAACTATTTGGACACATCCCAGTCCCTTCTAACTAGATCTTCTAAACAAAATATATTTGGCCAAAATCCTCTATTCCTTTCTAACTACTAATTAATATTTAACATATTATAGGAAAATATATATATATATATATATTTATTACATCTTACGGCTTTGACAATTTTTCTTTGTGCACCTTCAAAAGCTGGGTGTTTTTTTTTCTTAATCAATCATAATACATCAACTTATTTGTTCTTATATGACCTCTCCATCCCTAGCTAGGAATAATTCTACCTCACATCCTTATTTTGGTTTCATTTGAGCAACAAAAACACAAGTAATGAGAGTCATTCTGTAGTGAGGGCTTTATATATGACCCTTAGGTAAGGCTATCTCTTAACCGTTGGATAAGAGCTAACCAACTAGGCACTCATAACCGTAGCCCACAGTTCACAGTCTTCAACCCAACCCATTTCAGAAACAGTTCCATCCCGAACACAATTCAAACGCTTATTCTTTGTGGTGCAAGAATTCTATAGATAAGGCCCTCACTATTAAGAGATATGATCTTTTAATCCAACAATTCAGAGATATGACCTCATTTAAGGACCTTAGATAAGGCCCTTATTTTAGAATGACGCCTGCATGGTGTTAATATTTGGGTTTTGATAATGTCCTCATTGCTCTTAAGAAGGTTTTTCTCAAATCATAGTTGAAGGAGAGACTCAAATGTCAGCTTCTTCTTGATTCTTTCTTGGACAAATCCTAATGTTCTGTAGAGGATTTGTAATATTATTCGTTATATTCGTCAGCTAGCTACTTCTTTCCAACACATTGAATTTTATCACATGTTTCGTAAAGCTAACTTCTTGGACGATGCTATGACAGAATTAATTAGGGCATTCTGATCGTGAAACTAATTTTATGGTGCCCACCAAAGGGACTATGCTGCATACCATACAAAATTATTGTGTAGCTACAATTGCACTCATACGTAATTGCGATATGCTCCAAGTGTCATATGAGATATTTCTCTAGGCAACTTATCAATTAAACAATATAATAATGTATATATTAAATACAAATTTATAAATAAACCCAATCCTAGACATGTATTTATAAAAAAAACCCAAACACTATTTAAACATAGAAACACACCCAAAATCAACCCCAAAGTCAACTTTTGGGTGTGTTTATAAATGGGTTTTGAGTGTGTGTAATGATGGGTTTTGGGTGTGTTTATAAAGTGTTTTGGGTGTTGAGTTTTTTTATAATTTCAACCTCCATTTTGGGTGTTTTAGTGAAACTCCCTATATTAAAATGGTAAATATTATGTCGCCACAAGTGTTTGGCTTCTATTGAAAATTGTAAATTCGGACCATTAATCAGGTTGATTCTTGCCTAAATTGAATGTGTGGTCTAAACTGAAAATGAGGCAAGACTGTTATCCTCTACTAAAATACTTTGTTTAATACATGTATGTGGCTTTATACTTGTTGAGGAAAATCGCCATTTTCCATTGGGTAATTAATCAAAAGTTAACCTTTGCTGCACGGTGCATTGATTACCTTCAAACCTTCTGCACTACAATCCGAAACAAGCCAAGCCTGGTCTTGAGTGGAGAAGGGCCATCCACCCTTGGAAATTTGGCGATACCATTTCTCATTTTCAGAGCAATCTTCCCTAATCTTCAAACCGAAATCAAGCCGAAGTTAGAAGTTATGAATGTGTAGTTGTAGCTATAGAAACTTAGAGTAAACAACTTTATTTACTTCACAAAGGTTGATTTTGGGTTTAGTACCTGTGTGTTCTTGATGAACTCTTGAGCCTTCTTTAGCATTGAACCATATTCATCCTCGTATGGTGAATATGGTGTTGACATTTAAAAGGTTTTTAAAATTTTAACGTTTTGATTTTTATATATTATTTTAATTCTTTAACTGTTTTCTTTTATTTATTATAGGAGTTACAATTGTTTAATTTTTCAGTTTTTATTTTCTATTTATTGCCTTAATTTTCTGGTTTAATGTGGTAGAGGTCACATGTTCTTGGATGCCTATAAAAGGCCACTCCTTCTTCACATTTGAAGCACACTGTTCGTAGGAATTTGATGGCTTAAGGTTCTTCTCTCAATGGCCGAAGCTCCCTATTTATAGAACTTCTAGAAATCCTACCTATCTGAGGCATGATTACAATTATTATAAAAATAGGATTCCTATTAATCTAGGGTCTTCTTGATTTCTCCTTGTTCAACTTGGAAAAGACTTGACCCATCTTGAACTAGGAACTTTGACAACACTCCTTGTGACAAAAGGAATGATTTGGCTTCTTTACTAGATTTGTACGAAATCTTCATCTTCTTGCCCTTTTTTAGCCCAATTTCTCATATTTCCACAAATCCTTCACAAATCTCACAAACTATATTAAAACAAACAATTTAAATAAAGGAGAAAAATAAATAAATAGGTAAAAGAGGTACAAAATATATATAAAATATATGCTTATCACCAATGGCGAAGCTAGAATTTCATGTGTCTGGGGGCCTATCACAAAATATAAATAATAAAAATTTCGAACTCACAAGACATCAAAAATAATATTGTCTATATTGTCTATTCATTACAATCATAATTGTCCTTGACGAGTTTTCATATTTTGAAATCGTTGCATAACAACCTCGTCATCTATACTATTACAAATGTATTTTTCAATATATGCAACCAAGCAATCATTTATCCACAAATCCCTCATTCGATTGCGTAACTGATTCTTCACAATATTCATAGCAGAGAATACTCGATCTACACAAGTTCATAATTGCATTAAAAGGATAAACAATTACGTACTATACAAGAAAAATTACAAAGGATAGACAAATACATACTTAGAGTTGAATAACGATTTACCAAATATCTCCAAAGCCTTTTCCCTTTGGTAATCTACACATAAATTGAAAGACCCATTAAAATCAATAGGAAAAAAAAAGCTTGATAATATAATTAGAATTTGAGAAGAAAAAAAAACTCACAAGCAACTGGCTGGTCTGGTCGTGTTTCTAACCCACGAAAAGAGAAAAAGGCTTATGTTTATTGATTTAAGAAGGCAATATATAATAATACTAATAATTCTAATCCTTTTAGGAATGGGTAGTGTATAATTTTAGAATATTTGGCTGGCCCACGTTGAAATCTAGTAGATCACGCCACTGCTGCAGGTAATTTAATTAAAATCTAATAGACCACGCTACTTTTTGGCTGAAATCCTCTTTGGCCCATATCCATATTGCTTCAGACTCCTAATACTAGTACTATTTTTTTTTAAATAAAATTTCAGTGGGGGCCAGTGACTGCACTGGTCCCCAATTGCCTCCGCCCCTGCTTATCACACACCACAATTTGACTTCTCTTGTCTCCTACTTTCATACTTTCTCTACTTTAGACTATTATTTTTGGGCAACGGTTTTGTGACTTAGAGACATTTATCCGATTATGAACGTGCTCATAGCGGATCTTGAGTTTTTGTCTTGGAGGTCGTATTTTGAAGTCTTGCAGAACCATCAGTACTTGACATCAAAGACATTGTCCTAAAGCCTTTATAGCCTCCATACGTACATGTATTGACGGTCTACAAGACTTCAAGATACGATCCCTTATACACAAGCTCAAGGTCCGCTATGAGCACGTTCATAGTCAGATAAATGTCTCCAAATCACAAAACTATTGCCCAAAAATAATAATCGAAAATAGAAAAAGTAGGAAAATAGGAGAAGAGAGAAATCAAATTGTGGTGTGTCAAATGTGAAAGAGAAGTGACCTTATATAGGCATCCAAGGACATGTAACCTCCACTACAATAAACAAGAAAATTAAGGCATTCAATATAAAAATAAAACCTGAAAATTAAATAATTGTAACTGACATAAGAAATAAAAGAAAACAGTCAAAATATTAAAACAAAAAAGGTTGAAATTTTAAAAACCATCAACGGTCAACATATGGTGCATGACAGTGTTGAGAGCCTTTTTGCCTTAGCTTAGAGAAGGGCCATCGCTTTGGAAGAAGCTCCCCAAACTTGTTAAGATGCTCCCTGAACACTTCCTGCAACAGAGGACGAGGAAAATACAAGTCTTCCTGCAATGCAATTAATATGTTCTTCATCAAGATTAGACAATAGTGGAAGGGCCCAAAAGTATTTGGGCCATTGCTTTATGGGGTTGTCAAGTTGAACACAGACCCACCATGGGGTTGCATTTGTAATATCTAGTTGTTAGAAATAAATGAAACTTAGAGTGAATTTCAATATGAACAAATGAACTAATATACAATCAATAATAAATTATTTTAAACTAGGAAGGAGAATCGAACTCGAATGCAAGAGGTAGACTATTGTATTTTTTAAATATGTTAAATGAAAATTGTTACTTTACTGTTAGTTGTTTAATAGTTGAGCCTTGACTTTGAAGGATTGATCAATAATAAACTATTTAAAACTAGATAAGTGAGGACAATCGAACTCGGGTGCAAGAGGCAGATTATTGTATTTTTAAAATATATAAAATGAAAATACTTTGTCGTTAGTTGTTTAATAGTTGATACAAATACAGTCAAATATATATACAAAAAAAATTCTCCTATACGAACGTCCAGACATCATGTATTTTCTATTACCCTCCCTGCTTTCCTCTCAATTTACAATGACATCAGCATGTTAATAACATACGGACATCCGGATGAGAAAATAACTATATATATATATATATATATAGTCCCCTTCTATTGAAGGATCCCTCAAATAATTTTATTTGAGGGATGCCTTTTAGGGTATGCTACAATTTTTTTTCTTCCAATGATTCAAACCATCTATTTTTTTAGGTATTCATTCATAGAGCATCCTTACAAAAATTAGACAAATCAGAAACCATTTAGACATCTAATTGTGTCATACAAAATCAATGAACACGGCGCTTCAAGACAGTACTAAAATTTCAAATATTTAATTGAGTGGTCAAATGATATCGGATTCAAGTAATTTTTTGCAGAGATGGTCTTCGAATGAATATCTACAAAATAAACTGTTTAGATGAATGAAATACAATGTAAGGTGGGCTCTACAAGAGTGTCCCTCAACCGAAACTATATATATATATATATATATATAGTTATCGCTAAGATGAAACATCACACAATATCAATATTTAAAGTTACTCAATGATAAAGAGAAGGTAAAGGGATATGTCAACAAAAAAGAAGAAATAGTGATGATAGAAAAGAGACAAACTTTCAACAAAAAAACAAAAAAGTGATGCAAGTGTTTTTTTCTTCTTTCAAATATAAAAGAACCAATAGAAAATATTTGAGTGTTATTGACGAAAAAGGGAGAATAATGTAGAATGTATAGTGATTAGACTACAAAATCAGATTCAATGGGGGTAATATTACAGCTGAACTCCGAAATTCCGTCACGTGTCAATTAATTCAGAATAAAATAATTAAGCCGGTCGAGTGGACTAGGTAACAAAGACGTCATTCTTTAGTGATGTGTGTGTGGCGTGCCAGTACCGTGGCCAGAAATTGTCGTGGGTACGAGTGAGTGATGGATGTGCTATTGATCTTGACTTCTTGTCAAGCTATTGTGGCCGATAAAGCAACAAATTCTCGACTATAAGGTTCTAGGCCTTGACTACAAGACTTTTAGAATGAGAGTGTGGTTTGATATTGTCACTGATCTCGGTGGCTTGATGGTGGCATTAGGCTCGGTAGCTCAGCGGGTTGAGATCGCTCGATAAATGCAAATATCCAAAGGTATCTAGATGGATTGGATGGTGCTCAAGAATTAGCTTTGAAAATGATAAACAAAGAAACTCTTGTTGATATATAAAATGAACGATCGAAGTGGGGACTGCCCACGAACTTAGAACGGGTTTTGAGATTTTGTAACGAGAGTTACCCTAAATCCTAAATCCTAAAGAAAAACATTGAAAACTAGGAATTACATGATAAAAATATAAAAAGGGTTTTTTACACGTTGAGGGGCTTTTCAGTTGATTGGTGTTGGACCCTTGTTCCTTTTACTTCTATTTATAGACTTCACATCTTTCTTGGCCGAATTGGCAATCTTGGCCGAGCTTCTGATATGCGTCTAATAAGTTTTATGGCTTTCCTTGTACGCTTTCACTTGTGATTGGTCAAAATAGGTAGTGAAAATGATGATCTTCGGCAGCATTCTAACAATTTGAGCGGTGGAAAAGATGAACCTCGGCTGCCTTGGGTGGTGCTATTTTAACTTCATCGTTGATTGATCATCCATTCAACCAAAACAACAGAGACCAAAGATAGAGTTTGAATCACATTCAACCAAAATATGTCGAAACCCTTCATCCTAAGCAAGAGAAAGACCCTCATGAAATAAATAAATATATTTAAAATATTTAAAAAGAAAAATAAATAATAAAAAAAAACCAAGAGAAAGGCCCTGTGAAACCCCATATTTTTAAATATGTATACTAATATTTCATGGAAATTAAATATTTAAAATTAATAGTTTTAATACTATACATATATAAGTTGCATGGCAAGCCACGTGAAAGCTTTTGCTATAACCTATCAAATCTATTATATGGTTTTAACTATGCCAATTCACTTCAATCTTATTTAATATTTATACACAAGCTTTTAGAAAAGCTTTTTATTGCTTACTAAAGTTTCTCCTAAGTTTGACGTGTTGCTTTTTAGAGTCCTCAAAACCACCATAAGCATGAGGTGGTGAATATTAGTGTGAGGTGTAAGAACAATAGGTGGTCTTGTATATATAAATGTAATTGGAAAGTGCTTATGTAACACCCCGACCCCAATTTATCCCATGTTTTAATTTATTTAAGTGGAATTGAGAAATTACCCGTGGGATAGGGGTATTTTAGTCATTTTCTTGCCCGGAAGGAATTTGGGAATTCCGGATGTACCGTTGCGTAGAGCACGGCGAGATGAGTTCGTAGACATGTAGTGGGCTCGAATCGGAGTTGTAACGAGAGAGATATGATCAAATGAAGCTCAGTGGCATAATCGTAAATATTTTGAAGTGGGATTTTTGGTTAAAAGACGGAATTGCCCCCGTCTCTCTGACACTCTCTCTCTCTCCCGCGCGCGTCTCTCCCTCTGGTTTTCGCGACAGCCACTGTGGCCGGCCACGTTTTGGCCGGCCGTGCTCTCGTCCGGCCACCAAAGTCGACGGGGCCGGTACCAAAATGACCGGGCCGCCGTCCTCTTCCTACCCCAGCCAGGTCTCGCCGTCAGCCGTCGAGATTTCGCCGGAAAATCGAAGAGAAAAGCTCGGTTTCGCCCGAAACTTCGCCGGCTTCGTTCTCCGTCGTCCGGCCGCCATTTTTGGCGATCAAGGTATGGAAATTCATCCCTTCTGCATGATCTAGCTGATGGTTGGGTAGGATTGTATCGATTTTGAGCCTAGATTATCTGATTTTCGAGTTAGGGTTCGGCCGGATTTCGGGATGAGATTCCGGCCACTTCCGGTCAGTTTTTGGGGTACGTCCAAGAACAAAAGTGACTCCAAATTAGGTGTATTACCTAGGGTAGGAGTCTGGGCTCACGATTTGGAAGTTTTCCGGCGATGCGATATCGCTTTGGACACCCACGCGCTGCCGGCGCGTGTGGCGGCGCGTGGGCACTGTAGCTGAGGGGCATTTTTGTCCCAATGTGATCCTCAGGTTGTCATGAGCGCGTAGGTGTGCTCGGATCTCATTTTGGATATCGTTAGAGTCCCGAACGGATATCGCATATCGCGTATTTTCCGGGTTCTCTAGGTTTGGACCGTTGGATGGTCCTGAAGTTATATTATGTTGATCTAGGTATTACCAGGATCGTGTAGGATTCGACGGATCGTAAAACGGAGTCCGGGATACTCCGGAAATGCCAACCCTGGGGTTAGGGTTTTAGTAACCGTCCGATCGTGTGATCGTGAGCGATCCGACCGTCCGATCTGGACCAAACTTGCAGGACATGTGTCCTAGAGCTTGTAGAACCTATAGGAACTTTCGGATCGGAATTTGGAGGTTGTGGGCCCCGCAGGCCCGTTTGACCCTAGGTTGACCGTGAGACTTCCGAGATAGTCTTACCTTTATTTGAGGGTTAGGATGACCTTAGTGACAGGTCTTGAGCGTTGTTGAGTAAAATGGATATTGTGGGTTTAGGATAAATTGGTGAATTTAAATGGTGGGAGTTTATGGAATGTTTTATTGGTTGATGTTATTGTATGATATATTTAATTAATTGTGTGGAGGTATAATGATATATAAGGAGATTGAATGTTAGTTTGCAGTGCTATACGCACTACCCCACGTACCCCTCATATTGTGATTATGCTCAGGCCCAAGTGATAGTGTGAGGTCGCACGCGTCTTTGGGTTAGCCGGCGTGTTGACAGACCCCGTACGTGGCCGGGTACGTCCCGACGTATGAGTGGGTGATATGATGGTATAAGGGCTGGTGAGAATGTAGCCAGGCCCAGTGTGAGGTCGCACGCGTCTTTGGATTAGCCGGCGTGTTGACAGGCCCCGTACGTGGCCGGGTACGTCCCGACGTATGAGTGGGTGATATGGTGGTATAAGGGCTGGTGAGAATGTAGCCAGGCCCAGTGTGAGGTCGCACGCGTCTTTGGATTAGCCGGCGTGTTGACAGGCCCCGTACGTGGCCGGGTACGTCCCGACGTATGAGTGGGTGATATGATGGTATAAGGGCTGGTGAGAATGTAGCCAGGCCCAGTGTGAGGTCGCACGCGTCTTTGGATTAGCCGGCGTGTTGACAGGCCCCGTACGTGGCCGGGTACGTCCCGACGTATGAGTGGGTGATATGGTGGTATAAGGGCTGGTGAGAATGTAGCCAGGCCCAGTGTGAGGTCGCACGCGTCTTTGGATTAGCCGGCGTGTTGACAGGCCCCGTACGTGGCCGGGTACGTCCCGACGTATGAGTGGGTGATATGATGGTATAAGGGCTGGTGAGAATGTAGCCAGGCCCAGTGTGAGGTCGCACGCGTCTTTGGATTAGCCGGCGTGTTGACAGGCCCCGTACGTGGCCGGGTACGTCCCGACGTATGAGTGGGTGATATGATAGTATGATGGCTGGTGAGAATGTAGCCAGGCCAAAGAGAACAGTATGATGGCTGGTGAGAATGTAGCCAGGCCCAGCGAGAGGTCGCACGCGTCTTTGGATTAGCCGGCGTGTAGACAGACCCCGTACGAGGCCGGGTGCGTCCCGTCGTATGAGGGGAGCTATGTGATTATGTTTGGTGTGTTGTGATGGATAAACCCGAGAATGTATGTATTTATATGGATGAAATGGTTTAATTGATGTCAGGGGCCAGGATTGATAGGAAAGAGCTACGTGTGGCTTGATCCCTTAGTAGGGTACGTAGGCAGCCTGGGATAGCGCCTAGGTGCAGCCACGACCTAGACACCACTTAGGTGGTTTTATCGAGTATGATGCGGACCTCGTGGTTGGTCCCGAAACTTGGTTGAATTGAGGCTTGTCCGGTGGACTGAGTGAGTGAAGGTGTGTATGGATGGATTTTGAATTGGTTATATGCTTGTCTGATGCAGTAAGTTATTTTGAAAACGTGGTGGGCAGTTTGTTAGAATCATTGAAGGCCGGAGGCCATTTATGTAAATTGCATGAGAGTATATTGTGCGTGCTGCTGGTTGGGTTATAAAATGAGTTTTATGCAGGTAGAAATTTTGGGGAATGTTCAATTTACAGGGGAGACTATGCCGAAATTTTGGCAGAAAGTCTCATGCCCTAAATCCTCTCTGGTAAAAGAGGACATAGTTTTAAGGAGTAAACCCGGCGTGGGTGTGATGCCGGGGTCTCCGCAGGGTTCGTCTCGGGTTCCGGGAAATTCGGGGCGGGTCCTGTCAGCTTACTAAGCACTCTCAGCCAACACCTAAGATTAATTAGGGTGGCAGTTTATTTTCAAACCATCTATATAGTCTATAAATCCTAGGATGTAGTCTAGAAATCCCTATGTTAGTTATGTGGCACAATGTTAAGCTTCATCCATATTTTTTTTACCAACTCTAGCTTACTATAAATAGCCCTACCAAATAGTTATTGGATCATAGGTTCTTCAAGTTATAGTAGTTTCCTAAAAAAATCGTAGACAAAAGAAAATAAGAGAACTAAGTGTGGTGAGATTTTGGAAAAGCTCAACTGGGAGTTGTACAATAGCTTTGGATTTGAGGTAGGGGTTTTTCTTGGGGAGGTTTTGCATACATTGATTTAATTAAATATTGTAAATACTATATTATGCTTGGTAATATTATTTGATTATTATTGTAAATACTATATTATGCTTGGTTATATTATTTGATTGTTATCCTTGATATTGGATGTATACGTGTTGTCAATTATCATTATAATTTGATTAATATTGACATATTCATATGTTGTCGGTGGTGGTTGAAATTTTTGGGTTGATAAAGAAATTATGGAAAATAGGGTAATGGGAAGGATCTTTCGTGTAGTTGAGTCTAACTCTTGGCATGTACCAAGTCTCAGGGATCCCACAGTGCACATGGTTTTTATTGGGTGATTCGGACTGACAACAGGGAGTTAGACAAGATGACTAACAAAAGGGGAATTATGGGATGATTGAGATGAGTGTTAGTTCATATAAATGGGCATTCGGGACCAAGTGGTATAAGCATGGTATGAGACATACAAATTTGCTTGCTCTATTATATAGATTAATGGGTTCGGTAGAAATGAAGTTCATTCATGCATTGCATAAATTGTACATTATAAATTTCACTAATCACATAAGACATAAGACACCTACTGAGCATGTAATGCTCACCCCTTGTTGAATCTATTGCAGGCTTTGAATCTGAAGTTTAGTTTTTGCTGAGGAAACAAGAAGAACGGGTTGTGGATAGTTTTGAATGTTTTGTTGAAAGTTTGTTACTTTCTTGTTATTTTGCTTGTAAAATTACAATGTAAATTACTTTGACTTAAATCGAAGTTTATGCTCAATCTTCATGTTTCTTGATATTTAAATTTGTAGTTTTAGTTTTTCTTTCACCTCACACTCCAAAAAAATATAAAAATAAAATAAAATTGGGGTGTGACAGGCCCTTATAAATAGACCTCATAATTCAGCTCCCAAGCTAGCCAACACCTACATTGTAAGAAAAACATTTTATCCAATAACCATCACGTCTTCTCAAGAGGCCCCCCAACACTAATATGATTTAAATGCTGTTAGCAACTACGTACCATCCACATTTAAATTTGTACCAAACAAAAGGAGGAGTGGACCAATGCCTATGAGCTTCGAGAGACAAGCTTTTATAGCTTCAAACCACTCTATTTGTAGCTTTTATAGCTTCGAGAGACAAGCTTTGATTGGCAGCTTGGCAACTGATCAAATGAGGTTGTCCTTCAAATACAATATCTTTTCACTCTCATATTTCATACCAAATGGTCCTTTTGAGCATGTTTTGTAGTAACAATATTAATCTAAAAGTTGTACTTTAGAAGATAAGCAGATCCCTCTAGTCTTGATGTCAGAAATTGATTGCAAAGTTCGCATATGAAGGCGATGATTATGGTAGTGTAGATAGGATTTGGAGGTTGGAGATTTTGATGATTGCATTAAATGTGAAGGAGTGTGGATGCGTTGATGGTTGTTTAGTTGTCATTGTCACGGACTTCATGAGTCGTAATTATTTTTTATGCATCTCTCGTCACGTGATTGATTACATAATATACGCTATTATTCTTGTTGATATGGATTCTTGGCCTCTATATGTTTGCGATTTTCTTTTCCAAGACATCATAATTCGATTGAGGTTGTGATCCTAAAAACTCAAGGTACCAAACTTTGTGTCATGTAAATAACATACTTGTTTTTAACACAACATAATATACGGATCCGTATTCTTGTAACATTGACACTTGCAAACATGTGTTCATGTATCTGCACCTATAAGGTCATCTTCAATCATAGGGCTAAATGTAGTCTAGGGCTATAAATTTAACCCTCCAAATATTAATTTTTTAAAGAATAATGTAGGGTTAAATTTTTCTATCTCCAGCCATGCATGTCTATATTTTAGGGCACTTCATATTTTATTATTTTGAGAAAAACTATGGTACAACACTCATATATTCCACAACTATGTATTATTTAATTTAATTAAACTACTATTTAGAGAAAATATTCCATATATGACACGTGTACGTTTTATATTTTTTTTTAACAAAACAAATTTAAAACATTTAAAAAGGTTTTAAATAATAATAAAAAAGTAACTCTTGACCTCCAACAATCACAAACCAATTATATATATATATATATATATTTTAAACAAAATGAATTTGAAAACATTTTAAAAGGTTATTAAAAACTTTATAAAAAAAAACCTAACGGCTAGCTTCATGACGTCTGTGCGCCTTTAATATTGGTTATTAGATATACAGTTGCATGAGATATTTTGTGCTCTTGCCCACGCGTGATACTTTCTCTTCTTAGAAAGAACATGTGTTGGGCCCACAAAAAATTTTGGTCTAGGCCAAATCTAGGCTATAAGTAGTCTGATTGGAAGGCTAAAGAGCCAAATGTGCCCTTTAAATTTGGCCAAATTTTTTTTTAGCCCATAACTAAAAATGGGTTTTGCATTATTTGAAGGCTATATTTGGCCTATGACCAATGACTGGAGATGGCCTAATAATACTAAGGTACAGCAAATCCCACCTGAAAAGAACTCAATTTCTCCCAAAAGAATACATCTCAATACAATTCCTCCAATACCCGTGACAGTGAGACAATCAACAATGTTACCCTTATCTTTCGATACTTCATTTCACAACCAATAATCTATTCAAACTTCTATGATTCCTATACCCAATAGATAACCCAAAAAAAAAAGGGAAAGTTTTTTTATTTTAATACAAGCGATATTGGGAGAAAAGACAATCAAATCCACTTCGGATGCATGTATGGGAAAATTTTAATAAAACAATTCTGCAAATGGTAGCAAAACAAACTGAGGAGTATGGTGAGCCACAAGTTAATGGTCATGTACATCACATTCTAGAACATGAAACTTTATGCATCTAGAAGGTCACATTATTGTAATTGAAATTATTAATTAATTTAAAATTTAAATGCTTTAGTGAGTTCATCCCCTGACCATTTCACAAATTGTTTTCTAGAAGACCTCAATTTTAAAAACACACAATTGCTAAAAATAAAGCCTATTCGGTGGCATGGGGAAAATACAAAAAATCCAAAAGCAGCCAAAACAATCACGGTGTGTTTGTCTACCATTCTCTCTCATCACCCCTGTGAATCCAAATTGTTTAAATTTCTCAACTGACACCTGCCTCATTCAGAGTCCCATCTACACTTCTCACTCATTCGGAGTAAGCAAGACAGAGAGAAGAGAGAGAGAGCTCTGCATTTTTCAGCGGCTTTCTATCTGTCTCCTCTCTACCAGTGCAAATATTTGACTGATAATCGAAATCTGTAACCTTTCGTTTTCGCTTTCGCTTCACAGATCTTAAACTCCCAAAAAGCAAACTACTTTTGCTATTGTATCGCTTGTAATTGTTTTCTTTTCGTTAAAGTTCGCTCATTTTCTGGCATTTTGGTTTTCTCGGGAACCAAACAGAAGAACCCAGAAAATGTGGAAGCTGAAAATTGCGGAGGGAGGGAGCCCGTGGCTGCGCACACTCAACAATCATGTGGGCAGGCAAGTGTGGGAGTTTGATCCCAAGCTTGGCACCCCCGAAGAGCTCCTCGAGATCGAGAAAGCTCGCGAGCATTTTCACAACAATCGGTTCGTTAAGAAACACAGCTCCGATCTGTTCATGCGCATGCAGGTAATTATTTACTCTTGTGTGTTTAAATGCGTTATTGATTTGATGAAAATGAAAGCTCTGCTGCTGGTTTTGAGAGTGCTTACGTGAACTTTAAGTAATATGGTTTTCATTTGTGGATCTTGTGCTTTCTTGAAGACTTGAATATGAATATGTATTTTATATTTTGATATTATATTTTAGAGTTGAAGTTGACCCCAGAAAGACCTGGTTTGACTAAGTCATCAATGGGTTAGTGCGGAATTGCGTGGTGGTGTGAATTGTGAAACCATGATGGAGAAAGGGAAGTTCTTGAGTGTTTATGAAATTGGGGGATGGAAAACTAATTGATAGTAGCTTGTTTGCGTCACTTTGAGTCTTCTGGAAGAGTTCCTAAATATGCTCTCTTGTCTCCCTTGGATGAGATTTCTAAGCAAATGGGGATTTGTCTTTAGTATTAACCTTTTGACAATCTCCTTGTTGGTTCCAATTTCAGAAGATGTCACAAAATGTAAGAGTCAATGATAGCTGCCTCTGAGGATAAGAAACTAGGATACTGCTACTTTTATCGTTGAATATTTACATGTGATTTTTGGTTTCTGAATGATTTTTAAACTGCTATCTACTGTTTCCGGCTTAATTGTCATGTTGGTTGGATGCTGCTGATTCCATTGCCAATCTCTTTTTTAAATATTTTTTTTATTATCATTGTAATCCCGGACAACCCTTCACTCCACATCATTTTAGTGCCATTTCTTTTGAAATTTCATTGAACAAAGTACTCCGCTTTTAAAATTCCAAAGCTGCCAACTTGAACAAGTATAAGTCAGTATGCAACTAGATATAAAATTGTATCACTAAATTAAGCTAAAGGAGCAGTAAACACTTTGCACAATATTGTTATATTCATCTACTTTGTAGTCAATGATAAATCTTGTAAACGATTGACCTTTTATTTGTTTCATTTTAAATGTTAAGGGGAAAATTGTGTAAGAATACTCATTGGAAGTATTCCTGAAAATACGTCAGCCTTTTTCAGTTCTCCTAAAATTTGGATTATTCTTACTGTTTAATGGACTGATAGAGGTGATATTGTAATGACTTGGGTTCTAAGGTTAGCGAATATGCAATCATAGTCCTTCACCTATGCATTTATCCAAAAAAGAACATCTTAGTGTTTTGCCTCCCCAGGTTTCTACTTCTTGGTATGATTGTAAAAAGTTCTTTTACAAGGGTTCCATCTAGAGAGTTATTGAGTTTGAACAGCAGCGGACTCTCTGAAAGGCTTTCCCTTTGACATATTGTCCAATATTATTTGAAGAATAATCATAGTTCTAATTATCTAATAACAGAGTTTAAGGTTTCTTACAAAAATTGATTCTAGAATTTCGTATGCCTTCCATAGTTGGAATGGTGGCGAAGATTTTATGATTTGCTACTGTAGTAATCCAGAATATCAAGCTTCTCCTTGAATTTATTTATTTATTTTATTTTTGTGTGAAAATCATCCTAAAATCTCTCAACTGGAAAAGGATAGACCATCAGTGATTATATTATCTGTTTTGAGGAAAAGCATGATGAAAGAGGATCATTCAAAATATTGATTGTTCTACATGTTATCATTACCGTTTCAGATAAAGTTGCTTGTTTCTTTACATTTCCTTGTCACTGGAACAATCAGTCAGACTGTGAATCAATTGTTAGCTAATGTTTAATGGTTTTAATATAATAGTTTTAAGGGAGAATGATCATATAATAGTTTTTTTTAGCTCTGCTTTTTGGGGAATGGTGAATGAGCCTGTCAATGCTCAAACATTAGTCTTCTATTAAGTTAATTTCATATAATATATAACTGTTATCACTTATTATAACTTTTTATCTTTCCTCACTGAAAATAGTTATCCAAGGAGAACCCAGGTCATGCTGTTTTACCCCAGATCAAAGTAAAAGACACAGAAGATGTGACTGGGGAGACAGTGACAAATACATTAAGAAGGGCTATAAATTTCCATTCAAGTCTTCAAGCCCATGATGGACATTGGCCCGGGGACTATGGTGGCCCTATGTTTCTACTGCCTGGCCTGGTAAGTGCTGATGCTGCTGCCAATAGCAACTGTATGACTCAGCCTTTGAGAACATAAAAGTGCACGGCAAACATTCATTTTTTTTATTCCTTATACAATAAATCCATTGCAGAAAGAAATAATCATTTTAATTCTGGACACTTCTTCCCATCAAATGATCAGGTAATTACTTTGTCTATCACTGGGGCATTGAATGCAGTCTTATCAGATGAGCATAAGAAGGAGATTTGTCGATACCTTTACAATCATCAGGTAAGCATCAATTTAGATTGTGGGATAAATTTTTGTAGAGCTTCTGCCCGTGGGACCAAAATTTGTTAATTTAGAGATGTTTAATTGCAGAACAAAGATGGTGGGTGGGGCTTACACATTGAGGGCCCAAGTACTATGTTTGGTAGTGTCTTGACTTATGTTACTTTAAGGTTGCTTGGTGAAGGAGCAAAAGATGGACAAGGAGCGATGGAGAGTGGGCGTAAATGGATTCTGGACCATGGTGGTGCTACTGCAATTACATCGTGGGGGAAAATGTGGTTATCAGTTCAGAACTTAACCTTCATCTTGTTGGTCTAACTGACCTTCAGATTTGATTACTAGTTTTTGTTGGAATGAGTTCTATATATCCACAATCTAGTCCCTTTGTTTATTTGTTGTGGTATTGGTGGTCTGTAATAGGTACTGGGAGCATTTGAATGGTCTGGCAATAATCCCCTGCCCCCTGAGATATGGCTTCTTCCGTACATGCTGCCTATCCATCCAGGTTCTTGCCATTTATGCATTCTATGTGGATGAGTGTATTTCCTGTATGTATGCTGTGATTTTGGAGAATAAGTGATTTTCTTCTTATAAAAAAGAAAAAGCTAAAAAGAACAGGTGTTTCTGTAATTTTGTCTAACGTGGCTGATAGTAACTTGTAATGTACTATCAGCTAAGGTAATCAACATAGTTTGGGTGTTCATACTAATTCGATAGCCTACATTTTATGCTTCACACTGAACCTTTTTTTAAATCATATTTAATGCTGAAAAGAACGAGCTCTGGATTATTTTTTTAGCATCTTCCACATGATATAGCATTCCTATTCTGCTAACCATGAACAAAATATGCTGTATTCTAGTGGATTTTTTGTTCCCTTCTTAAAATTGTGCTCTTTGTCCTACAAGTGAGACTTCGAATACTATCATTCTCAACTAGTATGTGTTATAGTGAAGTTTCAGCTGTTCAATGGTGAATTTTGTCTATAAGTTCATATAAAGGTTTCTTGTGGCATACATGAACTATTGTTTTGATCTTCCAATAAATCCGCTAGTGGAGGAATTGATTTTCTTTTTACTCTGCAGGAAGGATGTGGTGTCACTGCCGAATGGTTTATTTGCCAATGTCTTACTTATATGGAAAGAGGTTTGTTGGCCCAATCACACCAACAGTCTTGTCTTTGAGGAAAGAGCTTTTCAATGTTCCCTATCATGAAATAGATTGGAATGTGGCTCGCAACCAGTGTGCAAAGGTTGGTCGAAGTGATTGTGATTAAAAAAAAAGTGTTGAGTAATAAATCTTCTTCAACAACTTGACTGAAGTGTTGAGTATTTACTAATGTTTTGTCTATCATTTTCACATTTCTGTTTATTAATACATATATCTGGTTCCTATATATATATATATATATATAAAAGATAGATACATTGATAAACAAAATTCAGTGAATGTGTTCGAGATACCTTAATGGATTACAGTTGGCAGATTGTATATCTGTACTGTTCCGTCAATTGGTATACTGTCAAGTACCTGTCTCTACTTTCACATTGATCCTGATTTTTCTAATAAGAAAACTCGTTTCTTTATTTTTGCAGGAAGATTTGTACTACCCACACCCCCTTGTACAGGATATACTTTGGTCCTCTCTCCATATGGCTGTTGAACCAATCTTAATGCGTTGGCCTGGAAAGAAGTTGAGAGAAAAAGCTCTTAAAACTGCAATTGAGCACATACATTATGAAGATGAGAATACTCGTTATATTTGCATTGGGCCTGTGAATAAGGTATGTATCCAAGCGGTGTGGTAAACTTTCTGTCTGTTAAGCAGAGTAAAGATAATTTTTTAATGCTGTGACTTATACTATATTTTGAGGAGATGATGGAGAGTGGGAAGGAGAAAACAGGTAGTAGACATGGGAAAGATAGAAAGTGAGAAGGATATAAGTTTCTCTGCTTCTTGTTGGGTAGAAAGGAAGGAGAGAGGAAGGACAGTTTGATATAAAAGATTACATTTTGCCCTTTATTAGGAAGAATATTTTAGTATTCTATAAGGAATTTTATAACAATTTGTATAGATTTCTTCCAATCATACCATGAGTGCATTGGTTTTGGTGGGTCTGCAGTGGCTTTTCACCCACCCTATTTTCCTTTCTCCTGACCCATATCTTTACCAAATGAAGGATCTCCTATCTTTCCATCCCTTTATCCCTCCCACTTTCTGGCCTACCAAACTTGGTGATAATTATGAGACTGTTATTGAAGTTTATTTATTAGTTAGGTTCTTATATGCCTTCACTGATCTTTGATCAATCTGATCCTTTTCTGGATGACTTTTTTAACTGTGTTTTAGTTATTCACTTATGTTTTTATTGATGTTCATGTTTTGGTAACCAGTACATTAAAAACCCCTTCCTTTCACATATTTCTATTTGGCAATTACAGTTTGAGGTTATTGTGGATTGCAGGTGTTAAATATGCTTTGTTGTTGGGTAGAAGATCCGAATTCAGAGGCTTTCAAGTTGCATCTTCCAAGAATCTATGATTATCTATGGATTGCTGAGGATGGCATGAAAATGCAGGTCTGTATACTACCATCTTACCTTGAACTGTTTTTAATAATTCTTCCATGTTTCTGGTTTGGTGAATGTGACGTTACAGCTTTTAGAATGCTTATTGAAAAACATTACTACATAACTCCCAGTGCTAGTTGTATTCAGTAGTCACCAATAATATGATATGGTAATTTCCCTTTCTACAAAAATACATGTGATCAAGTTTAATACAATTGCTAGGTAGGTGAACAAGTTTTCGAAGTTTTTATAGCTGCTGTGATTTATTCAACTATCCAGATGCTTGCATTGCTGTGCTTACCGAGACGGACACATTTGAAAGTCTTAATACCCTCTAACTGCGAATAAGTTCAGTTATGCAGATTTGTTTTACAGCACTTAATGAGACAACATTTGTTTAATGAGTTTTCTGTTAAGCATCCTGATTTTATGACTCATTGCAGGGTTACAATGGAAGCCAGTTATGGGACACTGCTTTTGCCGTTCAAGCAATTATCTCAACCAACCTTGTAGAAGAATTTGGTCCAACTCTAAGAAAGGGACATAAATTCATCAAGGATTCACAGGTGGCGTTTCCATGTGTATCAGAAATCATTTTGCTTCTTAATACTGTTATATTTTAATGGCCCCGCCGTTTCCCTAATTGACTGTTTTTATTTTTGATTAAGGTTCTAGAAAATTGCCCAGGTGATCTTGACTTTTGGTATCGCCACATTTCAAAGGGTGCTTGGCCTTTCTCTACTGCTGATCATGGATGGCCCATCTCAGACTGCACCGCAGAAGGATTGAAAGTGAGTGTTGACCAAATTGAACACGATGCATTTGTTTATTCCTTGTTCACTATTTCTAAGCCTTTCTTTTTTCAGGCTGTTCTATCATTGTCAAAAATTCCATCGGAAATTGTTGGTGAACCACTAGATGCAAAGCGGTTATACGATTCTGTCAATGTCGTACTCTCATTGCAGGTTAGCTGAGACCATTATAGTCTGAAGTAGATATGTGTATTAATTTTCTACCGCCCATATCATCACCAAGAACTACTTATTTATGCACTGAAGGGTGTCTTTAGAAGTGGTAAAAATGCAGCTTGCATGTGACTATAAATATGTGATAAAGTGACATTTATTTATAAGGTGATTACAGTCCTAGAACAATAAACTTTTCAAACTTCACAAGAACCAATTTTGTTAATATTGTCTAGGATTTTGGCTGTTGCAGTTGTATTGACATTTATCTTTTCTAATAAATGTTGAAGATCATCAACATTAACAACCACAAAAGAATGGTAAGTTGCACCAGTCCTCATCTAAGGTTAACCTAGAGTACAGGATCTCTATTCTCAATCCATTAAGCTTTCTATCAAAGGCTTCACTCCCGTCCTCCGCTAGATTTATCTATCACTTAGATTAAATACCCCATCAAATGTATCAACGATGTCAAGATCATCATCAGCAGCAGCAGCATTTTGTAGTACCTATTTTAAATTTATATCCTAGGTTGCACGTACCTTGAACCTTACCTGTATTTTTTTAACCATTTTTTATGCCTAAGCTGATGGATACAGAGAAGTCTGATTTTTGTATGTATATATCCCTTATTTACAAAAATCTAAAGAGAGGGATGGAACTTTATACGAATCTGATTCTCTTAAAATTCCGGTGCGGAGGGTGAGTTTTGATGATATAAAGGTGAAATAAATAAAGCATATACTGCCACATAGTATAAGTGACAATGCCTTTTTTTATTTGGACCTATTATTGCGTTACAATCTGAACTGTGTTAATTGATCATGATGCTTCTTTCTTTCCCCGTCTACAGATTTCTAATTAATGCTCTTCTTTGCTTTCCCTGTAACAAATGATCTACTGAAAGCATTTTTTTAATCACTGATAGCTCTCTATTATAATGTGATTGCAGAATACTGATGGTGGCTTTGCAACATACGAACTTACAAGATCCTACAGGTGGTTAGAGGTAGACTCTCCATTATCATTCACTTTTCTTCATTTTATTTTGGTGGATTCTGCTCAAGTCCATGATCTAGTAATATGACTGCCATCTAATAATCTCCTCCGTCTAGTAAGTGTTAGAATTTCTGTCGTGCACCTTAAAAGGACCTCATTACTCTATATGTCCAATTCTGTTTGGTGATTGCACATCATCAAAGCCCTTACGCGAGATATCCTAAGATTCCTGTTTAAGGGCATCTTCATTCTCCTGTTGTTTATTAACTCAAGATAGTGAAAACCACTTGAACAATGGAAAATGTATAAGAAAATTTTACCATCAAGATGTAGATCACGCTCTCATAATTCGTTTTATGGAAAAATTATCATTTCTTCTCTAGTAAATTTTACTTCAAACTTGGAAAAAGTCACTATTGCATGTGATGACTCATATAATGATTTAAAGTTGATGCCCTTCTTTTGGCCCAAATTTAGAATCTGTCGTAATAATCTATGTTTTTCACCATTACCTCCTGAGATCTGGGGGACCTAATCTTTTTCACTGTTTCTTCTCTTTTTCCAGTTGATCAACCCTGCTGAAACCTTTGGTGACATTGTTATCGATTATCCGTAAGATATCAGCACCTTGAACTGCGTCAGTTTCCATTACTTTTTTGTTTTTGTTTTTCAAATTACTTAATTAGTAATAAGTACTTTCTACATGTCTCTGTAGTTATGTCGAATGTACCTCAGCTGCTATTCAAGCTCTGGCATCATTTAAGAAACTATATCCTGGTCATCGGAGCGAAGAAATTGAGCATTGCATCAAAAGAGCTGTTGAGTTTATTGAAAAGATACAAGAATCTGATGGTTCATGGTTTGCCCGTTTACCACTATATAAGCTCTTTCTAGCTGCTTTCTTATTCTCTGATCTATATGTTTTAAAGAATTTGCTCAATCAATGCATGTACACTTTTTAAGTGTAACACAATTTATGATTCCCTGTTTGTTGCTTGTACAAAAAACTTCAATGTTCTCAGTTTGATCGCACCTTTTATTTCTAAAATTGCTCAACAGGTATGGTTCATGGGGTGTTTGCTTCACTTATGGTACATGGTTTGGGGTAAAAGGGTTGGTGGCTGCTGGAAGGAACTATAACAATAGCTCTAGCATTCGTAAAGCTTGTGATTTTCTGCTATCAAAACAGCTTGCTTCTGGTGGCTGGGCCGAGAGTTATCTATCATGTCAAAACAAGGTAAGTCTGTTGATTTTAATTGTTTCTTAGTTATCAAATAAATGCACATATTTTTCTATAAATTATCAAGTGGTTCATCAATCCTGATATAGAACAAGATATGTGTTTGTATGTGTGTGTCTCTGTATTTGTATATTGAATCTAAATGAAGCTTCTATTTCCTTATCATCAATGTATGGTTATATGGCCATGAAAACCTGTGACAGTCTTGAGTCCTTAGTTTTTTCTTTTAGTAAAACTCTCACACAGTGATTTGATAGAGAACTGGTTAACAAGGTGTAGAATATTTGTAACGTTTGTTTTTGAAAATGCACTATCTTTATACTTTTATTTCATAGTGTACCTAATATGTTGATGCGTTTGCCAAAAAAGAGACTCTTGAAGAGATTGTAACTTTGCTAGTAATGGGATGGTTCTTGACTGAGGTGACAATATTAAATTCTAGGTTAAAATTTTATTGTGATAGTTTTTGTGATTCTTGTCTTCTAATGTTCTTCTGATCGCTTTTCTGGACAGGTGTACACAAATCTTGAGGGTGATAGGTCTCATGTGGTAAATACCGGATGGGCCATGTTGGCTCTTATTGACGCTGGGCAGGTATGCATGTAGTTTTACCAAATACGTTTCATGTACATGTGTATGTTTTTATTCAACTTATTCTCATGTCGCAACAATTGTTTTGGGTTTGTTTTTATCGGATAAGAACAAGTAGTTTTATTAATATGAGCTAATCATCAAAACACTAAAGTAGACGAGCAGTGTAGTCCACCAAATACACAAAGAAAGCCTCTACTGTCCAAACACTCAGTACAACACCAGAATTTTACAGACAACATAAGTCCTAGTTCTAAGTTCTAACGATTTAGGACAATACAGCCACTCTTTAACCCCCCTTAAGAAAAAAAGGGTGCCACTCTTTAACCCCACTTAAGAAAAAAAGGTGAAGTCTCTCTGTTCATTAGACATTGAATCCCACAGAAACACACAAAATCTGGCCCTCTCCCACTAGAGATCTTCATCCTCTGCATTTTTCAATAAAAGTTCTGCCATTCCTCTCCAACCAAACAATTCCATAACTGCCAACACACAACTCCAAAAAACTTGACCCTTTTTCCCTCCAGATCCACATACTTCCCATTTGTTTGTTTTCTGATGCTGATAGGGATTTTTGTACACTGCTTTCCTTGGTGTTATTCCTAGCGTTTGCATTTTTTCTGATTGTGGTAGTCTTTTTTATTGGAGCAGGCTGAGAGAGATCCAACACCGTGGCACCGTGCGGCAAGACGTTTGATAAATTCTCAAATGGACAACGGGGATTTTCCTCAAGAGGTACTTCATTGTTTGTTACAGTACTATTTAAAATGCATAACCTGAGAACAAGTGCTCTAAGTTTCTACCATTTTGCATGATTCTTGTCTTTTTGGGTTTCTAGTGAATATGCTTCAAGTTAGGATATGAACATATGATATAGATAAGATAGTTATTTGTATTATAAATTGAACAAACTTTTTGGGAAAATTATGAATACATCGTATTAATTCCTCGTAATATGGCACACTTTTGTGTGGAAAATTGTGTTGTTTTGCTCTGAGCTTTAGCTTGACATGTTTTTTGGATGGAAGAAAATTCATTGTGCTTTTGGTTGATTTAAAATGTATAAGAAAAGCATGCAGAAGATAACAAGAAACCATGTCAAGCCAGGAGATGTGCAACAGGGTGGTTTTAGAATTATATGGATATTCTCATATTTAATTCTTCTTATGTTGAACAAAGTTTTGGATGTTGATTTATGTGGAGGAATTTGACTAATCAATAGGAGAGAGTTGGTTGAATTGTAGTGCATTTCATTACAATTTGTGTGAATTAATTTAGGTAAGGCTGAGAGGTATGATTAAGTCTTTTCTCTGTTGGTATCATGTAAAAGTATTTGCTGTATGGTAATTGAAATCCCTAATTAAAAGGGTCAAGAAAGAATGGAACTCAAACCTTAGGGACAGCATTAATAAATCCCTTTTACTATCAAGGTGTTGTTGTATGTTCTGCCAAAATGAAATTAATGCTAGCTTCTAATCTCAATAAATTGTTTTCTTAAATTTTGATGTCATTTCCGAAACATTAATATGGGGTCTATTAGTGCAATGATGATTTAATTTACTGTCACCTGTTGAAGACGCGTTGAATCGTTTCCGTTCGACTATTTTTTTTACAGGAAATCATGGGTGTCTTCAACCGGAAACTGTATGACACGTATGCCGCAACCGGAACATTCCCTAATGGGCGTTGGGAGGAATACCGCTGCCGGGTGTTGCGCTTCATGAGCTAACCTTGCCATAATTTGTATAACATTCTCTCATGCAAGTTAATGTATTTCAAATTCAAATACCTTTTTGTCAACTAAACATCGCAAAGTAATGAGTTCTAGAGCCTAAAAAAATTTCATAAAACAAGAGGAAATAAATCATAACAAATTCCAGGTGATTGTGTATCATAGTGGTATCTGATATGGAAATTTTGAAGTTACTTGGCTGAGGCACAGCTTTTACCCATCTAACATCAGTGAGGCATACTCATTAACTTGCATGAGGAACCAACAATTCTTGTTTAGACTTATGGTAGAAAAATATAGTGCACAATTGTAAAATAAAATTTAGGCATTCAATGTTCTCTCTAATAACAGCCCTTTGTTGTCTTTGCCATGGACTAGGGTTTATTGGAAGTTAAAATAAATTTTCGGGCCCGTCTGAATTGATGGATTTGGAGGAGTCCTGTTTGGGACTACTTTAGTAAACCCAAATCCACTTTAAATTTGAAATATTTGGATGAAGGTATTTGAAAGGAAGTATTTGGATTTCACAATAATGCTAAATTTTCTATAAAAAAATGTAAATATTAGATTGAATGTATTTGAAATTAAAAAAAATATAAATATTAGATGAATGTATTTGAAATAATGAGATGTAAGAAATTTGGAATGATTTTTTATTTTATAAAATCGATATTTGGGGGCAGAGGGGGATTAAACCCTAGAGTCTCGGAATGGATTTGAAATAAATATATGCAATTAGTTATTTGAAATACGTTGGTTTCTTCACTTTGTTCTTATTCAAATCTAAGTGTACATGTTATAACACGTGAACGAGTATACAACATTACTATATTCTGATACCAAATTATAACTACTCCTTGTTTGACAACATTTTCACATTCTCAAATTATCATTCCACATTTGAAATTAATAATTTATGGTTTTTAAAAGCATTATTATGCTCTTCGGTTAAGGTTAAGGAGATCAGGAGTTGCATGTGGGCTCCACGTGCCCAAGCTGCAATTATTGGTTGAAAACAAACCCCAAGCTCCAATCCAAACGCTCCCTTTCTAAATTTGAAAACCCAGCACTGAGCGCGAAATTTGAAGCCGAGGCCATCATCATTTCAAAAAACAAAAAACCAAGAAAAAAACTCTCTCTCTCTCTCTCTCTCTCATTTGAAGGGTAAAATTTTCTCGAACTCCGTCCCAGAAGAAACGCTCCCTGAGATTCGTTCTTTTGAGTATTTTATTAATTCCTTTGTTATATTCTAAGTTCCGTCAATCTCCAAGGCATTCTTTCAAATTTTGTTCCTTAATACATTTTATTTTCCGTTTGGCAGCCGAGAAAGAGCCGGAAAAATAAAAGAAAATGGGAGAAGAGGAAGCTTTGATACTGCGTTCTGAAGTAACAATGCAAAACCCTCCTTTTTGGCCCCGGGGTAATTCTACTCGGGAACTGACAGAGACTATGTGTAAGTGCTTGCTCTAAGACTTTTAGGGTTTAAATCTTAGTTGTTTCATAATTTGTTTTAGAGTTCCTTGAATGCTTTAAAAAAATAACATTTAGGATTTAGCTTGATGCTCAAAACACTGATTCTAGGAACATTGAGTAATAAATAGTGGGAATGTTTTGAATTTTTTACCTCTTTTATGTGGTACGTGGGTTTTCTTAAAAAGTTCAAAAAAAGGCTCAAACTTTGAACCACATGATTGATTGTACTACCTTTCTTTTGTTGGTCCTAAACTGTCCAACATCTATGCTTGAAATTTCAACTTGTTTCGCCTTTTTTTCTTAATTAAAATAGACTTTTGAGAGAAAAAGAAAAGAAAAGAAGAAATTGAATCAAGCAATATCGGGTTGCATTTGATTGGTTACTACTTGGTTTCAGTTCATCATGGTATAAGAAATGAATAATGTTTAGTTGGCTTTGTTTAACTCCTGTCTACTTTGACTTTGCAGGATTTCAATATTTTGAACAATAAAACCAAGTATTTTCCACTGGTATATTTAAGTTGTGACGTCTTTTATAACCATCAGCAATCCCAACTTTGAAGGGAATTAATCTTGTATAGTTAGGACTTGCGTATTTCTTGCTACTATTCAAGATGAAGAGACATGCACACGTTAAAGGGAGGGGACCCACAAGAGTCAATACGCAACAGGTGGTTTTTGAGTTAAAACACAAGGTGGTTTGTGCACTGAACAAGCTTGCTGATCGAGATACTTACCAAATAGGCGTTGAGGAACTTGAGAAGATGGCTGAGTGCTTAACCCCAGAAGGGATTGCTCCATTTCTGTCTTGTATTTTGGATACAGATTCAGAACAAAAGAGTGCAGTTCGAAAGGAATGTATTAGACTGGTTGGTACATTAGTGAGATATCATGAGGGGCTTGTTGGGCTGCATCTTGGTAAGATGGTTGCCAGCATTGTTAAGCGACTAAAGGACCCAGACTCTGTTGTGAGAGATGCATGTGTGGAGACTGTTGGTGTTTTGGCTTCAAAATTGAGTAATGATACAGGTGAGGGTGATGGAGTCTTTGTTGTCTTAGTAAGGCCACTTTTCGAAGCTCTGGGTGAACAAAACAGGCAGGTGCAGTCGGGTTCAGCATTGTGTTTAGCTAGGGTCATTGACAATAGTCATGATCCACCAGTTTCAATTCTGCAGCGTATGTTGAACCGAACAATAAAGTTGTTAAAAAATCCACATTTCATGGCGAAGCCAGCAATTATTGAATTGAACAGAAGTATTATCCAGGTGAGTTCTTAAGCAAACATAAGTTGTTCATGATATTATTGATTGTCTTTTATGATTCTGGTATTGCAAATTTTGTTTTTCCAAATGCTGTATGAAGAAATGTTAATTGATTTCTATCTGCAAATCTTTCGAGTTATTGTTCACATAATCAGGAGAGGTTTTTAATGTTGAGTTTACAATCTATACCAATGAAAGCAATTTAAGATGACAGCTCCTTTAATCATCACAGATTGATGTATTTGCATGAATAGCATTAGTTTGCTTACTTATTGTGTGCAAAAGAATCTTCTTTTAATCTCTGTTTTCACATTAATTATTAGAATTTGTAAAACATGCTATATGGTGTTCCCTCTCAATCATAGTACAGTGTGTTTTTTCAATTAATCAGTGAATGGGATGGGATAGTGCTGTTGGCTACTACACTTCTAAACAACCTACTTTGATACTTCACATGCTTGTGTTTATTTTATTTTACTGTATATTTTGTAGCACCTATACTTTTTGTACTTTGTGTGGTAGAAAGTTTTTTGGTGCACAATTTGATTTTCTGTTCTAGGCAGGGGGTGCTCCAACACAAAAATTCTCTCTGCTGCAATGGCTAGCATTCAAGAATCTCTCAAGAGTAATGACTGGACAACACGCAAAGCTGCATGCATAGCGTTAGGGGAAATAGCTTCAGGTGGTGGATCCTTCTTGGGCTCTTTTAAGGCTTCCTGCATTCGTTCCCTTGAATCTTGTCGCTTGACAAGGTTAGTGTTAATTAAAGGGGAAAAAAAAAAAAAAAAAAAAAAAAAAAAAAAAAAAAAAAAAAAAAAAAAAAAAAAAAAAAAAAAAAAAAAAAAAAAAAAAAAAAAAAAAAAAAAAAAAAAAAAAAAAAAAAAAAAAAAAAAAAAAAAAAAAAAAAAAAAAAAAAAAAAAAAAAAAAAAAAAAAAAAAAAAAAAAAAAAAAAAAAAAAAAAAAAAAAAAAAAAAAAAAAAAAAAAAAAAAAAAAAAAAAAAAAAAAAAAAAAAAAAAAAAAAAAAAAAAAAAAAAAAAAAAAAAAAAAAAAAAAAAAAAAAAAAAAAAAAAAAAAAAAAAAAAAAAAAAAAAAAAAAAAAAAAAAAAAAAAAAAAAAAAAAAAAAAAAAAAAAAAAAAAAAAAAAAAAAAAAAAAAAAAATGTTTTCTTAATGTCTGGTTAGTGTGCAGACACCAAATTCCTGTTTAATGGAATACAGGTATATCCAAGTCACACAAACTACTCCAGGACAGAACTTAATACATAAAAGAATAATCTTTGGAAGATGGTATATTATTATTAAGCATGGATTAAGACATGAAACTGTGATATCTGAAAATCAATCTGGTGGTTTACACGAATGATCAGTTAACTAATATTGGGCAGTTATATGGTTCCAAGTTTTTTTTGTCATTTTATAATGATTTCGCAATGTAGTTCCTAGTTAAAAATCCTGGTAGGTTTTAGAAAATGGAGGTATCTCTCTGCGAGTAATTGCCTGAACTTTAATAGATACGGAATTTGATTCATCTGATCTTTTTCTTCACGTGTAAAATCAGGGTTATGCACCTGCATTTGAGGAAGGCACAAAGTCTATTGTGTGATATGCAACTGTCAAATGAGAAGAACAATCATGATGATGAGTTTGAACGTGAAAGTAATGGTTACAGTGAAAAGGCTGAAGCCAGACAAGGCCAAGATGACGATTCATATGTTGCAAATGACAAATATAATGGATACAATTACGATGATGAATGCAATTATGATAAGGAATGCGATTTTGAAGAATTGACTTAAATAATCAACTTCTTTTTTTCTTGATTTAGATTATTTTTTCATGAACCAGTTGTATCATGTTACGATCTAAAGGTTAAGCAATTGAATCTTTTGGTTTTTAACAACTTTTTCAAATTGGAATTAGTCTGAGGAGAGATGCTATTGAGCATCGTTTGCATGTGAAACTCTTTGAACTATAACCATGAGCAAAATTCGTAAATTGGAACACTGAATTGTTGGTTTAAAGTTGTTCACAGTTTTTTGAGTGTATAGGGAAAAGCACCAGTTTGACAACAATGTTTCCCCTGTTTTCTTCTTCCTAAATTCAACACTGACAACACCAAAGGCTTCACAATATTCTATACAAGTCTGAGGAAAATTTCAATTGATCATTGATTTGCATCTCAAACTGTGAATTTATATAATTTAGTTAAAAGAAATTTTATTCAATGTTGAAAAATCGATTCTATGATGACGTTAGTGGGGCTTAGTTTCCACATCATCAAACTGCTCGGCAATTCATCATCCTTGACAATTTGACATTTTGTCGTCCAAAATATCCAATAAGGCCTTGTTTCTTTATTGCCGATTCAAAGACATTCGAATATTTTAAAAGTATAGCCGAGCGGCTATACTCTTAACACGAAGCTTGCACTTGCAGTCAAGCCATTTCGCTTCTCTATCAACTCAAGCTTCGATTTGTTGTCTTTGGTTTCGGCTACTTCGTCCTCCGGGTTCGGCAACGAAAAAAACACAACCCACCTAGGCGCCCGCCTAGCCGCCTAGCATCCTCGCTCCCCCCTAGCCACCACCTAGCGGCCTCGCGCCCTCCTAGCAACCGCCTAGCCGCCTCGCGCCTTCCTAGCAACAGCCTAGCCGCCTCGAGCCTGCCTAGCGACTGCATAGCCACCTAGCCGCCTGCCTAGGCCGATTTTTCGAACACTGCGATTGACTGAAAGTCTGAAACAACAATGGCCTCTTTCAGCATCCTTTGGCTTCTTTTGCAGTCTATGCTTTCTCAGCTGCTTCTGGTTTCATGTGTCCATGGCTCAAAATGCTACTACCGATCCATCTGAAGGTACTAGCCATCTTTCAAGTATAGCATAAATGTACGTTATGTGATGGGTACGCAATGATTGAATTGAGAATACAGTGACGGCGTTGATCTCAATATCCAAGCAATGTGACATGCAATCCCTGCCTATCAGTGGATGAGAGCAATGCATTGGATTTGCCATCAATGGAAGCGAGTTTGAAAAGCCAGAGAATAATCCAGCCTCTCTCTCTCTCTCTCTCTCTCTCTCTCTCCATATTCTTTAGTCTTGTGTTGTAGTATAGCCGGTCGGCTGCACTTTTTCAACACGTGGCATTTTTTAAATAAGAAATAGTCTAGCGTGCGGCTATACTCCTTTTTTTTTGAATTTTTTAAACAAAGATGGTATAGCCGGTGGGCTGTACTTGTTTGACACGTCGCACACAGGCTGGGCTTGTCTTTATATGCATATATATGCCGGCAATACTAGATCCTTTTTTATTTTTTGAAAAATTTCGTGGCTATACTCCTTTTTTTGAATTTTTTAAACATAGATGGTATAGCCGTTGGGCTGTACTTATTTGACACGTGGCACACAGGCTGGGACGTGTCTTTATATACATATATATATATGTATGCCGGCTATACTAGAATCTTTTTTATTTAATGAAAGAAATAGTATAGCCGTGCGGCTATATGCGTTTTTTTGAATTTTTAAAATAAAGATAGTATAGCCGGTCGGCTGTACTTGTTTGACACGTGGCACTTTTGCTCTTGGCGCATCCTTTTTTTAATAAATAAATGGTATAGCCAACCGGCTCTACGTTTTTAAAAATTTTTAAAACGTATTATTAGTTTCTTTACTTTTGTTTTTTCGCTACTTCTTTGATTCAATATATATAATTATGTAATGTCTTATCCTTTTTCAATTACTTTAATTAGGAATGATATTTTATTTATTATTTAATACAAAAAATTTATAGAAAAAGTCCACAAAATAATTAATTTCTATTTACTAAGTCTTTTGTGAAATCGTTTGGGTGTCCTAATTAAATTTCTCAACAGCCCAAGAGCCCTATCAATTACTATTAGGCCATTACACGAGTATCTATTGTCCCTTTTTCATTTTTTACTTTTCCAGAGTTGTTATCCGTACAAAGATTCTAGCCCCTTCACGTTTAATAATGTATTATACATGTACACACGTATTTCCCATGTTTAAAGCACCTATTTTTTACAAAAATTCAACAAGACACACATAACTCTCACGTATTATTGAATAAAAATAATATATATTTATCCTTTTTTATTTTATTTTTTGAAATTTTTAAACAAAGATGGTATGGTCGGTGGGCTGTACTTGTTTGACACGTGGCGCACTGGTTGGGGCGTGTCTTTATATACATATATATATATATATATATGCCGGCTATACTAAATCCTTTTTTAGTAAAGGTTCTGTTTTTCCAGAATTTCTTTGTAGGTGGTTTTTTACTGATGATTTGGTTTGTGAAGTAGGTTCAATCCCCTTCGATGTTGGCATGTTCAATGAATTTGAAGATGATGAGGAATGAAGAACTATTTGATTGTTATTTTCATGAGGGCTTGTAATTGTTCAATTGATATTTTAATTATTTCCTTTCGTTTAGTTTATTTTGTTCAATTGATATTGTGGAAAATAATTAATTTTGTTGTGAAGTCTAATAGAAAGTAGATATGGCTCACACACACAAAAAAACCAAAAATGGCCTTTAAGGCAATTTAGTGGCATTATTCTTTTAGGTTTTTTTTTTTTTTTTTTTTTTTTTTTTTTTTTTTTTTTTTGATTGGCTCAAATCTGAATTCGATTAAAAGCCCAAAAAGGGAAGTAAGGAGAAGCTTAAATAAGGATGATTTCTTTACCCAAAAAAATAAGGATGATTTCTTTGGTTATAGGACAATTATGGCCTGCCTTGCTTTGGTAACTCCTTAGCTTTAGCTTAGCAGATGATGCCAAAGAGTCTCTTGCTTTTGAGAAGAAAAAAAAAACAGGGGGCCTTACTTGCTCAAAAGGAAATACTAGAATTGCTTCCTCGTGAAGTAGTTGCCTCTATATTATTGCTGCACTAGTAACTAGTTTCCTACTTTTTGTTGTTGGAATGCAGAAAGTGCTTGTTGAATGAACAATTATATATCCAACACTCCATCAATTAATTCTCTTGTTTGTTCTTGTTATATCGGAAAAGGATTACCATATGATTGTTTTCCCAGGTTTCTTTGTATTCTTTTGAAATTTATGGTTTTTTTTTCTTTTTAATTTACTGTATACAGATGTAGTTATATTAAATCGTTGTTGCAGATGGACGAACGAAGATGGGAGGACTTACAAATGGACTGCTTGCTCAAAGTGTTGGTGAAAGTTGGAATGGAGTCACTGCTTTTGGATGTCCCTTTTGTGTGCAAGTCATGGTACAAGGCGACCCTCAATCCTTCATGCTGGCAATCTCTCCTTTTCCCGGACAACGAATGTATTGAGTTCTGGCCTTGGGATGCGTTTGAATGTCCAAATTTTCAAAATCTTATGGACAGATTTGCGAGTGAGTATCAAATTGATGGGGATCGTTGCTCAATCACCACTTTTCTAAAGTTTGTGATCAATCGGAGCAGCGGAAACGCTACTGTGCTCAAGCTTCCCAAATGCTGCACAATAGAAGCCTTTGAATTTGCTGCAAATGTGTAAGTTTTCTCATTTAAGTTAATTTTCAAAATTCCAATCCAAGTGTAGTTTAATTTTCCTTGTAAATGTAAATGTAGCATTTTTGCTGTTGTGGAATGTGTGCAGGTGTCCTGGCCTTGTGACTTTGAGTTTACCAGGAGGTGTATTGGACAGCAACCACACGAACTAGAGCTGATTGGCAAGTGGAAAAATTTGGAGGTGTTATCATTGGGTTCATGCTTAAATTTGGCGAAAATACTTGCAATTATACAAAAACATTGCAAGAATCAAAGGCTCTGTTCATGGACGTGAGGCATTGTCAATTGTGAAGTTGGTGCCTAATATCAAGTACTTAAATTTGAAGGGTGCAAAAGTTAATCGGGATGGTCTTGAGATCTGGTGATGTTGGACGCCAGAGATTGTTCTGGTTTCGATGAGAACGACAATGAAATATCAAAGCTTGCATCTCATATTAGTAAATTTATGTGCGAGAGGGTTCTGAATTTCCTGAATTTCTTCGTGGTATGGACAATTTTGTTCTTCCTGTTGATGGATACGCATTTCATTTGCATGTGGATGAGACGTGGGATGAAATGCTCAATGATTTGGGCGACGAGGAATGAAGAACTATTTGATTGTACTAAGTGATATCTCATGTTTTTTTTATATTTACAACACTAATGAGCAATTATGTGTGTTGAGTGTGGTGTGGTGTGGTGTGGTGTTCATCTTGTGTGTTTGGACATTGTTACTCTAATGAGGGCTTGTTATAAGTTCCTATCTTGATTTCATTATAAGATGTTTGCTTAATTTGGAAAATGGCTGTTCTAACTTCCTTCGCTACATTTTGCGTAATATCACATATGCTTGCGATTGTTCTGCAGCAGATCCTGACCTTCAATAATAATGGATGATGGTACTCTCTAGGCTCGATATCTGCTTAGGAACCAAAAATATATTAAGCTTTTGGCTCTTCTTTTGTATTAAATCTGTTGTATATATGTTCATGTTCTAGGTTAAGAAGGTTAACAAAGTGAGGCTCGCTGAGTACATTGAAGCAATGAGTGGTGTGAAGTTTTGGTCACAAGTTCTTAGAACTTCTATCCTGTTCATCTTTTCTCTTTTGTCTTGAAGCTATGTCTAATAGATTACACTGAAATTTGCCACTTTCAACTGCAGGTTAGTTTAGATACAATGTTTGATGTGCACACAAAGCGAATACTCGAGTACAAAAGGCGGCTGCTTAATATACTTGGCATTATCCATTGATATGACTGTATCGAGGTGAATCTGATTTTATATGTGGAAAAACTTTGCATTCCATATTTTTATAACTTATTAACAAAGAACTACCATATACCTTCTAAAGGGAGCTATCACCATCCTCTAGCATTGTGCATACCTAGTTCATCTTCTTGTCACGGTAATATAAGAAGTTGTTGGACAATAATTTGTTGATTTTTCAATGAGATATGATGTGCAGTTTGAGCTTTCTTCTCATGTTTTGTTTTTTAGCTTTTAACCCTAAAATAATATGACAAAATTGTATATTTAAAGCGTACAGCCGCGCGGCTATACTCTTTAAATGTTGATTAAAATTTAACCGTATAGCCGTCGGCTATACTTTCTAAATGGATTCGAATATTTTAAAAGTATAGCCGACCGGCTCTACTCTTCAAATATATTCAAGACGAACACGAAGCTTGCACTCGCAGAGGACGGAACTTGCTCTCGCAGTCACTGCTTCGTCCTCCGGGTTCGGCACCGGAAAAAGACCAAACCCGCCTAGCCTCCTGCCTGGCCCCTAGCGACCGCCTAGCCCCCTAACGACCGCCTAGAGACCGCCCAGCCGCCTAGAGACCGCCTAGCCGCCTAGCGCCCGCCTAGAGCTCGTTCTTGAAGGGTTCAACGACAATTCACAAGATGCACATTCTTGAAGGTAATATTGGATATCCCACACTCGTAGTAGTAGTTCAGAACTTCAGATAGGTTGATATATAGTCAATATAATATTCTGACCATCTGTGAACTGTCGCGGGAATTTAAATCCCGTCAGCACTGACAGCATCAAGTGTTTTCGACAATTGACCTATTTTGCTTTTTACAAAATATAATCTCACATTAACTCAACAAATCTGATGTTTTGCGGTTCATAAACAACCTTTCTGATGACCCTCTGCTGAAGACGCTTGGGCCTAACTTCAGATCCTATTTCTATCGAGCTTTTCATCAGTTCAAGAGAGTCTTTGCAGAATTTAAAAGCTCTCACCATGAGGTATGTATCAGAAGTCCTTTGCTAATTGGTCTGTAACAGGTGTTGGAAAAGGAAAATATTTCTTCAATGTTCTTAGGAGGACACTGAGGCCACTCCTATGATACATCTTTATAGTTTTCTGCCATTAAGTCTGCTGTTGTTTATATTTGCATATCTCTTTACTTTTATAGAGTAGTTTCCAAATTTTGGTGGTTGGTTTTCTAATTTTCAAGAACTCTGAAGGCACGTGTAACTATATCACTTCAATCTTGAAGATGTTGAGCCACAAATCTTTGCAAAACTTAAACATGTAACGGATTGTCTCTTCCTACCTCCAAATATTAGTTGTAAAACACTGAGAATTACATGACAGATGCTTGTATTACCTCATTTAGCAGGTTTTCTAACCATGAATGCATATGCTATATTGTTGAGGACTGCACCATTATGTACAATCATGACCGCCTAGGCCAATTTTCTTTATGCAGTTACAACATTTCATCAAAGAGAAACTGGAAAAGAATGAATGCAAAGCAGCTCTTGCAAATGAGGAATTAGTTTTCTTTACGGTATGTAGTCAATTTTCTTTCCTTTTAATTATTTCTGTACGCTTTTCTGCCACAACTTTTCTCAAGAAATATGTCCTATTTAAGTATTTTCGTGTGGTATTGTCCTTAATCAGAGTTGCTCTCATCAAAACTCACTAGCTGAAAGCGTCACAAGTAGTTGTATTCAGCTTAGCTGATTGTGATGTCAAGTATTGTAGACCAACTGAAATTTTCTTTTGCTGTAACTTCTGCAAGATGGAATCTGTGTATTCACTATTTCAAGATTTTAGATTGGTATATAGTATATACTTTTTTGTAGTATAGCAATGATAATTCTCTTAGAATTTGCTTTCTCCAGTTTTTGTTTGGGGCAAAGATTCTTGAAGTTCCCAAATTGCGTGAGGAAGGATCTTCTAAAATACCACTGCAATGTGCACGTGTTATAAGGTACGCAATTACAGTCACTTCAATCCTACTCACTTAGCCAGTTAGTGATTGGGGTGACCAGTCTAGAATTTTCAGATTCTTTAGAGGGCATGTGTTTGGTGTCGTTTTTTACCATTGTGTAATGTTCTGAGCGAACTGTTTCCCCAGGTTCTAATTCTGCTGTGATATTTATTATGTGTAGGATGGTCCGAGATGGCTATTTCGGCTTTAAAGACTATTTTCAATCTCTATGTGATACTGTGGACGGTGGTAAAGACTTCTATTTGCTTGGTTCTGATTTTGAGAGCTATTTAGAGGCTCAGGTAATTATTTCTGTTTACTTGGCAGTCCCAACCCAAAGCATATATATGCACTTGGAAGTATGGTGTTGTATAACTTACTATGGTGCATGGGATTTGAATCTATATGACTACAGGCTGCTGTTGATAAAGCATTTGCGGATCCAAATAAGTGGACTCAGATGAGCATCCTTAGCACAGCCGGATCAGGGATATTTAGCAGCGACAGAACAATCCAAGACTACGCGGAGAAGACTTGGGGAATTGAACCGTGCAGATTCCCTTCCGATGGCTAGCTTACCCTCACCCTCACCCTCACCCTCATCCACACCCCAGTAGCAACATTTTACATATTTGAATGGAATGTATCGGAAAGAATTTAAATTCTCATTCCCCAACGTCGCTTGTATAAATAAAATAATTGAAGAAATAACTGTAGCCCAATGGGCTAAAGTGGTATTTTAGCCCTAAACCCTTAAATGATATGAAAAAATTGTATGGTTAAAGAGTATAGCTGCCGTGTATAGCCGTTCGGCTACTCTCTTTAAAATATTCTAAACGTATAGCCGCGCGGCTATACGCTTTCAATATATTCAACATGAACACTAAGCTTGCACTTGCAGTCACAGCCATTTCGCCTCTCTATCAACTCAACCTTCGATTTGTTTTCCTCGGTTTTGGCTGCTTCGTCCTCTAGGTTCGGTACCAAAAAATGAGCCAACCCGCCTAGCCGCCTAGGCCGATTTTTCAAACACTGCGATTGACTGAAAGTCTGAAACCCGAAATTGAAAAAATTTTGCTGCAAATTTGAGCTTGAGATTGAAATTGGGAAGCACAAGTCAGTTCCGTAGAAGAAGAGATCTCATGCCTCTAATTCCATTCCTCTCCATGCTTCCCGCCTTATTCTCCTCTCTTGGCTCTCTCTCAAACGACATGTTCACCTCACCACACCAACGACAACGATGACAATTCCTCCCCTCTGCCAACTCCGCATGAAACTTGATTAATCTTTATGCATTCAATATTCATCCATTGATGGTTCTTCTTGGTTGGACTGCTCTTCATTCTTTGGATATTGTATTTCTGTTATAGATTTTGACATTTGATCATGCCCTCTTGTTTGCTGAGAGAAAAAAAAAAAAAAAAAAGATGTGTCTCCTCCTCCTCTTGCACATAGGAACACAAAACCAACCCACCAAAGAACAGAAAAAAAATATTGAAATATTACACCACCTCAAGTGAAAAATCTAATTCATTTAAGCTTTTAAATTTGTTCTTGTATTAGCACCTGTATGAGCAACAAGGTGAATTGTAAATGGACTCTACTTCTGCATTTGAGTTGTAATCCACTAGGATGAGTGTAAAGCCCTTATTTATGCTTACGGTCTCCCACTAGGGCTAACAGTCAATCTATAGCTCAAACGCAGTTGTATTGTATGGCCATGAGTTCACAACAACAAAGTCCTATAATCAAATTCCTGTCAGATGAAGGTATTTATGCAAGACCAGAGGGAGTAATGTTCATTTAAACTTAAAAACATTCCCCAAGATCATGTACACAAATCTTTCATCTAATGGAACGCCATCAAGATATGAACTAATCAAGTTTGTTGAATGAATGCTTGCCAAGATCCTCATCCTTTCAACATGGCTCTTAAAACATCTACTGGCACAGCTTTATTAAGTGGATATGTAACCATAGACTTTGTATCTTTGTAATCTATCTTGAGATGCCTCTCCTTGATCTTTTCTTTAACCATCAAGAAAATGCTTGGTACCTACAGATATTTTATTGTTTCTTTAGAATAGAACTGCTCTTTTATTATTACAATAAAACTGCAACTGTTGCTTCCTTGACTCCTTTCAATAAACTGCCCCTTCATCCAACAAGAATACATTACTAGAGGTCGACGTACTTCAGGACATCCTGCAAAAATCTTTAGTTCTCTTTTAAACCAGCATGTTACTCTTTGCCTTTTACAGATACCTAAAACACTTTCTTTACTGCATTCCAATGAGCGTTTCCAACATCGGACCGGAATTTACTTAACACACTGATGACAAATGCCAAGTCTGGCCTATTACAAACTCGTGCATACATAAGACTCCCAAAAATTATCAAATAAGAAAATTCTTTCTGTGAATGTCATTCAGTGGTCAAGGGATAAAACTTTATGCATAAACTGTGATGTTAGCAACTGTAATACCACAAATTATGTCCTACATTCACAAGAAATCTTTAAAGAAATTAACAAACCATATTAATTCCTATTTAAGAGCATGAAATTATCTATTGTTTCAATGTTGAAACCCTGAAGAGAATCTTGAACCAATTCAGTTAGCCAAACATTCCTAATGGTTTCCAAAATTAAAGTTACTTAAAAATTTGCCAAAATTAAAATCCATATTCAATAACCACGAAAATTTGCAGTCTATGAGAAGACACATATACGTTCATCGTGCAAAAGCTACAGGTCATGTGAAAAGCTTCAGATGAGTCATTCATTAATCTTTACTCATAGTCCAGAATCTGTCAGGAAAGTTTATGTGCATCTGTATCAACTTTATAAATCCACCAAAAATTCAATACAAATTTACATGAAATTCTACACAAGAGATATCCAAACAGACATCATATTTGAGATTTCAAAACTGAAAACTGAACCAAAATTATGAGAACTGACATGTACCTTGAAATACTTATGTGTCCAAACTGTATGTACTTTATACCACTTGAAAACTAAACCAAATAAGTCAGTGTTCTTTAAACAAAAAACAATATGATATTCTTGAAACAAACTGCAGAGGATTTAAATGAATAGAGTTCTTAAAAACTGATGTTCTTTAACAAGGTTAAAGCTCAAGTTTCTTTTAGGCTATCATTTAAAACATCTTTATTCCCACAACTGTATGTATGCTATATTCTCACTTTTGAGGAGAATACAACCTGTTTATAAAAACTAGATCACAAGACTAAACCACATGATGTCTTATCTTGTGCCATTATGAATTGAACCATACTAGTCCTCATTTGAGAGGAAAACTTCATAATGCCATTTTGATCATTTAGCCTTGAATATTTAAGATGTTGTATTCGAAGAAGTGCTTTGGCAATTCAACCAATACAAAATCTTTCTTTAAACATGATCACTGAAACTTTAGTTAAATCTGTAGGGAAATTTAACTTTGATGGCATGTAGGTGCTCATCTCATATTTTATTTTCTTTAGTGATGAAATTATCTTTCTTTACCATGTGAAAAAAAATTCTGTAACAAGTGCTCTTGCTACAACACCCAAAAAAACAAAGCTATATGCTACTTCAATCTTTAGAATCAAGCCAATTCATTTATACACCCTGTTAGACAGCTTCAATTCTCCTTATTTCTATTCCTGATAGTTTTTCTGAAATCAATTATTTTAGATGCACAGCCCTAACAGTTTAAGATTTTTCCTTGTACGTTTTTCTGGTTGTATACTATATATTCCTTTTACTAGAGTTGCATTAAAGCATATCAGAATTTCCAGAATCATTAATAACCAAAACTTAATTATCAAAAGCAGAAAGTGCACCTAGCAGATCAATTATGTTTAGTCATAAGAAGATAATCCAACAAAACGAAAAGAACGTGAAACCTGGGAGTAATAGGCTCCTTTAGATATGCTCGTATGCTTGATAATGGGCTTAAAGAACAAAAGAACAGAACCAGACCCACCCTGGCACCCAGATCCGCCTAGGGCCGCCTAGAGCCGCCTAGCGACGCCTAGAGCCGCCTAGAGCCGCCTAGCCCCGCCTAGCGACGCCTAGCCCCGCCTAGCGTAGCCCAGACCAGTCTAGCGCCGCCCAGACCCTCCCAAGCCGCCTAGGCTGATTTTTCGTAATGCAGACTATGGATTTTTCGTAATCTAGACGCCTCTGCTTTTCATCTACTACGAGTATATAACCTGCAATGAGAGAGAGAGAGAGAGAGACAGAGACAGAGAAATAATATATGTTTACATATTTTCTTCTCATTTCTTGCCGCCCCTTCTAACAACTTTAAACCCTTACTGCGCAGCAGCCTCCTCCGCCCACACAAAACCCATCGCATCACCATCCCTCCTCCCCACCCTCTCACACTTTGCATAAAACTCCTCTCTCTCTCTCTCTCTCTCTCTCGTATGTGCAGCCATGTGTTTCCTACGTGTGTGTGGGAGAGTGCAATTTTGTGATTTGCCACATATTCGTGGACTCATATGGCCTTTTATAATTTTGAAGGAAGAGTTTGACGCTTCTTTTATAGCGAATAGTGCAGCCGTATGGCTATACTCTGCTTGCGCATTTTCAAAACAGTGTAGCCGTGCGGCTATACCCGGGCATCTTGTTCAATATATTTTTTGTTTTCTTAATGTCTGGTTAGTGTGCAGACACCAAATTCCTGTTTAATGGAATACAGGTATATCCAAGTCACACAAACTACTCCAGGACAGAACTTAATACATAAAAGAATAATCTTTGGAAGATGGTATATTATTATTAAGCATGGATTAAGACATGAAACTGTGATATCTGAAAATCAATCTGGTGGTTTACACGAATGATCAGTTAACTAATATTGGGCAGTTATATGGTTCCAAGTTTTTTTTGTCATTTTATAATGATTTCGCAATGTAGTTCCTAGTTAAAAATCCTGGTAGGTTTTAGAAAATGGAGGTATCTCTCTGCGAGTAATTGCCTGAACTTTAATAGATACGGAATTTGATTCATCTGATCTTTTTCTTCACGTGTAAAATCAGGGTTATGCACCTGCATTTGAGGAAGGCACAAAGTCTAATTGTGATATGCAACTGTCAAATGAGAAGAACAATCATGATGATGAGTTTGAACGTGAAAGTAATGGTTACAGTGAAAAGGCTGAAGCCAGACAAGGCCAAGATGACGATTCATATGTTGCAAATGACAAATATAATGGATACAATTACGATGATGAATGCAATTATGATAAGGAATGCGATTTTGAAGAATTGACTTAAATAATCAACTTTTTTTTTCTTGATTTAGATTATTTTTTCATGAACCAGTTGTATCATGTTACGATCTAAAGGTTAAGCAATTGAATCTTTTGGTTTTTAACAACTTTTTCAAATTGGAATTAGTCTGAGGAGAGATGCTATTGAGCATTGTTTGCATGTGAAACTCTTTGAACTATAACCATGAGCAAAATTCGTAAATTGGAACACTGAATTGTTGGTTTAAAGTTGTTCACAGTTTTTTGAGTGTATAGGGAAAAGCACCAGTTTGACAACAATGTTTCCCCTGTTTTCTTCTTCCTAAATTCAACACTGACAACACCAAAGGCTTCTCAATATTCTATACAAGTCTGAGGAAAATTTCAATTGATCATTGATTTGCATCTCAAACTGTGAATTTATATAATTTAGTTAAAAGAAATTTTATTCAATGTTGAAAAATCGATTCTATGATGACGTTAGTGGGGCTTAGTTTCCACATCATCAAACTGCTCGGCAATTCATCATCCTTGACAATTTGACATTTTGTCGTCCCAAAATATCCAATAAGGCCTTGTTTCTTTATTGCCGATTCAAAGCCATTCGAATATTTTAAAAGTATAGCCGAGCGGCTATACTCTTAACACGAAGCTTGCACTTGCAGTCAAGCCATTTCGCTTCTCTATCAACTCAAGCTTCGATTTGTTGTCTTTGGTTTCGACTACTTCGTCCTCCGGGTTCGGCAACGATAAAAACACAACCCACCTAGGCGCCTAGCTACCGCCTAGCATCCTCGCTCCCCCCTAGCCACCACCTAGCGGCCTCGCGCCCTCTTAGCAACCGCCTAGCCGCCTCGAGCCTGCCTAGCGACTGCATAGCCACCTAGCCGCCTGCCTAGGCCGATTTTTCGAACACTGCGATTGACTGAAAGTCTGAAACAACAATGGCCTCTTTCAGCATCCTTTGGCTTCTTTTGCAATCTATGCTTTCTCAGCTGCTTCTGGTTTCATGTGTCCATGGCTCAAAATGCTACTACCGATCCATCTGAAGGTACTAGCCATCTTTCAAGTATAGCATAAATATACGTTATGTGATGGGTACACAATGATTGAATTGAGAATACAGTGACGGCGTTGATCTCAATATCCAAGCAATGTGACATGCAATCCCTGCCTATCAGTGGATGAGAGCAATGCATTGGATTTGCCATCAATGGAAGCGAGTTTGAAAAGCCAGAGAATAATCCAGCCTCTCTCTCTCTCTCTCTCTCTCTCCTCTCCTCTCTCTCCCTCCCTCCATATTCTTTAGTCTTGTGTTGTAGTATAGCCGGTCGGCTGCACTTTTTCAACACATGGCATTTTTTTAAATAAGAAATAGTCAAGCCGTGCGGCTATACTCCTTTATTTTTTTAATTTTTTAAACAAAGATGGTATAGCCGGTGGGCTGTACTTGTTTGACAAGTCCTTTGCTAATTGGTCTGTAATAGGTGTTGGAAAAGGAAAATATTTCTTCAATGTACTTAGGAGGACACTGAGGCCACTCCTATGATACATCTTTATAGTTTTCTGCCATTAAGTCTGCTGTTGTTTATATTTGCATATCTCTTTACTTTTATAGAGTAGTTTCCCAATTTTGGTGGTTGGTTTTCTAATTTTCAAGAACTCTGAAGGCACGTGTAACTATATCACTTCAATCTTGAAGATGTTGAGCCACAAATCTTTGCAAAACTTAAACATGTAACGGATTGTCTCTTCCTACCTCCAAATATTAGTTGTAAAACACTGAGAATTACATGACAGATGCTTGTATTACCTCATTTAGCAGGTTTTCTAACCATGAATGCATATGCTATATTGTTGAGGACTGCACCATTATGTACAATCACGACCGCCTAGGCCAATTTTCTTTATGCAGTTACAACATTTCATCAAAGAGAAACTGGAAAAGAATGAATTCAAAGCAGCTCTTGCAAATGAGGAATTAGTTTTCTTTACGGTATGTAGTCAATTTTCTTTCTTTTTAATTATTTCTGTACGCTTTTCTGCCGCAACTTTTTCTCAAGAAATATGTCCTATTTAAGTATTTTCTTGTGGTATTGTCCTTAATCAGAGTTGCTCTCATCAAAACTCACTAGCTGAAAGCGTCACAAGTAGTTGTATTCAGCTTAGCTGATTGTGATGTCAAGTATTGTAGACCAACTGAAATTTTCTTTTGCTGTAACTTCTGCAAGATGGAATCTGTGTATTCACTATTTCAAGATTTTAGATTGGTATATAGTATATACTTTTTTGTAGTATAGCAATGATAATTCTCTTAGAATTTGCTTTCTCCAGTTTTTGTTTGGGGCAAAGATTCTTGAAGTTCCCAAATTGCGTGAGGAAGGATCTTCTAAAATACCACTGCAATGTGCACGTGTTATAAGGTACGCAATTACAGTCACTTCAATCCTACTCACTTAGCCAGTTAGTGATTGGGGTGACCAGTCTAGAATTTTCAGATTCTTTAGAGGGCATGTGTTTGGTGTCGTTTTTTACCATTGTGTAATGTTCTGAGCGAACTGTTTCCCCAGGTTCTAATTCTGCTGTGATATTTATTATGTGTAGGATGGTCCGAGATGGCTATTTCGGCTTTAAAGACTATTTTCAATCTCTATGTGATACTGTGGACGGTGGTAAAGACTTCTATTTGCTTGGTTCTGATTTTGAGAGCTATTTAGAGGCTCAGGTAATTATTTCTGTTTACTTGGCAGTCCCAACCCAAAGCATATATATGCACTTGGAAGTATGGTGTTGTATAACTTACTATGGTGCATGGGATTTGAATCTATATGACTACAGGCTGCTGTTGATAAAGCATTTGCGGATCCAAATAAGTGGACTCAGATGAGCATCCTTAGCACAGCCGGATCAGGGATATTTAGCAGCGACAGAACAATCCAAGACTACGCGGAGAAGACTTGGGGAATTGAACCGTGCAGATTCCCTTCTGATGGCTAGCTCACCCTCACCCTCACCCTCACCCTCATCCACACCCCAGTAGCAACATTTTACATATTTGAATGGAATGTATCGGAAAGAATTTAAATTCTCATTCCCCAACGTCGCTTGTATAAATAAAATAATTGAAGAAATAACTGTAGCCCAATGGGCTAAAGTGGTATTTTAGCCCTAAACCCTTAAATGATATGAAAAAATTGTATAGTTAAAGAGTATAGCTGCCGTGTATAGCCGTTCGGCTACTCTCTTTAAAATATTCTAAACGTATAGCCGCGCGGCTATACGCTTTCAATATATTCAACATGAACACTAAGCTTGCACTTGCAGTCACAGCCATTTCGCCTCTCTATCAACTCAACCTTCGATTTGTTTTCCTCGGTTTTGGCTGCTTCGTCCTCTAGGTTCGGTACCAAAAAATGAGCCAACCCGCCTAGCCGCCTAGGCCGATTTTTCAAACACTGCGATTGACTGAAAGTCTGAAACCCGAAATTGAAAAAATTTTGCTGCAAATTTGAGCTTGAGATTGAAATTGGGAAGCACAAGTCAGTTCCGTAGAAGAAGAGATCTCATGCCTCTAATTCCATTCCTCTCCATGCTTCCCGCCTTATTCTCCTCTCTTGGCTCTCTCTCAAACGACATGTTCACCTCACCACACCAACGACAACGATGACAATTCCTCCCCTCTGCCAACTCCGCATGAAACTTGATTAATCTTTATGCATTCAATATTCATCCATTGATGGTTCTTCTTGGTTGGACTGCTCTTCATTCTTTGGATATTGTATTTCTGTTATAGATTTTGACATTTGATCATGCCCTCTTGTTTGCTGAAAAAAAAAAAAAAAAAAAAAAAAAAGATGTCTCCTCCTCCTCTTGCACATAGGAACACAAAACCAACCCACCAAAGAACAGAAAAAAAATATTGAAATATTACACCACCTCAAGTGAAAAATCTAATTCATTTAAGCTTTTAAATTTGTTCTTGTATCAGCACCTGTATGAGCAACAAGGTGAATTGTAAATGGACTCTACTTCTGCATTTGAGTTGTAATCCACTAGGATGAGTGTAAAGCCCTTATTTATGCTTACGGTCTCCCACTAGGGCTAACAGTCAATCTATAGCTCAAACGCAGTTGTATTGTATGGCCATGAGTTCACAACAACAAAGTCCTATAATCAAATTCCTGTCAGATGAAAGTATTTATGCAAGACCAGAGGGAGTAATGTTCATTTAAACTTAAAAACATTCCCCAAGATCATGTACACAAATCTTTCATCTACATGGAACGCCATCAAGATATGAACTAATCAAGTTTGTTGAATGAATGCTTGCCAAGATCCTCATCCTTTCAACATGGCTCTTAAAACATCTACTGGCACAGCTTTATTAAGTGGATATGTAACCATAGACTTTGTATCTTTGTAATCTATCTTGAGATGCCTCTCCTTGATCTTTTCTTTAACCATCAAGAAAATGCTTGGTACCTACAGATCTTTTATTGTTTCTTTAGAATAAAACTGCTCTTGTATTATTACAATAAAACTGCAACTGTTGCTTCCTTGACTCCTTTCAATAAACTGCCCCTTCATCCAACAAGAATACATTACTAGAGGTCGACGTACTTCAGGACATCCTGCAAAAATCTTTAGTTCTCTTTTAAACCAGCATGTTACTCTTTGCCTTTTACAGATACCTAAAACACTTTCTTTACTGCATTCCAATGAGCGTTTCCAACATTGGACCGGAATTTACTTAACACACTGATGACAAATGCCAAGTCTGGGGGAAAAAAAAAAAAAAAAAAAAAAAAAAAAAAAAAAAAAAAAAAAAAAAAAAAAAAAAAAAAAAAAAAAAAAAAAAAAAAAAAAAAAAAAAAAAAAAAAAAAAAAAAAAAAAAAAAAAAAAAAAAAAAAAAAAAAAAAAAAAAAAAAAAAAAAAAAAAAAAAAAAAAAAAAAAAAAAAAAAAAAAAAAAAAAAAAAAAAAAAAAAAAAAAAAAAAAAAAAAAAAAAAAAAAAAAAAAAAAAAAAAAAAAAAAAAAAAAAAAAAAAAAAAAAAAAAAAAAAAAAAAAAAAAAAAAAAAAAAAAAAAAAAAAAAAAAAAAAAAAAAAAAAAAAAAAAAAAAAAAAAAAAAAAAAAAAAAAAAAAAAAAAAAAAAAAAAAAAAAAAAAAAAAATTGACATTTGTTTAATAGCAAATAGTGTATCCGCATGGCCATACCCTGCTTGCGCATTTTTCAAAACAGTATAGCCAGTCGGCTATACCCGGGCATTTGAAACAAAAATTAGTATATCCGCGCGGCTATACTTGTTTTCACACGTGGGCGCTGAGGGGCTAGGCGGGTCCCTGTTTTAAATTTGTAAATAGTATAGCCGAACGGCTATACTGGTCAGACATGGCCATAAGGTGTTAGTCGGGTCTTTTTTTATTTATTAATAGTATAGCCGAGCGGCTATACTATTTTTTCCCCCCAAAATAGTAGCCGTACCCAAGTATTTTTTTTTAAAAAAAAATTTAAATGATCTAAGCTACTCGAATCAGTGCCTAAGCTCCCTACCGTCAATTTCTCCATTGAAGTGTTCATGATCATGTGTTGCAGGTTTTGGTGATTATATCTATGCCTAAGTCAAACATAGTATAGCCGCGCGCCTGTACTATTTTTGAAAATAAAAACCAGAGGTATATTGCTCTTGCTTTTCTTGAGTTTGAATCGTGGTTGCCCATTTTTCTCACGTTGATGAATAGAAGGTAGATGCTCAAATTCCTCAATGATGATTTGAATTTAATCTACATATCAATGCTCTTGGAATATCCTTTCATGGTTATTGTGAAAAGTTTTGTTCTTGGTTCATGACAATCTACCACATTTTCAATGTTTGAAAATAGAGGGTAAAAATTAATGACAGACAATAGCAGTGATCCTGAAACTGAAAGTTACCCCCTGCCCATGATCCATCAGCTTTCTTCAAGATCACTTCCATCATAGCCACTTGGTATATAGTGCTTAGTCTAGACTTATCAGTAAAGTGCTGTCTTTGATTTGGATTTGTATATCATTGTTGCTTCAATTTTTTATTTTTGGAATTTTGACATGGAAGGCATGATGCTTGGGTACCTTAACAGCAAGCAGGCGGCACTGTTCAAAAGAATGATTTGGGAAGCAATGAACAAGGACTATGATAAGGTAATGCCTTTGGAAATCCATAAATTTTATCATGTGTGTTCACAAGGATTCGGTGCAATGCTAGGGGCTTTCTTAGTTTCTGTTTGTTCCATGGTTTCTTTTTATTTGTTATCTATATTTTTGGCTTTTGAGTCTTTAGATTAAAAATCATTGAGGTTATGTATGTAGTTAATCATGATTATCAGCCCCTGCATTATTTGCCTCTTCATTCTCCTTAGCTCTGTGATTGTGCAGGAATTCTTCACTTTTAAAACTGACCTCGTTTCTTGTATTTGAGTTTATGTTTGCTGCATGTCATATGTGCATTGTGATCTGAAGCATAGGCTTGGAAGTCTCACCAGCTTGGTGTTCTTGCCTAGTTCTGAGCTGTTATTTGAGTTTATGTTTGCTGCATGTCATATGTGCATTGTGATCTGAAGCATAGGCTTGGAAGTCTCATCCAGCGTGGAGTTCTTGCCTAGTTCTGAGCTGTTATTTGAGTCACACACTGCATACTGTGTTGAAAGTTTTCACTTCAATCTTATTTGCATTTGACTTATTTTTTGATCTTTCGATTATTTGTGTATGTTTTACTGCCAGCATTGAGTCTTATGTATTGATCTCTATGTGCAACTATAAAATTGGCAGGGAAAGAGTAGAAAACGAGCCAGAATGGCCAAGAAAGCTGCTCCTGCTAAAAAGCCAGAAAAGGCTGTCAAAGTTTCTACTGTGATGGATACTAAGAATGTAAGTTAATAATAAACTGGTTTATGGGATTTTTGGTCCTTAAATTTTCCTGCAATGTTGATTGTCCTACTTATAATTTATTTAACAGATACTAATGTGACATTTTGTTCTTGCAGAGGCTGAGTGCAAAAATCAACTATGAAGCTTTGGATAAATTAAATGAAGAGCTTGTAAGCATCTTTTATATGTCTTATTTTAGAATCAATTTTGCTTAATTCATGCTTTGCAAATCCCATATTATGTTCTGTCAACATCCAAGGTCTTGTTCACTGATGCACAGACTACAAGCGACTAAAAGCCAATCAAATCTAATGGCACGTTTAATTTCGATTGTCAAATGATGTTACTTGTTCAATATATTTTTTGTTTTCTTAATGTCTGGTTAGTGTGCAGACACCAAATTCCTGTTTAATGGAATAAAGGTATATCCAAGTCACACAAACTACTCCAGGATAGAACTTAATACATAAAAGAATAATCTTTGGAAGATGGTATGTTATTATTAAGCATGGATTAAGACATGAAACTGTGATATCTGAAAATCAATCTGGTGGTTTACATGAATGATCAGTTAACTAATTGGGCAGTTAATGGGGTAGTTATATGGTTCAAAGTTTTTTTTTGTCATTTTATAATGATTTTGCAATGTAGTTCCTAGTTAAAAATCCTGGTAGGTTTTAGAAAATGGAGGTATCTCTCTGCGAGTAATTGCCTGAACTTTAATAGATACTGAATTTGATTCATCTAATCTTTTTCTTCATGTGTAAAATCAGGGTTATGCACCTGCATTTGAGGAGGAAAAAAAAAAAAAAAAAAAAAAAAAAAAAAAAAAAAAAAAAAAAAAAAAAAAAAAAAAAAAAAAAAAAAAAAAAAAAAAAAAAAAAAAAAAAAAAAAAAAAAAAAAAAAAAAAAAAAAAAAAAAAAAAAAAAAAAAAAAAAAAAAAAAAAAAAAAAAAAAAAAAAAAAAAAAAAAAAAAAAAAAAAAAAAAAAAAAAAAAAAAAAAAAAAAAAAAAAAAAAAAAAAAAAAAAAAAAAAAAAAAAAAAAAAAAAAAAAAAAAAAAAAAAAAAAAAAAAAAAAAAAAAAAAAAAAAAAAAAAAAAAAAAAAAAAAAAAAAAAAAAAAAAAAAAAAAAAAAAAAAAAAAAAAAAAAAAAAAAAAAAAAAAAAAAAAAAAAAAAAAAAAAAAAAAAAGTTAGTTTACCAATCATCTTTCCTTCTTGTTTATTTATTTTGTTGATTAATTTCTTTGTTTTCTCTGTTGATTGTGTACATTGACTTTTCTACCCGCCGTACCTTATTTAGTTTCATGTTTTCTCTGTTGAATATCACCAAATTATCACTGAATTATAATGCCATATCTTAGAATAAATAGATCCACTATAGTTTGATGGGATTCATTTGTTATATGATGAGATCCACGTGTAGGATGGAGTTCAAACTTTTTTCCGGGTTAAACGAAGCATCAAACTGCAAAAACTCATGGAAGCATTCTGCAAAAAGCGTTCCCTTGACCCCAAATCAATGCAATTCACGTTTGATGGCGTCGGACTCGAGAAGAACAAAACTCCGGAGGAGGTAAAAGTTCATAAAAGTTACTTAGAATGTTAATCATCATGAAAATAAATTTAATTGTTGCTAGAGTTGTGTCACGGGCCTTGTAGGAACGCACTACTAAGTCCAAGCGTGAACTAAATATTATACTACCTTTTGGGTGGGAGAATGCTCAATGGACCCTCTACGTGTACGGTTTTCACTCGAAAGGGCTAGGTGCAATTAGTAGTGGGCTACATGTAGTTGATAATGCAGATTATTGTTGTATTCTCCAAAGTGGGGATTATATTATGCATCATGACTTGTATAGAGCTAAAAACTACCCTTTATAGCTTGTTGGCTTTGTGTTAAATCCGACAGGGCTTAGGTTCAACTACCATCGAATTCATGATAGGTCATCATAAGCTGTAATTTAATTGTTGGTGAAATGATTGTTACTTTACTAGCTGATGCCCTTTGATGCATCAAAGCCAGTTTGAACAAAAGTTATGCTTCTTGTGGAATTTAAAGTCAAGCACTATATATTTCTGTTTTCAATCATGTGTCCATTGATTCTTATTAGTTGCTACGCAACTTTGTGCAGCTTGGAATGGAAGATGGTGATGAGATCGATGCCCTTGAGCACGTTGATGGAGCTTGAAAAGTTAAAGCCATCATGATATATATGCAGGAAGGAGTTCGTGAAAATTTGAATATGAGCTAGATTGATAGATAGTAAAACTTTGGATTCTATTTTCTACTGTTGAACTTTATTTGATTGAATGTGGGCCGTTAGATATTGAGATGGCTGTTAGTTATTTGGAAAAAAAAACACAGTTTGAACGTGAACCATTGGATAACAGCAGTAAAAAAATCTTGCCAGTCCAGCCCATTAGCCTTGGTGGCACTGGCCAGGTACTAATATGATGTTTGTTTCTTTGTTCTTGCTCTGCTAAAGCTTGCGCTAGCATGTGTAGTTTCCTAATCAACATTGATTCTCTCCTTATCTGATCCTTTATCTTATGCTGTGTTAAGTTATTAGTTTTTTATTTATTAACGGAGACGGGAGATTCGATCTTGCGCCTCTTCCAACATTGTGAAAAGATGCAAGAGCTCTAGTTGGTATTGTGTAAACAGTAGTTAAGATTGTGCTGTGTTTTCTGTTCTCATGTCATCTTGTTGCCTCTTATAACGAAAGAGTCTAGCAAAGCCAACTAAAGTCCTCTAAACCAACTTTAGTTTAGGAGGGGAATAGAAAAACGAACTCATCTGTCAATTAAGTTTGTTAGGGGAAGAAATTAAAAGTTTCAACTTTTTTGTGAGAAGGTAAAAAATTAAAAACATCACATAACTTGTCCAAAAATAAAAGGTAAAAGGCCGCAAGCTTTCCACACCAAAAGACAAAAAATAAGAGAAAACAAAACAAAACGTGTCATACTCATACATGTACAAGTAGGACTCCATATGTGGATTTTGGCACTTGGTAATTAAAATTAAAGTTTATTTATTTTTTTTAGCATTTTGAAGAAATTCAATCTTTCATTGATTGGTAATACTAATAAGTATTTAGACTAGCATGCGTTTCTCTCATCTCTACAATGGAAAGCAAACTTTGGTTAGTTTTCCAATTATACCTAAGTTAGAAATATATAAAATAAAATAAAAATTACAAAGGGTTTTTGTTGTTGGATAAAATTGTAATTCTAAATTGTTAATGGGGACAAATTGGTCTTGAATGTTGTATTAAATGATGATCTTACTTTATTATAGGAGGGAAATATGACCCTTTGTTTGGATGAAAAATTGAAAATTACATAGAATTCTAAAATGACGGAATTTTGATTTCCATCATTTCAATTTCTGGCAATTGAAGATTTCAATGTTTGGATTTATGTATGTCGAATTTTGTAAATGACACTATGGAAATTGTTAAATGACTCCTATTTTGATGGAAATTAAACTTGGGAATTTGATGCTCCAATTTCCATGATTTTTTCCGCGCGTCATTTAATAAATTCCGAGCTTAACTTGCCAAACAAGGGAATTGTCAATTTCTCCTCTTAAATTCCCGACTTTTACCTTTGCTTGGATATGCTTGACTTTTGTCTTCCGTACGCCACCTCATTAAATATAATATAAGAGACTTTAAAAATTGGCACATCATTCTTCAAGCAAAAACCCAATTTACTCTTAATTAAAAATAATAATTACTCTAACCCAAATAATGTCAAACTTAACGTCCTGTCCCTTATTTTTACCTTCCTTGTTTACTTTTGCACGTCTTTCTTCATGCCTATGCCCCCAAAGTCTTATCTCTCACCAACACCAAGCTTTCCTTCTTACTTTTGCATGTCTTATTTCCCTGTGTTTCTATCCACCATGTAAACATTAAACATCATTATTGTTTTTTTGTTTTATCTGCATGTTTCTGAGAAAATGTACTCTCTTAGAAGTTCCGGAGAAAAGTCATCAACTCAGTTACCTGGTTTCTATGTGGATAACTCATAGATATTCTCATTTAGTATGTTTCCCTTTTCACTTTATTTTGTATTACAGGGGAAGGAACTGCGATTGAAGCAACAATATATGTCTTTGCCTCAGCATCCATATAAGACATAATTCGGAGATATAAAGAGTCTCACAGTAACTTTGATGAATTTCCAGAGAAGGTCTAAGTCTTGATTTATAGGGAATACCCAATCTGGCAGCTTGTTTAGCTACAATGAACATATATTTATTACTTTCCTCTGATGGTCATTCATGTTTGCTTTTCTGTTTCCTTTTATCCTAGGCTCATTTTTCCTTGTCTTAATTAGGGTGCTCTGCAGGTCAGTGATACCCACCTATCTCTAAAAAATAGCTGAGGTCATGAGAGTGCTTGTTGGTGAAGAGCATTTGGGTTGGAATAAAGCGTGGGACATTGCTTGCAACTGGCTTGCGAGCATATGCAGCAGATCCTGACCTTCAACAAGAATGGATGATGGTACTCTCTAGGCTTGATATTTGCTTAGGAACCAAAAATATATTAAGCTTTTGGCTTCTATTGTATTATTATTATTATTTAAATCTGTTGTATATTTGCTCGTGTTGTAGGTTAAGAAGGTTAACAAAATGAGGCTCGCTGAGTACATTGAATCAATGAGTGGTGTGAAGGTTTGGTCACAAGTTCTTAGAACTTCTATCCTGTTCATCTTTTCTCTTTTGTCTTGAAGGTATGTCTAATAGATTACACTGAAATTTATTAACACTTTCAACTGCAAGCTAGTTTCGATGCAATGTTTGATGTGCAGACAAAGCGAATACACAAGTACAAAAAGCAGCTGCTAAATATCTTGGCATTATCCATCGATATGACAATATCGAGGTGAATCTGATTTTATATGGTGAATAACTTTGTATTCCATATTTTTGTAACTTATTAACAAAGAACTACCTTATACTTTCTAAAGAGAGCTATCACCATCCTTCTACATTGTGCATACCTAGTTCATCTTCTTGTCACGGTAATTTAAGAAGTTGGACAGTAATTTGAAGATTTTTCAATGAGATATGATGTGCATTTGGAAATTTCTTCTCATGTTATTTGTATTTTAGCCCCAAACCCTAAAATAATATGACAAAATTGTATACTTAAAAGTATAGCCGTCCGGCTATATGATGTGCAGTTCGAATTTATTTTACGTATAGCCGATCGGCTATACTTTCTTTTCTAAATAGATTCGAATATTTTAAAGGTATAGCCGTTCGGCTATACTATTTAAATATATTCCAACGAACACGAAGCTTGCACTCGCAAAGGACGGAACTTGCACTCGCAGTCGTTGCTTCCTCCTCCGGGGTTCGGCACCAAGAAAAGACCCAATCCGCCTGGCCGCCTTGCTCCCGCCTAGCGACTGCCTAGCCGCCCAGCGACCGCCTTGCCGCCTAGAGCCCGCCTAGCGACGCCGCCTAGAGCCCGCCTAGCGACCGCCTAGCGCTAGAGCCGCCTAGCGACCGCCTTGCCGCCTAGAGCCGGCCTAGCGACCGCCTAGCGCTCGCCTAGCCACGTAGCCACTGCCTAGCCACCGCCTAGCTGCCTAGCGCCCGCCTAGAAACCACCTAGCCGCTAGCCGCCTAGCCGCCGAGCGCCCGCCTAGAGCCCGCCTAGCCACCTAGCGCCCGCCTAGCCAATTGACTGAAAGTTTGAAACCCGAAATTGAAATAATTTAGTTTGCTTGGTTCTTTTCTCACTTCTGTCACAACTGCTCTTGAAAGAGCCACCGAGGAAGAATCCTTATTACTAAATAAGGTAAAATTGGATTCAAACGACATTTCCTGTTGGATCACTTCACAAATTTTTTTTAACATTAAACTACTATTACCTTTTTGTATATAATCTGCAGATTCGAGACATAAATGAAGTATCAAGACAGGAGGTGGATGAAATGATCAATATGTTTGCTCGGCAAGTTTGTGTTTCATCATCTGACTATTCAGAAAAGGTACTCTTTGAGTTGTCTTTTCTTTTTCTTTTTCCTCAGTAAAATGTTTAATCATTTCAATAATGTCTGTCAATTTGTTGTGTTAAGTGAGTTTGATAAAACTCCTTTAATTATAAGTTATAACTTAATGAGAAATTGTATATCTGCCCAATGCAAGTTATAGATATCAGCATATCCTTGAGATTGTCAGACACTGGTGAGCAGAAAATACAGGTTATGTATATTTGAATGTATGTTGAAATATATACTGATGATAGTGACAAGCAATGGGTATCAACGAGTTAGAGTGATGGATTTGTTTTCAATTTACTTGGAAATAGTGACAGTTTTTAATTAATCGGTTTATCATGTCTGCTATTGTCCTTTGCTCCAAAGAAGCTGCAATTACATATTCCCCATTAAGAAGATTTCAAAATGAATATCGAAATGAAAGTAGTTGTTCTGTCACCGGGTTTTATCATATAATTCTACTTTTCTCAAGCAGCCTATTGATTCGTAAGTTTTCTTTTAAGTATCTTAGTGTACATGTGTTTCGATAGATGTAGAGTCTCTTTCTTTGTCACCCTGAAATTAACTTTAGTTTTGTAACTTTGTTTGCTGGTGTCTTGGTTGCCTTTCACCAAAGAATTATTGTTTGAGCATTCACAAATTATTTCAGAACTGATACGTATGTGGACAAATTTTGGGAGTTTTGGGAAGCTTTTCTTATTTCAAAGATGGTATTATTGGTTAAATGATTGTTATGCAAATTACAACTGAGAGTCATAAATTTACACAAGAGATGCAACTACTTTCTTTCATTGATGCTTCTGCCATCTGAGATGAAGTCAAAGTTGTATATTTTCCTTACGCAAATTGACCTGATGATCATGATCTAAAATCAATAGTTTTTTTGGAAGTTTAATTACAATTTTCTTATGATATCGATGCAGCTCTTTCTTCGCTTCCGCAGATGGCCCTTTCTGTTGGGAACTTTCCACCTCTTCTCTATCTGTATTTGCTGGTGCCTGTATAACAACAGTTGCCCTTTGTGATTCAGTATCATGGTTCACACTAGGGGGTTCAACTGGCACATTTTCAGACTTCATTTTGTTAGGCCCACATTTGAATTTCAATCTAGGAAGCTTTGTGCTCAGACCATGGTTTTCAACCTGGGAAGCTTCGATCACCGAAATTTTAGTTGCAGAGCTTTTAGGTATCAGCTCCTTTGCCCTTGTTTTCGGCTGAGATTGACAAGATGGATTTAGAGTAGCCGATTTTTGAGAAGCTCTATGGATATCTTCTCCATGAATATACTTGGGGCAGTTCTTGTTTGTTCTCATGTGTCCAGGCTGATCACATGCTCCACCGTTGAAACTCTGTCTCGCTGACTTCTTCTCCTGAAACCCCTTATCTCCATTTATTGATATTATCAGTTTCTTAATCATCAGATCTGTATCTTCAGTAGTATCGTTATTTCTATTTCCTTTACATTTTCCGGTCTTGTTTCTTTTGGGAAGATTACCAGCAACTTTTGCATCTCCCACTGGATTCTCTTTTGAAGTATAGGATCCCTTAGCTTTGGCTGCACCAATAATTTGCTTCAATGGCCTCCCCGGATTTTCGATACCAAAACATGTTTGCAAGCCAGAATCCAACCCTGCTTCCTCCTCCACAAATCTTACTTTCTTCTTCTTCCTCGCAGTCTTATCATCATCCATGAGAAGCCTGCTTTGTTCAGCTGCTTCATCTTCAATTTCCTCTTGCCGCCTAGGGCCCGCCTAGAGCCCGCCTAGCCAATTGACTGAAAGTTTGAAACCCGAAATTGAAAAAATTTAGCTGCAAATTTGAGCTTGAGGCTGGGAAGCGAAGCAGTGAAACACAAGTCAGGTCCATAGAAGAAGAGATCATGAGACTCTTAATTCATCTAATTCCATTCCTATGGCCCCAAAGTCTTATCTCTCACCAACACCAAGCTTTCCTTCTTACTTTTGCATGTCTTATTTCCCTGTGTTTCTATCCACCATGTAAACATTAAACGTCATTATTGTTTTTTTGTTTTATCTGCATGTTTCTGAGAAAATGTACTCTCTTAGAAGTTCCGGAGAAAAGTCATCAACTCAGTTACCTGGTTTCTATGTGGATACTCATAGATATTCTCATTTAGTATGTTTCCCTTTTCACTTTATTTTGTATTACAGGGAAAGGAACTGCGATCGAAGCAACAATATATGTCTTTGTCTCAGCATCCATATAAGACATAGTTGGTATTGTGTAAACAGTAGTTAAGATTGTGCTGTGTTTTCTGTTCTCATGTCATCTTGTTGCCTCTTATAACGAAAGAGTCTTTAGCAAAGCCAACTAAAGTCCTCTAAACCAACTTTAGTTTAGGAGGGGAATAGAAAAACGAACTCATCTGTCAATTAAGTTTGTTAGGGGGAGAAATTAAAAGTTTCAACTTTTTTGTGAGAAGGTAAAAAATTAAAAACATCACATAACTTGTCCAAAAATAAAAGGTAAAAGGCCGCAAGCTTTCCACACCAAAAGACAAAAAATAAGAGAAAAGAAAACAAATCGTGTCATACTCATACATGTACAAGTTGGACTCCATATGTGGATTTTGGCACTTGGTAATTAAAATTAAAGTTTTTTTTTATTTTTTTAGCATTTTGAAGAAATTCAATCTTTCATTGACTGGTAATACTAATAAGTATTTAGACTAGCATGCGTTTCTCTCATCTCTACAATGGAAAGCAAACTTTGGTTAGTTTTCCAATTATACCTAAGTTAGAAATATATAAAATAAAATAAAAATTACAAAGGGTTTTTGTTGTTGGATAAAATTGTAATTCTAAATTGTTAACGGGAACAAATTGGTCTTGAATGTTGTATTAAATGATGATCTTAGTTTATTATAAAATGACGGAATTTTGATTTCCATCATTTCAATTTTTGGCAATTGAAGATTTCAATGTTTGGATTTATGTATGTCGAATTTTGTAAATGACACTATGGAAATTGTTAAATGACTCCTATTTTGATGGAAATTAAACTTGAGAATTTGATGCTCCAATTTCCATGATTTTTTCCGCGCGTCATTTAATAAATTCTGAGCTTAACTTGCCAAACAAGGGAATTGTCAATTTCTCCTCTTAAATTCCCGACTTTTACCTTTGCTTGGATATGCTTGACTTTTGTCTTCCGTACGCCACCTCATTAAATATAATATAAGAGACTTTAAAAATTGGCACATCATTCTTCAAGCAAAAACCCAATTTACTCTTAATTAAAAATAATAATTACTCTAACCCAAATAATGTCAAACTTAACGTCCTGTCCCTTATTTTTACCTTCCTTGTTTACTTTTGCACGTCTTTCTTCATGCCTATGCCCCCAAAGTCTTATCTCTCACCAACACCAAGCTTTCCTTCTTACTTTTGCATTTCTTATTTCCCTGTGTTTCTATCCACCATGTAAACATTAAACATCATTATTGTTTTTTTGTATTCTCTTAGAAGTTCCAGAGAAAAGTCATCAACTCAGTTACCTGGTTTCTATGTGGATAACTCATAGATATTCTCATTTAGTATGTTTCCCTTTTCACTTTATTTTGTATTACAGGGGAAGGAACTGCGATTTAAGCAACAATATATGTCTTTGCCTCAGCATCCATATAAGACATAATTCGGAGATATAAAGAGGCTCACAGTAACTTTGATGAATTTCCAGAGAAGGTCTAAGTCTTGATTTATAGGGAATACCCAATCTGGCAGCTTGTTTAGCTACAATGAACTTATATTTATTACTTTCCTCTGATGGTCATTCATGTTTGCTTTTCTGTTTCCTTTTATCCTAGGCTCATTTTTCCTTGTCTTAATTAGGGTGCTCTGCAGGTCAGTGATACCCACCTATCTCTTAAAAATAGCTGAGGTCATGAGAGTGCTTGTTGGTGAAGAGCATTTGGGTTGGAATAAAGCGTGGGACATTGCTTGCAACTGGCTTGCGAGCATATGCAGCAGATCCTGACCTTCAACAAGAATGGATGATGGTACTCTCTAGGCTTGATATTTGCTTAGGAACCAAAAATATATTAAGCTTTTGGCTTCTATTGTATTATTATTATTATTATTATTTAAATCTGTTGTATATTTGCTCGTGTTGTAGGTTAAGAAGGTTAACAAAATGAGGCTCGCTGAGTACATTGAATCAATGAGTGGTGTGAAGGTTTGGTCACAAGTTCTTAGAACTTCTATCCTGTTCATCTTTTCTCTTTTGTCTTGAAGGTATGTCTAATAGATTACACTGAAATTTATTAACACTTTCAACTGCAAGCTAGTTTCGATGCAATGTTTGATGTGCAGACAAAGCGAATACACAAGTACAAAAAAGCAGCTGCTAAATATCTTGGCATTATCCATCGATATGACAGTATCGAGGTGAATCTGATTTTATATGGTGAATAACTTTGTATTCCATATTTTTGTAACTTATTAACAAAGAACTACCTTATGCCTTCTAAAGAGAGCTATCACCATCCTTCTACATTGTGCATACCTAGTTCATCTTCTTGTCACGGTAATTTAAGAAGTTGAACAGTAATTTGTAGATTTTTCAATGAGATATGATGTGCAGTTGGAACTTTCTTCTCATGTTATTTGTATTTTAGCCCCAAACCCTAAAATAATATGACAAAATTGTATATTTAAAAGTATAGCCGTCCGGCTATATGACGTGCAGTTCGAATTTATTTTACGTATAGCCGATCGGCTATACTTTCTTTTCTAAATAGATTCGAATATTTTAAAGGTATAGCCGTACGGCTATACTATTTAAATATATTCCAACGAACACGAAGCTTGCACTCGCAGAGGACGGAACTTGCACTCGCAGTCGTTGCTTCGTCCTCCGGGGTTCGGCACCAAGAAAAGACCCAACCCGCCTGGCCGCCTTGCTCCCGCCTAGCGACTGCCTAGCCGCCCAGCGACCGCCTAGCCGCCTAGAGCCCGCCTAGCGACCGCCTTGCCGCCTAGAGCCGGCCTAGCGACCGCCTAGCGCTCGCCTAGCCACGTAGCCACTGCCTAGCCACCGCCTAGCTGCCTAGTGCCCGCCTAGAAACCACCTAGCCGCCTAGCCGTCTAGCCGCCGAGCGCCCGCCTAGAGCCCGCCTAGCCGCCTAGCGCCCGCCTAGCCACCTAGCGCCCGCCTAGCCAATTGACTGAAAGTTTGAAACCCGAAATTGAAATAATTTAGTTTGCTTGGTTCTTTTCTCACTTCTGTCACAACTGCTCTTGAAAGAGCCACCGAAGAAAAATCCTTATTACTAAATAAGGTAAAATTGGATTCAAACGACATTTCCTGTTGGATCACTTCACAAATGTTTTTTAACATTAAACTACTATTACCTTTTTGTATATAATCTGCAGATTCGAGACATAAATGAAGTATCAAGACAGGAGGTGGATGAAATGATCAATATGTTTGCTCGGCAAGTTTGTGTTTCATCATCTGACAATATTCAGAAAAGGTACTCCTTGAGTTGTCTTTTCTTTTTCTTTTTCCTCAGTAAAATGTTTAATCATTTCACTAATGTCTGTCAATTTGTTGTGTTAAGTGAGTTTGATAAAACTCCTTTAATTATAAGTTATAACTTAATGAGAAATTGTATTTCTGCCCAATGCAAGTTATAGATATCAGCATATCATTGAGATTGTATATTTGAATGCATGTTGAAATATATACTGATGATAGTGACAAGCAATGGGTATCAACGAGTTAGAGTGATGGATTTGTTTTCAATTTACTTGGAAATAGTGACAGTTTTTAATTAATCGGTTTATCATGTCTGCTATTGTCCTTTTCTCCAAAGAAGCTGCAATTACATATTCCCCATTAAGAAGATTTCAAAATGAATATCGAAATGAAAGTAGTTGTTCTGTCACCGGGTTTTATCATATAATTCTACTTTTCTCAAGCAGCCTATTGATTCGTAAGTTTTCTTTTAAGTATCTTAGTGTACATGTGTTTCGATAGATGTAGAGTCTCTTTCTTTGTCACCCTGAAATTAACTTTAGTTTTGTAACTTTGTTTGCTGGTGTCTTGGTTGCCTTTCACCAAAGAATTATTGTTTGAGCATTCACAAATTATTTCAGAACTGATACGTATGTGGACAAATTTTGGGAGGCAGCTATAGTTTTCAAAGATGGTATTATTGGTTAAATGATTGTTATGCAAATTACAACTGAGAGTCATAAATTTACACAAGAGATGCAACTACTTTCTTTCATTGATGCTTCTGCCATCTGAGATGAAGTCAAAGTTGTATATTTTCTTTACGCAAATCGACCTGATGATCATGATCTAAAATCAATAGTTTTTTTGGAAGTTTAATTACAATTTTCTTATGATATCGATGCAGTTCTTTCTTCGCTTCCGCAGATGGCCCTTTCTGTTGGGAACTTTCCACCTCTTCTCTATCTGTATTTGCTGGTGCCTGTATAACAACAGTTGCCCTTTGTGATTCAGTATCATGGTTCACACTAGGGGGTTCAACTGGCACATTTTCAGACTTCATTTTGTTAGGCCCACATTTGAATTTCAATCTAGGAAGCTTTGTGCTCAGACCATGGTTTTCAACCTGGGAAGCTTCAATCACCGAAATTTTAGTTGCAGAGCTTTTAGGTATCAGCTCCTTTGCCCTTGTTTTCGGCTGAGATTGACAAGATGGATTTAGAGTAGCCGATTTTTGAGAAGCTCTATGGATATCTTCTCCATGAATATACTTGGGGCAGTTCTTGTTTGTTCTCATGTGTCCAGGCTGATCACATGCTCCACCGTTGAAACTCTGTCTCGCTGACTTCTTCTCCTGAAACCCCTTATCTCCATTTATTGATATTATCAGTTTCTTAATCATCAGATCTGTATCTTCAGTAGTATCGTTATTTCTATTTCCTTTACATTTTCCGGTCTTGTTTCTTTTGGGAAGATTACCAGCAACTTTTGCATCTCCCACTGGATTCTCTTTTGAAGTATAGGATCCCTTAGCTTTGGCTGCACCAATAATTTGCTTCAATGGCCTCCCCGGATTTTCGATACCAAAACATGTTTGCAAGCCAGAAGCCAACCCTGCTTCCTCCTCCACAAATCTTACTTTCTTCTTCTTCCTCGCAGTCTTATCATCATCCATGAGAAGCCTGCTTTGTTCAGCTGCTTCATCTTCAATTTCCTCTTCTGTCTGAAGGATGGATGGCCGGCTTCTCTTTTTAAGCCCTTTGGCACCATCCGGTTTATTATGCTTGGATTCATGGTCACCTCCTATGCCCAGACCTTCTTGATCACATTCTTCTGCATCAAGCAGATTTTCCAAATCGCCCTTAAAAGAATCTAGATCGCCATTATTTCCTTCACAGCCATTCTCATTTTCGTCCCCACCTATGGCTGAAGAAAAACTCTGAACTTTGACCCCAGATGCAGCTTGCTCACTGGAAAGCTTGCTTATCATTGCAATCCGATGCCATCTAGTCTGCCTCGCAATCAGTTCATCAGAAACACCGAATCTAAGAAGAACCTCTCGTGCAGCCTCCATGCTTAGTTTGCGCGGATCAGTATGATCTGCTCCAGTAACAGTGGTGCGTCCTCGACAAGCAGCAGACTTTTTCTTCCCCAGTGCAGGTTGGGATTGATAAACCTTTATGCCTGTCACTGTGTGTTTTTTAGAATTTGATTTCGATTGAGAAGCAGTTTTGCTCTTTGAATAATATCTATCACCTGCAACATCTTGCCAACCAAATTGACCTTCATTATCTGTCAGCTCAAAAGAATCTCCATTGCTCGGCTTTAGGGGGCGAGAGACCATCATGGCCATTGAATGAAGCCTTAGATGTTCACTGTCCTTGTTATCCAAAACCTCAAAAAGCATTTGCTCATCTTGAAGATCAATGATAAGCTTTGGCTTCTCTGTAGGTGTATCACTATCAGGCTCCCATATTATTTGGTCTAACCAAGATCCTTCCAGCATGTCCCGGTTTTGTGAAGCAAGTTTGCGAATTAATTGCCTCACACCATGACTCTGTTGAAGCTTCTCACCAGCATTCTGCCTTGTACCGTGTGCATGGTCATCCACGTCTAGGCGCAAAATTCTGCTTGCTGAGAAAGTAAGTGATGAATTACTAGATGAGCTATTATGCAGCATATTTTGTGGCCCATTATCAAGTTCTGTGTCATTTTTAACTGAGGCTTCATGATCAGGTCCTGATATTTCACAACTCTCAACGTCACTGTCACTTGCTATAGGAGAATTGCCCCAAACAATTCCATCTTCCCAGTCTTGTTGATCAAGAGGGAAAAATTTAGAAACCAATGGTGATTGCCTTTCCCTTTCCTCAGAAACATATACTGTTAGATCCTGTTTCATTGGTTCAGCAACGAAACACGAGTCTTTTAATTTTGTGAAGTTCGAATCATCATCCTTGAATGAGGACTCTGAGATGCCATGTTTCACTGTCAAAGACTGAAATCCTTGCAAGAATGCCTCTTCTTCGTCGTCTTCAACAATATCATCAGAAACATCCATGGATTTCGTATGCCTATGTTTAGGAGCGGAGTAGCTAAGCCTATCATGATCTGCACCAAAGGTTTCCGAAAATCGTAAGATAGCCAATCCATCTTCTATGCATAGAACTGGCCGTGGAGTGGGAGTTAAATTGCAACTTTTATCTGAAAACACTTGACACTCCTCAGCTGGTAAAGAAATAGTTTGAACATCAACATCAACATCAACATCAACTTTGTTTTCAGTTGCAACCACATGATCATGTTCCACTTGCTCTTCAATTTCCTCCTCATCATAATTTTCATCATCAAACACAGAACCTGTGGTGGTAGTGGGCCCAGAAGAAGCCAATGAGACTTTATCAACATAAAGATCATATTCGTTTCTGGGCAACAAGGGGTCATGGTCCTCCTCCTTAAAATCCTCATCAAAATCAAAATAATCAACTTCATTGTCAGCCTTGTGGCCATCATATTCTTGTTCAACATCCGTATGATCTAGTTTTATCAAAGATGGGCCGAGCTTGTCAGAAAACGCAGCAAGATGTTCCTTTAGATCGTCTGCTGTGATATTTATTATGTGTAGGATGGTCCGAGATGGCTTTTTCGGCTTTAAAGACTATTTTCAATCTCTATGTGATACTGTGGACGGTGGTAAAGACTTCTATTTGCTTGGTTCTGATTTTGAGAGCTATTTAGAGGCTCAGGTAATTATTTCTGTTTACTTGGCACAGTCCCAACCCAAAGCATATATATGCATTTTGAGTTTGGTGTTGTATAACTTACTATGGTAAGTGGGATTTGAATCTATATGACTACAGGCTGCTGCTGATAAAGCATTTGCGGATCCAAATAAGAGGACTCAGATGAGCATCCTTAGCACAGCCGGGTCGGGGAGATTTAGCAGCGACAGAACAATCCGAGACTACGCGGAGAAGACTTGGGGAATTGAACCATGCAGATTCCCTTCTGATGGCTAGCTCACCCTCACCCTCATCCACACCCCAATAGCAACATTTTACAGATTTGAATGGAAGGTATCGGAAAGTATTTAAATTCTCATTACCCAATATCGCTTGGGCTAAAGTGGTATTTTATCCCTAAACCTTAAAATGATATGATGAAATTGTATATTTAAAGCGTATAGCCGCGCGGCTGTACTTTCTAATTGCATTCGAATATTTTAAACGTATAGCCGTGCGGCTATACTCTTTAAATATTAATATATTCGAATATTTTAAGAGTATAGCCGCCCGGCTACACTTTAAATATATTCAAAACGAACACGACGCTTGCACCTAGCAGAGGGACGTATCGCAGTCAGCCATTTCGCTTCTCTATCTACTCAAGCTTCGATTTCTTCGGTTTCGGCTGCTTCGTACTCCGGGTTCGGCACCCAAAAAAGACCCATCCCGCCTAGGAGGCCCGCCCAGCCGCCTAGCTCCCGCCTAGCCGCCTAGCGCCCGCCTAGCCACATAGCCACCCGCCTAGGCCGATTTTCAACCTCTACGATGGACTGAAAGTCTGAAACCCGCAATTGAAAAAATTTAGCTGCAAATTTGAGCTTGAGATTGAGACTGGGAAGCCGAAGCAGTGAAGCACAAGTCAAGTCCATAGAAGAAGAGATCATGAGACTCTTAATTCATCTAATTCCATTCCTATCCCTGTTTCCCGCCTTATTCTCTTCTCTCTTGGCTCTCTCCCAAACGACATGTTCACCTCACCACACCGACGACAACAACGACAATTCCTCCCCTCTGCCAACTCCGCCTTATTCTCTTCTCTCTTCGCATTGAAGACATGGCGCACAAGAAAAAAGTACAAATTTCCTTCATCGACTTGATCAGTTTCAGTTTGGTAGGCAGTTCCAAGCACTTGGTCCGGTCAATCAAACTGTGCTTAGCCCTAATCAGCCTCCGAAACCAATGCACTGCATTGAAATGTGGAAAGTCCTTTCGGTGATAAGGATGATTTGTTTGGTGATAGGACAATTATGGCCTTGCTTGCTTTGGTAAGTCCTTCTTAACTTTAGCTTAGCAGATGGTGCCAAAGAGTCTCTTGCTTTTGAAAAAAAAGGCCCTACTTGCTTTTCCAAAAGGAAATACTAGAATTGCTTCCTCGTGAAGTATATAGCCTCTATATCATTGCTGGACTAGTAACTAGTTTCCTACTTTTTTGTTGTTGGAATGCAGAAAATGCTTGTTGAATGAACAATTATCCAACACTCCATCAATTAATTATCTTGTTTGTTCTTATTATATAGGAAAAAGATTACCATATGATTGTTTTCCCAGGTTTCTTTGTATTCTTTTGAAATTTATGGTTTTTTTTTCTTTTAATTTGGTGTTTAATTAATTTATTGTATACAGATGTAGTTATATTAAATCGTAGTTGCAGATGGACAAACGAAGATGGGAGGACTTGGAAATGGACTGCTTGGTCAAAGTGTTGGAGAAAGTTGGAAAGGAGTCACTGCTTTTGGATGTCCCTTTTGTGTGCAAGTTGTGGTACAAGGCGACCCTCAATCCCTCATGCTGCGAATGTATTGAAGTCTGGCCTTGGGATGTGTCTGAATGTCCGAATTTTCAAAATCTTATGGACAGATTTGTGAGTGAGTATCAAATTGACGGGGATCGTTGCTCTGTCACCGCTTTGCTAAAGTTTGTGATCAATCGGAGCAGCGGAAATGCTACTGTGCTCAAGCTTCCCAAATGCTGCACAGTAGAAGCCTTTGAATTTGCTGCAAATGTGTAAGTTTTCTCATTTAAGTTAATTTTCAAAATTCCAATCCAAGTGTAGTTTAATTTTCCTTGTAAATGTAAATGTAGCATTTTTGTTGTTGTGGAATGTGTGCAGTGTCCTGGCCTTGTGACTTTGAGTTTACCAGGAGATGCATTGGACAGCAAACACACGAACCTAGAGCTGATTGGCAAGTGGAAACATTTGGAGGTGTTATCATTGGGTTAATTTGGCAAAAATACTTGCAATTATACAAACACATTGCAAGAATTTGTATGGTTTAGCTTTGTCCAAAGGCTAATTTGTGAGGCATCCTCAATTGTGAAGTTGGTGCTTAATATCAAGTACTTAATTTTGAAAGGTGCAAAAGTTAGTCGGGATAGTCTTGTCATGTTTCTGTGCTGATGCAAAGATCTGGTGATGTTGGACGCCAGATATTGTTCTGGTTTCAACGACGATGAAATATCAAAGCTTGGCTCTCATATTAGTAAATTTATGTGCGAGGGCTTTGAATTTCCTAAATTTCTTCGTGGTATGGACAATTTGGTTCTTCATGTTGGTGGATACTCATTTCATCAGCATGTGGAGGAGAATTGGGATGAAATGCTCAATGATTTGCACGATGCGTTCAATGATTTGGGCGACAAGGAATGAAACAACGAGGAATGAAGAACTATTTGATTGTACTAAGTGATATCTCATCTTTTTTGTATTTACAATACTAATGAGCAATTATGTGCGTTGAGTGTGGTGTGGTGTTCATCTTGTGTTTTTGGACTTTGTTACTCTAATGAGGGCTTGTTATAAGCTCCTATCTTGATTTCATTATAAGATGTTTGCTTAATTTGGAAAATGGCCGTTCTAAATTCCTTCGCTACATTTTCTGTAATTTCACATGTGCTCGAGCTTGTTCATCAGCCTTGCCTCTGCCTCTATTTCTATCCTGACTTTCCCTTCCCACCAAAGGTTTTCCTAGCTAAATTTCTTTGAGGTTCAGGAATGTTGGTTGCACCAGCTTAACAACAGGCACACCCAGTAGACAAAATGAAATAATATGTTTCATTGATTTTATGAAAAAGGTTAAGGAATGTAAGACCAACTATATATACGCAATTTTTCGCACTATTTATGCTTATTAAATTCTAAAAAGAATTAAGGCAGCCTCTGCTAGGCAGTAAACAAGTTCAATGATGCTAGTTTTGGCACAATAAGAAGCATTTGATAGTAAACCATAGATTGGGAAACAGAACAATCTCAACAGAGAGCTTCATTTTTAGCAGCAAAAGAAAAGTTTCATTTCAATTCTTCAAAATCCGAGATATCCTACGAGTCTACTACAGTTGGGTGCTCTATGCCGCAGCAACTTCAATCTCAACTTGTTGAGCCATCACGCTCATGGCCATTTCCCCGATCTCCACTGCAACAAAAAAAGTGTGGCAGCTTAACACGCCCGCAAGCCCTGCAACCAGTCACAATCAAAATGAACGTTTTATTGCTATATATAAGCATCTATATAATAAGTATAACCAAAAAAAGTTAAACAACATACTGGATTTACTTCATGAGACTAAAAGAGTAGGCCAAAGCATTCTCTCAGCAATAAAATATAAACATCTAAGTTGTTCAATTTCATGCTTTTTCTCAATTGGTAAATATCATTTTCCCATGCTTTCTTAATCTCTCTTTTTCCTTATGAAACCCCACAACCTACTTCCCATCAAAACTTTCTAATTCAATGCTGCGACCCCGGTAATACAATGAACATTATCTTGATAAACGGAATCATTTCATCTGCTCAACACATTGATCAAAGACTAACCAGAAACTTCAATTGTTCTGGAAGTGTCAGAATACCAGACTTTTTCTATTGCAGGGCAAGAAAGGATGAAAAATTATTAATGAAGTAATCCCCCAAAATTTGGTTGTTTCTCTAACTAAGACAATATTCAAAACTAAATTATCAATAAGATATCATAAGTATTTCCTGGAATGCATCGACTTCTCCACTGAAATGAAAAATCTTAGATACTTTACAAAACACTTTTTGTTGTGATGAATTGAAAGGGGAAATCTGAACTTGGGACCTCAACCAATATCGGGAAAACAAATACAACTAGACCAAGAGCTGTGTTGGTCATAATTTACAAAATACTAACCTGCATCGGATTATCACTGGAACAGGTTTCAAAGCCTTGGGGCCATTTCTTATGCCTCTCTTGTGGGGAGAAGTCTGCACGATATCCAGCCTTAAATATCAAAACTCCACATCTTCTAAAACTTCAATTACAATAGCACAATGACAACAAAAAATTAAATGAAGCTTCAGACTTATAGGCCATATGATGCCTTCAATTGTAAATCTTCAAAAGGTGATGAAAAACATGGAAACAAAACACATCTAAGAAAGATGATGAGCCAGAACTATATTAACCATTCATTCACACAAAGGGACATTACCTTCAAGAATGACAATCAGTGGCCAAATCAGAAAATTGACCTCTAATTTCTACTGGCACAAGCACTCTATACTAATTATCTTCATAAACAGTGATGAAAGAGAACACTCAGAGAAGCAAGCTCAAAAATGGTGCCCAATATAGAACAGAGCAATTCTATCATACAGAAGGCAAACAAATTTATCAGCGAAGAGAAAAGGACAGGGATTTACACACCCAATTAAGAATAAACTTCAGTATTAAAAAAGAAAAGAATTTATTATTGTTATTGATCTAAAAAAAAAGTTTCATACAGTAAATAATTTCCAAAACCCAGAACCCTAAAACCCTTAAAATCTCAATCCCTAAATATATAGACATATACCTTTCTCTTGGGGACAGCCATGAGTTCCATCGATCCACCGAACAAGAAACTGGGGAACCCGAATCCGATGTTGTTATTCTGCGCTGGGTCCCGATCAGACTCGGGCAGAACGAACTGTGGCGATAAAATCTTACGTTCCATGACTCCATCGAACGGCGGAGGCATGGCTGCGACGTGGTTCCACCTCCTCGTGCCGAAAATGCACGCCATGTTTCCTCTGCTGCTCCTTAGCAATGCCATCATCGACGCCATTTCGTATGAGTTTAGCTGACACGGGAAAACAGTGGTACCGTGGAGTGAAGTAGAGGCGGCGTTGGGTTAGGAAGATACCAAAGTTTGAAACTGACGAAAACGTTGTCGTTTCATTGTCACTCATGGCTATTTCTTCTTTTTTTTCTCTTTTTTCAATAACTTTTTGTATTTTCTTGTAACCAAATATTGAATGAAAATTAAGGATGAATTACAATTTACACTCATAAAGTTTCGTGTCTATACATAACAGTTTAGCTACTGTCTTTTGAAAATTGATAAAAATAATCTTTAAAATTATAATGTTATTGACCTCTATTTTTCTTTTACGCGAGGCTCTCTAAACCTATTTATTTAATCTATTTTTATGCTAAAATAACGAGGCACGAGCCATTTTATCATAAACTTTTATATCTAGAAAGTTAGATTATTCGTTAAATAAAACAAAATTCTTGATTTCCATTATCTAACCCGTCTAAAAATTCGTATACCTTTAAAAATATGTTTGTCAATTTTTAGAAAATAGAGACTAAATGGTCAGTTGCCCAAATGGAGGGCAAAGAAAATCCTTATTTGTTGTCCATATAATAGTCATGAACTCACTAGTGTGAAAAATAGAGACTAAAATGGTCACTCACTTCCCTAAAACTAAAACTAGTGCAAAATAAGAATTGACTACAAAAAGGAATGGAGATGCAGGGGATCGAACCCTGTACCTCCCGCATGCAAAGCGGGCGCTCTACCATTTGAGCTACATCCCCATTTCGATAATAAATGTTACTCTGTTTGACTTTATTAAACAAATATTCAAAATAACATTAAAATCATGTTTTAGGTTTTGCTTTCTATCGCGACAGAAAAAAGACAAAAGCCTTCAGAATGGAAAGTTGGAACCAAAAACTTCACTCAAAACTCATCCAACAGCCAAACAAGAAGAAAATCAAGTCTCTGGTTCTGATGACCAGCCCTTGTAAAGTCAACCATTTTCCACAAGGAATCGGAGAGGTTCGATTGAATTTCGCATCCTCATTCTTGATCATTTGGATGAGAAAATTTTGATCCAAGCTGTTGGGAGAGAGAGAAAGAGACAGAAAGAGGTGGCTTGTGTACCAGCGAGCTAGTGACAATGGCGACCATGCTGACTTCTTTAGCTAAGGACCTGTAAGATTCTTGAACTTATATCTCAAGAAGTAGAGACATCTTTGTGGTCTGAGATCGGAGATTTGTAAATGTTCGTTTTTATTGTTGTTGTGTTCTTTTGTTGCTCATACATGCATATATATACACTCTGTCTCTCATAAGACATAGGAATATGGATGTTGGCTTGAGGATGAGTAGCAGTCAAGTATTAGAATGGGCAAGTCTTCCTCTGCCCGTTCTCTTTTTGGTTTTGGATAGGTTGGTAGAACCCATTGACCATATTCGATTTGCTGCTGTTTGCAAAGAATGGTGTGTTCTTGCAAAAGAATACAATCACAAAACGCAACGTTGGCGTAAGCTACTCCCCATGCTCCTGGTTCCAACAGAATGTGAAGGAAAGCTAAAACTGTACAGCTTCCCTGCAGGAAAAATCTACGACATTGAATTGCCAGTGCCTTGTAATAGTAAGAGGTATTGTGATTCTAGCTATGGCCATGGTTGGTTGGCGACAATGGATGTGTTAGATAGAGGTGGATTGACTATAACTCTGGTGAACCCTTTCAGAAAAGCAGTGGCGCCCATTCGTCTCCCTCGCTTGGATTTCAAAGTCCTCCGTAAGTACTGCGAGGTTTGCCTCCCGAAGATTATCTTATCTGAGGATCCCACATTGAATCCAGATAGTTATGTGGTTGTAGCAATTTACAAACATGTTTCTGAGTTGGCTTTCACTAAAGGAGGACAAAAGTTTTGGATTTACAGCAAGCGTTTAAGAGGGTGCTTGCTTACTGATGCTATTTTTCATAAAAGTCAAGTCTTTGCAGTTGGAAAGTGGGGAAGCATTCTTTCCTTTGATATCAATAGCAAGCCAATAGAAGCAAAGATTCTTAACCCACAAGAATGTCCGTTCTCGCGTTATGCTGATAAAGCTTATCTCGTGGAATCAACCAATGGAGACTTGTTGCATGTTCGAAGATTTTTGAAAGATGTTGACGGAGATGCCTACCATGAAGAGTTTTGGACTGAGAGATTCATGGTTTACAAGTTGGTGTTCAATGAGAGGGATGGATCCGTTGTGCAGCATGTTGAAATAAAAAGTATCGGGGATGAGGTTATGTTCCTGGGTGACGATTATTGTATCTCTGTTTTGGCTTCAAACTTTCCTGGGTGCCAACCCAATTCAATATATTACATGGATGATTGTACAAAATTGGGAGGAGCACGTGTACCTGATACTGATAGCAATAGCAGACCGAGTGTTATAGGCATTTTCAATTTAGAGGATGAAACCATCACACAACATTACTCTTCAAACATTTCACCCGCATTTTGGATTGTGCCCCTGTTTAATGGACTCTGCTAACTTCTTCAAGTTCAGCTAATAACAATTGCACTTGTTCTCCAAAGGCAACCAAGACAACTCTTTATTTCTGCTGCCTGAGAGTGTTGGTTTACTGGGAAGGGGCAGATGTAATGGCTCCAGATGTTGTTGCCGTTCTTCCTCCCTCCTATTTTGACAATCATCTTTTGTTTGAATCTTGTGGTGTGCTGGTGGAATATATGTTGTGGTCAAAATTAATTGGGGTCCAGTTTGGGGAAGCTTGAAGAGGGAGAGAGAGAAATATATTCTGAATTAGATCGAAGATGCTGGAAAAGGATTGGTATTTGTATGTGCGAACAAGTGATTGTTGTGCTGCCTAAATACTAGTAAATTTATGTAAGCAACCTGGACTTGAACTTTACAGTTTCTATAAACTTATATTCCATTATCAAAAATATTGACCGAGATTTTGTCCTTTTTAAAAGGTATCTTCTGGTCATTAATATATTATCTTGGTGAACATCCCTATTATATGATTTTCTTTTCCCTGTTCATTTCAACATTTGTATGTGCATTATGATTGGTGATTGTGATGTATGCATTATCATAATTCGTATGTCATGTAATTGAGAGGCCATACATACCTCAAGGTTAATAGGAATGTCTCAGCAATTTATTCACTTTGTGTTTGCCTCCCTCCGTTGTGGTGTTCTGCCGTGTATCAATTTGAGCTTGATATGTAGGTTGTCTAGGGTGGAAATTATGTGCCACTTCGTAAGTAATTAGCATGATCTGTTGTGCAATCCCTGCCAAATTGCATTCAGGAGTGCAATTAGAGAACTTTGTAACTCGACTGATTAGGAGTTGTAGTAGCTATTTGATTGTGATTTAAAAGGTTCTATCCTTTCTCAAAAGAACATACACTATTGGCTTGTATGCAGTTATAAGCTTATTACCTCTAGCCCTCTTTCCTTGGAGTGTCAACATCATCTATCATAGCTGTGAGATTGTTTTGTGAAGTTGGCAGGCATGTGAATGTAGGTTAAGAGTAGTTAAAAAGAATAAAAATCTTTTCCTATTCATGAAGTTATCCAAATGGATGTTAATAGCTACATTGCTTTTTTGGTTGCTAAATGTCGGAATCATTCATGTCGTGTCCCTAGTATTTTTGCTTCCTTTTGGGAGGATGAACATGGTGAAACCTGAATTATTTGATAAGGTTTTCTATCAGGTCTGAGCACGTTATCAACTGCAACTAGAGATTGTGAAGCTAAGAAAATTTAATAAAGTAGAAGTACATAGTTTCTTTAGAAAAAGTTATATTGGATTATTTTGATGTATTTTACTTTGCACTACAAACGTCTGATCTCCTTTTCATTTTGTAGGTGTGATCAGTTGAACAAGTATGATACTGCGGCTGATGCAAGTTTTTCAAACTCAAATCTCTCCTGGATTGGATAGATTAGTTTGTGTTTGGTAACTGCCTCGTCAACCTCATGTCAAGATGAAATTTCCTCACTTTTCGGTATTAGAAAAGACCAAAGCTTGCAATTTAGGTTCTGGGTTTCATGTATGTGATACTACAGAGACTCTGGATGATAGTGAAAGAAAGGGTTGATTTTACTTTGGTGGACAACCACATGGAAGACTCTGTGACACTTGAAGAGGGTTCTGCCAATGCAAGCGGCGATGCCGAGTCGATTTTTTCCGTTGAGAAGATTAAAAGTTTTCAGTCTTTGAAGAGTCTTGATCAGAAGGCTTTGAAATTTTGGGTTTTGTGGCTCTTGCTTCATGTGTCACAGAAGAGTGCAGAGGAAAACATTGGAGACACATTTGGCTTTATCGGCTGTTGTGGGAGGCAGAATAAGGGGGTCTCAGGGGAGGTGGTGGGAGAGAATAGGAAGTACCAATTTTTAATGAGAAACCAAATACGAGTGGAGATAGAGAGAAGTACTGGAATAGTGATATAGAAATAAATATTTTACTAGTTGACTAAACAAATTATGCCAATCTCAGAAGTATATTTATTTGACTAAACAAATTCTGATTTGACAGTTTATTTTGCAGAGATGACTCTTGAATAAAGATCTAAGAATTAAACTGTGAGGTCACGTTAAGAAGTGAGCCAAACAAATGATTAGCACCGTATTAACTTATATTTGGTAGTGCTTGATCACTTACCAAGGTAGAGGAGGCAAAGGAAATATCAACTGGGTTGCCTAAATGAAGTACCTAAGCTTCAGGAACTCTTATATATGTTGGGATGATTTGTCACTCAGACATTTTATGGGTGATGATCTGGTGATGAAGAATTAAGCAAACCTTGCTTCTCGTATTAGTAGATTCAATTGTGAAGGTTCTACTGATTCATGACTGTAAATTTGATAGCACAAAGAAAAGCAGGATACGTACTCTTGAATTCGAATCCATAATTGGTACAAAGAAAGAAACATAAATTTGTGAACTAGTATCTTTAACTGAATTCATAATGACAAATATTGCCTAGAACATTAAATTCTCTATTTCAACGACTTATGGTTTTATATGCCTCGACTTGTAAAGCAAGTGTCTTCCTTGATATCTGGGCAAACATTAGTGATACAGGGGAGTTGCATTTGCCCAAGACTTAACTTCCACAAGAGCCAGCTGGTGGCTCTTGTAAACATTGATAATTAAATTGCAAAACAAATTAGAAATTCTGAACACAACCCAAAAACTTAAACACAACCAATGGAAGATCCATAGATGTTGCCTTTATGTACCAAAATTCAACCTCTGCAAGTGCAACATAAACACCAATAAGTTCCCAATTCTAAAACTTAGTAATGAAATAGCTATTCGAATTGTAAAACAGACTCACAATATCACATATTAAGTGATTACTAAAAAGTAGCAGGACTTGAGTTGGTAAGTGTGGGTAAACTCATACGATCTACAAATGAGAAATATAAACACATTAAAACATTAGATAAACATGCAAACTATATACATATATATATATATATATATATACACAGAGTTTTAGTTGGGGGATCCCTCAAATAAGTTATTTGAGGGACATCCTTATAGGGCCACTCTATATTATATTTCACTAATCCAAACATTTTATTTTGTAGATATGCATTCAAAGATTATCTCTACACAAAATCACTTGAATCCGATATCATTTGACCACTCAATTGAAATATTGAAATTTTAGTACTTTTTTAAAATACCATGTTCACCGATTTTGTATGACACAATTGGATGTTGAAACGATTTCTGATTTGTCTTATTTTTTTGTAAGGATGACCTATGAATGTAAACTTTAAAAATAGATGGTTTGGATCATTGAAAAACAAAATTCGTAGGGATCCCTAAAGGGTGTCCCTCAACAGAAGGGGAATGTATATGTGTGTGTGTAAATATATATATATATATATATAAATCATATAAAATGAGAAACAAATACCTGACTCAACTAATTCATAAAACTCCATCTCTGGAATGGTTGGCTCATACTGTAAAAAGGAGATGTCAGCATACCTTAACCAATTTTGATAACAAATTAAGGTCTCCACAATCTCAGGAGTCAAATAAGCATATAATGAATTAATTACCCGACCATTCATGTTAAAGCATGATTTCGAAGCCACTGTTAATACGAGGATGGCAAGCATATCCTTTGCAATAAGGCCCCATTTGGTTTACGAAATGAATTTGAGGGGAAATCATTTCCTATGTCATTTCCCAAGAGATAGAAAATTGAAGATTCCTTTCCTACGTTTGGCAATGCTGGGAAATTAATTGGGAGATAGCAATTATTTCCTTTCTCATGTTTGTTTTGAGTAGGAATGGAAAATAAAGTTTGTATAAATTTTCAATTATACCCATATTAAATTAAAATAAATAAATAAGAATGTATTTAATAATATATTGTAATTCTAAATTGTTAATGGAGACAAAATGATCATGAAAAATGTGTATTTAATGTTGATTCATTTCCCCAAACTTTCCCCTGATGAGGGAAAACAAAACCCAAGTTGAGAGGATGGCTTCACTTTCCTCTACTTTCCTATAGGCTAGGCAACGATTTCCCCCTCCTTTCTCATGAACCAAACGGGCCCTAAGTGCCAAACCTGAATATTTAACTCCATTCAATTTCCACCACTTCAAAATATCGAAGTCGAAAACCACTTTTTCAATAGGGTCAAATGTACCTATCAATCTCATGCTTCAATATCACAGTGTCATTTGCTTGAGATCCTTTTATCCAACTTTTCTTCATCTAACTTCGTTTCCTTCCCCCTAGTTGTAGGCTAGAATTTATCATAGTCGTACTAATAGCATTACTAGTACCACTAATACCACTATTAGCACTAGGATTGCTACATTAAGTGGTAGGTGATGGTGAGATGTCATACTCCTCATAAAGCTTCATTAAAGGCTCTTTCACTTCATTCTTCTTCTTAATAACATTTTCTGATTTTTCAAACCGACTCTTTAATACAAACTCTAAGTTCCCCAACTTGTATCGAGAATCAAGAATAAGTGTTACCATCAAAGTTTGTTCAATTTATCAAGATCACCCTAATACTTCTCAAATTTCATCTTCATGCTATGCGCCATGTCATTAAAAACCATGGAGGTGCGAGTTTCACTTAGGAATTGCTCTTCTCCTAAGAACAAATCATCAATTTCACCCTCTATTACAATCAAATCATGAAAGGTGATGTGAGAAGCGGGATGCAAATAAACATTCATATTCAATGTCATCTCATAAAATATCTTTAAAAAATTAACAAAGGTAAGAGCATTATTCCAATCTTCATTAGTTGGTGGCCCTACCATCTTTTTAGGCTTATGATATGCAACCATGTTATCTTCGTCAACCAGTTCTTCTTCACCAAACCAAGACATAAATGGACCATCATCTTCTTCTATCATTCTCACAAAGGTTTTTTTAAACTTCAAAGCGGCATCTAACATCATATATGTGGAATTCCACCTAGTTGGTACATTCAACACTACAAGCCTCTTGCATTTAATTTGCTCCTTCATAACACAAGCCTTAAAATCCTCTAACCTTTGTGGAGAGGATCTTACACACCTAATTAACCACATTCCTTATTGCCAATACACTTTTCTCTAACTTTTTCAAGTCATCTTGAACTATCAAATTGACAATATGAGCACAACACCTAACATGCATGTTCTTTCCCCCTAAACAAGGCTACCATTTCTCCAATGAGCCATCTTTGACTTCAAGTAATCTATTGCCTTTGTATTTGAAGAAGCATTATCAACCTTGAAGCATTATCAGCTGTAATTGTTAGTATCTTCATATCACAAGCAGGCAAACAAGTCTCAAGGAGTTTACCATTTGAGTTCCTCTAATGATTAGCAATGACACAAAAGTTCAAAACTATTTTATGCAAGTTCCATTCGCCATCTATGAAGTGTGTCGTGATCACCAAGTAATTTATGTTTTGAATACTTGTCCAAGTGTCCATTGTAAGGCACAGTCAATGTGATGCTAATTCTCCTTTCAATTTTTGTTTCATGACATCATAGATGACCATAAAATGGCTCACAAGTTTCCTACGAGATGACACTTTGAAATGGGGGTTCAATAATTCATATAATTGCCTAAACCCTTTACCTTCAACCAAGCTAAAAGGCAACTCATCCATAATTATCATCTCTATACAAGATCTTAACCAATCTTCTTTACTATGCCTAATTGTCGAAAGACCACCAACTGCTTGGTCAAAAGACAAGGTCGAAGTGAAAATTGTGATTTGACCCAAAAAAAAGAGAGTAAAAACTGTGATACAACACACAAAAACTGAAAACTGTGAGGGTACTCTGGTGCTGCCGGCTCTATTGTAATAGTGATATGAAAATAAATTTATTTGACTACTTGACTAAAGAAATGTTTGATCATAGCTAGTATATCTATTTTACTAATTTCATCTCAAATGTATATTTATTTGACTGAACACATTTGTCTAGGAATTTTTATGAAGCGAGCCACACAAATGATTAGCACCGTGTTAACTTATATTGGGTAGCGCTTGATCACTTACCAAGATATTTTTCATTTACTGCAAGAATTCAGTGTTTTCACATTTGTATATAGGAATTCAACTGATGAAGAGGAGGCAAAGGAAATTTCAACTCTTTATATTATATTTGTTGGGATGATCTTGTCACACTCACATTTATGGGTGATGAAGAATTAAGCAAACCTCTTGCTTCTCATATTAGTGGATTCAACTGTGAAGGTTCTACTGATTCACGAGTGTATATTTGAGAGCGCAAAGAAAAGCTGCATAAATACTCTTGAATTCGAATACATAATTCGTACAAAGAAAGAAATATAAATTTTTGCTTCGAGGATCTTAAGATTGAACTAGTATCTTTAACTGAATTCATAATGACAATATCACATAGAACATTAATTCTCTCTTTCTACAACTTATAGTTTTATATGGCACACTTGACTTGGAAAGCAAGTGTCTTCTTGATACCTGGGCAACCATCAGTAGTGTTCTTAAAGAAAAGGTTGCGGTCAATCGGGACGGAACAGCTGGATTTTCCCAAGCAATGTTGCTCCACCACCTCCTTAGATACAGGGGAGTTGCATTTGCCCAAGACGTAGCTTCCACATAAGCCAGCTGGTGGATCGCCGAAGCTTGCAAACTCAACAGCAACAACCTTCTTGTTGTCTGGACACTTGATGTCGGTGGATGATCTGATAACATCTAAAACAGGTCGGAAAACGCTGTCCTGCCTTGCCCATGACTTGACATTTGGAGGATGGTACTCGGTAATGAAGCTACAGATAGTATCTCTGTTGACGGTTAGGATCTCAATGTGTTTGGGCTTCCCTGGCTGCTCCTCTAACACAACGAGAAGATTTTGTGTAGGCTTGATGAAAGATCTTGGAATGTGGTACTCGGATTGAGTTGGTTCTCCAAGAGGAGAGAGAAAGGACATCCAGTGACGGCCAATGCTTTTACCATTAACCCAGATCATTCCCTTTCCCATACCAGTCATTCGAATAGCAACAGGGTTATTACCTTCTGGAGCATCAAAGTAAGTCTTGTACCATGTGAGACCCTGTGCTGATCCCTTTGTTTTATCCCATTGAACTTGTTTTGATCCCTCCTCAGTGAACACTTGAAGCTTTTCTCCATTCAGACCAACCTGATGCCCCCATCCGTTCTTTGTAATGTCCAGTGTTCCAGTGTTCAATCCAAGGACTATTATGAGATTAGGCCCTGCATATCTGTGCTCCATATAGGCCCCACCATCCGGGAGTCCCAGTGTCATGGCAAGCAGCGTTATCTGGTTGACACCTGCCTTGAAGTGAACAGGTTTCTCTAAGACGAAGCTCTTCTCATCGTGGCTTCCATGTCCGAAACCAATATACTCCCCGTTGACAAACAGGTGCAATGCGTGACCAAGACTGGCAATTCGAAGAACTGGTTGAATGCTTGCCTTCCTGGGCAAGTCTTGTGGATTCAGTGCAAGGTTAGTGGTGTACCATGCGTAGTCTGAGGAATCTTTTAGCAAGGTGTACAGCTCCAGTGGTGTTGGATTATTTACCGGCACTTGAAGGGTGCTTGGAATGGGTTCTGCATACTTCATCCATTTGAGATTATTGGCAACGGTTGATCGAACAAAGTTCCTAGAATTATGTTGCGCAACAATCGTTTGAGTGTTGAAGACAATGGTCTTACAATCAGGGAGGATACTAACAGAATGCGGTGGCAGGTAATAATCCTGACCTCTCCAACTAACAGTTGCTTCCGTTGTGAGGTTATTGTTGGTCAAGAAAGCAGCACAGATGTCTGTGGCGGGCATCTCATAGAAATAAACCTCAGTGTCTGCGCTCATCTTTTGGACTCCAGGAACTCCCCAAAGCATAGCCTTCCTGGATAGCCTTAAAGCCTTGTGTAAATCCTTGAGGTGACTCCATTTGGGGTCCCTTGGCAAACCATATTCATCGAGAGGAGCTTCGTCGTAGTAGCGAGTTGTTGTGAAAATAGCACTTGTTCTTCCAAAATTTGTGCCACCATGGTACATATAGTAGTTGGTTAGAGACCCTTTCTTTGAGAAAAAGCGCGCAACTGCAAATGCAATATCCTCTACTGGTCTTTGTGAAGGAGGGTCTCCAAATACTCTGTATTGAGCAGTCCAGTTCTCAGTCCACAGAGTTGGCTTGTAGGGTTTATTCGGGCCCATGAAAGTATCTCCACATTGCCTTCCATTGCAAGTATTAATGACTGGATCAGGAGCGTCCTTCTGCTTGCACATGATCCATGGTACTCCGATGTTCTGCTGCACTGCCATGGCTGCTGCCCACCTCACATAATTGTTTCCCAACTCTCTATACGCAAGCTGGACCATATTGTACTCATTTTCAATTTGAGCCAAGACGATGGGGCCTCCTTGTGGAGAAAATAGCTTCGCCTCCTTCAACTTGTTTACAATCAGCTGCACATACTTCTCCATGTGGTACTTGAATGCTATGCTATCGGAACGGAATATGACGCCAGGGACCTCCCTTAGCCAATAAGGAAGTCCTCCGTGGTTCCATTCGGCTTGGATGAATGGCCCAAGCCTAATGGTAGCATACATTCCGTGCTCCTGAACCAGCTTAATGAACCTCACCAAATCATAGTTTCCTTCAAAATTGTACTGCCCTTGCACAGGCTCATGAATGTTCCAGAACACATAAGTTTCAATCATGTTCAGGCCTCCATGTTTCGCCTTCTTGATAAGATCCGGCCACATTTCTGGTGTGCTTCGAGTGTAATGGATTGCACCCGAAAACAGAAGCTCTCGTTTTCCATTGATAATCAGTGACCTCCCATCATATGTCACCGGACCGCCCAGCACTGATTGATTCCGATTCTGGTGATGAAGATGCTTCCCTCTGTGGCCATGATGTCCACGTCCTTCGGCATGGACGATTGCGGCAGAGATAACCATGGAAATGAGGGAAATCAAGAGCACCCGGCTGACAAATACCGCCATTGTATGTATGTTAAGTCTTTTGATTTTGGCCAAGAAATTTGTTCCTCCTTAGATGGAGGCCTTGGCCAGAAACAGATTGCAATGAAACTCCACGAAACACAATTTTATATAAGGGAGATAGATGGATGGTAGTTATAAGCCGGCCTGTTCAATTTTGACATTTTTTTGTTATAATTTCCCGTGTGTTCTTACAATTGTTTTTAGTTGTTTGCTTTGATGTTTACACACTCATTGCTGGAAAGTTATAACTGATCAAGAAGAATGTATTGCTGTTTGGGGTGGTTGTTTTTCCTTTTTTTAGAAAATAAGCACCTAATTGATTGATGATATTGTAGAATAAAAATATAGAAAAGATGCCTAACAGGCAAAGGGGAAGTGGTCGCTGCTTTTCATTTCAAAGCATATAATTTACCAAACATTTTTCCAAATCTGAATAAATAAATGAAATTAAAAGTCACTTGTCATTAAAAGAAAAAAAAATTATAGTTTGGTTGAGGTCTTATCATTAAGACGTTTTCGTGTTGTGAATAGTTTTACTTCTTGTCCTGAAGACTATCATTTAAATTGTGGCATATCTTTTTATACCATGAGTTATGAATAGCAAACATTGGACTTTCAATTTTCTATCTTAACAAATATTACTTCAATTTAACTCTACACCAAGTTGAACGGAGTTGTAATGTATTTTTCTCCTTATACATAGTAGGCAGAGTACACATGGAGTTTTTCTAATGGCCAAATATGTTAGTTTTTGCAAAAACTTACAAATATAGCCCAAAAAATTATTACTTTTTTTTTTTTTTTTTTATTTATAGTGCAAACAAGCGATTGGAGGAGGAGGTTTACAAAAATATTCATTAGGTGCCTAGGGGTTTTGAATCTTTGTCCATAAAGATGGAGGTGGAAGAGTTCAACGAACTGAGCTGCACCTAGGGGTGGGCATGATCTGGTTTTCCCCTTGAATTGGAACCGAAATCGAAACTTACACATAATCCGATTTTTATAGAAAGCGTCTAGATGAACAAAACCAAACCAGACCTATGCAATTTCAATTTGGAAAGATAAAAATATAAATATGGGAAGAAGAAAGAAATATGATGTATAAAAAAATTGGAAATTGAGAAAAATATGTACAATGGATAAAATAAGAGAGAAAGAGGTGAATGGATGAATACGAAGAGAAATATAAATAAATAGGTGAAAAGAGAAAAGAAAGACGGAGGCGCAACAAGATCGGATATGATTCACCGAATAGAAAAGAAATTGGGCTGGAGTAGTTATTTAGTTGGGTATAAATTGGTACTAAGAAATTTGGGTATTAATTGGGCTAAAATATATATAGATATTACTTGGAGTTACTAATATTAATTGAATATTAATTAGACTTACTAATAATTTTGGATATAAATGAATAAGTAAACTTAACATAATCGATCCGGTTTGATTTATACCAATTCTTGCAAGATAAGAATCAGGACGGGAATTGATCTAAAGCGGTCCGGTTCAGTTTTTGAGCCAAGGTTGACTTTTTTAGTCAACGCGATTTTTTTCAGCTCTGTTTATCGGTTCACCGGTTCAAATGCCCACCCCTAGCTATACCCCACTAGCTACCAAAAAATTACTTAAATAGACTTAAATGTCCTTAAAATTAAAACTCAATTACCCATAAAATCCACATCAATATAATAAAATCCAAGGCTATTGAATTTACACATTATTTATATTATTCAACCAACGAAAAGAAGGATTTTCTTTTTTTCACAAATGGAGACTGTGTTGGAACTTTTCAAAATACACAAGTACATAAGCTTTCAATTTGTTTCCATTATTTATGTCAAATGGAAATTTTGCATAAGGAAATGAATAATAAATATGATTGGGAGAAGAAAATGGGAGTTGAGAGGTTAGGGGAGTATGACCAAAGATCACAGTTAAAATTTTAATTGTGGTTGTTCTTGTGTTTAGAAAATAAGCACTTCTTGTTGTTTTTATTTTAATTTTAATACAAGTGATATTGAAGGAGGGGAAATCAAATCTAGGACTTTAGATAAATGCTCTTAAACAGAAACTTGTATTTTCATTGCAGGCTGGAGTTTACATGAAGTGGTATTTTATTTTATTTTATTTTATTCTGAATTAACAAAGGGGTAAATTACATAAAAGAAAGAAAAGCTAACAAACAACCCAGTGTCTAGCAACCCTAATACAATATTCCTTTATAGAAGATGTGTAACTTTTCAATGTGAGACATTTTCACCTTTATATTCTCATACGGCCCCGCATGTGTGGCAAATTTTTTAAGCCTAACATGTGGACAACACATATTGGATGACGTGTAGCACGTATGTCCATTGGGCTTTCACATGTAGGCTAACCCACTCTAATACCATGAAGGAAGTTAAGGTTCTACCCCAAAACCAATTGGGAATAGGGGGGAGTAGCCCAACACCTTATAAGCACTTCCAACTCCAAAGTTTTCTAACTTTCCAATGTAAGACATTTTCACTCCACATTCTCACACTAACAGGTAAAGGAGAAGTGATCGCTTTTCTTTTCAAATCATGTAATTTACCAACATGTACAACCATTGAAAATTTTTTGTATTTTTTCATAGTTAACGATGGTGTATTCAATTGAGATTTTAAATGTATAGTTTAACCATAATGAACTCTCTCTAAAGAAATAAAACACTGAACTTAGCCCTAGCCGCAGCCCCCCTTTGGGCATGGTGGCCTTATTCCCCACCCCTCTCCTCCCCTACCCTCTCCCCTCCTCTCCTTCTCTACCCTCTCCTCCCCTCCTCTCTATCCCTTCCCATTTCTCCCCTCTATTTTGGGGTTGTTTACCAGGTTTTCAAATGGATTTTCTGCTTTGATGCACTGGTGATTTCGTTGGCGACTCTTGTGATTTTTTTTTCCTTGGAATCTTTAGTGACAATGATGTAGCAATGCGTTCGTGGTTTTGTTGGCAGATTTGAAGACATATAAGGTGGTTGCGTGGCTTTTTCTCACTTGTTGAGTGTTTACAGTTTCTTGCGTTATAATAATTGCATCAACTCTTTGTGAGTTTCATGTTTGTTTATAGTTTAGTCTCTACCTGTGAGAGTTTAAAAGTTGTTGTATTGGTAGTTTTAGGCGTTGCGGTTCATGTTTGGCTTGTTTAGGCTTGCGGCTTTTATGCCAAAATTTATTTGGTCTTATGTGGTTATTAGTGGAGATACACCATGTGCGCTATTGATTCTATGTATCTAGATTAACCCTACGTGGTTACTATACATCCATTTTTGAATTAACTCTTTTATGGGCATTTGTATGGGCACTTGTTACTTATGGTCTTTGTGCCTAATTTATGAATACAAATATCGCTTCTGTGTTAAAAAAATATTTTTTTAAAGGGTGATAGATTCTTGTTGAGTTTGTGAATTTTATTGGACTTTTGTGAACACCAAACTTTGACCTAGACTTTAATAAAGTTTGGTTGATTTCAAATGACTTTCATAGATATTTTCGTGGGTAATTCAATGGACCTTTTCCACTAGTTATAATTATTTGTAATCTCAAAATGATGAAGAGCCTTCCATTCCAAATTGATTTCTAATAAGGTGATAAAATTTGAAATCACATATTTATGGTTTAATAAAACTTTAAATTGTTGTTTAATATGTGCAAAATAGTATTGAACATTACGTGGTTGATACAAATCAGTCATCTATTTTTTATGCAAATAAATAAATCAAACAAAAATAGAAAGGATAAATAAATAAATAAAAACTGGAAGGATATAAAAAAATCAGAATGACAAGCAGATAAAACAAAGATGGAGATTTTATTTCTCCTTTAAAAAGTCATAACTACTATGATGATGTGTTTACTAATCAGGAATTGAATTCGATCTATAGAGAATTCCTGTGTTTACTTCACATCAATGAATTAAAAAGTAAGTGGAGCTTACACAAAATTAAGAATTGGAATTCCTGATTTTGGAGGAATTCAATTCTTGGATGGGAGGTGGTATTCTAATTCTTGAAAAACTAACTCATTAGGAATTCATATTTTTTACCCATTATATATTTTTTAAATTCCAAATTTGTCATCTACTTTAACCCAACAACGAGGACATTTTAGTAATTAGTACTACTCCTACCCCAATTCCATATGGTTTAGTAAACAACTTAATATGAATCCAAAATCTAACTCTCTTCAATCCATATGGTTTAGTAAACAACTTTAATTCTCCTCAATCCAACTCCTCCTCAATTCACAATTCCTCCTAATCCAATTACGAATTAGTAAACATGTCATGATTGTAGAGAGCAAGATTGGAATTTCCAAAGAGAGAGAGAGAAGAGAAAGATGGGTTGCTAACTTGCCAGACTTTGGGTTGTTCTTTGTTGACTCTTCTTTCATTTAGGTATTTCTCCCCCTCGTTCCACTTCCACCCAAAAAATAATAATAAAACCAGTTTACTTTTGGTCTATAATATTACACCAAGTAACAATAGGTGCTTTTTTCTAAAAACAGGAACAACAACCACCCCAAACAGCCATACATTCTTGATAAGTAGTTATAATTTTTTGTTCCAGCAATGAGTGTGTAAACGTCAAAGCAAACAGCTAAAAGCAATTGTAGGAACACAACGGAGATTATAACAAAAAAAGTCAAAATTGAACAGGCCGGCTGATAACTACCATCCATCTATCTCCCTCATATCATTGTGTTTCATGGAGTTTCATTGCAAGCTGCTTCTGGCCAAGGCCTCCATCTAAGGAGGAACAAGTTTATTGGCCAAATCAAAAGAATTAACATACATAAAATGGCAGTATCAATCAGCCGGGTGCTCTTGATTTCCCTCATTTCCATAGTCATCTCTGCCGCAATTGTCCACGCCAAAGGACATGGACATCATGGCCACAGAGGGAAGCATCTTCATCATCAGAATCGGAATCAATCAGTGCAGGGTGGCCCCGTGACATATGATGGGAGGTCACTGATTATCAATGGAAAACGAGAGCTTCTGTTTTCAGGTGCAATCCATTACACTCGAAGCACACCAGAAATGTGGCCTTATCTTATCAAGAAGGCTAAACATGGAGGCTTGAACATGATTGAAACTTATGTGTTCTGGAATATTCATGAGCCTGTGCAAGGGCAGTACAATTTTGAAGGAAACTATGATTTGGTGAGGTTCATTAAGCTGGTTCAGGAGCACGGAATGTATGCTACCATTAGGCTTGGGCCATTCATCCAAGCTGAATGGAACCACGGAGGACTCCCTTATTGGCTAAGGGAGGTCCCTGGCATCATATTCCGCTCGGATAACAAAGCATTCAAGTACCACATGGAGAAATATGTGCAGCTGATTGTAAACAAGTTGAAGGAGGCGAAGCTATTTTCTCCACAAGGAGGCCCCATCGTCTTGGCTCAAATTGAAAATGAGTACAATATGGTCCAGCTTGCCTATAGAGAGTTGGGAAGCAGTTATATGAGGTGGGCAGCAGCCATGGCAGTGCAGCAGAACATCGGAGTACCATGGATCATGTGCAAGCAGAAGGACGCTCCTGATCCAGTCATTAATACTTGCAATGGAAGGCAATGTGGAGATACTTTCATGGGCCCGAATAAACCCTACAAGCCAACTCTGTGGACTGAGAACTGGACTGCTCAATACAGAGTATTTGGGGACCCTCCTTCACAAAGACCAGTAGATGACATTGCATTTGCAGTTGCGCGCTTTTTCTCAAAGAAAGGATCTCTAACCAACTACTATATGTACCATGGTGGAACAAATTTTGGAAGAACAAGTGCTATTTTCACAACAACTCGCTACTATGACGAAGCTCCTCTCGATGAATATGGTTTGCCTAGGGACCCCAAATGGAGTCACCTCAAGGATTTACACAAGGCTTTGAGGCTATCCAGGAAGGCTTTACTTTGGGGATTTCCTGGAGTCCAAAAGATGAGCGCAAACACAGAGGTTTATTTCTATGAGATGCCCGCCACAAACATCTGTGCTGCTTTCTTGACCAACAATAACCTCACAACGGAAGCAACTGTTAGTTGGAGAGGTCAGGATTATTACCTGCCACAGCATTCCATTAGCATCCTCCCTGATTGTAAGACCGTGGTCTTCAACACTCAAACGATTGTTGCGCAACATAATTCTAGGATCTTCGTTCGATCAACCATTGCCAATAATCTCAAATGGAAGAAGTATGCAGAACCCATTCCAAGCACCCTTCAAGTGCCGGTAAATAATCCAACACCGCTGGAGCTGTACACCTTGCTAAAAGATACCTCAGACTATGCATGGTACACCACTAGCCTTGCACTGAATCCACAAGACTTGCCCAGGAAGGCAAGCATTCAACCAGTTCTTCGAATTGCCAGTCTTGGTCACGCATTGCACCTGTTTGTCAACGGGGAGTATATTGGTTTCGGACATGGAAGCCATGATGAGAAGAGCTTCGTCTTAGAGAAACCTGTTCACTTCAAGGCAGGTGTCAACCAGATAACGCTGCTTGCCATGACACTGGGACTCCCGGATGGTGGAGCCTATATGGAGCACAGATATGCAGGGCCTAATCTCATAATAGTCCTTGGATTGAACACTGGAACACTGGACATTACAAAGAACGGATGGGGGCATCAGGTTGGTCTGAATGGGGAAAAGCTTCAAGTGTTCACTGAGGAGGGATCAAAACAAGTTCAATGGGATAAAACAAAGGGATCAGCACAGGGTCTCACATGGTACAAGACTTACTTTGATGCTCCAGAAGGTAATAACCCTGTTGCTATTCGAATGACTGGTATGGGAAAGGGAATGATCTGGGTTAATGGTAGAAGCATCGGCCGTCACTGGATGTCCTTCCTCTCTCCTCTTGGAGAACCAACTCAATCCGAGTACCACATTCCAAGATCTTTCATCAAGCCTACACAAAATATTCTTGTTGTGTTGGAGGAGCAGCCAGCGAAGCCCAAACACATTGAGATCCTAACTGTCAACAGAGATACTATCTGTAGCTTCATTACCGAGTACCATCCTCCAAATGTCAAGTCATGGGCAAGGCAGGACAGCGTTTTCCGACCTGTTTTAGATGTTATCAGATCATCCGCCGACATCAAGTGTCCCAACAAAAAGAAGGTTGTTGCTGTTGAGTTTGCAAGCTTCGGTGATCCACCAGCTGGCTACTGTGGAAGCTACGTCTTGGGCAAATGCAACTCCCCTGTATCTAAGGAGGTGGTTAAGCAACATTGCTTGGGAAAATCCAGCTGCTCCATTCCGATTAACCGCAACCTTTTCTTGAAGAACATTACTGATGGTTGCCCAGATATCAAGAAAACACTTGCTATCCAAGTCAAGTGTGCCATATAACCAAGAAGACACTTGAGATATACGAGGTTGCGTTGGGTGATTGTCATCACCCTTAATTGAGTCCAATATGGCGAAGTAGAATAGCCTAATGTTCATCAAACATTAACAAGTTAGAATATGTCTTGTGTATTAATGTGATCCATCAATGATCAATTCCATCAAATTTATGTTGAAATTAGTCATGTGCCACCCACGTGACCATTTTTAGGGGGTATTCGCGTCTCTGTTCTCTCTCCTCACGAAACACCCATTCAAGCCCTGGAAGGAGAGAGAGAAAACTTGAAAATAATTTTGTCACCAAAACTCACGAATTCAGCAGAAACCAACAAAAAATTAACAATATTGAACAAAACCCAATAAAGTTAACCTGTATCTCAAATAAAAGCCAAATCCTACACCCAAAACGCGAAATACAGTCTTAAGAAATCGGACAATATATCAGAACTTTGCCAACATAAACCAGTAATAATAGTAAGAAATGCCAAAAGCCTGGGCTAGAACAACCTTGATCGGTCCCAAAGTCCCTCAAATCACATAAAGAGCTTCTGCTAATGAATGAAGAAAAAAAATACTAAATAAACCAGAAGAGAAAGAGAAAGAGAAAGAAAGAGGAAATAGTGCTCACCAGCAGCAGAGCTTTGAACAGTGAGTGAGATATAGAGAGAGATTAAGAGAGAAACTTCTCAAAAACCCACGAAGATTTTAATCCCAGTTGACCACAAAGACTTGAATTTTATTTCATTCGGGAGAACGGAAAGGAAGAGGAAATCAAATGTTGGAAGTTGGACAAAGAAAATCAAATGTTGGGTCCATATAGAGGATGAGTCTCAAAACGTGAACTTGTGGTTGCCGTATACAAATAGGCCAAGAGATTGATGAAGGTGAGAGTCCAATATTATTATAAGCTTGTTTAACCCAACTTGTAAAATGGGCCTCTCTCTTTTACTTTTTATTTTTATTAAAATCAAATAAAAGGAAAAGTAAATTGAATTAAATTGTCGGCGAACCTAATGCATGATCTCATTAGTTTGCCTCTAAATAACTTGTTCTCTAATCTTATATGAACTTGAACTTTTATAATCTCAAAAAGATGATCTTGAATACAGTTATAATCTCACGGAGAATAAAGTTCTTATATAACTCGTCACTATCAATTCTTTAAAACATCGTACACAAGTGGTAAAACTAAAATTAAAACAAAACTTTTTCAAAAAAATCATCCAACTTCAATTCAAATGTTTACGCTTGCGTGACCAATGGCTTTGTGCCCTTCTGCAATTCTCCAAAAATTCTCAAGATCGTTCATAAGACGTTCGTCCGCTCGAACGAAGTCGTCCACCAAGTTTAGAAACTCGGTCAAATCAACCCTCTGTTGGCTAAACATGTGCAGTTGCGCCAAAAATTCTGAAAATTTGTCCGCATCATCACCAAAGTTTTCCTTAACTCTTTTGCACAAAAAGAACGCCATTTCAGATATACTAGTCTCTATTAAATTTATATCCTCCTCAGGATCCTTCAAACTTTTCGCAGGCATTTTGCACTTTGCACTTTGTGGAAGTTCCTTTCCTCTTGGGCTTTGCTTGAACGTGATTTTCAGAGAGAGAGAGAGAGAAGGGTGAGTTGTGTGTGATGATTATTTAGAGAGAGCAAGGTATGCGATGGTTTTAGTTGGTACTTATAGGTTTCTGTTTTTCCTTTTCCTAATTCTATTTGGATTGTGCCATTACTTGCAAGTTGTTGCTTTTGTTTTTCCTAATTCCATTTGGATTGTGCCATTACTTGCAAGTTGGGTAACTCGCTATCTTTATTTCTTGTCCTAGTCTTTTATGGAAACAAAATCACTAATATACCTCAGCAAAAGAGAGACAAGAAACCGTGTAAAATCAGTTTCCTTTTTTTTATGGGTATTTCACATATAACAAAACGTTAAATAAAGCAGAAAGATACTGTAGCTCACGTTGTCCTTTGCACCATTTTCAACTTCTCCTCCCTCCAATATCGTTTGATTTAAATAAAAAAATGGTTGGATATTCTATTTGTGTACTATTTGTATTAGGTTTTCCTAAACGCATTTCACGGACGCTTAACTTTATAAACACACATAAAAGTATGTATTGACATATAACAAATCAGACTTTGACATGATAAAGAATTGGAATACAACACTTTCATTTTGGAAATACTTTCCGTACAAACCGTTTGATGGAGAGATAGTATGTGATGTGCTACAAACTGACAGTAACATGGTTTTATGAGTCCAATCCCCGTTTAATAAGACAGTCAGATATTTCTTGTGGCCGAACAAATACTACCACAGATTCAAGGGGAAAAAAATTATAAAAGAAAGGTTAAAAAGAAATGAGAAACATCTACAAACTACCACAGATTCAAGTATCCTATTGCAACACTTCGCAGGCAGTGGACAAGTAAACGACATTTTCAAGCTGGCAGCTCGAGCCTTACATTGTTCTTCCAGCTGCAAAATATCAAAATGAAAAATGAAGTCACCATTTTATACAATTATCAACACATGCTAGTGATATGAACAAAATGTATCAAGCATCTACCTCTGGAAGTAATAGTAGAAGAAATCACCATAGAGCAAAGTCTGGATAGTCCCTGCTATCCAAGCTGCAGGAGCAGAACAATGACATGATTGATATATGCACATTCAGCAGCCCAGACCAAAAAGAAGATAAAAACAACTGGTGGTATTTAGTTGAAATGAAAATGTATGACAGAAAACATGATCACACATGTGTTGATCGACCTAAAGCTTGAATGCAGAGCACTCGCATGCAGACATGGCCACACTATATAGTAGACACATGAATGACATGCACAGGGGAGAGAGAGAGAGAGAGAGAGAGAGAGAGAGAGAGAGAGAGAGAGTCATACTGATCCAATGGACATAGTGTTCCTCAGTAAAGTAGCGGTAGATCCAGTTCAATATGTATAATGCTCGATATGCACTGCAACAAGAGAATCAAATTAAGATATTAAGACAAACTTCTGCCAGAAGTTTCAACCTACATATAGGATTTAGACATGAATGAAAATGAATTCATAGACTTAACAGAAGAAAAATAGTAAAACTCTGATCATAATCACAAATACTCCTACTGTTTCAGAAGAAACCTTCATAAAATCCAGAAGCATGTACATGAAATATGGTCTTCTATGAAAACAAAAAAAGAGAAGAAATAAGTAACTCATAAATGTGTGGGTGCACTAGCACTTTGCACTTGCATCTACTGTTGGATGTGCAGTACACGAGATCTAGGACTGTCATGCTACCTATAAAATTTATCTTTTCGCAGAGTGCATTAAATTCAATGCTCAACCCATGGTAAAGATCTTAATCATCCACCTGAAAAAGGCTATACTTCTTTTGCTCTAACTAAACGATATCACAACCTGACTTGTTCAGAAGATTAGCAGAATTGCAGATACTCCAGAAGAGTAGCAAATTTGTACAGACTACAGAGGCACTAGCGTACATCAGAAAACTCATGACATGTCTTTAAGACTAGATTCTCTTTTTCCATTCTTTCTGACATACCCATCAAGAAAGCATCATAATAAAAGTACAATCTAGACAAAAATCACTAGCATGAACTAACTCCTGCACCACAAGCAAGACCATGTAAACTAGCCCCAATGCTCTTTTAGATTGAACACGATACACAATTCACTTTAAGATTCCCATGGCAAACGGTGATCATTCATGGCACTCAAATGTGTATAATCTACAGTTTCTTATTATTTAACTGCTTGGTTGCTCATCAGCCCACTTTCCAGCCTATGTGGTCGAGTCTTCTGACTTCAAGGTGAAAAGGTTCAAAGTGTTGGCACTGATGGAGAAGAAGAATGCTCAACCAATGAGACTCCAATTTGTTGTGCAGATTGGTTTTATATTTCGGAAAAAAAAAACCCAGAAATATAACTTTTTTCATCTTCATTCAAACTTGGCTTACGGCAATTTTACCAAACTAAATTTTGGTCTGCATATTTTGAAAATCGTCCTTCTGTAGGCTCTTACAGTATTGATAATGACAAGTACTATAAAACTTAATTCTATGCAAGATAATAGCTGTGTTCAAGATCATCTATTTCAGATTATAAAGTTCAAGGTCAAAATGAACCTTGTTTGTTGAGAATTTTGTTAATGCCTTAATGCTAGTCCCACTGTTGACATCATACTTTTTTCATATAAGATTAAAGAACAAATTATTTAGAGGCAAAGTAATGTGATCAAACATCAGGTTCACCAACAATTTCATAAATTTACTCTTCAGTTTCTTTGATTTTATGTGCTATTATGTCCTTGATTCATCTCAAACAGACATACACATAAAATATTATACTGCAGGAAACCATGATAAGCACGAGAACACAACAAAGCGTTGTGATAGAATTGAAATGTATAATGTATCTAATTGCACATTTATAGATTCTAAGCATATGGAAACAATAGTATATGTTAACTACCAAATGCAAGGTAAAGTTAGTTTATTACCCAAGGAGGAAAACATATTGCCCTGTTAAGTTGTCAATATTTCTAGTCCTTTGCAACAGCACCAGCTGAGGAAGTATGGCGACTGCTTCCAAATATAAAGAAAATGTCCACAGCACCTGCTCAATCAATTTTGTAAAATCACACAAGAATGTGAGCAATGTGAAAAGCACAGTACATGCTCTGTCATATTTCCAAAGGATGATTTACTGTAAAATTGTGTTCATATAGTTCTAGTAAGACATGAAAAACATAAAAGCCACAAAAAGTTGAAGATACAAGGATATCATCAAATTATCCAAAAATAACAAAATGGAATTAAATAGATACCTCTTTAAAAGTGAACCTCTCATTTATAACCAGAGCCAAAAGCAGGCAGGGGAGCAGGAGAAATAAATGGCGAAATGTGTCTTGGTCCTTATCATATGATCTCCGAACAATCCTGTGGCGCCGTATGTACCAAACAATTGAGAAAGAGCTACCCAAAAATATTAACTTCATTATGGTATTATAAAACGAGACGAAGTTGAAAAAGATATCCAAATAGCGGGTTGCAAAAACAAGAGCATAGAGTTCTTGAGTCTTCAAGGAAACACCTGCATAAACTGGGAAGAAAAACTTTATTAGTCAGAACGAGACAATTCGAGTTTCCAACAGGCATCAAATACAATAAAATCCAATAAAGTATAAAGTGGATAGTAGTGAAAATGCATAAGATAAGACATACTACATTGATAACAAAAAACATAATATTACAGTTTTAATACTATCTTATCTTCAAATTAAAATAACAAACCACAGAGTCATTGCATTTAATTCAAACTGTCATGATCAGTTGCAGATTCTTGCAAAAGTATGATTATGAAAATCTTAATCTACAACAAACATCAATTTGTTTTTTGTTTTTCTGCTTTGCAATGTCAAAGATATCAAAAGCTACTAAAAAGTAATCATATAAACAAGATACAGATGATAAAAACATAATCTAGTTGTATTGATTTTGTCCTTTCGGCTTATCTAATCATCAATCATTTTAAATATATTACATAAATTGTCTTTTCGTGAATGATGTATTGGATACAGTCAAATGTGTCATCAATAATCTCTTCTAAAAGAATCATTTTCCAACTTGGTAGGCTTCGAGGATCTCATGATACGTCACATACAATCCATTCTCTTCATTTACAGAAAATCACCACTTATAAGCCTTACACCTTGGGCTTTGACCCTTTCTCTCCCTATTGAATCTGCCGAAGATAAAGAAGAGCAGAAACACATACCTCCATTCCATCACCCCAATTTGCTTGTTCAACTCCTAATATGACTAAATTTATATAATAAAATCTATCATGTCCAAACTCATACAGAACACTAGTTGTGAAGAAGCTCTTTATAATCTTACAATTTGTCTTTCAGACTAAATAATATAGTCCACAAATGTCAACCACAGGGCCACCTCTTTGATATGCATCAGTTGCATAGTTTATCACCTTTTTTTTCTGTATGCAAAAGTTTACTCGCGAGCACAAAGGGCAAGCTAACACATGTATGCAAGTATACAAGAAAAACAATAAAAATGAAAGTTAAAACATAATATATGAGGGAAAGCCACTAAAGACACAAGGCCATAAGAGTTAATAAATCATCTCTAGCTCAATTGTATGATAGATTGGGAATTTTGAGGGCACTTTTTTTCCCTACGTCAGGTCTATTTGGTGCTTCCAGTGTCAATTGTAGCTTTACTTACAGGATGATGTGGCATATTTGTGATAAGAAAATCAACTAATTTTCAGTATCGCTCCCTTGGGAACCATTTGGCTTGTATGAATGAAGGGAAATAGAAGTGTATTTGAAGGGATGGGACATTCTTTGATGGAAACAGAAGCTCCACTGTCGAAGTGTCTGTGTGAATGGGCAATGAAGACCCATTTAACTTCTGTATATAGCTTATGAACTTGGGTACACTCCCATGCTTTTTTTCAGTAAACTCTTTCACTATAAAAAATAAATAAATAAATAAAAAAGGGATGGGTCCTGAAATAGTTTATTAACATGGTATGGGTGCGCTTAATGGGCACAATTTACTAACTACTAGTTATGACTCTAGAAACCCACCTCATTATTTCTCTTGGGATCCTATTATCATTCACTCATAGAAGACCATCTGGCCTTTCCACTAGTGCCCTTTCCCTCCTCCGGAACATATAGCAATCAGTCAAAGGAAATTGACAAACACTTTTGCCCCATCCATACATCTCTACATCACCTCCATTTATTTCAAAGATGAAAAGTAAACTACCAAGTAAAAACTACAACCCAGATGTCTTTTATTGAAAAGGAGGTCATGACATTGCCAAATAAGCATGCTTATATGGAATCCCATATGAATAAACCATAAAAGACACTCACCACCATAGAAAACTACCCATATTTCAACCAAAACCATTAAACTCACACCACTATATTTCGTGCACATAACAAAACTTGAAGTACAACACCCTATGTAAATTTCATAACTCAATCATTTCTACACTCCTATCTTAACCAAAACCTTCATTATCACCCATTCTAAAACTCCATTTAATTCCCGAGAAAAATGTCGCCAATTATGCAAAAAGTTAAACCCCGAATCTCATAATTTTTAGCTTAATGAAGTAAACACATTCTCTAGAATAAAGGGAGCTCATTCATATAATCTAAAATACCGAAAACAAAAAGAAATGTTTTAAATCTTTCCTTGTTTTCCGCCATTTCTCAGCAACCAAACAAACCCCAGAAAGAAAAAATTAACAAAATACGGCCAAGTGGGAGCTAAATGAACAGAAGCGAAAAGAGAAAGAGGATACTAACCGGCACAGGATTTGATAGTGTGGATCTTGAGGAGCAAAACCAGAACGCTAGCCAAATGGGTCATATCCCCTGCTAATCTGAATATATTCATCTTTCTCTATCTTCTTCCCTCTACGCTTCTCGCTTCAATAGAAGAATGTGTGGGTTATGGCGTGTTTGGATCAACTGGATAATATTTTCCCGGAAAGATTTTCCTTCAGCGTTTCCAGATCTCCCAATTGATCCGCCCACGCAGCGCAAGGGTTTCTTCTTTGAGTATAAATGATTTTGTAATCTTCCCCTTTTTCTTTTTCTTTTTTCCTATATTGTAGTTTCCTGGATTTTAGGACAGCGAGAAGCTAAAATGGATTGAGAAAAATAAATAAATAACTAAAAGAAATTTAAATGGATTTGTCCAAAGCGTCAAGGACAAAAGCAAATTTTCATTTTCCTTCATTGGTTCGTTGTATAATTTTCACAAATATCTAAAATATTATTGGTGGATTGTCGTCATATCAAATGTAGCTATTGCTGCAAATTTAACTTTAGCCCCCAAAAAAGAAAAAAAAAAAAAAAAAAAACTTGCCACTAAAATAAAGGATCCTTCTAATGCAATGGTGTTACTTGCGTCATCACATGCCATATTAGTTGGAAAATAATAATTAGAGAAAAGGTTGGGCTAAATAATAACAGAAATGCTATTTAGACACACAACATTGACCACATTAGCTGACTATATTATGTGACAGTTGATATGTCATACCGTGTTAATTAATGAATATTATCATGTATATTCTATTTTTTACTTATTCTCTTTTCAATAATCCAATCATCTTTGAAGAACAAAAAACAAAAGTAAAAAAGTTTATAAAAAACAAACCTAGCGTTCCTGATCTGTAGCCTCACGTCTGTTCTCTACTATGCTTCTCTCATGCCCTCCCTGTTCTTAAAACGAAACAGTTTGTTAAATAACTGACAGCAGCAGACTATTTACTAAAACAAACTCATCATATTTAAGGTCAAAACAACATCTTTTCATGTTTTGAGTGGCACGGGTTTGAATATAAACACAATATCAATGAAACAAACATAAACAACTGCACATTTTTGCTGTATATATTTTTTTTACGTTATATATATACATCTGGTTTTTGTCGAGAGTATTTGTGACATATTGAAAAGTAAGAGACCTAGTTTGGGTTTTGAAGTGGAACCTCAATTTTTTTTATGGTATCTAAGCAAGTCTTCACGTGTTGGGCTCAATGATCACATGTGCTTTCATGCCACTCAATATATGTTATTCAAGTGTTAAACTTGAAAGTTCGGCATATGTAAGCGTTGATAGTATTTGTCATACATTGAAAAGTTAAGTCACCTCGTGCACTTTTTAGCCTCCAAATTGGTTGTCCTTTCTTCTACTTTTTCTTTCACTTTTAAATCCTTTGTCCCCCTCTCTTCTAAACCCATCCAAAATATTTTACTGGTTTCTGTTTATTGAACAAATAAATGGGTTTGTTCACGTTGCCCACAGTTGCACTGTTTATTCTGCTCACACTGAGCTTGGCATTCGTTCATGAAGGAATTCCGACTACCCTTGATGGACCCTTCAAGCCTGTCACTGTTCCTCTTGACAAGAGCTTTCGAGGAAATGCAGTTGACTTGCCTGAAACTGATCCTCGAGTTAAAAGAATCGTTAAAGGTTTCAAGCCTGAACAAATCTCTGTCTCTCTCTCTGGAACCCATGACTCTGTTTGGATATCTTGGATCACAGGTCTCTCTCTCTTTCTCATTGAAGCTCCAATACTTGAGCTTCCGTTGCGTTTTATTCTCTTTTGCATATTAACACTTCCAAGTTTTATGCTGATTGAGTTTTTGAAATCCAACAGTGAGTTTTATATTTGGTTGTCTTTTCACATGTAAGCTTAAAATGAAATTGTTTTAGTTCAATGATATCTGATTTCTTGGTCAAAGAAGAAGAAAAAAAAAGGATATATTTTTAATCATTTTTGTTCAAGATTTACCTACCTGTTTCCTATTTGGGTCATTATTGGATGTTTGATTTCACTGAAACCAGGAATTGAGTTATCATAATTACTGTCACAACTCAATTGAATGAGGCCAATTTTATTGGATGGAAATGTTACTTCTTTTGGACTGAGGATGAGGAAAGTTACCTTTTTTGGTTTTGGACTTGAGAATGGGACTGTTACAAAATAGAAAATATTGAGTTATAAAGTTGTATGAACTAAAGACTCTCTTTCTCATGATTGAATTTCCAGGGGAGTTTCAAATTGGGGACAATATAGAACCATTGGATCCGAAAACTGTTTCAGGTGTTGTTGTATATGGAAGATATGGATTTCCTATGACCAACAGATCAACCGGGAATAATTCCCTTGTTTACAATCAGCTGTATCAGTTTGAAGGCCTCAAAAACTACACTTCTGGGATTATACACCATGTTCGTCTCGCAGGTATATGATCATTTTAGTGTTGAATCCCTTTTAAACCTTCATGAATATTTTGTATCCTCAAAATGATGGAATGAGTTTTAAGAGCTCCTCATTGACACTCAATAGAGTAACCATTGTTGATTTCATAATGTTTATGCAATGTAAGAACAGAGAAATTGAAAGTTGATCTGCTTCATCCCATTCTATATGTGTTTGCTAGGACTTACCTAATTATGATTTTGTTTGCAAGTCTCTCAGTTCCAATGTCTTTTTGCAGGATTGATACCCAACACCTTATATCAGTATCAATGTGGCGATCCTTCTATTCCAGCAATGAGTAGAGTGTCATATTTCAAGACTATGCCGGTATCCGGGCCCAAGAGTTACCCCAGCAGAGTAGCTGTGGTGGGGGACCTGGGTCTTACATACAATACTACATCAACAGTTGATCACTTGTTGGCTAACCGACCCGATCTTCTATTATTGGTTGGGGATGTTAGTTATGCTGACTTGTATCTCACAAATGGAACTGGGTCTGATTGTTACTCTTGCTCATTTCCACATACTCCCATTCAGGAAACATATCAGCCTCGTTGGGATTACTGGGGAAGGTGAGATTTAACTTCTCTCTGCTAATTTTTGTGGAGAAGCACCTGGTTAATTTTTGTACAACTTTACCTAAAGGGAAATTTATGGTCTGTTTGTTATTAGGTATATGCAGCCTCTAGTGTCCAAAGTTCCAATAATGGTGATAGAAGGAGACCATGACATTGAACAACAGGCTGGAAATCAAACATTTGTTTCTTATAGTTCGCGATTTGCGTTCCCCTCAGAAGAGAGTGGATCATCATCTACATTATTCTATTCTTTTAATGCCGGGGGAATTCACTTCATAATGCTTGGTGCCTACACAGCCTATAACAAATCAGGTTAGTTCAGATTGACACTGCTATTTCATTTGCTTTCCTAAGAAGAGCATTTTTACTTCTTCCACTTAGTTACAAGTTAGGCCATACTGAGATTACAAGTTTTTTCTCTTACAGCCGATCAGTACGTGTGGTTGGAGAAAGATCTGGCTAATTTTGACAGAAATGTGACTCCTTGGTTGGTAGCTACATGGCACCCACCATGGTACAGCACCTACGTGGCACATTACAGAGAAGCGGAGTGTATGAGAGTCGAGATGGAAGACATACTTTATAAGTATGGTGTTGATATCGTCTTCAATGGCCATGTAAGTGCATTATGTATTGTTATATGTATCTATGAACAATATAATCTCCTCTGTGCAAGCTTCTAGGATTTCTGTTAGGCAGCCCTTTACCTTAGTTAATCTGTTTGATTCTAGGATTTCATTATTTAGTTAAAGAAACCTTTTCAAGTTCCCAAAATCTTAATACAATCATGGCATTCTTAGTGGTATACCTTTCTACTGCAGTTCTTCAAACTTGAAGAAATTCACATCTTCAGTTTTCTCTGAGTAAAATCATTTCAGCAGGAGTTTTTCAAATTGCAACTGTCTTACAACTACCCTCTTTATCTGATCAGACAGTTCACCAATCTTAATCTCGAGATGAATCTCAAACAAAGTTTCTGGACATCGGTGTGACTTTGATAATCATTCAGGGAACATTGCTAAACCAAATCTTACAGATTCTTTTAGAGGTGGGGTGATACCCTGAAGTTCTATTAACATTTCCTTACCCTTAGTAACTCTGTAAGCTAAGTAAGCTGAGTGCTGTGCCCATGCTAACCAAATATCTTTCGTACTTTTTATAATTTCCAGATTACATATGTCTTAAATCAATGTCCTTGCTTAACCACACCAGCTTTGGAACCGAAAACAAAATCTAGTAGGCCAATAGGGCATGGGGCTCAATAATAGAAATGCTTCATACTGTGTACAGAATTGGTGTGGTTTGAGATTATGTTCTAAAGAGCACTGTATTGCAATTTTATTTTTATGTGCCGCATAGTTTGTCAGGCTTTTGGCAGAAATCCTTGTATATTTGAGTTGAGAGTTGTGACAGTTTTAAAACAATCAACAGGTTCACGCCTACGAGAGGTCAAATCGAGTGTATAACTACACTTTGGATCCCTGTGGTCCTGTATATATAACAGTTGGTGATGGTGGTAACCGAGAGAAGATGGCAATTGCACATGCTGATGAACCCGGAAACTGTCCAGAACCGTGTACAACTCCAGACAAATTTATGGGTGGCTTTTGTGCATTTAATTTCACATCAGGCCCCGCAGCAGGAAAGTTCTGTTGGGACCGGCAGCCTGAATATAGTGCATATCGAGAAAGTAGCTTTGGTCATGGGATTCTAGAGGTACTTCCCTTTTCTCTCTGCTATGAAAAGTTGAAAACACAAACTCTTGAGAGTACAGATAAACTTTTTATATACAGTGGACTGAAATTTTAAACCCAAATGAAAATTTGATAAAAATGATTTGCTAATGTCTTTCTTTAACAATTGCATTCAGTTTTCGTTGTTATGAGCATTCACTTTCACATATATGGAAAACATACAATAAAACTTAGAAATTATAAACATGATCAGTGATGTATAGCCAATGCCTTGTGTAGTACGTTTATGTTCAACTGTAAATGTGACGCCATAAACTGCTAAGGCCTCCATCAGGGCTGTTGAGAATGAAAGTACTTGAAGACTCACTGACAAAATTCTGTATGCGTATCAATATACCGGACCAACACGGTTTGCATAAAATCACACCAATAAGGTGATAAGCAGCATTCTTTTTTGCCCTGCAGGTGAAAAATGAGACTCATGCTTTATGGTCCTGGCACCGAAATCAGGACTTCTACGGATATGCTGGAGATCAAATTTTTATTGTAAGGCAGCCTGATAGCTGTCCAGTTACGGCAAACGTTACACAAAACAATTGAGAGCAGGAAAATGAAGGAAATTATTGGATAAATGGTACTAAATTCACCACAGCAGTGAACTCTGAGTCTCTGATAATATTATACCGACTGATAGATTCTTGTACACATTTTTGTATGCATCAACAGTTTCCAACTTGTGCGCCTTAACTCATTTACAACAGTTCTGCACATCTCTAGTTGTGAGCCCTCAAGTCTTCAACTTGATGTCAGGCGAAGTTAGCTCTTGTGTTAACTTTCAATTTGTAATGCTGAAAATTTCTATTAATAAAAGTGCCGGATTTTTATGTGGTCTTGATTCTTAATTTGTCCAACCTATACTTCATTTTGTTCATGAAGTATAGGTTATAGAGTTTTGAAGGAAACTGAGCATTGGTTATACCAAATTCGAGCTTCCCTCACCGGCACTAATGATGGATGTAAAACACGTGGGTGAGTTTACACGTAGAATTGGACTAAAAAAATTTCCAGGTAACATTCCAAGTTCTGCATCCATTTTAAGGATTAGAATTTGGAAGTACAATTCTGGCGGCTGAAATTAGAGAACATCTTTTTGCTTAATTTCCAAGGTTAAAAAATTGAGCAAACTCACAATCTACGCAATGCAATATTATTATGATCTAGGGTCTATCTCGTGACTAATGATTCATCACAAATTTGGCGTTCTACTGGTAATTTGTTTTGCCTGACAAACTAGCAACTATTATAAATGATACATTCATATTTTTCATGTCCATATACTCATGTATTTGGCACATATACTTAGTTATAACAAAAAGTTAAGGTTGAGACTCGAGCTTTCTGATCATAAAATAAGCCGTGGGTGAGTTTAGAGGTATTTATATAAGTATAAAGATGTGTTAACCCTAAATAAAATATGAAATATATCTAAATTATAATAAGAAATAAATCTCTATTGCAATAGGACTAAAAATAATTGATAAGTAACCAAAAATCATAACATAATAAGGAACCAAAATCCTAACTAAGTAAGGACTCGCCAACAGATTGATGGTGCTTCTGTATCAAATCCGGCATATGAACTTTGGCTTGAACGAGATTAGAGTGTGATGATCTAGATTAAATCTATGACTTCTGAAGATCAGATCTAGATTAACTCTACGATTTCTAAAGATCTATTGCCTCACATTTGTTGGTGTCGTTGATTCTAGTACCTTTCTAAAGATCCGAAAAACCTAGGATTTACCCTTCTTCTACCAATGGAATTCCATGTGCCATGTCCCTTATAGTGTTTTATATCTCTATGAGAGACTTTCAAGGTAAAGAAAAAAAAATTCATTTGATAAATAGATAGTAGAATTTAAATGTAAGAAATGAAACCGCTTAGTAGACTGAGAAAAGAAACTTGCAGCAATTAAATTGAACTATTATTGAATAGAATTTGTGAGAGCTACAAAGTTCGGCACAATATTAATTGAGAGGCTTAGCTAGATGGAAGTGGACAAAGAAGGTTCCAACTTCTAACAAAAAATCTATAACCTCTTTTCCACGTAGGGCAATGCTACTCCTGCTATAACTATAAAATTATATAAATAAATAAACGAGACGCATGGGCTTAGTTTAGGGTAAATGAAAGAACAAACATGAAGGACACATGCATCAAGATTGTTGGGATCATGGACTCAAGGGATGCTTTTGAGTTGTCGTCAGACTCAGGGATCGTCGGGGTCATTGGAGTGAATCCAGTAACGCTACCCCCGCCAAATGTTGGTGTCGTAGGCGTTGTTGGTGCACCGAAAATGCCTGTAGCTGGTGGCGTGGTTGGCGTAGTTGTCCCTCCAGCCGTGCTGTAAATTTGCATAACACAGCTGTTAGTCCTTCAAATTCATTTATACGAACACCGGATAAAGCACTACTTTTTCCACCAAAGAAAAAGCAATAAAAGATGCAGTACTAAGTTGAGCCCAAAACCCACACCCCATACTCAAAAACCTGCTTTTATTGAGAATTGAGTTATCAATGACATCTCTCTCTAACGTGAACATCAACCCTTGATTCATGGTGAGCTTTACCACTACATTAATTGGCGTTGGATGAGTGTGATTTGTGGGAAAAACGCAGATTTGAATAATAACCTAGAATGTGATCAAATGACTATATGCTCTAGTGAATTGGTTCATTTTAAATTAAGTTCACTTTTTTAGCACCTTTCCTATTGAGAGATGGGCAATAATATACTAAACTCACACACACTACATAAATACTAAGACTCGAACTCAGAACCTTGCCTGAGGGAATAATTACTTCAAACCACTACGCTAGTGATCCTTTGCAAATTAAGTCTACTTTAGCGTCAAGCAAAAGACCTTAAATTCGGCTAAACCTTCCCAATTAGCTGCACAAATAGAAAAAGGGCAAAAGTGCATATTGCTATCTGGACCACTAGCTAGGACACCCACACTTTTGAGACCATGCCTGAAATACCCTGGCCAGAACAAAAGAGCACTTCTCTGGGAATCAAAATGGCCACAACTTGGCTCTGCTAGAACAGAATGAGAACATTGAAATGTTGCCCCACATGTTTGAATTTTTGACCGTTAATTGAGGTTGGGCCCACCTTCAAAATTAGGAGGGTAAATGAGAAGAAGGCTGTAGGAGGACTGTCCTTATTATGTATTGCTTAAGCAAGGCATCCGAAAAATTATGAATACTGAGATACTTTAATCAATAAATGTATTAAAAGTAGCACGAGGAATTTTTAAAGTGAATCATTATTTTCATAAACTAGAATATTTGTGGAACATTCCACAATGAACTGATCCTTTTCATATGTACCAAAGGAAATTCTGACCCAACAAAAAAAGTAAAAAGAAAAAGAATTGGTCCTTCCGCTATTTAAAATGATATTTTAATGTTCATGCAAATCAAACCAGGGCCCAGAAGTTTCAGAGCTTGGTCTGGCAACAACAGCATGAGATAGACTCAGAAATCATCAGAATAGTGCATGATAGTTGTCACTGTCAGTCACTCTGCCCATGAAAAAGGTGGCGAACCAAGTATGATCTTGACCATTGGTTTCATTTGTACTAACGACAAATCCAACGGTCGGAAACTAAGGTGAAATGTGAGTTACAGAACCAAATACGTAGTTCAAACTCCAGGTCAAGCATGTACTCAGACAATAATTTTAAGAAATCCAGTATGTAGTCCAAAATACCAGTGAGCAACCCAATACTTCGAAGAAAGAGAGAGAGAGAGAGAGGGGATTTTGATTTGACGGATGTAAACAAATCAAGGAGTACTGGACGGTCAGATTTAAGATGCCATCACAAAGCATTCCATGCAGAAGGACACGCGTCATACATCCATAAGAAGCTTCACCAGAGAGGCACAAATCTCTCTTTGTTTTGTTTTGTGTTTTTTTTTGGTTCCCTCTCTTTTGGAAGAGGATTCCTTACAGCAACTCATTATCTCCTTCAATATTCATCATATCAAACAACTCCCTAGTAATTTTGTTTCTCAAAAACACTAAAGAAGAAAAAAGAGAAAGACCCAATTGCGTAAACACGAAGAAACTCGTGTACCCTAAATACTTAATTAGTCTTTGAGAAATTAATTTTTTGTTTACAAGAAATTGAAAAGAAAGGGCAGGGCAGCATACCTTGCAGAAGATGGGTACACACAAGATCCATAACCTACACAAAGAAAATAACAACAATAAACAAATCAATACCTAAAAATATGGGTTCATTTTCTTTGAAAATAAATAAATAAAAGATAAAATTGTTACCAAAAAAAGAAAAAGAAAAATGACATACTGGGATCGGTTTGAGCAATGGTGGAAGTGCCGGAGAAGTCACAAGAGCCAGGAGCCATAGCCTTGCGCTGATAATAACTGTTGAAGGCATAAGAGGCATGAGCTTGGATTGTGTTTGGAAGATAACAGAGGCCAGTGGATTGTAATGGGGAACAGTCAGCACCAGCCCCGCATGCATAGTCTAAGGCTGTCTGAAGGGCTTGGGTGGTAGCATCACTTCTTGCCACACACCAAGTTGAAGAAGAAGAAGAAGAAGAAGAAGAAGAAGTTGCTCCATCTACCCCCACAATATTGATGAAAGTTCCAAGCATACCCACCATGGATATTACTAGGAACAGAGAGCTTAGCTGCTTTGAGAGTGAGAGTGATGCCATGGAGAAAGGTTATGGCCTTATAGGGTGGCCAGAGATATAGGCTGCTAACTAGATGGTAAAGGAGGAGAGAGAGCAGTCACTGTCCAGACAAAGAGCGAGAGAGTTTTTTTTTGTTTTTGTTTTTTTTAAGATGTTTCTCTGCTTTTGGCCCTGGTGCTTTTCTTTTTCCTTTTATACTTCCAATCCATTGAATGAAATGCTTTCTCCTGTGGAAAAATAAATAATTGAATGAATCTTCGAGTTAACTAGATCATTTCAAATTGGTGCCTCAACTTGTAAAATCATATAAAAATAGGTATTTAAACTTCGTAAACTCTAGGTCATTTTGTTCCTTTAATATGTCTGTTAAATGTTGATGTGGCATATATAGCTTCTACCGCTTTTATTTGTGTGGTAGATGTGAGTTCCATTATTACTGTGACAAAATCTTTAATTCATTTATGTTTATTGGAAAAGTGACTATTTAGGTAAGGAAAAAAAGCTTTCTGTTTCTTTTCCAAAATAAATAGACAAGGAGTTTAGTTGAATTTGTAGAGTATTCTTATTCTCTTTCGAAGGAAAGTCATTCCAATTAGTGGCCAGTTTTGCTAGATTCGAGGAAACTATAGCGATAGACAATGAGTTAAAGAAAAATTATTTTCGAGAACAATTCTCTTCGTTTCAATTTTTCTGCTCCATGTACATTGCCTTTACCCTAGCACTTGTAGAGAAGCCTCCTCTTTTTTAAGAATCACTTCTAAGTGCTTTTTCAGCGTTCTTTGAAAGAAGCAATTATAGAAAAAGCATTATGAGCAGAAGTGCTTGCAATGGACTCAGTCCCGGTGGAAAGGCGTCTCTAATAAGAGAACATGTTTGGGCCAAAGGCCCAACTGCAACAAAGAAATCCATAAAAGGTCGTCATTGAGATTGAAAGTGAAACTTAAACTGTAAATACATCTCCCTTGTCGAAAGGCACTTGCATGAGGAAAATTGCAGGCCGACAATATTGTCAACCAGATTCTAGTACATAATATAACGCATGCACCAACCTCTCTGGAGCCGAAACAAGTCGTGCTCGCAATGAAGCCTGGATCATTTAATATGCAATGCTTCTTGCCTAAAAGGGATTCTTAATAAATAAAAAACGGTAACTTAAAAAGCTTCAGTAATTGATGCAGCCATGGTCCCTGGGGTGATGGGACTATAAAAATAAAACCCCGTTTTCTGATGCTATAACTAACAGTATACATCTAAAAGATCATTACATCTTGAAAGAATGGGGTATCAAAACACATGGTAATTGGAGTTGTACACTCAACTCTGGTTTTCCTGTCTCTCTATGTCTCTGTCTCTCTATGTCTCTGTCTCTGTCTCTGTCTCTCTGTCTCTCTCTCTCTCTCTCTCTCTCTCTCTCTCTCACACACACACACACACATTGGGGAAGCTCAGCTAGTCTGAAGGCCCTGAACTCAAACTTTAAAGACATCAAGTTGAAGGTAGAACAACCTCAACTTTTTTCATAGAATAAGATATAGGCCTCACAGTGAAGAACCTCATCTAGGGAAACTTGACGCACATGTGCATCACTAGCATAATACCACACATGACCATTATTTTCTTTCTCAGCTTTTCCTCTGCTCCTTTCACCCCCTCTCACATATGCAACATAGTGGCCCCCTCTCATCGTCCCAGAATGCTCCACAACCCCAATTAGGCGGTATTCATACTTCTCTCCATCTGTGGACCTGTAAAGCTCAAGAGGACATCATAGCCAAAAAGTTAATGCACTTCCAATGGAAAAATGTAACTTGTAATGTATGCTACCAATTAATTCTGTGCAAACCACTACACAAAATAGGAACAAAATAAGTACTATGTGAAGCACAAGTAACTACGGACATAAAAATAAGGCTTGATTGTGAGTTAATAGATGCATTGTAGATATCTTCTACATTCTGATAATTGCACAAAAAAGTTCACCCATAAATTGGCTTTAGGGAATAAGTGCATATGAAGCAAATTGTAATAGTTTGCATAACTGAATGAATCCTTTCAAACATGTGAATCAAATTATGATGCTCCAATTATATACAGAATTACTGACTGATTCCATTTTCATATGGCATCCAAAGAAACTATATGAGTAAAACAACACAAGGGAACATAAATTCAGAAAAGCTTAAACAAGTACAAAAACCAATGAAAAGGGACAGTTCCTAAAGGTTGAATGTGTTATAACACTATGAAAGTTCACCCATAAATTGGCTTTAGGGAATAAGTGCATATGAAGCAAATTGTAATAGTTTGCATAACTGAATGAATCCTTTCAAACATGTGAATCAAATTATGATGCTCCAATTATATACAGAATTACTGACTGATTCCATTTTCATATGGCATCCAAAGAAACTATATGAGTAAAACAACACAAGGGAACATAAATTCAGAAAAGCTTAAACAAGTACAAAAACCAATGAAAAGGGACAGTTCCTAAAGGTTGAATGTGTTATAACACTATGATTCCAAAACTCTTTAGCATTATTGTTGCTTAATTTCTTACAGTCTGTGATTATGTTAGTTGAAACGATTCCAAAACTCTTTAGCATTATTCTTGCTTAATTTCTTACAGTCTGTGATTATGTTAGTTGAAGGACAAAATTCTGAAAAAGAGAAGAATAGAAATCAAAATTAACAGGGGCAATACTTCTGGACATGCATCATAGATTCATAACTCAATAAAATAGCTCCTAAAGAAGTGTCACTAAATGAATACGTACAAACTAATAAATATATCATTGTTTTTATTTTATAAGAAATGGCACACAATCAATTAAATAAATAAGAAGTTGCAGGATCCTTAAGACTAAAGCAAGTACAAAACAATGAATAAGTTGCCATGAAACTGGAATTAACAGACAAGGCAAAAGGGACAACTATAAGTAGAGATTTTAACCTTTAGATGAATAAAAAAAAACTTGACCAGAAAGAGATCGGTAGTTGAAAGATCAGCTAAAGCTATGGGGAATTGCAGTCAGTATCGCATTTATTACTCAAGGTAACATTGTAAAGGGAAATTTGATGACATAACTCACAAAAGTAGATATATGCAAACTCAAATTTCAAAATCTTTCTTTTAAAGAAGGCAGGTTCTGTAAACATTAAAACATCCTGCAACTTAGCTCGTAAATTATTAAAGTTAGCAAAGTAGCTCTAAGCTTCAAACTTGAAAGGCAAGCCTCCTCATATCATCTAACAAAGTAACTATGGACACAGACACAACCACCACGTTGCAACACGTATATACACAAACAAAAGGAACTGAACATAGCAACCCCAAAACTTCTGCCTTGGGGATAAAACGATATGCTTGCCCTTGCCATTTCTTAAATCAGACATACTAATTTATTAATGTTTTGGTAATATTTCTTTCTTCAGATTTCTATCTATGAAAAAGTTTTCTTTTTTCATGAAAAAACATAAATAGTAAAATATTCTTGAGAGTTCTATACAAGCTTCTTGAAAAAATCTAATAACTGTATAAAGTGCTAGAAACTGGGGAACCCAAGTGTCAAGTCCTCAAGCATTCAACATGGTGTTTAGAACAAGCATCTTAGACTTATAGCTTCTTCCTTTGGTGAAAAACTTCACCACTATGTTCAGTCCTTGAGATAGAAAAGCAATGGATCTTTGTGCGTTAGGTAAGTAAAGAGGCAAGAATGTGTAGTTCGATAACATTTAGGCAAGAGAAAAACATAACTGGCTGACAAGATGAGGTAATTTGGTATTTAACCTATGAAGTGAATCACTACAGCACTCTCTCACAGATACGGTTCCAAAGATTCACTTTGCTTAGTGCAGCCCAAGGTGGAAGAGTGATAATTAAATTTATCAGACTCTAGAGACTTCAAACTGTTAGTTTGCTTGTCTCCCCATACTTCCTCAGCCACTAACATTAATTGCACGTCAGACTACAACAAGCACCTTGAATACATCATATTTATTAAAATTTCAAAGTTTGTGAGGAGACTAATGATCAGCCCAACCAAGTCCCACCACCCCTCCAGTAAAAGTGATTAGAGATCAAAAGCTGGTGTATTGAAAAGTGAAAAACTAATGCAAATTTTTCTTTAAGATGTTATAAAAGAGCTATCCTCTCATTTTGAATGCTTATTCCAAGATCTGGCTAAAACAGACTCATGACAAGCAGTAACGTTTTGATCTGGCATTTTGTAATCTGAAATAAACTCTAAAAAAAGTCAGATATATACCTGGAATCCATATATGGTCTAAGATCAATTTTTTCTCTGAAACTGACATGGCCGTTCAATTTACTTAAGCGGCCACGAGCATCTTGGCTGAACCGCTTGAGATGAATAGTCAAAATAGGTGGGGTCCTGTTAATGAGGACCCTTTTAGTCGCATCCCTCTTCACCTTCACACATTTGGAATTTATTTCCTCGTCTTCACTTTCTTCTGATTCATGTTTACCATCCAATATCCCAGAATAAGTCTGTGGAACATTGTCAGAGGTACATCCTGCAGTTCTAGGCTCGTCAGCACAAGACTCAATTGCTTGATCAATGTAACTTTCTCGACTGCAAGTGTTATTGCAATCTGAAGTATTTGATTGCACTGGAAGTGCATCTTTCATCTCGTTGTTTCCTTCTTCTTGTTGACGAACAGCAGCATTCAGCTTATCTGATCGACCATTCTCAATTGATGAGCAATTTATTTTCCCATCATGCAAGTCTTCACCAAAATGGTTACAACCAGTACTGCTATTCAAATTCCCATTACTAAGATTTCTGACATCAGCAGGGCACAGGCCCATATTTAAACTCAGTGAATCACTTTCCGCTCTAGTCTCACATCCATTTATGAAAATTTGAGCTGAAGATTTTACCTGCTTCTTTACTTCCAACCTTTGGCGTTGAAGAGTTCTGGAACAGTTCTCACAATGCCAAGCATTTTCATTGGCAAGAAGCTCAGGCTTTATGAAATGAGCCAAACAACTCTCAACAGACACTGGAGAATCACTATCATCAACTTCATCTGGATCAGATTCGCTAGCTACGAAACCAGTTTCTGTTACTCCCTCACCAACAGAGGGCCTTGCAGTGGGCCCTGCAGCAACCTCCGGCTCATTGAATAAGTCCCCAAAACCATCAAATTCATCTTGTCCACCACCCACAACCGATGAAGAGGCCTCATCTTCTCTTCCTATGATTTCCTCAGTGACAGAACACTCTTCTTTATATGGAAGCAACAAAACTTCAGAACCCTGAACCTGTAATGGGAGCTCTTCCTCCCAAGGATTCACTAAAGAAAAGTCAGGTTTTACATTTGGTTCCCCACTAAGCGTAGAAACCTGATTACCAGATTCAGAGTCAGGCTGCAGCAAGATATCATTAAGTGCATTCTTGTTTTCAGAATCTTGAACAGTTGAAGCATCATTGTTTTGTGAAACGAAATCATTGTCATCTGACATATTTCCCATATCAAGATAATCCAACCACGTACAGTCATTCAACAAAGTTGATGTTTGCTCTGCTGCATCCTCAAAGACTTGTTCATTTTCAGATTCTTGGACAGCAGAGAGATTCTTCATAACTAAACCCCATTGTTCAACCACATCTGGGTCAGTTGAACCGGATTGTGGCTGGCTAGAAACCTCGCTGCTGGTTGATGGGGTTGCAACACTTGATGATGGTGCAGAACTCTTGTCCTTGTTAATTTTCGACCGAACCTTTCCACTCCTCTTGGGTGGCAACTTTGTCTTCTTTGCTCGAGAGGTAGGTTGAGCTGTCTTAGGTGGGCATTTCCTGGTTGGAACTGGCAGTGACAGATCTAAAAATGACTCATAGACAGTAGAGGAGTGGCCACATTCGACGCAAGAAACGGTACTTGATATTTGCCCCCCAAATACAGCATCCACAAAAGTAGGACCTGGATTTGATGAATTCCCATTTTCCCGGGAAGAACTTATACGTTTCCTCATACTCGACTCCTCAGTGCACAAGCCATCCAGTAAGCAACGAAGCAATTCATGACTGTCTTGCTGCTGATAACCCCTAAACTGGGGAGCCTTGGAACAGACACACCCAAAAAACGCTCTTGGGTTTATCACATTCCTAAATCCTGCCTCTGGTTTTGTTTCAGTAAAGAGTTTCTTCAAGGAAATAGTAAGAGCTCCAGAAAATGCATCAACATTTAAGAAGTAACCCCGCAGCCTATCTATAGCTAGAATATTCTGTAAGACAGAATTAAAGAAGCAAGTGTTACCAAGATTAACTAACCCTCTCACCATATAACCACCTCTCCCATCCAAATCACTTGATATATTGTTAGCTGATTTGATGTCACTTGTCACACTGCCATTACCAAACCACACATCCTCAACATTAACAGATGACTCCTCCGATGAATGACCCTTTATTAATTTCACAACATCCGAAAACACATCTTTTTGTTCACTATTCTCTTCCATCTTATCAATTTTAATAAGCATGCTACAAGAGAAGCACCACCGCAACTGAGGGTTTTCGAAGTGGATCACTAATGGGTGACGAGTTTGCCTCGCATGCCGAAGTGCATGGCATTGAGGGGTTGTAGGCAGTCCAACCCCTCCACAAGAATAATGAGCACATTCCAAACAAACCCAAATGGCTTTTGACTCAGATTTTGAATCCACTGAAGCACTTCCTTTCTTCTTACCATGTTTGCCCTTTCCTTTACCCCCTCTCCTATCAAGCGCCCCTTCCCTACAATCTTCGCACCTAACAAGTTCTGAGGACCCAATTTTAGCTGACAATTTATTCAAATCTACACCTTTGTCAACATGAGGACAAGGTTTTTTCTCTTTTGGAACTGAAACTGCATTATCACCATTCTTAACACTTGGGTTGCTTGGTTGGGGAGCTTTCTTTGGGGAATCAGCTGCAATCCACTTGTCCTTTTGAGGAGCCGCCCTTGCCTTCTTCTTAACTTTCTTCCCCATCAATTCCTAATTCCAATCCAAAGACACCAAATATAACAATAATAAGATTAATTATAATAACACACAACAATGATGATTATAAGAATAGTAAAGATCAATAAACAGTACCTAACTAGAACCATATATTGACACTCTGCAAACAACCAGACATACACCAATATAAGAATGCAAAACCCAATCTTTTTATCTACTCAATGCAGACATACTGCTAATAATCATATGAAAAAAGTAAAACCCATTTTACTTTTAAGAGAAACCCTCTTCACATAATTGGCAAAAACCGAAGAAGTGAGTAGAACAATCCAAACCCACTATCCGCAAAACCATACACTACGGAAGAGTAAGAGACGCCTATAAAGATTCAGGTTTTTTCCGAGAACCCAACAAAGATTTGGATTGTAAAGTGTAAATAACAGCTTCTGAGCAATCGTAAAGGTGAAGCAGAAGCATAAATCTAGAGAAAATTAATTGTATTAAAATATGAAAAGAAAATCCATTGTTTTACCTCAAAATCTGGAGAAGATGACCGGGAATGCTAGGAGAAACTTTTTCGGGGTTATCTTTGCATATGATGACAAGAGAGATTGCTGTTTGAAGTTTAGGATCTATCAAGGATAGAAAGACAAAGCGAGAGTGGCGTGCTAATATTTAAGGGCTTCGGCTGGCGCACTCCTAATCTTTTGCTTAGTAGCCACTCTCTCTCAATGAGGAGGAGAGGGACAGAGAGATGAGTAGTAGTTTTTTTTTTTTTTTTTTTGTCTGAGATTTTTATTGTTGTTGAGGTGAGGAGGACTTATATTTTGGGAGAGATTTTTAATAGCGAGAGAGAGAGCCAAAAGACTGATAGAATTTGAAAAGGATTAAAGTTACGTGGGTTTTCTTTTGGCAAATTTGCCCTTGTGGTTAAAAATATGAGAATTTCACTAAAACACCCAAAATGGGAATTGAAATTATAAAAAAACTCAAGTACTATTTAAACATATAAACACACCCAAAATCCATCATTACACACACTCAAAACTCATTTATAAACACACCCAAAAAGTTGACTTTGAAGTTGATTTTGGGTGTGTTTCTATGTTTAAATAGTGCTTGGATTTTTTTTATAAATACATGTCTAGGATTGGATTTATTTATAAATTTGTATAAAAATATATGTATATGTAAAAAGTAAACTTGTGGTAGAACTCCTTACCAATCTGGACAAAAATTGAGATTTCCACCTCAAGGAAGGATTTTTTTTTTTTCTTTTTTTTTTTTGGGTCAAGTGTACTTTCATTCCAAACGAAAGAGAAATACAAACATAGGACTAGGCTACCTACAGCCACAAACTGAGAAATAAAGCTACCAACAGCTAGCAAAAGAAAGGAGAACAACAAACTACTGCTAAACTAATAAGCCTCACAATTCAGTCTTCTCATCAGGAAGAATTCAATTATTGGGTGGGAGGTGGTATTCTAATTTATGAAGAACTAACCCATTAGAAATTCATATTTTTTACCGATTATATCTCACGCATTTTTTTAAAATTACAAATGTGTCATCTACTTTAACCTAACAACAAGGACATTTTAGTAATTAGTACCACTCCTACCCCAATTCCATATAGTTTAATAAACAACTTCAATAAGAATCCGGAACCTAACTCTTCTCAATCTATATAGTTTAGTAAACAACTAAAATGGGAATCCAGAATCTAATTCTCCTCAATCCAACTCCTCAATTCAACTCATCCTCAATTCAATTTCTCCTAATCCAATTACGAAATTAGTAAACATGCCATAAGTGGTCTAAGGTTCCAAGCCTCCGAGAATCTGGAGAAGAAAACATTGGGTATGCTAGGATAAGTTTTTCAAGATTAGTGTTGCATAGGATGAAAAGAGAGATTGATGTTTGAAGTTTAGGATCTATCAAGGATGGAAAGACAAAGCGAGAGTGGCATGCTCGTATTTGAGGGCTTTGTCCCACGCACTTCCTAATCTTTTGCTTAGTAGCCTCTCAATGAACGAGAGGTACAGAGATGATAGAGTAACAATGGTGACTGGTAAGAGCATCCACAGTGGGAGGGTGTAAATTTGGGAGTGTAAAGCCACTTTTACATCCCCTTTACACCTCCGGGGAATGTAAATATGTTTTTTGCTCCAGTGGGGGGGTGTAAATTCGGAGGTGTAGCCGTGGGTCCCAGCCTTTTATGATGACTTTTCTTCATTTTTCTTCTCTTTTTTCGGGTGGGTCCCGCCTGCAAAAGATGTAAATATACATTTTATTTTACATCCCCATGGTGATGATGTATATTTACATCCATTTACATATCTCCATTGGAGACGATTCCGATGACTCGATGTGTATATTTAACATACACCCCCCCACTGTGGATGCTCTAACAGAGAAATAGTTTTTTTTTTTTTTTTTTTTTTTTTTTTTTTTTTTTTACTGTGAACAAAATTGCTTTGATTTGATCAACATTCGAATATTTGGAGAACCCACACAATTGCCTCGGAAAATTAATAAAATAATATGCAGTAAAGCTAAGATCAAATTAGACATTGTTCAGATTTCTTATTAATTACGGATATAATTACCAAATATAATATACGTTTAATTTGATCAGATTTGGCCTCAATTGAGTATATACATATGTGGGGAGCGGATCCGCTGTCCCCAAATTGTTGTCCCCTCCATGTCCCCTCTCTAATTTGATGACACGTGCCAACTAACATAACAGGGAGTTAACTTTGTTAACTTATTTATTTGACAATTTTAAAAATTAAAAACTGACCAAATAACCCAGCAGCCAGCGAGCGTCGTCTTCCTTGCAAAACCTAGCGAACGTCGTCTTCCTTGCTATACTATTTATTTAAGACGATTCTTTTAATTTTTTTATATAAAAAAAAACAGTAAAACCTCTAGGCTATACTATTTTTAAAAGAAATTAGACAAAAATCGGGTATAACCGCACGGCTATACTATTTACTGCAGAATAGAACAGAGTAGTTAAAAGAATTTTAAAAAATGAGTACAGCCGCGCGGCTATACTATTTTTAATATAAAAAACAGAGAAAACCCTAGCTATTTTTCGCCACGTGTCAACACAGTTTTATTTTTTAATAAATTAAAACACAGCGTATAGCCTTGCGGCAGTACTATTTTTTAATAAAAAGGATGACCCTCGATCCCTAATGCGCCACGTGTCAAAAATATGTATAGCCGTCCGGGTATACTGTTTTTAATAAAAAAAATTCATAGTATCACCGCCCGGCTATACTCTTTAAATACATTGTGTTTAAAAGGGGCTATTCCCTGTAATACAAAAATAAAAAAGGACTCTCCTAGTTGCATTAGTTTGTCCCATATAAATATTAATTTGCTAGTTTCAACATATCCAAAGTATTCCACTATATGATATTTTCATGTAATTTTCATAACATATGTTATAATTATTCAATAATATGTGAGAATTTTTTGTATAATACGTGAATTTTTTGCGTCTTACTGAAAATTTTGAAAACAATACGTGTATAAAACATTACAAATACGTACGTACAAATACAAAACGACTATTGTATGTTCCATTTTAAAAAAGGTGAGACACGTGTATAGAACACGAATGTATTATTGAAAAATACATACGTACGTACATATATATATATGTGTGTGTGTGTGTGTGTATATGTAAAAGACCATAGCTGCTCGTCTATAATATCTATTAAAGACAATTTTTTTATATTAAAAAAAAAACAGTAAAATCTCCCGGCTATACCATTTTTAAAAGAAATTAGACCCAAACCGATTATAGCCGTGCGGCTATACTATTTTAAATATAAAAACAGACGAAACCCCAGCTATTTGTCACCACGTGTCAACACAGTTTTATTTGTTAAATAAATTAAAAACACGGAGTATAGCTGTCCGACTGTACTATTTTTTGTAATAAAAAGGATGACCCTCTTACGCTAATGCACCACATGTCAAAAAAATTGTTCTATACACGCGTCTCACCTTTTTAAAAAAGCAAACATACAATAATTGTATTGTACTTGTATGTACATATTTGTAATGTTTTATACACATATTGTTTTCAAAATTTTTAGTAAGACGCAAAAAATTCGCGGCTATACTATTTATTAAAGACAATTTTTTTTTATAAAAAAAAGAGTAAAATCTCCTGGCTATACTATTTACTAAAGAATAAAACAGAGCAATTAAAAAGAATTTTTTTAAAAAGGGTAGAGCCGTGCGGCTATACTATTTTTAATATAAAAACATAGGAAACCCCAACTATTTGTTGCCACATGTCAACACATTTTTTTATTATAAATAAATTAAAACACGGAGTATAGCCGGCCGACTGTACTATTTCTTTTAATAAAACGGATGACCCTCTTTCGCTAATGCGCCACGTGTCAAACAATAAGTATAGCCGTCCGGCTATACTGTTTTTAATAAAAAAAATTGTAGTATAGCCGCCTGGATATACCTGTTAAATACATTGTGTTTAAAAGAGGCTATTCCCTTTAATACAAAAATAATAAAATAATAAAAAAGGACCCTCCTAGTTGCATTAGTTTGTCCCTTATAAATATTAATTTGCTAGTTTCAACATATCCAAAGTAGATATTAATCTTCCACTATATGATATTTTCATGTAATTTTTATAACATATGTTATCCTTATTCAATAATATGTGAGAATTATTTGTATAATACGCGAATTTTTTGCGTCTTACAATTTTGAAAACAATACGTGTATAAAACATTACAACTACGTACGTACAAGTACAATACGACTATTGTGTGTTTGATTTTTTAAAAAGGTGAGACGCGTGTATAGAACATGAATGTTTTATTGAAAAATACATACGTCATACATATATATATATATATATGTGTGTGTGTGTATATGTAAAAGACCCTTCCTGCTCGTCTATACTATTTATTAAAGACAATTTTTTTTATTTTAAATTAAAAAAAAACAGTAAAACCTCCCGGCTATAACTATTTTAAAAAGAAATTAGACAAAAATCGAGTATAGCCGCACGGCTAAACGATTTACTGAAGAATAAAACAGAGCAGTTAAAAAGAATTTTAAAAAAATGAGTACAGCCGTTCGGCTATACTATTTTTAATATAAAAACATAGGAAACCCCGGCGATTTCTCGCCAGGTGTCAACAAAGTTTTTTTTTATAAATAAATTAAAAACACGGAGTATAGCCGTGCGGAGATACTATTTTTTAAATAAAAAGGATGACCCTCTTTCGCTAATGTGCCACGTGTCAAAAAATAAGTATAGCCGTCTGGCTATACGGTTTTTAATAAAAAAATTGTAGTATAGTCGCCCGGCTATACGTTTTAAATACCCTTTGTTTAAAAGGGGCTACTCCCTTTAATACAAAAATAAAATAAAAAATAAAAAAGGACCCTCCTAGTTGCGTTAGTTTGTTCCTTATAAATATTAATTTGCGAGTTTCAACATATCCAAAGTAGATATTAATCTTCCAATATATGATATTTTCATGTATTTTTAATAACATATGTTATTCTTATTCAATAATATGTGAGAATTATTTGTATAATACACGATTTTTTTCCGTCCTACTGAAAATTTTGAAAACAATACGTGTATAAAACATTACAACTACGTACGTACAAGTACAATACGACTATTGTGTGTTTGCTTTTTTAAAAGGGTGAGACGCGTGTATAGAACACGATTGTATTATTGAAAAATAAGTACGTACGTACATATATATATATATATATATATATATGGATGTGTATATGTAAAAGACCATAGCCACTCGTCTATATTATTTATTAAAGACAATTTTTTATAAAAAAAAACAATAAAACCTCCCTGCTATACTATTTTTCAATTAAATAATTAATTATTTAACTAATTGGTTTTAATTTAAATCACAGAGCCCAAGAGCCCCAAGGCTCAAGGCCCATCTTTTGATTAATTAAATATATTAATTAACCATTAGCCCAACTAATTAGGCATTTAACCGAAGGTTATATCCACAAGCCACTCAACTGGGCCACTTTCATAGCCAATACAAACTATTCTATTTCAAAGAGTAAGTCTTATAAAGACCTCCAAGGAACTCTAGTGTTCCAATGTGGGAGCTCAAACATGTTTGCAATACCTTGGAAAACCAACAAAACTATTATGTTTCCGCACACATTATTTGTCGTAGAGAATTGCATGCTGAGTTGGAGTGTTCTTGGTAATTGCTTCACTTTTGAAACAACACTATACATGAAGAATACTATCACCTCTCTTACTACTATACTCATAGTTTCCAGGTACTAGCGGTCTTTCCATTAACTGTAATCTAAGACCATACTTTTTCTAAAGAGTCTTTTTTAATTTGGGATCAGATAATGTGTCTGATCTCTAAATGTACATTTTGTGGATCTTATTAGTTAATAAAGAGGACAATCTATAGCTCTAGCTATATAAATAGGCACTCTCTGATATGTCATTGTAATACTCTTAGCTTAAGTGATGTGAGAGTGGCAATCATCTTAAAAGTCATACACAAGTTAACTTACTTTTCCTGCAATGTGCAGGAAGGATGCAAGGGCTTACTTTATATGGTGCTTCATGCGCGTGTTGTCCTAGACTTGTGTGAACAGCTTGAACAGGAGATAAGTTTTGAACAGGTTGAAGGGGACTTTGACTCATTTAGAGGTAAATGAGTTTTTGAGTAGCTAGGAAGTCATCACACATTGTTAAAGTACTCTGTGGAATCGAAAATGCACAAGGATACTTTTCTTTCTGAAGCCATCATGGAAGAGGTTTGTGTTATTTGTGCAATCATTAACCATCTCTTTCTATATTAGTAGGGAGGAGAATTGGGTTTTGCAAGCGTTTGAGAGTTGATGGTGGAGAAGATGCAGAGATTATGAGGGAGGAGAGTGGGTATGGTTGGGTTTTGCAAGGAAGACGACGCTCGCAGGCTGCAATTGGAGAAGAGGAGAAGACTCTCACAGAGAAGACGATGCTCGCTGGGTTTAGTAAGGAAGACAACGCTCGCTGGGTTTAGTAAGGAAGATGATGCTCGCTGGGTTTAGCAGGGAAGACGACATTTGCTGGGTTTTGCAAGGAAGACGATGTTCGCTAGGTTTTGCAAGGAAGACGACGCTCGCTGGCTATTGGGTTATTTGGGTAGTTTTTTATTTTTTTTAATTTTTAAAATTGTCAAATAAAAAAGTTAACTCTTTGTTATGTTAGTTGACACGTGTCAGCAAATTATAGAGAGGACACCAATTTGGGGACAGCGGATCCGCTCCCATATATGTGGTAATAAATTTTAAACCACATATACATTCTTTTTTGAAAAAAAAATCTATGCCGTGCAATGCAACGAAACTTCCTATATCTTAGCAGAAGTAGCTAGCTTCACACAGTATATATATATATATACTACACCTACCACTATACAAGTCTTCGTAACTCAAACTAATCTCTGAGTGAAGAGCTAAATATCAGAATTGTTCAAACAAGAAACATGGCCAGACTCTCATGGGTTCCAACTGCTCTTTTCATCATCCTAGCCTTGAGCTTTGCCATTGATGTTGCTCTGGTACTTCTCTAGATCTCATGAATATACTTATATATATATATATATATATATATATATTCAAGTGATTTTTTGTAGAGATGATTTTTGAATTTTTTTTTTTGCTTTTTTTTTTTTACTGATTCATGGTTGGTTCAATAATTTTTTACAGGCTGAGAAAGAGGGATCACTTCGTCGTGAAGGTACAAATAAAAAACTGCAAATTTTCTTTTTACATCCCCATATTTTAATTTCAATACACATAAAATATAATTTCTGGGAATTTGATTTAATTTGATTGTTTTGAAAATAGATTGTCCATCAGCATGCAAGTATCGGTGTTCAGAAACTTCACATAAGAAGCCATGCATGTTCTTCTGCAAGAAATGCTGCGACAAATGTCTTTGTGTACCATCGGGCACATATGGGCACAAGGAAGAATGCCCATGCTACAACAACTGGAAGACCAAAGAAGGTGGTCCAAAGTGCCCATGAATGGCAAACCATTCAGTCATGTTGAGAAGAAATGTTTCTTCTTAATTTTTTTGGTTTTTTTTGGGGTTATGCTATAAGTTTTTGATAGAGAAAGTTTGTAGACGGTTTTTCCTTTTTTCCTAGATGGAGAGGTTTGTTTTAGTTTTACATCATGAAAGAAATATTAATGATTGGTAATTCTTCCTAGAGCAATAACCTTTAAGTTCAACACAACTTCTTGCTTATATTAAGAGTGTGATTAGGAATCGTTAAAGCTATATTCTTTTTTATTATTAGGAATGTGTTTGTCTTTCTTGCACCTGAGTCGAATCTCCCTTCTCTTCTAAAACTTCTGAGAATAATGGTAATTAAATCCAACATATTTTGACATTCACCACATTTTGGGCGCCTATCTAAACTCCATGCTAGATGCAAGGTGTTGATTAGGGAGTCAAGATTCACGAACGCTTGGTGATTAGATGCTAGATTTATGTTTGTGATTGATTTGATAAAATCTAATTTATGGTTGTGACCCTCATTTTAATCCTAGATTCATGTGCTTGATTTGATAAAATCCTATTAGAGGTGGCAACCCCTCTATAGACCCACAAGGATGTACGAATTGGTTTATTTGGTCTGATAGTGAATGTTGACCTTTTCACATCCAAGGTCATATTCGAATTGGTTTTATTTGATACTTGCATTACATTAAATTAGCCCTTGACACACTCGTGCAATTAGAAGTCAAAGTCAAACTAACGATAGTATAAATTATTTAAAATTAATATAAACTATGGAATTAGAAGTCAAAGTCAAACTAACGATAGTATAATTATTTTAAATTAGTCAACTAACCTAACCCAAATATGCATTTTTTGCATTTTAGTTTTAAGGAGGAGAAGAAAGGTATTCTTGTGTTGTGTCCCATGAAAACAAAAGCCATGTTCCCATCCCAGCTGGTGTCTTTGAGATTAATGTTGACAGTTCGTTTTTGGCATGTGAAAGCATGGGCGGGGGCGGGTACGGGTATTCGGGAGCATGCAGGGGACCCTTGTGGTTGCAATGGTAAAGCATTATTCTCACTTGTTATCTGCTTCTCATGCTGGCCATGGCAGCGTGGGAAGAGCTCAAGTTTGCAAAGAAGCTCAAAATCTTTTTGGCCAACCACGTAGATTATTTCGAGTAAAATAATCAAGGGCCGAGAGTTGTCAGGTAAGACTTTCATTGTATTACCCCCCACCCCCCACCCCACCCCCCCCCCGGTGAGGTGATTGTTGTTGCATACAGGCCTGCTGGACATGTCTCCATCAAATTGTGGGTGTTCAGCAACTTCACATAATAAGAAGTCAAGTCATGCATGTTCTTTTGCAAGAAATGCTGCGAAAGATGTCTTTGAATACTTTCGGACGCATGGACACAAGGAAGAATGCCCGTGCATATATGCTAAGGGGTGGGCATTTGAACCAATGAATAGAGTCGGAAAAAACCGGAAAGAAAATATATTTGTGCTGACCAAAAAAGTCAACTTAGGCTCAAAAATTGAACCGAATTGCTTTAGATCAGTTAATATCCTGGTTCTTCTCTTGGAAAAATATATATAAACCGAACCGAATCGGTTATGTTAAATTTAGATATTTATTTTTATCCAAAATTATTAGTAATCCTAATTAATATTTAAATAACATTAGTAACTCCAAGAAATATCTAGATATTTTTGCCCAATTTCTTTTTATTTTCAATGAACCATATTCATTCTTGTTGTGCTTCCATTTCTCTCTTTTCCACCTATTTTTTTATATTTCTCTTCCTATTTATCTCTTCACCTTTTTCTCTCTTCTACATCTTTCTCTCTTATTTTATCTTTTTTTACATCTCTCTCTTATTTTATCTTTTCCACCTCTTTCTCTCTTATTTTATCCATTGTACATATTTTTCTATTCTTCCTATTTTTCTATACATCATATTTCCCTATTCTTCACATCTTTATATTTTTATCTATCCAAATTGAAAATTGAGTCGAACCGAACTAGAACTGCATAGGTCCAGTTTAGTTCGGTTCTTCTACACACTTTCTATAAAAACTAAGCTGAACCGTGTGTAAATTCCAATTTTGATTTCAATTCAAGAAGAAAGCTTAACCGAATCAGACCGTGCTCATCCCTAATATATGCTACACGACCCAACAGATAGGCATGGGCAACAACACACAGCCCAGCGAATCAGGGGTACAAAATGTCTAAAGTTGACCCATACATATATAGGGAAAAAAAATATACCCTCCGTTGGAAGAAGAAAAATAACTCGAAATTTAGCTAAAAGTCGGAATTTGAGGAGGAGAAATCAATATTTCCATTGTTTGGCAACTAAATCATGGAACTTAATAAATGATAAGCGGAAAAAATTGTGAAAATTGGGGAGTAAGATTCCTGAATTTAATTTTTGCCAAATGAAGTGTCACATTTCACAATTTTTATTAAGTATGAATTCCTTTTTCACTATAATTTCTGTCATTTACAAAATTCGGCATACGTAAATTCAAACATTGAAATTATTAATTACCATAAATTTAAATTATGGAGATCTAAATTTTGTCATTTAAGAATTCTATGCAATTTTCAATTCCTTCATCCAAACGGAGGGTAAAAGTATTAAAAATATAAAAGAAAATAAAACTTTTGTTAAAATCCAACTCCTTTTGTTTAGGAGGCCCAACTCAATTTTGTTCAGTGGCCCAAAACTAATTGTTATATTAACAAAATATCCTCCTCTCCTAATATTGCTGGTAAGAAAATGATAAAAATATGTTTATTTTATTTGCTTTTACTTTACTTGAAATGCATAAAGAAATAAATTTCCATATATATATATATATATATTTGGCTCCAATCGAGTATGGTTTTTAATTTTGCAAGCACACTTTCCTATATATACATACATGTATATAGGAAGTGATCCTGCATTTGGCTCCAATTGAGCATGGTTTTTAATTTTTATCTCATTGAACATATCTAATCCTAAATATATAGGAAGAAATTACCATATCTTTGGCTCCAATTTAGTATGGTTTTTAATTTTGCCTATATCTAGTTAAAGAAATATATATCCAGTGTAAACGCACCTCCTATTTATAAATGCATGTATCCTATATATACATATGCATGTATATATCTATAAGGAAAGAATATATATATAGAGAGAGAGGAAGAAATTACCATATAGTTAAAGAAACATATATGTGCCCTCCCATATACTTATATGTATGCACACATATATATATATATATATATATATATATTCCTGAACAACGTTCCATTCTCCCTGAAACTAGATTGAAGGTAGAAAATTTACAATTAATTAAACATGGCCAGGCTCTCATGTTTTTCCGCTGCTTTCTTTCTCATCTTTGCCTTGATCTGTACCGTTGATGTCATGGTAATACCTCTCTCTCTCTCTGTCTCTCTCTCTCTCTCTCTCTCAAGCATACTAATCAGCTAGCTGTATATCTATCTTTGTTCTTTAAAAATAAAATTGCTCATCATATATATTTTTTTACTGCAGGCTCAGAGTCCGGGGCGTGCTGATGGAAGTGTTCGTCCAGTAAGTTACTGAATTTTGGAAGCAATCACTTATGCATGAAAGTTAGGGATTTTGAAAACTGTTTACATCAAATAAAACTAAGTGCTAAATCTAATCGATCGCTTTCTTATAATTTTGCACTCAAATCCTAGAACCAACCTCATCTTGATATCCATGAAGGTAATTGTTATTTTGTGAATATCATTGAATAATCTCCCTTATTTTCTGTTTTCTTTGTGGTTCGATTTTTTACAGACCGGCGGTGAGGGATCACTTCGCGCTGAACGTATGTAACTCATTTCTCAGACTTTTACTTTCATTTCAAGCATAACCCTCATTTTTCTCAATAAAATTATTTTTTGCTTTTACTAAATAATTACTAAATAATAATGAAAAAAAAAAAAAAAAAAAAAAAAAAAAAATGATACTTGTTGATACCTTGATTTTTATTTTTGATATTTTGTTGGTGTATTTGATGTTTTAATCAGAATGCGGAGGGGCATGTGCATATCGATGCTCAGCAACTTCACACAAGAACCCATGTATAGAATTCTGCAACATGTGCTGCAAGAAGTGTCTATGCGTTCCATCAGGCACATATGGACACAAGGAAGAATGTCCATGCTACAACAACTGGAAGACCAAGGAAGGAGGCCCCAAGTGCCCATGAAACACAAACAAATAATTCATTTACCCAATGTCTTGTATGTTTGCGAGAATAAATGTGTGATAAAATAGACCAAGTAATAATGAAAAAACAGATCATCTTCTTCGGGGCATGTGAGATAGTCATACTATTCAACCTTTTAGTACTTTGTCTACCTATTTGTTGATTACATATGATATAATCACCACAAAAAGAAAAAAGAAAAAAACAGTAGTATATATCTACTCAATCAGATTTCTTTGTCAATAAAGTCGCAGAATCTCTTGTCCTTAAGTGAGCCAAAATTAGTTTGGGGATACAAATCAATGTTCAAGGCGAAGTTTCTTTGCAACTAGCTGACCACGCTTGTGACAGATCATTTTTATTTATTTAATTTGTTTTATTGATGTGATTCTCTTATAATCACATTGGAATTTATAGGAGTTTCGGGTTTAGCTCACATGATTCAAATGTCGATGTATAGGTAGAATGTTAATATTAGGAATTGAATAAGTCATGAATCGGGGAATTTAAATAGGGAAATCAAGGAATTGAAATCGGATAAACTATTCCCTTAGCTGATCCTATTTCGGATTTTAAGGGCATTCGATTACGAATTTTAATATGGAAGCAACATAATCCTAATTTTTTTTTATTCCTTACGTTAGTACACGCAGGAAAAATAAGGGATTTAAATCAATGCAATACCCATATGTTAACAAACAAAAAAACAGGAATTCATTTTTAAGCGTAATGCCTGTATAATGTCACAAGACATGTTACATGTATCAATACTCAAATGCTGTCACTGCGGTAGCATTTCTCTTCCATAGGATGGTTGTGGTGTGCCTCCTCACACCGCATGTGAGCCGTATGATTGGGTACATCACATATTTAGGGTAAAGAATTGGTGCCGCCAGCCTAACTTGGCTACAACTTGCAACTTTGAACAGAAAAAAACAAAAAAAAGACCAAAAGCCTTTCTACTTGGAACCGCAATCTCTTTCCCAATTGACTTGCTATTGCTCTCGGCCTCTTGCCCTTCTTCGCTTCTTGGCTCTTGACTTGGCGCTTCGCATCATGACTTCATATCCTTTCCATTGTTGATTTCATGAGGCATCTTTTTTTTTTTTTTTTTTTTTTTTTTTTTTTTTGTTTTGTTATTCCTGCTTCAGCTTAATTTCTGTTTAATCTCGTGTTTCTCAACACTTCAATTCTGTTTCGTTATTATTATTGGAAGTAATTTTGGTACGAACAAAAACAAAATTGGGTGTTTTCTTTGATTCTGAGATTTGATCACGCGGCAACCAGAGAGAGAAAGATCGGGAAAGAGCTCAGGCTCGGGGCGGCAAGGGTAAGAACAAGGACGATGGCTTGACCCCAGAACAGCGCCGAGAGAGGTCCAAGTTCCAATCTTTTATCTTTTTCTTTTCTATTTCTTTTCGGGTTTTTATTTTTATTTTCTTTTGAGACAACCCAATTTGTAAATATTTTGTTTCTTGAAAAATGGATGGCAGGGATGCGAAAGCGCTCCAAGAAAAGCAGGCGAAGAAGGCCGCGGGGGCAGCGCCGGGAGGGAATTCCTCCGGAGGTAAAAGCAAATAGTACGAAATAAGAGAATGAATGGCATTGTCTAATTTGGGGATGTTGTCTTAACTTTGGCTTGATTAATAGCTGTTGAGATTTCATTGTTTAAATTTGTGGTGTGTTGAATAATTGATGTTGGAAAATATGTCATTGTGAGTTTGTTGTATACTTAACTTAGAAATTTATGAAGTAAGCCAATTTCATGTACCATTGATATCTGTAATTCTTATTATTGCATCATGATTTAGAATTGATTGATTATTTGGAATTTCAGAAAACTGAACTGAATTTGTAACATAATAAAGCAAAATTTATAAACTTTAATCAATATTGAGGTACCTGTATAAGAGCTTTAGCTTAGTCTCAACCTTTGAAGTTTATTGAATCACCATGGACCTGTGGAGATGCTTGTTGGCCAACACAGATACAATTTGATATAGGAGGATTTTAGACACAATGACGCTGGGTTCTGTTACAGATTGTGAAAACTCATAGCTTATTACATCTCTAATTCTGTTTGCGACTTTACAAATCAAGGTTTTAGATAATGTGTCTTTTACATCATTTGTTATGTGAGTTAATTGCTAGATATTATAAGCCTTGGCAATGGTGCTTTGATGTAGATGTAAGGGGTTGGACCTAAGAGGTCATAGGTTTTTTGACAAGAAAAAAAAACTTATTTTGTGGTGTCATGCCCATGTATGTGTTCTAGTCTCTAGTCTAGAGCATGGTCCCTTGTCCTTGGCTCAAGGATTGATTGACCATTGGCTAAAACATGTCAACTTCCGTGGTTTGTTTTTCTGTCTTCTACACTGTTTGCATTTGTAATCTGTTACTGAAGGAAAGAGTCTCATTAGCTAGGGATACTGCTTTGATGTGGATTCGTATATATGGAGCATGTATCATCCTCTAAATGTTTGAGTGGGTTAATATTCTGTGGAGGAGTAAGAGGACTGAAAGGAAACAATATGATATTATAATCAGATAAAGGAAGGAGAAGAGGCAATCACCTTTCTTGTAGGTCATCTCTTGCCTTTCCGTGTTAGTAGGCATGCTCTGAGTGGCGAGTACAAAGACCATTGAGATCTTCTTCTGTTAGTAAGCCTTCTTTTCCTTTAAAAGGGAAATAGGAAAAGCGATGCACACCCTCACTGCGGGTGCTTGTTCAACTTAGAAGCATGCCTAGATGCACATTCCACCACAAACCGTCACTGAAAATTGTACATGTAGGACATCAAAACTACTATGCCATGTTTTTGGGAAATGAAATTACAAGATTAGTGCAAGCCATGTTCTTTGGGTATTTCAAACATGGGGAGAACCTGTGTTGGTTGTGTTTCGACATGAATGGAAAATTAATCACGTCCTTTGCGGAACAGGAATGTCTTAATAGTCTTCTGAAGCAAGAGAAGAAAGTCTTTACTCTGGTGGAAGTTATTTAAGGAGACTTTTGTTTTATCTTACGTTCTTTACTTATTGTGATAAGAATCTAGCATTCTTTACAATGAAAAATAAAGATGTGCCCAGCAACCTAGTCATTTTAAGAACTATCAAACTACCCAGAGACAATGATCATTAAAGCTTGGATGCTTTGATGTTTCAATTGTCTCCATGTGCACTAGATGATTCTGTTGTGTTTTCCATTGCAACGAAACGAACACATTCACATGCTGCGCATCCGTGTGTACACTAGTACAATAAAATTTAGTATCATATGCAGTGGTCCTAGATTATCTTTATGTTCAAGCTTACTGCATACAGAACCCAGATATAGGGCAAGGTCCTTCTAGCAAGAATGAAAATGAGAATTTGAGATAGCTGTAGCAAATAGATGCCTTTATTACTAGTTTAACATACCGCGTACAGAACCCAGATATAGGGCAAGGTTCTTCTAGCAAGAATGAGAATGAGAATATGAGATAGCTGTGGCAAATAGATATAGGGTAAAGTTATTGAGAAAGAGATGACCGTTGTAGGAGAAAAAATAGGGTCTTCACCAACAGCAATGGAAAAAACCAGAGGCTCCCAAGCCTCCCAAATGAAAGCTTCATCACATTGCATGGCATGGTAATTGCTGAAGGTGGATGTACATCTTCATGTAGACAAACCCCGAGCTTCTTTTTAAGTTAACCTCCTCGAGAAAAACTCACATGAAACACTAATATGTGATGGAGAGAAAGAGAGAAGGGATTCATGAATGTGATGGTTAAATTTCTTAAATCTCATGAATGTGATCGATTGTTCTGTTGTACCTCATTGTCTTCTTTGAACAAGGTTTTCAAGAATGGTTGGAACTTCGACCGTGAAACTACATTGCAGAACAAACACAAGTTCCAGTGCAGCTCAAGTGGATAAGAGCATTTACTTTTGCATCTTAGGTCCTAGGTTCGATTCCCCATTTCCCCAATATTGCTTTTTTTAAAATAAAATAAAAAAAGACTCCTTCCAGTTAATCACCCTCACGTTTAGAAACTCTGCTCTGAATATGTCACACTGAATTTCTCGACCCCACAAGTGTTTAGACAAACAAAAATTACAAGCGAAAGAAAAATGGATCAAATAAACAAGTAAAACTTTATGTAATGGAGTCGGTGCCATTGTATTGTATGATATATTCAACGGTGACCTTTGTGTTATTTGGTGAACTAAAGGCTTATCCTAAGACTTGAACATGTCAATGGGGAATCAATTTCTGCAAATAAAACGCCATGACTTCATGCAAATAAACCCGTACAGCTAATTGCCAGTTTAGACACGTTTGTCTCTTACAAGTTTCAACCATGAAAATATATTTAGACTTTTTATTTATTTATGAAATTAAGGAAATAAAGCTATTTCTGCAATTCAGAACAGTTTTGAAGTTTTAACTAATGTTTTGAAAAGCGAAACATTTTTTGTGCTCCGGAGCGAGCGAGCGAGGCGTAAGCCTTGAGGCATTTTATGAACACCTTTTTAAATTTGCATGGATAAATTGCATATTAGAGACAATAACCAAACAGACAATTGATTTCGCAAGAGAGAAACCTTTTAAAATTGAAATTGATGAACTACTACTACCTAGACATGGTCATGTTACGAGAAAGAGTCGATGGTTTAATTATATATTAATTAAAAAGCATATTGAAAAGAATAACTAAAAATTTAAAGCAATGTCTTTGATTTCTCTTTACATTACATTACAAATTTACAATGGCCCACATTTTTTCTCTGCCTACCTTAGTTAGCCATGATTTAACTAATGATAAGTTGATAACCACAACGGCATTGGTAATCATGCTTTGTCAAAATAAAAGATAAAGCGCATTCCATGCTATTTTTTTAATTAAAATAAATTAGTTTATTTGGATCAATTGGTGGTGATGGTGGAAGTCATGATGTTACTCATGAACAGATAAGCAAAGTTCAACTTAGTTTGGGATTAAAGAAAAAAAAGTACAACTTAGTTTTCAGCAGGATAAGGTTTTCTAGTTCAACTTCCAAGAGGTTTTGCTGCCTGCCTACGTAATGATTTTTATACATATCGCAAAGATTATTAAATTCATGCTTGTATATGCATACACGATTAAGCCTTAATTTGGTTCTTAATTTGGGTTTAGAAGATGGATCCATAATAATTAAGAGAAATATATAGAAATATCATAATATTTGGTACTTTATGACATGATCAGATCATTTCTTTGGAAGGGGAAATCGAACTTGAGACGTCTTCCAACATTGTAGAATAAAAGTACCACTATGTCTCAACTATCAGATATTACGTGAGTATGTGGCAACAGTAATAAATCTTTGGGGAAAAAAAAAATATTGCGATTCCCTTCCTAGACAAATTCTTTCTTGTGAGCTAGAAAAGATGGAAAGTCTAAGTGATGTAAAACAAAAGATGGAATCATTTGAACAAGAAGAATTCCACTTTGATGCAGTTGTTTTCATCTTTTACACTATCTTTTGTCATGTTTCATCTTATCTAACTTTATATATATGGTGCTGCTGTGTGCTGTTACAAAAGGATTAGCAGCAGTGAGGGAAGGAGTTAGGAGTGGGAGGTTGATGACGTGGAGGGATGAAAAAAATTGATCAAAAACGGTTGATTCAAAAAAAAAAAAAAAAAAAAAAAAAAAAAAAAAAAGAAGCTGATGAAGAATAAAGTAAAGGGGAAGTCATATATACATATAATAGTCAAATTCCTGAAGTAGTTGCACCAGAAATGAACCTGTTGGCTTTTTCTTTCTTTCTGATTTGAGGGTCAGCTTAATTAAGCTCAAATGAGCGATTAATTAATTGGTTATCCATGATGCCATGATACTTTAAACTAATTATAGTTGTGAGCTAAGGTTATAAACTGTTGACAAGGGACAAATTTCTGTGTCCCCCATTTACTTAAATGCGCGCAGACACACACACCAGACCACAGATGTAGAATATTCAACATGTTTGCCAAAATGAAATAAAATATTTAAATGATAATTACAAATGACTAGATCTGTTGTTTATATGCAATGTACCCCAGTTGTATATGGTGTTATTATATTATCAATTTATCATAGTCCGTAGCCACATGAGTAGAGCCACCTCTGAAAGCTCCTATAACATGCATCAGACAACATGAAATAGCTGCAGAAATCGTGAGAAATGTTTCTCTTACTGTATCCGGACCACAAATTAGGTTGGTTCTTTTTTAAATTTGGGGTTCAGATTTATGCGAGATAAGTATTTGTCTGATAACATAAGTTTGGTAAGCGAATATTACTCCACAAACCATAACTATAAATAGATAATGGTATAAACAAAGAAACTGGACAACCAGGCACAATGAATGTGTCTCCTTTGCTTTGCTAGGCTGCAAAATGCTTATCTTCAAGACAGAGAAACTGATGGAAGATTGTAAGAAAATTAAGCAAGGCCTGTCACAAGAGTAACAATATTATATAGATAGGGGCACTGAGTCCCCACTCATGACTTGTCATCCACTCATTGACCAAGCTCCTTCTCCATCTAATTTAATCTAAAAGCTGTTGCTGATGTGTGTGTGTTTGGAAATGAGGGCATTATTTATTTATTTCCTTCTGTTTCAAGGTTTTGAGGTCCAAAACACAGGAAGGAATAAAGATATATATGATCAAGGAAACAGAAAGCAAAAGCTAACATTTGAAAACATGGCCTCGTGCCCTCTGCCTACTAATCCTCCTCAATTAAGAATGTAAAAAAAACATAATATAGGTAGCTTAGCCTCAGCCATAGCCATGTGCTTGTTTTGTAAGATAACATTGACAAACAAGTTAGCCTTAGAATAATACTGCAAAACTTGCCAAAACAAAAATAAAAAGTGAAAAAATAAAGAGAGTTTCTTTGAGATTCTTTATTCTCTCTTTTTCCTTCTCTATAGTATAATATATATTTGTATTTTCCTCACTTGGAATGGTTCCCTCCAAGTGGCGTTGACCCAAATGGTTAGCTTAAAATGGCTGCAAACTTAACAGCACCACACAAATGAAGGAAATTTTAATCATTTCAAAACCAGCCTCACCACTTGAGGTGGAGAGAAATTAGTGGCAGTGCTTGCTAGCTCTGGCTTTTACCTTCATTTGCTTGAGCTGATGAGGTGCTTGAGTGTCTCCAAACCCTCTTCAAAAGACACATATGCTCATGATGCCCCAAGAAAAAGCCAAACAAGGTATACCTGTGTTGATAGCTTTCATCACTATTTGTTTAATGCTTAGATCCAGAAAAGATAGTCATCATTTCCTCATTCTTATAGAATAATTAATCCAACATCCCGGCCTAAAATAAAATTAATTAACTAACATAATAGCTGAATTAAATTGGGTTTAAGGCTGGTTCAACCCTAATGATTATTTCGATGATAATATTGATAAATGCAGCCTCTGGTACCAACATTTGTATGAGCTTTCCACTGATTTCCTGCAATGTAGGACCAGTCATAAGGTTGGCCATCTCAGTTGGCTTAAAATTAAGACTAATTAAGCAACTATTAGCAGATGTACACTTGTATAAAACAAGCTTAAGTATCGGAAAATGAAGTTTTGTGTTATATATATTGAAAGGTCTAAACTTTATATATAAAACTCAATTGGAAAGTAAAAAGAAGGGGAATGAGGCATGTGGGTGTTAGAGAAAATCACATGATCAATGACATCAAAAATCCATGATCATGATATATAAAAACCCATGAAAGTAAAAGGTTGAAATTTTCATGCAGTCACCATCACTGGGGAAGATTCACTGCATAACATGTAACCCTACATGCCAAGTTAGCTAAGAAGGGCCTGAGCTGTCAGGTTCTGATTGGCTGCAATGTGGCATGAAAGAACATTGGCAAGCACGAATTTGCTTGGGGGAGGAAATGGAAGATGGTGAGCTTATTCTTTTTGTCAATTGAGCAGAGAGAGAGAGAGAGATCTGACTCGGACAATAGCTTTGCTTTATCGACATAAAGTAGGTTCCTTTAATATTCTAATAAAGCAGCAAAATACTTGCCACATGATGAGGAGAGCTTTAGCCTTCAGAGGTAAATATATATAGCATAGTGCATTCATGATTTCCATTATTTCTGTGCCATTCTTTTCTTTGTGTGTTCTGTTTGCCCTCAAAGTTTTTATTAGCATGGATGGTAAGTTTCCCAAGTTGGAAACCTTCATAGCAAAGCAATTGCCATCTTATTTTCCAAGAATGGCAAGTGATATTGGATCAAATTTGTTTGGTGATCCAGCCATTTGGTGTGGCAGTGGATCAAAATCATCACTGTCACCAGAGTCTAGTAGTTCTTCAACAGAGGAGTTTTCTTCTTCTGGTTCCAATTTGATTGACAACATGCCTGGATTGACCAAAAGTCCATTTGTTCCTGTAAATTTCTTGGAAACATTTCCTCAGCTGAGTAGAGTTCAAGTTTCTGATCAACCACCTACTTCTCCACCTTCCTTGTCATCAAACAGGTCAAAATTTCCAAACTTAACTTTGTTTTTGCAGGAGCCAAATCTGTTAGATCCCTCATCATCATCATCATCTTCGTCGTCCACGCAAGTTGAAGTTGTAGACTCACTTGGCAAGACCAAAGGATGTGATGAGCCTAGTATGTTCCCCTATTTATCAACCCCTTCATTTCCTACTCCTCAAGTAATCGACCAAATTCAGCGTCAACCGGGCATGATTGAGTGGCTTAAATTGAATCAAAATTTAGCAAGCCATTCATCTAAAGGCTTCAATGATTACTGGCTAAGCACGACGAAGACGCAGCCAATGAAACGCACTGGAAGGTCATCAAGATTGCAGCAGCAGATCAATCAACACCACAAGCAGCCTCATAACAATTTGTCATCAGCATCATCATCTCCAGGGAAGCTATTTAGAGGAGTTAGGCAAAGGCATTGGGGGAAATGGGTGGCTGAGATTCGATTACCAAGAAACCGAACAAGGGTCTGGTTGGGGACTTTTGACACAGCTGAGGAGGCTGCCATTGCATATGACACAGCCGCCTACATGTTGCGTGGTGAGCATGCCCATTTGAATTTCCCAGATTTGAAGCATCAACTTAAGGCCAATGCTTTGAAAGGAAACACAGCTGCTCTGCTTGAAGCAAAGTTACAAGCAATATCTTCATCACAAGCACATCAGAAGGCCATCATGGAGTCCAAATCATCACAATTAGCATCACCAAACAAGCACTCGGCTGATGATCATGATGATCACAAGTACTCAAATATCATGATCAATAGTAATTTCAGCCAAAACCCAACAAGAAAAGAGTGGCAGTTTGGATTGGAGAGCAAAGTTGGATCTGATCATCAGGTGGTAATTGAAAGCACGAAAAGCCAGCAGGAGTTAGTATCAGCAGATGTGGATGCTGTTCAGCTAAGTAGAATGCCCTCTTTGGACATGGACATGATATGGGATGCTCTTCTGGTTTCTGATTCATAACCTTTCCTTGTTTTTTTCTTTCGTTTCAAAAAATGATATGTGATACCGAAATCACGATTTCACTGATTAAATTGATGTCGTGTTGAATAATTATTATTATTATTATTTTATTCAGTATATAGGCATGTAACTCATCTTTTTTCTTTTCCAAATTTTTGCAGTGAATGGTTAGATTATCAGATTTGTGCTTTCTCCAATTTGGTTTTTTTTTTTCTATCTTAAAAGATGTTCTTTATGCAGTGATATATTTTCCTTTATTTTTCTTATGAAGTTTAGTTTCCGTGGCTGTTGATTTTAGGGAGATTCACAAATATATCCAATATGGGGGCCCAAATTATAAAAATACCCCATATGAAATTAACTTTATAAACACACCCCAAAACCCATTTACAACATAACAAAGAGGCCTTAACTTTTTATAAATTACAAAACTACCATAAATTTCTTAAAACAAGCCCAACCTCAAAATCTCATAAAAATACCCAAAACACTTAATAAGGTATTAAAGTAATTTAATAATCAATATTAAATTCAATAAGGCCAGCTGTCATTTTTGGGGTTTTTTTTGGGTTTGTTTATAGAAATTCAATGATGTAGGGTTTATCTATAATATTAGTGCTAAGAATGGGTATATCACTAAATATCTCTTGATTTTATTTCTACAACTTTTCTGTTCTGTGACGAAGGTTTTGCACTTTTAAACAGTGATGCATGATTTTTCAACTATGCATTATGAAATGGAAAGATGTCTAATGTAAATACCTTTTTGAATATTACTGTTGCCAAATTTGGAACGTTGAATGGAGCTTGAAAAAGGATCCATATATATATATATATAAAGAGTATAGCTGCTCGACTATACGATTAATTTTAAAAAATAATTTTAAATTTTAAATTTATATATATATCCGATTATAGCCGCGCGGCACTGTCTGCCTAAGTGTAAAAAGAGTATCGGTATACTTTTTTTTAAAAAAATTCTCGAGTAGAGCCGTCCGGCTATACCCGTTTTGAAAAAAAAACTTCCATATAGCCGTACGTAGCCGATAGGCGCCCACGGGTCAAACGAGGTATAGCCGGTCGGCTATACTATTCCTTTAAAAAAAAATTACCGTAGTAAAGCCGCACGGCTATATTATCAGTTAGTTTAAAAAGGGACCCATGTGTAGCCGCGCGGCTATAACATTTTAAAATTATTCTTTGATACTTTGGACCCTAAGTACGTCACCTTGGGCCAGGGCCAGTCCTCTCTCCAAACTCGTGAGGTCCACTGCTTTTCAATCTTTTGTTTTTTTTGTTTTTGGTCTGAAACAGCTTTTCACTTTCAAGTCAAAAGCTAGACGAAATTTTCATTGCATTTGGGAAAATGGCGCCAATCACTTATCCACATCCCACATGATTTTGACTATTGACTCCAAATATTGCCTCTAATGGTCTTGCTCTAAAGCGAAATTGTAAGTTGTCCGTTTTTTTTTCGTTTTTTTTTTCAATTGCGATGGGGAATTACTTATAATCTCGTTTTTGATAAGATAAATACCATTAGATTAGATCAAGAGTTAGTTGATATTAGTTAGTAACTATAAAAGAGTGACCATCCTTCAACCTGCCATATTCTAGTAACTGGCAAAAAACTGGGTCAATGCTCTTCCTTTGGAAAACAAGGAGCGAAACTGCACAAGAATTTCCCTCACGCGATTTTTGTCAGTCACTTTTCCATTTAGACAAGATTTTTCTTGAATTTGACGCGGTTGAAGTCAAGCTCCAAGAAATGACTACCTCTTTTCCAGGAACATGGAAAAATCAAAATCACAAGATAAATAAAGCCACACATAGGAGGTTCCCAAGTAGAAAGATTTACCTACTTTTTTTTCCATTTTCTCTCGTGCTTATTATCCATCGAAGCTTTGCTGGCCATAAATTAACTGTTGAGATTCTCACTATCTTGCTTTGTTGATCAAACTTCTGCTGCATGCACACGGAGAGCATGCCGGATAGGTGGTTTCTCTTCTCCTTCTTTTTTTTTGTGGGATCAACTTAACTTCTCCTCTTATGGGGTTTGCATTTTTGTTTGCTATGATGCTTGATCAAACTAACAAAAATATAAATTGTCATGAAGGACAGAAAAGTTGCAGAGCACTGGATTTACAAAAGGGAGGGGTTCAGAAAAGTAGACTTCCCAACACACTGCAGTTATGGACCAGTAAATGAAGATGAGCCTTTCAAATGGCAAGGTGTGATCATGGGGCCTTCATATTCTCCTTATGAAGGAGGTGTCTTTTTTCTCTCCATCGATTTACCACAAGACTATCCTACCAAACCTCCCACCATCAAATTTTTAACCAAGGTAATGTATCTACTGTCTACACAGACATCTTGTCTATTATAATTTTGCAATCGGATGATGATGCATGTGATTAAGGTGAAAACATGTGTCAAAAGGCGGATTAAACGACAAGCATCACTCTAAAGATCAATGACAAAGACTGCATTCTGAGTCAAGTCAACACAAGTCTGTTTTTATTTTTTTGGGACGAAGTCAACAGAAGTCTGTTTTGTTCATCATCTTAGTCTCTTATTAATTCTAGGTGTTTCTATACCTTTGGATGAACAGTCTTGATTAGAACGCGTTACAATATAAGGAGAAATGTTCATGTTTTCAAGTTGGGTTCTGAATCATTATGTTTCTATAAACGAAAACTAGTTGCAACTTGCATTAGATGTTCTGAAAATTTTCATCCAAATCTTTCTTGTCATTCTGCATGGAATACCGTACTTGCTCATATAATTCACTTGCATAACTTTCATGTCGCCGTTATAAGCTTCAATAATGAAATTGTTGCAGCCTTTGTCCTTTTTCCAACAATTCATTTACAGATGTGCCATATGTTGGTGTTATGCAGGTTTATCATCCAAACATTGGTGAGGATGGGACAATTTACATAGACATTTTGGAAGAAGAAGAATGGAACCCAGTCCAGACCATTGAGAGCCTGCTGCTCTCCATATGCTCACTTCTTAATGATCCAAATCCAATGGACCCTCTCAATCCGTGCTGCCTTCTCTTCCGAACAGACAAACAGAAAGCCATTGAAATAGCAAAGGACTGGACTAGGAAGTATGCAATGTTACATTAACTCTAAATTAATTTTTGAATGGCATCCCTTGCCTTTATCGACATGCATATAAACATTGTTCCTTTCCTTCTACAACTTTAGCTCTTGGAAGTAACGTTTTATATTGAATGATTGAGCTTTCATTTGACGTTTTAGATTTCCCATATTTCAAGCAGCAAAATAATCCAAAAACAAAGATCCAGGCCACACTCAACAGAAAATCACCCTGCATAGATGTACAAAATAAATCATTAACCATTCACCACGTGAGATGAACATATGCTCCATCTTCTATCTTCTCTTCCCTTAATAAATAGATAGAAAAGGAAAAGTAAACATTACTGGAGATTATATAATTAACATATCCAAAATTCACTATTTACTATACATTGTTTAAGGTTGAAAAGGCGAATTTCAAAGGTTAGGAGGAATATTTTTTTGGTCCAAGGTTAGGAGGAATATTTGTTCCAACCAAAAACAAGTACTACTTGTGGCATTGGACACTTATACAAGCACGTGTGGCTCACCGTACAAAAGTAGGCCTCACATAACTGTATGTGAGTGACTGATGCAATGTGCCGGGCGTATCCAAATTTGGAAGTTAGATAGGTAGGCTTTGTACATTCAGTTTAGGAAGCGATCTCGCTGTACATCATTCATATAAAACATAACAGCTTCATGCAATTTCAAATCACCTGCGTAAAACAAATAAGACATCCAAAACAGTCCCTGTGAAACCGAAACTAAATTACATAAAGAAAAACATATATAAGCCAGCAAGCGAAAAACTTTGAAATTGGGGCATAAAGACCAAAGAATTCAATTGCCTATTGCATGACCAACACTCTCAACTTGTAATACAGATTATAAGTCAAAGATGGCAATTACTCTGCATCACAAAGCTTTTCATGTGATCCCTAAGCATACAAGCATAGATCCCAAAGCTCAGGGTCTAGTGTCAAATTTATTACTTTTATTACCCATGGAGTTTCAAGGCATGTACTGTCAGGTTAATGTCTCTTTGCTTCTCAGGGTATGCACGAAAATCTGTCCTCTGGAGGTACATTGACAATGCTACACTCATCAAATGTACTTTTGAGGCATTCAGAGAATGAAACTCTTTCACTACCGTAATTAACTACAAACTATACAACAATGTAAAAAAACCTCAGCTGTTCCATTTTTCTTATTCAGTCACACATCTGTCAGAGAAGGCATCCGCGAACAGCCAATATCGATTAACAGATGTGTTGATACTTTCAACTATGAAAGTTCGCCACTTTCAATGACTGGCTCAACAAGTAATTAGACAATAAACAAAGAAAAATACTACAGAGACCCAATTATCTAACCATGTGATGTGGCAGTTCATATGTATTCAGTACATCGCTACTAAGTCCAATTGTTAATTAACACATCAACTGCCCGAGCATTTGATCAATTGATGTGGATAAAAACTCTGACCCCACTAGCATTACTCATAGACATGTCATCTATAAAATCCTTTATACAAGTATTTACAAATGGATGCATGTAATACGTTTATACCTCAAGGGTGATACTAGTAACATTTAATGCTGCCACTAAAATAACCTACAGAATAAGTATTCAAATATTCATTGCTGCCACTATAATAACTGTTCTATGCTTCACATCCACAGAAATGCTGTGAAAATACATACAAGCAGGATAAATAACACTATTCCTTTACGAAGATGCTACCAAAGCTATCTACACTGAGAACTACAAAAGCCAGAGAAAAGTACAGCTCAAGAATGACAAAAGCATAAACGTCGATTTAAAACTTAACAAACAATGGATAGGATTTTCTAGACTAGAGGCAACATCAACCACTATTAAGCTGTTTTAGAATATCAAGTTTCCAAATAGAACCTGGCACGACTCAGGGATTTACTTTAAGGTTGTTGTAGTCCTATACATTATATGGTTTGAGTGGCTAAAGTGATTGTGCGGGTAGTATGATTGATAAACTGTGACTGGATAGTTTTTAATAAAGGAAAACAAATTGGCTTGCAAGTGACGACTTTTAAACAAGTTTACCTATGTGAAGACACGAGTACAGGGTCATGGTTGTTGGTTGTTCCATGGATCCCTACATTGCATTAGTAAGTAGAAGTTTAAAAAATAGAAGCTGTAAAAATCCTAGATCAGATAAATTTTCAAGGGGCAGCATGGTAGTAACGAAAGGATGTCAAGTTTTTCTCCTACCCAAGATGTAGAATTACATAAGTCTCTCTATGGGTGGTTAAACTATCAAACAGTAGTGTCATAAATGTTCAGTATCTAAGTTCCCCTCAACAACCTGGGAATAAGCAAAGACTAATGGAAAAGCATGTCAGCTCTTATGCTTAGGGTGATCTTACATGCTAACTATGTTGACTAGGCCTATGTGATGCCTATCATTGGGCTGATATTGTAGATTCCTAGGGCATCCAATACTCGCCTCTCTGGATGGCTAGTTCAATTGGTTGCCTTCATGAAGCAAAACATCATGTGTTCATTTCTTTTCATCTCTTCTCTCTTTACTTCAGACAGAATACCAAAGAAACATCTTGAAAATGAATGCCTTCAAAAGTTCAGCTTAAGTAAATGAAGAAGGGAAAGATGCGAGGGGGCCTTTGCATTTGTCCTGTGCACTTTGGATTTGGAGGTAAAACATTTATAGTAATTAACAACTTGGATTGTTTTCTTTTCCAACAATTTCTCAGGGAACATGCAGATGCAGTGTTTAGCAAATTGAGAAAAGCACAAGAATCCTAAATCAAGTGAAAAAAAGTCACAAACTTGAGATATAAGGTAAAATATGTGAAAAGAAATCTTTGGACTGTACTCACCGGACTTAACACCAAGAACCGACAAGCGGTCATTAACGGGCTTCCACGCAAGCAACTCCATGAAGTTCTTTAATATTTGTAACCAAACAACTGCATGGTAAATCTTAGGCTTAGTAGCATCAACTGTCTCCAGTGTAATATGGTACAATATGCTAGAAACCATAGTGTGGCTTGCCCCCAACACCCTCACATATTGAAGATTCTTACTCTACACAAACACAAAAAAGAACATTGACATTATGAACAAAATTATGTAGAAGTGCCAGAAGAAAGAGGGAGAAACCTTAAGAATCTCAATAACTACATCTTTGGGGCCAAACACACATAATGTTTAAACCTACCTTAAATTAAAACCATAGAATGCTAGCAAAACAAAGGAAATGAGATTGACAAAATTAAGATTAACAAACATACACCAAAACTCACATTTAGTACCAAAGTGTAACTTTTCACTGAAACGTTCCTAACATCCCATAAAGACGCATTGGATACAATCTTCTCCACAAAAGGCACACACCCTATAAAGAAACCAAAACGGATTTCGTATAAAATTTAATTTGCCGGAGTTCATGATATTTTATGAACTGGGTTTGGAACAAAAGACAGAAAATTGGCGTAAAGATGGAGAATTTAAAACAGGAAAAGGAAAAAGACCTCTTTGAAATTGTGCTGCTCTACTGCAAACTTGGCGAGTCTGATGATCCAATCATCCTCGTGGGCACCCATGTAAATGCAAGTGCCACCACATGGGGGTGATGTTGTACAACTTTGTGAACCTGAAATTGGGTTTGCAGAAGAAAAAGAAGGAGAGCCATGGAGAAATACAAACGCTGAAGAAGAAGAAGAAGAAGAAATGGGGATCAAGGCATTGTGATTTAACAGTGCATAGAAGCCAATATAGGGCTTGAGCATGAGGTGAGTATGGTTGACAGCGGTGTGGGTTACTCCGCCGAAGAGGTAACGCAGAGCCATAGAGGCAGGTAATATTGTTGTTGAAGAGAAGAAGACTGGTGAATTTCGAAAGGCAAATAATCCTTTGATGAAGTTCCGCCCCAAATTTGGAGTGGCGACGTTGTTGGGCTTTTCCAATAAAACGAGCCATTTAAATCTCAAAATCAAAAGAAAGGAGCTACGGTGCAGCCAAAATTATGTTTCTTTCATGTGGTTAATAATTTTAGTTTTTTTTCACATAATACGAGGAATTTGAACAAAGTATAGGACTCAACCTTTACTGGGGAGAAATTGTTCCATATTACTATACTAGTGGGATTTTTTTATAAATTAAAAAAATAAATAAATACAAGCGATATTGAAAAAGAAGGGAATCAAACCTAGGACGCGATACAAATCCCTTTTTTTATTTTTTTCTTTCCCAGAATATACAAATCCTTCTTTTTAAGAGCCCTAATTTTGTTCAAAGAAGATAGTATTAAATTTCCATAATGTCCTTGGTATTTCTCCATTTAGCAAGTGTCGTTATTGGATACAATATTTATTCAATATCTTTTGTTTTATGTTTTGTTTCTTTTTTTACTTATTGTGTAAGCGTGCAACTTGCAAGTTCATCCCACGCTTTACAAATCAACAAATAATGAATCTGATTTGAGAGACCTAACGGGGCTCCATGCATAATGGGCCTGAAAAGGGGCTCTTACACCGTGAAATCTAATATATCATAATGGGCCTGAAACCTGGCCTCCCGCGTTCCACTACCTCTTGCTCTTGCTAAAGCAATGTTGTCTTACAATGCAAAGTTCTGAACATAAAAAAGATCGTGAGGTTATGATATGGTGTACACTTCCACATTTGCAACTTCAGCTATAAAGGCATGGTTCGAATATGCATAAAATCACATTATGACAAATCTGGCATCCAGTTCTTCGATTGTGCCCATCGTCCCAAGCCGTCATAGATAATATGTAATAACATTCTTTCATGTTTTTTTTTTGGACAAACATTCTTTCATGTTTGGTAGTCAGTTTATGTATGTGTTTAATCAAGTATTGTTCTAGTTTGTTGTTGTTCCCCAAATTTTATATTTAAAGATATAATAAATATATGAGATTGAGATAAGACAATTTGATCCGATGATTGGTGTGATATAAAAGATAAACATTTGACATATGAGATTAAATGTACTTTACTTGGTTCAATGGTTGATATGAGATGAAATCTTATCCTGTCAAAATTTGAATTTTTAGTTTATCAAAATGTTCATAAAGAAAAATTAACTAAGAAGAAGGTAATAAATAAATAGAACAATACTAGAATATAATCAAATTACAACCTTAGGGGCCGTTCACTTATTAGGAATGAATAAAGTAATGAATCGATATGAGAAGAATCATTCTCATTAAGTTGTTTACTAATCATATGGAATCAACACAAGAATAGAGTTGATTCCCATTGTTATTGTTTACTAATTCTCATGAATCATAACTTCAATTAATTTGATTACTAAAATGCCCTACACATATAAATATATATATTTTTCACATAAATAACTTGTAAAAAAAACAAATTGAATAATATAAGATACTATATAACAAGCGATGAAAAAAGAGAGTATATAATAATATAATAAATATAATAAAAATAAATAAATAATATATGACACAGTGATAAGAAGCATAACAAGACAAGTAGAGACTAGCAACCAAGGTGAAAAAGGAAAAATTTTGCTCTTTTTAATAGTGATTAATAAACAGCCATTAAGTTTAGTTTCTTCATTGTATGTGATGGAATAACATAATAAGTGTCAATAGTTTTCGTTTTATGTCCATTTTCCTCCATATTGTGGTGCTAAACTAACCAATTTCAAATAATATTGAACGAAATGAAATAATAATAACCTAAGCATAATCTTGATAATATTTATTTGAACGAAATGAAATAATAATAACCTAAGCATAATCTTGATAATATTAAAGTGGTGTGAGTTTTTATTTTTATAAGGCTGGGGTGTTTTGTAATTATCTTAAAGTGGTAAGGGTATTTTTGGAAGGTAGTAAGGAAAAAAGGAATGAAAATCGGATCAACTACCCCTTCCTAGTTGATTTGATTCTTGATTTTGAGGAGATGTGATTATGAATTTTGAGATAGGACTCATGTATTTGCAGTATAAGTCAGGAATGAAAATCATTCCATTTCTTCTCATACTCAGTACTGATATGTAAACATGCAATTCATAGTTTTCTACCTCAATGTAATGCTAAGGTAAGAGTGCATTGTTTGTTTGTTTGTGTATTCACTTTTGTACATAAAAAGCTTCACAAAACCTAAGAAGTTATAACAAACTCTACCAAGTGCCAAAAATAACCACATATATCTTGACCATTCTAAATAAATTGAAAAAGTCTGAATCCTATTACCAGAAATAGTAGCATATTCAAGTGCCCTACCATTTTTGGCCACCCTAAAGAAATCATGAAGATCCTATATTTATATTAACCACACACAATCTTAAATATCCCCTTCAACATTTAAAATCTTGAAGGTTTGGTTGGTGATGATAATTAAAATGGGCATTAAACATGCTAAAATAAGGTGTGTATAATAAAGAGATTTAAATGCCATATTAATTACCAAAGAAGCTGCTGTTACGGCACCCATGTCTCTCACCCCCACCCTTTATTTTTGCTTTCTTTCTTTCTTATCCTTGTAATTTTTTGTTTTACTTTTACATACATAAAAAAAGAGAGAGGTTGTGCCGTTTAAACCGGAAAGTCAATAGGGCACGTTTTGCTAATCTCACGACACCTTTCACTTTCACCAACTTTCATTATTATTTCTTTACCTTAATTCCATATTTTATTTCTTAATTAATCACATCCCATTGTTTTCCCCTTTTCTTTTTTCATACGGTTCATTGAATTAATTGCCGCAATACCAAAAACTATCCTTCAAAACATATGGCATGCATCACAACTAGATAGGGGATAAATTTGTCACTTGAAACAAATTTGTATGTTTTATTAGGGTTTTCTTTCTTTTCTTATTGAGTATTCTGAAATTACCAACAAAAAAAAGAAGAGCATTCTGAAATTGTCACCACTCAAATAAAAGAAAATACCAAAAAAGAAAAAGAAAAAGAAGAGAAGAGTTTGAAAAAGAACAAAAATAATATCCTCCCTTTGGTTATAATACCCAAATAAGCTTTCTTCCTTAATGTCATTTCATTTTGCATGCTCAAATTCTCCCTCTCTCTCTCACACTGTTGGTAAGTTTTATTTATATATATATTTTTACTTATTTATGCGAATGACTGGTTTATGTTATGTCTGTCATTTCTTCATCTGGGTTTTATGCAATATGCATTGTATATTCCTCAAACATATATTATTCTATTCCTCATTAATCCAAAGGATTATAAAGCATAGAAACACATAGAATACAATAGACAAATAAAATAATGAATAGTTTCGTATTCTATTGAGGGTAATTCTTAGTTTTACAATATCTTACTTAGGCCTCCATGGAAGTGGAAGGACACAGCTCCTGATTTGAAATTTCGAAGGGTGGGGGGGTGTTCATTGGCAAAGGTGGAGTTTTGGGTCCTTGTTTCAAAGGGGTGCTCATTTTGATTGATGGGCACACTGGGCACTCTCAGCCCCAAACCCAACATGGTATTGGTATTGGGTATCTTCTAAATCTTTCGTTTTTCTTGAGATGAGTGTCAGAAATTTGCAGAAAGGAGATGGAAAAGGCATTGGGCATTGTAAATGCAGATACCCATTTGATGTGCAATTTTGTACTACTTTTTAGATATGTGATATCTTTGGAATGTCAGGCAAGGCAATATAGGCTTATAATAGGCTTGTCAGTCTGGTTTCAGAGAGAGAGAGAGAGAGAGAGAGAGACAGAGACTTTAGTACATCTGAGTCTTTATTGCCGTAGCCTAAAAGGTTTTCTGCTTTTAGCCTCTGTGTGCTTCAAAGGCCTGAGCTTTTATTCTAGAGATTTTAATGGGTTCTTGCTGTTACATCCTCGGTACTCTGATGGAATTTATGGCTGTGACAGCTATGCTCGACCTTTTGCTTATTTTGGGCTTTGAACCTCTCCCTTGTTACTGGGAGTCATTTCATCGGCTCAGAGTTATCGTCAAGGCGGTCTTCATTGTTATTTCAGTTTCGCTCTGCTGCAATCTGCATGGTGGGATTTTAAAAACTTTTTGGGGTTCTCTTTTTGTTCTTTCTTTTCAACAAATATTTATGTTTCACTTATCCTTTAAGTTTTGTCTTCTTCCTCTCCACTTTTTTGGCTTTTTTCTCATCTGTTCGGATTGTGTCTTTGGCAATATTCTTGATGTGTTTCATGAGTTCCTGCCTGCATTTTGCATGCAGTTAGTTTCACCTACAACTGTTGCTCATTGGTTGATTTTCAACTCTTTTTCTCATTTCATTTTTTTAAGTAAAACCTTTTGTTTTATTCACTTGTATTTATGGTTTTATGCAGTGAAGAACAAGTAGGGAGTGGTCTGGTTAATGTTTGAACAGGAAAGGGCAGGGGAGACTTGGATGTGGTGTGACGGTTTTGGCAATGGCATCCACATCTTGTGCCAGCAAGAGCCCACTGCTCATGAAAGACACATCCTCTCTCTATCTTCCATACCCAGCACCTCTTGCTAAACACGAGGAAGTTGTAGCCAATCCTAAGCTGTTCATGGCTACTTTGGAAAAGCTCCATACTTCAATGGGAACCAAGTTCATGTAAGCTTTATCTTTTCATCCTCTACCTTCGACTTCTCAGCTTTTTGCTAGTACCAATTAACCTGTAACGTTAAAATTTTTTGCTATTGAAGTCAAGAATCATGAACTAAGGATTTTGCTTCCATTGTTTTGGGTCTGCATGTTTGATTTATGGTGTGTTACTCGTGCGTAGTCATCATTTCCAGTTCCATGATATGCCGATCAAGTTCTCACCTTTTCTCAAAATCTCTTTTAACTAATTGGATTTTTCTGAGATATCTAGTTTTGGTGGGTTTTTACATATTTTTCTTTTCTGTCGAACAGAATTTTCTGTTAAATTGTGCTGAACAGAGCACAAAGACCGCACTTTTACTTAATTGGTACATGGCCCTTTTTCGGTAAGGTGATCATGCTTCCATCTTGCAAACTTGAAAAGTTAAAGAAAAGTTTTCCTAACTGCTCACTGAAAAGGAACTTTATCCAACTCCTAGATCTGGTACTTTTGTTTTTGAGGATTTTTCTTTATGTATATTTCTGTGACAATTATTTAATTCAGTATTTTCCTTTTCATGATTCCTTGAAATAACTCAGCCTTGATGTTATTGCCAATTTGATGCCTACTCATGTTGTAGAGGAATGCCGATGTGGCACACATCTACTCCAATTTTGTTTTTCGTTGCGGGTTGGTTATGTAGGATTTGTTTAAATTCTAGGAAGGTGAACTTTACATAGCAGGTGTACAGATCATCAAGAACTTTATAAAGGTAGATTATCAAGAGTTTTACTTGAATTGGATGAGATCCAAATCTTCATATGAAATTCTTGAAGAGCTTGGGGTTTCTCAACGATGTTTTATGTTCCCGCTACATATCTTATAAACCATTGGGTTAGTTGAGGGTTGATGGGGATCGTGTGCATGAGCACAATGTTAGGATGACTGTATGAATATGGTCCAGAATATATTTCCATCCCACTAGACACTTCAAGCTCTTTGGCAAGTCTATGATATAATGGTTAAAAAGTCATTTGCTTATTTATTGTTGGCAACCATCATATCAGTTTCAGCATTGAAAAGCATTGGCTGCCTTTTTAGCATCTTTAAATTCCGGAGTCTACTCACTGCTCTTTCATGAAATTGACAATTTCAGACGGAATGCTTTGATGTGGTGTTATGGAGGAGTAGATGTAGATCAGTAGTGTCCAATAGCATATCACCCCAATATAGTTGACGACCTCCAAATTTAATTTATAATTTTAAGGCAAGGCTGACTTGCATTGGACTGGGGAGTTGTTGTTTGCATGACAAATATTAGAGCTATGTCTTTGTCATGTAGATTTATAGGTACCGTCTCAATAAACTTTTTGACTAAAACCACTCTTTTGTGTGTTATAATATTGCTAGGCAGGGTAGCATGCCTGCAAGGTAGAAGTAGCTTGTGCTTTTGTCGCACATTGTGGAGTACCTATGATGGGCATGTGTTTTCTCTTTTGTCCTCTATTTGTCTTATAATTCTGGAGTTTCTGTCCTGCTGTTGACGTGGTCTCTGTTGTAATTGTAGGATCCCTATTATAGGAGGAAAAGAGCTAGATTTGCATCGACTCTTTGTGGAGGTTACTTCCCGTGGGGGTATTGAGAAGGTAAAAAATTCTAAGAAATTCTATATTTAAATAGTCACATCAAACCTTCTTACATACATTACATTGAAAGTTAAAGGTTATGTGCTTATTCGAATTTGCGTGTGCTTTCCTTTTCAATTAGTTTGCTTATAAATTAATCTTATAACTTTCGACCAAAAAAATAAATTAATCTTATAACGGTCAAATGGTGTGCAAAATATTCATGCTGGATTTAAAGTTGTGTAATAATTGCTTTTATTATATGTTTATCTGCATACATGTGTGTGTGTGTGTTGGCCTCTGTTTGTATCTGATTCTGATTCTGGGTATGGTATGAGTAATCAATCCGTCGAAGTGCTTCAATCCTTGTGAAAATCTTAATGTGTGTTTAGACTGTCTAAAGTTTCATGTTAGTCTGTGTTTCTCATATATACTTACTTTTCTGATACCTGGTGGGTGCATGTGACAGTTTGAGGCTGTATATGGAAGTTAGAACTGTAAACTTTTACATTTATGACTAGTCTTTTCTTAAAAGTTGGATAGGGGTGCCTAATTACATGTAACAATTGTTTTTCTTGTTCTCCAAGGAGGAGTACTACATAGTTCACTGATTTTCTAGTCCAATGGAGTTTGCAGATTATTAGAGATAGAAGATGGAAGGAAGTTACCGCTGTTTTCAACTTTCCATCCACAGCTACAAATGCTTCTTTTGTGTTGCGGAAATATTATAATTCATTGCTTCTCCACTATGAACAAATTTACTATTTTAAAGCTCAAGCATGGAATCCTCTCTCTTCTGGTGTGCCCATTGAACATGTAGCTTTCATTTGAATAAGTTCTTTGGAGCAGTGCATTTTCATAATGCAACAATTTTTTTGGCAGATAATTCTCACAGCCCTTCAATGACAGCCGTTCCAGCTGCAAGGGGAGGAACTAAACGAAAAGCAGCTGAAGCTCATGCTATTATGCATCAGCCAACACAGATAAACTCAGAATTACCTGGAGGTTACTTCATTTCCTTCTTTCGAGCTTAGTTTCTCTTTTCTTTTCTTTTCTTTTTTGTGGAAAAAAATTGGGGTGGGGGGTTGTAGAGGCTTGTTTAGTACTGCCTTTGAAAGTCTTGCTGATTTGGTGCTTCTCCTTATTATTTTCCCTCCCCCTCTTATTTTTTTTGAAGAAACCTTTCTTTGGACCAATTTTTGGTTTGGAGGATTGTTTTTTTATATTTTCCATTTCACATTTTGTTCTAGCAGTTGTTGAACCGTTATGCATAAATTCAGTATGAACAAAGTCTTCAATCTACCCAGACTTATATGGTATTGAAAGAAATGATTTTGTTGCATATTCCTCTTTCTAATTTACTTAGTAGAGAATGAACTTTGGATATTTTAAACCAGAAATCACTTCAGTTATGTGGACTCTGCAGGAGAATGCTTTTGACTTACTTCAGAACTGGTAGGAAACTGGATGTGTTATGATTTTGTTTCATTTCAGTACTGCATGGAACTTTCTTCCCAAGGGAACTGTTTCTGAAATTTCTGTTGAGTTTATTATATCCATTAGTTCTTTTTGCTTGTTGAGATGTTCTGAGAATGAAAACAGAACTATAATTCTTGAGGCACTTCAGTTGTAATAAGACTGATTTTTGGTTGATTCACATATTTTCCTTGGGTAAATGCTAACGATGTATAACTTATAGTTCTCCTGTAACATTTTCCTGTTGCAGCCAGGACAACAGCATCATCAGAAGATACTGTGACAGGGGTTATTGATGGGAAATTTGAAAATGGATATCTTGTTACCGTCATCAAAGGCTCAATGAAGCTAAGAGGTGTACTTTATCAGGCTCCAATGAACCCAGTACGTGGAGTTCCACAAGTCCCACAAAATTATAGCATGTTGGTTAACAGAAATGAGAGTGCCTCAGCTATTATTCCTGGTGTACACCGTCGTCGCCGAAGGAAGAAATCTGAGATTAAAAGGAGGGATCCTGCTCATCCAAAACCCAACAGAAGCGGATATAACTTTTTCTTTGCAGAACAGCATGCAAGGCTGAAGCCACTTCATCCTGGGAAGGATAGAGAGATAAGTAGAATGATTGGTGAACTCTGGAATAAATTGAAGGAGTCTGAAAAATCAGTAAGGACCAATAATTTTATTATAAGAGCTCAACTCATACAATATCATGTCCAAACAGTTTCAACAGGCACTGACACTTTTGCAATCTATAGGTGTATCAGGAGAAAGCCGTTAAAGATAAGGAGCGATATCGAATAGAAATGGAGGATTACCGGGAGAGGTTGAAAGCTGGTCAAGTCATTAGTGATGCAGTGCCACTACAACAGCGGTTTCCTGAAGCCAATACATGCAATACAAGCATGGTTGAATCAGATGCAAAGATCGAAGAAACCGAGCCGAGAGACTCTCCACAAACACCAGATGAGAGCAATGAGAGTAATTCTAGCAAAACAGATAAGTGATTCTGATGATGATATAGCTGCAAAAAGAAGGATCTGGATGTAGAGGCATCTGCAGGAGCTGGAGCTGGAGTCGGTGCCTAGCATTGTGGACATGGAGATGTTTTCTGATGAGAGTATGCATCTGAGGAAGCATGAGAATGAGGTGGTGAAAAAGAAGAAAGCTTAGGTAGTAATCTAACCTAGACAGAAAGAATCGATAGCTAATGAAGACAGCTTAAATTCTCTTTGACCAAGTAGGACTGACTGTTTATTTCTATCAAAGCAAAGCTTTTGCTTCGAGTATAGTTTTCTATATTTAACTTATAAATTTGCCTTGTATTAGCTTAAGTTAGTATGCTTTCCAAATTTCGTTACTTGTTTCATGGTAAGTGGTGCAGAAATTTGTATTTACTTTGTTCAACGGTTCCGTTATATGTTCCCATGAGTTGCCAAAGATGGTCGATTTTCATTCGAGGGTTTTATTTATTTATTTAAGGAAGATGCTACACTTGCGACCTTCACAAATCAAGATTTATTTATTCTGTGGATTTGTCGGAAATATTGTCGACCGAAATGTCGGGCTATCGGTGGACATTGGCATCCTTGCTCTCATTGAGTTCTACGGTTTTACACCACCCCCATGTTTTTTCAATGCAATGAGATAATATATGCTTAACAAATGCCAAATAGGCTGGGATATAAAAGTAGGGAGAAAAAGCGAGGATATGTAGCATTTTCCTTTTTATAATGGAATGCTTGTTGGATGAAATTTGCACTCCTCTGGTAATTGGAGCCCTGTTCTTCTATTCCTATTAAATGCAATTTCTAAGATCGTCGCCAGGCTCATCAAATTAACTTCATCAAATAATGTTTACCAAATATAATGCCACAGTTTCATTTTTATTAGAACTCAGTATACATTAAAGTTCATATTGCTCCATCCAATATCTTGCTTGCAACTCAAGTGATTAAAACGATATATTGTTTCATCTGATAGTTAAGATGGTATTTCATCTGATAATTAAGATGGTATTCTTCTCCATCAAGGTTATGTGTTCGATTCTTCCTCCTCAATTATCATTAAAAAAAATCATGATATATCTATATCAATTCATCACTTGGCCAAGTTAGTTTCCTAAGAAAACCTTTTGCTGAACGAATTTCGTGATGTCAACAGATTAGAGATTATAAAGTTTTGTTTGCCGTGTGGTGTGGGGACTGGGCCGGGTAGGCTTCCAACAGTATACACAGTAATTAAATGAAAAGCGGAAGGCAAATAAATAAATAGTATCTATCTGAAAAACGAAAAATAAAAAAAGTCGGACAGGTTCCTTGTTTCTCGTCTCCTGAAAAAAACGAAAAGCAGGGTTTTCTGCATCAAATTATAAATCCCAACACAAACCAAAACTGATGCTTCGACACTTGGGGCAGCCTTTGCCTTGTTTTGGAGGAGAGAAAAAAACTAGTCATGGGACACTTCCATTTATAAAAAAAGCTATCACACCCACCCAGCTGACCCAAAATAAAGGGAACTATTATGATGGAATATTACTTTCATATGGAAGCTTTAACATGGCCAAAATCATAATCTCATACCATCAAGAAGAAACTAATGTATTCTTTAATCACCATTATCCAGCCACCTCCTGTTTGTTACAGACTCCCATGAAAAAGGATCCTGCATTACTTATTGGATGTTCTCTATTTATGCGTCAAGTGAAAACTAGGTAACCAGACAGAAGAAACATTTAGGTAGGAGTGTTGCTAAGCTGAAAGCGCTTCCCTGCATTGTCTGAAAATCAACATAACCAGCTTCCCAGCTCTGTTACTTGTATGAGAGTACAGCTTCCGCCCTTTTAAGTGCTTCTATGCACTTGTAGAGGTAAAGTTCGCCATCGTCTTTTCTTGGACATAACCTGAAAATTTAGTTTTCAGCAGTCAGCAACAGCCATTCATGGGAAAGAGACGGTAAAATGGCGATCACTAAAATCTATGTAATCTGATAATATGATAAGGATTAACTTTTCACATATGGGCACAAACACATGCAAAAAGAAGAAAAAATTATGACATGAAGGTCCACAAAAACTCCTCAATGACCCATTCTTTTTCCAGCCTCTCATTATTTATCCATGCTACCATCAAACGATACCCTTGCCTCAATTCTAATTTTCAGCACAAAGCAATATTAAGCAACATCTATGCAGCTACACTTCTTTCTCCAGCCTCTCATCATCTATCATCAAACCACTCCCTTGTAATATTTTAATTTGTAACAGAGCACTTATAAGCAAGACCTACAATGCTACACCAGAAGAGCTAATTACAATTTACAATCCCTAGCAACTGGACAAAAGCCAGCAACATAAATGCAGCCAGCTGGCTAAGTATGCCACAGACGAATATCATTTAAGATATTACTAGATACTAGTTAACAGAAGAAACAAGGGTAAACAAAATAAAACAGTAAATAATAATGTACATCACTTATTTATTGGGAACAACATAGTCAATGCAGAGAGAAAAGAATGCAAATTCTGACAATTCACCTTAGATAGTGGAGGCAGCATTCCAGCCTGGGACTCGGCCTTTCCAGGCTCAGTTAACTGCCGAATCTCTCGAAGCTGGCTTGCTATATCTTCCAAAAGTTGCAGCTGAATTCTATCCCTTTCTCTGTGCCCCACTGAGAAGTTGAGCTTCTCTCTTCCCTCTTGCACAATCCTTAACCTTTCCCTAAGCTGCTCAACTTCATTATCAATTTTAAATCTTTCATAATCAATTGCAGACATGGAATTTCTCCGCATATCAGAAGGTAAAGATCTGCCTCGAAGGCAACTCATTGTTAGCAATACACTAGCTGTGTCTGAACTACCTCTCTGGATTTTACGCTGAGTTTTCAACCCAGTTGTAGTTGGAATATTGCGTTTTCCAGAAATGTCTAAGGTAGCATTCGCTGGTAGCTGTTCACTTTTCTCAGCACTCATTTCATTACACAGATGAGACTTGTCATCAATAACATGAACATCGAGAACACCAGCCTGTGTATTAAACACTGTGCTATGTGGATCTTTGCTTCCCTCATCCTGGTTGTTCCCATGCTTGTCTATCTTATCATTATTGTACGGAATAGAAGTCCTATTTTCAGTACCAATCCCAGATGTCTTTGAAGCCAACCCTTCACATATGTTAGTGCTACCAGCTAAATTGAGTTCCTGCTCAATGGGAGGTACAATATTTTTATGCAAACCCAGTCCCTGGGGATTAGGTGACTGGCTGTGTTGTCGATATACCTCTAGCCTCTGGACATATTTTCCTTGAGAAACTGGTTTCTCATCCATAGACACCACTCCTTTTTCTTGAAACTCATGACTGATTTCATCAGTACTATCTAAGACACGTGGATGGCTGTCAATGCTTGGATGCAAATGCATGTCAACCTGCTTCAAAGAGTCAACATCTCCCTCCAAGTCCGGAATTGGTAGTTTGTTTCCAAAAGTAAGAGTAAGATTTTTTATCTCAGTTGATGGGACCTCATAATCAGGAGAACTATGTTTCATTTCCAGCTTTGGCTCCTCAGCAATGGATTCACTCGTCCACTGCAGCATGGGTACCTGATCCTCACTTGAACGCAGTGCAGGCTTTTGTGCTTGTGTAGTAGCCACATCATGCATGTCAAAATCCACTTGATCTTCTCCAAAAAATATTTGCCTGAATTCTTCAACTTCCTTCGCCAAGAAATGTTTTTCCCTCTCCCTCCTAACTAAGATCTCTTTGAGAATGTTCATTTCCTCAGCATCGTAAGCAGATTTTTCCTCTATCATCCTTTGATATTGCCTTGCCTCCATTTCTATTGATGCCTTCTCCTCTTGCAGGCGAAATATCATGGCCATGGCCTCATCTGCAGCAGTAGCCGCAGCACTTCTCTCCTTCTCCAGTTCAAGATAGAGAGCAGCACGAGCAGCATGCTCTTCTTCAAGAGCCTGTTCCAGTACTCTAACAGTAGTTGTCTCAGTACTGTCAAAACCTAGCTTCTCTCCTGCATTGCACCCAGAATCTTCAACAACTGATCCATCCTTCCCCGTCGGTTTAGTTTCATCAATAGATTCTTTAAACTCAGGACGTGAAACGCTATCCGGTGAACTAATATATGTAGGAGCTTCAGTGCAATCTAAAAGTACACAAGCATCCACATAACAAAAAGAAAGCAATATTAGCATAATATGTCCAGAAATAAAGCAATGATATGAATCGGCAAGATCTTACATATCATTTCCAAATAGTTTCCACAAATATGTGTGAAATTTGGCTGAAGGAAAACACCTCAAAACTCAAACTCGAAAGGTAATATCTCAGAGTAAATCTATAGTTTAGAACTAAGATCCAATTCAATATTTATGAATTTCCTACTACGAAGCAAATGTCTCATACTGTTTCTTTTTTGGAAAAAAAAATTGTAAGAGATGTTAGTTTCTAAAAAAGAAATGTAACAAATATCTCTTCAAATGTTTGAAAACATAACAAAAATGGTATAAGGTTCAATTCTACCACATTATTCCTGCCATGGGCATGGAACCATAAATGTCCATTTCGTTCACATGCTATACGAGGCAACCACCTTGTTATAAACAATATTGTTTTAGTAATAAAATAAAAGTACTAACTGTTTTCCCCCTTTGTCATCTCTCTAAAAGGTACTACTTATGAAGTCTACGCAGGCAATTCAGCATTAATTTACTGGCTCTAAACAATGCCTTAGAAGTACATTATGAGAAAGAAATTGGCACCAGAAAACCTAAAACAGCATTACAAAGACTCAATAGTTAGCTTTAGATTAAATGACTATCACCTCCTGAATTGACAAGAACTTCAGTAACCTCATTCCCCATTTTACTAATGCTGGAAGGAGATGTAGAAATGTCCCCTGCATCTGAGTAGAACACGTCATATGATGAAACTGATACTGGATTTCCATAATCAACAGAGCCCCCTCTGCGGCGGCGGCGGCGAAGTCTCGGCCTTCGACCTGAAACCTTCTTTGGCTTAAGTTCAAAATGTTGTTCCTTCCCAGCTTCCAAGTTTGCTACACCAAACTCAACACTCTGGTCATTCTCGGCAACTGAATCACTCTCAACCATATCTAGCAACCTCCTTTCTGACAATGAGCTACATGACGCTTCACCTTCAAACTCAAAATGCCCATTCTCATAATATGTCTCATTTACGAACTTGGACTTAGAATCGATATTTGAGTCTTCAGACCATAGTACATCAAAAGGGAACTTGCTCTTCACTGCCCATTGAACTGCAGAGATTTTCTCACATGGGGCATCCGCGAATTGCCTTTGAAAGCAGTGACTTTTCCTGGGGGTCCCAAAAAACCCATCACAAGGGCATGGCAGACACAATCCAAACAAACTCACAAATTTGGAGGTAAAAAAGGCAACAGCTGCGGCACAAAGTAAAAGATAGGCTATTGCAAGATCAAGAAATGCACCCACTAGCTCGTTAAACCTCCACGAATGTATCATTTGGCATGTCATTTTCCTGAAAAATCATTTATCACTGATGCAGCTAACCAAACCAAACAATTGAACCTCTGCTCGAACACCGAAACACTAATTCAATAGAAAATAAAAATAAAAATTTCCATTTTGGTATGTTTCCGATATCATTTAGCACACAATGAACAATAATGAACCAAAGAAATTAAAATATATCAGAAGTTTGGATCTTGAATCCACCACCATTCAAATGACCTAATCAAACTCCAAATTTCAGTGCTTTCCATTGTTATATGAAACCCAACACAGTCCATTGTTATATCAAACAATTCTTAATACCATAAAAAAAAACAAGGAAAAAATCAAACAAACAACAGACAATATAATTTAATATTGACTACAGAGAGGTGAGATACAAACAATAATATCAATCAAACATGAACACAATTGGAGTAACAAGCAACAGAAAGCCATGGAGAGTTATTTTGACTCACCGAATTTGACAATACCGAGTTGAGTGAACGATTTTTGCTCTCTGAAATTTTCTTTTTCTTCCTTATTGTGGGGAATGAGAGAGAGCGGTTTTATCTTTAATGATTCTGTGTGCCGTTAAGGGATGAAGGTGAAGGCGTTGAGGAAATGGACAGGCTTGGCCACTTCGGGCAGTTCCCGAGGGCGATACGGCGCCGTCTTCTGCCACCGACTTCTCTCATCTTAATCCGGTCGAATCACACGTTATGATTTTGTCACTACTGTATATGTTGGAGCTTCGGATTTAATCTGATGAACTGATTTCAAGCACGTTATGATTTTGTTATGATCTCCTCCTGTAACAGTAAATTTCCTATAATGGTGCGCTTTTATTTTCCACCAAAAGAAAAATGATGGTATTTTGTATCAGTTTATTAAAAAAAAATGGGGAAATGAGGAAAAATCCCAAAATACACCACCACCCAAAAACAATCCAGTGTATATTTTATAGGCTTATTTTTGATATACCCTATTAAAGTGTATTTGAGTCTCACTTTGCCCCCTGAAACTCATTTTGTCTCACTTTACCTCATTTTTCAGCTAGTGTGCACCTTGGGGTCACACACTAGCAAGGCTTGGGGTTGCTTGAGACCTCCACGGTTGATTTGCTGGCTGCCATGGGTCACTTGACCCCATTTGTCCCTCTATGCATCCACCTCGAGGGGAAGGGGTGGGTGGTGGCTTTGGCTAAGGTGATGGTTGGGTGAGGGAGGTGGTGGTTGGATGTCGAAGTTGAGGTTGTGGCGGCGAGAATGGGGAATATCTTTTTTTGTAATGGTTATAACAGTGTTTTGTGTTTTGCTATCTCAAGGACACGTGAAAAAGTTATCTCATGTCATTGTTTTATTGATCGGGGATAACAAAAAGTGGTATCTCCGTTGCATGAGAGTATCTCTCGGATGGGTGGGGTGGGTCAGAGAAGGAGACATTTTGTTTTTTATTATCTTTAACCCATGTATACAAAAGGACTAAAATACCCCCACCACGTTATCAATTTTAACAGAATTTTGAATAGAGTTAACTGTAAAGGGTAAACTGGAACAACAAACTTGGATCAAAGGGATAAAGTGAGTCATTTTAACTTTCAAGGGCAAAGTGAAATATATCCTTCCAATAAGCTTATTTAGAATGAATAGGTTTTACATTATATGACTTGCTTTTTAATTAGGAAACACTTCTTACGCATAAACCTCACCCCAGTCTGGAAGCAAATTTCAAACAACACACTAAAACCAATACTTGTTTCAACAAAAAAACACACACACACACACACGACACAAACACTATTTGTAGCGCCAATAAGCCAATACATGATCGAGTCCTCGTTACTCCATGTATGTCTGTTGTGGAACCTTTGTGAAGATTCCCTTTATGAGATCATAGTAGAGGGGCAGTTGGGCAAGAGCGAATATTGTGATCGGAATGCAAGTTGTTGCATATAATGGATATGCCACGTGTCTCAGTTGTTGATTAAGGAGAAACGTATGCCCTGTGCAGAATGAGACTAATACGGAAGCTATAGATGCGAAGAGTGATGTTAAACCCAGCAAAAGTTTCCGAGGCAAGCTGATGGAAAAATCATCTACTTCGTATCGAGACGTAATAATTGAAAGAAAGAAGACCAGGGCAGTTACCGACAAGCAGAGAGCAAGCAGTGATGAGATGGTGAAGGCATTGAATGCCGGCTTGTCTTCGAAAACCGGTGAACCAGTTTTATCATCCAGTCCGCCCGGTACAGATGCTGATGTTGCGAAGGCAACTGTTGCAATGAGCGCAGCAACCACAGAGCATGATTCGGAGGTTTTGACTAGCCAATCACTGCCTTCTTTTCGAAGATGTTTGTGTGAGGTTGTGAAGATCTCCTGTGGTGTCTTACCTTCATCGTTGTTGCGAACAAAATGATGTCGCATGGAGTTTTTGACAACCTGCATGCATGCATCATAGAGAGTTACTACGTACAGTACGCTTAAAAGATCGATCATGTTCAATGACCTTAGTTGTTTGAGCCGAGTTTGACAAGATATTAATTAAAGATTAAGTATCAAAGCCTAGGTTACCTAGTGATGATAGATTGATGAATATCAATAATAGTGTACATACCATATACCACTTGAGTTCCCACTGCATTTGCAGTGCCGCACCTGGAGTATGCCATGGCCGATAACTTCCATATTTAGCAGCAAGATGCAATGCATTGTTGCCTTTGATGTCCACCTGACGTAACAAGTTTGCGATTGATTTCTTTTTCTCCATCAGCAGTAACTTGAGAACATGGGATTGCCTGTTCTCAATTGCCAGGAGCGCAACATTCTTGTTTTCTGAGTCCACATCGTGAATAGCCACTGGAAATTTTTTTAGGATTTTCTCCACCATTTCGCTCACTCCCATCTTTGCTGCAATTAATATTGGTGTCATCAGCTGCCTTTTCATTTGCTTATCTCCCACGTTTTTGTCCTTCTTCCTCTTTGTATCTAATTCGGGCTTCTCTAATTCGGGAGGTTTAGGAACTTGTGTAATTTTTGATTCATCTGTTGGTCGAGTTTCTTTGGGATTTTGTGCATACATGTATGAAGAAGTATGGTCAAGCAATTGATTCATGACCTGAGTGGCCCATTTATGTTTCCTTTTGTCTTGGTGGATTTTCTGTATGCTCGAAATTCCTAGAAACACAAATGACATTAATTTGTCAATTAAAAGCACTCTATAGATATGTCCAATTGATTTTTCTCTATTACATTAATTTTCTTTCAATTAGAACGATGCTTTTTATTTTATATATGGCCAAGGTTATTGGTATAAATAGATATATATATATATATATATATATATGTGTATAAACGAAAGTGTAAATGTATTCACCCAAAAGTCCTCGCAGAAAACGATACATCTCTACCAAAGCCTCCGTGATTAAGTAGCAAATTGTAACAAATGATGCATAAATATAATTGGGATGCCTTTGTCTCCCCTGTTCCTCTCGTTGGTTTGTACCTGCAGTTGGAAAAACACCATTCATGTTTAGGTTTATTTTCTCTATTTAAGAGATGTATTTTACAGTTTAAGGGTTGTTTTCCATAGAAAACATCATGGAGACACCATTCATGAGAAGTGATAAGGTTCACTACAAGTTCAAAGGACATTATGGTTACCCAACTTACCTTGCATTGAGCTGTTCTTTTGTTGGGGATTCTCTGCATCTTCCTTTTTATTTCCTCTCTTAGCTAGACTTAGAGAAGAACATATCCTATTTCCCCATGATTTAGCTGGAAATGGAGAAACTATATTATATTAGACTTGTGGGGACGAAAAAGCAACGTATAAATTGGACAAGTGACTAGCACTCACTTATTGCTTGAGATTCAGAACCCGTATTGTCGATATTCCTTTCTTTTTAGCCGCGGGGACAAATCTTTTTGTCACCTTCTTGCCCTTTCAGTTCTTCAGCAATCAAACCTGAGAAATGAAATGGAAAAACTTATTCGGACAGGAGTACAGTTGCAAAATATACCAAGGTCCCTACAGTTGCAAGATATAGAGTATACTTGTATTTTCGACTTTGGCGCCCCAACTTTACAATTCTAACTCTGCCCCTGAATTTACTGATTGTATGCCATACTTTTATTAGGGACTGAGTTTTTCTTCTGGAAAAATGAATAACACCCTTATAATGATCAAACAATTATTTATTTATATATTTATTTATTTATTTTCTCTACAAAAAAAAAGTACATGTATGATGTATACATACTTAAAAAGGTCATATATGATATATCATCATAGTTCTCTTTTTTAATAATTTTGTCCCCTGAAAGCCTAGTAATTACCAAGTGAGACATGAAACTGCCAAGTGCAAATGCATTAGCGTTGTATTTTTAATGAATTAAACATCCAAAAGCTAGCTTGATATCATAGACCAAAAAATAAAAAATAAAATCGATAGAGATATTCTTACATTGGTATATGAGACGATCGAACAGTCTAAGGCGGCTACTGCTTTTGAATGCTGATGGAGTATTGGCTAGAATATGCAGGGGAGATAAGCCACTGTGATTAATATATTTAACAAGTTGTGGGTGGCACAAAATGATCTGGAATGCCAAACCTATATATTTAAAAAGGAAATTAATAATAAAAAAATAATAAAAAGTTATAATATATATATTTTTAAAAAGTAATAATAATGCTATTTGTGCTCTATCACACTGCCGAAGTCAACCCCACCAATGTATATGAGACCCACTTGTATTGAGATGTGGTCAACAATGTGATGGTACAAATAGCAGTACTCTTTAAGAAGTGGGTATTCACTTACTGAAGTATTCACCGGACATAGCTGCATGGAGAATGGTATCACCATTCCTTGCTCTTAAGAGCTGCCAAGAAGAGAGGGGTCTCATTCTTATCGTTGCGAGACGACACGAGTTTGCGGTCTTTGGTGGCCATTGCGTGACACGTTTCCACATCCCCCACTTCAGCAGCTAAATGGAGAGGTGTGTTGCCTTTCTTGTTTTTTATTTGCAATATCCTGGATGCATCGTTTCCAATGATCCGTAACAAGTGCAGCACAATTTCTGTTTCGCCATCCGAAGCAGCGATATGTAGAGCGGTGTCCCCAATTTTGGTGATACGCATATCATGAACATTCTCTGATGATCTATAGACCCCCACAACTTCTTCCCACTGGCCGTTCATGGCATTATCGAACAGCTCATGGGCCAATTTATATAAAGCGGCATCTTCGGGGGTAATGTTCACTTCCTCCACTTCATCCTCTCTATATATATCCAGTTCTTCCTCCTCTCTATATATATCCAGTTCTTCCTCCTCTCTATATATATCCAGCCCTTCCTCCACTCCCTCCATGTCTGGCCTCTTGCACTAGCTAGTCTAATGATTACGTGATATATATATATATATATAACAAAGAAAGCGTGTGTGACGCCACTGTATAGAATTGTTATACATACACTATACATTCATTTATAGTGTTTTTTATAATTAAGTTTTCTTTTAAAGATAAAAAATTGATTAACCATTTAATCATCATACCGTACGTACATATGATATTATTTTAGTGTTTTTATTCAAACCTCAGTGTTCATCCATTTATAATTCATTAGAGTTAAGTGACTAGTATGAGATTTACAATTTTACTTATTTTTTGCAAGAATGATGTTGGAAGGGGGGGTCCTAAAAATCGATATATAGTTCGGATCACATTGCGTGTATATAAAAAAATATATGCTAATGTTCATGCTGTATAAGTTATAGTTGTGCATGAATTGAAATTTGTTTTATACAATATTGTTCGCTATTACTTATGTTATGCTGATGGAGTAGAGGTTAATTATCTCCAACTAACTAACTTTGATTAATAACTAATTTCTATCTTTCTTTTTTCTAGAAGCATCTGCTCAAAAAAAAAAAGAAAAAAAAAGAAAAAAAAAGGAAAATGGCAGAGAACTCGGGACAAAAGATATCTTGGATTGTGCTCATTCTTTATATATTTTCTGAGAAGGAAGGCATTAATTGCTTTGTTCCTTCCAACTCCAAGCGCGATAAAAGCCTTGTACACCAAAAAACAAAAACAGATAAAAGTAAAAGCAATCAAAAGCGAAATCGTAAAGCGCATGCTTGTCCATGGATGTATTTTTTTTGGTCTGAACTTGTCCATGGATGTTAGTTTCTCCATATACTTGGTTCTCCTGTCAAGTCAAGTTGATCGTACTTGGTTGTCTAAAGTAAATAAGGATATTATAGGGACTTCGTTAAAATTCATTAAAACCATCGGTTCCTTGTTTTGCTTTCCGCGAAAGCTGAAATAATATTCATCCTTTCAGCTGCTTTCCCACGGTAATTAAAGTCACATCAATTTTTTGTATACTTATTAATTATACAGAAAATATGAGCATTCTGCCCCTACTATATGAATATCAGTATAATGCAAATAAGAAATACATAAAACTTTTGCATGGACACACAAAAAAGCAGTTTGAAAAGCTCATTTCACTTTTAATTAATATTTCTTTTGGTTTACTTTTGGGTGCTAATTTTTCTCACTCCCCTTTATCCATTTATACTCTCTTTTATTTCTACCAGAAAAAAAAAGCCCTTTTGTCTTTTAATATTTTTTACTATAACATACAAAAGAGTGTACATGGACAAAAGAGGAGCGTTAATATACAATTTCCAATAAAAAAGTGTAAGTGAACAAATGAGGAGTGAGAAAATTAGCCCCCTTTCTTTTAATAATAAAATTTTACGGCAAAGATTAAATTTTATTAAGAATTATGAGAATCTTTTATGTACATTGTTCTTGTTGTTGGTAAACTAGACCGAGCTTTTATGTCAATATGCATTCATGTTATTGTGTGGTGTGGTGTTAAGAAATTATGTACCACCGTTACTTATATTGTACATGGATATATATGGTAGTATTAGGTCTGCCAGTGTGGATGTTGGCATACACGTTTGCAAATTTCTCACATGAATCTCCCCATGACTAACTAGTATGCAACTAGAGGGTGTTTGTGGAGAAAAAGCTGGTGAAAAATCAGTCACAGAAGAAGGGTAAAAGTACTGCCCTAATTAACCCTAGCTTAATTATCTTTTAATATATGTCATCATGCATATGGCATTATTTGTAAAAACAATCTTTGTTTATTCTTGAACATACATATATCTTAGCGGGGTTTTACAACATATGACTTGGTTTTAATTGCGGCAAGCTTCTTACAAAAGCCTCACCTCACTCCGGAAACAAATTTCAAACCACACACTCAAACCAATTAATACTTATATCAAAAAAAAAAAAAAAAAAAAAAAAAAAACAAAACACACAAAAACACACAATTTTTTTATAGCGCCAAATAGATGATCGAGTCCCACTTAATTAGTGTCTATATTCCCTGTAGCTGCGCTGTGGAACCTTTCTGAAGATGACCCTTATGAGATCATAGTAGAGGGACAACTGGGCAAGAGCAAAAATGGTAACCGGCAAGCAAGTCGCTGCATATAATGGATATGCCACATATCTGAGGTGTCGATCAAGGAGAAAAACATGGCCAGTACAGAATGAGACTAACACGGCAGCTATGGATGCGAAGAGTGATGTTAAACCCAGCAAAAGTTTCCGGGGCAAGCTGATGGAAAAATCTTGCGCTTCGTATCGAGACGTAATAATGGTTAGAAAGAAGACCAGGGCAGTTACTGACAAGCAGAGAGCAAGCAGTGATGAGATGGTGAAGGCATTGAATGCCGGCTTGTCTTTCAAAACCGGTGAACCAGTTTTATCATCGATTCCGCCCGGTACAGATGCTGATGTTGCGAAGGCAACTGTTGCAATGAGCGCAGCAACCACAGAGCATGATTCGGAGGTTTTGACGAGCCAATCACTGCCTTCTTTTCGAAGACGTTTGTGTGAAGTTGTGAAGACCTCCTGTGGCATCTGACCTTTTTTGTTGTAGCGAACAGATGAACGAGGTGGCATGGAATTTTTGACAAACTGCATCCATGCACATTAAAATTTAGAGCATTTAAAACTTTATTCAAGGATTGATATCTGTTCAATTAATTACCTTATTAGTTTGAGTTAAGTCTCAATTGAAAAAGCAACCATTTAACTATTTGTTATTATCATTATAAAATTTAAGTGTTTAGTTGTATTATTCTTGATTTGTCTGAGTGATATATATATATATATATATATATTTCCTTTTAATGATGGATTCCTCAAATAATTTTATTCGAGATACACCCATTAGGGTCCCTTAGAGCATCTACAATCATGATCCCTATTTTTTAGTTAAAATTTAGGTAAAAACACACAAAAGCTGTTTTAGGAGCTCTCTATAAAATTTGAACTCCAATCATACTACCTAGTTAAGAGAGTCATCAATACTATAATTATTTTTTAATTCAATATAATTGGTCCATCTCTATACAAAATAATATTTAAAAAAATATTTGCATTAATTAAAATTTTAAAATCTGCATAAAACAAAGCAACATTAAATGATAAGGAGTCATTTCTCTCTCCTCAGATTTAGGAGCTCTTAGAGGTCTTCCTATTTTAGGAGGTGGATAGGGAGCATGGTTAGAGTTGTATTTTTTCCAATTCCTCCCTAAAATTTGTCTAAGGGAGTGTTTTTAGGGAGTCTATTGTGGATGCTCTTAAGAAATTTTTTTTAAACAATCAAAACCGTCTATTTTCCAAATCTTCATTCATAGATCAAATTATGCAAATTGAAAATCATATAGAGCATCCAAAATCATGCTCTCTATTTTTTAGTTAAATTTTAGCTGAAAACATATAAAAGTTATTTTAGGAGCTCTCTATAAAATTTAAACTTCAATCATGCTCTCTAGTTTAGGGAATCATAAATGCTATAACTCTTTTTTGATTGGTCCATCTCTATTATAAAATATATAAAAAAATAGTTTGTATTAAATAAATGTTTGAAATACTCATTAAATAAAGCGGTATTAAATTATAGGGAGCCACTAGGAGTCCTTTCTCTTTCCTCAGATTTAGCAGCTCCTAGAGGTCTCCCTATTTTAGGAGGTGGATATGGAGCATGGTTGGAGTTGTATTTTTACAATTCCTCTCTAAAATTTGTTTAAGGAGGCGGTTTAGGGAGCTCATTATGAATGCTCTAAGGCATATAATTGGGACCAATAAAATAGATAAACACGGTGCTTCATTAAAATAAATAAGATTATTGTTAGATATATACGTACCGTGTACCACTTGAGTTCCCACTGCATTTGTAGTGCGGCACCAGGAGTAAGCCATGGCCGATGTCTTCCACATTTAGCAGCAAGATGCAATGCATTGTTACCATTGTTGTCCACCCCACGTAACAATCTTGTGATTTGTTTCTTCCTGTCCACTAGTAAACTGTAAACATGGGGTTGCCTGTTCTCGACTGCCAACAGTGCAACATTCTTGTTTTCTGAGTCCACATCGTAAATAGCCACTGGAAATTTATCTAGGATTGTTTCCACCATTTCACTAACTCCCATCTTTGCTGCAATTAATATTGGTGTCTTCTTATCTTCCGATTTTTTATTGTCCTTCTTATCTTCCAAATTGTCATTCTTAGCTTCCGTATTGTCTTTCTTCTCTGTATGACTTGTACTTCCACTTGGCTCCTCCAGATGCAATTCGGAACGATCAGGAACATCTCCAAATTTATCTTTATCTTCTGGATCTCCTCCAGAAATTTGTACGACTTTCTTGTATAAATTACTATGCTCAACCAATTTATTCATGACCTGAGTAGCCCATATATGTCGCCTTTTCTCGTCTTGGATTTTATCTATGCTCCAAACTGCTAGAAATACAAATGATGACATTCTAATTAAAAACAACTTTAGCATGCCTGAGGGGGTTTCAAACAAATATGTGCAATTAATTTTCTTTCATTTGGCTCCTTCAAATTGAGGAAGAGCTCCTCCTCAGAACAAATGGGATTTTGATTTTTGTTTTCTTTTTTTTCTTCTTCAAATTCTTTTAATTTTCTTTGTTTTGGAATTTGCCAAGTGTCAAAATTCCATTTTCTTTGAGGATAAGCTCCTCCTTAGTTTTAAGAAGCCAAATGTTGCTCATAAATGAAAGTGTAAATTAACGAATTCACCACAAAGTTTGATAGTACTGACCGCTTCGCGGAGAACCATTGATCACGTCCAAGACAGCCGTGATTAAGTTGAAAAACTTAACACATGAGGAGTAAATATAATTGGGATGACTTTCTTCTCGTTGGTTCATACCTACAATTTGAAAAAAAGGAAGGAAAACAATGCTAAAAAAGTTGCATATATTGAAATTAATGGGCATCCAAAAGTCAGTCTTAAACATTTTATCAATGTATTCGTAATGTATTATAATTGAATTATTGACCTTGACAAGATGCACTTTGTGCAGTTGTGATCACATAAAATTTTAAGGCATAAATATTCAGAGTTTTTATATTAAATTTCAATTTCAAGATTATCATGGAATCAACGAAAATTCAGATTCGAGGATAAGTCGACTACGGGAGTTTGATATAGGGAAAATCAAGGGATTCTCATTATTACTGCTAAAATTTAATGTTACTTATTTATTTTCCATGTTTACTTATTAGACGAAGAAATTATAACCACTTGAAATTGAGAGAGACTATGAAAGGGGATGAGAGGGAAGAGTAATAAAAGTGAAAATAAAAAGTTGAAAGTGAAAACAATTTCAAATAGATTTCAAATTTTCACTTTTGTTACTCCTCCTTCCCATCATCTCCTCATGTTTTCTCTCAATCTCATCTCCACTCTCGTTCTCACTTCCATTCTCCCTCTTTTACTTCTATACTCTGGCACAAAAAATGAAAACTTAAAACTAAAATTGAAATGGTTATCAGGGCCCTTAATTATCAATTATCAATTTTTTTATTAAAAAAAATGAAAAATGAAAACATATTTGGTAATAGATTTTGTTCTTTGTTTTCAAAATAGTGAAAATGAAATTTTTTTTGCTTGTGTGCTTCTGTTTAGGTTTATTTTCTCTATTTAAGAGATGTATTTTACAGTTTAAGGGTGGAGACACCATTCATGAGAAGTGATAAGGTTCACTACAAGTTCAAAGGACATTATAGTTACCCAACTTTACCTGGCATTGAGCTGGGATTCTCTGCATCTTCCTTTTTATTTCCTCTCTTAACTAGACTTGGAGAACAACACATCCTATTTCCACATGATATAACTGGAAATGGAGAAACTATATTATATTAGACTTGTGCTAAATATGTGTGGTGACGAAAAAGCGACGTATAAATTGGATAAGTGACTACCACTCACTTAATTCTTGAGATTCAGAATCCCTATTGCCGCGGGGACAAATATTTTTGTCAACTTCTTGCCCTTTTAGCTCTTCAGCAATCAAACCTGAGAAATGAAACGGAAAAACTTATTCGGACAGAAGTACAATTGCAAGATATAGAGTAATTAACCAAGGTCCCTGCAGTTGCAAGATATAGAGTATACTTGTATTTTCTACTTCGTCCCTCCTAATTTTACAATTTCAGCTCCGTCCCTGAATTTACTGATTGTATGCAATACTTTTATTAGAGACTGAGTTTTTCTTCTGGAAACATGAATATAACACCCTTATAATGATCAAACAACTATATATATATATTTTCTCTTCAAAAAAACAGGTACATGTATGATATACATACTTAAAAAGGTCATATCATCATAGTTCTCTTTTTAAATAATTTTGTCCCCTGAAAGCCTAGTAATTACCAAGTGAGACATGAAACTGCCAAGTGCAAATGCATTAGCATTGTATTACATGAATTAAACATCCAAAAGCTTGATCATACCCCAAAAAATAAAAAATAAAAAATAAAATCGATACAGATATTCTTACAATGGTATATGAAACGATCCAACGGTCTAAGGCGGCTACTGCTTTTGAATGCTGATGGAGTATTGGCTAGAATATGCAGGGGAGATAAGCCACTCTGATTAATATAATTAACAAGTTCTTGGTGCCACAGAATGATCTGGAATGCCAAACCTATATATTTAAAAACGAAATTAATAAATAAATAAAAAAGATATTAAGAAGTAATAATAATTCTATTTGTGCCACATTTATTGATGATTTTGCTGAAGTGAACCTCACTAATGTATATAGGACCTACTTATATTCGAGATGTGGTCAACAATGTGATGGTACAAATAACAGCACTCTTTAGGAATGGGTAGGACACACACTTACTGAAGTATTCACCGGAGATAGCTGCATGAAGAATGGTATCACCATTACTTGTCCTAAACGAATAGCATCCTTCTTCAACACAGTGACTATGGAGGCAAAGAAAAACCTTCTCATGCCCATTAAGAGCTGCCAAGAAGAGAGGGGTCTCATTCTCATTGTTGCGAGACGACACGAGTTCGGGGTCTTTGGTGGCCATTGCATGACACGTTTCCTCATCCCCCACTACAGCAGCTAAATGGAGAGGTGTGTTGCCTTTCTTGTTTTTTATTTGCAATATCTTGGATGCATTTTCTTTAAGGATCTCCAGCAAATCCAGCACAATTTTTGTTTCGCCATCGAAAGCAGCGATATGTAGAGCAGTGTCCCCCATTTTGGTGATTTCCAAATCATGAACATTCTCTGATGATCTATAGAGCCCCACAACTTTTTCCCAGTCGCCGTTCATGGCATTATCGAACAGGTCCTCCTCCACTTCCTCCACTCTCTCCATGTCTGGCCTCTTGCACTAGCTAGTCTAATGATTACGTGATATATATATATATATATATATATAGCAAAGAAAGCGTTTGTGACGCCACTGTAGAGAATTGTTATATATACACATATACATTCATTAATAGTGTTTTTTTTATAATAAAGTTTTCTTTTAAAGATAAAAAATTGATTAACCATTTAATCATCATACCGTACGTATATATGATTATTTTAGTGTTTTTATTCAAACCTCAGTGTTCATCCATTTATCCTTCATTAGAGTTAAGTGACTAGTATTTAGATTTTTTTTTTTTTTTTTTTTTTTTTTTTTTTTTTTTTGAATGATGTTTGAAGGGAGGCTCTAAAAAATAGATATATAGTTTGGATCATGAAATCACATTGCGGGTATATATTAAGTTATATATATTTTTCCCAAAGGCGCTTACTTACTATTATATATTTTTTGAGAAGGAAGGCATTAATTAATTGCTCTTTGTTTGTTCCATCCAACTCCAAGCGCGAGAAAAACCTTGTATACCATAAAACAAAAAGAGATGGAAATAAAAGCAATCAAAAGCGAAATCGTAAAGCGCATGCTTGTGCTGGACGTCAGTTTCTTCACATACAAGTAGAACTCATGAAATGTGACCAGGAACGGACCCAAGATCTCAAATTAGGATAAGCTAAATTTACATTACGCGCATAGTTATTAAACTTGACAGTACATAGTGAAATTCATTAATAACAAAAGACAACACCTAATCATGATGACATAATGAGTTTTACCTTTCAAAACACATCTAGTACATAATTCTTTTCTATTTTCTACAGTATGTGTGGAGTGAAGGGGGGTTATTTTCTACCAAAAAAATAGAAAATAAGAGGGAATGTTTTCGAACAAAAAATAAAAGAAGCATGAGTTGTTTGTGTTTGGCCTTTGGCCCCTTTTGTACCAAAAAGAAAAAGAAAAAAAAAGGTGAAGGGGGATTATGAGAGTACATGGCTATTCATTGGGTGGGATGGGTATGTTAGTTTAGGCTAAAAAAGACAAAGTCACTGGTCAAAGAGTAGGTCCGTCTGTGAATGTGACTCATGAAATACGCTGGAATAACAAGTTATCATTATGTTCTCCTGTCAAGTTAATCGTACTTGTCTAAAGTAACAGGAAACTTCAAAATGACGACGTTTAAAGTCCAAAGTCCTAAGCCAGCTAGCCCAATTGTACCCAAAAAGCAATCAAAAGCTAAATTGTGCAAGGCATGCTTATGCTTCAATGCTTGTGCTCTGCTCTTGATGATACTCATGAAATACAAGTTATCACTTTGTTGATCTCCTGTCACATTCATCTTCCTGCATGTTGTCCAACAGAGGAAGACAAAGCTGGCACGTACTAGTATACTACTTTTTTTTCATTCCTCCTCGTCATCACTTGTGTGCATTCTCCTACACTAGAGGCCTTCTAATTGGGGCTGGGCTTGATCTGGTTTGATCCAGTTTTGAATTTAAATTATTGAGAGAACCGAACCAATCTGGACTTGTCCACTGTTTGGGCCTGAGCCCATTTCATTTCACTTTCTTCTGTTCCATTAAAATTAATTTTCCCTAACAGAAATTTATAACAAATTACAATCCATTTTCATACTACAATCCTCCGTCATAACAAATTACGATATCAATTAGCACACAATGAACAAGAATGAACCAAAGAGATTAAAATAAAATACCAAAAGTTTGGATCTTGAAGTGAACCAATTAAAACAAAGCAAAGTCAATCACTAATGTCTTTTATTTTCTCCGTTAAGAGTGTTTCCTTGCAGAGGCCCCAGGTAAGTGCTTCAGAATTCACTGCCCATTGAACTGCAGAGATTTTCTCACATGGGGCATCCGCGAATTGCCTTTGAAAGCAGTGACTTTTCCTGGGGGTCCCAAAAAACCCATCACAAGGGCATGGCAGACACAATCCAAACAAACTCACAAATTTGGAGGTAAAAAAGGCAACAGCTGCGGCACAAAGTAAAAGATAGGCTATTGCAAGATCAAGAAATGCACCCACTAGCTCGTTAAACCTCCACGAATGTATCATTTGGCATGTCATTTTCCTGAAAAAATCATTTATCACTGATGCAGCTAACCAAACCAAACAATTGAACCTCTGCTCGAACACCGAAACACTAATTCAATAGAAAATCAAAATAAAAATTTCCATTTTGGTATGTTTCCGATATCATTTAGCATACAATGAACAATAATGAACCAAAGAAATTAAAATATATCAGAAGTTTGGATCTTGAATCTACCACCATTCAAATGACCTAATCAAACTCCAAATTTCAGTGCTTTCCATTGTTATATGAAACCCAACACAGTCCATTGTTATATCAAACAATTCTTAATACCCTCTAAAAAAAAAGGAAAAAATCAAACAAACAACAGACAATAGAATTTAATATTGACTACAGAGAGGTGAGATACAAACAATAATATCAATCAAACATGAACACAATTGGAGTAACAAGCAACAGAAAGCCATGGAGAGTTATTTTGACTCACCGAATTTGACAATACCAAGTTGAGTGAACGATTTTTGCTCTCTGAAATTTTCTTTTTCTTTCTTATTTTGGGGAATGAGAGAGAGCGGTTTTATCTTTAATGAGTCTGTGTGCCGTTAAGGGATGAAGGTGAAGGCCTTGAGGAAATGGACAGGCTTGGCCACTTCGGGCAGTTCCCGAGGGCGATACGGCGCCGTCTTCTGCCACCGACTTCTCTCATCTTAATCCGGTCGAATCACACGTTATGATTTTGTCACTACTGTATATGTTGGAGCTTCGGATTTACTCTGATGAACTGATTTCAAGCACGTTATGATTTTGTTATGATCTCCTCCTGTAACAGTAAATTTCCTATAATGGTGCGCTTTTATTTTCCACCAAAAGAAAAATGATGGTATTTTGTATCAGTTTATTAAAAAAAAAAAGGGGAAATGAGGAAAAATCCCAAAATACACCACCACCCAAAAACAACCCAGTGTATATTTTAAAGGCTTATTTTTTGATATACCCTATGAAAGTGTATTTGAGTTTCACTTTGCCCCCTGAAACTCATCTTGTCTCATTTTACCTCATTTTTCAGCTAGTGTGCATCTTGGGGTCACACACTAGCAAGGCTTGGGGTTGCTTGAGACCTCCACGGTTGATTTGCCGGCTGCCATGGGGTCACTTGACCCCATTTGTCCCTCTATGCATCCACCTCGAGGGGAAGGGGTGGGTGGTGGCTTTGGCTAAGGTGATGGTTGGGTGAGGGAGGTGGTGGTTGGATGTCGAAGTTGAGGTTGTGGCGGCGAGAATGGGGAATATCTTTTTTTGTAATGGTTATAACAGTGTTTTGTGTTTTGCTATCTCAATGACACGTGAAAAAGTTATCTCATGTCATTGTTTTATTGATCGGGGATAACAAAAAATGGTATCTCCGTTGCATGAGAGTATCTCTCGGATGGGTGGGGTGGGTCAGAGAAGGAGACGTTTTGTTTTTTGTTATCTTTAACCCATGTATACAAAAGGACTAAAATACCCCCACCACGTTATCAATTTTAACATAATTTTGAATAGAGTTAACTGTAAAGGGCAAAATGGAACAACAAACTTGGATCAAAGGGATAAAGTGAGTCATTTGAACTTCAAGGGCAAAGTGAAATATATCCTTCAAATAAGCTTATTTAGAATAGGTTTTACATTATATGACTTGCTTTTTAATTAGGAAACACTTCTTACGCATAGACCCCAGTCTGGAAACAAATTTCGAACAACACACTAAAACCCGTACTTGTTTCAACAAAAAAACATACATACACACAACACAAACACTATTTGTAGCGCCAATAAGCCAATACATGATCGAGTCCTCGTTACTCCATGTATGTCTGTTGTGGAACCTTTGTGAAGATTCCCTTTATGAGATCATAGTAGAGGGGCAGTTGGGCAAGAGCGAATATTGTGATCGGAATGCAAGTTGTCGCATATAATGGATATGCCACGTGTCTCAGTTGTTGATTAAGGAGAAACGTATGCCCTGTGCAGAATGAGACTAATACGGAAGCTATAGATGCGAAGAGTGATGTTAAACCCAGCAAAAGTTTCCGAGGCAAGCTGATGGAAAAATCATCTACTTCGTATCGAGATGTAATAATTGAAAGAAAGAAGACCAGGGCAGTTACCGACAAGCAGAGAGCAAGCAGTGATGAGATGGTGAAGGCATTGAATGCCGGCTTGTCTTCGAAAACCGGTGAACCAGTTTTATCATCCAGTCCGCCCGGTACAGATGCTGATGTTGCGAAGGCAACTGTTGCAATGAGCGCAGCAACCACAGAGCATGATTCGGAGGTTTTGACTAGCCAATCACTGCCTTCTTTTCGAAGATGTTTGTGTGAGGTTGTGAAGATCTCCTGTGGTGTCTTACCTTCATCGTTGTTGCGAACAAAATGATGTCGCATGGAGTTTTTGACAACCTGCATGCATGCATGCATCATAGAGAGTTACTACGTACAGTACGCTTAAAAGATCGATCATGTTCAATGACCTTAGTTGTTTGAGCCGAGTTTGACAAGATATTAATTAAAGATTAAGTATCAAAGCCTAGGTTACCTAGTGATGATAGATTATTGATGAATATCAATAATAGTGTACATACCATATACCACTTGAGTTCCCACTGCATTTGCAGTGCCGCACCTGGAGTATGCCATGGCCGATAACTTCCATATTTAGCAGCAAGATGCAATGCATTGTTGCCGCCCTTGTCCACCTGACGTAACAAGCATGCGATTGATTTCTCTTTCTTCAGCAGTAACTTGAGAACATGGGATTGCCTGTTCTCAATTGCCAGGAGCGCAACATTCTTGTTTTCTGAGTCCACATCGTGAATAGACCCTGGAAATTTTTTAAGGATTTTCTCCACCATTTCGCTCACTCCCATCTTTGCTGCAATTAATATTGGTGTCATCATAGACCCACTTTTCTCCTCTAATTTGGGGTCCTCTAATTCGGTAGGTTTAGGAACTCGTCTAATTCTTGTTTCATCTGACGGTCGAACTTCTTTGGGATTTTGTTCATACCTGTATGAATAAGTATGATGAAGCAATTTATTCATGACCTGAGTAGCCCATTTATGTTTCCTTTTCTGTTCGTGGATTTTCTGTATGCTCGAAATTCCTAGAAACACAAATGAGATTGTCAATTAAAAGCACTCCATAGATATGTCCAATTGATTTTTCTCTATATTAATTTTCTTTCTATTAGAACGATGCTTTTTATTTTATATATGGGCAAGTTTATTGGTATAAATAGATATATATAGACGAAAGTGTAAATGGATTCACCCAAAAGTCCTCGCAGAAAACGATACATCTCTAGCAAAGCCTCCGTGATTAAGTAGAATATTTTAACAAATGTTGCGTAAATATAATTGGGATGACTTTCTCTCCCCTGTTCCTCTCGTTGGTTTGTACCTGCAGTTGGAAAAAGAGGAAGGAAAACAATGCTAAAATATAATGAGCATCCAAAAGACAGTCTTAAACATATTTTTATCAACGTATTGTTTTAATAATATACATATCTTAGAATTGAATTATTGACTCTTACAAGATGCACTTGGTGCAGTTGGGGATATATTTGTTGTGAATTGGCTCTCAATTTGGATATAAAATTTGGAAGCATGATTCAAATCTGGTACATTACAGTACAGGGATCCGACTGTCATCAGTTTTTGGAGGACCGGCAACTCCTCATCAAGATTATGAGATTCAGTGGAGTGACCGGTTGGACTACATAACCGGCAGGTCGATCGGTATTTCTCTTAGTGTGAGTGACCGATCAGTCTAGGTAATCGACTAGTCGGTTATCTGGTTTTATGTTATTTCTCTAGGGTTAGTTGCCTTGCCTACTTTGGGGTCTACTAAGTACTATTACCCAACTTACCTTGCATTGAGCTGTTATTTTGTTGGGGATTCTCTGCCTCTCTAACATCTTCGTTTTTATTTTCTCTATTTAAGAGATGTATTTTACAGTTTAAGGGTTGTTTTCCATAGAAAACATCATGGAGACACCGTTCATGAGAAATGATAAGGTTCACTACAAGTCAGAGGACATTATGGTTACCCAACTTTACCTTGCATTGAGCTGCTCTTTTGTTGGGGATTCTCTGCATCTTCCTTTTTATTTCCTCTCTTAGCTAGACATAGAGAAGAGCACATCCTATTTCCCCATGATTTAGCTAGAAATGGAGAAACTATGTTATATTAGACTTGTGGTGACGAAATAGCAACGGATAAATTGGATAAGTGACTAGCACTCACTTAATTCTTGAGATTCAGAACCCCTATTGTCGATATTCCTTCCTTTTTTGCCGCGGGGACAAATCTTTTTGTCAACTTCTTGCCCATTTAGCTCTTCAGCAATCAAACCTGAGAAATGAAATGGAAAAACTTATTCGGACAGAAGTACAGTTGCAAGATATAGAGTAATTAACCAAGGTCCCTATAGTTGCAAGATATAGAGTATACTTGTATTTTCTACTTCGTCCTCCCTAACTTTACAATTTTAACTCCGTCCTTGAATTTATTGATTGTATGTGATACTTTTATTAGAGACTGAGTTTTTCTTCTGGAAACAAGAATAACACCCTTATAATGATCAAACAACTATATATATTTTTATTTTCTCTTCAAAAAACAAGTACATGTATGATGTATACATACTTAAAAAGGTCATATCATCATAGTTCTCTTTTTAAATAATTTTGTCCCCTGAAAGCCTAGTAATTACCAAGTGAGACATGAAACTGCCAAGTGCAAATGCATTAGCATTGTATTACATGAATTAAACATCCAAAAGCTTGATCATACACCAAAAAATAAAAAATAAAATCGATAGAGATATTCTTACATTGGTATATGAGACGATCCAACTGTCTAAGGCGGCTACTGCTTTTGAATGCTGAAGGAGTATTGGCGAGAATATGCAGGGGAGATAAGCCACTCTGATTAATATTATTAACAAGTTCTGGGTGCCACAGAATGATCTGGAATGCCAAATCTATATATTTAAAAAGGAAATTAATAATAAAATATGATATTAAGTTAAAATATATATATATATTTAAGAAGTAATAATAATCCATTTGTACCACATTTATTGATCATTTTGCTGAAGTAAACCCCACTAATGTATATAAGACCCACTTGTAATCGAGATGTGATCAACAATGTGATGATACAAGTAGCAGCACTCTTTAAGAAGTGGATAGGCCACACACTTACCGAAGTATTCACCGGAGATAGCTGCATGGAGAATGGTATCACCTTTAATTGTTCTAAACGAATAGCATCTTTCTTCATCACAGTGAGCATGAAGGCAAAGAAAAACCTTCTCATGCCCATTAAGAGCTGCCAAGAAGAGAGGGGTCTCGTCCTGATCGTTGCGAAGCGACACGAGTTTTTTAGCTTTGATGGCCATTGCATGACACATTTTCACATCCCCAAGTGCAGCAGCTAAATGCAGAGGTGTGTTGCCTTTGTTATTTTTTATCTTCAATATGTTGAATGCATTGTCTCCAATGATCTCCAGCAAATCTAACACAACTTTTGTTTCTCCATCCGAAACAGCAAAATGTAGAGCAGTGTCCCTCATTTTGGTGATGCGCAAATAATGAACTTTGGAATTCTCTGATGTTCTATAGACCTCCTTAACTTTTTCCCACTGGCCGTTCATGGCTTTATCGAACAGTGCATAAGTGGCATCTTCAGCGATAGTGTCCACTTCCTCCTCTCTATCCACCACTTCCTCCACTCTCTCCATGTCTGGCCTCTTTCATAGCTAGTCTAATGATTACGTGATATATAGAGCAAAGAAAGCGTTTGTGACGCCACTGTAGAGAATTGTTATATATACACATATACATTCATTTATAGTGTTTTTTTATATATATACACATATACATCTGCTCAAAAAAAAAAGAAAAAAAAAAGAAAGGAAAATGGCAGAGAACTCGGGACAAAAGATATCTTGGATTGTGCTCATTCTTTATATATTTTCTGAGAAGGAAGGCATTAATTGCTTTGTTCCTTCCAACTCCAAGCGCGATAAAAGCCTTGTATACCAAAAAACAAAAAGAGATAAAAATAAAAGCAATCAAAAGCGAAATCGTAAAGCGCATGCTTGTCCATGGACGTCAGTTTCTCGATATACTTGGTTCTCCTGTCAAGTCAAGTTGATCGTACTTGGTTGTCTAAAGTATCAGGAAACTTCAAAAAGCTAAATTGTGCAAGGCATGCTTATGCTTGTGCTATGCTCTGCTCATGAAATGTGATTCATGAAATATATGCTTACATATCAAGTTATCACTTTGTTGATCTCCTGTCACATTCATCCTCGTACTTGTTGTCCAACAGAGGAAGACAAAGCTGGTACGTAGTAGTATAGTGCCTTTTTTTTTTTCATTCCTCCTCGTCATCACTTGTGTGCATTCTCCTAGAATAGAGGCCTTGTAATTGGGGTTGGGCGCGGTTCCAATTTTGACCTAAAATTATTGGGAGAACCGAACCAATCTTGCGGTTTTTCATTTTGGGTCTAAACCCAACATTTTATTCAGTAAAACAAGCTTGAGCCCATTTCATTTCACAACACAACATAACAAATTACAATCCATCTTCATAACTACAATCCTCCATCATAACAAATTACAATATCAATAGGATGAAAAGCAATTATTTCTTCTTTTATCAAACATGATGAAAAGCTAAAATCGTAAAAATAAGTGATTTTGACCTCAAATAAGTAATGTTAAACGAGCAATTAGTATAACACTTTTCTTCCCTATTTTCAATATATCCAAAGAGGTCATAAGTTCGAATTACTCCTCCTTTATTGATCAAAATTAAGTCATTATCTTATAGTTAGCAAGCACTAATTTTTATTTATTTATCGTTTTTTTGTATATTTATTAACTATACAGAATATGAGCATTTTGAAAAGAAAAAAAAACTACTATATGAATATCAGTATAATGCAAATAAAAAATACATAAAACTTTTGCATGGACACACAACAAAGCAGTTTGAAAAGCTCATTTCACTTTTAATTAATATTTCTTTTGGGTGCTAATTTTTCAACTATTTTTTTGTCCATTTACATTCCCTTTTGTTTCGACAAAAAAAAAAGTCATTTTAAAAAAAAATACTTTTTATTATAACATATAAAGGAGTGTACATGGACAAAAAATTAACGGGAACATACAATTTCCAATAAAAAGTGTAAGTGGATAAAAGAGGAGTGAAAAAAATTAGCTCCCTTTCTTTTAACACTAAATTTTATGCCGAAAATTAAATTTTATTAAAAATTATGAGAATCTTTTATGTACATTGTTCTTGTTGTTGGTAAACTAGACCTAGCTTTCATGTCAATATGCATTCATGTTATTGTGTGGTGTGGTGTTAAGAAATTACGTACCACCATTAGTTATGCTATGAGCATCAATTTTTTCTTAATCAAATTCCATATTATACATGGATATATATATATAGCTTCTATTAAGGGATCCCTCAAATAAGCTTATTTGAGGGACACCCATTATAGGGCCCACTCCGGATTGTATTTCACTAATCTAAACCGTCTATTTTGTAGATACACATTCAAAGATCATCTCTACAAAAAATCACTTGAATCTGATATCATTTGACCATTCAATTGAGTTATTGAAATTTTAGTACATTATTGAAGCACCGTGTTCATTGATTTTGTAGGACCCAATTGGATGTCGAAACACTTTCCGATTTGTCTAACTTTTTGTAAGGATGATCTATGAATGAAGACCTAAAAAAATAGATGGTTTGGATCATTGGAAAAAAAATTGTAGAGTACCTTAAATGGCGTCCCTCAAATAAAATTATTTGAGGGATCCCTCAATAGAAGGGGTATATATATATATATATAGTAGTGTTAGGTCTACTTCGTATAGATGCCAAGAGTGATGTTAAACCCAGCAAAAGTTTCCGAGGCAAGCTGATGGAAAAATCATCTACTTCGTATTGAGACGTAATAATGGAAAGAAAGAAGACCAGGGCAGTTACTGAAAAGCAAAGAGAAAGCAGCGATGAGATGGTGAAGGCATTGAATGCTGGCTTGTCTTCTAAAACCGGTTCACCGTATTTATCGAGTCCGCCCGGTGCAGATGCTGATTGCGAAGGCAACTGTTGCAATGAGCGCAGCAACCACAGAGCATGATTCGGAGGTTTTGACTAGCCAATCACTGCCTTCTTTTCGAAGATCTTTGTGTGAAGTTGTGAAGATCTGCTGTGGTATCTCCTCTTTTTCGTTGCGGAGAACAGATGAACGAGGTGGCATGGAGTTTTTGACAACCTGCATGCATGCATCATAAAGAGATTTAACTCTAGAAAGTTTAAGACTCATGAGATTGTATGTGCCAAACATTTTGAAATTTAAACAATTAATGTGAGAGTAGTCAACAAATCAAATTTTAATGGGTACTTTTGGAATATGAAAAGCACAAGAAGTCAAATTTTAGGCTTAATTAGGTAACTTGGTGAGTTGGATCTTAGTCACCAAGTTTTACTTATAATAAATTAGGTTTTCTCATAAAAAATATAAGACGATGGATTGTAGTTAAGAAAACATTAGTTTGAAGGGGAAAAGTGACATTTACTATTAACTTTTTACTATGTACAGCACGCTTAAAAGATCGATCAAGTTTAGTGACCTTAGAGCATTTCCACCAGTTAGCCCCTTGCCATGGCAAGGGGAGCCCTAGGGCAGCTATGATTCACGTGAATAGTGGCTGCCCTAGCCCCCCCCCACAAAGTGTGTTTCCAGCAGTTTAGGTCTGCCATGACAAATACTATTCATGTTTTTATTTTTTTCACAACTTTGTTTACTTAAACAATTAATTTAGATAAGATTTTTCGGTTCCTACGTGTCAATACTATTCATATTGGATAAGATTTTCGGTTTCAAATTTCAGATACATTTCAAAATTCAAATTTCAGATAAATTCAAAATTTGAATTTCAGATACATTTCGAAATTCAAATTCCAGATAAATTTCCAATTCCAAATTTCATTTGAATTTCAAAATTCAGATAAGATTTTCATCCTTTAAAATTGCGCCACGTGTCATCTCTATATGTCTAAATTTTTCTATAAAACCAGAGGCTCAGCTCATACCTCCCACACCATATCTTCTCTACATCTTCATTTCTCATATTTTAGATTTCATTTATCAGATTTTAGATTTCATTCTCTATTCTCAATGTCAAACATGGAAGATGTTTTGGATAGGCAAGAGCGAGAAAGGCGAGCAAGAATACGCAGAAGAGCTGCAAGCAAAAGGGCGCAGAGAGAACTAGATGAGCAACTTGGTGTGGCCGTTGCTTTGCTGGAGGAAGAAAACCAGAGCCGTCGTGGTTCACGAGAAGGCCGGGCATCGAATGTGGACAGACATAGACATTCTCGGGGTAAGAATCTTCTGGAAGATTATTTTATCTCACAATCTCTGTACTCTGATGTTCATTTTCGAGCAAGATATAGAATGCAACCCCATTTGTTCAATAAAGTCATGCATAATATTTGCAATTATGATGACTACTTTGTTCAAAAGAAAAATTGTGCTGGAGATTTGGGGTTGCTTCCCGAGCAAAAGTTCACAGCTGTGATACGAATGTTGGCGTATAGGTCATTTGCTAATCAGGTGGATGAGATTGCCCGGATGGGGAAGTCCACTATTTTGGAGAGCTTGGTTCGATTTTGTAATGCAGTGGAAAATCTGTACACCGGGGACTACCTACGCAGACATACGCCCAGGGACCTGCAACGGATTCTACAAAAGCTGAGTCTGGTGGATTTCTTGGAATGATTGGTAGCATTGACTGCATGCACTGACAATGGAAAAATTGTCCATCTACTTGGCAAGGGGATTATGGTAATCGGAAAGGGCAGAAAAGCATCATCCTCGAAGCAGTTGCTGGTTTTGATACCTGGGTTTAGCACGCCTTCTTTGGAGTTGCCGGCTCTCAAAATGATTTGAACATCCTGGTTCAATCCCCGGTGTTCAATGATGTTTTGAGAGGTGAATGCCCAAATATCACGTATCAAGTCAATAATACCGTCTATCAGAACGGGTATTATCTAGCTGATGGTATCTACCCGAGATGGACAACATTTGTGAAATCAATTCCACATCCCAATCCCAGAATGAAATTTTTTTTGCTGCCTATCAAGAGGGGTACAGAAAAGATGTGGAGAGGTGCTTTGGTATCCTTCAAGCTCGGTGAGATATTATCAGGGGCGCGGCGTGTCTATTTGACGAGGAGGTGCTCAGAAGTATAATGATGACTTGTATCATCCTCCACAACATGATTGCGGAAGATGAGTATGATTACGATGTTGATGAAGTGTATGAACCAGATCCCATGAACACGACCTTAACACGAATTTATGAAAAACCTATGGGGCCAAATGGAGAACCAGTGCAGCAGGATCCGTTGGTTAGAGACGGTACTTTCATGCATCGTATGATTGAGCGCTACACGGAGATGCAATCGTCGTATATTCATGAACACCGTCAAGTTGACTTGATGGAGCATTTGTGGGCAGTGAAAGGCAATAAAGGTCAATGAAGTCAAGTGGAGATGTTTTTTTACAAATTTATAAATAAACCCAATCCTAGACATGTATTTATAAAAAAATCCAAGCACTATTTAAACATAGAAACACACCCAAAATCAACCCCAAAGTCAACTTTTTGGGTATGTTTATAAATGGGTTTTGAGTGTGTGTAATGATGAGTTTTGGGTGTGTTTATATGTTTAAATAGTGCTTGGGTTTTTTTATAATTTCAACCCCCATTTTGGGTGTTTTAGTGAAACTCCCATGTTTTTTTAGTGCATTATGTTTATGTTGTATTTTTAGTTATGCTTTGTTGTTTTTTTATGCTTTTGTTGTGGTTTGTTTATTTTTTATGCTTTGGTTGTGGTTTGCTTTTTATGTATGGAATGTTTTGAATAAAAAGGAATTTTGTTGAATATTTTCTTCATTCACTATAAGAAAATCAATACAACTCATAAAATAAAATACATGAATTACCACTAATTTTTTAAACAAAAAAAAAAAATACAATAAAATGAAAGGCAAGCAAACTAATTTAATGGTACAATGAAATGAAAGGCAAGCAAACTAACTTAATTGTTTTGATCATTTAACCAATCCGTGTTGCTAGGTCCATCGTCACGAAAAAGTCTTCGTCTCATAACATCCATTCGTTCTAGCTTCCAATATTGTTTTGTTTCAGGGGACATATGGGTTGTATCCATGGCTATTGTATCCCGATCCTTATTTTCAATCTTTTCTTGGCGTGCATACTCCCTTTCTTGGCGTACATACTCCCTTTCTTTTGCATTTTCTACATCAATTGCCCTATCGTGCTCTTGTTGTTTCATGTCCATTTCAATTCTCATGGCTTGCATCTTTGAAAGTTCCTCCAAAAATTTAGATGATGACTTGGTAGAATGACTCCCTCTCTTCGCCTTCGCCGCTTTCCTCCCAATAAGCCTCGGCTCCTTTTAGATAAGTGAGTCTTGACTCATCGGGGAATCCATAGGTGAATCCGATGCCGATGTCTCATGGAGTGGTGTCTCGTTCAAGACTACCGTCGGACCTGTTGGAATAATTTGGAATTTCTTACAATTCTTCACCACCTCCCAACAATGGGTATGGTTGAAACTTTTTTTTTCCTTGCCCAGTAGCACCAAAAAACATTTGTGCTTGTATAGTCTATTAAAAAAAAATGAAAATGCAAGAAACTTTAAAAATTATTGGCAATGCAACAAGTATAAAAAAATAATAATGGAAATACAAGAAACTTTAACAATTTATTAGAAATGCAAAACAAAATTTAAATATTGCAACAAACATTCATATTAATATTGGAAATACAAGAAATATTAACAAAATATATAAATTGCAAGAAATATTTAAATAAACTTTAATATGACATATAAATTAATAAAACAAAAAATACAAATAATTTACCTCACTGGTAAGGTTTTCCCTGCTTCTATGGTTGTCCATCGCCTTTGCCAAGGTATCCCTCCATTTCGCCAACTCTTTGTTAAGAATTTTCCACCTACTAGATAGTGCCTGATCTGTACGGGTCGAACCAACTACCCTTTCACAAAAATCCTGATGAATTTTTTTTTTCCACATATGACATAATTTCATCTCATTGCCCGTTATGGGACAATGACTAATGTGGAGCCAAGACTCACACAAGCTAACATCTTCCATGACGCTCCATGCCCCTTCGGTTTCACTAGAAGAACCCATAAATTTTTCTAGAAAAATACAACTTCAAAGTGAAAAAAATATTGACTACAAAGTGAATAATGGTAGAATGAGAAGAAAATGTATGAAGAGTTGGTGTTAAAAGTGAAGAGTATTGGTTGGTATTTATAGGAAAAAAAAATCAGTATTTTTTGGGTATTTTTTCAAATTTTTTTCAATTTTTTTTCATGTTTTTTTTGGGCAGAATAACAGCTGCCGTTGGATTGCTGGAAGAAATGAATCGGAGCACCCAGAGCATCGCCACGTGGAAGAGAGCCGTTGGGTGCGAGTTTCGATTTTTTTTCATTTTTTATTCACGAAAAATGGCTGCCGTTGGATTTGGAATAAAGTGGATCGGACAACTGTTGGGAGCGCCATGTGGAATAGACCCGTTGGGGGGGTCACTGTAGCGGGCGCGTCAATTTTTTTTTTAATGTTGGCACGCGCCAACGTTAAAAAATTTTAAACAGCAGCGCTGACGTCGTCGTGACGTCTGACGTCAGCCCAAAACGAGTTTTTCTCCTCGGGCCGAACCTCCCCAAGGGCTAGCCCAGGCAGATTTTTTTTGCTGGGGTCCACACCTTGCTCTGGCAGATTTTTGTTGCTGGAAACACCATTTTGGGTTTGCCCCTCCCAGCCCTCCCCCAAGGCCCCTTGCTGGAAATGCTCTTAGATGTTTGAGCCGAGTTTGACAAGAGATTAATTAAAGATTAAGTATCAAAGCCTAGGTTACCTAGTGATGATAGATCGATGAATATCAATAACAGTGTACATACCATATACCACTTGAGTTCCCACTGCATTTGCAGTGCCGCACCTGGAGTATGCCATGGCCGATAACTTCCATATTTAGCAGCAAGATGCAATGCATTGTTGCCTTTGATGTCCACCTGACGTAACAAGTTTGCGATTGATTTCTTTTTCTCCATCAGCAGTAACTTGAGAACATGGGATTGCCTGTTCTCAATTGCCAGGAGCGCAACATTCTTGTTTTCTGAGTCCACATCGTGAATAGCCACTGGAAATTTTTTTAGGATTTTCTCCACCATTTCGCTCACTCCCATCTTTGCTGCAATTAATATTGGTGTCATCAGCTGCCTTTTCATTTGCTTATCTCCCACGTTTTGTCCTTCTTCCTCTTTGTATCTAATTCGGGCTTCTCTAATTCGGGAGGTTTAGGAACTAGTGTAATTTTTTATTCATCTGTTGGTCGAGTTTCTTTGGGATTTTGTGCATACATGTATGAAGAAGTATGGTCAAGCAATTGATTCATGACCTGAGTGGCCCATTTATGTTTCCTTTTGTCTTGGTGGATTTTCTGTATGCTCGAAATTCCTAGAAACACAAATGACATTTGTCAATTAAAAGCACTCTATAGATATGTCCAATTGATTTTTCTCTATTACATTAATTTTCTTTCAATTTGAACGATGCTTTTTATTTTATATATGGCCAAGGTTATTGGTATAAATAGATATATATATATATATATATGTATAAACGAAAGTGTAAATGTATTCACCCAAAAGTCCTCACCAAAGCCTCCGTGATTAAGTAGCAAATTGTAACAAATGATGCATAAATATAATTGGGATGCCTTTGTCTACCCTGTTCCTCTCGTTGGTTTGTACCTGCAGTTGGAAAAACACCATTCATGTTTAGGTTTATTTTCTCTATTTAAGAGATGTATTTTACAGTTTAAGGGTTGTTTTCCATAGAAAACATCATGGAGACACCATTCATGAGAAGTGATAGGGTTCACTACAAGTTCAAAGGACATTATGGTTACCCAACTTACCTTGCATTGAGCTGCTCTTTTGTTGGGGATTCTCTGCGCATCTTCCTTTTTATTTCCTCTCTTAGCTAGACTTAGAGAAGAACATATCCTATTTCCCCATGATTTAGCTGGAAATGGAGAAACTATATTATATTAGACTTGTGTTTTCTACTTTGTCCCTCCTAACTTTACAATTTTAGCTCTGTCCCTAAATTTACTGATTGTATGCGAAACTTTTATTAGAGACTGTTTTTCTTCTGGAAACATTAATATAACACCCTTATATGATCAAACAACTATATATATTTTTATTTTCTCTTCAAAAAACAAGTACATGCATGATGTATACATACTTAAAAAGGTCATATCATCATAGTTCTCTTTTTTAATAATTTTGTCCCCTGAAAGCCTAGTAATTACCAAGTGAGACATGAAACTGCCAAGTGCAAATGCATTAGCATTGGATTACATGAATTAAACATCCAAAAGCTTGATCATACACCAAAAATAAAAAATAAAATCGATAGAGATATTCTTACATTGGTATATGAGACGATCCAACAGTGTAAGGCGGCTACTGCTTTTGAATGCTGATGGAGTATTGGCGAGAATATGCAGGGGAGATAAGCCATGTTGAAGAATACACGAGTCCCACATCGGAAACTTAACAAAATAGAAAGTCCCATATAATAAATGGTTCCACTCCTAATAACATCGATGCATTTTGTATAAAACCTCATACCTGCTAAACATGTGATTAAGTTGGGGACAATATCGATATTGCTAGTGGTGGGCCAAAGGTCCGTCCATATGAAATCTTAGCATGGTATCAGAGCCTGGTTTCTTGTGACCTGTGCTTGCGTTCTTCTTGAAATTTAAGTGCTTTCCAATGATATGTTTATTGACGTATCCTCATTACCTTGTATCAAATTTCTCATATTCAAATCCAAACCCTTATATCAAATTTCTTCAGATTTCTCATATTCAAATCCAAAACCCTAAATCAAATTCCTCATATTTTTTTTCCCCAAATCCAAATCCCTCAAATCTAAAGTCCTCAAATCCTCTTATCCAAATCCCTAAACACATACCATCAAATCTTATACACATACCTCTTAAATCCAATTCCTACATCAAATTTCTCACATCACCTTCCTCACCTTCTCATATCACATCTTACTTCCGCTGCGATGTTAGGAACCTATACGATTCTCCATCTTATTGCAGACTCACCGAAGCATGCGGTCAATCATGCTGACCTGGCTACCCAGACTCCTTCTTCTATCACCACCACCAAATGTTCTACTCTTCATACGTCTTCCAAGAACAGATATTGCATATGCTGTGAGTGTGGAAGAGTATTTCATGACTCATTTACCAAGTTGGGCATTAGTGACATATATGCACCAACTTGAGGAGGAGTGTTGACGTGAGTCTCCTAATTAATCAAGAAGATTTACTTCATTGATTAATTAAGGGATTTACTTTCCTATTTTTTATATAAGTGATAAATCATTGTACAATTAGGAGATACTTTACTAATTCCTTACTGTATCTAATTCCTTGTAAGACCCTCATGTAAACTCCTATATATACCTCATCATGTAATCTAAAGTATTCAAACCATATTCATATTTTAACATGGTATCAGAGCGGATCGGTTGACTGGGCCCGATTAAACCCAAATCAAACAAACTCAAATCAAACAAAAAAACCCAAATTGAATCAAAATCAAACAAACCCCAAATTAAAAATTATTAAAAAAAAAGGTGAGTGATGTGGAATTGATTGCATGTGTGGCCCACTAAAAAAGTGGTCCCACGTGAGGAGAAGTGTTGAAGAATACACGAGTCCCACATCGGAAACTTAACAAAATAGAAAGTCCCATATAATAAATAGTTTCACTCCTAATAACATTGAAGCCTTTTGTATAAAACCCCACACCTGCTAAACAGATGATTAAATTGGGGACAATATCGATGTTGTTAGTGGTGGGCCAAGAGTCCGTCCCTTTGAAATCTTAACAAGCCACTTTGATTAATATTATTAACAAGTTCTGGGTGCCACAAAATGATATGGAATGCCAAATCTATATATTTAAAAAGGAAATTAATAATAAAATATGATATTCAGTTAAAATATATATATATATATATATATAAGAAGTAATAATAATCTATTTGTACCACTCCGGAAACAATAATAATCTATTGGTTTTACATCATATGACTTGGTTTTAATTGGGGCACACTTCTTACAAAAGCCTCACCTCACTCCGGAAACAAATTTCAAACCACACACTCTTAATACTTGTTTCCTCAAAAAAAAAAAAAAAAAACACACACACACACATAGAAAAACACAATTTATTTATAGCGCCAAATAGATGATCGAGTCCCACTTAATTAGTGTCTATATTCCTTGTAGCTGCGCTGTGGAACCTTGCTGAAGATGACCCTTATGAGATCATAGTAGAGGGACAACTGGGCAAGAGCGAAAATGGTAACCGGCAAGCAAGTCGCTACATATAATGGATATGCCACATGTCTGAGGTGTCGATCAAGGAGAAAAATATGGCCACTACAGAATGAGACTAACACGGCAGCTATGGATGCGAAGAGTGATGTTAAACCCAGCAAAAGTTTCCGGGGCAAGCTGATGGAAAAATCACGCGCTTCGTATCGAGACGTAATAATGGTTAGAAAGAAGACCAGGGCAGTTACTGACAAGCAGAGAGCAAGCAGTGATGAGATGGTGAAGGCATTGAATGCCGGTTTGTCTTTGAAAACCGGTGAACCAGTTTTATCATCGAGTCCGCCCGGTACAGATGCTGATGTTGCGAAGGCAACTGTTGCAATGAGCGCAGCAACCAGAGAGCATGATTCGGAGGTTTTGACGAGCCATTCACTGCCTTCTTTTCGAAGATCTTTGTGTGAAGTTGTGAAGACCTCCTCTGGCATCTGAACATCTTTGTTGTAGCGAACAGATGAACGAGGTGGCATGGAATTTTTGACAAACTGCATCCATGCACAATAAAATTTAGAGCATTTAAAACTTTATTCAAAGATTGATATCTGTTCAATTAATGACCTTATTATTAGTTTGAGTTAAGTCTCAATTGAAAAAGAAACCATTTAACTATTTGTTATTATCATTATAAAATTTAAGTGTTTAGTTGTATTATTCTTGATTTGTTTGAGTTATATATATATATATACCCCTTCTATTGAGGGATTCCTCAAATAATTTTATTTGAGGGACGCCCTTTAGGGTACCCTACAATTTTTTTTCCAATGATCCAAACCATATATTTTTTAGGTCTTCATTCATAGATCATCCTTACAAAAAATTAGACAAATCGGAAATCGTTTCGACATCCAATTTTGTCTTACAAAATCAATGAACACAGTGCTTCAATAAAGTACTAAAATTTCAATAACTCAATTGAGTGGTCAAATGATATTGGATTCAAGTGATTTTTTGTAAAGATGATCTTTGAATAAGTATCTACAAAATAGACGGTTTGGATTGGTGAAATACATTCCATAGTGGGGCCTATAAGGGGTGTCCCTCAAATAAGCTTATTTGAGGGATCCCTCAATGGAAGCTATATATATATATATATATATATTCCATTTTAATGAGGGATTCCTCAAATAATTTTATTCGAGAGACACCCATTAGGGTCTCTTAGAGTATCTACAAGCATGATCCTTATTTTTTAGTTAAAATTTAGGTAAAAACACACAAAAGCTGTTTTAGGAGCTCTCTATAAAATTTGAACTCCAACCATACTCCCTAATTTAGAGAGTCATCAATACTATAATTATTTTTTAATTCAATATAATTGGTTCATCTCTATACAAAATAATATATATTTTTTAAATTGCATTAATTAAAAGTTTAAAATATGCATAAAACAAAGCAACATTAAATTATGGGGAGCTATTAGGAGTCATTTCTCTCTCCTCAGATTTAGGAGCTCCAAGAGGTCTCCCTATTTAGGAGGTGGATATGGAGCATGGTTGGAGTTGTATTTTTCCAATTCGTCCCTAAAATTTGTCTAAGGGGGTGTTTTTAGGGAGCCCATTGTGGATGCTCTTAAGAATTTTTTTTCAACAATCAAAACCGTCTATTTTCCAAATCTTCATTCATAGATCAAATCATGCAAATTGAAAATCATTAAGGCATATAATTGGGACCAATAAAATAGACAAACACGGTGCTTCATTAAAACAAATAAGATTATTGTTAGATATATACGTACCGTGTACCACTTGAGTTCCCACTGCATTTGTAGTGCGGCACCAGGAGTAAGCCATGGCCGATGACTTCCACATTTAGCAGCAAGATGCAATGCATTGTTACCCTTGTTGTCCACCCGACGTAACAATCTTGTGATTTGTTTCTTCCTGTCCATTAGTAAACTGTAAACATGGGGTTGCCTGTTCTCGACTGCCAACAGTGCAACATTCTTGTTTTCTGAGTCCACATCGTAAATAGCCATTGGAAATTTTTCTAGGATTGTTTTCACCATTTCACTCACTCCCATCTTTGCTGCAATTAATATTGGTGTCTTCTTATCTTTGTCCTTCTTCTTATCTTCCAATTTGTCATTCTTCTTATCTTCCGTACTGTCTTTCTTCTCTGTATCCAATTCGGTACGATCAGGAAAATCTCCAAATTTATCTTTATCGTCTGGAGCTTCTCCAGAATTTTGTACGACATTCTTGTATAAAGTACTATGGTCAACCAATTGATTCATGACCTGAGTAGCCCATATATGTCGCCTTTTGTCGTCGAGGATTTTATCTATGCTCCAAACTGCTAGAAATACAAATGATGACATTCTAATTAAAAACAACTTTAGCATGCCTGAGGGGGTTTCAAAGAAATATGTGCAATTAATTTTCTTTCATTTGGCTCCTTCAAATTGAGGAAGAGCTCATTCTCAGAGCAAATGGGATTTTGACTTTTTTTTCTTCTTCAAATTCTTTTAATTTCTTTGTTTTGGAATTTGCCAAGTGTCAAAATTCCATTTTCTTTGAGGATAAGCTCCTCCTTAGTTTTAAGAAGCCAAACGTTGCTCATAAATGAAAATGTAAATTAACGAATTCACCACAAAGTTTGATAGTACTGACTGCTTCGCGGAGAACCATTGATCACGTCCAAGACAGCTGTGATTAAGTTGAAAAACTTAACACATGAGGAGTAAATATAATTGGGGATGACCTTCTTCTCGTTGGTTCATACCTACAATTTGAAAAACAAGAAGGAAAACAATGCTAAAAAAGTTGCACATATTGAAATCAATGGGCATCCAAAAACATTTTATCAATGTATTCGTAATGTCTTAAATTGAATTATTGACCTTGACAAGATGGACTTTGTGCAGTTGTGATCGCATAAAACTTTAAGGCATAAATATTCAGAGTTTTTATATTAAATTTCAATTTCAAGATTATCATGGAGTCAACGAAAATTCATATTCGAGGATGAGTTTTTTTTTCTGACTAGGGGAGTTTGATATAGGGAAAATCAAGGGATTCTCATCATTACTGCTAAAATTTAAAGTTACTTATTTATTTTCCATGTTTACTTATTAGACGAAGAAATTATAACCACTTGAAATTGAGAGAGATGACGAAAGGGATGAGTAATAAAAGTGAAAACAAAAAGTTGAAAGTGAAAACAATTTCCAATATATTTCAATTTTTAGTTTTCGTTTTCACTTTTGTTACTCCTCCTTCTCATCCTCTCCTCATGTTTTCTCTCAATCCCATCTCCACTCTCATTCTCACTTCCATTCTCCCTCTTTTACTTCTATACTTCAGCACAAAAAATGAAACTTAAAACTACAATTGAAATGGTTATCAAACGGGCCCTTAATTATTAGTTTTCAAATTTTTTTAATAAAAAAAATGAAAAATGAAAACATATTTGGTAATAGATTTTGTTCTTTGTTTTCAAAATAGTGAAAATGAATTTTTTTTTGCTTGTGTGCTTCTGTTTAGGTTTATTTTCTCTATTTAAGAGATGTATTTTACAGTTTAAGGGTGGATACACCATTCATGAGAAGTGATAAGGTTCACTACAAGTTCAAAGGACATTATAGTTACCCAACTTTACCTGGCATTGAGCTGGGATTCTCTGCATCTTCCTTTTTATTTCCTCTCTTAGCTAGACATAGAGAAGAACACATCCTATTTCCCCATGATTTAGCTGGAAATGGAGAAACTATGTTATATTAGACTTGTGGTAAATATGTGTGGTGACGAAAAAGCAACGTATAAATTGGATAAGTGACTACCACTCACTTAATTCTTGAGATTCAGAATCCCTATTGTCGATATTCCTTCCTTTTTTGCCGCGGGGACAAATCTTTTTGTCAACTTCTTGCCCTTTTAGCTCTTCAGCAATCAAACCTGAGAAATGAAATGGAAAAACTTATTCGGACAGAAGTACAATTGCAAGATATAGAGTAATTAACCAAGGTCCCTGCAGTTGCAAGATATAGAGTATACTTGTATTTTCTACTTCGTTCCTCCTAACTTTACAATTTCAGCTTCGTCCCTGAATTTACTGATTGTATGCAATACTTTTATTAGAGACTGAGTTTTTCTTCTGGAAACATGAATATAACACCCTTATAATGATCAAACAACTCTATATATATATATATTTTTTTCTTCAAAAAAACAGGTACATGTATGATATACATACTTAAAAAGGTCATATCATCATAGTTCTATTTTTAAATAATTTTGTCCCCTGAAAGCCTAGTAATTACCAAGTGAGACATGAAACTGCCAAGTGCAAATGGATTAGCATTGTATTACATGAATTAAACATCCAAAAGCTTGATCATACACCAAAAAATAAAAAATAAAATCGATAGAGATATTCTTACAATGGTATATGAAACGATCCAACGGTCTAAGGCGGCTACTGCTTTTGAATGCTGATGGAGTATTGGCTAGAATATGCAGGGGAGATAAGCCAATCTGATTAATACAATTAACAAGTTCTTTGTGCCACAGAATGATCTGGAATGCCAAGCCTATATATTTAAAAAGGAAATTAATAATAAAAAATGATATTAAGTTAACATATATATATATATATATATATATATAAGAAGTAATAATAATGCTATTTGTGCCATATTTATTTATCATTTTGTCGAAGTAAACTCCACCAATGTATATGGAACTCACTTATATTAGAGATGTGATCGACAATATGATGGTTCAAATAGCAACAATCTTTAAGAAGTGGGTATGCCACACACTTACTGAAGTATTCACCGGACATAGCTGCATGGAGAATGGTATCACCATTCCTTGCTCTAAATGAATAGCATCCTTCTACACAGTGACTATGAAGGCAAAGAAAAACCTTCTCATGCCCATTAAGAGCTGCCAAGAAGAGAGGGGTCTCGTCCTGATCATTGCGAAGCGACACGAGTTTGCGGTCTTTGGTGGCCATTGCATGACACGTTTCCACATCCCCCACTTTAGCAGCTAAATGGAGAGGTGTGTTGCCTTTCTTGTTTTTTATTTGCAATATCTTGGATGCATTTTCTTTAATGATCTCCAGCAAATCCAGCACAATTTTTGTTTCGCCATCGAAAGCAGCGATATGTAGAGCAGTGTCCCCCATTTTGGTGATACGCAAATCATGAACATTCTCTGATGATCTATAGAGCCCCACAACTTTTTCCCAGTCGCCGGTCATGGCATTATCGAACAGGTCCTCCTCCACTTCCCTCCCTCTATCCACCACTTCCTCCACTCTCTCCATGTCTGGCCTCTTGCACTAGCGAGTCTAATGATTACGTGATATATATAGCAAAGAAAGCGTTTGTGACGCCACTGTAGAGAATTGTTATATATACACATATACATTCATTAATAGTGTTTTTTTTATAATAAAGTTTTCTTTTAAAGATAAAAAATTGATTAACCATTTAATCATCATACCGTACGTATATATGATTATTTTAGTGTTTTTATTCAAATCTCAGTGTTCATCCATTTATCCTTCATTAGAGTTAAGTGACTAGTAAGATATTTACAATTTTACTTTTTGTTGTTGTTGTTGTTGTTGCAAGAATGATGTTTGAAGGGAGGCTCTAAAAAATAGATATATAGTTTGGATCATAAAATCACATTGCGGGTATATATTAAGTTATAGTAGTGCATGAATTTGAAATTTGTTTGATACAATATTGTTCGCTATTACTTATGTTATGCTGATGGAGTAGAGGTTAATTATGTCCAATTAACTAACTTTGATTAATAATTTCTAATTTTTTTTTTAGATAGAAAGAATCTAGAAGCATCTGAAAAAAAAAAAGGCAGAGGAGACTCAGGAACAAAAGATTTAGCTTGTGATTGTTTCATCATTTTTTTTTTTTTTTTTTTTTTTTTTTTTTTTTTTTTCCCCCAAGACACTTACTTACTGTCAGTGGTGGATCCAGGATTCAAAAGTCAGGTAGGCGAAGCTTACCTTAAAATTCGACGGTACAAGTGAATTTCATTCATAAAAATAAAAAGATACACCTAGTCGGGGAGAGCGTAATGAGATTTACCCTCAGATGTAAAAACTTGACAAAAATAAACAAAATAAAAAATTAATACAATGCAACAAAAACTAAACTATTTAAATCTAAAACTAAATTAAACTATTAAAAAACTTAAGATGCATACATTTATTTTAGGAAAAATCCAATAGAAGAATACTTATGGCCTTAGATATGAGAAAATGCTACCAAGAGAGAATGTCCAGACTCAAGAAGAAGTTGCAAAAGATAATGATTTGGGACTGTCTGACTATTGCACAACCAAAAGGAATTGGTTGCTTACTTATATTGCTTCCCCCCCTTTTCTTTTTTTAAGTTTGACTGGGGCATATAACACATAGGTTGCTTTTAAGTTTGGGTAGGCATGGGCTCACACCATTACATGGGATGGGTAGGATTAGCTTTGCTTACATATAGGTTTTTTTTTTGTCAAAAAATTTGGGTAGGCAGCTGCCTACCTTGCCCTTGCTAAAGAACCGCCACTGCTTACTGTCATATATTTTCTGAGAAGGAAGGCATTAATTAATTGCTCTTTGTTTGTTCCATCCAACTCCAAGCGCGATAAAAACCTTGTATACCATAAAACAAAAAGAGATGGAAATAAAAGCAATCAAAAGCGAAATCGTAAAGCGCATGCTTGTGCTGGACGTCAGTTTCTCCACATATAAGTAGAACTCATGAAATGTGACCACGAACAGACCCAGGATCTCAAATTAGGATATGCTAAATTTACCTTACGCACATAGTTATTAAACTTGACAGTACATAGTGAAATTCATTAATAACAAAAGACAACACCTAATCATGATGACATAATGAGTTTTACCTTTCAAAACGCATCTAGTACATAATTCTTTTCTATTTTCTATAGTATGTGTGGAGTGAAGGGGGGTTATTTTCTACCAAAAAAATAGAAAATAAGAGGGATTGTTTTCTAACAAAAAATAAAAGAAGCATGAGTTGTTTGTGTTTGGCCTTTGGCCCCTTTTGTACCAAAAAGAAAAAGAGAGAGAAAAAAGAGGTGAAGGGGGATTATGAGAGTGCATGGCTATTCATTGGGTGGGATGGGTATGTTGGTTTCGGCTAAAAAAGACAAAGTCACTGGTCCGTCTCTGAATGTGACTCATGAAATACGCTGGAATAACAAGTTATTATTGTGTTCTCCTGTCAAGTCAAGTTGATCGTACTTGGTTGTCTAAAGTAACAGGAAACTTCAAAATGACTGACGTTTAAAGTCCTAAGCTAGCTAGCCCACTTGTACCCAAAAAGCAATCAAAAGCTAAATTGTGCAAGGCATGCTTATGCTTGTGCTCTGCTCTGCTCATGAAATATATGCTTACATATCAAAGTTATCACTTTGTTGATCTCCTGTCGCATTCATCCTCCTACTTGTTGTCCAACAGAGGAAGACAAAGCTGGCACGTACCTTTTTTTCATTCCTCCTCGTCATCACTTGTGTGCATTCTCCTACACTAGAGGCCTTCTAATTGGGGCTGGGCCTGATCTGGTTTGATCCAGTTTTTAATTTAAATTATTGAGAGAACCGAACCAATCTGGACTTGTCCACTGTTTGGGCCTGAGCCCATTTCATTTCACTTTCTTCTGTTCCATTAAAATTAATTTTCCCTAACAGAAATTTTCAGCATTCATTTTCTAATAGGCCCAAGCCCAAATTCATCCTCCAACAAACATTTAACACTTGGACCAGAAAGGGCAAAAAAAGAGAGGAAAGAGATTAAAATAAATATCAAAAGTTTGGATCTTGAAGTGAACCAATTAAAACAAAGCAAAGTCAATCGCTAATGTCTTTTATTTTCTCCGTTAGGGTGTTTCCTTGCAGATGCCCCAGGTAAGTGCTTCAGAATTCGGTTTTTGTCTTTCGTGCCCCTTTTTTTAGTTTGTTTTCTTAGTGGTAGCCTTTTAACTCCTTTTGTTTATATATCTATTTGGTCTTCACCAAATCACGGTGAGTCACATCAATTTTCTCTGAAAAAGCGATTATTTCTTCTTTTATCAAACAGGATGAAAAGCTAAAATTGTAAAAATAAGTGATTTTGGCCTCAAATAAGTAATGCCAAAGAGGTCATAAGTTCAAATTATTGATCAAAATTAAGTCATTATCTTATAGTAGCAAGCACCAATTTTTTATTTTTTATTTATCATTTTTTGTATATTTATTAAGTATACAGAATGTGAGCATTTTGAAAAGAAAAAAAACTACTGTATGCAACTAGTATGCAACTAGAGGGTGTTTGTGGAGAAAAAGCTGGTGAAAAAATCAGTCACAGAAGAAGGGTAAAAGTACTACCCTAATTAACCCTAGCTTAATTATCTTTTAATATATGTCATCATGCATATGGCATTATTTGTAAAAACAATCTTTGTTTATTCTTCATCCTTTTATTCTTGAACACACATATATCTTAACTGGGTTGTACATCATCATATGGCTTGGTTTTAATTGGGGCACACTTCTTACAAAAGCCTCACCTCACTCCGGAAACAAGTTTCAAACCACACACTCAAATCAAACCAATTAATAAAAAACAAAAACAAAAACAAAAAACACACACACACACACTTTGAAAAACACAATTTATTTATAGCGTCGAATAGATGATCGAGTCCCACTTAATTAGTGTCTATATTCCTTGTAGCTGCGCTGTGGAACCTTTCTGAAGATGACCCTTATGAGATCATAGTAGAGGGAAACCTGGGCAAGAGCAAAAATGGTAACAGGCAAGCAAGTCGCTGCATATAATGGATATGCCACATATCTGAGTTGTCGATCAAGGAGAAAAATATGGCCAGTACAGAATGAGACTAACACGGCAGCTATGGATGCGAAGAGTGATGTTAAACCCAGCAAAAGTTTCCTGGGCAAGCTGATGGAAAAATCATGTGCTTCGTATCGAGACGTAATAATGGACAGAAAGAAGACCAGGGCAGTTACTGACAAGCAGAGAGCAAGCAGTGATGAGATGGTGAAGGCATCGAATGCCGGCTTGTCTTTGAAAACCGGTGAACCAGTTTTATCATCAAGTCCGCCCGGTACAGATGCTGATGTTGCGAAGGCAACTGTTGCAATGAGCGCAGCAACCACAGAGCATGATTCGGAGGTTTTGACGAGCCAATTACTGCCTTCTTTTCGAAGATCTTTATGTGAAGTTGTGAAGATCTCCTGTGGTATCTGACCTGCTTTGTTGTAGCGAACAGATGCACGAGGTGGCAGGGACTCTCTGACAAACTGCATCCATGCACAATAAAATTTATATAATTTAAAACTTTATTCAAAGATTGATATCTGTTCAATTAATGACCTTATTAGTTTGAGTTAAGTCTCAATTGAAAAAGAAACAATTTCACTATTTGATTATCATTATAAAATTTATAGTAAATTGAGCTTAGACCCATAAAATTCATTTTAAATCACCTACAACCCTTTCCTTTAGTTTTCTATTTAAAATACCCAATTTTTTCAAATAATACCCGACGACTAGGATCCAACTAAGCAAGTTACCTAATATAACTTAAAATATGATTTATTGTATTTTTCGGATTCCAAAACTACCCATATGTATAAGTTAATGTGTTATAGGAGGTGTAACTAATGACATCCGTTGAATTTGGAAATATCTCCAATTGTAATGGATGTAGGAACTATAGAAACTTATTTGAAATTAAATATTAAATTCCACATTAAAGTATTAGTAATCTATTTTGAATTAATGGTGTTTCCTTCTATGAATTACGACTAGTAATCTATTTAAAGTATTAATAATTTAAATTCAATATTAAATTTAGGAATTATTTTTTTTTTCTTTTTATGAATTATACGACCAATATTCTTTTTTATTATAGTTTTATGAATAATAGTACATTCTAATTATGTTGAAAAATAATTTGATAATCTATTTATTGTTTTGTTTTTAAAACATTTTTTTAATGAACCTATTTTTTCTCCAAATATTGTACATGTTTTTTTCTTTATTACTTGTTTTATGAAAAAAAATTGATCATCTTTTTATTGTTTGTTTTATGAAAACAATTTTTTAAAAATGAGCCTATTTTTCACTCAAAATAATGTACCTATTTTTTTTTCTAAATAATGGACCTATTTTTTCTCTCAAAATAATGTACATATTTTTTCTCTCAAAATAATGTACCTATTTTCTCTCAAATAATGTAACTATTTTTATTTCAAAATAATGCACCTATTTTTCTCTCAAAATAATGTACCTATTTTTTCTCTCAAAATAATGTACCTATTTTTTTTCCTCTAATAATGCACCTAGTAAAACAATTTACCTAGTATAATGAACCTATGTTTTTTCTCTAAACAATGTACCTTTTTTTTCTCTAATAATGTATACCTAGTAAAACAATTTACCTAGTATAATGAACTTATTTTTTTCTTCTAAATAATGTACCTATTTTTAATTTATAAAAAAATATGCATAAATTTCATTTATACAACGTACCTATTTTTTATAAATTATTATGTACCTATTTTTAATTTATGAAAATGTACGGAAATTTCAATTACAAAGTAATTGACCTATTTTTGTTAATTTTTTTGGGTAAATAATATACCTATATTTTTATACGTATATATTTATATTTTTTTATTTGCAATTTTAAGGGGCCATATGTTAGAGGGAATGGCAACCAAAAGAAATGGGGTGATTGATATGCTATTAATAAGGAGTTTTAATTACAATTATGGCAGTTACTGAAATGCTTAGAATAAATTATAAATAAAATATGAAGTTTGATGGCAAGGATGTGAAAACATAAGAATACTACGACCTCTTATATCTTACTGGTCATTTAAGTTTGAAATTGGGTTTTACACATAGATTTATAGAATGATGGGTATATGTCTAGGAAATAGAAATTGTAGGGACCAATTTTTTCAAATAATACCCGATGACTAGGATCCAACTAAGCAAGTTACCTAATATAACTTAAAATCTGATTTATTGTATTTTTCGGATTCCAAAACTACCCATATTTATAAGTGTAATGTGTTTGGGGGTGGGGGTGGACACCCGTTGATGTATGGTTTTTGCTATTTTCTTTTGGCTTCCCTTGACAACTTTGTAATAGGATGTGTTTTGTTATTTATCAAGCTCAAGTTTAGATTAAGAAAAACCTTTCTTGGTGTTCTTCTCTAACTTCTGCTCTATGGAGGTTCAAGCAAGTTGGCAAAGGTATTGTGCATTGCATATCATTACATTAAACAGTCTTCATAAAATGATGACTAGTCATCCGTTTCTCATATGACTAGTCATCCTGCTCTGTAGGATTCCAGTTGGATAACAAACTATTTTGTCCTATTCCTCTTTCTCTCTCTCTGCTGCCATGTGGGTTTCTGACCTAAGGAATTTTTTGGTCTGTAAAGGCTACGATTTTGCTCATTTGGCAGCTGCCTCTTTTGCGTGGAAGTTTTGAAAAGATTGGCTTGCTTTCTTTCTCTTCTTCTTCCTCAAGAGAGAACCAAATATTTCAACTATGAGTTTTTCCAATTGATTTCTTTTTGAAAAACTGCTTTTGAAACCTGAATCTGCATCTAGCTACTTAAATCATCTCTCATTTATATCTAGGTCAGATTCAAGACTGATTTCTTCAAGAGTATGGTTTCTTGAAGAAATTGGTCATTTTCCTTTGAATCCAAATATTGGTTTCGGTCTGTGTTGGAGCTTGCAAGCTAGTGTTATAGGATGAACGAGCTAGAGAAGGAGCTGCCATTGCCATGAAGAACTGAGCTTCAAGTTTTGCTAAGTTGGAGAAGAAGATTGCACAAAGGAGGTATTGCTCATATTCCTAAATAGATCTAGGTGCTTCTTGAGCTTGGTTGTGTTTCCTTTGTAAGAATCTTTTTCTACTTAATGGAGTGCCTGGTCGATTGATGACTCCCAGTTTTTCCCAATGGTGGGTTTCTGGGTGAACAAAATCTATTTTTAATTTATAAAAAAATGTGCATAAATTTCAATTATACAACGTACCTATTTTCTATAAATTATTGCGTACCTATTTTTAATTTATGAAAAATGAACGAAGATTTCAATTACAAAGTAATTGACCTATTTTTGTTAATTTTTTTTGGTAAATAATATACCTATATTTTTATACGTATATATTTATGTTTATATTTTTCATATGTACATTATTAGATATTTACTTTTTTTTTTTTTTTTTTTGTGTGTGCAATTTTAAGGGGCCATATATGTTAGAGAGAATGGCAACCAAAAGAAATGGGTTGATTGATATGCTATTAATAGGAGTTTTTAATTACAATTATGGCAGTTAATGAAATGCATAGAATAAATTATAAATTAAATATGAAATTTGATGGCAAGGATGTAAAAACATAGGAATACTACGACCTCTTATATCCTACTTGTCATTTAAGTTTGAAATTGAGTTTTACACATAAATTTATAGAGTGATGGGTATATGTCTGGGAAATAGAAATTGTAGGAACCTATATTGGACAAGCCCTAAAATTTAAGTGTATAGTTGAAATATCGTATTATTCTTGATTTTATCCCTTTTAATGAGGGATTCCTCAAATAATTTTATTCAAAACAATCAAAATAGTTTATTTTCCAAATCTTCGTTTACATATCAAATCATGCAAATTGAAAATCATTAAGGCATCTAATTGGGACCTACAAAATAGACAAACATGGTGCTTCATTAAAACAAATAAGATTATTGTTAGATATATACGTACCTTGTACCACTTAAGTTCCCACTGCATTTGTAGTGCGGCACCAGGAGTAAGCCATGGCCGATGACCTCCACATTTAGCAGCAAGATGCAACGCATTGTTACCATTGTTGTCCACCTGACGTAATAAGCTTGTGATTTGTTTCTTCCTGTCCACTAGGAAACGGTAAACATGGGGTTGCCTGTACTCGACTGCCAACAGTGCAACACTCTTGTTTTCTGAGTCCACATCCTCAATAGCCACTGGAAATTTTTCTAGGATTTTTTTCCACCATCTCACTCACTCCCATCTTTGCTGCAATTAATATTGGTGTCTGCTTTTTCACTTCCAAATTATCTTTATCACTCTTCTTATCTCCCAATTTATTATCTTTGTCCTTCTTATCATCCTTCTTCTCATCTTCTTTATTGCCTTTCTTCTCTGTATGATCAGGAACATCTCCAAATTCGGTAGGATCAGGAACATCTCCAAATTTATCTTTATCGTCTGGAGCTTCTCCAGAACTTTGTACGTTCTTGTATAAATTACTATGCTCAACCAATTGATTCATGACCTGAGTAGCCCATATATGTCGCCTTTTCTCGTCGTGGATTTTATCTATCCTCCAAATTGCTAGAAATTCAAATGATGACATGTTAAATTAAAACCAACTTTAGCATGCCTGATGGGGTTTCAAACAAATATGTGCAATTGATTTTTCTTAATGACATTATTTTCTTTCAATTGGCTCCTTAAAATTGAGGAGGAGCTCCTCCTAAGACAAATGGGATTTTGACCTGTTTTTTTTCCTTCAAATTCTTTTTTTGTTTTGTTTTGAAATTTACCAAGTGTCAAAATTCCATTTTCTTTGAAGATGCACGCCTCCTTACTTTTAAGAAGTCAAGCCTTGCTCATAAGCCTTGATAGTACTCACCGTTGATGGCTACCAAGACAGCTGTGATTAAGTTGAAAAACTTAACACATGAGGAGTAAATATAATTGGGACGACTTTCTCTCCCATCTTCCTCTCGTTGGTTCATGGCTACAATTTGAAAAACAGGAAGGAAAACAATGCTAAAAAGTTGCACATAGTCTTAAACATTTTATCAATGTATTCGTAATGTCTTATAATTGAATTATTGACCTTGACAAGATGCACTTCGTGCTGTTGTGATCACATAAAATTTTAAGGCATAAATATTCAGAGTTTTTATATTAAATTTAAATTTCAAGATTATCATGGAGTGAACGAAAATTCAGATTTGAGGATGAGTTTTTTCTGACCAGGGGAGTTTGATATAGGGAAAATCAAGGGATTCTCAATATTACTGCTAAAATTTAATGTTACTTATTAGACGAAGAAATTATAACCATTTGAAATTGAGAGAGAAATGATGAAAGGGGAGGATGAGAGAGAGGAGTAATAAAAGTGAAAACACAAAGTTGAAAGTGAAAACAATTTCAAATAGATTTCAATTTTTAGTTTTCGTTTTCACTTTTGTTACTCTTCCTTCCCATATTCTCCTCATGTTTTGTCTCAATCCCATCGTCTCCACTCTCATTCTCACTTCCATTCTCACTCTTTTACTTCTATACTCCAGTACAAAAAATAAAAACTTAAAACTAAAATTGAAATGGTTATCAAACGGGCCTTTAATTATCAGTTTTCAATTTTTTTATTAAAAAAAAATGAAAAATGAAACATATTTGGTAATAAATTTTGTTCTTGTTTTCAAAATAGTGAAAATGTCTTTTTTTTTTTTTTTTTTTTTTTTGCTGTGTGCTTCTGTTTAGGTTTATTTTCTCTATTTAAGGGATGTATTTTACACTTTAAGGGTGGATACACCATTCATGAGAAGTGATAAGGTTCACTACAAGTTCAAAGGACATTATAGTTACCAAACTTTACCTGGCATTGAGCTGCTCTCTTGTTGGGGATTCTCTGCATCTTCCTTTTTATTTCCTCTCTTAGCTAGACATAGAGAAGAGCACATCCCATTTCCCCATGATTTAGCTGGAAATGGAGAAACTATGTTATATTAGACTTGTGGTGACGAAAAAGCAACGTATAAATTGGATAAGTGACGAACACTCACTTAATGCTTGAGGAAATTCAGAACCCGTATCGATGGTATTTCTTCCTCTTTTCTCGATGGGACAAATACTCTTTTTGTCCTCTTTTCCCCCTTTAAGCTCTTCAACCATCAAACCTGATAAATGAAATATAAAAACTTATTTGGACAGAAGTAGAGTTGCAAGATATACCAAGGTCTCTACAGTTGCAAGATATAGAGTATACTTATATTTTCTATTTTGTCCCCTCAATTTTACAATTCTAACTCCGCTATTAGATTTATTGATTGTATGATCAAACAACTATATATATTTTTATTTTCTCTTCAAAAAGCAGGTACATATATGATGTATACATACTTAAGAAGGTCATATCATCATAGTTTTCTTTTTTAATAAATTTGTCCCCTGAAAGCCTAGTAATTACCAAGTGAGACATGAAACTGCCAAGTGCAAATGCATTAGCATTGTATTACATGAATTAAACATCCAAAAGCTTGATCATAGACCAAAAAATAAAAAAATAAAATCGATATATAGCGGTAATCTTACATTGGTATATGAGACGATCCAACGGTCTAAGGCGGCTACTGCTTTTGAATGCTGATGGAGTATTGGCTAGAATATGCAGGGGAGAGAAGCCACTCTGATTAATATAATTGACAAGTTCTGGGTACCACAGAATGATCTGGAATGCCAAACCTATATATTTAAAAAGGATATTAATAATAAAGAATGATATTAAGTTAATATATATAAAATACTTATTGATCATTTTGTCGAAGTGAACCCCACCAATGTATATGGGACTCACTTGTATTAGAGATGTAATCAACAATATAATGGTACAAATTCATCCCAAAAAAAATATGATGGTACAAATAGCAACTCTCTTTAAGAAGTGGGTAGGCCAAACACTTACTGAAGTATTCACCGGACATAGCTGCATGGAGAATGGTATCACCATTCCTTGCTCTAAATGAATAGCATCCTTCTACACAGTGACTATGAAGGCAAAGAAAAACCTTCTCATGCCCATTAAGAGCTGCCAAGAAGAGAGGGGTCTCATTCTCATTGTTGAGAGATGACACGATTTCGGGGTCTTTGGTGGCCATTGCATGACACGTTTCCACATCCCCCACTACAGCAGCTAAGTGGAGAGGTGTGTTGCCTTTCTTGTTTTTTATTTGCAATATCTTGGATGCATTGTTTCCAGTGAGCTGTAACAACTGCCGCACAATTTTTGTTTCGCCATCCGAAGCAGCGATATGTAGAGCAGTGTCCCCCGCTCTGGTGATCCTCATCTCTTGAACTTTTGAGCTCTGTGATGATCCATAGACCTCCACAACTTTTTCCCACTCGCCGTTCATGGCGTTTTCAAACAGGCTATTGCTCATTTTCTCCTGTGAAACCGTGGCATTTTGGGATTCAACCTCTGTACCCATGTCTGCCCTTCTCTAGCTAGTGTATGAGTGATGCGATATATATATAGCAAACCTTTAAAATTTGTGATACCACTCCAGAGAATTATTATATATCCAACCATCCCTTCTTTATATATATATATATATATATATATATATATATATATATATATTTAAGTACATAGTCTAAACTTAAGGGAGATAGATTTCTCACAAACACACAAATGATGTTATGAGAATTTGAACGTGAGATTTCTAATATGAAATTCAAGGGCCTTTTTCCTTCTTTAAGTTTTCCTTCAAAGATCAACCATTCAAAAAATAAGGACTGGTTAGATAATCATAACTTTTAGTTTTCATTTATTGTGGTTTGCGAATTTGAAATTTTCTTTATATAATTTTCGCTCGCTATTATTTATGTTATGCTGATGGAGTAAAGATTAATTATATCCAATGAACTAACTTTGATTAAGTATCTTCTTAGACCGTTTAAACTAAATTTAAAAAATAAATAAATAAACAAAAGAAAAGAAAAAAGGCAGACAAAAGATTATCCCGGGGAGTGATGATCTTATTCTTTATCCTACTTTCCAAAGGGGTGCTTCCTATTATATATTTTCCAAGAAGGAAGGCATTGCTTGTTCAAGCGATACAAACCTCTTGTACCCAAAAGAAATCAAAAGCAAAATCGTGCAACGCATGCTTGTGCTAGCTCAGCTGTGGATTTGAAGATGCAAGTTCAGTTTCTCTCCATATGTTATACACTCACTAATGAAATGTGATTCATGAAATGCGCTGGAATAATTACATATCAAGTTATCACTTTGTTCTCCTGTAATGTAAAGTTCCTCGTGCTTCTTGTCTAAGTATACTCTAAATAAAAATATTTTTCGATTCTATGATCCTAAATGCCTTTGTATCATTGTTTATTATTCATACAAGAAAGTTGTATACTTTGCTGGACTTCATCATGTTGTTGCCGATTCGATTCACATAGGAGGAGTCAATGCACAGTGGTACACTTCTTGACTGTCACAGATCTCTGAAAGTTACTGTAGAGAGCTAGCTAATAAAGCTACATATCAGTGTTGAAACGTGATTCATAAGATGCTTATCTTTGTGTTTTGTTTGGGGTACGTGAATCCAGATGGTGCCTTTTAAATGATTGTTTAAAATCTGAAATTGAAATCCATAGCTTAAATTATTTTATCAACGGGATTTATTTCAATGGAAAATGACCTTGATTTGTAGACAATAGGGGTCTTTGGTTCGAACCCCTATGACATCATTTGTAATTTAGACTATCACATATACTAAAAAAAGCATATATATTTGAAATACATAGATTTGAACTAATTGGGCTTTAATCCAAATTCAAATCCTTCAATCCAAACGGGCCGTAAGTAATTACGCATCCATTAAGCAAACAAGAAATGGTGCCACCACCAACTTATGTAACAATCCACCTCATGATTCTTTGATAACAACAGACCAAAAGTTTCTCAATAGATTAGGAGATGAACTTTTCACCTCCTTTTGAAATGCTTATTAAACGGATTTTTAGTGGTAAGATTACGTGACAAGTTTTTCAATGTGTGACTTTGTGATGTTCTACCCACGTATGGGGGGCTGCCTTGCTATTGTGAAAAATAATTTAGGTGGGGATATTACGTAACAAAATTAAGTAATTAGATGAGTTCATGAAGAGGTGAAAAGTTAGGCAAACAATTATGTCATAAAATTAAGTAAAAGAGGCGCGCGCCCTACAAACTTGAGGGGTGGAGTCAAAAATTTAGGTGGGGACCTCTCTAACATTCGGTTAAAAGAAATTATTTTAGTACACATATACAAAGAGGGGAAAGTTTAGGTGGGAAAATTATAAATAGTTTAATGTAAAATTATGTAATAAAATTACAAGAATACTAGTAACCTTTTTGTGTGTGGACATTTTCTCTTTTTAAAAAAAATATTTTTTTTTCATTTAACTTGAGGGGTGGGGTGGGGATGATTAGGCCTCTAACATACGGTTAGAAGAAATTAATTGAGTACATATACACAAAGAAGGAAAAATTTAGGTGGGGAAATTTTAAATAATTGAAGTAAAAAGATTAGGCTACATAAACGAGATAAGTTCTTTTTCTTATTTTTTTTGTTGGGAAAAAAAAATAAAAACAAGAGAAGCTTATTGAGTTATGTTGCAAACCCAAATTTTTTTTCCATGTATATGGATATACTATCAAACAGTCATTTTCCCCCTGGTATCTCATTCGATAATATATCTATATAATTTAATTATATTATAACAAATCATTTATTTATAAATAAAAAAATTAATATGGGGTTTTGGGCTAAAACCTTGAAGGCTTTGTGACAGTGGACCATGTAGGGGCTAAAACATGGTTAGGAGTCTTAAGCATCTTCATAATTTTTTTGCAAGTGTGGGCATTGCCTACATTTGTCATTAGGTAGGTAAGCCAATGACTAACCAGTCAATTGGATAAAGGCCAAATTTCACTTATTTCAGTCTTCTGATTTTTCTTAAATCAAAATTTTTGCATAGCCCAACTAGGTGGCCATTTGTAAGAACTTTGAAAAACATAGGCTTAAGAATTTTCAGATCAATTTGTTTTGTGTTGGGGAGGACTTCCACGATCAAATTAGACCATGAAACATCTGAATAGATGATAAACCCTTCAATACAGAGAGCGCCAGAAGCTAGCTTGCTGCCATTGCCGCATCGCAAAACTTTAATTTGGTTGTTTTTTCCCCTTGCCGGGCTGTTTTAGCTTTTAATTTTTTAATTTTATATTTCTTAAAAGATTTTGACATTATAATATGTCAAAAGACTGAAAACTCAACCTCCGTCAATTAACGTAATTGTGATGTTCTCTTGATTTGCAACGGTTAACAAATTATAATGGTAAAATGACTAAAATTAAAACTAGGCTTAATTATATTAATTCTCTCTGAAATTTTGGTTAAATCTCACTATGCCCCCTTAAACTCAAAATAGCCTACGAGGGTTGCTAACCCACTTTGGCCCCGTTTGGGATTGCTTTTTTTGGCTAAAAACCTGCTTAACTTTAAAGTTAAGCAGTTTAAGGTGTTTGGTAAAAATAAAATATCATGCTTATTTTAAAAGCAATGGGTTGCTTTTAAAAGCTGCTTTTAATTGAAGCAGCGCGCTCCCTTTAATGAAATTTTCGCAATTCCACAAATACTCTTATTAGGTTAGAAATTTATCCTCACGTATTTCTCACAAATCTGCAGACACCAAGTTCATCACGTAGCCTCCCAAGTTTGGAGACAACCATTCGCTCAATCTCTCTCAATCTCTTTCACAAGGTAGATTATCAATCTATTCAAAGTTATTAATTATAATTTTCTGTGATATATTTATTCTTCAATCTCTTCAATCTCTCAAACTTTTGTAGACGTGCTGCTTCTGTGTTTTTTTTTCTACTGGAGTTTCTGTAGAACTAGCTGCTGCATCGCCAAAGCGCCTTTCTATGGCAGCTCCTGGAGTTGTTGTTGGAGGGTGCCTTTTGTCTTCCCTATGCATCACATGTTCTCTGTTTCTTTATGTGTGCTCCTGCCTTACATATGTTTTTCTCCATTAAAACTTGAAACTTAAAATTCAATTCCAAAGTGTCTCCCTCGTAATCTAACCTTATGATAGTGCCAATTAGATTGTCTATTATGTTGTTTGTTTTCTTGTATTGTTTGGGGGAAGAGATAGAAGGCCTTCATGCACTTTGTTCAGAAGCATGAAGTCCTGAAGTTTTATTTGGGAGAAAAATATAAAAGCACTTTACAGTTTTATTTTTTACCAAACAAATTAGTAAAAAACACTTTCAGCATCATGTTCATTTTAGTCATTATAAATAGTTACAACACTTTTACGGTAAAAATTACCAAATGCTCTGACACTGCTTTTCATACTCACAGCGCTTTTAAAATTACAGTTTACCAAACGTTTAACTGCTTCACTTTACAGCTGATTCTTTTTAAAGCACAGCAGAAACAACTTTTTTTTTTAAATCGGCAGCAATCCCAAACTAGGCCTTTGTCCCCTACCGTCAACCCCATCCAAAAATCTGTTAACTTTGATGATGTGGCAGAGGTGTTTTTGTAATTTCGTGCACATGGACCAGAATCCACCAATTAAGTGGGTGATGTGGCAAGTGGAGCCCACCTCCACATGGATAAAAATATAATTAAAATAACTAAAATTTAAAATAAATCATAAAAAATATATTCAAGGAGCATTGGTGTAATTAAACCTTCAAACTACAGACACTAAAGTATAATTTAGCCCAAATTATAGAAACTAAAATTGAGAGCATAAAACTGTTATGTGTATGTATTCTTTGCACATGGTGCCTGGTGCAATGCAACGCAAGTGTTTGCTATTCTCAAATTCTCAACATGTTGAAAGTTTTGATCCTTAAAATTTACAGTAACCAAAATATTAAAATATAATATAAAATGCATGACAAAATAACAGAATACATAGAAGTTAGGTATTGTTACCTACCTCAGTTATAAGTCTATCAATAGGGTGGAGGCAATAACAGTAAAGAGTCTACCACAATTAGTAGGGACAGAAATGAAAGGTGAATTTTTTTTTTCTTCTTAATTAGTTTGTTTTATTAAATTAATTAATTTTGTGAAAATTTATTGAATAAATTATTTGTACTGTCTTGTTCTCTGAAAACGAAGTTGTAGGTTTATCGATATTCAGGGGCATTTAAGGTATTTTTGAAAACTATCTTAAGGTTCCTTTAATGAACAACAGTCTATATAACGCGTATATCTGGCTTCAAAAAACATGGAGAAATCAACAATGTCAGCTATACTATTGGTGTTGCACCTTTTTTTCGTCCATCTTCAATATTCCGAGGTTCACTCGCTTACCAATACTCATCCTCATGGTAATACTTCTTCTTCCCTAATTCACAAAAAAGAAAGGAAAAAAAAAAGTAGATGCATGTGCTTTATATTATCAATGCAAACACTTGTTCATGTATATACTTCAAAACAATAATCTTCATCTCTTTCACATATCGTAGATTTTCGCTACTTGAAATTTGTGTACAACGCCACTGATCGAAGGTTGGAAGGATCATATGACTACATTGTAGTTGGTGGAGAAACCTCAGGGTGTCCATTGGCAGCAACTTTATCAGCAAAATACAAGGTGCTCCTCCTCGAAAGGGGCAGTCTTCCCATAGACTATCCGAACACCTTGACTTCATCCGGGTTTGCAGCTAATCTGCAGCAGGAAGATGACGGAAAGACACCAGTCGAAAGGTTCGTGTCCCAAGATGGTATTGATAATGTAAGAGGCAGGGTCCTCGGCGGAACCAGCACCATCGGTGCCGGCGTCCACGCCAGAGCTAACACCTCATTCTATAGTCAATCAGGAGTTAATTGGGACTTGAATTTGGTTAATAAGGCATATCAGTGGGTTGAGGACACTATTGTGGTCAAGCCAAAATCTCAGTCTTGGCAATCTGTTATAGGAGAGGCATACTTGGAGGCTGGTTTTCTTCCAAACAATGGTTTTAGTTTGGATCACATACGGGGAACTAGACTTACCGGCTCAACTTTTGACAATAATGGAACGAGACATGCAGCTGATGAACTGCTTAATAAAGGAAACCCTAAAAACCTGCGAGTTGCAGTGCATGCCTCAGTAGAGAAGATCCTCTTCTCTTCCTGTAAATCAAGTATGTTGCATTTGTGGTATTTCCCTATATATTTCCGTTTGATGTGTTTGATAATAATTAACTAGAAGCCATTCTCTAATGCAGATCTGTCAGCTATAGGAGTCATTTATAGGGATTCTTTCGGTAGGCCTCATCGGGCATTTGTACGCGGTAAGGGAGAAGTTATATTGAGTGCAGGGCCAATCGGGACGCCTCAAGTTCTACTACTTAGTGGCGTTGGCCCAGAGCGTTACCTATTATCGCAGAGAATCCCAGTTGTTCGTCTCCATCCTCACGTTGGGCAGTTTTTGTATGACAATCCTCGTAATTTCATTAACATTTTGCCCCCACGTCCAATCGAACCATCAGTTGTAACTGTTTTAGCCATTAAAAGTGAATATTACCAAATTTCTCTCTCGAGCTTGCCACTTTCGAAACCAGCCTTTAGTCTTTTCCCTACAACATCTTACCCCCTCCCAAATTCGACTTTCGCTCATATTGTTAGCCAAGTTCCAGGACCTTTGTCTTATGGTTCAGTCACGCTAAAATCATCATCTAACGTGAACATCGCTCCAAATGTTAGATTTAATTACTTTTCAAATCCCACAGACCTTGCTCTTTGTGTTAGAGGCATGAAGAGGCTTGGTGAGGTCTTAAGGACAGAGGCATTAAGACCATATAAAGCTCGAAATGTGCCGGGTATTGAAGGTTTCAATTTTCTGGGAGTACCTTTACCAAAGAACCAAAATGATGATAAAGCCTTGGAAAGATTTTGTCGAGATAATGTAGCCTCATACTGGCATTATCACGGTGGAAGCCTCGTCGGGAAGGTGCTTGATGGTAATTTCCGTGTTATAGGGATCAAAGCATTACGCGTTGTTGATGGCTCCACAATCCCTTACGAACCATGTAGCCATCCTCAGGGCTACATTATGATGTTAGGCAGGTATGTTATAAGATTCTCAATAATCATTTGGTTGAATATGGCTTTCTACTGTGCCCCATTGCTCTTTCTGTCTATTGTGTTTTTGGCAGGTATGTGGGCCTTCAAATCATGCGAGAAAATTCGGTCTGATTGGAGGCTATTCATAATATTCAAGAACAACCTGATCGTAATGCGACTACTCATAGGCTTATTGTGTTTATACAGTTTTTGTTTTTTTTTGTTTTTTGGGGGGGTTAAAAACAACTGTTTTGCTCGCAGATAGAAGAAACCCTGTTCATGTGCCCTACAGTTTACCATATATTATTCACTATAGCGCAATTGATCTCAAAAGCCTATAATTAACCCAAGATAAATTGCAACCCTTTATATGGATCTCAAGCCTCTACATTTAGAAATGATGCATTTACCCACATTTCATAAAATCTGGATCATTCATCTAATCCAATCCTTATAAATATGCCACATCGGCTACGGCTACAATAAGTTTATTTCCTTTTTTAAAAACTAACGATGTCAGTGGCTGTGACGACAACAACAACAGAAATCCCTCCATCTCCAGTCTCACCTACCGCTCTTTTGGTTCTTCCCTCTTGTGTCTTTGTAAGCTGATCTTTTTTTCTTTTTTTTTCTCTTTTGGCTTTATAGCTATTGCAAATCTGCTCCAATCAATAGCTTTTAAATTCCAAATACACTATTGCAATTGATTGTTATTGCAAGCTGTAATTATCAGCAAAAATTGATAATAAAAACAACCCAATTGATTACTATATATTCTGATTGATGAACGGGCTTGGTCATTTATTTTCTTCAATGCTAGGTTACACTACTCATCGTTAGCAAACCATGGAATTAAGGACGTATGTGAGAAAGAGGAAGAAAGTACAATTTTCCAAATTAACAATCCATCACACCGTCGACACCTGAACTTGGGAGGAGGGGATGGACTAGGAGAGCCTACTTGTTATTTAGAACATTTGGATGTATTGACTCTTAGCACAGGAAATTCCTCGTCACAGTTTTCTGAAAACCTAGAACCAATTATGAGTCTACAATGTCTTGGTTGGCACCTCTTGTAAGCCGAAGCTCCGAAATAAAGTAGAAGAAGAAGCCAAAAGACCCAAAACCAGAGGAAGAACTCAGACAACAACCAAAAAACAAGAGGAAGAACCAAGAGAACAGTAGGCGAAACTAGAGAATTTATTGTCAAGGGGAGTGTTATTTATTTTTTCTATCAAATGCACTAAACAGTGTTACTTTTTTAAAAAGGAAACAAATTTATTGTAGCCGATGTGGCATATTCACAAGTATTGGATTAGTTGAATGGTCCAAATTTTATGAAATGCAGGTAATGCACCATCTCAAAATACAGAGGCTCGGGATCCCCCTTTATACTTCCTTTCATTGGTTCAAATAACATGCATTGCAAAACAGAATTTTTAACCACAAACTTATCATGCACGAGAACCTTTTCATGCTCATCAAATAACTTTTCAAACTCAAATAAAATCAATCTATGAAGAACACAATGATTTTTCATTTTCAAGTACATTCAACTTCTTAATCAAATCAAAATTTTCTTTTTCAAGAGTGCTAACTTTATGATACAATTCATACATGTCAACTTCATTTTCATACAAGCTATCACTCAACTTCTTTTTGGCCATTTTAAGAGTTTCATTCAGTTCATCAAGTTTTTTAACCTTTTCTTCCATCCTGTGATTCTGTTATTTGAAATTACAGGTTTCATTGAAAAGCATATCATACTTTTCACATAATTCCCTGTATGACTGATCATCTTGTTCCTTGTATGATTGGTCATTCTGTTCCCTGTATGACCGGTCATTCTTCCTATCATCTCCAGACACAGATTCTTCCTTAACTATATAAACTCTAGCAAGGCTAGAGTTATAAACATAACCAACAAGGGCAAAATTATTTACTTCTTCATACGATGAAGTGATATAGTTGTTGGAATCATCACTATCACTATCACTATCACTCTATTATGCGCTAATTGACTCTTCTCTCCCATTAGACTTTGTCATATGGTTATTTTCACATTCCACATCAATGTGACCAGCACTGCCACATAGATAGCACTTTACAAGACCCTTCAAACTTTTGTCTTCCCTAAAGCCATAAAAGTCCAAAAAATTCCTCTCCTTAAAAATATTGTCTTGAGACATACATGTAGATGAATTATGAAGGTTTTGACAATTCCTAGTGACTTTGATTTTATCTTTGACAACCCTTCTATATTTCTTAACAAACAAGGCAAGCGCATCATGAATGCAAGGAGAAATTTGATACATTTTTATGTTTGCACACCTAATACCAATTAGCACCCGAAGGATCTCTCTATTTATGTTAAGAGCTGGTGCTCTAATACCAATTGAAATTGGTACTTAGGTGACGATGGGTAATTATCCAGAAAATTTACAGAGATGGAAACCAGAAATTGTTCACCCACGAACCCACCATTGGGAAAAACTAGGGGTCATCAACCGACCAAGCAATCCACTAAGCAAAAAGATTTTTACAACGAAACACTAGCAAGCTCAAGAAATTCCTAGGTCTATTTAGGAAGATGAGCTTCACCTTCTTTGTGCAATCTTCTTCTCCAGCTTAGCAAAACCGGCAACTTAGGTCTTCATGGTAATGACAACTCCTTCTTCAGCTCTTTCATCCCATGATACCAGCTGGCTAGCTCTAACTCAAACAAGAAAGAAATTTGGATTCAAAGGAAGAATGACCAATTTCTTCAAGAAACCATACTCTTGAATTTGACCTAGATATATGTGAGAGAATGTTTGATCTAGCAAGATGAGGTTTTCATATTTCAAATGCGGTTTTTTCAAAAAGAAACCATTTGGAAAAACTCAAAGATGAAAAATATGAAGATTACACTTGAGGAAGAATAGAAGGTTTACAGAGAAACTTTCCAAAACTTGCCTACAAAAGTGACAACTCCAAAATGAGGAATCCTTTGGCCTTTACACCCAAAAATTCCCTAGGTTAGAATTGACACATGGCAGCAGAGAGAGAAAGGATAATATGACAAAATAGTTGGTTATCCAGCTGGAAATACTACAGAGCAAGGATGACTAGTCATACGAGAAATAGATGACTAGTCATCATTTTATGAAATCAACTGTGATGCAATGCACAATTTACCTTTGTCAATTTGCTTGAACCTTCATCAGATAGTTGTTAGTTAAGAACACCTAGAGAAGCTATTCTTAATCTAAACTTGAGCTTGATAAAAACAATAAAAATCCTATTACAAAATTGTCAATAAAAGCCAAAAAAAAAACTCAAAATGCATCCATTAACAATTTTCATGAACAAATTTTTATGCACTTGGAACAGTAAAAAGTTGATGGTATCTCAATCACTTTGAGTTACTTTTCTCATAATATATATATATATATATATATATATAAGTCTGGTGAGCTAGGCAAACTGTTCTCCTTTTATAATCAAAGCTGCTTTCATTTCTTTTGGAAAAAGAAAGGAAGTGGTGTCAAACTAATATTATCGGATAGTTTTTCTTCTTTTTCTCTGACTTCTGTGGATTAGTTGAAAGGTGCAGTTGGTGGGAGTTTAGTTGGCCCTCCCACCTCCCCAGTTTTGCGTTTTGGTTGGCATGATCGATGAGCCTATGACATTCAACAGTCAAGACGCGTGTTATAGAGTCCAATTTCGCTTTCAATTTCGCTTTTAAGACGGCCCAAAAGTTTAAATATATTGACTCAAACATACATTATATGGATTAGCCCCTAAGATGGCCCAAAAGTTTAAATAATCTTCATATGTGTCTCCTTTATCATGAGTGGAAGATGACAAATTACATTGACTTTTTACTTTCAATATATCCTATATTAATATACTAAAACTCAAACCAATTTAGGTCGTCCCTAAGGTCCCTTGTCTCTATCATTTTGATGTTACAAATTTCTGACTTAGTGTATTACTTGTAATTTATCTATGAAAGGGTAAGACGTAAAATCCACTCAAAGTTCAAATTTTCAAATTGCATACATGAGTTTAGCCAAGTTGGCTAGAACGGATGTGCTCATCACTTTGTATTCGAGTTCGAATCCCCCTCCTTGTAGTTTAGATTTAAAGTAGTTTGGAAAATTAACTTTGATGGTATTGTATATCGTGATAGAAGACCAACAACTCGATTCATTATTAGGAATTGCAAAGGCCAGATGAAACTTGCAGTTGCAGATTCCTTTGGATTTTGCCTCTGTTTTGGAAGCTGAAACTTTGGCATTAAAATATGGACTTATTTGGGCAAAGCAGTTAGGAGGATTAGCAGATATTTGTACAGAGGGTGATTCGTAGGTTGTTATTAAAATAGTTGACACAGCAATTGTAGCCCCTTGACGCATCCACTCTCTTTGTCTGGACATTAACAGCCAGCAATTCTGCGTACTTTTAGAGAATGCAATAAGGTGGTAACTCGTGGTCGTCAACTTCCAAATCTTTATATTTGGTTTAATCATATACATCATTTTGTGGCTTTATGGATTCTGAAGCATTTTTATTCAACGAAGCAACGTACGGCACACACGATCGAAGGTTAAAAAAGTGACATTATTAAAACCTTAACCATAAAAAAAATCTCCGAGGAAGAAAAATCCGGCCAAAGTACAAACGTACTACATCACCTCCGAAGTATCTACCCCAATTGCCAATTCCCTAGGAGTATCATCCAATCCAATAATAAAGATATAAGATTCAAACTTAGACGTTTTCCAACAATGAGAAGGAAATACGAATTAGCTTATGCACATATTCTGATATGGAAGTTGTTGGTCTTAGGTTCAACCGAAAGAAGAAAGAAAGAAAGAGGCTGAGAAGTTGAGATATTAAGAAGAAACAGCCACAAAATTAGGTTACCCAATCACCAAACACAAACTACCATGAATTCCAAAACCCACTCACTTATTTATTAAATTATCTGCATAAACTTTTGGCACCATGCATGGTCCCATTGCTATTGACTTTTATCCCTACCTACCCACACTGATTGCGCCTTCGGTTGTGATTCAATTATATTATATATAGCTCAGTGTTTGCATAAACTAAATCCTTTTTTTTTTTATTTTTCTTAATGACTTGAATATTAAGAAAGATGGTTGATTTGACCCAATTACAAAACCCATTTGCCCAAAATCTCAATGTTGTTTAATCTCAATGTAAATTGTCTGCCATCTATAAAAGCAAAGCACTAATGGTTACTCTAGAAAACAAGGATGTCATTCATACGTCTTTTTTGCTTCTACTTTCACTTACGCCAAATATTGTTTGTAATTTGCCTAATTGGAGGAGCTCTCTTCTGCCGGAAAATTGAGATTTGTGATGAGTCATTCAGGTCGGTGCAAAGTGGACCACAGCTAATCTAGATGTGATATGTAGGGGATATCTTGGAGACTCGCATCCCACATGTGTGCGCTCCAAATTGTCTCATGTAGTTAAATATGTCAATTTGTCTTTCAAATTGATGGGTATTCTTCATCTATTCAGTAGACATTGCTTTGCTTGCTAGCAAAAAATAACAGAAATGTGACAATTTTGACGGTGAGAAGTAAAATTGGGATGTCTTAAAATATTTAGAGGATTTAAAACGAGATTGAAAGTCATAGCTTTGAGAGCGATTGCTAAACTTTTCCATTTTTAATTATATGTATATATAAACTCAAAATCCTAACGTTTAGCCGTAAACCCAATTACACAAAATCGTTTTCTTTGAAAAAATGTTTTACATAAAGCTAATGAACATTGAGATGGGACGAAAAAGAGACAAGGCGAGCTGTAAGCTTGTCTCATTCTGAGAATAATTAAACGGCGATTAGATTTTACCATTTTTTTAATATTATTTGTTTTACACCAAGTCTTGGTGATTAATTAATGTGAAGAGGGTCGCAATTTGGGTCCCTTTCTGATAATTAACATCATGATAGAAGCCGAAGATGAAGCATGTTCCCACGCGCTTTACAAGGCCAAGTATGAAAAGATAATATGTTTTCTCACGTGAAAACATTATCGGGGATGTTTGTATATATGTTCCAGAAAAGATCGACTTAAAGAATCTTCTTTATGACATCAGCAAGGGGTAGGTTCCAATTCGGCAGGTTGATACATTCAATTCAACCATGCAACCTAAGCCTGTTGATAAAATAAACGCACCACAAAGGCATCGAGCATGACAATTTGACATTACATGCTATAAACAAATCCAAATTCTCCAAATCTTGATCACCACCTTCTTTCATGTCCAACTAGTGCTTCTTCAAGCCATAATCTCCAGCCACCACCGCCGTAGCCATGCAGTTGAACCGTCTCTGCTTCGTTTTACCAGCTGACTTCAATGAAATCGAGCCGCTGGATTGCCAAAAGCTGCAGAAACCCACAAAAGAAGAGATCAAAAAGAATCCTCGTGGTTATTGTACGAGTCATATTCTTGCTTTCATCAAGGATTCACTATGCAGGCTCTATTATGACTTCAAATGGATCCACTTTTGTCACCATGACAGTACACGAAGGAAACGGCACTCGGGTGTGTTTCAAGACATGGATGGGATACAACTTAAGGACAAGGCTGGAGGAGACAATCCGAGGATCTTTAGCTTTTCCGAGCTTTATATCGGTTCTAATGGATTTAGTGAGGATGGAGTTTTGGGAAGTGGAGGATTTGGCAAAGTGTACAGAGCAGTTCTGCCAAGTGATGGAACTGTGGTCGCTGTTAAATGCTTGGTGGAGAGAGGAGAGCAATTCGAGAAGACTTTTGTGGCTGAGTTATTGGCTGTGGCTCACCTCCGCCATAGGAACCTTGTCCGGCTAAGGGGATGGTGTGTTCATGAAAACCAGTTGTTTCTGGTATATGACTACATGCCCAACCTTAGCCTTGACCGCATACTTTTCAGGAGGCCTGAAAATATAGGGTCAGCTCCTCTCAATTGGGATCGTAGAAGGAACATAATCAGTGGCTTGGCAGCAGCGCTTTTCTATCTGCATGAACAGTTGGAAACTCAGATCATTCATCGGGATATTAAGACGAGTAACGTGATGCTTGATTCCCATTACAATGCTCGGCTTGGTGACTTTGGCTTGGCACGGTGGCTGGAACATGAACTTGAGTACCAAACAATGACACCATCAATGAAAAATCACCAGTTTCGGCTCTCAGAGACGACCAGAATTGGTGGAACAATTGGGTATTTGCCGCCTGAAAGCTTCCAAAAAAGAAGTGTTGCTACTGCAAAATCTGATGTTTTCAGCTTTGGGATTGTTGTGCTGGAGGTGGTGTCAGGTAGGCGGGCAGTTGACCTCACTTGCCCAGATGATCAGATCATATTGCTCGACTGGATCCGAAGGCTATCTGATGAAGGGAAGCTTCTACAGGCAGGGGATAATAGGATTCCAGATGGGTCTTACAAGCTTTTTGATATGGAGCATTTGTTTCATCTTGCGCTTCTTTGCACACTTCACAACCCGCAATCTAGACCAAACATGAAATGGGTTGTGGAAGCACTTTCTGGCAACATTTATGGAAAATTGCCGGTTCTCCCATCATTTCAGTGCCACCCTCTGTACATCACTTTATCCTCTCCCACCACTACCAGCACAAACAACGGCAGCACCAACACCAGGTACACAATAGCCACTACCAACACAACTATTTCATCTATTTCATCGACTTTTGTCACAGCCACTGGAGAAACCATCTATGCCACTGCTGAATATGGAGGCAGTGATGTCAGCTCTTCTGAAAGCTTCCGTCAGAAAAAATCAACATTTCCCATGATAGAAACTCCACGAGAGATATCCTACAAGGAAATTATATCTGCTACAAATAATTTTGCAGATTCTCAAAGGGTAGCAGAGCTGGACTTTGGAACAGCCTACCAGGGCTTTCTTAACAACCGTCATCATATCCTGGTGAAGCGGCTTGGCATGAAAACATGCCCTGCACTGCGGGCACGATTCTCAAATGAACTTCAGAACTTAGGAAGGCTCCGCCACAGAAACCTGGTTCAGCTCCGTGGGTGGTGCACTGAGCAAGGAGAGATGCTTGTTGTCTATGATTACTTAGCAGATCGCCTTCTGAGTCACCTGCTTTTCCATCATGACTACAGATTTGGCAATTCCATCCTACAATGGCATCACAGATACAGCATTATCAAATCGCTTGCTTCTGCCGTTCTTTATCTCCACGAGGAATGGGATGAGCAAGTAATTCACAGAAATATTACCTCTTCTGCTGTTATTCTTGATCCAGACATGAACCCAAGGCTCAGTTCTTTTGCCCTTGCTGAATTCTTGACACGAAAAGAACATGGCCATCATGCAACTTCTAACACAAGCAGATCAGTTCGTGGGATTTTTGGTTACATGTCACCAGAATATATGGAATCTGGGGAAGCAACGCCGATGGCTGATATATACAGCTTTGGCGTCGTAATGCTCGAGATCATTAGTGGACAGATGGCAGTAGACTTTCGACGGCCTGAGGTGCTACTGGTGAAGAGGGTCCATGAATTTGAGGCACGCAAAAGACCATTGGAGGAACTGGCAGATATTAGGTTGAATGGAGCGTACAATCACAAAGAAATGATGAGACTGATTAAACTAGGAATTGGCTGTACACGCTCCAATCCACGATTAAGACCAAACATGAGGCAGATAGTAAGGATACTTGATGGCAACGACAAATGCTTCATGGAAGATGGGAAAAAGGAGGAAAGAATGAAAGAATGGAGGCAAATGAATGCTTCTTCCTTGTCATTAATCAAGAGGATCCAAGCTCTAGGAATACAATGAAACTCACCCAATTGGCCTAACAGAGGGACAAATAGATAATATATATACCGAAAGCTCTGATAATGGAGAAACTGATCTCTCTTTTTATCTTTTACACATAAGTTTTGTATTTACTCTTTTAGACTTTGTGTAACAAATTAAAGAGCATCATGTCTGCACGTTTTTTTATATTATTTTTTTGTGAAGTAGCGTAACTCTAAATGGGTACATGTCCTTGCCATATATAATGCCATGATCCACAGATACAAAATTTTCTCCAATTTTGTTTACAAAGAACACAGAAGAGCAGATACAGGAAAAAGTGAAAATACTGTCCATCATTTAGTTCTCATAGTGATTCACAAGATGGTTCAAACTAGTAAAGAAAATAATACATTAATTAAACATGATAGAACAGCTAAAGCGTTTTATACAAACTTAAAATGCTCTAGAAATATATACATATATAAATTTATCAATCTGACCTCATTTGAACAACTGCTACTGCACCCATTTCTAAACTGTACATCACTTGCTTGGACTTCGTACCGGAGACATTTCTTCATTTGTGTCAATTCCAACCCAATCGATGAAAGCAAAGAGGAACTCCCTGAAACTGACCTTCCCACGTTTGCTCCAATCCATTTCTTCTGCAACAACCCACAGATAAACAAAAATGGATTATGAGAACTTTAAAACCATATAGAAGAAAGGAAAAATACCAGTTTAACCATAGTAGCAAATGAATTAATACTGAATCGAGTCCTGGTGACATGTGCAGGAGATTTCTCCAAAGGAGAAGCCTCATTCAATGCCTTCACCATGTCTGTCTTGTTCAGTTTCCCATCACCATTTTTATCCAGAAATGAGAATACTTCAATTAAGGTGTCAAAAGTTGCTTCAAGCTGTGGCGAATCTATCTTGGATGTCTGAAACAATCCCCAAGACATTATATATACAGACATTATAAATTTGCTTCCAAAGAGAGAAATAAAATAGAGTTTATGGTGATTACATTATGAGAGGATGAAGGTTCCTTTAATAAATAGATGAGGCATAGAAGAACAATGAATTCATTGAATTGTATCCCTTCACTCCCATCCATGTCACATGAATGAAAAAGATCCTCAATCTCCTCCGCTGTCAGATAGAGTTCCAGTTTCTGTAAGCATTTCTTCAGTTCCTCAAGGTCAATAGTTCCATTTGAGTCCTCATCTATGAGAGACAGAGAGAGAGAGAGAGAGGGAGATAGGGAGAACTTTCAGTAAACCTCCATGATAGCATCTTAGAAAGGTGAAAACGTTAATAATTCAAACAACTCAAAACTTACCATACTGTTCAAAGACATCTCTTATTTTCTTGAGTTCCTCCCTGAACTGAGGGAACCTCATGATTATGCTGTCAATTGACTTGAAATTGCTACGGCCCAAGGAACCTCTTTTAACTTCAACCATTTTCTTTTCAAGCTTTGCATCCAACCTGCTATACTTGTTGGTTGAATCACGACAACAAAGCATGCTTCCTACTTTGTTTGATAACGACTTCAGATAAGAGCAATGAGATGTGCCTTTACATAAGACATTAGGAAGAATCAATTTAAGCTCAACAAGAAAGTTCAAATCGATATCCTGTCAAGATATATCCTGTTCTGTATTTACTTATTTAGTGATCAAAATAATAGTGATGATATTGGTGAGAGGGGCTAGTGATGATAAGCTGTTTATAGTTGTGAAACTAGTGATGAAAATGGTCAAATGGTTGTTTGGGATGGTCCAGTAGCTAGTATCTCCTCATTAAGGGCATATGGATATGTCATAGTGGAGAGTAAATGTGGCAAAATTTTCTTATTAATGGAAGTTTTTCAATGCCAAAGTAGTTACAGATGTTAGGGGGTTACGGGAGTTACCATAGTTAAGGGTCTTCAATGACAATACATTAGTGTTTTAGCTGTTATGTTGTTATTAGCCTTTATTAGGATACTTACGGGTTTTCAATTTCATTGTAACCACTAGAAAGATATCTTATAATTTGGGTATAAATATAGGTTTTAATATCTCAAATATTATAATCGAATATACAGTTTCTACAACCATAGTTAAGGGTCTTCAATGACAATACATTAGTGTTTTAGCTGTTATGTTGTTATTAGCCTTTATTAGTATACTTATGGGTTTTCCGTTTCATTGTAAATACTAGAAAGATATCTTATAATTTGGGTATAAATATAGGTTGTAATATCTCAAATATTATAATCGAATATACAGTTTCTACAACAGATGCAGAACTTCTATTCCAAATACGTCTAACTTGAAAAGCTATTAACAAATTCTGCATTACTTTTGATATTACAACTGAAAGCTTCAACTCACTTACATTTACAGCCAATACGTTTTCACTTAGGAAAAAAAATGTCTATGATCTCCTCAAATTCACAAACTCCAGCCCTCTAATAAAAACGAAAAAATAATAAGAAGATGAAGAAAAATGAAGGAAGCTTCTAAAAGAAAAACTTCCGTTGTTCCCCTTTACTCATTTTGATCAAACCTGGTGAAGAACGAAACCGCGTCTTCACAAAGAATTGATCATATATAACACTACCATTTATCTTATTACAGGACTGCTATCTTACTCTCTTGTAAAAAAACACAAAAACATAAGCAAGGCATAATAGAAGCCTAAATTAACTACATCAAAGCAATATAATCCATATTGAATCACACACTGTAATACAAAAATTAAATGCAAAGAAACAAACAGAACAAGCTGGCTATGTGAAAAACACCAAACAGTAACAGAAATTCAAATCCAATCCAAACATAATTGAAGCCAGAAACTTTCTGGAAATGCCCAATTTCAGATTTTTGTAGAAACATTTCATGGGTTTCTTCCAAAAAATAGTTACTAGTTAACAGCTAAAGAAAATCAAACTACAAATATCAAAAGCAAAGAAAGAGGGACGACTAACCTGTTGAAGTTGAACCCTTCATGGAAGCTAATTAAGCTAGTTCTTACAGGAGAGCAAGGCAGTAGTATCAAAACAAAGCAACGACAGAAAGAGAAAACAAAGAGTACCAGCACCTACCCACCAAGCAAGAGAGAGAGAGGGTTTAAAAGGGAGCGAAAAATGGGATGGTAAAGTGGAGAATGCCATTACGGCTTTTGAAGACAAAGTATTGCTTAAACCTGTTTTTAAAATATCAACGGCACATTTTCATCAAAGAATATGTTTGCTTGGACGCGACTTTATAGTATACCACATTATGCCACAAGGAAGGAATTTAAGGCATAGAAAGAAAAATGCAACTTAAATCAACAGGAGATGTCAGTGAGGATATTCCGAACAGAAACAGTTTACAAAGTGCAAAGAAGTTTATAGCTCAAGTGTTCAAGAAAATTTATCCATATTCCTGCGGTCATATGTTTGATTCTTTCGTATTTGATATTACATGTATCAAAAGGAAAAATATATATACCTACGCATGCCTCATCCTAAATGTAGTAGGGCCAATTGTGCTTATGCACTCAACATACCCATATAAACACATATTTGTGCCACCAAGAAAAGATAACAATGAGACAAATGGCATTTCACTTAGACCATCTCCAACCATAAAAAGGCTAAAACCTAAATTTCCACCTTTCAAAATAACTATTCATGTATTTTCCGAATTCAAATAATTTTTTTCTCCAACCTTGCATGTATTTTCCGAACAGTTGCAGGACACTATTCGGCCTGGAAGGTTGGAGATGGCCTCATGGTTTGAAAAGCAGTGCTACATGGATTACCCGGTTAAACTTAAATTATGGCTTCTTCAAAATAATGTACATATATGGGCTTTGAGACCCAGAGGGACAATAGTGGTCTCACCATAGAACGAAGGCTTTAACCATTTGGCCTTGAGTTCACATCCATAAAGGAAAATAAAGCATATATGTTCATGCCAGGGCCAGTGTGTAAAAGTCTAGAAGGCAGGCAAATCGACATGTATAAAAATAAAGGTCAATGCACATGGAAACAATCTGATTTACGAATATACAGACCGCTGATGGTACAAATTTACAAAGGATGGTACATTTCATATTAGCTAGGCAGAGAAGAAATTTTTAAGGAAATGAAAAGAAAAAAAAAGAGGGTTTCCATTTCTAAAGGAAAATGTTGAATTCATCCAATATTGCTCATCATTACTTCTTTCCTCATGTTACAATCCAAGGGCAACGAGTCTCCGTTGCCAAAGAAGGGCCCTTGTCTTTTCTTCATAGCAGCAGCCAGTGAACTCATATCCATTAGAGAAACAGGGATTCCAGTTGATGTAAAGCAGCTGTCAACAGAGCAGTTGCCAATCCGAGCCAGTACAGTGGAGGCATTTCTGTTCTCTAAAGCGGCAGCAATTTCAGACAAGCAAGGCTTTTAAATATCAAGCCAGTAAAGAGATTGTAACACCCCGACTCCAAATTTATTCCTATTTTAATTAAATTAAGAGAATTATTAATTTACTCTTGGGTTAAGGGTAATTTTGGTCATTTTCTTATCCAGAAGGAGTTCGGGACCAAGAGTGGTTTGGTTGCGTAGGTGGTACTGAGACGAAACCGTAGACAGGCGGTAGGCTTGAATCGGAGTTGTAATGAAGTTTTGGCGATCAAAATAAGTTCGGTGGCGGAACCGTAATTATTTCGAAGTGAGTTTGGGGTAAAAATCAGATTTTTCACATTTACCCCTCACTTTCTCTCTCTCTCTCTCTCCCGCGTCTCCTCCCTCTGCGTGCGATAGTTCTCCCCCGTCACTGTGCAAACCGAACGGAAACCACCGTGCCGCCGCCGCCACAGTCCACCTCAGTCCTCGAGATCGATCTCGTTCGACTCGTCGTGAAGTCCCGATCAAAACCCACCTGCTATCCCGACCGGAAAGCTTGAAATCCGGCCACGATATCGACTGGTTTTTCTCCCGGTTTTCACCACGACAGCGCAGCGATTCCGGCCAGTTTTTCCGTCGAGTTTGGTATGTTTTCGAACCCTCTCCGTATGCTCTAGCTGTTTTTGGGGTTAGATTAGAACGATTTTGAAGTTTGGAAGTTGATTTGGAACCTAGGTTTTGGCCGGTTTTCAATTTGAAATTTCGGCCAGTTCCCGTGCGAATTGGACCTCGTGGTAGTTGAATAAAGTGATCCTGACCTTGAGAAGAAGCTAGGGTAGGAAGGGTGAGCGTTGGTGTGGAGATTTTCCGTCGCCGGAAATTTCTCTACACACCCACGCGCTGCCGGCGCGTGTGGCGGCGCGTGGGCAAGGCTGTTGAAGTTGCTTTTCATCCTGACGAGATCCTTAGGTTGTCACGAGTGCGTAGGATTTTACGAATCTCAATTTGGATGTCGTTTGACTATCGAACGGATTTCGCATATTGTGCGTTATTCGGGTTCGATAAGTTCTAACCGTTGGATCGTTTCCAAATTGAAGTATGTTGATTTAGGTACTCTTAGAATCCTATAGGAATTCGTGGATCGTGAATCGGAGCCCCGGATGTTCCGATTCAATAATTTGAAGTTTGTGGGATTAGCGATAACCGTAGGATGGGAAGCGATTCCCAAACCTGTAACCGGACCTTAGGATATCCTATTGGACGTACACGCACCGGGATCTTGGGGATTTAAGTATTCTCTTTTGTGAATTCCCGTTTGGAAGGGTATTATATTAATCAAGGATTCGTATCTCGAAATAGGTACTTCGGTCGATCGTTCGCAGCAGGCAGGACCCTCTCGGGGCCGGGCAGCGTGGGATTACCTGTGAGTGGACTTTGTTTTCAAGCATTTGCATGGTTTTATTGATAAAAGATTTGTGCATATGTTTTTAAATGGTAAATGTGATTTATTGAGTATTTGGTTGATGGATTTGGATATTCATATACGTATTGGCAATATATTTTGAGTATGGCTATGTTTGAGTATTATGGATATGTTTATATGGATTTTGGGATATCTATCTATATTGCCTATGTATAGATTGATGTTGTGAGATTGTGCTATGTACGGAGTATGAGGAGTTGTTGTTATGAGATTGTGGAAAGATATGATTTGAGGGATGGTTGTGAGATGTATGAGTATGGTAGGTGAGTACCATTCCCTAGTTACTAGGCTTCCCACACACGTCGTTGGCAGTGCCGGTGGGGTGGGAAGGCCATGAGATTGCGGGTCTCACACATGTCGTTGGCAGTGCCGGTGTGTGAGACACTTTCTATACGTGTCGTTGGCAGTGCCGGCGTATGGGAAGAGTATGTATATTGCTTGAGTATCATCACACACGTCGTTGGCAGTGCCGGTGGGGTGATGATACTGTCTGCGCGCGTAGGACTTGATATGAGATTTGTGAGCTACACGTGTCGTTGGCAGTGCCGGCGTGTGAGCTATGGAGTTCTGTCCCCCGGTTGGACTACTCATCCCTGGACGCGGGTTCTGGTTCGAAAATCCTGCGTACCAGCCAACAATCCCCCGGTTGGATTGTCTTCCCCGGTACATTAGTATGGAGAGAAGTATATGTTATATTATAGATATATATATAAATATATACTTATATAGGTATACATATGTATGGGTTGGTGAGAGTTGCATACTTGTGGGAATGGAGTTGTGGTTTGAGATTTTTGAGAGTTATTGGACTTTGGGATTTTATGTTTGAGTATTTGATTTATGGATGTGGAGACTGCATGCTTGAGCATTATTTTTACATGGTGGGGTTACTATGTTGTTTTAAATGCAAACTTTATTTTTGTCCACTCACATATTTCTGTTTTGCGCCCCCCAGGCAGTAGTGGCTTTTGGAAGCGTTCGAGCAGTTTGCGAGCTCCAAACATTTCATCTGTAGATAGGACTCGTGTAAATTCCTTCTACTCTACTGTTGTTGTAATCAAATTCTGTTAGATGCTCTGTTATCGCCCATGTTAGGCTGTTACTTGAGGCCGGAGGCCACTTTACTTTGAATTGTTGTATGTTGAAAGCATGCTGGCAGTTGGGATTTATATTATGTAAATTATGCAGGTTGAATGTTGTTGGGTTTAAGCATCTTACAGGGGAGACTCTGCCAAATTTTTGGTAGGATGTCTTAGGTTTTTAGTAAATGGGCCCGGCATCGGTATGATGTCGGCACCAAAACAGGGTCCGCCCCGGTTTCGGGGGAAATTCCGGGGCGGGTCCTGTCAGAGATACTCTTTAAATATATAGTAAATTTGGCTTACACCCTTCAAATTCAATTTGCCGTACCTAAAACCCTTCACTTTTTGTTTCTATAAATAATACCCAATTTGTATAAGTAAAAACCCATGACTAGAATTCAACTCAGCAAGTTACCTAATTAAGCATAAAATCTGATTTATTGTACTTTTTAGATTCCAAAAATACCCCCAACTAAGCCATTATTGCATTTTGTATATTAATGTAGGAATCAATATGGAAACAGTTTTTAATTGAATTGTATATAATGACAGATGTTGAATTTGGAAAGATCTCCAAATGGTTGTAATGGATGTAGGAATTAATTTTGAAACATTTTTAAAAAAAATTTAACAATAAATTCAAATTTGGGTAATCGGTTTGTTTAATAAAATGTTTATGTTATTTTCTTTTTATGAATTATACATGACTAATAATCCACTTTATAATTGTTTATGAATAAAACTATACATACTAATTATGTTGAAAAAAAAATGTACCTATTACTTGTTTGTTTTATGAAAAATATAATTTACCTAGTATGAAAAGTGTACATAATTATCTATTCCAATATACCTACATTATACAACATCCAATATACCTACATTAATTTTAATGTACTTACAATTAGGATTTAGGTATTATATGTCATCCACCATTTACCTACTACGAATAAAGTACCTATTATTTATCTAAATAATGTACCTATTTTTTATCTAAATTTTTTTATCTAAATAATGTAATTTATTTTTTTTCTATAAATAATATAGCCTTTTTTCTCTGAATAAAGTACCTATTATTTGTTTTATTAAAAGTAATTTTTTTAAATGAACCTATTTTCTCTCTCCAAATAACTTACCTATTTTTTTCCTCTAATAATGTACCTATTTTTCATAGGTACATTATTGGATATGTAATTTATTGGATACCTATATTTTATATGTATATATTTATATTATAATTTTCATAAGTACATTATTGGATATGTAATTTACAGATTTTTTTTTTGTTTGCAATTTTAGGGGGCGAGATGTGAGAGGGAATGACAACTATAAGAAATGGGGTGATTGATATGCTATTAATAGGGAGTATATTAATTACAATTATGACATTTAATGAAATGCTTGAAATAAATTATAAATAAAATATGAAGTTTAGTGGCAACGATGTAAAAACATAGAAATACTACGACCTCTTATATTCTACTGGTCATTTAAATTTGAAATTTGGTTTTACACATAGATTTATAGAGTGATGGGTATATGTCTAGGAAATAGAAAATGTATGGATCTATATTGGACAAGCCCTTAAATATATACGAATATTTCAAAATATACTTAAAGCGTATAGCCGCATGGCTATACTTTTTAAACAGTGTAGCCGCCCGGCAGTACTATTTAGAATTCAAAAGTGTATCATTTTCAGGAATTTTGTTGTTGTGCTGTACTATGTAAATCCCCTACTTCATCAAACCACCTCATTACAAAAGCTTAACCCTAGAAGAAAATAGAAAGGGAAAGGAAACCCAGGAAAACTATACACCATGTTAAAAGGAATAAACACCTTCACCCTTATCTTAATCTATTACAAACACAACTTCCTCACTCATACCGTCATCACCAACATCATGAATAATAATAATCATAGAGAAAAAGAATATACTCTCAAAAGAGCAATACCTAAAATAAGTCTGCTAAACTGGTATGACATCATTCTTGATGCATCATTACATCTCAAAACAATACCCTAAGGCTAGCTGGAAAGATACATTTGGCCCACTCACATCCTGTCGTGATCGGCTCAAGGGGAGGAACGATCATCAGCACATTGTCATAAACTTCCTGAAAAACCAAAGTCGATAGAAAGTACGAACTGCTACCACCCGGTATGCACTTCCTAAAATGGGCATTTATGTTTAACACAACTATAAAAACGATAGATTATGAGGGAAAAACTCAGAAGTATTTATCATTTATAATTATAAGAAAAAAAGCAAGAGATGTTACCCTTCTTTCAACCGCATCATGCGATCATCACTTGAAAGATTCCTCTCTCCCAACCACCTAAAAAAAATTAACTAAGCATGCCTCATCCTAAATGCAGATGTAGTAGCACCAATTGTGCTTCATGCTGTAAGCTTCTGCACTGAACACACCCATATAAACATGTATTTGTGCTACTAAGAAAAGATAACAATGAGACCAACGGCACTTCACTTATGGTTATGGTGCGAAATGCAGTGCTACATGGATTACCAGGTTAAACTTAAATTAGGGCTCTTCAAAATTAAGGTACATACATGGGCCTGAGATCCATAGTGAGTAATAGTGGTCTACGCATGACATTAAAAAATTGAGCAGGATTTGAGGCTTTAACCATTTGGACTTGAGTTCACATCCATAAAGTGTTGAGTTTATGATCAACTTGTGATATAGTATGTTTATGATCCCAACTCAAAAGGAAAAGAGAAGCATATATGATCATGCCAGGGCCAGTTCAGTGTGTAAAGGCCTAAAAGGCAGGCAAACATGTATAAAAATAATGGTGAATGTGAATCCACATGGAAACAATCTGCTTTACGAATATACAGACCACTGATGGTACAAGTTTACAAAGGATGGTACATTTCAGATTAGCTAGGCAGAAAAGAATTTTTTTAATGAAAATGAAAAGATAAAAAAAGAGGATTTCCATTCCTGAAGGAAAATCTTTAAATTCATCCAATATTACTCATCATCCATTCTACTTCTTGCCTCATGTTACCCTCCAAGGGCAACGAGTCTCCATTACCAAAGAAGGGCCTTTGTCTTTTCTTCATAGCAGCAGCCAGTGAACTCATATCCATTGGAGAAACAGGGCTTCCAGTTGATGCCAAGCAGCTATCAACAGAGCAGTTGCCAAGCCGAGCCAGTACATTGGAGGCGTTTCTGTTCTCTAAAGCGGCAGCAATTTCAGACAAGGAAGGCATTTTCATGGTATCAAGTGGGGTTATCCCTTCACAGTCATTAGAAACCTTAATAGCTAGTTCAGAGAGTTCCTCCTTAGCAGCTTCAAGACCAGCATCCGATGCAGCCTGATCATTCAGAGCCTTACAAGCTTTCTCAAGTATTGACTGAAGATACTTGCCCTGTGCTTCAATTCGAAGTTGAAGACGACGCTGAACCTGCTTATAATATTAGCCATAAGAAATTGCTGCTTAAAATTCATAATTAAATTATCATGCCACTTGAGGGGAGAAGAACAAAGAAAAATGAATAAACTGGACAGACAAAGAGTATTTAAGTTCAAAGCTGCAAATGGATGAGTTTTACAGGATCAAGGCAACCTGAAATAATAAATATATATATATATAAACAAGGTTATTTTTCTCACGAGGAGCTCCTGACCTGTGGTTATATTTAGAAGTTTATGTGGCCTGTGCACAATTGGTAAACAAATGATACAATTGCTCAAGGTGGTTTTTGGTCATGCGGAAACCTATAAGCCTGCACATTACTAGCTAAACAAAACAAACAAAAGAGACTAACCTCCAGCTGCTCATGCAGTCTCCGTTGGACTTCCATTTGTACTCGCAAAGCCTCAGTAACCTGGTAGCCACTGTTTGAGACATGAAAAACAACAATTACATGAAAATTGATAAGCATTAGTAGTAATTACTAAAGGAGGAGTAGTAAGTGAAAGATCAAATACTCATTCAAATCTTGCGCAATCACTCTGGATGAGGTTGCTGAAGATGAACCAGTGTCCTGACTTTCAGCAATGCAAGAAGCTGCAATCCCTACACATTATTATGTAACTAATAAGTTTTCCAATAGCCACAACTTATCACTGGGAACTTTTGGCACACCAACTTATCACAGGGAACTTTTGGCACACCAAATTTTCACTACTACTTCAGAGATAAGATTGTCTACGGACTCTAGTCTCCCGAAAGACATGCCATTTTCACCAGCAGATGTCACAGTTAACAGTTACGAATTCGGATCTTCGTAGATTTTCCACCCACCCCACCCCCCCAACTCAAGGTCAAAGAAAATTATAATGATAACACGGCACCCCCAAGCAAATGAATTAGAGGTGGCCCATGCAGTTTATAATAATTGATCTAGAAGTTTCTTGCCTTAAAAGTTTACAATATATAAACCAGACCAGCAGTGGAAAAGAGAGGGAATGCGAGAAGACAAGAAAGAAAAAGGAAGGAAAGATAAAGACCGCAGCCTGCTGAAAATAGCACTTTCTTTGTGCTAAATGTATTAATACAACCTGCAGAAAACGTATAAAATGAAAATTGAAAATGTGCTCCTTATGTTGGGTTGTTTCTAGTAGTATTTGTGATTTTCCTCTCCTTTAATTAGGGATCATCAACATGACACAGAAAATGTATACAGTTTTTAATAATAAATGTCCCAGCTCTTAAATATTTTAAAGGGTCCAAGGTTAATACCATCCTTGGAGTTTTCAGCTGAATCTTTGCATGATTGCTTCCCCAACCGGTATTTCTGCAAGTATCATCAATTAAACAAAGAAAAATTAAAACTATTATATTTTTTATACTACCAAGTTTCAGATCAAAATCATTAGGGGAAAAAAAATACAGAAGATAACTAGGAAGAGGGAGGTAAATATACACTGTAGATGCATGCAACACTAATTAGTTAGAATCTAGATCAAATTTTCTTGAGCCTTTAGCTTTAAGTCTCAAATACCAGTTACCTTCCTCCCTCCCTCTCTCTCAACAATTTGAATTCTAGCTCATCACAAAATACATAATGGGAAATAGAAACAAACCTGAAGATGAGATTTCAAGTGATAAAGGGTTAGGCCTTTTACTCCCATTGTTCTCATAATGGCCTTCGGTGTTGCTTCTGTAATAAGAAAGCATTTAAAAACACAACAATAAGAAGAAGAAAAAAAATTTATCCTATGGCATACAGCTGCTGGCTAAACAATAAGGAACCTAAGAAATGAAACATGAATGGGACTCAAGGCAATACAGATTGGCCTTATTCAAAAACTGAGCAACAAGAATGATAAGCCTGAATATAAGCTGAATTCTGATATTTAATCACCAGTGAAGTTGTGTCCACATATATTCCTAATTCATATGAGACATTGGTGACTACACTCCTAGTTGGGAAAGACACGTGGACTCTGGATGAGGTGTCAAACTGTCTCTCAGAATTCAATTATATCAAGGTGGTCTGGTGAAGTCAGATTCCAAGCCTAATTGGAGTAGAGGAAGGAGCAAATCTAGAGTGGGAGCTCTGGTAGGAATGGTGATCACAACGAGTCATGTCAAAGAAAAAGGTGTTGAGCATTTCTTCGACAAGATGTGGCATATCAAGAGATACAGTGAAGTAGAGATTGGTTCAAAACTGTTGTTTTTGACTATTAATGATAGTTCCTTTTTGGACCGTTGAATGTTGGACTCAACATGCTCATATCATTGTTCATATCAAGAGTGGTTTGATGCTTATAAGCCCTGTAATGTCGATACAGTTATGATGGGTAATGGTTTCAGGTGTAAAGCTGTTGGAGTAGGCACATGAAATCAAGGTGTTTTATGGGAATGCTAGAACATTGGGTGAGGTGAGACGTGTTCCAAATTTAAAGAAGAGTTTGATTTCTTTGAGGTCACTGGATGCTTTGGCTTATGGATTCTCAGCTAAGGAGCAAAAAGACCCAATGTCACTGATGCAATGCTATTGCTTATGCACTGAAAAGTTGAACTTCTGCAAGAATTATAATGGTGTTAGAGAAAATAATTGAGATGCCATGGGAAGCAACAATGACAAGACTCTGAGCAGGTGGAGTTAGGAATCAACCAAGGAAGGCCTTACTTCATTGTTAGAGATAGAATTGATCTAATGTTAAAGAAGTGGCAGGCACACCTCTATCCATAACAAAGGTGCAAGGGTGTCTTAAATTCATATCATTCATATGGTGTTTGAAGTGGAAATTGGAGAATCTGAGTCAAGGTTGAGATTTGTTAGAATATGACTCGAATTAATATTTGAGTTTAGTTTCCTATTTCGGCTCTCCTATACTGACTATATTGAATAGGATGCATAGAGAAAGTTTCTTGCTCCCAAAGTAAGTTTTCCTACTCCCAATTAGTTTCGGGTTTTCCCCTAAGTCCTTATGAAGGCCATTAGGGTGTGCATATTGACAAGATACTGAGGGGAATAATGAGCTTGGGTGTATTGGCATTTGGGTTCAAGATTCGTGAGTGTGTGAAGTTGAGAGTTGGGGGGTCATCCTTGCATTTGTTTAATTGACAGTGAATTTTTATTACAATCCCCACCCCACAACAAGCCACAGCCCCCCCCAACAAAATCCAAAGAAGGGTAAGAACACCCCCATTAGTCACTGTAATTCAACATGACACTAAATTCGTGAAAAATCATAAGACAAACATGATAAAGTCATTGGAGGGAAGTAAATTTTCAAATTTTTTTTTTTAAAAAGGAAATATTCCCTAAGCATCTATGATATCCCTTGCCACAATAAAGGTCACACAACAATAAGACACATTCAATAGCACCAAAAGATAAAAGGACAAAACCCAACAACCAGAAGACAATTTAGAGCAACATACAACCCAGAAATTAAACCAGATACAAGCTGCAGCGCCACACAACCAATACAAACACATAAAATGCTCTTGGGGGAGAAACTAGAGCACCAAACAACATAAAAAACCAAGAATTTAAATCACAAGCAAGTAAAGAACCAAATACTCACTGTCAGGGCCACCAAGTTGAGTCACAGCATCCACAAACCTCTCATGGAGCTCCGCAGTCCACCTCAGCCGGGGCTTTGGATCCGTAGTCAGAACCAAGCAAGCATCGCCAGGCAGGTTCGTGCCGTCCAACGATCCACTGAACTCTCCATGCCCACAAATACTCCCATCCATAGGAAGAGAATGAATAGCAGAATACATTCTAAAACTTCTCCTGAAAAATAAAAAAAAAGCCCACAAAAAATTCCTTCGGAAAGTGAGTGAATTTACGACCCAGGAATGTATGCAGACCCGTTTGGAAAAATGGGTACCTGGGATTCGGGGCTCGGAGCCCCGAAAATGCAGAGAAGAAGAGGAGAAGATATCTCAGTGAGTTTGGAGAAATGGGTCTGTGCTGTGAGAACTTTGAGTGTGGGGAGAGAGAATATGAGTACAACTAAGGCATGCGAGGCTGAGCTCAGCTTAGCTTATAGCTTTAGGGCCTTAGACAGCGATGTCTTGTTGTGTCTCTGTCTCTCTGCTTTCTTTCTTGTATATTTTACTTTCTCTCTGTTTTGTCTGCTGAAAATGGCTATTCAGAGAGGCAACGTGTAGCAGTCCTTGGTTGGCATGTGATACTTCTGTGCTTTTTATAGTTTTTTCCCCCAATTTTCTATTGGATATTCAAATGTTTTACATCTATGTTTCGATTTTATAACAGACATTGTGAATTGTGATGTCTCCTCACATCTTTAAAATCCTTCTAAATAAGAACACCTTTTAATATAAGTCTTTGATCTTGAAATTTCCTTTTTAGAGAAAGAAAATAGCTTTTTATTTTCTCTTGCTCTTTAAGAAACCTGGCTTCTTTTTTATGTCGAAAGCAAGTGTCGATATGCCTTCCATCCTCTATAAAACAAAAAAAAAACAAGCTTCCATAATGTAATATTAAAAAAATACTGGGGCCAAATAATAGACTGTTGAAAAAATAGTACTTGGATGGGTCAATGGGTACAATGAAATATTTAGTGGTGTTTCTAATTCTGCTGCGGACACTCTACCCAAAAAATTGAAATTGAATCTCATTACTTCGAACCCTAGATCATTTTGCTTTTGGGTGCCTATGATTTTCAGTTTTTTTCTTTTTTTCAAGAGAAGCATGTCTTTTCATTGAGGATCACCATCAATAGCAGATTTTTTTTGGCAGCCAAGCTTTTTAACCATATCATATTTTTATCTCTCTAGAGAGAAATAAACACACAGTTATATATAACCGATTACAACTAAAATTTTCTCTAAATCATTGTTTTACTTGCAAACTAATGACAGTTGGCTTATAAGGTTTTGCTTTCATATTTTGTTTTGTGTTTCTTGAAAAATAATAGGAACTGTAGAAAGTAGTAGGGGGGGAGGGGGAGTCCCATGGTTTCTATGCCGCCGCATTTCCCAGTCCTTTCAAAGTGATAGCTTCTAGCTAGTTCAGTCGAGTGTAATTAATAAAACTTAGATATAAAATGAGAATTTGTAGCTACAATGGTTGAGAGTATTTACCCACATTCACACCCAAAGTTAGAGTTTGAATATTCTTGTCTCTCGAGCCTCATTTGCATTAACAACTTTGAATGTAGGCATGCAATAATATGTTTATAATGCACACATAAACTGCTATATAATATGCTTCATTAATGTGGTCTAAAAATATAGGATTACTATAATTATATTGGTCTTGTTACATTCAAGTAAGATGAAAATGTATTATTAGTGTGATCACCAACTCCCATTCCATATTACCGAACGTATCATTTGTTTATTTTGCTCGCATTGATAATTTGATAGTTATGGGTCAAGACAAGTGGATCCTAGCCTAGGTGTCTTTTGCTTATCATCACCTCCTACCCACTTTCAAAGCATTGGCTATATTTTTAAATGTGCTCCTCCACAAGAACAAGATAAAACAATAGTAATTTTATATCGGTTCTTAATTTTTAAGAGCATTATACTATTAAAAGAAACTACAAAAAACAAAAACTTAAGTTAACGTATTTCTCTTTAATATAAAGTAATATCTCTTTTCGAAACTACTTTGTATAAATAAATAAATAAACAAAAACTCAAACCAAACAAGCTAATTTTTTCCTTTTATGCTGATAAATATTTACAATTGATTATTTTGTTTGCATTCTAAATCAAGAAACCGAATTTGCAAGTACACCGAACTGACCTTGAGCTACTTTATTGTTCAACTCAAATACAAAAGCTTTAGAGTCTTTCAATGTTTTGAGTCGTTGTGTCTTAATCCTGACCAAATTGGAACAATTGCTTGTCATCCGAGTATTGACAAGTTAGTATCATTTGGGGGGGACTATTGCCTAACGAGTGGGATATTGGAATAAGACATTTCACGCCCATGAAGTGCGCAATTCTTCATAGGCTCATTTACAAAATAGTGTTTCTAAAAATCTAGCCTGTATAAAACAAAGAAAATTACGAAGAAGATCCTCGACAGATCTTAGAATTAAAAAAAAACAAATCAAATTTTAGCTTATATAAAACACGATAAGGGAAATGATTAAACCAAATACGTATATGAAGAAGTGTACGTCCTAAAATTTACTAAAGAGTTTGCTACTATATTAGTTTCTCAAAATTTATTATTTTAAATTGTTTTTTTTTTTTTTTTTTTTGTTTTTTTTTTTGTTGTGTGGTGGTGGTGGAAAGACGAAATTAATTTTCGAACAAATGTACTTGGAAAGTAGGAGGCCAGCGAAACAAGGGCGGCGAGTCTCTGGACCCCTCCATCTCCATGTACTTGGAGTAGGCTTGTAGCTAGCTAGTGGCTGCTACTAACCACTGATTGGGAATTTGGGAGAGACATACAAATATATATTGGACAACAGCAAGCTAACAAATAACCATAACAATATATGAGCTTTCGTACAAAAATGTATTGCAAATTTCCAATCATTGCGATGAGGTGGGGTTGCAAATGTTATTCACAGCACCATCTCTCTTTCCACCTTGCATTCACAGCTGCAATTGGTGTATCATTGCAATGACATTGACATAACAATGCTATACGACCTTACAAATGTAAGCTTTTTAAATCTATTGTGGAAATAAGTGTACATTTTTTATATAATTTTTCAAAATTTAAACAACTAGTGTAGTAGTTTGGAGCAATTGCTCCCTCAGGCAAGGTCTTAGGTTTGAGTCATAGCATCCGTATAGCGTGTGTGAATTTAGTATATTATCGCCCCCTCTCAATAGGAAATGTCCTAGGTTCTAATCCTAACATCCGTGTAGTGGATGTCAAATTCTAACTTTGAAAAATACCCTAGTTGAATATATGATTTTTCGCAGCTATGGTCCCTCAACTATACCCGTAATTGCATTTGGGTCACTGAACTCAATTATTAGTTGCAGAGGTCACTCAACTATGTGTTTCGTTGCACCAGCAGTCCTTCCGTTAAGTCCGTTAGTTTTTTCCGTTTAAAATGATGACGTGGCAAGATCTATCCAATTATTGATGGGCAAATGTGACTTTTTCAGTTATGATTATTTGTAGCAATGACCCATCAACTATACTCGGAGTTACATTTTGATCACCTAACTCCAAAAAATAGTTATATAGGTCACTCAATTAGGTGTTGTGTTGCACCATTAGTCCCTTCCGTTAGAGAGACTTGATGGTAGGGACTAACTGTGCAACGAAACATATAGTTGAGTGACCTCTGCAACTAATAATTGAGTTCAGTGACCCAAATGCAATTATGGATATAGTTGAGGGATCATAGCTGCGAAAAACCCTTGAATATATATAAGAAGCATAATTTAATTTATCACATAATAAGTTAATCTTGTTTATATCTTCATGTCAATATTTAATTTGGTTGACCCAATTGTATACTATAATTAATCATGGCTTAAATTACAGGGATTGTATATGTGTGACCTAATTAAGGAGTCCACCAGATGAGATGCTTGGGCAGATGTTGTTGTCAAGAATACGACATCAATGAATGAATGGTAGTTGCTTTCTTCTCTCTCTTCTTATTCCTTATTGAAAGCAAAACTTAGATGCTTGTGGAAAAGCCTTGGCTTGAGACTGATCGAGTTATGGTTTACGTCTTAGTCAACCAATTAGAGTTGATTAGGACCACTCTAACAACTTCGGCCTCTGTGGACCATTTCCACTCCCACCACCAAACGTGACCTTGTTTGGTGCCCAGTATTGGATTGGATTGAATAACTCCTTATATTCAAAGCATGTTTAAGCTATAAATGAATTTTTTTTGACCAAGTTGAAGGTATGAATTACTCATGAAGAAAACTAATCTCATCTAATCCCCACAAAATGGTAGGATAGAAACTCCTCATAACTAATCCCTTCTAATCCCTAAATGAAAAATTATTCACCTCTACCTTCATTTCCTTCTTCAATATTGTTTACCTTGAAAAATGAACAAAGACTTAGAGTAGGCTTTATAGAGAATGTGAGTTGTGAGCATTCTACTATTAGCAATTAACCTAATTCTAATAGATGGGAAATAAAAAAAAAAGATAAATAAATAAAAGACTTGCGCACCAAGTAAACTAACTTTAATCAAATGATTGTGAACTAAATGGTAAACAATTCAATTGAGATTCTTTTATATGCCTTAAGACAACTAAGGACTTCATATTTCTCTAATACAAATGATAAAGGGCAACAAAAAGTACATAAAAAGTAAACAATGAAATAGGAGATGAACAAATTGATCAGAACTAAGGATTGCCACCACCTTGTATCAATTTTGATTCAATACAGCGCAAAGGAATTTAGTGGCAATCAAGTATAGGATCGGAACTGGGCTGCTAATGGATCATAATGACCAAAGCAGTTCAAAAGAGTAACCAAAATGGCCTTCAACTGAAGGAGTCAGTTGGCAATTGATACCAAGGAGGCTTGCAAGACCAAAATAGCATAGAGAGATGAATGTCTTTGATTGAAAGCCAAGGGTAGAACAATGAATTTTTCAACGGGTGGGCTAGCTAAAGTTGTTAGCTAAAATCTAATGATCAATATTTTGGTACTTACCGTTTCTATAGTCTTTTTACAAATAAAAGTATACATTAAATCATATAAATCACACTAGTTCATAGCTTCATTGACTAATTTTCAATAAACTTTAACATAAAACAAATACATATTAAATGCAACCAAAAAACACTTCAATAACATTTTAAGTGTACCTATTCAAGTTATATCATGCAATCCTTGAGAGAATTGCATTTACTGTAAAGAAACAGGCGGCCATACTTTAATTATTAAAAAGCCGTATAGCCGCGCGGCTATACTGCTTAATGAAGAGGTGCTAGCGCTAGGCGGGGTTTCCTTTTTTATACGAAATAGTAAAACCGGGCGGCTATACTACGTTTTTATTATACAAAATGGTATAGCCGTACGGCTATACTTTTCTGACACGTGGCTAAGCGGGTGCAGGCACCAGGCGAGTATTCCTTTTTTAATTATAAATAGTATAGCCGGGCGGCTATACGGGGCGCTAGCGCCAGGCGGGCTTCTTTTGTTTTTTATAAATAGTATAGCCACTCGGCGATACGCTTTTTTCATGATTGAAAATTAGTACAGCCGCGCGGCGATAATATTCTTTTTAATGATAAAAATTAGTATAGCCGAACGGCTATACTATGTGGTTCGGGTTTAAGCAGCTTTCCCACAAAAATATCACACGACATTGATCCCCCATTTTGGCTGTAGACGGGTTAAGGGTTTAAGCGGATTTCCCACAAAAACCCATCACCTGGTTATGATGCTGTGTCGTGCCCTTCGTCCCAAAAATCTTCCTTTGCTCTTCCACAAGCCCAAAGGTACTCTCTCTCTCTCTCTCTCCACTATGCGACTGTACCTTCTTTCTCTCCAAGTTACAATAAAATGAATGTCTGTACAGTGAATCCATGTGAACTCTGGGGAGCTCCATTTGGATCCCTTTTCTCCACACACATTGTCAGTGACAAGCCGATTCTTGTAAGGAATTCACACACATTCTGTGTCATTTTCAATTTCTATTCATTACTTTATGCAATTCAAGAGAATGGGTCTGCTCTGCTGGGATAAATAAAAAAGCTTATAACTTCAATTGGGCAGGTTCGTGATTTCATTCATTCTGCATTATACGATCCGAAACATGGGTATTTCTCTCAAAGATCGAAATCGGTTGGAGTGCTTCCCAGAGCAATTAAGTTCAATCAGCTTGAGGGTATCTAGCTTAAATTTTTTATTAGTTGCATGTCATAATTCAGATATTTCAAGCATGTTAACCATTATTTTTTAATGAATTTAGTATAAGTTTTAAGTGGTTTGATTCATTTATGTGATTATGCATGAACTATGTTGGAAGAATGATAATGGGAAGGAACATACAGCGATATTACTGAAAAAATGTGACTATAAGCTCTCTTTCTCAAGTACTAAAGGATTCTGCTTTCTTGAAATAAAGTGGGGTGGGTTAAACAGGAAACATGGTTTTGGGATTTCTAACCAGCTAGTTACTCAAATTTCGTAGGGCTATTATGATGTTTATGTGACGCGTTACAACATCAACCCTAATCCCTTAAAACATCAGCGTATTGTAAGTTGTGACATGTTTGAGAAAAAAAAGTGTATTTGAATTGAGTATGTTGAGATGGACGAGTGGAAGTACAACAAAAGTTAAAATTTCAAGCTTGTAATAGCACAAGGGACAGCTTGAGGAAATTCACATTCCACATAGTTATTCTTATGAGCTTGTTAGGTGATTTTTATTTGGATTTTGAAGGCGCTATGAGAAGTTGCTATGAAAATAAGAGGTAGAAATACTAATTTGATGTAGGTGGTGCAAAAATCATGGTTGCCTGTGTTTTGCCTAGTATTGAGTCCTTGATCGAGTCACAAGCCTCAAAAAAGGTTTATGTGGCAATCCTCAAGCACTTAGGTTTAGAGCTTTGTTTAGTTTTCTTGGTTTCTAAATAGTTAATCAATGTATTCTTTAGTATTTGACATATCTGCTAATCTAGACTGGCTGAAAAGGCTGGCAAGTAATATCCTTTGCCCAAGTATGACTTGCAATAAAATACATAGAAAGTGAAGATTAGTAAAAATTACATTACTTTCCTGTTTGACTAAACTTTGTAAATAGTTTGTCTAAAATTGTAGCTGAAATGATACATACATTAGTTAGTTTTCCTATCAATAGTCTTTTATTTGTCCCAGTTTCTGAAATGAACAAAATTGCATTATTGGCACTTTTGAATGATGTTATCATAATATAAAGCATTTCTTTGGAGAATTAGAACCAATTGCTTATGAGCCGATTCAATTTAAAGTAACCATCTGTTGTAGTAGCTGGAGATTTGTGGAAGGGCATATATACTGAAATTGTCGCTTATTATAGGTAGGAAAGGTTATATGAAATACTTGGATAAAATTTACAAAGAAAGTGAGGTATCATGGTTTACTCCTGTGGAAATTTTTAAGGTAATCTCTCTCTCTCTCTCTCTCTCGTCTGTCTGCTTTCTGCTTTAAGAAACTTAAATTCTAATTTCCATAGGGAATTCATAGTTCAAAGGCTTCACATTCTGCACAAAATTAAAACATGAACATGCAAACGAAAGATATAAAGGAAAAATGAAAAAAAGGAAGGGAAACCAAACAAACACCAGGTGGCTAGCACATAGGCAGTACACAATAATGATACATGATTTCAAGGTGAAATGACGTATTGCATTTTTCTTTCAGGATAATGATTTACATATAAGTATATTTTTGAATCCACACATGATTCTAATAGAAACAAGATTACCAGTTTTAAACAGAAGGCAACCTGATATACAGTTAATATCTTCATATGCAAGGTGTGACCTTTGTATCATTTGACAACTTAAGAAGCAGCATTTACATGTTGTGTCATAGTATTCCATGTTTTTACATAATGCATGAGCAGCATTTATTTCATTTGGATGTACATTACAGTGGTAACCACACAAAAAAAGTAATATTAAATGGTTCTTTGTATCTTCCGACCCAAACTCCACTTAGATTGGCATTTTTCTTATTTCATCAAATGCAATGCATGTCTTTGCGATTTCAAAAGTTTCACTTTCTTTATAGCCTTGGTATGCGCATGGGATTGCTGAAGCCATAATGCGTACTGCTAACCTTTCAGTTCCCCTAAAGGTAAGCTTCCTCTTTTTAATGATCAGGCAGTGGACGTATCAATGAGATTTTGCTTATGTTGTTGGATTTAATGCATATTGCTTCTAGTAAATGTCTAGGGCACATTTGATAATTTTATAAAATTTCCATATCTCATTTTTTATATGATAGTACCATATTCTGATTATTAATTGTTGCATGCACACATTTGTTTTATATGGCAAAAAATAAAACCTAAAAATTTATAGTAAATTTTTTGGATGCTTTTATTGAGAGTCCAGTTTTTCCTTTCACCAAAGAAAAGTTTGGACTAACAATGAATAAAAGCATAATGTTCTAGAGCTTTAAGTAATGTCTGTAGTATCTTGATTAAGTGTACTTCCTTTCCCTTTTGTTCTTGAAACTGAAAGAATGTAGTTCTGTTTGTGATTTGTCCTCGTAAAATCTATAATTGCTTTGTTTTCCCAAGAGTCTATAGTCTTTAAACTGAGCCATTCCACTTGAAAACCATAAGTGACCGAGTACTACAAATGATTGATGATACCTCAGTTGAAAAAAGAAGCTAAGTGAGGTTATATCCTCAATGCTGCCTAGTCAATCTTTTACTACAGTCATAGAGGACTAGTGATGATTTTCTGTTTGGCTGGATGTGATAAGTTGCAAGATTTTGTCCTCAAGCTTACAACACGAGTTTATTGATTTTCTTGTAAAGTGATGCAAATTAATGGTTTATATATAATCAGGCTGGAGTAAGTAATTTCAATCAAAGACAGGATTCTGTCACTATGTGTAATCTCCCTAAATACTTTGGTTTCTAGATTACAAGATGAAGTCCCGTGAATGCTTCTGTTTTTCAATCTAGCATTGTAGGCAGGACATGGTAGTTTGCTTGCAACTTACACAATTTAAAATTCTTTGTTTATGCTTCTAGGCACCAGATCTTTGATCTTTTTTCATTTATGTTACTCTTATTTTGGTGATACATTAATCATGCCCTTAAATGTTCCTCATCCACTTGTTTAATACAAGTAGGCTACAATTTAATCTGTCATTTTATAATGTGCACTCAGATATATGAAATTGGTGGTGGATCAGGAACTTGTGCAAAGGGAATTATGGATTACATCATGCTGAATGCACCGCCAAGAGTTTACAACAATATGACTTACATGTATGTGCTTGACTATACCTCCATGTAACATGAATAAGTATTCCATATTCCTAATGTCTGCGACCCTCATAAAACCTCATGAAACTATTTGTCAACAGCTTTGTTTTACTTGATGTGCCTTACTTGAGCTATCCATCTGATATTATATCATGCCTGCAATTTTGATCTGTCACTGGAGTGAGGAGAAATAGTCAAAAGTGATTGAACCATTATTTTTCTGACCGTTAATGCCCTTGAGCATTTTGATGGAATCTGAGCAAAGAGTTAGAAAGATAACTTCACTCTTGACATTAAGAGCAATATAATCATCTATATTCACTACAAACCCATGAAACAACATAACATTTCTCTTCCCGTTAATTCTCTTTTTCTACTCCTTTTGCCACCATCTCATTTGTTTACATTTGCCATGCCCCAATTAAATGCCTAAATATAGTGCATATGCTTTAACTAAATACTTGTATTCAACATTACAAAATTTTATTATCATTACCTGAAATAATTGGAAACATAAATTTTTTATATTCTGGTGCTGAGTATTTTTGCCAATATAATAGTGGTACTGGTTGAGTTAGTTTTTCAATCCTAATTTATGCGTGTCTGTATATTTGCTGACTATAATCATGTAAAACTGTAGCTCAGTTGAAGTCAGTCCCTCGCTGGCTGAGATACAAAGAGAAACTGTTGGAGAAGTCTGTAGTCACTTATCAAAGTTTCGAGTAGAATGTCGTGATGCTACTGACCGGAGTGGATGGGGTATGGTGTCTGTGACTTTTCAGATATTTCATTATCTTTAGTTTGTCTTGTACGGAACTTTTAGAGTGCAACTGTTTTGTGTGTCTAATTTCATATATATTTTATTATTTGATAGGAGATGCGGAGCAACAACCATGTTGGGTAATAATGCTTGAGGTATGTTTTGTCCTATATTGACTCTATTGTGTCTGTGCTCACTTATTGTACTATTAGAATAAGTGGACAATAAAGATTCTTACGTGGAAGTTTCTATTGTTTCTCTAAATGAGTTTCAGCGAATCAATTTGTGGTCCGACATTGTCAGATTTGTCTATTTATATTTACAGGTACTTGATAATCTTCCACATGATCTTATCTACTCAGAAAATCAAGTTTCCCCATGGATGGAAGTATGGGTAGAGAAGCAACAGGATAGGTAAGCAACATCTTGCAGCAGTATCCATAAAGTCTGGCTGCATTTCTATCTAAAAGTTAGTGCACTGATTGAGTACAAATGCGTTTTTTCAAGATCACTCTTTGTTAAAGTGATTGTTCAGCCTGAAACTATTTTTCTAAAGTTATTGTCAATGGAGTATACATCAATATCTGTATTGTTGTTGGGTTAAACCCAGAAAATTTGAAGTTTTCTTTTTCCCGGCTGAGGATGGTAGAGATACTGTAGACAGAAAACATATGGAGGGTCATTGGGTCAAGATTTATATTCTGTTACAGTTTTATTTTACCTTGGTGACTGACATCTTTCATTCTCCAATACCATCATTGTGTCTCATCTGTTATCTTTGGAAAATTGTGGGGTATGACAGCATTTGCTGATTTTTCATATTGGTTGTTATGTTTACTCATTAGTATAACTGGAGGTTGAAGTCGCTTGTGATAATTTATTTTGTTTTAAAAAAGAAAGTGTTTCCAACTCAAGTAAGTCAATATCTTTACAACTATGACTAATGAGTTAAACAGGATGCTTCCGATGTGGTATGTGATAACATGCAAATATCGGATTAGAGGTGGCACATAAAATACTTATGCTCAAGTTTATTTTGAAATCAGCATATATATAACCTGAAATACATTTCTACTCCATCATTTTGTTCATTGAACTGTTCACTGTGGGAACATGATTTCAGTTTTACTGATTAAGGTTTTTGCTAATAGGGAAACACTGTCTGAATTGTATAAGCCATTGCAAGACTCACTAATTAAACGATGCGTTGAGATCATCGATTTGGACAAAAAACATGATTCTCAAAGCAGTGCAATACTAAAAGCAAAAAGTGTTTGGTCTAAAGTCTTTCCAAAGCCTCAAAGATGTTGGCTGCCAACTGGTTGCTTGGTGAGGAAATGTTGGTAATTCATTTTATTTATTTTATTTTCTAACAAATTCGAGCAATAATGTTGCCTTTGAACATCCAGAAACTGCTTGAAGTTTTGCATGAGGTGCTACCAAAGATGTCTTTAATCGCTTCAGACTTTAGTTACCTACCTGACGTAAGAATACTTGGTGAAAGAGCTCCATTGGTTTCAACCAAGGTATAAAGACTGACTATTATCATTATTATTATGTTGTTTGACACTTTCACGTAACATTCTATATTATTTGGGTGCATCCAGTTTTTCCTTTGTGATTGGAAATTATACTTTGAGTATTTATATGTGTGCCTCTTTGGTGCAACACTCACCTAATTTTAGGTCCACACTCCCCATCTCTACAAAGGAACAGGGAAGGTCACTCTTGAAATGCCCTGTCATCCTTGAAACTATCAATTCTACTGTAATTTAGGCTACAGCAAAACATTCATGATCATTTCAAAATTCCAACTATTGCATTTGTAATGGTATGATGACACAAAATTCCTAGTAAAAGAAATATAATAAACAGATCAGAATAGGAGCATAAAACACAGCATGTAGTCACCTAGGAACCTGATGAGCTAAATTATCTAGAAAGATGTTAGGATTCGTGCAGAGGCTGTTTTCTTTTAGTCTATATTCCAGGATTGTGTGAAATGCCCACCCAGCCACCTGCTTTTACCACCCCTCACAAACTGTAGCAGCCCCAGTTTTCATGTTCTCCTCTTTTTTTATTTAATTTTTTAAAACTATAATGTTAACCATGTCATTTGAGGAAATTGTAGGAGGATAAACTTCTAATTAGCGCACACACACACACACACACACATACAGTGGGAGGGCTTAGTATTTTGGGGGTGGCCATGGTGCTGCTCTGGTTGAAAATTCCTATTTCCGTGTTTCTCTTATTGTATGTGCTAGTTTAAATCTGGTAAACGACAGCCTTTCAAATGCATTTAGTAACAATTTGGTAATCCTGGTTTGATCCTTTCTATCTGCAGAAAGATGGCAGCAGCTCAGATTATAGCAGTTATCTAGATGCAAGGGTACGCTATTGTTTTGATTTCATTTTAATATGACATGGTTGTGCGAATTTCCATAAATGGCCTCAGATATATTGCTTCTGTTTTGTGCTGATTTTTCTGCAATTTGATACATCACTAGAAGTATGGCAATGTGGCTAGGAATGTTGTATGGATGTATCTAGTAGTAGCACTTGTACATAGAGATATATATATATATATATATATATATATAACCCTATGAATTTTTTTTTCAACGATCCAAACTATCCGTTTTTTAAATCTACATTCATAGATCATCCTTGCAAAAAGTCAAACAAATCGGAAACCGTTTCGACATCCAATTGTGTCCTACAAAATCAATGAACACGGTGCTTCAAAAAAGTACTAAAATTTCAATAACTCAATTGAGTGGTCAAATGATATTGGGCTCAAGAGATTTTTTGTAGAGATGATCTTTGAATGATTATCTAAAAAATAGACGGTTTGGATTAGTGAAATACAATGCGGAGTGGGCCCTACAAGGATGTCCCTCAAATAAGCTTATTTGAGGCATCCCTCAATGGAAGCTCTCTGTATGCATATATTTAAGAATTTGGATTGCTTGAAAGCATGACTTGCTTTGGTATTAGATTCAAGGCTTGGTTTTTTTGTCCCCTAGTTTGTTTCCCCTTGTTTTTCACAGCACATATGGTTAGAGGTTGGGTCAATGAGTGGTTGAACTTGATTACGTAATTCTCGTTCCATTTTGCTCAAAACCTGTAGACTTAAGGATGTATGACATTTAGTGGTGGACCTTGAAAATATTCTGATTGTTTAGTATTTTGAAAGTAGGGCTGAATCTTTGTAGTGATATTCCTAATAACCCCCCTCGGCCCTTAATGCTATGACTGCTAGAATCAAAATCCCAAGAGCTTTTTGGTTTTTAAACTTACTTCCTTCACAGAATGAACTTCTCTTTTTTATGTCTGCCATAGCAATTTTTATGGCATTAGGCTGGATCCTGAACAAAAATTGGTCAAGGCATTAGGTCATCATTTCTGTAGCATGTGGTTTGAAGCATTGTGCAATCATTTTTATTGCTATCTGATATCCAGATTGCTCAACCGTGCAAACCTGACAATGTAAACCTTCTTCCTCAGGGGAGAAGAAAGAAACGACAGTTTTGATGGGGGATATTACTGTAGAATGATCATTAGCCTGTGAGAGAATTTGGGTTTTTTAAAATTCCATTGTTTGTTATGACCACAATCAAGTTGTATTGTAAAAAATTCTGCTGATTGCTATAGTTCAGAATAACCTCCTTAAGTGCAATGTTTACGTAGTCACTGCTTCTTAGTGATAAACTCTCTGAATGGTCAACTTTCTTCTGCTTTCAAGGTCACTGTGTACTGTCTTTCAAAGTTATTATTGTTGTTGTTGTTGTTGTTGTTGCTGCTATCATTACTACTAGTACTGCTAAGTTTTAACGGTGACCAGCTTTTTATGAAACTAAAGTTTATGATTTTGGTTTTTTGTTGTTATAATAGTTATAATCATTACTACTACTACTGCTAACTTTTAAAGGTGACCAGCTTTTTATGAAACTAAAGTTTATGATTTTGGTTTGTTTTCAGGGGGATGCTGACATATTTTTCCCCACTGAATTTTGGCTTTTGGAACGTATTGACCATTACTGTTCTGGATGGCTGAAACTGCAGAAAGATTTGTCGTCCAAGGAAGGGAAGAAGAGGCGAACAATTACAGTGAGTTCAATTCTATTGTCATATAGCGGTTTTTGTTTCTGGAAGCTATAAGATAGATTACAATTCACGCGGACACAAATTCATTTGGTCCTAGGTAGCTTGCTTGAAAAATATATGGTTTAGATATCAGGGCAATCAAGTTGCCCTTCACATATCCATGTTCAATGTGGAGAAAGTGCATGCGGTTGCCTAAATCTTAGCAGGGGTTTTAGGTGGATGAGGTGGACACTGGGTAGACCTTAGGTCCAAACTTCCCTAATCATGTATGATAAAGAATAAAGATAAAGAGAAAGTACAGGAAAAGGATAACTACTTCTGAGGGATTGTGCTATGAATCCTACCGCTGGATTTATAGTTCCTCAGGGGGCCTTAAAAACTGTTGCCCAGGAGAGCAGTTCTCCGCTCACATAAACCTCAACAATCACACTATTTTTCTTAATCAAATTTATATAATGATGTAGCTTGATACGTCGTCATTCATGGACGAGTTTGGCTTGCCCTCGAAGACAAGAACCAAGGACGGATACAATCCACTTTTGGACGATTTCAAGAATACGAAATTTTATCTAAGTGTTCCAACACATAATACTGTATAGATGGAACTGGCAGCGATTTTGTTTCCAAGAAAGCATATGGCTCCGAATATCTGGAGTTGGTATTGTTGTTGAAGTGATTTGTGGGCTTCTGAGCAGTATGGTAAGTGAACGAGCAGTTCCTTTTTTACAAGCTTGAACTCAGATTTGATGCTGTATCAGACAATAAAGTTGAATGGCTGTCTGTAATGCTCCTAATAGAGATACATATATCTTTGGGAACATTGGGTAAAACGATGATATTGCTAACTCTAAAGATGGATGAAATACAACGTGGCTTTGCTATGAATGCTCAAGATCAGAAGAAATTCAAAGATTAGGACCCAGCGAATAAGAGGTTGCCATGAAAGCTGAACCATTCCCTTCCCAGTTTTGTCCTGTTTTTACTTTTCTTTTCCTGTTTATTCGTTTTAATAATTTGTTTCAGTTTTGAGAGGAAGAGCTCATATGGTTATGTCTCACCATGCATTTGAAGTTTTAAACAGCTTATGAAAAAAATTTGTTACTAGAATCAATCCAAAATTGTCAGCTTTCAGATTATGAAATAACTTATTAATCCAAAGTTACCACATTTGTTCTATTATTAGTTGACAGACTGCTGTCAAAACAACAGCATTATAAGAAGGAAATGACCAACTATTTATTTACGTTTTAATTTCGTAATATTGTATGGCTATTATTGCATGAATCCTTCGAGAATTACAGAAATATTTTCTTTTTAACTTTTCTAACGGAATTTTTATTAGTATATAAGACTTTGTTTTGAAAATATATGAGTGATAGGTTTGGCTTGTAACAAGAGCAAGTCATCTTAAATTTCCTTCTTCCTTTTTTTGTTTTGTTTTGTTTTGTTTTGAGACGAGATATTGGGGAAATGAAGATTTGAACATGGGACCTCGGGTGCAAGGATAGCCACTCTTAACCACTTAAGCTCTTAAATTTCTAGTTTACAGTATATGTGGCTAGATCCAAACGCAGCAAAGTTACTAAACAGATCGAGTTAGTGTGAAATCACTTGACATGATTAAATGTGTTAAACTAAGTGCCAATTTGACGAAAAGATTCCAAATTTGTGAATTTACTGACATTAAGAGGTGAAATTGTGTGTTTAGACTATTGCAATAATGTACGTCAAGATTTGAATGAAAATTATATAAAGAAAACATTATTGCAAATCTGAGAAATGGACGAGGCACCCGTGTTAAGTACTTCTCAAACATATTTGTTCAAGTTCAATATGAAAAAGGCGAGTGAAACTTATATTTCCGTAATCAGATTAAACAAATCACTTCCAAATTGGGTAAAGTGAAAATTCTTTAGACGTTACAAATTCATGAGTTAATATCTTGCAAAAGTAATGTAATGGGGAAGTGAAAAAGTATCACAAGATTTGCAGAACAACTGCTTGAAATGAATGGAAGTTAAATAAAATAATTAGAAAGGCTGGTCATTGAGCCATCCATCAGTATCAATAAAATTCAAGCTAGTCAACTCCCGCACCGTATCAGCATTAAGCTTCTTTTCCCATTCCACACGCTTGACAGTGTCGGCTCCCGGCCCATAGCAACCATGCTCTGCATACGTTAATTGGTGCCTGCATTATATCACAACATTTATTTTCATTTAGGGTCCAAATCAAGTGTTACATATGAATTCCATAAAACAGAAACAAAAATGTTATGTCAATTTCTCTCTACAAACTTTGTTAAATGCCATACGCACCCAACAAAGCGTTTGATTTCTTCATTTTTTACTCACTTTACACTTTATTTATTTCTAGGAAATCGAACACCCATTTAATCTCTGTCACATCATTAACGAACTAAAATTTGAGAAAAAGTTCGGTAACTCTTGAAATGATTGTGAATTAGAAAAGGAAAAGGATTATATTCTTCGTTGTCATAGTATTTGGCGACTAAAAGTTGGAAAAATAGCCAAAATGAAAAGGAAAAGGAAATCATTGTGGATATGGGAAATTGGTAACACCTATCACATTATTGACAGACTAAAATTCAAGAAAAAGTTAGGTAACTCTTGAAATTATGGTCTAGAAAAGGAAAATTATTGTATTTTAGTTGATATATTATTTGGTGACTAAAAGTTACAAAACTAGCCAAAATGAAAAGGAAAATGAAATTGTTATGGATATGGGAAATTGGTAACACCTAAGGATAGTATTTTTGAAAAGGAAAAAAGAGTTGGTGCACTCTTAAGTTTAATTAAGATTAGTGTTTTAATTATAATTAGGAGTGAGAGATCTTACTCATTGCCTTGGAAATGCCATGCATCCCAGCCTTGAGGCACAACAATTTTTGAAAAATTGGAGTTGTAGAAAATGACTCTAGAGTAACCTCTCCATGCCCTGCCCAAGTAGGTGGAACCTGTTCCAGACACCTTGCAATCCTTGAACACAAACCCACTTGCATCATTTGGATTGTCTCTTCCCTGTGCTGTGATGTAACCAGCCGACCCAGGATCCAGAGCTCCCCCAAGAACTTGTATCGAACATTTCTGCAAATATATATATATATATATATGGCAAAAAAATTAAAACATCCTCATTCCTTTTTATGATATTTGTTTTGAGAATTTGTAATGTATATCAATAAAATATCAATAATGTAAAATGTATTACAAATTGGTACCCGATAACAACCAATCACTGTCAATATAAATTTTCAGAAGAAGATGCTACGCAACCCAATTTCTTTCCACCACTACCAAAAAAAACCTACACTGTGGTTTCCATGGGGTGTTTTCCGTGACCGTGGTCATTGATACTAGTAATTTCATTTTGTTATTTAGATAATTTCAAGTTTTTTTGTAATCAATAAATATCATTCATAAGATTTGAACTCATGACCGATCCTCTAATAAAATAGAGACACGGCTAGTCATGACCTAGAGGTTGATTGATGGATTAAGTTTAAATATGTAAAGGAATTGAAGATGAAATGGAAACAAGAAAAAACCTCAAAAATAGACTGGGCACTGCCGAAGATAAAATCAACGGCACCCTGGATGGTGCAAAGGTGATAGTAGTGCCGTCCTTGACCATCCCACAAAGTGTCTTGCAAACCAAAGAAACCACATCGATAGAATGAAGATTTGTCCCCGTAAATCATTGCCGCCACTGCTGCCACTCTTGGATTTTTGTTATTCACAGGGTTGTTGTATGAATTCTGCATAACATTCATAAATTAAAAGAAGCATATAATATAAATAAATGGAAGAAATTGAAGAGTATTTGAACCAAAAGTTTTTTTATTATTTAAACACAAACGATAGTCTAAATTACTCTAAATTAATCTAATCGTACGGAAAGAAGAATTCAAACTTGAGTGGAAGGGGGGTGTCACTGTCCTGACCAACTGGTGTAACACGTATCCTATATGAACCAAAAGTTAATAATGATTATTGCAATTACCACAAAGCTGATGGATTTGACAATGATACTGTCGGCATAAGAGGCAAAAGTAGGGCTTTGTGCAACTGAGTCGTGATCATCCCAAACAATCAGTGTTTTATGCCTATTTTCTCCTTTGAGAATTATGTATGGCTTGTCAATGGGGATGATCACCTTTTCCCTGCAATATTCACACAGAAATGGAAAAAAAAACACAAAGAACAAGTATTAATAATTCATTTTCCCATAAGAAATTAAATAGATTCATGATTTATACAATCACAACACAAAGATTAAGCTTACTTATAGGTGCCTGCCTTGATCTTGATAGAAACCCAGTTCCTGTTGTTTATAGGAACAGCATCAATGGCTGATTGAATGGAGGTGAAATTGCCATGGCCAGATTGATCAACAGTGATGGTGTAATAAGCCAGCTTATTATTATTGCTATCAACTCTATACATTTGGGCATTGGATTGCCCCAATAATCCAAGGCCTAGTAAGATTAGAGCTACACATGAATAATAATAATGAGCATGAAGATGAAGAAATGATGACATCTTTGAGCCTAAAGAAAATTATTGCAGAGAGAGAGAGAGAGAGAGAGTATGAAGCTTTGCTTTGCTACAAGGTATGAGGATTGGAGAAGAAGAGAAGAGGGGAGAAGCACAGAAATAATTTTATTTTTAATTTAATTCATTGCTGCTCTGTGTGTGTGTATTTAAAGCATGCCAATGAGACTCTGGGATTTGGAGGGAAATTGGGAAAGTCAAAGGTCTACCTAAAAGAATGTCTTGTAATAATAAACTCATTGATTTTTTACAAAGGGGTATCAATTTTTTATTTGTTGTTGTTTTCTTTATTTATATTTTTTTCAATTTTGAGCCTTGATTTATTTCCTTTCCTATATATTTTTCTTTTCCAACCCTGTAAAAATAATTTAAAAGGGAAAAAAATGTAGGTGCAGTTGACAAGTTAAGTGTATGGAAGTAGGAACAGCTTCTTATTGCAAAAATGAGAAGATAGAGTAGATGGACAAAAAAAGGAAAAACTGTGAAAACAAATATTACAAAATATAAAATAATCAGAAAAATCTACAAAATTGAGAAGAAATTGAAAACTAAAGTTGGCTATATACAGAAAGACAATATAAATTTACAGACATTCAGGAGGGAAAAGGAAAATTATTTCATGATTTTCGAGATTCAATTGATTCCAAATATGTTCAGTGTGATCAAGCCTCGTCTGAACCTCACTACAAGGTGCTGATTATAGGAAGCTTTTTTGGATGGTGATGTCTGTCACCAAATTTATTTTTTTTAAAAAAAAATTAGTATATACATAATTGACACAGATTTTAGTAGCTAGCCTTCTAACCATAGCATATTGTGTTCCCTTAAATTGCTCAACTTGATTATATTCTCTACCCCTAATTCAAAAAAATTATTGTCAATAACAAATTCATCTTGTGGTATATCGAATACTCTCCACTTTATTGGAAGATGCCGGGAATTATTCAAATTCGGTGCAACAATTGAATTTTTTTTAATAAAAATATGGTAAGACCTATATATATGCAAGAGAAAAATTTCTCTCGACTTCAAAAAATAATTAATGAAAGACTTAATTGCTTAAAATCTTCATAAATTAATTATCAAATTAGAGATTGACTACGTTTTATTTTTTATTATTTTATTATTTCTTTGTTCATTCTTTTCTCTTGCACATTCAAAGGGATTTGCTAACCCCAATTTTTTAGTACTAAAAAAGTCTTTGTGGACATCAAACTTAGGGTGAAATCAATTTGCCGCTAATTGAGCACAAGACATTTGTTAAGCAAAAACATCTGAAGGAATTTGGCCACAATCCAATTTGGGAAAGCTTCTTCCTTAAGCAGTCAAAATAATTAGAGAGGAAGAATGGACATATTTTGTAGGAGGAAACCGCACTATCAAAGTTAGGTTTTGAAGAAATTTACTGACAATCACAAACGTGAGAATAATTAAACCATTGAATGCCGCCTTTGTGGCCATGAAATGAACGCCAACTTTTGACCTCGTAATTATAGACTCTGTAACGTTACCTACTCTCCTTGCTTAATCGATTTGCTAACTTTCTAGAAGGAAAAACAAAATGGTACCTTGTGTCATGACACATGCTAAAATACTAGTGTTGTTTAAAATTGAGCACTGCTGCAATGTACTTGTAGTTTATGTGGTTAAGAACAGCTACTTCCGTATCTGAAATTAGTGTTTGAATCTGCCCAAACTTAGCTTTTCCCCAAAACCTTTTGTTTGACTTTTTCTAAATGAGATAAAATATTATTGTTTTTGGTAAACCACATTCTGTTATTTATCCACAAAAGATGACTTAAAAATTGTCAACCGTTGCCCTTCACGTATTTAGGCCTCCAAACACATGTCCTAACTAGTGAGAAATAGTGCGTCCTTAGTTATAAAACTATATTAATAAATCATTTATTTGTGAAGAGACTTTGTTATAACTCCTTCTCAAAGCTTTAATTCATTAGCACCGCCTGCTCCACTTGGGTGTTGTTATATATTTGTTTAGGAAAACCCAAGAAATCAGATGTGTCCGTACTAATTTTATGCTCTAATAATTAGGGGTTAAACCAAAGTTTCCCAACAAACCACAACAACGTTTATGAGAGAGAGAGAGAGAGATTATTGTCCTGTTAATTGATTTTAAGACTAATCAATCAATTAATCTTTTCGGTTTTCCTGAAATAAGGCATCAAGTTGTTTGCTTATGGTTTGAGTGGACTTGTGATGACACTTGTAGCTCTTTTAAGCAAATTTAATATTGTTTCAAGTCCAAACCCTTGTTTTTTTCAAATACATCCATCCAAATAGAATCGGATTTTTCAAGTTTGAAGCGAAGAGTGTAGCTCAGAAAACATCATTTTTCGCCTTCAAGGGAGAATATAAGGATCTTAACAGGGAAAGGGAAGGCAAAGATTGTAAATAAAGGATTTACCGTCCTCTGATTTGTATGAAGTTGCATTGTACAAGTTAATGAAATCTTTGCTATATAATCAATTTGCTATGCTTATGGCAATTTGTTCTTTCTAGAGAACTTCTTGGTATTTTGGTTGTCACCTGATATGGCTCGGGGGCAAAAATAGAGAATCATTCCTCAAATTGAATTTATCATCTAGAAAAAGCCATCGAACTGAATTGAGAAAACAGTGATTTAGCTCATTCGTAAATACCAAACAGCATACAAGTGTACGACTATCTATCAGAAAGAACTACTGCCAAAATACTTAAAACCATCACAAGGAACAACCAAGTATCTTAAACACAAAACAAAATTTAATTCTCAGCTCAATCCTCAACAACATTTTCGTCTTTAAAGGCAAATCTCTACTGATCAATATTTAATAGGAGCAATGATCTCTAGCTGGGGGCCTAGTTTCTCCTCAGCAACCTTTTCTGCCTTCACCCTCAGCTTGTTCAACTGTTTCTTCCTCTCATATGCAAGCTGGGCCCTCTCCTTCCTCTTGTTCTCAAGCTCCTGCACAGCCACAGATAAATTCATTAGTGACTACTTGTAAGTACAGGAATCAATGGCAACATCATTCCAAGTCCACATGCCTCAAGCTCAAAACGCACAACAAAATTAAATATAGATGTCGGGAAGCAAAGTTGTAAACTGAATGACACATATGAATTGTCGTCCATGTAACTCAATGCAAAGCAAACTAATGTGATGATTTTTATGAACATAACCCTTCTCTGGAATGGTGTTCTTAGCTATTAGTCACTTGTGCCATACTATGCAGAATTCCAGGCATTTATGCACTTGTAGGGGATGCACTAATGCAAGCTCCAAAAGTTCTAGACACTGACATACAAATGCATACCCAATCTACCGCAAAAGACTAATGTACTAACATACATAGTAAGACACCATTTAAAGCCATGTAGGTACACACACAATAAAAGTCCTGATTAGGAAAGCAAACAGAAGGATCCAACTAGCTTTTGCAAATAAAAATAAAAATAATCAAATCCATCACTATAACATTGATGAAGCATTGTTCAAAACATGGCATCACAACCACTAAATTCACTATGCGTTTAAGTGTGATAACACCCCTATAACATGTACACAACCACATTGTGGAAACTAAAATCCGATGTAACCTGATCCAATTGAATACAACCATAAAATGGGTGTATTACTCTGAACTAAAAAGAGAAAATAATATGCTTTACTCAAACACAAGGACACAAAAAACTCAGTAAGCGCAAACAAGAAAAGCATGTGATTATCACCTTGATGGTCTCATAGTGATTCCATCCAACCTCAGATGAAAGCTTGCCCAACAAACAGTACTTGTGTCCTGCTTGAAGCCTCAAGACCCTGATAATTTCCAAAAACAATAACCTTTCAGTTCACGAAAACAGAACCAAACAAAAATAACAAAACTACGTAATCAAAATCAACAAACTAGTGTGAAAAGCTCACTTGAGAGCATCAGGAATGACCATCCTCTTTATCTTATCATAAGGAGGTGGAACACCCTCGTATGCCTTCAAACGGGCAAGTGCGGCTGCACCACGCTTGGTCTTGTGAGGAATCATTCTGCAAACCAAAGACACAAGTACAAAATCACTGTAAAATAATTTATACAAAGAAATCCCCTATTGAGTGAAATAAAGAAGAAAACGCAACTACCGTTCCAACTAAAAACATAGATCACCTTTTGAATCAATAAAATAAACATAAAATAACAAAATAGGTCTATAACATATAATGAGTTGGAGATCATTTTCTTCAAAATCAGCAAACCAGAAAAATAAACAAGTCCAATACTTTTCAACTCCTATTCTATTCCGACAATCAACATATTAGAATAAAAAACACAAATTAATAGAATCAATCTCGTCCAGTTCCCAGATTAAACTAAACAATGGGCACCAGGCATTCTGTTCGGTTACTAAGAAACTGAAACAAAATCCAACAAACCCAGAAAACCCTAGCTCAAACTGAAGAAAACGTAGATAAATCTAGAAATCAGCAATGAAAGAGAGTGAGAGAGAAACGACGACGTACCCACGGATGGTGCGCCAGAGGATCTTAGCTGGGGCACGGAAGTGAATGGGACCATGAGAGGGCTTGGTGTTCATGCGCTTGCGCAAGAACCTCATGTACTTCATCTTCTGCCTGACGAGCCCACCGGAGATGCAGATCTCCTCGCATCGAACCACCACGACCTTCTGCCCATTGAGAAGCTCTTTGGCGAGTATCGACGCCAGGCGACCCAGCATGTGGTGGCGGGCATCCACCACGACGCGCTTTGCGCAGATTCCTGAGCCAGACACCATTGTTTTCACGCTCTCAAACCCTAAGCGGCTGTGAAGTGAGAAATGGGTGCGTAAGGGTTAGGGTTTTGGAATGCCGTGGTTTATAAAGAAGGCGTATATATAAGGTTGGAGGGTTTGGTTGGCTGCTGGCTGGTGTAGCTTTGCATGTGGTGGGGATTGATGGGTTGTGTGGCATCTGGGCTTAGATGGTGGCCACGTAGCCCACAGGTATGCCAGATCAAAGGCCCAAAAAAAATATATGGGCTGGGCAGGTTAATTTTCTTTCGTGGGTTTAAAGAAGCCCATAGGGCCCCTTACAAACTTCTCTAGGCTGCGCACTAGCCAAGGCCCAAAGTGAGGAGCCGACGTTAATCTTTTAGAAATAGGCCCATACGAAGGTAGCTAGGACACCAAACTTTTTTTTTTTGAAACGGAAAACTTCTAACATACCCCATAAGAAAAAATGTTACCAGAAGGAGGAAGACCTCGTCGAGACGAAGAAGATGGCAGGGTTTGACCGGCTTTGTCCGAAACCCTCGCCACCAAATGTGATCGAAGAGAGAGAAAAGATGGAGCCCTAGACTTTTTTTTTATTGTGGATCACCAAATATTTTACTTGTAATTATTGGTTACAAACCTTTTTTTTTCATATACATACAAATGATATTCTATTTTAATATAATTTAAATTATGTAAATAAGGATTCGAATTCGGATGCAGAGTTGAGAGCATATCCGCTCTAGTCAACTTGGCTAAGTCCATAACTGCAAGTTACAAACTTATTTAACAATGGGTGGTAACAAAATTAAATTTAGCAACTCTTCTTCGAAAGTGAGCAATAATAGTGTTATGTGGTGCCAGAATCTTTACCCATTATTTGGAAAAGAAAGAAAATATCATATCCATTGACTTTCGATTGGAGCGATTATATATACATCATATCTGCACAAGTACAATCGCCCCAGTTAATTGATGAAAAAGGGCCTCCCAATCGTTTTCAGTGATAAGTTCGAAATTTCAAGCTGTAAGCTAGTGGGAGAAAGAGAATAAAGCCAATTGAAGCCACATGGGTCAACTCTTTTAAGACAAATGCGACCAAGCAAACATGATTGAATGTAACACACAACAAAAGTGAGGTGGTGATGGATGAACCTTCGCATTTAAATCCAAATGCTTAAGGGACCCTCTGAGAATGGCAACGTCTCAGGGCAGTCGAATAAAACCAAAAGAGTCATTTCTGGCAAGTCAACGACCCACGGCAACAAGGTACGGGACCCGTTGACTTTCTAACTCATATATGACCAAAATTATTTTCATTCAATCAAAGTAAACAACATATATGACAGAAGTTGTCTCCACACTCCCTCTGCTGCCATAACAGATACTATTCTCCTTCCCCACAAGATAGAAACAGAGAGAGAGCATGTGGGGGTGAGCAGCTTCATCAGTATCTATTTTAAATATACATATGGGGAAAGATATTTGATACTACTATGTAATTATCAATTAATCACATCTTTAGATGTTACATATATGATATTAAGATTTCGAAAGGACGGATGAGTGAACCACTATAATACTAACATCGATACTTTCAACGACTTAAACACAAATATCCTAGTAAATATGTAGTTTTATCGCAAAGCGTATTTGTTAGGTAATGAAACCACACACTTGGATTTCTTTGTATCTTATTTTCTTAGGTTTCTAATGTGGTATTTTTACAATCTTCAACAATTAATAGCTAAGTTGTTCCACTTCTATAAACTAGACATTCAAACAAGAAACTGAAAAGGCATTCGTATACGAACAACTTCATCGATTTTGAAGAGAGATGACCACTATATATAAGAATTAATTTGTTCAATGATGAGAATTTGAAGAGATTTCAGAACCACTACATGCCTTTAATATCAATCTGGAAGAGGAAATACATGTAATGTTACTTATTTAGGACAATGGAATCTAGCTAGTAATCTGCAGGTTCAACTGCTGTTATACCAGAGACCACACTGCTAGCTCATTAATTTCTTTTTCTCTTTTTCATAAACAATAAATATAAATAGATCAGAATCCAAAAGAAAAGGCTGTGGTCATAAGATTCAAGTTCCACCATCATCATCACATGCTGGCGGTGTTTGCATGAATAAAACTGAATATCTGCTGAACTGAGGTTGCTATATCTTCAGCCGTGAACCTCGATTCACTCTCAACCTGCCCATCATTTATATATATATATAAAACCCAGATTAATTAATTGCATATGCTAAAATAATGTTTTATAATCTCAACTATCTGTATACGTACCTTGACATTAAAGGAATATAGAACAGTTTGTTCGATGGTGGTGATGTTAGTGTGAAGAATGTTAAGCTGCAAATCCTCAAGCGCAGCAATGGCCTTAATGAGCTGCCCTGGTCTCCTTTGAGACAAAATCTTGATCATCGCATCAAACCCTAAAACCTTCACCTCAACATCAGCAAAGCACGACTTGTTCTCAGCCGTTTCTTCTCGAAGCCCCGTTTCGAAGTCCACGAACTTGATTGGATCATTTGGATTCACAGGGAGATTAGCAGCCGGAAAGATCAATGGTCCCCCGCTGCCGCCTTGAGCTGCCTGCACTGCAGGCATCACCGCCATAGCCATCGCTCCGGCAGATTCTCCCACCTCATGTCTTGGAGCTTCGCCTAAGAGCCTTCTCCGCTTTTGTGATTCCAAGCACTGAAGCAACTGCTCTAATTCTCTCACAAACTCTATGGCTCCTCCAATGATAGAAGCTTGATCCCCCTGCATACATTCAATTTAAAAATATTTCAGTGGTGATGGAGGTCGTGAGTTCAAATTTCATGGACGAAAGTTGTTGAATTGAAAGAAAACAGTTAAACAATATATACTTACTCGTTGTACATATGAGCCAGGCATGAGGGACCGGAGCACACGAAGATGCTCATTCATTTGCTTCCTGCGGTTTCTTTCCACGGCGATGTGAGTCATCCGCTGGCTTTCGACTTCTTGAGTCGTCTTGGTAGTTCTTGGTCTTTTTCTTTTGTTCTTGGCTGCAGGCTCCGGTTCTACTCCTCCTCTAGGGTTGTTTTCAAGATCTTCTCCAAGAAATTGGAGCTGCTGCACCGAATTACTACCCGAAACCCGAGCCTCCTCATCTTGATCTTCTTCCATTGACTTCGTCTTGCCTTCTTCACCCAACCCTGTAAATCTCTCTTCAGCTTGTGGAACCATGACATCGTTGTCGAACTTGTCGTTCAACACCGGAAACTTGAGGAAGTAAACAGGGTCCACTCCGGAGGGTTCTTCTTCTGAAATCTTGGTTTGGTTTAAGCCCAACTTGGGTCCAAAATCCGCAAACTGCATCACGTCGGCGAAGCTCAGCTTATCAAAAGAAGTACTTGTTGAACCACAAAACCCAGCTGGAGCTAGTTGTGTGCTCATTTGTTGTTGCTGTTGTTGTAGTTGATGGTGATTGTTCATCAAGTAATTGACCATTCCGTTGTTGTTCTCACTTGGAGTCTCGTCGACGCGAGACTTCATCATCTGCTGATCTTCATCATGATGATGATCTAGGGTGTAATCCAGGTTGTTAAAGTTACCAGACGGCATAAAAGCCTGCAATATTTCATAATCAGAGCAAAAGAACAACATGGTGATTGATGACAATATTTGTCAACAGAAAATAAACAAAAAGTAAAAGGGAAGTGAAATAAGCAGTGTGAGATGGAGAGAAAGCTGAATTTTGTACCGAGTAGTTGTTCTCTTCCTTCTCCATATGTACAGAATATATAGTATATGATGAAGAGGAGGACAACGAGTACAACTTTAGTGGAAAACCCTAGGCCCGGGGGTGGAGCTAAATTGAAGCAAGGACAAATTACCCTAGTGGAAACTAGGACAGCTTTGGTCCTATACCTGAAACAATGTTAAAATGCATGAAATTACGGACTGTAGATAAATTAATTGCTTGAAGATTGATAAAACAGAAAATATAGACAAGTTAGGTAACAATAATCATCAAGGTTAGAAACAATACAAATTTATCTAAGACAAAGGCCAACAGAAACTGCACCAAACCCCACCTTTTGTTAGAGATTGGAGGAAAGGATCTTGCAATTTTATAAGAGATTTGGCTACGTGGTTCAGTTATGTCTATATATCTGTAATGGGCCAGCCAGAGTTGCCGTGAGAGAGAGAGAGAGAGAGAGAGAGAGAGAGAGGAGCCTGTGGGATTAATTTGGTTGTCACAGTTTCACCTCACTGTCACGGCCTCCTTTAATTTATGTGTGTCACAGCCTCACAGGACAAGAGAGCGCCACAAATACTCTCCCCCATGACCATTATTAAGGCTTAGCCGCTTGTGAACATTTTATAATTTCCACTTTCAACTTTTCAACTTTTCAAAGAGATTACCTACCAACAAGATTCATGACCTTATTCTTCTTTTTCTAACTTTTCTCTTCTTTTTTCTTCTAAAATTACAAATCAATCAGGAAGCTAGATAACTCAACTGCATGTGATTCCTTATTAATTATTGGCATACATAAGATCTATCTACCTAGCTTGATGAATTTTCAACAATTGACTCAATTTCGTAACGTATTTCTTTTGTTACATTAATAGAAAGGCAGCCGAAGTGGGTTTTCCAAATCAAACGTTGGCACATAGCCATTGACCCCGAATAGTTACGGATGGTAATGGCCAGGTTCGGGAATGGTGATCACAATACCATTATTTATGTACTTGATCTTCATTCCCACTCGTGTCTTTGTCTTATCCCCTTAAAAAGATTTTCAGAAAATCTTTATAGTCAGAGGCGGAGCTATAATTGTAAGTTTATGAGAGATAAAATATAAAGAACAAGCTATCATTGGATTATTTTTACACAAGTTTAATAAATTTAACTTCCATATACAACTTAGGCCAAAAAAAACAAAAACAAACACACACATGAATTGAAATCAACTCAATCCAATTTCAAAACTTCATAATCCTACTCAATCACCATTAAAAGATAAAAACTTCATCATTCGAGTCTTGCAAAACAAATAAGTCCACTGCACAAACCAATAATTTAAGTCCAACTACAAAACTAACCACGAACTACAAAGTTCATCAAATAAGACTCAAAAACTTCAATAAAACATTTGCTTCCTCATGCATATATATTTCCAAACGTTCACAACTGACTTGCTAAACTACACAAGGAAATAAGACAAATGAAATTCCATGCACACTGACACACACTTGCCAATATTTGAATATAGTTGGCCTACTCATGATTCCTCGTATGTTCAATTTTATAGTTAGAATTCCATCCCCATTATATACATTTGCTTAAAAAGTCATATATATGTTGAATAAGAAAATTGAGCAGGGGCAAGATACCATTTTCATTACCCAAAAAGAACGGAGAAAAAGGTTAGCAAATTTGAGGGATAAAGACCATGTTTTGTTTCTTGTGGCTTCACTTTGTGAGAAGGAATATATTATGTTAAACCCAATGTAGCTATCTATGATTCTATGACTATGAGGCATAGAGGTTGCATTAATCCCCTGTTGAAACATTATTTGCTGACGGGGCTCAAATCTAACATCCCAGTATCACCAGAGATGACAATTGAATTGAAACTCATCAAAAATAAAATTGTATACAAGAAATTGAAATTTAACAATTTCAACGTAAGTAAAACAAGCAAGTCAACAATATCCACGGCATACTCAGCGCGAATTTCTGACTGTCAGAAGAGAACGAAAATGATAACTAAACTGAAAATCACGAAGTGTATTCAAACGCCTGAGGAGGCTGCGGTTCCTCGTCAACTGCCATGGCTGAAGCAGACGCCGGCTGTCCCGTTGCTGATCCACCAGCAGCTGATGTTGTAGAAGAGGGTGTGTCTGTAAGCGAAAGCACCTCGGGTTCAGTCGGTTTCAGATCTCTCAAGAGAACAAACCCGGATGGTGCTAACTTGATGGGCTCATATCTGCTTCCTTCCAGAAATTTAATGTATTGCTCCTGAGCAGGAACCACCCTAGCTGGGTTGGTCAAAATCTCAAACGAAGGCTCCGGCTCTGATTTCTTCTCGACTGAGCTATCAACCTGCCAAAGGGAAGAAGGGGAGTTGGATTCAGAACAATTATGATATCATAAACTAAGCATTGCAAAGTAAATATATCCCATCATATTCTCTCTTCCAATTGTTACTACTAGTTTGGATCATGGCTGTGTATGCAGCTCAAGCAATCTTTTAAAAGAAAAATAAAATTTAAACACTAAACTTATATCATTCTCTTAAGTTTAAATGCAAAAATGGAACAGAGGAGGAAGAAGAAAAGGTGGGATGGGCCCATTATGCCCATACTGCTCACCTGCATTGAATCCCCATCTTTCTCACTAGATGATTTTCCTTTTCCAGAATGTGCATATGAACTCTCTGCCCCAGATAACTTTTCAGCGTTTGCCTTTTGATCTGCTTCTTTCTTGGCCCTAGCTTTGGTGGCCTTTGCTGATGTTGAAAGTACAGCAGTGGGGAGTTTTACAGCCGATGTAGTGGTTGGCACAGTGGTTGGTTTAGGATATTCAAACAGCGAAGGTTTTGCATGTGACAGGAACTCAAACTTTGGAACTTTCAGGTCAGAGTTCAGTCCTATCAAAGCTGTTGGTGAGAATGACAAGCTTAGGAAGTATATAAGGGGATACCAGTACCAAAATTGGCTAAAAACAGCAAGGCCAACAACTGCAGTAACTTTATCATGTTTTGTCTTAGAAAGCAGTCTTATCGTCACATTCCTTCCACCAGCATCAAGAATTCCAGAGGCCAAGATTGCTCCCATTTTGCTCATGGTGTCCTCATGCTTATCAAGAATTATTTTCTCCAATTGCCGCCTATAAGATTAGTACACAAATTGTTGCAAAATGAGAGAGAGAGAGAGAGAGAGAGAGAGAGAGAGAGAGTTGGAAAACTTTGCAATTTTATGATGACATTACCTGAAAGCTCCAACACGAGAATCACTGGCTTCACTAATCTGGACCATGACCATTGCCATTGCAATTAGGGCACCTTGGCGCACAAAGTCAACAACATCTGAAGTCAGAGGCTCTAACAAAGATATGGCCTCACTCAAGCCAGTACCAGCACAGGAAATGCCTACGGCAAGAGCAGCGCCATATCGAACATGAGGATTGTAAGACTCAGATAGCAGGGAGACAATTCGAGGCGTCTGCAATTTACCAGTGCAATTTTGGAGACAAGGTATTTATCAGACCAACAGAAAAATAAAAAGGGTATCAAGCAACAAAAAATTGCTTTGGGAAACAACAGAAGATGGACGATCAGAGACAGAAATACACAAATAAGAAAACACCAACCTGCTCTGGCTCGGAGTACAAGACAAAACCAAGTGCTAGAACAGCAGTCCTCCTAACATCATCACTCACATCTGATACAGCAAAATGTAGCAGCTGGCGAATGGCCTTGTTGTTTGCTGTCCCACTGTAGGCCAATGCCAATGCATACATACCACCATAACGTAGAATAGGATCTTGGTCTCTTGTCATCTGCTCAATTAGAGTGTCTGCTTCTTCTTCTCTTCCATATACAGTCAGGGCAATCCCCAATGCTAACCCTCTGTACACAGAATACACAGTTAGCAAAGACCACAGCCAAAATGTGCCATTCCTCCCACAGAGCACTTTTCTCAATAAATGAATTTTTTTAACAAAAGAAATCCAAGTACAAACTAGGTCACGCAGCTATCTATACCTGATGATCTTTTCATGTTGTGTCTCATGCGCATAAGCAAGCATCTCACTAGCCTTCTCACTTGCAGTTCCAACCATGAGCAAACCCATACTAATCCCAGCAGCTTCGCCAGCAACAGCACTGTCAGTGTAGAGCACACTTTTACAGTCATCGTAGATCTCTTCATCAGCAGTTCCTAAAGCTGACAAGCCAAGACCTAAGCATGCACCATGTTGAATAACCTGCATCAAAGGTCCCATTAGAAAATTTTGGCGATAAACTAACGTGCACAAAAAGACGCAATCACTAATATATATATATAGTGCACACCTCCACATTAGTACTGCGTAGGCTATCACGAAGGAATTGTTTGATGCCCTCGCCATGGTTGGCATGAATGAGACCCAGAGCATAGAGGGCACCACCTTCTGAGTATGGACTTCCACCACCACCTGCCCCACCCTGAGGCAAGTACGGTGCCATCAGAGATCTTCCCTGCTGCAGGTGGCCTCTGTGAATAACACCTAGCCCTGCTGTGGCACTGAATTTAGCCCAATTTGTGGCTCTACTTAACCAGTCCTGAGAATTTAAAGAACTGAAGTGGTCAATATTCTTAGCAAAGAAAATAGAATATAACATTACAAAAGGTGCAAAAGGTGCAAAGGGAAATAGTAAGATATCTGCTTCACCAGATTCTCCCTCAGAAACGTGTCAACAGTTGTTCCCGCATGCATAATTGCATTAGCATAAATAGTAGCACTGTGGCATACACTATTTCTCATCTCAACGGACTGCTTAATTGTCTTCAGAATAAGAAGATCAGACCTATATGAAATTAACAGAAAACAGTCAAAACACTTCTCAACCAATGATTTCCAAAAGAAATTTATAAGTTAATGAAATAAAATATATTGGAAGAATTTAGCAGCCTCACTTGTTATGACTGTACAAAAATTGTAAAGTTAACTGTATCGATGTCTCTCCAGACAAAATTCCTTTAATTTTCGTCAGCCTCTCAGAATAGATCACTTCTTTAGGATCTTCATGCACGGTTGCATTTGAAGTAGAACTTCCATCTGTCATTTGAACATCCTCCACAGAACTTTCATTTTGAGCAGCATTACTTTCACTTTGAGCAGCATTACTTTCACCTTGAGCAGCATTACTTTCACTTTGAGCAGCTTCACTAGATTGTGGTTGTGCAGATTCTGGCTGAGCAGATTCTGAAGGTTGAATCTTGGGAGGTGAAAGGCGATTTCTAACATTTAAGAGAAAAGCTTGGTGCTCATTCTCTATTAGATCAAATGCTATTTGAAATGCCAAAAGTGCATCGTCCTTGTTTTCAGAGCGCAGAAGATTTTCCAATATGCTTGCTACACCTTCTGGTTCATCCAAGAACATGAGACACTGACAAATGCTCAAGTAATCTGGAGATGGCAGCTTTTGATACACTTTGACAAGAAGACGAAGTACCTGTACAAAAACCAAACGAGGACAAATCCTGTCAATCTCCTCAATAAAGACTATTTGCACAACGCATGACTTGATTTAATCAACCAACATAAACAAAAAGCATTAATAGAATGTGAGAAATTACAAAACACAATGTTTCCGGAAACATGATGTTTCTGGAAACACGATGCAAGAAAAGGAGACACAAAGGGACAGCCAAATGGACTACGTACAACATTTTCCAATCACATTGTCTGATTGTTTTTGGTCTTAGTTCCAAACTTATTGCATGCCCTTCTTAGTTTAACATCAAGATTTAACATATAGAAAGTAACCAGAAAAACATATATAAGAAGAAACAACGGGAGAGCACCTCTAAAGTTTATAACAGTGTTATCCAATATTAAAGCCAACTTAATCTGTGTGAGGCAAAAAATCAGAACACCTTCCTATTAACTCCACAGCCTCAAATAATTCTATGCAATCAAACATTAAATTGCTATGAAAGAGAAACCTAAATTATGTTGTGAAAGTATAAAAACATATTGAACCTATGTACTGTATTGCACCATCATACTTCTACAGAAGCAACCAACAAAGAAAATGCCTTTATTTTTTTCTGTATCACTGCATATTTATAGAGAGTATCATGGCTTCAAACAATGCAAAAACAGAAACATCATATTAACAATAATATGTTGGCAAAAGAAAGAGCAAAGTCTTACCTCATGTCTATATTCCCTAAGATTAACAAAGGAATGCGAGACATTAATGCAATATGACAAAGTTCCTTGAACGTTATCACTTTTTGTGATTGCCTCCTCAAGTTTATCCAGTCTTCGACATTCAATTGCAATCCCCATGGCTTGTTGGTATCTTCCATCCATGATACACCTAAAGATAAAAAATAGTAAGAGACCTAGAGGTACTTATGTACTGCATACAAAAACATTAGAGGCCTGCATACTTATTCAGCATTCTCTCCACAATTGCCTCCAACCTAGGATCCACATTTGCTGCTTCAACATTTGATTCTGCTGCCTTAGACTTAAGACTGGCATATTCATCTATGGCTTTAGCTGAGAAGAGGAGCAAACAACCAGAAATGTCATGTGAGTACAGTCCGGTTAAACCTTCCCAAAGTTTCATATATCTAGCCCACTTCTAACAATATCAAATTAAAAAAATGATGGTATCATTGTTAATAAAACAGAGTTGATTATTAAGTTTGCATATCCCCCTTTCATAGTTTCTTCCATTGATGTACATCCCAACTTCTCAGTCATAGCTATGAGAAGTAAAATTGTAAGCTTTAACGCCTAAGAGTGATTACACTCTTTTGTACAAGTAAAGAAGAACACAAAAACATTCTTACCAAGAAGAGTATGAACATAATAAGAATCCTCTGACACATCGAATAAGGAACCAGCTCCAAGGGCATAGGAAAGTGAATCATTAAGTTCACCCAAATAATAGAAAACCTGGGGTGAGAAAGAACACAAGTCATGTAAAGAAAACACAGAAGTAGCAAACTCTACATATTCAAAAGAAAAAAAACAGGGAATGTATTTCCACAAATGATGAAGAGAGACAAAGTCTTCAAACCCTACCTGCCAAATTTGAATGAAAGTATTTTGCATTGCTAGTTTACTAATATTTCTAATTATTTATTTGCAACCAAATTGATATTGATTGATCAAAAAACCACTTAGGATGCAAGTAAATTCAGAGTGTAATAACGAATCTTGTTTGTAACACAATAGTTTGAAACAAAAAGAAGATATAAAAAATAAAAGGCACCAGAGCAGTGATTTTACCTTTGACACAAGCAAAGCGGCCAGTTGCCTTTGATGCTGATCAAACTCTTCATCTTCATATAAACTTTCACTGAGCAACAAAACAATTTAGAAAAGAAAATTAATAAACACAAAATATAAGCTAAAAATATTTTGGTTTCTTCAAAATATATGCAAAATCACATAATTTGAAAATCAGCATGACTAAGGTTATAGAAGCACTCTAGCATAACCAACTTATTGACAAGAAGCAGAACCAAACGTTGACAGGGCATAAGCATAGCCCAGGTACTTTGACAGTCAATGTTTGGAAGGAAAAAAAGAGCAAAACTTGCATTTCTCCTAAGTTTGTATTATCAGGGTTTACAAATACCAAGACCCCATCTGCATCGTATGTCTCATCTCTACTAATGAAATACAATATTTGCAAACCCTGTAAAAATATATGGAACTCCAATATTTTCTTTCTTATTGCATTATATACTAGCCACCTTCGCCAACACACCAATCACTACAACCTAGACACCAATCACTTCCATCACCGCCCAGAAAACATTCGCAAATCTCCAACAGAATCTCTTCTCAGAAAAACGCCTAATTCTCTTAACTGACCAAAATAATAAACCATCTTTCAATGAGAACAAAGAAACAAGAAGTATCCAAAGTACATAAATTTCAACAACAAAAATGTACAATCTCACACATTTGATAGTTGAATTCTCCAAAATACACAAAAACAATTCTTTAAGAAAACTAACACGAGCAATTAGCTTAGTTGGTCTTAAATCTTCCTCAAATTTCGACTTGAGTTTCAAAAATTGTTTCCCGAAGTTTCTCGCCTATCGAAAAGATGAAGGACAACCAAATGCAAACCCTAATCCCAAAAGTGCAACAGAAAATTAAAAAGAAAAAGAAAAAAAGAGAGAGTGAGCGAGAGAAAGTACATGATGGGTACGCTGGTGGAGATCTCGGGCCAAAAGCCGTCAACCAATTTGTTGAGGTTGGATAAAGCGTGGAGCTTGAGCAAAGGATGGGTCTCGTTGAGCATGGCTAATAGCCCACCGGCCGAGCTCACCAAGGTCGCCATAGCTGCACGAACAGGGACCGATTACACGAGCCCTAGGGTTCGAATTGGGTTCAGGAGAATTGGGATTCCGATTTGGGAGAGGTGGATTCGAAACCCTAGGAGCACTAGCAGAATAATATTATAATAGTAAAAAAAGACAAGACAGAAAGAGAGTAGTAGCACTGATGGTAGAATGCGCTACTGTTCTGGTTTTGTGTTCTTTAGAGCATACTTACCCAACAAGTCAAAAAAAATTAAAAATATAAATACAAATTAAAAAGGTGGAGGAGTGGACGGTTGTGCCAGGAGGATTCCAAACAATTTTCATATTTTATAACTTTTAAAAATAAAAATAAAAATTCAATGGGAGGAGGGTGTCAATCCAAACCTATTTTTGAGCATCCTAACCTAATCCAATTCAAGAATAGTTGGATTTTCCGTATTTGAATTCAACTCAATACAATATATGCAAGTCCAATCCCAATTATAAAAAGATTGAATGATAAAAAAAAAAAAAAAAAAAGAAAATAAAATAAAGTAAAAATAAAATTCGTACTTCTTCTTTAAAAGAAATATAAATTCATATTGACTTGAACTTAAATATATTTCATACAACACTCTTCTTCTGTCTTAGAGACACCTTTTAGAGTCCCTTATAAATTTTATTTCAACGATATGGAATGTATATCTTTCAATGCTTCATTCATAGATGATCTTCTTGAAAAGAATTAGACAAATTTAAAACAAATGGTTGTTTGTTTGTTTCCAATAAATAATTAATTCCTTGTTATGGTTACCTTTTGCAAATGCATGGTCAACCTAAGAGCGGAGCCAACATCTATATTCATTCGGGTGCTTCTATAATGAGGGGCTATGTTGAAGGATTACAATGAGGGGATTCAATTCAATAGTCCAATACTAAGTTTGCACTAGATTGAATGACTATTAAGAACCTTCTCATTATAACCCCTCACTAGCCTTGACAGTTTCATAGTGTTGGAGCGAGATTTCTTTCAAGATAAAATGCCTCCACATGTCCTTGATTGAAAAGAACTTCAGATCGCTTCTTAAAAAACAAATGGCACAAAAAAAATGGAGTACCTCAAGTCAGTGCTTATGCAATGAACTCTCAATGCTCAATTGAATTTTTCGTACTTTTGGTTGAGGTTTCATTAGGCTTTTATAGCATTTCAAGCCCTTAGATTTAGCCCCATCTCATTGACTTCACGCATCCCATCCCCCATTTCATAATCGTGGGGAGTCGTTGGTTGGGTTATGCCCCCTACCTCACACTTTTCTAGTAGTAGGGAAGTCCAACTAACCCACATCTTCATTTGCTCTTAATCGTGACGGGTTCAGCCTTAATATGTGGGATTTGATTTTTGGTTCCCACACATAGACTTCATTATAACTTATAACTTCCATTAATGAGCATGAGAAGTTGGCCAAAGGACACACCACCTCCAAGAAGGCGATATTTCAAGTCAATCACTCATCGTTATGCATTTGAATTTTCCGACATGGCAATGCAACTATAGTTGAATTTACATGATTTAGGCAATACATACATACTACGAAATGGGCTTTATAGTTGGCCTATTTGAAAAACTGATATTAGGTTGTTGGGAAAAAAATAAAGGGCTAACATCATTTTACCCTCTCAAGGTTTGGGAGCATTCTTGAAATGAGCCATGAGGTTTTAATTTTATCAATTTACGCCCTAACATTTTAAAATTCGACCAATTTACATGTTCCGTTAGTTTGACCATTTAGTCTTTAGTTAAGTGATGACATGGCAAACATAGGGTACACTTTTTTAGTTTAGGTGTAATTAAATATTAAGAATTAATTTTTCTTATAGATATTTAAAAAAAAAACTATATCTCATTTCTCTCTATCTCTCTATCTCTCTATCTCTCTCTCTATCTCTCTCTCTCTATTGGCAGCCTCATCCTCCATATCCACCCTCACACCATCTTGCCCAACACAACACATAAAACCCAGCAACCACACCCTGTTCTCAGCCTTCAAAATCATCCTCGCCCTTCTCACAATCACCCCATTCTCACAGCTTCGCTGTTGGTCGTTGATGTACGGTTGGGCTCGACTGTGTCAATGTAAAAGAAGCTTGAGGGTGGGATTCTTGAGTCGAGTAGTCTGCAAATCTCTGGAAACTGAGTCCTCTGGCATTGACGAGTTTCTCAAACTCAGACTGGTGATTGACTCGGGGGCAGTAGAGGAAAAGGCAAGGGCCGAGTGTGACAATTTCTACAAAAGTTGTGATGCCAGTAGGGTCAGAACAATGGCGTTTGATAGTGACGGAGGGGATTGGGGCCGATCTAGGGTCGACCCAGATGACAATTCATATAAGAAAGGTTGGTCAGTTGGAGCACTCGAGACGTTCAGCGGTGAGGGCGATGGAATTGACAACGACTCGGTCTTACTTTCATAGTTAAGAAGAAGGTTGAGAGATGATGATGATGATGATGATGATGATGATGACCTCTCAATTTCATGGTCAATTTGAATGTGCAAGTGTTGGTTTTTTGTTTTACTTTTGTTTCAGAAAAGTCCATTCATCATCTTCTTCTTCTTCTTCTTCTTTTGTTGTTGGGTTTTTTGGTTGGGTTTGAGAAGTTGTTTTTGTGTTATTTTGGTTGGATTAGAAAGATAGAAATTGGAATAGGAGAAAAACATAAATTGGATAGGGGAAAGGAGAAAAGGGTGGCTGGACTTGGAGTTAGTGGTGTACAAAGAGAGAATGGTGGGTGTGCTAAGAAGTTTTTCGTGGGAGAGGTGGGTGGGCAAGATGGTGTGTGGGTGGGTATAGAGGATAGGGCTACCGAGAGAAAGAGAGAAAAAAAAATGAACTGATGGGGGAGGAGGAAAGGGCTGCCATATTCCAACGAAGTGAGAAAAGAGAAAGAGAAAAGGGACACCATAGGTTTTTTTTTAAATTTTGTTTATGTCAAATTTTTTAATTTTTTAATATTATTTTTTAATATTTAATTACACCTAACAGAAGACCAAACGGTCAAACTGACGAAATGTGTAAATTGGTCGAATTTTAAAATGTTAAGGCGTAAATAGACAAATTAAAATCTCGTAACCCATTTCAAAAATGACCCCAAATCTTGAGAGTGTAAAATGATGTTAGCCCAAAAATAAACCAATAATCGGCTTTTGGAAGAAAAACATTTGATATTGAGCTATAAAAAATTGATATTGAACTCAAGCTCAAACCGACCAAACTGAATCTAATCAGGTCGGCCCAACTTCAGATTTTAGTATCCACTCAAATCAACTCAAGAACCGTTGTCTTTTCCGGTTCGACTTCTGAATCAGGCCGAAAGTTGACCCGACCTGAACTGTACCCATGCCTAGTAAATAGACAAAAACGACCAAACCCTTAAAATCACCCGTTTACTTTCAATACCAACCAAACCAATACACTCTCAAACCTTGGACGAGTAGCCTACCAAGGGCCGGCCTAAATCCACCTAACAAACTCTATTTCATTCATATAACCTAACCCGTTCCCTTGATATCATCTCTCTCTCTCTCTCTCTCTCTCTCTCTCTCTCTCACTATTTGCTGTCTGTATTGTCTCTTGGCGTGGTAGCCCGCATCGTTAACCGATCTGCATTTGTTTTTAAGCATACCAACTTCATCAATTTTCACCCAGTAGTTTCTTTTGCCTAAGTACACAGCGGAGATACCAAGAAAATCAAATGGGTGTTGATGGAAAGTTCTTCACTTTGGCTCAAGTCTCTGAGCACAACACCCCCAAGGACTGTTGGCTGATCATCAATGGCAAGGTTCTCTCTTTTCCCATTTTTTACCATATGATATGAAGCTTTGATTATCTTGCTTCTTGGATTATATTCTCTGTCTTTATATTTATTGACCCCAGTAATTTTTTTTTTCTCTGAGGAGTATTGACCAAGTAAATTGGAAGGCTTTCATTATAAAGGACATGAGGATGGGAATTTGAATCCTTTGCATGCGAGTTTAGTCATGCATATGATCAAAATAGATAATTAGTTTCCTTGTGACATTATGGATCTTGTTTTCTTTTGATTTTTTGCTGCTAAAGGTTTTTGGTTTTCTTTTTAGGGAACCAACCCGGTGATTCTGTTGTTATACATGTTGATGTTCATACTCATAATTTGCTGTACAGCAACCTCTCCTGAGCCTCACTTCTATTTCAGAAACTCCCTTATCATAATAAGTTTTAGAGTAGTTGTTAGTACTGGATTTGCTGTTTCTAAGATGGATTTTACTAATTTCTATGTTTGAAGTTTACTTTTCAACATGGCAATTGTATTTAATAAGACTGATGTGTATGTATGGTAAAATTTTTGAGCTTATTTACTCATTTAAGAGATATAGGAAGTATGGAAGAATATGAAATGTGATCAAAAATCTTTTTTAAAACTTATCAAGAGATAGGAGATTGGTGTAATTTGTGTAAAGAAAAGAAGTTTCCGCAATTCTCATAATCTCAGGGAGGTTTGTTTATTATACCCTTCTGTTAAGTGCTAACCATATTCATTACAGGTAACGTATTCTAAAATGTTCATGAGGCCTTGAACAATTGCGATAACAGCCTGAAGTATGCTTGATGTGATTTAACGTCGCAATATGTATTGGTTGGATTGAACTTCAAACTTAGCTTTAGTATTCATAATTTGTGTCTTGATAGTGTTTAGTTTCTATGGTGTGAATTGCAGATTTTTAGAATACTATTGTGTTCCTCTTATGTCTTTATAGTTTACTCCATTAGTACTAATATCTATGTCTGTACTGTCATTTTAGTAGTTTATTTGGTAATCTTGTTCTGTCTTCCAAAGCTTCACTTCTTGAACTCTTTAAGTATATGTTTTGAAATGCTTTAATTGGATGTGTTGCACTTTGCCCACGCTAAGAGATTAGATTCTCTTCCAGGCCAGGATTACATTAAATAATAAGATTCCCTGTATTTCTCACCAATGAGAGTCAAATCAGTAGAGCACTGTGACCTTAGTTTTTTGGACCATCCAATTAGATTAGGTGATGAGATTCACTTCATAGTACTGGACTCACTAAAGAGTTTACCAAATCAATAGAGCACTATAATCGTAGTTTTTCAGATCATCCCGTTAAAAAATTATACTGATCTTTTATAAATCTTATGTTGCTTGATTTAAATGGAAAAAAAATTTTATTTCAAAAAATTTATTACCATCCTTCTATTATTTGTGGTCTTGGGGTGCCAGACTCATTAATTTTGTAAAATGTAGTCCAGATAGCACTCTAATGTTTTGTGGAATTTTTTATAAAAGAATTTAACAGATGTCTATCTATATTTTAAGGTCATGTTTTGGCACTCCAAAATCATCTTTAAATTACCTAATGCACTCCTCATATGTGAGTGATACAGTGAGGGAGGTGAGTTTTGGAGTGCCAAAATCATTCCCCATATTTGTTGTATAACTAATGTTCATTATCTTCTTTCCAATTATTTGTTGTAGAAGTTAATTTGTTCTGAATGTTATGAAGATTCCTTAGAAATATTTTGCTTCCTGTCATCGACAAAATCATGGTCTCGTCAAACTACGTTTAGTATAGAACCACATTTGTTTCCACATCTAAGACAATATTATTGTATCATATGCTCTTCTGTTTAAAGGTGCATTGCTAGGAACTAGAGGCGTACTTGAATTATTGACAGTTGCTAAACTAGTATCTAGACCGTAAAGTTGTTGGGTAGTGTCTTCTTATATCTAGCAAAAAACAGTTATCTTGCTTGCTTTTTTCCCCTCAATTATATCATCTATTTATTTATTTTTTATCAGGTTTATGATGTGACCAAGTTTTTGGAGGACCATCCAGGTGGTGATGATGTTTTGTTGTCTGCAACAGGTGTGAAGTTAACTGAAATATCTTTAAGAATCAAGTTTTAAATCTATCATCATTTGGCAAGAAATATACAGTTTCAGTAAACATTTGAGTTATGGATTCACTCATATAATCCTACCTAATTGAACCTTTAGTAAGCTTATTTAAGGGACACATTTTATGCCCCACTATGCAATGTGGTTTAACAATATTAACCGTCCATCTTTTTAAGTCTTTTTTCAATTCCTTGAAGACATTGCCCCAATTGGAACCATTCAGACATCTGATTGCTATCAAATTAGTTTGAACTTGGTGTGTCAATTAATGCTGAAGGATGATAATCAAATGATTAAATAGTTTTTTATCTGGTTGTTTTCTCACAAAGAATATACTTGAATGGAGACTTGAAACAATGGACTGTTTGATCGTCAAACCACTTTGAGGGGTCGAATTGAGTGTGTACGTGTCCCTTAATAAGTTCATTGAGGGATCCCTCAATAGGAGGGCTCTGTACTAGATACATGATATTTTGCATGTATATAATTTATTCTCATATAAGGCCCTTAGATGAGGACCTAGTTTAAAATAGTTCGATTAATGTGAATGATTGGGATGTATTTGATCCACTTTTCAGTCGTCCATAGTTTATCGAACGGTTGAGAAGCAAATCCCACATGTTGTTGATCATGTTGACTTGTCTGTACCAACAACATGATCATCGGCTTGAAGATATGTTGTTAATTGTCTCTTCATAAGTTTCTTTGTGTACAAGACAGAACTTGACGTTGCCATGTACTTTTCCAGGGAAGGATGCAACTGATGATTTTGAGGACGTGGGTCATAGTGATAATGCCAGAGACATGTTGAAGGACATGTGCGTCGGAGACATCGATGCCTCTACTATCCCCAGCAGTACCACATATACTCCTCCGAAGCAGCCTCATTACAATCAGGACAAGACTTCTGAATTTATCGTCAAACTTCTGCAGTTCCTTGTTCCCATTGCAATCTTGGGTTTGGCTTTTGGCATCCGCCTTTACACCAAGTCAACTTAAGTTGTTCTATGTTATGTTATTGTGACACATGATTGCTAGTCGTATAATATTGTGATAAACGATTAGTACTCGATTGGTTTGGAAAATACAAGACTTCCCTTTCTCGTCTCTCTTTGTTGTCCTTGCATTTGGATGATGTTTACTGATTTTTTGTGCTTGCCCATTCGTCTCTCGAATTTAAATAACTTAAAGCCTCAATGCATCACTTTTTAGTTAGAACATATATATTTTCTTCTTTTTTTATTTTTTTATTTCTAGATTAAATCCGTGTAGTTGGATTTTGTTCCTTCCTTATGAATTTGATTTACCTTTTTATACCTAGTTTTTTTAAGACCTATCATATCCGTGTAGTTGGATATGATATGTTACCTTGTTTGCATTGCATGTGGTCTTGAATGGAAATCTGTTGACTTGAGATTATTAACTCGAGTTATAATAGCAATATCATGGTGTAGTGTGGGTCAAATTTGTCATTCCGACCTTCACCCCCCTTCTCTAAATGGGCCCCCCATTAGTAGGGCGAGTATTGCTCGAACCCATCCCCACAACTCAACCCCAATTTTATTTTCTGCAAGGCCCATATGTCAAAATCAACTAAAAAATTGTGTATCTTTTTCAATTTGAAAAGAATATGCTAAAGTTTATCACTGGTCTAACTTGGTGGCTCATTCCTTTTATTAGATTAATATTTGATAGGATACGCAACATTCTGATCCTGGGAGCATTTGCATTTATTTCTCCACTTTGTTAAACCTTTTTTTTTTCTCTGTCCTTCTAGTCCTGCGAAGTTGCATCACTGCACCAACATGGATCCACCTTGTCCTCAAAGAATTTTTTTAGGTAAATGAGGCTTTGGTAGGTAGAGGTGTGACAACCAACATAATGATAGAATACCCGAGTAATTAACGCGAGTATTGCATAACAGTCGGAGGTTGACCCTATAGCACATTGATGTTGTCTCAAACTTAATGCTTAAACGATATAAGAAACGGTTTCTTTAAAAAAATAAAAATAAATAAATCTGAAACTGTATTCACACAACTTTTTGCAAACACAAACATGGTGCTTGAACTTATTAAAGATTAGGCATCATCATGGGGGAGCAATTACCAAAATTTCCACTGAATTTTCTATTTGACTTGGCGTCATATAATAATCAATTCAAACACATTGTTGATTGTAGATGGAAGAATTCTTGCCCTCCTCTAATGTCCAATGGGGCCTATGTTTTTATATCGTTCAAGAGCAAGCTATCAAGAGAGAGGGAGAGAGCTAGCTATGATGGAATGCCATAATAAATAATCAGTGCAAAGCAAAGGTACCATTTATTTACTGATTCGGGCATCCAGTTTTTGCAAATGGCAGACACCGCCAAAGAAACCTTGAGATGCTTAAAGGGGCCCAAAAGACACCACCTGTGTTGATGAGCGCTCACAGTTTACAGTTAATAGTTATGCACAAATGTCCAAAACCAAACAGTGACTTCTCAGGCGCCAAAACACACAATGTACCAAACAGTCAACCTGTCTCCTCCTGCTTCTTCAAACTTCAAACCGACACCAGGCTCCACCTCCACCTCCACGCTCCACCGTCACTACTATAAACATTTAAAATCACCTACTCTACTAAAAAAGATAACCCTAGTGTCTCACAAGAATATTGGGATTTTGGACTCAATAGTTTCAATATTTTCAATTATTACTCTTATTACATTATTATATACACACGGACATCTATCGTTATTACATAAAAATAATGATGAATGACAGAATAATTCAGTTAGAAATAATTGTTGTACCACTATTATTCACCACTATTATGTGATATATGAAACAACGACAACAAATACGATTTGGTCGGTTTAATACTATTCAAACACTTACCAATTGGATTATCATCTTTCAACTTTTGGATCAAAATTCAATTGTCATTGAATAAACCATGACTTTAAACTTTGACAAATATCATTCCCCTTTATTCTCACAAGCGCGAAATGAAAATAGTCAATTCAAGTTTTGGATTTTCACAAATGACAGCAAAAGGGCATGGTGGTGCATGTGGGGGACAGTTTCTTAGTTTTGGTCTTGGATTGGCAAGCAAAGCAATGAGTGCACACTTGAATACTTGAGTAATAATTAATTGACCTAAAAGATGTGAAAACTAGAAAACCTTCATTGGAAATTGAAGATTCCTCAGCTTCAGCCTTCATCCAATGCCAACCATTGGAAGCATGCAATACCAACTTCCACTATAACCACCATTGCTTAATATTCCATCTGAACCTCTAATAAAGTTCTGGATGCCTCCTGCTTTATAATGAAGTCTCCAACTTCATGAAAATCATGAAGAAAAAAGTATCAGAATGTGAAAATTCAGCAAGGCTGCCTCATAGAAATTTGGATTTTCCTTTCTTCATTCTGCTGTTTATGCAATTGTTGTTAATGGCTTTTAACTCACTCTGTATCTGGAGTTCTGGAGTTCTGGAATGAAATTTTAGGACTGAAAAAGATCGAAGAAACAAGAACTCAAGTTCCCAATTCTTGAGCTAATGAATATTAGGATATTACTATAACCAAATTTCTTTCTTAGGGCTGAAAGTTTTCAAAAAAATTTCTCATATTCCCAAATTGTCACTGCCTGTCAAATTACATTTCTTCTGTCTCTATTTATTATTTATTTTATACACGACTTCACTTTAGTCTTTATATCCAAAATAAATAGGGTAAAATACCGTTTGGCCCCTGAACTATCACACTAATGGTAGGATAGCATTCATGGTTTATATTTATATTGGAAGAATATTTTCTTCTCTATTATTATCATATTTATTTGGATTTTTAGCTGTTTTACCCCTGAAATATGATAATGGAGAAGAAAAGATTCTTCCAATATAAATATAAAGCATGAAAGCTACCCTACCATTACCGTCAAAACCAGTAGTCGTTATCAGCTCACGCTATGAGATAAAAAGATAAATAAATAGAAAAATAAAAATAAAAATTGGACAAAATCACAGTGGGGGGTAGCATCATCTAAAGTTAGTGAGAGATCATGCATTGTCTCACATGGCAATATAAGGACAAAATTAAATCGGCCAGAGCATAGCAGCAGATGGTAGAGGCAAAGCCAAAAACATGAAGAGGGGGAAAAAGGGTAATTTATTCCAAGAGTTTCCTAAAGTTGCATCAGTACAAGTATAGACAAAGAGGGGGAGGAAAATACAGAATACAAGACAAAAAGAAAATCAATCTAAGTAACTTTCTGTACTACTTAGACTGACCTAATTCACTGAAACCTAACCCTAACCCTACATCTCGCACCCTCTTTCCCTTCCTCTCTTCTCTTACATGATCTGTTAGACAAAGGACTTTGATTTGTATTTTTTGTGTACTCATAACATCTGTTATGTTACAGACCATTAGTCTACACATCTTTGCCAGTCCCTACTTCTTTACAAGTAAAAGAAGGGTGATGGAAAATAGAAATAACAACCATCACCTCAACTACTAAAAACTAAACCCTGCTAGTTTAAGTTTCCTAAGCCCAAGATCAACCAAGAATGTGCAGGAAAGGAACTCCTGACGCAATGCTAATTATATCTTCTAAGGATCCACTTTCTCCCATTCATAACGTCCAGGGAGCGGTTTATCATTCACAGGGTCAAAGTTGTATCTGCACATAAACCCACAACGGAAATATTACATCAACTTGTGAGGATATAAATGAAATTTGTATTCAAAATATATGACGAGCAACATAAAGTCTATCCAAAACTTTTAACTAAAGAGTAATGAGTAACATACTTCGCAATGAATTGTCTTTGCTGCTCTCCTTCAGCACCAGCGAAGAACTCATCCATATCATGTGCTGTTGGTATGTGCCTCTGCGATGAGCTCTGTATTCTCTGATTTGCTTCAGCTGAATTAGTAGGCTTGGTAGTAGAACCAGGGGTTCTGATGGTGTCTGGATCCCTTATCAAGCTACAAGGCGTTGACTCCCTTGTGGTCCTGCAATAAAGAAAATCAATCCCATTAGATATAACAAGCAGGCACATGTAACCCAAGCTAAACTTAAGACAACACATTAATTTATTGAGGGGAAAAAAAATACAAGCTTTGCATTTCAAATGGTGTTAACTATAGGTATGGTTTACTGCAAATAACACCATTAACAAAAATAACAGACAAAGAAGTAACACTGTTATCTGTTCATTTATCTTCTGACTCAATCATGCAGGACTTGGCCAATCATTCAGGACTTGACCATGAAGTAACCAAAGTGCAGGATGCATTCATGGTACTAAATTCAGTGAGAATTTTTTCACTGGGCATGTTTTCTTTTCTTTTGTCGGACTCTGGATATGCCTCAATTGCCAAATTTTTTTAGTGGACTCTAACACTATGGTTCCCCTCCCTGCCCCAAACCTTCTAATGCTTCACTCACCAATAAATCAATCCTTCCATATCCTCCAACCTTTTTATACTGTTTCCCTTTGTAAAACTAGTAAACAAACAATAAACTGTATCTGACCATTGCCTGTTCAATGTACCAAAGACCAGCATACTTAGTGGCCAAAAAAAAACACTTCAAAAAACGATTACTATCATATGAAGCAAAGAATCATAGGTCTTCTAGATGAAAAGTTGCGGGCATAGATTTGCGGCATTGGGCACATTTATTTTCAATAACGGAGTTGAAAGGATTAAATCCTATGTTTCAAGTACAGAGTCAGAATTATGTCAATTGTCTTAGCCATTAGAACTTTTAACACCCAAAAAACAGAGAGATGATACTAGTCAGTTAATTGTTGCAGAAGCATGGGAGAGAATCCATGTTTCCCAAACTCGAAAACTGAAGTTATCAATATATACATGAAAACCTAAGTGTTTGAAAGAAGTAGAAACTCCAAATTGAAGGACAAAACACTCAGTAATCAATCATGTATAAGAATTAAAGGAGAAAGACGTAGCCAAAACTGTGAAATAGGAAAAGAAAAGAACTCTGGGTTTGTACATGTCACGTATATCTGAAAACAATCTGGCACCATTGTGACAAAAACACTGCTGGAATAAAGGAAATCTTGTTTACCCTCATAGGCAAATCAGAAAAAGTAATTACAGAACTTTTTCCTTTTGCAGCAGAAATGTTTTACAACCAAAAGATTTCCAGTGGAAAAAGACGGTTTCAAAAAGAAAAACGGAGAGAGAGAGAGAGAGAAATAAAAAGCTCAGAATTTATTGATAGATTTTCTTCTTCTTTTCTTTCAAGAAAGTTTTAGGAAATATAAAAGTTGCCCATCTGGGGAAAATATATTAAAGAGTTTCAAATAAATTTTTTTTTTCAAAGAAGAAAGGAGAAAAAGAAATTAGTTTTGGTTTCCTGAGAGAACAATAACCTGAACCTGGACAAGTAATTCTATTAAGCCCAGTTTTGCGGAAGTCCTGCTGTACGGTTCCTAATTGGGATAAACACCAATTTGTGGGTATGAATTTCTTTTTCTATTTCTTACAATTTCAAAGCAACCAAACAGTGCATGCAAGAAAACCCCACAAGAAAGCAGAAAATCCCAACTTTTCAAGCGAATTTCATCTTAATTTTCTTAGAACCCAAACCAAAGTACAGTGATTTAAAGAAGGAAAAGAAAAGGAATTATGTATAAAAACAATCCCAAAAGAAGCTTTTGAAGGAAAAAGAAAATTCCACAATCAATAGAAAGCACAGATTTTCTGGCTGTAAGCAAGAAAATAAAACGCAAATTCAAATATAAAAGTTTGATTTTTTATATTTGAAAAACTAGCAATTAATCTTTAAGACAGGCAATTATCATTTGCCCAACTGAAAAAATTTAAAACCCTAAAAAGTAGTGTTCGAAAAGAAAATAAAGAACAGTAATTCGTTGCAGACATTTTCAATTGAATAAAAATTCTCCAAAACCCAAAATCTCCCTTTCAATTTTCCTTCATTTTCTCGGAAACCAAACAGATACCTAAATCTTTTTCTTTTTCCGGAAACATCCCAAGAACCCCCAACGAAGAGGTTGCACACAAAATTAAAATAAAAGAAAACCCAGAAAACCCACCTCTCTCTACCTTCAAGCTCGAGCACATTCTCTCCAAAGGAAGCTTCTTCGACACCCAAATCGCCATTTTCTTTGTTGTTGGTGTTATTGTGCTCATTCTTTTCTTGACCCTCTTCCTCTTTCGGCGCCATTTCATCAGTCTCCTCAGCCTTCTGGCCCTGAGCCTTGGCCACCGAACCATGGACTCCAAGCCTCGAAGTCGCCCTAGAATTAGAACTAGCCTTGGGTTTCTGCCTCTTGGGCTCGAGCCGTTTGGGCAAGAGAATCGGAGGCTTCTCGAGGCGGCGGCTCCGGAGCTGAAGATAGGAGCCGGAGGTGACAGGTGAAGCCGACGACCTCTGGAGAGCTAGGGTTTTGGCTCGGGTGCAAACTCCGAGAGAGGCTTGTGACTGTGGGTGTGGGTGTGAAACCTCCATGACTGCCATTTCCCCTGCGGACTTGGACTTCCTCATGTACTTGCCCATTTCTTGCTCCTCTTATTTTTTCTTCTGTTCTGTGTAATCTTTCTATTCTCTAGTAGTTGGTATTTGTCTGTTAAAACTCTCGCCAGTCTCAACTCATTGAGAGAGAGAGAGAGAGAGAGAGAGAGAATGGAAAATGGGGAAAATTGGGAAGGAAGAGAAGAAAGGGAGAGTAGGAGGGTATTTGTAATTTTGTAGTAAGTGGCAAGAGCCTGCCTTGCCTAGTCGACTGGAAAGAAGAATGAAAGGGAAAGAAATATGGGGGGTAGGGTTGGAAATGACTTGGAGAATTTCATTTTCTCTCTCTCTCTTTTTCAATTTCATTTTCTCTCCAATCTCTAATGCTACTTCAAATTTCTTTTTTTTTAGAAAAACAAAACCCAAAGGGAAACAATGCATTTTGCTTACCCAAAAAAAATGCATTTTGGATAATATCAGTGAGATATATATATATTTTTTTATATGGAATGGGAAAATTATTAGTTATTTGCAAGGTATTTATTGTTTAGATTAGTTTATTAGTTTATTAATTTATTGTTAGTTTTTTTGGAAGGTGTTGGTGATTAATTAATGATTGAGCATTAAAATAAGTATGATGGCTTAGATGTATTTGGAAGAGTTGTCTAAATTTGTAACTTTATGAACCAAAACCAATGAGGGTAGAGAGAATCACTCTGAAAACAACAATTAGAAGAACTCTGATTCTGCCCTTGACCTTGAGCTTTACTTTGATATTCTAACATTGATTCTTCTAAATACTGAGTCCAAGACTTATATAGCTTACATACATTAAAAACATCATATACAATTCAAATTAATTTGTAAAAGATAGTAACTACTATTATTTTTAAACTAGGTTTTCGTCTCTAATTAAACTACATCCACTTCTACCCTAATTTTCCTAATTCGAGTGATCAAATAGTTTTAAGTGGCTCACTTGTATGAGAGATAAGTAGTAGCATTTATTCAAGTACTATAACAAGTTGATTCATAGATTTGTTTGATAGAACCTCGATGGTATGACGGAAGATTTATTAAATACTAGAAGAAATACCGGGGGTGGGGGAGAGAGGAGACAAATAACCTAACTCCGACTCATAGAATCAAACAATAGGACATCATGAAGAAAATTAGGGGAACCTCAAAGTCAAACCACATAAAAGAGTCATCTTTTCCTAAATTAAATCTAGCTAGTAACTAGCCGTTGTCGGTGTGCAACATCATTGACTTCTCAGGAACAAAAAACATGAGATTTGTTGCAACAAGCTTTGAACATCATCTATAAGTTGATTGAGAGATATAAGTTTAAAACTTAAGATCTTTAAGGAACTTTATTCTATTTCCACAAAGATTTAACATGGTATGTAAGAGAGAAATATAATAAGAGCCACTATTTATTCACAATCACACATTACATAGTAAGAAGCATAAACAAAAATAAATAAATAAGTAAATATATATATATATATATAGATATATATATCATGATTAGAACCACTTTTAACTGATAGACAAATTAAAATAAATCCAAGGATCCGGCCAGTGCATGGCTAATGTAGGATCAAGTTACTACTCTTATCTTGTTATGAATAGAAGAAAACAAACAAATGTTGGCCTTGATCTTCAAGACAAAAGGATCATTCTCCTCTGTATTTCCTCTTCTACCTTTCATACTGACGTAGTACTTTTCATGAAGTTTATGTTTCTCTTTAGCTTATGTTGTACTACAATTTTCTGCCACATGCATGGTGCAGGATACTAAAAGCCATATATAAATTAGATTAGATGATGAGTTGCATAGAGACAGCACGGAGCAAGGCAGGGCTGACAATAAAGGAGCAAAGGATGACAACATTTGTGCAAAGGGAGAAGAACTTACTTACACCGAAAATGTCATTGTGGCGATATCTCCACTCAATCACAAATGTTAATGCGTAATTGGTTTGGAATTTCGCTATAATGACATTCATGATCCATGTAAGTTCTTCTCGTGCTTAAGAGACACAAAATAGAGAGACTACCATGGTGGCATATTTCCTTTGCATGTAAGTTCTTGTGTTTAGGACATAAGTTCTTCTCATGTACTTAAAGGACTTCATTTTAATTTATGGCCTCGGGCCACTGAAAAGTCAGGACCAATGCTGCTAATAAAGAGATCATCAACGAATTAACCTCTCTCTAATTGTTAACAAAACCATGTTTAGAAGAGTTTCTTGTTACATAATTTATAAATAATCCAACATGCACCAAAGTTTTTATAATAAAAAAATTATAGAAGTAGTACTCATCTTTTATTTCATTTCCAGCAACAACAAAAATAAAATAAAAATTATTTGCGTGAGAGTGAAAGAGTCTTATTATATCGCGATAAGAGTTGAAGAGAAGATATTATGAGTTAAGAGCTGAGATGCCCAAGTCATTGGATACCTTCCGTCAGTGGCCAGGTGGAAAGTTCAATTTATGTTTATTTTATTTTTATTTCTACTTTCAAAGTTTTCTCTATTACGATAAGGATAGGCCTTCCTCACTTCTCTTCACAGGAAACTGTTCTTCACGCGCCTGCACACATTGCCATTGACGCTCATTGGTTTGGCTTTGTCTGCCGTCTGGAGAGTGCTGTCCACTTTCTTTAGGAGAGTGGTTTTGATATCTTTTAGACACTTGCACTCAGTTTTTCTGAACGACCCTGGTGGCAGTTCATCAATTTGGAAAGTCACTAAAAAAATTTTTTGCAGCAACAAACTTAACTGCCTTGCAAGCACAAACCTACCTATAGCATTTACTCTGATTAGAATATAATCATGATTCGTTACCTCATGAATACTAGATTGAGTCGGATTCGAGGGTCATCAAATTAGGTATGTGGGTCATCATCGTGCTAAGTATGTCGGTCACCAATTTGGGTTCAATAGTCCTCAATTCGGGTCCGAACGATCATCATGAAGAGAGCATGTAGGTTACCAAGTTTGTTCGGCAGACACTTGTTTAGGATTACGGTCATTGAAGTAACACCTATTTATGTGAATTTTAGAATGTAATTTTTCTTGATGTCAAATTGTGAATTTAAGGCCATAGAATGTAAGCTCATGTTTCAAGGTGTTTGTAAACAAATTTTGGTGAATTTTTTGGAATGAAGAAGGAAAAGGGTCTCAGAAATGGGTCCGTAGCCAAACATGAGATTCGAGGGTTCCAGTCCAAGTGCGGCGATTCCGAATACTAGATTTTGAGATTGGAGTGCAATGAATGTGTGGTGATGTGAAAATAGTAAATGAGAAATGAATGCAGAAAAAATTAACACCTTCGATGGTTGTTTTTAAAAGTCGCCCTTAATTCAAAAGCTCAGATATGATTTTAACCAATTCAACATCTTCATGAATATTTCCTCTTTGCTACTTCTTTCCCAGCCCCCTTTTGTCTTTTCCAATGAACTCATTAATCTTTCTTGGGCCATGGTAATATTCTGAACTTCTTTTTATTTTCTTGGGCATGCATTCTTCCTCATGTCATCTAATACTAACATACGCCATAGATACTATCTGGAGTATTCCATTCCATTTGTGGTTGGCCTGCAATGATGCAGGCGTCTCGCCCAAAACACATCGGCTTTAATGGTATATTTTAGCCCACTTGTAAACATACCAAGTTGTTGGTCTTGGGTTGGCTCTTGGGAGAGAGAACCATAACCAACCTTAGTCAACAACTTCCCAAATTGGTTTTAATGGTCGCCACCAAATTCAATCTGTTGCATTTAGCTAACTCTCCAAACAAAGACGGAATTTACTACGTAAGATAAAAAATTATAACTACAATTTGGGCACTCATTTCGATGGTGTTTAAGTAATAAATACAATTTCATCATACTCTTGAATTTAACACCTCGTTTTCACCCATGGGCCGTACAAAAGCACACGTTTGAATGGAAAAGCAGCCAATGATGGCGCTTCCCTCGCTTTCACGGACCCCCTCGCGCCCTGCCTTGTCCCCACCAACCCACAATTCACGCGCTTTTTAACTTTTTTTATTCCCAAAATATGAACTCACACCGCCACCGTGACTTCATCGGCACTACAAGTCTACAGCCACCTCAGCGAGCGTGTATCTCCGTCAAATTTCAGTCAAATTATCATTAATACTTTTTTTTTTTTTTTTTTTAATAAAAAAAACAGAAGAAGGGAAATGAAGATTTTCTCACAAACTCTACTAAGGTGTAATGAAGATTTAAACATTAGATTATTAGTCTGTATATCAAAACGCTTTTTCATTGAGTTAGACTCTATCGACGAAAAACATTTTACTCCTTTAATTAGAAGGAAACATTCATTTTCATTTTCATTATCACACACGAAAAATTTGTCTATTAAGCAATATTTCCGTCCTGAATTTCTTTCTTGGCAGAAAAAAGAAAAATTGCTAGTTGAATTGAAGTCAAAGTATTGGCGGGAAAGAGATCCCAATCTTTTGTTTTGAAAAAAATCGGCGAGGAAGAAGAACGGCGGAATCTCACATGAGAGCGTTGGGTAAGGCGCTCGCTGTCGCGGGCTTTCAGCGTTTGCAGCTTTTGCTTCTCGTAAAAGCTCATAATGAGTGGCGCCATTAAAAACTCATAATTCATATATTTTATTTCTAAATAACAAATCCCAACATTTTTGGACCTACTTATTATAATTATCATCATGTTATCTCAATCACATCATTCATGACCAAAAATTTTAAACTTAGAAAGTTTGATAATTATATTATTGTAATATAATTAGTTGATCAATTTTTTTCTCTTTTATAAAGTTCATTGTCGATTTAGTTTTCATCAAGGTTTTCTTGGGGTCTTATCATCGATTTTGTTCTTAGACAAACTCCATTATTTTGCATTGCGAGCTTTTTAATGAAGTCGATAGATTCAAACTTGAAACATCTTTTAAATTATAAGCTTTTAGTGTCAAATGATGTAACGACGAGAATAAATAGATTTTATATGAGTCTTTTTCTAAACCTTGCATCATAAAAAGCTGTTTGTAATAATTATGTTACTGATGGTAGCGTACGCCAATGATTCAATTTGATTCTTCTGTTTTTAATATTCCCAATAGCAAGTCACACGTGAACAGTCACATGCTCTTTGGAATCTTTCACTGATCCCGAGTCGACTCACATATATAATTTCCTTTCATAAAACCTAAATTACAAATTAATTATTTAAAATCTAAAACAAACAAATTAGATGAGACCATTTACATCAGGACATAAACAGAATCAATCCAAACCCTAACCATAAAAGCAAAAAAAGAAAAAGAAAAAAAATAGAGCAAGAGAGATTTACATAAGGACATAAAGTACGTCAACAAGTCAATCATTGAAACTAAGGGAAATTAATGTCAAACAAATCACCATGAAGCAAGCCAAAATGAACTGACAAACAACTCTAATGGAGTCGGTAATTGAAGCCAAAACATTCTGATGTGTACAAGTTACAACTTGGTTACAAATCTCTTGCCAAAAGTTACATCAGATATTATCACTCTCATAAACTTGCACAGTATAGAACTTCCTTGCATTGCAAGTATATTGCAATGACATGATCAACCGAAAAAATATAATGCAGGGAATTTAATCATATACAATCAATTGATATGACAAAGTACCTTTGAGATCTACGAAGTTCACCTCTTTATTTTGCAACAATGGTGAACATGAAAGAATAATACAACTGTTCTTGACCCAAAAGAAAAAAAAAGCCAAAGTGTTGGCTATTGGTATCTCTAATCTATTTGCTGAATATTGATAGGAGTGAAAAGCCTCATCCTAACAGGAAGAGTACCCTAAATTCTTCATGCATTTCTCATTCAACAAAATCAAACCATAAAAATTTGACACATGATTTGTTGTTTTGGGTAAATGTATCTAACAAGAATTTGAAAATAGTCAGTTTTTAGGCTGGTTGGTACCTTCACATTCTTGAATCACATCCGGTGAAGCACCGTCATCAGAATCATCATCTGGATCTAAGTTATCAACTGACATTACAAAGGCAGGACAAAAATTTGGCACAATGTTAGGGCCATTTTCTGGATCTTGCGGAATGGGAGCAGCAGGGATATTTTCTAGGTCTTCCTGAAATTCGGCACCATCTTCATCTGACTGGTAGGAAAGCATAGCCATTATCTCCGGTGGTACAAGCTCAAGATCTTGTGGAATGGGAGCAGCGGGGATATTTTCTAGGTCTTCCTGAAATTCGGCACCATCTTCATCTGACTGGTAGTGAAGCACAGGTATTATCTGTGGTGGTACAAGCTCAAGCACGTGCTCTGGTTTATGCTGCTGATTGAATCGTCCAGGGATCTTAAAAGGAGCATTATAGCATGCTCCACATAGGTCAAAACCCATTTTCTCCACGCAGTCTTTACATTTGTACCTCTCCCCAATAATTGGAGACATCTGCAAAGAGCATAGCAGTATAACAGTCACTAATAAAAAAATAACACAAGCAGTTCTTAGCTTACTCTATGATTTGTAGGGCAATTCCTATTATGATTTGCAAGGCACTTCCATTAGTTTATTATTATATTATTTATGGCGAACACTTTATCAATACAACGGTTGCGTCCACTGGTGTCCCATGCTCTGATACTCATTTAAATCTTTAAAGAATTTGCCTCCATTCGCTTAGGAAAAGGAGTGCAGATCTAGTAAGTAGAAGTGTGGGATACAGGTGAAATTAGAAGAGTGGATCTAATAAAATAAAGCCAAAAAAAACCATGGTAGTTTTATTAATTTAATTATCAATAAATTTATTCCAAAATTCTTTATGCAAATTGAGTTAGGTCCACTGTCTTTTTAGAGAAAGCTCATCACCAATTAAGCAACCCCTTGGCCCTTATTCTTAAATGGAAATTTGATAAGTAGACAGGGACAAAGGACATTACCCCACAGCAATCACAACCAATTGCAAAATGAACTTTCTGCCCAATCCCAGACCAGCCGGATAAGTAATCGTCAGAAAGCGTTGACACTGGCTGGCCAGCACGTTGATGAGCATGCACTGAATGTGAAATCAAGTTAATCTCATATGAGCACCAGAAACAAGACAGTGAAAAACAACTAAAATAAGAAATGCATAAAAAATAGAACAAGAAAAAAAAGTACTGGAAACATCAGTAGTACAAAACCAAAATATCCGCAGTATGACTAATTATGTCTCGCATAACTGAAGTACAACATAAGAAAAGCCAAAGAAGTGGGTTACGACTTCGACACAAACTACAGTGAACAAAGCCTGAAGTAATTAAGGAAAAATCAGATCCTAATATTACAATCAAAGATATTCAAAGATAGCAGAGGAAGAACTGGAGAAAAAGGAAAAATGGCACAAACAATAGGGTTTAGTTTTAGAATACAATAGATAAGGAAAAAGTAAGATGGCTGTATAACCAAGAAATTCGAATCTTTGAACTGATACAATCAGAGGTTTTTTAGGAGAAAATAGTGGACATGAATGATGTTCAATCTGAATTCTGAATCCCAAAGAAGATATTTTACAATTTCTCTTCCAGTTATATAGCTCAGGCAAGGCAAGTTCTGAAGATAAACGATCATTAAAACAATATTAATTTCCGAGGCATAATACATGATCCAATCCTAGATAATGATACAAATATTAGAAAAATCTGAAGCAGAATAAAAGCACCAAAATCATAAAAGTTCTTAAGACTCTCATACTCACAATCAGCTTGTTTTATTGAAGATGATCGTCTCTGTGCATATATTTCAGGATATTGCTCCTCCAAGAAATGTTCTAAAATTAAGCAAACACTAGGGAATCCATTCGGATGCATGCTTTGACAAATATGACACCTGGAAACTCCATCAACTGGGATGTTGATACAGGATTTACAATATACTGCACAAAAGAGATTTTGAATTAGTTTATATTGGCATGAGCATTCCTCTGACTTTTATGTTCAACATAACAGTTAAAGTGATGTAGGTTACCATGGCCACAATTGAGAACAACAGGTTGAAAGAGCAGGTTCTTGCATGCAGCACACAGTAGATCAGAAACAGAAACCTTATTGTGAGTTCCATTTTCAGGACCACTATCATGCAAACAGTCTTCTTTGATGGCCGCTTTTCCAGTAGCTTCAACATTCTTTAAAGATGTTGTAGGCCTTTTACTATTAGCTTCATCATCTAACGTAGTTTCTGGTGAATTTACAAGTGAAGGAGATCCTCCTACCCCAGACGAACAACTTTCAGAGTTCTTTGACTGAACATTGTCCAGAATATTTGACTCCTCAGTAGGATGTGATCCAGATATTGGATTATCAAATTGAGGTGAGAAGTAACCAAATTCCTTTTCCTCTTCTGGAACAGCCAAGGAAGACGGGACAGTGAATTATTTATGAAGGAAACACTATGTCATATATCATGAGATTGCAACTGCCATACAAGTCACTCACACAAGCTTCCGAAAAAACTGAGAACATTGAGAATGTCGAATTTAATATGACATCAACCAAAACATCAGTGTTTTAAGCGTTACCTCAAAACAAAGGAACCAAATAATACAGAAAAAGGTGAGGCAAAGTAACACTTTAAAATCCACACTCCACCTAGACCTCACATTAGCAAACACAACCATTCTTTGACGGTCACCTAACAATTCTTAAACTCTTATTGTGAATTTATTCATAATACTCTGAAATTCCTTAAAGTTTATCTAACCATTCTTGCATTCCAACAAAATCTAGAGACATTTCGTCTTACTGGATAGAGTCATATCAATTTCCGGAAAAAAAGATTACTTACAAACACATCTATGGCAGTACAGTCTAAAAGGAGCCAAAAGAGGCATACGTGCACAATTTTGATTTAAAAAAGAAAAACTGCTTTGCGCTTGCAAAGTATCATATTCCATAAAATCTAGTCAATCTCATGTAATATGGCTTCCACTCTCCAAGGCATAGAGGTAATTCTATTGGTTGGAATCGTGATTTTTTCAGAGTGTTGGTGCAAAACAAATTTATTGCTTTCTTTTTTCTGACCACATATATTCGCTGTAGGTTCATAGAAAACCATTAAGCTCATGACATCTGACTAAGGAGTCCTATCTGGTGCCATTAGACATGCAGGATGGGGCTATTTTACAAGGTATCACAAGAACTCCTTACAAGTCATTAGCTACACTCTGAAGAACCAATGAAGATGCTAATGTAAGAGTACTCATGTAACCACTCATATACATGTGCACCATATGTCAAAGAAATCTTGAACTTCATTGTTTAATCACATTGTCTTTACATTGGAAAAAGGATGTGTGCACATGGAAACACTAGTTTCTAGGAAGACATAAGTTTTCAAAAGGAGAGTGAGTTTATCGGTGGAAATAACTAAGTTGTAAGCATAGATAACTCATTTAAAGTGGTAAGCAAATCAACCCAATAAATGTTAAAGCAGTTCAGTAAAGCTCACCTCTCACTTGTTTTTCCCGTTGCTTATATGCTTTGGGATACAACTTCTGGAGTAAGAAATGCAGCAACTGACAGATACTAGGAAAATGATTATATGGGCGCCGACAAACTGCACAATAGGACTCACGAACAGCATTCATGGCATTGAAGACGCACCAGAAACATGAAATGTGGCCGCAGCCTGCAAACATCATAAAGTCTTCAGAAAGGGATAACTAGATATTCATTGCTGCTAATAGCCAAGTGAGTGAAACATATATTTCAAAATACAACGGCACGATTTATCACCTAATACAACTGGCTTGTAAAGAAGATCCCTGCAAAGTAAAGGAATCGCCTTTAGACATGTGGTTACCAGAAATAAAAGGTAAAAAAGTTAATTCAACGGAAAAATAAATCAGCAGGTGGAACAATTTAACCTCATTTTATACTAATATGTGTATTGATGCTAGTTTAATATATGCACAATAATAAGAATCATATCGAGTCATGGCTATTAGATGTGAACAATAATCTTTGTTTGATTAGTACACATGCCCTTCTGTTTTGAAATAAATTTCTTAGCTTTTTCTTATTATTTAGTTAATTCTGCTAAAGAATTAATACGTACATTGAAATTGCCTATAGTTCTTCATGAGATTGTAATAAAAGCATGGAGAATTGTTCATAACGTGCTAAACCAAACAACAAAAATTCAATTCTCAGAAAAGAAAGTGAGACAGAGAGAACCAGCAAACCCAAATTTCAAGCTCCAACAATTGTAATCCAAACAGCAAGCAGTGAATTAAATAAACAAATTATGCAACTCGAGAAAAAAAGAGGGCTAGATGGATTTTGATGTTGCAGAAATTGAAGAAATAGATATATAAAAAGGAAAAAAGAAAAGAAAGAAACCACTGACAGGCAAACACAGCATTTGAACTCTTCTCGGAATTCGTCGGCTTCAAGCTCTGGTTGTGGTTGTTGTTTTATTAGGGTTTTATTGTCTTCCATTTCGAATAAATCTCAGACGGAAGAAGGATGATTCTTTTAACAAAAATTTCAGTGGCGGTTTATGGAGCGCCTCGACCCACAAATAGAAATTATCCATCTAATTATTATTATTTTTTATTACTATTATTACATTTCTTCTTTTTTCAATATTATTATCAGTAAAATAACATTTTGGTTACTTAGGATTAGGGTCGAAAATGATTTTGATCACCATGATTTCAATTTTCCGAATTTCGTCCTTATAATTGTAGTTGTTATCAAATCAAGTCGAATAAATCAATCCCGTCAATTAAGTCCAAATAAATAAATAAAATAAAATACAAATGATTAAAAAAATAAAAACAAAATAATAATTTATATCCAACAAAAATTCTTTAAGGCACCAATTATGATGTACAAAATGAAAATATATAATGCATTATGCATAAGAGGTCTCAACTTGGAGATAAAAATGAAGAATTGCAAGCAATTGGACAATTAAGAATGGAGGGAATAATTTTATGTTATTGTGGAGTGACAGCTCCTTTGAAGTTCATGTGCTTGTGGGCCTGTCAAGTGGCCAACTATGGTCCTTCAATTCCATAACATGTGCTAAGGACTATGCAACTTGCACCATATGGTTTAAGAATGTATCAGAAATCTCAATATAGCACTATTAAAACAAAAAACAAAAAACAAGTTGGTTAAAAAGAAATATTGAAACTTTTTAAAGACAAATAAAAGTTGGAGAGCTCAAATAATCATTCTTATAGTTTAAAAAGAAATGAAGTAATTCTACCTGTGAAGTTGCTGGCATGGGATGATTAAATATGAATGGTTAAAAATGATAAAGTGATTATAAATATAAACTCGATGTCAGGTAGTTAAGAGTATTTGTATATACATGCGAAGTGACGTGTTTAATTATTATTTTATCGATATGACTTTTACGTGTCAAAGTTGAATTAGCCTGGAAATGTTATTGTCCTGCAGTGATTGGTATCTTTATTAAATGATGATGAGTCAATCGTTTGAAATATGTGGTGGCTCAAAGATATATAGTATTGAGGTTTATATTAATGCAAGGAAAGTTTTCTTGTGCTGTTGGGTTTTCATAGTCAAACAGATAATGTTGTTCAGCAAACAAAGAAAACTGTTTAGATTAGACACGTTTATGAAACCAGACGCTGACAGTTCAATAATTTATTTATAATTTGCAGAAAAAGACATTGAATAACAAGACTGATTCTACTTGAAGAAGAATTGGAAGGTGTTCATTTCTCTGTGTTTCTTCTTCGCTTTTCTGTTTTTCCACTTGATTTTGAGTTCACAATGATCAGTGAGTCGAACAAGTCTTGTTTAAGGGGCAATTAGACTTGCGAGCTGCAATACTTGCGCAGGAAAGACATGTGGTTGATTTCTTGCTCTTGTAATGTGTAAAAAGAGTGTAAAGTACAATTGTTCAGTTGAAAAAGCTTAATCCTTTTGGCAAAGGGCATATCAAAATCTTTAATCTATGAAGAGATAAGAAATCAAACAATCTCGGGTGCAATAGTAACTGCGAAATCAAAACATTAAGAAAGAAACAATGTGGTGTGCTCAATTATTTACCTCTATGTGTAACAGAGTAAAGTTGTAAATACACTCTTTCTTGATATAGCGTAGGTGAATTTTGTCTAATATATATGCCCGATTATTTACCTCTATCTGCTAAATTTTTAAAATTTTAATTTTTTTGAGAGACCCTCTATGTGCTCAATTAATTACTCCTTAATACGTGTTGATGTTTCACTGTGTTCCTTATTCAGCATATCGCACGGACCCAAAGCCCCGCTGCTAGGGTTTTAGAATGACCAGTAGAACTAGTAATTGATCATCATCAACGTCCACGCAGGGAGGGGTCAAACATGGTGGTACCTCCTTACAGCTTCAACATCCTCAGATTGGGTTATTCAATAGTTTCTTGTACATTTGCTTCCACAACTAAAAGATTTTTAGTTGGAGATCTGAAACCCTCGCACATTTCTCTTCAAAATCATTTACTTCACAGACCCATCACCTCAAAAATCTCAGCAGACCAACACAATTTCACAGTCGCTTACCTCATAAACTCATGTGGGTTGTCCCCAGAAGACGCAATTTCATCATCCAAATGGGTAGAGTTGCAATCCTCACAAGGGGCAGACTCTGTTTTGGCCCTTTTGAGCAACCATGGACTCTCTAAAACCCAGATCTCAAAGGTTGTCAGGTTACGCCCTGCTGTTCTTGTAGCTGATCCTGAGAAAACCCTTTTGCCCAAGCTTGAGTTTTTCAGCTCTGTTGTAGTTTCAAGGCAAGACCTTGCAAGAATTCTGTGTTTTAATCCCCACCTTTTGGCAAGAAGCTTGGAGAATCAGATTATACCCGCTTATAAATTTCTCAGGAGTCTGATTTCCGAGGAAAATGTAGTTGCTGTTTTGAAGCGCAGCTCATGGATTTTCCTGGAAAATCGCAGAAAGAGTGTGGTGCCCAATATTGGACTTTTGAGAGAATTGGGTATGCCCCAATCATGTATTGCTCTGTTGCTAGCTCACAACACTCAGGTCTTGATGCACAAGCATGAAAATTTTGCTGCAGCTGTGGAAGAGGTTAAAGCAATGGGATTTGATATGAAGAAATCAACTTGTGTGATGGCACTAAAAGCATTGTGTGGGGAGAGCAGTAAGTTCATATGGAATCGAAGTTGCGAAATTTACAAGCGGAGTTGGGGTTGGTCTGATGATGATGTGATCTCTGCTTTCACGAAGACTCCAGGGTGCATGATTCTGTCTGAGAAGAAAATAATGCAGGTAATGGATTTTTTAGTGAACAAGATGGGATGGCCTTCAAGAGTGATTGCCACATATCCTGTGATTTTGTGTTTCAGTTTGGAGAAGAGAATTATTCCAAGGTGTTCAGTTGTTAAAGTTTTGCTGTTGAAGGGGTTGATAGATGAAAACTTCAGTGTTTCTTCTGTGCTGTTGCCTCCAGAGCAGCACTTCTTGGAGAGGTTTGTGACCAGATATATCAACCAATTACCTATGTTGTCGGATGTGTATCATGGAAAATTGGATGTCAAGGATGTGTGATTTTTTGCACTATACTAATAGTTTTGCAGGCTTAATGTTTCATTTACTTGACAAAGATGATCAAAAGAAATCCCATGAACAAAATATCTTTCATCATTCTTAGCATTTTCAATCGTTCCACATTTTCTTCCATATCGGTTTCCCTATGTAGGGTAAATAAGTACATTTTCATCCACTAATGTGACAGGAATATAAATTAGACCATATTGAAACCTCATCAAAATGTGAATTGGAACTTTAAGCCATATAATTTTAGCTCCATTTCGAGGTGTGCGATATCATCTCCAAGATTTTGCAGGTCATGGTAATGACCCTTAAAATGAAAAATGAATTGTTCAATCTTCGCCATGCGTCATTGAGTAGTGTGATCGAGAGGATATTTGACATTTTTAAATCACGGTTCACAATTTTTAAGTCAGCGCCTCCATTTCCATTTAAGACACAAGCAGAGCTTGTGTTAGCATGTGTAGCACTACATAACTTTCTTCGCAAAGAGTGTCGTTTTGATGAATTTCCAATTGAATCAGTAGACGAATCTTTTTCATCTTCATTATTACCAGTTAATGAAGAAGAGAATTTGGAACCTATTGTTCAAACCCAAGAGTAGCAACGAGAAAATGCTAATGCATGGAGGGCTACCATAACTTTAGATATGTGGAGAAATGCTACTTAGGAGGACATGAAGCTACATCAAATTGGCTATTAAAAGATTGGGAAAATTTTATTGAATTTTACTTTTCTTTGTTACAATTGTTTTTCTTTGTTATCTTTTTCATTGACTCTTGTAACTTTGAATGTTTGCTTTTATTTATTGTTCCATTCCATTTGATCCCGTTTATGTTATTGCTGATGCAAGTGCCCACAACTTTAAGCAATGACTTTCATTGGCTTTTTTTTTATGGCTTCATTCCATTGTTTGAACCAAGTATCCGCAGCCTAGTAGCCTTACATAAAACTTTTGGGAAGGATAAATTCCACCATCATTTGGAAAGCTTGGGTTGTAGAGGCTGTTCCTGAAGAATTCGTGCACCATTGAACTAGACATTGCTCATCATCCAACTAAGTTGGTTGGTTAGTATCGTACAAATAAAAAATCCATGTGATTCTTTCAAATCTTATAAATTCTTATGATATAAATCTTTAAAATCCAAACATAAAAAATCATGTGTATAAAAAATCTTTAAAAAAAATCTTATAAGTCATTACATTCTTAAATAGTCTTTTAAAATCCACTGGACTTATTTATTCATAAATAGTCTTTTAAAATCTCAATTGAATACACCCCCTTAAGAGTGTCAAATCTAATCAATTGCAATATATTAATTCATGGATTTTTACACTTCTCTTGAAAAGAGGAGAATGGATTATGTATAAAACATGGTGTGCATCTCTTTACAAAAAAAAACAGTTTTCCCATATTTTGTTTGAGCATATAAAATTCCTAAGAAAGCTTATGTGCATATATTTGAGATAAATCATCAAGTGTTCCATGTTTACTTGGTGATTTATCAAACACTTTATCATTCATTTGCATTGTTCGGTGACTCATACGGTTGAGGGCACCAAGACCGTGGCCTCTGGCGAGTTTGAAGAAATTATCTAGAATGTGTGTGAGTACTTTTTGTAATCACCGTTCTATAGTGGATTTGTACTGGACTGAGGAGTTCCATGGATTTTCCCCAGAGGTGGGGTTTTATCACGTACAATAATTCTCTGCGTGTTCCTTTGTTTTATGTTGACCATGTTTTAGAATTGATAAGCCATATTAATTCTGCTATCGAAGTTTAATTAATATTAAACATTTGGGATCTGTTGGAGTTTTAATTTGAAAGTTTCATGTTCATTCTTTGTCTTATAATTCATATTAAACACCACCTTTTTATTTTTTTAATTTTTTTTAATTTTTTAACGAAATTCGGTGACTGTTCCACCAAACATGCTTTTTTTATATCCTAAGAAGGTTTGAGCAAACACATCGTTTCATTTTAAATGAAACTCATATACTAAGACGACATCGTTTTAATGAAAAACCCAAAATAAACAGTACACATCTTCTTCCTGGTGCATCTTCTTCTTGGTGCATTCTCTACCTCGCGCATCTTCTTCCTTGCGTAGCGTCTCTGTGCCAGAAAAAGAAGTATGCAATTCTAACTAAACACACATCTGAAGGAGTCTTGTCATAATAGATGTGATTTTTCACTACCAAAACAGGAAAGCCTCTTTGAGGCATTTAATTGAACAAATGGTGAGCACCATCAAAGGGGCAAATTCCGACCTCTCCAAGTGATTTTCTGATGAGGGAAGGTGCAGGTGCACCTCCTTGCGCCTTAATAGATCCGCCACTGCGAGTAGTTACATGAGAAAAAAGTAAAGCAATGCAGAGAAGGAATTCAAGGCATGAAATAATTGACCCACCGAAAGCCACGCAGAGAAGGCATTCAAGGCATGAAATAATTGACCCACCGACAGCCATGCAGAGAAGTCATGAAATGATAAAGCCGCCGACAACAACAATTCTTAAGTGATAAGACTAAACGGAGCCACCAATATTTAAAATCTTAAGCCCCATACCTGTCGTCTAGCACTTTTACTTGGTTGAATTTCAGGCCAATATTGATGGCAAAGACGATATACCCATCACACTAAATGACTTGAATTTTTATTTCTATCAACGGAGGAGGGAGAAACACTGAAACACTGTACTTGCGTCTTCAATCATCTGGTTTCCTTCGCTATCTTTGCAGTCTCTGCTCTCTCATCTCTGTCTCGCGCAAGTATGGAAGCTGGAAAGGTGTTAGATGTTCTCTATACTTTTCCTGTCGAGGGAATACTGAACAAGCTGGCTTCACTTGCTGCTCAAGAAATAAGCCTGTTCCGGGGATTCAAAAAGGAACTAACAAAGCTTCGTCAATCATTACTCGAGATTCAAGATTTCTTAGGCGATGTTGCCCACCAGCCACAAGAACGGGGCAAGGCATTGAAGGACTGGGTGAGAAAACTGAAAGACATAGCTGATGATGCTGACAATGTCTTGGATGAAGTCAACTATGAAGATCTTCGCAGGCAAGCAGAACTGTCAAACCAAAAGAGGAAAAAGGTACGCAACTTCCTTTCCAGCTCCAATCCCCATTTGTTTCGTCAAAAAATGGCACATAAAATCAAGAGCATCAACGCATCTTTGTTGGATCTCAAATATGAGGCATCTTTCATTGGACTAGTTTCCAAGAAAATAGATACAACCCCTCCAGAAATTGGAGGGGCCAGAGAAACCGACTCAATCTTTGAGGAAGATGAAATCGTCGTTGGAAGGAATGAGGATCTGTCAAAGATAATTACAATCTTGACAAACTCCAACTTGGATCAAGAAAATCTTTCAGTAATGCCCATTGTCGGAATGGCAGGCCTGGGGAAGACAACTGTGGCTAGGTCACTATTCAATAAAGATTCTATTTGTGGACATTTTGAGAAGAAAATATGGGTGTGTGTATCTAACACTCTTGAGGTCAATTCGATTTTAAGTTGGATATTAGAATATCTTAACCCAACAAAGGCTGGGATACAACGCCTAGATGCATTGCTTAAAAACCTAGTACAAGAATTGGAAAAAAAGAGATATTTTCTCGTGCTCGATGATGTGTGGAACGAAGATCCTCAAAAATGGAGCAATTTGATGACTTGTTTGTCAAAACTTCATAGTGCCCAGGGAAGCGTTGTTATTGTCACTACGCGCAGTGCCAGTGTTGCATCAATCACGAAAAAAGTACTTCCAATGTATGTTTTGAGAAGTCTATCTGTTGATGATTGTTGGGACATATTGAAGAAAAGAGCATTTCCAGATGGTAATGCTCCTATTGCAAAAGATCTAGAAACAATTGGAAGGGAGATTGCCAGGAAGTGTGCTGGTATACCTTTAACGGCAAAGGTACGTAATGATATATCAATTTGAAGTTTCTTGCATTTCTTTAAATTCAAGCAAAATTGAAATACCATTACTGGCATTTACTTGCAAATAATTTGTTGAAAAAAATATTGTTACAATGTAATTAGCATAGGGTTTTATTTATGGAAAAATAAGGTGATGTGTTGTAGGTAAGAAAAACTGCGTTTGAAGGGGAAAACCCAAATTTACTATTTACACACATGAACATTGGCTAAGAGGATTAAACATTCCACAAAATAACAGTTTTTGGTGAAATGTTAACATTTACTGGTAACATACAACTAAGTTTTTTGAAAAAACAAATGATGTTTCCTGTTATTATAGCCAAGTCACCTAGTTAATCTTTAATATATACACTAATTTATGTATCAACAGGTTTTGGGAAGCATGATGCGTTCTAAATATAGTATCGATGAATGGTTGGAAATTCAAAAAAGTAAGATGTGGGAATTACCAGAAGGAGATGAAAGAATAATGTCAATTTTGAAGTTGAGTTTTGATCATTTGAAATCACCTTCTTTGAAACAGTGTTTTGCATATTGCTCAAATTTCAAGAAAGATTTTGAAATGGAAAGGGCAGACTTGATCCAGCTATGGATGGCTCAAGGATTTCTATGTTCTTCTCATAACAAAGATATGGAGGATATAGGTGATGAATATTTTACGATTCTGTTGCAAAACTCCCTCTTTCAAGATGTTATAAGGGATGACTTTGGTACTATTATCTATTGCAAGATGCACGATCTTGTACATGATCTTGCTGAGCTTGTATCAAGATCTGAAATGGAAGATAAACTTGAGAATCAACACGTGACATGGGATCCTTCCAAATGTTCCAAAAGAAATGTTGAGAAACGGCAGTCACTGTTTGTGAATGGTGATCAAGCCATTAGTAATAATACATTACTCATAAGCTTTAAAGCTTTGCGTGTTTTAAATTTGTACAGGGCTGATATTGAGGAGCTGCCGAGTTCAATTGGCGTCTTGATACATTTGAGGTATTTGAACGTTTCTCGAACAAAAATCAAAGAACTCCCTAAGTCTATTGGCAAGCTTTATAACCTACAGACGTTAAGAATGGAGGATACATGGAATCTTAAAACGGTTCCAAAGGAAATGGAAAATTTGATCAACTTGAGGCATGTTTATTTTAATTATGATATGCCAGTTCCATTTGGGATGGGACGATTTGAACATCTGCAAACAATTTCTCCTTCGTTTACTTTGGACAAGGAAAGTAATCGTGGAATTGACGAGCTAGGTGGCTTAAACCAACTAAAAGGTGCACTAATTATTAGAGGTTTGGAACATGTGAGGGACAGAGGCCAAGCAGGGGCATCAAATTTAGTTGGGAAAGCAAATCTACGAAGGTTGACATTAGAATGGAGCTTTTATTACAGTGTCAGAAAAGAGAAAGACATTGATGTACTAGAAGGCCTCCGACCCAACTCTGAGTTAGAAATCATAAAGATTTACAAATTCATGGGTACCAAATTAGCATCATGGATGATGAATGGTTTGTTGCCACTCAATTTGACAGAGATTGGGTTAATTAATTGCAGAGAATGTGAACAAGTCCCATCACTTGGCCATTTACCAAATCTTAGGGTTGTTGAGTTTAGCTGTATGTATAACCTTAAATGTGTGGGAGTTGAGTTTTATGGTTATAACCATGTTAACGGTGCGGTTATGAGTACGAAGAAGAAAGAGACTTTGTTTCCAGCATTGAAAAGCTTAACTATTGATTATTGCCCAGCTCTAATTAAATGGGAGGAACTGCCAACAGATGAGAAAGTAGCGGTGTTTCCCTGCCTTGAGGAGTTGACTATAAAGTTTTGCTATAGTCTCGAGTTCATTCCAATTACCCTGGGCAAGGGCATGCCATGTCTCCGCAAATTGCAGATTCAGTTTTGTCAGAAATTATCAAGCTTGCCGACTAGCTTAGAATATTGCATCTCTCTTCAGGAGTTGGAGATTCGGGGTTGTCATGGATTGACAAGTCTACCGAGTGGGCTACCATCCTGCACATCTCTTAAGGAGTTAAGAATCGAGTCATGCGACAATTTGATATCTCTGGCAGATCTCGATATATCCAGGTTGCAGTCTCTTTCCTCTTTACATATATTTAATTGTGGGAAATTAAACTATTTGCCAATAGAGGGGCTACGCTCTCTTACGTGTTTAGAATCTATGAAAATGGGTCCATTTTCGGAGGAGCTCGATTCTTTCCCTGATTTTGAGCTTCCTTCACAAATCCAAAGACTAGTGATGAAAGGGTGGCCTAATCTTAGGCTCAAGTCTCTGCCTCAACAAATTCAACACTTGACTACTTCTCTAACATCTTTGGAGATTGATTCTTTCGATGGTGTGGAGGCTCTTCCAGAGTGGTTGGGTAACCTTACATCTCTTACCACCCTGAGTATCAGTCATTGTAAGAATCTGGTGTCTCTTCCTGCCGTTGAAGTTATACAACGCCTCACCAAACTGCAAGAGCTAGTGATTGAGGCATGCCCCCGTCTAGGGGGAAGATCCGCCCTCAAGAGCGGCCCAGAATGGCACAAGATTTCTCTCATTCCACGTATCGATGGTAATTACAATATTCTCAAATGAAATCATTCAATTCCCTTCTCTCACTTAATTCTCCATAAGTTCATAATTGGGTACATATTTCTAATCTCAGATTGCATTCATTAGATGTCTTGATAGATTTAATATGGAGATTAGAAATATGTAAACAATCCTCTAACATAAAATACTTGTTGAAGAATCTCCTTCTTTTCTTCAGTATTATTGACCCAACACATTTTTAATTAGTTGACGGATGCGAATCATCGGAATCTTTTAGTGATGATGATTCGACCCCTTCACAAACTAGCTAGCACAGTTGGAGCACGAAGTGAGTCTACTCTTCTTCTCTCATCAGATTAATCATTAAACTAGATTTTCAGAGCTTTCTACTCTTCTATAGCCTCTGCTTAATGTTTTCCATATCTTCCTATATACGTTGTTGTTTTGCAGAAGGATCTTACGCAATTGGAAGAACAAATAATGCGCATTAGGTGCAAACTTAGTCCAGGCACTTCACTTCAGTTCCCTTTCCTCGACATCGTTATTTAGTCATTTCTTTGGAGATCAAAGCAGAAGAAGAAAGAATTACCCTAATAAGCATATCATACATTCCCATCTATCATTAAGTAGATACTAACCTCTGTTAAATCTCAATGCACTTAAGTTTGATGCGCTTACACAACAGGCAAGACACTTCAGCTTTTAGTTATTAGTTTCACAGAATTGCTTTGCTTTTATGAGTCCTTGGTGTGACATCTGTAATTTTCTGTTTCAAATTTTAATTTTTCTCTTTTACAGGCAAGGAGATACTGCAATCAATACTCATATGCTGTCTAACCTGTCTCTTCGAAGAAATATAGTTGAAGTGCTTTTACGAGTGACCTTTGCATGTACCCTTGGGGTTCTATTTCTATAGGGAATAATGGGATGAGAGAAGCGAGATAAATTTAATTTGATGGTGAGAACCTATTTTCTTTCTTGTCGTACTCTTTGTACCCTTTTGATTAAGTGAATTATCGTTGGCATCATTGCCCGTGGATGTAGCCCGACTTTGGGTGAACCACGTTAAATATGGTGTGTTCTTTTTGTGTTTATGCTTTTACTTTATCTTCCTCTTCCTGTTTATTATTGCTTTTCTTTTAGCGTTTGGTTTGTGGTCTCGAACTAGAGAGTTAAATTAAATGTGACAAATTCCTTACTCCGCTTGGCATTGGCACATCAAAAGTGTAGTTGCAACTTGCATTGGGTTGTTTTCAGAATCACAAAAATTTCACACGTCAAACTTTATTAGCCTATATGGTCTCGACATAAAACTTACATACAGATTGCTTCAAAATCTCCATTTATAATTCGATCATCCAAAGACATTTCACTAGGTGCGTGCAGCGTGGCATGGCTACTTGTATCTAGCTTTTGCTCTTTCCTATGACCACTGAAAACTCAACTACATGTAGTTAGCGCATAAGGGAAGGGAGACAAATGAAATGCAATTGGGTGCTGGCAATGATCTTTACATTAACACTGGGTTGGAAGAGAAATAGCGCATAAGGGAAGGGAGACAAATGCAATGCAACCTGAGATCACTTTTACTTGTCCTACTTTCGACTTGAAGTTGGAGAGCAGCCCAATAAGCATTCCTATCTTCACTTGCAGGAGCAGGTTTTGAAATTGGAGGTTACAATGTTAAGCATTTGAAATTGGAAATTTATAATTCCTAAACAATACAAAATTCCTTTACTTTCTACATCTCAGAGTAAATATCATTTCTATCAACAAGGTAAATCATTTAGGATTTGGTCATTTATTCTTATTGAACTGCAAATGAACTTCAAATTTTCATTTTAACCAACAACAATATTGTAGACATTAACTTATGTATAACATTTTTTAAAACACAAATGAGGGGGGACTACTGCTCTCATTTAATGGTAATTCTCACCGCCTTTTTATGGTAATTACAAAAATATTAAAAAACATAAAGGAGTGCCGGTGGACAAAAAAAGTTCTCATTTTTATACTGTAAATAAATAATTTTCACATTGAGTCCAGATATGAAATAAATAAATTACTAATGCATTTGTTAGTAACCAAATCTCACTTAGCATATGCTTGCCACAGACATGTTGTTAGTAAGTCTATGTCAGTCTCTGTTAATTCCAAGTATACACGGTCTGTAGTAGTAGTAGTAGTAGTAGTTTATATACATTTAATGAATTGGAGGATTTACCAGAGTGATCGGGGAGCCTAATTTGTTGAAGAACTGTCTATTTGCAGTTATTAATTGATTTTAGTTCACGTCCTCGGTGCATTCCTGGCACTGGAAGATATCTACTACCTTGATGTGTCCATTGAATGTCCATCATTGTAATGAGCAGCGACTCTAAGTCTAAGTAGTACATTCAGTTCCAAATTGCACAAACTTCCCTTTGTAATCAATTATACACTTTGGAAATCACTACCCTACTCTGCTAACTTATACAATTGCAGGTGTTTATATGCATACATGGTGTCGTTACAACATTTGTAATTTTCTGTTTCAGATTTTAGTTTCTCTCTTTTCCATGCATGGAGAGATACTGGAATCAACACTCAGTATGCTGCCTAACCTTTTGTATACTGCATAATGCAACCAATATATGGTATTATCATTTGTTGATGTTGAATTATTAATTCTTTTTATTTACCTTGAGTATCTTAGAGTACCCTTGACCTTGAGTATCCATTTTCCTAACCTTCTTGTTTCTATAATTCAGGTCATGGACTCTTGCATGGTTGCATATGATCACACAGAACAGAGGCCTCTGTTCCTAAAGTTACATGATAAAATTTCACCTACATTAGCGAGTCTTATCGGATAGCATGTCATTTACCTATGCTTATTGCAATGTTCAGGTAAAGAAATCTTCAGTTATAAGCCTTTTTACCGCCATTTGAAAAGTTGAAGGTTATTTTGAACATTTCTTGCTAAGTTGGTCTTGGTTTTATATTGACTATGCATTGCAGAGTAGAGATTGAAAAAGAAACGCATGCACGCAATGTGCCTGTGGTCTACAACTTATTGTTTTGGACAAAATGGTAAGCTATGATCCCTTTAACTTGTTTTCTTGACACTCATCATCAAATCTGAGTTATATTCTTATGAGTTTTGCATCACATTGTCAATTTGTTTGTTGTGGTGCAGTTTAACGACGAAAAATGCTTTAAATCAACTTCTAGAGGCGCAGAAGCACTTTTCGTAGCTATTCAAGCCCTGCATCTTGTCTCCCGCAAAGATTAAAAGAAAGATGGTTTAAATTAATATCGAAGTGATAATAAGAGTCATTTTTGTTTAGATCTATGGATGCATTTATGGAGTTTTTCGTTACTCTAGTATGTCTCTACTTAGGGTTTAGATCTATGGATGGGATGAGTTACATGAAAGCGATACCTACCTACATATAAAATAGAGTTGCTCATTTGTGATCTTCATGAGTTGTTCGGAAGAACCATGATTGCCACTAACCTCAGACTCATAGCATCAATGTTGTATTGCATCAATCTTTTCTTTCTGGTGAAAATTAAAGCAATGGGAATCTCATCCAACAATAAAGTATAAAAACACTTTATTAAAGTTAAAAGGATATTAATCAATAAAGAAATTCTGGTGGGATTGCTTTACACTTTATTAAAGTACAAAATACTTAACCACTATCTCTTAAATGTATTTAAATGTCATTCAAATTTTAAAGCACATTTTACGGGGGAGAGAGAAACACTCAAAACACTGGAACACTGTACGTGCGTCTTCAATCATCTGGTTTCCTTAGCTATCTTTGCATTCTCTGCTCTCTCATCTCTGTCTCGCGCGAGTATGGAAGCTGGAAAGGTGTTAGAAGTTCTCTATACTTTTCCTGTCGAGGGAATACTGAACAAGCTGGCTTCACTTGCTGCTCAAGAAATAAGTCTGTTCCGGGGATTCAAAAAGGAACTGACAAAGCTTCGTCAATCGTTACTCGCGATTCAAGATTTCTTAGGCGATGTTGCCCACCAGCCACAGCAACGGGGCAAGGCAGTGGAGGAGTGGGTGAGGAAACTGAGAGACATAGCATGATGCTGACAATGTCTTGGATGAAATCAACTACGAAGATCTCCGCAGGCAAGTAGAACAGCCAAACCAAAAGAGGGAAAAGGTACGCAAATTCATTTCAAGCTCCAATCCCTATTTGTTTCGTCGAAACATGGCACATAAAATCAAGAGCATCAAAGCATCTTTGTTGGATCTCAAATTTGAGGCATCTTTCATTGGACTGGTTTCCAAGAAAATAGATGCAACCCCTCCAGAAATTGTAGGGGCCAGAGAAACCGACTCAATCTTTGAGGAAGATGAAATCGTGGTTGGAAGGAAGGAGGATCTGTCAAAGATAATTACAATCTTGACTAACTCCAACTTGGATCAAGAAAATCTTTCAGTAATGCCCATTGTAGGAATGGGAGGCCTAGGGAAGACAACTTTGGCTAAGTCAGTATTCAATGATGATTCTATTGGTAGGCATTTTGATAAATAAAAAATATGGGTGTGTGTATCTGATACTTTCGTGGTCAAGTCGATTTTAAGCTCGACATTAGAATGTCTTAACCCAACAAAGGCTGGGATACAAAGCCAAGATGCACTGCTTAAAAACCTTATAGAAGAATTAAAAGAAAAGAGATATTTTCTCGTTCTCGACGATGTGTGGAACGAAGATCCTCAAAAATGGAGCAATTTGGTGACTTGTTTATCAAAACTTCATAGTGCCCATGGAAGCGTCGTTATTGTCACTACGCGCATTGCCAGTGTTGCATCAATCATGAAAAAAAATACTTCCAATCCAATGTATGTTTTGGGAAGTCTATCTGTTGATGATTGTTGGGACATATTGAAGAAAATAGCATTTCCAAATGGTAATGCTCAAAAGATCTAGAAACAATTGGAAAGGAAATTGCCAAAAGTGTGCTGGTATACCGTTAACGGCCAAGGTACGTAATGATATATCAATTTGAACTTTCTTCTGCATGCATTTCTTTATTTGTTACAAGTACTAAAAGTATTCAGATAATTTACTTACAAGATATTCAGATATGGCCCCTTGCAATTAAAATAGTCTAGATAAAAACTCACATACCTTTTTAATTCTAACTAAAACCCAAAATTGAATTCAACGACAAATTGTTCATTAGTATTAAATCATTTACAAGGATAATGCTTCCCTCCTTGCCCATAAGAGCACTTCCAGCAGCCAGCTTTGGCCAGGGCAAAAGGGGGCCCAAGCCCCAATTTCACGTTCCAGCAGACTTTAGCAGTTGGTGGGCTCCACAAGTCTAGGCAGGCCCGAAGGCAAGAGCAACCTGGGCTATTGCCTGGGTTGACTACGTCAGCAACGAAAAAGTTTTTTTTTAAATCGAAAAAAATATTTAAAAAATACTGAAAATTTCATAATTTTTTTAAAAATAAATACTTAGTCAAATTCTTCACTTCTCATACCAAAACTCTATACAAATTCTTCTCCTCACATCTCATGTGAATAGTGATTGTCTTTGGGTTGCTATGACAATGGGTGAAAACACCACAAGCCTTTTGCAAGGATTGCCACTATTCATGTGAATAGTAACAGCCATTGCCTTACCCTTACCCTTTGTCATGGCAAATGGGTGGAAGTGCTCTAAAAAGGAATTTCTCATTGTCTACTAATGTAGCTCAACCACAATCTGGCACGTGTCTATTTTTGTTAAGAATATTTAAAATGAAAAATAAATACACATGTGAGAATTTTTTTTATTTTTAAAAACAAGTATTCTATGCATATTTAATTCTGACACGTGTCTGTTTTTTAAATTTAAAAGGTGCTATGCATATTCTATGTCAAAAAGTAAAAGTGTGAGGATGCCTTCATGTCATGCATATATATATATATATATGTGGTAGGTCCAATACAAATTAAGTCCAAATTAATTAATACGGCTTTTAGAATTCAGATTCAGTTGCTCAACTTGGCGCCAATCCCTCGCTGATCATGGCCTATGGGGGGCAGTTTTGGAAAGTGAATATACAATACAACTAGCTGCCGTCTTATCTCCTTTTCATAGGATTTTGTCAAAAGTGAGCAAATCTTTGCTCGTGGGACCCACCACCAAACCGGGCTACGGGCCCTGCGCTGGAGCTGCCTCGGGCTCCCTCTGGCAGCCTTTCCCCCTGGCTGGGTTGGGCGCTGGAGATGCTCTTAAGTGTAGCAATTTTTCTTTATATTTGTTACCACACCAGATGTATGCATTTAAAGGGGTTAAATAAACTGTAAATTTACTTCAATTAACAATTTAAAAATCGTCTATGTAAGCATAAATAACTATATTCGCCCATATCAACCTATCAGCTTATGATAACTCAAAATATAGAAACAAGGTTTAGCGAATTACCACATCAATAAGCAATATCATGAATTGTGAGACCAGGTTTTGATGGAGCATCAAGTTTGACAGTTACTCAGTGTTTCATCTCATTTCTTTTACAATTGTACATGTAAATTTTTTTTACCTACAATTGATTTGATGTCATTTAATTATTTTCATCTCATTTTTTTAACTATCGTTTGAATGCGTGTTAATTTGCCTATATTTACATGTATGCTACTTTATAAATATTTGCAAGTACAATGATTAGGCATATGTACTTAAAAAGTATAGGTAATTTAATAGGTACATTATCAGCATAATATGTACAATTTATATAAGGTACATTACTCACATCAAAATAATAGGTCTGTACTAAGAAAATACTAATTGTTACATATAAATATATATATATAGGTCAATTATGTAACCCATATTAATGTACCTATATTTTGCAAGTTCAACAATTTACCTAGATATGTCCTAAGAAAATTGTAGGTAATGTACCTAAAACACAAGGATCAAGACCTATAAAGAGCAAAACGTGTTCTTTCTCTTTGAAAAATTAATTTCAAACTATAACAATTAAAACATTTGAAACTTTGATATAAGTAAAAGGAACTAACTAACTAATCAATCTGAAAACAAAAACAAAACTATCAACAGTCAAATTTGGAAACACATCATTTACTCATTATTTAATTATATATTCCATTAAAAAAATCTTTAATTATATATAAAATAAAATAAAGACCCCCCAATCCCTAAATTTATGCAAAATTGAAACACTATTACTGGCATTGACTTGCAAAGAGATTGTTGAAAAAAATATCGTTACAATGTAATTAGGGGTATTTCAGGAATCCAAAAATATAACATTTAACACATTAAGCTTGATTAGGTAACTTGCTTAGATAGATCCTAATCATCGGGTTTTACTTTTAAAAAATTGGGTTTTATTTATAGAAAAATAAGATGATGGGTTCTAGGTAAGAAAAATTTGTTTGAAGAGGAAAACCCAAATTTACTATTTACTACACACATGAACATTGGCTAAGGATTAAAAATTCCAACAAAATACCCGTTTTTGGTGCAACGTTAACATTTATTGGTAACATACAACTAAGTTTATTGAAAAACTAAATGATGTTTCCTGTTATTATAGCCAAGTCACCTAGTTAATCTTTAATATATACACTAATTTATGTACCAATAGGTTTTGGGAAGCATGATGCATTCTAAAGATAGTATCGATGAATGGTTGGAAATTCAAAACAATAAGACATGGGAATTACCATAAGGAGATGAAAAAATTATGTCGATTTTGAAGTTGAGTTTTGATCATTTGAAATCACCTTCTTTGAAACAGTGTTTTGCATATTGCTCAAAGTTCAAGAAAGATTTTGAGTTGAGTGACCAAAGTGTAACTTCGGGTATAGTTGAGAGACCATTGCTACGAATAACCCGAGAAAATAAAGTGGGTGGGAAAATATTAATATTGAGGTTAAATTAGTGCACCTAGTTTGATGGAGGATCAAAACCTATCCTTTCTCTTTGAAAAATTAATTTCAAACTATAACAATTAAAACTTTTGAAACTTTGATATAAGTAAAAGGAAGTAACTACCTAATCAATTTGAAAACAAAAACAAAAATTATCACGCAGTCAAATTTGGAAACACATCAAATGCTACACTTACCACATTATTATCCCACATTTCTATACCACATGATGTGGCATGTCCATATCATGTCATATCAATTAAATGAATGAAGTGTATTTTAATAAATAAAATTAGAAAAACAGAAACTAGTATTTTACATGATGTGGTATGTACACATCAGCTGCCACATCATGTGGTATAAAAATGTGGTAAGACTAGTATTATTCTTTACTCATTGTTTAATTATATATTCCATAAGAATAATGCTACTCTTACCACATTTGTATACCACATCCCTATACCATCTTATGTGGTAGCTGAAGTGGACAGCCATGTCAATTAAAATTATTTGATATTTTCTTTTCTTTTATAATTTATTCCAGTATTTGTTTTTCTAATTGTCTTAATTAAAATACACTTCATTGATTTAATTGATGTGGCATATAATATGGACATGCCATATCATGTGGTATAGAAATGTGGGATAAAAATGTGGTAAGTGTAGCATTTAGAAAAGAAAAAAAAAGAAGAAGCTCTAATTATATATATATTGAAAAAAGGGACCCCTAATCCCTAAATTTATGCAAAACTTATCTACAGATTGCTTCAAAAAAATTGAAAAAATTACTCACGTCAAACTTATTAGCTTATATAGTCCTGACATAAAACTTATCTACAGATTGCTTCAAAATCTCCATTTATACGTACATTATAAATGGAGAAATAGGGGGTCACTATGTACAGTATACATATATGTTTTTACTTGTTATCTATATGTTTACGTTGAAAGGAAAGTTTCACTATGAAACTACGAAGTAGTCGGTTAAATTTTGTAAAATGCTGGTTTTTTGGTTTTTCGTTAGAATATAAAAAAAATACTCGGCCCACAACTTAACAAGGTAAATCATTTAGGATTAGGTCAGTTATTCTTAAAGCATTTCCACCCATTTGCCATGGCAAAGATAAGGGCAAAGCAATGATTGTTACTATTCACGTGAATAGTAGCAGCCCTTACAAAGTGCTATATAATATTACTTCTTAGCTGTTAGCAAATATTTATAATTAAAAAATGCCTCTCACTTTTTATTTACTAGGTAACTATTTTTATTATGAAATATTAATTCATTAATGTGCTGCGTTCAACAAGAAAGAACTAGATTTTTTTTCACTTTTTTTATTTCTTAAACTGAGCTAATAAAGAACAAGAACCAGAATAACATTGCATTTTAGGGTTCCCACTGCCTGAAATGGATTAAATGTAAATTAGAGATTTACCGTTTTCCCAAAAAAAGATTAAATGTAAGAATAAAACTACCACAATTTAAATGTGAGCAAATATTACTAAGCAAGTACTTAACTAAATTTCCAAATTTTTTTTTCCGAGAACTAAATTTCCAATTTCACTCGCATCTCATCCCCAAAACCACTTTGTTTAAAGCAACGACATGGGCACCCACCAAACGACATGGCATGTTATGCTTCCCACATTGGAACGACAACTACTTGGTTTGAAGAACCGCCATATCTTCTAGTTGATGTCCTTTATAAGGAGTGTAACTTGTAGTTTTTTACGGACATAGGACTAGGGGATAGGAGGGGACTCTATCGGAGGCAAGGTTCCTTCTCCCGCTTGCATTTGAGGAGGTAGGCTACTTCGTAGCCGACGACCACTACGCTGCGTTTGGTGTAGAGTACTCGCCTAATCCTCTAGGACTTTTTTTTGTACTTGTTACCCTTTTCTCCTCATTAATAGAACAATATCGCCCTTGTGTTTCCCAAAAAAAAAACACTAGATCCATACATTGTGATAAACTCATCAAACACTATTACATTGGGTCGCCACCTCACTTGCCAAATCTTTCAAATAGTGTGTCATTCTTTTAAAATGCCCATGTGGCATTCATCAACACCCCACCAATTGCGTAATTTCATATTTCACACACAATAATTACAGTGATAATTAAGAAGCAGTGACATTTTGTATTATATCATATCTTGTCCATTCGAATACACGTGAAGTACATGCTGGCTCTAACTTGATTTATTTGCCTAAGAATGTTAAATGACTTAACACTAATTGTACATTTTAAAGTAAAAATGCTTTCGAAAAAAGAGCTTATAATGCTAGGAGGATCCGTACAATACAAAATTAAGAAATAAAATAAAATGACATTCTGTGATGTAAACCTGTCATTTTAAAGACTACTTAAATCATAACCGATATATATTTACTAGGGGTGGACATCAATCTTCCCGAATCGATGAAACTGCAGATCCGCCCGAATTGAATCATTGCACTTCCCTGGCTAGCTACTCAACGCAAAGAAAACAATAAATCTAAACTCCAAGATATATCTCTATGTATGATTTTGACCTCTACGTGGTAATAATCTCTAATATTTAATTACATTTTCTTTAGATTCACACTGGCCATACCCGTAGGTGGCTAACAAGCTGTAAGTTTGACCATATGATACCTCGTAAAGTTAAAATGATTAAGGCCTCGTTTGGTTCATAGGAAAAGAGGCTTGGGAATGGGAATTCAATTGCTTTCTCATGTTTGGTAAGTCCAGACATGGGAAATGGTTGCCTGGCATATGGGAAAGTAGGGCGGAAAGTAAAGTCATCCTCTTAACTTGGGTTTTGTTTTCCCTTCTCATGGGAAAGTTTGGAAAAATGAGCCAACATTCAATGCACAATTTTCATGACTATTTTGTCTCTATGAACAATTTATAATTACAACGTATCATGAAATGCATTCTTTTTATTTGATTTAATATGGGTATAATTGGAAAATTATACAAACTTTGTTTTCCATTCCTACTCAAAACAAACATGGGAAATGAAACAAAGTGAAATCTCCCGGTTACTTTCCCAATATTACCAAACGTGAGAAATGAATCTTTCATTTTCATTCCTTGGGAAATGACATGGGAAGTGATTTTCCCTCAAATCCATTCCGTGAACCAAACAGGCCTTAGTTGTTTAGTGATGACGCATCTTTTGTGAACACAGAAGATCAACTAAGTGATGTTCTTACTAATGCTCGTTCTTTGAGCGCTATAAATAATAATTAATTAAGCATTCCACCACCACCTAATCTCTGTCTTTAAATAACAATTGTTAATCCATTTTGATTCAGACACAAAATGGATTAAACAATGACTGCACTACTTACTATGCACCGTCCTGCACAGTTCCAATTGTTAAATGCAAATTGCAATATAGAAGTCAGCATGGGTGAATGAGATTAAGATATCCTCAAATATCATAGAAGCCATGTGCGAGGACCAAATTTTGAGTGACTCTTCCATTATGTAATTATTATTGTTTTTTATATGAGTAACAGAGTTTGCCTTCCGTTATGTTTATGGACAAATGTTAAAATATTAGTATTTTGGGGTAGGGGATCCAGACTCGTATTTCTTACCGTTGGAAATCTACGAGGCAATTTAAATACCAGCTTGTGCTACCATTTTTGCCCTTTTATCAGGACAATAACATTAATGAGAGAAATGAGCAGAAAAATGATTTGAAGAATTTATATTGCATTTTCGGATTTTTTTTATTTTTTTGTTTTATGGATGAGAAGGGCCAAATTTTGAGTGACTTCCGTTTTAACCAAATGAGGTTTTTCATTTCTCTTAATGTTCTCGGCCTGGTAAAAGGGCAAAAATGATATTTCAGTTTATAGAAATAGCTGGCAGCCCGTTTTATATTTCTCGAAATACTAAAGCACGTGTGTGTGCCAGTGGTCCTGTCCTGCTACGGTGGTAAGTTGTGTCTGATCAAAAGAAGATATCGAAGAAGACAAAAGGAAAAGCTAATAATAAAGCATTTTGTTTTATAATACTAATTTAAAATTCGTTTTCCGACATGCAAATTGGTGATCACGCTCAATTGATCATAGTATCGTATAGCAGAGAGAAACACTGAAACACTACGTGCGTCTTCAATCTTCTTCTTCTTGCTTCCCTAGCTATCTTTTGCTTTCTCTGCTCTCTCATCTCTGTCTCGCGTGACTATGGAAGCTGCAAAGGTGTTAGAAGTTCTCTATACTTTTCCTGTCGAGGGGAATACTGAACAAGCTGGCTTCACTTGCTGCTCAAGAAATCAGTCTTTTCCGGGGATTCAAAAAGGAACTAACAAAGCTTCGTCAATCGTTACTCGCGATTCAAGATTTCTTAGGCGATGTTGCCCACCAGCCACAAGAACGGGGCAAGGCAGTGGAGGAGTGGGTGAGGAAACTGAGAGACATAGCTGATGATGCTGACAATGTCTTGGATGAAATCAACTATGAAGATCTCCGGAGTCAAGTGGAACTGTCAAACCAAAAGAGGAAAAAGGTACTCAACTTCCTTTCCAGCTCCAATCCCCATTTGTTTCGTCAAAAAATGGCACATAAAATCAAGACCATCAACGCCTCTTTGGTGGATCTCAAATCTGAGGCATCTTTCATTGGGCTAGTTTCCAAGAAAATAGATGCAACCCCTCAAGGGATTGCAGGGGATAGAGAAACCAACTCATTCTTGATGAAGATGAAATCGTGGTTGGAAGGAAGGAGGATCTGTCAAAGATAATTACAATCTTGACCAACTCCAACTTGGATCAAGAAAATCTTTCAGTAATGCCCATTGTAGGAATGGCAGGCCTAGGGAAGACAACTTTGGCTAAGTCAGTATTCAATGATGATTCTATTGGTCACCATTTCCATAAAAAAATATGGGTGTGTGTATCTAACACTTTTGAGGTCAATTCGATTTTATGCTGGATATTAGAATATCTTAACCCAACAAAGGCTGGGATACAACGCCAAGATGCATTGCTTAAAAACCTAGTAGAAGAATTGAAAGAGAAGAGATATTTTCTCGTGCTTGATGACGTCTGGAACGAAGATCCTAACAAATGGAGCAATTTGCTGACTTGTTTGTCAAAACTTCACAGTGCCCGGGGAAGCGTCGTTATTGTCACTACTCGTAGTGCCACTGTTTCATCGATCACGGAAGTAAGACTTCCAATGTGTGTTTGGGAAGTCTATCCGTTGATGATTGTTGGGCCATACTGAAAGAAAAGGGCATTTCCAGATGGTAGTGCTCCTATTGCAAAGGATATAGAAACAATTGGATGGGAGATTGCAAGAAAGTGTGCTGGTATACCGTTAACGGCAAAGGTACGTAATGATATATCAATTTGAAGTTTCTTCTGCATGCATTTCTTTATTTGTTACAAGTACTAAAAGTATTCAGATAATTTACATACAACAAGATATTCATTTATAGCCCCTTGCAATTAAAATAGTCTAGACAAAAACTCACATACTTTTTAATTCTAACGAAAACCCAAAATTTAATTCAACGACAAATTGTTCATTATTTACAAGGATAATGCTTCCCTCCTTGGAGGAACTCCTCCTCGTCTACTTTTATTAATAATATTTAAAGTCAAAATTAAATACAATTGAGAATTTTTTTTAAAAAAAAAGGGACAAGTATTAATTTAAAAGGTGTCATGCATATTATTCTATGTCAAAAAGTAAAAGTGGGACGATGCCTTCATGCAATGAGTGTTGCTATTTCCACCCCCTTGTTCTATTTTCTCACCCACCTTATTTTTAAATATTTAATGATAAATTTACCCCTTTGTAAAATAATTTCTAAGGACTTAGGGAAAAACAAACTTTGCACATTGTTTATTTCCTTGGGAAATAAATCGATGCCACAGTGGCTTCATGACATGTCGAATATGTACTGGTCGCTCCCCATTGCAGAACAAATTGATGCTACTTCTGCTTCAGAATCAGCAATTGCTTGCCTTAGCTATGCCATTAACAAGGGAGACCATATGTGCTGACAAATCATGTTTTTTAATCGCATTTTAACAAATTCAAAACATCATTCATATCACAAGCCGGAAATCAACTAGACGCATTCCGTTAGGCAGTAAAGAAGGCTGAGGAAAAAATTTCAACAATAGATTTTATCTTTCAGAATATCGATACCTTTCCCAAGATGAATTTGCTTGAATTAATAATTAAAGAGTATTTTAGGAATAATGGTGGGTGAAAAGATATGATTATGTTTTTTCAAATTTACATAGTGAGTGAGAAAATAAGGTGAGTGGGAAAATATTAATATTGAGGTTAAATAGGGGAGTTTCACTAAAACACCCAAAATAGGGGTTGAAATTATAAAAAAACCCAAGCACTATTTAAACATATAAACACACCCAAAACCCATCATTACACACACTCAAAACTCATTTATAAACACACCCAAAAAGTTGATTTTGGGGTTGATTTTGGGTGTGTTTCTATGTTTAAATAGTGCTTGGGTTTTTTTTATAAATACATGTCTAGAATTGGGTTTATTTATAAATTTGTATTAAATTAGTGCACCTAGTTTTGATGGAGCATCAAGTTTGACAGTTAACTTGGTGTGTCATCTCATTTCTTTTACAATTGTATTTTAAATTTACCTATATTTACATGTATCTTACTTTATCAATATTTGCAAGTACAATGATTGGCATATGTACTTAGAAAGGATAGGTAATTTAATAGGTACATTACTCACATAAAAATAATAGGTATGTACTAAGAAAATACTAAATGTTACATATAAATATAGGTACATTATTTAACCCATATTAATGTACCTAGATTTTGCAAGTTCAACAATTTACCAACATATATCCTAAGAAAATTGTAGGTAAATTATAATGTAGCTAAAACACAAGGATCAAGACCTATGAAAAGCAAAACGTGTTCTTTCTCTTTGAAAAATTAATTTCAAACTATAACAATTAAACCATTTGAAACAAAAACTACCTAATCAATTTGAAAACAAAAACAAAAATTATCACGCAGTCAAATTTGGAAACACATCATTTACTCATTGTTAATTATGTATTAAAAAAAAAAAAAAAAAAAAAAAAAAAAAAAAAAAAAAAAAAAAATATTATATAAAAAAAAAAAAAAAAAAAAAATCCCTAAATTTATGCAAAATTGAAACACCATTACTGGCATTGAATTGCAATTAATTTGTTGAAAACAATATCGTTACAATGTAATTAGGGGTATTTCAAGAATCCAAAAATATAACATTTAACACATTACGGGCTTGTTTGGGAGTGCTTTTGGAGCAGCGAAAAGCACTTCTAAATGGGTGAAAGCGCTTCTGTCTTTTAAAAATGGTGTTTGGTAAAAATTACAAAAGCGCTTTAGGTGAGGTCCAAAAGCAGTGCTTTGGAAGAAGCACTTGAGATATGCTTCTTCTTAAAAGCGCTGCAAGACAAAAGCAGGAGGAAAACACTTGGCTCCCTTTAATGAAACTTTTAAAATGCTGAAAATACCCATATTTAATTTTAAATGCCAAAATACCCTTTCTTTCTTTCTTTCTTTCTTCTTTCTTCTCTCTTCTCTCTTTTTCTCTCCTATTAAAACCAAAACACTACCCGCGAAAAGCCCAACATACGCCAAAACACACATGGAAACCCTTAAGCTCTATTCCATCTCTCTCAGGGCTTCTCTCAATATTGAAGAGATTTGCTCTTTACTTTCTAACTTTATTTGTGAAGAAGACTACTATGGTTTAAAGCTATAGTTGTGAACTCTTTTCTCCAAATGCGCTTTTATGTAGGTGTAAAAGCACTTTTAAATGTGACATCCAAAAGACAAACTGCTTCTTTGTAGGAACGCTTATGTCATCAGCTCTACTGGCATAAGCGCTTCAGGAAGAAGCACTCCCAAACAAGCCCTAAGCTTGATTATGTAACTCGCTTAGTTGGATTCTAGTCATATGGTTTTACTTAAAAAATTGGGTTTTATTTATAATTATAAAAAATAAAATAAAAATAAAAAAAGAGTTTTTCTATTTAAACACCACACTTTTCTTTGTTCACCCTAATACTTAATCATTAAGCTTTTAAGTTTTATTATTATGTAAAAAGACAAAAAAGTCATCCAACTTAATACTTAATCATAATACATCTATACACACACCCAACCACTCTTCATATTAAGTTTTAGAAAAGCACAAAAACATAAACTCCTCTACACTTTATTGCCAAATACTCTTTTCTTTCAATCCAAGAAACCTACTACACTCTCATCTTTTCTTCACAAACCCTAAATACGGTATGCAAATAGTGGCTTGTAGGTCGTCAATTGAGTTTGAAAACAGTGTTTTTATCTCTTTAAGTAATGTGAGATGAGGTGAATTTAGAGTTGATAGGGGCAAGATAGTGGAGTGTGGGGTGTGGGTTGTGAGTTGATGAGTTTTTTAATTTATTTCCTTCAGTTGGGTGTGTATTTAGGGGTAGTTTGGGAAGATAGTCGAGTTCTCTTAGAAATTGTGAAAATTTGAATTAGAAGTTGGGTGAACTTAGAATATATGGTGAACAAAGAGAAGTGTAGGGTTTAAATAGAGAAATTCAAAAATAAGGTGATGAGTTGTAGGTAAGAAAAAATTTGTTTGAAGGGGAAAACCCAAATTACTAGTTACGTACACATGAACATTGGCTAAGGATTTAAACATTCCAAAAAAATACCAGTTTTTGGTCCAATGTTAACATTTACTCGTAACATACAACTAAGTTTATTGAAAAAAACAAATTATGGTTCCTGTTATTATAGCCAAGTCACCTAGTTAATCTTTAATGTATACACTAATTTATGCACCAACAGGTTTTGGGAAGCATGATGCGCTCTAAAGATAGTATCGATGACTGGTTGGAAATTCAAAAAAGTAAGATATGGGGATTAGCAGAAGGAGATGAAAGAATTATGTCGGTTTTGAAGTTGAGTTTTGATCATTTGAAATCGCCTTCTTTGAAACAGTGTTTTGCATATTGCTCAAAGTTCAAGAAAGATTTTGAAATGAAAAGGGAAGACTTGATCCAGCTATGGATGGCTCAAGGATTTCTCTGTTCTTCTCCTAACAAAGATATGGAGGATACAGGAGACGAATATTTTACGATTCTGTTGCAAAACTCCCTCTTTCAAGATGTTAGAAGGGATTCCTTTGGTATTATTAGCCATTGCAAGATGCACGATCTTGTACATGATCTTGCTGAGCTTGTATCAAGATCAGAAATGGAAGATAAACTTGAGAATCAACACGTGGCATGGGACCCTTCCAAAAGTTCCGAAAGAAATGTTGAGAAACGGCGGTCACTGTTTGTGAATGGTGATCAAGCCCTCAGTAATATACATTACTTATAACCTTAAGGCTTTGCGTGTTTTAAATTTATATGGGGCTGATATGAGGAGTTGCCAAGTTCAATTGGCGTCTGATACGTTTGAGGTATTTGAACGTTTCTGAAACAAACATCAAAGAACTCCCTAAGTCTATTGGCAAGCTTTATAACCTACAAACGTTAAGATGGAGAATACAAGGCATCTTTTAACGTTTCCAAAGGAAATGGAAAATTTGATCAACTTGAGGCATGTTATTTCCATCGTCGTGATAAGCCAGTTCCATTTGGGATGGGACAATTGAAACATCTGCAAACAATTTCTCCTTGGTTTACTTTGGACAAGGAAAGTAATCGTGGAATTGACGAGCTGGGTGGCTTAAACCAATTAAAAGGTGAACTAATTATTAGAGGTTTGGAACATGTGAGGGACAGAGGCCAAGCAGGGGCATCAAATTTAGTTGGGAAAGCAAATCTACGAAGGTTGACATTAGACTGGGGATCTTATATCAGGGGCAGAAACGAGAAAGATATTGATGTACTAGAAGGCCTCCGACCCAACTCTGAGTTAGAAATCTTAAAGATTGACAAGTTCAAGGGTTCTAAATTAGCATCATGGATGATGAGTGGTTCGTTGCCACGCAATTTGACAGAGATTCTTTTATGGAATTGCAATGAATGTGAACAAGTCCCATCACTTGGCCATTTACCAATCTTAGGCTTGTTGATTTTAGCTGTATGGATAAGCTTAAATGCGTGGGAGTTGAGTTTTATGGGTTATAACCCATGTTAACGGTGCGGCTACGAGTACGAAGAAGAAAGAGACTTTGTTCCAGCATGAAAAGCTTAACTATTCATTATTGCCCAGCTCTAATTAAATGGAAGGAACTGCCAACAGATGAGAAAGTAGCGTGTTTCCCTGCCTTGAGGACTTGACTATAAGTTATTGCGATAGTCTCGAGTTCGTTCCAATTACCCTGGGCAAAGGCATGCCATGTCTCCGCAAATTGCAGATTCAGAATTGTAATAAATTATCAAGCTTGCCGACTAGCTTAGAATATTGCATCTCTCTTCAGGAGTTGGTGATTTGGTGTTGTGATGGATTGACAAGTCTACCGAGTGGGCTACAATCCTGCACATCTCTTAAGAAATGAGAATCCTGTCATGCGACAATTTGATATCTCTGGCAGATCTCGATGTATCCAGGTTGCAGTCTCTTCCTCTCTACATATATTAATTGTGGCAAATTAAACTATTTGCCAATAGAGGGGCTACGCTCTCTTACGCGTTTGGAATCTATGAAAATTGGTTTGTTTTCGGAGGAGCTCGATTCTTTCCCTGATTTTGAGCTTCCATCACAAATTCGAACTCTAGAGATCAGAGGGTGGCCTAAGCTCAAGTCTCTGCCTCAACAAATTCAACACTTGACTACTTCTCTAACAACTTGGGAGATTGAATCTTTCGATGGTGTGGAGGCTCTTCCAGAGTGGTTGGGTAACCTTACATCTCTTACCCACCTGAGTATCAAGGAGTGTAAGAATCTCATGTATATGCCTTCTTTACAGAGAGTGGTTGGGCTTCGTGAATTGGTGATTGACAATTGTCAGGCATTATCAAGTTGGCCAAGTGGGTTGGAATATTGCACCTCTCTTAGTACGTTGATTATACTTGGGTGCTCCAATCTAACATCCATTCCACTTTCACAATCTGACTCTGATGCTTCCACACTCCCTCTTCTTGAGTACTTGGCTATAAGGAGTTGCTCTAGTCTCGAGTTCATTCCAATTACCCTGGGCAAGGGCATGTCATGTCTCCGCACATTGAAGATTGAGGATTGTGAGAAATTATCAAGCTGCCGACCAGGTTAGAATATTGCATCTCTCTGAGGAGTTGAGTATACAGAGATGCCCTAATCTAACATCCAGGTTGTCTTTAGTTGGTTGCACATCCCTCCTTTATTTGAGAATTGAAGAATGCAATGAATTGACGAGTATACTGAGTGGCCTACAATCTTGTACCTCTCTTAGTTCACTGTATATTAGTGATTGTCAAAATTTGAGGCATTTACCGGCTGATGGGCGACAAACCCTCGTCTCTCTTTACCAGCTGACAATAGCTCGTTGCCCTAATCTAGAGGCTATTCCCAATTTAGACAACCTCACATCCCTCGATAACTTGACTATTATGGGTTGTGATGGATTGACAAGTCTACCCACTGGGCTACCATCCTGCAAATCTCTTGAGGAGTTGACAATCGAGTCATGCCACAATTTAAAATATTTGCGAATGGAGGGGCTACGCTCTCTGACGAGTTTAAAACATATGCAAATGGGTGCGTTTTCGGAGGAGCTCAATTGTTTCCCTGATTTTGAGCTTCCATCACAAATCCAAACTCTAAAGATCACAGGGTGGCCTAAGCTCAAGTCTCTGCCTCAACAACAAATTCAACACGCTACTTGTCTAAAAGTATTGTATATAGAGTCTTTCGACAACGTGGAGGCTCTTCCAGAGTGGTTGGGTAACCTTACTTCTCTTACCACCCTTGGTATTCACAACTGTAAGAATCTGGTGTCTCTTCCTGCCGTTGAAGTTATGCAACGCCTCACCAAACTACAAGATCTATTCATTACTGCATGTCCCCGTCTAGGGGGAAGATCCGCCCTTGAGAGCGGCCCAGAATGACACAAGATTTCTCACATCCCGCATATAACTGGTAATTACAATATTCTCAAATGAAATCATTCAATTCCCTTTTCTCACTTAATTCTCCAATAAAGTATAAATTAAGGATTGGGTACATATTTCTAATCTCGGATTGCATTCATTAGATGAGTTGTTAGATTTAATATGGAGATTAGAAATTTGTAACCAACCCTCTAACATAAAATACTTATTGAAGAATCTCCCTGCTTTTCTTCAGTATTATTGACCAAACACATTTTTAATTAGTTCGCGGAAGAGAATCATCGGAATCTTTTTAGTGATGATGATTTGACCCATGCAACCCCTTCACAAACTAGCTATCACAGTTGGAGCACAAAGTGAGTCTACTCTTCTTCTCTCATCAGATTATTTTTAAACTAGATTTTCAGAGCTTTCTACTCTTTTCTAGCCTCTGCTTAATGTTTTCCATATCTTCCTATATACGTTGTTGGTTTGCAGAAGGATCTTACTCAATTTGAAGAACAAATAATGCGAATTAGGTGCAAACTTAGTCCAGGTACTTCACTTCAGTTCCCTTTCCTCTGCATTGTTATTTACTCATTTTTTTGGAGATCAATGCAGAAAAAGAAAGAATTACCCTAATAATCATATATCATACATTCCCATCTAATCATAACATCACTTTACTAGCACAGAGGAGAATACCATTATTCTGAGAAATCATTCTTCTATTTATATATGAGAAAAGTATTCACACTTTTGCTTTATATATTTAGATGATATTCCTTCTGTTTACACATGATATACTATCATTAAGTAGATACTAACCTCTGTTCATTCTCAATGCACTTAAGTTTGATGCGCTTACATGAATGTGAGTTTATTTTACATATCAGTTTCAGTAATATGTTCATAAGTTTTGTTGTCATTTCAACTTTTTATACTTTTTCGGGTCAGGTTTTGATCAGCATTTTTCATCTGCCTCATTCTCACCACTTGATTCTTTTCCAGAGGGGATGGGGATGTATTTTGCTATAGATCCTTGCATGAGGTAGGTGAAGGTGTCCATCAGATGGATTTGTGAAGCTGATCAACCACGATGTGTCATGGCAAGCACAAACTGATAAGGATGAAATATGGTGGTTTGCAGGAATCATGAGAGAATATTGATACAGGCCATTATATGTTTGCTGCCAGTGGTAGTAATCTTGTATGAGCTAGTTCTTTGCTTGTTATTGCTGAAGATCACAGGGTAACCAAAGCTCAAGTCTCTACCTCAACAACAAATTCAACACTGCACTTGTCTACAAGATTTGTATATGCAGGATTTCGACAGCGTGAAGGCTCTTCCGGAGTGATTGGGGTAACCTTACATCTCTTACCCATCTGAGGATTAAGGCGTGTGAGAATCTGGTGTATCTTCCTGTTGTTGAGGTTATGCAACGCCTCACCAAACTTGTTACATGTCCCGGCCTAGGGGGAAGATCCACCCTCCTGAGCGGCCCAGAATGCCACAAGATTTCTCACGTCCCATGTATATCAAGTTATTATATTCTCAAAAGAAATCCTTCCTTCTTTGTTCAATTCCCTTCTCACTTTTCTTTTCTTCTGTATTGATCAAACACCTTTTTTAATTAGTTGACCCACTCCCACTCTGAAGATGTAACCCAACCTATTACGAGCATTCTATTTCAAGTGGTGATGATTCTGAGAGTGAGCCTACTCTTCTTCTCTAACTAATTACGTCCTTCTCTGATCATATTAATCATTAAACTATTACAGAGCAGAGATTTCTGCTCTTCTCTAGCCTCTGCTTAATGTTTTCCACATCTTCCCATATATGTTGTGTTATTGATGGCATTTACTATCAGTTGAATTTGGCACAATTTGTTGGATTTCACTTCCGGAATAGGTGATGCAGAACTTAGTCTAGGTACTTTGCTTCAGTTCCCTTTCCCTGCATTGTTATTTACTCACTTCTTTGGATATAAATGCAGAAGAAGAAAAAATGGTGACTGGGATTGATTAGAACTACCCTAATAATCATATCGTACATTCACATCTTATAATCATAAGATCACTTGACTAGCATGGAGAAAACAATTATTCTTAGAAATCATTCTCCTATTTATATATGAGAAAAGTATTCACATGTTTAGCTTCAGTCCTTATCATTTGAGATATATACATTTCCCTAGCAATGTTGTGTTTAGTATTGTTTACTTTTGAAGTGTTTTATACGTGTTCATCTGTAGCTTGCTAAATTTCTGACTCTACCTTCATTTGTAAATAAAATACTATATTTATACGCTCTTAGGGGAGACTTACAACGGAAAAATAAAATGGCGATAACTAGTTTAAAGTTAATTTCTTCATTGCTAGCTTTGCAATCTACTGTATTCAATTACTGCTGATTTTATCTCTTTCTCATAAATCTATAGCAGTATTTTCCTTGTACATTTTATTGCTGCTGCTGGCCTACTAGTTTTGTATCATGAAAACAGACTTTGATTTGCAATGACAGAGATTTGAATTCTCAGATTACTTGTCTGTTACTAGCCAACAAATAAAAAATTTGGGCTCCTTGATCATTTGTATGATATTCCTTCTGTTTCAGAAAAGATTATGTGCACATTATATGTTATCGGTAATTAGATGCTAACCTCTGCTCATTCTTAATGCACTTTAGTTTGATGCTCTTACACGAATGTGAGTTTATTTTACATATCGGTTTCAGTAATATATTCTTCATATGTTTTGTTATCATTTCAAATTTTTATACTTTTCTGGTCAGGTTTTGATCAGCATTCATTTTGCATCTGCTTCAATCAGTGGAGGGTTAGAGGTGCGTAAGCGGGAGAAATAGCAGCTTGTTCAGATTCCAAGGTGCAGGTACTTGAGATCTATTTCCCCTGTTGTCCTACATTGGTCAGTTACTTATTTCTTAAGAATTATGTATGCTTGAATTATTATTAGTGAATTGATGTTAACCTTTGCTCATGCTTTAATGGTATGTCTCTTTTTTTTCAATAAGAATTGTGTTGGCAGCAGCCTTTTGTAATTTGTTTGTTTCATGTATTAATCAACCTTTTTTATATGCTTCCATCTTACCACTGGATGTATCTTTCACCTCTCTTCGCTTGTTGTGTAACCATTTCTGAAGAACCTGTGTTATTTATGAAATTGATGATACTCGTTTGCAGATTTTTGGGACAAGCATCCATTTGAAGTTTAAAGAGTCCTTAGAAGTTGTTTATAAAAAATTGATGATCCAGAGGATTTACTCAAGTGATGAGGGAACCTTGCAGCTGTTGATAAACTATCTATTAGTATCTGTGAGGATTTACTCGAGTGATGAGTATCTACCTGCAGTTGAAGGCTCCGAAAACATCCCCAAAACAAAAAGATGCACCGAGAGAAGAGCCGCCCAAGTCAAGTGGCAAAGATTTTCTCATATTTCCAAGAGTCAAGTGTACGTTTCATTTATAGTTAATTAACTTAGTGGCCATTAAGTTTTTTCTCTACTACAACACAAAAGAAGAAGAAGAAAAAGAAAAAGAAAGAAAGAAAGAGAAAAAAGGAGTAGGTTTACCATTACTATACCAATAAAAAAGTTTTGGCAATTACTATACATTGCAGGAATATATTCAACTCTTTAGTGGTTTGGTTTCAATATCTTAGACTTTCTTGCATCATGGAAGAATAAAATTTATTGCTTTAAATATGACATTGTGTTTTCACAATCTTTATGGGATAACACTTAAGATTGTTGAGGAAAATTAGGTTTGCTAGTATAGAAGACAAACTAATACATACAGAACAGGCAAGACACTTCAGCTCTTGCACAATTTCATTCCAATTTTTTGGATCATCGAACAGAAGCTTTTAGTCATTAGTTTCACAGAACTGCTCTGTTTTTGTGGCAATCTATATAATTGCAGGTGTTTTTGAGTCCTTGGTGTAGTTGCGACATCTGTAATTTTCTAGTCATTAGTTTCACAGAACTGCTTTGTTTTTCTGTCAATCTATATAATTGCAGGTGTTTATGAGTCCTTGGTGTCCTCGTTGAGACATCTGTAATTTTCTGTTTCAAATTTTAATTTTTCTCTTTTACAGGCAAGGAGATACTGCAATCAATACTCATATGCTGTCTAACCTTTTTGTACAACGTGTGGTTCATAATGCAGGTTTCAGCTTTATAAATGGTATGTCATTTGTTGATGGTGAAGTGATTTTTTTACTTGCATATCTTAGAGTACTCCAAAACAATCATAATTTATACATGTAGTGTAAGGAAATTACGATTTCTGGAAGGTGTTGATCTATTTTCCTTTTTTTTTTCCTTTTTCTTGTTTCTGTAATTAAGGTCATGGACTCTTGCATGGTTGCATATCACAGAGAACAAAGGCCTCTGCTCCTAGTCTTATTTGATAGCATGTCATTTACCTATGCTATTGCAAGACTCAGGTAAAATAATCTTCAGTTATAAGCCTTTTACCACCATTTGAAAAGTTGAAGGTTATTTTGAACATTTCTTGCTAAGTTGGTCTTGGTGTTATATTGACCATGCATTGCAGAGTCGAGATTGAAAAAGAAACTCATGCATGCGATGTGCCTGTGGTCTAGAACTTATTGCTTTGGACAAAATGGTAAGCCACTATCCCTTTAATTTGTTTTCTCGACACTCATCATCAAATCTTGAGTTATATTCTTATGAGTTTTGCATCACAGGGTCAACTTGTTTGTTGTTGTGGTGCAGTTTAATGAGGAAAAGTGTTTTCCATCAACTTCTAAGAGAAGCACTTCTCGTAGAGAATACTTTCCTGGCTAGTCAAGCTCTGCGTCCTGTTTCTTGGAAGAAAGATAGTTGAAGTGCTTTTATGAGTGACCCTTGGATGTACTTGCTACTTGGGGTTCTATTTCTATAGGGAATAATGGGATGAGAGAAGCAAGATAAATTTAGTTTGATGGTGAGAACCTATTTGTTCTTTCGTGTCATACTCTTTGTACTCTTTTCCTTTTGATTAAGTGAATTATCATTGGCATCCTCGCCCGTGGATGTAACCCAATTTTGGGTGAACCACGTTAAATATGGTGTTTCATTTTGTGTTTACTTTTCTTGCGTTTGGTTTGTGGTCTCGAAGTTAAATTAAACGTGAGAAATTCTTTACTCTGCTTCGCATTGACACATCAAAAGTGCAGTTGCAACTTGCATTGGGTTGTTTTAAGAATCACAAAAATTACTCACATCAAACTTATAGTCTTGACATAAAACTTATCTACAGATTGCTTCAAAATCTCCATTTATACATACATTATAAATGGAGAAATAAGGGGTCACTACATACATTATACATACATGATTTTACTTGTTATCTATATGTTTCACTATGAAACTAAGAATTGCTGGTTTTTTTGTTTTTTGTTAGAAGATAAAAAAATGCTCGGCCCACAACTTACAGACCCAGTGGCATTTATGTGGCCCAAATAGAAAAACTGCGACCTGGGATCACTTTTACAGAACCAGTGGCATTTATGTGTCCTACTTTCGACTTGAAGTTGGAGAGCAGCCCAATAAGCATTCTTATCTTCACTTGCAGGAGCAAGTTTTCAACAATGCAAATTGGAGATTACAATGTTAAGCATTCTTACCCCAGTAAATTTACAAATCCTAACCAATACAAAATTCTTTTACTTTCTATATCTCAGAGTAAAATCAACAAGGTAAATCATTTAGGATTAGGTGAGTTATTCTTATTCAACTGCAAATGAACTTCTTCAACCAACGACAATACAAATGATAGGCACAAACACTGTCAATGTGTTATGGAAGTTCGAATCTAAAACTATTAATCTGCAAGTCAATGTTTTTTTTTCCATTAAGCTAAACTCCGTTAGCCTTATTACACTAATTTTTTGTTACTAATTAATTTTCTCACTTTCCTTTTGTTTACTTACACTCTCTTTTAATGGTAATTACAAAAGTATTAAAAACCATAAAAGAGTGTAAGTGGACAAAAAAAAGCTCCCATTTTTATATTGTAAATAAATAATTTTCACATTAAGTCCAGTCATGAAATAAATAAATTACTGATACATTTGTTAGTAACCAAATCTTGCAATAATAAACAAACTGCAGTATATTGCTGAGTAATAGATAGCAAAATCATGCACTGCAATAGCAATAACTGAAGTAAATCCTCCTAAATCATAGTCGGTAATGAAAAATTAAACTAAGAAAAGTATGACTAGTTGCCACATGTCACACACCCTTTGTTCCTTACTCACATAGGCAACAACCCCAAGTACACGAACCATATGGGTGACATGCTAACTAATTCAAAAATTCCAAGTCATAGCCTTGCTCTTTGTCACATGACTCAATACTAAATAACCCTTAACAATCTATTAACAGAAAATTAACTATGCTAATCACTTTTTGTCCACAATTACATAAGCTTGGATCTTGAGATTAGAAGACAAGATAATTGTGTTTTTTTTATTCTCTCGTTTTATACTAATAGAGAGCATGAGAGAACTTGTCATGTATCACTATCATACAAAAAATAAGTAATTTAGTGAAATAACATATTTAAATCATTGCTTAGGTTAGGTCAAAACAATCCAAATTTCAATAGTATATGTTGTGAAAAATGTTATGTGCTTTTTTAAAGAACTGGTTCCATGTATTTTAGCAAATTAAAGAGAAGATAGTCCCCTTTTCTGAAACTTAAAACTCGGATACAAAGAGGGAGAGAGAGAGAAGCAAAGTTTGGATTGGATTATTATAAATAAACAAAACCCGATTTAAAAAGTCACTGTATTGATGCTACACGCTTTGTCCCATTTTGTGGACCTTTCTTTCTCATGCATTTTTTTTATTTTAAACATCGCACCGTCAAAAAATAACTTACCACAAAAGCTTGCTCTTCTCTTGTTTTCTTTTTTTTTCAACTATTGGACTCTAACAGGCTACAACATTAGGGGTTGTGGTCCACGTGGCTTGTTCACACTGAAGATTGTTTGTATGAGCACCATACCCTAAGTTTGCTTTCATATATTATTATTATTATTTTCTTCATTCTTACCTGAATTTTGTAATATGTACTACACAACAAAATAAACAAAGTGCTGTATAATATTACTTCTTAGCTGTTAGCAAATATTTCTAATAATAAAAAATGCCTCTCACTTTTTTATTTATTAGGTAACTATTTTTTTTATCAAATCTTATTTAACTAATGTGCTGCATTCAACAAGAAAGAACTATAATTTTTTGTAAAAAATTTCTTAAACTGAGCTAAGAAAGAACAAGAACCAGAATAACATTGCAGTTTGGCCCCGTTTGATTCATGGGAAAGCAAGCCAATTGCTTTTCCATGTTTGGTAAGTCTAGGTATGAGAAATCGTTGCCTGACTTATGAGAAAGTAAGACGAAAGTGAAGTCATCCTCCTAACTTGAGTTTTGTTTTCCCTCATCATTGGAAAGTTTGAGAAAATAAGCTAACATTAAATACATGTTTTTTATGACCATTTTATCCCCATTAACAATTTAGAATTACAATATATCATTAAATGCATTCTTTTTTTCTTTTCTTTTTTATATTTAATATGGGTATAATTGAAAATTTATACAAACTTTGTTTTACATTCCTACTCAAAACATACATGGGAAATGAAATAAAGTTATATTTCCCGGTTACTTTCCCAGCATTACCAAACGTGGGAAATGAATCTTCCATTCCCATTCATTGGGGAATGACATGGGAAATGATTTCCCATCAAATTCATTTCATGAACCAAACGGGGCCTTTAGGGTTCCCACTACTTGAAATGGATTAAATGTAAATTAGAGATTTACCATTTTCCCAAAAAAGGATTAAATGTAATAATAAAACTACCACAATTTAAATGTGAGCAAATATTACTAAGCAAGTACTTAACTGAATTTCCAATTTCACTAGCATCTCATCCCCAAAACCACTTTGCTTAAAGCAACAACATGGGCACCGACCAAACGATGCCATATTACCATTTAAAACTAGATCCATTACATTGTGATAAACTCATCTAACACTATTACATTGGGTCGCCACCTCACTTGCCAAATCTTCCAAATAGTGTGTCATTCTTTTAAAATGCTCATGTGGCATTCATCGACACCCCACCGATTGCGTAATTTCATGTTTCACGCACAATAACTACAGTGACAATCAAGAAGCAGTGATATTTTGTATCATATCATGTCTTGTCCGTTCGAATACACGTGAAGTACATGTTGGCTCTAACTTGATTTTTTTGCCTAAGAATGTTAAATGACTCAACACTAATTTGACATGTTTATTCAAGGTGTCATGCTTGAGTTGACACACGCAATTCATAAATGATAAACATTAGACATTATGAGTTTATAAACTATGTACACTCATCACTCACTTGTACATTTTAAGTAAAAATGCTTTTGAAAAAAGAGCTTATAATGCTAGAAGGATTCGTACAATACAAAATTAAGAAATGAAATAAAAATGATTATGTGTATATTTATTATTTATATTATATTTTACATGTGTAATATTGTAATTAGGTAATAAATATATGTGAATGATTTAGGTATGGAGCAAGTTGTGAATTTGTTGGTTGTAATTGGACTAACAATATTGAAAAAAATGCAAAATGAAAGAGAATGGGGTTTAAGCCCAAACCGGTCGAATCAAACTATCTTAAATTGATTTAGTTTTCTTTATAACTTTTGTTAAAATCAAACCGTTATGTTGTAATTGATTTAGTCGTGATTTTAAAGTAAAACTAATCCAATCCAAACCGTACCCCTAATATTTACTAATTTCATATCACTTTCATTTAACTTTAATTGGCTAATTTGTTTATCAATCTCAAATAGGTTAAATTGAGATGAATAAAACCTGCATTCTAGATTGACTTGTGCGACGCTGCAGCATTATACACATTTACTACCCCAATTCATTGCAAACAGCAGGTGACCACCAACCCAAAACTGGCACAGTCACATCACAAAGCCTTAAACACAATTCTATGAAAAGGAAGAAACGTAGAAAATCTAGAGGCTAATCGCATACCATGATTGCTAAATATGGGATAATGGTATTGCAATTGACTAATTGACCCTTTTGTTTCGGACTGTACCTGCTGCAGTCACTTTTAATTAAATTGCGTTTTAGATTTGATTTTCATGCAACCTCATCCGTAGTCTATACTTTAAGTACATACATAAACCAAGTAGCAGATACCTTGTCATTTTCCTCATCATATTGGAAAAAACAAACACGTGCGAAATAACCAACATTTGAACAACACAGAACAATCAAGAATCAGGGTTGAAAATCGGAATCTTCAACTTGACATTGCTACCAAATATAGACTAATTTTGTGGTATATTCGGGTTACAAAAAGTGTAACATTTCATAAACTTACCCAAGTAACAAATTGCCTTTTCATTTACGCACCCCAATTGGAAATAACATTATACTGCAATTACATGACAGAAAATACTTTCCTCATTCCTTACCATGTATGTAGGAGTTTCTGCATTCCTACTAACATGTGTGTATAAGTTTTTCATTTAGTATTGTTTATTAATTATTTTTGCGTATGTGTCAAACTGTGATTCGCAAAAAGGGTGAGTATCTCCTTATCGACAATGAATATTCTTATGCAACTATGCAATATAACACTAAATTATTTATTATTCTAATTTTGGTTGTCACATTATCATACTCAATTATGTTACCAAATGGGACTGTATTATATTATAATGCGTCAATCAAATCCATTTAGAGTAGTTAATTATTTATCAATTAATGGGTGGTGACTGGTGGTGGTGAGTATAATCTAATCTAATCTAATATAATTATATAAGCCCAACTTAAGGCTGTGTGATTATGTTTGTGTGTGTGTGTATTGGTGGTGTTGTTGACGGCTAGGGTTTCACGTAAACGGTCATAAACAAAGCCACGGAGGCAGATGACGTAGCACCAATCCCGGACACGTGGCACCTCTTCGAGACTTCGCGACAGCGAGGGAGGGAATTGAAAGCCAAAACCCCTTCCCCCTTCCCCTTGGCAAAGCGACAAAAGCTGGAGAAAGGGATCCATTGTGGTGGGTCAACCATTTCCGCGGGCCCAGTCTGACGTGGCCACACTTGTCCCCCAAATTATACTTTCCTTTTTATTTTTATGGAGCACTAATTAGCCCACCCAGCTGTGCCATAAGACCTCGCACACAGCCGCTCCAGCTGGAACCTCACAGTCGGGTGAGATTATCACGCCACCTCCGAACAAAAAGATATTTACTAGCTAGTGAGCGTAGAAAAGTAGCCAATAGCAAGATCCGTGGCGACGAATCAGCAAATCACAGGTTACGTGTCCAAATAACCGAGCGCCACGTAGAGAAAAAAACACTGCCACGAGTGACCAGCTTTATATGTATCTGGGTAATTCAATGTGAACTCCGCCATAAGCGCGTGGAGAGAGAGCCGGAAAGCGCTTTTTTTTTATAAAAAAAAAATGTAATATATCCACCTTTTCAATAAATTAACCTTTTTTTAACTGCGCTGTAAATTTTGACCGCGCAAAATATTTTTATTTATTATTTTATTCGTAGAGTTGGACCCAGTACACGTCACACTAAGCTGCCATATCCCACGAACGTGACAATAGGCCAACGCGAGAAAATAATTTCTAGATCGGCAGCTAACGTGGGACCCACACATCTCTCGGAAGTTCCGTGACCGTGACTCGAGTTTCCTTCCCTCCCTCCTGCTCCTCCATCCGCCGTTGGATGGAAATGAGCTTACGGTCCAGATGAGGCGCACTGATCGACACGCACGAGCCCTTTTAGTTTGGTGCCAGCTCGGACGAATCTGGGTTTTTGGGGTTTCTTTTTTTATTAACTTATCGCCACGTCAGAACGCAATCGGACGGCGAATAAAGTTCGTGTTACTGGTAACGGGAAGATCCGGAGCGTTCAGGGGCCATCTAGTTCCATTAAGGTGGGGCCCGCGCTGTCAATTTATGGCAATTGTTTATAGAATTTTGCCATCAATCCGTAATTAATTAATTAAACGAAATGTTTAAAGGAGGGAGAAAAAAAGGAAAACACAAAAACGTGGGACCAAAATAATGAATTTGACCGGTTGGAACGATATTATCTGCGGTCATGTAGATTCCTTGTGATCGTCACGTTGCTTTTACCGAGGTCTTTGCAACCGGGAATAGCCGGTAACGACGTCGCTTAGGCCAATTTCAGGGTTTTTTATTATAAAATATTTAAGTTTGATCGTGGATTCGTGGGATGCAGTGTTCTTGTTTATGAGAGGAATAAAATAATAAAAGGAAATAATAATATTATTATTATTATCTTTTATCGATATTCATTGATTATCGGTATTTATTTGATTTGTTTTATGATTTTTATAGTATAAAAGTACCAAATCGGTAGTGAGTGAGTAAACATGGAAGCTTGGGAAGGAAGAAAAATAAAAACAATGACACGTGGCGGTACCACAAGCAAAAGGTAGGGGTACGGCTTTGAACGGTGGGGATTTTGCCATGTAGGTTTTCGTGAATGTCAACCGCAGGATGTGTCGTCAAATAGACGGCTGATATTGGAGGATGTGTTGTAGCTGTGAATCGTGGCCGTCTACGAGACTTTGGGGTGGGCTTCGCTCGGAGTGAAATAGCGCAAAAGAGGATGAGATAGACTGATAGAGAGCACAAAAAGAAGACAGAGAGTTGGAAATAGAGAGAAGGCAGAGAGAGAGAGAGAGAAAAAAAAGAGAAGGGCAAAGGGGGGGCTCAAGAGAGTGAGAGGTGAAGAAGATAAGCGAAAGCTGAGATCTTTGGCTGTGTGAAAAGGCTTGTGGGGGGATCATTTGCAAGGTTCGAAGCTCGGAGCATGCAAATCCGGTGGCTTTGACTAAATTATCCGGCGAATTGTGATGGGTTTCCGGTGATGAGAGATGGGATTAGTCTCCTGGTTCTAGCTGATTTGCTGGTAGATAATTATATTAGATATGGATAGAAATAGAGATGCGAGAAGAGCGGCTATGGCGGCCCCAAATGGGTTGTCAAGGCGAAGACATAGAAGTAGCAGCCTCAGAGACTCTCCAGGTTCGACCCTCACCAGATCTAAGCCCTCTCTGCAATACCCAGCTGTTGGGTTTTTCATTGGTTTTAATGGCTTTTTTTCTTTTTTGGTTTTCCAGAGGACGATGGTCCGGTGGAGTTACAAGAGACGTCGAGGCTCAGAGATCGGAAGAAGGATCGAGATCGAGATCGGGATCGAGAGAGAGACCGAGACCGGGACCGAGACCGCGATAGGGATCGGTTGAGCCGGAGCAAGAGGCGAAGAGGTGAGAGATTGATGCACGGAAGCAATAGAGAAGATGGCGGCGATGACAGTTCGGAGGAGAGTGTGAACGACGAAGATGAAGACGAGGACGACGACGGCGGTGGAGGCGTTGGTGTGAGCGGTGGAGGCGGTGGGTCGATTCGGATGCTTCCGCCCAACCCATCATCAACGACATCTATTTCGTCGTCGTTGTTGAATCACCGGAAAAGCTTCTCTCCGGTGAATAATATCAGTAGTAACAACAAGCATTTTCGACCGCACCCGGCGTTGAAGGTCACCGATGAGATGATTGGTGTGTCCGTACCGAGAAAAGCACGGTCAGGTAGAGCGAAAAATGAAGTGATTTAATGGAAAAAGAAGAAGCTCCAAGTCGTCATAAATTAATGGTTCTGGGATTCTGATGTGCGTTTTTTTGTCGTTTTTCAGCGTCGACGAAGAGGTCTCATGAATGGCCTTCGAGTTGTGGTGTTGTAGGAGGAGACCAAATTCACCGGCAAGCTTCAACATCTCCGGTTCGGCCCGCTACATCGTCGATGGCGGCGCCATCCCCGTCTTCGCCTTCTTCTTCCCACGCCTCGGCGGTTCGGAAGAAGCTGGTGGGTCTTCAATTTCATCAGTTCGATTTATTTCTATGCTCTGTTTATTTTTGAACTTTTCATTTCTAACGTTGAGTGACTTTTTTTTGTTGCAGAAGCCCAACGGACCCAAGCTGAGGCCGCCGAAGATGTCGTCTTCGGCAAAGACGACGTCGTCTAATCAGGACGAGATAGAAATAGAGATCGCCGAGGTGTTGTACGGCATGCAGAGGCAGCCACAGGGACCAACGAAGCAGGAAATTGTAGTCACCGATTCAATTAAGTTTGAATCAAGAGAGGCCAACAAGTCCACCAGCGATGCCAAATCGAGAGTTTCGTCGCCGATCTCGAACTCGCCGTGCGCGTTGCCTCAGCTGCCGTCGGCTTTTACTCAGAATTCTAGCTCCTCTGTCACTTCCCTGTCCGCTGTTGGTGGGTATTTTAAGCTCTCTCAGAGCTCGGTTTTATTCATTTCTTGCTGGGTACCCCAAATGCTCCGTTTGGTTGCTGAGAGACTGAGATTAAAGGGATTGTAAAGCTTGGTTTTTCGGTGAGCAAACAGAGCTGGGTCTTTGTGTTTTTATGGTGACTGATGAAAATTTGGTCTCTTTGATTCGAATCAACAGCACCCAAGAGGAAAAGACCGCGACCTGTGAAGTATGACGATGAGAACCCATCAATTTTCACCATTCAAAACAGTGCCATTTCGACTATGAGTAAAGTGGTGACTGATCAGCCTGCAAAGGTTGAGACTTCGTCTCCGAAATTGGAGAGAAACCCAGGATCTGCAGTTGAAAATGGCGGATTTTCGTACAATTTGGCCAATTCTCACGCTGTTCCAGCATCCTCAGAAGCTCAGCCGGAGCCAGATATGCCGGAGAGCAAAGCTGTCTCAGATTCAAAGCCAGCAAACGATGAATCAGATGGTCAAAATGTTCAAGTGAGCAAAGAGGAACCTCAATCACCCAAAAAGGAGTCTCCTGCTCTCAGACTGGATGATAATCGTCAGGATATGACAATGACTAAAGCGTGAGCACCAAAGATTGATTCCCTTTTTTGGAAACAAAAGAACCTTTTAATTCTCTTTTCTAATGTTCGTTTCTTGGGTTTTATTCAGAAATACAACGGTCTCTGAGATTGAGAACCAGCGAGAAGAAAAATTCCAGATAGATCTGATGGTGAGGATCTTCTGGTCATAACAGGATTTTATCTTCGATATTTATATTTTTTAATGTTCTTTAAGGGCAATTTTTAATCTGGACATTTTTTGGTTGATTCATTTAGGCTCCCCCAGAAAGGGACGGTGAAGTTGATTTTATCTCTGTAGATCCTAAGCCTACGGTCATAGATGCAGAAACGGTGAGTGGGCCACCCCTGCCATTTGCCTAGTCTTGTTTGGTGTGAAAGTTTAATTAATGTGGGTCACTGTTTGGGTGCAGGAGATAAAGCCTATGAATAGAGAAGATGACAAAGTTGTGAAATTTGGCAAGGAAGAGCATGCAAATGTGGAAACTGAGAAGTGCAAAGCTGCGGTGGAAGAAGCTGAGTTCAAGAAGCCTATTGTTGGTAGTAAAGAAAGGAATATTGATCTCCAGCTTGATTTGGAGAAGACTGATAGGGATAGTGGCACTGCTTGTTTTAGTGGAAACAAGCTGCATCATAATGTTGCTAAGCAGCAGCAAAACACTGAGAAAACTGGTAATTTAGTTTGTGCATTTCTTCTTCTCTCCCCCCCCCCCCCCCCCCCCCCCTCTCTCTCTCTCTCTCTCTCTCTCTCTCTCTCTCGTTATCTCCGTCTCTATCTCCCCCCTTTTGGGTTTTTGGAGCTTTGACTGACCCATTTGGGCTACTTATTCAAAGATCTTGTCTTCTTATTCTTCAGTCCAATCGAGCTCTGTACCTTTGCCAATGTCTGTGGCTGCGTGGCCAGGCGGGCTTCCTCCAATGGGGTACGGTTGCGTTATTTTGTTATGTGTTCCTTACTCTTTGTTGGGTTATTTGTGTATTTCCGTGGTTTTTATATATACACATCTCTTGGGGAAATGACTGTTCTCATCAGCAGGTATATGGCACCTTTACAAGGAGTTGTATCCATGGATGGGAGCACCGTTTCTTCAGCTGCTATACAAGTATGTATTTTTTGGTTATTTTCTTCTCTTTTTTCGAACTCTTTGGAGCTGTGTCGTCTTCTTTTTCTAATGAACTTCTGAACTTGTACAGCCGCCACATTTGCTTTTTAATCAACCTCGGCCAAAGAGGTGTGAAACCCATTGCTACATTGCAAGGAATATATACTATCACCAGCAAATGTCAAGGATGAATCCTTTTTGGCCAGTAGCAGCTGGTTCTGGATCTCTATATGGGGGAAAGCATTGCAATCCCAATGTATTACCTCCAGAATTGCATGGGAATATTCCAGGTAGAGGGGTGAATTCAGCGCAGGACAAGGGACAGGGGCTTGCTATGTTTCCTGGTCCATCTGCGAAGGACAAAAGTTCACAAACAGCAAACCTTGTGGATGCACAGAGAAAGCAAATTGTTCTCCAGCAAGCTCTGCCTCCAGGGGCACCTAGTAATATCTTGGTATGTTTCACTTCTCTTGATATTTGTTGAATTGTATTGCTGGGGAGGATTTGAGTATTAATGCAGTTTTCACTATTGAATTTCAGCATGGTCCTGCTTTCATATTCCCTTTGAACCAGCAACATGCAGCTGCTGCTGCTTCTGTCCGACCTGCATCTGTGAAGTCTCCTAATGCTGGTGCTGCAGCTTTGTCAAGTACATCTAACTCTGCTCCAATGACAGCTGCAGCAACCGCTGCTCCAGCCCCAGCAATGAGCTTCAATTACCCAAATATGGCGGGGAACGAACCTCAGTATTTGGCAATTTTGCAGAATAATGCATATCCATTTACAATGCCGCCTCATGTAGGTGCACCGCCAGCTTATAGAGGACCCCATGCTCAGCCAATGCCTTATTTTAGTGGGTCTTTCTATTCTTCCCAAATGCTCCATCCTTCTCACCTTCAGCAGCAGCAGCAGCAGCAACCACCACCATCCCAGTCACAGCAAAGTCAACAAGGTCATCAAAACCCTAGCATTTCTAGTGGCTCATCATCATCCCAAAAACATTTGCAAAATCAGCAGCAGAGGCCACATCCCAGTGGTGTCAATGGTGGCAGTGGAAGCTTGCAAGGCTTTCCTACCTCAAAAAACCCATCTTCACAAGCACTACAGCTGCAGCAGCAGCAACGGCCACAGCAGCAGAACCCACATCCTCCGCACCAAGCTCGCCAACTTGAGCCTGAAATGGGGGGCGAAGATAGCCCATCAACTGCTGATAGTCGAGTCTCTCGTGCGAATGTGAACATTTATGGTCAGAATTTTCCAATGCCAATGCGCCCACCAAACTTTCCATTGATGACACCTCCTTCAAGTGGTAGTGCCAGTGTTGCAACAGGTGCAAGTGGTACTGAGAAGAAGCCGCAGCAACAGCCGCAGGGCCCAAAGACGGGGGTTGAAGCATCTCAAGCTTTTGCTATGTCTTTTGCTTCCATGAATGGTGCTACCGCTGCTACTGGCATTGACCTTACATCGCTTGCTCATAATCATGCAATTCTCCAGAGCTTTCCAGATGTAAGGCAGAGTTATCCACATTTTATGGCTGTCCAAGCAGTACAACATAAGAAGAGTTATCGTGTTCCTGAAGAAGGGAAAACGGGAGGAGGTGATTCCCCTAATGTGGAGGAAGAAAGAAAGGCCATGGGAGGAAAAGCTTCATCAACTCTTGGGCACTCCATTGCATTCTCCAGGACAGACTTGACGGATACATCTGGTTCTACAATACCGAGCAACAATGTCATTGATAGCTCAACGCGAACTCTTAACCTCAGCTCTACTCCTGGCCGGACTTCTAGTTCTGTTTTGCCCCCCGCTGTCAGCTCTGTAAATGCTCCCACATCTCAGCAGCAACTCCAGCAACAAATGCAGCAGCAAATGCGGAATCACCAGCAACAGCAACAGCAACAGATGATTCAGCTTCATAAGCAGCAATTTTCTGCTGCAGGCCGAAGCAAGACACCAGCAACTAGTAATGGCAGCGTCTACTCTGATCACCTTCCCTCAACCTCTTCTATGGCTGCAAAGTTTCCTAATGCTCTATCTTCATTCCCCCAAAACCTTGTCCAAAGTAGCAGCAGTCCAGCTCAATCTCCTCAGTGGAAGAATTCTGCAAGGACAACCACTTCCCAAGTTCCTTCATCGTCTTTGGCCTCGTCGACCTCATCATCCCTCAAAAACCTTCCTCAGAAGCATGCTCGTACGCAGCAAAGCCACACACAGATATCTTTTGCAGCCAACACAAAGTCTTCAATCCAATCTCAAGGGTTACAACCTGCCAGTAGCAATCAGTCCCCATCTCCTCCAGTAATGGTTGGTTCACCAACACCCACAACTTCGTCAATGTCCAAGAGTGCTGGTGGAAGCCCAAGAACAACTGCTTCGACTTCCACAGGAAATAAAGCTGGCCAAGCTTCTTCTTTGTCGTCTCAGCAGGCCAAGAACTCACCATCAGTGCCCAGTCAGAAGTCATCTCCTGTTGGCGGGAGGAATGTCCCTTCGATCCTAGGCAACACCCATATTACCTCTTCAAGCACTGGAACTAAGTCACAATTGCCACAGCAGCAGCAACAACTCCAGCAACAGCAGCAGCATCAACTCCAGCAGCAGCATCATCAACATCAACAACAGCAGCATCAACATCAGCAGCAGTTGTCTAAGCAATCAATTCAGCAAGCGCAATTGTTCTTCTCTAATGCCTGCATCCAACCACAAGCTTCACATTCAAATAATGCCACCTCTACCGCCCCTTCAAGTGGGTATTATCATAATAATATTACAAGACGTCGGCCTGAGCAACAGCAGCCGCCACAGGGCTCATCAGGGTCATCCTCGAGTGGGATGCTGTCACTCTGCCCGCCCGTTATGCATTCTAATACTAGCACCACTGATCCTGCAAAGGCGGCAGCGGCTGCAGCTGCTAACAACATGAAAGGTAGTGGCTTGTCCTCACAGACTCTTATGCATCATGCTCAGTTTGCTGCTGCACAGTCCTCTGGTCCACATCAGATTGTACCTGGGGGATTCCCTTATGTACATGCTATTCCTACCGTGGTCCAGGTGAAACCGGCAGAACAGAAGAAACAACCTGCTGGTGAGTAGAATGATGTTCCTGTGTTAAAACATTGCAACCCCCATATATTGACAAATGAAAAGTGGAAAAAGAAGCTGCATTATATTTGGATGGGGGTTGTGAACATATGAAAGGAATGGCTGATTTTTGCCCAAGGAAGTGACAAGTTTGCATAGCCTCTGGCAGCCTGAGAAGAAATGGAAGAAGACCCGTGAAGAAGCACGGAGCAGAGGGAGGCTAGGTGGAATTGAACCCGCAATTTTGGAAGGAAGTTTAGCGAGTGGGGAAATTTGTCCTAATGAATGTGTATTCAGCTATGTACACTTTTGTGTCTATAATCTGACAGGGTCGATGGTGAAGTCTAATTAAATTTGATTGGTTTGATGAGAGGATAGGTTGGGCAATGTAAGGGAAAAAAGGCGAAAAAAGAAAAGAAATTATTATTAATGTTGGGCACAAAGGAGGAGGAGGATGATGAGCAGGAAGAGCAAGACCCACCTTTCCTTCTTTAGGGGCTGTAACGGTGGATTTCCGTTTTCCTATTTCTTTTTTGGAGGTTTAAATTTCCAGAAAGAGCATTAAAACTTTTGACATAATATATATGGCAATGGAATGGAATGGAATGTGTGGAGGGTGATATGTGTATATTTCTACAACATATAATGGGTGACCCTCCTAATATTTTTTTATACTTAGCCCGGTGAATGTGAATCTAATATGAACAGGGTCAAAAAAAAAGATCTGAATTTTGGGGTTGCCTCATTTATATGCCTCACTTTACCTTTATGATCTTCTCACTTACGAGGGAGCAACACTTTGTTTGGAACGGGCATGGCAAAATAGTTGTTATTTTCGGTCAATCACGGTAACTCCGAGTGGAAAATATTGTGATTGGCCGAATATAAGTTTCACACAAGCTTTACCTTCTGATAAACGTATTTGGTGATAAAGTAGAAAGACTTTTTTTGGACAGAGTTAATAGATAATTGTAGAGACGTGTGATGTGAGGTGAGGGGGAAGGGTGAGGTGTATAAATAGGAGCCAGAGGAAGTTCAAATTGTACACCTCCATTTTCAGACTTAAAAAGTGTTTTGATTTCATACAAATGGACAATGGTGGGTGGGGCCCCAAAGTCACTCCCACTCATTGTGGCCTTTTTATATATAATTTCTTTGATTTGCCAAATAGTTAATGGCACCCACTAGTCTTTTGACAGGAGTTGGTTGTTGAAAAAGGGCGCGCCTCTTTTATTGTCAGTATCTTACACGTGGATGATGTCCATTTTTTGTAGAGATATTGGAGCTTTATCTTTTTGGTGATGAGATTAAACAAATATCTTCGTAATTTAGCATCATCTAACGACGGTGTTCAGTTTAATAAGAAAGGATCTTGATCAGAAATTCATTTTCTCGTAAGTTAGATTATCGCTTGTATATGTTTTATTTATATAAAAAAGACTTAGTCACATATACACACGTGTTCACATGTCTTTTTATGTTCTCATTTTCATTTGAATTTTCAGGGAAAAGGGGTAACGCCAACTCGGTCCATCCATGCACATGCTTTATACTCTTTTATCAGGAAAAAGGGAACCACAAAAGGCAGAAAATTTAAGACTTGGTGACACCCTTTGCTCTTTGGCCTTTGCTTTTGGAAATAATTATACTATCAATAAATAAAATTGTATTTAATATATATTTTCCTTTTGGTGTTTGGGATGTTAAGTGAGTTTAGGTATTCCATAATTGTGTGGGACCAATTAAAGAAAAAAACTGAGAAGATTAAAGAAAGGGATCTCATACATTCATACATCTATATCTCCCAATCCCATGCTGAACGTGATGGAATAAGGAGACTTGTAAGAATATTTCAACATTTCAAACTTGTACATCTTTGCACTTGATTGCCCTCTCTCTCTCTCTCTCTCTCTCTCTAGAGAGAGAAAGTGACCTACAGAGGAAAGTCTAAAAGCCTGAATTTTAAAATTTAAAAAACGGATTACGTTATCACACCCAAAATTAGGTAATCACACACCGTACTGACCCCACTTCAACTATATAAAAGTATGTGTAGTGTAATGCTGGAAAAATTCTTGGAATAGATAGTTGGACAACGTCACCCGTCCAACTACACACAAACGAGAGTGACCACATTATTTGTTTCCACATAGCTCCATGCTAGTCCCACTCCAATGTAGAGGGTCCCCTTGTTTGTCTTTGTGACCAAACAAATAACGTGATCAACTTGCTGGATTCAAGAATTTCTCGAATAATGTCTAAATTACTTGTTAATTATCTTTTAATTAAAGTTATTTATTAAATGAAACTCCCTTACTTAATTTGTGTTCGCAAAATCTGAACAAGAAAGTTTATGAACAAGAAAGTTTATCATAAAAGTCATTAAAGGTTCAAAGTAAAATGACAAGTTTGAAATGGATATAGATAAGCAACTTTTAAAAGGTGTTGACGTAATATTCTGTTAAAAGACTCATGGAATCCCTAATTAATATTTAGTCAATACGTCAAACTACCTGAAATTTAATATTATATACATGAAGAAAAAAAAACAAGAGTAGTTATGATAGTGACGCCTAGGGGTGGTTGCGGTTCGGTAACCGCGAATTTTTACCCAAACCGCAAACCGACCGACTATTTGCTGTATGGTGATTTTTGAAACTGCAAACCCACCGCTTGTAAACTGCAAAAAAGGTCGGTTACCGCGAATTAGCAATTTAAAACCGCAAGTTCTCAAGTATTTACAAAAATATAAATTCACAACATAAATAAATAAATACACAACCTCAACTTCTCAAGCATATATAAATTCACAATCTCCTCAACTTTTCAAGCATTCACAACCTAAAGAAAATTAAAGTTACAATTCCAAGCATTCCAATTAAAGTTAAACTTCTCAAGCATTCCAATTCTAAATCCTTTAAAGTTACAAACCAAAAGAAAAATACAAAGCAAAATGAATTAAAGTTACAACTAAAAGGAAAAATCCAATTCAAAGTTAATTAAAGTTACAAACTAAAAGAAAAATGCAATGCACCAATGTTACAAACTAAAGTTACAAACTCAAGTGTTGGTGGTGAGTGGATTTGAAGAACCCCGTTGTGTTGTTTGAGCACCAATGCTATCTACTAATAAAACAACATAGTTTAGTACATTTTATTATAAGAAGATCAAATAAAACAACATAGATTGGCTATACTTTGCGGTTTGCGGTAACTGCAAGTTTTGAAAATCAAATACCGCAACCACAAATGCGGTTCAGTTCTTCATACCGCAAATGCAGTTCGGTTTACCGCGATCACGATTTCATTGCGGTAAATAGTCGGTTGGTTTTTGCAGTTTTTCGATCTAAAATGCCACCCCTAGTGACGCCAATGTGGGGGTGATTAAAGATTCTCTAATACTCAAATAAACATATATAAAATATTTTCAATATATATACTTTTTTATTTATTTACAAAATGTCCAATTTTTTTGATTGACATATCGATAGTTTACTACACTAATATGAGGAGAGGAGATTTCGTACTTGTGTGTAAATGGACAGACACACTACTCTAACTAACTAGCCACATTTACTAAAGTGTGTGCAAATTTGTCAACAGCTTAGAATTTCATACAATATGGTGTCTGATTTATTATAGATTTCTTCTTGGGTATTAGGGTTGTGTTTCAAATCCCCAACCCAAATATGTAGAGATCGTTAATCAAGTTTATTACCTCTGCTTGTACATAGGGTGGTTTGGTGATCAACAATTGTTTTTCTTTTGTTTTTGCCCCAGTCTACTTCTGTTTTTTCCTTGGACTGTTTTTCTACATATTTAAATTCTACGTGTCAACTTATAAAAACTCTATTTAGTGTAATCGGCAAATCAAATGACGTTTTGATGTGGTGCCTCAGTATGTACGACTTACACAATAATTTCTCTAAGTATATAACTATGAACTACGTAGATAGGGATAGGGATATTAATTATTTGTCGAACTCAATCTTTGTCCTCAAACACGAGCAACACAACACCCAGAACCACCAACCAGAAGCCCCTTGCCGCCATTTCGTCTGAGTTATGGGGGAAAGTTGACTTCTTGTGTCTTCTTCCTCAACCACCAGCACAACTCATGATCAAGATCACATCGTTTATGAATGACTGAAATGAATATCTGATTTCACTTGTGTAATCCTCTGCTCTGCAGATGTTAGACAAACCGGATTCATGATGAAATCTTAGAAACAGAAAATCCATGGGATGAAAGTAGAAATCTTCAAATATCAAAATTTCTCTCCGGGATTGAACTTGGCTTGGATTCGATCTTGTTCTATCTACTCCTAGCTATACCTCAGACTCTTCTCAAGATGCCTAAAAAACACATGCAGGTCACGTTATCTAATCAAGAGTGTATAGAATTCTCTAACAACTAGTAGCAAGTGGTTTCAAATTCTTCTCCTTTTATACCAGAAGGTTTCTCTCAAGTTCAATTGGTACAATCGATGTTCTAGATTATAATAATCTCATAAATTTATGAAACAAGATCTAGGTACATTGATTATATCATTACATTAATGACATTTGACTTCATTTGATCTCAGAGAATTAATGTACATTAAACCACTATTGAGGGGGGTGCAATAAACCCTCAACCTGCGATGTGGTTTTATGATCAGAATCGTGTATCTTCTTAAGTCACATTGTAAAAGTCATCTCAACCAAATCAGAAATCATTTAGATATGTAATTGTTATCAACTAAATAAACGAATCTAGTATTTTGATCAAACATTAAACTAACACATTTTTAATTCAACGGACCATTTTCGCTGACTTTTTTTGCCAAGTGACATCGAAAATGATCTTGTATTCAATTATCAAACAACCTTATATATTAAGAAGGACAATAAAGAATGTGGAAGGGGAAAATATAAAGTTAAAGTTGTAAGCATTCCCCGACCAATGAACCTATATGTTAACAAAATGTCATCACAGGGTTTCTATTGTTTTCATCTTCACACCTTTTAGGCTTTTACACCCCAACATTCACCGCATTAATGATAGGGGCATGGAGTAGGCAACATGCTCATTGGGTTAGTTGCAGTTGCAGACATAGGAAATGGTGGGTTCCAACACATTTCAAAATTTGCAACCAGTTCCCTCCATCTCTCCATTGGTGTTCGCTGTTATTGGGGTCCATTTGGTCGTTTAATATACACATAAACCAAAAGCAACAATCTTGTCGACACTTAATACTAACAAGTTTGGTAAAGGGGTAAGATTGGAACCTCGATCATCCCTACCCTAGTCACTGATTGTTCACTGAAACAAAATACTGATAAAATATATTAATTCGGGTTGGAAACTTGGAATGAATGCTTCATCTTTGACCCAAGATACTGATAAAATAATATCAATGGGACCCAACCCTACCAGCTAGGGTTTGTTTATTCAAACTTAGATTATATTACACCTACAAGGATTGCTTGCATCCCCAAAGTCAATGGCTGGACCAAGGAATATAATTGAACTTTCCACTTTACAAATACTGATACATTTTTTTAATATAAAATATATTTATTTTATTTGGTAGCAAAGGGATAAGAGAGGGATTAAAAGAAAGAATTTCAAACTCAATTCTTTCATTGCTGAGAAGGGAAGGGATTGAAATCTTGACATGAAAAATACATCCCTCCTCCACCATCTGTTTGCTTTCCCGCCACAGAAATGAAAGGAAAGGGAGGTGGGGTCATGGGTGGGACCCAGAAGAATTGCGAACAGAAAATGCATCGGACAAAGAAATGTGCAAATAACCGTGTAGTAGATGTATCATGTATTTTGTACGGAGACAGCAATGTTACAAAAATTAAGGTAATAATCCAGAAAAATCGCAGATGCGGGTCCCGCCCAATAGCCATGTCAGCAGTCATGTCAGCCTCGTCCGACAAACCTATATGTCTCATTTCGTGTTGTTAATGCATAATATTAAGCTTAATTGCCATTAGATATTTTACGAAAATAAATAATCAAATTGCATCGTCAACAAGGAAAATGGCCACATTTAATGTAACGCCGCCCCACCATGCACTTGTGGCCCCACTGCCACCCGGTTCCTTCTTTCTATTTACGGGGTTTACGGTGACAGCGACGTCGTTTCAGCATTCAGTCACTAACCCAAGTAGGAGGGCATGTGACTGAGAGAGTACTCTGATGTGACCCCTGGTCGGCCAGGTCACTTTATTTTTATTTTTTATTTTTTGCTACAAAATGTTGTTAATTTCTCCAAGGGTTTTCCGTAACTTCAAGGTGGAAAATTTTATTATAAAGTTTTTGGCGCTTCTTTTTTATTGTTAGTACTTTGATTTCATACTTGTTGTCAATTCACAGCCACATAGTCAAATTCTTAAACTTAACTTTTGTATGAAATTAATTAACCTTCAGGGTTGTTAGATAGGGCGATTATAATGGGTCTAAAGAAACTCATACGTCTTTAAAGTCTAAACTATCACAAATGTTAACTAGTAGAATTCTATTTATTTATTTATTTATATAGAAATTCTAAGATTGCATTCATAATTCAATCAACAAAGCCACTAGTCACAAAAGGTCAATACAAACTAGCTATAAAGGACCATTACAATAACAGAGCGATCTAACATCAAAATTACGACAATCTGATGCGCTTCAACTAACTATCATGCATGATTAAAGAAATTATGGCATAAGCATCTCAACTAAAATTACAAATTCAAAATAATTAAAACTAGATAAAGCTTGAGAAAGCCAAATTCGGTCTACCTACTCGAATTCATTAGAAACACTTAATTTACAGATAATTAATTAGGTATGAAGTTCACTTTGAAATATTATACGCACTTGACAGGAAGGTGAAATGTGAAGTTTGTCTTGTCGCTTTAAAAATATATATATATATATAAAATGAAGTTATTTAATACTTTATCCATGCAGTCGAGAATTGAGAAATGAATAAGAAATGAATGAATGCATGAAAATGGTTAGATGACTAGTTGAGTCTATATATCTATATATATAAAGCAAAACGCAGAGAATAGTGAAACATTCAAAATACTAGAAAATACCCTTGGTTAATTCAAATATTAAAAATTAGAATTATTAATTAAATGAGGATAATATGGTAAATTCATATTTTTTATATTAAAAAAATTAAAATTAAAAACAAAATAAGATAATAAGTCCTACTTTTATGGAACATAACAACCCATGTTATCTTTTCTTAATACAAAAATAAAATAAAAAATAAAAAATAAAACCAATTGGTACATGCGTAAGCATGTGCTAAGGGGCTAGTTTGTATAATTCAAACAAAGATACAATTATAATATTTTTTTAAAACAAAAAGAATCATCCCCGCATTGTTTAAACAAATAATAAATAAACCAATAATAGTTGTATATATGCATTGTCAATAGGCCTTGATTAAAAAATTAGGGAAATCTGATAAATTACTCCTCTCTCTTCAATCAACCCCAAAAATCTGGTCAAATCCATGTTCTAAGATTTCATTCATTCATTTGCCCCCACTTCACCCCAAAAATAATATATATATATATATATATATATATATATTAGGCACCAATTACCCATTTCTTTGACCACCCAAATTTGTTCAACATGCCAAATTACAAATTTAAAATAAAAAAAAGAATAAGAAATTATGCATATTAAGAATAAGAAATTATTTTCTACACATGGATGGACTTGGTTATGCTGTCCAGGAGAATAATACATTGGATCTCCCACAGCCTACAGGTTTAATATTTGGTGCTTCCTCTGACAAAATTATCACCAAACCCTCTCTCTCTCTCTCTCTCCAAAGAACATTATGATTATTTAAAGAACCCAATTTAATATTCATGGCCAAATGCAATAGATTATGTGATATGGGTGTTACACCTGTGCTGTGGGTTGTATTTTAATCTACTTGTTGGCTAAGGAATCGAGTAGAAGGGCTAAAGATGAGAATCAAACCATGATCTTGGGAACGTGAACACAAACTTCAACACCAATGCTGACTGGACTGCTTCTCATAATTTACTACTTGGAAATTTTATTTTATGTAGGCTTTGTTCATTAATATTATATGATGAACAAAAGTGATGCTTTCATATATGAAAGTGTAACTAATCCAAATTTATATGATCTAGCTGATGTGGTGCCATTTTGAGTTTGGACTTATGTTTTTTGTAGTGGATTCAACAGGGATTATTGTGAAAGAAATGGGGTGAATAAGTTATTTTTATATTTAAAGAATATGAAAGACTGAAATGTATAGAATCTCCAAGATGTAACCTTGTCTTGCATTGCAAAGAATAGTAAGATTTCCAATTTCTAAATTTCAACATTAGTTGACAATGGGGTGAAAAAACCCACCCTAAGTAATGCCTCCCCCCCAAAATTACACATAATAAACCTGCAACGTCTACAGTGCTCCATTAGATTCATGATCCTATACAAGCTTCTTCTAACAAGGACATGCACAGAGCATTTTGGGGAGAGACCAATGATGACTTCCGAAACAGCTGTGTCAAGGAATTTCTATTGCTTCTACTTCAGAAAAACGGAGTAGGATAAAAGAACAAAAGAAAAAGGAAAAAGAAAGAAGAGCAGTACAGCCGTTTTAAGGGACATGGTGGAACATCATGCTACTGTGTGATGTTCTAAAAGGAAAAAAGAGAGAAGAGCAGTACCGCCATTTTAAGGTGCATGGCAAAACATCATGCAGCTGTGTGATGCTTTACGACTTCTTTGTCAACAAAGCAAGCTCCTTTTCCTGCTGTTTCTTCAGATACCTCTGAGCAGTTGCATTCACAATCTTGACAAAGAAGTTGAATAGCATAAGCCAGACCAGAGTGTTCCAAATTGATGCAAAAGAGAAATCCCACGTTTTCACCTGGCAAGGATTTTAAATTAGACAAATTGAAATAAATCCAGCACCTGATATCAATCAACACCATAAGAAGTTAAAAGTCCATTTACAACAAGGATGCCTTATCAACAGTTGAGTTACCTTGATATTTGAGGATACAGAAGAAGCTGTGAGATATTTTTCTTTTGCCGCATCAATTTTGGCAATGAGGTTAGGCAGGACAGCAGCAAAACCAGGAATGAGACTGAAAACCCAAATCAATTCATTCTCTATCCAATTAAGAAGTTGATTGTTGCAAACTGAGATGATGAAGACCGTCTGCATAAAAAGAAAATAAACAAACAAAAACCATGAATCAGAAGCAAATAGGGAACATTTGGACAAGCCAAAACAAAAAATATAATCAATATATCTTATTCAAAGTAAGAGGTCTAAGAACAACTTCGCAAAAATGGAACCAAAACATGGTCAAAACTGTGTAAGAAAAGGAACTTAACAAACCTGTAGATGAGTTTTAATAATTGCCTTTCCAATCACTGTCGCAAGGAAAAATTTCCAGAATGGAATACCGAATTGTCCACACATAATGCCAGCCAGGTCAAAAAGAGGATTTGGCACCTGAAAAGTATCCACGTTAACTGGCAGGCTACAATGAAAATAGTACTGTACGAAATTTTGAGATAAGCATAACAGTTGTTGCATTCTAAGATCAAACTAGAATTTAAACAGTACAAATATACTAGAGCACCAACTTTAATTAAAAGTTAGATTTTGAAGAGAAACAATGATTCATGCAACTACTGGATGGTAATAGAAATCCAAATCTCATTAATCTGTTAGCATACAACATGACACACGCACATGAATATTTGTGTAATATTACAGAAGAAACACCAATTATCTGTAATGAAGAGGAAACAATAGAAATCATATGGCAAAGAATAAAAGGTCACTCCGATGAAACAAAAAGGTATAATTTATGAAAGCCACTCTAGTAATGAAGAAGAAAGATGTTCAAACTAACCGAAGCAAGCACTAAGATCGTAAAGAAGTTCAACTGTTGTGAGTGTGATAGAAGCCAGCGTTTGACTCGGTTTAGATGAGTAGCTATGAATCCTGTTCCTTCATCTGAGGGGGCATCCAATTCTTCCATGCCATCCACTTTGTTGCCAGATAAGCTTGCTACATGAAGCAGTAAACCAAAAGCAGACCAGAATTAGATGCATAAATCACATAGATCATTGGATGAATAGTGTCCTCCATCCCTTCAGTCCATTTTGCCTGTATGACATCCTCGTACATGCAAAATGGATCTTCATCCAGTTTTCATTAAAAAAAAACTTAGCACAAAAATCTTGGTTGTAGGACAGTTTATCAACCTACAACTTGTTCTGCTTACCTGCTCTTGAGATAAAATATGGAGGAAGCTCTCCAATTGCAGTCCCAACACCCCATAAAACAGCCTCTAGCTGGACCTGAGGTAATATGCTGCTAAGTGGAACCCGCAAACCATGTAATGATGGAAACAATGGGGGCCCAAATTCAGAGCAGTTTTTCCCAAGCCACGAAGGACCTCTTTTTAGCTGTATTGTATCATAGGGAGCACTTTTTAAATCAACTCGACCACACTGCATCGCCTTTAAAGTAAAGAAGGCAATATGAGGACCCAGATATAGGACAAACGTGTGCAAACCAGATCCTGAAGGAAAAATAAGCAAAAGAATACAATATTATGCTTCCATTCAATATCAGGGAGGTTACATCAATATATACAAGGAAAGATGTTGCTGAATATTTAAAAACAGATACAGAAGAGATGCTCTTTCTTGTTCCATACTTTTTCCATGTTTTAATTACTTGCACCATCAGAAAGCCTTATACAAAAACAATGATTCATAATTTTCATACTGCTTACCAAGACCAATTGATGATGCAACTCCAAGTGCCACCCACCATAGCCCGAACTGGAAATATTTGAGAAGTTCCTCAACATGCTGCAGAATCATTCCATCAACTTTTAGCATTTAAACAAAACAAATAAGATTAAATGCCAACACCAGTAAGAAACATCACGGTTAACCATCAGAAGGCTATGAATAAAATGTTCCTGGGCATTAACATCCTCACCACACAAAGTAATGAGCTTTAAGATTTTTCACAGCCTTGAAATATTTAAAAAAATATTTGAATACTTTTAAAAAAATAAAAATAAATAAGCATCAGTTTTGTGAAGTGATGCTACGAATAAAAAATTAAAAATAATTTAGTTAACCAAATTGGAGGTAGAGATTTGTTGTTGGTTCATAAAAATAAGTATCCTTCAAGTAAGAAAGGGTTTAGTTAACGGTTAACCCTAGATTCGCATCCTATCAGGAAGCAATATATAATTACCATTAAATAAACAACCCTAAAAGAAATGAACATAATTTCAGCCAGAAAGATCTTTGGGGTCCATCTTAAGAACATAGCATCTTCTCAAATATGATATCACTAATATAATCTACACATAAAAATACCTTCTCATGAGGGCCATCAATGGTCACTAGAAGAACTCCAAGTGACGCTACGACAGTACTCAAAAGCATAAGCCAACCACCTTTTGCCAACAGATACGATATTGAACGCTTCACATATTGAACTACAGCCAAAATGAAAAACTTCAATGTTCTGAAGGGTTGTGTTGTTAGTGTCAAGTTTTCTAGTTCCTCTTGATGCTTCTCACTGAGCCCTGAAACAATATGAAATTTAATCAGCAAAAGCATTTAAGACGGAAAGGACCTTTCAGCTTCCTTTAGAGATTGATGATGGAGAGTTGATTCCTTTTTCTTTCTAATCTTATTTACTACTAATCTCAGATAATATTGAAGCTTTTTTGACAAAGCGTGCACAAAGAAAAAAGGGAGGGGGCGCGGGCAAAATAGTATTTTTCAGAATGAAGTTCTATGTTCTCTATAAAAAGAAAGTTTCAAAATTTATGAGAAAGAGAGATAACAACTGTAACATTAACAAGTGGTGCAAGTATACAAGTTGAATGACCATGTCTATATCTCCAAGATGGAAGCTTTTTAACTGAAAGATCACAGAAAAACATGTACCAAACAATTTCGCTTATCTAAACTAAAACGAACATTGGTATCTTATGTTTTCATCGTCCTACTAAACTAAACACACTCTCAAAATCCGTTAAGTCCAGAACCAATAGAATTGCAGTCTGTCAAGCATGACCGCACAAGAAAACGAGCAATACCCAATCCAATTCGTGATAAGCATCAAAAGCATTCTCATTGTTTTGAATCCAGTACCTGCATAGCTTAGGACATTAATCTACATAGTTCAGATCCTATTTCGCCTAATAGAAGTGTTTGCTTGAGGCCCTGTTGGCCTATAATGTTCTACTTCATTGTTCTATATGGAAACCACTAAATGAATTTTTCTATCACCTAACCCCCACCTCCATTAATAAACAAAAAATTCTGCTTTTCTCCAGTATATCCAAAACTTTGAGACCTAAGTTCAATTCATTTAAGTTTTGAATGAATGAAAACTCAAAAAATCAATAAACATGAACTTCAGACTTAAAACGAATTCTGGGTTCTCCAATTACAGATTCAGAAATTCCAGCATAAAACAAAAAAGCATAATGAATGAGAAAATTAGAGAACTTGAATAACTTGCCTGAGATCGAAATTTCCGTGCGCTGAGAGGACGAAGGTGATGACGAAGAAGAAGAATTTGCTTGTTTACGGGACCCCATTAGAGGAGGCTCACATGCCACAATCAAAAGCTCCCTCTTTTATTCATGAATAATATGAAATTTTCATATATGTTAATCTTCCTTCTTTTATTTAAAAATAAATAAAAAAGGGTTGTAAGAGAATAAGAGATTGGAGTGAACCCAGTGCTTGAAAGTCTGAAACTGGATCAAACAGTTGAATCAAAATTTCAGATCTAAAGGACCCAAAAATAGAGAGAGATGGAGAAACCAAAAATCCCCAGAAGTTTGCGTGAAGTGGAGCTTTTATATATTATTTCATGTATGAATGTGCGCGTGTTATTTGGTTTGTGCATATATATAACTAAAAGCTTTTTTTATATTTATTTTTCATCAACGACAATAATATACACAACTTATTACTATCCTTTTTGTTTTCTTCATTAGCAAAAAAGTTCTTTTTCTTCTTAAGTTTGCTAATTAATGAGGATGTATCCTTCAAATTGGTGAAGAAAAGTCTATTTCTTTTGCCTTTTCTTTGTTAACTAAGTTTATCATGAAAAGATTGGCCGTAAAATACTTAATACTCTTATTAGTTCATATATTCAAATTAGTTTTTGTAGTATTTCAATCCAAACTAAAATAAGTGTGTAGAATTTAACTTGACTTTAAGTTAGTAATGACATCCCCACATTACAATGATCTTTCAACAACATCAACAAAAGCTTATTTTATGATGTGATCTTTCAGTGTCACTAGAATGATTTTGTATCCTTTATTAGCAACATCGACTTTGAAAATTAATAATGTATATATATTTTTATAACTTAGATATATGCTAGTTTATTTCACAATAGTTACCCTAAAACTATCTTTTTCATCTTTTTCTTTTGTTCTTTTAAACTTCTAGTTCACTATTCATTTTTTAATTTGCATTCTCTAATCTCAATTGTGTTGAAGAATATAAAGTCACACATCGAAAACTTGACTAAATAAAATATAACATATAATGAATGGTTTCACTACTAATATTACCGAGATTTTTTGTGATAAAACCTCACACCTACTTGGCTTTGTAGATGGTTAAGTTGGGGACAATATTAACGTTGCTAGTTGTGGGCCGCTGACCCGTCTCTTTGAAATTTAACTAATTGGACTAAGCACTAAGTGCTTACGATTTGTAATTTTTTTTCCTCTAATTTTATCTATATCTTAAACTATAGATTACTTGTATATTAGCCATTTCAAGCCAAAAGGCAAAAGAAATAATAAAAAGATGGTTGGCTGTTTCCATTCTAGGATAATATAACTCAATAAAAACATTCCATAATTCTGTTGCAATTGCCTATTTTGTTTATTTATTTATAGCTATAACCTTATTTGTCGTGCCTTTCAGTGAAGGCGAGAACCAACTTACTGAAAGGTCATTTCACCCATTTTTAGAGCCACACCATCTACCATGTTTTTTTTTGGCTAAAAAAATATTTTAAGGAAATAAATTTATACTCCCCTTTTCTTTTCTTTTCTTATTTTTGCTAAAAAAGAATTGTACCATGATTTAGAAAGTCATTGCATTTGTTATTTCTGACTTGAAACTTAAAACAACTGAATGGCCAATTGTTTCTTATTATACAAAAAACTGCGAAGGTCCACGGTTCACGAAAAGGGCCACGATTCGAGCTCTAGCATTCGTGTTGTGTGTGTATGAATTCAATATATTATCATCTTTCTTAATACGAAAGGTTTGCAATAATAATAATAATAATAATAACAGAAAAGAAGTAGTCAATTTTTGTGATCGATATGGATTTAGTTTTGTGAATTGAGTGGTATCATATCGCATATGGTCTTGTATAAAGGACAAGCATTGCGTGTACGCCTAGGCACTTTGAAGCTTTAGAAGCAAGGGATAAAGATGCTTGTCCATGGGAATATCCCATTTGTTATATGCTACATACATATAGCTATTTAAGTTGTTCCCTCTTCTAACATGTTAATCGTATCATGCTAGTTGTGCACGCATAAGCATGTATATGCTATTAATTAGCATATTCCGTATTTCAATATCATACAATAATTTTTCATATAAACTTCTTTTCTATTTGGGGTTGTAAGGCAGCATCCGATACAGTTTTAAAAAATTATAATTTTTTAAGTTCAAACCAGTGAATAAATCAGGCTTTGGTATTCTTTTATTGATCAGCACATGCCTTTCCCTCTTGGTCATTCTGTAGGTGAAGCTTAAAGAAAGGTCAAAGAAATGGCGTTATAGAAAGAGAGAGAGGTCAGAGAGAGAGAGATTTAGGGCAATAACAAAATTGCAGTCCCTATGGTATGCTACATAATTTATAATCTTCATGTATCTTTGACTTAAAATAATCCAGTTGTTAGGTTGTGATGTGATTACTTAAATTATGCATAAACTCAAATCGAAAACTAAGGTCAGCTTACAAGTCAAATTCCACATTTCTTTTGGTCAACAAATCAAAAGGAGATGAGTAATTTATTATGAATATTTGGATCCACGTGATAAGTGTTTCTTCTTTTCTTTTTTGGTTTTGTTTTATAGCGATTATTTTAAGATTAACAAAGGTACCAAATCAAATTGTTGTTTTTCTGTATGGGTCAAGCAAATGTGATGTCCAGGCCTAATCTTTGGCAAGCCTACTTCTTTGCAGGCCTCAACTTAGTGTGTGCTTTGAGTACAAAGGCCTAGCTCAGCCCATTTAATTTTGGGATTGTTCAGCAGAGAGTGTATTTTATTAGTTGGGGAATTAATGTTTTTGCCTAATTGTTTAAATATTATTGAGAGCATCTCTACCTATTTCCCAATTTGTTTTGTGTTAGATGCTCATAGAGACATATCAATAGAATTCTCCTTTATAAAAAAATTTGTTCGCGTTGTTGAGCTCTACCTACTTTCATTTATTTTTCAATGTTATGTTTCGCTCACATGAATGTAAGGACGATACATATTTATGATTAGTTCAATACTTTAATCTCATTATGGTATGGTGGTGGTGGTGTGACTTTCTTCAATGCACATTCAGTCAGCTCTTCAAACATGAAAACGTTGTCATCAACCTAAAATTGTTTAATCATAAGAGTGACGATTGATAACAACACCAAGTTTTTGTTTGAGACAAAAGTGATAAAAGGATAAGTACAAAGTGGGGACAACAATGATCAAGAGAATTAGGCAAGCATATTATTAATGTTAATGGCGCAATATTAAATAAACACTCATGTAATGTTGGTTTATGATGCTTAATATGAGCTCGGTGATCATAGCATTCTAGGGAATATGTTAAATTCCAATGAGAAAATTTTCTCTCTCTCTTTTATTTTTCTCCTTTTTTCCCTTCCTTTGAGGGGCATGTGGTGAGGTGAGGGTGAGGCCGGTGCTTTCTCTTTCGGTCGGAGGAGATGAGGGGCAAAATTTGATTGGTTTTCAGGTTTCTTCATTTTGGTTACTTTGCATTTGATTCCTTCCTTCCATGGCCAACAAGAAAAGGAGGGAACAAAACAACTCCACGGAGGCAAGTTAGTGTTGTTGATAATAATCACATTTGCTAACTTCATAGTCACATTTGGTATATACGTTACATTTTGACAATGTGAATTTATTTTAAATATTTGGTCAATTACATTGACAAGCTGAAAATTGGTTAATAAAGTTCATAATATAATTATATATATATATATATTATTGCTTACATTATCGACAAGACAACTGGTAGGTAGAAGGATAAACAGTTAATTCAAAATTATATAAAAAGTTATCAAAATCTTGATAATGAAAAAGCTCGCTAAACTTCAGCCAAAAACTATTGAATTCTATTCATGCATCCGTCTTCATGAAAGGTGCATGAAGCCGTATGAACACATGTACAAGATGTATCATTATATCGTAGTATTCTTTAATTTCTAAAATGAAAAAAGGATGAGTTGTGAAATTATAAGCACATAAGTCAAAAACTAATAATTAATATGTCTACGCTTGGTTTAAGGAGAATAATCAGTGAACAAATTACGCTCGATTTTCAAAAATGGAAATTATTTTTTTAAAAACAAATAAAGAAGCGAATGCAACACGAGAACTTTTCAAAGACATAAATTAAGCCGCTTGATTATGAAAATCCACAAATTCGCTCAATTTGTAAGTATGAAAATCTCTGCTCCGTTCCATGATGAAGTGTTACAGTAAAATGAAAGTGGACTAGGCACGAGAAGAAGTGGCCATTTTGGGCAACAGTAGCCCAAAAAAAGAGAGAGAAAAAATAATAAAAAAATTGGCCATTGCCCTTTTGTGGGGTCGCACCTAATTAACATATCATGGGACCAGACATGACGAATTTCAAGCATTAACATTACATTTTGGTAAGTTTCGCATCTGAGTTGATAGATGATTATTACTTTTACTGCACAACCAAAAGACAGGCATGCTTTTAACTCCACGTGATCTAACTGGTACAATTGATCCTCACTTGTCACTTGTTTCTAAATTCAATATATATGTGTCGAAAAAAAAAGGTACAACCTTTTTTAAAGACACAACAATCCCTATACTGTCTTTGCAATTTCAGAATGCCTAAACTGACCACGTAGTTGATTACATCTTGATTACAGCATCCCTCATATGAGCCAGAGAGACTGTAATGAGGAATTAGAACAAGAGGGTTATTATTGAACGACCGGATTAAATCCCTCTACACGCCCCCTCATATAATATCATTAAATCGAAAAATTAACAACCCTTTTTAAGAATAATAAATTTAATTAGTATATAATATAGACCGTAGTACAAGACCGCTAGGAAGCATCCATCGATCGACAGGGCATCATCATACAAAGAAAGAAAAAAATATATATATAGTTTTTGCAAGTCCAACGGGACATGTCAGACCTAAATCAACGGTTAGTGTGAATGTTAATGTGAACTAAAATAATTCACACGAGGAACAAAGTTCATTAAATATATTATGACCAAAAAGAAAATACATTAAATATACCAACATGCATATATTGTACAATTATATGTACTGATTAAAAAAACAAATGATAGCGAATTGGGTTTGCCAATATCGAATCTTGTTCTTTGATTATCTATTAATAAAGAGATAAAGTTTGAAAATTCCATCAGGACCCCACTATTAGTTGTCACTTCCAAGTCAAAAATGCAGAGAATTATTAACAACCATTAGAAACACAATGAAAGCAGAGAGCACCAATACAAATATTTGCTCTCATTCTCATCGTCTTCCTCAAACTTGGCTTTATATAGACCATTAATATTCATGTTGAGCATTGGGTATCTCAATTTGTAGTTGCAGATCTTCTTCAACCGCTGAGAGCTCTCTCATGGGGAAAGTGATGGAAGCATTTTGTCTGAAGAACAAAGAGAAGCCAAATAATAACAACATGGTGGTGAGTGGAGGGAGCAGGAAAATCAGAGGAGAAGTGGTGTTGATGAAGAAGAATGTAATGGACTTCACTGATATCAGATCCTCATTCGCCGATAGAATCTTTGAGCTCTTGGGCAAAGGTGTTTCCATGCAACTCATCAGTAAAACCCAGCCTGAACCTGCAGGTCAGCTTCTCTAACATTTGCTAAACTTCTTTTGTTCAAGTTTTTGCAACAACCCATGACTTCAATTTTGACAAAGGCCAAAAAATGTTTATTGATCATTTGCAGAAAATGGGTTGATATCGAGAGGGAGGCTTGGAAAGGTAGCATACCTGGAGAAATGGGTTACAACCATTACATCAACGACGGCGGGAGAAACTACTTTCACCATTTCCATGGACTGGGAAAACTCCATGGGAGTTCCTGAAGCTTTACTGGTTAAAAACCATCACCACAGCCAATTCTACCTCAAGACAATCACATTAGAAAACGTTCCGGAGCACGGTCGACTCCATTTCGTCTGCAATTCCTGGGTATACCCGGCACGGTATTACAAGTATAATCGAATATTTTTCCCCAACAAGGTAAATTCAGTTTGATTTACATAAATTCCATAAGATAACATGCATCTGGGAGAGAGATTGTCCATTTTTGTTTTTGTTTTTGTTTTAAATTTAATTTTTTATTATAAAATGTTGAAGTTCATGCAGCATGCTTTGTCAGTCTTTGTTTTAAAAAAACAAGGCTTTGATCTCTTTCATAACATGATGAATTGGTCTTAGCATCATATCTTATCCGACCCATATGGTGAGATGTGCTATGATTGTTTCTTTCGAGGGTACTTATTGGAAGCTAAAACTTACTTTATCTGGAAAAATCGAAACATCTATGTGATTAACTTTTTAATGTGGAGAAGTCATTCTCTAATTTACTTTTCCAGCTAGATTTGCACCAAGTCTTTTCATTATTGGATTGGCTTCATATTTCTTTAATTGTAGAGTTTTCTTCTGTGTATATAAAAACATTATAACTTATGATGTGCGTGTGGTTATATTCAATGGCTTTTTCTATGGGGCCATAATTCCACAATTTCAAAAAGTTACAGCAAATTTGGTCTCTCTCTTCTTCATTGAAATGCAGAAATGAGACTTACACCAACGTTTTGCTATAATTGGGTTAAGGAACTTATGTGAATGCACTAACCGAAAACTTCATGTTTCTGTGTTAGGCCTACCTGCCATTGGAAACCCCTCCGCTATTACTCCCTTACAGGGAAGAAGAACTCAAGAATCTCCGGGGGAGTGGATCACGCAAGCTGAAGGAGTGGGACAGAGTGTATGACTATGCTACCTACAATGATCTGGGCAGTCCAGACGACGGTCCAGAATATGCACGCCCTGTACTTGGTGGATCGGAGTGTCCATATCCAAGAAGAGGAAAAACCGGGCGAAAACCAACCAAGACTGGTTAGGAACATAAATAGAATATGAACAGAGACTGTTTATGATTGAATGGTTCTCATATATCTTAAAACTTCATAATGAATGACCAATTTTTCTTTATGCTTGTAACAGACCCCGATTCTGAGAGCAGACTGGCACTACTAAATCTAAACATCTATGTTCCAAGAGATGAGCGGTTTAGCCATGTTAAGTTTTCGGATTTTATTGCCTATTTCCTGAAATCCCTGGCTCAGGTATTGCTTCCAGAGCTGAGATCTTTGTGTGATAAAACTATCAATGAGTTTGACACCTTTGAGGATGTATTTAATCTCTACGATGGATGTATCGAGCTACCAAATGGGCCAACACTGAAGAAAATACGGGACTGCATCCCTTGGGAGCTGTTTAAGGAACTAGTTCGCTCAGATGGCGAGCGATTTCTCAAGTTCCCATTGCCTGATGTGATTAATAGTATGTAAAAGTCTTTACCCCTATGACTTGGTTTCAGATAAGCTAAACTTTTAGATTTTTAAACATGTTTATACACTAAACTACGAAGGTTTCATGATATAATTGCAGAGGATAGATCTGCATGGAGGACAGATGAAGAGTTTGCAAGAGAAATGTTGGCAGGGGTGAGCCCGGTTAACATTGCCCGCCTCCAAGTAAGATACAAGTTTCACTAATTCATTTGACTATCACAATCATACAGCTATGTTAAGTTGTTCGATACATCATTGAAATTCTATCGGCAGGAATTTCCCCCGACCAGCAAGCTAAAACCTGATGTATATGGGAATCAGAACAGTTCAATAAGAGAAGAGCACATAGAAAAGAACATGGATGGCCTCACTGTTGAACAAGTACTAATCATGCTCAACTTTCTTGCAGTCTACCATTGCGGGTTAAACCATCATAATCCAATATTTATTAAATTCATGTAACATAAGTAATCATTTCTGCCCTTTTTTGTACAGGCGATGCAATGGAACAGGCTATTCATATTAGATCATCATGATGCATTAATGCCATACCTGAGGCGAATAAACTCAACACACACGAAGACCTACGCCACCAGAACTCTCCTCTTCCTGAAAGAAGATGGGACATTGAAGCCTTTGGCAATTGAGTTAAGCTTACCACATCCACAAGGGGACCATCACGGTGCTGATAGCAAAGTTTTCACTCCAGCACCAAAAGGCAGTAAACGCATTGAGGATTCAGTGTGGCAGCTTGCCAAAGCTTACGTTGCTGTAAATGATTCTGGCTATCATCAGCTTATCAGCCACTGGTATGAAGCCTAACAAAGAAAGTGCTGTATTGTAGCATCAGGTAGCAGCTTGGTTCTAGTTTACAAGCTTCTAATTTTATTTGCAGGTTAAACACCCATGCTGTAATAGAGCCATTTGTGATTGCAACAAATAGACAGTTGAGTGTGCTTCACCCAATACATAAGCTCTTGCAACCCCACTTCCGGGACACGATGAACATAAATGCCCTAGCAAGGCACATCCTCATCAATGCTGGCGGGGTGCTTGAGAGAACAGTCTTCCCAGCTAAATTCTCCATGGAAATGTCATCCGCTATTTACAAAAACTGGGTATTCACTGAGCAGGCATTACCTGCTGACTTGCTCAAGAGGTGAGCCAGGAAGCCTGAATTCAAATTAATAGATTTCAACTTCAATCAAACTGAATTTCTTTCCACCTTCTGTTTGATTTCAGAGGAATGGCATTTCCAGACCCAAATGGCCTTCAGGGCTTAAGACTTGTGATTGAAGATTACCCGTTTGCTGTTGATGGGCTAGAAATATGGTCGGCTATTGAAACTTGGGTTACTGAATATTGCTCTTGCTACTACAAAACAGACGATGAGGTCCACAGTGATACTGAACTCAAGTCATGGTGGACAGAGCTCCGCAATGAAGGCCATGGCGACAAGAAGAAAGAGCTATGGTGGCCTAAGATGCAAACAAGAGACGAACTTATCCAATCATGTACCATAATCATATGGGTGGCTTCTGCCCTCCATGCAGCTGTTAATTTTGGGCAATATCCTTATGCTGGCTTCCTCCCTAACCGCCCAACTGTAAGCCGCCGTTTCATGCCTGAGGCAGGCACTGATGAATACGCTGAGCTTGAGTCAAACCCTGACTTAGCCTTCCTCAAAACAATAACATCCCAATTCAACACTCTCCTCGGTATATCTCTGATAGAGATTCTATCCCGACACTCAACTGATGAGGTTTATCTTGGGCAAACAGATAATCCTGAGTGGATTTCGGATGGTAAGCCCCGAGCAGCATTTAAGAAATTCGGAGAGACACTGATGGAAATTGAAAAGAGAATTGACAAAAGGAACAAGGATGAGAAATACAAGAACAGAGTTGGGCCTGTCAAGATGCCTTATACGTTGCTGTATCCTAGCACCTCGGACACAAAGAGAGAGGGTGGACTCACTGGGAGAGGAATTCCCAACAGTGTCTCTATATGAACTTTTTGATCTGCATACTACTAGATGGATAGATATTTTTGAAGCAGTTATAATTATTCTAGTGTGAAATGGTCGTGCAACTAGAGTACCAGATAGGATTTTTGTACCTGTCATATTTTTTCTTTATCATAATCTTCTACCAAAGTGGTTGTGCAGATTGTATATACTATCTTAGTGGTATGAATGAATTGGTGTTGTGCATGTGTGAATTATATGTCATTCTCAGAACACAAAAATGAGAGCACTAAAAACTGTTATTAATTTGCCTACAGAAGAGAAGACGAATCGTTCGAATCAAAAACCTGAAAAGATGCTTGTCTGCTACATTACATTGCCTGTATGTCAGGAGCTATATCTGCACCATTTTCTTATGCCAAAACAGTATCTGCATATTTGCATAGAACGAGCTTACATTCAGTATAACAACAAGCAAGCAATTATGAGAGATAAAATGAGAGAGAGAACTTACTCAATCTGCAAAGTAAATTGCACAACATTGAAGAAGATTTTGCAGTCGCGACTCTTTAGCCTCTCCTGTGACTCACCGATTGGTTGCATGTACCACGTGCAACCTTCTTGACTTGCCATATGGCTTTCCATTTTTCTTGTACCAACAAGGATGTTGATGTTGCTGAAGAAGACAATTATGCGCGAGTGCCGTAGCTTTTTCTTCGGGGCTGATGCAATTGCTATATCCATAGAGAAAATAGTAGCCTTCGGGGGAATTGTGAATTTGTGATGGCTTGTTGTGACCTAGTGGGTATGAGCTGGCCCATTTAGAGGTGGTCAAAAAAAAAATCTTACTCTTCGTTTGGATGAGGGAAAATAACTTAGATTTAGCTAAAAGTCAAGAATTTAAAAGGAGAAATTGACAATTTCATTGTTTGGCAACTTAAGCATGGAATTTATTAAATGACGTGAGGAAAAATTGTGAAAATTGGGGCATCAAATTCCCGAATTTAATTTCCATCAAAACAGGCGTTATTTCACAATTTCCATGGCACCATTTACAAAATTCGACATACATAAATCCAAACACTGAAATCTTTAATTGCCAGAAATTGAAATAATGGAAATATAAATTCCATCATTTTAGAATTTTATGTAATTTTCAATTTACTTCATCCAAACGAATGCTAATTGTTTTCCCATCTTTCAAAATATGAAAGATCACAACAGTTCATTAGTCTACTTTATTAAGAAAAGTCTTGAGTTCAAATCTTATAAAGTTATTAATATAATAAAATAAGAGCAAACAATTGATCAAAATCGAACTAATATGTAATTAATTTGTTTTTAAATATAAAAGATAATCTCAATTACTTTCTCACACATACTACTAAAATATCATGAGAGTTCGAACTTGTGACCATTGGTATACAAGTAAATGTCCTTTTTCACTAGACTAGACGGTATAACGTGTGTATATTTGTCAAAACTATATGTGCACCAACACACACAAAACGCTCATTACCATAGGTCGTGTCACATATGTAACAACTCAACCAAATAAACTCATTTCAAACAAAATATGATGATATTGGGGATCATCACTTAAAAAAAAAAAAAAAAAAAAAAAAAAAAAAAAAAAAAAAAAGGAAAAAGGAGGAAAAAAAAAAAAATAGAAAATACAATTTAGCTTCTCCCTAAGGATTTTACAAGATGACCAGAAATAAGATATGCAAAGAAGCAAAGAAGAAACAAAAGAGATGAAAATGAGGCACAGGTAGGCCAGCCAACGTATCAGAATCACAGATCCTAATTGGTCCAACCCATATCACCTTATCCAAACCCAAATCCTCACCACCCACATCAAATCCTTCTAACTCTCCCAACCAAAATCCTCCATAACCCCATAAACCAAAACAAAAATTAGACCACAACCATCTCTCTCTCTCTCTCTATCTGTGTCTGTCCCTCATGGCCATGGCAACACAAGCCACCCTCTTCACCCCAACCCCCTCAGCCCCAAAGACCAGCGTTGAGCGCTCCACTGTCCCATGGAAGCAATCAGTGTCCTCCTCCTTCATGGCCCCAAAGCCACTCATGCTCTCCTCCACCACAAGAACCATGAGGATCAATGCAGCAGCAGAAGAGAAAACTGTGGCCCCACCAAAGGAGGCTCCAGTGGGCTTCACCCCACCAGAACTCGACCCAACAACCCCATCACCAATCTTTGGTGGCAGCACGGGAGGGCTGTTGAGGAAAGCCCAGGAAGAAGAGTTCTATGTGATCACATGGGAGTCTCCAAAGGAGCAGATTTTTGAGATGCCAACTGGAGGAGCAGCCATTATGAGGGAGGGTCCTAATTTGCTGAAACTGGCTAGGAAAGAGCAATGCTTGGCTCTTGGGACAAGGCTGAGGTCAAAGTACAAGATCAAGTACCAGTTTTACAGGGTGTTCCCTAATGGGGAGGTTCAATATTTGCACCCAAAGGATGGAGTTTACCCTGAGAAGGTGAACCCAGGGCGCCAAGGGGTTGGCCAGAACTTCAGGTCTATTGGGAAGAATGTGAACCCAATTGAGGTCAAGTTCACTGGCAAGCAAGTTTATGACATATAATATGTGATTTGTGTGTATTTTTAATTGTATTTACGATCATGATGACTATGTGAGTATAATTTGTGTTTCTTGTAATTTGATTTCATTAAAATGCAATTTCAGAAACATGATTTGGGTTAATGTTTTTTTGGTTTTGTTTTGTATATGTCATATATATATATATATATATATTAATTGCCATAGATCAAATATAACATCAGTACATGAAAATTACTAAATCAAATATATATACACGAATGATGATAAGAATGTTATAGATTGACAAACCCTCGCGAATTTAAAAGCTTGACTCAGTATTTCTGAATCTCCTTATATTTACACCTTTTAAAATTGTAATCTAACTATATCCAATGAATAGCTTGTCGAATAGCTAACACCTCAACTTGCAAGACTAAAGACATTTCTATAGGAAATGAGCCAGCTAAAATTGCATTTTCGGAATGGTTTCTGATTAAGAAACATGTAATAGCAGCCTCACCATCAATAATATTATTAATAGATTCATCAAAATTAAAATTAGCTGATGGGTTCCCTCCATATTCAATATAATTCTTGTATTTCCATTGTTTCAATTAGCATCACATATAAAAGTAACTTTAAAATGGCATCCTTATGACGATGTGATAAAGGCCAGTTGGTCAGGGCAGTGAGCCAACCCTCTAAGTTCGAATTGCTCTTCAAAATCATTGATATGCAAGTGAATGTCATTCTCTACTGAGCTAGACCCTGTTGGCATGTTTATTACACGTTTAGTTTAGTAATTTAGTACTAACAATTAGGGTTAGGCAAAATCGAGTTGAGTTGGGTTGGTTCCGCTACTCGACCCGAGTTCATTAAGTTGGGCAGCCCAACATGTAAATGGGCCTAATTTACCAACTCAACCCGCTAAAATTCAAGTTAAGTTGGTGCTAGGCATGTCCTGTTGGACCTAGTTCATGTTTAAATAAACTTTTGGTCTTACATAATTTCTTTTTCTAAAGGGCAGGGGCTCAACGAGAGATAACATAAGCCCATTGGATTGTACAAAAATCAAAGTTTATATATGTTTTCATAGAAAATAATCCTTTCACAAATTAACAAGAAAAAAAAAATCATTTTTATACCTAGCAACCAACAATAATTTTTACTTATTTTAGTTTTTCTAGCAACCAACAATATATGATGTGATAGACCCAAATAATATAATGTGATAACAACATTCCCAAATCCGTGATTTATATAATATGAAATTGTCCAAGGATCACTATCCAAATAATAATATACCTTTCATCAAACAATAACAATAATAATATAATGTCTCTAGAACTTAATTTAAATCAAGATGACAAGTTTGATGTTGCGAGTCTATCAGCTAGATACCCTCCTTTTGAGGCAGTACAAAAGTTAAACGAAAGCTTACATATAACCATATGAACGGAATCAAAAAAATTTATAAAATTGACGATCGAATCACCAACAGTCTTATTTTAAAGTTGAAAGATTTCAATACCAAAAGCAAGGAAGAATCACTTTCTTTGCTTAAAATAACACTATTATTTATTGGTACATTGCATACATACACTTTTTGGATTTGGAAATTTATACTTTTAGGATATGCTCCCATATGCACAACCCATACCCATACATATTAACATATTATGCACATATTATGCAATATTGACATAATTAAGAAAAATATGTACATATACAGTGGGCCCAACCCAAACCCCAAAGCCCAAACCCAACACGAGCCAGCCAGCAAGCAAAAACATCTGGAAGGTGGAAAGGCGAGTCAACTCGGTCAAGCTCCAACAGCTGTGGTTGTGAGAATGGAATCGACCTCAATGTCGCTTCTGGTGCGGCTGATCCTTTTGTTACTACCACCATCTTTTCCGCCTACCCATACTTCTGAAACTGCTTGTGCCAGGTTGTTCACGTTCTCTAACACGTAATCTGCTTCTTTGCTTTTCACGGTTTTTCCAACCTTCATTCCAACAGATGATGTGAATTAGTACCAAATTGACCATTTTAACAAAACCTTGCATTGCAAGTTAGGTGGATTTTTATTCTATTCAATGAAGTATTTTTAGTAACGAAAGCGTATCATGATAAGGACGATGACTGATTGACTCTATCAAAGTTATTCTCGGTAGAACGATCTGTTATATCATGTGTCACAACTCAAACGTTTTATTTTAAATAATATTCAAGTTAAAACTATCTAAAATCATTTTTACTTTCCCACCCCACTTTAGCGCTTTATTCCGGACAAGAAACCACTTCAGTGGTGGCTGGCGCAATTACATGGAGACTATTATGCGCTGGTATGATACACTCTTCCAAAATAATGTACAAATATTTACAAGAGTGACAAAATTTAAAAATCAGTTAATTACCAAAACGGTGTGTAAACCCACGGCTTTCCCGGCAGCGACGTTACGGACATTGTCATCCAGAAACAGCTGCAACACGAAAAAAGACAAAAACGCGTCGTCAAATCAAAATCAAAATCAAATCTTTCAACTTCACAGTTCAAACCTCCCCCGCCTAAAAATCAATTAAACTAATCACAACTAACTCCAAATTGACAACCGAATGAGAAATAATAGCGTGCTTCGTGGCCTTACCGTACGACGAGGATCCACCTCGGCGACCCGGAGCGCGATCTCCATGGCCTCCATTGACGGCTTCAGGACCACCGGAAACTCGTCAGGCCGAATCGAACTCTGCAGGTTCGGGTTCATCGTCTCGAAGCATATGATCTGCTCGAAGCAGTCTCTCACTCCCAGACGATCCAACGCCTTCACCGCGTGCTTCCGATCCGAATTCGTAAATATCTGCAACAAATTCAAATTAATCAATTAGTTTCTTTTTCTTTAATTAAAATTTTGTTTTTGGTGATTTTGGCGTTTACGATTTTTCTCTGTGCGACGCTACGGAGGAGGTTTCGGAGTTGAGGATCGGGCTTGATCCGATCGTACGGCAACCTTCCGTGCACGACACTGTGGTAATCGTCCGCGTCGATGTCGTAGCCTAACGCCTACAGCACAAAAGCAAGCAACAAAAAATTAATTTTTGAAAAATGAAAGAGGGAAATAAATTATTTTGCGGTAAAAAAAAACACACATTTTAAAAGAAAATAAGGATGATGAATTATTACACGTAAGCCGGCGAGGGTGCTGCCGTAGCTTTTGAAAAGCTCAACTCGAAGACTGGAGGCTTTGCTCTCCGGGAACCCGCATTTCTCAACTAGAAAATCTGCATTTCAAAATATAAATTAATTTAATCTTGAATAAAAAAATTATTCATTGTCAAGTTTTGTGTTTTGAAGAAAGTGAAGGTTTGATTTCTCGCACCATCGATGTTCGTCTTGCAAGCTTCACCTAATCCAGTGTTGGAAGGGTACAGAGTGTCGTCCAAATCTGTACAAAATTAAGCAAATTAAGCGACAATTAATCGATCATGTCATCCAAGATTTAATTATGAGCTTGAGAATGAGTTAAGGATTCTGGAATTGTGCGAGAGAGCTGCGCGTACCGAAGATGAGGCAATCAAAAGGAGAAGAAGAATCGCGAACAGAGGAACTGCAGGAATCCATGTCAGGCTCAGAGAGAGAAAGAGAGAGACGGAAAGAAGAGCTGAGAGCTGTAACCGAATTTCAAAGGCAAAGAGAGCGGAGAAGAAGAAGATTGGGGGGTTTTGTGAAAAACGTGAAATGCAATGTGACAAAGGGGAGGGCGTGGAAGATGAGAACAGGTGAGGCATTTATACACGCATATAGGGAGGGAGATGAGGGGCAAGGACACGTGGAAAGTAGTGATAGGATAAGTTTATGACTAAGACCAAGAGAGAGAGAGAGACAAACTCACTTATTATTATGCATTACCGCGGTACATCTGTGGACCTACACGTCGAGGCCAAATTATGCCCCTCCTCCCAACGCAGAGCAGGTAGCAATTTTTGTGGACGAAACTACACTCACTCGTTTTCTGAGACAAATGTTTTTCACGTTTTGATAATCTGATTAAAATTGATTTTATCATAATTTAATTCAAAGATTTTTATTTTACTATATTTTATACAAGCGGTAGTTTATATTATTATAAATTAATCTAATCTGTAAAGAGGAGAACTTGAACTTGAACGCAACGAGGTTAACCTTACTGCATTGACTAATTGGCCTAAAACACGTCAGCAATTCAAAGTGTTCTGTTGTGCTAAAGTTGAACTTTAATTAAAGTAGATAGAAGGGCATTTTAGTAATTTCGGAATAACATTGCATGCGTGTCCATCTCGCTCAGAAACTTCATCCAATTGCATGTGGAAAAGGTGGCAGATTTTTTTATACCAGAAGCTACCATGGTGATGGTGGAAGTCAATCAGTATCTAAAGATACTGTCAAATTTTGTCCCCCCCCCAACCCCCATTTTATCCAAAAAAAAAAGAAAAAAGATACTGTCAAATTCCATGTGAACCGTCCATAAAAACATCTGTATTTTGTTGGTGTTCTTTGATGTGGTTTTCATTTACACTCAGTCAAATTCTTCCTGTCTTTTCCATTTTAATATCTCACACCCTAAGCATAAAATGAATGAATATCTAATATTTAGGGGGTGTGCTGAGTAAATTAGTGATTGGAAGAAGAAAGTCCCATTTCTGAAACACCAATTTTATACTGAATTAGATATGTTAAGTTAGGGTATCAAATGAGTTGTCTTTGCACAAAATCACTTTTAGCATAACAAATGGGTGAGCTTATCTTATCTACACACCCATGATTTTGTATCCACACACCTATTTACGGACAATTGGGTGAGCCTAGCTGGCTGTATATCCTCTAATATCCAACCCACCATGGGCGCAATAGAGTTTTCCTAATATGAAATTTCCTTTTATGTATAAAATAAAATAAAAAGATTGATGCATCATGTTTTTGTTTTTGTTTTTGTTTTTTTTAATTAATCACATAGATTTAAACTTAAGATATCTTCCACTAAAGTGACGTTGTTTTTTAATTTATATTAATCACAAAGATTTGAACTTGAGATATCTTCCACTAATTAAAGTGTCGTCAAATGAATTTTGATTTGTGATTTAACAAGTAATTACTTCTTTTCTGTTTTTCCAACAGATAAAATAGAGAGATAGCTTCTCCACTAAGGAACATATATACCACTAAGGACACCATATATGCTTCTCAAAGATTCCAAATAAATTTGATGTTGATATAGATATCTCCTAATTAGAAGCTTAGAGACATTTACAATTTGATGCTTCTAACTCTAATTATAAAGTATTTGTTCTTCATACTTACGATAAAAGTTCGATTCTTTCCCTTTCATTATTTGTTGAAAAAGACCACACGCTAACTTCATGAGGTAAGGGAACTCCATATGTTTCGCTTGACAAATGAATGAGACTCCTTTTGTCAAGTATGTTTGCTTTGCTCACCAAACACAATCGATTAACAACAAAAAAGAAAGCGATTAAATAGTTTAATAAGAACATGACAACGCGGTCTGTGTCACAAGTGATGCTGCTTGTGATTAACGACGGTGATGGATGGATGTGGGAACCAACCACAGACACAGTGTGCATGATGCAACATCGATCTATTCTGAATCCCCATTATTGCCTTCATAATGCCCATAAAATTCGTTAAATATTATTAACCCAATAAAAACTCAACGTTGAAATTGGTAATTGGCTGTAGAGAAAGGGAAAATGACACCTGCTTCTCACGGGCCAACGACAAAGCAACGCGAAACACGATGATTGATGACGATGCAGGTGCAGCCTTTCATATCGTCCTTCTCTTGAGTTGTAACAAGAAAGTTGAGTACTGTGATCAGCCTTTGAGATTCTTCTCTCACTCACACACCACATCTGTTTCGAATAGTTACTGATGAAAATATCTATAGAGATATCGGTGTATCTATGGCTGGGAGTGATAATATCAGTGGCACGTAAATAGTGACAAACTTTGCCTAGTTCTTTGGGGTGGAAGTACTTCTAAAAAACCCTAGCTTCTTAAACTCCCCAGCTCCCGTGTGAAGCCAGATTAATGTTAAGTTTTAATAAAATACTTATAAATCATCAGGTTAGCTGCTCAACTCAATTTTTTCTGTCTTATTGGTGCAGAGGAGAGCAAAGGGGTTATGCTGTTCGAACTCTAATATTGGATAGTGGGATTGAAACCTCTCAACATGCTCATCCTCCAAATCCATAACCCCCTTGCACATACAGCAATAATAAGCCTCAAAATCCATCGAAGGCCCAATCTCTTCAAACCCATTGGACCAATGGTGGAGTGGAGGCAGACTACAAAAGTGGGGTCTCAACTTTCAACTTTCAGTCTTGTAAAGTAGTTGCATTGCCATTTCATACTCACATAAACTCCCATATTCCAAATAGACATATCAAGAAAGAGAGACACAAACAAAGATTTATACCATAGTTTTTATAAGTTACTACACAAAAACAAAGAAAGAAAAGGAAAAAGAGAAATACAGCTAAAGATAAGGAAGACCCAAGATTGTCTTCCCACTCGCACTCTTTTGTTTCTAAGTGCTAGCTTTGCCTTTTGGTTGTGGTTCTTCACTCTTCCATTTCCCAAGCTTAATTTTGTTTGTAGGCACTGCCATGGCCATGGCCATATATGAACCTTGCCGTTCCTTCTGTGTATACATGAGTCTCGTTGTCCATCCTGCAAAAAAGCCCATCATCCTAGCTAGATCAGTAACTACTAAGACGAAAAATGAATTCCACAAGGCAAAAAAAAAAAATTGAGAACAAACAACATGTATGGCACGGGACTTACGATTGCCGGACAGCTTTGCTCAAGGTTGAGGCTGATGATAAGGTTTTTCCATCTAGGTATCTGTTCTCCCCTTTGATCCTCTGTTTAATTCTGAGGTCTAATTCATCAGTACTTAGCTCAAAAGGGGTATCTGAAGCCTGCCATTTTAAACAACTCCTTAGCCTCCTTAATTTCAATTGAAAAAACAAAATTGTGGCACTTGTATAAATAAGAAAATGTTATAGCAACAGTTCTGTTGTCAAACTAATATAAGACTTTGAGAACATAAACAATGGCATGCATTATGCCTAGGCAGAGCATATATGCTGTTAAAAAAAACTCATTTGCCATAGAGGGTGCTAGTTTTTGTACCATGATCCATCCCCAAATATCAGCATATGAGGGAACATGAGCTGAATAAGGCACAACATCTGCAGATGCAAAGCAGCAATAAGAAAATGGTGGAGATCAAAAGGGTAAGTTTGGCTAAAGAAAAATAATTTTCTTAACTTATCAAGAGGACTTACATTTAAAGACCTGCCTCAAAGTATTGTAAATGCAAGAAAACACTTCTGTATGGCTGAAAATTCCAGCAGGACCTGCCTGCATAAATACAAAAGAAGAAGTGGTTAATTCTGTCATTATGATTCTGTTTCTGTATGTGATCGCATGCATATGAGGGTGTGTTAGATACCTGTGTGACAAAAATGCCTTCCTTGCTGAGCCTAGGCTTGACAATCAGCTCATAAAAGGATTTGGTGTAGAGTTTATAGCATGGGCCTCCTTCTATTGGGTCTGCAAGGTCTCCAATTATCACATCATACTGCTCTTCTCTGTGTTCTAGCTCAGCCCTGTAACACACCTCAGTAATTAGTAACAACGATATCAGAGTTGGTAATTTTGAAAATATAATCAATATGATTTGTATATATATAGGTTGTGAATAAACCTGGCATCATTGATGATGAGCTCCAGTCTTGGGTCACAGAAAGCTTCACTGTTTACAATCAAATATGACTTACAGAACTCTACCACCTCCTGCATCATGTATTAGTTAACCAGTTAAGCATCTGATGCAATTATTTAGTTCATGTCAAATGATATTACTTGACAAATAATACTGCTTCTTAGAGTAAATAACTTTGTCATATACAATAGTTCTATATATATGTTAAATCCTGTTTTTTGTCTTTTTCAATAACAGACAAATGAAAAGGAGCCTTGGTAAAAACAGCTCAAAAGCTGGAAAACAGTAAATTCTTTAGTTTTATGCAGATTAATTTTTGATAAGGAAAGATGATAGAGGGGAAGTTTTTTTACCTCATCAATGTCACACATGACAACCTTCTCCACAGTCCTGTGTCTCAGAAGTTCTCTTGCAGTGGAGCCTTCACCTCCTCCCATGATGAAGATGTTCTTTGGACTGAAAAATTTGACATTAATTATAGAGTTATGAACAAACAATGCTTGCTGCCTTAACATCCAATATACAGAGAAAACAAAACATATATGTTTATATGTAAAGAGAAGTTATATTACTTGGGATGATGAAGAAGTGGTGGATGAACAAGACATTCATGGTAGATAAATTCATCAGTCTCAGCACTTTGAAGCTTTCCATCAATGACTAAAGCCTGCAAAATACAGAAGAGAAAATTGCATGAGCCACTTGCTGCTATCTGCTGTCATTGTTTTTACTCATAGTAGAATTCATCAAACCTTTCCAAAGGGTTTGGTGTCCAACAATGCAATGTCTTGGTATGGAGTAGCCTCCCGTATGCAAGATACAAAAACAAAAAAAAAAAAAAAAAAAAGAAGAAAAAAAAAAAGAGAGTTAATTATTAAATATCTCAATGATGAAACTAAACTTCGTGATTAGAATATTGCACTCTATTCTAACATTTTTATTATGTCTTGTCTGACCTTTTCATGACAGTGTTTCACTTTAAGAATTCTATCATTTTCTAAAGTAAGGAAGTTTGACACTGAGATTATAAAATAAGGCCATAAGTCAGAAAAGGCAAATCAAAATCTAGAATTCTGATAATAACTCAAGGAAGACAGCTATGACTTTATAATGTCTCACCCAATTATAGGGGCTGTGGTGAAAAACTCCTAATGATTTTTTCCATGAACCTTCTCATAAGTTTATAATAAAAAAGGGAAACCATAAGAAAAAAGAAAAACAGAGGTAGTAAGAAGTTGGAGCAAAGAGTTAATACAACAATGGGGGCCAGGCTTTTATTTTTTATTTTTGGGACAAAAATAACAAAAATGTGAAACCATTTGAGTTATCTAAAGATATAGGAAACATGGTGACAAACAAATATGTACCTATTAAGAGCAAAGCTCCATCTTAAATTTTCTTCAATTTCTTCCTCATACCAACAGCTCTTCCTGTATCCATTCAGAACTGAATGAGCTTTTCCATTTACTCCATTCCCATTCCCATTCCCATTGCCATTGTTGGTTCCATTGGAATAAGAAATGTCACCCATTTTCCTATAGCTGGCTATGCCAAAATACTTCACAAAACAGAACACAGTCTCTGTGTTTCTCTGAGAGAGAGAGAGAGAGAGAGAGAGAGAGAGAGAGAGAGAGAGAGAGGAGAGGTAAGTGATGGAAGAAGGAGGAGGGTTCACAATATAAGAAGCAAAAAGGTGGCAGCCAAATCGAAAGGTACTATGATTTAGGTTGGATAGAAAGCTAAGGAAATCATGGCAACAACAAAAAAACATATCCCAAAAAAAAAGAACAATGAAAATCTATTGAAGTGGGTGTGCTTGAGACATAAAAGCATGCAGCCCCGAGATATCTTCATCGGAATTCGTAAAGTAAAGGGAAATTGGGACTATTTAAGTTTTGGTTGCGTGGTTGTAACTTGTACCACTGTTTACTTTGTTCAATGTCTAGTTTTTTTTTTATCCATAACAGCAATGATAGTGAAACTAACGCACCATTGCAACCATCAGATTCTTCAACATATGATCTTCTAGGTATGTAGATAGTTCCATGGAATACGCAGTGGGCTTTGACGCGTAACTACATCTCAACGTCAAATGTGGGTTCAGTAGCTGATCAGGTAGTATGGCTGTTATTTTACGTTCAAGTTCGAATCCCCTTATAGTAGTTTGAATGTTACTTTGTGGTAAAAAACAAATGAAAAAACGAAATGTGAAAAATGAAACCTATGATATCATAGTTATGGTATGTATGAATACATGTATGATACATGATGATGATGATATTAATTTAATATAAGAAAAACTGGGTATTATAGGGGGGAAAAGGTTAAAAGATGATGATGGAGGGGTGACAACAAGCGAAAAATCTGGTTATATTCTTTGCTTCAAGAATGTGTGCAAATCTTAGTTGGAATTGAAGAAGAGAGAAGCTGAGAGAGAGAGAGAGAGGAGCGTGCACTGGAAACCATCATAACATTCTCTTTGCTTCAAAAGATTTGGAGGGCGTGCTGTGGCAGGCGCACTCATCATCACCCTCACCATTAACGCATCAATTCTTTCCCCCCAAACAGGAAATAACTTCAACCCCACACCCACCGTTAATATAATTAATTAACAAAGTTACTTATCCTATAATTAGTAAACCCTAATTAACCCTTTACTAATCAATGACCACACTGTTACTTCACTATTTATCTAATATATATTATATTTACATTTTGTTTTGAGAAATTTTACATTAAGTTTATCATGACGCAATACTTTTGTGAGCGCATTCACATGTTAAAATGTTGAAAAAAATAGTGTGAGTTGACTATCAAATTTACACATAACAAACACAAGAGAACAAAATCAGTCTCTCCACATATTATGCTTGGTTTCCTATGCAGATTATCCAAACTTGTGCAACAATTTGTGGGTCTAATGGGGTCCAAAGTCATAAGGTCCATATTCGGTGGCGTAAGGTTGGCATCAGAATGATGTGTATAATAGTATAATGGAAATGAAGAAAATATTAATAGATTAAAAGGAAAAAAAATGTGGGCAGGCCACTGAATTAGCATGGTGGCATTGTATTTGATGCAGGCCAGCTATGAATACAAGGAAATCATTCTTGTTACTTGTATTGTTGTGTGTTTGGGGGTGATGATGGATTTGCCAAACTCTTGTTTTAGAAAGGTTATGATGAGAGAGAGAGACCTCAAAGGCTGAGCTCAACTCAAACTCAAACTCAAAGGTCCCCAGGACAATATTGTGTTCCCCTATCTTCATGACCTGTGAAAAAAATCATTGCACTGGCCGAGAGTTTGTCACCCAACAAATCATATGACATGATTTTATAGATTTCTTATTTGCTTGCCTTGCTGCACCTAAAATGATGCCTTATCTTCATTTCCCATAATGCGTCTCGTGCCTTTGCTTTTCTCATGCTTTTTTTCTTAACGGCACAAAAAAATATCCAGTTTGAAATACTCATGTACGCCTCTTGGTCGGACATCTTTCCTCGGTATACATAAAGGAGCTATGCACTTGTTATCGATATAGGCCTAACTTCACCAGCAAACACTTTCTCAAAGTTTAGTTAGACCGAGCTTTACTAACAAGTAATCTTCCTATGGTACCAAACAAGATCAAAACCATACGTAATTGACAGACTTCCAAGGCCAAAAACTATGTGATTTAGGACCTTTTTAAAAAAAAACTCTTCCTAGTCTTGCCATATTACCTATTGTTAGTTGAATTAGATGCGTTGAATTTCTTTTTTTTAGTACTCTTACGAGAATTATTTGTTAGCTATATGTAAGGGTGGGCATCAATCCGGCCAACCAAGAAAAAGTCAAATGTTTCAAAACTGAATTGAATCGTAAATGGTTTGGTTTGTTTTTGAGCTTTTGCAAATAGACTTAAACCGAACTGACTGTCCACTTATATATTTATTTTATTTTACACACGTAATCCTTTCATTGGATAATAACTAGATATGGAGGTTGAATTTGAAGTTTAATGGAACTTTGAAGTTATTGATATATGGTGGTCGGACTATTCAAATAGAGAACTAAATTGTTGGAGACTAACTAGGAATGGAACCGGTCAAATTAAGTAAAAAGAAACCTAATTTAGTACTCAAATTGATGAAAAGATGAAAAGACAACTCAAAATTAGAGCCATTTGAGTAAGAACGGAAAATTTGACTGCTCAAAATAAGTTAGGTATTCATGTTACGGTATGAATTTCATTTTACCCAATTTTTTCACATGCAATTTAAGATTTTGTTTTTCTTTTGTGTGTGCTGTTCTAGAGTTGAAATGCATATGCAACGCATGAACAAAAAGTCTACACAACTTAGGCAGTGTTTGACCCGATGAAAAGATAGGATAGGAGGAAGCCCAACCAATAAAACGGCGGCGTATTGAGCTCGGGCTGATTGTGTTTCTTTTCAGGTTATGGGCTTTTCTTCATGGGTGTCATAAAAATGGAGGTAGACAGGCCCAGCCTCCAGCCCAACTCTTCCATCTCTGTAAACCCCAGACGTCAACTCTCTAAACCCTCTTTCTGAGGTCTGAGCTTTCTCTTCTCCTTGTAGCCTGCAGCTGTTCTTCCCACCCAGGTATTTCCTCTTCTTTTAATGTCTCTTTTTTTCTTGTTTCTAATTTAGAATTTAACTAGGTCATACTGTTGAGATGATATAAAATATTTTACTTGAATTTTAAGCTTTGGTTCTTGTGGAAGGGAAGAGTGAGGCTCCGTTGGGTTTGTGATTCGGAAATAGTTTTAAAAAAAAACTAGGATTGAATCTGAAAGTTTTGAGCTTTATTCTGCAAATTTTAAAAATATGAAAACTTGGTTGGTATTAAAAACATGAAAACCCGAATTTGCAACCTCAATGTCATCCGCACCATATTGTTCTTCTTAGTCATTCCATCAAACAGCTTCTCTGCGTAAAAAGTTCAGGAAATGTTCATCTATATATTCCATTATTGTGCAACCCCAAGGTTTCGTCTGGCATCTGAGAAATGTTTTAGAGGGTGATAGCTTTCCTACTATTTGTTTCTTGTTAATTATGTAATTTCGAAATTTCTTTTTTATGTAGTTCCAAGAGATGGAGTATGTGAGCCCTGAAGGCCTTCGCTTAGATGGTCGCCGCCCCATGGAAGTATTTGTCTATCTCTGTTTTTTCTTTTTTATTTAAGTATAATTATCATAATTATCATAATGCTTCATTTAATTTTATGAATTAAATAGTTTATTCTTTTCTTCTTTGATCCCAGATGAGACAAATTCGTGCAGAGATTGGTGTTGTTGCCAAAGCCGACGGGTTCTAATTACTAAACCCTTGTAATTTTTTCTTTTCATTTTTTTTACATTGGCTTTGATTTTGTTTTAAATTCATCTTGCACATCAAATTTTCAGTTCTGCTTTGTTTGAGATGGGTAACACCAAAGTCATTGCTGCAGTGTATGGCCCTAGAGAGGTTAGTTAACTTTTTTTTCTTCTTCATTAACACCTAAGTCAAATGCGGTACTCATTAGTGTTTCGAAATTTTTGTCTAATTTTCAAGTTAAATTTTCATTCAAGCTGTTTAAAAAATTACTTTGTTTTTAGGTCCAAAATAGGAGCCAACAATTGAATGACAGCGCACTGGTAATAATTCATCTAAATCTTTGTGTATCAAACTTATATATGTTGTGTTTAATATGCTAAACCTAAATCTGACAGGCATTTAATACATTTGTAAATATAATGTTGTCTGCAATTGTTAATAACTTTAGGTGCGATGTGAGTACACCATGGCAAATTTTAGTACTGGGGATCGCATGAGAAAACCAAAGGGGGATAGGTGAGATATTAATATTCTTTTTTATTGCCAACATACATGCTTTGTATGATCTTCCATTCGAAATTTCACATAACAATGTTGTATCCATTACTAGGTTAAACTATATAAATAATATGCGTATCCTTGATGCTCTCAGGCGATCAACAGAGATATCTTTAGTTATTCGCCAAACCATGGAAGCATGCATTATGACACATTTAATGCCTCGGTCCCAGGTTCCACTGTTGCATCTTGGGGAACTTTTCTTGCATGAATGTGTAGTTTGTTCTTTTCTGAGCCTTGTATCTGTTTTTTTCAGATTGATATTTTTGTGCAAGTCCTCCAAGCAGATGGAGGTAAATTGTGATGTCTCTTTGCAGTCATGGTTCTATATGATAATGTACTTTCAGATGATATGATAAATTCATGCTGCCCTGTTTCCGTCTATGTGTGCGTGCATGTTTGATCCTCTGTTATTCAATATATTTGTTGAACCAGGCATCATATTCGAATAGAATAAGTGATTGATACAGTGTTCCCAAAGTCTAATGCTAGTCACTCTTATCTGTGTAGCACTTAGAATTTTAACTATTAGCAAATACTACTAGATTTGAACAGGCTGCTTCACTATTTTAATTGGAGAATGGAACGATTTATCCTTGAGTTTGATTTTGTTTGGTTTTATTTTTGGCAGGAACTAGATCTGCATGCATTAATGCTGCAAGCCTGGCCCTTGCAGATGCTGGAATTCCAATGCGTGATCTTGTTACCTCCTGTAGTGCTGGCTATCTTAATAGCACACCTCTGCTTGGTAAATGTTTTCTTTATTTTATATTTGTATTTAAGAATACTTTTCTTTGGGAGCCCTTGGAAGGCCTCTCTGTACAAGTACGATATTGTAATTTTCATATGAGCTTATTGTTGCTGGAACGACAGATTTAAACTACATAGAAGATAGTGCTGGAGGTGCTGATGTCACTTTAGGCATTTTGCCAAAGTTGGACAAAGTGACTCTTCTTCAGGTTTTTATTTCATAATGTGCTTTTCAGTTTATTCTTCCGAATCTTAAGTTGCAATTATTGTATCAGCTGATACCGAGGGTATCTCCTTTGCCTTTGCCTTCTGTACACGACTTATTCGTGATGATCGTTGATGCAGATGGATGCTAAATTATCAGTGGAAACTTTTGAAAACGTAATGCAACTTGCGATCGAAGGCTGCAAGGCGGTTGCAACCTACATTCGAGAGGTAAGGACTTCTTTGCTGCATTTTTCCCCATCAAATGAAAAGTTCTTCCTTGTCAGTTGTCATGTGGCTTCTGTATTTGGACAATGCTCATTGATCAATGAGGCTTCATCTTCATGTTCCAGTGTTGTTATGTTTATTGGAATTTTCATCTGGGTTTGTATAACAGGTATTACTAGAGAATACAAAGCAATTGGAGTATCGCCGAGGCATCTAGTTCCAAATTAAGGTATGGCAACCAACCTCATTTGTTATTTGGTATGGAAACTTGATCCAATGGCACACAATCACCTAGGTATTCTGCTTCATGTTTTTTCTCTACCTGTAGGTTTCTGGCTGTTCAATGATGAAGTTTGAGGGTGGCTATATTACGCCGACAGTGTTGATGGAAGTAATCTTGGAATTGAACCCACTGAGTTGAAGTATCCCCAAGGGGAGAGCTTTGATTTTGGATTCTGAGAATGGTAACATCTACAACATGGGCCGAAGTGGCAACATCTATAATGTATAAACAATTTTTCCATTATGTTATTATATTCTTGTTGTAAATGAAGATTTTAAGTAGAAATTATAATCAAAGAAAGAAGCTCCGTTTATTTTCAGAATTTTCTTGTTTTCTAATAGCATTCGTATGCTTATAAATTTGGCTATTTTCTGTTTGTTTTTTCCTCTTTTTTCTTTTCGTTACATAGCCTGCCTCTAATTGCAAATTATAGAATAAAGCTCTCATTCTTTGTATTGTTTTTGCGTCACTAATTAAGCTTATTCAAACGAGTGGTAGTATAATATAATCCCATTGGAGGACCAACCAAGACAACTTTGATTTCAAGCAACTCATTCGACTAGGGAGAAGGCCAATGCCAATTTTTGTTGACAGTATGAGGCAATTAACTGTGGCTACTAGCTGGTCTTCTATTGAATGTAATGGCAACAAATTGATTGTGGTGCTAATATTTTATTTTAAGTCCTACCCCCGGTATCGTTTGTATTAAAAAAAAGGCAAGAGATTGAGAGCAACCCCTATTGAGATATCGAAGTAATGATAACTTGCCATTACTGAAGGACCATCTTAATATTGCAAACAACAAACATGTTATTTTCCATAATTGGATAAGATTGTTGAATTAGCTAGTCTAATCTACAGTGCAAGTCCCAAAACACATTTTGAAAAGGATAATGCTTCCCTCCTTGCCTACTAATGTGGTTTAGTCACAATCTGACACATGCCTCTCTTGTTAAGAATAATTAAAGTGAAAAATAAAGGGAGTCTCACTATTATACCTAATATACGAGCCCAAATTGTATAAAAAAACAATATATGAAATGAACTTTAGAAACACACCCAAATCTCATTTACAACATAACAAAGAGGCTTTGAACTTCCTATAATTTACAAAACTGCCATCGATTTTCTTAAAACAAATCCAACTTCAAAACCTCACAAAAAAAACCCAAAACACTCAAAACAAATGGGTAAAACTGGAAATTAGTATATTAAGTAAACTCAAAAATAGGGTAGCTGGCAATAGTAGGATTTTTTTTGCGTTTGTTTATAGAAATTAAATGGTGTAGTGTTTATCTATAACACTAGTGCTATGAATGAGTAAATAACTAAATATCTCATAAATAAATGCACCTTTGAGAATAAAATAAAAAAGACAAGTGTTAGTTTGTGGTTGAATCACATCAGTAGGTAAGGAGGAGTTCCTCCTTATGGGCAAGAAGGGGAAATATGATCATTTTTTTAATTTTCTTATACAAGTTAACAAAAGGTTATCTATGAGACATATTACCTTTTAAGGGTGGTGGTAGTATCAGCGCCAGCATAAAATTTGATGTCATAACATAGGAAAGGCATCAGAATAGTAGAAAGATGTGATGCTATTTCTCCTATGTGGCATTAGAATTTATGTTGCAACTAATGCCCTTATGCTTTTAGGCATCGGAAGTCAACGCCCATCACGTAAATGCAAGTCTCATAAACATCAATCCATACTAATGCTGTAAGTGGAATACGTATCGGACTCCAATGTCTAACTCTTTGATGCCTCTAACTAGTAAAAGGCCACGATGACGAATACCTCGGTTGGGGGTATTTAGAAGCAAATTTTGGCATAGTGTAAGCTAAGCTAACCATCACATGAATGAATGGCTAGAATGAGTCAGCTAATAATTTGACAAAATGAGTAGAGCAAATAATTGTAATAATGGGTTGGGCCGGCCCAGCACGATATGAGCACAATATGTTTAAATGGGGCACGACACGGCCCGAGCACGATTATTAGCGGGCCGTGCTAGGTACGATACGAAAGCATGAGTCGTGCCGGGATTAGAAAATAAATCCAATGGATCAGGCCGGCTCGCTACCAGCCATAGGCCGAGCTTGGCCTGACCCCGCTTCAAGCCCAGCCTAACCCACTTAATTTTGTTTTTTGTTGTTGTTGTCAAGGCCCACTTTACATAAACTATCTCTTAGCCTCATTCCCCTCTCGATATCTACATATATGGACTGTGATTTGGTGGCTTTTTCTTCCAACAAATCATATATTTTCATACTAAATAAATACTGAAATAAGTCCTCAATTTTTAGTCTCATATTGCATATATATAATATGTTCATTATATATATATTTTTGTATAAATTTAATATGCTAACATGAGTTTAAAAAAAAGATACAAAGTTAAATGGGACAAGCACAGGCCCGATTCAAGCACGGTATGAGAAGAACCCGCTTAAATGTGAACTTGAATTTTAGGCCAGACCACGATCAATAATTTTGATAAATGTGATGAGAAAAAATGCCTTAGTCTAAGCCCCAAAAGACTTTGGAAAATGCTACAAAAACGCAAGAGCATGTAATATCGAAGACTAACCAAATTAATCGCATGCCATTGATACTCCCTCCCTTCCCCAGTAAAGCCCTGATTAATTAGTGTTGACCCAAAGCCAAAAGAATAGTCTATGTAGACTTTTTTTTTGGGGTTTAAAAATATTCTCGCTATATTAGTCGCTATTACCGTTAGGATTACATTAAAAATTGGTCTTAGTATATGAGTTTTATCATTAGGAAGTCCTTTAGCTTCTATATTCAATTGGGTTTACATTCACAAAAAATATATATACACATAGAGCCTTCATTGACGGATATCTATCAAATAAGCTTATTCGAAAGACACCTTTTCTGGGCTTACTCTGTATTGTATTTCACTAATTCAAACTGTCTATTTTGTAGATAATCATTTAAAGATCATTTCTACAAAAAATCACTTGAATCCGATATCATTTGACCATTCAATTAAATTATTAAAATTTTAGTACTTTCTTAAAGCACCGTGTTCATTGATTTTGTAGGATATAATTAGATGTCTAAATTGTTTCCGATTTGTCTAATATTTTTTGTAAGAATGATCTATAAATGAAGACCTAAACAATAGACGGTTTGGATCGTTGAAAAACAATTTGTAAGTTATCATAAAATGCGTTTTTCAAATAAAATTATTTGGAATCCGTTGAGATATATATATGGGCTGTCAACTATTTTGTCAGGAATCGTTATTTTTTTTAATATACATCTAACAAAGGCTTGTGAATAAAAATGCTCAACCAACGACTTCCAAACAAGTCTAGTTTAACTAAACTTGTTGTCTATTCCTCATTTCTGAACAAAATTTCCGACATAATTAATTAATTGTCAATGAAATTAGTCGTTCTAATTAATTAGCAAATGAGAAGCAACAACGTGCTATTTAAGGAAGGATTAATACTTTGATCATCCCACATGCACAAAGAAGCCATGGCGGCTTCAACGTTGAAACTAGTGTTCTTCTTGCTCTTTTCCTTCTTCACCTTCTCACCAATAACCTCAAGCCACCACCCACTGGACCCTCTAACCCCAATCTGAGTTCAAACTGGTTCGAACCCTAGTCAAGAAATCATACCCTAGCCCCAAACACAACCTAACCTTTCAATACATAAGCTTGGACGAGCCAGACAAACCGGCCCTCCATTCATGGCTCTCGAAACCCAAATCAAAACCCCCACCTCGCCGAGCCTTTGTCATCACACGGCTCAACAGACAATCCCATGAGCTCATAGTGGATTTATCAAATCGGTACGTAGTTTCTGATAAAGTTTACAATGGAAATGATGGCTACCCTTTGCTCACCTTGGATGAACAAACGGTGGCAAGTGAACTGCCGTTTTCCTATAAACCATTTATTGACTCGGTCAAGAAGAGGAGGCTTAACTTGTCCGAGGTTGTTTGTTCCACGTATTCAGTTGGGTGGTTTGGAGAGGAGCACAGTGGAAGAGTGATAAAGATTTTGTGTTTTTATATTGAGGGATCGGCTAATTTGTACGTGAGGCCCTTGGAGGGAGTATCTTTGCTCGTTGATCTTGATGAGTTGAAGATAGTTGAGTATTATGACCGGGCGAGGGTTCCGGTGCCAAAAGCTGAGGGGACGGAGTACAGGCGGTCGAAGCAGAAACCGCCGTTCGGTCCACGGCTGAATAGATTCGCCATAGAGCAACCGGATGGACCTGGGTTCAAGATCAATGGGCACAAAATAAGGTTAGTATCAGAGATGCGATCATGAATTATGGTATAAATGGTTTGATTCGCTTAGAAAGCCCAAATTATTGTATGATCTCACCAAACCATACTCATAACGAGAAAAAAATAAGTGAAAGTTTTTTATTAGTATATTTGTCAATGAAACTAAACCTTATATTCCACACATATATAGTTAGGTACGTGGAAATTGTCATCAAACATTGAAAAATAATCGATCACTAATGAAAAAATGCCGGCTATTGTGTTCTACATATTTGTCAATGGGGTGTCCTTTTCTCAATGGACTTAAAGATATTCAAGCCTCATGGCCTCATTTTAGTCCTATCTTTGACTTTTGACTTTTGGGCGCATGGGTATGGGAGTAGTACAAAATTTTTTTTTTTTTTTGTTTAACTTTAACTTTGAGGAAGACTTTTAACTTGACAACACTCCCAAAGTGCTGGTTTAAGGCCTAATTTATCATAAAGGATTGTAGTTTAAGTGATTAAGAGTAATTAACTTTTTATGTTTAAATCCCTTCATTTAATATCTCTGTATCAAAAGAAAAATAATAATTATCTGAAAGTTACAATCACTTATTTTGAGAGTGTCCGAAGAAAGTATTAAAATTTTACTTTATTTATTTTATAGAGTGTTAAATGTTAATAGAATCACTGTAACTCATTCTTGCTTTTAAAATGCAACCAGTTGGGCCAATTGGGAGTTCCATGTAGGATTTGATGTTCGAGCTGGTCCAATAATTTCCTTGGCATCAATATATGATCTAGAAAAGGGTACATATCGGCAAGTATTGTACAGAGGGTTCGTATCGGAGCTGTTCGTGCCATACATGGACCCAACTGAAGAATGGTACTACAAGACCTTCTTTGATGCTGGTGAGTTTGGGTTCAGTCAATCGGCTGTGCCATTGGAGCCACTGGCTGATTGCCCTGCCAATGCTGCATTCATAGACTCGTACTATGCTCGGGAGGATGGCACCCCTGTCAAAATATCCAATGCTATTTGCATATTTGAGCAACATTCTGGGAGCGTCTTGTGGCGTCACACTGAAATAGCAATTTCAAGAGAAGTGGTAAGTTTACTAGAATTCATTTTAATTCAATTACGACAATGCTTGCCTTCATGTATTTATGTGAGTAATTAGCTGATCACATGATATGATAATTGAGGTGGACTTATGGATCAATTGTTATGTCTTACTATTAATACATCAATTGTCACATCATGTGATTAACTAATATATATAATTCGGAAGTGTGTCTTTCTCGAATTATTACATGTAGTATTTTTGCATTAAGTTATATAATGTATAGATAACAGAGGTTAGGCCAGAGGTGAGCTTGATAGTGAGGATGGTCACAACCATTGGAACTACGATTACATACTCGATTGGGAATTTAAGCCAAGCGGCTCCATCAAAATAGGGGTATGATATGATTTCTTGTAATATATTTATTGATCACATTGTAAATCACATCGATATCTTTATATGGAACTCACTTATGGTTTCATAGCGAGTGAGATGAGATTATTAATATAACAATGAATCATAAGATATATATATATATATATATATAGAGAGAGGAGAGAGAGAGAGAGAGAGAGAGAGAGAGAGGAGAGAGAGAGAGAGAGAGAGAGAGGTGTTTTCCTTTTGAAAAACAGGTAGGTTTAACAGGAATACTAGAAGTGAAGGCTGCAGATTACACTCACACGAGTCAAATAAAGGAGGAGGCATATGGAACATTGCTAGCAGAAAACACAATTGGGGTGTACCACGACCATTTCTGACCTACTATCTTGATCTTGATGTGGATGGCAAAGCCAACTCCTTTGTCAAAAACAATTTGGTGACAAAAAGAGTGACAGACAAGAGCTCACTTAGGAAGAGTTATTGGACAGTCGAGAGTGAGACAGCTAAAATGAATCAGACGCCAAAATTCAGTTGGGTTTGAAGCCATCAGAGCTAGTTGTGGTAAACCCTAACAAGAGGACCAAACTGGAAACAACATAGGCTACCGTCTAATTCCAGGGTCAATTTCAAACCCACTTTTATCCTCTGATGATTTCCCACAAATTCGAAGTGCCTTCACTAATTACAATGTATGGGTCACGCCTTATAATAAGTCTGAAAAATGGGCAGGAGGACAATATATTGATCGGAGCCATGGAGATGATACATTGGCTACTTGGAGCCTCAGGTATATATTAACATTTGGTGTGAGTTTGACAATTTCAATAATACTATTTGTACAACATTTATTAACAAACTTCGCTCCTAAATTTATGTCAAATTAATGCACTACAGGAACCGAGGGATCGAAAATAAGGACATAGTATTGTGGTACACCATGGGCTTTCATCATGTTCCTTGCCAAGAAGATTTCCCAATCATGCCAACATTAAGTGGGGGGTTTGAGCTTCGGCCCACTAATTTCTTTGAGAGCAATCCAGTTCTTAAAACAAAACCTCCTAATCATGTGAATTGCACTACAAAACCCTAATTAGCATTACCTCTTAATTATGCCTAGCTTTCTTTTCTTCCTTTTTTTACCCTATAAGATTTTGTATTATGTCATCACCACCCAATAAAGATGTGTAAATTTTGTATAATAAAACATGCCAAATCAAATGGTTTTTCCTTTTCCTCTCTCTCTCTCTCTCTCTCTCTCTCTCTCTCTCTCTCTCTCTCTCTCTCTCTCCACCCAATCGAATCTACTCCCTCCCTTCCCAGTAAAGCCCTGATTAATTAGTGTTGACCCAAAGCCAAAAGAATAGTCTATGTAGACTTTTTTTTGGGGTTTAAAAATATTCTCGCTATATTAGTCGCTATTACCGTTAGGATTACATTAAAAATTGGTCTTAGTATATGAGTTTTATCATTAGGAAGTCCTTTAGCTTCTATATTCAATTGGGTTTACATTCACAAAAAATATATATACACATAGAGCCTTCATTGACGGATATCTATCAAATAAGCTTATTCGAAAGACACCTTTTCTGGGCTTACTCTGTATTGTATTTCACTAATTCAAACTGTCTATTTTGTAGATAATCATTTAAAGATCATTTCTACAAAAAATCACTTGAATCCGATATCATTTGACCATTCAATTAAATTATTAAAATTTTAGTACTTTCTTAAAGCACCGTGTTCATTGATTTTGTAGGATATAATTAGATGTCTAAATTGTTTCCGATTTGTCTAATATTTTTTGTAAGAATGATCTATAAATGAAGACCTAAACAATAGACGGTTTGGATCGTTGAAAAACAATTTGTAAGTTATCATAAAATGCGTTTTTCAAATAAAATTATTTGGAATCCGTTGAGATATATATATGGGCTGTCAACTATTTTGTCAGGAATCGTTATTTTTTTTAATATACATCTAACAAAGGCTTGTGAATAAAAATGCTCAACCAACGACTTCCAAACAAGTCTAGTTTAACTAAACTTGTTGTCTATTCCTCATTTCTGAACAAAATTTCCGACATAATTAATTAATTGTCAATGAAATTAGTCGTTCTAATTAATTAGCAAATGAGAAGCAACAACGTGCTATTTAAGGAAGGATTAATACTTTGATCATCCCACATGCACAAAGAAGCCATGGCGGCTTCAACGTTGAAACTAGTGTTCTTCTTGCTCTTTTCCTTCTTCACCTTCTCACCAATAACCTCAAGCCACCACCCACTGGACCCTCTAACCCAATCTGAGTTCAAACTGGTTCGAACCCTAGTCAAGAAATCATACCCTAGCCCCAAACACAACCTAACCTTTCAATACATAAGCTTGGACGAGCCAGACAAACCGGCCCTCCATTCATGGCTCTCGAAACCCAAATCAAAACCCCCACCTCGCCGAGCCTTTGTCATCACACGGCTCAACAGACAATCCCATGAGCTCATAGTGGATTTATCAAATCGGTACGTAGTTTCTGATAAAGTTTACAATGGAAATGATGGCTACCCTTTGCTCACCTTGGATGAACAAACGGTGGCAAGTGAACTGCCGTTTTCCTATAAACCATTTATTGACTCGGTCAAGAAGAGGAGGCTTAACTTGTCCGAGGTTGTTTGTTCCACGTATTCAGTTGGGTGGTTTGGAGAGGAGCACAGTGGAAGAGTGATAAAGATTTTGTGTTTTTATATTGAGGGATCGGCTAATTTGTACGTGAGGCCCTTGGAGGGAGTATCTTTGCTCGTTGATCTTGATGAGTTGAAGATAGTTGAGTATTATGACCGGGCGAGGGTTCCGGTGCCAAAAGCTGAGGGGACGGAGTACAGGCGGTCGAAGCAGAAACCGCCGTTCGGTCCACGGCTGAATAGATTCGCCATAGAGCAACCGGATGGACCTGGGTTCAAGATCAATGGGCACAAAATAAGGTTAGTATCAGAGATGCGATCATGAATTATGGTATAAATGGTTTGATTCGCTTAGAAAGCCCAAATTATTGTATGATCTCACTCACCAAATCACACTCATAACGTGGAAAAAAAAGGTAATAGTTTTTTATTAGTATATTTGTCAATGGAACTAGGATTAATTATTTTATTAGTCCTTGAGCTTAGATCCGATTTACATTTGAGTCCCGCAATTTCCAAATTATTTTCGTGGTCCTTTAACTTCACTTTCGTTAAGACAAATAGTCCTACCGTCAATTTTGTTAACCTTTTCTGTTAAATGCAGGAGCAAAATGGTATTTTTATATTAAAACAAAAAATGAATAAAAAATCATATCTTTAAAATAACAATAAAGAAAATCAAATTAAAAAAAAAGAAAAGAAGAAAAATCAAGTTTTGGGGAGTAGAAGTTAGGATAGAGGGGGAGAGAGAGTTTAATTTTTTATTCATATTTTAATCAATCTAATACAAAAATACAATTTTACCCCTGCATTTAACATAAAAGTTAACAAAATTGACGGCATGATCATTTGTCCTAATGAAACTGAAGTAGAAGAACCACGGGAACGATTTTGGAAATTAAAGGACTTAAATGCAAATTGAGTATAAATTCAAGAACTAATAAAATGATAAACCCATGAAACTAACCTTGAATATTCCACACGTATATAGTTAGGTAGGTGGAAATTGTCATCAAACATTGAAAAATGAATGTAATCGGTCACTAATGACAAAATATGCCGGCTATTGTGTTCTGCATATTCGTCAACGGGGTGTCTTTTTCTCAATGGACTTAAAGATATTCAAGCACGTGTACACCTCCTTTTGTATGCAAACTTGTGGATTCTTCTCAACCTCATGGCCTCATTTTAGTCCTATCTTTGACTTACTTTTGGCGCATAATTATGGGAAATAGTAAACTTCCTCTTTTTCAGTTTAACTGAACTTCGTGGAAGAGTTTTAACTTAACAACACTCCCAAAGTGCTGTTTTAAGGCCTAATTTATGATAAAGGATTTATAGTTTAAGTGATTAAGAATAATTAACGTCTTATATTTGAATCCCCTTTCTTCAATATCGCTTATCAAAAGAAAATTAATAATTATCTAAAAGTTACAATCACTTATTTTGGAAGTGTCCGAAGAAAGTATCAAAATTTTACTTTATTTTATTTTACACAAGTGTGAAATGTTAATAGAATCACTGTAACTCATTCTTGCTTTTAAAATGCAACCAGTTGGGCCAATTGGGAGTTCCATGTAGGATTTGATGTTCGAGCTGGTCCAATAATTTCCTTGGCATCAATATATGATCTAGAAAAGGGTACATATAGGCAAGTATTGTACAGAGGGTTCGTATCGGAGCTGTTCGTGCCATACATGGACCCAACTGAAGAATGGTACTACAAGACCTTCTTTGATGCTGGTGAGTTTGGGTTCGGTCAATCGGCTGTGCCATTGGAGCCACTGGCTGATTGCCCTGCCAATGCTGCATTCATAGACGCATACTATGCTGGGGAGGATGTCACCCCTGTCAAAATATCCAATGCTATTTGCATATTTGAGCAACATTCTGGGAGCGTCTTGTGGCGTCACACTGAAATTGCAATTCCAGGAGAAGTGGTAAGCTTACTAGAATTCATTTTTAATTTCAATTACGATAATTCCCTTCATGTATTTTATGTGAGTAATTAGCTGATCACGTGATATTAGATCAATTGTTATGTCTTATTGTTAATACATCAATTGTCACATCATGTGATAATTTCTAACATTACTATATGTGTAGATGTGGTATTATGAATGAGAGTTATATATATGGTGATGGTAATGTAGATAACAGAGGTTAGGCCGGAGGTGAGCTTGATAGTGAGGATGGTCACAACCGTTGGCAACTACGATTACATACTCGATTGGGAATTTAAGCCAAGTGGCTCCATCAAAATAGGGGTATGATATGATTTCTTGTAATATATTTATTGATCACATTGTAAATCACACCCATATTTTATATGGAACTCACTTATGGTTTCATAGGGAGTGAGATGAGAAAATTACAATGATGATCCTAAGGTATATAGGCTATTTTCCTTTTGAAAACAGGTAGGTTTAACAGGAATACTAGAAGTGAAGGCTGCAGATTACACCCACACGAGTCAAATAAAGGAGGAGGCATATGGAACATTGCTAGCAAAAAACACAATTGGGGTGTACCACGACCATTTCTTGACCTACTATCTTGATCTTGACGTGGATGGCGAAGCCAACTCCTTTGTCAAAAACAATTTGGTGACAAAAAGAGTGACAGACAAGAGCTCACTTAGGAAGAGTTATTGGACTGTCGAGAGTGAGACAGCTAAAACTGAATCAGATGCCAAAATTCAGTTGGGTTTGAAGCCATCGGAGCTAGTTGTGGTAAACCCTAACAAGAAGACCAAACCTGGAAACAACATAGGCTACCGTCTGATTCCAGGGTCAATTTCAAACCCACTTTTATCCTCTGATGATTTCCCACAAATCCGAGGTGCCTTCACTAATTACAATGTATGGGTCACGCCTTATAACAAGTCTGAAAAATGGGCAGGAGGACAATATATTGATCGGAGCCATGGAGATGATACATTGGCTACTTGGAGCCTCAGGTATATTTTAACATTTGGTGCGAGTTTGACAGTTTTAGATAATACTATTTGAACCACATTTATTAACAAATTTTGCTTCAAAATTTATGTCAAAATTAATGCATTGCAGGAATCGAGGGATCGAAAATAAGGACATAGTGTTGTGGTACACCATGGGCTTTCATCATGTTCCTTCCCAAGAAGATTTCCCAATCATGCCAACATTAAGTGGTGGGTTTGAGCTTCGGCCCACTAATTTCTTTGAGAGCAATCCAGTTCTTAAAACAAAACCTCCTAATCACGTGAACTGCACTACAAAACCCTAATTATGCCTAGCTTTCTTTTCTTCTTTTCTTACCCTATAAGATTTTGTATTATGTCATCGCCACCCAATAAAGATGTGTTAATTTTGTATAATAAAACATGCAAATCAAATGGTTTTTCCTTTTCATCTCTCTCTCTCTCTCTAGAATGCAGGTTAGCTAATATAGAAATGGTTCAGTTCAGGCCACCAGAACCAGTCTATAAATGGCATCTAGAAAACCTAGATTGATTATGCATTGTACACTAGAAAATCTAGATGGATATGATCTGTTGGCAATCCAACAGGCAACACATGTGGTGCGTTGATGTACCATATACCATCCTAGCTGCCCTAAATAGTGAGAAGTTATTTTGTATACTTATGCCATACTGATGATGCGGTGTACCAAATTAATAATCTAGTAGAACACGTATTTTATTATTAATATTTAAACTTCAATCTCTAAATCGGGTGAACCAACCACCAAGATTTGGATATGGATCGGATACCCCAACGTGCACCATGAAATATTTTTTTTTCTAAATAAATTAATACTCATAAAATAATAATCAAGACTAATAATTATGAATCATGATAATACAAATTTATGTGAAAATGCCTACTTGGCCAATTGGTGGTGCTGTCCACTGTCCATTGTCTATATCTAATATCTTTTGGTAAATATCATGAGGTGTTCCCACATTCGAATGGTGAGATTAATTTTCATTTAGAATTCAGTTTGTTCCTGGCCACAAAGTGTCTATATCTAATATCTTTCACGTGTTGGGAAAGTTCTCTTTTTTTTGATATACAAAGATACAAATTATGCAATGCTAATTTTCCCATCTTGTTTGATTGAGCCTTGGCTTTTGGTGCGAATTTGTTGTAGCTAAAATCTGTCATGGATACTTTTTTCAGCTTTGGTTGTGGCCTTAGTTGCTTGGTTGGCTTGAATTGACCGGTCCTTTGGAGAAGTTAGGGAAACCTGAAAAGTACTAATCATACCCCCAATGCCTAAGTCCCCATCCGCGAGGTTGGATTGGAGCTAGCTAGCACTGCTTTTCTCATTATCGATATTTATACGATATGTGTATAGATACGTTTCAAAATATCATTGACTCAAAAAAAGGATAATATTCTCGATATTTCGTCAATATTATTGATATTTTAGACTATAATCATGATTTATTATCCATTTTATTTTTAACAGTTGTAAAATATATATGGCGATGCTTGAACGGTAAAATGCTTATTTTAGCTCTATATGGATATTCATTTATGGTCCAGCAACAATTATATTCATCATCGATCACTTAATTATAGTCCAACAACAATAATAAGTATAGGTACTATATATTCCTCTTTTAATTGATTTTGTTGTGGTCAGATGGGCTAACTGGGTCTTCCATCTCGGATTTGATGTTCGAACTGGTACAATCTTATCTCTAGCATCAATTTATGATCTTGCAAAGCACAAATATAGAAGGGTCTTGTATAGAGGCTTTGTATCAGAGCTTTTTGTACCATACATGAACCCAACCGAGGACTGGTACTTCAAAACCTTCTTCGACTGATTGCCCAGCCAACGCCAAATTCATGGATGCCTACTATGCTGGCCAAGATGGCACACCTGTCAAGATATCAAATGCTTTCTGTATTTTTGAACGACAAGCAGGCAACATTTTGTGGCGTCACACAGAAGTGACCATCCCAAATAAAGTGGTAATTCAAGTTTTCTTATATTTTATTATTTTTGCTTGGTTGATTGGTTTTTATGTTGTTGGGGCATTGATATGATGGGAATTCAATTGAATTGCAGATCACCGAGGTCAGGCCAGAGGTGACGCTAGTGGTGAGGATGGTTGCAGTTGTGGGCAACTATGACTACATAATTGATTGGGTATTCAAGCCAAGTGGCTCAATCAAGCTGGAGGTATATGAGGTGGTTTTACCTAATTAAATTAACGTCTAGGATCACTAATATCATAATTCTAAACCCAAATGTTGAGTATTATAATATTGAAATCCTAAACCAAAAATGATGAATATAAGACTTAGTACATGTTATAATTTGTCGACATATCACGTGATGTTATCAACACAAACAATAATTCTTGATTATCAACTAAACATAACGATGAAGTAGTGAGTGAATCTCTCTTGCCACATAACGACGAGTTATAGCAAATATGGTCTGCAAATAAATATACGAGTTAGCAAGTGGATTATGCTTAATATGTAAACTTTAACATCTTCAACAGGTTGGGCTAACAGGTGTGCTAGAAACTGAAGGGGTTAAGTACACCAAGACAGACGAAATAGAGGAGGAAGTTTATGGTACACTAGTTGCAGACAATACCATTGCTGTAAACCATGACCACTTCTTGACTTATCATCTTGACCTTGATGTGGATGGGGAAGCCAACTCCTTTGTCAAGAACAAAATGGTGACCAAACGAGTGAAAGACCCCAGTATTCCAAGGAAGAGCTATTGGACTGTTGAAAGTGAGACGGCTAAAACTGAATCGGATGCAAAACTTCATTTGGGTTTGAAGCCATCTGACTTGGTTGTGGTAAATCCTAATAAAAGAACAAAACCTGGAAACCCAATGTGTGGGTTACACCATACAATAAATCTGAAAAATGGGCAGGAGGACAATATGTGGATCAAAGCAGAGGAGGTGATACTCTAGCAACATGGAGCCTCAGCAGGTATGGTATTATATAGAGTATGGTAATACTCTATATTATGTGACAGTCGTGTTTATTAATAATTTGGGCGAGTGAATCATGCATGATTAATAATTTGGCCGAACTTGTATATACTTAAAAAAATGCAATCACCTTAGCGTTATTCTGTCGAGTTTTGATAAGACTCTGAAAATAGTTGTGATAGTTGTTATTAATTTTATTTATTGTATTTATCACTTTGTACGTACCTTATTAATATGCGCAGGAATAGGGAGGTTAATTTATTCTAAAGTACTCAATTTTTTCTGCTTCACGACATCGATTGTCCTGATCTCTTAAGAGTTCAATCTTTTCCCTTCCCTACCTACATGGGCGGAACTAGGTAGAGGGCTACCATGGGCTCTAGCCCAGGTAGCCTTTTATAAAATTAAAATATATTACATATATTTTAATGTTATTCATCACATAAAAACTTAGTAGCCCACTTAAATGTAGTTTTGTAACCCACTGTCCACTCAATTTTTGTAGGCATATAATCATGTTATATTTAATTTGTTTGCTCAATTAATAAAATAATCTCTTAATAAACACATGATTTTAACTCTCAAAATTTTACTATTTATCCAAATCTGTACTTTAATATATTTCTAGAAAAACTATAGAAACAGTAAGTACCCAAACAAAAATTGGTCCTTAGATTTTAAGCTATAACAACTTTAACTAGCCCACCCATTGAAAAATTTCTAGTTCCACCCTTGCCTACCTATCTATATCCTTCAAACCAATTTCCTTGTAATCAATTTTGTTGGAGATCAATAATATTGGAGTAATCAATTGCAAATTCATTGAATAATGTGGGACAAATACAACACATGTGCTCCTACGTCACCCAATATATGTTGTTCATGTATTAAACTTGAAAGTTTGCCACACGTGCGGGGACTTGTTGAGAGTGTTTGTCATACATTGAAAAATTAAGGGACTTAGCCTGAGTTTATAAGGAGTTGAGCTACTGCCACTCATTGTCAATTGATTTTGAGGTGAAACCTCAACTTCCTTCAACATTATCTCTCATTTCGATTATATTTATAAAAAAAATTCAATAACTCCATTTCGCAGGTAAAAAAAGGGGGGGTTTACTTAATAACCTAGCTAGCAGTAGTGGTTGAAAATTAGGAACACAAACAATTCAATTCAGTTTAAGCAAGACTTGAATATATAGCATCTATAGTAGATTGTGGGTAAGGCTCGTATTGAGCCAATATTTCAACTACCATACAAAAAGATAAAGGGTTTTAGGCTGGGGAGGACCAAAATTTGTTAATCTCTCGAGCTAAGATAGCTTCCCCAATCAATCCGAAAATTCCAACCTTTCCTTCTTTTTTAGTGCCATATAATTGATGCTCAAGCTTGATTTTTCATATTTGTACCCTAATTTTCTGATTTTGAATTTTGTTCGTTTTCTAAATTTACTTCGTAAGTGCAAGCCTATAATTTGTTCTACATCACAGTCAAAAAGTGCAACCCTACTTGATAGACACGCAAACACACAAAACAAGGACAGAAATAAGAAAAGGAGCAGGGTCACACCTTACACGTTAGTTAAGTGAGGGATAAATTTTTGTTTTTAGAAAACAGAGTCTTCAAAAGCTTGATAGTAAACTCGAAGGTAGCATCGAGAATTTGTGCTATACTGGCTGATCAAACTCTTATTTAAGGGGACCAAAGATGTAAGGCTTTTCCATCCAATGCCATGGCTCCAATATTGGCACCAACTCTCTTACTAGTCTTCTCCATCTTCATCACTTTCTCACCAGCCTCATGCCTCACTCACCATCATCCCCTAGACTCCCTAACACCATCCGAGTTCACCCATGTCAAAACCATAGTTGAAAAATCATACCCTGTCCAAACCCTAAGCTTCCAATACGTAGGCCTAGATGAACCAGAAAAGTCCACCCTCCTCTCATGGCAATCAAAACCCACCACCACAAAATTCCCTCCTCCTCGCCGCGCCTTGGTTGTTATACGACTCAACAAGCAAACCCTCGAGCTCATAGTCGATATCTCAGCCCGTTCCGTAGTCTCCACCATTAAAGTTGACAACCAACATGGCTACCCTTTGCTAAACGATGAAGAACAATCAGCTGCAAGTGAGCTCCCATTCAAATATGGACCATTTATCCAGTCCATTAAAAAGAGAGCACTCAATATATCCGAAGTTGTGTGCACCACTTTTTCAGTGGGGTGGTTTGGAGAGGCGAAGACTAAAAGAACAACGAAATTAAATTGTTTTTACAAAGAGGGGAGCGTGAACTTGTATGTGAGGCCAGTGGAGGGAATAACAGTGGTGGTTGATCTGGAAGAGCAGAAAATAGTTGAATATAAGGATAGGTTTGTTGTTCCAGTGCCAAAAGCTGAGGGAACTGAGTACCAAGCGGCCAATCAGAAGCCTCCTTTTGGTCCAAAGCTAAATGGTGCTCCAGTTGTGTCTGCGGAAAAAGGGTTCAAGCTCGACGGAAACACTGTCAGGTTAGTTCTCAAACTTAATTAATTTGTATTTACATATTTCCACCAAGTTAAAGACAACTTTGTCTCTTTTTTTTACTAATAATATATTGCTAAGTGGAATATTCTAGTTAAGAGTGTTAGAATCTTTTGATCAAAGAAAAAAAAGAGTGTTAGAATCTAATCCAATTCAATGATTACAAAGTTAATGGAATTAGATGCGAAATGAATAATAAAGCTAGATATATGGAAGTATTTTGGTTATGAAATGGGTGGGGTTATTTACACTAACATTCTTTAAGGTTTTGATTTTTTGCACAAAATTCTTGAGATTTTGGAAATTACCTGAACACCTCTTGAAGTTTTAAATTATTTTCACCAAATCCCTTTCAGTTGATTTTCTTCCAAATATTGATGATTTTAAATATAAAATTTCTCCAAATGACAAAGTTAGCATTTGAGATTAGATTGCAGATACATTCATTAAGGTAAATTTTGTCATTTGCATAAGTTTTTTTTGTCTAATGTAATCACCAATTTATGGACGAAAATAATCAGCTAAAGTGGATTTTGTGAAAACAATTGGAAACCTCAAGAGGTATTCATGTAATTTTTGAAACATCAGAGAGTTCTGTGAAAACACCGAAAATCTCAGGATAAATAACTCAAATAGGTGCTAAGTTTTACCCTATCATCAAATGGTTTAGATTATTCATAATTTTGATAGTTACCAATGCTTACAAGACCAAAGAAGCATGAAAACAATTTGAATTGAATTTTCACGAGCTGAATCCGATTCGATTGTGTTGGTTTTTAAAGTTAAATATTCAGTTAAATTTGTCAAAATCTTTGAAAGACGTGTGTATATACATGTGTACCAAAACTGATAGTGAATTTGTGATGATCAGATGGGCGAACTGGGCCTTCCATCTCGGATTTGATGTTCGAACCGGTGTAATTATATCTCAGGCATCAATATATGATCTAGAAAAGCACAAATATAGGAGGGTCTTGTACAGAGGCTTTGTGTCAGAGCTGTTCGTGCCATACATGGACCCAACAGAGGAATGGTACTACAAAACCTTCTTTGATTGTGGAGAATTTGGGTTTGGCCTCTCCACTGTGCCACTTCAGCCCTTGACTGATTGCCCAGCCAATGCCCAATTCATGGATGCCTACTATGCCGGCCAAGATGGCACACCTGTCAAGATATCAAATGCTTATTGTATCTTTGAAAGACATGCAGGTAACATCCTGTGGCGCCACACAGAAGTTACCATCCCAGATATAGAGGTAATTTAGTTGTTATTTTATATTAATTTTTTGTATTTTTAGATGGGTTTTTAATGTAATTGTGGTTTTGCTTAAGAGAGTTCAATGGAATTGCAGATAACAGAGGTCAGGGCAGAGGTGACTCTGGTAGTGAGAATGGTCTCAACTATAGGCAACTATGACTACATAATTGATTGGGAATTCAAGCCAAGTGGCTCCATTAAAATGGAGGTACATATCAAGATAGGGTTTTATAATGTATGTATGAAATGGTTATGTTGATAGATAGTGAATCTCGACCTTTGATCATGTTGATTTTTATCTAGAATGTCTGGTCTCGATTCATAGTCTGACAGTATGAGTCTGACAACGAACATTACCCATTGATACTTATGTTTTGTAATTAACCTTCAACTCCTTAAACAGGTTGGGCTAACAGGTGTGCTAGAAATTGGAGCGGTCACATACACCCACAATGACCAAATACATGAGGAAGTTTATGGTACATTAGTGGCAGATAATAGCATTGCCGTGAACCATGATCACTTCTTGACTTACCATCTTGACCTTGATGTGGATGGTGAAGCCAACTCCTTCGTCAAGAACAAGTTTGTGACAAAACGTGTGACAGACAAGAGCATACCAAGGAAGAGTTACTGGAATATTGTAAGTGAGACAGCCAAAACTGAAGCAGATGCAAGACTTCACCTGGGTTTGACGCCAGCAGACCTGGTTGTAGTAAACCCTAACAAGAAAACCAAACCCGGGAACCCATTTGGCTATCGCTTGGTTCCCGGGTCAGTTGCAGGACCCCTTTTGGTAGAGGATGACTACCCACAAATTCGCGGTGCCTTCACCAAGTACAATGTGTGGATCACACCATACAACAAGTCCGAAAAATGGGCAGGAGGAAAGTATGTTGATCAAAGCAGAGGAGGTGACACTTTAGATGTGTGGAGCCAAAGGTATTAATTGTGTGATTAAATTTTTTTAATACCATGTTTTTTATATACAAGCAATAGTCTAAATTACACTGTTGTTGATTTTTGTTCCGAGTGTTTGGTCATTTTTGTGCGTGCAGGAATAGGCAGATTGAGAACAAAGACATAGTGTTGTGGTACACCATTGGGTTTCACCACAATCCTTGCCAAGAGGACTTTCCAATGATGCCAACATTGAGTGGTGGATTTGAGCTCCGTCCAACCAATTTCTTTGAGAGCAGTCCAGTGCTTAAAGTTAGAACAATACCTCATAAGCATGTGAACTGGCCTAATTGCACCACCAAAAACTAGTTGGGTTTTTTGTTTGTGATGAGTACTAATAAGCCGAAAGGGCTCCTGCATAAGTGAGATTTTCTCCCATTCTGTTGTCTAATTCATTGGGCAATTTTGTCACTTAATTTGGGTGTTTTCCATTGCAAACTGAATAATCTATACACACGTGCTACACGTAATCGGCTTATAAGAAGTTGAGTCACTCGCTTCATCGTCACTTGGTTTTGGAGTTGAAATCTCGACTTCCTTCACAAACCACATTTGAAAGAGAAAATTTGACAGCATCCATTGTTGTCACTAACCAGACAAACTTATTATATATACAGTGAACAGAGGCAATCCAATCATCTATACAACAACCAGACAAACTTATTATATATACAGTGAACAGCGGCAATCCAATCATCTATAAACCACCCTTAATCAATTAAATTAACAATAAGTAATTGCACTTTGGAAGATTACTGTTAAAAGTAATTGTCATAAGAGTTTTCCTTGTAAAAGAATTTAACACGTGTTATGGAGAGCATCTTTGTTAGAGTAATGGGTTACTCTCAAAAAAATTTGCAGGGCGGAGCTCGAACCCACCATGAAGTGTGGGCATAGCTGGGAAATCTTCTTGATATGGAATGTGATGAAATCCCACTGTGTACCATACTACTATATCCTTGTTTTCAATTGCTCTGTTCCTGCATGCCATGGAAAAAGTGTTCCCTCTTAAGTCAACTTTCATGCAAAATTAAACTATACAACATCACGGCGACTGATTTCTTATCAGTTGACATATTAACCAACTTATCTCGGCAATTGATATGTTAAATTCTTGTTTGAATGTGTAGTTTAAATTAACAATCTTACAACATAACAGGATACCTCGTAAGAGAACATTATACTAAATTTATAGATCCCATTTCTATTTGGCGAGTCCTGTTAAAACTTTAATATCCAATTTCCCATGAAACTTCAGTTTCTTTACTTGCATTTCAAGAAACCCCAACCATTTTCAATGAAATGTTCAGCTATTTGTACAGAGAACAGAACTAAGATATAGACAATGTTGGCTACCTCTTGCTCATTATCTAAAAGATAAAAAAAAGCAGCAGCAGAAAGTTACCTCTTGCTCCAAACAGCTAAGCCATCATCTCCATGGCTCCTATCAGCATAGAACCCTCCAGCCCACCTCTCTGACTTATTATAAGCAGTCACCCAAACTTGATACTTAGTATAAGCAGCTCTAATCTGCGGGTAATCATCATCAGCCAGTAGAGAAGTGACCGGCTGTCCAGTGATCAGCCGGTAGCCCACCACATTCCCAAGCCTAGTCATCCTACTTGGGTTCACAATTAACAACTCAGCTGGCTCCAAGCCGAGCCTAATCCTAGCCTCGGCTTCAGTCTTGGCGGTTTCCTTAACCACCCTCCAGTAACTCTTTCTAGGTGATGTGGCGTTAACGGGGTTTGTTCTTGCCGTTTGCAACTTGGACTTGACAAAGGAGTTGTCGTTACCGTCAACGTCAAGGTCTAAGAAGTAGGTGAGGAAGTGGTCGTGGTTAACGGCGACGGTGTTTTCTGAAACTAAAGTTCCGTAAACGCTTTCCTTTATCTGGTCGTTATTTGTGTATGACGTGGCCTTCGTCTCCAACACACCTGTTAATCCCACCTGGCAACAAAGTGGATGATCATAATTAGTTTTCTTTCTCAAATGAAGTAGGGGGAACACTCTCTATTAGCCATTATAGTGATTGAGCTCTGGTTGATTCACATGATATTAGTGATTGTTTGACATGATATCGAAACTCTAATTTGCTGAGGTTCTAACTCGAAACCAAAAGTTTTTTGGAGAGCACATAAACACTTCCCATTAGATTAGTGCTTGTGACTGAAGTGTCGAACTGACAAGAAATGAGCTTAATTATCTCAAACTTCCAAGCATCAACAAAAGGAATCAAGGGAGAGAGAGAGAGAGGGGAAAAAAAAAACTTACCCCAACTTTAATGGTGCCACTTTGCTCAAATTCCCAATCAAGAACATAATCATAGTTACCAACAGTAGCCACCATTCTAACCACCAAAGTCGTCTCCTGCTGCCCACTTCTAATCTACAAAACCAGCCACTTCATATTAACACTGCAGGTTTTTTGGTTGTTGCAAGCACACAGATTAATTAGTATTAAAAAATCAAAACCTTAAACCTTAAACACTTCCTTACCAATTTTCCAGGAACGTTAATCTCAGTATGTCTCATCGCAACATCACCTGAGAACCTTTCAAAAATGCAAATGGCCCTTTGCACCTTTTGAGGCTTGCCATCAGCCCCAGCCATATACCCATCTACATATTTTGCATTTTCTGGGCAATCAATCAGTGGCTGCAGACTATCAGCTGATCTCCCAAACCCAAACTCACCCAAGTCCATGAAAGTCTTAAAATACCACTCACTTGTAGGATCCATATATGGCACAAATGTCTCTGACACGTGACCTTTGTATAGCACACTCCTATACTTCTTCTTTCTGCTGTCAAATACAGAAGCTGTTGAGATCACAACTCCTGCTCTAGCATTGAACCCAACATGAAAAACCCAATTTGCCCATTTGACCTTGTGGCCTGAAATGGTGAACCCACTATTGGTTTTGTTGCAAGAAGCAGAATTGGAGTTGCCTTTTGGTGTTTGAAAATCAGTGCCCTCAGCTTTAGGCAAAGGGGCTCTTAGCCTATCAGTGTACATTGTAATCTGCATCAAATCAACGTCCACTAGCATGGTAATTCCCTGAATAGGCCTTGTGAAAACATTGACACTTCCTCCTCTGTAAAAGCATTGAACTTTTACAGCTCTCTTTGTTGTATGCTCCCCATACCAACCAATTGAAAAGGGTAAGCAGGAAACTTCAGATAGATTCAATCCCCTTGTTGAAATTGACATCTTGAATTTGGGGTGACTGAGAGGCAGTTTACTTACTTGGAAGAGCTCAGTAAAGCTGAGAGGAGGGTAACCATGACCTGTGTAGACATGGTCTGATATGACCGAACCGGTAGCCAGGTCCACAATGAGTTCGTGGGTCTGACCACCGGCTCGAGCCACCACCTTAGCCTGCCGGGGTGGGGTGGACCTCTTTTTTTCACTTGAAGATAGCCACTTGAGAACATCAGGTTTCTCTGGCTCTTCAGTGTCAACAAAATGAAAGGTGAGGTTTGGAAGAGATCCAAGGTGAGACTTCTGAACTGTGAGTCTTATTTTGTTGATCTCAGTTGGGTTGAGAGTGTCTAGAGGGTGGGATGTGCTAGCTGAGAAGCAGCACTGTAGGATCAAACTAATGGCTATAAATAGAGCAGTCATGGATTTTTGCTTTGCAAATTCCTAAAGGAATCAATTTGGGTAGAGGTGGTTCTAGGTAGCTAACTGTTCTGTTTGGCATTATACAACAGAAAAAAAGCAAAAATTTATAGAATCTCTGGTCCAAATTTGCATAATAATAAAGAGGGACTGCCCTGACTTTAATGGGACAACTCACATTGTCTTGGACTTTAATTTTGCAGGCTCGCTCTTGCTTTGTGTCTTTGCCTTGCACTGAGAGCAAGCATATTTAATTGGCTTTGCTTTGCTTTGCTTTCGAGTCTTTGATAATGAAGTGAAGGGCACGATCATCATTTTACACACCTGTATTTGCAACTACTTGCTCTTAAACAAGCCACATGTTACAAGATTCTTTTTTTTTTGGACGAAAATGTTACAAGATTCAATAATAATTATATGTCAACGACTAATAAAAGATTGAACCATAAATACTATCAGCTGTTTACTTCAATACTTGAAACCATATTAAATACATTCATAAATATCTTTTCACTGACTTTAGTAGTATGGTCACGTGAACGTGACACATCTTGTATACATATGATAATATAAGTGGATATTTATTAATACTATTCTCTAAAAGGGAAAAAAATAAACCATATCGTGCACCATATTATAACATGTGTACAAGATGTACCACGTAGCTATATAACTGTAGTATTCTACAATTTCTCCGATGCATTGATATAGACATTTAAATCTGACTTCAAGGAGAGTTATTTATGAGGATTGCTGGCTAAAAGAACCAGGAAGCAGTATGTCATGTGGGCCTGTGGTTGTTTTTAATTCCTGCCAACAAATATGCAGCAGGTGGAGCCTATAATGCCCAATGAGCTATATTTTGAGAATTCTTACAGCATAGCCCAAACTATACATGGATGCCTTCAATTCAATGGCCTACTTAAAAATTTCTCAGCCTCTCCCAATTTTTTTTGGGGGTATTTTTCTTGCATTGAGAGCAAAAAGATTGATTGAGTTGTACTCAATAAGCTGGTGCATGATCATCAGCATGACATGTAGTCACTGACTCATTGGTAGGGCTGGCAATGGGTCGTGTCGTGTCGGGATATTAAACGTGTCAAGAATGCTCAACCCGAACCCAACCCATTTAATAAACGTGTCGTGTCGGGTTCGGGTCGTCTTTTATCGTACGGGTTTCGAGTCGTGTAACGGGTTGATAAATAATAACATGCATGTTACAAAAGTCACAACTGAAAAAATTTAAATAAAAAAAACAGAGAGATATAAGGAAAAGAAAGAAAAAAAAGGATAGAGAGAGGAGAGAAGAGAGAATGAAAACAAAAAAAATAGAGAGAGGAGAGAAAAGAGAAGGGAAACAAAAAAAAATTGAGAGAGAGAGAGAGAGAGAAGAGAGAAGGAAAGAAATAAAAATAAAAAAGAGAGGAGAGAAAACTAAAGAGAAGGAAAAGAAAGAAAAAAAATAAGAGAGGAGAGAAAACTAAAGAGAAGTAAAAAAGAGAGGAGAAAAGAGAGAAGGAAAAGAAATTTAAAAAGAGAGAGGAGAAGATAGACGGAAAAGAAAGAAAAACAAAAGAAGAAAAAGAAACATTATAAATATCAAAAGGCATAGTATATAATCACAAAGTTGTATCTAGCATAGTGGATAAGGTGTTGGAGAGTAATGAGGATGGAGGAGGTTCGAAACTCCATATGTGTGTTTTGAAGTCTCTATTTCCCTATATTTTTTCGCGGGTTGGCGTGTCTTACACGGGTTGACACGACCCGTGACATGACCCGTTTAATAAACGGGTTACACATGTATTTTAACGGGTTGGCGGGTTGACCCGAAACCCACCCGTTTAATAAACGGGTCAAAACGGATTGACCCGAAAATTACCCAATTATTAATCGTGCGGGTTCGAGTCGTGTTTTTTCCGTGCGGGTTTCGAGTCGTGTAACGGGTCGGGTAGGAAATTGCCACCCCTACTCATTGGATCAAATTTATGACTTTTCTTCAAAGGAGTACCCAAGCTCCCCTTCATGCAGAAATTAGGAAATAGTACAAGGAGGTTAAAAAGAGTGAAAGTGCAATACTTGGATGTTTCATTTTCCTTCAAGCAGAATTTCTCCCCGGGACAATGTTGAAGGTGGATGCGCAATTTGACCTCTTCGCATATTGGGGCCGGACAGGATTGCTTTCAAAGAAATTGGTTGGCCGGAGCTCAAACTGGTTGCTAATTGTTGGCAATATGGGAAAATCTTCTTGGTAAGGCACATGGTGTACCACAACACAATGTCCTTGTTTTCTATGTCCCTATTCCTGCATCAAACACATTACTTAGAAACCATGGTGACTGATGGTAAAACTTCATCCATATTTAAAAATAATGGTAAATGGTCTAGTTTTGGAAGCAAAGGCTAATTAGTTAGTACCTGCTGCTCCATGAAGCCAAGGGCTCATCCTCTCTTCTTCGATCAGCATTTAGTCCTCTGCCCAATTCTCAAATTCTCAGTTTAAATTCAGAACAACCCCAAATTGTGGTTGCCGTTCGTGGGTAGAGATGATGAAGAGTGAAATGAGGAAGAGAAGAAAGGAGAGGAATTTGGAGGAGGAGGAGGAGCTTATAGCCAAGGCGGCTCTGGCTATGACTTTTGGGAAAGGGACCAATGGGTTCATTTACTTTTCAATTGTTTCCTTTGTAGATACTTGTTCAGAAATACCCCACCGGTGTACATCTTCCTTATATTATTTTCTGACTTATGCATCGGAGGGCTATTGGTCAACACTACGCCGATGTTCATCCAATTATTGTTCTTGTTTTGCAGGGAATCTTGAAAAAACATATTAAAGTAGAGCGTTGATCTTCCATAAATCCACCCAGGAGGAAAATTGCTACCACAGTGCCAACACCACACCAACATTTTCTGAGGTTTTGAAATGATATTCTTGATTAGGATAGTTTGTTAGGGCAAAAGTCGTTTCCTTTTACATTAAAATTCAAACTTTCCATTTGATGAATTATGGGTTTTATTTATAATCAACGAGGTCTAATTCTAGTGAAAAAAGACATTGGCTTGCGGACAAGTGGTTTCAGGTACAAACTCCTATGACACGGTAATAGTATGTGTGTGAAAACACCTCTCTTGTGTAATTTATTAGACTATCATTTGTACTAAAAAATAACTTCGTCGTAACTTGAAAAAATAAAATAAAATAAATAGAGGGATTGTCTGGGCTTGGGCTTGGGCTCCAAAGCCGAGCCCAAGACCGACAGGCATTCCATTCCAGTCCATGTATTCTGGCGGTACTTACGGTCTGGATCCTTCTAGCGAGCACCGAAAGCAAATCCTGCACCCTACACTGCAGTTTTGGTGTAAGCTGTGGACTTTGATCACACATGGCACAAATCGAATGGCCTTTGAAAATCAATGATCATCATACTATCGATCAATAATCATAAGAGCATAAAACGGACAATTAATTGAAAGGAAAAAAAATAATTTGTAAATGGTGGCTTCAGAACTTAAGGTGCGAGTGCTCAACATTTCTAAACTTTAAAATAAAAATAAAAAAAAAAAAAAAAAAAAAAAAAGGCAAAAAGGTGATTGCTGCCACCTTTCACTCTAGGAAGCTCTAGAAGTTGGGCACCGTTGTATTAAGAAGATGCTCAACTCTCTCTCGTTCTTTCTAGACCGAAGCGGTTCTTCGTCTTCTTCTTGTGTTGTATCTTTTCTCCCCTGTTTGTGCTCTAAGCTCTCATTGCTGCTCTGCTCTCTTACTCAACTGTAAGTGCCTCCTCATTTCCTTTACATAACATTTTGCGTTTATTTTATGTATTTTTTTATTTTTCGGTTATGTTATGGTAGCTGCTTATGCATAGAGTAGAGCTTCAGAAATCTCTGTGTCTCGGCAAAATTATGAATGCATGCGCTGCTTTATTGCTTCAGTCATTACTGTTTTCTGAGTTATTTTTTATTGGTACCCAAGAGCTAGTTCTTGCTTTCTGGAAATGCAAAGGGGTCGTGTCTCTGTTTTGGAGCGTTATCTTTTGTTCTGAGTTCGAGCTTTCTTGTCAAGCTCTTCTTCACATATTTCTTTGCATTTTTCAAAGTTTTCAATTTTCTGACATATTTGTATTCTGGGATTTGATAATTGATGCTCTGTCTTGATATTATATATTCAATTTCAAGTCAAATATGTGGGGTTCTGGTCTCTTGTATTTCTACCAACAAATATGCAATGGGCTAATGGCTAAAATACCCGATAGGTGTTTGTGTGAAGGCGTTAATGAACTATATTTTGCCAATTCTTTCTGTATGGTTTGAGGGTTTAGTGGTTTTTAAGGGAGTGGATTGAACATGGCCTTGGTTTTTTTTAAAACAAGTACCAATAAGGAATTATCTTAACAAATCCTCAAATTGCAAAAGAGAATCATTTTCGTTGTGTCAGCTTGTAAGTAAACAATATGTAGAATACTAATTTAGGAAGACACAGGGTGGTATCATACATGAAACCTTGGGATTCATAGGAGTTGCTTGGGATAACTGGTTCTTGGGTGATTTGGCAGCACAATCTGGGGAAAGTGGAACTCGTATTGAATTTTTGAAATGGTACGTACCAAACAAAATTTGTGTAACTCTGAAGGATTATTAAGTTTCAGCCCCAATCCATATTTTGGAACAAAAAATGCTGCGTTGAGTCCCATTTGCTGTTTTTCTGTTTCACTGTAGTCTCTGTACACAATCTGTTGTATGGTGCTTCTGATGACGAGTACAAGAAATTGAGTATTTGTTTTTTTGCATACCACTTGGGCTAAGGGTCATGGTCCATATTATAATCGAGGAGATTTTTTTGTAAGTTCTGGTTACCTTCCTCTACTGCATGTATGTGGATTCCGTTGTTATGTGGTTGATCCCAAAAAGTACGTTGTGATAGGGAGGTAATATAAACAACACATACAAATGTTTCTCCTCTTTTAGACAGACTTTTAAAATGAATGTTGTAACACTTTTGCCTACTCTTTCCTTTTTTTCTCTCTGAGTCTCCTCTTCTGCTCTCTTCTATTCTAATGATTTTGTGCACATCTTCATCCTTTTGCATCTTTTGTAATGCAGGAATGGCTGAGCCAGCGTACACCGTGGCATCCGATAGTGAAACTACTGGAGAGGAAAAATCGTCAGCCACTTTTTCTGAAACTGCAATTGGAATTGACATTGGCACTTCACAGTGCAGTGTTGCGGTCTGGAATGGCTCCCAGGTTGAGCTCCTTAAGAATACTAGAAACCAGAAGATGATGCGTTCATATGTCACATTCAAGGATGAGAACCCATCAGGGGGAGTAAGCAGTCAACTCGAGAATGAGCAGGACGTGTTATCCGGAGCTGCAATCTTCAACATGAAACGCTTAATTGGCAGAGTTGATACTGATCCAGTTGTCCACTCAAGCAAGAGCCTACCGTTTTTAGTACAAACATTGGGCATTGGGGTGCGCCCATTAATTGCAGCCTTGGTCAACAATGTGTGGAGGTCCACCACTCCTGAAGAAGTAGTGGCAATATTTTTGGTGGAACTCAAGGCAATGGCAGAAATCCGGTTGAAACGGCCCATAAAAAATGTTGTCCTGACCATTCCAGCTTCATTCAGCCGATTCCAGCTGACTCGTATTGAAAGAGCTTGTGCCATGGCTGGTCTTCATGTACTCAGGCTGATGCCTGAACCAACTGCTGTTGCGTTGTTATATGCTCAACAGAATGCATCTCAGAACTCAAATACTGGATCGGAGAAGATTGCTCTAATCTTCAATATGGGTGCTGGATACTGTGATGTAGCTGTAACTGCTACGGCTGGAGGAGTTTCTCAAATAAAAGCCTTAGCAGGATCTGCCATTGGAGGGGAAGACTTGCTTCAGAATATGATGCGTCATCTGTTGCCAGATTCCGAGAGTCTTTTAACTAGTTGTAGACTTGATGATATAAAGTCTGTGGGCTTACTTCGAGTTGCAACCCAAGAGGCAATACACAGTCTCTCCTCCCAAACTAATGTTCAAGTTGATGTTGACTTGGGAAATGGAACAAAAATATGTAAGGTTGTGGATCGCGGGGAATTTGAGGAAGTTAACCGAGATGTGTTTGATAAGTGTGCGAGCCTCATAATCCAGTGCTTGCACGATGCAAAGGTTGATACTGAGGATGTGAGCGATGTAATAGTTGTTGGTGGATGTTCGTATATTCCAAAGATAAAAAGCCTTGTCATGAGCACATGCAAAAAGCAGGAGCTTTACAAAGGAATGAACCCATTGGAAGCTGCTGTCTCTGGAGCAGCACTAGAAGGAGCGGTGGCATCAGGTCTTAGTGATCCCTTTGGAAGTTTGGACTTGCTAACCATTCAAGCCACTCCTTTGGCCATTGGTATTCGAGCTGATGGAAACAACTTTGTGCCCATCATACCTAGAAGCACCACAATGCCAGCACAAAAAGATCTGATTTTCACAACCGCCCATGATAATCAAGCTGAAGCACTGATAATTGTGTATGAAGGAGAGGGGAAGAAGGTGGAAGAAAATCATTTGCTGGGCTATTTCAAGATCACGGGAATTCCGCTGGCCCCCAAAGGAGTTCCAGAAATAAGAGTAATACTGGACATTGATGCTTCAAGCGTGCTGCGAGTTTTGGCTGGGGTCTTAATGCCAGGATCTCATCAACCAGTAAATCCAGTCATGGGAGTGAGGATGCCGACAGTTGATGACGGTCACGGCTGGTGTGCTGAAGCCCTAAACAGAGCTTATGGTTCTACTCTAGACTTGGTAACAGTGCAGAGGAAGATATAGTCACCACTTAACAGGTATGCACAGAATCAAAGTATAGTACCAACAGTTGAAATGTAAGGATAAGACTCTGTTTGCGTACTTTATGGCGTGTGGATTGGGTGTAATAAGCTGGTTCTGTTTCAATGGTGTATTGCATGTTAGCTGTGTTTTGAGTCTTGCTGCTTCACTGTCTCTTATTTTTCTAATTAATCTGCCTTTAATTAAAATCACAAAAATGAAGTTTATCATTGAAATAAAAATTGGTTGATCTTCTACATGTTGCGTGCCCCATTTGAAAGATATGTTGCGTATGCAGAATATATAACTTGTAATTGTCCTGAGAACGAATATGATGACTGAATTAGTATTCAACAAAAAGAATATTCTGAAAAAGAAAAGAATAAAAAAACACATATATAGTCGAACTCTTAGATTCTTGCGTGATAGAATAAACTCCAAACCCCAAAGGTGATGCTTAATTCACAAATTTCAAATATTTGCATCAAATTTGCAAGGAAATGAGATTCAAAAGAAGTTGCAGAGCAAAATCAACTTGTAATAGTCCTGCAAAGCAAATTCGAGAGGAATAGCAAATGTTGTGCTAAAGAACGTTAAAATTTCAGAAAAATTTTACAATGCGAAAGTTGCCATATGGATTGATTTCCGTTGGACATGGGATTGCTTGTCTTTACCTTTAGGATTGTTACAAGACCAGACTGTTAAGAAATTTAAGTAAGAAAAAAGGACCGTTTCCCCCCTTAATCCCTCCGCAAAATGACTACATCAGATAAATCTTTGAACGAGTGAAGATGAAATTTTGTGATGTTGCGTGACTGATCACGTAATGAAAGCACACGATCGACAAACGTTATAATTCTTTCAGGTGAATTCAACTGAAAACAAATCGTCGCCATCGTCCAAGTCTAGATTGGCCAAACCAGTCCATAATAAATTGCTCCATCTTTGAGACAAAACAGTGGTCTACACAGCATATAACGTTGGAAGGAACGAAAGTACGAGACAAAGAATCTCGTCTGGCAAACTACTACTAACTAATTCTATCTTCATCAACTCCCTCAAGAAGGCGTTCTTGTCTGGAATCCATTAGTCCGCTCTTGTGTACTTTTGTTTTGTTTGTTGGATTTCATTGTACGGATAAAGAAAATTCAGTGTTACAAACTGCATATGACAACTCTGTCCGCATCCATCCCAAACATTCCCAAAAACAAATGAAAGACATAAGGTAAAACCGGCTTATTAATTTCACAAATGCCTATATATAAGGTAAAACCGGCTTAATGACAAGAGGATCATGGAGGTAAAACTGGCTTAGCCATCACTGTTTTTGTGCATATCTATCCAAAAGATTCACAAATACAAAGCGATGATCAAAGTCAGCAATAAGGAGAATAAAATCCAAACTCCATAGATGATGCTCTACAATTTTAGTCTTTTAACTCGGGCTAGGGTCTTAATGCCAAGGCCTCATCAACCGGTAGATCCAGTCATGGGAGTGAGAGGATGTCGACGGTTGAAGACGGTCACAGTTGGTGTGCTGAAGCCCTACCCACAACTTATGGTTCTACTCGAAATTTTTTGGGCAATAAACTTGTCTTTCAAATGAGAGACGCAGCATGTAGAAGATGGACCAAATTTTAGATCAATACTAAACTTTATTTTTGTGATTTTGGTATATTAATTAGACAACGAGAGGCAGAGAAACAAGAAGACTCAAACACAACTAATATGCAATACACCACTAAAAACAGAACCAGCTTATTACATCCAATCCACACACTATAAAGTATGCATACAGAGTGTCACGGTTACATTTCAACAGTAGATAGGTCTATAAGAAATAGAACACACTTTCAAACTTAGAAAGAATAGAAAGAACTTCAAATTCAAAGATTGATGATGCTTGAACAATAACTTGGAGAGATCCTTGAACTCCTGTGATGTGAAACTGAGACCTGCATTGCATCTCATAGAACTTCAACATGACAACTCTCTGAACCACATTCAAACATTGAAATTCCCATGCATATCTCCTCTTTCGGGCGGGGAGAAGTGACAACACCAGTAGCAGTCATAGTATAAACAGTCATTTTATTCATAACCAAACTGAACTTCAACAAATAACAAATACTTAGTCGCATACATCTCATCACGTTTTCTTGGGAACCTTTTCATGGAGATTATCCTAATGTGTGAAGACAAACAAGTAGGCACAAATGCCAGTGGATGGAAGGGGTTGTTTTCTCTGTTCAACATACGATGATCAAAGTCTAGGATAAGAGATTCTAGATTAGGCAATTGGTTCAGATACTCTATGAGCAATGTCCAGTAAAAGGAATGAATGATTAGAATGGGCTAATAGCTGGAAATAATTGAAATGGGAGGTATTGAAAAATTTAAATTATCATTTTCCAATATTGCTTGTATAAATAAAATAATTGAAGAAATAACTCTAGTCCCAATGGGCAAAAGTGGTATTTTTGAAATTGTGTATTTAAAGCTGCGCGGCTATACTCTGTAAATATATTTGAACACGAAGCTTGCACTCGTAGAGGACAGAGCCTTTCGTCTCATGTTTTTTTGTTTTGTTTTGTTTGTATTTTAGCCCTTAACCCTAAAACCCTAAAATAATATGAAAAAATTGTATATTAAAAGAGTATAGCCGGCTAAAATAATATGACAAAATTGTATATTAAAAGAGTATAGCCGCGCGGCTATACTCTTTAAATGAATACAATTATTTAAACGAATCTTGCACTCACAGAGGAAGGAACTTGCTCTCGCAGTCACTGGTTCGTCCTCTGGGTTCTCCACCGGAGCGCCTGCCAAGCCGCCTAGAGACCGATTAGTGACCGCCTAGCGCGCGTTCTTGAAGGTTTCAACAACACTTCACAAGATGCACATTCTTGAAGGTAATATTGGATAAACTTATATATTTCTGTTTCTCATGTTCAACTCCTTGTTACTTCATGTGTGCAGCATCAAATGGAAGACGTCTTGGATGGAGGTTCACCAATATTTGAAGGTTATATAGAGAGAGGGGAAAGAGATGGTGGTTGAAGGTATGGAAAACTTCGTGCGACGAATATGTGATTGGCTACTTAATAAATTAAGGGTTCTATGCATTGCAGACTAAACTACTTTAAAAAAGATTATCTTTATCATGATCTAATTTAGAGTTGACTTATTCTCTTTCCTATGCAAGTATGAGTTTATTCCCTTGGTATATCATTACCATTCCATTCAACAATAGCATATGGTTAATACACAACATGCAGGACGACCATATTTATAGTGTTCGATATTAAGAGCTTTATGTTTGCAAAATCAGTGAATAATAGTTAGTTAATCGGGGTTCTAGTTTTTAGTGGTTACCTTTTAATCAGGTCTTCAGCAAATGAGTTTAATTGGCATTTCCTTGACAGGTGGAATAAATTCCCCTCACTAGCATCCGCATCTTTTTATGCTATCCTCATTATTCAGGACGTCTACTGCTTCACATGTTAAGTATTGCAATAATGCATGATTAGTACTTCAACCTCTCTTTCTCTCTCTTCTCGCTCTCTCTCTTCGCTGGAACCGACCTGCATCGAACCATTTGCTTGGTCATGAACTGACTGTGGTCGGTAGATGAGAGTGGCGGGTCGATGTTGGTCCCATAATTTCCTTCATCGACTTGATCGATTTCAGTTTGGTAGGTAGTTCCAAGCACTTGGTCCGGTTAATCAAACTGTGCTTAGCCCTAATCAGCCTCCGAAACCAATGCACAGCATTGAAATGTGGAAAGTCCTTTTGAATCTACAGAGCATGCACTGCATTGGAATGTGAAAAGTCCTTTTGAACATCTAGGGCATGCACTGCATTCAGTGGCGGATCCAGGATTGTTACCCTATGGAGTCATAATGTTAAAGTTCCAATTTTCTTTTTAAAATGAAATAATGCAAAAATAATAATAATTTAAAAACACACCAAACTTATTCCAACTAACAAAAACATCATTCAATAAATCAAGCTCATATATGTATTATGTAAGCCATAAATTTCATCAAAATAATAACACCAACCTAAATAAATAAACTAAACTCACCCAAAAATAAAAAAAAAAATAATAATAATATATATAAAAAAAAAAAAAAAAAAAAAAAAAAAAAAAAAAAAGAGTGTTGAACCATTAACCTTAAGGTCCAATTCTATTCAAAGACCACTATGGTAAGTGATGTCTTTATGCTATTCATCTATACTTTTAGTATTTATATGTCTACTCAACAAAATTAAAATAATATTAAAAAAACCCCTAACAAAGATCTTCCTTTTAAAAAAAAATTATGTCGGCGCATCTTATTCTCCCTCTTAGTCTTCATCTTCTTCCTCATCTCTTTTCTTCTTCTTCTTCCTCCCCCTCTCTCTCTCTTTCTTCTTCCTTCCTATTTCTTCTCCCTAGCAGCTTGCATTTTCTTCTCCATGGGGTCGTCTCCCATGGTTGCCAAGAGAAGCCAATAACCTCTAAGCCATTTCCAAGGCTGCCATGGGGTCGTCTGACGCCGTGGTGGAGCCACTGACTGCATTGGAATGTGGAAAGTCCTTGTTGAATGAACAATTTCCCAAGTTTCTTTGTATTCTTTTGAAATTTATGATTTTTTTCTTTTAGTTTGGTGTTTAATTAATTTATTTTATACAGATGTAGTTATATTAAATCGTTATTGCATATGGACGAACGAAGAAGGGAGGACTTAGAAATGGACTGTGTTTATACCAAAATGAACATGCTATGAGGACCAGACACGTGTGATAGGCTTTTTAGTACCTGCGCAAACAGGGTTAAAACTCCTACAAAACTTGCAAGAATGACAAGGTTATTGTAGTATAAATGATTCTCGCAAGGTCGTTCTCCGCAGGGATTATTAAATAACTCGTAGCAACCAAATTCTAATTAATTATTGCAAAAGAGAAAGTTGAGATGTTTGATTTGAAGACCTTAAATTAAAAGGAATTTAACTAATAAAAATAAGGCAATATGCAAAATTAAAGCTAAGAGCAAGAGAAACAGTTGTGTTTTTAGAAATCAAATTAAGAAAGCACTAGGGATCCGCCGTCACCTTAACAATTCTATATAGTTCCCCCAATTACTTATGACCTATACATGCATATTTCGAAGGTTAGGTACTCCTAATATATGCCTACTTGGACCCCCAACACAGAGCGTATATCACACATGCAATCCGTCTGTGGTATTCAGATTAAATCTAAACATACATGATTCATTAAGTTCTGTGAAACCTTTTGAAAAAACCATGCAACCCTTAAGACGTGGTATTCATCCTAAGTGAACTTGCACATATTAATCACAAGAAGCCTTCGTCAATTTCAGGGACCGACCTCCGACCAAAACTGCATCAAATTACTTTTCTAAACATCCTAATGGTGATCAAGCATCAAGACACTTAGATAGTTTAACCCAGTGATGAATAATTCGAAAACCTGCATGCATATAATCATAAGCAAATTGGACAGAAACTACATATTCTTGCTAAGGCTCGTGGCCTCACCCTAGCAAAAGAGAGTTAGTTACGCATGTTCACAATTGAAATCCAAGAAAATATCATTAAGAAGAATAAGAATGAAAACACCTGAAAGTCGCGAAAAACCAAAACCCTAGCAATTGCTCCAAAAGCCAAAAAGAAGTAAAAAGGGAGTCCCTAAATTGCTGTGAAAAGGAGTTTAAATACCTCCTAAAACCTAGCTACCCAATCCCCACAAGGAAACTAAGTTAAAATAAAATAAGACTAGGAAATAAAGTCCAAATTGGATTAGGAGAATCTGCCCATAATCTGCCCAGCCACGTTTTAGTCTCAAATCTCCTCCAAATCTGGCCCAAGATAGCTCGTTTTAAAGATAAAAATATTCCGAACACTTCTCCAGAAGGCCATGAACCCATCCAAGGTAATCTTGGGCTCCAAAAACGCAATACAAGCCCAAAACGTCACTATTCCAGCACTGCACATCACTCCTTTATTTTATCGCCAGAAAATAACCGCTTGGTAGAAAAGTCTTAAATTTTGATATGATCAAGCCAAGTGACTCACGAACGTCCTCCAACTGGAATTACTCCAAAATTCGTCCATTTGATTATGTTTTGCTCCAGAGGGAGTCGAAAGTCCTATATTGGAAATCTAATTCAAAGTATCAAAATTCTTCCAAAATATTAACCAAAATATACTAAGAATGGGGTTAAATATATAATATAAAATCAACTCATCAACGTGGACAAGGTTAAGCCTGACCATGGTAGCCTTCGGCACCCTGCCCACCGATCCGACGATTAGGGCAACTCCCCTCTTCAGAACACGTGGCATGCCCATAATCGACGTCCACAGTCCCACATCGAAATTCTAAATGATATGCACACCTCCCAAGGCCTATAAAAGAGGACCACTATCCCAAAATGGAGGTAATCAGAACTTACGGCATATTGTCTATTGATATGTCAGTTTAAGTTTACTATATCCGAACTTACTTAAGCATCGGAAAGCCTTTGGCCGGTACCACACCAGTGCCCTAAGGTCTTACTAAGCGTGCGTTATCTTGCAGATCATGTGCTCCACCAAGGCCCAAAAGCATATCGAAGGTCTAACATCACTAAATTGAGCGGGAAAGGTGCCAAACCATTTTTTAGCATCAACAGACTGCTTGGTCAAAGTGTTCGAGAAAGTTGGAATGGAGGCATTGCTTTTGGATGTTCCTTTTGTGTGCAAGTCATGGTACAAGGCGACCCTCAATCCTTCATGTTGGCAACCGCTCATTTTCCCAGACAACAAATGTATTGAAGTCTGGCCTTGGGATGTGTCTGAATGCCTGGATTTTCAAAATCTTATGGATAGATTTGCGAGTGAGTATCATATTGATGGGGATCGTTGCTCTGTCACCGCTTTTTTAAAGTTTGTGATCAATCGGAGCATTGTAAACTCTACTGTGCTCAAGCTTCCCAAATGCTACACAGTAGAAGCCTTTGAATTTGTTACAAATGTGTAAGTTTTCTTCACTTGTTTAAAAAACAAGTTAATTTTCAAAACCCTAAAGTATACCGAGTTTAATTTCCCTTGCAAATGTAAATGTAGCATTTTTGTTGTGGAATTTGCACAGGTGTCCTGGCCTTGTGACTTCGAGTTTACCAGGAGATTTATTGGACAGCAAACACATGATCCTAGAGCTGATTGGCAAGTGGAAAAATTTGGAGGTGTTATCATTGGGTTCATGCTTAAATTTGGCGAAAATACTTGCAATTATACAAAAACATTGCAAGAATCAAAGGCTCTGTTCATGGACGTGAGGCATTGTCAATTGTGAAGTTGGTGCCTAATATCAAGTACTTATATTTGAAGGGTGCAAAAGTTAATCGGGATGTTGGACGCCAGAGACTGTTCTGGTTTTGATGAGAACGACGATGAAATATCAAAGCTTGCGTCTCATATTAGTAAATTTATGTGCAAGGGTTCTGAATTTTTTGAATTTCTTCGTGGTAACAATTAATGAAGAACTATTTGATTGTACTAAGTGATCTCATATATATATATTTTTATATTTACAACACTAATGAGCAATTATGTGTGTTGAGTGTGGTGTGGTGTGGTGTTCATCTTGTGTGTTTGGACATTGTTACTCTAATGAGGGCTTGTTATAAGCAAGGAACTAAATATCGATAATTTCGCCGATATTTTGATAACGATATTTTCGTTCACGTGGCAGCTGCAAATGGTCAATATACAACGATATTATCAATAATATTGCAATCTGAACATTCAAAAATTAAAGAAAACTCACTTCACGCATGCAGGGGTTCAAACCCCTTCCCCATTCTAAGGTCTGCAACCACTTAACCATCACGCCAGTCATTACTTTGTGATAATAACTATGCAATATGTATTTATAATACATGCGAGCTGTTTCTCAAAATAGAAATTAACATAATTACTTATTGTTTTATATTGTTGATCAGTTACTTAATTACTTAATATAATTTATTTCTTTTCTATTTAATCCATTTAATGTTATTGATTATTTTATTATTCATTACAAGTACTTACATTACTAAATTCCCCTTCAAATTGTTGCTTAATTACTTAAATCTCTATAATTATTTTCTTTGTTTACTACTTAATTCTTACTTTGATAAATTTATTTATGTTCTGAGTTAATTTTCAATCTTCACTATTATTTTTTAAGTATGGTAAAGTGCCTAATTTTCATGAAAAGTCAAGTTGGTTTAATTATTTTTCAATTTTTGATAAATAATAAATATAAGAACGTGTACCATGTCCAATGAATAATGTGAAATAAGGTTACACATGTATCTTACCATGAAATTTATAAAGTGTAAAATATTGTACTAAAAAATGATAAATAAATTACTATGGGGTGTTTAATTCTCTTCATTAATTACTCCATATTTTCTAAGTCACAGAGTTTGTCAGCTCGCAATATAATCAACTTAAATCACTCAAACCCACTATGCAATGCATTTCCTTCCAATTTTTTGTGTCAAAATAATAGATGTTTGATTAAATAAACTTCTTCTAAAGTTTCATTAAAAATTTCCATGTATTTATCACAATTTCCGTTGTTTTTATCCAATTTTTATCGATATCGATATTTTCCCTAAATTTCCATCGATATTTCTGTGTTTTTAAACCACCGATATTTCCGAAACTATCGATATTTAAGACCTTGGTTATAAGTTCCTATCTTGATTTCATTATAAGATGTTTGCTTAATTTGGAAAATGGCTGTTCTAACTTCCTTCGCTACATTTTGCGTAATATCACATATGCTTGCGATTGTTCTGCAGCAGATCCTGACCTTCAATAATAATGGATGATGGTACTCTCTAGGCTTGATATATGCTTAGGAACCAAAAATATATTAAGCTTTTGGCTCTTCTTTTGTATTATTATTATTTAAATCTGTTGTATATATGTTCATGTTGTAGGTTAAGAAGGTTAACAAAATGAGGCTCGCTGAGTACATTGAAGCAATGAGTGGTGTGAAGTTTTGGTCACAAGTTCTTAGAACTTCTATCCTGTTCATCTTTTCTCTTTTGTCTTGAAGCTATGTCTAATAGATTACACTGAAATTTGTCACTTTCAACTGCAGGTTAGTTTAGATACAATGTTTGATGTGCACACAAAGCGAATACTCGAGTACAAAAGGCGGCTGCTTAATATACTTGGCATTATCCATTGATATGACTGTATCGAGGTGAATCTGATTTTATATGTGGAAAAACTTTGCATTCCATATTTTTATAACTTATTAACAAAGAACTACCATATACCTTCTAAAGGGAGCTATCACCATCCTCTAGCATTGTGCATACCTAGTTCATCTTCTTGTCACGGTAATATAAGAAGTTGTTGGACAATAATTTGTTGATTTTTCAATGAGATATGATGTGCAGTTGGAGCTTTCTTCTCATGTTTTTTTTGGTTGTTGTTGGTATTTTAGCCCTTAACCCTAAAATAATATGACAAAATTGTATATTTAAAGCGTACAGCCGCGCGGATATACTCTTTAAATGTATTTTAAAATTTAACAGTATAGCCGGTCGGCTATACTTTCTAAATGGATTCGAATATTTTAAAAGTATAGCCGACCGGCTCTACTCTTCAAATATATTCAAGACGAACACGAAGCTTGCACTCGCAGAGGACGGAACTTGCTCTCTCAGTCACTGCTTCGTCCTCCGGGTTCGGCACCGGAAAAAGACCAAACCCGCCTAGCCTCCTGCCTGGCCCCTAGCGATCGCCTAGCCTCCTAACGACCGCCCAGCCGCCTAACGACCGCCTAGAGACCGCCTAGCCGCCTAGCGCCCGCCTAGAGCTCGTTCTTGAAGGGTTCAACGACAATTCACAAGATGCACATTCTTGAAGGTAATATTGGATATCCCTAGCGACAGCCTAGCCCCCTAACGACCGCCCAGTCGCCTAACGACCGCCTAGAGACCGCCTAGCTGCCTAGCGCCCGCCTAGAGCTCGTTCTTGAAGGGTTCAACGACAATTCACAAGATGCACATTCTTGAAGGTAATATTAGATATCCCACACTCGTAGTAGTAGTTCAGAACTTCAGATAGGTTGATATATAGTCAATATAATATTCTGACCATCTGTGAACTGTCGCGGGAATTTAAATCCCGTCAGCACTGACAACATCAAGTGTTTTCGACAATTAAACTATTTTGCTTTTTACAAAATATAATCTCACATTAACTCAACAAATATGATGTTTTGCGGTTCATAAAAAACCGTTCTGATGACCCTCTGCTAAAGACGCTTGGGCCTAACTTCAGATCCTATTTCTATCGACCTTTTCATCAGTTCAAGAGAGTTTTTGCAGAATTTAAAAGCTCTCACCATGAGGTATGTATCAAAAGTCCTTTGCTAATTGGTCTGTAACAGGTGTTGGAAAAGGAAAATATTTCTTCAATGTTCTTAGGAGGACACTGAGGCCACTCCTATGATACATCTTTATAGTTTTCTGCCATTAAGTCTGCTGTTGTTTATATTTGCATATCTCTTTACTTTTATAGAGTAGTTTCCAAATTTTGGTGGTTGGTTTTCTAATTTTCAAGAACTCTGAAGGCACGTGTAACTATATCACTTCAATCTTGAAGATGTTGAGCCACAAATCTTTGCAAAACTTAAACATGTAACGGATTGTCTCTTCCTACCTCCAAATATTAGTTGTAAAACACTGAGAATTACATGACAGATGCTTGTATTACCTCATTTAGCAGGTTTTCTAACCATGAATGCATATGCTATATTGTTGAGGACTGCACCATTATGTACAATCACGACCGCCTAGGCCAATTTTCTTTATGCAGTTACAACATTTCATCAAAGAGAAACTGGAAAAGAATGAATTCAAAGCAGCTCTTGCAAATGAGGAATTAGTTTTCTTTACGGTATGTAGTCAATTTTCTTTCTTTTTAATTATTTCTGTACGCTTTTCTGCCGCAACTTTTTCTCAAGAAATATGTCCTATTTAAGTATTTTCTTGTGGTATTGTCCTTAATCAGAGTTGCTCTCATCAAAACTCACTAGCTGAAAGCGTCACAAGTAGTTGTATTCAGCTTAGCTGATTGTGATGTCAAGTATTGTAGACCAACTGAAATTTTCTTTTGCTGTAACTTCTGCAAGATGGAATCTGTGTATTCACTATTTCAAGATTTTAGATTGGTATATAGTATATACTTTTTTGTAGTATAGCAATGATAATTCTCTTAGAATTTGCTTTCTCCAGTTTTTGTTTGGGGCAAAGATTCTTGAAGTTCCCAAATTGCGTGAGGAAGGATCTTTCTAAAATACCACTGCAATGTGCACGTGTTATAAGGTACGCAATTACAGTCACTTCAATCCTACTCACTTAGCCAGTTAGTGATTGGGGTGACCAGTCTAGAATTTTCAGATTCTTTAGAGGGCATGTGTTTGGTGTCGTTTTTGGCCATTGTGTAATGGTCCGAGATGGCTATTTCGGCTTTAAAGACTATTTTCAATCTCTATGTGATACTGTGGACGGTGGTAAAGACTTCTATTTGCTTGGTTCTGATTTTGAGAGCAATTTAGAGGCTCAGGTAATTATTTCTGTTTACTTGGCAGTCCCAACCCAAAGCATATATATGCACTTGGAAGTATGGTGTTGTATAACTTACTATGGTGCATGGGATTTGAATCTATATGACTACAGGCTGCCGTTGATAAAGCATTTGCGGATCCAAATAAGTGGACTCAGATGAGCATCCTTAGCACAGCCGGATCAGGGATATTTAGCAGACAGAACAATCCAAGACTACGCGGAGAAGACTTGGGGAATTGAACCGTGCAGATTCCCTTCTGATGGCTCGCTCACCCTCACCCTCACCCTCATCCACACCCCAGTAGCAACATTTTACATATTTGAATGGAATGTATCGGAAAGAATTTAAATTCTCATTCCCCAACGTCGCTTGTATAAATAAAATAATTGAAGAAATAACTGTAGCCCAATGGGCTAAAGTGGTATTTTAGCCCTAAACCCATAAATGATATAATTGTATAGTTAAAGAGTATAGCTGCCGTGTATAGCCGTTCGGCTACTCTCTTTAAAATATTCGAATATTCTAAACGTATAGCCGCTCGGCTATACGCTTTCAATATATTCAACATGAACACTAAGCTTGCACTTGCAGTCACAGCCATTTCGCCTCTCTATCAACTCAACCTTCGATTTGTTTTCCTCGGTTTTGGCTGCTTCGTCCTCTAGGTTCGGTACCAAAAAATGAGCCAACCCGCCTAGCCGCCTAGGCCGATTTTTCAAACACTGCGATTGACTGAAAGTCTGAAACCCGAAATTGAAAAAATTTTGCTGCAAATTTGAGCTTGAGATTGAAATTGGGAAGCACAAGTCAGTTCCGTAGAAGAAGAGATCTCATGCCTCTAATTCCATTCCCCTCCATGCTTCCCGCCTTATTCTCCTCTCTTGGCTCTCTCTCAAACGACATGTTCACCTCACCACACCAACGACAACGATGACAATTCCTCCCTTCTGCCAACTCCGCATGAAACTTGATTAATCTTTATGCATTCAATATTCATCCATTGATGGTTCTTCTTGGTTGGACTGCTCTTCATTCTTTGGATATTGCATTTCTGTTATAGATTTTGACATTTGATCATGCCCTCTTGTTTGCTGAGAGAAAAAAAAAAAAAAAAAAAAAAGATGTCTCCTCCTCCTCTTGCACATAGGAACACAAAACCAACCCACCAAAGAACAGAAAAAAAATATTGAAATATTACACCACCTCAAGTGAAAAATCTAATTCATTTAAGCTTTTAAATTTGTTCTTGTATCAGCACCTGTATGAGCAACAAGGTGAATTGTAAATGGACTTACTTCTGCATTTGAGTTGTAATCCACTAGGATGAGTGTAAAGCCCTTATTTATGCTTACGGTCTCCCACTAGGGCTAACAGTCAATCTATAGCTCAAACGCAGTTGTATTGTATGGCCATGAGTTCACAACAAAAAATTCCTATAATCAAATTCCTGTCAGATGAATGTATTTATGCAAGACCAGAGGGAGTAATGTTCATTTAAACTTAAAAACATTCCCCAAGATCATGTACACAAATCTTTCATCTACATGGAACGCCATCAAGATATGAACTAATCAAGTTTGTTGAATGAATGCTTGCCAAGATCCTCATCCTTTCAACATGGCTCTTAAAACATCTACTGGCACAGCTTTATTAAGTGGATATGTAACCATAGACTTTGTATCTTTGTAATCTATCTTGAGATGCCTCTCCTTGATCTTTTCTTTAACCATCAAGAAAATGCTTGGTACCTACAGATCTTTTATTGTTTCTTTAGAATAAAACTGCTCTTGTATTATTACAATAAAACTGCAACTGTTGCTTCCTTGACTCCTTTCAATAAACTGCCCCTTCATCCAACAAGAATACATTACTAGAGGTCGACGTACTTCAGGACATCCTGCAAAAATCTTTAGTTCTCTTTTAAACCAGCATGTTACTCTTTGCCTTTTACAGATACCTAAAACACTTTCTTTACTGCATTCCAATGAGCGTTTCCAACATTGGACCGGAATTTACTTAACACACTGATGACAAATGCCAAGTCTGGCCTATTACAAACTCGTGCATACATAAGACTCCCAAAAATTATCAAATAAGAAAATTCTTTCTGTGAATGTCATTCAGGGGTCAAGGGATAAAACTTTATGCATAAACTGTGATGTTAGCAACTGTAATACCACAAATTATGTCCTACATTCACAAGAAATCTTTAAAGAAATTAACAAACCATATTAATTCCTATTTAAGAGCATGAAATTCTCTATTGTTTCAATGTTGAAACCCTGAAGAGAATCTTGAACCAATTCAGTTAGCCAAACATTCCTAATGGTTTCCAAAATTAAAGTTACTTAAAAATTTGCCAAAATTAAAATCCATATTCAATAACCACGAAAATTTGCAGTCTATGAGAAGACACATATACGTCCATCGTGCAAAAGCTACAGGTCATGTGAAAAGCTTCAGATGAGTCATTCATTAATCTTTACTCATAGTCCAGAATCTGTCAGGAAAGTTTATGTGCATCTGTATCAACTTTATAAATCCACCAAAAATTCAATACAAATTTACATGAAATTCTACACAAGAGATATCCAAACAGACATCATATTTGAGATTTCAAAACTGAAAACTGAACCAAAATTATGAGAACTGACATGTACCTTGAAATACTTATGTGTCCAAACTGTATGTACTTTATACCACTTGAAAACTAAACCAAATAAGTCAGTGTTCTTTAAACAAAAAACAATATGATATTCTTGAAACAAACTGCAGAGGATTTAAATGAATAGAGTTCTTAAAAACTGATGTTCTTTAACAAGGTTAAAGCTCAAGTTTCTTTTAGGCTATCATTTAAAACATCTTTATTCCCACAACTGTATGTATGCTATATTCTCACTTTTGAGGAGAATACAACCTGTTTATATAAACTAGATCACAAGACTAAACCACATGATGTCTTATCTTGTGCCATTATGAATTGAACCATACTAGTCCTCATTTTGAGAGGAAAACTTCATAATGCCATTTTGATCATTTAGCCTTGAATATTTAAGATGTTGTATTCAAAGAAGTGCTTTGGCAATTCAACCAATACAAAATCTTTCTTTAAACATGATCACTGAAACTTTAGTTAAATCTGTAGGGAAATTTAACTTTGAAGGCATGTAGGTGCTCATCTCATATTTTATTTTCTTTAGAGATGAAATTATCTTTCTTTACCATGTGAAAAAAAATTCTGTAACAAGTGCTCTTGCTACAACACCCAAAAAAACAAAGCTATATGCTACTTCAATCTTTAGAATCAAGCCAATTCATTTATACACCCTGTTAGACAGCTTCAATTCTCCTTATTTCTATTCCTGATAGTTTTTCTGAAATCAATTATTTTAGATGCACAGCCCTAACAGTTTAAGACTTTTCCTTGTACGTTTTTCTGGTTGTATACTATGTATTCCTTTTACTAGAGTTGCATTAAAGCATATCAGAATTTCCAGATTCATTAATAACCTAAGAAGCACGGACACGGATACGGATACGGTGATACGACACGACACGACACGGGGATACGGCAAATTTTCAAAAATTAGGATACGATACGTCATGGATACGGCTATTATAAATATATATTAATAAATATATATAACCTAAAATATATTTTAAATAGATTATAAATTATAAATTATAAATATAGTGTAGCATTTTGGGCTTTCTTTTCTGATTCTTTATATTTTTAGGCATCTATAGCTTTTTTCACCCAAATATATCATTACCCAAAGCCCATTTGTTTAAGACCCAAACCCATAAACAGATCTATGAAAAAATATATATATATACATATATCTATTACAAATCCTGTTTTAGCAAACGACGTCGTCACTTGAGATCAGTCTGACATCTTCTTCTTCTCTCCCTCTCTGTCTCTCTGTCTCTCTCCCCCTGCAGTCTGACATCTTCTTCTTCTCTCTCTCTCCCTCCCTCTCTACCTCCCTCCAGTCTGACATCTTCTTCTTCTTCTTCCCCCTCCCTTCCTCTTCACACGCAGCACCCAGGGGCTCCTCAACGGCAAACTTCGCCCGGAGGTTCGTATCCGAAAAGTCAGATACTCGTGTCTGGAATGTCGGATACTCGTATCCGTTAGTCAACTGACGTATCCGTTGACTGCGATACGTATCCAATGCGTATCGGACTGTATCCGAAGCGTATCGTATCCAAACGAGTATCCGATACGGGATACGCCACTAAATTGGCGTATCCATGCTTCTTAGTTAATAACCAAAACTTAATTATCAATGTATACATAACAAATTCATAAGTAAAAAATTAAAGCGGAAAGTGCACCTAGCAGATCAATTATGTTTAGTCATAAGAAGATAATCCAACAAAATGAAAAGAATGTGAAACCTGGGAGTAATAGGCTCCTTTAGATATGCTCGTATGCTTGATAATGGGCTTAAAGAACAAAAGAACAGAACCAGACCCACCCTGGCACCCAGATCCGCCTAGCGCCGCCTAGACCCGCCTAGCAACGCTTAGCCAACGCCCAGACCCGCCCAGGCAGCCTAGGCCGATTTTTCGTAATGCAGACTATGGATTTTTCGTAATCTAGAAGCCTCTGCTTTTCATCTATATACACCTGCAATGAGAGAGAGAGAGAGAGAGAGAGAGAGAGAGAGAGAGAGAATTAATAATGTTTACAGATTTTCTTCTCATTTCTTGCCGCCCCTTCTAACAACTTTAAACCCTTACTGCGCAGCAGCCTCCTCCGCCCACCCAAAACCCATCGCATCACCATCCCTCCTCCCCACCCTCTCACACTTTGCATAAAACTCCTCTCTCTCTCTCTCTCTCTCTCTCTCTCGTATGTGCAGCCATGTGTTTCCTACGTGTGTGTGTGGTGAGAGTGCAATTTTGTGATATTTTGTGATTTGCCATATTCGTGGACTCATATGGCCTTTATAATTTTGAAGGAAGAGTTTGACATTTGTTTAATAGCAAATAGTGTAGCCGCATGGCTATACCCTGCTTGCGCATTTTACAAAACAGTATAGCCATTTGGCTATACCCGGGCATTTTAAACAAAAATTAGTATATCCGCGCGGCTATACTTGTTTTCACACGTGGGTGCTGAAAGGCTAGGCGGGTCCCTGTTTTAAATTTGTAAACAGTATAGCCGAACGGCTATACTGGTCAGACATGGCCCTAAGGTGCTGTTCGGTATTTTTTTATTTATTAATAGTATAGCCGAGCGGCTATACTATTTTTTTCCCCCAAAATAGCAACCGTACGCAAGTATTATTTTTTTAAAAAAAAAGAAAATTTAAATGATCTAAGCTACTCGAATCAGTGCCTAAGCTCCCTACCATCAATTTCTCCATTGAAGTGTTCATGATCATGTGTTGCAGGTTTTGGTGATTATATCTATGCCTAAGTCAAACATAGTATAGAAGCGCGCCTGTACTATTTTTGAAAATAAAAACCAGCGGTATATTGCTCTTGCTTTTCTTGAGTTTTAATCGTGGTTGCCCATTTTTCTCACGTTGATGAATAGAAGGTAGATGCTCAAATTCCTCAATGATGATTTGAATTTAATCTACATATCAATGCTCTTGGAATATCCTTTCATGGTTATTGTGAAAAGTTTTGTTCTTGGTTCATGACAATCTACCACATTTTCTATGTTTGAAAATAGAGGGTAAAAATTAATGACAGACAATAGCAGTGATCCTGACTGAAAGTTACCCCTTGCCCATGATCCATCAGCTTTCTTCAAGATCACTTCCATCATAGCCACTTGGTATATAGTGTGTTGACGCTCAAAAATGGTTCGGCACTTTTGAGGCCAACTTAGTGATGAGGTGTGATGGATGATGGGTGAAGGTGAGGACCTTCACCAAGTGTGTGAGGATTGGAGCAAGCGATAAACATACAGAAGACAAGATATACGTGGTTCACCCTTAATGAATGGGCTACGTCCACGGAGAAGTATATTCTCATTATTATAATATTGTGTATTTACATTTGTACATGGGGTTGGACCCAAATATAAAAGTAAGAAAGGAGAAGGCCATGACTAAATATCAAGCCTAGCCCAAGGATCCTTTTCTAAGGGGAGAGTGGTCTCCTTTTATAGATGAGGGGGAGCCTTCACTTCTTGTAATATTCCAATGTGGGACTCTTTGCTTTGCCTAGAGTTGCTTCTAGTTGCTTGGTCAAATATGGTATAAACATAGTGCTTGATCTAGACTTATCAGTAAAGTGCTGTCTTTGATTTGGATTTGTATATCATTGTTGCTTCAATTTTTTATTTTTGGAATTTTGACATGGAAGGCATGATGCTTGTGGTTTGTAGGTTGTTGGGTACCTTAACAGCAAGCAGGCGGCACTGTTCAAAAGAAGATTTGGGAAGCAATGAACAAGGACTATGATAAGGTAATGCCTTTGGAAATCCATAAATTTTATCATGTGTGTTCACAAGGATTCGGTGCAATGCTAGGGGCTTTCTTAGTTTCTGTTTGTTCCATGGTTTCTTTTTATTTGTTATCTATATTTTTGGCTTTTGAGTCTTTAGATTAAAAATCATTGAGGTTATGTATGTAGTTAATCATGATTATCAGCCCCTGCATTATTTGCCTCTTCATTCTCCTTAGCTCTGTGATTGTGCAGGAATTCTTCACTTTTAAAACTGACCTCGTTTCTTGTATTTGAGTTTATGTTTGCTGCATGTCATATGTGCATTGTGATCTGAAGCATAGGCTTGGAAGTCTCATCCAGCTTGGTGTTCTTGCCTAGTTCTGAGCTGTTATTTGAGTTTATGTTTGCTGCATGTCATATGTGCATTGGATCTGAAGCATAGGCTTGGAAGTCTCATCCAGCGTGGAGTTCTTGCCTAGTTCTGAGCTGTTATTTGAGTCACACACTGCATACTGTGTTGAAAGTTTTCACTTCAATCTTATTTGCATTTGACTTATTTTTTGATCTTTCGATTATTTGTGTATGTTTTACTGCCAGCATTGAGTCTTATGTATTGATCTCTATGTGCAACTATAAAATTGGCAGGGAAAGAGTAGAAAACGAGCCAGAATGGCCAAGAAAGCTGCTCCTGCTAAAAAGCCAGAAAAGGCTGTCAAAGTTTCTACTGTGATGGATACTAAGAATGTAAGTTAATAATAAACTGGTTTATGGGATTTTTGGTCCTTAAATTTTCCTGCAATGTTGATTGTCCTACTTATAATTTATTTAACACATACTAATGTGACATTTTGTTCTTGCAGAGGCTGAGTGCAAAAATCAACTATGAAGCTTTGGATAATTAAATGAAGAGCTTGTAAGCATCTTTTATATGTCTTATTTTAGAATCAATTTTGCTTAATTCATGCTTTGCAAATCCCATATTATGTTCTGTCAACATCCAAGGTCTTGTTCACTGATGCACAGACTACAAGCGACTAAAAGCCAATCAAATCTAATGGCACGTTTAATTTCGATTGTCAAATGATGTTACTTGTTCAATATATTTTTTGTTTTCTTAATGTCTGGTTAGTGTGCAGACACCAAATTCCTATTTAATGGAATAAAGGTATATCCAAGTCACACAAACTACTCCAGGATAGAACTTAATACATAAAAGAATAATCTTTGGAAGATGGTATATTATTATTAAGCATGGATTAAGACATGAAACTGTGATATCTGAAAATCAATCTGGTGGTTTACATGAATGATCAGTTAACTAATTGGGCAGTTAATGGGGTAGTTATATGGTTCAAAGTTTTTTTTTTGTCATTTTATAATGATTTTGCAATGTAGTTCCTAGTTAAAAATCCTGGTAGGTTTTAGAAAATGGAGGTATCTCTCTGCGAGTAATTGCCTGAACTTTAATAGATACTGAATTTGATTCATCTGATCTTTTTCTTCATGTGTAAAATCAGGGTTATGCACCTGCATTTGAGGAAGGCACAAAGTCTAATTGTGGCAGTCTTGGTGATATGCAACTGTCAAATGAGAAGAACAATCATGATGATGAGTTTGAACGTGAAAGTAATGGTTACAGTGAAAAGGCTGAAGCCAGACAAGGCCAAGATGACGATTCATATGTTGCAAATGACAAATATAATGGATACAATTATGATGATGAATGCAATTATGATGAGGAATGCGATTTTGAAGAATTGACTTAAATAATCAACTTTTTTTTTGTTGATTTAGATTATTTTTTCATGAACCAGTTGTATCATGTTACGATCTAAAGGTTAAGCAATTGAATCTTCTGGTTTTTAACAACTTTTTCGAATTGGAATCAGTCTGAGGAGAGATGCTATTGAGCATTGTTTGCATGTGAAACTCTTTGAACTATAAACATGAGCAAAATTTGTAAATTGGAACACTGAATTGTTGGTTTAAAGTTGTTCACAGTTTATTGAGTGTATAGGGAGAAGCACCAGTTTGACAACAATGTTTCCCCTGTTTTCTTCTTCCTAAATTCAACACTGACAACACCAAAAGGCTTCTCAATATTCTATACAAGTCTGAGGAAAATTTCAATTGATCATTGATTTGCATCTCAAACTGTGAATTTATATAATTCAGTTAAAAGAAATTTTATTCAATGTTGAAAAATCGATTCTATGATGACGTTAGTAGGGCTTAGTTTCCACATCATCAAACTGCTCGGCAATTCATCATCCTTGACAATTTGACATTTTGTCGTCCAAAATATCCAATAAGGCCTTGTTTCTTTATTGCCGATTTAAAGACATTCGAATATTTTAAAAGTATAGCCGCGCGGCTATACTATTCCAGACGAACACGAAGCTTGCACTTGCACTCGCACTCACAGTCAAGCCATTTCGCTTCTCCATCAACTCAAGCTTCGATTCGTTTTCTTTGGTGCCGGCTGCTTCTTCCTCCGGGTTCGGCAACAAAAAAAGACCCAACCAGCCTAGGCGCCCGCCTAGCTACCGCCTAGCCGCCTAGCCGCCTAGCGCCCGCCTAGCTACCGACTAGCCGCCTAGCGACCGCCTAGCATCCTCGCGCCCGACTAGCGACCGCCTAGCGGCCTCGCGCCCTCCTAGCAACAGCCTAGCCGCCTCGCGCCTTCCTAGCGACAGCCTAGCCACCTAGCCTGCCTAGGGACCGCCTAGGCCGATTTTTCGAACACTGCGATTGACTGAAAGTCTGAAACAACAATTGGCTCTTTCAGCTTCCTTTGGCTTCTTTTGCAGTCTGTGCTTTCTCAGCTGCTTCTGGTTTCATGTGTCCATGGCTCAAAATGCTACTACCGTTCCATCTGAAGGTACTAGCCATCTTTCAGGTATAGCATAAAGACGTTATGTGATGTGTACGCAGTGATTGAATTGAGAATGCAGTGACGGCGTTGATCTCAATATTCAAGCAATGGGACATGCAAGCCCTGCCTATCAGTGGATGAGAGCAATGCATTGGATTTTCCATCAATGGAAGCGAGTTTGAAAAGCCAGAGAATAATCCAGCCTCTCTCTCTCTCTCTCTCTCTCTCTCTCTCTCTCTCTCTCTCTCTCTCTCTCTCCATATTCTTTAGTCTTGTGTTGTTGACTGTAGCAAATCAATTAATTATCAAGTTTAGAAAACTAAGCAGAACATGCCTGATATATCAATTGTAATATTAAGTGCCTAACTGCTCAATCTTTTTTCTTTCCAGTCGAGTTCACGCTCTGAACAAACGAGGGGTGTTTCCAAAAGAATTTGAGGCTTTAAGATATCTGGCCGTTTTGTATGAAGTTTTTCCAAACCCCTTCTCTGTTGTTTGGTTTATCGCAGTTAACATTTTCATATAAAAGACACAGGTTTCTTACCGTTCAAAATTGTCACGAATATTTTTTATACTCAGAGATTAATCGCTGGTCATTGCATTTTGTTTCAATTCTTGTAGGAAATTTGATCTGAACTATTTCACCGGTCCCCTACCAGCATTCATCGGCAATATGTCTGCGTTGACAGTATTGTAAGTAGTGAAGCATAGACTCCCAAGTGAGTTATACCATATGGGCCAAAGAAGCACATAGTACTATACATAAAATTACTCTGTTTTCATCCTGAATTATAAACATGTGCTAATATCTTTAATTGATATTTCCATTCAGGTCAATTGCCCACAATTCATTCTCTGGGCCCATCCCAAAGGAGCTTGGAAACCTTAAGGAGCTAACTATGCTGTAAGCAAAGACAACTGAGAAATGCTCTATTGGGACATGTTAAATATAGAACCCCCTATCATTTAATTCTATACCTCTTCAACATGACTTGTTGCAGGTCCCTTGGATCAAATAATTTATCTGGAACACTCCCTCCAGAACTTGGTAACTTAGTCAATCTCGGGCTATTGTGAGTGCTTCATTTAACTCATCGAATTTGAATCACATGTTGCAATGTGTAATTATTTTCTCTTAAAGGGGCGGTTTATTTGTTAATTCATTATCGATGAGCAAGGAATGCGTTTATCATATGACATTGGTAGCAATCAGTTTATTATTTTCACAGTTACATGGACAGTTGTGGACTCAGTGGAGAAATTCCTTCAACATTTGCTAAGCTCATCAAAATGAAAATCCGGTAAGTTTTTTGTTTATTCAGTACTTTGAGATTTCTATTCTGGGATGAGCTTACTATGAGTCAGCTTTTTGAATTTTAACTATGCATCAGACAATCCTTTCTCAGGGAATATACCTTCTTTCATTGGGAATTGGAGAAAACTGACTTCTTTGTAAGTATGGCAAACTTTTAACCTTCTGCAGTTTATGAAAGCAGATCTGCATGGCTGAGATGGGTCTTTTATTCACAAGCATCTCAAATGTTTTTGTAGGAGATTTCAAGGGAACTCTTTTGAAGGCCCGATACCAACCAGTTTTTCTCAACTGACTTCATTGGAATCTCTGTAAGGGCAAATGCTTAAACTCTCTCTCTCTCTCTCTCTCTCTCTCTCTCTCTCTCTCTCTCTCCCCCCTCCATTTACTGGGCATCATTTATGTTTGTGTATGATAATGAAGGCGAATCAGTGATATATATTATGTGAGCTCGTCTCTTGATTTCATAAGAAATTTGAAGAACTTAACTGATTTGTAAGTTAACACCTCATTCATTCACGCACTGTGATCAAACTTCGTTTTCCTTTTCAAATTGAAAATCTTACTCCATTTACTTGTCCACTAATTTTTTTTGGTGGTGTAACAGAGTTCTACGGAATACATTAATCAATGGTAGCATCCCTACTGATTTTGGAGAATATCAACGTTTACAGATACTGTGCGTTCCAGCAGATATATAAGCTTGAATCCCAAAGATACCAATTAATTTGCTTATCACTCATGTTGCAGGGATCTGGGTTTCAACAATTTAACAGGCGAACTCCCAAGTTCTTTGTTCAACATGAGTTCTCTTACATATTTGTAATAAGGCATGCCTTCATTATTCCCCTTTTCTGTACTTATGCCATTGAATTTCCTGCTCAGAAACTTAGTCGTTCATCTCACCTTTTTCTTGTTTCTTCTTTTTTTTTTTCCTGGGTGCCTCCTATAATTGATATGGCCAGATTTCTTGGAAACAATAGTCTGTCTGGACCTCTTCCAAGCCAAAAGAGCAATCAACTTCAGACTAATGTCATAAAAGTATGCTATATGTACTGGCAATGAAACCAGTACTCTGTGTGTGTGTGTGTGTGTGCATATTCTGGCAACCTTTTTCTTACTTAAATTCCTTTGAACTTTCATGCATTTTTGTGCCTTCTCATTCTGTATTGTTATGTGCAGAGATTTGTCTTGCAACTATTTCTCAGGAAGCTTTCCCCCATGGGTAACCACAATATCGCAACTGTATGTCTCCTTTTTATCTTTCACCTTCATTTTTATGGTCCAAATCACCTTCATTGTGCATATATAATACCACATGAATGAAATTCAATAAATTAGAAGGGATGGATTTGAAGTACTGATATGTTGAGATCTTGAACACGAAATTCTCATCTTCATATGTGGATTGATTAATGATTTTATGCAAGAATTTAGTGGTCAACAACTTCACATTTGACAGTTCAAACATAACGTGAGTTGAATCGAAATACCCTTTTTTTAGACCGATAGTTCAAACATAAGGTGATTGCTATTACACTTTTTCAGTTTAATGGATTCTTCCACTACAGTTTAATTATTATAAATAATAATTGTTCTCTGTGTTTACAGTCTTCCTGGATTGAATTGCCTCCAGAGGAATTTTCCATGCAATCAAAATACCCCACGATGTAATCTTCTTCTATATTTCACTAGCATTTATTTCTTTAATGCAAGATCATGTTACAGCAATAGGCATTGCTTATCTCATTATGTATACATATTGTAGGAATGTCTTGATAAATCTAGTAAGCATATCTTGTGCTATTACATCAGTTTGAAGTTTTTTCACTAATTATAGCTTGTGCTATTACATTGAATTGTACAGATACAAACTTCTCAATTAAGTATTGCAATAATGCATTATTAGTACTTCAACCTTTCTTTTTCTTTCTTCTCGCTCTCTTTCTTCACTGAAACCGACCTGCATCGAACCATTTGCTTGGTCATGAACCAACTGTGTGGTCGGTAGATGAGAGTGGTGGGTCGATGTTGGTCCCATAATTTCCTTCATCGACTTGATCGGTTTCAGTTTGGTACGCAGTTCTAAGCACTTGGTCCAGTTAATCAAACTGTGCGTAGCCCTAATCAGCCTCCGAAACCAATGCACTGCATTGAAATGTGGAAAGTCCTTTTGAATCTACAGAGCATGCACTGCATTGGAATGGGAAAAGTCCTTTTGAACATCCAGAGCATGCACTGCATTGGAATGCAGAAAGTCCTTATTGAATGAACAATTTTCCAACACCCCATCAATTATTTCTCTTGTTGGTTCTTATTATGAATGATTACCATATGCATTCAGCCCTGCATTCTTCAACTTAAGGTGATTGTTTTCCCAGGTTTCTGTTTATTATTTAGTAATCTTTTTGTCTTAGTGCTCGATATTTCTTTTAATTCCTTGTCATACTCTTGCAGATGGACAACCGAAGATGGCAGGACTTAGAAATGGACTGCTTGGTGAAAGTGTTCGAGAAAGTTGGAATGGAGTCAGTGCTTTTGGATGTCCCTTTTGTGTGCAAGACATGGTACAAAGTGACCCTTAATCCTTCATGCTGGCAATGTCTCATATTTCCAGACAACGAACGTACTGAGATTTGGCCTTGGGATGATTTTGAATGTCCAGATTTTCAAAATCTTATGGACAGATTTGCGAGTGAGTTTCAAATTGATCGGGATCGTTTCTCTGTCACCACTTTTTTAAAGTTTGTGATCAATCGGAGCAGCAGAACTGCTGTTCTGCTTAAGCTTCCCAAATGCTGCACAGTAGAGACCTTTGTATTTGCTGCAAATGTGTAAGTTTCCTTTTAACTTGTTCTCATTTTCACTTGTTTAACCGAACTTAATTTTTGAAACTCGTAAGTCTATATATTTTTATTTAAATTACTTTAAATTAATCTAACGACAGATAAGATGATTTGAACTTGGATGCAAGGGTGGGTTGCTCACTGCTCTAACTGCCCAAGCCAAGTATATTTTAATTTTTCCTGTTAAAGTAGCATTTTATTGTGTAATGTGTGCAGGTGTCCTGGCCTTGTGACTTTGGGTTTACCCCTAAGATTATTGGAGAGTGAACACATGAACCCAGAGCTGATTGGCAAGTGGAAACATTCGGAGGTGGTGTCATTGGGTTCAAGCTTAAATTTGGTGATAATACTTGCCCTTATAAAAACACACTGCAAGAATTTTTACGGTTTAGATTTGTCCATGACCTTAATTCATGAACGTGAGGCATTGGCAATTGTCAAGTTGGTGACTAATATCAAGTACTTAAACTTGAAAGGTGCAATCGTTAGTCGGGATAGCCTTGTCACATTGCTGCACGACTGCAAAGATCTTGTGGTGTTGAACGTCAGGGATTGTATTGGTTTTGATGAGAATGATGATGAAATATTAAAGTTTGCATCTCATATTAGTAAAGGTTTTGTTTTTCCGGAATTTCTTTGTAGGTGGTTTTCTACGGATGATTTGGTTTGTGAAATAGGTTCAATCCCCTTCGATGTTGGCATGTTCAATGAATTTGAAGATGATGAGGAATGAAGAACTATTTGATTGTTATTTTCATGAGGGCTTGTAATTGTTCCTATCTTTTATTTAAATTATTTCCTTTCTTTTAGTTATTTTGTTCAATTGATATTGTGGAAATTGTAATGTTGAAATAATTGTAGATTTTAATTACTTGGAACTACAAATTCTTCTTCGTTAAGTTTTCTCCACTGAAAAATAATTAATTTTGTTGTGAAGTCTAATAGAAAGTAGATATGGCTCAAACACCACAAAAATGCACAACAATTTAGGGGCATTATTCTTTTAGTCCTCTAGAAGTTTGATCTGTTTGGTGATAGGACAATTATGGCCTTGCTTGCTTTGGTAATTCCTTCTTAGCTTTAGCTCAGCAGATGGTGTCAAGGAGTCCCTTGATTTTGAAAAAAAGGTCCTACTTTCTTTTCCAAAAGGAAATACTATATTATGTTGCCACTATTATTGCTGGACTAGTTTCCTAAATTTTTTTTTAATTGGCTCAAATCTGAATTCGATTAAAAACCCAAAAAGGGAAGTAAGGAGAAGCTTAAATAAGGATGATTTCTTTGCTTATAGGACAATTATGGCCTGCCTTGCTTTGGGAACTCCTTCTTAGCTTTAGCTTAGCAGATGGTGCCAAAGAGTCTCTTGCTTTTTCTTTTTTCTTTTTTTTAAAGGGCCCTACTTGCCTTTCCAAAAGGAAATACTAGAATTGCTTCCTCGTGAAGTAGTTGCCTCTATATTATTGCTGGACTAGTAACTAGTTTCCTACTTTTTGTTGTTTGTTGGAATGCAGAAAGTGCTTGTTGAATGAACAATTATCCAACACTCCATCAATTAATTCTCTTGTTTGTTCTTATTATATAGGAAAAGGATTACCATATGATTGTTTTCCCAGGTTTCTTTGTATTCTTTTGAAATTTATGGGTTTTTTTTTCTTTTTACTGTATACATATGTAGTTATATTAAATCGTTGTTGCAGATGGACGAACGAAGATGGGAGGACTTACAAATGGACTGCTTGGTCAAAGTGTTGGTGAAAGTTGGAATGGAGTCACTGCTTTTGGATGTCCCTTTTGTGTGCAAGTCATGGTACAAGGCGACCCTCAACCCTTCATGCTGGCAATCTCTCATTTTCCCGGACAACGAATGTATTGAAGTCTGGCCTTGGGATGTGTCTGAATGTCCGAATTTTCAAAATCTTATGGACAGATTTGCGAGTGAGTATCAAATTGATGGGGATCGTTGCTCTGTCACCGCTTTTCTAAAGTTTGTGATCAATAGGAGCAGCGGAAATGCTACTGTGCTCAAGCTTCCCAAATGCTGCACAGTAGAAGCCTTTGAATTTGCTGCAAATGTGTAAGTTTTCTCATTTAAGTTAATTTTCAAAATTCCAAACCAAGTGTAGTTTAATTTTCCTTGTAAATGTAAATTTAGCATTTTGTTGTGGAAATGGAATGTGTGCAGGTGTCCTGGCCTTGTGACTTTGAGTTTACCACTAAAGTTACTGGACAGCGATAACACGAAACTAGAGTTGATTGGCAAGTGGAAAAATTTGGAGGTGTTATCATTGGGTTCATGCTTAAATTTGGCTCAAATACTTGCAATTATACAAACACATTGCAAGAATTTTTATGGTTTAGATTTGTCCAAGGGCTATGTTGATGAACATCATGCGTTGTCAATTGCGAAGTTGGTGCCCAATATCACGTATTTAAATTTGAAGGGTGCAAAAGTTTATCATGATAGTCTTGTCACATTGCTGCGTGGGTGCAAAGATTTGGTGATGTTGGACGCCAGAGATTGTTTTGGTTTCGATGAGAACGACGATGAAATATCAAAGCTTGCGTCTCATATTAGTACATTTATGTGCGAGGGTTCTAACTTTCCTTATCGTGATATGCCTCTTCCTCTTAGTGCAGAAAACCCGTTTGATGATGAGATGTGGGATGATATATTCAATGATTTGCATGATGTTCAATGATTTGGGCGACGAGGAATGTAGAACTATTTGATTGTACAAAGTGATATCTCATCTTTGTTATATTTACAACACTAATGAGCAATAATGTTTGTTGAGTGTGGTGTGGTGTTCATCTTGTGTTTTTGGACATTGTTACTCTAATAAGGTCTTGTTATAAGTTCCTATCTTGATTTCATTATAAGATTAAGGAATGTAAGACCAACTATACATACGCAATTTTTCGCATGGTGCTTATTAAATTCTAAAAAGAATTCAGGCAGCCTCTGCTAGGTGGTAAACAAGTTCAGTGATGCTAGTTTTGGCACAATAAGAAGCATTTGATAACTCCTTAGCTTTAGCTTAGCAGATGGTGCCAAAGAGTCTCTTGCTTTTGAGAAGACAAAAAAAAAGGGGGCCCTACTTGCTCAAAAGGAAATCCTAGAATTGCTTCTTCGTGAAGTAGTTGCCTCTATATTATTGCTGCACTAGTAACTAGTTTCCTACTTTTTGTTGTTGGAATGCAGAAAGTGCTTGTTGAATGAACAATTATATATCCAACACTCCATCAATTAGTTCTCTTGTTTCCTACTTGTCCCCTATCTCCACCGCAACAAAAAAAGTTCGGCGGCTTAACACGTCCGCAAGCCCTTCAACCAGTCACTATTAAGGCATCAAAATGAAGTTTCTTTTGCTATATATTTAGGCATCTATAAAATAGTAAGTATCACAAAAAGTGATGAAAAACATTGTGAAGAGATGGAAGAGCTAGTTGTTAAGATTGTTCTGTGTTTTATGTTCTCATGTTTAGCGATTGAGCATCGCTTTTGTCTTGTTGCCTCCGACAACGAAGGAGTTCTTTTTATCCTCTTTCTATTATTTTGAAATTTATGGGTTTAAAAATTAAAAAATAAATGGTTTAATTGATATATTCTTCATGTCATTAATTCTTTCTTGCAGATGGACGAACGAAGATGGGAGGACTTAGAAGTGGAATTGCTTGGTCAAAGTGTTGGATAAAGTTGGAATGGAATCGCTGCTTTTGGATCCCCCTAGCAATTCCATTAATAATGTCAAAGCTCTTGGGCCAATCTAGCATCATGCTTTTTCTTTTATCTGCAAAATAGCGTAGTTCACCAACGTTCAAATGTCCATCATACTAACATAATCAAGCTTTGATCATACGCAAACAAACAAGAAGACATGTTATTATTCTCTTAGCCAAATCCTAATTGAAAAGGAAAAAACTCTTCAAAAATAACCAAAAAGGATGTGTCAACAGTCATACAACTGTTTTACTCTAGAAGCTTAAATTTTTAGGGAATTGTTGGAGCATGAAATTTCGGGTCCTCCAACAACTAAACTCGTAATCAATGTTGAGAAACCAGACACTATCTTCGATTGCCACCAATGTAAAGGGGTACTTGCAAGAAAACACTCCAACACTAAATCAAACTAACAAATTCCTTATGTGCACACTACACACGGAGAGGCAGAAAAATGCATATTGTAAGAAACAGATAGTTAAAGTCCCACCCCACACCTTGCAGACCCTCTAAGAAAATGGGTTGGGCATACTCTTTGGTTCCATGCTTTTTCTTGTTTTGTTCGTCGTAGATTAATAAACACAACATAATATAGAAGCGTGAGCAAAATAGAACTTTATTTTTTTTTAATACAAGTCATAGTCTAAATTATAAGAGGATGGGGGGTTTCGCACAGACACGTTATCAAGTTGTCATGGAATTCGAACTTAATGCTGTTATTATACAATTTAATGTCATTTTTCACTCGATTACAGAATTATAAAATTTTAGAATTAATACAAGATGCAAGAACTTGTTTGACAACTTTGGTTGGTCCATAAAATATACACATTGGGCTTCAATTCATGTCGGTGTGGCACTCAGATTGGCCCAATAAATCAGCCCTTTTATTTTATTTTTACCAATTTGCTAAATTAGGCAAATCATGTACTGACGAAGAAAGTTCAATGTTACAAAATGCATATGACGACTCTGTCACATCCATTCAAAGCACTCCCAAAAACAAACGAAAATGACTCATTTTCAAACTCAGAAAACTGCACAGAATAAGCTCCAAAACATCAACACTCTAGCAGTACCAATTTGTCTGCATATAACTTCAAAAATATATAATAATGATTGCAACTTGTCAACTGCTGTTAAAAAATTAAAATATAAATCAACAAAACCAAACCCTCTAATTTATATATATATTTTCACGAATTGGGTTTCTCTAGTTAGCAGTGAATCAGCCAGAAAATCTCAGCACTGAAAAAGCCATAAGCTACAAACAGATGAACTTTGAGACTCTAACATCACCTCTTGAGGAACCGAACCTTGGCGCCCCCTGAGGACAATGGGTCCACGACAAAGCCGCAGCCCCAACCCAAACATGTCCATACAAAAAATGTATAAATATTTGCAAAAACTTCACTTCCCAAAGCCTCACCCACACGTTCATACAAATATGTGATCAGAAAGGGTACGACTTTGCTTGAATAAAAATAAAAAAGAACGTTGGCACGTAGCTACATTTTGACTTGTTAAACCACAGACTCCGACACATATTCCTACCATTTCTTAAAATAACAATTGAAAACCAAAACCAAACCAAATCGAAACCCTACAAGAAGAAGATTTCAAACTCGGGTCCATTTTATTATGAACAAAAATTCAACCCATATGGTTCCGTCACAAAGATTCCACAAGACGAAAGAAAAAAGAAAAATATATTTATATATATCAAAGTTTGAATTGAAATGAAACAAAGATTTCTTTTTTTCTTGTTGTTTTACAGCATATGAGTTCCAACGCAAATATATTGTTCACCGTCTCGACCACGGTATCTTGTTCCCGAGCCTCAAAATTAGACAATGCTGCACAGTCTCTCACACCTTGCCTAGTACGTCGTCTCTCTCTAAACAAAAATTTCTTCTTAATTTCTTGGTCTTGGATAATTAATTACTGCACGAGGAGAGTTGGACTTTGGAGAAATAATTAATCAATTATTAGTACTCAAGTCAAGGACTCATGTTGTTAATTTAATAGTAACCTATGTACTTCGCTTTTCTGCTGGAGGAGGAGGAGGAGGGTTTTTCAGTTTAGAACCGTTGCGATACTGACACGTGGCGGCGTCTCAGGTGGGGAGAGACGATGGAGATGAGCCCGCCCAGTGGGGGCCGCATCTTTGACCTGTAAATCATTTCGTCGTACGGCCTCCTGTAGAACTTCAAAAACGGGACGAACGACTCCCGCGACTTCTCCGTCTTGCTCACGTGGCATTCCTTGCTAGTGCTGCTGCGGAAGAACATGGCCGGTGACTGGAGGAACGAAGGGCGTGGGGTCCGAGGGTGGCGAGGGGTTGTGCTCGCCTCGCTGCTGGTGCACCGTTGGGGCAGTGGGGTTGACGGGAACAAGCTCTTCCTCGTGGCCGCCGAGTTGCCGTAGCCGTGGATGGTTCCACGTGGCGTTCTCGCGGCTGGGGATGCAAAGGAGAACGACCGAGCGTTTAGGGGAGAGATGAGTGCGGGTCCCAGTGGGGAGTGACTGGTGGGCCCTACTTTGGATGCTGACGTGTCGGTAAGGCTGAGGTACCAAGGCTTGAGAGAGTCGAACTGGTGGTGAGAAACAGTGAAGGAGAAACGCGAGGAGGAGCAGGAGCCGATCTTGGCCGTTGATTTGATTGACGCAGGGTCGAATCGTAGGGACGAGGCTCGTGGGTAGTTTGAGAAGTCGTTGAAGTCCAACGACTCCTCAAAGTCTAGTGATGACACCACCATCGTAGCCGTAGAGAGCTCCACAAAGGGTCGTACACCCTACAAACCAATAAAACACATCCACGTCACACTCAACACATTTGACTTATTAAATTGTGGTCACACAATGATCAGTAACAATTTGCCAACACCAAAAACAAAACAACGTTAACATCCATGGTAAAATGTTGGAATGATTTGGAGAAAAACTTCGGGGCGAGATTCGTTTGGCGTGACAATCGGGTGCTAGTCAAATTTACATGATGAAGCCCGACTGTCGTAACCCACACACAAACGGGGATCCTCCCTTGAAACTACTTGTGTCATATATGGTGTTGATAGTGTTTTATCTAAAGTCCAAGACCTTTTTCATAGCAACACCTATTTAATCTTTAGATTTTTACTGTTCCAAGGATTGTAATCTCTGAAAGCAAGCCCTAGCAATAATTGTGGCATAATTTGAACCCATGCAAAAGCAATAATAATCAAGAGTTGATGATCAGCATCCCCCACCAAAAAGAAGTGGGAATAGGGTTGTCATTGACTTGTTTTTGAACACTGCAACCCAATTGGATGTGACCTAAGCCTTAAAAGGATAAGGCTTATAGGTGGGGTTTGTACCCAAAAGCAGCATACATTATGCACAACTAGTCAAAACAAAAACAGTGAAAAAAACACAAACCCAGCAAGCTCAACAGTAACATTGGACTTTTTTAACACCAACCAACCAGATATTAACTCATTTGTTTTGAATTTTGATGAACATTTTTACCTTCCAGAGATAAGAGAACATAGTGGGAGGGTCAATTACAAAGGCCTTGAACAGCCGTCCTGGGTAGTACTCTGCCGCAGTTTTCAGTGCTGCCAGCAACAAGTTCATAAAAGCCGAAGCTGATCTGAAAAAGCCTGCAAAATCCACCGCGACTTTTAATAAATAATCAAAATTAAACAAATATTATTAGTGTTAATTACATGCATAATTTTGAATTATAATTGTTAATTGGAAGGATAAAAAGTGTTTTAAGGGTCCCTGGCAAAGCAGAAAAAGTAGAATCCTGGCAGGATCAATATATTTAAGGAAGGAGCAGTTTTGGGAATTGACCAATTCTACGAGGGGAGGGGAAGAGGTATAAAAATTGATACTCCGATTCCCCATAATGCCCCTGCATTTCTGGACTACTTTTGAGGGTTTGACCGCGACACCTGAGGGGCACTCCGGACAATTTCTGCTGATATCTCAGTCCCAGAAGACCACAGTGCCTCTTCCTCCGACATAACTGCCCGCCTGGTTTCTCATTAACTAGGCTAGCTTGCTAGTGAAGTGTGCAGTTTTGAAGTACAATGGTGCTGAATTACTAAATTAGCCTTCTTGATTTTGGTATGCCAAGGGTAAGATTGGGAGGCTTACTTGCGTCGAAAAGGAGAACGAACTGCTCGACATTTTTGGGCATGCTCTCAATGGCCACCTCCAGCGTGAAAACCAATAAGCGAGTGAACCTTAAATGTACAAAAATGGAAAATACAAAAATTAATTTCAGGAAAAACAAAAGCAAAAACAAGAAGAAGATGAGATGGACACATTCTGTTCGAGCAGTTTCTGGGTTTTGTTTGCTACTCACAGTTTTTGTGAATGGAACTTCTGGTAGTCCTGCTTGATCCGGAAAATCTGTGCAAAAAGTTAAGGAGAAACGTGGGTTGTTTAATAAACAAACAAAAACACAGAGGAAAACAAAACAAAACAGAAAGAGATAGAGATTGAATTTATTTTCATTATTGAATTTTACCAGAACGGGTCTGGATTCTTCATCATGCCCGGACACGTAGGCAACCCCTTCTGCAAGTTCAGCTGAGAACTCATCTGCTATCAAGTTCTCTGTGTGTTCAAAACAACAACATTAAAATAAGTAATAAAAAGAAGAGAGAGAGAGAGAGAGAGGTTTCACTTTTTCATCATTAGTGGTTGGGTTAAAACACTTTAACGCTTAATTCAAAGCGTGGAAAAAGCAAGATTCTACGCTTAAACACAAAACAAAAAGAGAAACCAAGATGCACTAAAAAAGAGAATAAGTAACACCAGCAGAGAAAAATGAGAAAGAAGAAGAAAACTACCAGTGCCAATGCTTTGTCTCCAAGAAAGACAAGCCCTCAGTTGCTTGGCTGCCTTCTTAACACTGTCTCCTTTTGCCTTCAGAAACCTCTCAACACAAGCAGTGTTGCAAAACTTCTCCTGCAAAACCAAAAAAAAAAGAGACACAGTCCATTAAAAAAATGATTGGCTGGAAAAACCCGTGAACAAAATGCAAACTTTTTGAAAACCCATGAAGCAAAACATGGAGATCTGAAAGTTGGTGAGGAAGCTCAACCTGTTTGACTGAAAGTGGGGCTTGTTTTCGTAGAAGCTGAAGAACAGCTTCAACCCTTGCGTCGTCTTTGCTCTGCTGATCTCTCTGCTGCAGATGATGATCTTTCTTTCCCATTTGGAGAGAGATTTCCGACAAATGGTGATGAGATCAAATCAATGAATCAGTTCCAAGAAAACACACACTCTATTATACCAGCCTTCAAATTCACGCAACCATTAAAATGTTCACTCAGAAAAAAGAGAGAGAGAGAGAGAGAGAGAGAGGGAAAATAAAGGTGTTGAAACTTGAAAAACTGATCTAACGTTGAATAAAGGAGAGTGAGGCAGAGGAGGGGCTATATATAGCAAAACGACAGCTAATCACGCCGTTACAAGGCTAGCACACTGGCGCATGCAAAAGCTATTATATTTATTTTATTAATAAACAATGGGATTTTTTTAAAATTAAAAACGTCGTCAACTGGTTGGTTTGGTCAATGCCATTGTAACATGTTGCAATGATGGGTCCGAAAGCGATTCGTAACGGAAAAGGTCGGCTGGTCCAGGCCCAAGCCCATCGCCCACCTCCCCACTTAATTGCTACAGCTTTATTACTTTCCCATTTTGCCCTGACCTCAGACCTCTGTCCCTTTCTCTGTTCGTCCTCGTGTTTCTTTATCAGAAACGTATTCATTTTCATTTTTGATAGTTTCCTAGAATGTAACTTGCCTACATGTCGCCTACGATTACTGCTTATGGAGCTGCTTTAATGCCTGCGCCCATATACTTCATGATGATAATGATGTGCCTGCCTCCCATATTAATGTGTGGTTAAGACCATTCACATGGTTGCTTGATGGTCACTCATGTGTTACTTGTACATGGTCATAGATATCATTATATATATATATATTTTTTTTTATGTTACATGTTACAATTTTGTTTTCACATGTCGTATGCGCATTTGACTTTTGAAACTGATGCGGAATTCACTGTGAAACCTATTGTATAAGTAACGATAATCAATGACTAACATTCACTTTGCATGCATGAGACACATATGTTAGCATTTTCCCCTTCTGCTTTTGTGTAGAATTCAAACCTTTCAACATCCTTATTAGAGCCGTTGTTCTTTTCTTCTTAAGAACAAAGTTTACTGTTTTCTTTTTAAAAGAAAAGAAACATCTCTCACTTCACGTGTTTTAGAAGATACCAAACTATTAACCATTGGAAATCGTTCGCACACACATAAGCAGATGATAAAATCTTTCTACTTCATTGTGGTTATATGGTACAATCACAAACAAAATGGATAATTCACTATATTTTGCCCATATCAGACATAAACAATGTTACTAGTCTACATTCTAAACATCCTCATCACAAAAGATTTCTATATTTATCACTTAACTATATATCTGTATCGTTCATCACGTTGTACCAAACACGTAGTTGTATACAACCGGTAAAAGAGAATAACTACTCTACCGTGATGATTGATACAGAGACTTTGGTGGCTTTTGTATAAGTGAAAAAAGGCTGCAGTGGTACTGGATGTAATTATTGCACGATACAACTTTTATTTGGGTAAATTGAATGGGAGTTGCAATGATGGCACTTTTGTAGAAGCAAGGTGGGATGGTGGGGGTATAGGTTGTGATGATAGGGGCAAAAAATTCCAACACGTGAACGGATATTGCGGGACAAAAGAACAGAAGGGCATATATGTGTGTGTATATATATATATATATATATATGATCGAATGTCACACACAAAACAGTACCTTTCTTGTTCTTTTAGCTTCGTTGGATGAATGTTACATAGTATATTCTCGTACACATTGTATACACAAATTTGTGAGTTTTGCTTCAAGTTCTTAGGCAAATTGCGCTTCACTGTATTTTTCCCTTGGGTGACGAAACAGTGAGCTGCTTTCCCTTTTTTCTTTACCAAAATCGATCCCATCCATGCTATGTTTGTTGTTGCTACACCAATTTGGTTAAACATACTATATGATAGTACTGTGTATATTTGACTCCAAGAAACTGTCTTTTACATGATACTGTGTATCAAATTGTGTTTTTGGTTTGTAATGATCTCTTGTTATGGAGTTTGGTATGTTATCCATGGTATAATTAAAAGTAATACACTCTACTGCTTAACCATAAGCCAAAAACTTTATTAATTATATCAATCGCGCTAAACTAACGAAAGTGACAACTTAAAAGGTTGATTTGTAGATATTGAGTATCATAGCGTGCAAATATTAAGCATGCTCTTATACCATGATAGAATTAGAACATCCGACCCAAGTTCATACCTCTAACTCTCATTCCCCATATATTTTCAATTAATAAGTTTTGTATAGTGGAATTGCACATGCCGCCTGTATCTCTCTCCACTAAACGTGTGAGAATGCGTTAGCTTGGTATATATTGTTAGTGAACTTCTTAACAGCCCTTTATCCAAAGAAAAGAAAGAATTGTTAATCAAAATCACTTATTTTGACCTAATTTGACATGTAAGATTATTGTTTAGTTGTTTTGGTTATAAATGATTGTTATTTTATAATTTATGCTACCGTCGACCGATGAGAATTGAAGAGGATAATCAGTATTCATGCAGTGTGTCCATACAACCACAATTTCCAGGAACAATGTTTGGGAGCAAACAAAGAACATAGTATTGGCGCAATTAATATCAACACATAGTCCCATGAAGTCAAAACCTTGATACTTGGCGTTCACATGAATATCATACAAACCCAGTCCAACTCCGTTATTCTTACGGCGGAGACCTTCCCCTTTCTCCACGCTTGGCTTTAGAAAGACCCCACATTGTCGCTGACATTCTCCACGTGTCCATCTCCTTAATCAAAATTAAAAACACCGACCCTTTCCTTTTAATTAATTAATTAATCTTAGGTTTACTTTGTTTCTTTATGCAGATGGTAAGCTTTCGATTATCTCCTCTGTAAGTTGTTAACCGCTTGCCCACTTTCGAATTAAAACAAGTCAAAAGAGCTTAAAATTTTATGCTATATGCCTCCTAAACCCTATTATCAACTTTAATTTTCTCTCACAGGTGAGAAGAATCTAGGAAACACTACACTTCTCATTTTATTTTATTTTATGCTCTTCTTTATCGTGTATACGGACAATATGTTACGTTGTTAGACTAAAAATCATCAAAGTAATATATCATATCATTGGTTCGACAAGTATCTTAAACGTTATATTTATGTTGTTGGGTAGAGAAAAAAAAGTGAAAATAGACGAGATTATTGACTTACACGCGCACAAAGAGAGAAGATGGTTGGGCTCCATAAGTAAAAGCCATTGCTCGTCGCTTAACTAAAAGAACGTACAAAGTGAGGGTTGGGAAAATATATATAAGTTGAGATTGAGAGTGCAAAGGCAAATCCAGCGTAGATTAGGCTGGTAATTTGGGGTTTCCAAAGGTGAAGGTGTAAGCTTTATCGTGATAATTAAAATAATGTGGCAAAGCTGGTATTTAGCGAAAGATTTTTTTCGTTTGTCCTCATTCAAATGTGTGAGAGATTCTTCCTTCCACACTTTAACCCAACTTCCTCTTTTCCCTTTTTCTATTTCTATTTCTTTTATTTTCTTTTGTCTTTTTGAATAATTTTTATATATATTTCTCAAACATATAAACATAATGTATATGAAATATGATGGTTGAGGAGCATGATATTATGACTGTGGGGATCAAAAACAATATGATGTTGTTGCTTCAAATCCCTCCCACGTGGCCCAAAGTGTGCTAAAGTGGCTTCCTTGTATATTCCATTTTTCCACCTACCCTTATATCCCTCTTTTGATTCAAATTTTGAAACACCATCCTCTCCTCTCCTCTCCTCTCTCTGTCCCTTTTTATTAAGGGACACTTTTTAGGGTCCCTTATGAATTTTTTTTTCAACGATCCAAATATTCTATTTTTCAAATCTTTATTCATAGATCATTTTTACAAAAAAAATCATGCAAATTAAAAATCATTAAAGCATCCAATCAAAACCAACAAAATAAACGAACACGGTGCTTCAAGAAAATACTATAATAACAATCATCTAATCAAATGGTTCAATTCGGATTATTGAAATACAACGTGTAGTGAGGCTTACAAAGATGTTCCTCAAATATTTGAGAAAAACTAAAACTCTCTCTCTCTCTCTCCTCTCTCTCTCTCTCTCTCTCTCTCTCTCTCTCTCTCTCTCTCTCTCTCTCTCTATATATATATATATATTATTTCCGTAACACAATTTAGGTAGGGAGTTTACATGCACGCCCACCACAAACCCCCAAAAACCCCACATGTACAGTTAAAATACACCCAAAGAGTCTCCTTAAATCAAAGGTCCAAAGACAGTATGATATATAATATAATCATTGCATTTTAAAATTCAAAAAACATATTGCTTTCCTCTCTGGCTCGTACTCTCTCCTCCAGTATTCATATGTAGAAACGAAATGAGGTGAAAAGGCGCACAGAGTTGTTTGCTAAAAATAATGAGGAGAGAAGGAGGCCAATTTGCAAAATTCATGGGGTAGGGTCTCTCTTTGTCCCATTTTTCTGACTTATTAGGGCAGAAGTTGAAAGCGTTCTTGTCTAGATGAAACTAGACCAAGTCACCAAGATAGATAGCAATCTGCACGAACAAAACAATTTTTCCTTTTTAGCCGCCGGGTAGGCGGGTACGGTTATATGAACTGTTCTTGAGACAACTATATTTCCAGGGGAGAGAGATATATCCCTCCACACACACATATATATATATATATACCATTTCATATAATTACGAGTATAATTAGTTCAATGACTAAATCTCACTCATGGATAATTGCCTCTATATATTCTTTAATTATATAAAAAAATTTGTCTTCTCCATACATCACTTGCATTAATCGGAGCAATTCGGGACATGTTTAAGATACCGAAAACCCAACAAAAAGAAAATACGTCCGTTAAAACAAATCTGAGCGTAGAAACTCTGCATAAGTCCTCAAAGTTGTAAAAAGAAATTCAGTTTAGTCTAATAAAGTTTAGCGATGTTCTGGATCTCCATAACCTAAATAATCCCCAAGTGTCGTTAGTTTCACATGTACAATCGCAATGATTGATGTTAAATGGTTCTGCTTGGTGGAAAATTGATTCAAAAAATTATCTTTACTAATCTTAATTTAATCACTGAACTCTTGTGAAACCAAGATAACAAAAAAATCTTATATAGAAAAGCTAGCTTCAAAAGCAGTGAACATTTTGGTGCCATTAGATGATGGTGATGGACCACATGCTTCCAAGATGTCTGACCTCACAAGACAACTTATGATGTTTCATATTTTTCTTTTGGAGGGTTGGGGGCTGAACTTAAACCAATCAGGATGTTCTTCGTGAAAATGGTAAAAATTTTGCCAAGTTGATTGGAGAAAGCGATATGAAAATATGCAGTAAATTAAAACAGCTCTTCAACTATAGCTTGCAGTGTCACATGCAATACGTACGTACGTACGTACTACGAACAGTTTAGCTGCATGCATGTGCATCATGCATCTGCAAAGCAGTGAAAAGTGTTCCAGAGAATGGGAGCAGCCTATCGTGGCAGAGTTGCTAATTTCTATCACAAATGAAAACCAGCCACACAATATTACAATTCGATGGATATTTCAACTGTTGAAGAATGCAGATCCAAATTAGATTGCACGGACAGTTGTACATGCATTATAACCTATACAAATATATATATATAAACAGTTTCATTGAAATTGAGTGCACCTGCAACTCTTCTCTGTGTATATACTGTGTCCAAAAATCTGATCACAGGAACCAGCTGGTCTGAGGGAGGAGGAAAACGTGTAAATCACAGGAATATATAGCACTGTTTTGTTATAACAAACTAATTACGTTCTGTCACGAGTTATAAAGATTTTACATGACAAAACATGATTGAACGGGAGTAGCAAAATACGTAATATGCAAGTTTCTTATCCAGAGACTGAGAGCGACTTATTGTGCTGCTCTTTTCACTCATAAATTCAAAAACATTGCTTACTACTTTAATTAAAGTTTAAAAGTAGTTCTGAGGGAGACTTTGGTGTGACCCAACTGGACGAATTTTTTAATATTAAAAAAAAAATGAAAATGGAAACACAATTAGTAGTCTCTGGCTGTTGAAGAATGTGAAAGTACAGCATTCCCATATGCAAGAATGTCATGGTGGTACGTATAGAAGATAGAGTTGGTCATTTGGACTCAAAAATTCAAAACCCAACTCACTTGTTTACTACTTTACGTCTACCTTTCACAAATTAATAAATTATTATTTTTCCTACTCTTCTCCTACTCTAAGAAAAAAAATATTGAACTAATGAGATGACTTGTAAAAATTTGAATGATCCTAAAATATATGGCCAATACAAAAAGACGATGCATCATTTCGGATTAGACTTTGGTGGCAAAGCTGGACGACTTTTGGGTCTTCAAATCTTGAATGGAACGAACCGTTGCAAAACAATACACAAAACAAATGTTTAAAATTTTTTTTTTTTCTGTCATGATTTCTGCAGCCATTAGCCATTTGTGGGTACCCAAATAGCTGCCATTTTCATTTTTTGACCACAAATACACACATACAGATCATATCATGGACTCTGCGCAGAGCTCTCACGTGGTGGTTGGGGCCCTTTGTCCTAATTTCTGACTTCACACAATGACTTCGCCATTGAAAAACAGAACCCTCCTTCTGGTTTTTTTTTTTGGGTACCAAGACTGCCTAATTTGTCATGACATCTTTGTTCATACCCAAAAATTATATAAATGTAAGCAGAACCCTCATGTTATTGACTGTGAAGTATAAAAAATGTTGGGTTCAACAATTTTTGTGTAAATAAATAATTGACGATACATTCTGTGTTATTTGGTAAACGAATGAAATTGGTTTTCATGATAAAAAAAAATTTAGAAAATTTTCCTAAAAGTCTAACTTCGTTTTGATTAATGTGTGGCTGCAGTTTGCTGGCATGCATTGTACAGTACTCAATTATATGTTCACTATTCAATATTGTTTGTTTATCCTGAACGGATTTTTAGAATCTCCTCTATTTTTATTTTTTTTAAAGAAGAAGAATCTAAATCCATACTATTCACATGATATTCAAATTTAACAATGATGTAAGCCAAACAATTTATGATAAGCCTCATATTATTGACTGTGAAGTATAAAAAATGCAGGGTGCAACAATTTTGTGTGTATAATTATAAATAACTTACAGTGACTGCCGACAAGTACTATTTACTATTTGGTAAACGAATGAAATTGGTTTTCGTGATAAAAAAATTTCAAAAACATTCCTAAAAGTCTAACTTTGTTTTGATTAATGTGTGGCTGCAGCTTGCTGCCATGCATGGTACAGTGTTACTGGTACTCAATTATATGTTCACTATTCAGTATAATTTGTTTATTGCAAATTAGGGGTTGGTTGAGTTGGTAAAAATTGTTATCTTTACTATTCAGGCATAGGTTCGAGTTATGTTGCTGACAATTTTTTTTTATGGGTAATTTGTAAAAACCTAAAAATGGGCTAAGACTCCCTCTGTAAGTCATCAAAAAGACCTTGATATGTTCTGACTCTGAGATGAGGTAATATTCCCTCCACCTATACTTCTATACCAAACAAAAAAAAAAAAAAAAAAAAAAAATATAGTTTGTTTGATCAATTTTCATAAATAATAAGGTAGAAATTTAATCATCAACAGACGACGTCCCACTAGTCGTTGCTTGATTGATTGATCGGGCAAACAGGAAAATTACCGTTAAACAAAAGTGATTATAATAATTATAGGATCCTTTTCATACGTGCTGCTGGTGAACTACTGCTGTGATTAGACAGAAAACAAAAAGAAGTTGTAAAATTTAAATGATTAGACCCCAACATCTCAGAGATTCTCTTGCTTTCGGTTGTGTAACTTGTGTGTGTAAATCATTTGCGTTCTTTGTTTGCTTTACAAGCCAAAAATGAAATTAATTTATACCATCACTAAAGAATAAAAATCACATCATGATGTATAATTTGGCAGGTCTGCTTTGGGACTTGAGAGGATCTTTAGTTCTGAACTTCTTCTTCCCCAGAATCCTTCTGTGTTTTGTGTATTGATGCAAATTTCTTCTACTGTAGATGATCACAGATGATTTTAATTATCATCTGATGACCTTTTGGGCCAGAGGATCTCCATTTTTTTGTTTTTTTTCTTTGTTTTTTTTTCCTTTTGTTTTGGACTGGCTACATTTGTAGGGCATTGATTGAACCATAGGTTCATAGACAAGATTGTGGTTGCGGACAGGAATCAACATGATGGGTCAGAGTCCAGGTCTCAATATGGTTCATGTGTCTGCAGTCCTTGCCATGTAAGCTTGTCCTGGTGTTTGGATGAGGAAAGAAACTACAAGATAATGAGACAACTGGTAAACAACTGATCAGGCAATTGGGTCCGGTCAGCTCCCGATTTCATGGGTGGATTTGGGTTGCATTTGGTAAACTCATGGGCTGGGGTCAATAGGCCTCTAACAGGCAAGCTGGTAAGTTTTAAGTTGATGGGCCCTTAGTGGGTCAACACATACCTAAAGTGTTACGGTCACACTGAAAAATTATTATTTTTATAAAGAATCTCCTTCATAATTGTTTTGAGTGCACAACAAGGAAAAGTATGACAAACACAATGTGGAGAGTGATGTAGGTGAAGAGAAACCGCTGTTTTCCGTTGTTAGGCTTGCTAAAAGCCTACCATTATGACAATGAGTTTGTAGCTCAAGTGATTAAGAGTATGCATCCATGCATCTGATGTCCTAGGTTCGATTTCCCCATACTCCAATATCGTTTGTATAAAATTTGAAATTGAAAAAAATGGCCTACCATTATTTGCCAGCTTAGGAAATACAGGCTTCAAAATATAAAAAGCCCAACAAAGCAAAAGGGTAGGAAAAGGTGGGAGAGAGCTTGGACTGGTCAGCAGAAGATGGTAGTTCAGTGATTGGGACAGATTGTCTGATCATAAGCTTATGTGATTAGGATTTAAAAAGGGGTTAATCCTGGAAGGCCTTGTAACATCAGCACAAAAGGCTATTTCCATCAGCCAAAACAGAAATAAATCAGTAAAAACCTCCATACGTTCATGTCCCTAGGAATGACAATCATTGATAATTATGCCTTATTCACATATGATTTGTAGGAGATTTCATGTTTTTTTATAAGTATAATCAGAAAATTAGGATGAACCAAAAGCAAATTAAGAATGGCATGAAACCAAAGGTTGATGTGTCCCAAATGAGTCAAATTTCAGAGTCAGCTAGCAAGCCATGTCTGAGACACACTTCTAAGGCAACCAAGTTTAGATTATGGGACAGGTGGAGGCATTTAAGGCAGAAACCTTGTAGGAGACTCCAATAGGAAGCTTGGAAACACAAGAAGTGACCAAAAATGGTAAAAGAAGAAACCCCACTAGCGAGTGTGTAACTATTGCAATTTCCAAAACACACACACAAACAAGAGTAGAAAACCAAAAATGTGTCTTGAGGCAGAAGGAACAGAATCACAAAGGGATGCTATAAGGGGAGAGCTTTTTGTAGAAGTGTGAAAAGCAAATCTGATTGGTAGGGTGGCTCCTTCTGCTATAAGATAAAGAGGTTTGACAAAGACACGGCACCAAGAGAAAAATGTGATCCGCATGACAGGAATTGTAAAATTGTCTTGGAAACAGTGACTTCAAAAAACTTCACCCTTGTCTAAGCAATACCTACATTTTATCTCATACCCTGTCTTATTGTTTATTTCATTCCCAAGTGTTTCACCCACATGAGCCACACCCTCTTCTCCAAATGGGGTGGCTGCACTCCCTCTTCTCTCCTTTGAAGAAGCTGTGGTTTCGCCTCCATTCAGCTCCGAAGAAAAGTAAGTTCTTTTAGTGATCACTCACTCCCACCCTGCAATTTTCCCAAACTTCAGCATGCAAAATTGCACATGCTTAGTTCCAAATCAATGAACACATCCTGCATTTCCCTCCATTTTTTAGTCTATCTCACAATCTCAATCTATTTGCTTTAAAACTGTTATGCGAGCGCATGGGCACGCACACACAACAAAAACACAATTTTCTCATTCATGCATATACTTCTTCTTCTCTGTTTCCTTCCTTTCTCTTCTCTCCACTCATTCATCAAGAATCTATACAGAATACCAATTTACAGACTGCTTCCTCTTGGATATGCATAATATTTATACTATCTTGAATCATTTGGCCTTTGTTTGTAGCAGGAAGAGGGATATACATTCTGTATGAGGATGTAAAATCCTGCCCCTATGAGGATGTGCATGTCCTGTGGTCAATACTAGTGGAGGCACATACACATACACCTTCTTTGCCATCAAAAAGCATGAGCGAAGGCCCCAATGTTCTTCACAGTATATGAGAGAGTTCCAGCCAAGTATATACAATATTTATGTTTTAATGTTTTATACTGGTGTACATGTAAAAAGGTTTTTACCCCCAGTTTTTTTTCTTTTTTGGTGTTCTGTAAATGTAATACATTAAAATATATGCTTTTCTTGAGTTTTTGAAGCGCTCCAAATCTGAATGAATCTTTCTTCTACATCATGAGATATGCTGTATGCTTTAAACTTAAGTTGCAGAGAAGCCTTGCCCAAATCAATGGTAGTTTTTAGTTGTTTTCTATTTCTTTCATATGGTTTGTTTTTGTTGTTTTGTCTATTTCAGTGGTTGAGGTGGCTGTTTTTGTCTCTTCAGTTTGTCTATCAAAGAATGGATTGGACACCTGCATGATTTACATGTCTTATATAAAATGTTTTGGAAAAGAAAATATATCATCCACATCGAGTAGTTTGTCATGGCAAAAATGTCGAGCAATCTTTAATAATGTGACTTCTTGGCTTTGATTCTAGAAAATCAGTGAACTTAGATGACATCCCCTTTAAAAGGCGAAAAACAAAACAAATAAACAAGTCTATAATTTGGCACATAATTAACGTTTAGCGGCACTTAGTCTCCACTTTATTGTATATTATTTTCAAAAATGCAAAACTAAGTTAATGTTGAGCCCGGATAACATTTCAAAACCTCAGCTAAGATTTTGTGTGTGTGTCCACTTTTGCACATAACTTAATTTTTTCAAACTCTCATGATCCATTTTTTAAGTATAAAAATATATATTTTTAATTATTGATGGAAAATACTAATTCCAGGCCAATAGTAATAGGAAATTTGTTGAACGTCGGTGTCCTCTCTGACCAAGTCCATGAATTATTGAAAAGAGTTATAAAAAAATAAAAAAATAAAAAACTCTGTAGTTGATTGTTTTATGCGTGACTCGAAAGCTAGAGGACCATTTCTTGGAGGAAGAGAGCTTGAGAGACTTTACCATTTTTGCTGTTTTGTGCGTTGGAAACATAAAGGCAGTGACGAGCATCTTCATGCCACTAGATATTTGTTACTAAACTTAGATATTTTACAACTTTTTTTATTCCACTTTGGGGATATCCAACTTCAACACGTTTTCTAGGGTATGACTAGCCACCAAAAGTCCCTATCCTCCTATCCTCTACTTACTTCAAATGGGGAAGTTATGAACCATGGAAGTCAATAATAAAAGAGATAATGAATGAGCGTGGAATTGAATTACGGATTTGTATGTGAAACTTACATAAATTTTTTAAATATTTTTTTTGTGTTAATAAACACATGAAAAGTTAGGAATTTGAATAATTTAATATCCATGTATTAGTAAAAAGTGAGAAATTGAAATAATCCAATACTCTTGGGAAAAAGCCATTAAAGACTCATCTCAAATAAATAAACATGCTATAATATTGTTACCCGAATTGCTTCATTTAGAAAGAAAAAAAGCAACAAAACTTACTCTAATTAACATCTGCTCACATTAGAGTTCTAGCAAATTTTCCACCCTAAAGAATAATAAGTCTAATTGTCAATGAGGTATAGCTGAGTGAGTTGAGCTCTTCCACTTTTGTCATGTGGGCAGAGGTTCCAAACCCTCAGGCACCCAATGAACCTCCTCCCCAAATCGCTTGTACTGAAAAGAAAAGATTTATAAAAAAATAAAAAGGACTACTTGCCGACAAGAGTTTTCTTTTTAAATAAAATAAAAAAAGAACAGCAACTCGGCAATTGTATTGCTCTTGTCGGCAATTGTATTGCTCTTGTCGGCAATTAGTGTTGTTGCTGATTTCTTGTCATGAAGGCTTTCAGCACCAATCCAAATTAGTTTGGTGGCTGACTTCTTCTTAGCAACTTAATGAGATGATAAAATTTCAGCCAAAACGTCCCCAATCCATACAAAACTTAAATATGACACCCATGAGGACTGCTACTAAATTAATTAATAGATTAACAATACCACCATATAGAATAAGGGACCTATCATTTCGAAAATTACAGCATCATATTTCGAAAATTAGAATAGGGGATCCACCATATAGAATAAGGTTTATAAAACCCTTAATTAAGTTTTTAAAAATAATGTTTGAGTACAATTGAAAACCCTGTCAATCTGAACGCAGGGCAAAGCGTTTGAGATGGAAAAATCCCTTCAGAAATCCTGCACAAAATGAGCATTTCCTTTCAATAACAGCTAAAAACTGGACATCAATGGCAATGAATTGATTTCAGGCAGGCACTTAAGGCATAGAACTCTTTCATACTAGTTCATAACAAGGGTGCAGAGACCAGGTTTCAATCATACAAGTACATATCATTTGCATAGAAAGGCTGTTCAAAATTAGTAAATACATGAAGGAAACTGAAACAAGTACAGGCTTTATCCCAAAACCTTACTGAAAGTCAAACTTATAAAGACTACTGTGTTATACTAACCAGATGCTTTAATAGCTTTATAATGCCGATGCAGACAAGCGTTCAGCTACATTTGGCAGCCACTCTTTTAAGTAGGCATGGCAATCTATCTCAACATTAGACAAGGCACCAAGAGGAGTGACAGTAATCTGAAATTAAATTATGAGGACGTGTTAGTATGGACACGCACTCTACAAAAATAAGTTTACCGAAATTACAAAAATACGCACATATCCTTCTTGAAGAGATCGGTGGTCACTATCATCCTCATCAACTTGGCCACTCCTTATCTACATAATTGAAAACAGATCCTCAACATGATGCACGCAAATTAGGAAAAATTATGTCTTTCACTTAGGGCTGTTCTAAACGGCATCATGTTTGTACAGCTCATTCACTTGAGTCAACCACAATCAAGTATTTCCATCTCACACATTCCAACAAATCAACTAGAAAAGACCTGGGGAGTGTTTGAGAACCCAAAAGTTTGCTGAAATTGACAAGTCAGTACTTATTTAAGTGTGTTTTCAATTCTAAATTTAGCACTGAATTTATCAGTGGTGTTTGATAATACCAAAATAAAAAGAAAAGAAAGGAAATCAACACTCAGCATGAAAAAAAATATAGGCAATTAAGAGTACTTTGTGCCTTGTTCGGTGCAAAATATAAAAGAAAACAATTTTATCATCCTTTCCATCATCTAAAATCTAAATCAACTTAAACTGAATGTTATTTAAACCTTATACATTATTACCATAATTTCCCTCCTTACTACCCTTGTTGCAACTATTGCCAGTAATATCCGTACCACCACCATCATTACCACCTCATGTTAGCCAAATCCTGTGCCTACTATCACATTGGCAACACTACCTTCACCAACACCGCAACCGCCAAATTATCAACCTTTTTAAGCAATAACAAACACATCAGTTTTCCATCAAAATACCTCACTAGAACTATTTTCAATTATTAACTGAAAAGTGTATACATTATGAATCTACCAGTTACTAGGATCCAAAGTGATTTTCTTTCACCTGAATGAATATTTAAACTATCTTTTTCCACAGAAAGGTCAATTTTTGTTGAAATTAATGCATATTTGTAGAAAAATCTAGAAACTTGAAGAAAGTACTATAGCTTGATGGGAAGTCGGCAGCCACATGCAACCTTGGAGAATTATCTAGAAAAAGTGATAGGTAAATGGCTAGAGTATGGCGGTGGAAGAAATCTCTAGAGCATACAAACATATGGCTGGGGTTGATCTTCCCAAGTCGGTGGAACAAAGCATGTCGGTTGATCAAGCCTATAAATACGCATGCAACCACAATAAAATGTGGAGTGAACCAATCAACTCCCAGTCTATATGGGAGCACAAAAGCTACCCAAACCAAGTCATATGGGGAGTCCAATGAAAAGAACTCCCAAACCATTAGGGAGCCAAGAGCTACCCAAAGCTAGCTACGTTAGGGAGCCAATAAGCTCACCAATCAAAGTGTAAGGGCCAAATAGCCCAAAACTAATCTAAATCAAGTGTGATGGCCAATAAGCCAAAAAACTAAGGAGGCCAATTAGCCTACACCATGCTATGTACTATTCTCCTCCAATATAATAAAATCACTTTGTTTTCCCTACAATTCTAACAATTTTGCCTTTGAATGACAAAGAAAAACCAAAATATAGACGGAGTATTTCTAGACTAGTTTCCAAAGAAGAACACAGGGTAATCCCCAACAGAGACACCAAACACTAGACTTCTTGATTATCTAACTCCTTCATCAACTCTGATTCAAGATTTCTCAATCAATCACCTTGCCAAACGACAAGCCAAAACTATAAAGTTTCTAAAGAAGAAATGGTAAGAAGGTAGACAATAGATAACACAGGGGAATGAGAAAGTAACGAGAAACATCCAACACTAATAATATATCAGCATAAACAAAAAGCCCACTAGCCTTCATGCAGAAGTGAGGTAAGGCAAGGCAAATATTTATAAGTGAATACTAGAAGTGAGGTAGACAATAAATAACACAGAGGAAGAGGACCCACTTCTCTCGTGAACAAAAGATGTTCTGCTGATGTAGCTGATGTATTAATTTCTGTAGATGCTGTTGATTCTGTCTCCATTACCATTGTTGACAACATTTTTCCTCCCGCCTTGTCAGAAGTAACTTCCCTCCACCCCATTTTGATTAAACTTTTACCTTGCTTAGTGAGCTTATACCCCTATTAAGGCACAAGAAAAGAACAGAACAACATTGCAAAGCACGTGTCAAAATCAATGCATAACAGAAGGACTAATCCTCCTGTCATAAAACTGGAAGCATTATCCTGGTAAGTCACATTTAAAATATTATGGTAAAATGCTAACCTAGCCAGGCTTTCTAGTATAATTTTCATAATCAGAACAACCAAAAGTACGTTGAGGGAACACAGTACAGAAGTTAATACATTTAAGATGAACAAAATGTCTATGTAAATGTTCTATAAGGCTAACTTCCTGTTAGCCTCCTGGATTGACTACTGCAATTCGTAATATTAAAGGAGATTACATACCTTAACCATTTAACTAAGAGCAAACCAAACAACCTCATTGCATTTCAGTAAGACTTGCTAAAGGATATAGCATCGAAACAAACTGCCTACAAATCTTGCATTGAAATGGAGTCGAAGGAAAACAAGAAAAATACAAAGAGGACCACGAAGGAAAGAAAATAAACTATTGATATAAATTACTTCTGTAATGAAATAGCCTTTATATGTAATATTACTGTGCTTATCAATGAGCTTTGTCTACTGTAGTATAGTCAATTTAAAAATGACTCACACAGACGAGCATATTGAAGAGGTGGAAAAGAGGAAGGACTGAGAATTAGGCATGCAAGTTTTAAAGTTCATAAATTAAGGAGAAGATGAATCTGACGAAGGACAGTATACCGAATATTCCCGAAACACAGCATGCATCCTGAAATTTACCTTATGATTAGCAATATTTGCTGGCAGATCTATATTCAAGAAACAGTTTTGGGGATAAGTTTTGTTTCTTAATTCCGCTAGTACTCTGTTTATGATAGGTAAGCAAGCCTCGGCAGAAAGTGTGAAGTCATTAATACTGCTCTTAGCTCCAACCCTGTAATGCCAGTATTCAATGTATTCATATAGGAGAATAAAAAGGTCAACATAAGACTTCTTTACTTTCTTTTATAGTCAAAAAAGGATGTATGGCAGCTGAAGGAAATTTTGGCAAAAACAAAATACCATTAGGTTCAGCATCAACTTATGTACAAATGAATATTGTTCAACAAGCAATACAAGTATCAAACCTGTAGTGTATACATACCAATCATAGGATACAGAGATTGCAGGTACACCATTAAGAAAGGCCTCACGAGCACCAGCCACTGTTCCAGAGTAAACGCTACATTTCCAAATACAGAAATCTTTCAACAGAGTTATGAGCAGAAACAGGCCAGAAAAATAAAACTGTATTTTGTGAGGAACAACAGTTGGATTAGTGATCCCACTCGAGGGAACAAAACTAATTGGGTGAATTTTTAAGATTTCCTGAGAACATAGTATTTTAATCAATCATCATAGCTTTTAGGGGAAAGTCGAAAAGACTGCCTCCTTATGATAAGTGTGTTTGGATATCTTATGCGAATAAAATCATTCTAGTTTCCTCACCACAACATCTGGTGGAAATCCAAATCTTTTCAAAAGCAACTGGTGAGTATAAAACTATATTGGTGTTCAACAAATACAAAATGATCGATAGTTTCACTGACCCAATTGAACTGGGATTTTTCAGAGTTCATACAGGGCATAGCTGGTACTAGTTACAGATATCTTTCTGTTAATTGCAAAAGTCTTGAGACAAAATCAGGATAACAAATTACAGGATGGAAATAGAAGAGGAAAAATTACTAACACGTGATAACCACAGTTGCTGCCCATGTTTATGCCACTGATTACCTGTGTGTAAAAAGTACAGGTAATTAGCAATCAGGAAAGAAAAAAAACAGATAAGAAATGTGACCATGGCACTAGTACAGAAGTGAGAAATATTTACCAGGTCAGGAACTGAAGGAAAAAGCGTTTTGGAGATACCCAGAGAAGCACAATCAGCCGGACTTCCTGCAAAGTTGATCAAGAATAAAGATTCTTACTTTTTCATTTTTTGTGTTTTTGGCGCAAGGGGTAGTGACCATTTTGTCATAAAACGGGAAAAATGCTTATGTGGTTTTGTAATTTCCATACCAGAAACAGCATAGGCTGTTGCTCCATCAATATGCACTTGCTTGGCAGCAATTGGATGACGCCATGTGATGCAGTGACTCACAGCTGACTGTTCCCTGCAAACGGAAATGAAATTTTTTTTTTCTATCAATAAACAAAAGACTCGAATGATTTGGGCAAAGTGAATAATATTTTTAGTGTTTGATGGTTTTGAAGTAAATACGTATCAGGGGCGCAGACAAGAACATTGTAGCGACGGGTGGAGACGAGGACTTGAACCAGAGCCAGAAGTCCAGGACCTTCGATTCCGTCGTCGTTCGTCACCATCACTGTGGGCTTGTCGCCGGAGATGATACTGTTGTTTTCCATTTCCTTTTTTCTCTGAACTACCGTTTCGGAATTTTGGACCAGAAAAGACACATTAGAAACAGAGAGGTAGGCACAACCATAATATACTTGAACTTTTTTTACATTTATCTTTATCTTTTACTTTTACTGATTAACTGAAATATGAGACTTTTAACTTTAATTTCTCCTTTTTTTTTTCTTTTTTTTTTTTAATTCGACGGAAAATTCGAACTTCACACAGCTTTTCCAATATTGTGAAAAGAAGTAGCATTAAAAAATGTTTAAGTAAATTCGAACAAGAAAAATAAAATTTTAATTGTGATTTTCGAATTGTATGCATTAACCGTGTGACTTCTTTTTTTTTGTTGTCATAATTGATCAATATTCGTTCAAAATCCTAATAAGAAAGAAACAAACATATAATACAAGAGCCGAAAAGGCCAAATACATGAACAAAGCACTACAAACACAATAAATGTTAGACTAAAATCAGCCCAATTTAGTATAATAATCTTTCCCGTGTGACATTAGTAATATAACATTGGTTGCATATCAACTAAACATTCTCCTAATGAAAAGAAAATTTCAAACATTCTTCTATTATTAATTCATTTGGACGGAAACATCCCTCCGCTATCAAATTCATAAAGAAAAAAGCTTAGAGACCAAATATAACCATTCCTCTATTAATTTATTTCTTTTTATGTGTTTGGTTGGCGTGACCATTTCTCTATAGTATTGATTCCCAAAAGGAAAAAAACAAAGAAAGGAGAGACAGAAAAGGACTAGAGACAAACCAACGGATTCCCGCGCTTAATGTAGCGTGCGGCAGCAGCAGCAAGTAGCGTCTAGATCCTCTTCAAAAAGGCTGACAAACTCTACTCTCGTCCTCTGGCCCAATTTCATTATGGCTTTCTACATTGGAAATATAGCATACTTTAGAATGATTTAAGAGTTCTTAGACACATTTCTCTTACAAGCCGGTTTTTAATGACAAATTCTACACATAGACTCTTAACAAGTGGTATAGGAGTCCGATTTCGCAACGCAACTAGGGGCAACCTATGAGCTGAATTAAGAGCTCGTGGACACCGCCAGTTTTTAGAGAGATTCTACCTATGAGCTGAATTAAGAGCTCAAAGGCCAAGCGCAAGGCAGAGAAAGCAAACTAAATAATCTCTAAAAGTCCACTACCCAACCACTTATCATGGACTCTCCTTTTTATTTGTGAAAAAGAATCATGGACTCTATTCTTATATGGACCCACACTATGCTATCACTATGCATCATAGAACTATAGGCCCAATATCTTTACAATTTCCTTTTCGAAGACCTAATTTCTTTGAATATTTATCAGCGGTCGGTCCATTTTAACTTGTTCGCTTTGTGATACGATTAAAAATTAAGCTCAATAGACTGCTACTGGTTAAATCAATGTACTATCATTACAAGAATAATTTAGGAGTATAATTTAATTTATAAGCTATTTGAGTATTATCATAACATAACACAGATGACAAACTGCAGGCTTAGCTAATTTGCTAATTTGTTATAACTCATGACTTAGCCAACATGACATGATCCATGAATATTAAATTTATTTAATTGATTTAACTGTTAAGAATCATGGAAGGAAGAGAACAAAACATCTTCAAGTCCAAGGTATATTTATAAAAATCTCAATCACGGAGGAATCACTGTCCTTGGTTTTGAATCAAAACACAATTGTCTCCCTCTATGTTTGTTGCGTGTCAATCTTTTATTTTTCCACTGACGACTGAAAATAAAGAATAATGATTTATATAAATTGAAAAAAAAAAACAAAATCAATGTCAATAAATGTTGAGAAATGAGACTGAAAATAGTAAAAATGTTAATTTAATGAAATTAAGTAAAAATATTATCTATATTTATGTTAAGATGTTCTTATTGTAAGAAAAATACACACATTTTTCTTGAGTCTACTCAACAATACAACGATCGGAATTGTTTGTACTTCAGGTTATTCTTGAAGAACTATCTTTACAATTCGAAATTTGTTCAGGAATCTAAAATGTGCACACACACAAATATAAATAATCAAATAGCTAAATAAGTTCCGATTTAGCTAATTTTCTTTGCATAGATAGTTTTTGAAAAAGTTTATAAACTAGACGGTTTAAATCATTAGTATATAATTCAGAATAAAATGTACTTATTATGATTGTGTGACCGTTTGTGCAGTAACTAGTAACTGAGAAGTAGAAAATGTATCAGCCTTTGCCTTCGTAATTGGTCATGAATGCTAGGCATCTATCGGCTTTGCCAATGACATTGAGGACAATACCTGGATATTTTTTTACTAAAGGCTTATTATCACAAAATGTCCCTAAGATTTACGAAACTATCAAATTGCATTCTTAATGTTTTTTTGCGTCACTTATGGTCATCAAGGTTAGTATGTGCAATCACAAATGGTCCATGCCGTTAGGTTCTGTCAAAAACTCTATTAGTTTGCTGACGTGACATACATATATATCACAAAACATCCCTGAGGTTTACACACTTATCACAAATGGTCCCTACGAAATTTTTTTATTTTTTAATTTAAAATTCATAAAATGTTGGTTTTTTAAAAAAATTATTTATAAATGAAAAAACCATTTATAGAAGGATTTTAATCTTAAGGGCCATTTATGAACCCTAAACCTTTAGTTTTTTTCATTTTTAAATTTTATGAATTTTAAATTATTTTTTTAAAACTTCATTAGTTTGTTGACGTGGCATACATATGGAGCCCACAACTACAATAATATAGTGTCACATGTATTTAAAATTTAATATATTTTTTAAAATAATTATAATTCATAAAATTTTAAAAAGAAAACAAAAATGTTATGAATTTTAAATTTTAAAAATTAAAAAATTCCCTAAGGACCATTTGTGATAGGTGTGTGAACCTTAAGGATGTTTTGTAATGTACATATATGCCACGTCAGCAAACTAACGGAGTTTTTTTACGAAACCTAACGGCAGGGACCATTTGTGATCATGCATACTAACCTTGAGGACCACGAATGACAAAAAAAAATAATTAAGTATGCAATCTGATAGTTTCGTAAACCTTAGAGGTGTTGCGGAGCTTCAAAGAAGACACTAACATGAAATTCACCACACTGCTGCTAACTCTTACACTGTCACACACATGAGCTTTGCTCTTGTAGAAAATAAAATCCTCAACTATATGTATAATAAAGTAGAAAATATAGTTGAGCAAAAGTCCAAACAATAATTTGTATGAAAAATACAAAAATTTAACCTAATTGAAAGATTGCGTGGATATGCCATGCAAAATGAGTTTAGGTTTTCTTCGATTTGTGTCCAAGTATACCAGACACTTTCAATTTTATGTTGCTATCATGTAGTGGCCGGTGGATATTATTCCAAGCCATAAAGATGTGGTTCCAATACATTTTTTCTGATATGTGTTGTGGGATTTTTGGACCATTTGGCTCCACTTCTGTCCTGCGACGATTGATCTGGACTGGAGACCAAACATTCGGGAAACCAAAAATATATATATATATATATGTATATATATGTCAACAAATTTGTATGTTTTCCGTCCTCATAGTTTTTAAGGAAATGGGGGTTTCACACACACACTTTCAAGGTGTCATGCAAGTTCGAACTTGAGATCATTGATCTGCAAATCAATACCATTTTTCACTGGACTAGACCCGTTAAAAAAAATAACTTCTAAATGAATGAAATTAGTTTACCAATTAAGACTGCAAATATTACAAAGCAAATGAAGCCATATCTTATACCTAACCTGTAGAGTCCCATGTGCCTCTTTAGCCTTTGCTTTGGCCACAGTGGTAGTGTGCTCAATTAATTGTATGGTGGGCTAGGATTTGGTGTAAATTAATTTGATTTGGTCACACTTCACAGGTGTACATTTGATTTTGAGCACAGCTAGCTAGATGTTGCATGTACCTAACAATGTTGGGCACAAAGGACTTGCATGGGACCAATTCACTGGCTTTGATATAAAGTACGGTACACATCCAATTAATATGCGGTGTTATGATCTCACTCAAAAATGACTGAGGTTTATAAAAGATCACATATAGGTTGTAACTTGTATGTTAAAGGTTTAAGCAGCATACCAAACTTAACTAATGCATGGGATCATCTTAATGTATCCTGCCCACCTAATGATGCTATAAGCAACAATATGTTTTGCAGGCTCGCCATTTCAACCTCTTGGGAGTAATTCCAAACCAATTTTGAACCAATTAAGTACTCTCTCTCTCTCGGTGCGCACCGACAAAATTAAGTACTTTATTTATTCTTTATTTATTTTTATTCTTAATAATGAAGATTTATCAAGTCACGCTTGAATTTTTAAAAATTGTTCATAGTTATTTTCGTTTTGTTGCTTGAAAGGGATGGTATTGTTGGTTAAATAATGAGAGCTAGGATTAAAATACTCAAAGAAAAACTTGGTTAAATAACTTAAATTCTTCATAACCACATAATAAGTACTGACGCTCGACGTGTTGACATTCAAAATAATATGATAAAAAAGATTAAAAATACAAGAATGATGTGGAGAACATTACAAATTTACAATATGCTGGCTAAAGTAAATAGAATCCATATTCAATGTCATTTAAAAAAGGGGAAAAATCACAACATAAATTACATGAAAGTTGCAACAAAATCCAAGGTGATTGATCTTCATAGATTATAACTTTACAAGAGATAAGAGGTGCTTTCCATGCCACTGAGAACAAGCTACTATAAGAAGAGGACAAGGGAGAAAAAGAAAAAAGAAAAGAAAAATCATACTTTGAAGTTCCCAGTCCACTCCTCACCACACCCACCATTTTCCAACTACAACAAAGTCTTCACAAGATTTTCATGATTTAAATTAAATTTTTCCCAGAAATGAAAAAGTTCCACATTCCCATTTGTTGTTTTGTACCACAGAACCATAAAATATCACATTTACAAATTAATGATTATATATACACATAAATAAATAAAAAAAGTTATGAAACTTGGTTGGTTGGTCGATGTCTTGCAAGTGGTTGGTTTAACAGGCTAACAGCTCGTGATGAGATAGAAAGACAGGAGGGTGAAAAAGAGAGGGTGTTTTGTCAGGTTTTGTGTTTGGGGTTGAATAGTGAAATCTTGGCCTTCTTGTCTAAAAGAGTTGTTGTAGTTGGCAATTAACTTTGTTCTGCTCTTGGTGGACTCTCCAAGGCTCTCTGCTTTCCTCTTCTTCCCTCCACAATAAACAATTATTCCATATCTTTCCCCCATTTTATCAAATATTCATAGCATATTAAGCTATTAGCATTGGATGAGTCATCTGCTCTCTCTCTCTCTCTCTCTCTCTCTCTGTTGAGATAATAGAAACAAGAAACAGCATATGGTGGTGAGGGAAAAAATTTAACAAGGAGAAATAGCTAAAAATAGAACAAGGAATGAATGGTGTTACTGACCCTGAACAGGATTTCTCTGAGTTTGTGGAAGTTGATCCTACTGGAAGATATGGAAGAGTGAGCTCCTGTTCTCATTTCCTTTCCCTGTTTTTCATGCCCTCTTTGCTGTTTTGTGTTCATACAGAATTTTGGGTCTTGTTTTTTAACTTCAAGTTTGCTGCTTTTTGCAGTACAATGAAGTTCTTGGCAAAGGAGCTTCAAAAACAGTGTATGTTTCAATACCCTTTTCAAATTAGCGCACAAGTTTGAATTTTGGTTCAATACCCTTCTCAACTTGGTGTACAAGTTTGAATTTTTATTACGGTGGCTGACTGGCTGGGCCTGTTTATGTACAAAAGTATGTATTTTTTTTTTCATGTTATGTATTGGTCGTTGCAGCTATAGGGCCTTTGATGAGTATGAAGGGATTGAAGTAGCATGGAACCAAGTGAAGCTTTATGACTTCTTGCGGAACCCTGAAGATCTTGAGAGGCTCTACCGTGAAATTCATCTGCTCAAGACCTTGAAGCACAACAATATCATGAAGTTTTACTCTTCTTGGGTTGATGCTGCTAACAGACACATTAACTTTGTTACTGAGATGTTTACTTCTGGTACTCTCAGACAGTAAGTTCCATTTTGCCTTCTTTTCTGGTCTGAGTCTATAAATTTGGTTAATTATTCAATGTGGGTATATTTTGTATTGGCTTCCATGTTTAGGTATAGGCTAAAACACAAGAGAGTTAACATCAGAGCAGTGAAGCACTGGTGTAGGCAGATTTTGAAAGGGCTTCTCTATCTCCATAGCCATGATCCCCCTGTGATCCACAGAGATCTCAAGTGTGACAATATTTTCATCAATGGGAACCAAGGTGAAGTCAAGATTGGTGATCTTGGCCTCGCTGCTGTCCTCCGTAAATCGCATGCTGATCGTTGTGTTGGTAAGTGTTTCAAGCTGCTTAAAAGTCTTTTCAGTGATTAGAATATCTAGAATTGCTTTGAGAATTTGAGGTAATGAATTTTTTGACTGTTCAAGCATATGTCACAGTTTATAACAAACTGCTGGATATTTGTTATTCTAATAGCAAACTTGTAATCGGATAGAGTTTTTGCACTTTGAGATAATCTTATCTTTGTTTTGTTTCTCTCTTTCTTTGGTTGTTTTTACTTGCTCAGGAACGCCAGAGTTCATGGCTCCAGAGGTTTATGAAGAGGAATACAATGAATTAGTTGACATTTATTCCTTTGGGATGTGCATCTTGGAGATGGTTACCTTTGAATATCCATACAGTGAATGCACTCACCCTGCTCAAATCTATAAGAAAGTTATCTCTGTAGGAACTCAAAACTCTCAATTTAATTTTCCAGATTGCTTTTTGTTTCTACCAATTGATTTATGTATTGAATTTTTCATATAGGGGAAAAAACCAGAAGCTCTATACAAAGTAAAGGATCCTGAGGTGCGGCGTTTTGTTGAAAAATGCTTAGTGGCCGTGTCTCGTAGGCTTTCTGCTAGTGAGCTTTTGAAAGACCCTTTCCTCCGGGTTGATGATTATGGATATGATTTAAGGCCAGTAGAGTATCCAAGGGATATGTATGAAATAGGGCCCCTCTTAAGACAACCTTACTCTGAACTTCATCACAGTAACAGCTCTTTGAGTAATGGGTATGGCCATTGTCTTGGTTATGAAACTGAAAATGAGTTGGATTACCATCCGGTTGATTACAGATTGAGTGAAATTGATCTATTTGCTTGTCAAGAGGATGAGCATTTGGGTGATCTTGACCTCACAATCAAAGGAAGGAGGAGAGAAGATGATGGCATCTTTTTAAGGCTCAGAATTGCAGATAAAGAAGGTGAAAGTTTCAGTTTAATTCCTCAAGTATTCTAAATATCATTGTTGTTATATCCTGTCAATCCTGAAATGAAACTAAAGGTTCCTTCTCTCTGCAGGCCTCATCCGAAACATCTACTTCCCATTTGATACTGAGACTGACACGGCATTGAGTGTTGCTAGAGAGATGGTTGCTGAGCTTGATATCACAGACCAAGATGTGACAAAAATAGCAGAGATGATTGATGGTGAAATTGCTACCTTGGTACCAGGGTGGAAGAGTGGCCAAGGCATAGAACAAAGTCCCCATTGCAATAATGCAAGTTTTTGTCAAAATTGTGCCTCATATGGTTCCATTCTGGATTATGCATCATCAGATAGTCCAGGTGTCAAGAACCTCCAAGTTCTTCAGTGTTCTAAACATGGATCTGCTGCTGTCCATGGCCGTTTCGAAGAGATTACCTACCAAGTTGAAGGGTCAGAACAATGTCTTACAGATGGTGCACCCAGAACATCAAGCCATTCTAATGGTGTGCCCTATGCTGATATCTGGGCTCAAAGAGATGGACCAGAATCCAGCTCACAAGGTTCAAGAGAATCAAGAGAGATCCATTGTGATGAAAATCATGAAACAATGGATGTAACAAACTTTGGAAAGGAAGAGAGAATTATAACTATGGACAATGGGAGCGACTCCAAAGCAAGAAATTCTTTCTCAGAGAAACTTTCAACCACTTCTGATCAATTAGATGATTATGAGAATGAGCTTCGTCAAGAACTAAGATGGCTCAAAGCAACGTATCAAATACAGTTGAGGGAGATTAGGGACCAACAGCTTGGAGTAAAACCAAAAACTTCAAGCCCAAGTCCAAATTCTGATCACTCGGAGCACAGGGAAAAGAATGGAGCTTTAATGTCCTTCGTTTCACCCCGGCGGACAAAAGAAAACAAAAAACCTTCCCTGAAATCCTTTTCCTCAGGAAAGCATTTCACATATTTTCCAGTGGATGCTGAAAAGAAATATTTGGCAAACCAAAGTCTCCAAAATTGTGAGGTAATTGATGGGGCTTACAGTCCTGAGCAAATGATCACTGCAAAGAGTTTCTACGTAGGAGCGATGCTTCCACACTCTCTTCACAGGGCAACTTCTCTACCAGTTGATGCTATAGATGTTTAAAGCCTGCAGACTTCTCTAATTTTGTCACCAGGTTGTAAGCCTCACACTCTCAAATAATACTAGCAGCTGCCTCTTTTCACAGATAGGAAAATTGAATGTGATGGATTTTAGTTGTACAATCAGAGAGATGTAATTTACAGTTTGTAGGTTCTGTTCTCAGATGGAAACAATTCAAGGTAAAAATCGGATCAACATGCATTGCTCCCTAACATGAAAGCAACAAGCCAGATCCCTTGAATTTCTGTGTCTCATCTCTTAGAAGGAAGGAGATTTTCTTATGACCCTCCTATCCCTATTGGAGATAAGGTTAATGTGATTTATGACGACTGCAGATGACAGTGATGGGGTGTATTATAATGAATGCTGGCCACTAGAAGGTAGGAAATTTCCATTTCAAAATCTTCACCCTCACAAGTTCTGTTTTGCCATCTAGGTCTTCACCTTGGGGAATAATAGCTACATTTTCCTTTCTACATTTCTCATTCTGAGCACCTAAAAGTCTATGAACTAACAGGTAACTGCTACAGTTTAGTCTGCGCTCAATGATCTAATTCCTTTTCCCCCACCCCTACCTTCCTTTGCTTTTCCTCCTTCCCATAAGTGAGCCTAAAAAAATACCACTTTAAGACGTTGTGGGTGGTTCTACTACAGAACAAAAGTAGAATGGTCCAGCTAGCTCCGAGTTTAGATATCATGGACCTAACTGCGGGGCCATGTGCGAGATGCCACAAACTACCCAGGCCAAAAGAAAAAAAAATGCCACAACAAACAACATAATGCCTTAATATTGCAGGGGTGTATGCCATATTCAATTACAGAATGTAGCTACTTAATCGGCAGGTTTGTCAACGGACCGGTGCGCTGGAGCAGTGGAAAAGGGCTTGCAGACGAGTAGTCTCAAGTTCGAATTCCAATAACACCTTGGCAATGTGTGTGAGAAAACTCCCTCTCATTTTCTAACTTCGGCGGAAACAAAAACCAGCAGATTACATCTTCACTACAAATTTAACGGACAAGGGTGAATTCGTCAACCTAACAAATACAACTGTGATGGCACTAAGTACGTACGAATTAATATTGTGGAAAAATCTCTCACCTTTGGTTTCACAGTTCCACTTTAGTAACTGATGTTTGCATGATTGCTTCATGTCCCCGCATGCGGCATGAAAACATTGAAAAGGCTTTTGGTCTTAGAAAAAGTGATTGTATAATCACAATCACACGTAGACAGATTCCCTTATCATCATCACTCTCTTTTGAAAGCGTCTTTACGAAACGAAAACAAACAACCTTCCCATGTTGGGTTAATTATCTGTCTATCAGAAAATCATGAAAAGTAGTAAAGCTAACTGTACGAAAAAGAAACAGCAACGCATGATCACTAACAACAACAGCACCACCTTACATTGAATATTGTTCAGCTCTTGTCATCCTCCTCCTCAGCTCCCTCCCTAACCTTTAATTTGTCATTGAAGAGTCTCTGACTTTTCCACCTCAAACAGCTGATCAAGAAAAATGACTTACTGGTTTTGACATGCCAATTGAAACCTCCCCTCCTCTCTTTTTTCCCCATCATTTGCTATATACTCTCTTACATTGAATATGTATTCAACTTATACCGGCTAGGTATTTGTCTAGTGATACTTCTTTTTCTAATATTGGTTTCAAATTTGAATCGCACTCACTTGTTGATTAAATACGGACTAGATAATGTAGTGAATTTTTTTTTTCCTAATATTGATCTCAAGTTTGAATTACACTCACTGTTGATTAAAAAAATATATACAAAGAAAAAGGAAGAAAGTGCATGCACCACAGAAGCACTATGTGCACCTTGTCACCTAGCTAGGACCAGCTCTTTTGTCGGTGGTACGATGTTTGCACAAAATAAGAGTGAAAAAATTAGTACCAATTATTTGGCAAATGGATATTGACTTATAGTGTCCCATGATAAGCCATCAAAGGGATGGACTCCATAATCCAACTCATTGTGATGAAAATCATGAACAATGATGTAACAAACTTTGAAAAGGAATAGAATTATAAAAGCAAAGAAATTCTATCTCAGAAAAACTTTCAGCCACTTCTCATCCGTTAGATGCAGGGGTGGAGCCACACTTCGACCTGAAGTAGTTGTCATAAACTCCAACATTTAAATTTATAATAAACTTCTGCAAATTTTGGAAAAATAGTGAAAAATCGTATTGTTAGCCTCCCCAACAGATGGGAACTTGGCTCCGCTACTGATTAGATGATTACGAGAATGAGCTTCGCCAAGAACTAACATGGCTCAAATCCACGTATCAAATGCAACTGAGGGAGACTCAAACCCAAATTTAGGACCAACAGCTTGGAGTTAAACAAAAAAGCACATGGTTTTTTTTTCTTCTTCTTTCTTTAGTGCCTTGGGCTTATTTGACTTCTAACCCAAATGGTGAAGTCCAAATCCAAACCGATTGGGCCTTGAGCGGCATGAAACCGATTGTGTGTGCGTTTGTTCGTTTTCTTCCCTGGGCTTTTGTTCTTGATGATATAGAGAAGTATTAATTTTAGTGATCTAATTCGTTCTCTTTCTTTTTTTGTTAGTGGGGAATGTTGCAACTAGCTGGCAACTCTTTGAATGCATTACTTGATTCTAGGATAACTGTAGATGGGTGAAAAATTGGGGAAAACCCCAATGAAGCGTAGAAGAATGTAGATGGGTCATGAGTATCAAGTGTAGCGAAGTAGCTGCAATTTCATACTTGTTAAAAAAAAAAAAAAAAAAAAAAAAAAATATTGGAAGAAAAGATTAAGGTTAACATAATTCTAATTCAGTCATATGTATGATTTGGTGTGACAAATTTAAATTTAGCTCTACCACGAATTATTATTATTATTTTACGTAGAATAGGACTCAATATTAATTGCTAGCTACCTAAGGGAAGCCGCAGCAACTGGTAAAATTGGAGTTGGTGGCCTAATCCGATGAAAAAGTCAGCCACCACCGAAAATAGTAATGAAAACGGTGCACTGAGCCTGGTCCCTAATGAGGCCCAAATTCATTTTTCCAACTATGCATTACAATTACAACAAAGGCATCCAAATTGTACTCAACCCTCTAGTCAAATTCCTAATATATACAAAAAGAATCTGATGAAGTTTCCCTGGAAGATTAGGGTTTATTTCTGATTTATAAGAGATCTAAATTTTGAATCATTCTCGTACATCTTAAGTTGAAAAGAAAGATATTAAAACAATAATTTCAAAAGAAGATTGTAGACGTGAATTAAGAGAGTACGCCAATCTCTTACTCTTGAGTTCGATCTCCATCCTTATAAATAAAAGTAATTTAAAATATTAGTGTGTGAAAAAGATACACGACCTTGGTTGGTGTTGCCAAGCAATCACCAACCAAAAAAGCATGCTTCTTAGTTATTACCAAAACAAGCCCAAAAAACTCAGAACTCATCTTATTCGAATCGTTTTATGGTGAGGATGCAATATATAGGCCATAAATGTGGACATTCATATTAACCACATGATTTATTTACTTAAGTTCAATAAAATAATAATGCGACTAATATAAAGATTCACATAAAAAGTCCATATACGACATCCTCATTATAAATTTGGCAACCTCGGCCTCAGCTCATACAAGCCCAGCAACGCGGGGCCCACCCCCTTCCAATTTTGTCAGTCTTTTCTTTTTTTTTCTTCACCCAATCATCGAATCCATGCAAAGATCCCATTGTCTATGCACTCCCCTCTCACGCGCTCTCTCCCTCTCTCCCTCTCTCCCTCTCTCTCTGTTGCGCGTGGTCAACACGATAAATCCTTATCTAGGAGGATCCCAAAAGAAAAGTAGTACAGCCTCCAGCCCCACGCACCGCTCCCGCCACGTCATCAACCCGACCCGATGGCACTTGCGCTCCATCTGACGTGGACACATCCAAACCGTGGATGCATTCGAGTCAAGCCTCGCGTAAAGATTTGGAGGGAAATCTGAGAAAATATTAACGCATGATAAATGCAAAATCTGGAAAAAAGAAAAAAGAAAAAGGAGAAAATGGAAATATAAATACAGAGCAGAATGGTTGTGTATTTTGTAATTTACAAAGTGGCAATTGCAAATATTTACAATCCAAACCAGCCCTCTTTCTCTCTTCCTGTGCCTCTGCCCCGCCCCCTTCATCCCTCTATGTGATTCGGAGAATTGCGTCGTCGGCGATCGGGCGTGTGCAATCGGCGAAGTGCCGGTGACGGGGTCCAAGGGCCTTGCCGGGGAGGTAAGATTTTCTTGAAATCTTCCTTTGCCGTTTCACTGTACGGTGTTTTTGGAATTAGTGAGATTGAAATATAGGCATTTTGGGTATTTTTGCTTCAGATCTGGTGGGTTTTTGTTTGCGGATTTTTTCTGTGAGAGAATTAGGGTTTCTGTCTCGGATTTTGCTGAATTTGGAATGAATTAAAGGGTGGTTGTGAAATTGGGGGTTTTGGTTTGCGGTGGTTGATGTAGATGGACGAAGGTGTGAGATCTGTTGGCCCTTCTGGGGTGTTGGTGAAGAACAGAAATTCTTCAGGTTGCTTAATTGTTAGAAAGAAACCGGATGGGTTGAGTGGTGGTGTCGGTTCTTCCAGTTCTCGGAAGGTTTTTGAACCGAAGAAGGAGAAGAAAAGGTCGAGGTTGGTCTTAAGCGATTCAGGGTCTAGTGATGAGATAATGGTGCCTCCGCCTCCCCGTAGAAAGGTAGGCTCTGAAACTCTTCGGGTTTGTAATGGTTTAAGAGCATTAGATAAGGGCGCTGTTGAAGGGAGCGAAGTTGGTCAAAAGAGGGAAAGATTGGAACATGCTAGGCGTGATGAGGATGGTATGATCGGTAAAAGTTTTTTGGATGAGAGTGGAGGAAAGAGAAGTAAGTTGGAGGTGTTTGAATTCGATGAGTATGATGCAGAAATTATGCGAAGGAAACGGTTCAATGATGGGGTAGTTGATTTTGGGGGAAGAAGGTTTTCCGGATCACAAAGTGGCATTAAGAGGGAATTTGAAACTAGTTCAGGTAGACATGCCGTTGGCAAGAGGAAGAATTTGTACTTTGACAGGACAAGTAGCTTGAATCGGGGAGATCATACTGACAGGGGTAGGTTTGAGATGAATAGGGATGGAGCTCAGCTACCCTTATTGAGAGACAAGTTCATGGGTCAATCAGAGGAGTCCATTAGGCTACAGGGTAAAAATGGTGTTTTGAAGGTTATGGTGAAGAAGAAAAATAATTTGGGTGGGCCACTGGAGAACTATAATTTTCACAAATCTAAAGAAAGTAGAAAGGCTCCAAGGAGTGAAGATATTGCGAAGAATGTTATTGTCCCTCCATTTTACTCAGAACCAAAGCTTCTTGAGAAACCAGTTTCAGTTGTTAGGACAGAGAAAAACCATGTAAATTTGCGAAAATCATTACCCACTAAGAGCAGTAAGGGCTCCGACTCTGATTCAGAGGATAGTGATACATCATTGAAGCTCGGACCTAAGAATGTGGAAGCCTCTAAACCAATGAAGAGGGCTGCTTGCAAAGATGAAGATGCTCCTTCATTCGAAAAGACTCCTCCAATCAGAATCAAAGAAGGTAAAGTTAGACGTGGTAGTGGCACGGAGAAGCAAAAACTACGTGAAAGAATACGGGAGATGCTCCTGACTGCAGGCTGGACAATAGATTATAGGCCTAGAAGGAACAGAGACTATCTAGATGCTGTGTACATTAACCCAGCAGGTACAGCTTACTGGTCCATCATTAAGGCTTATGATGCGCTTCAAAAGCAATTAAATGAGGAAAATGAGGCTAAACGTAGTGCGGAGGGGTCTTCATTTTCACCTATAACTGATGATGTACTCAGCCAATTAACCAGGAAAACTCGAAAGAAGATTGAGAAAGAAATGAAAAAAGAAGCATAGGGTTGATGCTGACAGTGAGAATGCAAGAGGAGTCCGTATAAAAAGATCTTCAAGTGTCAAGCATGATCCAGACAGCATGGATAGTGTTAGTTACGAGGAGAAACTAAGCTCCTACTTAAAGCAGGGTGGTAAGTCATTCAAGGGTAAAATGAACGAAAATGGTTTTGCCAGTGTGAACTCAAATGGGCAGAATTCCTCTCATCATTTACATGACAGTGTTGAAAAACCGTCCTCAGGATCTAGTTCTCATATGCCACATGGAAGGAAAAGTAGAAAGCTTGGAAGGTGTACTTTGTTGGTTCGTGGTTCTAAACAGGGGGCAAACTCAGAAAGTGATGGCTATGTTCCATATACTGGAAAAAGAACATTGCTTTCCTGGCTGATTGACTCTGGAACTGTGCAGTTGAGCCAAAAGGTGCAGTATATGAATCGTCGAAGGACTAAAGTAATGCTGGAAGGTTGGATTACAAGAGATGGCATTCACTGTGGTTGCTGTAGTAAAATCCTAACAATCTCAAAATTTGAGATTCATGCGGGAAGCAAATTGCGCCAGCCATTTCAAAATATATGTTTGGATTCTGGGGTTTCCCTTCTGCAATGTCAGATAGATGCATGGAATAGACAAGAGGATATTGAACGCATCGGTTTCCACTCTGTACAAGTTGACGGTGATGATCCTGATGATGATACTTGTGGCCTCTGTGGAGATGGTGGGGATTTGATCTGTTGTGATAGCTGTCCATCAACATTTCATCAGAGCTGCTTGAATATACAGGTATGTTTATGTTATTTTTCTGCAGATCACAGGATATGGTTCCCAAATTGATGCTATCTATATTTTCAACAGTGCATTGGGTGTAATTTGTTTCCCTTGGGATATATTTTGGTCATTGAGGGTTTTTGTTCCCTCTACCTATTTAGTTCTGTGAAGTTGAGGTTTACTTTTGATAGAGAGGGATTGCAAATTTATCTGTGATCTTGAGATCTTAGAGGAATTTTTGGATTGTGAGTCATGGAATTGGGTGTGTTTCTGTGGTCTGGGAAATGTTTTCGAATGTGCTTGCAAGTTTTGACACTTGAGAGGAGCTTAATACAAATCTTGTTTATTTAGATGTCTTTTGCCGGCAAACTTGGAGAAACAAGTTTGATTCAGTTTGCTAATAAATCTGAACTATGAATTGTTCTTAGTGGTTTTGGTGGGAACTTGAGGAATTGATTTACTCTTGTTCACTCTTGGTGAGGTATTGATATATCTATTCTCATTGCAGATGCTTCCTCCAGGTGATTGGCACTGTCCAAATTGTACATGCAAATTTTGTGGGATAGCAAGTGAGAATGTTGCTGAAGAGGATGATACAACTGTTTCTGCACTGCTCACTTGCAGCCTCTGTGGAAAAAAATGTACTCATCATTTGTTCTTCTGAAGTTCTTGGCATCTGCTTATAGGCTTTGTTACCATTGCTTTCATATGCACTGCCTGAAAATTAATTTTTTTTACTTCTGTAGGTCACATATCATGTAGTCAGGAAATGGATGCTAGTCCTGCTGATTCTCCTTGTTTAGGCTCTTCCTTCTGTGGACAGAAATGCAGAGAGGTATTTATTTGGGGGTTCAAGCATTTTATTGCCTTGATATGTGTGTGCATGATTGTTAAGATAAGAGATTATAATCTAAGTATGTCTATTTATTCCCTTTTTTAGTAATTTCTTTTATATTTGACCAACATAATTTATTTATATTGCATATTGTATTTGTTGGGTTCCTTCTTTCCTTGGTTATTTTCTCTCTGAACAGAGATCCAAAGAGGATTTAGCTTTTAGTTTTCAACTGGGATATTTTTTTTCTTTTCTCAATGGCCAAACATAAAACAATTACAATGCCATAGTATATTTTTTTCATTTAATAATACAACAAACTTCTGGCCAAAAGGTTTGAATCCAGGACCTCCTCCAATAAAGTAGATATTCATTGTCATACTTGAATAGCTCCTCAATAAAATGGAGGCCGATTGCGTGCCATGAAGATTTTTTGAAAAGAACATGAAGTGTTTTTTTTTTTTTTTTTTTTTTTCATATTTTTATTACCTAAATATCAATTTGTATGGTGTAAAGAAAAAAATGTAAATTTTGGTAATTTTTTTTTATATTTATTTTTTTTTTTTTTTTTTTTTTTTTTTTTTTTCCTTTTTATTTCTCTGCAATGACGTTGTTCATTGGCAAAAACCTCTATGGTTTAGATTGATGTAGAAATGGTGTTTTTCTTTAACCTTTTCTAACTTTTGTGTTCTCGTTTTAAGGCACTGACTTCAAACTTTAATTTTGTTGCTTTTTTAGCTCTTTGAGAATTTGAAGAAGTATCTTGGGGTCAAACATGAACTAGAAGCAGGATTTTCATGGACACTTGTTCATAGAACAGATGAAGATCAAGGGTTTCCTCAAAGAGTCGAAAGCAATTCTAAGCTCGCTGTTGCTTTGACTGTTATGGATGAATGTTTTTTGCCTATTGTTGACAGGAGGAGTGGGATCAATTTAATTCATAATGTTCTTTATAATTGTGGGTAAGCGCTGATCTCCATTAATGTTGATTTAGCTGACATCTTAGAAAGTTTGCTTTTCAACTCTCTGATTTTCATGAACAAGACCTTGCTACACCAAATAGAAGGTGGGGTAGATATTGAAATTCAAGATAAATACATGCATATGTTGTGTTATATTTACCTGCTGGCTTTCAAGATTAATTGAGAGTTGTAAACTTGATTCAAAGTACACTTTTTATATGTTTTGTTTTTTTTGGGGTGTAAGATAGGCTGCTGGGTGTTTGAGTAATGATTTATTTTGTCTCCCTTTTATTAGATCGAACTTCAATCGGCTGAACTACGGTGGATTCTACACCGCTATCTTAGAGAGAGGTGATGAAATAATTTCTGCGGCATCTATCAGGTATATTCTCGTATGTGAGGGCTATTTATATCTTAGTTGTTACATATGCATTTTTTTCTTGACTTTTTAGGCTGCATCTTTGGTTTTTTTTATTGCATTGTTTGTACATGCCCCAGTTCATTATTTCAGTTTCCCCTTTTGTCAAAAGAGTTAGTAAAAGTTCATGAGCTATTTTTACTTTCTACTAGAAGGATTATCAAGCGCTATTCGTGCTCATGAGTTGTTTAAGGAGCTAGTGTAGGAGGAAGAGTAAAAGTAGGAAATAATGGAAGCTGAAATAATCTACAAGTATCATGCCATCTTTACTTTTTAAGTCTATCATTAATACCTTTTCATATGATACTGGTATATATTTGATTGGCAAATAGGTTTGTCTTTATAATAGTATGTGTACGTGTGTGTTTGTATTATCATTGGTAACATAGTCAAGTATCATGAGTTACTTTCCTAAACCAAAAAACATTATGAGTTGTTTATACTTTATATTTTCAACTTTTTGGTAACTGATTGTCTTTAACTTATTATTTTAATGTGAAGTGCTGTATGATAAGTTTGGTATTGTTAAATTTAATTGGGTCCCTAAAACTACTGCGCTTGTGCATTTGTTGGCATGACAATGAACGTACCTTTGAATCGTTTACTGTCTATAACTAGGTTTTGGTATGAGGGGAGATTCTTCTCAAGTTGGTTCTTGAGATCTATGGTTCTCTATTTGGTTTATCATGTAAACACATTCTTTTAAATTATGTAATCTACTTTCTGGTTAGGTTTCACGGTACAAAGTTAGCAGAGATGCCATTCATTGGAACTCGTCACATATATAGGCGACAAGGGATGTGCCGTCGGCTTTTTTATGCCATTGAATCGGTAAAGCTATGAGAACCATGCTTTTTTGGTGATTTTATTTGTATGGAAAGGATATTTGAAATTTTTTAACTTGAATTTGTTCTCTCTCAACTGTAGTCTTACCTGTTGTGTTTTCTTATATATCATTGATTGCTCTTGTTCTTTCTATTTTGAAGGCTCTATGCTCTCTAAAGGTTGAGAAATTGATTATCCCTGCAATTGCGGAACTCATGCATACATGGACAGAAGTTTTTGGTTTTATTTCTATTGAGGAATCGTTCAAGCAAGAAATGAGGTCGATGAATATGTTAGTGTTCCCTGGTATAGACATGCTACAGAAGTTGTTAGCAGATCAAGAAAATGAGGGGAACATGACAGCCAACACAGGTTCTATTTAAAGTGTTTTTTGATTTTCCTTAATCACAACAATATTAGCCTGTTCTCTGACTTTGCTTTTCCTTTCCACCTTCATTTTCACCTTGCAATAGATTTAAAGCAAGTGGATTGCGAAGGCAAGGATTGTATAAAGCCTGGGGGCGGAAGGAAATCAGACATTGGTTCTCCGGCTAGTCTTGATGGTCATGGGTCTGATGAAGCTGGTTTGCATCCTATCAATGAAACAGTTGATGAAGCTGCTGCTACGGATTCTGGTTCACGACGTATCCGTGTCTCCTTAAATGATACTCCTGTGATGAGTGGTTCTTTAGATGCTTCTGATGAACGTAAAAATTTAGATTCCACTGAAAGGAGTATATCTTCTGACTCTGCTTCAGGGGCTGAATTAGCTGGATCTACTTTTGACAAGGAATTCCCTCCTATTAATACAAGCCATGAAGCTCTAGAGACAGAAAATAAACCAGCTCTGGATTCTCCTGTTGAAGATAAAATGCAGTCTACCTCTCAGGGGGCTGGTGCTTCTTTAAATAACACTTCCATGTTGAGTAGTAGGTCGTCAGATGCTTCTAATGAACGTAACATTCAGGTTTCAAACAAGGGAACTACATCTTCTGACTCTGATTCAGAAACCAAGTCAGCAGAATACGCTTCTGATGCAAAATGCCAGTCTCACCCTGATACAGGCCACGATAAAAAAGTGGAAATAGAATCCATTTTGGATTCTTCTCTGAAAGAAAACTCTTCAAAGTCTTTGGAAGAAGGTGCTTTGGATGATTCCTGCGAAGATGATTCCCATGAAGAGAATGTTGATGTTGCCTGTCTTGAGCCTATTAACTCTTCAGGAGAAACTTTTGCGAAGAACACCCCGGAGGAAGCTAATGGAAATCAAGATTCCAGTTTCTGTGATGCTAATGAGAGTTCCTTGCCAAATAAATGTGATTTGGATATTCAGTTTGATCGTGAGACTAAAAACGAATCATGCGTGGCTTCAGAAGTTGCTTCCGATGCAATGGATTGTGAAAAGAGCCTTCCTCAAGTATCTAGTGATGGTTCCAGGACTGATTCCGGGAAGGCTGAATCTGGTTCTGTTTGATATAATTATGAAATGTTTGCTGGGTTCTGTATGCCAAACCATAAATCTCTCTGAGTGTTGGAAAGCATCATTTGTTCACAATTTTGCGGGGCATTGGAGCTGATGGCGATGCCCTGATTTGGATTGCATGAATAAGAAGAATTTGTTACAACTCCAAGGAAATTGATAGTCCTTTGCCTTGTTTTTAGTATGGTTTTAAGGTTCTAGTTCTACTGTAAGTGGACTTCAAGATTATTTCTTATCCTTGGAAGTTGCAAGATGTGCAATTGTTGCATCTAGGATGGTGTTATGTACAATTAAGTCAATGGTGAAGTTGCTGATGCTAAACGACGTTTTGAACGTCCCAGGTATGGCAGTAACAGACTGATGCTGCTTCAATGTGTGTATATCTGGATCTGCTTGATGTGAAGTTTGGGATTTTTCCGATGTCAGCTCATCACATGACAGGTGGTATAAGAAAATTCTTTAGCGGGTGTTTTCATGTTAAATTTTAACATTTGTACCTAGTGCCGGTGCAGCATTAACAACAGACCTCAGCCGCAATTTTGATTGCCCAACTGTTTGGAAGCAACAAATTTCAATATTGTCAACTTCTGTAGCTCAGATCAGCTTCTCATTCGAAATTTCAAGTATGGGGTTTTATCATTGACTTTTTTTCTTAGCGGTATAGGTGCATGATAAGTGAAGGTCTCTTGAGTGAAGAGGAAAAAGGTGCTCTGGTATTGAAAGGAGTTGTTCCCATGCATTTGATGATGATTTGCCATAAAATGTCTGAAGCACTCGTTAGATGTGTAGATTTATTGGACTAAAAATCCCATTGCTCATAGGATCATATGATGGCTCATTCCTGTGTATATTTATGTCCTTTGAACCTTAAAGCTCTTCAGTTTTGTTATATTCAAGCATCTCTTGTGTTCTTCTCTAAACCAAGGCATGTTACGTTGTACCTCAAACTACTGTTTTGTTAGAAATATTGTGAAATGTTACCTCCAAGACAAGGTTTTTTTCTTCGTTTTTTTCTTAATAGATTGTTATCATTTTTAATTGGATTTGTTGATTCTTATGGTCATCATGGGATCCACTTCTAAGAGACGTGCGTGCCTGCATTTAGTAAAACAATGCGGACCTTATTCTTCGGCTCGTATAAAATGCTGAAAATCAGTTGAATGAATGATTATTGCTCTCTTCAGATTTCACATTTTAGAGATACAGAGGGAGGCAATGGACATGTACACAGGCGTAGCCCCCTACCTCTATGGTGTGATTCACCGACTCAAGCATCGGTGGGGATATCGGAGGGTGGAGGTTGAAGAAGAAGAAGAGCATGGTTTGATTAATCGGAGGGTGGAGGTTGAAGAAGAAGAGCATGGATTGATTAATCGACGGTTCAGAGTTGTGGGAATTGCAGTCATCATTTCGAGGAGGTTGAAGAACATTATGTCTGGTCATATGGTTTGAAGTGTGTAACTTTGTATATGCCATTGATCCCTGCCCCTTTCGTTCATCATATATGGACTGTATTGTTCAACATTCCAAGCTTAATTCTATCAAATTTGCTCATTAAGCCTTCTAATTTTTGTAGTTATTGATGCTACTTTATTATTTATTCTCACCAATTTTTTTTTTCTTTCCCAACTTCTAAGATTGGAGGGAGAAATATAGCTACAACCATATAGCTTCCATGATAATTTTTTTTATCGAACTTAATCTAGCAAATTTTTTTGGCTAAGGACTTGAATCTAAAAATTCCAAAAAGAAAATATGGATTGATTGCTATAATATTATATAATATTATAAGATTTTATTGGCCTAATACTAATTATTAATAATTTTTTTTGTTTATAAAGCTAATAATTTTGTAAACAAATAAAAAAATTAGTTTCTTTTTACAAGGATGATATCCGAAGCTAGTCTAATGTACGGGAAGGAGAGTCGAACTCGATTGTTGGGTGGGTGGTAACTTTGGCTAATTGGCCTAAGAACATTCACAATGAGCTTTCTAAATAACATTCTTAAACAAATTTTAGAGAGGAATTGTATAAATATAAGTTATACAACTCTAACCATGCTTCCTATTCACCTCCTAAAACATGAAGTCCTTTAAGAGCTCCTAAATCTGAGGAGAGAGAAAGCACTCATAGTGACTCATTATAATTTAATGCTGCTTTATTTAATGAGTATTTCAAATATGCTAACTATTTTTTATTTTATTTTTAATTGAGATGGACCAATTAAAAAAGAATTATAGCATTTATAACTCCCTAACCTAGAGAGCACGATTGAAGTTTAAATTTTATAGAGAACTCATAAAATAACATTTATATATTTTTAGCTAAAATTTAATTAAAAAATAGAGAACATGATTGTGGAGGTTCTCCCACGTCTACAGAAGAAAGAAATAGTTGAGCAAAATCTATTTTAAAAGAGTGAATTAACTCCTCCAAGTACAAAGTCCGTATTCTAAAGAGCGACCTCCTCCGTTTTCACAAATGGAGCTATCAGCAGCAGCGCCACCCGGTATTCTTAACTGTTCATCTCCTCCACTAAAACCGAGGGTTAGCTTCGCGGTTTCTCGTACAGATCTCACAACCACCCCTCCTTCTCTACGCGCATCACCTTCTTCACTGAACCCAAGCCGCCACTTGAAGCTCAAACACATGGACTCTCAGAGAAGCCTCTCACCGCGTGCCTCTCTGGCCGAAAACAATGGCTCTACTCTGACCGATTCCCCGACCCCAAGTAACTCAGGTAACCCTAACCCTAACCCTAATATCAATCCTTGAACTGGGTTTTGAAATTTAAATTGAATTCTAATTGCTGGGGCTGTAACTCTCTTAGGGGTTCGAATTGGGGAGGTCAAGAGGGTGACCAAGGAGACCAATGTCTTGGTCAAAATAAACCTGGACGGCACTGGAGTTGCTGATTCTAGTACTGGGATTCCCTTCCTTGATCATATGTTGGATGTCAGTATTATTTTGCTCTTAGCTCTTTTTGAAATTATGTAGTTAAAATTCATTCTTTGTTTGAAGGCATTGATATTATACTTGTAACTTCAATTTACAGTGATAGGTCTGTTTTGGATTTGTTTTGAAATAGATTAAATTGATTTTCTGCTTAGAGAAGCTGTTTCAGTGATGTATGGTTCTGTTTCATGTGCTTTTGTATATAACATGATCCATTACTTATTTGTTGTATTTTCTTGTTTATTTTAGCAACTTGCTTCACATGGGTTGTTGGACGTGCATGTAAGGGCTATTGGTGACATCCACATTGATGATCATCACACAAATGAAGATGTTGCTCTTGCTATCGGAACGGTAATCTAGAAAGCAGCCCATCTTGATATTTCCTTTGGGTCGCCAGCATCTTTCTTCTGTTTTGAATCCATATAATCTGTAGAAGCCCATCTTGATAATCTAATTCTGCTTGGTCTGCAGGCTTTGCTTCAAGCACTTGGTGATAGAAAAGGAATCAACAGGTTTGGTGACTTCTCTGCTCCTCTTGATGAAGCTCTGATACATGTCTCACTGGTATGTTTAATACAACCATTTCACTAAAATAAATGTATAATAATATTTGACAGTAAGGAAAATTTTATGTTGAATTCTTAGGCTTTATCTTTTGATTTATATGAATGTATGAGAGTAAACTTGGTGCTATCAAGAGGGACAAAGTGTGAGGGCCAAGCTTGATGGGGTCTTGAGACTAGAATGCTAATTTTTTCGGAGGGACAGTTGTTCAGCTGCTGTAGAATCAATTATTGTGTCAATTGGTTTATATGTCCTTTTTTAAATTACTGTATTCCAAAATAAGAAGTATGATTCATTAGAGGTTTTTGTTCAGGATTTATCTGGCCGACCATATTTGGGTTATGATCTGCAGATACCCACGGAGAGGGTTGGGACATATGACACTCAGGTAGTTTAATTTTCTTCGTCTATTTTTAAATCTAGGCTTCAAATTCCTGCTGCATATGTTTTTTTTTATCTGTAGAGCTCAAAAACTTGACCAGTCTTGTATGGTGGGATCCTTTCTTTCTATTTGCTTTTGGAAATTTTTAGGTGTTTAGAGTTACTAATTTTTGTTTGAACTGTCCTTTTCGTAGCTGGTGGAACATTTTTTCCAGTCTTTGGTGAATACTTCTGGTATGACACTACACATCCGGCAGGTAGTGTGCATAGCGTTTTTGAAAATCTTAATTCATCCAAATATTTGTTTGTCCAGACAGAGACTAAAAGTGAACTTTGATGACTAAATTGCCATCTCTCTTTGTGCATGAATCAATTATCTGTACCTTTGAACATTCCTTTGTGAAATATGAAATGGACTTGTTATTCAACCATTTCAGGTGCATAATCTTCTACATATGTCAGTAACTACACCAATTACTTTTTTCTTTTGATTCATCAACTAGCAGGGCTATAATGGTTTTCACATTGCTCCAGTTTTAGTTTGTGACATAATTTTCTACTTTTGGTTGGGCACAGCTTGCTGGAAGAAATTCTCACCATATTATTGAGGCAACTTTCAAGGCATTTGCTAGGGCTCTCCGACAAGCCACAGAACATGACCCACGTCGCCTTGGGACTGTGCCAAGGTTTGATATGAACCAATTTCATTCGAACAGATCTGACTGGATAATTAATCTTTTCTTGATCTTTGGTGAATCAACCATGTTACTCAATGTGTTATTTACTCTTTGACATATGAAACTTGATCTTAACTTTGTGGAATCTATTATGTGCAGTTCAAAAGGTGTCCTGTCACGTTCTTGATGCTCCATAGATCCGCATCAAGGAGATCCAGTTTGGTGATTTCTCTTTATGTTCTAAGATAAAAGCAAGTTAAAGCTCCACCATGTTAAAGACAAGGCTAGTTATCAGATCTCTAGTGATAGATGTCAAGACGAAAACGTAGACGTGAGTTGTCGCATGGCTGGTATTTATACAGCTATGCGAACAAAGGTGTTGTATATGTATTACAGTGGCAATAAGTTATTCCTGATTGGTGTAAAAATAATGGGCACTTAGGTTCTTGAGTATTTAGTGGTTTTGATGTGGCAAACAAATTCTCGTCCGAAAGAAATGCATTTAATGTCTGCTCCATTTTTGCTAAGATTTGTTCCTCGTATAAAATTACAACATATGGCTGCTCATAAGAAATTCGCCAAATGAGATACATATTAATAGCAAAAGAGCTTTACACAACAAATTTGTTCAGTGTCGAGAAATGATGGAGGCATCAAACTGAAGCTCTCGAAGTTCTCTCCACAAATCAACTGATTAAACTCGGTGTAAGAGATACGCGTGCTGCCCCAAAAAATCTGATGCCTCACAAAAACTCTTCAGCTGTATTCAAATCATTCAATATCTCAGACTTAACTGCTTCAGGCAGTGGGGCAGATGGCCCTGCCTTGGAATAAAAGCCGGCCAACGATCTTATCGCTTTCTCAATCTCAACATAAGACTCCTGCAAGTTATTAACCAAAGACTAGATTTCTTAGCAAACAGTGAACTAATTCAACAGTTCCATGTCCTTGAACATACAAGTTAATTAGCTATACCTCTTGAGCCACCTCTTGTTGTCCTCTCCAATTGCCCAAATACTCTCGAATCGACTCCTTTGCTGCATCTGCAGTACGCCTGAATTTGGCATTATCCTTGGGATCTTCATTCAGCGATTCGCGCAATGTCTTCACGACCTCCTTTGCTGACTTCAAGTAAGCCTTCGGCAACACTTTTCCAGACTTTGTTTTCTCATTAGGGTCAAACAGTGATTTAAGAGCACCTATAACTCCATCCTTTTCCTCTTCATCATCCGACTTATCATCAGCCCAAACTGGTGATGGTGCTAAGCCATAGTTAATGGTCAGAATCGTAACAATCATGGCACCAGCTACAAAATGGCGGCGACTTGATGAAGCTTCTTGAGAGGGCAGCTCACACCTGGATTGTACTTTATCTGTTATGTTGCAAAATAACAGCCAAAAGAGAAAATTTGTGTAGTGAGTGACATCTCCATCAGGTGAGAACCATTATGCAGTCATATATCAACACTAAACATTTGCTTAGATGTTAATCGTATAGATGGTTAGATTTTTGGGTAACCAATCTGTGAGAAGAATACATGTAGACTGAATAAATCACAATGCACATTCTGTTTCTGCCATAACCTCTAAGAAATAGAAATAGAAATTCAGGGTTGTTCCTCAAAAGAAGAAGAGAAAGAGATAAAATTCAGGCTAACTACAGTTGATACAGAAAAAACACATATATGAAACTTTCAGGCCCTGAAAAGAAAACCCATTAGGATTTTTTCAGTACTTACACTCTTTGGCAGGTTTCAAGGTATTCTCCCGTGTCCTGGAAATTACAAGGGGAAAGGTCTTTGCTGCAAGAAGAACATGAACAGCCATTCTTCTTCAATTAATCTCAAGCAACTTGACTAGCTATATCCATTGCATTCTAGAAATCAAAACAGCTGCAATCTCTTGAATTCTGCTACCCTACTGCCCCATTTGCTCAGAGTTTCAGCTTCATCACACAGAAAAAGCATTATACTCAAGAAAGCAACTAAATTTCCGAATAACATAAGTCAATTAAATATCTTTGCTGTTCAGAATTGAAGAGGTGTAGGCAAAAGAAGAAAGTACTTGGTACCTGAAAACAATTCCAATGGCTGGATGGTCGCTTGGAGAAAATCTTTTTGTACAGTCTCTGCCTCGGCTTCAAGCTTCTAAATTGTTTCTGGTCATTTTCGAGTTATGGGCTTTATCCACAGGGACACATACTGAGATTTTGATTAAAATGAAGGATACAACGGTCATTATGAAAAGAAGAAACGACTTTTCGCACTCTATTTTCAGAGAAGAACTGCTCTGCCAAGGTGATATCACTGTTTTGTTACTCTCTGTTAATAACGTTTTCCGTGATAAAAATCACAAAACATGCAAGTTTTTCTCTTATTTACTAAAATTTTCCATTTGGGCTTTAATATATATTTTTTATACATGAGAATTGAAATTCTAAAATTTATACTGTTTTGGGACCCACATCTTATGAGGATAGTCGAATAAATGATGGACGGCTACGAATTCATCAATAAGGAGTGCACGTAAGGATGTGCGGCAGCCCATAATACCCATCTAGGGTTTTGGGCTTTACGAACTTCCCCCAGATATAATCCTTTAAAACCATCTTTTTCTTTCACTGGTCCTCTCTCACCCGGCGCGCTCGCACACACACACGCAGAGTCAGAGAGAGAGCGCAAACCCTAACGCCGCAACCATGGTGAGCTAATTCCTTCCAAACGACTGGTTTCGATCAGTATCTTCATCTTCAACCTTTAATCTTAAATCTTACTTTGATTTTCTTCTGTTGCAGTCTCTCGTCGCAAATGAGGAGTTTCAGCATATTCTGCGTGTGCTGAACACCAACGTCGATGGAAAGCAGAAGATCATGTTCGCTCTCACCTCCATCAAGGGTATTGGGAGGCGTTTCGCCAACATCGTCTGCAAGAAGGCCGACGTAGACATGAACAAAAGGTTCGTTTTTCTTCTTCTTTATTTTTGTTTATTTCCCTAAATAAAGTCATAGATCTATTTAGTCCAATGTGATTTATCATTTCCCAGCTCTATTTCGTTATTATATGTAGCCATTTAGTTAGATTTTATTCATTTATGTAAATAGCAATTATTAAATCTTGTTACTTTGACAACTTTTTTGCATCGTTTTGATGCTGGAATGCATTATGTATTTCCATTTCTTTTGAATCTATTGGAATTTTTATTTGCAATTGTAATATTTGAGCTGATTGTATTGGCACATCAATATTTGAATTATACACATTTTACTCCAGTGGTAAGTGATGTGGACTAGAGAATAGGGACCCTATGTTATTTTTCATCTTCATATTACTATATGATACTGGGTTATGAATTGGCAAGCGAGTTCAGTATTGGGTGCACACGAGATCACTATTTAGTGTACATGGGTCTAATTGAGCCACACTGCAGGGCTGGTGAGCTATCTGCCGCTGAGCTCGACAACCTGATGACCATCGTGGCCAACCCACGCCAGTTCAAGATCCCTGACTGGTTTCTGAACAGAAAGAAGGACTACAAGGATGGTAAATATTCTCAGGTCGTCTCCAATGCTCTGGACATGAAGCTCAGGGATGACCTTGAGCGCTTGAAGAAGATCAGGTCTGTTTTCTAGTTGTTTTGCTTGTGTTTCAGTATTGGTTATCTTTTCTTTTGATGAGTTTCTGATTTATTGTTGGTGTTGTCATCTGTTCTCTTCTTGTTATGCTTCTGTCCACTGACTCTTTTTTGTGTACTGTTGGCTTACTTTCTTATTCTAATATGTTTATGCTGAATCTTAATCTGAGCTTGCATAACGCTTCTCTTTCTGAGTTTAATATACTATGTAATTGGTTAGCAATATTGTCAGTGATTGGCAATTGTTCTAGATTAGATTGTCCTAGATCCTTCACAGCTAACAGCTCCAAGTTAAATCCTAGTATCTGGGAAGTAGCCAAGTAAATTTCTTTTTTGTCCCTTGCATACTCTTTCCTAGCAAGAAACATATTGGAAATACAAGTATTATAATTATGTGGGGTCAGTAATTTGTCTATTCATCTGATATATTAGTAGATTAAGGATAGGCCAGACATGATGATGCTTGTCATTTTAGTTAAATTTGGGCAGTTTATCTAAGTGGTTTTACTTGACAGTTTTTGATGTCTACTGGCCTACATATTATCTACTCAGATGAACATCTATATTGTTTAAGACTATTGGGCTTGGAGTTGTGACTGATATTTCTTTCTCAATGATCAGGAATCACCGTGGTCTTCGACACTACTGGGGTCTTCGTGTGCGTGGACAGCACACCAAGACCACTGGCCGCAGGGGGAAGACTGTTGGTGTCTCCAAGAAGCGTTGAAGAATTTTTATCATCTTTCTTGGATGTTGTTTGGATATCATGTTTGCGCATTTTGTTTTACATTTTCAAATACCCTCTAGTTTAGCAACCTCAATCTACTTCAGTTTTGATGGATTCATGCAGTATGTCTAGCTGTCTTTTATTTGTTCCTTTGGACTGCTTGGTCTTTTGTGTTTGAGGATAGTATGTTATGCAATGGAATTTGATCCCCTATATTAGTTAAAATTCTCAGTTATCCTTTTTATGATTTTGAGATTGTTGATAGGGCAATGCCTTTCTGATTAGTATGGCTTAAATGAGCCGTTACCTTCCTCTGATCGGTGCAGTCGAGTGGTTTGTAAATCATATAAAAATCATGCACATATTTGGTTTAGCTGGCATCGAAATAGATTAGTGCAGAGTGGTTTGTTAAATCATAGCAAAACCAATGCATATATTTGGTTTAGTGTCGTAAAAACTGGTTGTCTAGTATGTTTCGAATGTACTCACGGTAACTTGAGCCTTGAATGCCAACTCGGCTTCAGACCCAGTTGTATAGTAGTATAGTTCTGTGGTACAACTCAATCACGTGTTACTTCAAGCTTGTCTCAAATATTGAAAGAGGTGTTACTTCAAGCTTGTCTCAAATATTAAAAGAGGTGTTACTTCAAGCTTGCCTCAAATATTGAAAGAGGTGTGAATTGGAAACCACGACAAGATGAAATTGCATGCAAAACTTGAGTTTTGACTAGTGAATATGGTGTTGGCAAACAATCAAGCGTTTGAAACTCTTACATTTTGGGGGCGTGCATATTTCGTGAAACAATAAAAAGAACGTAAACTTGTGTACTGTTTTATAGACTGTCATGTATAAACAATTATTAGACATGCTACAATTATTATACATACCATGTCGTGATTAGCCGAATAACAAAATAGTGCTATCCATTTCATGAGAAACATTATTTATTTATTTGACCAATAACAACACGATTGATTAGGAATAGCGCCGATCTCTTGGACCCCTATTGATTAGGAACAGTCCCGATCTCTTGGACCACAAGGGTCCAAGAGATTTGTGGTCACCTACCGTTGTATGTTAATCTAACAGTTCAAAAAAGCTTCTTAGAATGAGTGCAAAAGTGAGTGAACCGTTGAATGTAATTCAACGGTGAGTGACCATAAATCCCTTGGACCCCCGTAGTCCAAGAGATCGGGACTGTGATTAGGAATAGCAAAACAGCGCCGTTTCACACAAGTTTTTATGCCTTTCCACACTTCCTCGAATCTCTGAACCAAAAAGAAAAACAGAACGGGGAATCCAGTTAAGTCCAGCTTTGAGTTGAGTCCTCTAAAACATAACCAGCTACCCCTAGTTTTTCCCACTTTCCCAGACTCCCAGCAGCATCTTCCTCATCCCTCTTTCTCCCACTTTCAGACTGAGCACTCTCTGTAGCTCCATTTTTATTAAATATAGTTTTGTTCCAAAATCCCTAGCCCCAGGATGGCCGGAGGTTCTTATCCCAAGGGCCCACCCCACAGGCCATCTTCTTCCTCCTCCGCCTCTAACCGCAAATCTCGCTGGGAATCTTCCCCCAACGCCGCTGCCGCCGCCACCGCCATCACCACCAAAAACAATCCACCCGACCCCAAACCCGTGAAGCCCAACTCCGGCCCATCCCCGAAACCAGGCGCAACCTCAACGCCGTCCCATCCCAAGCACCCGCCATCAGCCCCCTCTCCCGGACCCGCTCCGTTTCCCTTCCCCGACCCGGCCGCTTTCGGCCCACCCCCTCCCCCAGTCTACGGCTTCCACATGCTCGAGCGCCGAACTTTCGTTCTCGCCGACGGCAGCGTTCGGTCCTACTTCGCTCTCCCGCCCGATTATCAAGAATTCCCTCCGCCTATGGACCCGTCCGGCCGGTTCTTGCCGTTTGGGCCGGGTGGACCGCCGGGGCCTGGTCCGGATTACTGGAACTCGCTCGGGCTCGATGGGCGTGGCCCCGCAGAGGGGCCCGTAAAGAGAAAGTACGCCGAAGAAGAGGACCAGAGGGATAAAGCAGGGGAATTTGGGATGCGCCGGCCGCAGTTTATGCAGCATGCCAATCCAAATGGGTTTCCGGTGGGTCCTGGTACCCGGGGAGAGTTTTTGGCGGGAACGAGTAGCCCGTTTCGGCGGGAGGCGGCGGACCAAGGCCGTGGTGGCGAGGAGGCGAGAGCTAACAAGTACATGAGGATTGGTGGTGGGGGTTATGAGAGTGCGGCATTTAGGCAAGGTGGTGGTGGTGAGAATGTGGTTCATAAGCATGTTCAAGTTGATCAGAGTGCGTTGAAGAAGGCGTTTCTTAATTACGTGAAGCTGATTCATGAGAATACGCAACAGAGGAAGATTTACTTGGAGGATGGGAAGAATGGGCGTCTGCATTGTCTTGCTTGTGCCAGGTCTGGTGCAAATTATTTGCTTTCTCTACGTTGCTGCTTTTAAAACATGTTTGTTGTTGATAGAATAATGTTTCATTGATTTCGGCATCTTCGGTTTATAGTGCATACTTAGGCTACGGGCTGTTCTAGCTGTTTAAGTGTAGGATAAGTGGACGTGGATGAATTTTGAGAACTGTGTCATTTACATTCTTCCCCCTTTGCCATTGGATGAAATCAGTGGCATTTCTCTGGAAACGTTATATAGCTTACGCTCATTTTATAACGTTAGGAACAGCTAGAACAGTTGCGTATTCGCTTTTAAAACATGTTTGTTGTTGATAGAATAATGTTTCATTGATTTCAGCATCTTCGGTTTATAGTGCATACTTAGGCTACGGGCTGTTCTAGCTGTTTAAGTGTAGGATAAGTGGAAGTGGATGAATTTTGAGAACTGTGTCATTTACATTCTTCCCCTTTGCCATTGGATGAAATCGGTGGCATTTCTCTGGAAACGTTATATAGCTTACGCTCGTTTTATAAGTTAGGAACAGCTGTTTGTTTTTTGTTGCTTACCAATGCATTGCTAGAATCGTCTATTGCATGGGCTGATGATGAAGTTGTAATGTATACATTTTGAAGGAGTATGGAGGGAAGAAAGGTAAGGGTGGAAGCTTTGATGTTGTAAGTGATAAGGATGCGTAATAAAATTACAGCATAGATTTTAATATTGTCTAAGTCTGACTCACAGTGTGGTCAAATATGTTATACATAGGTAACTATAGTGAGACTTTTTCGTGGAGATATAAGTTATATGTATGTATTGAGGTTTTTTTTGTTATTTTTGTAAAATACAAGTAGGATTTATTGATTATGCTGCCCTTCTTGTTGTTGACACTACTTTTTGCATTAGCTATTTGGTGAAATTTCAGGACAACTGTGTTGGTCAATTCCAATAGACCTTGGTACACATTTCTCTGCTTGCGTGTGTAATTTATGTGTGATCCTCTAGGATATGGTGGCCTTCCATCCAGTGTGCTAGACATGTGTGAACAAGGACATGTGCTTTGTGTTACGTGGTGGATATGAATTTTATTTATTTATATTTCTTGGTCTGGATGGATGTGAATCTAACTTGCTTTATTTGTCAATAATCAAAGGGCCATCTCTAAACGTATTTATGAAAGTTCTTAGTTATCTCCCCACTTTTATCTTATCGACTAAATGGGATCAGGAAGTTCTATTTCCTTACTGGTTAAGCTTTCCAGCAAATGTATTAGGCTTTATGAACAATCAAAAAAGACATTTCACTTTTGGTGGAGAATGAAGACCTGGTTATCTCCTTGGAGAGAAAATCTCCCGCTCACCTTTCTCTAATAATAAGGCTTCCACTGTTTTTTTTTTAATGAGAGTTCATTGTAGGTTTCTGAAAGCTTGTTTACTGCTTTAGTGGAAGCAGCAGCTTTGTTATATGGTAGCTGCTGTTATAGTGTAACTTCAGGGAGGTTTTCATTTCATATGTCTTGGTTTGTTCTTTCTGTATGCAGCTGATATTTCTACTATCATCTCTTAGATTGGAACTTTACCTAGCTAACTTATTTTGATTCAGATGGTCGCAGTTGTTTTGATAAATTAGGCTATCTCCAAGGATGTAATGTTTGTTTTCTTTTGAATATTATGCTTTTCTTAGATTTCCCTTTAGAAATCTAGACCCTGAAGGTGTTTGGAGTATCATCTGTCCTTTACTTATTGGGTAAGAAAGGCTGTATTATTTTCTACTTACGTCATTACTTTCAGTCTGTCAATTTTCCTACATTCTTATATAGTAAAGGTGGTTGCTGATTATTCCTATAGCTTTGTACATATTTGGGGCCATTATTTTTATGTTTTAGGACTCTGAGTTAGATGGTAGCACAAAATACCTGGTTAGTTTAGCCTAAAGTTGATTGAGATGAGCTTTTCTAGTGTTATCGAATGTGGTCTGGCCAGGCTAAGATTCAGATTGGGTTTGCTGGCTTATCAGAAATATATTTGACTTGAGTAAGCCTTAGGTCATCCCAGCTTATATCCCTGATTATTCAGTGCAATTGAATGGAAGTTGGGTATGAGCATTTAATTTGATCCTTGCTTCATTTCCATAAGTGTAGGTTGTGTCTCTATGCTTCTTTTAGATTGTTACCAGTGCTATCTCACTTGTTGCAAAATGGGCACTGGCTCTTAGTTTCTAAACTTTTGAGGTCTAGAGGCTAAATTAATTCGATTGGATCTTTTTTTTTGTTTTTGTGTTTTGGTAGTTTGAAACCATTGGAATCCAATTTGTTTGATGGAGAATATGTATATGCATAAGAAAGGATCCTCATGACCTCTGCTTGTTGTTTAGTATGATTTCGGTGGTTCAGAGGAGCTTATATTTCAACCTGTATTCATGGCACGTCGGTGTACAAACTTGTATTCTTGCCATTCCAGGATGAATCCATTGCAAATATTTAATATTTTCTTTCTTTCTCTGCTCTAGGACTTCTAAACTGTCAGTAGATTTTTGTTTCCAAATGGCTGTCTTTACTTGTTCTTCATTGATCTTGTATTGTGATGGATAGGAGCTGAGCGCATGTAAAGACTCATTTTTACTGCTTTTTTAATACTTGTTTGGGCCATGTGGTTTTGTAAATGTTATATGGTTCCATATTCTGGTTAGTGGATTGGTATTGGTTATACAGTGTACACAATAATTTCCATTTTATTTTTTCCTGAATCCTATCCCGTCATTGCTAGATATATAGAGTATGGAAATGTGTGAGACATAGATTTAGTAGAAAATGTGTTTTGAGCTTATTTTATTGGTAAGGACTCCATATGTGGATATTTCCTTTCGTTTTTTCCCTTCAAAAAACATCAGACACTTTTGTATATTTTGTTGCTGACTGGTTCTGATTGGTTGATGCCCTTGTTGTCTTCTGAGTTATGTCTGGAATGTGAGTCATGAACCATTCCATATGTAATGGTTGGCCTTGAATTTGTGAACTTTCACTCATAGGCTGCAGACAATTGAAGCTGATTAGCATGTTGACTTTAATTGTAAAAACATATGAGGCTGACTCTCACAATGGAAGTAATTTCCTACAGAGTCTTTCTAGGATTTTTATACTAATTTTCCTTTTTTATAGATACTTGTTCAAGACTTTGATGGGTGACGTCTTTGTGGCTACATTTTTCTTTCCATGCTTTTTGTTCCCCTCCAATAAGTTGGGATTCTGTTGGCTTTGCGTTCTCGTGGTTTGAATTATTTGCAGTGTCATGTTTCTGTATGAACTAAGTTTACAAGAACCTCTTCCGAATTGCCTTTCATCACGATTGGAAGTAATAGTACTACCTCTGTCTTCTTTGTTCCTTTATAATTTTCAAAACCTAGACCACTTGCCATCACATTTGCATGAATCATTCGACATGGTTCATTAGAATACTAGGAATTTCTCCATGTATGAGTCAAAGGGACAAATTATTGTTTGTTGAAATAATATTTATGCAAAGACTCGGAAAAGTCAATAACCTATGCAGGTATGTGTGGTTCAGCTGACCTAGTTTGTGTGATTGTAATTAGTGGTAACTTTAAAAAGTGTTGCGGCAAAGGTTTAGAAGCCAACTTTGCTTAACTAAGGATTATATGAGAGACTTCAGGATTGGTGTTTTGATGTTTGACTAGGAGAGCATGAAACATAAGCCCTCCTATGGTGCTGAGTTTACTGTTTACTTGTTTTCCCCTGTAAATTTCTGAGTTAGTTGTGGAAATTATGCACCATTGTGGTAAAACTGACCTTCTTTTGCTGCTGTGTATGAGAATTTAGTTTGCATGAGTTACAATTAGATGCATTTGTTGGCTTCTTATGTGCAGTAATTACTCCAATACATGATATTTTCTCATGGATGGTGCTAGAGTTCCTCGTGCAATCATTGCGTTATCTATGAATCTGAGGCTTGTGCTTGCACATTTATTTGTGTATGCCCCAAGCGTACAGAGCTATCCTTTTTCTGTTATAAATAATTTACCTTGTGTCAGGGTCTTACATTAGGTTATAACACCTAGGTGATATCATTTGATGAAACTATGAACCTGAATCCTTGCTTAAGATGATAGAATGATATCAGCTCATTAGTATACTCCTGGTAAATGCATCTTCTTCATTGCCCTTTTGAGTTCGAACTTAATGGGTCATAATGCTATCTGAGAGGTAAACCTGAAATACATGTTCAATTCCCTTGATATGCATAATTTCAGGTCTTCTAAAGATTTTCCGGATATGCATAGTCTCATCATGCACAGTTACAACTCTGATAGTGCTGACTTGCGTGTGGATCACTTGGGCTTACACAAGGCTTTGTGTGTTCTGATGGGGTGGGACTACTTGAAGCCTCCTGATAACTCAAAGGCATATCAATTTCTTTCTGCTGAAGAAGCAGCAGCAAATGTGGATGATCTGATTATGTGGCCACCTGTGGTGATAATTCATAATACAGTTACGGGAAAGAGTAAAGATGGCCGCATGGAGGGTTTGGGCAATAAAGCAATGGATAGTATTATTAGAGGTATAGTTTCCTCCTTCATAGTTCATACTGTGCCATTCTTTATGCTGTTTCTATCAGAATGTACCTGTGGATAGGTTGGGCCCAGGTCAAGTAAATACTCTGCATGCATCCTATTTTAGCCCTGAGCCCTTTATTTCAATCTGCAATTCTGGAGACCACGTTTGAAAAGATTAAATATCTTTATTGGATGGAGGCAACCCTTTCTTAAATACAGCATACTGCCTGTCTATTCCAGAGGATATCTCTGCTTTGTTATCTTCCTCCTGGAGAATATAGTTAATTAGTTTGCCATAGAATATCTCTCAAACTCCTCCAGTTTTCATTGTTATAAAGTCCGCAACTGTCACCTTTTATGGTTTGATTGATTTGAGTGCGGAAAGAAAGGGTCTTGCCGGTGCATGTGAATTAGTATTAGTGCCTCCATGATAATATATTGGTTTTGTTTTATATACTTCTTCTGGAACTTGGGGACATGGTTAGAAATCTTTGTTATGCAACTTCTTGATATGGCCTTCGAGCTGAGTGGCAAATATAGAAGGCATTTCTTCCCTTAGTTTGCAAGGATTAGGCCACATGAAGATGACTTGTTGCATATGTCATCTTCTTCTCCTATGTGCCATCATGCCATGCTTGTGTTCTACTTTTCTGCGGCAATTAAAGTATGGTTGAGATGAGTGTATGCCAAACTGATTCTATGCAGGGTTTCTAATTTATGTACTCCTTTTATTGCTTTACCTTCTAAGCACCGGCAAGGAATTTGGGTTGGTTGAATCTCATTCTTCATTTTTAATGGTTCAGCCTATGGTTTGTCCTCCTGTTTGGGGTAATGGTCATTGTGTACATACCTGCTTAATTGCAATCTATTTTATTCTCGTTCTCCAGGGTTCAGGGTTTGAGTCTGATGTCATCGTTTTTTAATCTACTCCCCCACCCTTTTTTTGATTAGTTTGACCTTGTTAAGCAATTGTTTGATTTCGACTTTGGACAGAACAATTCCTAACTTCCATGGTCTAGTGACTTTGAAGACACAATTACTCTGTGGTCCAGTCCAGACCACAATTTGTTAACTTTAAGCCAGTTAAGCTAACCTGTTGTGTTGACATTTAAGACTGCATTTCCTTACAAACCCTCCTATTTAATGGATTTATTCATTTTGAATTTTGTGTGATGATTAAATTAATCCTTGCGCATAGGCTTGGCTTTTCCCCATACCTGTACAACTGCTCTTACTACTGGCTACGAATAAGGGAACCTGGGTTTGGCTCACCAGGATCTTGGACTTCCGATGTCAAAGATTAACAAGCACAAAAAATTACAGTCACTTTCAAGTTGTCTTAAGTTTTCTGTTTGTATTACCAGGATCTTGGACTTCCGATGTCAAAGATTAACAAGTGCAAAAAATTACAGTCTCTTTCAAGTTGTCTTAAGTTTTCTGTTTGTAAAATTTTGGTTTGTCATGCGGTGCATGAAAGGATTTGTTAATTCCCTATTCGAATAGGCTGGGTGTTGTCTCATATTGAGTTATCTTGAGGGAGAAGAATGCCGGTGTCAATTGTCAGAACTTTTTCTGCCTTACCTAAACCTGTAAGCACACTGGTTTTTGTTGTCTAAAAATCCTGAGCGTGTTTTTTTCGTTTTACCCGGTATGTCACTATATGCATTACCTGACATGTGCACTATCACATCCTTTTCCCCTATTTTGGTGCATTGCTTGATCCTACATGATAAACTTCACTTCGTCCATGCACTTCAATTCCAAGCCATTCAGCCAAAAGTGGCAAATTGGGCCAAAACCTCCTACTGAACTGAGACAAACCAAGAAGGGCACTGTCTGGCAAAATGAGCAATGTTCTCTGATCTCCCATAGATAGAACCTAGATAAACTTCAAAGGTTTACTCTACATTTGATTTAAACTTTTGTTATATGGTTTTCCCTTGTTTAATAGGCTTGGTTGCTATTTTAAGTAGTTTCTTTCAAACTCTCTAACTTCTTCTGAATATATGATTGCGGTTTTGTGCTTGGCTTTTTTATTCAACTGCAAAATGATGCCATTTGTATAGGCAAGTGACCCTAGCCTGGTTGTATTTAGAGTTTACTTGTGTTGCAAATAACATATAAGACTACTGCTACTTTGTTTTTCTTTGTTTTTGGTAGTTTATCCTCCGGTTACTGGATCTTATACCTTTTTTTAAAATTATTTTTCTTTTATGCTTATGGACATTACAATTATCTATCATCTTGTTATTAGTCGGGTATATTAGCTCCGTGCTTTTGTATGTATTTTCTGTTCATTTAGTCATGAGTGCATATCGTATGTTTTCCTTGCACCATATGAGAGCCTTTTGACGCTGGTCTGGTGGTCATCAACAAAACCGTTTTCTTAAAGGTTCCTATCAATAGGGGGTTGTTTTAAGTAGCTTTGGATTTTCGATAGAGAATCTGAAGCTGCCTTTTATGGCTGCTAGCAGTCATTGTCATGGCATGTGGAACAAATAGAGAGGTTCCATTCTGAGCCTTGATGGCTTCATTGTGCACTGAGAGAATTTCCCCCCCCAAAAAAAAAGAAGTCCTTTTGACAAGTTACCTGTTTTCTTGTGGCATTTCTGATAAGCAGATCTTGGATTTGGGAGTGGCAAGTCAAAATCCTTGTATGGTAGAGATGGTCATTTGGGTATGACTCTGGTTAAGTTTTCGGGTGACGAAGCAGGCCTTAAGGAGGCCATGCGCATGGCAGAATTCTTTGTTAAGGACAATCATGGACGTAGGGCTTGGGCTCGTTTACAGCCCCCAACACTGGGCAGTAAGGATGACGAGAACAATCCATACCTTGTGAAGTTGGACGAAAAGACGCGGGAGAAAAAGAGGATCCTGTATGGCTATCTCGGAACTGCTTATGACCTTGACAAGGTTGATTTTGACACAAGAAAGAAAGTAGCGATTGAAAGCCTAAGGGAATACAAATCAACCAAGTAGATTCCTGGTGGCATTTAAGGTATTGTAGTTTATTTCCATATATCGTGTCATTTATTACTTAAATACCTTATCATAGTGAAGGTGATGGAAGCTTTTTGTAATTCATGGACAGCATTCTCTAGTGCCGTGCGGCGGCAGAGTCCCTTCGGATGCCTGCCTATTATTCTTGGAAGTGTAATGGCCTGTCTTGGTTGGTACACAGCTTTTTCCTGCTACAGCTTTGCTGTATTCAGACACAAGAAGAGAATTCAAATTAGGAAGAAAAAAGATTTAGAGTGCTTGTATTTTTTTTGAACAACTTGTCTGACAATTGCAGCAAATAATTGTTTAATAATTAACTTGATTGAGCCTATTGGAAGTTCAATTCACCAGGACTAGATTTATTTTCTACATGTTTTAATGTTTGATGTTAATGGGAAGGAAAATGTTAGTTGTAGTAGACTTTGATTGTCTGGTAGAGTCATAAGGGGTCTTCCCTGTCATGTAACTTGGGGTCAATTTCTACCATCACAATCCCTGGGACCTGTCTTTCCATGTCTAAATTCCCACCTCTCATGTGGGCTTGACAGTCCATTGGGCCTTGGACATATCAGTACAAGCCTATCGAAAAAAGAACATAAAGAATTTCAAAAAAAATTCAAAGGCTCGTCTAGTATCCTATTCAGAAAAATGAACTCAAATCGTTTTAATTTTTTTAAACATGAGTTTTTATATAATATATTTAAGATCTAAAAGTTTGTTAGGTATTGAACTCCAAATTATTTTTAAGATCTAAAAATTTTGAAATTAAAATCAGAAAATCACAAACCCTAGATTTCGAAATTGAAATTAACAAAAGAAAAAAGGAAGAGAGAGAGAGAGAGAGAGATCTCAATTTTTTTGTTTATAAAATTGGGTCTTTAAGTTGTTTTTGAGTTGAGATTTTGAAAAATGGGCTTTACCAAACACGAATTATGGATTTTAAACTCAAGAGATATTGGGGAAGAGGAGAATCGCTCTTAAGACCTTAGAGACGGTGCAAATACTCTTAATCACTTGAGTCATAAGCCTTTACTCAGTTTTTTCTGCATTTTGTTCTCTTGTTCAATGTTTAAAATTTAGGAAGATTTAAATGATAACAAAATAAAAAATTTGCCAGGCGGAGAGGCCATGGCTAACTTGATATGAAACTGTTGACTTCATCGGTTATCCAATATCACAGTCCATCTCATACAAAAGGAGGCAAAGGGTTGAGATCAAACTATACGATTCCCGTTAGATTTAATAATATATTATATGATTTCTCTTCATATAAGTAGCCTGAACTGAAAGTAATTTTTCAAACTGTTGACTTGTATATGAATGATGCGTGTTTGAGTATTATTTTATTCACACAATTCATGTGAGTATTTTGACAGTATGTACAAATTAATTTGCACGAGTAGTAGGTGTGGATCTAGTATAAAGAATTTTGTTCCCATATAGTTTATTAGAGAAATAACTAACAAAGATTCCTTTTGTTGTTACTCATGGAGCCCGAGTCTGACTCAAAGACCGTGGTGTGTTGCCGTTATTGTAGACCCTAGATAGTGAATGTCTGATTCACGACTGATCATCATGCGCATGCCTCATTCTCGTCTCTTCTGTTCAGTCTCTCACCACCTACATGATACTCTTTTCTTATTTTTTTAAACAAAAGAAAAAGAAAAGTGATAGATTGCATTATAATTCAGTCCTCACTTACAAGAACTAATACCAATACAAATAATTATATAAGATTAATACAATAATGGAAATACAGTAACTACAAAGAATTAATCTAAATACAAAGGGATTAATCCAAGTGTTATTAATGGACAAATCGAACTTAGACTTTGAATATAGGAGTTAATACTCTTAATCACTCAAGCCACAAACCCCATTATTAAAAAATGATCGAATCGAATTTAGACTTCAGATATAAAAATGAAAAAGTTATTACGTGTTGAATATCATAATTGACTAAAAATAACAAAATAATGTTATTTTTGTTCCCACAAATGTTTGTCCTCACCCATACCTACCCGTCAATCTATCTCTTCTTTACTTTATCTGACTCTATCCATGTGGTGGTCTGAGTGGGCCTGCCCCACCCCACCACCTCCCCAACTCTTTACTTTCTCCAGCTTTTCATCCCCCACTCTCTCTCTCTCTCTCTCTCTACTTTTTCTCTCTCTGATCTAACTTCGGTTTCCGGGAAAGTGCTTCCCCCTCATCCAAACACCCCCTTATATCTTACGTCATCATTTTACTTTACCAAATTAGTATTCTTATCCTACGCACCCCCACCCTCCCGCTCACTTTAGCGCCTTCTCCCGCCACGGCGCATTCTAGTAGCTGCTTTTGAGACACCTCTGCACGTGTCTTCCCCTCATCCACCCACGTCATCGCAATGTCTTCTTCTTTCTCCTGTCCACGGCTACCTTTAGCTTAAGCTCAGCTCAGCTTGCTTTATCTCTCTCTCTCTCTCTCTACCTCCAAATTCTAGGGTTTCTACTTCTCTCTTCCCTATCTTGTTCGCTTGGCTACTACTGAGCTAGACCGTACTACGACAACCAGATGGGGTCGATCCCCGATCCCGGCGAGTTGACAGAGTTGACTCCGCCGAGCTTCGACGAGTTCCAGAGGCAGACCTCTCTCATGACCAGCTGTACTCTACTGTGGAAGGAGCTCTCGGACCACTTCACGTCCTTGGAGCAGAATTTACTGAAGAAATCTGAGGCCATCAAGCGCAAAATTCAAAACCTAGAGCAGGAGACCAAGGAGTCCCTCGACGAGCTCGAGCAGCGGGAGGTCACAATCATGGAGAGCGTAGAGATCGCGGTCGGAAAGGTCGAGAAGAGCAAGGAGGCCGCGCTCAAGGTCTTGAAGAGAGGTCGCTCCGACGACGACGATGGAGAGGTGGACGACAACGAGGGATTGCTGATGAATCTCAAGTCCTTGTGCTTGAAGATGGATTCTGGACGGTTCTGGAGGTTCGTGACGGCGAGGAAGAAGGAATTGGAGGCTCTGAGGTCACAAATGCCTCTGGCTTTGGCTGATTGTGTTGATCCGGCGAAGTTCGTGCTCGAGGCGATATCGGAGGTGTTTCCGGTGGACAAGAGAGTTGACAAGAGCGAGAGGGGTAACGATTTGGGCTGGGCTTGCGTTCTGGTTCTGGAGTCTCTGATTCCGGTGGTGGTCGACCCGAAGATCGGAAAATCAAGGCTTCTGGTGACGCCGACCGTGAAGGAACGTGCCAAGGAGATCGCCGAGACTTGGAAGGCCAGTTTGGAAGAGCGAGGTGGCATTGAGAACGTGAAGACTCCTGATGTTCACACGTTCCTGCAGCATTTGGTGACTTTTGGGATTGTGAAGGAGGAGGATGTTGATTTGTACAGAAAACTTGTGGTTGGGTCGGCCTGGCGCAAGCAGATGCCTAAGCTGGCCGTTTCGCTTGGCCTCGCCAAGAAAATGCCGGGTGCGTTGCTAATTCTAACTTGTTCTCATTTATTTCTTGTGCTATTAGCCATTTCTAGTTTTCCATGTAATTCGTTGGCCATTGCTTGGTTTTGTTTAGAGCTTATGGAAAATGTGTGTTCCCATTTTTACCTATTTGAGCTCTATATGTAATAGATAAATTGGCATGCTTCGATGTGGTTACTGGTTAGTAAATTTTGAGCAAGGCTTATGGGTTTGATCAGGTCAGGTTATTTCTATGAGGAAATTTCTGCTCTTTTCAATGATAAATTTGTATAATCGTTTCATCAGTGTTGCATATTATCACCATTATTCTTCAGCTATTCCCAGTTTACTTGTTTATTTCTTACTTCGCATATGACTGTATGATGGATCTAACCTCTATCCCAAACGATTTTAAGTGCAAACCTCTTACCAGTCTTTGAATCATAGCATGTGGATAGTAACTGTAAGACCTAATCAATGTTTTATTTCCACATGCTTTGTAATCACTAAGAGCTCAAGTCTCCCCCAAACTTTAATGTTTTTTTTTCTCAAAGATTTTGGCATTATGAAGATATCTCATTGACCGTGTAATAGTTTTGCAAATATATTAAGTTTTCTGTCTGACTTTCTTGTGAATGTTTGGATATGGTTCATTATGTGTACAGTAAGAGGGCCCCTTCACTAGATTGTAATGTATAGAAGCTGTTGATATGTGCAGATATGATTGAAGAATTAATCAGCAGGGGACAACAGCTTGATGCGGTACATTTCACTTATGAAGTTGGACTTGTGCACAAGTTTCCTCCTGTTCCTCTGCTGAAAGCTTTTCTGAAAGATGCTAAGAAAGCTGCAGCCTCTATTATGGAAGATCCCAATAATGCTGGTCGAGCTGCGGTATGATTTTAATCATTGCACCCTATTGGTGTTGCTTGATCCTGCATGTTGTGACTTTCAGTCGTGAATATGCTTCTCAAAGTGGTGTCTGGTTCTTTCTTTACAGCATTTCAAATTCCAGTTATGTGTCTGTGGGTGGGGGAGAGAGGGGGTTGAATCCCCTTCCCACCTTCTCATTCCCACAAATCCCTGTTTTTTTAACCTTCTCAAATGATTGGGAGGGGAGAGATAGAGGGAGAGAGGGGAAAGAAAAGGGAATGTGAAAGGAACTTTTCCCTTGTTTGTGTTTTAAGGAAGGTAGAAAGGGGGATTCCCCCACCCCCACAAAAGCTCTCTCCTCTAATGGAGAGGATGGTAGCCATCTACAAAAAATACATAATATCAGCATCTTACCCTATATTAATTATTACATATGAGTGAAAAGTCAATGTCTAAATTTCCACTCTCCGTTTCAAACATGAAGAAATTTCTTCCATGCAATTCTTCCTATATCATTTCATATTCATGCTTGCTCTCATAGTGTTTATCCCTGGTTTTTATCTTATTGTTGGAACAAGTATATATACTGAAAAGTTTTGGGACAACAAACTCCTGCTATTGGAGTGGAATTTGATTTCCACTTTATGTGTCAATTAACTGGTGAAGCAGTAGGAATAATCAGGTATAATACATCTTGTTATGGATGTCTTGATGATGAGGCATTCTGCAGTCATTCACATCCTTGTGTCTCATTTCTGATTTCTTCAGAAAAATGTCCTTAGAAGTGCATGAACTTCAGTCTCCTTTCCTCATATGCAGAATAATCAAACCTGTAGAAACCTGCGTTTTCATTTGATCACTAATGTTTTCTTTATTACTTTCTGTGCAGAACCTAGCTGGACGCAAAGAGCAGTCTGCACTCCGAGCTGTCATCAAGTGTATTGAAGATTACAAACTTGAGGCAGAATTTCCTCCAGAAAACCTCAAGAAGCGCCTTGAGCAGCTAGAGAAGGTGAAACCAGAGAAGAAAAGGCCAGCTGCAGTCCCTGCCAACAAACGAACACGAGCCAACAATGGAGGTCCCATGCCTCCAGCCAAGGCTGGACGCTTGACGAATGCATATGTGTCTTCTTTCCCTACACCTCCTCCGACGTTTGTCAGGTCTCCTTCCCATGCTCAGTATCCTGCTGGGTACTCACCGTACCATTCCCCACCCACCATGTATGGCAGCAGAAGCCCACCAACCAATCCTTATGCGTACTCACCTGAAGCCGCCCCTCCACTTGCCGGATCATATCCTGGAGCTCCCATGAACTATCCTGCATACGGGGGTTATGGCAATGGTATGGTACCAGCTTATCAGCAGGCTTACTACCGATAGATAATGACAGGCTCTTGTGAAGATGGTAACCACTGATATGATGACTCATCCCCAAATCTCATCCTCTTTTTATAATGGCTTGTTTGTAATCACTAACCGTTTAATGGTAGCGATGTCTGTGTGTGTTAATCATAATATTTTTCTCATGCTTCTTGCCTTCTCATGGCGGGAAGCTGTATTTCTAATGTTGATCAAACTCTAGTAGTACTAGGTGATTGTGAAAAGTTGTTAGGATGACTGAAAAACATCAACGCAAGGTATCACTCTACTGTTATTCAGTTTAGTTGTAGGACTGTTACTCCTCTATGCTGCTCTTTCTCCCTCTTTTATTCTTGATTGTGTTCAAATTGAACCAAATGTCATTGCATGCTTTATCTTTCAGGCTTGAAATGTCGAACTTTTGCTAGGCTTAATATTTCTAGGGCCTTGATCAGTTTACACAACCATAAGCAAAAGTTAAACTCCGATCCCAAGTTGTAAGGTGCAGCACCTCAGTGGGATTGATCGCTGCAGGTGGTTAGGTTAGCTATGAGATGTTCTTGTTTGTTTCAAGTGAACTTAAAATTAAGATATAATGAGCAGAAAAGCCTCTCTTTGGAAATCAAATTTCATTTTGTTTAGAGAATTCATCTACCAAAACTCAATTTCACGGCTCTCGTTATGCATTTTTATTCCTTGAATCCACACAATTTTCCTTCCCCGTTATGTCTCAACTCTTAAGTGATTTGGTCATCCAATTAATCTGTTAGTCAGTCAACAGTGTCTAGTCCAGTGTAAAAGGATTGGACTTGCAGATAAGTGATCTCAAGTTCAAAACCTCATGACAACTTATATACACGTGAGAAAACTCCCCTTTCCCTTCCTAATTGTGGCAACCAAAAAAAATCTGTTAATCAGAAATCTTTCCAACAACAAATACCGAGTAAGTAAGCCGATTGTTTTCTTCAATTATTGAAGAGTTATTTGTGTTCTCTTTCTTAACATTTTAAATGGGCCATGCTTGGCACAAATTTTGGTTTTAGAATACGGTTTGTGCATAGACGAAAGCGGCTCGTAAATTCAAGTTAAAATGGCGGGTTTATGAGGTCTAGCTCAAGTGGCACGAGTGGGATTGGTGGATCAGAGAAGATAAATAATCAAAAGTGTATAGGGTCGTCCATTCTTCACGACCACGGGTTTCGTTCTCATCATTTGACAAAGAAAGCAACTTCCTTCGTCCCGGTTTGATCAGCGACCACTGGCTTACCCATTTGTAAGACCATAGTTGGGTCCTATGATCAACCAATGACCAGTTTTCCGCATGCAACGAACCTAGCACACTTGAGCGTCAGTGTCAGTGGGTTGGAGAGAGAGAGAGAGAGAGAGAGAGAGAGAGAGAGAGAGAGAGAGAGAGTGCTCCATTTCAGCTGGTTGGGACGACAGTTACGAAGAAAGGATAGTTTGGGATAGCGTAAACGAGGTATAGCAGTCCTTGCCGACTAACTGTTTGATGCTTTGCTCCTTAGACAACAACAACTCTCTTTGCTCAAATCTAGATATAATACTTGACCCCCGTTAGTCTTCGAAATTGCACGGCTTGGTCTTTACTACTTTGTAGTGGCGGTCTCAACTGACCTCCGTGATGTTCCTCAAGAGAGGAATCACATTTGCTTCAGTAGTATATCCGCATTTCCTTTCGAGGGCTCGTAGTTTTGGCCCCAAGTCCAACACCACCATTCCCATTCTCCATCGTTCTGAACAAGTTTCTAATTATTCGAGTAGCTTTCATCTTTCTCCGCTGTTCCCTTCCGATGCTAAACCTCATTCCGACAGCTATGATATTGAGCTTGTTGACCATGATGCATGGCGGGTTTCATCGGGTTTGGCACTAGCAGGGCGTGGAACGGAGGGGACTGCGTTGGAATCCAGTTACTTATCGGAGGAAGTGGTTGATGAACCGGTTGATAATTGCTCTCTACCTGTCGAGGGTGACCCGGATTTTGATGACATTGATAATATGAGGATTCGAGGCAGTCTTTTCTATAAACTCGACCGCGATTCCAAAGAGTATGAAGAGTATAATTTCGACTTTCATGGTAGGAAGAAGTCTTCTAAGCAGAAGGATGATCCAAAGGAAATTAAAAGGAAGAGTAGTGAGCTCAAAGAAAGCAAAACAGACAGCCCAATTCGGGATTTATTCTCTAGAAGTGAAAAACAAGGTAGAAATGCCAACAATTCTCAGCTTGATGAAATGGACACTGCTTGTGTTGGGAAGAAGATGCTGAGGACTCCGACTTATAACCAGCTAACAGGTCCTTTCCATGAGCCGTTTTGCCTGGACATTTACATATCGAAGGCGTCTGTTCGTGCTTGCATTATTCACCGAGTGACCAGTAAGGTTGTTGCTGTGGCCCATTCCATATCAAAAGACATGAAATTTGACCTTGGTTCGACTAGGAATGCAGCTGCTTGTGCTGCTGTTGGGGCAGTTCTGGCTCAGAGGGCATTGGCTGATGATATCCACGATGTGATTTACACACCAAGGAAAGGGGAGAGATTGGAAGGCAAGCTTCAACTTGTGCTTCAGTCTATCATTGATAATGGCATTAATGTGAAGGTGAAGTTAAAGCAAATAACAAGGAAGAAACCCAGTTCCTCATATTCAGCTTAGGAGCACGTGGTTCTGATCAAGCCAATCTTGCTACAATAAGCTCCATATGTTTCATTTAAAAAAACAAAACAAAACAAAACCGTGTTTGTGATTTCTACATGGCTGGATGTTCTGAGCTGTTATGGTGGTGAATTCAATTCATTTTATGAGGTATAAAAGCTGGCTTAGGCAATTCAACAACAAAAGTTCTCTGCTTTGAAATGAATTTCCGGGGAGCTAAGCAATCAGCCTGATGGTGTAAGATACAGGCAAACATGGTACTTTATTATGTTCATCGCAGGCACTTAATTCCCTAGCATTGTTAATACAAATTTAGGATCATCTTGCCATATCTCGTGGAACTATTGGTCTAAATTTCCTTCTTTGTAATCTATAAATTATAATGATAATTTTTTTTCTCTTTCTGCATTGTGTATGTGCAATATGTCATTATTTGGAATGAAGCCGGAGAAATTATTGCACCCATAATCTGTTTAACTTAAATAGATTCTGTCACTAAGCTCTGCCATTTCACTAGGAGGAGAAAAAGCAATCAACTTCAGGTATATATATACATAAATTGCTCCCTCCAGGTAATAACCAATCCATTCAAAGGCCTATCCAATCATATGACTAAAACAAAACACAAACTGATAGCAGCAGCACATACCATTTATAATTGATAAAACAAAACTAAAGGCAGGCCTTTTCAGTTGTATTCAACAAACCATAACTCAATACAAACATGGGTCAAATAAAAAACCCAGTTGCCAAAATCCAAAATTTCAGTCATTAGCTGTTGCTAATTGCAGAGATAGCAGCTCATCTTCTGGAATGGTCCTAATGTGACAATCCGACTGTGGGTACGATACACACAGCAAGGTATACCCACCTTCCACCACATCATCACTCAGCATACCTTCACTCTGATCAACCTTCCCACTCACAAGCCGTGCAGGGCAAGTCATGCACACCCCAAGCTTGCAATCATGAGGCACAGACAGCCCAGACTCCAATGCCTTTTCTAGAATGGTCTCATCAGCCTCCACCTCAAGCTCAGTAGACAAACCCTCGTGCTCTACCACCACCTTGTAGGATCCGACGGTGCAGGATTGCCGTGACAGGTGGCGGGGCCGGATATTGAGCTGGAAGGAAGCAGAGAGTCTGGTTGTGTGTCTTTGTTTTGGGAGAGTGAAAGAAGGAGATGGAGTGAAGTGAAGGGCCGCCATAGTGTTGGGTTTTTTGAGGTGGGAAATGAGGGGAAGGGTTTTGTGGCAATGCAGCTAACTATGCTAGTGACGTTTATGGTATGGGGAAAGGATAAGGTTTTGTAAAGTTGGTGTCTTGTTTTGTGGTGGTTTATTTAGGGGTTTGGGTAAATTGGGTTTGGAAACAAAACAAAAAATCTTACTGGGTTTTACATTTAAGCCAGAGCCCATGTCATCCAGTGTGCAAATTCACAAGGAAAAAAGTTGAAGTGGAAATGACAATTTGTCAAACCAGACAACTCTTTCACATTTCATAGTCTATGGGGCATTGCATAATGTGAACTTTTTTTGTACTGACATAAATTTGTCAAATTTGGAATTTGGAAGCTTGTGATCAAATCCATATCACATACCGTGTTTGCCCAAAACAGTTGCAGGGCCAGAAAGCGGGCTAGATTCAATAAAAGGGTCCCCCAAAAACTAGTATTTATGACGTCATATTTCAGATTCACGTATATATATATATATATATATGTGTGTGCGATAGTTGGGTCTCGTAGCTCCATTGCTTCATCTTCTTAACAGGTCTCGAGGTCATCAGCTGTGAGGTGGTGCTTCTCTGTTAGTGTCCAGGTGATATCCTCTGTCTTAATCTCTTAATTAATTGTTAATCGTACCTCTAGAATTCATCTCGTTTCACTGATCGCGTCCGCGATAAGCTTATGATTCTGCAACTGAACTCGTTTCTGGGGTTTTCAGAACAAAACACGTTAAAACCAGCAACAAAATCCACTTTTCTGATCATAATCAGATAACGAAATTCATAAAAGAAGGGAAATTAAAACATATCAAAGAATTTTCGTTAATCTTTTATTCAATTCCCAATTGATAGTTGGTTCCTTTTCTTGTGTTAAATGATTGTTTTAGACTTTTCTGACTTAAGTGGATTTATTTATAAATAAATAACATTTTAAAGAAAAATAACTTTCTTATGAAGAATTAATTCTTTTGTTTGTTTTTGCTTGCAGTAATCTGCACAGAGAAACAAAAATGGCAGTTGAGAAGGCTGGCATAGCCAAAGATGTTACTGAAGTAAGTTATCCTGGTTTTATGTACACTAAAATGAGTTGGAGTTGAGTGGTTTGTGTATGATGATATAAACCTCTGTTTCATTGTGTATAGTTAATTGGAAAAACCCCATTGGTGTATCTGAACCATGTTGTGGACGGTTGTGTTGCTCGTATCGCTGCCAAATTGGAAATGATGGAGCCCTGCTCTAGTGTAAAAGACAGGTATAGACTTTGAGTTGCATGTCTTTCTACTTGGTCTTTTTTCTTTTGTTAATGATTATGCTTACTGGTTTCAGGGCAGCGATGACTTGAAAATATTGTGTTTTGATGATTTTTTAAAGGTTCCTAATTATGGGGAAAAAAATGCAGGATTGGCTATAGTATGATTGCAGATGCAGAGGCGAAGGGGCTTATTACACCAGGGCAGGTTGGTTGTTTGATAGTTAGGTAGGAGTGTTATGTTTTGAAGAACTTGTGCATGAAAAAGGGGAGGCGGTTTATGTTTTGAAGAACTTGTGCATGAAAAAGAGGAGGCAACCGCCTCCCCCATATTCTATGCTTAGTTTCTCCACTAGCATGTTTCTTTTTTCAATTGCTATTGATGAAAAAGATGCAACCATGCTTTTAGCATGGGATGTTTTAGCTAGAAACATAAGTGGTCTGCAGTGTCTGTGAAATTGTGAACCCTTTAATAATAGTCTGAATTTTGTATAACTACCACATTGTTTGGTTTCACCAATTTTTTGAGCATGCTAGATGCATGATTTGAGATTTTGATTTGATGGAAATTGTGAGCTGACAGATATTACTTTGACTTTGGTTGGTCTGTGTTTGCTGAAGAGTGTCCTCATCGAGCCAACAAGTGGTAATACTGGAATCGGGTTAGCCTTCATGGCAGCAGCTAAACGCTACAGGCTTATCATTACAATGCCTGCTTCAATGAGTCTTGAGAGAAGAATCATCCTCCGGGCCTTCGGAGCTGAGTTGGTTCTCACAGATCCTGCGAAGGGCATGAAAGGTGCTGTTCAGAAGGCTGAAGAGATATTGGCTAAGACACCTGATGCCTACATGCTTCAACAGTTTGAAAATCCTGCCAATCCGAAGGTGTTTGCTCAATAAATTCCATAGCATATGTAGTTGATGCAACTGAAAAACAAAAGTGGTCTTGTGTTTGGAAAGTTATGTGATTTGTGTTACTGTAGGTGCATTACGAAACCACCGGACCAGAGATATGGGAAGGTTCAGGCGAGAAAGTAGATGCTTTTGTTTCTGGGATAGGTACAGGTGGAACTATAACAGGTGCAGGGAAATTTCTAAAAGAGAAGAACCCTAACATAAAGGTTAGCTTTGAGTCTTAGCTTGAACAATAGTCTGTATTTTCTTCCTGTTTAAATGCTCTTTTACTTTGTCTTATTGTTTTTATTTTCCTTAATGTTAGCTGTATGGTGTGGAACCAGTTGAAAGCCCTGTCCTAACTGGAGGAAAGCCTGGTGAGCTATACTGCATTGCTTTTCTGTGATTATTTGCATGCCTTGCATAATATAGTACCTGCAATTTATTTAGCGACCTTTTCCATAGTTTAGGCAAAAGTTTATGCAAGTAATGAACTGTCTAATATGCTCCTTTGGTCTTAATGCATTAATAAGTTTTACTACTTATCGAAAAAAATGCACATTAACAAGGCTCATTTGTAAGAACCATTTTAGGGAGTGGGTGAAGTTCGAAATGTGTGTTCTTTTATGAACATTCATTAGCGAAATGGAAATAATTTAAAGTATAAGCAACAGATGTTCATAACTTCATGTAGGATTTACAGTCTCGGGAATGTGATACTTTCTGATGGAGATAGGGCTGTAATAAACAGTTGAAGTACTAATCTCAGATGTGACTGACAGCATAGATGGGAGTTTCTCTGAGGGATAATCAGTTACTACTTTGGTGGAATGAATCTTCTGCTTATGTTCTTTTAGTGCTAGAATGTTTAAAGACTCTTACTTTCTGCAGCGTCTGCCTTTCAACTTTAATTGGCTTCTGAATGATATACTGCAAAGTTTGTCTAGGAGATAATCCTTCTAGTGCTGAGCTTGGAAACCCAAGTCCACCACATAGTGCAAATAATTTGGATTTCCTCAAGCTTATGCATAAACATACATATCTTCAAATAACTCTTAACTGATGAGTCTATTTATATATGGAGGTTGATTCTATTTTCTTTTTAGCTCCTTTTTGTTTATTCTAGTGTCAAAATTTAAATGTTATTTTATTTGAAATAGAAGGAGGAAATCTGGTATTTGCATGTTGTTGATGTTAATTATTATACTCATTCTAATTTAAAGGTCCACACAAGATCCAAGGAATAGGAGCTGGTTTTATCCCGGGTGTTTTGGAAGTCAACATCATTGATGAAGTTATTCAAGTGAGGCTCAAATGCTTTTGTATTGATCTTAGTTCCTCATATTATATAAATCATGACATTTTCGTTTGTGATACAATCATTCCTAGTAATGATGCACAGGCCGGAAATATTGTGTTTGGTAGCGTTATGATGTCAAAAGTTATGAATGGCCATTGATTTCTGTGAGCTCATGTAAACACAACATTTATTTGTCATTTGGAATGCCTGCGTGATACCAAAAAATGTCCAAACATAATCTAATTTCAGTAACTGGGTGTCATGCACATTAAAATGCATGTTTACTATGTGCTTTGAAGCTATTACTTTTATGACTCCATCAATAGGGAAAAAAAGCATTGTTATAAAGTATAAGATAGAAAGCTCAAGGGCACTTACACGTCAATTATTAGTTTGTCTTAACAGCTATAACTGCTTCCTGTTTACCAAATATCTGTGATGTGTTGCAGATATCAAGTGACGAAGCAATTGAAACTGCAAAGCTTCTTGCACATAAAGAAGGTTTGCTTGTAAGTTCTTAACCTAACAACCAGCTGTAGTGAGTTAGTATTTGTGTTTTTTAAAATTTCTACCATATTTATGTATCAATCATTGTATGTCAGTCTTTCTATTGAGCTTATTGCATTATCTTTCCAGGTCGGAATATCATCCGGAGCTGCTGCCGCTGCTGCAATCAGGATTGCAAAGAGACCAGAGAATTCTGGAAAGCTCATTGTTGTAAGTTGGATTTTATTTCTATTGACCTTGTGTTGGCATTTTATTCAACTGCTAATTTCTCTCTCCATCTACTTTAATGCGTTGTAGGTGATTTTTCCAAGCTTTGGGGAGAGGTATCTGTCCTCTGTACTGTTTGAGTCGGTGAGACGGGAAGCTGAAAGCATGACTTTCGAGCCCTGAGCTGTTCCCTTGTTGCTGGCTGCCTCGAGTTTCAACCAGTGAATCTGAATTAATCAGGCTTCTCAACTTAAAGTAGGATTATCCCCCTGTTTTTTTTTCTTCCTGTTTTAATCCGAAAACATGGTCTCTAACCTTTGAACCCTGATCTGTTCTCTGGTTTTAGGCTGGTTCATTATTTTGTCTAGTGAATCTGTAGTGAGTTCACTTCTGAAGTCAAAGTTGGATCTTGTATGATCTGTTTCCTTTCACTGTTTCATTTTAATAATAGATCCGCCAATGAGATTGATTAAATTTGTTTAACATCTTAGAGCATATCGTCAGTCGTGTTACTGTAGGGCCCACACACCTCTACGGATGTGAGTGCCTGAGGCAATTTACGCTGGCATTCTGCTTCAAAATCGACCCTGCTAATGATTGGAGGATGCATAGTTTTAAGATAGCCACACCATTGCCGGGGCTCCTAAGGAAATTACAAGTTTGTACCATATCATACCAAACGAGCTTCAAACAACCACTCACTGAACTATTGAAATTCGAACTTTGCACGACGTTGGCAAGAACATCTCCAGCACGAACAATAACAGACAACAAACAGGTCATTTGAGTTTGACATAAGTACAATCTTTTTCCTTAAAAAAAAAAAATATCTTTAAAGTGTTCATTAGGAATTTTGATCGGTTTTAGAATTTAAACTTTTGGTAAACCAAACCAAACATAGACAGCGGTAAGATCTTTATCCGTGATCACAGTAGATTCCTGATGAATAAGAGTAACATGTACTTCAGTACTACTATTCCGGCAGTATCGACAACGGAATTTGGTTTCCATTGGTTTCACTTTTACTTATATACAGAATAAGTATTATGAATTAATGCTATTTATGAAACCAATGAAAACCTTTTACCCACACCCCAACTACACTAGATCGACCTATGATTCTATTCTTGTCTGAACTCCATAGTCAAAGTCACACCTCAGATCAAAAGAAATCCTTGGACAGCAAATACAACACCCTGTTCAAACAGAAAACGGTTTATGTAGATTATCAGAGAAGAAAATAACATCTCTTTTGTTACTGTCAAACAATCTGAAACTACCTTGAAATTTTTCTCCATGGCTCTGTCAAAAACAAGTTTATTTACGGCCAGTAGCAGAACAAATAGGGCAAAATCCCAGGCCAACACATGTGAGCCACTTGCCCATTACGATACAGTACTTACAGGGGCAAAGACGAATTTTTTTAAGGTCAACTCCAAATTTCAGCCGAAGAGAACTTCAAGTTTTAGGCTTCTTTGGTGTTCCTGAACTTTCGGGCTCTGCTTTGCGCTTTATCCCCAGATAGTTTTCAACCTGAAAAAAAAAAAATATAATATTATTTCTATTGGAAATTAAAAAATGGCGAGAGAAAAGAACATAACAAATGGATGAATAGTGATAATCTACTTCATCCTACTACAAACTATCAGCCAGTTGTGAAGCCAATGCACTTTGTACAATATCATCTACAAGCATTTTAGATGCAATATGTTTCATTTCCAAGCTCTCAGAAACTGAGAGTTCACATTTCATCAATCTGCTCCCCCCTTACCCCCTTCCCCTCCTTCAAAACACTATAATCAATCGAAGTACAGAAGGAATGTGTGAATCACAAATCAGGCTATTTTCTGTCCCTGGACAAACTAACATTTCACGATCAACCTCCACTTCAAAATAACTAATAAGTTGCCAGTTGGAAAAGACTGGATCCTGTGAATATCAGTCTATCTATACATAAACATCAACATCATGAAATAACGGCAAAGAAAAATACAAATTCACTTACCTTTCTGTCACCAAGCATGGGCGTCAAGCCCCCCGGGAAATCTTTCTCAACTGTAGCAAAACCACTTCTGGGATCGCTCGTTTGCCTGGCAACATGAGAACAGAAGGGAAAAAGGGTAAATTAATTGGGGATGCTAATGTTGAATGAAAAATAGAAAGGTTAAGGCAAGGGAAGCCTATACCACAGCTCAGGCTTCTTTATCCAATTCTTTAGAGAATTGAGACATTCACGTTTTAGAGAATTCATTGAGTCATTTTTTAATGCATTTGATTATTACTATGATTATGATGATGATGATTATTATTATTATTTATACCCAGGAATCCACCAATCAGCTTCACTGACTCAGCTTCGAAACTGGCCCCCTGCCCAACCCAGCAATCTTTGGGAGGGAAGAAACACTAGAAAATAGCTAGATAGGTACCTTTTGGGGTTTCAAATTGTAACCACTACTACTACTGCTACTTCTACTGTTACATATAAATCAATCTAGATACCAAAGATGGCCTGCCAATGACATACACAGCAGGTAAAGCAGCGCTATACTGCACTGCCTATCAAGGCCACTAACACTCAGAATCATTAAATTTCCCATAATCCATCTTTTATCATAGCACAAGGACTATAAAAATTATCCTAATAATTCCTGATAACATACGAAAAAGTTAAACACCCTGTTTTAACATTTGAATATACAAAATAAAGCATGCTATTCCAACACTTACCTAGTCCAACTAAGTATATTGATTTTCTTGTTTAAAAACTTTATCCAAAACTAAAACAAAAAACTGAGTCGAATGAAATAAATGAACAAAGCATTACCCTGGTTTAACATGACCACTGAGTACAAGATAGGGTGTCTGCAAGCGAGCTTGAGTGTCCCTCATCCTCTCCGCAGACAGTGATGGTGTATCTGAACTCTTCATCTGTTTTAACTTCAGTTCTTCCTGGTATTGCTTCATTCGCTTTTCTTGCTTCATTTTGCCAGGCCCCTTCCCATGGAACTTATGAGAAAGTATCCGAAAGGCTTCCTTCGGTGTCAACTGGTGAAAACAAGGAAATAAGTTAGCAGTGTAGAATAATATTACATGATCACAGATGAAGCAAAGATAAAAACATCCAAAATATTGCCTGCATTCCAGCTTTAAAGAACCATAGCACTTCCAAACCCAAAACTTCATGAAATAAACATAGGAATATCTAAATTGACAATGGCTAATATGATATCACTGATGAAACAAACATACATATTCTTGCTTTCTACACAGTTTTTAAAGAACTACACTCCCAACCCTAAAATTTAGCCCGTGCATAAGAATATTATCAATTGACTAAGAATTCTATGAACACCTTCACTGCAGTGTAACACTGTTATTTAGACCATAAAAACACAAAAAAACTGTAAGAGAACTGGGCAGGAGTACTTACAGTTCGGCCAAATTCATCAGTTCTCTCAATGTGAATATCCTTTTCTTGATAGACTTTTGAAGGACGAGTCTCCTTTTGATGGCTGGAAGAGGATGGACGAGTATCCTTGTGTTCATCCTTTTTTTGACGTGATGTATGGGTCTCCTTTGGCTCATCATCATCATCTACAATGCCTAAAAGCTTGCTCTTTTTCTTGTCCATGTTTCTGCCACCCCATTCAATACCTTCTTTAAGGGTTCCCCGATCTTTAAGCAGCTTCAGCACACCTGATAAGCCCTTCCCGACCGCAACTTCATGGATAGTTTCATCGGGAACTATTTCCTCCTTATCCTCAGTAGCAGGTTTTTCGTCTTCATCCATATCTTTAACTTCAGTCCATCCACCAGGTTCATTCATTCTTTCTTCATGGGAAGGTTTGGGCTCTTCATCTTCTTGCATAAAAACATCTTCGCTTTCAGGCTTGTGAGATTCTGAAAAAGAAGGGGAAACATAGGAAAACAGTCACTTTCTAAATTATACATGCTGTGGAAAAACTTGAAAAAGATTTAACGAAAACATGAAACTATGATATAGCATCAGAACATTCTAGAATTTCCACTGGTTAAAAAGGCCACAATCAAAATCACCTTGAGAACAAATGCTAAAACTTGTAGAATTGATGAGGACATCTTTGTCAAGCCCATTAGGGTTTACAAACGAAAGAGATGGAAGAGGGAATTATTAATTAGATTCCTAATTTATTTGTTAGTTCCTAGGTTCTCTAAGTTTTCCAGATTTCATTAGGATTATTAGTTTTTCCAGATTTCAGTAGGATTTCTAAGTTTCCTATTTTATTTGGATTAGGATTTCTTTCCTAGAATAAGTAATTTTCCTTTTCACTCTAGGGTTAGATTATTATAAATACCCTGTCTATGTAATTCATTATAGAGTTGAGTTGTTGAGATATAAAGTAAAGCTTATTTTCCAGAGATTGGAGACTACTTGGTGTGAAGCCAAACACCTGGAGTGATTCCAGACCTATCTTTGTTCATCATCCTATTTTCTGTTTTCCATTGTTTTTGCTTCCGCTAAACTACCTAAATACTCAATTCACCCATATCCTACATCAAGAATGCCCACAAGTTGACCCACATTAAACAGATAAGATGCACAAAAGCAAAGATCAAATCGGCATGTAAAAGCAGCAGGAGCAGCATCATACCCCTCCATGGGGAAATGATAAGTTATCCTGAATTTGGTGAATTAGGATGACGGCCACCAGCTAACTACAAGATGATGACCATTCAGACATTACGTCTTAAGTGGGAAAAGGGAAGGATTCCCACACTTGGCCAATAAAGAATCAACTACACAATCACCTAAGGTTGATTAAAAGGCAAAAACACATAGAAATAAAATACCTTCATCAAGCTGGAGGCCCCAGACAAACTCTTCCATCTCTGTAAAGACAACCTTGTTGTCCTGTGACTCTCCAGTTGAGGGGATTTGATTATCGGCAGTCTGACTGCTGGCCGTGGTGGTGGCAAAGAGTGCAATTGCTTGTGGACCAGATGCCGTCTCCTCCTCTTTCTTTTTAAGAGCCAATTTCCTTGCTCTCTCTAAGGATTTATAGAGATCATCGTCATCATCTGCAAAGGAAGGAGTTTCATCTTCCTCTGGTATAACAGTAAGAGTTTGTTCCAGACGCAACGATTTAGATGCCTCATCTGCTTTAGCATAAGCCAACTGGTATGCACTATTCCTCCTTTCAGCTTCCAATCTTTCTTGCTCCTCTTTATTGGCTTGCCTCTTTGTATCATTCCTAGAACCAAGGTCTGCAACACCCAATCCTGCAGACACAGCTTCTGCTTCAAGGGCATCTAAATCTAGCTTCTCCCTCTTTCGCAAGGTTTTCTTTTTCCCTTTCCTGGGCTTTTTAAATTGAAGCATTTCTTCTTGAGTATAAAAATCAGATGTGATATTTCCAGACATGTTGAGATCTTCAAAGCAGTTGTTCGTGGGAACACCCTGTATCCTCTTACGCAGCTAATTCAAAAGAAATAAAGCTACTGTTAGTCTTTTCCATTTGTCTTTGTCTTTATCTAAACGCAGTAAGATCACATTATAAACATCAAAGGGGCATAACTCATGCAAATTGGAGCATATAAATCATATACATCCAAACTCTAAAAAGATAAAAATAAGACCAGACCAGACCGGCAGAAACAGAAAGCAATGGAAGCAACAATTGTGAGAACACCATCTCACCGCACCAAATGTCCTTAAATCATATTCTCTCTTTTTATTACCAATCATAAAATTATGACGAGAAATAAAATAGTACCTCTTCGAGTTTCTTTTCTGCTTCACCAGTAATGCGTCCTCTTTCGTCTAAAGTTAACCCCTGAAAAGAAACATAAATTCACATATTAAAACCTCTATGCTCAACATTTCAACAAAATGTTCATGAGAATGAATGAACAAAATCTCTAGGGTCTAAGCTCAAAGTTTGGGAAATAAAAACAGAAAATGCTGACCTCATCTGGGACTGGATCATCATATTGTGGAAGAATTTTCTTCTCTGTATTAAGGTCATCGTTAAACCTGAGACACCATAATACACACAAGTAGTTAATAACAACCAGCACAGTAATGAGATATGTCAGCAAATGCCAAATTATAGTAGATGGCTAGAATAGACAATGTTTACACGTTACAATTATAGTCAACATACTTATCAACATAAATCCCCGTCTTTTTCTTTGCTGCCTTGTAAGCGTCATCTCGTTGCTTCTGCTCTCCAATTTCCACATTCTCAAGCATATCAATGTCTGTTACATTAGGGGGGAAAAAAAATCAACCTCTTTAAAAAAAAATTAATAATAAAATAATCCATGCCTATAAGGAGCAAGGCCCTAACAAAACCAAAGTAATTCCAAGCTACTCTACCTTCATTAACGCCACCATCAGCTAGAATGTTCTGATCTTTGAGTGTTAAAACAACTGCCCCACCTTCCATTACTTTGTCAAGGCCATGAAGAACTTTAACCCCAGCTAGATCATCTGTAAACAGGTATTTAGAGTAAAGGTGAGATCAATTTAACCAAGCAACCAGAAATACTTCATGGATTGTAAGAGTTATTCAGACATTATTGACATGTCAACTGAAAATCTGAATCAAACTCTTAAAAATACTATCAACAGCATCGCGTCCCACAACCAGTCACAGTCGAGTCATTGTTACACTCTTATAAACTAGAAATATATAGAAACCAGTGCATATAGACAGAATGCTGAACCAAACCCCTAGAGACATACAGAATCACAGATACAAGTCCTCAAGATTTATGATTTTTTATCTGGTGCTCAGGGGTAAATCGTGCTCCATAAGTCTACAAGTTCTACATACAATATGCAATCTGTCTCTAACATGGTGTCGCATATGTGCTAAAATATTTATTAAAAAATCATGCAAAAAGAACTAAATTCAAATTCCTGTTGATGTCCAGATGGCCCTTCAACTAACTAGCTTCTATTAAGCAATATTAAAAAAAAAATCTCAAGTAAGAAGCATTCTTACGAGTGGTATCCTGGGCTGTCTCCTCATCTTCACTCTCTCCTTGACCAATATTGTCCTGAGAAAATACACATAATATGAATGGCTATCATAAAATCAACTAACTGTAAACAAAATGCAAAAAAGAAAAAAAGAAAACACTATCAAACTAACCTGTTCCTCAAAAATCTTAGAAAGCTGCAATGCTTTCTGCTTTTCAGCATTCCTTTTATCCTCGAGCTTACGACTTCTACCGACCCATGCTAAAACCTCAGGAACATCTTCTTTCTTCTTCTTTAATCTCTCTTCCTTTGTCCTGAGCAAAAAGCAAAACCAATATAACTAAACTGTAACCACAATGCAAAGAAATAGTCATTTTACACATGGCATTGTCTTTAAAAAAAATTAACATAAATAAACATAAAAAAAGGTGTTTACGTATGGAACATACATACAAGAAGATTCTGTATTAACAGTAACACAACGGAATATAACTATATTGTCATTCTATCAAGTGTTCAAATGCAATAAAAGACGACTCATGTAGTTGAAAATTGTATAAAATAAAATTAAAAAAAACAATACCCACTCTCCCATAACATCCATCATTCAGCTCCATTTATATAGGAGAAAATAATTCCAAGCAAAGATTGGAATGAGATGAACAACTATAGTGTACTAAAACTGTGTCAATCAGCTGCAGCCAAAATCAAGATATAACCAGAAAACAAGAATAAAATCACAAGATATATCCTCAAGAAAACTTGTCAAATAATAAATTGACAGTTGGTTCCCAACAGAACAGTGCTTGCATGCTACAACCATCTCTCTGTTCAAATTTTGTAATTTATTTTAATACAATAACCAAATAGAATATATTGGATTGTTATTATTTTCTTAAAAAATATTGATTCAAATTAATATACAACCAGGTAGATTTTTTTACATGTTTCCCTGTGATTATTGTTAATTTTTAAAGCAAATTGCCCAAGCATATTATGCGTATTGTATATCACATAAAGGTTCAGAGTGTCCATGAGACCAATTTACATGATTCCTTAAATACATTACAATCTAACTTCTCATGTGCTTCACAAAGAGCATAAAGTGCAATAATACAAAATGAGAAATTATGCGGAAATATTTCAAAGAATGAAAAAGTTTCATGTGATAATCAAATATGGAATAAAGAGAACATATATGAAGATGTACTTACTTCATGATGCGTTCCTCAAGCTCCAATGCTGATAGATGTGCTCCGCCTGATAAGCCCTCAGCCTTCCGTTCATCCTCAGCATTATGGGACACCTTCCCTTGCTTAATGTCTTTATCCCCGGTATACTCCTCATTTAGCTTAGCTTTATCATCTCTTCCCCCATCCTTGCTCCATTCATAATTCTCATCAAGGCTTCTCCGGCTTACTCTATCTCTTGATTTATCCTTATCTTGATCCGCCTCCCTCTCCTTTTCCCTGTATTTTTCTTTCACCCTATCCCTATCGGTATCTTTATAGTTCTCCCTCCCTTTCTCTCTATCTTTATGTTTTTCTCTCTCTTTTTCTCTTTCCTTTTCTTTTGCCCTGTCTCTTTCCTTTTCCCTTTCCTTGTCCTTATCCCTGTCCTTAATCTTTTCTTTCCCCCTCTCCTTGTCTCGTCCTCGATCACTATCCTTCTCTACCTCTCTCTCCTTCTCCCGCTCTTTTTCCTTTCCCCTATCCTTTCTATCTTTCCCCCTCTCATGCTCTGTTTCTCTATGACTCTCTCGATCATAATCTTTCTCCCTCACCTTATTATCTCTACTCTTGTCCTTATAGCGGTCATCTCTATCATCCTTCCTCCTTTCCTTGCTAGATACTCGATCCTTTTCTGAATCTTTCGATTCTTTCTCTCTTTCCTTCACAAAATCATCACTACTTCTCCTCGAACGCTCCCGGTCTTTACTTCTAGTGTCCTTCTCTTCCCCTCGGCTACTCTTCTTCCGATCCTTGCTGCGATGCCTGCTTGATTTGTCCGTCCCATTCTCATCTAAATCATCATATATCCCTTCCTCCCGATGCTCTCTCATTGGAGAGTCATCTCTATCGTATTCCACTTCCATTTGCAACACACTAAACTGCGAAACTCCACGCCTGGAATTGTAGAATATCAAATAAATCAAACCACATAAACTTTACAAAGTCAAAATATATTAAAGTCCTTAAACAATGGTAGGCAGGCAGTGGGAACATCCAAAGAGAAACAATTTAAAGCAGATAAAGTCCAAAATATCAGGTGTGTTGGCAAACTGAGAAAATCACGCAGCAAAATCTTCAAATTCCGTCTATTTTACTTAAAATCTTGCAAGAAAAACAGAAAACGATCTTTGCAAGTAACATATGAACATTGAAAACCCTAATCAGCCAGAAACAAAAATAAATTAGCGATTTAAAAAATAATAATAATGCTTAGAAAGATACTGATACCTTATGACAGGTTTTGGGGTTTGTGTAGCTGTAAGTGTAGGCGGAGCCTCCTTCTCTCTCTCTCCAGTATCTTGAAGCCTCTGTTTCGTAAACTTGGGTTAGGCTTTCGACTGGAATTTGATTGATTTGATGAATCAATCCGAGATATAACAACAATTGGGTTGTGAAATCCGGATTTGGATGGCTCCGATGGCAATTGAGTGCTTGGATTTCTTCGATTTTCGAAGTTATTTGGAAGCACGAGAGCAGAGCCGGTCCTGGGTTTTCTAAGGTCCAGGGCAAATTTCTAGAGAGTGCCTTTTAGACAAATTAAAAACTATTTTTTTTTTTTTTTTTTTTTTTAATAATATTTTTTAATTTTTAAACAATAACAATAAAATTAATAAACAAAGAATAATAAAATTTGAATTTTGAGCATATTTTTCTTCAACTCGAAACTTCAAATTTCCAATTGTGAAGAATATGAATTTCCGTTGAGTTTTTTTGCTAAATCAAATAAAAAGAAAAATAAGTTAACAAAGATGTCTCTTACAAAAATCATATTATACATCTATATATATAAAAAATAATGACACAAAGAAAGACCTTCAAATTGCAAAAGCTTCCAATGTGTGTTGCTGCCACTGCCAGGTCTTTTTTTTGGTTAAGATAAGTTTTTTTAGTCGTTTTTTTTTTTTTTTTTTTTTTTTTTTTTTTTTGTTTTTTGGAACTCTTTGTTTCCATATGTTTAGTTTCATTAATTTTTATTTTTTGAAATATTATGTTATATAATTTATATTTAGTTTCCTAGAGAATCTCAAAGAGGTTTGTGCTGCCAACCTGCCATGATTAATGATTACGTGCCAGTTTGACATTGCTTATTTGGGGTGATAAGTGATTTTAAAAAAAATTTGGGAAGTCCAGCTCGTTTGGTAAACTATGAAAAAATCACTTATTATTAAAAATTACTGTGAGAGAAAGCTATAAGAGAAAGAAGCTAATGAGGTGCTTTCATTTTCTGATTATGCATGAATCAATTTCGAAGAGGGCACTGGGTTTGATGATTATGCAAGAATTATTTTCTAATTATGTGGGAATCAATACCAACAATACTTTGAACAAAAAGTTTACCAAACGCCAAACTACTTTATCTCACAGCTGATTTCTCTCACAGCAAATCTAACAGCGATTATTTTCACAGCACAGCAATGCCAAACTGGCCCTACGTCTACTTCCTTATAGGACACAAACGGTTTTGAGTTTTTTTATATATTTATTTTATTTTATTTTTAATGTAAATACATAGGCTAAAAAACCATATTTTTATGCCCCCCCCACAGTTTTGGGCCCAGGGCTGTGGCCCTGGTCGCCCTGGGCCAGGGTTGGCTCTACATGAGAGTTGAGAATAACAGTGAAGAGGGTGTAGCGGATTTTTGCTTGGGTTCGAAAGCGGGGAAGTGCAACGAGAGGAACGAATGAGGCTTTGGGGTTGTTTCGAGTTTTTGACTTTTAACCGAGCCTAAGTGTACTCTCTTTTATCTTTTTTCTTGTATATGGTGAATAAATTTTTAAACCTACAAAAATTACTTTATTTTAACCTTAAAAGAAAGGGATTTTGATAAAAATGTCACTTGAACCGCTTCAGTTTCAATTTGTCACATTAAAGAAAAATTTAAGGAGGGTATATTCAATTTATATTTTTTTAAAAGTTATAAAGTTGATGGAGTTTAATTGAATTTAATTGAGTTTGACTAAATTCTACAAACTTCACATAATTTTTGATTGAATGCGTGTATAGATTTTAACTGAGTTTGTTAGAGTTTTATTATTGATTTTAATGGAGTTTATAGCACTCAAAACAAAGGGTTTAGGGGTGGTGATGATGGTGGTGATGGCGATGGCCGTGGCAATGGTGGTTTGTGGGTGATGGTGGGGGAGGTAGTGGTGGTGGCGGTGGCTGTGAGGTGGTGGAGGTGGTGAAGGTGGTGGTGGTGGGAGTGGTGGCGGTGATGGTGATGATGCTGGCAGTGGTTGTGATGGTGGTGACCGTGGGGGGTTGATGGTGGGGTTGATAGTGGGAGTGGTAGTGGTGGTGGAGATAGGGGTAAGGGTAGTAGTGGTGGCAGTGATGGTGATGGTATTGGCGGTGGTGTTGGTGTTGGTGACGATAGGGGTGGTGGTGGAGGTAGAGGTGGCAATGGTGCTAGGGGTAGCGACAATGTCGGTGATGGTGGCGGCGACAACAAAAACTGTGGTGGGAATGATGGTTGTGGTGATAGCCATGATAAGATGGTGGTAGTAGAAGTGGTGAAATCATATCTTGAGAATAAAAATAATATATCTATCAAAATCTCTGGGGGGGAAGCAAAGATTTTTCATGTCCTAAAATTAATCTATAATTGTTTGTATCATATCTGATCACCCACCCCCGTCGTGACACATGGAACACACTTAAAGCCGAGAGCAGCTCAAGTAGGCCATGTCGAATGTTCCTTCGGCATTCTATACCGATTCTAGGATCAACTACAGTCCATCAGCTACCCACGCCAACTTTCGGCATGGTGTGCTGAGCGACCAACAGTCACATCAATCCAACCCTGACAGGTCGTCTCAGAAATCCTGCCAGAACATGTCAGAGCACGTGTCGATCTCTGAAGACTCTCCCACGAGTCCCACATCGAAACTGAGTACTAAGAGCATCACAAATGCTCTCTATAAATAGAGCCCCTTGGCCCGGCCAAGTGGTAAGACTTTCTGACTTGACTAGTGCTTCCACTGTTAATAGAATCGCTCTTAGTTACTAACTTTGGCATCGGAGTGACTTCGGTAGGTACCACACCGGTATCCCCTCCTCAGTTCGGATCCAGCCCCCGCTCGAACCTTCGGACATCACGGAAGAAGGTCTCCCTGGTCCTCAACCATCAGCATACTTGTAAGTTAGCCTAAACTCTTATTTGTTCAGATTTAGCGCGAACAATAATCAAGCAAAATCCACCACTTTTTGTATTTCTTTTAAAAGCAATGGGTTTTTGAATACACTCGAACTTTTATGAAATCTTTAAAGTCGTGATTGAATACATCCAAATTTGAATGGAGTTTAAAAAATCTGAATAGAATACACAAATAATTGTATAAACTTCTATAAAATCATGATTGAATACACCTAAACTTTTAAACTTCTTTAAATTATTTTAAAATCTAAATTGAATACACCCCCTTAAGAGAAATGTCACCTTAATTTTTCAAAATCTATGATTTGTCATCTGACTTTAACACTATCTAATTTTCCATCCATTTTTAAGGGTACTTTAGTCTTTTCGTTAAAATTTCTTTTAAAATAATTTAAAACTATTTAAATATTAATTAAAAAAACATAACTATTTGAATAGAATTTAAAATAGATAAATAAGAGTTAACTTAATAAATAAATAAAATTTTTAAAAAACCTAAAACTAAAAAATGAAAAAAATGAAAGACACCACCTCCAATCCTAACCGCCGGCCACCATTGTTCTCTCTTCTTTTTCTCCCCAACAACAACCCACCACCCCAACTCCGATCTACCTTACCCCTTAATATATATATATATATATCTCTCTCTCACACACACACACACAAGAAAAACTCCTACCCCCACCATCTATAGCTATTTACTCCATCTCAGCCAGTTGCTTGCTCACCCAGATTTTCCAACCCATCTTCACCCCAATCTCTACCCATCCGATCGTCGCCCCACTCCCCTTTCTCCATCTCTCCCCCTTCGGCCATGGCCCTCATTCCCACCTCTCTGTTGATAGGTCCTTCCCTCCTCGACAACCCCTCATCCCCTTTTTTCAAGTTTTTTTTCCTTTCTCTAATGCTTTATTTTATTTATTTTTGTCTGAGCCTTTCTCTAATGTTATGGTTTACTTTAATAAATTTTAATATTTTAGATTAATTCAGTTTTTTAATTAATTTCAAAAAGGTTTATACGTTTTCAAAAGACAAAAAAAGTTTATTATGTGTATTTAACATCAAATTCAACTAAATGAACAACATTGGCTAATGGTCCTAAACACAATGACCGAATTGGCTAAACTGAAAACACATGGTTTGAATAAGCCAATATGTTAAAACATAAAGACATTTTTACATTTAAGCTTTTTTTTTAAAAAAAATTTTAAAATAATGATTTGTTCATTTTTAAAATACCCTTGAAAATGGAAAGACTAAAATACCTTTAAAATTGATGGAAAATTGGATGGTGTTAAAGTCAGATGACAAATCATGAATTTTGAAAAATTAAGGTGACAGTTCTCTTATTTTTTTTTTTAAAGATGACAAATTGAAACTGAGGTATAAGTTCATGTGTCATTTCTACAAAAATCCCTAACGGTGCTTTTGAATGAGGGAAATAAACTTGGGATTTTGACAAAAGTCAGAATTTCTAAATTGACATGAACCAATTCCCGTGTTTGGATAAAAAAAAACATAGAAATTTAGAAATTCCTCATGGGAAAAATCAAAGAATTTGGAAATCATAAATCCCAACTTTAAATTCTATCTAAAAGTCGTTATTTCTAAAATCCTAAGAGAGATTGAGTTTTTAAAACATATCAATTTACAAATAAAGGTTAAATTCCGTCACCCAAACAAGAAACTTTATAATTTTTAGAACATTAATTTCTGTCATTTATGAAATTCTTTGTACTTTTAAATTTCCTCATCTAAACGCACTGTAAAAGAAATAGATAGGGAAAATGTGGATTAGGCAGCTGGTTAGGGGTTGAGTCCCCCCCATTATAGTCAAGTTCGAATCATCTTTTTTGTAAATTAAATTAATTTAGAATAATTTGGACTATCACTTATATATTAAAAAAATTTAAAAGAAGAGAGAGAGTTGCACATAAATTACTGGGTTTAGGGTGGACCACACCTCTCGTTTGGCCATATACACATACAAAAGGGACTCTTTTTAGGTCTTGGAAGGGGAATCGAGCACGTGACCTATATAAATTAGTGGGAAAAAAAAAGCATGATAAATTTGGGATAGAGGTTTTTTTTTTCTTTTCCAATTTTATTATAACATATACATTATAAAATATAATTTTAATTTTAAAAAAAAACCGAATTTTATTAAAAATCAGAATAAAAAAAAAAAAAAAAAAAAAAAAAAGAAAAAGAACTTAGCTAAACCGCTCCTTCGTCAGTCGCCTCGCTGCGACTCTCTATAGTCTACAGAGCCACCGTCTCCCCCACTCTTGTCAAGAGTTTATCGCCTCGCGACACCAGTCAGGTACGCTTTCTTTCCCATGGGCTGTTGCTTTGCTATCATCTTCTCCGTTTGACTTTCAGACTAAATGTATCTTCTCTTTTGAAGTAGGATCGTAGGGTTTTCAATTCCTTTGATTTTTTAGTAAAGTTAATCAGAAGTGATGACTGGTTAGGTCTAATTGAACCCCCCCAAAAAAGAGGCAAACTTTATATGGTGAAGGTTTGTGTTGCCGTGATCTGAGTAATGAGGAAAGGGAGTGTTTGGGTATAGCTCAAAGCTTTTCTTGTTGTATTGGATTAGAGCTTCGATTTTGAATTTGAGGTTCCTGAAACTGCATGAAGCAGAGCGAAAACAAAACAGATTAATATTTCATTGCGCTAAATATAATTATTGAGATTTTGGTACTGAGGAGAGTCGTTGTATGTGAATTCTGGTATCATCTAGTAACCTCTTGAATAAAATACTTAGGAACCAATCTCATAAAATTTTCTCTGAGTTCTTGAACCATGTAAAGATATTTTAAGTGTAGACAACCAATTACAGTATATCTTAGGTTGAATACACAATTCGAAAACGGAAATCATATTTCTTTAGTGTTAATTTTACTTTTGAATATGAAGAGATGGCTAGCGTGTTGAAGAAAAATTAAAGGACAGTGGGAGGAAACTTATTCTCCAAAGCGACTATGTAGTTTTAACTTTCAACATGTTTTCCTCACCAACTTCATTTTTATAGAGTAGAGATTTAGAAATAGATAAGTAGTTTTGAAGCTTTTAGGTTTTAGTAAATAACTATTTGTTAGCCAGTTCAGTTGAATAAATTACTTTTAGAACTTTTTATTTGTTTGTTTATTATGTAGAACTTTAAATTCCAGTTCAAGGTACTTTAGGGTTATAAAGAGACTCATTTGAAGACTCAAATTTGTATTTAAGTGATTCATGGATAAGATATTCGAAGGCTGCGAGGTGTCTGGCTTAACATATCAAACATTATAGAGAATCTCATTAAAGGACATAATGTTGCCTTGAGATTAAACATTTTGGAAAAACCATATGGTGAAGGAGTTGCTAACAACAGATTCTACGTGTGTGTATATGTAGTCCAAGCATACTGTACATAGACGAGTTATGGGATGACAAGTATGAATTAATTACTTTCAACTTTTTCTTTTCATTTAATTGCTACCTAATGTTGCTGCCTTATTAGGACTAAACATTTGGGAAAAGCAGTATTGTCAAGGAGCTTCTGACAAGTTGACAACAGATTGTATGTATGTGCATATAGAGTGCAAGCATGCTAGACATAGACGAGTCAACAAAGTGAACTTCCCTGCTGGGATGCAGTCGTTTGCATCCTTAGTTGTGTTGTGGACAGTCGCACAAACTATAGTTGCATTTGGAATCTCGTATCAAAATATACTTGTTTGTGGTCTATCATATTGAAAAATGGTTCCTTAGTTGCAATATTCTGTTTATAAAAAAAATCTGTAAAGTAAATCAAGTCAGTTTTCATTACTCGAGGTGAACATGTATGAAATGCATCATCATTTATGGTAGATGCAGCTGCAATATTTTGTTTTTGTTTCTTTTAAAAGAAGAAGATTACATTGTGGGAATCTGAAGTATGTTTTCCAGTTTTCTACCACATGCAATATCTAAGCCTTTTTTGCAGTGGTCTAAATACTGTTGACTATGTGGATTCCTCATACTCTTGAATACTGTTGTTATATCATTGTAGACAATCATGGCCAGTAGTAAAGCTGAAGGAGATCAAAAGGAATATGTAAATGAGCAAGCAGTTGCAAATAAGTTTGCTGCTATGAGGTCAGAACTCAACCAAATTTACTCGAAAATCACTGAGCTAGAGATGGAAGCAAGCGAGCACTCGTTGGTCATCAGTGCCATCCAGCCCCTCGATCCATCCAGGCGATGCTACCGGATGATCGGAGGTGTGCTGGTGGAGAGAACAATCAAGGAGGTCCTGCCTGCTGTGCAGCGCAACAAAGAGGGGATCGAGGAGGTTATTGCTAGGCTGAATGAGGCATTGGAAAAGAAGAAAAAGGAAATTTCTGATTTTGAGGCCAAGTACAAGATCAAGATACGGAAGGAACAGGGTGAGGAGAAGGACGATAGTGCTCGGAAAGAAGGGACTGCTCAAGGAGTCCTGGTCGGCCCTGCCGGCGGAAGTGAATGAATGATAAGGCTCCTGTTCCTGATGCTCTTCCACCACCTTTGTTTTGTTGTCTTGAACTTGTTAAATGAGGTGTGTTTTAAAGTTAACCAGGTGCTAGAGATTTTGGGTCTTGGTTGATCAGGGTAGCAGAACTGCACTGAATTATGATTGTATTTGTAAGCCTATTTAGTTATGCTTGTCTTTCATTAGTAAGAATTAAGGGGAAAAAAACCATAAATTTTGAATATACAATGAATGCTATTGAGTATTGATTTCAAATAGTGTATTGACCAAAGAGTGAAATTTCACAAAGAAAATGAGTCATATGACCCTGCATTACATTATCATATACAGTTTCACTCTTCAATTAGCATAGCAGATGGGCTAGGGTGGGCCGGGTTTGCACCGAACATTATCCTACCTCAGACTCTCAGCTGAAAAAATCCTGAACCCCTTTGCCGGCAAAAACTCGGTCGGAAAACTCAGCCAAAACGGCATTGACAGTAAGTAAAACGACGCTGGAGCCAGCAATGACCCCAAGCACCACACCAGTGGTCCCCAACACCTTCGCGAACGCAGGCCACTCGATCTCCCTAACCTCATCCGCCACTCCGCTCAGAAAGTCTCCCTCTTTCTCCTCCTTCCTCTTCTGCATAGCCTCCTTGATCTCCTTCCCCAACTCGCTCAACTCGACGGGTTGGCTCGCCGCCGATTCTCCATCTCCCGCCGATTCTTTCTGCTGGGTGCTCACCGATTCGGGCCCGGACTCGGAATTTGCTTGGCTTTCGTCAACGGCTTTGAGAAGCGATTGCTTGCTCCTCGTGTCTGTTAGGGGCCGTCTGGGCTGGAACCGGGAAACTGAATGGTTACAGGCACATGGCGGTTTCAACCGTACGGATGAGTTAACGTGACCGGCTTTTGCGGGTAACAGGAAGGCTGAGGTTATCGGGAACTGTACGGACATACGTAGAGCCATGTTTGTGGGTGGCCAGGGAAGAAGACGCTGCAATTGGATGGTATTGGATTTTAGGTTTGATAGAGGGGGTACTGGCCTTTTTGTTTGTGGGCCCCATCACAGGTGCTGTTAACTGGGTTGGATCATATTGGGCTTTGGGGCCCAAAATTTAGGCTTGTGACCTGTGACTGGCTAAGCCCTGGTTTTTAGGCCGAATTTTCAGAGGAAGTAACGCTGTTATATATATATATATATATTTTAAATAAAACCGATAATTTATTTTAAATTAATCTAATTTACGGGAAAAGAGATAGGATTATGAGCCTCTGTATTTAGGGTATGTTTGGCAAACAAAAATTAATAATAACACACGCGCAATCAAATCATGGATGGGTTTTGAATTCTAAAAACCAATTCTATATTTTGTTAAATAATCTATTCCAGATTTCAAGTTCTAGAATATAATTTTATAATTACAGATTGCAGCAAGTGTAAACCATGTGACGTATGGAGTTTTAGTGTTGACATTGAAACGTACATAAGCTAAAGTCTATGTATGATTTGTACACATGAAATTATGTAAGGAACATTAGTTTTCTTTTGAATAAAAATATAGGGGTTCTTAGATAGGTCCAATATTATTTTTTAAAGACATTTTCTATTAAGAGAGGCGATAGCATACTAAATCCATACACACTAAACAGATGTTAGGACTCGAACTTAGGACCTTTCTTGGGGGAGCAATTGTTCCAAACCACTACTCTAGTGGATCCTTTGCTAGATAAGTCCAATTTAGATGTGATGTAATGAATACATGACACTAATTTTCCTTGTCCATTGCAGTCCACCAAGCTAAACGTGTGGCTATGTAAATTCTTCTTATGTCCATTATAGGGAATGAAATTACATTATATGCCATTAGTTAGAACATGTAGCTTTAGTTGAGGGACACACTTATAAGGCCCACTCTACATTGTATTTCACTAATCCAAACGTATATTTTGTATATATTCATTCAAAGATCATTTCTACAAAAAATCACTTGAATCCGATATCATTTGATCACTCAATTAAATTATTGAAATTTTAGTACTTTTTTAAAACACCATGTTCATTGATTTTATATGACACAATTAGATGTCGAAACAGTTTCCAATTTATCTAATTTTTTGCAATGATGATTTATGAATGTAGACTTTTTTGCAATAAAGCTCGTCTTATTAGTTCTAGTTAGTTGTTGTGTTGGTGTTTGGAGGTTTTCTCCCCTTTTCTTCATTAAAATAATAATAATAATAATAATAATAATAATAATAATAAGTTGGGTTGGATTGTTGAAAAAAAAAATTGTAGTGGACCCTAAAGGATGTCCCTTAAATAAAATTATTTGAAGAATCTCTCAATAAAAGGAGATTGTTAGTTAGAAATGGAAAATTTAAGCATACACATCCCTAAAATTATGTTTTTGCATTTGTGCTTCATGAATTCAAAACTTTTTGCTTTTAGATATGGAATGTAGATATGAAACCATATTACCCTAAAGCACTAGAAGGATTCATATGGTTTTTTTTCTTTCCTAATTGGCTGCATACCTATCTTATAGGTATGAGTTATTCAATCTATACGGTTGGTATAGAGTTCTTTATCATTTATTCACATTGAAGTATAACAACCATGGTTGTATGGAGTTGGATAAGTCTTTACATATATATTAGAGATAAATAGTTTCCAACTTTACCTATTGGTGACGTAGAGGTCCTATATATTGGGTCCAAGTTTTCTTTGATAAATTCAAATTTATCAGCCAAAGGAAATTAACATTCATATACGTACCTCATCTATAGATAATTAACATATATATGTATACCTCGTCCATAGATAATTATACTTCCTCCATACCTCTTTCATAGATATGTATATCATATGTTTTTGTACGTGTGTGTGTTAACCTTATGGTAAGGTATTATTTGGGCCAAAATTCTGCACACCCAGCCCAGCGCTAGAGGCCCATAACGACAAAGCAATCTTAGAATCCAAGTAGTTTGGACTTTTCCGTTTAATTGGAATCAAGAGCCCAAAAATTGAGAAAGCCCAGCTCAGGACCTGTCAGCCCACGAGAATAAACTTGGGCTTTGGAAACAGAGAAAAGAAATCAGCCCATAGTCCCAAAACTCAACCTGGGCTTGGCGTGATTAAATGAAAAAGAGAATAGCCCAAAATTGAAGCAAACCCATGTGACTACCTGACATTAAAAAGTCAGCAATTTTAACTATCACAATCTCCAGTCTTTTCAGTCAAAAGAAGGTCAATATCCCTTTTTATATTAATCTACATCAGAATAGGCATCATTTCCAAGGGATAAGCAGACTACTTTTTTCTAAAGAGATAAGTAGGGAGTATGGAGTTGTTGATCAAAAAAAACAAACTAACCATCACGACAGATTGAATTCTTACAAAAGTAGTTAAAAGTTAAAAAAGGATTAGGTTTTTCTTTCAAAAAATAGAGAAGTGATCACCATAAAGAACTGACTGTTGATGGTTTGTCTGCCAGAATAGATAAAAATCCTATTTTCTTTGACATTTAAAATAAAAGATCTTGTTTTTAGAAAATTTGCCGCCCATTATTAAAAGATTAGAAATCCCACTGTAGCATTTTCTATAAATATGAGAGAAGGTGAACAGATCAAGGACAGCCAAAAAATCAATCAAAAAACAAAAACTCAAAATGATTACTTGATCTCAAAAAACCTTCAAAACATTGAAGCAACCAAAGCTCATTGAGCCACAACAAGCAAGTCAAGCTAGAATTCAGAGTCTCTAAATTCAGTTCAGTTTCAGAGAAATAGTCATACAAAGCGAGATTTCTCTTGTTACAAATTTGGTTCAGCATAAGCCAAAACAAGCAGAGTTCGGGTTTTGCAAATATGAAAACCTTAACAAATTTATGGAGGGCCCTGATCAAGCAGAACATGTACTACAACGCAGTCCCTGCTTAGTAATCATCAAATCCAGTCACTTATGCTCCTTCCAGACTGAAGAGGTTCCAATTTTGCCAGTTCAAAAAGTCTTCTAGGGCTTGAAATAGATTAAAGCTTTGCCAAACTCAAACGTTGGTATTGATTTATAGCTGAAACTTGACAGTTGAATGTGTTGATGGTCCAATCCAGCATGGATACATCTAATTCAGTCCGGATCAAAAGTAGTTATCCAGGCAGAAATTGAAGTCCAATACTCCTTTATCCATTTTTAGAGTTTGTCCTTCCATTTTTGAGTCTTATAAAAGGCAGTTCTACCTGAAACAGTTTACTTTCTTGTTATTTATTCTAGCCAGAACTACTAGTTTTGTACTGTGAAAAATTGTGAAGTCTTCACCAGTCTGAGACAAGAAAAGAATTTACTTGAGAGATATTCCTCCCCCAAATTCACAATCGCTTGTTTAAAAATCAGTAACTTGGGGCGCAAGTTATCCATTTTTAAAGAAGTCTACTAGGGTTTTTATTGCTAGCAGTGGCACACTCATACACAAAAGAAAGTTGACTTGTTGACCACAAATGGTTTTCAAGACAAGACAATGGGGAACTTTACCCTACCATCACAGGAACAAATCTAAAACAGGTGAACATGTATGTATGCATTTGATTGGGTTTATTTACCTCATTTGTAGGTCTCTATTTCGTGTGAGATTTCTTACATATGTATGAGGCCATTTCATTTTCACCAATCAAAGAAATAACTCTTATTGGAGTATTTTTTGCTGCAATGAGATTATTAGATTGCTGAGAGGTAGACTGAGCTCTCTTTCACCCTTGTAAGGAGTTTGCGGCACCAGGCCCCAAAATATCTCGAAAGAGTTAAAGTCTTAAGGAATGCTTTGGTTTTTTTTTCAATGGCTCCTTAGTACATTGCAAGTTTTGATGAGAATGATATAGCAGCAGTTGTAAGGACCTTGCTGGACGATAGATTTGAGGAGGCGCTAAAAGGGCTTTGCTTGAGACATAATGTAACAGGTGCTAGAAGAGGCGTTCCAGCTGCTGCTACTTGTTTGGATTGACTTTCGGCGGCTTTGGAAAGAGTTGGAGATGATGCATTGATATTGTACAGACTTGGCATGAGAGTTTGCTTTGGTGAATCAAGATATAGCTAGGCTTGGCATGAAAAGCTTATGGCGTGAGAGCTAAAAGCCCATAAGTTTAGCACAAGAGAGAGAGAGAGAGAGAGAGCTGGAAAGGAAAAAGCTTGTAATTGTAGATAGACTATATCTTTCGGCAACTCTGGAATACTTCCAACAACATGAACGGATTTCTTGGAATAGAGAAAGTTAACTTTGATGCTTGAATCTGAGGATGGTGACTTGTAGAAATTTTTGTGCACCGTTTATTACTTGGCATGGTGTTCTAAGACAAAAAGAGCAAAAAGAAAAGATTAAGACTTGAAATTATGGGTGTTTCCAATAGCTAGAGGATGGCTTGTGATGTATGCGTTTTCTTACCAAGAAGGTGATAATCATGCTTTTAGTTTGGCTTGAAAGGATGGGTGTTTCAGATCTGGAATAGGTTTTTTTGAAATAGGGAATGAGAAGATGGAAGAACCAGAGCTTGAATCTGGTGCTTCAAGCAATGAGAGAATATGCTTGCTCCTACTTGCGTTGATTTTTTAGGATAGAGAAGAAGGATATGGAAGAGAAGGTGCTTGGGCTTGATGTTTCCAGCAATTAGAGAATATGCTCGCTCGATTGCTGTGGTTGAGTTAAGTCCCCCATGCTAGGTAGCCAATGACCTCTTTTTATAGGCACTGGAACTCCTCTTTACCCCATAAACCCTAGTTGGTTTCTTATCATTTGGCTAAGTCTTCTCCTTTCTTTCCCTTCACTTTTTCCTATATGGTCTTAATTAGTGAAATTTCCCTAAAATAAGCTGAATCCATGGTTATTGAGATAAAACATTTTGGTGCCCCAAAGCCTTCCTGCAATTGGGCCTTGTAAAAGCTTCATTACTAGGCAACACTCCAACTTGACCTTCCTTTCTCTTTTCCTGCATGAGCTCATAGGGGTAAAGATGTGTAAAGATGATGGTCAAACAAAAAGGTTGAGGCTTATCTTTTTCGTTAGCCTAGATATTTATGTAAACTAGATTTTAAGGGTTTTTCAGTTTGAATTAGGCAAGGCTGGTTCGATCTCAAGCGAAAGGGTGCTAGAATATTTCTCTTACTTACCCATGTGTTGGGCTTAAGAGCATCTCCAGTGCTGCTAGTTTGCCTGGGCAGTAGGAGGCCTAAGCCCAGCTTTTGGCTCCATTGTACAAAGGCAAGACCAGACAGTTAATGGGGGCCACAAGCCTGGGCAGGCCCAAAGGCAAATCTTGCCTGGGTTTGCTGACGTCAGCAAATAAAAAAATTTAAAAAACATCGAAAAAAATACCAAAATTTTTAGAATCTTTTTATATATAAATACATAGTCCTTTTTTTCACTTCTCATGCCAAAATTAATGGTTTAAGTATAAAAAATATATAATCAATTAAAATAAATAGTAATTGCCCTTGCCCTTGCCATTTGGGGTGGAACCAAAAAAGGCAAGGCTGACATTATTCACGTGAATAGTGTCAAACCTTGCCTTGCCTTGCCTTAGCCTTTTGAGGTGGACTTGCTCTAAGGAAGTGGACTTGGGTTTTGGTGCTTCCAAGCAGCCTAAAACCTCCACCTTTTGAACCCTTAATGAGCCTTATGGACCCTCGTATCCATCCATACCACAACTCACTCAGCAAGTCCTATGCATGTATGTGGCTTGAGCCCACTTAAGCTTGTTTGGTGGTTTGGCACTAAAGGGAGTCGCTTGGCATGACATATTATTTGCATGCTTATGCTTGGGCTACGTTGTATTGCAGTGGCTAAGAGTTGTGTTAGATATTGCTTGATGAAGCAGTGGGCTAGGTAAACCTGTATCATAACCTCCCCAAGTGCCAAATTGTAGTCTCGTTTGGCATATAGCGAATATTAAAGCTTGTTTAGGCACTTTGTAGTCATATTTGATGGGCATCCACGTCCATTTATAGCAGGATAATGAATTAGGCCTACAAATATGCACGAACCTTGCTTGAGATTTTTTGGGCCTCAACAACTCTCAAGATTCCTTAAGGAAGAAGATGAAGAAGAAAGAAGAAGAAAATCCATTTATTTATTTTTTGAATAACATAGCCTCTTAGCATGTTTATATGATAATATTTTTTTTATCAACAAAACATATTTATAGGATTTTTCAAAATTCAAATTGATAGAAAAAAAAATACAAATCATATTTATTTAAAGGTCAAATAGAGTAATTATTGGTCTACAATTAATTTCTTACCCTTTTATATGTATTGCAGTCAAAGTCAATAACAATATTAATTACCTAATTATTATGATATAAATAACTCTTACCCGATTTAAATCATTGGGGGCATAGTTGGAGCATAAAAATAATTTCATAAAGGAAAAAAATTTATTAGATCATAAAATTTAAAAAAGGAAGATTAAACCCAACTCTTAAAGGGGAATTTGGATTTATAGAAAATTTTCTAAAAAATATATTGTCCCTTCCGAGCATAAGTTTTCTCTAATAAGCACCCTCAACATTTTCTTTTACCCACAAGGATCTTGTTCAAGTTTATTTATACTTAAAACAAACTAGATGTCTTAGTTCGTTTTTTCCCCTGAAGTTAGGAAGGGAGAGTTTCACAACACATGAGTACCATGGGGGCTTAAACCCAAGACCACATGGGAGCACACTACAAACCTGATCCGATCCAACTAACATCCCATTGGTTCCTGGTGTCTTATTATAAGTAGCAAATATTTTGGTGGGGGCTGAACATTCATTTATTTCAATTTTTATTTTTATTCACAATTTTTTATCTAGAGGAATTGCATTCATAATTTAGCCATAAAGAGCCATTTACCACATGGACTAATACAAACATATGAAGGATACATCAACAACATTTAGACATAAGGTATCCCTCCAACCACATCTGAAAAGGGTCAAAGCACCTCTACCACATAAAGCAAACAAACGTTGATAAACCAAGCACATGACGTAAAGTAAAATTAAAACTAAACACTCACAAGGAGAGACAACTAACTCACAACGAGTTGCTGCAACTTATTCTGACTCAGAAAGAGCCAAACATAAAGTTAAAACATGAAAAACAACTTGAACAACGACTCTATGGAGGAGGAGTTGTACTTTATTCATCACATGGATTCAAATTTAAAACACAAACTTGGTAGCCCTAGTATTGTTGTTCCCACATCTTCGGATCTTTTTCATTTTCCTTGAAGATTTCTTGAGGAAACTTTTGAACCAGTGCGTTGAGTGTTTTGAGTGTCTTTTCAGTCCATTGTCGTAATCAACATAGTTGATACCAAACCGAACAGTATATCCATTGTCCCATTCAAAGTTGTCTAGCAATGACCATGCAAAGTATCCCTTCACTTTAACACCCTCTCTGCAAACACACAAAAGAAAAATAAATAAAAAGAATGTATTTGGGTCAATTTAGTGATTAAATAACCAAAATGTAAGGAGGATCCATACATATATAGCCTTAATTAAAATGTTGACAAACACTTACTTAATTGCTGCTTGGAGGTAACAAAGGTGGTGATAGTAGTAGTAAATTCTATTGCTATCATCAAGGAGTTGGAAAAGTGATAATTTGGGATTGGGTTGATTGAATTCATCCACACCTGTAGTATAATGAAGTATCTTATGCACACATTTTTTTTTCCTCCAAAAAGAAATGTGCATTTAGTTTATTTATTTATTTATAATATAAACGATAGTTTAAACTACAGAGAAATATGGGGTTTCTCTCTCTCACACACACACTACAAAGGTGTTATTGGGGTTTGAGCATGAGACTACTGATCTGCAAGTGAAGACCTTTTGCCACTCGGCTACCTCATGTTGGCAATGTGCATTTAGTTTTAAATTTAGAGTTTACAACACTTAACTATATTTTACACCATTATACAGATATGTGAAACATTAATGATGCAATTAATTAATGCTCAAAAGTATTAATTACCATTCTCAGTAATGTATATGATTGGATCATTATACTTTTCCTTTGTGTAGCGTAGAAGATCATAAAGTCCTTTTGGGTAAAAATATAACCAGCTTGAAGCAGCCTGTAATCCCATTTGAAGATTAATGAGACTTTTGGGAATATATATATATATATATATATAGGTATTAATTGTCCACAATAGTTTAAACAAATAATTTGATGGGTACCCGTGGACCAATGGGAACTCCATTAAGCTCAGCTGCGACAACATATATAAATATGAATATTAGCATCTAGTCATTATAAGAACATAATTAATTACTTGAAGTTTTTAATTTGTACTCACTTTTTATATTAACATTAACATCATTTAAGTAGCTTGGACGTCCAGAATAATTCTTAGAAGCGCTTGCATATCTAGCAGAATAATAGTTTACTCCAATATAATCAAATGACCCACTCAATGACTTGGATTCTTTTTTTGTGAAATTTGGTAATCGTTCTCCAACAAGAGATCGCATGCTCTGCGGATAGTCACCTCTTGTCAATGGGTCCATAAACCTATGAAAATATGAAAATTTTAAGCATAAACTTATAATATTATATAAAGTGCTATTAGCTAGCTAGCTGATATTATAATTCATAAATAAAGTATTTAAATGAGTTGATATATAAAATAATAGTATACTTACCATCCGTATATAAAATCCAAAGCTCGAAATGCAGCATCTATGTCTTCCTTTGCCTCCGAAGCGGGCTCAAACCAAGGTGTTACCACTGTTAATCCTATCACACCTTTTTGATATGCCTACTCGAGAAAGATAAATATTTTTTGTTGATTTTGAGTCAGAAAAATATATATATATATTCACAATTATGTTGTTACTTAATACCACTAACTCATATAAAATTCTCAATTAGGCCTCAATATTTCAACAATAAAAAACTAATTAAAGGACCTGATATTTTTTCTTGTACAATTTTACAGCGGCTGCATGAGCAAGGAGTAGGTTGTGTGTCACCAAATACGGTTCAGTAGCCGAATCTCCACCAAAGCATGTTTGGTTATACCAAGCAGAGCATCGTCCTGGTGCGTGGATCCCGTTTGCATAACCATGGCTACTAAAGGTATATGGCTCATTAAGTGTGGTCCAATGCTTCACTCGATCACCAAATTTCTTAAAACAAAGTTCTGCGTATTCTTCAAAGTCATTGCTGTGTGTACACATTTCAAAATGTATTTGTTATAATAGTTGTAGTTATATAGTTAAATTATCAATATTATATAAAGGAAAAAAGTTGTTCACTTACACAATACGATTGCTTAAGAAACCACCATATTCGTCCTCTAAGGTTTGGGGAACATCCCAGTGGAAGAGTGTCACTAATGGCTCTATACCTATATATAGCATATGACCAGTAACAGAAAATTAAAAGTTTGATTAAATATAAGTGCATTTGTTGTTATTATATATTAGGACGATATATAAGATTGATAGTTGTATCACCATTGCGTAGGAGTTCATTGATGAGATTATTGTAGTATTCGATTCCTTTCTTGTTAATTCCACCACTTAGTGTTCCATCTAATAATAATTAAAACAAAACAAGAAAATATAAGCAATTACCTATCGAGAAATAGAAATTAAATTGAATAAAACATGTTAAACTATAAAATGATTAGTCCTAATAAAATATGTGGATGCGAATGATCAACTTACTTGGTAACACTCTGGACCATGAGATAGAGAATCTATACGATTCCAACCCCATATCTTTCATAATTGCCACATCTTCCTGTAATGATACAAAAGATAAACACAATTATAAGAAAGAAGCCAAAATATAAGGATTTCATCATAAATGTCGTTTGTCCTTCAAATTCGAATATAGAAGGTCTACATAGTAAAATTATATGATTTTCAAACCTTATAACGGTGATATTGATCAATAGCAACATCTCCATTGCTGCCATCAGCGATCTTTTCTGCAATTACCAAATATAATTTTAATTATTTAGAGCACAAAGTTCGGTTTGTTTTGATACAAGCGATAGTTCTAAATTAATTTCCATTGAGCACTTTTACAACACTTAAAACATAAGGGTAAGTCCAGAATAACTAATTTCCATGGAGTACTGGTGGCTGGTTTAGACATTGAAAAACGTATATTTAATTACTGTAAGGATTTGGAGAAAACAAATATAAGAGGGAAAAGAATGACACCAGAGATACTGAGGTAGAAAGCTTAAATTAAAAAAGCAACGAATGAATTAGCTGTATATATAGTATGTTTTGAAATGAAGTAGCTGATCATCAAAAGAAAAAGATTTGATTGTTTGATTCAACAGACCTGGATGTTTGTGGGTGAAAGTATCCCATATGCTTGGTCCTCTGCCGTCCAAGTTTGCAGCACCTTCTACCTGAAATGTACATACAGATACAAGACGATATATATAGAGAATGATATCTGACATTGAAATCAAATGAAACTTAATTAAGTAACCATATGAAACACAATTAATTAAGCCCCCGGAAGGCATGCACTGACTTGGTAAGATGCTGTAGCAGCCCCAAACACGAAGCCTGGAACAAGAGTATCGAAATTGGTCCTGCTGAGATTTGCACAGACAACGGGTGGATGGATCCTGGCAGCAGCATTGGTATCTACCAAAGCAAAGCCAAGGAGAAGCAGCAGCACGCACAAGAGCAAAGAGCGTAATTGCATTGCCATAACTAGTAAGTAGAGGGTTTTTGGTTGCCTCTTCCTGCTATATTGCATGGGCTTTATATAGAGGGAGGTACGTTGAGAATCATTAATATATTAATAACGATTTTTTCTTTTTTCTTTTGGGTAAAGGCAAGCGGGCTTTAAAGCTAAAGTATTGGGGACAGAGAAAGATAAAAGTTGGGCCAACGTGTTTGCATGCATGTAGAGAAAAATATTGGTGGTTTTTTTTTTGCTGGAAAAAAATGTTGGTGGGTTGTTTTGGGAAATATATCCAGGAATACGATTGTTCTAGGAAAAGTAAATAAAAAAGGAAAAGGCAGCACTCTATTCCATATGATATGAGACTGTTTTTTTCTTCAACCGAAGGGGACTTCAATTTGTAGACTAATGATCTCAAGTTCAAATCTTCATGACACATTGGTAGTGTGTGAAAAGCTCCCAGTATCGCATGTATTAAAGGAAAAAAAACCACATTGGTAGTGTGTGAGATATGAGACTGTTTCTTTAACTACTTTTTATTTTCTGGTGGTGTAGCTACTTTCTATTTCACCATAAGGATTATAAGAAGGATGTTGTTGTCCATTATTTGTTACCATGGTTGTGTCATTCCACTCCCATCTTTGTCCTACTTAAGCAGGCTGGAAATTATAAGTGACTTTCGTTGATCTTGTCTTATCAATTGTCCATGAAAAGAAAAAAAAATTGTTCGTAAGCAATAAGCTGGAGGAGCAATGCAACGGAGAAGATGAAATATTTATTTTAAGTGATAATGGATGTATGAAATAAATTTCTCATAAATATGGCATTAAGTAATTGAAAATAGTTAATCATGGTTACTTTAATTAACAGATGACAATATATTTTTTTAATACTACAAGGGGAGGAGGGTTTCTCACATACTATGAAGAGCACTTCCACTCATTTGCCATGACAAAGGGCAAGGGCAAGGCAATGGCTGTTACTATTCACATAAATAGTGACAGCCCTTGCAAAAGGCTTGTGGTGTTTCCACTAATTGCTATAACAACCACTATTCACATGAGATATGAGGCGATGAATTTGTATAGAGTTTTGGTGTGGGAAGTAAAGAATATGACTAAGTATTTATTTAAAAAAAATTCTGAAATTTTAAAGTATTTTTATAGATTTTTATTTCTATTTTTTCAAAATAATTTTGTTGCTGACGTCATCACTAACGTTAGCAAACCCAAGCAACAACTCAGGCTATTCTTGCATTTGGGCCAGCCCAAACTTGTGGAGCCCACCAACAGTCCTCGTAGCATTTGTCCGCTGGAAATCCTTTTTGGGCCTAGGCCCCCCTTTGTCCGGGCAAAGGATAAGCTGCTGGAATCACTCTAAGGTGACATGAAGATTCGAACCTGAGACCACTATGGTCTATAAGACTATAAGGCAATGACGTTTTCTACTGGACTGAACCTCGTTGGCAACATATGAAAAACTTTAAAAGCGCTGGCAAGGCTACACCTGGCTTAAGCCGGCCACAGCGAGTGACACCCGCACCCGCCTACGCCCCCACCAATCCACCACCCCAAGCCCCAATAAAGAGAGAAGGTGATTCCCTCGGTGATGCCAGCTTTGGTGAGGAATATTAACTTTTATTGCATCTGTGTGTGTGTAGGGGGGCCCTAAAGGGGAAAAGAGAGTAGATTCATGTGCAAGCAAGACATACTTTTAATCGGGGCTCTCTTGCATAGCATGTATTCTTAACACGTCCTCTTCCGACGACCAAAACAAAAACACGTCCTACCCTAGGGTTTACTTTTAATTGAACTAAGATTTAAAATAGAAATAAAAGAAAGTAGCTAAACCCCACCACCCCGCCAGCCTCTCACGGGTGGGGGTACCCCCACCCCCAACTCATCAGACGACCAAAACAAAAGTTGTGTTCAAGTTTAGAAGAATTTATTTACGACGAAAACAAAGCAGAGCTCCACCTGAACATATATATATATATATATATATATATATATTTCACCACTTTAAGATTTGTCATTTCGGTTAACCCAATGGGCTTGGATCAAGTTGGTTTACAAGTCCAAGTCATACTGACCCAACTCACAATGTCACACTTGTTGTTGCATTTTTTACTACTTAAAATATTTGTCGTGTGATCCGTATATCCAATAATTTTACTAATAAGCGTATGTCCCGAGTTCGATTTGATATTTGGTGAAGACAAGCAAGCAACATGCGATTTGAAATTGTTTGGGCGTGCAATGTGAATTGTTTGTTTTTATGCATGCAAACAAGAGCAGAAGCCAATTGATGAATTGAAATAATGGAGAGACTACCATTCCCGAGGAAATTAGGCAGGAGCTGTATGTCAATAGTTTCCAGACTTTCCCACATATTTGATTAGACAGCAGAATTGTCTCCACTTGATATGTTCTGGCATCAAGAAGAAGCAAACTTCGCCAGATTTGTTGTTGCGGTATATATTTGAATGAATTGGCATCCTCTCCATTAACACAACCTCCAACACTCTCTCTCACCCTATTTAAGGGTGTTTCTAAAATGGTGAAAATAGTCGTCATGACCAAAAATGTGTTCGATTGCGTTTGGCAAAAAATGTCTATACGGATTTCTGAATTACAAACCCATTTTCAAATAGAAACACTTCTAAAAAAAACACACTTACGAGTATAAATGCTTCTTACATACAAAACACCCCTAAACGGCCTTCTGTTTGTGGCAGTGCTAGTCGTTTGAATAAGTTGAGTTCAAACTACGATATACTATTACTATACAGTTAATGAGTCTACTTATTTGGTTTTTGCGCTTGTCAACTCTGTATACAAACGTACTGACAGGTATTGGACATGAATCGAATTCATGGGGGGTCCATGGGAAAGATCTCTAGGTCCAAGAAAATCAGTGTTGAGTTGATTGAGATGAAGTATCCATATATAACCTGACACTCCTCCCAACACTATGCCTGTTCTCCGCAAGTCCATTATTTTCCATTATTTGGATGACAAGATGCTACCTCATATATGTATGTCCTGTTATTCTACCTTTGGTTGTTGCTAAGAGTTTGCAGCCTTCCCTTTTGTTTTCTTTATTAAACACCCTGGACTCGTTTGGATTTGATTTGGTGAAGGACTTGATGGTTTAAAAGTTAATCATTACTAACAAAAAGATGATCCAACTTCTCTATCTAATTTGTATTATATTTTCTATGTCATCACTCTATTAATCTTTATTCTTTAATGTAAATAGAGGATGAGTGTTCATATGCCGTCACGTAGAATATTTTAGTTTTTGCAAATACTAATAAGCACACAAATATTTATCATCTCACTAATCTACAAAACACGCAGACAAGACATATATAGTTGTGCACATATTCCCCAGTTGTTAATTATACGCATGATTTCTTAAAATTGCCACAAAAAGAATCTTTGATCTTGTTCCTGTTCTTGTTTTTTTGTCCAAATAATAAAGAAATCTTTCCTGAAAAGTAAAGAAAACCAAATAGCAGTGTCAAGATTCTCCTACGTGATCCTATATGATTTGGCCTACTCGTTTATGGCTATCTCTCCAACTTGTTTTTCTTTTTGCTTTTTTGGGTTCTGATCATCCTCCACCTACAACCTACTGCACATGTTAGAAATTGTTGCAAAATGAAGCACGAACCTCTCTTAAAAAAATGAAGCAAATCCCACTTAAAGACAAATGGTCTGGTATTAATCTTACCTAAACCCAACCAACTTTAAGATTAAGTATTTATAGTATAAAATATATGAAAGCATTTCCTTCTTTTCTTGTAGTTGTTGGAAAGCCCTCCTTGGATCCTCTTTGTTTGTCTCGCCATTTCTGTCTATGAACAAAAAGGAATAAAGTAAACCCACACTGTACTGATCAACAAAAATTAACCTGCTTCTTTACCACTAGCAAACTTCGGGTTTCACAATGCTTTTGCCCAGTAATTTGCACACGGATTTCAGAGCGGAAAAAATACATATCATTTCATGCATGATATATATCGATCCTTCCAAATTTCAATGCAAAGCATGCAATTTTTCTTGGCTTCATTTTGGTAGGGCTTTGAGTGAGCCTCATAATCGAAGCTCCAAGCCAATGAAAGTTTTGTCATTACCACAAAAAAAAAAAAAAAAAAAAAAAAAAAAGACTAAGTCTTGCTATCTTACGTTAATCTTAATTTGATCTGTTTAATTAATACTTAATCCGAATGCTAGTAAAATCAAGAAAATTCATCATTTTACAGGTACGCATACAATACCATATTAAGAAACAGAAAAATCTAGAGAAAGAAAAAACAGAGTACGAGTCACCGTAATTGACCACACATAACAATTCCAACACTCTCCTTCGGCAACAATGTTCCATTTTTTCTCTCATTCATGCATATTTTAGGGGGAGGCACACCGTTAGAAGATACCAACTTCTAAATTTTAGGAATGAAATTATTTTATTTATTTAGGCTGAGTTTGATGTGATTTTTAAAATCATTCACTGTTCGTGCTGCATACTCAACAAATCATGTCATTTGTTTTTTTTTTTTGACAAAACGATATTCTAAACTATTTTAATGTACCGGAAAATAGATCGAACTTGGATACAAAGGAGGCACACAACCTTAATTGACTGGTCTAAACTACATTTGCAACAAACTATATCTCTAAGTTATAAAATTAACGAATCAGTGATCACTAACTTTAATTAATTAAGAGTTCCCTCATTGTTACATGTGAAAAAATCCCCGACATGCAGGGACTTATTGTTAGCAGGACCACCAAGTCGCCAATTACCATTTGCCAATGAAAAACATTCAACATGTATTTTTTTTAATAAAAACAAAACACATTTTGTTTTTACACAACAATTCAACAAATTAACTAATATACTAGAACAAAATTTAAAAGAAAAATTATAAACATTCATCTCGAGACCTCAACACATCCCACGCTTCCTTGGTTTTCTGATCATCAGAATACACATTTTTCCTTTGTCCTCATACATGAAACATGACACATACCTTGAAAACCCATAAAGAGAAGGAGCAAAGACAAACGCCCTTTTCTTCCTTTGTCGTTTTTTCTTCGTTTTTCGACAACCGTTACATGACTATTAACCATCCGCAAAAGACAAGGACCACCGCCGCTAATGCGTTTAGGGGTTTTCTCAACGGTCATCGGCGGCTAAAGCTGGCGCTGACGAGTTAGCAGACAGCACGCAGATGACAAGGTCAGTGAAGGCGCTGATAATGTCCTTGTGGGCATGTTTGGGATTGAGTGAGAGGTAGCACAAAAGCAGCTCATGTAGATACTCCACGTCATCACTTATGCTATGATGATGATGATGATCATGGCACACCAACATGTGATGATCTCTATTAGCTTCAAGCATTTCCTCCATGGAGCGCCTGAAGTCCAAGTAAGGGTTTGAGGAGAACTTGCGAACGCGCACGCCTTTGGTGACCAACGTTGTTTTGTGATGAGGCTTGTTGGGTTTGGTGGTGGTTGTGTGTGGAGACTCGGTGATGGAGTTGGAGCGGCCCGGAGAGGAGAAGAAGAAGCGTTGGGAGGCGAAGATGGTGGCGAAATCGGGAGGAGAGAGGTCGGAGTCTGAATCAGAGGAGGAAGTGTGGACTTCGTCGGCGGAGGAGGAGGAGGAGGAGGGTGTGAGGGACTTGGTGGAGGAGGAGTTGATCAAGTTGAAGTCATAGAGGGTGTTGAAGTTTTTGATGAGGAGAGATGTACATGTGGTGGTGGTGGAGGGAGGGGGTGGTGAGTTTTGGTTAGAGGGTTGATCAGGTGGAGCTTGGATTGTGGGTAGGCATTTGATGAAATTGGGAAAGCATAAATTCTTCCACATGATTTTGGACATCTTTTGAGAGAGAGAGGGAGAAGGGTGAGTTGTTTATTGTTGTGGGTTGTGGGAATTATGAGCTGAACCTGAATGAGAGTTAAAGATCAAATAAACAGTAGAAGTTGGCTTTTATTTGAGAGAGAGAGAGAGAGAGAGAGAGAACACTCCAAAAGTCCATAGGACAGGAAAGGGAGGGTGAGAATCGTGAGACTGCTTGTGCTTTGTCTCTTAATTTGTTTTATTTTATTTATACCAATAATATATTTTTTTGGATAAGTAAAACTTCTCTCTTTCCCGTTGACTACAAGTTAAAAGAAAATGTACAATAATTCATATTAGATACACTGTTAATATACTGTAATTATATGATACATAATGTGATCGGTAAATATAATACAAATAATTGTTTATTTCAACGAAGATTACATTTACAAAAAAAGTCATACCATTGCAAATTTTCTCATACACTTACTTTAGGGAAGTTCCAGAAAATGAACTGCGGGTTGAACATCACTCAATTATAAGTCAATATAAAGATTGACTTTCAACCATATTCATATTTAATTATTAATTCTTTTACAAATACAGGGTACATGCAAGCATCCTCTACTCGATTTAGGATGCCTTTATTTTATTTTATTTTATCAATTTCCTTTATATAAAGATGTTAAAAGTTTGTATTAAAAGTCAAATTGAAGCAAAGGATTCACTTATCCTTGTACTGCTAAAGTGGATACGCTTAGATTTCATATGATCTTTTTTGGCATATTAGGTATCGGTTTAAATAGTACACGTTGTAAGAAATACTATTTAGGAGATTATTCGCTATTACCATGTGCTTTGTCTCGGATGGTTTGGTGTATGTGGGTTGGAGATAGATCTATTAATTCAGATTGAATGCAAAGCAAAAGAGAGAAAACAAAAGACTACTAAGAAATTCAATTTCAAAGTTAGCTCCCAAGCTTCCACAACCACTCAAAAGGAACATTAATTGTATAAAAATTCAAGTTTTATCGATTACAATAAAATTACTTGATTTAGGATTTTCTCTAAAAAAAGATGTCACGTAAACATACGAAAGTCAGGAATTAAAACAGTGCGTCTTTCTTCTTATGAAATGTTAAGCAAATAATAATGATAATAGTAATATGACAATGCGTGACATAGGCACATAACTACTAATTAAAGAAACTGGAATGCAAATCAAAGATTTCTAGAAGCATTAGTTTGCCCTATTGCATTGATCAATTTCAAATTTGATTGCTTGCAAGAAAACTAAATATTCTTGGTAGGAAGACTGTCCTTTTTATCCTTTAGAAAGTTGCAGACCCAACATGGTCTTAACCCTATTGAAGTTGGAAAACATTTTTTTTCTTGCTTTTGGCGTACTTGCTATGCCCACTTTGAAAAGGTCATCACTTCTGGTCTACCATAATTTGAGTAACTGCAACCAAATCAATGGCGCTCCTCAACCCCGGCCAACCCACCAGTCCTTCTCTGCTGATTTATGGTCATGATTGCACGAATATTCAATGTTATATGGTACAAAAGCTCAAAGCATACACCTCAGCTTCAAATGGACCTAGAGCTACTTGTGGTTTTGCTCTCATTCCATCAACTTTTAGTTTGCAGCATCGATCGTACGCATCCAATCATTTCAATTTACAATAGACCAATAATGTACATCAAACTGATGTCTTCTTTGCTTATGTAACGTAATGTGTACATTACCATAAGAATCAATTTTATTAATATATTATGTTTATAGATAATTTGGTGAAAAAAATGCACTGTTCTACAGATTTTGATCCTTGTATCAAGTGGCAGATAAAAATTAGTCATCAGGGAAATTCATCATTTTTTCCTTCCAAGAAATATGATATATACCATAATGTTTGAGTTTTCCTTTAAATTAGGGTAAATTACTCAAATGATCCTAAAACTTGTACTCGATTTACATTTTGGTCTCTCAATTAAATTATTCGTTCAAATGGTCCATTAACTCTATATTATTCGCTCCATTGGTCCTACCGTTACATTCTGTCAATATTTCCGTTAAACATGAGGGCAAATTAGTCATTATTTACCATAAAATTAGGTTAAATCTAATAGAAAATTAGACGGTAGAACCACTGGAGCGAATAATATAGAGTTGATGGATCATTTGAACGAATAATTTAGTTGAGGGACCAAAATATAAACCAAGTATAAGTTTGAGGACCATTTGAGTAATTTAGCCTTTAAATTAAGGGACAATGTGTTTGATAACATCTCTGAAAGTTTTCTTTATAGGAATTTCTTGATCATGCCTCTATATTACTACAAATTATAGGCTCCACCAATTTCATACAAGACAATCATCAAGCTACATATAAAGCACCAACGATTATATACTTCCACATATCATGCAATAAAACCAAATTCCCTGCAAATGATTTGATTGATTTATTAAGAAAAAAACAAGGCTCTTATCAATATTGCCAGTGAGGCTGCTGCATGGCAATGTTTGGGAACAAAAACTGCCATCTTTCGGTCAGTGCATGTTGTGCTTCAGGTAGCTACCTAACGTCACCTGTATGTTTTGTATGGCTTATATCACACGAATGCTTTTATGCTTTTCCTCTTCCAGGAAACCAACATCTTCCAAACTCACTTTTACCTTTTGGATTCTTCGTTACTCATGGAAATATAACCGCGCCATAGGTCCCCCTCATTCACCTATATAATTGTCCTTCTTGCTCCAGTTGCTTATTAATAACGTAATTAGTAGGGATATTAATTATTTGTCTGTACTGGCCATATCGCCATTATGTAGTGACCAACTATGTTTAACTCACTAGGCCCTCCCTCTCCTTTGGATTATATATTTTCCGAATTAGATAGGCGGTACTGTCTGATGTCTTAAACCCGTAGGCTTCCATTAGAGCATCTGCCATGGTGAGGATCATTTCAATTTTATTTCAATAAATTGAACTTTTGACTTGCAATGGTAAAGTTCAGTTCATTTCATAGATCAATATTTCATTTCATAGGTCAATAAAATGAACTCTGAAATGAAATTCATTTCAATAAGCTGGCCTACCATAATAACTCTACAGCCTCTCTCTTATAATAACTCTACAGCCTCTCTCTTATAATAACTCTGATGTGTTCTCATTTAATATCAACTTTCAATTCTTCATAAAAAAAATGTGTTAATATAATGTTGTCAGAAACTAAAGAAAATTTTGTTATTATATATTCAAAATTGGTTTCTTTTTAAAGATCACTTTAAAACCATTTTAATTGTATAATTCTTATCGTAATTAACTTTATTTATTTTGTTTTACTCAATTATTTTAAAAGATATATATTTTTAAAATATAGTTTTTAATTTGTAAGCTATTGAACTCCACTGCAAGTGAAACTACAGTTCAGTTCAATAATTGCCAAAAAAATTCAATAAATTGAACTATTGAACTGAAATGAACTGTTAAATAACTATTGCAATGCTCTAAGAATTTTGTTACCAGTCGCGCACGCATCCATAATGCAAATACCTAATCTAACTGTAGTAGATGCATCAAATGCATGTATGGGCATGTTCTCTCCGGCCCACACGCAACTGACAATACCACTCCTCCCTATATACATATCAATTTGAAGCTTTCTACTTATAAATTTATTCTGTCAAGGTCGGCTTTTAAGTAATACATGTAAGCGTCTCACATGGTTACAAATCATCAAAGCCTATTTTAGACCCCCAAAAAAAAAGAAAAAAACAAGGCCCATAAAGTACGTAAGACCATTTCGAATGAAGAACTATCTGAATCTTGGTGTAAACAGTCCTAATATTTGGCAAACAAAACCTTGTAAGATCTTAAAAAAAACCCTCACTTGCGTTGATTGGTTTTTTTATACACAGTAGAAAAAAAATCAACGACGGCTTGGTGAAAGGGCCATGTTTAAAAGCCCATTCAAGCCGCTGATTGTTTGCAAAACATAAAGGAAACTAGACTCTGGCATGTACTACTAGCACGACTATTTTGAAGTTTAAACCCAGTACTTAATTTACATAGATATATACTTCCACCACAGGCACTGCTACTTAGTCAAGTGGACACAGCAGGAAATCACATCTTTATATTCTCATTGAGCCTTGCAGCTGCGGTCACGGAAGCCGCCACTCCCCCAGGACGCGTTCCCATTTCCGGGTTGTTTTGGAGCTCAGCACTTGCAATTCCTTCAGCATCCTGCCTCGTCGCCGCCTTGTCCGCGGGCAGTTTCCCAGTAGCACCCTTCACCAGGCAAAACCACACAAAACTTCTATCATACACCTTAGCCCACAACAACCCACGTACCTAGTACTCATAAACCGTATGATGAAATGTCCGACTTACCGAGAGGACATCTGTGAGCTTGATCTTGTCCTGCTCCCGCAGAGTCCCGGCATTGTATGCTGCCGCAGATTGAGCCATGGCAGCTAGCCCACCTGGGCTTATCACATTGGTGCCCGTGGCTCTCACCTCCGCAGCCTGAATGGCTGCGGCATCACTTTGATCAATTGGCTTATCACCGGCTGTTTGGGCGGACGCTTCCAGTGCTTCCCCGATAGTGATTGCGTTCTGCTCCATAAATCCCCCCGCAGCTACCTGCGCCACCGGCGTGGGCTGCACATACTGCCCAATCACCTAACCACACCCAAAAACAAAAGGGTCACCCTTTATCCATTCAATACACATTGAAAACTTGATGTTACACGTAAAAGGTTCACTCAATGGTCAATAGTCCAAATTGAACCTTGCAACATATCGTATGTTATGTTTGTATATTGTCAAGCTACTGATCTGATATCATAAAAGAATCTGACCTAAAATATATATATACAAAAGATCAATAGTCCAAATTTTCTTGTTTGACATAATATGTTACATCTTGAAATTAGTATCCACTACATGTTAGTTAAATAGTATTGACAATTATAAAATTAAATTGAGCTAATTAGTAAATTGACAAATCACTAATATAATATATAATGTGTGGAATAAGTATGAATAACATAATATATAATGTGTTCAAATAGTATGAACAACATAATAAAAAAGTATTGATTTTCGGATTGATCAAACATAGCAAATCAGATCAAGCTTTAGCTAGAGATGAGAGGGAAACCTGTCCACCAACTGCTTCAGTGACGATGCGGCTTCCAGGGACATCAGTCTCTGTGACAGTGACACCTTCATTTCCACCAACATCCGTGGCCTGGTCATGGCGAACAAGGCCGGATCTTTCGTTTCGGGTGGCGGCCGACTGCATGACAGCGGCCGGATCGCCCTTCTGGGTCTGCCCAAACACCATGGTCTCAGCGGTCTGCATCATGTTAGCATCTTGTGGTGCAATGGGCTTCTTTGCGAGGTCCCCAGAGACGGAAAAGACGTCGCCGTATTTGATGGGCTCCGGCTTGTCCTGCTGTTTGTCTTCCTGAGGCCTCCGTGGCTGTTCCTGGCTCATTTTGTTGTATCAGTTTGAGATCACAATTACAAGCTTTTGCAAAGGCTTTTGGTGCCTGAGAGATCGACTAGCTAAGCTTAGATTTGATATACACTATCTACGGACGTACTTAAAGTTAGGGAAGATTGGGAGAGTTAACACATCCCGATATAGTTGTGGAGCGTAATTGCCACGTGGTTTTGTTGACACACGTGTCAAGAGAAAAGCTAGGACAGTTTTGTTCGTAGCAGTACACGTGGTAGCATGTGGCTCTGTGTTTGCAATTCTGGTAAGAACACTCCGCAGACCGACTAGAAGCTCCGCGACACTTATGTATGCGTTCGGCTTATCAGATTAGGGTGCATTTTGAAATATATTATTTCCTTTCGAAATCTTCAAGGACTTTGACATACATATGCAGTATCTATTTAATATTCTAATTGCATAATTATTAAACAAGAAACATCCGAGCCTAATAAGGATAAGGATTCAAAGATTTGACGGCAATTTGGTATATATATATATATGTTCTGGAAATATTTTTGTTCACTATTTTAATTTAAGGTATATTTTTATTATTCTTCTTAACACTTACATGTGTTTATTGGCATAATTATATAGTTAAGTTTTTTACTTTGTATTTATGAAACCATGGTTATTATGTCAATAGACATGTGTTAAGTATTGAGAATGGTGATAATGATACATCTTAAGTAAAAGTGGTAAGTAAAAATACCCCCATAAGTTTTACATTCCACCCGATATGTCAAATTAAAACTTGATTTATCACATTAGTGTTGATTTGTTTATTACCTTCTAGGCCCATTAATTGAAAAATAATAATCAAATAATATCACAAAATCAAATATTCAAAAATAAGAGGAGAAACGAGAAATGTTATTCCATGTTAGATTTAATATTTCGGTTGGCGTGAGTCTCTATTATTCTTCATACATGCTAAAAATTCCATGTTAAATTGAGGGAGATGCTTAATCAAATTACTAGGTTTTTAAAAAGCCAAATAAAGTTCAAGGCAAAGCAGACAATGCTTGTGATGCAAGGATTGCAGATCGAGCCCAAGAGCGAACAAAGAGCAAAAGCCACAAACAATATCAACATCTACCATATCAGAATATATCCAACAATCATAGCATATCGGCTCATCCTAAGCTAGGATGGCAATTGAGGTCAATCACAAATACGACAGCACTTAGCTGCATACAACTTATTTAACATTATAAATACAACAACACTTGAGGAACAGCTGCATGGAGGAAGATTGCCACTTATTGTTTTGTACTGGAAGATATCATCCTTCATTTCAATATACTCAACCATTTGGAGCAGCCCCCTGTGTCGGTGTGGAATTCATTGACCTGTAACCTCCAACCCATTGGCTCTACAAAATGAAGTATGATTAAAAACTGAGAGGAAAGGGATGACAAAGACTCTACTCTTACTAGTAGATAATGGGAAAACTGATTCAAACCATAGTGTATAATCTGTATATGTTTTTATTTATTTATTTATAAAACTGAGAGAATTGTTTATGTTTTTGTGAAAGAAAATACTAGTCATACCACATTTATATATATACAACCTTATGTACCACCTCTCTAATAAAGGTGGGCCCCATTGTATTGGTGGGCTCCGCCTCTATTAGATAGATGGTAACACAAGGTGATATGCAAATATGATATATATGCCTAACATTGCTCATTTATAAGAGGTTGATGCATAAAACTTATCCTACTAATTCGACCATTTTTAACGCGATTAGTGGGGATAAGTTTTAGACATAACCTCATATGAATATATAGTCCCCCTTAATCCTTCAAATTACAAGACAACATCCATAATTTTCTTTGATTGAAGATGAAATCTTGTTATTTAACTAAATCTAGGCTAGTCCAATCTAATCCTCCATATCAAACATACCAAAGTTTACCAATTCTCATCCCAACAAAACATGCTAAAAAAGGGAAAATATTGATTTTCTAGTAGTGATATTCCTGATGGATGAGGCAACGAGGATGAATGGTCATCTCCCACTCCCTCAATTGGTCTACAAAGGCCAAAATGTTTTTTTTTCTTTTCTTTTTTTGGTTTTCGTTCTCCAACAATTTATGTATGTTGAAATATTTGTCTTAGAAATTTGAGATAAATGATTTAGGAGCTCTGAAATACTTCCTCGGAATTGAAGTAGCAAGGTCAAAACCTAGTATATTTTTGTCTCAAAGGAAGAATGTGATGAATTTACTCACTGAAACAGGAATGCTTGGATACTAGCCTGCTGACACACTCATTGAGATGAATCACAAGTTGTGTGAAGACATGGACCGGGTGCCTACCAATAAGAAATAATACTAGCACATTGTTGGAAGGTTGATATATTTGGCACACACAAGACCAGATATTGCATTCACTGTAAGTGTGGTTAGTCAATTTATGCATTCTCCCAGTGTTTCTCATAGGAATACAATTGATCGGATCTTAAGGTACTTAAAGTTAGCCCTTGGAAAAGGAACTAATGTTCTCCAAGAATGGAAATCTTGAAGTTATTGGATATACAAATGTTGACTGGGCCGATTCCATTACAGATAGAGATGCTTTACATCATGTTACTTTACATTTGTTAGAGGTAACCTTGTCACTTGGCAGAGTAAAAAACAAAATGTGGTTTCCAAGTCTAGTGCAGAATCAGAATATAGAGGAATTACTCAAGGAGTCTGGGAATTATTATGGATCAGAAGACTTTTGACAGAATTGAGTTCAAACCAGAAAAGCCAATGGAGTTACATTGTGACAACAAGTCAGCTATCGATATTGCTCATAATTCAGTTCAACATGATTGAACTAAACATGTTGAGGTGGATAGACATTTCATCAAAGAAAAAAATTGGAACAAGATCATCTGTCTACCCTTCGTAAAATCAGAAGATCAATTGGCGGATGTCTCAACAAAAGCTGTTTGTGGAAGAGTGTTTTATGACTCATTTACCAAGTTGGGCATTGGTGACGCATATGCACCAACTTAAGGAGTGTTGACATGAGCTATCCTAATTAATCAAGGAGATTTATTTCCTCGATTAATTAGGAGATTTACTTTTTTATTTTATATAGTTGGCATATCCTTGTATAATTAGGAGATATTCTCATAATTGTTTACTGTATCTATTTTCTTATAAAACACTCATGTAAACTCCTATATATCTCCTTATGGAGAAGAATACAATTAACCTAAAGTATTCAAACCAAATCCATCTTTTAACAAGCTCATTTCTTCTTCATTCTTCATGGCACATCTCTCTTTTTCTGTAGGGCGGCAAATCAACTTGAAAATCGGCCAAACTGGTGTTCGAGTTTGGTCAGGTTTTATTTTTTATTTTTTTGGAAAATCGGTTCGAAAACCGGATTATCCAGTCCAGTTCACAGTTCACATGTTGGAAATCCTCCATTCACTAACCAGCCAAGGGAACAAGCAAAATATTACAAAAACTAGAGTAACTAGTTCACTGTAGTAACAATCCCTTACAAAATCTGTAGTAACTATTTCAACTCTTAGGGCTAGTCAACTTACTAAATTTTTTGCCAATATAAATTAATAAAAGGCGCTAACAAAGTCTAACTCAGTGAAAACAGGCCTTGCCCTCTTTTTTATAATTTAGATTATCACTTGTATTGAAAGGCAAAGCAAACATTGCTTGTGATGCAAGAATTGCAGATCGAGCCCAAGAAGCGAACAAAGGGCACAAGCCACTAACAAATGTCACTTGGTAATAAACTCTGCATTCAACACCTACCATATCAAAATATCCAACAACCATAGTATGCAAATCCATACAAGGACACTTGAGGTGTGCAGCTGCATACAACATATTTAACATCATAACTACAAGAACCCTTGAGGTACAACTGGATGGATGAAAATGGCCATTGCAACTTATTGTCCGTACTGTAAGATTTACAGATCTTCTGCTTCATGTGAATCTACTTGACCATTTTGAGCAGCCTTCTCTGTCAGCGTCGAGTTCATTGACCTGCAACCTCCAATCCATTGCCTGCACAATGAAGTATGATTCAAAAACTGAGAGGAGAGCAATGACAAAGATTCTTCTCTTCCTAATAGTAAGATATTGGGAAAACTGATTGAAAAGCAAGTGTAATATAATCTGTATGCATAAAAAGGTCAGAGGATTGTAGATACTTTTCTGCAACAGAATCATCTTTCAACTTCAAAATGAGGTATGCAATTCGATACTTTGTTTAATTTTTCAATTCGTTTCGTAACAGATCATGTTGGTCTTGTCATTTTGTTCTAAAACAAATTGATCAGTGCATGCTTATCCAAATATGAATTATAGTTTATTAATATGCTCTCCCCTAAGTTTTAATCTTGAAACCAACAAAATATAATAATTGGGAATAAAAAAGCTTACCATCGGGATCAAAGAAAAAGACTTGCTTGATCTTACCATCAGGTAAGGACTTCTCAAATGTCTGAATTCCCTTGTCCTGCACAACCAAATTTGGGAATATCATAGAAAGGAGGAAAATATAAATTTTTTTTTTTAATATAAAAAACATGCCAAAGTTTTGAACCGGGGTTGGCTCAGAGGAGAGGCACACACAAGCTTCGTCTTCTGAACAAAGGCCCGGAATTATTTCAGCGTCTTTTTTTAAACCCAATTTTCTTTTTAAGGGAGAAAATTGCTTGATCTTACCATCCCAACAAAACAAGCTAAAAAAGGGAAGAAAAAAAATTGATTTTTCTATTAGGTGATGGTTTTGATGGATTAGATCACGAGGATGAATAGCCATCTCCCACTCCCACATTGGGTCTACAAAGGCCAAAATGCTTTTTTATTTTTTTGGTTTTTGCTCTCCCGTAATTTATTTATGTAGTTTGATTTTGAAGTCAAGACTCGCCCACTGTTTCAGGTGATACGTGTTCTGTTTCGTGTGTAGTATATATAAGAGGAAATGAAGAACCTGGACAATAAAAGGAAAGTGAAGCTAGAAGAATGTTGAAGATTTTGGGTGGGAAAAAGGAGGAAGAAAAGCAAACAAAAACAAGAGCTTATATCAAATAGAACAATCATCTATGATTGCAATTTAAATTTCTAGACTCTATAAAATTCCATAACCAGCACCCAATTGAAATTGCAACAATCAAACTGCGCAAAAGATCTTCAATTCATAAAAAACCCAAAATGATAGTTGAAAATGGATGCAAAGCAGCATACCTTGAGGGTTTGGACAAAGGAGTGGAAATTAGAGACGGAGAAGCAGACATGGTGGCCTCTGGGGAGATGGCTTGGGTCAGCTACAGGTGACGTGGCGCTCCAGGGTCCTTCTGGAAGGTTGTAATCTGGGTTCCTCTCGATGAGGTGGAAGGCAAAAGCTCCAGGGCCCTTGAGCCATATCACCTTGAATTCCAAGTTTGGGCTCTCTATCTCCTCAAACCCAAATATCTACCAACACCAACACCAACACCAACACCAAGTAGCTTGTCAAAATTAAATTGACTATAGAAAATGAAGAGGAAAAATTGGAAGCTTGAAGAAACAACCTCTTTGTAGAAATTGGCGAGGCGCCTGATATCGGAGGATTCCCTGGAAATATGGTTGAGACTCACTCCTTCTGCTACTGCTGCCGCCATTTCTTATAATCGCCTATTTGGTAATCTGTTTGGGGCTGTAGCTTGTATTCTATTTATTGTTTTAGACTACTTTTTTTTTTCTTTCTTTTTATATATGAAAACGACGTCGTGGGACGTCGCTGCTTAAAAGACACAATGGGCAAGGCCTTCTTTTTCCTTCAACCACCGCAAATTTCGAACTTAAAACTTCTTCCAACAAAATAAAGATCTAGTATCATAATTTACCCAAGCTACTAGACGAAATGATCATTCACCTGTTATTTTACAATGTAGCTAAGTAACAATCGAGCATTGCAAATCTACGATGCTGTGTATCTAATTTTCTTGGAAAGAATAATAATGACAAATAATGGTTAGAAGGTATCAATTCATCACCAATAATCCCTACACGAGCAATGACCATCTCTAAAGCGATGAAAGCGATTGTTATCTCTCACAATAATTTCTCTACCTACAATGCCTGAGATAAATTTGATTGCACCATGGCAATCACCACAGATCCTAAGGTTCTTTGTAATCCTTATAGGCACCCCGGGAGGGATGGCTATGAGGCCAAAAGCAAGGGCAATCTTCTCGCTGTGGTACCAAACTTCTGATACTTTCTCTTCTTCTTCTAAATCAAACAGCGCAAAATTGGTATCGGCAATGTACCCAGCTTTCTCCATTTCCCTCCTTAACTTGGTTAGCATTGCCTGAATCTCCGAATTCCTTTCGTGGGAGGTGTCCTTCGCTTGGAAGACGTGGACTGCATTCTTGACGGCGATCCAACTGTAGCCTGCACCCTTCTTGATCCCAACATCTTTCATCTCCTTTCTCACAAGAGTGGCCTCTTCCCACCTGCAATACATTCATTGTCAAACATAAATCAGTTTGTTCAAATATATGGGGGGCAAAGGGCCCCGATAATGAAAGCAAAACAACGCCTCTATGGCTCCTACATCATAGCTTCAAAACCATAGCTTCTAGCCTCTTAGGATTCTGGGTATACATTGCTTATGCAACATACAGATGCTAATGGAATTGAAAATGATGAATCTACCATCAAAGAAGTATACATTTGGTAAGCATTTTTTGTACCTGCCAGCAGCTGCAAACATATTAGAAAGAATCACGTGGTTGCCAGAGTCTTTAGGATCAAGTTCAAATAACTTATCAGCTGCAACCCTCCCCAATTCTGTCTTCCTATACATTTTGCAAGCCCCTAGAAGTGCCCCCCAAATGGAAATTGTTGGACGAATTGGCATCCTTGTAATAAACTCATAAGCACGCTCTACCATCCCAGCTCTTCCAAGCAAGTCCACAACACATGCATAATGCTCTGCCCCTGGTTCAATTCCGTACTTTGCTTTCATTGACTCAAAGATCTGCATCCCTGTTTCCACGGCCCCTGCCCTACTGCATGCCGATAATACACAAACCAAGGTAACGTAATTGGGTTTAACCTCATGACTTCGGACGGTCATTTCCTCAAACAATGCCAAAGCCATGTTGGCATGTCCTTGATGCGCATACCCGCCTACCATCGCGTTCCAAGAGATCAAGTTCCTTGAAGGCATCCCATTGAAGGCGCGCTTGGCATCTTCTATACTCCCACATTTTCCATACATGTCAACAAGTGCACTCCCAACAAAGAGATTTCCCTCGACACATGCCTTCACGGCAATTGCATGAACTGACCTACCCTGTTCAAGCCATGCAAGCCCAGAACAAGCACTTAGAACACTCGAAACCATGAAATCAGTCGGCTCAACCCCTTCTTTCCTAGCCCGCAAAAATAACTCACATGCCATCTCCTCCTCATCATTTTGCACACACGCAGCCACCAAAGAACACCAAGAAACATCATTGCGCTTATCAATTGTATCAAAAACCATCATAGAAGACCCAACCTCCCTGCACTTCCCATAAAAGTCAATAAGCCCATTTAAAACCGACACATCTTTCCCAAACCCGCATCTCATGACAAACCCATGTAACTGTCTCCCGAGCTCCAAATTCGACGTATCCGAGCACGCATTGAGAAATGCACAGAACGTAATCGAATTAGGCTCCCCGCCCGCCCGCAGAAACTCAATAAACTTGTAAACCGCATTTAGCGGCCGCCCGTCCAGCACAGCATTAGACATGTATGCATTCCACGTCGCAAGGTTTCTCTCAGGCATTTCATCAAACACTTTCCGAGCCTCGTCGCGCAGACCCGTTTTGTAGTACATATCAAAAGCACTGCAGCCAACAAAGACATCGCATATCTGCCCGGCCTTAACCGCAAGCGCATGGACCTGTTTTCCGGTGGCAGGCAAGCGGAGCGACCCAGAGGCCTTGAAGGCGCAGGGGAAGGTGAAGTCATTGGGCTGGACAGACTCGCGTAGCATGTTAGCGAAGTGGAGTATGGCGGAGGCGAAATGACCGTTTTGGACAGAACCGGCGATGAGGGCGGTCCAGGTGACGACGGAGCGAGAGGGGTTGAGTTGGAGGACGAGTTGGGCTGAGTCGGGGAGGTCGAGTTTGGAGTACATGTTGACGAGGTGGTTGGAGAGGAAGGAAGGGAGCGGGGCGTCGAGGGTTCTGATCATCTGGGCATGCGCCGCTCGGCCGAGCCGAGTGGACTGAGTCGACAAGGCTGATTGGACCAGGGAGGCGAGCGAGTTGGGAGTGAGGAATGGCATTGTTGGTAATTGCGGTCATGGTTTGGGAGTTAGAGGAGCATGAAGAGCGTTTGTGATATTTTTTCACCAGGGATTTCTGTCAAGGAAGATGGTTTGAACCTTATTGGCGGTTTATGTTAACGACATGTCAGACTTCGGGGTTTTGGATTTGACTGGAGTCTGCTGCAAGGTAGAGGTGTAAAACCGGACAGGCTGGCCCAAATTCTGCACGAGTGCGCCCGTTTAAAGACGGCTCGGTATTATACACACTTTCATTTGATGTTGGGTTGAGCAAAAAATTTAAGGTTTTTTATTTGTTGAATCAGTCTGTTTAACATTTAGATTCGGTATCAGTTCAGTTCAATTAAAAAGATTCTAAGTTCGAATCTCTTGTTCTCTTGACGAAAGGGAAACAAAAAATCCTTGGCAAGCCATGGATGGCCAACGCAGGCACCAAATTTCCTTATAAAATAAAATTGACTTAATAAGAAGCAAAACACATATGTATATAGAAAATTCTTGTGAAATGTGTGAAGACTTGCCCCGATCGAGCACATTCCGCACCTCACATGAATCGCACCTTTCCCCGAGTCTTTCTCTGTCCACTCCACACATTCCGCGCTCTCTCCCAACTCCAACTCCCATGACAAACAAAAAGACTCAACAACAAAGCCTCTTCCTCTGTCTCTCTGTCTCTCTTTTCCTCCCTGCCCTCCTCATCCTCCGATCCAACACCAAGGCAGAGAGAAAGAAGAGAGAGTTCGAGCTAACTGATCGAGCGGGGTTGGGTCCAGAATCCAGTACTTGGATTCCATGGAACCCATCAACGTAGAAAAGTCTCGTCATGGTCATCTGGAACAGGGCATCTCGGCGGTTCTATCTCGATGGAATGGCCTTGAAATGGCTGTCCAGAACCAGTGGGGTGGCCAAGACTCCACCCTCAAAGCCCAGCAACTCTCTGCCGATATTCTCTCTTGGTTCTCTCAATCCAAAGGTGGTCTTTTTATTTGATTCGTTCACTTGCATTGCATGCATAGCATATTCACATGCATCTAAGCACATTTTTACAATTATATATCCATTGCAACTGTGAGGTTGGAAGCCAGACTGCCTGACAAGAGAACATTAATTTATGTGTACACGTGCAGCACCACGTTATGTGGAAGATCTAGAAAACTTGCTACATGAACGCATGCTTCTGTCTTTCAACACAGACATAGAGGACGGAAGCATTGAGGAGGTAAATATAAACCACCCTCTCAAATGATTTAATTAGATTCAGCTTGTTTAATAATATGTTCATGATCTGTTTGGTATGTGACAGATTTCCAACTTAAACTTAGAATTTAAGCCTTATCTACAGCAACTCCAATTTATATCTCGTGCATGTATAATTGAGTAGAAGTAATATTCTCTCAACGAGACATGGCGTCCTGCACAAAGAATTTCTGTGTGTATATGTAATTTGTTGTCTGTGCGTGCAGTTTTATATAATTGATCATCTGCTTATGAAGTAATTTTTCAATACAGGTGGCAGAACAATTGATGATTGTACATGAGGAATACTTGCATGGAAACCATTAGAGAGATTTATGTGTTCTTTTTTTTTCATAGTCTGAAAGCACTGGTTAGGATACATGGACATAGACAAAGAGTCAACTGAAATTGGCCAGCAATTCTACTTAGCTTCAAGCTTTGAATGAAAGCAAGTAGCATTACACAGGGAGACTAAACACAGGTACCTGAAACGAGAGCGGTCGAGATTCGATTGATTGAAGCCGAGATGAAGAGGATTTCTACAGGGAATTGGAATTTGGATACAATAATATTTCTCAGCTTGACACAGAACCAAGAATTAAAAAGAGCATTTCAACAAATCAACATCTATGGGAAGAAGAAGGGTAACTCAGAGTCACAGATAGTAAACTTTTGAGTACAAATATACTCAGTTGTAGTGAGTGATCACATTGCCTCTCTGTGGCAGTGTTATCAGTAACTTTCTTTTTGGGTTTCCACTATTACAGTTCATTGTAAAAACTACATATATTTACCTAAGAAACCATAAATTCATGGCATTAGTTTTCAGCCCTTTTGTCTTTTCGATATAGAAATTTTCTTCTGCTGGCTCCATAATTTTGTTCCGTGAGAATGTATGAAATCTAACAAAACCTTCCAATCTGTAGAAGACGCTGAAAACTAGAGATTAGACCATGTAGAGGATGACTTATTTCCAGATTGGAGCAAATAAGAGTGACTTGCCACCTCCATTTCTTTAGATTGTTTTTTTTTTTTTGGATGTGAAATTGTTTCCAGGTGGATGGTTAATTATTTGAATCAATTGTACCCCTATCATCCATTGAGTGTAATTTTCGTCTCAACTATTATCAGTGACAGAAACAAGTTTTTCAAAATGAGCTAGGCCAACTTAGAATATGAATTATAGACACTTCGATTTTTGTGGCGACTGATTGAGGGACGAGACAACCCCCATGAATCAGCTGACTGTCAAAACTAGTATGGTAATCGTACTCAAAGGTCTTGGGATTGCTTATGTAGCATGCATTTTTACTCATAAGCGTTTTTGGCATAAACACTTTTTATTATAAGTATGTTGAAATTCTTATTAAAAATCCAAGGTTTCTTTTAAGCAAGTGCTTCTCCATAAAATTTTTAGCGCTAAATAATTCCAGAAGTCTTAAACATGCCCTTAAACTGCAAGATAATTTTGAAACATCTATTAATGTTCTCCTAAATATATGAACATAAATTTTAAGGAAATCTAATCGTATCTAATTTCTTAGAATTGAAGAAGACTCATCTAAGCTAACGGTTGATTCTCCAAGATTGATTGGGACTCTTATTTCTTATTGGACATGGATCTTTACTCCATGTATAAAGGTGACTCATCAACCCTCTCTTGAAGTGCTTCTCCTAGTCAATTTTTAAACTTTAGTTATTCGTTTACTCATTAATCGAAGGGCTTTTCATGAATAGGCCAATTCTAATATGACATATTATACAAAAACCGTTATAAAGCCTATTTGGAGAGAAAAACTGAAAATTAGCCACTTGTCATTTTCTAATTGGTTCTTATAAAAATTATACTAAGAACCAATTAGAAAATAATAAGTAGCTAGTTTTATGTTTTTCTCTCCAAATAGGCTCTATATGGGTTTTTGAATAAATAAAAGGGTTATTTATTGTTTCACCCCCTGGAACTCGAGATCGCTCTCACTTAACCACTCGGAACTCAAATTTCCTCACTTTACTCCATGAATCTCTAAAAATTGTTGAAATTTTCTCACTTTGCCACTTCTGTCCATTTCCGTCCATAAAACGATTAAGTATGCTGAGGTGGCATGGGCATTCTAGTAATTTTAGCCCTTTTATCTTCTCTCTCTCTCTCTCTCTCTCTCTCTCTCTCTCTCTCTCTCTTATCCCCTCTTTAGACCTAACCCCCAGTGCAACCCACCCCTCATCTCCCTATGCCTTTTTATTCTCTCTCTCTGCCTCTCTCTCCTCGCCCCTCCCCAACCCCTATTGCACCCTACCCCTCCCATCCTCTTTCCTCTTTCTCTCACTCTTACTCTCTCTGCTGAGAGAGAAGATGGGGAGTAGCTGTCGAGTAGATTTTTATTTTAAATTTTGAGTGGTGGTAGTTTGGGTGTGTTAAGTAATTCCATGGAGGGTTAAGTATGGGGTGGGGGGTTAGGTCTCGAGAGGGGAGAGGAGAGGAGAGAAAGGCAATGAGAGTGAGAGAGATAGAGAGATAGTCAAAGGGAGGGAAGGGGTAGGGTTCGATGAAGGTACATTGGGGGTTGGGTCTGGGGAGGGGATGGGAAAGAAGAGGAGAGAGAGATAAGATATAAGATAGAATAGGGGGTGGGGGTTTGGTGTGATGAGGGTTGGGTTGGGGAGGAGAGAGAAAGATATAAAAGACATTTAACAGGAAAATGAGATGGCATTGAGGGGATAAGGTAACATTTGAGATGGAGTGAGAGAATGGGGGTAAAATGAGAAAATTTGAGTTCCGGGTGGTTAAGAGCGAGCGAGCTCGAGTTCTAAGGGATGAAACAGTAAATAAGCCCAAATAAAAATGGTGATTATAAGGCCCAATATATGCATGTTGGCTCGATCAACTCGCTAAAGTCACATTGATTGTTAGAGTTGATAGCATATTCTCACCTTAGCTATTAGAGCACTTCCACCCCTACTAAGGACAAAGTAAGGGCTGTTACTATTCACATGAATAGTGGTAGTCCTTGCAATTTTGTTTGCACCACTATGAGCAAGGGCAAGGGCAATTACTATTCACTTTAAGTTATTTTCTATTTTTTATACTTAAACGATTATTTTTGATAACATTTTCGGTTGCTACGTGTCACTATTTATTATAAAATTCTCATTTCAAATTTCAAATTAAATTTTAGGATTAAATTTTTGGATAAGATTTTCGGTTGCCATGTGTCCATATTTATTATAACATTAAGATCTCAAATTTCAGATAAGATTTTAGAATAAGATTCTCGGTTACCATGTGTCGATATTTATTATAAATTTCTAATATCATATTTCATATAAGATTTTCACCATCTAAAATTGCGTCATGTGTCGTCTCTATCTTCTAAATCACTCTATAAAACTACACCCTTAACTCAAATATCTCATACCATATTCTCTCTATCCTTTCATTTCTCCATGAATTTTTCTCCACATATAAGAGGACTTAATATCTTCTATGGTTGTCCATGATCCTCCAGTTTCAATGGAAGAGGTCATTTGTATTTTACACAAATGGAATTTAGTAGTAGAAAATTTGGTTTTGGTGTGGAAAGTGAAAAATATTGGAATGAGAAGAATTTGTATGAAGATTTGGTATGGAAAGTAAATAATATTGGTAGGTATTTATAGAAAAAATTTCAAGAATTTTTTGATATTTTTTACAAATTTGTTTGATATTTTTTTTCTTTCAATTTTTTAAGCAAAAAAATGGGTAGCTGTTGAATTAGATGAGATTTTCATATTGGAGCCTCCAAGAGAAGCCACGTGGCTTGTAGCTGTTGGTTTCTGGCAGTGCTGATGCAACGTTGACGTCAATGCAAGATTTTTAATTTTTTTTACCATTGACACGTGCATTATACTCGCCAACAATAAAAAAAAGATTAAATATCTTGTGCTGATGCCAACGTTGCGTCAGCACTGACGTTAGCTACCCACAGATAATGGCTGGGCCAGATCTCCCCGTAGGCTTGCCCGAGCTCATGAGTTCCACACCTTACCCGAACTGGATTTTCCGTGCTGGAGCTTCCTTCCGGGCCTAGGGCCCTCTCCTGCCTAGGCTAAACCCTTGCCGTGGAAGTGCTCTTAAGATTATGGATTCCTCGGCCATTGCCTTTATAAAAAATGCTTTCGCACGCTTTCCACACGCCCATTGCCTTTATTTCTTTATATTTTCCCGAAACTTCTCTCATCTCCTCATCTTCTCATCTTCTTCTTCTATTTCTCTTTCTTTTCCTCTTGTCTTCAGAATTATCTGTTATCATACTTTTGACTTTTATTTTCTCTCTCATTTGTCTCTCTTGCTCGACTCTCTCTCACTACTCTATGCCTCTCTCACCCACTCGGCTCTCTCTCTCTATCTCTTAATGGCAGATTCATGGCAGATCTGGTTGATTTAGATGCTGAGCTAGTGTGTTCTCCTCCATGGAAGAGATTCTAGGTATTGATTTTAAGATTTTTTGTTTGGGTGGTAATTTGGGGATGAATGTGGGTGATGCTAGGTATTGTTACTATATATTTTTTCAATTTAATCTTTTAGGTGCGATTTGGAGCATCATTTGTAGGTATTCAATTCTTCTTTTAATCCAAGAAATCTTTAGTTAGGTCATGAATATGTGGATTAACTCTAGATTATTTTTGGTTCTGTAATTAAGCATCAACTATGATGAGGTTGTAATTCACTGAGCCTCTCTGGTATCCCAGGTCTATTAAGATCTTTGCCTTGACAATTATGCATTCTTTGCCTTTTCTTTTTCTGTTTTTTTTTGGCATAATACGTACATACCTATATATATATGTGTGTGTGTGTGTGTGTGTATGCGTACTTGGGGTTGTTAATAAGCAGGAATTTATTGTTAATAAACACTGAGCTATAAAGTTCTAAGTAGGGCCCCTTGCTTGCTAACTAGCTGTGAAAGGAATGTATGCATAGAAATATCATATGCCCAAACTTAATCGAACACAATTATCAAATGGCTTAACCGATCCACCTCTGAGTTATCTATTTTCCATTGCTCTGCTTTAATGGATAAAATATTTACAGGGTTCAAGTCTAACCAGATGTTTACAGTTTTGTTTGAGAGTTGGTTTAATTTCTGTTTGGATTATAAGGAGCATAGTTATTATTTGTTCTTTATGTATTATTTTTGTGGTTTGTTTCAGGAACTTTTAGAAAATTTTAAGGACAAATTGGCATCTCAGAACCCGTCATTCAAATGATGTTGTTATGTAGGTTGTCATACTCTTTAACTGCTTGAAAGTACACTATCCTCACCCACCTGTCAGTTGATAAAGGAATCATGAAGATTGATATATATGATGAAAGTGATGGAAGCACGCCTAGGCCAAAGGAAAATGGTTGTTCTCTTAAGCCAGTTTCACCTGACGAGTCTGGTGAAGGTTTGCCTTATGCTCCTGTGAATTGGCCTAATCCTGGTGATACTTGGCGCTGGAAGGTAGGAAAGAGAGTTTCTGGAGCTGGACACTATCTGGATAGGTATCTCTATCTTCCAAAGAGCCTTCGCAATGCTGGTCTAACAACACGTAAGAAATATGGTTTTGCGAGCAAGCTTGCTGTTGAACGGTATATCCAAACAGCATTTCCTGGTGCAAACATCAATGAATTTTTTGCATCATTCTCCTGGAGGATCCCAGCACAAAAGTCGTCGTTGGCAAATGGTCAGCCGTAATCAATGTTAATTTTCTTTCCTCAAGTTTTGTGCCTTTTTGTCTTTACTTTTATTCATTTTTAATTTAAGCATTTTATATAAATAAAACAGTCCCCTCCTTGTCTGTCAATGATCTATTGTTTGATACCTGTGTTTGCGTTCTATTTTTTGCTGGTGATTTTTGAACTAGAGCCTTTTATCCAATTTTCTTGAAGAAGATGGGTAGCTAAGCTATTATTTCGTGAACTTATGTCTTGAAGGCCCATGTATTTACTTGTAGTGAATGGCTGGAGTAATGGTGTCAATTTTGGAAAAACTAATGGGCTATTTAAAGGCTGTCAGATTCTAATAAACATTCCTATAGGTTAAAATTTTCATTTCATATCAATTATCCAAACTGGTGTGTATTTTTGTCAACTTTCCTCCCCATATTTATAAGATCCTTGTGTTTTTACACATGATGAACATTGAGTGAAAAAATATGCACAAGAAAATTCAATCTTTCATAACAAATTGATGTCCTTGATATTGGTTTTAAAGTTTTCTGAAAAAAGAAAATTCGTGTTCAAGAAGACATCTCGTTTGGTTTTCATGTCTCAGCTTATTGGATAATCAATAACATTACTTTCATGTTGCAACAGCATGTTTGAAATGATAGCATATATATCTGCTGACATGCATAAGTTTTGCCTTTGGAAATGGTTTTTATCACATCTAGTTCTGTGCTTTCTTTTTGTGGGGTTTATACAGGTACTGCAAGGCTGAAGCATGTGCCATGTATTCCGCCTTCCGAGGAATCTGATTCGCAGTCTGACACTGTATGCTGTAAGGCCGGAAATAAGATGTGCAACAGTTTGTTGGAACAATCAGAAAACCCACCTTTGGCAGTCATGGAGTGTGATATTTGCTGCACTGAACCTAAGTTCTGTCGTGATTGCTGTTGTATTCTTTGTTGCAAGACTATAAATTCATCATATGGAGGCTATGATTACATTAGATGTGAAGCAATGATGGATGAGAGTTGTATATGTGGGCATGCTGCCCACATTGATTGTGCTCTGAGATGTTACATGGCTGGCACTGTGGGAGGAAGCATTGGGTTGGATTCTGAATACTATTGCAGGCGCTGTGATGCAAGGACAGATCTGGTTTCACATGTCACGAGGATTTTACATACATGTGAATCGCTTGATTCTCGGGATGACATTGAGAAGATTTTAAATCTCGGTGTCTGCATTTTGCGTGGTTCACAAAAAACCAGTGCAAATGAGTTGCTGAAACGTATTGAAGTGGTCATTGCAAAGGTAAAAGTAATAGCTTTATAGTAGTTTATCCTTGTCCACACTTGAGTTCCCAAGGACCAGCAATATAACATTTTGCTATATTGATCAGCTTAAATGTGGGACTTGTCTTGAAGATATTTGGAAAGAGGAAGACAATATTTCAGCTGTTTCTATGGGTAATTTTCCCTTTATAAAATCAAGTAATTATGTTATGATGAACAGCTTACTAGTTTTTGGATGCAACTTAAAAATATAATTAATAAATTAGTAGCGTGTGCACAAGGTTTTAAAAGTGCATAGTCATGCAAGAGTATTGAAAATACTCTCTCTCTCTCGTGGAAATTGAAGTGCTTTTCTTTCCCAATGATCCCTTTTCCACTAAATTTCAGTTGCAAGACACAAATATTTATCTATCTCTCTCTCTCTGTGATGGACGGTTATTGTTTAAATACAGATGTCTCTCATCAAGGAAATACTGCCCTGGAAGTTACAGCATGCCCTGAGCCCATAGGTGTCAGAACAAGTTCAGAAGTAATGTCTACATCTTTTCATTATCGAACTGAGTCTCAAAAACTTGAGGTAGAGATTGATCAGGTTCTGCAGGCACTAAGAAAGTCACAGGAGTCTGAATTTAGAATGGCGGAGGATAGCCTTCATGCACAAAAGAACTATCTTTGTAATCTGTATCAGCAACTTGAGAAGGAGAAGTCTGATTTGGTACGGTGCACATCACCTGACCCAGATGCTTTACTGAGTACTGTATTGAGCAGAGTGAAGCAGATTAAAGGGGAAGTAAAAAAGCTCAAGGATATGGAAGAAGTGGCCAATGGGTTTGGAAAGACTTCTAGAGCTATCCTGAAGGAACACTTCAGTTTAGAAATTGAGGAATGAAGTAAACCCTTACCGGATTATGATGGTTTATTTTCATCATTTGTTCATTAAATTTTGGTCTTGAACTGGCTTCTTCATGGTTTGAACTGAATAGCCATATAATTTTCTTGCGATTGTGCTGTCACAGTTGTGTGAGGTTCATATATGAGGGTCTGTATCAGAATGAGCCGGTGCGTGGTGATGACATGTCATGCCTGGCAGAACAAAGGGATGAAGACCCCGTTGAAAAACCAGAAATCCTTAGTGGCTTATTAAACAAAGTGAATGAGATAAGATGTAAAGGTTGTGGCTCTGTCCTGAGTGATCAAGAAAGACTGACAGTGGATGCTTAAGGAACCCTCCATGCCGAGGTTTGTATCCTATCAGCTCCCTAAGAATCTGTATCTTCTTGCAGTGAACTGATCATTGTGTTTTTCGATGAAATGGCACATGAGAAGTCATTGCAAATACTCTGTTTAAAGCATCAGGCAGCTGTGTTCTAGCACACAGCTTCCCAATTTCCCTGATTAGCAGCTGTGTTTTTCTTTTTATGTTTTTGTCAAGACGGTTTGCCTGGCCGGGAAGTTGGAAATTTTGGCAATTAGAAACATTTTGGATCGGAACTGCATCGTTTTGTTAGTTCGTTGTCTCTGGCTAGAGATTTGCGGAAATGCAAATGTAAACATTGACGTTTCCTGTACACGGTACATATATACAAAATGCAGGAATAAGTTCCTTCAGAATGAAATGGACTATCATTTTTATTCTTTAATAATTTTGTTGTGTTTATTTATTTTGTTATTTTGTTAATGACTAATCCATAAAAGAGAGATTACAACAAAACTCATTAAGGTTTTGATTGTTTAGGTTACCAAAATTCTTTAACCTGATCCTCGGGCACATTTTGGTCCGATTGTGAAATGAGGGGAGATAGAAAGGAAGTAATGATTACTACATGACCCAGTTTGGTTTTTTTTTCTTCTTCAAGTTTCGAATAATATCTGTGATTTACAATAAATAGTAATCGTGAGGCTGTGAAGTTACAAGAAGCATTTAGCTTCTGTGAGGCTGTGAAGTTACAGCAATAACCTCTCATGCTAGTAGCTTGATAAATTAATGAAGGAAATGATGAATGCCGAGACTCCATTGTAAATATTTTTTTTTGACTGATAGCATATCAACATGACTGAATTTGGAGATGTGAAACGAGACAAGAATGTCACAATGCCAAAACCTAGGCAACTTTTACAAGGAAACTAAAGCACAACCCATTCTTAACTCTCAAAGCAAGACATCTCCATAAAAGAATCAGTTGTCTACATTCAGAGAAAATTGCCAGCAAATCCAACCATATCATCCCAAATCCATCCTGGGGCATGCTATGTCTAACCAAGAAAACCTCTGGCTTTCTGATTAACAAATTGAAAGGTTAAAAAATAAGGAAGAGACAAAGGAAGAAAAGGGCAGTAGCATGTCAAGCAGGAGAATCAGATTCTACATAAAGCATCTTCAAGGCAACTCATCAGTAGCACTCAGCCGATGATCATGAGAGAGAGAGAGAGAGAGAGAGAGAGAGAGAGAGAGAGGTAATCACAAAAGAATCATCAGAAAAACACTAAGAAAAAGGGAGTAACGAGAGAGAGAGAGAGAGGTCATCACAAAAGAATCATCAGAAAAACACTAAGAAAAAGGGAGTAAAAGGCTGTATAAGATACTGTTATATATAATCACATTGCTAGACACTGAAAAGCAAAGATATGGCCATCTCATTTAATTGGTAAACGTGAAAAATAAAGGGCACGTTTGATAACCATTTCAATTTTAGTTTTTAGTTTTCATTTTTTGTGCTAGAGTATAGAGGAAAAAGAGGGAAAACGGAATTGAGAATGAGAGTAGAGATGGGATTGAGAGGGAATATGAGAGGGAAGGATGGGAGGGAAGAGTAACAAAAGTGAAAACAAAAACTAAAAACTGAAATCTATTTGAAATTGTTTTCACTTTTGTTACTCCTCCCTCCCATCCTCCCATCTCATCCTCTCTCTCAATCTCATCCTCATTCTCATTCTCACTCTCATTTTCTTCTATACTTACAAAAAATGAAAACTAAAAACTAAAATTGAAATGGTTATCAAACGTGGAAAGTAAATCACTTCAGCTCACATTAGAAAACCATATATGGATCCTTTAGGTTGACCAGTAGACCATGTACAGACCCACCAAGTGGACCATCCATGGTTCCAATAAGTGGGCCAGAAGCATATATTCTTAACTATGAAGTAATGCAGGCATTGGTTCCTGGTAATTTTTATGCAACAAGGGCAGATAACTTACTTCCACCAAAAGTTCTAAAATGGAAATTTTTTTTTCAAGGAATTGAAAATCAAGAAAAACAGTCAATTGGATAGCAGAGTCTCCAGAACTAGGTCATAAGAGAACCAGAGCATAATTAAGGCTAAACATTGATCACTGAGAATATGTAAAGAAGGGGATAGGTTGAATAAGTTGAGAGTTTAGATTATAAAGAGAACAAAATATTTGGTGTCTTCAAAAAGACATTCTTTCGTCCTGTAGGTGAATGAATAATCTTTTCAGAAAACACAAAAAGAGATTCATATAATATGAGGGCAAAGTAAATCTCCCAGAAAACAAAAAGAAAGGTGAGCACAAAGCACTATTTGCCTATAAACTCAAGTACACTATAATTAAAAATACTGATCAGAACCCAAAAACCATCATGCACCTGCAAAAGCAACACAAATGAGCTAAATGAATCTAAAGGCCAGCCATTTCAAATACCACCATTGCCAAAACCAACATTTCTTCATTCAACAAGAACAGCATACAACAACTAGTTCCATCAACAACAGCCTCAGATGCTTAAGTTGCAAGCTAAATTCAACTTCATTGGAACAACTAAAATTATAAACCCCCAAAAGAAGAAAAAAAAAGAAAAAAAAAGAAAAAAAAGAAGAAAGAAAAAAAAAGAGAGAATACATTACTGTACAAGCACAAGGCGGTTACCCATACCTCCTCTGAAACCCCCATTCCCATTCCCATCTCCATCACCCCAAACCTCTCCACCGCCATTTCCACCGTCCGAATTCTCGATCCCCTCGGCCTTCGGCACCGTCACGATAAGCTCACCGTCGACGAAAACCGCGCTTGCCAACTCGGGCCGAGTCGACTCGGGCAGCCGAAACCTCCACATGTCGAGCTCAAGCTCGTCCAATGTCAATTCCGCCGACCCACTTTCCCGAACCACGATTTTGGTCACACCCGGATAGATTTCGACGGTGTGGGCCCTCACGCCGTCGCCGATGTTATCTGTTTCGGCAATAAATCGGAAGCAATCGGGGTTCTCCTCGACCAAAACTTCGGCGTCGGAGCGAAATGGAAGCTCCAGGACCCGACTGAAGACATGAGGCAGGCGGCGGAGCTTCTTGTGGGTCAGACCCAGAAGGGCCTCAGCTTCAGAAAGTGGGTTGCTTGAGTTGTATTGGATGGTGATGTTGCGCTTCTTGGGCATCGGGTGGACCTTCATGGCTTGGGCTTCAATGGCTGTGGTGGAGGTGCAGAAGAAAGAGAGAGATTGAGACAAGATTAATAGAAATATGAAAGATGCCCTTGTGAAAAGGGAAGGCCAATCTTGGGTGGGAATCAAAATCCTGATTGGGTGGTTGTTTTTATGAAAAGAAAGAATCATAAAGGATTGGTGGGAAAATTTGTTTTGGGTATATATGGGTTTTGTTTGCTTTGCTTTGCTTGTTTTGGGATGAGACTTGATGGGAAACTAAAAGAAATACCCTAACCCTAGAAATTGGGTTGAAATGAATTGAATTGAATTGAATTTCCCTATCTGTGTTTGTGTGAGAGATTGAGTCCCCAGAAAAGGCAAAATTCTTTTTAATGAAAGGAATGCTGCTGCAAAGGCAAAGGCAAATGCTGTCAATGAAATCTCCCTTTCTGGGTATGCATAGTGGCTAGAGCCCATGGGGAGAATATAAAAAATGCAAGGAGGGTTGGGGTTTCATCCTTGGACTTTGCCAAAATTACAATTCTGGCCATTTTATTTTTTGGACCATCCAAAATCTTATAGCTTTTTTTGTACCAAAGAAATCTTTACAGGTCTGATATTCTTACTTTTTAAATACAAAGGTTGAGTTTTGTTGTCAGTATATGCATGGTTAATGGGTCATGGCCTCATGGATGTGGAAGCAGCAAGGTGGGTTTAGGCAATGAATGAATGACAGACCTCTTTTTTGGCAATTACTATATCAGTTCTTTGTTTTTTTTTGAAGATTTTTTCTATTGAAATGAACGATAATATATTAAACTCACATACGCTGTATAGATGCTAGTACTTGAACTCAAAACATTTTTCTTAGAGAAAATTATTCTAAACCATTATACTAGTGGGTCATTTGTCTGTATCAGTTCATATGACTATTGATTTTATTTTTGTTTTTGGTTTAATGGGAGAAGAGAAAATGGCTCTGTAAAAGAGCGAAAGATAGAACTCTCTGAAAAAATTGATGTCTCTTCTTAAGAGCAAATTCAAGAGCATCTTTTATTCTTAGTGTGTATTTCATATTTTGATTTAAAGAAGGAGTGTTGATAGAAAAAGAGGAAATAAGGAAAAAAAGAAAGGAAAGATATTCCTTTAATAATATTAGAGTAATGCTACACTTACCACATTATTATCTCACATTTTTATACCACATGATGTGGCATGTCCATATCATATGTCATATCAATTAAATTAATGAAGTGTATTTTAATAAAGAAAATTAGAAAAACAGAAACTAGTATTTTACATGATGTGGTATGTACACATCAGCTGCCACATCATGTGATATAAAATTGTGGTATAAAAAATGTGATAAGACTAGTATTATTCATAATATTATAGAATAATATACACGTACATAGGAAGTAGTTTCTTAGTAATTGTAAGTCACTTTCTAAGATCTAGAGTCGTGACACAATTTAGGGTGTCGTCTTGAATATTTCGGCTTTTTATGTGGGCCTTTGCGAACACGTTTTGGGATTCCTTATGACATTTAGATATTGTGATAACTATTTTTCTTTTTTCTTTTTAAGTATGGTTTATTTAATTTATTTTTCTTTTTTTATATATTGTTATAAAAATATTAATATAAAAATGGTTTATTTTCTATAGTAATAAAAATATGAACCTTGGTCTTACAAGAACAACAATTAATATAATTAAAAATCAGAAAAATCATGACCAAAAAAAATATATATATATATATCTTGCAATTTCATTATTTGTAAGAAGGGGTTGTGGGGAATGGGGGCACATGCCTTCTCAAATATTGAGGGGCACCTTCTTAGAAATTACAGTCCACCTTCATCCTTGTCTAATAAATCAAGACCGTGAGTTGCACTTTCGACTTTGTAGGACACGGTAATTAGAGAAAAGAAATTGCACTTTTGTCACAGAAAACCCTAAACCAAAGCAAAGAAAAATTTATGTGGCTGCTTACATAATTAATTAAATGATAATTTATAGTTTAAAATTTGGCTTTTTACAAAATTTCAAATGGATCAACTCAGCGTGTTTTAAATTTTAAAATTAAAAGATCATAGAAAATACAAGAAAATTTGAGACACGAAATGCATCTTTTATGTAATTATATAAAGACACGGAATGAAGGTTCCTTGATCCTTCCCCGAAGGGCGGCCAACTAAAACAAAACTATCTTTAATTCATCATCTCTACAAAGTTTTGGATTAAATTTTGTCTGGTTTCAGATGGCCAAACGCGTGGGGAGGTCCTGCCTGATGCAGACAGTACTTGCTGTACTTTTCATTGTATATTTCGCAAAAAGAAAAAAAGAAACGAGCATGTATATATATATTTTGTCCTTAAAAAAAATAATTTATTTGAATTAAACCCAAAAATTAGAGGGTGGACGCATTAAAACTAGGGACATTTGGTAATATATTACCAAGGCTTAATATATGCTTACTAGCTTTCCACTACTCTGGAACCAAGAACACAGAAAGTGCTTAACGGGAAAATATGATATGTGCATCTCCAAACCAACCACTTATTTTTGTTCTTGCCCATTGCAGGAGCACTTACATTTACAAGTGCCTATCGAGCCCAAATGGAACTTCACTATTTGATTCTTCAATAATTACACAGCAGTGAAAAGTAAATGACAGTAACTTGCCCGATACAGTTATAAAGTTCATAAAGATGCTCTTCCTGAAGGAGGCTGTCAAACACACAAAACACTAGGAAAAAGCAACTTCTAATTCCGTTTAACTCTCCCCTTTGATCTTCTCCACTGTTCAATTGCATTCAACTCGCAGTTACGTTTGTTGGTAGTGTGGTAAGTCTTCTTGATGGTGCATCCGACGCCTACGGTGAGATCTTTTCCGGTTACGAGTGTGTGCTTTCGGGGAACTGCTGGAGGTACTCGGAAGAAGAATCTCCTCACTTGTTGTACTACCAAAAACACAATCAAGCGGGTCTACCATTGAATCAACACCCGAGTTCGTCTACAATAAGAAAAGGCCGAGTCAGTCTACAATAAGAAATTGCTGAGTCAGTATATAAGGGACCTTTATCATATGCCGAGTCAGTAAGAGTAATTTCCAAAGTTTCAGCAATACCTCAATTCCAAATCATTCTTCTGCACTACCATCATTACTTTAAGAACTAATTTCATCAGTAGTTTAAGGCCATTTTTACTAAGAAAAGAAATTACTCGATAAGTATTCTTACAGGAACTTGTTTGGGATCAAATTTGACCCATTTTTTGTCAGAGACATTTTGGGTGTGTTGGGAATCACTGCCAGAGGTAGTGTTTTGGTTACCATGGGAACCCTTGTCCGAATCACCTTGAGAGTTGCTGTAAGAGTCGCTGTCATTTGTTTCTCGACCATGGGTAATGTTATCACTAAAATAATTCCGATAACGCCACCTTATTGTTGGTTGATCTGAGGTAGCATCATCAAAAACTTTCTCAGAGTAGAACTGTTTAGAGATAAGCCGCATCCTAGAAGGATCATTCTGGTACTTCCTCACCATTCTGTCATTTGAATAACAATTCATAGTTCAAAAATTCAAAGGGAGCATATGTACTCTGATAATTACATAAAAATCCAAGTATCCCAAGATGTAATGGGAGCACATATATTGGTCATATATTAAAATGCATTTTTTCTAGCCTGGATAGATGTACAGTAATATGTACTCTGATAATTACATACACAAATCCAAGTAAACAATGCCAACGATGTAATGGAAGGGCAGACAATAGCTATACGCAGAAATGAAGTTTTTCGTGAATCTAACCATGTAGAGTAAATGACAATGTCTGTGAAAGAGCAGAAGTTTTAAGCAGGTTTGGGCACCACTCCCTTATTTATTACATTTACAACTTAAGACGCTTACGGGAAAAGATGATGGTGGAAGGCAATATTGAACGGTAAAATGAGTCTGTAGTCTATTTGTCACACTCTCTACATACTGTACTTTACAAGTCAAGGGTGACTTAATTTAAATTTAAAACTAGTGCATGAGAACAACAATAATATACCATGACCTCTCATAATAGACAAAAAACTACTTCCAAGAGAGTTATTTAGATTATGATGCTTATCTACACTCTTCAGAAAAATTTAATTGCAACAAAAATATAACGGGTGACATGAACGGCATCCATTCCAGGCTACTGGCTAGGCCACAAACCTGGATAAACTAGGCTCTTTGAAAACATTGACTTTTAACCTTTTCTTTGAGATGATTTTTAGCCCAGTGCAACTCCAATTAATGGGCTACTTCCTAGACTTCAGAATGATATTGACTTGAATTTGATAATCAAATGAGGAAAACGAACTAATTAAATTTTCGTAAACTAATAAGTGATGCTAGTGATCTTTGGCTAACTTAGATCAGCAACCATGGCCTGCCAACATGTCTATTCATGAATGCCAGAAGACAATAAGTTTTCCTAGAAAACTGCACCGAGTGAATTCATTACAATCCTAAAAATAAGTAAGGTGACATACATAGTTGCTAACTCCGCCTGCATCCTACTTCCATCCTGAGAAAGAATATGGTTAACACATGAATCTAAGGATCTAGAGAATCTCCACAGTCCAAATAAAGCAGCAGCTCCTGCAGAAGAGTAAACATGATTTAAATGTGAAATGATGGATAGCTAAGATCATGGATAAATAGATAGATAGTTTAATTCACCTCCTGAAAGGTTGATTCGAATAAGCTTATTCAGCTTTGAAGATGCTGCCATAAAGCAATTGAGATTGTTAAAAAAAGGAAACACAGAAATAAACGAAAATGATGAAAAAGAAGTAATAGCAATCCATATTCACAGTTATAGGACCCCAAAAAAGAACCTATGATCTTTTAACCTAAGTTAAAGGCGGCGAAAAAATATACAAAATTGTTTATTAAAGAATCCTACCATATTTTTCACCAGCTCGATCACTCGAATGAGTATGAAAAAAATCCAGTACATTATTGATATGCAGACGGTAAATGACTCTTAAAAGAACCAGGAAATATGTAAGCAGTACAACTCTCTAAACCATATAATTTCAATTGCGGAACTGATATCCTTTTCCACTTGAACTGTTTCAATAAAAAAGTGAAAATGAGAAAAAGAAGAAAGAAAAAAAAAGAACAAGAAAGCAGATGTATCAATGGATTGCTCTTCTCCAAGCAGGGCAGCCCACATGATTCAATAGACTGTACGTAGTGCATATCATGCAAACCTTCATTATAGCTTTGTTTTCTAACAAGCAGCCTTGAAACATACTACGCATGAATTTATTGACAGGTGTTCGAATCTATGTGTAGTAATCTGCAGACATCTCATGTTAACTACCTTAAAACTATGGAACAATGAGAAGTCGAACTACTAGTGAACCCATGTTTCTCTATCCAAAACCAATCCAAATTGTTAACTAAAAATGACCAAATCAAAAGTGGGTTGTCCTGAATGTGAATTCAAAATGCAAGTCAAATTGGTTCATAATAAAAAGTCGTTCGCCTGTACCACTACTATTATATCATACAATTACAAGCTTTGGAGAAATCAATGGCATTGCAAAACTCTGACCTCCCAATATTTAAAACACATAGAAACTCATAATTGGAAGATAAAATTTTAAAAAAAAAAAAAAAAAAAAAAAAAAAAAAAAAAAAAAAAAAAAACAAAACAAAAGAAGAAGAAGTGTCAAATGAGAGACCTGTCCAGGCAACAGTAGCAGCAGCAAGACCTCCGAATGTAAACTCCCTGACAGCCTTGGACTTGCAAGTTAAAAGAAGCGTTCTTTCTTCAGGCGTCAAATTGACCTGAAACATTATGTACAGCAAAGTTAGCAATTAATGGGCGCTTGTTTGCTACCGTTTCGGCCAACGTGAATTGGCTTTTGGGTTTCGAGGATTTTCATACCTTTTTGGACCTGAAATGTTGCTCCAGCTCGAACAGAGCTTCGCCCATTTTGCTGTTTTGGGGATTTCGGATCATAATGTATTTTCCCGTATATAGTATGCTATACACTCCAAAACGACATGTCGTTTTTCTGGTAGTCATGCGATTAGATAAACTAAGTGCCTCCTGCTTCCCTCCATTTTTCTTCCATCCTCCCCCAACTTCAAACCAACCACCGTAACTTTGAAGGTTTGAACTTTGAAGAAATATCAATGGCGAAGAAGCCCTGAGTAAACACTCAAGAAACCATTTTCCTTCACTTTCTCACTTCCCAAACACAATGGTAAGCCTTCCCCACACCACTCTGGCTCTCCCTCCAAACCCAAACCCGAACCCGAACCCAAATGCCAACACACCCACAACCCTCTTCACAGCCATATCCTCCTCCAAGAACCTGAGACAGCTCAAACAAGTCCACGCCCAAATCCTAAAATCCAATCTTGACCGCTCCGACGACCTTCTTTTCAATCTCCTTCTCTCCTCTTGTACCCTCTCGCCGAGCCTCCACTACCCTCTCTCAGTCTTCAACCAAATATCGAAACCCCAAACCCATTTGTGCAACAAGCTCCTGCGTGAGTTCTCGCGACGTGCAGAGCCTGATAAGGCGCTTTTGGTTTATGAGAGGATGAGGAGGGAGGATGTGGCTGTGGATAGGTTCAGCTTTCCGCCATTGTTAAAGGCTGTGTCCAGAGCTTCGGCTTTAACTGAAGGGGTGGAGATTCATGGGCTCGCCTTGAAGTTGGGTTTTGATTCGGACCCGTTTGTGGAGACGGCGTTGGTTAGAATGTATGCGGCTTGTGAGAGGATTATGGAGGCACGCTTGGTGTTTGATAAAATGTCTTGCCGAGATGTCGTTGCGTGGAGTATTATGATTAATGGGTATTGTTTCGTTCTAATGTTTCAAGTTATTCAAAAAAAAATTGGCATCCGAAGGCGATAGAATTACTGTATTAACGTTTTCAAGAGTCCCAAAAGAAGTTTGAAGTTTTGATCTTAAGGAGCCCAGTATCAAGAATTAAGTGTTCACTTGACGGGAAAACAATTTTTGGAATGATTTTCACCTCTAGATTGTTTCAATCATTCATTAGAATTGAAAGTTTATCTCTTTCATTTGACCTGTGACATTTACAAACAGGTACTGTCAGAGCGGCCTTTTTGACACAGCATTTTACCTCTTTGAAGAGATGAAGAACTCTAACATGGAGCCAGACCCAGATGAGATGATTCTTTCTGCCATTCTTTCTGCTTGCGGTCGTGCTGGAAAGTTAACTTACGGGAAAGCAATCCATGACTTCATTAAGGAGAATGATATCATGGTTGACTCTCATTTACGAAGCGCTCTTGTCGCCATGTATGCAGGTTGTGGCTCTATGGATTTGGCTCAGCAATTGTTTGACAAGACATCACCAAAAGATTTTGTAGTTGCAACTGCCATGGTTTCTGGGTATTCAAAACTAGGGCGGGTTGAGGATGCACGTTTAATTTTTAACCAAATTGTTGAGAAGGACTTGGTGTGTTGGAGTGCTATGATATCTGGTTATGCTGACAGTGATCGACCTCAAGAGGCTCTTAGATTGTTCAATGAAATGGAAGTTTCAGGAATAAGACCTGATCAGGTCACCATGTTGAGTGTCATTTCAGCTTGTGGTCATCTGGGTGCACTGGATCAAGCCAAGTGGGTCCATTTATATGTTGGCAAGAATGGATTTGGCAGAGTTTTGTCTGTCAACAATGCCCTCATTGATATGTATGCCAAATGTGGGAGCTTGGAAAGAGCAAAAGAGGTATTTGAGAAAATGAGAAGAAGAAACGTAATATCTTGGACCACTATGATTACCGCCTTTGCCATGCATGGGGATGCTAGTAATGCACTAAACTTCTTCAATCAAATGAAAGATGAGAATGTTGAGCCCAATGGGGTTACATTTGTGGGCGTGCTTTATGCTTGTAGCCATGCAGGGTTAGTTGAGAAGGGCAGAAAAATCTTTGAATTGATGATCAATGAATACAACATCATTCCGAAACATGAGCACTATGGTTGCATGGTTGACCTCTATGGTCGTGCTGGTCTCCTGACAGAAGCTCTTGAGGTTATAGAGGCAATGCCGTTTGCACCAAATGTTGTCATCTGGGGATCTTTGATGGCTGCTTGTCAGATTCATGGTGAGATGGAATTGGGAGAATTTGCTGCAAAACAGCTTCTTGAGATGGAACCAGAGCATGATGGAGCCCTTGTGGCCTTATCAAATATTTATGCAAAACAAAGAAGATGGGAAGATGTTGGAATGGTGAGGAAGAAAATGAAAAATAGTGATATCTCTAAGGAGAGGGGATATAGCAGGATAGAGCTAAACAATGAGGTACATGAGTTTTTAATGGCGGATAGAAGTCATAAACAAGCAGATCATATCTATAAAAAATTAGATGAGGTAGTCAGTGAGCTGAAGTGGGCTGGTTATACTCCCAACACATGTTGTGTTTTGGTTGATTTAGAAGAGGAAGAAAAGAAGGAAGCCATTCTCTTGCACAGTGAGAAGTTGGCTCTTTCTTATGGTTTGATAAGTAAAACGAAAGGTTCTAGCATTCGCATAGTTAAGAATCTCAGGATCTGTGAAGACTGCCATGCTTTCATGAAGTTCGCTTCAAAAGTCTATGAGAGAGAGATTATTGTCAGAGATAGGACTAGGTTTCACCACTACAAACATGGTTTCTGTTCTTGTAAAGACTATTGGTAATGTATTATTTGTTGATATTAAATCAGTGTACTTAATTAATAATTTATTTGAAATTAAAATGTCAATAATGAAAATGTTGGTGCTAAAAAAACTTCTAATATAAAATTCAGAAGAAAAGTAGCCCGAGGATTTGGTCTAATGTTCTTGCTGGTGACTACTTTTTGATTGATTAATGTGTGCATGGCCTCTAATAGTTACGGACACTTCCCTAGAATTGTATTTTCTGGCAATTTGCAGGTGCAACAGCACAAGGAGAAACTTACAAATGCAATATTTTCAAATGACTTGGTAAGGTAAAACTCTTAAGCTACAAGTCATTATTTTGAGCCTTGTTCAAGATATTTCGTTTAGAACAATTTGAGATACTATCTGGATTCATAGAGCCACACAGAAGCTAGTTTCTTGCTAGTTAATCAATATCAGGAAAGCAACAATTTCCTGATTACATTACATTGTTAGGCAACATATACAGTTTGAAATCAAAATTAATAATTAAGTCAAGAGGTTCCAGAAAACCACAGAACACATGGGGAAATTTCTTTTTTAAGCTTCTCACAAGATATGAGATCTGGATATCTGCTGAGAGAAGACATTGCACCTCCGATGTCCACTGATTCTCTTTAGGTTGGGATTTTGATGTTATATCCTGCAGTAGTTTGAAGGTACTGGTTGTTTCCAAAAGTAGAGCAGAGCCAAAACTTCTGCTTCATACTTCCAAGCATTCTTGACATCCTATTCTTCAAAAAGGCTACTGCAGCTGAAACCAATCTTTGGCCATCAAATGTTGAGCTCCACTGGTACTCAAGAATCCATGTATTCGGATCTAACTGCACAGCTGAGGCACCCCAATTTTTCTGCACCCAGGAAGTGTTTGCCTTTCGAATCACATAGCCAAGCTTTCCATCCGACCACTTCTCAACAACATCGACAATGGGGGTAAGGAAGTAGCATATGTTTGTACATCATGACACAAAACTGAAAAAACATCTCAAGGGCTGACCATACTAAGGCTAATAGAAATGATCTAGCAACAAAGTTTTCAGCTTTACCTCTGTGACTCTGCCGGATAAGATTGTGAAAGACCGGGAAGAAAATCCACTTGTGAGCAACCCTGCGGTCTGCAAAGGCCATCCCCATACGCCCACCTCCTCAATTGCAGATTTATATAATGTGCAATGTGAGCTCAGAAGCAAACCATCCTAACAGATCAGAAATTTCAAGTTTTTACCAAAAGGGTTGAACCAAATAAGCTGAATAAAATTTACTTCAAAAGAAAGAAAGAAACAGAAGAAGTTTGATTACCACGCACCTGACTAATTTCCCATATAGAATTAGAATAGCTGCAATTTGAAACCTTTCCTTGAACAAGACCCTGCACCTCTTTCTGCAAGAACCTCAGCCTCCCATTCAAATCATCCACAGCCCAAGATTTTTCACCAACATTTCTCACCATCTCAGGTGACAGAACAGGTTTCAAAGCCCCAGAGACCAGATTAGAAACTCCACTCACAGCAAAATAAACCAAGCTTAAACCCAAAATCATTCTCCAAAAATCACACCCAAAACCCCAATTTCTCTCCCTCTTCTTAATCTTTTCCTTCACTTTCAATCTTGCAGACGATTTACGACCCGGGGACTTTGGAATCTGAGGAGAGTTTGATCTGGGTGTGGACAAAACCGAAGCATCAAAAGAGATGGGAGTGAGTTCAACACTGCGGTTGGTCTTGGGCCTTGAAGCTGAGAACTTGGTGAGTGTGCTTTTCTGGGAGCTAAAAGGCATGAGATCAAGAGTGGCATTGATGCTGGCCAAGCACATATCACACTTGCAGTTGGCGTCTTTTCTGCATCCTGGGTAGTAGCAGCTGTCACGATTTTCAGATCGGTCGTCTTCCATGGAGGCCGTGGTGGTGCTCGATCTCACTGAGGATGATGTTGTGGTCGTCGTGGTTGACGAAGATGAGAGGACGGTTTTCATGGCTGCTTGGGTGCTTCGGGGTTTAGGAGAGTGACTTGGTTTCTTAGACGACATGGTCTTTTAGTGTTGTTCAATGCTTACTGTGCGGGGAAGATATGGGTTTTAAATTTCAAAATCCCCAACGGTCATATATGGCATTGGTCAGATACGATTTTTTTTTAAAAGTACAAGAAGTAAAGTTACCTATATGGCTTTTCAAATTACCATATAGGTAAGCAAAATAAATTATGAAGAGCCATATTTACTTCATTTCAGATAATATGAGCAAACTATCCCTTATTCATAAATAACAGCAATAATTACACAGACTGGCTCATCACTCATGTATAACTTATGCAAAATCAACTCATAAATTGATTTTTTTAAAGAAAATAAAAGCACTTTGTAAAATTATTTAAGATAACTGAATATAATTCATTAGTATTTATTAAGTAATTTATGAAATTAATTAAAATACTGAATACTAATTATTCATTAAATAAAGAATAATTAATATAATTAAATAAGTCTAAAATATTAATTGCAAATTATTAAACTAAACAAACTAATTTTTTATTAAAAAAATTTTAAAAAAATAAAGTCCACAACATAATTTAAAATAATTAATTACTAGTTATTAAGTTTGATCAAATTAGTAAAATATTTAAATACTAATTATTCACTAAAGAAATAATAATTAAAACATAATTACTAATTAAAAGGCTAAAGTATTACTTAATTACAAAAAAAGAAAACCATTTTGTAAAGTATAGCCGAGCGGCTATACGTTTAAAATACTTGAATATATTCGTATAGCCGCGGCTATACTTTTGCAACACATTAATACTTAAAACGTATGGCCGTACGGCTTATAATACATTAGTATAGCCGTGCGGCTATACTCTCTAAATGTGTACGAATATTTTAAAAGTATAGCCGCGCGGCCATACCGGATGTAAATATATTTGAATATTTTAACAGTATAGCCGCGCGGCTATACTTTACAAAATGGTTTTTTTTTAAAATTAAATAATACTTTAGCCTTTTTAAATTACTTTAATTATTATTTATTTAATGAATAATTAGTATTTAAATATTTTACTAAATTAATCAATTACTTAATAAATAGTAATTAATGATTTTAAATTATTTGTGGACTTTTTTTATATAGTTTGTTTAGTTTAATATTTTTGCAGTTAAGTTAACTTAACCTCATTTATATATTAATTATTATTTTTGTTTTAATTATTATTTATTTAATGAATAATTAGTATTTAAGTATTTTAATTAATTTCATAAATTACTTAATAAATACTAATTAGTTATATTTACTTATCTTAAATAATTTTGTCTCAACAATCAACTGTTTACTAATTCCTCATATTCCTATTTATATCAAGTGAATATGCTAGGCATAAGTTAGGCATAATGCTTATTGTATACTCCTATAGGAATCAGTGCAAATGGTATAATATTTAACATTAACATGAGCATCAGAGTTAATTTTGTTATAACATGAGCATTATGTGCTTGTTTTAGTTTATTTCTCCTTTAATGTCCATCTACATCTATAGCCATTTTAATAAACGAAAACAAGATGCTCGGTTAACTTGTCTCTTGTGCTTTTCCTTCATCCTCCAAAAAGTAGGTGTGCTATTTGCTTTTTTAATAAGAATCCCACGACATCATAGTTGTGTTTGTGTGTGTGAAATCTCCATTTCCTATAGTTTAGACTATCGCTTGTATTAAAAAATAAAAAATAAAAATCTATTTTCACAATTCATTTTCTTTTCCTTCTTCATGTATTTAATAGAAAGCATGTGCAAAGTTTGACTAATCTTTCTCGAGAAAATGCTGCTACAAGATGGGGACCTGCATTTTGCTCGTGTTGGTTGAGTTTTGGGTAAATAGAATGTGCTGGAATTGAAATTCCTAAATAATTAAGCAGGCATATATCTGAGGATCTGTGGTTGAGGTGTACAAGTTCTACTCTGAGACTAGATTTCTACGGTTTCTTGCACGCCACACAAAACTTTTGGAATCAGATTGATTCATGACACGATGCTTCTTCATGAGTCGTAGCAGGCATTGACAATTCAGGTCACACATGGCAATGGCATCTTCTAATGCTTTACTAAAATAAAAAACAGTATGTCACAAAAAGCACGGTAACAGATCACATGGACCAAACCTAGTGAAAAAATCTGCCCACAATGAACTAGGGAATTTTGATTAGGGTGTCAATGTTATGCGTCAATATTCTCCGTCAAAATATGTATTTTAATTTTTAAAACATATCAACTTTCATTATGTGTTTCACACATCTGTCTCGTACCAAACTCACACACACATTTGCACACGTATGAACAACCGAGAATTGTTGATTAATTAATTGTCAATCAATTATTCACGTTTGTGATTGGATGATGGTTAGCATATAAGATTGTAGAAATTATCTTCCACAACCACTTATTAATTATATTGGGAAAAGTCATGCATTAGGTAATATATTGAGGCTAATGGATCATATTTTGTCAATCAATTAGTCTTTTCTAGTGGAGTGGGAAGTTGACCCATAATTGTTGCAATTCATTTAAATAATGGATAAAGACCAGATATTCTCTTCCTTAGTTATTGGTTTCATAAATCCCCAGGGGAGCCAGGTAGGAAAATATATATCTTCTACATCAAGAAGCATTTCAAGCCCAATCATTCTACATTCTTCCAAACCACTTCAAGCTTTGTTGATGTCTAAACAAGTTTATTTGACTGGCAAGGTAAAATAAAGCTTTCTTGTAAAACAGTGAACGGAATTCTATCTTGAAACAACTTTTAAGTCATCAAAAGAATATCATGATGCTTTAAGAAAAGCAGAATGAGAAGAAAAAAGTCAAAAAGAGAAAACTCAGGCTGTCTCTTGTAAAACAAAGTTAAAAGGGAGAAGAAAAAAGGGTTATATATCTGGTGTTTTGGAAATTAATTTACTAAAGAAAAAGAAGGATGACGGATTTAGTTTCCTCATTCATTTTAGCAGTTTTGATCTCTCTGACCAAGGAAAGAAGAGTGAAACATACCCCATATCAAATGGAACATGATAAAGCAAAACTAGGAATAAAAAATCCCCCTGTACAAGACTTAGAGTCTAAAGATTGAGTGAGAGAAACATAACTCATAAGCCATGAAATTAACTACCTTCATATATATAATATAATTATTCCAACCAAGAAACAGATGCCATTGCCACCTCCTCTGATTCCAATTAGTACAATGAGAAAGAAGAAGAATCACCCACTTGGGATGTGCTTGCTGATCTTGTATACTTCTTTGGTGAGGAAGAAGATGGTGATGAGGACATGTCTGACCTTCTCCGAAGCATCTGCCTCATCCCATCTGCTACTCTAACTGCAGGGTTGGATTTGAATTTGCCACAAAATGACATGTGAGCTCTCACAGCTTCTTCCATACCAAATGACTTGTTGCTGCCTTTGCTAACCTCATCTCTAACTGCTTCTGAGCACAACCCACATAACCATTTCCCATCAAATTTGGCCTTCACTTGACTGATGTAGTCTTGTGTGCAATCCTCTTTGAGTCCACAACACTCACACTTTACCTGCTCAATCTCCATTTTTGTTTTTCTTCTTTTGATCTCTGCTTTGCTGAATTAGCAATCTCTGAGAGATGAATATTCTTTTTTTTCCTTAAGTGCCAAAAGGATTCAAGAAAGGTGATGAACAAGGTATTGCAGATTATATGGATGTTTTTGTAGTTGGATTTGATTGCAATGATGGTGTGGAAAGTGGGTTTCTTTTCATTTCTTTTGTTTTTCTTTTGATGTGGTGTTGCTCACTTGGTAAGGATGCTATTGTTGCTTCAAGAACTAACAAGTGTTTGATGTATTGTATGAAAGCTTTTATGGTTGGATGTTGTATGAGAGCTTTTATGGTTGGGATTTTCTTTTTCTTTTTGATTGGTTATGGTTATTGGAAATTTAGGAGGGTGATAGAGACAAAACAGAGAGGGGAGAGATCGCTCTTATAAGGTGAGGGTAGAGAAAACTGCCATAATTTCCTCCATGTTCTAAGGGACATGGGGCAGTGGGAAATGAGACAAGAGTGGTCGGGGGGTCCTCAGGGTTGGCCCTTTCTATCATATGCAAATACTTAATTCCTATCCCCCCCACCCCCCCCCTAAATAAACAAGGGTGCGTAGGTTTTGGGTTGTAAATTACATCTCTCTCCACAACGATTATGACAAAGTCGTGCATTTTAGAGTCCTCGCACAACTAATGCTAGTATAACTCTTTTATATAATATAACACGACTGACGCTGGTATAACTCTTTCTATATAATATAAATTTCTTACTTTTTGGTAGTTTTAGTGACAGTTACTTTCGGTTGAAATGGCTTGTAGTGAATGTGGCTTGCCTTAGCTTCTGTCTAGCTTTTGGCTAAAGCTTTGGCTTTGGGTAGTTTGTTTGGTTATCTTTGTTCCATGAATGTGTTGACTTAACTGCTGACCATCTGACTTCCATTTACTATAGTAATAAAGCCAACATCACTACCATGCTTTGTTGACCAAACAGGCCTTGGGTGGTTCAACAGCCAATGATTGATCGAGAGGTGCATTATTAGGGGTTATAATTGTATGTTTTGCCCTACACACTGCCCTCCCTCCTTGGACATTCTTATGGAAATGAAATGAGAAATATTTTCCTCTCCTTTCATCCTCTGGTCATGACAGCTGAAATGTGACATGGCAATTAGCAAGGGATAATTAAGATGAAACTTGAACACTTAATCACTATGTAGCCATTAGTTATTGCAATAATTCAAACAACTTTGTCCTCCTTTTTTCTTTCAAGTGTCAACAGAGGAGAGAAGGTATGCTCATGTGCTATAGTCAAAATTCACAAGTGCTGTTGTTTTCTCCGCCCAGCAAATCCCACCCAAAGAAAAGAGAAAAGGGAAGGAAAAAGAAAAACAAAGGCAAATGGGATTGCATGCTTGTTGTCATTGCATTGCTTTAGCAAATACTTTACTTTCTCTCTCTCTCGCACACAATTTTTTTTTTTTTTTTTTTTTTTTTTTTTTTTTTTTTTTTTTTGGTTGATGATGCAATGCAACTGTATCATGGTATCATTGAGAAGGAAGCAATCTATGATTTTTGTCCAGATGTCGAAGCAATCTATGATTAAGATTTTTCACATCTTTATTTTTTCTTGTGGGGTTTTTGAAGCTCTCATCTTCTCATGCTGCAAAGTTGCCATCACCTTCCATCCACAGTGGAGTTTTGTCATGTGTAGTAATGTTGACTTGATTTGGCTTGTGGGTTCACTAACTCAGCCCACGTATTGGATTGTAAGTGGTCAATTACAGTGGGTATGGATTAATAATTTGGAGGGTTTTCCTCCAAAAGGAAAGTGATGTTCAAGATTATTTTAACTGGGAGAGTTCAGTATTTGTCTGCTAGTATATATATATAGTCTCCTTTTATTGAGGGATCCCTCAAATTATTTTAGGAACGCCCTTTAGGGTACCATATGAATCTTTTTTCAATGATCCTAATTGTCTAATTTTCAAGTCTTCATTCATAGATCATCCTTGCAAAAAAAATATAAAAAAATTGAAAATCATGAAGACATCTAATTGAGACCAACAAAATCAATGAGTACGGTGCTTCAAGAAAGTACTTAAATTTCAATAATTTAATTGAATGGTCAAATGATATCGGATTCAAGTAATTTTTTGTAGAAATGGTCCTTGAATGAATATCTGGAAAATAGATGGTTTAGATTAAAGAAATACTATGGGAAATTGGCTATATAAGGGTGTCCCTCAAATAAACTTATTTGAAGGATCTCTCAACAAAAACTCTCTATATATATATATACACATATACAGTCCCCTTCTATTGAGGGATCCCTCAAATAATTTTATTTGAGAGACGCCTTTTAGGTTACCCTACAATTTTTTTCCCAATAATCCTAACCATCTATTTTTTAGGTCTTCATTTATAGATCATCCTTACAAAAAATTAGACAAATCGGAAACCGTTTTGACATCCAATTGTATCTTACAAAATTAATGAACACGGTACTTCAAGAAAGTACTAAAATTTCAATAACTAAATTGAGTGGTCAAATGATATTGGATTCAAGTGATTTTTTGTAGAGTTGATCTTTGAATGAATATCTACAAAATAGACGGTTCGAATTAGTGAAATACAATCCGGAGTGGGGCCTACAAGAAGTGTCCCTCAAGTAATATTACTAGGTCTGCTTCATCACTCTTATATATATATAAGAGATAGACATGGAGCTATATACAAGGAGTTGAAATGAATGAATGAGACAACTCATTGAAGAGGCAAAAACAAGGGGCGCACAAAGTTGTTTGCTAACTTTTGTTACATATCTTGCGACCAAAACAATAACAAAAACTTATGTAAATTTTCCCTTTTGTAAATTTAGTAACAAGGGACAATACACAAATGGCATTACCAAAAGGGTAATTTTTTGTTCTTTTATATAGGTTTAAGTCAATTTAGTTGTTAACCTGCCATTCAATTCGAAAACGAAAGTAAATTTAAGATTTCCTTCTTTTTCTCTTTAATTACATGACACAAAGAATTCGTATTTGAGATATCTTTTAATCATTTTCGTATTTGAGATATCTCAACAAATTAGAATTACGGAGGTGAAAATTCCGGCAAACTATTTCATTTGCCCTTTTTTCACTCACTGGACAGGGGTCATGCTTTCCATTTTCTGTCAACCATCTTATCCATAGTAATTACAAGATACCATTCTGATTTGACATAGTCATGATGACACGTTATTTTCATCATTCTGTCCAACGAAAGAAAACCTTTTCAAAAGGGTTTTCTTTTATTATTCACGCACAGACTCTGATATGACATAAATTGTCAAATCAGATTTTTATTTTCCTTTTCGATTAGCATTTTAAGTGGTTGTAAGGTTATTAACGTGTTAATTCAATATGATCTTTACTTGGAGAGATTTGTATTAAGTTAGTTGGTTATGTTAGTGTGTTTGTTCTCTTCACTTGATGAGTTGGAATTCTCGTCTCCGTAATTTAAAGTAATAGTTCACAGTATCATTAAATTTGATCTCTCATTAAGTACAAAGAAAGTGATAATCGACAATGCAAAGTTAAGCAGAAAAGCGAAAGAGATAATCACAATTTGTTGATGTTAATCATATATGTCCACCATCCCTTAATAATAATTTGCTAAATCTTTAGATATCAAGTGACGGACTACCTACTACTAATTGGAGTTTGATCCTACTAGTCCCTATATCAATAATTGGAACCATTGATTGAAAAACATACGTTCAAGAAATCTTATGAAGATTTAATCATGGATTTGTACATCTTAAGCAATGTTAGGCAGCCATAAGCACACATTTGCCACGCAACTTATAAGATTTGAATGGTGAACCAGTTGGGTTCTCGTATAGCTAGCGAAAGGGACTAAATCCCAACCTAGAAGATTAGAATGCACATGTCTATAAAAGGGAAACGTCACAATTAATGAGGACAATTAACTTTGGTTTTGATCCTTTGTACATATTATTTCTACAGTTCAATGTATGTACGCCACCTTGTTGACGTATTGTTGAAGAATACAAGTCCCACATCGGAAACTTAACTAAATGAAATACAATATATAATGAATGGTTCCACTACTAATGTAACCGAAGCCTTTCATGATAAAACTCCACACCTATTAGGCTTTGTAGGTGATTAAGTTGGGAACAATATCAGTATTACAACATAACATATGACAATCACGTTGTATAGTTCGATTGGATGCTTGTGTACATAGGGATGATCTCTTGACTGTTTGAGAAAAATTATCAAATAGGTTAGTTTGTTTTTGCATTTGTTAGTTTGTTTTTGCATTTGTAGCATCTTTACAGTTTTTGGATTTCCCTACTTAAGGAATTCTATATAATAAAAAATTGCATTATGTAGTCGTTGGTGTTAAAGATTGTGAATTCCACGTTGAAAACTTCATAAAATAAAATATAACATATATTAAATGATTCAATTATTAATAACATCAAGTTATTTTGTATAAAACTCCACACATGTCGAACTATACATGTAGTTAAGTTGAAAACAATATCTATCAATTTAGTAAAATTGGTTCTCTCTTTCTCTTTCCTTTTCTTAATAAATTAATATATAATAAATTTCCAAGTATATTTCCAAGTATAATAAATTTCCAACCATGTAATCCGAATAAAACCCCTACCCAATTTATAATGCAAGAGGAAGCAACCTAGAATTTGGTTTGCTTCATGTGAGTTGTCCTTCAACTTCATGCATAAAATAACTAGTAGTATATTCAATCGCAACATTTATAAGCCCGTATTTACAAAGCATGGGAAATGAAATGATTTTCCATTCCCAAGCTCCTTTTTTTGCTAACCAAACGTCCCCTCAGAGTCCTAAAAGGTCTATGAACAAGCCATGGGCAAGCATGTGGGGTTGCCCAAGTTGAAGAGAGCCCCAGTTGCCCAAAAACTGTGGCCAGACAAAGAGTCCTTGTCATGAAACCGGACGTTTTGAGTAGTTGTCTGGTAGATGTCCGGCAATTCTAGTGGCCACAATGTTATTTCCAAATTCCAACTGATATTGTTTGTGGGTCGATGGCAAGATATGGCCCAAACTCCAATATCCCTGCAACTGTTGCTTGAACACGAAGGAATTCATGGATATTTACACATAAATAAACATATATGGCATGCATTTGGGTTTTATCTGATACCTTTTTCTGTGTATGCGGCCAAACTCACTTCATTCATGATTTTCAGATTAGCTGAATGTGACCTTTTACATGTTAAGTAACAAAAATGAATGAGTTAGGTATATGTCCTAAAATGATGAAGTGCTGGCTTCTCGGCTAGGAGGAGTTGGCTTAACAAAGTAGACAAGCCACTTAAGAGTGAAAGTTTACCTCGTTTGATTAAGGGAGTTAATTTTCTCACTCATCTTTTATCCGCTTACACTCCCTTTGTTGAAAATTGTATGTTCCCACTTCTCTTTTGTCCTCTCACACTCCTTTGTATGTTATAGTGAAAAGTATATTAAAAAAAAAACAAAATGAGTGTAAGTGGACAAAAAGAAAGTGGGAAAATCAACACCCTTGATTGATTTGTCTGGTTAATTAATCTTAAGGCATAACTGAATCTTTGTGCTTTGTATTGGGATTTAGATACCCTTTTTAAGGCATTATTTTAACAAACATTGTTTAAACTTCTTCCCCATAATAATTTCCTGGTTTGGGATTTTTATATGCCTATATGCATTGTTTTGAGGTCAATGATTAATCACATGGGTTTCTTGTTTGGTTCCCATTATCATATGAAGTATTGTATGTTTAAGTATTTGATAGGGAAGGTGGAGTTTGTTCAAAAATTAATTGTCTTCACATGGCATTCACATGCACTCACTCTCCTCTTGCAGGCCTCCCTCCCTCCCTATAGCAGCTACCAAGAATTCTTCTCTCCCAACTCACCTAATGCCTGACCCCCAATGGTACTGATCAAATCAATCTTTTGGCACTTGCAAACTCTTTTTTAGCATAAGGGCACTTGCAACTCTAGTTTTAGACCAACCAACCTACTTCTTATCTTCAATTTTAAAAACAAAGACATAACCTAGTGCTTCATAAGGATCAAAAGACAAAGATGAATTATTCATTGTATACCGCTTGGGGAAAAAATAATTGAAAAACAAAAACCAGGATTAATAATAACTGTGGGCTGGACATTATTATGTGGGGCATGGAGTAGTTGGTATAGAATAGTATATCATGGTATTTTTAATAACCTTTAATTTAATAATTAAATCTGCCTCAATCATTTGGACTGGAACTACTGTTTTCAGCCTCTTATCTCCATTAATTTCATATTGAAGGCTTTTGGGTGTTGGCCATGCTGTCTGATCAATTGCATGAGCCATGGAGATTCTAGAAACTGGTGTTACCCAATCACACGTATGATATCCTTCCTTCTGCATTTGGAAACAACATAAAGAAATAATATTTCCCAAACAAGTATTAAAAAAATGCAAGCAGAGCTTTTTATTTAATGAAACACCATCAAATAATATTCAAAATTAATGAAGAATACCGCAAAAGTTTTTGGGTTTTTGTTTATTTATTTATAATATTGCTGATATATGCCAGTGCAGATCACTTGGACCTAAGAATTCACGGTGGTATCAGAATACCACATTACTTGTATCCCTGCAGGAAATTTGTATAGATTGATGGTTTGGATTGGAAACTTGCTAAATTTAAGGTATATAGAAGGAAGAAGTAAGGCAATCTCTCAAGCATTGCCCAAGTTGAAAGTAGAAAATAGATTAGTCGCGACTCGCGAAAGAAACTTATCTTTTCTAATCCCCACAAAATAAGCGATTATTTAACTTTACCTTCATTTCTTACTTCACCATACCTTGATCATTTGAAACTAAAGCCGTTGGTTTTGTTTGTAGCCAAGATGATTAGGATGACGTATTCGCTGGATTATGAACACTAATTAAAGAGAAAGCAGTCGTGTAATTTTGTCATATCAATCTGAGCCTGTTGCCTATCACAATAATGAGACAACATTGATTGTATCGAGACAGGATATCTAGATCGTATCGATACAATTCGACTATTTTCTACAATAATAGTGTTTGCCTTTACCTTTTCGTTTTCAGCTTAAATGGAATTCCAATCACTAGCATACCCTCGACTGAAAAACTACAAATAATAATAAGGCAGAACAGCACTGGGATAACTTTCACAAGAGAATGAGCAATTACTGGAGGCTGCATTTCTCATACTACTACACCAATTAAAAGTATTAACTCCTTTCAAACAAAAAGAAAATAGCACGATCAATCTACACTATGTCTATCGGGTGATATCTACAAAATTCTCTCTTCTCGTTCTTGTTTATGTGTGAGTTACAGTATGCGCAAAAGACTTACAAGTTAAGCTTAGGAGTGAAGGAGATCCTCAAAACGGGGATGTAAATTAACCTTGGATTGGATGAGGTTAGGGGCAAACAACCAAAACTCAATTAGACTTCATCTCAATATCTATATCTTCTGTACTCTCCTCTGGCTTGGCATCAAGATGATCTCCCGGAAGGAGGCCAAGGAGTGGTAAAGGCAACAAGGAGCTGAGGTTGCACAGGATGATCAACAAGGCCAAGTTATCATATTGGTCTTTGGTTATGCCAAGGAGCTGGGTCAGGCCAGCACCCATGAGCCCTCCAAGAACACTCCCTGCATTTGAAATGGACATGAGGGTTGCAAAAAGTGTTGCTTCCACTCCCTCAGGGCATAATTTAGCAGCCAGCACGAGAACAGGCATGAAAGAAGCCTGTAACAAAATAGGAATTAGTTTGGCAGTAGAACCACTCACAGAATCAGTTTTGCAAAACAAGCATGTGGTCATCGTGAATAGAAATTGCATTCTTTATTCTCCTACGAGTCACTTCATCAGTTTAATTTCTTTGTCTATATGTGTACCTGACTAAGAACCGTAATAACCAAAGAATCCCCCATTGCAAACCACTCATCACTTATACCAAATTTACGGTTTAATCCAGTCACAAGGAAAACCTGAGACATAAGATCAATAGAAATTACAGAATTTTCATTCGGTCAATTCAGGGATGGAATCATTAATAGCCTTAAGCAAGTAACTTGTATCACAAACCTGAGTCAACCCAATAGCTGAACCAAAGACAGTTGTAACAAGAAAAGTCTTCTTCAGTGGAACAGTTTTCAAAAATCCATTATACAATCCAACCCCAAGCAGTGATGCTACTGAGGTAACAAGCTTGACACGTCCTAGAAATTCTGGTGTAAAACCAAGTTTGTTTGTGCTGAAAACCAAAACTTATTAGAATCGGATGCATTTATTGAGACAAAGTCAAAGCGTCTATGAAACACATGTAGCTTTTAGAAAGTAAAGAAGAATGATCACAATCATCAACTGGACATACGTGAAGTAAAACATGGCAGAGTCCGAATGAGGGGTTGCCTGCCACAAGAAAATAAACAATGTGGGAAAAAATACAGTGGGATGCCTAACAGCATTCCATAACTGAATAAAATTCTGTTTCCAGCTTTCAAGCAAGTTAGGACCAGCCAAAGCAAAATTTGTCCCCTTTGCCACACCAATCACAGGCTGCTCATTTACGAGAACAGCAACCGCAGATGTCAGCAGTGGTAGCAAAGCCGTGACACCAAAAACAAATCTGAAACATCAAAAATTGAAAAGAGGAAGGAAAAAAAAAAAGATTCCTTCAGATATTTATGAACAATAGGAAATTACATTCCAATACAGCAACCTTATGTACCTTACACCATAAGCATCCACCAAGGAGCCACTAAAGTAGGAACTCACAATTCCGCCAAAAGCTGAAGATCCCCAACACAAAGACTGAAGAGAACCTGACATACTTTGTGACTCACCACGAGCCCTCTCCACAACCATGGAATCTACAACCTACACCATACTTCAGTTTTGACATGGTTTATACAGTATGCCACATAAGGAAAACGACTGAACAAAAAATAAGACAAATTATTTCATGTCGGAGGTTCTGATTCTGCATTCAACCTTTTGACCAATGAAAACAACTAGGTCTAATTCATTTCCCCAAATTAAACCAGACAGTCTAGACTCTTTCTTCCTCTGCAACGATTTTAGGGCTTTTCCTCCCAATCTTCTCAAATTTTTTCAATGTTATCTTAGTTGGAATCTCAAAGGAGAGAATTGTGGATCAGAGCCACCTACTATATATATTCTCTCTTAGAGAGCATTCTTTTTTCTTTTTTCTTTTTTTTAATTTCATCATCATCTCTCTCTCTCTTTATACATACATATAAAAATTTTACTAATAATTATCAAACTTACCTAGTTACGTAACAGCATCTCATCCCTTCTATCATATAGACTGTTGAGATACACTAAATGTGTACATAACATAATCTAATATGTTCAGAGGATTTTCCATGTAGAAATCCTTGAATTTAAAGAACAATCTAAATAAATCATCAACTCAAAATTTTTACTGAAAAACCATGTTAGGAACATATTATGACACATGAGACAATATAGCTTTCCTTTACACTCAAACCTACGAAGGTAGTAACTAGCAGATACTTACCACATCAGAAAAGGCAACAGAAAGAGATCCAAGAATTATGCAGAAAGCAACGCTAAACTTGCCATCAACAACAGTTGCCATCAAGCTCCATGACAGTGCACCAAGAAGCCCTGACAAAATCAAGTATGACCTTCTTCGGTACCCAAATAGTGGGACAGAATCACTGCAAGGACCAAAAAATTGTTCTAAAACAAAAATTACAAAATACAGTAACAGAGGGCTAGCAAATTGAGATAGAGATAGCAAATAGATTCACACCTAATAAACCCATAGACAGGTTTAATCAGCCATGGTAATGCAGACAAGCCGGTAATCACAGCTGTCTAGTCAACCACGTAAAATTTGTCAGTAATCAAGACTACGAAAATCAAAGATAAATAATACCCTTATCGAATTTAAACAATTAAAAAGTACCCACAAATTAGTAATTCAAAGCCAGAATGCCATTATCCCATCAGCACCTTTTTCAAACTAATTAGGATCCTCAAAGTAAATTCTTTACTAATCAGTGCATACCAACATCAATTTAAGTTCACGGTTCATCAAACAAGCAATTGAAAAAGCTACAATCTACAGAGGGAATACATAAAAGAAACTAGTTCCACAAAAATGGAAAAGGTATGAAAATAAAGATGTAGATACATACCTCAGCAGGGTCTAGATGCAAATCGTCTTTTAAATAAAAACTGACAGCAAGCCTTGCAAGGCCAAGAACACCTTGAACAAAATACACCATGGCAACAGCCACATTGTCAGGAGACAAATCGACCCCGAAGAATTTGATCATTCGATGCTTGTTCTTGTAAGGAGCTGTTTTGCTAGGAGAAGGCATGCTTGTATCTCCTTCCGCATTAGGTGTCAACACATCCCTTTCTGCTGCACCTGGTATTCAGAGAGTGGCCAAAGCTAAGTAAAGCTTCAATCTTTATCACATTTTGCTAAAACCCAATTTCAAAAAATTCAACCAAAAAAAAAGCTTCAATCTTTACACTTAGAAGACTATGAAATTATCATAGTAACATTTCAATAAAAGGGAATTAAAGAAAAAGAGAAAGAGCTTACTAATCCTGGAACCGAGGAACGGCGCGTCGTCCAAGTCGAGCCGGCGAGGGGGTGAGGAAATGGGAACGGCAACCGACATGTCGTTATCGGGAAGACGCTTCCGACGAGTTCTGCGCCGGCGGCGAGTTCTTCTGTAGGCCCCGGATACGAGGGTGCACGGTTTCCGGCGGATCCGAGAGGCGAGGACTAGTGGAGCAAAGGAGGCTGAGGACAAAATTGGATTTGCTGAGGGTAAGATTGAGATTGAGCAAAAGGCAGCTGATCCCATTAGGAAACTAATTTAATACGGAACTGTACTTGCATGCTCTCTCTTGCGGGTGATGATTTTAAATTTTAATATTTAGATTTGTTGTGAAACGACGCAAGTACCCCTTTCGTTACGGTATTTCTGGCCAACAAATGGACACGTCCGGGTTGCTTTGCCGCCATCGCTGCTTCAGTCGATCAGCCCAGGGCCCAACCAAGAAGCCTTTGGGCTAGCTTCACCCAATAATGATGCGAAATGCTGGACTTAGGCCCAATATAACACAAAATGTAAACGAGAAGAGAAATGTGACACAAGAAGGAAGAATAAGAGACGAAACTAATAGCATATGTGGGTTAAGTTAGTTTGGTAAGGCATTATGCCATTCCTTTACATTCAAATTTGATTTTCCTCCCTAATTAATTAAAATTCATTACACTATCGCTTATATAAAAATAAAAAAATAAAAAAATAAAAGGATTATTTTAAATTGTAATGCATAAGTTTACACAACTGAACTCAAAGCATTATGTTTAGTGGGTTACAATTGAAAATACATAGCAATATAGGTTACGTTTTCTTTCTCCCACAAAAGCTACCTGAGTTGCAGTGCCCCTCCCCCACCCTGGTCTATAAATAAGAGTTTTGCCCAAGACACCAGGTAATAGTAACTTGGCACAAGTATTCTTACTTTGTTAAATTACTTATTTCCCTTCTTTTTCAACTTAGTTAAGCATCGAAAGGCATTTGGGTGGTACCACACCGGTGTCTAAGGTCTTATCGTGTTTTTTCCATTCTTCTTGCATATCACATTCCCTTATGCTGAAGGGCCCACAAAACCAAATGCATAATCATCTCTAAGTTGGGTCCACTATGGTCACCTCCAGCTCAAGCCCCCAGCATGGGAAAATAGCAGCCCCAGGCCCCAAACCCTCTTCCAACACTCAAGGTCTAGCCGGGGCAAGGAGCGGGACCCACCAGCTCAAGCAAGCCCACAGGCAAAAATTGACAAGGTTGTTGCTCGAAGGCTACTGACGTCAACGGCTGTTTTTCAATCCAATGACTATAAGCCCCGTGGCTTCTCCTGGAGCCTCTGATCCAAAAATCTTATCCAATCCAACGGTTGTCCAATTTTTGGCTATTAAAAAATTTGTAAAAAATATCAAGAAATTATGGAATTTTTTTCTATAAATACCTACCAATATTATTCACTTTCCACACCAAATCTTCATACAAATTCATCTTATTCCAATATTTTTCACTTTCCATACCAAATTTTCTACTACAAAATTCCATTTGTGCAAAAACATAAATGACCTTTTCCATCGAAGCTGGAGGATCATGGACAAATGTTCGAATAGGTCAAAATCTTGGCGACGAGGTAAAAATAAATAAATAAAATTGCCCTTTAATTCAATTTAATGTCATTTTTTAAAATATATTTATTGCATTTCCAATTTCTTTTTTTAAAATAGATTATTCAAGGCAAAACAAAAAAGAGGAAAATCATTACACATGGCTCCTCAAGTGAACAATGCCCGCAGTCGGTTTCAGTGATGCATTCCGTGTCGAAAATAATGACACTATTACGTCATTCGAAGGAAAATACTCCCCCACGTTATGATCCAGTGGAACTGCCTCCACCAATTATTGAGTCGTCCTTATACTTGATTGTGTCGGGCTATGAGGATCGGGAGTATTTGAATTGTATGATGAGTAAGTAGATATTTCAATTGTATGATGAGTGAGATGTGAATTTGTAATAAATATGGACATGTGGCAACCGAAAATCTTATCCAAAAATTTAATCATAAAATTTTGTCCGAAAATCTTATCAAAATTAATGGTTTAAGTATAAAAAAAAATAGAAAATAAATTAAAATGAATAGTGTTTGCCTTTGCCTTTGCCCTTTGGGGTGAAGGTGCTATAATAATTGTTGACGCAGAAAAATGGTTTGACACTTTCCCGCGCAACTTAGTGATATTGGGCCTTCGGTATGCTCTGGGCTTCGGCAGTATGCCGTGAGTTCTGATTACCTCTATTTTGGGGAATTGTGCTTCTTTTATAGACATTGGGATGTGTGCAAGTTGTGTAGAATTTCGATGTGGGACTGTAGACATCGATTGTGGGCTTGCCACGAGTCCTAGGGGAGGAGGTTGCCCTAATCGTTGGATCGGTAGGCTGGGTGCCGAAGGCAGGTGCCGAAGGCTACCATAGACCCAATCTTGTCCACGCTTCCGATTCTCATTGGCTGTTCATTTTGGTATAAACAATAATCATTTTTGGGCATCAACACACCTTTAAGAGTTGGGTTACAAATGAAAACATCCGATGGAATGATCGAATATTAATGCCCAATTGCATTCATATTAGTGAAACTTGTATGTAACAAGTGTATCTCTCTCACAATAAGTGGTCTCATGCTAGAATGTTGTAATAGGGAGAGTGTAAGACATGTTACATGTAACTTTTTGTAGTATAAATGTGACGTGTTGCTCCATTAGCTCTATTAATTTAAAATATGGGATGTTACTACCTCTAGTTATGACTAGGGAGTCCTTTGTTATAAGCTACAAGTAACTAACTTCCATTTCCACTTTTATTCTATCTATGTTCATTGTCAAGACATGTCAACGTATTTTGTTTTTCTCTGAAATGTCACTCTCGTTTGGTTTACATATTGGAGTTGGAGGTGTGATGAATGATCATGCAAGCAAACTTGGCTCTACTCTCGTTTTCAATATACACCAACATATATATATATATATATATATATATCCTACGTTATAGGAGAGAGAGAGAGAGAGAGAGAGAGAGAGAGAGAGAGAGAGAGAGAGAGAGAGAGAGAGAGAGAGAGAACTTTAAAATATGATTCTTTGCTTATGTTATAGTAAGTCCAAAATCCATATCGTCTTGGACTTTAAAGTTTAGTATTTATAGTTTATATTCAAACAATAATTAGATGAAAGTCTAAAACCGCATAATTTTAAACATAAGCACAATATAATTTATAAAAGCACTGAAAACACAAGTAGAGGATTTAGTCCTTTTATTTTATTTTTAAGACGAAAACTAAAATTACAAGGAGGATCCTCTAACGTTATTTTATAGGTGCGTAGGGTACAAAGGAATAACATTTAATTCAGACTACACAAGTTCAATTATATGGGGAAGAAATGCGGCAAAAATATAGTCTTTTGATGAAGAATTTGGATCCCAAGTGAAATGTACAGAAGTCTTTACCAAGAAAGAAAGGTAGGTAGATGTCTTGATGTCTTACTTTGAAAATTGGACTTAATATAAAATTAGCCTTATGCGGAATTATTCCCTTGAAATCAGTCCAAGAAACTTTTTTCCCTAAAGTACGCACTCTTGCTCAGAGTGCTAATCAAAGCTCCCAGAATATGAGAATAATCTAATCAAGAAAGCTTTGAAAGATTGTATTAAAAGAAGAAAAAAAGAAAAAAGAAAAGGGCAAAGTGTCAACATGTGTTGAAACAGACATCGTTTATGAAAAGAAAAGAATCTACTTCAACCGAGATCATTGGCACTATGGACAACAAAAGTAAACAGAGATCACTGCTAGCTTTTGTCATGCATCATCTTCATCATCATCATCACCAACAACACCAAAGCTTTGAAACCCAACAACAGTTGCCAAATTATCATTTCAACAAAATTTAACTCTACAACATCTCAGCCTTTCATTCCCTCCTCTACAACTCTCTCTACAAGGAGGGGAAAGCAGAAAGCACAGAGAAAAAAAAGAAAAATGGAAAATGAGGGAGAGCCTAGAGGAAAAAAAAAGTAAGGGAAATGAAAAAGAAAAGAGATACATTTTCCCAGAAAATTCAACTACCACTTTGTCTTGCATGTATCTGCAATTCATAGATTATATTTAATGACACAAAAGACTAGCTTTCCCTATTATTAGAACCAAAAAGAAAGGAAAAAAAAAAGAAGGCTCTCTCTCTGTTGAAGGCAAGACAGATATTTGGAGCTTTTCCAGTGAAGTGTCAGGAACAATTTCCATAGGCCCGGTCAGCTCACAGTTTATCCACTCCCTCCTCCTCCAACAACATCTCCTGGTAACGACATTCACGGCTGCAGAAGGCCTTCTCACCTCTGCAAGAAAACCCAATTTGACACTTGAATGGATTGCTTAAAATTGTAATTGGCTGCATAATTTTATTATTAGTTGGTTGGATTGGATGGGATTGGATGGGTTTATTATATAGCAGAAGATACCCTGAATAATATTGGATCTGTAGTTCTAATATATTTTTAAGTAACCCCAATCCATAATTCTATTATAATATGAATTTATGATTCTAGTATAATAATATAAGATTCTAAGATGATACAATTTGAGGTGGAGTCTCAGCCATGACATCATATGTTATGCAACTAATAAGCATGATCCAAGGCTAAGAAAAACATGAACATTGGATTTCATGTGAGAGGCAAGAAAACATGAACATGAACATGAACAGAACAAAATATGAATCATATGATTAAAGAACAAAAAAAAATCTGAAAGTACTGAAAAATAAGATTGAGCTAACCTGTACATGAAAATATCTTTGCCCGGCCCGAGATTCTTCTTGCAATTGTCACAGAAACTGAGGAAACTCTCAGACAGATAGCTTGAACCATTTACCTTCCCGCCTGGAGAAAATTCAGGTACACCCTCAGAGCTCTCCACAATGCAATTGTCAAAGATATGAGTGGTTTTTGGGTTTGGACCATGGGAAATCACACAAGTATAATCTTCAGAGAGCTCCATTTCACTAACAGAGAGACAGCTTCGGAAAACCCGAGCCGAATTCATGGTCTCAACGCCTGAATTCGCAGATTTAAATGGGGAATTCTTAGCTGGGGACTCAGATGAGACAGAGGAGAAAGAACCCAATTGAGAATTCTTGGTCCTGATGCTGAAATCAGCTGCAGATTTTGGTGAATCAGAAGGTGAGAGAACAGAGGGCTGCAGAGGAGGGATTTGAATCTTAAGCTGTGACCCAAAAATAACCATCCGGCTTTCGGGTTTTGATGGTTTTGGATTAGAGCCATCATCATTGAGAGCATCAACAATGGCAAGGCCAATGCCTTTGGGGTCCAATTTGTCCCATGGGCGTTTGGTTTCAGGTTCTGGAGTTCTTGGGGTGTTTGATTCAGACCAGAAGGGGTTTCTTAGACCAAAGAATGGCTTGGTTTCGAGTATGGAAGTTGGGCTCATTACAGCGTCGGTTTCAGAATAACCTTTTGAGGTGAAACTAGTGAACAATCTCGGAGAAGTGAAGAAAGACGAATTGGGTTTTGTGTATTTCTCTGCCGGGGAGGGTAGAGAGTTATTGTCTGCCATTAGAGCTTGCTTTCTGGTCAGTATAGCTATATAATTTCTCTGCAAACAAGAAAAAGAAAATACAAATGCACCCAAGATGAGAACTTTAATTCGACTTTCAACTTTGCTTATGAGAGAGGGAGAGAGAAATTACAGAGAAAGGTGAGGACTTTTTGACTCCCAAACTGCCACAGATTGAAGGTGAAACTCCAGAATACAGCAGAAGATTGTGACTTTTTAAGCTCTATGGTGTTAGAGAATGGTGGATGAAAGAGTGCTAGTACTACAGTCAAAACAACCATCTTGAGAAAACCCAGAAATCAGAACTTCCAGAAAAGATTCCATGAAACTATTCTCTGCTAGAACTCTGTGACCTCCATATCTAAAGACTGAGAAAAATCCCAAGGGAAAAAAAGGTTTAAAAAATGCTCACTGCTTCCGCGAGTTTCTCGCTCTTCCTTCTCTCTTATCAACTCTGTCAAGCAAGAAAGAAAAGAGAGAATCCCCAAAAGCTCAAAACCGACATGCAAAGAGACCCTCTAGAGTCATGATCAAAGGACAAGACGTGCATGCATCAGACAACAGAACAAAGAAAGTTTGTATTTTGTTCCTTCTTTTGCTTGTTGGGCTCAGCTTTATTTCCACTTTCTTGTTTTTGTTTTCTTTTATGCTCTGGTTTTGTGTCCTTGCTTAGTACTAAGCTCTCAGCAAAACTGGTTTATCAGAAAAATGATTCAGATTTTGGAAGCAAACAAGGGCCAGCCCAAATTACAAAGTTAAAAACAACGGCTGGTCATGAATAAAAACCCAGAATGAAAACAAACAAAAAACTGGTCATGAAAGATGATCAATTGATCATCGTTATGTGTGTGCCCTTTCTCTGACTCTTTTATCTCTCTTTTCTTGGTGGGGTTTCTATCTCTTCTACTCTGTTTCCTTCTCTCTTTATTTGCCCACTAAATCAGTTTCTCATCATAACCCTGAAAAATCGAAATGGGAGTTGCAGAGAGACTCAGAGAGAGAGAGAGAGAGAGAGAGAGAGAAGGGAGGGAGAGAAAGCTCGTGGAGTTTAGGGGTTGGTGGGGTGAATATAAAGATGCGTGTGCATGAGAATCAGTGGGTTTGGTTTTGCGAAAACCACCCACGCACTGTCCAGGTTATAGATCGATCGATGGCAGTTTTTTTCACGGCAGTTTTTCCTTTTGGCCAATAATTTCTCATCACTTTCTCTCACTCTACAGTCCCACTTTCTACAGTCACCTTACATAATTATTGGATACATATTTTTATCAGTGGAGTTTTGAGCAACAGCCACGCGATTTACAGAGAAAAACACCCACGCACGCCAAGGCTTGACCAATCTCACATCATCAAGACCTTTAGCTCCACTCGGCTTGGCTGAGGCTCAAGCATTACAAGATTTTTATTTAAGAGCATCTCTAACTGATGTGTCAAAAGTGTCATATAGACATTTAACAGCTAGAAATAACATCTCACATCACTCCAACCGATGTGTCAAAACTGATGTGGAATGAAGGTTGGAGGTTGAGATGTTATTTTTGACATCTAAAAAACAAGATGTCAAATGAATCTTTTACTATTTTTAAAAGATAGCTGGCTATTACTTTCTTTTTTTTTCTTTTTTTTTTCTTCTTTATCTTAAATGATTTGATTGTTACAATAATTATTTATTTGACATATTGGGTGGAGTGTAAAACTGTGTAAATATCAAATTGTCACATTAGCCATCAAATTTAAATTTGATGTTTGGTATTTGACATCTCCCTTGAAGATGCTCTAAGTTAGTCTAGAATGAAAATGGTAATTGAGTTCATCTCGTTTTGCGTCATGTTATTTAGATAGTATCGTTGCGAATTTATGTACAAATTTATATCGAACACTATTGTTATGAAACTATGAGTTTACTTTTGTTTCTTATTTATAAGAACAATTTAGGGCTCGTTTGGAAGTGCTTCTTCTCGAAGCGCTTATGTCAGTAGCGCTTATGCCAGTAGTACTTATGACATAAGCGCTTCTACAAAGAAGCAGTTTGTCGTTTGGATGTCATATTTAAAAGTGTTTTCCCAAAATATTATAATAAACATAGGAAATAAAAATTAACAGGATTCCAAAATAAAAACACGGCTTAAAAAAGTTGTGAAATGTAAAGATAGTGATGGATTAATAGAAGCTTAAAGGTTTCCATGGGTGTTTTGGCGTCTGATAGGTTTTGGCGTCTGTTGACCTTTTCGCAGGTAATTTTTTGGTTTTAATAGGAGAGAAAAAGAAAATTAAAAAAGGGTATCTTAGCATTTTTTTTTAAAAAATATGGGTATTTTTGGCATTTTAAAAGTTTCATTAAAGGGAGCCAAGTGCTTCCCTTGTTTTTGTCATGCAGTGCTTCTTCTAAAACCACTCTAAGTGCTTTTGGATCTCACTCAAAGCGTTTTTGCAATTTTTGCCAAACACCATTTTTAAAAGACAGAAGCGCTTTTCGCTGCTCTAAAAGCACTCCCAAACGAGCCCTTAATCTCTGTGAGACAATTGTTGTTGGAGCATCTATGTATTAATAGCCGACTTTATTTATTTATTTTTTATGAAACCTCGATTTTACGAGGAAAACTATATTGATGAACTTCAAAATTACAATGGAGACATAAAGCCTACCCAAATCCGTAGAATCACAAAATAAAGGCGTCTTGGGATTGTAAACACTTGCATTTTCAATGTCTTGTCTATTTTTAGAAGTAAAACTATAATAAATAGATCATATGATCTATCAACAACAAAAACACACCAAAAAACAAAACAAAAAAGAATCATATGGTCTAACATATTATACATCATTTGTGTATTTATTAGATTATTCACTAATTCTTTAAGCTTGACCCCCTCCTAAGTATGTATCAATCCCAAATATTTAGGGCACGTTTGGTATTCAACTTGAATTCAACTTTTTAAACTCAAAAACATAATTTGAATCCAAAATAAAGAAAACCTGTTTTGTTGCCCAATTTTTTAAAACTCAAACTCAAGAACAACTAAAAAACACCCCAATTATTAAAAACAAAAAATATCTGTTTTTTCAGTTTTTTTCTAATTCTCAAATTTTTATGATTTGAAAATAGTTTTTAAGTTGCATACCAAACAAGTTTCTGAATCTTAAAAATAGATTTAAGAACTCCTTATTTTAAAGAAAAGTCAAAGTTTTTAAGTTCCCTATTTGAATAGGATACCAAACGCCCCCATAATTATTTGTGTCAAATAACTCCATGATATTAATATCTCAACTAATTAATTAATTATTCTTAATTATATATAAACTTATCACTCATATAATTTTTTTTTAAATTTTAAATAAAAAAAATTCACTTCATTAGAGTATAGAATTTGTTTGCTTTATCATTTGGGCTTCGCCAGCTACCATACCACAAAAGAAGAGGAAAAAGATTTGTAGTGGTATTCTATGATTTTTTATATTCTAAGATGTTGACAATTCTAAAGTTTAACTTGAGAACCAAAATTCAATCTGTCAATAATTTTATGATCTTGGTTGCGTCGAGGTCTCATGCATCTAGGGTGTGTAACATTTGAGGGAAGCCATTTCCCGGCCTCGGCTAAGCGGCAAGCGGCAAGCCGCTAAGTTTGTGGTCTGGTGGGCCCCGCCGGCCCGCTTACATCGGTGTGGGAAGTTCACGGGCGGTGCTGTAGAGTTGTAGACGTAAAATCCAAGACCGGGTGTCCTGAGCTAATAACGTAAACCTAATGCGGGTCCCACCTAACTCCCAGTTAAGGAGTCCCCGACTCCTGGCCCCACAAGGGGTCCTACACCTCATCATGTATCATTATCTTGCAATTTCTTATTTACCCCATTAATTATAATGAATTGACAGTATTAATATTATTGGTTCGCCCCACCATAATAATAATAACCCATTATAAAAGAAAAAAGAAAAAGAAAAAGAAAAAGACTTTTACGTACCTGCTTCATTAAACGGGGGCATAAAGAACCTGGAGGGCCCGTTTGGAATGATGATGCCCAATTAATGAGTACATACAATGACAAAACAGAGTATTAAATATTTTTACATAAAAATAAATATTTTCACTTTTATTTATTTTATGTTTTTTTTAATAAAGGATTTCTAGTCAATTTTTAGAGAGGTGGATTGGGCAACCAAAACTGGAGCTCCTTTACTTAGATCCTAGCAGCAAAAGAGAACAAGCCGACATTTGTCATGGGTCAAATAGAAAAATAATTATGTTTATAATTTCGGCCGTGAAACTTACGGTCGAGAATTGTTCTCTCTCAACCATAATCGTTTTGAGCAAAATCGGATCAAACAAGTGTAATCTACAAATTCATGCATCTATCAGTATCGTCATCAATCGCACGGTAATCCATGCTGGCACGCCCACGCACATTTCATTCAATACAAAGTAGGACGATTGGTGTTGGCACATATCCCCTCAATCTGAAACGTCAGGCTGTAAGATTTGCACAGCCAACACATGAATTATTCTCGTAGTTTATATGAATTTTCACATTCATCTTTGTAGAATTCTTTTTTCTTTGAGTTCCATCCTTATAGTTTTATTATGTTTGCACCGTGCTTGAAAGAAAATGCTTAAACAAGTCGACAAGTCCTCCAAAGTTTTCAACTTTTTTCTTTCTTTATAATGTTACATGTACTACATTTACTAATCATATCCCTCATAAAAATAAGACCAATCTACCACGTGAGTCCAATATGTAACTAGTATATCTACACAAATCAAATCCTAAGATAGCATTATAGCTGACAAGATCATCATTGTATATTGCATAACTTTGTTTAATAAGATAAGTTTTTTTCCTCTATTATTAGTCATAAATAAATGAAAGACAAATTAAGGCTAATCAACATCTATGAGTTTATTAATGCAATATGGTCCACAAGAAATGATTAATGAAATATTATTTAAATCATAGCGGCAATTGTGGTACCTAAGGCAGGATTTCCTCCTTAATCATTCATATGACCATGAATTTTTTTTCAATTGACTTCAATCATGTAGCACAACGCACTAAAAAATCTTGAATGTCAAATACTCAAATGGGTATATCTCTGATTGAATTCCGTCTCACTCATTTCGTTTCATTAAAAAGAAAATTGCGTAATGACACATCAATTATAACCTAACCCAACCTCATGACACATCAATTAAAACCTAACCCAACCTCGCATTACTGATTACTTGTCGTGTGTGCAGAATAAATTCTAATTTAATCTCAAATTTAATAAAGTTTCACTCTTTTTTTTTCTTTTTTTCTTTTTATGATTATATGTATAGAACTAGTCTTGGGTTTCACTATAATCGCCTCTTTTATTTTCTAGGAAATTTTCAAACTTCCTCACAAACTCATGTCGTCATCCATTAAAATTCAACTCATCTATGTCGACAAATTTAAGTTCAATGCTCTCTTTTTTTTTTCTTTTTTTTTGCAGGTTGTCTAAGCTACATTATTTAAGTTCATAATGGTTTAGGAGGTAACGAACATTTCTAGATTTAGAGCATGAATTAATTAACATTTTTGCTCTCTTCAAGAGCTTTGTTATTATAAACACACATACAAAGACTATTTCAAAGGATAATTACGTCGTCCACACAAATAAGGGTAAAATGATAAATCAATTTATGTCACAGGAAAACATTCAACCCTAGTATATCACACTTATCATCAACGCCGCGATATACTCTCTAACTTAACTACATGTATAGTTTGTCATGTATATAGAGTTTTATACAAAAAGTTTCCATGTTATTAGTGATGGAACCATTCATTATATGTTGTATTTTATTTTGTCAAATATTCGATGTGAGACTTTACATTTTTCAATAAATTTTTCGGCAAATATGAGTAAGTTTGCACCTATAATAAAAGCCAAAGAAAGATTTAGTAAAATAAGCTAGGTTCAGCTAAGTTTAGAATGCTAATAGGAATAGCCAAAATTGAAAAAGCTGGTAATTCTCAATGTATATATATATATGGACATCAAGTCACCTAATAACTGTAATCTTATTTGGTGGCAGACTCTATCAAGCTTTATTCCTTGGGCTTACGTACTTCAAGCTTCCTTTCACGAAGTAACCTTAGTTAGGGCCTTCAGGGCAAAAGCTGATAGATTCTTGAGAACTCCTTTATTTTTATTTTTTGGTTGTAATTCTTGAGAACTTGGATTGTGTTTTGGACGCAAGACAGACAAACAATATGATATGACAATGAGAAGGTCAGGGACCCCATCCCGTCTTGCCTTTCTTTTGTTTCTTTGGCCATCCCATCCCATCCCATCTTGTTAAGTAAGTTATTGCTGGGGCTGGGAGGGCCGGCAGGGTCCCTTGTTAGCTAGGGAGAAGGTTTTGGGTGGATAAATCTGACCACGTCACCTATGCGATAACTCTCAAGAAAAAGAAAAAACCCCTACATATAGGGTGGAATTAGAATAGTGTCGGGTAAAACACCAATCTAGAATGTTTTTTCTTGAAATAATCGCACAAGTGACGTAGTCGGACCGTTCTTCTCCTAAATCCTAATGCTGTAAATGTCCAGTCCACTCAACAAGATTTGGATATCAGTGTAAGGTGCATTGCTTTTCAGTCGAATTGATCTTGATCAGGCTCCACATGAACAATATGATCATCAATGGAGTGGTGCAATGATTTATTCAAAGAAAAGATCCACATTGCTACAATATCCGTTTGATTGTCTGCCGCATGCACGTCGAGCATATCGATTGTGTGACTATTTAATTTTTTTTTTTTTTAAATAAAAAAAAAAAAAAAAAAAAAAATAAATGCCTTTTAGGTTTACGAAATTGTCACGAATCATCCTTAAGGCATTTTTTGTTTGACATTAATAATCCTTAACGTTAGGACATTCTATCACAAATGGTCTCTATTGTTACAAATTATGTTATGTGTTTGACGTAGAAGATAAGTAGAGCCACATGTTCAATCACACATTGTGACATTTGGAATAAATAAATAAATATATATTTAATGAAAATCCTTTTTTTTTTTCGTGCAACTTCCTACCTCCTCCCTATACTTATCTCTCTCCCGTTGTCCCCTCTCTCTCCCCTCTCTCCCTTTATTTTCTCTCCCCTTATGCTCGCCCTCTCTCCTCCATGTGCTTTCCCTCTCCCTCTATTTTTCTTTCTTGCCTAGAACCCAACAACCCCATCCCCACCCTCTCCCTTTGTATATTTTGCAAAAGAATCACTTGCATAAGGGAAGTTCCACATTTCCTTTCACACAAACATTTATTCAAACAAGTTTAAAAAAAATAATAATAATAAAAGGTAAAGGGAGAGCATAGGGAGAGACTAGAGGAGGTGAGAAAATACAAAGGGAGATGGTGGGGTTGGGCGTGGGTTTCGGGTGGGGATGGGAGTGTTCGGGTTGTGGGCAAAAAAAAATTGAGGGAGAGAGGGAGGGAAGAGGGTGGAAAGGGATGGCATATGGGGAGAGAGACGAAGTAGAGGGAAGGGGATGAGAAGTTGCAGAGAAAAAGTATTTTCATTAAAAAAAATATTTATTTATTTAATTCACATGTTACGATGTGATTGAACATGTGGGCTCTACTTATCTTACATGTCACACTTAACAGAATTTTTAACAGCATGGATCATTTGTGATAAAAGGTCATAACATTAAAGACTATTAAGTCACAAAAAACCCTCAAGGACCATTCGTGACAATTTCATAAATCTTAGAGACCATTTATGATAAAAAGCCTTAAGGAAATGATGATGTATAGGCCTAGATAGGGTAAGGGGTCCATATGATATCATTCTGGTTTGATGGGATAAAAGATGAGACACCACCACCCAATAAAATTTTCAAGTTGAAAATGTAGTGGTAGATCTTAAGACTTTTGATTTGATACGTAGCAATATGGATCTTAAGACTTTTGAAGAAGGTAATAATGCAAACCTCACAAGGTGTAGTTTGAAAAAGTCAAAAACCCTAGCTTCTGAGAGTGTCTTTCACCGCCGTTTCACCTCACTGAGAGGAAGGAGATCACGACCCCTCCCTTTTCTCTCATGTTTCTTAACCATGTTTTGAGTGTCTTTCGAGGTCCCTCTCGAAGCATTTAGCTTCACCCATTTTGATGGGTCTGAAGCTCTCTCCTTCTCGAGATCTAGTTTTCTTGCTTGGATATAAGGCTTTATGCCTATATTCTTGTGAGTTTCCCTAGATCTCTACCATTCCAATGCTTTCAGTGTTGTCCCTTGCATGTCCCCTAATTGGTCGTTGTTTCTTCTAGGTGTATTGGTGATTTCGAATCTTGTGGAGATAGAGTTTCACAGTTGATGTCGGCTATCACTCGGACTCTCTCTCTCTCTCTCTCTCTCTCTCTCTCTCTCCCCTCCCTCTCGATCTGGCTTCATCTCTTGGTTACAACAACTAATCCAAAAAACTGATTTCTTGCAAACATATTGGAATGTGTAGAGCTACAACATAACTATGCTCGGGTGCTTGCACTGCCTCATTCCTTCATGTTTCATGGTTTTGGTTCTTATGGCATTAGGTTGTTTTGAGAGTTACTCAATTGTGGTGGCAGACCTGTGGTGGTGTCACATCCTGGAATCGGCTCCGCCGTAGCACGATATTGTCCGTTTTGGGTCCCTCTCTCTGCCCTTATGGTTTTGTTTCTGGGAACTCAAGAGCAACTTCTCAGTGGGTCACTCATCTTGGGATTGCTCTAGCCCAAACTCGCTTAACTTTGGAGTTCCCATAAGATGAAGGTGGGCATGTACATATAAGACACATCACCCCCTCTCCGTTGGTCGATGTGGGATGTTACAATCTATCCCCCTTAAGGGCTCGACGTCCTCGTCGGCACACTCACACCACACGGCAGAGTGACTCTGATACCAAATTGTCACATCTCGGGATCGGCTTTGCCTTAGCTCGATATTATCTGCTTTGGGTCCCTCTCTATGCCCTCACGGTCTTGTTTCTGGGAACTCAAGAGCAACTTCTCAGTGGGTCACCCATCATGGGATTGCTCTAGCCCAAACTCGCTTAACTTCGGAGTTCCCATAACTCCAAAGCCAATGAGCTCCCAAAAGGGCTCGTGCTAGATGGAGGTGGGCATATACATATAAGGCACATCACCGCCTCTCCGTTGATTGATGTGGGATGTTACAGGTGGTTATATTTTTATGTTGTGTATGTTGATGTTTTGTTCAATTGGGTGTTATGTTGGTTTAGTACAACTAGTTTTGTCAAATTTAATTTTGTTTATCTGGTATCATCATCCGGGATAGTCTTGTTGTCCTTATCCATGTGATATTGCAGATTAGTTTGTTCCTCTGAGCTCTCTTACTGGGTTGTTATGTCTTGTTATATTTGTGTCCTCCCTATTTTGGATGAGATTTCGTAATGAAATGCCATCATTCCATTTTTTTTTTTATAAAAAAAAATAGTAATTCTCAACAAATCAACGAACAAGAAAGAAAGATAATAATCTCAATTTCAAGTGTAGGGCGGGCATATATGGTTAGTTGTGTTTTGTTTTCTTGCATCATGGTTCAAAATGAAATGATAAAATCATGCCATGCATTTGGTCTTACAAAATATATTTCCCGATGATTCCTAAACTAGTTTATTTTAATTTGCATGCATATATATATATATATTATGAAATTCTTTTATGCGGATATTCAGATGTGTATTAATACGTGCGATATATACCATGTATTTTATTCTTCTTTTTTTTTCTTTTTTTTTTTTTTTATATACATTCGCATAATAATAACGTGCGGAAATTCAAATAAGAGAATAACTATGTATATATAGCCTATAGGCATGCATGTAGTGTATAGAAGATAAAGACAGATACCTTTCACCCAAATCATCCTAAAATAAAATCAGTAAAAGGAGTTAGGTAGCACAGCTTCAATGACACATGCGAATGGAATAGGACAGGGTCAATTTCTTGGGGGCCCGTTCAGATGTCTCTTTCCCATAGGTTTAACCGGTGGTGGTCCCACCCTCTCCACTAATTACTATGTCCTTTCTGATTGTCCCGCCAATTGATTGTGAGCTATGATCAATTATTTATTTATTTATTTATTATTTATTATTTATTTGTGGTGCGAATTCCTCAAATTTTTTCGCTTGTTTTTTTTTTTTTTTTTTTTTTTTTTTTTGGGTGGGGGGGTTTGTTTCATCTTTGTTAGCGTTTTGATGGGCTTCAAGTCATAATCGGCTATGGATTATTAAAAAGTACATAATATAGAACAATTCATGAATGTTATGGGATGACATGTATAAAGTTAGTTTTGAAGTATATTTGTTATTTTATGTTTTCTTTTAAATCTTTATCATTTAGGAGTTTATATATGTCTCAAAGTATAATTCAGTTTCCTGCTCATTATATCTGCTATAAATGATCACGATGGTGGGGAAGTGTATAGAATTGGTGATCACCATAAGGGTAATGATGAATGCATGGAAAGGGGAAGGCTAGATGGGAGCATTGTCATGCTCCATATCCAACTCTTAAAATATAGAAAGCTTTAAATCCGAGGAATGATAACTGAATTCCTAGTGGTTGTGGTTCTTTATAGTTAAGTTACAATAGCTCGGAGTAACTCCAAAGATAACTTTAGAGTCATTTCGGCTAAAAAATAGCTTCAAAATATGAAGCACGATTAGAGATGTCCTTGATCTATAGTAACAAATCAATGTTTCAGAAAGATTTTCATCTTAACACAAGTACCATGTCCCATAGCATAGCATAGACCCATCTGTTCGGTAAACATTCTGACATTCTAATTATAACTAGGATGGTCCAAGATGCCACATTAAACCCAACAGACTGACCAATAAAAAGAAAATTGTACTGTATTTCGCCAAGATCAGATCAACGTTGACATACATGATTTTATTTATATGACCGAAAAAATAAATTAATTTCGGATAAATGATAATAGAATTGGATTTATGCCTTCAAAGATTCCATCCTGAACATGGAATTGTGCCTGGAAGGATTCCAACTTACAAGTTAATCATTATGTTTCCGATGGCTACGTAAAGCTTAATTCATGTGGATAAAATTCATCCTAATAAAGGAGAAAAGGGAAGGGGAAGATGCCCATCAGACTATGAAGGGGAGGGAGAAAATATTTACAAGAATGCCAACAAACGAATAATTTTTTATAACAAAGGAGTGAGAAAGGGACCCAACTAAGTTTTGCTCAAGGGAATTGTTCCATAACAAGTAGTAAGACAAGTTTTTATTTTCAAATTGCTAATGTTACTTGTTGATTAAATTGTACCATATTTATTCGTTGTATGGCTTAAAGCATTCACAGTGGGGTGGGGTGTATTTTCGGGGGTGTAAAACCGCTTTTACATCTCCTTTATACCTCAAAGGGGTGTAAATACGTTTTTGCTCAAATGGGAAACGATGTAAATCCAAATATGCATATTCGATTTGTTTGTGAAATTTTTTTGTGTGTGTGTTTTTTTGTAAGTTTTAACTTTTTAAAATTAATTTTGTGCGTGTTCGATTTATTTTATTTTTCCAAATAAATGGACCTAAAAAAATTTAAATTTGGAGAACATATGATTTTACCTACAAACTAACATAAAAATATCCATGTAGAAATATGGGTCATTGGAAGTGCAATGCAAATTGCATAAAATATAGGCCTTCCATTTTGAATTCCAATCCTCTCTTTCCATTTTTCTCTTGTGAGTCCCGCTTGTAAAGGATGTAAAAAAAGATGCAAATATGCATCTAATTTTACATCTCCATGGTTGTGATGTATTTTTACAACCACTTACATCTTCCTATTGGAGATGATTCCGGCGACAAATGGTATATATTTAACATACACCCCCTTATACACCCTCCCATTATAGATGCTCTTATCACATCTCTTCCTTAGGAGAGATTTACTTACTTAATCTCTCTAGAAATAGGATCTAGCGAATATTGTTTTCGTTTATGTAAAAAAACATATTTCCCTACTCCGGTATCACTGTTTTCTTCTCTCTTCGTGTCATTAATCGTATGTGTTAAGACCAATTTTTGGTATATTGGCAATTTCCTGTTACAAAAATATAGAGTAGGTCTTTGAGTGTAACCTACAGTTTTCAAGTGACATTCTGCTATCCTGGATCAGTGTGGCTCAGGGACAATGCCAAGGTATGTTTTGCATCCATGCATTCATATTTTCATATTTGCTTGATCATCAAAAGTGGCTGTAAGATGTACATGACTGATATATGATTTCAGTCTTATATAATCCAGTGCCAGACATCAATGAGTTGTTAACGATGGTTTTATATTCTTTAGCAAAAGGGCTCTTTTGTCTTTACGGCTGGGTTTTTAATTAAGTGGCTTTATTTGTTTTAAAGAAATAATTTATTTGTTAAAAAGCCCATTTTTGCTAAAAGCCTTTTTTGGTCTCTGACCTAGTTTTAAGCGTGTAATAAAAGAAAGGAACTTAGCCTTTTTGTTTGTGCGTCTGCAACATTGAAAAAGAAGAAGAACGACAAAATATTTGCAGAGAGTTTTTTGAGAGTTCATATTGAAAACTCATGTGGCTGTTCCTTGTTAGCCTCCATGAGTGATTAAATAATCATCTTTTCATATATGTGTGAGTTCATGAGCATTATGCATGTTGGTGATCAACAATCGTGCCTTGAGGTGTGAGCAGCCGAGACTAGAGTTGTGCCATCTCTTGTTGACGAAGGAAGACAAGATCGCTGGTTGGGTTGAGTAGCAAAGGCGAGTAGGCAAGTCTGCCTTGTGAGCATTAGTCTTGTGAGTTGAGACTTGTAAGACCTTTTTGTATTCTTTCTCATAGTGATTTGTTCTCCGGCATAGTGCCCGCAGTTGTTTTCCTCATCTTGAGGTTTTTTACTGCGTCAACATATCGTGTGTCCCTTGTGCAATTGTTTGTGTTTTTATTTGAATTTATTCTGCTGCGTATTCTGGAATTTTTGCTTACAGGATTGTTACAGTATTTCAATCCTGTCGTGGTGTTTGAGTATTAAGAAACAGATCAGTTGGCCATTCTAGGGTATTTCAATTGGCATCAGAGCTGGTCACTAGACGGGCTTAGTGAGATCGTTGGGCTGTGCTAGAATGGATCGTGCATGTGGGTCTGTGACTCATCCTCCGTTTCTTGATGAGAATACTAACTATGGGGCTTGGAAAGCTAAGATGAAATCTTTTCTGTGGGCTCAAGGTACAAAGGTGTGGACAACTATTGAGAATGGTTGGGAACCTCCAACAAAGGAAATTAAAGGGCGTGGAAAAGAGGTTGAAGGTGAAGGCCAGTCGACAACAAAGGTTGTAATTAAGCAAAATACAGAGTGGACTGATGAAGAAAACGATATGAGTGCCTACAATCAAAAAGGTCTTAACTCCATCTTCACTGCGGTATCAGCTGAAAAATTTGAGTTTATATGTCATTGCAAAACCTCAAAGGAGGCTTGGGATATTCTGGAAATTACTCATGAAGGAAATGCCACTGTCAGAGAATCCAAACTTCAACAACTGATGACTAAGTTTGAAAATATGAAGATGCTGGAAACTGAAAAATTTGCTGAATTTTACGCTAGATTGAGTGTGGTGGTGAATGCTTGCAGCAACCTTGGTGATGCAATTCCTGAACACAGAATAGTGAAAAAGATTTTGAGATCTCTGCCTATGATGTATCACGCCAAGAAGACAGCGATTGAAGAGTGTAAGAATTTGAACACTTATAAACTTACTGAGTTAATTGGTTCTCTTACCACTTATGAGATGGAATTTCCAGAAATAAAGAAAAGCAAGGGCATTGCTCTAAATACAGTGAAAGAAGATGGGAGTGACAGTGTGTCAGAAGACAAAATGGATTATGCTTTGCTTACAAAACAATTTCGTAAGTTTTTGAAATCTAAGAATTCAAGGTCTGGTGAACAAAGAGGAAATTCAGGTTCAAGTACAAGAGGGAGTCGCCCTCGTGAGTTTACTTCTGACAAGTTATCACATACAACCAGAACTATGGAGAGAAAGGGCTCTAAAGATTCACTGAAATGCTTTGAATGTGGTGGATATGGACACTTTGCCTCTGAATGCGCAAATAATTTGAGGAAGCAAAATAGTGGGAAAAATAAAGTAATGGCAGCAACTTGGAGTGATAGTGAGTCTGATAATGATTCAAATTCAGAAAATGAAGATCAAGTTGTTGCTTTCTCTGGGAGAATTCATGCGCAAAAGGATGAGAACTCTGATGTTGAAGAACCTGAGATAGAAGTGGTGATGAAGCAATTCAACAGTCTCTATGATTCCTCTGAAAAACTGAAGAAGAAAAATGCAGAGCTTGCTGATCAAGTGGCTTTTCTACAAGACGAACTGACCAGGACTGAAGCTGCCTTTCAATCCCAGCTGAAAACAGAAGAAAATCTGCGTGGGTCTTTGCTTGAAAAAATTCAGATGCTCCAAGACAAGTACCAGCTGCAGAAAGATATGAATGTTTCTCTTACTTTCGAAAGGGACCATGCTAGTGCTGAATTAAAATTAGCAACGGAAAAAATATTTGGTATGACCATTGGTGCAGAGAAGATTGACAGGATGTTAAGTCTGGGAAAAAGGGCTGGTGATACGAGAGGTTTGGGTTTTGAAAGTGAAAAGTCTAAGCAAGAGGTCAAAGCTGTGAAATTCATCAAAGAATTCTCTTCTACTGAAGCGAAGGTTAGCCCAAAGAAATTTATACCGATCTGTCATTTTTGTGGAGTTTTTGGTCATATACGGCCTAGATGCAATGTGCTTAGAAAGGAGAAGAGGTCAGCTTACTACTATTCTCCAAGAAATTTTAATCCATCTCAAAGAACCAAACTAGTGTGGAAAAAAAAGGAGGAAAAGTGCTTGGTGACTTTAATGGCCTTATCTGCTAGAAAATCTGATACATGGTATTTCGATAGTGGTTGTTCAAGACATATGTCTGGTGATAAATGTTGGTTTACAAATCTGAATACAGAGTGTGTGGAAGGCTCTGTGACATTTGGAGATGGAAGTAAAGGTAAAATTTTAGGGAAAGGAGATGTTGAGACACTTGGCTTACCATTCTTGAAAAATGTCATGTTGGTGGAAAATTTGCAGGCAAATTTGATAAGCATCAGTCAACTTTGTGATGATGGTAGCAGCGTGTGGTTTGATAAAGATCAATGTTATGTTGCTGATTTTCAAGGGAAGAAGGTTATGAGTGGCATGAGATCCAAAGATAATTGCTATTGTATTCAGGTGAATGAGAACAAAAGTCTTGTGTGCAATCGCGCTACTGATGACGTGATGGAACTGTGGCATAGAAGACTTGGTCATATCAACTTTCGTGATCTCTTGAAGCTGTCCAAGAATGAGTGTGTCAGAGGTCTGCCAAAGCTGAGTGGTAAGTCTGCAGGAGTGTGTGGTGCGTGCCAATTAGGTAAGCAAGTCAAGAGTGCTCACAAAAGCATATCCTACATATCAACATCCCAACCATTAGATTTGCTGCATATGGATTTAGTTGGTCCCATTCAGACTGAGAGCATAGGTGGAAAGAAGTATATGTTGGTGTTGGTGGATGACTTTACTCGGTTTACTTGGGTTGATTTTCTTCGTGAAAAATCTGATGCATTCAAGAGTTTTCGTGGCCTATGCAACAAAATTCAGATCGAGAAAAATGCTTCACATGTTACTGTCATGAGACTTCGAACAGACCATGGAACAGAGTTTGAAAATGTAAGCTTTGCTGAATATTGTGAAGAGAAAGGAATAAAGCACGAATTTTCAGCACCTATTACACCTCAACATAATGGGGTGGTTGAGAGGAAGAATCGCACCTTGCTTGAAATGGGACGTGTGATCTTGACAAGTGCTAAGATAGCGAAGAAATTTTGGGCAGAAGCTATTAGCACAGCATGTTATACAGCAAATCGTGTATATCTTAGACCGGGCACAACTTCAACTCCTTATGAGCTTTGGAAAGGGAGAAAACCTAACATAAAGCACATGAGGGTTTTTGGGAGCGTCTGCTATATTTATAGAGATAGAGAAAACCTAGCAAAGTTTGATACAAGAAGTGATGCTGGCATCTTTTTGGGTTATTCTCTCACTAGCAGGGCTTATAGGGTGTTTAACAAGAGGACATGTACGGTAATGGAATCAATTAATGTTGTTGTCAATGATACTGATATGTCATTTGGTTCTTGTGCAGATGATGATGAGGATATTATTCCAGCAGCTCCTAGGCAAGAAGAAAAGGACAAGGTGGCTAACATTAATGATGAAGTGCATGCAGAAGAAGATATGTTTTCACCTCCTCTTAGACCTGGTGCTCGGCAAGTCCAAAAAGACCACACACCATCTGATATTATTGGAGATTTAAATGATCAAAGAAAGACAAGAAGCCAAGTCGTTGCGGAGGTAACTCATCTGTGCTATGTTTCCAAATTGGAACCAAAAAATTCAAAAGAAGCACTTCTTGATTGTGATTGGATCATGGCTATGCAAGAGGAGTTAGACCAGTTCACTAGAAATGATGTGTGGTACTTGGTTCCACGTCCCAAGGACTTGAATGTGATAGGTACAAAATGGGTTTTCAGGAACAAAACTGATGAAAATGGTGTTATTACAAGAAATAAAGCAAGGTTGGTTGCACAGGGATATTCCCAGGTTGAAGGGTTGGATTTTGATGAAACTTTCGCTCCCGTGGCAAGGCTTGAATCAGTTAGATTGCTTTTAGCTATAGCTTGTCATATGAGGTTCAAACTACACCAGATGGATGTGAAAAGTGCGTTCCTAAATGGGGTTTTACAGGAGGAGGTATATGTAGAACAACCTGTAGGATTCAAAGATCCTTACAATCCTGATCATGTATATCGTCTTAGAAAAGCTCTCTATGGGCTGAAGCAAGCTCCTAGGGCTTGGTATGATCGGTTGTCATCCCATTTGCTGAATAAAGGGTATGTCAGAGGAGCTGTTGACAAAACTCTGTTTGTCAAAAAGACCAACAAGGACTTGATTGTTGCTCAGGTTTATGTCGACGATATTGTTTTTGGGTCTACATCTGAATTTCTTGTAAAAGAATTTACTGAAGTTATGAGCAGCGAATTTGAGATGAGTATGTGTGGGGAGCTGAGCTATTTCCTAGGCCTGCAAGTCAAGCAACAAGATCATGGTATCTTCATTTCTCAAACCAAGTATGCAAAAGACTTGGTAAAAAAGTTTGGTATGAGTTCTGCCAAACCAACAAGGAATCCCATGGCTACACACAACAAAATTGATGCTGACCCTTCTGGAAAATGTGTAGAACAAACACTTTACAGAAGCATGATTGGAAGCCTCTTATATTTAACAGCCAGTCGACCCGACATCTCATTCAGTGTTGGTGTGTGCGCTCGCTTTCAGGCAAATCCAAAGGAGTCTCACTTGAATGCAGTCAAGAGAATCATCAGATATGTAAGTGGTACTCCAACTTTAGGTGTATATTATTCATTTGACTCAAATTCTGAAATTGCAGGTTACACCGATGCCGATTGGGCTGGAAACGTTGATGATAGGAAGAGCACATCTGGAGGGTGCTTTTATGTAGGTAATAATCTTGTGTCTTGGCATAGCAAAAAGCAAGCTTGTGTTTCCTTGTCTACAGCCGAAGCGGAATACATTGCTGCTGGAAGTTGTTGCACACAACTACTATGGATGAAGCAAATGATGAGTGATTACGGCATTCATCAAGGTACTTCAACTCTTTTTTGTGATAATCTGAGTGCAATAAATATTTCCAAAAATCCGGTTCAACACTCACGAACAAAACACATAGATATTAGGCATCATTTTATTCGTGAATTGGTTGAAGAAAAGGTGGTGAGTCTTGAGTTTGTTTGCACAGAAAAACAATTGGCTGATTTGTTTACAAAACCATTAGACACTGTTCGTTTTGAAGCTCTCAGGAAGTCTCTTGGTATTTGTTCCATTGAATGAACTCCCTCTAATTTTTTTTTGCATTCACATTTCATTGTTGTATGCCCATGTCGAATAGGTTTCTTAGTTTCTGTTATTATTATTTTTTTTCCTTCGTTTTATTTTTTGTAGCCTTGTAGTATATCATTGCATTGCATTTTCAATCCCATTGTCATAAGCTTGATTTCTTTGAACTAAGATTGGGTTTTCTAGTCTGAGTATGGGACTAACTGTGAGACACATGCTCTTAGTTGGCAAATATTTTTTTATGTTAGTCTCTGGCATTAATCTTTGCTTGGCATTTTCACAGCATTTCCTTGGTTCTTGCACACGCACACCAATATGAGTTATGAATGCCTTTGTTGCAAGATTTCACTTTAAACGACAATGATAGATATCTTTGGAGCTTGACTCAGGTTCTCCCAAAGTAGCCGGACCTCTTACCTAACCAGTGTCGAGGGTCGCGTCGAATACGGGATGGCTTGGTCCATTTATTTTCAAAAAAAAAAAAAAAAAAAAAACAACTTTGAAGCCTTTTGACTCGAGTTGCTAAGCCCATGGAGTATCCTTGATATACTTAGTGCCCTAAAGTCCTCTGGCTTGGGAGCATCTGGCCTAAGACTTGTTACAAGTCACTAGAAAGCTTAATAAAGTTGTGGACCGTGCTCCATAAAGAAAAAATATATATACAGCACAATTGTGAATCTGTTGAATACCATTTGTATGCATTGTCATTCCTATCTCTCTATTGGTTCACTTTTCACACCAAGGACCCTTGTGAATTTTTGCTAACCTTGATTATATGGTGTTGCCTAACATGGAGAGATATTTCACAACACTTGATGCTGTGGGTTCTCATTGTTACTCTTCAATTTTGACTTGATATCTCCTTACAAGCTTTGCTTAGAAATCTCGTTTGTGACACTGGTTTGATAAAAAATAAAAATAAAAATAAAAATAAAAATTTTCATCTTGTGTGCCTTCTTGCTCCTTCGTCATTACATGTATCTTTTCATACATTCATGGGAGATTTCATAATTTGGAATTTTTGCCTACATTGTTCTTCCTGGGAGTGGTTGTTTGATGTGCAAGTGGTTATTTCTTTGAGGGGGAGTTTGCCATTACCTATCCAAAAAAGGGGGAGTAAACATTCTGAGTTTTATTTTGACATATTGTCTTTTCAACCATACATGCTTTTCACTGGTTATTTTTTGGTTTAGTGGTGCAGAATTCAGGTTACCTTTTCTATTGCAAGTGGTTATGTTTGAGGAATTCTTTTCACTCACTTGTACTTGGTTTAGGGGGAGATTGTTAGGACCAATTTTTGTAACTAGAGTTTTTGTATAGGAAATGCCAAAGGGGGAGATTGTTAGGACCAATTTTTGGTATATTGGCAATTTCCTGTTACAAAAACATAGAGTAGGTCTTTGAGTGTAACCTACAGTTTTCAAGTGACATTCTGCTATCCTGGATCAGTGTGGCTCAGAGACAATCCCAAGGTATGTTTTGCATCCATGCATTCATATTTTCATATTTGCTTGATCATCAAAAGTGGCTGTAAGATGTACATGACTGATATATGATTTCAGTCTTATATAATCCAGTGCCAGACATCAATGAGTTTTTAACGATGGTTTTATATTCTTTAGCAAAAGGGCTCTTTTGTCTTTACGACTGGGTTTTTAATTAAGTGGCTTTATTTGTTTTAAAGAAATATTTTATTTGTTAAAAAGCCCATTTTGCTAAAAGCCTTTTTTGGTCTCTGACCTAGTTTTAAGCGTGTAATAAAAGAAAGGAACTTAGCCTTTTTGTTGGGGGTCTGCAACATTGAAAAAGAAGAAGAACGACAAATATTTGCAGAGAGGTTTTTGAAAGTTCATATTGAAAACTCATGTGGCTGTTCCTTGTTAGCCTCCATGAGTGATTAAATAATCATCTTTTCATATATGTGTGAGTTCATGAGCATTATGCATGTTGGTGATCAACAATCGTGCCTTGAGGTGTGAGCAGCCGAGACTAGAGTTGTGCCATCTCTTGTTGACGAAGGAAGACAAGATCGCTGGTTGGGTTGAGTAGCAAAGGCGAGTAGGCAAGTCTGCCTTGTGAGCGTTAGTCTTGTGAGTTGAGACTTGTAAGACCTTTTTTGTATTCTTTCTCATAGTGATTTGTGTTAAAAAAAAAAAAAAAAAAAAAAAAAAAAAAAAAAAAAAAAAAAAAAAAAAAAAAAAAAAAAAAAAAAAAAAAAAAAAAAAAAAAAAAAAAAAAAAAAAAAAAAAAAAAAAAAAAAAAAAAAAAAAAAAAAAAAAAAAAAAAAAAAAAAAAAAAAAAAAAAAAAAAAAAAAAAAAAAAAAAAAAAAAAAAAAAAAAAAAAAAAAAAAAAAAAAAAAAAAAAAAAAAAAAAAAAAAAAAAAAAAAAAAAAAAAAAAAAAAAAAAAAAAAAAAAAAAAAAAAAAAAAAAAAAAAAAAAAAAAAAAAAAAAAAAAAAAAAAAAAAAAAAAAAAAAAAAAAAAAAAAAAAAAAAAAAAAAAAAAAAAAAAAAAAAAAAAAAAAAAAAAAAAAAAGTTGGCCATTCTAGGGTATTTCGTATGAGGAAGAGAGATAGAAAAAATAGAGACAGTGACACTGGATTATGAAGTTCCTCTCCTGTGTAAGAGCTGGCTTTGAATATGATAGGGTCCTTTTTACTCTGCCAGGTGCCAATATCAAAACCAATACCAATTATCATTGGCCTTCCCCATTGGAGCAATCAATTTATCATTATCTTTGGCATATGTTGCGGACGACGATCACTTCAAGACGAAGATCACAGGGAAGCCAATAATTGATGGCCAAAGTGGTATCACTCGTTCTATGCTAAGGACCGCAATATATGGACCTTACATGCTGTATTTTTAGCCACAAAATTCATGTGAACGGTGGATTCACTTAAATTACAACCGGGTTAATAAAACCTGCACACTTCTTACATCGAGAATCTAAGCATCTTCCAAATACCAGAATTCTATATATGGCTCTTAGGTGAGGCTCTATCTCTTAAATGTTTGATCAAATTGGTTAGCCGTTAGATCAAATTAATTAGCTTGATTAAACAGTTAAGAGATAAGGTCATCTCTAAGTGAGGGCAAATTCCTAAATTATAGCCATAAATCCCTAAAACTCATCTCCAATAGTGGACTACACAAATGGCCAATTCCTAAATCGAGGGCCACATATGGCCCTTTGGCCAGCCCCAACTAAATAATTGGATGGGGCCCATCTGTTTTTTGTTTTCTTGAATGAAATGGGTCATTTGTTGCCATTGATTAAAGAACCGTTGCAAATCAAGGCCCTGGAGCAACCCAACGGCTAGCTGACGTCACCAAGCTATTTTTATTATTATTATTTATTTTTAATTTAAAAAATTCAAAAAAAATGTATAAATACCTACCTCATTCTTACATAATTTCTCACATTCTCTTCATTCTTTTACAAACTATCCTTCATCTTTTTCCATTAAAAAAAAATTATTTCCTCCCATTGTTAGAAAAAATGGTTGGCATTTCTAAGAAAGGCGGAAATTGGACTTGAAAGAAAGATGAAACTCTTTGCAAGGCTTACTTAAAAGTCTCCGAATATAGTCTCAAGGGTACAAGCCAAACTTTTGACGGTGTTTGGATGCGTGTTTCTCAAAAATACTAAGAGCTTTACGAAGGCACTGCTCCGACATCGAGAAACCATAAAAGTTGTAGCGATTGGTGGAAGAAGCACATATTTCCAAGCATGAACAAATGGCATCAAGCCTTGAAAAGGGTCGAGAGGAGACATCTAAGAGAAGCCAATGTCTCCGACGAAGTAAATGTTTTTACTAGTTTCTTTAATTATTATTTTTAACTACATACTTCAAATTAATTTAATTTACTTTAATTATATTTTCTAGCAACGTCAAGCGGAGGAGTTCTATATGGAAGATGTCAAAAAAGTCTTTAAACTTCATCATTGTTGGGAAATTTGTAAAGGTTGAGTGGCATTTCAAGATCCACCAGAAGAAATACTTATCTTCCTCCTATGCTAAAATTTGATTACAAATTTAAAAGTATATGTTTAAGTTTGGTCTCATCTCATGTTATTTATGTATAAATTGACAATGAAAAAGTGAAAGATTAATTAGAGAGGAACGGGTGGCACAAGTGGTCTTGATCTATGTGTGCAGTAACAAAATTTAGTAGAATTGGAGAGAATGAGGTAGATCAAAGACGAACATTCCCATGAACAAAAAGAAGAAGAAAAATTTGAACTCTCGGATTGATTTGTTGTGAAACTTCTCTCACTTCAATATGTGCTTTTGATATGTTGAAATTAGCAAATTAATAACTATAAAGTATAAACTAATGGAAGTAAGCCACAAAGATTCAAAATTGATAGGGAAAAACGAAGCTTCGAGCTCCAATTGTCACTTTGGCCTACTCGGAAATTGCCTAATCGATAAGCGGGTACTTAAATTTTTTTTTATTTTATATAAAAATATTATTATATTAAAAGAGTATAGTTGAGCATCTATACTCCCTAAATATATTATTTTAAACAGTATAATTGAACGACTATACTACTCAAATATTTATTATATTTAAAGGGTATAGGCGCACAACTATGCTCTTCAAATATAATAATATATTTAAAGAGTATAGCTGCGCAGTTGTACTCCTGAAATATATTGTTATATTTAAAGAGTATAGTCGAGTGGCTATACTCCCTAAATATATTATTTTAAGGCTATACTATTTAAATAGCAAATTAATAACTATAATGTATAAACTAATGAAAGTAGGCCACAAAATTTCAAAATTGATAAGGAAAAAGGAAGCTTCCAGGATAATGACTGACATTATAAAAAAAATTTAAAAAATATATATTAACTAGGTCTATCATTTGGTAATGATTGACATTTTAAAAAGTATTAATACTTTAATAGATTGGAGATAGAGTTTTGTAAAAGGGGACAATAGAGAGTTGAGTAATGGCCTAATAGTAATAGATAATGCTCTAAATTACTCTTGTCAATAAATAAAAAATCTGCAAAAAAAAGTTAAAATAAAAAAGGGTTCCAGTATATATATAAAGAGTATAACCGCTCACTTATACTATTAAAAAAAAGAAAAGAAAAAAATAGATTACTGCCGTGCGACTATAGAATTTTTTAAGAAATATTAATAAAACCTAGTATCGCCGCTCGACTATACTATTTTTTTATTTTAAAAAAGGAATAAACGAGTATAGCAGTTCTGCTAAACAATTTTTTAGAAACAATAATAAAACCGACTATAGCCGCATGGCTATACTATTTTAAAAAAAAATTATAAAAAAACAAAGTATAGCCGCACGGATACTATTTATAAAATACTAAACAAGAAAAAATACATATGTGTTTTAAACTACTCTTATGATAAATCAAAATCGGGGAAAAAAATTAAAAGAAAAAAGGAATATATATATATATATATAAAGAGTATAACTGTTATTTTTTTAAAAATCAGAAATATAGCCGAACGGCTATAAATAATAAAAAACGAAGCTGCTGTTTAAAAAATAAAAAGAAATATTAATAAAGAGTATAGCACGGCTAAACTATTTTTTGAAAAAATTAATAAAAACCTAGTATAGCTGCCCGGCTATACGATTTTAAAAAACGGTATTAATAAAACCTTATCGATCAGGTGCCACGTGTCACAAATTAGAAAAATGGAGTATAGCCGGCCGGCTATACGATTTATGAAAAAACAAACAGAGCAGCCGCATAGCGCCAAGTTGCCCACGTGTCAAAAAGGTCTGGCCGTGCGGCTAAACATGAATAAAACCAAGTATAGCCGTGTGGCTATACTATTTATATTTTTTTTAAAATGACCCATCTAAGCAATTTAGGGTCATGTGTCAAATTAAGTATAGCCGCACGTCTATACTATTTATAAAAAATTAAAAAAGGCGTATAGCGGCGTCTATACCATTTGTTTTTAAAAAAGAGGGCTCCCTATCGATTAGGTGCCCACGTGTCAAAACAGTGTAGCCGCCCGGCTGTACTATTTTAAAAAAAATTTGTATGACAGTCGCCCGGTCTATACTATTTCTTTAAAAAAAATAAAAAAAACCCAGTAAAGCCGGTCGGCTATTCGATTTTTTGAAAATTTTGAAAAAATAATCGAACGGGAAAAAAGAAAACAGAGTCATAAGCCCGTTCGACGGTTCGATCTGATCGAACGAGAGAGAAGAAAGAGATGTGATTGACGGCAGGAGAAAAAGCTAGGCTTTCTCAGTCCTCGCTTGTTGCTCTCAAATGGCAACAAGCAAGAGAGTTTGGGAGTGATGGGAGCTCACACAATTCTGATCCCATTTTACCACAGGCCCACCAATTCTTGCCTTTTTTTGTCTGGTAAGCCTTTCAATTCTCTATTTTCCCATTTCGATTATTGGATTTAGACGGATCTTATGGCATATAAATGGCGAGAATTTCATAAACCAAAAAGAAAATTTTGATTCTGACATATTGGGATAGTTGGAACTCGGAAGGCATCAATCAGTTGATTTGAAAAAATACAACTTCAATCTTCTAGCAAAATATAACGCAACCATTGATTACAACCAATTCTCACAATGATAGAAATCAAAGGAAAATATTATGTTTCTTTATGGATAAACATTGTTGGGAGAGAAGAAAGATCTTTTTGTGTGTATAGTGAATGTATAATTGTATATGCCAATGTGTATAAAATTTTGTCTGGTTATGCGTGTTTAGTGTCTCATTGTAGAATTGTAAATTTAAGGACTTGTAGGAATTCAGTAATTGATTTTTTAATCTGTCAATGTAGTTTGGAGGGAGCTTTTGCTGGGGCATTTGGGGCAGGAATCGGGTGTATCCGGTTGAAACCGAAATACTGGGGCCAATCTTTTCTTTGTGCAAGTCAGGTATGATAATAGAGTAAAGATGTTATAGATCTAACATCCATGGCTAATGTTTTAAAGCTCACTTTTTTGGTATGTAATCATATGGATGTCATTGAACTTCATAGAAACTCTATGTAGGAAAGTAAGTTTTCAAGCGTTGGAAATGGCATTTTATTTTCTTAGTAAAGTCTTTCCATAGCTTAGTTTTGAAGCCTGGTATCAAATGTACGGTATTCCCTCCTCCTGCTTCCCTCTTCTCTCTATTTTACATTATGATTGGAATCAGGCAATAAAGAGTCGTGAAGACTATTGACCTCTTTAGGTCAATGATGTGCCTTCCACATAGTTAGCTTGAATTTTTATTGTTACAATACTTAGTTGGATTTTATTATACTTAGTGTTTGGGGTTGAGAATGTTCACAGGATTTTAGAGGACATCTCGTTCATCCCCTTTCTAACTATTTTATCATTAATAAAATCCATATTTGTTACCAAAAAAGAAAAGAAATAAAGGGCTTACTTTGAGGTTACTACATGCATCCTCACTCAACACTGAACGAAAGGCAGGCATATGCACTCATATGACTTATGATCATATTGTTGCGTAATTGTGGATTTATTTTTCTTTCATTAGGCAGATAGTGGTCATCACTGCAATGGATGTAGCTTTTGCTGGTCTAATGGTATATAGAATAGTGATAGTTTGTATGTCTCGCTCTTTTACATCGTTTGCTTTGTACCACTGGGAGAATAGGATCTCAACTCCAAATAACTAAACTTTATTCAAATAGGATTGCGACTCATAACATGCATTCACCACACTAGCTTATTGTTTTATTTTGTCCCAACAAGGAAAGTTCAGACATACCGTCTTTTGATGATTGATGAATCATAGGCAGTTAGGATTTTGGCCTCTAAATGATTTAGTTGTCATTACTCTGTTGCTCTTTCCTTAATAACCTCTGGTTCTTATTTCTTCAAAATTATGATCACTATGCAGGTTATCATGAAGGCTTGAATATTTGACTGAGTAGGGGAAGAAAAAATTCTTACGCAAGTTCAAGTATCATTTAGTGCTATCTCACCACTCCCCTCGACGGGATCAATACAAGAGGTCAGGTCCCCTGATCAACCTTGAGGTATCAGTTCTGTTTTGTGGTTAATTTTATTATCATTAGTTTCAAGTGACTTTCAGTTGTCAGTGTGGGACAAAAATCTTTTGCTGTATAATGTGCTGTTAATGTACTTACTGTTACTTGAACAAGGCTCAACGAGTCAGCAGTTGTGCATGTGAACACTGATCACATAGGTGCACAGGCACAAACATCATTTATCTTTCGTATCGTTTAGGGGTTTTTACAAAATCCTATTGCTGTTTTGTCAATGAACCCTTGACTAACATTTTGGTTAAATGTTGTCACATACCAGAGTCTTGGGGACAAAATTGAGGGGCTATTGACTGAAAATGTACTCAGTAAAGTTTCCGTTGATTGTTATTTCAAACTGGCCTTTCAACATTGTCGCCAAGATGGGCAACTTGCCTTTCAATGTGGTATATTTGATATGGGCCTCACATTCATGTGTAAACTTTGTATATGGTTGTATTACTCATTGGCTTACAGTTAAATGCGATAGCAAAAGGATTTTCTAAGTTCAATCTATAATGTTTGTTGTGAACTTTAGGTCAATTAATGCCTGGATGAAATTCGTTGCATATGGATGGAGGAAGGTGCACAGGGGATGTTCAAAGATAGCAGTCTTCTGGATTACACTTTATAAACCACAGCTTCAGCACCTACTTTTAACGGTTGTGGTATTTGTGAGAGACCATTTCAATGGACTGAGAACAAGCAGGAAGTCGCTAGCAAGTTAGTAGAGAAAAAGAATCACCTTCAGAATGGGTGGAGTGATAAAATTGCACTGAATATTTTTTCGTATCCCATCTGGTTTGTTGAATTGATTGGGGCATTTCCATGTATCAAAGTAAATATTTTGTACGAGAATTTGTGAACTGTTTCCATGTAATATCTTGGTAAAGATAATGAAAAGAAGGTTTTTGTGTTGCTTTTCTATTTTTCAGCTCGTAATATCTTTGAGGATTGGGGAAGGGTGGAAATTAAAATTTTCTTCCAACATTTAGCGGCAGTTTTCTTGTGACATTTACCAGCAGTTTTCTTCGACGTTGCAAATGGTTGTTTTACCCACAGCGAGTGACGGTTTGTTTCGCTGCTAAAGACACTTTCTCGTTACTAAAAGTACGAAAACCGTAGCTAAATATCAAAACCTGTCGTAACAAAGCGTTACAGTCATATATTATTTGCTGATTGGGGTGAAAAAGATGCATCTTCCTCGTGAAAAGATGGTGGCGTTGCAAGTTATATGCATGGTTGTGTTATGGAAGGATCATGAAGATCATCAACTTATATATAATTAAACTTTTTGCACAATTATTACTATCTAAACAAAAGAAAAAGACAATTATAGAGACCTATGTTGATTAAGCTTACTTGAAAGAATCCCAATTGACGACAAACTGTTTCGATTTCTTGGATAACTATTGCTCGTTCATGAGAACCTTGTTTCAGTTTGCCAAAATCAATAGTGGGCTCATTGGTGATGTCTGGTTCAAACTTTGAAACTATAGAATTCAAACAAAAGTAGAGAGTGAAAAAGGTTCAAATCTTAATTTTTGGTACCGCTTTTCTCAAAAGAGACAAAATTGTGCTTTTGTTTGGACTTTGTGCAGGGATGGGATGCAACCAATAAAAGACAGTTTCCCTCTTTTGCATTCTCACTGGAATTGGGAAACTGAACTTGTGGGTCATAACTTTCTTCCCCTTCTGTATGCACATTTACTGGAATATGGGAACCGGCAAGTTCTCATGTTGGTGCTGCTTCAGTTGCAAATCAGACTACTGAGGGTCCCTAGTTAATGTATAAATCCCTATATTCATGGACTGTTGGAACCAAAAAAAATGGCGCATCATTCCATAATTATGATTAGAGTCAATGGGAAGATTTTTTTTTTGGATTGTCTTTTCTTTTCATTTTGAGGAAAAATCTACAGAAACACTTAATCACATTTGCAATATGGAAGCTGCAAGGTTTGGGTTGAGTGTCTGCACAAGCAAACTAATTTCTCATCTCAATTTCTTGTACAAAGCAAACAAGCATATATGTTGTTCGCAAAGTCAGCAAAAAGAGAGTTTGGAGTTGGAGGTGTTTAACTGCTCTACTCACCAACCGTTCAGCTGTACTATTTTTTTGTAAAACTTTGTAAAAACACATGGGAACAGGGAAATTACAACTTAAAAGTTTGGGACCCACACTATATATGCCACAGACGCTGGTTGCCGTGGCATAAAGCATTGGCAACACCATGCTTGAACCACAGTTTGGTGATTTGTGGCGAATATCTGGCCAACACCCATTAGCTATGGGTTGTCTGGCTAAGTGTAAGATTGGCCGCGGTATATCCGTGGCTTATATGGAGCTTTTCTAGTACTGATATCATCAGCTACTTGCTAATAAATATGTCTATGATGGGAGCAAGGACCTTTAATTCTTGTCTGACCCAACGTAGGCTGGCGAATTCTGAATTGTAATTGAATCAATAATACTGATCATAAGTCACATATTATGTTATTTCAGAGGGATGTCTGCTGCTATAACCAACATAATCTGTTAATTCACCATATAAATTCGCTCCAACACTTGGAGAAAAGAAAGAAAAAATTGTCATGAAACAAGGAGCAACGATGCAGCTAGCTATACTAGTGAACATATGTTAACAAAAACAAAGCAAGCCAAAGCCAAACTTTGAAAGAGAAAACCTTGAAAGAGAGAAGGATAAGCTTAGATGCTACCAAGGATTTGGTGTGAGCCAGGCGACTGGTCTGGTGAATAAAGATAAACCAGAATCGATGCAGTGTCTTAGATGTATATCATGTAGATCATTAGTGTCACTGTGGAGCACGTATTTGAATTCATGGCATTTCTGGCATAGAAACAATATCCGATCACGAATCCCGACAATCTCTACCCATCGAGGAGGAGGAGGAGGAGCACCATTCTTATTCTTAGTCTTATTATTACTAAACTCCAGCTTGAAAACTTGAAATGCTTCAGCATAATTAGGTGGACATACAAGCAGATTCTCAGAATGATCGTCCGGAAAAGTAATCATAATCAACTCCTTTGATGTAGAGAAATCTTTTGCAAGGGAAAGACGACTCTTTTTTATCCTAAATATATGGTCGAACCTTTCACGATCTGGCAGCCCGGGGGTGTCGTCAAGTACAACCAACCTTTGAGCTGTGTAGTGGAGTTGTTGATTATCATTTGTGTCAAACTGAAACACTAATAAAAACTGGGATAGGTTCTTGGTTGCAGCATATAGCTTCCCATCGATGAACTCTATAGATTCAAAGTTGAGGCCCTCCTCATCAATTCGGGTCCATGATTTATCAGTGGGTCTACAGACACCCAGCCACGTCTTTTCAACGCCTGTGGAAAGGCAAGCCACAATACATGTACATGTACATGCGAGGGATGGGGGGCTTGGTACTGGTACTGAAGAGGCTACAAGTTTACTGATGAAGGAGGCAGCTGTGAGCTCATGTTTGCATGGTGGAAGCATCACTCGGCCACCAGAGATGGGATTTAGTAAGGTAATTATGGATCCAGTCCCATCAACTCTCATCAACCACCCCTCAATTGACCCAACATATTCATCATGCGCATCATCACTAGGCAGATTTAATTTGTAAAACTTCGGCTCATACTCAAAGCAGCTTAAAAAATTGCGAAAACGAGAACTGAAAAGCCATGGAAGTTGAGGAGCAGGACGACACCATTTGCTGGAAATTGCCCTATCAACAGAGTCTCGCCATGAACGGCATACTGAGCGACACCGAAAATAATCGAATATGGACAGCCTTTGTAGAACCGATTGCATGATATCATCTGGGACTTTTTTCGACCACTTGCTGCTGCTGTTGTTGACTATCACCCATTTCTTCCTAATAATTGTCTGCTTAGACTTGGCATTCGAAATATTCTCCATCCGATTCCTCATCGCCATCTATAACATTAATTAGTTATTATTAATCTGACAAAAGTAATCAAAATCTGAGCAAGCAAGGGAAAAATCAAAGATTACTGTCAATTTAGCCGGATGTAGACACAATTAATGATCAAAATCGTCGAATTAAAAACCAAAATGAAACACAGACAGGCAAAAAATTTCTTCTCATACTAACAAAACAATGTAGGGTTTAGGGTTTAGGTTTTAGGTCCAACAAAGTTGCATGTCAAATAGAATTCAAGGGATCCAAAAAGGTCCAACAAAGAAAAAAGAAAAGAAAAAAAGCTTACCTGGCCAACAAGATTGTAATTATATCCAACAGATTCAATTCAGAAAGAATATATGTATATGAGTTTATATAGGCGTATGGAGTTTCCTTGTGGCGTTGTGGGATTAGGATTCCTGTTATGTTATAAATAAAAATTGACAACCAAATATCCTTATAATTGAAACAATAAGGGTCTTAAGCCTATAATTATGCCTAATGGACTATAGTATATCAATTAATATGGAAATCAATATTAAATCATCAATTAATCTAACGAAAATCAATATCATATTATTAATTAAATAAGCAAATCATGTGATCGTATCTCGACTCGTGCGTCGCGCAACCTTTTCCTCCTCGAGTTGGCTACTGATCGTACGGATACAACAAAGAGAGCCAAATTAGAAAAAAAAAAAATTAAGAAAAGATAATCTAAGAACAAAATTGACGTTTGCTTGAAGAAAGGTTTGCTCAAAATTGGAGTTGTGCAATTGGTGTTTGTTCCTTAAAAGAAAGGTTTGCTCAAAATTAGCTTTAACAAAATTGGTGTTAAGTCTTTAGAACCTATATTTCTGTCATGCTCTAGGCATGCATTATATATATATATATATATATATATATATATATAGTCACCATGTTAATGGAATGTGATACGAGAATATCAATCCATGTTTGCACATTCATAACTTTATATATGCATTATCTTGATGAGACAAAAGCGGACCGATTCAACATTATTTCACGACGTTCTTTAGGAACTGTCATTTCTCCCCCTATCGGTGGGAAAATTGTCTCAAAATGTAGGAAAATAAACTCACCATACTGGATTGGATAATGTGGGAGTAGTTCTCGTAAGCGTCTTAACAAGAGACAAATATGTAACCATTTTAGTAGGCATATTCAATAAAACTAGTGAAGTGATCCATAATTAAATGTTGTATAGGCTCACAAATATCCCTTTGAATTATTTCAGGAAAGAGGGCTTAATGTCAATTTTTGACTGAGATGATCTTATGACAGCTTTTATTTGTGAGCATTCTTTGTAATGATATTTGTTGGACAAGATAATATTTTGAGTCTTTAAACAATGTCCTTACAAATTTATAAAAATCTTATGTATCATTGTGGAACATGGATTGCCAAGATAGTCGTGTCACAACATAAAAGTTATCCGGTCAATGAACTTCTGGTTCATAATATCATAATCTTCAACTAATTTAATAGTTGTGTAATATTAAGGCCTCATGAACTTTTGGTTCATGGTATCATAAACTTCCTACTCACAAAAGAAAGTAGGAAGTTTCTCCAATAGACGCCTCTAGCTGTCAATATTGGGGCTGTAATACAAAACATTACCATTGTAAAACGAAATTAACTAATAACCCAACATAAATAAAATAAAATGAATAAAGTGGTATAAACGAGGAATAAAATAAATAAATTAAAGACTATGAAATTCCAAGATAATCCAATATTAATGTGGATTCAATATGTAGACAAAACTACAAGTTTAAGAATTGGATTTCCAACCAATTTAGGTTCATATAGGCACAAATAAGTAATGAACTTCAGGTTCATATATAGTATTAAGATCCATGAAAAACTATGAACTTCATGTTCATATCAATATATATTCGAAACTTCAGGTTCGAATACGTAGATCTAAATAAATGGAATTAATAGTTGTGCTTTGAACTTCATACTCAAATCGATATATATGTACTCGAAACTTCTAGTTCGGGTTCTTGACATATGTATGCCTCATGGAATTCTGATTTTGATTAATACAAAATCGAGGAGTTTCATGTCTTTATGTGCTCTTTAAATTTGCGGAACTTCACGCCCTCAATTATTTGGAATTAAAGAACTTCAGGTTCTGATTCAATCAAAAGAACTTTAGGTTCTGATTCAATCAAAAGAACTTTAGGTCCTAATCTAGTTATATGATGAGGATCAAGGAACTTCGGGCCCTGATCTTTTGTATAATACAAACTCATCATAATAATTAAGATCATACTTAAAATTAAATAAACAAAGAAATATAAATAATAATAAAAACATGACATTATATTCATGTGTAATAAGAATAAGAATTTTTTTTCTTAAACAAGCATGATGAAGTCTGATGGTGAGTATAAAGAAACTCTATACCATGTGATGACTCTAGCTCATATAAGAAGAATGAAAATTCAGAGAAAGAAAACATACTAAGAGCAATGTCGTGCTGATAACGTGTTATAAAACTAAGAGGAATTGTAGACAGTAATAAGAGAAAGAGAAATACAGAGAATTTATTCTATGACCTTGTATCAACATATCATATTCATCTTTGATAAGTGTCTATTTATAGGCTTACAATAGAGGTATTTAACCCACAATTTATAGCTACTAATTACAATAATAAGGGCATAGGTTACAAAGCAATTAAGAGTGGAGGTAATGGATATTATGGTGGTCATCCACATTCCATGCATTTATAACATATATAACTAAATATCACTTCTTCTTTTTTTGTTGCTGTTGCTTAGAATTATTTATTAGCAAACAAAAAACAAAATAAAGTTTACTTATAAAGAAAAGTTATTGTGACATCTTAATTTAACATTAATTGATTAAAGAGAAAAAAGTTGTGGGTATTTTTGGTCTAGAGTCTTTGGTCCAGCCTTTATTCTTGTTCTATTTCTCCTTGGTAGCTCGCAGTTTTCTCCTTTAGCTATTGGTTGACCAGTTTAACATTTAAAAAAAATAAAAAATAAAAACATCATACAATTCATTGTGAATTTCATTAACCGTGGGTTTATAATTGTTGTCCTTCTACATCTTCCTTGAAGTCGGGGTCAGGTTAATGTTCATCATGAAAAACCCCGACTTGATCTTTTTTGGTTCTAAATTGTTTAACCTAGCTTAAACCTAGCCCAAGGAACTGGTCTATGTTGAGCAAGAATTCTTCTATAGCATGGGTGGGAGTGATCAAATTGGGATAAGTCTCCTGTGAAGATTTAATATGTGGGCCGAGCCCAGAACCAATAGGCCTCACTTTGTTGAATATGAACTAGTCGATAACTGGAAACCCAATCCATTATCTCTCTTTTACAGTATTTGGGGAGGGCACAATTTCGGGTCAACCCAACTTAACTGCTTAAGAAAGCATAAATTGCTATATATGGATTGATCCAATCCATTATCTCTCTTTTATAGTATTTGGGGAGGGCACAATTTCGGGTCAACCCAACTTAACTGCTTAAGAAAGCATAAATTGCTATATATGGATTGAGTTATCAGTTGGAACAAAAACTTAGGATGTTTATAATTTTAGGTTAACCTAACCAAACCGTCCAATCAGATCACAAAGAAATTGGGTTGGCCTAATAATGAATGAGTCTTGAGCCCAAAAATTATAAACCGGCCCAAACCATGTAATTATGGGTTGGGACCAATAATGAGTATGGCTAGGTTAGCCTAATAATGAGGTCTTTGTCTAGGGAGTCTAATATTGAGCGGGTCTTGAGCTTAATAATGAGTTGGGTTATAAGTTGGGACCAAAATCAACCCAACCCAACTCATACCCCACCCTACAATATAATAATATTTTCTTATTGTATTAATGAGGGCCGATCACCGACTAAAGAAAACTAACCAAAACCTAATCAGAACTAAGAGAGCCTACATAAATCTTCATACTAATAATGTTGTTGCATTAACTTACATTGGAGTATATCATAGGACCTTTTTATTTTATTTTCATAAATTACGATAACATTTCATTTACTATTTCTTGTCGAGCATATTAACCTTATTATTGTTTGTAAATAAAAAAAAAAAAAAAAAAAAAAAAAAAAAAAAAAAAACCAAAAAAAAAAAAACAAAAAAAAAAAACTTTTTTTGATGAATCACATAATCTTATCAGTTGATAAGAAGCTATAGATAAACATATCTCTAGTCTCACCTTTGCAATACCCATACTTCCTCAACAACCCTTCTTTCAGAAACCCAACTTTCTCCAAAACCCTTTGAGACCCCTTATTCTCTACCTCCACCAAAGCCTCAATCCTCACCAAACATGGGAGCTCTCTGAACACCCTACACATGCCCATCCTCAATGCCACTGTTGCAATCCCTTGCCCCCAGTACTCTGCAGACACAACATAGCTAACATGTGCTCTACACGTGTCATCACCCTGTTCAGGTTTGACAGAAACATATCCAATTGATTGGTCATCCAAACATATGGACTGACGCCATGGATGTGTAGCAAGCTTCTCAATATATGTCAAGGCTTCTTCCCTAGAGGTTATGGTGTTCCATCTTAGATAGCGTGTTACTTTATCATCACTTGCCCATTTGAGGAAGTCATTGGCATCAGAGAGTTTGAAAGGACGAAGGGAAATTCTTGATGAGTTCATAGAATTGCAGGAAATTTGAGATGGTTCCAAGCTCAATTTGGAATAAGTAGGCATGGAAAGTGGTGGATTATATGAATGTGTAGCTTTGCCGTGGAGGACCAGGTCAATTATTTTGACACTTGCCATTCAAAATCTTATCCAATAATGCATTTGGGTGCATTGAACCTGCCTAGAGTACTAGTACTACAAGCAGACAAATTAGCCAACCATCTAGGAGACAAACACTTATGTAATGGGAATAACACTTTATATTATTCCTAATTAATAACTTAATGACACGTAGAATAACTTTTCTACGTGTAATTGTGTTATTAGCCGGCTATCCCTGTTACATGTAAGAATAGAAGAAATGGAAAAATAATTAAAAATTGGGTTGAGCTAAAGTTTGGCCAACTCTGAACATAGTTCCATCCCGAATAACAAATATTGTCTAGTTAAAATATAACATGTTTATGAATCTGAATTATAAATAACAACTTGTAACACATGTTATGTTTTAACTGACGATACTTGTCACTCAGCCTATCATGTGTCAGGATGTCCAATTAAGTTCTTTAGGACTATTGGTGGGTGGAATAAATTGCCTAGCAATATGCTAGATGCATTGTAAAAGTACTTACAAAGGTAGACAATTATCTGAATTGTAATTCAATACCATACAAGCCTGACTGCAAATTCTTCAACAAGCTAGCTAGCATGAAAACGTGAGTTTCAAGGCATAGAATCAGAGGACAGAAGACTATACATGAAAACATCTTGAACTGCACCTTTGTGAAAAGTATACTTCCTCAAGAGGCCTTCCTTGTAGAACCCAAGTTTCTCCAACACCCTCAGGGAGGCCTTGTTCTCCACCAAAACCAGAGCTTGCATTCTGACCAAATCAGTGAGCTCTTTAAACCCATCACTTATGGCCATCTTCACAGCTCTGGTTGCTAAGCCTTGTCCCCAATACTCAGCAGCTAACGCGTATCCCACCTCTGCTCGACACTTGTCATCACCACCTTGTGGCTTGATGAAGAGAAATCCGATCGAACGGTCATGGATGCAGATGGATCTGCAATAAGGGTGAGGGATGCAAAAATCCTTGATGTAGGAAAGTGCTTCTTCCTTAGAGGTGAATGTGTTCCAACGAGTGAATTGTGTTACGTTTTCATCACCGGCATACGTCAAGAAGTCCTCAGCATCTGAGGGCCTATAAGGACGGAGTGTGATTTCCAGAGAATTGTTTGCCGACATTGAACCAATTTGCACAGAATGTGAAATAATAAAGAAGAAAAAAATTGTCTTTTTCAACAGACAAAGAAAACTGCAAAGAAAAAAAACATGCCCAGTGTTGCCCTTTCTCGGGTAATTGGTCAACCAAGGCGGCCACAAGCACAATACTTTCTTGCTGATTGCTACATTTTCTTCTTGCCCGCCACTCCAAGTAATTGACCAAAAGCAAAGAACCCACCTTGGCCCTACTCATTATAATACACAACCGTATTTCTTGGCAATTTATTATGATCTCACTTTTTTGAGCATACATATACCCAAAGGCCCACAAATTCTTCCCACAATTACTCATATAATTTCCAAGTGACCATAGCGAGAATTTGCCCACATGGAGAGAAGTTCAGGTCTATCAAATGGAAGAGAAGGCAGTGAAGCTGACTTCTCCGTGATCACACTTAGGCCCTTGGAGCTTTCTGACATTGATGATTTCATGGTGTGGGCTACAGATGAGAAAGTGCCTCGTTTCTGCACTTGGGAACCTTATGCCAGCAAAGGCCTAAACTTCATCAAAAATGTTGTTCTCCCCCACCCGTGGTTCATGGCAATCTGCCTTGAAAACAGGCCTATTGGTTCCATTTCGGTGACCTCGAATTCGGGCAACGATCGGTGCAGAGGAGAACTTGGCTATGTTTTAGGGTCCAGGTACTGGGGCAAGGGGATTGTAACACAGGCTGTGAAACTGGTGGCTGATATTATATTCAAAGAGTGGACACATTTGGAGAGGCTTGAAGCTCTTGTTGATGTGGAAAATGTGGCATCTCAGAGGGTGCTTGAGAAGGCAGGGTTTCAGAGGGAAGGTGTTCTGAGGAAGTACTTTATTTTGAAGGGAAGAAGTAAGGATATGGTGATGTTCGCCCTTCTTTCTACAGATTGGCGAACTTGATGTATTTGTAATTTGTAAACCCAGTAAAAGCAACAAGAACATTAATTATGTATTGATTTTATCTATTTTTCATTATTTTTGTTTGAATTTTGAGATCAATGGGATACACGTAGAGCAATGAAAGATGAAATCCAGACATTTCTGATATTGATTGATTGAGATTTCGGTGCAACTTTGTTATACTGCTGCTATTCAAATTGCTACTTTCCAATTTGTTACTCAGATCCAAGCAAATCTTAGCACACTTGTACATATAATATTGTGTTCTCTAACTTTAGGAAAAACACTTCAGCATGTGCTTCGAGTCAAGCCTTGCACTAGACTTCGAGTCAAATCTAATTTTAGAAAAACTATAAAGATTTCAACGCAAATAAACACTAAAATGAAGTTTCAGAAAACCTTGCGAATTTTCCACTTCTCACCTACTAGTCTTTGTGTATATCAGCCACCAATCGTTGAGCTGTAATTCTAGTTTCTAAAAGTAACGAGTTTGATATGTTATATTCTGAAACTGTAGTTGGTTGGTTAAGTGCAACTATATTCGAATTTTTCACTTTCTTTTTAGTCATTGTGTATATTAGCCATCAATCGTTTATCTAACTGCTGTAATTCTAGTTTTTAAAAGTAACAAGTTTGATATGTTATGTTGTGAAACCGTAGTTGATTGGTTAAGTGCAATTATATTCGAATGCGTATCTTATCTCATAGTCTCACTACGTAACACAATTGTAACATATTATTTATTAATTTTACATTCATTAGGATAAGAAGTTCAAACTTGAAATTTCTTCTAATACCAAAAATAAATTACCATTAAACTGCTCCAATTTGCAGGGTTGCAATTGCACTCTTTGTGACTTAAACTTGCCTAGTGTTTGTCCTGGCAATTGGTCAACCAGGGCTGCTGGCCATCAAGACTTGCCTAGTGTTTGTCCTGGCAATTGGTCAACCAAGGCTGCTGGCCATCAAGCGCGAGTAATATTATTATTTCTTGCTCACCACTCCACTGCAAAGCAACACCTTATTTCTAGGCAATTTCTTATGCTCTCACTTTCTATTTTTGTGCATGTATAAAAGGCAAAGGCTCTTACAACTTCTGCCCATGATTGCTTTAGCCTTAGAGACAAAATTTCTTATATTTTTTCAGCCCTGCAAGGACTTTTCATAAAATTTCTAAGTGACCATAGTGAGAATTGTACACATATGGAGGGAAGTTCTGATATTGATCTCTCCAAGATCAGCCTTAGGCCATTGGGTCTCGCTGACATTGATGATTTCATGGTGTGGGGTACAGATGAGAAGGCCTCTATTTTCTGCACTTGGGAACCTTATGCTACCAAAGAAGAAGCCCTAAACTATATCAAAGAGAAGATTCTCCCACACCCCTGGTTCAGGGCAATCTGCCTTGACAACAGGCCAATTGGTGCCATTTTAGTGACCTCGAATTCCGGCGGTGACCGGTGCAGAGGTGAACTTGGCTATGTCTTGGGGTCCAAGTACTGGGGCAAGGGGATTGCAACCCAGGCTGTGAAATTGGTGGCTGATACTATTTTTAAAGAGTGGACACATTTGGATAGACTTGAAGCTTTTGTTGATGTGGACAATGTGGGATCACAGAGGGTTCTTGAGAAGTCTGGGTTCCTCAGGGAAGGTGTGCTTAGAAAGTTTTTTATTCTGAAGGGAAGAACTAGGGACACGGTGATATTCAGCCTTCTTTCTACAGAATGTCAAGCTTAATATATTAATTTGTACCCATTATGCAAATGTACCCTATATACATATATATTAAAAGTCTCATAATATGTGATGAACCATCCTTATGCAAGACTTTTCATATTTTTTTTCAGGAAGAAATAATATTGTAAGTGAAGAAAGTGTTTGGTTGAATTGATAGCATTTCAGGAATAATGGTGGGTGAACAAAGTATTGTTCTTTTTTTATTTATAAATGTATGTAAAATTTTATAGTGCTGGCATATAACGTTGGTGGTAAGGGTGGACTTAAAAAAATAGAAGCAAGTAACTCGAAATCAAATTATAACACAGCAATTTCATTGCAATCCATATAGTACCAATAAGTAATATAATGATTTCTAACTATATTTATTACCGTATAATATTTAATTGTTATTTAAATATTTGTATGATATTGTTGCCCCAACCATCACATTTTCATTTTCACTTTATTATTAGCTCAAATGATTAAGAATATTTATCTGTAATTTCCCTCTCCTAATATCACTTGTATAAAAAAAATAAAAATAAAAATAAAGGCCTTTCCCGATTAATGGCTTTTCTAGTCCAAGTAAGTAAACATGCCAAGTATTTATCTAATAGTTTGCATTGATTTAGGTTTCCTAATTCTAAAGTAAATCACCGAATCCAAGGCCCATACTGATGATAAGAGAGTCGGCCCAAAACCCAAACCAAATTCTTCTCTTTTGCGCTCCACACATCGTCAGTGTCTCAGTCATCATCACTGTCATCACTTGCACAGCAGCAGGAGCTTCAGCAAGCAAGAACATCATCATCAAACATGGACCCACTCTCCGCCCTCCGCGACTTCACAATCCGAGGCGAGTTGGAGAAGATCGTCCGAGTCAACGACGAGTTCCGGTTCGACTCAGACTACAGCTTCCCCTGCCACGCCGAAACCGCCTACCGGTCCAAGCAGGGCAATCTTTATACCCTCGAAACTCTCCTTTATTACGTCACCAACCACCACCTCAAGCACACCGACTACATCCAGAGCGCTCGCACCCAGGGGATCCCCTCCGTCACTTTCCCCGACCGCAAGCCCCTCCTCGACTACCTCACCGGAAAGATCTCCTCTTCCGACTCCATCGAATTCCTCCTCCCCCCTCAAAATGACGCCGTCCATCCCAAACTCCCCAGTCTCGATCCGAACGTCAACAGCGGCATCAACAAAGACAGCAACGATTACGGTACGACTGATTCTAGGGTTTTCAGTCAAATTGAGACCCCGGTGGACTACATGTCGTTGATTTGCTCCGGGGAGAGGCCGTTGAAGGACCGGGAGGGCTTGTTGGAGTGTAAAGGGAGGAACTTTTACGGCGTTTTGACTTCGGCGACCAAGCGAGAGGAGGAACGACAGCGTATCGAGTCGCAGCAGAGGAAAGACGGGTTGGTGGCGAAGAGTAGGCTAATGGGTTCGGACGAGAGGGGTTTGACCGGGTTCGGGGACGAATCGGGTTACGACCCGAATCCCAAGCCCAAATTGCACTTGAAGGGTGGTAAAATTGGGGAAGGTGTGCCCATAATTTTGGTGCCCAGTGCGTTTCAGACGCTGATTACGATTTACAATGTGAAGGAGTTTTTGGAAGATGGGGTTTATATACCAACGGATGTGAAGGTGAAGCAGATGAAGGGGGCTAAGCCAGACTGTGTGACGGTGCAGAAGAAGTTCAGTAGGGATAGGGATAGGGTGGTAACGGCGTATGAGGTCAGGGATAAGCCCTCGGCGTTGAAGGCCGAGGATTGGGATCGGGTTGTGGCGGTTTTCGTGTTGGGGAAAGAGTGGCAGTTCAAGGATTGGCCTTTCAAGGACCATGTTGAAATTTTCAATAAGAGTAAGTGGAGCATTTCTGTTCTGGGCTTAATTTGATTGACAAATAGTTATCTGGGTCATAAGGATATTTGCTTTCTGAGTTTGTTTATGTGATTGTTGAAACTACAGTGTAGCTTGTGTGATTTGGGGTTGTTTGTGTATGTTTGTCTGTAATGCAGTCGTGGGGTTTTTCATGCGTTTTGAAGATGACAGTGTGGAGTCAGCTAAAATTGTGAAGCAGTGGAATGTAAAGATCATCTCGGTGAGCATCTTGAGCTGGTTTGCTGCTTTGATTTTAGTCAGTGATGTTAGTTAGGGTCTTGCTTTTGTAATTCGAATCATTGTCACTGCATCTTCCACTTCATTCTTTTCTCTGTTTGTTCTGTTCTCATTCCATGTGAACATATATTCTAAATGTGCAGATTAGCAAGAATAAGCGGCATCAAGATAGAGCCGCGGCATTAGAGGTGTGGGACAGACTAGAAGAATTTGTACGGTCACGGTCACATTCTTGATGTGCGTCAAGTTTTGGGGAGAAGGATGTATGCAGCTGTCTCATGTTGGAGATCACTTGGATTTTGGTGCTCCTGTCTGTAACTTTGAAGTTTAGTTACAAAATTTTGAGGATATTATAACCTTATGTTTTTAGCTGAGTGGAAGTTATATCAATCAAGAGAAGAGTACATGGAAAGATGATTGGTTGGTTGAATATCAAGGGTAGATATTTGAAGATGGATTTGCCATTTTACAATTTATGCAAAGATTTGGCATGCATTTGGCTGCTCGCACAGTTATTTTAAAGGATTTCTAATTTATCTTTGAACTGATTGAGAAATAACAGCCGACTCCCTTGAATCAGCTTCTCCTGAGCTTCTTCAGCCGGAGTCCTAGACACTGCTTGGCTTGCTTGGAATTGCTGGATGTTTTACATATTTGCAAGCTTTGGAGTGTACAAGACCGACCATCTCCTCCGACCAATGCCAAAGCCAATCGGAGGGGCAAACCTTGTCATACAGAAAATGCGTTGAGTGGAACTGCTATGTGGCTATCCCAGAGAATGGAGATTGAAAAGCTTATTTGTATTAAAGCCCTAATTTTGTTTATGCTGGTGTTAAAGTTGCAGTCTTGTATTTTCCGACGGCTCCTTTACGGACGCCTTTATGTAATGCCAGTACCCCTGATTGATATTCAGTATCATAAATCTTGTATAATTTATGCTTTTCAGTGCAACAATTTTGCTCTTGGCAAATGCATTTGTTTTTGTTATGCTCCCTGTGTACACTCAGAAACCAGAAACCTTTATTATCAAAAAGGGAAGAGAGCAGGATGCCTCTTCTGTAGTACAAAAACATATATAAACCTCTCTGTTGAGGTCACAATGAATAATAAATTACATACATATATCTAACTACTGAATTCTAAACAATAATGGAATACATTAACAATCATCAAGAGCATTATGTGTAACTCGAGAGGTTGGCCAACAGAAAAGAAAATCAGCACATTGAGAGGCTAGCATATGCTGCAGCCAGAACAACAAACAGTTGAGTTGTAGACAACTTGATGGAGTTTCCAGATGAGCCAGCTTCAGTTGATGGTACATTTTTGGATCCAGTTCCTACACAATATGAACATCGTAATTTGAGATGGAGCAGAGCTTTTAAACTTTGTTAAGGGGGAAAAGAAAAGAATACAAAACTATTTTATTCATGCATAGCTGAAAGAATGATATGAACTATTTTGTACCTGAAGGACCATCACTTGGAGATTCTGGTGTTCCTGCTGGAGAGTCAGCTGGAGAAGCAGCTGCGCATTTTTAGCAGTGTACAATTAATTAGTAGAATCGACACGAGCCAAAAATCAAAGAAAATAATCATCTGCAGGCTTACCGTTACACTGGCTGAGGGGTGGAGTCTGAACATTGCAGGCACCTGGTAATGCCAGAGCCTGAGTTTGATTGACATTGATCCCGAGTGATGAGCCACCGCCGTTAAGGACCTCACACAAGCACTGTGGAGAGGAGCGGACGACGCTAGCAAGCTGTGAGCAGCATCCTGAAGAAGGGGTTGAGGAGTTGCCAGTAATATAATTGAGGCAAGGTGACATACCGATGATCACATTGGTACAACTAGACTGTGCTGCTGCTTTCGCCAAGAACATGGTCACCAGGACAAGGACCAAACTCATCTCCATCCTTTGTGCCATTGCAACAATTAAGTTCTTGAATTTGTGTAGGAAATGCTTGAGAAGTTGTAATATCTGCACTGGGATTTGAGTGTTTGATTAACTTGGTGAATTTTAGAGGAGGGGCATGTGCCTTTTGTAGGGGGCTAAAAGAAGAAACAGACAAAATGCTGGCTTAATTGGGTAACCAACTTCTCCTACTTATATTATTTCATAATGGGTTCTTTTGTACTTATGAATCTTGGAACTTCAACATTTTATTCAAATGTTGTGGCTTTGCTGGCATAGGACTAGTTCGGAGGCCGGTTATTGGGTGACCCAACTTCTATTCTTTTTGGGGATCTGTTAGAAGCTGGAGACTTCGAGAAATTGTTAGAGCAAAAAAGCTAAGTACATAGGAAGCAGGTTTTGGAGAGAAGGGAAATTACATTTGTTTTCTTATTTTTTTGGTATTTCAATCAGACTGATGCGCATGGTTTATTTGACTTGAGCTTATGACTGTGTACAATGAGTGATATTGGATACCTGTCAATGAGAGAGGGTCAACTACTCTCTTAACCTGTATCTGCATGCGTCTGGCGGTATCTTTGCACATAAGTTGGTCAGCGAAAAGTTGGGATGGTAGGGTTGTCAAAATGATTATTGAAGCCAATTCTTTTTCTTTTCTTTTTTTTGGTGAGAGAAAACTTCTCAGCAAAATAGAAATCTGTCAATATTGAAGTCCTTTTGCAAATTGGAGCACAAGTAGCATTTGTGGTTGAGTTTTGGGCTCTCCCAATACTACTAATTTCGGACAAATGTGAGTTATGCTACTTGATGAGGATAGTGTAACCCCCTCCTTGCATCCGAGTTCGAGTCCCTCTCCCATAAATTATAGCAGTTAGAATATCACATTAAAACCTCTAGTTTGGGATAAACATTACCCTCATTTGAGAATATCCTAACACATTTGAGAGCTATTAACCAACCATATGAATCCACATGGCATCAGGGGGTCAGAAAATTTCTTAGCCACCACCAGGTCAGCCAAAATGCAAGTCAAAATGGGCTCCATACAAATATGCCACATAATGCAAATCCCACCTACTCAAAAGTTCCAAAACCCCTTGTTTTCACAAAAGTTCGTTAAGGTAGTTGAGCTCCAAAACCAACTCACCTGTTTCTTCCCTCCACTTCTCCTCAATCCCCTTCATCTATAAATTCTCTCACCCTTCTCACCCCTAAACACAATTCAATTAAACCCATCTAACTCTTCTCTGATAGCACCATAAACTTATACATTTTACCTACTCCTACAAAACCACAAATTTGCTTCCATTTACAATTTCAGATATGGAGATTTCAGTGCCTTTTTTCCGTCTAGCTATGGCATTGGCAATGACTCTGGCCTTGGTTATGCCTGTCTATGGCCAAGTTGGTTCTCCTTGCAATGCTTCGGCGATTTCTAGCTTGACCCCTTGCATGAGTTTTCTCACTAATAGCAGCTCCAATGGCACCTCACCAACGGCAGACTGCTGCAATTCACTAAAAGCCCTCACAAGTAGCAGCAGAGATTGCTTTTGCCTAATTGTAACTGGAAGTGTTCCCTTCCAACTACCGATCAACCGTTCTCTAGCCATCTCTCTCCCTCGTGCCTGCAACATCCCCGGCGTCCCACTCCAATGCCAAGGTAAAAGAAAAAGTTTCTAATTTCATATCGCACTTGGGTTTTCAATGTCAACGTGATTGTGTGTATCTTTTTAATATGAATACTAACATGATGTTTATAATGTGCAGCCACAGTTGCACCTATTCCTGCTCCAGGTACGATTATAAGCGCTTTCTTGCTAGTTTGACATGTTGTATTATCAATGGGACATGTTACATATAATTCAGATTCTCTCATAACTTCATAAGTGAACATTAATTTCTTATATTGTTATGGTTGTTAAGTTGGTGAACTAATGATGACTAATTGTATTTTTGGGCAGGTCCTAGCTCCCTTGCGCCAACCCTCTCTCCTGGAGCTTCACCATCTGGTCCAACAGGTAATCTCTGAAATTAGTACATTTTCAGCATAGCCGTCTGTCTCATTTAAAAAGGCAGATGTATAATTGTTTTAGGTGTCTAAAATTGGTGACACACTTCTTGTTGATTCCCCATGTATGTTTCTCTTGAGCAGCTTCCTCTGTCCCAGAGCCAACCTCATCTGCTCTGTCACCGGAATCCGACACAACACCACTTTTAACTCCGCCATCTACAACAGGTGGCTCTGGAGCTCCAACCTCAACTACAGGGAGCCGCCCTGTTTTGACTCCTTCGGCTGCCTTTACCTCTTATCGTCTCTCACCCTCTCTTATGCTTTTTGCATCAGGCATTCTGGCTTTGAAGTTTTTCTAGGCTGATTATGTTCATCTCTATACAGATTTCCATACATTATTTGAGAAATATTCTTTTGTTGGTATGAGTGTGACTATAGTTTTAGGCTAGTTTAGATCATTGCAACCCATGTTGGGTGATTATCTATTGAAACTTGGGTTTCTGTATTGTATAATTTGAATCAGTGCAAATAAAAATTTGTTTTACTTTATTTTGGATCCCTGCAGGGCAAATAGCATGCATCTGCAATTACATGGATGAAAAAAAAGATCATTAAAAAGAGAAAAGCTTAGAATATCTCAATTCTTCTGTTCTATGTCACCATTTAACTCTGGTAGTGAGAAAGTTCCTCAACAGAGAGGTCTCTGCATGCATGAGAATGGAACTCAAAAAAAAATTATTTGGTACTGATGAAACTGTCATACAAATAAATCAATAAAATGGCCTTTCCAACTTGGTTAGCAAAATGTTTGAATTGTATAGCGTAATTATCATAATTTCTATACTTAACAATAAAATGGCATAAAATATCAGTTGAAGCTTATAAATATGCAGAGAGAGCGAGACATAATTACCTTCTGATTCAATGATACTCATGGGCATGAGGAGATTGGTTTTCTCCGGGATTTCTTGGATTTTGGCATTTCTGCTTTGTGTTTCACCATCTGCAGTTAAAACCCAAATTCCTGGCTGCTCCATGGTGGGTCTAGACCTTGAGCATTGCTTGAAACTAAGCAGTGGCTTTATTTCCATGGATGATACTTGCTGCACAGCCCTTAATCAACTCGTCCAAGCCGGGTATGGATGCTTGTGCTCTCTGATAGCAACATCCCCATCTCTGCCTCTTTTAGGCACCCCCCTTTCATTGCCATTATCAAATTGCTACATATCTGCGCCACCGAGTCGTGGTTGAAGTGCTGCAGGCTCCATTGAACTCAACCAGCAATGGAAATGCTACAGTGTTAGAAGCAAAGCAGCCACCAGTGACCAAAAGCACTGATGATATATCAAACAGAGAGGAAAAGACCAAGCTGCATCCACTGCCAATGCTTTTGCTTTCCTTGGCTCTTCAAGCTTGTAAAACATTGTATTAGTTTTAATTCTCTATTTATCTACGCAATAAAAAATCAACTGATAAAGTAATCTTATAAATAATGATTGATTTAAAACTTCTATAAAATCATCAAACTGTTTAGTGTTGAGGCCTCTTCTTGTTACAGTTAGTTTGGAAAAAAAAACTACCGACTGTCAACTGCCTCCAAAATCCTAAAACTTGGGTAGTTGGTTAGATAGAGATCACATTCTTTTCGTTATTAAACAAACTTAACAGCCTTCACACAGAAGCCAGAAAGGGTACTTTCGGAAAATCAAAATTCCTCTGTTTCCCGCCATTTCTCTCTCAACACTCAAAGCATGATCACCACCACCACCGCCCTGCACCGGTGGCTCATGGCCTTCGTCCTAGCCTGGACACTCGTCGTTCTCTCCGCAGCAGCAGCAGAACCACCGCCGCAGCCAGGTTGCGCCGACGAGCTCGTGAGGTTCTCGCCGTGCCTGCCGTACGTGTCGTCTCCGCCCAACAACCGCTCCGACTCGGCCCCACCCAAGTGCTGCGACGCATTGTCGTCGTCGTTTGAGTCCGGCGGGGCCTTGTGCCTCTGCTACTTGATCCAGGACCCTCCGATGCTTGGGTTTCCGGTGAACGAGACTCGCGTTCTGTCTCTGTCTTCCACTTGCCCTCTCAGCAACAACGGCACAAGCACAAAGAGCACTGATAATTCTTTGGAGTCGCTCTGCTCAGGTTCTTGACTTTCTTCAACATTTTCCTTTGCCCAATTTAGTTACTTATCGATTGAAAAATTACCAATCTTTATTTCTTAAAGCTATGAATGTAAATACGATGAAATCTGGGTTCAAAATTCTAATCCATTGGGTAACTGCAACAGGGTCGCCTGAACTCCCTCCTCTCCGCAGCTCAACAATTTCAGGGATTTCAAGTCCTTCTCCTTCTCCTTCTCCTTCTGGTACATTTGGATTAGTCTCTCACTCCTTCCATGATTTTCTTGGATTATTTATTTACCTTCATTTGGATTATTGTTCGTTTTTCAAGTACATTGAGATTTGAGAAATATGCGAGTGAATAAATGGGAGCATATTGGGTTGACTAGCTACCTTTGACTTAGGTTTTATTCATTATTTTTCAGGAGCTGACAATGCTTCATCTCCTTTGATGAGCCTACCATCAGAATCAACAAACAGTTCAAGCTTGCTGCCGGGAAAGAGATCGCCGACAACTCCACCAAGCTCAGCAGTAGAACCAGCTGGGGTGTCAACAGCAATGAAGCAAATTTGCAGAAGCAATACATGGTTTCTACCTGCCGTACTGATTTTTCTTGTTCCCATCTCCACTCACCTGTAGTACTAAGCTCATCTGATCATACACCTAATCAAGCATACTTGTGTTACTCTGTTACATTGATATTCATGAATTTGTATATTTTGATACAGAGTTCTGCTTAATTGTGTGATGATGACCTGTGATAATTGAGCAATGAAGTCTAAATTTCTTTAGAAAAGGTATTAGCAAAATCAATTCAATATGGCAGTAGGCAAATGAAATTCACCACTCTCATCTATTCTTTATAATTGTATGATAATATGCCAATTACTTGAACGCTATTATAAGTAACTTCATCTGCATCAACTATAAAACCCACTTTCACAGCATACACAATGCATTAACTGCAGTACTACTTGGCACTAGCTTCACGAATCCTGCTTCAAAATCCAGCTCCACCTACAGCCACAGACTCATGGCACACCAAAAGCGAAAAAGGAAAATATATTTCCAGCCAACAATCATTGTAAATCCTGGGATTCATAGTATATGAAGAAAGACAAATGCTTTATTGTCGCATTATATATTCAGAAACTCAGTATTTACTTCCAGCCATCAGACCATTCAGCTTCATCATCCACGACAGGTTGGGGAGCTTCTGTTTGCCAGGACTTTTCCATGACAGGTTGGGGAACTTCTGTTTGCCAGGAGTCTCGAGCCCATCTATCATCTCCAGAGCACCAAGTGTTTCCTTCATTGTTTAAGAGATCTTCCTGTGGGTCCTCATAAACAAGCTCCTGCCTCTCAGGGGGGTTACAGCCCAGATAGGATGAGTTGTCTGCACAACGCCATAGAAGCCTGTTCCAGTTTGGGTCCTGCCAAAACCAAACAACTGATATTATAAGAAAATAAATCCTTGAATTGCACATATTTATTTATATAGACCTCAGTTGATTTGAGAGAATATCCTGCAACCTGTAAGACAATGGGACAATACCTTGCTGATGATGTGCGGATTCCCAATTACAATTAGCAAAGCTTTAGCACGAGTAATAGCCACATTAAACCTTTTTGGATTGCTCAAAAATCCCAAACAGTATCTTCTGTCAAATTCATCGTGTTTGATTGTTGATCGGACAGTTGATATTATTATAACTTGTCTCTCTTGTCCCTGAAATTGCTCAACACTTCCAACCTTGATGTTAGGCATCTCCAAATTTTCGAAAGCTTTCTTCAGTTTTAGTACTTGCTGCCGATAAGGTGCTATGATCCCAATATCTTCCTCACTCAAATTCCTTTTTGCAGTCAATCGCTTAGTGACCTCTACTACCTTACTTGCCTCAGTCCGATTAAACCACGATGGATTACTTCCTTCCCTCTCATCGCAGCCTTCGATGCCAAAGAAAAGAACAGGGAAATCCTTGTTAGGAAGAAGGTCCACCCTTGCCATGAAGGGAACTGAGTCATCTTTACAAGCAATCAACTCTTGTCCATAGAACAACAGATTAGGGAGATACAAAATTTCTGGGTGGCATCGATAATTTCTAACCAATTTTGTTACATAGTTTTTATCCCCATTACTATAAAACTCACATTCGAACATTCTCTCCAAGTATGATCTCCCCAAACCAAAGGATTCTGCTTGGCTGGAGTTTATGATTGGACCTAATTGCTTAGGGTCTCCAGCAAGAACAACTACTGTATTCCGATGGTAGAGATTCGATATCGGGATCATGGTTTCTGGTTCTGAAGCTTGGCCTGCCTCATCCAAGATAATATGAGAGAAGTGGCCTCGTGGGACACCTTCTGCATGGAGCAGAGAGGCACTCATATAGGTTGATATGATGATCCTATAACGCACGAAGACACGGAGTTCAGGACACTTGAAGGTATCGTCATCAAAGAAGCAGAAGTCAATATGGTTAGGATTGACATCTTCATAAGGACGGGAAGATGCGTTGAGCCTGAATATTTCGTTCTCTCGAACTGCTGTACCAGCCTTTGCATTGAGGAGTTTTTCCAGAATGTGGTCTGCTGCACTATTTGAAGGTGCACACACAAGGATTCTAGTATTCTTCCGAGTTGCGTAGAGTTGGAGGATTGCTTCCACTAATGTCATAGTCTTGCCTGTTCCAGGAGGACCATAAATCACATAAGGTGGCCCTCCTTTGCAGCCAAGAATCATCTCAACTGAGCACATCTGCTCCTTATTAGGTGTACAAGATATAGGCACCAGTCGAGTGCCTCTAATCATCCTTCTCTGATAGGACTCAGATGGAAAAAGGAACATTATCTCTAATTTTTCTGCTGCATCAACCGCTTGATATAACCTTCTCATGGTGATTCGATTAAATGTAAATTGTACACTATAAAGGTTACCATCTCTGTGGCATGCGTGAAATTCTGGAGGAAACTTCAAGTAAACATCATCAGCCTCAACACGGTAGATATAACCCTGAGCAGAACACATTAAAATTTTTTGGAAAGATAAGCTATAGAATTCTGGATATTTAAATAACATGAAAACATTTGAGTATTGATGAAAAAGGCCAAATACACGCATTAGCCAACAGCTTGTGAAACACAATGCATATGCATGGATTAAATTCTCTTTCTTCATGAATGAACTGCCCATGGATCATGAATGGCCAACTTCTGCCAACATTAAAGGAAGGAACCTTTCAACTATTTTCTTTGGCCAAAAATTACTTTGGAGAATGATTTCAAGTACATGACAAATTATAAAATGTAAGAGTGGCAATAAGTTGTTTTAAAATATAAATAGTGTGGGATGATAATACTCTAGAAGTCCAAATCTATATCAGTAGAGCTAAGCATTTACAAATAGATAGATGAATAAGTATATAATACCAACAGCTAACAATCATAGCATTCAGTAAATGCATTAGATGTTTGGTCTTAATGATAAGATTTTGTTTCAGAAGGACAACCTGATACGGAGGAACTGTATCATCTGCATACTCAGAAAGCTTGGCCAAAACATAATCCCCTTGGACAAGTGAAGGCCTTCTCTCAGCAAGCCCTGGGACTTCAAGGGACAAAAATTGATGTCCTCTCTTCCTCAAAGTAACACCTACCATATCATGGCTTCTCATACTTTCCTGAAGCAATCACCAAATTTATCACAAATCAAGAACAACTTCATACAGTGTTGTTACAAAATGAACTTACCTCTATCTGTATTTCCTCCATGATGAGTAAAGTTTTGAAGTAATGTGCATAGTTCTCTCTCGTAAGACCTTCGGTGACAACATAAGGAATCTGCTTGCTCTCAAGTAATTCTCTGATGTCTTTTGGAATGTCGTATCGAGGAAGCCTATTCTTGTACGGTCGTCGCTCTGTTACTCCACTAGGGCGTACACCCACATGAAAACCATCCACAAGAAGTGGTTTCTTTCTAGTGGCTCTTGTGTATGGTTTTGTTGAGGCCATAGATTGGGATATTTTATCTTCTGCTAAGAGAATAACAACTCGTTCAATCTGTTCAGTCTCCAAATCAAAATGCACAAAGGCCTTGTGCTGACCAATTTCCTTGGGTTTGCAAGATAGCCATATAGTCAAAGTATCTCCTGGCTGAAGCATTCTGTCCTCCAGAGAAGTAGACTCAAGGAAGGCTTGGATGGTTTCGACATCAGAGTCTGCAGTTGGGGGTTTCATCAGAGAAAGCTTGAAAGAGTCCTCTGGACTTGAGGCGTAAATTTTAACACCGCATAGCTCCACCGGGTCATGGGTGGTGTTCTTAATAGTTATCTTATCCACAGTTGTTTCTCCTACGCATACTGATTGAGGCTTTTCACCTTGCTTTCCACCCACATAAGGGAATGGGACTGAAATAACAATTGGACCTTCTTCATTTGGGTTGTAACTACGCACCGATTTATCATCCTCGAAATCTATGAAGCCGATTTCTCCTTTGTCTCCAATGACAGAGCATTCCTCATCCGACTTATAACCATTTATACCCATCACCAAACGGAGACTGACATGAAGAACAAACTGTGAGTTACAAACTAGGGAAAAAATGAATAAAAAAAACAAAGAGAGAGGAGTAGAAGAAGAAGAAAGTGGTTTCTGACTAGAAGATTAAGGTACCCAATGATAAGTACCAAAGACCAAATCCCCCCTCCCCCGTTGATCCAGATAGAAAACTACCAGTCTACCACAGACCAATTTCGCTACCAAGGCTTGGTAAAGGTACATTGGAAGCAGTAGATTCAAAATCAGAAAAACAATTACATGAAGGCTCCAACAAAGTTAGTAGACCCACAATCAGAAAAACCGCAGAACAGGGAGAGCAAAGTGAAAACGCGGCTACCGTGAAGCATTTAACAAAATTTATATAATCTTACATCAATTCCAGAAACCCATATGAGAACCAAACTCTACATTAATACCCGAACGCACGCAACAAACACATTGACAAATACAAACAAATACACAAACAATAAGAAATCGCTATGAAAGAAAGCTAAGAATCGGTTGAGAGACAGACCTGAGAAAAGAAATGCGGAGGCCTTGAACGACAGAGATGACCCAGAAACTCACCGCTGATCAAACCTCAAAGATTAGATCTTTGAGAGAGAACCAGATAATCCGAAAAAGGGTTCACTGCATTTCATCCAATAGAAAGAAAAAGGCAAATAAAGTTCAACTTAGTGTACAAGGAAGACTGGAGAGTGAGAGAGAGAATGAAAAGGAAAAGCCCCGGACAAACCAAAATACTATTTTGTAAAAGTTGCAAACAAACAAATAACCTGGACCCATGATTTGATTTGTGAAGAGGCATTTTCCAGTTTTAGATTCATCTTGTCAAAATTCTTCGCTCTAACTTCCCCCTTAAGTATTATCACTAGTGAATTAGTGATGGATGGCCAAAACGTGGTGCAGCAGTTCAATTTTCTGCTGCTCTATACAGTGCTCAACATGGGATAAAGGAGTATCCTGTACTGCCTCGTCCCTGCCCAAAACTCATTTCTGTCAAGGTCGGATAGAATAGCCCAAAGTAATTGAATTTGTGTTTCCAGTTTCATGCAAGTTTTATGAGAGTGAACTGTGAGTATGGGCCCATTGCATTCAAATAATATGATCGTATAAAAATACTCATCTGGTCTAAAATACACTGCCCATGTTCCAAGGTTTAGGTTTTTGTTCATGAAAGATTTGTGAGACTTTTTTTTGTGTGTAAATACCACGAGGTGTCCCTACACTTGAAATGTGGGATTAATCCCCGCTCGGGATTCGGCTTGCCTCTAGCTCCAAAGTGCTTCCAACGGGTTTCAAACCCCCATTATTGAAGCACTAGGTAGCTCGCCAGCTAAAGGTGACAATTTACCAACCGCACTACACCTTGTGGTTGATTTGTGAGACTCTTCAAATGATAGAAGAGTTGAGTTACTTTTTCTTTACAAAAGTTGAGTTCCTTTGATAGATGGGCAATTGCAATATAAAACAACAATTTTAGAGATTTATTTGTGTATGAACACCAAACACAACAACCACCCATGTAGGAGAGGTTCGAAATCCTGAAGTCACCGAATGAATATTTGTGTTTGCATTAACACAAATAAAAAACCGCAGGGAAAATAAGAAATCAAAGATATTTTCAACAAGGAAAAAAGAAAAGGAAATGAAAGATAAGGAATGAGGAGACAATGAAGCCTCCCACATGTTCTTCAACATACCCTGTCCCCTAAAGAGAGTACTCCAGTCATTACAAATGAAACTCACACTTTTAAGGACCATTTTTTTGTTTTCAAAATACAACTATTCCGGCATATCAGAACTTCAAACAATAACAGAGCTACTTTTTAGCATTTTAAATAGGTTCTGGCAGGACATCAAATTCCCCTCCTAGCATTGTCAAATTCACCCAGCACAAGTTTAAAAGTAAACTAAACAGAAGTCTGATGATAGATATTAAAAGATCATGCGGCAGCAACACTAGCATCCCTGATGGATTCCCGCCACGCATACTCCCTCGCACCATCCTTGTCAACTATCTTGATGACAAAATTGGGGGGAGCCACCACCAGCCTCGACCGGATCTCAATAATGCACTTATCAACCAGATCAATTGCTTCCTCCACAGACATGCCACTGTGGTAGTGCCTGTCCATCAGTGAGAGTGCAAAATATGACCCATATCCAAAGGCTCCCTTTTCAACCTTGTGAAGCGAGGCAATGTAGTCAATGTAGTATAGGGATGCCCCGGCCTCTTTGTCAAAACCAGCCATAAGGATGTTCACCATGTATGGGTTCTGAAAAGAAAGAAGAAAGAGAAGTTATACATCAACTAACAACTATTTAAAAATTCTATTGGCTTAAAGAATAAAGGTCAAGTTAAAAAAGCCTTCCAGGGATAAACTAAGCAATGGACTTCTTGGTAAACAACACAATAAATTAACCATATGGTTATTTGTTCTTAGCAAATGAAAATTCGAAGTGGAGTTTGCACTAGATACAGAAAATTCAAAACTAAGTGTTTGAAGTCGCAAAAACAATAAAGAAAAAATTTGTGACTTCAAAAGGAAAAATCATAGTACATACAACCCTTCTTGAGTGTTTGAACCCCCACCCCAAGAATTTTATCCTTCCTTTGACAATACCCACAAAAGTGAACTGCTAGTGTCTAAAACCCCTGGTAAAGCCAATTTGGGGAACCCAAGTTGACTATGCAAATTTCTAGGAATACCATCTTCAAATATTCACTATTTCATTGATGCTCCTTGCGCTTAGGAACAGCCTCAAACTGAGAAGCTTATAAAATACTGCAGACTACCCCGGTGATTTACCCTCAATATCCTAGACCTTTGATGAAATGGTAAGAACATTCCTGAGATAATGTTCTAGAATACAGATGCAATCTCGTTTGAAACCATAAGCAAATGGTAATTCAAATAGAGGTTTAATGTATAGAAACAAAGGGGGCGAGGAATGGTAGGATACTTTGAGGACTACTAGGGTTGGACTTGAAGGCAAGAAGTCACTAGAATTTTAGAATTGATTCTGGAAGTTGAGGCAGCAACTACTACATCACTTTGGGTTTCATGGTGATTAAAGCTAGGGCTGTTATCAATAAAATCAGGTAAGTGAACTTCAGGGGGCGTTTGGTAGTTGATGTCAAACAGATGAAAAAAGCATTTGGTGTAATGTTTTTAAAGTTTGGAGAAGAAGCACTGTGAAGCTTAATTCGGTTTGTTAGAAAACTTCCCAAGATACCTCATTTCTAAATTTTTAACTGTGGATGTTTATAGAAACATTTTACGTAAGTTATGCACAGGTGGAGCAAATTTAAGATAAAAATTAGATTGCATTAGTATGACTAACTAGGGTTACAACTCTTCTCAAACCACATACTAAGCAACATATACGTAGCATGTACAGAACCCACAGCCTTCCCTTTAAGATTATTTTATACATGAATTCAAACTGGTAGTCTCTGATCACTTAACTTCGCAATATAACTTAGCCCGCTCAATCACCTCCTATGTTACTGGTAATTAATGCATACAATAAGAAAGGTGTTTTGATCCTCACCCCTAATAATGCTGTAATCTGTAACCCATTGAGAATTTTACTCAGGTTATAAAGTCAAACACCAAAACTGGCTCACTCAAGAGGACATTACAACAGCATGCTCAAACTCAAAAACAATGTCCACACAGTAAAGAATTTCCCCACTTCACATCATTATTTCTTTTTTTGGGCTTGAAACCCACTTCATATAATTAATTCCCACGCTGTTGCATCTTAACTTAAACCCGATCACGTCACAATGAATCAAGAAAAACCCTAGATTTGCACAAGCGGAAAAACACATACAAAATGAGACTATTAACCTTTACCCTAGATCCCTAATATTGGGCAAAATTCTAATTAACCAAGTAGTGAACAAAGAAGTTAAATTTAATCAACCAAAAAATAAAAAATAAAAGCCAATACCTTTCGCAAGGCGGTGGCGAGCTCGCCACGGGTGAAATTGGCCGCAGCAGCAGTGGTCAATGGGATCCCATTACGGAACTGATACAAGGCCACATTTTTCTGTATGTACTCTGTGAACTGAACTCTGTTTCCCCCAATTATTTAAAAAAAAATTAAAATTAGATTCCAAACCACAATGATCGATAATCAAAATAAAACCCCAAAACAAAAAACAAAGAGAAAAGATTTTGCACCTGTCGCCGGGCTCACCGCTGGCGGCGACTAGTTTGTGTGAATCGAGCACCATGATTTTGTCTTCGTTAGACTTGTGCACCAGTATGCTGTGCACGGCTGACGTGTCCGCCGCCACCACCGCGAAGCCGTCCCCTACCAAGCCGAAGATGGACTCCATTGCCTTGTTCTTGATCTGCTAGGTTTTCGAGTTTCGATCTCTCTCTCTCTCTGCGTTTTTGATTGCTTTGGAGCTGGGTCACACTGTTTGTGCTTTTGGGTTAGGAAATTGGAGGTAATAGCAGGGGACTTGAGGAACAAGTTCACTCAGAGGGTCTGTTTGGTTGTATGCAATTTGTTGGTCCACATACAGAATAACATATCTCTACAACCGGTTCTGCTATCCCAATAGAAAGATAAACTTCTATAAAATAATTTTTTTTTAAACAAAAGAAAAGATATTTCTTATTTTATAATGAAAAATACTTCCCTCGTTATTATGTAAGTATAAGCTCTTATATTCCTCAGCGTGATATGTGTGCATACGTTTTTGTTTTTTGGATGAATCACTTTTGCATATGTGTTAAATTATGATTCGCAAGAAAGAAGAATATCTCATTACTAGAAAGAAGACAAACAAAATCCTTTTATAATACAAAAAATATATATTTTTATTTTATGAAAATTATATTTAATATTTCTAATAAGAAAGATAAAATATGGTGTTGGCTTAAAAGATTGTTAAAAATTGGTAAGCCAAAGTTAGTCTTTCCAGCTTACACTCGATTTAAGTGATTAAAATTCAAATCACTTAAAGTGATTATATAGAGAAGTAGAGGCTCCGTCTATGCTTGAATGCAATACATCAATATTTTTTGTTGGGTTTAACAAAATGGTGCCTGAACTTATGTCCGAGTAACATTTTTGGTCCTTTATTTATTTTTATTTTTTTCACTCTAGTGGTGGTGCTCCAACTCTCTATTCAGTGTCAAATTGATCATGCCGTCAAAGTCCGTTAATATTGTGGGCATTTGAGACTGTTATCATTATTTTGACTGCACAAAAATAAAACAACATTAAGGCAAATATATAAGGAAATTGCTAATCATATTTATTTGTTTAGGTGCAGCAGGACAAGTCTAAATTGTTGATAGATCATGTTTGATTAATTATTTAGAATTTCCAAGTCAACGATTCAAAGTCACACATACAAATATAGATGATTGTGACTGACAAACATCAAGCGACATCGCTTGAGTGTTGCAAATGCTTTGTTTGTTAGCCTTACGATTTTTAATAGAAGCATGTTGTGCATATTTCGATGACAATAAATTGTTTTTTATTTATCTAATGTATTTTAAGTGTGATAAGTTGTAAGTAGAGGTGGGCATCGGGATTAGAAAATCGGAATACCAAATCGGAGTGGATGAAAAAAAACTGGTTGACTAAAAAAGTCAACAAATCGGACTGGAACTGGGCTGAACCAATTCCAACCGGTTTTGATTTCAGTTTCACATCACATCAAACTGGACCGGACTAGTTGTGTTTTTTTTTATTTACAAATTTTTAAATCCATTGCTATATTTTTAATTTTATAATTAATATTTTTCCAAGTTCAACTTCAAAACATTTCTCATTGTATGAATTGGATCATTTGTTAATTTTCAAGCCCAAAAAATAACTTTATTATTATTTATTATTTATTATTTTTAAAAAAATTAATAAAATAATAATTCGGTTCAAAACTGGAATTGGTCATAATAGAACCGGCTGGTTTTTTTTTTTAAGTCACTTAAACTGGACCGAACCATATAAATTAAATAGTACTCATTCCAATTCTAGTTTGATGTGAAAACTGGACCGTACCCACCCCTAGTTGTAAGGAGTAGGTATTTCCAAATGGATCAAAAATATTGTACACACTGGAAGACGTTTAGAACACTGAGCAAGAAGCCGACACTCAGCAAATATTTCTTAAATACATAAGAGTTAGGTTATTGTTGTAAAACTCTTTGTGTCTTGAACATTTAAGGCTCTTTATCTAAATTGACTTTAGGTCCCTTCATGCATTCATTTCATACATGAAAAATTGTTTTATAAAATATTGGCTAAGTATGAAAAATGGTTTTTTCAGAATAATCATTTTCTCAAGATAATTTTTGGCGGCTTTTATTTCCTACACATCAAATAAGAAAACATGATTTTATGGGATTTTTATATAAAGTATATATTGACTTAATGAGCCATTATTTTTAGCCTAAATCGTATTTTCAACTAAAACCGATTTTTCATATTTTTATTTGGTGGGAATTTGATTTTCTAATATTTTTATTTGAATCCAAATATAGGGTACTTCCTTATTTACATTGCAAACGTAAGTAAATGGAGTAATATAAAAATAAATGAAAGTAAAACTATAAAAACAAATATTTCAATAGCTATTTTCCTAACAGCTCAATTATTTCCAAATGGCTATATTCCGAACGGCACAATGATTTCCAACAACTATATTTTTGTACTTAAAAATATGTATTTAGATTTTTGGTTCAAATAAGAACTCAATATATTCATCCAAGCTTGAAAGCATTCATCATACTCTGAATATTATTTTCTCTTGAGCCAATCTTGTTCAAATTCATACAAGAGTTCTAGTGTTCGAATTACTTCTGTATCATCTACTTATCATCTACTTAGAAAGGAGAGTTACCATTGAGTGAGCTTCAATTGTATATCCCTATCAAGTAGGAGAGATTTTTGTTTCGATAGTTATTTCATTCAAACTTGTAAAAGGGGTTGGTTTGACCCTATGAGGTGAGAAGGGTGTCTTCCACCTTGTGTGTTAGAGTGGTGTGCTCTAGCTGTGAAGGAGTGGTGTGCTCTAGTAGCGTAAAGGTTTCAACTCCACCTGCAAGGAGTTTTCCAACATAGTGGATCAAATTCAAACTCTCAAGTGGTGTGCTTGAGGATTGGATGTAGGTCAGGTGGACTGAACCAATATAAATCTCTAAGTTTGAATCTCTCCTTCCCTATCTCTTTATTATTGTGCTTGTTAATTTAGTTATCCGCATTTAAATTTAAATTTGCAATTAACCTTATTCACCCTTCCTCTAAAGTTGATTCCCTGGGCAACATGCTTGATTTGATTGCTAAAAGATTGAACAAATCTCCAACAAGGAATTAGCAAAAAAAGAGGTGATGAGAAATTCAATTCTGAGACCAAGTCACACCACAAGACATGTTATTTACCAAACCCCAAAGACAAAATGGAGAGTGAGAGCGGGGGAGGTGCAGCTAGAACCATTTTTCTCATTTGATATGATTCGCAAAAATATGACAGGACAACATACATAAACCTTTGCGATTCATTATTACATCAATCTGATATGTCTTGTTCTCAATATTGGCAGTGTTGGTGATAACGATTTAATAACTATCTTTGTAGAATGTTTCAGTTTATGCTTACCATAATGTAAATGGTTTTCTACATTAAAATTATAAATTAATTTGCGGTGAAATTGGCCGCAGCAGGAATAGATCGTGGCCAGTTCGGGCACTTTGGTGAGCCAGGAAGGTTGCAAGGGGCACCATTGGCCATGGCACAAATACATGAATCAATACCGCCAGCAGATTCACAGTAAAATCTGGTACGCCCAACATTCCGATAACAAGTACTACATGTCAAGGCGCACTCGTCAATGTCGGGACAACCGCCGCCAATAGTTGCTAGTGTACATTCATCGGCTTTCACCATTGGCATCATTCTTCTTACTGTCCAGAAAAATAAAACAACTTACTTAAGCTAAATAATAAATTAGTATGCGACGTGCCACGTTGTAAAATTATGAATAAAGACCACACATATATATAGTTCATATATAATTTTATTGGATAATAGTTCAGATTGATGCACCGATATGGCAACATTGTGACAACTGTGAAAAGAATTATTCCATTCATTCATCCATAATCATGTATCAAATGTGGGTGTAAAATATACGAAAAAGAAGAACACAAACCTGAGGTGAATACAAAGAGGGCAAGAAGCAAGTAAACGGGAGCAAAGAGCTTGGCCATTTTGAATGCTTGTTTTAAGACCGTGTATTGGAAGAATAAGAAGAATGAAAGCAATGCTTGTCAAATGGTGTTACTATGGTAGGTTTATTATAAGTAAAGCACAAGTGAGAAGATGTTCCCCTTATTAATGCAAAATTAAGCAAATTAGGCAAATTAAGCAATATCTGATGAGACGAATCCTTCAAAATCTATCAGAGATATTTTGGCTATATAAGTTTCCTATTGAGGATATAAATGGTTATTAGCCAGATAATAAGGGTAAGTATTTGAATATTTACCCTTCAAAGAAAAAGTGAAGAAGAGCGAGAAACTGGCCTTGTTTAAATGCGAAAGAATGGATGGCTCTGGATTTTTGCTTGCAAAGCCGGAGTCGTAGGTGTTGTGGCGGCAGGGATGGGAGGAAGCAAAATATGGAGGTAGTGATGGGAGGAAGAAGAAGATGTTCAAAGATTTTGGGTTTTTAGTTTTTAGTTTTTACCCTCTTTTTATTTTTTTGTTAAGTTAAATTTAAAAAGTAGAAGAAAAAAAATATTTTAAAGTAAATTTTTCTCAACTCTTGGATTAAATCAAATGGTGAGTAACCACAAGTCTCTTGGAAATTGTTGCACAAAATTAAAACACCATTAAGGCAAATATATAAGGAGATTGCTTGTCACATTCTATTTGTTTAAGTGAAGGGCAAGTCTAAATTGTTGATAAACCATGTTTGATTAAAGGCTTATTATCACAAAACGTCTCTAAGGTTTACGAAACTATCAGATTGCATCCTTAATGTTTTTTTTTGTCATTCGTGGTCCTCAAGGTTAGTATGCATAATCACAAATGGTCCATACCGTTAGGTTCAGTAAAAAAACTCCATTAGTTTGCTGACGTGGCATATATGTATATCACAAAACATCCTTGAGGTTCACACACCTATCACAAATGGTCCTTACAAATTTTTTTAGTTTTTTAAATTTAAAATTCATAACATTTTTGTTTTCTTTTTAAAATGTTATGAATTATAATTATTTTAAAATATATATTAAATTTTAAATACATGTGACACTATATTATTGTAGTTGTGGGCTCCATATATATGCCACATCAACAAACTAATGAAGTTTTTTAAAAATAATTTAAAATTCATAACATTTAAAAATGAAAACAAACTAAATTCAATTAGGATTTTAAAAGACTATTTTGGGATAAATAAGTCTTGTGGTATTCAATTAAGACTTTTAAATAATCTAAACAAGTCTTGTGGTATTCAATAAGGACTTTTAGGATTTTTTAAAGAGGGTGTCAAAATCTAGTGGTATTCAATCAAGACTTTAAACAAGTAACAAAAAGTCTTTTGGTATTCAAAAACTTGCTAATTTCGAAGGATTTTTTTTAAAGAAGGAATTTGTGTGACTTTTTAGTGGGAGGTATAAATACCAAACCCTAAAAAAAATCTCACCATAACCCGTTAGACTTTTCACGTGAGATTTTTTTCTCTCTGCAAGAGAAGATGAACAGTTCTTCGTGAAATCGCAAGAGAAGTTAAACGGTGAAATCGATTCTCATACCGGCTCGAGGTAGATGTATCCATGAACGTTGTATATCCAAACATAGGCCTTCAATAGTATATCCATCAAATCTTTATCTTCTCTATCCCAACCCTCTCTCTCTGCTCTCTCTTCATGCTGCTTCACCCTCCAGAAGTTTATCATACCCATGGTCACATCCATGAGCTGCTTCCCATCAACCCAGAAACCCAACCTCTTCAGTGGGCCCAACACATCCCCAAAACAAACCTTTGCAGCCAACTCAAATGATTCTTTTACCAACTCCTTGATTTTTTCAGCTTCCTCACCATTCTCTGAACAACTAGTGCTCATAGCCATCCTGCTATTAAACAGGCACTTGTTAAAAATAGAAATATGGGAGAAAATTTCAAGGATCATATCAAATTAATTGTAGAGCATGCCTGCATATACTGTTGTTTGTAAGACTCATCAGCTCAGCACCCACATCAACCATCTCTTTCCTCGTAACACTCTCCAACATTTTCCTCAAAACCTCTGCAACCTCTGCATGTCGAATGGCACGTGACCTTTCTATTTTGCAAGAGGAACATTACTCACATGTATGTAACCCTTGTATAGTTACATATTAAATTAATAAGAAAGCTGAATTTTCAACTTAAATCCAATTTGGATGCAGAACCATTTTAGTCAAGCCTTCCAATGTTGGCAGAGATTGGTGTCAATTTTATAACCCATTTTATAAGCCTTCCTGTTTTCATTGACTCTTGTAACTTTGAATGTTTGCTTTTATTTATTGTTCCATTCCATTTGATCTCGTTTATGTTATTGCTGATGCAAGTGCCCACAACTAAGTTGGTTGGTTATCGTACAAATAAAAAATCCATGTGGTCCTTTCAAATCTTATAAATTATTATGATATAAATCTTTAAAATCCAAACATAAAAAATCATGAATATAAAAAATCTTTCAAAAAAATCTTATAAGTCATTATATTCTTAAATAGTCTTTTAAAATCAACTGGACTTATTTATCCATAAATAAACTTTTAAAATCTCAATTGAATACACCCCCCTTAGGGTTCATAAATGGTCCTCAAGATTAAAATCCTTCTATAAATGGTTTTTTCATTTATAAATAATTTTAAAAAGAAAACCAAAATTTTATGAATTTTAAATTAAAAAATTTTTTTAAAAAAAATCATAGGGATCATTTGTGATAAGTGTGTAAACCTCAGGGATGTTTTGTGATATATATGTATGCCACGTCAGCAAAACTAACATAGTTTTTTATAGAACCTAACAACATTGACCATTTGTGATTGGACATACTAACCTTAAGAGCACTTCCACCAGTTAGCCCCTTGCCATGGCAAGGGGAGCCCTAGGGCAGCTACTATTCATGTGAATAGTGGTTGCCCTAGCTCCCCCCAGCAAAGTGTGTTTCCAGCAGTTAGCCCCTTGCCATGGCAAATACTATTCATTTTTTTTTTTTTCACAACTTTGTTTATTTAAAAAATTAATTTGGATAATATTTTCGGATAAGATTTTTGGGTTCCTACGTGTCAATACTATTCATTAACAATTATTAGAAATGCAAAACAAAATTTAAACATTGCAAGAAACATTCATATTAATATTGGAAATACAAGAAATATTAACAAAATATATAAATTGCAAGAAACTTTTAAATAAAAATTAATATGACATTGAAATTAATAAAACGAAAATTACAAATAATTTACCTCACAGCTTTGTTTACTTAAACAATTAATTTGGATAATATTTTCGGATAAGATTTTTGGGTTCCTACATATGAAAAATCATTTTCTCAAGATTTTTAGCGGAGGTGCAATATTGACTAAGTATGAAAAATGGTTTTTCGAAATAATCATTTTCTCAAGAAAATTTTTGGCGGCTTTTATTCCTTACACATCAAATAAGAAAACTTGATTTTATGGGATTTTAATATGAAGTATATATTGACTTAATGAGCCATCATTTTTAGCCAAAATCGTATTTGCACTAAAACCGATTTTTCATATTTTGATTTGGTGGGAATTTGATTTTCTAGTATTTTTATTTGAATCCAAATGGGGGGTACTTCCTTATTTACATTGTAAACTTAAGTAAATGGAGTAATATAAAAATAAATAAAAGTAAAAGGACAAAGACATTTACTTAAATGTTGAAAATGGAAATAAGGTATAGAGAGAAGAAAAAAAAAAGTAATTTTTGGGTTTTTTTCAATTTTTTATTACAAAAATATTGGTTGTTGATGTTAAAAGTGAAGAGTATTGGTTGGTATTTATAGAAAACAATTTCAGTATTTTTTTGGTATTTTTTTTCATTTTTTTATTGGGCAAAAAATTCTCTGCCGTTGGATGGCTGGAAAAAAAAATATCGAAAAGCCCAGAAGCTTCCACGTGTCACAGAGCCGTTGGGGCTTGCTTTTTCCGATTTTTTTATTCGCGAAAAAATGGCTGCCGTTGGATAAGTTTAAAAAGCAGATTGGATGGCCCAGCATGCGACACGTGGAATCATGCCGTTGGGCGGCTACTGTAGCGCGCGTCAAATTTTTTTTATACCGAGCGCGTGTATTACACGCGCCAGCTTTAAAAAATTTTAAACAGCAGCGCTGACGTCATCTCAGCCTGCGGGCTGGAGCTCGAGCCAGCCTCGCCCTCGGGCTTGCCCAGGTTTGTGGGCCCCACTGTTTGCCCTGGCAGCTTGTTGTTGCTGGAAACAAAGGACTTTGACCTTTGCCATTATTCATTATTACATCAGACTGATATCTTGTTCTCAATATTGGCAGTATACCATAATGTAAATGGTTTTAATGTAAATTAATTTGCAGTGAAATTGGCAGCAATAGAAGTAGATCGAGGCCAGTTCGGGCACTTTGGTGGACCAATAGGGTTGCAAGGAGCACCATCGGACATGACACAAATACATGAATCAAATGGAATCCCTCCGCCACCAGAACGACAGTAGGATCTGACATGCCCAACATTCCGATAACAAGTAATGCATGTCATGGTGCACTCGTCCTCGTCGGGACAACCGCCGCCAATAGATGCTAGTGAACATTCATCGGCATTCACCGTTGGCACCATTCTTCTTACTGTCCATAAAAATAAAACAACTTACTTAAGTTAAATAATAAATTAATATGTGACGTGTTATGTTGTAAAATTATGAATAAAGACCACACATATATAGTTCAGATTGACGCTGTGACATGGAAACATTGTGACAAACTTCCATTCATTATTTATTTAGGACCGGGTCATCACATTCATCCATAATCATGTTTATTAACATCAAATATGGGTGCAAATATACAAAAAAGCAGAACACAAACCTGAGGTGAATACAAAGAGGGCGAGAAGCAAGTACAAGGGAGCAAAGAGCTTGGCCATTTTGAATGCCTGTTTCAAGACAGCAATGAGACTGTGGATTGAAAGAATAAGAAGAATGAAGGCAATGCTTGTCAATTGGTGTTACTTTGGTAGGTTTTTATAAGTAAACCACAAGTGAGAAGATGTTCCCCGTATTAATGCAAATTAAGCAAATTAAGAAATATCTAATGAGAAGAATCCTTCACAATCTATCAGAGAGATTTTACCTAAATTATCCTGGAGAATTAAATGGTTATTAGCTAGATAATAAGAGTAAATACTTGCATATGTTCATAGAAGCCACATAGAAAGAACGTGAAATGTTGGCTTATGTTAAAAAAAAGAGAGAGTATTTTGTGATTTAATTGATTTTGTTTATTTGTTTGGTGATATTAATTATCCAGAGGTCCAAACAATCGTAAGGTCATAAAGGATGTAAGTTTGAAATAAATTAAAATAACTCAAACTCCAGAGAAACCTAGCCCCTCTCTTTCAAAAAATACTCCTACAGTTGTTTTCACGTTTTCACTTTTAGGGGGGAGGAAGTCATTATTCTTCCTGCCCTCTCTCCTCTTCTCTTCCCTCATTTTCAGAGACAAAAAATTTCCCCTATTTGTCTTCAGTTCGTTATGATTTTCCTCCAATCATCGCAAGTGGCTGTGTTTCAGTGTTGGATCTCCACTACCATCCTTTTTGCGATTTCTTTATGTTTAGAATAAGACACAAAGATTCTCTGAATTCTCTTTTTATGTTTCACCTTTCCTGAGAGTTTATTTAAATAAACTAAAGCAAACCAATCGTTAGTTTTCATTTTTCAAATTTTTTTTTTGTAATTTGAGCGGCCAAATTTAACCAACACTACGGGCTATGGTTTTTTTTTTTTTTTTTTTTTGAAGTTTCACTAAAACACCCAAAATGGGGTCTGAAATTATAAAAAACTCAAGCACTATTTAAACATATAAACACACCCAAAACCCATCATTACACACACTCAAAACCCATTTATAAACACACCCAAAAAGTTGACTTTGGGGTTGATTTTGGGTGTGTTTCTATGTTTAAATAGTGCTTGGGTTTTTTTATAAATACATGTCTAGGATTGGGTTTATTTATAAATTTGTATTTTTTTATTAGGTAAATTCTGAAATTGACATAAATCTACTCTATAATTAACAAATTGTTGGTTAGCACTAGTAGTCATTCTTATTTTTATGGTACCTAATTATGAGCTAGTCACATTTATTCATTTATTTATGTAGCACAAAACTAGCTAGAGCTCTCTACACACAACTAATCAAAAAGCTCACTCTACATGAGCCTAGCCACTTCAAAACTCCAGCAAAGCATACTACTTCTGCTCGACATACAGTTGGGATTGCTTATGCCTTCTCTGTGCTGCTCCCTCTTCTCGAGGCAGGCACAAAATAAGATTGCTTCTGACTGGTCAATATTTGTTCCATCTCTTGCCCAAATGTCAGCTGCGTAGCCTCTCTCTCCATCTGCTTCATTATGTTGCCCTCTTGCCCTGCATATATTTAACAAAGCAGAGAACATATAATTTATATACACACCCGGTTAATTAAAACAAAATGTAATTATTAAGCATATTAAGTCTGTCTTGATTAACAATTTACCTGCTAAGAAGTTCCTCATGTTGTTTCCGGCATTGATTCCGAATCCCACAATTCTCAAATTCTGGTTTTGGTTGCCGTTGTTGTTGGGGTTGTTGTTTTGGGCAACAATAGACACAGGATGGCCTGCTGGGATAACAAAGACATCACCAAGTGAAAGCTTGCCACTTACCTTGACGTACGCTCCACTCTGCTGATCTGCTTGCTCTTCTTGATACTTCATCTCTTCTTCGCTTGCTGGTATTGTGAACTTTGGGCAGGCCATTTCAAAGTATCCCATTCCATCTACCACCATCATCAAATATGTTGCTTTAGTATTGTAGTGTGGCACCATCATAGCTTCCTGCAAAAATTTCGCAGATATTAAATTTCCCTTACTAAAAACATTTGTATATGGAATTAAATTTCTTCTGGGAATTAATGTTTTAAGTTTTGCCCTACCGGGTTGATGTCAAGCATAGCGACTGAGACATTCATGTCCTGGAGCTGGTTGAACTCCTGAGGGGGAGCCTCATAGAACTTGCCATAGTTGTTGGAGTGCAGAGGTCTTTGGCTTAGCAGATTGAAATTTAAATCACTACCCATAGACCAAGGGACTAGTTTGCGCCACCATGGAGAAGGTTGTTTACTCAATGCCTCGAGTTGCTCTTTTGAGGCTCTTATGATCATGCCCTCCCGCTTCTTCTGTCCAAAGGCCTTTTCTAGCTGCTCTCTTGGGACCTGATAATCAAATTAGTAATTAGTGTAAATGAACAAATTAAAAGAAATAAAAGAGAAATATTTAAGGAATAAAAAAACAAACTTACATCAAAGGCAGCTTCAAGAAGGTCATTGCTGAAAACGCTGTAGTATGACTCGGTACCGTGCAAAAAGCTATAGTCTGACCCGGGCTCGGGATCTTTATAACCAGCAGGGAAGAATTCCTGCATCCAATGATCAAAGCAATTCCTAAAAAAAATCTATACAAGTTTTTTTCCTAAAAGAAAAGAAGTAATTCATTTTCACATTTCTCTCACATTTCTATGTGAAAATTTGAAGTAGGTTTTTCTAATAGCTAGCATAGAAATTCGAAAAAGAAAACAAAAACAAAAATTTAATTACCTCAAATAGGTCAGGAGTGTTGACTGGCTGAAAGAGCTGTACGAGGCTAAGATTTTCTGTGGTGTGATTGTTAATCAAGTAGGTGGTAGCCCCCGCAGGAACTCTAATTACATCTCCATTTTCAATCTTGAAGGACTCTTTCGTGTCCTTCATCACAAAAGTGAGAGTGCCTCTTCCTGTAAATTGTAATTCCAATTCATTAAGCAAAACAAAATCGACTCAATTGTCAACAGAAAACAAAAGAGAGACGTCTCACCGTTCCAAACAACAAAAATGGATTCAGCATCGAGGTGGTAAGGGAGAACAAAAGTGCCAGGCGTAGTCTGAAGCAAGGCCGTGCGGTAGTTTTGAATTCTTCCCCGGAGCAAATGCGAGAGCCTGGCAAAGCTCTCAAGGACAAAATAGGCACCTTCTTCAGCCAAAAACCGAGGCCTCAACTCGAACTTGGGGAAATAGTAAGGGTTAGGATTAAAAGTCGGCCCCTCCTCCTCTTGTGCCTTCTGCTCTTCAGCTTCTTTCTTCAATTGCTCGTCAAATCGCTTTCGACACTCTGTCTCGCACTGTTCGGGGTCCTCACTCGTTCCGCAGCTCTGCGAGCAATAAAAGTATTCCTCTCGAGCATCTTGAGGATGATCTTTGGATCTTAACAAGCTATGGCGGCTGCCAACGCCTCTGCAAATCGACTGCTGGCATTTCTGATTATGATCATCACTGAGGGCGTTGATCAGTGGTGTTACAGAGGAGGAGGCTAGGAAGAGAGTGGAGAGGAAGAAGAAGAAGAAAGGGAGCTTATAGCTAGCTTTGATGGTGATCTTGATCGCCATGTTTAGGGCTATACTTTGTTATATCAGGTGTTTGTTTATAGAGAGTGGCTTTTAATAAGGCAAGGCTGAGCATGCAGTGTGGACATTTGGCTGTGCACGTTACATGCAAGGTGACCAGTGTCCTAGCCATCTGAGAAAATAAGGACGACCTTTGTCAGACTAATATTGAAAGGAAAATGCTAGCCAACCATATTTTTATACCGTATTGTGTACCAACTCTAACCTTTTATTAGAGAGGTAACCTCATTGTATTGGTGGGCTCTACTTCTATTATAAATGTGATATATAATGTGATAAGTCTAATCTAATTTTTTTTCGCTACTATTTAAATTTTTTTGTTTAATAATTTCTGTTAATATATTTGTTTTTTAATTCTTGGGATAGGGGCTGTGGACCGTGGTTTTTGTTTCTCCATCCTTTTTTTTTGTTTTGTAATTTCTTAAATATTTCAACTATATAGATTTATTTGTATTATTAATTATTGAAATTATAAATCAAGCAAAGTTGGTATATATATATATATATATATTGTTTATAAAGAGGTCCAAATGAGGCATAGTATTTTAAAGCATTTTTTTTTAAATATGATTAATATATACGGATATCAAACTAATTTGTAAAATAGTTTGCAAACAAAATTTTTTGGTAAAACTTCGGTACATTTGGCTGAGCATATTACATGCAAGGTGACCAGTGTCCCTAGCCATCTGAGAAAATAAGGACGAACTTTGTCAGACTAATATTGAAAGGAAAATGCTAACGAACCATATTTTTATACCGTATTGTGTATTAACTTTAATATTTTATTAGAGAGTGACCTCATTGTATTGGTGGGCTCCATCTTTATTAAAGATGTAATATATAAAGGATTAAATGTTAAAATAATCCCTGTATTTGATCTCATAGGCCAATTTAGTCCATGTGTTATCAATTTGGCCAATTTGATCCTTGTGTTTGTATATGTTAGTCATTATGGTCCATTCCCTTAAAATATAAAACATAAATATTTAAAATTAATTAAAAAAAACTGTAATTGATTATAAAATTTTAAATTCAATCTAAAAATGGAATATATTGTTTTTAAATTTTATCTTCCCCAATTTCACGCACACACCTCAACCACCTCCCAAAACCAGCCACCCTCACCATCACCACTGCAACCCCAAACCCATAGCCACCCTCACCACCATTCCAACCCCACCTAAACCACAATAACTCTCTCTCTCTCTCTCTCTCTCTCTCTCTCTCCTCTCTCTCTCTCTCTCTCTCTCGACTTCCTCTTTGACAAATCACGAAGATCTTCATAGTCGGTCATCGTAACCTTGATGGCTCTACCGCCAATTGATCATCCTCACTGTAGCAAAAGTCGATGACATTCATGCCAATGGATCAGAGAGGAGAGAGAGATGAAGGGTAGAGTATGAGAAAATCTAAAACATAAGAGAGAAGAAAAATTTCAGGAAGAAAAGAGTAGGCATCAATTCAACTAAGAACCCTTTTTTTTTGGAGTTTCACTAATACACCTAAAATATGGGCTGAAATTAAAAAAAAACCCAACATGAAAAACACTTTAGAAACACACCCAAAACTCATTTATTAAACACACTCAAAACTCATTTATAAACACACCCAAAAAATATGCAATTGTTGATTTTTGGGTTGATTTTGGGTGTGTTTCTATGTTTTAAACAGTGTTTGGGTTTTTTTATAAATTACTGTCTAGGATTGGGTTTATTTATAAATTTGTATTTTTTTTTCCTACAGGAATCGAGACCATTGGACCATTGGAGGTTGAGGTTGTGTGGGTTTTAATCATTTTAGCATTACTATTATTTGATTTTAAATCTTTATAATTAATTACAGATTTTTAAATTAATTTTAAATTTCCTTTTTTTAGGTTTTATCATAATTTTGACGGAAAGGATCAAATTTGTTAACATATACAAACACAAGGACTAAATTGGCCAAATTAATAACATGGGGATTAAATTAGCCGATAAGGTAAAACACATGGACCATTTTGATATTTAAGGCATATAAAAATGTGGTAAGTCTAGCATAATTTTTTTTCGCTACTATTTAAATTTTTTTGTTTAATAATTTCTCTGTTAATATATTTGCTTTTTAATTCTTGGGATAGGGCCTGTGGACCCTTTGTTTTTTTCTCCATCCTTTACTTTTTTTTGTTTTGTAATTTCTTAAATATTTCAACTATATAGATTTATTTGTATTATTAATTATTGAAATCATAAATCAAGCAAAGTTGGTATCCGCAGTCATTTGGTTTGTAGCACCGGAATATGCAATCCAAACTTCGTGGTGAGGAGAAGAAGAAACTTGCAGCAGACATAGCATTCATCTGAGGAGAAGATGAATAACTATCTCGAAAATGACAAGTAAGAGCAGTATGATTGCGCTTCCAACAAATCTGACAAGGTTCGACATCAACAGTGTGAGACGAAGTGGATCTATAATGACAAGTAGCAGCAATGTGACCCATCTTGTGACAAATTTGGCAAGTAGGCAGAGAAGAAGACCCAGCCAGTGGAGTTATTGTAATGACCAGACTTACCAGAAAATCGTTGAAAATTGTTATAGGACATTCTGCCTTTACCACGATCTCGAAAATTATTCCCACGAAAATCAGAGGATGGAGGAGAATCATATTGCACAGGATGCATAGGAACAGAGGAATAAGGAGCATAAGGCATACCAGAAGGAGGCACAGAACCTGAAACAGGAGGAGTAGCAGCCATAGCAGAAAGCAAGGGAATTTGGCGAGCAGATTCTTCAAGAGTAGACTCCTCTGCCTTGAGCTGAGAACGAAGCTCTTTCATAGACAAAACACTCTCCCTTCCATGAATAATAGCCTTAATAGTGTTGTACTCTGCAGGCAAACCTTTAAGAGTGAGAATGGTGATATCTTCATCAGAGATATCAACCCCAACAGCCGAAAGTTGATCGTTGGAATCTTTAATCTTCTGAAGATAGTGATCAATAGACTCAGGGCCTTTCTTGATGTTCTGAAGATCAGTTTTAATTTTGAAAATATAAATTATTAGTTTTTTTTTTGTTTTTTCTTTCTTTTTTTACTTCTTTTTTTTTTTTTTTTTTATTAACCAACTTCTTTAATTTAATATATGCACTTAAGTAATATTTTAGCCTTTTTGAATTATTATAATTAGTAAGTACTTGAAGTTCAATGGACGTTGAAAAAATAAATTACTTATTACATACGTATGTACGTATTGAAACTTTGACATAAGATTCATGATTGTTTGTAGAATCCCGTTTTGATACTTTCCTATTGAGTTCATGGCTTACGAATGTTTTGTTTTATTTTGCTGTATCTGAGGATGAGGCACAAACAGACACTACATGCACAAGTACTTCAACAACTAAACATAGAGGAATTATGTCACTTGAAAATTAGGACAGTAGAGTCCCACATTGGAAAACGACTGAATGATGCAAATACTTATATTAGATCTTATAATTACTGAGTCTTGTAACATGAGCTTGTAACTAAGTAGAGTATTAAAGTGATTGCGATGTGATAAAAACTAAGCTAAGTTGGACAACCCACCTACTATGAGTGGGTAGCAAATAATAATGAATCTTAGTGTTTAATAATTAATCTCAGTTTATTGTAGCAAACCAAAAGAAAAAAATCAGAAAGGAAAAAAAAATTCCAGAGAGGAAAAAAAAGAAACACGCCCTCAGTCCAGGCAACTCCTCATCTCCCAATCACTTATTTGTTTCTTGTTTAAAAAAAAATGAGCCAACTCAAAATCAAAATAGCTTTTCTTTCCCTCATAAACCACACACCTCTTGAACCAAAGCTTTAGAAGCCCAATCAACAAGGTCTACAGCAACTACAATGGCCATGGCCCCGTTTGGCAGCCCTAGCAAAACTATTGACTGTATAATATGCAAATAAAAAGAGTAATATAATTATTTTTTAGGTTTAAAAGGAGGGGTGCACATATAGAACCCTGTTGGATTTGTTGGTGATTGTTAATTTTTTTTTTCCAGGTAATAATAATGATAGTAATTCATGGAGAAAAAAAGAAGGTAAGAAATTGTGCCGAAATGTGTTCATCCTTTGCATAAAAGCTATTGATATTGAAGTACCTAGCTAGTTCAACACTTGTGGTATAAGAAAACCACTTTTGGGACAATGATCTGTTGGGGCCAAGCAGACGTTAAGGGGTCGTTTGCGAGGACATAGTTAGTCCAAATGTTAAGATATCCGAAGTTTGGCAGATACTAATTGATCGGCGGTGGTGTTGTTGACAAGTTATTTGAACCCACTACTGTAACCCTTTTTGTTGAGGTCGTGTGACGCTTGTTATTGCGGGTCAAACGAAATCGAGGGACTAGTACTGTTGATATTTTAGACAGTGCCATGTCCTCCTTCACCTGTTGAGATTTGTCTCCCTTGTTGTTTTCCCACTGTAGTTCGTACCTGGAGACTATAGTTGCTAAGTCCTTGGCCATGAGAGCAAAGGCTTCCACTTTTGTCTGACTTTTGAGGTGTTTGGTGGAGATCGGAAGTTGGGTGATAGAGGGTGATGCCCAACTCAGAAGCTCTTCCCCATAAATCTCACCTTTCCCAAGGGTGGCCACTAATAATGTCGAAATATTTGGTGGGGAAGCAGCAGCTTCATCGCCACCACCATCAGAGTAAGTCCACATAGTCCCGTCAATAATGAAGAGCATGCGATCCAGTGGATCTCCCATTCGGAAAGGGAAGCTGTTCTCGTTGTACATCACTGGCTTCAGATATTCGCACATCATTTCCAACACTTTCTTACTCATGTTTTCAAGCATGGGTACCTACACATACACACACACACACACACACACACACACATATATATATACACATTTCATTGAAAAATAATTAATCAAATCCCTTACTGATAATGAAGTGGAGAGAGAGAGAGATTGTGGTTGAGGAACATACTGTCTTAAATGCGTCCATGCAAAGACAACGCTTTAGAGATGTTCTGGTTTTCCCGGGAAGAATAGAGTATAGGTCATTCTGGAGATCAGCATCTTTGTGTTCTTTCAGTTTTTGCTTTACGCTTTTCATGATTTCTTTCTTTATATCATCAGGGACTTTATTTTTGGATATCCAGCTTTGTATATCTAGCTTCTTTATCTTAATTTTTTTCCTCATCTCCTCTGATTTTGTAGCTTGCATCTGCATAAAAGTCTGTCTCCCCAACAAAACCACAACATTATATATATTGGATGAACAGGGGCCCTGAATTAATTAAGCTCAAATATAAAATTATAATATAGATATAGAAATTCAATATATACCAACCTGCACATTTCCAATCAGATATAGAAATAGCAGCAAGCCAATGACAGAAATAAGAATTGCAAACAAGTTTTCCCACACATACGTACTTGTTGTGAGATTCGTGCCAAAGTTACTGCAAATATATTACTCACATGATCAAGCAGTATCACAGATGCTAATTACCCATGAGCTTGCTTATAAACAATTATAATGTTGCTGAGCTACATACCTAAGGTTTCGCAGGCCCCACCAAAAAGAGTAAAAGAACTTCTTTCCAAACTTGATGTGCTCCGTGTTTTGATTCTTAAGGGAATCAAGAAATATTCCAAAATCAAATGACGACGTAGCATTATCACCGGTATCTAACGGGCAATGCTCGTTCACAAACGTGATATTTCTTGAAGTAGTAGTTTGACCATTGCAGTAGACAGTGTTGGTACATTGTGCGAAATCGATTTTATGGTTTATGCAGGCCTGGTGCCAGCATGATATCTCTCGTTGAATAGAAAAGAAGTACCAAAAAGCTCCGAGTATCTAAAAATAAAAAATGAATTAACCAACTTCTTATTAATTAATGATTAATTGATGCATTAAGAAAACTTCATGTATATATGGAGATGTTATGAATTTCTACATTAATGAAATTAAATAGGCAAAAAGTAGTTGTCTTGTTACAATTGGTGACAAAAATAAGTTCGAGGGGTACCTACGTATAAGTATATGTGTGTATGCATACATATGTAGCTTTATTAAACACCACTTAGCCGGTTAATGGGTCTAACCCAATGGAAAAATACCTTGACTTGCATATCAGAGGTGTTCAAATCCTTAACTGTGTGTGTGAAAAATCTCTTCTCCTCGATAGTTTAAACTATCGTTTGTACTATAAAAAAACACCAATTACCTCAATAGACATGAAACGTCTAGCAACTGATCAAGTAGTAAGTGCGGGAGACCTTCCTCTTGCTATTTACAAAGAAAACTCTACTTGGCATGAATCAATTTATCCTTACATAAATTATAATTAAACAATGTAATAGCGGGTTTCCTTTTGAGTTATTAGCAAGTCAAATATTATGTATACATCTCATAAGCCAAATGGTGTTCATTTACAACGAGATTCAATGGCTTTTATATATGTTTCCTTCAATTTATCTAAATATTTTAACAACTTTCTTACCACCTTGTTAAAAAAAAAATTAAATAAGTAAAAAACATCACACACACACCAAAAAAAAAAAATTAAAAAATTAAAAAAATCATTTTACATTAAAAAAAAAAAAAAAAAAAAAAAAAAAAAAGAATAGATGAGACTTACATGACTTGCAAGAATATAGAGGAAAAAATTGAATAGACCTTTAACCCATATTCCAGTAGTCCTTTTGAGTTCTTTGGAGGATATGTGAATTCGGTACATCCTTGGTAGGTATTGACCAAGAAGAAGGATATTCATAACCTTTTTATGTTCCAAATATCCAAAGCCCCTCATTTTGTCAAAAGTAGCTACTATTAGCAGCTGGAGAAAATAAAATTTAAAAAAAAAGAAGGGTTAATTAGATTAACTATGTGGTTAACTTAACATTAAGAGCTACACACAATGATTAATTAGAGTTCAATTTGTCTTACTTGCGGGATGGGAAGGAGAGCGAAAAAGTCAACTATGATGGAGACAGATAACCACGACATTATTTCCTGGGCAACTCCAATCAACCTTAATTTTGATTTGGGACCCGAATGTTCTCCAGTTTCTACCTTGGAATTGGAATGTCCATTGCTCTGGGTGATTGGGGCCATAGTTTTGAGGGTATCTGATGCCAATTTAGTCCCCAACGGCGACGGTGACTGCGACGACTTTTTCTTGGTTTGAGTTTTGAGACCGTCACAGATTTCATAGATGAAATGCAGCAGGAAAATGATATCCGTGAGTGATCGTAAAACAAGAGCAACAGTCTGCAACACTTTGTCCATTTGAAGGCACTTGTTTAGCTGATCGATGATTGGAATGTAAAAGAACAAAGGGTCCAGTGAGACAGCAAACACACACGATATTACAAACATCTTATTCCATATGTAACCGTATCGCCCCTGTGGATTACAAATCTCCTTTACTGCGGCAGCATACATTTTCCCCGTTTTAACCCGTCTGGAAAATGACACAAACAAACATTACCAAAATTGCACCCATCATTGAAACTCTCTCTCTCTCTCTCTCTAATAATCTATACAAAAATTATTTATTTATTTATGTAAAGAAGTACTAACCCCTCTGATTTCTGCGTCTGCTTCTCCGGATCTGAAGCTAGTCTGGTGCTATCCATGAAAAACAATGCCTGATCAGTGTTGAATGCACTACTTACTCGAAGCCTGTATTAACCAGACAGTGAAAGAGAAAATGGGATTTGTTTGAGAGAGAGAGAGAGAGAATATGGAAACTTAACAATAAAATTGAAATATCCACCAACCTCCAGTCCACGCAGTTGAAATACCACCACAACTACTAAACATCAATAATTTCAATGACAATATTAGGCCCACATACCCCATTTTAGGATAAGAAGATGAAGAGAAAAAGATGCATGGGAACATATCATTAGTAAATATTCCAGGTCAGATCTTTGAATCTTTCATATATTATTAAAGAAAATTTCTGTCACGATGCACAGCAAATTGTAAGTATGATTGTCACGAAATTATTCAAGTTCTACTACATACCTATTAATATGCAGTTAGTTCTGCTGCATTTTATTAAAGTTTAATTTACGCAACTTGTTCAATTTCTGTTCAATTATTACGGGGACCGGCTGCATGCCAGAAAATTTTAAAAAATTATTATTATAATAAGGTGTTTTTGGCTAGTTGATCCACCAAACAAAAAACATTTTAGTCCATCTATCATATGACGAAAATGCAAGCTGCAGGATCTGTCTGCTACACATGTTCAACGGGTAGACCTTTTCCGGTGAATTTTGATCTTTCACGACAATGTTTTGCTGGCGAATATTGCTCTTCCGGACAACATTTCCTTTACCGGCAAATGTTTCCGACAAAGTTCGCCGCAATAGATCTTTCCCAGTAAATTTTGATCTTGCCCAATAAAGTTTTGCCGAGTAGACCTTTCTCGACAACTTTTTGCCTTTGCGTATGAGATGGGGATATACGCATCTATCTCATTCATTTAGGAGATGAAGTAGAAGCCGAGCCGTCTTAGTTAAATGGTTTTGCAGTCCATTTGAGTTTTGATTAGGATGCCCAATTATTAAGTAATTATAGCCATCGCATTTTTTTCTTGTGTAAAGAAAAGATAATGGATGTTTGATCAAACCATCCATTTTTTCTTAGGATGTCCGTTTCTTTTTTCTTTTTCTTTCTTTTTCTTCTTCCTCTTCTCTTATTTCTCTTTTCTTCTTCCCAGGCCCCGTTTCTTTTGGCTATCTTCATCCAAACCAACTCCTCATCCAAATTCTTGTTATATAGACACCTGAAGTTTCCAATCAAACCCAATTCCAACACAAGCAACCCCAATCCAAAAATGTCCAAATGCAACAGTTTCATACAAATTCGTGTTTGTGGAGGTATATATATACGCCACAAAGTCGAGCACTACAATTTCAGAGTCAAACACCTGCAATTTCAATCTCTCTCTCTCTCTCTCTCTCTCTCTCTCTCTCTCTCTCTCTCTCTCTCTCTCTCTCTCTCTCTCTCTCTCTCTCTCTCTCTCTCTGTAGTTCTCTATCCTTGTCTCTCTCTCCCTCCTAATCTCTCCATATTTTCTCCTTCAAAGCCCCTTTTTCTCTCGACCCTCCCCCTCCTTTCTTCTCCCTTCTTCTTCGTCCCCCTTCTCTGCAACTCCTTTGCTCTTTTAGCTTGAGCAAGTTTAGGGCTTCTCTGATACAAGCCACCCATCTCCCACCTGCCAACCCATCTCTTACCCTAAGATATTCCCACCTTCTAACCATGCCAAAGGCTTTGACGGCCTCTAAACCCACTTGTCGTTTATGCCTAGAATCAAAATTCTACCAACACTATGAACTATTTTGAGAGAAGAGGAAGATATTTGTGTTAACATTAATAATGAGTAGAGAGCACCTTCTTCAAAGAGAAAGATAGATGTAGATTTCATCTAATCTTTCACAGAGTAGCAAACAAATTTTTAAAGCATCACAACACTTGTTTGGAAGAATTTCTCAAACTTTTCTTTCTGAGAATTGACCTCAGGAAGCTTTAAAAATGGAGATGGAGGAGGCGTGAACTCTGGGGGAGTGGAAATTATGGCAAAAACATTTTTTAAAAACATATGAGGGTAGTATAGGGATTATGAAAGTTAAAAGCTCCGCATGCTTCAAAAAGAAGCAGATTTTAAAAGCACCTCGCCACCCGCTTCTCAAATCTGCTGCCACTGACTCGTGATTTTGGAAAAAAGCGGCTTTCACTTGTTTTACCAAACACCTAAAGTCAGAAAATTTTAAAAATAAGCTGTTTTTTTTAAAAGCACAGCAACCCCAAACTAAGCCGAAGTAGAAGTGGTCTTACATGGTTTTGCAGTCCATTTGAGTAAAGAAAAGATAATGGATGTTTGATCAAACGATACATGCTCTAAGTGCTGCTTTATGGCCAAAAAGATTTGAATTAGCTAAGTCAGAATTGAAAACACATGCACAAAGATTTAAAAGTACTAGCTAACTTGTCATCATTATAGTTTTATTAAGCTAGAGCTCTTTATTTCACACATACAATTTAAGTTAAAGCTCACTCTCCATGAGCTATAATACTCTCTTAAACTCTAGCACAGCCAACTACTTACATGCATGCAACTTCTATTGCATCAGGCTACCATTCTAATTCCTTGTCCTTGTTCAAACTGCTCCCTACACATCCTTTGACATTCCTGTTGCTGTGGACCATATTTCCCCCGCATCTTGCACCCTTCCTGGCATTGCTCTAGCTGCCTTATTTTCTCAGTACACTCTTCCTGGCACTGCTCCTGCTGCTCCCTCCGGGGGCGCTCCCATTGGCAACGCGACCGGCACTGCTGCTCGTATTCCTGCTGCATCATTTGCCCAACACAGTATTCCTGACACTCTTGCTGTCTCATTGGGTCGCGCTCCGATTGGCAATGTTGCCGGCACTGCTGCTCAACTTGCTGCTGCTGCTGCTGCCCCTGCATGCACGTCCTTACACACTGTAGCCGCTCCCTCGGATCTCTGGTTATCATCTTACATTGTTGCAGGCACTGGCGCCCTCCTCCTTGACCTTGCTGCTGCTGGCAAGCTCTTTCGCACATCTCTCGGTCTGGACTCCGGATGCATTGCTCACGGCACGGCAAGTGATGTCCCTGCTCCTGCTGCCGGCACATTATCAGGCACTGTTCTTGCTGCTGCGGCCACCTTGCTTCCCTCATGCAACGATCTTCACATGACTGGCCATGGGATGAACACATTTGCAAGCACTCCCCCACTTTCGACTGATCAGATATCGAATAGCATCCTTCCTCGCAGGTGACCTGGGCACGAGCAGAAGGTACAGAGGTAGCAAGGAGAAGAGTGGATAGGAACAAAACCAACAAAGGAAGCTCAGCTTTGGTCATAGTCGCCATGCCTGTGCTCAAATATATACTGTGTGTTGAAGTGTGAGAATAGCTGAGAGAGAGAGCTGAGGTATTTATAGAAGCTCAAGGCTAAGCATGCATGCGTACATTTGGCTATGGGGATAACATGCAAGGTGACTGGTGTTCAAGGTGACAAAATGGACGTGTCGTTTTGAACTCAATGGACGCTGATAAATCTTCTTCACGGAGATGGATAGAATCTGGAAGTAAGGCCGAAAAAGGTTTGGATTTGCAGAGACTAAAATGGCTGTATGTACTATGTGATGCGTTCTATTATGTGGTGGGCCCTTTCTTATGTTTTTTATTTTATCTATTTTGTCCATGTACTACAATACCCGTCCAATAATTTTTTTTTTTTTTTTTTTTTTTTTTTTTTTATTCTACATTTAATTTTGGATCTATTGCAACGAGTAATATAATTAACTACGTGAACTGGATTAAAACAATTGAAATTACAGGAAAAAGAATTGAAATCATAGTCAAAACTATAATACGAGAATTGTTGAGTAGACATTTTGCACCTACGACTTAGATTTGATTGTAGGCCGTCATTCAACGGCTAAAGAGAAGTCTAAGATAAATTGAATACACATTTGATTTTATTTTTAAAAAATACAAATAATAGTCTAAATAATAGAGGATGGGGGTTTCTCACTACTGCTTGTGCCCAGGGCCCCAATTTGTATAATATCCTATATATACATACCTATATTATTATTTTTAATAATATATAATATATAAATATTGTGTTAGGTCCAAACCAATTATTGTAAATATAAAAACAATTACTCAATCATTCAATTCAAAATTAAAAAAAATGAAATTCAATAAAGGTCCACTCATTGTAAAAACAAAAAACAAAAATTGCCCAATTACTCAATTCAAAATTAAAAAGAAGAAACTCAATAACTTAAATCAATTAACCTAGTTGAATCAATTAGAAAACTAAAAAAAGACAAGGTAGAAAAACTTGATTATGTACAGTTAATTGATACTTTTGAATCGAAAATGCAAGACATGTGATATTTAAGTGATGTTTTAATGCATATTAATTGTTTCTTTTATGTTACAATTGTGAATTTGAGTTCATATAATTTTTTTTAACTTACTGAAGAAAAAAAATTTACATAAATATACATATAGAGTAGAATGCCCCATTTAGGATGTTCATCTAGGGCCTCCAAAACATAGACTGCCACTGTTTCTTACATACACCATACTAAAGTGTTATGAGGATTTGAACCTGTGACCACTGGTGTACAAAATAATGCAATTTTTTATTAGGCTACACGCGTTGACCCATATTTGATTTTAAATCAAGACAACTACAATAATAATCTTAATTCATATGTAAAATTAGATTGTTGGTTTTTTATTTTTTATTTTATGGATTAGTGAGAAAACGATGTTTCGAAATTGGAACATCTTCAAACATTGAATTTTAAGCCAAGGGCTTAATAGCTGACACCACATTCTTAAACCAAAAAAATAAAACTAGTTATACTTCACACAAAACAAAATTTTAAAAAACCCCTACTAATTTAAATATATATATATATATATATATTGCTTCAGCCTCTCTTCTTCTTCTTCTGTTAAAGCTATAATTAAAATAAAATAAAAACAAATTACTTCACGACTCACTTGAAATTTTCTGCTAAAAGCTATCGTATTCAAAGGACACAATAGTCTTCATTTTGAAGCCAACGTATTGAATACTAAATCGTGGAGTAAGGCTTTTATTTGAATTATTTGTAGTTCCAGTTCCACCGGAACCTTCATTTCGAAATGTTTGATTCATGGCTGAAGAGATTCATACAATACTTGTCAATCCATCCTTTAATAATCGTGACCTCAATTTTGCACGCATAATAAGTAATACTCTTTTTGTTCAATTTTGTAATAATAAAGAATTTATTAAAGAATTTTTCAATCCAAATCGTAGATTCATAGGTGTGGTCATCTAAAAAGTATGGAGAAAAATACAACATTATTGAAAGGGAAGAAGAGTTAAGAGGTTTGGGAGAAATGAGAAAAAGGAATTTGGCTTACTGCAGCTAATATGGAGAAGTGAAAGGGAAAGTATGTGTCATGTTTTCAGTCTTTGAATGAGATTTAAATGAGGTGGCATGTGAAGAATAAAAGTTAAGCAGATTCTAATAGAGAAAATCTAAACAGATGATTCAGATCCCAAATAGTCACTCATGCCAAATTAAAAGGATTAAATTTCTCTATAAAAAAAAAGGATTAAAATTAAAATGAATACTATAATAGGTATTCAAAATAAAAAGGATTAAAATTAAAATTCAATCTAATACATGGTTTCTTGAAAGAAAAAAACAATATTATTTATGGATGAAAATCTAACTGCCTTTAATTTATAACTAGATTTGGTTTGAAAATTGTCTGGAAAACAATTGTATTGTCTTAGATTCTAAAAGATATTACTTCATTAAGCTAGGAGAAACTGAAGGACAATTGTCTTGTCTCATGCTTCTCATGGTGATAATTATGAAGAAGGAAATATCGATCATAAATGCAATCATGCTCCACAGTATTCAATTATGGCCAATATCACGTCTAGAATCAAGAATGCTATGTGTGAGAAACTATAGAATGGTACGGTAATACGGCCACATTGTATAATTTATCCATGTATTATGATTGGACGACAGGGTTAATAAGGAATAGTATCAATAGCCTATATATGTGCATGTTTTATTCACTTTCCTCTTTTTTTTTAAATGAATATTTACTTTCCTTTTTAAACTAAGTCTCTATATAGTTTCCATCGTATTTTGTGCAAGTCTCTCTAATGTCTCAGTGTTATCTCAGGTTCAATTTCAACAAAATTCTTGTTACACCTTTCTGTCCTCTCGCAGTTACTTTCTGTTAATTTATCTTTTTGGTTGATATCATTTGGAAACATCGTGTGGTAAAAGCCAAAATCAAAGTGCAATATTTGTGTAAGCATTTTCTACATAGGCCATATACTTTTCCTCGTAGCAATGGAATATATAAAATTGCTCTTCGAATTGCTGACTGCACGTCCCTTGGCCTTCTTGTTGTTGTTGACCATAATATCTTTGCCTTCCACAACGTTACTTGCAGTATTGCTCTGGTTGCTTCATTTGCTCTGCACAATGCTGCCCATGCTGTTCCGATATTCAACTCTGATGATACTCGTTACTTTACTTTTCAATTTCCATTTCCTATTGTATACAAATTTATCTCTTTAATGTCCCTTGCTATTTCAATTCCCATTTTATTTTATTTCTACAAAATTGTTTACATTTCTTGCACTCCCGCATCTATTTTGTTTTGCTATACTAGTCTCAGATTCAAACGCACTGATCTCAGATTCAAACCCTATTTCATTTTGTCATCTTAATAATGTGTGTGAAAAAATCCACTTTCTTTTGTTTTGCTATACTAGTCTCAGATTCAAACGCTATACTGGTCTCAAATTCAAACCCCAATACTAGTCTCAGATTCAAACGCTATACTTGTCTCAAATTCAAACCCCGTGTCATCTTGTCATCTTAATAATGTGTGTGAAAAATCTCCTCCCTCTCCCCCTCTCCCCTTAACAGGGATGAGATTTTATACAAAAAGCCTCTTAAAAACCCCATGTCATCTTAATAATCTGTATAATAAAAAACTCCCTCCCTACCCCTAACAAAGATGGAATTTTATATCCAAAAAAACCTCGATGTTATTAAGAGTGAAGAATAAAATATAATATATTTTGTTAACACAAAAAACCTCGATTTTATTAAGAATTAAGCCATTTATTATATGGAATATAATATATTTTGTTAAGTATATGATGTGAGACTCTTTCTATTTTATTTAGTATTTGATGTAGGGCCCTGTATATTATTCAACAATTTAGACTTATCGCTTGTATTTAAAAAATAAAAACACTAAAGGGTCTGTTTGGTAGAATATGTTGATTATCTAATATGAGAACGGAAATCCCACAAGACTTATCGCTTGTATTTAAAAAATAAAAACACTAAAGTCTGTTTGGTTGATTATCTAATATAAGAACGGATATTTAAAAAATAAAAACACTAAAGTCTGTTTGGTTGATTATCTAATATAAGAACGGAAATCCCACAAGGCTTAGTGCTCGTTTGGCATTGCTTATTTTTATTTTGAATGATAAGAGATTTTTTTTTAAATTGAGAAGCTCAACCCGTTTGGTAAACTACGAGAAAATCACTTATTGTTAAAAATTGTTGTGAGAGAAAGCTATAAGGGAAAGCAGCTAATGAGGTGTTTTCATTTTCTGATTATGCATGAATCAGTTTCGAAGAGGCGTTAGATTTAATGATTATATAGCAATTATTTTCTGATTATACTGGAATTAGTACCAACAACACTTTTAACAAAAAATTTACCAAACGTCAAACTGCTTTCTCTCACAGCTGATTTTTCTCACAGTAAATCTGACAGCGATTATTTTCACAGGACAGAAATGCCAATAATAAGCACAAAGAGAAATAACTTCATTTATTTATTCATTTATATGGCACAGAGATAGAGCTATTTTGCCTTTTCACACACAAAAAGCTCACTCTATATGAGCTCTACCCGAAAACCCTAGCACCGCCTACTACCAGTAGTCTAGAACTGCTAGATCTAGATACAAACTTTTATTACATCGCGCGGCTTAGTACACTACCCTCTCTGTTCTTAGTTCAAGCACAACTTTATTTTTATTTTTTACGCACACATACTAACTATTATTAGTGCTTAGAAGTTAGATCATGCCAGCAAACTCCAAAATTGAAGACAAGTGGTGGTTTCTGCTTCTTCCCTGCTGTGTTGGCACAAAGTAAGATTGCTGCTGCTTGCTGAAAATTTGTTCCATCTCTGGCCCAAATGCCAGCTGCCTAGCCTCTCTGTCCATCTGCATTATTATGTTGTCCTCTTGCCCTGCATGTGTAAAAAAGCACAGTACATATAATTATATACAAAGCCACATAATTTATATTTAAAAAATTGATCATCAGCTAATTAAGCAATGTCTCTGACTTAATTAATTACCTGCAAGGAAGTTCCTCGTGTTGCTTTGGGCATTGAGTCCAAATCCCAGGATTCGGAGGTTCTGATTTTGGGCAACAAGGGCAACAGGATGACCAGCCGGGATCACAAAAACATCACCAGGTGATAGCTGAGCGGTGACCTTCATGTACCTTCCACTCTGTTCTCCCTGCTGCTCTTGCTGTCCCATAATTTCTTGGCTTTGGCTTGCCAAGTATGGGCAGGCCATTTCAACAAGTCCGTTTCCTTCCACAACCATAATCAAGTGTGTTGCTTTTGAATTGAAATGTGGCACCATCATAGCTTGCTGCACAAGAAAATTGAAGCAAAACATAAAATAAAATAAAATAATAAAAAAATCAGCCACAAGCTCTCCCTCGACAACAAATACACATGCTATTTGTAGCTCCAGATTAATATGAAAAATTATATTCAGACATGTATATGAAATGCATATGGGATTTGGAAATTTTATTTTCTGATTAATGTTGCATTACTTGGTTGATCTCAATGCAACTGACTGAGGCATCCATGTCCTGGAGCTGATTGAACTCCTCCGGCCGAGCCTCACAGAACTGGCCATAGTTGTTAGAGTGCACAGGTCTTTGTTGTCTCAGATTGAATGGACCCTGAGACTGACGGTCTCCTCTACGCCTGGATGAGGAGGCCTGACTCAGTGCCTGGAGTTGCTCTTTTGGGGCTCTCATGACTATGCCTTGGCCCTGCTGCTGCTGGCCCTGCTTAAAGCCATGCTCTAGCTGCTCTCTTGGGGTCTGATCAAATAATTGATAATTGTTAATTGGAGCCTAATTAATTAGTGTGAACAAAAAAAAACAAATCAAGGGTAAAGAAAGAAACTTGGGAATTGAGCTTACATTAAAGGCAGATTCAAGAATGTCATTGCTGAAAACGCTGAAGTATGACTCAGGATTTCCGGAACCGGCAGGGAAGAATTCCTGCAGAATGTTAAAGCAATGTTAGAAATTACCTACTCAAAATATTTATAAAGAAAAGAAAAACAAACTTGAAGTTGCTGTGTGAAAATGTAATTGGGTTACGGGTAATTAATAGCTCATCAAAAGAAAAAAAAACATATACCAAATGATGAAGTGAGGTGACGATTGGTTACCTCAAATCGGCCAGGATTGTTAACAGGCTGAAGGAGCTTTGCAATTCGAAGAGTCTCATCACTGTTATTGTTAACTAAGTAGGTAGTAGCCCCCGCGGGAACTCTAATCACATCTCCGTGTTCCAAGTTGAAGGACTCCTTTCTGTCTTGCATCAAAAGGGTACAAGTACATTGTCCTGTAATTTCAAATTAAGCAACAAAAACTCATGTCAGTTGCTAATAATATAATTGCATATAACAAGAAGTAGAGGACTAACTCACCGCTCAGAACAACGAAAATCGCTTCAGCATTACAATGGTGTGGGAGAACAAAAGTGTTAGGCCTTGCCTCAAAGATGGCCAAGCGGTAGTTCTTAATGCCGCGAAGAATCTCACTCTGTCTCTGGGTGAACCTCTCAAGCACATAAAGCCCACCTTCATTAGACTGGAACCTTGGCTGAAACCTGTGTGATGGGAAGTAGAAGGGGTTGTTGCTCTGGCTCTGGCTCTGACCCTGACTCCCCATCTGCCCCTCCTCCTCTTGTTGTTGGTTCGGACCACCTCCTCCTGTGCTTCCTTCCTGCTGCTGACCATACTGCTGACTCATCTGTTGTGTGCACTGTTGTTTGCATTGTTCTTTTTGATCATCATCAAGTGCTTGCTTTTCGCAACCCCGCTTGCACTGCTTGTACTGATGTTTCTCATGTTCAAATTGTTGCTTGCACTGTTTTGGGCATTGCTCTTGTTGTCCCTGACCTTGTTGACTCTGACAACTCAGCTTGCACTGCTCGAATCGCTCTTTGGCACCACCATAGCCCGAGCCATTTAGTGCATCATCATCTTCTTCTTGGTTACCTCCTCCCTGCTGCAGACTTATCTGTTGTTTGCACTGTTGTTTGCATTGGCGTTTTTCATCATCATGCTGTGATGACTTTTCGCAACTCTGCTTGCACTGCTGGTACTGCCTTTTCTCCTTGTCAAATTGTTCCCTGCACTGTCGTGGGCATTGCTCTTGTTCTCCCTGACCCTGCTGTTGTCTTTCGCAACCCTGCAGGCACTGCTCGAATCGCCTTCTGGGCTCACCATTTAGTGTCTCATCCTCTAGTTTGTTGTCCCCTGCGCCAGGTCCTTGTTCTTGTTGTTGCCTTCGTTGCTGGACTTCAAGTTCCTGCCTGCACGTTCTTTGGCATTGCTCTTGTTGTTGGCCTTGTCCTTGCATCTGGCACCGTATCTGGCACTGCTTGAGTTGTTCGACTTGCTGCTCACACTGTCTTTGGCACTGTTGCCTCTGTTGCTGCTGACCACCGCTCCCCTGCATCTCACAGCGCTGCTGGCACATTTGCTGCATTTCCTCGCGCTCTTTCTGTTGCCTAATTTGCTCATGACACTCTTGCTGACATTGCTGCTGCTGCCTATGGCCATGCTGCGATTGGCAACGCTGCTTGCATTGCTGCTCCTGCTCATGTTGCTGCTGTTTCTTGTGATGATTAGAACTTTCCGCCGGAGGAAGCGACCAGGGCCCCCACATCCTGCATTGGTAGATACACTCAGAATGAATTACAGGCCTCTTAAAGTCTTGACACTGTTTTTCACATTGCTGTTCTCTATCTTGACCAAGAGTGAAAGACACAGAGAAAGCAAGAACAAAAAGTGAAAGGAACAAGAACAGAGGAAGCCTAGGTTTGATATGGATCACCATGGTTTGCTAACTTGCTTGCTATTGAACTATGACACTCTAAATTTATCTTCCATGGAAAAATGGCATAAAGGGTTCAAGCATTTATAGAAGCTCAAGGCTGAGCATGCATGGACATTTGTCTATACGCATTACATGCAAGGCGACTAGTGTCAACAGGTGACAAAACTGACGTGTCCAATTTCAAAATTCACAAGAAGGTTCGAGACACAGCTTCTCCAGAGTTTGGTCTTCACGTGAGGGTGCAAAATGAGGACAAATATATACGGTTGCATAGAATGGATTTATGCGAGATTATGTTGCGAATCTTATGAAAAAGTGTGAGGTTGCGTAGAGTCTTCTGGTTTTGTTTTGAGTGTGGCATTTGATCGAGCAAGGTGGTGAGGGCGTATGGCAAATGAGACAGCTGAGGTGCGAACGTGTTGCGGTGCATGTAATTGAGAAGCCAGGAATTGGAACTGGGTTGGTGGACGCGGCGATGCTCATCCTTTGTGTCAATAGCGACAGGCATACTTTTGATGCAGAGAAAAAGCCACGTGTTCTACGCAGAATATGGTGAATGCTCATGCTGCAAATCGACACGAATTGTTGAAGTTTTCATGTCGTTACTCATTAATGACGATTAGGATATAAGGCATTGTTTTTTTGGTAACCAGAAGTTTATTGCTTTAATTTGATTTGAATAAATTCTGAATTATTTTCCTACATTCATACGGAGTGTCAAGGAATTGCTACTGGTTGACAGAACAATTGTAATTGCGCCAAAACAATTGTTAAGGTTGCATTGCTAATGAGATTGAATCATTTATTAACGGAGCTGTTCACAAATTTTGGCTGTAGTATATGTTGGAGATGCTCTTGTTCGAAGAGGCTAAGCTGTTCCTCCATTCTCTTGGCAATGCTATATTCCTGGGGTTTCAAGCCTGAGGAATATAATTATATTCAACGCGTGACGAGAGAGATAGAGACAATAATGCTAAATACAACACGTCGCAAAAGAGTTTCTGTCCCCCTCCACCATACATAGTTATAACTTATAAGGACAAGAATGAGCGTCATTTTTGTCACATATACCTGGGACACTGTAGCTAGCTGGTCACCTTGCATGTAATATGCATAACCAAATGTACATGTGCATAAGTACACTGTGTCACATTTTCAATAGTTAGTAACTAAGCAAAGCAAGCATGATGGTGGTGGTGATCAGGATATGAGAGCCAAGCTTTCTTTGTTGATCTTGTTCCTGATTTCCACTCTTCTTGCTTCCTCTGTGTCCTGCCATAGAAGTCTTGCCGGCGTCGGCGACGCTGTCATACAATGAGCCCTGAATTGTTTTCCCCAGAGATGAGGGATATAACTTGCCCGCAGGAAGCTGAAGGCCCAATTATGCAAGCATGTACTGTTTGATATATTTTAAGAGAATTCAACTCTCACTTTGATTGAAGTCAGATTGATCTCAATCTCAAATCTGAATGATCTCACTTACAAAATAAAGCTTTTATTTTATAAGCACCAGAAATACATCCCACGGTTGATACAGATACATTGCGTTAACAGAAAGCTAGAGCTTTTTTTCTACACACAGAAAGCTCACTCTCCTTACATGATTTATTTCCTAATTACCACTGCTTATTAATTATACAAGTACTTAATTTAGAACTTAGAAGTCCAAAGCTGAAGCCAGGCGGCTCTGCTGGATCGGCACGAAGTAAGATTGCTTCTGCTTGCTGAATATCTGTTCCATTTCCTGACCAAATGCCAGCTGCTTAGCCTCTCTCTCCATCTCCTTCATTATGTTGTTCTCTTGCCCTACGAATATATAACAAAGCAAGGTTAATATATATAAGTACACCTAGGTAATAAATTAATTATTAATGAAGTATATCAATGAGTACCTGCAACGAAGTTCCTCATGTTGTTTTGAGCATTGATTCCAAACCCCACCAGCCTCAGGTTCTGGTTTTGGTTGCCATTGTTGTTTTTGTTGTTGTTTTGGGCAACAATAACAGTAGGATGAGCAGCTGGGACCACAAAAACATCACCAGGTGATAGGTCCGCACTGAACTTCCTGTACTGTTGAATTTCTTGTACTTGATCCATGCTTTCTGCTTGGCCTTGGCTCCTGAGGTGTGGGCAGGTACCTGCCATTTCATAGCGTCCCCTTCCTTCTACCACCATCATCAAGTATATTGATTTTGAATCGTAGGACCCAAAACAAGTATAGCCGCCCGGCTATACTACGTTTTATTCAAAAAATCGTATAGCCGTGCGGCTTTACAACGGTAATTTTTTTAAATAGGCTAGCCGTGCGGCTATACTGGTTTCGACACGTCGGCGCCAAATCGCTAAGCGGTTCCCCCCTCTTTCTACAAATAGTATAGCCGGCTATACTATCGCGAATTTTTCAAAAAGCATAGACGCACGGCTATATTCGGGGTTCTAGTATAGCCGCTCGGATATACGCTGGTTTTTTTTTTAATAAATTTTAAACACACAAATTTGGAAAAACAAAAACTGGACGGAAAATCCATTTTAAACACGAAACGCAACTAATCACAATCCGTAAAGGGCTCGAACACAAACTTCTTCAAGTGGCGGCAAATCTTGTCATAACCGTTATGGGAAAAGAATTCAGAATCCTAACTAATTTTCAAGAGAAATATCCTTCTCCACATTCTCTGAGGATTAAATGAAATTCATATATAAATAATATATAGCCATCTTTCTCTCCCAGTCACTGCTCCCTCCAATCAACCACTACCCCCTAGAAATCCAATAGTTCTAACCTAGCAACTCCCTCCCTCTTTCTTTTACTTTTCCTTCTTCTGCAAGACTAATACTTTCACACAAAAACCTTAATTCTAGCTCACTCTCCCCAATTTGAATCACTAAACATAAAAAAGACTTCATCTTGAACATTTTTACCCAAAACCCATATCCTAATCCCTGTGATTTCTGCTTCAAAACCATTAAAAGCCCAAGTCTTTTGTTCTTGAACCCAGAACCCAGTTGCAGGCAATGGTTTCAAAACGGTGCCGTCTTCTCCGCTCATCAAGTCAGGGTGAGACAGGGTTGTACACCCATATTCAGCCTCTTCAGCCGTCTGTGCCTCTGTGGGAACCGGCGCGGCAGAAAAGGCCTCAGAGGCCAAAAATCAAACAGCTGGAGAAGCAGCCTCAGTCTCAGCCTCAGGAGAGTATCTTTAGGTTGAATTCGCCGACTGAGGAGGAAAGCGACTACGTCTTTAAGGAGCAGCCTGATGAAGGGTTCAGAGCTTTCCTCAAGTGCTGTTCCTTGTGCAAGAAGCAACTCGCACGTGATAAAGACGTCCACATGTATGGGTACGTAAGTGGACTTTGCTTTAATTTCTTTTTTCTAATTGGGTTTTTAGGCAAATAGCATTTCAAATCTCGGAACTAATCTATAGCGCCAAAATGTTAATATATATAATTTCAGTTTGTGATCTCCTTAAATTTTATGTATCACTCTACTAGTGATGTAATAAGCAAAGAATGTGATTTGTGTAGCATTACTCATAGTATGTAGAAGCTATGTACAAATGTGGAAAACTAGAGGGAAGTAAGTATATTATTTGTGAAAACAGGGCAACCCCAATTATTTGTTTTATCTGGTTTACCTTATATATTACAGATACTTGTTTTTTATTGATTTCATGCATGTTATGCATTTTTAGCAACTTGTTGAAATGTTGTACGTTTTCCTTGTTTGTTAGATTAAATTACATCAAAATAAGTGATGTTTCACACTGATACTAATATGACCTGAAATTTTGATGATGCAGATACCTAACTGCATATTGCTCCCCTGAATGCCGAGACACTCAGATGGCTTTGGACGGGTTTGACAAAAAAATTGCTGCAGATCGTGAAATAAGAAAAATGGAAGTTTTTGGCAAACCAAATGCACCATTGCACTGAAGAAGAAGAAGAAGAAGGTTGTCCGCACAGCTGCAAAATTTTTGCAGTCAGCTGGCACTGTAGACTACATTAGTGTAGGAAAAACTATTTTTTACAAATTCTTTCGTAGCTTGGTATGTTAATTGTCAATGGTTTCTGAATAAACAGAAACCAAGATGCCAGCTACAGTTCTTAATGATAAGTAGACGTCTGCTAATCTACTGATAATTTTTTATTCTTACTGGATGGCAATTAATTGTAGGAAACTTTTAGGCCTGAGATCATGTGATGTTTATTTATTTGATCGATGTATAAAGCCAAATATCTGTTTGTATATTCACTTCCAAATGCCACTTAAAATATTTAGGAAATGTGACTGCAGAATAAATTAAACTTCTTTGCCACTAGCTTCTCATTTGTTTCCAGAAACAATTAACAATATGACTTGGAAGCTCTGTTTTGAAAACCAATTTACTAAATTTGAGTTATTGTTCCTGTTGGGTTTTTGAGACCATCACCGGAGCCCACGGATGGATCATGGAAGGAGAGATTGGACAGGCAAAGAACAAAAAGAAGGAACCACACTGACACCTAATGCAACCCAAGTTTATTTAGTGGGTTTCAAACTTTTTAATTTCTGAAAAATAAAAAAAAGTTAAGCACCTTCTCTGCTAATTTGGTTTTAGTGCTTCTGTTGTTTCAGACTTTTAGCAGAAACATACAGAAGTGATGATAGGCTGATAGCAATCTCTCCGTTAGGAAAGAATCTCTAAATCATGACTTCTCGACATAAACTGGCAGGACTGTAAAATTTGGTTTGCTTGTCAAGTCTATGAAGACGAAGTACACCACCTTTTTCAGTAAATAATCACCAAGGCCCAGATAGCTATCAGAAAACTTCCTTTATTCTGTGCTTCTGCTCTCACTTTAGGTAATAAAAATTCATGAATTCTTTTCCTCTGTTATTTAATTTTAATGTAAAACTAGAAAAATAATCCCACCCTTCACGTTTTTAATGATTTTTTTTCTTGGGTGAGGGTTCTAGTGCATGCGTTTGTTTTTGGTTATTTATTTGTCCACTTAGTATAAAAATCATGGCAGTTTTCTTTTGTTGGCTGCTTGCACCTGTTCTAAGTGGTCCTTACTAGAAGGTAATCATGAGAATTTGGTGCATGCAAACTGGTAAAGACAAATGTGGAAATGCAACCCACTACAAAAGAAAGCAGTCTCTAAATCATGGTTGCTCATCCATATACCTGTCAAAACCGGTAAAAACTGACCCATGCTTTCCTAGTTTATTTACCAACCTCACAGTCAAAAAGGAAAAGCAGATGCAGAGTGGGGATGGGAGACTATCAAGAGCAGCTCCAACTTTTGCAGTAAAATCAATTGCCACAACAGGAAGATACAGGAGGCTTTAAACATATTTTCTATTTTTTCTTCTTTGACAATAGCCTCAACAGGCCTCCATCAAATCTTTTACTTCTTCTTTTGCATTTAATACAGAAAGGATGTAAGAAAATGATTATTTTGACCCTTTCACTTTCATTCACTCATCATATACATTCCTAATTCCTAAACACATAAAGAATCATGAATAAAAAAATCCTTCATCTTCCCACTTGGCTAGTTCTGGTTGGCTGAGATTATCCTGCAAGACAAAAGTTTTTAATGGTAAGCTTATGGGCAAGTAATTATTACCATAAGCGTAGAAGTATTCACTTTTTAACAAAATTATAGTACCTAATAATTGTGCAGAAGACGAAATGCTTGAGTTGCCAGTGGGGTAGGTATCTGTTAATTGAGTGACCAAATAATGCAGTGTTCTTACTGCTGAAACTGTTTCTTACTGCTAACCAACTGTTGTTACTGTACAACTTGCTGTTGATGTATAGAGTTAAACTGAACAAAATTGCAAAATTAACACCTGATAAGAGAAAGTAAAGGGTCAAATTAGACAAAGCAAAACCAAGATGTACAGCAAAACCAAGAAAAGTCAAAAAGAAAAAAAGACTAACCTTTTTCGGTTTGTGGGCTAGGAGAAGTCTCCATCACCCTTCAAGATTAGTTCTTCAAAGTGATTCCCGCCTGCAACTGGGGACCAAATTGTAAATTAGGAACAAAAACAAGCAAGAGATCTACTGCTCAAGAAAAAAGAGAGAGAAAAAATTTGAGAGACTTTCAGGTTACTTAAAGAGGCATCATTCCTCTCCTTCAATGAGATTTTTTAAAGGTATATTCTACAGGATGACAGATGTATAGATTGAAGGATCTGATTGAGCCGGACAGTGGTGGAGTTAAAAGGTTCCTATACCCCCAGACAACCAGAATGCTCAGGAGTGTGACAGATGAAACTTTCATGAAACAAGGGTCAAATGGGAGAAAGGGAATGGGTCGCTTGAATAATTTATGATGCAAAACCAATTATGGTTTGCAGGAAAGAAAAAAATGAACTTATTCAACATGTATTGGCAACCTAGTGGAACAACTAAACTATATAACTTTAAAATATAAAATATAATATATATATATATATATATATATCTGCAAGTGAAACACACACTCAGACAACCATATCATTTGTGTGCAGGCATCAGAGAGGGAGAGAGAAAGCATACTTGAATGCAGGACCGGTGTGGGTCATCATTGTTCTCTCATCCTTCAGAAAAAGTTTAGCTCAGTATATCCATGAGAATATGGAAGAAGCTCCTCCACTTCAATCCTGGAACTAGAATAACTCGTGCTTTTCTTCAACCGGCTCTGGCTTGACTCAACCTCAGCCCAAAATACACCATAAACTGGTCTGTGATCTGAGAACCTAGATTCCCCACGGACATAAGATAATTGTTGGAGACCTTCACCATACCACAATATTCGATCACACCTTCACCAACAAAAGTGAACAAATTAGCATTGCAAGTTTTTGGTTATTGGCACGCCCATGCATAGGCTGCAGTACCAACTTTCATCATTTTGCTCTAAGATCAATCCATTTTTCTTCACTTTACACTCCATTTTCCCTTCTATTTCAAGCATAATTCTCCATACAGTAGGAAAGAAAGTCTTACCAAGCAGGTGTTCGACGTTTCTCCTTTGGGTGCATATCATCCCCTGCGTATCTGTCTGAGTTAGTTGAATACTTGTAAGTTGGTGGAAAATAAATCTTCCCCTCATTCCAGCCAGCAAAGACACGACCACGTTTCTGCTCTAGCCGTAACTGTCGAAAGAACCAACGTCAATTTATGATGAAACTTTTACTACTGCAGTAGTAAAGAACAAAGGCAAGGATTTAAAAACAGAGAAATATATTGAGGGACTTGAAAACATGCCTGGTCATTCTCTAACAAGGCCCTCCAATTTTGCATCTCAACTAACGCTTTAGCAGAGCGGTACGAGAGGGAAATTCGATAATTCAAATCCCCAAGCCATATAACTCGACTAGATAAGAAGTGAGAGAAAACATTATTAGTTTATTATAAGAAAATCATTGGGCAATGGTAATTATAAAAGAGGCATATACACGCAGCTGAACACTATAATGTAATATTTAATCAACGGTTGATGAGCAAAAATCTTACTCATGCTCCAGGATTGTTTCTGGGGATTTCAGTGCACGGGAGCCATTAACCCGCGGAAACCTGGTCTTCCGAAGGATTTCCATGACATCTGAATTCCTTCTTAGTTCATCACCCTCCTTCTGTCCCGATGTTAAATGAGTACAAACAAAGCAAAAGGTTGTATCGTGCAAAGACATACTTACTGAGATGGATCCCTGTTAATCCAAACAGAAAATTTGCATTTGCTAAGTTGATTACAATTGAAAAAATGCATTGAAAAGAATCAAAACAACCATATAATTAATTCAATCATTACCTTATTCCCAAGATAACCCATCAATCCTCTTCCAACACATGATACTTTCATGTTTTGAACATAATCCCTCAGTTCACTCCTGACCCATACTGTAAGAAAGATGCCAACCATTTGCTTGCTTGCAACTAAGTTGTACCTTGAATGCCCTCCTGGCATTCTATATCCATTTTCATTGGATGCAGATCCACCATAGGACATTGGTGAGAATAAAACAGTACTTGGTGAATCACCTGGTCCATTATCATCATCAGACGAAGCCCACCTGGAATAGTCACTTGGCCTTGAGTAGTCACTTGGCCTTGAGTAGTCGCTCGGCCTTGAATAGTCACTTGGCCTATGACCCCATCTGAAACTGGGATCATAGTCACTTGGCCTGTGACCAAAGATCACCCGATCACAAACACTGAACCTTCGATCAAGTCGAGGTTGTGAGATTGAAGGGTCATTCTCCGTTCTCCAGCTTTGGGTTGCCTGGAATGATCGGCGTTGAAAGAAAGAAGAGCTCTTCTGCCTACTTGATCCTTCAAAATCTGCATGTAGTTCTACAATTGGATGAGGGATGGGAGATGGTGTATAGCACCCACTACCCCCGCTGGTACCGGGAAGATTGTTTAAAGTCTTTCGAATGAGAGCCAGCCATTTCTTGGCAGGGCCATTGTCTTCTGCTCCCAGAACATTACCAGCATTTAGGGGAACTATCTCTTGAAATCTGAAAGAGAGAAGTAAACATATATCTTTTAGCAACGGGTAAATAACAGATTTTGTTCAGAAAGATGATAGCATATAAACAACCAAACCTTACCCAAGAACATAAATGTCTGCAGGAGGTGAGGCATGAAGCCATTCATCTAGTTTTAAATTACTTGGTGGAGATCTTCCAGCCACATTCCATGTAGCAACAAAAATGCTGCTCCAAATCGAAAGGAAGAAAACTTATCAATAAATAATATATTAGATAAAGTACTTTATTAAGAACATTGTGAAAGAAGATATAGACATTTACCTATGGTTTTCTACATCTATGATTCGAGGATGGTCAAGATTCATTTTTCGTCGACGGACCTGCTCTGGGTTCTTGCTAAATTTCTCTGTGCAATAAAGTGAGAGAAAATAATATGAGGAAAAGAGACCAATAATGCCAAGTCTTGAGACATGAAAGAGAGGGGCTGATTCAAATAGTTTCTTTCAGATTATACCCAACCTGTCTTGCTTTTCTTAATTGTGCACGGTTCCCTCTCTGAGAAGCTAGTCCTGTATTCGACCTGATCACCTCCTGAAGAAGAAAATTATTGGCAATGCATTAATTTTGAGTTCAAAAAAGAAAACACAAGAGAGGTCAAAATAAGCACCAAAAGGGATTTACATGTTTCAAATTGGTTTCATATATAGCCAAACCAGATAGGACAATAAGAATAGCTATGAGAACGAAAATAAGTCAGAATTTAGAAGTTAGCATTTTACATTACTTCTAAAAAATAAGTCAATTTTAGAAGCTATGGCAGCATTTACCAATTACTTTTCTTTTTATAGTTTCTCTCAGTTTTCTGTAGTGAGCTTAAGATTATGTCACCCAGAACCCCAATAATGATTTAATAATAGCAAGAACCAATCATGTACCACATGGGTAAAGAAAACAAAGCAAAGATTTCGACCTCCAGAAACAACATCATCTGCCTGAAAGTCCTCAGTTTTGCTCTTGATATTGAACCACTTTCTGACCATTTTCTTTGACCATGAGAGCTTCACCAAACAACAAATAGAAGAATCAGCAAACCATTTCCAGAAATCAAAACAAAACAAAATAATAATAAACAAATTCATAAATTTTTCATTAAAATAAATACTTTTTCCAGCAGAAGAAAGTAAAAAACCTTGCTTTTCTTGGAATTCTCATCTCTCATTGTTTCACTATTACTTCATACAGCTCTGCAGTATTATTCTCTGCAATTCTTGGGCTTCAGGTTTTTTAACCAGTATCAGCCAAAGATACTCTCCCCTTCCCCAATTTCTGGGTTTTCACTCTGAGGAGCTCTAGACTATGAACAAGTTCAGTCCTTTGTGTTTTCCCAATAGCTCCTTAAACTCTCAGAAACAATAATAATAAAAAGCTCCAAATATTGAAAGAAGGAGAGCAAACAACAAATGGGTTTTCTTGTTTTGGTCTTGTTGTGCTATGTATACACACACACTCTCTCTGGTTAAGTGCTGAGGCTCAGAGAAGCAAAAGAAGCGCAGAAGAATATGAAAGCACAACGACTGGAATGAGAAAGAGAGAGAAAGAGAGACAACGCTTTAATGCGTGGAAGTGAGATGAGATTCTGAAGTAGAACAAGACAATGCGGCAGACATGGAGAGAGAGAGAAGCGAAGCTTTCTCTTTCTCTCTCTTTGAACCAAAGGGCCTCGTTCTTAGTAACAACAGCAAAGTATCGAATTTGAACAGTATAAAGTGCCCAGAGACAGAGAGAGAGAGAAAGACAGAGTCTTTGTGGGCTTTTCTTTTTAATTTCTATTTATTTTTTTAATTTGAAAAATATTTTACCCCAAAGCTCAAGGCAGGCCCAACATGATGGGGCAACGGGCATGTCGTTTAGCTTTAGCTTCTGAACAGAAACGAGCCGGTCAGCAGAACAAAGGCTGCCCACGGTCAGCAAAGTGAAGGGCAGGTTTGAGAACCAGACATATACCCTCCTCCCCTATAGCTGTATCCTTCTACCCCATTTTGGTCTACCCATCAAAGTAAAAAAGCAGTTAAAGAAGGAAAAAGATAAAGGGAATGTATCTGCTCTTGTTCAAGTACTAATACTATATTTGTTTTCTGCTGCTCTTTTTTATTTTATTATTTTCTTCTTTTTGCTGGCAAAGAATGTTTGGGGTTGAAGAAATAGTGTCTTGGACAATAAACAAAACAAATTAATACATTCCCTACTTGGGTTTTTTGTGTTTTTGTGAAATTGTTTGGTTTTTTGTGGTTTTGGGAGGCATTCAACTTTAGCAATGTATAAAATTCCCTCAACAAACTTCATTTTTTGTCCTTTTAGGTTTTTCCAAAGTTCCAAACTTTATTTTTTTTTTTAGCAATGTGGATGTATGTGTCATGTGTGCGATTCTCTATGTTGTTATTATAGATGAAATGATTGTGGATGTTGGGTTGGGAAATTGGGAGAATGTTTATTAAGCAATTTTGAGGCTTTCTTGGCTCAATCTAGGTTTTGTGTCTTTGGAAACACATGCAGCTGTCCCAAATTTTGGGTGTTGGGGTTCTCTTTTTAATTCTTTCGAAGCTACCAACTTATAAAGATGTGAGCTTTATTTTATACAAACGATATTGGGGGAGGAAGGTTTTCTCACATACACACTGTCAAGGTGTCATGGATTCGAACTTGAGATCACTTGTCTGCAAGTCAAAGCTCTTTCCACTAAACTAGACCACTTTAGCATATATTTGAATTTATATAACATTATCTTTAATTTTTATTTTCATTATTATAATTATTATTTGCATGGGGATCTTTTGACTTAGAAGGAATTTGAGCAATATTTGTGTGGTCACACAAAGTGTCCTACTTCTATAGTTTGATGTGCCCGCCGCCCATGCCAAGCTCTAGCTCTTCTTGAGCCTTCAACAACAACATGTTTGAAAGGTCTATCTTTGAACAAAACAAGGTCTTTTCCCTTTTTGGTTTAGGATAGGCTCTCAAATTTGAAGTCTTAAATTTTATTTTTTTCCCCAAAAGTTTGAAGTCTTAATTGACCGGTAATAAACTCTTAATACCCATGACCCCATAAGCAGAGAGAGCTAGGCTGTCTCTTGCATTTTGTATTAGTTGTTGCAAATCCTCATGATTATTATTGGGTCTTAAACCATTGATTAGGGGCATACTTTACATGTTTAGAGGACAAAATGTATTGTGCAAACGGCGGAACAATTGTTGTTGGGGGCACCACAAAGGCATAAATCAAAATCCACCCACATTCCAAATGGAAATCCTTAATAGCTTCATTAGCATCCACTAACTACGTGTAGTTTTTATGATGACCAATTGGTCCCCAAATAGATATGCAAGATTGGGACTTGCATATAAATGCATTGTTTGCCTTTGTGTATGAAGATGTAAAGCCCACCACTGTACCACAATTTCAAAAAATTAAAAAAAAAAAAAAAAAAAAAAAAAAAAAAAAAAGTAAAACAACTACCACCCATTTCACCTCTATCCATGTGGACAGAAGTTCGAAACTCCCAAAACGACACGTGAATATTTGTGTGCAAGCCTCCTTCCCACAATCGCTTGTACTTAAAACATAAATTAAACAAATTACAAACCCTTTGAAATAGCACTTAAAATAGCATACATAAAAAGACCTCCACTCAAAAACCTAAGGCATCCGCAACCCCATTTATATACATAAAACAATTAGGCCATGTTTTAGCCTTTTTCATTCTTTTTGGTCAGACAGTCCATGTTTTAGCTAGGCTGAGCTAAATCATGCTCAATATCCGCAAGAGAGTCTGCCACCAAATTACTTTTCTCAATCCAGAGTTTCCATTTGGGTTAAGGCCATGAAGTAGTAATGAGTGAACTTGCAAGTTTAAAAACTTAAAAGAAAAACTTAAGCAATATTTTTTTAACTAGAAAATGATATCGTATGCGCACTACCCCAAGTTTCAAAAACATGTAATAATGAGTTTACTTCCATTTTGCTCATCAAGGTTATCTAATCAGCATTAAATCATTTAATCTTCATGAAATGGTTGGTGAATTATGTGCTTTTGCTTTTGTATGGATGGATTTTAGGGCGACATTGTTTTCAATTTGCTTCTGCTAATGTGGGTCTTAGGGAATGATTTGAAGCAATAACGAGAAAAAAGTTAATACTGAAATAGTGCAAAGGAACATGTAAAGTGAGAGACTGTATCAAACACAAAGAGCTAATGGGCCATCCCTTGTAATTGGATATCTAAAGGGAAAAAAAACTCGAACAAAGTGGCCCCACTACGATTGGAAATATACTTCATTCTTCTCCACTTTGAGAACCTTAACAATTGACGAAGGATTTCATGAAAATTCAAATGGGTATCTAACAAAAATCATATTCTTTTGATTCAATGAAGACATGATGAAAAAAGGGAAATTTGGACATGCATACTCATCAATATGCGGGTATTGTAAGCATATGAAAGGATGCTAGTATATAATTGTTTTTTCGTCCATAAATTTGGTTTGGTTCTGTGCAAATAAATGATACCGTAGTGTATTTTTATGTAAGCGATATTGTGGGAAGAGGGGGGAGGGGGAAAAATAGAACACATGACTTTGGATGTAGGGATAACTGCTCTTAACCACTTGAACTAAGTCCTTTGCAATTGGGTAGCAATTTTGGCTCATCTTTTGGTCATATGCACTCAAGTGCAATATTGCACAATTTTTTCGCACTCACATAATGAGTTTTAAAATTACTGACCTAATGAGTTTAGAGCAAAGAATAAAGAAAGTAAAACTTAATAAGAAACAATAATTATTAGTTTAGTGGTATTTCTCTTTTATACACAGTTGGTTAGATAAATAAAAAGATTACGGATATTCAAATTGGTAAATAATTTCCTATTTATTCTGACTTTTTGCATGAAATAATCCTTGAAGGGAATATTAGAAAAATAGACCATAGCTCCTAAACGTTGAATATGACATCCAAAACTCATAGAATAGGTCCTACAATAGACCTTAAATTCAAAATTTTTATCCATGATTCTATAGAACACAAGCATTCCAATTTCATGAAGTGGTATCTAGGGAACACCACGTTCATGGATTCAACCAAGCCATAATAAATACATGATTCTGAAGATAAATAATGGTATCTCAGAGTTGATCGGATATCTTAGTCCCATCCCACCCATTGACTAATGAGAGCAAAGGGAGTGGGTATAAATTAACAACCCTTGGCTAAACCCTTCCACAGTTCCAATGAAAGCAACTGATGAGATCAAAAGTGATGAACTGGTTTTTTCAATCAGCACCATCCATTCTGGTTGAGAATTGACACAAGGGATGACATTTCTATATAAAGGATATTCCAATTCCCAAAAAATATCACTCTTTCTCACTTTTGCTATTAATTTTATATTATTGATATATCAATTCCAGATTGATGGTGGGATGCATTATGCTCAACAGTTGATAATCATTCATGCGCTCGTACAAAATGCATATTCAATTAAAGGCAACCGAAGATGGTTTTATAATTAAAATTAGCCTTAAATTTAATTTCCACATAATCATACATTGGAATAGAACATGATGATGACTAATTGTCTTCTAAAGAGTAAAGATCAAAAGATGCATTTGTTCACAAACTGTATGTGTATGAGATTGCGTTGTCCCAATAAAATAAGATTCATGCAAATTAGGTCAATAAATCATAAAGAACTCAAAGAAGATTTGGTACTGCTGCTTTTTCTTTTTTGTTTCCCGAACTACCCTCCTTCTCCCTAAGGCCAAATATCATGAAGATTTACGAGGCAGTCAAAGGTATGCAGCATTTGATTTTCTTCCAAGATTCCTCATTGCTTTTTTTTTGTTTTCTTTGTTTTGTTGGCTTTCAGACCCATCCCCCATTCTTCTTCCTTCTTTTCCTTTAATGAGGTTTGTATCCGTTTTTAAGACAAGGTTTTGTTCTTTGTTTTCAAAATGTGACGAAGCTTTCTCACATGTCACTGTCTTTGGCATATTCTCTTTCATAAACAAAGTTCATTTTACCTCTGCATTTGTACCCAATAATATATTTATTTGTCCCTTGGATGTAGACCTCTCACTCTCACATACGTTTATAATCCCAGACTACAAGAATTTTGGTGTTTCCTTGCTTGTTTTTTACTCAATTTTTTGGATGAGATTAAAATTATGTAGGGTTAGGAATGTATAGGAATGCTTGTGATTTTGTAACTAATTCATCAGGGAAAACAATTTTAAGAGAAATTCTTATGTGTCCTGTACATTGTGTCAAACTTTCACACACCAAGTATATGATGCATCGTAAAGAGTGAGATTTACATTGTATTTGTGAAAGTTCGACGTGGTACCTATCTGACGAGCAATTTTTTTTTCTTCAATTAATTAACATATATAGTCGGATTAAATCTCACAAATATTAAGATGATCATGAAGATCAACATTGTTGTGCAGTTACAATGTTACATGAGGGATATACAACGCAAAAAGTTTTATACATAGAGGATCCAACATGGTGGAATATCAAACGTTTTATATTGGTTTTTCCTTTTCTTATTTTTACTATAAGCATGCATTGAAACAGGAAATTTCTTTTGGCTATAATGATTTACTGTCTGAATAATTAGATAATTATTCGAGACTATTTTTGCTATGTTCTTCTTTCCACTGCTCCACAGTTCCCTTTTGGAATTACGTTAAAATTTTCTTTTGTTTCTTTTGTACATTCCCAGATTCATTTGATTATTTCTGTATCTGGAAATTGATTGGCAAGTATATGTATACCTTTCACGAGATTGATGTGAAAAACTAGGGCATGGTCCAGACTCAAAAGTATGTTATAGGACCACCGTATTTCAAGTTTGAAAAAAGGATAAAATCATTTGACTTAGTCTAAAACAATTGAAGAGCCCCTAGATTTTGAGTGACATTGCACATTATATAAATATGCAATCATTTATAGGCTAACTCGTATATGTCTATTTGGTCTTGAAATACATTTCAATTCCGATCCAATTTCAAAATTTTGAAATTTTTGGATTTTAGAACCTTCCAATGTCGAAATCGGCTGAAATCAGAATTTTCAATCCAACTTGATTATATGTAGTATGCTTTTAAAATGTAGAAAATTCGACAAAACTAATAATAATAATAATAACGTGTCGGTGTTTGTATTGATCCAAATAGTGAAATATACGTGCCTCAACACTAACAATCACTCCTATTGATACAATGTTATTAACAACATTTAATAAATGTGGACATACGTGTAGTTCACACAGTACAATATTGGCCTGCTGAAGCATAGCACCTACCTTGCATTACATATTGACATATGTGTGGCAGGGAGGCATCTCTTCCCTCTTCCAGGCATTATATCACCTTTTATATTTTCTACCAAATATCATGAGGTTCTGGCCATTTCAATAGTCTTGTCATTCGTGTAGCTCCCTAACACAGCATTCAATATGACTAGGCCCAGCTAAATAGATACATTTGGATTTATGTGGAGGATATATCTCAAGGCTTATGAAATTCAATTTGCTCCATTAGATGTAGAAACATGCATGGGAATATTAGGATGGTCCTGTAATTGTGAGTCAACACATGAGACAAAGCTTTTCCCAACAATCAGACTTAGAGCAATCAAATTACGACTGATTATGTGCAATGCATTTCCAAGGGACGAGCTAAGTCTCTCCAGCCCAGTGGTGATTGGGATTATGCATGGGATGGGTTCATAGCCCACTCTTATCATTTGGGCCGTGGGTTCTATAGGTATGACGTTAGGGCTTTGCCCAGTGTGAAACTGAACCCAACCCAACAAAGAATGGCAACGGAGCTTGGACTGAAAGCTTGAGGATGTCCGAAAGGGAAGCTTAAATATAGGGGTATTTATAGGGTTTGTACATAAGATTAGAGGTCGTCAAACCCTTTTCATTGGATACGTTGACCTTCAAATCACAATCATGAATGACAAATTGACAATGAGGGTTTATATTATAGTATTTTAACAGCCAAGCATCCAATTTTTATTTTTAGTACCTAAACTGAAAGTTGAGGAACGGTAGAAGAGAATTGAAGCCCACCAAGTACCCAAGCGAACCCGAAGAATGAGTTCGGCACTTCGAGTGTTTTGAGAGAGAAGAACCAAACCTTTTTCCTATAACATGTCTCATAACTCACACTGATTTCTTTTTTCTTTCTTCTTTAACACTTTAATCCTCATAAACGCAGCAACAACAACAACAGCAGTAACGTTTTTGCCGTAATTTTCTTTTTTGTTTTGGAAAATTTAAACCCGTAACAATGGCGGCATCGTTAATACTTTCCCGAAGAGTTTCATCTGCCGGCGTTTCTCGCACTCTCCACGGTTCGTTACTTCGTAACCACATTTTTTTTCCTTTCATTTAGTTGCTTTTGTAGTTATAAGGTGTTTGGTTGATGAGAAAACGGTGGAAAAAAGAGCATGCTTTATGTTGCTTTTTATTTGGTTACGGAATGTTCTTCTTTTAGGATGAATAAAGTCAACCCAAGTTTAGAAATTTGATTTTAGTGGGATTAAACTAAGCATAAGTATTGAACTGTTGGATTCTGCATTGCAATAGCAGTTGAGAATTGCTAGCTTAGAAACTGCAGGAGTGTTCGTTATGTATCATTCCTGTAACTTGAGAAATCACCAGTGCATTCGTGAGTCTAATGCAATCATCTGACTTACGTGATTTGATTTGATCATGTTAAATATAATATTATCCAATAGGCGGGTTCTGCTATTTTCCATTTTTAATTTGTTTCAAATATTAGTACTTACAACATGTTTGGAACTCATAGTGAAAACTGGAACAAGTATAGTTTTTCCATTTTCCAATTCTCAGGTGCTTACTTATCAGAAATTTTAGCAGATTTATTTCCCCAACTTTGTTGGGTAATGAGGGAAAGGGAAACGCTAAATGAAGATCAATTATACGGCTAATTCTATTGTAGTAGGTTGAGTTTTTGTTCTTTAGTCCACTTTTATCTTTTTACCATCAAGAGCATGCGTGCAATGCATGCTTGTTTTGAGAGAAATGTGGCCTGACTTCCTCTCTCGGCCTACTTTTCTTTCTCTCCAAAAAAGTGGATAGATATGAAGAGAAAATTAGATCGGTGTTGTTTACCTTTTTAATATACCAAAAATATATTCATTAAAATTTGTAGATGTCCCCGGCTTCATAAGCCGACATGTTTATACTTTTAATTAGTCTGTAAAGGATGTTATGAGCTCTTGGGATTTGCTAATTCAGAATTTCTAGATTGATTCATGTGTAATTTCATAATCCAAGTGTTGTTATAACTCATTTTCTGTTTTCATGTTGTTTCTTATGGTTACATTTCCACAGGCTTAGCAGGTAATATGGGGCCCCTTTGCCTCCATTTGGAATTGAAGGTCGCAACTTTGGTTGATGTTTTTGATAAGACAAAGCAGTATAGTAGCTCCAGTGGTGCCACAAAGTTTGATTTTACAGACCTGACGTAAGAAATTTGTTGCTCGTAGCTATTTATTGCCTTGGATATGCAATTGTAAATTATGTAAGACTTGTTTGGAAACAAAGGGTAACTACCAGTTTCCTATTGTCTTGCATAGCATTCTGGATGAGTTTGTTCTTTTTTGTATTTTCTTTTGTTCCCACTTTCGGAAATGATTTTATTCTTTTGCTTTGTAGGTTCAATTTAGATACTTAAACAGTCATTTTATTTTAAAAAATCATATGTAATATGTGGTATGACAATTTTACGATTCAATATAATGTGATTTCTCAACTTCTTACTGTATCTTTCTAATTTTGGTCACTCATATTGTACTTCAAGTGGATAAATGGAGCCAAGCTTGGAGTTTACATACAGCTGTTACTAGAGGCTCAAAGCTTAGGACTTAGGATCCAACAATGTGTCATTTTCCTTTTATATTCCTCTTTGGATTGTTATATTCTTTTTTTCCATGAAGAGCATTTAGCATCCTTTAGTTTTATCCTCATGATTGAATGTGGTCAAATTTCAGTTCTCCTCATACATGGTATCCAAAAGCTCGAAGTAAGCAACGCAAGGTTATCCTGCACATGGGTCCCACAAACAGTGGTAAAACGCACAATGCTCTGAAGCGACTCGAATCAAGTCCATCTGGTATGTTGTGAGTTGCAGTGGTTTCGGTTATTCAGTTTACTCAGGTAATTAATGACAAGCTGTTATAATAATGCCTTGAATATAGTTCGGTATTTTTTTTTCCCTTCTCTGCAGGCATATATTGTGGTCCCCTGAGATTATTGGCTTGGGAGGTTGCCAAACGGTTGAACAAGGCAAACGTTCCTTGTGATCTAATTACAGGACAAGAAAGAGAGGAGATTGATGGTGCAAAACATACGGCTGTGACAGTTGAGATGGCTGATGTAACCTCCCACTACCATTGTGCCATTATTGACGAAATTCAGGCAAGTTGATTTTATTTATGTGGACTCTAGAGATTTGCTTCCTACCTGTTAGAAACCTTTTAAAGATCAGTCTGTGTTGTTTTAATTGAGATTGTGGTGTTTGGTGGAAATGGAAAATTATTGAGGCATATGGACTAGTGCACATTCAAGGAAATGATCTAAGTACTTGTTTGTATCCGAGTATGAGTCAGAAATTTTGTTTAGAGTTTTCGGTCAGACCGCCCAAGAACATTTTTCCTTCACAAGTTAACTCAAGAGTTGGTTGAAGACTTTTCTCTGCTTTCTGGATTAATTTTTTTTCTTTTTCTCTTTGGTCAGATGTTGGGTTGTAAGACAAGGGGTTTTTCATTCACACGTGCTCTATTAGGAATTTCTGCTGACGAACTTCACCTTTGTGGAGATCCAGCTGCTGTTCCTCTTATTCAGGAAATACTGAAAGTGACCGGTGATCATATTGAGGTAATAGGGTTTTTTGGAGCCAGCTTTGCTAAAGTCTTTCTTGTTTTAGTAAAGTAGTTTGTATTGGACCAGAGGGATAAGGATGCTACATAATTATTTGCGAGGTATTTTTCTCTGTGCATGTGTTTTACTCATTTGAACTATTAATAAAGATCCCAAACTGTAATGTCCATGCTGTAAGTTCATTTCACTTTGACTGTTTCAGAAAGACAATAATGAGAAGCCTACTGCAATATCAATAATATGTTTACTGTATTTTGCAGCCAGAAACTAGGTGTTAAAGGATTTTCCTTTGTATTTATTCTGGTTTCCACTTATGAAAGTTTTCTATATGAGTAAGAGGGAGGGATATATAATCTGAATTTTATTTTGAGAAATTTTGAGAGTGTCCACTACTTTCCTTGGATCGTTTGACAAAAGTATGTATTCGGGACATCATTGATTTGTCTAAAATTTTGAGGATACGACGGTTTGACATTTGAATGAAAATTTCCCATCAACTCCAATAAACCAGAAGCTCATGATTTGTATTTCCTTAGATTGATTGTATTGGTTAAGTGCTGTTATGAGCATATGATGTGTGTATTCAGTAATGCTCTTCCAATTTCCTTCTGTCACTTGTTTTTATCTTTGTTCCTCTCAATGTGTTCTTGTTTTTGGTTTTGATTAGGTTAACTTCTATGAGAGACTTTCACCTCTTGTTCCAATGAAGGTCCCTCTTGGTTCCTTTTCTAATATAAGGACAGGCGACTGCATTGTAACCTTTTCACGTCATAAAATATACAAATTGAAGGTAGTGATCGACAATCTTGTATTTGTTTTTGTATGTCATGAAATATGTAGGTGCACGTGTGTGCAGTTTATGTTTAACGCAAGACCTACTTTCAATATTTTTCCTAATTATATCTTCTTAGATTAGTTTCCTGATGTGTTTGTGTTTGAAACTCGAGCTTATCTGTGTACGGTATGAACTTTTATTTATTTATTTAGGTATGCTTTATGTCCCAAAGAAGAAGAGTTTCTAGAACTTTTATTAGTTATAAGCTCTTCTCTGGAGGGAAAAGAAATGAAGATGAGAAATGGCATCTTAGTTTCTATAATGCTGGGTTAACCTAAAGGATAGATTTTGAAAGACTGAACTGACTGTGTGTATCTTGTATGAGATGCGTGATTTGTCTTTGTTGGCTGGATGGGAATAATTGAGATGGCTTCTCTGAGTCTTGATAGTAATAATATATTCTACTTTGAGGTACATATGAAATGAGGCTTGGAAAAGAGACACTAGAAAGGAATTTGGGTGTTAAAGGAAAATTTTGAGTCTAAAAATGGTCATTGGTTGAGAAAGCTTTATTCTATTCTCTCAAGTCTCAGTAGAAAATGTTTCCCTGCTATACTAATATTTACTTTTGTTTCTGGGCTCAAAAAGGACTTTTTATTTTATTTTATTTTATAAACGTTTTATTGCTGAAGCTGTTTGAACTTCTGTTGATGTTCTTTGTCTTTCTTGATTCTATTCATTTACGGTATTACCGTTGTACTAACTTGTCAAAGTGCATTTGTTCGTTTATTGTATTGCTAGAAAGAAATTGAAAATGGGGGAAAGCATCTTTGTTCTGTTGTTTATGGTTCACTCCCACCAGAGACTCGAACAAGACAGGTATTAGTTCCTTCTTGCAAATAGGTATCCTTTTTCTTAAATCATTTCCTTTAGTGACAAGCTTACTGTCTTGCTAAACTGTTTTGAATGTAAAAGAATAAAATGCAGATTCCAATTCAATTGTGGATGTTTTTGGTTGTAATGATTGACTTTCTAGTTTAAACCTTTTATGATCACCACAAGTTCTTGGTTAATATACCCTTTAGGACTGCAGGCAACAAAGTTCAATGATGCAAGCAGTGAGTTTGATGTTCTTGTGGCAAGTGATGCAATTGGGATGGGTCTTAATCTGAACATTTCACGGATCATATTTTCAACAATGAAGAAATTTGATGGTTTTGAGAAGCGGGAACTCACTGTACCTGAGGTCAAACAAATTGCAGGTACTCCTTTGGGTTAATAGCATATACTTTAAAGTTTAAACTTGTAAGTCCATATAGGCGAGGTTCATATTTTAGTTTGATGCTAATGCTAGTAGCCTATTTGTAAGTATATCTGTATTTAATTTCTTCAGAATTTTATCAAGGCAGCCCAAATAAATCTTCCCAAAATCTAGGTCTCCGAACATCGATCCTAAAACCCTGGTTTTATATAAACCTATATAATACCTGTCATACACTCTAGTCTATGCCAGTTCTGTGAGGCATTTTCCTAACCAAGAAGCACAACCTAAGTCTTTTTCATGGTGTAAATCCTTAGTCTATTCCTCCCCCACCCCATGAATCTTCATCAACTTCCACAGCAACAATTTCTGATCTACTCTAAAGTTCTGAGCTATTGTTTGTAGCTCTCCTTCACTCTTCCCCTTCTCTCTTATCTTTATGTTGGTGATTTCTTGAAATTTTTAACGAACCAATTTTTGGATTTGGTATGTTATGAGGTTTTTAAGCTCTCTTGATGGCATGTGTCCGTTACTCTTATGGTTAATGAAAGACTCAAGGGGGTGTCACTTATGTACACATGAAGTACATCAAATTAAAGATGCAGAGAAAGGGCATAATCTGACAAATATACAAGGAGTATGGGTGGCTTGTCAAGACGCTATTCTGAGTATCCTTTGGTCCTTTGGATCAGCTCCTTCAGATGCTCTACTACTCTCCAACCACAAGTGCCAGAAAAGGCATCATGAAAACATCTTCCTCATCTAAAAATGAACAAGTCTGTTAAGAGCTTGTATCGTCTTAAATCTTTTATTACTTTGACCACAATTTCACGCTATCTGTTAGTGCTCTATGTAATCGTCATATAAAAACCTACGAGGTGTGTGCATCATTCATACTCCCTGCTTTTAAGAATCCCTGATTTGCCCTAAGGCATTAATATGTCATTACCATGCATTCTCATAACCTCTAGTTACTGCAAGAAATACTTCATAAATGGTGGATACTTTACCATAATGATAAGAGCTAAAATTATAGGTTCCCATATCCTTGTGATGTATCTATAGTGCATGAAGGTGCTGTGCTGTGTTATGTTGAAAATTTCGCAATTTCCACCAACTTATAATTGTTTTGTGTACATAGTAACCTTTTATACTCTTACCTTGAAATGATGGTTCTGTATGTTTGGACGAACATACTGGTTTTTCTTACAGGAAGAGCTGGCAGGTATGGATCAAAGTTTCCTGTTGGTGAAGTGACTTGTTTACATGCAGATGATCTGCCCTTGCTTCATTCATCACTAGAATCCCCATCTCCGACTCTTGAGGTGATTATGCTATTATCTATTGCAAAGAACATTTATTTGATTCTTATGATGCATCTACTTCTAGATCTCAGTTCACATTGATGTGTCTCTTGTCCTCTAACCGGGTGTAATTGTTCTAATGCAGAGTGCTGGATTATTTCCTACCTTTGATCTTATGTATATGTATTCACGTTTACACCCAGAATGTGGTCTCTACCAAATACTGGTTGGTTTCATTATCATCTCTATATTCTTTATAACTTGTATCTGTTCCCGTGTATGTGTTTATTCATGGGCTCTGTATCTTTGAACTCATGCATACGAGCTTACATATGTTTGTGTGTACATGTGTGTATTAGAGAGGAACACCACAAAGATATGCTCAGGGTGATCAATTCAACTAAATTAGTGTGTCATGGAATACTTTATCAAATAAAAGAAAGCGTAAAAAATAGGTATCATTTAGGGCATAGGTGAAGCTTGTTGACAGTTGAAGCTACTTCTAAAGTAAAACATGGGAAATTATTCCGGCTGATTACATTTCACTTGTACTTCACACGGACAGCGATTTGGATCTTGTTGCTGGTTGAAACCAAACATATAATGGATTTCACAATAGCAGGGTCAATCTATAAGTGGATTTGAACTTTTTAGATGATTTATACATCTTGAACAATAGTAAAAAGATGAATCCAAGATTGGTCATTTCGCGTTTGCTTTGAAAACTTTAAAGAAAATGAAAATTATCAGCTAACCAAAAATTAATTTGATTGTTGACATTCTATTTTATTGAAGTTTAAGCCTCCTGTTTAATGAAATATATTATGTATTTATATATCATTTCCTTCCCCTACGTGTTGGCAGGCACATTTTGTAGAGAATGCCAAATTGTCAGACAATTATTTCATTGCTAACTGTGAAGAAGTATTGGTATGTTTGTGCTTTTTGGTTAATTTTAAATGAGTCAGGGAACTCAACATGGTATTTCTTGTTAGCAATTGATTTTGATAACTTTTTTTGTTGGTTACTTCCACCTTCACTTTGATCAGAAAGTTGCAGCTGTTATTGATGAGTTGCCTCTTGGGTTGCCAGATAAGTACCGTTTTTGTATAAGGTACATAAAGAAGAGACTTCTACCTGAGTTTGTCTTTTTAAGTTTTAGAATGAAATTTTACCTTTTCAATAGGTCTTCTCTTTGATTCAGAAAATTTAGTTAACAATCATGTTGGGTTAGCTTTTTAACGTGTTCAGAATTAGATTCATTAATCATTGTGATCTGCAGCCCAGTTGACATGGATGATGAAATTTCATCCCAGGGTCTTACACAGGTAAAATTAATATACTGTCCTTGAGTGTGTACTGTTTAATCTTAATGGGAAGCCATTATAACAACTGTCCTGGTACAGTTTGCTCAAAGTTATGCAAATACCGGCATTGTTCGGCTTCGAGAAATATTCACACCAGGGACACTTAAGGTACCACAAACAGAAGCTGCACTCAAGGAGCTTGAATCCATTCACAAGGTAATATTGTTTCTTTAGATTGCCTATTTCCTGAGAAGGAATGTGGGGTTCTAACTTCCAAATTTCACCATGGAATGTTTCACTCCCAAACCCAATTGATGGAAATCACTAAATTCTACCTCGTAAGAATTAGTTTGGAAATGATTTCCAGAATGGCAGATGCCAGAAGACAAAATCCATCAGCTTCCTGTATAAATATGTACTTGCACTTTACCTGAAAGTACTCGGTACCGTACTATGTATTAAGAATGATAAGATAAATGGTTTCTTTGACTTGAGCTTCTTAAAAGTAATGTCTTTTCATTTGAAACTACTCTGTGAGGTCAGCCTCTGATAAGATCTCTCTGTTGGTGCCAAAATTGAAGGTTTTGGATCTCTATGTTTGGTTGAGTTTCCGGTTAGAGGAATCATTCCCAGACCGTGAGCTGGCATCTTCACAGAAGTCGATGTGCAGCATGTGAGTCACTTGCAACTGGCATTGGTTTTTTGGTTTTGTTTTCTTTGTATCTCTAATTTGTTCTACTTCAAAATTGTAGGTTGATTGAAGACTTTCTGGAGAGATTAGGATGGCAGAAGCCGAGGTCCAAGAGATTAGCCTCACGTACTCCCTTAACTTCGTTATTCCGTAAAACAAGACAGTTCTTGTGAGATATTTATCGTTCCTTCAGCATGTCTATTCCCTCTCTTCTATGCTCAGTTGGATCACTCGGAGGCCAGGAGAAACCTTTGGAATCTTCTCTTCACCTTCAGTGTGTTATCTGTCCACGCATCAACTTCTCAGAAAGAGCATTAAGCTCCCAAACTGAAAAGTAGTTTATATTCTTTCACAAAAAAAGTAGTTTAAATTTGTAATTATGGAAAGCATTGTATTATTCTTTGTATGTATGCAACATTGGATGACATCATGACAATAGTGGTTGATGAAATAGTTTTATTCTTTTCCCATTCTCCAAGTTCACACTGGACTTCTCGCTACTATTTTATTTTCCTTTTTTTATTTTATGGTTAAGTTACAACTTACACGGCAAAATATGTCATGATTCTCACCAAACATGTTTTTTGGATGAACTGAGTACAAAATAAAGAGACCAACATTTTAAAACAAAATTGATCTTAAAAGATCTCTATTTGCTCACATCAAAGACATGCATCTCTGTTAACAGCAATGTCTTTGGAATTCTCTGGGAATGGTCAAGATTACCAGTTGTGTCTCAGCGCAATAATTAGATAATGGTGAAAAAGAGATGCTATAATTTGATAATGGTCCAAGGGTACAAATCCGCATGACTCTTTGGGCATTCAGTGGCGGAAAGAGTTGCCTATATCTCTTGCTCTTTTGCCTGCAACATCAACTTTTCAACATGTTTCTTCTCTTTCTCCATACTCTTCCCCTCCAATTCCTTTATCAACATGTTGTATGTGCTGTCCTTTGGAACGAATCCCTTCGACACCATTTCCTCAAAGAATGAGCAAGCATTTTCAAGCTTACCATTGCTACAAAGCCCACGTACCAAGAGTGCATAAGTTCCACCTTCAATGCTCACGCCGTTCTTAAACATGTGGTCTAACAAAAAGCAGAGCACCCTCATCCTCTTCTTTCTGCAAAACAACTTCAACAACGGGGCATAAGTCTTAAGATCCGGCTTGCATGATTCCTCCTCCATTTTCTTGAGCAACTTGAGAGCAGCCTCTTCCTGCGAAAGTGCACAAGCAGAAGAGATCAGGGTATTATGCGTCAAAGTGTCCAGCTTTACACCTTGATTTGTCATGTCCTCAACTACTTCCTGAACATCCTTGAGCCTACCAGCTTTACCAAGAAGGAAAATCAAAGAGTTATAAAACGAAGTATCAGGAACACAACCACTCCTTTTCATCTTCTCATAAACCTCCAAAGCTTTAGTTATCTCCCTTGCCTTCCCTAAAGCATGCATTATTACAGTATATGTCACGGTATTTGGCTCACAAGCCTTGTCCTTCATTTCACCAAGAACTTCAACAACTTTGCGAAAATCCTTGTCATGACAATATGCTTCAATGAAACAGGTATAAGAGAAAACATCGGGACGAAAACCGTGCTTCTCCATCTCCTCCATTGTGTTTCTAGCAATGTCTAGCTTCCTGGGTTTACACCACCCATGTATCAGAACATTGAAAGTTTGAGAATTCAAAGGTATAGATTCCTTAAACTCCAAGAAAACTTCATGGGCATGCTCAACACTTCTTTCCTTCACCAATGCACCCATGAGAGTGTTCAAGGACAGCACGTCTTTCCTCACGCCGAATCGCTCGATCCCCCGAAATGCATCTATTGCCTCCTTGTACCGGCCAGCCCTTGCAAGCCTCCTCATCACCTTACTCATTGTGTCCAAAGTAACATACCCTCCTCCAATTTGGACCATTTCTTCAACCATCTCCCACATAAGCTCAAAATTCTCGGACTTGCCTAAAATGTCAACCATTGAGTTATATGCCTCCGGCGGATGCCTATAACCTGTTTGTGCTTTTGCCCAAATGAAGAATCCGAAAGCAGGAACCCATTCATTGCTAAACCTCCTCAAAACCCGTTCCACCAAACTGTTTGATAAATCCAAAACACACCCATCCAGAGCTTGAGCAGCATTTTTCCATGATGGGTACCCATTTTTCAAGATTCTACAGACTTTATCGATGTCGTCGGTATCAGCGGTCTCGCTGAGCGGGCGCTTGACAGCTTTTCTGGGGTCTCTGAGCTTCTGAGCCTCGACCCAATCGGCAAGAGAAGGGATAACAAAATCCTCATCAAGATCTGCCTTTTCTGGGCGTTTAGTGTCGAAGAATTTGACCCAGTTTGGAAGCTCGGGAGACTCGGTGACTTCACTGACTGGGGTTGGCTCAGTCAGGGTGCACAGAGGATTGCATAACAAGTGACGCAGCAGTTTGATGTTGGTTTTAGAAATGGAAGAGAGGTTGGGATTTTGGAACCTTGGAAGCATCATTGGGCGAGAGACAGGGAAAGACTGCCAATCAATGTAACATTTTCTGTCAAATTAAATCATTGTGAGCAGTACATGCAACCTTTTTAGGGGTAAATAGGACTTTTGACAGCTATTCCAATTCTAGATGAGGAGGTTGAGATGGAGAGGACGACGAGGAGAAGTATGAGGTTGAGATGGAGAGGGAGAGAGATAGCGGAGGAGGAGAAGAAGGGTTGAAGAGATTGGCGAGAGCGATTGAGAGGTTCGGGGAGGTGTATCAGAGAGTGGAGGCCGAGAAGTTAAGGCAGATGGTGGAGTTGGAGAAGCAGAGGATGCAATTCGCCAATGATTTGGAGGTGCAGAGGATGAATATGTTCATGGACACCCAGCGGAGCAACCACGGCAAGCGATCGGCCTCTAATGGTGAGCCAATTTTTTTGTCTCTTTCTTGTGTGTGTATTCAATTAGAATGAATATTTGGTTTTTTTTTTACTCTTGCGCATTTCAGTTTTTAGTTTTATTTATTTATTTTAAATTTTCTGATTTTTATAGTATTTTTCTTTATATTTTTAATTAATTTATTAATATTTTAGTATAAATTGACGATTTTACCCTGAAAGTAATAGCAATATTAACATAGTTAAACGGTAAGATCAATTTGCAAGAGTTGAACGACCATTAGAACAAATAATTTAGTTGAATAACCAACATAAAACTCCACGTTTTGTAAATAGCCGGAAAATTGAGGAATATCCAAAAAGGCATTTAGGGAATCAATCTGATTCTATCTCTATTTGTTTTGTTTGAAGAAAAGAAGGATCCCAAAAAATCGATCTTTCTTTTAGTTATTGAATTTCATCAATGTGTGATATTCAAGTAATCATTTGAGCCCTAAAATGCAAATCAAAGTGTTTAGTTTCTGAGTTGTACAATTCTTTAACTCTCTTTTTAGTCTTCCTAAACAGGAGCCTCTTATTTATGGTCAAAGGTCCTCTACATATTAGGGTCGGGTCGGGTCGACCTATGAGTTGTAGAATAAAAACATTGAGTGGACGGGTCTCGGGTGGAGCCCGCAACGGAATTCTCTCTCCACTTTGTCCTGTACAAATACGACCCGAATTGGTAAAACTAACTGAAGAAACTTCGACAGCAGCAGAAATACATCTTCTAATAATAATCGTTTTCCGTTTGCTGTTTAAAGGTCAGTCCCGTTGCTCTCTTTAGTGATCTTTCTGCAATTCATTTCTTCGTTCTTCTTCTTTGGGCCTTCTAATTTCTACAGTTAATTGTTCCCGAGGAAGGAACTAAATTTCTGTTCTTTTCTTTTTCTAATTAAGCAGTTGGGTGATTTTGTTCTGCCATTTCCGGAAAAGTATGAAGAGTCAAGAATGTAAATAGGAATGTGTTTGTTTTGTGTTTGTTAATTGTTTAAAATATCATGCAAACAAGTCAGGCAAATGGGTCATTGAAAATTCACTGGAAGCATGCTGTGCAGAATTGACAAAATTGGTAGATTCAGCGGTAAAAAGGACAGAGTTGATGAAATCAAAAGATCTGTTTGCATGAAATCATATTGAAAGTTCGTGTTTGGTTTGCTTCTAGGAGAACCCATTTGTACCCTAAATAGGGTGTATCATGAGAATTGAGTGACCTGTGATTTATAATTAAGAGATTGCATGCCGTATCTAGGTGTGCAGTTTATTGCATGCCTTTTATCTGTTATTCATATGTCTAATTTATCTGGTTGGCCTTAGTTCTTGCCTATGGATTCATTTATGAATTAATAGTAGGCAAACATTATTCGCAATTGTTCCCCTGTGGTCAGCCATGTTTTGGAATTGAACAGCCTGCAGGCATTGTCTCGAATCTGATTTTATCCGAACATTATTGTCTTTGTATTTAAAGATTAGTGACAGAATTGGTGATAGGATGTTTCGTGTTCCAAATGCCACCAGATTCTGTAATTTTCTCTAAAAACCTCTCCAGTAGCTAATTTATCGCACTAATGCTTTATGGTGGGTGGGTGGTGTGTATGCTGCACAAAATGAGTAACTTATGGTTCTTTTGGGAGCTTTAAGTTTTTCATCTGTTTTATATCGGCTCTCTGTTGTTTTAATTCATATGAATGCTGAATGAGTTATCCTATGCAGGTTACAGTCCATATACCATGAAGAGGGCATTTCCATGGGATGAGCAGGTTGATGTTATATCATCAGATGACTCTTCTTCCTCAGACATGGAGATGGAAACCAATATTGAGTCTGATAGCAAGCAGTTAACCAATAATACCACATCTGATCAACCTGCCAAAGAAAGAACATCTGAAGGTAATTGCACAATCAAGATTTAGAGCCTTGTTTTACTGAAACTGGTGAACTAATGTATGTTGAAATAATAGTGTCAATTAAGATTTATTTATAATGTTGCAGAGCAAATTTTATGTTTTTTTTTATCTTTTTCTAAAATAAGATATTAACAAAAATGTAGTCCAACTGAAATGGTAAATTTCAAGTTCGAGAAACTTAATAGTTGTGTAAACTTATGCAAGCTCTATCATGTTTAGACTACATTAACGTCATCGAGAAATTATGAATCTGTGAAAATCTCTGATCCAAGCGATGTACTACTGTTTGTTCCAGTAAATGAATTACCAGTTTTTACCAAAATGCTTATTTGCTAAGATTAATAGTCCAACAAGTTTTATTTTTCCTTATTTTGCACTGTAATGGGTACATAACTGGCCATTCTTAAACTTGTCAGTGACAATGCTATTAACTAAGATGAAGAACACATGTACTCGTAAATGTCATCGTTGGGGTTGTTTGAGCTTTTTTTCGCTGAATATAGTAATCTCAATATGTGATAACCTCTTGAGGAAAATGAGTGGCCAATAGGTTGCTGTTTATATCCGCTATGGCACTTTACCATATTTCTTTCCTGGTACCTTTGTAGCCTTCATGACTCCAATGCTGTTAGGGTGGTTTGCTTTTTTGGTCTCTTTAAGTCCTCTAAACATGCTTTAAACTATAGGTGCTTTGGCGCGAAGGGCAGAGATGTATCAGGAGTACATGAAGCAGATCCCGATCCCGGCGCACCGTGGCTCTGTTATTCCATTTACCTCATGGATGGGGTTAGGCAAATCCATTAAGCAGTTATATGGACAACCTTTGCATTACCTCACCAATATTCTCCTAAAACAGTGGGACCAATTGAGGATGGGCAGTGAGGAAGAGTACAGGCCCTTGGATACCATAATTCATCCGTGTAAAGCCGAAGCCACCATCTGGCTCATGGAAGAAGTCCACCGGCACACCTCATCTCATTATCATATAGCCACTCTCTGGCTATCAGATCCGATGCACCATGCCTTTGTGGATTCCATCTTTCCGCAGTTAAGAAGCAAATCATGAAAGGCCTTTGGGTTTTACCAACTGTTACATTCTGCTTGTTAATTTTGTCATGTAAAATGTTTGTTAAATTTGTGGATTTTTTTTGTCAATAAATTCGTAGATTTGGTCTCTTTTTTCTTTTTTTTGGTAGTTTCTGATGAAATAAAGGGCATATTTTGTTTCCACCCTTCTCTTCCTACTTTAATGGCTGTAGGTGTTTACTCTTAGTACAAAATCGTTCAACACTAACCCAAAAAGAACAAAAGATTATCAATGAATTCAAAACACAGGCTTTGGAGTGCCACTTTGTAAGAAGATCCTCAGCACACACAAAAATAAGATCATTCTGATAGAATAGGCTTTCATTTCTGAGAGTGACAAACTACCAACGATTGGTTGCCCATGATATGAGACCAAGCCACTAAATCATTGGTGAAGTTGAAGTGGATGGTTGCTCCTCAACATCCTTCTGTTTTCTACGATGCCTTCGTTCCTCATTATGCTTCCGTTTTCGAGGATTCGTTGGTTCCAAAGACAAGTTAAGTGGTTGCTCTTGCTGATGTTCGATGTTAGTATCATCGATTTTCATGAGAACTGAGGCTCTTTGTTGTAGGTTTCGCTTTTGAGGATTCATCGGTTTCGAAGACTCTGAAAGCAATTCCTCTTGCTGATGATTGACTGCCATGCCGTAGTTTAAACCATCCTGGTCGCATACTAGGAGTAGGTCAACACTTGAGCTTTTCAAGAAAACTGGTAGTGCGCCGCTCCCAAAGTAAAATCTAACTCGACAGGAATGAGGATGAAACCGAGGCTGTGTTTCGAATATCTGTGACTTCTTCGAAGTCCTTAATGGAATATACTTGAGCCACACATGAGCAGACGTTGTCTTTCTTGAACAAGAAAAAAAACTCATAATCACGCCCTAAGCATACATCGCTGATGGAAATTGTAGCTCCAAAATGCCAACCAGTAAAACTATTCTGTACGACCTTAAAAACAGCACAGTAAGCCAATCCTGTGCTCTCCCATTGGACTGTTGCAGGAATTTCAAAAGAAAATTCACATATACCGCACCTATATCGAGGGGTTTCAACAAGAAGTTCACGTTTACGACAGGGGAACCACTCCGGAACCTCATATCCAGGAAGTGCAACGTCAAATGCAGAGTCGTGATCAGAAGATGCCTATAACACAAGAATAACAATGTTAACTACACGTGTGTATGTGTGTGCTTGCACATGTGTACACATATATATTTGCGTAGAGAGAGTGAGAGAGGATATAGAGACCTGATTCAGTAAAACATTTTCAATCTTTGCCACGCCATGGCCCAGATTAGAACACAATCTATAACAATTAGACAGGTTCATCCAATAAATCCCTCGCGATTCTTCTCTGTGTTTGAATATCTTTGACAATTTTGTAAACCTTTCCAATGATTCACAATCACTCGCAAGTAACCAACGCATCTTTGGTGGAAGCTCTGGAATTTCTTGAAGCCTCTTGCAGCAATGCAAGTCAAGAACCTTTAGATCTTGCAACTCATAAATGCTGCATGGCAGAGTTGTAAGATCTTTACAATTTGATAAGTACAACTCTTCAAGCCCAATGAGATATCCAATTGATGAGTGCAATTCTTTACTGGCAGTGCCTTGTAGATTCATGTATCTTAAGGATTCCATCTTTTGTACAATTACTGGAAAATTCTCCAGCCTAAAGCAATTGCCCAGCTCCATAACTTCTAAAGATTTCAAGCTTATTTGTGCTGGAAACTTCATGAGGTTAGAGCAGCCCCTGAGACTCAATATAACAAGTTTATCAAGGAATCCAACGGAAGGATGAACCTCAACTAAACTTGTACAGTAATCTAGATTCAAGTTCTCTAAGTTTGTGACTCCAGTGAAGTCCGGGATTTTCTCTAAGAACTTACAGCCTTCAAAATTTACAGATGTCAACTTTGGCAAATTCTGTGCAACAAGAAAGAGAATCAAATGAAGCTTCAAAGAAAGCTTCAGCATAGGCGTTTGAGAAAAATAATGAATGAATACTTTTAAGTACCTTGAATCCCCCCCATAGTCTGGTGATACAGCTTTGAGGCATATTGAGCACAGCAAGCTTCTTTGGATGAAAATTAGATGGCAGAGACTGTAAAGAACATCCAGGCCAGTCAAGCCACCTTAACTCGTTTGAAAGATAATCAATGTTCCCAGAAAAGTGCGCATCATAGTTTACAAATAAATTAAGACTTTTCATCTTTGAGAAGCTTTTAGCATTCAAGCATATCTGATTATATGATTCAGGCACCTTTATCATAATGCCTTTAATTGTATCTGTTCCCTATAGTAGAAACAGGGGGAAAAAAAAAGAACAAAAGAAAAACCATTAGTGTAAATTGGTTACACGTGTTTCCAAGTTATAAATATTTTGCTTCAGAATTTTGACAAAAAGAAAACTATAATCATATGGGCTTGCTTCTCTTGCTGAATAACACAACAGAAATTATACTTACTGTATTTTCTGTCAGCACGTGATCAACATCCTCGTGAAACCACAATCTGCTACACTTTCCTGGATTATTGGGCGATTCTTGACGAACTATTTCTTTACCCATTTCTTCTAGCAAGTCATGCATCAAAACCCGACATCCATCTATAGTTATGAGAGCCTTTTCTACAAGTAGTTCAATGCCAATCATAGGGTTGAGGTCACAGCATTCTAGCATTTGTGTCACGTAGTCTACATATTTACCTTTAAAGAAACATGCAATGTGAAGGAAAATTTCTTTCACAATATCTTCCAATGCATCGAAACTTATTTTGAGAATCTCTTGTATCTCTTTGTTAGGAACTCTCTTGTAACTATCTAATGATGCTTGCCATTGATCTATGCTTCTACCACATAGATGAGAACCTAAAACTGTCAGAGCTAGTGGAAGGCCTTGAACATAGTGTACTGCACATCTAGCAACTTGCACATAATCGCTCGGAGGTACATTTCTTTTGAATGCATTCCAACTGAACAACTCAGGAGCTTCATGATAATCTAATACTTTGACCTTGTATATCAAATATACTTGATGAGCAGTTAGCAAATGTTTATCTCTTGTCGTTATGATAATTCTACTGCCTGATCCAAACCAATCAGACCCTCGAGCTAAGCTGTGTAACTGTTCCAATTGATTCACATCGTCCAGAATCAAGAGAACCTTTTTATTGCTCAACCTATTCTTTATCATAGCGACTCCTTTATCAATATTAGTCATCTTCAACTTTTTAACCCTCAGAATATCAATTAGAAGAGTCTCTTGCAATTGGACTAGGCCTCCATGTGGCATTGAGTTTTCTCTAACATTTGCCAAGAAACAACTACCATCAAACTTATGGACAATTGAATTATAAACAGCTTTAGCAATTGTTGTCTTACCAATTCCACCAGTTCCCCATGTCCCTACCATGCGAACACTTTCTTCCCCAACTTCTAAAAGTTTATTGATTTCTCCTACATAAGACTCTATTCCAACTGGATATGTAGCCACATCTAAATATGCATGGTATGATACTTCCGCTGAGATATCTTCAACAATGTCACGGATAAACTGAGATTCATGCCTGTCACTTTAAAAGAATACAAAAGATTTCATAAACCAACACGACATTTTAAAAGAGAATATTTTACGTCAACAATTAGTCAACCACTCGACCCAATTGATTTAGTCAGCCTCAACCTTAGTTTTGACTCTTTTTACCTCCACTTACGTTAATACCTTCCAATTAGAATGTGTCAAAACTTGTCCTTCATACGTTATGTGTTCTTGAAGATTTAACAAATCAATATCCCATCATATGTTAAGCTATTTAACAAAAAGAAAAGGCTTAAAAAGTAAAATAGCCCTGAAATATACACACAAAAACAAGCACTAAAGTCGTCAGAAATATACAATACCCGTCTGAAAAAGTCCACCCAGAAAAATTGGCTGCTTCTGAAAGAGCTTTCCTCCATCTGTGCACTTTGTGAATATTATTCTTGAATTTGCGTTCATGTTTAGCAAGCGCTTCACCAAAAGATCCTCTTTGGTGCCTTACATCCGAGGGCTCCACCTTGTAAAAAATCGGCCACACTTTCTGTTGCCTCAATTTTTTACACGCAAGGATCTTATTGAGTTCATCCAGGCACCACACGGACGCTGCATATTTTGTAGAGAATACGATTATAGAAATCCTTGACTTTTCAATTGCTTTGAGAAGTGATGCTGATATTTCTCCTCCTCTTCTGAGCTTATCATCTATGAAGGTATTGATTCCCTTCTGAACCAAAGCACTGTACAAATGATCTGTAAAATTATGGCGTGTATCTTCACCTCTGAAACTAAGAAACACATCATACGTGCATGAATTGGAGAAACAAGAAGAGGGAGAAGAGGCTGCTTGATTGGCCATAGAAATCATATTCATGTCAGAAACTATCTCTTGTTATATATTAAGGCCTTGTGCTTTATCACATATAGGAAGCAGCTTCCTGCTGCCTGCAAAAAATTCAAAAGTGAGGAACCTTCGTTTGATATTCCTTTGTCACTGACGCGTTCACATGACTGAACCAAATCAACAGCTGGTCTTTCACTTTTTTTTTATATACTGAATTTATACTTTTATATTCCTTTTTTTTAATCTACAAGACCGGAAGATGAAGATAAGAATGTCTTAAGTACAAATGCGAGCCTGTCTTAAGTACAAATGCGAGCCTTGAATTATAGTTTTATCACCAGTAATCACTACAAGAGCAAAGCCCCTGATTGAAAAAATGAAACCTGTTGTTATCCCTAACTATAATTTCCCGGTTGTATATTCTTGACACTAACTTGGCAAAGGAGTGACAGTCAGAGCACATTCTGAGATTCTTAACCACACGAATCGGCACGCCTTGCCCTGTACCGATCAGCCCAAAAGCTATGGCAAGTTTCTCGCTATGCCGACTGAGCAAGTACTCTTTTTCCTTCTCATCAACATCAAGCAGGACATTGTCCAAATCAGGAACATGGCCAGCTTCTCTCAGTCTGCAGTTTATTTCTTGTAGCATCAATGTAAGCTGGCTCTTCTCTGTGTTTGTATCACCACCAGAAATAAACTCATGGATCATTCCATTGACCTCTATGGAGCTTGATCCGGGCACCTTGTGTATCCCTTTCTCCTTCAAATGTAGTCTCACTTTTGCAACATCAGCCCATTTCTCAGCAGATGCATATATGTTTGATAGAAGCACATGAATCCCTGTCCTCTGAGTAGGCAACTTGGATAACCGTTCGGCTGCGTATGATGCAATTTCGACATTTTTGTAGGTTCGACAAGCAGCCAAGAGAGTCCCCCAAATGACATCATTAGGCTCCATTGGCATGCTCTTTACCAGATCAAAAGCTTCTCCCAAGAGCCCGGCTCGGCCTAGTAGATCAACCATGCAACCATAGTGAATAATATGAGGGGAAATCCCATGGACTGACTTCATTGACCTGAAAATGTTCCACCCTTGTTTCACAAACCCAACATGGCTGCATGCTGTTAATACAGCCACAAAGACTACTTCATCTGGTTTCACCCCTTGCCTAATCATTTCATCAAAAAGCTCTAGAGCCCGTTCCCCATTTCCCTCCATGGCCATTGCTCCAATGGCTGCAGTCCAAGCAGAAACGTCTCTTCTCGCCATGCTACTAAACACTTTCATTGCACTTTGAGGATCTCCACATCTAGCAAACATGTCAACTAAGGCTGTGCCAAGCCGCATATCACAGTCGATTTTATTTTTCTCAATATAAGCATGGGTCCACTTTGCAAGATCAAACGCTCCTAGATATCCGCAGGCAGATGCCACTTCCACCATGGTCACCCTATCTCCTTTTATTCCATTAGCCTGCATCACCCGAAAAAGCTCAATTGCTTCCACAAACATACTCTCTTGGACTAAAGCACCAATCATGGTGTTCCAAGAGACAAGATCGCTCTTCGGCATCTCATTGAACATCTGCCAAGCTGAGTTCACATCACCACTTCTGATCAAACCAGCAATCAATGAGTTCCATGACACTACAGTCCTATTCGACATATTATCGAAAATTCCGCAGGCCATCTCTTGTTTTCCACACTTCATGTACATGTCAATCATGGCATTACAAATAGCATCCCAACCTTCGAGTCTATTTCTGATCACATAACCATGGCAGCACTTTCCAGACAGAGAATCGCCTAGTTGTGCACAAGCTGAGATTGCAGACAACAGTGTAACCTTGTCTGGTCTTGGACCTTGTCTAACCATTTCATCCAATACAGCAAGTGCCTCCCTAGCCAGTCCCTGACGCACATAATTGGACAAAATTGTATTGTAAAGAACCAAGTTTTTATCCCCACATTCGTCAAAAAGCCGCTTTGCAGCATCAGTAGCTCCACATTTCATATACATATCGACAAGTGCATTTACCACAAGCGTATTAACCTTCACTCCCGACTCCCCAATGTAAGCACAGACCCTCTCACTCAATTCAAGATCCTTCAACTTTGCACAAGCAGAAATGACACACACCATGGTTACCGAATTTGGTTTAATACCAGCAGCCACCATCTCAAAAAACAAAGAAACAGCCTCCTTTGGAAACTGCCTCCTAGCATAACCACAAATCAAACTAGTCCACGACACGATATTTCTCTCGGCCATTCCATCGAACACCTTTCGGCTATAATCCAACTCCCCACATTCAGCATAGAAATGGATCAAAGAATTCTCAATAAATGCATCTTCCTCCAAACCCATCTTAACAAGTGCTCCATGGAGCTGAACCCCTTCACTGAAAGCCACAACCTTGGAGCAAGCGCTCAGCACAAACGGAAATGTGAACTTATCGGGCAAAATACCCTTCACCACCATCTGAACATAAAGCAAAACAGCCTCATCACTAAGTCCAGCACTAGAGTAACCCCTTATCAAAGAATTGTACATGAACAATATATTACCCTTTGTTTCTTCGTCTTCAAGGAACAAGTTGAAGGCTTTCCGGGCATAATCCAAGCTTTCAAAGGTGCCCATTTCGGCACATGTAGTAATTATCTTGGTAACAGTAGAGGGTCTGTTTCTGAGGCCTTTTTTAGTGATTTGACAGTGAAGTTGCTTGACTTCGTTCATGGTTTTACAGTTTCTGAGTGACCCAGTTGGGGAAGTGTCCTTGGCCATGGTTTTGGGTTCCCTTTGGTTTGTGGGAGCTACGAAGCTTGGGGTGGCTGAGACCAGAGGACTTAGTTGAAGCGTTGCAGCCATTTTGGGATGCGTCTGTTTTGCCTGTTTGGAGTTTTGCACCAACTGTCAACTAACTTAACTGAAATGATTCCTTGGGCTTGAACCATACTGAATTACATCAAACTTGGTACGCCGACTGTTCAAATTTCAGAACTTTTTTTATTTTCTTTCTTTCTCTTTTATAAATTTTGAATTACCTCTTTTCCTCTGTTTTCCTGTGAAGGGAATGATATCTCAAATATCCGTCATTTAGTAGTTTTTGAACCCAAAAAAAAAAAGAGTTGACAATTTCTTCAAACATTTAGAAAAATAAATGATTGATTTTTAAGTTGAAAGAACAAAATACACCAAATACCTCTACTTAAATTGAGCCAGTGGAGATAATGGTAACAATTGCAAGGTGGAGATCTCAGTATGTAGGTATTTCGCTTGAGGGTGGCTTTTTTGCTCAATACGGGTTGCACGAGTATATGTTAGACTATCTCGAACTCAAATGAGGCTAAACTCAAATTTTCTCTTTCAAAATACAACTATTCATGTATTACCCAGACTTAAATAGTTTTTTCCTCCAACCCTGCAAGACTCAAAATTTGAGTCCGTAATTTTATTAATTATTTAAGAATCGTTTAACTCTAAAAATATTTTGTGTTTAATTTTTCTTAAGTTAATTTTGGTTTATACCATCGTGATTTATTACTCAGAACATTTTAACATATAAAAAAATATAATTTTGAAAACAAAAATTTAATTCATAAATAATAAAGGACAAAAACACATACTATGAACAAACAAGTGTGTATTTATATACTTTAGGATGATATTGAGGTTAGATTATTTAATTAACATTTTAGCTGAGATTTCGTTTTGGGCCGTTGGATCTTTTTTATAAGGTTACATTTAATCAGAAAAAATCATGGGCATTTGATGGGAGGTAAACGTTTAAGTTCTGATTTAAGAAGTAAAAAAAAAAGAAGGTAAACAAGCAACATGTTCGAAAATTAAGGTCCGACTCAAAAGCTGAGCAGAATTCCGCCTGGATTAGTGCGTGGGCGGAAATTATGACCTAACTTATATATGTATTGGAGAAGAAATTTGGGGCTAAAACTCAAAATTTTACATTTGGCCCTCCGTTGGAGACGGCCTTACCTCTTCCTCTATCACGCGAGAATATTATCAAAATGAGTCATTTTTTAACTATTTCTTAAAAAATTGGAAAAAGGATTTGAAGGCCCTTTTAAAATGAGTCTTTTTTTTTTCATGATTCCCCTGTTTATTTGGCTACATGTAAGAATGCAACAGAATAAACCTAAACCTCAAAAAGTGCCAGAAAATTTTACCCTTGAAATTAACACTTTTACCACGGTGACATTTTCACTACTTCCTCTGAGTTACAAAACAAGGAAAGGAAGGGATATAAAGTTTTTATTCTTAGCGGATTAGAGAAATATTTACATCTCAGTTTTGGAACTCATTTAAGCATCCTCGTTAATTGCAGAAGACTTGTTGTTGGAGAGAACTCTAGATATGGCCCTTATGGTATTTGGAGTTGTCCTGCAGCAGCCTCCGAATAGAGAAGCCCCGGCCTCACGCCACTTGCCTATCACTATGTCTGCAAACTCTTCATCGACCTCCCCGCTTGATTGCTGCAATCGAAAATTAACATGCATTCAGAATTTTTCAAAACATTTGGAACAATTTAAGACCAGATTTCATATGTTTGACAAGAATTTGCTACTCTTTCTATGCAACACAAGTATTTTCTGTAAAAAGTAGGGAGACTCACCACCCATTGCTTGGTCAGACCATCATAAGTCTCACCACTGTTGGGGTATATGACTATTGGTTTGCTTGTAACCTGCAAATTAGATGGGAACAGGACCATTTTATCAGAAGTTCAAGGGGCTAATTGAGTATATAAACTAATAAATTGACCAAAAATCAGACCTTCCGAATCGATGAAACCAGTCCATGGATGAATCTGGGAGGGGTGCAGTTGATTCCAACAGCAACAACTTGCTTGCATGAATCTGCAATAGAGGCGCACTCTGAGATCGAATCGCCACTGACCACATTGATTCCATCTTTAGAAGTGAAGGAAAACCAGGCTGGAATGTCTATTCCTTCTTCCTCAAGCAACTCAGCATATGCCTGCATCACATTCAAGCAAGGAATTTAGCCAAAACCAGAGTGGAATTTTCCATGTTCTAGTCTGAACATGACTGAAACACCCTCATGAGTTATATTTTCCCCATCAATAAACAGGCATGAGCCTAATTCAAGATGCATGTGGCATTTGGACAAACAATGGGGCATGAAATGCCTTAAACATATTATTTTTCACATAGGCACAACTAAGGGAAATGGCATCTACCTTTGCTTCTATCTTATTCGGCGTTGTCTCAAATGCGATAAGATCAGCACCGGAGTTGGCTAGAATCTGTACCCTTTCCCTGTGGAAATCCTTCAACGTCTCAACGGTAACTGCATCACCGTAGTTTCCACTGCAAAGCAGAAACAGCAAAATCATAATGCATGAGATCAGTTAATCATCTAGGAACATAGTAACACAAACCAGGCCAGAAAAAATGAACCACAAACCATATAAAACAATGCACAAGAAAATAACACATGCAGGGGTGCTTCCATTTTCTTGTTCTAACTACAAAATCATACGCTAAAACATTCAGGAATTTTTTAGGGCCCTATAAATTACCATTGCTCAGAAATCTAGCTATTGCTTTGTAAATTAATTTGGGTTCAATGAGTGAAAGTTTATGGATCACTGAGTTCACTGACCTATACTCAGAGCCATCAGCCAAGTATGCCCCATAGCTGCCCACAGATGCTGCAACTAGAACTGGACGTCTTGATTGCAATTTGTCATAATAAATTTCCCTTGCCTCAATTGCAATTTCTACACTTTTCCTAATCAAGGCTTTGGCTTCTTCTTTAGAGAAACCTTTGGCCTCAAAACCCTGAATGGTGGCCTGTATCACAGAAAATATAACAACGTAATTAACTTTGTTATTAAAAAAACAATTATAAAGTAATGAGGTGGGATAAACAAAATTAATTACCTGGTAAGACGCGGTTATTATGACGTTTGCGCCAGCATCAAGGTAGTCCAAGTGTACCTGTTAATAGAAGAAAAACGAAAAAATATTCTAAAATACGGCATGAAAATGAATATTTACAATGATTTGTAGCTCTTAAAAGAATTTTTAATATATATATTCACATTCCCCTCTTTTAATATCTTAAAAAAAGAATAAATATTTGATGGGCCTAAGCTTTGCTGTGCCTAGAAGGATATGAAATGGGATTGGACTTTAAGATGGCCCAATATTTTTGACCGTCATGAATGTATCCACATAATATTTTTTGTGCACCAAATTTTTTTATTAATTGTTGCATGAAAAAGACAGGTGTCATGAGAAAATGAGACGATCTGAGTTGGATGTTTGGGCTTTGCCACGTTGCTGTCAGAAGCTGACGTGCTTCACTTACTGTGATACAACCTAGGATGACTCAGCTCTCATCTTTAATCGAGATTATAATACAGACACCCACTAAAGATATATGCATTAAAATACATCTCAAGACAGAAAAAACAAAAAATACTCTTAGTTTTAGAATATGATTTATTTTATTATTTTGAAATAGCAGCAGATTAATTTACCTTATCCACAAAATGGAAAAATAGAAAAATAGAAAAATAAAAAGGGCATGATTGAAAATATATATAATTATATTCGCATGTTTACTTATCAGAAATGAGTATTAATTTCCCCACATTTACTAACACATAAATCAAAAGATGTATAAATCTCACTCTCCTTCCGAGTAAATAAACATACTATTTTTCCTTTCAAGTAAGTAAACATGCCATAAATGCAATATAATATACATAAAGGAGAAGATATTATTGAGCATTTATTCTCATTTCTTTTTAAGTTTTTCCCTTAATGGGATTCTAGAAATAAAAAAAAGTAGCAAGCAAAAGTGCAGAGAAAAGATTTAACCAAATAAAAAAATAAAGAAGTTGAGAATAGGGCAACTCAATAAGAAGTACCCTTCTGACGAGGTGAGGAGAACTGATAAGGCATTTGGCGCTCCAGAGAGGGTCGTTGAGGTCAGCTCCATGTCGTTCAAGCTCAGTGGCAAACCCACCGTCAAGAACAGCATAGCCACCACACTTTTCCAGAAAATCACTCACAAACGACGGCGTTTCCTGGCCTCCTAAGCCCATGGTACGAGGAGTAAAAGCGGAACAGAGAAGCACTTTTGGCTGCTATGCGTTGTAGTCGAAGGGGCAGCAGAAGTTCTTTATGAATTTGGTTTTGTAACTGAAAGCAGCTTGTTGAATAATGAATGTGGCCACCTTCTTGAAGCGTTTTGTAGAGGGAATACAATGAGGTGGAATTACTAATATGCCCACACCTCCCCCATGTTTAACCAAATTTATGATATTCTTTCTAATCTAATCTCTATCGTATTTTTTCTTTTTTGGGTCTGACTTTACAACCGTGACTCTCTGATATTCCCATAATAAAGGGTCTAGGATCAAGGAAACGTGACATAAAGGTTAGAGTAAATATTACGTAATGTGAGATATGAGTAGATTTGTTAAATCAATAAAAAGAAATAAGTCTAAAAATAAAAAATAAAAAAGCAATGCTAAATAGGCACTTATTGTTAAACTGTGAATCTTAATCGCATACATAAAGGTTAGAATAGATATTACGTAATGTGGGATATGAGTAGATTTGTTAAATCAATAAAAAGAAACAAGGCTAAAAATAAAAAATAAAAAAGCAATGCTAAACATGTACTTATTGTTAAACTGTGAATCTGAATCGCATATCCAGATAAATTACCGCAAGACATATATGCTAAGCGTTCCAACTAATAGACTAATCAACTCCAAGCGTACACTTGGAGATTTCCACCAAATAAGGAGTAGACCGCACCATGGCGTATGGGGTACTAAAGGACAACCAAGAAAAACAAAACGGAAAATGAAGTTTGTTGGCAAAGGATATCGACATTTGTTCTTATCACCACCTGACGCAACCTTTCGTGTTGAAAATTCTTACTGATCAATATAAAGAAGCACTACCTCACGTTCCTGTCTTGCATTTTCAAACATCTGATTGCAAAGTTAACATGTTTTAATGGGGCCTTGTATGATTAAAGTGGACAAATTTTTTTTAATTGCATACTTTTTATCACCACCTCCTCAGCCCATTTCTCCATATTTTTTCTTTCCCTTGTGTTCTTGGTGGGTTTGTTTTAGAATTGTTGTGGAGCTCCCTTTTTTTATAATTCTCGACAGAATTGAAAGTGCCCCTCTTTCAGCATATTATTTTCCCACTAACGAGCTTGAGGGTATGACTAATTTGTCTATATAGTCCACTAGATTCAAAGATCTTATTTATGAATTGACACATGCATGAACTTGGGATCACTGTAAACATATATATTATCTCTAAAATCTGGACACAAACAAAATTGGAAATCATTATCTTCTTTAATCCACCGATAAAGGTTCAATCAAAATAAAATTCTCAGTGCAGACATGGCTTTAGCTAAGTTAGCTAAAGCAAATATACCCTTCATTATGCACTTGAGTTTGAATCATCCGTAATTTATATTAAATTAAAATAAAATATCAATTGTATAAAAAAATCTCAATTTTTTCCTTCTATGTTTTGTTTTTTTTCTGGGGAGGGGAGTGTTCTGAGAATATGCATATGGTCGATTTGACGTCCACATTCTTGACAGCATAGAATAAGGAACAATTCTACTGCTGCTGTTTGCTTTTGCACTGTCGCATGTAACCCAATAGAAGATAGAGTCTGGGTCCAGTGCTTTATTTAGAAAAATATAAATATATTTCCTGGGGGTTTTCTTTTTATAAGGTGCCCTACCTCTAGGATCTTATTCTTAGCTAAGATAAGGTGAAGTGGTAGGGGTGCAGATATGGAGAATGACAATGATTTAACTAGTGCAAGTGGTGACACCCACTACTTCCAAAAGGGTACGGTTAAAACAAACAAATGTTATTGGATTAGGTAAATAATAGGACATCGTATCGGCAGCAAGGACAAATCTTCTATTCATGTTGATAGAGGATGATTTGTTTACCAAATGAGATGTTTGTACAGAAAAATATAGGGACTGTTTTCTGTGCTTTCGTGTGAGTAAATTCAATTTCGTACCAACTATTGTATACAATTATGCGTCTATCTCTCTTATTACGTTACTTATCAAACAAAGAAAAAATGAGAATTCAAACTTGAAACTTCCTCTAAAAAGTAGAGAAATACCAATAAATAAATAGTTCATTGGTATTATAGATACAGCGTTGTTTGGTGAACAATTTTGATGAATAAGTTTGATAAATAGGAGTGGACATGGTTCGGTTTAATGCACTCCACCTCAAAATCACCAACGATCGCACTTAGGAGTCATAATTTTATACAAAAGGGAATTATTATTGACACTCCAAAATAGTCATCATACATACTCTTTCAAGTGAAACTTTTTCCTTATATTTTCATAATAAAGACGTGTAAGATAACTTTTTTAGAGTGTGAACAACCGCTCCCTTATAAAATATACCAGTTAACTTCTCTTCATAATAATTGGCATTGGTTCCACTTCCACCACTATAGGAACACAGAAGCAACCACAGGCGACAAATGAAGGTAGGTTCATCCTCATCCATCACCAAATTAATCCGACTACAATTCCACTTGTGTTATATGGCAAGCGCATGACATGAGAAGAATATATAAGAGATATGCTGTCACCTGTGAGATGATGATCATACAAACAAGCTCTATTTAATTGGTGTTGAAATTAATAATACTAGAATCCCACTAAGCTGGTGCATTCATCTTTTTCTCTCTTTTTCTTTGTCATTTATTTGGTCGAATTCACGTGTTATTTTTCTTCTCAATATTGAAAGATATCTCGAATTTGCACCACCCCTTAAAAGTAGAAAATAAATTTAAAGATCACTCAAATAGAACCAACAATCAATTATCGCTTGAATTGTTTTCTATCCTTTCCTGTCACCCTCTCCTCTCCACCTCCAAATGAATGGGACGTGAGCCAAACATTTGCTTTGCTTGTGTGTTGCTCAATGCCGTAGAATTACATTCTTGCCCACATAATAGTCCTAGGCATACTTAAGCGTCCAGATAAGTTTCTAAGTTTCGTTGCTAATTAGTATATGCATTAAATGAAAGGTCAAAAGGCCCAACAAACAAATGTAAATCTTTTCGTTTAAAAATCAACATACAAAAGGCCAATCAAATATATAGGAACATAGCAATGCTACAGAACCATATATAATACAGCCCCTAAATACGTTTCAGTAAGCTGCTCAACTTGTTTCCATCCAGTCACTGCTTGTTTGTTCCTAGGCAACGATTCCCTCGGCTCTTTGTCATGTGCAACAACGCATTCAATCCTAACTCTCGAAGCTCACTATCGAAACAGACCCACATCACAAATACAAGCTGGAAAATCAGATTGATGTACAATTCATAAACCTTTCTTTGTTCATTCACTAAAGAAACAACTTTGAAACTAAGAGGCAAGGCTGCAACTGCAAGCATATCTGGAAAAAAACTTTACCATCCTTTTCTTTTCCCTTCTTTTTCTTTTCAATCGTCTTTCTGGCAAGAAAATAGCCGATCAATTTCCTTCGGCAACAGGAACAAATCAAGATAAAAGCTCAGGGACCACGAGTAGGGGCAAAACAGAAACAGCCCGGAGAACGGTCTTCAGGTATCATCCCACCTCCTTTACTCGTATCAATTGCTTCCAACATTCTCACCACCTCACCCATTTCAGGACGTTTATTTGCATTTGCATCCCAGCACTTGCGCATGATGTTCGAAAAAGAACTCGGACAGCATCTGGGGATTTCTGGCCGTAAGTTCTGTTAACAAACCATATAGTACGTACAATGAAACGCCCATGAAGAGTTAGATGTCAAATCTTTGACTAGATATACAACTTCAATTACAAAGACCGCCACAAAAGTCCATTCATTAAGACACTGGTAACTCAACTGACTAAGCCTCGATCTTTGGAGTCTTAGACCCAACCAACAGGCAGAAAAGTACAAAATATGAGCTAAATCTTCATGCAATTTTCTTGAGTCATTTCAGATTTTTCTTATTTTGGTCATTGTCAGCAGAGAAGCAAAATAAATAAACGTTGCTCATTAAATGAACAGTAAGCAGTCTTATAAAAGCAGATAACTTTATACCGGGTGACCTAACTTAGCGATTTGGATTTTGACAATGAAGCATTTTATTGGAAAAGCAACAAAAATATTGAATTCAATTTATTTCGAAAGGCGACAATGGAACATTTTAAATTTGAAATTATCAGATACAATGAATCATCAGAAATATATATGCACAATGCAAATATGAAAATTCATGTATCATGCAACTTTTACATATAAAACATAAGCCAAAATCCCTAGATTTGAAATCCCACATTTCAAAAGGACCTTTAAAGTTAAACATGGACAAGTCAAACTCTAGATCATGCCAGTTTTCCTTGTATTTATATAATGTAAAGAGATATATATTTATTTCTTGAAAAAAACTGACCTGTCGGACAACTGCAGATGATACATCAGCAAAGCTAAGGTCTGGGTAAGGCATATCGCAGCAATAAACTTCCCATAAGCATATGCCAAAGCTGTAGACATCGCATCTTCTATTATAAGGCTTACCATCCAGAACCTACACATAAATCTTGTCAGCTTAATGATTTACCACTTAAAACCTCACAAAATATCACACGAATTAAGAGAAATACAGAGAGGAAAGAATAAGAGAGGTTTTTCTTTTCACGCCCAATAATGTACATAAAATTGATTTTTTTTTCTTCTCTTTTATGGAGGTATTTGTAACAAGCTAACAGCACAAATGATAATTTTACCTTATCACAGGGTGAACACAATATCAGAGTCCCAGACAAAACCAACCCCAAACCCGATAAAGAAGAATCATCTTTAGCACAATATGCAAGATGGAAAACATAATTCAACTCAATAGTATCTCCTTGTTGCTTCTTTCCTTTTTTTTTGGAATATATAATTAACCCCCATAAACTTTAGGCTAGTCCCAACGTTCCCCTAAACTTCTAATTCTATCAATTAACACACGTTAAAATGACATTAAGGAAAGCTCTCATACAGACTCATGTGACGAGCCTCTCCTTCCAACGAGCACCGTAAGGCAGTAAGGCAGGTCACCTCATGGGCAACTACGGTGGCCACATCATCCCACACCCACATATCAGGTCGTTTGCTATGTCGGTGGAAAAACCAACACTGTCCTCAACTGCCGCACGTTCTTCTTTTCTTTTTATCACAGCCATAAGCCCCTCTCCCTCTCTAGCCAACTCGCTCTTAAACCCTTCTCAAAGGTTGGCCCTTCATGCTCTAAGTATCAGCTCCAGCCAACAACCTGGACTCCTAAATCTTTCTCATCGGCGATAAATACTTTGATAACATGATCCACAATTACAATCCTCAATTCTTGAACTAAACCCTCTCACCTTGGCCATCTCATTCTTTCATCTAAAGCTCAATTTAACATATTGATCAAGCAGATTCCCAGTAACACGAAAAGGTCAACAGAATAGTTCTTAAATGCTTAGTGTTGTTGATGTGTGTCGAATAAGAGGTTATCATACTTGACCTCAATGAATTACTTCTCTTGATGCCTGGGAACAGACAGCATACCGAGCAAGGTGGTGAGCAGTATATTGATTTCATAACCAACTTTAAAGGCTCAAAACAACATCCTCATTTGGGTCCCTGTCTTCATCGCCTTCACGAGCGAATTTGGTGGGGTTAGAGTAAAGAATCAGAAGCTGGGAACTGAGAAATAGTTTGTACAAATAAGTGTTGGTATTTTTTGGGGAAAAGCAAGAGGAAGGTGGCTTTGTTATATGTTGCTCTGGTTTCAACATGGATGTTGAGAACCCTGTCAGAGCATTTTTGCTGAGCCCATGTGCCTTTGCACATGCTCACAACAGCCTTATGCAATTTTTGTTGTTTTAAAATATGTTAGTGTGGTTTCGGCAGGTAGTTTAGGCTTACTCACATGAAGGGCACACACTTATTCACATGTGAAGGTTGCGTGTCATTTCCATCCATTCTAAAGTCCAAAGCTAAAAAAAAGATGCATGCACAATTAAGGTGTGAACTGATGAAATTAGAAGTGTTGGGGAGATTTAACCTTATATCCCCCCCTTTTTCTTTGTTAATTTATTTCAATCTCATAGAGCACCAGACAGTTACTTTTTAGTGTGAAATAATATTCCAGCTACACAAAAACACATAACAGGTTTTAACTAGGCATACATACCTCTGGGGCCATGTATCCAAGGGTACCAGTTTCACCAGTCATGTCCCTTGGATTCTGAGCTTCAACACGAGCGACACCAAAATCCGCTATTTTAAGGTTTCTGCGAGTATCAAGCAACATATTTTCTGTTTTGACATCACGGTGTACGATTTTTTGAGAATGCAGATAGCAAAGACTGCAAGAGGAAGGGTAACAATCCCAGATCAATAAGAATTTACTAGAAAAGTATGTAGCTGAGAAATGTATAGAACAATTGAACTCACCCTCTAGCCAGGTCCAAAGCAAGTTGGATCACAACCTTAAAGGCAAGTTTCTTTTGCCTGTTTCTTATCAAGTATTGCTTTAGTGTCCCACCAGCGAGATACTCCACAACAACACAACATGCTCTTGCAGGATTAGAATCTAGACCATCACTTGAAGAGCTTTTTGAAGGAATCTTAAGATCTGAAGTTCCCATTGAAGCTCCAATGAACTGAGACAAAGAGGAGGGGTGGAAGAATCGTTGAGTGATAATCTCCACAACTGTCACTTTTACATTAATAATGGAGATTGCAATAAACTGAATATAAAAAATCAAAAGAAAACTGGGTCTGTACCTTTGTAACATTAGGGTGGTCAAGCTTGTGCCAGACAGCAACTTCTTTTTGAAAAGATTCCCGCGCAGCATTAGTGTCATTAGCTGTGGCATAACCATCCTCCCCCCAGTCCAACACCTTAACTATAAAATTCAGCACGAGATTGCAATGAGAATTTGATATGCATGCCAACAAAGTGGCAGAGCACTACTGTACCACCACTGCAAACAATTGCTATCGATCTCATTTAACATCAGTTTTTTTTCTGGTACTCTAGAAATGAAATGACTAGTGTTAGAACAGATTAAACAGTCATGCTTCAATCATAAAGTTTGCAAATCACCATGTAAAACAATTCAAACTCCGCCAGGTTCCTGACAAGAAAATACTAATGCAACAAAATATACTAAATTGACATCATTTGCAGAGTTCTATAACTATATGCAAAGTTATCATACTACTATAAATAATCTCAGAAGTATGACGTTTCCTTTTTCATTTTACAGAAATTAAGCTCTAGAATAATAATCCAAAATAAAATATCCATTATTAATTAACTGGCATCCTGGCTCCTCAAGTGTTTTTCTTTAACTTTGACTAAATATATTCTTTAATAGATTTGCTTCAACATTATAATGTAACTCAAATAAGATCATTCATAAAACGAAAGTGCTAGCTCCAATTTATATTGCATAAATCCAAAGAATTTCAGAATTATCAAAGAGAGTACATATGATATGAGGTTGAGCACCGACTTTTATGGCTGCTAATGATTGATTGGAAACAGAGCGAAACAAAGCGATTGGAGTAATATAATCACATGATGGAAAGTGCCATAAACAACATCAGTACAGAAGTTTAAAAAATTCATACAAATTAAGACTGGCTATGGTTTTCTATCAGGATTATGAACGGTTTTAATGTATCGATCAAAATTCTACTAAGGCCTGAAAGTATGACAGGACTTGTCAATCACAACCAATAATACAGAATATAAGGATAAATTATATGTAACACTTCAATATCATGCGTTCAACGTTGAAGTGGAACACATAATTCAGTTTCACCTACAGACTTGATACATGCCAAATTAGTGTTTTAACATGACTCACCAAAAGCAAAGGGAAATACTAAAAACATATTGTTATTTTTATTCATATAAATCCCAATTCAACACCAGAAATGGCCGAAAGGGATTCAGCGTAGCAGTTCTTAGAATTAACTGCCAAAAAACTAGTTATTCAATGCCAAATTAACATAAGAGATACACAGAGAAGATGGATGTATTCAATACAATATGTAAAGAAAGCTCCTTCCTTTTTTTTCTTTTCTTTCTATCATGTCCTACACAGCCAGAAAAATTCAAAATCACAATGGGAACGGGATTATCAGTGATTACCTGCAACGTCTCGTTCATCGTAGGTACCCCTGTATACAATACCATAGGTCCCTCTGGCTACAACATATCTTATATCCAATTTAGATAAATCAATCTCCCACTCTTCCTTAGGCCTGGTTCTCTCAATGTTCTTGGACCAAACCCTGCTCAAGTGCTTCTCAAGCTGTATATCTATGTTCTTCAAATCAATTTTATCAGCTCTGAAGATCATCTCTTTGCTACTAATACTTCCTGTACCCTTAATTTTCGGATCCATCTGTTTGTTACTAATGCTTCCTGTACCCTTAATTTTTGGATCCATATCTTTGAAACTAATGCTTCCTGTACCTGTACCCTTAATGTTAAACTTCATATCGCCTTGCTGGAGATCCACCTGCTTTGATACAATGTCACCTTCAAAATTCTCACTTGTCCTTGAATCCATTGCTGACAATCAACACAGAAAAATCGACAGAGAAAATCCAAACTACCAACGGTAATGGGAACAGCAAAAAGAAATGAAACGAAGCTAAACCCGGAAACAATCTGTTAAGCTGTTGTCATAGAAAACATGATCAACAAAAGACTTCAATTTTTCATCATCATCTTTGCCAGATATGCATGCAGCAACCCATCAATGATAAAGCTCAAAACAGATAGATTTGGAAAACCCTTCTTTGGTTAACAATAGAACTCACCAACAAAGCTTTCCTTAAATTTAACAAATGAAATAAGATGGAAGATGAAAAAGGAATATATGATGTAATTGAAAACCAATCACACCACCCCAAATGTCTCCAATGTTGACCTCATAACCCAAAAAACAATTTCTGTTAATATGCACCAATAAAAATATCAATACCGACTTTCCTTTCTTTTATATTCCAAATGAAATAAATGAAAACAAAACAACCTTCAAAATCCCAAGTATTTCATCACCAACCACTTTTCTTTGATTTCTTTTCTATAAATAATAAAACAAAAGAATGAAAGTAAACTCTCAGAAAACGACACAATTTCCACAACTGTGTGACCAAAGACCAAAGACCAATGACCCTCAAAAGATTGAATATTCAAACACAAGCCCAAAAAACAAACCCACGGAGAAGTACCAGAAGAATCACGCGTGCAAAAAAAAAATCCCAATAAATCCCGAAACTGGAATATATTATAGGGAGACGAAAAGGTTTACTTTGAACACCAGAGAATCGAAGAAAGACAAAGTCGTTGGAGGGCAATTAAAAAACAGAGAATGGAACAAACTGTAACAACAATAATGAGCAGAAAACAACATTTTTGGGGTGTTGGGCAGTTTGGGGCTTATGGGTTTTTTGTTTTCCTTTTGGTTTTTCCTTTGTGGATGAGATTTCGAGGAGGATTAACCAAAAAACCAGAACAGGAAACCACAGCCCAGAAGGCAGAGGCGAATGAATGAGAGTTTTAGAGAGAGAGGGAGAGGGGAGGGAGAGAGAGGGAGAGGCGAGAGAGATGCGCGGGTTTGCCTAATGTACGGCTTTGAGGGAGAGAGACTGTTTCAAAACTCAAGGAAAATACCAGAAGAGAGGTACAATTGACAGGTACATACGAGAAAGGTGGCCAGGAGAAAATAATTTTCGTAACAATTGACCCAAAAAAGAATTCGTAACAGAAAAACAACAAATCTGTCTGATTAAAATTTAAAAAAAAAAAACAAATCTGTTCCACGGCGCGGGAGGACCCAAACTCTGTCTGTTTACCTAGCTTACGTGTACTTGTTTAGACGGACCCAACCCAAGTCTCGTCTATATAATAATAAAAAGTGGGAATTTTTATCACTAATTATCAACCCATCTCAATTTGGTACTTTTGAAAATTGTTGGGTACTAGAAACTTTTCCAACTTTTGAAGTATCCTTAATTTAAATTAATTTTTATATCTAAACTTTTAAATTAGATCGATTTGGTACTCAAATTATAGCTTCGTTGCTCAAATTAGGGAAGAGATGAATATGTTTTGAAGAGTTATTAGAGCACTTCTACTCATTTGGCAATGACAAAAGGCAAATGGCAAGTAAGGGTAGTTACTGTTCACATGAATAGTATCTGTTTTTTTGCGTTTTTGTGCTTTTTTTTTTTTTTTTTTTTTTTCTCCATTGTCATGACAACCCAATGGCAATTACTATTCACATGGGATTAATTTGAATTATATGTATGAGATTAATAAATAAAATATTGCTAGGTATGTGTTATATAAAAAAAATTCTTACTTTTTTTTGTAATTTTTTTCAATTTTTTTTATAAAAAATTTTATTCGTTGACATCAGCGCCCTCAGGTTGATCTAGCCTTCGAGCTTGTCCAGACTTGGTGGAGCCCACATCCTACTTGGTAGGGATGACAACGAATCAGGTATAGGGGCCGAGTATGACAATACCATCTCCGTCCTCAATTTTATCAAGTCTTCTTCTCAATTTTTCTTCACATTCTTCCATTCAATCCTCTTTGGTGAAATCTCCCCAACCCAAGCACATAGGAGCAGAGCTTTTTGGGGTTCCAAGACTTTCCTGCGGCTGGACTCCTCCATCTGCATGAGGCGCCTCTTACTTTTCCTTCTTGTTTTCCCCACTGTTTGTGCCTAATAAATCACGGTCATAAACTAACCGAAGGGACTTCCTCTTGGCCCTGGCCCCTGCTCATAAACTGAAACGGCCACGTTTCGTTAGGCATTTTGCCTTCCTAAAAACAGAAGAAAGGATGCGAAGGCAGAATCCTCTCGGCCTCGCGGCCGCGGTATTATGGGCCGAGGCCGAAGGTCGTAAGAGACACGGCCGAAGGCCGTAAGAGACACGGCCGAAGATACTATGGTTAAATCGCCACGTGGCCTCAGGGTCCCACGCCCCATTTAATGAAGTAATGCCTCTAACTATCGCAGCAAATCCATTGGTCGCAAGAAGCATTTAATGCACGAAGGAAGAGGGGAAGTGACTGAAGTCAGGATTTGGTAGCAGGAATCAGAGTGGTTAGGCGCAAACATTCTCACAAGTATTCTTACAACTTGAGGTCAGATCACCAACCACTAGACCATGGCATTAAATGCGTTCCCACGGCCAAGGGCGCAGAACCCACGATCAGGGCGGTGGCCAAGATTTGCCGAGATTTATGGGGGTCACACCACCATGCTTCACGATCCCAAATGCCGATTTGACTACCCACTTGCCCCGATCAGACTCCACCATGCAGATCTTTTTCAAGCCTCGATTGTCCATCCAGGACTCCCCCTATAAATACTAAGCTCAAGACTACGTTCAAAGGGTTCAACACCAAACCAAAAGCCTCCCACGGAGCAACTTATATTTTCCAGCAATGCACTTTTAATACCTTTAATTGATTTCCTAGAAGTAATGGTAGATTGTAAGGAAAATTCATTCATCAATATATCATACGACCCTTGATTTTCAAGGCGCCGGAGCACCATCCCTGTTATCGTCTCATTCACCCCATATATCATACGACCGTCGCTCTCTGAGCAACGCGCCGGAGCACGGCCTAAAATCCACCACCACTAAACGGCTTTGTAGCTCAGGCCGTGAACCTGACGGCCGAGATAAGTTCCTTTCTCGGCCACAATCGTTTGATTAGAAGTCCAACTCAAAACAGGCGCATCACTTAACCATATTCTACCCAAACCTCATCACCATCTCGACGCACGGTAGACCGTGCTGGCACGCCCGCGCACAACCGCACCGCATCCAAAAGAAGGACATCACGTGTTCACGCACATCCCCTTGGCCCAGAGCACTAGGCCGTGAGATTTGCGCACGCAACACCCACCATAGAGAGGCTTGTAAGTTTGCCTTGGTTTCGTCAAGCTGCTGGAAACAGCCTATCTGCATGGATTTGCTTTAGTTTTGACAAGGTTCTGAATATTTTGACTGATGTGGGATATTTCTAGGTGTTGTAGGCCATTGGATATTTTCCTAAGGTATTGGGTTTTCTCTCTCATGCTTACCCATATGTTTAGGCTCAAGAAATGGGCTTGAGTTTTGGTGCTCCCAAGCAGCCCAAAACTTCCATTAGTGCTCCCAAGCAGCCCAAAACTTCAATTTTTTGGACAATCAATGGGTCTCTTGAATACTCGTAACCATCCATACCACAACCCGCTCAGCAAGCCCTAGGCATTCGCGTGGCTTGGGCCACTTAAGCTTGTAGCGTAGCTTGGTACTAAGATAAAGGTTTTTCACTTGGCATTGCATGTTATTTGACGTGCTTGTGCTTGAGTTTTGTCATATTGTAATGGGTTATGGCCGGGCCAAATGGCACTCAACGAGATAATAAGCGAGGGTTCATAGAGCCAGTACATTTTACGGGCTTGTTACGACCTTTTTGTGTGGCATGTTGCGTATTTGCTTCGCGTGGCACGTGTGCAAGCGCATATGACAAACTCTTGCGTACCCAAGTCAGGTTTTCTCTCAGTAAGGTGTCGTACTGGGCTAGGAATATATCTGGGCCCAACCTTGGATTTTTTGGGCCTAAAAAATTCCAAAGAAGATTAGGAAGAATTAAGAGAGGGAGGTTAACTTAGGGTTAAACATAAATATTATAATTCTATATTTATTTATTTAAATATAAACATATATATTTTCGGGTCAGGTTCAGGGATGGGGACTCCAATACCATCCATTCCCCACACCCATCCGGGATTTTTCAAGTTCGAGGATCCTCATACCCAATACCAGTTTGGCCTCGAAATCTCCCCTCGTTAGGGTCGAGGACCCGCCCTTATGGGAATTTTTTCCATCCCTACTACTCGGGCTAGAATTCATTAGTTGAGAGGTTTTTTCAATCCAGAGGGCAAAAGGCCATGAGTGGAAATGCTCTTAGGATCTTTCAAGTCATGTAAAAATAAGAGTAGGTCACATGCATCAAATGCCATCAATTTTTTGTTTTTGTAAAAGTTAGAAAAGAGTATCTCCCAACGATGGTTTAGGATTAAATGAATTTGGAGTAGAAGATTGTTGGTTAGAGAAACTTACTTGAGGCTGGGACTCATTATTCCTCCAACGGAAATTAGGATGATTTCTTGTTGCTGGATTGTAGGTCTCAGAAAAAGAAGAATATGCCTTTTGATAATTTCCTATGATTGCACACCATTCTTCATAAGCTCATTTCATCTCGTGTAACAGATGACAATTTTTAGTGCAGCGACCAATCTCATAACAAACATCACAAACCTAATTAATGTTGGTGGAATAAACATGTTGAGGTGCATTAGATATTTCGATTTTTAAAGCAACTGCCTCTTTGGCCAAATTCTCATATTTTAATTTCAAATAATCTTCCTCCTTTTAATTGAAAATTCCCTTTACTAACAGAAGAGGAAGTAGACTTAGAGCGATTAGTACTTTCAAATGGACTAGGAGTGGTCCACTGATTAGATTTTTCATAAATTTCATCAAGAAAATTTAAATGAAATCCTTATTCACGTAAATAGTATCTGGCCTAGCAATGATTTTTGTGCTTTTCCACCCATTGCCATGACAACCCAATGGCAATTACTATTCACATGGGATTAATTTGAATTATATGTATGAGACTAATGAATAAAAAATTGATAGGTATGAAATTTTTTTTGTAATATTTTAGAATTTTTTTCGATGTTTTATAAAAAAATTTATTCGCGAACGTCAGTGCTCTTAGTCAACAGCTCGAGCTGATCTAGCCTTCGGGCCTGCCCAGTCTTGGTGAATCCTATCAGGGCTAGAATTCATTGGTGGAGAGGTTTTTTCAGCCTAGGATGGCAAAAGGCCATGAGTGGAAATGCTCTTAGGATCTTTCGGTCCAATAAAAATAAGAGTAGGTCACATGCATCAAATGCCATCAATTTTTTGTTTTTGTAAAAGTTAGAAAAGAGGAGGGTTTTTTTTTTCTTACACACACTACCAAAATGTTATGGAATTCGAACATGAGACTACCCCATCGTCCAAATGCCATCATACTTGACCAGACAAGCATACTTTGCTTAATAAATATCAAGATTTAAAGTTCAAAACAAAACTCACAACTACAAGTCTAGGTCTAGAAACTCAAAATTGGCCATCGTTTACTTTTCTTTCTTTCCTTTTTCTTTTTCTTTTTTTGTTTTGTTTTGTTTTTGTTTTGTTTTTTTGTTTTTCTTTTTGTAGATGTGATGTGGAATGTCACTTTGATGCATTGTAAATAGTTTGGGTACCAAATTATTATGGATGACAAAAATAGGACTCTAGAGCTAAAAAAAGTTCTTAAGCATAGGACCCTAGTTATTAGACCATGAATTCTATGGGCCAAAATGTTGTTTTTGATGTAAAAGTAAGAACAAGACATCTATCTAACATTGGAACAGAACGAACAAAATAGAGGCAACAAAATGCTATTCTTTGTGATTAAAAAAAAAAAAAAAAAAGAGAAATTGAAATTCAAGTCTTATTAAACTTTTTTTTTTTTTTTTTTTTTTTTTCTTCTTCTATATATAGCAACACTTTTCATGCTTTTATTTTAAGGAGTGATGGCCGATATGGGAAGCAGCTAGGTACATTATGGTATATCCCCAACATACGGTTAAACATAATCATTTGTCTTTCTTACCAGAAAAACAAAACAGAATCATTTCTAACAGTAAAAAATGTAAAAAGTTAAAGTAATTCTATTGGCATAGACTGCAACCTTGGGTTATTACCAAAGGCCAAAACCACTGCAACCTTGGGTTTTTTTGATGGCCTTATGGTCTTCTTGCATATTAATAGGGTGAGAGCTTAGTGTGGGTTTTTATGGTAGGAAAGTGCATGGTTCTAGGCTATCTAAAGAGTTGGAATATCTTGGAGAGTGTAGGCATATTTGGTTCCAAAGTTCAATTATGAGGTTTCTAGGATATCGATTCTTTACAGTTGATCACAAGGTTTCTAGGATATCTTTGCAGTTGATCATGAGGGGTCTAGGATATCTGTTCTATTCTACAATTTGTGCTCATTCATGCTTGAGAATGTTACTATTCTCTCTTATATTTCCTTCTTGTTCATTTGATGGTTATCTGTCACGCATTTTACTTTCTGCACAAGTTTGCTCCTTTTTTTTACTTGGGTGAGTTCCCTATCATTTTTCTGTTTTTCCTTTATGTATTTTGTTGTCACAAAGGGTTTTGTATTTCATGATTCTAGAATGATCCTGTGCATGCTTTCATGTTGTGTGCATACTTTGGGTCACATAGGTTTGGGGAAAAAAGTGGGTAGAAAAAGTTAGAATAAGTAACATTTTCAATTGGTTATATCTCATCAGTGCAAGATAATTTGCAAGAGCATTTGAATCTTACTTTATAATTGTAGTTGTCTGAGGTCAATGAATTCATTAGCATCGTTAGCATTTCATACATGTCTTTAATATTTGCATCATTAGAATTTTATGAAATCTAGAGCTTGTAGTTGTCTGAGTTTTATAGGTCTGTGACTTTTGCTTACACCTAGCATATGTATGTATGATCTGTTTTTGGGTATTGAAGTATTGATGATATTGATTCGAAGGTCACTTTTTGTTTAGGTCTGTTGGAAATGGTTGGATAACTTTATTTCTGAGCATTATTAGGTTTTGATGGCTATGTTTTCAGTAACTCGTGTCACTTTGATCTCCTTACTCTTAAGTTACTTTCCGGGTGCAAAATTACTTTTTCATCTGTTTTATTTTCTCTGGTCCATTTTTCAGATTATATGTTGATTTAAGTCTAACTGATGACCTTATGGTCTTCTTGCATATTGATAGGGTGAGAGCTTAGTGTGGGTTTTTATGGTAGGAAAGTGCATGGTTCTAGGCTGTCTAAAGAGTTGGAATATCTTGGAGAGTGTAGGCATATTTGGTTCCAAAGTTCAATTATGAGGTTTCAAGGATATCGATTCTTTACAGTTGATCACAAGGTTTCTAGGATATCTTTGCAGTTGATCATGAGGGGTCTAGGATATCTGTTCTATTCTACAATTTGTGCTCATTCATGCTTGAGAATGTTACTATTCTCTCTTCTATTTCCTTCTTGTTCATTTGATGGTTATCTGTCACGCATTACTCTTTCTGCACAATTTTGCTCCTTTTTTTTGACTTGGGTGAGTTTCCTATCATTTTTCTGTTTTTTGTTGTCACAAAGGGTTTTGTATTTCATGATACTAGAATGATCCTGTGCATACTTTGGGTGCATGCTTTGATGTTGTGTGCATACTTTGGGTCACATAGGTTGGCGGAAAAAATTGGGTAGAAAAAGTTAGAATAAGTAACATTTTCAATTGATTATATCTTATCAGTGCAAGATAATTTGCAAGAGCATTTGAATCATACTTTATAATTGTAGTTGTCTGAGGTCAATGAATTCATTAGCATCATTAGCATTTCATACATGTCTTTAATATTAGCATCATTAGCATTTTATGAAATCTAGAGCTTGTAGTTGTCTGAGCTTTATAGGTTTGTGACTTTTGCTTACACCTAGCATATGTATGTATGATCTGTTTTTGGGTATTGAAGTATTGATGATATTGATTCGAAGGTCACTTTTTGTTTGGGTCTGTTGGAAATGGTTGGATAACTTTATTTCTGAGCATTATTAGGTTTTGATGGCTATGTTTTCAGTAACTCGCGTCACTCTGATCTCCTTACTCTTAAGTTACTTTCCGGGTGCAAAATTGTTTTTTCATATGTTTTATTTTCGCTGATCCATTTTTCAGATTATATGTTGATTTAAGTATAACTGATGGCCTTATGGTCTTCTTGCATATTGATAGGGTGAGAGCTTAGTGTGGGTTTTTATGGTAGGAAAGTGCATGGTTCTAGGCTGTCTAAAGAGTTGGAATATCTTGGAGAGTGTAGGCATATTTGGTTCCAAAGTTCAATTATGAGGTTTCTAGGATATCGATTCTTTACAGTTGATCACAAGGTTTCTAGGATATCTTTGCAGTTGATCATGAGGGATCTAGGATATCTGTTCTATTCTACAATTTGTGCTCATTCATACTTGAGAATGTCACTATTCTCTCTTCTATTTCCTTCTTGTTCATTTGATGGTTATCTGTCACGCATTTTACTTTCTGCACAATTTTGCTCCTTTTTTTGACTTGGGTGAGTTCCCTATCATTTTTCTATTTTTCCTTTCTGTTTTTTGTTGTCACAAAGGGTTTTGTTCCTGTGCATACTTGCTTTGATGTTGTGTGCATACTTTGGTGCATGCTTTGATGTTGTGTGCATACTTTGGGTGCATGCTTTGATGTTGTGTGCATACTTTGGGTCGCATAGGTTGGGGGAAAAAAGTGGGTAGAAAAAGTTAGAATAAGTAACATTTTCAATTGGTTATATCTCATCAGTGCAAGATAATTGCAAGAGCATTTGAATCTTACTTTATAATTGTAGTTGTCTGAAGTCAATGAATTCATTAGCATCGTTAGCATTTCATACATGTCTTTAATATTAGCATCATTAGAATTTTATGAAATCTAGAGCTTGTAGTTGTCTGAGTTTTATAGGTCTGTGACTTTTGCTTACACCTAGCATATGTATGTATGATCTGTTTTTGGGTATTGAAGTATTGATGATATTGATTCGAAGGTCACTTTTTGTTTGGGTGTGCTGGAAATGGTTGGATAACTTTATTTCTTAGCATTATTAGGTTTTGATGGCTATGTTTTTCAGTAACTCGTGTCACTTTGATCTTCTTGCTCTTAAGTTACTTCAGGGTGCAAAATTGCTTTTTCATCTGTTTTATTTTCGTTGATCCATTTTTCAGATTATATGTTGATTTAAGTCTAACTGATGGCCTTATGGTCTTCTTGCATATTGATAGGGTGAGAGCTCAGTGTGGGTTTTTATGGTAGGAAAGTGCATGGTTCTAGACTGTCTAAAGAGTTGGAATATCTTGGAAAGTGTAGGCATATTTGGTTCCAAAGTTCAATTATGAGGTTTCTAGGATATCGATTCTTTACAGTTGATCACAAGGTTCCTAGGATATCTTTGCAGTTGATCATGAGGGGTCTAGGATATCTGTTCTATTCTACAATTTGTGCTCATTCATGCTTGAGAATGTTACTATTCTCTCTTCCATTTCCTTCTTGTTCATTTGATGGTTATCTGTCACGCATTTTACTTTCTGCACAATTTTGCTCCTTTTTTTGACTTGGGTAAGTTCCCTATCATTTTTCTATTTTTCCTTTCTGTTTTTTGTTGTCACAAAGGGTTTTGTATTTCATGATTCTAGAATGATCCTGTGCATACTTTGGGTACATGCTTTGATGTTGTGTGCATACTTTGGGTGCATGCTTTGATGTTGTGTGCATACTTTGGGTCGCATAGGTTGGGGGAAAAAAGTGGGTAGAAAAAGTTAAAATAAGTAACATTTTCAATTGGTTATATCTCATCAGTGCAAGATAATTTGCAAGAGCATTTGAATCTTACTTTATAATTGTAGTTGTCTGAGGTCAATGAATTCATTAGCATCGTTAGCATTTCATACATGTCTTTAATATTAGCATCATTAGAATTTTATGAAATCTAGAGCTTGTAGTTGTCTGCGTTTTATAGGTCTGTGACTTTTGCTTACACCTAGCATATGTATGTATGATCTGTTTTTGGTTATTGAAGTATTGATGATATTGATTCGAAGGTCACTTTTTGTTTGGGTGTGCTGGAAATGGTTGGATAACTTTATTTCTTAGCATTATTAGGTTTTGATGGCTATGTTTTCAGTAACTCGTGTCACTTTGATCTTATTGCTCTTAAGTTACTTCCGGGTGCAAAATTGCTTTTTCATCTGTTTTATTTTCGTTGATCCATTTTTCAGATTATATGTTGATTTAAGTCTAACTGATGGCCTTATGGTCTTCTTGCATGTTGATAGGGTGAGAGCTCAGTGTGGGTTTTTATGGTAGGAAAGTGCATGGTTCTAGGCTGTCTAAAGAGTTGGAATATCTTGGAGAGTGTAGGCATATTTGGTTCCAAAGTTCAATTATGAGGTTTCTAGGATATCGATTCTTTACAGTTGATCACAAGGTTTCTAGGATATCTTTGCAGTTGATCATGAGGGGTCTAGGATATCTGTTCTATTCTACAATTTGTGCTCATTCATGCTTGAGAATGTTACTATTCTCTCTTATGTTTCCTTCTTGTTCATTTGATGGTTATCTGTCATGCATTTTACTTTCTGCACAAGTTTGCTCCTTTTTTTGACTTGGGTGAGTTCCCTATCATTTTTCTGTTTTTCCTTTCTGTATTTTGTTGTCACAAAGGGTTTTGTATTTCATGATTCTAGAATGATCCTGTGCATGCTTTCATGTTGTGTGCATACTTTGGGTCACATAGGTTTGGGGAAAAAAGTGGGTAGAAAAAGTTAGAATAAGTAACATTTTCAATTGGTTATATCTCATCAGTGCAAGATAATTTGCAAGAGCATTTGAATCTTACTTTATAATTGTAGTTGTCTGAGGTCAATGAATTCATTAGCATCGTTAGCATTTCATACATGTCTTTAATATTAGCATCATTAGAATTTTATGAAATCTAGAGCTTGTAGTTGTCTGAGTTTTATAGGTCTGTGACTTTTGCTTACACCTAGCATATGTATGTATGATCTGTTTTTGGGTATTGAAGTATTGATGATATTGATTCGAAGGTCACTTTTTGTTTGGGTGTGCTGGAAATGGTTGGATAACTTTATTTCTGAGCATTATTAGGTTTTTGATGGTTATGTTTTCAGTAACTCGTGTCACTTTGATCTTATTGCTCTTAAGTTACTTCCGGGTGCAAAATTGCTTTTTCATTTGTTTTATTTTCGTTGATCCATTTTTCAGATTATATGTTGATTTAAGTCTAACTGATGGTCTTATGGTCTTCTTGCATATTGATAGGGTGAGAGCTCAGTGTGGGTTTTTATGGTAGGAAAGTGCATGGTTCTAGGCTGTCTAAAGAGTTGGAATATCTTAGAAAGTGTAGGCATATTGGTTCCAAAGTTCAATTATGAGGTTTCTTGGATATCGATTCTTTACAGTTGATCACAAGGTTCCTAGGATATCTTTGCAATTGATCATGAGGGGTCTAGGATATCTGTTCTATTCTACAATTTGTGCTCATTCATGCTTGAGAATGTACTATTCTCTCTTCTATTTCCTTCTTGTTCATTTGATGGTTATCTGTCACGCATTTTACTTTCTGCACAATTTTGCTCCTTTTTTTGACTTGGGTGAGTTCCCTATCATTTTTCTAATTTTCCTTTCTGTTTTTTGTTGTCACAAAGGGTTTTGTATTTCATGATTCTAGAATGATCCTATGCATACTTTGGGTACATGCTTTTATGTTGTGTGCATACTTTGGGTGCATGCTTTGATGTTGTGTGCATACTTTGGGTCGCATAGGTTGGGGGAAAAAAGTGGGTAGAAAAAGTTAGAATAAGTAACATTTTCAATTGGTTATATCTCATCAGTGCAAGATAATTTGCAAGAGCATTTGAATCTTACTTATAATTGTAGTTGTCTGAGGTCAATGAATTCATTAGCATCGTTAGCATTTCATACATGTCTTTAATATTAGCATCATTAGAATTTTATGAAATCTAGAGCTTGTAGTTGTCTGAGTTTTATAGGTCTGTGACTTTTGCTTACACCTAGCATATGTATGTATGATCTGTTTTTGGGTATTGAAGTATTGATGATATTGATTCGAAGGTCACTTTTTGTTTGGGTGTGCTGGAAATGGTTGGATAACTTTATTTCTGAGCATTATTAGGTTTTGATGGCTATGTTTTCAGTAACTCGTGTCACTTTGATCTTATTGCTCTTAAGTTACTTCCAGGTGCAAAATTGCTTTTTCATCTGTCACTTTGCTTTTTCATATGTATGTATGTATGATCTGTTTTTGGGTATTGAAGTATTGATGATATTGATTCGAAGGTCACTTTTTGTTTGGGTGTGCTGGAAATGGTTGGATAACTTTATTTCTGAGCATTATTAGGTTTTGATGGCTATGTTTTCAGTAACTCGTGTCACTTTGATCTTATTGCTCTTAAGTTACTTCCCGGTGCAAAATTGCTTTTTCATCTGTTTTATTTTCGTTGATCCATTTTTCAGATTATATGTTGATTTAAGTCTAACTGATGGCCTTATGGTCTTCTTGCATATTGATAGGGTGAGAGCTCAGTGTGGGTTTTTATGGTAGGAAAGTGCATGGTTCTAGGCTGTCTAAAGAGTTGGAATATCTTGGAGAGTGTAGGCATATTTGGTTCCAAAGTTCAATTATGAGGTTTCTAGGATATCGATTCTTTACAGTTGATCACAAGGTTCCTAGGATATCTTTGCAGTTGATCATGAGGGGTCTAGGATATCTGTTCTATTCTACAATTTGTGCTCATTCATGCTTGAGAATGTTACTATTCTCTCTTTTATTTCCTTCTTGTTCATTTGATGGTTATCTGTCACGCATTTTACTTTCTGCACAATTTTGCTCCTTTTTTTGACTTGGGTGAGTTCCCTATCATTTTTCTGTTTTTCCTTTCTATTTTTTGTTGTCACAAAAGGTTTTGTATTTCATGATTCTAGAATGATCCTGTGCATGCTTTGATGTTGTGTGCATACTTTGGGTCACATAGGTTGGGGGAAAAAAATGGGTAGAAAAAGTTAGAATAAGTAACATTTTCAATTGGTTATATCTCATCAGTGCAAGATAATTTGCAAGAGCATTTGAATCTTACTTTATAATTGTAGTTGTCTGAGGTCAATGAATTCATTAGCATCATTAGCATTTCATACATGTCTTTAATATTAGCATCATTAGCATTTTATGAAATCTAGAGCTTGTAGTTGTCTGAGTTTTATAGGTCTGTGACTTTTGCTTACACCTGGCATATGTATGTATGATCTGTTTTTGGGTATTGAAGTATTGATGATACTGATTCGAAGGTCACTTTTTGTTTGGGTCTGTTGGAAATGGTTGGATAACTTTATTTCTGAGCATTATTAGGTTTTGATGGCTCTGTTTTCAGTAACACGTGTCACTCTGATCTCCTTACTCTTAAGTTACTTTTCGGGTGCAAAATTGCTTTTTCATCTGTTTTATTTTCGCTGATCCATTTTTCAGATTATATGTTGATTTATTTCCGGGTGCAAAATTAACCTCACATAAAATAAAATGGAGTGATTATATCATTAGTTTAATTTTCTGAATCTTCTCCTGGTCACTTGGTAATTACAAGAGCATCCAGGTCAATAATTAAGAATTAAAATCCTAAGTATTTGGGCAACCCAGCTTTATTCTAATAACCCACAATCTGACAATTCACTAAGGTCTGAACCAAAGGGCTCTCCAAAGACTTTACTCGAATCCTCCAAATCACAACAAGTCATCATCATCATACTTGAAATAATTAATCACCACCTAATTACTATTTGCATGTGTCAGTCAATAATTAATCAACAAATAGTAATAAAAAAAACAAATAGATGTGATGTGGAATTTCATTTTGATGCATTGTAAATAGTTTGGGTGCCAAATTATTATGGATGACAAAAATAGGACTCTAGTGCTAAAAAAAAGTTCTTAAGCATAGGACTCTAGTGATTAGACCATGAATTTCTATGGGCCAAAATGTTGTTTTTGATGTAAAAGTAAGAACAAGACATCTATCTAACATTGGAACAGAACGAACAAAATAGAGGCAACCAAATGCTATTCTTTGTGATTTAAAAAAAAAAGGATTGAAATGCAAGTCTTATTAAACTATTTGTTGGGCCATCTATTGTTTATGGAACAAGACAACTACTGGTTTTTCTTTCTTCTTCTTATTTTCTTATAAATAGCAACACTTTTCATGCTTTTATTTTAAGGAGTGATGGTCGATATGGGAAGCAGCTAGATGCATATGGTATATCCCCAACATTCGGTTGAACATAATCATTTGTCTTTCTTAAAAAAAAAAAACAAAACAGAATCATTTCTAATAAAAAATCATCAGACATACCTTACTTATTCATTTGTGTCTTTCCCCATCACTATGTTTTTCTTATACAATCAGCATTTTGTGCGGCGCAAATGGACATGCGATGTGGGTACAAAATCATAGTTTCAGTGTGTCATCAAAATTTGTGGCCGGCAAAACAAAAATTCGGTGATTACAACAATGAAATGGAGTGCTTGCCAAGAAGAGAGCAAAGTAATGCATGTTTGGCAATCTTTGTTAATACTCGAAACTGAAAAGGTAATCCATGTTGACATCCCACAGCCTGTCAACCTAACGAATCCAACTAAAAAAGTAGCTAAGCTAAGCTCCATGGTGCATTGGATTCATGAAAACATTGCCTGGCTCATGTCTGTTTTAGGTGAGGCTTTTTGCAGTTTCCTTCGGTAGCCTCCAAGGAATACGACAATTTGAGAGCTTGGGAAGCGCACACAGAACAGATGTCAGAACGCAACAATAAGTTAACACTGGGGAAATAGTTAATCAGAACATGATTATTAGACCAAGATATCCTAAACATAGAAAATAGTCATCCACTCCTAAATCGTTGAACCAAAATATTATATAAACATAATTAACATAAATATCCACAGATATTAAGATTGTTGGGCCTCCCAAATGGGCTTTTTCTGCTCAAAGTCTTTGTTTTTTTTCTACCTAAGTTTGCTGCTATTATTTGGGTCTCGTCTAACCCTACCGAGTATAGGTCCAAATTCTATATAGAAATTGGAATATCGGGTAAATGAACAAATACTTTTAATCATTTGAGTTATGAACCTCTTTACAATTTTAATGGTAGAGCATTTACTCCTACAATTAGGGTTTAAACTTTGGCCTTCCTCTTAGTTGAACCAAAGTAAAAAGACGAAACTCATGGGATGGAGAACGCAAGTGATGAATGCATGGCTACACTACTACATACAAGGGCATCATAGAGGTCAACTGAAATCCATCCACAATTTGAGCTAAAAAGAAGGATGACCACAACCCATTGATATGGTAGGATAACATGCAAATATATCCTCCCATACCCAGACTCCAATATACCTAGTAATTTTTTATTGGAATGCTGATTTGGTACAGAGAGAGAGAGAGAGAGAGAGAGAGAGAGAGATTAAAAAACTAGATGGGCAAATGGTGTTACGTGAGCCTTCTTTCTTTCCATCCCATCCCTCCCACGATAAAATTAATTAATTAATTAATTAATTAATTAATTAATTAAGAAACAATTACTAAAGCTGAAACCAAAGGGCTCCAAGGACTTTACTCAAATCCAAATCGCACCAAGTCATCATACTTGAAATAATTAATCACATCTATGCTCTCTTTACCTAATTTATTTGCATGTAGAGTCAATAATTAATCAAAAATATTAAAATAAATAAACCCAAAGAAGCCTCCCTCCTTATTGCAGATGGATGCAGAATGTGTGCTGGTGTGCCACAAAGTACGCATGTAGTAAGTAGACACTGATTTTGCATGAACTTCCTCTTTTTAGAGAATGTGGGGAGTTGGGAAAGAGCAAATTGTGTCATTATGTGCTTAACCAGCTGCTAGGTTTTCTGCAAATGGCCAAACCCAAAAATATTTATATATATATAAGGAAACAACCCAAAATTAGTGGGGTGAAATCAATAAATCACCATGGTCGAATCCTTTTCCATTGAGATGTTCAAGCCATTCATGATTTCATCGAAAATTTTCCAGTATTTAACCTTATCCAATTTATTTTTCTCGCACAACAGTTCTTTTAAAGATATGTTTGCCACATAATAAAATTATATGTTAGAATCACAAATCAAGTTATTGACACAACAATTAATTTTATTTATACTTGTCGAAAAGCTCCTATTGAATGTAAAAATGGGGAACATTAAGGTGTTTAAGTGAAGAACTTCCTCGATAAATCCCAAAATTAGGTGTTTCCACTACATATATCTATCAAATTATTTTTTCTTCTGAATTTTAGACATGGGTGGAGCCACCTAATTTTGGGATTTTTTGTGGGAGTTCACTTAAACACTTTGATGTTACCCATCTTTACATTCAGCATGAACTTTGTAAGAGGTATAAAGAAAATTAAGTGTGTCAATAAGTTGATTGTGAATTTGTGACTAACATATAGTTTTATTGTGTGACAAACAGATCTTTACAAGAACCGGTGTGTGAGAAAGATAAATATGATCGGGTTTCATACTGGAAATTTTTTGATCAAATCATGAAAGGCTTGTAATATCTCAAAATGGGTCATAATTTACTGTTCTTTCTTTCCTTTTTCCTTCTTTTTAGATGAAGTGAAATGTATTCTTTATGCAACATCAACTGTTCGGTTTTCAACTCAGGTATGAGATGTTTCCTGCTGGTTTGTATTTTCTTGTCCTTGTCCCTGCACAATATCTTAACGTTATTTATTTAGGGGGATAATAAGATTCTAGTATCTGAAAAGGCAAGGGACAAATTAGTTAGCCATACTGTTTTTCTTTTTTTCCTTGTAAATAGCAACACTTTTCAATGCTTTTATTTTTATATAGTGATGGTCGATATGGGAAGCGGCTAGATACATATATTCCCCACCATTCGATTAAACATAATCATTTGTCTTTCTTACAAAAAAAAAACAAAAACAAAAGAGAATCATTTCTAAAAGAAAATAATCAGATCTACCTAGTCGTTTGTGTCTTTCTCCACCTTCTTCTATTCCTTATTCATCCTGCAATGAATCATTTTGATTGTGCATGAATCATTTTTGAAGGACGTCCTCAAAAATTAAGGGTTTTCATCATCATAGAACATCTGTAATGAAAAAAAAACAAAAGAGAATCATTTCTAAAAGAAAATAATCAGATCTACCTTAGTCATTTGTGTCTTTCTCCACCTTCTTGTATTCCTTAGGGTTTTCATCATCATAGAACATCTGTAATGAAAAAAAAACAAAAGAGAATCATTTCTAAAAGAAAATAATCAGATCTACCTTAGTCATTTGTGTCTTTCTCCACATCCGTAATGAGAAAAAGAATGAAAAAAAAGTTGAAAAGGAAGGTATACAAGGAAAATAGTTAATCTTTCCATAATTAATTTAAAATTATAAAGTTGATTTTCTGATTAGGTGAATGTGTAGACACTTTCCATCTCAGCATTGCATAGAGGACAATTTTCTTTATTTGTTAGTATGGGGGCCGAAGCCAAAAAAAGGTATACAATACAATTTGCATTGTGTGCAGCGCACATGTGATGTGGATGTGGATGTGGTTACAAATCCTAGTTTCAATGTTACAAAGCCCCCCAAATGAGAATTCGGTGATTACAACAATGAAATGGAGTGCTTGCCTAGAAGAATGACATATTTATTTGTTTACTTGTTAGGTTACCATTCAAAGAGCATTATTGCAAAACTTCGCTCAAATCGAGAGAACGTTTAGTTATGTATGCATGATCTAATAAATAGACGAATATCTCGTTTTTAGTAAATAAGAAAAGGTTCATGAAAAATAATTTAGTGGTTAAACAATTTTTTTATTATGATGATATTTTTTAGAGATAATCTTTAAATGAGGACCTAAAAATTGAAATGTTCGAATTATGAAATTACATCGTAAAGTAGACATTAATATTAGAGCAAAGTAATGCATGTCTGGCAATCTTTGCCAAGTGATGACAAACATGTAGTCCAACTGTGCAATGGTGTTGACATCCCACACCAACTACAAACATATTTGAAGTGCATTGGATGGATTCATGAAAACACTCGCCTGGCTCATGTCTGTTTTGGGTGTAAGGCATTTTGCAGTTTCCGTCAATAGCCTCCAAGGAATGTGACAATTTGAGAGCTTGGAAAGCAAACACAGAAGTCAGAACACAACAATAACAACACTGAGAAAGAAACATTGGGCCTCTTAAATGGGCTTTTCAGCTCAAAGTCTTTGTTTGTCGGACTCCTCTTTGTTTATTTTCTACCAAAGTTTGCTGTTATTATTTGGGCCTAGCCTAGTCTTACCTAGGTCCAAATCCTATGAGCTTTATTATTTACTTTTTTCCCGTACAAAAGCTGGAAATTGTACATAGAATCTCAGGTAAATTGACGAATTCTCTTAATTATTTGAACTATGAAACCCTTTACAATTTTAAGAGTAGAGCATTTAATCCTACAATTACGTCTAAACTTAAGCCTTCCTCTCAGTTGAACCGAAGTACAAAACGAAACTCATCGAATGGAGAACGTAAGTGATGAATACATGGCTACACAACATACAAAGGTCAAATGAAATCCATCCACACTTTGAGATAAAAAGAAGGATGACCACAACCCATTGATATGGTAGGGTAACATGCAAATCTACCCAAACTCCAATATACCTAGTAATTTTTTTAGTGGAATGCTTATTTGGCGCACAGAGAGAGAGAGAGAGAGAGAGAGAGAGAGAGAGTAAAAAAAAAGATGGGCAAATGGTGTTACACGTTTGTCAGCAAGAAAACTTGTTTGTGCAACATAACACAGAGAAAAACAAAAGGCCTTCAGAATCCATAAAAGCTACAAGGATATCCTGTCTCAACTAAGATAGCCTTCTTCCTTCCCGTCCCAGGATAAAATTAATTCATTAACAAACACTTCCTGCCAAAAGGCTCACTCCACAAGATCTGATCTGCATTCTGCACCAAAAAGAAAAAGAAAAAATTAACCTCACATAAAATAAAATGGAGTAATTATATCATTAGTTTAATTTTCTGAATCTTCTCCTGGTCACTTGGTAATTACAAGAGCATCCAGGTCAATAATTAAGAATTAAAATCCTAAGTATTTGGGTCAACCCAGCTTTATTCTAATAACCCACAATCTGACAATTCACTAAGGTCTGAACCAAAGGGCTCTCCAAAGACTTTACTCGAATCCTCCAAATCACAACAAGTCATCATCATCATACTTGAAATAATTAATCACCACCTAATTACTATTTGCATGTGTCAGTCAATAATTAATCAACAAATAGTAATAAAAAATAAAACCCAAAGGAAAAAAAGAAGCCTCCTTCCTTATCGCCAGATGGATGCAGAATGTGTGCCACAAAGTACGCATGTAGTAGACACTATGATTTCGCATGAACTTCCTCTTTCAGAGAATGTGGGGAGTTGGGAAAGAGCAGATTGTGTCATTATGTGCTTAACCAGCTGCTAGGTTTTCTGCAAAGGGCCAAACCCTAAAATAAATAAATCATTTTAAATATAAAAAAACCCAAAATTAGTGGGGTGAGGTGTCACGTGACATTGCCCCTTTATTTTTCATGGGACCACATGCTTCCTATTAAAGGTCACCTCACCCTATTGCATACCAAACTTTGTAAAAGTGGTAAAGTCCAAAGGTGAACACATTATGAGGCTCCCTAATCTTATAAATATACATTTTAGTTTAGCTACCTTACTTGCAAGTGTGACATTAATGTAAAAAGTCATGATAGGGACCTTGATCCCACCGTACACGTGTCATCATGTCTCACCGACCGATGTCGATTTGCTCCGTGGGACCCGGAGAAGGTTTGATTTTCCCTTTGATGTGAAGGGCCAACGAACAAGGCCACTCTCATGTTGATGTTCCTTTGTGTTTGGGGAATATCGGCACAAATATTTCAACTAAAAACCGTATTATTTTATTAGGAAAGTTTCTAGGGTAGGATCCATGGAGTGTGATGGACCTCAAACCTAGCGAATCACCTACCTTTCGAAATCTCCGCGCGCCAAAACTACATTGCCTCTCGCTGTCGTTACGCCAGGCACCAAAACTAACGGTAGAGTAAATGCTAAGAAATATTAAATTACTTCTACATTCTCCAAAAAGCCCTTTCGCATACGCATGCCAAAGATTTGGCTCCAGTGTTATCCATAGGGGTAAGAAAGTAATATCGACTAACATAATGACAAAACGTAAATAGGGACCAATAATAAGTCTCATTAATAAAATTCACGGGATTTTTCATGGTCACCGTTTACCTTATAAATGTCGCATCGGTTCAAGATTTTTTCTGTGAAATCTACTAACCAATTTTGATAGGGCCCTCCTCCATAATATTTTAGGGCGTTATTAAGGGTGTGTAAGTGTTTATTAGTCATGGTTATCATCCAATGGCTAATGTGAGAGGTTTACATAATTTCCTTTTGGTCTTAAAACATATATAAAAACTTTTTTATGAAGAGAAATGTATTACTCGTGTAAAAAACATGTAGCATTGAATCTTTGCGAAATATGTGTGGTATAGTAAGTAAGAAAGTATGCAATGAAGAGGGCCAATACATATTGGGGAATAGGGGCCCATTTTACTAAATCGCCTTAGGATATGAAATTATGAGAACCGGCCGTTATAATCCAAACAAATAACTTTAAGATACGGCAAATATATGAGTAATTAATAACAATATCTGAGAAATTGAATATAGACTATAAGTTCACATTCATTAACTTTTATTCAGTGTCAGATGGTGAATAGACAATTTTAATCATGTGTCAGATGTTGAAATAACGATTTTAACCTTGTGTCAAATGTTGTAGTGACATTTTTAACACCGTATCAGATGTTGAAGTGGCAATTTTAACCCTTAATGAGCATGCAATTTACACAAAAATGGAAATCTTTTGTTGGGTTTAACCTTGTGAAAACAAAATCGTTGGTTATTCTCTTAAGGATGTGATATAGACATTCACATATAAAAAAATGTAAGAAGTTAAAGTAATTCTATACTGCAACCTTGGGTTATTACCGAAGGCCAAAACCACTGCCAAGTTACTTCAACATAGGCAAAATAGTCAAAGACTCAAGGGATAAGTATTACACTTTACAAAGTCAAGTAGTAAAAAGAAAAGAAAAGAATGCAAACCAAAGTAATTAATATAAAAAGGATAAAATCCCAAAAGGGCAAAGACCAAAGACCAGAGGAGGAGGGAAGCGGGTGGTGAATTAGTGAGAATACAGAGTCTACCCTGCAAGGAAAAAACACAGAGAAAGAGAGAGAAACTGAGAAAGAAAGAGAAAGATTGAGAAAATCCATACACAGTAAACTGTACATTACCTTTTTTTAAAGTTGGGTGGGTGTGAGAAAACGCAAACATATATATACAATACAGACAGCTGTGGACTGTGGGGCTTTGGTGGTAGGGTCAAGGTTATCCCCACGAGAAAAATCCATAGCTACTCCTTTCTAACTCTCCCGCCTTCACTTCTACTTGAATCTCAACCTATTTGCAGCAGAGCAGACCCAGTCAAGTGACCCACCTCACCGTGTCTTTCCTTTTTACAATTTAGAGAGAAGAACAAATATTCACTGCCAAAAAAGTAGAGAGAGAAAGTAGTGGTAGTGGTAGTGGTCGTGGTAGTGGTAGTGGTAGTGGCTGATGAAGTAGTAGAGGTAGAGGGCTTGTGGTGGAGCTGCCTCTCTGGAAATGGACACCCCAGAGAGGAACCAGATCGGCACTCCCAAAGCCAAATTTGAGGTCAGCCTTTGTGCCCATTTTCTTGTTCTCCTTGTTCTTCTTCTTCTTGTTTTTTTTTTCCTTCAAATTTTAAGGTTGTTCCTGAATTGGGTTTTGTTTTGTTTCTGAAGTTTTTGCCTTGGTATTTCTCAATCTTGTGCAGTTTTGAGAAGGTTCTAGGCATTTATATATATAATTTTTTTTTAAAGTTGTTGCTGAATTGGGTTTATTTTGTTTTCGAGTTTTTTGCCTTGGTGTTTCTCAAGCTTGTGCATTTTTGACAAGGTTGACCTAGGCATTTTTTTAAAACAAAATTTTAAGGTTGTCGCTGAATTGGGTTTGTTTTGTTTTTGAGTTTTTTTGCCTTGGTGTTTCTCAAGCTTGTGCATTTTTGAGAAGGCTAACTGAGGCATTTTTTTTCCTTCCTTCTTTTTGGTTCATGGGGTGTTGCTCTGCATCACTGCATGTGGTTTAATCTTTGATTTTCAGCTGGATCAGGACTCATATATATATTTTTTAGGTGGTCAATTGGATGTCCTTAGAAAGATTACAGCGATAATTCGTTTGAGATAATTTGTTGTCCTCTTTTCATTTTGTTTTGGAAAATTGGTTTTCTTTATGTGGGTTTTGGTATCTTGTGATTTAGATCTCAAATTGAGCTCAATTGTCACTAATTGGCTTCAGCAAGTCTCTTGTAGAATGATTTGTTTAGAAAGCTTATTTTGAGACTTGAGACTGTTGTTCAGGCCTATTTTTTTATTAATTTTACCTTTTTTGCTTGTAAACAGAAGTAATGGAATTTATTTTGAAATGTTTTTCTTTCATTCAAGATTCAATATATTGCTAACACAATTTCTTTTAGAGCCACTTTTTTTATATATAAAATTTTATAAAAGATTTTTGAGCCATTTATTACTTCATTCTATGTTACAAGAGGCCATAATTTGGTCAACCAGACTCAGAAAAGTTATTAACAGATCTGATATATGCATCTTCATGAAATTTGCAGATAATGATTGTAGAGCATTCATTTTTGCCAGATTTTGTGGTCAACTATTTGCTTGATAGGCGTATGTGTGTTTTTTCTATGATGCGGATGGTTCTTTACTTTCTTGGTGGTGCAATAGAGTTTATATATTAATTTTGTATTGAAAACCCATTTCATTTTAATTTCTATTTAGTCAAAGATTTTATGTTCCTATTGCTCTGTGTATGTAATTCTTTTAATTAAGAAGAATTGTGTTCCTCATGTGCAGGATTCTCCTGTCTTTAACTACATCAATAGTCTTTCTCCTATCAAGCCAGTTAAGTCTGTACACATTACTCAGACGTTCAGCTCACTCAGTTTTGCATCCCTTCCATCTGTTTTCACTTCGCCCCATGTCAGTGCTCACAAGGAATCCAGATTCCTTAGGAGGTAATTCACTGCTGTATTTCTTTGTACCTTTCTTTTTTACCTTATTCTTTGAGTAAATTATACTTTTTTTTGTTTTCAGGCATAACACTTCAGATCCGTCAAAACCCGAGTCCTCTCTGGAAAGTGGAAATAAAGTCTCTGCAAATGAAGATGCAGCTCAACTTTATATTAACTCAGAAGAGCTACGCGAAGATTGTGTTCCAGGGGTTTCTACAGGAGAAGATTCTGTAGAGCCATCTAGTGAACACTCAAAGTTTGTAATTGAGCTACCACGGAATTTGAAATATGACTGTGGTAGCCCTGACTGTCGCCCAACAACTCGTTGTGGTACTGAGGCACATTGTGAGTTGGAAGTGGCCGATTTGTCCGCCCCACTTGTTCCATATGTTCAAAAGACCTCTGAAGAAGGTTCATCCAATGATGAAGCACATCTACAGATTATATGCCAGACTCTGCAAAGAAAAGAAGGGACATGCTGTGATTGGGAGAGTTTGATTTCTGATGCTGCTGACCTGTTAATTTTTGATTCCCCCAATGGCACCGAGGCTTTCAAGGGGCTGATGCAGAATTCTCTGGACCCTGCAACAAGATTTTGTACTTCTCTTGCGCCGCAGCTCACGCAAAATGACGTTAATCATGAGCAAAACGTGCAAGTCCTTGATATAGTTGGTTCTGGCGGGCAACTTGAAACTGAAGATCCTTCCTCTCAATATGGAGAAGCTAGTCAGCTGGAAAGAACAGAACAGATGGAGGACCATTTAAATAATTGTATGGTTAGCAGTCAAAGTGAGAAAGAAGATAATAAAGTGGAAACACCCATGCAGTTCAATTGTAAGGTATAGTATGCAGCAAGGTTTCCATCACCCACATTTCAGTAACATTTGCATAGATATATAATAAATAAGTAGCTGTTCTCCCTCCCAACCCCCAAAAAAAAAAAAAAACAAAAGAAAAAAAAAAAATAGCCTGCCCTGTAGGTTGTACGGTAAGAGTTGTACGTTTGTTTGTACTAATTTTATGTGTATTTTCTGGTTACCCTCCTGCAGAGCATTTATGCCATCTTGATAGTCCTCTTTAATATCTATTTTCTCTTGCTGATTCTAAAGAGTTGTGACTTGTTTGTTTATATCATTTTCATTACCTTTTTATTTTACTTCTTCGGTTGTACTAATAGTGTTATCTCTGTTGGTGTATCAGCCTGCTGTTTTAAATTTGCAACGTGGCTTGCGAAGGCGCTGTCTAGATTTTGAGATGGCAGGAGCTCGCAGGAAGAGTTTAGATAATGTTTCAAACAGTAGTTCTAATATGCTATCTCAATCTGATGAAAAAATCACCACAAATGATAAGCAACTAGTTCCTATGAAACCCGGTGGTGAATCCTCACGGTGCATCTTACCTGGAATTGGTTTGCACTTAAATGCTCTTGCAAAAACCTCAAAAGACTACAAAATCATTAAGTGTGAAAGTCTGGCTTATGGTAGGCAACTAAGTTTGCCCAACTCCACTGCCGACATTCATTCCCCCACCGGTGGTCAAGGACCTGGTCATGAATCTTTCTCTTCAGCTTCTTCAGAAAGAGACATGGATGGCACTGAAAATGCGGTTCAGCTGGCGCACGATGCTTCCCAAGAACCTTCATTTTTAGCTAATGAAGAGTTCAACCAGAATAGCCCCAAAAAGAAGAGGCATGTGCTGTTGCCTAGATATTCTCCATTAAATTATTGTCCTGTTGATTTTCATTTTTCATGTAATTGGTTAGATTTTTTGTACATTTATCTATCATCTCATAATTTTCATTGGATTTGCAGGCGCAGGTTTGAACATGCTGGAGAAACTGAGTCTTGCAAACGTTGTAACTGTAAAAAATCGAAGTGTTTGAAACTGTAGGTTCATCTCCCTTTTAGTGAAGCCTAAAATTTTTGTTACATCGCTTGCATTGAGATATATGCATCTGGTTGATTAGTCCATTAGAAGTCCCTGAGTTTATTATTTGACTCGTGATACTGTTCATGTAGTTACTGCGAATGCTTTGCTGCTGGTGTCTACTGCATAGAACCATGTTCATGTCAAGAATGCTTCAACAAGCCTATCCATGAAGATACTGTTCTTGCAACTCGTAAACAGATTGAGTCTCGCAACCCACTTGCATTTGCTCCGAAAGTGATTAGGAGCTCAGATTCTGTTCCTGAACTTGGGGTTAGAAAATAAGTCAACTCTTCTCTGTTCTTTTTGCTAGTTGAACTGCAGTCTAACCTGTAAAAGTTGTTTTCACTAGCAGGAGGAATCCAGCAAGACTCCAGCTTCTGCACGACATAAAAGAGGGTGCAACTGCAAGAAATCAAGCTGCCTGAAAAAATACTGTGAATGCTATCAGGTTTTCCCCTCAGCATATTCTGTTTGCTTATAAAATCCTATTTAATCTTATTAACATTTGGTTTTCTTAAAGGGCGGTGTTGGATGCTCTATTAGCTGCAGATGTGAAGGCTGTAAAAACGCATTTGGTAGAAAGGATGGTGAGTGAAGTGCTATGCTTGGCATGCCTTTGATTTCTTATCATCTTTACATTTGTTCCTATGAAGTTCTTCAAGTGTGCTTGCTGATTATCTGTACATTTGCTCCTTATTCTTTTGGAATTCAGGATCTTTTATAGGAACAGAAGCTGAGCTAGATGAGGAAGAAGCAGAAGCATGTGAAAAGAGTGTGGCTGAGAAACATCAACAGAAAATTGAAATTCAGAAAAATGAAGAGCAGCGCCTGGATTCTGCTCTTCCCACAACGCCTTTACGGCTTTCCAGGTTTAATTCTTAAACTATTTGTGGGTTGAGAAGTTGATGTTTCATTGTTATAACATCTCTAATGATACAATTTGTGTTCCAGACAAATGGTTTCACTGCCATTTTCATCAAAGAACAAACCGCCGCGATCTTCTGTTTTTAGCATTGGAGGATCCTCTTCTGGATTGTATACAAGCCAGAAACTTGGAAAACCAAATATTCTGCGACCCGAATCCAAGTTTGAGAGACATAGCCAAACTGTTCCAGAGGATGAAATGCCGGAGATTCTTCAAGGAGATGGATCTCCTAGCACCGGCGTCAAGACTGCTTCTCCCAATAGTAAGAGGGTGTGCCCTCCTAATAGTGACTTTGGGCCATCACCTGGTCGAAGGACTGGTAGGAAATTAATTTTACAATCCATCCCTTCGTTTCCGTCTCTCACTCCCCAGCATTGAGAGCATTGAGATGGTCAGATTTTCGTTGTGGAAAGTAGAACAAAATCTTTTAGTTTGCTTAAAGATAAGTTGTTTAGTTTCTTTCTGTATGTCATTTATTAAGTTAGTTTTCTGTACTTGTATAATAATATGTGGTATGGTATCCTGCTCTCATAATACCCTACTCTTCGTTGTATAATATGGAATTTCAATCTATAGTTCATCTTTTCCTCCCTTTTGTTTCCATGCTTCCCATCTTTCTCTGGCCACTTAACGAAATAACATGTTTAAAAAAATTCTTGTTCCTTTTAGTATAAGATTTTCCCTTAAGCCTCCAGAAAGCTCAGTAAAATATGCACTGCAGCTATAACAACAAATACCTTCTAGCAATAATTATTCTTCATGATTAATCTATTTTCCACATTTAATTTTACCGAAATTTGCAAGTTGTTCTCTGTTTCTTCATTCAACTTATGTTGAATTTAGTGAGTTATTCAATCCAATCCAGATCTTACTCAACCACTGCCCTGAAAGATAAAAGGACAAATCTTTTGACCACCCATTTCATTTCACCAAGCTATATACCTATTATTACTGTATACATTACAATTGGTTACACCTTTTTTTTTCCCTAACAACCAAATTAAAAAAGAAAAGACGATTATATTTAGGTTGAAAATTATTAATCCGATTACCGGATCTTATATGACCAATATAATATCCACGGCTGCTGTTGGGAATGAACGAACGCACTCAGGGCGTCCCCCCCGTAGCCCAAAAAGCGTAAGGGGGAGGGACGCCCAATGCGGGAGTGAGTGAATGACCCAATGTGTGTGGCGGTTGTCAAGGGGAATCCTAAACCTTTTAATCCCCTGAAAGAGAGTGAGGCTCCCCTACCCCACATATGAGAGGATTATTTTGAAAAAAAGAAAGAAAAAGAAAGAAGAAAACTTCGATGTCAGCTTATTTCTCATCCAATACAACAAATCTTGTCCGGCTTTTCTGGTCAGGGTCAATCTCCTACTACTCACTAAAACCCTTTTAAAATTTATTTTTTTATTTTTATTTTTAAATTTTAACCCTGCGGCCTCCTCTTCCTCAGCTTCGCAGTCTCCAGAGCCGCCAGAGCTTCTATTTCTCACAAGCACATCAACCATCCCTGTTTATGCTATGTTCTCTCTAACACCAGTTACAGATCCAGGATTGTTACCCTATAAGGTCATAATGTTAAAGTTCCGATATTCTTTTTAAAATGAAACAATGCAAAAAAATAATAATTTAAAAACACACAAAACTTATTCCAACTAACAAACACATCATTCAATAAATCAAGCTCATGTATGTATTATGTAAGCCATAAATTTCATCAAAATAATAACACCAACCCAAATAATAAATAAACTCACCCAAAAATAACCCAAATAATAAAATACCTTGAATATTAAAAAGAGAAAGAAAAAAAAAGGAATACGGTGAGTGTTGAATCATTGACCTTAAGGTCCATTTCAATTTGAAAACCACTATGGTAAATGATACCTTTATGCTGTTGATGTATGCTTCTAGTATTTATAGGTCTACTCAACAGAATTAAAATAATATTTAAAAAACCCTAACAAATATTTTCCTTTAAAAAAAAATTTATGTCGGCGCATCTTCTTCTCCCTCTATCTTCTTCTTCTTCCTCTCCCCTCCTCTATTTTCTTCTCCCTCTCAACCACTGTCTTCTTCTTCCTCCCTATTTCTTCTCCCTAGCAGTTTGCATCTTCTTCTCCATGGGGTCTTCTCCCATGGCTGCCAAGAGAAACCAAGAACCTCCAAGCCATTTCCAGGGCTGCCATGGGGTCGTCTGACTCCATTGACCCCATGGTGGAACTAACACTACCTCGTCATTCCTCTCTGCTCATAATGATTCGTCTACCTGCACATTCCCAAAACCCATTTGAACACACTCTCTGTTATATCACCAGCCAAAAGTATTTGTTTTTCTCAAAAAAATAAAAAGAAGGGGATAGCAAAAGATGCCAACCCAGATCAGAGTTTACAACGAATCCAACAATGAATCCTGATCAAGATCCAGTAAGTTTGTCGTCTTCAGGTGCGGCCTCTGCCAATGGAGAGACTTTATGACCAAGGCCCTCCGCCGTTTCTGACCAAAACTTATGACATCGCTGATGACCCAACAACCAATAGGGTTTCTTGTAGCAGATACAACGATAGCTTTGTTGTTTTGGATCCCCAGAACTTTGCCATTGTTATGTGCTTCTCCAGGCAGCTCAACACCTGGGTAAGCATGACTTTCTAGGCTGTTCTTGGCTCATTTATGTGATTTATTATTATTATTATTATTTTAAAATTTGGATATTGTATCTATCTTTGATATATTTGTTTAAGGGGTTACTTAACGTGAACAAATGGGAGGATTTCTCATGGGCAAATGCATCTTCTGAAAAATGTCAGGAGGAGGCAGACATCTCACCATCCTCCTCATCAGTCTTCACAGAAAGCGTTTTGGAGTAGAAACTTTTGTCTTTTTTGGGGGTCAACACAAACTTGAAAACGCAATGTAGTTTTTTATTGGATGAGGATAACGACTTGTCGTTCTTTCAATTATCACGCGTGGAAACTTCAAGAGGGCTGACAATTTGGAGGGAAATTCAGTTGCTTCCACAGCCATCTTCTTCTTCTTCCTCATACACATTCTCTCTGCAATTGAAGATTCAAGATGAATTCTAAGGAAATTGCCAATCACCTGCACCAGCAGATGCTGTCATCAGGCACTGCATTACTGGTGATTAACTATTTTTCTCATGATTGCATCTTCTTTTTGAAGTTCTCTTTCCATTGATCAGTTATCCTGAAACCTATAATTTATATGTTGAAGATTTACCTTTACCTTTATCCTGTCTTTCATCTTAAAGATTTCTGTAACTTTTGACAGAGATCTCACAATGTGAACTTTGGCCAGCCTCTGCTTGAGACAGCTCCATTGCGCCCTCACCTTCCACTGCAGTTACAGGTGCTTATTTTTTCTTCTTTTTTAACGTCTCTTCCCATTGATCAATTATCCTGAAACCAACTAATTTATATAGTGAAGATTTACCTTTACATTTATCCTGAATAACTTATTGTTCTTTCATCTCAAAGATTTCTGTATATTTTGACAGAGATCTAGAAATAGGGCTTGTAAGAAAAAAAAAATTCACTCAATATAAGCTGAAAACAGAGTATTGCATTTGTGAAATTCTCTTCCCATTGATCAGAAATCTAGCAAAAGCTTGTAGTCGTTTGAGAACAATGAATTCATTCTTAAATTCACATTAGCTTTTCATATATGTCTCTAATATGTTTTCCACTTGTCGTCATTTAGCTTCAATCTTAGGCTCAAAGATTACTTGGTTATAGTTTATACCCAATTGTATCAACCGAAAATCCTCTCTTGTATTAACTTGTAATTGTCAAACCAAAAGGAAAAATAAAAATAAAAAATTTGTTTGAATGAAAGCTGTCTTTGGAGAAAATGATATGCATGTTAATAAAAAATGAAGATTCTTAAAGATTATGATTATATGTTTTTATTGTATGAAATCTAGAAATAGGACTTGGAAATATAAGCTGAAAACAGAGGATTGCATCTTCTTTTTGAAACTCTCTTCCCATTGATCAGAAATCTAGCAAAAGTTTGTAGTCGTTTGAGGACAATGATTCATTCTTAAATTCACATTAGCTTTTCATATATGTCTTTAATATGTACTCCACTTGTCTTCCTTTAGCTTCAATCTTAAGCTCAAAGATTACTTGGTCATAGTTTATACCCAATTGTATCAATCATAAATCCTCTATTGCATTAACTTGTGATTGTCAAACCAAAAGGAAAAAAAAATGTTTGAATGAAAGCTGTCTTTTGGAATGATATGAATATTAATAAGAAATGAGTCTATGGTATTTTGATTGATTGAAAGCTAACTTCAATCTTTAAGGTATGAATGTTCCAAAGTCGTCTCTTCTATTTGCATGGCTAGTTTGGCCCGAACACCTAATAAAAATAGTAATGGCACGTAGGAAGTTCATCCCAAATGGCCCCCCAATCAAACACCCCCGACAAGTTGGGTAGTTTTATGTAATTAACCCCTTTTTAAAATATAATTTTTTAGAACTTGGAAGAAAAGGTATGAACTTCCTACGTGCCATTACTATTTTTATTAGGTGTTTGGGCCAAACTAGCCATTCAAATAGAAGAGACGACTTTGGAACATTCATACCTTAAAGATTGAAGCTAGCTTTCAATCAATCAAAATACCATGGACTATTTCTTATTAATATTCATATCATTCCAAAAGACAGCTTTTATTCAAACATTTTTTTTCTCCTTTTGGTTTGACAATCACAAGTTAATACAAGAGATGATTTATGGTTGATACAATTGGGTATAAACTATGACCATGTAATCTTTGAGCCTAAGATTGAAGCTAAAGGAAGACAAGTGGAGTACATATTAAAGACATATATGAAAAGCTAATGTGAATTTAAGAATGAATTCATTGTCCTCAAACGACTACAAGCTTTTGCTAGATTTCTAATAAATGGGAAGAGAGTTTCGAAAAGAAGATGCAATCCTCTGTTTTCAGCTTATATTTCCAAGTCCTATTTCTAGATTTCATACAATAAAAACATATAATCATAATCTTTAAGAATCTTCATTTCTTATTAACATTCATATCATTTTCTCCAAAGACAGCTTTCATTCAAACAAATTTTTTATTTTTATTTTTTATTTTGATTTGACAATCACAAGTTAATACAAGAGAGGATTTATGGTTGATACAATTGGGTATAAACTATAACCAAGTAATCTTTGAGCCTAATATTGAAGCTAAAGGATAACAAGTGGAGTACATATTAAAGACATATATGAAAAGCTAATGTGAATTTAAGAATGAATTCTTTGTCCTCAAACGACTACAAGCTTTTGCTAGAATTCTGATCAATGTGAAGAGAATTTAAAGATGCAATCCTCTGTTTTCAGCTTATATTGAGTGAAATTTTTTTCTTACAAGTTCTATTTCTAGATCTTTGTCAAAAAATACAGAAATCTTTGAGATGAAAAAACAATAGGTATTCAGGATAAAGGTAAAGATAAATCTTCACCATATAAATTAGCTGATTTCAGGATAATTGATCAATGGGAAGAGAAGAAGAAAAAATAAGCACCTGTGACTGCAATGGAAGGTGAGGGCGCAAGAGATCTCAAATGCACCTTATCCAAGGTTGTCAATGAATGGCTGTGTACTTCTTTAAAAATGAAATATTTGTTTGACTCCTGACGCTTCACAACTCCAATCCTAGCCTTGCAATCTAGTCATACTCTGCATCTTTTTATTACCTTGCATTCCGCCTTCGGGTCTACAATACATACCTTGTTTAGAAAATATACATGTTCTTTCCTTTTTTATCTCACCTGTGTTTATATCCTTTTTACTTGAATGAATCCTACCATCTCTGCATAATTATTATAGAAATTATAAACATCTTGAAGTGATATATGAATCGAAGTCTTTCCCCATTTATGGTATGAACTGATTATCGATCGAGTTTGGGTATGAAGAATGTCGGGATCCACACCATCACCATCTGCATCACTTGTAAACATATTTTGGTATGAACCTGAAAATGACTTCAATTTAATACCACTTCAGCATATTCAATTCCCTTTACCAGTACAATTAAAATTATGGATGGCAAAGCCAAATAAATCACAATATATGATAACTATCATTCTTTAAAATAATAAAAAATTCATCATCATTCTGTTTGGACACATCAAATACATGTGAGTTTGTTGTCCATTTTTAGCACGTAAATTTCATGTGAAATTTTTGTGCAAAGTTTGTGGATTAATACAACTTACAAGTTGGGTCTAAATTTAGACTGTGCGTTGTGATTACGTACAAGCATTTGTGTTCCATATACATTATGCAGCACCTTATTTTATATCACAACACTCTTTTTTTCGCATTTTTTTTAACAGATACATAATAATGCACGTATGCATCTGTCTGTGTATGTGAATTTTGGTACATTTGGTGGTCTATTGCTGTAATTATGTTATGACATAAACGGCTTCGTTTCTTTGTAATTTAATTATATGTTTCTTAGTATTCAGTTAAATTATCATATAAAATGACTGCTCGACATTCCAACAGAGAAAACATGTTTCACATAGGTTGGAATCCAGCAAATCATAAATTGAACTTAACTATGGATGGTCATTCAATCCACTTTCTGTAACCAAAGGCAAGCCATTTTGATTCAAATTCTGATGTTGTATCTATATCCCATATGCAAGCATTAAAATTCGAGAATCTCTTTCTGAGCGTGGGTGGATTTATCTTTTCAGAAAATTTGTTCAAAATATGTCATATGCGCATAATCTATGACATGTAGTTGCAATGGCGGATTCAAGAATTTTTATGGGGGTGAGCTAAATTTGTTTTTTTTTGCGATATTTATTATAACGGTGGTTTTTTTTTTACCCATATAACAGTGGTTATGGTTAACCATCATCATATAAGCCAAGCTTTAGGAAGTAAAGGTAACTTAAAAGAAACAAAAATTCAAAAAAGAACACAAAAGAATCTCAGAGGAATTGAAAAGTTTAGAAATTTAGTAAAAGGCTTCGTGTCTAAATTCAGAATGGAGCTTCAGAAAGTAGAAATTGAAAGAAATATATGAGAAATAATAGAAGTATCGAGATGAGCTCTGATACCATCATAACAATATGGATTGAGCAGAAGAAAGATTATAGCAGAAAAATAATTACAGAGAAAACCAGAACCTCATGTGTTTATATTTGTATCTTTAATCTCCAGTAAACAATTTAAAGGTTTTCATGAAAAAAAAAATTATCAGAAAATAATGAATTGCAATAGACAAAATGGAGTAGGACAAAGAGGAAATTATCATTTACCTTTCTAATAAACAACCCATTATATTACCTTTATAGAGCAAGTGAGGCCTTGCTTTGGGAGGTGGTGAGGCCAATATGAGCACATATCAACAACATTTGTTATATTAAAAGTATTTATCTTTATAATAAAAATGTATCACACGAACTCCAAAGTTACTTCATATGGATTTCAATCAATCTAACAGTTGGGATTATACAGAGATGGACTTATTTCTAAATAAAGGTGTAGACTAATATTTGATTTACCTAGTTTGGGCTTGGACAACTTAACCTAAGTTGTATATTCTAAAAATTCAGCATTGGGTTGGAGCCCACTCCAGCCCACAGTTAGATCCGCTTATGTGTAGTTGGAAGAACTTGCACAATCGCCTTTGATATGGCTCATCAACATAAATTTTATAATTTTTTTTCTTTGGTTTATTGCTGACATATACATCATGTAATCCATATATAATATATGACTATAAATAAATATAGACTCAAAATGCATAAATTGAAAACAGCAGCACATGAATTTACTGTCCCAAAAAACACTCTACAATCATTTTCATTTTGAGGGGGAAGGAAGCCATTGTTCTTCCTCCTCTCTCTCTCATCCTCCCTTCCTCCCTTCTTCTCTTCTTCCCAATTTTGTAATGATTTTACTCCACTCATCACAAACGGATGCGTTTCGGTATTGGATCTCCATCTGCATTTCGGTGTCGGATCTCTACCACCATCCTTTTTGTAGTTTCTTTATGTTTGGAATAAGTCGCATAGACTCTTCGAGTTTTTTGTGTAGTTTTTACCTCTCTTTTGTGAGAGCTTTTCACATCTCCTTTGTGATAGTTTTAATTGCATTTTTATGGCTTAGATTTTTCAAGCTTTATCTATTTTTGGTTATTCTTAGTTTGCAATCTTAGTTGGGATGTCTATGCCAAATTTCTTGCTTGATCGTTAGTAGAGGAGCCCTAGATTGTCTTAATTTTGATGTTAGATCGCTCAATTATTGTAATGGCTCTTTGTGGTTAGTTATTTTTCTGATTGAATTGTGAATGTAATTCCATAATTTTTAAATTTTAAAAAAAATATAAGGCTAAAATGTAATAATATTATCGAACTCAATGAGCAGTCATAACTTTAGTAGTAGAGTAATTTCATTCATAGCTCCTGCAATAGTTTAGAGCTCTATGATTGTACCCACTAGAAAGCAAATAGAGCACTAGTTATTAGGAGGCGATGGTTCTGTTGATATACATGCAGGTAAACCAAGCATAGTAGGTCGTGTGAAATAATGTGACAAATATGGGTGGCACATGGGTGAGCATGAAGAGTGGTAGCCTTATATCCTTGTCACTTAGCCCAAAGACCCCATCAAAATATATGCTTGTACGTTTGGCCAACTTTGAGGGAACATGGGGTGCCATAGCTGGCTTACAATACTTGCGCTAAAACACAAAAACAAAATCTCAATCTGATCATCTTTTTGTTGGGGTCCATTTGCTAAATTGCCTACCCTAATCTAATCTCTATCTCTCCACATTGCTTTTCAAGATTTGGAGGACAATTTTTTATTAGTGGTTGGTGGGGGAGGAGGGGGTGTTAGTTTTGGAAGCGGGATTTAAGAGAGGTCATATAAATGGGATTTTACTTTTCCAGTTTTCACCATATATATCCAATTTCCATATCCAATAATTTGAGAGAGAGATGAGTGATCACATCATATGGGTCGGTGACCGACAAGTCTAGTGTCTTCAAAGCATTGTAGCTTTGGTCATTTGGTGGGTAGTAAACATCAAATAGGAGGCCGGAAAATGAAGGGGGATTGGCAATATGCTCACCAATACACACAAATACACAAGCTGTCTTAGGAGAGGTCACAACAAGTAACCCTAGCTCCAAGATAAGTCACAAAATCTCATCTAAAGTGGCAGCAAGAAATTATGGCTTCACTCTTTTTTCTTTGGCAACTTTGACTATAATGCTTGTTTAGATGTGTGCCAAATAAAAGAAAAGATGTGGGACCGAATTCATGGTTCATATTGATATGTGCCTGATCATTATTTCAACGGTGCTGCGATGTGCTTTAAATGGTTTCATAATATGTGATATGCAGCATCATGCTAGACTTGCTACTAGTGCAAATCTAGGGTTTGGTAAGAAGCAAGCAACTTTAGCTGTTGTTTTGTCACCTCTTGTCCCACACAGTCATAAACAAACTTCTTTGGCGTTGGGAGGCCTTAATTTCTTCTTCGACCTTCTTAATTAACAGCAATGTTCACCAATCTCCTACTAACTATATACTCATTAATTCAAGCATTATACAAACATAAGTTAAGCTAGTTGGTCAAGATAGTGTGTCTACCCTCTTGCATTCGTGTTCAACTCTCTCCTCGTACATTAGAGTAGTTTGAAATATCACTTTAATAGTAAAAAAAATTATTAATTCAAGCATTATGACAGGAAGAAGGAAGAATACTTGCATTGAAGGGACCAGGGTGGTCCATGAACCATGATGGCCATGACCAATCTGATCACATTTTGCACGAAATGGTTAGGGTTCTTGACTGGTACATAATCACCCATGTGCCCTTGAGACCAGAATTGTCAATGTGAGTGCAGAGTGTAAGTCACTCGCATGTGGCATGTGTGGGCTGGATCATTAATAATAAAACGGTGCTGATGTAAAACCTAGCTACTTTCTTTATATATAAAAAAACTATCTACTTAATGCATCACTGTCATTACCAAACAAACACCAAAATGTAAATAATAATCTAATCATCATTATAGCACAAATTAAGTATTTGATCTTCATGATCAAGTAGTACTTCAATTTCTTCCCGTCTCCGCAAACATGATTTTCTTTTATATTTTCCAATTTTGGTAGGTATGCGTCTCCTATCATGCCACTTACTTTCCTTGTAATGCTAAAAACCGTGATGGTTGTGTTTTATCACTTTACTTACTTTCCTTATATATAAAATTTGAGTAATTTTCTTTCATTGTAATCAACCAGTGTTAATTCACAATACTTTATACATTACTTGATACATTGCCGATATTTACACGAATGAAGTTATTTATAGGCCGAAAGTGGCCTTGACATCTTCCATTTTCTCAATTATATATATAAAGTGTAGTCATAGATTGCAATGTGGAATCTTATGATTTTAAGTTTGTGGCGTCCTCAAATATAAATTCTACATCCTTTCATACATAGTATGTTGATATCTAATAAATTGCCAATGTACGTATTAAATATTGTAAATTGATATATGTAGTCACTTCCCATTTGAATGTACAAGCACCCTTCTCTCTGTTGTATAAACAGATTTTCAAACATGAAAATGTGGCCATTTAAGGCATCAAAATAAAATAGTTTTGCATCACATGTAGGTTGTAGCTGTAGAGTTGTAGACTTGTTGTTGGAAGGATGCGAGGCCAAGGGATAGCTGAGGCTCCACCGTCCAGTCCAACCGGTCCACCATGAAAAGGTGACGACCCAGCTGAAGAAAGGTGACTGATATCATCCACATTAATCCAAATTAATGTCAGTAATTTCATACAAGAATCTTTGCATAAAAAATAAAATAAATTCATACAAGAATCCAACTGTGGTAGGAGAGACGTCTAATATTAAGTTAAGTGCATCTAAATCCCAAAGTTGCAATTTGGTAGTGTTTTTAGAAGAAAATATTGAGAGTTTGCAATTGCTAACGTAAAGCTTAGACATGTACAGCTCCCCACTTGTTCATTATTTATATATGGCAGCTTTGTGTACGAAGTGTTCTTATTATATACAGTATTGAATTCAATGTAGATAGAAATACATGTGGAACTTTGCTAGATAAATTACAAAATATTGATTTAGTATAATTTGGTTTGCTAAAAGTAGTATAAACTATTAAAACTTAAGAAGAGCCGCAGCAATGAAATCAGATCAATATATAGATTCCCCAGCCATAATCGTGCAAACCTCCAACCACACTGTATAATGCATTTTCTTAAATAAATAAAAAAGATGAGATGTTATTGACACTCCAAAAATCCATCATCATACACTATCTTATCAATATATAGAGAAAAAAATATATTGTATAGAATGACTACTTTAGAGTAGTAATAACATTTCTTTAAAGAATCAAGATTTTTGTTTTGGCCAAAGTTAGAAGGAGGGGGCCGATTTTTTCACACACACACACACTACCAAGGTGTCATGAGATTTCAAACATGAAATCACTAATCTGCTAGTCAATGTCCTTGTCCACTGGGCTAGACCCCCTCTGCTAAAGAATTGAGATTTTTATTTATTACACAAAGGCGATAATATTTTATTGATAATGAGGGATAAAACAAGTATAAAAACCGAGAAATGTGCTAGAGGATTAGGTGAGTATCTCAACACCAAATGGGCTTTTAGAATAAGCGATAGTTTTTATTTTACTGATAGATAAAACAAAAGTACAAATATGTGTGGAATATGGGTAAATATTCTCTAGTGACCAAATGCAATAATATGTTAAATTGATCTGGAGAGAATCATACACAACCAATAATGACTAATCTTTCATTAAATTGCTAATCTAACATGATGACAACTACACAATTAAGGGCTCCGTTCATTCTACTCCTTTCCATGAATAAGCCTAAAGGCATATTTGGCATAATTATTTAGTACAATCCGTGGTATCTAATAAGGGAAGAATATGTATAATTGGCAGGTTTATTTAAAGTAAGATTGATAAATCGGCCAAAAATAGGAAAACAACATACGTACGAATTTGATACGTTAGTGTGTTATATAATTTTATTTTGTAACAAAAAATTATGGGTCTAAATATGTTACTATACTAAAATTTAATTTCCATTAGGGTTTCATGGTTGTCCCTTGTTTTGAGAGAAAAGAAACAAAATGTAAAAGGTTGATTAATAATGGACTTCCTTTTTGTTTCGTACTTATATATGCTAATCAAACACACGTATTACGATCCCTCAACAAAGAATTAAAAGAAAAGACAGCAAAACTATGTAGCACGAGCAACTCAATAGGGCCACGGGGAAGAGACATGATGAAAGATTACCAAAGCAATGAAAAGGAACAGAAATTATTACTTGAATCCAGAAATATGCAGAACCCCAAAAAAAGAACATTATGCAGATCTTAAGCAGGGGTAGATTAGTCATTTGGGTTCCCTTAAACACTTTTCTCCTCCCTCCATATCCACACACCGAAAAGTGAAAAATGATGACAAAAGTGGGCAATATTTTCAAAAGTAACGACAAACGACAGCACAACTCTCAGAATATTATTACTTAAAATGTCAATGGATTTTTCAATTCACAATAGTTTCCAAGATTAAGAAAACTTACAAAATGAGTTTTTTTATATATTATTTTTGTTGCTGGGAAAATTACAAAATGTGTTACTTTTTTACTTCCTCATTCTCTTTCTTGCCTTTACAGTTCATGAATCATCAAATAGTGACAGTTCCCAATCTGTCAAATATACTACACAAAACCCAATAAAGAGAGGAGTAGTGGGAGTCTCCTGTTTGAGGAGAAAACAGAGTAAATAGAGAGAAAATGGGGTGAAACTGTAATGTATGCAGCTGGAGTTTTCCAATCATAGCTGCTGATCAGAACCCCATTTCCAGTTTTTCATTCCCTTGGCATGTACTTGATCCAAACGGAGCAGAAAGAATCAGTCTTTTCAGTCTCTATTGAAACTCATTTGCTTTACATGTGAAAGCTGTTGTGTGTACCCTTGAATGGTAGCTTTGCATTGTCTATCAGAACCCACCACTGAAATCATTCATTGAGTAAGGTTTTAATCTTATGGTTCATTAAGGATTAGCTTTTGCAGTTTTTATGAAGACCATCTGCTCAAAACTAATGCATTTATGTTTCTTTGATTTGTAGGTTCACTTGTTGATTGGAAATCCAGCACCGGCTGTCAGTCAATCTTCTGGTAAGTTTCCTGATCTTATGTTTAATAAAAGAGTCTTTTTTTCTTTTTTTTTTTTTTTTTTTGTTTGGATGGGACCATTTGCAAAATAAAAAGCTCATCTTTGAGTGGTATGTTGGCTTGCCCATGAACTCCTTCCTGTTTTGATCTTTGTGTTGGTTTTTTGTTTTAGTAGTTCAGGTATGGCTTCTCATTTTGCGAAGTGTTGATTAGCTGAAAAAGCTCCTTTATTCTGAGTTTTATTGTGGTCAATTTCTGGATCACCTAGTTTTTTGTATTTTCCAATTTGTAGCACTTACATGAATTTTGATTTCTCATATATCAAAGACAACCTCAGTTTGCTACATTGTTTGTTTTTTTCTTGATGTCCTCTTGCTTAGTGTTACTTATTTTCTTCCCTTGGATCAATTGCATCTGTCTAATAGAGCAGGCAATCTGCAATTTCCTATCATTGGTTTTGTCTTGATAACTTCTTGCTGTTAGAACTTTATGCCATTCCAACGATCTCTTTAAAGTTTTCTTGCACTTACATTTTCTTTGCTGATTTTGGTGTCCAGGCAGGAGTGAGATATATAGAACTGTAAAGCCTCCTTTGGAATATTGAGCTGTGGAAGTTCATTGAGCTGATAATCTGGCCTGGATCCATTATCTGGGGGTTTATTACTGGTACAAGGATCAGGCCTTTCCCAAGTCAAAACCAGTTCTATTGTTGTGCTGCGCTGGAGTCATGGCAACCCTGTTACATTCTGAGTCCAGACGCTTATATTCTTGGTGGTGGGACAGTCATATTAGCCCAAAGAATTCAAAATGGCTTCAGGAAAATCTTACAGGTCTTGATATTTTCCTTGCATTTATTTGGTACTATACTAATTACCTGATAGAAACTTCCAATTGTTTCTATCTCACTGTGTATTAGGAACTTTATTTAGTAAGGTTTGGATTGAAATCAATTTTATTCAGATGCATATATAAACTCTGCACTAATTATATAGCCTCTAATCACATATGACGGCGAGTCATAACAATAAGACATAGCATTTTGGTAGTGATGCATGGATACCAACATAAAGATCTTAAGTAAAATATGCCTGTATTCTTCTTTTTTGGATGTTAATTTTAAAAACTAAAGATCCCCTTTCTTAATCCTTCTGTTTTCAAATGATTAGGAAAGGAGAGACAGGACAGAGACAAAAGAGATGTGATAGTGGAGGGGGGAGAATAGATAGAACTAACACTAAGTACTGAAAACCATTTATGATTATCTACAATTTTTATTTTATAAACCATTCTATACGTGGCCAGCTGTGTTCACACGCCTGGTTAGGATCTGTTTGGCCAACATAGGCGATATGCCTATGTATAATTTTTTCATGGCTTGTCACTTTTCTGTCAAACTACCATCAAGATCATCCATGTTAATTTGAACATGAAACTAGATTGTGTTCAGCTAAACCAAAAATGAATGGAAACAAGATATAGTGATGTTAGGATGATACAATGTCAAGTATATGCAATATGTTTTTAAAGGAATTTTCAGGTCATAGTAGATAAGGAATATAAAAAATAAATAAAAAATTATATATCTGAACTACAAACACTAGTTTGGTCACCCTTAAAGGCTTCACCTCTGGACCTTGATCATTTTTTTATGTTCTATGCATGCTGCTGTGTATATTCCAAACCCGATGGGTTTTTCTGATGAATATGTTTTCGTGTGTGAAGAAGTCTAAAAAAAGAAGCAATACAAATATCTTTTCATTTTCATTGTAGGAATGGGAAATGTGTCGGCTTTAGAAGTACAAGAAGTTAAAGGTCCAAGCATGAATTGAACCATCTAAAATGGTGTCAGAAACAAAAGAATGATAACGTGCAGTTCATATTTGCTACTCATTAAAGAGTTATATCAATCCAAATTCTTGCTAGAAAGTTGCTCTCAACCTGGAATTCCTTGAAACTTTAAAGAGATTGTATAGTTGCTTAATCAAATGATACTTGTCTGTTGGATTTCATTTTATCTCCTCAGCATGTGCACTTGAGCATGTTTTTGCATACGGATGTCTTCGGAATTTTCAGGCTACATTCTTAATCAACCCTAAATCTTATTATGCAGACATGGATGCCAAAGTCAAAGCAATGATCAAGCTCATTGAAGAAGATGCAGATTCTTTTGCAAGGAGGGCAGAAATGTACTACAAAAAACGCCCAGAGCTCATGAAACTGGTTGAGGAATTCTATCGAGCTTATCGTGCGTTAGCAGAGAGGTACGATCATGCAACTGTGGAGCTGCGCCAGGCTCATCGAACCATGGCAGAAGCGTTTCCCAACCAAGTACCTTATGTATTGGCAGATGAATCACCCTCAGGCTCTTCTGGCCCAGACGTTGAACCTCATACCCCAGAAATTCCACATCCAGTTCGTGCCTTATTTGACGCAGATGATTTGCATAAGGATGCACTGGGACTCTCATCAACTAACTTACAAGCTTTGAAAAGGAATGGTTCAGTAGACTCTGAATCAGGAATAAGCAAAAGAGGTCTGAAACAGGTCAATGAGATGTTCAATCCAGGAGAAGTGCCAAATAATTTAAAGGTTGCGGAGGGAAGGATGAGAGAAGGCTCAAGTTTCCAAGAAGCAGAAGAGAGCAAACAAAAGTTGCAAAGTGGGTACTCTCAGTTAACAAGTGAGAACCAGAGTCTCAAGACCCAGGTTCTTTCTCAATCTGAGCGTGCTGCAAAAGCTGAAACTGAAGTTCAAACCTTAAAGAAAACTCTAGATGAGATACAAGCTGAAAAAGACACAGTCCTTCTTCAGTACGAGCAGAGTTTGGAGAAGTTATCTAAACTGGGGAGAGAACTAAATGATGCACAAATGGCTGTTGGAGGGCTCGATGAACGAGCAAGCAAAGCTGATATTGAAACTACAATATTGAAGGAAACCCTTGTGGAATTAGAAGCGGAGAGGGATGCTGGTCTTCTTCAGTACAATCGTTGTTTGGAAAGGATATCTAGCCTGGAGAGCATGTTATCTTTCGCCCAAAGGGATGCAAAAGGACTTAATGAGCGAGCTATTAAAGCAGAAACTGAAGCTCAAAATCTCAAGCAAGAACTTTCTAAACTAGAGGCTGAAAAGGAAGGTTTTTTTCTTCAGTACAAGCAATGTCTTCAGCAGATATCTGTTCTGGAGACTAAAATCTCAGTTTCTGAGGAAAATTCCAGAATGCTTAATGAACAAATTGAAAGAGCTGAAGGTGAAATCAAATCTCTGAAGGAATCTCTGGCTATACTGAAGGAAGAGAAAGAAGCTGCAGCTCTTCAATACAAGCAGTGCATGGATACAATTTCTAAGATGGAAAGTGAAATTTCTCATGCTCAAGCAGATGCTGAACGACTGAAAAGCGAAATTTTGACAGGGGCAGCAAACTTAAAGAGTGCCGAAGAACAATGCGTTCTCTTGGAGAGATCAAATCAGTCTCTGCGGTTAGAGGCGGACGGTCTGCTGAAGAAGATTACAAGTAAAGATCAAGAACTTTTAGAGAAGAATGAAGAGATGGAGAAATTTCAGATTCTGATGCAGGAGGAGCACTTGCGGTTTGTGCAAGCTGAAGCCACTCTCCAAGCTCTACAGAAGTTGCACTCCCAATCCCAAGAGGCGCAGAAAGCTTTAGCACTGGAGTTCAAAAATGGCCTTCAAATGTTGAAGGACTCGGAGATACGCAAACAAGGTATGGAGGATGATATCCAGCAGGTTAAGGAGGAAAATAAGAGCTTAAGTGAATTGAATTTTTCTTGCACTATCTCGATAAAGAATCTGCAAGATGAAATCGTTAACATCAAAGAGATGAAAGAGAAACTTGAACAGGAGGTTGCGCTAAAATCAGACCAAAGCAATGCCCTCCAGCAGCATATATTCGACTTGGAGGAGGAAATTAAGGGATTGAACAAAAGATACCAGGCTATGGCGGAGCAGGTGGAATCAGCAGGTTTAAATCCTGAATGCTTTGAGTCATCTGTGAAAGACTTGCAAAATGAAAAAGCAAAGCTGAAAGATATCTGCACAAGGGACAGAGAAGAGAGAGAACTTCTTTATGAGAAATTGAAGGATATGGGTAAACTTTCAAAGGAGAATGCCGTTCTGGAGAGTTCGCTGTTGGGGTTGAATGGTGAGTTGGAGGGTTTGAGAGAGAAGGTCAAAGAATTGCAGGAGTCTTGCCAGTTTCTCCAGGGAGAAAAATCCATTCTTGTTGCTGAGAAAGCTATCCTGCTTTCTCAGTTACAAATTATCACTCAGAATATGCAGAAGCTTTTTGAGAAGAACACCTTGCTGGAAAATTCCCTCTCTGGTGCAAATATTGAGCTTGAACGGTTGAGAGCAAGATCAAAGAGCTTGGAAGAGTTGTGCCAGTTACTCAATAATGAGAAGTGCAATCTTCTTAATGAGAGAGGCACCCTTGTATTTCAGTTAAAAGATGTTGAACAGAGACTGCGAAACCTGGAAAAGCGGTTTACAAAATTAGAGAAAAAATATTTGAAGCTGGAGAAGGAGAAAGGCTCCACACTTAATGTTGTAGAGGAACTATGGGGTTCCCTTCATGCAGAAAAACGAGAGCGTGCAAGTTATATACGGTCAAGTGAGGCTCGGTTAGCAGGTTTGGAAAACAATTTCCATGTCATGCAGGAAGAAAGAAGGCTGGGAAAGAAAGAATTTGAAGAAGAACTAGATAAAGCTCTAAATGCCCAGATTGAGATCTTTGTCCTTCAGAAGTTTATAGAAGATCTGGAAGAGAAGAATTTTTCATTATTAATTGAGAGTCAGAGACATGTTGAGGCATCCAAATTTTCTGATAAGCTGATCGCAGAATTGGAGAATGAAAATCTTGAGTTACAGGTGGAAGAAGAATTCTTGGTGGGAGAAATCGAAAAGTTAAGGCTGGGAATTCGTCAAGTGTTCAGGGCTCTTCAAACTGAACCAGATAGCCATGAAAATAAGAGTGGACAAGAGCAAGTACCTGTGCCGCACATTTTGAATACTATTAAGGACTTGAAAACGTCTTTGCTTAGGAGCAAGGATGAGGAACAACAGTTGCTGGTTGAGAAGTCAGTGCTCTTAACTTTACTTGAGCAGATGAGATTAGAGGGTGCAGAGATAGAATTAGCAAAACAACTCTTCAAGCAGGAGTATGAGATTATGGTAGACCATTGTTCTACGCTACAAAAAGAGAAGCATGAGCTTCTAGAGATGACGAGGCAGCTGAGGTTGGAAGTGACCAAGAAAGGGCACAAGGAGGAAACATTAGAGGCTCAATTGCAAACGCTTCAAGCTAAGGTGGAAAATTTTCAGGATGCTTATGTGGTTTTGCACAAAGAGAACTCCAAGGTGCTTGAAGAGAGAAGATCTTTGCATAAGAAAGTTTTGGACCTGAAAGAGGAAAAGAAAATGCTTGAAGAGGAGAATAGTGTTAATTTCCATGAAGCACTAGCTTTCAGCAACCTCTCTTTGGTTTTAGAGAGCTTCACAATTGAAAAAGCTGCGGAACTAAAAGCACTTGCTGAAGATCTCAACACCCTCTTTGTAATTAACAATGACCTCAAAGAGGCTGTTGGAATATTGGAGGAGAATTTAGTGATGAAAGAAGTAGAAAATCTACATCTGAATGACACTGTCCAATTGTTGGACAAGGAACTGAGTGAAGCCAATGACTTAAATGGTCAACTAAGCCATCAAATTGCAGTTGGAAAGGATTATCTGAAACAGAAAACCATGAAGCTCTCAGAGGCAGAAGAGAAGCTTGAAAAGACAGAGGAATTGAATCTGCAATTATGTAGAACATTTCAGGAACTGAAGATGGAATATGAAGAATCAAAAATTGTGAAAGAAAATTGTGAGAAGCAGATTCTTGAACTATCTGAAGGTAGCACAAATCAGAAAAAGGAAATCGTTGGCCTTCGTGAAGCGAATGAAATTCTGGAGAATGAAATCTTGTGTAAAGCAATTGAAAAAGAAATAGAAAATCTACATATGAATGAGACAGTGCAATTGTTGGACAAGGATCTTTGTGAAGCCAAGGACTCAAAAGCTCAGCTAAGCCATCAAATATTAGCTGGAATGAATTCTCTGAAACAGAAAACCATGGAGCTCTCAGAAGTTGAAGAGAAGCTTAGAAAGACAGGGGACTTGAATGTGGAATTGTGCAGAACCATTCAGGAACTGAGGATGGAAAATGAAGATTCAAAACTAATGAGAGAAAATTGTGAGAAGCAGATTCTAGAACTATCGAAAGATAACTCAAATCAGAAGAATGAAATTGATAGCCTTCACAAAGCAAATGGAACTCTGGAGATTGAAGTGGGCATCTTAAGTGAAGTAATTGAAGAACATAGAATTAGAGAAGAGAATTTGAATTCAGAGCTGCAAGAAAGAAGCAATGACTTTGAACTCTGGGAGGCTGAGGCTGCAACATTCTATTTTGATTTTCAAGTTTCTGCTGTCCGTGAAGTTTTTCTTGAAAATAAAGTTAATGAGCTTTCTGAAGTTTGTGAGAGTCTTAAAGATGAAAGTGCTACAAAAGGTGTGGAGCTTGAACAAATGAAAGAAAGAGTTAGCTCCTTGGAAGGTGAAGTTGGAGGACTGATGGCCCAAATGTCTGCATATATTCCTGTTGTAGCCTCATTGAGAGAGAATGTAGCATCTCTTCAGCACAATGCCGTTCTTAGAACAAAGCTTCTTGTGGAAAGCAATCAACAATATAAGGTAATATTTTGCCTCTTTTGAGAAACATTAATGATCATGATGATTCAGAAGTTACAATCTGAGCTAGGTAGTTGCTCCATTTTTGGTTTGACAGCATGAACCCAAATTAATTGGCTTGAATTTCAAGGGAACCTTCAAGAACATAGAAGTGTATCTGTTTAGTGTGTGTTTTTGGCCAATTGGCATGGAGGAAATGTGTATCTAACTGCTGTCATAAGTTCACATAAAATTCCAGTTAGTTCTGAGAGTCCTGTTTATATTAAACTTAAAACATTCTTGTTCTGGTGAAGGCCTTCGCAACAGAACATATTTGAGAAAACAAGTCTGCAAGTTGTCTTGAAGTCTTGATTTTCTCGACTGAGACATGTAGTTTTTGCGTGCATAATTTTAGTCTTAGTGCTAAAACCTAATACTTAATTAACATGCTTGTGTCTGATTGCACCACTCTGACCATTGCCATTGCCAGCTGCTGCTCTTCTTCTTTCTTCTAATTAACTTTTTGCTTCTAGGATATTGAACCACAAAATTATCTACATCAAAAGATCTGTCAGGATTCCAGAGAAGATCAAAGCACATTGGTACCAGACGGAATTTCAGAATTGGAAAAAATGCAGACTATGATCAAAGAAGTTGAAAAGATGTTTGTAGAAGAAACAGAAAGGCTTGCAATTGAAGCAGTTGAAAAGGCAATGGTGGAAGAAATGGAAAGGCTTGCAACTCAGGAAAGTACAAAAAACACCAACATCAAAGTGGAGGTTTCCGTGGAGATCGAAGAGCTAAAATCAAAAGGTACCTCACTTCAAGGAAAGGGCAGTAAAAGTGAAGAGCTGAAACTTGTGAATGAGTTTACTGATGAAAATCTCAAGTTGCAGAGGATGAAATCTGATAATGGGACTTCGATGAAAGATATTCCGCTTGATCATGTTTCAGATTGTTCATTTTATGGAAGAAGCGGGAGAGATAATGGTGGGGCGGATGATCAAATGCTTGAGTTATGGGAAACTGCCGAACAACACTGCCATCAGGATCCAGTGGCCAGTGAGATAGAAAATCAGGCATCTGCACCAAGGGAAGATGTGGCTTACCATCGGTTTGCAGATTCGCAGAAGATCATTCAAAATTCTTCTTCGGAAGTTCAGGTTGAGAAGGAGTTGGGCATTGACAAGCTGGAGGTGTCCCTTAATATTCAAGGGCCAAGTCATGAAGGCAAGAAGGAAAAGATATTGGAGAGACTTGCTTCTGATGCTCAGAAACTGATAAGTCTGCAAACAATTGCTCAAGATTTGAATAAGAAGATGGAGACAAACAACAAGGGTAGAAAGGCAAATGGCACTGAATATGAAACAGTCAAGACACACTTGCATGAAGTTGAGGAGGCAGTTGTGCAGCTAGCAGAAATTAATGATCAATTGAAAAAGAATATCGAAGAGTCTCCGTTGAACGAGCAGACGTCCATGGAGTTGGAGGAGGCTGGAAATGTCTGGAGAGAGAGAATACTCGAACAGGCAAGTAAAGGGTCTGAGAAGATTGGAAGGTTGCAGTTTGAGTTACAGAACATTCACTATATTTTGCTGAAATTGGAGGATGAAAACAAAAACAAAGGGAGGAATGGATTTTACGTAAGTAGAACAGGTGTTCTCCTGAAGGATTTTATTTACAGTGGCAGAAGTAGTGAGAGGCGCAAGAAGGCTCGTGTGTGTGGGTGTATGAGACCCTCCACAAATGGAGACTGAGGAAGTAACCACTTTAGAGGGAAGCATTTTTTATTTGCTTTTAAGTTTTCATTCCATGAAATGGTCCTAATATTATTACCTTAAGCAAATCATTTCTTGGATTAGTTGGTGAAAACTGAACTGTATTAGCTCAGATTCTCTGTAAGATTTAGGCTTGATCTAATCAAAATAAGATGCTTCCTTCTGCTTTTCATCTCATAAACTGTAGAAACTTCCTAATTTTTATTGGAGAAACTCAAAATAATACAAGCTTCTTTTTTTTCTTCAATTCAAATGTTTTCCAATAAGATGTGGATAGAGTTGAATATTAACCGGATTTCTGAAGCAGGAATTTAATGGATGTAATGCTTAATGATCCTCAATTTCAGATTTCTGTACATATCTTTTTTACCAAATTATTATTATTTTTTATAGTGGTGATTCTGTTGGCATAATTCAATTCAACCGATCGCATATTGGCAACGACAATCAGGGAGAGACAAATGCTCTAACTCTTTGAAACAACACTTTATTTATAAAGAGTAACATTATTAACCCGAAGTACTCACCTCACCTACCCACCTATCCACTCTAAAATCTGCCAAAGTCTACAAAATATCACCATTGCCTCGCCCAGTGAGCCCACCCTCATTGCATCCAAGTTTGAATCTGAATCCTCTCACAATTGATTAGATTAACTTAGAGTAAATTAGACCATCACTGATATGGAAGTAATGCCCATTGCCCCTTGAGTTGGGAGCTATCTTAGGGCCTTAGGGGCGAGGCTCTAGGCCTTAAGTTGAGGGGCTTGGTCATGAAGCAACGCCAACACCCTTCTCGTATTTCATTTCCTTGGAGCACCCCCTTAAACTTGAGGGCTGGCTTTGGCATTGGGGCAGTACCTCAGGCAGCCAATGTCTTTTTTCTTTATACATAAATCAGGACTCTTAAATCAGCGACTGCCTTCAAAATTGGTGAAGCTGCAAAATAGCTTCCCAACACTTCAAACTGACATAGGGAAAGGATCAAAACACATCTGCCGTTCAGCCTTTCTACATGTTTTGCCTGTCGACTTTAATTGTACTGATTGAATAAAGGAAAAAAACCTTTTATAAAACAATAAGCGGAGTGATGCTATTTGGCCTGTACTTTTGGTACACATTACATGGTAGATCGAATAGGAATAATATAACTGAGAATGTAAAAAGCAGGATTCAAAGATAATCTCGGATTATAAATATAATAAAAACTTAGTATTTGGATTAAAGCACAAAATTTCGGTCATGCAACTTTCTTTTCCTCACAGCTAGAACATAACAAGCAGCAAGTAATACGGTCTTCAAGTTCACAAAACATAAATCGAGCAACTCTAAAATAGAAGAAAATGAACAAAGGCTGCATTTAAGCTCCAACGATTTCTGGTGGGGGCTCAGTCACTGCTTCTTCAGCAGGTCTTTCAACCTTCTGACCAACATCTTCATTACCACCATGGACCTACAGATACAAAGTCCATTTTACTTCATCAATATCCAGCTACTGTCGAAATGCATTAGTGCGTGACAGATCATGATGCAAAAATGCCACCAAAAATGATTTGAGATAAAGCAGATGTCATGGAATGAAGGGTTTCAAACTATTTATCCTCAGAATGAATATAATAATGACAGATAAGCTCGAGTATTCCAGAAGTACTATGGTCAGGGCTCATTTATATCTTAATAATGTTACAAATGCCAAAAAATGTTTGCACTGTCAGTCAACTCTGCATGCTAAAACAGAAAAAGGGCATACCTCCATTAGCTTGGTAAGATCAAACTTTGGTGCTTTCAAGATCTTGACTTTCCTGATGAAGACATTTTGCAATGGATAGATGCTCATGGTTGCCTTCTCAATCTCTTTACCGATACTCTCAGCAATGAACTTGCGAACCAAGTCCTTTAGATCACTAGATGTCGCCTGGGCGACCATGATCTCCCTCATCTTACGGCGGATCTGACAGAATCAATGCAGCATTACATCATGTTACAGCTAAACAAAGACTTCCGACTACACCTAAAAACATACATTTCATGGAAATATTTCTAATATAAACATGTAAACCCTAAAGTCAATATTACCTGTCTAATCTGGCTAGATTGTGCATAACAGGTCCTCTTGACCTGATTTGGACGTCTCTTGGTGAAGCCAATGCAGAACAACCGGAGAGTGTAGTTGTCTGTGGTCTTCACATCCACATGAGCTTCAATTAAAGTTTGCCATTTCCTCACCAATGACCTCAACTTGTCGGTTGTGAAGTTCATTCCCTGAATAATCCAATAAAACATCAGTAGAGGTGGAAATAAATTTATATTAGAAATCATAAAAAAAAATTAAGAAACATATGGACATTATAATTTTCTTACCCAGAAATTTGTAAGAACATTCCTCCCTTGGACATCTTCAGCTCTCAATCGCATCTTTCTGTAAGCATGTTCCTCATCACCCTGAAGGTCAGCAAGCGATACCTCAAAGACTCTATGTTTGAGTCCTTCTGAAGCAATCTGTTAAAATCCCAACGCTTGTTAAGAGTATGAATTATGTGAACAATTACAGATATGTGGTGAATGTTCTTATGTCAAAAAGAAATGTTCTTATGCTCAACTATTGCTTTACAAATGTGCATGAAGAAAGATGTATTGACTATATAATAGCTTTACAATTTTGCATGTCATACACAACAACAAGAGTACTAAAAGCAATGATGTCAAATTCAAATATCCAGCTTTAAATTCCAGAATAGAATTGAGTAAATAAAAAGTTTTAAACTCAGAACTGCGGAAAATATCTCAAACTGACAAGAAAAAGGGGGGGTACTCCAAACATTAGAGCTGGCATTAAAATTCCACTGAGTATTTAACTCAGAAACAAATGCAACAATGGCTCAACTTCACGCTAAAATACATCTGAACAATGCTAACAAAAAAACCATTTTTCATGAATCCCAGTTTTCCAAACAAACAGATAACAGGGTAATCCTAAAACTCTGAACAGATGCAATCCATACATTAAAAATCAGGTCATAACAAGTTCACAGATTATGGTTCAGCAATAACCACAATCTAATCAACAGCAGCCTAACCCACCAACTGATCCAATGACGCCAGATGCACGCAACTCTACAGACATAGATGAGACTAAATCTATCTTCTCAAGAGAAATTAGAATTAGGCTCATCCCACAACTACTTCCAGCGTATACCAGAAATTCACGAAAACAAAACTACTCAAAAACTAAAACAAAAACGAACCCAAATATATACACACACACACACATACAGATAGAAATAATACCTTGGTTCCCTGAGTACGGGAGACGAGGGTTTTACCCACATTCTTGTTCTGGAACAACGAAGGGGCCTTGATATCATACCAATCCTTCTTGGCAAACGGATCAGCCCTGTATTTTTTCAAATACAGATACAAATACAAATCAATAAATCAATAAATAGGCAAGATTAATACTTATGAACCAAATTGTATGAAATGAAAAATGAAAACAAAACTACACAAAAGAATAGATCTGTAGTAAATCATGAGTAGATGTAGAAAATGAGCTTACGCTTTCTTCTTTCCTCCTTTCTTGGACTTGGAAATCCTCTTGTTCTTCCTGTGTCAAACAAAGCTCAATGTGTCAGTGACTCGTTTAGGAATTTAACAGCTGAATATACAAATGCAAAGTATGGAGAAAGTACCCAACGGCCATGGTTGGAGCTTGGAAGAGCTGAAGAGCTCAAGCGTGACCTGCGAGACAGACGAAGTGAGAGTCGAAACGGCTGTGAGAGCAAACCCTTTTCGATGACACAAAACCCTAGCCCTCTCTTATATAAATTGGATAGGTCTTGCCCTTACTGAGCTGGGCTCAGGTTACAGTTGGGCCATATTTTGTAATTTGTTAAAATAACATGACGACTCAAGTTATGACTGTGCCTTATATGACAAAGCCCAAGAAAAGGCCTAAGTTCTGGGGTCTGGCTCTGGCTCTGACCCAAACCCATTATGTCTATTATGTTGATGTAATGGGACACGAGGTCATGTGTTTGAATCCCCTCCTCCCCAATATCATAGGAAAACCTGTTAAGTTGTTACATACTTGTGAGAGGAGTGAAACTGATCCTCTTGTTTGTCGGCAAATTTTTATTTTTATTTTTCTAAAAAGTGAGTGGGTGAGAAAATGAACTATAACTAAGTTAGGTCAAAAGTTCGATTTTCTTTCATTGTAACCAAAAGAAAAAACAATTTGGACCAACTTCGAAGTCAGATCCATGCATTCAACGTTTGAGGTCGAAAGCAACAAATTGATACCAAAACATGACATACACTAAAGTTTTGAAGACATTTATGACTATTTTTTATATACAGAAAACATCAATTCTCATAGATGTACTGCTTATTAGGTACTCTAACCAAATAATGCAATACATGCTGAATTACTGATAAACTACTTATCCAAAAAAAGTTCAATCATACATGCAATAATAGAACAAGTCGTGTGTCAAATTTCATATAACAAGAGAGTCAAAAGAGCAAATTGATTGAAATATTTTTTTTGGATTTACAATAAGCCCTCAAATATAATTTCAACAAGGACACAGATTAAAGAAAAAAAAATCGTAATTCTCGGTTGATCATGGATAATGAGATGCCACATGAGGCGGAGGTGGAGGCGGCGAGGGTGGCGGTGGACTTCTTGGTGTGCACCCAAAGGCATCACAATTGACCAAATGGGCATAAAATGTGGCACATTCCTGCGGTGATCGCTGCAATGGCCTATATGCAATACAATTCTTCCTATCATCTTGTTCTGGCAACTTGATGCATATTGGTGGTTCACCACAGAAATAGTTATATGAGTATGTGAAGTTCTCCAACTTAGGCAACGAGCATATGCTAGCAGGAACCTCCCCTGACAATTTGTTATGTGCCACATTTAGCTGCTCCAAATTCTTCATCCCACCCATAGATTCAGGCAATGCACCCACCAGCTTATTCTGGCTTATATCAAACACTCTCACTTTGTCCAACAACCCTAAATTTGACGGCAGACACCCTTTTAGTCCACTGTTTATGAGTATAACTTCGTTCAATGTGTCCTTCAAATTCGCCAAGCTTGAAGGAATGCAACCCTTGAGGTCATTATTTGCCAAGACAATCACAGAGAGTGAGGAGTTGCCAATGTTTTGAGGCAATGAAAATTGAAACCTGTTATTGTTAAGGAACAATGCATCAAGTTTTAAATTGAAAAGGGCAGAGGGAACTTCACCATGAAAATTGTTGTATCTGATATCCAAGTATTTGAGTGAATTAATGTAAAGAACAGATGAAGGAAATTGGCCTGAGAATTGGTTGTTACTGATATCCAATTCGTGAAGAAGGCGAAGGTAACGAAAGCTATAAGGAATGGTGCCGCAGAAGCGGTTAGAGTTGATGTGGAAAATGGCTAGATCAGTTAAGAGGCCAAGTTCTTCCGGCATTGAACCGGCTATGTTGGCATGGTTTAGGTCTATGCCAGCCACTGTGATGGTGTGAGGATCATCCAGGGCTGGTGCACAGTAGACTCCGGTGTAGTTGCAAACTTGCAGGCCGCACCAATTGGCAGTGAAGTTGTTGGGGTCAGAGGTGATGACATGTTTCCATGCTTGGAGTGCTGTGTAAGCCTGTAGAAGTCTAGGGTTGGAGACTTGGTGAGAGGGTTTGAAGAGGAAGATGATAGAGAAGATGACACCGAGGGACAAAGTGAGACTTGGGTTTTTCATTTTTGAGAGCATAGCCACAGAAATGTCCTTATCTGTTGTGTGATGTTCAAGGATAGGGATTGAAGTTTATACATATGGATTTTGAGAAGTAGTCTTGACTTGTATCTCACTCTAGGTAGGTAGCACAGAAGGGCTTTTTGAATTTGGATTAATTGACTTACAATTGGTCAATTAGTAGGTAACAAGAATGTTCTATCAATTCATGCAATGCACTGGCATATGCATGGCAAAGGATGGAGATGTTAATTTTGTTTCTTGTAGAGAGTCTAAAGAAGAGGGTTGGCATGAAATTGGCAACAGATGCTACCAAACACACGTTTTTTTACCAGCCCGGCTTTAAAATTAATATGTTTGCTCAAAAGTACGTGGAGAATTGTTCAACAGATTAAGATATATATATATATATATATATATTTGCAGTTTTTCAAAGGTCTATATTTTACTGATATACTCAGACAGTGGACTGGATTGCTAAAACAAAGACTATGTCTGTGTAAAGCCTTGAGGAGGCAGATATCAAAGTCACACACACGGCAGAGCAGGTAGATTTAAAGGAAGAGAAAGTGTGTGTAGGTTGCAAAGTCCATTCAAGCATGCTTCGTTTTCATATTCTTTTCTTTTGGGATTGGATTTGCTTGTGATATTTTCGTTACCCCAACTTGCAAGTGGAAACTTGTTGAGGAGAGGGATAGATAATCCAAGTCAAATACCAACACACAAACCAAAATCTGTATTAAGCAAACAAGGATTGAAAAGTCCAAATCCAAATAAAAAAAGCCAACCATAAAGCTATAGCCCAATCTGATGCCCTAATTAACCACCTCAACCTACAATAAGTTAGCAAAAAATAGGATCATACTTGTATTAGTATATCATTTTCGAATCAATTGTTAGAAAAATATAAAGGAAAGAGAGGGAAAGACAGCAGCACTCAGAGGAGTTAGAATGTAACAATACTAAAGTCATTTTATTGAATCTATCAACTATAAAAGATAATAATAATAATAATAATACTAGCTCAGCAACCTCAGCCTTATCTTAAATATGAAATGGCTGTAAATGAATGAGGAAAAGTGGAGTGGAATTCGGGTGAAGATGAAATTTGAAATTTCATATTGCTAAAGCATTTTGCTTAAGAATTCAAGGTGAGAATTATAAATTCATGGAGAGAGTTGTGTGCGTTGAACGCTTAATCCTAAATATGAATTTGGATTTTGGACTAGACTTCGGACCCTAAACCCTAAACTCTCGTTACATAAGTAGTTTACATTTTCCTTTGCATGAACTGAAACTTAAGAATTTGTTTTCTTGGTAAGAAAAAGAAATCCGACCATGACCCCATTTATTATTATCTTTTTATACAAACGATAATCTACGTTAATCTAATATAAACTATAGAGAGGGAGATTCAAACTCGAGTGCAGAGTGGGAGAACATCTACTTATTGGCTAAGTTCATGTCTGCTAACCGATTCTTCATTGGTTCAGATCTGACATAGTATGTGTTGTAGGCTAGGGCTAAGACAAGAGATAATATTTTTGGGCAGATACGGTTAATTCTCGAAATTCTTTTGATCCACTTATACATGACTCAGATAAAACGACCGACCCCATTTTTCACTTTTGAAGTCCTCGTGAAATGAAACCATGGCTCAGAATCACATTTTATTGGGTCAGCAGCTAAAACCGTAATAAAGAAAACGGAGGTTTTATTGAAGGAGACGGTAGCTTTACTTGCAGTGAGTTGCTCTCTCTTTTCTGTCCCTCTCATAAACCTTAGTGAGCAGTAAGGGTCATTAAAGGGATAAAAGAATGGCGGAAGCAGAAGGAGGCTAGAGGTAAAAGAGAAGCTTCGAGCTCCAACGCACACTTTGGCCTACTTGGAAAATCGGGGGTCTTTTTTATTTTTTCAATAAATAATATAACCACGCGGCTATCCTATTAATTAAAAAACAAACAAAAACACCGTAGTATAGCCCCTCGGCTGTTAAAAAAAATACAATACACATATTATACACGTACATACATATTTTTCATGTTTAATACACATATTTTTTACAAATTTTTAATAATACACATAAAATTCAAGTATTATACACATAATTTTCACGTATTATTGAATAAAAATAAAATATATTTAAATAGTATAGCCTCGCAGCTATAATGTAGTTTTTTAAATTTTTTTAAATTAATAGGCAAAAGGCAAAAGGCAAAAGGCAGAGAATGGTGAAACATTCAAAATACCATAAAATGCCATTGGTTAATCCAAATATTAAGAATTAAAGTTATTAATTAAATGAGGATAATATGGTAAAGTCACACTTTCTCATATTTAAAAAATTAAAATTAAAATTAAAAGAAAAATTAGATAATGAATCCTATTTTTACAGAACACAGCTACCCATTATCTTTTTTAATTCTAAAATAAATTTAAATTTATAAAAATAAAATAAATAAATAAATAAAAGCCTTTCGTAGGCAGAAGAGTAGTATTTTTTTTTTTTTTTTTTTTTTTTTTTTTTTTTTTTTTTAATAATTATACGCGTAAAGGACCTAAATAACCCGGGAATAGCTGGTCGCCTATACTATTTTGAAAAATACGCGATAGTATCGCCGCCCGGCTATACTATTTATATATAAAAAGGGATGTGTAGTGTCACAATAGGTATAGCCGTGCGGCTATACTATTTTTAAAAATTAAAAATGCAGGATAGCTGCTGGGCTATACTATTTAATTAAAAAGAGGAGGACCGTGTCAAAAATAGTATAGCCGAGCGGCTATACTATTTTTAATAAAAGAAATACCGTAAAAAATATGTATGCATATCTATCAGTTCAACAAGAATCATATATATATATATATATATATATATATATATATATATATATATTCTTTAGAAAGCGTTCTTTCGATCAATTCAATCTAGTTAATTGCAGGGTTGAAACAAAAGTAATTATAATTGGCGTTGGTGATGTGTTGACGTTTTATTAGTTTTGACAGCAACAAGCGGGTAAAAACGACATGCAAGAAAATAATTCCTTAATTCTTCCTCAAGTTTTAAGAGTGTATAATTACACTCTCTAAATCATTAGAGCAGAGAAATTTAAGCAAATACCATGGAATGTCGTCTCTTTCTCTCATTGTTTCACCCAGGAGGAGAGAGATATGGGATCAGGCACACCAGGAACAATGTTCTAGCCTCTTCTCTGTTGGATCAAGTTAAACTTTTCCGATTAATACTGTCTTGTCTAATTAGATTAGTATTGTTCCGGCATTTTCCCCTTCAGTCCACTTGATCGATTTTTCCTGCAGTAGCTTCAAAACCTGTGTAAATGGAAAAAGGAAAAGCCAAGTATGAAGCATTGTTCAAACAGATGCAGCAAGTAATTATGAACCAATCTTACCAATATTCGCCTGCGAGATCCTTTTGAGATCTCTTCCTCTTGTGTCTCAATGATGACCTTAAGACACATGATTGCTGACGAGAAGACAACAAATAATTACAAATAACAAGAAAGAAGTTCAAAGAATAACTAGGAACATGAGAACGTTCACTTACATGAGATTCCAGAAAATGAAGAAATTTGACACTTCAAAAGACAAAGACACATCGCCTCCTTGGCACCATGTTCTTGCAAGCCAAGCACTATTTCACCTTGTGTCTCAAGGTTTCTGATGACGAACACACAATAAAAGAAAAAAAATTAACATTGTGGGATCCTATACACCACCATTAACCAATATCCACAGAGAGTAGAAACACACACCACAACGAAAAGGATGCTAACCTTGTTCTAAGAATCATTTCCTTTGACTCTTCATCCATTTCGGGTGCCTTTTTTGGAAAATATTTCCCGGCCACAGAACAATAGAATCCATAAATTCATTTAAAAAAGGGAAAACAAACTATAATGCGAATTCTACACTTAAAAATTGGTATCTTATATTTTTAGCTTAGATATGTGATCAAGTCCGGCTTGGTATCTGCATTAAGTGAAACTCCCCCTTGTTCAATTTTTGAAGCATGTATTTCATTTTATCCAACAGAAGAGTGTGTTTAAGTAAAGCTATTTGCAATATAGTCGTAAGATGCTATTTCCTTTTCTTTTTTAAAAAAATTTATTTATAAATAATTCATATCCAATCACTTCATAACAGCAAGTAAGCCTTACTTGTTCTAGAAGTTTGTTTGCTCGATCACTACTACAAAAATCGAAATAGACGACGGGAAACCACCGTCGTGTAAAAGGTTTTCGCCCGGTCGTGAAATCGACTGCCGTCTATTTGGGTTTCAAACTACGACGGCTTTTCACCGTCGTTGTTTATCAGTAAAGATGACGGTTTTCAAAGAAAATCGTCGTTGTTTAGAGGTAAAGATCGTTAATTATAGGAGGAAAGACGACTGTTTTTAATAAAACCGTCGTATATTGTATGTAAAGATGACGATTTTTTTATGAAAACCGTCGTGGATTGTTTATAAAGACGTCATCTTTACATACAATAGACGACCTTTTTTTTATAAAAAGCATCATCTTTACATACAATAGACGACGGTTTTTATAAAAAGCGTCATCTTTACATACAATCGACGACGGTTTTTTATAAAAAGCGTCATCTTTACGTACAATAGACGACGGTTTTTTATAAAAAGCGTCATCTTTACGTACAATAGACGACGTTTTTTTTATAAAAAGCGTCATCTTTATATATAATAGACGACCTTTTTTTTAAAAAAAAAGTGTCATCTTTATATATAATAGACGACGGTTTTTATAAAAAGCGTCATCTTTACATATAATAGACGACGGTTTTTTTATAAAAAGCGTCATCTTTACATATAATAGACGACGGTTTTTTTCGGTTTTTATAAAAAGCGTCATCTTTACATACAATAGACGACGGTTTTTTTCGGTTTTTTATAAAAAGCGTCATCTTTACATACAATAGACGACGGTTTTTTTCGGTTTTTTATAAAAAGCTTCATCTTTACATATAATAGACGACGGTTTTAAAAAAAATCGTCATCTTTACATATAATAGACGACGGTTTTTATAAAAAGCGTCATCTTTACGTACAATAGACGACGTTTTTTTTTATAAAAATTGTTATCTTTACGTACAATAGACGACGGTTTTTTTTATAAAAAGCGTCATCTTTACGTATAATAGACGACGGTTTTATAAAAAGCGTCATCTTTACATACAATAGACGACGGTTTTTATAAAAAGCGTCCTCTTTACATACAATAGACGACGGTTTTTATAAAAAAAGCGTCATCTTTACGTACAATAATGCTTTTTGATTTCCTATGATGCTATACAACGATTTTAACTAGAAAACCAACCATAATGCTTTATCAAAAATAGTTTCTTTCATAAAACTTGAAGATTCAATAGTTATTACATAGTTAACCAATCTTTATTCTACAACAAACATAATTCCTAACAAGACCTACGTACTCCTAATCCAAGCATTCCTCATCCAAACATACAAATGATGCACAACTGAAGTCTCCTCCATCATCCCTGTAAATAAATCAAAATGACAAAGAGAGAAAAAAAAAGAAGCTAAGATTATAAACATAAAAAATTAGGTGGAAGAGAAATTTTACCATTGGTCCATATTTCCATAGAAAACTTGTAAAATGAGCATAAAAAAGACCATCGAGAACCTGCAAATTTTCAACAACAAAAAAACATACGTCTCACATAGAAAACCTGCAAAAGAAAGAGTTATAAATCTGCAAGCTTCCTCCTCATCTCCTGATAACCAAATCAGAAAATCTAAAAAGAAACCAGAAATAAAAAAAAATATGTAAACAAATCAGACAAATCAAGAAAGACAAAATCTGAAATTAGGGATACAAAGAACATACCAAAAACGCAAAGAGACTAATCCAGAATTCACTAGCAAGATATAGAAGGGTATTAAGAGATTAGGTGACTTTCAAATCAACCTTTCAACCAGCTTTGATTCTCAAATACAGAACATCCCTCTACATCTTATGGATTTGCTAAGATCTTTTGATGATTTTGTAGAGAGTTTTATGAGGGTGTTTTAGAGAGTGCATGAGGGTTTCAAGGAGGGAGAGATAAGGTTTTCAGAGACGGGGGAAAATCTGAAAATTTGACAAGCGCGAATTCACTTAAGTAGACTTTTTTAGCGTGTTTTAAAAGACGACGCTTGTTAATGAGAGATAAGATTTTCAAAGACGGGTGAAAATTTGAAAATTTATGGAGCGCGAATTCACTTAAGCGGCCATTTTTTAGCGCGTTTTAAAAGACGACGCTTTTTTTAAAAAAAAATTTGTCATCTTTACATATAATATACGACGGTTTTTTTTATAAAAAGCGTCATCTTTACATATAATAGACGACGGTTTTTATAAAAAGCGTCATCTTTACATACAATAGACGACGGTTTTTTATAAAAAGCGTCATCTTTACGTACAATAGACGACGGTTTTTTATAAAAAGCGTCATCTTTACGTACAATAGACGACGGTTTTTATAAAAAACGTCATCTTTACATACAATAGACGACGTTTTTTTCCACTACACTTCTTGACCCTATATGAATACAATGACTGAATTTGATCTTCAATTTAAAATATTTACACTAGTGGATACCACAAAATCTTATGTTATATTTAACGAAAGTATAAATAAACTCTTAATTGTTAGTGAATATTTTTTTTTATGGCATACGCATTTTAAGAAACTAGTTTCAATGATCCAACCGTCAAACATGTTTGTTTATGCTTCGAGATCATATACGCCAAAAATCGGAAAAAATAAACATTCAGAGATCAAGTAACGAGACAAAAAATTTCAACGGTTATAAATGAAAAATCATGATTTAACGGTTATTTTAACTCCGATTTTGATGATTTTTTACCACTACAGTCCTTGACCCAATATGAATACAATGATTGAATTTGATCTTCAATTTAAAATATTTACACTAGTGGATACCACAAAATCTTATGTCATATTTAATGAAAGTATAAATAAACTCTTCATTGTTAGTGAATATATTGTTTTGATGGCATACGCATTCTAAGAAACTAGTTTCAATGATCCAACCGTCAAACATGTTTGTTTATGCTTCGAGATCATATACGCCAAAAATCGGAAAAAAATAAACATTCAGAGATCAAGTAACGAGACAAAAAATTTCAACGGTTATAAATGAAAAATCATGATTTAACGGTTATTTTAACTCCGATTTTGATGATTTTTTACCACTACAGTCCTTGACCCAATATGAATACAATGATTGAATTTGATCTTCAATTTAAAATATTTACACTAGTGGATACCACAAAATCTTATGTCATATTTAATGAAAGTATAAATAAACTCTTCATTGTTAGTTAATATATTGTTTTGATGGCATACGCATTCTAAGAAACTAGTTTCAATGATCCAACCGTCAAAAATGTTTGTTTATACTTCGAGATCATATACGCCAAAAATCAGAAAAAATAAACATTCAGAGATAAAGTAACGGGACAAAAAATTTCGACGGTTATAAATGAAAAATCATGATTTAACGGTTATTTTAACTCCGATTTTGATGATTTTTTACAGCTACACTCCTTGACCCTATATGAATACAATGACTGAATTTGATCTTCAATTTAAAATATTTACACTAGTGGATACCACAAAATCTTATGTTATATTTAACGAAAGTATAAATAAACTCTTAATTGTTAGTGAATATATTGTTTTGATGGCATACGCATTCTAAGAAACTAGTTTCAACGATCCAACCGTCAAACTTGTTTGTTTATACTTCGAGATCATCTACACCAAAAATCGAAAAAAATAAACATTCAAAGATAAAGTAACGGGACAAAAAATTTCGACGGTTATAAATGAAAATTCATGATTTAACGGTTATTATAACAAACCATCATCTTTACATATAATAGACGACCATTTTTTATAAAAAAACGTCATCTTTATATATAATAGACGACCCTTTTTTAAAAAAAAATTGTCATCTTTATATATAATAGACGACGGTTTTTATAAAAAGCGTCATCTTTACATATAATAGACGACGGTTTTTTTTATAAAAAGCGTCGTCTTTACATATAATAGACGACGGTTTTTTCGGTTTTTATAAAAAGCGTCATCTTTACATACAATAGACGACGGTTTTTTCGGTTTTTATAAAAAGCGTCATCTTTACATACAATAGACGACGGTTTTTTTCGGTTTTTATAAAAAGCTTCATTTTTACATATAATAGACGACGGTTTTATAAAGTCGTCATCTTTACATATAATAGACGACGGTTTTAAAAAAAAATCGTCATCTTTACACATAATAGACGACGGTTTTTAAAAAAATCGTCATCTTTACATATAATAGACGACGGTTTGTAATAAAAATCGTCGTCTTTACATATAATAGACGACGGTTTTATAAAATCGTCGTCTTTACATATAATAGACGACGGTTTTAAAAAAAATCGTCATCTTTACACATAATAGACGACGGTTTTTTAAAAAAATCGTCATCTTTACATATATTAGACGACGGTTTGTAATAAAAAATCGTCGTCTTTACATATAATAGACGACGGTTTTATAAAATTGTCGTCTTTACATATAATAGACGACGGTTTTATAAAATCGTCATCTTTACATATAATAGACGACGGTTTTTTAAAAAAATCGTCATCTTTACATATAATAGACGACGGTTTAAATATAAGGTATGACGTATAAAGGGAATAAATACGACGTTAAATTTTATAATACGTCGTTAAATGAAAAACAAACGTGGTGAGATTTAAAGATACCGTCGTAGAACTATACAAGAAAGACGTCGATATATTTTTATTTTCCGTCGTTGTACATTAATTTAATACGGCGATATTTTGTATTTTACCGCCGTGGATTTATTTGTAATTATATGGCGCCTTATACGAAAACTTGGTCGTGTTATTTTCTGCGTAAAAACGGCGGCTTTTTTTGAAATCGTCGTCTTTACTTTCTACGTCGGTCGATTCATAACTTCTGCCGTTCTTTATTTGCTTTGATTTTACACTGCGGAAATCCTGTTTCAAATAGACGTCGGTTTTTTAATTAGGTACGTCGTTGTTTATAAACAACCATTTGAATCTCCATTTTTTAGGTGTCTAAGGTGTTATTACACGGCGGTTTTATAGAACCGTCGTCTTTTAAAAAACAACGACGGTTTTCACTTAGACCGTCGTTTTTTTCTGGTCGTCTTTGTCACTTTTTGTAGTAGTGGATCATGATCCTCCTTAGCAAATGCCTCTACAGCCTGGCAAGGAAAATTGATATCCTTACACTTGAAGGCTGCTAAGAGAAACTACTCTCCACGTTTTATAGATCAAATAATTGCAAATAAAATACTAAACCCTAAAAAGCCACATACAGCCTGGAAATATTCCTTCATTGTAGTCCGATACTCCTTCATAGCTTTACGAAAAACCTGGCGTCATCTGCATCTGCAATTTAGCACACTTTAATTATGAAAGAAAATACAAACATAAAAATGAAATTGACAGATAAATCAAGAGCAACCACACATCAAAATTAGCTAGTGCCTTAATAGGTCTATCTTTAGTACAAATCTGGATTTCATGGGAAATGAATAAAATCCAGAGAACAGTTTACCATTTACCATACAAACCGATTCCAATACTCCTATCTAAAAAAAACCAGGGAAATGAAGTTTCCCCCATACATAGAAAAGGTTCTTCAGAAATGAGCCAAGAGTCTTTCTCAGAGAGCTGAAAGTTCTGTCATCCTGAGTTTATAAACAGAAAATGTGGTTTTGAGACATGTTTGCATAAATATATACACATGGAGACATCAGTACACGCCTTTTTTCTTAAATAAAAAAATAATAATAAATAAAGGAAGAGAGAGAGAGAGAGAGGGGGGTAGTACCTGCTTCTTCTTTTTCAAGGACTCTTCCAGTTTAGCAATTTTATCAGTACAAGCTTTCTCATGCTCAGATATCAGACTCCTTTCTTTCTTTCCTGACATGACATCAATCCATCAGAAAATTTTGGTGTATTTGATTTCACTATAAGGAGGAGTAAAGGAGTTTTGTTGCTTGCTCAGTTGTTCATATCGTGTGCAGAGCCTTTCCTTCTCTTCTTCGTAGTTGGAAATGAAGTCTGTCAAATAGAACAACAATGCTCAACAGAGTCGATGGGTTATATTAGCTAATAATTGCAAGGCCTGTTCTGCAGTTTTGATATGATGCTCTTAAATTTTACTTATTACTGGAAAATGGAGCCAAACTAAAGGAGCTACATGCATAAGATGACAGTCGACAATGTCATGTTCTGTGTGCAGAGTAATAAAAAGCAGAGGCTTCGTATCCATAAATCCGAAACCGAAATTGTGCAGACAAAAATGCTAGTTGCTGATAAGAAACTTTGCTAAATCACTATGTGCAGACAAATAAGCTAGTTGCTGATTAGGTAAATACCTATTCAATTGAATTTATGCTATTAATTACACTTACAATCCAGTTACACAGAAACGCTTAATAGTATGAAGAGAAATCAGATGCAATTACAAGATTTGGAAACTGTAGGGACTACCTTTCAAGGCCTGTAGATATTGGGCTTGGAACTTGGCAGTTTCAGTCTTCAAGCAATTCTCACACTGCAGACATATATTATATATAACCAAATTATTAATCAGAATAAAAATTTTGGGCATCAAACAAATTAACTAGAAATTCAAATTTCTCCGCAAGGTCATCCATGGTTTACCTCTTTTCTTCTCCTTCCACAGACCTCTTTTGAGCTCTTCGAAAGAGATTTAGCGGAACTTTTGTAAGAATATTTTATAAATATTCTGTGTGGCCCACATGAAGTGACCTATGTGGTAAATAAATTGTTTAATTGGTTTAATAAATATTATTCAGAATAATTATATTGGTCAAATAAAGAGAAGTAGTTTCCTATTATTACTGTGATGGGTGGTAATTGATTATGGGCTTCACTAGGAAACGGGTCCTCTCTCTGCCTATAATAGTGCACATACCCATCTTATGTGTACACTGATGAAGACACGGATTAGGGTTTTCTAAACGTGCAAAAGGCTAGAGAGAGAAATCTATTTCCTCCACACTGACGACTCGCCTACGGATTGCTCAAGACAAATATCTTGATATGGTAGAAGACTAATCATTCAAGGTATGTATGTAATTTAAGTCTAATTGAATTTCCGCCTAATGTTATTGTGAAAATCATGAAGTTCAAGATCTTGGGTCATGGATTAGGTTCTTATGGTTTTACCCAATATTAAGTTTACAACTTTGTCTGACAATTGAAGAATACAAAAGGCATAAAATCCAAATGCCTAAATAGTAGCTGTTTGAACATTTCATATAAAGCTTAAAAAAAGATGGTTCATTAGGTTTCACTAAATAAAATTAAAGATTCATAATGTAAATTCTATCAGAACTAACGCAGATAAGCAAGCAATTGTACCTTCAATTTTCAGAGTTTATTGCAATCTGTAAACGAAATGGAAAACAAAGCAATAAAACAAGGACAATCGAATTAATCTCGCAAAGAAACAACTCAACGATATTCGAATTTCGGCGATAATCAAACTGGACCAGACCGATATGATTCGGCTCACCTTGAAACGGTCTCTTCGTTCTTCTTAAGCCCGTCCTTGTGAGCTTTCTCTCGGATCTGGTGCAGTGCCGACATAATTCCTTTTGTTGACGCAGAAAAATGGTTTGGCACTTTCCCGCGCAACTTAGTGATTTATTTTTCCTTCGGTATTCTATGGCCTCGGTAGGGCGTTATACCTGTAAGATAGCAAACGCACAGTAAGTCCTAGGGCACCGGTGTGGTACCGGCCGAAGGCTCTCCGATGCTTAAGTAAGTATAGATTTAGTAAGTTTGAACTACATATCAATAGGTAGTATGTCGTGAGTTCTGATTGATTACCTCCAAACTAAGGTGGTTGTCCTCTTTTATAGGCCTTGGGAGGTGTGCAATTTGTTTAGAGTTTTGATGTGGGACTGTGGACATCAATTGTGGGACTGCCACATGTCCCTGGGGGTGAGGTTGCCCTAATGATGCGACCGGTAGGAATGATACCGAAGATAGATGCCGAAGGCTCCCATCGCTCGGGTTTGGTCCACGTGTCCGATGTTCACTGGCTGTTCATTTTGGTATAAACACCTTTGATATCACTGTAAAATTCAACCATAATCTCAATCTCATAACTTCATCCACAAATCTACGAGAAACAAAAAAGATCAAGAAGAAATTATAGGAAAACGAACTTGGAGAGGTCGAGATCGAGGTGATCCGATTTGGTGAGCTGAGGCTCGGTCCTGCGCTTCTTGTTACTCGCTTTGGCGGTCGACATTGTTATTAGGCTTCCAAATTATAAAAAACCGTTTTTTAAATGTTAAAATAGTAAAACCATTTTTTTTCTTTTTCTGAAAATAATAAAACCTTCTAAGTGAGGACGCGGAGTCCGTGTTGTACAAGAATTCCTATAGACGTTAGGGTTACGCAGCCCACTGAAGCCTATATAATGACCCCGTCTCTTTTCTCTCATAATTTACCCTAAATCCCAATTTACGCAGCCCAAGCGGCAGTTTTAGTTTTCCCCTTCCGAGCAAACACAGTCATGGACGGCGGCCTTGTGTCTCCACTTTTGCAAATCCACCGGCCAAAGCCAATCAGTATGTTTTTCCTTTTTCGTTTAATTTAAGGGTTTGTGATGAAGATTATGTGCAATTTAATTATATGCCTTAGATTTTGTGTATGATAAATTCCCTATGAGAATATCCTCGCTTTGGTTATAGTAGAATTTCGAACAATATCCTGCCTCTAGATGTTAGGTGGAAGCATGTTGCATATGACATTTTCTCCATGTATCATTGTGTGCTCTGGTAAAATCAAAGTGTTGTTTTAATATTATTTTTGTTGGTGTAATTATAGAGGATATATATTATGCCAAAATTTTGAATCGGTTTTTGAAGATAATTTTTTCCATTTAAGTTATTTTGGTATGTAGATGATATTTAATAATATTGTTATTTGTTGATGGATGTCATTCCTTCTAACTTCTTTGGCATCTTCACCTTTCTTCTTTTGTATTTATTGGTAATTTTTTATTTTAGGGAAAAAGAAAAAAAGAAAAAAATGCGCCTACATCTTCTCTATTTACATATATTCGTTTTTTTAAATCTCTTATGACATAACATATTTGTTCTGCCAAATTTTGAATCAGCCTTTGAAGATTTTTTTTTTCCAGCCAATTTATTTTGGTGTGTGCGTGATGCATAGCCGATATTTAATACTATCGTTATTTGTTGATGGGATCATAAATGTCATTCCTTCTAACTTCTTTGACATCACCACCTTTTTTCTTTTTGTATTTAACAATGTAATTGCATGGAAACAGGGAGCCAGGGTATTGAATCAAATATTGTTGAATCAAAGGCTGTTGAATCTGAGGTTGTTGAACTTATTGGTAAGCTTTTGATTTTAGGGACAAAGAAAAAAAATGCACCTACAACTTCTATATTTACATATATTCCTCTTCTTTTTTTTTAATCTCTTATGACATAACATCTATACTATGCCAAAATTTTGAATCAGTTTTTTAAGATGATTTTTTCTAGCCAAGTTATTTTGGTGTGTGCATGATATAGCCGATATTTAATAATATCGTTATTTGTTGATGGGATTATAGATGTCATTCCTTCTAACTTCTTTGACATCATCACCTTTTTTATTTGTGTATTTAACAATATAATTGCATGGAAACAGGTAGCGAGGCTGATGAATTTGAGGAGGCTGATGAATCGGAGGCTGATGAATCGGAGGCTGATGAATCCGAGATTGATGAATCCGAGATTGATGAATCGGAGACTGATGACTCGGAGGCTGATGAGTCGGATTCTGAAAAACTTATTGGTAAGCTTTTGATTTTGGGGACCAAAAAAAATCTCTTATAACATCTATGTGTTTGTTGTTATTTTATGTAATGTGCTAACAATACTGATTTTTTAGTTTTATCACCTTCATTCATTCATTGTTTTAAAAATAATAATAATAATAACTGATTCTTTTTATTGCTTTTATTGTATTTAACAATGGATCAACATATTGCACGCAGGTCGTGAATGTCAGTTTTGTTTAAAGGTGGGTGATCACTTCTCACAAACATGCTCTTACAGGTATCATGTCCCAAAGAACGCAATTGTTGGCAAGAGGTGTATGGTAGTTTGTAATTTGTGTGGTTGCCTCTTTAGAGACTCATGTTGTGGCATTTGTGGCCAAAGCGATGGATGTGCAATTCTTATGAACTGTTTACATTGTGGGAAGATAGGTGAACACTTGATGTCTATGTGTCCGAGCCGCGAGGGGAAACCTTCTTGTTTTTCTTTGGACCCTTATACTGGTTCTGTTATTTCCATTTAAGTGGTAGAGAATGGAGAGTTAATGGTACTCTAAAAGTTAAAGCAAAGATTAAATGTTAATTTCAATTTCAACAAATTTTTAGAATTTTCATTTTAAATGTTTTTAAATAATTGTACTCTTCGTAGACTTGTAGAGTAACTCACTTTATGAGTAGATCTCCTGCAATATTTAATTTGACTCCTACATGTGGCCATGTATCCCTATGTTGTATGAGATTGACTGCATACACCAATAAATCACCCAAGTTTTAATTGTACTTACTGGTTCTCTGTCATCTGCTGCTCAGGTGGAATTTGAGCCACCTTTTCCTCCTTAGGTGTACCCTTTTTCTTGTTGCTCTTTTTATCCTCTTTATCCTTCCAACTCTCTACTCTGTTCTTCCAAATTGGACTCCCATAGTCATCATTTAATTCTTCAAAGATAACAAAATAAGATAATTATAAAATATAAAAAAACGAGACAAGGGAATAAATCAAGCAAGAAACAGAAATATGACTGACCACTATCCACTGCAGACACATTGCTGACGTGCCTAGCATGAACTCCGATATCCTGCTTAAACAAAGATAAAATTCGCAAGCTGTAAGAAACCTAATATTCTTAAACACACTGAGTATAAACAAAATATTAACTCATTTTAATGAATCTATCAACTATAAAAGATAATAATAATAATAATAATAACAATAGTACTAGCTCAGCAACCTCAGCCTTATCCTAAATATGAAATGGCTTTAAATGAATGAGGAAAAGTGGAGTGGAATTGGGGTGAAGATGAAATTTGAATTTCATATTGCTAAAGCATTTTGCTTAAGAATTTGAGGTGAGAATTATAAATTCATGGAGAGAGTTGTGTGCGTTGAAAGCTTAATCCTAAATATATATTCGGATTTTGAACCCTAAATTCAATTCCAAAGGTCTACACCTAAATTATGGATCACAAACACAAACACAAACTTCATATTTGAATTCGATTTGGACTAGACTCCGGACCCTAAATTCTACTGCTTTATCGTAGCTTATGATATCTTTTATTATTTATGTGTGATTTTATAATTAATTGGTTTACTTTTGGACCAAGCAGTCTTGGTGCCCAAGTCTTGTAAAGCCTATAAATAAGGCTAATGTAATAGTTGTAAGGGAATGGAATATTGATGATTAATGAAATAGTTTATTTGTGGCATGGATTTGCTACGATATATGTGAGTTTGCACTAGCCCTAGATTTCGGTGCTCGTGTATGTGGTTGGTGACCTGTGTCCCGATCCCCGATCCCTATCAATTGGTATCAGAGCTATGGCTCAAGATCTGCTTTATCGGGGAGGTTTTTGGATGGAGGGTCGTGTTGACAACTACAACGACATGGAGGAAATTAGGAGGATACTACGGCAACTTACGGAACGCGTCGCTCGCATCGAAGCTCGAACCCAGATAGGTAAGAGTTCTAACGGGGAGAGATGCGTGAACCCTTATTTGAACCGAGTAGCTCGCATCGACACTCTAAGCCGTGGGAGTCTCGACGGGGAGTACGAGGGGGATAACTCTTTTCATTATTGCGCTTCGTTGTGTGAGTCAAGTGAAGAGTACGGTTATTCTCATTGTGTCTTTGAAGGTATAAATAGATTTGGTAATTTTGGTACATCTTATTATTCATCAAAGTTATTAAATTTGGATTTGCCTCCAATATTTGATCCTTGCAACTGTGAAAATTGCAATGAAAATTGTTTGGGTGTTCAAAGCAATTTTGATAAGCAATTTATTGATCAGAACAGTGAAGATATGAGAATTGAGAAAACTTTCGAAGATATTATTGATTTTATGGGCATTAATGTTTTCACTTGGAAGGTTGCCAAAACTTTGGTTGATTTTGTCAGTCGGTTGAAGATTCTAGAGAGAAACATTTGCATTGTTAGAGGGAGTAAGAAGAAGCCAAGAATAACGAAATATTCCAAATATCTATTTATTTGGAAAGGAAGGTTTCAATTGGATGCCAAAAGATCTAGAATTAATATGAAGCAATTGGAGATTTTACTCGGATTTTCCTCAATCAAAGGCTTGAATTCGAGGACGAATTCTTTCCAACCAGGGGAGTCTGATGCAGAAGCATAGGGGTGGATCAAGATAGATATTTATCATTTAATTAGTTATTTCATGATATATTTTTATTTTTTTATTTAGGTAGTTTTATGATATCTTTTATTATTTATGTGTGATTTTATAATTAATTAGTTACTTTTGGACCAAGCAGTCTTGGTGCCCAAGTCTTGTTAAACCTATAAATAAGGATATTGTAATAGTTGTAGGGAATTGAATATTGATGATTAATGAAATAGTTTATTTGTGGCATGGATTTGCTACGATATATGTGAGTTTGCACTAGCCCTAGATTTCGGTGCTCGTGTATGTGGTTGGTGACCTGTGTCCTGATCCCGATCCCCATCAATATTTGATGCAGGGCAGCGGCTATAAGCTGCTGTCCAGCGACCCAAACATACCCAAAATACAGAGAATAGAAGGATAAAGCAGTAGAATCGAAGTTGGAACGAAGATAATTGAGTTCTAGGGCAAAATCCCAACAGAAACTCTATAGACTAACGTCTGAAATTATATTCATCAACAAAACTAAATACAAGAGTCTCTAAATAGCCTATTTATACTAGAATACACCAGCCTAGAATTCCTATTCCTAGTTTAATAAGAAATCCTAATTGACAAAGGAAATTAAAACCTAAACAGGAAAATAAACCAAATCCTAGTAAGAATAGGAAAACAAGTAATAAAATAACCTATTAATTTAATATAACTAAAACTTAGCCTTATTGGCTGATGCCCACTTAGATTAGGAAAATCTAATAGATGCTCCTGCATCAACTCCACCGGGTTGGGAAGAATTCTTCCTCGAATTCCAATCGTTTGGTGAAAACCGCCTAGACATAACCTCCTTTTAGATAAGTTGTCCATAGAACTTTGGCCTTGATATTGAACCTTCCCACACCAAAGAAATAGATATTTAGAATATTTGATCCTTCTGGAACAGTACCAGATATCTTCTGCAGCCAAACTCTCAGCCCAAAACTCTTCACGCTAAAAACCAGTAGTCTAACAAGGTCAATGACGTTCTTGGTAGTTTGAAAATTAAAAGAATCAACCCCAAGAAAATCAGCATACTCATAAGTATCACCTTTGAAGGAATTCAGCTCATCTCCAACAATTCCCCCAAGAATTTCTTGAATTACCTTTCCTTCAAATGTGGGTTGATTGTGTTGCTTCAAAAGTTCAAACCCAGCTTCTTCTTGATTCACTGCCTTCAAGATTACACTAGATTCACCTTGTTTACTCTCACCAAATACCTTGTCAGAAGCTTTCTCAATTCCCAAACAAACTTCACAATCTTCTTCCAAACAACAGTCAAACACGGGAGGGTCTTCAAATTTAGGGTATTGTCATCTTCTAATTTATTTGAAGCCCCCTCAACATCCTTCTTAGTAACAAGTGGATACACAGACGCCACCTTCTTGCTCTCAATGTCAAACTCATGGCAGAATCCTTCTTCAAGCGACTGCAAAGTCCACTTTCTCCCATCCTTATAGAATGAATATGTGTTAGCTTTAGTAGAATGCATCATGTCTTTGTCAAACAACCATGGTCTTCCCAATAAGATATGACATGCGTCTGTGGGAACAACATCACACCAAGCTTCATCCTCAATGGTATTACCAATAGTAAATTTAACCAAACACCTTGAAGTGATTGGTACTTCGCTTCCCTTTCGAAACCATGCAACCTTGTAGGGATTAGGATGCTTTTCAATTGGTAACTTCAATTTTTCTACCGCCTCCTTTGAAATAATGTTTTCACTACTTCCTCCATCAAAAATCACGTTGCACACCTTTTCCCCACAAAGGACTCGTGTTCGGAATATATTATGTCGACGCCAATCCTCTTCCTCAACTTTGGGAGTTGTCATCACTCGTCTTACCAACAAACATTCTCCTTCAACTGGTAAGAGATCAATAACTTCCTCTTCGTTGCCATAAACATCATACGATGGCTTTGGAAAGTTGATCTTATCACCTACCAAATTTATTCTTCTTTGTGGACAAGCGTAAGATTTATGCCCCGCCTCTCCGCAATTGAAACATCGAGCTTGTGAAGTACTTCCAGCCTTGGAATTCTTGACATTAGCGCCGTTTGGAGGATGAAATTGTGTTGTTTCCTTCCCCTTTTCACTCTTATTAGCACCCGAGTTCCTACCACCTATTCGGGTACTTGGATTGGCTTCTTCATCGCTTTGCGAACCCGTGTCTGGGTGGCTGGAAACTGCTCTCTTTCCACCACGACGCGATAGTCTTCGCTCTGCCATTAAAGCATATTGTCTAGCATCTTCAAGGTTGAACAAACGAACCACCCCCCATCTCATCTCGAATTGTCTGATTCAAACCAGAAAGATAACGAGATGTCATCTGTTCATTAGTCTCATTCAAACCAACTCGAATTGAGAGATTATTAAACTCTGATGTATATTCTTCAACAGACATGTCTCGTTGCTTTAAGTTATGAAACTGCTCATATAACTCCATGGTATAATCAGCAGGTAAAAACTGCTTTCGTAACTTGGATTTCATACGATCCCATGTGTTGATCTTCTGCTTCCCCTGCCGAGCACGCTGCTCTTCAACTCTCTTCCACCATTGAAGCGCGGTACTCTTCAATTTAAGCTTTACAAACAACACCTTGCGATCTTCTGCCATAGGCTTCCATTCAAAATAATTCTCTAGACTTGCCTCCCAATCCAAATAATCTTCAACATGCATCTTTCCATAGAAATCAACAACTTCAATTTTAATTCCTCCACCATTCAAATCCAACGCACGAACCAACCGCTCTTCCAATCCACCTCGATGACCACCACCATGGTTTCCAGCTTCATGAAAAAGGTTGTCGACGTCCGTTTCGTCTTCATATTCATCCTCACCACCACCTTCCGGTATGTGTAAGGGTCCGCGGTTGCGTTCCGGAATCTCCATATAGGCATCCGCGCGTTCCTGTCGTTGGAGGGCTTGCACCGCTCTCGACAAGTCTTCCATCATACGCCGCATCTCAGCCATCTCTGTGTGTTGGGCTTGGTTCCCTCGTCCACGACCTCTAGCACGTCCAACCATGGTGTGGAGCAAGGATTAACCTAGGCTCTAATACCAATTTGATGCAGGGCAGCGGCTATAAGCTGCTGTCCAGCGACCCAAACATACCCAAAATACAGAGAATAGAAGGATAAAGCAGTAGAATCGAAGTTGGAACGAAGATAATTGAGTTCTAGGGCAAAATCCCAACAGAAACTCTATAGACTAACGTCTGAAATTATATTCATCAACAAAACTAAATACAAGAGTCTCTAAATAGCCTATTTATACTAGAATACACCAGCCTAGAATTCCTATTCCTAGTTTAATAAGAAATCCTAATTGACAAAGGAAATTAAAACCTAAACAGGAAAATAAACCAAATCCTAGTAAGAATAGGAAAACAAGTAATAAAATAACCTATTAATTTAATATAACTAAAACTTAGCCTTATTGGCTGATGCCCACTTAGATTAGGAAAATCTAATAGATGCTCCTGCATCAACTCCACCGGGTTGGGAAGAATTCTTCCTCGAATTCCAATCGTTTGGTGAAAACCGCCTAGACATAACCTCCTTTTAGATAAGTTGTCCATAGAACTTTGGCCTTGATATTGAACCTTCCCCACACCAAAGAAATAGATATTTAGAATATTTGATCCTTCTGGAACAGTACCAGATATCTTCTGCAGCCAAACTCTCAGCCCAAAAACTCTTCACGCTAAAAACCAGTAGTCTAACAAGGTCAATGACGTTCTTGGTAGTTTGAAAATTAAAAGAATCCACCCCAAGAAAATCAGCATACTCATAAGTATCAACTTTGAAGGAATTCAGCTCATCTCCAACAATTCCCCCAAGAATTTCTTGAATTACCTTTCCTTCAAATGTGGGTTGATTGTGTTGCTTCAAAAGTACAAACCCAGCTTCTTCTTGATTCACTGCCTTCAAGATTACACTAGATTCAGCTTGTTTACTCTCACCAAATACCTTGTCAGAAGCTTTCTCAATTCCCAAACAAACTTCACAATCTTCTTCCAAACAACAGTCAAACACGGGAGGGTCTTCTAAATTTAGGGTATTGTCATTTTCTAATTTATTTGAAGCCCCCACAACATCCTTCTTAGTAACAAGTGGATACACAGACGCCACCTTCTTGCTCTCAATGTCAAACTCATGGCAGAATCCTTCTTCAAGCGACTGCAAAGTCCACTTTCTCCCATCCTTATAGAATGAATAGGTGTTAGCTTTAGTAGAATGCATCATGTCTTTGTCAAACAACCATGGTCTTCCCAATAAGATATGACATGCGTTTGTGGGAACAACATCACACCAAGCTTCATCCTCAATGGTATTACCAATAGTAAATTTAACCAAACACCTTGAAGTGATTGGTACTTCGCTTCCCTTTCGAAACCATGCAACCTTGTAGGGATTAGGATGCTTCTCAATTGGTAACTTCAATTTTTCTACCGCCTCCTTTGAAATAATGTTTTCACTACTTCCTCCATCAAAAATCACGTTGCACACCTTTTCCTCACAAAGGACTCGTGTTCGGAATATATTATGTCGACGCCAATCCTCTTCCTCAACTTTGGGAGTTGTGATCACTCGTCTTACCAACAAACATTCTCCTTCAACTGGTAAGAGATCAATAACTTCCTCTTCGTTGCCATAAACATCATACGATGGCTCTGGAAAGTTGATCTTATCACCTACCAAATTTATTCTTCTTTGTGGACAAGCGTAAGATTTATGCCCCGCCTCTCCGCAATTGAAACATCGAGCTTGTGAAGTACTTCCAGCCTTGGAATTCTTGACATTAGCGTCGTTTGGAGGATGAAATTGTGTTGTTTCCTTCCCCTTTTCACTCTTATTAGCACTCGAGTTCCTACCACCTATTCGGGTACTTGGATTGGCTTCTTCATCGCTTTGCGAACCCGTGTCTGGGTGGCTGGAAACTGCTCTCTCCACCACGACGCGATAGTCTTCGCTCTGCCATTAAAGCATATTGTCTAGCATCTTCAAGGTTGAACAAACGAACCACCCCCATCTTATCTCGAATTGTCTGATTCAAACCAGAAAGATAACGAGATGTCATCTGTTCATTAGTCTCATTCAAACCAACTCGAATTGAGAGATTATTAAACTCTGATGTATATTCTTCAACAGACATGTCTCGTTGCTTTAAGTTATGAAACTGCTCATATAACTCCATGGTATAATCAGCAGGTAAAAACTGCTTTCGTAACTTGGATTTCATACGATCCCATGTGTTGATCTTCTGCTTCCCCTGCCGAGCACGCTGCTCTTCAACTCTCTTCCACCATTGAAGCGCGGTACTCTTCAATTTAAGCTTTACAAACAACACCTTGCGATCTTCTGCCATAGGCTTCCATTCAAAATAATTCTCTAGACTTGCCTCCCAATCCAAATAATCTTCAACATGCATCTTTCCATAGAAATCAACAACTTCAATTTTAATTCCTCCACCATTCAAATCCAACGCACGAACCAACCGCTCTTCCAATCCACCTCGATGACCACCACCATGGTTTCCAGCTTCATGGAAAAGGTTGTCGACGTCCGTTTCGTCTTCATATTCATCCTCACCACCACCTTCCGGTATGTGTAAGGGTCCGCGGTTGCGTTCCGGAATCTCCATATAGGCATCCGCGCGTTCCTGTCGTTGGAGGGCTTGCACCGCTCTCGACAAGTCTTCCATCATACGCCGCATCTCAGCCATCTCCGTGTGTTGGGCTTGGTTCCCTCGTCCACGACCTCTAGCACGTCCAACCATGGTGTGGAGCAAGGATTAACCTAGGCTCTAATACCAATTTGATGCAGGGAAGCGGCTATAAGCTGCTGTCCAGCGACCCAAACATACCCAAAATACAGAGAATAGAAGGATAAAGCAGTAGAATCGAAGTTGGAACGAAGATAATTGAGTTCTAGGGCAAAATCCCAACAGAAACTCTATAGACTAACGTCTGAAATTATATTCATCAACAAAACTAAATACAAGAGTCTCTAAATAGCCTATTTATACTAGAATACACCAGCCTAGAATTCCTATTCCTAGTTTAATAAGAAATCCTAATTGACAAAGGAAATTAAAACCTAAACAGGAAAATAAACCAAATCCTAGTAAGAATAGGAAAACAAGTAATAAAATAACCTATTAATTAATATAACTAAAACTTAGCCTTATTGGCTGATGCCCACTTAGATTAGGAAAATCTAATAGATGCTCCTGCAGGGCAGCGGCTAAAGGCAGCTGTCCAGCGATCCAAACGTACCCAAAATACAGAGAATAGAAGGATAAAGCTGTAGAATTGAAGCTGGAACGAAGATAATTGAGTTCTAGGGCTAAATTCCCAAGAAAACTCTTTAGACTAAAGTCTGAAATTGTATTGATTAAAAACTGAATACAAAAGTCTCTTAACAGCCTATTTATACTAGAATACACCAGCCTAGAATTCCTATTCCTAGTTTACTAAGGAAACCTAATTGATAAAGGAATTTAGAAACAAAACAAGAAACTTAAACCAAATCCTAATGAAGAGGGGAAAACAATTAATTTAATAAAGTAAAATATCTAAAACTTAGCCCTTTTTGACTAGGATTGATGCTCCTGCATCAACTCCACCGGGTTGGAAAGAACTCGACTCTGGTGAGAAAGCTTTAACAACTTCAGCATATATTTCTGGATCAATCCTCTTTAATTCTTCTTCAGGAACCCACGTGCTCTCAGTAGCGTTCTTACCCAACCATTTCACTAAGAACCGCCTATACTGGTTACCTCTCCTTGACTTTACCTCTTTGATATCCAACACATCTTCAACAATTTCAGGGTGAGCCTTTGGAAGTTGTTGGATTTGTGCCTCTGTTGAAACTGGTTCCTCATCAAATCCTTCAAATAAATACAAGTCAGACACATTGAAAATTGGGCTAATCTGGAGATCAGGGGGCAGCTCTAACATGTAGGCGTTTGAACTAATTTTCTTCAACACCTTGCATGGCCCAAACTTTTTAGACTTCAATTTATGGTATGTGCCTTTCGGGAATCTGTCTCGTCTTAAATGCACCAAAACCATATCACCTTCTTCAAAATCTTTGAGTCTCCGATGTTGATTTGCAGCGGCTGCATATGACTCATTACTAGCCTTTATAGCTGTCTTTACTTCCTCATGCACTCTTTTCACGTGATCTGCAAAACCCTCTCCTTCATCACTCACCCTCATCTCTTGTGGAAGTGGAACTAGGTCAATAATATGTTGAGGTTTAAGTCCATAAGCAGCTTCAAATGGTGTCTTCTTTGTTGATCGATTCACAGAATTGTTGTATGCAAATTCAGCTTGTGGAATGATCAAATCCCATGTCTTGACATTGCTTCCAACAAGGCACCTTAGCATATTACCCAGACTTCTATTTACTACTTCAGTTTGACCATCCGTCTGCGGATGACAAGTGCTAGAATACTTTAGATCAGTTCCAAACTTCCTCCAAAGAGTCCTCCAAAAATGCCCAGTAAACTTAACATCCCTATCTGAAACGATAGATGTTGGCACACCATGTAGTCTCACCACTTCTTTAAAGAATAAATCAGCTATATGTGTAGCATCTGCTGTTCTAGCACATGGAATGAAATGTGCCATCTTGGAAAAGCGATCTACCACGACAAAAAGACTATCATGTCCTCTGGCTGTTTTCGGAAGTCCTAACACAAAGTCCATACTAATATGAACCCAAGGGGCTTCTGCAACTGGTAAGGGCGTGTATAAACCCGTATTTTGTGAACTTCCTTTGCCAAACTGACAGATTTGACACTTACGGACAAGTCTATCAACGTCCTTGTACATCCCAGGCCAATAATAACGATCAGTCACCATAGCCAATGTTTTATCCCTTCCAAAATGTCCTCCTAATCCATTGCCATGAAGCTCCCTAATGATTTGTTCACGTAATGATCCCTCGGGAATACACAACAAATTTCTTTTGAATAAATACCCATCATGCATTCGAAATGGTAACATCTTCCAACCTGTTGGACCTTGGAGTTCAGAAACTATAGAGCTGAAATATGAATCCGTAGCATATTGTTCTTTTAACTCCTCAAAGCCAATAACTTGGGTACTCATCGTTGTTAATAATAGATTCCTTCGGCTCAAGGCATCCGCAACTTTGTTAGATTCACCCGTCTTGTAGTTGAGAGAAAAATTGAATTCTTGAAGATATGAACTCCATTTGACATGCCGAGCATTCAACTTCTTTTGAGAGTTCAAGTACCTTAAAGCTTGATGATCAGAATAAACCACGAATTCTTTATAAGCGAGGTAGTGCTCCCAATGTTGAATTGCCCGAACCAAAGCGTAAAATTCTAAGTCATAGGTAGAATAGCGACATTTAGCACCAGACAACTTCTCACTAAAGAACTCCACGGGTCTGCCTTCTTGACTCAAAACAACCCCAATTCCAACATGGGATGCATCGCATTCAATAGTGAATAACTTCTCAAAATCTGGTAAAGTAAGTACTGGAGCTTCTGTCATCAATACCTTTATTTGTTCAAAAGCTCTTTGTGCTGACTTTGACCATTCAAAGCTGTTTTGTTTCAAGCATTCAGTGATCGGATTCATAATAGAGCTGAAACCACGGATGAACCTCCTATAAAACGAGACCAATCCATGAAAACTCCGAACATCACCCACAGATTGTGGCACTGGCCACTCCATAATAGCTCTTATCTTCTCAGGATCTGCTTGCAAGCCATTAGTTGAAACAACAAAGCCTAGGAATACAACTTTGTCGCTCAAGAAGGAACACTTTTTAAGATTTATATAAAGTTGTTCCTTCCGAAGGGCCTCCAGAACTTGCCGCAAATGGATTAAGTGCTCTTCAGAAGTTTGACTATATATTAATATGTCATCAAAATAAACCACCACAAATAAACCTAAGAAAGGTTTTAATACCTCAGTCATGACTCGCATAAATGTGCTTGGAGCATTGGAGAGTCCAAATGGCATCACTAACCACTCGTAAAGGCCATTAGGAGTTTTGAAAGCTGTTTTCCATTCGTCACCGCTCCTCATGCGAATTTGATGGTACCCACTTCTCAAATCAATTTTGGAGAACACCTTAGATCCTGCCAGCATGTCAAGCATATCTTCTAATCGAGGGATAGGGAACCGGTATTTCACTGTAATCTTGTTAATGGCACGACTGTCCACACACATCCTCCATGTTTGATCTTTCTTTGGTGTTAACAATGCTGGAACTGCGCATGGACTTTTGCTTTCACGCACTAACCCTTTAGCAATTAGATCTTCTACTTGCCTCTGAATTTCAGCTCGTTGGGTGGGTGGCATCCGATATGCAGGAAGGTTAGGTAATGCTGCTCCAGGCACCAAATCAATAGCATGTTGAATACTCCTCATTGGTGGTAAACCTTGTGGTAATTCATCACCAACTAGCTCTTGGAATTCCATTAATATGTGCTGAATTTCTTTCGGAAACTCATTAAATTTCAGCAGTTGATCAGCTCCTATCTCTTTAGCAACAAGCGCATACATATTCCCATTTCTTTGCTCTCTTGTTCAAAATTATGGCCTGTTAAAACCCACTGACTTTGGTTACCTTAGGATTGTTGTTCACTTCTTTGAGTGGTTGCAAGCTCAATTTCTTCCCATCTTGATGGAATACATAGGTGTTGGCTTTAGTGTAGTGAATCATGTCTTTGTCAAACAACCAAGGTCTTCCTAATAAGATATGACATGCATCCATGGGAACGACGTCGCACCACACTTCATCATCAATAGTATTACCAATAGTGAATTTAACCAAACACCTTGAAGTAACTGGTACTTCGTTCCCCTTTCGAAACCATGCAACCTTGTAGGGATTAGGATGCTTCTCAATCGGTAACTTAAGTTTTTCCACTGCCTCCTTTGAGATGATGTTCTCACTACTTCCTCCATCAAGGATCACGTTACACACCTTTCCCCCACATTGGACTCGTGTTCGAAATATATTATGACGCCGCCAATCTTCTTCCTCAACTTTGGGAGTTGTCATCACTCGTCTGACCACCAAAGATTCTCCTTCAACTGGTAATAGATCAATAACTTCCTCCTCATTACCAAAATTGTCATAGGTTGGTTCAGGAAAATCAGTTATCTCATCTTCATACTCTGCCAAATTCACCCTTTTTTGTGGACAACCGTAAGACGTGTGCCCCTTCTCACCACATGTGTAACAACGCACTTGTGATGTACTGTCACCCCTAGGATTGCGTGGAACAGCAGTGTTTTGAGACCCAAATTTTGCAACTTCCTTCCCTTTTTCACTCCTATCAACGCCCATCATGTTCCTACCACCAGTTCGGCCTCCTTGTTCGCTTCGAACCCCACGAACAGCTGTTGTATTTCTCTGCCAATAATTATCTATGCGTCCAGAAACAACTCTCCTTCCTCCACGTCGCACTTGTCGACGTTCGGCCATTAAGGCATATTGTCGAGCATCTTCAAGGTTGAACAAGCGAACCACCCCCAGCTCATCTATAATGGTTTGATTCAAACCAGAAAGGTAACGAGAAGTCATCTGTTCATTAGTCTCATTCAAACCAACGCGAAGCGAAAGATTATCAAACTCAGACGTATATTCTTCAACAGACATGTCGCGTTGTTTTAGGTTATGAAACCGTTCATATAATTCCATAGTGTAATCAGCTGGTAGAAACTGCTTGCGTAACTTGGCTTTCATATGATCCCATGTGTTGATCTTCTGTTTTCCTTGTCGAACACGCTGCTCTTCAACTCTCTTCCACCATTGAAGCGCGATGCTCTTCAATTTAAGCTTTACAAACAACACTTTACGATCATCTGTCATAGGCTTCCATTCAAAATAATTCTCTAGGCTTGCTTCCCAATCCAAATAATCTTCGGCATGCATCTTTCCATAGAAATCAGCAACTTCAATTTTAATTCCTCCACCATTCAAATCCAACGCACGAACCAACCGCTCTTCCAATCCACCTCTATCACCATCACCATGGTTTCCAGCGTTATGAAAAGGGTTGTCGACGTCCGTCTCGTCTTCATATTCATCCTCATCACCACCTTCCGGTATGTGTAAGGGTCCGCGGTTGCGTTCCGGAATCTCCATATAGGCATCCGCGCGTTCCTGTCGTTGGAGGGCTTGCACCGCTCTCGACAAGTCTTCCATCATACGCCGCATCTCAGCCATCTCTGTGTGTTGGGCTTGGTTCCCTCGTCCACGACCTCTAGCACGTCCAACCATGGTGTGGAGCAAGGATTAACCTAGGCTCTAATACCAATTTGATGCAGGGCAGCGGCTAAAGGCAGCTGTCCAGCGATCCAAACGTACCCAAAATACAGAGAATAGAAGGATAAAGCTGTAGAATTGAAGCTGGAACGAAGATAATTGAGTTCTAGGGCTAAATTCCCAAGAAAACTCTTTAGACTAAAGTCTGAAATTGTATTGATTAAAAACTGAATACAAAAGTCTCTTAACAGCCTATTTATACTAGAATACACCAGCCTAGAATTCCTATTCCTAGTTTACTAAGGAAACCTAATTGATAAAGGAATTTAGAAACAAAACAAGAAACTTAAACCAAATCCTAATGAAGAGGGGAAAACAATTAATTTAATAAAGTAAAATATCTAAAACTTAGCCCTTTTTGACTAGGATTGATGCTCCTGCATCACTCTTGTTACATAAGTAGTTTACATTTTCGTTTGCATGAACTGAAACTTAAGAATTTGTTTTCTTGGTAAGAAAAAGAAATCCGACCATGACCCATTTATTATTATCTTTTTATACAAACGATAATCTACGTTAATCTAATATAAACTATAGAGAGGGAGATTCAAACTCGAGTGCAGAGTGGGAGAACATCTACTTGGCTAAGTTCATGTCTGCTAACCGATTCTTCATTGGTTCAGATCTGACATAGTATGTGTTGTAGGCTAGGGCTAAGACAAGAGATAATATTTTTGGGCAGATACGGTTAATTCTCGAAATTCTTTTGATCCACTTATACATGACTCAGATAAAACGACCGACCCATTTTTCACTTTTGAAGTCCTCGTGAAATGAAACCATGGCTTAGAATCACGTTTTATTGGGTCAGCAGCTAAAACGTAATAAAGAAAACGAAGGTTTTATTGAAGGAGACAATAGCTTTACTTGCAGTGAGTTGCTCTCTCTTTTCTGCCCCTGTCATAACCTTAGTGAGCAGTAAGAGTCAGTAAAGGCATAAAAGAATGGCGGAAGCAGAAGGAGATTAGAGGGAAAAGAGAAGCTTCAAGCTCCAAAGGTCACTTTGGCCTCCTTGGACAATCGGGGGTCTTTTTATTTTTTCAATAAATAATATAATCGCGCGGCTATATTGGATTCCTTTTTTTTAAATAAATAGGCTATACTCGAAAAAGGGCTATTTTGAAAAAATAAGCGAGAGTATAGCCACTCGGCTATACTATAAAGGGAAGCGCCGAGTCACAACAAGTATAGCCCTGCGGCTATACTATTTTTTAAAAAATAAAAAATACCCGATTATAGGCCCGGGGCTATACGATTTAATTTTGAAAATGGACCAATGTGTCAAAAATAGTATAGCCGAGCGGCTATACGATTTTTAATAAAAGAAATACCGTCGTATAGAAGAATTACCGTAAAAAAATATGTATGTATATCTATCAGTTCAACAAGAATTATATATATATTCCTTAGAAAGCGTTCTTTCGATCAATTCAATCTAGTTAATTGCATGGTCGAAACAAAAGTAATTATAATTGGCGTTGGTGGTGTGTTGACGTTTTATTAGTTTTGACAGCAACAAGTGGGCAAAAACAACATGCATGGAAATAATTCCTTAATTCTTCCTCAAGTTTAAGTGTTTATAATTACACTCTCCAAATCATTAGAGCAAAGCAATTTAAGCAAATACCATGGAATGTCATCTTTTTCTCTCATTGTTCAGCTCAAGAGGAGAGAGATATGGGATCAAGCACACCAAGAACAACGTTCTAGCCTCTTATCTGTTGGATCAAGTTGAAAAAAGCCTGCTTTGAGGCCCAAATAAAAGGCCTTGTAGTGATTTAATTTGTATTTGCGATAGGTGTGTCACTGTTGGAGCTTTGGCTAAGCCCAACAAAAATAGATTAATTTGCCCTTGTAATGTGACTTCTAATCAAGTCATTGTGCTCTTAGTGGGGAACTGGCTCAAATTTAACTAAAAGATACAATATAAGAATGAAGACTTCTTGATTCAATCCATTTTAATTGGAAATTTAATGGAATACATCTAGTAAACCTATAATCTGATAAGTAAATGCAAAGAGGAATGAACCAGCCTAGCAATTAGGACTCGATACCAAGTGTTGGCAGAGTAATAATTTAAAAAGATAACTCAAGAGTAGTCGTCTGGATATCTTGGAAAAAGGAAAGTTGATTGATTTCAGCGAGATCAAGTATTAATCAAGTGTGAAGTCAGTTTACGAGAGAAAGCTGTGTTGATTGTTCATCCTTTGAGCTTTGGGTTTGCCTTTATTTATAGGCTCCTTAGTTCTTCAAATTGCATGCTTTGGTGAAGAGATGGTTGATTTGATTATGTGTTAGTCTTTTCTTTGTGGTTTAAACTGGTAAACCAGTACATTGATTTCTGCACTGTTGATAGTGGCTTGTCCAGACATGGCCTTTTCTTCAACGAGTTGGCGTAGTATAGCTTCATGGTTCTGTCCAAAATTTGTAGGAAGCAAACAATGATTGAAAGTCCAAATCCAAACACAAAGCTATACCCCAATATGTGCCATAATTAACCACCTCAACCTACAATTTTATTGCTATGTCTGGTTGCAAGTTAGCAAAAAATAAGATCATACTTGTATTAGTATATCATTTTCTAATCAATTGTTAGAAAACTAAGATAAAATAAAGGAAAGAGATGGAAAGACAGCAGCACTCAGAGGAGTTAGAATGTAACAGTACTAAACTCATTTTATTGAATCTATCAACTATAAATAATAAAAATTAAAAATTAAAAATAAAATAAAAAACTAGCTCAGGAACCTCAGCCTTATCTCAAATATGAAATGACTTTAAATGAATGAGGAGAAGTGGAGTAGAATTGGGCTGAAGATGAAATTTGAAATCGCATATTGCTAAAGCATTTTGCTTAAGAATTTAAAGGTCACAATTATAAATTCATGGAGAGAGTTGTGAGTATTGAACGCTTAACCCTAAATATGTGTTCGGATTTTGAACCCTAAATCCGAATCTAAAACTCTACACTTAAATTATGGATCATGAATACAAACTTCATATTTAAATTCGACTTGGACTAGACTCTAGACCCTAAATTCTAAACTCTCGTTACACAAGTAGCTAGGCCCGGCCCACAAAGTGTGTGGGCTGGGCAACGACATAGGGCCCTAAAAAAATGGGGCTTCTTATAAAACCCTATAACCAAAGAGTTATAGTAGCAAAAAAGACCTTTTATATGTGTAACTGATGCTTTTTGGACTTTATTCTAAAAAAATTTGGGTCTTTTTCTTTACTTTTCATATAGTGAGTCTCTTTTACATAAACTAACAAACTTAGCACTTAAGCATGAAACTTTTAATTTTAATTTTGTTCAAAATGAGGTAAATGTTGATTAAAATCTCAATTTTTATTTTTGCCCAAAACCATCCAAATCAATGGACTAGCCATGTAAGAGCATCCAAAGTGGGGGGGTGTAAATTCGGGGGTGTAAAGCCACTTTTACATCCCCTTTACACCTCCGGGGGATGTAAATATGTTTTTCGCTCCAGTAGGGAGTGTAAATTCGGGGGTGTAGCCGTGAGTCCCAGCCTTTTATGTTGACTTTTCTTCATTTTTCTTCTCTTTTCTAGGGTGGGTCCCGCCTGCAAGGGATGTAAAAATAGATGTAAATATAAATTTTATTTTACATCCCCATGGTGGTGATGTATATTTACATTCATTTACATCTCCCCATAGGAGACAATTCTGGTGACTTGGGGTGTATATTTAACATACACCCCCCCACTGTGGATGCTCTAAGTAGGGTAAAATTTCCTTTGCATGAACTGAAACTTGGTAAGAAGGAGGAATCGGATCCTGACCCATTCTTTATTTGTTCAGATCGTTGGCTGGGCTTAAGACTGGAAATAATATGTTTGGGCCTATACGTTTAATTCTCAGAATCCTGTCCATCCAATTAGCATAAACCGGATAAAACGGTCCGACCCATATTTCACTTTTGAAGTCCTGATGAAACGAAACCAATCACGTTTTCTTGGGTCAGCAGCACAAAAACTTATCGAAGGAACCGGAGGTTTTATTGAAGGAGACAGGAACTTTACTGGCAGTGAGTTGCTCTCTCTCTTTCTGTCCCTCTGATAAACCCTATTGAGCTGTAAGAGTCAGTAAAAGCATAAAAGAATGGCGGAAGCAGGAGGATCAGATAAGGCGGGCGCATCGGCAGGAGGGGGAGTTGAGTCGCTGAAAGATAAAGGAAATGAGCATTTCAAAGCAGGGAACTATCTCAAGGCCGCTGCACTCTACACTCAGGCCATCAAGCAAGACCCTAACAACTCCACTCTTTATAGGTACATATATTTACCGCCTCAAAATTTATTTTTGTTTTATTTGTTGGTTTTCTAGTTTTAAATTTGACATGGGATCAAAATGCCATTTTGATTGGTTGGCCACACAGTTTACTTGACTTATTCACCTGGGTTCTTATTGAATTTGAATTATTTTGTTAATTATTTCGGTATGGACATGTTTTGTCATGAATTTAAAGTTGTGTGCTTTCGTTTATGTAGAAAAACAGATGAACTTTTTCTGTTGTTCACTTTGTTTATGTGTGTCCTTTTGAACGCTCCCAGGAAAAAGTTGGCATCTTCATTTCATAATTTGCACATTGCTTATTATGATGCCTAGGCTGCATGAGTATTCTTTTATCCTATTTTCCGCTCCACGGCTACGGCAGCATTTTGTAGCTTGTATGAACTTCGAAGTTACATGAGGTTCAGAGCTGATATACAAGCTTGTTTGTAATTTAGATTTAACCATGGTTATGGTATTCAGTTGCAAAAAAAATTCCCTTTCCACCTTACCAGAAGAAATTCAGGCACTTTGGTACTTAAGATTTATATTCTTTCTTTTCTTTTTTTTTGGTATAAATTTTTTAAGTGAACTAAGATGAGATGATGGTGGCTTCAACAGGCTGGAATAGATGCCCTTTTTTGCCTGCACTTCGGTGGCATAAAAATTCTACATTCTGGAATATTTGAGCTAAGAATGGTACTGTTTCCTTATAGAAGGTTAGATTTTGGCTTATTTGTGTGGAAAAGTATTCTGAGATCTTATGTAATTTGAAGTTTATAGAAGAAAGTAAGGCCATCAGGAATAAAAAGGGATATAACTGTATTAAAAAAAACTTGTTGGGGCAAGAATATCTACTTTGGTACCACATTCGGGCTGTCTAAGTCGGATTATGGCCTTTTTATTTCCAAGTAATGGATTTGGATAAAACCTGTCCATTATGTCAAATCCTATAGTTGGTGTCAGGGTCTGCAATGTACAATTCTTGCTTCAATTGCTACCGCATTCATATTCTTTTTAGCATTAGTTAAAACAAAGGGCTGCTCTGTGAAAAAATGTAGAGAAAGCGTATGGTAGCTAGGATTGATTTGTGAATGGGTTGGTGCGCCTGCTGCTTTCCCAATTGCAGAATGATAATCAGTCAACTTTCTTTATGTATATTCTTCATTATTTTGTTTATATGCTAATATTGTTTCTCTTGCTCACTGGTATGTAAGGATGTTCATGCAAACATGGAAGGTTGTTCATAAACAGTAGATAGTAGTAATAAACAATTACAATTTTCAAGGAACAAGCTGTCTTGGCTGAACTTTCCCATGTAACATTGTATGCATGCTGTACTGATGCATTTCCTTTCATTTTAATGTTCCATTGTTGGCCAGCAACCGCGCTGCGGCATTTTTGCAATTGGTTAAGCTTAGCAAAGCCCTTGCTGATGCAGAGACCACAATTAAATTGAACCCCCAGTGGGAAAAGGTAATGCTGTTTTATTTTTCTTAAAAAAATTCCTTTTCTTCTCAACAAACTTTTACTTTTAGAAAGCAAAATATCTTGATTTTCATTATTTCTTCCTTTAAAAGAACCTTTTTGATGCATCTACAGGGATATTTCAGGAAAGGATGCATATTAGAGGCCATGGAACAATATGATGATGTATGTCTAGAAGTTCTTTCACTCTTCCCATTGTTGTTGAAGGCCTTTTGGACAAGACCACATGATTTTAGTTTTCTGCTACTGATATTCATACTGTTCATCACATGTTGTAGGCTTTAGCTGCTTTCCAAACAGCTTTGCAATATAACTCACAAAGCACAGAAGTATCAAGAAAGATAAAAAGGATTTCTCAGTTGGCGAGAGATAAAAAACGTGCTCAGGAGGTGGAGAAAATGAGATCCAATGTTGATATGGCAAGACAATTGGATAAACTGAAATCTGAAATGGTGAGTGCATTGGCCAATCAAGGATTCATGATTCTCTATGACTTTTGTTCCATATTATTCTGCATTTTATATGACATATATTATCTTTGTGCTTGAGTGAGAAATATTATCTCTCAGTCATTTTTCTACGTTATTCTTTGTTTGTATCTGCTTTTTCTTTCTTTGCCTGAATGGTGTGACTTGCAACTTTCATATATCAAGTTTCCTTAATTCCCTGAACTGTGTATGCGGGTAAGATATTACTCATTAATTTCTCAGCAGCTTATATAGAGACTTTAATGGATCACCTGCGCGTGAATTGTTTCAAATTTCAATCAGTCCTAATAAGAAGGATTAAGTCACTCTTTCTCTTTTGCAGTCTGGGAAGCGTGGATCTGAAGAATGTTGGGAAGACATGTTTGCTTTCCTTGTTGAGACAATGGAGACAGCTATAAAATCATGGCACGAAACTTCTAAAGTGGAGGCTAGAGTTTACTTTCTCCTAGATAAGGAAAAAACAGACACCGAGAAATATGCTCCAGCTGTGAATATTGATAAGGTATTGAATTTAGATCTTTCACTTTTCAAAATATCCCTTTTCTGATTGATTGAAAAATAATTTCAATGTATTTGGTTATATGACCCCTTCTTTGCTGTTGAGATAAAACGAGTTATTGCAACCTCATCAGATTATTACCTCATATTAAGTATATGTTTTTTGAGCCATAAACCATTATTCTGAAATTGTTTTTACCTAATCAATGCTTACCTGTTATTCCAGGCCTTTGAATCACCCCATACGCACAGCAGTTGTTTTTCATTTCTTAGGCAGTATGCTGAGGATTCTTTCTCCAGGGCAGCTTGTTTGGTCACTCCCAAAAGTATCATGTCTTATCCACAGGTACGTTTAACTTCAAGTTGTGTCTCACATGCCTAAGTCTCTGTATCCCTGCGTGCATTGTATTTGTTTGTGTTCAAGATTTGAGTTAATATTTGGAGGTTTGACCTCTGGTGTGGGTTCAAGACTTCAAGTTGTGCTTTGTGTGCTTAAAAGGCTTTTGCATGGTGATTTGCATGGTGCTTTTGGGCAGTTTAAGTAGTTATTATTGGTCTCTCTCAGAAAAAAAAAGAAGGAAAATAGTCGATTGATCTGTTTCAGATTTCACTAGCTGTTACTGGTCCTCCATGTGATAAATTCAACTTAAATTCGCAGATGATTTAAATTCGGGGGAGAGTGATGACTTATTGAATAAAAGGAATTTTTAGTTAACAAAGAGGTTTTAATCATCAAATACTTTTTGCAGGTTTGGAAAGGCCAGGGATCAAGGAAATGGAAACATGGGCAACATGATGGTTTCTTTGTTCAATTTGAGACCCCTTTCCTGCGAAAGCTGTGGTTTATTCCTAGTTCTAGTGAACTAGGCCAGACATTGTGCAGGTCTCTCTCTCTCTCTCTCTCTCTCTCTCTCTCTCTCTTCTCTCTCTCAGTGTCAATTTGTAACTATGGATGACTTTTTTAACTTGATTTTTAAAAGTACCAAGAATGCTTCATCAGTACTTAGGTTATATGTGATGGTTACATTTCTTACCACCTTGAAGCTTTAGTTCTAATGTTGTGTTCTCTCTTTAAAGTGCAAAGCCGTAGAAATATGGTCCCTTTTTCTTTTAAGAGAATGAAGAAATGGAAACTTTGAAAGCATATGGATGTGGAAATACCAGTAGGAAGTGGGTTTTTATATGTTTTAATGTTTGTAAGATGCTGGAAGGAAAATTTCAGGGAAGCAGGCTCAGTGGGCTTGCTCACTTAATATTGTCTAAATAACCTATTATACAAGACCTTGCTGTCGGAACATATGATCACAGCAACAATAGAATTTTTATATTTGGTATTATATTTCCTTTAGGAGCTAGGTAATCTAAATGTTTGTGCCTCATTCAGGGATCCGGAGGATTTAGACATCGGTGCCCACGAATTGATTCCACGCCTATTCAAACAGTACAATTCATAGATGCCTGTATTTGCATTTTGGAGGAAAATCTCAGGCCCATTTTAGCGAGAGATACAGCCTTGGTGACAGTCTTTTGCCTCATTTTGCAAGGTTTTCTTTCACCCTGGTAATTTGCAGGATGGTGCTTTCCATAATCATAACATGCATTTACTCGAGGTTCTGTTTCTTTCTAAAAAAATTCAAGCCTTTTTGTTTTGAGTGGTTGAATTTTACCGAGAGATTCCTTAGTGTGAGGTTGTTTATCCTGTTTTTCCGATGTAACGAGTAGTTTGGCCCTTGAATTAAGTTGGGTTGTTTCCAATAACTACTCTGTGTCTGTTGCTTATACAGTGAAAACTTGAAATTAGGTGCCAGTTTATTTTGTAAAATTCTAAACAGCAATGTAACTGTTGAATAGGTCATCTATTTTGTTATTAATGCATGAAAGTTATATCTTTGCTGCCCATTATGCTATATGCATGGCTGGAATTTTAGTATTCTAATGTGAGTTACACAATTGTTCAAATTTTGTTGATGGATGCATAATCCATGTTATGACATTTCTTTATGCAAAAATCATTATGAAGATCTGAAACCCAGGATATGGACAAAAAGGGATACTTGCTTCAAACGAAATCACTTTCCAGTTATAATTCCAAAGCAACTAGCATCTGTGGTGCTTCTTGTTTCTAGTATTTTATGGTGTGTTATGTTTGTAATATGTTATACTTCTATGTCAGGATTTGTTCCTTTTACTTGCCATGCAAATACCCAATTATTTTATTTAGAAGTATCTGCCATGCCTGATTTGAGACATGAGAAGGATTAGGAAGAGCAGTTGGAGCATTAGAGAGAAGCAGTTGATTCTAATTAGAGACATTACAGGAGGGGCTGGGGACAGAGGAAAACCAAGCCACTAAAATCTCTACAAACCACATGCCTCGAATATCATCTACATTTTTCATAATCTCAATTTAGTGTATAATAATAATAATAATAATAATACATAAGCTTAATTCTTATTATCTCCCTAGCTATGCCTTCATCTGCAAGGAAACCCTCCTTTCTCCCACCTGTGGATCAATCAATCAAGTTAGATATATAGCGGTTCTCTTTCTGTCAAAGGCGGCTGCCACACGTATTATTGAGGTCAGACCCATTTTTAGAATCAAAAACTTTCACCCCTTGATTGATCATCACAGATTAGACATTGTCATCTTTTCTGTTTACTTCAATTTCTCCTGGATTGGGTTTGCAGGTGTGCAGCATGAAGTTACATGCTGATACAGCCTCTCCCACTGTAACATAGATCCATTCCTGACCAATTTTCTCGATGAACTTGGATTTCTCAAGCTTCTTAATCACCTCGCTTCGAGGGTTTGCTAATACAAGCTGATAGATCAAAAGAAAGGAGAAGAACATAAATATAAGCACATGATCAAACACATATATGAACCAAACTGCCCAAGAACACTAGTCAACCATAGTCCATTATAAAAGCTTGAAAGAGTTCGAAGTGAAAGGCAGTTTCATACCTTGAGACCCTTTATGTCAACATTTTTCTTGACCTCTTCAAGCATGCTGATCCCACTGGTATCAATGCTGCCTACAGCTGTAATTTGACTTTAATTTTAGCAAGAGAGTAACTATAAAGGACAGTGCAGGAGATAAATTTCAATTTGTGACTGCTGCAGAATGATCACTTACTGCTAAGGTCTAGTATAACGTAGTGTAAGCTTGTTTCTCCAGAAGATTTTAGCTTGTCTTCCTCCTCATATATCCATCTTGAGATCCTGAGAACCGAGATTTTAAGTAAAGGTTAATACTCTACAATGCTTGACGACAATATGTTTTTCGTAAATTTCTTTTCTTAATTGTGCACTTCAAGTTTACCTTTCCCGTAAATAGTTTGCATTGGCAAAATAGATGGGTGCATCAATTTGAAGAATGAGAATTCCTGGAATGTTGTTTGCATCTGGGTATTGATCAATGCTTCTGTAAATCGATGAGTTTGGAATGTTGCCTAAAGTAAAAGTCCTTGGCCTAGCTACAAATAGCAGCACCCTCAGCATGGAAACTGTAACCTGTACATCCAATATATCAATCAGAAATGTCTACGCAACACTTTTTTCTTATGACAAAGAAAATAAAAGAAAATATGTGTATACTTACTGCAATGACTAGGCCAATCTCAACACTGCCAAAGACAACACCAACATATGCACCTAGGCACACAATGCAGTCCACCTTGTCTACTTTCCAGAGGTGGATTACAGCTTCATAATCAATGAGGCCTAGCATGGCAGCCATTATAATGGCGGAGAGCACCACAAGTGGAGTGTAGTGGAACAATGGCGTCAAGAACAACAGTGTGAACATCACTGCAGTTGCCATTACAATATTCGACATGGCAGTCTTGCATCCTGCATTGAAGTTCACAGCACTTCTCGAAAATGGTCCTGCAAGTGAAAATCAGTCATGAATATGGATTAGTGGTTCAGGTGACAACACAATCACAGTCTAACAAGAGAACATTTCCTATTATCTACATTTCAGAGCTGTATGTACCGGCAGTCAAGTAGCAAGAAGTGCAAGAGCCTGCAATGTTCATCATCCCGAAAGCGATCATTTCTTTGTTACCATCAATGTGGTAGTTCTTGAATGCCGCGAAACTTCTTCCAACAGCTACTCCTTCCTGAAAATTCACCACCAAAACCCTAGCAATGTTAGCCTAAACCCTCCCTCATTGTGTTGATGGTTTGGGATGCAGTTAGTGAGTTATGAGTGAGATTTGAGGAGTTTGGGGGACTTACAGCAAGGCCTATGACACCAGTGATTATCCCAGTTTTAATGGCTGTTGTAAGATATGGTGACCCAAAGGCCAGCTCAGAAACAGATGGTGGGTTCAACCCTTTCTTAAGGTGCCCAATCTGCAAAAACAAAGCAAGCCTGTCATTATAAAAATAAAAAATAAAAAATACAATATAGTGTGCCTCTAATTAGCCTCAAGTGCGTTATAAATATCAATATACTATTTGCATCACATTTACAAATAATCATCAATATGTTCAGTAAATATGGTACAAATAGCAACACCGCACATATATGTTAGATGGAGAGTGAGATACTTACTACTTGAACGCCATGTTTTTCAGCATGGGTTACAAAAAACCAAAATGCTTCCCAGGATCACAGAGCACAGTGGGGCCATTGCGTTTATCCAAAAGAAGGCTGGTCTTTTCTTGCTCTACTTGTCATCAACATAAATTCATCACCATAAGTACAAAAACTAATATTTTACTGGAAATATAGCAATGTTAATCTCAACACAAAAAAAATTGTCATTTCTAAGTCCACAAAATAAATAAAATAAACGGGTATGAGGATGAGAATGGTAATATGGGTTTGGGAATGGGAATTGGCATTCCGCCCATCCCACCTATTTGATATTTTTATCATAATAATTTTTTTTTTGAGTTTTTATGTTTTGTTTTTTATTTATTTTTTTTTTTTTTTTTTTTTTTTTTAAAAAGGCCAACTGGGTATATCATAGTTTAAAAGAATTGAACTTCATCAAAATTTTAATTATTTCACTAATGTCTTTCGTTGAAAAAAAGTTACGCAAGGGAAGGTAAAGATAAGGACAACTCACTATAAATTTCTTGAATATTTTACTTTCTCTATGGCTCCAACTTTTGTTTAAAAAAAATCTATACCATTTATAAATGCTAAATTCACTAAAATTGTGAAGCATCGAAATTTAAGTCGTAACAGTTGTGTTTTTTTTCTTCTAATTTTGTATCATTATGTTATTAGACTATAAATTTGAATCATTGATTCAGTTGCTTATTGTCTAATACGTGACATACATATTCAAACTGTCTCGCATAATCATTTGCAACTTTTATTGTGTCCGAAGAGGTCACAAATATAATCCCTTATATTGGGGAAACAAAGTAATTCAACAAGAATCATATATATTTCCTTAGAAAGCGTTCTTTCGATGAATTCAACAAACTTTTTTTTGACTCAAGAGATCGAGTTAATTGCATGGTTGAAACAAAAGTAATTATATATTGGCGTTGGTGGTGTGTTGACGTTTTATTAGTTTTGACAGCAACAAGTGGGTAAAAACGACATGCATGAAAATAATGCCTTAATTCTTCCTCAAGTTTAAGATATTATAATTACACTCTCCAAATCATTAGAGCAAAGCAATTTAAGCAAACACCATGGAGTGCCATCTACTTACAAAGTATCTTGTGAGCAGGAGAAAGAAGAGGAAACAGCATCCCAGCACAGCACTTTCCCACCTCCACTGCATCATAAACCAGCCATGATATAATATTTTAATGTTCATAAAGGCAAACATATATAAAAAGGTGACAAATTTTTAGATTAGATTAGATTGAAAAGAGAATATATATACCTGGTGCTCTTGGGAAAAGATAGATTTCATGACAGATACAATATCAGTCTCATGAGTGAAGTGAACCAACCCAAGTACCCCTTTAAGCTGCTGAAGACAGACAACAGTGGCTGCTCCACCCATGAAACCCACTATTGTTGCATGAGACAGAAAGTCCACGACAAACCCAAGTCTGCAAATATACATACAAAACATCATTTCAGAAATTAAAGAGAGGGTGCTTCTTGCTTGGTCTTTTTTTATCAAAACTTAATGTATACCTTAAGAGGCCAAGAGAAGCCTGAAAAGCTCCAGCAAAGAAGGTTGATGTGAGAGCCAGCTGAACATAGAGCTTAGGGTTCTCAGTAGGGCTAACCACCTTCCCCAACATAGAAGATATGAGAAGCGATGCAACCGCCACGGTACCAACTGCCAAATCCTTTGAGCTTCCCAGCATGGCATACACCAATGGAGGCACAAAACTCGAATCTGCATTTATTTTCGAAAAAAATAATTTCACATTTGTCTTTTGCAAACAAGAGAGTTGGGCAATATAAGATACTTATGATGTTAAACTGTGAATCCGAATCATCATTCAGATTGATTCTTACCTGAATGTATAACTCAGATTCAGAGTTGAACAACGTAAGTATTTGTATGACAAGAAAACATTGCCCTATAATATATGCATATAATAGCATATGATATTTGATTTCACATAGATCTGGATACTTACATAGGCCAATAATTGCGGGCAGGTTGGCCAAGTTTGCATAGCTTATCCCTTGAGGAACTGCAAGACTGGCAATGGTGATTCCGGCAATGAGATCAGATTTGAAGAAGTCAAAGGTGTAGCGAGGAGCCCATTCGAGGATGGGCACAAAGTGCTGCAAACCCAGCACAAGTTTTCTAGACGTGGGCTGGTTCTTAAATTGCCTGAAAGGGTCATCAGGAAAGAAAGTCTCTTTTAGAGATGATTTCAGGGCCTTCAAAAATGGTTTGGCCGGAGGAATTTCAACGCGGTGTGGGCATTCGTAATCTGCGTTACCCATTTCACCTCAGAAAAACACTAGAGCTAACCAGAGGGAGCTGATTAAGCAGCTAGATGATCAAGGTTTGGCTTATATATATTGGTGCTTGTGTGCTAAAATATATATAAATAGCAATGGTATGTATAAATATGTATAGCTTTTTGTTCTGAGGTTTATGGTATGCCAGAGAGGGATTGGAAGCAATTGGTGGTTAAAATGCTTAATTAGCTCTAGCAATGAAACTCTTGGCGAGCTTGGGGTATTATATAAGGTGGCGAATGTGTGACTTAGAGAGGGAAATATGGAGGGAAGGATCTCTGAGTGCGTAGCGGGACCCACATGTGGACTCAATATTTTCCCAATGACTAAGTTTAATATGCATTTTAAATGAAATGGTGCAGTTAGGAGGGATCACGTCCACTTCGGGCTGAAGTGTGGCTCCTCCTTTGTTTGCCAAGACAGTGCTCACTTTTTACTCTTTGAGGTAAATAAGAAAAACACGTTGAAAATCTAAATTTAATGTATTATTCTTTGTAATTGAATTTCAGAATTCTTTCCTTGATAATATTTACCTAATATATTGATAAAATACAATTTAATCAATCAAAAATAAAGACCCACATATTATACAATTAGATCATACAAGCACCTACATGAAATTATGTACCTGACATACAGGTAAATAGTGTTATTATTAGCAACGAACAAAATGCAAGAATTAAACCCAACTTTTATTCTAAATTTTGGACTTATCCCAAATTTTCTAATAACAAAACAAATAACATGTGTCGAGATATGATGAACAACTTTTATGTGTCTTACACATTTGATTTTAGCTAAATTATGCTATTTTACACTGTCACGCGACTCGAACAACTCCATAGAATTTTTTTCTCTAACTACCACCAACAACTTGTTGCTTATTAGGCTCTTGGTCAGCGGCTCCCGACATCGATCACAAATTGCAGCAGCTCACCACTAGGAACGTGGCACAAGTAGTACACGCGGTGCATTGTCATTGGGTTGGAGAGTCGTCAAGCTCTACACATGTGTTAGGTCACTGCTTTGAGGGATCAGAGTTGGAGGTTTAGATTTAGAGAAGATCTGCAAAAAATAATATAAAATTAGCACTTTTGGAAGTTGAGGATACAATAATTCTTGAACCCCATTATCATATGATTATTAGTCACTATTATTAAGATGAGTATAATACGAAATCTAGTTGCTTGCAGCTGTGCTTAATCTTTAATTAGTCGGCTAAACAAGTAGTGCTTGTGCCAAACAACGGCCGCCAAATTTGATACTTACAGAATGTTTTAGATATTTTGGAATGACCATACCACCTTCCCAATATTAATTAGAGTATTTTCCACGTAGCAGTGCTACCTTGGAAGGGAACATTAAGAAAAGGAATTTGGATTTGGATTTCAATGTGTCAGCAAATACTCTTGCTTTATGTTTAATAATCTAAATTATACAAATTAAACGCAACTCAGATTAAATGTTAAGCAATATAGTTAAGAGGTTTTTTTAGCAATGCCCACTAGACGTTGTGTCACTTTGTCCTATGAACTTTCAATTTGGTTTTGAGCACCCTAATCTTTCAAAACGTGTTAATGTGCCCCCTTTTGTTAAATTTAGGCATTTTCATCCATTCAAGTTAATTAATATTTAGTTTGACCAACTTAAAGCTTAATTGACTTGACCAATTATTCCCTTCAAATCATACTTTGAATGGGAATTTCATAGATGAAAATGGGTGAAAATGGTGATTTCATGGGTGAAAATGGTGTCTGAGGGGAAGAATGGGTCGAATCAATTAGGGCTTAAGGGAGTAAAACCAAATCCTAACTTGAATGGACAAAAAAGTCCTTGAATTTGACAGAGGAATTAACAAACTTAACAGAATGGGGCACATTGACACGTTTTGAAAGATTAGGAGGACTCAAAATCAAATTGAAAGTTCATGGGGCAAAGCAGAATAAGGTCTATAATTTAGGGGGCATTGCTAAAATTGTCTCTTGTTTAAGACAAAGACAAGACGAGAATCTCGTTTCATAATTTATTATCTCCATATTGTCATATATATACATATATATTAAATTAATTAGCAGAAAAAGATGTAGAGTCCATGTTATTTCAACATCCTTCACCAAAGTCAGGTGGCCATCGCAATCGGCATTATTACATTTACATATAGGAGGGTTCTAGCTGTCATGAAGATTCCTAGTAAACGTTAAACCGATAATATTTTACTGAATCACAAAAAAAAAGAAAAAAAAAGAGAGGGGATAAGATTTTGCTTTAGGCTTTCAAAATTTTAAGATTTATACAAATAATATTATGAAGAAAGGAAAAAAAAATTAGAAAAAACACATTGATTTATATAGTTGACTTGTGGTCCAACTCAAGTTGTTCCTCCTCCTAAAATTAGAAAAGTTGACCACAGTCGTACAAGATTAGGGTAGGGGTCAGACTCTCAGAGACACTTGTCAACAAGATAATTGTGAGGCTGTTTTTTTAGGTGCATACCTACCCTTTTTCTTACATACCAACCTTTCTCCTTTGTTTGTTTCCTCTTTCCGAATCAAGGTGAATCAAATTTGCTTTTTCTTTTTGTTGTTGCTATTTTTCTTTTTAACTTTCGTGCACTTCTTATAACTACAACTAGTTATTTGTACCATATATTATATATGTGTACCATATCTCTAATAATATAATACGAATATACGAATATGAATAAAATGGTCGGCTTAATTTATGATATTGTGATTATGTTACTTTTCTGGGTCTTTTCAAGCTTAATTAGATGTGATACATTTAACATTATTCATGTTTGCTCAAAAGTTGGTTGGACTTCAATGAGAATTTTGTAACATAGACAAGTCATTTTCTTTTCTTCATTTTTTTTTCAAAGAGAACACTCAGTACAGAGAATAAAAGGATGAGCATGTGTTTATGTGGAGAACCGTTGTCACTAGATATAAGAAGGTTCCTCTGGATTGTTCCATGGAAACTTTAAGAATGTGCTAAACTTAACTTAATGTGTTTCATGTGGGAGGTAATGATAGCCGAATAGATTTTAAGGCGGCCACAGTCTACAATAGAAACTTTCTCCTTTTTCTTCTTTTTCTTCTTTTTTTCCACAACCCTTAATCATGGCAAGAGAAGAATGATGGTGATATATCAACAGGTCCACCCGCGGAAGGGTCAGTCTCATTAGACGTCACATATCCATCTATTTTCAGAGAAGATGCTAAAAACTTATCCATAACCCTAATTTCTTTTTGGGATAAAAATGTCAGTGTGCATGTCCATCGTATACTCCAAAATGTCAGTGTGCATATCCATTATAATTAATATCGATCTTTTTTTGTTTATCTAAATTAAGTGTTTAATGGATATGTTGTATAAGTCTTTTTTAAGAATCATCGCATCATACGAGCAACATATGATGGGTACGTATACGTGGACGTTGCAAATCACCTCACCGGAAAGGTTTTCTTTTTGGGGTGGGAGTTCTACAAGTCTTACTCTTGGTCTCTGTCAATAATACAAGCTAAATAAGTTTTTCCAAGCCTTGTATTGAAGTCAAGAATATTAATTTCTTCCTAAAGCACAGCAGCATCATCTCACAGACCTTGAAAACAAAGAGATAAGAGAGCTGTTGTTAGTTAATTATTTTAAATCCAGAATCAGAATGATTACTCCGCGTGCATGAATCCAGAAGCAACATATGATGAGTCCGATGAACAAAATTTGACCTTAATTAAGCATATATATCAAATGGCCACATAAGAGTTTCACAAGTTGATGACACAACGGATGCAACAAAGTCTCCTTAATAATTGATCCGATTTCATGATGATTATTTTCTATTTCCAGAGAGCTGCAGTTAAGCTTAATGCATTATAAAAGTAAGCGAATTGCAACATGATTGAAAACATGCTCATCACATGATTGAAAAAAAATACAAAAAGTAGGGTGGAAAAATGTAGAATAGAGGACAACTTACTTTTGAGTACTTATTCATTGGAACGGGATTGAAATTAGGTCACACTAATCATGATCAGATAGCTTTTTATGGGTTCTCGACTCCCAAATTAAGACATTACAAGTTAAGAACCTCCCCAGAAGAAACCTACTATTTCCCATCTCTCTCTCTCTCTCTCTCTCTCTCTCTCTCTCTCTCTCCCCAGAAGAAACCTACTATTTCCCAACTCTCTCTCCCTCTCTCTCCCCAGAAGAAACCTACTCTCTCTCTCTCTCTCTCTCTCTCTCTCTCCAGAAGAAACCTACTATTTCCCAACTCTCTCTCCCTCTCTCTCCCCAGAAGAAACCTACTCTCTCTCTCTCTCTCTCTCTGTATCATTTGCCACTAACAAAAATCACTGCTCTACGTCATTCAACGATAGGCTCTTTACTTTGGAGATCGACCTCAAGGATGATGTGTGCAATTTGTGGGATTGAAGAAAACTCTATTAAACTAATCATGTCTGGTGCTAATGCTAATTAAGACCATCTTCAACTATGTCGAGGCTAAACTCAAATTTTCATCTTTCAAAATATAACTATTCATGTATTGCTCGGACTCAAACTGTTTTTTCCTCCACCCATGTAGACTCATAATTTGAGTCCGCAATTTTATTAAATTGTTTAAGAATAGTTAATCGTAATTTTAGTTTGTCGTTAATTTTTTCTTGACATTATTTTTGTTTAAACATTCATGATTTAATTTTCTGGGTGTGTTTATAAATGAGTTTTGAGTGTATGTAATGATGGGTTTTTGGTGTGTTTATATGTTTAAATAGTGCTTGAGTTTTTTTTATAATTTCAACCCCCATTTTGAGTGTTTTAGTGAAACTCCCTAGATTTTATATAGGGATTTGGGCTTTTCACATGTAAGCCCATAAATAGGGTCCAAAATATAGAAAAACCCTACAACACTCAAACCTTAAATAAAAAAAATACAAAAACCATTTGACTTTCAAATGAACCAAATATAGCATACAAGCCTTGAAAAACTGGAAAAATTACAAGACTTCCATATGTTGTAAATGCATGAGTTGGTGGATGACCACAATGCCTTTTAGCATTCCACCCTTTCTAATTCTATGTAACTTATGCCTTAAATATTTGTAGTTAGTGCTTGTAACTTATTCATATGTTGTCAATGTAGTGCTTAATCTCCTATCTTGTAAGCCTATAAATATGTAGCTCTACCATAAATGAAAGGATGAGATATAGAAGCTGATTGATACAAATTCGATTGTCTTTCTCTACTTTCCAATTATCTCTACAATTTTCCCTTAATTATATAACACTATTTTTTTTTCTTTCTAAAAATCATAATGTAAGGATAATAATGGTATTTCACACATCATTCAAAATAAAAAAATAGTACCGTTGGTCCTTTTGGGGTTTTTTAGTTCAATTTATAATGGGTTCTATTATAAATTTCTCATTCATTTAGGGCAAATCTTCTGTTTTCTAGTGGATTCTAATTTACATTATCGGATCTGAACGCTTGGCGATTCACTTACTTGTTTTTCACTACATCACATTATTGGGAGAGAATATATCAGAGAAATTAGACTTATCAACATCACACTTTGGTTCCAACTAAATTTTTTGTTGGATTAGACTATACAGAATCTTTGTTATAGATAGTTATTTGGGATTACTACTAACTAGTTATTAGAGGAACCTACTGGAGAGACACAAACAGTCATGTAAAAGGGGATTGTGGAAAGCACATCAAGAGCTGAGCACATCAATAAATGAGCACAAACAGATATGTATGGCTTAAGTTATTAAGAGATCATGAGAACATCAATAACTGAGTTGCTTCCCATTCAATTACTTGTGGGAAGCACTGTTTTGAGCATCACCATGAGATTATTGCATTAAAAAGATGATAAAGAAGGGCCCTAGCTATGCAATAATATCCTGTTGAATTTTATTTATATCATGAGCAGCCCAACAGGCAATAGCCATTTAATTTTATTGATAACTACCATACAGATTGATGTGGAGCTGCAAATGAAAGAGAACCATGTGTTAAATTGAGGCGCAATATCGACCACATTGTAGGAACTTTCAACATTTTAGAGTTGCTTTATGATTAGTCGGATCGCAATATTGCAAAAGATGATGAATTTTTGTGGATCAGCTGGTTTCTTGCTGCAGAAGTACTTACAATTAGTCCTTATTTGATTCCTGGGGCCAATTAATACGGCTCATATTGTGTTTGCAGCCTGTACTATATTCCTTCTGTAAGGTTCATTTTGTGCCACAAACTTAAAAGATATATGATTCTAATCTAATCAATGTGGCTGATGGTTTGTGTCTAATTTATGAATACAATTATCGCTTTTCTCTCAAAAAACTCAGAAGAGAAAAATTAATTGGACCTGGTCGACCAAAAAAAAAGAACAGATTTTGGAGATGGAAAGTTCTGCAAATTAAATACCCAATATAGATCTCCATTAATTCTTCACATTGGTTCACTAATGGCTCTCCTCACCAAATAATGCAAACTAGCAGGAACCCGCATATTCCTCCCAAGTGCTTTGAATAATTGGCGTAATTTAGTATATTAATTACTATCTGGTAGGCTCTATTGTTTAAACATGGTTTTGTTGTTGAGGAATATTAATAGTAGAGGACCAAAATAAAGCCACAGAAAGGGTCCAAGAAGAATGGTGAGTGGAGCAAACTGCGATGTGCTAAAAGAGAAGACAAAAGTTAGTGATGGGCACAAAGCATGACAAATTATTCACCCACATGCTGCTGCTGCCTACCATGCCATCCCTTTCATTTGTTCTTGTCAACTGCCGCCATTAATTCATCACCTCCCACACAGGAGAAAAATTTACTAGGATATCATTGTGGCGTTATTCCAAATCAATCACTTATTGTTATGTGTTTTAATTTTTTCGACATGGAAATACGTGATAGACTTGGAATACGGTTACATGTATGTTCACTCCTCACTTGCCTGAAATGAAGTCAGCCTTCTGACCTTCTTATATATATGTGTCAAATTTCTGCTGGTATCTTGCTCCCCCCATCACGTATAATCTCTGGCTATAATTGGTATTACAAGTGATGCTGGGAAAGCCAATTGCATTTTGAGCAAGGGGTTGGCTAGATAGACAGATATGTATAATAGTCCATGACCAGTCTGCACTAGGCTTCAACTTAGCACAAAATGAGATTGGTGCGTTTGTGATTTGGGACCATTACAGGTATTTAAGCAATGACATATGTCGCCGACCATATGAATAAACAAGGTATAATGCATGGTTCTATAGTGAGAAAAGATGTTCAATTCTCCTTGTAACTTTTGGCAGAGGAAAATGATGGTCACCATACATGAATCTCTTCGCTTCTCTTCTATTTTTTTGGGTCTCTAGAAATTTTGATGAAGATAATCATAGATGTTTTAAGCAAACCAGTCGGGGATTATAAGAGTATTTTCATAACAATACAACATCATCCATATATTTGTGAGCAATTAAGAATAAGTAAAAGACCTTGAATCCACAGGAGGAAACATAAAGGAAATACACGACTGAACCACAGGAAGTTAACAAAAAGGACAAAAGGAAGCAGAAAAGGAAGCGAGAGAAAAAGGGAAAGATCTTACTACACCTTTTAGATATTGACAGAAGAAGTGACCTCCATGTTAGCTGGTATATGGTCTTTCTGGTTCTCTATGTATAAAGGACAGTGTATATATGACACGTTTGACAAGATATTAGCAGCAGCAATCAAATCGAAGAAAGAAGGGTTTCAAAGTTATTTGAAGAAATTGTGAGGAGTACACAAGCATTTGGTGGACTTTTTCTGAATTATTGAAGAGAAGGTTGGACTTTGTAAAGGATATTCTCAGTGCAGGGCATAGTAACCAAACCAAGTGCCTCTTTTCTTCTTTCTTAAGAAACGATAAAAAGACAATTTTAATTATTACGTCTGTTGTGGTGAGTTGAGTTGGGAATCTCTGGTCTCTCAGACCCATGAATAGCACTGCTTATGGAGATATTGGCAAATTGCTTGCTTTGAGGTTGATTTCCATTATTTTACTCCAAGTGTGAGACTTCTAGTGATGCTTATCATGTGACACTCTTATTCACCAAATATATATCTACATACATACATATATATATACACACATTTCACTTACATTTGGGGTGTGTTTCAATTAAATATTCTTTGGTATTACTTAAAGAATAATATGCAATGCCAAAATTTGATGTTGGTGTAATATTTTAATTACTTAAAAACATATAGCTTTTATCAATTGGGAGTGCGGGAATTTAAACTTAGGAACTCTTCTAACATTAAAAATATGTATTCAAAATATATCTAATGAAAACAGCATTAGTTTAGAGTACAAATAAAGGCTATAGTAAATGCAGACTTTCATCCCATTTCACGTGCATCATGTGTTAGAATTGCTGCAAAGTGAGGATTGTGGAAGAGAAAGTTTTGAGGTAAATAGTTATTTAATTTCTATATTACCCTTAAAAGTTGAAATTAGATGTGTAAAGCACCCACATAACATCAGTAAGTTGGGGTTGACTTACATAAAACATTCGCGTTCATCAGTGGAAACAAAACAAAGCAAAGAACGACAAAAACTAATTAATTGTTGTTGCCAGTCAGAATAAAAATAAGCAGTGTCTAAAAGTAAATAAATAAGTAATGCTATAATAATAAAACAGAAAAAATTTCTTGTAACGGCCATAAATGCAATGACATTATAAAGTTATTTCGTGTGTCATTGCGCTATTGGTCGAGGATAGCAAACAGTGTTATTCTTGTTGCATAAAAGTCTTTCTCCGAATAGACAAGACGAGGACCATATCAAATCAAGTTTTCTTATCCAAAGCCTCGACATATGTATGAATTGGAGTTGACATTAAATAAAGAAGGTAAAAAATCACTTTTGGTCCATGTAGTTTACCACTTTTATCATAAAGGTCCCTATAGTTTCAATTTGATCAATTTTGTCCCTATATAGTTTCAATTCCAAGCAATTTAAGCATAATCCGCAAAAAATTTGTCAAATTACTCTAAAATGGAGGGGCATTTCAGTCCAATCTTACAGCCCCTCTCCAACCACATGACAACCACCTCCTCCCCCATCCCTCCTCCCCCTCCCAACCAACCTCCTCCTAACTCAACCCGCTCCCCACCCTATAGCCACGACCCAACCACCCCCACAACCACCTTATCCCCTCCCCTTCCTGACCCAACATTATGCGACCCTCCCTCCACAAGCACCTTTTCCCCTCTATCTCTCTATTATCAAAATCAAAACTTAATTTCATGCATTGCCCAAAGCCTCTCATCATGAACCCAAGGTAAGGGACTTTGGGACGTGAAAGCATACGAAAAGTAACAGTAGGGGCTGTTGGGGTGTTTGAGGAGGGGCTACAAGATTGGACCGAAATGACACTCCATATTAAAGTAGTTTGACAAAAAATTGGGGGTTGTCCTTGAATTGCTTGGAATTGAAACCACATTAACAAAATTGATCAAATTGAACCTACATGGACCATAATGGTAAAAGTAATAAACTACAGGGACCAAAAATGAATTTTTGCCATAAAAGAATGTATATAAAAATATTGTTCAGCTACCAACAGTATCTAGCCCAATGGAAAAAAGGCTTTGACTTGCAAACCAGAGGTCTTAAGTTCGAATCCTCACGGCATCATAGTTGTGTGTGTGCGTGAGAAATCCTCCACATTTGTAGTTTAAATTACCATTTATACTAAATTAGCCTCTTCACACGTGCTTCCGCGCTTGTGAGAGGCTTTTTAAAAAAAAAATTAAAATTTATTTTAGAATTAAAAAAGATAATGGGCAATTGTGTTCCATAAAAATAGGATCCATTATCTTATTTTTCTTTTAATTTTTAATTTTTTTTAATATGAAAAGCTGTGAATTTACCATATTATCCTCATTTAATTAATAATTTCAATTCTTAATGTTTTCATTAACCAAGAGCATTTCCTGGTATTTTGAATGTTTTACCATTCTCTATCTTTTGCTTTATATATATAGATAAATAATTAATTAATTGAATATTGTTCAGCTATACCTTCCACGCCAAGTTCCAGGGAACGCTTGGGCTTCAGCTTTGCAGAGAAAAAAATAATAATTCTACATTTTTAATGTCAGTTTATATATAAATTATAAAATGCCGAATGCTTCACCCCAAAGTTTTCTCCTATACCATGAGTGAATTAAGAACAGATTAAGGCCCATTGCATTCCAACAGCAAGCCCCCTCAAGTTAGAAACTGGGCACTTGAATCTTTGACCGAAAAGACAGTGGCCCCAAGAGTCCATAGTTAGCTATGTGATAGTTGGGCCTTGACCCCAACCTAACTTGAAAATATAAATAAGTGCCGGTGAGCGTTTACATCGTAAAAGCCCATTCCAAGTAAAATGTCGTAAGGAGGAGTAATTATAGTGTTGTACTTGAGTATTTTTCATAAACCAATTATGATTGAGTTTTTCTATTTAAACCATGCACTCCTCTTTGTTCACCCCATATTCTAAGTTCTCTCCAACTTCTATTTCATATTTTTACATTTTCTAAGAAAACCTCACTATCTTCCTAAACTACCTCCAAATACACACCTAGTAGAAAAAAATAAAAATAAAAAATCATCAACCTCACACCCCACACCCCGCTATCTTGTCTCTCACCACTCTAAGTTCACATCAACCTCACATTACTTAAAAAGATAAAAACACTGTTGTCAAATGTGTAGCAACATTCTTTTATTATTATTTTAAAAAAAATTATTTTCTTGTTCAACAAAGCAAACCCATGTGGCAATTTTAAGATTATATATCAATCAAAGGCTTAAGCAGGCACTGTTTCTTTGCTTTGCAGTCAAGGTCTGGTTTTTTTTTCCCCTCCAGTTTTGTTTGTTTGATTATGATTATGATTATTATTATTTCTGATTTGTTTGTTTGATTATGATTTGCTGTATTTACTATTTAGGGTTTGTGAAGAGAAGATGAGAGTGTAGTAGATTTCTTGGATTGAAATAGAAAAGTAATTTGGCAATAGAATGTAGAGGAGTTTGTGTTTTTTCTAAAACTTATATGAAGAGTGGTGGGGTGTGTGTGTATAGATGTATTAGGGTTAAGTATTAAGTTGGATGACCTTTTTTGTCTTTTTACATAATAATAAAACTTAAGAGTTTATTTATTTAAGTATTGGAATGAACAATAAAAAGTGTGGAGTTTAAATAGAAAAACTCTTATGATTGTATATGTCTTTTTTTTATTATTATTATAAATTTTATTATCAAATTTTGATTTGATATGTGTTAGACTTATAAGAAGATTATAAAAAAGTAAAATAAAATAAAATAAAAAGGACGCATGTTAAATTTTGATTGACTTAAGAAGGAGAATGATTTCTCTATCCCAAATTTAATACACTGTTATAATTTTTTGAATTTAAAGCAACAATACACGTTATATTACCGTCACATACAATACAACTGCTTTCAAAAGAACTAAGCATTTTAACAATAGCAAGGGGAAGATGGATTTTGACACTTTGTTGATATCACGACTTGTCGTCTGTATATCAACAAGTAACATGTCTGGCAAAAAATAACAATTAACATGTCATTTTGCATTGAAAATGAGAGGTAGACAAGTCGTGCAATACTCTCTGATCTCATGGCCTCATATTCTCATGGAAGGCGACATGTCGGTTGTCATATATTTGACAAGAGACCAGACTTATGCGAGGACCAACGTGTCATTTGGATGACTCCGTTCCATAGTCTTTCTTTCTAGTCCAAACTTGTTCTACTCTATTCCACTGTTGATCAGTCAATTTGCTGGACACCACAGGAGGCCCATGCTTCTTTTATTATTAGGTAGGTTTATTTTGCTCTGTTTTCTCTGTTTTTTTTTTTTTTTTTTTTTTTTTTTTTTTTTTTTTTTTTTTATACAAAAGATATTTTTTATGCCTGGATGTCTGAATAATGTAGAGAGCCATCAAACTCAAATAAGAAGTTTTCCATAATAGAGAGTCGGATAAGAAGTCTGTTGGAGCTGCGTTTTGCCCTCATTCTAGTGAAATGGCTGAGGGGAGATGCTCTTATGCATGCAATGCAACTATTTGAAGTCTCTCAAATATTTCAAGTCATATGGGCTTAAATCTCAAAAAATAAGCAGCAGTCTTTGAAAAAAATCATGCACAATGAATTCTCTATAAACAGATTACAATCCAATTACATTGTGCTCCTGATAAGTTTATCTGAGAATTAGCCTCAGGAACACATATTTAGCCAAAATGTCTACATACAAACATCAGATGCAAAGTGGGACACTACACAAGCAAATCAAGGAACTTAATAAAACACAGAATCTTGCTGCAATGACACAAGAATAAGAATCAAAATCCCAAGAAAAAAAAACAAGAGGTCAGCAATATTGAATTGCAGCTTGCATTCTCTAATTACACTATTGCATGTTTCTTATGCTTTGGGGCAGGCATAATTTTGGGAAGGGATGCGCTGTTAGTACCTACTTCCATGTGCCTGCAAACCCAACACAAATATTTAAAATCTGATCAATTCAACTATCTATAGTAAAATCACATGTCTACTTATTTTCTTCTTTTTTTTCTTTTTTAAAATCATGTTTGTTCATAATCAATTAGTATGAGATTTTAGGTTGAGCAATACTCACATCAAATGCAACAAGAGATCTGCAGTAGTTGGTGTTTGTGAGCACTGTACTGCTGGAGCCACATTCACTTTCTTTGAGTGAAACGGTGGACCTGTCAAGCTTGATATACCAAGGATACTGGTAATTCTGAGCAGTTGAACTCACATGAGAAGATGACCTCTGCATCTTCACAGCCCTTGGGATGTTCCTTCCTTCCATGGACACCCTCCGCGACCGGCTTGGCTGCCTCTCAATTGAATCTGCAGGCCTTTGCTTTGGTGCACTCTGCGACCGGGCTTTTGCCTTTGAGGATTGTGTGTTTGCCATGTAATTTGGGAACAAAGGGTAGTCATAGGACAGAGGCTCTCCATAATCTGGCCTAGGAAAAGCAAAGGGTGCTCTTGATGGGTCAAGTTTGGACATGGCAGAATAGCACTGAGGGCTGCTTTGTGCTGTGCCGAAAGAATAGTCCTCAATATGTGCGCTGCAGGCTCCAGGGCTCAAGTCAGTGAGAGCTGATGGAGCTGGGGAGAGCTGGTTGTAGCTGTCTTGGTTTGAGTAGGCTTGATTTGGTGCATGCTGAGTGGAAAATCTGTGTTCTGTTCTCTCTGTTTGTGAGAGGTTTGAATAGCTGCTATTTCTGCTCTTCAAAATTCCCTTTGACTCTCCAAGATCCATCTCCACAATCTTAATGTTCTCCTCCATGCCTCTGTCCATTTCCTACATGTACATAACCACAATGTGCTGATTTTTAATGGGAAATTCATGGCATAAAGAGAAAGAACATTGCAATTCAAAATAAAGCAAAACAAAGAGAATGTTAATTAATAAATGTGGTTCTATACTTCTCTTCCTATGAAACTTACATTATATGTATGCCAGAACCGGTTTTCCTGCAAAGATCTTCTGGGGGTGGAATGTCTAGGAGGAATAACAGTATTTTCATCTTCAGCCATCCGGATCCTCTGAGCCCGAGCTCGAGCCTGTGCTGTCACCAATGCCTGCATGCACCTTAGTGTAGCTTTGGCCTGTTTTCTCACCAGGTGACCCCTTACCAACGCCTGCAACTTCACTAATCCTTTCAAGGCACACAGTGCTTTTCTTGCCTACAACAAAAAACAATACAATAGTTCTCATATCATTTCGTGACATTTGATCATTTACATAACAGTGAAGTCAGAGCATCAAACGCAAAATCAATTGACAATTAGCGGGGAGATATTAATAGGGAATTCCAGAGTTACATACCAAATATGAACGGAAGACAGATTGAATTTTGACAGCTGCTGCCTCTTCAGATGCACTGGCTTTCTCATTGGCAGCTGCTGTAAGCCGGATCACAGCGGCTGCAGCTTGCGATGCAGCCACAGCTGCATCAGCGACTGCAGCTGTGGCCGCAGCCATAGCCAGGGCATGTTTTTTCTGCTCATAATTCTGAGAGTCCAATGTGGTGTGCATAGGCGGTGGAGTGGTGGGCATTGCATCTATAAAACTGGAGTCTCTTGGAGCTGCTGCTGCTGCTGTGGCTGATGATCTTCTGAAACTCCATCTCCTCTTCTCTTTCGGTGTTGTCTGTGAATTGGAAATTGGAGTTGTTGGATTCTCATGACTTGCAACAGAATAACTCTGGTTTGTGGGACATTTTTCCTTGTCCTTGTCCTTGTCCTTCTCCTTGTCCTTCTTTCCTGTCAAGAAGCTTCTAAGCCATTTGCCTGTCTTCCCCATCTGAGTTAGATATGTGTGCTTCTAAGCTGCCATTGCACCATCAACAACAACAACATAGAGAGAAGAAAGCAACAAGATAGATCGTTTGTTCTTGATAGGTAGCTTTCAAAATTATAATGCTCCTGCTTTGTTACAAGTCACAGCTTCTTCTTTTTTTTCCTTTAACAGCCTGGTCCTTTTGTTCCATTCTTCTCTGTTTTACTGTTACATTAACTTTACAAATTGTAACTTCAGATTAGATATTGGTTGATTCAATTTTTTTTTTTTTTTTTTTTTTTTTTTTTTTTTTTTGCTTCTTGAGGATTAAGCTGCCCAATAATAAGCTAGTAGCAGCCAACCTCATGGAATATATATAATTTTGGCAGAGATTCCTTGCCTCCGCTAAATATATGCTAGTACCCCTTTTTGTCCTTGAGGTAATTCAGATTTTGATATAGTCATCAAGGTTGTTTTGGTAATAAAAGGGAATATAGAGGATCAGAAACCATGTGGAAATGGGTCGAGAAGGGGCAGCATCCTTGTAAAATACTCATTTTTAAGGGGTCCATTAGTGGGTTTTTGTCATTTTATGTTTAATTAATTAATTAATTGATTGGCCTTATGGGGGTGTTGTGGGTTCCACAGAGAAGTGTTGTGAGTTAAGGAGGTGGCTCTGATTCTTCACGTGCTCATCCAATCCCAGCTGTTGGAGTTGAGCCTACGTTTTTTCATGATCCCAAGTGAAGCTGTGAAGGTTATCTTTTGATACCAATACCCTCCACCAAGCATGGTCCAAGAGCCTTTACTCTTCGTTCTGGAGAGTAGGTTCTCGGATCTGTGACAAAGAAATTAATAATGAATGGTATTAGGGTACTGCTACGTGGTCGGATGAAACTGTATAACGAGTTTATATTTACAATATTGTTACGATCAATGTAATAAAGATGAATAACAAATTTATAATCAACATCACATGACGATATTACGGTGAACTCTCACACAAGATAAAAGTGTGAAGAGAGGTTATAAGGGGGAGGGAATTAGTTAATGTGAATCACAATTACATGCATGTGACATTCTGCCATACACGTTGCTGATAGCAGGGCCTCAGGGGTCCGGGCAGAAGAGACAAGTGTGATTATTATTAGGGTGTGTTTATTTGGAGCCACATGTCATGTGACAGAAAAAAAGAAAAAAAAATGTTACATCTAGGAAATGGTGGTCACCAATTGGTCTCTCTCTAGCCACACGAACAAAATTCATACAGATACGGCTAAGCATGGCATTCAATTACCGGATGACCTTACGTACGTTTTTAGGGTTCGTGATAAGAATGATGCTACATGCACTACATTTTCTCGTCACATTATGTTGAAAGTGATGCATTCTAATTGTTGTTAAGTCAATTGTTAATTTTACGCATCAACCGTCACATAATGTGATAAAAAATATTCTCAAACATTAAACATAGTCGTCCACAAAATATACAAATTCAATTATCAAATCTATTATATATGCATGAATTATTTATACATAATATAAAAATATTTAAGTAAATCATCAAAAATTAACAGGGAAACTCGAGCTTCTTGAAAGAGTTGGGGGTTCGTACATGAACATCAAATTGATGGTGTTTGTCCCCAACTAACACATCAAACATATAGTTGAAGCATGAGTAAACTGTATTATTATTCTACTAATTAATATATCCATATAATAAATCAAATTAGTTGGCAGTCACATGCTGTGTGTTTATATGCTTCCCCTTTGACTAGGTGTTTGCTTGCTTCATGGAAACATCCTTCACTGTTAATCTCTTCATTTCTTAATTAAAATACTAATTAGGTTATCCATGAATTCACATGAATTGGAAATTTGGAATTATGACAAAAGTTCCACATATTTTTAATAAATAAAATAAACTAAAATAATAATAAATAACATAAAAGTGTTCCCATCCAAACCATTATAACCTCGTGGAAGATGACAACAAATACATTTGAAAGGGATATTATTGGAGTGAAGTATTTATGAACATCATATATATTTTATTTTATTTTATAAATATATTTTAGCTCTGATTCGCAAGATATATCAGGTGGGGTCAGCACTGACATCTTTGTTTTTTAAGCAATATTAATAATTATAGTTAAGACAGATTAAAGGGCTGATTTATACTCAGGGTGCAATTGTTACAATGTCTGTTTAAGGGATCACCACATGGGGGCCAAATCAAAAAGCTGCAGCTTGAAGATGCATGTGAAATGTGAATATGCTTTGTTAATGAAAAGATTTCTCATCTTTTATCTTTTCTGTTTGTATGTGCATAAGCTTCTTCTGTGCACATGACGACACATTTTTCGATCTCTAATGAAATGAGAAACTAGTTAGCATATCATCTTGTGAGTTTCTTGCCCCAAAAAAAAAATCTTGTGAGATTCTAGGTAACCTCAAGTTTGTGAATAATTAATTTTGTGTTTTGTCGATTGTCTGATCAATGCATATTAATTGACCGATCAACCGGCTGTAAAAAATTTGATTATCCGCAAATGCGATAAACCCTATGATGAAAAAAAAGTTGTTTAATGCATTAACAAGGTGACTGAAAGTTATGTCGAGGAGGGAATGGTAACCAAATGGCAACAAAATTCGACATCTTTCATTGCTTGTGGATCATGTCGGGTTTGCACTTCTAGTGGCATGTATATTTTTTGGAATGTTCAACTTACGAGGCAGGCGACAACCACATATTATTATTATCACATTCCCAAAATAAGAACTGCTTTCCTTCAACTTGGTCACCAGATTTTTCTTCCATTAAATTATCAAGCATAGGTGTAAAAAAATTGCTGCTTGGTATCACTAATCTGGAACACAATTTTATTAGTGAAGCAACTACATTGTTTTTATGGGAGTTGTAATTTCTAATGATTAACATCGTCTGAAGTTTTGAGTTCACATCTCCTTCTTTTAGTATAATTTTATAAAATAACTTACATAAAAAATATAACAGGAAGATTGAGCAATAATTTATACGTTTGGAGTTGTCGCATGAATTGTACAAATATTATCCTCAATTTAATCGACAAGTCCAATACATGGTTGGATCCATGTGAACCTGTTATATATCTCATAAGATCTCAATGCAATTTAAAACGAGCTTTCACTTACATATACCCTTTTACAAATAATCACTTGTTTGATGTTGGACAATTGATCTACAATCGTTACAACCTTTTTACAGTGTATAATTAAACAACTAGCTTTAGATTTACAAGAGGAAAGTCTTAAACTCTAGTTACCTTCTCGCATAACGGGGTTCCTAAAACCTTCACTCTCTTCCATGGTTTCTCTGTACTAACATGTCATTTTCATTGCAAACAAACTTCTGCAGTGACAATTAATGAGCACCAAACCAAATAATAAATTGTTTGGCCAAAATACGTATCTAACTTGTAAAGATGATGGTGTACGAAACCCGTACTGTAGCAATTATAGGGCAACTCAATTGTCATTGATTGGTTTGGTTTCATTATCTAGTAGTAGCTTCTAGCTGAATCTGAAGTGAACCCATACGTGACAATTCAACCAGGGCCAGTGGTCCTCCCACAAAAACCCAACCCTTTCATTTTCTTGGTAGCTCTAATTTAAGTCCATCTATTTGCCATCACATATATTTACAATCAAGCTACATGGCACTTTTCTTTTTCTTTTTTGTTGTCTATCTAATTTCTAACACAATTAAAATGTTGTGGGGCCTCTTAATTTACTTCTGGGCCTAATGCCAACGAAGGGTTATTTCTTATATCGTGAGGTTGTACTTGGATTCTTGTTGTAATTCTTTATTCAACAATTGTCGTTCATAAGATTTAAATTCATCACTCTTTTATGAATAAATAAAAAGAATTAATGATGCATTTATACAATTCATTGTTGGCTTTCTACATGACTATCATATCATCCAAATAAATAGTTATGGTAATGTGTGAGACTTGTTAGTGGACTTTACAATTTTGAAGTGTGATAAACACCCTTAAACGCGAGACATTACAAATTCAATCCAGTCCAATATAATTTAATATTGGAAATTCCGATATAAAACCCACCAAACCAAAGGAGACTCCAAATAACTTAGATTATTAGGCTGTCGTGTTTTTTTATTTTTTTATTTTTATAGTCGTTCATCTTATAAATGAATTTATACGATGATGAATCCAAGGGGAAAAAAAGTTCACCAAGACAAAAGTACATTTTTCATGGTACACAGAAGAGGTTAAGAAACTTCCATATCTCAATACATGTGAAAGTAACTTCCCTATCTCCGTTTCATTGTCTCATTCTTTCTATTATTTTCCTCATGTCATCTGTGAGAGGAAGAATGAGATAGAGCAAGAGAGGGGCAATGAAGTGTTTCTCTATGCTTAGGCCGGCCAGAAAGTAACAACCAAAGTAGTGTTTGCATAGGCATTCTAAGAAGTCTCCTCTTTCGCTTTCTTAGATATTAGTTACGTGCCCACCAAGTCCCTGACGTGCCCAAATTGACTTGAATTAATGCTTTTGGTTTTCCTTTCAGAGTGTATAATTGAGGAAGATGATTATGTACTGCTCAAAAAGACGATATAGCTCTTCTTGTTTTTGTCACAATAGAAGTAAATAAAAAAGATGGCTGGGCTTGGGAGGTTTCCTGGGGTAGATCTGCCTCCAAGAAGAAGAAAACACACCCACCGTCAAGAAAGTTATGCCAAGTATAGAGAAGCACCACCGCTGAGGGAATGGCTGGAGCCATCCGTGAACCAAGTGACCTCCATGGATTTGGATGAAGCAACTCACAAAGCTCGCAGGAGGCTAGAGAAGAGGCTTGGCTATTGCAGACCCTCCTCAAGGTTCTGCCTCTTCTCTTTGTTTTTCTCCTTACTCAGCTAGTCTCTATTTGCTTAGAAAGTTTTGAGGCAGGAGAGCAGGCCATGGACCTCAGTTGTGCCCATAAGTTCCACTCCAATTGTCTTCTGCCATGGCTTCATGCCCATCCAGATTGCCCTTATTGTAGGACCCCTGTTTCTTAATATTCAATCAAGCAGAAACAGCCATCCAGTTCCAGATTCCAGAGCTACCTGCAGGGCATGGCTGCATCATGCATGACCATTTTGAAAAGATGGTTTCACATTCTTGGTTGTATCAGCAATCTTGTTTGGTGTGTTAAATAATGTGCAGTACTTGTAAGATTTATAGTTGGCTGAAAGATGTTATTTTACTAGGAATATATTGCACATTTGCCTTAGACATATAGACTATATACAGTCCATCTACTAGCCATTTTCTTGAAGATGGCACAAATGGTCTTTATAGTATGACTATGACAAAATTGGAATTCAGTCCAAGCCAATTCTTGAGAGTCTCGTCCCTCTAGAGAGTACTTGTAAGATACAATATATTAAATTATTGTCCAATTTATTCGGCTTCAGTATTTTTAAGTTTATCAAGCAATGGTCATTCTTTCAACTCTTGGGCCCAAAAAAATAAAATAACAATGATCATAATATTAGTTTAATTTAATTGGAATAGTCCAATTTAGGTTGAGAGACCTAGGGATGGCAAAAATCACCCAATATCAATAATGGTTCTGTGAAGTAATAGTCGATGCTTGTGGAAATTGAACTTTGAATGTAGTTGTGGCTGGATTAGTTCATTATTGTTCAAGCTATAATTTTGTATGAAGCTGAAATTTTGCACTTGTAGACCAAGAAAAAGCCAAACCCAACTCAACGAGGATATCCCTATAAAAAGAAATAGAAAATCAATGTAGACAATAAGGGAAATGACGTATTGCATATACAGAGTCACAAATAGCAATTGATGAAAGCACAGGGAAGAGATGGTGTTGTGGTGGAAGAAAGAAACAGAGGTTACTGAATTGGAGGTGTAAGCGCGGGAAATTTTGGCTATGATGAAAATATTGAAAAGCTTTGATATTTAGCACGATGTAAAAACGAGTTCTCTCAGTCATGTTTTAAATTTAGAGTTTAGGGCAATTTTGGCTCTGATGAAAATGCTGAAAAGCTTTGTACCGGAGAAAGTCCGTATGTATCTAATGCGTATAGCCGCGCGGCTATACTATTTAAAACATAATAAAAAAACCCAGTCTAGCCGTGCGGCTATTTCTTTTTTAAAAAATTTTAGAAAAACCGAGTATAGCCGAGCGACTATACTATTTCTTTTTAAAACAAAACTAAAAACCGAGTTTAACCCCGCAGCAGTACTATTTCTTTAAAAAAAAACTACCAAAACGGGTATAGCCACATGGCTATACTATTTCGTTTTAAAATATTAAAAACCGAGTATCGCCGAGCGGCTATACCATTTTTTTTATTAAAACCCGTAGTAGACCCGTGCGGCTATACAATTTAATTTATTTTTTTTAAATGACCCTCCTAATTGCATTAGTTTATACTTTATAGATACTAGCCTCTTGGCACATGCTCACGCATGTGCCAATTGGTTTTATTTTTTATTTTTATTTTATTTTTAGAATTAAAAAAAAATAACATGGGTAGTTATGTTCCTTAAAAGTAGGACCTATTATCTGATTTTATTTTTAATTTTAATTTTAATTTTTTTAATATGAAACAATATGAATTTATCATATTATCCTCACTTAATTAATAATTTCAATTCTTAATGATTGAATTAAGCAAGGGCATTTACTGGTATTTTGAATGTTTCACCATTCTCCGCCTTTTGCTTTATATATTGTAGATTAATTTGATATAGCCGCGTGGCTATACGAATAAAATATGTACCTGTTTTATTTGGCAAATTTTTGGCAAATTACAACTTAAAAGTTTGGCCACTATATAATATTTTAATATTATTTATTTTAATATATTTATTTATTTTTATTCAATAATATGTGAGATTTATGCGTATAATACGTGAAAAATCAAAAGGGGACAATACAAACTCGGGTAATGGCCTAATAATAATATATAATACTATAAATTACTCTAATCGATGAACAAAAATTGAGGAAACAATATAAAAGAAAAAGAGGATCCTAGTATATATATAGAATTAAGAGTATAGTCGCTTGGCGATACTATTCATTAAAAAAATAAAAATATAGAGATGCGTAAAGCCGCACGGCTATACTGTTTTAAAAAAAATTTAAAAAAAACCAAGTATAGCCGCACGGCTATACTATTTCTTTACCGAGTATAGCCGATCGGCTGTACTATTTCTGTTAATATAGCTGCGCGGTTATACTGTTTCTTCTAAAAAATTAGGGAAAAACCGAGTATAGCCGCCGGCTAGACTATTTATTTATTATCCCTAAACCCTAGACCGATAAGTGATAAATTTATTTTTAATTAAAATAAATATATAATATAATATAGCAATTAACTTATTTTCAATTTCTTTCCTATAATATACATGATGTATTAAGGCTTGAACGGATAATCAATTGAAAATCTGCTATTCTAAAAGAAAATGTGTTTTCTTTGTGATTAATACCAAATTGAAATGTTGGACCTGACTGACTTTTAAGTTTTAACTTGGGCGAGGATACATTGATAACAAGGTTGTTTTTGGTTTTCTTTACTTTCGCACGGGGACTTTTCTTCAAGTTCAATAAAAATCATACATTTTTGTACCTTGGATATGACTTGATTAAAATTGATTTTGCCTAAATGGGATTATAGTATTATAGGGTCAGATTCTTTCTTTCTTGTATATGGCATTCAATTTAATTTCATGCCCATCTCTTGCTTTCAAAATAAAAATTGCAAGTTGCATGGGATACCTTAATATCACAATAATGATCGACATTCAACCAGTTTGTTAGGCCGCATTTTATTTTGTATCGATAGAGGTTTCTAATTACTGGACTAGGATGGGTTTGGAAGACTCTTCCTCAACAGGGATGGGGATGGAAATTCCCAAAATTTCTTATCAGGGATAGGGGCGGGGATGAGGATGGGGACGGGGATGATATTGTCATACCCCATCCCAAACCGGCCCATTATCATCCCTAGAGAGACCGAACGGTAAACTCAAAATTTACAATGATATAAGAAGGGCATCAGACCAGACGATATAGACTATTTTGTTGGACGTGGGTGTATAACAAAGACTGGCCCCCTTTAAACAAGGCCAACCCAAATTAACTTTCTTTCTACCCCTGGAATGGGCTTGGAGGCCCAAGCAAATACAGAAGGGAATCAGACGAACATTGGGCTTGAATTTCGACCTGCCATACTTACTTATTTTATTCTGCTGGACCTCATCAAGTATGCGTTAACATGCACAGTTGTTCATAATATATCATAAATGATTAAATATGTTCTGTCACAAAAGAAAATACAGTTTTGTGAAAAATAAAGCTCCATAAACATAACACACGCCGTTTCATTAAAAAGAAAACATAAACAATTTCAATGGCGAACTAGTTGTTTAATAACATACCACTCCTGCACTCATCTAATAACAAATTATCACAGAATAATTTGTGCGTGGGTATATCTAGACATTGTAGTCCACTAGCGACATTGTTTGCTAGCATGTTTGAAGGTACAACCACATCCTAAACCTAATTATATGAAAACTATACCATTCAGTTAGGTGTTCAAATTTCTTTGTATTAGTTGAGGAGTTGAAGATATCACAATTCATAGTATCATCATCATCATCATTATTTGGCTTCCACCGAATGCTTCTGCTTCTGCGGTTTGACAAGTTTGGACGGTACACGCTAAGAAATTCGGTGGTCCGTGACCCCTTGAGCATTGCTCAACCTATGACTAGCATATAGCTCGTTAATGGCGGGGTGTATATTTCAAAGATGAATGCGCATTTCCAACGGTCCCCTCCCTTCCCTCATCAGGTTTGAAATTTCCAACGGCTTTAAACTTTCCTTGCCAACTGCCAATTAGGTCGGCTATTGCTTAAACTTCACGTATAATTCATATTTCTTCTAAATTTTGCTTTTTCCAAGTAAAGCTTAACATTTCTTCAAAGTTGAGAAAGGCTAAAGCCAAGTGGAGCAGAGGAAGTTAATATTTCATGTTATTCAAGACTCATCTGATTGAATTGTGACTTGTATTAAGACAATTGATCAAGACAGTGTACTAGCATATTGCACCCGAATTATTTCCTTTGCCGTACGTTATAGAGTAACTTAAGATATCGTTTTGTAGAAAATAGAAAATAAAATTTAATATGAATAGTACATGTGAATATATTGAGGAAGAATTTATTGCAACTTCCAACAACCCACACTTTTCCATGTAAAGTCTATAAACCTCTTTACATCTCAGCCGCGTTGACGCGATGTCGTATCTTAACTGCTGAAGCTGCCAATTTAAAGACATCTCCTCTTAAATACGTTCAAAGTCCATCAACAAGTCAATTTAATCACCGGTATTTTCCTGACTGCCCTCCGCTTATCTCTCCTTCCATTTCAGCTTAACCTTAGCTTAGCTTGTGTGCATGTTTCAGACTTGAGATATGGCTTCCACCTATCTCTGTGCTCTGCTTGCCATCTTTCTTGCTATTCAGTCTGTCTCTGCTGATCCATTGGGCAGCTTACTTGCTCCTATCTTCTCTCCAATCTTGGGTTTGTTTCATTTCACTCTTCTTATATCATCTTCAGTATTTTTTTGTTTTGGGTTTTGTTACTTTATTCATTTATTTCTTGGGTTTTCTTTGATTTTCATAATTTTTTTTGGGGATGTTGATTTCTGATCACAGATGTGTGCAAACAAGTAGAATGTGGAAAAGGGACTTGCAAGCCTTCTAGCAACAGCACTTTCCTTTTTGAATGTGAATGTGAACCTGGGTGGAAGCAGACTTCTTCTAATCACACTGATCACCTCAAGTTTCTCCCTTGCGTGATTCCCCAATGTAAGGCCTCCATCTTTCAATCTCCCAAATGAGCATTCAAATAGATCATGGATTATATCTTGTAAAAGCAGTCATTTGCTGTTTCTAAGTCAAATAAATTTGTTATGGGAGTGTTTGCTTTTCTGTATAGCTCGTGCAGATGGAGAAAATCTTAATACTGAGTTATTGATTTTGTAGTATTAGCTTGTTTGGTTTTGGAAATCTAGTTTAGATTTAGAGACCAAGAGAGATATGACCTTCCAATTGTAGGGAAGAAAGACAGAGCAAGTTACAACATAAAGATTGATAAACCAAAACATAAGTACTTTTTGGGGTACAATGAAGTCAAAGTGTGTGTCCATGACAGGAAGCTCAGCCCGAAAATCGTTAATAAAAAATGCCCATTTAATTTAATTTGGTAGTGCATGTTCTTCACAGACTAACCTTGTCTTGGACTCCAGTCATGTTGAAATTTTTTTGGCTAGGCTTAATGGAGATAAGCGTACACGTGTAAAGATAATATTTTGCTATCCTACCTATAAGTCAAAGATTGGGATCATAATTCTTCTTTCCTTTTAATTGGTGGATATACATCCTTGGTTTTAGATATTTACTTCCTTTTGTTATTTGGATACTTTCTTGCTAATATCATGGCTTTGATGATGCTGATGGTTTTGGATGTTTATAGGTAATCTGAATTACTCTTGCACCAAAGCGCCAGCCCCTGAACCGACCAAAGCCAATGAGTCATCAATCTTTGATCGTATTAACTATTAACCCCTGTACTTTTAAATATATTTATCTATTAAACTATCACCAGCCCTACACACTGCATAATGTTGTTTGGTTTTCTTTCCTAGCACACGTTCACGCATTTTATAATTTTGGTCTTATAGCTTGCTTTTGGAGTTATTGTGGAGGTGGATCATGCAACAAGACATCAAAATTCACATACAACTGCGAATGTGCAGAAGGTTATTATAATCTTCTAAATGTCACTGCCCTCCCTTGCTTTGAAGAATGTAAGTGCATATACCTAGAAGCTTTTAAATAATGATGCGCTGATGAATAGTTATGCAACAATTGTATATCAGTAGACAGTGTCTGACTTGAGTTTCATTGCATTCATTAAGGTGCAATCGGGATGGATTGTGCAAACCTTGGGATTTCAGTGTCAAATAAATCTGCTGCTTCAGCACCACCATTCGCTGACAATGCAGAGAATCAAGGTGAGGCTAGCAACTCAAGCAAGATAATTCTACATTACTTTTGTTTTTTACCGTCTGATAGTAGTTCCAGCTACGGTTCAATACATAAAGCTCAAATTTGGAGATCCAAGAAATTTAGATAAACAATTATCTTACTCAAAACAGCATGTTCGACTCCCATTTTGTGTTAATGATGTACTCTGGAAGACATTAACAACCCTGCTTTTTAAAATCATTTGATTAAAAAGATTGACCAACAACAGGATGATTCATACTTGACTTTGACACTTTTAGGAGCTAATTTACTCATCAATTTTTTAGTTGAATGGCCTCCAACAGCTACATCAAATTGAGTATTATAGTTTTTTTACCTTCGTATTGATGTCACGCGTTCACTCCGTTTTGTCCTCGTGTTTTCTCATTTACAGCTAGCTCAATGGTACAAGTAAACTCTCCTACATTGCTGATCCTGATGCTGTTTGCTGCTATGCTTCATTGGAAATAGAGAATTAGTTGGCTGTTTTTTCGCACCACACCTTTGAACCCGTGGTTGATTGCTGCGGTATTTATTTGATATCTGCTGACAGATTTAGTTAGCTCTCATGTTTGGATATAGATTTTCCGGTCAGATGAATAAGTTAGTAGATGTATTCAGGGAGGTGCTGATCTCATTCCTAAACTCATTTTTCACACATAGATAGAGTGAAGAAGATTTTTGTTTGTTTTGTACATAATTGATAACCCTGCTGTTGCTGACTACTGGAATAAGAGACATAAGTTCGTGTTTACACTTGGGTATTTGAACTTCCTTTCATGATATTTGTTTTGGTGGGGAAAGAGACTTCTCTCCTCATATTTGCCTCTGCAGTTGATTGAACCTGATTGCAGGGTCAGATGCCAACCTTGAGCAATTCTAAGGGTAGACTGCAATTTTGAGCTCAGAAGGGAAAGCTATTCATGATTATGTGACCAAGTATTCTAAAGAGGCCCGGACTCTCTTCTACAATGTGGGGGATTTTGGTGAGGAGGTTGAATGAAGGGTTCAATCCAACCATTCAATCATTAAAAAAGTTCAAGTCCAATATTTTCTCTCTCTTGTTGGATAGTGGGGATTGAACCCCTCCCACAACCCCCTCATTATAGCATTTCTGGGGACTCTTATATCAACTCTTTAACCTTATATTTCAGAATGTGTTTGGGTTCAAGTTCACCGTGCATGTTCTAATTTGTTTAGGTTCAGTCCACTTTTTCTCTTACATCAGTCCCAGTCATTAAGACCAAGGCCGTTGCATACTTGACTTAGGCCCAAACAATTTTTAAAGGCCTCTCAGTCATTACAAAGGACAGTTTTGTTTTGTTTTCTTATGGCCAACATACATTCATTACAAAGGAAGTTGGCTTGGGATTATAAACAGAAAAAAGATATGACTTTTGCATGAATTTTCAACATCATCTTTGGTTGGTTATTTTTGGAATGGAAGGAAAAGATTCTCCCTTTCTTTGTGAAAATTTGGAGGGAAATGGAAGAGAATTGGATGGACCCAAAACCATGAATCTCACATTTTCCAATCTTTAAATTGAAGGGATGGGGAAGAAAATTTTCTCAAATATGCCCTCTTCACAATATTCAAGTTAGGAAGAATAATATTTTTTGTGTATTCAGAATTGAGAGATCTACAACTTTTACTTTTTCACATACTTTGATCTACTTTCCTTCCAAATTGTAAAGTTGAAGATACATGAAAACCAAGTAAATACTGCCTCAAAGTTCACCAATCAATCCCTCATCAAACCCTTTGAAAAAGCAAACAAGAAACAACCAATAAACTAAAGCCTAAAGGCAAGCTACCCTTGTCCCTTGCCTGTTGTGACCCCCCAAATCCCATCACATTAAATCTTAAACCCCATATGACCTTTGCTCAGCTCACACCTCTCAATCGGCGGCGTACGGCCCACCATTACAATTTACAGGCATCATCACACAGCTCTGTAGGGTTTAGGGGCTGCCAAAGGCAGAGGATCCTTGAATTTTTATGTCATTTTAAAGGAACCCAATTACACTTTTCCTAGCATTTGAACTACAAGTGAGCCTAGCAAAGTGACAGTGTAGAGTGCCAGTCAGTGCCACCATCCCTCTCTTATTTTTCTCTTCGAATGTCGTGTGAATTATTAACGTCCTCTGCTTTTTTCTACTTCTTGGTTTTTGTTCCTCTCTCTCACTAGTCACAGTAGCTTTCCTTTTCTTGCTCCAAGTTCAATTCACGCCCCTTATGCATCTGCTCATTTTTGGCAACCTCTTTGAAATTTCAAGGAGAAGGGGGCCCCTACCAACCCTTGTTTTAATGTTGTTGCTTTGCCACGTTTGTGTGTGTGTGTAAAATTTCATCTCTCGGTAGACTGTAGCAGTAAAAATTGTTTGAAGTCTCCTGTGGCAGGCTGGCCTTTGGAAATTGGATCTACAACGACTCTACATGTCATTTCCAACAGTCCATGTCTCCGCTATAAACCTTGTCAATCATGTCTGTCTAATCTTTCATCATCAAATGGGAAATAAATAGTGGGTTGCTCTCTGCTTTTTAATTATGATTCAAAAAAAATCACAATTTTCATCCCATAATCCAAAAACAAAACAAAAAAAGAATTTATGATATTTATTTCACGAATCAATATCGTGAGTGTTGTTGACCTGAGTCCCCACCATCTCTTCGCTTGCATGTCATCAGATCAGGGCAAGTTAGTCTTATCCATGTGGCAAATATCATGATTGCAAAGTTGGATTAATATTGTGTAGTAGTTGTAATGCTATTGGAATCTTGGAGAACCTAGGATTTGCATACAACTTGTCCCCCCGCCCCACAGTGGGTTTTTGGGGCGTGAGAGGCTGTAACCCACTACTACTCTTCGGTGTTCTTGTTGAGAAAAAAATTAATAATAATGGAATAATAGCAAAGCTATAAAATTTAAGAACATTTACCATCGGAATTCCTAGTTTCGATTCCCTCCAATATCTTTTGTATCAAAAGAGAAAACAATTTCTAAAAAGAAGTAAAAGTTGTATATATGTGAATATTCAATAAATTATCAAGAAAATAAAGAGTTTGTGTGGTGTGGATGTTGGCCTCTTACTCAATCAAATCCATTCGTTTTATGGACCAAGATGCCCATGATTACATAATTAGACGTTACCAAGTTGGATAGGCAATTGGTAGGACAACTAGTAATTGACAAGTCATCTCATAAGTCACATTAGGGCTCTCACAAATCACACAATATAATATATGCAACTATATAATTAAGACATCGAGGAAGCTTTGTTGACTTGTTAGTATCACAAGGTGCTTTGCTTTGGTGGAGATAATCAAAGATTCTAATGAAGCTCAAGTTGAAAGTTTATAGGCAGGGATGCAGCAGAGATGTTGGTTTCTTCACTATCTTTGTAGGATGCCTTGTCATCCGCACAAACAGGGTGTAAGTTGGTGGTGGGTTTTAATGCTCCATAAAATCATCTCCTTCTTTCCCTTGAGTTTATAGGTCTGTCCCATCTACTCATCACACATCATGCCATGTCGACTCTTTAACGTATCTTGAGCTACCTGCAAAAGATCAAAATCCTAGCAATTGGCCCTCCATTGCAGATTTTTTTTTCTTCCAAGCATGGAAATTGCATTTCGTTAATGGTTATGAATAAAGAACAAAACTGGTGAGGCCATTTAATGGGTGGGTCATAAGTTAGTACAACCTTTCATCTGATTACTTTACTCTAAACAAAAAACCTTGCAGCTGGTTAAGAAATAAGACCAAAATGGCAAAAGCGGTCAATATTTACTGATCGGATTTATATTGTCAAATTATGAATCAAGACGAGCATTGTAGCTACTGCATGAGGTCATCGAGAAACACGTATTATATGAATTTTAATGATGGAAAATGAAATCCTTCTGTCTGTCCCCAGTTCCATGCACCACAACGGTTTAAATCTCTTTATGTTATTATTATTTTGGAAGATAAGCTGCGTGGCTCTTTTAAACAAAGAAAAGATGGCTCCTAGATCTCAATCAGGGAATGCATCAGTATAGATGACTGAATTAGAAAGGATGAAAGCAACACAATCTCTCTTTCAAGTATCAATTTTTGCTGTTTGCTTTGACTATTAGCTAAATGCCCAAGATGTATGATTTTCAAGCATTAAATGTAGCTACTGGCCTGAGACATAGTAAACCAAGATAAGGACAGTCGTTTGCTAAGCCTTCATGAGGACATAGGGGAAGGAAGGTGTTGTTGTCGTAAATGTGTGGAGGTGGGTGACTACTGGAGCTATTATGTCTCAGAATTTACCATGAATATTAACAAGGGAATTCAATACATATTCCAAATTCATCGTGGTGGTAGTCTAATGATGTTGTGGGAACTCACACACCAAATATGTCGGTATGGTCTTCAATTACGCAGTTTAACTAAAGTCTCCATATCAGTATGTGAAGGTTAATTCTTTATATACTAATTGATGGCTCCTACAAAACTTTGGTAGGATTTCTTCGTAATTCTAATATGAATCAATTTTTGAACAAATTAATTAACAGTTTGTGTTTAATATTGTGCTCAGAACGCCACACACAGATGCTCGCTCTCTCCCTAGTTTGGTTTGGATTCATCAAGGTGTTATTATACAAAAGCATCGAAATTGGTAGCTAATTATTATCCCACCAACGCTGCCTGCATTACCATGTTAAATAATTACAACTGCTAGGGATGCCATTACCAATGCACCCACAAAAAGCCAAAGCAAGTTGTTCTTCCTCTCCCTGCCACAACCCATTTCACACCCAAAAACTTTGTACCGGAGATAACACTGTCAATAACACAATGATAAGTGAAAAAGTTATTTTATGTGTCATTGCATTATTGATCGGGAATAGCAAAAAGTGATATTCCTGTTCCATGAAAGTCTTTCTCATTGCCCACCAACCTACCACTCCATCAACCTACAGTAAATTAATGCCAGTATAGCTCTCAACTCTCAACTCTGTAACCAAATTGTGTAAATTAACTGCTGTCCAGACCCTTTTGGAAAGAAAACTTTATGAAAATTACCGATAAGAAAGTCAAGAAGAAAAAAAAAACTTCTGGTTTGAACTCTCATCCTTGAACACTTGGTATGTAAAAGGAAAAATATTCTCTTGAGAAATGAAGTTTTGCCAACTTTTTTGTCCATCCATAAAAATTAGGGATTGAAGAGTCGAATTTCAATAGTAGATCATGTGAAGAAAAATATTATTGAAATCATATCGATTGAGCATAAGATTTAGGCTGCACAAACTTCCATAAACTTGTTTGTGTCTTTCTCATTAGTCTTTTAAGTGGTTACTTAGCAGTAAAGTGTTGGCATAATGGCATCCAGAATCCCACTATTCACACACAGATAGCCCATATATTTGACCACAGTAAGACACTTTTCCACATTAAAGTACAAGATAGCACAACAAGGTGAAGAAGAAGGAGAAAAGTTGACAAGGGTAATATTGGAATTTGAAAAAGTTCAATCCATAGGGAAGCATAAAATGGAGCCGCTGCTTGGTTGGTTTCTGTTTCATTCATTCACGAAGAAGAAACCAAAAAGCATAAATAAAAGAGAAAAAGGGGAAAAAGGCTGCAAACCCTACTGTTTTTTCTTTAAGCTTTTTGGTCTGAAAGGAAGAAGATGAAATCAAAAGAGGGAGATGATGACGTTGGCCAGGCACGCCAACACAACACGCCCCGTTTTAGCCCAAGCTGAGGTGAGGACCCAACGAGCAACAAAATCCCAGAGAGACACTGCCAAAACAAACTATACCAATAGAATCAATAACAGTTTTCCAATTTTTTTTCCCTGTCAGAGGCTCTCTTACATATTTGTCTCTCTCTAGTGAGCCATGGCCTGAGGGCTTTGTTGGGAATGAATTCTTCAAAGCATTTTCTGGCCCTACGTGGCAGTCATCGGTGAGGTCCCACGTGAGCTGGATGGATCGTGTATGTTTATTTGATGTTTGAAATCTTTATGGACTGACAAAATATTAAGGAATGTTACTATTGAAACCAAGAAAATTGAAGAACCAAACATCTAATCGAATGAAAGAAAATTGGAGAATTCATGGTTTTGGGGTCAACTCGTGAGTACGATTCAATGAAGGCATGGTTTCTTCTTTTCTTTTTTCTTTTATTTTTTTACTGAAATTAAGACATTTGAAAAGTCTTCTAAATGTGGCATGGGTTTTTTTTCATTAGAGAAAATTTATGTATTAAATCTTTGTAATTAAGTTAGAGCGAATCCAATGATTTAACAGTTATGACTAAGTTCACACTAAATCATGAATCCGTACTATTGAAAATCCAACTAGATGCATCCTTTTGCATAATTAACTAATGACATGTTTACTTACTAGCAATGGGTATGGGAAGAAAGAAAATGATTCTAATTCTCAACTTCCCCAAGTTTACTAATACATAATGAATAAAAAAACATGTGGATCCCACTTTAAAATCCATAATCACATACTTTCAAAATTAGGAATTAGATTAACTAGCACGGTTATTCTCATTCATGTGTTAATTTCATATGGTTAGTAAACAACTTAATGAGAATGACTTATTCTCATACCAATTCTTTACTTCTCATATTCCTAAATTCCATGATTTATTACTTTACTCATTCATGATAAGTAAACATGCTGTTAAAAACGTCTCGAATGTGAATTGACTAATAATTTATATGAAGTCGAATGACACATCATATAGACTCGTCATCAAAGCTCTATCAAAACTGAAATCCTGAAAAACAAATTCTCTCCCAAGCTTAGTCCATGGTAATATACCATTGACATCTTCGCAAGCATCCAAAATTTATGAAACAAAAATGAAAGGTAATGCAAACGAGATACAAAAACGAAGTCTCGAATATTTGAGAGATGGATAGGCAAATTAAGGGAAAGTAAGCTCAATAAAAATCTTTTTTTTTTTCTTTCTTTCTGTTAGTTATTCGGAAAATTAAAGAAAGTTGGAAGAATGAAAAACAAACAGAAAGGCAAAGAGGCAAAGGACGTTGAATTCAAAGAGGCCCTACTTTTGGTAGTGGCATTGAAATTCCTTGTGTTCATGCAGCAAGCACGAGCAGAACAGGAGGAGACTGATCATCAGAAACCATGGGACCCAAGATTACTGGAAGAATATCATTCTTTGCAGGAAGGCTGAACCCAACCAAACCCCTAAAATCACCCACCATATATACCATCTGATCATTCTTCGAGTCCCTTTTCTTTTCTTTTTTATTTAGTTTTTTAATGTATGGAATGAGCTGATTCAATTCAATCATGGATTGTTGGACGTGGCAATATTTTTACTGTAAAGTTATATACAACCATGCTTCTTCTTTTTTTTTAATAATGAGATAGGAGGATAAAACCCGAAAAAAACGACAACTAACTAATATAGATACAATCATGATTCTTTGAGGTTTATATCCATTGTGCAAATTAAGCCATAAACAAAGTCTCTTTTATTTTCCTTCGAAGAGTCATTTGTCACATTATTTTTTTTAGTATAACAAATTTTCGTTCATAAAATTTGAACTCCCGATTATCTATCTCCCAACAAAGTAAAGACAAAAAAAAATACCATGCTGATCAAGTTGTGGATTTTGTGTGTGTCTGTTTCCCCTTGGTGGGGTTTTTTTTCACTGTAAAAGTGTTGAACAGAAGCACAAAACTGAAATCTGAAATCTGACATCTGAAATCTGAATCTGATCAGATTATAATTGAGTAATACAGAAACACGAGGGCAATGGTCCATATAAATTATATATATATATATGGTCCATATAGTAGATGTGGAAGGTCCGACTGCCCATGATTGATCATCTTCACCATTCATTCACTGATAGCAGCAGCTTAATTATGCATCTAATCGCAGGTTCCTCCTCATCACCTCAGTATCTCTATCTCCTTGCATTGCAATTTGCATGCATTTTGTTAATGGCCCATCTCATTTAATTCTCCAGATGGATACAGTTCACTGGCTCTACCTTGGGTCCTCTATGCTCCAAATGCCAGCCCACCCCTCTTTGTTCAATTGTTCTCACACTTATTATGCAATTATTTATTTTTTAACACAACTTCTTTTTCTTATTATTGATATACATAATGATATGTTTTCACTTTTGCAACTGTTCAATTGTTCATGCCTGTGCAATTTGAACTAGTAATAACAAATTATTTAGCTGCGAATGAAGTTGAGTCTAGTGGAAAAAAAGCATTGATTTACAGACTCATGATTTTAGGCTCGAATCCTCATGACCTATGAATCTTTTTATGTCTTATCATAAATAAATAAAATGTCTTTCCCAATTATTTTTGCATTTCGTCCACTTTTTTTATTTTTTATACAAGCAATATCAAACAAAGAGAGAATGATTCTAACGCATAATCTCGGATGCACGGATAAATACTCCTAACTTCTTGAGCTACAAATCCCTTACTTTTGTTTTTAAATTTATAAGTTGTCAATCTACAACTCGCATAGGAGTTTTAATGTCTACAATATTTCTCTTAATTGTTTTCATAAAATAGCACCACACTATCAAGAGTTTCAAGGAATGTTCGAATTATGATTAAACTCTTAAAGAAAATAAAATTCCACTTTTAAGTTTTCTTGTTTTTAATAACAAGACGTGAACATTTATTTATTTCTTAGATAAAACAGAAACCTGCCATTTCCCAAGTTCCCAACGACAATGAAATATTAAAGTCTGTCTTCCAATTCATTTTTTACCCCCAACCGACCCAAAAAATAAAAGAAAAACAAATTGTGTCTTCCGCTCGGGTCGGAGAGAGAAACATTGTACAATGTACAAACAAATCGAGCCGTATGATTTTGATTTTAATCAATGTCGTACCGGAAAATGGTCAACACGCTGATTTGCAGCGCGTGTTTCGTAGCTCTCTCTGCACCTAGTCACACGATACATACTTGAGCCAAATCACAGAATGTTATTTATCAAATGTATTCTTGAAAAGCCTCAGACTTAGGAAGACTCTGTGTTATCGAGTAAATGAGATATTGAAATGCCCTTGCCAAACCAGGAAGCGAGGCCTCGCTTGTCAAAGATGGGGATGACGATAAGAATATCAAACCCGATATCGCCTTGATTTGCAAGTGATTAAGATAAGTTATTCCTGCACTTGGAGTCATATGTTCAAATCCCCTCCACTATCGCTTCTATGATTTAAAAAAAAAAAAACTTTCATTTCACTATTGCCACCCATAGTTCAATTTAATTTAAGTTTTATTTTAAAAAAAAGTTAAAGATTGTGACATTTTTAGTAACCCATTAAAGTTCATGCATCAAGATACTCGCTATCCTAAGTACACTTGGCACATGTTTAGATCATCCCACAAACATTTTTAATGTTATAGAATATTTGGATCCTTACACCTAAAATTCTTCCAAATTTGTAATTTTTCACATAAAAATATTCGTCTCTGCGTCTCTTACCTCTCTCATTTTCTTTTTTCATACTAAAATTCTACTGTCCATTATTTTAATTTTATTCCACTAAAATCCAATCCTTAATACGGCCGCTTGCTTTGTGTGTCTTTCTCTCTATAAAGCTGGCAACCTTCCCATTCACCTAAAAGAACTCTCTCCCTCTCTCTTACTCTCAACACTGAGAACCTCTTTGTAAACTGGTTCACTTACCGCCGTTTCATTTACCACCCGCTCAAATGGACCCGGTTCAGGCCGCCATGTTCCGGCCACCGGAAACTCCTCGTGAGCCCATGGAGTTTCTCTCGCGCTCCTGGAGCGTCTCAGCCCAAGAAGTATCCAAAGCCTTATCTCCTTCCCCTGGCCAAGGCCAAGGCCCACTCGCAAAGCTCAACCTCAGCTCTGCTGTTAATGGCGGTGGTGGGCCCATACCTGAGGACTTGGCCGGAGAGTTAGACGAGAGTGCTAGTTTTTCTGGGAACCCTTTTTCGTTTGCTTCCTCTGAGACCTCTCAGCTTGTAATGGAGCGTATTATGTCACAATCTGTAAGTTGGGTTGAGCAGAGCTGGGATTGTTGGCTTGGCATGTGTGGACAAATTGTGGGATTTTTTTTTGTTTGGTCTTGTTTTCTTGAAATCGATTGTGATTTTTAGTCTTCTTTTTTCTCTTTTTTGTTGTGTTTCTGGTATTGTTTTTTAGCTCCCTCTGTCCATGTTTTGTTTGGCTCTTTCTTCTGTCATTGTATTTGGGTTCGGTGGGTGGATGCTTTATGCCTCATTCGTCTGTGCCTCTCTTTTCTTGTTTTGGTGGCAAATTGACATTTTGTTTTGGGTTAAACTTTCCATTTCCGGGTCTTCTTCTTCTTCTTCTTCATCTTACTCTTCTAAAATAGAAACCAACCCACATTAATTCACTATTTTATGTTACTGTTTTTACAGCAAGAGGTATCTCCACGCACCTCAGGTCGGCTCTCACACAGCAGCGGCCCTCTCAACGGTTCCTTAACCGACAGCCCACCTGTCTCTCCCTCTGAAATTGACGATGTCAAGGTTTGTAGGCTCTGTTTGCTATTTATTTACTCTCTTTTTTAATATTTGCCGGCGACCACCGTACACGGTTGCCGGAATATGTTAACAACCACATGACAAGTACACAAGTATGATATCTGGGTTTAAAGCACGAGTACTGTGTCGTTCCTGACTCACTCTGACCCGGTCGAACATAGTCCCCAGCTTTCCCACTAACCAACGCCCCTTTAATTATAAACCTACCAAATCCATGTTGTTTCGCTCTTTTCAATGCAAAAGTTAAAAGCTTTGGCCCTCTGCTTCAGCTAATTAGAAAACCCATTTCATAAACCTGCGAATTTTTAGTGTTCTTCACCCAAAGTAATTGGATTTGTTCTAACTTCGACATTTACAGAAACAGTCTTGGTTTTCTGTCTATTTACAGAGCTAACCAGGCATCATGATTCATTTTGGTCCCCCACAAATGAATTGGTTTACTTTGCCCACGCGGTGGTTGTGACCCAAAATCTGTCTCTGTATTTAATTTAAGAACCGACAGTGCCACTTTCTCGAGATCCAGTGTGAAGAAACCTATGGCTTCTTCTCACTCAGCTTTCGTTAGATGAGTTATGGACCCCAAGAAGCTGAAGTGGGTGTGTGATTGGTGCCGTACACTCGTTACTTCTGTATTTGGGTGGTTTAACATTACAGTCATACATATCCAATTGAGGATTTTCCCTCAATGAACCAAAAATCACATTTTTGACATTCCCTTTTATCTCCGTGCAGTATGGCCGCTCAAACAACCACCACAATACCGGGTTTAGAGCCACCGGTGCTGGCGGCACCGCCACGTCCGGTGGTGGAAAGACGGTGGGTAGGTGGCTTAAGGATAGGAGGGAGAAGAAGAAAGAGGAGACCAGGGCGCACAATGCCCAGCTCCATGCTGCTGTTTCTGTTGCTGGGGTGGCTTCTGCCATAGCCGCCATTGCTGCTGCCACTGCCGCCTCATCTGGGTCCGGTAAAGATGAGCATATGGCCAAGACTGACATGGCCGTGGCCTCTGCTGCCACATTGGTTGCTGCACAGTGTGTGGAGGCGGCTGAGGCCATGGGGGCTGAGCGAGAACACCTTGCTACAGTAGTCAGCTCTGCCGTGAATGTCCGATCTGCTGGCGATATCATGACATTAACGGCTGCCGCAGCAACAGGTATATAATGTAGATTTGGTTTACTGTTATGGGTATATTTGGAATTGAAGTTTTCGGTTTTTTATATTTGTTTTATGGACTCTAATGCCCTTGAGGTTTGTGGTGTGGATTGCAGCTTTACGTGGTGCAGCAACATTGAAGGCAAGGGCATTGAAGGAAGTGTGGAATATAGCAGCAGTTATTCCTGTCGAGAAAGGGGTAGGAGTAGGTGGTAATGGTAATGGTAGCAACGGTAATTCCAACAGTAGTTTCAGTGGAGAACTTGTTCCTGAAGAGAATTTTCTGGGCGTCTGCAGTAGAGAATTACTTGCTAAGGGTTGTGAGATCCTCAAGCGCACCCGCAAAGGTAAACTTTTGTTCGTTTGATTTGAAATCATTGCAATTATTTACCTTTCTCTATTGGAATTGTGCTTAAATTACTTTATGGGGAGCTAGCGAGGGAAAAATTACTGTATGGGGTCATGGTTATGTGGGTGGAAGATGGAAAAATTGCTTCCATCTTCGATGAGCTAGGATGAAATCATTACAATTATTTATGTTTGACGATACTTTTGTCCCTTTTTCACTTTGGATTGTGCTTAAATTACTGTATGGGGAGCTAGCGAGGGAAATTTGAATTTACTTGGAGGTTTTGATTGATGATTTCTGGTTGTTACATCCAATTCTTAACTGTTATAACTTTGTTCTGCTGAATGCCAGGTGATCTTCATTGGAAAATTGTCTCTGTTTATATCAATAGGACGGGTCAGGTAAAGTTCCTAGCTTATCTATTGATTTATTTTATTTTTCTTTAACGTAGGGCCAATAATTTGGGCATCAGTAGAACTTTTGGTCATGAATGTGAACTTCATGGAAAAAAGGTACTCACAGCAAAAGAGACTGCTATGATGAAAGAATTGGATCTGCCTTCTCTTTTCTCTTTTTATGCTTTCTTTATTTAGTCTGGAACTTCTTTTTGTGCAGGTTATGCTGAAGATGAAGAGCAGGCATGTTGCTGGGACCATCACAAAAAAGAAAAAGAGTAAGTCACTACTTTTGTCTTTCACTAATAATTTGATCAGAATGGAGGTGGCGGGGTCTTCTTCCATCTGGGGATTTGCAAAAGCTAGCAGTCTAGTGGGAAAAGATCAAAAGGATTCTTCTTTAATTCCATCTTCTTTTGAATTTACAGATGTGGTGCTGGAGGTTATTAAAGATATGCCGGCTTGGCCTGGTCGCCACCTGCTCGAGGGCGGTGAGCACCGGCGTTACTTTGGACTGAAAACAGTTATGCGCGGAGTTGTAGAATTCGAATGCCGGAGCCAGAGAGAGTATGATATTTGGACTCTCGGCGTCTCAAGGCTCCTCTCCATTGCTGCAGAAAGGCACAATAGACATAGGGTTTGAATTGTGTTCTCCAACAATATCAGAGGGAAAACATTTGGCAGATGGGGGAATTGGCAATAGGATATATGGCCAGCTGAAAATTTACATGATGGTTGGGTATTTTGGTACTTGGCTGTGCTGTTAGTTTGTCTTGCTATTGTAAAAAGGATAAATTAAAGGTTATAACTTATCCCAATTGGCCCCTTTAGTATTGTGGAATATATATATATATATATATATATATTTTGGACCTTTGTCTTTCAATTTTAATGGAAAGGAAAAGAGATTGGAATGAGAGGTAGCAAGACCATGTGTTCCTAGCTAGTCCCTGTTTTTGCACTGTTTAGGAAAGAAAAGGAGGATCTTGGACTGAGGCAGTCAAAAAAGAATAGAAAAGAATCTCGATTGAGTAGAGAACAAGATACAAGATGCCCTCTTGATTTTTAGTTTTTGTTTATTCATGTGGGTTTTGCTTTTGACCTTTGTTGTTGAGTTTTTGGATTTAGTTTAAGGTTTTCAAGGTTGTGAATTGTCTTGCTCTTGGTCTGTAATCTTCCCACTTGATAAATTAGATTTTTGTTTTGTTTAAGAGAATGGTGGGAGGAGGGCTTAAGAAATATTTAATTAGCTGGGAGGAGAATAAGAGGCTGTTTGTCGGAAAATGTGCCAAATAAATTAGTGGTAAAAATGATTGCCTCCTTGCAAACTTGGGTCTAGAAGAAGTAAACAACTTCTCATGACCCACTACAGGTTTAGATTTCAAAATCATCTGAGGGAGAGTGATTTTTTTGTCCTAAGAGAACCTCGAGGGCACGATGGATCTGAGGGAGAATTTCTATGGTGGGATTATTCAAGCAATAATATAATATAAAATTAAATTAAATAAAAAAAGAGAAAAGAAGAATGAGCATGTGGTTTTCTATGACAGCAACAGAATAATTGAAAACAAAATAAATTCACAATTTTGGAGTTATTTTGTAGTCGAAGTTAGAGTCCCTTGTGCTAGTTTGTAGATGCTGCTTAAATTGAACTGGATTGAATATGACAAAAGAAAGCAAACGTTATGAACAAGGCAAATGGGCCTTGCAGAGAAAGATGATTGAGAATACACTAAGCACCCAAATTCCCAGTTCAAGCATGTTCCTCTCCAAGTTATAAAATTGATTGAGAAACAAGAAAGAAAAAAAACGTGATATAGAATGGAATGGGACACCAAAAGAAAACAGGTCACATTGATATTGGGCTTGTTTACGTGCTCCAATGAAACAATGGCAAAACTAAGTGAAGGCAGGACATGTCATACCAACTCTTATCAATTCTCAAGCATCCCCTAATTTTGGTTCATGAATAAACCTTCTGCGTGTCTTACGAATCAGCCACTCTGGCACCAACTATCTCTTTCTCAGCTAGTTTAGTGGTACTTTCTTTTTCAATATTAGAAGATGTTGCGAGTTCAAAAATAAATATTGGAATGTCTTTCTTGAAAAGCAAGTAATAGAAACAAGCTGAATACAATTAATCTAGTTGTACATGAAGCTATAGTTGCGAAAATGGGGGTGAATATACAGTTCATACAAGAAACCATCATAGAAATTTTTTAATCTTCATAATAGTGGTGAGATGAGAAAATGGGGTCTCTGCTCTTAATCTCTAGGGGTTAGCGAGTGTTGGTTAATTTACCTACCGCCGCTAATTAAAGAGAGAAGGAAGAGGAAGAGTTGGACAACATCAATATATATGGAGAGAGCACCGAATATGTACTCATCGTAGCTCAGCCGCTTTATCAGATTGTCTGTGTCGTACACAATATAAGCACAACATATAAGAGCCCCCAATGCAGAATATACCATCCTTGACAAAGGCCCCAAGGGAAAAAATATCTGCATGTTCATTCCAAAATGCACAACAAAGTTAAGACAAATGGATTGGCGGAAAGGAGAAATTCTTGAGTACAACTGTTGTACGTGGACATCAAGTCGGGCTAGTAAGTATTTTTTTTTGTCTCTTTCTTATAAAAAACTAGGCATCATGACCTGTGACTAGTTTATGTAAGAGTGATTTTGTATAACCGTTGTATGCATCATGACCTGTGACTTGTGATTTAGCAATGGCACAAAGAAAATGGAAATTAAGTAGAGTTGGGTTACCTGGATGAGGCCAAACATCATAAGCATGAGGGTTGCAGCAAACAAAAACGGGCCAAGGAAGCTGAAATCCTGGCCCCTCTTGACTGCCCAGAATGTGTATATGGTTAGGCTCACAACCACCGTAGCCGTCAAAATCACAGCTAGAAGAATACTTTTCCCTGTAGGCACCAAATTATGCATATTCCAAATTACTATACAACTCAAAAGAAGACCGAGAATTCTATTGAGTGGGGTGGCTAGTTAGATTTCCATTACGAGAAAAATGCAAGGGAAAAAGTATAGTCAAATTGTGCCCGTCAACTCATGAAGTGAATTCTTGTTTGTGCCAAGTGAATTCTCGTTTGTGCATATGGCACGACGGATTAATAGTATAACAATATAACATGTTACATAAAAATTATTTTCAGCATAACATGTATATAAATAAGTACCTGGTCTAAAGGAACAGCAGAATCCCACCGTAATCGAAAGTAAAATCGTAAACAGAATAAGAAGCACATAATTCACCGGATGCTTCTTGTGGTAATAGTACAAGGCAATCGTAACTGCACAAATTAAAATTAAAGAAAGTGATAAAAAGGAGATAGAAAATTGATTAGATCAAAAGTAATTTGGATTACCAGCTATGGCAGCGACAAAAATGCAAATGAAAGTGATGGTGCCGGCCAAGGATCTGACGAAGTTGGGAATGGCGGGGATCGAAACGACGGCGTAGGAAATGCCAATGGTGAGAAGCAACTGAAAGGCGACGATCATGTAGACCTTGCGGATGAAAGCCCATCGGAGCTGAGGGGTCTCCATCTGGTTCGGGTACAATTGTTGCTCCCCATTTTGACCTCTGCCTGCCTCCAAGTCACGACCCTTCATGAACTTTAGCGCCATTGCTAAATCACACTTCACAGAAAAAGAATTTCAAAAAAAATAAGGTGAGACAGACAAGATGATTTAGAAAATTTTGAAGAATATCAAATCGAAAAGGTTTCTTCGATCACGAAAGATGCAATGTGATTTTTTTTTCCTTTTTGTGGGTTTTGTTTGAAAGGGGAGAAAGCGTGGGAACGTGAGGAAAAGTAGGAGGGGGGTTTGGAGAGTCTTCAAAACAGGGTGTACGGTTTAGGCTTTAAAGATGGTTATTTATAGGATGGGTTTATAAGAATTTAAAATTTTAAAAAAATTTAAGTGGTGCATCCAACCCAAGAAAGTAATATCCCACCTTAACCCCACAATAGATTTGAGCCCGACGGACCAAATTCATGGGGCCTATATTGACTGTGAGGAAGCTTCTACAATGAGGAGTTTCGAGTGAGGAGATTATTTGAGGAGTTAAATCTCACCATCAAACTGTTGAGGCCCAAAAATCCAAGGGGCTAAGCCCAAATTAATCCTTAGCCCAATATGGGTGATTGGATGCAAAATAAGCTCAATCGGGATAAAAGAAAATTTATAAGAGCCGCCAACACAAGCTACAAGCTACAAATCATGCTAAACAAGCACGTGCAGAAGGAGCCGAGAACATACCGATATTACTAAATCACGCTCACATGCTCATTCAGTGCTACTTGGCCCAACTATAGCCTATCACGGCATAATAAAACCCCAAGCACGAGCATAGAAATCATGCGCATTCTAATACCGAGCTACGTCACGAGCTTAAATGAACCCAAGCCACGAAATTAACCGGGGCTTACTGAGAAGGTTGTGGTATGGAAGGAAACAAGCAATCACGGGGCCCATTGAGGGTTCAAGGAACATAGGTTTCAAAGCCACTTGGGGGGGCTTTGGAACTCAAGCCCGTTCCTAGAACCCAAGCATATGGGTTAGCATGAGAGAGAGGAGAAAAATTGACCCATGCTCTAGGAAGACACCAAAAAAACCTACCAAGATATTTAGCCCAGCCCACATCAATAGAATTAAAAAAAGGAAAACCTTTCTAGCAGCTTGACGAAAGCATGTCAAACGATAGAAGCAACAAAGCCAGAGGACCCAATACCATATGTACAAGCCCAAGCCCAGCAACTTGCAAAAATCTGGCGTCAAGTCCTATTCCCGTTTGAACTCCAAACAATGGTCACAAGGGAGCCATGGCAAGACCAGAGGAAATCCATGGGGGTGAGAGAAGTGTCCATCGGACAAAAGGCTTCATCTCTCCCCTTTTCCTCTGTAAGCTCTGCCTTGGAGAAAACATAAGGAAAGCAGGTGGCGCCTTCCCCTCTATAGGAAAGCCCAGCTGCGTCAAACCATTGGAACCATAAAGGGTTCCTTACCCATGCTCCTTGGATGGAGAAATTTATCAAAATAGGGCTAAGTAGGAGCTGCCAAGGAAAAAGGGAAGAGGAAAACCAGACAAAATTAGAGCTCCTAACGCCTATAAAAGGAGACTTTTGCTACCCAGAAAACACATCCACAAGTCAACGATCCAGAGCCTGACCAAGCTTTGTCAAGCAACCTGGAATTTACTCAAGTCACCCAATCCTCTTTCTCCGTTGTTTTCTTCTTTCCCTGAGATAAAGCCTTGCTAAGTTTTCCTTCGTTCCTAGTTTAGATTTTATCCTCTGTAAGAAATTCATGCTTCTCTCTCTCTCTCTCTCTCTCAAACTGCTAAACTCGTGAAAACTTAGCTCCCATGCTACATGCTCCTCAGGCTAAGTCATTAGTGAAATCGTCATGCTAATTTGGGTGTTAGTAAAGTGATCCTGAGAGTGTTCTTTTAAAATCTCATCAGATTTTCTAAAAACTCTCTTGGGAGCTTGGTTTCGAACTCAGGCATTTGAGGGATTTTACTCGTTGTCTTCTTATAGCAGCCCAGGCCCATTCGTCAGGCTGCTGGAACAAAAACCCCCTACACAAACCATTTAAAATTTTTAAGTCTATTGATTTCCTCACATTTGTTGAAGGTGAGATTGAACCCCTCAACTAAGCTCCTCACTCTAAACTCCTTATTATAACCTTTCTGTGAGCTTCGTCAAATGTAAGATGAGGCTATAAATTATTGCCCTCCATTTTTTGGAATACTAAAAAAAAAATTTATAATATTCTTGGTACTTAAACTAATTTAATATATTTGAATATTTACTCTTAAGTATATTTGAAAATATTTAAAGCGTATAGCCGCGCGGCTATACTTTAAAAACGTATAGCCGCGCAACTATACCCTTTTAATATTTACGAATATTTTAACGGTAAAGCCGCGCGGCTATATGTGTGAAATATATTCGAATATTTAAACGGTATAGCCGAGCGGCTATACTGTTAAAATATATTAATATTTCAATAGTGTATCCGAGCGTCTATACTCTTCAAAAATATACAAATATTTTAAGAGTATAGCCGCCCAGCTATACCTTTAAAATTAAAATATATTTAAGAGTAAATATTCAAATATATTAAATTAGTTTAAGTACCAAAAATATTTTAAATTTTTTTTGTCTAAAAATATTTAGTGCAACTAAACTATTGTTTTGTCAAAAAAACACAAAATACCTTCAGTCGATTTTACAATGCATAAAACATGTCGTTTTGTCCACTGATCCTTACGACATGTTAAAATGGGACAAATAGTGTCGCTGGATTTCCTCAAGTGATTTGTTCTAATCTTCGCCGTCGGTTGGAACTTGAATCCAACGGTCAAGATGCCCAACAGAGAAACCCCACCTGTTTATAAACCTCTGGCTCTGAGTTCAGGCGCCAAACCAGAACCATTAACAAACTCTAAACAGTCGATTTTCCCCATTACACCGCAGAGTTCTATCTCCACCTTCTGAGAATCTAAAATCCAGTTTCTTACTGATCTTTTTCTAGGGTTTATAGTTTTCTTGGTAAGAATTATCATGGAAAACGAGAACATTTCTGATCTGAGAGAAGAAAGTGGAGTCACGAATCAAGATTCTCAAAGTCTTGATCTTGAAGCTGTTCAAGCGACATCAGAAATGAACAAATCCACAATGGAAGATAAGCATAAGGGCAGTGGATCGATCTTGACTGAAGAAATTATGGGTCATGACCAGCGTACTGGTTTGGTGGTTGAGAAAGAAGAAAGCCCAAAAATGAGTGGGGTTTTGCTGGGTAAGACTGAAGGGTTGAAAAGCGAAGAAGAAGAAGAGGCTGTGAAAGCGAAGTTCTTGAATGAAAAATTGGTGGGTTGCGATGAGATTGTGGGTTTGAGAACTGGGTCAGTGTGTGGACAAAAGAACAGGACTGAAGATGGGAATGGGGTAGTTGCTGATCAGCAAGGCCTCAATCTTCCTCTTGATTCTGAAATTACTGATTCAGAATTGAGGCATTCTTGTAGTTCTGAAGGAGATGGGAAAAATATTGTGGGTTCGGATGAGATTGCGAAAGAAGAGGTTGTGAAATCAGTGTTCTTGAATGAAAAAGTGGTGGGTTCGGATGAGATTGTGGGTTCAGCAAAGACTGAAAATGGGAAAGGGGTAGTTATTGATCAGCAAGACCTCAATAATCTTGTTCCTGAAATTGCTGAGAAAGAACAGATTGGTTCTGGTTCAGGGTCGAGTTTATGTTGTAGTGAAGGAGTTACAGATCAATATTTGAAGTTTGTAATGAGAGCAGATGACGTGACATTAGGAGAGGCTGATGAATCCAATCAAGAATGGAGGAATTTCAAAGAGGCTATCATGAGAGCAGATCAGCTGGACCTAGAGTCTATTGGCCTAAAGATTGAACGTCGGGTGCAAGCTTCGGTTGAGGACGTGGTGAAAAGATATCCCCAGATGAATTCAATGACAATGTCTCTCTCTATAGGTGACGGCAAGAAAATTCTGGAGAGGAGAGATGTTTCTGGATTGGAAGCTGATCGAGCAGCTATGCTGAGAGAATCTGGAGAGCAAAGAAAGATGCAGGCATTAAAGGCCTATTCTGAATCTCAACTTTCTGATATGGAAGGTAAACTTGGTGCTATTAAGGAAGCAGAAGTTGATAATGGGAAGACTATTGCTGAACTTGAAGAAGAAACAAAAACTGAAGTTGAGAAGGAAAACAGTGCGATTCATGAATTGCAGGAACTAGTTATCGTGGAAGAATCAAAAGAGACTGAGTTGAAAATGGAGATGCCATCAAAGGCCCCAGGCTGCTGATGTCTGCCGGTGTCGTAATAACTGCTATACTTTACACAGCATTGAAGATGAAGCGAAGGTAGAGGAGGAATATATGACAAAACTGCTCAGCAGTCCTCTTGTATTGTGTAGCCATAGGCCATGTAGGGTTTTTCTGTTTGTTATCCTCGAAGCTTTTGAGAGTACAGAAGTATACAGAGAGAATTTGCAGAGATGTGGTCATAGTTTGGATCATGTTTTAGTATCTGTTGTGTTTGGAATTGGTAAGCTCACTATGTCTTTACCACAAAAATAGTGAGAAAGTGTATAGAACCCTAGATTCAATGTGAAGATTTGAAACAAATAAAAATCGTGTCTTTCTTTTTTGGGGAGTTTTGTATGTTTTGATAGTATTTCGCTAGTTGTTTTTCCTTTTTCTTTGATTAGTGGTGATGGGGAATTCGGACTTGAGATGTCTTCCAACTAATTACTAGTTAGTACGTTTGCTACTTCTTCTAAGCAAACAAATTGTATCTCTAAATGTATGGTCATTGTGTGCTGGTTCTGTTTATATGCCTAAAAATGTTTGGTAGCCCTTCGTTATGTCAATCTCCTTGCATGTTTAGGAGCTTTCCAATTCAAACGAGGTTTTGACATACCAACTTAGCTGTACTCATCTCATGTTCATGCCACTTTGGGCATGAAAGTAATACATAGAGGCACAACAACCAAAGTGACACAGCACCTAACCCACGAAAGTAATAGCCCAGCTTAACCCACAATAGATTTAAGCCCAATGGACCAAATTCATGGGGCCTAAACCCTTGGACTTATTGACTTTGAAACCAATATGAAGTAGTAGTCATATGCTTTGCCAAATGTGATGTGAGGCTATAAATTAATGCCAGAAAAGATCAATGTAACTTATCCTATGTAGCCTGCAAAAAGAAACGAAAAAAAAAGAAGTTTGATGCTCATGACAGTCATGTCCTCCTCCACTTCCTCTTCTTCAGTTGCTAGCACTGCTGCTACAAATGTCGTTTTTGAGATTGGAAAATACAAGGTGGTGCTCCAAAGAGCTGAACCAGAGACTACATGCAGCACCAAGTCCTCAAATATTCCAGTTCCACCTCCAAAGCCTCTTCTGATTGGCATGCCTTGTGAAGCTGGAGAATTCCCTCTCTTGCTGCTCCTCCATGGTTACCTTCTCTCCAACTCTTTCTACTCTCAGCTTATCCAACACATCGCTTCTCATGGCTTCATTGTCGTTGCCCCTCAGGCTAGGCTCTCTCTCTTTCACTTAGATGCACATTTATAAATTGTAATTATACATATATGACTCAGAATTTTTCATATCTCTCTTTGATAATCAATTAAACAGTATGGTGATGGTGGTCTTATTATTGTTTTTATGTTCAAATCAATGACTTTCAATTTTGGTTTATCTCTTGTTAGCATATATACTAACTTTCCATGGTTTCCAATTATCTTTTTGGGTTTGGATATGAATTATTGTGACTTATCATTTGAAGAGATACTTCACATATTGATATTCATGATCAAACATTATGTGAGTTCATGTTGCTTGTGTATTCCTTGAGGCTATCATCTGCAAGTTTTGCTTTAAGTTATTTTCAGTGATTGCCTTAGTCTGCAAGGTTAATGGTGTATATGTCCACATCTAACAGAGGCTTGTGCTGTCTTGTTGGGCACCAACCAAGTTTTCAAGTAACAAAAGCAAAATATGTGAGTCACTGAGCTTTCATTTTCAGTGCTTGACAAAATGGCATGTTTTGATTGGCATTGTATGAACTGAAAATACCCAAGTGGCTCAGTCCTTATCAGATATGCCTGGGGTCTAAATACTGACCCTTCTTGTTTTTTGCCAGTGAGTCTATTTCAAGTCTGAGATTCCTTGTCCTTAACAATATACTAGAAGTGGCTGAGTTGAGAGAACAAATCTCATTCACATTGAGATGGTGTACATAGAACATGAAAGACTAAAATTTCCAGTTTGGCTTGTAATTTTGTGCTGATATTGTGCTTCTTAACTACAGAGATTGGAGCAGACATTAATATTACTGTACCTTAATAAAAAGCTAGATGTATAAATAAAATTGCCTCTAACTCTGCCTTATTGATAAGCAAATGTTCTATGTGTTCAACAGTTATATACAATAGCTGGACCAGATTCAACAGGTGAGATCAAGTCTACAGCGGCAATAACAAATTGGTTATCTGAAGGACTTCAGTTCTTGCTTCCACCCCATGTTCAGGCAAATCTAAGCAAGCTAGCACTTGCCGGCCACAGCCGTGGAGGCAAAGTCTCTTTTGCACTAGCATTAGGGAAAGAAGGAAACACTAATCGAAAGTTTTCAGCCTTAATAGGCATTGACCCAGTTGATGGAATGGACAAAGGGAAACAAACCCCTCCGCCAGTACTAACCTATGTTCCTCATTCATTTGATCTTGATATGGCAGTGATGGTGATTGGTTCTGGTTTGGGTGAGGTGAAAAGGAACCCTCTGTTCCCTCCTTGTGCTCCAAAAGGTGTTAACCATGAGGACTTCTTCAACGAATGCCAAAAACCAGCATGTTATTTTGTGGCAAAGGATTATGGTCATCTTGATATGCTGGATGATGAAACCAAGGGGATCAGAGGGAAATCTACATACTGTGTGTGCAAAAATGGGAAGTCAAGGGAACCCATGAGGAAGTTTGTTGGAGGGGTTGTGGTTGCATTCCTTCAAGCTTATTTAGAAGGTGATAGTAGCCACTTAATGGCTATAAGAGATGGGCTTGATGAGACTGTGCCAGTAGAGCTTCAAATTGTTAAATTTAATTTGTGAAGTTTAGGAGCTGTGTTCAAAAAGCAATAGAAAAAGATTAAGCTGCAGTTTCCCAAAACAAACTTAATTTCTTTATATATGTTACTTGCTCAGTTTGCTCCATTATAAATCTCACACGGAAGCTTCAATTAAGTAATTATATTTAGCTTTCTGAATTTGAAAGTAATGCAAAGACCATTGTAAAATCTTTGATTTTTTTAGTACAAGCCATAGTTTAAACTACAAGGGATGAGGATTTCTCACACACACACACACAACTATAATGTCATGAGGATTCGTACCTGAGTTTCCGGTCTGCAAGTCAAGACCCTTTTTTACTGTGCTAGATCCTGTTGGCCACTGTAAAATCTTATGATGCACCAGAAACTATTTGCTCTGCAAATGAGTTTGTTGGATTTTCACAAAAAACTAATGGATTATTTTGTTAAGCCCAAAAACTAAAAGTTCCTTAGAAACATGGTGAAGGCCTGGCCCAATATCATTATATTTATGGGGCTTGAATTTTAAAATGAGAAAACTTTAAATAAAAAATAAAAAACCCAACGCACGCACCCTCCTCCTCCCTTTCTCTCAGCTCGCCGCCTCTCTCACCTCCACCTAGCAGCCATTCTCCCTGCCCACCCCATCGTCTTTTTCGATTCTTTTAGAAATTATAGTTGAGAAAATACTGAGTTGGTTGCAGCCTGCAGGGATACAAAGGCCTTCGATTTCATAGCAGTTGTTGTTGGCATTCTGGCTCTGAAAATACTGAAACACAGTTGTTTTAGTGTTATAGAAGTTGGGTTTTTCTGGTGTTTAATGATTGTCTTCTCTGAATCGGTGAGTCCCGCTATTATCCAAGTTTACTAAGAAAATTTCTTTACTTTTTGTTTAAATAACTTTGGCTTATTACTTCCTGTATCTGCTGGGGGTTGATTTTGGGTCCTGTTTGGTAGCTGAGAAATCTCGGGAAAACGAAAAATTAAGTGGGAATTTTGATGGACTTGGTTTTGAAAAGGCTGTTATAAAATTCCATTTCGTCTTTAGTTTTTCTCAGCAACCAAAAGTCTGCAATGGTTCAGTCGCTTCATTCTTGTTACTTCTTATTTTTCTGGTGGTCTTTCAATAGCTTTCTAATTTCTTATTTCTGTTTGAAATTATATAAACTTTGTTTGAGCATTGCAACTTGGATAATTTGTGCTTACTCATGTACACGTCGAGTGGTAATTTCTCTTGGAACTTTGGGGTGCGTTTATAGTCTGTTCATCGTGGAGCTTTTGAATTTCTCTTGGTCCAAGTTAGAATGGGTTTTAAAAGTTTTTTTTTCTTTAAGCGTAATTAATGGTCCTTATTATTTTCTTTTGAGCAGTATCTACTGTTTGCTTGCTGTCAGTATATTTTTGCAAGTTTGAATTTTTACATGGCAAATATTGTTTGCTTTGCTTGCAAGGTCCCTTTACCCCAGTAGAGCATCAAACCAGACAGATATGTATTGTTTGCTTACTGTCCTTAGGAACATGGATCCCCTTTGCTAATGTTGCTCTTTGAATGGAAAGTTCTCTCATGTTTTTTGTAATCCAACTTTTCCCCTTGAAAAAAGATGTTTTGGTTTCTTTACAGAATATAGAAATTCATTGGGTAGGATGTAAAATATCAGACTTTAAAAGCACAATAATCTGCACCCGGATAGTACTTTGATATTGGGCTACAATACTATAGTCATGCTATCAAACTAGGCGTTCGTATTCTCTTTCATGGATATAGTACACTTATGAATCATAATCTTTTTGGTAGCACACAAATGTGCTTAATCCATCTTCTCTATATGAATTTTTTTTTCTAATAACTTTATTGATTACTTAATTTTTATTTGTTCTATGTTATAGGTCTTCTGCTGAAATATATTAAAACAGAAAACCGTCTGACTCGTTGTGGGTATCAAAACACTCTGTTATTAAACAGTTTTTTATCGTTCTGAAGCTCTGATTTTTAGTGGGATGAAGATGTATGTCTTAAACTTTTTTTTTTGCTATTCATTCCTATTGCTTTTAGTTATTTCTGATGAGGTAATTTTATATAAATGTCTGTTTTCAGTCTTTCTAGACAATTCTTCTTTATTTATTTTTCTAATGTTGGGGATGTTATAAATTCCAATTTCTTTGCAGAGTACAGGCTAATTCCGGTGTGCTTACTAATTTCGACGTGCTTAAATTTCTAGAATCTCGAGGGGCTTCTGAAGATTCAGCACGGGTTTTTTCTGACGTAAAGCCATCAGAAAATAAGGTTGTAGTGGTGTTTATGTTTCCACCACCCGCATTTTGTTTTTAATTCAACCTTGTTGTGAAGATTGATGTATTGTTTATTTTCCTTGTTTAGGTTTATGGTTATTTGTTTGGGACTCCTGCTCGTGGTCAAACAACGGAGAATATCAATGAGTTCAAGGAAAAGTGTAAGAAGTATGACCTTGCGGAAGCTGAGGTGCTCAATATCATCAACACTAGGCCATCTAGCATTGTTGGAATCTACCCGGTTTGTTATAGCTTCTTTTTATTGTTAGTCTGTTTCTGTTGTGGCTTATTGATTTTATTAATGACTGTGATGCTTGTGTCTTTATAGTTTCAGTTTCTTTTAAATTTATGATTGTGTACGTTACCGTGTTTGCTGGTGATGTTTTGTGTATTGGGTTTATGGGATCATGCAGTTTATGCAACAAATTTGTTTGTGTTTGTACCCTGCATTGTGGTGGGTTTGGAACCATATTAAATTGGGATAGGAAAAAAGAACTATGGGTACTATATTTTGCGTAGAGAATAATGATGAGTGACGAGGAGCATAATGCTGTATTTTTAGTACTTGACCGTGGATTTACTATTCACATTACTCTCTAGTATGGTAGAACATTGGCGTAGTACCATGTTTTCTTTCCCTTCTCTGTAGCCAACATATTTCTTTGTTTTTCTGTAACTTGTGATATCAGAAAATGATCAACTCTGCCTGATATTCCCCTAATTATCATTGTTAACATGACATTGGCAATTAAGGTTGAACCTGTCAGAAGTCGGGATCATAAACAAAGTTACCTTATTCTGTGACTTAATAATTGACAAGGTTTATGGACTGCCTAAATTTCTAATGTCTGTCTATAAGGAATCGTTTTTCTTCCCAAATGGTAGAATGGTCTTGTGTCTTTTTGTTTTATATGCTGAGAGAGTCAGATGGCAGCTCTCGCTGGATTAACATGTGGTTGGTGCATACACAATATCTTCGTTCATGTAAACGTAATAATATAATAATCCTCAAGAATATGATTGCATTAAGATTTTGCGTCTGGATGGAGGTATTTTATCTTGATCTTACTATGTGAAATGACCAAGGGTCACATTGTCTCTATACCAAGGCTCCTAATATGATTTTCCTACTTGTAAACGGAGAGAAAATATTGTAACGTTCCTGGTTTGTTCTAATTTCTAGAACATGTCAACTCATTTGCAGATTTGCTCTGTTATTTAATTTTTTTGTCTTTGATGTATCACAGCTTATCGAGAATTGCGACTTGCGTTTTGGAGATACTGTTGAAGAGCTGGTAGAATTGGTAGTAGAGGTGTTTCCACCTCATCCTCCAGCAAAGACTGTTGAAAATGATGCAAAAACCACAAATGTGGAAAAAATTGAAGACCAGAATGATAACGATGAAGGGAAACCAGAAAATGAGGAAGAAATGGAGACAATCGATGGGTCTTAGGACTGGCCGTTAATCTTTTCTTAGAAAGTTGTGTTAAAAAATGTTCCAATACCGATACCAATGTAGGAAGACACATGAATTTTTGAACTTGTAGGTTTGAGAGCAAGTTTATCATGTTCTATGTGATTCTTTCCTTTCGTTTTTACATGTACAAGCGATAATGAAGGAGGGAGGTTTCGGTATTGAGCACGTATTTAGTTCTGCATTCGGCTTCTACCTTATTCTTAATGCATTTGGTCTGTTCAAATGAGACCCGCACCATTCTCGAACAAGAAAGCTTGAGGCTTTGCAAGCACAGGTGAAAAGTCAAAACCAATTTCAAGTTTGAACCATTTTCAACTCACACAACCCTAAACCAAGAACCCGCCAAATGAAGACGACATGACGTACGATATTTGATTGAGCACTGGTCCATTAAAAATGAGACACGTGGAAGGTAGCCAAGCTGTTTAATTCTTCATCCACTCAAATTTTTCTTAGCTTTCCCATTTCTATGACATGATAGTAATAACTGATGGGCATGAGGACAGGCACCATATATTACTATATTTGATTTGCAGATAATAATTTCCCGTTGAACTGAAAACTGATGTGGTCTAGAACAATGGTGTCGGGCTTATAATTGTACCCTCTTTTGAAAAAAGAAATTTGAAGACTGAAAATGATAGATCCACATCCACAACACACCTAAATAATTGTGCTCGGGACATCCACACCAGAAGAATCATGTGTTGTGTTGTCGATCTCTTTTTGTTTGTCTTAAGTTGTGTTGTCATCTTAAAAAGTAAAACATTTGCAGACAAAATCTTAAAGGATAAAAACCCCAATGATTCTTAAACTATGTTTTCATAGCCGACTGGATATGAAAATTAAGCGATGAATCATGTAAAATTTTAGAATTCATGTTCGTAAAAGAATTGTTATCATTGATTTTTTATATATATATTTTTTTAATAAGGGATTTTTTTCTTTTTGAAGGATGCTAATTGCATTGTTTTTGTGAATTTCAATCATCGCGTGTATTATGTCACATGATATACTCATTGATAAAATAATTTAGTTAAAAAGAGTAATGGTGGAGCTTTTGTTGCTAAAGGGCATGGTAGAACAATTTTCATACATGAGAACAACTTTGATGATCATGTCGTATGATTATATTAGGAGTTTTACTTACGTGAAGCCAAATGGTACCAAAAAGCAAGAAGTTATACTCTTTTGAGGAAAAAAAACTTTCATGTAACGGGAATAATACTATTTTCTATTTTCAGTCAATAACATAATGACACGTAAGATAAATTTTTCACGTATCATTGTGTTATTGGTTGGAGATAGCAAAACAGTGTTATCTCCATTATAAATAAGTTTCTCTGCCTTGTGAGAGTGGCCGGACAGTCCACTCAGACATCGTGACCCAAGATATTTTTTTGGGTGAAAATGACCCAAGATATTCTCTTCCATACACATATAAGCTATAAACACTTGCTAATGTCACCTTTAGTTAATCATAAATAATAATAAAACTGTTATATATTACACCCTAAAACAAATTGTCCTACACTCCTCCCCTATACTGCACCTTCCGCTTCTTCCACTTCAATTTCATAGAGTAAATGAGTGCAAGATGAACTTACCGTTGGAATAATTATTGGTAACAAAAAAACAAAGCTCCTGGAGAAAAGACTGAATGTGCTCTCCCATAGAAGTTTGGTTGAAGACCTAAAGCAGAAAAGATATGTTAAATCAATACCAGCAACCAAAACAATTGTGTCAAATCAAATATCACTTCCACCAAGAAAAATAACCTAATCCCTCACTCACTGTGTCCTTTTTCCCTCTCCCACTCTTCACTCTTCTCTCTCTTCTCTGTCTGTGTAGTTCAGAAACTGAAACCAAAGAAAGTGAAGAAGATGGTGGAATGGTCATGTGCGTGGGAATGGGCATTCTGACCTGACCACACCTCAGAAGCATAGACCACTTGAGCTTTTGATTTTTCAATGTATTTTGGAGCCACCGGCCCACCCTTCTCTTTTTCTTTGTCAAAATGTCTCACCTAATCCAGAAATATTAAACCCTATCAAAATAATATTACAAAAATAAATATATACATATATTTTTGAAATTGAAATGTCAGGGGTCCTCTCCTCTCCTCGTGAAGCGATGGTTTCAGCATAATGTACGGCTTTGCCCCATATAAATTTGTGCTGATTTTTGTGGCAAAGACTAACCAGACCACAAAACGACACCATTTTTCTTTGGGTTTGCATGTTGGGTTGCACCAAAATCACCAAACCCAACATCATGTGATCAAATCTCTCTTGTTCTTGCCATGTCTTGCCCCCCTCAAACATTAGACTCTGAATCTAGATCATTAATTTTCTGATATTAAATTTAAAGTTAGAACTTGAAAATATAATTATTTGTCCGAGAAGAGAATGTTTTTCTAAGTAGAATAAGATCATATTTTAGTGTTAGTGTTAATCCGAGATTTGTGATTAAACTGGAGTTCAAATGTCCACCAACCACTGCAACGTCAAACAGTGCATGCATGCAGGTGCAGCCATGGGATAATCAGATAATACGACATATATCTGAGAGTTTCCATAAAAACCAAAAACAAAAACAAAAGTCAAACAAGCTAGCTGTGGCAAAATTTATCTTTTATTCTTTAGAAAGAATTTAAAGTTGGAAAATTAGGTTAGAGAAAGAGAGAGCCATTGATGGATGGAATTGGGAAAATTATTGTTTCCCAGAGAAATTAATCTTCGAATACTTTCCTCTTATTAGATACAAAATGGTAAATTGGCAGAGGCCCAGAGAGCATGCACACACACATGTGAAGGAAGCAGTAGCAGCTGTGGATCTGCAGGCAGGCTCTGCCTCTGCCATTAACAAATTGGAGTTGACCCACATTTGACCAAGACCAAGAGATGGATGGATGGAGCCATCTATCTAACTTCCAAGGGAGTAATTAATGTGTTCATCCAAGACCTGAGGATGAAGACAAGCTGATTTGGTAACAAAATTAATAAAGCAGCCAACAAGGTACGCAGGAAAAGCGATTTTTCCATACACAGAAGTTAATGCTGTCGTATCCATATCCCCCTCGATAGCGAAAGAGATCATACGTATAGTCTTTCACCTTTTATTTTGTAGACAGAATTCAAAAGGTAATTTGGCTACTGTGTAATGTGTATGCTACTAGCATCCAACATCCGGGATAAGCTCAGTCACTTATGCACGAGTGAGCTAAGTTCGGTCGCTTATGCACGTGTGAGCTAAGTTCGGTCGCTTATGCAAGCGTGAACGAGAACAATTTATAATCTTTCATCTTACTATAGGATCTTTCCACTAATTAAATTGGTGGCGTACATGTCACCATCTTTCTTACCATAAAAAATACATGTCATTATGCGAAATATATATATATATATATATAATAAGAATAGAAACCCATGTTTGATTCACATGCGCATAAATTGTTGTGAATTGAAAAATAATAGTTGCAATATATTTGGTGCTGTACATGAAACCCATAATGATGATAGATAGATGCATGCTATGCTATGCTATATATGCTACCAACAAATACAAATCAATAATTCATCACTGGTATCAGACAATCTCAGTACTATTCAGATTTCAGAGAGTGCAATCTCTTTCATTACACATCAGCCCATAGTAAGAAACATTAAGGATCAAAGCCCATGTACTTAAATAGCACATAATTGTTAACATACAGAGTCCAGACACACAAAAACAAAACCAAACACTCAAAAAAAACCCAGCTGTATTTCCTCCATGAACTGAAGTATCGCTTTCTCCCTTACATACAAGCTTAGAGGCCAGAGAAAGAAGAAAAAAGAAGAAGAAGAAGCTTGGTCTTTAATTTCATGCCCTCCACTTCCATTCTGTCCCATAATAATTAAACTCTTTGCATTAATGCAAAGTTCAATTAAAAAACAAAAAAATATATACATCTACCATGCATTATCAAAAACAAGAGAGAGAGAGAGAGAGAGGATGAGAGGAGAGAGAGAGAGAGAGAGGAGAGAGAGAGAGAGAGCCACACCTAAAATGTTACATTTCCAACACCTTCTCACTTGTCGCCCCATGCCATGTTTAACAAGAATATAATGATAACAAATAGTGGGAAAAAATTGACAATAATAATAATATAATTAGTGACAGATTTTGGATTGAGAAGCTAAACATCAGATCAGGTGCAGTGTTTAAATATTTGACTGTACTACTTACTTAAGTGTAATTAATAAATCAAGTAGTTTTAGTTTCTAATTATAATTAAATTTTTAAGGCATGAAGAGTTTGTTGCCACACTTGCAGCGCCAAGCTTCAGGATAGTACTCGAGAGGTATAGAGACACCTGGTTGAATGGGCACGTGGACCGCCTTACAAGGCGAGCACCTTCCACACTTGGATCTGCAACTCGGTGGCGATGAACCCAGCCGGCTCTTCTGAGTCTCAACTCGCTCCAATGCCGACGACCCAATTTGATATTCCTCTCTCTGCTTCTGCTGCTGATGAGAATGATGCCCACCACCTGAAAATTCATTGAAGTTTGAACTCAACAACTGAGTCACTGCTCAACGAGTCAAGGAAACTCAAAGGGAGGGGGGGGGGGGGGGTGGTGCTGCTGAGTTGCTTACCGAGTTGGGTTTGACTGGTTATGGCTGAGGAGGCTGAGGTGAACAAGAGGAAAGTGAAGGCTGTGATGAGAGTTGATAGCCTGATGTAATGGTGGTGCTGGAGGCGGTGGCGGTGGCGGTGGCGGTGGCGCAGTACGCCCATCGCCTGAGGTGGAGGTGCGCAGGTTAGCAACTGGGCTCAGCTGTGAAAGTTCGATATTGAGAGAGAGAGAGAGAGAGAGAGAGAGAGAGAGAGGATATATATGAATATGAATGATATGATGATGTAAAAGGAGAGTGAGGAGGAAGATTGGGAAATGAGGGAGGGGGGTGATGCTTTTATTATTGTTTTTGCAGTTTTTACTTGTGAGCGTGTGGGGAGGGTGGTCTAAGTCAAAAACACAGTCCCCAAAAGATCAAACCAGAGAGAGAGAGAGAGAGAGAGAGAGGAGAGAGAGAGAGAGAGATTTCTTAGCTTTGTTGTATTGTTTGGCTAAGGGGTGGAGTCCTGGGACCCTGTAAGGCCCTGAATGATTGTGATGTGGAGTTGAAACAGAGACCAACTTGGAAGCCATATTCACTACAATGCCACTGAGATAGTGAAATGGTTGGGAACATATTTCAGACCAACAATGAACGAGATCTAGGTATGATAAATTTTTGTACGTGACAGTAACTTCACTTGACCTATTAACATGGTGATTTATATGAATTTACATTAACAAGGTGTTATGAACCTACTCATATTATTACAATGATCAGGTCATAATGACAATATATTAGCATGCTACATGTTGTGTATATGGCTAAGAAGCGAACTCCACATGAATTATTGTCTGAAAAATATTTACACACGTGAGCGACTGAGCGTAACAAAATTTCAAATGCAAGCATGCAACAGGAGGAGGAAAGAAAAATAAAGGAAGAGTGGCTTAAATGTAATAATTCGAAAAGAAGGTGGGTTTTGAGGTAAAATGGGTGAGAGCAGAGCACCCGTGTGGGGAAGGATGGGATGCTGTCTCGTACGGGACGAACACGGAACATCTGAGTCAAGGCTGAACCCACCCTCACCCTAATGCCCTCCCTATGCACACCATTATTGCTTCTCTCTCTCTCTCTCGTCTAACATGGTAGGCCTATTGAATTCTGAGAGGGGCCCATTTGTACAGGGGACAGGGCCCACATAGACACATTTTTGTTGTTTTATAACTTTTTTATTATGCATGCCACTTTCTTTCTTCCCTTTTATTTATTTATTTTGTTGTTGGTGAAATAAGAGAATGAGAAATTAATAGAGGAAGGAGCAGTCGTATTAAATGAACCCCCATGATCTTTCTGTAAGTGCGGGCCTGCCTGCCATAGCCTATCCTTAGCCAGGTAGCTCTCAGGCTCTCAGGCTCTCTCTCAGGGTCTGAGCAGCTGAGAGAGGAGGAGGAGGAAGAGTGTAACCGCGTAAAGGGTCGGTGAATCTGGCTCAGTGATTTGATGGGTTTTGTGTTTGGTTGCATTTAAGGCAACAAAAAAAATGAAAAATAGCCGCATTGGGATAAGAGGACTGAGAATGATTTGCTGCTAGAGGCCATGGTTTTAGTCGGACAAGGCAATCCACCAAGGTTTTGTGAAAACTAATCAATTTGCAAGTTGTTGAGAATTGAAAGGAAACAAAAATTATTAAAGAATTGACAAGAAACTTGTAGTTTAACTAATAAAAAGTATTTACTTACGCACCCGAAATTTAGGTTCGATTCTCCCCTCCCGACATAGCTTGTATTTTTGCCAGAAATTAAGTTTTGCAGCTTAATGTGTGTGGACAGTGGAAAACTACTAGGCCTAGCCTCTGTTGGGCCATTGGTGGTTCTTGGATTGGTGAGGCCTAGTGTTCAAACAGTAACAAGACTAACACGAGGGTTTTTCCCATGGCAGGAAGCAACCATTACTAGCTTTTGGCATGCTTGATTTACACATCATCTGTGACTGTACAAGTTGGAAAGGGACACTTCATTGCATTATTATATTTCAAAATCAAAAAAAATCCACACACACACACACAAAAAACAAAAACAAAACGCCATTGATTATTGCTTGCACTTCTGTTTCTGCAACAACTGTTTGAATTGTTACCTTGTGGTTTGTAGTTTTAGTTTGGAGCATTAGAAGTTTTAACTATTTGTAGTACTCATTCTTAACCAAAAATTACAAGCTGAAAAATTAAGTCTAGATTCTGCATGTGGCTTCAAGCCTTCCCAGTCAAATGACTGAGGCCAGGATCTTCTTCAGTTTGGTTCTGCAAGCAATAGATATTATGGCTTTAACAAAGCAAGTGCCATGGGCTGCACTTCAATGATTACAAGCTCCAGTTTAAGAAAGGGGCACCTAGAGTAGAGCAGGAGAAAGACTTAAACGGGGATAACATTATTTTGCTATATTCGGTCAATAACGTTATTATGACACGCTTGATAACACTTCCACGTGTTAAAGTATTATTGGCCGAAAATAGCAGAACAATGTTATCCCCATTGCAACTAAGTTTTTCTCCTAAAGCTGAGCTTTGAAGACTCAATTAATTAAGCCATGCTATAGTGCTGTCTAATTATTGATGGAATTATATTGTGTGTGTACCTAAAAATTTGATGTTTAACGGACAAACCCTTTTCTTCTAGAATGACCTTCCAATACTTTGCTAGTGACGAAATTCGACGAAAATGGTAAATTAGATCTCTAAATTCAAAACCTAACATGTTCGGATTAGACAGGTTTCTTATGAAAATCCAGTCTTATCAAATAGTTGAACTCACAATACTTTAGTCGTGTAGCAATATCAAATCAACACCCCCACCCCCACCATCTCCCCCCCAACATAATAACTTGTCTTAGATTAAAGACAAGTTCAAAGAAAAGATATTTGTAGATTATGAAAAAGAGATATTAATTCAACAATTAAAATAAAAAAATTAATTTCTCGAGATTTTCGAACGAAACGAACAAAAATAAACTCAAATTTTGATTACTTGCACACACAAACTCATGTGCAATTACTAGTAAAAATTTATTTATTTTGGGATAATAAAGAAAGCCTCATAATTTTAAAGTAAACTCTAGCATATAAACCACCTATCATGTAAATTTAAATATTTTCATATGGGTAAAGAATTCAAATGTAGAGCACAATGGGTTGAAAACACCTTTTTGGTCTATTTGCCAAAAGGTCCTTGAATAAACATAATATTATTTAATAAAACACCAGACCTAGTAAACCCCGCCAAAATGTTCCCTTGATCCCTTCCACAGTGGTAGTGTGGCATTAACCCAAAGCCCCTGACTCCCAAACCACTAATTAATCAGTAATTAAAAATAAAAACCCTAAGGTTTAGTCCAGAATCATTCAGACAAGAATTACGTGGCAGTCTAGGGTGAAACGCAGCTACCGAAAAGCCCCTTCCCCACCAAAACCCCCATACGACTTACGAGTGACTCTTTAGTCTTATGAGACGACGCCGCGCCTATTCTCTGTCTCTCTCTCTCTCTCTCTCTCTCTCACTTCTTTGCTTGCAGCCCTTTCCCCTTTTTCCCCCAATCCCACTTTCGACCTCCCAACTCCCGCTAAATTACCAACCTGTCCAGATCGCATTCGCAGGGCTCTCCGCCGCCGAAACTCCCGCCATGAACGCCACCACGACGTCGTTCCGCTCCATTCTCGAGAAGCCCCTCAACCAGCTCACAGAGGACGACATTTCTCAGCTCACCCGCGAAGACTGCCGCAAATACCTCAAAGAAAAAGGTCCCCCCCCTCCCCTCCTCACACCTCACCCCCTTTTTCTACTAATTTTCGCTTTTGCCCTTCGCCTTTCTCTCTCTCTCTCTCTCTCTCTCTCTCTCTCTCTCTCTTCCCTCCACCGCCATGTTCTCCGATACGTCTACAATCACGGAACATTCCACTCTCTCCAACTATATTTATTTATTGAAATTGATTAATTAATTAACGAGGATTTTTTTTCCTTTTTTGGGAAATTTAAAAATGTGATGGACACGTGTCCGTACAGGAATGCGGAGGCCTTCGTGGAACAAATCGCAGGCGATCCAGCAAGTTATTTCCCTCAAGGCTCTGCTGGAGCCCAACGACGATTCCGGCGCCGGAGCGCTCAGACGGATTGTCGTTTCGCCTCATACAACCACCCCGCGCGTCAGTGCTTTGTTATTATGTGTTTGGTTCCCGAGAAATTAAAAATGCAAAAGAAAGTTACTGTCTTTCTTTTCTTTCTCTTTGTTTCCCTCTTAACACTTGTTTGATTCGGAATTTTCTGTACAGGCGGCTTCGAATTCAGCCGGTTCGGCCAAGGAAGCGAGTGCCGATGTCCAGGTTTCCGTGTCAGCCGACGAACCGGTGCCGTATCAGAAACCGGTTCAGGAGGACCGGCCAGCCGATGCCGATACTAAGGCCATCAGTCCAAGGTTTAACTTCTCTATCAGGCTCTTTGGCTCTGGCAACGTCTGAATTTACTGATTGCTGTATGTTTACACCATAATCAACACTGTAGTTTGATTATGTTAAGCACAATGTGGTAGTTAAATATGCTAATTTAGCTTAGTTGAAGCTGTTATTGTTTTAGCCTCCTGGAAACTAGTAGACTTTGGTTTCATAATGTTGGCTTTGTCCTTCGAGATTCCATATTGAGTCTAATTTGAGCTCAGTAGATTGAGTGGGGGAATTGGTAAGTGGATTCATGTTTTCATGCCTAGCCCAAATAGGTGTTAAAGAAGCCCCACATCTTAAAAGGTAGCACCAAGTTTACCATCTTTTTTCCATGGTTTTTGGCTTTTTTCCTGTGCATGCTTTCCATCTACAATATGCTTGACATGATAAGCCACCTGTTAAATATTCAATTGAAGTGACATTACAATTTTTTTTTGGGGGGTGGAGGGGTGGCTGTTTTCTGCGGAAAGATTGGCACGGCATGCTTCTAATTTAGATTTCTTGTGATATGTTTATATTAAGTTCTAAAGAAAAGTATTTGATATTGTGGCCACAGAAATCAATGTACAACTGATGCATCAGTTAGGCAAATGACAATTTTCTACTGCGGCAAGGTGAATGTATATGATGGAGTGCCACCTGATAAGGTAAATGAAGCTTCCTCTTAGCATGGATACCTGGAGATAAGCCTTCCAATGCAGCGCTATATGGATTTGCAGGCACGGGCAATCATGCACCTTGCGGCAAGGCCCAACCATTTGCCTCTGGACAATCAATTTGGTGGTACTGCGGCACACAGATCCTTACGATGCCAATTTCAGACTGCTGGAGACAAAGATGGCTTTCTCCCTCCGAGTGCCACATTCTCTCAGGCCATGCAAACAGGTATTCGCGCAGAAGGATTTCTTAGGTTACCTTGTGAAATACTTTGGGTGGAATGGAGTCGCTGTGTACTTGACACTTAATTGGAACTGCATTTGGTGAATAGAAAATAAGATCCAAGAAATGGTTATAGGCATTGCCATGTTTCTTTCAAGAAACAGTATAATTTTATTCACGGAACAGTACGATTTTAATAACTTTGTTGTTAAAAATTGTTTCTTGGTTGTTTTAAAAAGAAGGAAAATGATGTCATGCTTGAGGGAATATGATTTTCATAATATAGGTGTACTTAAACAAACAAGAATTCTCTATTCAACTTCCTCTATCTTCCTTTTCCATAGTACTAAACATGGCGGCCTGAATCTTTAATGAGTCTTATTTCTATTAATTACAAGTCAATTTGGCTAGAGTCACAGAGAAAGGATTTTTGCTGATATAGTTTTTGATAGCTTAGAGACCTTGACAATTGGCAATGTTGAAACACCTATGCTAGAAAATTGTAGCTTTTGAAATACTGGTGGCTATGTAATGATAGTTTTCATTGAACTTTACAGAGAAGATCGGTGAATATACTCAGCAGTACTGGGAGAAAGGGAACAGCACTCGAGATCCTGGTAAGTTGTTTAGTATTCCTGCACCTCTACTGAAGTTGCTGTTATCAGAATGAAAAGCGTGCATTTCTTGGTTTAAATAGAAATATGCTTATTGTTGTAACTTTTATGCTTTCCAAGGACATACATCTTAGGATCCTATATTAAAAGAGACATAAATCTTGATAGGTGCTAGCCATTCATTGATTTCACACAGTAGGTAGAAGGTTCATGGTGTGTGCCATATTTTCTTACATGAAAAGACATCCTAAGAAACTGCTCATTACATTTTTTTTTCTTTTTTCTTTTCCCCCTGCACTGTAGACGTTGTCCTTAGGAGTATTTTGGAAGAACCTTTTATCATTTCAAAATCTGTAAGGCAAGGTTTAGCTATGAAATCGCAGTTGGTGATGCACCTTGCAGTACTTTGAAGAAGTGTGGTAACTTTAAGATGTATTATTCTTTTATAAGTATTTTAATGGAAGGTTAATGCATCTACATTGGTGTCACAAGATTCACAACACAACCAAACTTTGCTGTCACTTGAGGCCAAAAATAGGAATCGCCATTTCACCTTTGTCACATCAACGTCAACCTCTGGAACTAACTATGCCATTGTAACATCTGAAACTCCATTACAGAGTTATTTCTTCAAACCCTGTAGTCCTCCGCCCCTTGCTGCTTTAAAAGACACATCTCTAAAATATCTTCACCACTGATACTTGCTCTTAGTACTTTTTCACTGTCACTTTCATTTCCCATTGCTTGTGTTGCAATCACTGCCTTTTCATCTATGCTGTTCAAACCATCTCCATACATTTATCCCCCATTTTAGTGAAATGGTTCCATTAAAGTTCAGTTGAAACATATTATATACAACTTTGAACCTAAAGAAGTTGATCTGTAGATACTTCTGGAAAGCCTATCGAAGTGGAGCTTTAACATGGCCCCTTTGCATGCCATGGGATTCTGATGAAAAGGTCTTAGAGGATTAACCAGTTAACGAAGCTTCACTCTTTGATGAAATATGAAATTTAGTAGTTTATTTTCCTTGAAACATTTGGTGGTAATTCTTAAGATGCAGAGGGCCAGGCAAGCAGAAAAGTCTCGTTGGAGAGATATCGTGAAAAGCGAAAAGACAGGTACCTACTGATAGAAACTGTTGTTTACTGCCTCTAAAATCATCTGCAACATAATTAAATTGATTCTAAGCTTCTGATTTCATCCCATTCATTTCCTCCTTTTCTTTGCTCATGTTCCTACAAGGGGAAGATTAAAGATTAAGAAAAATATTGGATCGAGTTCTAGCTTGGAGGTCTTTTTGAATCATCAACTTAGGACACATACCTCAAATGGTAATTCAAGTCAGAGTGGCACAAGCTCTCCACCCCAGCCTGGGCTGCTACAAACAGCTGACAATCAGCCAAAGAGTCTGTGTCTTCCCGTTGACCTAAATGACAAGGGTAAGCTATAAAATTCCTCCTTTGTATGTTTCATGACATATGATATTCATAATTTGTTTATGAATTTGACTTTCTATCATTTGCCGACCAAATATAAAGTGACATATCAGGTAGGTTGGATGTCCTAATTATGTTAAGTGATCGTATTTGAAGGAATCAAGTCAGAAACAGATCATCTTATGTGCAAATATTTTGGATTATAAAATATTTACAGGTGGTTTGTTTGGTTTTTTTCTTTTTCCCGGGTTGGATGTTATGCAGATATCCTGGAACGCCGAACTTGACACTTTCTAGGTCATTCAGAGTTGGGAGTTGATTGAAGAACCCCGGCAGCTATAAATTAGAACCATGACAAACCTGATAGGAAGGGAAAGAAGAAACTAATTTTAACTGCCTCCTAGAGACCTGCCTTTTGGTATGATTTGGGCTGCTCCGAGGACCATGAAGTTTTTTCACTGGCTTTTGCCTATCAGGAGGAGAATTCTCTTTTTGGACTGGTATGGCTTTGATCAGTTTTGTAAGTTTTAGGGTCGAGATGCAGAGCTGTAAGCAGCCATTTTCCTTTTAACTCCTTATGTAAGTAATTATTGTATGCGGTACCATTCTCTGTCAAGAGAGCTTATTGTACAAGTTGAAGGAAATCATCTCCTTTAACGTTTTGTAGCTATGGAGAACAGTTCTATGTAATTTATGGTCTCCTTTGTTTATAATTTTCCCAGTCAAAGTTGGCAAAAATGTGTTGCAACTTGCAGAGAACTCGCGGCTCGGTTGATGAATTGGAATTGGAAAAATGTATTATTTTCTGGATTACTCTACAATTGTTAGGTTTACACTTTAAAGCCACTTTGGGCAGAGCCTGAATCTACTTTTCTATATATAGATTGTATAATATTGTAGGCCGTGTTGTTTGTTTCTCAGACTGTACGTGTATTTTGGACCCAACCCATCTTACCTTTGGACCCCAAAATGGAAAGAAGATTCGAGAAGATACTGCAAAATTGGAAAATGATAGTTGAACGAATTCATGTGCGCTAGGATTGGTGCTGCACGTTATTTGAATCTGGACCATTGCTTTTGTGAGTATTAGATTAGATAGATATCAGGTCAATTGTGTAATTGACATACACCATAATAAAATGGTGACAAAAATTTGCCAAGAATAGCGTCCACAATTAACTTGAAGGAAATCTAACCGTACGCGTGGCAAAATCATTCATGTTAAACAATATCATCGATTACGAAGTTTTTTTAAAAAAAAATCCAGTGCAAAACGACACTCTTTTAGCTTCCATTATAAACAGTGACTGTGTTTAGTTTACTCAGCAAAACGCCGAGCTGGAAAGCGAGTCAGCCATGGCGATCGAGGTGAGCTCGCTCTTAGTATATTAGCGATAAATTAATTGGTATGGTGAACAAATGGGTTGGTGTTAATTTTAATTTTAATTAATGAAATGGAAACAGGCGTGGTTCATGGACGAGAGCGATGAAGACCCAAGGCTTCCTCACCATCGCAACCCCAAAGAGCTTGTTCCCTTGGACCATTTGGCAGGTCAATTCTGTATCTTTTTCTTACATCAAGATTAATTAGCTATCGTTAATTAGTCCCTAATACGAATTAGTGTAATTGATTTTGTATTTAACAAGTTGGTGGGTGCTGGTATTGCAGAGCTTGGTGTGCTCTACTGGCGCTTGAACCCAAAGGACTATGAGAATGATCAACAACTTCGCAGCATTAGAGAAACCAGGGGATATAATTACATGGTATGTATTTATATTTTTCAATTATGAAATATTTGGTTCAAATTCAATTTTTAAAAAGGAAGTATTTTTTAAGGACCTTTCTATTGAGCGATAGTATACTAAACTCACATTACACTACATACACCACTATACTACACACGGATATTAGAACTCAAACCCATGACCTTTCCTGGGGAAGCAATTGCTTCAAACCACTACACTAGTGGTCCTTTGCCCCTCCAAAAAAAAGGGGAGAAGTTATTTGGTAAGACATGGTTTTGGAGAAAAAAGAAAAGATGTTGATTTTATGCTAATCTGCTATTTTGGTTAATGACAAAGAAAAAAGCTTGTTATTGGGTGGGAATTTTGTAGGATTTGCTTGATATATGCCCAGAGAAATTGGAGAATTATGAGGAGAAGTTGAAGAACTTTTATACAGAGCACATACATGCTGATGAGGAGATACGCTACTGTTTAGAAGGAAGTGGGTACTTTGATGTCAGAGACAAGAATGACCGCTGGATTCGAATCTGGATTAAGGCTGGTGACCTTATCATTTTGCCTGCTGGGATTTACCACAGGTTCACCCTTGATACTAGCAACTATGTTAAGGTGAGAATCTAAGTAATATGCGTCAGCAGGCTTCTGCATACATCAAAAGTTTTTTTCTTTTTTGCCTTTCCAAGTTTTAATCGTCAAACCAAATGATGTCGCAAACCACATTATTTTAGTTGTTAGAAAAGAAAAACAAAGAAATTTAAAACACTGCTTCATAAATATTGTACAGTTTTGGAGTTTACTTTGTTGTTCATTGCAATATAGTTTATTTGGGCAGAAGAACCTCTACTGATTTTTATTGTACTGATATTTGTGGCCAAAACCACGTTATTGGGTTCGAGGGGTTTAATATTTAAGTGTATAAGTTGAACAACAATTTGATGAAGACTTAAAACAAATGTAGTTTTGGAGATAAGCACCATATCAATACAGGAAAGATCAACAGAGGATCTCCACTCGTTCATTTTATTTGCACCAAAAACCTTGATTGAAGAAGACGAGAAAAAATATTGGTGAATGTTTGATAATTTGTTATGAAGTTCATATTCATGGTATTATGCAGTTGATGAGGTTGTTTATGGGAGAGCCTGTTTGGATTTCGTACAACCGGCCGCAGGAAGATCATCCGGCTAGGAAGGAGTATATAGAGAGCTTCACTAAGAAAGTGGGAGTGGCATTGGAAGCTCATTGAAGGGTCATGACTCTCCTCTTGCAGATGAACCATCATGGTATTATTGTATTGAATCTTCTTTGTAATGATATTATAAGGTGTATGATTATAGTTCGAACTCTTTGATTGTTCTATATGTGCCTGAAAATTGAGGTTGTGATAATGAACTCTCTGTATTGAGAATCTTATGTCTAAAGGATGGTGCTTTTTGTCAAATATATTTTTGGATGCCTATGAGCCTCTCAGCCAACAGTTTTGGTCTTGACTTTTTCTTTTTGCTTCTTTAATGTACACAAAAAGAAAAGGGAATGATATTGTGGGAGTTGCATTTTGAGATACGCAACCCGAAAGATATATTTCTATTTGTCTTCCTATTTGAATAATTGTGGACTTCAACATTTTGCCATGTGACATGAAATTTTTTGTGATGAATGATCCATCCCGACTTTGACTCCCGAATTTGGGACCGCCAGCCAAGACTATGTTTTAACATAACATGAGAATGAGATCTAAAGCTACCTTTCATTTTACATTAGAAGGAGAGATCGAACCTATCCGTATTTTAGGCTTTGTTCTTTTCTTTTTTCATTCCTTACCACCGGGGCGGTTGTAGAACAGAAAAATGGGCAGGCTGAGTAGCAATTGTCTAGTTAAAATATAACATGTATTATAAGTTGTTATGTATAATTCAGATTTTATAACACATACGGTACTTGTTTGTCACTTTGACGCGTTGAAAGACACTTGCGGCCTAAATTTTTCTCCTTTAAGCTTAACCAACTATATGAGGATACCTCCCAACCCCAACCAAGGGGTAAAAACTAACAAAGCTTAACCAAGAAAATCAAGGGGCCTGCTAACCCTAGTCAAACCACTCAAACCACCCAATCAAGAAGTGGAGATGATTAGTCAAACAATTAACAAAAACAAAAATTCCTTTCACATGATGACATGGCAATGGCATGGTGAGAGTTATAAAACAATTAGGACAAATATTCCTTTCTGTTATAGAAATTTTGTGAGGATAAGAATATAATTTTTTTGGCAAAAAAAAAGAAAGATGAATATAGAAGAAAAAATCCGCAGTGAAAATGCCGACGTGAAAAGAAAACCCATTGATTCAATTAACCTGGACAAAGCACAAAACTGCTGTGTGCGTAAACGTCGGATGGGCATTTTCGTCATTCAACATCCTTCGCCCTTCGTTTAAAAGGGCTGAGGCACGCGTGGTGTCAAAGCGACTCCATAAATTTCAGGGATCGTCGGCCAAAACGCAGAACAAAGGCAGAGCCATGGTTGCCACCGAAAAGGTACACACTCCGAATCTTATAGCTCCAGCCCAGCTCAAATCATTTCTTTCGTTTTCTTTTTTCTCGGGAAAAAAAGAGTAGCCTTTTTCCTGAGAAAATTTTCGTATTGCAAGCAGAGCAGAAAATTTATGTGTTTCCCCTTTCTTCTATTGAAGCTTTTCTGAATACTATTCTGTTTGTCTTAACATCATGTTTTCTTAGAATTTATGATTTGTGGATTGTGTTTGAAGTTTTCAAGCTTGGTGCATCATCAGAACGTGCTTTGCTTGTTAATTGTTATGTATGAATTTTATGGTTTGATTGCTCAATTTTGGTGGTTAAGGTGATTCCAGCAGTAGCTTGCATTTAATTTTGTGTTACTGCTAATTAGTTTTACATGATAAGTTGTGCGAATTAAATATTGCTTCAAGATAATTTGGCTGAACTAAAGTAATGATGATAAGGCAGCTAGATACTGGAATTTGGCTATGGCTGTGCTTGCAGCGATGGATTTTTGGGATTTTCGTTGTTAGATTTTTGGAAACTCTGTTTGGTTCATTGTTGTTTTGTTTGTGGGAATAAAAAATTACAGGGAATTATAAACAGCATTTTTGTGATCAGGGTATCTCATAGTGTTAACATATGCAGGATCCAAGAGAGGAAGTCATCCAAGCATGGTTCATGGATGACAGTGATGAAGACCAGAGGCTCCCCCATCACCGTGAGCCCAAGGAATTTGTATCCCTAGACCAACTTACTGGTGAGCATTTTCAGGAAGACAAAATAGTTTTACGGGATTATGAATGTTTTATTTTTTGAAGAATCAATGCATTAGAGAAACCATGGGAGTGACATCTGTTAGTGATAAGTTAAGATAAACTGGGCTTAAGGTGATATGAATAAATACTAAGTAGACCAGTAGATGTATTTTTAACCAATAATACTAGTCAATGTAAAAGTTAAAATACAAGAAGCTGGCCAAAGACTAATCTAGGAAGAAGTAACAAGAAAGATTTTTAAAACTTACGTTTAATAGGAGATATTGTATATAATGGAAAACAATGGAACATCTCTATTCATCTAGTTGATCTTCTTGGTTGGGACAAAGATAAGGATGATGATAGTCATTCCACCATTTAACTTTTTGGAAGCATTTGTGTTGACCTTGCAGAGCTTGGAGTTCTCAGCTGGCGTCTAGATGCTGATAACTATGAAACAGATGAGGAGTTGAAGAAAATTCGTGAAGAACGTGGTTACTCCTACATGGTTTGTCACACTAACTTATTTTTAACTTTTTATTTGCTTTGTGTCGTCTTCTACCTAAACTTTCTACTTCCCTTATTTCAAGGCAATGTATCACAACCATGCCAAGTTTTGCCCATTGATTGCCAATATGATGTGAAAGAAATTGTTCCGTATTAACTATTAAATTTTTTGACTCCTGTTGAACGTACACTTTGAAATGTGTTTGGTCTTTTTTCCCCTTCTTGTTTATAATTTGAATACTAATAATCAGATTATAGTAACTGTGAATATGCAAATTCACAACAAGTCTCTGTGCACAGTAATACACTTTATGTTTAACTTGATAATGTTTTCCTCACCTAGGACTTCTGTGAGGTTTCCCCTGAAAAGCTGCCTAATTATGAAGAGAAGATAAAAAGTTTCTTTGAGGAACATCTTCACACTGATGAGGAGATCCGCTATGCTGTGGCAGGAAGTGGTAGGATTAGTTATGCTTTATCCCAATTTATTGTCTCATTTTTATTTACCTGTCCAGATTAGTGATTGTGTACTTCTTTTGTGAAGGCTATTTTGATGTTAGGGACCGTAATGAACGTTGGATTCGTGTGTGGTTGAAAAAGGGTGGGTTGATTGTTTTGCCCGCTGGAATTTATCACCGCTTTACTTTGGACACAGACAACTACATAAAGGTAATGGTTCAATGTGTGAAATGTTGTGATGCCCACTGTTTGTTTCCCCCCTTCTCCATCTAGTTATGCTTTTATACTCGAATGAATACACACTTCTACATAATCTGGCACTTACTTTTTTAAAAGTATTTTATTGTGGGATGATGGTGAATGTGTAGACCCGGACTGTACTTATTTTTGACATTTGTGTCCGTGAATTAATGTCGATTAAGAAGTCCCACAATGGTCCTTACAGTGTATAATATCTTCAAATCAAAAGTCGTTCTAAAAGATTTGTGTTCAATGCAGGCAATGCGACTCTTTGTCGGTGATCCAGTTTGGACTCCCTTTAACCGCCCTCATGACCATCTTCCTGCAAGGTTTGATTCTCTCTTTCTTTAAATTGCCGGCACCCCTTGTATACATGCAGACAATACAATGTTGGATAGGCTTTGAGTCTCTTCTTACAAGGAGCCCTTCTTGCAGGCAGGAGTATGTTAAAGCTTTTGTGCATAAGGAAACTGGTGACCATGCAGTTGATGCTGCAGCATGAAATCTGGCTTTTGCTTCTAAAACTGGGATTTACAAATAATGAAGTGACTGTTTTGGCTATGATAAATATATATGTATGCTTGTATCATCTGGGATGCACCGGTGGCTCCGTAGTGTTATGTAATGCTTTGTTTATTAGTAGCTTGGCCTGCGTGACGCGAATAAATTCCGAATAATCTGTACCTAATGATCTTTATATATTGATGCCTAGCTTCGTAAAAACGAATAATTACGTAATTCTACTGTGTTATATTGTGAGTTATTGTGCTTCCAGCCTTGCCTTTTGCCCAGGCATAAACTTCTTAGTCTGGGCCGACTTTAAAGTTTAGTTGGTTTAGATTGGCTGGTTGGGCTGTTGCATTCTAACAGTCTAATCTTTCTTTTGTTTAAAGTTTAAACAATAACAAACCAGAGGACAAGAAAGTTTTAGCTTTTTTTTCAACCCCGAAAAAAAAAGAAAAAGTTTTAGCCTTTTTACTAAATTAAACAGATTAGGTTTTTAATAATTGACGTTAATCCAAACGCTTCATCCAAGTTGTCAATTATGAGTGAAGTTAGTGATTTCTTTTTTTTTTTCTTTCTAATATTCGAAGAATTCAAATTCTCATTCGTGTCCATAAAATAAAAAGACAAGAAAGTTGGGTTAGAGTTGGTTAATACTTGGGACGAATTCAAATTGATACAAACCGATCATGACTCAATACACAGTCTAGTGGTCGTCAATTATGAGTTCTCTTCATAAGTGATTCTAGTTTATTCAAAATCACTTCTAAACAAAACTTTCAAAGTGTTCATCTTTCATTTGCTTGGATTTAAGTGTTTGACAAAGAACCCGATCTCATTATGGTCATGGGATCCTGGTGCAATAATTTATATAAAAAATCTTATTCTTACTAAAGCTAGATTTGGATTGGACCCCCTAATTAATCACTCTTTTCACCTCTCATTTGATTTTGAAAATATATTTTGTCGGATATATTCGATGCACTTCTACATTCATCTTAAGTGCCCTCTTAAAATAATATTATATGCATTAGTTGGTGTTAAATCAGAATTTGGTCTCCTACACTGTTGATTGTGTTTTTAGGTGAATAATTTTCACCTTTAGCAAAAATTCCAAGCCGCACGGCCTTGATTTCACCTTCTCTTCAACCCAATTAATGACACGGGTGTGGCATTTTTGCACTTCGTTAAGGGCCAATTACAGTAACTTGAAAAGTTTTAGATTCCAGCTAGCATCACAGTGAGCTTATTGTTCATGAATTCACCCAACTTCGTGTGTAAGTTCACCCCTGTTGAATTTCACAAAGACAAATCAGTGGCACACTACTGATAATTTACCCAACTTACAAAGCCCAATATGTGTGATATTTTATCACAAAAAGTCTTGATGCAATTAGTAGTGAAACCACTCATTATATGTTGTAATTTGTTTAGTTAAGTTTCATACGTTTGGTTTGTGTAAGAATGTAAAACAAAGTTTGTTTAATTTTTCAATTATACTCATATGAAATCAAATAAAAAAAGAATGCATTTAATGCTATATTGTAATTTTAAATTGCTAATGGAGACAATATGATTATTTAAAATGTGTATTTAATGTAGGCTCATTTTCTCAAATTTTCCCATGATGAGGAAAACAAAACCCATGGGAAGAGGAGGGCTTCACTTTCTCCCCTATTTTCTCATGTGTAAGGCAACAGTTTCCTATACCTGGACTTACCAAATATGGGAAAATAATTGATTTCCCATCCCCAAGTCTTCTTTCCCATGAACTAAACGGGACAGTAGATCATTAGTGTGACAACAATATAATGCAAGTTGATCTGATTTATGCATTTAATAATAATTTAACTTCTAAGATATTTGTTTATTTCCACAACCTTCAACTTTAAAGAGTGGAAAGTGCTAGCGTGAATCGACTTGAGCGCATAATTAAGATTATTCGATGATGCATGTGAGTTTCATGTCGATCATATATATTAATGGTTATAAATCAACCACGCATGCTTAAGCAATTTTTAATTCACCTCTAAATAAGAATGGTCTCGATGTACGCTGGGTACCACCTGCACCCATACCCACCTATCCAATAAAGTACTGTCTAAACTCCCATTTTTTTATTCAGATGATGGCTCTACAAGCTTCTGGTTTTCAACGATCATATAAAGTACAACACAATTATTATTAGATAAGTTCTTTAGTTTATTTAAATGTTTTTGTAGGTCTCTTTACTAAAGAGTATAGTGTCTCACTCTAAAACTCTCTTTGCCATGACTGACTGTGATGAAAACCTAATGTGCCAAGTGGGTTTCCAAAAGGAGAAACGACATTAGGGCTTCGGAGAGAGAAAAATATATCATCAATGCCATTTTCGTTTTGAAGAAAGCTTCACAATCTAACTTTTTCTTGAATATTTGTTTCAAACTCCTTCAAATTGAGAGGATTAGGAAAACATTTTGAAGAAAAGAAAATGTGCTTGTTTTGTATTGTGTCATCTTTGTTTCCCATCCAATCGAACAAATCTTGTCTGGCCAAAAAGGAAAAGAGAAGAAAAACCTTTTTTTATTTTTGCTTTTGAAAGAAAAGGAGCTACCCGCGATTTATAAATTGTTGGTAGGTACCCCCCCGGTTGCCTTCTGTCTGAAAAAAAAACAAATAAAGGAAAAAGAAAACCCCTGCAGCCTCCTGTTCCTCAGCTCTGCAGTCTCTTGGCCTTCTTGGCCTCCATGGCAGCCAGAGCTTCTCTTTCTCACAAACACAACCAACCATCCCTGCCTATGCTCTGTTCTCTCTAACACTACCTTACCATTCCTCTGTGCTTCCTCTGTGCTTTTAATAATTCGTCTACCTGCATTCCTAAAACCGATTTGAACAAACAAACCCAACAAGTATTATCATCAACCCAGATCACTAATCATCCATCAGAGTTTACCATTAATTGAACAATGAATTCTGATCAAGACCCAGTAAGTTTATCGTCTTCAGGTGCGGCACCTGATCATCCTCTGCCAATGGAGAAACTTTATGACCAAGGCCCTCCACCATTTCTCACCAAAACTTATGACATCGTTGATGACCCAACAACCAATGATATAGTTTCTTGGAGCAGAGACAACAATAGCTTTGTTGTGTTGGATCCCCAGAAATTTTCCATGAGCCTTCTCCCCAGATACTTCAAGCACAACAATTTCTCTAGCTTCGTCAGGCAGCTCAACACCTATGTAAGCATGACTTTCTAGGCTGTCCTAATTGCTCATTTATATGATTTTTTTTCAAAGAAATTGCCATGTTGTTCTTTTCAATTTGGATATTGTATTCAAATCTATGATATATCTGTGGGGTTCTTTTGAGTTTGACTACTTTGTACATTCATGCTCATGAAACAGATAGAAATGTGTCATTTTTTTAATCTTTTCTGTCTTTGTTTAATCAGGTCCTTTTTTGTGTATTTGTTTAAGGGTTACTTAATGTGGACATATTGTTTGTTAAATGGCTTCAAAAGGGAAAGTGCAGAAACCAATGTATAAAATATGCATGATACTATTACAGAGATGGGGTCAGTTTTTGTTTGGTTTTTGTTCTTGTTTTTCTTTCTGTTGGATTTGTCAACTTCAAAGCTTCTTAGGGTTGATCTGATGCAAACTAAAAAAATTAGTAGACGCAGCATTTTTATGGATTTGATCAAGAAGAAGTTATTTAATTCATGTAGGGATTTAGAAAGGTTGATACAGATAGATGGGAGTTCGCTAATCAAGGGTTTCTCAGAGGGCAAAAACATCTTTTGAAGAATATCCGGAGGAGGAAGACATCTTACCATCCTCAGGCTTCACAGAAAGCTTTGGACTCTTGTGTTGAAGTTGGAAAGTTTGGATTGGATGGAGAGATTGACCAACTGAGGCGTGATAAACAGGTTTTAATGGGGGAACTAGTGAAGCTTAGACAACAGCAGCAAACTACTAGAGTTTACCTCCACGGAATGGAAAATAGACTGAAGAGGACAGAGATGAAACAGCAACATCTGAGGAATTTCTTGGCAAGAGCAATGCAGAATCCCGACTTTGTACAACAATTGGCACAACAGAAGGACAAAAGGAATGAACTCGAGGAAGCAATTAGTAAGAAGAGAAGGCGGCCTATTGAGCAAGGGCCTAGTAGTTTTGAGGTGGATGAATTAGGCCAAGTTGGAGTAGAAACTTTTGTTAAAGTTGAACCTCAAGAATACGATGACATATCTGATCATTTTGAAAATCCGGAGTTGGACACATTTGCTATTGACATGCAGGGAATAACTGGAAGCCAAAATGTTCATGATGAGGAAGAATGTATAGAGAAGGAAGAGGGAAATGAAAGTGGAAGCAAAGACCCGGGTAAGAGTTTCTGGCACGAATTGTTGAATGAGAGTATTGATGAAGAAATTGGTATGCTAGGTGTTCAAGAAGACGATGAGGATGTCGATGTGTTCGTCGAGGAGCTTGTTTACTTGGCCTCCAGTCCCAAGTAAAGAAGATGAGGAGCTTTCATAAATGTTTTCTTCAAGAAGTTCGGTAGGAGACGCTCATCATTCAAAAAATCTTGAAGTTCCTAAATGGTTTCTTAATTGGAATTGAAGAGTGAATGGCAACACTTTAACGCTGATAAATTACACTGATGAAGCAAAACAGAAAACAATATTCCAATGCAAACTGGTTAGGTTCTGGGATTTTCCTTCAGTGATGGTACTTTTAGGATCTCTTAAATTTCCGGGTTTGCTTTTAGAACTGCTCTCATTTCCTTTCTTGTCCACAGTCTAATTGTGTTCCTGCCAGTGGTAGGAAATTAAAGGTATGTATTTATCTGATAGATCATTAATCTCGACATTCATGACCTTAAAATCCAGTTGGAGATTGCACCATTGAGATCATGTTCTGCTTAATTTGTAACTGACTGTTAACATCAGTGATCTAGAACCCTTTTGCTATGTTTTTTCTCTTCTGGAATATAATTTGTCATTGAAGCATTCCATGAAGGTGGTGGATGATGCATGGTGGTCTCACCAAAATGATTAAAAGCTTGAAATCTCTTACTTGCATCTTGAAATGCATCAAGAGAGGGTGCATGACATGTTTGTGTAAGCTGTTAGTTTATTTGTGCAAATGCAAACATCAATAGAGCAGAAAATTGGTGTTTTACCCTTCTTTTTCTCTTTACGGGCCAAAGGTAAAATTAAAAAGTTGGATTATTAGCTTCCTTTAAATGACACAGAATTTTATGGTGCACCATATCTGCAATTGAGTTGGAACACAGAGCTGCATTTGTCTGCCTCGAGCGATAAGGTTGCACATGCTGTGCATGAGCAGTTTAGCTGACATTATGTAGGGAGTAGTCAAATTTACTGCTTTAACATTTAGCAAAGAAGGATTCAAATTTGGATTTCCGCAGCAGGGCCCGTGAATGCAACTGCCCTTATTGCCCACTGTTGCTAAACTTAAAAAATTTCCCAATGCTCTTTTCATGTTATCCTTTTAAGTATGGCTGATATTTGAGAAAAAATGTTTGACAAAATGTCTGAAATAGGCCGAGGCGGGGCATGGAGCCGAAGGTCACTGGGGAAGGTTGCGTGTGGGCTTCATCTTGTTTTTGGTAAGAAAAATTCATGGATTCGACACTACTTTGAGCAAATTCAATTCATGTTATGAAAATGGGTTTTTGAGAACTAAAATATATTTAGCTCTATGAAAAAGTGTTTTGTCTTTTTGGTTGACAATGAAAAAGGTCCAAACTTACATAGCTTTTTCTTGTTGCATGGCCTTTGGAAACATAACTGAGGAATTTCCCACATATCCTATGGTCGATAGTCTCTATGCCCTTGATTGGAAGTAACCCTAACCACAACTTTGGCATGTCATTCATGTGATAACTAATTAAAGTGAATTTTTTTTTGTACTTTTGAGACATGATTATGATTTGAATATGGAACCTCCACACTGGACAATTCTGGAAAGGCATTAATTAACATGTCATTTTCTGGAAAAGAAAATATATCTGGAAAGGCTGACAAACAGACAGAGCATGCAGGCCCATAAGTCTTTGTGCATACCCTTTAATATGAAAGGTGGCACAATAAATAATTATCAGCCAGAGCCCTAGATGGTGGCATGAATGGTTCTGGATCTGGAGTATGATCATACATGGGAATGTCATGATTCTTTCAAATCTAAAAATAAAAAAAATAGTTGATATGGGTTATACCAGTTGGTAAGAGCAATGAGTTTGCGTCTCCTTGCACTTACGTTCAAATCACCTGTCCTATAAATTAGATTAATTTAGAGTAATTTAGACTATCATTTGTATTAAAAAATATATATATATATTAGAAACTATATATTGATATTATGAACATATTTTGGGGGAAGTTGTATGGGCTGTTCTGGTCTCTAGAGAGCTAGCAATGAAGGGTAAATAGTTCTTGACCAAAAAAACATGAAGGGTAAATAGTTTTTTTTTTGGGTCGAATAAGAGTAAGTTTGAACTCGAAAGTTGGGTGAAGCCCAACTATTTGGCCAGTTGTGATTTTGGGTCAATATACCCAAAACTCTAATAATTAGGGATTGACATTCACGATTAGTGCCACAATTTTGGCACTTTCTATTGAATTTCAATGGATGTTAGGCTCCACTCCAGATTGGTGGAGTTGAAAATTGCCACAAAAAAAAAGGCAATATTATATAAAACTACTGGAAATAAGTAGAAAAAAATACTACCTTTATATTATAATAGAGTGAAAGTGCCAAAATTGTGAAAAAAAGGTTGAAGATTGGATCCATTGAAAACCAAAAGCACAAACAACTTGATAAATCTATTGAACTTGTTTAGAAGTGATTCTGGATAAGTCAATAATTTTCTTTATTTATAGAGAATCACCTACTATGTGCTTCTTTGCAATCACTCACCACAAGTGATTATAGAGAATCACTCCCGAACAAGCTCAAATTCACTAAAAGGAAAAAGATATATTTTGAAACGCTTTTCAAAATATTAAACAAAGCAATAAAAATATAAATTCAAGAAATATTCATTTTGAAGAGGCATAAATTATAATAATGTGTTGTTTGTTTGTAGTTTGGTCTTATTAGCCTTATAATTGGCTTCTCCTTTTTCTTGTTTTTTCCTTTAGAATTGTGGTTGCTTTAGCGTTGATATTTCATTTTCTATTGGTCGTGGGTCGTGTGAGCATTGGCAAATTCAAACTTGAACTTGAAACCCAACGGCAGTTTTGATAAACAAGTGTTTTTCTAAACATGGACTAAAACCAAAACTGGGTCCCTATCATGACCTCATCCTAGAAAGCTCATCCTTAGCCACCGACAGCCCAACGTCTATCCATGAATCAATATCCTACCCTGCCTACTACACTACGCTACTAGTATGCACCCACTGATCAAACCTTTCAAAACATCCTTGATTCTTGATCATCAATTAACATTCATCAAGATGATGAGTAATAAATCATTTTTTGAACATATTAAGTAACTGATCCAAGTATTTTTCTTTTCCGACGTGGCTTTGCTTATTTGCTCGGGGCACTTCATACCATATCCGCTTATTCGAGATAGTTTTATTAAACATCTTGTCCCCAGATATGAGTATCAATTATGAAAAACAGAGACAATTGCAAATCTTGTTAGGAATCCGTGGTTAGCGAATTTGATAACCTGAAGTTGTTGACCATACACGTAATTAAACATTGGACAAAGTTCAATTACCATCAAACTGATCCAACCTATTATGAAGTATGAATGACTAGTAATCTTGGATCTCCCAAGTCATTGGTGATGGAACCAATGGTGCACATTAATCTGGTGGCACGTTCCGCACCCAATCAAGTTTAGGCTTAATCACAACGAGATTAAGGAACTCGCACGCACAAGCGCGTAAAACGTCGTGCTGCAAACATGGGTTGCCATTGGATTGTTCACCTTAATTAATTAATTAATGACAGAGAAAGACTTTAAAACGAAGTCATGGTTTTGGACAAAATATTGCCTAAACCCCCCCAACGTGGCTCTTTGCCGACGGGTTGCATAACACTGTAGCCAATCAGCATGCCTGGAATTAGCAAATTTAGTAGGGAAAGTCTACAAAGACTTTTTAGCCCAAAAGAACGAAGGTGTGGAAAGACTAAAATGCCATTGCTGTCGACTGCTTGAATTTTCTTCTAAAGCCTTTATGAAAAATCGAAGAAGGCAATTAAAAAAGAAATGGGAAAATTGGATTAGGCTAGTTTGACCTCTCTTGGATTGACAAAGAGAAAATTGTAATTTCATTGGCTACAAACATTTGAAGGAAAATTATAAGTACGGAGGGTAAAAATGGGAATTGAATTAGTAATGAAACTGGGGATGACGCATTGTCGTTTTAGTACCTCTTGGTGCAGTCCTTGTCTTTCTGTCTGGAAAGTGCTAAAAACACACCTTCGTCTGCAAGCTTCCCTTTCTTTCTTCGTCTTCTTCACCACAGCACACCTCAAATCTCAATTTCAATCTCCATCGAAGATCCAAAACCCCAACCTCTCTCTGTAATGCCATTGACATTGACGACGTCAACCAATTGCACCTCCGAGATCGCCTCGCCAGGCCTCTGATCAGAGCCCTTGTAATTTGCGTCGTTCACTCGGCACATTCGAACGACTCTTCTGCATTTTTCGTTTTTGGGAATGGGAGCCGTACCTTCTACACCGCGCTGGGGTGGCAGCAGCTCCGCCGCGCGTCCACTGGACACGGCGGAGTACCTGATCTCTACTTTCATCGGCGACGAGTCGTTTCCTATCTCCTCCGATTTCTGGTATAAACTCCTCGAACTCCCTCTCAACCTCCAGTGGCCGCCTCACCGCGTTCATGAAGCTTGCCAGGCTCTTGGTTCGTCAATTTCTCTCTTTCTTCTCACAGTTTCTATATTCTGAATCATGAAATTTGTTGCTTTCTTTGATTCAATTACGTCACCATAATGTGATTAGGGTTCTGTTATTTGCGGCATTGGCATTAGTATTGATGAAATGCAGATATTTGGTTACTAAAGGGTAATAGATTTCTCATTTTTAAGTGTGCAGCTTTGTAAGAGAAAGTTAATTGTCCTCTCTTCTTAGCTCAAACAAAAGGAACCCTCCCATATTGGATGCAAGTTACTTAATCCACTATGTAGAATACAATAGTTAAATAAAAGAAGTAAAAGGAGAAATGCTACTATATTGGGGAAGAAAGCAATGGAGAATAACTTGTATGCTATGTGCAATTTTTTGCCTATATTGAAGACATCCGTGTACAAATGCCTCTTAGTTTGAGATTCAGTCTTTAGAGAACTCCCTACTCTTACCTAACCGCTCAATTCTATGGTTGTGTTAACCAAGGCCATAGAATCTCTCTTCAAGAGGACTTGCTGATATTGCTCTTCAATTGCTTGTCATGTGTGGGTTTTGAGGGCATTCCAATGCTCTTTGATATGCTGTTGTGTTGTGGTAGCTTGTTGTCAAAGTATTGTTCTTTTCTGTTCATTTTTTTGAGGGGCTTCGTTAGTTCATTGTCAAGGAGTTGATTGTGGTGTTGGCTTTAGAGCATTTGAGCTTTGTATCTGTTTGACTCTCCCTCTAGTAGATACAAGTATGGACTATATAATTTTGAGTGAAGGACTATTTCCCTACAGTTCAATAGCATTTGAAAATAATACCAATAACTCTATAAATTTGTAACCAAAGTATAAAATTGTCCAAAATTCTACCCAAGTATATATAAGAATATTGGGAAGATTAAATCATAGCTCTCAAATTTCTATATTCCAATTTCAGTCTCTCTGCAAATTGCATCTCTTTTGCTGGAAGTGAGTCAACTAGTTGGTCTCACATACGCTTTTAGTAGCTATTGATGTTTCTAGAGGCTTAGTCTAGCCATAAGATATCTGTCTCAATGCTGTTCATAATCTGAAATTTTCTCATCAGAATGTCAAGGCAATTATGTAATTGAAATTTAAAATAGATTCACATGTCTCCTCATGAAACTTAAATGTCTACCATGGAACTTAAAACAGTTACGGGCTAAAATTTTGTAGAAATATTAGATGCAGGCTAATAATTTGAGTACTGACTTAAACATTTTTCAAGATGAATTTCATGAGTACTTGCCAAATAACATTCCTAAACAATGAACTCTAGTGAATCCAAATCCATAACCAATTTGTGGGAACAAAAGACTTTTAGAATTTAAACACTGTCATAATATAAAAAAAACGCAGCCATGACATCTTCAGGTTACCATCAAATCTCAAAATTTTGTTGTGCATCTAGGTATTGAATGATTTGGATGCTGAGCTTCTCTTTATTCCAAAAGGGTTTGTAAAGTTTTGATGATAGTATTTGATCATGGCTTCTTGAAACTTATGATTGGTGACTCTAATCTTACCAAACATGCACTCAATGATTCCTGTCAGTGAATTTTCGTTGAACTGTTTATGATATGGCAGAGTTTTCTTTATTTGTTCTGGTAGAATGTTATTGGAGTTACGTGTTTTCTACTGTTGAAATGCTTTACCAGTTGACCATTTGTCAGCATACCTTCATGTGCTCATCTGACTCTTTATTGTTATTTTTTAAATATTAAATATTAAATATGTATTTATATTTCTTTGTCTCATTTCTGCCTTTTGCAGCACGAAACAACTACCATACCAGGCATCTTGCAAAAATTTTGATCCACATGGCATGGTGTTTGCAAGAATCTATTTCAACTTCTTCTGGTGCACCTTCTCTTGTTTATGTGAAAGCTGTTAATGCAGTGTACATTTCATCTGTCTTTTTAAAGTACTTCATTGAAAATGAAAAGGGAGACAAGATTGAAGACTTGTATTTGTCCCTAGATGAAAGTGAGCCAATCCCAACAGATATTACAAAAGGTAATTCACTTATATGATATATTTCATTGGCAAATGATATCAATCCTGGAGTGAGCTCTCTCAAAACCCTTTTATTATTTTCTTATGATATCTTCAGCTAATCTAAATTTTGAATTTAAATTGTATCATATTTTTTATTCAATATGCCACAAGATTTGGTAAGGCAGAAGGATTGTATTACTTTCTTTCCTGGTTGGGTGATAACTACAGTTTTATGAATCAAACAAAAACCCACACAATGGTTGTTAGTATTTTAGAAATCTTATGATTTAGTTCGCTGGTCTTGGGGGCTGATGGGGATGCCCTAAAGGGCCAAACAGAATTATTATGTAATAAGTACAGCTAGATCTTCACTTCATTTGACTTTTAAATAAGAGCTATTTGCCCACAACATAAATTTATAGCTGTTGTTCTTCATCAATTTTGCAGATCTAAACGTTGAGGATTTTGTTATGCGTAGTGTGCTTAGCTTTATTGGGTCAATAGATGTAAGGTACATCCTCAAATACCCACTTGTTCCTTATCATTGAGATAATGTCCACTGTGTTCCTGATTGTATATCTTTTTTGTCACTAGTCCTGATACATACCTCCTTCATTTGGAGCTGCTTAACTTCATGCTGATTGCAATGTCAACTCAGCTGCTTTCTGGGCCATCTCCAGGACCAGAAGATGTGAACCCATTCATCGATGCAGCAATGTCTCAGGTTACTGGACGAAACTTTTGCTTTATTTTTCAGTCCAAATTTCCAGTTGATTCAATTTTTCTGTGTCTGACACCACTTCTGCAATCCACAGGAAAGTTCTTTGGTTATCTTGGTTGTGCGTAAACTGCTACTCAGTTACATTACGGGACCTTCAATATCCTTGAATAGTGCATCTTATTCTATATATTCTGAAGGAAGTCAGCCTGGTGTTTTACAAAGAGTTAGTTCCGCAGCTGGTATGGTGGTTTCCTTGATGCACTATTGCAACTTAAATTGTTTACCAGTCTAAGATTTTATATCGGTTGGGAAATATTAAAACTTAAAACTTTTGACCAAGTAGCTGTTGACATCAATTATTTGAATTGCAGCAAATCTCATGTTATTGCCATTCAACTTTCTGGCCAGTTCAAGTAGTGAAGGCTCAAGAAGTCTGTTAGCAGACTGCAGTCTCCATGTGTTACTTATTCTCAGTCATTATCGTAAATGTGTTGTGGGCAATGAACCAATTACAGATATAAGTAATGACACCACCGCTTCAGAATCCTTTTTAAAAGGGAGTACGCATTTTTCTGATAACCCTTACTGCAAGGCCTTAGAACATGCAACGGATGTTGAATGTAAGATGCTTTCTTGTTTGTATCTCTACCTAATCTTATTATGGAAGTATATTCACATAACTTGAGTGGATATTTTCCCTGCTCGCAGTTGATCGTGTAGATACTGAGGGTAATGCACATGCTGGTCCAGTTTTGAGGATACCTTTTGCTTCTCTGTTTGATGCCCTTGGAATGTGAGTGTTGGTTTTCCTTTTATTCTTGTATTTTTAAATCAGATGTACTATTTTATCATATTATAGGCTAATTCTTTGTATGCATCATAGTCCATCTATGGTTGAATGGGATGTAGGCCTACTGAAATAGGGTTTACTTCTTGTTTGTAATTTGTATATAGAAGATTAGATGATAAACAATTACGTGTCATACAACAGAAAAATCTAATTAGGATAAATATTTTATCTTTGTGGTGTGGGAGAGGGATACGGAGTTTTTTTTTGTGGTGTGTGTATTTTTTTTCCACAATAAAATGGAATTTTTTTGGGTGGTAATTTGTATATAATTGACTAATTAGTTCCACGTTGGTATTGATGTGTATAACTTCCATATCTTCAATTCTTACGTTGTGTTGTTTTTATCAGTGTTTTATAAGCTATGTACAAGAATTTATCAGTAGGTCGTTAAAAGGTGCAAGTTTCGAATGCCTTTACGGTTTATTGTGATTTTCATGGGTGTGATACTTTATCCTTCTTCAACCTCTGATCCTTAATTCAACAGAAGACAAAACAAAATCTATGATCCCTAATTCACAACGAAAGCATGGATATCCTTGTTTCTCTAAACTTTGCTCACTCTTTCAATTTTTGTTCCTCCCTTTTGTTTTTGAGTATCTCATAACCGTTTCTGCTTTGTCAGGTACTTGGCTGATGAGGCTGCTGCTCTTTTGCTTTACTCTTTGTTGCAAGGGAATGCTGACTTTCTGGAGTATGTCTTGGTGCGAACTGATTTGGATACATTGGTATGGACCAGCAGCTTATCTTGTTATTGAAAAAAGAGAAAAGGAAAAAGCTATATTTTTCATGGCAAAAGATTCATTAAGATACATATTGTTTTCCTGGCATGTTGGTTAATGGTCATTTACCAATTTTTTGTTTCATGTTATTTTGGATGAGAGTCGTTTCTGTTTGTAATTACTGTCATCATTAAGTTTGCTTCTACATTGATATGAAAACATGATGCTCATCTGTTTTATGAAATGGACAGTTGATGCCTATTCTGGAAGCATTATACAATGCTCCAAAGAGGTCCTCTAATCAAATCTACATGTTGCTGATTATTCTCCTCATACTTAGTCAGGATTCTTCTTTTAATGCCAGCATTCACAAATTGGTAAGGATTTCCTCCGGTAGCCAACACAAGATTTGTATACATTAGGCTCCTATTGATGTATTTATCATATGACAGATAGTTCCTAGTGTTCCCTGGTATAAAGAACGTCTCCTCCATCAGACATCTCTTGGTTCCTTAATGGTCATTACTCTGATAAGGACAGTGCAGTATAACCTATCTAAGTTGCGGGTATCCTTCTGTCCCTTTTGACTTTGAACTTTCTTGTATTTTCTTTATGAGTGTTGTCATATTGCTTGTATAAGTTGATATTTATGTCAACTGCATCTAAGACCTTGAGATTAAGCTTTCACCACTTAACATATTTTCCCTCTTCTTATTTTTAGATTTTGTGAACTTTCCTAATTATCATGTCTGGTTTGTTGAATTGTAATAGGATGTTTATCTCCATACAACTTGTCTAGCAACTTTGGCGAACATGGCACCTCATGTCCACCGTTTGAGTGCATATGCATCCCAGAGATTGGTCAGCCTTTTCGATATGCTCTCTCGAAAGTATGCCCTTTTAAATTTTATGGTGTTCTCATGAGCTTTACATTTCTATTTGCTCTGTAATTTATAATCTTATTCTGGCTTTCATACACTTCTGGCTCGAGTTCATTAAAATTTTGCTCTTGGTGTAATATTTGATTCAGGTATAACAAACTAGCAGAGATGCGAGATAATCAGATGCGATTAGTCAAAGGCAACTCAATAGAAGGAAATGGTCTTGCAGATGATACAGTAATGAAACCATACCTTTATATATTATGGAGCTTAGAAGTGTTCTGTTAGATGAATGTCACCCTTTCTCACTCTCTTGTCCACTAAGCTGGAATTTTTTTTCCATTGCAGTCAACAGAGATGCATATATATACTGACTTCTTGAGACTTGTCCTTGAAATATTAAATGCAATTTTGACTTATGCCCTGCCACGGAATCCTGAGGTATTATCATATGCATTAGAAGAGGTCCATGTTTGATAGAACAAATTTGTTTACTTTATGCTATTACCATACAATGTTTTCTGTTTTCCTTACTGTATGCAATGGGCAGGTTATATATGCAATAATGCACCGGCAGGAGGTCTTTCAGCCTTTCAGGAATCATCCACGCTTCAATGAGTTGCTTGAAAACATTTATACTGTACGTTCAGGACTGGGATTTTGTTTATTTGTTTATTTCTGGTTTTCATTACGGAACTTATAACTTATCCTGTTTTTATATCAATCGGCACCTGTTTTTATAATTCAGTGCATTTGAATTATATTGTTTGTTTGGCTTTGTAGGTATTAGATTTTTTCAATAGTCGCATGGATGCCCACAATGTGGATGGTGAATGGTCGGTAGAGAAAGTACTTCAAGTCATAATCATTAATTGCAGATCATGGCGGGGTGAAGGGATGAAGGTAAAAAGGAATTTACATTGTAGGTTGGCCTAAATGCAAGGCTGTTACCTGAAGATTCTTGTTCACAATATCTTGAAAATCTTGTTTTCTCAGATGTTCACACAGTTGCGGTTCACATATGAACAAGAGAGTCATCCAGAGGAGTTCTTTATTCCATACCTTTGGCAGCTAGTTCTATCCCGCTGGTAATCTATCTTCTCTCTTTTTTAGAATAGAGAGACGAAATCAATAAAAAGAAACAATGTTCTCATTTTAATGCATTTGTAGAAAGGGGTTGAATACAGGACCTATTAGGTCTTTTCTTTTGGGTCATCAGTTTATGTTAGTTTAACCAATATCTGCTTTCGTTCACGTTTCTCTTTTCAGTGGACTCGGTTTCAATCCTGACGCCATAAATTTGTTTCCAGTTGATCCTCCTTCCGAAGTATGTACCTAAAATCATACCTTGCATGTGTTATATAGAGTTCTTCTAAAGGGGATCACATAGTATGGGGAAATTCTTAACATTGAGTTTGATTTTCATTATAGTGACAATTACTGACTTATTTTTTTCTGCAGAAACAGAGTGATTATGAAGTATCGTCCAACGGTCATGTAAACGGAGAGTCGACCAAGCATGCAGTGTTTGTTGAGCCATAGATGTGATATAGACTGATGGCACAAGATATGCTGAGGTTTCTTGGTGGATATGTAAATACGTGAAATAGTAGAAAATGTATTCTTCTCATTCTTTTCTGTTTATATGTTGCCATAATAGAGGCCTTTTTACCAAGATGTAATCTAAAATCCCCGCTGTAATGACTAATGAATAAGAGAAGATGCTCATTTCCATCTTCCATCTCCATAAAATTTTCAGCTCGTCTCTTGTTAATGCGACTGGGGGCATTTTGCACAATTATGATTTCATGGATAATTGGGCTTTTAAGAGGAGCTGCTTTTCCATTACTCTTCAAGTGAGTAAATTGTTACTCCTTTTTTTTCTTTTTTCTTTTTTAAATAATACAAACGATATTATAAACTACAAGGGGAGGGATTTCTCTCACACTACCAAAATATCATGAGGTTCGAATTTAAGACCATTGGTATGTAAATTAAGAGCTTTGTTCATCTCGTTGGCAGTAACTTGTTACCTTTAATCTGTCCTAATTTGACCCTATCTTTCCGAACTTGTGAAGGAATTATAATCTTGGGTTACATTTTTAACAAAGGCGTTGTTCACACGATTGACGATTCTAGTTTTCATAGTGACTTTTGTTAACGTCAATCGCTCATTTGCGTAGGGGATAGGCGATCTCTCAACCATAACCACCGATCGAACGTGCGTGCCACATTGATCAACGGTGGGCATAATAAGTTATTGACCTCTTTCAAGCAGAGGCACCGTGCACGTTTTCATTTGCTGCAATCTTTCGTAGGCTTTGATGAGACATATATCTGCCACAATTAATTTCCAAAAAGTAGTGTCGCCATTAGGGTATTTGATCCTCATGTTTAACGGTATATTAAAAGTTGGTTTGGAGTGCCTTTGGAAGAACTCCAAATGCGATTTTAGACAATTGAAAACGCTTCTGATTGCGTTTAGTAAAAATAAAAAGCACTTTCAAATGCTTTTCCATCAAACATCTCTAATTGCTTTTTCAGCAAGCACTTGAATTTTAACAAAAATTCAACATCCGAGCACCAACGGAAGTTATGATTATTTTGGACTCTGAATAATGAAAATGTGGCATTGTTATATAAATTTTGTAAACTCAAAATACATTAAGCTAGCAACTCAAAAACCTACACAAGGGTCCCTCCTTTCACATACTCAGTGAAGGCCAAAGCTACCAAACCTAACATGGCCAGCCTTCCATTCCAAAGCTCAGCATCGGAGGTCATGATCCCATCTGATTTGGACTCCACGCTCACCCCTCTAAAAAGAGGTATCAAAGATGCCACTGACAGCAAAATACTGGTGCCAAGGAACAACGAGACTCCACCGTCGGATATCTGAGCAAACAGATCCTGACCCTTGGCTAGCTCCACTGCCAGAGCTGAAACAAACCCCACCATTGCAAGCCTACCGTTGATCCTCTCTGGGGCTGGCCCACTGAACGCAAAAACGTCAGAAAACTTAGTGCTAATCTTAGGACTACGTTTAGGAGGAGGAGTAGGTGTAGGAGGTGGTGGAGGAATTTTAGATGCCTCTGGCGCTGTAGATGGTTGCTCTTCCTGACCATTCTGCAAATTAAACATTAATTAAACATGGTTAATTAGGATAGCTAATTTAAGAACGCACAAAACCTAAATGATCAAGCTAATGGCAGTGTGTCAGTCCTTTCGATCGCCTCTCCGTACATCAGAATAGTTTAGAATATCGTTTTGGAAAAGAAAAACAGAAACAAAAGAAGATTAATTAATTACCTCGGCCATAGATCGCACCCTCATGTTAGGGTACCTATGTAGAGTTGGAGCATACTTAGCAGGAAGAAGGCGATTCACCCTCAGAGATTTGCTCTTTCCAGCTCCATAAGCCACTGAGTTAGCTAGAAGTGATTGCATGGAAGCTGAGGCAGCCATTGTCTGTATTGTGTAATATTTCTTAAGCTCAAGAAGGGATATCAAGAAGGCAGAAAATGCTTTGAAGATGCTTTTGGTTTTTGATCTTAGTTTGCCAAAGAGTTAGGGTTTTATAGTGCAATGGCCCAAAGAGTGGGAAGCACGTGGACGGTGGATATTTTGGCACCACGTCGCTCATTTTTGCTTTCTCAGTGGTACTCTGCCACGTGGGTTGTCTTGTCCACACATGGTGTGTTTGAGAGACGTGGCTGCGGCACACACCACAACGTAGGAGTCAGTGATTTCTGAGGCCACATCTTCACTTCTTTTTTCTTTTGAGCGAAAGAGAGAGACAGATGCCTCACGGGTCCACGAGTGCCTTTGAAATTGAGGTTTTTTCAGATACAATTGCACTTGGACTAGAGGACGAATATCTTTTGCTTCATTTTCGTCAGAAAGAAAGGAGGAAAAAAATAAAACTAGACGATTACTTACTTGCTCGCTCTCTCACAGTCAGTTGCATAATTGCATTTGTTTGATAGCTTAGGCTTATAGCTAGGAGATGCGATCTTGAGCTTTGTTGGCCTTCATGTACGGTTGTCTTGTCCATACATGGGGGTATGAAGACGTGGCTCCCCAAACACACCACAATTTTCCAGTTAGTGAATTCTGAGGTCCCATATTTCTTGAACGTTTTCACTCTTTTTATTTTTTTTCCTTCTAATATATTTTCAGCGTACTGTAGCTAGGCACAATTGCATACATAATAAATTGGGTTAGCTGCAATTCATTATTTCACTGTATTCTGCTGTATGAGTTGACACTATCTCTGTTGTGGATGCTAATTTATGGCCCACTAAATGCAGTTGCGGATGTATCCTTAAATTGCGAGGTAGTAATTTAAAATTCAAATACTTATCAACCAACAAAGAATCTGAGTGCCCGATATTTGAGCTTGTTTGGTTCGCAGATTGTACTTTGTGGGAATAAACTTCTCATGTTTAATTCCATGAGAGAGGAATTGAGGATGTTCATTCCCATGTCTGAGAACGTTAGGAAATGACATTTTCTCTCATTACCTTGTTTGGTTAGTGCACTATTAGAATTGATGAAAAGTTATTTATTATTAAGTTATTAATATGAAGAGTTTTTGAAGGGTCAAAAGTGGTATTTGAAAATAATATCATGGGTAAGTTGGTCCAAAAAAACTGCATTAAATGTTTTCCAAGTGATGAGGGAAAAAAAAGTTTCCCGAGGTGAACCAAAGGTATGAAATTCCCTCATACATGGAAAGTCCATAGCCATGAGTCCATAATTGCATTCCCAAGAGTGCACTTACTAAACATGGGCATTCAATTTGAAACTCATTCCCAAGCTCCTAAACCTTGAACCAAACGGGCTTAGAGCATCACAATGGTAGTGTGTAAAGGTGGATGTATGCTAAATTTACACATATGCCCACCAAAATTTGCTGCAGTGGGAGAATGTAAAGTCTTGTATATTTACATTGGCCACCGGAGATGCATAAAAAGATACTAATTTACATCATTTTTTACACCCATGTTGCGAATATACATCTTTGGATTTACATATTCTTCAGAGCATCTCCATTGCAAGGGTGTAAAGGGAGATGTAAAAGACATTTACACCCAGAGTTGCTGGAAGTTGCTCCAATGGTGGGGTGTAAATGAAGGCAAATATAGCATTTGGCCCAAAAATGTATAAATATATATATAATTAAAAAAAAGGACATTTATAGCATCACCAGTGGGATGAGAGGAGAAGGGGGGGAGGGGGGGGTGGTGTATATGCATTTTTTACTCCAATAAGAAAGATGAAAATTTTTACTCAAGTAGGGAAGATGCAAATCCAAAGACACATTTCAAGGATCAAGCTATCGGTTGGGTTTGTATAGAATGAATCCTGGTCGTCCACCTTGAAAGGAGAAATCATAGCCACTAGATTTTGTAGGTGTTGGAATTTGTTTACAAATTGAATCAAATATAGGCCCACCACAAGACTTCGTGTAGCGAGCATTCTGTAGCTGTGTGTGCTGGGCGAGTTGGAAGTCTGATTCAGCTTTAATCCTCTATCCTCCTTTCTAAGTGGTGAGGCCCATTCCAAAGGCGTAAAAACAGATGTAAACATAGAACTTTTTTTGCATCTCCGGCATCAAATGCAATTTTACAACCTTTTACATACTCTTACTATAGGAGTTTCCAGGTAAGAAATATGTATATTTAGCATACATTTGGATTTACATGTGGCTATTGGTGATGCTCTTACATATGATTTTACATTCTCATTTGATGGGCCCCACATGTTGAAAAGAAGGAGAGATAATGCAAAAGTGGTGGGCTCAAAGCATATAAAAGGTGAAATCACTACCAAAATACCAGAAATATCCTTTTGTTTCAACTTGATATAAAATCATTTCCTTTCATTTCCTTTTTACATCTCTAATTTACATCTATTCTATTAGAGGAAAAACAACATTTAAATATTCCATAGGTGAAAAGGAGATGTAAATGTGGTTTTACACCTCCAATTTACACATATTGCAATGGAGATGCTCTTATTGGAGCAAAAATCACATTTACATCCCATAGAAGTGTAAAGTGAATGTAAAAGTAGCTTTACACACCCAAATTTGCACACCATCATTATAGATACTCTTATAGGTATGGAATTCAAAGAGTCCCATAAACTACCAAACCTTGCATAGCTTCCTAGCAGTCACAATCCACACTACTTTGCCCTTCTTTGTTGTGCCTTAGTTTCTCAGAGGACTTTTAGAAAATATTTCCCCTCATAGCATATCTTACTCCACTTGTTCCAATACCTATCAACGCCCCTCAACTTGTTTAAGAAATTATTGATGTGAGTGGTTCTTGGAACTTAGACTCAGTGGCAAGCTATCTGAGTTGGGAAACAAAAAGACGAATCATTTCAATACCTGTAGGGGCCTCAAGGCACCAAGATATAGTTGTTTGGCCCTGGACTTCTAATGGATTGCATTCGGTGAGATCAGGATATCGCATTCTTCATTCAACACATAGAGCTTTAGCTATGGGGAATTCACATTTGTCCCATATTATACCCATCCAGGTTTGGAAAGCAATCTGACAGATTAGCACTCTGCCAAAAATCCAGTTGTTCATGTGGAGAATTGTCTCGAATACGGTTCCAACTAGAATGAATTTATTTTGAAAAAATATATGTGGCTCTCCTATCTGCTCTTTGTGTGATCAGTTTGAAGAAACGATAGAACACTTGTTTTTTCTTTGCCCCTGGACTCAGGCAGTATGGTTTGGGTCCTCTTTGTCATTGCGAATTGATCAACAACGTTTGAGAACTTTTGATGTGTGGTTTAATGAAATTTTGAGTATCCGATTGGAGTCTAAGCAAGACAAATTGGATATGCTTACCCTTTTAAGTTTTTTCCTTTGGGAGATTTGTAAAACCAGGTGCAAGGCTGTCATTGAAGGGAGCACCATTGACCCGGCCAAGGTTATTGAGAATGCGCTAAGTGCTCAAATGGAGTTTATTGAAATCAGAAAGGTTCCTAGTGATGAAGTGGCTGTGAACAACATTTTGAATGTCCATCCTGCTTCCTGGAACGCACCTTCAGGTGATTTTGTGAAAATAAATGTGGATGGAGGATGGATTGGTGGCACTCTGAAAGGTGGCATTGGTGTTGTTATTAGAAATATTGATGGTCAATTTGTTGGGGGTTTAGCTAGTCCTATTTGCTATGATTCAGCACTAGCTGCGAAAGCTCATTCAGCAATTAAAAGGCTTGCTTTGTTAGCTAACCTTGGCTTTAGAGGTGTCATTGTGGAAACTGACTCAAAATTGCTTATCAATGGGATAAATGGTGACTTTTAGAAACAAAGTGTGGTCCATTATGCCCCTTCTTGAGGAGCTTCATAGAATCTGTGGGTCTATGCATGAGGTTCGATGGAGCTAGGTGCATAGAGATTTAAAGCAGGCGGCTCATGAAGCATCCATGATTGAAGTTAGAGCTATGGAGCTGGAAAGTTGGGTCGCACGACCACCATTGTCTCTGGTGCAAGTTCTGGTCTCGGATGGACTCCCATGTCCTCCTTAAGTTTATTTTTTTTTGGGTTGAAAGTTTTTCTTTGCTGGGTTGTATGGATTCAGTTGAAAGGCTTTTAGTTTTGCTTTCTTTCCTTTATTGTAAGCTTTTTTGCCGATTTTTCGGCCTTGGAATGAAGTTTTAGACCAAAAAAAAAAAAAAAAAAAAAAAAAAAAAAAAACCTACCTCAAGGTGAAAGATGTAGCAAAAGGACAAGTAAGGACAATAGCCTTCACTCGTCCTCAATTGAAATATGTTGAAGATTGAATGCGTATTTTATCATCAAACATTTCATAAATAAGAGAAATTAAGATGAAAATTGTTTCTGTTATGATCAAGGAAATCACCAATGTTCTACTTAATGGGTGTTTGCATTCCCAGTATAATGGCATTATTTTGGAGAAGCTGTCTATATGTTTAAGATGAGAAACTTCTTCCTTGTAAATTCCTTCAATCTGATTATGAGTTTGAGTAAAAAGTCATATTTAGTGATGTGCACTTGTATTGCAATGGGGGCCTCCTATCCATCTAACTTGATTTGAGGAAAGTTTTTGGTAAATCTAAAATTTGGGATGACTTCGGGAAACCCCATAGGGAAGAGTACTTCAACGGTATAGGTCAAATCCTTCCCAAATCTTTTTGAATGTTTCCAACTTATCCCAAAAGCATTCTCTCCAAAGCTTTTATACTTCAAAACTTTGGAAAATTTTGTACACGATATGCCCCGGAGAGGTGACATATCTTTATGCTAATAAATTTAAAGTACATTAGATTCAGAAGTATCAAAATGTGATGAATTTCTTATAAACTTTTGTAAGCACTAAATAAGTATACATGTGGAAGACTTTTACAGGGCCGGAAATGATTGTGACCTAAACTAGAGTCCCTCCCGTCACATATTCAGTGAGGGCCAAAGCTACCAGACCTAACATGGCTAACCTTCCATTCAACAACTCAGCATCGGACGTCATTATCCCATCTGATTTTGACTCCACGCTCACGCCTTTAAACAAAGGAATCAAAGATGCCACTGACAGCAAAATACTAGTGCCAACGAACAACGAGACTCCACCGTCGGATATCTGGGCAAACACATCCTGTCCCTTGAATAGCTCCACTGCGAGGGCTGAAACAAACCCCACCATTGCAAGCCTGCCGTTGATTCTTTCCGGGGCTGGCCCACTGAATGCAAGCAAGTCCGAAAATTTTGTGCTAACCTGCCATAAATAAAGAAAATATGTGTCACTTCTTGAATGCCATTTTCCACGGTTAAAATAATAGTTTTTTTTTCTTCTTTTGTTAACGGGTTAATTAATTTACAGTCAAACGACATAACATATGAGACAATTTAACGATATAATAATTCTCGAACTGCATATGTTAGACAACTACCTTTGAAGGAAAAGGTGTATTAGATGGTGGTGGATTTTTTGATGCATTTGTTACTGTAGATGGTTGCTCCTTCTTATCATCCTAAAAATGAGAGATAAATCAGACATAGTTTAATTAGTATCATTAATTTATAACTTATAAGCAAGCACTATAGCTGAAGATGCAAATAAATCAAAAGATAAACACATAATTAGTATAATGTTAGACAAAGCTAGAGAGACTTGTTATAATTAATTACTGAAAATGGACCAACTGATTTGTTATTTCTGGCTCCATAAGCCACCAAGTTATTAGCTAGGAATATTGATTGCATGGAAGATGATGCTGCCATTGTATTTGTATCTGTATTTCTTAAACACTAAAAATGGACCAACTTAGGAAATTGATGCTGCAGCAAAGGTTTGAGTAGAAGCTATTTGGAGATGTTTGTGCTTGAGATCTTGATATCAAAGTTGTATCCCTTGACTGCCTTTTTATAGTGTAATGGCCCTAGCGCGGGGAAGCTCTTGAGCGGTGTACAATTTGGCACCACGTCACTATTATTTGCTCTATGAGTGCCAGGAGGACTAATAATGTTGAGAGAATCAGTAGACTCTAAGGAATATACAACTCGTTACATGGAAGTATCTTTCGATCTAAAAGAGAGACGTGGTTGTATTTTGAGGTCACATTTAATTTGGTCAAGGTGTTGAACACTTTTTTTGATCTTTTGGGTAGGAGGAGCGATGTTTCACGGGGCCACGAGTGCTTTGAAGCCTTCAGCTAGAGAACAATTGCACTACACCACGGATCATTTGCTTCATTTTCGTCAGAAAGGAATTTTTTTTTGTCGACAAAGTAAAAAGAAAATATTATTTTGTTGTCGTCGACCTTGCATAGCTGGCTAGGAGGAGAGCTTTGTGGGTATTTATCCTCGTCTTTGTCCATGGTAATGATGAGGGACGTGTGGCTCCCCACACACACCACAACGTACCAGTCAGTGACTCAGTTCTTTTATCGTTTCAGTGTGTAGCTAGGCACAGTTGCATTACATAACACAGAAGGAATCTTAGCCGCATTACTATTCTATTGAATGTGTATTTTAACAAATATAATAATTTTTTGAAACATCAAGCGTACGCATTTGATAAATAAGCAGAAAGTGAAATGATATATATATTTTCTTTCGGTAAACACAAGAAGAACTTTGTATATTTCTGGTAAGGAAAATGCTAAGGTTGGTGGCATTTGGGTGCATGACCAATTTCTACAATAACTTACCCACTTACATATTGGCGGGTATTCGTAGGATTTTTTTTTTCTAGACCATTTCCAATTCAAAAGGTAACATACTCAAATTTTGCATTTTCAAAACGAAACTATTCGTTTATACACAATGTCTCTGTTCATCCTAAATTGGGATCAATTCTATATTGTACGAATTTAGTTTCTGGCGTGCCACTATTGGTATTAGAAAGCCCAATAGAAATAGTGTGATTTAGACCGGAAATAATGTGGATGTCTTGCGAGACTTAAGAAATCTTAATTTCTCTTCAAGCTATTGTGCTACAAGTGGGGAATTAGCTTCGATTCTTTTCTATGTCTAGTTTGTTAAGGACTTCAATATTTCCAGTTATGCGATTATAAACTCAAAGAAAACAAAGTGTTAATGTGGAAATCAGACGAAACTAACTGCTTTAAATACTTATGAAACTATGTCTAAAAGACATTACAAACTAAAAAGAAACAAAACAAGTTCGATCGGACTGAAATACAACTAAATGAAAAGGATTCGGACTGAAAAAACTTCAATTTGGATTGCCTGAAATGAAATACAATGAAACTAAACAATCATAGTTAGGGCTTATTTTCAACAAGAAATCATACCAACCAAGGAATAAGGCAGAGCAAATAAACAAGAGATTTCTCAAAAGTTGTCAATTGGAAATTAAAGAGTGAAACAAAAGTAGAACAAGGAATTTTTCAGCGAGTAGGCTAGCTAAAGTTATTAGCTTAAAATCTAATGCTTTTTTTTTGTACTTATAGTTTCTATAATTTCTCTGGAAATAAAAGTATACATTAAATCATATAAACCATGCTAGTTAATTGTAACGGGTGATATGATGATCGTTAAAGTCATGAGTGTTTATTAAGGGATTATGTTTCTTAACAGAGCAAACAAATTAAATATATATCAAATGATTATAGGCTTACAAAGTTGAGTGAATAATGGGTTACTAGGCTACATTTGGATGAACTACTAAACTTTTATAGAGTAAATGATATTAAAATACATATAGTATATTTTGATTTTTTTAAGGCTACATGTCCTTGAGCCCACGATACCTTGTTGCTAGTTCTGCCAATGGAGTGAAAGCAAGAAGGTTGTTGAGAAACTTGAGACCAAGTTGATCAAGTTTGAAATCTGTTTGAGAGATTGAGTGTGTCTCCTTCAACCTCAATTTTTTGATAATATAGTGACACTTGATTTTAGACATAAACTCTGAAGAGCATTTAATGCTTCGCTTAATCTTTATCTTTGCAAGCTAAACCCACGTGAAGAGATGGAGGCAAGATACTTTCTGATAATTTGGACCCACTCCCACGTGGCCACCGTTTGGATTTCTATTGGATATTTAAGGGTCTGTTTGGTATCCAACTTGGATCCAACTTTTTAAACTCAAAAACAGAATTTGAGTCTAAAACAAAGAAAACCTATTTGGTAGTCCTATTTTCAAAAACTCAAACTCAAGAACAATTAAAAAACACTCCAATGATTAAAAACAAAAAAAAATATGTTTTTTTCAGTTTTTTTTTTTAACAACCCACAAGTTCTCAAATTTTTAAGATTTGAAAACAGTTTTCAAGTTGCATTCCAAACAAGTTTTTGAATCTTAAAAATAGATTTAAGAACTCCTTATTTTTAAAATTAAAAAAATCAAAGTTTTTGAGTTCTCTATTTCAATAGAATACCAAACGCCCCCTAAATCTGCACTGCCCAATCCTTTCCTTTTGAAAACAAAGCTCCGAGCTTAATTTTGTCCTTTATCTTCTTTTATATGGCATGTTTATTTACCAGCAATATATATAAGGAGAAATGGAATAGGATAAAAAGAATATGAATCAGATCAATTAGGAGAGGATAGTTGATTCGATTCTTATTCTTGGAGATATCTGATTAAGTATTTTTCTATAGAACCCGCGTATTAAATAATTCTTTATATGTAAATAAACACATGGAAATACATGAATGTAAAGTTTATTATCAGTGACTATTGTTTTGTTGTTGGAATAATCAGTAACCATTGTAAACATATCTTTGTGCTGATAAATTAAGAGTATATTAGATTCTGAAGTATCAAAATGTGATGAAATTCTTATAAGCATTTGTAAACACTAAAATACGCATACATGTGAAAGACTTTTACAAGTATTAAGCCCCAAAAAAAAAAAAAAAAAAAAAAAAAAAAAAAAAAAAAAAAAATGAGACCTAGACTAGAGTCCCTCCCTTCACATACTCAGTGAAGACCAAAGCTACCAGACCTAACATGGCCAGCCTTCCATTCAACATCTCAGCATCTGACGTCATGATCCCATCTGATTTGGACTCCACGCTCACCCCTTTAAACAGAGGAACCAAGGATGCCACAGAGAGCAAAATACTAGTGGCAACGAACAACGAGACTCCACCGTTGGATAGCTGAGCAAACACATCTTGGCCATTGTATAGTTCCACTGCCAGAGCTGAGACAAACCCTACCATCGCAAGCCTGCCGTTGATTCTCTCTGGGGCTGGCCCACTGAAGGCAAACAACTCCGACAACTTTGTGCTAACCTGCCATATATATTGAACTTCGTTAGTGTAGTTAAATTATATATTGTGAATATACACACATGTAGATTAGAAAAACTACCTTGGGAGGAGGAGAAGAAGGAGAAGGTGGAGGAAATTTTGATGCATTTGTTACTGTGGATGGTTGCTTCTTCTGACCATCCTACAAATGGGAGATGAATTAGACAAAGTTGAATTAATATCATTAATACACATGCATTATAGCTAGAGACTTATGAATATATATACCTGGGCCATCGAGCTTACCCTCATGTGAGGGTAGCTATGCAGAGTTGGTGCAACGAGGTGGCTCACTCCAACAGATTTGTTCTTTCCCGCTCCATAAGCAACGGAGCTAGCAAGAAATATTGATTGCATGGAAGATGATGATGCAGCCATTGTATTTGTGTATATGCTTCTCAATTAAACACTAACAAATCAGAGAGAATAGATTTGAAGGCTTTGCTTGTTTGTTGATCTTGTGTATTATAAATTTGTATGCCTTGAGAGGCTTTTTATAGTAGTGTAATCGCCCTAGTTGAGGGAAGCTCTTGAGCAGTGTGTAGCTGTGCCACGTGGATTTTTTTGTCCGCAAATGACGGATTGGAAAATAGTTTAGTAATAGTCTTGTCGGTCGGTCTGTCTGTCTCCTCTTCTTCCACAACTCATTACGTTATGAGATGAGTCGATCGACATACTTAAGGAAATAGACACCATTACATGTAAATTTTTCTTTATACAGGACGTGGCTGCGGCACTTACCGCAATGTTATTAGACGGTGGTCACATTAATTTGTGGCTCTCTCACTGTCACATGCATTTGTTAGACTTGGAGCTTGGACATTTTTTGTTGTCTTGTCCACAGGGACGGACCTAGGAATTTGATGTCGTAGGGTCATAGTGTAAAAGTTCAATTTTTTTTTTAAAGATTAATATAACATTGAAAATGAAACTACAATACATTCATTCATAATTCATGTAAAAAACAACATTATAAATTACAATTGGCCACGACGAGGTTTCATATTTTGAAAACGAAGCATTATAGCTTCATTTTCAATACAATCAAAAACATCCTTCTCAACATAAACAAGTAAGCTATCACTCAACCATTGATCTCCCATTTTGTTCCGAAGTGGACCTTTGATAATATTCATGACGGAAAATGCCCTCTCAACTGAAGCAGTAGCAACCGGTAAAACTAGAGCCAATGTAATAAGCAAATACACATAATTGAATGCTCGATGCATCCTTGTCTCCACCATTTTTTTTGCAAGATCACCAATCCCTTGCAAGTCAAAGAAATCACTACTTGAACACACATAGTGAATATAAAGTTCAAGTTGATCTTCAAGTGCCAAAAGATCCCCATCCGAAAAGTCTTGAGGATAAAATTGAGCAAGACGAAGTAGCTTTTGTTTATCAAAAGCTACAAATGAATCATTCGGACTCAAACATGCCAAACAAATAAGCAACTCAGTATTTACCTCATTAAAACGATCATCTAACTCCGTAAGTTGCTCATCAATGACATAAATAAAGAGCTCCACACGATAATGATGACGATTTGTCTTTATTGGAGCATTACGCCTTGACCTCCCTGGAAGTACGAAGGCATCATCCATGTTAGGAACATCAATATGATGTTTGTCACAAAATGAAGACACCTCTTCAACCAATGCATCAAACCCATTATTCCTCATCCAATGTAGCCTTTCCTTGCATGATTTCACCAAAGCCATTGCATTCACAATTTCTTGATCTTTCTTTTGCAATGCTTGTGACACATCATTTGTGAGTCCCAATATAGCTTTCATTAAGAATAGGTGAAACACAAACTGAAAAGTAAGCATTTCCCTTTGAATCTTATTTGCTTCACCGGCACTATCATTGGGATTATCATCAATAATCATTTGAAGCACATGAATCACAGATGAAAACATAGAAATGATGCTAATAATGGTACCGTAATGTGAGCTCCATCGTGTGTCACCGGCACGTTTGAGACTTGTTTCTTGATGCAAACCTCGCCCCGTTATAAGACAATCATTTTCAAAAGCTATCACAAGCTCTTCTTGAAGTTGTGCTCTAAGTGCATCACGCCGCTTACAAGACGCTCCAACATGGTTAACCACACTATTAGTGGTTGTGAAGAAAGAGGCAATATCAATATTCTTCTTTGCTACGGCAACAAGTGCTAGTTGAAGTTGATGAGCAAAGCAATGAACATAGTATGCACAAGGTTGTTCTCTCAAAATCTTTGTTTTGAGGCCATTCAACTCACCTCTCATATTGCTAGCTCCATCATAACCTTGTCCTCGTAACTTAGAAAAGCTTAAACCATTGGAAGAAAAGAATATGTCAATGGCATCCTTTAGTGAACTTGAAGTGGTGTCGGTAACATGTTGAACCCCAACAAACCTTTCAATTACATGCCCTTTGTCGTCCACATAACGCAACACCATAGCCATTTGCTCCTTCACAGAAATATCACGTGCTTCATCCACCAATATAGAAAATAATCTATCTTTTAAACCACTCATGATAACATCAAGTGTTTCCCCGGCACATGCATTGACAATATCTTTTTGAATCTTTGGAGCTACTAACTTGAGATTCCCCGGAGCATTTTCCAACACAACTTCTTTAACTTTTTCATCATTGTCTGCAAGGAATTGCAATAGCTCCAAGTAATTTCCCCTATTGCTTGAAGTGGCACTTTCATCATTTCCACGGAAAGAAAGACCTTGTCTCAATAGAAACTTAATGCACTTGATTGAAGCAATTAAGCATCTTCGATATGCCACACGAGCTTGTTCGGAGTGTTTGCTCACAGCCGTTTCAATATGTGTATTTTGATTCATCAAGTTTGTAGCAGCTTCTCTAGCTTTATTATGAACACTACCAACCGGTCCAACATGCACCTTCATTCTTTCTCTCCCTTTCTTCCAATTCTTAAACCCTGCTCCAGTGAAGGCTTCACTACCCACTTGCTCAAAATTGGATTTAAAGAGATAGCAATAAAGACAAAATGCAGCATCTTTAGATACACTATACTCCAACCAATCAAATTCATCAAACCATTGGGGAATGAAGCGTCGATTAATTCCTGAGATATTACTTTGTGGGAAAGAATGACCTCTAGGTTGACAAGGTCCTTTCTGTAGATATGCTCTTCGAACCTCATCTCTAATATTAGTATCATACTCAATCATACGAATTCTTAGTCCCGGGTCTGCCTGAAGATTAGCCAAAACCCCATCTAACTCACTTTGTCTTGAACTTGAAGTTCTTGAATTACCCACACTATCCGAACTACCCAATGATGACTTCCTCTTAAAAAATCTTTCCATAATTCTACATAAATTAATCAAAATAATAAGTAAAATCAATTAAAGAGAACACCAAATTTATACCAATTAACCACAACAAATTCATAAATAAAACATCCAATATATCAAAACAATATAATATAATCATACATTCAATTTCAATTCAATTAAAGAGAACACCAAATTTATACCAATTAACCACAACAAATTCATAAATAAAACATCCAATATATCAAAATAATATAATATAATCATACATTCAATTTCAATTCAATTAAAGAGAACACCAAATTTATACTAATTAACCACAACAAATTCATAAATAAGACATCCAATATATCAAAACAATATAATATAATCATACATTCAATTTCAATTCAAGTTATTTAGGTTTAGAGTTAGAATTTACCTTGAATTGTGAGGTGGTGGAAGCAAAGCAAAGCTTTTGGAAGCGGCGGCGCTGCTAGAAGCGGCGGCAATGGAGGAGTTGGGGCTTAAAGGCTTGGTGGGGGAGAGGGTTAAAGGTTTGTGGGAGGTGGAGATTGGGGATTTAGGTTTGAGGGTTTAGAAAATGGGGGTTTTGAAGTTGAAAAATCGGGAGAAATGGGGAGGGCAGGTCTGTCCCAATATACAAGCTGATCTCTTTCTTTTTTAAAAGGCCTGGACCAAAACGACGTCGTTTTGGCCAGGTCTTTTAAAAAAATTTCGGTGCTGTGCAGCTGGCCCAAAACGACGCCGTTTTGGCCAGCGCAGTTTTATAAAAAAAAAATTCGCTACCAAAACGATGTCGTTTTGGTAACCGGGTTTTAAAAAAAATTTGAAGCTGGGCCTAAACGACGCCGTTTTGGCCAGCTCCTTTTGAAAAAAGAACAGACTTCTGTTCATCTTCTTCTTCCTCAATACCTCTGCAACTTCTTTTCCAGATTTTCATGGGGTCACAGAGCAATTCAAAGGAGCCTTCTACCTTACTTTCTTGGAGTCCATAGGGTCGTTTGACCCCATTGACCCCACTGTGGGTCCGTCCCTGCTTGTCCACACACTGTGGTACGTACGAGAGAAGTGGCTCCCATTCAAAGATTTATGAAGTTCCATTTGTTCAAGGTTTTCTCTTTTTCATCTTTGTACGTATTGTAGCTTGGCAATTGCACGCACAGCACAAGGAATTATTATCTGCATCTTTTGCTATTGGGACACTATATTCTGCTGTATGTGTATTTGACGCTGCATCTCTCTTTTTTGTGTGTATATTACTAATACTCACATAAATTATGGAGTATTGAATTCGTTATATTTATGATGAGGAAAATGTAAAGTTAGTCGCACGACTAATTTCTAGCTATTAATGCATGTCTGTTTTATCATGGGGCCATAGGGACAGAGCTACTATAAATGTTTAGGTTTGAAGTCACTTGTATGTTTAGGTTCAAATAAATGGATATAGGGTTAGAAATCAGTTGTAGTAGTCCTCTTATGATGATCAAGGGAATTATTAATGTTTAGGTTCAAATTTGTGGCTATTAAGCTCCATTTGGATGGAGGTATTTGATAGGATTTTTAGTACCTGCGCAAACAGGGTTAAAATCACTGAAAATACTTGCAAGAATACAAGGTAATTGTAGTATAAATGCTCATGCAAGGTCGTTGTCCCCAAAGATTGTTTGACTAATCTGTAATTAAACTAACTCTTAATTAATAACTAAAAGAGATTTTATCAAAGATTTGAAGTTTATGAATTTGTAAAGGTTAAACTAACAGTAAAAGAAATCTGAAAGTTGGGAAATAATAATAGCAAAGAAGAAAAACGATTTCTTTTTAAAGACTAACAATTTAGAGAAAACTAGGGTTTAGCCAACACCGTCGCAATCCTATGCAATTCTATCAATTACTTATGAATTTCCACATATATGCTTTGAAGGTTAGGTTTTCCTAATGCATACTTTCCTTGTGATGTTCAAGCGAAAACGTATATCTAACATGCAATTCGTCTGTGATGTTCAGATCAAATATAAACATGCAAGACTCATTAAGCTTTGTGAAAACCCTTTGAAAAACCATGAAACCCTTAAGAGCGTGATGTTCGCCTTAAGTGAACTTACAATTACTAATCACAAGAAGCCCTCCTCAATTTCAGGGTGATGTTCCAACAGAAATTGCATCAATTTACTTGTCTACATATCCTAATGGTGATCAGTCATTAAAATAGATAGATAGTTTTAAACACAGTGATTAATAATTCAAAGCAAACATGCATCCATTCATAAGCAAATTAATAAAACTACATATTCATGCTAAGGCTTATGGCCTCACCCTAGCAAAAGGAATTAGTTACACATAATCATAATTGAAATCCAATAAAATATCATTCGAATGAGTAAGAATGAAAACACCTGAAAGTAGCGAAAATCCAAAACCCTAGCAATTGCTCCCAAAGCCAAAAAGAAGTTCTAAAAGGAGATCCCTAACTTGCTGTGAAAAGGAGCTTAAATACCTCCTAAAACCTAGCTACCCAATCCCCATAAGGAAACTAAGTTAAAGTAAAATAAGACTAGGAAATAAAGTCCAAATTGGATTAGGAAAATCTGCCCATAATCTGCCCAGCCACGTTTTAGTCTCAAATCTCCCCCAAATCTGGCCCAAGATAGCTCGTTTTAAAGATAAAAATATTCCGAACACTTCTCCAGAAGGCCACGAACCCATCCGAGGTCATCTTGGGCTCCAAAATCACAATAAAAGCCCAAAACGTCACTATTCCAGCATCGCGCACTGCTCCTTCATTTATTCGCCAGGAAATCATCGCTTGGTGGAAAAGTCTGATATTTTGATACGATCAAGCTAAGTGACTCACGTACGTCCTCCAACTGGAATTACTCCAAAATTCGTCCATTTGATTATGTTTTGCTCCAGAGGAAGTCGAAAGTCCTATATTAGAAATATAATTCAAAGTATCAAAATTCTTCCAACATATTAACCAAAATATACTAAGAATGAGGTTAAATATATAATATAAAATCGACTCATCAGTATTTGAAATACATGATTTGGATATGATAACAAAGCTATTTTTTAAAATAAAATTAACAAAATTAACAAAACAAAGGATTAAATTTATTTGAAATAACTATGTATTACATTTATTTATAATGATTTTGAAATTACTATATATGCAAGGAGTTATTTGGAATATTTTTGTATTTTTCATGTCCGGCTTATTCAAAATCTTAACATACATGAATTATAATAAACAAATAATTTAACCTTATAATCAAGCTGTGTGGGCTGGACAATGGCACAGGGCCCCCCAAAAAAGTGGCCTCCTGTAATACTTTTTAGTCCAAGAGATATAATAGCAAAAAGGCCTTTTATGTGTGCAACTGATGCATTTTGAGCTTTATTCTAAATTTTTGTGGGACTTTTTCTTTACTTTTCATGTAGTGGACCTCTTTTACATAAATTTAAGTTTGAAACATTTATTTTAATTTTTGTTCAAAATAAGGTAAATATTGAACATAAAAGGCCTCAATTTTTATTTATGTCTAGGGCCTCTGAAATTAATGAACCGGCCGTCCTTATAATGCTATCTAAATCCCAAGATTTGGAATAATCAACCAAATGAACCATTAATCATTCCTGTTTGTATGAATGCTTACATATATGCCCCGTATGATGGTATTATTTATAAAAAGAATTTTGGAGGAGAAGAAATTGGCATTTTTACAATGTAACAAAGTTGTTGAGACCAAAGCTATATAGTATGACATTTTCTAATTGTAAAACTAAGCATTATCTTTAGGCTTATACTAATATTCTTGAAGTTTTTCTCCGTCTGATGACCCATCATCATCCTTTTCTTTGTATTTGTTTTGTGGCAACATGTTTAATTCTTGATAGAAGTATCAAAATTTGAAAATTCTTATATATGTATACATGTGAAACACTTTTACAAGGCATTAAGCTAATCACCCCAAAGGATTAAGACCTTAATTACACAAGTGTCCCTCCAGTCACATACTCGGTGAAGACTAAAGCTACCAGACCTAACATGGCCAACCTTCCATTCAACAACTCAGCATCTGACGTCATTATCCCATCTGATTTTGACTCCACGCTCACTCCTTTGAACAGAGGTATCAAAGATGCCACTGTTAGCAAAATGCTAGTGCCAACGAACAACGAGACTCCACCGTTGGATATCTGAGAAAACACATCCTCGCCCTTGGAGAGCTCTACTGCCACAACAGGGGAAATAAGCTTTACTAAAGGAGAAATATCAACTGGTAGCTCTACCTCTACGCCCCAGCAAGGATACCCTCCCAACAAAATAGGAGACCATCAGAAACCAAAGACAGAGGTGGCTGATCGGCCCAACTTTCCAGTTCCGTATTTATGAGTATATTTGGTCCCACATTAGCATGATAAGAATGTTTGTCATAAAACAGAGGATGTTTTTAGTAATAAGCTTTATTGGCCTTCTTCAACTAGAAAGTGTTTAGTGTCTAGTGTTTAGGCTTATTGGCCTCCTTCCAATTTTTGGCTTATTGGCCCTTATCACTAGCTTGATTACAAACAGAAAGCTTAATGCCTATTTATAGAGGGAACAAATCAAGTTGTAAAATCGGTTATTCTATTAAACCGACATTAACTTGTAATTCCAGCCACATATTGTAGCTTTAATTAAGTTAGTGACTAGTGTTTAGGGAATACATCCACCGAATTTGCATAAATTATTCTAGAAAATTATCTGCTAGCTTGTAGACGCCTCCACCAAATGTGCTTTATTTTTCAACAACTTATAAACTGGTTCAAGACTTTTCAACCTTAATGACTTCAGAGTGATAAACACGAAATAAACTACTTGTAGAATAAGTTATGATCGAAGACAATAAACTTGACTTTAAGTCATTACATTAATGGAAGAGGATCCATGCATATGGACGCTGCTCCACGGACAAGAATGTGTGTGGTGATGACGATCAATGACTTATAATATGGTTCAAGACTTTTTAGCCTAAATGACTTCAGAGTGATAAACACAAAATAAACTACTTGTAGAATAAGTTATGATCGAAGACGAGGGTCCATGCATATGGACGCTGCTGATTGCGTCTCCACCATGTCCATTTGATGGTCTAGAGAGTGACTATTTTGTTTATTTGGGGAACCAAGACTTCTTTCATGTTAAGACTGGCACTAATTATGAATTTTACAAGGTTCAACATATTTGTATCACCACGTTTCAAATATTTGTTCGAGAAGATGGAAGACATATGATCAATACCTTATATTCAAATGTTCTTCCTGTGGATATTGAGGCTTGTGGTCGATTCATGCTCATGTTTGGCTTCACTCCATAAGTTCTCTTCACATTTCTTATGTTTTCATCAATAACATATTAATTTGCCAGAGCTGAAACAAACCCCACCATTGCAAGCCTGCCGTTGATTCTCTCCGGCGCTGGCCCACTGAATGCGAGCAAGTCTGCAAATTTTGTGCTTGCCTGCCATAAATAAAACAATCTATGTCACCATATTCATGAACTTGGTTGTACACTAGTTATATAGAAATTGGTTCCTGATTGCCTGTGTGAGAGTGTCATGCTTTCTCCCTAATATCTAACATGTTATTTTGTTAAGTTTCAAATTTGAGCGACGTTTAGTAGCACGGTTAATTAATAGTCAGATAACATAATATGTCAACTATACCTTGGAAGGAAGAGGTGCAAGAATCGGTGGGCTTTTTGATGCATTTGTTACTGTAGACGGTTGCTCCTTCTGACCATCCTACAAATGAAAGATAATTAGACACAGTTCAATTAGTATGCCCTGTAGATGAAGTCTGATGAAGATGCACATAAATCAAAAGAAAAGCACGTAATATAACATAGCTAGAGAGACTTGTTATAATTAATTACCTTGGCCACCATCGATCGTACCCTCATGTGAGAGTACATATGCAGATCAATTAGGAGAGGATAGTTGATTCGATTCTCATTTCTAAAGATATTTAATAAGTATTTTTCGATAGAACTCACGTATTAAATAATTCCTTATATGTAAATAAACACATGGAAATAGATGAATGTAAAGCTTATGATCAGTGACTATTGTTTTGTTGTTGGAATAATCAGTAACCATTGTAAACATATCTTTGTGCTGATAAATTAAGAGTATATTAGATTCTGAAGTATCAAAATGTGATGAAATTCTTATAAGCATTTGTAAACACTAAAATACGCATACATGTGAAAGACTTTTACAAGTATTAAGCCCAAAAAAAAAAAAACATCGGAAATGATTGAGACCTAGACTAGAGTCCCTCCCTTCACATACTCAGTGAAGACCAAAGCTACCAGACCTAACATGGCCAGCCTTCCATTCAACATCTCAGCATCTGACGTCATGATCCCTTCTGATTTGGACTCCACGCTCACCCCTTTAAACAGAGGAACCAAGGATGCCACAGAGAGCAAAATACTAGTGGCAACGAACAACGAGACTCCACCGTTGGATAGCTGAGCAAACACATCTTGGCCATTGTATAGTTCCACTGCCAGAGCTGAGACAAACCCTACCATCGCAAGCCTGCCGTTGATTCTCTCTGGGGCTGGCCCACTGAAGGCAAACAACTCCGACAACTTTGTGCTAACCTGCCATATATATTGAACTTCGTTAGTGTAGTTAAATTATATATTGTGAATATACACACATGTAGATTAGAAAAACTACCTCGGGAGGAGGAGAAGAAGGAGAGGGTGGAGGAAATTTTGATGCATTTGTTACTGTGGATGGTTGCTTCTTCTGACCATCCTACAAATGGGAGATGAATTAGACAAAGTTGAATTAATATCATTAATACACATGCATTATAGCTAGAGACTTATGAATATATATATACCTGGGCCATCGAGCTTACCCTCATGTGAGGGTAGCTATGCAGAGTTGGTGCAACGAGGTGGCTCACTCCAACAGATTTGTTCTTTCCCGCTCCATAAGCAACGGAGCTAGCAAGAAATATTGATTGCATGGAAGATGATGCAGCCATTGTATTTGTGTATATGCTTCTCAATTAAACACTAACAAATCAGAGAGAATAGATTTGAAGGCTTTGCTTGTTTGTTGATCTTGTGTATTATAAATGTGTACGCCTTGAGTGGCTTTTTATAGCTAGTGGGGGAAGTTCTTTGATTTGAGCGGTGTATAGTTTGGCACCACGTCACTTATTTCCTTTCCCACTAATGATGGGCCGCGTGGATTGTACGGAATGGAAAATAGTTTAGCAAAAGTTCTTTCTGTCTATCTCTCATCTTCTTCTATAACTCACAAGGTATGAGAAGAGTCGACATATTCAAAGAAATATACACTGTTGCATATAAGTTTTTCTCGATACACAACGTAGCTGCAGGATTTACCGCATGTTACTAGTCGGTGTGGTCATGTCAATTGTCAAGGCTCTACACCTAATTTGGTCACATTTAATTTGGTCAAGGTGTTGAACACTTTTGTTGATCTTTTGGGTAGGAGGAGCGATGTTTCAAGGGGCCACGAGTACCTTGAAGCCTTCAGCTGGAGGACAATAGCACTACACAACGGATCATTTGCTTTTTTCGAAAGGAAATTTTTTTTTTTTTTTTTTTTTTTTTTTTTTTTTTTTTTGACGACAAATAAAAGGAAAATATTATTTTGCTGTCGTCGACCTTGCGTTTGTTTGATAGCTGGCTAGGAGGAGAGCTTTGTGGGTTATATCCTCGTCTTTGTCCATGGTAATGATGAGGGACGTGGCTCCCCGCACACACCACAACGTACCAGTCAGTGACTCAGTTCTTTTATCGTTTCAGTGTGTAGCTAGGCACAGTTGCATTGCAGGAAAACACAGAAGGAATCTTAGCTGCATTTTGTTATTGTTGTACGGGGACTATCTATTGAATGTGTATTTTAACAAATATAATGATTTTTTGAAACATCAAGCGTACGCATTTGATAAATAAGCAGAAAATGGAATGATGTATATATATCATTCGGTAAACACAAGAAGAACTTTGTACATTTCTGGTGAGGAAAATGGTAAGGTTGGTGGCATTTGGGTGCACGACCAATTTCTACAATAACTTACCCACATACATATTGGCGGGTATTCGTAGGACTTTTTTTCTAGACCATTTCCAATTCAAAAGGTAACATACTCAAATTTTTGCATTTCAAAACGAAACTATTCGTTTATACACAATGTCTCTGTTCATCCTAAATTGGGATCAATTCTATATTGTACAAATTTAGTTTCAGGAGTGCCACTATTGGTACTAGAAAGCCCAATAGAAATAGTGTGATTCAGACAGAAAATAATGTGGATGTCTTGAGACTTAAGAAATCTTAATTTCTTTTCAAGCTATTGTGCTACAAGTGGGGAATTAACTTCGGTTGATTCTTTTCTATGTCTAGTTTGTTAAGGACTTCAATATTTCCAGTTATCCGATTATAAACTCAAAGAAAGCAAAGTGCTAATGTGAAAATCAGACGGAACTAACTGCTTCAAATACTTATGAAATTGTGTCCGAAGGGACATTACAAACTGAAAAGAAACAAAACGAGTATGATCGGACTGAAATACAACTAAATGAAAAGGAATCGAACTGAAAAAACTTCAGTTTGGACTGCCTAAAATGAAATACAATAAAACTAAACAATCATAGTTAGGGCTTATTTTCAACAAAAAATCATACCAACCAAGGAATAAAGCAGAGAAAATAAACAAGAGATTTCTCAAGAGTTCTCAACTGGAAATTAAAGAGTGAAACAAGAGCGGAACCAGGAATTTTTCAATGAGTGGGCTAGCTAAAGTTATTAGTTTAAAATCTAATGCTCTTTTTTTGTTCTTATAGTTTCTGTAATGTCTCTAGAAATAAAAGTATATATATTAAATCATATAAACCATGCTAGTTAATTGCAACGGGTGATATGATGACCGTTAAAGTCTTGAGTGTTTATTAAGGGATTATGTTTCTTAATTGAGCAAACAAATTAAATATATATCAAATGATTATAGGCCTACAAAGTTGAGTGGATAATGAGTTACTAGGCTACATTTGGATGGACTACTAAGCTTTTTATAGAGTGAATGATATTAAAATACATATAATATATTTTGATTTTTTTTTAAAGGCTACCTGACCTTAAGCCCATGGTAGCCTTGTTGCTAATTCTGCCAATGGAGTGAAAGCAAGAAGGTTGTTGAGAAACTTGAGACCAAGTTGATCAAGTTTGAAATCTGTTTGAGAGATTGAGGGTGTCTCCCTCAACCTCAATTTTTTGATAATATAGTGCCACTTGATGGCAGGAGAAGTAAATTGGTTAATAGGGAGCAACCACCCATCAATCCTTGTCGAAATTAAGCAAGCTAGATTAGCTTCGGAATGATGAAGATAATCAAAATATCCAATAGTTTTGGGGTAGGATTTGATTTTAGACATAAACTCTGAAGAGCATTTAATGCTTCCCTTAATCTTATCTTCGCAAGCTAAACCCACGTGAAGAAATGGAGGCAAGATCCTTTCTGATAATTTGGACCCACTCCCACGTGGCCACCGTTTGGATTTCTATTGGGTATTTAAATCTGCACCACCCAATCCTTTCTTTTGAAAACAAAGCTCCGAGCTTAATTTTGTCCTTTGTCTTCTTTTATATGGCATGTTTACTTACCAACAATGTATACGAGGAGAAATGGAATAGGATAAAAAGAATATGAATCAGATCAATTAGGAGAGGATAGTTGATTCGATTCGCATTTCTGGAGATATTTGATAAGTATTTTTCAATAGAACTCACGTATTAAATAATTTATTATATGTAAATAAACACATGAAAATATATGAATGTAAAGCTTATTATCAGTGACTATTGTTTTGTTGTTGGAATAATCAGTAACCATTTTAAACATATCTTTGTGCTAATAAATTAAGAGTATATTAGATTATGAAGTATCAAAATGCGATGAAATTCTTATAAGCATTTGTAAACACTAAAATACGCATACATGTGAAAGACTTTTACAAGGCATATTAAGCGACAAAAAAAAACAAACAAACAAACAGACACCGGAAATGATTGAGACCTAAACTAGAGTCCCTCCCTTCACGTACTCAGTGAAGACCAAAGCTACCAGACCTAACATGGCCAGCCTTCCATTCAACATCTCAGCATCTGAAGTCATGATTCCATCTGATTTGGACTCCACGCTCACCCCTTTAAACAGAGGAACCAAGGATGCCACAGAGAGCAAAATACTAGTGGCAACGAACAACGAGACTCCACCGTTGGATAGCTGAGCAAACACATCTTGGCCATTGTATAGTTCCACTGCCAGAGCTGAGACAAACCCTACCATTGCAAGCCTGCCGTTGATTCTCTCTGGGGCTGGCCCACTGAAGGCAAACAACTCCCAGAACTTTGTGCTAACCTGCCATATATATTGAACTTCGTTAGTGTAGTTAAATTATATATTGTGAATATACACACATGTAGATTAGAAAAACTACCTCGGGAGGAGGAGGAGAAGGTGAAGGTGGAGGAAATTTTGATGCATTTGTTACTGTGGATGGTTGCTTCTTCTGACCATCCTACAAATGGGAGATGAATTAGACAAAGTTGAATTAATATCATTAATACACATGCATTATAGCTAGAGACTTATGAATATATATATACCTTGGCCATCGAGCTTACCCTCATCATGTGAGGGTAGCTATGCAGAGTTGGTGCAACGAGGTGGCTCACTCCAACAGATTTGTTCTTTCCCGCTCCATAAGCAACGGAGCTAGCAAGAAATATTGATTGCATGGAAGATGATGATGCAGCCATTGTATTTGTGTATATCCTTCTCAATTAAACACTAATAAATCAGAGAGAATAGATTTGAGGGCTTTGCTTGTTTATTGATCTTGTGTATTATAAATTTGTATGCCTTGAGTGGCTTTTTATAGCTAGTGGGGGAAGTTCTTTGATTTGAACGGTGTATAGTTTGGCAGCACCACGTCACTTATTTGCTTTCCCACTAATGATGGGCCGCGTGGATTGTACGGAATGGAAAATAGTTGAGCAAAAGTTCTTTCTGTCTATCTCTCATCTTCTTCTATAACTCACAAGGTATGAGATGAGTCGACATATTCAAAGAAATATACACTGTTACATATAAGTTTTTCTCGACACATAACGTAGCTGCAGGATTTACCGCATGTTACTAGTCGGTGTGGTCATGTCAATTGGCAAGGCTCTACACCTTTTATTTATTAAAAAAACAAAAACAAAAAGAATCATTTGAGCAGGAGGACCGATGACTCACGGGGCCACGAGTATTTTAGTAGTGGTAGACAAAATGCCCCTTCCCTGTCAATGGATCTTTTTGGCTTATATTTTCATGAGAAAGAAAAACAAAAGACGATTACATATATATATTTGCGGGCATTTTTTGTTGTGTTGTCCATATATGGTGGTACGAGGGACGTGGCTCCGCAAACACATTACAACGTCCCAGTCACTGATTTCTTGAGGCCCCTTTTGTTCAAGGTATTCACTTTTTTCATCTTATTTTTTCATTTTTATTTTTTAGTAAAGACAAGATGGAATCAACCAATGAACCCTTAATCATTCCTATATATTTGGACCAATGCCTACATATATGTCGTATGATGGTATTATTTATAAGAAGAATTTCGGAGGAGAAGAAATTGACATATTTTTACGAGGGTTAATTACATTTTTTAATTAAGCAAATTGACAGAATTGAGAGATTGGATTGGATTTGCTAACTAATGCTAATACAGTGACGAAATCGAGAAACTTGAAATTACGGTGACTAAATTTGATTTCGGGCCAAACCCCAGTGATCAAAAATGTAATTAACCCTTTTTACAATGTAACAAGCAATTAAGACCAAAATTTATAAATTGAGAGATGCCACACCGGCCGATTCACATTTTTTAGGTGTTCTTATTTTCACCGATTATAATGTGCCGAAGCTAGTATGACATTTCCTAATTGGAAATTTTATGATAAATAGATCCATTTTCCTTTTCCACGTACTAAAACTGCCAAATGACTCAAATTCTCTACAATTCTACGTGCTGTGACTTCGGAGATAGTTATAATTAGGTCCATAGCACACCAGTACTCTTTGCATGCCCCTTGCTGTCTCTATGTATGTGGGTATCATTCGTTTCTACGTGTGCATATTAGGTTAAGTTTGGAGTAACCAAACTCACATGGGAGATCCCTCTACTTTAAATTCAACCTAGTCATCTAGCAACACATGTTTTTCTTCTTATTATTGAACAGCTCAGCATCAGAGGTCATGATCGATCCCATCTGATTTCGACTCCACGCTCACCCCTTTAAACAGAGGAACCAAGGATACCACAGAGAGCAAAGTACTAGTGGCAACGAACAACGAGACTCCACCGTTGGATATCTGGGCAAACACATCTTGGCCATTGTATAGTTCCACTAACAGAGCTGAGACAAATCCCATCATTGCAAGCCTGACGTTGGAAAATAGTTTAGTAATAGTCTTGTCGGTCTGTCTGTCTGTCTCCTCTTCTTCCACAACTCATTACGTTGTGAGATGAGTCGATTGACACACTTAAAGAAATATACACCATTGCTTATAAATTTTTCTCTGTACAGGACGTGGCCGCGGCACTTACCGCAATGTTATTAGATGGTGGTCCCGTTAATTTCTTCAAGGTCTTCAATTTTTTTTTAATCCCTTGTGGCTCTTTCACTTGTCACATGCATTTGCTGGATAGCTTGGAGCTTGGACATTTTTTGTTGTCTTGTCCATACACTGTGGTACGAACGAGAGAAGTGCCTCCCATTCAGAGATTTATGAAGTCCCATTTGTTCTAGGTTTTCTCTTTGGCTATTGTGACACTGTATTCTGCTGTATGTGTATTTGACGCTGCATCTCTCTTTTTTGTGTGTATATTACTAATACTCACATAAATTATGGAGTATTGAATTCGTTACATTTATGATGAGGAAATCAGTTGTAGTAGTCCTCTTATGATGATCAAGGGAATTATTAATGTTTAGATTCAAATTTGTGGCTATTAAGCTCCATTTTGATGGAGGTATTTGAAATACATGATTTGTATATGATAACAAAGCTATTTTTTTTAAATAAAATTAAAAAAACAAAAGATTAAATTTATTTGAAATAACTAGGTATTACATTTATTTAGAATGATTTTGAAATTACTATATATGCAAGGAGTTATTTGGAATTTTTTTGTATTCTTCATGTTCGGCTTATTCAAAATCTTGACATACATGAATTATATAGTAAACAAACAATTTAACCTTATAATCAGGCCCAACCCATAGGTTATGTGGGCTGTGCGACGACACAGGACCCCCAAAAAATGGAGCCTCATGTACTGTAACATCTTTAAGCCCAAGAGATATAATAGCAAAAATGCCTTTTTTGTGTGTAACTGATGCATTTTGAGCTTTATTCTAAATTTTTGTGGGCCTTTTTCTTTACTTTTCATGTAGTGGACCTCTTTTACATAAATTAATGAACTTAAGTTTGAAACTTTTATTTTAATTTTTGTTCAAAATAAGGTAAATATTGAACATGAAAGGACTCCATTTATATTTCTGTCCAGGGCCTTTGAAATTAATGGATCGGCCCTCCTTATAATGCTATCTAAATCCCAAGATTTGGAATCAACCAAATAAACCATTAATCATTCCTATCTGACGTCATGATTTTGACCAAACTTTCCAGTTCCGTATTTATGAGTATATTTGGTCCCACATTAGCATGACAAGAATGTTTGTCATAAAACAGAGGATGTTTTTAGTAATAAGCTTTATTGGCCTTCTTCAACTAGAAAGTGTTTAATGTCTAGTGTTTAGGCTTATTGGCCTCCTTCCTATTTTTGGCTTATTGGCCCTTATCACTAGCTTGATTACAAACAGAAAGCTTAATGCCTATTTATAGAGGGAACAAACCAAGTAGTAAAATCGGTTATTCTAGTAAATCAACATTAACTTGTAATTTCAGCCACATATTGTAGCTTCAATTAAGTTAGTGACTAGTGTTTAGGGAATACATCCACCGACTTTGCATAAATTATTCTAGAAAACTCTCTGCTAGCTTGTAGAAGTCTCCACCAAATATGCATTATTTTTCAACAACTTATAAACTGGTTCAAGACTTTTCAACCTTAATGACTTTAGAGTGATAAACACGAAATAAACTACTTGTAGAATAAGTTATGATCGAAGACGATAAACTTGTCTTCAAGTAATTACATTAATGGAAGAGGGTCCATGCATATGGACGCTGCTCCACAGACAAGAATGTGTGTGGTGATAATGATCAATGACTTATAATCTGGTTCAAGACTTTTCAGCCTAAATGACTTCAGAGTGATAAACACGAAATAAACTACTTGTAGAATAAGTTATGATCGAAGACGATAAACTTGACTTCAAGTCATTACATTAATGAAATATGGTCCATACATATGGACGCTGCCGATTGCATATCGACATACTCAAAGAAATATACACCGTGACATGTAGCTTTCTCTCATTGAAATGGGACGTGGTTATGTTTCTCTCATTGTGACGGACGTGGCTGCAGCACATACATATGCGCGCTAGTCAGTGGTGAGTTTAATTTGTTCAGGGTCTTCACATTTTTTATCCTTTGAGCAGGGCGGCCAATGTCCCACGGGGCCACGAGTACTTTTGTAATGGCAGACAAACTTGCCCTTCCCTGTCATTGAATCTTTTGCTTTATTTTCATAGAAAGAAAAGATACAGATGATTACATATACGTGCTCTGGCTCTCTCACAGTCAGTTGCATTTGTTCGATGGCTTGGAGAGCCTTATGGACATTTTTTGTTGTGTTGTCCATACATGGCGGTACGAGGGACGTGGCTCCCCAAACACAGCACAACGTCTCAGTCACTGATTTCTGAGGTCCCATTTGTTCAAGGTTTTCACTTTGTATTGTAGCTTGGCACTTGCATATCATATGCACAACGCGAAGAATCTTAGCTGTGTTCACGGATTCTTATGGGACAAAGCTAGTGTGACATTTCGTAATTGGAAAAGTTGAGTGATTAGCTTAATAAGTTGAGGGACATTTCCTAATTGGCCCCAATAAATTCATGTTAATTTCACTGCGGGGTATGACATATTAGCCTAAAAAGACATCCAAAGTGAGTTTTCAGATTTTTTTCTTATTTTGCCAACCCGTACTACTTTTGGTTGCTTTTAATCCTTTCAAAAACAATCCCAATAAAGACACGTAGACCAATATCACACCACACCACACCTACTCCTTGGATGCCCTTCTTTCGGATATAATTCTTTTCTAGGTGTATACGTATAAGGTTGGGTTTGGAGTAATCAAACTCACATGGAAGATCCCTATTTTAACATAGTCATCAAGCAACATGTGTTTGTTTTTCTTTCAATTGAGTGCGGAATCATGAATTTTTTAACAGGTGGGTTAATTAAATTTTATTATTAGTTTAATAATTATTTTTTGGTGGAAGCTTTTTTTTAAATAATTATTTTTTTGGTACTTACAGTTTCTATATTTTTTCTAAAAATAAATGTATACATTAAATCATATAAACCATGCTAATTGTAAATGAGTACTACTATTTCCACCTACCTGTCCTATTTCCCGCCCACCTTATCTTCCCACCTACCATGTAAATTTGAAAAAACACAATCCTATCTTTCCACCCACCATTATTCTTAAAATACCATTTAATTATTAATTCAAGCAAATTCTCTTTTTTGTTAACTTGTGAGTCATTTAAATTTAATCTAATGGCTGAAAAGAGCAATAGTTTGCTCTAATTGGAGAGATTTGACGACCAAAACAAAACTAATAGAACATATTTTCAACATGAGCATCTGATTACATTGGGATTTTCTCCATGGGAGGAGAAGACTTTTGCCATGTTGATCATTGGGATTTGCTGGCCTCCTCCTACAAGTGGGAGGAGTACATGACGACTCGAGTTTCTGATGAAGAATCCATCGTTTTGGCTCAAAAATTTTGGGGTTAGGGTTTTAGGATGGAGATAAAATAGGAGGGAGAGGTTGAGGGGTGCTTTGGATTTTTTTAACTTTTTTTAATTTTAGGTTTGAGGCAATTGTTTTGTTTTTTAATCATTTTCCATAAGTCCTTAAAAGTCATTTTATGAAGAGGTAAATTTGTCTTAAAATTTTTGAAGATAAGGTGGGTGGAAATAGCAGCACTCTTGTAAACACAAGGAAAAAAAATGGAATTAGAGCCATATTATTCACAAAATGGTGAATTTCATTTAGAAAAATGCTTCTCTTTTGGAGACAAATTAATGAAAAAATGATTAAAATTGATGTTGGGACAATCTTTGACAACAAATAGACCTTTCACTATGCCTATTGGTGTTGATAATGTATGAAATTGTATATTTTTTATTATTTATTTTTGGATTAAAATACTGAGCTATATGGTTTAAATTTATTTTTTATTCCCAAAACCTTCCTGGGCTACAGCCCATGGCGGCCCACATAGTGGTTCCAGTTTGGTGCATCAATGTTTGATACTTGAGGAGAGAGACTAATTAAGCATTATCTTTTCATGATATTAAGGGTATGCATATTATTAAGATCGTGGAGTATGAAAAATGGGATATTCTTATAAAGATTCGTACAGAATAATTACATGTGGAAAACTTCTACAACAATGATTAAGACCTACACTAGGGTTCCTCCCTTCACAAACTCAGTGAAGGCCAAAGCTACCAGGCCTAACATGGCCAACCTTCCATTCCACAGCTCAGCATCTGAAGTCATTATCCCATCTGATTTCGACTCCACGCTCACCCCTTTGAACAGAGGAATCACAGATGCCACCGATAGCAAAATGCTTGTGGCAAGGAACAAGGACACTCCACCGTCGGATATCTGAGTAAACACATCCTGCCCCTTGGATAGCTCCACTGCCATAGCTGAAACAAACCCCCACCATTGCAAGCCTGCCGTTGATCCTCTCTGGGGCTGGCCCACTGAATGCAAACACGTCGGAGAACTTTGTGCTAACCTTAGGACTACGCTTAGGAGAAGGAGTAGGTGTAGGGGGTGGTGGAGGAATTTTAGATGCCTCTGGTGTTGTAGATGGTTGCTCTTCCTGACCATTCTGCAAATGAAACATTAATTAATCATGGTTAATTAGAATCACTAATTTAGTTACTACAGCTAAAACTGCACATAACCCAAAAGACAAATACAATTAAGGCACCAAGCTAGATGCTTAATAATAAATTACCTCTGCCATGGAACGTACCCTCAGTTGAGGGTACCTGTGGGATGTTGGTGCATATTTAGCAGGAACCAGGTGGCTCACTCTCACTGATCCACTCTTTCCAGCTCCATAAACCACTGAGTTTGCTAGGATTGATTGCATGGAAGCTGAGGCAGCCATTGTAGTACTTATGCTTCAATGAAAGACTTGAAGAGATATAGAAAGACTTTAAGGCTTGGTTGTTCTGGAGATCTTGTTTATCTAATTTGCATGCCTTGAGTGGCGTTTTATAGGGTAATTGCCCTAGAGGGGGAAGCTCATGACCGGAATATTTTGGCACCACGTCACTCATTTGCCTCCCCAGTAAGAATTTGCCCCGTGGGTTTTCTTGTCCACAGATGGTGGAGTGAGAGACGTGGCAGCTGCAGACACCACTATGCAGCAGCCGGTGATTTCTGAGGTCACATTTGTTCAAGCTCTTCACTTTTTTTGAGGATTTAAGCTAAATCAGTAATGGCAGAGAAAAAAAGGGAGATGGTTTCTTGTTCTGTCAATGTCATTTGTTTGATAGCTTGGAAGGCTTTCTGGGTATTTATGGCTGTCTTGTCCTTACATGGTGGTAGGAAGGACGTGGCTCCCCTCACACAGCACAACGTTATAGTCAGAGATTTTGAGGTCCCGCCGTTTGTTTCAAGGACAAGGTATCTTAGCTGTATACAATTGAAGTTGAAATATCAAACGTTTGATAAATCAGAAAAGGATGTAAATTGTTAATCATGAATGTTCTAGATTAGGCTCACAATTTCCAGAACCAGCTTTTCATCTCGAGGACATTTAGTTTTTGAAAACTACTAATTCATCACACAAAAGCACTTTAAAGCTTTGGAATTTATTTTCTGTTTCCACAAATTTGATCACTTTGATGGGGTATTTGCAAAATTCCAGACATATTTTGAGAAAACTTCATACTCTCGCTCCCCACCAACTTCATCAATGGGCACAGCATCACAAATTTCTTTCAAATCCTCTTCTGTAAGCTTCACATCCAATGACCCAATATTGATATCAAGGTTTTTAACCTTAGTGGTCCCTGTATGTAAATCAAAGTGGAATAAAAAAAAAGTATCATTCAATTAACGGTTGCAGTTTCTCTGTACATATGAAGATTTGAGTTTTACATAGCATGGTAAAGAGAGCATTATTTTACAGAGAAAGAGTACTCAAACATACCAGGGATTGGGATTATGTGACTGCCCTGATGGAGAAGCCATGCCAGAGCTAATTGTGGAGCAGTGCATGCATGCTTTGCAGCAAGGTTGGCAAGTTTGTTGTAGAGAAGTTTATTCTTTTCCAAATTCTCCCCATTGAATCTTGGATGCATAGACTGGGACAAGAACAGCAATGTGAATTTGAAAAAGGCACTAAAATAAAATATGAATCTGGTTTGGAAGAAGATTATGAAAATAAGAACTCATCATCATTCGTTCAAGTCACATACCAACAAACTATCTGCAGGCAAGCTCTCCAAAACTGCCTTCCCACCAAAGAACCCACGTCCAAGTGGGCTATAAGATACTATCCCAATTCCAAGCTTCCTGTAAGTAAAAGTGGTATCAACAATCTTCACCTAGGCAACTAAACTTGTGAATCTGACTTTGCAAAACTTAGAGGTGAAAAATAAGAAACCGGCATAGGGGAATGATCTCGTTTTCAATTTCACGAGTCCACAGAGAATATTCCATTTGTACAGCAGTGATGGGATGAACAGCATGGGCTCTGCTTATTGTGTCTGCACTTGCTTCTGATAGACCAATGTATCTTATCTTTCCTTCATTTACCAGCTTCTTAAGCTCCCCCATCTTTCTCACAAAACATAATTCCAATCAGAACAGTCATAATGATAGTTAGATAGACAGGATCATAAATGGAATGAAAAAAGTCTCTCGATGCTTAGCTTACAGTATCCTCAATTGGCACTGAAACATCAATACGGTGCTGATAGTACAGATCAATGTAGTTGACATCCAGCCGCTTAAGACTAGCTTCACAGCATGTTCTTACATATTCTGGGGTCCCATTCACCCCAAATTGAAAACCGCCGGAACTGATAATGCCAAATTTTGTAGCTAATTTAACCTTTTCTCTAGGAAGCTGTTTCAAAGCCTGGAATACAAGAAGATTAAATGAATTCTTTAAGAAATTTCTACCAAAACCTTCCCACTTTAACAAACATGTCTTATCAAACATATTATGGATATCCCACGATGGGTTACTTAACATGCTGCATATCTGCAAAGAAAACACAAGGTAAATAATGTGGTATTGCTTTTCTTTTTCCTCTTTATATTGCCACTCAACCCCTGAACAAAGTGAAACAGAGAACTGCAATGGAAATGCCAACTTAGATAACCAAAGATGCTTAGCTCAAGTGTTCATCCAAAATTAGAAGCCTTGATTCAAATTTGACAAAAACTAGAAAGAAAAGTACCTTTCCAACCATGATTTCATTATCATGATTATCACCATAAATATCTGAAGTATCAAAGAAGGTGATGCCCTTACTAAATGCTTCCTTAATAACTGAACATCCAGCTTCATGGGAGAGAGGAGCGTTGTATATTCCTGATAATCCACCACATCCAAAACCCAATCTAGAAACCTACAGTCCAGAAGAAAATCCATGAAGAGAAAAGAATAGCAAGTTCTTGAGAAGTAATTACCCCCTGAGCTAAATACCAATTTCCAATGAAGTATATACCAAACCAAATCAAACAAAAAATTTGTGTCTAAATTACCCACAAATGCAAGACTTATTTGTCAAAAACACTAAAAAGATTGGACCTTTTTTCTTTTGAGCTTGAAGATAAATCAATCAGTGAGTGATCATCCTGTACCCATCTGTGGTAGATGATTGTCATAACCCATCAAAGATGCTGAAAGTCTGAAACTCAGTTTTTGTACCCAATAGATGAAAAATTGAAAATTAGACTGTTCTCAAAGTTTTCTGATCGAATCCATAAACCTTAAACACATCACATATTCCTAAACTGTTTTTCAATCAAATTACTACAGTGAACTGAAAACGGAAATAAAAATTACTACAGTGACAGATTCTGTTCTTTAATGTTTCAGATAGGTCCAAGTTGATAGCATAATGTAGTTGACTTCTCATACAGATCAATGTGAGAGAAGGAAATAAAAAATAAAACATCACCTTCAATCCCTGGCTGCCCAGTTGAACTCTTGGGATCTGAGTTTGGGACGTGTCCTCCATTTCCAACTAAAGCAGAGCGTAGCTGGAGATGGTTCTACAATGAAGAACTAGCTTGCAATTTCAGGTGGCATGTTTATTTCTCACCAACTTCAATACTTCTAAAAGGGGCCACTTTGCAGTAGACAGACATTGACTTTACTTATTTATTCGGTTTACTGTCAGCAACTACTGACCCCTCAGTACTTTGCTGTTGAGGAGAAAAACATTAAAAGATAATACATGTGAGACTAACTGTCTATATGGAGATCCATTATTTTATTAACCTTAAAACTAATATTAAATGTTTTATATTTAAAAAAAAAAACAAACTAAGCATGTTTACTTCCCATTCCACTTCAAATGTTTGCCTCATCAAAGTTCACTATGAAAGCATGTTTGCCTCACACTTTTCAGCAAGGCAATTTTGGTTTAATAGATACATCCTCCCTTGCAGATTGTTTTACTTAAATTGTGTCACTGTGTACTGTTTTCATGCTCAAATGTGCATCAATGCATAACTAGAGATAATTTGATATGTCAAAACCCTTGTCTGAATTTGAAAGGAGATTGGCATACAAACAGAACCAGAAAACAATAACCAACTGACCATCAATTTAGAGCTACAATTTGCAAGTGTAACTAAGGAAACCAGAATGGTTAGCATACTAACAAATAAAAAGTTATTTACTGAAGGCTTGCGCTTTGCTGTTAAATTCCGTAGTTTTGATTACTTTGCTGGGGTATTTGCATAGTGCCAGACATATTTGGCAAAAAGTGCAAATTCTCTGTCACCACAAACTTCATCGATGGGAACAGCATCACAAATTTCTTTCAAATCCTCTTCTGTAAGCATTACATCCAATGATCTAATATTGATATCAAGGTTCTTAACCTGAGTGGTCCCTGTATATTCAAAGTAGAAAATTAATTAAAGTCTTTATTTTTTTAAAACCTACAATATTGACATAGCATTATATTATCAAGAGAAAGAGTCAAACATACCAGGGATTGGGACTATATAATTGTCCTGATGGAGAAGCCATGCCAGAGCTAATTGAGGAACCGTGCATGCATGCTTTGCAGCAAGGTTGGCAAGTTTGCCATAGAGAAGTTTGTTCTTTTCCAAATTCTCCCCATTGAACCTGGGGTGTGTATACTGGGACAAGATCACAGCAATGTGAGTTTAATTTAAAAGGTGATTTCTCTAATAAATTAAATAAGTCTATGCAACAAATTAAACAAGCTTTATACCAGCAAACTCTCTGCAGACAAGCTCTCTACCACTGCCTTACCACCAAAAAACCCTCGGCCGAGGGGGCTATATGATACTATCCCAATTCCAAGTTGCCTGTAAAGTTTAGAGGTCTCAACTTGGTGACATCAATAATATTCTCCCCTCCGCTCAGATTTTGCAATACAATTAAATCCAAGTTTTTTAAAGCAAATTTGACAATGCAGAATTAAAAGGTGAGAGTATTAACAAACCTGCAAAGTGGAATTATCTCGTTTTCGATTTCACGACACCACAGAGAATACTCCATTTGTACAGCAGTGATTGGATGAACAGCATGAGCTCTTCTTATTGTGTCAACACTAGCTTCTGATAGACCAATGTATCTTATCTTTCCTTCATTTACCAGCTTCTTAAGCTCCCCAATCTTCCTCGCATAAGATAATTCATAATATATGTAGCCATCAAGATATAAAGATATAGATATTGTTGACCTTGTATGTTCATTGAGACATTGGATAGAAGAATGATAAAGGGAAAAGGTCTCTTAATGCTTACAGTGTCCTCGATCGGCACAGAAACATCAACACGGTGCTGATAGTACAGATCGATATAGCTGACGTCCAGCCGCTTAAGACTAGCTTCACAGCATGCTCTGACATATTCAGGGGTCCCCCTCACTCCAAATTGATAGTTGTCCGACATGACAATGCCAAACTTTGTAGCCAATTGAACATTTTCTCGAGGAAGCTGTTTCAAAACCTGAAAATACAAGAAGAGTAAAGGAATTCTCTAACGATTTTCTACCCAAGTTTTCCCACTTTTAGATAGCATGTCTTATCAAACTTTATGTTGTATTGCTTTTCTTTTACTCTTTAAGCAAGAGTTCATCAAATCTCATCTTGCATTCAAATTTAAAAAAATTAAGAACAGTACCTTTGCAAGCAAGAATTCATTATGATGATTTTGGCCATAAAGATCTGAAGTATCAAAGAAAGTGATACCCCTATTGAATGCTTCCTCAATAACTGAGCACGCAGCTTCATCAAAGAGAGGAGCTTTGTTACCGCTGTATATTCCAGATAGTCCTCCACATCCAAAACCCAGTCTAGAAACCTACATTGCAGAAAAGACCCAGGAGGAGAAAGGAACAGTGAGTTTCTTTATAAGTAACAACCAATTAATAATTTTCCCACGTGGACTAAATGCCAATTTTCAATGAAGTATATACCAAACTGTTGCAAAGGACTGGCTAAATCTGAAATTAGCCTTTGATTATGTAATGTGTTTTTTTCTTTCTAAGTGAGTGCAATCCAGTTGTACAAACAGTTGTATGATTCAGGGCACTAAAATCAGAGAAGACTCACTCTCTATTTCTCAAACACCAAGTCAAACAAAATTTTTGTTTCTACTGTTACCCACAATGCAAGACTTAAATAGTCAAAGCACCAAGAAACTGAAAATCAAATAGCTACAGTGAACTGATTAGAAAACGACTGAAAATCAGCCTGGCAATCTCAGCATGATGGGAATGAATGTTGATAAACTGTGACAGATGCTGCTCTTAATTGTTTCAGATAGTTCTAAACTGATCAGAACAATATAGTTGACTTTATACACACCAATATGATAGAGAAAAACAAGCTTACCTCCAATCCTTGACTACCCAGTTTAACTAATGGCATTTGAATCTGGGGCTTGTCCTCCATTCTCAGCAAACCCAGAGTGTAGCTGGAGATAGTTCTACAATGAAAAACTTGCTTACATGTAACCAGAGAAACTAGCTTACTTGTTCAGTAATACTTCTCACCAACTACAAGGCACCAGACACTGACTCTATTTATTTATTTGTTTTTCTTGACTTATTGGAAGCAACTTGCAGTGCATTAATAGAGAAATCAAATTGTCTATTCTTTATGTTAAGAATATCCATTCTTATAACATGTGAAAAATGATACAAGAAGAAAGAAAAAAAAAATCCAAATAGACAGCTGTTTTTAGATTTATTACAAGTTGAACAACTGTCTATCATGTGGGAACAAACTGTCATTTAGCCATACTTGAGGTTTAAATTAATAAACCTCATATTGCATGTTAATTTTGTGCTCTACAAGTGTCAGCATCTGCTATGGCTTCCTATGGGTAGAAACTAACAGAACAGTCATAACTTCAGTTTGAATTGAAAGCTCCTAAACATACAAGGAGATTGGCATACAGTTGAGCTACCAAAAGCATTTTTAGGCATATAAACAGAACCAGCACACAATGACCAGACATTTAGAGATAAAACTTGTTTGCTTAGAAGAAGTAGCAGACATACCTACTAGCAATTAGTCGGAAGAGATCCCAAGTCCGAAATCCCCCACTAATTAAAGAAGAAACAAACAAGTAGCTGACATATATAAAATATATGCAAAAGATGATGTATTAATGAAAGGTACAAAACTCCCCAAAAAGAAAGACATGATTTTTATTTGTTTCAAATCTTCACGTTGAATCTATTACACTTTCTCACTAATTTTGTGGTAAAGACACAGTGAGCTTACCAATTCCAAACACAACAGATACTAAAACATGATCCAAACTATGATCAACCAAATCTCGGAAAATTCTCTCTGTATCTACTTTTGTACTCTCAATGGCCTATGGCTACCCAATACAAGAGGACTGCTGAGCAGTTTTGTCATATTTTCCTCCTTTACCTTCGCTTCATCTTCAATGCTGTGTAAAGTATAGTTATTACGACACCGGCAGACATCAGCAGCTTAGGCCAATGCAGCAGCCCTAGGGCCTTTGATGGCATCTCCACTTTCAACTCAGTCTCTTTTGATTCTTCCACGTTAACTAGTTCCTGCAATTCATGAATCTCATTCTTTTCCTTCTCAACTTCAGTTTTTGTTTCTTCTTCAAGTTCAGCAATGGTCTTCCCCTTATCAAGTTCTGCTTCCTTAATAACACCAAGTTTACCTTCCATATACTCAGAAAGCACCTTTAATGCCTGCATCTTTCTTTGCTCTCCATCTATCTGTGCCTCGAGAGACAAATTCTCGAATGTAATCTCAACATTTTTCTTTTCCAGCTCTCCAAGTTCTCTCTGCGTAGGTACTTGATCAGCTTCCAGAATTCTCTCCCAGTCACCTATAGAGAGACTCATTGTCTTTGAATTTATCTGGGGATATCTCACCATGTCCTCAACCGAAGCTCGCACCCGACGTTCAATCTTTAGGCCAAAAGACTCTAGGTCCAGCTGATCTGCTCTCATGATAGCCTCTTTGATATCCCTCCATTCTTGATTGGATTCATCAGCCTCTCCTAATGTCACGTCATCTGCTCTCTTTCCAAACTCAAAATTTTGATCTGTGACTCCTCCTGAACCAGATAAACTCGACCCTGAACCAGAACCAATCTGCTCTTTCTCAGAAATTTCAGGAACAAGAGTATTGAGGTCTTGTTGATCAGTAGTAACTACCCCTTTCCCATTTTCAGTCTTTTCTTGTCCACCCACTGATACTGACCCAGTTATCAAACCCAGATTCTCATCCGAACCCACCATTTTTTCATTCAAGAACACTGATTCCACAACCTCTCCTTTCACAATCTCATCTGAACCCACAATCTCCTTCCCATCTCCTTCAGAACTACAAGAATGCCTCAATTCTGAACCAGCAGCGTGTTTCTGTTCAGCAATTTCAGAACGAAGAGGAGGATTGAGGCCTTGCTGATCAGCAACTGCCCCATCTTCAGTACTGTTCTCTTTTCCATTCAAGAACTTTGCTTTCACAATATCTTCTTCTTCACTTTTCAACCCTTCAGTCCTACCCAGCAAAACCCCACTCATATTTGGACTTTTTTCTTCCTCAACCACCAACTCAGTACGCTGGTCACGACCCACAATTTCTTCAGTCGAGATCGATGCGCTGCCCTTATCATCCATGGTGGATTTTTTCAGTTCTGCTGTCGCTTGAAGAGCTTCAAGATCAAGACTTTGAGAATCTTGATTGGGGACTCCACTTTCTTCTCTCTGATCAGAAATGTTCTCGTTTTCCATGATAATTCTTACCAAGAAAACTATAAACCCTAGAAAAAAGCTCAGTAAGAAACTTGATTTTAGATTCTCAGAAGGTGAAGAAAGAACTCTACGGTTACTGGATTGACCAAAAAACAGAGTTTGTTACGGGTTCTGGCTTGGTGTATGAAATTAGAGCCAGAGGTTTATAACAAAGGCGCGGTTTCTCCGTTGCACATCTTGACCGTTGGTTTCAAGTTCCAACCAACGGTGAAGATTAAAACACTCACTTAAAGAAATCCAGCGACACTATTTGGCCCAGTTTAGCATGTCGTATGGATCAATGGACAGAACGACATGTTTTATTCATTGTAAAATCGACTGAAAGTATTGGTCATGAAAAGTAGTTGATGTGCATACCCAGCATTTGAATGGTCTAAATTTTATGAAATACGAATAAATGCACAATCCTTAAATGCAGAGACTCGGAATCTGTACTACCAAGCCATTTGGATGATAATTTACATCGGGTAATGAAAACTAGATGCATAAGTGGCAATTTCTTACGGAATTTTTAGTGAGAAATTTGGGGTTACTTATTTTGTTAATTTGTTCCAACTTTAGCTTGGGAAAAAATATATATGTATATTCATGAACTGAACATACAAGGAGAGTTCAAGGAGAGTTCAAGGAGAGTTCAAGCAGAACTGCTTATTTATCACAGAATGCTCACATTTTCAGTTACCATCTGTTTCCATAATTGGGATTTGCTTTGAGGGGGATTTGCATAATTCCGGGCATATTTTGACAGAAATTCAAATTCTCGGTCGCCCCTAACTTCATCAATTCTTAACTTTAGTCTTCCCTGTATATAATCAAATTGGACAATAAGTATAATTTGGTTAGTACAAATGTCTCTGTCCAAAACTGTGTTCACGCAGGAGTTGACAAAAAACAGAAGCACACCAGACAGGTCTAAGATTTGGTTTTCACTTAGCAAAGACGGCGTTCTGTTTAAGCGAAAGAGATAAGCCTACCGGGGATTGGGATGATGTCATTTCCATGGTGGAGAAGCCACGCCAGAGCTAATTGTGGAGCAGTGCATGCATGCTTTGCAGCAAGGGTGGCTGGCAAGTTTACTGTACAAAAGTTTGTTCTTTTCCAAGTTCTCCCCATTGAACCTTGGATGTTTAGACTGGAACACAGAACACCAATGTGAGTTTAGAAAACCTTATTGCTTTAACCAAAGAAGGCATTCATGTTATGCATATTCAACAATGTCATAAAAAAACGCCAATTATGCATATGTTTATGGATGAAGATTATCATACCAACAAACAGTCTGCAGGCAAGCTCTCTACAACTGCCTTCCCACCAAAGAGCCCACGACCAAGCGGGCTATATGACACGATCCCAATTCCAAGCTTCCTGAAAGTACAGAAGTATCAATATAAGCTTACGAATTTGACAATGTTGAACTGAGAGGTGAAAAATTAGACACCTGCAAAGTGGAATTATTTCGTTTTCGATTTCTCGACTCCACAGAGAGTACTCCATTTGTACAGCAGTGATGGGATGAACAGCATGAGCTCTACTTATTGTGTCAACACTGGCTTCTGATAGACCAATGTATCTTATCTTTCCTTCATTTACCAGCTTCTTAAGCTCCTCCATCTTCCTCACATAAACATAAAATTCAAAACAGAATACATATATATATATATATATATATTCATATATAGCCATCAAGATATAAAGATAGAATGACAAAGGGAAACATGCTTACAGTATCCTCAATTGGCACTAAAACATCCACACGGTGCTGATAGTACAGATCAAAATGTAGCTGACAGCCAGCCGTTTAAGACTAGCTTCACAACATGCTCTTACCCCAACTGTAACGCCGTTCAACATAAAAGTACCAAATTTTGTAGCCAATTGAACTTTTTCTCTTGGAAGCTGTTTCAAAGCCTGAGAAACACACCCCAAAAAAAAAGGTATATCTTTAACAACTTTTCTACCAAAATATCCCTACTAAAGAATTAATCCCCAAAGCTCAGTGCAAATGTTCATCAAATTTTGAAGCATGGATTCAAACTTGAAAAAAGAAAGGACAGTACCTTGCCAACGAAGATTTCATTATCATGATTTTGGCCATAAATATATGAAGTATCAAAGAAGGTGATGCCCCTCTCAAATGCTTCCTTGATAACTGAACATCAATCCTCATGAAAGAGAGGAGAGATCTTTCTGCCCCGAGGGCATTCCAATTAACCCCCAAGAAAAACAAAAAATGCTAGACACAAGTGCTGGTGGGCTTCTACTACTTGTGTGGTTAACTGCCCAAAAGTTACAGCCTAAGGCCAAGCCCACAAAAATCTTAGGCCCAATGGCCCCCCAATACGACTAAGTTGACTCGGCTGGTTACGTGGCCTGAGCGACGTGTCAAGGACGTATGGTTAAACGACACGTTTCAGTCTGCGTTTTCACGGCAACAGCAAAACCAGAAACGCCATTGAATTGTTTGAGACTCACACAAAGGCCACCGCGCTTCCTCTTCTTCAAGCTTGATTAGAGTTTGAAACTCTCAGACCCGAAAACAAAAACAAAAACAAAAAACAAAAAACAAAAATTGAAGAAAAATGGAAGGGAGGCAGAAAGAGTGGAGCGGAAAGGCTTTGATGTTAATGGGTCTTCTTCTTGTGAGCTTCGTCGGGAAAATCGCATCTCTTTCGGTGACCGTAAACGACATCGAATGCATATACGAGTACGTGCTCTACGAAGACGACACCGTTTCGGGGAACTTCGTGGTGGTCGATCACGATATTTTCTGGGGCAGCGATCATCCCGGCCTCGATTTAATCGTGAGTTCCTCTTTTCCCAAAACGCAATTGCATAGAGGTTTGAGCCAAATTGGCATTTTAGAGTTTTTATGGGGGACTAATTTGTGGGGGTTTTGCGGGTGTGGAATAGATCTGTTTGTAGTTTAATTGAGGTTTTGAATTGTTTAATATATAAATTTGTTAGAATTATTTGAGGGTTTTGCCTTTCGGAACTTAACGGGTAACTAAAGCTATAATCTTGATACTTGTAAGTCCAAACCAGTTGTGAAGATTGTTTGATTTTCAGAGTTTATTGGTTTTAATTCCCAAATCGGAATTACTCGTTGACATGAATACTGAGCAAAGTTTGTCTTTTTGAAGTCTTTGTAGCAGCATTAAGGAACTAGGAATAGTTTAAGTATGTAGGAACTGATGAGAACCCGGTGAAGGGTTTGGAGCAATTTGCAAAACTAACCACCTAGATTGCTATAACTTTCAAATGTTCTGTGATAAATTCATAAAGTTAAAATTCAGTTTCAATTGTGTCTTCAAATTCAAACTCATGTTCCACTGAATTGGGAAGTTTCAAATTATGTAAATTTTATTGTTTAACAATAAAGCAAGATAGGGCCTTTATAACAGCAGAGATATAGTTGAGGTGATTCCTTTTTTAAGTTTTAAAACTTAGATATTGAGTAAAGGACTTTGAACTATAGCGAGATTAGCCTTACCGAATGGGTGTAGTCCTTGTAAACTAGATAACAGTGTCATTAGGAGCCAACTTGTTGTGCTATATGAAAATACCATTTACCTAGTTATAACAATTATTATTCTTCTGCTGCAAATGATTCGGATCTTATTATGTTGCACTGTTGGGTTTATTTATATCAGCCCATTTTTCCTTGGGAAGTGTAGGTGGTTTTTCTATCCCCAACAAAATGGGTTAGGTTCTTGTTTAAATAGAAGGATTTTGACATTGGATAATTTGACCAGAAGGGGTCAGGTTCTTGGTTGTAAGAACTCAGAAGAGTCAGCTCATCACATGCTTATTCACTACGGTGTAACTTGGGAATTATGGACTCTGTTTTCTCATTGCTTGGTGTTGGTTAGGTGTTGCCTAAGAGCGTAGCAAATGTTATATCTGGCTAGATGGGAGTTTAAATAGTAGACATATGAATGATATTTGGAAGCAAGATTCCCTATGTGTTTCTTAGAGTTTGTGTCTTGAGAGGAATGGAAAAGTATTTGCAGGCTTTGAACTATCTTTCTGTAGTTGAACTAAGAAGGATTCTGTATCTGTTGTTTCTCTCCTAGATATCTTTTAAACATCCATGATTTTTGTTATAGTATACTAGATTTTCGTTTTTTTTTATAGGCCGTGTCCGTAGGTGCGTTTTCTTTCAAATAGCTTTTAATTTAATATGTAATATTTGGTTTTTTTTTTTTTTTTTTTTTTTTTTTTTTTTTTTTTTGGTGACATCTCCTGGGGGTAACACGGTGCACACTTCAAAGGGAACATCTGGAGATAAGTTTGAATTTAAGGCCCCAAGAAGCGGAATGTACAAATTTTGTTTTCACAATCCTTACTCAACACCAGAGACTGTCTCTTTTAACATACATGTTGGCCATATTCCCAACGAGCACAATATTGCCAAAGATGGTTTGTGAAACTCTGTTTCAATTTTGTTTTCATTGTGTTCTTTTATTTCAATCTTAGAACTGGTATTCCAAATTAGTTTTTGCCTTGGACTATAAATTGCTTCTTGGGACTATAGTGACAAGGACTATTGACAATAGATGAAATAAGTCAAAAAATGGATTTTGGTTCAAGAATGAAATCTTATTGGAACTTCAGTCCCAGGAACGTGTTTGAGACTGATTTTTCAATAATATCTCTGTTTATCTTTGATTTCTTGCAGAACATCTAGACCCTATAAATGTTAAAATTGCTGAGCTTAGAGAGGCATTGGAGTCAGTTACATTAGAGCAGAAGTACTTGAAAGCACGTGATGTTCGGCATCGTCATAGTAAGTTATTTTTCCCTCTTTACCGAGAAAATTGATAATGATGAAGTCATGCTATATCAGTGTATCCTGCTGGCAATTAGATCTATGCCTTATTTATGAATCGGATCTTTATTGTCATCATTACCATATATGTATATGTGTGTGTGTGTGTGTGTGTGTGTGTGGTGTGTGTGTGTGTTTATGGTATCTTCTGGATAATTTTTTATCATTCTTAGGTGCTGTCTGATAGAAATGAAAATTTATCTTCCAACTATTAAGTTCTGAATAAATTTGTGCTGAATATTCAGCACTGAAGAATTTGTGCTCAGTATGGTCAAACCTGGCTGGCATATTAAAATTTGTTAGCTAAAAGTTTTCAAGTCTTAATTCATCATATTAAAATTTTCAACAGAATATTTTAGGCAACTAATTGAGAAAGTGATAAAAGGGTTTAGGGTTATGATTCTTAGAACCTGGCAAAATAATTTGGTAGATGTATCTATATTTTAGAATCTGGCAAGCAACACATCTTATGATTCTTAGGACATGGTTTTTTGTTTTCTGCCGCAGCAAATGAGAGCACAAGGAGGCGTGTTGTGATGTATACAGTGGGAGAGTATATAGCGCTGGCTGCTGCGAGTGCTTTGCAAGTCGTATACATTCGCAAGCTTTTTAGCAAATCTGTTGGATACAATCGGGTTTGAACTGCTTGGTTCTTCATGTTGTCTAATTTAACAGCAGGAGGGGCCTTGCAGAGTATTTCAGATACTTCTTTTCTGTAACCAATTATTAAATATTTATATTACTTGGTTCTTGGTTTTCAAATATGTTGAAACTTTGAAATGCCCTGGTTTAGTGAACTGCTGGTTAAAGTAGCATGCAGTACCAGATGTAAGATGGCATATAAGAATTATTCTAAGGTATCTGAATATAACTATACCTTCTAAATATAATGTATTTAAAGAGTAATTTTGAAAGGAAAAAAAAATGTATAGCCGCCTAGCTATAGATTTTTTGACACATAGGCACCTAAAAGCATGTACAATCATGTTTCATATTTTTTAGTTAAACTTTAGCTAAAAACACACAAAGGTTATTTTAGGAGCTCTCTATAAAATTTGAACTCTAATCATACTTTTTAGTTTAGGGAGTCATAAATACTATAGTTATTTTTTGACATGTTGTTACTAGTATAAAGAATTTAGCACTTTCACATTTCATACTATATTATACATGTACACATATTTTTTCAATAATACATTTGTATTCTATACATGCCTTAAACACTTGATAAAATTCACTTTTTAAAAAAACAAATGTACAATACTTATATTTTACATGTACATACATATTTTTTTATCAAATTTTAATAATACACACAAAATTCATGTATAATATACATAATTCTCACATATTATTGAAAAAAATAATATAAAAAAAAAGTATAGCCGGGCGGCTGTTCTCTCTCCAAATTTTTTAAATTTATAGTATCGACGGGCGGATATACTCTGTTTTTTCTAATTTTTCTAATTTACAAATAGTATTGCCAGACGGCTATACTCGGTTTTTTATTTTTTAAAAAAAATTTGTATAGCCGGACGGCTGTACTCCGTTTCTATTGTTTTCAAAGAAATAGTATAGCCGCGCGGCTATATAAGGTTTTGCATTATTTTTTAAATTTATAAATAGTATCGCCGAACGGCTGTACTCGGGTCTTTAATTTTTTTAAAGGAATAGTATCGCCGTGCGGCTATACGCGGTTGTTTCCAATTTTTAAAAATTTATAGTATCGCCGTCCGGCTATAATTGGTTTTACCAATATTTTAAAGGGAGTTTCACTAAAACACCCAAAATGGAGGTTGAAATTATAAAAAAACCCAACACCCAAAACACTTTATAAACACACCCAAAACCCATCATTACACATACTCAAAACCCATTTATAAACACACCCAAAAAGTTGACTTTGGGGTTGATTTTGGGTGTGTTTCTATGTTTAAATAGTGCTTGGGTTTTTTTATAAATACATGTCTAGGATTGGGTTTATTTATAAATTTGTATATTTTAAATTTATAAATAGTATAGCCGAGCGGCCATACACGGATTTGTTTTTTTAAAGAAATAGTATATCCGTTCGGCTACACGTGGTATTTTTTAAAAAACAAATAGTATAGCCGTGCGGCTATACACGGTTTTGTCCGCTGTTCTGCTCGTCACTCGAGTAGATTTTTTTTTTTCCCTAATTTTGTTCAGTGATCGTCTAATTCCATGTTTAGGCTTCTCTCCACTAATATTTTTGAATTAAATCATTAAATTAGGCCTATTTGTGCGGAAAGAGCTCGACCTTGAAAGACCTGGAGCTTTCCAAAGTGCCACCGAGGCCTTCCGCGTCGCAGATATTGAGTGAGATTGCTGGGCTCAAGTGTCTCACCAAGCTCTCTGTTTGCGACTTCTCTATCAGGTTCATTGGAATGCTTTACTTTCAAGCATTTTTTTAGTGATATAGACTGCATAAGTAGTGAGATTGTACCAACCGTGATATTTGCCCTTAAAAGCTTACATCTTTAGTATTCCAAAATTAGCCCACATGAAGTTGAGCTCCTAAATGGTTTAAGCATTCTGCATCTAGGGTCGTTAGTGAGCTAGAATGGGTTCTAAATCAGTGAAGCTTAAGCAGCTTCAAGGATCATTGCAAGGTAGGCTTGATGATTGCATTAGTGTTTATGCCTAGATGTTTCTTGAGTTTTTCTTGAGAGATAATTTAAAATTTTCTTAATGAACTTTTCTTATGGTCATACCATTCAGTTTTCATGAACTCTACGATACACAACTGCTAACAAACGCTCAAAAAGTAACAGAAAGAAGATAAATCATTACTTACGGGATGTTAAATTGGGACCTTAAAATTGGGGAAAGAACGTCGATGCACATCCTAACGTGTAGTATAGGTGCTGCCATGCAAGTTTACTATACTGGGAACATGAAATCTTTAAGGACATTTGTTGCTTTTATGATATATTTTATGGATCTTGAGGAAAAGAAACATGAAACGTGTCAAAGGTAATTATGTATTATTTGAAATATGTTCTTATCAATTAATGGTGGTCTGCAATTTAGTGGTCTGCAATTTTGTTAATTATCTCTATTTGGTTTTCTATTGAGTGAAATTCTTGTTTTTATTATGATATAACCGTTAATTTGGGTTAGCAATGTTTGTATATTTAGCCGATTGGCCCTCCATTACATCATGACCATTGGTTTCCTCATTTTGGTATCATGTAAAAAATAGCTACCTTTAACTTGATCCATTTTATGGTGTGTTTCCTGCAGATACCTCCCTCCAGAAATTGGCTGCGTATACAATTTGGAATATCTAGATCTTTTATTATTTAATATCTGTTTGTACTGATGTTTGTTATTTGCATTGTCTTTTAATTTGTTGTTGCAATAGGATGAAGCTTAATTTTTGTAGTATCTATGTGATCGATTGAAGCCTCGAGTACATTGTGAGCTTGTTAGGGGTTACTTGGATTTCATGCCACATCTGTGGAATATTATATTAATCAATAGAGGGTCCTCAGAGATTCGGATGGTAGTTGATGCATGTCGTCCATTTGATATAAGAGAGGAGACAAATCCTGAATATTATTGCAGGTCAGTATCTCTTGTATGAACCGATCTCGGTAAATCTCTTCATTGTTGAAGATGCTTTGCATCTGGTGAAATTCTTATTCATGTTATGGGTCACTGATTACTAATGGGGGTTTGTGCATCACACACACACCAACACCAACCCCCCAAACCCCCCCCCCCAAAAAAAAATCTGGTGTTCCCATGATTTGTAATGTCACTTCTGGTTTGATTATCAACTTGTCTGTGCTCAGAATCTAGCTCCTTTTCAGTGGAGAACCTTGTATTGCTATGTCATTTCAACTCTACTGCTTCCGATTCTGAATTTTTTTTCTTCATTCAGACAGTATCTTGTGCTATTTTTGCCTTTTTCTAGGACCCTCCCTACTTCAAATTCCTTTTGGGTCTTGTTTTTTGTTGTGGTTTTTGAACTGTTGTACACATATTGTCTGCTTGGCTGGTAAACCCATGGTGCAGTTTTTGAAAACAAATTTTTATGTTTTCCAAAAACAAGTCATAGCATGTTTATGTCTTAAAGGATATTTGTAACTGAGGTTTTGTGTATTTATCTATGTTTTTTGGTGGCAGGTATATTACTCTCAGTCGGACCAAAGTTTCTCCTCCCATTGGTCCTACTTCCTTCCCTTCTGTCTCCTCTTGTGGTGAAACTCCAAAAAAATCTGTTACTTCGCTCATCCGGCTCAAATATGGATCAAATGAGGCAGCAGGAAAGGTGTGTATGGTGTTTAATTAGTTGTGACAGGCCCGAAAAATTTGGAGCTAATTCCTGGCCTGTTATGCTGGAAGCTCTAGTATAGCCGGGCGGCTATACTCGGTTTTTTATTTTTTAACGGAATAGTATAGCCGTACGGCTAGACTGGGTTTTTTAATTTTTTAAAGAAATCGTATAGCCGACCGGCTATACTTGAGTTTTTAAAGCAATAGTATAGCCGTACGGCTATACTCGGGTTTTAAATTTTATTTTAAAGGAATAGTATAGCCAACCGGCTTTACGCGTTTTTTAAATTTTTTTAAAAAGGAATAGTATAGCCGGTCGGCTATAAACTGTTTTTATATTTTTTTAAATTTATAAATAGTATAGCCGCGCGATTATACTCGGTTTTTTACCTTTTTTAATTTATAAATAGTATGGCCGCGCGGCTATATGTGGTTTTTTATTTTTTGTACAGAAATATATATCCGCTAGGTTTTTTTTTTTTAGCTGAGGGCTATACTCAGGTTTTTCCTAATGTTCTGCTTGTTGCTCAAGTAGATTTTTTTGTCTTTAATTTTGTACCTAAAACATCTGGTGCAAGAATAAATACTTTTAATCACTTGAGTTACAAGTCTTTAACTTTACTTCACTTCAACAAATGTTTTGATATAGTCCAAAAGAGCTAAAAACGTGTACCTTTGGAAAGCATTGACCATTATTCTCGTGAGCCTCCACCAAAACCAATCCCTCCCTCCCCTCCTCCTGATTTTGATTCTTTTCGCCGCCGCCGCCACCATTTGCCACGCCAGCAACAAGTGGATAAGAAGCTCTCAGCTTTAATTATCTCAATATTATTATTTAGTAATTAAATAAAATAGACTAGAAAGAAACTTACTAAAATAACTCCTTTATCTTCTTCAACCATTGGTCTCTCAAGAAAAAATGCTGCCAATCCAAATTCCAAACCTCATGGTGTTATGGAATCTTATAAAATCCACAAGGATTACAATTCCTATGCTCTTGTGCTCTTGTGCTCTTGTGCTCTTGAATAAAGAAAAAGAAACTAGCTCTTAATATATTTAAGCCTTTTTATTCTTTCTAGCTAAGAAGAAGCCATTTACTATAAGCTCTTTATACAAGTATACAACAAAATTCACCAATAAATTAAATGAAATGTTTCAAGCATGCTCTCATGCTCCATACCAAAATGTCTTAAGACTACACTATAAATTCACAAATTCACTTAATATGTTAGTTATTATGATTAAATCGTCTTTTTTCTTTTTACCACGCGATATCTAAATATGAAAATTTTAAACTCGAATCTAACCCATATATGTTGTTCCTTTAACATAACTAATCACGTGAAGAGGTGATAATTAGGGCATGTGCCCCATCTAACTATTTGGGTAGAAAACAACATTTTTTTTCTTTTTAAACCACCCCTAATATTTAAATCCTTGTGCTACCATCACTAGAGTAGGCCGGTTTAGATTAATTATAAAATAATAAAAATTAAAAAAAAAACTAAACTATCACTTTTATCCATAAAAACAAGACGATTTGTCTTTGAAATTATAACTTTGTGATCTTCACGTGATGATTCTTTTTTTATGAATCTTCACGTGATCATTCTTTTTCTTTTTTTTATGAAATTAATGAAGAACTTTTATTGGACATGAAGTTGTATTATATTTTTGTTTCTTTAATTATTTACATTTTAATATATTATTTTACAAATTTGTCTGGTTAAAATAAAGTTGTTGTGCTTTAAAAATATTTCTTAAATGAGGATAATTTTGAATTTTTTGAAATTTTTTTTTTTGGCTGTATTTTAAAAAATTAATTATTGCAATGATTTATAAAATCATAGCCAATTTTGCCCGAAATAGAAAGTATATCTTCCGTTGTACCAAAGAAAAAAAACACAAGATTATTACTGCTAAAACAGGAAGAGATGGGTGTAATTTTATGGATAGTAGCAAGGGCAATATTGGCAATAACAAGTCCATTCTCGAAGCTTATAATATAACCAGTAAAGTAACCCACCTCAATTATAATCCATTTTCCATCTTCTACGTAGCCCCAAAAGCCATTCTCTGCCTTTGACTCTTGGATCAACGATCCACAAAATGCTAGCAGTTTTCGACAAATCGGTGGCTAAGAGCCCCGAGGCTCTGCAGAGCCCTCAGTCTGGATCAGTCTCGGCTCTGAAAGATGGCTTTCTCGCGCAGCACTTTGCCTCTGTGCACCCTTCTTCTGTCACTGTCAATTTTGGCTCTTCTGGTCTCATCGTCTATTCTCTTGACAAACAGAACCCTCTTCTTCCCAGGTAAAACTTCGCAAGCCATCCCTTGTTAAAGAAAAAACAGAAATGGAAGATACCCTTTAAGAAAACCAGAGATTAAAGATTGCCCCTTTCTTTGTTTTTGATCGTTTCTGTAGTTTTTGGTTGATCTGAGCTTGATGATTTGTGAGTTGTTTGGTTTTTTCTGTGGGGGTTTCTCATTTTGTTTGTGTTTTAGTTTGCTTCTGGTGATCGGAAAACGTTGATTTGGATTAAATCTGTAGCAGTAGTTTCTGTAACTTAGTGAAAAAAAAAAAAAAAAAAAAAAAAAAAAAAAAAAAATATAGTATGTGTTTTGGCTCTATTGGGTAAGAATAAATTTTAGAGATTGGCATTCCCTGATAGGTTTATCGAAATCATTTTTCTGCTTTATTTTATTTTTTAAAATATTGTAAAGGGCTTAAATGATCTGTATTTATTTGGGTGAGTTAGTCATTGATGAAGACTATATGGTTTCATTGGATGGTTTCTTCGAATGAAGACAAAGAACATATGGTTTATTTGCAGGAGAAATGAGACAAAAGGACAGATTAACTCTTTGGCTATATCCTCTTTGTTTTTGAAATGTTATGGGTATATATTTTTTGGAATGAGATCATTGCATTGTTGTTTTACATTCGTTTATAATTTTTTATTGTTTTCGGCTGTGGAAGATCGATCCTATGATTTTGTTGTGCTTACCTCCTATTGTTGTTTCATGAGGAGAAGATTTAACAGTGGTACTTTATGATTTCACATGCTAATGAAAACACTGTCGATTTTTTTCACATGCCAAAGAACAATTAACTCCAATTTTGTTATCGTGTCGATTTTTTAGCAACAAATTTTTCTTGTCCGAGGGTATAACTCTTAGTTTTCTTTTTGTCCTGATGCCACTTCAATTCAATGTTTGATATATTTCATCGTATATTGTTAGGCTGTTTGCGGTTGTGGACGACATTTTTTGCCTGTTCCAAGGCCACATTGAGAATGTTGCGCTTCTCAAGCAACAATATGGATTGAACAAGACGGCCAATGAAGTGATCATCATTATTGAAGCATACAGAACTCTGAGAGATCGAGGTCCTTATCCTGCTGATCAGGTTGTGAGAGACATCCAAGGGAAGTTTGCATTTATTCTCTATGACAGTGCTTCCAAAGCCACTTTTGTAGCTGCTGTAAGTAAAGCATCTCTCGGTTGTCACTCGTTCTTCAATGTTTGCTTTCAAGTTCCTGTGGTCTCTTTCTTTGTTCCTACTGGTCATTTGCTCTTGTAGTTGAGCTTAGTGCTTGTCTTGTGCAGGATCCTGATGGGAATGTTCCGTTCTTCTGGGGAACTGATTCTGAAGGCCATCTTGTTCTTGCAGACGATGCAGAAGTTGTGAAGAAGGGCTGTGGGAATTCTTTTGCACCATTTCCCAAAGGTATAACTATGACAAAGGCCTGATATAAAAAACTGTTTAGCATTTTCTTGGAATCCTTTCTGCATTGTACGATGTTCCAGCTAACTTAATAGTCGAAAATACAATGCCACTGATGTGTATGAGCTATGGAATATCTCTCAAGTTAATTTGGGGGTGATGTGGGTGCATTCAATTTGCCATAGTAGTATGAAATTAATAGTTGTGTGCATTCAATTGCTTCACTTGTAAATATGTTGCGGTTTTCTCATGTTGCTCATTAGGATGATCTAGGTCTTTCTTCCTTTTCGGTTGCTTGGTCTTAGCATGGACTTTTAATTTGATTCCTTAGTACATTAGCTAGACTGCTAACAACTTTTTCGGTACTATCATGTCAGGATGTTTCTTCACTTCCTCTGGAGGCTTGAGGAGTTATGAGCATCCCCACAATGAGTTGAAGGCGGTGCCAAGGGTGGATAGTTCAGGTCAAATGTGTGGTGCCAATTTCAAGGTTGATGCTGAGGCTAAGAAGGAATCGAGTGGCATCCCAAGAGTCGGGAGTGCTGCCAACTGGTCAACAACTTACTGAGTTTATATCTATTTTCTTGGCGAGGCTTTTGCTAAGTAGACCTTGAATTAGTTCTGAACTGATCCATCTATTCTCTAGTGTTTTCCATCTTGATTGACTCTGTTGCCTGTGGCTACCAAAGTTTATATGATGATTGGACGTAAGACATGATTATATACTTGCTTACTGTCAAAAGCCATAAGGCCCATAACCTTCTGGCATAGAACATCAAATAATACTACAATGGATACAGACCTTTACTGGTACTGTAGTTCAACTTCTACATATCATGCTACTGCATTATGTTTATGCTTTAAAAAACTTAGGATATATTGTTGTATATCATTAGAGTTTTGAACAAACTACACACATATATATATAGCATGAAATTGAAATGTTCCGGTATTTCTTGTGTCAAAGAAAAGCCTTAGACCTCAGTCCTTTGCATCTGCAATGCCTCCTGCAGTTATCTGAAAAACGTGCATATCTGTCAAGAATTAACAAACGAATGAAATATGGGCATTTCCTACAATTTTTTGTCATCTCGGTTATTAGGATCAAAATTTTCACCAAAGATGGCAATCAGAAAATTCAGAGTATAGTAATTACGCTAAGAGTAAGTATGAAGGATATTGCTTCAGCCTCAGGCAGGTTTGGGGCATCATACACCTTGCAGACGCGCTGTTCACCTTTGCCTTTCCTGAACATGAGCCTGATTGTTGCTGCATGGGCAAGGACGTGTCCTCCCGCAGGTTTCTTTGGGTCCGATATGAACACTCCGCCACCGGGGTCAGCTATGACTGCACAATTATGTGATTTTCCAATAAGCTTATAAAATGATTGAGCACGGAAGGGCCTTCAAAATTGGTCGATCACTAATTACCTTGGTTGGTCATGTAGACAGCAACATTGAATTCCTCAGCTATCTTTGTTAATCGGGAAAGCATCTGAGCTAGTTTTTGCTGCATATTAAAATTTGCTTATGTTATTAAAAGAGAAATGAATGGTAAAGAACAACATAAGATCTAAATCTGAAATGTTATAGGCATTGCAGGGAATCCATGGAGCAGACCTGGCGGTCAGCAAGTTCTCCTCTTCCAGTGAAGTCCACTCGAAAGAGAGCAATCACTGAATCCACAATCTGAAAAATATGAAGACATAAAATCAATCTTCCTAGCTTCTTGATAATTGTCCATAAGAGAGTTTTTGTTAGTGAAATCTTACCAGAAGTCTGAATGGCTCTTCAGACATTTTTGCAGCTAGACCAAGAAGCAGGTTATGCTGATGCTCATATGTATAGGCACGAGCATAAATGATCTTTTGCAGCCGCAGAAAATGATACAGTTAGTTCACAATAATTGCATCATTAGTTTAACTGTTGCATATGGATAAAATGAAACTTACATTGTCAAGGACAGCTCCTGGGTCCAACCCAAATCTTTCAGCTATGGGCACAATTCGATCGGGTCGGCTGCAAGTGCATATAGTTAAGAAGAAAACATACTTAAACTGAACTTGGTGGAATTTTTTAAGACAATTCTTGCTTGCATTGAAATGTGCAGTATGAAATATTAAATGGGATGGACAAACAAGAAGGATACAAGGTTCCTTCAGTATCAATGTAAGCAACTTTTCCATTCCCTCCCTTCATGTTAGTGGGAAGCTGCAAAGTAAAAGGCAACCTCAATCAGCAAAGCTTGATGCCTATCTTGTGTTATTTGAATCAGATTGCATTATTCAATATAGTTGAGCTCTGGTTAGTAAAGGACCAGAACAGAGTTTTACACAATGGCTTAATGACCTCCCTGTATGCTACGGCATAACTAAAGGAGAGAGAGGAACCTGTGTACAAACGCAGAGAGTATGTGCAAGCTGTGTTTTCCCAGACCTGAAATCAATGTTATTTATATGGTTAGTAAAGAAGCACAAATCAAAATATTAGAATTGCAAATAAGGTTTCTTAGTTTCGAATTCGATACAAGAAATGGACGGTGATAATGCATCAAAGAAACAGTGCCTCACCGAAATTCCCCAAAGGCTTCCGTGATTGACATAGTTTCAATCCCACCTTCAATTTATTTACGCACAAATTAACTGAAGCAATTTAAGAAACACAATAAATCATTTTAACAACAAAGAGCCCAAGATTACCGCCTAACAGTTCATCCAGGGCTTGGCTTCCAGTTGTAATGCGGATAACTGACTTTCTCTATACACAAAAACAAAAAACAACTCCTCAGCTTCACAGTAGATCATTGCGTTCGTAAATCAAGAAAATTTGATCTGACGGCTCAGATCTTCTTGATTCACAAAGTCAAATCAAAACCATCGCAACTTTGAACTTACTCTGGTCAGAGCATCACTTCCAGTAATATATCCATAATTCTGGTGAAAAAAAGAAGATACATTAACAAAAACCAGAAGAAGGCTAACATTCACAAAACTTCAGAATCTCATAAGAATGTTTCAGATTAAGAAAATCTGAGTGCGAACCACTATCTTTTCAGCAGCTTCGCATATCTTCTCAACTTTAGCCTCAGATAAACCTTTGATTCCAGTCAAGTTCTGCCAAACAGAAATCAGAGTAAGGAATCGGACCTTAACAGGCGCTCAGTGTAAGAAATTAGAACTTAAATTCGTTTTACCTTCTTCGTATGCATCATCAAGCCATTGCAGGTGTAGATCCCAGCGTCTTGAAGCTTCTTAATATCTCCGGCATTGATTCCCTGAGCAATCACTGCACAAAACTCTATTTCCTCAGTTTTGAAGCAAAAGTCGCTCAAAACTTACGTCTACAGTGAGAATCGGGGAAAACTAGTTCGATTTCACTGAGAAATCAAACTGAATTACTTAAACGAAGAGATATTCATAGAATTTTTGGAGTTTCTTTTTTTACAAAAACAGAGCAAATCGAACAGAATTTTAAAAATCCAAAAGAAAATTGAAATCCGATTCAGCTCTGAACACTGAATCACAGATATCAATCTTGGAACGATGAATGTTTAAATAAATCGAGAAAAATAGTTAACGAATTCTATTTTTCTGAATTTAAACGAAAATAATGTGCGATTCGAAGTGGTATATATCGAGAATTAAGCATGTGAACGGAAAGCGAAGTGAAGCGGGGGTCGTGAAGAAGCTTACACTTGTCGATCGCTTCAAAGAGGTCCTCTTCATCGTCGATGTCTTCGCGTTCGACGAGCTGTAGCTGGCTCTGCTCTTCGGCTCTGAGCATCGTCACACAGAGAACGTTAGGTTTCAATTATAGAGAAGAATATGCTCTATGATTCGAACTGAAACGAAGATAAGGTGTTTTCAGATCTGTGATTTACTTGAGAGTAGCGATCATCTTCGTCGTTGTGGTTGAAGAAACCTCGGGCGAGTGTTTGGATTTTGAAGAATGGAGAGAGAGAGAGAGAGTTTTGAATATTTGAATTGTGGAGAAATGTGAGTGAGAGAGACTCAATTTAAAGGGCGGGAAGAAGAGCGACGGGGCATTCGGTTGTAAAAATTAATTTTAATTTTGATATTTCTTTTTGTGATAGCTCGACGAGGAGTTCGTTAGGCGGTGGATGAGGTCCCGTGTTTCGCTGTTTTGCATGCATGATGTATGATGGCCGGGTAGTTTATGGTTTGTAACCTCCGGGTAAAATCTGTGCAATTGGTACATTGAAGGGCTCTGATCTTGCCATGTCATTGTTAAAATTCTTATTTCTTTGGCTGTGCAGGTATACCAGATGGTCAAGATGGGAGGTCATGATCCTACCATGGGACCCATGCGTTAACAAAAGTTAAAAAGAAAAAGATTAGTCAACGGTCTAAATTTCATGAATCAATCTAATCAATAGTCTGAATCAATAGATTCAAACACGAATCCGTCTAAATTTTTGTTCTAGTTAAAAGAAGCCTAGGCTGAAAAACTAAAATGAATCACAGTGCCTCTTGCGAACAGTGAGAGACTAAAGTACAAAATGATCGGTGCTCTAAATGAAGAAACAAGTACATAAAATGAGGATAACACTATTTTGTTATTCTCGGCCAATTACGATATGTCATGCGTAATAACTTTTTTAAGCGTCAGTCTGTGATTGATAGTACTATCCCCATTTCTTACAAATTTTTCTGATCTAAAAAGTGCTGATGAAGCTCCATTTAGAGCTCCAATGAAATCTAAAATGGTATCCCAATAATTGGGGCTCTAAAAAAACAAAATGAATGTATGGGGCCCATTGGTTAGGACTCTAAATACATGGCAAGTAAGCTGCAACTTTTGTTCCGCATGAGCACATTGGGTTTCAAGAGCTTCGACCATGTCCATACATTTAGGCATGTGGTTGCAAATTGCAATGCTCTAGTGAGCTGAAGCATTAGGATGGATTTTTGGCATGGGTTGCTATACCTTGCAAGTTGCAATCCCAAAATGTTGCCCTTACCAAGCCCAAAATACTTCCATCTCATTTTTCAAGCACAATGAATATTTAGCTTAAGCCAAAACTAGGAGAGAAAACTCCCAAGCAATGTGAACTTGAGATGGAAGAGGTTTCTAGTAGTCCTTTTATGTGTGGCCAATCATGGTATGAGTGCAAGTTCGATTGAAAACTCTTATTCCGATCCTAAAATTCAAGTTTTGGCAAGTTCAAATTCAATTTCAACATTTAAAAGTTCCGCAATCTGAAAATTATAAATAAATGAATAATAAATTGGAATTACAACGTATCTCAAGAGTTTGAATGTTTCGAATTCCGAAATATATTGGAGTTTCAAGCTTATACTACACACAGTGCCTAATTTCAATTTTTTTTGCCACAGTCAAGGAAAGGAAAGAGAGGGGGATGAGAGTTTTCTCACACACAATATCAAGGTACAACGGGGATTTGAAGCTAAGACCACTAGTTTGCAAGTCAAAGTATTTTTCCACTAGGCTAAGACCCCCTTGGCATAACTACTTTCAGATGAGAGTTATTCCATAAACCTCCGCTTGGATGAAAGAATTGAAAATTACATAGAATTATTAAATGACGGAATTTGGATATCTATCGTTTAAATTTCTAAAAATTAATAATTTTAGTGTTTGGATTTACGTGTGTCAAATTTTGTAATTTACAAAAATTACAGTGAAATCGAATTCTTGCTCAATTAGAATTGTGAAATGACGACTCTTTTAGCATACATTAAACTCATGAAATAAGTTGCCAAACAATGGAAATATCAATTCCTGCTCATTTCATAAGTTTCATGTTTAAGTTGCCAAACAATGAAAATGTCAATTTCTTATAGTCAATTTCTGACTTTTAGCTAAATTCCGAATTATTTCCCTCCATCTAAACAGAATGTAAAAGATAACAACATTTAAAAAGGGGTTATTTACTGTAGACATCTTTGAACTATGGCCCCAGTTGCAATTGGGTCAATGAACTAATTTTTGAGGCAATGACATCCTTTAATTGGACAAATAGTTGCAATTGGGTCCTATCGTCCAATTATGTCAATTTGTCTGTCAAAATGAGGGATAAAAGCGTTATTTCGAGTCTGAAGAAAAAAACTGAAAAAATAAAATAAATAAATAAACTTAAAAATAAAATTCCATCTCTTTTTCGCTCTGTCTCTCCCTTGCTCTCGCAACCCATTACCCCCCTTAAAACCCATATCACAACACAATGCAGAAAAATGATTTGTATGCATGAACCAGATTCAAAATCGAACCTGTATATAAGGAGTTAAAAGCGAAAGCTGCAAAGCCCAACCGAACTGTACACTGGCGGAGACCGTACAGCTGAGAATAAGAGTCGTAAGGGTATTGTATTTGTGTCCGGGTTGAATCGGTGGCAGCGAGAGGTCGCCGGTCCCATTCAGAACCTTAGGGGACGAAGACGAAGAGGAATTAAGGTCGATCCGATGATGAGCCCCGTCTGTTCCCGTCATTTCCACCTCCGCCTCCCTCAGGTTTCTGTACGGCACCCGGCTGGAACCCGAGTCCGTCTTCCCCGCCATGGCAACTCGGTTTCAGTGACTCAGTAATGGCTGCGACTCAAAAGCTCAATTTCCCGCACATCAAACTGTAAAATGATGCGAATCTAGGTCATCACATGTAGATCGAACTCCAGCATTGGAACTGAGAAGAATAAAGCGTGTGAGATTTGCAGGTCGGTCAAAAAATTTGGGCGGGTGTGCAATGGTTTTGATTGCATTTCAGCGGTAGATTTACGTTGCATCGCAGCACAATGAAGGTTCCTCTTTTGCTCTGTCATTTTTCTGCATTGTGTTGTGAGAGAGAGGGAGAGGCAGAGTGAAAGAGAGAAAGGGATTTTGATTTTGATTTTTGATTTTTAAGTTTATTTATTTATTTATTCAGTTTTTTTCTTCAGACTCGAAAGGACGCTTTTACCCGTCATTTTGTCGGACAAATTGACAGAGTTGGACGGTAGGACCCAATTGCAACTATTTGTCCAGTTAAAGGATGTCATTGCCTCAAAAATTAGTTCACGGACCCAATTGCAACTGGGGTCATAGTTCAAGGACGTCTATAGTAAATAACCCTTAAAAAAACTAGCATTTAAAAATTGGTTCAATACCTCTTTTATCCTTCTACTTGTACTCATAATTTCAATATGGTCCTTGCGATTTCAATTGATGTTCTTGAATTTTACTATATCAGATATTTTAGTTATTTGCATTTAATTTTAACATAAATGTGCATACACTTCACACGCAAAAGTTCACACATTAAAAATCAAAGTAACACACAAAAGTTCACACATTAAGTGCCAATTTGGCATTGCTTATTTGGGGTGATAAGTGATTTTTAAAAAATTTTGAGAAGCCCAACCCGTTTGGTAAACTGCGAAAAAATCACTTATTATTAAAAATTGCTGTGAGAGAAAGCTATAAGGGAAAGCAGCTAATGAGGTGCTTTCATTTTCTGATTATGCAGGAATCAGTTTCGAAGAGGTGTTGGGTTTAATGATTATGCAGCAATCATTTTCTGATTTTGCGTAAAATCAATACCAACAACACTTTTAACAAAAATTTTACCAAACGCCAAACTGCTTTCTTTCACAGCTGATTTCTCTCACAGCAAATCTGACAGCGATTATTTTCACAGCACAACAATGCCAAACTGGCCCTAAAGATCAAAATGGTTAACTTGATAATGCAGAAGAAATAAATTTGGTCAAACTCATGAATCAAAACAAAAATTCAAGCAAAACTCAAGTGCCAAGTAATTTCTTATTTGTTGGCTTAGAATTTGTCAAGTACTTTCCAAATTGCTCAGCGCACTCCTCACTTCTACGGTACAAAAAAAGTTCTCAAAAAAGAAATATCCAATGCGGTGCGTTGATTTTTGACACCTCAAAACATTAAAAAGTAACAAATTCATATTTAAATCAGGATCCTGCAAAACTTGTTTGCTAAGAAAAGTCGCGGTGGCGCGGGTGCTCAAATCAGGAATTTATAGATAATAGTGCGTGACTCATTGTACTTCGCTTCGGGGAAACTACACAGTAGAAAGTACTAAATTCTCGGCTCTCTAGGGTTTTTTTTTCTCTCTCTAATTATTCACAAAGGAGCGGTCAGTCTTCTTCCCCGCTCCTCTTTCGATTTTCTTTCTTCCTTCCCTCGCTCTCTTATTATTTTCCGTCATTCTTTCCTCCAATGCCCATTAATCCTATATTTTCTCTCATCCCAAACAGATCTGTCATCCGGGGCAGTTCAAAAATTTGGATTATTTTGAAATTACAGCTCTGATTTTCAATGCAAGTCCCAGATTCTGACGAAGCTGCCCCCGAAGCCCTCGAAAACCTCAAGGAGCGTGGAGAACCAGAAGCCTCCAATTCGACTGTGGAAGATGGAGATGATGCTGCCACTGCTGAGGACGAGTCGGCAGTTCTCGACATCTCCGGGAAAAGCTTGGACTTTTCGATCAGGGAGAATTTTGACGACGCTGCGGCTTTGTATTTGTACAAAAACGTGTTTAATTTATTGCCCAAGTCTATTGGGGCGCTCAAGCGGTTGAGGACATTGAAGTTTTTTGGGAATGAGATTAATTTGATCCCACCGTTGGGTTCGTCGGAGTTCGGGAGCTTGGTGGGCTTGGAACGCTTGCAAGTGAGGATACCGTCGCCGGAGTTTGGTGGGTTGCCATTTAATAAATTGGAAGGCTTGAAAGAGCTTGAGCTTTCCAAAGTGCCACCGAGGCCTTCCGCGTTGCAGATATTGAGTGAGATTGCTGGGCTCAAGTGTCTCACCAAGCTCTCTGTTTGCCACTTCTTTATCAGGTTCATTGGAATGCTTTACTTTCAAGTATTTGTTTAGTGATATAGACTGCATAAGTAGTGAGATTGTACCTACCGTGATATTTGCCCTTAAAAGCTTACATATTTAGTATTCCAAAATTAGCCCACTTGAAGTTGAGCTCCTAAATGGTTTAAGCATTGTGCATCTAGGCTAGTTAGTGAGCTAGAATAGGTTCTAAATCAGTGAAGCTTGAGCTTCAAGGATCATTACAAGTTAGGCTTGATGAGGGAGTAGGATGACTTAATGATTGCATTAGTGTTTATGCCTAGATGTTTTTGGAGTTTTTCTTAAGAGATAATTTAAAATTTTCTTAATGAACTTTTTGGTGTGAGTGATGTTCTAACATTCTGAAATGTCTGTGTTTGTCTTAATATATGTATGCTTATGGTCATACAATTCAGTTTCCATGAACTCTACGACACACAACTGCTAACAAACACTCAAAAAGTAACGGAAAGAAGAGAAATCATTACTTACGGGATGTTAAATTGAGACCTTAAAATTGGGGAAAGAAAGTTGATGCACTAGGCGCTGCTATGCAAGTTTACTATACTGGGAACATGAAATCTTTAAGAACATTTGTTGCTTTTATGATATATTGTATGGATCTTGAGGAAAAGAAACATGAAACGTGTCAAAGGTAATTGTGTATTATTTGAAATATGTTATTTCAATTAATGGTGGTCTGCAATTTAGTGATCGATAATGCCGTTGTTAATTATCTCTATGTGGTTAGCTATTGAGTGAAATTCTTGTTTTTATTATGATATAACCATTAATTTGGGTTAGCAATGTTTGTATATTTAGCCGAATGGCCCTCCATTACATCATGGCTATTGGTTTCTTCATTTTTTGTATAATGTAAAAAATAGTTACCTTTAACTTGATCCATTTTATGGTGTGTTTCCTGCAGATACCTCCCTCCAGAAATTGGCTGCTTATACAATTTGGAATATCTAGATCTTTCATTCAACAAGATGAAGAGTTTGCCAGCTGAAATTAGTAATTTAAATGCCTTGTTATCATTAAAAGTTGCTAATAATAAATTGGTGGAGTTACCTTCGACTTTGTCCTCTCTGCAAAGGTTGGAGATCTTGGACCTGTCAAATAATAGGTTGACATCACTAGGGTTTCTTGAGCTTGACTTGATGCACAACCTCCAGAATTTAAATCTTCAGGTAAGTACATACAACCACAAACAAGGAGTATCATAGTCAAGTATTCTTTTTCAGGTTTTATGTTCTTATATAATTCACATTAATCACATTCCAATGTTTAATTCATTTAATTGAGATGTGATTTATTTCCCAAACTTATTCTCTTTAACTTGCTGAAAATCATATTCTGTTGCTTTGCTGCTCTCTTCCGGGTGGCTTTGTTATTTTTTTTGGGTGCCCAACCACCTGAACCCGTTACATAAACTAGCAAAGGAGCTGTCTTTGGACAAATGGTAGGCTATCATGTTTCTTGCAACCATGGTGCAACTACCTTTTGAATTCATTTAATTTCTTTGGAAACAGTGTGTATGTGCATTTGTAAAATCATGGTGGACTCCTTGATCTCATTCTTTTCTTGGTTTATTTTCATCTCACATGTTGGAAATATGTGTTGTATTTATTAATGGATTATTATTATTTTTTCTATTTCTTTTATCTTTTGAGTTGTATTATGTATATTCTTGATTTCTTTTGGAATTATCATTATTCAGTTTATTCTTTTTTGAACGATATCTGATATGAAAACCTGAATGGTTTGTTGCATGATCTTCTGTGGTTCAGTACAACAAGTTTCTCATGCATTTTCAAATACCTTCATGGATATGCTGCAATTTGGAAGGGAATGGAAAGGACACACTCGATGATGATGATGATTGTAGCAGTTCCTCTGTTGAAATGGATGTTTATGAAACCCCCATTCAGAAGAATGATGAAAGTCTTTCTCGTAGAGGTAAGGCTGTAGAGTTACATCATTACTTTATTTAATCTTCAGTTTTATGTAATCAACTCTCTCTCTCTCTCTCTCTCTCTCTCTCTCTCTACACACATATATTATATTGTGATTTGACTCATATTGTTCATGTTGTGACAGGCTCTCGTCATAGTTCAACAAGCCTAATTATTGGGCATGGGCATCCGTCAAACAGTCGGTGTTGTGCAGCTCGGAAGTCAGGTAGATGGCGGAAGCAAGGGTATCATTTGCAGCAGAGAGCTCGTCAAGAGCGCCTGAACAACAGCAGGAAGTGGAGAGGTATGGATCCTTCCAATTTGTTATACTTGAAGGAAGATGGAGAATGTAAACCAGGCAACACAGATCGTCTTGCTTCTGAATCTTATCCTGAAGGGGCATCAGATATTATCAATCTGGATAATGATGATGGTGATAAAGATTCACTCTCTAGGGAAGTTCAAAGTGAAAATGTCCATGAAGATGTTGTATGCGGTAAAGTGAGTTTGAAGAAGGAGCTTGATGTAGGAAATTGCTCATCTGTCAGCATTGACTCTAACACAATAGATAAAAGTGATGAAAAGGATTTCTGTGAGTTTGATGCATCGTCGATCCCCGGTCAAGAGGTTTCTGCTAAGCAAGATGAAGGTACATCATCTGAAATATCAAAAAGCACAACTCACCACAAGAGGCCCTTTGATGGGCATCATGATAATCCGAGACAGCTCAAGTATCCAAGATCTAGGGCTGCTGATAGTTCAAATTTATCTCGCAAGTATAGTGAACTTTCATTTTGCAGTACTGAGGACGATCTTTCAGAAGGCTTTTATGACGCAGGACGTGACAGGCCGTTTATGCCACTAGAGGTTTATGAGCAAAATTTCCATCTTGACTCACGCGAAGTTCTTCTTGTGGACAAGGAATGGGATGCAGAGTTGGATTCAATTTTATGTTCTGCCCAAGAATCAGTGTATCGTTTATATTCAGATGGAAATCAAGCTGATGAGCTACAGATTGCGTCGTTTCTTGCTCTTTTTGTATCAGATCACTTTGGGGGAACCGATAGGGGTGCCCTTGTTGAATGGGCACGTAAAGCTAATCCTCTTTCAGACTACAGGAAGCCCTTTGTTTGCACTTGCCCAACAGGAAACATGGACTCTATTAGTTTGTCTTCTAAACCAATTGCGAAGACTGTTGAAGATATTGGGTTTTCTGATCTTTGTGAGAAATCTCTCCGTTCTCTTAAAGCACGACGAAAGTCCATTATAATTCCCATTGGAACCTTGCAGTTTGGTGTGTGTAGGCATAGAGCATTGCTATTCAAGGTGATTCTTGTGCTAAATTTATTATTTAATATCTGTTTGTACTGATGTCTGTTATTTGCATTGTCTTTTAATTTGTTGTAATCTGATGAAGCTTAATTTTTGTAGTATCTATGTGATCGATTGAAGCCTCGAGTACGTTGTGAGCTTGTTAGGGGTTACTTGGATTTCATGCCACATGCGTGGAATATTATATTAATCAAAAGAGGGTCCTCAGAGATTCGGATGGTAGTTGATGCGTGTCGTCCGCTTGATATAAGAGAGGAGACAAATCCTGAATATTATTGCAGGTCAGTATCTCTTGTATCTATGAACCGGTCTTGGTAAATCTCTTCATTGTTGAAGATGCTCTGCATCTGGTGAAATTCTTACTCATGTTAAGGGTCACTGTATTGCAATGCCGAACTGATTTTGGATTGGGTTATCATGAAACTCTTGGTAACCCTGTAGACTAATGGGTGTGTTGTGCATGACACAACCCCCCCCCCAAAAAAAAAAAAAAAAAAAAAAAATGTTCCATGATTTGTAATTTCACTTCTGGTTTGATTATCAACTTGTCTATGCTCAGAATCTAGCTCCTTCTGAGTGGAGAACCTTGTATTGCTATGTTGCATTTCAACTCTACTGCTTCCAATTCTGAAATTTTTTTCTTCATTCAGACTGTATCTTGTGCTATTTTTTCTTTTTTTCAAGGACCCTCCCTACTTCAAATTCCTTTTGGGTCTTGTTTTTTGTTGTGGTTTTTGAACTGTTGTACACATATTGTCTGCTTGGCTGGTAAACCCATGGTGCAGTTTTTGAAAACAAATTTTTATGTTTACCAAAAACAAGGCATAGCATGTTTATGTCTTAAAGGATATTTGTTACTGAGGTTTTGTGTATTTATCTATATTTTTTGTGGCAGGTATATTCCTCTCAGTAGGACCAAAGTTTCTCCTCCAATTGGTCCTACTTCCTACCCTTCTGTGTCCTCTTGTGGTGAAACTCCCAAAAAATCTGTTACTTCGCTCATCCGGCTCAAATATGGATCAAATGAGGCAGCAGGAAAGGTGTGTATGCTGTTTAATTAGTTGTGACAAGCTCAAAAAAATTGGAGCAATTTTGTGGCCTTATGTAGTTGGTGGTTATGCGGGAAGTTATTTGATAGAGCGTCTAATAATTCCTAGGCTTGTTTGTAGTCATGATAATGATTCTATCTCTGGCTCTCTCTTTTTTTAACTTGTACAGTTATGTTGTGAGTCATTGTTGAAAGTTTTACGTTAACTAACTCTTCTTCTAAGCTTTTAGTTTGGTGGTGGTTGTAGTTTCTGGTTAGGTTGTCTTAATATGCCTGGTTAGGTTTGGTTTGTTTTTTGTTTTTTTTATTTTTTTCCAGTCCAATGTTTCTTTGTCCATTGAATATTAACCATTTGGTTCTGCTGATGGATGTTGCAGATGCGTACTTTAGAGGTATGTGGGGCTTTAACGGATGAAATTAGGAACTTTGACTACAGTTGCTTAGGAGAAATAAGAATTTTAGGTGCTCTGAAACACCCATGCATAGTAGAAATGTATGGACATCAGATATCATCCAAGTGGGCTCCTTCTGTAGATGGTAGTCATGAGCATCGGATATTGCAATCAATAATTTGGATGGAGGACATAAAGGACGGTTCCTTACAGGTGAATTTTACCGGTTAAATTATCAGGTTTTCTTTTGCTTAGCATTTTTATATTTTGTTTTAAATCTTTTCATCTCCATCATGTGACAGAGTTTTATACAAAAGCTTTCAAAAGCTGGTGAGAAGCATGTCCCGGCGGAGTTAGCTTTGTGCATAGCTAAAGATGTTGCATGTGCACTAGTGGAGTTGCATTCAAAGCACATAATTCATCGTGACATAAAAAGTGAAAATATTTTGGTTGATTTGGATAAGAAGAGAGCTGATGGAACATCTGTTGTGAAGCTCTGTGATTTTGATAGAGCAGTTCCTCTTCGGTCTTACTTGCATACATGCTGTATCGCCCATATAGGAACACATCAAGCGGATGTTTGTGTTGGAACACCTCGATGGATGGCCCCAGAGGTTTTGCGAGCAATGCATAAACGAAATATTTATGGACTGGTACGTCTTTTACATGCCAAGGATTTTTGTGCTTAAATTAATGAAAAATACTTGGTCTGCTTACAAGATACACTATATTTTGGTTTTCAAATTGACTTTTGTTGCACAAGTGATAAAGTCCATGAATTGCCATTTCAGATATATAGCATTTTCCGCATGTGAAGAATGCTACCACATTACCTTGTACACCATAACTCAATTTTAAATTTAGGAAAACCACAAATTGCACTGCTAGAAATCTATCTACCTAAAACATACATGTGTGTTGAATTTCTAGATGGTTCCAAGTGTTCCAACCTCAATATTGTCGCTTTCTTCTATATTAAATCAGTGCAACTTTGCTTTTTTTTTTTGCGTAGTTTAAGTTTTATTCCTTTATTGTTACAGGAAGTTGATATCTGGTCCTTTGGGTGCCTGCTGTTGGAAATGTTGACTTTGCAAATTCCGTATGCGGGAGTATCTGAAATGGAGATTAATGAACTTCTGACGGTACTAATCTTCTCTCTCTCTCTCTCTCTCTCTGTTATGAAGACTTTTGTATGGTTTGTAAGAGAAAGTGAAATATGAAAATATGACTAAATAGAGGGACTGGTTTTGAGGGGTCCATACTTTCAGTAATTGTTGAAACTGAAGTTGGAATCTTTTAGTCAGTGAAGTGAGAAAGGGAATATCTTAATCCTTATATGTTTATTCCATAGCTCCATGAGTTTGTTTGGCATTAGGACCCTAAGGTTGCTGCAGTAGAGCCCTTGTAAGGGGTTTCTAGAGTACTTTTCCTTCGGATGATGGTTGATAAATTGATATACAGCCTTCAATCGTGCATCTAGATTGTGTTAGCTAATTGTTTTAGGTTACATTTGTTTATATTCTAATGAGATTTTAAGGTTGAACATTTCCTTATCTCTGAAGTAATTCTGCTTATTGTTTGTTGCATACAGATGGGAAAACGGCCAAAGTTGACAGAGGAGTTGGAGGCATTTCGGTCATTGGACGAGCCAATAATGACTCAAGCTGGTGCGGAGCTTAACGGAACAGAGGCCGACTTAGACACACTGAGGTTTCTTGTTGACTTGTTCTACCAATGTACCGAGGAGAATCCGCAGAATCGTCCGACAGCTGACAACCTTTACGAATTGTTACTCAAACACAGCAGCTCTCTTCCAAAATCAAGAACTTAGAAATACTAGATTGAACTTTTAGGCAATAATATTCTATAGAGAACTCCAAATTTTGTAGCCCCAATGATGTATTTTCGCTGTGTCAGGTTAGGCAGCTATGTTGTATTATTATGTCTCCTGTAAGGTCTGTAATCTAATTGGAGATTTGTAATTTTTATTGGTGGTAGTTTCTGACGCTTCGTTATCCATGTATTATTTTGAGACTGTAAGTTGGCCAGATAAATCATAAATAGCTCTCCAAATTCTGATTATGCAGATTTGGAATTTGGTTATATACATGTACGCAAAAACTTTTAATTATCAAAATCATAGAATAAGGGTTTAATATTATCTTTGTTGGGTAATTTATTTTAAAGCCCCAGTTTTAAATTATTTTCTGTGTAAAGTCCTGTTATTCGTTTGCCTTAGGTTGAGAAATATTGAAAATATAAAGATATATGGCGTCGAGTATCTTATTTTACCCCTTCAAATAAGCAGATGCCATACCTAGAAAATGAAAAGTAAAATGAATTTTTTTTAGGTTTCTAAATCAAAATTATAGGGGATTGAGGATCTAATTCAATGTGACCAAAAGGATTTGATGGATTTTCTAAAATTAAATTGTAAACTAAACAATAATTAGTTGCCTTCTTATCCCTTATTTTGTTATTACAAAAGTTCCAAATCCACTTTTAATTTTGGAAATGGAAAAGAAAGCAAGATAAAAAGGTGTACTAATGAAAAATAGTTTTTCTTGGCCAAAATTAATAGGTAAACAAATATTTGTATTAATTATCAGAGGAAATAGTTGTGAATGTAAAAAATAATTTTATTTGCGGGTGTTTTTAGTAAACAAATATTTTGTATCAATTATGTGGTGGAAGCAATGTTCGAAAATAGGTCTAGCGCCTAGAGGAGTAATCGGAACCTAGGTGTTTCTTTCTTTCTTTTATAATTATTTCCAAACTTATGCAAAATAAAAGGATATATACATTATACAGCACCATAATTGATATAAAACATGGAGAAAAAATTAAGCATACAAAGAAAAATACTTGAAATGAAAGGCTAGGCCTCCAAGCCTAAGTTTCCTTTAAATCCAGGGAAAAAAAAATTATATATAAATAATAATAATAATAAAAAGACCCAAACCGGCCTAGTCCTTTTTATTTTTTTTTTTTTTTTTTTTTTTTTTTTTTTAAAATTAGCGATAACGAACAATTCGATAGTAACTCCGTTCTCTTTTTATCTTAATCCAACCCCTGAAAATCCACGAAACTTCCGCCGATATAGCACTTCGATTTTTCTCCTTCCCGTTCCACTCACAGTTGATAAACTCAAAGAGCTTCTCAGGCGAAGCAATGGCGGTACCTCTCTTCAACCTCGCCCCCAATCTTACCGACTCTGAGTCTGATTCTTTGGTCCTCCCTCTCATCCTCAAATATAAATTCATTCTTCGCTGGGACGATGACTTTCGGCGAGCAAAACACATTTCCGGCCTCGACCAAGCCTTTCAGGCCGGCATCTCTGCAGAAATGTATCCAGTGGTTCAGCGAGCCCAGACTCAGGGGAGGAGCGAGGAGCGTCGTTTTGGCCACCAACCAAGGTTGTAAAGTAGCTCTGAGAGTATCAGTTCATGCTAATAATGGTGTGCCAGCTTGCTTTTCACTTCTCATGTGTGAAAATTTGTTCTGATATTACAGGTTACGGGACCGTCTGGGCAGATGACTTGGATACGAGATGGCCCCAAGTGTTTGAATGCTAAGAATATCACCGAGGCCATTGACGGCAGGTTTGCTCAAGCAAATAGTTTGTAATTTTGCTTCTGTTTAAACGCTTCGTGTTATGCTGTGCTGAGTGATGAGTTATGTAATGCTTAAATGCAGCTTAAGGCGATTGCAGACACATTACATTGATCTTTATCAGATTCATTGGCCTGATCCTTCCTTTTAGTGTTTTGGGATTTTGCTTTCACATTACTCTAAATTTGCAGATTGACATGAATTTGACAATGGGTGTATGCTTGATGTAAATTTAAATTTCATTGCTTTCACATTATTTTTTCCCCAACTATATATGTTTACAACTCCATAATTTGCTTGCCTTCACCCAGGCTTGTCTTGCTTTTCTCACTATGTGCCCACACAAACACAATCCCTGTTAGTAAGACTTGAACTGATTAATGACTGTTTTTGTAGCTATGTTCCCATGTTTGGAGAAATTGAGTATGATCCAACCCGACAGTTCTGTTCGATTCCTATAGACGAACAACTTGATGCTCTTGGAAGAGCTGTTTATTCTGGTAAGGTTAGTTTCATACTGTTGCCTTTCTTCCCCTTTCTTTGATAAGTCATTTAGTTTGGTGACTTTTTCCTTTATTTTGCAATGTTTTAAGAGCATAAAATTCCCATGTGAATTGAAAGGAAATTTTTGTTTTGTAGATTAAATATGTTGGTCTCAGTAACGAAACACCATATGGGGTGATGAAGTTTGTTCAGGTAGCTGAAAGGAGCACTCGCCATCCAAAGATTGTCTCTGGGTAGGTTGTCTATTTGATCATTGCACTCTCAGTTAAATGCTTACTGTATTGTTGTTGCTGATTTTTGGACTAATGCAACTTATTGTCTATTTGATAGAACTCATACAGCTTGCTCTGTCAAACTTTTGATTCTGGGTTGGCTGAATGCTGTCATCATGAGAGGTATTAAAGTATTGGTTTTCAGAAAAAGTGAATAGCTGAACAGTTAATTATTTCATCCGGTATGAAATGATAGGGAAAGCTTGCTTGATTTGTGCATGCCAATTTCTTGATGAAGTTGAAGTTATGTTACTTTTCCTATCCTGTCCTGAGCAGTTCTTGAAGAAATTCAATTGAATATTCTTGCTAATTAGTAGCTTGAATAATATAAAATTAGTAAGTGGAATTAAAATTCCAATAGAGAACATGAGTCACTTTTGGGGAGGGCTTCTTATCTCAACATGCATTTTGGGTTTTCATTTTGTATGGCTTTCAAACCTGGGTAAGCCATTGAATAAACCTTATTCATGTGAGTTTCTGAGTCAGTTATTTTGAGTGGTAAAATGATGGATTTAATTATATTATTTATAAATGAGTTGCAGCCACTTCAGGTAATACTAATGATTTTCTGTTGGGCTATTGAATGTTTTAGGATCAGTTTATTAGCCTACAGCCCCCTTGCAATGGGTATACTCTCTGGGAAGTATTTTTTGCCTGATGGGCGTCCTGCAGATGCTCGGTTGAATCTTTTTAGAGGTAAATTTTAAAATTGTTCATCTCATCTTTTGATATGTAGGAACTTTCTGCACTCTTAGGTGGTGATTTTGTTTCAATTGGGCTGTCATGTTTCTCTTTGCAGGGAAATATTCGGAAGGGGAACCCAGATACAACCTGTCTGATCACATCATAAGAGCAGCAGCCATGGTGCGGATATTCTTCTGTTCACTTTGATAGGCCAATTGAAAGATTACTGAATCTAAGGTTTATTAGAACTTTGAATTCAAGTTAGCACAAATGCCTTTTGAAAACTTTGATAAAAATCTGGCCTCTGGGTGAGAAAATGATAGTCATACCTTTTCACTGGTTTTGTTTCAATGTCATGTTTACGTCTTATTGGTATGATGCCCAGTGGTTATTAATATTTTTTTTAAAGGCAATATAAACTTTTGATTAAGTGTATGCATGCACGCTTGGGTTGGAAGTGTGGGTATATATACAAGCATGTGTTTCTGCATCTGTGCCATAGCAGTTCATGAATGTCTGCAGTACTACTTGTTCTAAAAGGAAAATTATTTTGAATATTATCTCTAGTTCCAGCATTTGATCTCTTTACTGCATGTTGTATTTATCGAATACTGATTTACTAATCTGCTTTTATTTCCATTCACGGGAATACATTGATATTGCAGGGAATTACAGTGTTCATCCAGTATCTCTTGCAATAGGTTCGACACCTCTCCCTCCAATTCTTTATAGTTTCTTCGTGTTCTTGTCCACGTTAGGACTGTGGTTTGGAGACTTAATGTTAGAAAATGAAAAGTCACCCGTTTGCTTGTTCCTCTTTCCCTTTTTCTCAAAACGTACATTTATTTTTCTTAATAATGTTAGATTTATAAGTCTTGAGTGCTAACTAAGCAAAATTACATGAATAAAATTGCTAAAATTGAAATGACGGGACGGAAACAGAAAATGTACCAAACCACAAAACGCAAAATGTAAAGTTGGGATACATTTTATGTGAAAAGTTCCAGTCTAGCAAGTTTAGCTAAAAACAAAAGGAAACTAGTTTAAAAAGAGCAACAAGAAGAATCGAATTGTTCCAAGGTATATTCAGCTGGCTGTGCGTAACGACGAGGAGTTGAGCAAGCTTTTGGGGACTGTTACTATTGCTAATGGCGGTGTTTTGTCAAACATTTATTAGACTGTTGCCGAAGAAGATTGGTAAAGGGAAAGGAGACATTGGATCTGCCTCTTAAGAATTTCAGAGTTGCTTGTTAAAATTTGGGGACGATTTGTTGTAAACACAAACTTTGGGAATTTTGGCTGAATGCAGAATTGTAATAATAATTTTGGTTTAGTAATTATCTCTTCGCAGAGTGAGATTGACTGGCGTTTTGTATGAGATTTGTGGTACTTATTTCCACATGCATACAAGCATTTTCAATCTGCTACCCATTTTCAAGTTAATTAAATTAAAAGTTTAGCTCCAAAGCCAATAGGATCATTTGCGAAATACTATATTCAAGATATAAAAAAGATCTCTTGTGTCGTTAACTATCATACTGCATTATACTTGGGCCTACTTTGTTGGTTTTGGGCTTCAGGCTATGTCTTGGGTTTCAACCCGAAAAGGACAAATACAACAGTGCAAATTAATGGACTCAATCTCATCAACCAGGGTTTAGTCCAGTGAAGAGGGTCTTGATTTGTAGACCAGTTGTCTCAAGTTCTATTTTTTATGGCATCTTAGCAGTGTGTATAAGAAAACCCACCTCCCTTTCTTGACTTTGACAACCCAAAAAAAAGGAGAATCCCATCACAGCCACAGAATAAATGCATATATAGAAGATTAAACCACAACAGGGTTGAAACTATTGAGTCACTACTTTTTCCTAACGAGTAAAACATTTTATATAAAAGATAATTATTGTTAAATTGAATATATATTCACATAATTCAAGAGGTCAACTGATAGCCGGAAGAAGCAGAATTTTCTATTTTTTTTCCAAGGCACACTGTTAATACACATGGTGTGGGAAAGTTAATCAATTTCATATTGCCCTTTGGCAAAGATTAAAAAAAACAATATATGTATGTATATATTTACCCAAAATAAAAAAAGGCTAGTTATTGCCTGCCTGTTCCTAGAATAGTTACCAACAACCGCCCCCTTCATGAAAAACAGTGGGAGTAACATGGGCTATTCCTAATTGATCTCTAAAAGGCAAAAGTTAAAAAAATATAAATAAAAAGCCACCGTTCCACTTGTCTTGTGTTTTGACTTGGTGTGCCACATGCATGCAGCAAGTGCAGTAATAATTAAACATCTTCTCCCAAAAGAAAAAAGTGCCAGTGAGCATGGGGGGAGACAGATCATAATAAAAGCTTATACAAACTACAGACATTAAAAAATTAGGATTAGCAAATATGGGTTAGATAAGTTGACTAAGAAAGTGTGTTTGACCATTAGTTGATCAAGATAGTGTGTCTGTTTATTGAACTCGAGTTCCAACCTAATTTTTCAGTCTATATTACCCTTTGGCCCTCAGCCTTTTGGAACAGTAGCAATTATATTAGTTCAAAATGTTTAATGGGCTGGGGCTGGTGCTGATGCTGACGCGGTGTTCTGCTTTATCCATCAACTGCACTGTTGTAGTTGCCTTTTGGATAAACATAAACCACTCTAAATTATAATTCTGAATTCTAAAATAAGGTGACAGCGAGACGGCAATTAGTAAATGTAATTGCCCTTCCTTCTCCCTCCTTGCCGCCAGTCTCACAGCTCACTGGGCAGGCACCAGCAGCAGGCATATCTACTACCAGAGCAGAGCTAGCAACAGGACAGGACCTGGACCACCCTAGTCTCTAGTCTTTAGTCTCTCCAGCCAACTCTGCCTGTCATTCTACAAAAGAGGGACCAGATTTCTTAATAACCTAGCCCTTTATAGCCCTTAACTCTTAGGGAACACACCCCAAAGGAAATTATAAAATCCATCTCTCTCTCTCTCTCTCTCTCTCTCAAGTTCAAGTTTAGTACTGCATATATCAGTGGTAGTACGAGGGCATGTGATTAGTGATGAGCAACCAAAACCCTTATGATCCATCATCTCTAAGCCACGTTTTGATTTAAAGTACCTATTTTCATCAGGAACACTTATATAGATATATATGTTCATTGTACACAAACCAATGTCAACCACATTGCATGCAATTTAAGGTAATGGAAAATTGAAAGGTTGCCTTTATGTTTTTTTACCTGAATTCGTGGGTTTTGTTACTTTGTACATATTACTTTTACTGTTTTTGTTCTCTTTTACTTGTTTTTTTCTTCCACTTGGGGGGAGTGTAATTGCAGTACACTGGTGTACAAGCTAGTGAAAGTGAAAAATTTGAGCTCCATTTTGGTCAGCAGTTGGAGTAATATTGGACCACCATATTAGCAATGGCATATAAAGTTTCAAGTTTCCCATTAAGGGCAGAATTCATATTTCTAGTATTTTACCACATTCTCAGAGCAACCTCATCAAATGGGTAGGTAGGAGTTGCTTATAGGCTTAGGCTAAATTACTCCCACCACCTGCCTCTACACATTGTAAAATCAATTCAACTAAGCTTATGGCCCCGCACCATAATATAGCAGCAGATTCAGAAGGGGGGGGAGGGTGGAGAGGCTTATGTTAATGATTCAATGTTTGGGCTTTAGATCACACATCATTACACCAACAAACAATTCGCAAAGTTTATATATATATTAATGTCAAGTAAATATATTTATAAAGTAGTGTGTCCGCCCCTTTGTATATAAGTTTAATATCTCTCTCCCCATACATTAGAGTAGTTTAGAATATCGTATTGTCAAATAATATCTGACTGCAAGAATTAAAACCCTAAAATTAGATAAGAATTGATTGCATTCTTTAATTTCGCGCAGACCAAATAACTAGGCATACCATAATTTTTGTAGCCTGGATCTGGCTAGGGATGTCAGTCATGTACAAAGGGCATATGCATCATGCTACAATCTTGCTAACATCATCACCCCAGAAACATTCCACATTATGACGAAATCTAAGAAAATCAACAGTGAAACTTTTAACAGTGGTAACCAACCATCGAGTGGGTAAGTGTAAATTATTGCATTCGTATATATACCTGCCATCAGCAGTAAAATTCCAATCATGTAAATCAAGGTTCTTTGTTTTTTTTCTTTTTGGAGTGAAAAATTAATGTAGCATATTCCAAGCAGAAATATATAATGGAAGTGCCCACCATGGCCTTTTAAAAACAATTTTGAACGTTGTTAATTAAACTGGCTCGATCCGCAAATCTGGTGGTAGTCCATATACTGATTGATCATTGCCTAATTGATTCTTGCTAATTTAACTATATTAACTAGATTTCATTCTACTAATCAACTAGCACTTTCGTCTAGTGATATTTCTCCTTGTAAGATTTGGATACACAAGACAAGGAGTGTTGAATATTTTAACGTTGGGCTATTTTTTATCAATATAAGGAGACAATATTACATGTACAATATCAACAGTCTTGACTTCATATCAAAATGATATCGCTATAATGGGTTTATTTGAGAACCATTCTAAAGTCAAAGTATTATTTGAGGGTTTTAATGCAGCTTTTGTCCACTTTAGTTTTGGTTTTAGCATGGTAGTTTGTTGCACTCTTGGGATTGATACTTTTTTATTTAGTAATGCTACTCTCACCACATTTGTATACCACATTATGTGGCAGATGATGTGTACATCCACATCAATTAAAACTAATTTAACATTTTCTTTTATTTTATAATTTATTGACACTTTTTAATTGATTTGGTTGTACACCTCATCTGCCACATAAGGTGGTATGAGAATGTGGTAAGAATAACATTTTTTTTTCTTTTCTTTTTTTGAGAAATTGAAATTATGGGATTGCATTCATAATTCAACCAAAAGAGCCACTAGCTATAAATGGCCAAAACAAACTAGTCATAAAGAGCCAATACAAAATAGCCACAAAGGGTCATTACAATAACGGAGCAATCTAACATCAAAATTAAGACAATATGGTGCGCCTACACAAACGATCACGCAGGATCGAAGAAACTCTGGCATAGGCATCCTAATTAAGATTGTAAACTTAGAACAATCAAATAAAGATAAAGCTTGAAAAAACCTAAGACATAACAATACAAATAAAACTATCACAAAAGAGAGGTGGAAAACTCTCACAAAAGGATAGGTGAAAACTACATAGAAGACCCAAAGAGTCTCTGCGATTTATTCTAAACATAAAGAAACTGCAAAAAGGATGGTTGTGGAGATCCGATGTCGTAACGCAACCGCCTATGATGGGTGAAGGAAAATCATAACAAAACGAAAACAAATAGGGGAAACCTTCTGTCTCTGAAAATGGGGAAAGAGAGGAGACGGGAGGAGAAGAGAGAAGGGGAGAGGGGAGGAAGAGATGAGTGAAGAGGAGAGGAAGAACAATGGCTTCCTCTCTCCTAAAAGTGAAAACGACACTGGGACTTCTTTTTTTTGGGAGAAAGAGGACTTGGAATTAGTATTTTAGATGTCATATTTATGTCTTTAATTGTAATATTGCAGTTTATCTGAAGAAGTTTCTCTTTAATTTAAAAAAAAAAAATTATTTGAGAGTTTCTCCCTATTTTCTTTCTCATTAATTCTAAGATGGTAACAACACAAATCTATGATATTTTTAGTCAGAATTAAAATAATGATGCAGTAATGCTCACTTTATTGTCAATATCAATTGTACTTCGAATTTCAATATAATGATGATGATGTTATTATATATTTTTCTTCTTCATTTTTTTTCAAACAATTAATATATTTATCTAATTTATTTGGATAAGCACAATATGTCAAAATGCATGTTGCTCACTTATCTTACTCCAATACTATCGTGTCATGCTAATTAAGAACATGATCAATTGCATGTTGCACTAAGTGATTGAAACGAGGGATGAATCCAGGATTTTAAAATTTTGTGGGCTAAATTTACTTTACGTATGCAGGAAATTTCAGCAGTGAGGGCCATATCACACCAAGTTGGACTTTACAACACGTGTGAGAGAAAAAAGAGATACACAGAATAAAAAAAAATGGAGAAAAAAAAGGAAAAAAAGAAGAAGAGAAAGGTTGAAAAACAAAAAGAAATAGGAAGAAGATACAGAGAAATGAAGAAAATAAGAAAAAGAGAGAACATGGGTATTTATTTTTTTATTTTATTTTTTAAATGCATGGGATAGAGAGAGAGACTACATGGATATTGACAACTAAAAAAAAGGCATGGGCTACAGCCCATACAGCCCAATAGCTAGATTCGTCCATGAAAACTAACCATGCGAACAATTTATATTGAGTGGCATGGAGCACATTACAGTAGAAATTAGAGCATAGCTAGATTCGTCCCTGAAACTAACCACGCGAACAATTTATATTGAGTTGCATGGAGCACATTATGCTAGAAATTAGAGCATAAACTTTAAAGTCAAGCGGCCCACGAGTTGAGGCTCGACTTTAAAATCCCAACTTGGGATTCTATACACTCTCAACAAAAGCTAGTTACACCCCCAATGAAAACCAATAAGTTATGTGAAATCAAGGTAAGAAGATTATACTAGCTAGGCAACGGGATTCATGTAAGGGCCTGATACTCTCTCCCCTCAAAGTTGCAACAACACACATTGCATACTGTACCAGTGGCCCTGTGAATGTGGAGAATATGTTAGGTACTAGCTAGGAGTGGACGACCTTATATATTATATATACAGTATACTAGGAATTTTGAAATATTCAGTCATTAGAGTCACAGTATATATATACATATATAAAAACCAAGGAATATATTCCGGCCTGTGCATATATATAATGCTTGTTTAATTAGTTAATTAACAAGAAAAGGAAATATGGGTTCTTAAATAATAATAAAAAATTGAAATCTTGAAAAGGTTTCGAATGCTCTATTAATATATTATCTTACCAATTAATTGTGCTATTGCCCCTGAGCATCCTCGATCTTTTTAGCCTTATTCAGTCTTGTAATTAAGGACTTATGCTCTCACCTTGTTAGACACCTTGGTCCAATGATGTCCCAGGTTTGGCTAGGACAAGGTCTATCAATTCCCTTGTAGTTTCAGTGTTTTGGTTTGGCTAGCTTCGGCCTCCTATGTTCCCCAAAAAGGGAAAGAAAGAAAAATAAAACCTAACTTGTGCTATTCATAAGCTTTATTGCGAAGGGTGTGGTGTGGTTGCGTATATTGGATTCATCATCACACCTAGTGTTTAAAAAACAAAAGGGACGACATTTTTAAATTTTAAACAACAATAACTTTATATATATATAACAAACAAGTAGTCAATTTCCCAAATGTCGTCATCAGATTTCTTTTTTTCTTTTTTTTTTTCTTAATGATATATATATATATATATATATTTTTTTTTTTCTTTATTTTGAAGGGTATCAAATGTTTCCAATAACTAGTATAGTGCAGCTGGCATCAATCAGATGCACACAGCTACCAAAAATTCAAGAAATGGAAATTTTTGCAAAGGAAGGCTATTATCAATGGATTAAGAAAAAAGATGCTTGAATGGAATGGAAATATTGAATGCACATTGGAGAGAGAGCGAGAGAGAGACGTAATAAGAGATCATTTTCTTGGGTTGAGATCGATGCTTTCTTCTTTCATCTTTATGTGTGAAACACTATGTAATATCTATGTAATTGTAAGATAACCATGCAAAATGGTCCCAAAATTTGAACAAACAAACACACTCATCTCTCCTTTCTTTCTTTTTTCCTTTGGTTCTCATGGTTTGATGCTTTCCTTTGTTGTTGTTGCAGCTGCTGCTGCTTGTGAGAGAGAGAGATAGAGATGTGAATTTAGGGTCCCCCACATGCCTGAGGCCCCAACCTAAAAGTCATATTAATGTAAATGCACACATATAAGGAAACACTCACTAATCTGTCTGCAGCAAACTGCATGGGGGGTAGTCTTGGCGTGATAATATTCAATATGCAAACATCACACAATTGGGACCACCCTCCTCCCTCCCTTTACATCTTTCAATTTTGTTTTTTATTATTAAGTTTTTTCAGCTTTTCAATATTCCATCTAATTCTTAATAAAATGATAATTCTACCTTCTGCCTCTATTTATACCCTCCTCTCATCTTCTTTCTTTTCCATCAAACCCTAGCTCACTACCTAGCAAATTAAAGGCCCCCCTTCTCTCTCTCTCTCTCTCTCTCTCTCTCTCTCTCTCCCTTTCTCTCAAAATCTTTCAAAATCTCTAGTCCTGCTCAAAGGAAGGATCATGAGTACTGTACATATTTTCTTTTCATGCATTTGTAGCAGTTGAAGCTGCCAGCATGATCTTAACCTCCCTATTTTGGTTAGGGAAGATCAGATCATGTGGCAGTTTCACCTGTTATTGGTAGCATGAGATCAAACCCTAATTCCCACATAAACCTTTGCAATCCCTAGATAAAAGGTATGTCACGATCTTCAGTTTCTCAATAAGTCGACGGTATGTATGTGGGTTTTTGTTGTGGTGTGTAATTGGTGTATTGATTAATTCAGATCATGTTTTTGCTCGGAAATGTTGTTTTGGGGTTGTTAGGGTTTTGAATGACAAAAACTGTGTGTTTCCACGCAGTTCGATGATTTCAAGATCCTCATCTGGCACTTCGGGCATTGAGCCATGGCTACCGAGCAAACCTGCCGTACTCTTTTTGATTATTAGTCATACGGCCTGCATCAAGATTTCATATGTATGTATGCATATATGTGTTCATGATTTTACCATGAATTTAAGGTTTTCCATTCAATACCATACGGTCTGAAATTCGATGTGCTTGCCTGAAATTTTTATCTTAGTTGGAGGTTCCTAAATTTCATCCATGTTATTGACTGGGGATTAAGCCCTAGCTAGGTTATTATATTGGCTAGGGTATGGAATAGAATCATAATTTTTCTAGAGAGAGAGAGATGGGGCAGTGAGGTGGACTATTACCAGTGTGTTTTCACGGGATGTTGCAGGAAAAACAACTTTCTGAGGGCTTTTTTATTTGTATAAATTTAATGTCATTCAACTATATAACATATGGTCTTAAATTATGTGTATATAATTTACACTTAATATATATTGACATATTTCATGAGATTGGGTCCAATTTTATTTCTCAGAACTTCTTTCTAAGGTGATGAAACTGCTTGTGAGATATAGGAAGACTTTAATTGAGAATGGGAGTAATGAATTTGGACCATTTGAAGATTCTTTATTAACCAAAAATACATAAAAATAAATAATATTTCTTAAGGATCTGGTTTTCTGAGCTCGTTGCATGTTACAATATATATCTTCCTTTTCAGCTTATAGGGTTATGATGGCACAAACATGCTTGCTTTACATTTCTAGTATATATATATATATATATATATATATATATATATATTGTTTCAAGTTCTTATTTCCTCCCTATAAATTAAATATATACCATCTGAAATTGAAAGTAGAAGACATCTGAAATTGAGTGTTGAAATGAAACCATGATTTTAATTTGCTCTCTGTGTATTAATTCTGTGGCAGTTGGGGGATAATGAGACAAGTTATTTGTATTCTGACAATAATATTGGACCAGATAAGTACAGTACAGGCAGTCATTTAAATGCTCACCTTCTCAAATTGAGAATAGAATATGAAGCCATATGGCTTGAAGTACCACCTTCAGGCTTCAAAAGGACAAATATATAATATATATTTTGATCACTTCATATCATATGCAGACCAGACACAGATCAATTCTGGTAAATTTGGATTCTCAGTAGAAATAATCTGTGAGATTGGCTGTGTCTGTTTCCTAAGTGTGCAATGTGATAGCAATTGATGATGTAATTTCTCAACTGTGAGCCCCATGTGAAACCCTTCAATAGTTTCCAAGTTTCATAGTATAAATGTAATTTACCATCTCTCTCTCTCTCTCTCTCTCTCAAGAGTCTCTGTATGTTGGTTGTTGGACTTTGGGCCCTCTCTTTTGATAGAATGCATAAATGGAAAAGATTCCAAAGAGTTTTCAGTTTCCATGAGAAAATAAATAATCTAAAACGTCACTTTGTTTGATTCTCCCAACTCTTTCCACAGTTTTTCGTATGTCAATTATCATTCATGAGAAGGGAAATAATCAGATGGGTGATTAACTAGGTTGAATTTGTCACATACCAAATATGTAGATGCTGCAAGCACTTGAGCCACCATTGGTAGCAACGACTTCTTAGTTGCATTCTGAGTTAAAAATGATCCAGAGGGCAAGGTTTCTCCAACATTAAGAAGCTTAGCACAGGACGATGATTAATCCTTATCTATGTTAGTCTTTTTTAATACAAGCGATAAGGGAGGGGGATTTCTCACATACACATGTACCATGGTGTCATTGAGGGTTCGAACTTGAGACCACTTTAGATTAATGGGATATGATAGTGTTGATACTAAGAGTCTTCTGATTAAGTTGAAGAGATTTCATAGGGTTTCTTGATTTCTAACTTTGATCTGCATTTTGAATGTTCAAGGAATTTATGAATGTGATTTAAAGATGGACAAATTAATGTCATATGAAAGGGAAATGATATGTATAAATACATAAACTGAAACTATTAACACTAGTTAATTATCTTGTAAAAACTTTTCAACCAAAAGTTAAAATGTCACTGCTGGAGTTAATTACCAGAAGAAGAAGTAAATGCTGGAAATGGAAAAAAGGTGGGAGCATCATAGCCAGAATTATAAGTGGAGAAGATACCCAAATCTCTACACTAGTTGTTGGATGAGTCTTGTGAGAGCAACAAAAGACAAAAAGATGACTGGATGTACAAAAATACTTGAACCACCACTGATGTATGCCTGACACAATAAAAGAAATAATGCAAGGTATAATGACTGATTTTAAAATAAGAAAATTTAATTTCAAAGTGGGAATTTGCATTTCATCCACTATTATCAAACAAGTAACATCCTTCATGACATGTATTTGGGAATTTGATTTTACTGGAAATCAAACATAAATTGAGTAAAAGAACCAGGCGTGATGACTAGTCCTTCCCATTAAAAGAATGATACTGCATTTGTCCATTTCATCCAATAGCAACAAACAACCACATTTACCATATCAACTATCAATTATGCTAGCACTTTACCCCTGCAGATTATGATTGACAAGGGACAACCCATCTTCAACCACACTAACTACCACTTTAATTATCACTGCTGTAATTTTCAATAGTTGTAGTTTTGGATTACTTCTATCGGGATGCCAATGTAACAGTATCTCAAACCACTCACGCACTGTTATATAAAAAAGTTAAAACGAATGATAGTGCATTTTTAAAAAGTTAAAACGTATGATAGTGCACGATTAACTCAGGATGTCGACAACATCCCACTGTAGGTAATAAGTTATTTTTTCGGTTTAACCAGTGTAGGTAAGTTACTCTCGTAGTTTTGGCTGCCCTTATGAGTTCAGATTGTTTGGTCGTGATAGCAATTTATTGCTGAGTAACTGGTAAATTGCAGAAGGAATCGCAGTTAATAACTTGCAATTCTTCTCATTCATTCTGAGATGTATTGCCAATTGCCTGAAATGAGAAGCAAAAATATTCTAATAAAGGCGTTCCTCAGTAATATCATCACGACTCTCGAAGTCATGTGCAGTAGCAATACGAAACCAAATACGACGAGTAGTGGGGTCCTGAGCTAAGCCCTGGCTAAACCTTGGAAATCTTAATGCCATAATGCCTTTCAAATGCTCCTAGTTCAGATTGTTTGGTCGCGATAGCAATTTATTGCCGAGTAACTGGTAAATTGCAGAAGGAATCGCAGTTAATAACTTGCAATTCTTCTCATTCATTCTGAGATACTTCTCCAGCAAAACTGCCTAGACTGGTAGTTTTGCGAAGCATCTTTGAAGACTTGGGCAAAATTTTCCTACATATAAATTTGATTGATTAATTAACATTTCTTTACAGAGGCTAGAACTGATAAACTTCCCATAATGGGGTCTACACTGCAAGTGAACAAGGACCTGCTACCTATGATCAAAGAACTCTAACGCTATAACCACTGATCTAAGTCGAAATACCCCTTCTTTTCTTCCCTCCTGCTAGGTTAAACTGGAAGACCTTGAACCATGCATGAATGGTCCATATACGAAGAACGAATCTAACAGTGAACGATCTTATGATTGCAACATCGTTTATGGCTAGCTCGTCTCGGCGACCAAACCATCAATCCTCTTCTACTTCTAACAGTAAAACATTACTCTCTTTACATTCTCCTTCAAGGCTGGCAATGGACGGACCCCAGTCTCTCCTGCAGCCCGTGTACCCTTAGCAGTATGACCAGTAGAGCCATTCTCCTGCATATCTGGCTCCATATAGAATCGAGCACGGAAAGCAGCCAAATGTGCATAATATGCTGGAGGTACTGCAAAAGGAGCCACAGAATTTGGTCAATCTAACTACAACTTTTAAAGCACATAGTTGAACTTTTTGCAGCTAGAATCCTAGTCTGTCATGGCTTTGCATTCTCTGGAGAAATGATTGTTCGCAAGCAAAAAATTATTCAGCAACATAACAAGGGTAGAAGAATGGCTTACCAACAGAGACGGAGCGTGTGCACCTTGCATATGTGTAACAAAGGTTGTTTGTCAATGACTGAATTCCATCAGCAGTAAAATTATTCTCATCCCAAAGAACATGGTAGTGAGCCGGACGACTTGTCCCCTGCCATATGAGATAAATATTTATACATTCAACCTTCAAAGATTTTAAGAATATAACGAATAGCAAAAGAAAAGATATGAAATTAATCTTTGTTTATAAGATGACTATATGGGTACAACCATATCTTATTAGAAATTAAGATATCATCATTCTCAAAACCTTCCTCTTTACCCACAGCTATGAAGCAAAAGCTATGCCCAGAGAAAAGAGAATGAACTTTCCCAAGGTAGGACTAAAAGTATTATATAAAATTTAGGATCTATTAGAAATTCTATCCCCCAATCACTCTTTAGAAAGAACCTTCTAATGAGTTGTTGGGCTTGCCCATAGATCAAACTGTAGAATCTTATTCTCACCCATTGCATGCCTCACTTGATCGCAAAAGTGAATTTTTGAAACATGATTGTTTTAGACTTCATGGAAAATGGTTTCAGTGAGATACATTTATATGTTTGTAAAAAGATGAATACAATTTGGTACCTGAATACCAGCGTGACTGCAGAGATAAAAATCAAACTCTGTCGGATGACAAATCTTAGTATCAACCACGGTGCCTGAAAATAATAAACACGTAGAGCATGGAACTCTCAGTATCAGTACAAGTCAGTACAGCATGAGAGACAAAAGTTTTCATGATAATTGAACTTTACCAGGCAATATGTTCCCACTCTTGTCTATGCTGCTTCTGTCCCTATGGTTATTAGCAAATAATCGTGTGTGGTGCCGTTTTTGCACCACAATGAAAGTCACTGGCGGTTGATAGTTTGGTTCCAGCGAAGCACACGCCTGTATGGAGATTACTTATCAATGCAACAGAAATTTCCACTTCTATCTCCAATAATCTGATACTAGTGATAATCACTTCCTACCTTCCGGATTGCATCTAGCTCATAAAGTAAGACTTGATAAAATTGCCCTTCACTTACACCGTCCCTGCTCGGAATATTTGCCATTAAAATAAGAAAAAAGCACCACAAAATAAGGGGGGAAAACAGATGCATATATCTCACATCAGGAGTTGTCACGAAAGAAGCTAGATCAAGGGTAATCTGAGTGTTTGTTAACAACATGAAGTACCAATGTCAAATTAAGTCATGCATACACCAGCACTAGGTATACAAGACATTTTACCTGTAAAATATAATCCTTAATGGCTTCTGCCCTGTTGCTTTCCTAAACGAAACCAGAAGATCCCTGGACAAAAGAGAATATGATATTGAGATCGAATATTAACACCTTCAAAAAAGAGTAAAATGCAACAACTTCCAGCATGGAGTTGCATTGTATGCAAGCAGAAGATCCAAGGAACAAAATGGGTTCACAAGAGTGGTGGGCAAGCCAAGGATGCTACAAGCAAATAAGAGGGCAAAAATGATGTAGACTAGATTGAGAGAAGAAGTGATTGTAGAGTTCACATACCTGATCATGCCACCACTGACTGTGCCACGAACAGGGTCCTGCCATGTTTTATACAAATCTTGTATGAGTTCTTGTCTGTGAGCTTGAGCGCAAACTAATCCGGCATATTTGGTCACTTCAGGCCAGTCCTGGGAAGCTACTACCTGCATAAGTACAAACATCCATTAGCAACAAAGGTTTCAGCATATATTGCAGAAAGAAGTTCCAGGTAGTAAAGGCCTTTACAGCAGCGATTGAGGGGCTGGAATCTTCTCCATTCTCAGGGTGAGTCACATCTGCTCCAAAGATTATGGTTGGTATATCACTGACTAAAGGTATCCTGCAGCTTATAGCATCCAAAAGAACAGTATTTCTGCCGCCCATCTGCACAATGGATGGATCCAAAACGCATCAGGATTCAGTCATTATTGGGATAAAAAATGATAATTTCCATTCGAAATAAATAGAAAAGGTTTACAATGACTCCACAAGAGGCAATTATTTTTACCATATATATGAAATAAGAAAATATAAATAACGAAACAGGATGCTGTAATTCTCAAACTAGTGACTTTGTCTCAAGTCATATGCCATAAAAATCAGCTCATTCATGCTTAATGGAGTTGCACATAGTCTGGGAATTTTCCAAGTGTAAACTGATTGTTGTCAAATCACCTCTCATAGTTAATACATGACGAGTGAAATGAATTTGAAATTTTGTAGCATCATGTATTCATAATATTGTGAAATTGAACAAACCTTCACATTTATCTTCAGGGACACATTAGCCAAGTACTGTTTGCTGATCTTGAAAACATGCTTTGTGAGACAGCATTGTGATATTAAACCAAGATCTGTTTCGCATATTCGCTTGATATCACCTAAATAGCAGAATCATGTTACAATTGAATATGCAATTCCAGATCTAATCTTAAGTTTAAAGGTCACCTTTGAGCATATCAAGCCAAAGGTTAATAAACTATCCTAAGTGTAAGCACCAGCATAATGGCATACCATACAGGGACCCATTGTTGTCAGGCAAAATGGCTAGTAGGAGCTCTAAATCTTTTCCTTTAGTTTTGTTCATGGATGCATGATAAACATGCTTCAAAGCTTTCTCTACTTGCTCAGGCCTGGCATTGTAGATTGGAATTACAGGTTCTGGATTAAATTCCTACAAAACAAAAAACATATTTATAACCCAAATGTTTGATCTAAAAACATGCAGATATGACAAAATAGAAAACATTTGCATTAAGAAAAAAGAAAAATACCATTCCAGATACTTGACACATTTGAGCAAGTTCATTACAAAACCCACGTGCGACACTCTCTTGCACACTCCGTGAAAAATTAATACAAGCCCACCGGCTGACAGTCATTCCATTAATCATTTTCTGCATCAAACCAAAAAATCAGTAGTAGGAACCATGTAAGGAAGAGATTATGACTGATAAAACTGTACAATCCCTAAAAAGATACTGGAGGAAATTATGAAAACTCTTTTAAGCACAGTAGTCTGGATTGTAACATAAAGGTTTTCATACAAAAACAGAGTTATTACATTCAGAAAAGCCTAAAGGTAGCCTAGCAAAATATTAACAAATATAAAGAAGTGACTGCAGTAGATAAGTGTGTTACCTTGTTCATCATATTCCACTGACCAACTTGAGGCAAACAATTCTTTTCTTTCCCAGTTTCATGATATTTCAGCTGAAGGTAAGGATGCCATGAGATGGTCAACATATATTCTTTTTTTTTCTTTATAACAACAATGAGAATATTTTCTGAATTAAAACATTTAACAAAAAAGTTGTATGAAGAGGGGCAGCATACCCAAGGGGCAGGAAGAATTCGAGCCTCAACTGAAGCTAGCTTTTCACTGATTTTGATTCCAAACTCCTTCGCATAAGGGTCTTGGTCATACGCATTGTGTTGAACAGTCTGTTTGTGTTTTAATGTCAAAAGGATAAATTATAATCTCTACGAGCATAATCATGACCAACAGGGTAACATAGTTTTAACAGAAATCATCAAATTACATTATTTAATATAAACATAACTACACGTATATTTGGTTTATGGTGTTCGATTTTTTCTCTTAACAGCCTGCACGTAGGCTCCAGAAATATGAGTGATTACCTAAATCTTTAAAAGACTTACCTGCAGGATGTCATTTTCACGATCCCTAGGTCTTTGACATGTAACTTTTAACAGAGCGGTAATTTGCTTCTCATTCAACCTTTTTGTATATCGTTGCCCCTCAACAATTTTGCAGGCCTACAGAAGTGTAAAGTGTGTAAATCCCCCATAAGAAATTTGGAAAGGAAATTGTAAGTAAATAATCATTGGGAAGATGAGATTTTTTTTAGCGACCATTACTGACCTCCATGGGTAAGTAATTTGCCTTCTTCTGATTTCCAACTTGAAGGCAAGGAAGGTGCCCTTGTTGAATGGTGAATCCATACATCTCCTGGAAGTATTCAATTACTGACTTCATGGTCAAGTTCTCATCAACAGGAAACCTGAACAAAGATAGTGTCAGCAAATAGAACACTAGCACAATTCGATCAAGAATGCTATGAAAAAAAAGGATTCTACATTATTTTCTGGCTTTGCATCCTATCAAGGAAAAGGGAGAGAGAGAGAGAGAGAGAGAGAGTGCTTAGAGAGGGAAAGAGTTCAGAGGAAAATGGAAAAAGATTACAAGAACAATAACCACTAGAACTGACAGCAAAATTTAAGCTAGAGCTGCTTCAAACTTACACAAGTTCTCTTGTAGGTTGAGATGTCAATCCTGACACTCGATACTTTCTTCGAACACTCCCTCTGTGTGTAACTTCAACTTTCACTCCTCTAAGAGCCTTTTTAATCTGGCCAACATTTAAAAGTGACATTTTAGATTAAATCATATGGTATGAGAGAAAAACACATCAGCAAATAATTAAGTATTAAGTACCTTTACACGGTCGGAATCAGACAATGTCCTAGATAATACATCTTTGCCTAGAAGCTGGGCAACAAACTCTATTACAGGGAGAGGCTCAATAAATGCAGCTGAAGCCATATCTACAAATGATGAAAATAGAGGAATAAAATATGAGAGAGATCATTTGACACAATCATTTGAAACAACATGAGTAATTTCCTTTCAAAAATTCAAGTAACTTCAAATTACTTACCAATATTGAGGGAAAGACCCATTTGAGTAGGCCTTATACTTTGATAAAATCCGCACCACGACTCCAACCCCTCACCAAGCCGTTGTGGTGTTCTGATATCAGGTGAAAAGAAGGATCTCCCAATGGGGCAGTACCTTCACCAAATGAAGACTTGGTGAGAAAAATAATAAATAAATTCAATCTGAAGTAGAACGTAGCAGTCACAAAATCTGTAATAAATTATACCTTTTATTTGAGAGCTCTCTTAATACAATGTCAAGAATTTGGAGCGCTTCCTGGGGAGCATCAGCACACTTACCGGCCAGAAACTGTCCCAGATGATGCATGTTTGCTCGTGCAACAAATTTAATAACCACTTTATAGTCTCTTTCTCTTCTGAAATATTATATACAGGTAATCTAAAATTAATTATTTGGACATTATAATGATAAAATCCAATTACTCGTCATGTATTCGAAGCGCTATAGAAAATAGAACAAAATAAATTTCTTTGACTTCATTGTCTCTCATTCATTCATGTTAGATATTATTATAATCCAATTGAGTCTTTAGATAAAAGCATAGAGGGGAAAATGAGGCATGGCGTGAAACAGAAGGAAAAGGGAGGCAGTGTCCTTACTTTCGGCCATTGATTCCATCCGGTTCATCAACAAGCTTAATGTTGAACTCCTTCCAAGCAAAGGGCAGCTCACCAGCAGTGTACAGACTCTTTCTACCATCATAAGCAGGCAGTCTCATTCCTAAGTCAGATTCTTTGTACAATCTCACCAGTTCAGCCATGATGGCTCTGTTCACACTTCTTGATGCAACTTCGGGAGTTATACAAACCTGCAAGAGTCAGATCACTGATGGTGAAAAGGCAAAAAAACATTTAGAACAAAATTGAAGGCCAAATTCAAATATCATAAATGCTATTCGAAGAAAAGGACAGGATGAAAACAGTGCTTCTTTCAATTTCTTCTGCAATGCAACAGAAATGCGAAAATAAACAACACCATCAACATAATGAATGTCAGATTAAGGGGCCCAAATATTATGACAGAACGGAAACACCAATTCAATTTTTAGTACAGCACATTAATAGAGAGGTTTTTTGTGAAAATAACCCATCAAAGAAAAGGAGCTTACATCATAATGGTTCAAGTCCTTCTCTGGTAATTCTGCAAAGAAATGGTTGGCCTTTACAATACACTTTATCCCAACTTGTCCAAAACCAGGCCTACGGGCAAAACTCAAAGACTTGCTCGAAGTAGGAAAGCCCATCTCCATCGAACACGAGTTGCCACCATTTTCCACATACCCATTTGGAGTACTAGCTACAGGAGGACTAGCAAAGCTTGGTGAGGCAGGAATATGAGCCACACTGCAGTGCCGTGAACTCGGTCGCATACAAACATCGCCTTGATCAGATTTCCGACCACCTCTACCCCTTCTTCTTCCTCTGTTTTTTGTTGGAGGTGAAATTTGGTTATGGGTTTTGGGGTTGTGAGGTTCTTGAGGCGGTGGACCTTTGCCATTTTGGGCAGTCTTAGGTTGCTTCTGAACTGGGTTCACCGGGTTCTGTAAATGGGTTTTGATCACAAGGTGTTGCTCTGAGCTCTCTTTCATTTTTCTTATAGGCATGTTGCTTTGCTAACAGAAACTGAAAATACAAAGCACAAGCACTTGTTCAAAAGGATAAAGCTTCACCAGATGGCACAGAAACACAATGTCTTCCTTCCCTTCTTGTCTTTCACTCAAAATTCTCCCACAGATTTAAGACTAATTCCCCTGGAAAAACCCAAAAACAAATAGAGAAAAATTGCATGTCAGCTTAAAAAGGAACCCAGAAAAATTCTAAAACGATGAATAAATGGAAATTATAATGAGATTTCAATTTCATCAGTCTCATACGCAAAGTAAAAAAGTACGGGTAAATAAATGCCCAGCCTCTGCTTTTTTGTTGAAGATTATGACAAGCATTACTATTCCTTCGCAAAAACAGAAAGTTCAACTATTCACCTCTGTTTCAGCAGATTGACCGCTTAAAAAAATATATTACATATACATACAAAACTGAATACCAAAATCCAGAAAGAGCTACAGTTTCCTCTGACTTGTAATTTGCAGAGCCATTCAGTAAAGAAGAAGAAGAAAAAGAACAAATTAAAAAACAATCTCAAAGACCTGCCAAGAAGAATCATACAACACGAAATCCCAAACAGAAAGAAAAATCATAAATGCAGAGACAAAACAGACTTATCACCCAAAACCCAAGTCTTACTCTCCTCTAGTCTAGATGCTTCCATAAGCAGCCCAATGCCCATGAATCGTTTAGACAATGTCAATAACAATATTATAGTAAATAAGTGAACAGAAACTCGAAAACTGGAAATACCCAGTAGACAAAACCAGTGTCTTGAGCCTGTCTGGTACCCAAAACTGAAATTTTGATAAAATATCACATAAGAATGAATAGGCCCAAGCAGATAAAAACATAGGAAAAAACATTTATATCTCAAATGAAATATAATAATAATTTAATTTGTGTAGACAGATTTGAGAACCTTATGACTGCAAAGGAAGGCAGAATAAAAACACTCAGAAGAAAACAAAAATCAAGAACATATCCAAAGAGAAGGAATAAACATTGAAAAGGGCAGTAAAATCACCATCCGAAGGATACCCAAAATTAATGCCACGGAGAAAGAAAGTGTATTAAATACCACGAAGTCCAAGAGAGGCCAAAAGAAACAAAGCTCAAAACTTCACTCACCAACCAACCAGCCATTTAAACTGAGCAGCAGCAACTATGGACTAGCTAGGAAGCACCCCTCTTTTTGCAGAACAATAACTGATGAGAGCTAGCAAGCAGTTAAGAACTCACTGAGTCACTCTCTCTCAACAAACAAATCAAAGCAGTGATCTTCGAAAACAAAAATAAAAACTGGAGGCTTTAAAGTTGTAGCTGCCAAAGAACGTGAAGTGATTAAAAGGGTACCAAAAGGGGGGAGATTTAAAAGATGGGTTGTGTGAAGATTCAGATTTAGATAGATAGAGAGAGAGAGAGAGAGAGAGAGAGAGAGATGGGAGTGTTTTAGAGAGAGAGGGGGGAGTGATGAGGATGATGATGAATCTTTATACACGCATGCAAGTGCTTTTGGTGTTTTCTTTATCACGTGTAAAAGGCTTGTGAGGCCCTGCGTCTTTGCTTTTAAATATGGCTTCTTTCTATCTCTCTCCAAATACTAAAAGAAACCGGTCTCTCTATCTCTCTCTATCTCTTCAGTTTGGGTTCTGTTCTGGACCAACAGCGCAGCCTCGGGGACGTAGCAAAAGACCATTTATTGTAAAAAGAAAGAAAACCAGAGGTAGAGAGAGAGAGTGTGGAAGGGTAATTAGGAGGAAATGGGTATGCGTCCAAAAGAGCACTGAGTATTTATAAAGGCAATCATACACAGAAGAAGAATAATTCGAACTTGCAGTCCTCTGTTCTGCAGACTTCTCCGTTTGTGCTCCTCCCTTCTCAGTACCGCTACTGTCTAGTCCCTGTTTGATTTTGTAAATCTCCCATTTTCTCTTAAGTTATTAATCTTTTTAAATCTTTCATCTTCATTATTTTTTTTTATCTGTACATGTGATGTTGTTTTTTATGTACCCACAAGAACCACAACCACAACTTCCCACTGGCTTTTGCTTGGCTTAATGCTTTGGTAAAAGACTATGACAAAGCCTGTAACGCTCCATTCTATATACATTTCTATGGGGATGAGATGAGATGAGATGAGACGGGACTTGGGTCCACCCACAGCTTCTTCTTTTTTTTCTGCTTTTTCTGCGGTTTGGAGTTTGGACCTATTGCTCTGATTCACTGCATTGAGATCCACCTTATTCAGCTGTTCACTTCATGGGGACCTAATTTTATTTATTTTCTTTTTTTTTCTCTTTCCTAAAAAGTGTGATATGATTTGGCAACTACCGTTGCATTTAGGGGTCTGCCATATGTTCCCTATCCACCTCTTCCCTATTCATGTATAAAGCACGATATTGAAATCTATATAATTTTATACTTAAAAGGTATAAGGGTATTTTTGACATTTTATTTTTCAAATAACCTAAGATATTGTATTGTCGAACTGTCAATGAAAGCAATTGAATAAGTGAAATCATATTTTGAGCATTTAAAAAAAAAAGTGAAATCATATTTTAATGTGTGGTTTTAATTGACTACCTAACAACCTAGCATGTCACACAAACAACCTGAAAAATGTGTTTTACTATTACAGTATTACTACTATGTATTTTACTATGTTATATACATAATTTTATGACACAATATTATTTTATTTTATTTTTGAGAAATTTTGAAATTTCGTTTATAATTCAGCCAAAAAAATTATTAGTCACAAAAAACCATTATAATTACTGGGAAATCTAACATCAATATTAAATCAATCAATTGTGTCTCCATTAACAATCAAGCAAGACATAGGAAACTATGGCAGAGGCATCAAAACTAAGATTGCAAACTCGGAACAATCATAAAGATATAAAGCTTGGAAAAACCAAGCCAAAATAGTACAAATAAAAACTCTCACAAAGGAGAGATGATATCTACACATAAATCCTAAACATAGTTTTTGAGACTTATTCTAACAATAAAGAAACTAAACCATCTGGATTGCAACCTCATTGTCACAAAGCCAACCAACTGTCCTCAAGCACCAAAAGATAACAGATTCACACCAATTGACTTTCCTCTTCGGCAAGTAGAGCAGATACACCGGAAAAAGAAAAGATAGATATGCATAGATTTGTTATAGAATTATGCCATAAACGTGCTAACGAAATAGAGAGGGAGATGATGTGGGAGGGGGAATCAAAGAGAATGGGAAGGAGAGGAGGTGGAGGAAAGGAAAAAGAGAGGAACATGGGACAAAAAACATGGTAGTCACCACTCCAAAAGGGGTGGCGGTTAGGGGTATTCTCTCTTAGGTTTTTTGGTTTTATCAAATGAGAGAGTTTAGTAACTAGTGTGCTTGAATGATTAAATTTGCTCCTAAGCTGTTAATCATTCTTAAGAAGTGTAATTTGGTACTTATTGGACAATAAAATTAGGGAGTTGATTTTCCTCCTCCTCTTTTGTTTACTTACACTCCCTTGTATTTTATAGTAAAAAAATATTTAAAAATAAAATGGAGTGTAAGTGGACAAAAGGGGAGTGAGAAAATAAGCACCCAAAAACTAAGATGAGTACTAAGTTTGGATAAATTATGGTTTAGGTACTAAATTGGCACACGAGCTCAAGTTCAAGTATCAAAATTGGAAAAAACAAAAACAAAAACAAATAAATAACCTTTTTCTATCAAATCTCAAGTATCTCTGAGGCAGCTTCTTTTATTTTAATTTTCAAAAGAAAATGAGGAATAACTTGGTTATGAACTATTTAAAACCACATAGGGAGGCTGGATCAAAGTTAATTTCGATGGTTCTTTCCAGCACAATATAGCTACAATGCATGGTTATGATGGAAATTAACGTGCTTCCAAATGGTAATATAAAGAAGAACAGGCAACACTAGTGTTGTTATTGCAGAATGCCAAGCTCTAAATGATGAAGCCATAAGAACTCCTATATCAAACGAGTCCTCCATGAAAAGGAAACTTCTTGGAGCTGGCCAATTTTTCTGTAGACATCATACTTAAATACATTTATCATGAAGCCAACTTCTTAGTTCATGAAGTAGCTACTTTGGATCATTCCCTTATTAATATATATATATATATATATATATATAAAGCAAAAGGCAGAGAATAGTGAAACATTCAAAATACCAGAAAATGTCCTTAGTTAATTCAGACATTAAGAATTGAAATTATTAATTAAATGAGAATAATATAGTAAATTTACATTTTTTTTCATATTAAAAAAATTAAAATTAAAAAAAATCAAATAATATGTCCTATTTTTATGGAACATAAGTTCATAACTACTCATATTATCTTTTCTTAATTCAAAAAACCAAATAAAAAATAAAAAATCAAATCAATTGGCGAGCATGTGCCAAGGGGCTAGTTCTCAATTATGGGAGAATTGTCTTCCCTTATTGAGTATTAACGCCTATATTTTTGGCTATTTTGGTTTGTCGTGCCTTGCTTTAAGTTGTAAATCATTTTTTTGGAGGCCCCCCTCTCCGTACGTATATTAGATTAATTTATAGTAATTTAGACTATCGTTTGTAAAGAAAAAAAACATTTTGAATTTTGAAAAATAAAACTCTTAAGTAGGGAAATTTTGTACTTAAATGGAATTCAATAACCACCAAAAGTTATTTGACATATAAGCAAGTGAATTTGGTGCGCATATATATATATATATATTAGAACTAAAGATTTGGTTTCATAAATATGAATGTGTATTTTGTGTATGAATATGAATGTGTAAGTGTAAAGGCCACAAAGATCTTTTCCGGTCCAAAAAATGTCAATGGTATTTTTTGATGAAAAAATGGCCAAACTTCCAATCATCATCGCTGCGAAGTGCACAGGGTCAGTGGTATGATGGGTTGTCCAAAGAGTAAGTACGTTATGGATATGGTGTGGTTGGATTTGTGGGGCAACAGAAAAGGACAAAACATACACGAGCAGTGATTGTCTATGATGATTTCCTGGACTTGGAGGAGAATTGGGTCCCACCCCCGGTACATCACAGTCGCAAAGATGGTGGGAAATCAAACAAGCTTTGATGAATACTCACTCATTACATTTTGGACGGTTGTGATTGGTGGTCTTGATTATCATTACTCCTTTGACGTTTCAACATCATAATAAAGATCAACGGTCGGTTAGAACAGTCAACTACCATCGAGTGTGTATGCCATCTCTTTCATATATATCCCTTCAAAATCTGACCTCAAACTACGATTCATAGTAAATCCACGTACCTTAATTCTGTCACTTCACATTTCTTTGTAAATATTCAATATAAATCAGGTTTTAACAAATTATGTGTATTGTTATGTCGCTCTTAAAAAGGCAGTATTGTTTGTGTTAAGCAACTAATTCAATGCCAATGTTATATTTGTGTTTTATCACGTCGTGTCGTGTCAGTCCATATCACAATCTAATGCATATATCTGAATGATTACTCCTCTCACAACTAACACTTATAATAAGAAGAAAATATATCTTCATACTCAATCTCCTCCAATTTCAAACCTTGTTGTACCACCTCATTAGTAAATTTTGAAACAAAAACTATTTAAGTTCTCCCCTTTTCCAAAATACAACTGTTGTAAGCTTGCACGCCATGCATTTGACTTGTATGTATGTACGCACCAAAGCAAAAAACCCCCAACTTTGGATAGGGCAGAGGACCACTTGCCTTGGACTTTCAGTCTCATCAGAAGATCTCGTGATGTGAGTACTACAATAATCCATGGAGTCATACCATCCCCTCTCCCCTCTCCCCTCTACGTGGATAAGTTTTACTGGCATGCTCACAAAACTCCACAATACAATAAATGCACCGAATCATTGCTCCCCCCATGCACAAAAGAAAACAAAAATAATAAGTAAATTGAGAGATGGGTTTTGTGGCTGTGGGTTCGTAGGAGCATGGGCTGGTTTTGTTTTGGCATAGGGGTTTTGGATTTTTTTTTTTCCCATTTCCATGGTAAAAGGATATACTATGTTATAGGGACAAAGCATACTTATGATAGATGGGCAAGCTTTGTTTTCTTTTGGGGTCACCAAATTGTTTTTGTCACCAAATATATATAATAAAAAAGAAGAAGAGGAAATTGATAGGTGGAGGAGGGAAGGGAATATTGAAGATTGAATATTCGCATTTCAACATCACTGTTCACAAATCACAATGTTTTGTGTTTGTGGACAAGAAAGACGGATATTTGAGAAAGAATAGAAGAAGAGAGAGAGAGAGAGCGGAGGTGGTGGGTGCGGTGGTGGGGATGTGTAAGGGATGGGGGTTTCCCGAGTAAAATGTTTGGGCCAATTGAGGAGGAGGGCAGTGCGTGTGGTGGGGCACAATCTCCACAACATATGATAAATATTGTACATAATTAATATAAATATATGTAACACATTCCAATGTTTTGCACTGCTCTATTGCTGCTGCCTATAATTTTCTCCACCTATCTCAAAATTGTGGGGTGCTTTGCTTTGTTGGGGACATTTGTGTTTCTTTCCAAGTGTATGAAAGATTGAATATGAAAGGGTAATTTATGTAATTAATGGATTAGTCTATCTAGTTCTAGACCCACTTCTCCAATTCCCTTGTATATATACTTTACTTTAACCTGCATCAGGATTCAGGAGGGAGGAGCACAGTTTGCACTGTTCCATCATCACCTTCAGTGCTCCTGTGTGAATGTGATATGATGACAAAATACTTTTCTTTTTTGGGGCCTGATGATGACAGAATACTTAATCTCTTTATTTTCTTCTCATTTGAATTTTCTTCAGGGTATGAGTTATGTGATTTCCCTATTGTAAGTATAATATCTGAAACATTAAAGATTACATTAATAAGAGACAGTTGATCGCATACTCGTTCATTCTTTTTCTTATTCTTAAGTTCTCAAATTTTCTTAAGTTCATGAAGTTTTCTACTCACCCATGAGAGCTTCTTAGTAAAAATAATAATAATAATAATAAACATATGGGTTCTCTCACTTCAATTTTTTGTTATCTATATATCTTCAACTATAGAAAGTTCATAGCCATGTTTCTTGCTAAACAATCTAATACCATGCTATGTTGCTAGTTGTCAATACGAATCTTGTTCTAACATATAATGCACAACATAACATAATATAAGTCACTCACATGATTAAAATTTTCGCCATACTATAAATCTAAATTATTGATTAGGTTTATTCTGGCATGAATATGTGGTCCAAATTTACAACATTATCCGCCCATATGCCATGTTCTAGAAATATTTTTTTAGTGAATTGGTGGTGGAGCTTGAGAGCCTAGCTTCAAAGTTCATTTCAGATCCTATAAGACTTCAAAAGGGAAATTCTGTATTCTCTTATCGTGGACTTGCATACAGGCCATTCTTTAGTCAGAGGATTATTTATTGGGAATGTTGGGAGGGAGATGGTTCAAAATTTACTAGGCATGGTTAAAGGAATTGTATAAAGACGACTCATCTGACATTAAAAAAGGAAGGAAGCTACCATAACAATGACATATGCCCAGCAGCAGCAGCACCACCACCAGATTCTGTTAAGATTTTCTTATTTTCTTATGTGATTCTTTTTTTTAAAAAAAATTCTTATTCTCACACAAATTTAAAGTTATGGTGATTAAAAATATAAAATTACTCCAAATTTTTATTTTTATTTTTCTACAATTATAAAATATTTATTGAGGTCAAGCCAATTCCTTGTGGGGTATTTGTTTGTTTGCGTCCGTCAACGCAAGCGTGCAATTCACAGAAGAAAAAGAAAACACAAGCGTGCATTTTGCTCCACAGGTGCTCGTGCTCTGCATGCTATATTTATTTAAATTGCATTCCTTGTATATGTTATTTTTCTGCATCATTAATTCATTACTATTTATTATTTAGATACAGTTTTCTCTTTCTTTGGGTCAATTCAGTATATACCATAATTTAAACGCAGGTCATGAGGCTCTGGGATCATAAGTACTTTTTTATATAAGCTCTGTGTTCTCTGTTGTGTCTGTTTTGGGTTTTAGTTAATAATGCACATCAAAGGGGAAAGTTAGACCAAGTAATGTTTTCTTACTCGCTACGTGATATGTTGTCAAATTATTCATCTATATATATACTTAAGAACTTATTTGATCTTCGATTCACAGTCTAACAATATTACATACTATAGACTACTTGACACGATTATTATTGTTCGAATAGCAACGTGTACTTGAGAATTAAAAGAAACGGCTTAGTCATGTGATTTCACTTGCTCTCCAAGAAGAAATCTTGAGAATTAAACCGTTGTTGGATCAATTTATGTGAATGTGATGATTAAGAGCATGCAATGCAAGAGGAACACTTCAGCTAGCTGGAGTGCCTTCATTAATAAAAAGAGAAAGAAGAACATGATATGCAGACGTGTGTTTACAAGAAGGCAAACATTGTTCTAAATAAACGGCTTTATCCTCTGCTATACAGTGAAAAGTGCTTACTTATGCAATGCTGAGAGTCCAGAGCCGGAGATATTGACCCCAAAAAAAACAAAGAGAGTTATGAGCTAGCAGGCATGCAAGACTGTACTGTGTACAATATTTCGTTGAGTAGATTACATCTTGGAATAGGCAGTGTACTAGGACCAAAGCCACTGAGCCACAGGGCTGTGAAAAAGAAACCTTATGAAGGGCAAGGCTGGCTTTTGGCTTTTACTTTAAGATTTCATCTTTAAAACCACATCAAATAATAGATAAGAAATATTTTCAGTAACTTTCTTTGTGCATTTTAAAGAGAAGCTAGAGTTATATGGAAATGGTGAGACTGCTGCTATTGCCAAGGTGGAAAAATCTTTGCCAATTGGTACTGTCAGATTTCCCTTAGAACAAGCTACAAAAACTGCAGCTGTCACACAAAGCTTTGCCCCTCCGTGGGTGAAAAAAAGTGCAATGCCATGGCCACATTAACCTAGGGCTAAGGTCACCAATTTGCCAAATCTCAATCAGTGCTATGCAGACGTCCACTACAACTGCACATTCCTAGAAAGGCATGTGGGGCTCCAGTCAAAATTGTCCAATACTGATGGGTTGATGATAAAATTGTTGAAAGCAGAAAGCAGAACAATTGAGCTTCAATCCGACCCCCCCAAAAAAAAACAAATGAGCTCAACTCATAATTATATATGTGGGTTACACTAGTTGACAGGGGTAATAATCTTTTCTCTTTAAATTTAAGTTCAAATTACCCTTTTTATAGATTAAATTAATTTATAGTATATCGCTTTTATATAAATAAAAAAAGCTCATAATTTGACCGAAAAGAAAAACCTAAAAGCTCATAATGTGGTGGTGGCCACTGGGCACTATAATATGCAGTTGATTCATAATGTGGCATTGTGGTTAAACCTCAAGGCAATTGAGCTCCAACCTAAAAGCTCTTCATTGATGTTTGCCTTGGTCCACATTGGCAAATCACCCAAAAGATTCTAGTAATTAGCAAAATGTGTGTTCAAAGAATCAAACCACAGAATTTAAGTAGGCCCTCTGAGAATACAAATTAGAATCCATTCACATAATTCCTAAAGACCCTCATGATTTATTAGGCCATTGTCATCATGCCAATGGTACTACCACCTTCCATCATGAAAAATGAAGAATCATAGCAAAAGAAAAAAAGGGGACTAAAGAAAGAATCCTTTAAGTAACTCATGAGTGCCTCTAGCTATCCTACAATGCATCTAGCTATCCTACAATGCATCAACGACGGAAATCCCCCACAATGCATTAGTAGAGTCACTTAGATGCATCCTACAATGCATCAACGACGGAAATCCCCCACAATGCATTAGTAGAGTCACTTGTTCGTGCGTGACTGATTGTCCCAAACACTGCTCTTAAATAATACCAAAGTGTGACATAAACTACAAATTTATATATATAATAACATTGTGAGACATTGTATAAATAAAGAGTTAGAAATGAATTTTCTTTTTCTTTCTTGAATTACCTGCCATGTGGGCTGGATGCCGTTTTCTTATCAAAAATTTGCTAAACATTAAGCCTGGAGAATTTTTGTCATTTTTCATCTCAATGGCAATGGCACTCTGGTCTGTACACTTAACCTTTTCCCTGCTTTGAACAATAACACACATGTCGGCATGAAAAGGCACATAAACTTTCATCATCCACCCAAAAGCAAAACTGTCAGAACTCAAAAAAAAACACACACACACACAAAGTACTTTCACATTACCCTTTAATCATCACCCTCCCAGCCCTATACTATACCCCTACACTTTTATCAGTTCACTGTCAAAATTAAAAAAAGCACTAAGGGCAATTTCGTCACACAAAAAAAAAGCCCGACAAGTGAATTAAAATAAAAAAATTTGAACCTTGTCTTTTAGGTGTCTTATTGAACCCCACAAAGCGTTGAAAGTCCAGGGGGCCCATGAATATCTGAGTTGGGGCCCATTCGTACAGTGCGATGGGCTTCCAGGCCGAGCCGACCCTAATTTTGTGATTGAACAAGGTGCATAATCAAATTGAAAGCGAAATTATGAATATTCTTTTGAAGATGGAATGGAAGTAGGGTTTTGTGAATATGCCTTTGGCTTGCTTAAGCCTCAATCATGGAGGAACCAAAAGAAAAGAAAAGATTGTAACATCATTTTCGTCAAAAGTGCATGAAACTCCAAAAGGGTTTTTTGCTTTTCTTCTTTTTTTTTTCTTGGAGATGACAAAAGGTTTTGGTTGTTGGGACCAACAGAGCACATATATATAGTGAGAGAGAGAGAGTATGACCAAACATTATCCTTTTGGCTTTGTTTGACTGGTATTTATAATGTGATATGTATGTTCCTCCTGGCAGTGCCAAGCATAATCCTTTCATAGTTTGCTTTTTGGTGTGTTAAATGTACTCAATTTTTTGTCCCTTTGCGTTCAATCCAAACCATGAATTTAAGCAATTAATAACTCTAATTTTGCAGCTTTTTATGGCTGATTAAAGATATATACCTTTTATAATAAGGAAAGTATCTATCTAAAGTCACATATTTATCCGGTTTAAGAAGAAACATGATTACGTCTAAATTACCAACCAAAAGTAAACTCAAGTATGGAGCACATTACAAAGCATCATCAATTAAGGCATCATGTATGCTATCAGGAGCAACCTCATACTACACACACTCCTCAGTCCTCACTTTCAGTCGTGATAATAAAGCAAAACGTACTAAGCTACGAGCCACATAATTCGTGGGCTGACCAACAAAAGTAAACGAATGCCTATAATAATTTCGTCCTATTTATTGAAGTCTTGTCTCTGACAAATTGCTGGAATTCTAAAGATTCCTAAATTGTACGAGTATCCATTCAAATGCTACAAACTGAACTTAAGCATGTAATGCATGTTAATTAACTTTATGGTACAACCAAACTCCAATGATTCACATGTTTATCTCCTCTTTTTTGACATTGAAAATGAAGGTCCAGTTTAGATGAATAAGTGGGCTGCTGTTGATGCTAAAGAGATTGATTGATTGGGTTTTCTTTATTAATGGGCTCACTGTCTTCAGAACTTGGGCTGCTACTTTCTCTCTCTCTCTCTCTCTCTCCGCTATGACCTGAAAGTGGACAATCTTGGCTTGAAAACCACTTTTAAAACAGTTTTAATATGGAAGCCACTCTTTCAAGCACAAAAAAGAATCCTGTTTAAGCATTTTTGGGAAAGTTTTATTTATGGTTGACATTGTTGAAAGGAGTGGGGTTTACGAGTTGGATGGCTCTCGGAAGAAAGAAAGAGAGTAACTGGGAAAGGCCCAAACGGTATCAACCACAAACCCAGAAGAGGCCTTTTTGCTTAACATACTTCAACTTTTTCTTATATATATGAGCCAACTTATTAGATATGTCACAAATCTTAGGTCAAATTTGAAGAGAAAAATTGTAGGCATAATTGATTATCTTAATAACTGAAATCTAGCTCATGTGGGTTAGGCCAAGCGTCTAGAGCAGTAAGTCCCACATCGGAAACTTAACAAAATAGTAAGTCCCATGAAATGAACGGCTCAACTCCTAATAACATTTTCATTTAAATAAAATAAATAAATAAAAAAACCTCCTAATAACATCGAAGAGTTTTGTATAAAACCCCACATCCATTAAATAAATGATTAAATTAAGAACAATATCAATATTACTAATAATGAGCCAAGAGTCTGTCCTTATCAAATCTTAACAAATTCATCCATATCTATATTGAAAACATATGTGGGATATAACTTGGTATTGATCCAACAAGTGTCCATTGAGTTCTTTTACGTGTTAAAATATTATTGAACTGAACTTTTGATTAAGTAATGGTTTTGGAAAATATCACGTAATCCATTAACTCAGATGCTCTGCCAATCAGACAAAAAAACAAAGGTAGAGTTGACGATATTGAATACCTTTTCTGGTCAATTGGAGGGTGACACACCTTAATTAGTTTTAAAATTATTTTGTAGATAAATAACGATTGTTGCATGCCATTTGTTATGTGATCATTAGTGTGACGTCTCTTTCTTTTTCTCTTAATTAAGAGTAAAATGTTACCGATTTGATCATATTGAAAACCACGTCTCTATCAGATACAAGTCAAAGTCTATTTGTATAGATGAGTTTTCGCCTTCACTAGTAATATGATCCGTATGAGAAAATACTTTTGTTAAGGGTAAAACCTCTTAGGTTTAAATTTGTCATTGTTGAAAAGTACTTGCATTGCTTCACAGATGGGATGGCCAGTCATAGGAAATAGAAAATAATTGAATCCAAGATTGAGAAAGAAAACGAAAGGACGAGGAAGAAAAATGTGTCTTTAACACTTCTCCATGAGATGCATATGAACGTGGCCTTGAAACGGGCCATGTTCAAAGCTTGATAGGCGGACAGGGAGGGATCGCTTTCTTTGAATTCAAAATAAGCAAGTTCATGGAAGATGCAAGTATCATGGCATTACTAAAGCCCATATGTCAGACAATCGACAACATCCCATGGAAAAAAAATAAATTTATAGCCGGCATTGAGATTGGCACTTCTGTCTATTTGAATCCAAAAACGTTAATTTATATCATAACATCTTAAAAAATGAAATTGAAAACAGTAACTGTTCGTAGGGTTTTGCTTTTATTATATATATATATATATATATGGAATTTAATTAATATTATATTTAAAAGTACGAATCTGATGTCACCTTGTATTATAATTTGAGTGAATTAGTACGATGAATGAAAGCATGTCACGTAGCGTTACTAATATATATAAAAATTATTGGCAATTGCCAATGTCATGCCACAATGCAAAGGTTGATGTTTAGCATTACAATTTGTTCCCACTTGGGGAGTGATTGAGTAATTAACTCTTAATATAAGAAATTGTCAAGTGTAGTCATATTTTTAATTTTTCTTTCCAAATTTCTTATTTCAACCAACTCCTTTTGCTAATCTAATTTTTATAAAATATATTGCACTTGCATGGATAATTTGAATTAAAAACAAAAGGATAGTCAAGCCAAATAGAGGATCCAAATTGAAAATGCTAAAAAGAAATAGATAGAAAAGAAAAGAAAAAGAACTTATGGTGCTCGCTCACCAGTTACCATATGCGTCCGAAACTGCTAGGAAATGCAGCTTCCCGACAAAGTGTCTAGGTTCATCCTCTGCTTAAGCCCGTGATTAGATTAGTACCTAATCAACTCCCTATAAATTAAAGACCCAAGCATGAAATCTGTCATGCTTTCCAACTCAAATTGCACCATTTCTGAATTTGATAAGATTTCCTTTTGTCCCTACCTGTCAAATTACACTTTCATTCATTCATATTTTTAATTCACCAAAAAATATACCAAACTTTAATCACACGCACAAACACTCCATTATTACAAACTTATTAAACCTCTAAATTAAATCTCCTACTTTGAGGTTTGAAGCACAGCCAGAGCAAAACAAAAAAAACCAGGCCTTGGTTCACCTCTTCAATGGCGTCCATGGCCACCTACTTCGTCAAAACACCATCCCCTTCTCCCTCTTTCCCCAAAACGTTCAATACCCATTTCTCCCCGGCCCTTAGGCTATCAATCCCTCTCAGTTCCAAGCCCAGGACCCGCCGAAGGCTCCGAATTTCAAACGCGTTGATTGAGCCCGATGGCGGGAAGCTGGTCGAGCTCTTCGTCAAGGAGTCGAAGAAGGGCGAGAAGAAGAGGGAGGCGGCATCCTTGCCCAGAGTCAAACTTTCAAGGATCGACCTTCAATGGGTTCATGTGATCAGCGAAGGCTGGTCCAGCCCTCTCCGTGGGTTCATGAGAGAATCGGAGTTCCTCCAAACGCTTCATTTCAATTCACTCCGACTCGAAGACGGGTCGGTAGTGAATATGTCAGTGCCGATCGTTTTGGCCATCGACGATGCGCAGAAACGCCTGATCGGCGAGTCGACCAGGGTCGCGCTGGTCGACTCGGACAATAATCTGATCGCAATTTTGAAAGAGTAAGATGCCCTGCTTCTTATTTTCTCTCTAAAGCTTACGAATTTTTATATTTATTTTGTCGTCTAAGTAAATTGTTTCTTAAGTTTATAAATAGTCCATGTAAATTTAATTAACGCCAATCAACCAAAACTTTTTTCCCCAAAATTACTGTAAATGGTCCCACAATAATACTGATTGTGTCGCATATGAAAAAATGTAGGGAAAATAGTTGGGACATACTTCGAGTTATATGATTATGATGTGGATTTTAGTAGTTGTAGACTCTTGGCATGCTTCAAGCGTGTGCTCGTCTCTGAAAAAAAAGAAAAAAAAAGCATCTTTAACATTTTTATTAAATAAAAAATTGAAAAGAGAAAATTTTCCTCCTGGTAGTTAGAGAGGAGAGTGAAAATAGGAAATGACCAACTATTTATCAGTTTAGCCCCTTGACTATTTTCAAAGAACAGTTGTGAAATAATTGGAAGCTTTGTTTGGAAAACCCCCTTCCCAATTGATACAAAATATTTTATTTATTAATTTTATAAAGGAAACTTTCTTGTTTTATAAGATAACAAGTCTGAGATAATTATACCATACTGGGTGTTTATTAGTACAAATGTATTGGAACTAGTTTAAACACATCGTAATATTCGACGTCGACGTCATGTATATGATTTCTTGATGTTTGCTAGTAATGTTATAATGTAATTGTTTCTGTACTTATATGCATGTTGATATATATCCCTAAGTTGTACTTTAGCATTATTACTACCAAGACATTTGAATTCAATTTGTTATCTCTACTTTTCTTCCTATATAAGTTTGTCGTAACGGCTGATGCCTTATTATTTTGGGAAGATACTGACATGTTTTCATTGTGGTGTTTACTCAGTCTTGTTTGATAATATTGACTTTTCTTTTCATGTTATATCTAATTGTTTTTCTGGATAGATACTCATACTTTTCTTTTCCCTTAACAAATTTGTTAAAACGTTATACCTCCATATTTGGAATATTCCTCTGCCTTGTAATTGGATAACGATGTTTTATCAACGGGGTATTTTAGTCCTTTATGGTCATCTTCTAATATAAAGCAAACGTATCTCTTTATGCCACTTAACGTCTTGTCATTTTCTTAAGGGCAATATTCAATTTAATGGCCATGATGTTTGGTCATGGATGACTGCAATGAAGAAACTGACCTCATGATATTGATGTCTTCACGCATTTGCTGGTTTATCTGTCTGCCGCTATTTACCTAACCACTTAAATTTTATTTGATTCGGGTTGGAATTGTTACTACTAGGATTTTGCCCCTTGTATACAAAAGAATTTGCACTAGTTCGTGTATTATATTCTTTTTGAATACAAGTGATAGTCTAAACTACAAGGGGGAAAAAGGGGGGGTTTCTCATTCACACACACACTACAAGGTGCCATTGAGGTTTGAACCTGAGACCACTGGACTTTAAGTCAAGGCCCTTTCCACTGGGTTAGACCTCGTTGGCATGTTTCTTTGTATATCTTATCCTATGACTTTCCAATTGCCATGGTTACTAATGCCTTCTTGTTTTATTTGTTGCCTCATATCAGTATTGAGATCTATAAGCACCATAAAGAAGAACGAATTGCCAGGACATGGGGAACAACTGCCCCTGGTTTGCCTTATGTTGATCAAGCCATAACCAATGCTGGAAACTGGCTGATTGGAGGTGACCTAGAGGTTATAGAACCTATCAAGTACCATGATGGCCTTGATCGCTTCCGATTGTCTCCTGCTGAACTCCGTGAAGAATTCACAAGGCGCAATGCTGATGCTGTATTTGCATTTCAGCTGCGAAATCCTGTTCACAACGGCCATGCTTTGCTGATGACTGACACCCGTCGTCGGCTTCTTGAGATGGGATACAAGAACCCCATTCTCTTGCTTCATCCATTGGGAGGATATACAAAGGCAGATGATGTCCCACTTAGTTGGCGAATGAAACAACATGAGAAGGTATGTATTTGGCAACTAAATCGGGCACAGTGATTCATTATCTTTTTTCATGTAGTTTGTGCATTAATTTCTTCCCACAAAATATCTTCCTGTAAATAGCCCTTGAAAGGTGTTGTTCACTAATGCAGTTTCTCGACGTTTGATGTTTTGCCTCCACCAATTGTTATCATATAGAACTTCCTGTCCTTATCCAAATACTGATTCTTTTTTATATCATTTAATGTTTCTTCAGGTTCTTGAGGATGGTGTTCTTGATCCTGAGACGACTGTGGTTTCCATATTTCCCTCTCCCATGCACTATGCTGGCCCAACCGAGGTGCAGTGGCATGCAAAGGCTAGGATTAATGCAGGGGCTAACTTTTACATTGTTGGTCGGGACCCTGCAGGGATGGGTCATCCAATTGAGAATAGGGATCTGTATGACGCTGACCATGGGAAGAAAGTATTGAGCATGGCACCTGGACTGGAGCGTCTTAACATCCTTCCCTTCAAGGTATATATATTATTTGGCTGCGATGCTATTCATGGATTTTCTTTGATATCTTCCTTCATCATTAATTTATTCCCTTGCAGGTTGCTGCATATGATAAATCTCAAGGTAAAATGGCATTTTTTGATCCCTCAAGGCAACAGGACTTCCTCTTCATATCGGGCACCAAGGTATGCGTTCTTTTAATGTTGTTCCTGACATGTTTCTTTACTCTTAGAGTCAGCTATGCAAAGTAGTATTTAAAGAAACACACATTGCTAGTCATTTTGTTAAGTGCATAAATATATTTTATCTAAAAGAAGCTGCAAATTACAGATGCGAACACTTGCAAGGAACAAAGAGAACCCTCCTGAAGGATTCATGTGCCCTAATGGCTGGAAGGTGCTCGTTGACTACTATGACAGTTTGGTTCCTGCGGACAACGGTAAAGTCCCAGAAGCAGTTCCAGTTTAGACGGAGCTGATGTATCATATGTACTTCCCCTGTTTGAGAGAAACCTTGATAGCTAATTAGTCTCCTCTGTGTGATCAAGATTACTTGATAGCTAATTAGTGTCCTCTGTGTGATCAAAGATTTCATAAGATTCTCTGTCCAGAATTCTAATAAAACCATGTGAGACACTGGTGCAGAGAAACGACCTTGCCTCGACTGTAATTAGCGCCAGTAATTGCATCTTGCTTCACTGCATTTGTGCATGCAGGCGCTTTGTATCATAGCGTGATTGTCTTCTATAGATAATAGAAGGTAGATATTTTGCAATGTCTTTAGTTCTCAAAAATTTATCCATGATTTGCACTGGTTATAACTTAAGATGCTGAATCCATCAGCTTAAAGCATTGCTTGTAAAACTAGTGCATTTTACTTCCCCAAAAGAAAAAGCATGGACCACATTCTATAAGAGCAACTCCAGCAGCATGACAGAGCCTCGGGTTTGGGGAAAAAAATGCCAAAATCCGTTTCCAGTGAGGAGTCCAAGCCCGGGCGCAAAGTGGGACCCAGCAACCTGGGCTGGTTCAAGGGCAAGGTTGGCTTGAGCTCTAGCCCTCGTTTTGGTGCTGACGTCAGCACTACAGTACCACTACAGTGCTCACGTGCTACAATGCGCTACAGTCACGTGTCGCGCTCTGGGCTCTCCGATCAGATTTTTTTCTCCAATCCAACAACAGTCAATTTTTGTGCAATAAAAAAATGAAAAAAAATACCAAAAAATTACTGAATTTTTTTCCCTATAAATACCAAAATTTTATCCAATTGAGATATGAATTTTATAATAAATATTGACACGTATGAACCCAAAAATCTTATCCGAAAATATTATCCAAATTAATTGTTTAGATAAATAAATTTGTGAAAAAAACAAAAAAATAAATAGTAATTGCCCTTTGCCATAGCAACGGGTGGAAACACACAATACTATTTGCAAGGGCAACCACTATTCATGTGAATAGTGGCTGCCCTAGCTCCCCCCTTGCCATGACAATGGGCAAATGGGTGGAGTTGCTCTAATTGTTTTTGTGGTGGACATCACATGGATTTTTTTTTTACCACATTGTCATTCGAGAACCAGCCTCCCATTTGCTCCATAAGATTACATTATGAAATTCATATATTGAATGACAAACATAAGACTAGTTAATTGGGTAAAGACCACTACGATGTGATTCACTTATCCCTCTTTAGATAGCTGAATATTGGCTTAGCAGGAACTGGTATGCACTTGAAAACCCAACTGATTGGCCAAGATATGGCTGCAATTCCAATGCATGCCCCCCATTGGCCCCAACTTAGCCTCTCTGTATCTGCAAACCTCTCCAGAAGTTCCACCATAACCACCTGAACTGCAATGGTTATTGCAATGATGACCCAAAACAACTTGTTCTCTTGACTCCCTTTGAAGACATTATTCTTCTCAATGTTCCTTGAGTTGAATTCATTGAAGACTTGGCAGAAGACAAAAGTATTGAAGATCAAGGTGTTGTTGACCCTCTCATTTACACCAAAGATTGATCTGCCCCTGAACTGCAAGATCAAGAGGACAGCTATCTGGAACAAAGCTTGAGATAAAATGTTCCTCCACATGATGCAGGTGATCACGGGCTCTGTCCGCCCAACAGGTGGCCTTTCCATGAGCTCTTTGTTGGGCTTATCTGTGGCAAGAGCCAGAGCAGCCATTGTGTCCATGATCAGATTCACCCACAGCAACTGGACTGCTGTCAAAGGTACTTCACCAGCTGAGGCAGCTGCCACAAAGTTGATCACAAGAGTAGCAACATTTATTGTGAGCTGGAATTGAACAAATTTCTGGATGTTGGCATAAACACCCCTTCCCCACCTCAAAACAGTGACCAAAGTAGCAAAGTTGTCATCCAGAATGACAATGTCTGAACTTTCCTTTGCCACTTCAGTGCCCTGAATCCCCATTGAGAGTCCTATATGGGCTTCTTTCAGTGCCGGGGCATCATTGGTGCCATCGCCAGTAACAGCGACTACATGGCCTTTCTGTTTCAAGCACTGCACCATCAGAAGTTTATCAAATGGTGAAGACCTTGCCATCACACAAATCTCATCAACCTTCTGCATTCTCTGCTCTGGTGTGTAGTTCTGAAATTCCACACCTTCTACCACTGCTTCCCTGACCATGTCCTGGTCTGCCCTGAGTATCCCACACTCAGTAGCTATAGCTTTAGCAGTGAAAACATTGTCACCAGTGATCAATTTCACCTGCACCCCGGCGAACTGGCAAGCTTCTACTGCTTCCCTCACCCCTGGCCTACACGGGTCCTTTAGACCAACCAGTCCTAATAAGATCAAGCCGCTGTCTTCGAGCTTTTCATGTATTTTTTCATCACCGTGCTTGTAATCTTGAACTTGTTTGTGTGCAAAAGCAATGCATCGGAGACTGCTTGCTGCCATGCCTTGAATAGTTTGCTCAAACTTCATCCTTTCATCATCAGTCAGATCTTTTGTAATACCAGAAGCATCGTAGTAACTCGAACACATTTCTAATATCTTCTCTGCAGCTCCTTTCCAATGCACATGGGTGGTATTGTCTGCCTTCCTTTTTATCAAAACCCCGCTTCTTTTCTTCTGTGAATTGAAGGCTTCAACATGTTGAATGATACATTTCTTTGTCAATCCCTCCATGTCCATGTTCAGCTCCAGAGCAGCCCATGAAAGAATGGCTTTTTCAGTAGGACTGCCTGTAAACTCAAATTCGGATGCTGAAGTAGGCCTGTAAACACTGCCCGTCGTGTTAAAAGCCACTCCTTCTAGGATTAAATCAAGAAGACAATGAGGAATTGATGAATAAGCAGCACCATCTTCCACAGATTTTTGGCCAAGCCAAAACTTTGTAACTTTCATCTGGTTGAGTGTGAGCGTGCCAGTTTTGTCTGTACAAATGGTGGTGGCACAGCCCATAGTCTCACAAGCAGAGAGCCTCCTCACCAACGCCTGCTCTGCCATCATCTTCTTCATCGAATATGCAAGAGTTAGAGTGACAGCCAATGGGAAGCCTTCTGGAATTGCAATCACAACAACAATAACTGCAATTGCAATTATGTCCACCACAGCATTCACCACATCATCAATCTTCGTCTTGCTGCCATCGAACTTACCGATTTCGTTCTCCTTCTTTGTGTTTCCAGTGAAGTAACGAGCTAATAAGACCACAAAGACCATGAATGCAACTGCCAAACCAATCTTAGCCATCAATGGGGTTAGTTTGCTGAGCCGTTCTTGTAAAGGCGTCTGTTGATCACTGGTGTCATGGTTAATCAAGCTCATCATTTGGCCCCATGTTGAGTTCATGCCAACTGAAGTGACAAGCATTTGGCCATAGCCATCAACCACCTTGGTTCCAGAAAACAAGAATGGATTGTGGCTGCAATCGACTTCCACATGGTCGCTTTCCCCTGTCATGCTTGATTCGTCTACGCTCAACGAATGTCCATATAAGAACAATCCATCAGCAGGAACTTGATCACCAATCTTCAAGAAAACAACATCTCCAACTACTATATCGAAGTTCGAAATCTTTTGCCTTCGCCCGCCTCTCAAAACATCAATCGGGATATCCTCACTGGCTTTCGACAGCTTGTCGAATTGTTTGCTCTGCCTGTAGTCACTAAAGGCAGATATAGCAACAATAAGAAAAACAGCAACAAAGATGCTTCCACCATCATACCATCCTTCTTTTAGTCCTTGCTGCTTAATGCCAAAGCCAAGTGAGAGTGCAGCGCAGCCTAAAAGGATGACAATGGTAAGATCCTTAGAAGCTTGCCACATAAAATGGAAAAGGCTTTTCGAAGGTGGCTTCTTATACGTGTTTGAACCGAATGCTTTATGTCGGAGGGCAATGTTGTCACCGTCGTCGTGGACACCACGCTCAATGTCGGTTTGAAGAGCAGATGCAATGCCATCGATGCCTTCAAGCTCCCGAAGTAGGTGTAGATTTTTCTCCTTCATGAGTTCAGTGAGGCATTTGCTATCAATTTTGAACCCATTTTTCAGCTGAAAATGGGAAGTGGTGTGAACAGGAGAGTATGAAATCTTGGTACTTTTTTTCTCAGCTTCTGACTTCTTGACCAGAGAGAGCATGGCCCTGCAAAAAAAGATTGCAGCAAAAGTCTTATGCCACCTCTTTCTGGCCGTGCTAATTGTGTTTTCCCCTTCAAGTAGAACGTCAATGGAATTCAATTTTGCATTGCAAATGCTAGACATGGTCAATTTCTAGAGCAGAAAGAGAGAGCAGTTACAAGGAGAAACAATGGAAAACTGGGAATGCAGATAAATAGAATTAGGTTGTTGTGTTTCTTATAATATACTTATATAGCTGTGAAGGTACATTTGGTTCCTCATGTCATTGGCTTCTGTTCTGAAAATTGATACATTACAATTTACAACCTCTTGCAGACTGTAATAAGTTTACTGCCTTTTCTACCTAATATCTTGCAATTTGGTTGTGACAATATTATGTACATAGTTTCAAAGTCATGAAACAGAACCACTTGATTGTTTTATCTCATTGAGTGATGGATGAAATTCTTTAGCAAGATTCACTTGAAAGAAAAACATCCATTGGAAGTTGCTGAGAAATTGCTTGGACTTGCTTTGGATGCTTGCTATCATTGATATTAGAATTTCGGATATTTGTGTTTATGTGGAGAGGGAAACTTCCATTTGGTAATGATATCTCCTGTTTATTTGTATGCATATTGGTGGACAATGCACGTTAATAATGCATCAAACAACTGAGGTCCACCTTATGCTTACATTATAGTGAAAACGAAACTCAAATGTTGTCGTCTATAAAATTTGAACTCCGGACATCCTCCAAAAATGTAGAAGCTGAATGCCACTAAATCAAATGGTCACGTAATTTAAAATAGTACAAAATAAAGGGAGGATAACTTGTGAAAGCTGCCATGCTGGATGCAGATGCAAAGATGAAAGCTATGCTCTGTCATCACGAAACGTATGCCTACCTTCTTTTGTTGTCTATGAATCAATGTTTCAAGCTAGAGGGTGAAGCAACCTTGACTTGGTAGGGTTGAGCAGTCCTCCCTCCGTTCCTCAAGATATGATACAAATTATTATTTGTTTAAAATCTTTATTTTATTTGGTAAAGGATAACTACAACATTGGGTTTTGTAATTAATTTGTACCCAGAGACTCCATATGTCAAGTTTTTGATGAGCTACACCGTATAAATTTGATAATATTTCATGATAAACTATATGCTGAATCTCCTTACATACAAAAACAACGTTGCACATACTTACATGATACATCTACACATTTACGTTGTGCAACCAAGTTTGAATTATATTATTTTAGAATAATTAAAGAATGTAATAAATTATCAAATAAAAAATGTAAAGTATCATCAATTCCATTCAAAGCAACTAAAACTTATTCAACCCCTATGCATCCAGCCTGGGGGCTTCCTTCCTTCAAGATACTGATGGGTGCACGCGGATGGTTCCCCTAAAAGCAAGGCAAAAGATAAAGAAATGCAGAATTGAAATAGGAAATGTATATTCTTCTCTGCTTCACTACTGTGAAGCCAGGCTCCTTTAATACATCAAGGATGGAAAAGCTGATAAGGATGAAGATGTAAGATACGTCATAGTTATCTAACTGTTACTCTAGCCTGCCCAACAAGGTGGGGAAAAGTAAGAAGAGCCTAACAAAAAGAGAAATACATATATTGGGCCAAAGCCATGAGAGATATTGTATTGGGCTGTTAATGGGACTTCAACTGCTGAAACTGCTGCTACAAAGTTGATCACAAGAGTAGCAACATTGACAGTGAGCTGGAATTGGATGAACTTCTGGATGTTATTGTAAACACATCTTCCCCATTTCAAAACTGTGGCCACTGATGCAAAGTTGTCATCCATGATCACACTATCTGAGCTCTCTTTGGCAACTTCTGTGCCTTGAATTCCCATAGAAAGTCCTATATCAGCTTCTTCAACGCCGGTGCATCATTCGTGCTGTCATGGCCTTTCTGTTTCAAGCATTGCACCATTAGAAGCTTGTCAAATGGAGACGAGCTTCTAATGGTGCAATGCTTGAAACAGAAAGGCCATGTGGTTGCAGTGACAGGTGACGGCACAAATGATGCACCGGCGTTGAAAGAAGCTGATATAGGACTTTCTATGGGAATTCAAGGCACGGAAGTTGCCAAAGAGAGCTCAGATAGTGTGATCATGGATGATAACTTTGCATCAGTGGCCACAGTTTTGAAATGGGGAAGATGGGTTTACAATAACATCCAGAAGTTTATCCAATTCCAGCTCACTGTCAATGTTGCAGCTCTTGTGATCAACTTTGTAGCAGCAAATTCGCAATGCTCGACAGTAAGAGTAGCATAAGAGGGAGAGCGAGGTATTTTGGTGTTTGTGAATTTGGGTTTGGATAGAGAAGAAAGGTTGAAGGCTCTAGAGCAGTAGATGGTTGCAAAAGCAGAATGCCATTTTCTTTGGTGTTTGCTAAGAGTGCTTTTTTGAACAGCAAAAAGCAACGCAATTTCAATGCACCCAAGTTTCGCATGCAGGGTGGTCGACATGCTGCTGCTCAGCTCAATTGAAAACCGCAAAACTAAAGAATGTGATGAAAACTAAGGCAGAGAGATGAAAGAATATTCTGACCAACTGATTCGCAAGGAGTTATGGACACAAGATTGACAATTCTCAAGGAAAACTGAAAAGTAGAGAAAATGTTTTGGGGAATTTTTAAGGAATTAAATTGTTTATAGAATGCAATTGTAGTACGAGGATCACCACCTTGCATGAAGAGGCCTACTTATAATCTTCTTTTGGAAGAGGAAGACAATAAGAGCACGTTTCTCATTGGAAACTTGTACATGAAGTTGTTAGAGAAGACCAAAAGAACTTACACGCACTAGCAGCAGGCTCCGGGAAACCACCCAGAAAAAAAGAAGAAAAAAGGATCGCTGACTTTATGTCAGCTCTTATTTTGTATTCATATTAAGAGCTAAATTTTTATTTTTGAAGCAGACATGGACTTAATCAAGTTGGCTAGAACAGATGTGCTCCCCACTCTGCACCCGAGTTTGGATCCCTCTTCCTCTAGCTTAGATTAGTTTAAAGTAGATTATCGCTTGAATGAACAAATTTTTATTTATTTATTTATTTATGAAATAGTTTAATATGTGTTGTGTATTATTAAAAAAGCATAGAATATTAAGGTCGGTATGAAATAGTTTCAAAAATTCAAGTTACTGCTGACATTTTAAATACATCGTATTTGTCCCTTCCTCCAAGGTTAGGGTTTTAGCGCCACCAGTCTCCAGTATAGGTTGGTTAGGGTTTCTAGGTGATTGCTTGTGGCTTACGGCGGCACTATTGTTCAAGCGGGTTTTGGGTGTTGTCTTCGGCTTACAGAGGGAAGCATCGAGTGGATGATGGCGGCTGTTGATGATTTGGTACCTGGTCTTACCTCTTCCTTGGCAATTTCAGAATATGAATCAGTGGAGGTTGTCGGGTTAGAGGATCTGGGAAACTTGAAGGCTGAACGGTTTTTGCTTGTTGGGAAGTTGCTCACTTCAAAGGCGTTTCATAAGGAGGCTTTATTTGGCACGTTGAAGAGGATTTGGCATACAAGGGAGGAGTTCACTGCGGTGCCTCTGAACGACCCCAAGAGGTTCCTGTTCTCTTTCAAATCAGATTTCGATCGGAAGAAGGTGATGCGGGGCTCCCTTTGGACTTTTGATAGGGCGTTGTTGCTACTGACGAGCACTGATGGTGAAGTGGATCCTATGTCCGTTTCGGTGGATTCGTAGAGTTTTTGGGTGCGCGTGCGGCGTATTCCGCTGATTTTTCTGACTCTGCCCATGGGAGAAAAACTAGGGAATTTTTTGGGTACATTCTACATGGTGGATCGTGGCTTAAATGGAGACTGCTTGGGGAGATTTCTACATATTAGGGTGGGTTTGAAAATCAATGAGCCGCCGAAACGGTGTGTCACACTGCGTTTGTCGGCAGATGAACCGGCTAAACAATATGAAATAGAATATGAGCGGCTCTCGTATTTCTGTTTATACTGTGGGCGACTGGACCATGTGGGTGCTGCATGCAGTGTCAAGGCCTCAGGGGCTATTGAAGTTGAACAATACAGACGGTGGAAATGATAATGAAGGATGTGTATAGTACCCGGGCAGAGAATCATTTAAAAGGCACATAGCTAGGTTTGTTTGATGACGAATCTCAAAAGGATGATATGACTTCGATGTCGTCCAAGCGTAGGGGGTGGTTCGATCCCTTGATGAGGCTTTTGCCGAGCAAGGAGTGATGGAGATGGATAGTGGGATGGATTGCCCCCTGGCGCAAGTCTTTAAAAGGCGTCGAGTGTACAGGGAAAAAGAGGTCACAGTCTCCTCACAAGGGGCCGATGTTGATGTGGTTGGCCACAGGGAAGGTAGGGTGCATATGAACCAAGGGGTCTATGAGGCTGTGCTGTCAGATATGGCCACCTGCGGCCGAATGGGGATATCTCACAGATCCTCCCTACTGCTCTAAGGTGTTCGGATAAGGGCAAAATAGTTTTGGGGGAAGATGTCATTGCGGCTTCTGCTATCTTAAGGCCGCCAACCTCATTATGCAAAGGTAGTATACAACGTGGCTTTCAGCTGGGCCGTGTCAGGCCCCGGGGGAGTCCTATGATGACTGATAATACATCTAGTGCTAAACGCACACCCGTGATGGGTCCCGGGGGTCGGGCCCATCACGAGCAATGACAATATTATGCTGGAATGTCTGGGGTCTAGGCAACCTACGAACATTCCGAGCTCTGAGATTCATTCTCAGAGATAAAAAGCCTCGTATCATCTTTTTGTCGGAGACCAAAAAGACGGTGCGCCAGATGGAGTGTGTGCAACGGTAGTTGGGTTTGATGGGGTGCTTCAATGTTGGTAGAGAAGGAAGGGCGGGGGGTTTAGCTTTGTTATGGCAACACGGAGTGGAAGTATCTATTCTTTCTTCTTCTCCAGGGCATATTGAAGCTATTTTAAAGGGTGTGGATATGGAGACTTTCCGCTTTACTGGGTTTTATGGTAATCCTGAAATGAGGTTACGTCGGCACTCTTGGGATTTGCTACGACGAATTGCAGGGACTGTTCAAGGGCCATGGCTTGTAGGTGGGGATTTCAATGAAATACTTGAGGCTCATGAGTACTTTGGTTGCCGTTTCCGACCCATGTCACAAATGAGGGCCTTTCGGGAAGCTTTGGAGGAGTGTGGTTTGACAACTATTTGGTTTCAGGGGTATAAGTTTACATGGTCTAACCGATGGCAAGGTGACGGGAATGTAAAGCTCCGGCTGGATAGAATGGTGGCTAATGGTGACTTTGTTAGGACCTTTCTTGAGGTCACAACGCATCATCTGAATTCTATGGTGTTTGACCATCTTCCTTTGTTGTCATATTTGAGACCAAGTACTTGGGTGAGGAAGCATAAGCGGTTCTTGTTCGAGGAAATGTGGACTACTGTTGAGGGTTGCCAAGACGTCATTACGCATGCTTGGGAGTCTGAGACTGGAACTGTCGTAGAGAAATTGAAGGCATGTCAAGGGTCTCTGCGGACGTGGAATAATGACCATGTAGGCCGAATACCTACAAAGCTCCGAAGTCTGCAACGGAAGTTAGATGACACCCAAAGGAGAAGTTTTTCTCTAGTAGTTGAGTTTCAACATAGAGATATATGTAGGGAAATGGATGTGCTATTGGAAAGAGAAGAAATGTTGTGGAGGCAGAGATTGCGGGTCTCATGGATGAAATATGGGGACAAAAATACAAGATTTTTCCATGAACATGCAAAAATGCGAGGACGACGGAATCTAATTACGACTATTGTAGATGATCAGGGGATTTGGCGTACATCTATTGAAAGTATTGGTAGTGTTTTTTGTGGTTATTTTCAAGGCTTGTTTGCTTCCAATGGACTTCATGATGCAGGAGCAGTCACTGAGGTGGTCAAGCCGATACTTACTCCATCTCAAAATTTGTGCCTCAATCAGTTTTTCTTAAGGGAGGAGATCGAAACTTCTTTGGGTTAAATGTTTCCTACTAAATCTCCAGGAGTGGATGGTATGTGGGCACTGTTTTATCAGAAGTATTGGGGGGTGGTAGACAATGATGTTGTAGGGTACTGCCTTAATGTCTTGAATGGGGGTGCCAGTGTGAAAGAAATTAATCATACACTTTTGACGCTCATTCCTAAGGTAGACAATCCGGTTAAAGTTACGGAGTTTTGGCCGATTAGTTTGTGTACGGTGATCTATAAGATGATTTCCAAGACTATAGTTAACAAGTTGAAGCCTATTATGCCGCTTATTATCTCTGAGTGGGCGGTTACTTGATAGTAGCAGCATGTTCCAAGGAGTGGGGAGATTTTTAAGGAGAAAAATCTGCCCCATGACATGAGTAGGCTGCAAGGTGGTGGCTTGTGAGTGCTAGATAGGTTTTGTGGAGGGAAAACATGTCTAGGTGGCCAATCTAACGGTTGGCAAGGTTTCCTACGTAGATGGGGGTGTCATCTACATAGTGTAGGCTTATAAATACCTTGTGAAGGTGTGTGGTTGAGATACCAAGTGATGTGGTAATCCAATTGAAAGTGAAAACTTGTAATCCTTTGCTATTGTGAATAGAAGGTTGGGAGTTTTCCCGTATATGTGTGTGCGAAAGTTTCCTGCGTGAGGCAAGTCTCACTTGTGTGCGTTGGTATTACTTGTTCTGCTGCGTGTGCTCTGAAGCCTCACGGGTTTGGAGGTGAAGAGAAGGCTGACTTAGGTGGAGTCTAAGTGCCGGATAAGGGTCGAAATATTAAAGGAGTTTTTCACCCCTGTTACACCTAGTGTAGTGGTTTGGAGTATTTACTCTCTCAGACAAGGTCCTGGGTTCAAGTCCTAGCATCCGTATAGTGTGTATCAGTTTAGTATACTATTATCTCTCGCAATAGGAAAGGTTAGATATCATATTTGTGACTTTGTTTTATTGTGTTTTTCTTCATATGAAATAATATATATTACCAAGTTTCAATTAGGTTGAATGCTCTCTTGTACATGAGGAGAGTCGTGGGAAACAACCTTAAGAACCAAGGGTTTCTACGTAGCTAGGATTTTCGGTCTTGTCGCTCTCAGACGTTGGCTCCTGATGCTGCTCCCCTGACATCTCCAGCCTCCAGCGTTTGTGTGAAGTCATCTTCTGCTACTTTGCTCATCGTCTCAGTTAGTTTCGTTGGTACACAAAACTCTTCTTTTGGTTTTCCCCCTTTGTCTTTGGCTGTCACAGACTTGCTTTCTTATGAATGAAATCTTCTTCTCAAAATTTTCAATTGGGTTGACTCAATTAAGGTTTGTTAATCTTTCTCGTATTTTTGAGTGTTTTCTCCACATATGGTTTGTTTGGGTTTTTGAAATTTTGATTTAACATCTATTGAGCTTAATTTATGTGTAGGTTACCAAAGAAAAGAAGTTGTAAAGATTTTTGTTGCAACACCCGGTCCAAAAATGAGTTGTAATGAAGAAGGAAAGGTCTAGAAATGAAAAGGATGTATTGTGAATTTTTAAATTTGTTACTACTACAGTAATGGAGACTTCAAAACACACACAAGGGGTTTCGAACCCCCACCACCCTCATTCCTCTCCAATACCTTATCCACCATGCTACATACAACTTTGTGATTATATACTATGCCTTTTGATATTTATAATGTTTCTTTTTCTTTCTTTTCCGTCTATCTTCTCCTCTCTCTTTTTTTCTTTTTTTTCCTTCTCTCTTCTCTCCTTTTTTTTCCTTTCTCTTTAGTTTTCTCTCCTCTTTTTATTATTTATTTATTTATTTATAATTTCTTTCCTTCTCTCTTCTCTCTGTCTTTTTTTTTCCCTTTTCCTTCTCTCTTCCCTCCTCTCTCAATCTTTTTTTTTCCTTTCTTTTCCTTATATTTTCTCTCATCTCTCCGCTTTATCATCATGCTTTAAATTTTTTGGCAATTCCTGCAATGGTTTTTGTCGAGTGAGGTATGAAACTTCATCTACTCATCACGCTCTACCTGTTTATGTACTTGGTTAGGGTAAATTTTGAGGTTTTAAAGATCGATTCTTAAATCCATTTTTGGTCGGCGGTTTGATGGTGTTTTTGACTATTTCAGGTCCGTTTTTGGCCATGGTCCAAGAACAAAAGTTGATTCCCTAGTTAGACTGAATCTATTGGTATATGTATTGTATGGTGTTTGGAGAAATTTCCATCATCGAAAATTTCTCAAGACACCCAGCGTTGCTGGGGTGGGTGGCGGTGTGTGGGCCATGGTGTGGCAGCCCTTTGAGTTCTAAATTGTTACCCTTGTAGTCATGAGTAAGACGGTATGCTTAGAACGGGTATTGCACCTATTATGCGATATCCGAGTTCGATAGGTTCAGACCGTTAGGTCAGTCCCAATTCCAAATATGTTGTTCTATGTACCTCTAGAATCGTGTAGGAACTCGTTGATCAAGAATAGGAGTCCCGGATACTCCGAGTCAATGATTCTAAGTTTAGGCAAAACGATCGCCGTCCAATCGTGCGGTTGGCTTAGATCCGACCGCTCGATCGATATCAAACTTTTGGATTTGTTTAGTAAACTTTGTTAGACCTATAAGAACTTTCAGATTGAGAATTAGAGTTCGTGGGCCCCGCGTGCCTAATTGACCTAAGTGGTGGGCCTCGCTGGTCCGATTGGGACCATTTGGTTGGGAGGTGTTTGGGGCTTGGTTGTTTGATTTTAAGTTGGTATTTTGCTATAAGAGGTTTATTAAATATTTGTGAATTATTGTTTTATCTCTTTTACCTTCCAAACATTGTGTGTGTATATATATATATATATATTTGTGTTTGTTTTTATATATGTGTTAAATGGATTAATAATTGGATTGGTTGCCTTTGAAAATATTGATGTCTACGGACATCCTGGTTGCCTTATAAAGTATTGATGTCTTTGGACATACAATTGCCTTCGGAATGTCTTCGGACATATGGTTGCCTTCGGATTATTTTGTGTTCTCATGTTGAGTATATCTCCCTGAGTTCTGCGAGGGGAATTGACGGATTATATTGCATTCTCATGTTGAGTATATCTCCCTGAGTCCTGCGAGGGGAATTGACAGATTTGTCTACGCGTGTATAACATTGCCCCACGAGTATCGGGGACGCCCGAACAGTGTGGTGCGATGATTTGTGTTCTCAGGTTGAGTGTATTTCCCTGGGTTCTGCGAGGAATGCGTCTCAGGCCAACCATGGGTCCCCTGAGTTATGTCTGGAATGCGTTTCAGGCTGACCTCGTGTCCCTCGAGTTATGCGAGGATGTATCACACATGTGGTCACATGTGTGGTACTTGAAATTGACGGTATATTATTGGAATTGATGGATTATGTTTGCAGTACATCTATATGGAGATTATTAGTGCAGTACTAACGTGTGGTACAGTTAACATGATATTATTCACCACCCTACTCATATTATCTGCATAGGGTTGGCTAGGATCCCTAGCCACCTGCCCGACTTGTCTACACAGGTAGTTAGCTAGTTTCCCCTTTCCGTGTTGCCTTCAGATTTGATGGTGTTTCCATATACCCCTTGGTGGGTGATTACATGATATATATACTATGCGGATGATTGCAGTTATGACTTTCAGGTAAAAGGTTTGGTTACGCGAGAATTTGGATGTATAATGATAAACTAATGGAACAGTTATGTACTTGATTTAATGGCATGATATTCAATTATATAGCTTGTGGAGACCAAGATAAAGAATGATTCCAAAATTTCTTCGTTGGTTTCATTTTGAATATTTATGTACTATCTTAATTGTGTTTAAGATAAAAAGAACTACGTGTGGCTTGATCCCTTAGTAAGGGTACGTAGGTAGAAGTGTTCCTATTTTCGTAGTGGCGACGACAACAACTCTACTTTATGTCATCTGGGTTGGTTTTGCCCTTTGTTTTGGGTTGTAATAATTATATCAAATCTCTTGTGAGTTGGGTGTTTTGTTTGTAGTTGAGTCTCTACTTGTATTTTTATTTGTGAGAGTTTAAAAGTTGTAGTTATATTGGTAGTTTTGGGCGCTGTTGTCCACGTCTGATTTATTTAGGCTTGTAGCTTTCATGTGGAAATTTGTTTGGCTTTATGCCACTATTAGTGGAGATATATTTGTGGTGTATTTCTCTATATATGAAATAACCATGCGTGGTTACTATGCTTCCATATTTGAATCAACCCTTTTTGGGTAGTTTATGCCCTTATGGCTGATGGCCTTGGTGGCTAAGTTATGAATACGATTATCGCTTATTCTCAAAAAAGAAAAGCATAATTTATTAAAGTTGTGTATTAAAATAGGGAAATCTGAAGATTAACTTACATTATCAACTATATGCTGAATCTACTTACATACAAAAACAATGTTGCAAATACTTACATTATCAACTGTATGCTGTGCAACAAAGTTTTAATTACAATATTTTAGAATAATAAAAGAAGCTAATAAATTATCAAATAAAACAATGCAACCATGCCTGATGCATCCAGCCTGGGGGGATTCCTTCAAAATACTTCAAATGGAGTTCTTCTTATGTTTTTTCATCTTCAGATAGCTGAAAATGGGTTTCTCTGGTACAGGTATAGACTTGACAACCCAACCAATTGGCCAAGAAACAGCTGCAATTCCAATACATGCACCCCATTGCCCCCAATTCAACCTCTCTGTATCTGAAAACTTCTTGAGAAATTCCACCATCACCACCTGAAGCAGAATTGTCACTGCAATGATCCCCATAAACAATTTGTTGGTGTGAATTCCCTTGAACACATTCATCTTCTCAAGCTTCCTTGCATTGAACTCATTGAACACCTGGCACAGCACAAAAGTGTTGAAGATCAAGGTGTCCTTTACCTTGTCATCCACACCAAAGATTGATTTGCCTCTGAATTGCAGGGTCAGGAGGATTGCAATCTGGTACAGTGCTTGAGGCAAGAGGTTCCTCCACATGATGTTGGTGATGAGAGGCTCAGTCCTTCCCACTGGTTTCTTCTCCATGAGTTCTTTTGTGGGCTTCTCAGTGGCAAGAGCCAGAGCACCTAGTGTGTCCATGATCAAATTCACCCACAACAATTGAACTGCTGTTAATGGGACTTCACCTGCTGAAACTGCTGCTACAAAGTTGATCACAAGAGCAGCAACATTGACAGTGAGCTGGAATTGGATGAACTTCTGGATGTTATTGTAAACACATCTTCCCCATTTCAAAACTGTGGCCACTGATGCAAAGTTGTCATCCATGATCACAATATCTGAGCTCTCTTTGGCAACTTCTGTGCCTTGAATTCCCATAGAAAGTCCTATATCAGCTTCTTTCAACGCAGGTGCATCATTCGTGCCGTCACCTGTCACTGCAACCACATGGCCTTTCTGTTTCAAGCATTGCACCATTAGGAGCTTGTCAAATGGAGAGGACCTTGCCATTACACAGATTTGGTCCACCTTCAACATTCTCTCTTCCGGCGTGTAGTTGCGAAATTGCACACCTTCTACCACTGCTCCACTGAACATGTCCTGATCAGGCTTGAGTATCCCACATTCGGTGGCTATGGCTTTTGCCGTGAAAATATTGTCACCTGTGATCATTTTGACATTTACCCCTGCATATTGACAGTCTCCAACTGCTTTCTTCACCCCAGGACGGCATGGATCTTTAAGACCAACAAGTCCTAATAGAGTCAATCCATCTTCTTTAAGCAAAGCTCTGTGTTGTTGTTCATCCACTTGCTCCTCTGCTGGAATTTCTTTATGTGCAAATGCAATGCATCTGAGGCTGCTAGCTGCCATACCTTGAATAATCTGCTCAAATCTCATTTTTGCATTGTCATCCATATTTATAACAAGTCCAGAGGCATTGTAGTAACTTGTGCACATTGCTAGTATCATCTCAGCAGCTCCTTTCCAATGTGCTTGAATTGTATTGTTGTCAGCCTTCCTCTTCATCAAAATCCCGCTTCGTTTCTTCTGTGAATTGAAGGCCTCAACGTAGAGAATGGTACAACTCTTCACCACTTTCTGCATATCCATCTTCGATCCATGTACCGCCCACGAAAGAATAGCCTTCTCAGTAGGACTGCCTGAGATTTCAATTTCTGAAACCGAACTAGGCATGTATACGCTACCAGTTGTATTCAGAGCAACCCCTTCTTGGATCAAATTAAGAACATATGGAGATATAGATGAAAAAGCTTCTTCGGCCACAGGTTCTTCACCCAACCAAAACTTAGTTACCTTCATTTCATTCATGGTGAGAGTGCCTGTTTTGTCAGTACAAATGACGGTAGCAGAGCCCATGGTCTCACAAGCAGAGAGCTTCCTCACCATTGCTTTATCAACCATCATTCTCTTCATGGAATAAGCAAGAGTCAGTGTCACAGCTAGAGGCAGGCCTTCTGGAATTGCCACCACAACAATTGTAACTGCAGCTGCTACAATCTCAACGACCGCATTTAATATGTCATCAACTTTGGTCTTGCTGCCATTATACTCCTGATTTCCATTCTCATCCTGTGTATTTCCTGTGAAGTATCTAACTAACAAGACAATGAACACTAGAAAAGCAACAACTAAACCAACTTTACCAATTGATGAAGTTAGCTTGTTGAGGCGAGCTTGTAAAGGGGTCTGTTCATTCGTGTCACGGCTGATTTGGCTCATCATTTCACCCCAAGTTGTGTTCATGCCCACAGAAGTCACAAGAATCCGAGCGTAGCCATCAGCCACTTTGGTGCCAGAGAACAAGAATGGATTTTGGGTTGGATTTATTCCCACATGGTCACTTTCCCCTGTCATGCTTGATTCATCTACTTGTAATGAATGGCCATCAAGAAACAACCCGTCAGCTGGAATTTGATCTCCAATCTTCAAGCAAATGACGTCCCCAACCACAATATCGAATATCGAAATCTGTCGGCGCCTGCCGCCTCTCACAGCTTCAATTTGGACATTGTCCCTGACTTTTGATAACTTATCAAACTGCCCGTTCTGCCTGTAATTACTTACAGCGGACACAGAAATTACCAGAATGATTGCCAGAAATATGCTTCCGCCATCGATCCAGCCTTCTTTAAGGCCATGCACTTTGATCCCGAGACCAAGAGAGAGCGCAGCACAGCCTAAGAGGATGATAATTGTGAGGTCTTTGAACGCTTCCCACACAAAATGGAAGAACCCTTTTGCTGGTGGCTTCATGTATGTGTTTGAGCCAAATGCTTCAACTCTTTTGGCAATGTCTTGAGCATCACCATAGCCATGGATTCCATGCTCTGCATCAGTTTTGAGAGCTGATGCTATTTCTTCAACCCCTCCCAGCTCCCGGAGCTGGGTGAGGCTTTTCTCCTTGACAAGGTCAGTGAGGGTGGTTTGATAAATTTCGAACTCATTATCTGGCTTGACAGTGAGAGTAGTATAAGAGGGAGAGCGAGGTATTTTGGTGTTTGTGAATTTGGATTTGGATAGAGAAAAAAGGTTGAAGGCTCTAGAGCAGTAGATGGTTGCAAAAGCAGAACGCCATTTTCTTTGGTGTTTGCTAAGAGTGCTTTTTTGAACAGCAAAAAGCGACCCAATTTCAATGCACCCCAGTTTTGCATGCAATGTGGTAGCCATGCTGCTTAATAATAGAAAATAAAAAACTTAAGAGAATGTACTGAAAATTAAGGCAGAGAGATGAAAAGACTATTTTGACCAATTATTCAATTAACCAAGGAAAGAACTATTGATAAGAGAATTTGTCTGGAGATGATGCAAATTTGCTGTTGCCTTGAATCACCTTGGACACTCGAATTTATAGTTACTTGGATCAAGATTTTCCATCTCATTTCTCATGAAGCAAACGCGTATTTTGTTTTCTTTATAAGTAAAAGATAGTACTTTACGTTAAATTAATAAATTTATGTGTGAGTGGAATATATGCAGCAGAAACTGAATGAGCAAGGCAAAAAGAAGAAGACAAGAAGTCCTACCTGGTATTCTCACGCTATTGTTGTTGAAAAAGGAAAAGAAAATACAGGTCGGTTTTCCACGTACTTTATAAAAAGAAATAAAAAAGCCAAAGAAATTTGAGTCGTCTTTTTTAAGTGGTTCTCACGCTCATTCGTTCTCTGTGCGATTCTACTGCATTCAGATTGATTAATGTTCAAGTTTCCTTTTTCTTTTTATTTTTTATTTTTTTTAATTTTCATAATGATAACTTTGATGTATACAACACAAATTAGTGTGTACAATTCAATGTACCAAAACATAAAAATACCTAGTAGTATTTTTCTCTTGTCAAAAAGTTTGCGTTAAACACTTTTATTTTTCTTTTCTTTTGTTTCAGAAAGTTGGGTTTCATGAAATTTGAACTTGACATCATCGTCTACAACAAAGTGATACTACCGTCACGTATTTAAGAGTTAATAAAATATCTAACACCACTCTTCTTGCCCACTAAGGGATTAGAGTGGTTCCAGCCCTCATCATAATATATTAATATATTTTGTGATACTTTTAGAGTATCTACAATCATGCTTCTTATTTTTCAGTTAAAATTTTGCTAAAAACACATAAAAGTTATTTTAAGAGCTCTCCATAAAATTTGAACTCCAATCATACTCTCTAGTATAGTCTAAAATATCGATAATATCGACGAAATATCAAGGATATTTCGGTTTTTTTCGAATCACGGATATTTCGGAACATATCCATGTACATATCGTATAAATATCGATAATATCGACGTTAATATCGGAAAATATCGATGTCGATAATTTCGCTCACATTTCAGCAATATTTTGTCAAAATATCGGTGTAATATCGCTAAAATATGGAAAATATCAATGTAAAGGAAAAAAAAAGGAAAAAGAAGAAAGAAAAAAAAATGGAAATAAGGGAGGAAAAAAAAACACAAAGGGGGATTTGAACCCCTCCCATTTTACTCATCCAACACCTTAACCACTATATATCACTTATGTTTTAGTGATAATATGCTAAAATATTTATATTTATATGGGTGGCATGTTAACAATTACATGCAAAACTATTTTGGGGATTTATCATTTGATGAATACTCTTTACAATACACTTACTCTACACATAGAGATGATGAAGATAGTGAAAAATTTGAACCTCATAGGAACTTTATGTGGTACTAAGTCACTCATGTATCTTACCATACAATGTATAAAGTGTAAAATATTGTAGTAAATCATTATATATAAATGATTATGGTGTGTTTAATCTTTTTTTCATTAATTACTACATATTTTCTACACTCACAGTGTTTGCCAGCTCGCTGTATAATCAACTTAAATCAATTAAATCCATCATGTAATGCATTTCCTTCTAATTTTTTTTGATAAACTAATAGATAATTGATTAAATAAACATTCTCCAAAGTTTCAATAAAAATTTCCAAGTTTGTCTTATAATTTCCATGGTTTTTATTCAATTTTTATCGATATCGATAATGTCATGATATTTCCATGTTTTTGGACTACCGATATTTCCAATATCGTTGATATTTTAGACCATGCTCTCTAGTTTAGGAAGTCATAAATACTATAGTTATTTTTTTAATTCAATATGATTGGTCCATCTCTATAAAAAATAAAAAATAAAAAATAGTTAGCATTAATTAAAAGTATAAACTATGTATAAAATAAAGCAGCATTAAATTATAGGGAGCCACTAGGAGTCATTTCTCTCTCCTCAGATTTAGGACCTCCTAGAGATCTCCCTATTTTAGGAGGTGGATAAGGAGCATGGTTGGAGTATATTTTTCGAATTCATCTCTAAAATTTGTCTAAGGAGGTGGTTTAGGGAGCCCATTGTGGATGCTCTTAATATTTTAAGAGTCTCCTATTCAAGTTTACCTCTTTTTTTAGATCACTTTCCTTAAAATTTAATTAGTATACATATTTTTATTTTTATGCAAATCCTTAAAATCCAAGAGTCATTTTCAACCATTTCTTTGCTCTTATAACTAGGTTGGATCAAAGGATTCACTAGTATAGTGGTCTATAGTATTTACTCCCTCAGGCAAGGTCCTGGGTTCGAGTCCTAACATTCGTGTAGTGTGTGTAAGTTTAGTATACTATTGTCCCTCTCAATAAGAAAGGTCTTTAAATAAAAAAAAAAAAGTTGGACACCATATTTGTGACTTTGGTTTATTATGTTATTCTTCATATGATATAATATATATATTATCAAGTTTTAATTAGGTTGGATGCTCTCTTGTTCACGAGAAGAGTTGTGGGAAACAACTTTTAGAACCAAGGGTTTCTGCGCAGCTAGGGTTTTCGGTCTTGTCACTCTTAGACGTCGGCTCTTAATGCTGCTCCCCTAACGTCTCCAGCCTCCAGTGTTTGTGCGAAGTTGCCTCATGCTGCTTTGCTCATCATCTCAGTCAGTTTCGTTAGTACGCATAACTCTTTATTTGGTTTTCCCCCATTGTCTTTGGCTATCACAGACTTGCTCTCTTACGGAAGGAGAGCCGTGGAAAAAAACAAAAAAAGCCTAGGGTTTGCTCTTGCTTATTGACTTGTGGCTGTTGCCGCCGCCTCTCCTCTCTCTACCTTTTGTCCTGCTAATTTTGGTTGCGTGGTAGGGTTTTTGTCGATGGAAGATTTAGGGTGCGACGGTTGATTTTCGTTCTCGAGTGTGTTGGTGGGAGGATGGGGATCCTAGTTTTTGGTAGGGGGCGAGGTTTTGATGAGACTAAGAAGTCCAATGCTCGGGTGATTAGCTTCTATGACCATCTTAGGCCTAGCCAGCGATGCACGAGTATGAGCCTTTGGAAGCATATTTGGAAATTGAGATTGCTCACCGAAGTTGTCGCTACTTGGCTGATGGTGGCTTGGAGAATTTGCAGTGGCACCCTTTCTAATATGCCTAAGGAGACCGCTCTTGTAGGGCCTCCTGGGAGCCAACCTTAGTGTGCGGTTAGAGTGTTCGTGGGCTTGGCATCCTACGAATGCTCTATTCCCTGAAGCATTATTCTTTACGTTAAGTGGCTGACGTGGGTTTGTTTTGTGTGGTGTTTTATGTTGTCTACCTCTCTAAATGCTTTCCAGTTCTATGTTCTTCAACGGACTATGGTTCTTTCATAGGAGGTTTCTTTTGACAATGTTAGGATGCGACAATGTGTTTTCTGAAGGGTTTTTCTTCATTGTTGTCCTTTTGTTTTTCTCCCACTAAGTTGACCCTTTGCAGCTGTTCTTTGCTCTGCGCTGCCCGAAGAACTATGCTTGGTCATAGAACGTTTTTCTTCCTCAGGCACTAAGTTGAGTTGGTGGGCTTCTCTGGGGTTCCTCTTTGTTGTTGTCTCTGTGTTTTCTTGGCGTGTTCTCTTGTGTCTCTGACTCTTGGTGTGCGATGTTGTTCTTGTGATGTACAAAGGACTATAAGTTCTCATAGAATGCGTCTTTTAATAGTTGGGTTGCATTGCAGTTTTCTCTTATGGGTCTACTGACTCTCCTATTAGTCCATGACATGTGTGGTACTCTTTCTTACACTAGGTTTGTCCCATGTGATTTTCCTAGGAAGGTTTTAACGAGGCCACTGTAATCATGTTGTTGTCCCATGTGATTTTCAATTGGGTTGACTCAATTAAGGTTTGTTAATCTTTCTCGTATTTTTGAGTATTTTCTCCACATATGGTTTGTTTGGGTTTGTGAAATTTTGATTTAATATCTATTGAGATCAATTTATGTGTAGGTTACCAAAGAAAAAAAGCTGTAAAGATTTTTTAGGCCAGTTTGGCATTGCTGTGCTGTGAAAATAATCGATGTCATATTTGCTGTAAGAGAAATCAGCTGTGAGAGAAAGCAGTTTGGCGTTTGGTAAACTTTTTGTTAAAAGTGTTGTTGGTATTGATTCCCACATAATCAGAAAATGTTTGCCGCATAATTATTAAACCCATCACCTCTTCAAAACTGATTTCTGCTTAATTAGAAAATGAAAGCACCTCATTAGCTGATTTCCTTATAACTTTCTCTCACAACAATTTTTAACAATAAATGATTTTCTCATAGTTTACCAAATGGGCTAGGCTTCCCAAATTTGTAAAAAAATCACTTATCACCCGAAATAAGTAATGGCAAACGGGCACTTTATATATAATCCTTTTGGTTACTTTGTAATGTATTAATATTGTGAGTTCTAATATATGTTGTTAAAGGATCCCCTACACATGAAATTCTAACTCCACATGCCCTTTAAACAAACTTTTTCCGCTAAAACAGTTAAAAGGCGACACGTACGTGTCACTCTAAGCCGAAGAGATCATACGTCAGTAAAAAGAAGTAATAACGCCGTCAAAACTCCAATGGGAGTGGTCAATGGGTGTTCAACGACAAAGATTCAAAATGTTGACTCCAGGTGAAACTCATGCACAATTTAATCGGAAAATTCTAATACATTGTAGCAGCAAATCCAGTGGCATAAAATAAAACGCAAAGAAAAGACGTCCTTATCTCGGACGGACCAAATAACATTGCAATTACATGCAACGTAACTTCAGTGCTTGTGAAAGTGCAGGACGGGCAACGTGTTCCAACCGCCTGACTCAAGAATTTCTCTACTAAATTTGGAATCTACAAGAGTCGTGGGGTCAACTTAACCTTTAGTTGTTCAATTTCCTAAAAAAATTGTTACCAACCTTCACCTGAAAGTGTGATAGAAAACACAGAATATATGGTGAGAAAGAATGGTACAAGTAAACTACTCTTATGCTGCAAAAAAAGATGGCAGCATGAGCCTTATGCCACCTCTTTCTGGCTATGCTAAGTTTACAGTACATGGATTCAAAGTCATAGAACAGAAGTACCTGATTATTTTATCTCATTGAGTGATGGATGAAATAATTTAGGAAGATTCACTGAAAAGAAAAATATCCATGGGATGGGAAGTTGCTGAGAAATTGCTTCAACTTGCTTTGGATGCTTGATATTATTGATATTAGACTTTCATATATTTGGGTTTATGTGGAGAGGGAAACTTCCATTTGGTAATGGACATCTACTGTTTATCTGTATGCATGGTGATTGGTGGACAATGCACGTTAATGCATCAAACAACTGAGGTCCACCTTATGCTTACAATATTATTGCAAAAACGAAACTCAAATGCTGTCGTCGATAAAATTTGAACTCTGGACATTCTCCCGAAATGTAAAAGCTGAATGCCACTGAATCAAATGGTCACAGACTCACGGATTTCAAATAGTACAAAATAAAATGAGGATAACTTGTGAAAGCTGCCATGCTGGATGCAGATGCAAAGATGAAAGCTATGCCCTATAATCACGAAACATGTGGTATATATGCCTACCTTCTTTTCGTGGAGCAACCTTCACTTGGATGGGCTGAGCAGTCCTCCCTCCGTTCCTCAAGATATGAGACAATTATTATTTGTTTAAAATCTTTATTTTATTGTTAAAGGATAACTACAACATTGGGTTTTATAATTAATTTGCGCCCAGAGACTCCATATGTCGAGTTTTTGATGAGCTACAGCGGATAAATTTGATAATATTTCATCTAAAAATGAGTAATGCTACACTTACCACATTTTTATCCCACATGTATATACCACATAATGTGGCATGTCCATATCATATGTCACATCAATTAAATGAATGAAGTGTATTTTAATAAATAAAATTTAAAAAACAGAAACTATTATTTTACATAATGTGGTATGTACACATCAGCTACCACATCATGTGGTATGAAATTGTGGTATAAAAATGTGGTAAGACTAGTATTATTCTATAAAAATATACTTAAACTCAAATTACGGGCTAAAAGGAAAACAAAAATAAAAGCAAAAGCCCAAGTAGTAAAAATAAATTGGACAAACTACATAAAACCCCCTAAATTATGGGGTCATTTTCAAGTTTATACCCAATTTTAGAGATATTTACGACCACATGCTCAAATTCCCGAAAACCCTACAATTTGCCCCCAAATTTTTTGAAGTCTGTGGTGCTCAAAATTTGGATTTTGTATATACCCATCTCACTAATTCTCCAGTTGAAGATTAACTAACGGTTTGTGTGACAAAGGGGGCAAATTGTAGGGTTTATGGGAGTTTGAATATATACTTGTAAATGTCTCTAAAATTGGGTATAAACTTGAAAATAACCTCATAATTTAGGGGATTTTATGTAGTTCGTCCAAATAATTTTTAACTAGTTAAAAATAATTTTTGGTGCTGGGATTTGGACCAAGAAACTTGTTGGAATTTAGGAGGTGTGTGATGAATGTTTGTGACGCTCTCATACCACTTGTTAGATTGTAAGTTGATTGTGAGTGGTGTTGCTATGATACCATTGTTGGTTTATGTGTGAAGGGGTTTAGAACAATAGGACAATAGTTGAACAAAGTGATTTTATTATATTTCGAAGGAGAATGATACATAACTTGGTGTAGGCTAATTGGCCTCCTTCCTAAATTATATAGGCTTGGCCCTTTTTCTCTCTTAGCTTTATGAGCTTATTGGCTCCTCAACATAGCTTTGTTTGGGTAGCTTTGGCTCCCTTAGTTTGGGAGTTGGCTTGTTTACTCCCCCACATGCATGACTCAGTTTGGGTCGGGTAGCTCCCACATAGGTTGGAGTTTATTAGTTCACTCCACATCTGGTTTGGGAGTTCTTTTTGTTGACTCCGCTTTGCTAGATTACATTGCATGTCTATTTATAGTTGAATCTTGCCGCATTGCTTTAGTCCCACCGACTTGTTCTCTTTTCTCCAGCCACAACTATGTGGCTTCATCTAGAATATACTTTGCATATTTATTTGTGTACTGTTGCCGACATTCCATCATCTAGGTTGTAGGTTCTTGAGTTTTCTAGAATTGTGTAGTTGCATCTACACAAATATGCATTACTTTTTCAACAAGAAACTCAAAGCCAAGTTTTTTATGAGCTACACCGGATGAACTTGTTAAGGTTTCCTACAAAAATATATTTGAACTCAAATTTGGTGCTAAAAGGAAAACAAAAAAGAAATCAGAAGTCTAGCCTCCACTTCTCTTCCTTTCAATCCTTAGCCGCCTCTCTATCCTAGGGGAGGGGGAGGGAAGGTCACTACCTTTCCTCCCCTCTCCTTCCTTCTCCTTCCTTATCTTCTTTCATCCGCTTCCACGCTCTTCTCTCTTGCCTTCCTTTGTGGGTTTGGTTGTGCTCTCTGCTTTATTTTTTGTTGCCCCAGATCTCCTTAAATTCCTCTCATCTTGTGATGTCCTTTTGTTTTGCGGCTTTATCTTGGTGTTATTTGGATTCTTTTTCCAGATTTGTGGGTTTTGTGTGGATGCAGTTTTTCCCTAAACCTGGGCTTCAACAGTAGTGCTCCTGTTTTCGTGGTGGCAACGACGGCAACTCTACTTTCTGTCATCTCGGTTGGTTTTGCCCTTTTTTTTGGGTTGTAATAATTATATCAAATCTCTTGTGAGTGGGGTGTTTTGTTTGTAGTTGAGTCTCTACTTGTATTTTCACTTGTGAGAGTTTAAAAGTTGCAGTTATATAGGTAGTTTTGGGCGCTGTTGTCCACGTCTGATTTGTTTAAGCTTGTGGCTTTCATGCGGAAATTTGTTTGGCTTTTTGCCACTATTAGTGGAGATATACTTGTTGTGTATTTCTCTATATATGGAATAACCATGCGTGGTTACTGTGCTTACATATTTGTATCAACCCTTTTTGGGTAGTTTATGCCCTTATGGCCGATGGCCTTGGTGCCTAAGTTCTGAATACAATTATCGCTTACTCTCAAAAAAGAAAAGCAAAATTTATTGAAGTTGTGTATTAAAATAGGGAAATCTGAAGATTAACTTACATTATCAACTATATGCTGAATCTACTTACATACAAAAACAATGTTGCAAAAACTTACATTATCAACTGTATGATGTGCAACAAAGTTTTAATTACAATATTTTAGAATAATAAAAAAGCTAATAAATTATCAAATAAAACAATGCAACCGTGCCTGATGCATCCAGCCTGGGGGGATTCCTTCAAGAAACTTCAAATGGAGTTCTTCTTATGTTTTTTCATCTTCAGATAGCTGAAAATGGGTTTCTCTGGTACAGGTATAGACTTGACAACCCAACCAATTGGCCAAGAAACAGCTGCAATTCCAATACATGCACCCCATTGCCCCCAGTTCAACCTCTCTGTATCTGCAAACTTCTTGAGAAATTCCACCATCACCACCTGAAGCAGAATTGTCACTGCAATGATCCCCAGAAACAATTTGTTGGTGTGAATTCCCTTGAACACATTCATCTTCTCAAGCTTCCTTGCATTGAACTCATTGAACACCTGGCACAGCACAAAAGTGTTGAAGATCAAGGTGTCCTTTACCTTGTCATCCACACCAAAGATTGATTTGCCTCTGAATTGCAGGGTCAGGAGGATTGCAATCTGGTACAGTGCTTGAGGCAAGAGGTTCCTCCACATGATGTTGGTGATTAGAGGCTCAGTCCTTCCCACTGGTTTCTTCTCCATGAGTTCTTTTGTGGGCTTCTCAGTGGCAAGAGCAAGAGCACCTAGTGTGTCCATGATCAAATTCACCCACAACAATTGAACTGCTGTTAATGGGACTTCACCTGCTGAAACTGCTGCTACAAAGTTGATCACAAGAGCAGCAACATTGACAGTGAGCTGAAATTGGATGAACTTCTGGATGTTATTGTAAACACATCTTCCCCATTTCAAAACTGTGGCCACTGATGCAAAGTTGTCATCCATGATCACAATATCTGAGCTCTCTTTGGCAACTTCTGTGCCTTGAATTCCCATAGAAAGTCCTATATCAGCTTCTTTCAACGCTGGTGCATCATTCGTGCCGTCACCTGTCACTGCAACCACATGGCCTTTCTGTTTCAAGCATTGCACCATTAGAAGCTTGTCAAATGGAGACGACCTTGCCATTACGCAGATTTTCTCCACCTTCAACATTCTCTCTTCCGGCGTGTAGTTGCGAAATTGCACACCTTCTACCACTGCTCCACTGAACATGTCCTGATTAGGCTTGAGTATCCCACATTCTGTGGCTATGGCTTTTGCAGTGAAAACATTGTCACCTGTGATCATTTTGACATTTACCCCTGCATATTGACAGTCTCCAACTGCTTCCTTCACCCCGGGACGGCATGGATCTTTAAGACCAGCAAGTCCTAATAGAGTCATTCCATCTTCTTTTAGCAAAGCTTTGTGGTCCCGTTCATCCACTTGCTCCTCTGCTGGAATTTCTTTATGTGCAAATGCAATGCATCTGAGGCTGCTAGCTGCCATACCTTGAATAATCTGCTCAAATCTCATTTTTGCATTGTCATCCATATTTATAACAAGTCCAGAGGCATTGTAGTAACTTGTGCACATTGCTAGTATCATCTCAGCAGCTCCTTTCCAATGTGCTTGAATTGTATTGTTGTCAGCCTTCCTCTTCATCAAAACCCCGCTTCGTTTCTTCTGTGAATTGAAGGCCTCAACGTAGAGAATGGTACAACTCTTCACCACTTTCTGCATATCCATCTTCGATCCATGTACCGCCCACGAAAGAATAGCCTTCTCAGTAGGACTGCCTGAGATTTCAATTTCTGAATCGGTACTAGGCCTGTATACGCTACCAGTTGTATTCAGAGCAACCCCTTCTTGGATCAAATTAAGAACATATGGAGATATAGATGAAAAAGCTTCCTCTGCCACAGGTTCTTCACCCAACCAAAACTTAGTCACCTTCATTTCATTCATGGTGAGAGTGCCTGTCTTGTCAGTACAAATGACGGTAGCAGAGCCCATGGTCTCACAAGCAGAGAGCTTCCTCACCATTGCTTTATCAACCATCATTCTCTTCATGGAATAAGCAAGAGTCAGAGTCACAGCTAGAGGCAAGCCTTCTGGGATTGCCACCACAACAATTGTAACTGCAGCAGCTACAATCTCAACGACCCGCGTTTAATATGTCATCAACTTTGGTCTTGCTGCCATTATACTCCTGATTTCCATTCTCATCCTGTGTATTTCCCGTGAAGTATCTAACTAACAAGACAATGAGCACTAGAAAAGCAACAACCAAACCAACTTTACCAATTGATGAAGTTAGCTTGTTGAGGCGAGCTTGTAAAGGCGTCTGTTCATTTGTGTCACGGCTGATTTGGCTCATCATTTCACCCCAAGTTGTGTTCATGCCCACAGAAGTTACAAGCATCCGAGCGTAGCCATCAGCCACTTTGGTGCCAGAGAACAAGAATGGATTTTGGGTTTGATTTATTTCCACATGGTCACTTTCCCCCGTCATGCTTGATTCATCTACTTGTAATGAATGGCCATCAAGAAACAACCCGTCAGCTGGAACTTGATCTCCAATCTTCAAGCAAATGACCTCGCCAACAACAATATCAAATATCGAAATCTGTTGGCGCCTGCCGCCTCTCACAGCTTCAATTTGGACATTGTCACTGACTTTTGATAACTTATCAAACTGCCTGTTCTGCCTGTAATTACTTACAGCCGACACAGAAATCACCAGAATGATTGCGATAAATATGCTTCCACCATCGATCCAGCCTTCGTTAAGGCCATGCACTTTGATCCCGAGACCAAGAGAGAGTGCAGCACAGCCTAAGAGGATGATAATTGTGAGGTCTTTAAAAGCTTCCCACACAAAATGGAAGAACCCTTTTGCTGGTGGCTTCATGTATGTGTTTGAGCCAAATGCTTCAACTCTTTTGGCAATGTCTTGAGGATCACCATAGCCATGGATTCCATGCTCTGCATCAGTTTTGAGAGCTGATGCTATTTCTTCAACCCCTCCCAGCTCCCGGAGCTGGTTGAGTCTTTTCTCCTTGACAAGGTCAGTGAGGGTGGTTTGATCAATTTCGAACTCGTTATCTGGCTCGACAGTAAGAGTGGCATAAGAGGGAGAGCGAGGTATTTTGGTGTTTGTGAATTTGGGTTTGGATAGAGAAGAAATGTTGAAGGCTCTAGAGCAGTAGATGGTTGCAAAAGCAGAAAGCCATTTTCTTTGGTGTTTGCTAAGAGTGCTTTTTCTAACAGCAAAAAGCAACCCAATTTCAATGCACCCCAGTTTCGCATGCAGGGTGGTCGACATGCTGCTGCTCAGCTCAATTGAAAACCGCAAAAGTAAAGAATGTGATGAAAACTAAGGCAGAGAGATGGAAAGACTATTCTGACCAACTGACTCGCAAGGAGTTATGGACACAAGATTGACAATTCTCAAGGAAAACTGAAATGTAGAGAAATTTTTTTGGGTAATTTTAAAGGAATTAAATTGTTTATAGAATGCAATTGTAGTACGAGGATCACCACCTTGCATGAAGAGGCCTACTTATAGTCTTCTTTTGTAAGAGGAAGACAATAAGAGCATGTTTCTCATCGGAAACTTGTACATGAAGTTGTAGAGAAGACCAAAAGAACTTAACGCGCACTAGCAGCAGGCTCCGGGAAACCACCCAGAAAACAAGAAGAAAAAAGGACCGCCGTACTTTATGTCAGCTCTTATTTTGTATTTCACATTGAGAGCTAAATTTTTATTTTTGAAGCTCAGCACCTGAGTTCGGATCCTCCTTTTTCTAGCTTAGATTAGTTTAAAGTAAATTATCGCTTCAAAGTTTTTTTTTTGGAAATAGTTTAATATATGTAGTGTATTATTAATATAAAAAAAACATAGAATATTACGGTCGGTATGAGAAACAAATGAGGTATCTTCGGGCTCAATATGCTTGTCGGTGAAAGCTTCCAATATTAAACGAGTATCAATACCGCACCCAGTGCAATTTGAAAACGCGGGCGACCCACCGTAGCAATATTTATATTAAAAAAATAAAAAAGAATAGTATATTGGGAAATTCTTCTCGTGTAAGCCCCACAACCGAACCAAATCCACGTGATTTCAAATTATTTACTTTGCAAGACAAAATTACATCTCATTGTAGTGGGGTTTATAATGCTTTTTGTTTTTGAGAGGAGGGTTTATAATGCTGTAGTGGTTTTTTGGTTTCAAAAAGAGGCTGAGTTTTGTTAACCGTTAAAGGAAACACATACACGTCACTCTGAGCCAAAGAAATCATACGTCACTAAAAAGAAGTAAGTATGACACCTTCAAAACTCCAATGGGAGTGGTTAAACGGATTTTTTACGGCAAAGATTCAAATTGTGGACTTGACTCAAGTTAAAGTCAAGCACAAATTAATCGGTAAATTCTAATACATTGGAGTAGCAATGCAGTGGCATAAAATAAAACGCAAAGAAAAGAGCTCTTTAACTTTGACGGACGAAATAGGAAAATGTTAGGGAGATCACACTTAAAGACCATTGTTGGATTTTAGGGGAAACAAAGTGATTTTATTATATTGCATTGTCGATATTATTAGCAAACTCTCTTTCATCCCTAATTAAACCCTATAATGCTCAATTTTAAATTAAAAATATAATTAAAGATATATAGAAAATAGAGGGAGAAAGAAGATGTTGATGTCGAGTAGCTAAGAGAGAGAGAAACAAGTTGATGTCGCATAGCCAAAAGAGAAGGAAAGAGAAGATATGGAACCACCTAGATAGACAACTGTGTGTAGAGTTTGCTTTTTATTTTATTTTTATTTTTATTTTTATTTTGGGCTGGGCTTATAACATATGTGGGTATTTTTTATATTTTATATTTTAATTTTGATTGGGCGGGCACCCAACCTGCCTTATGCACATAACCACCCATGTGTGGAACTTATTGTATTGGTGGGCTTCACCTCTATTAGAGAGATGATACATAATATGGTATAAATGTATTCTCCCTAGCATGATCTGGCCAAATAACATAGTAATTATATGCCACTTGTCTTCAATCCGCGTGAGGGGCGACGAACATGCAAAGTGTACCAAGCTCCAGATCCAAGAATTTCTCCATAATTAAGGTTTTGATGATGGTTCAACTAAATTTTAACTCCACAAGAGTCTTGGGGTCAACATAAGTTTTAGTTCAATTTTTCGTACCAAATTAACAACCTTCACCTGAAAGTGTGATAGAAAATACGAAGAATATATGGTGAGAAACTGCAATGGGAGTGGTCAAAGGGTGTTCAACGACAAAGATTCAAAATGTTGACTCCAGGTGAAACTCATGCACAGTTTAATCGGAAAATTCTAATAAATTGTAGCAGCAAATGCAGTGGCATAAAATAAAACGCAAAGAAAAGACGTCCTTATCTCGGACGGACCAAGTAACATTGCAATTACATGAAACGTAACTTCAGTGCTTGTGAAAGTGCAGGACGGGCAACGTGTTCCAACCGCCTGACTCAAGAATTTCTCTACTAAATTTGGAATCTACAAGAATCGTGGGGTCAACTTAACCTTTAGTTGTTCAATTTCCTAAAAAAATTGTTAACAACCTTCACCTGAAAGTGTGATAGAAAACACAGAATATATGGTGAGAAAGAATGGTACAAGTAAACTACTCTTATGCTGCAAAAAAAGATGGCAGCATAAGCCTTATGCCACCTCTCTCTGGCTATGCTAAGTTTACAGTACCTTCTTTTGTGGAGCAACCTTCACTTGGATGGGCTGAGCAGTCCTCCCTCCGTTCCTCAAGATATGATACAATTATTATTTGTTTTAAAATCTTTATTTTATTGTTAAAGGATAACTTCAACATTATGTGTTATAATTAATATGTCGAGTTGCTGAGAAGCTACACTAGATAAATTTGATAATCTATATATATAAAGCAAAAGGCAGAGAATGGTGAAACATTCAAAATACCATAAAATGCCATTGGTTAATTCAAACATTAAGAATTAAAATTATTAATTAAATGAGAATAATATGATAAATTCACATTTTTTTAAATTAAAATTAAAAACAAAATCAGATAATAGCTCCTATTTTTATGAAACATAACTACCAATATTATATTTTTTGAATTCTAAAAATAAAATAAAAAACAAAAAAAAACCAATTGGCATGTGCCAAGGAGCTAGTATTTCATATAAAATATACTTAAACTCAAATTACAAGCTAAAAGGAAAACAAAAATAAAAGCAAAAGCCCAAGTAGTAAAAATAATTTGGACAAACTACATAAAACCCCCTAAATTATGAGGTCATTTTCAAGTTTATACCCAATTTTAGAGATATTTACGACCACATACTCAAATTCCCGAAAACCCTACAATTTGGCCCCACTGTTATACAAACTGTTAGTTAATCTGTTAAATGCTAATCTGGCAAATGTGAGCCCCAATTTTTTATGACGTGGACTCCGTGTGGACAAAATATATAGTAAACAATTCTTTTGTTTTTTAAATAATAAAAAATATAATTATATTAAACAAAATATAATTAAAAAATAAAAATCAATGTTCCTCTCTCTCCTCCCACCCCCCAGCCCGCCCGACTTACCCAGCCAACAAGCGCAACCCAGATCCTCCCCACCCTCTCCCCTTCACCTAACGCATCTCCCACACCCACCCACGACACACCTCCCCCCCCTTCTATGTCTATTCGTTTCTCTCTCCCCCGCCCCCAAATTTTTTAAGTCTGGTTCTCAAAATTTGGATTTTGCATATACCTATCTCGCTATTTCTCCAGTTGAAGAAAAAATCTTGATGTTCTTCTTTGGTCGACCATAAATTCTGGTAGTTCTCCACCTTTTTAATATTTTGGGCTTTGTCATTTAGTTATAGCTTTGTTATGTTCAATCTTATTTGACTTGCGGCACTAGGGACTTGACTTTTATTTCATTGCTTTCAATTGGAGTGAATCAATTTCATGTTCTTGCTGACAATGATGGCCATGAGATTAGGGGAAGATCGGGATGTTAGGGCTTGGATTTGGAGACCATATTTGGGATGATGATGACTGCAGGGTGGTTGTGAATCCGACGCTTGAAGATGGGAAGGAATAAAAACCCAACTCATCCCCAACCCCAAATCGCATATCCCAGAACCGATTGGAGGAGGGTCATGGCGAGTACATGAGTTGGGGATTTGAGGGTTGGGCTGTGTCGGGGAGGAGAGAAGAGGGAAGAGGTGATGGGGGTTGGGCTGGAACAAGAGGGGTTGTATGCCTGGAATGGGTGGCCTGAGTAAGTTATTTGGGGATGTGAGTGGAGGAGCTGGGTGGTGGTTTTGGTGGCTGGGTTCGCTGGGTAGAGAGCTTGGAGGAGAGATTTTTATTTTTATTTTTAATTTATTAAAAAACAAAATAATTGTTCATTTTATATTTTGCCCACATAGAGTCTACGTCATAAAATTTTTAGAAATTTAGTTATATACCCAATCTTAGACATAGTCTTATAAAAAAACTCTATACTATTTAAAAACTATAAACACATCCAAAAATTGATAGCTATCAATTTTTTTTTAAAATTTAATAGCTGTTTTTTTAGTTTATTTGCGTGTGTTAAATACCTATATTGTCCTTGTATTATGGATTTGAAGGATAAAAATGCCAAGAAAAAAGATCTGCGCAGATCTGCCAAAAAATCAAATCAGATTTATTTTCTCCTTTTTTGTTGGTGCTTTCTCTGGTGTTGGAGCAAGAGGAGCTTCCATCGAAGCTCAGTCTTAGGTCCATCTATATTCTTAATCTTTAATCTACAATTTTCAATATTTCACCTTCGATTTCTTGTTCTAAAATCGCGCTTCTATTGATTTTTTTTTATTTCTTTGGATTGTTCAAGACCTCGAACGAACCTTGATCAAATGCTCTTAGCTTTATTCCTCATTTTTGAGCTCTACTCCTCTTCACCAAGTCGTCGTCGTCATTATTGTCATCATTGTCGTCATCGTTGTTTGGTTTGGATTTGAGATTTTTTATTTTTTATTTCAATTTTGTGTTTCTCTTCGGATTTTAGTTGATTTTCGAAATATATTTTAAGATTTGATGATCGATTTATATTTTATTACTATTTCAGTTATAGATCTTATTTTTGTTTAATAATGTATTTCTATGACAGAGTATTAACAATGTACTTTTATTACAAAGTATTAACAACGTACTTCTATAACATAATAGTATTAACAATTTGGGCTAAACTTGTTTTGAGTTGGTCTGGTTTGTTATTTTTTCATCTTTTCTTTGTTGGACATGTATTAGAAATAGCAACATGACAAACATTAATCAACATGATAGTGAACTAGCAGTGTTATTACCCTAGACTGGAACATTACAAGGGTAGACATGCATTAGAAATAGGATGTCATAGGAAACTAGCAGTGTTATTACCCTAGACGGAACATTACAGGGGGTAGACATGCATTAGAAATATGATTTCATAGGAAACTAGCAATGTTATTACCCTAGACTGAAACATTACAAAGGTAGACATGCATTAGAAATAGGATGTCATAGGAAACTAGCAGTGTTATTACCTTAGACTGGAACATTACAGGGGATAGACATGCATTAGAAACAGGATTTCATAGGAAGCTAGCAATGTTATTACCCTAGACTGGAACATTACAACTATTAATCAACATGACAGTAAACTAGCAATGTTATTACCATAGACTGGAAGATTACAACTATTAATCAACATGACAGTAAACTAGCAATGTTATTACCCTAAATTGGAACATTACAACCATTAATCAACATGACAGTAAACTATCAATGTTATTACCCTAGACTGGAACATTACAAAAGTATACATGCATTAGAAATAGGATGTAACGACCTAGTCCTAAATAAATTGGTAATTATTAATTTATTTAGATAAAAGACCACTTTTGCCCCTAGAATATTTTATTATGTTTAAAGTTGACATTTTGACCGGGAAGGAATTTGGGAATTCCCATTGTACCGTTGCGTAGAGCATGGCGAGATGAGTCTGTAGACACTTAGTGGGACCGAATCGGAGTTGTAACGAAAAAGATATGATCAAAATACCATCAGGGGTACAATCGTAAATATTGCGAAAAGAGTTTGATAAAATCTGATTTTATCTCTCTCCCTCTCTCTCTCTCTCCTCTCTCTCGATGGCAGTGACAGTCGGCCACGTTTTGGCCGGCCGTTTTCTCGTCCGGCCACCAAAGTTGACGGGGCTAGTACCAAAATGACTGAGACACCGTCCTCTTCCAACCCCAGCCAAGCCCCGACGCTTGCTACCGTGATTTTGCCGAAAAATAGAAGAGAAACGGCCGGTTTTAGCTCGAATTTCTCCGACTTCGTTCTCCATCATTCGGTTGCCGATTCTGGCAAGTGGGTATGTTTTCTCACCTATTTTTCATGATTTGGCTGATGGTTGGGTAGGATTGCATCAATTTTGAGCCTAGGTAGCTTGATTTTCGAATTGGATTTTGGCCGATTTTGGGATCGCGATTCCGGCCACTTCCGGTCAGTTATTGGGGTAGGTTCAAGAACAAAAGAGGTTCCAAATAGGGTGTTATACCTAGGGTAGGAGTCTTGAGCCGTGACCTTGAGTCTTTCCGGCAATGGGTTATCGCTTTGGACACCCACGTGCTACCGGCACGTGTGGCGGCTCGTGGGCACTGTAGAAAAAAGGCATTGTGTCCCGACGTAATCTCCTGGTCCTCACGAGCACGTAGGTGTGCTCGGATGTCAATTTGGATACCGTTATCAAACGGATTTTGCCTATTGTGCGTTATCCGGGTTCAATAGGTATGAACCATTGGATCGTCTTGAAGTTAAAATATGATAAGCTAGACATCTTTAGGATCGTGTAGGATTCGACGGATAGTAAAACAGAGTCCCGGATACTCCGTAAATGCCAACCCTGGGGTTAGGTTTACAGTAATCATCCGATCGTGAGCAATCCAACCGTCCGATTCAAACCAAACTTGCAGGACGTGTATCCTAAACCTTGTGGAACCCATAGGAACTTTCGGATAGTAAAACAGAGGTCGTGGGCCCCGTGGGTCTGTTTGACCAAGTTTGGGTATTTTGACCCTTGGTTGACCGTGAGTCTTCCGAGGTAGTTTTACCTTCCTTGGAGGATTATAATGACCCTAGTGACAGGTCTTGAGCGTTGTTGAGTTATGTTGATTATGTGGGATTATGATATTAATTTATTATTTTTAATTGGGGGGATTATCGGATGCTATATTGTGGTTGAGGTTTATGCTATATTAGAAATTAATATATATATATATATATATATTATAAAGATATAAAGATGTTTGATTACACTGTGTAAGTACCATCATGTGATTGTTAGGTCCCACGTGACGTAGGATTTTCCGACGTGAGGACATACCCTATACATGGCTTTGGATGTTCCGGCGTGTGGGGAAATTTTGTAATATGAGATGATAGGTCACACGTGGCGTCGGATTTTCCGGCGTGTTGACAGACCCCATACGTGGCATGGGATGTTCCGGTGTATGGGAAGATTATGTGATTGTTAGGTCCCACGTGGCATAGGATTTTTCGGTGTGAGAACAAACTCCATACGTGGCGTTGGATGTTCCGGCGTATGGGGAGATTTTGTAATATGAAATGATAGGTCACACGTGGCGTAGGATTTTCCGACGCGTGTTGACAGACCTCATACGTGGTGTTGGATGTTCCAGCGTATGGGGAGATTATGTAATTCTTAGCTCCCACGTGGCGTAGGATTTTCCGGCGTGAGGACAGACCTCATACGTGGTGTTGGATTTTCCGGAGTATGGGGAAATTATGTAATATGAGATGATAGGTCACATGTGGCGTAGGATTTTCTGGCTTATTGACAGACCTCATACGTGGCGTTGGATGTTTCGGCGTATGGGGAAATTATGTGATTGTTATGTCCCATGTGGCGTAGGATTTTTCGAATTGAGGACAGACCCCATACATGACATTGAATTTTCCAGCGTGTTGACAGACCACATACGTGGTGTTGGATGTTTCGGCGTATGGGGAGATTATGTTATTGTTAGGTCCCATGTGGCGTAGAATTTTCCGGCGTGAGGACAGACCCCATACATGGCGTTGGATTTTTCGGCGTATGGGGAGATTATGTAATATGAGATGATAGGTCACACGTGGCGTATGATTTTCCGGCGTGATGACAGACCCCATATGTGGCGTTGGATGTTTCGGCTTATGGGGAGATTTTGTAATATGAGATGACAGGTCACATGTGGCGTAGGATTTTCCGGCGTGTTGACAAACCCTATCTGTGGCATTGGATGTTCCAGCGTATAAGGAGATTATGTGATTGTTAGGTCCCATGTGGCGTAGGATTTTCCGGCGTATGGGGAGATTATGTAATATGAGATGATAGGTCACACGTGGCGTAGGATTTTTCGGCATGTTGACAGAGCCCATACGTGGCGTTGGATGTTCCGGCGTATGGGGAGATTATGTGATTGTTAGTTCCCACGTGGCGTAGGATTTTCGGGCATGAGGACAGACCCCATACGTGGCGTTGGATTTTCCGGCGTGTTGATAGACCCCATACGTGGCGTTGGATGTTCCGGCATATGAGGAAATTATGTGATTGTTAGGTCCCACATGGCATAGGATTTTCCGGCATGAGGACAGACCCCATACGTGACGTTGGATTTTCCAGTGTATGAGGAGATTATGTAATATGAGATGATAGGTCACACGCGACGTAGGATTTTCCGGCATGTTGACAGACCTCATACGTGGCATTGGATGTTTCGGCGTATGGGAAGATTATGTGATTATTAGAAAGATGTTTGAAAAAGATTAGGTTTGGGTGAGTTGTGATTTAAATTAAAAAGGGAATGGAATAAATTCTAGAATGTATTATTCTTGTATTATTGTAATGATTTGTACGTTATCGGATTTTGGATCGTGTGGAAAGAACTACGTATGGCTTGATCCCTTAGTAAGGGTACGTAGGCAGCCTAGGGTAGTGCCTAGGTGCAGCCGCGGGTTAAACTAGAATATTTGTTCATACTCCCGTTTGGCTAAAGGAGGGTTGTTTGGATGTGTTCCGTTGAATAATGTATGTGGTCCAGACCTGTCTGAGGTCCATTTCGGAATAAATGTTGTTTTACGTTTGATCATGTGATCTAGTGTGCTAAGGCCTTGGAACTATTGGTGATAATTCATAGATGATAGTTGATGCATGTTAAATTTTGGGAAGCAAATTTATATTATTTGCAGCGAGCATTCATAAGTAAGTTTGAGTTTATTATCTGCATTGTTTAGTGCATTATTGTGATTTAAGAACATTGTGGGTGGTTCTCTTTCCAATTGTGTGAGGGTCGAAGGCCGATCATCTGAATTTTATGAAATTATATTGTACGTGCTGCCTGTTGGGATATTAAATTGTGTGTTATGCAGGTTGATATTTTTGGGAAATATTCAATTTACAGGGGAGACTTTGCTGAAATTTCAGTAGAAAGTCTCGTGCCCTTATTCCTTTTTGGGAAAAGAGGATATAGTTTCATACGTGGGCCTGACATCGGGGTGATGTTGGGAATTTCCACAGAATTCGTCTCGGGTTCCAAGGAATTCGGGGCGAGTCCTGTCATAAGATGTCATAGGAAACTAGAAGTGTTATTACCCTAGAGTGGAACATTACATGGGTAGACATGCATTAGAAATAGGATGTCATGGGAAAATAGCAGTGTTATTACCCTATACTAGAACATTACAGCCATTAATCAACATGACATCAAACTAGCAGTGTTATTACCCTAGACCGAAACATTATAACAATTAATCAACATGACAGTAAAGGTGTGGAATATTACAGTCATTAATCAACATGACACATTAATGAAGCTATGATTTTCAAGATGTTTTGTTTGTAATGAATTGTTTGAGTTTTTTTTTATATAAAATTGGGCTGGGTTTGTTTTGGGTGCTATTTAAATTTTTTGTGTTGGACTTCTTTTTTAAGTTGATTAATGGCAATCACGTAATTTATAGAAACTTAAACACCAATTTCTTATGTAGTAAATGAGTTTTTGGTGTGTTTCTAAAGTGAATTCTATGTGGGTTTTTTTATATTTATTTATTTATAATTTTTTCCCCCATTTTGGGAATATTAGTGAAGCTCCCTAAAAAATTGGGGCTCACATTTGTCACATCAGCATTTAACAAATTAACTAACAGTTTGTGTAACGGAGGGGACAAATTGTGGGGTTTCCAAGAGTTTGAATATGTATTCGTAAATGTCTCTAAAATTGGGTGTGAACTTGAAAATGACCTCATAATTTAGGGGATTTTATGTAGTTTGTCCAAATAATTTTCAACTAGTTAAAAAAAAATTTCGGTGCTAGGATTTGGACCAAGAAACTTATTGGAAGTTAGGTGGTGTGTGATGAGTGTTTGTGACGCTCTCATACCACTTGTTAGATTGTAAGTTGATTGTGAGTGGTGTTGCTATGATACTATTGTTGGTTTATGTGTGAAGGGGTTTAGAACAATAGGACAATAGTTGAACAAAGTGATTTTATTATAATTGAAGGAGAATGATACATAACTTGGTGTAGGCTAATTGGCCTCCTTCCTAACTTATATAGGCTTATTGGCCCTCCTTCTCTCTTAGCTTTGAGAGCTTATTGGCTCCTCAAAATAGCTTTGTTTGGGTAGCTCTTGGCTCCCTTAGTTTGGGAGTTGGCTTGTTTACTCCCCCACATGCATGACTCAGTTTGGGTCGGGTAGCTTGTAGCTCCCACATAGGTTGGAGTTTATTAGTTCACTCCACATCTGGTTTGGGAGTTCTTTTTGTTGACTCCACTTTGCTAGATTACATTGCATGTCTATTTATAGTTGAGTCTTGTCGCCATGCTTTAGTCCCACCGACTTGTTCTCTTTTCTCCAGCCACAAGTATGTGGCTTCATCTTGCATATTTATTTGTGTGTTGCCGACATTCCATCATCTAGTTTGTAGGTTCTTGAGTTTTCTAGAATTGTGTAGTTGCATCTACACAAATATGCATTACTTTTTCAACAAGAAACTCAAAGCCAAGTTTATTATGAGTTACACCGGATGAACTTGTTAAGGTTTCCTACAAAAATATATTTGAATTCAAATTTGGTGCTAAAAGGAAAACAAAAAGAAAAGCAAAAGTCTAGCCTCCACTTATCTCCCTTTCAAACCATAGCCGCCCTCTATCCTAGGGGAGGGGGAGGGAAGGCCACTGCCTTTCCTCCCCTCTCCTTCCGTATCTTCTCGCATCCGCTTCCACACTCTTTTCTCTTGCCTTCCTTTGAGGGTTTGGTTGTGCTCTTTGCTCTATTTTTTGTGGCCCTAAATCCCTTTCACCTTGTGATGTCCCTTTGTTTTGCGGCCTTATCTTGGTGTTATTTGGATTCTTTTTGCAGATTTGTGGGTTTTGTGTGGATGCGGTTTTTCCCTAAACCTGGGCTTCAACAGTAGTGCTCCTGTTTTCGTGGTGGCGACGACGGCAACTCTACTTTCTGTCATCTCGGTTGGTTTTGCCCTTTTTTTTGGGTTGTAATAATTATATCAAATCTCTTGTGAGTTGGGTGTTTTGTTTGTAGTTGAGTCTCTACTTGTATTTTTACTTGTGAGAGTTTAAAAGTTGCAGTTATATTGGTAGTTTTGGGCGCTGTTGTCCACGTCTGATTTGTTTAAGCTTGTGGCTTTCATGCAGAAATTTGTTTGGCTTTATGCCACTATTAGTGGAGATATACTTGTGGTGCATTTCTCTATATCTGGAATAACCATGCGTGGTTACTGTGCTTCCATATTTGTATCAATCCTTTTTGGGTAGTTTATGCCCTTATGGCCGATGGTCTTGGTGCCTAACTCAATACAATTATCGCTTACTCTCTAAAAAGAAAAGCAAAATTTATTAAAGTTGTGTATTAAAATAGGGAAATCTGAAGATTAACTTACATTATCAACAATATGCTGAATCTACTTACATACAAAAACAATGTTGCAAAAACTTACATTATCAACTGTATGCTGTGCAACAAAGTTTTAATTACAATATTTTAGAATAATAAAAGAATCTAATAAATTATCAAATAAAACAATGCAACCATGCCTGATGCATCCAGCCTGGGGGGATTCCTTCAAGAAACTTCAAATGGAGTTCTTCTTATGTTTTTTCATCTTCAGATAGGTGAAAATGGGTTTCTCTGGTACAGGTATAGACTTGACAACCCAACCAATTGGCCAAGAAACAGCTGCAATTCCAATACATGCACCCCATTGCCCCCAGTTCAACCTCTCTGTATCTGCAAACTTCTTCAGAAATTCCACCATCACCACCTGAAGCAGAATTGTCACTGCAATGATCCCCAGAAACAATTTGTTGGTGTGAATTCCCTTGAACACATTCTTCTTCTCAAGCTTCCTTGCATTGAACTCATTGAACACCTGGCACAGCACAAAAGTGTTGAAGATCAAGGTGTCCTTTACCTTGTCATCCACACCAAAAATTGATTTGCCTCTGAATTGCAGGGTCAGGAGGATTGCAATCTGGTACAGTGCTTGAGGCAAGAGGTTCCTCCACATGATGTTGGTGATGAGAGGCTCAGTCCTTCCCACTGGTTTCTTCTCCATGAGTTCTTTTGTGGGCTTCTCGGTGGCAAGAGCCAGAGCACCTAGTGTGTCCATGATCAAATTCACCCACAACAATTGAACTGCTGTTAATGGGACTTCACCTGCTGAAACTGCTGCTACAAAGTTGATCACAAGAGCAGCAACATTGACAGTGAGCTGAAATTGGATGAACTTCTGGATGTTATTGTAAACACATCTTCCCCATTTCAAAACTGTGGCCACTGATGCAAAGTTGTCATCCATGATCACAATATCTGAGCTCTCTTTGGCAACTTCTGTGCCTTGAATTCCCATAGAAAGTCCTATATCAGCTTCTTTCAACGCTGGTGCATCATTCGTGCCGTCACCTGTCACTGCAACCACATGGCCTTTCTGTTTCAAGCATTGCACCATTAGAAGCTTGTCAAATGGAGACGACCTTGCCATTACGCATATTTTCTCCACCTTCAACATTCTCTCTTCCGGCGTGTAGTTGCGAAATTGCACACCTTCTACCACTGCTCCACTGAACATGTCCTGATTAGGCTTGAGTATCCCACATTCTGTGGCTATGGCTTTTGCAGTGAAAACATTGTCACCTGTGATCATTTTGACATTTACCCCTGCATATTGACAGTCTCCAACTGCTTCCTTCACCCCGGGACGGCATGGATCTTTAAGACCTACAAGTCCTAATAGAGTCAATCCATCTTCTTCTACCAAAACTTTGTGGTCTCGTTCATCCACTTGCTCCTCTGCTGGAATTTCTTTATGTGCAAATGCAATGCATCTGAGGCTGCTAGCTGCCATACCTTGAATAATCTGCTCAAATCTCATTTTTGCATTGTCATCCATATTTATAACAAGTCCAGAGGCATTGTAGTAACTTGTGCACATTGCTAGTATCATCTCAGCAGCTCCTTTCCAATGTGCTTGAATTGTATTGTTGTCAGCCTTCCTCTTCATCAAAACCCCGCTTCGTTTCTTCTGTGAATTGAAGGCCTCAACGTAGAGAATGCTACAACTCTTCACCACTTTCTGCATATCCATCTTCGATCCATGTACCGCCCACGAAAGAATAGCCTTCTCAGTAGGACTGCCTGAGATTTCAATTTCTGAATCGGTACTAGGCCTGTATACGCTACCAGTTGTATTCAGAGCAACCCCTTCTTGGATCAAATTAAGAACATATGGAGATATAGATGAAAAAGCTTCCTCTGCCACAGGTTCTTCACCCAACCAAAACTTAGTCACCTTCATTTCATTCATGGTGAGAGTGCCTGTCTTGTCAGTACAAATGACGGTAGCAGAGCCCATGGTCTCACAAGCAGAGAGCTTCCTCACCATTGCTTTATCAACCATCATTCTCTTCATGGAATAAGCAAGAGTCAGAGTCACAGCTAGAGGCAAGCCTTCTGGGATTGCCACCACAACAATTGTAACTGCAGCAGCTACAATCTCAACGACCGCGTTTAATATGTCATCAACTTTGGTCTTGCTGCCATTATACTCCTGATTTCCATTCTCATCCTGTGTATTTCCTGTGAAGTATCTAACTAACAAGACAATGAGCACTAGAAAAGCAACAACCAAACCAACTTTACCAATTGATGAAGTTAGCTTGTTGAGGCGAGCTTGTAAAGGCGTCTGTTCATTTGTGTCACGGCTGATTTGGCTCATCATTTCACCCCAAGTTGTGTTCATGCCCACAGAAGTTACAAGCATCCGAGCGTAGCCATCAGCCACTTTGGTGCCAGAGAACAAGAATGGATTTTGGGTTTGATTTATTTCCACATGGTCACTTTCCCCCGTCATGCTTGATTCATCTACTTGTAATGAATGGCCATCAAGAAACAACCCGTCAGCTGGAACTTGATCTCCAATCTTCAAGCAAATGACCTCGCCAACAACAATATCAAATATCGAAATCTGTTGGCGCCTGCCGCCTCTCACAGCTTCAATTTGGACATTGTCACTGACTTTTGATAACTTATCAAACTGCCTGTTCTGCCTGTAATTACTTACAGCCGACACAGAAATCACCAGAATGATTGCGATAAATATGCTTCCACCATCGATCCAGCCTTCGTTAAGGCCATGCACTTTGATCCCGAGACCAAGAGAGAGTGCAGCACAGCCTAAGAGGATGATAATTGTGAGGTCTTTAAAAGCTTCCCACACAAAATGGAAGAACCCTTTTGCTGGTGGCTTCATGTATGTGTTTGAGCCAAAAGCTTCAACTCTTTTGGCAATGTCTTGAGGATCACCATAGCCGTGGATTCCATGCTCTGCATCAGTTTTGAGAGCTGATGCTATTTCTTCAACCCCTCCCAGCTCCCGGAGGTGGTTGAGTCTTTTCTCCTTGACAAGGTCAGTGAGGGTGGTTTGATCAATTTCGAACTCGTTATCTGGCTCGACAGTAAGAGTGGCATAAGAGGGAGAGCGAGGTATTTTGGTGTTTGTGAATTTGGGTTTGGATAGAGAAGAAAGGTTGAAGGCTCTAGAGCAGTAGATGGTTGCAAAAGCAGAAAGCCATTTTCTTTGGTGTTTGCTAAGAGTGCTTTTTCTAACAGCAAAAAGCAATCCAATTTCAATGCACCCCAGTTTCGCATGCAGGGTGGTCGACATGCTGCTGCTCAGCTCAATTGAAAACCGCAAAAGTAAAGAATGTGATGAAAACTAAGGCAGAGAGATGGAAAGACTATTCTGACCAACTCGCAAGGAGTTGTGGACACAAGATTGACAATTCTCAAGGAGAACTGAAAAGTAGAGAAAATGTTTTGGGGAATTTTAAATTGTTTCTAGAATGCAATTGTAGTACGAGGATCACCACGTTGCATGAAGAGGCCTACTTATAATCTTATTTTGGAAGAGGAAGAGCGTGTTTCTCATTGGAAGTCGTAGAGAATACGACAAGACCAAAAGAACTTACACGCACTCGCAGGAGGCTCCGGGAAACAACCCAGAAATAAAGAAGAAAAGAGGACCGCATATGTCAGCTCTTATTTCTATCCGTGTTGACAGCTAGATTTTTATTTTTGAAGCAGACATGAGTTTAATCAAGTTGACTATAACAAATATGTTCCCTACTCCGCACCCATGTTCGGATTCCCCTTCCAGTAGCTTAGATTAGTTTAAAGTATATTATCGCTTGAATGAACAATTTTTTTTAAATAGTTTAAAATATGTTGTGTATTATTAAAAAAAAAAAGAGTTTGTCCAATATAGGTCCCTACAATTTCTATTTCCTAGACATATACTCATCATTCTATAAATGTATGTGTAAAACCCAATTTCCAACTTAAATGACCAGTAGGATATAAGAGGTCATAGTATTCCTATGTTTTTACATCCTTGCCATCAGACTTCATATTTTATTTGTAATTTATTCCAAGCATTTCATTAACTGCCATAATTGTAATTAAAACTCCCTATTAATAACATATCATTCACCCCATTTCTTTTGGTTGCCATTCCCTCTAACATATGGCCCCTTAAAATTACCAAAAAAAAAAATGTAAATTACATATCCAATAATGTACATATGAAAAATATAAATATATACGTATAAAAATATAGGTATACTATTTACCAAAAAAAATTAACAAAAATAGGTCAATTACTTTGTAATTGAAATTTCCGTACATTTTTCATAAATTAAAAATAGGTACACAATAATTTATAGAAAATAGGTACGTTGTATAATTGAAATTTATGCACATTTTTTATAAATTCAAAACAAGTACATTATTTAGAAGAAAAAAATAAGTTCATTATACTAGGTAAATTGTTTTACTAGGTATACATTATTAGAGAAAAAAAATAGGTTCATTATACTAGGTACATTATTAGAGAAAAAAAAATAGGTACATTATTTTGAGAGAAAAAATAGGTACATTATTTTGAGAGAAAAAATAGGTGCAATATTGTGAGAGAAAAATAGGCACATTATTTTGAGAGAAAAAATAGGTACATTATTTTGAGAGAAAAAAATAGGTACATTATTAGAGGAAAAAAAATAGGAACATTATTTTGAGAGAAAAATAGGCTCATTTAAAAAAAAAATTATTTTCATAAAACAAACAATGAAAAGATGATCAAATTATTTTTCATAAAACAAGTAATAAAGAAAAAAGTAGGCACAATATTTGGAGAAAAAATAGGTCCATTAAAGAAAATGTTTTAAAAACAAAACAATAAATAGATTATCAAATTATTTTTCAACATAATTAGAATGTACACTATTATGCATAAAACTATAATATATAAAAATACTGGTCGTACAATTCATAAAAAGAAAACAACATTAATTCCTAAATTTAATATTGAATTTAAATTATTATTACTTTAAATAGATTACTAGTAGTAATTCATAGAAGGAAAACACCATTAATTCAAAAATAGATTACTAGTCGTAAAAATAGATTACTAATACTTTAATGTGGAATTTTAATATTTAATTTCAAATAAGTTTCTAAATTAGTTCCTACATCTATTACAACTATTTGGAGATATTTCCAAATTCAACGGGTGTCATTAGTTACACCCCTCATAACACATTAACTCATAAATACGAGTTGTTTTGGAATCCGAAAAATACAATAAATCAGATTTTAAGTTATATTAGGTAACTTGCTTAGTTGGATCCTAGTCAACGGGTATTATTTGAAAAAAATGGGATTTTAAATAGAAAACTAAAGGAAAGGGTTGTAGGTGATTTCAGTGGCGGAGCCATAGTTGGGTAGTCGGGGTCACACGACCTCTTGGAAGCCATGGAAATAGGCTTGGAGGTCCCTTGGAGCTGCTGGAGCAACCTCTTGGAGCTGCACACCAGGTGCTCGACGAAATCGCTGAAAGAGAAGGCGCTGTGCTAAGCACAGTGCAGGTGTCTTATTTATTTTTTTTAAACAACTCGGGCAAAATGACACTGTTTTGGGCCAGATCATTAAAGTACCCAGCGTATTCCCCCGAACCCAACAAACATTGTGTATGCAAAGAGTCTACAAAGTTGGCAACCACAAGATGAAACAGCAGCATAACTACTACTAGTTTCGAGAGCATGCCAATCGATACGTTCCCCATAATGTTTTGATATGTTTTGTGTGCACTCTTAGCTAAAGAATCATCTATGGAAGTTAAAGCTGGAGAGCTATCTATTTATGAATAATGATCAAATCAAATCAAATGGTTGAGCGATAAACATATATGTGTTTGACTTCAAGTCAAGTAGCAATGCATTTTCATCAATAAAAAAGTGATGGGAAAAAAGTAAAGTAGCATGATCAAATGGGTATTGGACGTTTTCAGCTCGTTTTTGGGACTTCCTCAATTCTTCGATAAACTAATAAACTAAGTAATCTTTCTCGATAAAGTCGGTTGATTGGGATAAAGTTCTAGAATATTAAGGTCGGTAAATTAAATACATAAAAGGTATCTTCAGGCTCAATGTATTATATATCTTTTAAATGAAACAGTACGCGTTGAAGATGATAACAACTGCTGCTGTGCTGGTGCGCTTGTCGGCGAAAATGAAAGCTTCCAATATTAAACGTGTATCAATCGGTGGGCTTGATATTCACAAACTATTCATTTTCTTAGCCGCATCAACTAAGAATAGGTGTCTATTTTCATTTGAACTCGTGGACGACGCACCGTCGCAATACTTATATTAAAAAAATAAAAAAGAATAGTATTTTGGGAAATTCTTCTCTTATCTCAATGTTTGAATATAGTTTCTGTTACAAAAAATTTTGGGGGCTTAATAATTTTCTTTTGGGAATTCTTCCTTTGTAATGAAGTTAACATTTTCTCTCTAGACCTCCCGTAACTTCCTTTGTAATGAAGCAATGCAGTTTTATTATTACTCAAAGGAAAAACAGTACGGTGGCTCTTGGTCCTTATACAAGTCTCACATTTAAAGCTAGACTCATCACACAAACTAAATAATGAAGGAAACAAATGCTTAAGATAATCAAATGATGGATGTCCTAAGCGACGATGCCACTGCCAAAGTTGTTGCTTGTCTTTGACACTGCCACCCTGGACTTTATTAGCGACACACACACACGAACTGCTGCAGTCGGTAACTGTAAGTAATACAACCCCCCTATCCGTTTACCATGCCCAATCTTTGCATGAGTCTTGAGATCCTAGAAAAAACAATGGGTAGAATATAAAGTAGCAGAAGCGTTAAGTGTATCAAGTAAATTCCTAACATACAACAAATTGCAACGAATATATGGAACCAAAAGGGCATGGGACAGAGGTAAAGAAGGAGTGAGGTGGATGGTACCTTCACTGGTAACTGGGGAAGGTAAACCATTAGCACTAGTAATATAGAGGTCACGAGGGTTACGAGACAACTCATCAAACATATTGTCATTATAAGTCATATGATCAGAAGCACTAGTGTCAATTATCCAAGTATTAGAACCCATACTTGGCATGGTATCGGAAGCACACAGATTTGCAGACAGGACCGAATGACGGGTCTCATCTTGAGTCATAATGCAAGCGGCTTTGGGATAGTACATACGAGCTTTGTAGTCAGCAAACCAATCGAGATAACCATGCTCCTTAAAGCACTTCTCAGAGTAGTGATTCCCATTACAATGACGACATTTAGGAGGACCGTCAAGAGAGTTAGGGGTAGAGCCAGCAGGACGCGACCCAGCAGAAGGAGAAAAATTTTTGGATGAGAGGCGACCGGTCGAGTCGTGCTGTGCGACCGGTCGTTGACGTGCTGGGTCGACTTTGAGGGCCATGGAACCTCATCCAAGCATAGCGGACTGACGGGTGTCTTCCTCCATAACCATGGCATAGGCTTCAAAAGGGGGCAAGACAGGACTAAGAGCAAGGATACGACTACGGACACCATCATATGGTGGATCAAGTCTTCTAAGAAAATCATAAACTCGATCGGCTTCAAGTTCTTTCAGACGACAAGCCCTATCATCGGCACAACTATATTCATGTGGACGCAGACAATCAATCTCCTGCCAGATAGCATGGAGTTTTTCATAGAACACTTTGACATATTCATCATTCTGACACGTAAGGATGGACTGCCGTTGGAGTTGAAACAGACGAGAACTATTCTGAGTCACAGTATAGGTCTTCTGGGCGGCCTCCCATATATCAAAAGCAGTAGCACCATGTTTAAACAAGGCACGAACTGGCTTAGTCATGGAATTGAGAAGCCATGACTGCACCAGACAATTATCTTCTTCCCATTCGGCAAAGGTAGCGGAATCTTTAGATGGAGCAGGCCGGAATCTTTAGATGGAGCAGGCCGGAATCTTTAGATGGAGCAGGCCTTTTCCCATTGATCCAACTTGCCATACGACGACTAGTAATTGTAATACGAGCACCACGAGACCAAGAGGCATAATTGGAGCCATCCAATTTGTCAGAAGTAATCGGGGTAGAGTAATCACGCGAGGGACGTTCCTCCTTTGTTGTAGACGCACTAGCACCCACCATGACTTTGAAATCATCACCCATGATAGCAGTGGAAAAAACACAACACGAAGCAGATATGACAAACACAGCACAGTCACAGGCACAAGAACCCTAAAAGGAATTAGAGCACACAGTAGAACATGACTGGGCACAACACACACAGGTCACCAGAAAGTTGGCTCTGATACCAAGTCAAACAATATGGGTAGAATATTTTTCAGATGTATTTCATTCTCCGAAATGAGATATTTATAATACAAGGTTACAAACCCTAGTAGGGTTATACTAGGAAATAAGAAAAGTCCTAATTACATAATATCTATACAAAAAGGAAATAAATAAAATCCTAATAGAATAAGAAAGAAATATCCTAATAAGACTAGGATATCTCGCCAACAAACCCCACAACCGAACCAAATCCACGTGAGTTCCAATTACATCTCATTGTAGTGGGTTTATAATGCTGTAGAGGTTTTTTGGTTTCAAAAGGAGGCTGAGTTTTGTTTTCAGACCTAATTCACCAAAAAATAAACGGTAGAGAGACTAACTGTTAAAGGAAACACATACACGTCACTCTGAGCCAAAGAAATCATACGTCACTAAAAAGAAGTAAGTATGATGCCCTCAAAACTCCAATGGGAGTGGTTAAATGGATATTTTACGGCAAAGATTCAAATTGTGGACTTGACTCGAGTTAAAGTCATGCACAAATTAATTGGTAAATTCTAATACATTAGAGCAGCAATGCAGTGGCATAAAATAAAACGCAAAGAAAAGAGCTCTTTAACTCGGACAGACGAAATAGGAAAATGTTAGGGAGATCACACTTAAAGACCATCTTGTGCATCACATTTCTAATAGATGTGGAACCAGTGGTGGTTCTAGGATCGAAAGTCAACTGGGCAAAACTTACATACTAAACTTGACGTTATGAGTGAATTTCATTAATAACATTAAAAGACACACTTAGTCAAGGAGGACGTAATGAGCCTTACCCTTAAATGCATATTTATCCATAAATAAAAGTTCAACACATACAAAAACTAAAACTAAAACTAAAACCAAAAGTAAATAAAAGAACACTATTTTAAATCTAAAATTTAACCCTGCGAGGCTTAGAACTCTTAAATTCCTAAATTATCGATGCATTGTCGATATTATTAGCAAACTCTCTTTCATCCCTAATTAAACCATACAATACTCAATTTTAAATTAAAAATATAATTAAAGATATATAAAAAATAGGTGGAGAAAGAAGATGTTGATGTCGAGTAGCTAAGAGAGAGAGAAACAAGTTGATGTTGCATAGCCAAAAGAGAAGGAAAGAGAAGATATGGAAATGGAACCACCTAGATAGGCAACTGTGTGTAGAGTTTGCTCTTTATTTTATTTTTATTTTTATTTTGAGCTGGGCTTATAACATATGTGGGTATTTTTTATATTTTATATTTTAATTTTGGTTGGGCAGGCACCCAACCTGCCTTATGCACAGAACCACCCATGTGTGGAACTCATTGTATTGGTGGGCTTCATCTCTATTAGAGAGATGATACATAATGTGGTATAAATGTATTCTACCTAGCATGACCTAGCCAAATAACATAGTAATTACATGCCACTTGTCTTCAATCCGCGTGAGGGGTGACAAACATGCAACGCGTACCAAGCGCCAGATCCAAGAAATTTCTCCATAATTAAGGTTTTGCGGATGGTTCAACTAAATTTTAACTCTAGAAGAATCTTGGGGTCAACTTAAGTTTTAGTTCAATTTTTGTACCAAATTCTTAACAACCTTCACCTGAAAGTGTGATAGAAAACACAGAGAATATATGGTGAGAAAGAATGGTATAAGTAAACTACTCTTATTATGCCATAAAGCAAGGTAATGAATTTCTTTGTCAACCAGACAATTATTTCGTTTTCTGACCTGGTGCTTTGCTTCAGCATTCAACAACCTTTGGTAGGAACTGGGCATTTGCATGGTTGCTTAAGAATAAATTAAGTCTAGAATTTTTAGATCAAGTTGTTTGACTCCAAATATGAAAGGCTCAACAAAGTAAACAATGGGAAGAATAACCTACGTCTAACGCAACAATGATGCCATGTGTGAATCTGAACCACAAAAGAGAGAAACCCCTAAGGCCCTGTTTGGTGGCCAAGACTGGACACGATAGGACTAGATTAAAATTCTAGGATTGGATTGGTAAGGACCACTCAAGAATCCTGTCCATGATTTGGTGCAACACCAGTCTGGACCGAACTAAAAAAACAGAAAATTCGAAAATTATCAAAAAAATCTTCAGAACTGAATTTCATCACACAAAAATTATCAGGGAAAGAGAGGAAGATTCTCATAAACCCTAAGCACCAAATATTACAAAATAGAGAAAGAGGGGAAGATTCTCATAAACCCAATCTAGGAGATGCAAAGATTCTCATAAACCCAGTCTATCAGAACATTGAATTTCACACAAAAATCATCAGATTAATATGAAGATTTTCCCAGACAAGGAGAGAAAAAATAAAAAATAGGAGAAGATAGAGGACAGAGAATAGAAGAGAGGTGAGAGAATAGAGAAGAAGCAAATCACGCACGAACGAGAGGTTGAGGAACCCGAACAGATAACGAGCCAGAGGTTGAGAAACCCGCTGTTATTATAGGCTAACGTCCAAGATCTATATCCAGTCTGTGGTGCACTTAAATAGTGGTGTGGATCTATATCAAATATGTTCATCTTGGTGACGACGTTGTGAAGAAGTTATTTGGTGGATCTATGTCAAATATGTGCGAATTTATTCGTCATCCTCCCTTGGTTTGATGGGGGCTGATTCCAGCGGCGGTGGTGATAGGGTCTTTTTAGTTATGTTTTGTTTGTCTCCGTGAGATTGTTGAATTGTCTCTTTTCTTGGGAGAGTTTTTATTTCGTTATTTATGTTGTTGTGTCTTCAGTTTATCCAAGCGGTGTCTTCTGGCGTTTTTCGACTTTTATCATATATAACTCTATAACTTACCGGTAAGATATATGTGTTATTTAAGATTGTTTTTTTTTGCTAAAAATATGTTTTATTTTAAAATTATTAAGTAGTTTTAGGTGTTTGATAAAAATAAAATATCTCGATTATTTTAAGAACAGTGGCATTTTGACAGCAACATTTAAAAGTATGCTCTAGGTTGCTTTCAAAAGAAGGAGAGACAAGCCTTTAATGAATTTTTAAAATTCCCAAAATACTATTATTCATTTTTAAAATTGACACCACGTCCATGTCCACCTCCACATCCAACTCTACCACCTCCACCACAACCTCTTTCACTACCATCTTCACCTCCATCTCTTTCACATAATATTAGTGCATAACACTTTCAACATCATATCTATTTGAGTCATTATTCACGAATACAACAGTTTTATATTAAAATTTACCAAACGATTTTGACACTACTTTTTGTACTAACAACACTTTAAAAGAATTATTTACAAAACATGATGATGCTTTACTTTACAGCTAATTATTTTCAAAGCACAGCAACAACAACTTTTTTTTTAAAATGACAGCAATCTCAAATTAGCCCATAATCTTTTCACTCTATAACTTACCTGTAGTGTTCTCCATTTAATAGGCTTCCATTTTCCAAAAGCCTTACGTAACCTTCTTTGATTCTTTTTTTATATATATTGTTTTTTTTTCTGAAAAAGAGAAAAACTGTCCCTAGTTTTAAAGAAAAGTGGGTGCTGAATTTTTTTCTCAAATCTTTTTCATTTTAAAAAATTTTGAATTAATTATATTATCCTCGTTTAAAAAATAATAATAATTCTATGTATCTCGTTGAATGAATTGTTTTTTGTAATTGAAATTTTCATTAACTAAAGAATAATGCTACTCTTACCACATTTGTATACCACATCCCTATACCATCTTATGTGGCAGTTAAGGTGGACAGCCACGTCAATTAAAATTATTTAATATTTTCTTTTCTTTTATAATTTATTCCAGTATTTGCTTGTCCAATTGTCTTAATTAAAATACACTTCATTGATTTAATTAATATCACATATAATATGGACATGCCACATCATGTGGTATAGAAATGTGGGATAAAAATGTTGTAAGTGTAGCATTACTCAAATCATAGTATTTGAAACTTTTACCTTAACTTTCCCGTTTGGATAAGGAAAAATAACTCAAAATTTAGCTAAAAGTCGGGAATTTAAGTGGAGAAATTTACAATTCCCTTGTTTTGTAACTTAAGAGCATAATTTATTAAATGACGCAAGGAAAAAAGTGTGGAAATTTGGGCATCAAATTCCTGAGTTTAATTTCCACCAAAATAGGCATCATTTCACAATTTTCATAGTGCAATTTACAAAATTATGTCATTTATAAAATTCAACATACATAAATCCAAACACTGAAATCTTCAATTGCCATAAATTGAAATGATAGAAATCTAAATTCCGTCTTCTTATTTTATATACATCCAAGATTCCTCATGCATAGAGTTTTACTAACATTAGAATATTTATTTATTTTAATTATACATTATTATTCTCAAATTATACTTTCTTTTTTTTATTGTTAATAATAATTTTAGCCTTTATTTCAAATACTTTTTTGAGCAAAAATATACTTGAAAAATAACTCACATATTATTATTCTCAAATTGTCCTACCAAACAAGTTTTCACTGTTTTTATTTTCTGAATCTATTTTCTAATTAATCTACTAAACGCATTTTCGAATCCTGAAAATGCAAATTTGTTTTCTCGTTTTCATTCTCAGAAAATATTCTCAAAACACATTATCCGAAAACGTTACCGAACATTCCATAAATATCTAACATTATTTTTTTGTTTTCTATATCAGAATCAGTCCTCATTTTTAAGTCTACCAAGCCTGAAGACCTAGTGAACTAATGGGCTTAAAAGTTTAAGGAAAGCCTTATGGGCAAGAAACACATGACCCACTTGCAAGAGACAGCGCAAGGGCATACCATTTGGTCATGGCGAAAATTCTAAAAAGGAAAAAAAAATTTTATTTTTATACAAGCGATATTTGGGGAGGGGGTTTCTCACATACACACTACCAAGGTGCCATCAGAGTTCGAACTTGAGATCACTACCCTTTTTCACTGTGCTAGGCCTCATTGGCAAAAAAAAAAAATATATATATATATATAGGTTGAGGAAAACTCCCCTCTTAACATAACTAAGAATATATCTTCCGTGAAGTAAACTTTGTACCGATGTTGTGGCGGATCAAAGACATCGATTCCCATGTCCCTAATCTATCCTACTAAACAATATTTATCACAAACAATGGGATTTGGCAGAAAAATAAATAGGGAAAAGGAAGGTGACACAGATGGCTGCAATATGGTATAATCATTCCAATGGCTAATATTTTGGTGAAAAGTGAGTAGGGCGGATTTCCACCAATTCTTCATTCCATTCCTCCAAATGAGAAAAATAGTGGAGGGTCCAATGTCTTCGATGTTGCTTGCTTTTAAGCATGTAGAAAGGTAAGAGAGTTCCCAAAAACAATGCAATAGCTATCATGAGTTGATGACCACAGCCTTAAAAATATGTGCTCTTACCCACCTTGGCCTTTGCATATGGAAAGAAAGCTTTAAGATCAAGAAATCTTGAAAGTACAGCCCCACATAAAAAGCCTTATCAAAACCCATTAAATATTTCATTAATTCCTTCCTATGGTAGAAGAAAGAATATTTCCATCAGCACCCAATGCAAACCTAAATTTGGCCAATCAGCACTATACATGTGGCTCATGCCAGTCAGTCAGAAATAAGTGTCCTTCACTTGTAATCATTTTCCCTATCTGGATGTTCACATCCAATAATGGACACTATACTGGACGCTACTTGTAGTTGTAGCTGATAAAATTCTTTACAAAATTACATGTCCAAAAATTCACTTGGAAAGATACGGAGCTAGGATGAACATAAGATGAGCTGTAAACTTAAAACAAATTTAGATGCACACTGTTGATTGTAATATAGTAATAGTGTTGTGTTTCTAGAAAACACAACAATAAGCCGCATGATGTACCCCATCCGGGATTTGAGCAACACTACATGCCATTTAAACGCCTCTTGTTTGTCTGCGCGGCGCATGTAGAAAAATGGCTGCTAAAAAAGGCTAGCTAGAGTGACCTTATATATAGTCCTTTTAATATACAATTAGCATATGGAAATTAAAAAACTGGCACAACATAATCATATGGGCAGGTCACTAAAAGGCTGGTTTACAAGGCATATTGAATAGCCGACCATTAACTTTGTTTCGTTAGCAATGTCTGGATGCTTTCTAAGTTTAAAATTCATGGCTAAAGAATGTCAATGTCGGCTAAAAAGGAAAAGAGGATGAGAAGCTAGATGTTGCACAGCTTTTATAGTACTGATAGATCAGTTTAGCTGACAGATGACCCAAGTGAGTCTTTTGCTTCAAGAAAAATAACTGAAGCACTGCCCATTTTAATCAAGTGCAACACCCTGGCAGCGTAAGAGAAAGAAAGCTCTTCTTAAATGTTTATAGATGTTTACATCTGAATGCATCATCCCATGGTATCAGAATTTAGACTCAGATTTTGAATATACTGCTCGCTATCCGAAAGACTCAGATTTTGAATCTCTGCATTGCTTAAACTGCAGGATTTGGTTAGTTGATCATGGGAAATGAGATGGGGAACTACAACACATCAGGTTTGAGAGGTATGGAATTTTTTACCAGCTGTGTATTTTTCTTTTTAGTATATGTGCAAATATCATAAAGCTGTTTGCAATCGCAATCTCCTGCAGATGAAGAGAACCCTGCAGTTGAAGTTGGCGAAAAATCTTTGGTAGGAACTGCTGATGGAAATGACATAAAAGAAGAAAATGAAATAGTACCTGCAGCTGAAGGAAAATATTTTCCTGAAGAAGTTACTAACTTGGCTTCTGATGCTACAGAGAGAATAGAAGATCCTTGTGTTGATTACCAGACATCAAACAGAACTGGTTAGCTGTTTTCTTAATTGGGCAACCTATATCTGAATTGATGAAAGCACTTATATCTTGATTACTAGAAGTTATTGTCCCCTAACATTTGGCCTTCTGTCCATAGAACAAGAAGTTACTGAAGTTCATCCTCTTTCTGAATCTTCAAAAGTTACACCGGAAACGAATGAAGCAGGTGAAGGAGACAGTAAAATGGAACTGGCTACATCATTGAATGATTCAGGACATGATAACCCAATAGAGAAGAAAATGGAGGACACTGATCTGCAAGGAACAATCAAACAACAATTTGAGAAGCAGGCTTCTTTCAAGAAAGGTATGCTACCTTCAAGCTGTTCCATGTTGCCATTGTACTAGTTGTATATAGTCTTAAATACTTCTATCATTATTGTCTTAGTACATTAAGTTTTGAATTATTTCTTCACTTCTTCTTTAACTTTTGTTCTGTTTAGTATGAGTTATATATTACTGTTTACACAAATGAAAGAAAAATCCCACCATAATAAAACCTTTATATGCTATAAACTGCAACAGAGGAAGAGGGAGCAATATCTACATCACATGATCCAGAACCTACAGAATCTATACATTTAGAGTTGAATCAACATGAATTGGCTACAATTCATCCTCATGACCAATCTGTAGATGACAGTGGATCTTTACAAGGGAATGAAGACTGTCTAGGATCAAGTTTGATTTCTGCTTTTGAGGTGAAAGGTCATCTCTCAGACACTGAGGCATTGAAAAATATGGATGAAAATGTTGATTCTAACACAGATCCAGTTATGGAGAAGGAAAGGGATGACTTATTACTGGAGCAAAAGGCATCCCAAGAACAATTAGAGTCATCTGAAGAGAAGATTGAAACTAAAGATGGAGATAAGTTTGAAAACGGATTGACCACCATAACAACAATAGCATCCAATGGTCTGAGTGGCTTAGGAAATGAAAGTGATGGGGAGCTTCCAACTGAGATGATTTTTTTTAAAAATGATTGCTCAGAATCAGAACCAGAAGTCATTCCAGTGACTAACTCACCAAATTCTCATCTAGAAGTTCCTGAACCAGAAGACAAATGCATAATTCTTAAAGAGGAAATTAGACCAATCGAAAAAGAGTCAGAAAATGGAGAACACAACCATGATGATAACCCAATCCAAACTTGTGGAGAGTCAGTGATAGAATCAGAATCCTTCAAGTCAAGTGAGCCTCAGTTTGAAGCTGCCAAGATCGGGTCTATACATGAGAACAGCGAAAAGATAAGCGTATTTAATCCTTTAAGCGACAAGGATTGTCAAACTGAGGAGACAAGGGTTGCTGAGAATGGTCACCTAGTTGTCATGTGTGTTAACAACCAAAATGAGGCTTCTGAGGACCACTTCCTGGACTCAGATGCAAAAGTTGAGGTGGTTCCGGAACTTGGAACGGTTCCACCTGAGTTAACTATCCCACATTGCAACCACAAGGAAGAGGAATCAACAGAGAAGAGAGCTGTTCAACAAAATGGGGATAACACAGAGCCATTGTATGCAATTGAAGTAGGAGGAACAGAAACAACAGAACAGTTTCTGTCTCTACAACTTCCAGTTGATCAAGCAAAAGTTCTGCCCCGTAAAAGTGTATGTGGATATGGAACTGTTCAAAGCACCAGTGACTCAATCCTAAATTTGAAGCAAGAGAGTCGCAGTGAGTTCCTTGCTACTGAAGCTTCCACTGGTGATTGCACAAACTGGATAGCTGAAGCATTAGCCTCCATGAACAAGTTCGCACTTGATATTCCTGGTCAACATGTTACACAACAAACTGAAGCACTTCAAGCAGCGGCAGAAACTAAAATTTCAGCCAACCATTCAAGTGAACCATGTGCAAAAGTTGAAGCATCTGAATCTGCAAGCTGTGGTTCTGAAACACAAGAAAGCATGGGAAGGTACAGCACTGAATCAGATGCTGATAACTTGAACGTTCGTGGGCGGATACAAAAATCTCCAAGCTTCAGCCTTGATCTCAAAAATGAAGCAAGGACTGAAGAATCAGATTGTACCCCTTTGCTGTATCATGATAAGGCTGCGATGGAAGGCTCACCATGCCACGGTGATGATGTTAGTCTCGGAAACCTTATGAAGCACACCAGCTATGAGCCAGACCTGCCACAGTACCAAGCGATGCCAGTGGAAGAGAAAATCATTACACTGGAAAGAGGTGACTCAGACAAGTCAAAGACTCCATTCATAGGATTCTTGAAGGAAGAGGAAGAAGCCCGAATTGTTGTTACACCACATATACATGATAAGCATTCAGCTACTCAAAATTCAACCAAGAATCTGTTGGCCTCACATGCTAAAGAAGCTACTCCAACTACTTCATCAAAAGGTAAAGAGAAGCGCAGGCACCGGTCTTCTCTCTTTACCAACTGCATGTGTTGTGCAACTGTGATTAACTGAATGCCTCTTAATTCATCTGTTTTGTTTTATTTTCTTTATAATTGGAGTTTTCTGGGAAATGGAGTTTTGATGATGAGGAGAGAAAGACTGTTGTTTTGCTTGGTTATAGTATATTTGATTTTGAGAAGCCAAGAAAGAGTGAGTATGACTTTCTGCAACCATGACAGCCACCCCATTGTTTGTGTTGTTTCCATTTGTTCCATCTGTTTCTCTCCTTTACTTCTTTGTCTTAAACTTACCATAATTTGTGATGTAGGTTACCCTTGATGTAATTCCATCTATTTATTTGATTGATACAATTATTTTGTAAGGTGTGTTGGGGGTGAATTGTATTAAATGCTACTTCTGATTGTAATATCTGTTTATTTATATCCATATAATACAATGATATTGAAGGTGCTATGGCTTAAATATGAAGTGTTCATTTTTATCAACTTTTGAGATTAAGTGATTGTCTAACTAATGGAGAAGTATGTGAAAGGCGCTTTCATAAGTGATTATTGACCTATCCAGAATCACTCTCAAACGAGCCAAACTGTTAGACAAAGAGATGGTATGAGTCAAACTATCTTTTTAGCATTATTATTACTGTTTTGCTGATACAAAGAGATGGTATGAGTCAAGCTGTTATCTCAACCATCAAAACTCTCTACCATGAGGAACATGCTGCATGAACAAAACAATTATTCAGGAACTTTTACTCATGCTCGTTTTAAATTCTGAAGTTTAATAGGGTTATGATTGGCCTGAGTAAACTCAGGCCTGGTCATTGAGGCAGACTAGGCCAGACAGATATATGATGTCCATTACATACTAGCTAGCCCAACCTTATGATTCACATGAGACCAGGCTAGCCCATTGGGCCCACCAGACCTAACTTGAATTGGCAATAAAAGGCCTTATCTGTATTCATTGTGGTGTGAAAACCAAAGAAGATCATGGAGGAGTAGAGGCTAAGAAAAAGAAATAGTCAAGGGCATAATCTTCACACGCTGAAAATAAACGAAGATGATGACAGGAGAGTTTGCATATTCCACGCGGTTTGAGAATGGTCTAAAGGTTGAACCTCTACAGCCATAGATTGGAAACAAAGAAGAGGTCATTGCAGAGAAATTAATGTGAAAGGATAGAATTCATGTCCAGCCTTTGATCCTGGTCAAAGTCAGACTTCAGAAAAAGTTGGAGAAACTTCATATCAAGAAACCCTTTCTGAGTTGGAAGATAATCTAAACAATTACCCACAAATAGAAAATAAAAAAGTGGAAAAAGAAAATAAAGCAGGAGTGTATATATTGGTAGCCTGCAGATGCAGTTTCAAACTGGATGGATTGGATTTTTTTTTTTTTTTTTTTTTTTTTTTTTTTTTTTTTTTTTTATAAGCGATAGTCTAAATTGTAGAGGAGATGGTTTCTCACACACACAACTGATGTAAATGGTTAAGGTAAAGCTAAAATACTCGTTGAACAAAAGATTTGATATATATCACATTGGAGAGAGTTTTTACTTTTGAAATGAAACACACCATGATATTGACTAACTATAAACGGACAAAAGGAAAAAATTACAATGTGGAATTGAATGAATTGAACAAATCAAAGGGTACTAGTTAAGTCCTACTACACTTGGTCGTTGGTTACCGACAACAACACAACTTTATTCCTTGTAGACTAATGAGGATGAATGTGAATGAGAACGAGAATTCTTCTTCAATACATGGAGAAATCTGTCATCATCATCCAATGGTCATCATCATCTTAACAAATTCATCATAGTTAACTTGGCCATCACCATCCAAATCAGCCTCCTTGATCATCTGCTCGACCTCTTCGTCGGTCAATTTTTCGCCTAGATTGATCATTACATGCCTCAACTGAAACAAGATTAAGAACAAGAAGAAACATAGATTTGCATAGTGTTAGATTCTGTTGGCACTAAAAAGGTCAATATGGGAAACAAGATATGCATTTGTCTAATGAAGCATGGTTAATGTTCATTGCATGGGAAAGGTACAGGGAATCAAGATACGGATCCTCATAAAACTTGGGTTAAAAGATATGATTTAACTTAATTAAATATTGAAATTTATTTCACGAATACCCAAATAAAACATTTTTTAAACTAAGCATTAGTATCACTTAAGCTATATGATTCTCCTATTATTTTTCTAAGTATATCCTTAGACACTCCATGCTGTCATCCCTGCAATCAATGCCTAGAAATTTAATGTCAGTGCAATGAAGCTATCCATCACTAATTCTGAGTTTGGTGAGCTATCATCTCTGTTCAGTATTCAACAGCTCAAGCTTGTTTAGCTGGTCAATTAATAAATATTGGATTTTTGTGGTCCAAATAAATACAGAACACTTTCTTTCAACAGTCAGTGTTCATATTATAAAGTCAATATATCCCTTAGAAGTAGGAGACAGAGTTTCCCCCTCAAAGATAAAACTTCCTTGGATATTGTTCAAAGAGTTAGCTTTGACACACTATTAGCATACAAACACAAGCTTTTTTTTTCCTTTTTCTTTTTTTATAATATACAAACGATATTCGGGAGGAAGGAATTGAATCTAGGACCTCGAGTGCAAGGGTAAATGTTCTTCACCACTTGAGCTACAAGCCTCTTGCAACACAAGCTTTAAAATAGCTTTTTGTCAATAATAACAGTTCCACCAATGCTATTTATATGTTTTTGGTGCTAATATGAACACTAAGAACAACTATACAATAATTTCACACACATGAAATGGAAGAAAAAAAAAATGTTCTGTGAACAAGCTTGTCGCATAAATAGCTAAACAAGTGTGTTTATACTATTTTTAAGACACAACTGTCTTGGCAAGTGCATTCTATTTAATAAGTGCAAATTGAGATGATGATGATAAAAGCTAGCCTTTCATCTATTCAGTCTCTTTTTTTCCGTAGAGGAAATGTTGCTTGTGGATGTAAGGATGGAAATTATTGTACCTCAGTAGCTGATATATATCCATTCTGATCCTTGTCAAACACTTTGAAGGCCTCTTTGAGCTCCTCCTCTGCATCAGTTTCCTGATGATTATGCATTCATACAAACACAATTAAGAACATGTATATGACATTAAGCCTTAATTCTTATATACATAAAAAAAAGCTATGCAGTGTCATGCATTATAATATTTACCTTAATTTTGTTTGCCATTAAGCTCAAGAACTCTGCAAATTCTATGGTCCCATTTCCATCAACGTCTACTTCACTTATCATGTCCTGAAGCTCCTCCTCCGTCGGATTCTGATCCAGAGAACGAATCACCGTCGCCAATTCATCAACGGTAATGCAACCTGCGCACATATTTAAACATATTAAACCATTTCATGAAAAAAGAAAAATGCATTTGAACAGAGAGAATTCAAGCATTTCACGAAAAAGAAAAATGCATTTGAACAGAGAAATAATATATAGAAACTGGTTCTAAATCTGAGAACCTACCTGAACTATAGCTAGCTATGCAAGAATATATATATATATATATATTATATGCATCACAAAGAATACTAACCAAGAATTGAGGACATGATAGTAGGAAACTCACCATCTCCATCCTTGTCAAATAGACAGAAGGCTTCTTTAAACTCAACAATCTGTTCTTCACTCAGAACATCTGCCATGCTGTTTTAATTATAAAATTTCCCCTGAAACCTCCACAACACTCAAACACCTCTACCTTTCAAAACTACAAAGTCTATGAGAGAGAGAGAGAGAGAGAGAGAGAGAGAGTTGAGTATAGCTCAATCTTAGCTGGGTTTAAGTAGTACTTTCAATATGGTAATTGGCGAGTGTAGCACATTTTTGTTTTGTTTTTGTTTAACATTATATTAAAGTAAATTAAAAAAGAGTGGTCAAATCAAGGCTTGCATATGCATGACTGGAATTTGTTGTTACAGTCATGGCTTTAGTGAAGGGGGGGGGCAAAAGAAAACAAATATTTTTCAAAATTTTATCTGCTTGCTTCACTGTAAATACTAAATGCATGAATAATATAATGAAACAAAGATTGGACAGCTGTAAGGGTTTGATGTTTAGGAGACAAAGGGCATTCAAAGGGTAAGACTCTAAAGGGTATGGGGAGGTGTGTAAATTGCTCCCACATATTCAACCCCAAAAAGCACGCTGCGTTGCTTGCACGAGAGGGGAGAGAGAGAGAGACTCAGAGAGAGAGAGAGAGAGAGAGAGGACCAAAAGCTGTATTATAAGGAAAAATGTATCAATTTTCTTTTCTTTCTTTTCAGAATACAAAATACAATACTCTTATTACTTGGTATTTTCAACGCGTTTATATTTTATCTGCAGGATGTTTTGCCTTTAGAAAAGGACCAAGAAAGAGGCTTTGCAAACTATGCCAGTACGTGACTGGTTCAGCTGAGTGAAAAATGCATTGACTTATAGATTAGTAATTTTAGGTTTGAACTCGCATAATGACACCTTGATAATGTGTGTGTGAGAAAATCCTCCTCAATTTCGCTTGTATTAAAAAAAATTATATGCATAGGACAAAAACTATTGAGTTGAGCATGTTCCATTAAAAAAAGAGTTTTAATGAATGAATAATATAAGGAAAAAAAACATAGCATGCTTTCAACATAACCTAACCCTTTTCATATAGTTCTCAACCAGCGCAGAACGATGCAGTTATCATCAGACCCAAAACGATCTGTAATCAATCTTAAAATATATGATCAGATGCACTTCTTAATTATAGGTATCATATAAACTTAAATTTTGAGGTTGAATGTTTCTTTGTTAGTTTTCAAACATATTGTAAGAACCCAATTTTGATTTGTTCTTTTCCCGGCCGCAAATCATACCTGAGACCCAACTTCCATTGACCCTTCTAGTATTGGATTGGGAACCCACTAACTATTTTTCATCATCTTCAGAAGTTTGCCTCCAACAGTGTTGTATATATCATTGTGTCTACATCGCTCCTCACGTGAAAAAGAACCCGTCAATCTCATAAAACTTGGGAGAAAAAAAAAGAGAGGAGGAAACTAGCGGAATAACATGCAAATATTGTTAGACCATCCAAGAAGTAATAATGAATAAACAGCAGTGGTAAACGTAAATCCTGGCAAATGACTCGAAATAACTATAGAGTAATGGACCCGATTCTACAAGGTCCTAGTCTTCGAACCGAAACCAACTCGTCAAAAACGACAATGACTGTGCATCCCATTGAATCTGTTTATTGGCATTCCATGACAATTGACAAACCCCACTCATTCTTTCTATGGCACAACATCTCCATTACAAAAGAACCATTGCTGAAATGCTAATCAGGTCATGGCACATGTAAAGTACAAGCGCGGCAAAGAAATTTGTTCGTGAAATTTATCCCATTTTTACCGCACGAATGGATCAATGGACGGCTTGCAAAACCAGTGAAATGAACTTAATCATATCATCACTTTCCTGTTTCTTAGGCACTCATCCTTCCATCAGCACGCAGAGAACATTCCATCATTTGAAAGTGAAATGTTATGTAATGTAAAAGGAAAAGGACATTACGGATCAAGTTAGTCACTTGTACAACATAGTTCCAACAAACTTAAGCTGTAAAAAGGTCCATCGCCACAGCACAAATGCCTTGAGGTGTTTTTGTCAAATGGAGTAGATTATCTTGTCTGGCTAACTTCACTGGACAAAGGGTAATCTTGAAAGAAAGAATGCAAACTGTAGGAGAATGCTGACAATCATTTCCCATCTTCTAACTCCCATTTCAGATAGGCCTGCCCTTTGGAACAATTTGATCTTTAATCCACATGTAAATCGGAACCAGCACATAGTAAGCTCCTGCCATTGCACCAAGAATGAGCCGGAAAAGAAACACCAATGGATTCACAGGCTTCCTTACATCCTCCACCTTTGGACCAAGCTGCACCAAAGCAAACATCTCATAAATATGACAAGTGAATGTATTAAAGGGAAAATAAGCCTCCTACTTAAAGTCTAGTGCATCTTCCATTGAATGCTGAATGATAATCCTCTAGGGACAATGACTACTTCACAGAAAAGGTGTAGTCAAACCTACTTTTGAACTAGAACTAGTAAAATGCCACATCTTCATGTAGACCCTCATATATTCAAATTGTTCGAAATCCTAAAATCTTAGATTGTATTAAGTAGTATTTATTTTTCCTGTTCTCTGCTTTAGTTATGAACCACGACCACCATCATCTCCAACAGTGCCACTACTATTTGTCAGTTGTCAACACTAATACCATTACCACAACCACTAGAACACCACCACCAACATCACCCATTCCAATAATTAAAACACTGTAAAGTGTAATCACTGACCCCAGAGCCACAACTCACACCTGTCATTATCATTTCCATCAGTATCACCATTTTGTAACAATCACCACTGCCGCTGCGCCACTGCCAATGTGAAAATCACTTCACCGCCAGGCTGCCAGTCGTAGCTAGTACCAGAACCAACCACCATAACCTCCACCACCACACAACCACTATAATCGTGTTTGATTTCCAGCATATTTTACAATTCCCAGATAAATTTAGAAACAACAATGATGAAATGAGAGAAAAAGAAAACTCCAATGCCATTCTTGCAGCCACCTCCACCTCCACCTCCATGGCCACTCACTGCTTTTTTGATTTCCAAAAATATATTCTAGTTTCCAAAAGAAATTGGAAACAAAATGAAGAGAAAAAAACACATGTTGCAGTTTTTAGAAAACAAAAACATGGAGAAAGAAATATATCCAAGTATGCCATTGGAATGAGAGAGTTCCTTGTAAAACTAGGGACTAAGTATAACATGTATCAGAGAGTTGGTTAATATGCATTAACCATTTCATATCACCTTCTCTGAAACAACAGATGAAATATTGCTGCCTCTAGGAAAAAATATTTCAAGAGAACTATTTTAATTAGAAAAACTATTTATCATTTATTGGACTGCATGCCATTTCGATTTTATGAAAAACTTTCAAGAGAACTTTTCTGTCATCAGTTAGTTGTTTAGCTATTCTGTAATTACCAGTGATTTCTTAGACAAAAGAAAAATTATTCAGTCAACAAGAGTTACACCGTAAAAAGAGCCCCCCAGAAAACTTGCTTTAACTTACAAATCTTCTGAGGATAAAGAAGAATATTACCTGGAGAGAGGAGTCCCCAGATAAGGGCTTCACACCTGTCACAGAGCAACCCATAATCAAGCCATGGCGGCGGACACCACGGTACCATTTTGGACCAATCCTTTTGAGTTTAACATCTTTGAAACCAGCATTTTTGAACCACTCAATGTACTCTTCCTCCTTGGGGAAAAGCATCCACACGTCTGCAAAAAAACGAGACAGCCAAAATGTTGGGTATACAGGGCCTATAAGGCAAGCTTTTCCTCCTATTTTTAGCACCCTGTATGCTTCCTTGATTCCACGTTGTGGGTCTGGCCAGTACTCAATACTGAGGAACAAATCATGAAATTGCATAAGACAAACAGAACCAACAGTGGTGTATAGACTACCCATTTTGTATAGTCTTACAGTCCCATCATTGTGAAAGCTGAAATATGAAAAATCAAGCAAAGCATATGCTTTGTAGTGTGGATACCCTAAAATTTCAACAATCCTGAAAAGTAATACTCGCTTAACTTTTTTTTAAAGATAAGTAACAATGCTCCCTCCCTTCAGATTATAATTAACCGCACAATTAGTATTTAACTTCTTCTCATTCACCACAATGAAAAATCTGAAATAAGGAATAATAAGCTCGGCATAACAGTGAATCTCAGGATAAGATCAAAATTCCAATCGGAGAACACATATCTAATATATTTCTACTTATTAACTTGACACTAATAATCCCACGACTCAAAACCCCACTTGCAATTCCTTTAAATGAAATCACATTACAGAAAGCAGCAGAAGCAGAAATGTTACCTTCCAGCAGAGACATATCGATCTGCATAATCAGTTGGGAATGGCAGATCTTCGGCATCACCTTCAACTATCTTGCATTCTTTCAAGGGCTCCTTCTCCTTAGCCTTAGCCAGCTGGTGAGGTGACTGGTCAAGAATTGTGACATTTTTGGCATCCACATGCTTAACAACACCAAGAGTTGTGAACCCAGTTCCACCACCAACATCTACCACTACCATATTCCGATCATAAAGATCAGCAGGCTCGAGAGCATCGTCCCTCATATCCTCAGTCCAATGCCCAGGGTTTATAACATGATCATACACTATAGATAAGAACCTATAGAACCAAAATGCCTCTTGCTTGTGCTGTATGAACCTAGGCTGAGAGGCCGGCCTTGAGGATGAGACACTGCATATGGGTGCTAAAGTTCTGGTCTTGTAACTCCTCCCATAACTCACTAAACCCTTCTTGGAGAAACCCCCAAAGTGAAATTTTGTCCCATCAGAACCTAACCCTGTTGCTGGTGCTATGCCACCAATGAGTTTGAGATTTTGAGCTCCATAGAGCATTGAAATAGCCATTGTATGATAAAAGGAAGCAAAACCCACAAAACAAAACTGCTAATTTATATTTTTTGCTCACTGATTACTGGAAACTATGAAGCCGGGCAAGCAAGCAGCAACCATGCGGTTTCCTGGTAATTGGTACAATGGAAATTCATATTGAAACTACCATGCGAAAATTGAAAAGGAATGAATGGATTGCAAAATGGAAATGGCTTACCCACGTACAGAGACAAAGGATTATAGGCGGAGAGTGTGCTTGTGTGACTCTGGGTTGAACAAGCACCACATGTCTGCAGCAGCAACAATTGTGAGTCACAGTTTTGCCTATCGCTATCAGGTGAAACGGAACATATCCCGCGTTTTTTGTTTTTTTTTTTTTTTTCGCCGTCCACCAAAACGCACCGTTTCAGGGCCTTAATGAAAATCAAGGCTTCTATTTCATATTGTATTAATTCAAATGGTTTCTGAAAAATTAGATATCCTTTTTTATTGTGTTCAAATCTTTGGTTATCGATAAAGAACTTCGAACTTGTCTTTTTGAATATATATATATATATATATATATATGCAATGAATAGTCTAAATTACTCTAAATTAATCTAATCTAAGGATTGATAAAAATAAAAAATTCTAATCTAAGGAAGGAGGATTTGAAGTTGAGTAAAGGAGCGAGCTCATTGCCCTAACCAACTCGCTTAACCCACTCATCACTGAACTTGTCTTCTTTTCACAAAAGCATGTCAAACTTATGTCTATTTAAGTGGCAGTTAATAAGGAAAAGAATAAGTAATTCTGTTCAGTTTTGCAAACAAACTAAAGCTTAGAAGAAATATTACATGATAGGATAACTACATTCATTATTTAGGTAAGGGGAATCTATAATTACGTATATAGAGAGAGCCTTTTTCAGTTCGCTTCAGACAGATGGTGATTTATGGCCTATCGGATGGCTTTGGAACTTCCCGGAGCTGGACTGAGTTTTCGAAGCAGTGATAGAAACCGAAGTGAGGGAACCTCTCATACCATGTGTCTTGCGGCTCGTGTGTATCCCAGTGCTCACCGCTGCTGCTCTTCCCATACTTGTGAACCCACCCAGAACCATTGTGGCCCTCACCCCATGTCCGATTCCAACGCTCTCCATACTTACCTTCCCACCATGTTTCACCCTGCTTCACACCATGACCGTTTGGATTGAAATGTTCATCCCATTTGTCACCCCATTTCGCCCAACCGTCGCCCTCACAGCGCTCCGCCCATTTGTCAGTGTATTTGTCGCTGCCACCATGTCCATCATACTTTTCACCCCACCTGCAATGGATGCAAAACATGTCAAGTCTTTAGAAGGAAATCAGATTCCAAATTTTACTGATCGTGCAGTTTTATCAGAGGGAAAAGCAGGTTGATTGACACATCAGAAGTTTTACAATTTCTTGAAATCTACTATTATCATGTTTGTAAAATTGTTTGTAAGAGAAATCCTGTAAGTGGCGATTTGATGTGATGGCAGGAATAAATGAGACATCGCTACAGGCATGGCATCAAAAATTTACTCCAATTTAATTGACAAGTTTGGTACCTTTCATGCCAGATATGAGCATGACCAGCCTCAAGGGGTGTATTTGGGTCAATGCTACACCACTTATGAGCCCATTTTTCAGCTTGGCCTGAGGCATCATAATGCTCCCACCATTTCTCTTGCCACTCATCGCCTTTACCGTTCTTTCCCCACTTGTCTGCAGTTTTCTCCATATGCACAAGTCCACGGTTCTGCAACCAAACCAAAGCTTGCTGTTCAGTTTGTTCTTAGATATTTGTAACATCATATATTCATCGGATAGAATTAACATGCCTTAAAATCAAGTGGACAGATGAATTAATTAACTCTAGGAGCGATCTTTAAAAAATTAATAAGTTAACGGCTATGTATCTCTTCCTATGACAATTCTGTTGGTGAAACATAGCAGTCCCTTTTATAGGGGTTTTTCCTCACTTTTATGGAAGAGGAGCCTGCATTTACATCAGATGAGTATAACTTTATAGTTCATTAACCATAAATTTTGGAAAATATAAATCTAAGTAATCATTTAAGCTTTTGAGGAAGCAATTTAGACTTGAATCACTGCATAAACCAGGTAGGGCTTGTTCCTGGCCACAAAATAAAGGCTAAAACCCATCAATATTATGAAACTGAAAAGAAAGTAAGAAAACATAAATTTCAGTTTCAAATAGCGGTGCGGAATAACCTGCCACATAGATTCTGTCCAATATTCACGCCAGACATTTCCAGTTGCATTGCGTCCCAATTTTTCTGAACCAAGCTCCTTGTGGCCAAACTCATCCGCAGCCTCCCAGTACTTATCTTGCCACTCCGTAACTTGGTCGGCACTAACACCTCTGGTCATTGTCCACCTGCAAACTACACCATCAGGCCTTTGCTCTATTCCAGATTCCCTCCACCACCTAGATCCATCTGTATTCACTCCAGATAATGATGCCTCATCCACTGTATCAAGAGCATGAGCTGCTTCTGCTGCATGTGCTGAAAACTCAGCACCAAGTTCATGGTCATCTTTTAAGGAAGTTGCCTCTACACTGGACTCAGAGACGTCCACTTTCCCAACCTCCATCAGGGACTGGAAAGGAGGAAGAGGAGGGTTCCGATTGGTTTCTTCAAGTTTACTCTCTAAGGGAATTGAGAGAAAACCTACAGATGGCTCTTTCTCCAACACTGGATTGCTCGACTGTGCTGAAGGTTTTGGTGCTGGCAGCAATTCACTGACATCATCTGAACTTTTATCACCACCCTGAGGGGGTGCCCAGGACCAAAAATCAGGGCCAGGAGTCCCGGTTCCTGAAATTTCTGATTGAGGAACAATTACACTTCTAACCTGTGTCCCACTTCCTGAGGAACAGTTAACCAACAGTGTAGTATTAGAAACCCCAAAAAGAAAATCATCAATTCCATTAGCGCAAAATTCAGATGTTCATCCACTAATTAGTCAAATGGGAGATCAGCATGTCAATACTTCCCTTTAGTAACTAAAATACTACTCATCATTTGCAGTTTATATCAACCTAAGATCAAATGTCGGCCTATTTCACAAATCCATCCAATCTCCACAACCACAAACAAAAATGGACACTAAATTTATGTAGTTTGTTTCAGATTCAAAAAGCCCTAAACCCATCACCATCCAAAACATATGCATATATGCCCGATCAAACTCATTCTTTTTTTTTTCTCCTTTTTTAAAAATGTGGACTTTATTAAATAAAACACGCATCAACATTACACATTAGCATCAAATTCTACCTCCCGTATCTTCACTGTCCCAAATAAAAATCCAATCAGAAATTGAAATTCCCAAACTCAAAACCAAACACAAAGTCTAAATCCTTACCCTCTTGACGAGGCTCCACTGCTCCCCCGCTACCACCACCTGAACCGGGATCAGTCCTCAAACTCTTATTTTTGTCCTCCAAAATGGCGCGAGCCGCGGCGATCGCCGCCGCAGCCCTATCGACAACCTGCATTCGCTGAACCCGATCCCTCTCTTCCTTGGAAACCCCCAGAATCTTCTCAAACTCCTCACTCTTCTTCTCCAAATCCTCAACAGGCTCAACACTCTGATCATGATCAGCATCGATCTTACTCGATTTCTCGACGATCCTTTCGAACTCGACGGTCTTCTTGTCGTTCTCCACGGCCTTCTTCCACATGCTGAGGTACGAGTCCCCGCCATCGGAAACCCTAATCCGCAGACTTCCCCTGCCCGTGATCTTCGTTCTCCCAAACGGTGCCGTTCGCTTCTGCTCTAGCAGTAGAATGAGTGGGTGTTTGTGTTTGAGTAAATAGAAGTGGGACCCGCGAGGGGTACAGGCGCCGAGCCGAGACGCCATGTTGGTGGAGAAGTGAGGAAGGAGACTGAGTAACACTGAGTGGAGAAGAGAGAAGTGGAAAATGTAAATGGATATTTCAATTTGTATTTTATTTATTTTTTGCTTTTCGGAAAGGAGGGAACAGAGTTTCCGTGGAGTTGGAGTAAGGTATGGGATGCGGTTGTAACGGCTTTACCTGTTTTTTATAATTTTTTATTGATGGGTATGTGGACACCTGGAGGGAATGAGAGAGAGATGGAAGGTGCGAGACGGAAAAGGATCCGCCAGGCGTTGGATTCAAAACCCGGAGGTCTCGGAGCGTCTACCGACATGGACAATGAGACGGAGGAGATCACGTGCTGCCTGTCAAATCTTTTTTTTTGGACGAAATGCCTGTCAAATCTTAGCCAACCCCAAAACAAGGGAAAGCCAAGCGAAAATTTTTCCAACGGATGAAAATAAAAGGATGGCTTTTTTCTTTTTCTTTTTTTGTAAATGGTCTATAAGGTTTGCGAAATTATGATGAATTGTCGAGGTAAAATGTAAGTGGAACCCATATGTTCGACGGCATTGTGCCATGTGGATTATAAAAAAATATATACATTAAAAATTGAAAATCCATAGAAAAAACATTTTCATATATTTTAAAGTAACTCCACCTCCCTTCATTATAAGAAAACATGTTTTATGTGAAGATGGGTAGTCGTCACTGAAACATGTAAATTTGTCACAATTGACCATATGTGACGCATTTTTGACGTCACAAGGGTCGTCACCTATACCCCATCACAAATTGTTTGACGTGACGACTTTGTGACTCGTCACATATTGGTTCTATATGTGACGAATGTTTCATCACATATAGAGCCTTCGCGCGAGGTATCTCTCATCACTTATTGTATCGATTGGTGACAAGTCTCGTTGGTCACATTTCATAAGGATTCGTGAGGAGTTGTTTCTCACATATTTATGAAAATTGTGACACTGTATGTCTCACATATAATCCGACCAACATTCAATTCAATTCAACTCAATTACCACTTGTATGTCTCATATATATATATATATATATATATTATTTTCTTGTATAATATAGCAAAATAACATATTCAAGATCCCAAAGTTTCACAAGTAAATTGAACTCAAATTTCATTCCATTACATCAAAATAATTACATTGTTTGATATACAATCTGTATACTCATTTCTATACATTGTTTGAACTCAAATCTCACTTCAGAGATGCCAAATCAGTATACTCATTTGTAACAGCAAAAATATCCACGCAAACACCTGCTTGAACAGCGACTGCAGCCTGTAAATTGTCAAAGCTTACATGGATTGTAGTAGCCTAAACAAACAATTTGACCTTAAATGTCATCTAAATCCCTAGATTTGGAACCACACCATCCAAATGGATCCTTAGTTTTGGTGACAAATGTATTCACGAGATTAAGCTTCAAATTCTATATCCTAAAGCATAACCCTAACTAAACCCACTCATAAACCATTAGGAGAAATTTCTCATCTGACACAACAAATAAAAGAGTTGGACACAAGAAATCGAACACTGACTCTCATTGTCATCAACAATGGACGAGAAATCTTTCAGCTTTACACATTATCATCTTATTTCTTCTAAAGTACTACTGATTGTAATATAAAAAACAAACCAACATAAAAGACAGTTATACCAACTTATCACTTTCTCAGGGGCAACATTATTTGAAAGGTTATATACATAATTTAACTCATTTAAATAGAAGAAAGAGCATACCGATTTGGCATTGAATAATACCTGTTCAAAGCTAAAACTTTCAATTCCACAATTGTGTAAAAAATTAGGCCCTAATCACAGTACAAGGGGTTCCTAAGGCCACCAATGTAAATTCAAAGACGACATTAAGATTGATTACACCAGCTAAAGCATTGAATATACGACAACATTATGAGATATCAAATTGAATACTTAGCATATATAAACCAAAATCGATTACACCATTGTCATTGACTATGCAAACCTAGGGCCACAAAATAAGTATATAAAAAAATTTCCCAGATTCCTAAAATAGCAAAATTAAAAAAATACTAATGCCAGAACTTCTAATGTGCCTAGATTTGTTACTATGAAGCCCTCTCAACAACCAAAGATACAAGTATTGTCTATGACAATTTTTTATTTAAATTTTACTAAGAATGAGTATTTGTACTAGAGCAGAATTGGTCTTGCTAGAAATTCCTATGGATTATAATCTTTCTTGGTTCTTAGATTCTTTTATACTTGAGAAAAAAATGCAAGAAATTGAGAAAACCCAATTTGCATGTTCTGGTTGACAAGTAAACAGGAGCATATAAGAAACTTTCTTCACCAATAAAGTTGGATTTTAATCACAAGCAGTGGTGAAGCAAGGATTTCACATTAGAGGGGGCCCTTCATAAACTTTGTCTTCTCTTCATAATTATCATGAATTTCATATTTTAAATTGGTTAAATACTAATATCATCATCTACACTATTAAAGACTTCAAATTTGATCATTTATATTCCAAAAGAGAAAAGAAATAGAAAAACAAAAACAAAAAAGAGTTCATAAAATGCAAGATTAAGGTACTCAACTCATACATTAAAAAAAAAATGAGGAAAATAAAAAATTTATAAAGCTTTAAACAAAAGAGGAAGAGAAAAAAAAGTTAAAACTTTAGGAGTTTTTAGTGCAAATATCATAAACTAACCTAGAAGATTTAAGAGAGATGAGTAAAAGAGAGAAAAGAAATTTTATGGTTAATTTGTAAACAAAAAGAACCTAATATATTATTTTATTGTGAAATAAATATGCTAAAACTAATATAATATATTATAATATTATATCATATATAATATACAAATAAATAAATAAATAATTGGAGTGGGGGCTTGGGACCACACTAGTCCCATGCTGGCTCCGCCACTAATCACAAGCAGTAATTCCTATCAATAATCAACATATCATTCTCGCCATAGCAAAGACTTGCAGATACACATATATGAGGGAAAGCAGAACCTCAATAACTTTGACCATTCACCAAATCTGTTTTGACAGACTTTGCTGGATCCTAGCAAGAACTTGTTGCCGTATGAAACTAATAGTGTTATTACCATAGACTGGAACATTACAGCCATTAATCAACATGACAGTAAACTAGCTGTGTTATTACCCTAGACTGGAACATTACAGCCATTAATCAACATGACAGTAAACTAGCAATGTTATTACCCTAGACTGAAACATTACATGAGTAGATATGCATTAGAAATAAGATGTCATAGGAAATTAGCAGTGTTATTACTCTAAACTAGAACATTACAGGTTTGGGTTGGTTCGGTTTTGGTCTGAACTCGAAGTCGAACCGACGGCTTCGGCTAAGCTATTTTTGAAACCGTACACCGAACCATAACCAGTGAAACTGACCATTCCGGTTAACCGGAGTTTGTGGTTTGGTTTGGTTCGGTTTCGGGTTTAGGCTGAAGAGAGAGAGAGAGAGAGCAAGAAGAAAGCTAGGGAAAAAATCAATAGAGGGAGAGATTGAGATAGGGGAGAAAGGAAGAAGAAGGAAAAAAAAAATAGGAAAAGAAGAAGACAGACAGCATGAGGAAGAAGGAGAAGAAGGAAGAGGAGAGAGAGCGATGGAAAACAATAGAAAGAAGAGAGAGCATGGAAAAGAAAAAAAAAAAAAAAAAAAAAAGAGAATAAGTAAGAAGGAGGAAGAAAAAGAAAGAAAGATAGAGAGAAGAAGGAAAAAGAAATAAAAAAAGGAGAGAAGAGATAGAGAGATGGACAGTGACGGAAAGAGTAAGAAGAAGATGGGAAAACAATAAAAAAAATGAAGAGGTTGGCACTGGCGGATCCAGAAATTTTTTAGCGGAGGTGCAATATTGACTAAGTATGAAAATGGTTTTTCGGAATAATCATTTTCTCAAGATAATTTTTGGCGGCTTTTATTCCTTATACATCAAATAAGAAAACTTGATTTTATGGGATTTTAGTATGAAGTATATATTGACTTAATGAGCTATCATTTTTAGCCTAAATCGTATTTTGCACTAAAACCGAATTTTCATATTTTTATTTGGTGGGAATTTGATTTTCTAGTATTTTTATTTGAATCCAAATGGGGGGTACTTCCTTATTTACATTGTAAACTTAAGTAAATGGAGTAATATAAAAATAAATAAAAGTAAAAAGACAAAGACATTTACTTAAATGTTGAAAATGGAAATAAGGTTATCTGTACACCAGTTGAGCAAAGGGGCAATTTGAAGCATCTACAATGGTTTTTCCGGCGAAGGGAGGTGCAGCTGCACCTCCTTGCGCCTTAATAGATCCGCCCGTGGAGGTTGGGAAAGATGAGATATTGGGAAAAGAAAAAGAATAAAAAAATACAAAAGAAAAAAAAACAACATTGGTTTCGGCGTAGATGCAGCAGTGCATGCATCAGGTCATGTCCACTTGCATGCTCTCACATTTTGTTTATAATATTTATTATTCTGAGTAACTAAGTATATATTATATTTATGTAAAGATTACACAAGAAGGTTGTTTGCTCCAGTGGCAAGCAAGAACGATTTTTACATGGAGTTTTGTGGGCTTCGAACCCCTTTGTTGCAAAATATTTTTGTAATATTTGGCTTGCCAACAGTAACGGTCCGGTTTGGATAAACCGGTTCATTTAAAATATCAAACGTAAACCGAACCAGACTGACCGGTTCGATCTGGTTTGAACCCGATATTAAATAATTAATAAATAAATAATTGGACCAAAATAACTCGATCGGTTTGGTTCGGCCGATTTTTTAAGTTGGCGGTTTAATTGCCCAGCCCTAATTACAACTATTAATCAACATGACAGTAAATTAGCAATTTTATTACTATATACTGGAACATTACAGCCATTAAGCAACATGACAATAAATGTGTGAAACATTATAATCATTAATCAACATGACACGTTAATGAAGCTACGATTTTCAAGGCATTTTGTTTGAAATGAATTGTTAGAGTTTTTTTATAAAATTAAGTTGGGCTTGTTTTGGGTGCTATTTAAATTTTTTTGTATTGAGCTTCTTTTAATTTGATCAATATCAGTCACGTAATTTATAGGAACTTCAACACCAATTTCTTATGTAATAAATGAATTTTTGGTGTGTTTCTAAAGTGCATTCCATGTGGAGTTTTTTTTTATAATTTCAGCCCCTATTTTGGGTATATTAGTGAAGCTCCCTTTAATTTAATACACCCAACACAAATATATATATATATATATATATATATTAAAAATTAGAAAAGTTGTTGTAACATAAAAACAAGTAAATTGGTTCTCTATACATCCATTCTACTAGTCTATTCTATGATCGACCACTGATCTTTTCTTTTTCTTTTTCTTTTTTTTTCTTTTTTTTTCCTTGATCAATAATAAATAAGATCAGAAACTTCATCTACACAATGTGTCAAAAAGAGATATCTACACAACAATTGGCCCACCCGGGCCAGTTGGGGGTGGCGGGGGAGCTGGTGGCGGAATAATCTCGGGCCCCGGCGGGGGAGGAGGCACAATATCAGGTGGTTGCGGCGGCACTACGTCGGGTTTTGGAAGCGGGTTATCAGGAAACGGTGGTGGGATATCGGGCACAGGAGGCGGTTTCAAGGGAGGTACTGGAAAATCCGGGCCCGGGTTCAGATCCGGGTCAAGCGGTGGAGGGTATGGATTCACTTCAGGAGGAGGAACAGGAGTGGGGTCCACATCCGGAGAGGTGGAAATCCCAGGCAACTCAGGAGGAGCAGAAGGCTGGTCATAGCGGCCTGGAACTGGGGGAGAAAACTCTGGTGGGCTCGTGGTCGGGTACTGGTCGGGCGGGTCGGGTAGGGCACGGGCTAGAATATGATATGCAAGGGGGCATATGGGCTTTCTTTTGGGTGACAGAAATTGACTGCTTGTTGCAGAAGTAGTAGAGGTGGTGGATGAACAAAATGGGATTGTTCGTCTGATGAGAGTTGATGAGAATGAAGAGATGGATGAGGACGACATTATTATTATGTTTTGTTCGAAAACAAGATTGAGAAATTTTGTTTAGGCTCTGTCCGAGTCTGAGAGATGAATGATGGAAGAGAAAGTTTATGTATTGACGTAGATTGAGGTTTCGGTATTGCATGTGGGTGACACATGTATGCAGGTGGCAGAGGGGGTCGACACCTGTGCGTGCCGATGAGAAATGGTTTTGAATAGTCAGGTTTATTTTGGATTGACACGTACGTAGTGGTGGTATAGGGCGAGCTGGTCTTGCTCGATTTCATTAGCCGTTTGTACACATCACAACGTAGCAAAGAGGAGACTGAACCAGAAATAGGTAACTTGTCCAAAACTTGCCTACTTATTCAAAGTGGAACTTAGAATTTTCAAAAATACAACGAATAAGTACAAAATTCCAAATTTATGAACATTGTACCCTAATTATTGCAAATGCGTTTTCGTGACCTAATTCACTGAAAATCTTGCAAAACCTAGGCAATCGACTCTTACCATTAACAAAGGGAGAAAAAATGGAAGCCTTTGTCTTTTGATTTGCTAAGAAACTTTGCTTGGAAACAAAGAGTTTGAATTTAGCATTAGCTTTCCATGTTCTTTCATTCAAGTATTACATTTGATTTGAAATTTAACCTAAGAGCCAAATTTAGTGAGACTGTGGTTTATTCAAATCCAAGGGCCCATATCACCCCAACCTCTCCATTGGGGCACAAAATCAAGATCAACCATTGGAGGTGTGGAATAGGGATTCCAAGCCTTTGTATTTAGAGCCTTCGTATTTATCCGCATTTTGCTTAATCTGAGCCATTATAATAATCCAACAACTCAAAACAAGACACCTAAGCTAATAAAGAGAGATGTTTTACCGTTAAGTGAATTTAGGAATTAAAGTATCTAGCGAAGCCGATAACCGCGTCAAGCGGCTATTACACTACTAGTCGACGCTCTTGAGGATGAACCAATTACTTGCAACGCTCGTTTTTGTAAATTTCCATTCTATAGTTTATCATTTCATCCCTGAATTCAAATATAGAGTGCAGCTTCTTTTCATGAATTTTGACTGAATTCCAAATGACAATCAATTGAGGGGTAGTGGCTGTAATCATTGGGTATTTTCATGAAAATTGAAAGTTATCAATTGGAGAAATATTGATAAGTTGCTAAAGAAAATGATGGGTTTTGGCTGAAACAGTCGCTGAATAGCTTTGTGCCAAAGACAAATGATATAGATTAGATAGGAGCTTATGGAAAGAGAGACACAGAGAGGTAACGGAAACACGTTACCGTTAAATTTGTAAATAAAACAAAAAAGTTATACTAGCTGACTCGGCCCATTCAAGGTCATTGAATTATTTGGGCGCAATGCATGTAAATGCAGAGGCTCTAAATGCAGAGACTCTGGATTTGGATTTGTAGAATAGTTCTTTTCCCGACCAGGAGAGACGCGAGTGACAGACAGTGAAAGAGATGTTTTACTGTTACCTGGCAGTTACGAGGATTTGGCCCAATGTGAACACGTGGCCGTCGCAAAAAAGAAAGGAATCACAACTGGGTAAAATCATGAAATGACAGTAGACCCGCGCTGCTCTTAAGAAACAGTAAACGCGCTTGTCACTTACAAAGACAACGACGTGCCACAAACTCACAGGTCAAGTTGATATATATATTTTGATTTCTCTACGCATGTTAAATGATACTAGAAATCTAATCATTTTGCCAAGAATAAAAATGTTCTCTATGCTTGACATGCCAAAACTAGCATCTAATCTCTCTCACAATAACTTTCGGTGTTTTCTATGTGATATGATGTATATAAATGAGCAAAGCCATTGCCATAAATCAAGAGGTGTTTCTACCCAAATCATTAGTTGAGGGCAACTATTCTTCTATCCCTGCCACTTGATTAGCTTATGAAAAGACTTCATTAGGCCCCTCTTGGACATGGTAGCAGCAAAGAAAGTATCATTCCAATCTTCAACTATAACCCCAATCCCTAATCCCTCCACAATTACTGTTATGTAAGGAAAGACTTCATTATGATCTTTGGAATCGAATACACACATTCAATTATTGAGAAAGATAAGGATGAAACTTTAATGATGTACAATTTTTAAAATTTAATGCGCATGAAAAACAAAAGGTTAGGTAAATGGTGTAAAAACATCTCCGATAGAATTGTTATACCCTATTTTACCAATTTTGGTGACAAGAAGGGAAAACCACAACTCCACCAAGTTCGCTAGTTGGTTCTCCAATTTGGAAAACACACCTTTGGAATCTGGTGGCTCACTACATCTAACAAGAAGGAGAGAGAAATTGAAGCCTTGCATTCTTCTTGCAACAGTCAAAAATTTAAATTAAAAAATTCAAAGTCTTCTTCATCTTCTCTTTGTCAGCTCTCTCTCTCTCTCACTATGTCTCTGTTTCTCTCCCTCTATTATGAACTAGGATAATCAAATGTTTAAATTTTTAGAAATAATAAAATATTCGAGATTAGCCAAAATAGAGAACATTTGTGCAGAAATCACTTTTTAAGTAGTTTGCTATAATGGTTTTTTGTTTATTTTAGCTAAAATTTAGAGACTCTCCTGGAGATGCTCTAAGATAACTAGTATAACGTTCATGTCAACTGATGTTATAAGTTTTTTATTTTATTTTTTTCACACAATTGTCACGCATCCATCACTTACCTACTTGGCACAGAACAAGATCCAGCTAAGGTAAGTGTTGTTTATTTGACAAGAATATCACATGGAATGTTTATATACACTTATTATAATTAAGATTAACTCATTATATTACATTCACATGTCACATGATGCTATGTCGTGACGCAAAATTTCTTGTCAGTGACAATACCCTACCACACCAGCCTAGCTAATCATTTTACAAGTTACGGACTTCCTCTTCAGCCCTTCTACTTTGTATAGTACTAAAAGACCTGAGCTGAATTTTGTCCTGTCTGAGCCCATGGTACCATGCGCAGTGCGCTTCCACAATCTTTCGGGGTGCAAAGTGTGACGATGAATCATCGCATGGGGCTCTACAAAGTAGGAATCTTGATAGACTCTTCGGTCTCCGGAGAGAGAGAGAGACAAAAAAGACACAGAAAATTAGAAAACAGAAAAGAAAACCAGCTTTCACAAACACTCCACTACCAAACAAACCAAACAAACACAAAGAAGAAAGTTTCTTCCTTTCTCCTGCCATTCCCTTTAAAAAGGTTCTTAAAACAGCCAAACCCAAAAACCCAACACACAAAAACACTCTCTCTGTTATAGATCCGCTCCTTTGCAAAAGGGCTTTGCGTTTTTAGTGTGAAATTCATTGTGGGGTCCATGAAGATTTCTGGGTCGTCCTTAAGTTTCAGTCCAATGGCCTGGCGGCGATGATCAATTTGTTTCTTTGTGAAGAAAGTTGGTTTTGCAACTGAGTATTAGTTGTGAAGTTTAGTCCTTTGGTGCTTTCTGTGATAAGATGCAATCGGATGGGTCAGAATCATTGAGCCCAACAACCCAAAGGCTACAGTCTTTGTCAGCCGCTGATACCAGAGGGAAGCATAGGATACAGGCCGAGTTGAAACGGCTCGAGCAAGAAGCTAGATTCTTAGAGGTCAGTGATGCTTTTACTTTGATTCTGATGCTGGGAATTTTGTCCTTTTGATGTTGTTGCTGTTGCATTCTATGTTGAATTTTGATTGTTTTATATCTCATTTCCGGTTTTGATTGGATGCATGTGTCAATCAGACAGTGAAATTTCCAATTTCAATTTTGAATTCAATTAGCTGCTGGCTTTGTACGGTCACCGAATTTTCTGTTTGAAAATCTACATTTGGAATTTATTAGAAAATTTAGCTGAGCGGTGAATGTGTTGAACTGGGTGCAGAGTTTGAAATGGTTTGGTTTAGTTGTTTGCTAGATTATGGTCCTGTTTTATTGATCGGTGGGTTTGGTTTCCTAGTTGTATAGTGTAATGTGAGAGTTTGGGAAGTTCTATGCTGCCCCTTTTGAGTGTGACCGTCCGAGCTTTGCCTATTGCGGCCATGTGACCATCTTATTCACTGTTAGATAAAATTTATTAGGGTGGTTGTTTTATTAAAAGTTGGCGTCCTTATGTGGAAATGGATTTTTATGAATTGAACTTCGGTGATTTGCTTTGCAATTGCAACCATGTCCTTTTCAGACTTCTAGAGTTTTTGGAGTTATTAGTCATTTAGTTAGTTCAGGTCCAGTTATTATGTAGCTTTGTGCTTAGGCGTAATTTGATTGCCTTCTCGGTTGTTATAGTTTATTGTGCAGAAGGACAAACTGGTTTGCAGAAGATAGATAATAATGGAAGTAGACGGGTCCAGGACATTTTGGTGTTTAGTTGTCTTGCTTTGAGTGGGTGCATGTTTCCTGCGAGACAACTGATTGGTTTTGTTGTTGGTGAAAGCAGGATGGTTTTTACTGCTGCTATGTAGGAAAGTTGTTTTAATCACTCATTTTTAGCTTATGAGAAGTGAGTCATTGAGTTTACACATTATACAGTGACATACTTTCCCCACTCCTTTAGCCTGTGTCTGTATACATATTTCAGGCTTGGTTAGTGTTCTTGATGATTGTCATATGGTCAAATGCCGTGCAAGGCCTGTGAACTTTTTGTCTTTAAGCTGTTCCTTGAAGACAAAACTTCATTAGGTTGAAAAGATGACATGGGGTGTTGCTGAAGAAAGTGCAAGAATAAGGTTCAAATATATGCTGTATTGTAAAAATGCATGACCTATCAAATTGTTGATAACTGAAACTTAAGAAAAAAAACTAAAAAGAAATGAGCTCAAATTGCAGAATATTCAGTTGAATCAAGCAATATCTACAAGTTACTTGAGGGTGTATTAACAACAGGAGTTGTGTAATGGTTAAAGTTGATCACAGTTACCCGGAGTCAATGTATGTTGACCCCTAAGCTTTTACTTGTCAGCTGTAGAATTTCATAAAGGCTCTTAAATTTGTTGCTGGGTGGTTGGAAAGATGACTTCTCTTATGCCGAGTAGAAAATTATGAATTTGTTACATTTATGTTGGGGTTTTTTAACCTCTCGAGACTTTAACTGTTAAAGCACCCTCAACTTCCCGACCTAGGAGCAACCAGATATATGGGTGTGATCAGTCATGTGGACTGGAGTTAAAAGCTGTTATCCTTTTGGCACTATACAACATTATTTTTCTCAGCAAAACCTTCATTGAATCAATTTCCTGAACCTACTTAGTTAAGCAATAGTATGCTGATTCACTCTTGACCCCTGTAGAAGTAGTGTAATGAAGAATGCAAAATGCTCCCACCACCCCTTTTCAAAAAAATCTGAGGAAAATTTATCCTTCTGTAAAATTATATAAGACAACAAACTATGAAGTAACCAGTTCTTTCTTTAGCTCTTCCTAGGAATTAATTTCACCAACATACCATATTAGAATCTTTCAGATTACATTAAATTCGTTTCCAGTTTTAAAACCACAACTGAGTGACTACTTTTGAAGTAAGATATAGAATAAGACCGAAAAAATAGGAAGTGAAGTACATTGAAACTTTCCATCAACTGCATTTAGCTCGATCAATGCCATATTCCTTCACAAGACTCACGTTCTTTTAAGAATTGCAACTCCATATCCTCTTCCACCAAAGAGGTAGGGCACCTTGAAGAGAGTGAGGTGTAGACTGCCTTTCTCGGGGGAATTGGGGAAAGTTGGATGTCAATGTCATTGAACTGTGTAGTGTAACCTTCTCTTGTTATGATAAGTAGCATGCCCTTGTGCGTCATTTTGTTAACATTTTCCCTTTTGGAAGTAATTGGCTTCTCGAGTCTTTCTGTAATACATCTTAACTAAAACCCATGATGCACATGGTCAAGCATCTAGTGGCATGTTTCAGCTTCCCATGATCCTGAATTTTTATGGCCAAACATCTTGGAACATTATTCACATTTGGATTGATTAGGAGTTGGAGTTTTTGAGTATGTTCATTGCTTTAATTGCTTTCCTCCCTTTTTGGCGGGAAGGAGTTTCCATGAACTAGTTGTGTGATTTGGTATCCATAAGGCACCTGAAAAGTGACTCACTGGCATGTTGTGTGTGTGTGTGTGTGTGGGTTGAATAACCCAGAATTTAATAGGATGGTCGTTTGACATTTCATGTATGTCATTATTTATCAGCATGACTTGAGTATTCAGACTGCTAATGGATTTATTCTTTTATGTTGTTTCCACAGGAAGAGTTGGAACAACTGGAAAAGATGGACAAGGCCTCAGCTGCATGCAAGGAGTAAGCATGATATATCCTTAAATTGTTTGAGTTTTATCTAGAACGCTTGTTTTTCCCATGATCAATTTGTTAACCGACTTTTGTTTTGTACTTCAGAATACTGAACAATGCAGAAACAAGGCCTGATCCATTACTCCCAGTGTAACACCTCTATTTCTAGTTCTTTGTTTCATTTTCTAAATTCGCAGCCCTTTTCTTATTGTAATTTACTCTTGATTAACAGAACACATGGCCCTCTTAATCCATTCTGGGATCGATGGTTTGAAGGCCCCAAAGATCCAAAAGGTTGCAGATGCTGGATACTGTGATGATCATTGCTCAGTTCCAGGCTTCCATTATCATTTGTTCACAGAGGCTACAATTCAGACGTATCACAGATTTCGATTGTTGCTGTTATTCAGGAATGTTTTACTAGATGCTTCATTGTGCAGATGACAATTTATGGCAACGCTTCCATTCGTGTGCCTTTAATTTAGGGCAGTTGTGCAGAGTGTAGTAAGTTTTCAATTAAATGCTTCAGTGTTTTGGCAGAGCATAAACAATTTTCCAGGCATATCATATTGTTTAACGAAATGCTTAATGATTCAAAATGTAAAATATTTCAAGCATTTGAAATTGGAAACAATCTACAAATTTGCTCAGAGCAAATAACATTGATGATACACAACTGACACTTTTACATCACCCATCCTTGAAACCCCAAATATGTGAAAAATCTCTTTTCTCTGTCTCTCTCTCTATCTTCAACTGGGTGCTTTTCCTGTAACCCGCTGGGCAATCCAACCTAGACCATCATACAGGCCATCTCCTGTGAGGGCACAACAGGCTTGGATGTGCCAGTCATGATTCTTAATGCTGTGAAGAGAAAGGGTGTCAGTGATCTCGGCTGGGGTCATGGCATCCTTGAGGTCTTGTTTATTTGCAAAAACCAGTACAACGGAATTTTGAAGATCCTCATGTGCCAGCAACCTGAAGAGTTCATCTTTCATAATAGAAATCCTGGCCCTATCCGTACTGTCTATTACTGCAATGATAGCATGAGTTCCACGGTAATATGTTGCCCATGAAGTCCTTAGTCTATCTTGTCCGCCAAGATCCCATACCTGTCATGATTGGCATAATCTTTAGCTCTTATCATCTAACAATAAATAACTCTAAGCATGACATAATGCCTTCAAGGGCAGAAAATGAAATGAAAGAAACATGGAAAAGAATATTGTGAGCATGTTAAGGTATAGAGAGGTATAGAGAGGCCTTATAAATGCAGTAGCTAAAAATATTCAATGAGTTCAAATGACAGACTCATAGCCAGACCAACGAGGTCAACATACACAAAGCCGGGCAGGTATCTTGTAAACATTCAACTTCATTTCTACACTTCTGACCATCATCAGCATTAAAGTCACAGTTATCATGCTCAGTTGGCAAGTAACGTTACAGCCGTGTCAAGTCAACAAATACTTCATATTGTTCCTTGGTATGCTAATGCAGTAAAGTTCATTGATATATGGGGAATCACAATGTGGTTTGCCCTAGCCAAAAGCTTATCCTCCAGACATAACAAAATCATTATCCATGCCATTTTCTATGTACAAACAATGATATATATACATGGCTCTAATAAGTAGCAATAAAGATGAGAACCTTCCAATTAAAAGTTACATTTACAACCAACTATATGTTCTCTTCCATCTATCTCTCATTATGCCAAACCTCCAAATATACTATGAATATTAGTTTCTTCAGTCTTATGTAAATTCATGATACTAATTAATACATGATTCTATTGTACGAGGCCAAGAATATGTTAACTTCAAACTTAATAGAACTTTATCATCCTTCCACATACACGTGCAATTCATACAAATTAGAAATGCATACACACGCAAACACACATACTCAAAAGAATGTTCAAGCACCTGAAGCATGGTAGGTAAGATTTTGTGCAAGGACAAAAGACTCATGCTGATGTGAGTCTCCCAATATAGAATTAATTTTGTGTAAGGACCAAAGCAACAACTTTACCCAATGATTTCATCCCCTCAATGCTCACAATGATAATTATTTAACTAAAGAATTCATGGGAATGCGTTTGCTGGGTGTGGGATTAATAACTACGTCAGGATTAAGAGGCATTGCCATGGAAAAGATTCTCAATAGCTGTGAGGGAATTGCAGGTGAAGGACGGAGAGTAACCTCAAGATCATTGCTACAGAGGATGACAGAAACGGCCAGCAAGGTATTTTGGATGGCAAGATAAATAGAGGGAAATAAAATCCTTTGTTTAGTACTAAGAAACCAAAGAAAATGAGAAAGATGATTTCTTTAAAGACCACTATACCTACAGACTGCATAGCTCTTTATGAAGAAAAAAAAATTATGTGAGAAAATCAAGTCCAATTGCCAAATATACAGAATTAGAAAATCCCGCAAATGGGTTATCAGAAACCAACTAAAATCCAACAAACAATAGTGACAAGAAATGTCCTAACTTGATCAAGAAACTCATCCATCCTAAAGTGGATTATCATCCAGTAACCAAAATAACAAAAGCAGAAAATAGAAGAGGGAGAGATGGGATTTGGTTATGGTACCTCAAAGCGAATGTTCTTGTATACAAGCTCTTCGACGTTGCTGCCTACAGTTGGGTTCGTTGTGACAACCTCTCCCAAGTGTAATTTGTAAAGGGTAGTGGTCTTCCCAGCATTATCCAACCCAACTACCACTATCTTATACTCTTTTGCAGGGAACAACATGAACCAAAACTTCGAAATGAATGCCCCCATCTTCTATCCCCAAACCAAAAATCCAAACTTTACCTACAAGACCCAAAATTCATAAGAAAGCAATATTACCCAATAAATTTGAAATCAAATAGAACCCAACCCATAATATAAATAAAATACCTGCATACATCATAAACATACGTGACGGTAGATAAATAAATTAAATCAAGATCCAAATAATAATAATCAAGAATCAACTAATTCACGTGGGTTCGATCCGAAATTAGCAGATCGAAGAAGTAAAATTTTCAAGAACTAAAAAAGGGGGAAAGGAAATTGATCGAACCTGGACTTGGATATTGGCGGAAGGGTCAGAGATGGAGGGTGCGGTCGATCGGGATGGGAGATTTTCCGATGGTTCGGGACGCAGAGGTTTGGAACCAGGAGAAACCCCAAAAGTAAATTTGGGTTTGGATTTAGAAACCAAGTTTTGGGGTTTCAGAAATTCTTAGGCTGCGTCGCTGCGAATCCGATCTGTAAGGGAAAGCTTTGGTTTTGTTGTGTGAAGGTGATAAAGGAAGCGCCTTTGTATTTGTGTATTTTATTGTAATGGGTTGTTAATATTAGTCGTTGAAGAAGTACCCACCAAAAATATTTATTCGTTCAAGTGGTGTCGGAGGCCACTGCCTATTTGGGACTTGACGTCTCTCTTTACGTCCCTTTCTTTACGTCTATCCCTTTCTCTATCTTGCCCAAAATGAAAGAGGAGTAGGAAACAAATCAAAAGTGAAAGAAAGACGAGGAATATCCAATTGTGTTAAGATGCCGTTCAACGGCAAAATTAGAATTACATTCTCTTATGTTTATTGTTTCAAAAATGTTTTTGCAAATTTTCTTGACCAAAATGAAAAGATGTAGCTAAATTAAAAGGGCCTATGAGAAACACCAAGGCCCAAACCAAACTAACACTTCCTATTCACACTAGTGCTGGGTAGGTCTATTTATTTTGAATGAAGTCATCAATTGAGAAAGTCAAGATTTAGGAAGAGAAATAATGGATATGTACTTGGCTATCTTCAAAGAAATAAGAAACTGCTCCTCTTTTTTAAGCATCCTAATTTTACTCTTTTTTTGGGGGAAGATTATATGATTTTAATATTACTTTGACATAATTACTAAATTAATTAACTAACTCTTAATCAAATAATTATTCTCTCTTAAAACAATTGGAATAACTCGGAAATCAGAATTCATGTTCATAGACTAGCTCGTTTTGCTATAATTTAACTGATGCATCTAATGTAGGGATTATGAGGATTCTTCCGATATCATTGCGGATGTCTAATGTAAATGTTTATCTATCAATAAATATCGCTTTTTCTCAGAAAAGAGAAAAAAAACTTACCAATTTAACTTGAAAATCACCAAATACTTGCCAATCTAGTCTTCTTGTATTGAAGACTCTCCAGTCCCAACTGTACAACAATAATCAACACAGGCAGGTGGCAAACATCACCAAATTCCACCGCTCACCCTCAGCCACGTCACCCAACTACACACAAACCGAAAACGACACCGCATCCCCTGCTCTTTTCATTCTCGGCCGTTTTTGCCCCCCTCATTGCTGCTCACTTTGGAAACACCTCCAAAGCTCTCTCTCTCTCTCTCTCTCTCTCTCTCTCTCTCTCTCCCCTCTTCGGCAACTCCGCCCACCTCTCTTTTAAATCCCCCAACCTTCTCACTCTCTGACCGTACATCTCCGGTCACCGCCAATCACAATGTCACAGTCTGTGCATCTCCTCACCCCATCGAACCTCGCCGTCCCCAAACACAACACCTCCTTCCTTTCGCCCTTCAATCGCCGGTTACCGGTCACCACCACCACCGCCACAACCGCCGTCCCCGTCTTCCCGAAGCTTTCGATCAGAGCCGCCTCATCCGATCGCGAGCCTTCCGTTATCGTCACCGACAACGGCACTTCCTCGTTGGGGCTCCAACCCCCTGCTTCGCAGCCCGACCATGCTCTCTCCAGCTCCATCGAGGTCGACGCTGTCACCGAAGCCGAGCTCAGAGAGAACGGATTCCGTAGCACAAGGCGCACCAAGCTCATCTGCACCATCGGCCCAGCCACCTCCGGCTTCGAACAGCTCGAGTCGCTCGCTGTTGGCGGCATGAACGTCGCTCGCATCAACATGTGCCACGGCACTCGCGAATGGCACCGCGAGGTCATACAACGCGTCAGGAAGCTCAACGAGGAGAAGGGGTACGCCGTCGCCATCATGATGGACACCGAAGGCAGCGAGATTCACATGGGCGATTTCGGTGGCGCCTCTTCTGCAAAAGCAGAGGTTCGTTTGGTTTCTGCGGCATTTTCTCAAACAATTTGTGTGCATGTTTTGATGCTGAATACTGACAACTGGTTAGCTTGATTACGTTATGTGCAGGATGATGAGATATGGACTTTTAGTGTCAGAGCTTTCGGCTACACTCTCCCCGAACGCACCATCAATGTGAATTATGATGGTTTTGCTGAAGGTAATTAAATTAAACTTACCAAATTACCAATTTGTATTCAAAATTTCAAGCTTTTTCCTTTTCTTGATTGAAATGGTGAAACTTGATGTGATATTATGCTGGCAGATGTGAAAGTGGGGGATGAACTGCTTGTGGATGGTGGCATGGTGAGGTTTGAGGTGGTTGAGAAGCTTGGTCCCGATGTTAAATGTAGATGCACGGATCCTGGGTTGTTGCTGCCTCGGGCTAATTTGACTTTCTGGAGGGATGGGAGTTTAGTGCGAGAACGTAATGCCATGCTTCCCACAATTTCTTCTAAGGTTTGCTCATTCTTTTCCTCCTCTTAGATAAAAGAAAAAACATAAAGGGACTTATCGTTTGATGTGAATATTAAATTGCTAAATGGTTAGAATGGCTTAACCTAAGTGTTGCATGGTATTGACCATATTGAGTAAATTGCATAAAGCCCAAATTTGGAATATTTGCATAAAGATTAATTCTTTTGACAATCCCAACATGGATTAGGTTATGGTTCAACTTGGTTGTAAAGCCAATCCTATACTCCATTAACCCTGTCTGGTCAAACTTCGAATCTTTCTCAAAAGCATATCATGAATTGGCAACTCTTAACTTTAAAGTGTATATCATTTGTGCTGCTATAATTTACGTGTTTGCTTTTACAGTAGCATTTTTGTGAGTGTCAAAGCTTATCTTTTGGTCTCATACTCTAGCTTTCAATTTATTCAGGATTGGTTGGACATTGATTTTGGGATTGCAGAGGGTGTTGATTTTATCGCTGTATCTTTTGTCAAGTCTGCTGAAGTGATTAATCATCTTAAAAGCTATATTGCTGCACGGTCTCGAGATAGGTAAAGTAAAGTCCTGAATATGCGTGCATTCTCAGACGTTTTATGTTGTATAGAAGTGCATATATATATATATATATATATATATTATATTATATTATATTTCTTGGTCATATGTTATCACGTCATCATGAAACCTCCTTTCAATTGTTACTGTGGACTGCTCTTGTTGGTTTTCTCATTGTTAAGTGATTTGACATGTTTTCAACTTCTGTGTGCATTTTGTGAGACTTGTGGTTGGTCAAAGTTCTCTTAATGTGTTGGCTGTGCAGTTAGTTTAATTGAATAATTAAAGATCACCTATCTGCCACTTGAATTAGATCTACTGAGATTAATATCATTCCACTTTTGATTAATTTTTTGTCTATTTTGGGAATTGTCTTTATATCCAATATCCAATATGGTTAATGTGTGTTTCTCATTTAAGCTGATAATATTCATTTTTTAATCATGTTGGTGCAGCGATGTTGCTGTCATTGCAAAGATAGAGAGTATTGACTCACTAAAGAACTTGGAAGAAATTATTCTAGCATCAGATGGAGCAATGGTAGCAAGAGGAGATCTAGGTGCTCAGATACCGCTAGAACAGGTACCAGCAGCCCAGCACAGGATTGTTCAAGTTTGTCGGCAGCTAAATAAGCCAGTCATTGTGGCTTCTCAACTACTCGAATCTATGATTGAATATCCTACACCAACTAGAGCTGAAGTGGCTGATGTTTCTGAAGCAGTGAGGCAGCGAGCTGATGCTTTGATGCTCTCTGGTGAGTCTGCTATGGGCCAGTTCCCGGAGAAGTCATTGGCTGTTCTCAGAAGTGTTAGTCTGAGGATTGAGAGATGGTGGAGGGAAGAGAAACATCATGAAGCTATGGAACTCCCAGGCGTTGGATCGTCATTTTCAGACAGTATTTCAGAGGAGATTTGCATTTCTGCTGCCAAGATGGGTAAGCATTATTTGATTGATATCTGTCAGTAGTTTTACTAAATACGTTTCTAAGTGAGGTAAGTTCAGCAATTATCCGTGTGTTACGTAAAATGGCAGATCTGCAAAGAGAGTCTTGATATATGAAGCTTCGGTATGCTGCTAGTACGGATTTTACACCAGGATGTACAATACGTGTCATCTAAATCAGTCGGTCTAAGAAAATAACAAAAGCAACAATGCCATTTATACCAAGCACATACCCCCACACACAAAGCAATGTTGAGATAATCATCTAGTGTTCTATATGTGATTTTGTACGTTTTGGTTGCCAGATAATGTTTTGATTAATTACTTTCCGATCTGTTTTCCTTTTATATATTGTTGAAAATGCACTGATCGTCCTAGTTGTTGAGAAGCTGAATGAAAATGTCCAATGACATAAATATGATGTTTTCCCTCTATTTATAAATTGTGTTTTTTAAACTGCATTTCAGCTTCATCTATGTATTTGTACATTTTTTGTTCGTTCATGTCTTGATTGATTCTTGTCCTCCTCTATAGGAACTCATACTATGGTATATACTAGTTCGTTTCATGAGACTCTGAGTCCAGTAGTGCATGTACTTATGTTATCTGTTTTCAGAAAAATTGTTTAAAAACTTGTTACTGTATATATTAGATACCGCAGTTGTAGTATACTAATCTGGATATTGCATCAAGAGTTTCATCAAAAAGTGCATCCAGAATAGGGTTCAATAAAATGAGAAGTTTTCATATAATGACAATATGTGCCCTTTTTCCTCCTTGTGTTTGTTATGCTTGGCCTCACCTGTCTCTTGGCCCTCGGCGACCTACTAAGCTGGTTAATGTAATGCAAATGACTGAATTTTTTTTTATTATCGTCCCTTGCTGTTGGATTGTATACTTGTTTTCATCATTGTTTTTTGTTGCATGTGGAACCATATCTTAATGTGAATTGTGATTTTGCAGCTAACAATTTAGGGGTAGATGCTCTTTTTGTCTATACAAAGACGGGCCACACGGCATCTCTCCTGTCACGCTGCCGGCCTGACTGCCCAATCTTTGCTTTTACTAACACAACATCTGTGAGGAGGCGTCTGAACCTACAGTGGGGTCTGATACCATTTCGGGTGAGCTTCTCTGATGATATGGAAAGCAACCTGAATAAAACCTTCTCACTGCTCAAGGCCAGGAATTTGATCAAATCAGGTGACCTTGTTATTGCTGTCTCAGACATCTTGCAGTCCATCCAAGTTATGAATGTTCCTTAAAAACTGGATTTCATTTGGATTGCAAGTGTTTTCTTGATCCTTCTAGATTCGGTTATATCTATCGAACTGCTACGTTCATTGCTGCAATTTGGTTCTCGGTTGAAAGAAAAGGGGGTAATATGGAGATAATCAAATTTCCTTTATTGATCTGACCGGGGCCTTGCTTCAAGATCCACCATGGAATTTGTCAGGTTTATGCCCGCTTGAGCTGCTTGGTTTTTTGTTTTTTGTTTTTTAGTTCATGATAGTGCCTTGTGACATTAATTTAGTGTTAGGGTGAGATATGACAAGAATTGTCCTTGAAAGGCCTATATCTTTATGTTTTGGCGTTGCACAAATAGTTTACCTTATGCATTGTATTGCCTTGTTCAACTTTAAAATATGTGTTTTGATGTGTTTCTGAGATTGCATCAAGCATGATCAACAATAACCATTTTCAAGTTATTGTTTAATGTTAAGTGGTGAATTGCATTCTTAGAGCATCCACAATGGGGGGGTGAATAAGGGGGTGTATGTTAAATATATACCCCTTGTCACCGGAATAATCTCCAATTGGGAGATGTAAAAGGTGGTAAACATACATCACCACCATGGAGATATAAACTAAAATGCACATTTACATATATTTTTACACCCTTTGCAGGCGGGACCCACCCAAGAAAAGAGAGAAAAAATGAAAATTTACATCCTTTTCCATTGAAGCAAAAAACGTATTTACACCCTCTGGAGGTGTAAAGGGAATGTAAAAGTGCCTTTACACCCCCGAAAATACACCATCTACTGTGGATGCTCTTAGAGCATCCACAATGGAATGGTGTATAAGGGGGTGTATGTTAAATATACATCCTTTGTCGCCGGAATAATCTCCAATGGGAAGATGTAAATGGTTGTAAAAATACACTTCCACCATGGAGATGTAAAATTAGATACACATTTGCATCTTCTTTTACATCCTTTGTAGGCGGGACTCATAAGAGAAAAAGGGAAAGAGAAGTATTGAAATTCAAAATGGAAAGCCTAGATTTCATGCAATTTGCATTGCACTTCCTATGGCCCATATTTGTACATAGATATTTTTATGTTAGTTTGTAGGTAAAATCATATGTTCTCCAAATTTAAATTTTTTAAGTCCATTTATTTGGAAAAATAAAATAAAGTAACATGCACAAAATTAATTTTAAAAAGTTAAAACATACAAAAACATACAAAAAACACAAAAAAAAGAATTATCACAAACAAATTGAATATGCATCTTTGAATTTACATCGTTTTCCATTGGAGTAAAAAACATATTTACACCCCCTAGAAGTGTAAAGGGGATGTAAAAGTGGTTTTACACCCCCGAAAATACCACCCCCCTCCCCCCTAACTGTGGATGCTCGTATAACTTATTCGCTTTTGGTCTTGCTAGGCCAAGACTGATTGTTGCAGGTATTAGGGTAGTAATATTATTATGAGTTCTTGGATACACTTCTTTCGTGAGATCAAATTTAGCTAGGAACCTAGATTGAGAAAATCCATTCTATCCCGATTTTGTGGAGAGTTTCATCAATAGCACAATTAAGTGGAGACAATTACCACTAAACTAAAGATTCGTTGGTAAATCCGTGAGCTTGGTCATATCAGAAGGCAAAAAATCAATACAAATTTATAAATAAACTCAATCCTAGACATGTATTTATAAAAAAACTCAAATACTATTTAAACATAGAAACACACCCAAAATTAACAATTGTATATTTTTTGGGTGTGTTTATAAATGGGTTTTGAGTGTGTTTAATGATGGGTTTTTGGTGTGTTTCTATGTTTAAATAGTGTTTGGGTTTTTTTATAAATACATGTCTAGGATTGGGTTTTTTTATAAGTATCCCAAAAATCAATTATCCTTAATTATCATTATTAGTATTTTTGGAACAAGCGATCTTGACAACACGAGGATGCCTCACTCACTAATAAAGCAAATGGAGCCAACCTTACACCACAACATTGGTTTCTCTGAAAACTCGACAAAAGCTTGCACCAGAAAGCCAAGCAAGCAACACTAGAAAGTATCCTTAATTATCTACATTTGGTGAGCTTCAAGCCTTCAAACCCAAGATGACAAATCAAGTTCAAATTAGGAAATTAAAGTATATAACCCATGACTCAAATAAAACATATTTCCCAAAAATAAAATAAAAACATTTTTCATATATTTTTCATGTAATTGCCACAATTTCCGTACGAAGATATACAAAAGGCTTTTTAAGAAAAAAAACATGAAAACATACAACTAAGATATATTTTGAACAGAAGCACGGCAAAGGGGACAGCAGCTTTTCCAGGTGCTTAACCATTCATCAATGCATGGCTTGTGAAACGAATGGTTACAGTTAGCAAGCAACCTGCACTTTTGACCCTCCATAAACTCGTCCAAGCAAATTACACACTCATCAGCAGTAGTAGTAGAGAAGCTTTGATCAGTTCTATACGTGAAGACTGTTGATTCCTGCGGTGGCGGCGTTTCCTCAGCCACCACTGCAATATATCTGGCATGGTAATTTGAATAAGGAGCTCGATGATAAAGAATTGACGGCCGTAGATTTGTTAATTGCGCTTCAAGATCATCAACGTGCCTTCCACCACTGCAGAACCGAAGTATGAGGTACACGATGAGCAATGAAAGATTGGAGATTCCATAGAATGCTAGAAAAAATATTATTGGTAGAGTTATCATGGCCATCAGTGGTGACTCTTCAATCATCATTATTGTGTAGCTGAGATCGTTTGCAGTAGTTTTAGCTTTCTAACAATGCGATATTCTAAATTGGCGCAATCCACTTATGCTACTACGTAGTTTTACTTCGAACTTGGTATGGCCTGGCTCCTTCTGGCGTCTTTGGTATTTATAGAGTTCTGTTGAGTCCTTCTCCAACTGAGAAAGCAGTGCTTGGCCTTTCCTTAAACGAATAGGAAATAATAGGAAATTCATTACAATTCCTTACCACATTAGGAAAACAAAAAATTTTCCATTAGTTCGAAGTTTAGGTTTGTAGTTTTACAATTCCTTATCACATTAGGAAAGCTTGGGCTTAAATTTTTTTCGTATTTTTTTAAAGCTGAAAAAAGAGATTTCAAGCCTCATTCAGAGTTGAGCAATTGAGAGAGGGAGAAGAGCCTCTAAACCCTAATAAGAACCCTAGACACCCAATATTTCAAGAATCAATACCAACCATGACTACCCTGCCACCGGAGCTTATCTTGGACATCCTTTTACGGCTTCCGCCCAAGGATTTGATACGATCCCTGTGCATTTCAAAGGCTTGGTATGCTTTCATCCACGACCAACGCTTCATCAACGCCCATCTCCTACGCTCCACTGAAACCAACTCTCTAACCATTTTAATCACGTCATGTCAGCGCCGTCCTCCACCACCACCAGATTTATTTTCATTGCCCTTTAGCGACAACAATACCAGCGGTACAGCCGTGAAAGCTGAGAAGCCGTTCAAATTCCCTGATGCCTACGATGTCTTAAGGTTAACGGGCCATTCTGTTCATGGTCTGTTTTGCATTCAAAGAAAGGACGAGAGGTATATGGCTTTGTGGAACCCGTCAATTCAAAAGTTGAAGAAGATTCCCTTGCCCACCTTTGGGAACAGAAAAAGATATCCCCTCTATGGATTAGGGTATGATTCAGTTAATGATGACTATAAACTTGTGGGAATGGTGACGGACTTTGTTTATAATAATAATAGAAACGGGTTCAGTCGGAATGTTCAAGTTCAAATTTACAGCCTAAAATCCAACTCATGGAAAAGGATCCAAAACGCGCTTCTTTTTAGTAGTATTTCTTCGGGTCGCACTCCCATTATGTTCTGCAACGGTGCTATGAGTTGGCTGATGGTTAACGAGGTCGATGGAAATCGGTACATAATTCAAACCCTTAATCTTGCCAGTGAGAAATATTGCCAGTTTCCCTTCCCCTTGGTTCTGATAAGCGATGATATCGTCAGTTTGGAGGTCTTAGGGGGCTGTTTATGTCTATGTGTTTATTTCCCGACCGGACATGCTGTTTGGATTATGAAGGAATATGGAGTGACAGAATCTTGGACCCTGCTTTATTCTTTCGAGAATAAAGCTGTGCCTTCAGGTGTGGGTTTTTTCTCCAAACCTTTGGTGTTGTCAAAGAATGGTGAAATGGTTTTGACACATAACGGAAGAGCCTTTTTTTGGTATGATTTAAGGAACAAGAGTTTCAAACAAGTTCAATTTAGTTGTCCTCTGTTAACTCAACTTCACAGGACAACTTTTTATGTCGGGAGTCTTTGTCTTCTTGATGGTGATCCTGTTATTGCTGAGAGAGGGGCACCAGCTACCGCCGATCGATGTGATTTAATGTTAAGTAAACTTGATTTGGCCACTTGATACTAATTTTCAGTATAAAAAATAGTACCTGCCACATTGGCAATTATATGGCGACCTTTCAATCTGCTTTCCTCCATATCATCTACCACCAAATTATGTGGAACAGTTCTAAGAGATAGACACATAAGTCATATATTTTATGTTTGAAATTTTATTAATTATTGTATTAGTTGGAGTGAATTCGATACACCACATCAATATGTTATATGATATCCTCTCTATTTTTTTTCCATTTATTTAGATGCGATGCCGCTTTCAAATCTTTTTTCTTTGTCGTACAAAAACAGTCTTTGACTTGCACTTTGGAGTTCTGATTAGAAAGGAATATTGTATTTCGTTTCAATTTCAATAAATGAAACAAGAGGCATTTGATATTCCGTTGCTTTGGAGTTATGATTAGAAAGGAATATTGTAGACGATTGACGTAAAATTCCTGAAATAAAGCTAGAAACATTCAAATGATAGAGTGTCTTCTCTATGAGATTGAAATAAAATGTAACATTACTCTTTGATCATAAGCTAAAGTTGCAGGCCACATACTGTTCACATCATGTTACTGATAACCAGTTTTACCAAAAAGTAGTTGTACACTTCTACTTTGTAATAATATAGTGAAGAAATTGCCAATTGAGGAATGGATGATGATCCTATTGGAGTGCCAACAACAATTTCTTTTCTCCATTCATTTATAATTTGGGACTTCAAAGAAGATTAAAAATGTTAGGGTATAAATAAACCCAAAATCTTTTGCCCAACATTTAAAAAAAAACAAGTTCTTGCCAAGCCTTGACCGATGAGGTGAAGAAAGTTTTGACTAAGCTAAAGCAATCAAAAAGCTGCCACGTATGCAAGCCTTGATCGATAGGTTATGTGTCAACTCTTATAAAGAATTTCATTGTACATGTTTTTCATATTTTCTTTTATTAAAACCTAAAATAATAAAGAAATATTTTAAAGTATAGCCGAGCGGCTATACTCTTTAAATATATTAAAATACTTACAGAGTATAGCCGTGCGGCTATAACCTTTAAATATATTAAAATATATTATATATGAAAAAAAAGAAAAAAAGAAAAAAGGGTTCTTGCCAAGCCTTAACCCATGAGTGTGAAAGTTTTGACTAAGCTAAAGCAGTCAAAAAGCTGCCACGTATGCTAGTCTAACTGCTACTTCTAAAGAAACCAATCTCCCTCCATTTCCAGTTGTAGGCAAAACGAAAACAGAGTTGAGCAACTGACATTTCTTGGAGGAAAGCTAAGCTAACAAATCTTTCTTTCAATCCCAAATGTACAAATAATCTCTAAACCCTAAAAACTCAATCTTTCTTTCGGCCCCAAATCCACAAATAACCTCCTAAAAACCCAATCTTTCTTTTGACCCCAAATTCAGAAATAACATCCCCGATCTTCCAAGATTCACCCTGCAATGTCCTTCCTCCCACCGGAGCTAATCTTCGACATTCTTTCACGGCTTCCGCCCAAGGATTTGATGCGATTCCTCTGTGTTTCCAAATCTTGGTATGCTTTAATCCACGACCAAATCTTCATCAAAGCCCATCTCCAGCGCTCCATTGAAACCAACTCTGCTCCTCTAACCATTTTACTCAGGAAATTTAGTCCCGAATGTCCTCCATCACATTTCTTTTCATTGTCCTTCAGCGATAACGAGACGATCGGAACAGCCGTGAAAACCGAGCAGCCGCTGAAATGCCCTGACGAATACACTGACATTTTGTTGGACTACTCTGTTCATGGTCTGGTTTGGATTCACAACGATGACGAGAGCGATATGGCTTTGTGGAACCCTTCAATTCAAAAGTTCAAGAAGATTCACGTCCCGAACTTTGAACCGGATGCATCATCATCTTCTGGTTCAGAGATGGAGCAACGAAGAAAACCAAGGGACACCTGTTATGGCTTCGGGTATGATTCTGTTCATGATGACTATAAACTTGTGCGAATTTTAGAGTTTGCAAATGAAGGCAAAATTGTGGGTTCTCAAGTTCACATTTATAGCCTAACATCTAACTCATGGAAAAGGATCCAAGACATGCCATGGAATAGTTTTGGAATTCATCACGATTATCTCATGTTTTGCGACGGTGCTCTGAGTTGCCTCGTTTATAACAGGTTTTGTACAAATGAGGTCATAATTCTAACCCTTAGTCTCGCCAGTGAGGAATATAGCCAGTTTCCCATCCCCGTCCATCATCTGAATATTAATGAGTCTAGGCTGAGTTTGGAGGTCTTGGGGGGCTTTTTATGTTTGGTTACATTTTTGGAGACCCGACATGATGTTTGGATTATGAAACAATATGGAGACGCGGAATCTTGGACCCTGCTTTATTCTATTGAGGGGGGAGATTTGCCCTGGTTGATTGATTTTATGTGCGAACCTTTGGTGTGCTCAAGGAATGGTGAAATGGTTCTTTTGTCGGATAACAACACTACGTTTTTTTGGTATGATTTGAAGGAGAAGAGTTTTAAACGAGTTAAATTTCATGGTCGGCCCTATTTATATGAAATGACAGTTGTTTGTTGGGGGAGCCTTTGTCTTCTTGATGGCGATCCTGTTATTGCTGAGCCTGAGACTGAGAGGCAGCAGAAAGTCCCCACTACCTCTACGAAAAGGAAATCTTCAAGCAGCGAAGACGAAGAAACGTATGATGATTGGTACTAGAGAGGAAAGTCATTAATTGGCGTGCGTGACAAGGGTGAGTTAGCTCATATCATTACAAATCACCTCTGTTTTCGGTGTTTTTGTTGTGTTTCCTGCTACATTTTATTGACCTTCCACGCCAATGAGGCTTCAAGATGCAAACCTTCTGAGTGAATGACGGTCTTATCAGCATACTGTTTCATGCTGTTTCATATTTTCTTTTGAGAATGCATCATGATCTTTCGTTGTTAGTAAATTTCAATTCATCTAACTACCCATCTACTTTGTTTACCTTTCAATATATACAATAAATGATATCAAATTCTGGTGTAATCAAAAGCAAGTGAACTAATGCATCATGATCTTCCTATATGATCCAATACCTAGACAGAGAGCCGTATTTGGTGTTTGTTTCCATCAAATTTGTATAAATTGCACCACTCAATATATATATGCAGTCATATATACCTGAGAGAAATTAATTCACTTCAGCTAAGCATGTATTGCATGCAGGAAATACATCTGCCATGCAACTTGTTGAGCCTAATATATGTTTGGGGTCTTTATCTTAAAAAATAGCTTGCTTTGTTTGGGCATCCAAATAAAGACCATCCTCTTTTGAATTTTCTTTGTTAATACATACTTGTTTCTTCCTTTTTTTGATTAACTACCTTGTCGACCACATATTTAACCAAAACCAAAGCCTCATGGTCAATCTTCGTGTGAAATGTACCAAATATGTGTTGGCTCTTGGCCTTTATACTCAAGACCTTCTCTAATCAAATTGTAATGCAATAGATTAGCATCTCCTGTAGGATTCAACACCAATCAGATCACTTCATATATGAATAAGAATAAATCCTTGGGTGAGAGATATTGCTGGGAGGCAGCCATGGCAGACGGTGGGTGGTAGGAGGTTTGGGTCCCCAAGGGAGGTGGGTTCGGGAACATTAATCTTGCTAGAAGTACCCTTAATTGTCTATATTTAGTGAACTTCAAGCATTCAAACCTCCATATCAAATTTTCAAAAGGAAGGGAAATTAAAACAAGATTGGGTTATATTGATGTTAAGATTTAAGGTAATGGAAGGTCAATGACGCGTATGAATTCACTCAAAATCAGGAAGGGAAATTAAAATAAGATTAGGTTAATGTTAAAATTTAAGGTAATGGAAGATCAATGACGCATATAAATTCACTTAAAGTCTGGAAATTCATTACAGTTACTTATCACATTAGGAAAACCAAAAAACGTTCCATTAGTTCCAAGTTTTTTTATATTTATTTATAAAGAATCCGGGCGAGTTTGGCATTGCTTTGCTGTGAAAATAATCGCTGTCAGATTTGCTGTGAGAGAAATCAGCTATGAGAGAAAGCAGTTTAGCGTTTGGTAAATTTTTTGTTAAAAGTGTTGTTGGTATTGATTTTACGCATAATCAAAAAATGATTGCCGCATAATCATTAAACCCAGCGCATCTTCGAAACTAATTCCTGCATAATCAGAAAATGAAAGCACCTCATTAGCTGCTTTCCCTTATAGCTTTCTCTCACAGCAATTTTTAACAATAAGTGATTTTCTCACAATTTACCAAACGGGTTGGGCTTCTCAAAATTTTTAAAAAATCACTTATCATCCCAAATAAGCAATGCCAAACTAGCACTCAGAGTTGAGCCAGCCTCTAAACCCTAATTAAAAACCCTCCCTTAAAACCCTAATAAGAACCCAATATTTCGAGATTCAACTAACCATGTCGATCCTCCCACCGGAGCTAATCTTGGACATCCTTTTACGGCTTCCGCACAAGGATTTGATACGATCCCTGTGCGTTTCGAAAGCTTGGTATGCTTTCATCCACGACCAACGCTTCATCAAAGCCCATCTCCAACGCTCCATTGAAACCAACTCTGCTCTTCTATCCATTTTAATTTGGTCAGATAACCCCGAAGATGCTCCCTCAGGTTTCTTTTCATTGACCTTTAGGGACAACGAGACGATCGGGGCAGCCGTGAGAACTGAGCACCCGTTCAAATACGCTGACAATTACACAGACATATTGGGCAACTCGGTTCATGGTCTGGTTTGCATACGCAACTGTGTCGATTGGGAAATTGCTTTGTGGAACCCGTCAATTCAAAAGTTGAAGAAGATTCCCTTCCCAAGCTTTGAGAAGCCGCAATTCACCGCTTACTATGGATTCGGGTATGATTCTGTTCATGATGACTATAAAGTTGCGGGAATAGGGGATTGCCATACTGAGAGTCGTCAAGTTCATATTTATAGCCTAAAATCTAACTCATGGAAAAGGATCCAAAACATGCCTTGCAATCATTTTGATTTTCATTCAGATTATATCGTGTTCTTCAACGGTGCTCTAAATTGGCTGATGCACCCGGTGTTAGATGAAACCCCGCACATAATTCAAACTCTTAATCTTGCCAGTGAGGAATATTGCCAGTTTTCCACCCCGGTCGATCTGGATAACGTGACGCTGTCTTTGGAGGTCTTGGGGGGCTGTTTATGTCTCTGTGTTGATCGTTTCGGGGCCGCACATGATGTTTGGGTTATGAAGGAGTATGGAATGACAGAATCTTGGACCCTGCTTTTTTCTATTGAGCCAGAAGCTGTGCCTTCGATGCATGTTCATTCTTTCAAACCGCTGGTGTTGTCAAAGAATGGAGAAATGGTCCTTTTGAAGTACAAGTTCTACGATTCTGTGTTCTTTTGGTATGATTTAAAGAAAAAGAGTTTCAAACAAGTTGAATTTCGCGGTCATCCCCATGTATCTACAGTGGCAGTTAGTGGTGTCGGGAGCCTTTGTCTTCTTGATCCTGTTATTGTTGGAAGGGATCGACAAGTCCCCTCTACCTCTAAGAAGAGGAAACTTTTAAGCAGGGAAGGGTCTCTCGATCTGGTTGTCAAATCAACAAAAGATGATCAGAGTTAATTGGCGCGACACAGAGTTAGGGGATGATCATTTTCATGAATTTTTTTCTTTTTAATTGGTAACAGTATATTTTAGTTTGTTTCTTAGTTTGCTTTGCAGACTTGTTTACAATGCATATCACTACAACTCGCCTTTAAGAAGTTCGTAGTTGTGTGAAAAAAATAGAAGTTGAGAATTGCAGTCACCAGCAGCAGTGCTTACATTTAAGATAGAATTGCAGTCAGCAGCGCTTATTTTAATATTTTAACAATTTCTCTTCTCTATTAATTTATAATTTGGGACTTCAAAGAAGATTAAAAGTGTTAGGGTATAAATAAACCCAAAATGTATATATATAAATTCTTGCCAACCCTGACCCATGGTTTTAACAGTATAGCCGGGCTGTGTCTAATAATGTTAAAATATTTCTAGCCGTGCGGCTATACTCTCGAATATTTTAAAAGGACAGCCGACCGGCTATACTCGTTAAATATATTAAAATATTTAGTATAGCCGCGCGGCTATACCCGTTAAATAAATTCAAATATTTTAGGCTTTTTATCACAAATGGTCCTTCAGGTTTACAAAATTATCACGAATCGTCCTTCAGTTTTTTTGTGACACTAATAGTCCTTTAGGTTATTATCCACCCATCAAAATAGTCATTCTGTTAGTTTCTATTAAAACTGAAGTTAAACTCACGTGCTCATCCTGCTTTTTGAAATATAATCTCATCATTGCACTCAACCTTCGACCAAACCCAACTATCAGAACTCTAACTTGCAATCACAGCCTCTTTGAATTTACTTTTGTTAGGAAAGTGCATACCAATATCAAAGCTTGGATTCCTCAACATAGACTCTCTCCTCCATTGTCGATAGTTAGGAACTATGTTGGTCCTTTTCTTCTTGCTGCTAACTTCATCATCCACATCAGATTCATCATACCCATGTTTGCTATGAAAATCCTCAGAGTTTTCCAAATGGTCTAAAATCTTCCCTGCAAAACCCATCTCTTCATGCTCCTCTTCAATCGGATTATTTATATTTTCCTCAAACATATTATTATCGATCTCAATCTCTTTAGCTTCTCCTATTTGCTCATAGTCACTATCTATGAAGTCTCTATCCAATGGATCTTCCTCATCTTCATTTTGTTCCTCTTCAACCTCACTGTCGTTTTGCCCTTCATATAGTACCTTAAAAGGCTCATTTTCCCCCCAGTTGGGTTTGGTCAAAAAGGTTGAGTGGAATGATGAGATTATATTTCAAAAACAAGATGAGTACGTGAGTTTAACTTCAGTTTTAACAGAAACTAACATAAGGACTATTTTGATGGGTAGATGATAACCTAAAGGACTATTAGTGTCACACAAAAAACCTGAAGGACAATTCGTGACAATTTTGTAAACCTAAAGGATCATTTGTGATAAAAAGCCAATATTTTAACAAGAACTATACTCCTTATTTAACAAGAACCCAATGGAACAATCGAAGGTTGAATATGAGGATTTGTTCGCATCCATCCCAAATTGGAACTGACACCACCAAATATCGGGTGGTTTGGTGCGGTAAAAGCCATATTCAGCCGAGGGGCCCCTGGAAACCCCATCGTGGTTGTCGACGACGTCACTACAGTGCTTGTTACTGTGGCGGTGGTCCGTTAGAAGTGGGGTGGTCCCGATGGCTTGGTCAGAGAGCTCGAATTTCTTCCAAAATCGATTTTTGGGAAGCGGTGTTTTGATCTTGTTGAGCAACGAGAGTTTGTTGCACTTGTGTCATATTCGTTTGCACAGCAGCTTGTTGTACTACGATTGCGGTCACAGCGGCTTGGACCTCTTGGATTTGTGAGTCCCACAATTCGTGTTGAGCATCAAGCTCGGCCTCGGCGATGGCAGCGACCTCCATGGAGTCGGCCAACTGTCCTTTCCTCCCCATGGTAAGAAACCAGGCTCTAGATACCAAATGGTAGGACCTTAGATCTGAAAGAGAAACTTGCAGAAAAACAGAGAAAAGGAGAAAAGGAAATTTATTTCATTTCATTCATGCCTCTCAAGCAAAAGAGAAGGAGAAAGTTGTTATTCTGTGTGGTGTGGAATTAGGTCCATTAGACTACAAGGCTTATTATATTTGTAATGATTCTTTTTGGGTTTACTGTAACAACATTAGTTTGTATGTTAGTCTGCAGAATTTTTTTAATGCAAATTTATAAATAAACCCAATACTAGATATGTATTTATAAAAAAAACTCAAGCACTATTTAAACATAGAAACACACCCAAAATCAACCCCAAAATCAACAATTGTATATTTTTTGGGTATGTTTATAAATGGGTTTTGAGTGTGTGTAATGATGGGTTTTGGGTGTGTTTATAAAGTGTTTTGGGTGTTGGGTTTTTTTATAATTTCAGCCCCCATTTTGGGTGTTTCAGTGAAACTCTCTTTTGTTAACTCATATCATTACAAATCACCTTCGTTTCAGTAGTCGAAATAATTTTATTTGTATTTTTGCTTTGGCTGATCTTCCGGTGCTTGGTACATATTTTAGGTGAGTATTGTGTAAAACATAGAAGCTGACTGACTGAACGGAATTTTTAGTGTTTGGTGTTGTTTCAACTTGCCATGAGAAATATCTTTGGTTATCTATTGTAAGGAAGAACCTTTCACACCAATGAGCTTCAAGAAGTAAACATTCTGAGTCATTATTTTTCTCTTTATTGTTACAGTGTTAGTAAGTTTCCTAGGTTTACTCGGTTTACTAGGTTTCCTAGGTTTACACGGTTTACTAGGTTTCCTAGGTTTACTAGGACAATAAACCCTGTAAATAGCACTCCTAAAACAATTGACGATTATCCTAGCTCTGCTATCGTTTGTCCCAAAAATATATAAAAAAAACCTACGTCCAAGAGCACAATAATAACCCCTATACCCTATACCCTATACCCTAAACCCTAATCTTAAACCCCTAAACCCAACCATGTTAAACATCCCACGGGAGCTAATCTGGGACATCCTTTTACGGCTCCAGCTGAAGGATTTGATCCGATACGGATGTGTTTCCAAAGCTTGGTATGCTTTCATCCACAACCAAGACTTCATCAAACCGCATCTCGAAAGCTCCATCAAAACCAACTCTACTCGCACCATTTTACTCCACACTACTCCCTCATATTTCTTATGGTTGCCTTTTGACAACGATGAGAAGCTCGGGACAGCCACGGTAGTCAGGTTTTCGATTCCGTCAAAAGACCCAGTAAGGGAAAGTACTGTGACAGTGGGCTATGCCAATGGTCTGGTTTGCATACGCAACTGTATCGATGAGGATATTTCTTATATTACTTTGTGGAATCCGTCAATTCCAAAGCTGAAGAAAATTCCCATTAGAACACATGAACCACGTGCACAGCCATCACCAAAATCAGAGAGGTTGGATATATATGGATTCGGGTACGATTCAACCAATGACGACTATAAATTAGTGGGGATTATTAGGAAGCCTGCTGATGAGTATGAAGTCAGTGTTTATAGCCTAAAAGCCAACTCATGGAAAAGGATCCAGAACATTCCTTGCTGTGGTTTTTCGTTATTTGCACATAACAATCACATGGTATTTTCAAAGGGCGCTCTAAGTTGGCTCATGTGGAAAAAGTTACACAAAGAACTTCAGTACGTTATCGTAACTCTTGATCTTACCAGTGAGAAATATCGGGAGTTTCCCATCCCGGTGGATAGGATTGGTGAAATTGAAAATCCTATGCTGGAATTGGATGTTCTGGGAGACTATCTGTGTATTTGTGTTAATCGTTTCATGGATCAATGTGAGGCTTGGATTATGAAGGAATATGGAGTGACAGAATCTTGGAGCCTGCTTTATTCTATTGAAGCGCTTTATATTATTGACATGCTTTATGTGGAGTTTCGGACCTACAAACCTTTGGTGTTTTCAAAGAATGGCAAAACGGTTCTTTTGAAGATGAGCAAAAATTTCAAGTCCGATAGTCTTGTTTGGTATGATTTAGAGAAAAAGAGTTTCAAACAAGTTGAAATTAGTGGCCTGCCCGGTTTATTCAAACCAACCATTTGCTGGGGGAGCCTTTGTCTTCTTGATGGCGATCCTGTTATTGTTTAGAGGCCAGCAGCAAGTCCCCTCTACCTCTAATTAAGAAGAGGAAAACTCCCTCTCGATCTATAGTCAACGCCAAAAAAAAAAAGGGATGATGATCAGAATTAGGGAGAAAAGTAGTTCACTGGCGCCACAATGGTGAATTTGCTAAGGAGTCCTTCAGACTACTAGGCTTATTAATCTTTGTAATCATTATTTTTCTGTTTATTGTAACAACGTTATTTTGTTTGTTTGTCTGCAGATTGTTTTTAACTCGTATCATTACAAATCACCTCCTTTTTGTTAGTCGAAATATTTTTATTTTTATTTGTTGGTCTGGCTGAGATATATCTTTGGTTTGGGAATGTTATCTCCCTCTCCATGTTGTTAACTTTTTCTATCTGGACCTCTTTTGGGCCTGCGTGCTGAATCGAAAGAAGAAGAAGAAGAAGCAAGCGATGTTGGGCTCTTGGACTGGAATTTGTGGTGTTTGGCGTTGTTTCAACTTAGTTGGATTGTGACCAAAGTAAGCTATAATAGCATTCGTGGTTTTGTTGTGTTTCCTTCCTGCTACGTTTTATTTATTGACCTACACCTTTTCTGATATGAAGGCAATAGAGGCTTCAAGAAGTAAACCATGCCATGCCATGAGGAGCATCTTCGGTTATCTTTGCAATGAGGCTTCAAGAAGTAAAATCTTCAGAATGATTGATGATTTAGTCCCTCCTATCAGCATAATGTCACATGCTGTTTCATATTTTCTTTTGAGAATGAATCATGATCTTTCTTTGTTTGAGTAAATTTCAATTCATCTAATATACTTTTACCTTTCAAAATATACAATAAATCAAATTCTGTGGATTTTGTTTGAGCAAGTGAACTTATGCGCCTTCCTTTACACTGGCCTTATTGATCATTTTAATTAATCTTTTTTCTTTTTATGGTAACACTAACAGTATTAATTTGTTTAGGTAGTCCAATAATTCTTTGTTTTTTGTCTGGCTGATGATCTTTTGGCAAAGTTGAGAAACGAAGAGAATTGCACTCAGCGGTGCTACATTGAAGATAAAATTGCAGATGATGTTTCAACTTTGGTGGTTTCTTATGTTTCCTCCTATGTATATGAGATAAAATTCCCATGTGAGAAGAGCTTGATTACCAAATCCCCACTTTAAATGATCTTTTAGTCTCCCTCTTATCAGCATACTGTTCTACTGCACCATGGACTTCAACTCATCTTGACAGATTGCTCCCGAGCAATATGTTGCTGTGATAACAGTGTAAATGTCAAGGTTTAATTCACTTGCCGATGTATGATGAAGGGGTTCTTTTGAAGAAAAAAAAATTTGGTTTGATTTGGAGAAAACCACAAGCAGTGTTAAGAGTTTCTCAATCTGTTAGTGAAAGCAACAGAAGATTATCAGAATTAGGGAGGAAAGGAAAGTTGTTAATTGGCAGGACAAGGGTGAACGCTGTGGTGCAATTGCAATTGATCTTTGTAATGAATTAGAGCAGATAATGTTTCTCAACTTGGTTGCCTTGTGACCCAAGGAGACAGTATATTTTCAGTTAATTAGTGACAAATATCCCCTTTTGCAGCTCAAAACTTGAGTTCTTTCTCAACACTTATTCTTTTGGGGTAGGAAGGGTCCTCAAGATGGTAAACCTTTCTAATACCACCCAATAACCAATAATTTCTTCCCTCCTCCATCAGTTATTATTGTACAATAACTGAGATTAATTGGGTTAAAACATTCAACTCTGATAAGTGAAAAAGGAGATTTACATGCCATCTGGGGTAATATGATTGCTTGATGAAGTTGAGGTTGGCATAGGTAAATTCTATTTACCACCAAACTACCCTGTAAATCAATGGGATTAAATTCCATGAGACAGGGCCTTGTATAATTAATATGGATTAAGAATACCAGTTGTAGGTGGCATCTGTTATTGGGCCAAATCAATTGGAATGAGAGTTCTTTCTTTGGCATGCTTTCCTTGCAAGCTAGTTTTGCATGAGTCAGTTCTAAGTATGGGGCTATGGGCCTAATGACATTAGGCAGGCACTCACATTGCAGTAGCCTTTGGGGGTGAAAGTACAACCAGAATTGTTTCCCTGCCACAGAAACAATTCTGGTTGCATGATCAAGCATTGGGTGTAAATGTAAGTTGTATCCCTTTGGAAACCCACTTTTAGAGTCATATCCAGATTTAGCCTATATATTCATTAAAGGGAAACATACAAATTAAATTCCTACAAGTCCAATTTGTCCAAATCACTTGTGGTGCATTAAAAAGATAAAGGCTAATGTTACTGAAACCCACCCAACCACATCATCTCTCAACTTACTTAACATTATGCCTCAAAAGTAAAAGGGAAAAAAGATATCAAGAGTCAGTAATTGTGCTTTTTTTGCTACCTTCTACCATGAATGAATTTTTATATGTGCCTGTTATATATCATTTTTCTCTCACAACATCCACGTGAGAGTGAAATCCACCTCATAATAGTGTGACCAATGAATCACGTACATGTTGTGAGAGGAAAGTTATATATAATCAGCATACAATAATCATAATATGAAAGAGCTTTTGGAGAACAAGGAATATGTGGTGTTGCAGGCCTAAGATCAGGACGAAAATCTCTAACAACCCTACTTAGCGCTTTTAACACTTTTCCATTTGCACTTAGAGGCAGCAACATGGGCACCATATTTGTCCTGTCCTTCTTGTTTCTTCTTTTTCCTCTTTTATTTGTTGAATTTTTCAAATCAATCTGTCGAGTAAACTTTGATTTGCCCACTTGATACTGTATTTCAATAGAAGAGGAGGCATAATAATAATCTTTCATGGGAATTTGCTGAGCTAAACACAGGACAATGAGTCAATGACACAATCATACAGTAGTTTGCCTTCAGCTTTCTCCCAGGTGCAAAGCTACAAGTGGGCTCGAACTATCACATTCCAACTTCATATGGGTCCACTTATGATGCCCAGTTGCTTATCTTGAGGTGACTTGAAAGCCCATATAATACCTGCTACATTGGCAATTATATGCAGACCTTTCACCTTTTTTTTTCTTTTTTTTTTGGGTTGGTATTTTAATTTTTAATTTTTTGGGAGGGCTCTAAGAGAAACCTTTCAATTTGATAAGGCTTCTGCCACCAAATATAGCGGTTATTACCTCGCTTTAAGGGAGAAAAACTTGAATAAAACGGAAAAATAACCATATACGTTTATATCTCTTATCACATGATTAGTGGTATTATATACGTTGGTCCTATCAAAGTCTTCTGAGTCAATTTATATAAAGTTGGCATAAACTATTGGACAAAATGGGCTATCACTACCAATGTGAGTTGGAGATCCTCGTTAAACACAAAATTAGAAGAAAAAGGAAAACAATGTTTGTGGAATAGAAACATATTAAGAAAATGTGTGGTGGATTTAACACTTGATGATATCTTGGCATCATCACAGATGGGCCCTACTGTATCAAACCCACATATCCCCCATTATCTTTATCAGTCTGGACCGCTTCAACGAATCAACCCATAAGCTAAACACCATCATGAAGCAGTTAATTATGCAATTATTGTAAAATAGTAACCTAAACCTCATCATAATTATAAAAATATAATATAATATAATAAACAATATCAGGGCATTTGCTCAGGTCGGCTTTTACAAACAAAAAAAAAAAAAAAAAAAAAAAGAAAGAAAGCAAAAAGATGGGAAAAAAAAAGGAGGCCCCAGCTAAAGAATATAACCCCAAATAGTCCAAGCAGATGGGTTCTGGTGTTGGGTGGACAAAGATAAAGCCATCATATCATCTATAGCTTTCCTTACCCGAGCGAGTGCCTTTATGTCCTCATCAATCATCATCTGTCAAATTAAATTAAAAAAGCTAAAACAATTTTAATTCTTGAGGCACCAACTTTGTTGCAATTGATACAAACAAACAAGGCAAACATATCTTTCTTTTTTTATGACTTGTAGATTAGGATGATGTATGTACCTTCTCATCAGGGATGATAACTAAGGAGGTTCTGCGGCGTCAGATCTGTTGACAAAGTCAGGCAAAGGACCTTATCCTAGACATGTGTATTGCATCACATTAATATTTCTTATCTCTCATAATTAAATGAGGTCAAGGTTTAGGATGGTTGTAGATTGTTATCAGGTAATCTTCTCTCTAATGGTATTGATCCATAGATTAAGTTCGTTCATTTGAATTGTAATGGGATCATCCCATCCAATGTATGAAATGATGATGATGCTGAAGATAGTTGTGTTCATGAGTAACTACCAATCGTTGATACATTGTAAGACTTGCATGAATCATCATTATACAGTCATCTACGACTAAAGAGTACTAGAATTATGGGCAGGCAAAGTAATGCATTTCATTATAAATCTAGCGTGTATTGTTCACTATAAAATGTCATCAATAATGTTAATTTATCTATCCGGGGATTTTTTGGTCAATTTTCCTACTGAATTATACATAACTAGTTAATACATCTCTCACCGTAATATTTCTATCAATCTGTTTGAGATGTCATCAAATAAAATTATGTATTCAACATATGATTCACTTTTGAGAGTATCTTCTTTATTATATAAAACAGCCCTAAATAATTATGATTAGCTAGCTAAATAAAGATGGTTAGATGTGACTAGTTTAATAGGGAATAGGAGGTTTGGTAGGCCAACAGATATGGTCCTTTGGAGAAAGATAGAGCAGTAACACTAATGTAGTACATGTGAGTGACATATGCAGTCTATTTAGTACTACTTTAAGTGGTTAAATAGTAGATGGGGCTTTTTTAGTAGGTAGCTTCTGCAGGATGGTCACCAATGTTGGTATTTTAATATTGTTGATCATGACACCCCATCTCTCTCTCTCTCTCTCTCTCTCTCTCTCTCTCTCTCTCTCATCTGCTGTGTTGGGTTCGAATAATGCAATTGGTATTGCATAGATCCAACTTTTAGTAGGAAAACTGATACGTAATCTTTCGTTAAATGGCTAAAATATCTCAACAGATTGTCCTCCTCCCCTGCCTTTCTCCTTTCTTAATTTGTCACTCTGCAGATTTCCAATTGTAACAAATTAAATTGCTAAATCATCATAAATCATCATAGATCTACTCTTGTTAGATATGAGAAATTATTGTGTGTATATGATATGTTACGTGGCATGTTGATGTATATCAAATTCGCCCAGATTATAACAATACGTATTTATGATAATGCATTTAACACAAAAAGAACAAAATCGAGACGCAAGCTAACACACCAGAGTTTTCTTTTTCTTTTTCAAGAATGAAAATCTAAATGCCGCACATAATTTTTCATCAAGTAATTTAACATGTTGTTATGTTATCGAACTATTAATTTAAATCATCATTGAGGTAGATATTTTTTTAATGGTTGATATGAGTGGTCATCGAGTCTTGACAACATACCATTATTTAACATAACTACGGTTTAATAAATCATCATCCCATAATTGAAAATGAAAGTGGGTTAGAGGAATGGGTCAAGTTTGAGTGCCATTAACTAGTTAGCAGTACGACGTCACAAAAACAGAGTCTTGAAAGTCACCTATATAGATAACAAAACCTTAGCAACAAATCCAAAACCGTGTACATGAAGCACAAGCATGATATCATGATCGATACAAGAAAATGGCGGATTAGATCAACCTTTCCCAATAATATCACTAGATTTACTATCAAAAGGGAGCATATATCATGTTTTGGTCATTCCCCTTTGCTGTCATTTGCTAACTCAACTTTTTTGAGATATAGCGCTTGACAAAAATGAATCTAATTATTTTGTGTTCACCAAAGTTTCAATCTTAGAAAACGATAATGTCCAATTTTCATGATATAATATTAATTTAGGTTTTTAAAATGCATGCCCCATCATTTACTTTTTCATACTTAATGGCAAATTATTAGAAAAACTAAATCTTAAATACAACAGAAAATGACACCCGATGATATTAAAGAAACATTGTGATGTAGCATACGATCCTATTTAATCTTAAATTAATTTTATTTCAAAATGGAAATGAATTCAACATCTGAGTTAGGACAGTCAGGGATCCAGGATTTTAAAATTGGGTGGGCTAAATTTACCTTATATACGCAATAAAGAGTGGAAAAGGTGCAGTTACTACAGCTTGCCAATTAGTTCTTTTATTTATTTAATTTTTTTTTTCACTTAAAAGGATTATGTGTGAAGAGGGTTATCCGTGAAAGGAAAATTAGCAATAGACTGTTAAAAAAAATATATAAATAAAAATAAATTGGCAATAGGCTAAAAAAGTAATAACAAGACGGAAATACTTTTCATTTTAGAGAGAATTTTATAGAGATGTCCTACATAAGAATGTTCTAGAATAGTCGAAGATAATTCAAGGGAGTTTCACTAAAACACCCAAAATGGAGGTTGAAATTATAAAAAAACCCAACACCCAAAACACTTTATAAATACACCCAAAACCCATCATTACACACACTCAAAACCCATTTATAAACACACCCAAAAAGTTGACTTTTGGGTTGATTTTGGGTGTGTTTCTATGTTTAAATAGTGCTTGGGTTTTTTTATAAATACATGTCTAGGATTGGGTTTATTTATAAATTTGTAATAATTCAATTCATTAGTTTGTCTCATCTTCTTTTTCTTGAGTGTATTATTAGATGAGCGATGAACCTGTGAGTCTCTAAATATGAGCTTGGCATGATTGTCATTAGTAGGCATGGGTGAGCTAAATTAAATTTTAGACTAATAAAATAACAACTCACCTGAGCTATAGCCCAGGTTAGTCCCTTCTAAGGACCATCCCTGAGAACAGTTGGTCAGAAACAGTATGTCCACCTCCTTGTATTCAAGTTGGAATTTGCTATTTCGTACCTAATACGATTGTTCCATCTAAACCTTTTCAATTAATTCAAAAGCTTGGAAGAAAACACGGCCAAGTTTGTGATACTACTAGGTTTTCCAAAACCCAGATTTGCATATATCTATATCAGTAGTTTAGTAGTTGCATTATTGTAGGGTTCTGCAGAAGGACTTAGACCTCTCATCTACCACCAAAACGTAAACATACAGAGGCCCACTTCATAAACCACTCATTGATACCTTCTTCAACTGTCATGACTAAATGGAAATTGGAAAGTGACGCATGCACCAAAAATTTATTTATCGGCATTGCACTAATTAAGTCAGATCATATCCAACTTTATTTTCTTTTATCTAGCAAATTTCCAAAATTCTTTTATTCCAATTGTATCAAATAAAACTTTCCTCAAGCTTATTTATTTGCTCCTAATTTTTCAATTTTTTGTCGTTACTTCTTGCCATAATAAAAAAAATATATTAGGTGGCTTAATTTTGTCTTCATTATGATAGAGAGAGCTACCTTAAATTAGATTCAAGCTACAACTACAGAAATCTTTTATTATGGTTTTTCTTATAAAAGATTTTTTCTGACATTTTTAGTCATTTTGATATTGTTTGCTATACTTCTTGAAATAGTTTAAATAATTTGGCATGGTATATTAGGGAAACCATAGAAGCGCCTTTATAAAGTGCTATTATTTATCAAACTTAAAATGCTTTATTCACGTCAACAGGTTCTAACCTAATGAAAAAGGGCCTTAACTCGTAAATGAGATATTTTAGGTTCGAAACCCTATGATATCTTGGTTGTGTGTGAAACGTCCTCCTATGGGGTTTCATGTGGGAAAACACGAGCACGGCCCGGCATAGAACGGCCCAAAGGTAATTAGGCCCAATGTGCCAGTCCGTTTAAAGCCCATTTATTAAATTATATTTATTTTATAGAAAATAATACATAATATTATTACATTTATATCTTAAATTCAAGTCTATTTCTTTTTTCTAATAATGTATATTAAAATTTAATGTTTTCTTTATATATAAAATGATGATTTTGTTTTTCAAGTTTTAATTTTTAAAATCCAAACAATAATCTACTCATTTTCTATTTAAATGTACTTTAAAGAAAGTTATTGGCCACTTTTTTCAACAAATAATAAATCTTGTTAGTATGTACATAATTGTAAAAAAAGATTTTAATGAAGTTACAAAAAATATTACAAAAACAAAAAATTGCAATACATAAGTCAATTTTGGCGTGGGCCTATCTCGGCCAGTTTAGTGGCCCGGCACGAGCACGACCCAAGTCCATATGGGCTTGGGCTGTGGGCTCAGGCCAGAATTGATGATTTTCAAAAATGGACGGGCCCGGCACGGCCCGTTTGACACATTTACCTGTAATTTAAACTATCACTTGTACTAAAATGAAAAATAAAAAATAAAAAACTCCACCCACATGTTTTCCCCACTCTCCATCAAAAAATTATATATATACATTACTCAATCCGCATATTAATATTTGCAAAATACTTTATAATTAAAATCTAAACTATATGTTCAATTTCAATCTTTGGATGTCGACGGGTATGATTGCAATGAATACTTCCATATGTGCGGGGGGAATTCACTAGGTTTCATCTTCATCAACCCTTGGCTTTTCTTTTCTTTTCTTTTTTAAGTTTATCCTTTTTAATAATAATGCCGGAGCCGGAGCATTGAGTGGTACTTTTATTTGTTTTTACAGTCAATTATATTTTTATTATTTGTTCCTCATAATACAACGCCTCTTGGGGCATTGCGTTACTTGTTTTTAGTTGTATAACTTAGTTTGAAACTTATCTTAAATTTTCTATTTCTTACTGAATCATGGAATTATTTAGCTTTCTTTCTTGAATATGGAAATAGATTGATGCTGAATTCAAATTATTTATTATTCATTAAAATTTTGAGTCCATTAAACCCCCAAGAAATAAAAAAAATATTTGAGTCAAAAACACCTAAATGGCCCCCCAAAAAAAAACCCCAAATAGCCAAAAGAAGTCGAATATTTGCAAAAGAAAAAAAGAAGCAGAAATAGTAACGGACATCCAACTTCAACATTGATTAGCATCCAAACAGTGAATTCTTTCGGCCAAATAAGAGGTACGAAAATCAACTTTGTGATGAGGCTTATCCTCGCATAAATTTAAAGAAGAAAATACTCCTTTCAAATTATGAAGGTAGGGGCCCCCTTAAGTACTAATGCAAATTTTAAAGCATGTCACCAAAAAAAGAACTTCTTTAATTAAGCTGTTGCTTTTTCTGATTAAGTCCAAAATACACTTAATTGTAAATTAAAAGCACTTGAGCCCCCAAAAGCTAATAACAAGCCCATGTTCCCAAAAGCTTTTTAAAGAGAGAATAATGAGTCTCAAGAAAAGAAATTCAATAATTGCATTTGGCCATCATCAAAAGAAGTTCACTAAAGTGACATCAATAGTCTTGCCTCATTAAAGTCATAACACAGAAAATAAATTAATTAATTAAACCCCAAGGGGGGGTTTAGTTTAGTGATGAATTGCTAATTATCTATGGGACATAATTTTGTTTCTCTAATTAAAGAGTTTACTTTTTCATCATCTAAAGCACAAAAGAAGAAAAAGTTGCTTGCAGTTTTTGACAATGGGGAAACTTTGATGTGCATGAAGCAAAGCACACAGGCCTCCTCATTTGATGTTTGGACTTTGGAGAAAGGAGATGCCAAGGAGGCTGCAGGTATTTGAAAACTTTGGCACTTGGTTACTTGCACAAGAATTTAGGTATTAAATGTTGGGGCAACAATTTTACAGCTTTGGAAATTCAAATGATGCAAAAGGATTCACATTATAATCTCTGGGATGCTACTTCCCCAGAACCAGACTAGACCAGATTTTGTTATGCAAACTAAAACATATATTAATGACAAGTGTATGTAGTAATATAATACATGATTACATTATTGCTAAAGATGTAATCAGTTATTATATGAGGGCAAAATAGTAAAAATTAAATAATTAAAGAATAATAATATCCGCTCGTAAATGTATGTACATCGAGCTTACACTCTCCCTCATGAAATGGAGAATAAGAATCAAACTCAAGAAGATCATTCATTTGCAAAGAAAGCTCTAATACCAAGTTAGATTAATTGTTTCCGACTCCAAAAACTTAAACTATCATATAATGGATCAAAAATGACTCTTTAACGGCAAGGAGCAACGCATGATAGGAGTAAAATAACTCTTTAACGCTCATCTTTTAGCCTCATAGTTTCCACCTATGAATGTATAAAACTTTTTTAAATATTCAGTTTACAGTGCATACGACTAAAATACGATATTTCAGGAATATACATGCCGTTTGAGTTGGTTTTAACCCAAGCGTTGCGTTCCATAGTATATAACAACGCTTTGTATTTGACCTAAAGGCCACAAAATATTTAGCACGAAGCAGAAAAAACAAAAGCAGTACGTACGTGGAGAGAAGTGATTGCCCAGAAGAGGAAGACATGTTGGAAGAGCATATCTTGAGCATGAAAAATACAGGCCTATTCTTCATTGGTTCATATGGTTTGACATACTGATTTCAGCTTTGTCCCCCTCTGCTTTTAATACGATCACTTCTCAGTTTCGAAATGTACCCAAAATTTTGTACACAAAATTATAACTTTGTGTGTCCTCATTATTAACTCTGATGAGAATTGACCGGACATGCGTACAATATAAGAGTCGTACCCTCACTGTAAATCTTGATTGAACTTTATTTTTTTACTGCTAATAAACCAATTTGGCCATCATTGTTTTCAATTCAAACATAGCTCTATCAACCTAACGGTCCAACTCGTTTAACCCTTCATTGGTCACTCACTCACGGGGACACTAGAATATAAAATGGTAAGATTTGCCAATACTGATGAGTGAAATTCATGCATGTCTAGACCAATATAATTTTAGGTCATTATTGTTTCTTCCTTGTCTTTTGCATCACGGTCATTTCTTGGAGTTGGACTAGTCAAAGAGATTTGATTAGTCCACACAAATGGCCAAATTTAGGGTTGTATAGAGTAACAAAAATAAGTTGTGAAATTGCATTGGATCTCATTTAAATTAATTTTGGTAGCTATGTTTACTAGAAAATTCAAGCAGACGTTTGTACGAGAGATCGATACGTGTTCTATCACTCAAGTTCGAAATACTCAATAAAAAAGTATAATGTCGCACGTTTTTCACAATCAAAAATCAATTAAGCCTCTCTAGATGAATTGCGAGACTCCACCTGACACAGGCTATGAGAAAACATTGCTGCACTCATGATCATAATTGGATTGATATTGTGAAAAATATGAGAAATCATGATTTGAAAGGAAACAGCAAAAAACATAATTGGCTCCCCACAATGGGCACTAATCGATTATATATATCGGAACAACTTAAGTGGCTTTGATCGTAAAGGGGATTCCTTCAATTGGTTTTTTGTCCTATACATGCCAACATATAAAGTGACATTTCACTAAAATAATTTTTGACAAATGCTATTATAAAAATAAAATTAATAAAAACGTCGTGCGCGAAGTGCGTGTGATTATAGATAAAAGAAGATATTATTAGAGATAGAACCATTCATGATAATTTTGACTAAGTAAAGAGCATAGTTTCCAATATATAGTCACGCCAAGCATTGGTATTTATAGTCCTTTATTTTGGCTCGACAATGTTTGTGTACTTAATTCTAATCAAGTATCTTTTACACTTTCAATTACATTATTTGATGAATTGAAGAATAATAGTAATAAAAACAAGCCAAGAGTTCATATACATTTATTTAATAACGATGAAATGAATTTGACCTTCCTTTAACAGATTAAGTGTAGAATGAGCTCATTTTATATTTACGTTTCACAAAATTTATTCGTCTCTCCGAATTCGCTAAATCAAATATTTTATACGCATCCTGTCACGTTAATTTTTGTTGTAATGGACAATTGTCATAAAGTGAAAAATTAAAATAAATAAAAAACTTGAATTTTCTCCCCTTTTCTTTTTCCAAAGAAAAGGGAGTTACTGAGCTCAGTTAAACACAAAAAAGGGGGAGTTATGTAGCTCAAAGCTCAAAAAGAGAGGGGAGGATGGGCGGGGGTAGGAATCTAAAACGGTCCAAAATGATGTCCTTGCGTTGCAGTCAGTTTAAAATCACGAAAGTCCAAAACAGACCCCCGCGCGCGAACCAACGCAAACTACGTGTCGCACAAGCTTTTAGCCGCGCACCTCTCGAAAAACGTCCGAGCGCCTCACACCCACACTTCCCCCTCTCGCACGACTTACCCACGACACCCCCCCCTCTTGCCAGTTTTCGAAGTCGTCTGGTTACGAAGGGCACGGTGGTAATTTCATCCATATATCATCATCCACCATGCCACGCTGGAAACTGCATTTTCCGGATAATTTCTTCCACGTAATATCCAACGTGGCAGACCCGATCCTGGTAAGCAGACCCCTCAGCTTCCCCTATATAAAACCCAAACCCATCCAACCTCTTTTATTCACTCTCCACAAAACCCATTTTCCTCACCCGCAGATTACTCAAAACTCTCTCTTCTCTTCTTCATCATCAGCTCACCTGTCACCACCACCACCAGCATCGTCGCCGGCGAGAATAGATCGCCGGAAATGAATATTCCGGCGACGTTACTACTCATATGCATACGAAATGTTCGTATCTTCGATCATCGCCATCACGTTTTCCACGAAAAACCCTCATCGGAAGCCATACTCTTTTAGCTCAAGTTTTCCCCAAAAAAAACAAGAACATTAACAGTTTCTAGAGAGAGGTACTAATTTTTCTGTTCAATCTTAATTTTGGAGCTTTTGGACCGGATTGACCCTTTAGTCGGAGAGAACGAGTTGAGATTTTCGAGTGTTTTTGGTAGTTGAGGAGGAGAGTGAATGTGGATGAAGAAAACGTTGATTTCAGAATCGAGTTGATTTTTGTAGAAATTTTTGGTTAATTTCGTAGCGGTGTAAATGCGAAGAGTCTGTGTGTCTGTGGATTTTGATTTTGGATCCCAAAGTTTAACGAGGCTGAGATATAGATAGGCGGTGCGTCAGCCTAGTTATTTGTAATTTGTAAAACCACAGCAAAAAAAAAGCACTAAAATCCTTAAGAAATTCCCGGAGCTTCCCTCTTCTATGCCATTTCCGATGAAGATCCAGCCGATAGATGTCGACTCCGAGGCCTTGATCGAACCGGCCAGGGGCGACTTGGCGAAACCGGTCTTGAAATCGCGGCTCAGGAGGCTGTTTGACCGGCAGTTCCCGAGCGTGCTTAGAATTTCTTCGGCTCAGGAGAAGCCTAGCAGTGGTACTGAGCCACCGCAGCAGAGCTTCAACAACAGCAAGGAAGGAGGCAACGCCGCTGCTACCACGGAGTTCGAGCCCAGCTCGGTTTGCTTGGCGAAGATGGTTCAGAATTTCATCGAAGAAAGCAACGAGAAGCAGCCACCGCAGAAATGTGGCCGCAACCGCTGCAATTGCTTTCACGGCAACGGCAATGACAGCTCCGACGACGAGCTTGACGTCTTCGGTGGTGGTTTCGGCGATTCAATCCCCTCGGGTTCGTTCGGCGGCGACGCCTCCGATATTCTGAAGGTATATTCGCCGCTTCAATTCTTCCTTTACTTCTTTTTACGTTTTTATTACTGTAGCTGTTCATTTTCTCGCGGTTTCCTGGCAACCAACCAGAGTATTTAGATGATTGATTGTTGCTTTTTTGTAAAATCAGAGTCTGATTCCATGCGTGAGTGTGGCAGAGAGAAACCTCTTAGCCCATACAGCGAATATCGTCGAAGCAAACAAGAATCAGAAACAGAAAGACGATTGGAGGAAGGTCGTCACCGACGGACTCAACTCTCTCGGCTACGATTCCTCCATCTGCAAATCGAAATGGGAGAAATCGTCCTCTTTCCCTGCTGGTACTTAAAATTCTCTCTCACTTTCCGAGCATCCAAACAGATTTCCTATATAAAAAAAATGCAAGAATTAAAAATAATAATTTTGGTTCTGGCGTTTGGGCTTCAGGTGAATACGAGTATATCGATGTGATGGTAGAGGGCGACAGGTTGTTGATTGACATAGATTTCCGATCGGAATTTGAGGTCGCTCGATCCACTGGGCCCTACAAGGCCGTCCTTCAATCCCTGCCGTACATTTTTGTTGGAAAATCGGACCGTCTTGGCCAGATCGTCTCCATCGTGTCGGAGGCAGCCAAACAGAGCCTGAAGAAGAAGGGCATGCATTTCCCTCCATGGCGGAAAGCCGAGTACATGCGCGCCAAGTGGCTCTCTCCCTACACCCGAGCCACCGCAACCAATCCCCAAAACGACGCCGCTCCGATGCCGGAGGTCCCAACCGTAGTTTCCGATGCTCCGACCGAGACCGACAATCTCAGCGATTGTGGCGAACTCGAGTTGATCTTCGGCAAGAGCCCGTCGCCGCCGGCTACCCCTCTGCCGTCGCCTGCGGAAAATCCAATTTCCGTCGAGAAGGAGGCGGTGAAGTGGCAGCCGCCGGCGATCAAGCCGAAGAGCGTCGAGAGAGGAGCGCGGATCGTGACCGGATTGGCCTCGCTGCTTAAGGAGAAACCTTGAGGCAAATTTTGGTTTTTTAATTTTTTTTTCCTTTTTTTCTTAATTTTGAAAATCCACGGACAAAAAAAAAGAGGATATAAAATATAAAAATATAAGTAAAAATATATAAATGGCAGTTGGAATAGTAAGAGTGTACTGGTACAGGCTTTTTGAACTTGTGTCTTTTTCCCAGTTTCCCCTTCCCTTTTTGTTAGCAAGGGCACCCCAATGTAAGAGAAGCGAGTAAATCTATGCACCATGATCTTTATGTAATAAAAACAGTTTTAAAATAAAAAAAAGAAAAACAGATAATATTTAGCACCTAATTTAGTATTTAAATTAGTAATTTATTTATTTATGCATCTAATTTATTATTAATAATTACTAATTTGTTTGTTGGTGGGTATTTTGAGGCAATGAGCTCTCTGCAGTGACGGTTTCTTGAAAGGGGAACAAAGTGGGATATGAGACTCTTTTCTCAATCTTCTCATCTTTTTAGGGCATTTTTACTTTTTTCGAAAAAAAATTAAAATCATTAAAGAAAAAAGAGAGAGAAAATGATGATGAAGATGACGGCAGAGGGAAGGGGGGGCTCGTGGAGTCTCGAAGGCCGTGAGGGGTTAATAATAATAATAATAATAATAATAAAATAAATAATGAATAAAACTCATTAGGATTGCGTGATATTCCCTGCAATTTTATTATTTTGGGTGTTTATTATTTGCTCGTGAAAAGTGAAAACCAGTAAACGAGTTTCATTCTGTTCATCCACGACCACCAGAAATGAGGGAAACTGCACTTTTGTGTGTGTGAAGTGTTAGTTTGACTGAGGACTCCCTGCTCTCACGACTCACAACAAGCTACTCTCCAACACGTGCGACAATTTGACTGGGCGGTGAAGAAGATAAAGATTTTTGGGTTTGGGTACTTTTTGTGTGCAAATGAAGCTCGAGTGAGACCCACAATCCTAGTGCTTGCTACAAGAATTTAGAACTCATGTCCTTTTCTTTAAGATGTTCATTGTGCATTGCTTGATGTGTTTTTTTTTGGGTCAAACTGATAATTAGGGGTAATTTGTGATTCAAATTGACAATTAGGGATAATGGAAACATCAACCGAAGGTAAGAAGACGGTCTCTTTCTCTATTTAATTGTACTTTTTGTTTGCGAAGGATAGCGAATGCGTGGAGTCTAACTGCGCGAATTTAATTTCAACTAAGTTTTTGTAAAAGTTTGTTTGTGGATGGATTTATTTAGATGGATGTCTTCTATAACCATCTTTTGTGATATTTATGTCACTAAATTTTATTAGCTTTCGACAGTTTATTCCGTAATAATAGGAGAAGTGGAGTGTGCTGCATATTTTAAAAGTCATACTTAATACATGATCAAAACAGTGGAGTGTTTGACAAATTTCAAGCCTCTTGGAGGGTTAAAAACCTCATAAATCCACCTTCGGAGTCTTTTCTGGTTCAATTCAAACACACGTTTTCAGAGTCCTATCTCCTAACCTTAATTATTAAGGTAATGTGCATCATGGCTATCTACAGACAAACCGACCTTGTTGGCTTTTCATGGCACAAACCTCCCTTCTATTGTTGTGCTACATTGGTGATAGATTTGCCCAAAACTTTATTTTCAATGGGACCATAAGTTTTCGACTACATGTTACTAATGCGATCTGACTATTATCTTTGACGGATATCATTTCAATGTGCACTTATTACATCAATTATTATTATAATCAAAAATTATTTTAACGCGTCAACTATTATATTAAAGGATTTATTAGTATGATTAAAAAATGTGATCCTCTCAACCAATTTACAAATTTTTTGCTTAGAAATGATTGTGGTGGGGACTTTGCAATCCATTATGTTGTGTAAAATATATGTTCATATTATTATTGCTGTGGTCATTCATATCTTATAATTTTATGAAGTGGGTTGGGTCGGTTACAATGCTCTCAAGAACTACAAAGGCTCCAAAAGTCGGGGTTGTGGTTGTGGGGTCCCTTTCTTTTTTCTTTTTTTTTTAATTTTTAATTTTCTTTTTTTTTGGGTGATAAGACTGATGCTGGGGCTTTCTTTTTTGTTCAAAGCAAAAAATAAATTGCCACAAAGTTTTGAAAAAAACAAAAACAAAAAAACCCTTGTGAAAGCAACTTCCCACCCACCCTCTCTCTCTCCTCTCTCCTCTCTCAATGAGAGATTGCTTGTGATGCGCAAATTTGATTTCATTCTTTCACCCAAGTTTGCCCACACCACACGAAATCAAGTGTCCGGATATTGGAAATTGGGGAGAGAGGATAAGGTGCACCCATCCCCATCTTTACAGTAGTGGATTCTACAATGTTTGGCTGTGGGATTAGGATATTCTCTTGGACATATGCTTTTTAGGTTTTGTGCCTTTTTTTTTCTTTTTCTTTTTTTGATAGCACAAAATTTGAGGAATGTACCAACCCCAAAAACCCTGTGAGGGGTTCACGAAAAGTCTAGGGCTCCTTCACTCTTATCCAATCATGATTTGACATGTCTGTGCTGTGCCACTGCCACTGCCCTGCTCTTCATTCATGCATTCTCTATCCTGTACGAAATATAGATCCACTGTTTGGATGACATGTGGTGCTCTCAGGTCCCTCATATTTTTGCTTTTTTCCTCTTTCTGCTTCTGATAAATTTCTTTATTCATTTAGAAATATTCTGTCACCATATAATTTCACAGGGGCTTCATATTTTCAGAAGAAGATTATTTCACCGCCCAGCCAGCCAGAGGAGTATTTACACATTTTGATCCACAACACTATTATCTAGACGTGCACAGAAATGTTTTGAATCTACCCAATTAATCATATAATGTCTTCATGTTTTGTTGTTGTTGTCTAGAACTGAATTAGATAACTCATTAGATTTGAGGTATGTTGAAGGAGAAACTGAAGAAATTTTGTCCGGTAAGAGAGGGTTTACGCATCAAAGAAATTTATTTGATCCAATTCTCAAAAACTAGTAAGATATCAATACTTTATAACTTATCCATTCTATATTCACCTCTACTTTCATTTCTTTCTATATATTCAACTTATTAAACACCTCTATCCATAGCATATGCACGTTAGCCTAGTTGGTCAGAACGGTGAGTATGCCCACTTGAATCCAACTTCGAATCCTCTACTTTGTAGAGTAGAATAGAGTAATTTAGATTATCATTTATATTCAAAAAAATTATATACGATAGAAACAAACCCTAAAGTCTAAAAGGTTTAAAAGTACAAGATGTCGAATTATAACACAAGCAAACCTTTTATCTTTTCTTTTCTTGTTTATTTCCCTCTTTATTATTATTTTTCTTTCTTGTCCTGCTTGAGACATAAATGCATGACAGGTGTCCACGGAGGATGACGTGGATAAGTGGTAAAAAGTTAAAACCACACAACTGTGTGTTTCTTGTAACACTATGCGTGCACATAGCATGCCATCCATCACACTCAAAATAATAATAATAATAATAATAATAATGAGAATATAAATTGAGGTCACTTTGAAACATGCATGTCCACAAATTTATATAAAAAATCATGGACAAGTAAATTATTTAGCATATCTCCCATCGCTTTAATGGGGACAGATGATTTCAATGGAGTTGAATGCTTCTTGCTTGACTTTAGGCTTCAAATCAAAACCAATATGAAGCTCTCACCATCATTAAAATAAAATAAAAATATTTTGTTTTTTCAACCTAAAATCAGTATGTGATTCACAATTGCTGTCACAAAACAATTAATATTTTCACGTCAACTGTTTTATTGTTATGAACCAAAACCAGTCATGAAGATGCACGTAGCAGCTGAGCCATGGTCAAGACAGAATGGTCTCATTCAAACTCCATAGAAATTAATGTTTCATGACTTTTATAAGGAACTCAAATAAACTGTTTTTTTTCCCTTGCTTAGACTTTGATTATTTTGTATTTAGGGCACAATCCAATAAAATCCACCTATTCCCAGGGCTTATCCAAGTTTGGACATGGATGGATAACATCCTTAGAAACTGCTAAGGAAGAAAAAGAAGAAGCAAACTTCAATTATTTTTTAGCACATCATTTGATTTTATTGGCATTTTATTAGTGTTTAGATCTTCTACATATATTAAATTTTGGGCTGATATAATGCTTATAATTAAACAAATGTCACTTGATGGTATATTTGTTAAATACTTAGTATAAAGCTTAAACGCCTGGTTAACGTCGTTTGGTCGATCACGCACACATATATGGATTATTTTTGGCCTTGATATAGGTGAATTTTACACACAAAATTGGGTGATGACACATGCATCAACGACTAGAAATTAATCATGCGCCTTGCTCAGCCCGTTGTAGTATTTCATGGTTTAGACTCAATAAGTTGACTAATAATATTCCACACAAAACGATAATTTTAAAATTCATGAAAGGAAATGGCCCAAGACCTATAACAACAACCAATTCTAATGCCGTGAATTGGTTGGAGTAATCTATTCCGTCTCAATATTTCATTTGCGACAAAGTGAATAGACTTGAAAAAGAGAGGGGGATTATAATTGGACCCAAAAACAAAAACAATTAGCCACATACAAAATTAATGGTCACATTTGCTTTGTTTTTTTTTCCCTAATCAGATTCAACATATTCTCCAAAGCTAAATGGCAAAAACAGGTTTATGCGGAAACCCCGGCATTTTGTGAGACCACCAATAGGTTGCATTTGGCGGATTGTTGCTTTCCAAATGTACATTTCCCACAAAATTACCCAAATTCATGAAGTCATAATCCTTGTACTATTCTATCAAACAAAAAAAAGAAAAAGAAATGATCTTGATTGGCTTGGCACTTTCTAGATGGGCTTTTACTATGCAACCCTTTTTAGCCAATTAAACATAAATACTTGCATTTATTTTACTGACTCAAATTTAATACAGAAAATAACAAAATGACAAAAAACCCCAATTAATTCTTTCAAAGAGGACAGTTTTGTGAACCATTTGTGGAAAAAATTAAATTAAATGTTAGAGAATCAGAAAAAATAGAAGAGAAAATTGAGATTATGAGATACTGCAGATGCTACTGTTTTAGCTGGAGGATCCTCAGAAAGCCTGTGAAATTACCTGAGGCTGAGGCTGAGGCTGAGGCTGAGCTTCATAAATGATAGATGATGCAGCCTGTGAAATTGCCTCTTATTAATATTAATTGACCGAAGCGAAGGAAGGATATTTTTAGATTTGAATTACAACCACTAATTATTGTGCAAGTACTTCAAACTTGAATGAGGAATTAATTATACCCAACAACAACAAAAATTGGCCACAATCTTTGCTTAAATGATGCACTTGATTGTTTATATTCGACAGGCTTCAATTGATGTCGACATTCTGTTGCTGTTTTATATGCAAATTCTAGTACCATTATTTTTTAGTGGGGTTTTTACTTATTTATTTATATCGTTTTTATTTGGATTCAGGATGCATTCTAATATGACCAATTCAAGAAGGTTCCTATTGGATTTCCAGTAGGATATAGCCAAACCATTTTATGCCGCTCATTCTAATTGGATTTCCACTTTGGCTGTCATTATAATCTATAAAGTTCTGGTTTTGGTCGGTAGCCATAATTAAATTAAGTATAAAGAATTAAACCAACGAGTTCTAGCCTAGTGAAAATAGATCTTCATTTACACATGACTCAACCTTGATAGCGTGTGTCAGAAAACCCTCAATCTCTTGTAATTTAAATTATTGCTTGAATAAAAAAATAAAGTATAAAAAATTAAAAAAATATGAAATAAATAAATAAATATCTATGAATCCTGTAAATGGGCTCAAAACAGAGTATCTAGATAGTCAGCAGAGTGACCTGGTATTGAACCTAGCAAGCTTTGTTTTTAGTTCATGACCATTGGCAATTTGGCAGGCGAAGCGACTTGGAATTGAATTTAGCAAACTGTTGACCAAATAAAAAAGAATTTAGCAGCTTTGTGCTTAATTCATGTCTATTGGCAGGCCATTCTCGGCTGCAATGAGCTTTGAAGAAAGTTTATTGCCGTATTTCAAATGCTTATACTTGCGTTACGTTCAAAAGTCACTTCTTCGATCTCAGTTGTGCCCTTTTTTCTTGGGAAAGCTAGGTTGATTTATGCTGTCATTTCATGTTGACATTTTGCATGATTTGTGGGTCTTCAGACTGTAAGTAGTATCACTTCATTATTATTATTTACTCATGTTTGAGTTGGGTGAGAGGTTTGGCTTGGATTGATATACATATAGATGATAGTATAAACAACTTTAAATAAATCTAGTTTATGAGTAGGTGCGTAATGAGCGGACTTACTACCCTGATCAATTGGCATAACCCACTTCTGGAGCGTGGATTAAATTCTCGGGTTAGTAAAATAGATAAATTCACAGTGATAATAACTTGAACAAATTTATTTGATAAGTCATGAAATGTTTTGAAAAGGACATTTGAACTTGAATCCACTCATGGAAACATTGGAATGAGGAGAAATATTTCTTCATCGGTTTGAGAAAAATCATTCAAACAAAGGCCAGAAGGCTGTCGTTGGCCTACCAACCGAAAAAAGAGAGATAATCAAATCTCTATGATTCTCATTGAGACATGTACAACTGGTTGTTCAAGTATCATAATCATTAAAAGATAACCTTAATGTGCGAAAATTATTTAAAAATAAATAAATAATGCGAGGGGCGAGCTAGAAATGAATTTTCTTTGCTAATTTGTAGTCAATGGTCTGCAGAGAAATATCATTTCAATCTCTTTTTAGAGGAACTTTATTCTAAAGAAATGCATATGCAGTGTCATTTTATGACAATGTTGACAACTATCTCCGACGACAAGCAGGGCTACGGTCAAGTTGTTTGATAGTTGGGTGGTGTTATAACATCATCTAGAACGTCTACTCCCAGGCAGGATCTCGGCCCTTCCATTAAACAAGGCAGCAAACAATTTCAAAATATTCTCATGTTTATGGGTCAGAGAGTTGAAAGCTAACACTATTATTTGCACCTTCTCATGTTTTTATAATCCTAACCAGTAAGGATCTGAACGTACACAACATTCACAACACTAACATAATAACAGTAATCACAAATATTTAGTAATAAGTTGAAAACAGTAGAAGAGATAGTGACATAAAAAAACCCTTCCTTTCCACAAAGCTTTCAAGGCCAACCACAAAAACATAAATAAAATATATATATATAAAAAACCACACAAACAAGTGAGCGGAAAGATGGTAATTGGAACTGCAAGTCAAGTTTACAGTATTCTTTAATAGGTACACAAAACTAGTTTTACCTGGAAACAGGAACCTATCACAAAGTGCATCCCTGACTGTTAAACATCCCACTCCCTTTACCCTTAATCATCTGTCATTATCACTTCCTCCAAGATGGTGCACTTCTCTAATAGAAGCAGGTCTTGAGTTCCACCACACATGGGGGGATGGAGTTCGGAGGGGGAAGGCTATGTGTATGGATCTTGAAAAGGTAGAAAGTATGCTTCAATTGCAGTGTTCTCCAAGCAATAGGTAAATATTCCAATCTTCCAACTTCCAATGGATGCAATCTCAAATACGTCAAAAGAAGTTGACCGCCATCTTACACCCACAAACAGTCTAGACAATTTCCCCGGAAGCAGAGCACCTAAGAAGACTTCTAAGCCCAAGTAGGCCCAGCCTTCAGACCTACATACTAGTTATTATTATGTACCAAGTTCCTAACCGTCACGTTATGAGAATTATCTTGCTTTATATTATGTTATAACTATAGACTAAAAGCTTTAGAAGTTCTTGTCATGTGACTTTTAAATGAGCTTGTATGGCTAAGATTTCATGAAAACATATGTAATGAAGGGGATTCCAAGGTTGCTATAGCAGTATAAAAGTTCTTTTAAATACATTTCCCTATCGATTCAATGAAAATCAAATCTGAACTAAAATAGTGTTCTTAAGCTTAGCCCTTCATAGATTAATCATTCCTGGTTCAATTATTAAGCTATATTCACTGTAAGTTATTGCCCATTGCTTTGATTTCTATTTCTGGTGCATCACCAAAACTGCAGCAGAATTTGTTCTCTATTATAGACAATTCTGTTTTTTTTTATAGAATTTGCCTCTATGCAACAGCTACTCCCTTAATTACACATTTAGGCTACTCAAGATACATCCTTTAACAAATCCACTAATCTACTGCCGGGAAAGATGAATTCTTCCCCGTGTCAGTCCTTGAGTTTTGCAAAAATCAGCAAGAATAGATGGAACTAGTAAGTAGAAATCAAATTCATCCAAGGGCTTTCTTCAGTCTCTTAATTGTATATTGTCTCTTCGTGCTCAAATCCCATCACTTCTCCCCAAATCTACAATCCAATCCAAACCAAAGAATAGAAAGCAGCTACAAGCGTTCTGTGTATTAAGGTTTGTGTTTGGCACATTTGATAAGGATAGGATATTTGGTGAGCACTAACAACCGGATCAAAGCCATCCCAGTGGATTTTGTAGCCCACTATAGCAGGACAACACCCCCCTCCCCCCTCTCCACCAAAAAAACTACAAAAGAAAGGGATAATGCCATATAGGATTTCACCAGCTTCCTCATGGACCAACTAAACATGTGAAATCTTACAAAAAGTTGATAAACTTTCTAAAGGATGTTGTATCCTATCCTATCCTCCTACTTATGGGACGTGCCAAATACACGCCAATGGACTGGTAGACACTAGGAGAAAAACTTAGCGAGATATTTCTTCAATTTCAGCAATTACCAAAGAAAATTCAACTCTCCACATCAGTATTCCTAATGTAAAGACTTGCACATTGAGCTTATACAATATTTGTTCACATAGCAATCCATAGACACAACACATCCACACAAACATGCCGCCTTCCATATCACGTTTATTATCAGTGACAAAACTTGATTTTGCATCAAATACTATACCTCGCCGCAGAATTCTAAAACCAACAAAATCAAAAGCGTTCAATCACTAATCTCATTCAACAATGCATACCTCAAAATCTACCATTGTTTTCAAATTCATCACATCTACATTCACAAGCCAAAACAAAACAAATCAAAGCAGAAGAAATTACAAAACAAATCAATTAGAGCCAATTAGAGCATTAAAAAAACCCTCCAAATCCCAAATAGTTAGATTACAAAATCCAGAGCGTAGATATAACCCTCAACATATACAAACACATAAACCCAACGATTTCCAACCAGAAGAAGAGTTAAATCACACAAAATTAACTACTTATCTTTGGTGGAGACGCCGTACTTCTCCTGCATCTTGGCGATTTCTTCCTCCTTCTTCCTCTGATCAAGCTTCTTGCCCATCTTCGCCTGCTGGTAATAAAGCACGATCAGGTAGCGGTTGGCGACGTTGAAGCCGGAGAGGTGATCCACCGCCGTTTTGGCGTCGTAGATGTCCTCGTAAACGACAAAGGCGGTGCCTCTGGTGTCCTTGTTGGTGCCGATGCGTATCTGTCGTATGGCGCCGTATTTGCCGAAGATGTCGTACATCTCCTCGCTGGAGATGTTGAAGGGGAGATTGCGGACGTAGAGAACCCGATTGACTTCCGGGGGCAGACGAGTGTTGCCCTTTCGGAGACTGATTGCGGCCATTCGGGTCGGGGATTGTTTGGAGGGCGGGAAAGCGAGGGAAAGTTTTTCTTTGGGGGAAAAAGTGAGGGAAAAGAAGGATCTGGAGTCTCGACTATTTTGTTGTCTCGTCTAGCGTGTTTGATTTTCAATTGCAAAGAGTTTTTATAGGCCAGGGCCACCGACTTGGCTCGATCTTTTTTTTTGTTTTATAATGTTTGACCGTTGATGTAGAATCTGATGGTTGGAAAATATACCCCAGCTATTAAATATTAAACCCTTCGTTTCTTCTTTATCTGTAGAGAGAGCCAGACAAAAAACGCTCATTGCAATGCTACTTGTTGTCATTGGTATAAGTTATAACGAGGTTTTGCTTCCAAATTTATGAGGAAAGCTTTCATCAGCAAATTGAAATTGAAGAAGAGTATAATGATTCAAGTTCGGGATTCTATTCTGGAATCTAGATAGCACACAACGGGGGCTGTCCGAAAAGCTGGAGAAGAGACAATCAGAATTATTCAACCGTAAATAATTAGGACCAAATCCATGCAGTAGCTTCCTGTAGAATTTGATAAGAGTTGAAAACAAAACTGCGGACTAACAAACTAGCTAACACTGTTACAATAATGAAAACAGGATCATTACGTACAAAGATCACATAGATCATAAGCAAATATTCAGATAATCTTTTTTTGTTTTTTGCTTCGACTACCAGAGCTTGAAATTTTCCTCTTCTTAGAGCTTCAAGTTTTGATGGAGCGTTCATGATGCGCTTTGATGAAGTCTTGGTTGTGGATCAAAGCATACCAAGCTTTGGAAACACACGTGTATCGGATCAAATCCTTCGGCTCAAGCCGTGAAAGGATGTCAAAGATTAGCTTCTGTGGGATGTTTGACATGGTTGAAACTAGAAAGGTTGGGTTTAGGGTTTGAGGTTCTGGGATCTGGTTATAGAGGTTATTGTGCTTTTGGGTAGCTAAGGGTTTTATGTTCATTGATAAAATATGACGCATAATTAAATCCTAGTAATCCTAGGAACCCCCAAGGTTTCAAATATTCTTGCTTAACAAGTAAGTTAGGAGTCATAAAAACTAACATGGTTATATCGAGGAATCAATATTCTATTAGATTACCTATTCTAATATTAAAAACAAACAGGCAAGCATTCGAGGATTGATTGGATGGCAAGAAATCGAGGGAAAGTTTATGTTGCTCTTTCTTTTAGGAAAATTATGACAACCAAATAAAAACAGGTGAAAGCCCCATAGATTGCAGTTTGATCTTTGCCCTAGTTTTGCCTTTCATAATGCACTACTCTGGAGTCTCGTGTATTTTGCTGTCTAACATCACTTTATTCACACAAGTATAGATATTAGAATGACCAATATGCATACTTGAGCTTTTAAACCCTTGTTTCTTCTTTTGTTCAAGATATCACATCTTCTAGCTGGACAACAGACACTCATCGCTACTAATTGCCATTGATATAATGACATTCCAAACCTATGATTTGATCGAAAGCTTTCATCAGTAAAAGAAAGCGCAGAACATTATTCTACCCTAGATACTACATATTCATGAAATGGCTGCTGTTCGAAAAGCTGAAGAATAATTAAGACCAAATCCATGCAGTTGCTTTATGTATGAAAATCTGTCATATCCAGATATGCTGGGTAAGCAAATAATAAAGTCATCTTCATCATATATGTCTTGGTAGTTTTTAGAGCAACTCTTTCCCATCAGCAGCTCTAAGAGAGCCCAGTTGAACAGGTGCCTGGGTTCCCACTACTTTTGATGACCCATAACCTGACAAATTCATGCCTTGAGCCTTCTCTTTCTCTAACTGTTCCTTAATCCAAAAGTATGTAATTCTCAATCCATCCTATTAAAATCAGAGTTAAACACATATTAGTTCATTCAGCAGAAGTGAGATTCAGTCAAGAAAACAAATCACTCCTGAAAAATTGTACCTTCAACTTCATGGTAGGGGCCCAGCCAAGCTTCTCCTTAATCAGAGTGTTGTCTGAGTTTCGTCCGCGAACACCCTCAGGGCCAGGTATATGATGGATGGGGAGCTTCTGGTTCTCAAAGCTTAGGACTATCTCAACCATCTCATTCATGCTAACCATCTCATCACTTCCAATATTTACCGGCTCCCGGAAGTCAGACTTTGTCAATCTGAATGCATTTGAATGTCAAAACAGTATGCATCCATTATCCCTTTTCAAAATCCAACTCATAGATTTTCAAATGAAGCTTAAAAAAGGCAGTTATTTTTCCTATGATGGAGGGATTGATAGAAGAGTATTACAATTTCCACAGTAAACTAAACATTAAACCAATTGATGTGCAATGAAAGCAACAGAATCTTGAGTGCCGCAAAATATCAAATTGTAGCAACAAATGTTTTCATTTGAAGGCAGTATTACCTTAGGACACCTTCTACACATTCATCAATGAAGGTGAAAGACCGCGTTTGTAGCCCATCTCCCCACATCTCAAACTTATCAGTGGAAGTGAGGGTTTTTCGACAAAAAGCAGCAGGGGCCTTCTCTCTACCACCTGCAAAACAGATCACGAACAATATGCAACAATGAATACGCCAAAATACATAAATATGCAGTGTGTATCAAGTCAGAACAGAACTCACAACTGGAGGCTGACCTTTCCAAGTTCCAAAGGGTCCATAAATATTATGGAACCGCCCGATCCGACACTCAATACCAAAATCCTTATTATAGTGCTTGCATAATTCTTCAGTCATGAGCTTCTCCAAGCCATAAGCATCTTGAGGCTATTAGACAAGCAAAGGAATTCAAAAATGACGAAAACACATTTCATAATTAACATATTTGAATGCAAAGAACTCAGCAGAAACCTCCGCAGGCCAAGCATCAGACTCCTTCAAGCTCACATTACTAGTGTCCAACTGTTTAAATTCAGGGTAAATGCAAGCACTAGATGCATAAAAGAGCCTGCAAACCATGATGAGAAATCGCAGTTAGCAGATAAAAAAAAAAAAAATATGAAAAAAAGAGAAAACTTCAAAAACAGAATAAACAGATAAAAGAACTTCAAAAAAAAAAAAAAAAAAAAAAAAAAAAAAAAAAAAAAAAAAAAAAAAAAAAGAAGAAGGTATTTATAGTGGTGACTAGTGTGGATCAATAGACCCTTGAACATTGCTGAAACCAAGTGGAATAAGTTAACTGAAATGTCTAAAAACAGATAACAAATCCAAGGCAAACAAACCTCTTAACTCCATTGATCCTCGCTGCCTCGAGCATGTTAAAGCTGATCATTGTGTTGTTATACATAATGACGGAATGGTTGGACTGAATAAAACCCATACCTCCCATGTCAGCAGCAAGGTTGAACACATGGTCAACACCAGAAGTGACCTTCAAACAGTTATCCATCACCCTCAGATCAACAAGATGGAACTCATTACAAAACATGTCCTCTGTCATGTGTTCATTTTTCTTCCAGTCAGAAGCAATAATGTAGTGACCTTCACTCTTCAGTCGCCTGGCAATATGCGAAGCAATGAAACCACCAGCCCCCGTTATGGAAACCCGAAGCCTTTTGGAAGGCCAGTACTGTTCCCTCTCCAGGTTCTCATATGTGTATTCACCGTATTTACTTCCCCCAGTAGTTCCCATTCTGCAACAATAAACATACCAAAAAAATGTGAAGAGTTTGTAGTGAAGACTCTTCAGCATCTATGATTAATTAAGCATTTTAACATCTAAACAAATCGAATAAGTGCCTTGCCAATGAAGTTCCTTATTGTTAAAAGGGTGCCATCTAAAATTAATGCCGAGGTTGGTTTAAAGGAAGAAGAACAGATACTGCTTAAAATTCCATTAAGGGTAGATAATGTAGGAATGCTATTTTCTGATACTGCTTACATTTTCTTATGATCTTATCTACACTTTCCCGGAAAACATAACAGGGTACGCAAAAACTGTATGTTAATTGAAAAACATTCACATAACTCCATGCCACAGCATCACTTTAAAACACTCGCTACGGAATAATAAACAAATGAATTTACATAAACAGCAGAAAATCAAAATTAGTGAAACAGAGCATCCTCAACCCTCATGAAACAAGGAAATAAAGACAACCCAATAATCAAAATAACCTGAAAATCACAATACTTGCATAAAGTAAAACATGCCCATAAGCAAAATTATCGAACTGGAGGCAGACGAGACGATGAATGGAAAAGGAAGTGAAAAAAATGAAAGAAATCAAAGCAAAACCACCACGCCCAGAAATTATTTTCAAGCAAAATAGTTGATTACGAACCTTGCAAGCTGAGAGATGTTGGAATAAGATGATGAATTGCAGTGTGAACGAGAGGTTGGAAGATTTCGAATAGAATTCCAGCAGGAATGGCCAGTACTATAAATAGAAGTAAACAAAAGCAAAGCTCAAGCAAATTAGTGAGGACCGACACACTTTACGCAGTGTTGTACTTTAATTTTTTTCTTTTCTTTTTTCTTAGAAAGAGTGTAAAATCCATATCTATGTTCCCTTCAATTTTGATGTTATTATCAAAATGGGACTCGAGACTTCAATTTTACCAATATAAAATCCAATATTTTTAAATTTGACCAAATTCCGCTTCCCGTCAACGTATTTAATCTTATAACTTTTTTATTTGAACAAGCGACATTAGAAACCAAAAAAATTAAAAAAAAAACTAAAAAACAAAACCCCCTTATCCTCTCCTCCCCGAACTTTCTCTAACAACCACTTGGCGCCATTTCTTCAGAAGGACACTGAAAGAAAGATCGAAAGGAAGCTGAGCAAACGACCATGCTCCGCGCACCACCTGATTCCCTCTTTCCGCTTCGTCACATTCACAAACCCAACTCACTACTCAGAACTCGGACGACTCGGTTCTGTTGCAAAGCAAGTCTGATCACAAACTCTGATTCGTTCGAGGTGGGTCGACTCATTGGGAGCTATGGCTTCATGAACATCACCAGGTATCCTTTTGTCAACGATGCTTAACTTTCTGTTTGCTTTATAAGAAAATGAAAGGAAAAAAAATAAGAAGAAACGTTTTCTATATAGAGCTGCAGTTGTACGTCCTAATAAAGATGGAAGCTTTTATGAGATTTTGGGGGTCATAATGTCCTATGAATTTGTCTCTGTTTTTGTTTTTTGTTTTTCTGATTAAACAATTGGAACGAAGGTTAGGTTGTTGATTGGGCAGTTATCAGTATTGTTGTTAATTAGAGTTAAATTTTATTTGATGGTTGTTGAACTTGCTTTCTGTGTCTGGTGGCTGAGAAATTGGAGGAAAAAGAAGTGCTTTATGTTCTTATTAATTTAGATAATCACCGTCCGCTTGATTGATCTTTTGATAAGAAACCAAAGGGAAAAGAAGAAAGTTAAATGGAAAACTGTAGATTGACTTAAAGAAGAAAAATTCTACTTGGATTCATTGGTTCATACTTTATTAATACATTATTCTTTCTTTTATTTGATCTTATTTTATTTGTTTATTTTTTCTCCTTTTCTCTGCCTGAAACAGCTCTTCGGGGTCTCCATTGGGCGAAGATACTGAATACTCATCAGGTGATTTGGGGCGGTTGAGAGTTCAAGATGTAGGAGAAGGCAGTGTAAAGATCAGGTACATTCTAAAGGATATATGTATGGTATGCTTAGGCACACAATGACTGGTCCTATCAGTTTGAGGAAATTAGCTCAAAGGAAATCTATATTGTGAATAAGGTATCTCTAAATTGTTATCCTTCTGATGCTAATAGTACTCATGGCAGTTCTTTTGCAGGCTATATGATGGGAGAGTCTCCCAGGGTCCACTGAAAGGAACTCCGGTTGTTTTTAAGGTAATATTGTTATCAATGCCATTCTCTTTAGTTCGATTCACTTTTATAGGCTCATAATTTCTATTGAACAGTAACATTTTTAAGCATGAAGGTTTATCCTGGACAACGAGCTGGTGGGAATGAGGCGGATATGATGGCTGCTAATGAGCTAAATGCTCACCTATTCCTTCAAGTAATACAAGATGTTACTTAAATTACCCTATAAATGATTGCATATGCATGCAACGTTTCCCAATTACTTACAATCAATATCAATATCAAAAGCATTTCCTTTTCCTGTTTTTTAGTGTTGTCCTTTTGTTTTGTTTTTTTTTCAGAACAGTTCAAATGGCATCTGTCAGAATCTTGCAATACTCGTAGGTGGGTTTGAAACGAAAACTGGAGAGCAGGTTTGTTATGTGAAATTATTTCTCAAGACTTTGCTTATACAAAGTGTTTATTAATTCTTTTGGTAGCGACAATGAATGAATGAAGAAATTTATCATGTGCAGTGGCTTGCTTTTCGTAATCACGGGAAATCTAGTGCCGCAGATTATGCTAAAGTTATGAGTGAAAAAGTGTCAAGAAACCGTGCAGCGGGAGTTTGGAATAAATTTGAGCAAGAGGAAACAATCAAACGCAGAAGATATTTTGTTACCAAGCTGCTTCAGGGCATTATGAGAGGTCTGGCTTACATGCATGATCATGACAGGTTGCACCAGAGTCTTGGACCAGCTTCTGTTATTCTGAAGTATGTTGCTTAGAGATATCCAGTTTTGTTCAAGACAGTGCTTCATCTAAATAATTAGTTTATGAATCTTCTCTCTGCTATAATCTGCTTAAACTTTTCAACTGCTGGCAGCACAATTACAGAGAGAGATGCTGCTTACTTGGTCCCACGACTTCGGGATCTAGCCTTTTCTGTAGACATTGGGTATGCTAACTGTCATATAATATATTTGCTTTTGTAATATTTTTTGTATGTGTAATCTATGCTTAATCAAAATTTTGGTGCTTTGGCCAAATTTCAATCCTTGGCCAAGTGATTCTTTGAATATTTTAATTGTTGAGGTCCTGTCTTTTAATCTACCAACGGACAAAGGAGGAGGTAACAAAGGAGCATGCAGAAGGAAATGTTGTTGTTGAGTCTCTTCAATTTATCAAAAGGAAAATAGTAATTTTTAAAGGTTAATTAATAATATTTTTAAAGTAAGGATATAACGTGGAGTCATTTTTTTTTTTACTCAACACTCCAATGAGTTTGTATAATCTAATTTATTTGTGAATCAAAATGCCATTATTTATTTATGATTCACCGCAATTTACATATACAATTATCTATTTATTAAAGAAAGGCATATGAGGATTTATTGAATAACAGTAGGTCATCTGTACCTTAACAGTTGCATATCCAAACACATTGTTTTCTAGGTATTCAAATCTAGAAGGGGGTCCTGGATTACTATCGGAGGGACTTTGGAGAAGAGCATCTACTGCCGGTGCCTTCACTCCTATGGAAAAAAGAGCCTTTGGAATATCAGATGACATGTAATTTGTTGCACTTTGGCTTCATTTCAGAAGTTCGAATTCACCTCATATTCATTACGCTATCTTTTTATGATCTCCATGCAGATATGAAGCAGGTCTTCTCTTGGCATACTTAGCATTTGTTCCATTCTGTGAAGCAGGCATAATGGACGGACTTTCCTTGCAAGTAAGCTATAATGTTACCATACCTTTTCTTTTGATTTAGTTGATAGTTTCCTTTTTCTCGTATGATTGATTGTTGTGGGAAAACACAAAGTGGATACTGCTATGTTTGTGGTGGGTTGTAGATAGACAAAGTTAATAGTTGGTAGAACAACCCGAGAAAAAAAAAGAAGAAGAGTAGGGATTGGTGTAATGCAGAGACATTACAGAGAGAAATAAGGAGGAGAAAGTATAGATGGAGATATCAAGGCAGCAAGCTCTTCAACATCCTCCATTCTTTTCCAAATTGATGTAGGACAACACAAGATTATGGGGTACTGTAGGTGCTACAAATTTTTGTAATAGAGATAAGAAGAAAAACTGCTAGGAATGCAGAGAAATTAGAGATAAAAAATACAGAAAAGAAGAGGAGAAATTATTGACGAAGATACTAAGGCAGCAAGCCTTCGAACAAATACTTAAATCTGAAAAGAATCCACAAAATGCTAAATGACATTAAAGAGTTGAAGACTTGGAAAACTTACGGGACACAGTTTTCTAAACCCCAAATAAGTTGACTCTTAAAACTATTGACATTGATTCTTAGGTTAACTGTTTGACTCTCTTGAGTAACAATAGAAAAATGAAATAACTGGTCCAACTCCCTTGATTACCATTAACAGTTCTCTTTGGGAAAAAAAGCTTCTAGTCACAAACTTGGGAGAATGAGTTTAGTATTGAGATTCCAAACATAATTTTTCTTTTCTAACCCTGTTGTTGCTACTACATTAGTTATAGTGATATTCACAAACAGGATATTTCGTTTCTAACCCTGTTGTTGCTACTACATCAGTTATAGTGACATTCGCTAACAGGATATTTCGTTTCTAACCCTGTTGTTGCTACTACATCAGATATAGTGATATTTGCAAGTCTTTTAGACATAATTGTTTATGTTGTGAATTTGCAGAGGCTTTTGGAGAGCACTTTCCAACTTGATCTTGGAGCAACAAGAGAGTAAGATATCATTGATATCATAAAGTGCTCATAACGATTATTAGTTTGTCTATATAATAGTAATAAACACTTCAACTTTTGTTTAAAGAACTTCCTTTAGCTCTTGTAGGGGCTTCATACCTCACTATCTTTGTTTCTGTAGTTTAGGGCTTTGTTTCATGGAATTGAGTTACTGAAATTACACATATGTGGTCCGGCCTCACTGAAGCTTAATCACAATGATTTATAGGGTAAATTTAATGGTAGACAGACTACACTAGGATGAAGCATAATTTATCCATTGTGACCTGAACTTCATCAAGCATTATATGAGTACATCAATTATGAGTTTAAATTCCCATCTACGGCTCCTTTTTTACAGTTGAATATTTTAGTGTGATCTCAGTTGTTCTACAGTCTGATCTGATGGAGCTACCATTTTCTGTATGTCCAATGAAGTCTTGTTTTACTAATCTGCTTTGTTGCTGGAATAATAGTTATGTTTAGGGAGATTTGCTGCACTACAATATAAAAGATGAACAATGCAGGGGTTAAAATGTATCAATGGACTGGTAAAGACCTTTTAAACATTAATTGTCTTTGATTCTGTGTCTTTATTTTTCATTGAGTCTATGTAGAATAAGACAAAAGTGTGCTCGTGTTACATTTGTATTATACTTTTTGAATTTTTTCTTACTTTTAAAGTTAAGACCTTCTTTGCAGGTTTTGGGATGTTTCTGCCTCAGGTGCTTATTTTCTTCCCTTTGACCCCTTTTGGCAGGTACTGTTTAGCAGATGACCGGCTATTAGATGCTGTGAAGTTCCTGGATCTTGGAGATGGTGCCGGTTGGGAGTTACTCCAGGTTGGGTTGTATTTTTTTCTTTGTTCACAACTATATTTACTAATCTCAGCATCATTTCAGCATATGATGAGCTAATATAGTCGAAGTTAGCATAAATAGATGATCGTTTTTGGCACTCACTTTAAACACTTAGGGTCCGTTTGATAACCATTTCAAGTTTAGTTTTTAGTTTTTATTTTTTATGTTAGAATATAGAGGAAAAAGAGGTTGAATGGAAGTGAGAATGAGAGTGGAGATGTGATCGAGATAGAAGATGAGAGGGGAGGATGGTAGGGATGAGTAACAAAAGTGAAAACAAAAACTAAAAACTGAAATCTATTTCAATTTGTTTCCACTTTCAAGTTTTTGTTTTCACTTTTGTTACTCCCCTCTCCCATCCTCCCCTCTCATCCTCTCTCTCAATCTCATCCTCACCCCAATTCTCACTCTCATTTTCCTCTATCCTCTAGCACAAAAAATGAAAAATGAAAACTAAAAACTAAAATTGAAATGGTTATTGAACGGGCCCTTAGTATATTTAGGGTCCTTTTACATTTGCAATATGGTATCTTAGCATATCCTAAACAGTCCGAATTACCATGTAAAAGAAAAGGTTACTGTTGTCCAGTCTCATTTTGGCGAGTAGAAGAAGATAGCTCTTTTTAGGCATTGAATTGGTTATACTGTTTGAGTAAGATACATCTTCCAATTGGAAGAAGCTTCTTTAATCATTCAACGGAATGTAAGATATATCTTCCAATTATCACTTCCATTTTGTTTTATTAAAACAATGTTATTTCACTCGGTTGTAGGCAATGCTGAATCCTGACTTCCGAAAACGGCCAATTGCACAGGCTGTACTCAATCATCGCTTCATGACCGTGGGCATACTTTGAGATTTTGGATATAAGGATTTGATTTATAATGTATGTTGAAAGGTAAAGGTACAAGGATAATTAGATGAAGGCTTAATTATTGATATGGCCTATATATGCTTTACCAAAAATCTCAATTTACCCCTTGTCCTTGCAATTGGCTCACTTTACTCCCTGTGCTTTATGCTCGTGTCCTCCGTTCCTCTATTCTGTCTAGTTCCTCACTTGATTTATAAATATATATATATATTGAAAGGTAAAGGTGCTTGGATAATTAAATGAATTGATACTTAGGTTTATATAGAGTTTATAGTTCTTTGAAATAAGAGTAAATATCTTGACTTCATATTGCTCAGTAGCAATCCGTAAATACTTCTGTCCATGATTTAAAGAGAACTCTTGGTACATTATGCTGAGAAAAGATCAAATTAAAGTGGGAATTTGGTACGTTATGCTCTTCGATCACATGGGAATTTTATCTCATATACATATTAGCAGGAAACATTAGAAACCACAAAAGTTGAAGCATCATCTGCACTTCTATCTTAAATGTAGCACTGTCATAAAATCACAGTGCAATTTAATGATAGGTATCAAGCCTAGGGATTAAAAACAGAGAGAATAACAGAGAGCAAGAGGAAAATTCGAATATGATATTTCAGACTTGATTGTAGGGCCAGCCTGTACCACGCCTCATAAGGAAATAACTAATTCTTAGATTAGCTAGTGCTTTCAACGCACACACTCAAACAAATAGCTAGTGCTCTCAGCAATAACAGGATCGCCATAAAGAAGAAGACGAAGGCTCTCCCAACAAATGGTTGTCGTGAATCGACTGGGAAGACCATTAATTTCAACTTGTTTGACACTCCTTTTCTCTTATCATACCAAAAAAGCCTATCAAAGTCTTCGCACTCCACCTTCAAAAGAACCCTTGCCATTCTTTGAAACCGCCCAAGGCTTGCTTCTATAAGCGCCCAGTCCCAGCTCGTCAATCGAATAAAGCAGGCTCCAAGACTCTGTCACTCCATATTCCTTCATGACCCAAGCATCACGTTGAGACTTGATAAAATTATAAACAGAAATACACTGATGGTTTTCCATGACATCCAAATTGACTGGAATGGGAAACTCATGATATTTCTCACTGGCAGGATCAATGATTAGGATCTTGTTCTGATATTCATTGTCTAACTGTTTAGAACTTAGAGCGCCGTTCAAAACCACGTTGTTATTTAAATATAATGATGAACCACAGCAAGGCACGTTCTGGATCCTTTTCCATGAGTTGGCTTTTAGGCTATAAACACTGACTTCATAGCTCACAGCAACATCTTCGCCGCCATGATCAAGCTTCCTAATCCCAACTAATTTATAGTCGTCATTCAAACCCCTCCAGAGTTATAGAATAAGGGATTGTCTTGAGGAGAAGAACTTGGTGGTGGAGAACAAGGTTAGCGTTCTATTATTTGCAGTCATAGAGATCATAGTGGGGACTTGCTGCTTTCTTAACAGGATCGTCATCAAGAAGACAAGGGCACCCCCAACAAATGGTTTCTTTGTAGTGATGAAGAGGCAGACCCCTAGTTTCAACTTGCTTGACGCTCTTTCCTCTAAATCCATACCAAATAATGTATCCTAGTAATTTCGGCATTCCACCTTCAAAAGAACCATTTCGCCTTTCTTTGAAAACACCAAAGGTTGCATAAGTCAGGCACCCCAGGCTTAATAGAATCCCCAAGTCCCAGCACGGCAATAGAATAAAGAAGGCTCCAAAGATTCTGTCACCCTCATATTCCTTCATGATCCAAGCATCACTTCGGGACCTGAAGTCATGAACACAAATACACAGATAGTCTCCCTGTTGGAAATATGAGTGCTAAATTGCTATAAAATAACAAATAAATACTGCAAACAGAACAGATTTTCACAAAAGGAGAATTGAACTAGAAGAATCTTAATTGAGTTGAGGCAAGTGTTGGACACTCTGACCTTAAGACGAATTATGCCCCAGTGCTTATGGTTCACTAGTGTTCGTCTCCCAGAATACAATGACTCCCCTCCTTGTGAAGAAGACTGCAATATCACAAGGAACTTTGAACCAATTCCTATACTTAGTCTGAACTACACAAAAGAGAGTTACAACTTACAGTAGATTCCAATATCAAATTTAGACCACATTCCATATATCTCTAGTACTTGATATATCTTCTTCTCGGTATATCATAGTTTGCATAACCTCTCTGCAAGAACAACCTATGACTTCAATCTATGCAATGAGAGCGTCGATGAAAAATATGGTAGAGTAATGAGAGACCATTAGGCAGTATTAGCGAGCACAAAATAAATTATTCCAAGGTTTTATAGATCGTAATAATCATGAATAATAAAACGACCTCATAAATACAAAAAGCACATGCAATAATAGCTGAGTGTATGACATCTTTCACAAACGATGTCCTATATTTGCAAAGAACTAACAAATCAGGCACAAACGTTTGCAATTCACTTACCTTGAACAGCGTTCTGTTCTTCCCTCAAACCAACCTTTGAAAAGTGAACAGGCATGATCTCCATTATGAGTAAAATGTTCAGAGAACCCCAGTGCATTTGGGCTTCCTTGTAATTCTCTCAGCTCCAGCTCTTCATCATCCACAAGCATTGCGATCTTATCCGAGTGTTCTTGGAATCTGCTCCTTCCAAAGCAAGTTCACATTTTTCTTTGCTTGACAGAGTCTGATTCTCATTGTTAGATTCCACCTTGCAACCAAAGCAAAATGAATGTTGCTAATCTGCTAACTAAACCATATATTTGCAAGAACAATTTTTTCACTTACCTCTCTTCTTTGACGAATTGTTTCCTCTTTTCTTGTACCTTATTTCGTACTCGTCCCTGTTTCTGTGAAGGCACAAATGTCAGACACTTTCTAAAGGAACCACTCAGATCGACCTTTAAGATGATCATCCCAAAAGACTTTCTCACATATCTGCAAGCAATTACAGACTAATCACATTTTTCTTGTTGCATCTTCTGTTCCGAGTTACTGGTTTTCGCTGATACACAAATTAGCAAAACCCATGTCAACAGGAAACTCTCTAGCGCTAGACCGTCATCAAAACCTTTTCCAACGCGGTGGTTTTTTAAATAATAAACAGAGTATAGCCGCCAGGCTATACTACGGTTGTTTTATTATTTAAAAAATGTGTACGGCGGCTATATTGCGACACAACAAACGTGGTGAAGGCGCTAGGCGACCAGCGGTCACTTTTAGGATCAAATAGAGTATAGCCGCACGACTAATACGACGTTTTATTATAAAAATAGTTATAGCCGAGCTATACTATTGTTGACACGTGGCCGAAATAGGCTCAGGCCGCAGGCCGGGATTTTTTTTTTTTTAATAAATCCCGGATTATTTTTTTTTTTAAAAGCGTATGCCGCCCGGCTTTACTGGGGCCTTTTTTATATAAATATTATAAACCACGCTATGCTCTTTACTTAAGACACCTTTAACCATTTTGAGTTGACCAGTAGTTTTTGGGAGAGTTCGATTAAAATGATTTTCAGAAATGCTTGCCTCTCTAGGAATGACAGATTTCCCAAGGACGCTAGAATTGGACCTGATACTGAATTATTCGAAAGAGCAAGGAGAGGCTTAAAATGTCTGAAATTTCCTAGCTGATCGGATAGTGGACCTGAAAAATCATTTGTTGACAGCTCCCGTGACTCCATTTGACCTGAACTACACCCTGACAAGCTTCCCAATATTTCTGATACGCTTCCATTGAAATAGTTCCTTGACAGATCAAGAACTGTCAACTTACAAAGATTTCCCAATGAGTTTGGCATTTTCCCATCAATTTGATTAGCAGACAAGTCAAAATTGACAATGGCTGTCAAGTTTCCAATGGAACTTGAAATTTCACCTCGCAAGAGAATCAAATAAAGGGATAGGGACTCAAAATTGCTACAAGTGTACAACCATTGAGGTATGGTACCCCAGATGATGTCCCACCTGAGATTAACAACTTTAAGCCTTGTCATGTTTGCAACACCAACTGGTATTTGATTGAGTTCACAACCGGACATATGCAACTCTACCAGCATAGAGGGGAGTGTGTTTGTCACCTGAAACCAATCAGATGCTTTGCTAAGATCTACATATTCATGTCTAGGTTCTGCAAGCTCGAAAGACCAGAAAGCCATTGGAGATTCTCAACCTTCATCCCGTAGTAGCTTTTACTCCGGAGTCCTAAGAGCGTAACTCGAGAGATTTCCCAATTGATGCGGAATTATTCCAGCGAACTTTGAGTCTGAGAGGTTAAGATATCTTAAACTAACCTAAGAAGCTAGGAATCTGTATTCCTCCAAAATCATTGTTGCTTAGATCCAGTAGCTCAGATGCTTTAAATTTAGTTTACCTTGCCACCCAAGAGTTTCTTGATACAAACTCTAATTCAGATACTCATCTGAATAATATTTCCCACGGTGCAGCTCACGAACATGACCGGTTAGATTGTCGCAGACAACTCCAGTACAATTGCAACAATCTCCCTCACCAACCCAAGATAAAAGCCTATTTGAAGGATCCTTAAGATCTTGCTTGAACATTAGAAGTGCTTGTCTCTCATTTTGTTTTACAGGCACGCCCAAATTTCTATTGCATAAGCTAATGGTAGTAATGGTTGCAATGCTTAGAAATCTGAAAAATGAAACAATTCTCATGGCTTTGTATATGAGGTTATATCTAATAGGCGATGTGTGTGAGCAATATAACTCATTTAGAATGGTGCAATATATACACATACTACTACACTAGAACTGAGAGTGATGTCCAAACTCAATATTTTTTTTCAAAATCATTTTAGAAAAATGGTGAACAAAGTCTCGAGTATGTAGACTAGTAATAAGTTATGGGTTTATCCAGAGAAAGAAGACAGAAAAAAAGAAAAGAAAGTGTAGGATGACTTGATTAAAAAAACAAAAGCAAATAAAGATTAGCATAACCTCTTCGGCTGGCGGAGACTGAATTCAGACTTTGTAAGAACATATGTAAAGTTTCAAAAGTTGAAACACAAAACAGACATGAAGAAAATGAAACAAATAACAAATAATTCAGATGGAATCACAAATTCCATATTACGATTAGGATCAAAATGTTTTGCTTCTGGTCATTGGTTAGGGAAAGGTAGATACGGTTAAAATAATAATTAAATAGATCTAACTATGATCACAATTATGTATCCCAAACAACCTATAAGCACATAGCAAGAACATCCTCTCAGACAAAGCTATATGGCCACAACTGACAAAAGGGATCGGGGAAATTAGTAATTGCTTGTATATGGCTTCCACCTTCCATTACACCTATATAAATCACACTATTTCCCTTGCTTAGTCACAAAGCAGAACAACTTTGAACAACAAAATAACTTCAGTATTATAGCTCTACCTCTAGCATTATTTTCAAATATGACAAAACCTACGTATTCCTTGGCTAGCCTATGTTTTGCATGACAGGGGCTCTAATGCATGATAAACAGGTTGCAAATTTCATTAAGCCAAAGCAATCGTAGGGCAACTCTTCTTTGGCAGGTCAATGAAAGTGAATATTGTACATTTGTAGCTGCATCAGTCACCAGTGCCTGCCAAGAAAGAGGAGCCCTAATGCTTTGCTTATTTGACAAGTATACCTTCTTCTAGTATGTATAGATGCTCCTGCTTTGTGTTTCAATGATGGACCGGCACGAGTTAGATAAGGGCTCAAAGACTCCAAGAGATGGAATAAACCAGTGAGCACAAATGGCATATCCTGAGGGTTATGCTGTGAACATCCATTAAGGGCTGCTTTTCAAGGATTTTGTTGGGGCCAGGGCTCATTCCGCTGCTAGATTTTCTCCTCCTTATCCGAGCCTTGAAAGCTGCCCTTCTGATAGAACCCTGAAACTGCTTGTATTTATTTTGGATTTTCTTATTGAAATACAGGCTAATGTTGCTGCAGGTTGGAAGGCCTGTAATCTATGGCCTTGCAGCAAAGGAGAACGCGGCGTGAGACAGGTTATCGAAATGCTGAAAAGGAGTTTGAGCTCACTATGGCCCTCTGTGGCTGCCCTGGTGTTATGGATATACCAGGAGCCATGTGAGAACAGAATGTGATAACTCCACTCCATGCTTAATTTGTTTTAGAAGCATCAAAATGAAATTATGCGAGAGCGCTGGATTAAAGAGAATGAGGCCATCAATTATTTGGTAAACGCTTCAATTAACAGCTATTGGAATTCAACTGCGTTTTTCTTCTCTCTCCTCATATAGTAATCAACTCTTCATTAATTGCAGGTTAAATTTTATATTTACTATATGGAAGTGATAGCATGACATGTGTTTTACGTGTCATTGGAGAGAACCAGCTTTCGGACGTCGATTTCCTACGCAAGGTGCATAGCTTTGATCAGCATTTCAAACCGATACATCAAGGTGCCAGGCGGGAGGCCACCGCTGCGATTTCATCCTAATCGTGAAGTAGTAGCCGCCAGGGAGTTGGGCGCCGCCTAGCCCCCGCCTAGGCCGCCTAAGCGTCCGCCTAGGCCGCCTAGCGCCCGCCTAGGCGCCTAGCGCCCGCCTAGTCCGCCTAGCGCCCGCCTAGGCCGGCTAGCTCCCGCCTAGGCCGCCTAGCGCCCCTAGCCCTCCTAGCCGCCAGCCCAGGCCTCCTAGCGCCCCCTAGCCCCCCTGCCTACCCGCCGCCCCCGCCTAGCCCACCTAGCGCGCCTGGCCTTGTCTGGGCTGGCGTTTTGTTGCCGTTGAGGCGTCGACGCATTGAGGTGTGGAAAAAAAAAAAAAAAAAAAAAAAAAAAAAAAAAAAAAAAAAAAAAAAAAAAAAAAAAAAAAAAAAAAAAAAAAAAAAAAAAAAAAAAAAAAAAAAAAAAAAAAAAAAAAAAAAAAAAAAAAAAAAAAAAAAAAAAAAAAAAAAAAAAAAAAAAAAAAAAAAAAAAAAAAAAAAAAAAAAAAAAAAAAAAAAAAAAAAAAAAAAAAAAAAAAAAAAAAAAAAAAAAAAAAAAAAAAAAAAAAAAAAAAAAAAAAAAAAAAAAAAAAAAAAAAAAAAAAAAAAAAAAAAAAAAAAAAAAAAAAAAAAAAAAAAAAAAAAAAAAAAAAAAAAAAAAAAAAAAAAAAAAAAAAAAAAAAAAAAAAAAAAAAAAAAAAAAAAAAAAAAAAAAAAACATATTATCGTCAGCCTGCAATTGAATTTTTTTAAGGTTAGGTCTTCTCCTTCATTTAAATCAAATCAACATCATCCATCCACCCACCCAAAAAAAAAAAAAAAAAAAAAAAAAAAAAAAAAAAAAAAAAAAAAAAAAAAAAAGGGAGGGAGCCAAAGAAGTTATTTAGTCATTTTCTTACCCTTATTGTCATTTGATTTTTATTTGATACAGTGTTTGCCTATAGACTCTTAGAACACAACAAATTTCTTATATTTTTATTTGATTTTTTTGTGTGTGTTTGTGTTTGTTTGCATTACGTGTATGTGCAATTAGCATGGACAACGTAAATTATAAAATGAACATCCATCAATTTGTTAGGAAGAACTCACCCATTTGGATATCTTAATGCCATCCATTAACGCGGGAAACCATGTATCTTGGAGAGAAAGTAAGAGCTGTTCTTCTTTTTCCAGTGTGAAAGGAAAGGCTTGGCATCCCCATATCAAAATCATGGGCAGAGCGTTGGAATGTTGGAGCGGACTCTTTGTGTTCAACACAACCACCACAGGCTTACCATTAAAGTTCCAATCCTCCTTGATGTACTTGATGCCTGCAATGTGGGCACCACCCTGGCCTACTGTGTACCATGGCATCTTAGCCCGCAGGGCCTCAAACTTGCGTTGCAGAACTTTAGTCCACTTCTCTACTATAGGAATCCAAACAATCTTATACTCATTATTATCCTTTGTAAAATCATATATGTTCTGAGACAGCAATATAATCCTCAGATATCTCTAGGCTCGAAATGAACAACAACACATTCTTCGTCCTTAGGATGTCGATGTGAACCTGTTAGAAATTAACATTATGCACGCAATTATAAAATCAAGTGCATGACACAAATTTGTATCTTTATTCATTCAAAATTCAAAAGAAATTAATGTGCTATGATGAGAGAGCAAACCAGTTGCTTAATGGAACCGTCGAAAATGGTTTGAAAAAGATTAGGATCTTCATAACCTCCATAATCTCAGTAGGAATTAGGAAGAGGTGTTTGAGCTTCTTGTAGGGCCGTAACTTCTCTGTATTAAATAATACAAAAAAGGAATGTCAGCATTGTATTGCCAGAACAACATATGTATTTCCTCGTGAATGCTCATCAAGTAAACCCCCTATTTCCTCTTCAGATCTTAAGCTGTTGCTTAAGTTTATTGAGGATGATTGTGATCTTCTGAGAATACTGGACAAGGTCGTGTGAGTTCCCCCTGATATGAAAGAATTAAAACAGTTATACTACGTTCAAATCAGTTCTTGGTAAATGATACTTGGGCGATGTATATGTTATATTGTTTGCTTGTCAATCTAAACAATTGATTAATTAGGCGTACATGATGTATAAGCATGGAGAAGATGTGGATGAAACTTACTCATCACTAGTAAGGAGGGTGATGTTAGTGGCGCAAGCTACGGTTGTAATGATACACCAATAGACATTCACCCAGATATCTTTCCTTGCATTTGCCAAGATTTCTCTCAACTCCTTTACATCATTATAAGTGATGGAATGCTTCTCCAATTGAAAGTGGCAAACACGTTCTTCTTAGCCACCTCCATGGTTTCATCACTTGCAGTAGTACTGCTGACTGAGGCCATGGTGATGGCTTGCTTGGAATGGAAACTCTAGATTTTGGGGTTTAAGTCAGAACACAGAATAACTAGGATGGCTTGTCTTCGCAGTGAGTTCGGTATGCCTGCCTACAGCCCTATTTATAGCCTTATAAGCTTCTTCACCTTGGACACTAACTAGGGCAGTAAATTAGAAGAGCTTTGAAAGGTTGCACTCGAAGTACAACAAGAAGTTTGGAAAGGTTTTTCGCTTAGCATTAGGGTTGAATATGGTGAGTACGGTGTACTAATTAAAATTATATTTATTTCACAATTCAATATATCCTTTTTGGTCATTTTATATTTAGTAATTCAATAAATAATTTGATAGTAGAGTGTACTCAATTAATTTTAAGGTTCATTTAATAACACTCTAATAAAATTTAGGAACAATAGTTTTGTAATTATTTATTGTCCAAGTCCTCTAACAAAGTCTCTTTTTATTCTTTTTCTAAATGAAGTCTTTGATGATAAGAACACAACTTAAATACCCAAGATTGAACTGGAACAGGATTGAGACTAGAAAGGCCAACCGACAGACTAGGGAAGCTTCTCTACTTAAACGAAGACTTTTTCTCTGATAGTTTGAAAGAAAGTCGCCTATTAATGACGAATTTAAAGGGTTCCAGTCTGTCTTATAGGTATGTAATTCACCACATCTCTGAAAATAAAAAATGACAAAACAAAGTCTTTTGGGAAAATGTCGGAGTCTTTAACGAAAGTCCTAAAGTATTGATTATTACATTTTTCTCAATAAAAGAAACCCCAAAAAATAAAATAAAAATACTCTTTGTTTTGATTCTTCAACATATAGAATACAATGCATATCCATGTTAGCATTGAGAAGGGAAGGTTTGTTGGAAAATTTGGTTGAAGGATGCTACTTTTCCTGCAAAACATTATAGAAAATATATATTAGAAAATTATAATTTACATTGATATAGTAGATTAAATACAATTAATGAAATTACAGTAAGATACTTATCTTTTGGGATGTAGAAAATCATTCTACCTAATACTTGAGTAAAATAGTTTTAGGTTGAGGCATGTCATTCACTGTCCTTAAGAGTAGATTTCACCCATCGAAGACAATGTCTCTGTGTAGCAAGGTTGTATGGCGCCATACCCTCCAGGATACAACAACCTATGACCCTCATAAGCGTACACTGGCAATACGTGGGTCGGATGAACAACTCAAATCTTTCCCTTGATAAAAGAAAACAAATTGAAACACAAACTCAAGAGTGTTGAGTAGAAAATAATGAAGAAATGTGCCAATCTAATTTCTCCTTTTTTTTCAACGTATAGCTTGAATATGGTTTATACATAGGAGCTTTCCAAGTGGAGGTTTGGTTATTAAACAAGCAATTAAGATGCATAATATGCTCCCACAGTTAAAATGGTCTACATGTTTTCTCCAAATTCAAGACATTAAAATCCAAAACAAAACTGCCAAAAGAGATTTTAATATTCATATCAATAGAACACGTCCAGCTATACCAAAAGGAAAAGGTTTTGAAATCTCAACTTTTAAAATCACCATTTAACACATATTTAAAATTTCAATTCAATAAATATAGTAATAATAACAAATATAAATTTAATAATAATTTTGTATTTTGAAATACTCACAAAAATTCCAACAAGGTCCATACCCAAGGAACCCAGAAGAATTTTAAGCCCGTTTGGTTTATGGGAAATGAGGCTTGTGAATGGGAAATCAATTACTTTCCCATGTTTGGTAAGTCCAAGCATGAGAAATAGTTGCCTGACACATGAGAAAGTAGGGGAAAAGTGAAGTCCTCCTCCCAATTTGGATTTTGTTTTCTCTCATCATAGGAAAGTTTGGGAAAATGAGCCAACATTAAATGCACATTGTTCATGACCATTTTTATCCTCATTAACATTTTAGAATTACAATATATATAATTAAATGCATTCTTTTTTTATTTGATTTAATATGGGTATAATTGAAAAATTATACAAACTTTGTTTTCCATTCCTACTCAAAACAAACATGGGAAAGGAAATAAAGTGATATCTCTCGGTTACTCTCCTAACATTACCGAACATGAGAAAAGAATTTTCCATTTCTCATTCCTTGGGAAATGACATGGGAAATGATTTCCTCTCAAATCTGTTCCATGAACCAAACGGGGCCTAAAAACATCCGCAATGGACTCATTAAACCACCCTCCTTAGTTAAATTTTAGGGAGGAATTGGAAAAATACAACTCTAATAAGAGCTCGTAAATCTAAGGAGAACCCTATCCATGTCCTAAAATAGGGAGACCTCTAGGAGTTCCTAAATCTAAGTAAAGAGAAATGACTCCTAGTGGCTCTCTATAATTTAATACTGCTTTGTTTTATGCATATTTTAAACTTTTAATTAATACTAACTTTTTTTTTTTTTATAGAGATTGACCAATTATATTGAATTAGATTTTGTGTATTTTTAACTAAATTTTAATTAAAAAATAGGAAGTATGATGGTAGATGCTTAAACACATTTGTGTAAGTCAAAGACAAGCACCAAGTTGCCACAAATTATGATTATTTTCTCCAATTAAGCATTCTCACTAATCATAATCTTATCCAAAGTCGTATAGCTTCGAAGTATTGTTAATTATGTTTCTCGTTTTTGAAAATAGAACATGCTTTAATAGTAAATTTATGACAAAGTCGTACAACATCATCGACTTCGTTATGCCCTACGTCACTAATTTTTATTTTTTTCAATCAATATCCATGCTACTGTTGATACAATCGTATTTGTTTGGGAAATACATGTTAGGAGGCTAAACAGTTTTTTCCTCGAAAGGACTCAAAATTTGGGTTCGCAGTTTTATTAAATCATTGAAGAATGGTTTACCTATATATATATAGGATAATTTTCCAAAATTTGGGCATACTTGTCAAGTGAATACACAATATAATGCAAACGATGACATCGGTGGTGTATTCATTGAGGTTGTTAATAGTTCATGTTAGTGTATTCATTGAGGTTGTTAATAGGTTGTTAATAGTTCGTGTCAGTGTATTCATTGAGGTTGTTAATAGTTCATGTCTTTGGATATTTACACTAGTACTATAACATCATATGACAGATGATAGAAGTGTCTACTTTGGGATATTACAACTGCAAGACGTGCACTGCTATAGAAATTATAGAATACTACGATAGTATAGTTATGTGGTGCATCTTCTATACGTGTTATAATATGGGGTGAATGACAGAACTTATTTTTTCCCATTGCATGATGAGCAATTCTCTAACATGGTGGAACGATTTATTGAGATATTTATGAATGACTTCTCAATTTAGGTTCATATTTGATTCTTGTTTGGATAATTTGGCATTAGTGGTGGCATAATTTTGTCCCTGGATTTCAAATATTAGAATCCTTGCTATTTTCTGTAAAGCATCTCATAGGATTTTGACGTCACTTGTGGGAAAATTTGTGAATCCGGTTAGCATGCTACCTTTAGTTTGAGTTTGCATTGCTATTCCTATATTACTCCAAAATTATCGAAAATTAATTGTACCAAAATCTCCGAAGATTCAAATATCGTCACGAGGGCTGATCCAATTACTAATAATAACTATGAAAGATCTTAGGCATTGCATTGGAATTAATAAGTGTGTTTTTTTCATAGCTTTTTCATTGTGACCTTTGTTAACTTTTGTTGCTCAATTTGTATCCATATGCTTGTGTGGTTTTTTAAGTGGCCACGTGACTTGTGTTGGGTGGCCTTGCACATATAAGAGCGACTCTAATAGGAAAATAATTGTGTTTATTATTTTAACTCAAGTTGTATGCTGATTACCGTAATGCCAACGATGACGTCGTTGGCAATATAGGTGTCAATGATCGATCCCAATATAGCATCAAAATCATCGAAATTAATTGTGTCAAAATCGCCGAAAATTCAGATATCGTCATGAGGGCCGATCCAATTACTAATAATAAATATGAACGATCTTAGGCATTGCATTGGAATTAATAAGTGTGTTTGTTCATAACTTTTTCATTGTGACCTTTGTTGACTTTTGTTGCTCAATTTGTATCCATATGCTTGTGTGGTTTTTTAAGTGGTCACGTGACTTGTGTTGGTTGGCCTTGCACATATAATAGCAACTTCAATGGGGAAATATTTTTGCTGAATATTTTAACTCAAGTTATATAATGATTATCGTTTAAAATATTTGATACGTGTCTATATGCGTAATTATTGTTGATTTTTTACTTTGATTTATGTAACCATATTTATGTTTATGGACACAAGCAAATTGCCACCTTCAGCTGGCGAGTTATCTGGTGTCTCAATGGTAGGGGTTCGAAACCCGTTGAAAGTACTTTGTGACCAGGAAGCAAGCCGAACCTGGAAACCCCCCCCCCCCCCACCATTTAATCTTTCTTTCACCTTTTGAATACCCCCCAAAAAAAAAAAAAAAAAAAAAAAAAAAAAAAAAAAAAAAGTGAGCAAAAATGCTTTCTTCCGATAGTCTCTTCAAAGTAAATTCTTCAAATTGTGGTCTGTTGACATACGTGGCAATTCGAAGGGTAAAGTTTTGTACCCTAACCGCCTCTTCAATGTAATTAATTTGACGTAAGCTACTATAACAGCATACTTTGTACACACATGTGTTCATATGATTTTATATTTTTCGCATGTTCATATGATTTTATGTTTTTCACGACGTTCAGTCTCTAGAACATGTGAAAATGACTACTGCACTCAAGAACCCTTGTTACTAAAAGACTTGAAAGACGTCATCGTTTGCATTATTTCCAACGTCATATGATATCAATGTTTTGAAAGGCGAGGCGTTGAAGTGAGGCGTTTTATGTCTCGCAAAGCGAGGCGTAAGCCTCGAGGCGATAAGGCACAAGCCTTTTGAACATTCAATTATCACAAATAAAAATATATTAGTATATTTATAATATGTAAAACATATGATCCATATATGTTGTGAGGTCATTGATTCATAAATTGAAACATCTCAAGCCTCTTTTTAAGCTCTAAATTAATTTAGACTGTTATAGACTGGATATGAATTCAAATTTATAAGATAGGATTCACATCTTGTTTGAATAGATTGAAAGAGAGGCTTCCATTAGAAATATGTGGGTGGATATGGCTGAGAGCTAGTCAAAATTGAAACAGAGGGAAATCTGATTTTTGTGAACCTTCTATTGGGTGAGAGCAGAATATAAAAGGCACAGGAGGGACTAATTAATATAATAATTTTTTATTGTGAAGGAATGGAAGAAGTGAGACCTGAGCTTATGTTATGTTCTTAAACTTAAAAACCATAGATGTTGAAACGCTGGCGTTTTGCTTGACTTTTTAAACACAAAAGCTGTACCATACGGGATCGTTTTGAGAGAAATAAAGTTAGGTTTCATTGTCTTCTTCTCCGCTCTGCAACGCCCCTGCAATTTCGAGCGTACGATTTTGGAATTTGGCATACGCCTCCGTAACTTGGCGTATGCCTTTAACAACAATCGCTAAACAGAGGTACGCTTGAGGCGTTTTACCATCGCCTCGCCTCGCCTCACGCTCTCAGGCGCGCTTAGGCATGCCTTTCAAAACATTGTATGATATTGTAGTAGTGTACGTATCCAAAGAAATAGAAGACAACTCTGCACTGATATGTACTATTAACAACCTCAATTAATACATAATATAATGCAACGATGACATATCGGTGGTGTATTCATTGAGATTGTTAATAGTTCATGTCAGTGAGAGTTGTCTTCAATTTCTTTCTATATGTACACATAACATCATATGCCGCTGTCAATAATGGAAACAATAACGTACGTCGGTGATGTATTAATTGAAGTTAATAATACATGTCAATGCAGAAATGTCTTCAATTTCTTTGGATATATACGCTATATAACATCATATTATGTACACACATGTTCATATGATTTTATATTTTTTACATGTTCATATGGTTTTATGTTTTTCACGAAGTTCATTCCCCAAAACATGTGAAAAATGACTATATTGAACTCGAGAACCCTTGTTAAAAGAATTGAAGGGCGACTTTTGATCAATTATGCTTGCTTGCTGGGCCAGACTGGCCATTGTCATATTTAATTCTAACATATGAATATCATGCACATGGCAGTTTTAATGATTATTTAATGTAAGTTGGTTATACTATTTGTTGGATTTTCCCACTAGTTATCAGTTTATCATCTTGAGCATTGATTTGAAAATTGCTTGGATTCTTAAAATTGAAGAGGATGATATGTATATTTTTAAACCTATATGATTTTAACACTCTTTAAATTCCAGCAAAACTAACAAAGTTCTAAAAAAAAGGAAAAAAAAATATTAAATTACTGAAAACAAATAAAGTTTTGAGATTTTGAAAATTCCTTTAATTTTTTTGGAATTCTTTCAATCTTTTTCTCTTTTGAACTTTAACAAGTGTCAAAAAATGTCATTTGTTGTTGGGATATGCTCCTCTTCAATTTTAAAGAGCCAAACCACATCATGTAACTAACAAAAACAAGAAAGAATAACCTAATAAAAATACAAAAATGAAGAAAAACGAATAACCGCATAAAAGCAAAAAAAATGACTTCATTTTAATCAAATGGATAAATATTGCGGACTTAGGTTTTGATCTCTTTAGTTTTCTTTGTCTATTGCTATTCCTCTTTCTTGCTTGTAATGTAGATGCGGAACTACTGTCTGGCTTTCATAGAATGCTTAAATCACAAAGAAAAACGAAAATTGAAGCAGAAATTGAAATAATAATACACTACACCAAATTGAAGCTTTTACGCCTTGATATTTACGGCACGCTTTTTGTGCATGTCGTTAATAACTTATATTTACGGTATATGACAAAGCACGCTTTAAAAAGATAGTAAAGCGTGCTGTTAATAACTAATATTTATAGCAAAACATGCCTACTACATAAGGAATTAATGTGTCATCCAAAGGAAAAGGCAAGGTTGGTGAATTTGAGACAAAAGAAGAAAAGAGGAAACCTAGGGGTCGAGCACGATTGCAATATCTTAGCAAAGGAAAGATCCTCGAGGCCAGCCACATGGGGAAGATGTAGCTAAGTTTGCTTCTCTCCTTGGTGCCACAAGAAGGGAGTTGGTGCCTATAACATTAGAGAATTGGAAAGATATTTCAGAAGACTTCATGCATCAGTTGTGGGAGCACGCTCATGTAATTTCAATTAGCTATGTTTTCTTTCTATTTTTGTTGTTTAAATTATGTTTCTATTTCTAATAATTTCGACTGGCGGACCCAATCAAAGACAACTGTGGGCAGCTGCCCACACTGACCAAAAACCCTTCAACCGTATAATCCCACTTAAATTCATAATTTTTAATTATTTTTAGGTCCTTTCCAAGTAAAGCCCCCACATAGCCCATTCAATACACACTTAAAGCCCAAAACTTATATTAAAAAAGAAAAACCCTAAACCCTATGTTAAAAAAGAAGAATAGAGATCCCACCAAGTTCACTCATTTTGTAATTTTGTGGAGAACTCAGCCGCCAAACTCGTGATTTGGCAGAAGTCTACAACCCAACAAATCAAACTCGCTACTTTAATTGATTTTACAGGTTAGTACTTAGTTGTTTTTTACAAACTAATTTCATTATATTCTTATTTATATGCATTCAATTTGTACTGATGATTGATTTTATATTTATCTATATATATATATATATATCTTGATGAAAAATAATATAAACTATTTATGACAGTTATGGAAAAATATTTTAAAAGAAAATATGAGTTGGAGTTGTCGGGACCTATTGGGAGAAGTGATGATAGTTCAAAGCAAAGTCGCATAGAAATCAATATGTTAGATCTTCATTATGATCTTGGTTTACAAACTCGGATTTTAGATTACAATTCGAACATTCAAGATGAAATTAGAAGAGCTTACTTACAAAAAGGCCCTTGTCAGCCTAGAAATCATGATATCCCTTAAAAGAAATTTGGAAAAGAGTCAAGACAATTCAACCCGGCATGGTTTGATGAATTTCCTTATTGGTTGGAATATAGCATCAAAGAAGATGTTGCATTTTGCTTATGTTGTTATCTTTTTAAAACAAATTTGGGAGAGAAAGCTGGAGGCGACTCATTTGTTGGTACAGGTTTTTCAAATTGGAAGAAAAAGGAAAGATTTCAAGTTCATGTTGGAGGTCCCAACATTTCCCATAACCAAGCTCTGAAAAAATGTCAAGCCTTAATGAATGAAAAACAACATATTGAAAATGTTTTCCATAAGAACTCACATCAATCTCAAATTGACTACAAAATCAGATTGAATGCATCTGTTGATTGTATTAGATTTCTTCTACGACAAGGTCTTGCCTTTCGTGCCCACGATGAGTCTGAGGATTCAAGCAACCAAGGTAATTTTCTTGAGCTTTTGCAATTTCTTATTGATCACAATGAGGAAGTTAGAGTTGTTGCTTTGAAAAATGCTCCTGAAAACCTTAAAGTAACTTCACCTAAGATTCAGAAAGACATTGTCAATGCTGCAGCAGTTGAAACTACTGATGCTATTATTAGAGATATGGATGATGCATTATTTTCTATTTTAGTTGATGAATCTCGTGATGTATTAGTAAAAGAGCAGATGGCTGTTATGTTTCGTTACGTAGACAAGAAAGGATGTGTGATTGAACGGTTCATAGGTATTGAACATTTTACAAGTACCACATATGAGTCACTTAAAGCAAGTATTGATGCATTATTTTCTAGACATAAATTGAGTATGTGCAGATTACGAGGTCAAGGTTATGATGGGACCAGTAATATGAGTGGAGAGTTCAATGGTCAGAAGACACTTATTATGAGGGAAAATGAGTCTGCTTACTATGTTCACTGATTTGCACATCAACTTCAGTTGGCTATTGTGGGTTTGGCAAAAAAGCACAGCCTCATAGGTGCTTTCTTCACCTTAGTTTCTAATGTGGTAAATATTGTTGGAGCATCCTCGAAGCGTCGTGACATTCTTTGGGATAAACAAGCTCTCAAAGTAGCTAAAGCATTGACCAATGGGGAGCTTTCTAGTGGGAAATGTTTAAATCAAGCAACAGAGATTAAGCGCACGTTGGGGCTCATATTATGGTACGTTGATAAACTTTATTACCATGTTCTTATCTACAATTGATGTGCTTGATGAAATTGCAAATGATAGATTGAGTGTTGATAAAAAAAACATGAGGCATTTATACTGCTAGGATTAGTGCAATCATTTGATTTTGTATTCAGTTTGCTTTTGATGAGGAATATACTTGGAATCACAAATGCATTGTCACAAGCCTTACAGAGGGATGATCAAGATATTGTGAATGCCATGGATTTAGTTGAATTATGTAAGCAACAATACTAGAACATGAGGGAGAATGGATGAGATTCTTTGTTGGAGGAAGTTTCTGTTTTTTGCAAGAATCAAAGTATTGATATTCCTAACATGGATGATATGTTTCTAGCTCGAGGGAGGTCACGACGCAATGGTCCAAAAATCACAAATATGCATTATTATCGTGTTGATTTTTTCTATGAAGTGATAGCTTTGCAACTCCAAGAGCTGAATAGTCGTTCCAATGAGGCCAACACTGAGTTGTTACTTTGCTTGGCATGCCTGAGTCCAAATGATTCATTTTCTTGTTTTGATAAGCAAAAGCTCATTCGGCTTGCTCAACTTTACCCGAATGATTTTTCTACACAAGAACTTGAGGTACTTAAAGATCAACTTCAAACTTCACTACTACATTTTACTATTTGCGCGACGAAAAAAAATTCGTCGTGCAAAACACACTCCAGCAACGGAAAAAAAAAATTCGTAGCGCAAATGTTAGTGCCTAATAAATCATGGTCATAAACTGACTGACGGGACTTCCTCTTGGCCCCAGCACCTACTCATGAACTGAAACGGCCACGTTTCATTAGGCATTTCGCCTTCCTGAAAACAAAAGAAAATTTGCAAAGGCAGAATCCTCTCGGCCTCGCGATCGCGGTATTGTAGGCCGAAGCCGAAGGCCGTAAAAGACACGACCGAAGATACTTTGGTTAAATCACCACGTGGCCTCAGGGTCCCATGCCCCATTTAATGAAGTAATGCCTCTGACTATCGCAACAAATCCACTGGTCGCAAGAAGCATTTAATGCACCAGGGAAGTGACTGAAGTCAGGATTTGGTGATGGAAATCAGAGTGGTTAGGCGCAAACATTCTCACAAGTAATCTTACAACTTGAGGTCAGATCACCAACCACCAGACCAGGGCATTAAATACGTTCCCACGGCCAAAAGGGCAGAACCCACGATCAGGGCGGTGGCCGAAATTTATCTGGATTTATGGGGGTCACACCATCATGCTTCACGATCCCAAATGCCGATTTGACTACCCACTTGCCCCGATCAGGCTCCACCACGCAGGTCTTTTCAGCCTCGATTGTCCTTCCAGGACTCCCCTTATAAATACTAAGCTCAACACTACATTCAAAGGGTTCAAACACCAAACCAAAAGCCTCATATGGAGCAAATTATATTTTCCTGTAATGCACTTTCAATACCTTTATTTGCTTTCCTAGGAGTAGTGGTAGATTGTAAGAAAAATCCATTCATCAATATATCATACGACCCTTGATTTTCAAGGCGCCGGAGCATCATCTCTGTTATCATCTCATTTACCCCATATATCATACGACCGTCGCTCTCTGAGCAACGCGCCGGAGCATCGCCTAAAACCCGCCGCCAACACCACCACTAAACGGCCTTGTAGCTCAGGCCGTGAACCTGACGGCCGAGATCAGTTCCTCTCTCGGCCACAATCGTTTGATTAGGAGTCGAACTCAAAACAGGCGCATCATTTAACCATCTTCTACCCAAACCTCATCACCATCTCGACACACGGTAGACCGTGCTGGCACGCCCGCGCACAACCGCACCGCATCCAAAAGAAGGACGCCACGTGTTAAAGCACGTCCCCTCGGCCCGGAGCACAAGGCCGTGAGATTTGCGCAGCCAACACTTTTGGCACGCCCGGTGGGACACTTGTCAAAATCTCATGGTGGAAACTAGGGCATAGGCAAAGCTCAAAAACAAAACAGTCGAAATGACTTCCGAGGCTCCTGAGTCCACCTCACCAAACACTATCACCAAGACCGAACACGCGGTCAGAATCTCGGCCAGCGTTTCAATAACGACGGATCGTGCTACCGAGTCTATGCAAGAGCAAGCAGTAGTGGAGGGTCTGATGGCTAAGCAGGGCTACAGGATAGAGACATCCTTTATGGCCGCAATGGACAGATTCTCCTCAGAGCTACAGACGCTTTTTCAGGAGAGGATGTCGGTCACGTCATCCGCGACGCCTCCTAGAGCCTGACAGAGAAGCCAAGAGCGCGAGAGGTTTGAGCTCTACGGCGAAAGCAACAGCCTCGGTGCCTCTGACCGCACCCAAGCGTCAGGCTACGGCCAGCCTTCTCAGCCGCCGACAAATAGCTGTGGGCAATCCCAGCCAACATGGGTAAATCCCGGACTGACCTGCCCAGCAGAAACAGCGTACGGCCCACTCCATGCTTTGGCCGTATCACTGGGGCAAAGCAGCCCCACGCATTCCGTGGTCCAACAACTTGGCCCAGTTCACGTCATGGCCGTCCAGACCCATCATGGCCCAAGCAACGCGACCGCTGCTTCGTCACAGCAGTACGGTCAGAGCAATCCGACCGTTTCACCGTTACAAGCGTCATTATTTCCGTCAGGCTCCCACATTCAGTACGGTCCAACCATTCCAACAGCAACACATACGCACCCCGGTCAAACCTACGACGCTTATCTAATGCCGCCCAGCTCGGTCGCAACAGCCGAGCCCCTTGTTCAGGTGGCCCAGTAGATAAAGCCGCAGAACGATGTGCAACAGGTCCAGCGGCCACTTCCAACCCAGCTGGAGTCGCCCCCTCAGGATCCTCGGACCAAAGATGTCCGGCGCACGACTAGGGACGGCATAGCCCAATTGCAACGAATATTTGGAACGAAGAGTGCATGGGACAGAGGTAAAGAAGAAGTGAGGTGGATGGGGCCTTCACTGGTAACTTAGGAAGGTAAACCTTTAGCACTAGTAATATAAAGGTCACGAGGGTTATGAGACAACTCATCAAACATATTATCATCATAAGTCATATGATCAGAAGCACCAGTGTCAATTATCCAAGTATTAGAACCCATACATGGCATGGTATCGGAAGCACACAGATTTGCAGACGGGGCCGGAGGACGAGCCTCATTTTGAGTCACTGTGCAGGCGGCCTTGGGACCGTACATACGAGCTTTGTAGTCAGCAAACCAATCGGGATAACCATGCTCCTTAAAACACTTCTCAAAGTAATGATTCTCACTACAATGACGACACTTAGGAGGACCGTCAAGAGAGCTAGGGGTAGAGCCAGAAGGAGGAGACCCTGCAGGAGAAGAAAATTTTATGGACGAGGAGCGACCGGTCGTGTCGTGCTGTGCGATCGGTCGTTGACGTGTTGGGTCAACTTTGAGGGCCATTAAACCTCCTCCAAGCATAGCAGACTGACGGGTGTTTTCCTCCATGATCATGGCATAGGCTTCGATAGGGGGCAGGACAAGACTAAGAGCAAGGATATGGCTACGGACACCATCATACGGTGGATCAAGTCCTCCAAGAAAATCATAAACTCGGTTGGCTTCAATTTCTTTCAGACGACGAGCCCCATCATCATCATACTTAAACTCATGTGGACGCAGACAATCAATCTCCTGCTAGATAGCATGGAGTTTTTCATAAAACACTTTGACAGAATCACCATTCTAACATGTACGTATGGATTGCCGTCGGAGTTGAAACAATTGAGAACTATTCTGAGTCACAATATAGGTCTTTCGGGCAGCCTCCCATATATCAAAAGCAGTATCACCATGTTCAAACAAGGCACGAACTGGCTTAGTCATGGATTGAAAGCCATGACTGCACCAGGCAATTATCTTCTTCCCATTCGGCATAGACAGCGGAATCTGAAGACGGAGCAGGCTTCTTCCCATTAATCCAACTTGCCATACGACTAGTAGTAATTGTAATACACGCACCACGAGACCAAGAGACATAATCAGAAGTAATCGAAGTAGAGTAATCATGCGAGGGACGTTCCTTCTTTGTTGCAGACGCATTAGCACCCACCATGTCTTTGGAATCATCCATCAACAGAAAAAAAAAAAAAAAAAAAAAAAAACACAACACAAAGCAAATACGACAAACCCAACAAAGGTCACCAGAAAGTCGGCTCTGATGCCAAGTCAAACAATATGGGTAGAATATTTTTCATATATATTTCATTCTCCGAAATGAAGTATTTATAATACAAGGTTACAAACCCTAGTAGAATTATACTATGAAATAAGAAAAGTCCTAATTACATAATATTTATACAAAATGAAATAAATAAAATCCTAATAGAATAATAAGGAAATATCCTAATAGGGCTAGGATATCTCGCCAACACAAACGCGCCTTCTTCTTGACATGGCAGCACTTATAGCTGAAGAATGTCTCCATGGAATTGCCACACTCGTAGCATACCATTGCCTCTAGGGTGCTTCCAGTTGCACCTGGGATGCTAAAGCAGCTGCAGACGTGACCAGTTTCTTCAACCTCCGTCTCATGCTGTTGATTAAAAACTTGTCCAAAGTTTTCTACTGTTAGTGTTACGTTCTGATTCCACGTGTGGTATTTCTCGAGAACCGTATACATTGTCGAACCACCAAGGGCCACAAGCCTACGGCCTTGGATGAAAACAGCCCATCCACTCTTGTCATCTTCGTAGGAAAGCAGCTTCTGAACTTGTTTTACCACGTCCTCAATCTGCTTATTGATAACCTTGATATGGAACATGCTTTCTATGGCGGACCAGAAGGTGCTAAAGCTGTCATCCCCTCTGTCATTATTTGCGTTCTTCTCCACAGGATATAACTCAATAGAAATCTTTGGTTCATTTTTTATTTCATCATTTATAAGGGCAGTTGCTTTCTCCTTGAACTGATTCATCCACACTGAATCCCCTCCGTAGAAGAAAATGTAATCGTCTTTGTTCTGTGGGAAATAAAATGTATATATACAGTTAGTTTCCAACTGCGCGATGTTTGCATTTAAGGAAAGTGATCACTTTAAATCCTAATTTTTCATGAGAACATATTATCGTCAGCCTGCGATTGAATCCTAATTTTTTTAGGTTCTCCTTTAAAATCATCCACGGAAAAAAGGAAAAAAAAAAGAAGGGACCAAATCAGAAGTTATTTAGTCATTTGCTTACCCTTATTGTCGTTCGATTTTTATTTGATACACAGTGTTTGCCTATAGACTATAGAACACAACAAATTTCTTATATCTATTTGATTTTTTGTGTGTGCAGGCATTACGTGTATGTGCAATTAGCATGGACAACGTAAATTATAAAATGAACATCCATCAATTTGTTAGGAAGAACTCACCCACGTGGATATCTTAATGCCATCCATTAACGCGGAAAACCATTATCGAAATCATGCGCAGAGCGTTGAAATGTTGGAGCGGACTCTTTGTGTTCAACACAACCAGCATAGGCTTACCATTAAAGTTCCAATCCTCCTTGATGTACTTGATGCCTGCAATGTGGGCACCAGCCTGGCCTACTGTGTACCATGGCATCTTAGCCCGCAGGGCCTCAAACTTGCGTTGCAGAACTTTAGTCCACTTCTCTACTATAGGAATCCAAACAATCTTATACTCATTATTATCCTTTGTAAAATCATATATGGGTCTGAGACAAGCGATATAATCCTCAGATATCTCTAGGCTCGAAATGAACAACAACACATTCTTCGTCCTTAGGATGTCGATGTGAACCTGTTAGAAATTAACATTATGCACGCAATTATAAAATCAAGTGCATGACACAAATTTGTATCTTTATTCATTCAAAATTCAAAAGAAATTAATGTGCTATGATGAGAGAGCAAACCAGTTGCTTAATGGAACCGTCGAAAATGGTTGAAAAGATTAGGATCTTCATAACCTCGATAATCTCAGTAGGAATTAGGAAGAGGTTTTTGAGCTTCTTGTAGGGCCGTAACTTCTCTGTATTAAATAATACAAAAAAGGAATGTCAGCATTGTATTGCAAGAACAACATATGTATTTCCTCGTGAATGCTCATCAAGTAAACCCACCTATTTCCTCTTCACAGATCTTAAGCTGTTGCTTAAGTTTACTGAGGATGATTGTGATCTTCTGAGAATACTGGACAAGGTCGTGTGAGTTCCCCCTGATATGAATGAATTAAAACAGTTATACTACGTTCAAATCAGTTCTTGGTAAATGATACTTGGGCGATGTATATGTTATATTGTTTGCTTGTCAATCTAAACAATTGATTAATTAGGCGTACATGATGTATAAGCATGGAGAAGATGTGGATGAAACTTACTCATCACTAGTAAGGAGGGTGATGTTAGTGGCGCAAGCTACGGTTGTAATGATACACCAATAGACATTCACCCAGATATCTTTCCTTGCATTTGCCAAGATTTCTCTCAACTCCTTTACATCATTATAAGTGATGGAATGCTTCTCCAATTGAAAGATGCAATCAATCACTTGCAATGTGGACATGATCACATTGTTGAGATCAGTGATAGCTCTGCCGCGTTTCTTGAGGTTTTCGGGCTTGAGAAGGATTGGCACACCCTTAAGGAATGCCACAGACATGGCAAGTTGGTCAGATTGTTGATGCTGGGCACTCAGCCAGAACTCTCCATATTCCAAAGAAAAAGCCGCCAGAGCCAGCACAGCCTTCGCTTCCCATGAATACTTTGACACCTTGCTAAGTATTTTCAGCGTGGCGTCGTGGGCATTCTTTTCCCCTGGAGCCTTACATGGCACCTGAAATAATTGCATGTTTAATTACTATGATGAGTTATATATGTACTAACTGATAACCATGATAACCATTGCAAGAATGAAGAAGAAAGAATAGGAAACCTCAGAATATATAGAATGAATCCTATTACAGAGAGACTTAGCTTTTATAAGCTATTAACACAACACTAAACAGACTATTAACCATCTAACAATATTGGAATCTTAACCACGTGCTATTAGTTACAATGCCAGCTGTAGTCAACAACTCAGTCAATGGACACCTGTCTTCACTAACATGAATCTGACTAATATTGTCTAGAATCAAGATTATATCTACAAACATATACTAATTAATCATGTATCTCAATTTCATTCATTCTTGCGTTTGGTTTTGTGACATTTGTTTTTTCTCCATATCCTTTTCATTGTTAGAATGAATAATGTTTCCCAAATTCGAGTCCCTACGGATGAAAATAAATTAGAAGGCAATGAAATTACCTCTCGAACTATGGACTTTAAAACGCACAAGGGCGTGCTGAAGCTGGGTGCAATAGTTATTCCACCCATATTTTCAGCATATACTTGGGGGACCTGCGAAACAAGTCGCAAGCAATAAATTACAAGTGTTTTAATACTCAAAAAACTCAGCTCAACGGTGTAGTATATAATAGTACCATACATACCTTCTGGTCGATACTATCGACGATCTGCTTTGAACACTTAATGATGCTTTGAGTGATGGAGAAAAGAGAATGAACGTCAAAGGAATCGTGGTCATGACTAACTTCATGAGTGGCATAAATGACTTCCAAAATTTCTGCGTCACTCATGGCAAATAGATTCTTCTTAGAGGCCTCCATGTTTTCAATACTTGTAGTAGTAGTAGTAGTAGTAGTACTGACTACTTGAGAGATTGATATGGAGGCCGAGCCCGTACGTGGTGATGGCTTGCTTGGAATGGAACCTCTAGATTTTGGGGTTTAAATCAGAACACAGAATAACTAGGATGGCTTGTCTTTGCAGTGAGTTCGGTATGGAACCTACAGCCCTATTTATAGCCTTATAAGCTTCTTCACCTTGGACACTAACTAGGGCGGTACCGTATAAGAAGGATCCACCTCATTATTATACTCCCAATTTGCCATATGCTACGTTTCACTTTCACATTGGATCCAACTTCTTTTTATGCGCGTGAATGTGTATTAAATGTTTTTCCCCCTCCGTTTGGATGAAGGAATTGAAAAATTACATAGAATTCTAAAATGACGGAATTTAAATCTCCATCATTTAAATTTCTGGCAATTAATAATTTTAGTGTTTTTATTTATGTATGTTGACTTTGTAAAATGACATAAATTACAGGGAAAAACAAATTTTTGCCCAATAGAAATTGTGACATGACGCTTCTTTTGGTGGAAATTAAACTCGGAAATCTCGACCTCCAATTCCCACTAATTTTTCTGCTCATCATTTAATAAGTTTCATGCTTAAGTTGATAAATAATGCAAATATCAATTTTTCCTCTTCAATTCTCGAATTAGTTTTCCTCCATCCAAACGGAGGAATCGTTTGAAGAAAAAAAAATTGTTATAATGCTTTCTTGTTTCAAAAAATGAATTCTACGAAATTTTAGACTTTGGAAACAGTTTATACTAGTACTTAACCATGAAAAGAAAATAAATAAATAAATAAAAGAAAAAAAATCGTGTTTTGATTCTTGAATATAGAATACACTCAATAGAGCGCAATTCATTCCCTTGACCTATTGCCAGGGCTAGAGTGTAAACCGTCCCCAAAGACACCAAGTAGGTGTGTGAACATGTCCCACTATGCCCACTAGCCCCTTGGGCACATGTGGTTTTCTTTTTTATTTTTTATTTTATTTTTAGAATTAAGAAAAAATAATATGGGTAGTTATGTTTCATAAAAGTATAACTTATTATTTGATTTTGTTTTTAATTTTAATTTTTTTAATATAAAAAATATGAATTTACCATATTATCCTCATTTAATTAATAATTTCAATTCTTAATGTTTGAATTAACCAAGAATATTTTCTGGTTTGAATTAACCAAAGATATTTTCTGGTATTTTAAATATTTCATCATTCTCTGCCTTTTTCTTTATATGTCCCACTATGTCCATATAACAGACACATATAAGTGCCAATTAAATTTGTGTTTCCCACTAATTATTATTATTTTCTCCAAAGAAGCATCCCCCGTTACCATAGTTTATCCAAAGTCGTGTTTAAGTCTTTCATCAACATGCATGAATAAATATATGGAATATCATTATTGTATGTACCGAAAGAAATTGTGGCTTCAAAATAAAACATTTTATTCTTTTTTGTGCAGATCCAATCGAAGATCGTCAAATATGTACTTCGACTTGTATTTTATGTACTCAACTACACGACTTTGCGCATAAGTGACAAAGTCGTTCAACGTCATCGATTTTGTTACTGCCTTACGTCACTATTTGTTTGAACAAAAGCGATCGTGTGACGTGCATGGTTGGTACGAGGACTCCAGAGGTGCGTTTTAAATTAATGGGCATATTTACTTATCAAGAAAGCAAAAGTCATGAATCCATATCCAAGATTAGAGCAAACCCAAGACTTTTTCGGATTTACAAATTATCTACCAACATGAAACTGCTGATAGCGAGACTCAAACATTGGTGGAGGATACAGTACAAGGACCTTACCAACTGAGCCAACCCTTGTTGGCAAGGTATATACAATGTTACATATGTGTGTAGAGTAAGAAAGCTAATAAAACCTAATCAAAATGTGTAAAAAAAAAATTAGAAAGAATAGTTTTGTAATTATTTATTGTCTAAGTTCTCTAACAAAGTCTATTTTTATTCTTTTTCTAAATGAAGTCCTTGATGATAAGAACACAACTTAAATATCCAAGATTGAACTGCAACAGGATTGAGACTAGAAAGGCCAACCAACAGGACTAGGGAAGCTTCTCTCCTCAAAGGGTTCCAGTCTGTCTTAGCATTGAGAAGGGAACCCAAAAGCATTTTAACATGTTCCCCATGTTATGATTATTTTCTCCAATTAAGCATTCCAACTAATCATAATCTTATCCAAAGTCGTATACCTTCCAAGTCTTGCTAATTATGCATATCATTAGCCTACTTGCCCAAAGAAATTGTGGCTTTCTCAAACTAATACAATTCATTCTTTTTATATGCAGATCCGATCAAAAGATGGTAAAATATATTCCTACTTGTATATACAAAGTCGGCACCTGGAAAATGATTAATGTTTTCAAAAAATAGAGATCTCGAAGTTGTTGGATATACAAATGCTGATTGGGCTGGCTCCGTTATAGACAGATGCTCTACTTCATGTTACTTCACTTTTGTGAGAGGTAACCTAGTCACTTGGTGGAATAGGAAACAAAATGTGGTTTCTCGATCTAGTGCTGAAACAGAGTATCGAGGAATGGCTCATGGAGTTTGTGAATTACTGTGGATCAGAAGACTATTGACAGAATTGGGTCTCAAGTCAGGAAAGCCAATGAAGTTACATTGTGATAACAAGTTAGCCATCGATATTGCCCATAATCCAGTTCAACATGATCAAACTAAACAAGTTGAGGTGAATAGACATTTTATCAAAGAAAAAATTGAGAAGAAGGTGATCCGCCTGCCATTTGTAAGATCAGAAGATCAATTGGCAGATATCTTAACCAAATCTATTTGTGGAAGAGTATTTCATGACTCACTTACCAAGTTGGGTATTGGTGACGTATATGCACCAACTTGGGAAGGAGTGTTCACGTGAGTCTCCTAATTAATCAAGAAGATTTATTTCCTTGATTAATTAAGGGATTTACTTTCCTCTGTTTTATAATTGATAAAGCATTGTATAATTAGGAGATATTTTCCTGATTTTTTATGTATCTAATTCCTTGTAAAGTCCACATGTAAACTCTTATATATACCTCCTTATGAAGAAGAATAAAGTTAACCTAATACATTCAAACCATATTCATATTTTAGCAAGGATAAACAAACCAGGGCGCCAATTTTAGAACCATCAAATACGTTGTTCACTTTTTTGTTATCCTGATAAACCAAGGTTTGGAATCTCTCCTCAGACTCAGAAATCTCCATCCCACCGGACCTTCCCCTCGCCTGCTCGTGAATCTCAGTTGCCTTGCCATTTTGTTCTGAAATAAATAAATAGTAAATTTGGCTCACACCCTTCAAATTCAACTTACTTTACCTACAACCCTTCACTTTTTGTTTCTATAAATAATACCCAATTTTATAAGTAAAAACCCATAACTAGGATCCAACTCATCAAGTTACCTTATTAAGCTCAATATCTGATTTATTATAATTTTTTGATTGTCAAAATACCCCTATTTAGATTCCCTCTAAAAATTTTGTCTACAATTAATTATCCGTTTTATTATTAAAATTCATTAATGTAGTCAACAATTTGTTGGCCAAAAAAGTCTGTTTTCCTTATTGCCTTTTTGAAATTTTGTTCCATCTTTCCCAAATAATAATTACCTATTTTAGAACTTGGATTTCATTTATTGTACCTAGTTTTTTCATGGATAATAATATACCTATTTTTATTATTATAAATTATTGTGTACCTATTTTTCTGTAATAATCTACCTATATTATTTTTATTATAAATTATTGTACACCTATTTTTCTATAATTTAGTTTTTTCATGGATAATAATCTTCCTATTATTTTTTTATTACAAATTATTGTGTATCTATGTTTTCTATAAATTATTATGTGCCTATTTTTCTGTAATAATCGACCTATTATTTTCAATAAATTATTGTGTATCTATATTTTCTATAAATAATCATGTACCTATTTTTTGTAAATTTTTTGGTAAATAATATACCTATATTTTTATACGTATATATTTATATTTATATTTTTCATAGGTACATTATTGGATATGTAATTTACATATATATATTTTTAGTTTGCAATTTTTAGGGCGATATGTTAATGTTAGAGAGAATAGTAACCAAAAGAAATGGGGTGATTAATATGCTATTAATAAGGAGTATTAATTACAGTTATGGTAGTTAATAAAATGCTTGAAATAAATTATAAATAAAATATGAAGTTTAGTGGCAATGATGTAAAAACGTAGGAATACTATGACCTCTTATATCCTACTGGTCATTTAAATTTGAAATTGGGTTTTGCATATAAATTTATAGAATAATGGGTATATGTCTAGGAAATAGAAAATGCAGGAATCTATATTGGACAAGCCCATAAATAAAATCAAATGACAAATGTACCCCCACTGTTAAAATTGCAGATTACATGTTCTGTATTGTGCCAAACGACAACCACCACCAAAGAAACAAGAGACCATCTGACCATATGATATGACACCGGCTGGTTATTCGCGCATGCATGCTGCACCTTGCACCAAAAGAAAAAAAAAAAAAAAAAAAAAAAAAAAAAAAAAAAAGCGAGTGCGCAGTGGCAAATAAATACCTTGCAAATTCTTGGCTTCTGCTTGAGGGGCCGGCGTTTTGACTTTTATGATGACTACATGATGATGGCCTATAAGAAAGACTTTTTATGATAACTGAGTGTTGAGTCTATAAGAAAGTCGCCTATTCATGAGGGTCTTTAGGGCTTCTGCCTGTCGAAGCCTTCTGGGAAAGAGTTGAAGTCTTTAACAAAAGTTTTAAAGTATTGCCACTAATTATTACACTGTTTTCTCTAATTAATTTTATCCAAAGTCGTAGACCATTCATTATATTCACATGGAACATGCTTTAATAATAATAAATTATTTTATATGACATCTCTTTAGCGTACGTCCGAAAGAAATTGCATGTGGCTGGCTTCAATCTGAAACAATACTCTTTTTCTGTACAACTCCACGACTCTGCCCGAGTGACAAAGTCGTCCAACGCCATCGATTTCGTCACTGCCTTACATCACTATATTGTTAGTGGGCTTGTATCTATATAGCAAAAAATATTGATATTTGCTTACAACTTTTCTTTTTATTTAATGTTTTAAGAAGGCACTTGTCACACTAGTTTGGGTAAAGACAGGTGGCAGCCTCTCAAGTGATATCCACAATCCCACATTGAAATAATAATCCAAGGTCTACCACCTTGGTCTTCTATAAAAAGGGCTTAAGTCCCAGAAAACGAGGTAACATTGATTTTGGCTATCAAGCCCTTACTTTGTCCAATATATTAATCACTCCATCCTTAAGCTAATTTAAATGTCGAAGAGCCTTTGGCCGGTATCACACAAATACCCAAGGTCTTACCGTTGCTCTTTGTCTTGTAGATTACTTACATCTGCCGAATGGCCCACAAGACTAAAGGCATCCTTACTCTTAAGTTGGGTCCAATAGTGGTCATCCATTTTTGGGCATCAACAATACTCTAACAACACTAACAGTTGAGCTAACAAAACTAGGCTTAGATTGTGCCACTTGTCACAATTTGATACGTCTGATATATGACTCTAACATCCCCCCGCAATCTCAGGAGTGGAGCAGCCAAGCATGAGATTGTGACAATGTCTGAGAAAGAGAAAGGAGCTTAAAAGCCTTTGGTACGAATGTCTACAAATTGTTCATTGGAGGACACTAACTGTAGAATAATATTATTTCCGATAACACGCTCCCTGATAAAATGAATGTCAATTTGTTCCATTGATTGACTAACTTTTTATTTGAACTAGGGGGAGAAACATTCAATTTATGGAGTAATTTTTTGGTGTGACCATTATATGACCATAACGTGGGACGGAAATACCCATAGAGCAATAGATCTAGTTGGTAATCTGGTTTTGATTGGTTAGATCAATTCTCAATCTCCACACGTGAATACTATATGGTGCTCGATAAGATTGGTTGGTGTATTCAATTAAGATTTTAATAGATTTTAAAGTAGTTAGAACTTTATGGAATTTATACAGTTTGATAGATTTTAATAGTGGATTTTAATAGATTTTAAAGTAGTTAGTACCAATTGAATTTCATAAGCATTTTGATGAAATTTGTTGGAATCTTATCATAGAGTTTGATAGACTGTTTTTATTCCATTTTTATAATTATAATAAACTTCTATAAATTCGAAAATTATAGTGGTAGGTCATCGTGTTTGATGTTGTTGATGGTAGTACAGATGGTGTGGTGGGAATGGTAGATTCATTAATGGTGGTGGGGAGAATGGTGGAAATGACCATGTCAAGTGGTGGTGGTGGTGGCAGTAGGAGATGGCAGTGGTGACGACGGTGGCGCTGACAATGACAGTGACAGTGGCGGTGGTGATATGGGGATGGTAGTGTTGTTGGGGTGTGGGTGGTGGTAGTGGCTTTGGGGTGGCAGTGTTGAAGGTGATTGGGGGTGGTGACGGTGGGGGGTGGTTGTGATGGTGGTGGTGGTGGTTGAGGTGGAGGCAGTGGTGGGTGATGGTGGGGTAGAGGTGGTGGCGCTGGGGTGTTGGTGTGTTTGGGTGGAGGCGACGATTGTGGTGGCCGTCGTGGTCATGGTGAGGATGGCAAAGGTGGGAGTGGCAGTGACGATGATGGTAGAGGCAATAGTGGTAATGGTGGCAGTGATGGTGGCGGTGGTGGTGACAGTGGGGGTGAAGGCAAGAGTGGTATTGGTTGTGGTGGTGGATGTTGTGAAGGTGGTGACGGTTAGGGTGGTGGTAATGGTGAGAGTGGTAGCGGTGGTGGCTGTGGTGGTAGTGTAGGTGGTGGCGCTAGGGGTGGCTCGGGCGATGGTTGTGGTTGTGGTTGTGGTAGGGGTGACGACGGTAGGAGTTGCAATGGTGATGATGTTGGTGGCTGTGGATGTGGCGGTGTAGATGGTGACAGTGGATGTGGCAATGGTGATGGTGGTGGTGGCGGGGGGGTGGCAGTGACGATGTTGGTGATAGCCATGACAAAATAGGTTGGTGGGGGAGGTGCATCAGAGAGAGGGTTAAGGGTTGTGCCGGTGGTGGTTGGTCAGTGGTCGCAGGGAAGGAGGTGGCTGGGTGGGGAGTGTGGTCATCAATGGTTTTTGCGGCTAATGGGGGTTTTTTTTTTTTTTTTTTTTTTTTTTTTTTTTTTTTTTCTCTTATTTTTTTTTTTTTTTTTTTATTTTCCTTTAAAATTTCGAATTTGCCCCTTAAATTGATGAAAATTTAGATGGACATTCAAAAAATTGACGGCGATTATAACAAAGGGGCAAAACTAGCCGCAATTTTGCCTAAATTAAATGGGAAGCATGAGTTACCAAGGAATATTTATTTTAAGCTTAACAATACTGAAAAGAAGAGCACAATAACATTGCAGTACTTGAAACAAAAACAAACATCGGTGGGCACCACAACATAATATTGTTGCCCATTATTTTATCAAATGAAGACACCATAGCACAAAAAACAGGAAGAATAAAGGCAACATCATGTTTATGCTGCATCAAATATACTCATGTTAAGCGAGTGCAGTAATCAATGAACGTGACAAACCAACGGAAACCATGAGAAGTCACATGGGCAGGGCCCCATACATCAGAATGTACTAACTCAAAAGGCAATGTAGTTTTATTATTACTCAAGGGAAAAATAGTACGGTGGCTCTTGGCCATTACAAAAGTCTCACATTTGAAGCTAATCTCATCACACGAACTAAATAATGAAGGAAACAAATGTTTAAGATAACCAAATGACAAATGTCTTAAGCGACGATGCCACAGCCAAAGTTGTTGCTTGTCTTTGACACTGGCACTTTGGACTTTATTAGAGACACAACCACAAATTGCTGTAGCCGGTAACTGTAAGTAATACAACCTCTTTATTCGTTTACCATGCCCAATCTTTTCGTGAGTCTTGAGATCCTGGAAAAAACAATGGGTAGAATAGAAAGTAGCAGACGCATTAAGTGTATCAAGTAAACACCCAACAGATAACAAATTGCAACGAATATTTGGAACCAAGAGTGCATGGGACAGAGGTAAAGGAGTAAGGTGGATGGTGCCTTCACTCATAACTGGGGAAGGTAAACCATTAGCACTAGTAATATAAAGGTCACGAGGGTTATGAGACAACTCATCAAACATATTATCATCATAAGTCATATGATCAGAAGCACCAGTGTCAATTATCCAAGTATTAGAACTCATACATGGAATGGTATCGGAAGCACACAGATAAGCAGACGAGCTGGAGGACGAGCCTCATTTTGAGTCACAGTGCAGGCGGCCTTGGAACCGTACATACGAGCTTTATTGTCAGCAAACCAATCGGGATAACCATGGTCCTTAAAACACTTCTCAGAGTAATGATTCTCATTACAATGACGACACTTAGGAGGACCGTCAAGAGAGCTAGGGGTAGAGCCAGAAGGACGAGACCTAACAAGAGAAGAAAATTTTCTGGATGAGGAGCGACTGGTCGTGTCGTGCTGTGCGATCGGTCGTTGACGTGTTAGGTCAACTTTGAGGGCCATTAAACCTCCTCCAAGCATAGCGGACTGAGGGGTGTCTTCCTCCATGACCATGGCATAGGCTTCGAGAAGGGGCAGGACAAGACTAAGAGCAAGGATATGGCTACGGACACCATCATACGGTGGATCAAGTCCTCCAAGAAAATCATAAACTCGATTGGCTTCAATTTCTTTCAAACGACGAGCCCCATCATCATCACACTTAAACTCATGTGGACGCAGACAATTAATCTCCTGCTAGATAGCATGGAGTTTTTCATAGAACACTTTGACAGAATCACCATTCTAACATGTATGTATGGACTGCCGTCGGAGTTGAAACAATTGAGAACTATTCTAAGTCACAGTATAGGTCTTTCGGGCAGCCTCCCATATATCAAAAGCAGTATCACCATGTTCAAACAAGGCACGAACTGGCTTAGTCATGGATTGAAAGCCATGACTGCACCAAACAATTATCTTCTTCCCATTCGGCATAGCCTCTACTACAAAATAACCCTTGCACGACCAAATTTTGCGCGACGGAAAATTATTCGTCGCTCAAAGTCACTTTGCGCGACGAAACTAAAAATTTCGTCGCTAAAAACCTTGCGCGACCAACTTTTGCGCAACGAAAAATAATTCGTCGCTCAAAGTGACTTTGCGCGACCAAATTTTGTGGGACGAAAAAAAATTCGTCGCGCAAAGCTACTTTGAGCAACGAAACAACAAAACTTCGTCGTGCAAAGTCCTTATAAAATAAATAAATTTAAAAAAATTATTTTTTAAAATCTTTGTTAGAAAAATATATTATTGTTGTTTGGATTGGGTTTTTGTTAGAAAATATATTTTTAAAATTGACGATCAAATTAGATCATTGTATTCATATAGGGTCAAAGAGTGTAGCTATAAAAAAATCATCAAAATCGGAGTTAAAATAACCGTTAAATCGTGATTTTTCATTTATAACTGTCGAAAAGTTATGTCCCATTACTTGATCTCTGAATGTTCATTTTTTCCGATTTTCAGCAGATATGATCTTGAAGTATAAACAAACAAGTTTGATGGTTGGATCGTTCAAACTAGTTTCGTAGAATGCGTATGCCATCAAAACAATATATTCACTAACAATTAAGAGTTTATTTATACTTTTGTTAAATATAACATAAGATTTTGTGGTATCCACTAGTGTAAATATTCTAAATTGAAGATCAAATTCAGTCATTGTATTCATATAGGGTAAAGGAGTGTAGCGGTAAAAAATCATCAAAATTGGAGTTAAAATAACCGTTAAATCATGATTTTTCATTTATAACCGTCAAAAAGTTTTGTCCCGTTACTTGATCTCTGAATGTTTATTTTTTCCGATTTTTGGCGAATATGATCTGAAAGTATAAACAAACAAGTTTGACGGTTGGATCGTTCAAACTAGTTTCACAGAATGTGTATGCCATCAAAACAATATATTCACTAACAATTAAGAGTTTATTTATACTTTTGTTAAATATAACATAAGATTTTGTGGTATCCACTAGTGTAAATATTCTAAATTGAAGATCAAATTCAGTTATTGTGTTCATATAGGGTAAAGGAGTGTAGCGGTAAAAAATCATCAAAATCGGAGTTAAAATAACCGTTAAATCATGATTTTTCATTTATAACCGTCGAAAAGTTTTGTCCCATTACTTGATCTCTGAATGTTTATTTTTTCCTATTTTTGGCGTATATAATCTGAAAGTATAAACAAACAAGTTTGACGGTTGGATCGTTCAAACTAGTTTCATAGAATGCGTATGCCATCAAAACAATATATTCACTAACAATTAAGAGTTTATTTATACTTTTGTTAAATATAACATAAGATTTTGTCGTATCCACTAGTGTAAATATTTTAAATTGACGATCGAATTAGTTCATTGTATTCATATAAGGTCAATGAGTGTAGCTGTAAAAAATCATCAAAATCGGAGTTAAAATAACCGTTAAATCATGATTTTTCATTTAGAACTGTTGAAATTTTTTGTCCCGTTACTGGGTCTCCGAATGTTTGTTTTTTGCGATTTTTGGGGTATACAATCTTGAAGTATATACAAACAAGTCTGACGGTTGGATCGTTGAATGGTGTGTGTATATATATATATTTATTTACTTATTAAGTAGCTTTAAATTTATTTATTTTGTACGTATAATACTTAAGAAATTGGTATATACATTTATTAAGTAGCTTTAACCTTATTTATATTTTAAATCGTTAAAAAAAAATTTATTTTTATTATTCATAACAATTATTTTTATAAATATCGTGCTACGAACCAATTTTTCGTCTCTCAAAAGTTTGCGCGACCAACAATTCGTCGCGCAAAACTCCAAAAATTTGGGCGGGTACCAAAAATGGGACGCGGATTAGACTTTGCGCGACCAATATTTTGTGTCGTTCAAAACTTTGCGCGACCAATATATATTTTTCGTCGTGCAAAAATTTGGCGGGTACCAAAAATAGGACGCGGGAATTTTATTAGACTTTGCGTGACCAATATGTATTTTTCGTCGCGCAAAAATTTCAAAATTTGGGCAGGTACAAAAAATGGGACGCGGGATTTTTTTTTTGACTTTGCGCGACCAATATACTAATATTCGTCGAGCAAAACTTTGCCCGACCAATAACATCGTTCGTCGCGCAAAGTGATACCGTTTTTAAAATGAAAATAACTCCACCATTTTCTCAGTGTCTTTCTCTACTCTTACCTCTCCTCTCTCTTTCCCTCTCCCCAAATCCCACCATTTCTCTCACACTCACTCCTCTCACTTAATCTCTCATCATCTCTCTCTTCACTATCTCTCACTCTCACTCACTCTCTCATCTCTCTTTTCACTATCTCTCACTCTCACTCACTCTCTCTTCTCTAATTCTCTCACACTCACTTCTCTCTCTCATTCTCACTCACTCTCAATCTTGCCAAAAGGTAGATTCTCTCCAAATTTTAAATTTTTTTTCATTAATATGTGTTTTTGGAGTTAGTTTTGAGTTTGTGTGGGGTTTGGGGTTGAGTAAAGGGGAGGGATTGGAGTTTGGGTTGGATTTGTTGTATAACAATTTTAGGGGAGATTATCCCTTTATTTATTTATTGTACTTTGTTAATTTATGTGTACATTTTGAATATTATATATATATTTATTGGATAATTTGATCACTATTTTTCATATGTAATTTTATTTTGAATATGTCAATTTAAATTAAAGTAATTAAATTAAATTTAAAAAGTAAAATTTTGAATAAATTAATATAATTAAATAAATATCAATTTAAATTAAAGTAACGAAAAAAATCATACAATTAAATTAAATTTAAAAAGTTAAAATTCGAAATAATTAATATAATTAAATTAATATTAAAGAAATAATAAAACAAAAAGTCAAAAACCAAAATATTTCGTCGCGCAAATAATTAATATAATTAAATTAATATTTCGTCGCACAAAAATTTGAAATAATTAATATAATTAAATTAATATAAAACCAAAATAATAAAACAAAAAGTCAAAAACCAAAATATTTTTTCGTCGCGCAAAGTCGCTTTGCGCGACCAATATTTTCATCGCGCAAAGTAACTTTGCGCGACCAATGTTTTTCGTCGTGCAAAGTCAATTTGCCCGACCAATATTTTTGGGTCGCTCAAAGTCTCTTTGCGCGAAGAATGAAAAAGATTCGTCGCGCAAAGTCTTTCTTCACGATCTTTGCGAGACGGAATCTGCGCGACGAAGTTTCTGTTGCGCTAAAATTTGTGTGACTACAATGTATTTTTCGTCGTGCAAAGTGTAAAATGTAGTAGTGAGACAGCGGAATCTGAAGACTGAGCAGGCTTCTTCCCATTAATCCAACTTGCCATACGACTAGTAGTAATTGTAATACACGCACCACGAGACCGAGAGGCATAATTGGAGCCATCCAATTTGTCAGAAGTAATCGGGGTTGAGTAATCACGCGAGGGACGTTCCTCCTTTGTTGCAGACGCATTAGCACCCACCATGTCTTTGGATTCATCATCCATGATAACAGCAGAAAAAAAAACACAATACGAAGCAAATACGACAAACCCAACACAGGTCACCAGAAAGTCGGCCCTGATGCCAAGTCAAACAATATGGGTAGAATATTTTTCAGATATATTTCATTCTCCAAAATGAAGTATTTATAATACAAGGTTACAAACCCTAGTAGAGTTATACTATGAAATAAGAAAAATCCTAATTACATAATATTTATACAAAAGGAAATAAATAAAATCCTAATAGGATAATAACGAAATATCCTAATAGGGCTAGGATATCTCGCCAACACAAACGCGCCTTCTTCTTGACATGGCAGCACTTATAGCTGAAGAATGTCTCCATGGAATTGCCACACTCGTAGCATACCATTGCCTCTAGGGTGCTTCCAGTTGCACCTGGGATGCTAAAGCAGCTGCAGACGTGACCAGTTTCTTCAACCTCCGTCTCATGCTGTTGATTAAAAACTTGTCCAAAGTTTTCTACTGTTAGTGTTACGTTCTGATTCCACGTGTGGTATTTCTCGAGAACCGTATACATTGTCGAACCACCAAGGGCCACAAGCCTACGGCCTTGGATGAAAACAGCCCATCCACTCTTGTCATCTTTGTAGGAAAGCAGCTTCTGAACTTGTTTTACCACGTCCTCAATCTGCTTATTGATAACCTTGATATGGAACATGCTTTCTATGGCGGACCAGAAGGTGCTAAAGCTGTCATCCCCTCTGTCATTATTTGCGTTCTTCTCCACAGGATATAACTCAATAGAAATCTTTGGTTCATTTTTTATTTCATCATTTATAAGGGCAGTTGCTTTCTCCTTGAACTGATTCATCCACACTGAATCCCCTCCGTAGAAGAAAATGTAATCGTCTTTGTTCTGTGGGAAATAAAATGTATATATACAGTTAGTTTCCAACTGCGCGATGTTTGCATTTAAGAAAAGTGATCACTTTAAATCCTAATTTTTCATGAGAACATATTATCGTCAGCCTGCAATTGAATCCTAATTTTTTTAGGTTCTCCTTTAAAAAAAACCAAATCAGAAGTTATTTAGTCATTTGCGTTATTGTCGTTCGATTTTTATTTGATACACAGTGTTTGCCTATAGACTATAGAACACAACAAATTTCTTATATCTATTTGATTTTTTGTGTGTGCAGGCATTACGTGTATGTGCAATTAGCATGGACAACGTAAATTATAAAATGAACATCCATCAATTTGTTAGGAAGAACTCACCCACGTGGATATCTTAATGCCATCCATTAACGCGGGAAAACCATGTATCTTGGAGAGAAAGTAAGAGCTGTTCTTCTTTTTCCTGTGTGAAAGGAAAGGCTTGGCATCCCCATATCGAAATCATGCGCAGAGCGTTGAAATGTTGGAGCGGACTCTTTGTGTTCGACACAACCAGCATAGGCTTACCATTAAAGTTCCAATCCTCCTTGATGTACTGATGTACTTGATGCCTGCAATGTGGGCACCACCCTGGCCTACTGTGTACCATGGCATCTTAGCCCGCAGGGCCTCAAACTTGCGTTGCAGAACTATAGTCCACTTCTCTACTATAGGAATCCAAACAATCTTATACTCATTATTATCCTTTGTAAAATCATATATGGGTCTGAGACAAGCAATATAATCCTCAGATATCTCTAGGCTCGAAATGAACAACAACACATTCTTCGTCCTTAGGATGTCGATGTTAACCTGTTAGAAATTAACATTATGCACGCAATTATAAAATAATGTGCATGACACAAATTTGTAAATATCTTTATTCATTCAAAATTCAAAAGAAATTAATGTGCTATGATGAGAGAGCAAACCAGTTTCTCAGTGGAACCATCGAAAATGGTTGTCTCCGCATTATGTTTGAAAAAGATTAGGATCTTCATAACCTCCATAATCTCAGTAGGAATTTGGAAGAGCTGTTTGAGCTTCATGTAGGTCTGTAACTTCTCTGTATTAAATAATACAAAAAAGGAATGTCAGCATTGTATTGCCAGAGCAACATATGCATTTCCTTGTGAATGCGCATCAAGTAAACCCACCTATTTCCTCTTTGCAGATCTTCAGCTGTTGCTTAAGTTTATTGAGGATGATTGTGATCTTCTGAGCATACTGGACAAGGTCGTGTGAGTTCCCCCTGATATGAAAGAATTAAAACAGTTATACTACGTTCAAATCAGTTCTTGGTAAATGATACTTGGGCGATGTATATGTTATATTGTTTGCTTGTCAATCTAAACAATTGATTAATTAAGCGTACATGATGTATAAGCATGGAGAAGATGTGGATGAAACTTACTCATCACTAGTAAGGAGGGTGATGTTAGTGGCGCAAGCTACGGTTGTAATGATACACCAATAGACATTCACCCAGATATCTTTCCTTGCATTTGCCAAGATTTCTCTCAACTCCTTTACATCATTATAAGTGATGGAATGCTTCTCCAATTGAAAGATGCAATCAATCACTTGCAATGTGGACATGATCACATTGTTGAGATCAGTGATAGCTCTGCCGCGTTTCTTGAGGTTTTCGGGCTTGAGAAAGATTGGCACACCCTTAAGGAATGCCACAGACATGGCAAGTTGGTCAGATTGTTGATGCTGGGCACTCAGCCAGAACTCTCCATATTCCAAAGAAAAAGCCGCCAGGGCCAACACAGCCTTCGCTTCCCATGAATACTTTGACACCTTGTTAAGTATTTTCAACGTAGCATCGTGGGCATTCTCTTGACCTGGAGCCTTACATAGCACCTGAAATAATTGCATATTTAATTACCATGATGAGTAATATATGTATTAACTTGAATATGATTAATATTGTCTAGAATCAAGAATATCTCTACAAACATGTACTACGAATTATGTATATCTCAATTTCATCATTCTAGCGTTGGTTTTGTGATAATTTTTTTTCTCCATATCCTTTTCAATTTTTAGAATGAATGTTTCCCAAATTCGAGTTCCTTCTCCCAATTGATGAAAATAAATTAAAAGGCAATGAAATTACCTCTCCAACTATGGACTTTAAACGCACAAGGGCGTGCGGAAGCTGGTGTAAATAGTTATTCCATCCATAGTTTCAACATGTACTTGGGGGACCTGCAAAAACAAGTTACGTACAAACAATAAATTACAAGTGTAAAATACTCAAAAAATCCCCTCAATGGTATGTCCCCCCCACCCCAAACACTATTCCCAATATTCACACACCCAACCGAAGGTTGTTAAGAGCTAGTATAATAGTACCATACATACCTTCTGGGTTGATACTCTTCTCGACGATCTGCTTTGACACTTAATGATGCTTTGAGAGTGATGGAGAAAAAGAGAAATGAACGTCAGAGGAATTCGTGGTCATGATTAACTTCATGAGTGGAATAAATGCCATCCAAAATTCTGTGTCACTCATGGCAAACACGTTCTTCTTAGCCACCTCCATGGTTTCATCACTTGCAGTAGTACTGCTGACTGAGGCCATGGTGATGAATTGCTTGGAATGGAAACTCTAGATTTTGGGGTTTAAGTCAGAACACAGAATAACTAGGATGGCTTGTCTTCGCAGTGAGTTCGGTATGCCTGCCTACAGCCCTATTTATAGCCTTATAAGCTTCTTCACCTTGGACACTTTAACTAGGGCAGTAAATTAGAAGAGCTTTGAAAGGTTGCACTCGAAGTACAACAAGAAGTTTGGAAAGGTTTTTCGCTTAGCATTAGGGTTGAATATGGTGAGTACGGTGTACTAATTAAAATTATATTTATTTCACAATTCAATATATCCTTTTTGGTCATTTTATATTTAGTAATTCAATAAATAATTTGATAGTAGAGTGTACTCAATTAATTTTAAGGTTCATTTAATAACACTCTAATAAAATTTAGGAACAATAGTTTTGTAATTATTTATTGTCCAAGTCCTCTAACAAAGTCTCTTTTTATTCTTTTTCTAAATGAAGTCTTTGATGATAAGAACACAACTTAAATACCCAAGATTGAACTGGAACAGGATTGAGACTAGAAAGGCCAACCGACAGACTAGGGAAGCTTCTCTACTTAAACGAAGACTTTTTCTCTGATAGTTTGAAAGAAAGTCGCCTATTAATGACGAATTTAAAGGGTTCCAGTCTGTCTTATAGGTATGTAATTCACCACATCTCTGAAAATAAAAATGACAAAACAAAGTCTTTTGGGAAAATGTCGGAGTCTTTAACGAAAGTCCTAAAGTATTGATTATTACATTTTTCTCAATAAAAGAAACCCCAAAAAATAAAATAAAAATACTCTTTGTTTTGATTCTTCAACATATAGAATACAATGCATATCCATGTTAGCATTGAGAAGGGAAGGTTTGTTGGAAAATTTGGTTGAAGGATGCTACTTTTCCTGCAAAACATTATAGAAAATATATATTAGAAAATTATAATTTACATTGATATAGTAGATTAAATACAATTAATGAAATTACAGTAAGATACTTATCTTTTGGGATGTAGAAAATCATTCTACCTAATACTTGAGTAAAATAGTTTTAGGTTGAGGCATGTCATTCACTGTCCTTAAGAGTAGATTTCACCCATCGAAGACAATGTCTCTGTGTAGCAAGGTTGTATGGCGCCATACCCTCCAGGATACAACAACCTATGACCCTCATAAGCGTACACTGGCAATACGTGGGTCGGATGAACAACTCAAATCTTTCCCTTGATAAAAGAAAACAAATTGAAACACAAACTCAAGAGTGTTGAGTAGAAAATAATGAAGAAATGTGCCAATCTAATTTCTCCTTTTTTTTCAACGTATAGCTTGAATATGGTTTATACATAGGAGCTTTCCAAGTGGAGGTTTGGTTATTAAACAAGCAATTAAGATGCATAATATGCTCCCACAGTTAAAATGGTCTACATGTTTTCTCCAAATTCAAGACATTAAAATCCAAAACAAAACTGCCAAAAGAGATTTTAATATTCATATCAATAGAACACGTCCAGCTATACCAAAAGGAAAAGGTTTTGAAATCTCAACTTTTAAAATCACCATTTAACACATATTTAAAATTTCAATTCAATAAATATAGTAATAATAACAAATATAAATTTAATAATAATTTTGTATTTTGAAATACTCACAAAAATTCCAACAAGGTCCATACCCAAGGAACCCAGAAGAATTTTAAGCCCGTTTGGTTTATGGGAAATGAGGCTTGTGAATGGGAAATCAATTACTTTCCCATGTTTGGTAAGTCCAAGCATGAGAAATAGTTGCCTGACACATGAGAAAGTAGGGGAAAAGTGAAGTCCTCCTCCCAATTTGGATTTTGTTTTCTCTCATCATAGGAAAGTTTGGGAAAATGAGCCAACATTAAATGCACATTGTTCATGACCATTTTTATCCTCATTAACATTTTAGAATTACAATATATATAATTAAATGCATTCTTTTTTTATTTGATTTAATATGGGTATAATTGAAAAATTATACAAACTTTGTTTTCCATTCCTACTCAAAACAAACATGGGAAAGGAAATAAAGTGATATCTCTCGGTTACTCTCCTAACATTACCGAACATGAGAAAAGAATTTTCCATTTCTCATTCCTTGGGAAATGACATGGGAAATGATTTCCTCTCAAATCTGTTCCATGAACCAAACGGGGCCTAAAAACATCCGCAATGGACTCATTAAACCACCCTCCTTAGTTAAATTTTAGGGAGGAATTGGAAAAATACAACTCTAATAAGAGCTCGTAAATCTAAGGAGAACCCTATCCATGTCCTAAAATAGGGAGACCTCTAGGAGTTCCTAAATCTAAGTAAAGAGAAATGACTCCTAGTGGCTCTCTATAATTTAATACTGCTTTGTTTTATGCATATTTTAAACTTTTAATTAATACTAACTTTTTTTTTTTTATAGAGATTGACCAATTATATTGAATTAGATTTTGTGTATTTTTAACTAAATTTTAATTAAAAAATAGGAAGTATGATGGTAGATGCTTAAACACATTTGTGTAAGTCAAAGACAAGCACCAAGTTGCCACAAATTATGATTATTTTCTCCAATTAAGCATTCTCACTAATCATAATCTTATCCAAAGTCGTATAGCTTCGAAGTATTGTTAATTATGTTTCTCGTTTTTGAAAATAGAACATGCTTTAATAGTAAATTTATGACAAAGTCGTACAACATCATCGACTTCGTTATGCCCTACGTCACTAATTTTTATTTTTTTCAATCAATATCCATGCTACTGTTGATACAATCGTATTTGTTTGGGAAATACATGTTAGGAGGCTAAACAGTTTTTTCCTCGAAAGGACTCAAAATTTGGGTTCGCAGTTTTATTAAATCATTGAAGAATGGTTTACCTATATATATATAGGATAATTTTCCAAAATTTGGGCATACTTGTCAAGTGAATACACAATATAATGCAAACGATGACATCGGTGGTGTATTCATTGAGGTTGTTAATAGTTCATGTTAGTGTATTCATTGAGGTTGTTAATAGGTTGTTAATAGTTCGTGTCAGTGTATTCATTGAGGTTGTTAATAGTTCATGTCTTTGGATATTTACACTAGTACTATAACATCATATGACAGATGATAGAAGTGTCTACTTTGGGATATAGCTACAACTGCAAGACGTGCACTGCTATAGAAATTATAGAATACTACGATAGTATAGTTATGTGGTGCATCTTCTATACGTGTTATAATATGGGGTGAATGACAGAACTTATTTTTTCCCATTGCATGATGAGCAATTTCTCTAACATGGTGGAACGATTTATTGAGATATTTATGAATGACTTCTCAATTTTAGGTTCATATTTTGATTCTTGTTTGGATAATTTGGCATTAGTGGTGGCATAATTTTGTCCCTGGATTTCAAATATTAGAATCCTTGCTATTTTCTGTAAAGCATCTCATAGGATTTTGACGTCACTTGTGGGAAAATTTGTGAATCCGGTTAGCATGCTACCTTTAGTTTGAGTTTGCATTGCTATTCCTATATTACTCCAAAATTATCGAAAATTAATTGTACCAAAATCTCCGAAGATTCAAATATCGTCACGAGGGCTGATCCAATTACTAATAATAACTATGAAAGATCTTAGGCATTGCATTGGAATTAATAAGTGTGTTTTTTTCATAGCTTTTTCATTGTGACCTTTGTTAACTTTTGTTGCTCAATTTGTATCCATATGCTTGTGTGGTTTTTTAAGTGGCCACGTGACTTGTGTTGGGTGGCCTTGCACATATAAGAGCGACTCTAATAGGAAAATAATTGTGTTTATTATTTTAACTCAAGTTGTATGCTGATTACCGTAATGCCAACGATGACGTCGTTGGCAATATAGGTGTCAATGATCGATCCCAATATAGCATCAAAATCATCGAAATTAATTGTGTCAAAATCGCCGAAAATTCAGATATCGTCATGAGGGCCGATCCAATTACTAATAATAAATATGAACGATCTTAGGCATTGCATTGGAATTAATAAGTGTGTTTGTTCATAACTTTTTCATTGTGACCTTTGTTGACTTTTGTTGCTCAATTTGTATCCATATGCTTGTGTGGTTTTTTAAGTGGTCACGTGACTTGTGTTGGTTGGCCTTGCACATATAATAGCAACTTCAATGGGGAAATATTTTTGCTGAATATTTTAACTCAAGTTATATAATGATTATCGTTTAAAATATTTGATACGTGTCTATTATGTGTAATTATTTTTTTTTATTTTATTTGTTTATGTAACCATATTTATGTTTATGGACACAAGCAAATTGCCACCTTCAGCTGGCGAGTTATCTGGTGTCTCAATGGTAGGGGTTCGAAACCCGTTGAAAGTACTTTGTGACCAGGAAGCAAGCCGAACCTGGAAACCCCCCCCCCCCCCCCCACCATTTATTATCTTTCCACCTTTTGAATACCCCCCACCCAAAAAAAAAAAAAAAAAAAAAAAAAAAAAAAAAAAAAAGTGAGCAAAAATGCTTTCTTCCGATAGTCTCTTCAAAGTAAATTCTTCAAATTGTGGTCTGTTGACATACGTGGCAATTCGAAGGGTAAAGTTTTGTACCCTAACCGCCTCTTCAATGTAATTAATTTGACGTAAGCTACTATAACAGCATACTTTGTACACACATGTGTTCATATGATTTTATATTTTTCGCATGTTCATATGATTTTATGTTTTTCACGACGTTCAGTCTCTAGAACATGTGAAAATGACTACTGCACTCAAGAACCCTTGTTACTAAAAGACTTGAAAGACGTCATCGTTTGCATTATTTCCAACGTCATATGATATCAATGTTTTGAAAGGCGAGGCGTTGAAGTGAGGCGTTTTATGTCTCGCAAAGCGAGGCGTAAGCCTCGAGGCGATAAGGCACAAGCCTTTTGAACATTCAATTATCACAAATAAAAATATATTAGTATATTTATAATATGTAAAACATATGATCCATATATGTTGTGAGGTCATTGATTCATAAATTGAAACATCTCAAGCCTCTTTTTAAGCTCTAAATTAATTTAGACTGTTATAGACTGGATATGAATTCAAATTTATAAGATAGGATTCACATCTTGTTTGAATAGATTGAAAGAGAGGCTTCCATTAGAAATATGTGGGTGGATATGGCTGAGAGCTAGTCAAAATTGAAACAGAGGGAAATCTGATTTTTGTGAACCTTCTATTGGGTGAGAGCAGAATATAAAAGGCACAGGAGGGACTAATTAATATAATAATTTTTTATTGTGAAGGAATGGAAGAAGTGAGACCTGAGCTTATGTTATGTTCTTAAACTTAAAAACCATAGATGTTGAAACGCTGGCGTTTTGCTTGACTTTTTAAACACAAAAGCTGTACCATACGGGATCGTTTTGAGAGAAATAAAGTTAGGTTTCATTGTCTTCTTCTCCGCTCTGCAACGCCCCTGCAATTTCGAGCGTACGATTTTGGAATTTGGCATACGCCTCCGTAACTTGGCGTATGCCTTTAACAACAATCGCTAAACAGAGGTACGCTTGAGGCGTTTTACCATCGCCTCGCCTCGCCTCACGCTCTCAGGCGCGCTTAGGCATGCCTTTCAAAACATTGTATGATATTGTAGTAGTGTACGTATCCAAAGAAATAGAAGACAACTCTGCACTGATATGTACTATTAACAACCTCAATTAATACATAATATAATGCAACGATGACATATCGGTGGTGTATTCATTGAGATTGTTAATAGTTCATGTCAGTGAGAGTTGTCTTCAATTTCTTTCTATATGTACACATAACATCATATGCCGCTGTCAATAATGGAAACAATAACGTACGTCGGTGATGTATTAATTGAAGTTAATAATACATGTCAATGCAGAAATGTCTTCAATTTCTTTGGATATATACGCTATATAACATCATATTATGTACACACATGTTCATATGATTTTATATTTTTTACATGTTCATATGGTTTTATGTTTTTCACGAAGTTCATTCCCCAAAACATGTGAAAAATGACTATATTGAACTCGAGAACCCTTGTTAAAAGAATTGAAGGGCGACTTTTGATCAATTATGCTTGCTTGCTGGGCCAGACTGGCCATTGTCATATTTAATTCTAACATATGAATATCATGCACATGGCAGTTTTAATGATTATTTAATGTAAGTTGGTTATACTATTTGTTGGATTTTCCCACTAGTTATCAGTTTATCATCTTGAGCATTGATTTGAAAATTGCTTGGATTCTTAAAATTGAAGAGGATGATATGTATATTTTTAAACCTATATGATTTTAACACTCTTTAAATTCCAGCAAAACTAACAAAGTTCTAAAAAAAAGGAAAAAAAAATATTAAATTACTGAAAACAAATAAAGTTTTGAGATTTTGAAAATTCCTTTAATTTTTTTGGAATTCTTTCAATCTTTTTCTCTTTTGAACTTTAACAAGTGTCAAAAAATGTCATTTGTTGTTGGGATATGCTCCTCTTCAATTTTAAAGAGCCAAACCACATCATGTAACTAACAAAAACAAGAAAGAATAACCTAATAAAAATACAAAAATGAAGAAAAACGAATAACCGCATAAAAGCAAAAAAAATGACTTCATTTTAATCAAATGGATAAATATTGCGGACTTAGGTTTTGATCTCTTTAGTTTTCTTTGTCTATTGCTATTCCTCTTTCTTGCTTGTAATGTAGATGCGGAACTACTGTCTGGCTTTCATAGAATGCTTAAATCACAAAGAAAAACGAAAATTGAAGCAGAAATTGAAATAATAATACACTACACCAAATTGAAGCTTTTACGCCTTGATATTTACGGCACGCTTTTTGTGCATGTCGTTAATAACTTATATTTACGGTATATGACAAAGCACGCTTTAAAAAGATAGTAAAGCGTGCTGTTAATAACTAATATTTATAGCAAAACATGCCTACTACATAAGGAATTAATGTGTCATCCAAAGGAAAAGGCAAGGTTGGTGAATTTGAGACAAAAGAAGAAAAGAGGAAACCTAGGGGTCGAGCACGATTGCAATATCTTAGCAAAGGAAAGATCCTCGAGGCCAGCCACATGGGGAAGATGTAGCTAAGTTTGCTTCTCTCCTTGGTGCCACAAGAAGGGAGTTGGTGCCTATAACATTAGAGAATTGGAAAGATATTTCAGAAGACTTCATGCATCAGTTGTGGGAGCACGCTCATGTAATTTCAATTAGCTATGTTTTCTTTCTATTTTTGTTGTTTAAATTATGTTTCTATTTCTAATAATTTCGACTGGCGGACCCAATCAAAGACAACTGTGGGCAGCTGCCCACACTGACCAAAAACCCTTCAACCGTATAATCCCACTTAAATTCATAATTTTTAATTATTTTTAGGTCCTTTCCAAGTAAAGCCCCCACATAGCCCATTCAATACACACTTAAAGCCCAAAACTTATATTAAAAAAGAAAAACCCTAAACCCTATGTTAAAAAAGAAGAATAGAGATCCCACCAAGTTCACTCATTTTGTAATTTTGTGGAGAACTCAGCCGCCAAACTCGTGATTTGGCAGAAGTCTACAACCCAACAAATCAAACTCGCTACTTTAATTGATTTTACAGGTTAGTACTTAGTTGTTTTTTACAAACTAATTTCATTATATTCTTATTTATATGCATTCAATTTGTACTGATGATTGATTTTATATTTATCTATATATATATATATATATCTTGATGAAAAATAATATAAACTATTTATGACAGTTATGGAAAAATATTTTAAAAGAAAATATGAGTTGGAGTTGTCGGGACCTATTGGGAGAAGTGATGATAGTTCAAAGCAAAGTCGCATAGAAATCAATATGTTAGATCTTCATTATGATCTTGGTTTACAAACTCGGATTTTAGATTACAATTCGAACATTCAAGATGAAATTAGAAGAGCTTACTTACAAAAAGGCCCTTGTCAGCCTAGAAATCATGATATCCCTTAAAAGAAATTTGGAAAAGAGTCAAGACAATTCAACCCGGCATGGTTTGATGAATTTCCTTATTGGTTGGAATATAGCATCAAAGAAGATGTTGCATTTTGCTTATGTTGTTATCTTTTTAAAACAAATTTGGGAGAGAAAGCTGGAGGCGACTCATTTGTTGGTACAGGTTTTTCAAATTGGAAGAAAAAGGAAAGATTTCAAGTTCATGTTGGAGGTCCCAACATTTCCCATAACCAAGCTCTGAAAAAATGTCAAGCCTTAATGAATGAAAAACAACATATTGAAAATGTTTTCCATAAGAACTCACATCAATCTCAAATTGACTACAAAATCAGATTGAATGCATCTGTTGATTGTATTAGATTTCTTCTACGACAAGGTCTTGCCTTTCGTGCCCACGATGAGTCTGAGGATTCAAGCAACCAAGGTAATTTTCTTGAGCTTTTGCAATTTCTTATTGATCACAATGAGGAAGTTAGAGTTGTTGCTTTGAAAAATGCTCCTGAAAACCTTAAAGTAACTTCACCTAAGATTCAGAAAGACATTGTCAATGCTGCAGCAGTTGAAACTACTGATGCTATTATTAGAGATATGGATGATGCATTATTTTCTATTTTAGTTGATGAATCTCGTGATGTATTAGTAAAAGAGCAGATGGCTGTTATGTTTCGTTACGTAGACAAGAAAGGATGTGTGATTGAACGGTTCATAGGTATTGAACATTTTACAAGTACCACATATGAGTCACTTAAAGCAAGTATTGATGCATTATTTTCTAGACATAAATTGAGTATGTGCAGATTACGAGGTCAAGGTTATGATGGGACCAGTAATATGAGTGGAGAGTTCAATGGTCAGAAGACACTTATTATGAGGGAAAATGAGTCTGCTTACTATGTTCACTGATTTGCACATCAACTTCAGTTGGCTATTGTGGGTTTGGCAAAAAAGCACAGCCTCATAGGTGCTTTCTTCACCTTAGTTTCTAATGTGGTAAATATTGTTGGAGCATCCTCGAAGCGTCGTGACATTCTTTGGGATAAACAAGCTCTCAAAGTAGCTAAAGCATTGACCAATGGGGAGCTTTCTAGTGGGAAATGTTTAAATCAAGCAACAGAGATTAAGCGCACGTTGGGGCTCATATTATGGTACGTTGATAAACTTTATTACCATGTTCTTATCTACAATTGATGTGCTTGATGAAATTGCAAATGATAGATTGAGTGTTGATAAAAAAAACATGAGGCATTTATACTGCTAGGATTAGTGCAATCATTTGATTTTGTATTCAGTTTGCTTTTGATGAGGAATATACTTGGAATCACAAATGCATTGTCACAAGCCTTACAGAGGGATGATCAAGATATTGTGAATGCCATGGATTTAGTTGAATTATGTAAGCAACAATACTAGAACATGAGGGAGAATGGATGAGATTCTTTGTTGGAGGAAGTTTCTGTTTTTTGCAAGAATCAAAGTATTGATATTCCTAACATGGATGATATGTTTCTAGCTCGAGGGAGGTCACGACGCAATGGTCCAAAAATCACAAATATGCATTATTATCGTGTTGATTTTTTCTATGAAGTGATAGCTTTGCAACTCCAAGAGCTGAATAGTCGTTCCAATGAGGCCAACACTGAGTTGTTACTTTGCTTGGCATGCCTGAGTCCAAATGATTCATTTTCTTGTTTTGATAAGCAAAAGCTCATTCGGCTTGCTCAACTTTACCCGAATGATTTTTCTACACAAGAACTTGAGGTACTTAAAGATCAACTTCAAACTTCACTACTACATTTTACTATTTGCGCGACGAAAAAAAATTCGTCGTGCAAAACACACTCCAGCAACGGAAAAAAAAATTCGTAGCGCAAATGTTAGTGCCTAATAAATCATGGTCATAAACTGACTGACGGGACTTCCTCTTGGCCCCAGCACCTACTCATGAACTGAAACGGCCACGTTTCATTAGGCATTTCGCCTTCCTGAAAACAAAAGAAAATTTGCAAAGGCAGAATCCTCTCGGCCTCGCGATCGCGGTATTGTAGGCCGAAGCCGAAGGCCGTAAAAGACACGACCGAAGATACTTTGGTTAAATCACCACGTGGCCTCAGGGTCCCATGCCCCATTTAATGAAGTAATGCCTCTGACTATCGCAACAAATCCACTGGTCGCAAGAAGCATTTAATGCACCAGGGAAGTGACTGAAGTCAGGATTTGGTGATGGAAATCAGAGTGGTTAGGCGCAAACATTCTCACAAGTAATCTTACAACTTGAGGTCAGATCACCAACCACCAGACCAGGGCATTAAATACGTTCCCACGGCCAAAAGGGCAGAACCCACGATCAGGGCGGTGGCCGAAATTTATCTGGATTTATGGGGGTCACACCATCATGCTTCACGATCCCAAATGCCGATTTGACTACCCACTTGCCCCGATCAGGCTCCACCACGCAGGTCTTTTCAGCCTCGATTGTCCTTCCAGGACTCCCCTTATAAATACTAAGCTCAACACTACATTCAAAGGGTTCAAACACCAAACCAAAAGCCTCATATGGAGCAAATTATATTTTCCTGTAATGCACTTTCAATACCTTTATTTGCTTTCCTAGGAGTAGTGGTAGATTGTAAGAAAAATCCATTCATCAATATATCATACGACCCTTGATTTTCAAGGCGCCGGAGCATCATCTCTGTTATCATCTCATTTACCCCATATATCATACGACCGTCGCTCTCTGAGCAACGCGCCGGAGCATCGCCTAAAACCCGCCGCCAACACCACCACTAAACGGCCTTGTAGCTCAGGCCGTGAACCTGACGGCCGAGATCAGTTCCTCTCTCGGCCACAATCGTTTGATTAGGAGTCGAACTCAAAACAGGCGCATCATTTAACCATCTTCTACCCAAACCTCATCACCATCTCGACACACGGTAGACCGTGCTGGCACGCCCGCGCACAACCGCACCGCATCCAAAAGAAGGACGCCACGTGTTAAAGCACGTCCCCTCGGCCCGGAGCACAAGGCCGTGAGATTTGCGCAGCCAACACTTTTGGCACGCCCGGTGGGACACTTGTCAAAATCTCATGGTGGAAACTAGGGCATAGGCAAAGCTCAAAAACAAAACAGTCGAAATGACTTCCGAGGCTCCTGAGTCCACCTCACCAAACACTATCACCAAGACCGAACACGCGGTCAGAATCTCGGCCAGCGTTTCAATAACGACGGATCGTGCTACCGAGTCTATGCAAGAGCAAGCAGTAGTGGAGGGTCTGATGGCTAAGCAGGGCTACAGGATAGAGACATCCTTTATGGCCGCAATGGACAGATTCTCCTCAGAGCTACAGACGCTTTTTCAGGAGAGGATGTCGGTCACGTCATCCGCGACGCCTCCTAGAGCCTGACAGAGAAGCCAAGAGCGCGAGAGGTTTGAGCTCTACGGCGAAAGCAACAGCCTCGGTGCCTCTGACCGCACCCAAGCGTCAGGCTACGGCCAGCCTTCTCAGCCGCCGACAAATAGCTGTGGGCAATCCCAGCCAACATGGGTAAATCCCGGACTGACCTGCCCAGCAGAAACAGCGTACGGCCCACTCCATGCTTTGGCCGTATCACTGGGGCAAAGCAGCCCCACGCATTCCGTGGTCCAACAACTTGGCCCAGTTCACGTCATGGCCGTCCAGACCCATCATGGCCCAAGCAACGCGACCGCTGCTTCGTCACAGCAGTACGGTCAGAGCAATCCGACCGTTTCACCGTTACAAGCGTCATTATTTCCGTCAGGCTCCCACATTCAGTACGGTCCAACCATTCCAACAGCAACACATACGCACCCCGGTCAAACCTACGACGCTTATCTAATGCCGCCCAGCTCGGTCGCAACAGCCGAGCCCCTTGTTCAGGTGGCCCAGTAGATAAAGCCGCAGAACGATGTGCAACAGGTCCAGCGGCCACTTCCAACCCAGCTGGAGTCGCCCCCTCAGGATCCTCGGACCAAAGATGTCCGGCGCACGACTAGGGACGGCATAGCCCAATTGCAACGAATATTTGGAACGAAGAGTGCATGGGACAGAGGTAAAGAAGAAGTGAGGTGGATGGGGCCTTCACTGGTAACTTAGGAAGGTAAACCTTTAGCACTAGTAATATAAAGGTCACGAGGGTTATGAGACAACTCATCAAACATATTATCATCATAAGTCATATGATCAGAAGCACCAGTGTCAATTATCCAAGTATTAGAACCCATACATGGCATGGTATCGGAAGCACACAGATTTGCAGACGGGGCCGGAGGACGAGCCTCATTTTGAGTCACTGTGCAGGCGGCCTTGGGACCGTACATACGAGCTTTGTAGTCAGCAAACCAATCGGGATAACCATGCTCCTTAAAACACTTCTCAAAGTAATGATTCTCACTACAATGACGACACTTAGGAGGACCGTCAAGAGAGCTAGGGGTAGAGCCAGAAGGAGGAGACCCTGCAGGAGAAGAAAATTTTATGGACGAGGAGCGACCGGTCGTGTCGTGCTGTGCGATCGGTCGTTGACGTGTTGGGTCAACTTTGAGGGCCATTAAACCTCCTCCAAGCATAGCAGACTGACGGGTGTTTTCCTCCATGATCATGGCATAGGCTTCGATAGGGGGCAGGATAAGACTAAGAGCAAGGATATGGCTACGGACACCATCATACGGTGGATCAAGTCCTCCAAGAAAATCATAAACTCGGTTGGCTTCAATTTCTTTCAGACGACGAGCCCCATCATCATCATACTTAAACTCATGTGGACGCAGACAATCAATCTCCTGCTAGATAGCATGGAGTTTTTCATAAAACACTTTGACAGAATCACCATTCTAACATGTACGTATGGATTGCCGTCGGAGTTGAAACAATTGAGAACTATTCTGAGTCACAATATAGGTCTTTCGGGCAGCCTCCCATATATCAAAAGCAGTATCACCATGTTCAAACAAGGCACGAACTGGCTTAGTCATGGATTGAAAGCCATGACTGCACCAGGCAATTATCTTCTTCCCATTCGGCATAGACAGCGGAATCTGAAGACGGAGCAGGCTTCTTCCCATTAATCCAACTTGCCATACGACTAGTAGTAATTGTAATACACGCACCACGAGACCAAGAGACATAATCAGAAGTAATCGAAGTAGAGTAATCATGCGAGGGACGTTCCTTCTTTGTTGCAGACGCATTAGCACCCACCATGTCTTTGGATCATCATCATCAACAGAAAAAAAAAAAAAAAAAAAAAAAAAAAAAACACAAAACAAAAACGACAAACCCAACCCAAAGGTCACCAGAAAGTCGGCTCTGATGCCAAGTCAAACAATATGGGTAGAATATTTTTCATATATATTTCATTCTCCGAAATGAAGTATTTATAATACAAGGTTACAAACCCTAGTAGAATTATACTATGAAATAAGAAAAGTCCTAATTACATAATATTTATACAAAATGAAATAAATAAAATCCTAATAGAATAATAAGGAAATATCCTAATAGGGCTAGGATATCTCGCCAACACAAACGCGCCTTCTTCTTGACATGGCAGCACTTATAGCTGAAGAATGTCTCCATGGAATTGCCACACTCGTAGCATACCATTGCCTCTAGGGTGCTTCCAGTTGCACCTGGGATGCTAAAGCAGCTGCAGACGTGACCAGTTTCTTCAACCTCCGTCTCATGCTGTTGATTAAAAACTTGTCCAAAGTTTTCTACTGTTAGTGTTACGTTCTGATTCCACGTGTGGTATTTCTCGAGAACCGTATACATTGTCGAACCACCAAGGGCCACAAGCCTACGGCCTTGGATGAAAACAGCCCATCCACTCTTGTCATCTTCGTAGGAAAGCAGCTTCTGAACTTGTTTTACCACGTCCTCAATCTGCTTATTGATAACCTTGACATGGAACATGCTTTCTATGGCGGACCAGAAGGTGCTAAAGCTGTCATCCCCTCTGTCATTATTTGCGTTCTTCTCCACAGGATATAACTCAATAGAAATCTTTGGTTCATTTTTTATTTCATCATTTATAAGGGCAGTTGCTTTCTCCTTGAACTGATTCATCCACACTGAATCCCCTCCGTAGAAGAAAATGTAATCGTCTTTGTTCTGTGGGAAATAAAATGTATATATACAGTTAGTTTCCAACTGCGCGATGTTTGCATTTAAGGAAAGTGATCACTTTAAATCCTAATTTTTCATGAGAACATATTATCGTCAGCCTGCGATTGAATCCTAATTTTTTTAGGTTCTCCTTTAAAATCATCCACGGAAAAAAGGAAAAAAAAAAAGAAGGGACCAAATCAGAAGTTATTTAGTCATTTGCTTACCCTTATTGTCGTTCGATTTTTATTTGATACACAGTGTTTGCCTATAGACTATAGAACACAACAAATTTCTTATATCTATTTGATTTTTTGTGTGTGCAGGCATTACGTGTATGTGCAATTAGCATGGACAACGTAAATTATAAAATGAACATCCATCAATTTGTTAGGAAGAACTCACCCACGTGGATATCTTAATGCCATCCATTAACGCGGAAAACCATTATCGAAATCATGCGCAGAGCGTTGAAATGTTGGAGCGGACTCTTTGTGTTCAACACAACCAGCATAGGCTTACCATTAAAGTTCCAATCCTCCTTGATGTACTTGATGCCTGCAATGTGGGCACCAGCCTGGCCTACTGTGTACCATGGCATCTTAGCCCGCAGGGCCTCAAACTTGCGTTGCAGAACTTTAGTCCACTTCTCTACTATAGGAATCCAAACAATCTTATACTCATTATTATCCTTTGTAAAATCATATATGGGTCTGAGACAAGCGATATAATCCTCAGATATCTCTAGGCTCGAAATGAACAACAACACATTCTTCGTCCTTAGGATGTCGATGTGAACCTGTTAGAAATTAACATTATGCACGCAATTATAAAATCAAGTGCATGACACAAATTTGTATCTTTATTCATTCAAAATTCAAAAGAAATTAATGTGCTATGATGAGAGAGCAAACCAGTTGCTTAATGGAACCGTCGAAAATGGTTGAAAAGATTAGGATCTTCATAACCTCGATAATCTCAGTAGGAATTAGGAAGAGGTTTTTGAGCTTCTTGTAGGGCCGTAACTTCTCTGTATTAAATAATACAAAAAAGGAATGTCAGCATTGTATTGCAAGAACAACATATGTATTTCCTCGTGAATGCTCATCAAGTAAACCCACCTATTTCCTCTTCACAGATCTTAAGCTGTTGCTTAAGTTTACTGAGGATGATTGTGATCTTCTGAGAATACTGGACAAGGTCGTGTGAGTTCCCCCTGATATGAATGAATTAAAACAGTTATACTACGTTCAAATCAGTTCTTGGTAAATGATACTTGGGCGATGTATATGTTATATTGTTTGCTTGTCAATCTAAACAATTGATTAATTAGGCGTACATGATGTATAAGCATGGAGAAGATGTGGATGAAACTTACTCATCACTAGTAAGGAGGGTGATGTTAGTGGCGCAAGCTACGGTTGTAATGATACACCAATAGACATTCACCCAGATATCTTTCCTTGCATTTGCCAAGATTTCTCTCAACTCCTTTACATCATTATAAGTGATGGAATGCTTCTCCAATTGAAAGATGCAATCAATCACTTGCAATGTGGACATGATCACATTGTTGAGATCAGTGATAGCTCTGCCGCGTTTCTTGAGGTTTTCGGGCTTGAGAAGGATTGGCACACCCTTAAGGAATGCCACAGACATGGCAAGTTGGTCAGATTGTTGATGCTGGGCACTCAGCCAGAACTCTCCATATCCCCCCCCCCCCCCAAAAAAAAAAACCCCCCCCCACAACAAACAAAAAAAACCCCCCCCCCCAATTTTAAAAAAAAAAAAAAAAAAAAAAAAAAAAAAAAAAAAAAAAAAAAAAAAAAAAAAAAAAAAAAAAAAAAAAAAAAAAAAAAAAAAAAAAAAAAAAAAAAAAAAAAAAAAAAAAAAAAAAAAAAAAAAAAAAAAAAAAAAAAAAAAAAAAAAAAAAAAAAAAAAAAAAAAAAAAAAAAAAAAAAAAAAAAAAAAAAAAAAAAAAAAAAAAAAAAAAAAAAAAAAAAAAAAAAAAAAAAAAAAAAAAAAAAAAAAAAAAAAAAAAAAAAAAAAAAAAAAAAAAAAAAAAAAAAAAAAAAAAAAAAAAAACTAACGCACAAATTAAACCCTATAAATCATGCAATTGTAGTACGAGTAAGTAGGGATCGTTCTATTCCGGGGATTAGGAGGGATGCTAATCAACACAAATTAAACTTATTAAACTGGAAACTATGTTAAGGGAACAATGATTGGGGGGAATTCTGACGATTTAGACTAAAGTAAGACTGACAGCAGCAAACAACTAAGTTGTGAATGAAATATGGATTAAGGGATAGCTAGAGGATTCTTCTCCACACATGGAACATATGCACACAAATCGATCTCCAGTTACTCTTTCTATAAAGTATGAATGACAAAGCCCCAAATTAATTGTGAATGCACTAATTAACTCTCAGATTTTCCTAAGTTCATTGAATTGGACTCAGCGACGCAATCAAATTATCCTTATCAAGTTCCCTATATGAACAGCATGATAGAGATACATATCAAAGATCATTAAGTTCTATGAAAATCATAAGCCTTGACAAGACAATTGTAACTATGAAAAGCATGATACTCCTGCCAAGAATTTACTTAACACAATCATGACTAGTGACTTTTACTACTTGTGAATATAAGTTATAACGATTAGGTGAAATTCCCTTATATTCTAGCATCAAATCCCTGCATACAAACTAAGTATGCATCCTTAATAAACATGCAAGAATAAGTCCTCAATAAAACAGAAAAGTAAATCACATTCATACTTTATGAAACCATAACTGGAAGTAATCAATTCATGTAAAACATATGTCCATGGCTTCGAATTCACCTCTAACTAAGAAGAAATTTAGTTACACATGTTCATAATAATTGAAAAGCAATATAGAATAAACATTTGAACTAATCAAGGGAAGAACTCTGAAAAACCCAATGGATGCAGCAGGTTCCGGCTCCAAGTTCTTCTTCTCCCTTTCTCCTTTCTTGCTACGGCACCAAAAGAACTCCCTTCTCCTGCGGCAACCCCTCCTTTATATATGTGATAGATCTAGGGTAAAAGGGCCCAGCAGAAACCCACGAAATTAGGGTTTTGTTTGGAAGATTTCTTTAGGAATAATAGGGCCCAATAGAAACCCACGAAATTAGGGTTTTTAGGTTTCCTAATCTGAAATTAATCCCCCCCTTTTACAGCTGGAATTTAGGTCGAATAGGATTAGGATAAGGTAAAATAAAATAAAATCAGTTAGGGTTTTTTACTTCCCAGAAGCTGATTCTTGAATTAATTTCCCCATCTTTTTAGCACATTCCTAGCCTCTTCGAACTTCAAAAACGTCCATCCATCTTGGCCCATGCATATGCTACCCATTCCAAGTCCAAAACTGCTCTAAAATGCTCCAAAATGCCCTTTCTTGCCAATCTTGCCATCTGGACCTACAATAGTACGAAAATAAGCTAAATCACTCTAATAAATGGGAATTAACTAAGTAAATGCAAAGAAATAAGATACCAAAGTCGCATAAATATGCTCCTATCAAATTCCCCCACACTTAGCTTCTGCTAGTCCCTAGCAGAACAAAGAAAACAAAACAAAACCTAAACCTTCCAACAATTGCCTCAGGGATTTCCAATGAAACATGACATGTTAAAAATCACTACTCACACAGATTTGAGCCATCCTTACCCTCGAGCTCATACTTAATCACAGTAAACACTCACTAGCTCACATTTAATCAATTAAAACAACATTTGAAAGTGGTAACATGCCTTAGAGAATTCACTCAATTCCTCACCCGATATACTCTCTATTTTCACACAGATTTTCTGACCACACTCCCTATACTAAGTATATGTGAGAAGATTGATGTAAATGTGTAGACTAGCACTCACATATGTTATAACAAAGAAAGCACTTTCTGGAATTATTAATACGAACATGTATATGATCTCATGAACAGAATGCTACTACTTAGAAGCGAGAACCAGGGATTCCATAAGCTCATACCAATTTCAAACTCCACATATTGAAACACATAACAATCAAGATAGAAGTCTAAGGGTTGTATTGGGGCTAAGGTATTGGCTAACAAAGAAAGGTTAAGGATAAACAAAGGTTCTTAAAGTAATAGTAAACAGAGCAATGAAATCAACACTTGGAATTCAACTTGTGATTGCAGCACCCCAATTTTTAGCACAAAGGGGAGATTTATTTAGATTCACATATCCCTTCTTTTTTTTCTCTCTTTTTTTTTTTTTGTTTTTTGTTTTTTGGACAACACTAATCCAAAGGAACAAATCCTTCCCCCACACTTGTTTTTTTTTTTTTTTTTTGCAAATCGTAAATCAAAAGGAATTCCCAACAAGTCATGCTTGACTATTCTTTAAGAACAAGGGTATGGATATTCTTATACTAGGCTAGGTAGGGATAATGCAAGCTAACAAAGAAAATAAGCTAAATAAGGCTTCAAAATGGTTAAACCTACAATGCATATGCAAGGGATAAGGCTTTTTGGCTCTGATGGTAACTAAACAACTTCATCTTGTTATTTGTTACGCAATCAATTTGATGCTTTGAATGGAACGGGCATGAGTTCTAGTATTTGGAACTAAAGAGATGAAAAAGCATTCTAAGTAGCAACCAAGCAAAGAAATAATGAGATCATGCAACGACTTTAGAAAACAAGAATATCAAGATTAATAACTCTCCAAACAAAGAACAGGCTCAAGTCTCTCAGGGTTGCAGCGTTAGTTTGAGTTCCTTCCTTCCAGCATGTTACAAAATTATCTTTTTTTTTTTTTTTTTTTTTTTTTTTTTGTTTTTGTATTACATGTGAATTCGTAATTGACAACTATAACTAAGTATTAACCAAAGAGCATATCAGACTTCCACCCATGTTTGTAACTTTCTTTAAAAGTCATGCAATTAAAAACCAAATCCTCATCATTGTGTTGGAAGGTACCCTAAGACACAAATAAACAACAAAAACGACTCTTTTGATTTTTTTTTTTTTTTTTTTTTTTTTAAATTTAAAAGCACGAAAACACTTTTTAAAACAGTGAATAACAACATTAGTAGTGATAGGTGGTGAATTTTGAAAATAAATCACGAAAAGCACTCTGTTTACCCCCCCACACTTAAACTAAACATTGTCCTCAATGTTTCAAAAGAAAACTTTAAACAAGAAAAGCAATAAGACAGCAGACAATTATAGCAAAGTAAAAATAATAAAGAGAAGAGTAAAAGAGAGCAAATCTGGTTGTAGAGCCCGGAGATTCCGTTGTCTTTCTATTTGAACACATGGGTTGCCTCCCAAGAAGCGCTTGCTTTAACGTCTTCCAGCCGGACGGTACCTCCCTTTAAGCTTCACTAGGGCCAATGGCATGGAGGGGTACATCCTCCACTACATGCTCCTCAAAAGACTCATAGTATGGCTTCAAACGGTGTCCATTCACTTTGAATTCATGTCCCGTCTTAAAACTTTGAATTTGGACTGCACCATAGGGAAAAACATTAGTAACAACAAAAGGACCAATCCATTTAGAACGCAACTTACCCGGAAACAAACGAAGGCGAGAGTTGAAAAGTAACACTTTCTGCCCCACAGAAAACGTTTTACTACGAATCATCTTGTCATGGGCAGCCTTTGTTTTCTCCTTGTAAATATGAGCGTTCTCATAAGCTTCAGTCCGAATTTCCTCAAGCTCATTCAATTGCAATTTCCTATGAAGTCCAGCGGCATCAATGTTCATGTTGAAAGTCTTGACTGCCCAATGTGCACGATGCTCCAACTCAACTGGAAGATGGCATGGTTTCCCATAAATGAGCCGAAAAGGAGACATTCCAATTGGTGTTTTGTAGGCAGTACGATATGCCCACAATGCATCATTCAAACGCAAGCTCCAATCCTTTCGAGTTGGTCCAACTGTCTTTTCCAAGATCTGCTTGATTTCCCGGTTGGAAACTTCGGCTTGTCCACTTGTTTGGGGATGATAAGGTGTTGAAACCTTATGCGTGACATTATACTTCTTAAGTAGTGCCTCTATGGTCCGATTACAAAAGTGAGAGCCCCCATCACTTATAAGTACTCGTGGCATTCCAAATCTTGCAAATATGTTAGTTTTAATAAAATCTGCAACCACTTTGGAATCATTGGTACGGGTGGCTTTTGCTTCCACCCATTTTGAAACATAATCCACAGCAAGTAAGATATAATTAAAACCATGTGAAGAAGGAAAAGGGCCCATGAAATCAATACCCCAAACATCAAAATCTCAACAGAAAAGATAGGGGTTTGCGGCATTTGATCTTTTGCACCTATATTGCCCGTTCTTTGACAACGATCACAAGTCATACAAAAAGTTCTAGCATCCTTAAAGATAGTAGGCCAATAAAATCCACATTCTAAAACCTTAAGTGCTGTGCGTTGTGTACCAAAGTGACCCCCACATGCATAAGTGTGACAGAAGGTTAAGATTGAATTAAACTCAGAATCATGCACACATCTACGAATAATTTGATCAGGGCAATATTTCCACAAATAAGGGTCATCCCACACATAAAACCGTGCAATTTTTTTAAGTTTATCGCGTTGGTGCCTAGTTATGGTGCTTGGAACTTGTTTAGACACAATATAATTCACAATATCAGCATACCATGGCTCACTTACCTCAATGGTCAGCAATTGTTCATCTGGGAATGCCTCTGGAATAGGTAGAAGGTCTTCTTCATGTACCAAACGGCTCAAGTGGTCAGCCACTACATTTTCACATCCTCTTTTGTCCCTAATTTCCACGTCAAACTCCTGAAGAAGAAGCATCCAGCGAATAAGCCTTGGTTTGGCTTCTTTCTTTGTGAGTAAGTACTTCAAAGCTGCATGGTCAGAGTAAATTATAACTTTAGTACCAAGTAAATAAGAACGAAACTTATCTAAAGCAAACACAACAGCAAGAAGTTCTTTTTCAGTGGTGGAGTAATTCAATTGAGCATCATTCAAGGTTCGGGATGCGTAGTAGATGACGTGTGGCTTCTTGTCTTTCCGTTGTCCCAAAACAGCCCCTAAAGCATAATCTGAAGCATCACACATAAGCTCAAACGGAAGGCTCCAATCTGGTGGAACAATGATAGGTGCCGAAGTTAACAATTCTTTGAGGTGATTGAACGCCTTCTCACATTTGTCATCAAACACAAACGGCACATCCTTTTGTAGAAGTCGGCACAAGGGTGTTGAAATCTTCGAGAAATCTTTGATAAAACGTCTATAGAATCCTGCATGTCCAAGGAAAGAACGAACCTCTCTCACCGAAGTGGGAGAGGGTAAGTGGCGTACAAGACCTATTTTTGATTTATCAACTTCAATTCCCTTTTCTGAAACTATATGTCCTAAAACTATGCCTTGTTTTACCATGAAGTGACATTTTTCCCAATTTAAAACAAGGTTGGTTTCAATGCAACGTTTTAATATCAACGTGAGATTAGTTAAACAGCCATCAAAAGAGTCACCAAAGACACTAAAATCATCCATGAAAACCTCAATAATCTTCTCAACGAAATCGGAAAAGATACTTACCATGCATCTTTGAAAGGTGGCTGGTGCATTACATAAACCAAATGGCATTCGTCGATAAGCAAAAGTACCAAACGGACAAGTAAAAGTAGTCTTTTCTTGGTCATCTGGGGCTATAACAATCTGATTATATCCCGAATAGCCATCAAGAAAGCAATAAAAAGAATGACCAGCTAACCTTTCAAGCATTTGATCAATGAACGGCAAAGGGAAGTGATCTTTCCTTGTGGTGGCGTTGAGCTTCCTATAATCAATGCAAACTCTCCAACCTGTTTGGATACGAGTGGGGACAAGTTCATTCTCTTCATTTTTTACCACAGTGACTCCTGATTTCTTTGGTACAACTTGAACCGGTGAAACCCATCGACTATCCGAAATTGGATAAATGACCCCACAATCAAGAAGCTTAATGATCTCCTTTTTCACAACTTCCATCATTGGAGGGTTGAGTCGGCGTTGAGCCTCTCGAGTTGGTTTAGCCCCCTCCTCTAGAAGTATGCGATGCATGCATGTTGTAGGACTAAGTCCCTTGATGTCGGCTAAAGTCCATCCAATAGCTGTTTTGTACTCTTGCAACACCCGAACTAGTTTTTCCTCCTCCACTGCCGTGAGTGATGAAGAGATTATGACGGGCAAAGTCTCTTTATCTCCCAAGAAGACATACTTCAAATGATTCGGTAACGGTTTAAGCTCGAGAGTGGGTGCCTGAATCACCGAAGGTAACAACTTGTTAGTAGAAACGGGAATTGGGATTGGGATTGGAGACTTACCACATATTGTGGCAGTGACTCAAGGGCAGCCACCATCTCGCCAATTTCTTCATGATTAGGTTCGGCCCCATTTTTGATGAGTTCAATTCCTTGAACAATGGTGGTTTCAAGGACATCCCTATCTAGGGATTCGAGATATTCCTGCGCCAAAGAATCAAATGCATCAATAGAGAAACAAGAGTGATCATCAATAGGGTACCTTATAGCTTCAGAAATATTGAAATCAATGATATTGCCATCAAATTCCATTGTCAACGTCCCCTTGAACACATCGATCTTGGTTCGGGCTGTTTTCATGAAAGGTCGTCCAAGTAAGATTGGCAATGGTGTAGAATGGGCCGAATCCTCCATCTCAAGCACATAAAAATCTGCTGGAAATATCAAGTGGTTAACCTGCACCAAAACATCTTCCAAAACTCCTTTCGGATATGCATTAGAACGATCGGCTAATTGAATTATAACGCCATCATTTTTAAGCTCTCCTAAGTTCATAGATGCATAAATAGAGTATGGCATGACATTAATGGAAGCACCTAAATCTAACATGGCATGTTCAAACTTGGTGTTACCAATAACACAAGGGATTGTGAAACTACCTGGATCTTTGCATTTAGGTGGCAGTTTTCGTTGCAAAACTGCGGAAACATTCTCACTTACCCTTACCACTTCTTTGTTTGAAATCCTCCTCCTTGTTGTACAAAGCTCTTTCAAGAATTTAGCATACCTTGGAACTTGCTTTATTGCGTCAAGAAGTGGGATATTAACTTGTACCTTCCTGAAAGTCTCTAAGATGTCTTTTTCATTCTCTTCTTTCTTAGATTGCATAAACCTGCGAGGAAAAGGCACATTTGGTGGGATAGGGTTAGAATGAGTTGAATTTGGAACAACCTTACCTGAGTTTGGTTGTGTAGGAGCTTTGGGGGACTGCAGCAAGGGTTGTTCCTCCCTTGCCGTGGCTTTGTCCACCTCCTTCTCTTTGAGCAGCAGCTTTTCGTTCTCTTTTGGGCTTTGTTTGGACATTTTGGGATTGGTTCCAATCTCTTTACCACTCCTCAAGATGATAGCTTTAGCCGTTTCAAAACCTCCTTTGGATTGACAATGGTTGAGCTAGGTAGTTTGCCTTCTTCTCTAAACTGTCCCATGAACTCCGCCATCTGCCCAATTTGCTTCTTCACTTCGCTCATCTCTTTGGCTTGATTTTGTAAACCCTGAGTCAAAGAAGTTAGTACTTTAAGCATTTGATCATTATCCAATGGCGAACCTGAATTTGATTGGGCAGTTTGTGGTTGAGGTTGTGGTGGTGCGAACGGCCTTTGATAGAGCCCTGGAGGTGGCTGTCTATATCCGCCTTGTTGTTGTTGAGGCTCCCTCCACTTCAAATTTGGATGATCTCTCCAGCCCGGATTGTAGGTGTTTGAAAATGGGTCATACCTAGGTTGATTTTGGCCTTGATAACCTACGGCATTGGCACTTTCCCATCCCCCATTCTCTATTAATTGAGGACATTGATCAGTGGGGTGTCCATGCATAGAGCACACGCTACAAGTGGCTGTACTTTGCACTTTGGATCCTTCAACAACCTGCGAAATAAGAGTAGAGAGATTAGCCATTTGAGATTGAAGTTCCGAAATAGCACTTACCTCATTAACTGGACTTGGCCGTGTATGATCTCTCCCTCCAACTCCTTCGTATTGTTGTGCATTCAAAGCTCGGTTTGCTATTAAGATCTTCGCAGCAACTGGTGTTTTGTCAACCAAAGCACCTCCCGCTGAAGCATCAAGCATTTGTCTCTCCAGTGGAAGTAGTCCTTCATAGAAATATTGAATTAAAAGCTCTTCCTTCATTTGATGTTGTGGGCAGGATGCAACTAACGTCTTAAAACGCTCATAGTACCCTGGAAAGGATTCTCCCGGGCCTTGTTGAATTCCACTAATTTTCTTCCTCAAAAGAATGACTCTTGAAGTTGGGAAGAATTTCTCTAAGAATGCTTTCTTCATACTTTCCCAAGAAGTAACGGTTCCAGGTGCTAGTTCATAGAGCCAATCTTTAGCCTTGTCCATAAGAGAGAATGGGAAGGCTTTCATCTTCAAAATATTCCCATCCACGTTAATGGGTGTCATGCTTGAACATACTACTTCAAATTCCTTCAAATGCTTGTTTGGATCTTCCATGGACAGCCCATGGTATTTGGGAATGTGATGTAGCAAACTCGACTTCAATTCAAACTCATCGGTCTTACCTACAGCTGCCCTAGGGTATTGAATGCAAAGAGGGATTGCAGTGTCCAATCCAGAGGCTGAAAGTTCCTTGATTGTTCGATTGTCTACAGCCATGTCTTGTTCCTCTTCAAAGTCCGTTTCAGCTTCAGATTCAGGTTCGGAACTAGAACTAGAGGGATTGAGTTCTGGCTGCTTCCTCTTCCTTCTCAAAGTTCGTTCGAAATCGTCGTCAAAGTCCAATATGTGCGCATGAACAGGGTGTGAACTTCGAGTCATAAACTAGTACCTAAAACAAAGAAAACAAAATAAAATCAGAAACACAAGAAAAACGAAAACAAACGGAAGATTAGCAATTTTGCTAATCCCCGGCAACGGCGCCAAAATTTGGCGTGAGAAATAACTAACGCACAAATTAAACCCTATAAATCATGCAATCGTAGTACGAGTAAGTAGGGATCGTTCTATTCCGGGGATTAGGAGGGATGCTAATCAACACAAATTAAACTTATTAAACTGGAAACTAAGTTAAGGGAACAATGATTGGGGGGAATTCTGACGATTTAGACTAAAGTAAGACTGACAGCAGCAAACAACTAAGTTGTGAATGAAATATGGATTAAGGGATAGCTAGAGGATTCTTCTCCACACATGGAACATATGCACACAAATCGATCTCCAGTTACTCTTTCTATAAAGTATGAATGACAAAGCCCCAAATTAATTGTGAATGCACTAATTAACTCTCAGATTTTCCTAAGTTCATTGAATTGGACTCAGCGACGCAATCAAATTATCCTTATCAAGTTCCCTATATGAACAGCATGATAGAGATACATATCAAAGATCATTAAGTTCTATGAAAATCATAAGCCTTGACAAGACAATTGTAACTATGAAAAGCATGATACTCCTGCCAAGAATTTACTTAACACAATCATGACTAGTGACTTTTACTACTTGTGAATATAAGTTCATAACGATTAGGTGAAATTCCCTTATATTCTAGCATCAAATCCCTGCATACAAACTAAGTATGCATCCTTAATAAACATGCAAGAATAAGTCCTCAATAAAACAGAAAAGTAAATCACATTCATACTTTATGAAACCATAACTGGAAGTAATCAATTCATGTAAAACATATGTCCATGGCTTCGAATTCACCTCTAACTAAGAAGAAATTTAGTTACACATGTTCATAATAATTGAAAAGCAATATAGAATAAACATTTGAACTAATCAAGGGAAGAACTCTGAAAAACCCAATGGATGCAGCAGGTTTCCGGCTCCAAGTTCTTCTTCTCCCTTTCTCCTTTCTTGCTACGGCACCAAAAGAACTCCCTTCTCCTGCGGCAACCCCTCCTTTATATATGTGATAGATCTAGGGTAAAAGGGCCCAGCAGAAACCCACGAAATTAGGGTTTTGTTTGGAAGATTTCTTTAGGAATAATAGGGCCCAATAGAAACCCACGAAATTAGGGTTTTTAGGTTTCCTAATCTGAAATTAATCCCCCCCTTTTACAGCTGGAATTTAGGTCGAATAGGATTAGGATAAGGTAAAATAAAATAAAATCAGTTAGGGTTTTTTACTTCCCAGAAGCTGATTCTTGAATTAATTTCCCCATCTTTTTAGCACATTCCTAGCCTCTTCGAACTTCAAAAACGTCCATCCATCTTGGCCCATGCATATGCTACCCATTCCAAGTCCAAAACTGCTCTAAAATGCTCCAAAATGCCCTTTCTTGCCAATCTTGCCATCTGGACCTACAATAGTACGAAAATAAGCTAAATCACTCTAATAAATGGGAATTAACTAAGTAAATGCAAAGAAATAAGATACCAAAGTCGCATAAATATGCTCCTATCAGTCGTTAAAATTATTTTACACGGCGGTGGAATTAGAAACGATGCCGTTTCAGAGTCATTACACAACGATTATATTTCAAAATATGACGTATAAATTCTGTAATACAGCTCTCATTTATTTGGAACCGACGTTGTTTATTCATTTCAACGTCGTCTCTGTAAATACATGCGTCGTAAGTAATGACCCTGACATCTATTTCCACGTCATAATTCATAGAAAAATCGAAGTGGAAAATTTATTTTACGACGGTTGTTGGAAATGTTGTGACGTAGTAGGTGTCAATAACGTCGTCTATTATGATTGTAAAGACGTCATATTTCTATTTGTCGTTAAAGATTTATTTAACGGCGTTAAGTTTTAGTTCTCGTCGTTGTATGTTTATCTTGCGGCCATGTTCTGTTAATATATGTCATATGTTCCTTTTCAACGACGTTTTTTTTGTTGGAGTTGGTTGTCTATTCTCATCCTCGACTGTTTTTTATTTCTTTTTGCAGTACAAAGACGTCGGTTTTTATTTTTTGATGACGTTTTTTGTTTTAACAACGACGGTTATTCACCGTCGTGGTTTTGTTATGGAAAAGATGTGGTGGATTCCACGACCATTTGAAAACAGAATACACGACGGTGAATTCCCGTCGTGTTTTTCCTTTTTTGTAGTAGTTTTAGTTAGTCAAATTATCAAAAATTCAGAGCTTACTTAGTCCCCCGTTTATTTGTGTGAACAGGAAACCGGATTTATTATTATTACTATTTCAAATCTTTCTTCAATTTTTGTTTTTCTTTGTGCGTATCCAGAACATATGAAAAATATAAAACTATATGAATATGTATGTACATAATATGATGTTACAGTAGCGTACATATCCAAAGAAACTGAAAATAGCTCTACACAGACATGTACTATTGACAACCTCAATAAATTCACTATCGACGCACATCATTGTTTGCATTATTGCCAACGTCATATGCTGTTATAGTAGTGTACGTGTCCAAAGAAATTGAAGACGACTCTCACACTGACATGAACTATTAACAACCTCAATTAATACACCACCGATGTTATTGTTTGCATTAGATTTTGTATTCATTGAGGTTGTTAATAGTACATGTCAATGCAGAGTTGTCTTCAATTATTTTGGATATGTACACTACTGTAACATCATATGACGTCGGCAATAATGCTAACAATGACGCCAAGTCTTTTAATATCAAGGGTTCTCGAGTTCAATAGTCATTTTTCACATGTTCTGGAGATTCAACTTGTGAAAATATGACATCATATAAATATAAACATATGTGTATCCAGAATATGTGAAAAATATAAAATCATATGAACTTGTGTGTACAGAATGTGATGTTATAGTTTACATATCCAAAGAAATTAAACACAACTCTGCACTGACATATACTATTAACAACCTCAATGAATTCACCACCGACGCACATCATCGTTTGCATTATTGCCAACATCATATGTTGTTATAGCAGTGTACATATTCAAAGAAATTGAATATAGCTCTCATTGACACGAACTATTAACAACCTCAATAAATACACCACCGATATCATTGTTTGCATTATATTTTGTATTCAATGAGGTTGTTAATAGTACATGTCAGTGCAGAGTTGTCTTCAATTATTTTGGATATGTACACTACTATAACATCATATGACGTTGGCAATAATGCAAACCATAACATCATGTGTGTACATCATATGATGTTATAGTAGCGTACACATCCAAAGAAATTGAAGATGCTCTACACTCAGTGGCGAACCTATTAAGGCAATGCACCTCCCCTCGTCGAAAAAACTATTGTAGGTGCTTAAAATTGCCCCTTTGCTTAGCTGGTAGTGGTGCACAGTACACAGATTACCTTATTTCCATTTTTAGCATTTAAGTAAATAAATAAATACAAGTAAAAGGACAAAGATATTTACTTCAGTTTACAATGTAAATAAGGGAGTACCTCCCCATTTGAATTCAAATAAAAATATTAGAAAATCAAAATATGGAAAATCGGTTTTAGTGCAAAATATGATTTAGGCTAAAAATGATGGCACATTAAGTCAATATATACTTCATAATAAAATCCCAGAAAATCAAATTTTCTTATTTGATGTGTAAGGAATAAAAGCCGCAAAAAATTATCTTGAGAAAATGATTATTTCGAAAAATCATTTATCATACTTAGTCAATATTTTTACATAAAACAATTTTTCATATATGATGTGAATGCATGAAGGGACCTAAGGTCAATTTAAGAAAAAAGCTTTAGATGTTCAATCCACAAAGAGTTTTTAGTCTTTCAAAATTGCACCATCAAGATACGTCATCGTTGCTTTATTGCCAACGTCATACGCAGAAAACAAATCTTGAAAACGAGTTCAACTTTTCTTTTTAAGTTAGAGAACAACTTTTTAATCTTTTATCCGTTTTCAGAAGGAAAAGTGAAAACACGGGAAGTGGTTTAGAAGCACGGAGTGACCCACCCTCTCTCTGTCTTCCTCCATCTCGACCTCTCGCAAGCCCAGTCTGAGACCCATTCCTCGTCGTTGTCTCTATCTCATCTGTGACAAATTTGGGAATCTGGGAGTGATATTGATGGGCAATTCACTGGAAATTTGGGATTGATTTTGATAAAATATCACAATATTCTCTATCTTTGTGGCCTGCCAGAGGATGAAGAGATTGAAGATGCTGAACGAGACACTAACGAAGATTTTGCAGCCAGGGTTTTTGTTGCCTTTTCTGTTTTTTAATTAAAAAAACCGAGTGTTTGTCCTGTACTTGTATATGCAGGGGGAAAAAAAAACCTAACAATTGATACAGGAATTTAACCATTGCACCATTTTTTTCAACCAGATTTAATGATGAATTTTTAGAATTATTAAAAGAAAAGAGAAAATGCATTCTTGAATCTTGAAAATACAAATTCATTTTCTCGCTTTCATTTTTTGAAAACATTCTCTGAAAACGTTATCAAAGTCAAAACAAATTGAGTTTTGACACTTTGCAAATTCCATTATTTTTTTTTAGGCAAGCACACTATGTCACATGTCCACTTTTGGCAATCCCGCTTCTGGTCAACTGTAGCCGCCTATCGCACGCCAACCACCGCCACCTACCAATTCCGTTGCCCTTTATTCACTCTAGCTAATAAATAGAAGATTTTGTGTCATTGAACAAACTCGAACCTTGACCCTCAAAGGAGGAAGCCTCACTCACAAACCACTACACCGAACTTATTTTTTTTATATTTATTCAATTACACAATATTTATATAAACAATCAACGATTTTTTATTTATTTAAAAAAACATCATTTCAACACATATACAAGCAAAAATTGCAACAAAAATTCAATGTAGAAATCAATGATGTTGAAGAATCTAGAGCCTCCCTTGTCGTCCTCCTCAGCAAGCTCCTCTCTTTTCCCCCAATACCCCTATGGTTCTTACAGTTCGAATCACGGAAGCACTCAATTCCCATAGAGAGAGAGAGGAGGGCGGGGAATGGATTGGGCTGGGGTACAATACAGAGGTAGGTGCTTGGGGAAGTGAGGGAGATGGTTGTCGTGCAGTGGAGGAAGAGGGAGAAGGGAGAAGGCAGGAGGTATGCATGATGAGAGCCAAGGGGTTTGATATTTTTGAATAATCTTTTTAGGTTTTTTTTTCATCGTTTTCCTTTATAAAAAAAAATTTGTTTTAATGTATTTTTCTTAAGTTCTTAAAAGTTATTTTACAAAAGAGTAAGTTTGTCTTTAAAATTTTGAAGATAAGGTGGATAAGAAAATAGAATAGGTGGGTGAAAATAATAGTACTCATTAAATTTAAATTTAATAGCTTATATGGCATTTTGACATTTTAATAAGAATACAAGCTAGTGGGACCATGAAGAATAACATAATCTGATGAGACCAATTAAAGCTAGAATCATTAAAAGCTTGTGGGACCAGTATGAAAAAAAAATGAAAACAATGGAAATAACGCAATTATAACGCCATCAAGCAATGGAATTAAAGCAATTATAACGCCATCAAACAATGGAAATAAAGCTTCATCAAATATTACCGTTGTGCACTCTATTGACATTGGCCCGGTTGTAGCCTTGACTCCACATCATCTTAATCCAGCCTATAAGTGGCCCATTCCACTTGTTGGTCCACTATATCGACACTGGCCTGGTGGTAGCCATTTCCTTCCTTTGAGGCAGCTTCACTCAACTACCAATATTCAATGACTTGATATCACTTTAATCCAACGTATAGTCGCCCCTTTCGTGAAATTGGACCCAGCTGTGTGGTGAAACCAGGCTCTGATACCAAAGGTTAAGAGCCCATGAGTAGAACTTGCCCCTAAAAACGGGCTTGTAAGAGAAGGGTGCCCATGAGCTCTTAAACCACTCTATTATATGTTATTTTTCCAATGTGGGGATCTTGAGTCCCAAGATAAAACATTCAAAATACCAAAAAATACCCTTGATTAATCTATATATATAAAGAAAAAGGCAGAGAATGGTGAAATATTCAAAATACCAGAAAATTTCATTGGTTAATGCAAACATTAAGAATTAAAATTATTAATTAAATGAGGATAATATGGTAAATTCACACTTTTTCATATTAAAAAAATTAAAATTAAAAGAAAAATCAGATAATAGATCATATTTTTATGGAACACAACTACCCGTTATCTTTTTTAAATTTAAATTTGTTAAAAAAAATGCATCTTGCAGGCGCGGAAGCACATGCGGAGAGGCTAGTGAATTTATTAAGCATTGAAACTTTTCATTAAATAAAGATAATATAATAAATTAATATTTTTCCATATTAAAAAAAAATTAAATTAAAAATATGGATTCCTATTTTCATGGGACACAACTTCTCTTTCTTTTTCTTTTTTGGTTGGATTCTCTTTCTTAATTCTTAAATAAAAAATAAATAAAAAAAACCAAATAGAATGCACACACGTGTGTGCCAAGGGGCTAGCAGAAAAGGGTAAAACATTCAAAAAACCAAAAATTGCCATTAGTTAATGAATTTATTAAACATTGTTATTTTTCATAAATAAGGTTAATATAGTAAATTAACATTTTCCTCCCACCTTATCTTTCCACCCACCATTATTCCTAAAATGCCATTTAATTATTAATTAAAAGAAAATTCTCTCAAAAACCGAACTTATATCCGTCTTGCTTCCTGACCGGAAACCCCCCTTCTTTCCTCCAAGCCGATTGTGGTTCTTTCAAGAGTTCATCCCTCTTTCTCATCCTGGAGGAGGTGACGTGAGGGGTTGTGTGCAGTTGAAGAGGAGATTTGAGTATTTATTTTCTTTTAGATCTTCTTTAATTTCTTATTTATTTGTTTTAATACATATGTGGTTGAATAACATGAAGCATGGGTTCGAATGCTTATGGTCCCTAGGCTCCTATCATGTTGACCTCCCTTAATCAAATAATACCAATCGCTTGTTGTTTGAAGCAAATAGACGAAAATTAAACAACTTCATGAAATAGAATTTCATGAAATCTTAAAAGGACAACAATAGGAGGCTTTGAAGGGAAAATTAATTTTGCCCACATTTGTTTTGCAGAGAAAATGATAGTACTTTTGAGAGAAATCAGATTTATGGTGGAAAAATAATAAAACTTTGGGAAGCTTTTAGGAAACAAAGAGATGGCTAGATGAGGAAGAAGAAGTTGTGTGCAATGTGCGGCTTAAGAATTTAAGTTAATAAAAGGCTCTACGTATTGTGAGATTAATCCAATGGCTGGTATAAAATGGTGGCTCACGCTTAGGTGAGGGAGATTGGTTTTGTCCCTAAGTCCTTAGAAGTCATTTTACAAATGGGTAAATTTGTTTTTAAAATTTTGAAGATAAGGTGGATGGGAAAATAAGACAAAGTGATGGAAATAGCAGAACTCTAAAAAAAAACTGAAAATAGTAACCCAAAAGTCCTATTTTATAAACAACTTTTAGTTTTGGGAATTTCTTTCTAGATTCTTAAATTAAATAATTAAAAACAAAATTGACATGTGCGAAGTGGCGAGTAAGTGTAGGTCTATAAAAGATGAAATACGTGAACAATTTCATACAGCTTTCTCAGAGTCTAGCTGGTTGAGTTTTGCTGCAACAATCTGTTTACCCCAAAATCTCAATCCTACCCAAAAATCAATTTGTAGTTTCTACAAATCCTCCTTGCATCCCTTCTTTCACTACCACTACGACCTTTTGCTGAAGTTAATCTTAAAAACTGGTTAGTTGCAGTACAATTGGTTGTGACTATCTGTATTGATTTCCAGTCAAAAAAATTGTATAAATATAAAAATTTGAATTCAATTCTACTTATCTCACAATCGTAGTGCATAGAGACTAATTGTTTATTTATAAGAGTTAATTCGATTTCCTTGACATTGCAGCTTGTTTCAGCGTTTCGAGAATGGAGAATCGTACACAGAGTAATACCAGAGACCATATTTCAGTTCCTATAGAAGACGGAGGTATTGGGCTTGAAGAATTGGAAAACACCATGAGAGCAAAGCTTTGCCCTGGTTCGGGGCTTGAAGAATTGGAAAACACCATGAGAGCAAAGCTTTGCCCTGGTTCACCCTACTGGGCTGCCAAATGCTGCATCTTCAGGGTTCCCGAAGTGCTCAAGAAACATAAACAAGAGGCATACGAACCTGATTTTGTCTCAATTGGTCCATTTCACCATGGAGGTAAACAATTTCAACACATGGAAAATGTGAAACAGTGGTATTTAAATAATCTTTTGTCACGCAGAACAAATGTGAGCTTGAAAAACTTAATCGAAAGCGTTGCTCAGCTGGAGAAATCCGCCCGCGAATTTTATGCTGAACCGCTTGATCTGAGCCAGAATGACTTGGTAGAAATGATGATACTTGATGGTTGCTTTGTAATTGAACTGTTCCGGAAGTTTGTGGCACGAAAAACTTCTGATGAGGAACATGTTGACGGAAATGACCCCATCTTCAGAATGGATTGCATGTTCCAATATCTATGCCATGACCTGTTGCTGCTTGAAAATCAGCTACCTTGGTTTGTTCTCCAGCATTTATATAACCTTACCCTCGACCCCGAGCCCGATAAATATAGTCCCTCCCTCACTATCCTCGCGCTCAGAGCCTTCACCACACAAAACCACTGAACCACAACTGCAAGTCCTATCTAGGGTATGTTCATAGGAACAAGCATGACACAAATTACAATACTCTGCACATACTTGATCTCATAAGAACTTCGATAGTTTTTCCATTCCAGGAGCACATAAAAGAAAAGAAGACGAGAGAAAACGAGGAAGAAAATGATATGGACTCGGAGTTTCCTCCTGCAATTGCTCTAGCGCAGGCAGGAGTTAAATTTCGAAGCGTTTCTGAGAGTGGCAGCATAATGAATATTGAATTCGAAAAGGGGGTCTTTTGTTATTTTGGATACAAAAGAGGTACTTTTAAAATTCCACACCTATCAATTGGGGAGCTGACAGATCCACTGCTCAGGAACCTCATTGCCTTTGAGCAATGCTACCATCACCATTCGCATGAAATAACATCTTATGCGTTTTTGATGGATAAACTCATCGCTTCCAGCAAGGACATGGAGTTTCTGTGTGATAAACAGATAATAGATAACTGGTTGAGCGCTGAAGATGGTGCCAAGTACTTCAGCAAGCTCTGCAACGACACCGTTCTCAACAAGTTCTGCTATAAGGAACTCCGCGCTCAAGTGAATAAGCATTACGAGACCACATGGTACAGGTGGCTTGAAAAGTTGAACCGTGACTATTTTGCAAACCCATGGAGTGCCATTTCTCTCATTGCAGCTACTATACTTCTGGCTCTCACCGTCGTGCAGACCGTGTACACCATTAAGTAGCTTTGCGGGATGAATGCTTATTATTCTTTTTTCAGTGTGTTTTTATTTATTTATTTATTTTTCCCTTGTGTGGGTACCAAGCTTTGTAGGACAAATGTTCGTTTCATCTTGACTATGTATTATTACGTACTGATTTTATTTAAGAATAAAGTGAATGGGGAATTTCAGAAATAGTGTGAGGTATAATGGGCTTAAGAACACTCTTGCTGATATGGTAGCAAAATGGCGAAACCCTTATGGGCAGGTTTAACTTGATCCGTTAGATAAATGATAAGGCCTGAGCCTTTATTTGTAAGCCTATAAACAGCCTGTTCGGCTCGATAATTAAGTTAATAAATTATTTATTTATAAAATAAACTAAATATTAATTAGCCTTTCATTTAACTAAAAGATTTGAAAGGTAATAGGGAAGTACGCGGAGATGATCACTTTGCACAACTTTCATTTTCAAATGATCACTTTACAAATCTTATAATATAATCACTTGGGCACTTGAAATTACCTAAGTGCCCTCCATATAAAAGCATATCTATCAACCCTTTAGCACCTCTTTTTTGAAAGACAAAATCTCCCAAGTCCTCCCTCTCTGTTTTCGCAATCTCCCAAATATTGGCTGAACTCCATGTTGCGAGGCATGTCGCCACTGTGAAATCTAGTTCGCTACCCATCCATCATCATAACCCAGTTGTCCTAAAATTTGGAACCCTAGTTTGACCATAGCGAAGCCGGCGCAAGCACGACCTCCACATCGAAGTGACTGTCGCGACTCCAAAGCCACAATGGCGACCTCCATTGTCGTTGTCAACATATGTGAGTTCTGATATTGCTTTTGTACTGTATGTGTCTTATAAATTTGTTCATCCCATTTTCTCCACACATGGGCAAAAAGCTTAATTTTTCAATTTGAAGGAGTTTCGATATGTTGAAATTCATAGTTTTTGTTATTATCTGCAATTGGATATGTTTGGTGAACTTGAATTTTGTTTAAAATTGACTGAATGCTTGTATAATGTAGTGAAATGTGTTTGATAATGGCCAAAATAACAGCACATAGAAAAATCATATGTTAACTTTGTCTGGCCTAAAAATAGGTTTGTTAGGTTAGTTTTAGCCCCAACTTAGATGCTTAACTGGGGAATTTGAGGTATTTGAATTGGAATTTATTGCCATTCTAGGTTTGTTTTGGTAAGAAGTTTAGTTTGTGTGTTTTGATTTCCAATAACAGCAGAATTCTGCCAACTCATTCAACTGAAGGTTCATATTCAAACTTGCATAATTTAAAAACATTTTAATTGCTGAAATTATCTGTAGGATGGTTAAGAAAGGCCTAGAGGGGGAGTGAATAGGCTAATTTAAAATTATAATTAATAAATAAAATAAACTTCAGTAGAACGATGATTACAAGAAGTACTCACTCCAAAACAAATCCACTATAGAATGATGATTACAAGAAGTACTCACACACTTATCCTAGACACATTTTAGATGATGTTTACTGACTTCTTCGTAATTCAACTTCTGTCATGGGATGATCTTTCGACACTCCTTATGTTGAACGCAATATCGGTCACGATTGCTTCAAGCTCGCCGAGAAAAACCGTCACCACGATCTTGGTGCCCTCAACCATATGAGTCACCGAACATGCAGATGAATGCAATATGAATGATAAAGTGTTTGATAAATCCCCAAGTAAACATGGAACAGTTGATGATTTATCTCAAATAAAACTCAACTTTCCAAAGTTTATGGACTGAAAATATGATCGTGAAAGCTCTACTGAATTGAAAGGCACAAAGCCTTGTTATATAGTCGTTTTCTTCTTGAGGAAGAAAACTTGCGACGAAAACATAATCTTCACCTTTTAAAACTTGACATAAAAAACCAATGATTTGTTTCCTATTATTGTTGACACTCACGTGAACTCCAATCAAAGAACGAACCAAAACAAGGAGTTTTTTTCACAATTACTCTTTCAAAGGACCTTGATATTCTCGAAGCAATTTCCAAGAATATCACCATTGATTTTTCACAGAGTATCTGATTATAAAGGTGAATTGCAATCAAACAAAACTTGATAGAAAAGCAAGGGAAGTAAAAATGGGAAGGTAGAAAACCAAATTGATTTAAGTCAAAACTTTCCCAAAAAGAGAAACTCCTAAATGAATTCTAACTGATCTAGAATCAAGGAAGATCATGAACTAAAATCATATACGACATTAAACAAAACGTTCATATTTTGAGTGCATGAAAAATGATATGTCTTACCGTTCATATCAAATGCCTCATAAGTGTTAAGTCACAATTCTAGAATCATTACTACAAAAATTGAAATAGATGACGGGAATCCACCGTTGTCTAGAAGGTTTTTAAACTGTCGTGAAATCGACCGCCATCTTTTGATACATAAAACAACAACGGGAAATAACCGACGTCGTTAAGACATACAACGTCATCTCAAACAACAAACCGACGTCTAATTACTATAAAAATAACAAAAAAGGACAACTTTGACAACCTTAGATTACGCTTTTAGGAAAATAGAGACGTCTAAAGAGGATTACATGTCAAGAACTCCATATGTACCGACGTAACAAATTTTAACTACGACTCCATTTGAAAATATTACATCATTTATAACGTCGACAACGACGTGGTTAAGATATACTATGTCAACCAAAAACAAAAACCGACGTCTAATTTCTATAAAACTCAAAAAAAAAGGAAAACTTCGACAACCTTAGACGACGCTTTCATAAAAGAACATACGTGTAACATCCCACATAGACCAACGAAGAGAGGGTGATGTGCCTTATATGTACATGCCCGCCTCCATCTAGCACGAGGCCTTTTGGGAGCTCACTGGCTTCGGAGTCATGGGAATTCCAAAGTTAAGCGAGTTGGGGCCAGAGCAATCCCAGGATGGGTGACCCACTGGGAAGTTGCTTGTGAGTTCCCAGAAAAAAAACCGTAAGGGCAGAGAGGGGGGCCCAAAGCGGACAATATCGTGCTACGGCAGAGCCGATCCCGGGATGTGACAATTGGTATCAGAGCCACTCTGCCATGTGATGCGAGTGTGCCGACGAGGACGTCGAGTCCCTAAGGGGGTTGGATTGTAACATCCCACATCGACCAACGGAGCGGGGGTGATGTGCCTTATATGTACATGCCCGCTTCCATCTAGCACGAGGCCTTTTGGGAGCTCACTGGCTTCGGAGTCATGGGAACTCCAAAGTTAAGCGAGTTGGGGCCAGAGCAATCCCAAGATGGATGACCCACTAGGAAGTTGCTCGTGAGTTCCTAGAAACAAAACCGTGAGGGCAGAGAGGGGGGCCCAAAGCGGACAATATCGTGCTACGGCGGAGCCGATCCCGGGATGTGACAATACGTCTAAAGCATATTACATGTCAGGATTTATAATGTAACCTTAGATTAACCACGACACAAGTGTAAAATGACCATCGCTTATAACATCTTCCACGTTGCATCCGAGGAATACACTACCTTGTTACCAATATACGACGGCAGAGTTTTGCGAGAACCGACATCTAATTGATTTTTTAAAAAAAGTTAAAATGATGACTTGGAAAACCTTAGACAACACGTTTTATAAATCACTAACGTCTGAAGTGGTTAACATGGTACAATTTTAACCTTCACTGTCATAACATTCTATAACCACGACCCAAATATCACCACATGGTTGTTCAAAAAACTTTTCACAATGCACAATGGATGTAAACCACCGTGGATAAATATTTGAACAACAGTTATTGGAAACTAACCGTCGTGGTTAATATGTCCACTACGTCTGTCGTATTCAACTGTTCGTCATTCTTATTTTACTTACCATGTCGGTAAGAGTATAGAAATGGACATGGTTGACCATTTGCATGGCGCTTTTAAATCCATCATTTACGTGTGTTTTCTCTAAGACATCGATAGTTGTCGTTTTACTGACGTTACCTCATGGAAAGAAGACAATAGGATGTAGGTGGATTTATACTATGAAACTCAAAGCAGATGGATCCGTTGAAAGATATAAAGCTAGATTGGTGATGAAGAGGTACACATAGAGATATGAGATAGACTACGAGGAGACCTTTGACCCAGTAGCTAAGATTAACACTATTAGAATCCTATTATCTCTAGCAGCAAATCTCGATTGGCCACTACATCAGTTTGATGTCAAAAATGCATTCTTACATGGAGACTTGGAAGAAGAAGTGTATATGGACTTACCCCCAAGATGTAATTCAGTTCATGACAAGAAAAATCAAGTTTGCAAGCTCAGAAAGTCCTTATATGGGTTAAAGCAATCTCTCAGGGCATGGTTTGGCAGATTTACTAAATCTATGAAGAATTTTGGATATACACAAAATAATTCAAATCACACCCTCTTCTTGAAGTGTGATGAAGGAAAACTTACTGCATTGATTGTTTATGTAGATGACATAATCGTAACTGGAAATGACGCAAAAGAGCAACTGAAGTTATAAAAGTATTTGTCTTAGGAATTTGAGATGAAGGATTTAGGTGATATGAAGTACTTTCTCAAAATCGAAGTAGCAAAGTCAAAAACTATTATATTTTTGTCTCAAAGGAAGTATGTAATGGATCTACTCACTGAAACAGGAATGCTTGGATGTATGCCTGCTGACACACCCATTGAGATGAATCACAAGTTGTGTGAAGACATGGACCAAGAACCAACCAATAAGGAACAATACCAACGCCTTGTTGGAAAGTTGATATACCTGGCACACACAAGACCAGATATTGCATATGTTGTGAGTGTGGTTAGTCAGTTTATACATTCGCCTAGTGTTTCTCATAGGAATGCAGTTGATTGGATCTTAAGATATTTAAAGTAAGTCCTTGCGAAAAGATTAATGTTCTCAAAAAAGGAGATCTTGAAGTTGTTGAATATACAGATGCTAATTGGGCTGGTTCCATTACATATAGAAGCTCTACTTCTGGTTACTTTACATTCGTGGGAGGTAACCTAGTCACTTGGCGGAGTAAAAAGCAAAATGTGATTTCTCGGTCTAGTGCAGAAGCAGAGTATCGAGGAATGGCTCACAAAGTTTGTGAATTATTGTGGATAAGAAGACTCTTGATAGAATTGGGCTTCAAGCCAGAAAAGCCAATGGAGTTGCATTATGACAAGAAGTCAGCTATCGATATTGCCCATAACCCAGTTCAACATGATCGAACCAAACATGTTGAGGTGGATACACATTTTATCAAAGAAAAAATTGGGAAGAAGATCATCCGCTTACCATTCGTAAAATCAAAAGATCAACTGGCAGATATCTTAACAAAAGTTGTTTGTGGCAGAGTATTTCATGACTCATTTACCAAATTGGGGGCATTGGTAATATATATGCACCAACTTGAGGAGGAGTGTTGACATGAGTCTCCTAATTAATCAAGGAGCTTTATTTCCTTGATTAATTAAGGGATTTACTTTCCTATTCTATATAGTTGACAAATCATTGTATAATTAGGAGATACTATCCTAATTGATTACTGTATCTATTTTCTTGAAAAGCACTTATGTAAACTCCTATATACACCTCATTATGGAAAAGAATAAACCTAACCCAAAGTATTCAAACCATATTCATATTTTAGCACTTAGTCAAGGGCATTAACTCTCGGTGATTTGTGTGAACAGGAAACCAGATTTATTATTATAAATGCTAGACAGTAGTTCTGCATCTACATTGAGAGCTAGAAAGAGGAATGGCAATAGACAAAGAAAACTAAAGAGATCAAAACCTAAGTCTGCAATATATATCCATTTGACTACAATGTAGTCATTTTTTTGTGTTTTTATGCGGTTATTCGTTTTTCTTCATTTTTGTGTTTTTCTTCATTTGACTAAATTCTTTTTCCTTTGTTAGTTGCATCATGTGGTTTGGCTCCTTAAAATTAAGGAGTAGCATATCCTAACAACAACTGACATTTTGACACTTGTTAAAGTTAAAAGAATAAAAGATTAAAGAATTTCCAAAGGAAAAAATAAAAGAATTTTTAAAGGGAGATTCACTATTATACCCAATATAGGAGCCCAAATTATATATTAAAAAAATTTAGAAAGAAAAAAACCCTATATGAAATGGACTTTAGAAACACACCTAAAGCTCATTTACAATATAACAAAAAGGCTTTTAACTTCTTTTAAATTACAAAAATACCATTGATTTCTTAAAACAAACCCAACCCCAAAACCTCATAAAAAAAAACCCCAAAACACTCAATAGGGCATCAAAGTAATTTAATAGTCAAAATTAAATTCAATAGGTCGAGTTGTCATTTTTTGGGTATGTTTATAAAAATTAAATGATGTAGGGTTTATTTGTAGTTTTAATGCTAAGAATGGATATATGATTAAATATCTCATTTTTAAAGTCCAACAAATAGTCTCACCAACTTACATTAAATAATCATTAAAACTGCCATGTGCATGATATTCATATGTTACAATCAAATATGGCAATGGCCAGTCTGGCCCAGCAAGCAGGCATAATTGATCAAAAGTCGCCCTTCAATTCTTTTAATAACAAGGGTTCTCGATTTTAATAGTTATTTTTTCACATGTTTTGGAGAATGAACATTGTGAAAAACATTATATGAACGTGTAAAAAATATAAAATGATATCAACATGTGTGTATAGAATATGATGTTATAGTAGAGTACATATTCAAAGAAATTGAAGAACTGACATGTATAATTAACAACCTCAATTAATACACCACCGACATACATTATTGTTTGCATTATTGACAGCGGCATATAATGTTATAGTAGTGTACATATCCAAAGAAATTGAAGACAGTTCTCACTGACGTGAACTATTAACAACCTCAATGAATACACCACAGATATGTCATCATTTGCATTATATTGTGTATTAATTGAGGTTGTTAATAGTACATGTCAGTGCAGAGTTGTCTTCAATTTCTTTGGATATATACACTACTACAACATCATACGACGTTGGAAATAATGCAGACGATGACGTCCTTCAAGTTTTTTAGTGGCAAGGGTTCTCAAGTTCAGTAGTCATTTTCACATGTTCTGGAGACTGAACGTTGTGAAAAACTTAAAATCATATGAACATATGTGTATAGAATATAATGTTATAGTAGCGCACATATATCCAAAGAAATTGAAGGCAGCTCTGCATTGACATGTACTATTAACAACCTCAATGAATTCACCACTGATGTACGTCATCAATTGCGTTATTCCCACTTAGATCGAATTAATTACATTGAAGAGGTGGTTGGGGTACAAAACTTTACCCTTCAAATTGCCACGTACGTTAACAAACCACAACTTGAAAAATTTACTTTGAAGAGACTATTGGAATGGACACGTGTCAAGTGTTGAGAAAGGCGATGAGCATACACTTTGGGTTAAAATGATGAATAAAAATATTTTCCTACTGGCGTTACTATTATATGTGCAAGGCCACACAATACAAGTCATGTGGCCACTTAAAAAACCACACAAGCATATGGATACAAATTGAGCAACAAAAGCCAACAAAGGTCACAATGAAAAAGCTAATGAATAAACACATTTATTAATTCCAATGCAATGCCTAAGATCTTTCAAATTATTAGTAATTGGATCGGCCCTCGTGACGATATCTGAATCTTCAGAGATTTTGGCACAATTAATTTTTGTTACATTCCGGGATCGGCTCCGCTGTAGCACGATATTGTCCGCTTTGGGGCCCCCTCTCTGCCCTCACAGTTTTGTTTCTGGGAGCTCACGAGCAACTTCCCAGTGGGTCACCCATCCTGGGATTGCTCTAGCCCCAACTCGCTTAACTTCGGAGTTCCCATGACTCCTAAGCCAGTGAGCTCCCAAAAGGTCTCGTGCTAAATGGATGCAGTGTGCACATATAAGGCACATCACCCCCTCTCTGTTGGTCGATGTGGGATGTTACAATCCACCCCCCCTTAGGGGCCTGATGTCCTCGTCGGTACACTCGCACCACACGACAGAGTGACTCTGATACCAAATTTCACATCTTAAGATCGGCTCCGCCGTAGCACGATATTGTCTGCTTTGGGCCCCTCTCTTTGCCCTCACGGTTTTGTTTCTGGGAGCTCACGAGCAACTTCCTAGTGGGTCACCCATCTTGGGGTTGCTCTAGCCCCAACTCGCTTAACTTCGGAGTTCCCATGACTCCGAAGCCAGTGAGCTCCCAAAAGGCCTCGTGCTAGATGGATGCGGTGTGCACATATAAGGCACATCACCCCCTCTCCGTTGGTCGATGTGGGATGTTACAATCCACCCCCCTTAGGGGCCCGACGTCCTCGTCGGTACACTCGCACCACACGATAGAGTCGCTCTGATACCAAATTGTCACATCCCGGGATCGGCTCCGTCGTAACACGATATTATCCGCTTTGGGCCCCCCTCTCTGCCCTCACGGTTTTGTTTCTGGGAGCTCACGAGCAACTTCCCAGTGGGTCATCCATCCTAGGGTTGCTCTAGCCCCAACTCGCTTAACTTCGGAGTTCCCATGACTCCGAAGCCAGTGAGCTCCCAAAAGGCCTCGTGCTAGATGGATGGATGTGGTGTGCACATATAAGGCACATCACCCCCTCTCCGTTGGTCGATGTGGGATGTTACAATTTTTGATTATTTTGATGTTTTCTTGGGATCAATCAATGGCACTAACTACACTGCCAATCCGGTTAGCATGCTACCTTTAGTTTGAGTTTGCATTGCTATTCTTTTATGGACATAAGGTTAAGAAGGGTTGCTAGCATTCCTCTTCTTATAATATTCAATGAATACATTATAATAACCCGAACCTAAATTAATATTTAATTATTAATTTATTCAATTAAAAGATTATTTCGCCTCTGGAATATTTTATTAGTATTAAAGTTGGCTTTTTGATCAAGAACGAATTTGGAAATTTCAATCGAACCATTGCGTAGAGCACATCGAGACGAGTTCGTAAACACGTAGTGGGCTCAAATCGGAGTTGTAATGAAGAAGTTACGATCAAAAGAAGTTGTTTAGTGGCACAATCGTAAGTTTAGTTTTAAAACCTAGATCTTTTTTCTTCGTCTTCCTCGCGATCTTCACGACCAGCCCACTTTAGATAGCCATTTCTCCTCCGTCCAGCCACCAAATGGGCTGCCACAACTTGCAAAAGCTTCGTCTATCTCTCCTCTTTCCGTACAGATCCATATCGAGCTTTGATTCCAAGTGAATCAACCGGAAAGTCGAGCCAAAGTTGAGCAAAAAACGAGCCCAAATTGTTGTGCGAAAATCAGCAGCGGTTCGTGGTCTTTTCCGGCCGTTTCTGGCCACCATCTCTGGCAAACGAGGTATGGTTTCTCACCTACTTTTCGAGCTCTAGCTGATGGTTGGGTATGATTGGATTGATTTCTAGCCTAGGTAACTCGATTTACAACCTTAAGTTTGGCCGGTATTCAAATTGAAATTCCGGCCACTTGCCGTTCGAATTGGACGTTGTCGTAGTTGAAGAAAGTCTGTATGTAGAGACCCTCGGTTTAGGACACCCATGCACTGCCGGTGCGTGTGGCTGTGCGTGGACACTGTAGCAGAGGGGCGTTGTGTCCCGATGTGATCTCTTTGTTGTCACAAGCACATAGGTGTGCTCGGATTTCAATTCGGAAATCGTTTGAATGTTGAACGGATTTCGCCTATTGTGCTTTATCCAGGTTTGATATGTTCGAACCGTTGGATCATCTCCAATTTAAAATAAGTTGATTTGGGCACTCCTAGGATCCTGTAGGATTTCGCGAATTATGAATCGGAAATCGGAGTCCCGGATATTCCGATTCAATAATTCGAAGTTTAATTAAATGATAACCGTCCGATTGTACGATCGTGATTAATCCGACCATCTGATTCAGGCCAAACTTGCAGGACATGGTTATTAAAATGTGTGGAACCCATAGGAACTTTCGGATCGGAAATTGGAGGTCGTGGACCCCGCGGGCTCGGTTGAACAAGTTTGGGCAGCCTGACCCCTCGGATGACCATGAGTCTTCCGAGGTAGTTTTACCTTTCTAGAAGTACTAAAACGACCCTGTGAATGAGTCTTGTCCGATAGTCGAGTTATTCTGATTATGTTGAGATTAGGAAAGTGTTTTGCAGTGTTATATTGATAATTGAAGTTATGGAATGAGCTAGTTTGGATTATCAGATTGGTGGGTTGTGAAAGTGAGCCTTAGGCTCGGTTATGAATATTAGTAAGTTAGTGGATAATAGTTATTTAATTATTTAATTATTTAGTTAGTATTTATTGATTTATCTAATTAGTTATTGATTTATCTATTTAATTATCTATTACTATTAAGATCATTATTATAGTATCGAAATGGAATTATTTGAAAAATGGATTTGTGGGATAAAGGAAAGTTTGTGATAAGTTTTGGATATCCCCCCCCCCACCCCCACCCCCAGTTGCCTTAAATAGTTTTGTTATTTTTGATAATACCCCATGAGTTTCGGGGACGCCTGAACCGTGTGATGCGAGTATTGCGGCTCGGATTGACTTTGTGTTTCCGAGACCAGCGAGGATTACTGCTCGGGTTAACTTTGTGTTCCCGAGGCCTGCGAGGAATGCGACTAAGTCAACTTTGTGTTTCTAAGGCCTGCGAGGATGGAATTGACGGGATACAAGGAATTGACGGATTATTACTGGAATTGACGGAATAATATTGGAATTGATGGATTATTACTGGAATTGATGGATTTATATTGGAATTGACGGTATTAATGAAACTGATGTATCAGGAATGGGGGTACGCCTAGGTGGAAGAATATTTGGGTATAAGATGTTTAACTAATATTGGTAATATTATCTTGGTATTTTTGGAGTAACAGTTTAACACCTATTTTATGATAAGGAGACAAGAATTGAGAATTTCTTAAATTTTAAGGATTTTATACTGATCACAATTAATTTCTTAAGCAATGAGTTTGTTTTATAAGTAAAAGAGGAAATATATGTTTCAATTAAGCTGTTGTTATTGAAATTAAGATTTCACGTGGTCAATGTTATTTTAATAATTTTCTCATTTTCCTACTTATCTGTGATAAGTTAATTATAAATCCTTATATATATTTATATATTTATATATATAATATAATATATATGTATTTATAATTGGGTTTATGTAAGTTTCGAAGGAAACGTTAAAAGTGTCTTCAGCGGTTGCTTGTTTGTTTTTATTTTTATTTTATTTTCATCTCTATTTTTATTTTATTATATATATATATATATATATATTAATCTAAGCCAATAATACATAAATTGATTTATGAATTAGAGGAAGTCCAGTGAGTGGATTTTCGCGACTTTCAGGTGTTTTCATTCTTATTCTTCTTAATGATATTTTCTTGGATTTCAATTGTGAACATGCGTAACTAACTCTCTTTTGCTTGGGTGAGGCCACGAGCCTTAGCAAGAATATGTAGTTTCTGTCCAATTTGCTTATGATTATATGCATGCAGGTTTTCGAATTATTCATCACTGGGTTAAACTATCTAAGTGTCTTGATGCTTGATCACCATTAAGATGTTTAGAAAAGTAATTTGATGCAATTTTGGTCGGAGGTCGGTCCCTGAAATTGACGAAGGCTTCTTGTGGTTAATATGTGCAAGTTCACTTAGGATGAATACCACATCTTAAGGGTTGCATGGTTTTTCAAAAGGTTTCACAGAACTTAATGAGTCATGTATGTTTAGATTTGATCTGAATACCACAGACGGATTGCATGTGTGATATACGCTCTATGTTGGGGGTCCAAGTAGGCATATATTAGGAATACCTAACCTTCGAAATATGCATGTATAGGTCATAAGTAATTGGGGGAACTATATAGAATTGTTAAGGTGACGGCGGATCCCTAGTGCTTTCTTAATTTGATTTCTAAAAACACAACTGTTTCTCTTGCTCTTAGCTTTAATTTTGCGTATTGCCTTATTTTTATTAGTTAAATTCCTTTTAACTTAAGGTCTTCAAATCAAACATCTCAACTTTCTCTTTTGCAATAATTAATTAGAATTTGGTTGCTACGAGTTATTTAATAATCCCTGCGGAGAACGACCTTGCGAGAATCATTTATACTACAATAACCTTGTCATTCGTGCAAGTTTTGTAGGAGTTTTAACCCTGTTTGCGCAGGTACTAAAAAGCCTATCAAGAAATTGGCGCCGTTGCCGGGGATTATTTAAAATAATTCGTTCTAATCAGATTCTGCATTAATTATTGCTGTACATACAAATAAAAAAAAGAAAAAAAAAGAAAAGAAATAATTTTCGTTTTTATTTATTTTTGCAGATCACAGCAAGGCAGTGCATATTACAATCTGTGCATGGTCAGCACACGTTCAGCAATTGTTTCCGTTTGATCCAGAACCTGAGCAATCTTTAAAGAGGAGACGCAGGGAGCAAAATTTTCTGTGGGTTCCTTCACTGCAAGGGACTTTTCTGCAGTCTTTATATTCTGAGGACCTGCACAGTACAGAAACAATGGCTTTTGTTATTCCAGAGGCTGGTGACCCTTTGGGTAATTCTTTAACAGCTCATGCCACTAACATACCAGGTTGCATTACATATCCAGCAGTGGAAGAAGGGTCTACATTCGAAATCAAGCATCACATGTTGAGTATTCTACCTACATTTCATGGGTTATCAACCGATGATCCTAACATGCACATTGCAGAATTTTTAATGGGATGCAAGAATATTTTGGTGAAAGGATTCTCAGCTGAATCTATTAAGCTTCGTCTATTTCCTTACACATTGAAAGATCAAGCAAGGAGATGGCTCCTCACACTTCCATCTGGAAGCATTAGCACTTGGAACCAACTCAGTGAAAAATTCTTAAACAAGTATTATCCAGCTTCAAAGACTCTCGACATGAGAACTCAAATTTTATCTTTTGCCCAAAAACCAAATGAAGAGTTTCATGAGGCGTGGGAACGGTTTAAAGAGTTGAATAGAAAATGTCCACATTCTGGTATTAGCAGTACGGATCAAGTGCATATATTTTTCAGAGGGTTAAATATGACAACAAAAACTCTTGTCAACGCTTCATGCGGAGGATCATACAAGGATAAAAATGCACAAGAGGCTTGTTTATTATTTGAAAAAATGGCAGCAGATACACAGCAATGGGCAGTTGAGCAACCACAATCAAGGTCTGTTTTTGAGATATCTAATGGTTCTCCATATATGTCGGCACAAATTGAAAAAATGGAGAAAAAGCTTGAAAGATTTGATGCAAAATTTGACATGTTATTACAAAGAATTCCAGGTTCACAGGTTGCTGTACAGCAACCTTTACCAGCTGCCTGTAGCATTTGCAATGTGACAACCCATGATTTTTTGAGCTGTCCGCATAAAGATGCTTATCCGGAATTTGCAGCGGAACAAGTTAATGCATTTAATAATTTTCAGCGTCCACGATATGACCCGTATTCAAATGTTTACAACCCGGGTTGGAGAGATCATCCTAATTTTAAGTGGGACAGAGATCAGCCTGCAAGGCCACAATTTCAACAACAGGTACAGCAAACTGCTGCGCCTAAGGTTGCTTGGGAGGTTGCAATTGAAAAATTAGCAAATGCCACCAGTCAAGAATTCCAAAATCTGCAGGCAACAGTGAAAAACATAGAAAAACAAATGGGGCAGATTGCATTCCAAGTTTCAGAAAGAGCACCAGGTACATTTCCTAGCCAAACGGAACATAATCCAAGGGGAGGCGCAGATTGTAAGGCAGTTCGAGTTCTACGTTCGGGTAAAAGTTATGACAATAGAGGTGAAATTTGTGTTGGAAATTCGCAGGCAGCATCACAGCCACAAACAGATTCAGGAAATTTTGCAGAATCTGATATTGTTACAGATTCTACAGAGTCTATGGGCAGATCTGAAAACAGTGCAAAAATTGCTGCAGAAACTGCAGAACGTGTTTATGTGCCTCCAATGCCTTATCCCGAAAGGTTGAAGCCCAAAGTTAAAGATCAACAGTTGACAGATTTTATGAAGACGTTGGCCAAAGTTCAGATCAATCTCCCATTGATTGATGCAATTAAGAACATTCCATCTTATGCCAAGTTTTTAAAGGATGTTTGCACAAAGAAAAAGAAGCTCGTGGATTTTGAAAAAGTTATTCTTACAGAACAGTGCAGCGCAGTTTTATTACATAAACTGCCTCCAAAGAAACAAGACCCAGGGAGTTTTACAATTTCATGCACAATTGGAAATTCTAATTTTAAACGTGCTTTAATTGATTTGGGTGCAAGTATTAATTTAATGCCTTTTTCTGTTTTTCAGAGACTAGGACACGGAGAAATCAAGCCTACATCAGTTATTCTACAACTGGCAGACCGTTCAGTTGCTTACCCTAGGGGAATTATTGAAGACCTCATTATTAAAGTGGATAATCTCTATCTTCCTGCAGATTTTGTGGTTTGGATATGGATGAAGACATGCAAACACCTATTATTTTGGGAAGACCGTTATGGCAACAGCTAGGACTTTAATTGATGTGGAAGCTGGAACATTAACTTTACGAGTTCAAGACCAATCTGTGGTTTTTAATTTGTTTGAAGGAGCAAAACGTCCTGCTGAACAGCAGGAATGTATGCACATTGATGTGGTAGACAATATGGTTCAAGCCAGCTTTCAGGCAAGTTCAAATATAGATAAGTTGCTCAGCAAGGGAAAAAGCGAAAAAACGGAAATTGCAGTTAAATGAGCTAGAGGAAATTCATCAAGGTGTTTATGATAATTCTCACATCTACAAGGAAAGAACTAAGGCATCTCATGACAGTAAAATTTAGCGGAAGGAATTTCGGCCAGGGAAAAAGGTTATGTTATTACAGTTCAAGGCACAAGTTATTTCCAGGGAAATTAAAATCTCGCTGGATTGGACCTTACCTGGTGACTCAAGTTTTTCCTCATGGAGCAGTTCAAATCACTAATGAAGCTGAAGGCAACACATTCAAGGTCAACGGTCACAGGCTGAAACCCTACGTGGAGACACCCTTTGACATTGCAACCGAGTCTTTGACTCTGAAGGAACCAGTGATTTGACCACCAGATTCCGCAACGTCTAGCTACAGACTTAAAATAAAGCACTTATTCGGAGGCAACCCAAAATTATTATTTTTTCTTTCTAAACTCTTTACTTCTTTTATTTTAAAACTAAACAAAAACAAAAAAATACAAAAATATTTGTTTCTGTTTTTCCTTTTCTAGTTATTTTCTTTCTACTCCTAACACATATTTGATTCAATGCAGGACAACCAACAATCAGCAGCAAACATCAAAAGCAAAAAATCCTAGGCTGGAATCCTGCACCCAGCAGCAAGTCTACACTGGGAAAGACACAACAATCAGCAGCAAGCATCAAAAGCCAAAAAAAGAAAAAAAAATCCTAGGCTGGAATCCTGCACCCAGCAGCAATTCTACACTGGAATCATGCACCCAGCAGCAAGTCTACCAAATTTCCAACAACAACATTTGCAGGGATTCGAAATTATACCTATGAGGTGCACAGATTGGGGGTCCTCCGGGCTTTGTGCTTTTTTGTCCTTTGAGCTTGTGTGCTGACTGCCTTCTCTTGGATCTGCAACCTTCCTACACTGTGCACATGTCGAAATCATACTCACACATCTACAGATCAGGACCCACAACAAATTCTGGGGAACAAACATTTTACCTCAGCCTGACGCGGATTTGGCAACTCAGAGTGGTTTGCTCTTGTTGTCTCGGCTCTGTAGCGATTGGGGGTCCTCACACAACTGAAAATGCTGGTGTGATTGGGTTGAAAGCGAGCAAAGGCTTGTGAGTGTTGGTGAGAATGAAGAAGAGAGAACTCAGAGATGCTTTTCTGATTCTCTAGCCACAGCGAGAGGCTTTGGTCTATACCAGCAATATTCTTTTTCTTCTGCGAAATGGAATGGACAAAGGAGAACCTTTGTGGCTCTGAGCTCGGGCTAGTAGAAGGGGATCTAATATTTTTCAATTGACAGATGCGGCAGCTACATCAGGGTATATAGTAGCTGTCGCGAGGTTTTGACACAAATGCCTACTTATCCGTGTTGGTATGTGCGCCAGTTCCCAGCTACAAGGTCAAGCCTTCGACTCCTGGTGTGTTAGTTTTCTTTTATTTCTTTTCCTTTTCTTTTTCTTTTAATTTCTGTTTTTGGTTTTATGTTCTTTTCTGTTATTTTTATTTTATTTTTTCTCTCCTACTTTACTTCTTTGGCTGCTCCTTTATCTTTTCATTTTCATTCTCCGTCTTCTAGGATTCCGTTGTTTTGTTTCTATTCTTGTTTCTTCTGTTTAATTTCCACACCTTGAGGACAATGTGTGATTTAAGTTTGGGGGTGGGAAAGTAAATTTTAGATTTTTCATTTTTAGAGTCTTGTTTAAAATTTTCGTTTTTAAGTTAATATCCATAGATTATTTTAAACATTAGAACAAATAGACATGGTGAAGATTAGTCCCACAATAGAGTCTTTTCTGTTTATTGTTGCTTAGACACTAATTTATGAATTATACTTTGAAAATTGCACATCACACCAACATGGTTTGTGGGGAGTAAGATTGAAATACTTACTGTTTGTCCCAGTGTGTTTTAATTTTTGTTCTATATAAATAAGTTAGTATGTGTTATAAAGTAATAATTGCCTCACCCGAAGTTTTGCCTAATAACCGGGCCAGTCCTGCCTAATCAGCAGTGATTCTCGAGTTAAATGGTAGAGTTTTGGCATGAGGCAGGGTGATTAGTTGGTTTCGTAGCCTTTTCAGCTTGAGTTATTAAGTCCTTAGGGGTGTTCTACACCTAGTGCCCTAAAGCCTTAGTGGTTTGGGAGTCATTGACCTAAAGCTCGCTACATGGGTTGGATCGAAAGCTTAAGGGAACCGACATTGCACAACCGCTACTGTTACTGAAAAAAAAAAAAAAAAAAAAAAAAACAAAACAAAACAAAAAAACAAAAAAAAAGAAAAAAATATATGTGAAGTATGAATAAAAGGGATGAGAGATAAAGGTTTTAGTCGAGTCTCCTTAACTATGATGGTTCACTTTACACCGAAGGAAGTTTGTGAATTCTTTTCTAATTGATTCTAAATAGCTTAGACTCTGTGGTGGGATTATGTGGATCTATTGAAAAGATGTTCTAGTTTTTAAAATTTCCTATGGATTGCAACTTGAAGGTGGAAATTTTGTTCTATTAAGTTTTAGCCAGGTGTTTAGTTTATTAAGTTTTTATTTTTGTTTGAGTCTTGTTTTGCTTGAGGACAAGCAAAAAGCTAAGTTTGGGGGTATTTTGATGAGTTGATTTTATATTATATATTTAGCCTCATTCTTAGTATATTTTGGTTAATATTTTGGAAGAATTTTGATACTTTGAATTATATTTCCAATATAGGACTTTCGACTTCCTCTGGAGCAAAACATAATCAAATGGACGAATTTTGGAGTAATTCCAGTTGGAGGACGTTCGTGAGCCACTTAGCTTGATCGTATCAAAATATCAGACTTTTCCACCAAGCGATGATTTCCTGGCAAATAAATGAAGGAGCGATGTGCAGTGCTGGAATAGTGACGTTTTGGGCTTGTATTGCGTTTTTGGAGCCCAAGATGACCTCGGATGGGTTCGTGGCCTTCTGGAGAAGTGTTCGGAATATTTTTATCTTTAAAACGAGCTATCTTGGGCCAGATTTGGAGGAGATTTGAGACTAAAACGTGGCTGGGCAGATTATGGGCAGATTCTCCTAATCCAATTTGGACTTTATTTCCTAGTCTTATTTTATTTTAACTTAGTTTCCTTGTGGGGATTGGGTAGCTAGGTTTTAGGAGGTATTTAAGTTCCTTTTCACAGCAATTAGAGACTCCCTTTTTACTTCTTTTTGGCTTTTGAAGCAATTGCTAGGGTTTTGGATTTTCGCGACTTTCAGGTGTTTTCATTCTTATTCTTCTTAATGATATTTTCTTGGATTTCAATTGTGAACATGCGTAACTAACTCTCTTTTGCTAGGGTGAGGCCACGAGCCTTAGCAAGAATATGTAGTTTCTGTCCAATTTGCTTATGATTATATGCATGCAGGTTTTCAAATTATTCATCACTGGGTTAAACTATCTAAGTGTCTTGATGCTTGATCACCATTAAGATGTTTAGAAAAGTAATTTGATGCAATTTTGGTCGGAGGTCGGTCCCTGAAATTGACGAAGGCTTCTTGTGGTTAATATGTGCAAGTTCACTTAGGATGAATACCATGTCTTAAGGGTTGCATGGTTTTTCAAAAGGTTTCACAGAACTTAATGAGTCATGTATGTTTAGATTTGATCTGAATACCACAGACGGATTGCATGTGTGATATACGTTCTATGTTGGGGGTCCAAGTAGGCATATATTAGGAATACCTAACCTTCGAAATATGCATGTATAGGTCATAAGTAATTGGGGGAACTATATAGAATTGTTAAGGTGACGGCGGATCCCTAGTGCTTTCTTAATTTGATTTCTAAAAACACAACTGTTTCTCTTGCTCTTAGCTTTAATTTTGCGTATTGCCTTATTTTTATTAGTTAAATTCCTTTTAACTTAAGGTCTTCAAATCAAACATCTCAACTTTCTCTTTTGCAATAATTAATTAGAATTTGGTTGCTACGAGTTATTTAATAATCCCTGCGGAGAACGACCTTGCGAGAATCATTTATACTACAATAACCTTGTCATTAGTGCAAGTTTTGTAGGAGTTTTAACCCTGTTTGCGCAGGTACTAAAAAGCCTATCAATTTTGCTTTAGTTTTTTTCTTTTCTTTTTTTTATTTTTTATTTTTTATATTTTTTTCTAACAGATATCGGTAGCAAAATCGAAGATTTGGTGGCCCATGTGAGTATGAATTTTGATAAATTATGAATGACAAATAATAACAATATAAATTAATTGAAGCCGAAATCCTTAAAACTTGAATAGCTCTTTTCTTTTGCCTGCTGCAGTGCAGAGGTGAATACACAATCCCAATTTCGACAATATAAATTAATTGAACCCAATCCCAATCCCAAATCAATTTTTTTTTTTACCTTCAATTTTATTTCTTCTCATGTATTTTTTTTTCGTTTGGTATTTTTGCTTTAGTCTTTTTCTTTTCTTTTTTATAATATATTTTTTATTATTTGTTTCTGATTTAGCTCTCTCTATATCAAATGCCAGTAGTAGGGTCAGCCCAAGTGCCGATATCTGAATCTTCGGCGATGTTAAAAGGATTACTTCAGTTCTTTTGGTGTTCCGTCGGGATCGATCATTGACACCTACACTGCCAATTCGGTTAGCATGCTACCTTTTAGTTTGAGTTTGCATTGCTATTCGCTCTTCTTACATTGTTGTGCTTTTTTTGTTTTGTCCAAACGGACATATCCCACGGATTTCGAAAAACTAAGGGATAAAAAACTATTCTTGTTCTTTTCAAGTTTTTGATATTTCTGAAGCTCATATTAAACTTATCAAGCACGTTAATGAGCGAATAGAAGAGAAGATGGATAAGTATAGGACTGTGTGGATCCCCATTGCGGAGGAAAAGCAGTGGAAGGCACACGAGGAAGACAATTACTTATTGCACATTGCTGAAAGACTGTCATGCTACACAGCTAGACCAAACCCAAAATGCATCAGAAACATCAAGAAAACATACCAATTAGACAAGAAGAAGAATTTTTTGTCGTTGGTGGAGATGGACGAAAGTGGCAATTATGAAAAATCCGATCCTGCCATCAGAATTATAAAGAATGAAGCAGTTTGGCTTCAAACCCTGATGGAAAAGTAAGGAAAGTAATGAACAGAAGCCCTTTTGCTGCACTTCACAATCATCACTGGAAGCATTTCGGGAAAGATTTGTGACAGCACTTGGATGACCTTGGCAAAAGAGTTACTATTAGGGGTGGACGCGGTCCGGTTCGGTCCGGTTCTTACCTCAAACCGGAACCGGAATTGATACTATTTAACCGGTCCGGTTTAGGCCAAAAAAAATTCAAAAACTGACCGGTTTGGTTCTGACCGGTTCCGGTTTTGAATAGGATTATTAATTTTTTATTTTTTATTTTTTTTAAATTAAAAAATTATAATAAATAATTTATTTTTTTGGCTTAAAAATTAACAAATAATCCAATTCATACATTTAGAAATTTTTTCAAGTTGAACTTCGAAAAATAGTGATTATAACATTTAAAATATGGCATTAGATTTTAAAATTTTGTAAAAATAAAAATATATATATGACCGGTCCGGTTCGGTGCGGTGGGGTGTAAAACCGAAACTGGTTCGGTCCGGTTCCAGTCCGATTTGTTGACTTTTTTGGTCTACCGGTTTTTTTTCACCGGTTCGGTTCGGTGTTCCGGTTTTCCGGTCCCGATGCCCACCCCTAGTTACTATTATTCGGAATAATGATAGACGGAAAGTTATCGTCTCCCTTTAGTTAAGTTGGTGGTGCGTGTTTCTAGCAAGTCCTAAAATGTTATTTTCTTTTTATTAAAGTAAATTTCAACTTGTTTCAGGCAAAATTTACATATATATTGGTATATATGTTATAAAACTAGAGGGAAAATGTGAGAGAAATAAGAGAAAGGAAAAAACGAGAATTTGTTCTCTGACCTTGTATCAACTTATCTTATTTATCTTTAATAAGCACCTATTTATAGGCTTACAATAGAAGTATTTAACTCACAATTTATAGCTACTAATTATAATAATAAGAGCATAGGTTATTAAAAAAAATAAAAATTCAGAGCTTAGTTAGTCAAAAAGATCAAAATTCATAGCTTACTTAGTCGAGGGCATTAACCTCCGGTGATTTGTGTGAAAGAGAAACCGAATTTATTATTATAAAAGCTAGACAGTAGTTCTGCATCCGCATTAAGAGCAAGAAAGAGGAACAATAGACAAAGAAAACTAAAGAGATCAAAACCTAAGTTCGTAATATTTATCCATTTCACTAAAAAGTAGTCATTTTTTTGTGTTTTTATGCGGTTATTCGTTTTTTTTCATTTTTGTGTTTTTCTTCATTTGACTAAATTCTTTTTCCTTTGTTAGTTGCATCATGTGGTTTGGCTCCTTAAAATTAAGGAGGAGCATATCTTAATTAACAACAACTGAGATTTCGACATTGTTAAAGTTCAAAAGAATAAAAGATTAAAAGAATTTTAAAAAAATTTAAAGGAATTTTTAAAGTGTCAAAACTCTGTTTGTTAATTTTTCTGAAATTTGACGACTTATTTTTCTTTTAATACTCAACAACTTGCGGCACTTCTACTATAACATCATATTATAGTAGTGACCTAAGGCAGTAACAAAATCGATGACGTTGAACGACTTTATCACTTGTGCAAAGTCGTGGAGCTGAGTATATATGTACAAAAAAGAATAAAATGTTTTAGTTTGAAGCCACAATTTCTTTCGGTACATACGCTAATGATATTCCATACATTTATTCACGACTTTGGATAAACTATGGTAACGGGGGATGCTTCATTGGAGAAAATAATAATAATTAGTGGCAAACACAAAATTGGCACTTATACGTGTCTGTTATGGGCATAGTGGAAAATGTCAAAACATATACTCGGGGTCTTTGGGGACTATTATTTTTTTGGTTTTCATGATTAAGTATAAATTATTTCCAAAGTATAAAATTCGTAGAATTCATATTTTGAAGTTGGATCCAAGGTGAAAGTGAAACATAGCATATGGTACTGCCCTAGGTTTGAAATTGGTACTTAGGTGACGAGGGATAAATTTAAATGCTATTCAAACAAACACAACAATATTCACACACTTCAAAACTTGACTAAGTATAATTATGACTGGTCAACTGATTAGTCATGAAAAACCATAACCAAGAACACACACACATAGAGCAATCTGTACCTGCAAGCCTAGAAGAGTACTAGTAACAACCTAAGCACTCAGAAGGACCCGTCAATCTAGGCATCCCTTGTGTTAGCAACAACTATGGTGAAAGTGTATGAAAACATCATAATCAAATAAACAGCACACAGCAAATAATGATGACTAGTCAACCGCAAGAACACAAACCCATAAATGCATGAATATCATGCGATGACTAGTCAACTATCAAGAACACATCATAATCAAATAAACAGCACACAACAAATAATGCTGACTAGTCAATGGCAAAAACACAAACTTAGAAATGCATGAACATCATGCAATGACTAGTCAACTATCAAGAACACAAACCCAGAAAATAACAAAGCAACAAACCAAAAATTGTTCACCTAAAAACCCACCTCTGGAAAAAACTAGGGATCATCAACCGACCAAAATTCAGAACTTAGTTAGTCAAAAGATCAAAATTCAGAGATTACTTAGTCGAGGGCATTATCCCCCGGTGATTTGTGTAAACAGGAAACCAAATTTATTATTATAAAAGCTAGACAATAGTTATGCATCTTCATTAAGAACAAGAAAGGAGGAATAGCAATAGACAAAAAAACTAAAGAGATCAAAACCTAAGTCCGCAATATTTATCCATTTGATTAAAATGTAGTCATTTTTGTGTTTTTATGCGGTTATTCGTTTTTCTTCATTTTTGTCCTTTTATGAGGTTATTCTTTTTCCTTTGTTAGTTGCAACACGTGATTTGGCTCTTTAAAATTGACGAGGATCATATCCTAATAACAACTGAGATTTTGACATTTGTTAAAGTTTAAAAGAAAAAAAAATTAAAAGAATTCTAAAATAAATTAAATAAATTTTCAAATGCCAAAACTCTATTTGTTTTTAGTCCTTTAATTTTTTTTTTATTTGACGACTATTAAAATCATAGGTTTAAAAAATATATATCCTTTTCAATTTTAAGAATCCAAGCAATTTTTAAAGCAATGCTCACCAACTTACATTAAATAATCATTAAAACTGCCATGTGCATGATATTCATATGTTACAATCAAATATGACAATGGCCAGTCTGCCCAGCAAACAGGCATAATTGATCAAAAGTCACCCTTCAGTTCTTTTAATAAGAAGGGTTCTCGATTTTAATAGTCATTTTTTCACATGTTTTGGAGAATGAACTTTGTGAAAAACATAAAATTATATGAACATGTAAAAAATATAAAATGATATGAACATGTGTGTGTAAACACGAAAATCTTGCGACAAATGAGATAAGAATACGTGTACAAAATAATATTTGTATTTATGAAATTTATGGTTACAATCTCTATATTGAATCCTCTGATTCGATCTCCAAAGTGTTTAAAGAAAATTTGTGTTTGATACAAGGGTTGTAGAGACTTGATCTTGATCAAACGGGTAGCATAAGGCTTGTTTGGTGTTTGGAATTTCTAGGGTGGAGGAACCGGCATGTATTTGTTGTGCTTGGTTGGTCTTCCAAAGTGAGGTGAAGGATGCAGAGAGTTTTATGTTTCTTCTGAATGCTTGGACTGTCTAAGCCTCTTTCTTTTCGTCTTGAAGCCTCCTATTTATAGGCTAATCCAGGATGCTTGACCTAAATAACTTTCCCTCTTTAAAACCTTCCTTTGTGGAATTCTGATTTGATTTTAAAATCAATTCCAATAATTTGGAAATTTAACCAAATTATCTTCGATTGATTGACTTGATTAATATTTGATTTAAATCAAAGTCTATCACGGAAGATTCTTTCCCTTAATTTTGTCTTCACTTTGAACTGCTTGATGCACTCCGTCGGATGTCGACACGTGTCACTTTTGACAACTAATCTGATTTTGATGATTCATATGCCACATGGGCGAATTATGGGGCCCCCAATTTAATCCACCAAACCCTAATTATTTTCTTATTTAGTGGAATTTAATTCGCCAAAATTCTTTGTCTACAAATTGCCCCCACTTCATGATGCACTGTAGATATGTGCTTTGTCCCATGTAGGAGGTGCAGCTTGAAATGTTACTTCTTCATTTCTTTCCAATAATTTGGATTGCTTCCAACATGGAGTTTTGAAAGTTACCCTTTTTTTTTTTTCGGGTATGTGTGGAATCGTGTATGAGATGACATTCATCCTTTGGTTATGTCCATGCTCCCTTCATGGTACTGTAGGTGTGGTTGGCAAGACTCCAATCATGGCATGGTAAGCTGATGTTTTTATTATTAGCTTAATAACATTCCATATTGATCACTCTATTTCCAACGTTGGCTTTCTACTTTCAACGTTTTTTTTTTTGGGGTGATATTATTAAGCTTAATAATATCCAATATTGGTAAGATCTTGGGAAGCAAGATACAAAATCCAATACTTTCCTAAACTAGGAATAAGAAACCCTAACACCTGTTCACCGTTTCGTGTTTACTCCTGAGATGGAAAGGTAAAGTTCTCCATTGCCTTGGACAGCGGTGGATCAAGGAATTTTTCAACGGAGGTGCAATTCTTAAAAGCTAAAAGCTCCACAAAAAAATAAAAAATAAAAAATATGCATCCGACTTACTTTGTATTAGCGTACTCAAGAAGGAAAAAAAAACACAGGACTCTTGTGATGCACACACACTTTGAGTGATGTTAAATTGGTTTTTTATAAAGAGAATTTTCAATCCCACTTAAATAAGGAATTTCCAAAACCCAATTGAATAAGAGAAGTTTCAATTAAAACCTAGGTAGGAATTATATAAGCCCCTTAGAATAGAAGCCCACGAATGCCCAGCAGTTTCCCTTTTTTTTTATCTTTTATCTTTTTTTTAAAACCCTTATTTAAATTGGCTTATCCATGACCATGAACAAATGGCCCACGAATGGCCAGGTTTGTTTTCTTTAAACCCTTATCCATGAATGGCCCACGAATGGCTAGGTTTTATTTTTTTTAAAGCAGCGCCTGGTCCAAAACGATGTCGTTTTGGCCAGGCAGTTTTTTTTTAAAAAAAGAGAAGTCGCGCGCTGCACACAGCGCGCAGCAGCACAGCAGCCCTTCATTTGCACATTTCATCGAACACCTTCCGTGCATGAGGAGAGGTGCAACTTCAGCAGCTTCTATGGAGTTTTCCGGCGACCGGTGGTGCAGGTGCACCTCCTTGCGCCTGCACAGGTCTGTCACTGGCCTTGGAAACCATAGGCTGCTCAACAAGTCAGCTTTCTTTGGTGTATGAGCGTGCCACTGCTAGCAATGAAAATTCTAGCAGACTTCTTCTAGAATAGATAACTTGCGCCCTAAGTTACTGATTTCTAAAACAAATGATTGTGAATTTGGGTGAGGAATATCTCCCAAGTAAGTTCTTTTCTTGCCTCAGACTGGTGAAGACTTTCACAATTTATCTCAGTATAACAACGGTTGTTCTGACTAGAATAGTTGATAGAATTTAAACTGTTTTTAGGTAGAACTGCCAATTACAAAAACTGTAAAAATGAATACCAACGCTAGAAAGATAAAAGACAACTGGAACTCCATTTCTGCCTGGATAGGAGACTCTGATCCGGGCTGGATTGGATATGTCTGGGCTGGATTGAACTGTCAACAACTTCAACTACTAAGCTTCAGCTGTAAATCGATACCAAAGTTCAATTTTGGCAGAGCTTTAATCTACTTCAAGCTTTGTGAGGCTTTTGAGTGGGCAAAACTGCAGCTTCTTGAGTTTGAATGAGCAGAAGTGGCTGTTCTTGAGGACTTAGTGAGCCAGGGACTGCACTGTGAGATTTGTTGAGGTTTTCATGTTGGGAAAAACTTAAAACTCTGCTTGCCTTGGCTTTTGCTGAACCAAATTTGTAACGAGAGAGATCTCGTTTTAAATGACTTAGTTTCTAAGTCTGAACTTTGGGGAGTTTTGATCTAAAGCTGGTTTTTTTCTTGGAGTTCAAGTGAGCTTTTGGTTGATTTTGAGTTGTTTGTTTGATTGATGAATTGATTGTCCTTTGCCCTGTTCACTCCCTCTTATATTTATAGGAAAATGGTTTGGAGTAGGGTTTCTTTCTTTTAATAATGGGCGGCGAAAATTCTTTCAAAAGATCTTTCAGTTTTAAAATATAAAGAAGAGAGGGCTCTTAATTAACTCTGGCAGATAGGTTTTCAACAGTCAGTTCTTAAGATCACTTCCCTTTTTTTCTTGAAAGATAACCTAACCTTTCTTTAAATTCTAACTGCCCCCTTGTGAGAGAGATCAAACCGTGATGGTTAGTTTGATTTCCCAGATGAACAACTCTATGTCCTCCTGCTTATCTCCTTTTTGAAAATATGGCCTGCGTATCTCTTGAAGGATGGTGCCTCCTTGGAGTGAAATCAATATCTTTGAATATATAAGAAGGATTTTGATCTTCTGGTGGCAGAAATTCAGAGAAGTCTTTTTGCCACTGACATGCTTTAATTAATTCCCAATCAACTCAGTTGAGTTTGTTGACTTTTCCATTTTGGCAGTCACGTGGGTTCTGAAAATGGGTCTCCTCCTTTTTTCTTTTAATCATGCTGGGCCTATTCTGATTTGTCCGGAGCCCAAAGGTGACTGCTTTTCTTTGAGGCCTAAGTTTGCTTGCCTTTGGGCTTTTGATTGCTACGTTGGGCTGGGTGCGTTCAAATTAGGCCCAAACAGCACCACCAGGAGCTTTGATGGCCTTTGGCTTCTTTAAATTGCACCACGCATGAAATTGAAATTTAACCAAATAACAGCAAAAAAACAACTCCTCTTGTCGGCAAAAACGTCCACCAACCTGAAGTTCGCACGATTTGAATCGTCAGTAACCAAAGTGGTGAGACTTGACATCTTTTTTTGATTCATCTCTCATATATATATATGCGGCCGTTTGCAGCCACAAAAAATTGACATTTCTTTTCTTTTTGTTTTGTTTGTTTGTTTTGTTTGTTTTTTTTTTTGCCCATCCACAAGAACCCATTGTTTGGTCTATCAAGAAACTTGGTGGTAAGATTGAACCCACCTTTGTTTCATCATGTTCTTGCGTCAGTTTTTTTTTTTGGTGATTCCCACCACGCAATAGCAATTTCTCTATTGGTATGCTGTGCTGCTTCTACTTCTGTGCTTTCGTTGTTTTTTTTTTTTTTTTTTTTTTTTTGTTGTTGTGTGAAGCAAGACTGGAGGGTGGAAGGGCTGGAACATGCCTGGAGGTGTGCGTTAGGGCCTGAGGTATGACTGGAGGGGAGGTGTGCGTTAGGGCCTGAGGTATGACAGGAGTTGTGTGTTAGGGCCTGGGCAATATGGCTGGAGACTTGGAAGGGCTGGTAGGATCGAGCCTTGCATGTGCTGGGCTCGAAGTAGAGGTATGGAGGCGCTGGCCTTGGTGTGCGATGTGGGCTCGAGCTAGGAGAGAGCGGGCCATTAAGAGATGTTCGGCTGCGCACTGGAGTTGGAGCAAGCAACGATGGGCTTTGCATGAGGCGTGGGCTGCATAGGAGGAGACGCTGGGCTGCACATACTGGCGCTGGGCCTTGCGGAGGAGAAAAGGGGTCTTCATGCTGAAGATAACGGGCCAGGCACGACGTGGGCCAACGTACTGGAGCTGGGCTGGAGAAGTGGCAATCGAGGATGGGCTTGGCCAATGGGGCATGCACTCTGGTTGGCTTTGAAGGAGGTGGCAGATTGGTCCAAGCAGCCCGAAAATTTTTTTTTCTCTTTTTTGTTTTTGTTTTTGTTTTTGTTTTTTTGTTTTTATTTTTGCTGCTGCACATCTAGTATTCTTTCAATCAAATTTTTTTAATATTTATTTATATATAAATATTAGTTGATAATATTCATATATATATATATATATATTTGTAATACGTCCTTTGAAAGAAAGTGAAGAACGTAGACGTCCTATACCACTTGGGTTTGATCTATTTCTCCGACTTGGTGATAACCCGCTCACGCGTTTAGACTTTACGTAGGAGAAGACAAGCGAAGAACGTAGACGTCCTATACCGCTTGGGTTTGATCCATCTCTCTAACTTGGTGAGAACCCGCTCAAGTTCTTAGGCTCTACATAAGTGGAAGACGAGTGAAGAACGTAGACGTCCTCTACCACTTGGGTTTGATCCATCTCTCCGACTTGATGATAACCCGCGCTCAAGTGCTTAGGCTTTACGGAGAGGAAGGCGAGCGAAGAACGTAGACGTCCTATACCGCTTGGGTTTGATCCATCTCCCCGACTTGGTCATAACCCGCTCAAGCACTTAGGCTTTACGTAAGTGAAGACGAGCGAAGAACGTAGACGTCCTATACTGCTTGGGTTTGATCCATCTCTCCGATTTGGTGATAACCCGCTCAAGCGAAAATTGCTTCTTGTGGCATTCCATCTTTATCCAGCTCTTCAAACTTGTACAAGTAAGCGTTTCCCCTTGGTTTTTTTTGTTTTTGTTTTTTGTGTCCCAAATTTTGCTTGAGTCGCCCTTTTGGGTTTTCAGCTCAACGGACTTTCTTATGCTCTAATGTTTGCTTGGATCGCCCTTTCGGGTTTTCAATCCAACGAGCCTTTTTTTTTTTCTTTTTTGGGTGTGTTGTGCCGTACGCAGTTTAGGCTCATGCGGGCCAGTAGCTTGTTGATGCCTTGTGCAATTTTAGATCACGCAGGCAAAGAAGCGTTTGGTGCCTTGCAGTTTCGGCTCGTACAGACAAAGAAGTGTTTTGGTGCCTTGGGCAGTTTCACTCATGCGGGCGGAGGAGCATTTTGGTGCCTCGTGCAATTTCAGCTTGTGCAGGCGGAGGAGCAGTTGGTGCCTTGCAGTTTCAGCTCGTACAGGCGAAGGAGTGTTTTGGTGCCTTGGGCAGTTTCGGCTCGTGCAGGCAAATGAGCGTTTTCGTGCCTTGTGCGGTTTTGGCTCGTGCAAGTGAAGGAGCGTTTTGGTGCCTTGTGCAGCTTTGGCTCATGCAGGCGGAGGAGCATTTTGGTGCCTTGTGCAGTTTCAGCTCGTGCAGGCGGAGGAGCGTTTGTACTCGGGTAACTCAATCACCTTCTTCTTGAGTAAGTCTTCCAACATGCCTTATACGTCAGAGTCTGGAAAAGGATACTTCTTCTCCTTCATTTCTTTTAGGGTGTGTCGTCGTGGTTCTTGATCTTGAGTCGACTCGGCCTTCCTCGCATCTTTCTTGCCTCGAGTGGAAGTCTTCATTGGAGTGGCACTGATCGTCATTGACTCCAAGATGCGTGTCTTCAAAGAGTTTGCCCCATTTCTCGACGACTTGTCATTTCGACGATCACTCACCATTTCCTTTCTTCCATCCTGACTAGCGATACTTAGTTCTATGTCATACGCATGAGTGGTTAATTCTTCAAAGCTACGGGGTTTGATCCCTTGAAGAATGTAGAGCAGACCCCAATGGATACCTTAAATGCACATCTCTACCGTAGATAACTCTAAGACTCGATCTTCGCAGTCGAGGCTTAATGAACGCCAACAATTGATGTAGTCAACAACAGGTTCGTCTTTTTGCTACTTTGTGCTAGTGAGCTCTAGCATGCTAACTGAGCGACGAGTGCTATAGAATAAGACTCACCTATTCCGTCACCATGACCTGCATGGCCATAGAATAAGACTCACCTATGGACGTTGAGGCAATCTTCTTCGGTTGATCGTTAGACGGGGATCCATGGTATGGGCTTGTGCTCGAGTCAACGTCTGAAACAGGAGAGAGTGAACGTTCTTTTGAATTCTTCGAGCCCGGAAAACTCTTTTCTTCGTTCCGAGAGTTTCTCTCACCCGCTCGGGCAGTATTCTTCTTTGCCCCCAAGGAGGCCAAATTGATAACCGGTTCACGCCTTCAGTTCACATATTTCGCCTTGGCTTGAGTCGGTATGGAAGTGACATGTTTAGTTGCGGATATCGCCTTGGCCTTACTCCGGGTGACGACCCCTGCAGAATCTCCTCTTGAGAAGGAGGCGCTCACGCTTTCGCCTCTCGTCACGGGAACAGTTTGAATCTTCTTGGAAGCCATCGTTTTCGGCATGTTGATTGATTTTGGAACTGGAAAAATAGATGAGAGGCAGATATGGTCCCCCTGGGCGTGCCAAATGTGTAAACACGAAATTCTTGCGACAAATGAGACAAGAACACGTGTACAAAATAATATTTGTATTTATGAAATTTAGGGTTACAATCTCTGTATTGAATCCTCTGATTCGATCTCCAAAGTGTTTAAAGAAAATTTGTGTTTGATACAAGGGTCGTAGGGACTTGATCTGGATCAAACGGGTAGCACAAGGCTTGTTTGGTGTTTGGAATTTCTAGTGTGGAGGAACCGACACGTATTTGTTGTGCTTGGTTGGTCTTCCAAAGTGAGGTGAAGAATGCAGAGAGTTTTATGTTTCTTCTGAATGCTTGGTCTGTCTAAGCCCCTTTCTTTTCGTCTTGAGGCCTCCTATTTATAGGCTCATCCAGGATGCTTGACCTAAATAACTTTCCCTCTTTAAAACCTTCCTTTGTGGAATTCTAATTTGATTTTAAAATCAATTCCAATAATTTGGCAATTTAACCAAATTGTCTTCGATTGATTGACTTGATTAATATTTGATTTAGATCAAAGTCAATCACAGAAGATTCTTTCCCTTAATTTTGTCTTCACTTTGAACCGCTTGATGCACTCCGTCGGATGTTGACACGTGTCACTTTTGACAACTAATCCGATTTTGATGAGTCATATGCCACATGGACGAATTATGGGGCCCACGACCTCCAAATTCCGATCCGAAAGTTCCTATGTGTTCTACAAGGCTTAAGACACACGTCATGTAAGTTTGGTCCAGATCGAACGGTCGGATCGCTCACAATCACACGATCGGACGGTTATTGTAACCCTAGCCCTAAGGTTGGCATTTTCGGATTATTCGGGACTCCGTTTTACATCTTGTTAGAGAAGTTCATCTATGTGGGCCGGTTTATTTTAGATGGATGTATCCGTTCGAAAGATATATGAAAGTGCTAAATGGGTATGTTCAAAACCGTAATCATCCTGAAGGTTGCATTGCTGAGCGGTATATAGCTGAAGAAGCCGTAGAGTTTTGCACCGAGAATTTATCTGATGTTAGTACAGTTGGAGTGCCATCAAGCCAGAAGATGGGACTTTCAAAGCCCTTATCAGGTTGCACAGTGAGTTTAGTTGATCGGGACTTGTTGAATCAGGCACATCTATATGTCTTGGAGAATACGGAGGAAGTTACCGTATATCGAGTATGAGTTTTATTCTTAAGTAGTCATTTTAAATTATATTCCTTATGTTTATCTGATATGTTTGGGACTATAATGCTTGAATTTTTCGTGTTATGTAGAGAACATATGATCCACATCAAGACCACTTATCCAAAATTTAGAAAGAGAACAAAGTGGCTACAAGATAAGCACAATACACTTTCATTCAATGGCTACGCTGTAAGGTATATGAAATTGAATAACATATTGCACTTTTAATTTTCTTCTTTTTATGTTAGATTGAATTAAGATATGATTCATTTGCAGGTTCAAAGTCAACTTAATGGGGAAGACAATAATGGTGTATCAGAAAATTTGAGGTGGCTAGCAGCTGGTCCAAGCATGGCAGTGCCATCATAAAGGAGCTATCTTATCAAAGGAATTAAATTTAACACCAAGGCACAAGATGATGTGCGTGCAGTTCAAATAGTGGAGTTTATTTATTTGCACTTACTAGCAAGTTGCTAGTGCCAAGGATAAGAACCCAATTGTCTCAAATATGGGTTTTTATGGTGTCATTCAAGATATTTGGGACCTTGATTGCCAAAAGTTTACAATCACAGTGTTTAGGTGTGATTGGATAGATAGCACTTCTAGCCTTGTAGTCGACGAACTTGGATTTACCGTTGTAGATCTGAGTAAAATTGGACATAGGAATGACCAATTTATTATGGCTTCTCAAGTCAAACAAGTATTTTTGTTGATGACCCAATGCATCATGGTTGGTCAGTAGTGTTATCAATGCCTAATAGAGAATATAATGATGTTATTGGTGATGATGTCTTAAGTGATGTGAGAATTGAGTGTGAGCCATTTACTAGAGGGATGCCAAATGTTGACACATTTGATGAACTAGCCGGCGAGTCTGGGAGTCAAAATATTCGAGATGGGTGTGAAGATATATGGATTGAATGATGCTTGTAATTTATGACATTACTTACGCTCTATATGACATTAATTTTGTAAGAAATTGTATTGCATTTTTTTCACTTTCATTATACAGGGTTTGGGCTCAAAGCTTTCAGTACAAAAAAAATCTGGTTCAAGTACCAAAATACAACGGTCCTGTTAACATTATTGCAAAAACAGACGTCATAATAGTATCAAACGTTGTTTTTTTATCATACGTCTTGCAATGGAAGACCTTTAAACCTGTAAAAAAACAAAGATAAAAATGATATAGACGTCGGTTTAAAAAAAAGGACATTAAAAAGTTTTTACGTCTCCAATGAGACGGACTCGATGTACTTACCGCCGTATAAAATTTAACTCAAAAGACTGCACACAATAATAAAACAACGACGGTAATGAAAAGCCGTTGTTACAGGATATCACGACAGGAAGGCAAAAAAAGACGAATTTAAAAGAAGATAAAACGACCTCGTAACAAATATACCATCGTCTTACCTCACAAACAAAATTGTGAGAAAATGAATTACGTCGTCTTTAGAAATAAAAATGACGTAGAAAATAGTAACCATGTCACATTTTATATGCTTACCGACGTTGTAAGTTCTTTCACCGTCATCATTTAAAATAAAGGAGACGTAAAATACTCATTCTTCCCATATTTACTGACGACATTAATAGGTTTCACATCTCCTTGGTGACAATGTGTTGTTCAATATTACACACAAACGTCGTCTTTTAAGACATAGATGACGTAGTAGATCATAACCACGGCGGTGTTGGTAGGTTATACGACGTTTGTATCACGACAAACAACACGGTGTTTAGAATAACTGACGTTGTAAATCGTATTTCACAGTCAGAGTTTAAAGTAAAAGAGACGTACGAACCTGTTTATTCCCATATTTACTGACGTCATTAATAGTTTTCACGTCTACTTTTTAACCATGTGTCGTGAAATGTACTATAACAACGTTTTCTGTGGAAAAATAGGTGTCGTGGTATGTTCTTCTAATGTCATCTCTGATTACTAATAGACGTGTGTACGTCCTTTAATACGTCAACTTCTGAGTTAAGACTGACGGTGTACAGAATTTTCAACGTCATATCTGGAAACAAAAGTGACGTAATATTTCATCATGTGTCGTGGAATGTCCTCATCAACGTCGTTCAGTTAATTGCTTATGACGGGGTGGGGTTTTTTTAGGCGGTATTTTACTAAACAACGTCATGTTTGTTCCTTTAGACGACGGTTTTTCCTTAAATTGAGTCGTTTAATGATTCCCAATTAGTTATTTTGGTGGTCATTTTCTTTACTTTTACGTCAGATTTTATTTATTTCGACGTTGTTTCTTTATGAACAACGTCTCCGTTTTACCGTCGTGGTTTTGTTTTTAAAAAGATGTCGGTCGATTTCACGATAGTTAGAAAACTTGCTAGACGACGGTGAATACCCGTCGTCTATGGCCCTTTTTGTAGTGTGCTGAAGGCCTTTCAAGGCTGTTACAGAATGCTGAAAGGATAAGGAGTTTGCATGGGATTCGAATTGCTCATGGAGCTCCATCAGTCAATCATTTATTCTTTGTTGACGATAGTATTCTATTTCTTGATGCAACTAAAGAGTCATGTGAAACAATGAAGAATATATTTCAGTGTATAAGGAGACTTCAAGGAAAAAGATCAATTTCACAAAGTCGGCTGGATCCCCTTATCCTTTTTGGGTGCAACTGTAGCTATTGTTGTCATTGTGGCTGCTGCTTATCTCTTCACCCCCAAGAAGAGCACAGGTTTCACCTCTTACACTACTACATTTTATTATTTGTGCGACGAAGGAAAATTCGTCGCGCAAAAGGCACTACAGCGACGGAAAATTTTTTTCGTCGCGCAAAAAACTGGAAACCTGCGCGACGAACATCTCCGTCGCTCAAAGATCGTTCACGCGACAAAAAAAATGAGCCGTCGCGCAAAGTGGGGAAGAAAAGCGTGGGGGGTTTTTTTTTGCGCCAAACCTTTGCGTGATGACAGAGTCCGTCGCGCAAAGTGGGGTAGAAAAAGCGCGGGGGTTTTTTTTTGCGCCAAACCTTTGCGCGACGGCAGAGCTGGTCGCGCAAAGAACGTTTGCGCTACGAATCAATTTCGTCGTCACGCAAAGTATGGAACGGAAAACAAGGTTGATTTTTTTTCGCCAAATATTTGCGTGACGATGATAATCGTCGCGAAATACATCATTGCGCAACGATTTTACTTTTATCGCGCAAAGAAGGAGAGAAAATGGTGCGAAAACTTGCGCGACAGACGTTGATTCGTCGCGCATGGTTTGATGTCGGCACTATCTTGTGCAACGGAAATTTTAGCTTGCGCGACACCTTCACAAGTTTGCGCGACGACAAATATTTTCCGTCGCGCAAAAATCCGATTTCTTGTGCGACGAAAATTTTATTCGTCACGCAAAATCCTTCTTCTACATATCTGCAGTCTGCTATTGTAGAGGCAGATTGCTCCATTTTTCTGCCATTTCGATTTTTCCTCTGTCTGTGCTGCTGCCTCTGTTGAGAATTCAATATGCTCATTAGGTAAATATTATTCGTCATTTGTTTAAAAGTATTAATGTAAATTCGTACTAACGGTATTAATTTTTTATTATTATAGATATTTGTAAATTGCGATTGTGGAGAACGATTGAGAAGGTATTTCATTCATTTTATATTAAATTCATTACATTATGTTGAACTTAGTTTGTTAGATTTATATATTTTGTTGTTGAATTATATTTATATTATGTTGTTAAATTGTGCATGACGTAGCACAATGTGTTGTGATGTACGAAGTTAATTGAAATTAACTTCGTACTTTTATTATATTTTTTAGTAACACTTAGTTTCCCGTTCGAGATTAGTTGGATTTCGTGCATGGATGTGTAAAGCATGACTGCGGTCCAATTAATTCTTGAATTGTCCCATTATTTGGACAATTTGGTAATGCATAGTGTTGTCACGTAATCTACGGCTACAGGATTAGATTTCGATTGTGAGATTTCGGTGTCATCTCGGTACGTTCTTTGGGTGGTACGTAGGTATTTATACCTATGCCCACCTCAAGAATTGTATCGAGATGCTGCCGAAATTTATCCACGTCAAAATCTAATCTCATGTAGCCGTAGGTTACGTGACAGGACTATGCATTCCCGAATGGGATAGAGCCCTTACCGAAGGCATAAGGTGACATTATAACTTTGTATGAAGTTGTTGTGATACAGTGTTGTGATTGTGGTTTCAGGAATCATGAGCAGAAGGTGGATACAGAACTCGAATAGATGCGCAGACGAATACTTGGATAGAATCGAGGATTTTATTGAGTTTGCATGTAGACACAACCCGGGTGCAACTAGAATCCGTTGTCCTTGTAGAAGGTGTAATAACACGTTGTGGGAGACAATTGAAAATGTTGGCTTTCATTTAGTAAGGAATGGAATGATTGAGACATATAGCATTTGGAACCTTCACGGGGAACAATTAGACAATGTTTCATCTTCAAATGCCACAAGGGTAGACAATATTGAACCTATTGTGGATCCTAATGAACAAGTCATGGATATTATAAATGATGCTTTTCCATTTGCATCGACCAACATCAATCAGGAAGGGGAAGATGACGTGCCTACCCCAATGGACAGTGCAGAGTTCGAACAATATGAACAACTGTTAAAAAGTGCCAACCAAGAGTTATACCCAGGGTGCGAGAGCTTTTCGGTTCTTACGGCCATTGTGGAGCTAATGCACGGAAAAATAAAGTATCGTATGTCGAACCTGTGTTTCGATTACTTTTTGGGCGTTTTCAAGAGAATGCTTCCGACGGACAATTGTTTGCCCAAAGACCATAGACAAGCGCAAAAGGTGTTGAATGGTCTTGGATTGGGTTATGAAAAAATTCATGCTTGCAAAAACAATTGCATGTTATTCTACAAAGAGTATGAAACATTGGATACATGCCCTATATGCAAAGAGTCGAGGTTCAAGATGACATCTCAGAATAGGACAACTAAGATCCCACAGAAAGTCATGCATTATCTGCCCTTGAAACCTAGGCTACAACGATTGTATATGTCGACTCATACAGCCACAGACATGAGATGGCATAAGGAGAAACGGGTAGACGACGATGTGATGCGGCATCCTGCAGATGGGGAAGCATGGAAAGAGTTCGATTAAACGTTCCCCGACTTTGCGCTGATCCTCGAAATGTTAGATTGGGACTTTCCACTGACGGATTCAATCCGTACGGGGTTCTAAACCAACACCACAGCACTTGGCCAATTTTCGTATTTCCATATAATTTGCCGCCTTGGAAATGCATGAAAAAAGAGTACATGATGATGACTGTTTTGATAACTGAGGATCCTGGCAGGTCAATCGATGTTTACTTACGGCCGTTGGTTGATGAGCTCAAGGATTTATGGACAAACGGTGTGCGCACGTACGATAAAGCCACTGGGAAGATGTTCACTTTGCGGGCAGCAGTGATGTGGACTGTAAATGATTTTCCCACATATGCAATGGTTTCTGAGTGGAGCACAAAGGGTTATATGGCATGCCCTGTATGCAAGGAAAATGTAACTTTTGGTTGGCACGTGGGAAAAGATTGTTATCTTGGTTATCGAAGATGGTTGCCATGAGATCACGAGTGGCGGGAAAATGATAAAGAGTTTGACAGGAACACAGAGCATCACCTCAGACCTAGAGAATGGTCCGGTGATGAGATCTTGGAATAGCTAAACTGTTTGGATTTTTTCTCCGTTTACTCGGACTAGACCTTCTACACATTTGAACTGGACACACAAGTCTATGTTTTTTGAGCTCCCATATTGGTCGAAACTAAAATTGAGGCACAATCTCGACGTTATGCATGTTGAGAAAAATGTCTTTGACACATTGCTGGGCACGATTCTAGATATTGAGGGTAAGACAAAGGACACGATCAAATCTCGTCTTGATTTGGAAAGAATGGGCATACGAATAGGTTTATGGATGAACAGGGACGGTGATAAAGCTAGAAGGGATCTGGCATTTTTTGCCATGAAACCGAATGACAAAAAAGATTTTCTACAGTTTGTATCGTCGGTAAAGTTTCCCGATGGGTACGCTTCTAATATCGCGCGTTGCGTGAATGTTGACGGGGGTAAATTTACTGGACTGAAGAGCCATGACTGTCATGTGTTTATGCAACGCCTACTTCCTGTGGGTATTCGACACCTTTTGCCAGAAGATGTAGTGAAACCAATCATGTTGTTGTCCAAATTTTTTTCCCAACTGCCGGCAAAAACATTGCGAAAGACAGACATTAATCAGTTGCGCCATGACATTGTCCAAGTCCTACGCAAGTTCGAGATGATATTCCCTCGAACTTTCTTCACAAGTATGATCCACGTGATGGTTCATTTGCCAGAAAAGGCATTGCTCGCTGGTCCTGTAAACTATCGCTGGATGTATCCAATAGAAAGGTATATAATCCTCATAATTTGTTTCCGCATCCTTATCTCACGGTCGCTAATTTGTATCATTTGTTTTTATTTTGCCAGGCTTCTCGGAGAGTTGAAAAAAACTGTACGCAACAAGGCGAAACCCGAAGGATCAATTATAAAGGCTTGGGTTCAATATGAGTCGCTTACTTTCTGTGGAATGTATTTAAAAGATGTGGACACGGCTTTCAATCGTCCTCAGCGCAATAATGACGGAGGTCTGAGAAATGAGAAACTTTCTGTTTTCACCCAAAGCGCACGACCCTTTGGAGATCCGGTACGAAGAGAGTCGTTTTCTAGAAATGACATAGAGGTAGCGCATTGGTTCATACTTAACAATTGTGATGAGATAATGTCATACTTAGATGAGCATGAAGAGATGATGAAGCGAGAACATCCATCACATTTGTATTCCAAGAAACACCGTGATTTGTTTCCAAAATGGTTTTTGGAATATGTAAGTTATAAGTGTTTTGTATTTATATATATATATATATTGTGTATTATTTAATGTTATCAAACTAACATGTGAATTCATTTGTATAATATTAGGTGAATAAGTTGAAATCATCGAATTCACCCTCTTACAGTGAAGAGTTATATAACTTGGCGTTCGGCCCAATTCGCACTGAATTATTCTCGGGTTGCCATGTTAATGGCGTCAAGTTTTTGGGGACTGCACGAGATGACAAGTTGTGTACGCAAAACAGCGGTGTCCATGTCCCAGGTGGTGGCGAAAGTATGACATTGATTTCTATGGCAAACTCACAACTGTCGTGCAATTGCTTTACAAAGACCAATACCAAGTGATCATGTTTAAGTGTCGATGGTTTGATACAAACCCAAATAGGCAAGGAAGTGTTAAAATAGACCATGGCTTACTATCAGTGAACATTAACAGAACTTGGTATGATGACGACCCTTACATTTTGGCAAACATGGCAAGACAGATTGTGTATCTAGATGACCCTAAAGCCGAAAGCGGTTGGAAAGTTGCTCAGCAGATGGATTAGAGGAACGTGTATGGTATACCAGAACTAGACCCAACTGACAACGACGTCGACAACGTCACTGACCAACGGTTGGAATCTTCCATGGAAACTGATGCAGAAACACTTCGAGATACATATGTTATACAAGAACCGTTTCAGCTTCAAGGAGTGTCTTCAATCGAAATACCGATTCAGTCAATTACAATTGACCTCGGTGATCTACCGTGCTATGAAGTTCCAGTGGGCCCGAACAACGAAAGTGATGAGGAGGAGGATTGGGAGACCAAAACTGATGATAGCGAGGATAACAAAAGTTACTATAGTTCAGATGATGAATAATGCAATTCATTAGCGACTACCCATGTAAAACATAGTAAATGAAATTTGTTGTAATTTAATTATGGTAGTGTAATTATGGCAATCACAAATTAAAATGAAGTTGCACACAAAATTTGCAATCACAAATTAAATTACAACATATAATATATAAATTAAAATTTAGATATATACATACCTAAATTTGAAAACATATTTGAATATATCTATATATACCTATATTTGAATATATCTATTTGATTTTCAATTGCCATTTATGAATATAAGAATTACGGTTTTCTCTTTTTTGTGTTTAAAATCTTCAAATTGAATGAATACCACATGTAGATGATTTTTTCATTTTTGGTTTTGTTTGAAGGATATTATAATATTAAACACTATTGTTATAAATTTATTGTAGAACCATGTATATATATATACATATAATTTAATCACATAAATTATGTTAAATTTATTTTATCATAATTGATGTTAACATTTTAATCTAACTTACACCTTTCACCCAAAGAAGAGTATATATTTTTTGCCAATAGTCTTAAATTAATATACTCCTCTGTTAAAATTAATCTATTGGAAAAAATTTGAGATTTTTGTAGAGAATAACATGTTAACATTTTATTTTTCTTTTTCCAATAGTCTGCAATTAATATACTCCTATTTTTACCATATGAATATATGAATACTGACATAAAACATATATAACACCTATAAACAAAAAACAATGTAATTATAATTAAATTTTCGGAATTTTCAGAATTTCTGGCGGAATTACAATCTTGTGTGACGAAACAAACTTATTCGTCGCTCAAAGTGCACAAAACTTGCGCGACGAACAAGTGTATTCGTCGCGCAATCTCATTCAGGCCTTTTACAAATACGGAACACTTAGCATAAATTTTTACAAGTGGTTTGCACAAAACAAAGGCTTGCACGACGAACAAGTCGTATATTCGTCGCGCAATCTCATGCAAGCCTTTTACAAATACGGAACACTTAGCATAAATTTTTTCGAGAGGTTTGCACAGAACAAAGACTTGCGCGACAAATAAAAGCTTTTCGTCGCGCATTCTAAACCCTAAACCCTAAACCCCACGGTACACTTGGTTGAAATTTATTATCTTTGCGCGACGAATAAACTACCTCTTCGTCGTGCAAGCTGCTGAGCTCAAAGGCTTGCGCGATGAAAACTTCATTATTTCGTCGCGCAATGTCATTCAATTCTTTTAAAATTGTGTAAAATGTGTATAAAGTGATCAAAATATAGTACCATGTTTGTTTCATTTAATTCTAGTCTTAGATGAGATTGCTAATACCGGGCCCACCAAAAACACCTCCTTAGGAAGGGACTACTAATCCCATGTTGAAAGGGAGGATTAACTAGTCCTATGTTCAAAATGTATAAGTTGCATATATTATATTGTAATACTAATAACATATATTACTATTATTATTATTACTACATACACATATACTATAATGTACATATATACACGTATATACACATATACAAGTGTATATATATAAACACATATATACATAAATACATACACGTATACATACATATTAATTAATATACACATATACACATACATATTAATATTATAATAATAGCATACATGTATATATGTAATATATATATTATATTATAATACATATATACGTATATATACATATATGTGTATATATATTATACCCATGTATGTATTATAATACACATATACACATGTATATACACATATATATTATATTATAATATACATATATACATGTATATTATTATTATTATTATTATTATTATAACATACCCATATATATGTATATACGTATATACATGTACATTATAATATATAATATACATGTATATATGTATATATATACGTATATTATAATATATAATATATATACATATTATATATACATATGTATTTTATAATATAAATAATATATGTATATATACATACATATATAATACATATATACACGTATATACATGTATATTATTATTATTATAACATGCCCATATATATTATATATTAATATATACGTACATATATATAAATATATGTATATGTATTATACCCATGTGTATTATAATATACATATATACACCTATATACACATATACATGTTTACATTATTTATAATATATAATATACATGTATACATATATATACCCATATATTATATATTAATATATACGTACATATATATAAATATATGTATATGTATTATACCCATGTATATTATAATATACATATATACACCTATATACACATATATATATGTTTATATTATTTATAATATATAATATACATGTATACATGTATATACACATATATGTTATATATATATTATATGTATGTATATATACATATATATATATTATATGTATGTATATATACATATATATATATATTATATGTATGTATATATACATATATATATATTATATGTATGTATATATACAGCCTCCTTTCTTCCTCACTTCCTCTCTCTGCCCTAAACACCCTCTCTCTTCGCCGTCACCCCAGCCCAGTGCTCCGCCGGAAAAAGGACCTGGCCGCCACCGTCGTCGAAGCCCAGAGGCTCCCTTGCCATCACCGTCGAAGATTCCGCCGGAAAAAGCTTCATTTGGCAGATTCTGCGCCGCCTGTTTTCTCTCTCCTCTAGCCACCAATTCCGACGCCTAAGGTATGGTTTCTGGACTACTTCTTGTGCTCTAGCTGATGGTTGATTAGGATTTGGATAATTGTGTGAATAGGTGTCTCGAATTTAAACCTTAGGTTTTGGCCGGTTTTTGAATTTAAATTCCGGCCATTTTTTGGGGTAGGTCTGAGAACAAAAGTGCCTCTAAATGATGTTTTGAACCTAGGGTAGGAACCTTGGCCCTTAGTTTTTAGAAATTTCCGGCGATTGTTATCGCTTTGGACACCTACGCGCTGCCGGCGCGTGTGGTGGCGCGTGGGGACTATGGCAGTGAGGCATTGGGTCCCAGAGCAATCCCCTATTTGTCAAGAGTACGTAGGTGTGCTCGGATTTTAATTTGGTTACCGTTTCAGTCTCGAACGGATTTCGCCTATTGTGCAATTTCTAGGTTTGATATGTTCGGACAATTGGATCGAACTCAAACTCACGTATGTTGTACCTTGTATTTCTAGGATCGTGTAGGATTCGACCGATTGTGGATCGGAGTCCCGGATACTCCGCAATCGCAAACCCTAGGTTATTCTTGTAATTAATTATTTAAAATTATTAATGAAATTTTATAACTTATATATTCTAAATTCTATTAATGTCTGTGTGTACCCTTTGGAAATTGTGAAGATGTCAGATCTGATTAGACGTCGTAGGTCGGTGACGACTACACCGAGTTTGGAGCCCCCGGCTCGGTCGGCATCTGCTGCCACTGCTCCTGCACTGATGGACCAACTGCCAGGGGTGTCCCTGGCGCCTGCGTCATCAACTTCATCAGTGGCGCAGCCTGTTAGTGCTAGGCGGCGGCACCGGCCCGCAAGCACCACCGACACGACGTCGACCGATGGTACTGTTGCCTCGGGGTCACAGCCAGGTATAGATATCCCTTCAACTGTAGTTATTTTTTTAATTTTTTTTATTCTGAATTTTATAGTTACATTTGTTATTTATTGAACATTATTGTCATATCTCATTACAGCCAAGAAGAACACCCGAGGGCCGTGTCGGCAGCTGAAGACGGCGAAGGTCACCCGGGTGACCAACAGTCGTATTAGCATCGGATACGACAAGTGCCATCGGGCTGCACCGACAACAGAGTTGCATAGCTCCTTGGCCCACGACATTGGCCACGTCGTTCGGACCCATTGCCCGATGCACTAGAAGTCTTGGAAGGTCATGCCTGACGAGATCAAGATGAAGGTTCACGACCAGTTGTCGGTATGTATCCTACCTTGTAATTATTTTTCTTTCAAATTTTATATATTTCTATTACTTAATGTATGTAAGTAATTTATTGCAGACGAACTATAACTTAGAGGACCTCAACGAGAAGTCGTTGGCGTACGTCAACAGACTCTTTGGTGAGAGGTACAAGCAGTGGAAGAGCGACTTGCACCACCATTTTCAGGCGTTTGATGATCCGGAAGTCGCTCTTCGGGAGGGTTGCCCGAAGGAGCTTGAGGGGCGGGAGGATAGTTGGGCATGGCTCTGCACTCATTTTCAGGCGCCCGATTATGTGGTATTTGTTTAATTATTTCATATTTTTTTATTAATGTTTATTTCATTTTTTATATTTCATTATTATTAAATTTTTTATATTTAAATTAATATGTTTTATTTTTTGTATAACAGAATAAAACCCATGTGAATAAGGGCAATATGAAGAAGAAGACTCTTCTCCACCATTCCGGCTCTAGGCCCTTCTCATATAGGATGGATGCACGGCGGTGGGTAATAATAATATCATTTCTATTTAATTTTTAATATGTCATTATTATTAATTTATTTTGTTCATACTAATATTTTTCTTCTCTTATTCAATTTAAGGGGGGTCGAAATTCCTAGAGATCGACGTCTTTGGTGACGTTTATGTTCGACCTGGGAATGAGTTGGCCGAGTCCCTTCATGTAAGTATTATTTTTTTTTAATTTTTATGTTACGCATTCAATTTATATACATGTTTTAATTTATATTTTATGTTATGTTAAACAGACGACGATGGTGGAGAGGAGCCAGTTGGTTCTTCAGGAGTCTGCCTCTCAACTTCCTCCCGAGACTCCGATCGAGTCTGTGGATCCTCCACAGGATGCTGGATTTCAAATCTTTACGGAGACGTTGGATCAGACTCTCGGGAGGAGGCCGGGAACATATTGTAGAGGGATGGGGAATGCCCGACAGAGGGAACCTCGACCCCGATCATCATCGCAGGCAAACAGTCAGGTGACTGTTTTGACATCGCGGGTTGCCGAGCTTGAGGGTCAAATGTCGGTGATTCTGCAGTCCCTCGCACAGTCAGGCATTCCAATCCCGAATTTTGGTGCGTCGACATCCGAGACTGTCCACCCCAAGCATCCCTAGCAGACCACGGCCCCTGTAGACCCCCAGATCCCCGAGCCGCATATGCCTGACGACCATGTAGATTTTGGAACATTATTTGATTAGTTTATAATTTTCATAATTATTTTTTAAATATTTCTCTTGTAATCTGCATTTATTTTGTTTTATATAATAAATGTATTCTTTACAATTCATTTTTGGATTGCAATTTCATTTTATTACCACAAAAAAAAAAAAACCAAATTTATTTTTTTACAAAATAAAAAAAAACGTAATATTAAATTTAAATAATCTGTATAAATTTTGCGCGACGAAATGTTTCTCGTCGCGCAAACTCACTTAAAAAAAAACGGGAAAATAATAATTTATACACTTTTATTTATGCTTGCGCGACGAATGTTTTCGTCGCGCAAGCTCAGTATGCGCTACAGATTCCTTTTCATCGCGCAAGGTTTGCACGACGAAGAGTCCTTCGCTGCGCCAATTTAGCGCGACAAAGTACTTTCGTCGTGCAAAATAGTGCGACACTAATCCTACGCGACAACTTTTCTGTCGGGCAAACATTGCGCGACGAAAAACCTTTCGTCGCGCAAAAATTCGTGCTTCGCACCGTCGTTTTGTCCCTTCAACTTTTCTGCAACGAAGGTGCTACGTCGCACCGTTTTGCGTGACGAAGTCAGTTATTTGGTCGTACAAAGTCTTTCTTCACGATCTTTGCGCGACGGAATATGCGCGACGAATCTTCTGTCGTGCATAATTATGTGTGACGAAATGTTACTTTGCGCGACGAAAGTCCATTTGTCGCGCAAAGTGTAAAATGTAGTAGTGTTAGTTGCTGTTTTTTATTTCTTTGGTGTGATTAGTTGGTTTTTTCAGTCAGTCATGGTTTTACACAATTTATCTCTTCCTTCCCCCAACTCAAGAGAGCTTTTCTCTCTAGCAGATATGATGCCACACCCTCGAAAATCCATATGATCCATTATATAACAAGGGGCAAGTGTATTCAACAAGCCACCACAATTGTGGCTGAAAACCTAGCCCAGACAATTGATGCTCAATCTGTTGGATCGATCGCCCTAGTGCACAACCTCCTGTGCTTTTTCTGACGGATCAATCCAACAAGTGGTCCGCACACAATTTTATTCTTGTGCTTTCTTCAATAGTCCCCTAAACCTCACCACCTCGCCTTCTGGTGAATATGACTTATGAATTTACTAGAAGTTCAATCAGTTTACAAGCAATTGTAAGATATTAACGGATATGGAAAAAAAATTAAAAAAAATAGAGTATGATCTTATCAAACAACACACAGAAATTGAAACATCAGCTTTTGTTTTTTTAGTATTATTGTATATTTAATTTTATACTTTTAATTCTTTGCGGGTGTCAATAAAAATGACTATGAGTATGTCTTGCCAAGCACGAAAGCAACGTTTAGCAAACCAATATGAATTTCCGAATCAGGTAAGGTTAGTGAAATTCAAATCACTTGAAAGTTGAAGAAAAAGAAGATAAAGTAGAATAGAAAATCATGGTCATTAAATATAGAGTTGTATGATGTGTGGTTTTGTCTGTGCATTATATGTGGGAATCAACTCCATTCATGTGTTTATTCCATATGGTTAGTAAACATCTGAATAGGAATGACTCTTTCGATACTGATTCCTTACTTCTTCCATTCCTGATAAATAAACATGTCATAAATTCCTTAATTCATGCCATTAGTGGCGGACCCACAAAGGTGCAAAAAGATGCAGCTACACCTCCCCTCGACGGAAAACAACTTGGAGTTGGTAGAGTTTGCACCTGTGGTCTGCCTTGGAGTTGCCCACAGTGCATGTGGAAATGCCGCAGCACAGCTTCTATTTTGGGTTTGATGCGCTGCTGCGCAGCAGCGCCTATTCCTTTTTTTTTAACTCCTAGCCAATACGACCTACAAAGCGAGCAGGAGAAGAGCGCTATTCAAGTTTTAAGGATTTCGGCTTCAATTAATTTATATAAAAACGAAATATAAATTAATTGAAGACCCAATCCCAATCCCAAATCCTTTTGTTTTTACCTTCAATTTTATTTCTTCTCATGTATTTTTTTTTCCTTTGGTATTTTTTCTTTAGTTTTTTTCTTTTTCTTTTTATAATATATTTTTTTATTATTTGTTTCTGCTTTATTCCCTACAGGGCCCCAACTGTCGATATCTGAATCTTCGGCGATGTTAAAACGATTACTTTTCAGTTCTTTTGGTGTTCCGTCGGGATCGATCATTGACACCTACACTGCCAATCCGGTTAGCATGCTACCTTTTAGTTTGAGTTTGCATTGCTATTCGCTCTTCTTATATTACTGATAAAGACTTGTTCCATTGTTGTGCTTTTTTGTTTTGTCCAAATAGACATATCCCAAGAATTTCGTTCAACTGGGGGGTAAAAAACTATTCTTGTTCTTTTCAAGTTTGGATATTTCTGAAGCTCATATTAAACTTATCAAGCACGTTAATGAGCGAATAGAAGAGGAGAAGACGGATCAGTATAGGACTGTGTGGATCTCCATTGCGGAGGAAAAGCAGTGGAAGGCACAGGAGGAAGACAATTACTTATTGCACATTGCTGAAAGACTGTCATGCTACACAGCTAGACCACACCCAGAATGCATCAAAAACATCAAGAAAACATACCAATTAGACAACAAGAAGGAGTTTTTGTCGTTGGTGGAGATGGACGAAAGTGGCAATGATGAAAAATCCGATCCTGCCATCACAATTGTCAAGGAAAGAATGAAGCGGTTTGGCTTCAAACCCTGACGGAAAAGTAAGGAAAGTAATGAACAGAAGCCCTTTTTCTGCACTTCACAACCATCACTGGAAGCATTTCGGGAGAGATTTGTGACAGCACTTGGACGACCTTTGCATAAGAGTTACTATTATTCGGAATAATGATAGACGGAAAGTTATCGTCACCCTTTAGTTAAGTTGGTGATGCATGTTTCTAGCTAGTACTAAAATGTTATTTTCTTTTTTATTAAAGTAAAATTCAACTTGTTTCAGGCGAAATTTACATATATATTGGTATATGTTATAAAACTAGAGGGAAAATGTAGAGAGAAATAAGGGTGGAAGTAATGGATGTTATGGTGATTATTCACATTCCATAGATTTATAACAGTATAAGCAATAAAAGAATATTCTAACAAAATTATTTTGCCCTACTCGATCAAAGCGCACTCTAGGAATAAAAGAATTCAATTGCTAACCAAGCCTCAATCACGCACAAATATTTTCAAAAGAAAAGAATTGATACGACATTAGATCTAAAATTGAAGGCTTAATTAGTCAAAAGATGGAAACAAAAAAAATAAAAATAAAAATCAGAGCTTAGTTAGTCAAAAGATCAAAATTCAGAGATTACTTAGTCGAGTGCATTATCCCCCGGTGATTTGTGTAAACAGGAAACCAGATTTATCTATATATATAAAGCAAAAGGCAGAGAATGGTGAAACATTCAAAATACCAGAAAATGTCCTTAGTTAATTCAAACATTAAGAATTGAAATTATTAATTAAATGAGGATAATATTGTAAATTCATATTTTTTTTCATATTTTAAAAAATAAAAATAAAAACAAAATTAGATAATAGGTCTTACTTTTATGGAACATAACTACCCATGTTATCTTTTCTTTATTCAAAAAATAAAATAAAAATAAAAATAAAACCAATTGGCACATGCGTGATCGTGTGTCAAGGGGCTAGTTATTAAGCTAGACAGTCAGAAATAGACCTTTAGTTTGGCTAACTTGGGCTATAGCCCAGGTAGCTTTTTTTTTCCAGCAAAAAAAAATCATAGCTCACCCAATTTAAATAACCTAGCTTCCTTTAGTTCTCCTCCTTGCACAACACGTAGTCAATAAAAAGATAGAGAAAAAAACTCACACACAGCATGTAGGAAAAGAAAAGAAAAGAAGAAGCACCCTACCTTTGCACGTAGAGAAAAAAACCGCTCTTGTTGCTGCTGCACTCACCTTCAAGACTTAATTCAAGTGAACCAAGTTCCTATATTCATCAGGTAAGCTTCTCTCAATTGTTGATGTTTTAATTTGAGGATTTGTTTTTGAGTTTATGAACTATCAATTAGGATTTGCAATTTAAACTTATCAATTATCAATTAGGGATTTGCAACTGCGGCTTATCAATTTTAGGTTATGAGTTATGAATTATTAAATAGGATTTGTAATTGATCTTGCTTATTAATTAATAAATAGGTTTTTTTTTTTTTTTTTTTTTTTTTTTTTGAAATTGCATGGCATTGTTGAGTTTTCTATCTACTTAATACCTAAATTTAGCCCAACCCATTTTGAAATCCTGGGTCCATTCCCTGTAGATAGTAGTTCTGCATCTGCATTAAGAGCAAGAAAGAGGAATAGCAATAGACAAAGAAAACTAAAGAGATCAAAACCTAAGTCTGCAATATTTATCCATTTGATTAAAATGTAGTCATTTTTTGTTATAAAACTAGAGGGAGAAAATGTAGAGAGAAGTGATATGCTAAAGATAAAGTATCACCATGTTTATTCTTCTCTTAATCTTTGGTAGAACTACCTATTATAGGCTTACAAGATAGGAGATTGAATACCATCATTTGCAATATACCTATAAGTTACAACACTAATTACAAATACTTAGTGCATAGGTTACATAAAATCCAACGGTGGAATACTAAGAGGTATGGTGGTCATCCACCAACTCACGCATTTACAACACTCCCCCTTGGATGTCCACCATACAATGACATAGTTCCCTCATTAAAAACCTTGCTTGGAAAACCCAGTAGGACAAAACCAAAGCGAAGGGAAAAAGAGTGAAACTTTCTTCTGGATCATTGATATGGTGTTGGATATGCTTATGTTGCCTCGTTAAAACCTTGCTAGGAAAAACCCAGTGGGACAAAAACCTAGTCGAAGGGAAAAAGAGTACAATGCGCATATGTCCTGTATGTAGTAGAATTGGGATGCTCCCCTTGATTGATATCTCCCCCTGATTAATATCTCCCCTTCTCTGATTTGAGCAATACAAGCAACATTGTCTTCATACATGATCGTCTATCACACTATTCGACATGCTTTTCACTTTTCAAATGATTGAAATCTTTAGGAGCATCAACAACTAATTTAATAGTTAGAATATGTTACAACAATATCAAATTTGAATTCAAAATACTCAAACTCTTAGTGTTAACTCTTAATTAAGAATATTGTGGTACTTTATATCCTTCAAGGGGTCACTTCATCCGATATATCTCAAATATTTCATGAGCTTTGAGGATTTCCATGTACCATATAGTCTTAATAAATATGCATTTAACACATGCTATAAGTTTCGCGTTAAAATAACAACTGCACATATAGAAATGTGGATGCATCTACGATGAGATGGGAGACTAAAACCATGTCTCTACCAGGAAACCTTATGTCATATTAGTGATCTTATTTTACTTCACAAACACCAATTCGTAACCTTCATACTTAACATTTGTAATTCGGTGTTTGAGCTATAGGTTCAATATCCCACACTTCATATTTAGTGATGAATGGAATTGCCTATTTCCATTTTGGCCAATCACTTAACTTGTCGACATTCATAAGGCGATTTAATATAATCATAGCCCTTGATGATTGTAGTAGCTACTAATAAACCAAATGTATCATCAATTTGTGATCCCACAATTCTCATGTGCATGCGCATGCATAATTTGTAAGTATCTCATTGCTTTGGGGTACCAATGCCTATTCAGGGGCTGATGTTGTCACTTATGGAATAAACATCTCTTTTACGATGAATTAATTAGAGTATGTGGATCATAACCTCATATAGAGCGTTATTTTTTATAGGGCTTGAATTTTTCAAATAATCTCCACTTCTAGGGAGTTAAGTTTTTAGAACCTATATTTTTGTCATGCTCATAGTCACTTATTGTCATGTTAATGGATTGTGATACATGAATATCAATCCATGCTTGCATATGCATTATCTTGATGAGACAAAAGCGGACTGATTCAACACTATTTCATGACGTTCTTCAGGAACTGTAATTTCTCCCCCTAACGGTGGGAAAATTGTCTCAAAATGTAGGAAAATAAACTCACCATACTGGATTGGATAATGTGGGAGTAGTGCTCGTAAGCGTCTTGACAAGAGACAAATATGTAACCATTTTAGTAGGCACATTCAATAAAACTGGTGAAGTGATCCATAATTAAATGTTGTATAGGCTCACAAATATCCCCTTGAATTATTTCAGGAAAGAGGGCTCAAAGTCAATTTTTGACTGAGATGATCTTATGACAGCTTTTATTTGTGAGAATTCTTTGTAATGATATTTGTTGGACAAGACAATATTTTGAGTCTTTAAACAATGTCCTTACAAATTTATAAAAATCTTATGTATCATTGAGGAACATGGATTGCCAAGACAGTCATGCCACAACATAAAAGTTATCCGGTCAATGAACTTCTGGTTCATGACATTATAATCTTCAACTACTTTAATAATTGTGTAATATTGGGGCTTCATGAACTTCTGGTTCATGACATCATAAACTTCCTACCCACAAAATAAAGTAGGAATTTTCTCCAATTGACGCCTCTGGCTGTCAATATTGGGGCGGTAATACAAAATATTGCCATTGTAAAACGAAATTAACTGATAACCCAACATAAATAAAATAAAATAAAATAAGTAAAGTGGTATAAATGAGGAATAAAATAAATAAATTAAAGACTATAAATTTCTAAGATAATCCAATATTAATGTGGATTCAATATATAGATAAAACTACAAGTTTAAGAATTGGATTTCCAACCAATTTAAGTTCATATAGGCACAAATAAGTAATGAACTTCAGGTTCATATATAGTATTAAGATCCATGAAAAACTATGAACTTTAGGTTCATATTAACATATATTCGAAACTTCAGGTTCGAATACGTAGATCTAAATAAAATAAATTAATAGTTCTGCTTTGAACTTCATACTCAAACCGATGTATATGCACTCGAAACTTCTAGTTCGGGTTCTTGGCATATGTAGGCCTCATGGAATTTTGATTTTGATTCATACAAAATCAATGAGTTTCATGTGTTTATGTGCTCTTTAAATTCGTGGAACTTCATGCACTCAATTATTTGGAATCAAAGAACTTCGGGTTCTGATTCAATAAAAAAACTCCAAGTCTTAATCTAGTTATATGATGAGGATCGAGGAACTTCGGGCTCTGATCTTTTGTATAATACAAACTCATCATAATAATTAAGATCATACTTAAAATTAAATAAACAAACAAATAAAAAAAAACATGGCATTATATTAATGTGTAATAAGAATAAGAATTTTTTTTTCCTTAAACGAGCATGATGAAGTCTAATGGTGAGTACTAAGAAACTCTATACCATGTGATGACTCTAGCTCATATAAGAAGAATGAAAATTCAGAGAAAGAAAACATACCAAGAGCAATGTCGTACTGATAACGTGTTATAAAACTAGAGGGAGAAAATGTAGAGAGAAGTGATATGCTAAAGATAAAGTATCACCATGTTTATTCTTCTCTTAATCTTTGGTAGAACCACCTATTTATAGGCTTACAAGATAGGAGATTGAATACCATCATTTACAATATACCTATAAGTTACAAGCACTAATTACAAATACTTAGTGCATAGGTTATATAAAATCAAACGGTGGAATACTAAGAGGTATGGTGGTCATCCACCAACTCACGCATTTACAACATTTTTGTGTTTTTATGCAGTTATTCGTTTTTCTTCATTTTTGTATATTTATGAGGTTATTCTTTTTTCTTTGTTAGTTGCATCACGTGATTTGGCTCCTTAAAATTGACGAGGATCATATCCTAACAACAACTGAGATTTTGGCATTTGTTAAAGCTCAAAAGAAAAAAATATTAAAAACATTCCAAAAAAAAATTAAAGAAATTTTCAAATGTCAAAACTCCATTTGTTTTTAGTCCTTAAATTTTATTTTATTTTTGAAACTTTCTCAATTTTACTGGAATTTGACAAGTATTAAAATCATATAGGTTGAAAAAATATATATCCTCTTCAATTTTAAGAATCCAAGCAATTATCAAAGCAATGCTCACCACACTACAAAAAAAAGGGTCATTACCGACCAACATTCTCCGAGGGCCCCAAAATTTCCTCGGTAAAAGTGTTTTTTCCGACCAAAAAATACTGTCCATTGGAAATATGTCACGAGCCTGAAATTTATTTCCGACAAAGGAAATACCCTAGGCAAAAGTCTCAATTATCGTCGGAAATGTAATTTATTTGGTGGGAAGACTTGGCGCCAACTTTATTAACGACCAAAAGTACGTTTGACAGAAATAGGATGATTATTTCCGAGGGCTTTCTCTTTCCGTCGGAACTGTTTGACTATTTCCGAGGGGCTTCTTATTCCATCGAAATTGCTTGAACATTTCCGAGGGGTTCTCCTTTCGTCTGAATTGTTTGACTACTTTCGAGGAGAAATATGTCTTCTCGGAAAAACGTTTGAATGTCAATTTCCCATTAGAATAAATTAAAAAAAATTTGATTGATAATATTGTTAGCTAGGGAAGAAAACAGATTTTTTTAAAGAGAATTTGGTTATCATGTAGACCCAACAAACCCGATGCCAATATATATGGTAGTTGGTGGGGGCTGTGTTCCATGGGGGGTTGGTACAGTTTCATTCGCAAGTCTCTACACAAAACAAAACAAAGGCATTATCTGCATATGAAATGAAACCCAAATTAAAAATCAAAATGATATGAAAATTATAATTTGATGCACAAACCAAAGCTCTCTGTAGTGATATGCAGTTCTTATTTGAACCTATCAACTTTTTGGCCCCTCCCCCACAAAAAAGAAGAGCCTCGCTAGCTGTGAATTTCCCATTAGAATAAGTATAAAAAAAAATTGATTGATAATAACCAATCACACTCCAAAATAAATAACTAAAAATAGCCAATCCAAAAAAATAAGCAATCACAATTACATGACAACTCATCCCATAGTTGTAAGTTGAACACATCGATCCCTTCTTCAATCAATTTCATTGTCTTCAACATTATTTTGGATGGCATGCATGCTTTGAATTTGAGTCTCTGCTTCTTGGTATGGCTCAATCTCATCATTAGTCGTCTCATAAGCATTTCTTGGATTTGTTTCCACGACAAAACTCTAAATTTTATTTTTAACCCCCTTCACATAAAAAAACTTGGATTGCTTGGCTTGCTAATACGAATGGCTCTTGAGTATTTAGCTTGCGTGTTGTATTAACAGTGATTATTCCATAACGATCTATCTTGTAACCTATTCCTTTTACAATCAAATATGACAATGGCCAACTTACATTAAATAATCATTAAAACTGCCATGTGCATGATATTCATATTTACAATCAAATATGACAATGGCCATTCTCGCCCAGCAAGCAGGCAAAATTGATCAAAAATCGCCCTTCAATTCTTTTAATAACAAGGGTTCTCGAGTTCAATGGTCATTTTTTTACATGTTCTGGGGAATGAACTTTGTGAAAAACATAAAATCATATGAATATGTAAAAAATATAAAATCATATGAACATGTGTGTACAGAATATGATGTTATAGTAGTGTAGATATTCAAAGAAATTGAAGACAGTTCTACACTGATATGTACAATTAACAACCTCAATTAAAACACCACCGATGTATACATTATCGTTTGCATTATTGGCAACGGCATATGATTTTATAGTAATATACATATCCAAAGAAATTGAAGACAGCTCTCACTGACATGAACTATCAACAACCTCAATGAATACCCAATCGATATGTCATCGTGTGCATTATATTGTGTATTAATTGAGGTTGTTAGTAGTACATGTCAGTGCAGAGTTGTCTTCAATTTCTTTGGATATGTACACTACTACAACATCATCGTTTGCATTATTGCCAACGTCATATGTTGTTATAGTAGTGTACATATCCAAAGAAATTGAAGACAACTCTCATTGACATGAACTATTAACAACCTCAATGAATACACCACCGATATCATTGTTTGCATAATTCATTGAGGTTGTTAATAGTACATGTCAATGCAGAGTTGTCTTCAATTATTTTGGATATGTGCACTACTGTAACATCATATGACGTCGGCAATAATGCTAACAATTATGCCAAATCTTTTAATATCAAGGGTTCTCAAATTCAATAGTCATTTTTCACATGTTCTGGAGATTCAACTTGTGAAAAATGTGACATCATATAAATATAAACATGTGTGTATCCAGAATATGTGAAAACAAACACCACCAAATGTTAAATCCAAAGTACAGCAGATGGTCCAACTTCGAGACTGACATAAACGAACAAGATTACTCCATTAAAAACCTGCAATGCAAGAAAAAAAAATGGAAAAAATGAGACTACAATCACTACTACAAAAAGTGACAAAGACGACCAGAAAAAAAAGACGGTCTAAGTGAAAACCGTCGTTGTTTTTTAAAAGACAACGGTTCTATAAAACCGCCGTGTAATAACACCTTAGACACCTAAAAAATGGAGATTCAAATGGTTGTTCCTAAAACACGACGTACCTAATTAAAAAACCAACGTCTTATTGAAATAGGATTTCCGAGTAGTAAAATCAAAGCCAACAAAGAACGGCAGAAGTTATGAATCGATCGACGTAGAAAGTAAAGACGACGATTTCAAAAAAAGCCGCTGTTTTTACCTAGAAATTAACACGACCAAGTTTTCGTATAAGGCGCCGTATAATTACAAATAAATCCACTGCGGTAAAATACAAAATACCGCCGTATTAAATTAATGTACAACTACGGCAAAGATAAATATAACGACGTCTTTCTCGTATAGTTCTACGACGGTATCTTTAAATCTCACCACGTTGGGGTTTACATTTAACGACGTATTATAAAATTTAACGTCGTATTTATTCACTTTATACGTCATACATTATATTTAAACCGTCGTCTTAATAAGAATTTTTTTTAACAATTTATTTCTTGGATTTTGTTATCCTACGTCGGTAGTATTTTTCTGAGATCACAAGGGTTAGGAAATCTTACAAGATGGAACTCTGTTCCTCATCATAATCTTACCAGAAAGACAATAACACACATACACATTAACATCCAAAAAATTGCCTCTGAAATTTGACGACGGCAGCCTCAAATTTGCAATAAGAGAGACAATTGTTTGGAAGTTGATGATGTGTGTGCGTTTGTGTATCGACACAAACGCACACACACATCAACATCCAAACAATTTCCTCCTAAAATTTCATGATGGCAGCCATAGATTTGCAATCAGAGAGACAATTTTTTGACAATTGGTGATGTGTGTATGTTTGTGAATCAGATACACAAACATACACACACACCAACATTCAAACAATTGCCTCCTAAGAGATGAGGTGAGACAAAGAAAGGGGAAAGAAGAAGTTGAAACCCTAATCGAATACTAAAACTGAAAGAACCCATGAAAAAAAACCCTATTTATAATTAAAAAACCAAATCCACGTTGGTTATATTACACCTAACGACGTTTAACGAAAAGAATCCACGTCGCGGAACAAATACATTACGTTGTCTTAGTCTTACTTAAGACGACAAAAAAAGACAACGGTATAACAAAAAACAGTTGTTGTTTTTATATTCGTATTTGATTTAAATCAGTCACCCAAAAAAGAAACTTTACAAATTCTAGAACATTAATTTCCTTCATTTTAAATTTCCTCGGGAAAAAAAAACTCTATTTATAACGCACTGTTTTTAAAAAATAAAATGAAAGAACACGGGAAAAAAAATTCTATTTATAATTATAAAAATAAAATCCACGTCGATTATATTACACCTAACGACGTTTAACAAAACGAATCCATGTCGCGAAAAAAATATTGCGTCGTCTTAGTTAAAAAAAACGACGATGGAACAAAAAACCGTCGTTGTCCCAAACAAGAAACTTTACAAATTCTAGAACATTAATTTCCGTCATTTTAAATTTCCTCGGGAAAACAAACTCCATTTATAACGCACTGTAATCGAAAACTAAAACTGAAAGAACTCGGGAAAAAAAATACTATTTATAATTAAAAATAAAATCCACGTCGGTTATATTACACTTAACGACATTTAACAAGATAATCTACGTCGGTAATTATAAACCTACCGCCATCTTACTTTAATATACTACGACGACAAAAAAGACGACCAAAAAAGACGATGGTAGAACAGAAAACCGTCGTTGTTCCAATTTCTTTAACCGTTCTCTTTCTGCAGGACTTGGATAGTTCAAAGCATTGATAGCTGAAGCCATCTGATTCGATTGCTCAGGCTTTAGAGGCCATCTGAAGCCATTTCTATTCTTTATCGCATTCTTGAAAACCCATCTTCTTCTTCAGAAGCTCTACGGATAAAGGAACAGGCTATCACAAATATGACGGATCTTCTTAGCCAAGAAAATCGAGTAAAGGAGCACATCTGATCTTCAGGTTTCCCTGAGAAGCGAACTTTCCTTCGACACCGAGTGGAGGCCAGGCTTGCATAAGTCTCCTATCAGGCTTGACAAGCTTCCTCTTGTGGACATAGATTTGTTGGAGAGTAAGCTCCATTTCTCTTTGAGAAAGACATCCAAATTATTGTCTTTGAGATGTGAGAGAGAGTGTCTGTGAGAGAGGAAGAACTTGGAAACCTAAATGAAAACTGAAACTGAAAGAAAGCGACAAATTTATACAATAAATTTTTAAAACCCACGGCGGTCCTTACACACAAACCGCCGTTTAATTCTAAAATCCACGTCGGTATATTACAAAAAAACGACGTATATTATAAAAATCAACGTCGGTATCTTACAAAAAAACGACGTGTTAAATACTTCTACCATGACGAGAGATATTAATTTATTGACTTTTATTTTGGAGTTTACTACGATGATACCTACAACACTACTGTCGTATTTATTTACCAAGTCCTAAGTTCAAATTATCGTCGTAGTTTGTTTATTTATACGTTGTCGTTCTATGTAAACCGCCGTCTTATTTTTATGAAACGGTTTGTATATATATACAACTTTTCGTCTACCTGACTTACACATGCACTGTTTCCAAACCCGAGAAAAAATTTCAATCTCCCAGAGAAAACTTTTCGTCTTTTTTCCTTGTCAGAGCACTGTCAGAGTATCTCATCGTCTTCCTCTCGTCTTCGTCGTCATCTCTGAACTTAAACACCAAACTCCGAGAGAAAGCTTTCATTGCAGGCAAAAGGTAAGCTTTCATTTCTCACTATTTTTGTTGCTATTTTGCATGCTCATACGGTTTTTGTTTTGAAAATCTTTTTACCTTTTTTCTGGCCAAAATCATTTTAATTCTTTCCAAGTTTGATAAAATATACAGACAAAGAGGGAAAGTTTCCAACGTTGAACACAACTACTTCAACTAAATAAGACGACGATAACTTCTTATTTACGTGGTTAAATATGTAGACCACGACGGTTCGTAAATCGTCCTAGCGTCGTCTGAAAATTAATCTAAGTTGTTTTTAAAATGACCGTCGTTTTTTTATTTGCTTGTTTAATTGCAAGTTTGATTTCTCTGAACCATGGTTTTTGTTTTTCCTAATTTGATAAAATACAAAGACAAATAAAGTAGGGTTTGGTATCTTATATAGACGACGGTATCTTATTATTGACGCCGTGTGAATGTTAATACCACGACTTTATACTAAGATACCGTCGTCTATATAAGATGCCAAACCTTTCTTTCTTTTTCTTTGTATTTTATCAAATTAGGAAAAACAAAAACCATGTTTCAGAGAAATTAAACCTGCAATCATCAAACATTCACAGAGAAAGAAAAAGGTTTTTGGATTCTTATACAGACGACAGTATCTTATTATTTACGTTGTGTGAATGTCCATACCACGACGTTATATTAATATTAACATCGTTTGAAATTAAATATCATGACTTCGTGTAAATATTGCCGTAATAAGTTCTTATTACGTCTTCTTTTATATTGTTTCGTCGTTGTTTAAGTACTCTCATTTTAGACTTTTATTACGTCTGATGTTGGAGAGTAAGCTCCATTTCTCTTTGAGAAAGACATCCAAATTATTGTCTTTGAGATGTGAGAGAGAGTGTCTGTGAGAGAGGAAGAACTTGGAAACCTAAATGAAAACTGAAACTGAAAGAAAGCGACAAATTTATACAATAAATTTTTAAAACCCACAGCTGTCCTTACACACAAACCGCCGTTTATTTATAAATTCCACGTCGGTATATTACAAAAAAATGACGTATATTATAAAAATCAACGTCGGTAAATTACAAAAACACGTCGTGTTAAATACTTCTACCATGACGCGAGATATTGATTTATCGACTTTTATTTAGGAGTTTACTACGACGGTACCTACAACACTACTGTCGTATTTATTTACCACGTCCTAAGTTCAAATTATCGTCGTAGTTTATTTATTTATACGTCGTCGTTCTATGTAAACCGCCGTCTTATTATTATGAAACGGTTTGTATATATATACAACTTTTCGTCTACCTGACTTACACATGCACTGTTTCCAAACCCGAGAAAAAATTTCAATCTCCTAGAGAAAACTTTTCGTCTTTTTTCCTTGTCAGAGCACTGTTAGAGTATCTCATCGTCTTCCTCTCGTCTTCGTCGTCGTCTCTGAACTTAACAACCAAACTCCGAGAGAAAGCTTTCATTGCACGCAAAAGGTAAGCTTTCATTTCTCACTATTTTTGTTGCTGTTTTGCATGCTCATACGGTTTTTGTTTTGAAAATCTTTTTACCTTTTTTCTGGCCAAAATCATTTTTATTCTTTCCAAGTTTGTTATTTTTTAGGTAAATAAGACGACGGTAGCTTCTTATTTACGTGGTTAAATATGTAGACCACGACGGTTCGTCAATCGTCCTAGCGTCGTCTTAAAATTGATCTAAGGTGTTTTTAAAATGATGGTCGATTTTTTATTTGCTTGTTTAATTGCAGGTTTGATTTCTCTGAACTATGGTTTTCGTTTTTCCTAATTTGATAAAGTACAAAGACAAAGAAAGTAGGGTTTGGTATCTTATATAGACAACGGTATCTTATTATTGACGCCATGTGAATGTTAATACCACGACGTTATACTAAGATACCGTTGTCTATATAAGATGCCAAACCTTTCTTTCTTTTTCTTTGTATTTTATCAAATTAGGAAAAACAAAAACCATGTTTCAGAGAAATTAAACCTGCAATCAAACATTCACAGAGAAAGAAAAAGGTTTTTGGATTCTTATACAGACGACGGTATCTTATTATTTACGTCGTGTGAATGTCCATACCACGACGTTATATTAATATTCACGTCGTGTGAATTTAAATATCACAACGTCGTGTAAATATCGCCGTAATAAGTTCTTATTACGTCTTCTTTAATATTGTTTCGTTGTTGTTTAAGTACTCTCGTTTTAAACATTTATTACGTCTGATGTTATGTTATTGCGTCGTGTAAAATCTTATCATACGTCGTGTTTTATAAATAACTGTCATTTGTGTTCTTAATTTTTTCCTGAAATATTTTCACTTGCAGGTTTATTTTTTCTGTAACCATGGTTTCTCAAGACCAAAGTAAGGACTCTGGTTCCTCAAGACAAGCCCTTGAAGAAGATGAAGTTTGTTTCATCTGCTGAGACAAAACCAACCAGCACGACAACAATTTCTGAGGATTCAAAGTCAGGTCGAGGTATGAGCACAATGTCTCGTGTTGTGAAGAGAAAATTGCAGAAAATCAAGCCAGTTGTTGAGTAATAAAAGGGGGAAAGGATGTGGCCCTGCACATACTGAGATGCAGTCCTACATTGGTGTGTTGGCACGCTCCAGAGTCCCACTTGTGGACAAGAAATGGGCTGAAATCCCCAAGGATATAAAGGAGCAGATTTGGGAAGCCGTTGACATGGCTTTTGTGGTAGGTCAAGGGGGCAAGACCTCAGTATTATCTTCTGCTGCCAAGAAATGGAAGGATTTCAAGTCTACACTAACGAGGCATTATATCCATCCATACATCAAGGAGAGGGTGAAATTAAGCCAACCCCCTGAAATATATAAATTCATAGAGAAAGCAGAATGGGATGCCTTTGTAGCTTCAAGGTTATCCAAAGAATTTGAGTCTGTGCATTCTCAACATTCACATATTAGGGAGAAACTTGAGTACAATCATCGATTGTCTCGAAAAGGATATGCTGGTTTGGAGGATTAATTGGAGGAAACCATGCCTGGGGTAGAAATTGATCGATCTACCTTATGGAAGAAAGCTAGACAGGACAAACATGATAACATCCCGGATCCAAAGGTGGCAGAGAAAGCAAAATTAATTGTAAGCCTACACACTCTGTTTTAAATTTTATTAAACTATGTATAATTCTTATTACGTCGTATGTTATATTTTTCCGTCGTGGGAATGATATTACTACGTCGAAATGTTTTAAAAAAACGTCGTGAAAGATCTAAATCTGGAATCACAACTCTATTTTCTGTAATTATAGCATAAGACGTCGGTGGTTAATTTTTGCGTCGTGTGAATGATATTACAACGTCGAAATGTTTTAAAAAAACATCGTTAAAGGTCTGAATTGGAATCACTGCTATGTTTTCTGTAATTATAGCATAAGAAGTCGGTGGTTTATTTATTGCGTCGTTTGAAACAACTAACCACGTCGTTATTTAAGTAACGTCGTTATAAATATATTATAACGTCGATTTCTATGTTATTGTGTCGTGTGAAATTATATAATACGTCGTTTGTTTATAAATAACCGTCGTGTGTTTTCTTGTGCTGACTTTTTTATATGTCTTTGTTTTAGGATGAATTGCAAAAACAAGTGGCTGAAGGCAGTCTTAGTGTATTTGGCAATAATGATGTGTTGACCTTGGCTTTGGGTCACGAGCATCCAGGGAGAGTAAGAGGGTTAGGTGCTGGGATTTCCCCTAGGCAATACTTCAATTTACCTAGACAACAGAGGGTAAAGTTTGCTGATCAATTGAAGGAAAGTGTAAGAATTGTCCTTCAAGAAGAGACTAAGAAGATGGAAGCTAGATCAAGGGAAGAGACTTTAAGGATGGAGGCTAGAACCAAGCAATTGGTAGAGGCTGAGAGGGAACATTTTCTGAGTCAGCTTTCCCAACTCATCCCCAATTTTGATCCAAGCATGCTTAAACCGAAAACTAGCCCCTGTCAAAACCAAGGTCTAGAGCAAAGTCCCAAAAATCCAATGTCTGACAAAGCAAGCTGCTCTGGGGCTGATGTGAGATCCCTACATTTAGAGGATGATACTGCCAAAAATGGGGAACAGCAGGAAGAAACGGTAACATATCTGAACTTTGAATTCTCTGTTTTTTTAAAAACTATTAGACGTTGTTATTATGAAGAAAACCGTCGTTTTAAAATCATACCACGATGATTTTATAAATAAACCGTCGTTTGTATTTCAATACCACGTCGTATTTCGTTTACTTGTTTTACACGCCATTAGACGTCGTACTTTGTGGTTTTTAGACGACGGTTTTAGTCCTTACCGACGTAATAGACAAATCCCACGACGTTTATTATTTACCATCGTTTAATAATTTTAAGATGTCCATAATTCTTACATACCGTCTTATGTTATGCCTTACCACGACGTTTTGATTTAATTTTTTTACTTCCTGTACAATCTGTCTTATATATATATATATATCTTTATTACTTAAAACAGAAATCTGGGGCTTTAGAAAATCAAGATGAAGAGAAGAAAGAAGAAAAAAAAGATGAAGAGAAGAAGGAAGAAAAAAAAATGATGAAGAGAAGAAAGAAGAAAAGAAAGAAGAAAAACAAGATGAAGAAAAGCATGACGAAGAGGTATATTCTCATAACTTTGCCTTTTTTATTTGTTTTTCAAATTTCAGACGTCGATATTTTTCTTTAAACCGTCTTTTGTTTTCAAATTAGACGTCGGAATTTGTTTCCTATGACGTAATAAATTATTCAACACGACGGTTTTTTATTACTGTCATTTAAATTATTATCAGACGACGTTGTTTTATTTAAACCGTCGTTTTTATTGAATTATCACGTCATTACCACGTCGTTTTTATTGAGGTGCCATCTTCCTTACAATCCCATTGTCATTATGTGGAAACGACACTAAAGCCTCAGGAGAAGATCATGACCTTCAACATTGAGAAGGAGGTGTTTGGTGCAGATCGCAGTACCTTCGTCTTGCATGAAGATATTACACAGTTTGTAGGCATGGAAGAAATTGGGGCTACTGTGGTTGCAATATATATGAGGTTTGTCCTTATCAAATATTTAATTCACACTCAAATTTGTGTTTGAGAAAAAAAAATATAGCATAAGACGTCGGTGGTTTATTTATTGCGTCGTTTGAAACCACTAACCACGTCGTTCTTTTTTTCCGTCGTGACAAATTAGTTATAACGTCTGTTTCTATTTCAATTCGTCGTGTGAAATTGTATAATACGTCATTTGTTTATAAATAATCGTCGTGTGTTTTTTGTGCTGACTTTTTTTTATATATCTTTGTTTATATATTTAGGTGCTTATATGATCGTTTGAGAGAAGCAAATATGTGCAGCATGGTTGGCTTTATCGACCCTGCTCAAGTTAGTGCCAACGCTGGGTCACTAACTGAGAGGTCACGAATTGTAGCCAGTCGTCTTCAGAAGACAGATGGTGAACAGATTTTCATGATGCCTTACAATCCAGGGTTAGTCTCCTTAAAAGGATTTTGTTTGTATGATTTTCACTAACTGACTGCGTATAAAGCTGTTTAACTAATTTTGTGTTGTTTGAAACATCTAAAGACGTCGGTTCTTTATTTATTGAGTCGTTTGAAACAACTAACCACGTCGGTAGTTAATTACCGTCATGATAAATTTATAATCACGTCGATTGTACGTTATTACGTCGTAATAAACTGTATAATACGTCGGGTTTTATAAATAACCGTCGTTTGTTTTCTTGTGCTGACTTTTTATATTAACCGTCGTTTTTTATGTTAATTTTGTGCAGCCGTCATTGGGTCTTGCTGATTGTGAGAGCAAAGAGGGAAACCGTCTATTTTCTGGATCCTCTACCTGGAAATTGTGTGGTTGATGAGGAGGGCAAAAACATTGTGAACAGTGCTTTAAAAATTTATAATTCCCACATAGGCAGACCAGGCCGTAAAGCACCAATTTGGAAAACTCTGCCAGGCACACCAAAGCAACCCAGCAGTGTCGAATGCGGGTATTATGTGATGCGCTTCATATGGGACATCATCATGGATCCTTCCTTGGAGTTTGAGAAGAAGGTAAGAAGAAAATTTTCATAAACATTTTATGTGGTTTTTTGTATTATCAACGACGGTCCTTTAAAATTACCGTCGTTAAATCGATATACTACGTCAGTTATGAAAAATAGCGTCGTCTATGTAACACCCCGACTCCAAATTTATTCCTATTTTAATTAAATTAAGAGAATTATTAATTTACTCTTGGGTTAAGGGTAATTTTGGTCATTTTCTTATCCAGAAGGATTTCGGGACCACGAGTGTTTGGTTGCGTAGGTGGTACTGAGACGAAACCGTGGACAGGCGGTAGACTTGAATCGGAGTTGTAACGAAGTTTTGGCGATCAAAATAAGTTCGGTGGCAGAACCGTAATTATTTCAAAGTGAGTTTGGGGTAAAATCAGATTTTTTCACATTTACCCCTCACTTTCTCTCTCTCTCTCCCGTGTCTCCTCCCTCTGCGTCAAACCCATTCCCGTCACTGTGCAAGCCGAACGGAAACCACCGTGCCGTCGCCGCCACAGTCCACGACAACCCTCGAGACCAGTCCCGTTCGACTCGTCGTGAAGTCCCGATTAAGACCCACCCAATTTCCTTGCCGGAAAGCCGGAGAATCGTCGACGGTATCGACTGGTTCGAACCGGAAGTTTCCGATCGTTGCGCCGCCGCCTCCGCCGTCTGTTTCAGGTAAAGTTGGTGAGTTTTCTTCTCCTTTTTACGTTCTCTAGCTGTTTTTGGGGTTAGATTAGAACGATTTTGAAGTTTGGAAGTTGATTTTGGAAGCTAGGTTTTGGCCGGTTTTCAATTGGAAATTCCGGCCAGTTCCCGTGCGAATTGGACCTCGTGGTAGTTGAATAAAGTGATCCTGACCCTGAGAAGAAGCTAGGGTAGGAAGGGTGAGCGTTGGTGTGGAGATTTTCCGTCGCCGGAAATTCCTCTACACACCCACGCGCTGCTGGCGCGTGTGGCGGCGCGTGGGCAAGGCTGTTGAAGTTGCTTTTCATCCTGATGAGATCAGTAGGTTGTCACGAGTGCGTAGGATTTTACGGATCTCAATTTGGATGTCGTTTGACTATCGAACGGATTTCGCATATTGTGCGTTATTAGGGTTCGATAAGTTCTAACCGTTGGATCGTTCCCAAACTGAAGTATGTTGATTTAGGTACTCTTAGAATCCTATAGGAATTCGCGGATCGTGAATCGGAGCCCCGGATGTTCCGATTCAATAATTCGAAGTTTGTGGGATTAGCGATAACCGTAGGATGGGAAGCGATTCCCAAACCTGTAACCGGACCTTAGGATATCCTATTGGACGTACACGCACCGGGATCTTGGGGATTTAAGTATTCTCTTTTGTGAATTCCCGTTTCGAAGTGTATTATATTAATCAAGGGTTCGTATCTCGAAATAGGTACTTCGGTCGATCGTTCCCAGCAGGCAGGACCCTCTCGGGGTCGGGCAGCGTGGGATTACCTGTGAGTGGACTTTGTTTTCAAGCATTTGCATGGTTTTATTGATAAAAGATTTGTGCATATGTTTTAAATGGAAATGTGATTTATTAAGTATTTGGTTGATGACTTTGGATATTCATATACGTATTGGCAATATATTTTGAGTATGGCTATGTTTGAGTATTATGGATATGTTTATATGGATTGTGGGATGTCTATCTATATTGCCTATATATAGAGTATGAGGAGTTGATGTTGTGAGATTGTGCTATGTATGGAGTATGAGGAGTTGTTATGAGATTGTGGAAAGATATGAGTTTGAGGGATGGTTGTGAGATGTATGAGTATGTTAGGTGAGTACCATTCCCTGGTTACTAGGCTTCCCACACATGGTGTTGGCAGTGCCGGTGTGGTGGGAAGGCCATGAGATTGCTGGTCTCATACATGGCGTTGGCAGTGCCGGTGTATGGGAAGAGTATGTATATTGCTTAGTATCATCACACATGGCGTTGGCAGTGCCGGTGTGGTGATGATACTGTCTGCGCGCGTAGGACTTGATATGAGATTTGTGAGCTACACGTGGCGTTGGCAGTGCCGGCGTGTGAGCTATGGAGTTCCGTCCCCCGGTTGGACTACTCATCCCTGGACGCGGGTTCATGTTCGAAAATCCTGCGTACCAGCCAACAATCCCCCGGTTGGATTGTCTTCCCCGGTACATTAGTATGGAGAGAAGTATACGTTATATTATAGATATATATACTTATAAATGTATACATATGTATGGGTTGATGAGAGTTGCATCCTTTTGGGAATGGAGTTGTGGTTTGAGATTTTTGAGAGTTATTGGTCTTTGAGGGTTTATGTTTGAGTATTTGATTTATGGATGTGGAAACTGCATGCTTGAGCATTATTTTTACACGGTGGGGTTACTATGTTGTTTTAAATGCAAACTTTATTTTTGTCCACTCACATATTTCCGTTTTGCGCCCCCCAGGCAGTAGTGGCTTTTGGAAGCGCTCAAGCAAAGTTGCGAGCTCCAACTTTCCATCTGTAGATAGGGTTCGTGTAAATTCCTTCTACTCTACTGTTGTTGTAAACAAATTCTGTTAGATGCTCTGTTATCGCCCATGTTAGGTTGTTACTTGAGGCCGGAGGCCACTTTACTTTGGATTGTTGTGTGTTGAAAGCATGCTGGCAGTTGGGAATTATATTATGTAAATTATGCAGGTTGAATGTGTTGGGTTTGAGCATCTTACAGGGGAGACTCTGCCAAAATTTTGGTAGGATGTCTTGAGTTTTTAGTAAGTGGGCCCGGCATCGGTGTGATGTCGGCAACAATACGGGGTCCGCCCCGGTTTGGGGAGAAATTCCGGGGCGGGTCCTGTCAGTCTATGATTGAATTTCTTTTTATTTTGTAAAGCTTAATAATCATTGTTTACGGATTGCAGTTTGCCAAGGGAAAAGAGCAGGCGCCATACCCCCAAGCAGCCATTGATGAAGTCCGGAATGAATGGGCAGATCTTGTTTGCCTTCATATGGAGTAGAGGATTTTTGGAACACTTGATATTTTTATATGTACAAATTTTGTCTATAATATATAATGTACAAATTTTGTCTACAATATACATCCTTTTTTTCCCTGAAAATTTGTTGAGGTTTTCATAATTTAAAAGAAAAAACAAATTGCGTAACCGACGTGTAATAACTTTCCAACGACATAATTATGTCAAAGACCGACGTAAAAGGATATTTAGATGACAGATATGACGTGGTAATTAAATTACACGGCGCACCTTTTTTGTTTAAGTCGTGATATACCGTTTGTACGTCCATGGGACGTCATTTTAGTGAAAATTTCGCCATGGTTTCGCTTTTAAACGACGTCCTTTGAACAAGTAAGTCGTTTATTATATAATTTAGAGTTTAGGGTTTAGGTTATTACTTTTTAACGACGGTGATTGAGTCGTGGAATATTGAGTTTACGTCGGATGGTGAAACATCCGCCATGGTCTCTCTTTTTAACGACGTCCTTTTTACAAGTGAGTCGTTTATTATTATTTACAACGTCATTAATTACTTAACCCCGACGTGGTTTGTTGTTGATATAAGAATATTTTATTATTTTTAATTCAAAATATTCAAAATAAATTTAAAATAAATCCAAAAAATGCAACGTCAACTTCTATGAAGTCATTGATATATTTTCTTCCCCCTAAACCTCAAAAAATGCAGTTTGAGTAATAAAAGTTTAAAATGACCACCCAAAATAAAATTGTTTTGATGAGTCATAACATCACTTATAGTTTGATGGTTTAGGGTTTAGGGTTTGGGGTTTAGGGTTGTTATTTATTAGGGTTTAGGGTTAAAGTATAATTTTTGGGGTTTAGGGTTTATGTTTGTTATATATTAGGCTGTAAAACCATAAAAAAATTTTATAAAATTATATTTTAAAAATATATAATTTAGGATTTAAAGTTTAGGGTATTACTTTTAACGACGGTGATTGAGTCGTGGAATATTGAGTTTACATCGGATGGTGAAACATCCGCCATGGTTTCTCTTTTAAACGACTTCCTTTTTACAGGTGAGTCGTTTATTATTATTTACAACGTCGTTAATTAATTAACCCCGACGTGGTTTGTTGTTGATATAAGAATATTTTATTGTTTTTAATTCAAAATATTCAAAATAAAATTAAAATAAATCCAAAAAATGCAACGTCAACTCCTATTGGTTCAATAGACGACGTGGTTTTTTCAAAATAAATGGCGTTATGTTCAGTGTTTGAGTCATGGAATACTATATTTACGTCGGTTTTGGTAGAACTTTCGCCATGGTTTTTCATAGTTTTGACGACTTCTGTTTGATTTTGCGTCGTACATAGTTTTACCACGACGTCTTTAATGTAATAAGCGTCATGTTTAATGTGAACTTTTAACGACGGTTGTTTTTTCAGTCGATGTTTTAAAGAGCGCGCTTTCTAAAAATATTTGCGGGGCCTAAAATTTTCAGATTTGGCTCTTAGTTTTATACTTCTAACCCTGAACCCTAAAATTTTCAGATTTCGCGCAACATAACATTTTGCTCTCTCACTTCATCTCTAATTCAAAGTTGGGCTTTCCAGGCTCTGTCGAATCCAAGTAGGCTATAATCTGTGAGCTCTGCCAACCTGTAAGTACAAACCCTCTCTTCCCCTTGTAAATTCATTGAATGATATTACGTTGTTTTGTTAAAGGGTTTTAGATATATGTTTTGCGATCTGTTAATAATGTTGTTGGAGGTATGGGTTCATGGATTTTCTGTTTAATGTTTTCTTGATCACTCTCTGTTATGTTGAATAGGGAATGGATTTAATTTTGTCGGATCTTTTAATCACTCTCTGTTATGTTGAATTGGGAATGGATTTATTGTTTTCATGCTTAGTATATGTTGGTTTCATGTATATGTTGTGTTCGTAATAGGGTTTTGGGATCTTGAAAATAAACTGGGATATCGACGCGTTTTTAGGCATACGACAATGGTTTTTTTCATAAACCGTCGTTTGTATTACTTATACACGACGGTGTTCTTTAACTACCGTCGTGGTTATAATTAGACGACGTTTGTTGAAAATCCGTCGTCTATATATGTCAAATACGTCTGTTTTTGTTTAAAAACCGTCGTCTGTGTTGTATATTACTTGCTATTAGAACTTTATATAATCTGCTATAGTGATGGTCATTGCTTGTCTTTTCACTTTATTATATATAATAGGGTATAGTGTCGGAGATGGATAAGTCATGGATGCACTCGGATAGAAGATCGAAGGCATATGAGTTAGGGGTGGAAGCATTTTTGAACTTTTCTGTAGAAAATCTTCTAACTACAACACATATCCGTTGTCCATGTGTTAAATGTGTTAATTTGAAATTGTTTGGGGTTGGAATTATAAGGGATCACTTATACTTTAATGGAGTTGACCAAAGCTATAAGAATTGGACATTTCACGGAGAACCTTGGGAAGCAACTACTAATGCTAGTAGAAATGTTGAAGAAGATGATGACCATAGTAGGTACAATTTTGTGTCTGAAGAAATAGAGATGGATGATAATGATTTTGGTGATTTTGGATTTGATCCTTATGAGTTTGCCAATGTGATTGGGGATGGAGATCAACCATTGTACCCTGGTTGTAGAAAGTACACGAAGTTATCGGCATTAGTGAAGTTGTATAATTTGAAGGCAAAACATGGGATGAGTGATGTCTGTTTTACAGAATTATTGATACTTCAAGGCGATTTGCTTCCAGAAGGAAATACAATACCGGCCTCTATGTATGAGGCAAAAAAGACTTTGTGTGCATTGGGGCTGAGTTATGAGAAAATGCACGCATGCCCCAATGATTGCATCTTGTATAGGAAGGAGTATGAGGATTCAACTAATTGTCCTACTTGTGGTATCTCAAGGTGGAAGGAAGGCAAAGATTCAATCTTGAAAGAGGGTGTGCCAGCGAAGGTGGTGTGGTATTTTTCTCAAATTCCAAGGTTTAAAAGGATGTTTCGATCACATGAGACAACTAAGAGTTTGACTTGGCATGCTGCTAGAAAATCAATTGACGGTCATATATCTCATCCGGCGGATTCCCCGTCTTGGAAATTTCTTGATGATAAATGGCCCGAGTTTGGTAATGAGCCGAGAAACTTGAGATTGGCTCTTTCATCTGATGGATTCAATCCCCACAGTTCTCTAAGTAGCAGATATAGTTGCTGGTCAGTTATCTTAGTTACATATAATCTCCCTCCATGGCTGTGCATGAAACGAAAGTTCATGATGTTGACCTTATTGATTTCCGGTCCTAAACAGCCCGGAAATGATATAGACGTCTACTTGGAGCCTTTGATTGATGATTTAAAATCTTTGTGGGATGGGATTGGAGGAGTGTATGATGCACATAATGGAGAATACTTTACACTCAGAGCTGCATTAATGTGGACAATTAATGATTTCCCCGCCTATGGAAACTTATCTGGTTGTGTTGTTAAAGGATATAAAGCTTGTCCAATATGCGGCGATGATACACCTAGTCACAGGTTGAAAAATGGCCACAAAATTTGTTACATTGGGCATAGAAAATGGTTACCAATCAATCATCCATATAGGAGGCAACGTGCAGTTTTTAATGGGAAACCTGAATATGGCACGCCTCCCGAGCCATTAACCGGAGAAGAAGTGTTGCATATGGTTGAAGATGGTGACAGAGTTTGTTGGAAGAAGAAATCAATATTCTTTGATCCCGAGTATTGGAAATACCTTCCTGTGAGGCATGTCCCAGATGTTATGCACATTGAGAAGAATGTTTGCGATAGTATCATTGGTACATTGCTGGAGATCCCTGGAAAAAATAAAGATGGGATTGCTGCTCGATTAGATTTATTGAACATGGGGGTCAAAACTAATTTGCAACCCGAGTATGGAGAAAGACGTACTCGTTTGCCTCCCGGGCCTTGGAATTTGTTAAGAGCAGAGAAGAGAGAGGTTTGCAATTCTTTCTATGGTATGAAGGTCCCTGAAGGTTATTCTTCAAATATAAAAAATCTTGTATCTTTACAAGATTCAAGACTTCTTGGCCTTAAATCACATGATTGTCATACCTTAATGCAACAATTGCTCCCTGTGGCAATTCGTCCTGTTTTGGAGAAGCCTGCAAGGTATGCAATAACTCGTTTGTGCTTCTTCTTCAATGCTATATGTGCAAAGATTGTTGATGTTTCCAAGCTAGATAAGTTGGAAGAAGATGTAGTAGTTACTTTGTGTTTGTTTGAGAAGTACTTTTCCCCTTCATTCTTTGATATCATGGTTCATCTAGTAGTACATCTTGTCAGAGAAGTTCGTCTATGTGGGCCAGTATATTTTAGATGGATGTATCCGTTTGAAAGATATATGAAAGTGCTAAAGGGGTATGTTCAGAATCGTACTCGTCCCGAAGGTTGCATTGCTGAGCGGTATATAGCTGAAGAAGCTGTAGAGTTTTGTACCGAGCATTTATCTTATGTTAGTACAATTGGAGTGCCTTCAAGCCAAAAGATGGGAGTTTCAAAGCCAGTATCAGGTTGCACAGTGAGCGTAGTTGATTGGGACCTGTTGAACCAAGCACATCTATATGTCTTGGAGAATACGGAGGAAGTCCTACCTTATATCGAGTACGTATGAGTTTTATTCTTTAAGTTTCCATTTTAAATTATTTCTTATGTTTATCTTATATGTTTGGGACCGTAATGCTTGAATTTTTTGTGTCATGTAGGCAACATATGATCCACATCAAGACCGCTTATCCAAAATTTAGAAAGAGAACAAAGTGGCTGCAGGATAAGCACAATAGCACTTTCATTCAATGGCTACGCTTCAAGGTATATGTTATTGAATAACATATTGGACTTTTAATTTTCTTCTTTCTATGTTAGATTGAATTAAGTTATGATTAATTTTCAGGTTCAAAGTGAACTTAATGAGGAAGACAATCATGGCGTATCAGAAAATTTAAGGTGGCTAGCAGCTGGTCCAAACATGGCAGTGCCATTATATAGGAGCTATCTTATTAAAGGTATTAAATTCAACATCAAGGCACAAGATGATGTGCGGACAACTCAAAATAGTGGAGTTTATTTACTTGTACATACTATGCAAGTTGCTAGTGCCAAGAATAAAAACCCAATTCTCTCAAATATGGGTTTCTATGGTGTCATTCAAGAAATTTGGGACCTTGACTACCAAAAGTTTACAATCCCAGTCTTTAGGTGTGATTGGATAGATAATACTTCTGGTCTTGTAGTGGACGAACTTGGATTTACCCTTGTAGATTTGAGTAAAATTGGACATAGGAATGACCAATTTGTTTTGGCTTCTCAAGTCAAACAAGTATTTTTTGTTGACGACCCGATGCATCGTAGTTGGTCGGTAGTGTTATCAATGCCTAATAGAGAATATAATGGATTGTGAAGATATATGGATTGAATGATGTTTTATGTAATTGGCAGTGTATGACATTAATTTGGTAATATATTGTAATGTGATTTCTTCACTTTCATTATATAGGTTTTGGCCACAAAACAATCAGTACAAAAATTACTGGTTCCAGATTACAAACACGACAGTCTTGATAAAAATGTGAAAAACAAACGTCTGTTCTAATAAAAAACGACGTTTTGGAGCATTCAACGACCGCAATATATTTACTGACGTCTTAAAGCAACGTAACAATGAAGAACCACGGCGCTATTGTGAAATATTTATCCAGGATAACACGTCGGACAAGCATAAAGAACCGCCATGTAATTCAAAATAACACGACTCCAATCTCATAATACCGACGTCTAAAAGACGAGATCTTTAACCTGAACGTTACAAAAGACGACGTCGTCATGAATTTACCACGTCGCATGTTCTTTCATAAACGAAGTGGAAAATGATGAATTCACGATGGTATTTGAAGTCCATTGGTAAATTTGTCGACGTTAAGATATATGAATTAGACGACGTTAATTTTTTTAATGAAGACGTATAAATTATGAAACACGGCGGTCTTTTTCATGGTAACGACGTTGTATATAGACGACAACGTCGTCTTTATAAATTAATGTGTCATAATTAATGACCCCATCATTTTTTCCACGTCGTTTATTTTCAGATCCTGTTGTTAAAATTATTTTACACGGCGGTGGAATGAGAAATCCCCTTTTAAAAACCCAAAAAAAAAAAAAAAAAAAAAAAAAATTTTTTTTTTTTTATAAAAAAAAAAAAAAAAAAAAAAAAATTTTTTTTTTTTTTTTTTTTTTTTTTTTTTTTTTTTTTTTTTTTTTTTTTTTTTTTTTTTTTTTTTTTTTTTTTTTTTTTTTTTTTTTTTTTTTTTTTTTTTTTTTTTTTTTTTTAAATTAACCCCCCCCCCCCCGGGGGGGAAAAAAAAAAAAAAAAACCCCCCCCCAAAAAAATTTTTTTTAAAAAAAAAAAAAAAAAAAAAAAAAAAAAAAAAAAAAAAAAAAAAAAAAAAAAAAAAAAAAAAAAAAAAAAAAAAAAAAAAAAAAAAAAAAAAAAAAAAAAAAAAAAAAAAAAAAATTCAGAGTCATTACACAACGATTATATTTCAAAATATGACGTATAAATTCTGTAATACGGCTCTCATTTATTTGGAACCGACGTTGTTTATTTATTTCAACGTCGTCTCTGTACATACATGCATCGTAAGTAATGAACCTGACATCTATTTCCACGTCATCATTCATAGAAAAATCGAAGTGAAAAATTTATTTTACGACGGTTGTTGGAAATGTTGTGACGTAGTAGGTGTCAATAACGTCGTCTATTATGTATTTAAAGACGTCATATTTCTATTTGTCGTTAAAGGTTTATTTAACGGCGTTGAGTTTTAGTTCTCGTCGTTGTATGTTTATCTTGCGGTCATGTTCTGTTAATATATGTCATATGTTTCCTTTTTAACGACGTTTGTTTGTTAGAGTTGGTCGTCTATTCTCATCCTCGACTGTTTTTTTTTATGTCTTTTTGCAGTACAAAGACGTCAGTTTTTATTTGTTGATGACGTTTTTTGTTTTAACAACGACGGGTATTTACCGTCGTGGTTTTGTTATGGAAAAGATGTCGGTGGATTCCACGACCATTTGAAAACTGAATACACGACGGTGAATTCCCGTCGTGTTTTTCCTTTTTTGTAGTAGTGATGGTAATAGGGAGTTTATGGCTACTTGTTCTCTACAAGTGGTGGGACATTTTAGTGCACAAGCTATGGAACTAATTGCTGCAAATGAAGGTCTTTAGTTCGCATATGATCTTGGCTTTCATGACATTATGCTAGAAATGGATGCGCATGGGGCGGTAGATAGAATCAATTCTAATCAAGAGTGTTTTGAAGCTGAAGGGAATCTAGTGGAAGATATCAAGGAGATGCAGGGGTGGTTTAGATCTTTCTCGTGTAATTGGCAACGACTAGATGGTAACAAGTTTGCCCATGAGCTAGCTCAATATGGCATAAGGAACGCTGGTTTTTTCATGTGGATTGAGGAGGAGCCATTATGGCTAACTCTTTTTCTTTCTACAGATCTAGAAGCTAATGGCTGATCTTTGAGTTTGATGGAAAGTGGGAGGTGCTCTTTTTCCTTTGACGGATTTTCCTCCTTTTTTTTTATGGGTGTTTTTTATGCTAAAGGTTTTTTACAGAGGCCCAAGCTTGCACATCTTTTTGTTTTCTTCTCAGTGTATTATGCTATTTGGTTATTGAATGAAATTCTTTTCATTAAAAAAAAAGGAATAAAAGAATTCAACTGCTAACCAAGCCTCAATCACGCACAAAAATTTTCAAATGAAGGAATTGATACGACGTTAGATAAAATGTTTAAGGCTTAATTAGTCAAAAGATGGAAACAAACAAAAAAAATTCAGAGCTTCGTTAGTCAAAAGATCAAAATTAAGAGATTACTTGGACGGGGGCATTATCCCCTGGTGATTTGTGTAAACAGGAAACCGGATTTATTATTATAAAAGCTAGACAGTAGTTCTGCATATCCTAATAAAGAACAAGAAAGGAGGAATAGCAATAGACAAAAAAAAACTAAAGAGATCAAAACCTAAGTCCGCAATATTTATCCATTTGATTAAAATGTAGTCATTTTTGTGTTTTTATGCGGTTATTCGTTTTTTCTTCATTTTTGTGTTTTTATGAGGTTATTCTTTTTTCTTTGTTGGTTTGGCTTCTTAAATTTGACGAGGATCATATCCTAATAACAACTGAGATTTTGGCATTTGTTAAAGTACAAAAGAAAATAAAAATTAAAACAATTCCAAAAAAAATTAAATAAATTTTCAAATGCCAAAACTCTATTTGTTTTTAATCCTTTAATATTTTTTTTTTGGGGGTTAAAACTTTGTCAGTTTTACTGGAATTTGACGACTATTAAAATCATATAGGTTTAAAAAATATATATCCTCTTCAATTTTAAGAATCCAAGCAATTTTTAAAGCAACGCTCACCAACTTACATTAAATAATCATTAAAACTGCCATGTGCATGATATTCATATGTTACAATCAAATATGACAATGGCCAGTCTGGCCCAGCAAGCAGGCATAATTGATCAAAAGTCGCCCTTCAATTCTTTTAATAAGAAGGGTTCTCGATTTTAATAGTCATTTTTTCACGAGAATGAACTTTGTGAAAAACATAAAATTATATGAACATGTAAAAAATATAAAATGATATGAACATGTGTGTATAGAATATGATGTTATAGTAGCGTACATATTCAAAGAAATTGAAGACAGTTCTGCACTGATATGTACAATTAACAACTTCAATTAATACACCACCGACATACGTTATTGTTTGTATTATTGACAGCGGCATATGACGTTATAGTAGTGTACATATCCAAAGAAATTGAAGACAGCTCTCACTGACATGAACTATTAACAACCTCAATGATGACTACACCACCGATATGTCATTGTTTGCATCATATTGTGTATTAATTGAGGTTGTTAATAGTACATGTCAATGCTGAGTTGTCTTCAATTTTTTTGGATATGCACATCATATGATGACGTCCTTCAAGTCTTTTAGTAACAAGGGTTCTCAAGTTCAGTAGTCATTTTCACATGTCCTGGAGACTGAACGTTGTGAAAAACTTACGCTCCCTTTTACTTTTTAATACTTTTTAAATAATTTTGTTCTTTCTCTTTCCTATTCTACCCTTACTCAACATTAATTTCTTTTTACTTCACTTTTATATTAGTTCTTTTTCTTTATACTTAATTTTCCAACTTGCACTCCATTTTCATTATTTCTTTCCTTTAATCGAGTAAGAAATTAATTATTATTTTTTCCTTTAATACTAAAAATGGAGTGTAACTTGGAAAATTAAGTATAAAGAAAAAGAAATAATATAAATGTGCAGTAAAAAAGAAATTAATGTAGAATAAGGGTAGAATAAGAAGGAGAAAGAACAAAATTGATTAAAAACTATTTTAAAACAAAAAAGAGTGTAAGTGGAGAAAAGGGGAGTGAGAAAATTAGCTCTCTTTCCCAAATCCTATTGAGTGCTGCTATTTCCACCCCCACCCCCTGTCCTATTTCCCCACCCACCTTATCCTCAAAATTTTAAAGGTAAATTTATCCTTATGTAAAATGACTTCTAAGGACCAAAATAAATTCTTCTGTCTGTGATGCTTCTTTTATCATTTCCTTGGGCTCTTCATCTTTTATTTGCTTAATCGACACCGTTTGCTGTTCGTCTCTAATTCAAACTTGATCAGTTTTACTAGGCAAGTAAAATGTATAACGTTCACTCTCTGAAACTCTTGTTTTTTTTTTCCCCAGCTGCTTGTTATTTTGCACGAGTTTGCCAAACATGTGGTACTGGAATTTTTTATGCTGTTGCAGTTTCATAAAAAAAAAAAGGAAAAAAAAAAAGGGAAGAGCTCTTTTGAAACTACGGAAGAAGTAAAAATTGGAATATCGCAGAGTAGGGATGTTGGGTGAGTTATCCATATGCAGGCTTCATTTGAAATTTATGTAAATTAATAGGGAATTAATTTGGGGAGATAATGTTAAAGCAAAATTCAATTAGGAGAACAAATTTATGGATTTTATAGATGGGTTGGAGGGATGGTGGTGATGTCGGAGGAGAGGAAGAGGTTGGGGGTGACTTAGAGAAGATAGTTTGATTAACTTTTTTTTTTCATTTAATTTTCTAAAGGATATTTTAGGAATAATGGGGGGTGGAAAAATAGGATTGTATTTCTTCAAATTTACATGGTGGGTGGGAAAATAAGGTGGGTGAGAAAATAGGACATGGTGGTGGAAATAGCAGCACTCATCCTATTATATAAAGATAAGCAAGCAGACTCATAGATTTGCTCTCCGCCTTCCAAATCCTATATTACATAAAGATAAGCAAGCAGATTCGCAGACAAGAAAATCCCATGGATTTCATTGAGTCACCGGATCCCCTTATCCTTTTTGGTACAACTGTAGCTATTGTTGTCATTGTGGCTGCTGCTTATCTCTTCACCCCCAAGAATCGCAAAGGTTTCACCTCTTAGTTGCTGTTTTTTATTTCTTTGGTGTGATTAGTTGGTTTTCAGTCAGTCATGGTTTTACACAGTTTATCTTCCTTCCCCCAACTCAAGAGAGCTTTTCTCTCTAGCAGATATGATGCCACACCCTCGAAAATCCATATGATCCATTATATAACAAGGGGCAAGTGTGTTCAACAAGCCACCACAATTGTGGCTGAAAACCTACCCCAGACAATTGATGCTCAATCTGTTGGATCGATCGCCCTAGTGCACAACCTCCTGTGCTTTTTCTGACGGATCAATCCAACAAGTGGTCCACACACAATTTTATTCTTGTGCTTTCTTCAATAGTCCCCTAAACCTCACCACCTCACCTTCTAGTGAATATGACTTACGAATTTACTAGAAGTTCAATCAGTTTACAAGCAATTGTAAGATATTAACGGATATGGAAAAAAATAAATAGAGCATGATCGTATCAAACAACACACAGAAATGGAAACATCAGCTTTTGTTTTTTTAGTATTATTGTATCTTTAATATTATACTTTTAATTCTTTGCGTGTGTCAGTAAAAATGACTATGAGTATGTCTTGCCGAGCACGAAAGCAACGTTTAGCAAACCAATATGAATTTCCGAATCCGGTAAGGTTAGTGAAATTCAAATCACTTGAAAGTTGAAGAAAAAGAAGATAAAGTAGAATAGAAAATCATGGTCATTAAATATAGAGTTGTATGATGTGTGGTTTTGTCTGTGCATTATATGTGGGAATCAACTCCACTCATGTGTTGATTCCATATGGTTAGTAAACATCTTAATAGGAATGACTTTTTCCAAACTGATTCCTTACACATTCCTGATAAATAAACATGCCATAAATTCCTCAATTGATGCCATTAGTGGCGGACCAACAAAGGTGCAAGGAGATGCAGCTACACCTCCCCTCGACGGAAAACAACTTGGAGTTGGTAGAGTTTGCACCTCTGGTCTGCCTTGGAGTTGCCCACCAAGTGCATGTGGAAATGCCGCATCACAGCTTCTATTTTGAGTTTGATGCGCTGCTGCGCAGCGGCGCCTATTCCTTTTTTTTTAACTCCTAGCCAATATGACCTACAAAGCAAGCAAGAGAAGAGCGCTATTCAAGTTTTAAGGATTTCGGCTTCAATTAATTTATATAAAAACGAAAATATAAATTAATTGAAGACCCAATCCCAATCCCAAATCCTTTTGTTTTTACCTTCAATTTTATTTCTTCTCATGTATTTATTTTCCTTTGGTATTTTTTCTTTTGTTTTTTTCTTTTCCTTTTTATAATATATTTTTTATTATTTGTTTCTGATTTAGCTCTCTCTATATCAGACAATATGAATATTTTGACAGGTTCACGCCAAGTGATAATATCTGAATCTTCGGCGATGTTAAAACGATTACTTTTCAGTTCTTTTGGTGTTCCGTCGGGATCGATCATTGACACCTACACTGCCAATCCGGTTAGCATGCTACCTTTTAGTTTGAGTTTGCATTGCTATTCGCTCTTCTTATATTACTGATAAAGACTTGTTCCATTGTTGTGCTTTTTTTTGTTTTGTCCATATAGACATATCCCAAGAATTTCGTTCGACTGGGGGGTAAAAAACTATTCTTGTTCTTTTCAAGTTTGGATATTTCTGAAGCTCATATTAAACTTATCAAGCACGTTAATGAGCGAATAGAAGAGGAGAAGATGGATCAGTATAGGACTGTGTGGATCCCCATTGCGGAGGAAAAGCAGTGGAAGGCACACGAGGAAGACAATTACTTATTGCACATTGCTGAAAGACTGTCATGCTACACAGCTAGACCACACCCAGAATGCATCAAAAACATCAAGAAAACATACCAATTAGACAAGAAGAAGGAGTTTTTGTCGTTGGTGGAGATGGACGAAAGTGGCAATGATGAAAAATCCGATCCTGCCATCACAATTGTCAAGGAAAGAATGAAGCGGTTGGCTTCAAACCCTGACGGAAAAGTAAGGAAAGTAATGAACAGAAGCCCTTTTGCTGCACTTCACAATCATCACTGGAAGCATTTCGGGAGAGATTTGTGACAGTACTCGGACGACCTTTGCAAAAGAGTTACTATTATTCGGAATAATGATAGACGGAAAGTTATCGTCTCCCTTTAGTTAAGTTGGTGATGTGTGTTTCTAGCTAGTACTAAAATGTTTTTTTATTTATTTATTAATGATGGCAGTAAATATGGGAAGAACAAGGTTTTTACGTCTCCTTTATTTTAAATGCTGACGGTGAAAGATCTTACAACGTCGGTAAGCATATAAAATGCGACGTGGTTACCATTTTCTATGTCATTTTTATTTCTAAAGACGACGTAATTCATTTTCTTACCAAGTCCTAAAGACATAAATTGACGTGGTATATTGTAAAGACGTTTCGTAATAAGAGTGTATCGTCGTGTTTGTGAGGTAAGACGACGATATATTTTTACGAGGTCGTTTTATCTTCTTTTAAATGTCATCTTTTTTTGCCTTCCCGCCGTGATATCCTGTAACAACGGCTTTTCATTACCGTCATTGTTTTATTATTATGTGCAGTCTTTTGAGTTAAATTTTAGACGGCGGTAAGTACATCGAGGCCGTCTCATTGGAGGCGTACAACCTTTTTAATGTCCATTTTTTTAAACCGACGTCTTTAGCATTTTATCTTTGTTTTTTTTATAGGTTAAAGGTCTTCCATTGCAAGACGTATGATAAAAAACGACGTTTGATACTATATACGTCTGTTTTTGCAATAATGTTAACAGGACCGTCGTATTTTGGTACTTGAACCAAATTTTTTTGTACTGAAAGCTTTGAGCTCAAACCCTGTATAATGAAAGTGAAAAAAATTCAATACAATTTCTTACAAAATTAATGTCATACACAGCCATTTAGAGCGTAAGTAATGTCATAAATTACAAGCATCATTCAATCCATATATCTTCACACCCATCTCGAATATTTTGACTCCCAGACTCACCGGCTACTTCATCAAATGCGTCACCATTTGGCATCCTTCTAGTAAATAGCTCACATTCAATTCTCACATCACCTAAGACATCATCACCAATAACATCATTATATTCTCTATTAGGCATTGATAACACTACTGACCAACCATGATGCATTGGGTCATCAACAAAAAATACTTGTTTGACTTGAGAAGTCATAACAAATTGGTCATTCCTATGTCCAATTTTACTCAGATCTACAATGGTAAATCCAACTTCGTCGACTACAAGGCCAGAAGTGCTATCTATCCAATCACACCTAAACACTGTGATTGTAAACTTTTGGTAATCAAGGTCCCAAATATCTTGAATGACACCATAAAAACCCATATTTGAGACAATTGGGTTCTTATCCTTGGCACTAGCAACTTGCATAGTATGTGCAAGTAAATAAACTTCACTATTTTGAACTGCCCGAACATCATCTTGTGCCTTGGTGTTAAATTTAATACCTTTGATAAGATAGCTCCTATATGATGGCGCTGCCATGCTTGGACCAGCTGCTAGACACCTCAAATTTTCTAATACACCATTATTGTCTGCCCCATTAAGTTGACTTTGAACCTGCAAATGAATAATATCTTAATTCAATCTAACATAAAAAGAAGAAAATTAAAAGTGCAATATGTTATTCAATTTCATATACCTTAAAGCGTAGCCATTGAATGAAAGTGGTATTGTGCTTATCTTGTAGCCACTTTGTTCTCTTTCTAAATTTTGAATAAGTGGTCTTGATGTGGATCATATGTTCTCTACATAACTCGAAAAATTCAAGCATTACAATCCCAAACATATCAAATAAACATAAGGAATATAATTTAAAATGACGACTTAAGAATAAAACTCATACTCGATATAAGGTAGAACTTCCTCCGTATTCTCCAAGACATATAGATGTGCCTGATTCAACAAGTCTTGATCAACTAAACTCACTGTGTAACCTGATAAGGGCTTTGAAAGTCCCATCTTCTGGCTTGATGGCACTCCAACTGTACTAACATCAGATAAATGCTCAGTGTAAAACTCTACAGCTTCTTCAGCTATATACCGCTCAACAGTGCAACCTTCAGGATGATTACGGTTCTAAACATACCCCTTTAGCACTTTCATATATCTTTCGAACGGATACATCCATCTAAAATAAACTGGCCAACATAGATGAACTTCTCTGACAAGATGTACTACTAGATGAACCATGATATCGAAGAATGAAGGGGGAAAGTACTTCTCAAGCAAACACAAAGTTACTACTACATCTTCTTCCAGCTTATCTAGCTTGGAAACATTATCATCTTTGCACATATAGCATTGAAGAAGAAGCACAATCGAGTTATTGCATACCTTGCAGGCTTCTCGAACAGAACGAATTGCCACAGAGAGCAATTGTTGCATCAAGGTATGACAATCATGTGATTTAAGTCCAAGAAGTCTTGAATCTTGTAAAGATACAAGATTTTTAATATTTGAAGAGTAACCTTCAGGGACCTTCATACCATCGAAAGAATTGCAAACCGCTCTCTTCTCTGCTCTTGACAAATTCCAAGGCCCTGGAGGCAAGCGAGCACGTCTTTTTCCATACTCGGGTTGCAAATCAGTCTTGACCCCCATGTTCAATAAATCCAAACGAGCAGCAATCCCATCTTTATTTTTTCCAGGGATCTCCAACAACATACCAATGATACTATCGCAAACATTTTTCTCGATGTGCATAACATCAAGGGCATGCCTCACAAGAAGGTATTCCAGTACTCGAGATCAAAGAATTTTGACTTCTTCTTCCAACAAACTCTGTCACCATCATTTTCACCTCCACCTCCCCCTTTTTTCGAGCCCCATTCATAATTAATACCTTCAACCATTTGTAACACTTCTTCTCCGGTTAATGGCTTTGGAGGCTTGTCATATTCAGGTTTCCCATTAAAAGCTGCATGTTGCCTCTGATATGGATGATATATTGGTAACCATTTTCTATGCCCGATGTTTCCTCCAGGTTGTTTTAGACCGAAAATCAATAAGGTCAACATCATGAACTTTCGTTTCATGCATAGCCATGGTGGGAGATTATATATAACTAAGATAACTGGCCAGCAACTGTATCTGGTACTTAGAGAACTGTAGGGATTGAATCCATCAGATGAGAGAGCCAATCTCAAGTTTCTCGGCTCATTATCAAACTCGGGCCATTTATCATCAATGAGTTTCCAAGAGGGAGAATCAGCCGGATGAGACATCTGACCTTCAATTTCTTTTCTATCAGCATGCCAAGTCAAACTCTTAGCTGTCTTGCGTGATTGAAACATCCTTTTAAATCTTGGAATTGGTGGAAAATATCACACTACCTTTGTTGGGACACCCTCTTTCAAGATTGAATCTTTGCCTTCTTTCCATCTTGAGATTCCACTAGTAGGAAAATGAGTTGAATGTTCATACTTCTTCCTATACAAGATGCAATCATTGAGGCATGCGTGGATTTTCTCATAACTCAGCCCCAATGCACACAAAGTCTTTTTTGCCTCATACATAGAGGAAGGTATTGTATTTCCTTCTGGAAGCAATTCTCCTTGAAGTATCAACAATTCTGTAAAACAGACATCACTCATTCCATGTTTTGCCTTCAAATTGTATAACTTCACTAATGCCGACAACTTGGTGTACTTACTACAACTAGGGAACAAGGGTTGATCTCCATAGCCAATCACATTGGCGAACTCATAAGGATCGTATCCGAAATTGCCTAAATCATTATCATCCATCTCTATTTCTTCAGACACAAAACTGTACCTACTATGTTCATCATCTTCTTCCACATTTCTACTAGCATTAGTAGTTGCTTGTCAAGGTTCTCCGTGAAATGTCCAATTCTTATAACTTTGGTCAACTCCATTAAAGTATAAGTGGTCCCTTATAATTCCAACCCCAAACAATCGAACATTCCCACATTTAACACATGGACAGTGAATATGTGTTGTAGTTAGAAGATTTTCTATTGAAAATTTCAAAAATGCTTCCATCCCTAACTCATATGCCTTCAATCTTCTATCCGCGTGCATCCATGACTTATCCATCTCCGACAAAATACCATATTATTTATAATAAGGTGAAAAGACAAACAATGACCATCACTATAACAGATTATAATTGCTTGATAGAAAGTAATTTAACATAAAGACGACGGTTTTTAAAAAAATCCGACGTTTTATACTTATACAGATGTCGGTTTTTGAAAAAATCGACATTTGAAGCTATTAAACAGTGATTATACAGACGACGGTAGTTAAATAAACACCGCCTTGTAGATAAATAAAGACGATGGTTTTTAAGAAAAACCGTCGTCAAACTCTTAAAGAAAAGGAGGCTACGTCTTCCTTTATTCAGACCATTTCCAAGAACCCAACATATGTTAACAACCCATAACATTGAATTTTTAAGAAAAGCATGCAAATATTAAAGCCATTCCCTATTCATAACAACAGAGATTGATGAAGAATATACCTACAAAAATATTAAAAGATCGCAAAATATATATCTAAAACCCAACAATGCAGTCTATGATTTCAGAATAATCTTCTAAACCCTAAACATATCTAAAGCCATTCCCTAAACCCTATATGTTTGTACTTCAGAACCCAGAACTGAATATCAATCAATGAATTAAGAAGCAAGATATTAGGGTTTGTACTTACAGACAAGCAGAGCTCACAGATTATGGTCTCCTTGGATTCGAAGCCTCCTTGGATTAGAGTTGAAGTGAGAGAGCGAAATGTTAGAGTTGAAGTGAGAAAGCAAAATGTAGACTTACAGCGAAATCTGAAAATTTTAGGTCGCAGCGAAATTTTAGAATGCGTACTTCTTCAAACATCGACGGAAATCATATAAAACTGTCGTTAAAAACACGTCGGTTAATATATGAAATACAACGTCGTAAAGCAGTAAGACGTCGGTAAAACATAAAACCGACGTCGAATGCACTAAATAATATTCCTGGGATTTGGATTTGCTGGGATTCGAACGCATGTGCGCAAGGGACAGAAAAAAATACAACCCTGGCGTCACACTTGTAACGACCCGGTCCTAAATAAATGTTTAATTATTAATTAAACATGATAAAAGACCATTTTGCCCCCAAAATATTTTATTGGGTTTAAAGTTCACTTTTCGGCCGGGAAGGAATTTGGGAATTTCGACTATACTGTTGCGTAGAGCACGGCTAGATGAGTTCGTAGACACGTAGTGGGCTTGAATTGAAGCTGTAAGGAAGAAGTTATGAGCAAAACATCACTAGTGGCACAATCATAAATATTGTGAAAAAGGTTTGATAAAAATCAGAAAACCCTCATTTATCTCTCTCTCTCCTCCCGATCGCGCCTCCTCCCTGTCAAAACAGCAGCGGCGGTTTTTCCGCCGCCACCGCTTCCTCCGGCCACCATTCGAGGTGGCGTTTGTCCCAAAATGACTGGCTGGTCTTTTGCTTCCAACCCCAGCCAAGCTCCGCCGCCAGCAGCCGCGAGTTTCGCCAGAAATTGCAGAAAATCTGGCAGTTTCTCCCGAATTTTCAAACCGCTCGTTCTCTCTCATTTCTCCACCAAATTTGACGTGTAAGGTATGGATTTCTACCTATTTTTCATGATCTAGCTGATGGTTGGTTTGGAATGTATCAATTTTTAGCCTAAGATGTCTGATTTTCGAATTGGATTTCGGCCGGATTTCGGGATGAGATTCCAGCCACTTCCGGTCAGTTTTTGGGGTATGCCCAAGAACAAAAGTGACTCCAAATAGGGTGTTACACCTAGGGTAGGAGTCTTGAGCCGTGATTTGGGTTTTTCCGGCGATGGGTTATCGCTTTGGACACCCACGTGCTGCCGGCGCGTGTGGCGGTGCGTTGGCACTGTAGAAAAGCGGCATTAGGTCCCGAGGTGATCTCCTGGTCCTCACGAGCACGTAGGTGTGCTTGGATTTCAATTTTGATACGGTTAAAGTCCCGAACGGATATCGCATATTGAGCGTTATCCAGGTTCGCTAGGTTTGGACCGTTGGATGGTCCTGAATTGATAATATGTTAATCTAGACATCCTTAGAATCGTGTAGGATTCGATGGATCATAAAATGGAGTCCCGGATACTTCGGAAATGCCAACCCGAGGGCTAGGGTTATAATAACCGTCCTATCGTGCGATCGTGAGCGATCCGACCGTCCGATCTAGACCAAACTTGCAGGACGGGTGTCCTAAACCTTGTAGAACTCATAGGAACTGTCGGATCGAAATTTGGAGGTTGTGGGCCCCGCGGTCCCGTTTGACCAAGTTTGGGTAGTTTGACCCTTGGTTGACCGTGGGTCTTCCGAGGTAGTCTTACCTTCACATGAGGATTAAAATGACCATAGGGACAGGTCCTGAGCGTTGTATAGTTATGTGGATTATGTGGGTTAGGATATTAATTGGGGAAATTATCGGATGTGATATATAAAGATGTTTGATTACCCCGTATAAGTACCGTCCTGTGATTGTGAGGTCGCACGCGGTGTAGGATTTTCCGGCGTATTGACAGGCCCCGTAGGCGGTGTTGAATTTTTCGGCGTATGGGGAGATTCTACGAGATGTGATAATTATGAGGTCCCACGTGTCGTAGGATTATCCGACGTGCGGACAGGCCCCATACGTGGCGTTGGTAGTTCCGGCATATGGGGAGATATTGTGATATGATGATGAGGTCACACGTGTTGTAGGATTATCCGGCGTGTTGACAAACCCCATACGCGGCGTTGGTAGTTCCGACATATGGGGAGATTATTGTGATACGATTGTGAGGTCCCACGTGTCGTAGGATTATCCGGCGTGCGGACAGGCCCCATACGTGGCGTTGGTAGTTTCGGCGTATGGGGAGATATTGTGATATGATGATGAGGTCACACGTGTTGTAGGATTATTCGGCGTGTTGACAGACCTCATACGCGGCGTTGGTAGTTCCGGCGTATGGGGAGATTATTGTGATACGATTGTGAGGTCCCACATGTCATAGGATTATCCGGCGTGCGGACAGGCCCCATACGTGGCGTTGGTAGTTCCGGCGTATGGGGAAATATTATGATATGATGATGAGGTCACACGTGTCGTAGGATTATCCGGCGTGTTGACAGGCCCCATACGTGGCTTTGGATGTTCTGGCGTATGGGGAGATTATGTGAGTATTAGGGAGATAGATTAAAGATTTTGGTTGGTGAGTTGTGTTTTAAAGTAAAGGGTTTTAGTGAAAGAACTACGTGTGGCTTGATCCCTCTGTAAGGGTACATAGGCAGCCTAGGTTACTAGGTGCAGCCGTGGGTTAAACTTTACTTATGTGGTTTTGTTGAGTGTGGTGGTGATCGAGTAGATCTAAAACCCGTTTGGGTTGTTGTATGATTTCGGCCGAGACCTTAAACTATTTGTGTTTGCGTTAGGAGGTTAAAACCTCTCATATGGATAGTTTGGAAAGTTAGATGTTGCGGATTGCTTTGGCCTTCTTAAGTGAGAGTGAATTTATTATTTGCCTGGTTTAAGGTATTAATTGACTGATAGCGTGGTAGGTAGTTTGCTTTGAATTATCGGAAGGCCGGAGGCCGTTTATGTGAATTGCATGTTATTACATTGTGCATGCTGCCAGTTGGGATATTAAATGTGTTTTATGTAGGTTGGAATTTTTGGGCAAAATTCAATTTACAGGGGAGACTCTGCCAAAATTTCGGCCGAAAGTCTCGGGCCTTGATTCCTTCCTTGGAAAAGGAGGTTATAGTTTTAGTGAGTGGTCCCGACATTGGGGTGATGTTGGGAATTCCATAGGATTCGTCCTGGGTTTCGAGAAATTCAGGGCGAGTCCTGTCAATACTAAACCCTAAACCCTAAACATTAAATTATAAATTTGTAAAACAAAATTGTAAAAAAGGTTTAGGGGTTTAGGGTGGTCATATACTAAACCCTGAACCCTAAACCCCTAAACCCTAAACCCTAACCCTAAACCCTAACCCTAAAGCCTAAACCCTAAATAATAATATATTTTTAAAAAAAAATTGTAAAAAGATACAAATGTTTGAGAAAAATATACCAAAAATTGCTACGGACTCCTTACGACAATGCCGTCTAAATTAGATTGCTAAAACCAGTATTTAAAATATATATATATATATATATATCCCCACCAATGAATGACACAAGCCATATGATTGTTTGAAGAAACTATAAGGGATGTTGTGATTTATCTGTTTATGTGGACATTTTTCATTTTTATAACTCAAATTACATTTTTTAAAACTTTAGGAGAAAGAAAATATCTTAATGACTGCATAGGAGTTGTGTATTTTTTAGAAATTTTAGAAATTTATTATGAATATAATGAATTAAGGTCAATAAAAAATTGTTATAAACACAACAAACCAAGTCGGTTTTAAATCCATATACTGATGTTGTATTCATGTTAAACTTCAGTATTTATACAAATACCGACGTTGTAAAAAATGTACGACGTCACAGGATTAGGACGTTGTTTCGATTCTAGTACGTCGCCTATGGTATTAACCGACAGGGTAAAGAGCATAGACGTCACACAGCTTATGAATAAACCGACGTTGTAGTGAAGTTCAAAAGTCAGAAAATAAGTCAAAACTGCCACTAAATAAAATATAAGACGTCAGGCCTATATACGTTGCGTAAATAAAATAACGTCGTTGTAAGTATTTGACCAGACAACGGTTATTAAATGGATTTCGTTGAAATTGCATAAGATGTCATTGTTATCAACTTATCGACGTGGTATTTTCTTCATGGCTCTTTTTGTGTTAGCAACGTCGTTTATTGTCTTTAAAACGTACCGTCGTGTTACAGGAGTTTACATGTCATTTATTGAATTTATCGTCGTTTGTATATTTTCAAGTTTTGTAAGACGTCTGTTGTTGAAATTATTATGTCGTTGGAAGGGTCTTCAGACGACGGTTTACGGAGTTACTTTAGTTTTTAAAACTGAAAACCAATTTTTATTGACAACCAAAAAAAACATATACATTATACCTTAAACCCTGTACAAAAATAGTCTATTCTAAAATAAAAAATGTACATTTTTCATAATTGTTTGTAAAAATCCTCTACTCCATATGAAGGCAAACCAAATCTGCCCATTCTTTCCTCACTTCTTCAATGGCTTCTTGGGGGTATGGTGCTTGATCTTTGCCATTTTCAAACTGCAATCAATAAAACATCATTATTTAGCATTCATGACTGGTTTTGTAGGATCTGTGGCAGAGTAAATAGAATTACCTTCGTGGTATATCGATTCAAACAACGGTAATTCTATTTTCCGTCGTCCACTTACAAAAACCACATAAATTAAAATCCTAAAGTTTTCCATTTACCTTCTTCTCAAACTCTAAAGAAGGATCTGTGATGATGTCTCTCATAAAGCGCATGACATAATAGCCACACTCTACACTGCTGGGTTGCTTTGGTGTGCCTTGTAGAGTTTTCCAAATATGTGCTTTACGGCCTTGTCTGCCTATGTGTGAATTTATACATCTTGATAGCACTGTTTCATGACAACAAAGTGTTATTAAATCAAAAAATAATAGAATACAAATACACATTGCACTTGAGTAGATCAACTTACGTGTTCACTATGTTTTTGCACTCATCATCAACCACTCGATTTCCGGGTAGTCGATCCAGAAAATACACAGTCTCCCTCTTTGGTCTCATAATGAGCAAGACCCAATGACGGCTACACAAAATAAACATAGAGGTTAAAGAGTTTTATATACACTGCATCATACAAAGAAAATCATGTTGACTAACGTACCCTGGATTGTAAGGCATAAAGAAAATATGTTCACCATCTGTCTTTTGAAGTCAATTGGCTAACAAACGTGATCTTTGAGTTAATGATCCAGAGTTAGCACTAACTTGAGCGGGGTCAACAAAGCCAACCATGTTCACCATATTTGATGTTTTCAATACATCAAATAGGCACCTACATATATAAAACTGATGTCATGAGTTGATAAGGACAAACCTCATCTATACAGCAACCACAATAGCCCCAATTTCATCCATAGCTGCAAACTGTGTAATATCTTCAATCAAGACGAAGTTTGACGCTCAAAACCAAACACCTCCTTCTCAATTGTAAATATCATAGCCGTCTCGTGAACCTTTAATGTCGTCTCCATATAACGACAAAGGGCTTGTAAAGAAGATGGCAAGACTAGGTTTGAGTAATCTGGTGCTTGTTGTTCTGGTGCTTGTTGTTCCTTCTCAAAAACGTCCAAGCACTTGTCTTTCTGCTTGAAGAAATAAGGAAAGATATATAATAGAGAAGTGAAAAAACCAGAGTAAACTACACAATTTCAAACGACGTGGTAATAGAGATAAAAGGATGGGAAGATAAAAAAAACAACGTGAAAATTAAATAACAACGACGGCAAGTGAAAACCGTTGTCGTATGTATCAATTACGTCGGTAGAAAACAGAGCCCTAGAAAATTAACAATTGCCAATATCAATTTAAAAGCATGCTTTAGCAGAAATACAAATAACATGAAATGCATATAAAGAGAGAAAGACAGAGTGGAACAGAGTGAGTGAAGAAAGATTGAAAAAAAATGACACTATTTGAATCCCCAATACTCTCGTGGTACAAGAATGACAACGACGGCTTATTTAAAAAATAGAAATAATATGAACTTAAAACGACAGTTATGAAAAACCGTCGTCTTATGACTTTATTACGTCAGTATAAAACAGAGCCCTCCAAAATTAACAAATGCAATTACAAACTTAAAAGCATGAAATGCAGAGAACATCAATTGCAGATAAAGAGAGAGAGAAAGAGAGTATTTCAAATTTCAGAGAATTTACCATGTCAGCTTGTTGTTCTGCATCCTTGGATTTCGTTTTAAGAAATAAAGAAATATAGATAAGACAGCTTGTACAAAATGAAATATTACATAAACGTACCGTCGTGGTAAGGAATACACACGACGGTTAATACAAGATAACATCGTCTAATTTAAATTGAGACGACGGTAAATAAATGATGTCGTTGTGGGTTGTTTCTAACGTCTGTAATTAAGATAACGAAGTCTAATGGTTGTATGGAAAGTTCATACAAGTTTACCATTTCTTCTTGCTTTTCTCCATCTTTGGCATTATCATCCTCAAAATTGAGGGCTCTGACATCCAGCGCCCTAGAGCAGCTTGCCTTATCCGACATTGGATTTTTGGGACTTTGCTTAGGACCTTGGAAAGGTGTCAGTTTCAGCACACTTGGATCAAAATTTGGAATTAGTTGGCGCAGCTAATTCAGCAAATTCTCCATCTCAGCTTCTACCAATTGCTTGGTTCTAGCCTCCATCTTCAAGGTCTCTTCTTTAAGGACATCTCTTACACTTTCCTTTAATTGATCGGCAAACTTTACCCTCTGTTGTCTAGGTAAATTGAAGTATTTCTTAGTGGAAATCCCAGCCCCAACACCTCTAACTCTCCCTGGATGCTCGGGACCCAAAGTCATAGTCAATACATCATTACTTCCAGAGACAGTAAGAGTGCCTTCACTGACTTGTTTTTGCAATTCATCACAAAAAGATATGTGAAAACAACACAGAAATCCTAAATAGTCTATGTGACTTATTCCAAACATAAAGAAACTGCAAAAAAGAATGGTGGTAAAGATATGACACTGAAACGCAAATGGAGATTCGATGCCAAGACGCATCCGCCTATGATGGGTGGAGGAAAATCATTACAAAACGAAGACAAATAGGGGAAACCTTATGTCTCTAAAAATTGGACATCTAATTGTGTCAACCTTTCATTCATAGATCATCCTTGCAAAAAATTAAACAAATTGGAAACCATTTAGACATCTAATTGTGTCCTACAAAATCAATGAATACGGTGTTTCAAGAAAGTACTAAAATTTCAATAATTTAATTGAGTAGTCAAATGATTATCGTATTTAATGTTTTTTTTTTTTTTAAAGATGATCTTTGAATGAATATCTACCAAAATAGATTATTTGAATTAATGAAATATAATGTATAATGGGCCTTACAACAGTGTCCTTCAAATAAACTTATTTAAAAGATTCATCATCATGCATGGAGAGGAGTGCTGGAGACATCTTCCCCTACCTGTACCAGCATAGTAGCAAGCAATCCATTTGTCTTCTTCTCTTTGGAAGATGAATACGCTAAAAGAAGTTGGATTTTTTTTATCCATAAAAAGAGGAAAAAGTGTAAACCTACAGAAGCATACCAAGTGATTTATATTGACTCTTGCACCATTGTGAAGACAGTAGATGGCCCTACTGAACGAGACCAGAAGAAATTTGAGAACAAATAAAGCCATCTTCACTTTAATTGTTGATAGATGGGATTCGGGCTCACGTGCATACACATTTAAAACTCTTTTTTTTTTTTTTTTTTTTTTTTTTTTTTTTTTTTTTTTGTTGAGAAATTCTGAGATTGTATTCATAATTCAGCCAAAAAAGTCATCAGTCAAAAAAGGCCAATATAAACTAGCCACAAAGGGCCATTACAATAATTGAGAGATCTAACATCAAAATTAAGACAATTTAGGGCTCCTCTATAACGATCACGCATGATCAAAGAAGCTCTGGAATAGGTATCCCAACTAAGGGAGTAAAACCAAGTCATAATAATACAAATAAAACTCTTACAAAGGATAAGTGGAAAGCTCTCATAGAAGAGAACTGAAAAACTCTCACAAAAAGATATGTGAAAACAACACAGAAATCCTAAAGAGTCTTTGTGACTTATTCCAAACATAAAGAAACTGCAAAAAGAATGGTGGTAAAGATCTGACACCGAAACGCAAATGGAGATTCGATGCCAAGACGCATCCGCCTGTGATGGGTGGAGGAAAATCATTACAAAACGAAGACAAATAGGGGAAAACTTATGTCTCTAAAAATTGGACATCTAATTGTGTCAACCTTTCATTCATAGATCATCCTTGCAAAAAATTAAACAAATTGGAAACCATTTAGACATCTAATTGTGTCCTACAAAATCAATGAATACGGTGTTTCAAGAAAGTACTAAAATTTCAATAATTTAATTGAGTGGTCAAATGATATCGCATTCAAAGTGTTTTTTTTTTTCAAAGATGATATTCGAATGAATATCTACCAAATAGATTATTTGAATTAATGAAATATAATGTATAATGGGCCTTACAAAAGTGTCATTCAAATAAACTTATTTAAAAAATTCCTCAATGAAAGCTCACTCTATGTGTATATATATCCAATCTGCATCGTCCAATTTGCAAACCAAACAATTAAATTAGTTCCATTAAATTATGACTTGATTCCGTTCCATCTTTATTCCCATTTCAACAATCAAACATATATTTAAGAATGATGGCCTGTCGGTTTTAAAAAATAAAATATAAGAATGGTTTATATATTATAATTCCATTGTGAGACATGGGGGCAAAGGCAATGAGCCGAGTGGGAAGACTTTCCTTGCAACTTTGTTCACAATGGGTGTGATTAGAGAATGTATTTTTGCAGATTGCTATTTCTGAATTCCATCGTACGACTGTCGGACCACGAGCACGACTATCAGTTTCAAATATATCTCTATTTCTTCACCTTCATGCTTTTCCCGCTCTTGAAAAATTAAAAAGAAAAACAATCGAAAACGTGTCCTCAATATTGTGAATGAGGACTGAAGTATATTCCACAAATCTATCACCTCTCTTGTGCTTGTGCCACATGGCTCTGGCCTCTGCCAAAACTGGACCGACCTCACCTCAACGTGATTAAAGTTTTTTTTTTTGCGCCCTATATGACAAAAAAAAATAAATCAATCACTTTAATGGCGTGCTGTACGTAAAACTGAAATGAAAATTCATCATGATCATTCACACCAACTCACCTGAAAGCTTGGAATGAGGATATAGGATAAGGTTTCGATAATAATAGATGAAGTTTGGAAATGAGAGGTTGCTTATACCACCATTTGTTGGGAGGTTTTTTTTTTTTTGGGGGCAAATTGATGGGAGTTTATGCAAAATAAAAAACAACATTAAATTGTTATGCCAAGTTTTCAATTTCAACACGAGATAAGTACTCTCAACAAATTCGTTATAAAAACATATAAGGATGACAATTTACTATTTTTGAACTTCAACTCAGCAACAAATTTGAAGAGCAAGTCATCGTATTTCTTCAAGATAAACTTAATTTTCATATCTTCACTATCATCATTCTCATGTGATTCATCCAATCTAACTGTGGTTATGAGTGCAACCGTCTTTTCATCATTCTCGAATTCCGATTCACTATCATTCCAAGTTGTATTCGATGCTTTGTTCTTCCCATCATTTTGCTTCTTCAAAGTGTTAGCACATTCAGAAGATATGTGACCATAATCTCTACATTTGAAGCATTTGAATTTTCCTTTTGAATTTTTCTTGCCATTTGACCTGCAAGATTTATAAACAACGTCAGTATTATAAATATTTCTATTTTTCTCAAAATTTATACCTGAGTTGTTTTGCGAGTCTTGATCCTTAGAGTTTCGATTCTTAAAAAAATTCTTGAATTGTCTCAACGTAGCACAATCCATCCTACAATATTCTGGATCTCACTAAGTGTGTCTAGTGATCGGCTCTGAGGCTAATTGAAAATACATGTAGGATGGCTTAAAACACTAAAAGAGTAAAGTCTATGTTTTGAGTAGTCAAGAGTAATACGGTAATACAAATAAAACATGCTTAATGGATTGATACGATGTATCAATCCTCTACAATGCAGAACGTAAAACACAGAAAGTACACAAAATATTTTACGTGGGAAAACCACACCTCTGTGGAGAATCCACTGTACCTGATAGTCGAAGGTAAATCCACTATAGAACGATGATTACAAGACGTACTCATACACTTATCTTATACACATTCTAGATAATGTTTACGTCGTAACTCAACTTTTATCACGAGATGATCTTCGACACTCCTTATGTTGAACGCAATACTGGTCACGATTGCTTCAAGCTCGCCAGAGTTCTTCCAACTCTCTTTATGTTGAATCTGATACTGGTCACGATTGATTCAAGCTCACCGAAGAAAAACCGCCACAATAGTCTTGGTGCCCTCAACCACATGAGTCACCGTACATGCAAATGAATACAATATAAATGATAAAAGTGTGTGATATATCACCAAGTAAACATGGAACACTTGATGATTTATCTCAAATAAAAACGCATCTTTCTTAAATGCTTAAGCACACAAAATTATTATTCGAAAGCTATCTAAAAGAAAACTCAAAACCTTGTTTTTATAGAAGTTTTCTTCACAGGAAGGAACTTATATTTTAAACCAAATCTCCACTTTTCAAGGCTTGGCAAAATCACAATAGAATATTTCCTATTCTAAATGCAAATCATGTGTAAACCAAGCACTCAGGAAAGATGCTTAACAAAGAAGATTTTGACCAATCACAATATCAAATGAATCCTTCTATATTAGGTAAACTATTAATAGCATCTTGTCTTCTTGATATTATGATATAATTGATAAGTAGATTTCTAAGCAACCAAAACAAGTTAGAAAATCAAGGGAATGTTAAAACATGAAAGTCGGAAAATCAAATGATTTGGGTCAAAACTTTCCCTAAAAGAAAAACTCCTAAATGAATTCTAATTGATCTAGAATCAAGGATGATCATGAATTAAAATCATATCAGACGTTAAAAAAAAAGTTCATAGCATGAATGCATGAAAAATGACATGTCTTACCCTTCAGATCAAATGGCCCATATGTGTTAAGTCACAATTCTGGAATTTAGGGATTGCTGAGCTGTTTCAATTCTGTAGTTTTTGGAAATCAGAGACAGCAATTTTGCTTCAACCGTACAACTAATTGACACTTCCAATCCAATACTAAGTTCTAGGAAATACCAACACAACATTAAAATGTTATGCCAAGTTTTCAATTTTCAACACGGGATAAATACTCTCAACAAATTTGCTATAAAAACTAAAAGGATATGAAAATTTGCTTCTCAAGTTTTCTTAGCTTTGTTGAGTTAATATTACAACAGATTCTGTTTTTTCATATGAGAGCGCTTAACTCTCTTACAAAACAGTAGTTAGGAGAATCTTTATCTCTAACAAACTATTTAAGTTTCTACTTCAACGATTCAAACCATATGTATTTCAAGTCTTCATTCAAATATCATTCTTACAAAAAAGTGGGACAAATTAGAAATCATTAAAGCATCTCGTTTTGAGGGACTACCTAAAAAATATACATTGGAATCATTAAAATACAATGAGAAGTGGGTAAATTAATTTGGAAAAAAGTTTGACAGCTTCATAAAATCGGTGAATGCTTAGGGAATGGCTTCAAATTAGTCTTGCTTATTTAAAAAAAATTGTTGAAATTTGGTTTCAAGTGCCTTTTCTTCATATTTAATTATGAACAAGAGTTACCCAAGTACATGAATATATGCAATGGGTGTGTGTAAACACTCTAAAACAGTACATAATGAAATTATTCAAACATTGAACAATAAAACATTAACATCACATAGAGTAGACTACCATGACTCTGACCAAAAGAAACACGACCAGTTCTCAACATTACAGGCATGGAAACTACCATGCATCACAATGCATGAGTTACCCATTTATTCTAGCAATAATAATATCTAATGCCTAGTAGTGGTACTAGACACTTGGAACTTATTTGATTAACAACCCATTACATAGTAGTGGTACTAAACGGAGAGAGACCCAGAACTCAATGGTGTGCATTAGGACCATCAATGTGGCAGCACTTGTAACTGATAAAAGTCTCCATACCACGGTGGCAATCGGGACATTTCATTGTTTCCGGGACCTTCCCGGTAGAGCCTGGAATGTCAAGGCGGCAGCAAGGACGATTTACAACACGAATCTTCTCATGGTATGTTGTGAAGCAAAACTCAAAGCCCTTCTCTTTCACATGGTCCTTCCATTTGTCAAAGTCCTCTATGACCTTCAAGATTGCGACACCATGACCAGTGACCACCAAAGAATGCCCTTTGCTTAGCACCGCCCATCCACTTTCGTTCTTGTAAGAAAGCAGCTTCTGGATTTCTTGTGAGACTGAGTCGGGCTCCTTGTGAATCTTGGTGTGAAACAAGCTTTCTATGCCAGTCCAGAAGCGCCCGAGGATGCCATGGTCATCTTCTCCCTTGCTGCCTTTCCCCACGCAAAACAGCTCAATGTGAATCTTTGCTTCCTTGAAGATGGGGTCGTTTATGAAGGCAGTTGCTTTCTTTGTGAATTGGTTAATCCACTCATTGTCTTTGCCTCCATAGAAGAAAACGTACTTATCGTCCTTCATCTGTTTCATCAAAATAATTCAACCACAAAAGCGTGCTTTATCATCAAATGCACATCATAGATTCAAATAATATATGCACTTTGGTTTATTAGTTAAAAGGAACTCACCATGTTGGGTAGAGTCGGGTGAATCTCTTTGACTACATTGCCAACCCATTTGTGTCCATGAGAATTTGAGAGTTCTTTTTCGGTTGTTTCTGTGAAAGGGAAGGCCTGAGCTCCCCAAACCCGAATCATGTGGAATGCGTTGGAATGTTCGACCTTTCCTTGTGGGTTCATCACCACCAATGTAGGCTTACCCTTGAAGTTCCACTCCTCCTTGATGAACCTGATGCCGGCAATGGTTGCAGGGTTCTGCACTGTGTACCATGGCATCTTCAGCCTCAGGGTCTCAAACTTCTTTCTCAGGTCATTGGTCCACTGCTCCACAATTGGAACCCACACAATCTTATGCTGATTGTCTTTCTTAGTTAACTCGTAAATCGGTTTGAGGATAGAAATATCATCATCGGAGATCTCAAGGCTTGAAATGAACAGTAGTATATTCTTCTTCCTCAGGATGTCGATCTCAACCTGGTATAATAATTAGTAACTAACTTGTCATACTTCAAACTAATTAAAATCATGGCCCGCCACCACAATTTCACTCCATAAAAGATGTGGTGTATAATTATAAAATGTCATGACTCAGAATAAGGTCAGTAGCGCAAACCGTTTGTTTAGTGGAACCATCAATCAGTGGCTGAACATTGTCCTTGGTAAAGATCAGGGCCTTGAAAACCTCCTTTACTTCAGTAGGGGTTCGAAAGGTTTTCTTGAGCTTCCGGTAAGTCTCCGCCTCCTCTGGATTACACAATAAATACTTTCTTCAGCATTTCATTAATTGCAAAGTACAACATATAGTTAATATGATTCCTAATGAAATATCTGCAAGTAATTACACACCAATCTGTGTTCTGCAAATTTTCAGCTGTATCTTAAGCTTGTTCAAGACGAAGTGGATTTTTTGAGCATATGGGGCTAGGTCATGTTCCTTCTCCCTGAAACAAAGGCAACCATGGTCATATTATAAAGCATACTAAACATATATGCAAATAATTATTTTTCAAAGTTATTGAGAATGAAGAACGTACACATCACTGGTAAGAATAGTGACCTTAGTTGCACAAGCAACAACAGTAACAATTGCCCAATACACATCCACTGGAATATGGTCCATTGCTGATGCCAACTCCGGCACATCTTTTGGGTCATAACTAGAAAGCTTATCGAACTGATCGAAGATCTCGATAACTTGCAATGTAGTCTTGATCAAGTTGTTAAGCTCAAGCACTGCTTGCCTTCTTTTTTGCAGGTTTGATGGCTTGAGGAGGAAAGGGACTCTCTTCAGGATTGAAATTGATTTGGCAAGTCGGTGCGATTCCTGAAGCTGGGCAAGGAGCCAGAACTCCCCATATTCCATAGCAAAAGCTGCCAGAGTCAACACTGCCTTTGCTTCCCATGAATAGCTTGACAGCTTGTTCAGTATTGCCAGGGTAGTTTTGTGGGCGACTTCCTCACTAGGAGGTTTGCATTGCATCTGGAAAAAACCAAGTATATAGTAGTGTTAATTTGCAACACAAAAAAGCTTACTAATGTATTATGTACATACATGAAAAATGTTACAAGGAATATACAAAAATCATTTATTTTTTGAAGTTACCTCGCTGGCTATTGACTTGAGTGTGCACAATGGTGTACTGAAGCTGGCTTTGGGAGTGTGCTCCTCTATGTTTTCCACATGCACTTGGGTACCCTGCAACAACCCACAAGTTTATGTAACACATTAAAATCACAACATAACTAATAATAATCAAGAATCGACAATTTAATAACATAACAGATCCCATACTACGAAAATAAACCTACCTGCACAATTTTGTCAACAGTTTGGGTTGCATGCTTGAGGATGTCTTCAACAATACCGAAAAGAGAATCGTCATCAAAGGAAGTATCAACATTGACATGATGAGTTGCATAAATTTCGTCCAAGATTTTCTTGTCAGACATGGAAAACAGGCTAAGCTCATGGTGACCAGTGACGACTGAGGCCACCTTGCTAACCACATTGTTTGCTAAGCCTAGCATGGTGATGGTTGGCTGAGGAATTTCAGGGCTAGGGCAGGGCTAATAATGAACAAGGAGAATTGGCTTTCGTAGCTTACTGTGTTGGTGCAGCATACTTGCAATACGCCTGCCCTATTTATAGCCATTTTCATTTTGTACGGCAGTAACACGTGAATCTCGTTCTACCAACTTACTTTCCTATTATCTCCGCGTCAAATTACTCACAGAAACAGACATTTATTTTTTGGTCGGACACTGAAACAGACAAATATCACAGGAGCCTCGAGTAGTGGGAGCAGACATGACCCTTCTTTTTCTTTTTTTTTTTTTTTTTTTTTTTTTTTTGAGAGAGAGAGGGAGGTGCAAGGCCAGTTTTCAATCCTTTCGGTTTTGAATTTGATCAGGTGCAAGCCGCGTAGCCGATTATCTTGTTCTCTTTTATCCCCAAATACTTTTGTTTGTGGATGCTGGCAATCTTCTCTCTAATCTTATTTTTTGGACATTTTCTTTTTTTCTCATGACACGTGTTACTCTCTTTACACTTGAAGCAATGCCATTGATTACAAAAATAATTATTATTATATTTCCATATTTGTCCTTGGTAGAAGCTAAAGCGTCTTCTCCTAGCTTTGTTGCTCAGAAGAATTCTCCGTGCCTTTTCAACTCTCAACCACAAAATGCCTCTTTTTCTGCTTCTCTGTCTATGAACTGATTGACTGTATTAATAAAATTATATTCAACCAACTTTGTTGCCAATAGTCTTCTTGTTCAGCTTCTCTCGCTCCAAGTCTAAGGCCAAAGATATGTTTTTTTGGTTTTTGGAGTATTATTGTGCTGAAAATTGATATATTTTGGAGCTATTTTCTTAGGTTAATGGGTATTTGTTTGCGGCCTGCATCTTTGCATAAGTCATTTATATGGGTATTTTTTTGTCGGTATGTGAAATTTAACAGATTTGTTGGTCTTTGCTTCTCGTTTGTACTGGTTTTGGCTCTCCTCTAAGCCTTTTGCCTTGGGTTGTTATAAATGTTTATCTTCATGACCATTAAAAAAAATAAAAACAGAGTAGAGAAACACATTATAGCCGTTTGAATAGTATAGATGCAGACCATTTTTTCGTTTTTTTTTGTTAATCTAAACTGTAATATATTTATTTTTTGGTGTTTTTTTTTATTCTTTTGCTTCTATATATTTTATCTCAAGCCTATGTTGTTAGGGGATGTTTTGGTTTATTTAGTAGTATAAAAATGCACTCAAGCAATTTCCTTTTTTTTTTATAAAAAAGTTAGCCTGTAAACTCTGTAATATTGGGGTGCTTACAAATATGAATGACGTTTTTTTATTTTTATTTTTATATAATAGAAACTTGACTTTTGTTTTAAAGGTAAAAAAAAAAAAAAAAAAAAAAAAAAACCTCTGTTTTAAAAAAGCTGACATTTTCTTTCAAAAAAACAATTGACGTTAAAAAAAAATTATTAAGATGGTAAGAAAATTGTCAAAAAGGGTAAAGTTGGAAAAAAAAATTTGCTTGTATAATGCATTAATGACATTGTTTTAAGTGTTAGGAGAATGACACATGTCATGAGGAAAATGGAGAAGGTCCAAAGAAGAAAGTTAGAGAGAAGGTTGCTAGCATTCCCCTTTTTGTTTTGCCTTGTAACAAATTCAAACTCCCAAAAGGAATTCCAAAAATCAGTCTGTGTGTCTTCTTAAACAAAACCCAAATCTTGAGCTTCAAGAATAAAGTTAATATTTGACTAAACTTTCGGGTTGGCACTAGGTTTTGGTTACGGTTGTTATTAGAATCTAATTAATCTAACACATGGGTTTAGTAATAAATAAATAAAAATTTTGTTACCAAAAGATACAATTCTAAATACTCGTCGTCTTTATGTCCTCGAAGATAAGATAATCGCAGCAGGCCTTGGCTTCTGGCACTTATATCATAGTCAAGAAACTCGGACAAAAAAATTGAAACCAATGAAGTGGAGACATTTGTTCTGGATTGTCAGATGTCGATGGCAAAAACCAAAGCAAGAATCATGTGATGTGCATAATGATAAACTATATAAGCTTGGTGATAATGATAAATGAACCAAGAGTAGTCATGACCAGAAAAAAAAAAATTAATAATAATAATAAGGCAAAGGGTAGATATCAATCAATTTACTTCTTTTCTTAAATTAACTACATCTATTTGCATCATTATAAGGGGCTTGTAGTTTAGATTTGTGCCAACATTTAAGACTAAAAGGAAATAGGATCTTGATATGAATACCGTTTGTTAACCAGTGTTTTGGAAATTATTTTTTTGATAATTGAACGTCATTATAGGTATATTTAATATGCATTTCTCTATTCCAATCCTTTAAATCCTCATACCATTCAGGAAATTGAAATAATAGTATACGGACTATATTTTTAGCTATTATCAATGAAGGTAATATAATATATTTTCTAAGAATTGATTGGGTTACTAACAAAAAACCTCTTAGTACTTGAAAAAATCCTTAAAATCTGAATATTTTGATTAAGGTTTGTTAAACGCTCTTCTTTTTTATTGTTTTCTCTCCACTTACGGTTTGTTTAGGTTTATTAAATTTTTATTTATTCTCTCTATTAAATTTAATGGGTTTTGACATGTATTATGAGTTTGAATTTTAGTATGTATTATGGACTTTGAAATCCTGACTCCGTAATTGGTGGAACCTCACCTGTTCTCGTTATATTATCTGCATGTGTGAATGGGGACACGAAATATTGAACAATCGAGGACATGGAAATATTTACAGCACGTTCGGAATCTGCATGTGTGAATGCCAGTGGGGACCTAATTAATTTGTTTGTATGTACGTCCATTACAGAATTTTAAAATAAATAAAAAAATTCAAGGGCAGCTGCATGCATATCTTCCACAAAACCATAATCGCCCTTGTGCTTCTGCCACATGGCTCTGTCGACAGACATGTCTCTGCCATAACTGGATGGAAATATTTACAGCACGTTCGGATTCTGCAGGTGTGAATGCCAATGGGGACCTAATTAAATAATTAATTTGTTTATTTCTACTTACGTCAATGTCACTTTAATCAAAGACATGTCTCTGCCATACCTGGAAGGAAATAATTTTACCCTTTTTTGGACCATCTTGAACCCTGGCATGCGCCACTAATGCCATTGTCACTTTAATCAAACGTCCAAAAGGGTACCGGAAACTTATCCATTAAGTTATATGAAAGTGATACAACAGGCTATAGGAAAACTTCAAGGATATGAAGATATCGGTGAGCTGTAAAATGAAAAGACAACTGAAGAACGATCACAAGATCCAATAACTCACCACGATTGGAGCCAAACAAAACAAAGATATGGGATTTGGATCGTATATGGGTTTTAGAAATGAGTGGAGGAAGTGTTGAGTTCTAAAACTAGCTAGGTTTATTCATTTGGTGATGTGTGCTTCTTCAAGATTTGCTAGATGGGTGTGGACAGCAAAATTATTAAAATTTTAAAGTCCTGTTGGGTGTCGAAAGTTTGCTGTAGGTAGGTGGGAAGAGTTAATAACCAGCAGGAAATAGGTTAAAAAAACGTTTGCAAATAAGGTGTCTCAAATTCGAACTTTCATAACAATATTTGTGTATGAGAAATTCTCTTTCACTTTATATCGCTTGTACTAAAAATAAAAAGAAGAAGAGGAATCAAATTTGAGAGCAAAACTTTTTGGTCGAGAAACAAAGCCATATCTAGACAACAATTAACGTCAGAGGAGATTCGAGCTCTCATGTCACACATGTACAGTCTTGACAATTTTACGTCCTCTGAGAATGATGGTTGTTAGAGGAACCAAACGAAACAATGAAAATGGAAATTATATTCAAGGCTTAATTGGTTCCCTTCCGTTCTTATTTTCATTCTCGTTTCTATGCTCATTTCAATTGATTCCAGCAATCAAGCATTAACAAAAGAATCAAGGATATTGGTCTGAAAGGCAAATATGCTTCCAATTGATGTGGTTTGGTGAAATTCACTCAATCATGCATCTCTAAAAGTTCGAAAATTTAATTTTAAAAAATCTAAAAGTTTTTGGGTGTGACAATTATAAACCGTCAAATAGGGTTACTGATTCAGATAACATAATATGAGTATAGTACGAGTTGATATTCTATTTTTTAAAATGTGAGCATTCAATCCAAAAGTAATTGACAATAAATGGAGAGGCCCAAGATTTTTTAAGCTCTTAAAAACTTTCATTTTCTAAACACTCTCAATTCCATGAACCTGGAGCCTATAATATTTAACAAATAAGTACATGTACTTATAGTATAAATGGTTTTAGTGAAAAATGTTGGTTAACGATCGAAGCACCACCAAAGAATTTCTCATCTAATTTCCTCTTCGGATAAGGAAAAGTTGGACGTGTGATCACAAGCTTTGGATAGGACTTTACAAACTTTGCATATTTGAATCGAAGTTGGAATTTGCATGTTTGAATGCCAATGGGGACCTAATTAATTTGTTTGTATGTACGTCCATTACAGAATTTAAAAAAATACATAAAAAAATTCAAGGGCAGATGCATGCATTCTTCCACAAAACCATAATCGTCCTTGTGCTTCTGCCACATGGCTCTGGCGACAGAAATATCTCTGCCATAATTGGAAGGAAATAGGGATATTTTGGAAAAAGCAAAAGGAGAGAGAAAAATTTTAAAAGAAGCAAAAATGGACAAAAATGCCCTTATTTATTTTTAGATTTCCTAAGGAATCAAATACATTTGCATGTCTTTAATTTGAAAGTTGAGCGGTTTTTTTGTCTTTTTTGAAAAAACTTTGTTCCACGCGTTCACTTCAGATTTCAGACTCCACAGAGATTAAATTATTAAAGTGATACAACATGCTATACTTTACCTTCTTTTAATGGATATGAAGCCAAAAAGATTGGTGAGGCGTAAAATGAAATAAGAACCACCTCCACGATTAGAGAGGATATGTATCATGTTACATGAAGAGGTTTAGAAATGAGTGGAGGAAATGTTGAATGTAAAACTAGGTTTATTTGGTGATGCGTTGTCCTTGAAGATTTGCTGGGTGTTGAGATTAAATTATTAAGTTTTTAAAATCTGCTGGGTGTATAAAGTTAGTTTGCTAGGTGAGAAGAGTTAATAATAACCGGAAGGAAATAGGGAAATAAAAGTATAGTATTAAGATGTCAGCAATCTCAGGTTCGAACTCTAATAATAACAAAACCATATATATAATGTAGAATGGAATTCGAGCTCTCGTGCTACACATGTACATGTCTTGACAATTTGCACGTATTAGTCTCTGAGAATGGTAGGTTGTTAGTGGAAGCAAACAAAACAATGGTTGTGCATGATACATTTATATATGTTATGTGCAAAAAAATTCTTGGAATGGTTGTGCATGATACATGTGTACATGTGGTGCACATGGCTCTGGCGACAGACATCAATGGCATTATCACTTTAAACCAAAGGGTCAAAAGATTTCAGACCCCACAGAGATTAAATTATGAAAGTGATATGAAGAAGGAAAAAGATGAGGTGTCAAATGAAAAGCCAATTGAAATAAGAACAACCTCCACGATTAGAGTGGATATGGATATGTGAAATAAAATAGGGTAAATATTCAATTATGCTTAAATATGCTTATATTATTATTTTTCCCTAATATAGAGGTATCTATACAAGTATAGGGATGTGTTGACCTTAAATAAAATATGAAATACATCTAAATTACAATAGAAAATAAATTTCTATTACAATATGACTAAATAATAATTGTTAAATAAGAGCATCCACAATGATACTCTCTATTTTTTAGCTAAAATTTGGCTAAGAATATAAGAAAGCTATTTTAGGAGCTCTCTAAAAAATTTCAACTCCAACCATACTCTCTAATTTAGAGAGTCATAAATGTTATAATTCTTTTTTTATTGGTCAATCTCTATTAAAAAATAAAAAAAAAATAGTTAGCATTAAATAAAGGTTTGAAATATTCATTAAATAAAGTAGCATTAAATTATAGGGAACCACTAGGAGTCCTTTCTCTCTTCTCAGATTTAGGAGCTCCTAGAGGACTCCCTATTTTAAGAGGTGAATAAGGAGCGTGGTTGGAGTTGCATTTTTACGATTCCTCCCTAAAATTTGTCTAAGGAAGTAGTTTAGGGAGCCTATTGTGGATGTTCTAACCAAAATCCTAACTAAATAAGGACTTGCCAACACTCTCTCACAAATTGGGACAAAGATGTTTCGCATGCCCAACTTGACAAGCGAGTATAGAACACCATACTTCAGACAAACAAATTGTAAGAAAAGGTCTTTTTGTCAACCACGAGTGGAACAATTGACAAACCAAAGCAAAGATTGCAACGGAAATACAAGAGAAAACCCAAACCCTATGAGCACGGCAATAGATAAGGCAGAACACAGAAACTCTGTGAGCGTGACAGTAGATAAGGAAGAACACAGAAATTCTGTGAGCACGGCAGTAGATAAGGCAGAACACAGAAACTCTACAAGCACGGCAGTAAATAAGACAGAACACAAAAACCCTGTGAGCATGACAGTAGGTAAGGCAGACCGCAGAAACTTTATGAGTATAGCAGCAGATAAGGAAGAGTGCCAGGGGAAATAAGATTACTTCTTAGTGTTGGTGCATGACTTACATCACTAAGGCTAACAACACTATCATGCTTATTGATCTTCACTGTTCTCACAACCAAAACAACACAACTTGTTTTGTTTCCCAGCAGAATCTTACTACCCTTCATTTCTTCATATGTATCAAATACACTCTTATTTGAACACACATGATAAGAGTATTTGGAATCTAAAATCCAAACTAAAGTAGAATTCTTACCCAAAGAATTTGCAATGACTTTTCCTTTACGCTCCTCATCCGTAATCGTCAAAAGTTCATCATTGGTTGCGCTTGAACTTTCGAAATTCTTCATCTTGTTATACTTCTCCTTCTATACTGGAAAAATCTACTTCCAATGGTCCGTAAACTAACACTTGAAGCACCCTTCATTGTCATTGAATTTAGGATTCCTTCCATTGCTTTTCTTGCCTTTTCGCTTGCTTGAACGGCTTCGCTCTCCCGTCCATGTTAATATACAAGCACCTTGAGAGCTATCTCCAGAACTTTGAGTCAACTTGTGATGCGTCATGTCTTGCACCACTTCCTCAAAATTTAGAGTACTCTTTTTGATCATCAGCATCGTCCCGAAGTGTTCATATGACAGAGGCAAAGATGCCAACAACATCAATGCCTCATCATCCGTGCTATAAACCACGTTCACCTTTTGCAAGTCCGCAATACTCCTATTACAGGTGCTAAGATGCTCCATGAGATTTCCACTCTCCTTCATCCGAAGATTTCGGAGCTCTTTCTTCATGAAGCGTTTGTTTGATAAATACTTGCCTTCAAACATCCTTTTGAGCTTTTCCTGTGTTTTCTTTGCGGTGTCTTCCATCACCTTGATGGACCCCCTAGCCAACTCTCTAAGCAAACCCTCTCCTCCTTTGTCATGTTTTCAGGCCTTTTCTCCTCGCCTACCAAGATAATGGTTGGACTTTTCTGGGCTAGGTCATGTTTCATTCTTCTTTGTCATAGCGTGAATTTCTCATTCCTTGTGAATGTCTTCACCTCGAGCTTCACGCTATCTATTTGTGGTTGCATTGGCTTCTCTTCTGCCTTCTTGTTGCCCGTCATCGTCAACACTTGCAGACACTCTTAAAACTATAAGAGCATGTCGTGAACAGGCTCTGATACCACTTGTTGTGTGAAAACACTCCAAAACTTTGTCGTTGATGGACTATGCAACAACACAGAGATTAAAACATGCACACACCATGAAAAGAGTAAAGCAAACACACAAGAATAGAGGTTTGGCCTCATGCCTACGTCCTCTTTGGTGATCCCCTTGAGAAATTTCACTAGAAGAATATGAAGAACTTTGGTTACAACAAGAACCCCTTTAGCTCTATATCATCTCAAACCCTAGGTCTTAATTTCTCTTTCACCCTCTTTGATATCCTTCTAAACACTCAATAATTCACCATTTTGAATTTTGTCTTATATTTCTCTCTTGAAAATTCATTCTTGAATTCTCCTCTTTTCTAAACTATCAGTTTCTGCTTCAAAAAATAATGGGACTGACTGTCCTAATTGGGACTATTTTTTGTAGTGTTTTGTATCTACTGCGTGAGAGGTACACTGTTGGACCAAGTTGGTTATTCGGTTTTAATGGATTTCTCTTTCGTTTCAGAAAAAAAAAAAAAAAAAAAAAAAAAAAAAAAAAAAAAAAAAAAAACAGCAGCCCCTCCTTTATAGTAACATATATATCAAGAAAAACAATAAAGTCGGATTTACAAAAATATTCACCACTAATACTATTAGAGGCACTTTTTAAGGTCGCTTCTTTAATCCGCCCCTCCTTTGTTTTACGGCGGAAATTTACTCTGCCCCAAGTAAATTAGTATACAACCAAAAACAGTACTTTGAAATTATTCAAATATTATTACATCACACAGAAAACATAGTACGACGAAATTACAATCACAACTCCACACATTACAGGCATCAAAGTATGTAACCATGCACATCAAAATGCATGAGCTAGCTAGATGCCCTTTATTCTAGCCATTAAAATATAAACTGATTAGCCACATAAACTTAATTTAATGATGTGCATTAGGGCCATCAATGTGGCAGCACTTGTAACTGATAAAAGTCTCCATGCTACGGTGGCAATCCGGGCATTTCATTGTGTCTGGGACCTTCCCGGTAGAGCCTGGAATATCTAGGCGGCAGCAAGGTCGAGTTGCAAGACGAACCTTCTCATGGTATGCTTTGAAACAAAACTCAAAGCCTTTCTCTTTCACATGGTCCTTCCATTTGTCAAAGTCCTCTATGACCCTTAGGATTGACACTCCATGGCCAGTGAGCAACATAGAAGACCCTTTGCTGAGCACAGCCCATCCACTTTCGTTTTTGTAAGAAAGCAGCTTCTGGATTTCTTGAGTGACTGGGTCGACTTGCTTGTGGCCCTTGGTGAAGAAGAGGCTTTCTATGCCGGACCAGAAGTGTCCTAGAATGCCATGGTCATCTTCACCTTTGCTTCCCTTCCCCACACAAAACAACTCGATGTGAATCTTTGCTTCCTTGAAAACGGGGTCGTTTGCGAGGGCACTTGCTTTCTTGGTGAATTGCTGAATCCAGTCGTTGTCTTTGCCTCCATAGAAGAAGATGTACTTCTCCTCTTTGATCTGTTTGTCCATGATAATTAAATTAATTAACCAAATTTACGAGCATTTTATATTTAAGTAAGAGTAATGCTAGAGAGACTGTAATATTTGTGGACCACATCTGCGGATCACATTAATTATGTGGTAAGCGAGATTCACTTGTTACATCAATAAATTGTCATCTGTCAAGTAATGTGATAAACTAATGCGGTCTAAGAATGTAATTTATGCAACATAAGCTCTACTTTTAAGAGGAGATTACCCAGTTGGGAAGAGATGGGTGAATGTCCTGGACTACATTGCCAACCCATCTATCTCCGTGAGAATGTGAGAGTTCTTCTTCAGTTGCCTTTGTGAAAGGGAAGGCCTTAACTCCCCATATCCGAATCATGTGGAGAGCGTTGGAATGCTCGACCTTTCCTTGTGGGTTCATCACCACCAGTGCAGGCTTACCCTTGAAGTTCCACTCCTCCTTGATGAACCTGATGCCGGCTATGGGTGCAGGGTTCTGCACTGTGTACCATGGCATCTTCAGCCTCAGGGTCTCAAACTTCTTTCGCAGGTCATCGGTCCAGTGCTCGACAACTGGAACCCAGACAATCTTATGCTGGTTCTCTTTCTTGGTGAACTCATAGATGGGTTTGAGGATAGAAATGTCATCATCGGAGATGTCCAGGCTTGAAATGAACAACAGCACATTCTTCCTCCTTAGTATATCGATTTTAACCTGTTTAACCAATTAGGGACGTTGTAATTAAGTAACTTACTTCAAACCAAATTAATAGAAATAATACAAGTAATGTCAGTAGAGCTAACCATTTGTTTAGTAGAACCATCAATGAGTGGCTGGACATTGTCCTTGGTAAAGATGAGGGCCTTGAAAACCTCCATAATCTCAGTAGGAGTTTGGAAGGTTTTCCTTATCCTCCGGTAAGCCTCTGCCTCCTCTGCACCAAACAACAAGCTTAATTTCTTCAGTATTTCATTTCAAGCAAATACAACACAGAATATCTGATTTTACTGAAAAATTTGCAAGTAATAACCCACCAATTTGTTTTCTGCAAACTATTAGCTGGATCTTAAGCTTGTTTAGGACATAGTGGATTTTTTGAGCAAACGGGGCTAGATCATGGTCCTTGACCCTGAAACAAATATACTTTTGTTACTGGACAAAAAAAAATTTGAGCACAAATTCATCAAGATCCATTCTACTATATTTTTGGTCAAACATTAAAGGAGAAGAACTTACTCATCACTGGTGAGAATAGTGACCTTAGTTGCACAAGCAACAACAGTCATAATAGCCCAATACACATCCACTGGAATATGGTCCATTGCAATTGCTAATCCTGGCACATCTTTCGGGTCGTAGCTAGAAAGCTTATCGAACTGATCGATGCACTCAATCACTTGCAATGTAGCCTTGATCAGATTATTAAGCTCAAGCACTGCTTGTCTTCTTTTGTGCAGGTCTGAGTGCTTGAGGAGGACAGGGACTCGCTTCAGGATTGCAATTGATTTGGCAAGTCGGTCCGATTCGTGAAGCTGGGCAAGGAGCCAGAACTCCCCATATTCCATTGCAAAAGCTGCTAGAGTCAGCACTGCCTTTGCTTCCCATGAATAGCTTGATAGCTTGTTCAGTATTGCCAGGGTTGTGCGGTGCGCAACTTCCTCACCTGGAGGCTTGCATTGCATCTGAAAATTTCAAATTAACTATGATAGTGTTAATTAATATGCAAAAGAAAAAAATAAGTGTGATGACAAGAAAAAAATTACAATCAATCGTAATGAAAATAAAGAAAATTTCCCAGGTAAACGACCTCGGAGGCTATTGACTTAAGTGTGCACAATGGTGTACTGAAGCCTGGTTTGGGGGTCTTCTCTTCTATGTTTTCAACATGCACTTGGGTACCCTGAAACAAGCAGTATGTAGCAGTGAGATAAGTGCACAACTATTTTCTTATGAAATAATTTCACGTGCTATGTAATTAGAGTGTCAATTAAAATTATAGTGATTGACAATTTGATAGCATAATATTTTATATACCTGCACGATTTTGTCAACAATTTGGGTTGCTCGCTTGAGGATGTTCTCAACGATGACAAAAAGAGAATCATCGTCAAAGGATTCATCAGCATGAACATGAGTTCCATAAATTTGCTCTAAGATTTTTTGGTCAGACATGGCAAACAGGCTAAGCTCATGACCTGCAATGTGGTTCTGAGCAGTAGTAACTACTGAGGCCACCTTGGTAGCCACATTGTGTGTTATGCCATTGCCTACCATGATGATGGGCTTAGTGACTCTTGGGGTTTTGAAGGGAAGGATAGAGAATAAGGAAGGCTTATGGCTAATTCTTGTGTTGGTTGGTGGTGCGGCACTTGCAACATATGCCTGCCCTATTTATAGCCCAATTGAGCTTGTACGGTAGCCTCTAAATGGACCCCATTTCTACATGGAGTTGTCACGTGAAGCGTCCGGATTGAAGAGAGCCCGATTAATATGATATGAATATACACAAGCTTTTGAGGGTTGATTTCACGCGTGGAGAAAGAAAAGGCTCAAGAGATTTCACACGGTGCGTGGTTTGCCTCAAACACAATAATGTGTCCGAGTTGAAAAAGACTACTGATTTGCAACATCTCTAAACTATTTTTTGCACTCGTTCTTTCATGTTTCTTGTCTTTTTTAATACAATTACATTCTTTTACCAGGCTTCATTGCTAATATTTTATTTTTATTTAAATAGAAAGGGAATAATGGAAGAAAATATAGAAATACAAAGCTTTTTTTTTAAAAGACATTTTTTATTAAGATTAGTGATGGTATACTAAACTCACACACACTATACGAATACTAGTACTCGAATCCAATATCTTTTCTAAGAAAACAATTGTTCTAAATCACTACACTAGCTAATGAGTACTTCGGTAAAGAGCTTTTTTAAATCTTTAATTCCATATCTAATTAATAGCTTGTAAGTTGTACGTACAACAACTGCATGCGTGCATGGACAGTGACAAAGACAAATGAAAATGAATAGCTTTATCGTCTTCCTTTTTCAAAGGTGCATGTGATGCGAAATATGAATGCAGCAAAGGTCAGGCAAAGTCCAAAGGGTGAGTTTCCCCTTCCCTTCCTAACGACCCCCAAAAAAAAATGGAGATGCCATGTATTACCCAGAGCTTTGTTGAGATGACACCTGTACCCCCATGCGGACGTATAATAATTGTCTGAAGTCAGGGAAGCATCAAACAATGTTTGTCTTTATGTCATCGATGATAATCCCAAGAGCCTTTGGCTTCTGGCACGTAAATATTGAACAAGACGTCCCTATTCTCTCGCCAGTTTTTGGGGAAAAACACTCCCATGTGTTACACATTCTGTTCTGGATCCTTCTCATTTCAATTCAAACCCAAAATAATATAAGCATAGAAGATTCTTAATTATTTAAAACACACATCGTTTTTTACAGTTAATATGAAAGAATAAATTTTTATAATTATTTTCTTTTACCGTTAATATGCCCTAAGAGCTTACATTTCGTGTATTATTCGTATTAGAGTTGTCTTATATCTTTCATAATTTTAACACAAGCGATATTAAAGAAGAGGAAAATCAAACACAACATCTCGAGTGCATAAATAACTGTTTTTAATCATTTCAGCTACAAACTCTTTGACTCCCTAGTGTAATTTAAGAAGACATCACCTTAAACTTCTTGCTCTTAGTTGGGATTTGATAAAGGATTTATTTCTTTTTAATAAAAGTAATGATTTTCCAAGGCATTATCCTTTGTGAATAATGCTCAACGTGGGAATGCTTTATCCTTTTCAGCTTTGGGTCAGTCTCCACTCTCCACTTAATCCCTTGTATTTGCAGATTGTCTATCTATCTCTGACTTCCTTTGGCCCACTGCCTTGACCTTTTACAAATCCATAAACGGCCTTTTTGCTTGTGCTTGTGCCACATGGCTCGGCCTCTGACAAAACTGGAAGCAATTATATATATATATATAGATATACGTGTAACGTGTCCTCCTGTTTTGGCCATTCTTTCATGTGAAATTATTGTTGCTCAAAGTATTTAAAAGACGTTTTCTTTACTTTTCTAAAAACAGTAGCTACTATATAAGAATAATGCAGTTTGGGTTTTGTAGTATTATTAGGCTCTTTACCCTTACATTCACAAGCAAGTAAGGCTTGCTTAGAGTCCCCGAATTGAGTACTACATAATTCCGCCATATCTCAAATTCCTCTTGGCACTCATGACTGAAATTTTTTCAAGTACGTACAATAGTAAGGTATTGAACCCATAGAGCTTATTAAGTGCTTATGATGAGAACCTTAATGGGTTCAAAAGAGCGGGTTAGAGCAGTGAGAGCAATTTAATACTGCATTATTCAAAAAAGTGGGTTAGAATAGTGAGCAGTTTAGAATATTGCGTTGTTAAAAAACAAAAGTTAAGTAGTTAGGCGGAGAGATTTTAATGGACACTTAATAATAAGCAGTTAATGAGACACATACATTGATTAAACTGAGACGTTTGTAAGATAATTTTTCCATCTCTCTTCTAATAATAATAATATAATAATGTTTATTTAAACTTGAAAACTCCAATACAAACAATTCGAAGCTAATTCCTCGCTTCATTTATTGTCTTTCGTCTTCCTACTATATTATATGTTAAGAAATCCACTTCATATGAAGTAAAACCTCTTAACTTTTAAGATTACAATATCCATATCAGATGATCGATCCGTTTTTAATTGCGAGCAGCGTAGAAAGGAAAGGCCGTGATTCCCTTTTCCCCAAACATTCGGAGAGCATTCCTGTTTTTCACTTGGCCGTCTGAGTCCATCACAACCAAGATAGGCTTACCCTCGTAATCCCACTTATTCTTAATGTCTGATATACGTAAGCAGGAACACTTGGCTGTGTACCACGGCATCTGAGACCTCAACTTGTCAAATTCCTTCTTTTCTTTTTCATTCCATTCCTCCACAACGGGGATCCATACAAGCTTATAATCCTCTGTTTTACTTACCTCAGCATTAACTGACCCCATAATTGAAAGATGTTCACGGTCACAAGTGTCCAGGCTTGAAAAGAACAAAAACAGATTCTTCCACCTTAGCATACAGAGCTCAACCTGTTTCAAACGAGAGAAAAAAACACAAGTGAAAAAGTGTTTCATTACATTAGCCAAACTAATAAAGAATTAAAAAGAAATTATTGTGCATTTAAACCTGCATATGGTTTTTAGAACCATCGGTAAGTTGGGTATGCTTTTCATAATCGGAACCAATCAGGTCCTGGAAAGTCTTCAGAGGACCAATAGGAGGTACGAACATATCTGCAAGCGTCCTGCTCCCTTGAAAACCTCGTCGGCTCGTCGCCGCTGAGGTCATAGAAGGAATAATACCCTTGTTGTCGAAGTAGTCTTCCCACTCCCTGTTGTTGAGGTAGCTGGTGGTGGCTGGGCGTGAAACATTAAAAAGCCCCACTCTGCACGCCACATTAAACCTAGCAAACAGGCTTCGACTACATCCCATGAGTTGCATGATGATCGATCAACACTAGTAATTAACAAATTAATTAACTTTGGGGCTTAATTTAATGGTGGCTTGTAAGACTTGCAGATACAGTGCGATGCCCTGCTCACCCCATGCCCTATTTATAGATGTTGTACAATAGCATATGCCGTGGGAAAAAACATGGTTGGATTAGTATGAATGAACGAATGGATGTGGGTTTTTGTAGTGTGAATGCTTGGTTAAAATTTTGAGTTCTTACGATATAGACCCTTACAACTACTATATCCTAGTTATTTATCCACCTATTTTTAAATCTTTACTGAAAACTCAAATTTAAAATAGGTTTCCACATGAGATATATTTTTCACCTACTTTCATATTTTATTAACTAAATTACATTATTTACCACCTTCTTTCATATTTTATTTATAATTTATTTTCAAGCATGTCATTTACTATTAATTATAATTAATAGTCTCTATCAATAGCATATCAACCACTCCATTTATTTTGGTTGGCATTCCCTCTACACATTGCCGATCCCTAGAATTTCAAACAAACAAAAAATCCTACATTACATATCCAATAAATAATGTACCTATAAAAAATATAAATATGTATATAATATAGGTACTTTATTTACAAATTTTTTTTAAAAAGGATCCATTACTTTGTAATTGAAATTTCTGTAAATTTTTTTATAAATTTAAAATAGGTACATTATTTATAAATTAAAAAAAAGGTTTTTTTTTTGGCCATAAAATAGGTATGTTGTATAATTGAAATTTTTGCACATTTTTCATAAATTAAAATAGGTACATTCTTTATTTTTTAAAAATAGGTATGTTATTTATAGGTACACAAAATAGGTATATTTACAAAAGATATGTAAAAAATAGGTATATTATTCATAATAATTTTAAAAAAGGGTGGAACAAATAGGTACAAATAATAGGTACATTATTTATTCTAAAACATGATAGGTACATTAAATGGTTTTTCATAAATTCAATAGGCCATAAACGTGACTTTTTTAGATACTGAATATTATTATATTTTGAAGAGAAAAAACTTACCCTAAAAATTCCTAAATTTAAGCCAATTTAAAACACCATTTTCCTATATATAAAAAACGCCATTTGAATAGAGTGCTGCTATTTTCACCCACTTGTCCTATTTTCCCACCCACTTTATTTTCAAAATTTTAAAGAAAAATTTATCCCTTCATAAAATTACTTCTAAGAACTTAAAAAAAAATATTTAAAAGTAAATTTATTTTCTTTCACAACACAATATATTAGTTTAAAAAAGAAAAGAAGCTCAGGAAACTTGCAAGATAGGAGAAAACAATCGCATATGCAAACATGCACAACTGCAACATCAAGGAAGCAATGCGGTGAACTCATCATTCATTAATTCCCCTTCAGAATAAAATTAAAATTTAAAAAGAAAAAAGAAAAAAAAAAGAACCTTCCCACCCCAACCCCAATGGCAAATTCCCCTTCATGGCCACTGCTACCGCCTCCCTCTTTGTTTCTATTCCTTCCTCCATCTCTCTTTCATGTACAAAGAACAATCTTATTTAACATTTGTTGTTCGTTTTCAAATTTTGCCCTTTTCTTCCTTAACATCAACAACATAATCTTAATATCAATCCTTCAATATTTTCATATGGGTCGTCTCCATCTTCCTCAAAATTAAAACAATAAAAATTTGAAAAAAAATAAAGATTGTATAGAAACCACCAGCCATCACGAACCCAACACTACCTCCCCTAGTCGACACCTCCCACCACGAATCCGTCAATTATATGAGGGGATGAGATTTGTAAATAAGACTTGCTGGTGGGATATGGATCGTAGGTCTAATTGAACCCCAGTCAACTTATGGTAGACCCACAATCGATCCACAATCAACTTATATATTCCTTGTTTTTTAAAGAGAGAGAGAGAGAGGGAGAAAGAAAATAAGAGAAACAAAAAGGAAGAGGGAGGGGTGGTGAGCGGTGATTGATGGGTCTTTTTCTTTTCGATTTTTTATTTTTTTAATTGTTTAAATTAATAATTAAAGGGTATTATAGGAATAATAGTAATATGATGGGTGAAAAGATAAGGTGGGTGGGAAAATAGGATAAGGGGGTGGAAAATAGCAGCATTCTTTGAATATTACTGACATTGAATAGCAGTAAATATGTTCAAAGTATATTCAGAACAATCAATGGAGAAAACAACAATTGCAAATACGTAAGGGTATTTGGGAATCTAAAAATTACAATAAATAAGATCTTGAGCTTAATAAGGTAACTTGATGAGGTGGATCATAGTCTTGGGCTTTCATTTATAAAAAATGGATTTTAATAATAGGAACAAAAAGTAATGGATTGCAATTAAGAAAAATTCAATTTGAAGAAGGTAAGCCAAATTTACTATAAAAATTTTAAAGTATGATATTGCACAAAATTAATTCAAAACCGAAACTAATTATTTTTCGCGCCCTACCTAACTTCGTATATTTGTCATGTGCCTCAATTAATTTATGGCATGATAGTATTTTTTTTATAAAGGTAATTAATTTATTGACAACTCATATATTTCATTCTTATCTTTTAGCTAGGTCTACAAGATTCTAGAATTTTATTGTTTAGCTGCCTATAAGTTTGCAGTTTGTGCAAAGGATCCACTAGTGTTGTGGTTTGGAGTAATTGGTCCCTTAGAAAAGGTGTCGGGTTCAAGTTCTAGCATTTGTGTTACCCCTTATACTTAAGGCTTAACTGTTGATTTGCCCCCTGAACTTGTACTTAATTTTCGTTTTAGCCTTTATACTTAAGGTTCCAAGTTCGAATTATAGCATCGTGTAGTGTTGTGAGTTTAGTATGATATCGTCCCTCTCAATACAAAAGGTATTCAAAGAAAAAGAAAAAAAAAGTTTTTAATTTTGTCTATATGTTTTTCATCCATCATCGAACCCAACTTCTTCATCCATCGTCGACCCAACAACCCCACCTCCATCTTTAAAGATCACTGCAACTATGTTGTCCACCTTTTTCATACAGCCCAGCACTTCAAAAACAAAACAGCCAAGAAACCATTGGCCTGAAATCAGAATCATCGTGACCCTTTTCTCAAGAGTGGAAGAGAGATGTTGTAACTTTTAAGTGGTTGGAGTAAACAAAGCGAAGCTAAATTGATGGTGTTGAAACTTTGAAACCTAGGTTAAGTAGAACAATGTTGTGTAGTTGTAGAGACAAAAGTATAAAACTTGGAGTTGGATATACAAGGACTGAGTTTGGCCCATTGAGTTAGAGATCGTACTGAGTCGAAGCGTTTATGAAAGACAGAGAGAGTTGATGTGGAATAGAAAAGAGAGTGGCTTCGGTAGCGCTCTTGGATTTTCAAACTTTTTTAGGGGGTGGGATAGAGAGGGAGAGAGGGAGAGACAGAAAGGGAGAGCTGAGAGAGAGAGAGAGAGAGAGAGGAGAGAGAGAGAGAGAGAGAGAGATTTGGGTTTGCATTTTTTATTTTTAAGTTTATTTATTTAATTAAATATAATTAAATTATTCAATTTTTAAAATTTAAAAATTTAAAAATATTTTAATTTAGATGGACAGTTTTAGTCCTCAAATTAACAGCCAAATTGACGAAAGGACTCAATTGGAACAGATGAGAGAGTTGGATGACCTAATTGCGAAAAAAAAAAAGTTCACGGACCCAATTGCAAATGGGGGCCAAGTTCAGGGACGTCTACAGTAATTAACCATTTTTAAATACAAGCAGATATTTTAAACTATATGGGAAGATTAATTTTTCATACACACACAACTATGATGCCTTGAGGATTCGAACTTAAAATCTCTGATCTGCAAGTCAAGGTCCTTTTTCACTAGGTTAGACCGGTTGACTAGACTCATAAATCTATAAATTGATGCAACTCATGAGCAATGCATAAGACACCAGTACTTTAACACTTTCTATTGCAGCTGCCTACCCTTGTTTTCTCGCTCCTTTAATTGACTAAAATCTGCTTTCTCTTCTTCTTCTACTGCCAGTTAGAGCTTTACGCTATTACAAATACTGTCTCCCTCTGCTCTCAAGGTACAATTGTCAATTGGTTCCCTTCTCTCCTTCCCAAGCCCAACTATAGGGTGCGGTATTTTTCAGTATTTATTTTAAATATTTTTTGTGAGTATGTCGTTGTTAGTCATCAGTGTTGTGAATTTTGTTTTTGTTAGTGAAATTACAGTTTAGAAAATAAAAAATATTTACTCTCTCTTCCATATTTTAAATGTTAGTACGTAGAGAAGATTATTGCATTAGGAGTGTTATGAATTACATTCTCTTATTTGATTCTATGCCATTGCAACTTGCTTCAGACTTTCAGGACAGTACATATATAGTTGAGCCGGTCATCATCATGGCTATTGAAACGGAATGCAATGCAGATCGGACTTATATTGTAGGAGAAGATACTTTATTAGAAGCGTTGAAAGAGATGATGAGAAGAACCGCTGGCCCTGCTACATCACCCTTGCCTCCCGCAAGCTGCATCTTCAACGTTCCCGAAGCTCTCTGGATGCATAATCCGAAGGCATATGAGCCTTACGTCGTCTCAATCGGACCCTTTCATCGAGGACGCGATCATGAAAAACTCCAGCGCATGGAAACTGTGAAGCAGTGGTATTTAGATACCCTTCTCGTCCGCGTGCATATAAGCTCACAAGAATTCATCCAGCGCATTAATGATGAAACGGAGAATGGCATCATTGAGTTTGAGAAACGGGCCCGTTCTTTTTATGCAGAACCACTTGATCACCTTAAAGAGAAAGAGTTCATGGAAATAATGATACTTGATGGTTGCTTCGTAATACATCTACTTTGGAAGATTGTCAATGGGAAAAAAGATGATGATGACCCCATATTGAACATGGATTGCATGTTCCAGTATGTATGTCATGATCTTTTGCTATTAGAAAATCAGCTTCCTTGGTTTGTTCTCAGCTGTTTATATCGCCTTACCTTGGGCAAAATCTACGGTGGACCCCCGTTCAATGTAGTCCTTACCCAAGCCTTCCGCTCACAAAACTCGTTGGAGAAATTTATCGACTCCTATTTACAATCTCTTAAGAAAACTGGCCAGAATAAGGAGAGTCTGAAGAAAACAGAAGAGTCTAATGAAAAGGCTGCTTTGCACATACTTGATCTAATCAGATTTTTCATTGTTTTGGAATTCGAACCAAAGAAAGGAGAGTCTGAAGAAGAGTTAGAATCGGATATTCCTCCAGCCACTGCTCTCTCAGAAGCAGGCGTCAAATTTAAAAAGGGCGACTCGGCTGATAATCTACTGAACATCAAATTTGATAACCGGGATTTAACAATTCCAGAACTAGCAGTTGCAGAGTTGACCGAACCATTTTTGAGGAACCTCATCGCCTTTGAGCAGTGCTATCATGGTCGTTCTCATCAAATAACATCTTACGCCGTTTTCATGGATAAACTCATCAGTTCCGATAAGGATATAAAGCTTCTTTCTGAGAAAAAGATCTTAGCTAACTGGCTCAACGTTGAAGATGGTTCTAAGTTCTTTAACAGCCTTTACATTGACACCTCAGTCAAAGATTTCCAGTATCACAAACTCTGCGTTGAAGTGAATAAATATTACCATGTTAAATGGAACAGGTACTTCGAACAATTTAGGCGCGACTACTGCAGTACCCCATGGAAAGTTATTGCTTTGGCTGTAGGGATTCTCCTTCTGCTTGTCAACTTAATGCAGCTCGTCATTAGCCTTCAAATCCTCAACACTTTTTACGGGTATAAGGGTCAATGAATTAAGTGCTGATATATAGTTGTATGTATTGCTAAGAGTTTGTTTAATAAGCTGAGAGTGTTGTTAAGAGTTTGTTTAATTAATAAGCTGAGAGAGTTGTTATAAACATATATATATATATATATATATATTGTAAAGAGAAGAGAGATATATAATCTCAATCAATGTAATAATCTTATCTATCTAAGCAATAATACAAGAGGGATCTTCCTTCATATCCTCTCTCTTCTTTTTTTCTTTCCTTCTTCCTCTTCTAATATGGGATTGTTATGTTAATATGGTAGGGTTAATCGTTTTATTAGTCCTTGAACTTAGACTTGATTTTCATTTGAGTCTCTCAATTTTCAAAATAGTTCCTGTGGTCCTTTAACTTCACTTTCGTTAGGGCAAGCTCCTACCGTTTGTTAACTTTTTCTGTTAAATGCAGGGGGTAATGATATTTTTATATTAAAACAAAAAAAAAGAATAAAAAATTATATATTTGAAATAACAATAAAATAAAATTAAATAAAAAAAATTTCAAATTTGGGGGGAGTAGAAATTGGGATAGAGGGGGGGGGAGAGAGAGAGAGTTTAATTTTAATTTTTTATTCATAATTTAATCAATTTTGATACAAAAATACCATTTTGCCCCACCATTTAACAGAAAAGTTAACAAAATTGATGGCAGGACCATTTGTCCTAACGAAACTGAAGTTGAAAGACCACGAGAATGATTTTGAAAATTGAGGGGCTCAAATGCAAATCGGGTCTAAGTTCAGGGACTACTAAAACGATTTCTGCTTCCCTCTCTGAAATATATGAAATCAAATTCGAGATATTCGATTTCACAATCAAGAACAGTGACATCTCTGAAATCAACTCAAGATTCAAGAACACAAAATCCATAGAGTTTGTGTCCCGATAACACTATACTACTCCAATCACTGCTCAAATCTTGTTCTTCTCTCTTCTTTCTCTGCAATGTTCAACATATTGTCTGTGAGCAACGTTCATTTCTTGGGGCAAAATTTGTGGCAATATTGCAATCCCCAATTTCTTCTTTGATTTTATAAGCTTATTTGAGAGGGGCACTTCTATGTAGTTTCCCTCCGCATTGTATTTCAATGATACGACCCCTCTAGTTTTTAGGTGTTAATTTAAAAATCATCTCTTCAAAAAATACTTGAATTGAAAACCATTTAAACACTCAATTATAATATCTAAAAGTTAGGAATGGGGCCAACGAGGTCTAACCCAATGAAAAAGGGCCTTAACTTGCAAACTAGTAGCCTCATGTTCGAATTCCCATTGCACCTTCTAGTATATGAAAACCCACATTCTCCCTTGTAAACTTGAGACCTTTTCCACTGAGCTAGACCCATTGATAAATGTGGATAGAAACTTAGAGCAGTTAGATCGAGAGGTTTTAGGGCCAGTTTGGCATTGCTGTGCTGTGAAAATAATCATTATCAGATTTGCCGTGAGATAAATTAGCTGTGAGAGAAAGCATTTTGGCGTTTGGTAAACTTTTTGTTAAAAGTGTTGTTGGTACTAATTCCCCGCATAATCATTAAACCCAGCCTCTCTTCAAAACTTATTTCTGCATAATCAGAAAATGGAAGCACCTTATTAGCTACTTTCACTTATAACTTTCTCTCACAGCAATTTTTAACAATAAATGATTTTCTCAGAGTTTACCAAATGGGTTGGGCTTCCCAAATTTTTTAAAAAATCACTTATCACTCCAAATAAGTAATGTCAAATGGGCACTTAGTGTAGACATATGATATCAACCTTTTTATTTATTTTTTTGAGAAATTATAAACCATTTTAATAAATTAAAGATACACATTTAAACTGAGCCGTTTGTGAGAAACAATTTTTATTTTCTTCAATACTGGGCTTTACTTAGCCCAAATAGCCCTCGTTGGATTTAGGTTGGGCCCCAAATTCTTGGGTTGAACCAACTGCGAGTGACGAGTCTAAACCCGTCAAAGAAAATCCGATTAATCCCAGGCGGAGGTCAACACCGTTGACCAAATGCTATTTCGCCATTAGCAGCGAGACTGAAACAAAAAAAACACAAAGACGAAAGACCCATCTCTGATTTGCTCTGATTTTAGCATTCTCCGCCCCAAAATCGAAGGCTTTGGAAGAACCCTTTCACAATGTCCACCGGATTGGTGTCCCAGGTCAAGGAAGTGAGCCAATCAGCGATTGCCACGCTTCGGCCATGGGGGGAACTCCTGGAGCCGACCGCAATCAGCCTCCCCTCCAATCTCTCCGAGGCCACGACCCGACTGGCCCAGAACTTGACCCATTTCCGCTCCAACTACACCTTGGTCCTCTTGACCGTGCTCTTCCTCAGCCTCCTATACCACCCGGTCTCCATCATCGTCTTCTTGATCATTTTCGCCGCGTGGCTCGTCCTCTACTTCTCACGTGACCAGCCCCTCGAGGTCTTTGGCTTTACTGTCGGAGACCGGGTTGTGATGGTTGTTCTTGGGGTGGTTACGGTGTTGGCTCTCGTCTTGACCCATGTGTGGCTCAACGTCGTCGTTTCAGTGGTGATTGGGGTCGCTTTGGTTTCCTTGCACGCGGTGTTTAGGGGCACGGAGGACCTTGTTATGGATGACCAAGAATCGCCTTATGGGACTCTGCTCTCGGATGATCATGACCCAAGTGGGAATTATACCATCATGTGACTGTTTCCGCTGTGTTCTCGAGCTTTTTGGAGGTGGGTGTTTTGATTTGTTTTCTGGGTTTTCTTGAATTTGGAAAAGTTTTGAAAGTGTTAGGTATTTGGTTTGTTTGGATTGCATGGACTTGATGCAATGTATTGTTATGCTGGTTTAGGATGTGTCTTGGTTTTTGGAAGTGTTAGTTGATGAGAAACTGCAACTCAATGGATTGTGTATGATAACAAACATTACCATTGGATTGATTGTGCTTCTAAATACTTGTTTACAACAGGGAGTATAGGATTTTAATAGATATACTTCAATGTGATTACTCCATTGTTATCTGTGATATTCATCTGTTTTTGCTCTTGGTACTAAATTCATTTGAGAATGTATTAAATGTCGTTTGCCTCCATGCATGCCCTGTTGCAAAGAATTGATGCTGTTGTGCGAGCATAGGTGCAAATATCTTTTTTGCTAAGCATAACGTGTAGCACGATGATACCTTATACTGGATTCATATTGCAATGATTAACTGTGTGCCGCTGGCATATAAATCATTTAAAGAATATGTAGATGTGTTGTGGTCTTCACAGTAATCATACTGCCTTGATAGTTTTCTGATTGTGTCAAAATAGTCAAAGCTTTGTTTGTGTAAGCTGAATATATACCCATATATAGAAAATTTATGTTTGAATAATTGACAAACATGATCTTTCTATCCAAAATCTTTTCTGGACGAGCAAAAAGAAAGTAATCTTTTGAGGCAGAACTGAACCAATTTCAGGGTTACGTATGTTATGTCCTAACTACCCTATATAACTCTTTTCCATGTCATTAGTTCAAATCTCGGTTTGCCACGGACCGCTGAAGTTCCTATATAACGTTTTGGTGGTGCAATAGCAAGATCTCTTAGCAACTTGTTTCTGGCTATTACTTGGTTATACCTGTTAGTCTAGTAACTGTTGTTTGAATTGATCATTGCCGTATCTTACTAATAAAAAATGACATATATTCCTATTTCCAAGTTCCAAGTTCCAAAAGAAGTGCATAAAATTACTTCTTATGAACATGACATTCTTTTCTTCTTGTTTTTTGCTCTCCATCAATAAGTTGCATTATTTATTTTCTGTGCATTTGTTTCCAATTGAACAAAATAGAATGGTAGTTGTCCAAGATGGTTATAAGGAACGTTAGTATGGTTGGCATCACTTTCTGACCATATTGCTGCAAGTGCCAGATATTTTTTTATTGCTTTTTCCTATTTGGTCGGGTTTTTTAGCAATCTTTGTAACAAATTAACAGTCTCCTAAAAAGAAAGAAATGTACATTCGTTCCTGTAACTTCTTGCCGCGATAGTTCATGTCATGTAGAAACTAGCAGATGTTTGATAATCTGATGCCCTTTCACAATTTGAAGTTTTTTTCTTTTGAATCCTTTCACCACTTTGAGTTGGGGAAGTAGAGTTTCTCTCTCTCGTGAAATGGGGCTTGTAGATTTTCTTCTCCTTTAGTGTGTGCTCGCCATTGGCCAAAGAGAGAAACATTGTAGTACCACTGCACCTGAGAAATGATTTGTCTGTGCTAATGGGACAGTGACATGATTAACTTTTTTGTTAGAATATAATTATTGAAATTCTCTATCAGGGATTGGATTAAGCTGATTTTTCTTTTGCGTATGACTTATTATGTATATTGGATGCATACACGACTGCCCTGTGAATGTTCTGAACATTTAGTGATGCATGATTACTAGTGATCACCGTGGTGATTTGTTTCCAGACATCCATTTAGAAATAGGTGTTAAACTCCTCCTGCACATCTTTAATTGGAGAAAGAAAAAATGTTCTTTCCTGCCATACATCTTAGTTTAAGTTGTTTCATGAGTTCAATATTATCTATGCCAGGTGAAATCTATTTCTAACCAATGCCATTAGATGATTCCTCCGTAAGTCTTTAATGTTTGATTTTTTGGATGACCCTAGAACATACAACCTCGAGCGTGGAATTATGAGAAATTTGCTATCTTCTTGTTTTTAATTGTGAGTTGAAAGAGTTGTAAGAAGACCCTCCTAGATTGGGCTAGCTTATCTATTATGTGCATATGATCTCTTGACATTTCAAGTTATGTTTAACAATAATTCTTGTTTCAACTTTTTATTTCAAGGTATTGGTTTCCATGAATTGGCGATTGGGCTAATGTTTTTTTTGCTTGTTTTTATGTATTTGCGTGTTTGCATTGCAGAAAATAGAATTTCTTCGTTCTTCAGTCAGGTACCTAGATTCCAGCCTCCCAGGGGGGCATACCTCTAACCAACATATCCACTTCTGATGCCGGCACCTTGCTTCTGAAGCCTGGAATTGTGTTCGCACCACTGTAATTGTTGTTCAGCTTTTCTTCTCGATTCAAATCATGTTTTTTAGCGCTTTTAACAGAGAAACTTGTATATACCATTGTTTTCTCATGGTAAATGTGGAGCAAACGGGGAATTGGGTAAGAAATGGGTCGCTGTGTCAGTTCATGCCATTTTGGAATACATTGGAACTTTGCAAATGGTATAACTGCAGTTTTTTTTGTAGTAATCATGTATGCAGTACTAATTCCTTTTCCTCAGTGATTGTAAGCCGTCAGGTACTGAAGCAAAATTGAGCCATTTATCAGTTTCTGCTCATCGGGTGAGGTTGGCCAATTTTTACATTTGTGGAAAATTCACTTTCCTTTTCCCATATGTCCACCAATCGCATTACGGCACTGATTCAAAGTATATTCGAGGTTCCAATTGAGGGTTGAGTGGAGGTCATACCATTCTTTCGTTTTTGAAATTACCAGAAAGGAAGAAAATAATCGGATTAGTAAAACTGAAAAGCTCCAAGAGTTTATAATGGTTTTGTGTTTTATTCTATTATATCTTTAATTTAAACTAGCATCTCTTTTCAAAATCTGTGGATTTGTCATGAGAAAATTCTACAAAACCAGAAAACTGCCAAGAGTATTTACTACGAAGTACCTGGTACATCACACTGCACGCAAAGCAAGTATATGCATATAATGCATGCAGGGATGAAAAGGAAAAATAAATGAAATGTTCAGTGCAGATGCATGCTGAGAACAAACAGTGAAGGCAGCTGAGACTGCGTCGACTGCGGTCCCTTTTAACGGGAATTGCGACTATAAGGACAGCCAAAACAGGTCTACCAGAGCTGCATTTTTCGACCGTACGTGAGGGCCATCACATATTCCTTTGCTGAGCTTCCTGGGGAGGTCTGTATTATTTGTGATGCTGGTGTTGTCCGTAACCACAAGTCCACCAAGTTCTGCAGCTGCAATGTAGGAATTACCGGCTTACCTTGCAATGAGATCTCCACCTGTTGTATTAAGCATCAAATGATTTATTTCAAGTCCGGCCAACTTACTAGGCATATTAATGGGTACAATGGAAAAATGAAATGGGAAAGAATTGATATATATATATATATATATATATTAATTGAAAAGGGACATAGATAATGTTACCTCATCCTCGCTAGTAAGCTCCAGCTTTTTTACCAGATACTTTTTTATGAAAGAAACAGGTAAATTGCCATCCCTATGGAATTTGAAAAAACAAAATCGAAATTAATGTCTGTGCTTCCAAGAAACTAAAAATTAGTAATTACACTAAGCATTGCCAGACAATTTTAAGAGATCATTTTAAAAAGTTATCATCACTTGACAGTGTCTTATTTTGAATAAATAGCAAGGTAACAAAAGGCAAGCAAAAACAAGCACATACACTGACCATACAGGAAAAGAATAAACTTCTATTTTAACCCATGAACTTAAATGTAGCACAACCTCTGCATAATCTACAATGTGACTTTCATTTAACTATAAGGAATGTAGCACAATTTTTCATGTTCAGTATTGAAAGGCTTACTAAGAAGAAAGAAAGAGCACTGCTCCCAGTAAAAAAATTGGAATAATAGACGAACGACGGAGGCGGTATAGTGTTGTACAACAATTAAAATTGGAATAAAAGGTTCTTTTTAGCTTCTGAAAATATGTGGCATCTGTGTCAAAACCAAAAAAATTTCCCAAATACTATCAGTTATTGCAGTAACAAAAGGGAACAGTAGAAAAAAATTTCCTTTTTTGTGATACCAGAGCAGCATTTTAAAGGTCATGAGAAGTTGATAGAAACCTTGTTATATGAGCAAGCATGTTATAGACATGTTAATCAAATCAGTGTGAATTATTAAATACTGAGACAAGAATACTCTGGACATGGTGCAGACTTAAAATCTAGTCGTTTATAAGATATGATCTGTGTCTATTAACTTCCACCAAGACTGAATGATCCTTGGTGCTGGGAAACATGACATTGAACTATGTGATTTCATTTCCAAAACCAAAATGGGCAGGAACAAGCAAAAAAGAAAATAACAATATAGAAGAGCATGAGGTTAATGAAACTTACTTGACTCTCAAGTAGCATGAGGGTATCTGTGGCAAGGGCGCATGGCCGTCCCTGCAACCATGAATTACAAAATTGTAAAACCAGTATATGAAGAGGGAAAAAATAACAATCAAGTTCAGTTCTGTTATGCCAAGGGAAAAAAATCTCACTGGTGATTGGAAGCAATTAAAGAGAACCAAATTGGCTTAAATCTTCTTTCGCATTTATTATTTGCATCAATGACATACTGTGCTGAAATATTAAGTCCCTGGGATGCAGCTGGTTTTCTTTTTCGGCCACGTTGTGCTTTCCTAAATGTCACTGAACCTGATGGTGCAGGATTAGATTCATTTTCATTGCCATGGACTTTGGATATGTTATCATCTTCCAGAATGGCCTTAATCTCACGTGTTTCTTTGTTGACGTTATCAGGCAACACTGATTCGGCAGCAGGAAGTTGCACAGGAAGCTTGTCAGCACTTGTATTGCTTGCACCTTCCACCAGGCGGTTTAATGGTTTCCACAAATTAGCTTTCCCATCCCCTGGTTGAGCATTGTCCTCCACACCCTTGTTAACCATGTGTTGCTTGGATGATCCCTCAATAGAATTCTGCATCAAAATGATGATTCAACATATTTTAAAAAATAAAATGAAGTAAATGCTGAATCAATTTTTTTCCTTTTCTTGCAAAATAGTTATTATTGTAATATCAAAATAATAAGCACAGATAAACCAAAGCTTAGCCCTCTTTCACCTGTCTGGTGTATACTGCATCTTTCTTTGGAGTCCCTGATGAGTTAAGTCTCTCCAGGAGATCTTCCTCTTTCTTCTCAGGCTCCTGAATGGAAAGAGACTCTTGTAGAGTAAAACTCCTTCTTGTAGGATACCTTCTTCTTCCACTCATATCAGAGCTGGACGATACTCGAGGTGTACTTATCACCAATGAAGACAAATACCTCTCCTTTCTTTTAGCTGGAAATGTTACTGAGGACACAGAAGGTGCCTTAACCTGTTCTCTTTCAGAAGGAAAGAGCTTTGGCGTTATATCTTGCATATTGTGGTCTGCAGGTGCCTTAAACTCTTTTGTTTCAGAAGGGACGGTCTTTTCCTTTATATCTTGTACATTGTGGTCTGCAGCTGCGTTGACTTTTTTTCTGTCAGAAGGGAAGAGCTTGGCCCTTATATCTTCCCAATTGTTGTCGGCCCTGCAGACAAGAAGGAAAAAAAAAGCATAAAACAAGCATGGATCTCTGCTCTAGTCATATTATCAATTCTAAAAATTGTGTCTCTCTCAAGTGGATAAGATATAGATTGAGCCGTGGCCTCAAGAATAATCAACGATATCTTGCAGTAAATACACAGGCTTACATTTGATCAAGATTCAAAGATGGCTGATATTTACAATTGCTAGTGTATGTTAGGCCATCAAGAAATTTCAATAGAAGAGAAATGAAAATTTCCGAAGACAACTATATATTTGGTCACCAGTTGAGGTAACAATGGAAAATGGAACAAGGAAGAAACATTCACTCATTAGGAAAATGTCTTGTAAAGTCACTAAAATGGGCTACTGCTAGTTCAGAACTCATATTTCTCATATGCAAAGTATTAACATCTTCTTATCGAGTAAAATTTATCTCATGGAAGATTGAGAAAGATCCCCTGCTACAACTGACAAAGAAAAAAAGGGTCCCCAGCAACTTAGTCGAATCTTTGCAACAAATCGTTGCATGAACCAATAATCTTATTATTATCATTTGAGTTTTGGTCATAAGATGCATAACAGGATTTGATTACTAAAAGAAAAGAAAACTATCCGTTGCATGTGTTCTTTGTTGACATGGTCAACTAGACCAGATTTTTGTGCAAGTTCATCAGTTAAACTCTGCAAACATTTTGAAATTTATCTGGTGTCGAATAGAGACTTGAATAACAGGTAAGTGGCTACTAGACTAGTAGTTTCCCTTTAAGTATCTTCAGCTTGCAGGGCCTTTGCTACTAATTGAGCAGTTTGTACATCAAATAAAAGGTTTGTATAGTCCAGATTAAAATCTAATCATTTTCTAGAATAGCATATGGTTGGTTCATGTATTCTGTGAGTAGCCAATGTTTAAACATTTATAAACATAGATTAGATAATCAAATACCTGAGTTTTTCCAGTGGAGAAACCCCTAAATCAGCCTTGCATTTTGGACAGTAATCCACCTCTTCATCTATTATCTTCTTATATATGCACTTCCTGCAAACTGTTCTCAAAACCGAAATAAACGAGTCATATTGATTCATAGAACGAAAATTAACATGCAGCTCATTTGATCTGCATTCCATGTAAGAATGGGGCAAATAAAACATTTAATGCAGATCATATCCAAATACTTGGGTCAAAATTAGAAAGAAACCAACAGGTTGGGAGAATGGGGCACATAAAACATTTAACGCAGATCACATCCATATACTTGAGTCAAAGTTAGAAAGAAACCAACAGATTAGAGGAGGAATGAGTAAAAAAAACATGGAGAATTAAGTAAACTTTCTGACAATCAAAGCCCTTAAAAGGAGAAACAAACATTGGGGGCATGCATGCTACCTACATGAACTGGCCAAGTCCTCTAAGAATGCGAGTAAATCTTTAAAGTCCTATTCACAATTACAGTCCCGCAAAGTATAGTGGCTCTGTAGTTCTTCCATATTACCTAATAATAATATCAACATGTATATGACTGACTCACAATGATTCAAAAATAGCTTTTTCTTAAAGCACAATCAAACCTATAAACCCAGAGCCATTGTGCCAACAAGATCACAATTTTCCAGGATTTTCTAGGAAAGTTAATGACTTGCCACATATATAGTATGTACCAAAAGAACCCACGTCAAGAATAGGAACACAACACATGAAATCAGATCCAAAAAGACATAAAATTGTATCAACATGAAAGCAAAACACAGAGTGAGAGAGAGAGGTACTGACAGGTATGAAGGCATTCGGATATGGTTGTGGCCTCGCTGAAGAGTTTATTGCAGAGTGGACATGTCATGCAAGCTTCGAGTTTTGCTCTCTCTCTCTTCACCACCTGGCTACTCATCATTGGCATTGGACACTGACACAGAGCAGAGAGAGAGAGACTCAAAACAACATACAGAGAGAGAGTTGTATTCTTTTATTTTTATAATTCACGTACCAACAACAACATCAGCACATGGTGCATGTCACCTTCAATATTCTGGACGAGAAATTAAACAACTAGAATTGAATCACCAAGAAATCGAGCATCCAAACAAAACCCAATACGGGGTTTCTGATTCTATGCCTTGATGATAGCTATTGGGTCGTGTTTGGTGGGCGAGAAAAAACAGAGAAAAAAAAAAGAGAGGGAGGGAAGGGGAGAGTGTGTTTGTTGTGTGGAGGGAGGGTGGGATTTGGAGGTATTCGAAGAGAAAAGGGTCTTGTTCGATTTGGACAATGGACAATGGGATTGGTGTTGAATTGATGATCTGTTCGAGGCTCAATAGCTAAAATCTCACCTCCAAAAACATAAAAACAAACCCATAACACAGCATGAAAAAAATAAAACTACCAACTATGTGTATTGTTGTTGTTACGAAGGCTAACTAGTTCAAAGAAACAAACACATATAGGCATTGTGTTAAGGTACGCCCATGGTGTTTAGGGGGTTAAACTGCACCTTCCCTCCGCCCACAATTTTTTCTTTTCTTTCTGGTGTGGTTTTGGGGTGTGTGCGTGTCTACGTAAAGGGTTTATTTCAATTTCAAATTAATTCTTACCCAAACCAAAAATCCAAAAAGGGATTGTATTTTTCTTTTTTCTTGGGTGAGTATGCACTTTAAACCCTTTTTAAGTTTCCCCCTTTTTTCTTGTATTCTTCTCTTTTGCTATGGGATTTCCAGCGTACGTTAGCGAGGGCCACGTGGAAATCATGTGTGGGTGCTGTGGATTTCTTGGCATGCCCTAAAAATATGTTTGGGTTTTCATGTAGACTTGAAGAAGATATAATACTCATGCGTTGTGGATGTGGATGTGTATGTGTTAGTTGAAATTGGATAAGGGAGAGTCAAAGACTCAAAGTTTTGTGTGAACTTTGAGAATCACGACCGACCTTGTCCTTAATGCAAGGCACTTTCTTATTCATTAGTGGATTGGAATTGCATGAGGCAATTATATAAGACAAAACAAAAATAATCAAGTAGCTGCGTGAGACGATGAATGAGTGAGATTCTTTGGGGAAAAAAGAAAAATAAATTCTGCATTCTTAAATTCACCACCAAAGAACACACCAATCCAATCCAACTTGCAAAATCTATGTCCAGAAACTGCTCTTCATGACAAAAATGCTAGGAAAGGATGATTTGTTATTCCATAACTCAAACAAATGACAGAAACAACATATAAGAGTATGGAAGTGTGATTTGTGTATAAGATTGAGGGAGAGAATAATGGAAGTAGGGTTTTTTTCAGTGCAAGTAATCGTCTAAACTACAGGGGGAGGGGGAGTTTCTTGTATACACACTACCATAGTGCCATAAGAGTTCGAATATGAGACTACTAATATGCAAGTCAATGTCATTTTCAGTGGGTTAGACCCCGTTGACAGTAGAGTTTTAAGAAATGGTGAGTTAGAATTTTATGTTTGGAGTGAATACGAAGAGTATGTTTTACACTTTTCTTTTTCTCTCTTTTGTCCTCCTGGGTAAGTTTGTTATTTTTGCAAGTAGAAGCATTCGTCATACCTTCTACTTGGCCATGAGGTTCAATATAATTATAAAAGAATAAAGAAAAGTGAGAGGAGCAAAGTGATATTATTTGGTTCCAATTAGGTCAATTTCATAGCAGGAAGATGAACAAAGGGGAGACAAGAAAAGGAGGGCTTTACAGATTGACGGATGATTAAAATGAAAAGTAAAGAGGGTAACTTTGGTATTTACCTAATCATACATTTTGTGCTGTTTGATTAGCTACTTATTTACCTCATTAGAAAAAGGAAAAAGAGACAAATTTATTAGGATGCAAAACTGGGACGGTTATAAATTGTAAATGTAGCCAAGCCATGCAAGCGTTTTGGTTATACGCAGACAGTTGTGCCTCCAAGTGGCAGCTCAGTGAGTCATATTTGTCAGCCTCTGGTTTAAAGCTGAGGACCTGAATGACCTCACCTCACCAACCATGAAGAAAGAACAATTTCTGTGTGTTGGATTATTTGTATATTTTTATTTTTATTTTCGAAAAAGAAGAATTATGTGATATCAAAACAAAAATTTGGGGCTGATGCAAAAAGCAAAAAGGTTTTTTATTTTTATTTTTAATAGGATTAGGTGCAATGATCCAACAATTGGGTATGAAACTTTGCTTATCTTTCTCTAGTCTGACTAACAATAAGGGAGTATAATCAATGGAGATTTTGTAGTAACATCAAATTTGTTTAGTGTTTATATCGATGAGGGAAATTTTTGTTGTGCACATCAATTACATCAACGGAATTCAAAAAAACAATTTCTCAGCAGAAAAGAAAAAAGGAAGAAGAGAAATGTGTTTTCTTTCTTTTATTCTTGAAAATCTCTTGTTTTCCTTATCAGAAATCATCTTCGCAACCAAATAATATAATGCAGACCTTGAACGCGAAAGTTAACAAGAAAGAGATCATGGAGGACGTGCACATCTAATTCATGATCTTCCCCCATCTCTGCTTAATTTCTTACACTTTACACATACCTACAAACATGAGGAGGAAGAGATAGAATACCTGAATTTGAATCGATTTCTTTCTCGTCTTTCTTTAGTCTTCACATCTTCATACGATCTACACTCCTCCTATCTCTCTCCTTTCAGTCGCTTTCCTTTCAGGATTTTCTTTCTTGTGGTCTAGCGAATGTATATAAGCGCTTTTCTGACTCTAACAAAGTGCTACATTCAGTGACACTACGTGTGACTGCTTTGGTAACTAATAAAGATAGTAATTTAAAAATGGCAATACCTCTTGTTTTTAATCGATTTTGTCAACTAACTCTCATCGCTGTCAATCGGCTACGTAGATTTTGTACACGTTATAACTTAAATGAAAAGAAGTGGCGTTATTACCGAAAGAACATCATTTACTAGTCGTTTTGGTGTGTTGATCTTGTACTTGTGTCTATAATGACTTGTTTAGGCCAATGACCATTTTCTTCTAGTGGCATCTAGTCTTCATCCTATTGGATGAGGTCTTCTAGTTCAAATTTCATGGCCGATAGTTGTTAAAAGAAAAAAGGATGAATCATGTTATGAAGTAAAAGAGAAGGAATTATAATTGGAATTGGATGAACTACTCAAATACTCATCACAACTCAGGGGGTTTCCAATTTTTGTATTTATCAACAACTCCATCCGTCTTTTAAAAACGCCTAATTACAGTTTTACCCCTCTATTAAATTACCTAAATGAGCAATTTAAATATTAAAAACTTTGTGTTGTGATATTTATTTTCGCAATATTATAAGAGGTTCAACATTTATCTCTCATCTCATTGATAAAATCTGAAGAAAAATGGTGGCGGATTGAGTGATATAGGGGTAGACCAAAGTCGCCCGAAGTGAACCTGTACTAGAAGATGAATGTTCCAACAACCAGGTTCCAAGAAAAAATCACTTACCACAGCATCCAAATCAAGTTGTAATGGAGACAAAGGGGCCACCAAAATACCAGATAACAACCCCACAGTTTCCCCCTATCTAACATGAGACCAGAGAAGCCTTCCTCAAACAGGAGCAAAAATGACCAGAAGGGCCAGTGCCTAAGAAATCATTCAAATTATGATTTGCCAATGTGAATGAACATAAATAGTGACTTATTATAAAGAAGAGCTATAAAAGATGCAACCAGGGAAGAAGCTAATATCATAAACACTAGATCAGCAACTACTTGTATTCATTCAATATCAAAACTGGGGGAAACTGAGACAACCGCTTGAACTCTAGTGACAAAAATGATATGAAAAGAGACAACGGAAAACGCAAAAAACATTTTAAAAAAACGTATGATTCGTATTCAAAAGCATCAACTGTTGGTAAATACAAACTACACACCTTTCTCTCATCAAATATACACAAAAATTTCTTTTCTATGACATCGGTTAATCAAAAAAAGCTATATACAGTGCTCCTCTTCATCAGCCTTGCACTGCCAGGACCTGCAAGTGATCTAAAAATACTTGCAAGCTCAAATCATCAGTAAAAATGATATCTGAGCCATTAGAGTATGTTGAATTTTGGGTAACAGATGGATTCAACTTTGCAAGAAGAAACCTTGCCTGGCTACCATGCTGGTCACATTTAATAAGCCTAGGTGCAGGAACTCGGTCAGCCACCAACTGCTCTGCATCTATTTCCGGGGCTTCCAACAGCTTCCTCAAATTCTCATGGTTTGGGTCCTTGTCATACCCAAGCTTCCTCCATTGAGCAATTTTGGACCCGTAATGAATAACCACATGGAAGTATGAATCAAAGAGCAAAATAACATCTGGAGATATGGAGCGGACATCTAGGAGGACGGGAACGGGTGGACCATCGAAGGAATATTGGAAAAGTGTGGGTTGGATCATGATAAGAGAGCCCACCACCCCCTCACGATTCAGCATCAGCCGGAAGAAAGCTGTCTCATCCGGACTACAGTTAAAGACATCAATAAACTGAGACCTCCTCAAGTAATACATGAATTGAGGAAACAGGGAGAAGTTGGATGTCAAGCGGAAAGAAGATGGATCTTCCTCAGCGTAGTCTCCAAATTTGGAAGCAAATTGGATCAACGTGTCATCCAGCCATCTGATAACATCTCGAGCAAAACAAGTCTCGGCTCGGTGAATAGCAAGTCTGGCTATCACTGAGGCTGCTGCTTCTTGATCAAACCCAGCAGCAATTTCTGGTGAACGGTTCCCAACCCATCTTCTTGCAGCAGTTGTCACCCTTTTCCGGACTCCCATGTTCCCATATCGGTATCGTGTTATGAACTGTATGAAGAATGCCGACCCAGGTTGAACATTCTGCTCATTACTCACTTGGAAGAAAAAAGCAATGCATGTTTTATTGGTGATTGTACCCAACTTCCACACGTAGGTACCACCCTCCCCAATCTCACTGCTACTCACTAAATTGTTGACTTTCCGAAGAGATACACAAGGACCTAGGGCTCCACAGATTTTAATATCTTTAGTGGTCACTATCTCAATAGTAGCATCCAAATACATCTTCAAATACCCCTCTTCGTCATGAGTAAAAATGTGGCGCAAACATTTTCTGAATTGATTTGACGCAAATGATTCACCTAGCATCATTAAACCACCGGAACTCTCAACAGGGGTTTTCAGCTCTGCCACTCCAGCTTGATCAAGAGAACAAGCAAACAAATCGAGAACAATAGATGCATCAGTTAACCTCTGCGACACTTGCCTATAGAAGCTGCAAGATCTACCATAATAAGGTGTGTGACCATTGATGAGGTCTCGGTGAGTTCTGATGGAATTGCCTAGATTTGAATCAACAATAATTCCTGGACCCAAAGTTGCAGGTCCAGAAGTGAAGACCATGATCCTGGAGCCCGTGCTCACAAAGCATCCTTCCAGAAGTCCAACTGCAGCTGATATTGCTACTCCTGTAGACCTTAGTGGGCGATGGCCAGGCTTGCCTAGAAGTGAAGAATGGATCTCTTCAATTGCAGTAGTGATGTTGAACTCACATTCAGATACCGGTACCAAAAAGCCCTGCTTTTGATTAACTGACATCTTTCCGAGTTGCTGGTATGTTGGTCGTTTAATGCCCAGAAATTGTTGGGTCTAAGAGTTCAAAAAAGTGCAACGCATTAAATTCCTATTACACACATGATGAGTTAACACTTCTATAAGCAAACTCAGAAATTCATATTAAGGCACAGGACACTCTATCAGGAAGAATAAAAGCAGAAGTAAGCTGGATCAATTGGCCTAGAAGAAATTTCAACTTCTGACCAAACATGGAGGCCAATGCTTAATGGGCAGGAGCATTTCTATTTTTTGGGAACATTCAAGAAACTGAACCTGAATGGCAATGAGATTTCTACAGATACCAAAATTGCTGGAAGTAGTATAACTTATTGGTTAAAACTCAACTATTCTCAAGGTATTAACTACAGACTACCAAATGGACTGCTTCAAAATTAAACTCCTAATTCTACATACTTCCACAAAACGTTTAAAATCTTCTAAACTACCTAAAGCAACTCATTCATATCCAAGCATTATTACCCCCAATACAAAGCACCTTCATATTGAACCATGCACTGAAAGCTAAAGAAGATAATTAGAAGCACGAGCAATATAACTTCTAATGCACATTTCTACTTTAACACCAATATGCCAAGTGAAGAAGAACCAAGTACCTGATGTGATGAAAGCTCCCGTGCTCCGTGAAACACCACGGCCCTCGAGCACTCTGAAAACCCAAGATCATGAACTCGAACCATTGAATCAAACGTGACCAGACCCACCAAAGCAGTCTCTGGGAGTTGCTCCACAACAAGCAAGAGCTCATTTTTAAGAGCCCCAAGCTCCTCCCCAGACGTACAGGCGTCTACAACGAACACAAACGCCGGTCTGACCCCTCTCGGATCTCCATCCGGCAGAGAAGAGGGAGCCGTCGACACCATAGACGACAACGACAAGGAAGACGAGGACAACCCATTTGCCCAGTTGTGGTTGGGGCCGGAATTCGCAACTGGGTTCGCGGTTTTGGCGTACTCGACTGCGCTGTAAGTCGGGAAAAGCTCTGCGGGGAGATTTGTCTCTCCGATGTTAGAGTAAGAGTGAGGGAAGGAGTTCTTGTGGAGGCAAAACGAGCAGAACCAGATGCGAGACGTGTATTCGACCCGGGCATATGGGTTCAATACGGCGCCGCATTGGCGGCAAGTGACTGGGTCGTAGGGAAGTACTGGGAGCTCAGCTTGTTGCATCAATGGCGTGCACATGATGCTCAAAGGGATCACTAGATCTGTGCTCTCGGTTTTTGAAGCTGGCCATGAGTTCCAGCACCATCGGAGGCCTTCGATTGCCTCCAATTCCACGAAATCCATGGAGAACTCAACGAGGGTTTGATAAAGTTTCAGCCTTTCTGTTTGGTTTCATGGGTTTGCTTGTGGGTTAGAGAAACCCTAACCCCAAACTGAGGCAAGGCCAGAGATCCGGCCGGCCACGTTTCTCGTCTGAGTATATTTTAGTTGAGTATGGAGGGTGGTCTTGTTCTTTTTCGTGTGTATTTTTGTTTGTGTAAATTTCTATTTGGGTTATTTCTACCTTGTAAAGCGGGTATGGCTAATGGGTTATTTCTATTTGTAAAGCGGGTAAATTTCTACCATGATGAAAATGAACAGTAAAGAGGGTAAATTTTTTTGGTTTTCACCTACTGGATGCATTTTGTTAGGATGCAAAAGTGGGACGGTTATAATTGTAAATGTAGGTGTAGCCAAGCCATGCAAGTGTTTTGGTTATATGCAGACCTCCAAGCGGCACCTTAGTGAGTCATATTTGTCAGCCTCTGGTTTAAAAATGAGAACCAGATGACCTCACCTCACCAACCATGAAGAAACAACGATTTCTGTGTGTTGGATTATATGTACAATTCTAATTTTCCTTTTTCTAAAAACAAGAATTATGTGGTATAAAAAGAATTGTATGTTTTTTTGTGATAGGAATTAGGTGCAATGATCAAACATTTGGGTATGAAACTGTGACTACGTTTTTCTGATCAAACTAGCAAGAAGGGGGTATATCAATGGAGATTGGAATAACATCAAATTCTGAGTGTTTATATTGGTGAGGGATCATCTTTGCAACCAAAGAATATAATGCAAACCTTCAATGCAAAAGCTAACAAGAAAGGGATCATGGAGGACATGCACATCTACTTCATGATTTTCCCCCATCTTTGCTTAATTTCTTATACATGACACATACCAAGGAGAGGAAGAGATATAATATGTGAATTTGAATCGATTTCTCGTCTTCTTCTGTCTTCACGTCTTCATGCCATCTACACTCTTTCTATCATTCTCTTTTTTGGATTTTCTTTCTTGTGGTATGTGTATAAGCGTTTTCTGACTCTGACATAGTGTTACATTCAGTGACACTACGTATAACTGTTTTGGTAACTAATAAAGCTATTAATTAAAACCATAGCAATACCTCTGGTTTTTCGTCGATTCTGCTAACTAACTCTCATCGGATAAATTTTTGTATGTTCTAGTACCATCCAATACACATGGGACATGTGGAAATATTTTATTTTTAGGTTCTATGTGTATTGGAAAATATTTCCACATGTCTCATGTGTCGGATGGTACACCTAGAACATACAAAAAATTACTCCTCTCAGCACTGTCAATCGACAATGTAGATTTTGTGGACGTCATAACTTGAATGAAAAAAAGTGGTATTATTATTAAAAGAAGATCATTTACTAGTCGTTTTGGTGTGTCGATCTTGTACTTGTGTCTATAATGACTTGTTTGGGACAATAACCATTTGTTCTAGTGGCAGTTAGTCTTCAACCTATTGGATGAAGTCTTTGAGTTCAAATTTCATGATGGATAATTGTTAAATGAAAAAAGTATGAACATTGTTATAAAGTTTAATAGTAAGTTAATATGTTTAGTAACTTGGAAGTCATGAATTTGAAATCAATAATTAAATTTGAAATTGAATCAACTACACCCCTAATCAATTTAATTACTGATTTTTTCAAGTGTCCAAAGACCAACTGGCCTGACTTTATGGACATGATGAGTACGGTTCTGAACCTTGGGAGTGTAAAGCAATAAATAACAACGCCTAAACTGCACATTGATTTGGTTTCTTTACTGGTTTTAGCTCCAAAATTGGACCTCTTAACCATCATTCAGTTCAACTAATAATTAGAAGTCTCCAAGGAGTAAACCATCATCACCAGCTTCTAAGCCATCCAAGGACTTCAAGATTGACACAAGCAAAAAAGGCATTCGGAAAACAGATCATAGGCATAAACAAATGAGCAATTTGAAGAATGCATTAAATTGTTGCTGAGTACTGGTACAGTATTGTATGTTTGATTGAATACTTGTGTGTAACAGAACCAGAATTATGAACTAAAATCAAGAAATATGTATTCATTCTGTAATTGGTTTTACAGTCTGTTGGTGACTGAATCCAGTTAATCAAGTTGTTCACAATTATAAAACTTTGCAATATCCTTGGATTAGAAAGGCTGCTGCCAGATCTGATCCGATTTAAAATTTCCCAGAGTGAGACTTTTCCCTCTTCAACCCTAACAGCCATCATCGACAGTCTTTAAGGGCAAAAGAATTATCAAAATTCCTTCACATATTTGCTAAAAACCCTTGACACTATTTCTCAGACGATCCAAAAGATCAATCTCAGAATTCCTTCATAAAGTTCATGACCCGACCAACCCCTTGAAGCGAGCATATGACATGATAATTATGAACACACAAGCACAGACTATTCCCGTGACAATGCAAACCTGTCAATTCAAAAAGATTCAATCTCAGACATGTTCATTAAAGACATACTAGACAAGATTGCCAGCAGAAATGCTTTGCATACCCATTTGAACATGTATCCGTAACCATCATTCCACGTATAAGGGATATTCATGCCAAAAATTCCAGCCACCAATGAAAATATGGCCATACATAGAGTCCCAGCACTGAGAAAAAGCTCAAGCTGTACCATGAAACGTGAAGAAAATAAAAAGCACGTCTTACACAATACAGAATACAGATACTCCAGATTTAGAAAGGAAAAAATAAATAAAAGAAAATAATCCAGCATGGTAATCAGATATACTGCATAGGATGAAAAAAACACCTGAATCAGCTGATTCCTGTGGTTATCAAGCTGAAATATGGAAGCACAAGTTATATCAGAAAACTTTAGTATGTTGCCATAAAAATTTAAGATTGATGAATCAAGTACCTGAATATTGATATAATCCTCTGTATCATCAATATATTCACGCAGCTGCAAAATATCATATTTTAACAGTCAAATTTGTTTAGTATATAGTGTAAATAATGTGGAAAATATGTCTAAATGTTTTCCACGCAAATAACTGTAGGTCTATGAAAGTCCTTTTCTATTGACACACGTGGAAAATTCTTGTTGGACTATTTACATGCATTTAAGGGAATTTTTTATGTGTTCACTCAATATCATCCCCTTCCTATCAAATTAAGGTGTTGAAGACATAATAAGATGAGGTTCATGTTTCCAAGTTTCTTTAAAGTCTTTATCCTTCTCTTTAGCCTTCTAAAACTCAGATCTTTGCACAACATTCCTATGTCCCTTCCTTAATAGTGTATATAGAAGACCACTCTGTACACCCTCACTTGCAGGTTCTCAGGGTCATTATAATTCTGCTTTGATCAGTCAAAATCATGATGATTCATAACTCTGTTTTTTATTGGTTCTAAGCTGACCTAGAAATCACGGGTATTCCAGAAGTCACAATCTTGGGACTTGGGATTCTGTTAAAGGTAATATGTATAATGGCTTCGCTGGATGTGTTGAAGGACCAGCTTACTCCATAGACATGTACCATTTAAAATCTTTTGGTGGTTTCTTCCCCCTATCCCCCCCCCCCCCCCCCCCCCCCCCCCCCCCCCCCCTCTCCCAACCCAAAAAAAAAACAACACTTCAGATTCAAATGTCCTTGAACCTTAACAGGTGTGCATAGGGTCGAAGAGTGTTGGAGGGAGGGATAGGGTGAGATAGGCTAGGTCCTAGGTTCAATTCTCCTAAGTATGCATCTAAAACAGCACATACCGTAGCTAATTTGTTCAAGGTGCCATCAATCTGCATAAAATAAGCCTGCAAAGGTATTATTAGCAGATTAGTATATACACAGCTTCACTAAAATAAGACACAGAAAAGTATGCCAATGTTATACCTCAAGTAACATTTCAAGTTCCTCAACGTCATTCTCATCTCCACGAACAGTGGCAATGCTTGCTCTACTTGCCCGAGATATTTTTGAGCCTATGGTAGGGGAGGCAGGATACCAATTGGGAGGACCAGAGACACTAACTGGTGAAGATGCACCAGCCAACTTTCTTGACAAGTAAAGGTCAGCCATATCATCGTCATCATCCAACAGCTGTTCAAGCTCATCCCTTACCTGCAATAAGTAATACAGGATTACTTATTACCATGATTTACAGTAGTAAAGAGGAAACTAATATGTTTTCTTTAATCAAACTCTGACTGGGAAAGTTTGTCTCATCTCAACTCCATACCACAAATTTGGATAGCATAAGGCTGCAAATTCAATATGAGATACACAGCAGAAGAATGTGGCTTACAGACATAAAAAGAAAGTGCATTCATAATGATACTAATTTAGACTGCAAGTATGAAGAAAACCTAATTGCTAGCTTTAGCGCCCACCCAGCACAGCTCTTGGGGCACCCAGAGAGGGCTTCTGTGAAGCCATTGTTTTAGGCATTTACTCTTAGAAGTAATTTTGTGCCCCCACAGAAGCTGAAATATGCATATTTGAAAGGCTAAAATTTGAAGCTGTTTCTAGTTTTCATTGAAAAAATATATTTTAAAAAAGATTGTGCTGGAAGTTTCTATTTAAAATGTATTAATTTACAGAGTTACCATTAAATTTTAACTAAATTTCATCCATGTCCTTTTTAATAACCCAAACAAAAAACGACTTATTGTTATCAGAACTTTAGAAAAAGCTATACTAACAACTTAACTTTGCCACAAAACATCTACTTGTCAGATATGGATGACTGAGAAGTACAGTGGATGCACCTCAACCATTCATTTCTCATCTAACAATTGACCAAGGAACTTAAATATTAAATACATGTATGAGTGCTCAAATGCATCTAGCAAACTTATTAGTCATCTAAACAATGTTACCTTCATGAATCAAACATCTTATCTTATAATGTAATGCTTAGAAAATAGAATGAGGACAGTGGGTGGCATTGAGTATAACTACTCTCTCATCTTCAACACACACTAATGTGACGCAAATAGCATCTTTCAGTGATTGCATTAAAGTTCACTAACCCTCACAAGACACATGAACTACTATGTAATTATTCACACCCTACAGGAAGATCATATACCTTTTGTACGCGAGCAGTCAACCTTGTCATTGCACTCTTCAATTTACGAACCCTGTCCAAATTGCGGCTGCTAATCTGCAGGTTGCATTGGATCAAAATATTGTCCAAAAGTAGGCATAAGAAGCCATTCTATCATGGTTACAGATGCTAAGCTTAGAAAACCATGCAGGCAAGTATGCAAGCCAAAATTTCTCTGAACCCTGATATCTAGAATCTCTTCTATGACACAATTTCACACAAAGTGGCAGACAATTATCCCTAGACTTCATCATGTAGTGCTTTAAGCAGAATTTTAGCATGCTGACAACTGAGACACCTAAAACTACTATCAGTGAGTTACCTAAATCAAACCAAACCAGTGAATGGAAATACTATATTCCTGTTCCCTTTCTTTATTTATTATTTTTCCATTTAGCATTCCCCAAGAGGTGGAGACAAGCAACAACCATAGAGCCCATACAAAGACGCAAAGAAAATGAGAGAAAACACAAGTCCTACCTTTGAGGTAAGCTCATCTAAAGCAGGATAAGCAGCAGTCTCCAGTTCTGTCGTACGTGCAGAAAGATAACTGCAAATTGCTTCCAAAGCTACCTCCAAGGCCCGGAACTCAAATGGAGACTCTACATTGCATAATCTAGATCACTCAGAAGTCAAAGAATAAAACCAGAACTCAGAAGTTTTGATGTTTAAGATGTTAGTGATAGATGCAAACATTTGTATATTTCCAAGAATACTAAAGACAGACACAACTCATCAATGATAAACTTTGAAATTACTAAGTCATACCATCTTCTTCACCGGCATCTACATCAATTTGCCCAGCAGGGAACTCTTTCCCATCTTTTTGGCTTTCATGTATGGCATTTACAGGAGGCAACCGTCTTTGAAGCTCTTCAACAACAGGGATAACATTTTCATCCACTGGATCCCGAAGCAGCACCTATCCCATAACAAACTAACAATCACCATCTGCAAAAGAACCCCAACTCATAGAAAGTTGAAAGCACCACATTTTTTTCCTCTCTAGAACACCAGGACATAATATAGGTTTGATTTTCAATGTCCTGAATTTGCACCATCTATTTAGTTGCTCCTCTCGCTTAATTCCTCCTCTCTCACAACAAACAAAAAAAAAAAAAAAAAAAAAACCAATTACCCGGGTTGACCATTATGTACTGGTCTCTTAAAATACAGGTACTACTTTCGTCTCTTAAATCAGAAATCTTTAACTACGCAACAAAAAAAAAAAAAAATACTAAAGAGGGCTATTCAGTTCTCTGACTCCTCAAAAAACCCAAAACAAAATCAATTCAGCAGAAGAAGAAAACGAATTTATTTAGAGAAACAGAGAGAGGCTAACCTCTTCAGCAGTGATTATTGCTTTAATATGCTGCACACCCAGAGACAAACAAACCCAATTCAATTAACAGCAACAACAAAAACACAGCAGCCAAAAAACTTTTAAAAAGCAAAACAACAAAATTGAAAATTGAAAGAGAAGAGCACCTCCAAATTGAGAACTATAGCCCTGTCGCGGCCGAGAATGGTGGAAGGGTAAGAAAGCAAAGGATCGACAATGCGAAGATCGCGAGCGTGAATGTGAACTCTGTGCATGATGGCATACTTGTCCACGTCCAAGACTGTAGCTTTTCCCGTACAGTCCAGCAAAACCCAACTCCGAGACGACTTCTTCTTCACGGCCACCACCGCTTGTGGGTCCACCGGCACCACTTCCCCGTCTCGAGCCATATCTGACCATCCCCGAAACCCAATCTCACTCACATCCCTCACTCTCAATTTTCAACAAAACCAACAACTCCTAATCTCAATTATAATACAATTTAGTTTGTATCATTGAGAATTTTAATGGGAAGTGAAGAACTTGGCGTGAGAAAAGCCAGGGGCGGTGAGTTGTTTATGTTTATTCAATATTTTATTAGTATTTTCGTTTTTGTGTGATTGTTAATTTTGGGGATTGGATTATTAGGGATTTGTATTGGGGCAGTTGTGTTTGTTGGGAGAGAAAAAGCAGTTTGGGCTGTGGGTTGCGTTTATGTTTAGGGTTCATTTGGTGCGGTTTGTTAGGGGTGAATTGGGGACTTGACACGCAAGAAAAGATTTCTCAAAAAGTAAACAAGAAAGAGTGTGGGGCTGCTTGGACCACAGGATTTCTGAACCTGCGGATCTATTCTTCTGGGGTGGGACTCTGTTCTCGGACGAAACCACCCTTTGACGGTTGACTGATCATATCAACCGTATTCAAATTCTCGTCATCGTCTCGACGAAACGAATCAATTATATCACATGACTGTATTTTAAAACTACACAATAATTTGTTAAATTTTGCAAAACGTATCTTTACAGCCTAAAAGGCAAAACAAAATATTTCGTCGCATAAGATTTCGTAGTTATAATGACATCAAGGCCTTTTTAAGAGAGCAAATCAAATCTGTGTTTGGTTCAAGTTGATGGGCATGCATTTGGTTTTCTGATCACAAACAGAGTGTTCCAAAAAAGGCAAACAATACGATAAGAGGTAAAGTCTAGCTTTTCTTTTTCAGAAAACAAACAAACTTGTCTATTTGGGTGTATGTATAAGCCGTCCCCAAGTCTTTTGTTTTTCTAATGAACCTTTTCCAGTCCATGGGATTAGATTTTTTTTTGTTGGCCCTTTATCAAACGTAAGCTAACCAACCAAAACATTTATTACTGTCCTTTTTTGCTTGTCTTGCTTTAGTATCGTATGGTTCATGCTTACATACCAAGGAACAAGTGGCTATGGTTAGAGGATGGTTCAATTCAAAAGCTTTCTTATTTCTCCACTTTCACCTATTCCACCAAACATTAACAAATAAAGAGGCCTACATGCACTATTTGTTTTTTACACTTAGGATACTATTTGTTTTTTACACTTAGGATTGGTTGTGCCACCGTACAACGTGTGAAAATAGACATATTTAATACGATGGGTTCGTAACATTTTTGTGTGTATAGATAAAAGCACTGTAATGGGTCAACAATGTCTAATCCAATGAAAAAGAATATTGACTTGTAAACTAATGGTCTCAAGTTCGAACGCTCATGACACTTTGATTGTGTGTGTGTGAGAGAGAAACTCTCTCCTTTTTTAATTTAGACTATCACTTATATTAAAAATATAAAATAAAAAACAACCGTAATGGGTTAAATACCCTTTGTATTAAAAATATCCGGATTGGCATAGAAGCACCTTTTACATCGACATTGAGGAGCTTGAGGACTTGTTGAGTGTGACATTAAGAGCACTTCCATCAGTTAGACCTTTGCCATGGCAAGGGCAGCCCTAGGGCAACTACTATTCATGTGAATAGTAGATGCCCTAGCCCCCCCCAGCAAAATGTTTTCCAGCAGTTTAGGCTTACCATGGCAATATATTCATTTTTTTTTTTTTTTTTTTTTTTTTTTTTTTTTTTTTTTCTTTGTTCACTTTTTACTTAAAATTAATTTGTATAATATTTTCGGATAAGATTTTTGGGTTCCTACGTGTCAAAACCATTCATTAACAATTATTAGAAATGCAAAACAAAATATAAATATTGCAAGAAACATTCATATTAATAATGGAAATACAAGAAATATTAACAAAATATATAAATTGCAAGAAACATTTAATTAAAATTAATATGACATAGAAATTAATAAAACGAAAATTACAAATAATTTACCTCACAACTTTGTTTACTTAAACAATTAATTTGGATAATATTTTCAGATAAGATTTTATTTTATTACTTGTATTGGTTGGTATTTATAGAAAAAAAAATGTATGAGGATTTGGTGTTAAAAGTGAAGAGTATTGGTTGGTATTTATAGACACTGGCGGACCTAGAATTTTTTTAGCGGAGGTGCAATATTGACTAAGTATGAAAAATGGTTTTTCGGAATAATCATTTTCTCAAGATAATTTTTGGTGGCTTTTATTCCTTACACATCAAATAAGAAAACTTGATTTTATGGGATTTTAGTATGAAGTATATATTGACTTAATGAGCCATCATTTTTAGCCTAAATCGTATTTTGCACTAAAACCGATTTTTCATATCTTGATTTGGTGGGAATTTGATTTTTTAGTATTTTTATTTGAATCCAAATGGGGGGTACTTCCTTATTTACATTGTAAACTTAAGTAAATGGAGTAATATAAAAATAAATGAAAGTAAAAGGAAATAAGGTATAGATAAAAAAAAAATCAGTAATTTTTTGGTATTTTTTAAAATTTTTTTCCCTTTTTTTTATTTTTTTTATTGCACAAAAATTTGCTGCCGTTGGATTGGTAGAAAAAATATGATCGGAGAGCCCAGCGCGGGCCACGTGGACGAGGGCACTGTAGCAGTGTGTTCAAATTTTTTTTACTGTTGGTGCGTGCATTGCACGCGCTAACATTAAAATTTTTTTGAGAGCCACGCTGACATCAGCTCAGCCAGCAGGCAAGTGCTCGGGCCGAACCCCACCACGGGCCAGCCCAGGCTGCTGGCCCCCACCTCCTGCCCGGACTCCCTTTTGTTGCTGGAAACGCCAAAAAGCCCCAAACTCCCCCCAGCCCGCCCCCAGCCCGAGTTGCTGGAAATGCTCTAAGAGGTTGGAGTATCTCATGGACCCTTCTCTCCTTCTCCTATACGGATTGACATTGACCTTTACCAAAGTCCCCACGAATCTTCCTTCGTCCAAAAATCCTTCTGATGTAGGACTATTGCCATATAAGGAGATATTCCGGAGGTTGTCATTTACCCAGACGAAATCATGTGAACGATGCTCTTTATCTTTAATGATATAGACATCAAACTTACAAGAAAATAACGAAAAACAGCAAATGAGCCAGAGTCCAAGGCCAAGGAGTCCCAATACAAAGCTTATACAAAACTTTCAACTGAAAGGCCCAAAACCCATATTTAATTGGGTTTGGGCTTCACTTATGCAGCCACCCATGCACTGCCACTAATTCTGTTATGGAAAGTAATGTGGTAATTAATATGCTAATTAACAATTGGCTATAATAGTTTGTTTTTTATATTTTGATACCAGTGATATTGGTGGAGCGGGTTTTCTCTCACACTATCAAGGTGTGTGATTAGAACTTAAAACCATTTCCACTTAATTAGATCTCGTTGGCAACTATAATAGTTAAAATAGAACTATTTTAACCATATTTAGCGACCACTTTGGTTCCTCAAGCAAATATGCATCACTATAGTATGCAGTCAGAAAATTACCTCAAGAACTTACCATTTCGTTTGTTTCATTTTTCTATAAAACAAAAAGACGTATATCACTTTGTCAAAAGAATAAAAAAATGCTCAATAAAATAAAAAAATAAAGAAAAAGGAAAAGAGCAAACGGTTCTTTACGAAAGCGCCAACAAAAGCCTAAGCTCACCCCTGGTCAAGTCCAAGGCCCAAAATGTTGGGTATTTCGTACGGAGAGCTCTTCCTCTTGATCGGAGCCACAGCTGCTCTAGTCGGTACTCTCTCTCTCTACTTTTATTTGTCAATTCAAAAGAAATCTGCTTTATAGTCCAACATTTCTCTCAAACGTTTTTTTTTCTGAATTCTCTCGCATGTTGTATCGGCTCATGTGAGAAAGTTGGGCTCTAAAGCATCTTCATTTTCAAATTTGGTTCTGATTTTGTTTTAGGGAAGTCAAAAAGTCTTTCTGGGTTATCTGAGATGAGACAGAAACTGAAAATGCGAAGTTGGTTTGGTGTGTAATGGGTTGCTTGCAGGACCGAAGGATTTGCCTAGAATTGCTAGAACAGCAGGGCGGCTAGCGGGTCGGGCAATCGGGTATGTTCAGTTAGCTCGTGGCCAATTCGAAAATGTTATGCAGCAATCTCAAGCTCGTCAGGTACTTCTTTCTAAAAACTAAAACTCCTTATAAATGAATTAAAAGATTGACAAATTGATAACTGTCATCAGCTAACATGCCATTGAACCAAAAGCCCTTTTGTGTTAAATAATTTATGTCCATTGCATGATCTTTTAGGTTCATAAAGAACTTCAAGATGCACTGGCACAATTAGAGTCGATTCGATATGAAGTTCGAAGCATATCACTTATGAATCCTGGTCCTCTGACTCGGAAGCTGATGGACAATCCTCAAGACCTGGCTCCTACAGGTAATGGCACTATTCTTAGCAGCCATGCATTGTTGCCAAGTAATGTTTTTGCTTCTCAACTGATTGCCAGTTTATGTGTTTTCTTGTTAGGGGCCAATAGGTCACTTGAGAAGCCCAAGGAAGAGCTGAATTCAACAAGTACTGTGCTGAAGGTTTTAACATTACAATGTCTTGTTATAATAGCCCACTTTGCATAATGTTAAATTGCTTGTATATATCATTGGCAGGATAGAACCCCAGAGTCAGTTAATTTGCATAGCCAAGCAACTGCTTATGAAAGATTGGCTGAATCTGATGCCGTGAAGACTGGCTCTTTGAAGAGAAGTGCAGAGAAAGAGAACCTTAGCGATGAAAGTGGTCTTTTTGCTGTTCTCCCAGTTTCAGCTGAAAGCACTGGGATGCTACCAAATCCCAAGGGTAATAGTCTTCTGAATTATAACACTTCAAATTTATGATATCAATGACTTGTGGTTCTAATCTGAACACATACCACAGGGAGCAGTCTGGAATGGAAATTCCCTTTCTAATATCTTTAGAGACAACAAATTTTGAAATTTTCGTTTCTAAACTATATACTTTTCTACATTGTCCAGATTATCTTCAATAATAGATGTCATCATGGTGTGTGCTGCAAATCCTATGGTTTCTATGAATAATTGTCTTACTTATGCCTTTGTATGGTTGGCCAACAAAGATGTCACTCATGCTCATGGCCTAAATGTGTATGATTACTCCAATATGGAATTGATTTTGGTTGGTTGTGGTGGGTGTATTTGGGATTGCGAGGTCGCAATAAGCTGTTGGGTTAAACACATGCCATAGAAATAATCTTGAACTTTTACTGTACGTACCTTCTCCTTGATTACATAGCGTGTAAAATTTGCACATAAAATTCTTTATGCAAGATCCTTTGTTTGACAAGCACACAAATATAAGAAGTTGTTTCAACCTATAAGTTGAACATGCCATTCTTTTTCTTAATAGATTTTGCAAGTAGTAGAGCTTTACATCTGAGATTTATTTGTCCAAATAAATAACCCATGGTTGTGATGACAGAGAATGTTGAAGGATCAGACATTGTGTTGGAAGCGATACTTGAAGCGGAGGTAGCACGCAATGCCAAAGATTTCTTTTCACAGCCTGCAAATCAAATACAGTGAAATGAGAAGGTTTTGCTTTATATTCTCAAAGTGCTTATTTCTGGGCATTTTTTGTACTATTATTAGATATATAATTGGACAAGGTTTGTATTAGGGAATGCTCTGTTTCGTTGTAGATGTAATTGAACAAGGTTAAATTACTATTGTGAAGATGTAAAACTTTTGGAGATCTTTAAAATCGTTATTTATTCTATCATCACAGGGACAACTTTCATCATCTTCATCATGTTGAATAATTGAATTTGAATATTTGATTAGCTAGCTAAGTAATGTTTAAGTTATAATTAACAAGTTTCAAGATCGAGATTCGAGGGTATATGTCGAGTGATGTTAAGCACTTTAGTGAGCTTCTTATTTACAGGTGATTGATCGAGCTTGCTCCTAAATATTGTTTAACTAAACACCTCTCCGGCATGATCAGCTGAAAGATGAACATGCTCTTTCCTTGTTGAGAAACAGAGAATATATAGGGATTAGTTTTGAGAGAATTACCGGCTACAATGATGGCTGCACTGGTTTGTTTTTTACAAAAATTAGGATAGGGATCATGGGAGAGGAATAGTATTGGGTCAAGACTGGGCTCAAAAGTAAAGCCCAAATTGAACTCTTTTAAGTTGAGTTCGCTTGTTCTAATACTGGGTTTGGACAGGGCCATTACCCACTAGGGCTATGCCCTTTATTTGTTGAAGTATATAAATGAAATGTTAATATTATCATCATTTTTTTTAACACAACCCATAGTCTAAACTATTCTAATTCAATCTAATCTTCTAGAAGGAGGATTCGAACTTGGGTGCAAGAGTCCGAGTTCACCTCATGAGCAACTACCCTAACACACTTTTGCAATACTCCAATCATTTTAAGTACATAAGATATGACGGGGGACGAAGGTGGAGCCAACTTTGTGGTACTTTTGAATTAGAGTAGTATATATACGTTATCAGTTGATCATTTACCTATTGTGAAAACTATCGATACTCTGAATCCGGTGTATTTAATAGGAGATGTATTAGACTTCTTAATCCAATAATCCGAATATAATCCGAATCCGGTAATCCGATTATAAATGGATTCGAATATGAATTATAGTTTATCTGATCCGATAATAATATGATCTGACTTATTATGAAGTATAATTTATTAGTTTTTCTATGCTTTATATTAATATTTTATATGTGAAAATGAGTAATTTTAGTTTTATTTGCACTAAGAATACACTTAAAACTAATTTTTATGATAAAATATCCAAATTGATATAAAAAGTAAATAAATACAATAAAAGAACATCGCTACTAATGAAATTTTTATTTTTTGTACACCTCAAAATAAATCTGATAATAATCCGATCTAAATTTGATTCATAACTAATATGAAATGATAGGTGCAATCCGATAATCCGAATTCGATAATCCAATTATAAATTAATTTGGATTTGAATTGAGGTATATCCGAATCCGATCCATTTATAGTTCTAACCCTAAGCACTGGGTCAGCCATAAATTAATGGTAAGTGGGGCACCTTAGATAATTCAAGCTATTTTTTTCTGTGGAAATTTAAAGTAGTTTTTAACTTATTGCAAAATTATTTTGGGATTTCTTCTCAGTTTTTTTTACTTTCACATTTGTATTCTAATACTCTCATTCGTACTAACAAGTTAAGGGATGGAAGAAAAGGGTTTAGGGTGAGATAAAGAGAGAAGAAAAAATAACAAGGAAAAAAAATTGGGAGCCATTTTATAGTTATCCTTCGGGCGATATTGGCCCTATTTGGTGGGGTAGACTTAATTGGATTAACCTTTCTACATTACACTGGACTAGTTGGGATATGACTAGATTTTAAGAAGTTGTTTGGTGCAATACAACACCAAAGTTGAGATTAGTATGCCATTTTTTATTTATAAATATTCTCATTTCCAAATTAATTACAACAAAATCAATTTTCAATCCAACTGAAAAAAGTTTAAATATAAAAAGGAGGACTCCCAACGTTTAGGCGCCATGTGTCAATACAAGTCTACTTTTAAAAAAAATTAAAAAACAGAGTATAGCCGTGCGGCTGTACTGTTTTTGTTTTTTAAAAAAATTGACCCTCCAGCAATTAAGAGTCACGTGTCCCAAAAAAGTATAGCCGCCTGGCTATAATATTTTTAAAAAGAAAAACATAGTACAGCCGCACGGCTATACTATATAAGTTGTCATCTTCAGTCTTCTTCTTCTCAGCTAACTCCCTTCATATCTGAAAGAAAGAAAAAAAAATATCTACAAAAATTGCAAAATTAAAAAATATATATATATAAATAAAGAGGAAGAAGTTATGAATCTACCTTTGACCAATTTTTTCTTCCACCATATGCCTTTCGTCCAAGATCTGAGGTTTAGATTTGGCAATGGAAAAGATATGGCAGAAGGGAAGAGAGAGAGGATCTGAGGTAAGAGAGAAGAGGAGAAGAGAAGAAGGGAAGAGAGAGAGAAGAAGAGAGAACAGAGAAGCGAGAGAAGAAGAGAGATGGCTGGAGGCGTGCTCTCTGGGTTCGAAACCCACGTCTAGGGTTGGGTTTCTAAGCCTGGGACTTGGATCCAAGGCTCATATTTAGCCCTAGACACACTTTAAGCCCACCAAACAATGGTTAGGATTCATGTCCAGCCTACCAAACAAGGCCAAAATTATCCCTTGTTCAAAACATAGAAAGAGCTAACAATAATATAGCTTTTAATTCGTGATGAAGAACCGAAAACAAAGTTTTAAGAAAGATTAATTTAAAAATATCAACAGAATTTTTTTTTATACAAGCAATATTATCGGGAAATGGAGGAATCAAACATAGGACCTCATGTGCAAAAGTAAATGTTCTTAACCACTTAAACTACAAGTTCTTTATAAAATATCAATAGATTTTTGTCTTCTTAGCAATTAAAAAAATATCAGATATACAAAAACCTATATAAGAATCTCACCAAACAGATAATCATGTAAGAAATGTGTTGGGGGATCACTTGATAATCATGTAAGAGATGTGTTGGGGGATCACTTTGAGAAGGGGGCAAGTGCCCCCGATTGGGCTAAGGTGGTTCCTCCCTGAATATGATTATAGTTAGGTAAAAGATTAGAATGATATAGTCACTATACATTGTCTTTCCTCTCTAACCAACCCATTTGATCGATGACCCAACAAACCTCATCTCAACTTTTTATCATTTTTTTTTTTTTTTTTTTTTTTTTTTTTTTTTTTTTTTTTTTTCCATTATCAAATATAGGCTATATGGCTTTGGGCTCGAGGACTTGTTACGTTAATTATAGCAAACTTCTTTTAGTCCGGAAAAGAATGGTTTTCAATTCAATCAACTTTTCTAATACCAAATCGGTGTTTGTAAATCCTCACTTGGAAACTTTAAAAAAGAGTGGTTTTGTTGCCTTCCGCGATCATTCGGTTCTAGTTATTTTATCAAACTATAGTACCAACCTGTCAAAAATAATTGTTTTCCAATGAAAGATATGACATGGGGCTGCTACAATGTCAGATCCAAGAAATCCATATATGGTGGAAGAGAGAGAGAGAGCCCATAGACTAGTGATTTGATTTATCTTGAAAAGATAAGTGCTACAAAATTATTGGCCTAAATCAAATGTTAGTGATCCCATAAAATTCAATCATGTTATAAATTAATAAAAATATATATACTGCCACGTTGGGTGAGTCAAATTGAACTGAACTGAACTGAACTATTTCAATTAAAATGAACAATAATTATGCCGGCATGGTCTAGCATAGTAAAAAAAGACATTATCCTGCAAACCAATGGTCTTAAGATTCGAATTTCCATGACACATTGGTAGTATGTGTGAGAAAACCTCATTCCCGCATCGTAACTTAAGCAACAACAAAAAATATCGAATTCTGGTCCCAATATTAAAAAGGTCTTATTAAAATAGACAACAATCCAAGATGAAAAAAAGTGTCATCTATAACTACCATATCCCATTATAGAACTCAAACCACGTTCACTTAACACAGCCTACATATTCACCAGTCAGATACAGATATTTGATTATCATGAATTTATAAACAAATGGAATATAAATAAATGGCCATAAACGAAAGCCCCATCAACATGCACATGGCCTTGTTCCCTTCGCTCACTTGCCTCATCAATCTATTAGTACCTTCCTCAGGAAAATTATTACAAAAATGCAATAAATTATTGGATACATCAAAAGGAAATTGATCAGAAAATGAATGAAGAATCTTTTCGAGGGGAAAAAAAGTAGCATTAATTTGAAGGAATAAAACACACAACAACAATGACAACAAGGCCAACAATAAAAAATAATGGGGGTAATTATAAAGAAATCCAATAGCAATAAACGAGGCAGACACTAGGTTATGTTTATTGCTTCTTGTCCATTACAAATGTCCAGCATCTTTACTATCTATATACCATCGCATAAAAATACAGACACATTCAGAGAAACACACCCTGCTCCATCTCTTGGACACAGCGTGCGCTTAAAATACTAGACCGACCGATCGAGCTCAGCTTCTGTTTTTGCATTTCTCCATAGCCCTTGGAGCTGAAAATAATCGAAACAAAAATAGTATTAGTGATATTTAGATGAATAAAGTTAAATTTTCTGGTACGTAGTATGTGGATCCGAACGGTGCCATGGTATTTTGAACCGAACACCTGATGACCTTTAGTTATGTCACAAAGCCAACAAATCTTGGCAACTTATATAGAGAATTTTAGTAGTAATTTTATGTGGGCACATACCAAGTCCAATTGCTTCTGATCCTTTCATTATTCGCAGGCGCTTGCACGAATCAACAAACATCCTGCATATACAAAGTGAAATAAGTTTGTCAAATAAGTGTAGCAGGATTTTTTTAATGCTCTTAAATTTTTTTTCTTCTTATGTTTTTCTGATTATTATTTGATTTAGGGTTTGTAGAAATAAGGGATGAAGAACTTACTCCCACGGAACGTCACCCACGAGCATCCAATCGCCATCCTTATCCTCATAGGTTGGCACATACTCAGAACTGTTTAGTAGATCCATCAACTTGCTCTCATTCATGAAATCTATCATTCCTTGGGGCCCACAGTAACCTGCAAATATTCAATCCCAATATGATAATTAATTAATTAAAGAGTTAATAAAATTAATAATAAGGAAGTGACAATTAACAAGCTATAGGTTGTAATGATCATATACCAACAAACGATTTCATCATGTCCACTTAAAAAAAACAATTGCTACTCAAGATCCAAATCAAGGTAATTCCACAGTTTCTAAAGGAGGAAATTTAATATACTTGTATTATTATTTTTAAACTCTTTCTTTTTCTGTACGTGTTTTGCTAAGTAATTAATTTTTTGTATTTTGGGTTTGCTGTCGAAGAGTTAATTTGATTGAATAATATATTTTCAAACTTACCCATGGTGAAGGAACTGAACATCTTGGCCAAGGAATTAGACAGCTCTTGGTAGCTCTTGTACATCTTCAAATCCACCTTACGAAGATATGGAGCACCATCCATGCAAACCTTCACAAACGCAGCGCTGCAGCCGCTTCCCTTCTCAGTGCTCTCCTCGCTGCTGCTCTTCTGCGCCATTATGTTCTTCCGGTATGATCGCACTGGTGGCCAACCCACAACTTGTGCTCTGAATTCATTGGATTAATCATTTTATTAGTGCATGTTATAGCTACATAGAAATTATGAAGCCCTAATTGATGTCCTTGATCAAACACTACCCACAAAACCAAATGAAAGGAAAAATAAACTTAGAAAAACAAATTAATTTACAAAATTTTCGGATCAAAATCTCAAAATGAAATCAGTTCGTTGAAAAACTGCAAAAAATATACAAAAATAAAAGGACAAGCTCACTGTCGTGGCTAACTGGCCTAACTCACAACTTCTGTATATTCAAACATAGTAATTTATCAATATGTGCGAGCCTAGAAAGAATTGAGGTTAGATTATGTGTTAATATGCAGATAATCCCACTTACTTAGCTGGTGGCTTTGCTGGATATTTTGTGCAAGTAAGGAGGTTGTTTTTTTCCTTGGAAGCATTATTTTTTACTTTGTCGTTCAGATCTTCCTTGGACTGAAGGTTCAGTTTGAGATCAATGGTCTCAGAGAAGCCTCTCTTTCCAGTAGCCCTGGGAGTCTCTGGCTCAGGCACAGTGCCCCCACCAGGCAAACCAAGGCACAGCTCAGTCTCTTTGAGATTCAGATCGCGCTCGACCCCAAGCATGTTCGGCATCTTGCGGCTAACAGCAGAAGCTGCCATGGAAACTCAGCCACGGCCAAAGAGAAAAGAAACCAAGAAAATGGTTTGATATTAAAAAAAAAAACAAAGCTGTGCTTGCGCTTGTATTGGTGGTGATGTGTAGAGAGCTGCTGCTGCCTCTTTTTTTCTTGTGTCTTGTTGTGTTGTTGAGTTAGTTTTGGGCAAAGAGAGGAAGACCCCCACTCAATAATATAACTGCGTGGGACGCTTGTGTCTGTGTCTGCATGTGTATGTCATATCGAGTTTCTGATGGCCTGATGATTTGACACGTGGAGGGATTGGGAGCGTTGATGTTTTGAGGTTGTGCAGATGGTGGCAATCATTTTCCGACGGGATTAGATTTGGAGGTAGTGGCTAATATGGTTTCTATCTGCTGTTGTTGATCCTTCAAGCTAGCTAGCTGTTTGTAGCTCTCAGAGTCAACCATCACATGCAACGCAAGGCAGCGGTCAGATGATTCACTTAAAATTAGAATAAAACTATTTCAATGATATTAAGAGTTACCAAATTAGAGATTTTGTTTTGATTTCTCTAGCATTAACCGTGATCTTCGTAGTGATAGAATTTGTATGTAGGACCTACTTATTTGAATGCGTTCCATAGTGCAAGAGGTGTGGTTATTAAATAGTTCGTATTTTCAATCCTTTCAATATCCATCAAATGTCACTAGAGGTAAGATTTATCGACATTGTCCTTTGGGAACTGTATGTTAGCACTCTAAAAAAGTCAGCATGTACATTCTATAAATATAATGAAGAAATTGAACCGTGAAAAGTGCATAATGACTTTCGATGCTAACACTCTAAAAAAGTCAGCAAGTACATTTTATAAATATAATGAAGAAATTGAATTGTGAAAAGTGCATAATAACTTTCGTAGAATGTCAATAACAGTTCCCTTATCTTTTCTTTTGCATAACTATTAATCCTTTTTTATTTTTTAATATGTTCATAATTGAAGGATTCTTGGTTATTACAATATTTGACGATTTATTATCAACTAACTTCAAGTTTATAGCTTTTCTCTTCTTCTTTTTTTTTGTACGTTCATAATTGAAGGATTATTGATTATGACAATATTCGACGATTTATTACCAACTAACTTTAAGTTTAGTAGCGTTTCTCTTCTCAAATGTTCAGAAAAGTTCTAAGTTGAACTCCCAATAATAGTTATTCCAAATTTACAAATACAGTCAAGGTTTTAGGCCGACCAAAAAAAAGAGAAGAGAGCTGTTCTGAATTTTGTTGTGTGACGTTAGTTAATTAAATTGATTTGTCAAGAGCTAATTATGCACCAACCAAGGCACCGCGCTAGGTTTGTGCATATCTTGCTTTACTATATATCTTAATTTCATGTGAGTGCACATGCCATCCCACTACGTGTGGCAGTGCTACGCCAGCTACCTTGATTGGTTTTTTCAAGTTAGGAAATTTAGGCCCAAAAGGAAGAAGAATAGAAAATAAAAATTTTAGAAATAAAATTAATTAGTGTTGTCTGAAATCCGGGTTCATGTTGGAACATGATTACAAGTTTAATTTGAGTAACATATAGTATATAGATTATGATCAATCTCCTATGGAATGAAATGTTCGACCCGACCAAGAAACAGAAAATAAAATTTTTGGTCCAAGTCGCATTATATGCGTATTACTCTTTACGAAACTCACCAAACATTTATGTACGTCTATTATTCAAAACATATCTTTAAAATATACAGTGCGAAATTCGCCCATCATATAACAGTTTAAAATTATTTAGGTGTATTAATCGTGTTAAATACATTTTATGTGTATATTCCGTATAATTGAGAAGTTTACATGAAATATTAGTATTTTTAAAAGATATATATATATAAACTTATATAAGACGCATATTATACGCGAATTTACTAACCAGGATTTAATCCATGGGGCTGCCATGTATATTTTAGCAGGATTTAATCCATAGAGATGTATAATTCATTTGGATGTTCGGACGTTATTATCATGCGAACGCCATGTATTTTCTACTACCTCTCCCTGCTTTCTTGCCTATTTACAATGACATTCACATGATAATAAAGTGCAAACATCCATATGAGAAAATAATTTTTTCTTATGCGGACATCTGGACATTAATACCTTGCGGATGTCATGTGTTTTTTACTATCTCTTCCTACTTTCCTCCCTGTTTACAATAGCGTCCGCACGGTAATAACGTGTGGACGTCCAAATGAGAGAAGAGCATATATATACAGATTTTCTCTTATGCGGACGTCCTAATGTTGTTATTGTGTAGACGTCATGCATTTTCTACTTCCCATTCTTGCTTTCTTTTTTATTTACAATGCTGTCGCACGATAATACCATGCAGACGTTCATATAGGAGAAAATCTCTGTATATATAATAAATTAATAATTGTAGCAAATGATGTATATAAAAACGTATTTCTTACATTACCAATGCACGTTTCTTTCACCCTGCCCTTTCCTTTTCTATAAATTTAATTAGTCAGTTGATAGTCGGGCGAAGCATATCATCACCACGACTAAGCCATTTGTAATCCTGTCTATAACTACATGTGTAAATAGTTTATAACAACACCACTTTCCCAGGAACCTACCAATATGCATAATAGCACATGAACGAATAAGTCATATCTTATACACTCGAAATTAAGCTAGCTACCCATAAAATGAAGCACATGATTGGTTAAATCTAAACTATATTAATACAAATTTCCAGTTCACGTGCGTAGTGAGTCTCCCTTTCACACCGCTATAGAAATTCGTCTAATTTCTTATAAATATATATATATATATATATAATATTTATAAATAACATTTTGATACATGTGTAAATATATTATTAATTTTTAATATATGTCAAATTGTGATTTACAAGTAAGGAGGAATAACGTCACAAACAGTGTATGCCTTGACTACTCATGAACATCAATCCCTAACTAGTGTTGGACATCATTTATCTTAAAAGTTTGAAGGCATGGTGATGACTTAGAGACAGGTCACATCCCCAGAGAAGGAAACATGCCTAACCCTAGCTGTGCCCTTGCCCTGTCAACGTCTTCCCAACCCCATTCTGGGTTGTTTCTAACCTACTGGTATATCTTAATTATCTCACTGTCTGATGATCAGGCCATATCCTGGCCACGAATTCTTGGAACAGTGCCCCAAAGGAAAAACACACCCTCTCCTCCTCCTTTTGGACTTGGTGGAGTCCGAATCAGATAAGAGTACAAGAAACCAATTTTTTCCCTTGAAATCCAAAACAGGTCCTTATCCAGTAGTAAAGAAAGTGACTTCTTTCGGATTACTTTTGGCAAAATCTATTTTACAATGCACTGACCTAACCCAACAATTAATGGAGAGGTTTGGTGGTCCTGCTGCGGCTAAGCTTAAGATAGTATCAAATATCAGATCAATTCATGTTGACCATGTCTTTTTGAAAAAATAAAAAAAAAAAAAAATAGAGGGATTTTTCATACACACTATCAAGACGTCATCTAAGTTCAAATATGCTAGACCTCGTTTACCAACTCTTTTAATTATTGCTTACTTTAAAGAGATTACTTATCATTTTGACTTTATTCTTTTTGGGTAATAGGCATTAACTTCTTTTTCTTTTTGTATAGTCATTAGCTAATTAACATTATGGCAGTCAGATAACTCTTGCCCATGCATATTCATTCAAGTTTCGTTATGAGAAACAACTTAAGTAGATAATCTTCAACAATATAAACTAAGACATCAACACGACATTTAAAGTATCAAGCTCAAGATGACAACAAAATTAACACGCTAAAAATTAAAATTAAAGCATACAAAAACTGCATCAACAACTACTAGTCCATATCACTACAATTAAGCATAATCTCAATCAAAGTCCACAAAACCCAACATAACTGAAACCCCGCAACAACCAGGAACCTAAATAAACATGATCACACCACCACCTGAAGAATTGCCGTTGCGGTCACATGTATATGATAGAAAATTCTTCATATATTTAAAATAATTTCAAAATGACACCACTCAATTGCCACCTACATCCATATCATTTTAGGTTGGTAACACTCAAAAGTGTCAAGTGTTTGTTAATTAATATATAAGGTTATATAAGATACACGCGTAATGGCTTTTGAGCTTAGGCCCTAAGGCGTTTCAAAATTCGTTGCTTTAAAATCCAAAGTTGATCCGTTTTGATACTTTTGCAAAGCAGATACATGTACGAAATTAACTAATGTTTTGCATTGCGTAATAATTAATTCGATCAAAGCACTCACAGTGAGCTAGTTTATTCAGAAGATGGCCCCTACCTCCTCCCAAACAAAATGTATGAGAATCTTCTCCGCAATAATATTATTCCATATGTTGGTAGAACTTGGGACAGTGGATACCACAGTGGGGGCTGATTAGTACACTTCTTGCTCACAATTCTGAGTTTAAAAAAATAGCCTGGCAAAGTGACCAGGCTGCCTCTTTCCTTCATTATCATCATTCTTCTAACTTACGCGGTTTGAATAAAACTATATAATCAAATCATCAAACTTGCATAAAATATGTAACTGATATTAAGGAGGATACCGAATCTGTTAGTGGGTGACTAGAGAATGAATAAATCTTTTCGGTTAGGTTCCCTAAAAAGTTATCTTCCTTATTGTTTTCTGTAGTATAGAAATCTTTTAAAGTGATTTCAAGTTATACATGCATTGATTAATTGTGTGAGGTTTGTAGCCCTATATCAATAAGTTTATCATCTCAAGTGGTTTACAAACACCATGAGACATACCTATATATGTAATGCATCAACGATCATGTACACAAGCACGGATTCAGGATTCAAAAAAGGAGGAGCTTTACTTTTAAACCAATCAAGCACAAAGTTTTGTCTGAATTTCGGTGGAATCCCCTTTGTTTTTATTTATTAAGTACTTTTATTGTATTTGCATATTCAATTATATTCTCAAGAACAATATACTTCCCAAATTCACAAATATGGTAAAGCATCAGAAGAATCATCTTGTGTGATCAAATTAGGGATAAGAAACAAGTGGCTTCATGCATTTGAGAACCAAAAATCTTATCAACATCATCGTTGTCTTCATAATACTCATCTGTTGGGCTATGTAGTTTGGTTTAATTGTATACATTTGACGAACATAATTAAATGAGTTAATTTGAAATTAACTATTTATTAACACGGAAATAACACGATATAACGGTTGACCAAAAAATAAAAATAAAAATAAAAATTACACGACATAAAAAAATTTCACTTTTGGAAAAAGCCAAAGATTTTTCAAAAAAGACAAAAAAAACCGCTCAACTTTCAAATCAAAGACATGTAAATGTATTGAATTCCTTAGGAAATCTAAAAATAAATAAGGGCATTTTTGTCCATTTTTGCTTCTTTTAAAATTTTTCTCTCTCCTTTTGCTTTTTCCAAAATGTCCCTAACCATAACTCGTTCGCACGAATTGCCACCCGTACGTACTCACAAATTGAGCACTAACATCCGAGTGCATAGAATCTTGTACAGTTTTAAGGCCCGTAATCCAAATTAGCTTAAAGCAAAGCATCATCGGCCTTCTTCAGATTCTCAAGTCCCAACTTAATAACAGCTATCTCTTACTCTGACAGCCAATCAGCTATCCTCCAATAGCCTTGGCCCGAAGAAGAACCTTAATAGCAGCCATGTCTCTACCGTTCGTTTTCCCTTCACATTTCAAGTTGTGTTGTGTTTACGACACAAATTATAAGACCGGAGTAAAGTGGGAAAGATTGTGTCCTACAATATTTACCTGGACAAGACTGGAGAGAAGCAAAGTGGGCCCAGTGATGAATGATGAATGATGGTGTTCCCATTTTCCTAGGTTAGTGGGGGCCTACCGTCGCAGGCATGGTTGCAACCATGAATGGTCATGGGTGCGTAGACGTGGCCGAGTCCAACAACCAGTTGGAGTTTTGCATATTGGTTCTCAAATTATTTGCTGTCTCTCTCTCTGAGAGCCGGTGACAACCAGGCAAACCAACAAACAAAAGGGTCTGCTCCCAGATATCATGGCTCGGGGCCAGCAGCCCAGCCCAACCCTCTCGTGTGGCAGGTTTGGTTTGCAAGCTTTCAGAGACCCACACAAAAATCAATCTTTTCATTGATACCACACGTGTGTGTGCTACATTATGTTTTCCGGGCTCACAATAGGATTTGGAAATAGAGGAACTCAAATGTAAATCGAATTTAAGTTCATGAACTAATAAAACAATTCACCCTAACAGTGGCGGTTCCAGGATTCGAAAGCCGACCGGGCAAAACTTATATAATAAACTTGACGAAAATAGTGAATTTCATTAATAAAAATTTTTAAAAATTACATAGTGAGGGAAGACGTAATAAGCCTTGCCCTCAAATGCATCTATATCTCCAAATACAAAAACTAAAATAAAAACCAAAATTAAAATTAAAAGAAAAAAATAGAAAAAAATTTATTTCACATTAAAAAGAAAGATAAAATAGGGGACTACATTAATTTTAAAAAAAACCAGGTTTATATCGAGAGAAATGGGAAGGAAGAAAATTGGCAGAGCTATTTTTTTTAAACAAGTTGTGACCTCATTTCTCCTTGTTTCCTTTTATAAACATCTATTATGACATACATTTTTGGCTTTCCACTCGAGCTCCATAGCCCTATCAATCATGTTCCGTAATTTCTGAAATAGCTATCTTTGTGCGAGACAAAAAAATTTAATAATCATAAGTAATTTAGGTAATATTTTTCTAGCAAAAATAGAGAAGGAAAAGGAAGAAGGAAGAAATAAGAAATAAGAAAGGGAGAGAAGATAGAAGAAAAAGAGAGGAGGGATGAGAGAAGGAAAAGAAAGGAGAAAAAAAAAGGGGGAGAGGAGAGAAGGAAAAGAAAGAAAAAAAAAGAAGAGAGGGAGAGAAGAGAGAAGGAAAAGAACGAAAAAAGAGAGATAGAGAGGCGATAGGAGAGTGTAGTTAATATTTTTTTTAACCAAAATTTGGGCTAGGCAAAAGAGGAGAGAGGAGAGAGAAGAGTGTGTGGGTAATATTTTTTTAACACAAATTTCGACCAGGCATGAGCCCAACCTGCCATAGGCTGGAACCGCCACTGCACCCTAACGTTTTAACCCCCGTTATGGTTCAACTTCAAGTCTTTTTTTCTTTTAATACAAGCGATAGTCTAAGCTGGAGGGAGGTTTCTCACACACCCACACACACTAGCAAAGTGTCATAAGGGTTTGAACTTGAGGCTATTGATCTGTAAATCGAGGTCCTTTTTCATTGAGCTGGATCTGTTGGCAAGTTCAAGTCAATTTAAAATACTTGATTTGTTCAAATTGTATTATTAGAGCCATTTTTTCCCCCTACATCCCTCATTCCCCATTCTTCCCCTCATACATTTTCTATCTATCTTTAACTAAAAACAAAAAATGAAAGTGCTATCAACCATGCTCTTAGCTTTGAAAAGTATTTGAATCCTTTTAGAGTAGTGTACTAATTTCAAACACCTTAGTTCCACTTATTTGACACATTCCGAAAAATTATTGAAATAAATTGCTTAAGAGCATCTCCAAAGGAGATGTTAAATCGAATGTGGCAATTTTAGCATGTTGAAAAAATAGTTGAGACTCACTCCAACCTAAAATGTTAAAGCCCAGGTGAAATAACGTTTCTCTGTTCTGCTGTCATTTTTTACAGTTTTGACTTTGTGATATTATTTTATTCATTTTTTCAATTAATGTGCCCAAAAAGTAATATAGAAAAAATCAACACTAATATAATAAAATAATATTTTAATTTGACTTATCGAGTGAAATGTAAAACTTTGTAAAATTGTCACATAAGCCATCAAATTTAAATTTAATATTTGGTATTTGATATTTCCCTAAAAGATCCTCCTTAAAGTTGAGGTAATTTGATATAAGAAACTAACATCACACTTTTGAAGCCAAAATATATAGGAAAAAAAAATAGGATTGTATAAAGTGAATGATGATATAATTATCAATATAACTGGAATACCTCACTTATTATTTGTTGGAGTTGTAATTACTACTTCATGATATATAGCAATAAGTTAACAAATTATGCTCTATATTGATATAAAGATCCATATCTGCATAGTTTTGTGTGAAGTAATATGCATGTATTTGTACATATTTTTGCGCAATGCACCCCACACTATATATGAGTGTACATGCTACATTATTCAACTATATATCTTGGAATTTGAAGTGAACAAGACTCTACAACAAGCATACCCAATATATAATTACAAGAAAATAAAATTGATCGCCTTGTTGGGTGTTGGGACTACACTCCCATCTCACACTAGAATTAACTAAGTATGCTATAGTAAAATTTAAATCCAAAAATTGGAAACTGTGATGAACAGAGGGATTCGAACAAATTTTCTTGGTGCCAGTTTTGTTAGTCTAAACTAGATACTATGTTCAAGTAAATATATACAAGTGATAATGGAGAAGGGAATTCGAATACTAGACTTCGAGTGTAGTGATAATTTTCCTTAACGATTTGAGTAATAAGTCACTCGATAGATTAAATAGATGCAACAGAGACAGTAGTGGAGTGGAGTGGAGTGGGTGAGTAGGGTAGGATTTGGATTGGGTTTTTGCTGATGACCACATATGGGTCGGTTCATATTAATTGAAGATGTACATAATATTATCCGACTTAGGAGCACAATGTGGAAAAAATTGATGGACCCAACCTGACCCAAGTGCAATATTGGTGGTCCGAAGATTGAAATGATGGTACCGTCTGACACATATATATACAGTATGGAACTAGAGTTAATCAGACGATGCCCACGGATTTATTCACAAAGGTGAGCCAGTGAGGCAGTGACCCTCCCTCTCCCTTCCCACCCCCCACCCTTGAACCCTTCCCAAATTTTGTCTAGTGCTCCTCAACTCCTCCTGGGTTTTAGGGTTCCTCTTGGGGGGACCACTGCCACAAACTTTACTTGTGCTTTGTCGTTTTGTCTAGGCCCATGAGGTACCTTACAGCAATGAAACAGAACAGTCAACCTTATTATTCTTAAAGCTCTCTCCTCTCCACTCGGTTTGGGGTACCCCAAAGATATTATTTTAATTATAATAAACTGACCCAGATGCTTAATATCGGTTTATGTACACCATTTTTAATTCTGAGTTGTATGATTTTGTTTCTCATTTGGAGTATGATTAGCGAACAAGAAGGGTCCTAAGAAGAATAGCTGCAAAATTAAAGCTATATATATATATATCTCAGATATATCATATATCTCTGTGTGTCACATATATATATGCACCGACTTGCTAATTTTCATTCAAGAATATATTCCAACCTGCTTTGACATCCTGTATTGGGCCTCAGTGTCTCTTTTGGTAGCCACCACGCCATAATCAGAGTTGTCAAGTTTGCTTTTAGTTTTCTTTTTGGGTGCTGAAATGTAACAGGTAATTTGAATCTCAGTCCCAAAAGGATATTTGCATGCATGGCATTAGTTGGCAACATACCCACAGGACAACTAGAAATTATAGAATGTGGTACCTTAATACGGCCACATGGTATAGCTTTATACACGTGTTATAATATGAATGAACAACAAGATTGATATTTCCCCATTTTAAGAAATAATATCAATAAATATTCACTTTTATTATAACACGTAGACAAGTTATACTACATGATCATACTATCGTAAAAAACCCCACATGTCAACATCCGGTTAGGTTTCATAATTAACTTTGTTAGTTGAGGAAGATGCTATAGAACCAATTTTTTTCCTACGCGTATTTTTCATCTCATATAAGATATTTGGAGTAAGAAAGAAAAAAAGTTGGGTTCTAAAGCATTTTTGTTTGGCTAAACTCAACCAATTAGTAAGCACTTGAAATGTAATTTTTCCCTCAGGCAACTTGAGGGCTGATATATCTTGGGCTGGACTGGAGCAATTACAGCTCAAAATAAGGATATATACAGTTAGGTTTTGATATTTATCAAGTCAATAAAACATAGCAGGCAGGAAGGAGGAACATATATATCAATGCTTCATATCCAAATCTCATGCAGAGCCATCACCACACACGTCTCAATTTTCTTGGATTCCAAACATTAATTACAATCTTTGTGCTCCACGAATGCAAATCCATAGTCCATATGCAACCCTATACTTGGTCAAAGATTGTCGACCTGGAAATCTCTCTCTCTCTCTCTCTCTCTCTCTCTCTCTCTCTCTCTCTCTCATGCATGAAATTTTCTGATGAGTCATATCATGTCCAACCTGGATTTCAAGCGGTCCGATCAAAAGCTGAAAATTTAGACCTAATGAAATTAAATTTGATTATTAAGTAGTAGTTGTGCATCGTTTTCTTTCTTAACTTGTTGAGTTTCTTGGCTTGCTTGATCAGCAAGCGGCCAAGTTTATAGTTCAGGCACCACAAGTGCAAGCAGCTTGGCTACTGATATATCTGAATCACTGAATTCTGTTCGTGGCTTGCATGCCACAAATTTCAGCTAACTTTGTGGATTTCAGCATGAATATATGCGTTGCTATCTGCTCATTGATAAAGCAATAATGACAAAATTCCCGACAAGGCCAGCAGCGTGAAATTGCTTAACGTTCGTACAATGCTCATCCTGTTCCTTGATAGGAATGCTTCGAAGTTTCAGACTGGAAAATAACAATATTTTGTACTATAACCTGCAACTATATATATATATGTGTGTGTGTGTGTGTGTATATTTAATCATTTTTTTTGTGTTAGATACTTACGGCGAAAATTATGTCATTTCAATATTTATATTTAGCATTTGAGATTACCAAACCAACCCTCTATTTTTAAAAAAAAAAAATCATTTGAAATTCAATATTGAAAGAGATAATTAGTTGGAGGCCTAAAAAGGACTAAGTTTTTTGGCCATATATATGTGGCATAATAATATCATAGAAAATATAAATAGATAATTAATTTGAATTCATTGTGTCGTTTAGTAAGTTGATTTTGTAACAAAATTCTATAAATATGGCATTGGAAGCATACTATTATAGAAATAATAAAAAAATCAAGGAAACCAGTTCAAAGAATCTTCAAAAAGGTTAACAAAGCTTTCTAGATCATATATCCAGAAAGGTTTCTTTCCTTACTCATATCCTAATGATAGCAAGTTTGGTTCCAAACGACTGAATGCTTGGCATTCAACCAAAGTGACAAGATTGGTATAAAATAGTTCATACGATGAGATTAATATTTTGGTTTCGCTAATAATGTGTGGATAAGAACATGAGAAGTTGAGATTTGAGAAGAGAGCATTAATTCATGACAATAATTGATCATCTTTTTAACGCGCACGAGTGCGGCAGGGAAGGAATGGACCAAAATGCAATAATATACGAGTAGGGTTAAGATGCATTGAACAAGCACTACTATATGAGCATGAAGATGGTCCAATTGAAAAGGGTGGGACTCACCCGATTAAGGTCATGATCAATTGCAAGGTAGTGTTTTGTTTTTGTCGATACAAACGATATTGGGGAAGGGAGAATCGAACCTAGGATCTAAAATTAATGCAGGGAGTCAATACTCTTAACCACTTGAATTACAAACGTCTTGCAGTGTTTCATCTTGATAAGGAAAAAAAAGGGTAGTGTTTCATTGTTTTTGAGCCCTTTGAATTAGTTTTTAATTAATTGACCAACCTTTACTTTTGATCCCCCATATTAAAAGTACATAATTTAAATAAAGATAACCTTGCTTTGCTAATGCCTAATCCCCCATAAACCATGGCACTAAGACTTAGGATTATACAATTGTGTTATAATAATCAGAGCTCCATAATTTTCTCCTACAATGGATCTAGGTCTGCGCTTTTGAAAGCAAATTAAATTGATGTTATTGAGTCACAACAGTTCTTGTTATAGATTAGATACTTAGAACAAGAAAAAGTCCACTCTTGTTTTGGATTTCATATGCTTGGCTATGAAGGGTCATTTTTATTTTCTCTTACTAAGTCATCTTATCTGCAATATTCAGTCAAACAATTGTAATGCTTATTATATACACATCAAGATTGAATTGCACGTCAATCGGGTCAAACCTGTTTTGGAATTTGGTGTTACCAGACAATAAACAGCAAGCCTTCCTGGTGAAAGAAAAATTGTATTGCTCTATACAAACTAGGCAAGGGTTTGTAGTTGAAGTGATAGCATATTTGCTCTTGCACACGAGGTTTTAGATTCGATTCCCCCTTTTATGTTTATAGCAAAAGAATACAAACAATAAATTGAATATAATGAGTTAAATTTAAAGAAAATAAAGTTTGCATAAACTTAGGAACTAGTTATGAGTTATGGTAAGAGTGGTTGAGTCAGGATTTTTAACTTCCCTGATTTATTTATTAAAAAGGAAAAAAAGTAAAAGAGGGAATGCCAAAGTTTAGTCTCACATGGTGATGCTAATGCTCATACCAAACATCCATGTGGTCCCTTTTCACATGGAGATGCTCCCCAACCCTCCCTTAAAACCAAGGGTCCCGATTGCTTCCCCACAATCCCCCAAAACGCATCTTGACCGTCCTTCTGAGTCCACAGTCTTGCATAGGGGTGGCTGAGCTTGTCCCATTCTTGTCCCCCAAACGCAGGGGCAAATTGCCTCAAAGGTGCTGCTATTGCTACCGACAGCTTAGCTTTCCTTTGTCCATAATTCATGCAATGGAGAGAGAGAGAGAATAACAATTAAAGAAAGGGCCTTTCACAGCTCTACGCCTTCCTTTATCATATCTATAAAATACAATACAAACCTTGCATTCCCACCTCCCCACAAACCAAACACATTTCTCAAACTTCTCTGCAACAAACAAAAGAAGAAAGAAGAAAACTTGCCTCAACCAGAAAGAAGAAGTTGGTTTACAATTGGGTTTATTGGTTTTGCTAGAGCAGATCATTGGGTTTTGTTTTTGAGGTTCAAGAAGTTGGTTTACTACTCATCTGTTTTCATTGAAGATTGTTGGAAAAAATGGAAAGCAAGACACATGAGAATGATCTCAACCTTAAGGCAACAGAGCTGAGATTGGGGTTGCCAGGGAGAGATGAAAGTGATGAGGTTCAAGCAGTAGGGCAGCTGCCTAGTGCTCTTAACAAGAAGAGAGCTTTGCCTGATACAAAAAGTGAAGAAGAGTATGCATCAAAGGGAACCTCTGATGCTCATAAGGAAACACCCCCTGCAAAGTAAGTCGGCTTATTCTTTAGGACTAATCTTCTTGTTGAGATGAATTTCTAGTATTTAAGAACATTGGAAATGGTATGAACTAGATTTGAAATATTGTGCTTATAAATTTGAGTTTTTGGTGTGACAGGGCACAAATAGTGGGCTGGCCACCAATCAGATCTTACAGGAAGAACAGCCTTCAGGCAAATAAGACTGAGGCTGAGATTTCTGGGATTTATGTGAAAGTAAGCATGGATGGAGCACCTTACCTCAGAAAAATTGATCTGAGGGTTTACAAAGGCTACCCAGAACTCCTAAAGGCCTTAGAAGTCATGTTCAAATTCACTATAGGTAAGAAAATATTTACTATCAGATCTAATCTATTCTTGTTGCTTGATGTAAAGTTAATTCTTGATGAAGAATAGAATATTAGTAATTGATTATGACCTTGATTTTTTATTTTTTTCCAGGCCAATACTCGGAGAGGGAAGGCTACAAAGGCTCAGAATATGCACCTACTTATGAGGACAAAGATGGTGACTGGATGCTGGTTGGAGATGTTCCATGGGAAATGTTCATGTCATCCTGCAAGAAGCTCAGAATCATGAAAGGATCAGAAGCCAGAGGCTTGGGGTGTGGTGTATGAGGGAGAGAGGGCAACCCATAAGAGCAGGGAGAAGAAAAGAGATATCTCTATATATCTCTCTCTCTATATCACATGATATGGAGAGCAAATTAATCTCACAGCTTGGGTTATCGAAGAAGATATTCAGATCTTAGTCTCCTTAACTACTGGCAGGTCTTCTCTGGAGTTGATTGGGATTGTAGACAGAAGCAGAAGATATCTAGTGGAAGTAATTACAGATTCATTCCATAAGTTTGGAAGCAAGATTTGTTGTGGATTGAGGATACAGAGAGAGATTTTGGTTCCAAAGAGATTGTATAAAGGGAAGATGTGACATGTTTCATGTTTTGGTTTTGAGTAATATACCATTTGATATGGATATATATATTATAAAGTTATACATATTTGAATATGTGTGTAGAATTTTCAGATTGCATGCAGATTTTGTACCCCTTTCTTTCTGGAATACATTTAAGCGTTATGAGCAAAAGATAATGTGTAAGGTGTTATCAAAATTGAGAAAGCTTTGGATGTTCAATGTTCAATTTCATATCCACTCCCTAAACATGATTGAGTTGAATATGAATCCCAAGTCGAGGAATTAAAGCATTACCGAATAGTTTAAAAGATGAGATATTTAGTAATATACCCATTCTTAGCACTAAAACTATAAATAAACCCTACATCATTTCATTTTTATAAACATACCCAAAAAAACTCAAAAAATGACAAATGGTACTATTAAATTTAATTTTAATTATTAAATTACTTTGATACCCTATTGAGTGTTTTGAGATTTTTTATGAAATTTTGGGTTGGGTTAGTTTTAAGAAATCAATAGCAATTTTGTAATTTAAAAGAAGTTAAAAGCCTTTTTGTTATGTTATAAATGGGCTTTGGGTATGTTTATAAATTCCATTTCATATAGGGTTTTTTTATAATTTGGGCTCCTTTATTGGGTATGTTAGTGAATCTCTCTTAAAAGATCTTGGGCCTCTCTACTCCCTAAACATGATCAAATTTCCAACTACATGCAAACATTTTACAATAGTAACAGATTCAGATGTTCATGACAGGGGTAGTGAAATATTTGACTGGTTACCGATGCATCGAATCCTATCAATTAATCATCTTCCTTCACAAACTACAGCCTCCATTAAATTTCTATCTACCAAGCACTTGCTGGACATCAAGCATAGTAGAAGGCTATATAGGGCAATCTACATGGGAACAAAAACTTCTCGGTTATTTTGCTATCTGAAGATGGCAAACAAAAATCACAAAAGATTTCTTTGTTTCTGTGGATAATTCATCCAAAGCATAGACAGCCATAGAAATATCACCATACCATTAGTTTTCTTAACAATTAAATGGGAAACATCATGGTCATATATGTAGTCACACAACTGCAATTTGGTCATCCAAAGATGTTGATAGTTCAGCTTTGATGTTTTTCTTTGCACATGGTCCTCGAGTCATTTGTATTGTAGGAATAAAATATTCAAGGGTTCTTCCAATTCCACCAGAACTAAATTTTTGAGTAAGATTTTAGGATCAATGAGTAGAGAGACTAAGTAAAAGTAAAACATGTAAAGTCTCTTCAAGTTCAAGAGTTAAGACTTCAGCTAAAATAATCATTAATATATATTTCTACTCTTAACACTTTTTTCAACCCAGCAAATGGATTTTCCTTTTCTCCTGGCTTTTTAAGATACGGCTGTCTATAAATCTACCCTAATTACCAGACATGTCAGTAAAGTCGGTGATTAAGTAAAATGATTAAATTTTGTTTCTTTTGTCCGGAAATCTTAACAGGAAAAGAGAAAATTTTTGGGACTTCGTAAACATTGTATTGACTAATATTGTATTACTACATGGTCATTAGCAGGGGATGCATCTGACTGCGGTGTATTCTTTGTTTATATTACAAGGTCATCTTTATTGAAGCATTACAACTTATATTTTAGATATAATGTTTCAAAGCTTTTAACTTTCCCTTTTCCTTTTTTTATTCTAAATGGCTGCATATTCCATGTGATCTTTTTCATTCAATTACACTTTTATAACATTTTATTGCTAACTTGTCAGAAGTTTTGATGCAGGGTTTTGAAACCCCCTTTGTTTATCTTTTAAACATCAAAATTATCTTCTATTTCACTCTTGTCTTTTAGTTGACATGTTAAAGGTGATTTAAGCCTTGACTCTAGTGATTATGAGCTAATTCAGATGTTGGTTTGATGCTTAGATCCAATTGCAGCAATTTATTAGAAAATGGTTTAGCATATTCTACTGGAGTTGCATATTCTAAAAGAACCAGCTACAGAAATAACAACCTATTCTGCAGATAATTTATAAAAAAAAAAAAAAAAAAAAAAAAAAAAAAAAAAAAAAATAATAATAATATTTGAAAATCTCAACAAAGAAAAGAAAGAGAAACAAAGGTGAAGATATAAATAAACATGTTAAGCAAAGCAATAGAGAATACCTTGGTCATAACTTCGTATTACTGATATCTTGAGCTACTCCAGCAAGATGAAAACCGAAACTGCAACCTTTCGCAATTAATACAGCTTGTTTGGCCCGCAAGGCAAAGCGAAAGAGTCCTCATCCATAGATTCTCTCTCAGTCATTCAGTTGCACTTCAGGATTGGGCTTTATGGACTTCACTTGGTTGAGTCTGACGGGAAACTCTTCTTACCATCACAAAATTGGTTATTGGCATATTATACGAATTTGATAAGTCACAAAACCTTTCGACTTGATTTAAAAACTTGGGAATCAAAATTGGTTCTTGCCCAGGAATTAAATTAATTGTGACTTTACAAGGTGTCCTTGGTGATTTTTGACAGTTCAAAACTGAGATTAATACTATTCTGTGGCTCTGATGATGAATCAACACACTCTTAGAACCACTTCTTATTTATTAACCAAAAAAAAAAAAAAAAAAAAAAAAAAAAAAAAAAAAAAAAATCTCAGAGGAATATACAACCTTGCATTATTATCGTAGTTAAGTGTCCCCTTACAGGAAGGGAAATGGAGACACTGGTGGACAGCATCCAACAAAAAGCCATATAGGGGACCTTTAAATCAGAAGACTTCGAAAATATCATGCCAGAAAATCCACACATTTTCTTCAGTATATCATATCTGTGGGAACCGAATTAAATCATACCCTAGGTCAAATAATTTCTTCCATTTGGGGATTATTTGACCTAATTGGGAATTACTCAACCTAATTGGGAGTTACTCAATTTAATTGGGAGTTACCCAATTAAATTGAGAATTACCTAATTAAGTTGGGAATTGATTTGATTCCTACCCCAATTCCCAATTAAATGAGGAGTTACCTAATTAAATTAGAATTTGATCTGATACCTACCACGATTAGGAATTTGATTTACGCTAATAAATCAAATCCTTAATTAATCAAATCAATTCCAAATATGGGAGGAATAATTCCTCTAAAACCCTAATCTCCAAGACCATTATAAATACTTGGCTACGCACAAATGTCAAGGTACGTCTAAATTACTACTGAAACTCTGCAGAAATTATTTCTCACAAACCCTAGCCACCACTTTCTTTCTCTCTCTGACACAAGGCTCCGGCCGCCACACACGGCTCCGGCCACCCGGTTTTCCTTGAAATACCCTACCTAACTTAGGCATCGGAGGGCCTTTGGCCAACACCCCCCGGGTGTGATCCTTTTACCCCGATCTGTTTTGCAGGGAGAAAGAGAAGTGGAGAAGATGAAGGAATCTTTGACGAATATTCTAGTGGGACGACATTTGCTCCCACAATATCATATCATTTCCATCATCCATCTTCCAATTTATTATTGTAAGAGAGTGTATCAGAATGCCATGTAGAGGTTGACAATTCTTCTTTCTCTTCGAAGTCCATTAAATATCCCAGGAACCTCATATCTTCCTTAAGCAAATCCAATATAAGGTATATCCATTCTGAATCAAAATGGGACTTATCTCCCATAACAAACTCATGGACTTCACTTCCCAACTCAATCCAGCTAGAGCCTCTATTTTTACTAACCCTGTGCTCTCTAATCAGCGCTCTCACTTTTGCAACACCATCCCATTTTCCTGCAGCAGCATAGATATTGGATAACAAGATATAGTTGCCAGAATTGTCCGGCTCAATCTTGAATAATTCAGATGCGGAAACTTCAGCCAGTTGGACATTGCGATGGACCCTACAGGCTGCAAGTAAAGCACCCCATACAGCTGAAGGAGCTGCAAATGGCATCTTACATATAAGGTTGTAAGCTTCTTTTAACCGCCCGCCACGACCAAGAAGGTCAACAATACATGCATAGTGCTTCTCAGATGGATGAATTCTATATTCAACTATCATTTGTTTAAAGTACCTCCTGCCCTCTGTGACTAGACCAGCATGATTACAAGCACTCAGAATGCAAAGAAAACTTACACCATCAGGTTTTATGCCTTCCTTTTTCATCTCCTCAAACAAAGAAATGGCATCCTGACCCAATCCATGATTAGCGAAGGCTGAAATCATGGTGCTATAACAAAGCAAATCTTTTTTACGGGTCATTTTAAACAGTTGTGTAGCTCTTTCAATGCTTCCACATTTTGCATACATGTCTATCAAACTTGTCACTACTTGTAGATTAGACAGAGTTGATTGTCCAACATAATCACCAACTATCGATTCAGCTGTACCTAGAATTCCTAACTGTGAGCAAGCCGATATGATTCCCAATATAAAAGTCTCATCTGGTCTAACTCCTACCTCCTTGAAGTGTTTATACATCTTTAAAGCACTGCGAGGCTCCCCATTTCTTGCATAACCCCCAATTATGGTAGACCAAGAAACCAAATTCTTCTCGGGCATCTGATCAAATAAGCTCCTCGCACAATTAACGTTGCCAGATTTTATATAACCATCCATCATTATGGTCCATGAAGCAACATTCTTATTTGGCACCATGTTGAAGAAATCTTCTGCACGTTTAATATCTCCTGCTTTGCAGAGCCCTGAAATCATCAGATTCCAAGTCCCAACATCACGAATTGGCATCACTTCGAATAAACAGAGAGCTTTGTCAACATCACTAGCATTGGTGTACCCAGAAATCATCACATTCCATGACACCAAGTCTTTAGTTTGCAGTTGCTCGAAAAGGACCCTTGCCTCCGCCATGTCCCCAGACTTAACATATCCACAAATCATGCTTGTCCATGAAACTGTATTCCTCTCAGGCATCCAATCAAACAGCTGCCTTGCAATATCAACTCTGCCATTACTTCCGTAGCCGGAGATCATCGAGTTCCAAGAAACCACATCTTTTTCATCCATCTGATCAAATATCCGTCTAGCAACATCAACTTTACCGCATCTCATGAACAAGTCAAGTACCGCATTTTGAACAGTCAAGTCAGAACCAAATCCAAATTTTAAGACCAACCCATAAATTGTTTCCCCATCTTTAACTCTACCCTCCCGAGCTAAAGCCTTGAGCACTGATGCAATAGTAAAATTCAAAGGTTCAATGCACTCACCATGCATTTGGGTAAATAGAGAAAATGCTTCTTCATATCGACGATTCTCAACATGCCCATGTATTAAGGCTGTCCAAAGAAAGGAATTTGGTTCAGTAATTTCATCAAAAAGCTTGCGGGCATAACTGATAGCTCCGAAGCGCGAGTACAACCTGAGGAGCTTGTTGAGGATAAGGTTGGACGAGACGACAGAGCTGGTGACTAGAAGATGGGCATGGATGGATTTCAAGGATCTGAGAGTTTGGCATTTATTCACAGTTTTCAATAGCGAGTGATTCATTTCATGGCGCCAAATGGAAGGACGAAATTCTAACGGTCACGGGAAGTATTTAAATTGACGGCGAGATAGAAAAGAAATTGGGCATGGTGAGTGGGCCCAAAGTTCAAGCTTGTTTTGCAAAGTAGGAATAATCAAACTTTTCTATAAATGAAAAGAACAATTTAACAAAAAAGAAAAAGAAAAAGGGGGCAACATCATTCAATTAACCTTAGTGGTGTTGTTTGGGTCAAAAAGAGGTACAACCTCTCTCTTCTTGCCTTTTTTTATCCATAAAAAGAAGTCATTTGGAAGTGCTTCCTATATATATCTTCTTTTTTTTTATACATGTGATTGGGGAAGAGAAGGTCTGAACACATGACATCAGATACATGAATAACTACTCGTAACCACTGGTGTTCGGATACATGAATAACTGTTCGTAACCACTTGAGCTACAAGCCTCTTATACCACATTTCTTAGCACCACAATTCAAATAATAGATGTGGAAACTAAAAAACATAGAGAATTAAAACTACTGTAATCCTTCAAAAAGTTTGAAACATCTGAATCGCCAATCGTCAAAATAGGCACAAGCCCACGAAGAATCAACTCTAACTCTGTATGTAAGAGTAAGATCAGCTAGATTAAGCCTCTCTCGCCTGTGTTGTATTTAAGTACATAATGTGAAACTAAGGTATCTCTCTAAATCAGGGTCCTCTCACATGAGTATCATGAGTGAAAATGTCCAGCTCCTGCTGCCTACACATGTTGCACTGTGTTTTCTCTAAGCAGATGACCCTCACATATAATCAAATTTTTGAGACCTACCAAAGAGAAAATAAAAATGTACATAAATTTAGTTACTATGCCAAGTTACATGAGCCTAACAGGTGAAGAAATGCCGGTGTTCGGGTCTCAGGGGCAGCAGTATAACCAGCAAGGCAGATATCTGACATAGCCTCATTCTTCGTGTTTATATTTCTACCCTAAAGCTCCATGCTCATTCTGTAAGCAATTGCCGCATAATTTACATGAAGGCCGAATTTGAGAATCTCAAGCAGTTCCAAGGCTTCCAATTAACAGCTTCAATCAGTTTGACATGCCAGACCCTTCCCAAAATCATTCTTTTTGTTGATGATGTTTTAGCAGAAGAATATAGGACGAGCACCGAGGGGGCTGAAATGATTATTCTGAGGCTGCAATTCCAACCAACTATAAAGAAGTTCAATTTAATAAAAAAGATGCCATCATCGTTTTTGAGGTGTATCCTCAGAAGTTTGGCCTGGGACAACCACCAGTGAATGGCTCTCTGCAACAGTTGGTTTTCTTTGGTTCCTGGACTCCTCATGAGCTCTGTGGCTGGATGCCACATATGATATACCGAACTTTTGCCCATGAGTTAGTCCTGGGCAAACACCCTGCAAAGAGACAAGAAATTTTCAAAAGACTTCAAAGTGATACTTTAATAATGCATAAACTTACGGAGACCTAGCCGCTATACTTATGTAATACTTCGAACTTTATAATGCTTTTAGAGAAATGCCCAGTATGCAATACTCACTTTTATCAATCCTGATATAGGGGTTGAATCAGGAAAAGTGGAGCCTGAAGGAAATCTAGTGCGAACTCTTCCATGTAAGCTACCATCATTAGTTTCTTGAGGATTACTTGCAACATCTGATGCATGAGATTCATTTCGCATGTTGCCGGTGTTACAATAAGCCCCAAAATATGAACAATGTTCCTGCACAAGAGATATTTCAGGGGTTGCAGGCAATAAATGGCCTTCGGTACTAAAGATGTACCTGCAGAAGGAGACATTTCCACCACACGTGTAAAAAATAGATAAGTTAGCTATTTTATGGAAATAAGTTATGGCACTAAAGCATAACGATAGGGGTGTGCAGAACTTACTTGTATGGCCCATTTTCAACAAGGTTATCTGGTCCCACAGCCAAATCAAAAAGAAGCCACAAGTATTTAACCTAATTGTGTTACAAGTTGTTAATAACATGTAATGGAAGAGAAGAAAAGAAAATAAATGAATGAAAAAATGGAACAGAAGACAAACCCGTAGGAAAGCATTGAATGTGTTAGACAAAGGAGTTAAGAAATTAATCCCCAACAACATCTTGTCACAGAGATATATTTGCAAAAATTGAGACCCACCATCCTCAGTCCCACTCCCAACATAAATTCTTAATAAGTTTTATACTGTTACAAATTCGTCTTATAGCAATAACAAAACAATTCAATTAAGATTTTCATATGTATTTTTCCATAATAATCTTACTCTACTGAGAGCCATATGAAGATGAGATATTTGAGTTCTAAATTTTTACTGTTTCTGCTAGGAAAAAGCTCTCCATATGATCTTCCTGCTTGTGGAACTCAACGTCTGATATATGACAAAATCCACAGGGGCATCGTGCACTGTACTGCAAGCTGGCAACCATGTCTCGTCCAGCATCAAGATATCTACAAAGAAATGCATAAGACATGGTTTTAAAATGCCTATTCTGAAGTATACATTTTTTTTTGGTAACAGAAGTGTCCCTCTTACACATGTTAACAAAAGACTAAAAAGCAATCCACAAATCAGAGGTATTTCCGAGCTTACTTGGGATCTCTAGTGGCTTTGTAGAGCCAATATGTGCTCTCCATTAACTCTGGACGCAGTGGATAACTTCTTTGCCCATGCTAAAAACAAATGTAGACTTAAACATTACACATGCAATTGATATAATAAAGTGAAATCTAAAATCTATAGTACTATAAACAAAACCATTGATTAGGAAATCTATTCTTGGAAAGTTATTTTTAAAAAAACAGAGAGAGAGAAAGAAAGACGCTAATTAATTGTTAAATAGGGGCATTGGCCTAGATGTTTTCATGGACTGCCTTACTATTCGAACCATCACAGAATGACTCCATACACAGAGGTTTAACTAAGACAAAATGTTCACACCTCAAACTAAGACCTGTCTGACCATCTGTTTGGCCAGTGGGATGGAAAGAGCAGTATGGCAATTTTTACCAAACCATTCATGAATAAAAGCTAGACCTCAAGTTCTAATGATAACCTTAAGGTAAAAGATTTTATCTAGCATGCTCCAAAGTTGCACAGCAGTTTAGTTTTCACTTATGAAAAACTGGATGTAACTAGACGCATAAAACCATTAAATGAGACACCAGCATGCACCCAGTAAAAAAAAATCCAACAATTTGAATAAGAGTAAATAAAAATTGTATTAGGGTTCAGAAAAAGTTGATTATGGTACCTGAACACTGAGCGTAGCAAGATTAAAGCCCTCTGGAGTGAAACCATATCTTTTCCACACACTAAAGAAGGCAGTATGGGTTCGAATTGCAGGATCAATATCTCCCGCTAAAACCTTCCAAAAGATAGGTAATCAATCTCACTGAAACCTAATGAACAAATTTTCAACTATCCAGTATCAACTGTATACATATTAATATCTTATGACAAAAAATATTACAAACCTGAAGTCCTGGCCAGAATGCCTGTAAACTGTTAAATAATGGCCAGACAACAGCAGCAGAATCCATATTTACCTCTACGTACCTACCAAACAAAAGTACAATTGAAGTTCTTTTAAGTTAAAAGGGAATGTATAACTACAAAGAATCATCTACTAATTAGTAGCATTTACCAAGGATCATTGTAAAGATAGTGCATAGCAGCAGCATACGCTTCTTGAAATATGAATAGATACTCTTCATCTCCGAATAATAAATAAGCCTGAAATGGTAAAGAAAAAAGATAGAAAGAACAAAAAAAAAAAAAATCACTATTTGTCACAACTCCCTTTTGTTAGTGAAAATGAATATATCATATATGCAGAACTTGAAAGTAAAGAAAAATCATAAAATATTCATTCCCCATAAAGAAAGCGAAAGACACTAATCAACAGAGGCATAAAAACCATTAGATGTAGAATTCCAAAAGTTGGGACTATGGTTTCTCTGCTAACATAGTTATGAAAAATAAGGAGTTCTCAATCTCTAAATTGATGTTTATTATTGCAAAGGTCCCAAAGCTAAGAGCCACACCAAATTACTAAGCAAACACTTAAACTTCCCGGCTAATTGATTGTCACAAGACCATAAAACTAGTTTATTGTAATAAGAATGCACTATCTTCCAAAAATCTAGGCAATAATTTTATACGATGTCTCCCTGTTAACCCTGCAAAGCAACAAAACACTCCCACATAGCTTTTCAGCACCACTTATCCTTTCTTTCCGATTTAATTTCTAGGAGTTTTTCTCATCAGTCATGACATAGAGATATCAACTATTTGATCTACCGCCTGAAAACCTGATACTTCCATTTCAAATAATCTAATTGCATAGCTACAAGAAGGTTTCAACATTCCAAGTGATCTTACAAACCTTTAGAAGATACTCATAGAAAGAGTCGATACTAGTTCCTATTCCAGCATCCTGCAAACAAGTAGTGAAACATAAGTATAGTTAATGCCACACAAAGAACATACGAGAGAAGAAAATCACCTACTAATTATCCTATCATCTAGGACTTTTGGAAGGTGGGACTAGAGGGGAAGATAAGATTAAATCCCAGTTCTGCATTTGGCGCACAAGGTAGGTAGCTTAATGGGACTGTGCCAGCCTTGCAAGATTACAATCCCATTTTAGCACGATGACCAAACCATTTGGTCCACTTAATAGTAATGGATGAACTATAAGCATTGGGTTAGGATGTCCAGTCCAGTGTGAAAAATGGACTAAGGGGGACGCCCTACATAGAAATCAATTATTCGGTAGTAGACCAATAGCTGATTACAGAAGGTTGATCAGTATTATTCAAATAAAATCTAATGAAGAGGGACAATCATGTTGTTTATAAATACTAAGGTGATGCCGTCTACTATTATAAAATATGCCAACTTCCTTTTCTTAAAGTACAGTTATTCACACCTAAATCCTCAAGCCAGAGAGGAATTAACAAGTATGATTATTAGACTCAGCTTTTCAAACTCCAGATAAATCAACTAAAGTTTTATATTTGACTGGCAAAACATATCTTCCAATGATTACAGAAGAACCTGCACATCTAAGACCAAAAAAGTGATGCCTGAAAACTAAAGCAGCAATGAAAGAAGGGGAAAAGAGCATCGCCAATCAAATAGAAACCTTAAGACATTATATTTATCTTCAAAAATCTTAACAATAGAGGAAGAAAATATATTTGACGTTCATTTGTTACCTAATGTTCAAAATAAGCAATAAAAATCCAAGACCCAGTCAGATAATTCAAAGGCTTGTTTCAGCCCTGGAAAATAGAAACAGCCCACAATTCACGTGTAGGTTTTCCTGCTTAGTTTTCAATATTCCATTCATGCAAATAAAATTTATGCGGATATTATTATTTATCTTGATAGTAAATCTACTTCCTCAGAGTTGTATGTTTCTCAATGTAATCATGTTAAAGGAATGTTACCTTCTGTGTCCATTCACCTGTAAAAACATTAATATGAGCACCAACTAAATTGAGCCTTGAACGGCGAGCCCAAAGCCCACGAACTGCATTCATGGTAACTTGTTCAAAAACTGCAAAAGAAAGAAATCGCAAAACCAAAAAGACAAAAAGGAAAAAACCAATCAGATAAGGGAGGAAAAGAAGGGGAAAGGTAAGATGGTAAAGAACATCCTACTTCAAGAATCTGCTCTAAAAGATGAACTATGAGGAAAGAGCTCACAGTTACAACATCAATACCAAATAAGATTGCAAGTAAAATATAATATAATGTATCTATATGTTTCAGCATAAATTCTGTCCATTAAAGGCTGCAACAAAATGCATCTTTGTCTACTGGTGAAGTCCAAGAGCATACTTCTTTAGAAGTCAGATCCCCTCAAGTTAGATGGATTATACTTTTAGCTTGAAGGAAAGATAGCTACTACTTACTGGGATCTTTTGTCAATCGGCTGAGCACTCCAAACTCCAAAGTCAAAGTCCCACCACCGGCTGTTGATGTTATCTAGACTAACAAGTAAATTTGAAATCACAAAAAGTTTGCCCAAACTAACAAATAACCAATTGTGGTTAAGATTCTACATCTTCACTTAAAATTTATCCTGACCCTAGAAAATTTACTTCTTATCGGAGGAAAAAAAAAGAAAGCAGATCTACTCATTAATTGTCCTACAATATGCGTAAAAAACAGTGAATAAGACATAAACTTGCACAGAAAAGAGAAAATGTACAGAAGCTTTGCCTTGCTTTCATGTTCATCAACTCCATGCATCAGATTGACAGATCCGAAAGGAATTCCTGCAATGCAAGACCCCTTATAAAGGATACTTATACAAGATAGCTTAAAAAGGACACTTGAAATGCCAGTAATTAAATACCTACACTTCAGCAACTAGAAACAAAAAGTTTCACATTCATGATCTATCTCTACATAATGCTTTTAGGATTTGTTTAGCTACAGTAAGCTTCCCATCAAGTTAAGTTTCCAAAAAACCCAGTATTCAGTCATTAAAATAGAATAAACTAGAGCCAATAACAACCATATGGATTTATGCCCTTTTAAGCCTTTCCATCACTCCATGGTGTTCTTCAAACATAAACATGTTCCTATCTATTACTATTTGGCTAGGGTAACAAAAGACATCCATAATCATATTCCTGCAGTATCTACCAACAAATGTCACCAGTTTCCTCTGAAACACTGGGAATGAGAAAGAATGCAAAACAGTGAAAGTTCAGCCAGAAACATCTTGCATAGAGTCTTGTGTATACTAAATGAAAGGGATAATCTAGTAGGCATACCTGAAGGAGTGTCAAATGCAGGCAACAACCTCCGGGCTAGATCCTCAGCTAAGTTAAGTAACTCATTGTTATAGGTTGGAATTTTCATGCCCTGCAATAGAAGATGTACAAATAATTCAACAACGACCTTTAAATATCTATATCCTATAACACTGCACTCCTACCACATAAATACTTAACCAAATAGCTTCCAGTAAACTCTGATAGTAAAAGAAACATACATGATATTGCTATGTATCCTTTCGTACAAACTTAAACAACCTCTTTTTTTCTTTTTTTTTGTCAAAGTTTGGAAGGGGGAGGGGGAGGTGTCATTGGGGTTCGAACCTGAGACCACTGATCTGCAGGCAAATGCTCTTACCGCTGAGCTATGGACCCATTGGCACCTCTTTTTTCTTTGTTATCCTTCTAATCTTTTGTATTTTCTTTTCCCAGAAGCGTAGTTAAGCCAGGGTCAAATGTGAGGTCATAAGTCTATCAACAAACAAAAATAATATATCTGATCTTATAGGGATGCCATATATGATGATAGGGCAGGCGGTAGAGCATTCACCTAGTGTTAAAGATAATCGAGAGTGTTAAGGTATAGTGTCCAAGAAATTGATATTTTAAATCCATATCAATGCACCTAGATTCCTAAAATGGGAAACATGAGCAAAAACTTATTTGTAGTTAGAATTCCAACTCTGTTCTGCCTGGAAAATTTGCTTTATAACCACTGAATTGTTAATTTTTCTGGAAATTAGAGAAAAAACAAAGGAAAGCAAAAACTGCAAACCAATTCCTTTCATAACTCATTAGCCTTACTCTGACCAGGTAGCTTTCATTTTTTTACACCCTACTTCTGCTTATATTGGTATGCATATATATCACATAGTTTGGCAAGTTGCAACACAATATGTGCTAGCTCAAACCAAAGGGCACAGTACAATGTTTGCTTATGGCATTAAAAGGTAATTCATGGATTTTTTAAAGATGGGAAAGTTTGAAACATAGAGATACGCAACTAATTACTACCGTAGCATAATCACTGGCTATAAGATGTGCGGAGAGTAGACCCCCAAGGACACGGATGGTAGTCTCAAAAACAGATACTGTCTTATTCTGCAACATTTTCAAAGATTCGAAAGTTAGATTGACAATTTCATCTATTATTGCTAAGGAAATATTTAATTGCAAACCGGTGCAATAGTAGCAAAACAAATGAATGTACGATAACAATAAGATAAGGGTCCTAAGGAAACAGAATTCCATAAGCAGGACAAGACAGATATATAAATAGGAGATTTTGAATGACAATCAATATTGACAATACATCATATTAGAATGGGAACATTCTGCCACTGCAATTCATGCTACATTATTACATGACACGTAACATGTCAACAATAATTGTCACATTTCAAATCATGTAACACAGCCTATTTCGGTATTAAGAACCATACTTTTTGGATAACCTTGATTTGAACTAGGAAGCTCATCAAACTAAAAGCCCTATTGTTGAGTGAAATAGTGAGATATCTACAGCAAAAACATAATATAAAAAAACTTAATTCCTAAAAATAAAAAAGTTCAATGCGAATGTGAATAACGATCATCACATTTCAAATCATGTAAAACAGTCTTAAGAACCAGACTTTTTGGATAACCTTGATTTGAACTAGTCAGATCATCAAACTAAAAGCCCTGTTGTCAAGTAAACTAATAAGACATCTTCCACAAAAGCAAAAAAGCTAAAGAAGTTCAATATGAATCCGTGTACATAAGCTAAAACACCACTTGCAATATCTTGAGTTTAAAACACCACTTCAGAGAGAGAGAAAAAAAGGAATGAAAAACACTACTCACTATATCAAACTGAAGGTTTTTACCAATCCATTCAACAGAGGCAGCAAAGCGGTCTCGATCACCAAGTAAAGCTAGTGTGTCCAAGGAGTCAATCTGTGACAATGACATGGCAAAAACATCACATAAGAGCTTAACAAAAACACATATTTCAAACATTAAAACAGAAAATAAAAAAAAATACTTGCAGTATAAAAATTTTCAAAAAAGAGTTTGTGATTTGTATTACCAAAGTTAAGGCATAACCACCAAGCGAATCTTCACCCCCACAAGACTGAGGCCTTAATTCATCAAGTGGAAAAGCATGCTCCATATATCCATTAAATGCATGATAAAACATTTCCCTAACCTGCATTTGAAAATATTATATATATATATATATATATATCTCCGAATTGTTATAACACCACATTGTAACTTGCAATACCTGACAAGCAGTATTTTGTGAACTTTACAAATTTTACAAGCAATGAAAAAAATATATAACCGAAATAATTCGCTAAATATACTTTGAAACAGCATATAGCGAGCACCAAAAGTAGGAATCAACCTACACTGAACATGTAGACTATCAAATACAGAAACCAAGAACCAAAGGCTTCTACTGTGTTGTTGATTCAAATAGAATACAAGACAGTATGAAGTTAGAGATTGTGTTCAACAATACGTAAAAATGCAGAGAAAGTTTAGGGCTATAATAAGAAAAATCAATAAAATCTGAAAATTTTCAAAAATGAGAAGTCCAGATTTTAACCTAAGATCCAGAAAATACATTCTCACAGAACCATGGTCGACCTTCCAAACCACCTCAAATCCAAATTTTCACTCAAAGTTACTAATAAGCTAAAACTTCTCCCAACTGGGTAAGTGAACTACATTACACTTGTACTAAAATGCTTAACAGTCAACAGATTAATTCGAAAATAGGAAAACATCCCCTGCCTTATGCAAAATTGAAAATTTGGGATTTTCTGAAATGGGGTTTAGAAGACCAAAGGGGCCCAATTTGCTTTAATCAATACAAACACAGCAACTTTTTCAATCACAAAATAAAGTTAATACTATATAAAACCCAATGGCACTGCCAAATTGAACCCAAACCCTAATCGGACTCAACTTTAGAGGATGATTGGAAACGATAATTGCCAGAACTGGATGGGGATTACCTCGTCCCTGAGCTGTTTAGCTTCCTCGGGAGTGACGCCATCGGCGAGAGCTGTGTGGATGAAAGTGTTGGAATATAGTGAGAGCAACAAGAAGAACGATAGGATTGGAAGTGAAGCTTTTAGAGCTGCCATTGTCTCTCTTTTCTATCTGTAACTCTGTCTCGATGAGTTTCTGAACTCACCGTTGTTCGTTGTTGCCTGTTGGAGAAGGAAGAGTTGCAGCAAGTAGTTAACTCCGTTAACGTCTGTTTTTCCCTTTTTGCTAACTTTTTGGTGCACTATGTCTGAGCGCTTGCGGCAGGCAAGCAATACTTATCTAATTAGATATATTTGTTTATGAAATAATGAAAAATTCAGCCACACAATGCAGAAGCTTTAAGTTTTATAAATTAATTATTTTTACTTGAAGCTGCTTAAAATGTTGTCTTTTTTATTTTATCAGTATGTACATTATGTTGTGACTTGTCTTTGAAAATAAATATATATATAATTTCATGTACAATTACAAATTAGGTGAAGATACCCGTATTTTTCCGTATTTTTCTTAGACAATTTTTATATAAAAATTAAATACAGGTATTTTTCAAGACAAGGAGATGACAATACGTTCCATATCTTATAAATGAATGTAAAAGGCAGTATAAATCAAAATCCTAAAAGACAGAAGGATTGTAAAACTCCTTTTACATTTCATCTTGTCCCGTTCTTTTTTAACTAAAAAATTTAAATAAACATGTATACAAACATCCCTTCAGAAAAGGGTAAAAATATCATTTTATTACAGTAAACAATTCAACCTTCAGAAAAAGGGTCAAATTCCATTTTATAAACAAGAAAAAGGGTGTTTGGTTGTTGGGTTATATCTCTACCAAACTCAATTGATTATGATCGTTGTGTGCAGAATAAAAACAAGATGGATATGAATGAAATGCAAGACAAAGCATTGCCTAGGCATAGGCAAGAACTTGGCAAAACGGTCCCATGAAAGATATTCAGTATATTTTCATTTTTGTATCCAAACAAATAGCCTTGGAAAGACAACTAGGTAAACAAACTAGGGCACGATCCAAAATCTCAATCAGTACAAGTCTATGCCATCCAGGGATTGTCACTAGATCAGGCTGAAGTTTGTAAAATTACAGCAGAGAGACATTTTCAGGATAAATCAAGCCTAGCTCGGAGTGACTAGGCATGGAGTAAGACCGATTGTTACAGAGAGCAGTAAGCACAAGCTTCCAACTATTTTACCCATGGAAAAAGAAATCACGTGCTTCAGCGTCAAGACTGAGCTGTAAGAATTTCGCATAAACAACTCAAAGTGATAAAATCGTCAAAACAAGTTTGCATCAGCACCACGCATCTTCGACTCATCCCTGCAAACATACAAGTAGTTGTTTATTAAAAAATGTTACAATTGTACAACAAACACCAGTAGAAGTGAAATGAGTTCTCACCAAAAAAAGGGGGGGAAGAGAAAAGTATATTATAATAGAAGAAATCACTTAGCACAGTACAGGGAGATGAAGAATCAAGTATACAAAAAAGTAGATGAAGAATAAAGGGACCAAGAATAAACAAACAATAACAGTCCATCATTGAGTTTCACTTAACCTCCAGCTTGAATAATTAGCTCAAATCAATCGGGCTGAGATATACATCCAACAAATGAATTGAAGCAACACTTATACCAATATGGCATATCAATTTCACAAATCATGAAAAAAGGAACTTGGAAGCTTACTATGCAACCGGCCAATTTTGACCCTCTGTGCAAGATGAAACCCAAATCCCCAGGTAATTGTACAATGATAGCATATAATCATCATAGATAGAAATGTAGCATGGGTAATAAGTGCCATCTATGCATGCTAAACCCAATAACCATACCCCAGTGAGTGGGATAAAGAGAAATAACTCAATCTAGCTCTTGTCAAGCAGCTCTATAGCTGAAAGTATGACAAGGATGTATATTCTTTTGAAAAATAAAAACAGAAGCAAAAATCAGGTAGCCTTAGGTCAAACCATGACTATCTAGATAAGTGGCTAAATTTCCATGCTTTTTCTTATTATATTAGGAGAATTATTAACAGTAGGTACACTATAAAGCATTGTAACAAATTTTCAACAGAATAAACTATAGATCTCATCAAAAGAAAAGCAAACTGTTCAACATATCTAACATTAACAAGTAACTCCAACCTGCTGCTTTTTCTTCTTTGGCCTCCTCTTTCTACGGGGCTTATGAGCATCAGAGTTGGAGCTCAAATTACTACTTTGAGCAGCTGTTGAATTTGATGATCCCCTAGCTTTGAAGGAAGTTCCACTTCTGCTAGTTGATGTACTGAAGGAAGTCCCACTTCTGCTATTTGATGTATTGCTGGATGTAGACATTTCAGCAATCTTTTTTGAGGAATTTTTGCTTGATGAAGGACCAAACCTTGACTGAGCACGAACTGAACTTGTGCGAGAATTGCTAGATGGCCGGGGAGGAGGCATCAAAGCTCTAGCAGAAACCTGTCGCTATTTAAGAAATCCAGGTGAGGAGACAGAAATATAAACAATCAATAAGCAAATATGTGTAATCACAACAGTGCAAAAGCTAAAAGATGGAAACCTGATTTCTCTCATCACTGGACATGCCAGAAGTTGCTTTTCCAGAAGCACTGGAAGCCTGTTCTCTGAAAAAACAGATGACAAAATTATGATGCAACTTCCATCATAACAGACCATATTTTTAACACACATAAAAATGAAAGAACAGTCTACATACTAATTCAAATAGGTTCTTTTAAAATTTTAGCTTCCCCGGTAAAGTACAAACAGTGGACTCATGTTAATAAAAGTGATAATTATTGAAGTGCACTGTTATCTAATTCATGAATGATCCTTCAAAAAAAAGAAATATATATATTCTCAAATATAACATCTCACTCACAGTTAGATAAATACCTTGTACTCTTATCCGTCCATTCATCATCTGCATCTGCTTCATCACTTGAACTCCCATTTAGGAAGAAATCATCTTCACTCAGATCCAGAAGCCCATCGTCCTCGCTCCCTGTTTCTGTAAGAAATCCAAGAAAATACAGCATGCTTGTGAGTGTAACAAAATTGTTTGATGATTTGCAACCCTGAGATTATGTTCATAATTGACAACTGCAAGAAGAAAAGAGAGGTGAAAAGCATCCCTCAGAGAAAACATAAACATCATCTACATTTTACAAAGAAAATGGTAGCATGGCAGGAATGTGGAAAGAATAATTTGGTATAATGTTTTGTTTGATAGGTTTAACATCCATTTTTCTTGCAGTCATTTTTACCTCTACTATTAATCATCTGAAGACTAGACAGTTCGCTAGGTATTTATCCTACATTATTTTTTAAGTGGTATATACCTTTATTGAATTTTGAATGAAGGCTGCACCAAGTTGGGCTTTCACCTTTTTATTCAAACAATGACTCAAACAACTTTAGATAACTAAAAAAGATGTATTGTGCATTACAACAGATGGTTATTGCTTATGAAGAATATCTCTATAAGAGATATTTCTGGTGGAAGTAAATAAAACATAAAAGAAATACCTTCAACATCCTTTCCACTAGCTGCTGCAGCAATTAAATTCACCTTAATCTTCTCACGCAACTTATTTCTCTTATCAACTATATCTGAAACTTCACCACCAGTAAACAAAGGGACATACTTCTCGGTCTTGGGAAAGAACTGATAGTAAAATAAAAATAAAAATCAGCCTTTTGACATCATTGGAAACAAGTATGTGTTATTTCAAGAAACAATTCAAAGCCTGTACCAAGTAAAGTAAAATACATCCAGCCCTTCACCACAAGGCACAAGGTCAAGTGGAAGTTCACATTTCAATTCCAATGAAAGCTTATGATATTCTCATGACAGAAAAACATACCAAATTCCCAATTACAAATTCCACAAGCATGCATTCACATAAAACCAGATATACCAAGTACCACTATATACCACTATATAGCTTACCCTAACATATTCAAGATCTTCTTTCAATTTGGAAAGTTGCACAGAACTCTCTGCATCTTGTGCCTGACCAGACGAAGAAGCACGTTGGAGTTTCTCCAAACGTCTTATTCTTCTCTCTATTTTTCTTCTCTCTGAAAAAAGTCTGTGTTACTTATATGATTTGAGTAAAATACACTCCACCAAGCAATTAAGCTGTAAATCATGCAAGAAATAAACTCTATACATAATAAATAAATCAGTAAATCATACCGAAAAACTTAATCTTCCTGTCACGCATAAATATCTTGCGCTCCACAGCGAGACGAAACTGAATCTCCTGCTGTTTCTTGAGTCCTTCTAACTTCTTTTCCTGAGCCTCCTTCATTTCAGCTGATAGATTCTTGGTACAAAATCGTCGTGTTAGGCCATACTTCACAATGATTATGACTTCACCAATAGCTAAAACCACAAAGTTTCCTATTATAATCTTAATAAATCGACTGCATACTGATTCAAGCTGTATTAGGTCAGAAGACCCATTATAGGAGGAGGAAGGGAGTGGAGTGTTTGCGAGATAAAGTTCAATTTGGGGCATTTCTGTGGGCTTCAATTTCCTCTGAAAAACAGTTATGCACCTTTCTCTCTCATTGTGTGTATCACTGATACACAAAAGGGGTAGCAAAGAACTCAACAACATTGAAGCCCCGAAAACCATACAAACCCTAACCCTAAGAATCAACGAGAACTGCACCAGAATCGAAATGGGCAGTAACACATAACTGAACGAGATGAAAGAGTAGATTGTGAAGAAAGAGAGAGTACCTTACGGAGCAGGCGCTCGATGGAGCGAATCTGCTTTTTGAGGTTGACGGTTTTGGGCTTCTTCTCTGGGCCCAACGCCGATTTGGGCCGTCGTCCTCCCGCCGGACTCACCCTCCGCTTGGCGTAGCCACCGTGAGCCATGGCGTTGCCTCCAAAATAATCGCTAAGACAAAGCAAAAACAGCGAACTTCAAGAGCAACTGGGTTTTGAGTTTTTTATTTTTGTAAATGTGAAATAAAATAGAAATTTTAAAAATCACCTACATTAATTCTACGGGCATCCCTAAAGCTTTAAGGTATTTTTTATTTTGACCCTACACTTCCGAAAATTACAATACGATTAGCGAACTGCCTAAATGATAAACTTCTTTTTTCTTTTGAAAAGAAACTACGAATTTGTGACAGACCCACTAAATATGAATTATTGTAAGATTGAGTTAGTATCAAACTTAATAACTCGGGTTCTAACCCAATAAAAAAGGAGCATTGACTTACAGACCGTGGTCTCAAGTTACTTGGTGGTGAAATTTGTTTTCTACTCTCGGTTTCCATGTACATATAAGCAGAGCACTCTCTCAAGTTCATGAGAGAGATGCGCTGTTGCCATAGGCCATCGCCATCTCCATCTCCAACACCATCTTCAATCACATAGGGGATTTCACGGGTTAGGGGATGTGTAAATGTGTAGGTACCTCACGATTTGTGTCATTCTTTTTAGGTTGTTACGGTATAATCAAAATAGTATGGTGGGTGCTAGTGTAGTGATTTAGAGCAATTGCTCCCTTATGAAAGGTTATGCTCATTGTAACCCCTCATTACTGGCTCCCTGTTAGGTGTATAGACGAAAAGAATTGAGACATTGGCATGAAATATCTAACTCTTCTATTGAGGATTGAGCTACTCTGCTGATTCTTCCAACTCCCTTAATAGCTCAGGGTTTATTGAAAATGGTGTAGTTTATGGCATAACCTCCAGATTTCTTTTATTCCAATTCTCTTGCAGTTTTAATGCCATTTCTATGGCACAAGCTCACAGAACACTTTCACTGTCAAAACAAATGCGAGCTTCTATTTAAGAAGGGATTTAGATTTTTAAAGGAAAGTTCGGGTGACAGTTTCAGCTTGAAATCATATAAACATAGCAGCAATGAAAACAATGGGGACAGGCAACAAAGTGAAGACCAAATGTACTTTCTACACAAGGATGGGTTGTTCTCCTTCAAGTTCAGATATAACTATTAATGAATCTGTCAACTCAAGGGAGAGGGGTTCTGACTTGGGATCTGGATTAATAACCTGCAACATCACATAAGACGTGTATGAGAAGTCTAAAGCAATTTCTGAGTCAAATCCAAATCAAGATGTTTTTACCTTCTTGTTGTCTTTCACATAACCTATTGCAACTTCTTTCCGTAATTGCGCTCTTTCGGTAAGCTCAAAGAATGAAGGATTCTCTCCCTCTTTAATATAGAGGCTTATATCCTGTCAGAACAAACACATGCAAAGTATAAAATACAAGGCTGTGATGGATATTCAATCAGGATCTTCTGGCAGGAAAGGGAAAAAAAAAAATACGACATCCAATCGGGATGTAACCAAATCAGTATGTCTCTCATTCTGAATGTGACCAAGCCCTCCTAATACTTCATCCTTTTCTTTTCTTTTTCTTGGAAAAATCTATTAAAATTGAGTATTAAAAGCACTTACCTTTACATATATTTCATCACCCTCTGCATTTAAGATGTCTTTCCACACCTCATTTAGTTCACTGTTCTCAGCAACTGTTATGCACAAACAGACGATCACTTGTTATTTTGGAATACGACTGGTATATATGTTACGAGAGCTAAGTGTAGTACAATGATTCAAGACCTTGAGCTGTTACGAGGCTCATTACTTCCTCTGCAGCAATGTAAGTCAGGGACGGCTTAATTCTTGTGATCTGCAGAAATTTTCGGTGTAAATATTTCAATATTAACACTAATGTGAACAAATATCAGTAGAAATCATAAACATCGACAAAAGTCTGCTGAAGTATACTTGTTTGCCCAATTTTGAGTCCACGATCTCAGCAACTAAATTCTGTACCTGCAACGCCACAACCTTGTTACTTTACTTTCTCTAGTGAAGATTATGTCTTAGTTATTGTGAAACCTATTTAATTAACTAAACTCAGAGTCTGAATTTCACAAATTGAAAATGAAGACTGGTATTGATGTTTAACTGAACTAGACCTACCTTTACATTAAGTTTGTTGCAAATATTTTCAGCAAGAAGAAGAGAATATGCAGATTGCTTGTCTGCCCTGGTTGGATCTGAGGGGAGAATACTTTAATGCAACGCGACCTTAGGATAATTGAAACAACACAAAACCAAGAAAAAAGGGGGAATTCATGTATGTTCACCTCCAAGAAGCCAATCTCTATCAGATATTACAACGATGGACAAGGGAATATCTTTGTTCTTCAATGACTTCTGGATATTCATTATGGTTTCTTGTAAGGTGTCAAAGTTCATTGGATTCCCAATCTGCAGCATATGGAAATAAATAAATGAAGTTTTAGAAGGAGAAAAGGAGACTTCAACAAAAACTAAATTATAAAGCAACAAAGATAACGGCAGAGAAGGTTCAACTCTGTAGGTTGAAAGAGTGGTAGTACCCTATGAGAAACCTTGACGTTTTTGAGTTTGCCTTGACCAGCAACTTGTCTTGCCCTATTTCTGTCATCTAATGGTACATCCGATAAAATTTCCTGCATGCATGAAGATGATAAATTAAGAGTGATGTTATGTCTAGAAACTTAGATAAGTGACCAATGAAAATTATCTTTCATCAAGTGTCAGAATTTATAACAATGACAGCTCATGACGGCATCAGATTTAACATCCATATACAATTATTTATAGAACAACCACCCCGATTGTAAACCAGTTAATGAGGAAATGCATCTTAGGCTACATGCTGAAAAATGTAATAGCAAATAATATAGGGACACATCTCAAAAGTACTCCAATTAGGCTACATGCCTCTTAGTCTCTACCATGTATCTTAGGCTACATGCATCTTAGTCTCTGTCGTGCTTTCCTCAAGGTGGAGAAAATTTCCCAGAATCCATTAAGTTCCTCAATCCCTTCCCCATTGATTCATTTACAATTTGAAAGCCTTCATCATACATGTACTTGCGTAAGTAGCAAGTAGCTGTGCTAAGTTTTTACAGTTCAAGGCAAGAGTTGCTGAATGCTTACTCAATGCATATAGGACTCACAAGAAGATTCCCAAGAGATAAGAGCATACCACGACACTGCCAGGTCCAAGATAATTGTCATATTCTTCAATCATTTCTATGATGTCGGGGCGCCATCCAAGCAGAAGTATAAATTCTTTTGGTCCTAGGGTCCAGTCTGAGCCCTGCATTATAAGAGAATTCAGATTTTGAAACCCAATCTTTCAAGCCCTGGTGGCCTTCAAGCAATTATGTTGTAGTAAAGTCGCACCTTGGAACCTGGTTTATTGGGACGCCTTACAATGTTTTCCAGTCGTGTTTTCAATTGTAAAGCATGCGATTGGGTACTACCATTCTTTTCTTGATCTTCCAAATTTTCATTAGCATTGCCTATTTCTCTCACAACATTTGAATAAGCAACATGTGGTTTCTTAGTCCCATTAACAGGTGCAACGAACAATACCTACATGAGGAAAGTGCACAATGTTGAGAATTCACAAATAAAACTATGGGAGGAATTTAACAGTTTCATCAATGCAGAACATTTCATAAACAGATAGCTGAAAATGATGGTTAACCACAACCCAGTAGCCAGCAAACAGCATAATGCAAATACCAAAACAAATGAACCAGTCACACAGTGAATCCGGCCAGGCTTCCATGATTCTCTTAGTTCTTTCTTCTATTTTTGTAACTATTAAATTAATAATAGTTTTGTCTAACTGTCCAATCATGATAAATAAAATAGGAACTGGTGGAAGTAAAAAATCTAGTTAACCATCAGTTTCTAGAGATATTAACAAAAAGAAACTTTAACTGACATTGTGTTCATGATTCAAATTTCCATACGTCATAAGAAATTTCAGAGCTATTGGTGTAAATTAAGTCAAGAACTTCTCATACTTTGTCAGTTTCCTGCAAGATTTCATCATCATAAGGGTGGAAGTCTATCTTCCCGTTCCTATAAAGCCCACAAACAACTGCCTGAAGGGATATCCAGTCAGAGGAAGAATAAAAATCAGCCAACTGCAATAAATTTTACACTAGCAGAATTACATTAGGCAGGTAATACCTCTTGAAACCCATGCCGTAATCTCCTATACTTAAGCCCTGCTAAACTTGGAAAACTGCAAAGATTAAATACATTTTCTGCAACGAGTAGAAATGATATAATTAGTGTGCCATCTCAGAGCTGAACAGGGAGCTGGTTCCAATTACCTAACAATAAAACCAACCTAATGTAAAAATTGCCACCACAAATAAGAACAACCACACACATCCATGTCTGAGTTGATAGATCAAAGTTCTAGTGCATCGGTTCCGACCAAACATTTCAATTCATATTTATAAAGATATTGGGGTCTAAAGGTATGGAATTATCCACAGAGGTAAATATATTATGGGAGAAATTATCAACAAAAACTAGCGCATTTCATCTGTAATTTTGTGAATGTTGATTGTTAATCTTTGTCCTTTTACTTAAATAATTTTCACTCTCCCTCTAATGGGAAAATAACATCAAACATATATAAAAACAAGCATACCAAAGCATCACAGGCAGAAGATAACTTAGTGCCACATGGAATAACAAGAGGTTGAGAATTACACAACACCACAATTTCTCTCTCTCTCTCTCTCTCTCTCTCTCATGGTTAGATTTTAAGACGACAATGAGTTAAAAGGTTCTGTACAAGCTGGATCTTCATATCCATAATGTTCTGTAAATTCAAAAGGGATAAAGAAATATTTCAAAAATGGTTACAAGATATCCCCATTTCTCAATATGTCAAAAAAGTCCTAAAATACATCAAAAAAATTTACTGGATAAAGGACCAAATGTTTTATTAAACATATCATTAATGGTTCCACCAATATTTAGTTCAAATAAAATTTCAAGAGTAGCAGTTTTATTGGAACTCTCCCATATCCAAAATCTTAAAATATATATTGCTTAAGTAACCAATAGTAAAGGACCTACTGCTACTTGCATTCGGTAATCTGAACCAAACCAACACATGAATTTGGAATGGCCATTCTAAATTACCTTGACAATAGCATTCGAGAATGTCTATTATTCTTATCCTCTTGAATAACAATTCAAAGTTTTGGAAATGTATAATTGAGGAATAAAAAGTAGAATGTAGTAAATGTCTTAACGAAAAAACTAGTTTCTCCTTGAAGAGAGACTTGTACCATACTTCGATAATTAAGCAAGTGCCTGTAGATCTTTATGAGTCCCTTTTGACGAGAGCATTGAACAAATAATTTGGATGCACCATTTTCTACAGGCTCTACTTTTAACCCTGAGATTGACTTCAAGAGCTCACATGTATTAGAACTTGAGACCTGCATTCATTGGGGAGGGCAAATGTAACATGATTTTAGCAAACTTCACAATATAGTTCAGTGCAAAGATTGATTAGTGATATACCTCAACAATTGTGGGGACAGATTCCATATTGGGGATGGGTTGAAGAGCCAGAACAGATAAAAAAGCATCGGTGTCAACTTCATACCTAAACAGTGGAAGATGTCAAGTCAAACAAGTTCAAGAGAGTGGAAATTTTCGAGGTGGCAATGGCATTTTCAATATAGCTCATAACTGCCAATGGAATGATATACAAATCCAAATAAACTTTGACAAAACCCTTGTATACTCTAAGATGACTTTCAGATAGAAGTAAAAGTTGATCAAGTTCTCACCGATCTCCCTTCGTTGGCAGTATAATTATGGCACGTGCCTTGTTGGCAGCGGCTCTTTCGAATGATTTTGTTAAACTAAGGCTGCAACTGTAACAGTAGAGCCTCAATGTAAGAATCAGAACACAAAGCCCATCATACCAACACTTTGACAACTTTTATTGCAACATTAGATAGAGATGAATTTTACAAGATTATAGGACTTGAGTTATATGATTTCTAAGTAGGCGTACCTCTTTGAAAGGATATCAATATGAATAAGATCTTTGGCTAAATTGTCAGCTAGCTTGTCCATCTGCTTTCTTGGGAGATCCGACATAAGAAGAATTCTCTGCCTCCTGTGAACATATACACAAGCCAGTAATTTAGCCATGCAATCCTGATATAAGAACCTCTGTTGGCAGTACAGAATAAGATTACCTAGCTGTAGCAGTACCTAAGCGGACGGCAAATTCATGATACTTGTTTAGTTGCTTTAGTATGAAAGAAAGATGACTGTTCACTCCACAAATAATGATATGATCACTCTCCAGAACTTGCATTTGTGCGCCTTCTCTGAGCCTGTACATATTATTCTGTGCAAATGATGGTCATAAGGATGCAATCTACATAATGTTAGATGTATGATAATGTTTATTGATTCAAGAACTTACCCTGAACTGTTCAGTCATTGTGCTCAATAAGCGAGAGTAAAATAATATGCCCCATATTGCAAGAATGAAACCAATAACACGTTCAACACGTGTTCTTTGCTGCAGAGTACATGTTATTTACAATCATACGGAAAAAAGTGAAATTATGACAAAAGAACCAAATCAGAAAATCAGAAAACGCCATCACACTTTTAGATGTGTCGATGATGAACACAGACATGCCCAAGCCTCCCAGAAGCAGTCCTCTAAAGACTCATTACTACCCCTGTGTAATTTGAAATGCATTCAGATTGCAAACAAGCATGAGAATTAAATGCAGAAATAATAAATTCACTTGAGAAGACTAGTACCGAAATGGATTGTCAACCAAACAAAGTTGCTCAAGAGATAGATGGATTGATGGGAAAACAAAGTATAGCAATCTAATATTCTAGATGCTAGAAGAATAGAAATTTGGCTAAATAATGAAATACCATAAACCAACATGAAGCAGACAATGCCATTTACCATGTGAAAGTAATTCGAACTGCTGTTAGAAAGGAATATAGGTTACCTAAACTTGAAGAACAGGAAACCACCAATGATAACAAATGAGAAGCATGCTACCAGGAGCACTAGAAAGAACCTAGAAAACATTTACAAAAGAATTCAGTCAAATAAGAACATAAAGGCCAAATAAATTACATGCATGAAATGATGAATTAGAAAAAATACTTTTGAACAATCAGAGGAACAATGTTGACCATTCACAACTGAAATTAACCAGAAGGCTGATTTTATCATTAAACTTTAGATTGTCACAGAAGCATACACAGATCCACGTTGAATAATATACATCTTTTATGGAGCTTCTGCATGATTATATAAGCCCAAGCACAGAAAGCTTTAGACCATTTAGTGCCAAAGAACGCACTATTATGTAAACCTACCCTAAGTAAGAATTAGGGAAAAAGGATAAAACATTTATCATTATTATTGTGTGTACACCCTGAGGGCATCATTTGAGGCATTCTAATCCTACATGTTCTACAAAATTCCAATTTCTTCCCAATCTGCCAAGTTTTAAATAGTACCAAAACAGAAAAGTGCACAATCAATAGAGTTGAGCAACTAATAAAATTCAACAGATTATATTTGTAGTGTGGAAAAGAATATGATGCAAACCTTTTAAACTATGTTTTATGGGACAGGATGAAGTAGAAGGAAATTTCTGGATCAAAATATCATAATCTATTCTACATAAGTTTTTAATATCACTTTCATTTTTGCCAAAACTAGCTTGAATAAAAGTGAACCTTTTGGATCGAGTGACCCTAATCGTAGTTCACTGGGATACTTGCCTATTCTGGTAACTTACTGAACAAAATGCTTGAAATTTATGCCATTGCATCTTTACTTCAAACAAGAAGGCAATAATCAAGTAGTTCAGTTACCCTACTGTCCACTCATGTTGAAGAAATAATGCCAGGTTGATATCTTAACATCTGAAACCACAAAATCTTAAAAAAGAAACCAAAACCTGAACTTAACAATTCAACAGCAAAATAACCAGATGATTACAAGATGAAGGGTTATGAACAAGGGCAAAAACAATTATATAATTCACTTACGTGGCAACATTTTTCTCAAGTTGGATGTTAAATAGATACAATAACCGGGCAAAACTCCACCTAATATCTTGAAATGAAGGTAAAGAGACATCCAACCCAAGAGGCATGGGTTTATTCAAAGAATTAGAAACGCGGGCAAAAGGCAAGGTGGCAGCCCCAAAATTTTGAACAACACTGGGAAGTTTCTCTTGGACAATCTTAATGAAAGTGTTAAAAATATTGACTTTGCCAGTCTAATTGACAAATATAAGGACACCAAATCCCATCGTGACTTTAGCAAGGTGAACCTGCACATACAGCAAATTCCATCAAGAAATTTACTAAATAATAACAGCACCATGACATTAATCAAGTGAAAAATCTGAAGCCAGAAGGTTCTACCAGATTAAAAGGATTCAGATTAGAATGAGTTTGTACAAGTTATCATGGATACAGACACTTGATAACAGAGAGTAACAAGTGAATTCACTAAATAGAGGAACATGGAAAGTGGTGTAAGCTTTTATTCAGCTATGAGAGCAATCAAACGAAATATATTCTGGGGACAAGCTTTGTTTGGAAGTTGTTAACTTGATAGAAGACTAAATACGGGTGATACAAAGAGGTTTGGAAGAAAGTATAACTAGTGAATGATAGACTTCAATATGCATTTTCTCACAAGTCTAAGAGTCTTACCTTGCATGGGCAAATGAACAATGATTTAGTGAATAAAAAAGCTTAATTCATACATATAGCTTGAAGGGTAAATTCCAGAAAAACAGAATACAGACATTTTAGCCATCTTTTACAACAAGAAGAAAAAGTAGAGTAGGTTGTCACTGCTGTGGCATGGCTTTTCTGAAATATTATCAAGCCTTGTAATGATTCGTGCTCAAAATTTAGCCTTTTTGGTACTGTCATTGTTGAAGTAGAGAACAATGCAAAGGCCAGCAAGAACACATAAATTATTGAAAGCAGTGAAAAGAGTTTTGCAAGTATCAAGTATCATTGCTCCTTAACTAGTAGTTATAAATTTGTAAGTATCGTGTGCCATTGTAACATCCCTTTCTTACATAGGCATGTTCTCATTATGATAAAGAGAGATTTCCCAAACATAAAGGAACTTCATTTTTGTGCTTATAGCTATGAAGATTAAACCAAAGATCCCATGCAACAAAAAATAATGACAATTTTCTTTAAGCAGATTCATACATCTAATGCTATTGTCATAAAAAATAAAAATAAAAAAGAAGAAGAAGAATAAGAAGAAAGCTTTACATCAAATTCTCACCTGAGAAATATTAATCTGATCTGTACTAGGGAGTTTGTCATTCGAATCATCTACATACACAGTGGAACCTAACTTATTTCCTGCCCTTTGAGAACTGACCTCACATTTTCCTGTAACAAAAATAATCACAATATGTGTGAAATATAAAAGAATGCAAAAGATTCCCTAGGGAATCATCAGAATATAAAGCCAATTAATAGACCTGATCTTTGGCTGTGTTTTGGGTGATTTAGTTGGAAAGAAAAGAGAACTTTGACAGCTGTAGGGGTGAAGAGGTGGAGAATTTGTGAAATAGAGTTCATATTTGGGGATCATTATGGGCTTCAGTCTCTACAGAATCTCAGGGTATACCTTTCTTTGCGATTTTTCCAGATTTGAGGGTTGCTGTTTTTCAAAATAAGTTTCAGTGCATGTAATACTTTCGTCTCCGGTTTCAGTAGACATAATATCCTCTCATCTGTACTCATTTTTTCCAATAAAATTGTGTTCTTGTAAAACAAAAATAGCATCAAATTGTTGAGATTGTTGAGGTAAGTCCTCTACATAGTGATTTAAAAATTAAAAATTGGCGAAGTAATCCAACTCCCTCCCTCGTGTGAATCATGGACCTCAACTTCACATAAGAAGCTCGACAATTTCTTAAATCAACACTTTCATACTTGATAAAATAAACATACAACATTCCAAAATCTTATTAGTATAGACAGCTTATTCTCACCTCTGTTTTGTACTGTGAAATTACTTGCATGTAAAGATGAAGATGTTATCCACCAAAATTGGCATGGCATTGATTTCCTGAGAAGTATCGTGTCAAAGTTAGCATCATATGGCTCATCTACACTCAAATTCAGGATAACTATACTTCAATACTTGCTCCCATACGTGTAACATATAGTACATTGTACAAAAACAGACATGAGCAAATGCATTCTAAATTACAATTTCCCTCCGTTACATAAAATGGTATTATCACACAATACGCTTCGGACAGAAATAGGAAAGCTTTCATACATAATACTATATAATCAATCACGTCACTAAATCTGATATTCCTGCATACTGGTTCCTCAACACCTAGCAGTTTGATCAGCAATTATAAATGGAACTCAACCATGAGACATTTATGTGTGTAACATCAGACATTAACTAATCATTCTCATCAATAAGTTCCTACTCTACAGGAAGAATGCATACTTCCAAAATCCAAGCAGGCAACGATGTGAATGTCACTGTACGGCAGAAACCAAAGCATGCGAAAGGCAATTAGTAAACTAGTACTTAGCCAAAATAATAAGGTAGCTTATGCAGAGCATTTCATTCAAGATCCACGGAATAGTAAAACATTTAAGCCAAAGTATTTAGATTATCAATGAAATCCAGTATGTCATTCTGCAAAGGAAAGGTGAACCGAAACCTAGAGAAGTCCTCAACAAATTCATGATGATCACTCCCTTGCCCTTGCCACCATACTTCAGCTCCATCCAGTTAAACTTAGTAACATAAAAAAAACTTGAATTCCTTCTAGGCAAACCAACACACTCCCTTTGTCTACCAAACTACCAACTCCAACAAGTTCACACTTTTATTTATCACAGAATTTGGCATTACCCAATAGGTAAAAACCTGAAATCTCTTGGTTCGCATAACATTCATCTCACCTGCTAAGAATTTCAAGCACTCCCCAGTTCCCAAATACTTAAGAGGATTAAAATCCACCCAGAACACCAACCAACTACCAAGTGATGAGGTTGAAATTAGTTTGGTCAAAGCATAGCAGCAACAATAAACTAATTCATAAACCAGCAAATAAACCCTTTTGACCTTGAATGTCCAGAAAACCAACCGCACTAAAATTCTCATATGAATGCCAATGCCATATAATCAAATACCACAAACACACTGTCACAGAAACACACAAACAAAACCAAAATGGCATCAAGAAGAACTGCCACTTTGGGTAATTGAAAAGATGAAGAACAAATACCTCTTTGAGGAAGAAAAACGGTTGGGTGTAGGAGGAACTCGACGAGGAAAAACGCATAGCTGCAAGCTCTGCAACTGACTCACAACCATTGCTGTGTGTAGTGTCAGAGATGTTTGAGTTTGAGGTTCGGAAGAAAGAAACTGGGGCCGACGAGGAGACAGAACACAAAGGCAGCAGCAACACAAAGAAAAGTGAGAAAAGAAGAGAAAGCGAGATTCATTAAAGTCTGAGCTGTCTTTTTCAATATTAACAGGCTTTTGGTAATCTACACGAGGCACCAACATAACATGGACCCACCTGGTCCCCTCTCAAAGTCCTCGCAAGCATACAGTCCTTGTCAGCTCTTTGGAAACCCACAGTGCTTCGAGTTTAAGTAATGACCACCACGCACCTTTGGTTGTTTTTTTTTTTTTTTTTTTTTTTTGTATTTCAGTCAAACAAGAACAGCAAAAAGAGAATTTTTGTATTTTTGTTTTTGTAAAGATAATGTCATGATATGTTTGTTGTTTGAGGAATGGATTGCCAATGATAATGGCATGATATTTCTATTTTATAAGAAGAAGAAAAAATGTACTTATTTGACATGGCAATCCATATATGAATAATGATGTGATTTTATTTTTCACACAAAGATTTCATAGAATATATGATTGAATAAGAAAACTTCAACAAATTTCATATACGAAGTTTTGTTAAATTTTATTGCATGGAAATTTGGATGTCCATAAGTCTTAGGTGGTTATTTAATACAAGTAAGGTTAGAGAGAATGACTCGAATTTAAGTGCAAGAGGACGAGTTCATTATCCTAACCAACTGATCTAACTCACGTTTGTCCCTTAAGGGTATGTTTGGTACATCGTATTAGACTCTAGATAGGAGTAAATAGTTCATGTCAATTGTTTGGTGTCAACTTGTATTATTTAATTATCGGACTATATTAAGCGGATTAGATTTTTAATACTCTCCTTACCCGACTAACTAATACAACCCACACACCTCGGCTTAGATAATACACGCTTAATTATAAGGTTAGGAAAGAAAAAAAACGCTCTACATTTCTTCTTTGCTATCTTCTCCTCATATCTATCTCTCTCTCTCTCTCTCTCTCTCTCTCTCTCTCTCTCATGGATTGATCAGCACTAATGACTACTCCGATGAACCTCTAACCCCAGCATGTTGGCTCTTCCTCCAGCACCTAATTAACGAATAATCCATTGTACCATAGACATAGACTCAATCAGTCCCCTCCTCTTAAACCACAGATTCTCATTCCCTTTTAGTTTTGATCGATGCCCATCTTATGCGTTGTTCAATACATATTTGGATATTCGATTGTGTAGAAACACAATTGACAGAATTTTTTATAGATTGGTAGACTCTGGGTGTGGGCGTCGGTGGGGGCTGCTCATGTTCCAGATTGGGGGTTGGATGTGTTGAGAAGATTTGGGATGGACTACGATTGAAAAAATAAAACGCTGAAGCAAAAGACCTTATAGTAGAATTTGGTGAATTTGATAGTAGAGGTTCAAAAATTGGATTTATGTTTCTTGGGTTGAATTATTGATAACAGAGAAACATTAATTTCTATGGTTCTGGTTGTGGTTTCTATGCTCACAATCGACAGGATAGGCCCTCCCAAGCGAAACATAATTGTATACATCCTTGATGATGGAATGGCATTGAAGATCCATTGATGATATAGAATCGCACTGTAGTTTCTTTTTTTTTTTTTTTTTGTTTGTGTGTGGTGTGGTAAATCTAGCATTGTACGTTGCAGGTATAGGATGTTAGTACACCTCGATTAAATTAAATTGAGTTACTTTTTCTTTTTTATTTATGGAGTTCGATCCATTGTTATCTGACGGAGCACTAAACACAGTATATTGTATAACTTAGTCAGACTATTTATCCAGTGCAGTACCAAACGCCTTAAAATATTACGGATAAACAATCAGTACTATCCAGAACAAATTAATACTATCTGACTGAAATTAGTCAATACAATCCGATGTACCAAACGACCCCTAAGTGGTTTGAGATTGGTAAGATTATTATCATTTAACACACATATATATATATATATATATCAGATACATGTTTGGATCACGTGGCTTATTTTATGAACATTAGAATCCCTTCTCGTTTTTTGGGGGTGTACTAATATTATGAATCTTTGAAACTTTCTTTAATATACGATTGAATCTTCACCTGATTATTATTAAGGTTTTTTGTCACTAGGTTTCCGTTTTCATTGAATTGATGAATCAGTCACGTGGTTTCCGTTTTCAACTTGTCACTTGTCTTTCTTTATGGTTTTTGTCATTCCACTACTTGATTGACATCAAGAAAATGATACACGAGAAGGGTACGTACGCACCAGTTATACCTTCTTCATCGTCTCAACTCAAGTGAGTGGAGGAGGTGGATTGTTGAAGCATGAGGGAAATAATGATCACTAACAGAAAGTAACAGAATAAATTTTAAAAGACCATTCATAATATAAAAAAACCTTTGATTTGACATGCACGAATAAATTATGCTTTAGGTTGATAATCAGTAATTCCAAGTCAAACGTATGGTTAAAGCCTACATGAGCTATTCATTTTAAATTTTAAAAAAGCCCTAATCTTTCGATGCATGGATAAGAGTTTAGCCAAGTTGGCTATAGTGAATATGCTCTCTTATTATATATTTGAGTTCCAATTCCCCCGTATAGTTTAGATTATATTAACATATAATATCGTTTGTATAAAAAATCAAAATAAAAAGACAACCAAGGACTAATAGATAGATAATACGACACTAGGTTAGTTGACGGTACAACAAACTAAGTTGAAAGTCTTTTGTGTGCTTAAGGTCAAAATTTCATGTTGATTATCCAAATGTAAAGAATCTTGTTACTTTAAAATCTCATTGGAAAAGGTCATTGTAACAGTCTTCTAATAAGGATGTTTTAGCAGCTAGCTAAAACAGACCAAAATGGAATAAACAAGCTCTGGCACTCATTGAAGTGAATGGCAAAACAAGGACCACTGTGACACCCAATCACTAGGAGTTTCTAGGACCATGCCTTATCCTGACCAAAAGGAAACAAAATGCCAATTGGGGGTTTCAGCTTTTTGAACATGATTTGAATGCTAGATTTGTTATTTTGCAAAGTTGATGTGGTTGGAGAGTGACCTCCCACACTAGCTAGCACAATTCTTTGGTCCCAGCAGATGAATCATATCACATGTCTAGTCACACATTGAATTTCATACCGGTCTAATCTCAATATACGAGTCTTTTTGTTTGTGTGTGCCGGACAAGTGACGTGATCTACAAGACCATAGAGTTCTTACTTCCTATGCTCTTGCTGTGTTCTTGGTAATTTAATGGGCCTTCAATTAGAATTTAATGCTTCTCTTTCCCGGCTATTAGGTTCCTCCAACCCTTTTATTTCTTCGCTGATATGACTCAAATCAAGTTAACAGTCAGGGTTTTAGAAGCCGGGAGGCTAGAGCTGGGTCCTGTCCTTTTCACTTTCTTTGCCCCACTTGTTTCACAGGCTTCCGTCAGTTGTTGGATTTGGTCGTTACTCTGACATACTCTCTGCTGCTATAAAGTAAAACTTCGTATCCTGTTCACCAGCTACATATGTCACCATGACGAAAATGTTACAAGTAGAAACAGATTTATTTATTTACAGATACATGTGACTCAAACTTTTACTGCTCATGGTTTGTTTTTTTTCTTGTACATAGTCTTTACTAGCAAATTCAAATAGTTGCGAAACTACATAGACGATACCACACACTTGTATTCACGAGGAGAATTCGACTCTTTCTTTCGCCAAACAAGGAAGGGGAAAAAAACAAAAAGAAGGAATTGCTTAGTTCATCAGGATTCACCTCGCTCGTACTGGGGGAGCCGATGATCCATCATCGGAGATGTCAAAAAACAGATCATCACTCTTGCACAAGGCATAAACAATGTCTACCATACTTGGCCTTTTTGAAGGATCTCTATGCACACAAGCAATGGCAACAGTCACAACATTCACTATGCTTTCCATTGAGCAAGACTCCAAGAAAAGTTCCCTGTCCACCCACTCACGCAATTTCCTTGCCTTCTCTTCCTCATTCCCCTCCAAAATCCTACCAGCGCTTGCCCACAAAACATTCCCACCTTCATCAATGGCCGGCTTCCCCGAAACAAGCTCGAGCAAAACCACCCCGAAAGAGAACACATCCATTTTTGTTGACACCACCCCATCAGCTAGATACTCCGGTGCAATGTAGCCTTGAGTTCCAACAATGTGCATTGTTATGGCATTGCAACCAGTCTTTGCTAGCCCAAAATTGGCTATTTTGGCTCTCATGTTCGAGTCTAAGAGAATATTGCTGCTCTTGATGTCTTTGTGCACAACCTTCGGCCTTGTGTGCTCATGAATGTATTGGAGACCATTAGCAACATCAATAGCAACTCGCAGCCTTGTTTTCCAACCCAATTTTTCATTATGGTTTTCATGCAGCCATGAATATAGAGAACCATTTTCGACAAACTCGTAAATTAGATAGCAACAATCATCCTCATGGTCTATGCAGAAGCCCTCTAGCTTCACCAAATTTCCATGGTTTACCTACAAAATTTGAAACCCACTGTTTTGTCAATTATAACTCTTAAATTTGGCCGAGCATAGTAAATTAAGGGAAAATAATCTTCAAATTTTGTTCGGTTCTATTTATTTTTTATGGGAGGGAAATTAGTGCAAGGCCCATACTCATGAAGATTAGGCCTTCAACTCCAAGCCTGGACTTTTATCTAAACAGTCTAATTCAATTCTTCTGACCAGAAGCATACAGGGCAAGGAAATGTCCACTTTGACCTTAGCCAGCCTATTATTATAAGACATGAAAAATGATTCCCAACCAAATACATACCGTCCAAATCCAACTATTGAACCAAAAAGAATGACTAGAAAACAAAATTGCAAGGGCACGTTTGGAAGTTTCTGCACATGGTTTATGAACGCAATATTTTACTTCATTAAAAGTCCAACGAACACAATATTTGACTTCATGTTTTTAGCAATAAGTCTATCTTAACATGATATATTATACAATTACTTATATAGAGCCTATTTAGAGAGAAAAATTCAAAACTAGCCACTTGTCATTTTCTAATTGGTTTTAGAAATTTTTAACACACTAATAACCAATTAGAAAATGACAAGTGACTAATTTTGAGTTTTTCTCTCCAAATAAATTTTATATGAGTAATTGTATAATATGTCGCTAAAATGAGCTTATTAATTAAAAGCCCTTCATTTTATCTATAAAGCTCATCACCATTTTCCAATATATATGTCTATAGATTTTCTCCTATGTAGACGTCCTAACATTATTACCGTGCGAACACCATATTTTTTTTAAACCTAAGTAATGGACCCAAATGTGACACCACTGACGGCAAACAAATTTTCTAGCATTGTTTTCTTCTTTGGCATGCGTTAAACCTAAGTAATATTTCAAAGCTTCCTACCAAATGAGATACAATATTTCAAAACTTTAATAATAACTAGCCCCTAGAGCATGTGCCAATTGGTTTTCTTTTTTCTTTTTTCTTTTATTTTTAAAATTAAGAAAAGATAACATAGGTAGTTATGTTCAATAAAAGGAGAACTTATTATCTGATTTTGTTTTTAATTTTAATTTTTTAATATGAAAAAATATGAATTTACTATATTATCCTCATTTAATTAATAATTTCAATTCTTAATGTTCGAATTAACTAAGGGCATTTTATGGTATTTTGAATGTTTCACCATTCTCTGCCTTTTGCTTTATATATATATATAGAAGATAAACCCTAATAAGCAGACAAGTCACATTACAAGATTACCTAACCATATTTAGATTAGCAGTAAATAATTGAATATTAGCAACCGAGCAATTTATAATGAGGTTTTTTAACAGCTGTCCTATTCTGCATCCTTAATCTTTTGGAATGATTCAACCTTTTCCTCACCACTATTTGTGACTTTGTTCTTGTACCTACCAGCCAAAACATGCTTACGAACCCTAATTGTACTACTAATTATTAATTAAAAGATAAACAACTTGCATAAATGCCATGCCTTGCTTAACTGAGCCTTTTTGGTTTAACGTAATGAGAAGAATCATTCAAATGAGCTGACATCGACCACAGTTTATTTTATATAACACGCTTGTTAATAAAGTTTTACGGCAGAAGCAGTTCAAATTCGGTGGCCTAATTTTTATTCTTTCCTTCTGGTATTGCTATTGAGTTTAACGTTCAGTTTTTTAACAGAGATCTTAAAAACTTAAGAGTGGTTAAGAGGAGTTATTCCTACATTTGACGTCCTATTTTTCATTCCTCCCTCCTCTAATATCGCAATATCTCTTGTACAAAAATAAACAAAAAAGCTCTAAACCTTAAAACAAAATCTTTTTGGGTCCTAAAGCAAAAGGTGGCCAATTTATGCAGAAAAACTTACTTGTAACGTGGTTAACATTATTTTGCTATCATGGTTGATAATACAATAACACGTAGAAAATTTATCTCATGTGTTATTACGTCATCAGTCCGGGATAGCAAAAAGTGATATCCTTGTTATATGAAAGTCTAAATTGACACCTTCTACGTGTGGCTAGAAAATAAGAAATAATTGTGCCCCGACCAATCACGACATGCGCATAATAACTTTGCATGTGGCAGTTGGTGATTGGCTGGGATAGCACACCGTTTTCACACAAGTTTTTCCGGTAGAAAAGTCCTTGTTTCTATGTTTCTATGTTTCTATGTGGACCTGTGTGAATCTAACATAAACAAAGGGTAAAAAGAAAAACAAAAGCAAAAAGTTAAATTACCTTTTGTAAGATCTTGAGCTCCTCATAGGCATTCCACTTCATCTTCTTGATGGCATAGAGCTCTCCATTAATGGAACCTTTGTACACAGAGCCTTCAATCAAGCTATTCTCTCTGAATCCATTTGTAGCCTCTCTCAAGTCTTCAATTCCAAAAACTCTGTACTTGTCCAAGCAATCTGAAACATCAGCCATCAAACTCACCTCCATTTCCTTTGACTGCTTAGATCCCTGTTTGCTCCTATACAGAATTTGGTTCTCCTTCTCCTCATCTCCCTTCCTACCTACCCTCTTTTTCAACTTACCATCTCTGTAAATTGAAAACCCAACAACCAAAATCAACAAAAACCCAGTGAACCCCAACGCAATTGCCAATCCTCTTATTAACCCTTTCCTCTCAGTCTTCACAGAAGCTGCAGCAGAAGGAGTAACATCAGGCTGTGAAAGCTCTGGAAGCTGAGTCACTGGTACAAAAATGGTGTCAAAAGGCTGAATGTTATTGCCATTAACATCAGTTATAGATTTTTCCTGCACCCCAAACAGTGAAGCAACTGCTGATATGTTATCAGAAGGCTGAAACACATAGGAGACGAGATAATTGACTTGGTTCTGCAACTGGGTTCTGTTTGGGCACTTGCAAAAGATCGGAAAATATGCAGTGACACCAATTGTCAAGTTGGTAGCCACAAGATCAGGGTTAACAAGCTCAACAGATTGGTATGTGGTGAGGTTTTGAAAGCTGCGGCTCGAGAGGCGGAAAAAAGTGTCACCTGATTTGATTGTGACTGAGAGATTGGCATAAGAAATGGTCATGGTGGCGTTGGGAGAATTGCAGGAACAAGGGATTGGGATAAAAAGAGGCTGGTCAGGGACGAGAGTTGCGTTTGAGGAGGAGATGTTGCTTGGTTTTGAAATCATGAAGCGGCTAACAGAGAAGAGGTCACCTATGGTGGCAAGGTCAAGGAAGTCAGGAGCCGAGGCTCTGTAAAAGACATAGGTATGGCATGGATAGGTGCTCTGGTTGGCTATGCAGGTGTAGCCTTCAGTGACTGGTCTTGATACTATTTGAGCTTGTGAATGGTGAAGAAAGAGATGGTAGTAGAGGAAGAAGAGCAGGGCAGAAGAGACGAACTTGGGTTTGGTACTCATTTTTTTCTTCTTCTTCTTTTCTAGTTCTTGCTCTTTGTTTTGTCTCTGAATTAGATCTACCTGTATATATATATAATGTAATGTATTGGTGTTATTTGAAGTGGAAGAAAATTAAGAACTGGAAAACCCTGTCAAGATTGTGGTCAAAGATGCTTATGTACAGTGTATTTGTCTATTTTCCAATCGTCAATTGGATCAGGGCCCCACCACATAAAGTTTTTCCAACTTATACAATTTTTCTAGTCAACCAGGTAAACCCGTCTAGTCAGTAATCCATAACCATGATCCAGTGGATTTGTTCTGTTCAGATCAAGTCGATATAATAAAGTTTGGATTTCTGATCAGAACCTCCTATGATAGTAGAACCATTGAATTGTTAAGACTTAATGGGTTTTACTAGGAACAATTGAGAGTTTGAGCGACTCACTGTAGCATACGCATATTCCATACTGACAGTATGAATTATTTATCCCAGGTGACACTCCATTTGAATGATCCTACTTTCCAAAACTTGACCTACAACTACTACAGAGGTTTGTATTGGAAGACAGTGGTAATACCACTAAGAGCTGGAAAATTTCTGCCATAACATGCCTTTCAAGCTAATTACAGTTGAGAGAAGAAAAATATCTGTGAGAAATTGAAGTCTTTTTTTTGGGGGTCAATGTGAGAAATTGAAGTCATGCGTTTGATTATGATTTCACTTGCATTAATGTTGACGGTAGACGGACGCCAAGACAGAGTGCCGTATACGAGAGGTCGCCAACAGAAGTCTTTCTCTTTGGGGCCAACGGTGGCCACCAGATCCAAAATTCTTACAGAAGATCATTAAGTTTACAGTTGACATTTCCATCCACTGTTTGACTGCTTCTAGAGAACATAATAGTCATGGGACATGGGTTTGACTTTGAAAACCAAATGAAAAAATAATATCTGGTACAAATAGTATCTTGCAAAGCTCAAAACCAAAGCCAACGGAAACATATATGGTCTTAGTTTTTTTTTTTTTTTTTTTTTTGTTTTAATTTTTTTAATGGTTTTGGTTTTTAGAACCATGACAGGAGGAAGTAGTGCCCGGCTTGGATTGGATTGGATTGAAGTTGAGTTCAAATCAATTCTCATAAATTCCATCCGTTTAGGTGGGACTTATAAGACATAATATATTGGGTTATTGTCCATTTTAAAAAGTTCAGTCTCAACGCATCAAACAATGACCAAAACTCCTTTCGCCAAAAAAAAAAAAAAATGACCAAAACTCTTGTCCATTTTAATTGGAAGAGGACAACATGCACCAAGATGAGCAGCAATATTTGATTTTGTGTCACTTAGACAATTATTTTATTAGTCCTTGAATTTAGACCTAATTTGCATTTGAGTCCCTCAATTTCCAAAATGGTTCTCATGGTCCTTTAACTTTAGTTTCATTAGGACAAATAGTCATGCCGTCAATTTTGTTAACTTTTCTGTTAAATGCAGGGGCAAAATGGTATTTTTATCAAAATTTATTAAAATATGAATAAAAAATTAAAATTAAACTTTCTCTCTCTCTCCCCCTCTATCCGGATTTCTACTCCCCCAAAACTTGATTTATTTATTATTATTTTTGTGGTTTTTTATTTTATTTGATTTTATTGTTATTTTAAATATATGATTTTTTATTCTTTTTTTTTGTTTTAATATAAAAATACCATATTGCCCCTGCATTTAACCAAAAAAGTTAACAAAATTGACAGGAGGACCATTTGTCCAAACGAAACTAAAGTTAAAGGACCACGGGAACTATTTTGGAAATTGAGATACTCAAATGCAAATCGAGTCAAAATTCATGGACTAATAAAACGATAACCCTTTTCAAATTTACAAGCCAAGTCAAACATTCCTATTTCGACTGACAGATGGGTTCTTATTCTTAAGGAGAAGCGGAGCTGACAAATAGGTACATGCTGCATAGGTTATGTAATTTGTACACCATCCAAGAAAATCTAATAAAATTATGTGTTCTCATTGGCTTCTAAATTTACAATTACAACGCCTAATATATAAACAAGGAAGTGGAAAGGACAATGCAGAAAGAAAGGACAACATAGAGAATTGCAGAATATTAAAAGAGGCCTTAGAAAATTAGCTATACCTTTCATCCACAAGTTGGTTTAGAATTCCCATTATGGTGGAATTTACAGAACATCAATTATCTCTTCATTATATCTTCCTTCTTCACAGTCACAGTGAAATCCCATAGATCTCCATATTTCTCATTGAAATCCCAAATGTTCATGGTATTGTAGTCAGCAATCAACTTGTCACGAGCTCCCCTCTCCATGTTGTATATCTGAGGCTCAAAGTTGTGGGGTTTATCTGGCTTATCCATCTCAATGACGCAAAATACAATCGTAAACAGACCGGCTCCGATGTACAAGTACTCCCCCTGAAAAACAAAGTAATTGCATAAGATTTCCCATTGACGACGAGCAAAAACATCATATTTAGATGGCCTAAATGACTCCATCCTTCATATATGTCACATCTAAAAGTGGCATTACCGGAACGTGGAGAAACATCCCAGTAGCAATTGCAGGGAGAAAAAGCCATGATATAAGACCTGCCAAAACAATCATACCAGATGATGTTCATTGTAATGTAAGCTAGTGATTTATCAAAGTTCAGCTATAAGTTGTTATACCCTGAAAACCCGTAGGGGTTTCTACTGCTTCAATGTCTTCTGCTATGGATCCCCAAAAAGTTCCTGGATCAGAGAGAGCAGTCTGTGAGAATCTCAACCATAAGGAGGGAAAATTGAACCAAACTCATAGCTCTAAAATGACTCCTTAGATGTTATTGCTCAATAACCTCTTGGATACTACTGTGTTTTCGTTGTCTAATATTCTCTATAACTGGCTCTAGCGGGGGCGGGGGAAACACTGCAAATTTAATTACCATCCCTTGTAAAGTCCTTAAAATCTTGTTAACATTACAATTTTAGTACCAAAACATATTTGTCAATCATAACAAAAACACCATATACTCTTAAAGGTTCTTTTATCAAACAAGCTTATATGTTACATCACTGCACTGGTAAACATCGATTAGAAGAAATCATATCCGATGCGGTTCTAATTCAAAGTTTAGCAACATAACGTGTAACACTCCCGGCCTAAGTGCTAGCTAAAAGGAATATTACTCATGATTTCATAACTATGCTATTGTCAAGTTCAACTACTTTTTTATATACAAATTTAAAGTAAGAATACCTTTGTCCTCGCCTTCGTGGTAAGTGTGGTGCCCATCATACTCACCGTACTTAAAATCTTCCTGAAAAATAAACCACATTTGAATTCTTAATTAATCATCAATCAAGATAAATTCATCTAATTTTATATATATATATAGTCTGTGAATGTTTGTACCATGCTGATACTGTTAGTCTCCCAACGATCATGGGGGTCTTCGTTGAGATCAGGCTCAATCTCCGCGAACCCAGCTGCATTCAACCTAGTGAGCCTTTTCTTCCCCAATTTTCCGTACAATTTGGAGGTTGTGAAACTCTGATCACCTGAGGAAACCTTAACCCTAGTTTTCGGTAGCTTGGAGCTGAGTTTGGGCACAGTGCAGGGGCAGACGACTGCGAGGGAGGAGCAAACCGCCATTTCTGGTTTATCTTCGATTTTGTGGCCGTTGTGTGAGGTTCAATTGCGCGCTATCTGCAATGGTAAGGTTTGTTACGGTCACTTGTGGTGATCCTTAAACCTTGAGAATGACTAATTGTATTTTGCCACGTATTGAGGAAGAAGGATTTCTCGGTATTTTATTGACGTATGCGTGCACGGTGGCTCTCTCTGTTGGTCTTTCCAGAGTTTGCCTCACAGGAGGTAGTCTGATCATGATTTATGTGTATGTGCTTGTTGGACTGGATATGGGTTTGCTTTGCCTTGTGGGCCATGTTTGAGTAGTGCTCTAGTCCAACAATGTTTTTTTTATTCATTATTTTTAAATGACAAACTCATATTAAAAATTGTACTGCAATTAGCTTATAAGTTATGAGAAATTATAGAATATACTATGTTAGTATGGTCATATGGTACATCTTGTACATGTGTTTAATATGGGTGGACAATATCGTTTAAGTAAATTTAGGTTTTAGTCACAAAAAAAAAAATTTACTTTTGGAAAAAGCCAAAATTTTTCCGAAAAATACAGAAAAAACCCCTCAACTTTCAAATAAAAAACATGCAAATGATTCCTTAGGAAATTCAAAAATAATGAGGGCATTTTTGTCAATTTTGGCTTCATTTAAAAATATTTCTCTCTCCTTTTGCCTTTTCCAAAATGTCCCTATTTCTCCCCCCTCCCCCCCCCCCCCCCCTCCAATTTAGGGAATAATATCAATAAATATCCATTTATATTATAATACGTGTATAAAATGTATCACGTGACCATACTATCGTAGTATTTTATATTCACTCATAAGTTATAATTCAAGTGATTGTATTGCAAAGAATGTTAACAACCACACTCGAGAGCATGTTACCATTTTCTCCACACAAGTATCTCTTGTATAAAGTACATATACACAAAATCCTTCAGTTAAGGAATTTCTCAAAATAAAGTGTTTGAGGGAAAACATTGTGGGACTTTAATAGAGTAATGCTAATAAAGTTTACTAGCCATCTGCCCAGATTAAGGGACATGCCTATTTATTTGGTTCACATCTCACATTTGGTATACAACACAAAGCTATATTCAAGTTGCATGCATATGTTGAAATAGGAGTGCTAGTTACCTTTCATTTTACTTTCCTTTTTTTGTTGTCTTTGTTAATTTTGTGCCATGTGTATTTTATTTACACATAAATATATATTTAATACAAAGTACTAATATTTTGCTTGTAAATAGAATAAACTTTTTTTTAACACACTATGGTCCAGTTTGGGATTGCTATCACTTTTTTAAAAAGCTACTTCTATCGTGCTTTAAAAATAATCAATTGTAAAGTAAAGCCGTTCCATGTTTAATAAACAATATTCTTAAAGTGTTGTTAGTATAAAAAACGGTGTAAAAACCATTTGGTCAATTTTAATATAAAACTATTATAATTGTGAATAATGACTAAAATGGATATAATGTTGAAAGTGTTATGTGCTAACTATGTGGTTGTGGTGGTGGTGTTAGACGATGTCACTTTAAAAAATTAATGATGGTATTATGGGAATTGAAAAATATTCATTAAAGACTCTTATCTGCTTCTTCTAAAAGGAGTTTTGAAAAGATGCTGTCAAGAGGCTATTGCTTTCAAAATAATCAGGATATTTTATTTTTATCAAACACCTTAAATAAGTGAAACTATTTTTTTGTCCAAAAAAGCAATTCTAAATAGTTTCTAAATATATAGATCTATGTATGAGTAGAATTCACGTACACAAGATGAATGAAAAATGTAAGAGGGAAATGTAGCTACATTTCTCAATAAATGGTGAACCCAAATAAAAGATTAAAATTGGGTGAACCCAACAAAAATTATCACAATACAGTGGCTTAGCCTTGAGGCTTGAGCATGGACATCCTAAAACAGCCCAACCTTACCTTAGCCGTAGCCTACAAATGGCCAGTGCATTGTTGAGCAAAACCACCGCGGATTGGTGCGTCAACTTGCTTTGTCCCAGATACCCTTCTCCCCCTCCTATTTTATCTTACCCTCCCACTCTTCTTCTCACTTGGAGACCCTTTCGCTATTTTTTCTCTACGTGAGCTCTCTCTTTCGCCCTCCTTTTTTATATTTCCTCTATGGTCATCTTACTTCAATTCTGTTGACTTTTAGTAATTGAATCTAGTTTTTATGCTGATCTGCTTAGATGGTAGCTGTTATTTCTTCTTTTCCTTCTTTATCTCTCTTAGCTCAGTACTTTGATTCATATTGCTTGTTCTGGTCTTCATTTTTTTTTTGTTGGGTAGTGTGGAAATCTTTGAATTACACGTTCCTTTGAAGTCTTGAAGTAATGTATAATGTTTTTTATTGTTACTTTGGATTACCATTTTCCCTTTTTCAAGATTATGTGTAGCATATTGTCTCTAGATCGATGGAGGAGCCGCCTTATAGCACATTTGGAATTAGATTCTCAATACCAATATCTCAAAAAGGATCATTGGTTCTGGGCATAACTGAGCAATTCTAAATTTCAAGTTAGTAACAGAATTCCAATAAAACCATATTGCTCAAATTTGCTAGTAAATCCTTACCAAATGGAATCATGGTGATGGATATGACGAAATTTTTTTGTGGGATTAAATTTTAGCGATTTGTTCTACTTTCCATTATATTTAGTTATTTGAGAACCATGAGGGCCCTTAATGTTGATACTGCTTTCGAATTCTGGTTAACTGTTTGCACAAGGCTACCTTAAAATTATCAACTGCAAAAGTACTTGTTTCTGTTGTTGGAATGTGGATCTTCTATATTCTGTTGAAGAAAGAATGACATGCTAATTCTCATTGCATCATTAAAGAAAAACAAGAAAACATATTTTCTTTTAGATGCCATTTTCAGTTCTTTTCATATTATGTGTTAGACTCTCCCACCAACCCCCTTTTTCCAGAACTTGTTGATTATCTACGTACTTTCATTACCCTTTTTGATTTCATGTATTAACAATATCTTCATTGCAATCTACTCTGTAGTAAAAGATTGTCAACATTTTTAGCCATGGACGGTTCTAAAGCTGGTCCATTAAAGGAGCTACCTCTGGGGATAGATGCAACAACTGAGGAAGAATATGCTTCGCAGTCTAAGTTACTTCAAGAATTCACTAGCATTTCCAGCATTGACAAGGCATGGATTTTTAAATCTGACAGTGGTATGATTTCTCATTTTTCGAACATGCATGTCCTGTAACATATAATACATACGTATGGACATATCAATATATGAATACAAATTCCTTCAAATATATATGTGTGTGTGTAAATTCCTTCAAATATATATGTATGTGTGTGTGTGTGTGTGTGTGTGTGTGTGTGTGTGTGTTTATAAAAGTTTACGTTCCTTCCCTCCAATTGAAAGCCAAAAACCCATTTCTGATGAAGATATTTGTATATTAAACTTTGTTACAGGAATTGACTCCCAGGCAATGTTTTCAATTAGTCAACCAAATCTTTTGGCAAACAAGAGGAAGAAATTCATTCTATCCTCTCATATTTCAAGAGAAAGTAACAATTCTGTAAACTTTCAATGGGCCCCATTTCCTGTTGAGATGACGGGAGTCTCTGTAATTGTTCCATCTCCGTCTGGGGCAAAGCTTCTTGTAGTACGCAATCCTGAAAATGAATCTCCCTGTCAATTTGAAATTTGGGGCCGAGCTCAAGTGGAAAAAGAATTCCACATCCCCCAATCTGTTCATGGCTCAGTATATGCTGATGGATGGTAATTAATCATGTGAATGTAATATTTCCGATGATCGCTTTATAGGAAATTTGATGTTAGCATTGTGTGCTAGACACTTGCCTATGTCTATAGTGACTAGTAGTGGAGGTGCACCTCAATTTTGAGCATTATTCCTTTCAATTATCTATATTTTCTCTAAACATAGAAGGGATTAAACTTTCAATTATACAGGTTTCAGGGAATTTCTTGGAACTCTGATGAAACTCTCATTGCTTATGTTGCTGAGGAACCATCTCCCTCCAAGCCCACATTTACAGGCCAGGGCTACAAGAAAGGTAGCTCCACAGAAAAGGACTTTGGTAACTGGAAAGGTCAAGGGGATTGGAAGGAGGAATGGGGGGAAACCTATGCTGGAAAAAGGCAGCCTGCACTTTTTGTCATCAACATTAACAGGTCTTGTACAATTGGTTTACTTTTTATCATACAGGATTAAAATTAAGGAGATTTTTTCTTAGGATGTCAAACTTATTAAAATATCCTATGATGTACAGTGGAGAGGCACAAGCTGTTAAAGGAATTGAAAAGTCTTTGAGTGTTGGTCAAGTTGTGTGGGCACCACCAGTTAGAGGTTCACATCAATATTTGGTTTTTGTTGGGTGGTCAGAAGGTACCAGAAAGCTCGGTATCAAGTACTGCTTTAATAGGCCCTGTGCCTTGTATGCGGTTAGGGCACCAAATTTTGAATCAGAAGCTGATGGACCTGAACTCAAGTGAGTTGATTTGTGCAATGCTTATGTCTCGTTTTTTGGACCCTTATTCATGTCAATGGTTTAGGGAATTCCTTGTGCTTAGACATATCATATAACTATCAATTTCTTTAACTGTTCCAGAGATAATTCAACTGAAGATGTTCCTGTGGTAAATCTAACTCAAAGCATAAATAGTGCTTTCTATCCACGGTTCAGGTATTGTGTTTTTCCCCATAGGCACTTAGTTCTGTCTTTGTGTACCCTTTACAGGGGTCTGTAATCTCATGTGTTACTTAAATTTAGTCCGTGATATATCTTATGCGGAATGCTTTTTTAGATTTTAGAGAATTGTTCATAACTCCTTAAATTCTGCCTACTGGAATATATTTTCTTCATGTCAAGGACATTTCCGCTTGAAGTGCTACTCTAGATAGAACTGGAAATTAATTTTTTGGCACCCGTTGCCTTTCTTTCAGTTTCAAAACTGAAATTGATATGTTAATGTCAACAGGAGTTTTATGAACAGCAGAATTGGAATTTTGGTGATTTTTCAAACATTATTTAATAGATTGCTGATTGTTTCAAACATTATCTACTAGATGGCTGATTGTATCTGAAGCATAAATGAATGTAATTTTGCCAGCCCAGATGGAAAATTCCTTTCATTTTTATCTGCAAGAAGTTCTGTGGACTCTGGGGCACATTCTGCAACAGATTCTCTTCACAGAATAGATTGGCCAATTGATGGACTGCTATCCTCATCTGCAAAAATTGTTGATGTGGTGAGCTCTTCAACTTGTCTCTTTTTTATTCGAGTATAATAATCTTTCTTTTTATGCGCGTTCTATTCTTGACTTAATTCCTTGTGAATGTAAATTGTGAACAAAGATTAATTTGTTAGCATGTGGATATGAGCATTAAGTGTTTTCCTTGTAAAGATGAAAACTTATACAGCTCACATTCCAGAATTATTAGAATTAAAAATCATGGTTTATGTCTTGCTCTGATCTTTTGTGCTTTTGCTTAGACAAGAATGTTCTGTGTTGCTACTATATACCAGTGGTATGTTGTGTTGTATTTGGAATTTGATGCTGTTATCCTTGGCTTGTTCTCTCTCTCTCTCTCTCTCTCTCTCTCTCTTTTTGGTGCATGATACGTATGTACATGGGTAGTCTCCCATTGATGCTTCATTGGTGAAATTTTTATATGATCATGTAAAATGTACCTTTCTGGAAAAAAAAAGGGAGGGGAAACATTTGAACTCTTGGTTAATTTATATTTGACAAAAGGTATTAGTGTCACGAAGTTGATATTTCACAACATAATAATAGAAGATTTAGAACATTTTGTATGAGAGTTTCTCTCTTTATCACTCTCTCCCTCCCTGTATAGCTACACTTAATACACTTCTTGTTTGAAGGTTCCCGTTGTAATGTGTGCTGAGGATGGTTCCTTCCCTGGGCTTTACTGGTCAAGTTTCCTTAGTAATCCATGGCTTTCGGATGGATGCACGATGATCATAACTTCCATATGGGGCAGCTGTCAAGTAATACTTTCTGTGAATGTGTTGAGGTAACTGTAATGATCTATCATGTTCTCTCTTGTATTTGAATACCTTTGTTACCTTGTTTTTATAATTTACTAATGAGAATTATGAAATTACAGTGGAGAAGTAATACGTATCAGCCCTACTGATTCAAATTCTTCATGGAGTGTTCTGACACTGGATGGGGACAATATCATTGCTGGTAACATAAACTACCATTTTTTACTGATAACTACTCAGACAATTATACTGAAATATAAAAATTTTCACTTCTTGTTTGATTTCTGAAGTGTCTAGCAGTCCAGTAGATGTACCTCATATCAAGTATGGTTATCTTGTTGATAAAGAAAGTAAAAGTACTGCATGGAGTTGGCTAAATGTACCAAGCCCCACAAATGAATGTTCTGAGAAGGTCTGTCAATTCGCTTTTCCAAAGCCAAATATTTCTACATATCAAGATTATCTTCAAACTTTACATCTGTTTACTCAAGTTTCTCCTTGCTACAGGTTAAATCTTTGCTCTCATCTCTTCAATTCAGTATAATGAAGATTCCCCTCAGGGATGTTTCTGATAGCGTAACAAAAGGTATTATAAACAAAATCACTTTCTTGTGTCTCAAAAGATAGTTGATTTTGACGTCCTGTATATGCTTAAAACCTTTCAGGTGCTGCCAAACCAATTGAAGCTATATTTGTGTCTTCCAAAACTAAAAGAAATGATCCATTTGATCCATTAATTGTAATTCTTCATGGAGGCCCACATTCTGTTTCATTATCAAGCTTTTCAAAGTCTTTAGCATTTCTCTCTTCAATTGGGTTCAATTTGTTCATTGTAAATTATAGGTAAGTTATGATTCTCCCTTTTCCTGTTAATTCTGATTTTTCTTAGGATATAACACAACATTGTTGCAATATTTACCTCGCAGCATATCTGTTTAAAGTTGTTCACCTGATGTACCGATTGTATTCTTACTGCACGTGACAACACCTTTGTATTTGTTTTTCATCCTTTGGGATTCTAGCATCCCCTACTTGAAAAAAAAAGCCTGTTTTATATTTAGCTTCTATCATCAGCTTTTGGCTTGCATTGTTCTGACATATTAGTTTATCTCAGAGGTTCACTGGGCTTTGGTGAAGAAGCACTTCAGTCTCTTCTAGGGAAAGTTGGGTCCCAGGTGCTTACTTATACATATTTACTTCTAATTTGTTTTTTTAGCAATCTTACTTTTGTTATACGAGCTGGTATTATGCCTTGGGGGTACATACTCTATACCACCTGTGTGCTTATGTGGCTTTGTGCCCTATGCGCTGCCATTTTATACTAATGTAGTATCATACACAAAACACATATGTATATACTTATGTAATTTAAGCATTTACTTTATTAATGCACCTATAGAACTATTATTTACTTTATGTACATGGTATTGCTGGACCCTAATCTCTTAGTTGCTTCTCTACAGGACGTGAATGATGTACTGGTGGCTATAGATCATGTAATTGACTTGGGCCTTGCCAGTCCATCAAAACTTGCAGTTCTTGGTGGTTCTCATGGTGGCTTTCTCACAACCCACTTGATTGGCCAGGTGTGGTAGTTTATCAAAAAGCATGACTATGTGCATTTAATGTACAATGCATAGACACGCAGACTATCTTCATGTGTATTCTATCTTGTTATTATTATGCATTCCAAGTCCTGGATACCACTAGTTGGTGGTTCAACTTTTGGACAGCTGCTTATTTGTGTTCATAGACTGGTGGTTTGGGGCTTTCATGCGTAAAGTTTTCATTTTTATTTTTAAAGCATCTAACTTATGAGGTTGGTAGATGAATGCTCTAAACGGTGGATAGTACATGTAGTTTTAGGTGTACTTAAGAATTCAATAATATTGTAACTGAAATGCTGCAGGCACCAGATAAATTTGTTGCGGCAGCAGCTAGGAATCCTGTTTGTAACCTCGCATTAATGGTGGGTACAACAGACATCCCTGATTGGGTCTATGTCGAGGCCTATGGAAGTGAGGGTAAAAATAGCTTCACAGATGCACCTTCAGCTGAGCATCTGACTCTCTTCCAGAGCAAATCTCCTATTGCACATGTCTCGAAGGTATATGCTTTGTTTAGGCTTCTTTCATATTACGATATTATGATCGTACTCTGGATTTTGAAGCTTTTACTAGAAGTATATTGGAATAGACGGAAAATCTACAGAAACTTTTAAAACCAAACAATCTCAAGACAACAGCTCTCCCAACATTGATTAACTGCATGCACTTTCACATTTTAAGCAACTCCAGGGATATCATAGCTGCAATTCGCAACCATGCATTGACTTTGGAAAAGCAGAGTAGCATGATATTTGCCATTTGCACAGGCAAGATGTGTATTGTCACTGCAAGATGTGAAGAAAAATATTAATTGAAGTAAAAAGCAGAAACAGAAAAGAGTGAAGAAATGGGAAAGAGTTGGTACATGTCATGATGTCAAATACATCTGTGCAAGTTCAATTCTTGACTCTTGAGAGGCTAATTCAAGCGAATCCATTCCAAGGGTTAAGATTGTATCTAGATATTCCCTCCTATGACCACTTTACTGGGACCAGTACTGAGATTTTTATGTTTCTCCCCCGGGTTGAAGTTTTCGGTACTATATATATATAAAATTAACATTCTGTTAAGAAACGTGAAACATGAAATTAATTTTCCTTTTCCAAAAACAGCTAATATTTATAACGATATTATCTAGTAAGGAGTTTGCTATTTCTAACTTTTCGATTTTTGATGCTCTCTGCAGGTCAAAACACCCACCCTTTTTCTTTTGGGTGCGCAGGATCTTCGTGTTCCAGTTTCTACTGGGTTGCAAGTAAGCTAATATGTTCCCTTCCTAATGAACTACACATTGAACACTTTATTCTATTTAAATGGTTTTACAACAATAACAAGTGCTTGGATAATAATTCTTCTTGGCTGCATTGCAGTAGAAAGTGAATGAAACATAAAATACGCAAACAATTGGAATCTATAAATTTATTTTTAAACTCATTTTTTTCTTTTAAAGTGATTTCCTTTGTCCCCCAAGTGGGTGGGAAGAATTTGATGCATACACAGTTACATAATTGTAATGATATGTAATTAGAAAAGTGATCTAGATGTTTATTGTTTGTAGTATGCTCGGGCAATGAAAGAGAAAGGAGTTCCTGTCAAAGTCATTGTGTTTCCTAATGATACTCATGCCATTGAGAGGTAAAGTAAACACATGAGGCAAACTTGCTTCTGCGTTGTAGTAGTCTCTCAGTCACTAGCACAATCAAGCTCATAAAATTTGATACTTGGGTTTCGATTCCATCTGATTCCAACTCCTGTCTGCAGGCCGCAATCGGACTTTGAGAGCTTTCTGAATATTGGTGTGTGGTTCAAGAAGTATTTATCGTAAATGAGCCGGCATTTCTTCCCTGCTTTTACCGCCACAATTCGACTTCAAGAGCTTACTTAATATTGCTGTTTTTGTGGGCAGTAGAAATCTATAATGCGATGCTGTTCATTAAAATTACACTTTCACAAAAATAAAATAAAATAAAATAGTTACACACAGTAGGTTGGATCCACTTGTAACCAAACTCTTGACTTTGAGCTTTTTGAACTGTCCAAGCATTTGTCCATCATGTATAATCTTCAGTCTGGATGAGATATTAAAAGTTACAGTTATTGAAATCACTATAGAATTGTGTAATTGTTTGTTTGACTCATATTTATCGTTGGCTTGTTTATATACTATATAGAATTGTGCATTTCATGAAAAGAATTTAATTGAAAATTACAAAACAAAGTCGGTATAGCTAATCATCCTCTCCGTGCCCAACTGTTGAATCTGTGCCAACCTCTCATCACCGCCAAAAGCAAACATTCGAACGCCGTCACACGAGGCTGCCAATATAGCCACAAAGCAAGCCGCTGCTGGTAATTTCATTCTCTGATTTTTCAAGAATTTATTTGCTTGCTTGTGAGAAAATACGGAAAGGAGAGAAAAACGACGTGTCTTCACAAGGATCTTACATAGAACAGAGAGAAGGCTGTGTCTGTGCGACTGTACTTAATTTTTGGTTTTTTAAATAGTATAGCCGCGCGGATATACTAATATTGACACGTGGGTGCCTAACAGTAATCCGATACATAAATAGTATAGCCGGGCGGCTATAGCCCTTTTTGATTATTTTAAAAATAGTATAGCCGGCGGCTATACTTATTTTGACTAGCGGGCATTCCTTTTTTTCACATAATTAGTATAGCCGACGGGCGATACCAGGTTTTTCCCATTTTTTAAAAAATAGTATAGCCGCACGGCTATACGTATTTTGACACGTGGGCGCCGAATCGCGAGGAAGGTCATTTTTTAATATATAAATAGTATAGCCGCTCGGCTGTACTTAATTTTTTTATTTTTTGATTTATACAATAAAAATAGTATAGCCGGAGGTCGTCATTCTCTCCGTCCCCAACTGTTGAATCTGTGCCAACCTCTCATCACCGCCAAAAGCAAACGAACGCCGTCACACGAGGCTGCCACCATAGCCACGAAGCATGCAGCTGCTGGCAATTTCATTCTCTGATTTTTCAAGAATTTTTTTGCTTGCTTGTGAGAAATACGGAGAGAAAAACGACATGTCGTCACAAGGATCTTAACAGAGAGCAGAGAAGGCTGTGTCTGTGCGACGAAAATCCAAACGAAGAAGAATAGATTTCGAAGCCATGCAAAGCAAAGCACGAACCTTTTTTCAATCCCATGCCTACCATCCGCTCCTTCTCATCGTTAGCTTCACCCAATAGCTTGGCCAGTTCGTTTTTAGCCTCAATCGCGACTTTGCTCAAAGCCTGTAAAACCCAATACCATCTACAACAAGTTCATGCGCAGATTATACACAAGGGTTTAGAGCAAGACTGCTTCCTCATAACCCAGTTCATTTGCCTCTGCAACACTCTCTCTTCCCTCTCTTACTCCACCGCCATCTTCGACAGCGTTCACAGTCCCAGTACCTTTCTCTGGAACACTTTGATCAAAGGGTACTGCGAAAGGTCGAGTTTTGCCGATACTGTTGGCCTCTTTGTTCGGATGAAGAGAGAGGAGGGTGTTCCAGATAGGTATACGTACCCGTCTCTCGTCAAGGCCTGCGCGAGTGAGGCGAAGGTCTGGGAAGGCAGGGCAATACATGGGTCGGCTGTGAGGTGTGGGGTTGATGGGGATGTGTTTGTGAGCACCAGTTTGATTGACTTGTATGGAAAATGTAGGGAGATTTTGTGCGCTCGCAAGGTGTTTGATGGAATGTCTGAGAGAAATGTAGTTTCTTGGACAGCTATGGTTGTTGGGTATGCCAGTGTTGGGGACTTGGATGAGGCCCGCAGGCTGTTTGATCAGATGCCGCAGAGAAATGTGGTGTCGTGGAATGTGATAATCAGTGGGTTTGTGAAATTGGGTGATTTGACAAATGCTAGGAGGATCTTTGATCAGATGCCTGAGAAGAATGTGGTTTCTTTTACTACGATGATTGATGGATATGCCAAGTACGGAGATATGGCGTCTGCAAGGTTTTTGTTTGACCAAGCCCCTAACAAAGATATTGTTGCGTGGTCGGCATTGATATCTGGGTATGCACAAAATGGTCAACCCAACGAGGCTTTGAAGATATTTCTTGAAATGAGTGCGAGGAATGTTAAGCCTGATGAGTTTATAATGGTGAGCTTGATGTCAGCTTGTTCCCAAGTGGGTTGCTTGCAAGTGGCCAAATGGGTTGATTCTTACCTGAGCCAGAGCTCAATTGATGTTCGTCAGGATCATGTTCTTGCGGCTCTAATTGACATGAATGCAAAGTGTGGTAATATGGAAAGAGCAACAAGTTTGTTCGAAGCGATGCCTAAACAGGACATGATTTCATATTGTTCTATGATACAAGGGTTGTCGGTTCATGGTCGAGGGGATCAAGCTGTTGCCCTCTTCAATAAGATGTTAAATGAGGGTTTGGCTCCGGATGAGGTTGCTTTTACAGTCATCCTGACAGCCTGTAGCCGGGCAGGGCTCGTTGAGGAGGGTTGGCATTTCTTTGAATCAATGAGATGTAAGTACCATTTGACACCCTCTCCTGATCATTATGCATGTATGGTTGATCTTCTTAGCCGGTTGGGACGGTTAAATGCAGCTTATGACCTTCTAAAATCAATGCCTATGGAGCCTCATGCTGGTGCTTGGGGTGCCCTACTTGGAGCCTGTAAGCTAAATGGCAATATAGAGTTAGGAGAATTGGTTGCTAATCGACTTTTTGAGATTGAACCCCTAAATCCTGGTAATTATGTGCTATTGTCCAACATCTATGCGGCAGCGGACTGCTGGTTTGATGTTTCTGCTGTGAGGGACAAAATGGAAGAGCAGGGAATTAAAAAGATAAGCGGTTGCAGTTGGATTAGTTTAAAAGGCTGAGCTTCTTGCTAACTCTCTTGATGCAATGCATGGAGTTTATGCAGATGACAGACAATGTTCCCTGACGTCTACATTATGGAGTTGGAGTTTGATTAACAAATTTTAGTTGTGACTCCTAGCTTATTGGTGCTTAAGGAACCAAGCTGTTGGCCCTGCCTTTGACGTCGCTCCTACAGATGCAATTTCATGCGTTTCAACAATGCATGAAGGCATTCTGGTAGCTGAAAGTCTAACTTATCACCTCAAGTAAGAGAATGGCGACTTGAATGTTGCTCTTTTGAAATCCTCATACTTGGAGATGTGTAACCCAACGCTTATATAACATGGACTTATCACATAGGGATCCAAATGTGCTTGATCTTTGCACCTGGAATCTGTCAAATTAAAGTCATTCAATCAAGCTTTTTCGAGGGTTCTTGCAGCAAACAGTTTTGGCTGCCCAACCATGTACATGAATTTATGTTCCTTGATAGAATAAATTTATCAAATCCTGAATATGGGTGGGTGCCATTTATTCCTGACAGTTATAGTGATTGCACAAGACTTGTGAGGAAGATTATAAAGTTGGAGAATCAAGAGTACAGGTATTTGTGGAAAGAGTACAGGTGTTTGTGGAAATTGTCAAAATTGAGTCATTTTTCTGCCCCAAGGCATTTGTTGCTGGGGTTGGGATAGGTATAAAGTCAAAATTGTCAATGGAAAAGATAAAAGTACTCCTGAAGTGTAAATGTTCCTTTGGCCTGCTTCAAGAAATTTTTCCTGCCCAGCAGAACACAACATCGTTGCAATATTTACCTCCCAGCATATCTGTTTAAAGTTGTTATGTACAGATTGTGTTCTTACTGCACGTGATGACACCATTATATTTGTTTGCATAGTTTGGGATTCTAGCATCCCCTACTTGAAAATAAAGAAGAAGAAAAACCTGTTTTATATATTAGCTTCTATCATCAGCTTTTGGCTTGCATTGTTCTGACATATTAGCTTCTACAAAAAGATTATATGAATGAAGTGAAACTCTGATGAGGTTCGTTGTGCACAGATATTTCTGTAACCAGTGTTAGAGGTACTATCTTACCATTTTCAGTACGAAATGCAAGACAATCGCTCTAGCAATAATTATGACGATAACAACATTGGGCACTTACAGGTATATTTTCCTCAAATGGTGTTGAGTAGAAGTGTTGATCCATGCCTGAATCTCCCTTTAAGAACCTTTAGTAGGAAATATAACATCCTAGTTAGTATACACAGATCATTTGACCAACTGTTGAAACATGAAGTTAGTAAATTAGTAACTATTAAGTATAAACTGATGGAAGTAGGCCACAAAATTTCAAAATTGCTACGGAAAAGAGAAGCTTTGAGCTCCAGGTGTCTCTCTGGCCTACTTGGAAATCGCATAATCTCTAGGTGGGTCTTAAAATAATAATAATAATAATAATAATAATAATAAATAGTATAGCCGTGCGACTATACTCCTGAAATATGTTATTATTAAAGCATATAGCCATACGGTATACTCCTTAAATATATTATTTTAAGAATAATACTACTCTTTACTAATTATGAAAGAATGTGAGAGTCAATATTTAGTTAAGAATAATACTATTCTTACCACATTCTCATAACACCTTATGTGGCTGATGAGGTGTACAATCATATTTTACTCGTCAGTTAAATAGCGAGCGATTTGCCCATTTTGATCATATTTAACTGGGCAGATGCCTGCTTTGTTCACATCTCACTTTCGGTATATACAATACAAAACTAGAGTCAAGTTGCCAACTTGCATATTTTTATTTTTTGGCGAAATGAAATGCCAACATGAATATATTGAAAACAACAGAAAAAGACAGTGGTCACCAGGGAAGAAGACGGTTGCTGAGCCAGTTAGCTGGCTTGAACATGAGCCCAACTCTACCTTAACCAGACACAGAAATGTCTAATAATGGGCAGTGCATGATTAAGCTGTAATTTACATGGAGACCCTCTTGCTCTTTTCTCTCTACGTGAGCTCTCTCTTTCTCTCTCCCTCCTTTTTAGTTCCTGTGTGTTCTTCTTCCTTACATTCTGTTGACTTTTAGTCGCTGAATCTAGTTTTTCTGGGATCAGGGCATACCAAGGCCTCTTTGGTATTAGTCCTTTTTTGGTTTTCACATATTACCAGCAGAACTCGAACCTATGCCTTAATAGTGAAGATAACGATTTTTACCAACTTAACCAACCCTCCCTCGTTGGCGATGGTATCTATATTTCAAGTTACTTACAGAATTCTTTCGGTTACAATTGCTACTGCACATTTCAGCTATATACTTTCATTACCCCTTTGAAATCATATATTTATCTCCCCGAATGAAAAACATTATCCCATACTTTCTGTTGGTTGTTTTCTTCTTGATCTTCCTTACGATCTACTCTGTAGTAAAAGATTGTCAACAGTTTTAGCCATGGAGGGTTCAAAAGCTGGTTCGTTTAAGGAGATGCCTCTGGGGATAGATGCAACAACTGAGGAAGAATATGCTTCCCAGTCTAGACTACTTCAAGAATTTACTGGTATTTCCAGCATTGATAAGGCATGGATATTTAAATCTGACAGCGGTACGATTTCTCATATTTCTAACATGCATGTCCTTACTTCACATACAAGCCGTTGAAAGCCAAAGACCCATTTCTGATGAAGATATTTGCACACAAAATTTGTTATAGGAATTGGCTCCCAGGCAATGTTTTCAATTAGTCAACCAAATCTTTTGGCAAACAAAAGGAAGAAGTTCATTCTGTCCTCTCATGTTTTAAGAGAAAGTAACAATTCTGTAAATTTCCAATGGGCCCCATTTCCTGTGGAGATGACAGGAGTCTCTGTGATGGTTCCATCACCATCTGGTGCAAAGCTTCTTGTAGTTCGGGATCCTGAAAAAGAATCTCCCTGTCAATTTGAAATTTGGGGTCGAGCTCAAGTGGAAAAAGAATTCCACATCCCCCAATCTGTTCATGGCTCAGTATATGCTGATGGATGGTAAATTAATCATGTGAACGCAGTTTTCCCAATGATTGCTGTATATGATATTTGATGTTATCCTGTGCACAAGATACTTTGTAGGAGAGTCCAAACTTTCAATGAATACAGGTTTCAGGGAATTTCTTGGAACTCTGATGAAACTCTCATTGCTTATGTTGCTGAGGAACCATGTCCTTCCAAGCCCACATTTACAGGACAGGGCTACAAGAATAGTACTTCCGCAGATAAGGACTTCGGTAACTGGACAGGTCAAGGGGATTGGAAGGAAGAGTGGGGGGAAACCTATTCTGGGAAACAGCAGGCTGCACTTTTTGTCATGAACATTAACAGGTCTAGGACACTTGGTTTTCTTTTTATCAGTACCAAGATTAGAAGTAAGGGGAATTCTTCTTTAGATGGCCAACTTATTTTTAATTTCTCTATGCATTACAGTGGAGAGACACAAGCTGTTAAAGGAATTGAAAAGTCTTTGAGTGTTGGTCAAGTTGTGTGGGCGCCACCGGTTAGAGGTTCACATCAATATTTGGTTTTTGTTGGGTGGTCAGAAGGTACCAGAAAGCTTGGTATCAAGTACTGCTTTAACAGGCCCTGTGCATTGTATGCGGTTAGGGCACCAAATTTTGAATCCAAAGCTGATGGACCTGAACTCAAGTGAGTTGCTTTGTGCAATGCTTATGTCTCTTTTTTGGACCCATATTCTTGTAAATGGTTTTGTGAGGTTCATTGTGCTTGGACACATCATATAACTAGCAATTTCTTTAACTGTTTCAGAGATAGTTCAACTGAAGATTCTCCTGTAGTAAATCTAACTCAAAGCATAACTAGTGCTCTCTATCCACAGTTCAGGTAATGTTTTTTTTCCCCATCAGACATGTAAACTTCACAGGGGTCTACAACCTCATGCATTACTTAAATTGAGTCTGTGATATATCTTATGTGGAGCTCTCTTTTTAGATTTTAGAGACTTGTCACTTTCTTCATGTCAAGAAGAATTCCTTTGGAAATGCTAGTCTAGATAGAACAGCAAATGGAAATTTTTCTAGTTACTTCAAACATTACCTAACAGATTGCTGATTGTATTCGAAACATGATGAATGTAAATTTTCCAGTCCAGATGGAAAATTCCTTTTGTTTTTATCTGCAAGGAGTGCTGTGGATTCTGGTGTACACTCTGCAACAGATTCTCTACACATAATAGATTGGCCGATGGATGGAGTACTATCCTCATCTACAAAAATTGTTGATGTGGTGAGCTCTTCAAATTTTATCTTTTTGGTTTGAGTATGATCAAATTTTTATGAATCACACAACCTAATAATAGAAGATTTAGAACCTTGTATGAGTTTTGCTCCCTCTCTATATAACCATACTTAATACACTTATTTTTTAGATTCCTGTTGTAATGTGTGGCGAGGATGGTTACTTCCCTGGGCTTTACTGTTCAAGTTTCCTTAGTAATCCATGGCTTTCTGATGGATGCACGATGATCTTATCTTCCGTCTGGGGCAGTTGTCAAGTCATACTTTCTGTGAATGTGTTGAGGTAACCATAGCGATCAGTCATCTGGCTCTCTCTTGTATCTGCACACCTTTTGTTACCTTGTCCTCATAATTAACTCATGAAATTTATATGAAATTACAGTGGGGAAGTATTACGTATCAGTCCTACTGATTCAAATTTTTCATGGAATGTTCTTACACTGGACGGGGACAATATCATTGCTGGTAACATAAACTGCCTTGTTTAACTGATAACTGGATGAATATGTTTACTGAAGTGGAACGAAGTTTCACTTCTTGTTTGATTTCTGAAGTGTCTAGCAGTCCAGTAGATGTACCTCATATCAAGTATGGTTATCTTGTTGATAAAGATAGTAAAGATACTGCATGGAGTTGGTTAAATGTATCAAGGCCCACAAATGCATGCTCTGAGAAGGTCTGTCAATTTGCTTATCTTAGTATTGTTATATTATTACTACGTATCATGAATATCTTCAAGGCTTGCATTTTTTTCTCAAAATTCTCCTTGCTACAGGTTGAATCTTTGCTCTCATCTCTTCAATTCAGTATATTGAAGATTCCCATCAGGGATGTTTCTTATAGCCTGACAAAAGGTATTATAAGCTCTTTTTTTTCCTTTTCTTAGCCATTTTCTTTCTTTTGTCTTAAAAAGTAATTGATTTTGAAGTCCTCTATATGCTGAAAACCTTTCAGGTGCCACCAAACCTTTTGAAGCTATATTTGTATCTTCCAAAACTAAAAGAAGTGATCCATGTGACCCATTAATTGTATTCCTTCATGGAGGACCGCATATTGTTTCATTGTCCAGCTTTTCAAAGTCCTTAGCATTTCTCTCTTCAATTGGTTTCAACTTGTTAATTGTAAACTATAGGTAAGTTATGGCTCTCCTTTCTCCCTGCATTCCAATTTTCTTATCAGGGTCAGGGCTCCAAATTTCCAGCTAAAGCACTTGATGTTCAACCAAATTGTGCTCCAATTTTGTTGATCATATATTATGACATTGTCATACTCATATGGATGGGGAGAAAAAACAAACACATCATTTAAGATAGTTCCCTTCATTATTGACAGGGTGTTGCTTCTGAAGGAAAAAAAAAAAAAAAAAAAAAAAAAAAAAAAAAAAAAAAGACATGCTTTGTTTGATGAAACAATGGGAGGGTTATAATACCCCAGTGAAAGAAAAGACAACTAATAAGCATACTTTTTTTTCCTTTTTTCTTATCACCACCTTCTTGGCCTGCATTGCTCTGACATGCTAATTTTATCTCAGAGGTTCACTGGGGTTTGGTGAAGAAGCACTTCAGTCTCTTCCAGGGAACATTGGGTCCCAGGTGCTTATGCATATTTACCTTTAATCGTTTCATAGTAATCTTACTATTCTGTTATGCTAGCTGGTGTTTGCCTTAGAGATGCCTAATCTACCAAATGTGCTCTTAGCTAGAGCCTTACCAAATGTGTTTTGAGACCCTGATCTCTTAGTTTCTTCTCTACAGGACGTGAATGATGTACTGGTGGCTATAGATCATGTCATTGACATGGGACTTGCCAGTCCATCAAAAATTGCAGTTCTTGGTGGTTCTCATGGTGGCTTTCTCACAACCCACTTGATTGGCCAGGTGTGGTAGTTTTGCAAAAAGCACGACTGTTTTAAGCATTTATAAGTATCTTCATGAACATTAGTGGTTTGGGGATTTCATTTGCATAGAGTTTTTTGTTTTTTGTTTTTTGGCATCTATAACTTATGCACGTCTGGTAGATGCTCTAGAAGGTGATATTTCGTGTACGTTTAGGTATATTTAAGAGTTTAATAATCTTGTAACTGAAATGCTGCAGGCACCAGATAAGTTTGCTGCGGCAGCAACAAGAAATCCTGCTTGTAACCTTGCATTGATGGTGGGCACGACAGACATCCCAGATTGGTGCTATGTGGAGGCCTATGGAAGTGAGGGTAAAAATACATTCACAGAAGCACCTTCAGCTGAGCATCTAACTCTCTTTCACAGGAAATCTCCTATTTCACATAGCTCAAAGGTATATGCTTAGATTGGGTCTTCTTTTTCTGTTACTGTAATTTTGAGCCTGTTCTGGACTTTGAAACTAGCAGTGTATTGGAATAGAAGGAAAATCTACAAAAAGAACTAAAACCAAAAAACAGTTAATATTTAGAACGATATTAATTATTTACTGAGGAGTCGTCTGCTACTTCTAACTTTTTTTATTTTTGATGCTCTCTGCAGGTCAAAACACCAACCCTTTTTCTTTTGGGTGCTCAGGATATTCGTCTTCCCTTTTTCACTGGATTGCAAGTAAGCTAATATGTTCCCCTCATAATGAACTACAAACTGAACACTTATCCTATCTTAATGGTTTGAAAACAATATCAAGTGCTTGGATAATTATTCTTCTTCGCTGCATTGCAGTAGAAAATTACTCCTTTTCATCTTTTAAAGTGATTTCCTTTGTCCCCAAAGAGGTGGGAAGATTTTGATGCATCCACAGTTACCTAATTATAATGATGTAAGTAGAAAAGTGATCTAGAACCGAGGCCTTTTGTGATAAAACCTCACACGCGGACTTTACAAGTGGTTAAGTTATCAATAGTATAGGTGTCAGCAGTAGTAGTGGGCTGCTGTTATGTGTCTCTGAAATCTTAACATGGATGTTTATTGTTTGTAGTATGCTCGGGCATTGAAAGCAAAAGGAGTTCCTGTCAAAGTCATTGTGTTTCCTAATGATACTCATGCAATTGAGAGGTAGAGTACACACATGTTCCAAATGTGCTTCTGCATTGTAAAATTGTAGTGTCTCAGTCACTACTACAATCAAGCTCATAAAAGTTTATACTTGGTTTCATTTCAATCTGATTTGAAATCCTGTTTGCAGACCACAATCCGACTTTGAGAGCTTTCTGAATATTGGTGTGTGGTTCAAGAAATATTTATCCTAAATGAGCCGGCATTTCTCTCCCCTGCTTTTACTGTACAAATCTTTAATGCAATATTGCTGTTTATTGAAGTTCCACTCAGTAGGTTTGATCCACTTATAACCAAACTCTTCACCTTGGAACCTGTTGAAGGTGGCTAGCCATGCCTTTGTTCATCATGATTCATGTATAATCTGCAAACTGGATGGCAAATATTTATGGTTTAGAAGCTAACATTATCGAAATCAATGTGGAAAGTTAAACTGTTATATATCTCGATTACGAATTATTTGGTTGATTAGTATGAGATTAAATTGCACCGTTTCCATAACAATCGAACAACAATCATAGCTTAGGCCTAAACCTTTCCAACAACAATCATACTCATTCACCAAAATAACAACAATCGAACTCTTATTATTTCATATAGACAAAATAAATTAATAGATGATGAAATCAGTTCAGTCTTTATTCCACTGAAAGCAAACATCATACGTTTTGTCATACCAGTTAAACCTACATGCACCATTTGGTACTATACTCCACCAACATTTGCTGCAATGCGGTGCGTCTCTAGGGTTATCGTATATATCGAACCATTTAAATGTGTTTGGCCACTGAAAACTGCAGTAGAATTGTGTACTGAACATCCAGCTTGGTCGAAAATTGAATCCTAAGGAAGCATGAGGAGGAAGCACTTGGACACCAATGTTGTCATCCGCTGATTTACAGTGAACTGTAAGGGTCAAGTTTCCACCCAAATCATTTGTGACTCTAACAAATCTTCGTTTTATGAGCAGCGTTCCTTCGTCAGTGTCACATATGTTTATTCGAAACAACGAAAACAGCATTAGCAGCAGCATTGCATTTGGAATGAACCAAGCCATGCTTGTTTAATCCTAGTTGGAAAACACACTGGAATGCAATGCATCAGGTTTTCTTACAGTCTAGAATGCATGTAGTTTTAAAAAGGTAACGGATGAGGTACCAGGTAACAATTTCCTGGGAATAAATGAAAAAACAGGTAAACAAGCGAATGCTAAATCGTTGTTCGCTCAACGTTCCATATATAACCTTGATAAAACGACTAGGTACATTAAATCTGAATTTATTGTTGAAATTCAAGAAGGTTTCCAAATTAATTCTTACATCCATTACAATCAGATATCATGGAGATCTTTCCAAATTCAACGTGTCTCGTTAGTTACAATCGAATAAAAATTGTTTCCATATATTGACCCCTACATTAATATAAAAAATGCAATAATGGCTTAGTTCAGGGTATCTTATGGATAAATATATAAAATATGGCGCGGGTCCTTTTGGGGAAAAAAAAACTATATATATATATATAGTATAGTCGCGCGGATATACTCCTGAAATATATTGTTATATGTCACATGTATAGCCGCGCGGCTATACTTGGGTCCTTTTAAAATAAATAAAAAAATTATTATTATTATTTTCATTTATCGTAAGAGTAGTTTGGAGTATTATTCATTACTACCATTACTTGAGTCTATGTTGTCCCCCTTTAATTCTTTACTTTTTCAAAGTTATTACACGTAAAGAATTTAGCATTTTCTCTTTTAATACTCGTGTTATACACATACGTATGTATTTTTCATGTTTAATACACTTTTTTTTAATACAAAATTTTCAATAATATAGAAAAAAATCACGTATTATACATACAATTTTCACATATTATACGTATTAATATATATTAAATAGAATTTAGTAGCACACAAGAGAATGAGGTAGAATAAAATCTATTTCCCACCAAAAAAAATAGAAGAAAAAGTTGAACTCTTTTATTGATTTGATGTGAAATTTCTCTCCCTTCAATATCTACTTTGCATATGTTGAAACTAGCAAATTAATAACTATAAAGTATAAAGTAATGAAAGTAGGCCACAAAATTTCAAAATTACTAGGGAAAAGAGAAGCTTCAAGCTCCAACTGTCACTTTGGGCTACTCGAAAATCGCTTAATCGTTGGGCGATTCCTTAAAAAAAGAAAAAAAAAAAAATATATATATATATATAGTATAGCCGCATAGCTATATGCTTGAAATATATTATTTTAATTGATGTGCTTGTCCACCTTATGTGGCAGATGAGGTGGATAACCACATCTATTAAAATTAGTTAACATTTTCTTTTCTTTTATAATTTATTAACACTTAAAAAAACATGTTAATTAAACTTTCTTTATTAAAATAAACTTCATTGATTTAATTGATGTGGCATATGATATGGACATGCCACATCATGTGATATAGAAATGTGGAATAAAAATATAGTAAATATAGCATTACTCAAATATAATAGTTCTAGACTAAATAATATTTTAGAGGGCTAAATTATAGCTTGGACTTCATTTAGCCCTATTAAATTGTCAAGTTTTGTAGGGTCTATTAACCGATGTGTGATAATTTCACATAGGAATATACAGTTGTCATTCACAAAAATAATAATAATAGGTGTGCAAAGACAATGCTTTGGGTGGATATAGAACCTGCATCTTGTTTTCATGGGTCGGGTCGACCCGAGTTTCTTATATGGATGATCCGAATCGTCCGACTGCCTTCAACTTTCTCCTATTTGATATCTCTGCCTGTCCATTTGAGCCTACCAAAGTTGATACTCTCCGAGTCTCTGCAAATTACTCCAACAACGTTTGGAGGACTCGAACCATGTTATTATCACTTTCCTAATACTCAAGAAAAATATAGTATGTTTCAGTTTCTGTGAAAACAATGTTTGTGAAGCTCCAGTTGGACACCAGTTGCTTCCCCATTTTGGGTTCCATAAAAACTTCACCCAACATAAGGCATTCTCCATTAGACAAACTTGAGCTAATAAACAAGGAGAGGAAACCCAGAGTGGTTCAGAGCCCCAGTGGAGGAGGAACGGTCAAGAAGGGTTTAAGTGAAGTTCATAGACCCACCCATGATAGATGTGGAAATGGTGCTGTTGTTCATGAGGTTGAGCAGAAGAAACACAGTTTTGTGAGCAACCCAGGTGGGGAAAAGAGGAAAATCACTAAGGGTAGTGGTGCTTATGTGAAAAGCAGGGATTTTGATGTTGAATTGAGGGCGGTGAATGGAAATGGAGTGGTGAAGAAAGTGCCTTCCAAGTGTTCGACGAAATGGGTCACTTATGGGGGTTGCTTACCTGCAATTTTGAAGGCATTGGATGAAGTTGAGGATTTGGATAAGGCTTTGAAGCCATGGGAAGATAGGCTTACTAACAAGGAAAGGAGCATAATTTTGAAGGAGCAAGTGAGTTGGAAAAGGGCTTGGGAGATTTTTGAGTGGTTCAAGAGAAAGGACTTTTATGAATTGAATGTGATTCACTATAATATACTGCTTAGAATTCTTGGGAAGGCAAGGAAGTGGAGCCTTGTAGAGAATCTTTGGGATGAGATGAAGGTTAAAGGAATAGCGCCTATCAATTCGACTTATGGAACTTTGATTGATGTTTATAGTAAAGGTGGGTTGAAAGAAGAAGCACTTCTTTGGCTGGAGAAGATGAACAAACAAGGAATGAAACCTGATGAGGTTACTATGGGAATTGTGGTTCATTTGTATAAGAAAGCGGGAGAATTTCAAAAAGCTGAGGATTTTTTCGACAAATGGTCATTGAGCCTATCTTTTCGACAAGAGGGCACTACTACAACAGCTGCTGGTGGATTGGGGAGCTCTTTGCACTCTCATGTTTCTTTGAGCTCACATACATATAATACATTGATTGACACGTATGGAAAGGCTGGCCAACTTAAAGAAGCGTCTGAAATATTTGCGACGATGCTTAGGGAAGGGATTGCTCCGACTACAGTGACTTTCAATACAATGATGCACATTTGCGGTAACCATGGCCATCTAGAAGAAGTTGCTTCCCTTATGCAGAAGATGGAAGAACTTCGATGCCCAGCGGACACGAGAACATATAATATTCTAATTTCGCTCCATGCAAAGCATGATAATATAGACATGGCGACAAAATACTTCACAAAGATGAAGGAGGCTCACCTTGAGCCAGACCATGTGAGTTACCGCATCCTTTTGTATGCATACTCATTAAGACACATGGTTAGCGAAGCCGAAGATCTCATATCAGAGATGGATAAAAGGGGCCTTGAGATTGATGAATTCACTCAGTCAGCTCTGACTAGGATGTACATAGAAGCTGGGATGCTTGAGAAGTCATGGTTTTGGTTTATGAGGTTTCATCTTTCAGGGAAGATGAGTTCTGAGTGCTGTTCTGCTAATATTGATGCATACGGAGAGCGTGGGCATATTTTGGAAGCTGAGAAAGTTTTTTTTTGCTGTCAAGAAGTGAAGAAATTGAGTGTCCTTGAGTTTAATGTGATGATTAAAGCTTATGGGGTGGGGAAACATTATGATAAAGCATGTGAGTTGTTTAATAGCATGGAGAGTCATGGTGTAGTTCCAGACAAATGTAGCTATAGTTCTCTCATACAAATTTTGGCTAGTGCTAATATGCCACATATAGCAAAACCCTATCTCAGGAAGATGCAGGAGGCAAGATTGGTAAGTGATTGCATCCCTTATTGTGCTGTGATCTCAAGCTTTGCAAAATTAGGACAATTGGAAATGGCAGAGGGACTATATAAAGAGATGGTTGGATTCAATGTTCAACCAGATGTTATGGTCTTTGGGGTGTTGATAAATGCTTTTGCTGATGTTGGAAGTGTTAAAGAAGCTCTCAGTTATGCTGATGCAATGAAAAAGGCAGGTTTGCCTGGGAACACGGTGATTTACAACTCCTTGATCAAGCTCTATACTAAAGTTGGTTTTTTGAAAGAAGCAGAAGAAACATACAGACTTATTCAATCATCAGAGGATGGTCCTTCCATATATGCTTCAAATTGTATGATTGATCTTTATAGTGAGCAATCTATGGTTAAACCAGCAGAAGAAATCTTTGATGGCTTGAAGAGAAAGGGAAATGCAAATGAGTTTACATATGCAATGATGTTGTGCATGTATAAAAAAATGGGGAGGTTTGAGGAAGCCCTTCAGATTGCAGAGCAGATGAGAGAACTGCGACTTTTAACTGATCTGTTGAGTTATAATAATGTGCTTGGGTTGTATGCGATGCATGGAAGATTCAAAGAGGTTGTGGAAACTTTCAAGGAAATGATGAGAGCTGCCATTCAACCTGATGATTGTACATTCAAATCACTTGGACTTGTTTTGGTGAAATCTGGTATTTCAAAGCAGGCTGTTGCGAAGCTGGAAGTATCGGTGAAGAAGGATTCCCAGAGTGGTTTGCAAGCATGGATGTCAGCCCTCTATTCTGTTGTGAGAATGAGTGGAAGTAATTATGTGTAGATACTATCTTTGCATCCAGCGTTTTGAGTAATGACCATCAGATCCTGTGCTCCAATTTCTTGCTGATTTATGAAATTCAACGAGGAAACTGGGCTGTGGAACTTCAGTGTAGAAGTTTGCGCGGTGTTGTATGTAAAGTTGCGTCCTACATAGTACGTGCCACTCAAAGGCACTGAGAAAGGAGGTGGAATTTTTTGACAGGAACACAACATAGATGGTATGTCGTTTGACGGGAACCGGACATGGATGAACGTGTATAGAGCTTATTGCCCAGCACAGGAATTGTATAGCCAACTTTACAGGAACAAGTCCTTGAGCCAAATTGAATATTTTGTAGTCCTTGTATGACAAATTGTATCTCTTAATATATGGTTGTAATATGCAAGCAAGGTTCAAGTACTATGTAAGTTAACTGAAGGTCTCCTCTCATGCTTAATGCAGAACTTTCTCTACGTTTTTTTTTCACCTCTCAAGCTTATAGAATACATATTTCCTTACAAAAGCATTTCTGTTTTTTTTATTTATAAAAAAACTTTTCCTATTGAGAGGAGTGATAATATACTAAACTCACATACACTATACGGATGCTAAGACTCGAACCTAAGATCTTGCATGGGAAATTAATTGCTCCAAACCACTACACTAGTGGGTCCTTTGAAAAGCATATGTTTAGGAAGACATATTCTGGACTTTGCTCTTTTTCAGTACTTTTAGTTTCTGAATTCACAATCGGCAAAATTTACAAGCCCGGTATTTTAAAAGTTGCTTCAATTAAACCAGTTCTTTCCAAATTGGATATGCCATACGGTATAACGGGATAATGTAATTAAGGGTCCATTTGATTACCACTTCATTTTCATCCCACCACTTTTTTTTCATCTCTCTTTTTCTCCACGTATTTCCCCTCTATCATTAGGCAACAAAACAATAAAAATAAAATCTAAAAACCAAAAATGAAAAGATTACCAAATGGAATAGAAATTATAACCCATTCTTCATTAGTTCATTTCATTATCTATTTGCCAGCTCGCTTTAGTACAAAAGTGCAGCTGTGCTAATGCAGAAGCTGATTTGATTTGATCATTTTCCTCTCTTTTTTTCCTCCAAAAACAAGGACAGTTCAAATCAGTAAAATGGAGAAGAAGACAACAATAATTGTTGAAACTTGATGCCAAATTATCAGAGTCTCCTATGTTATTCACACATCACAGGTCTCTCTGTACACCCCATTCATATTCATGTTTTGGTGGGGGTAGACAAGTTGACAACTTGACACCCAAACCACCTTTACATTTTGGCTGACACTCCAAATAATAAAAGTTTAATTTGAAAATATCTAACGATTATTCTCACAGCGCCATAGAAGCAGCTTGCACAGCAATACCAAACTAGTCCATAGAGCAACAGAAACTGAAACAGAAACAGCATGGAGCATGACAGAAACAAACGTTTGCTTAATGCTCTTATATGGTGTGTTTCAAAAGCTCAAGTTGGTGTAGGTGCTTTTTGTACAGTCAGCAGCTGTTAGCATCAATCAAGTATCTTCTGACGCTGGGAAGAATAATGCCCGTGAACGGCCTCTTGTTTTTATCTTCCTCTGTTCTGTTCATGCAACTTGCAACAAAGAAGATAGAAAGTAGAACCAGCTGCCAAATTACTGAATTATTTATTGCACAGTCTGATATTTTTTTTCAACTTCTTTTTGCGTTTTCAGATCCCTTTTTTATATACAGTAGTATGTAAAAAGACAGCAACGATCAACATGTATGTGTGTATCTTTTCATATTTTCTTGTTCAGATTCATTTGCATGTCGTATGGGGAAGATTTTTATGGATGCACAAGCAACAAACGTAATTCCAGACAAAAAAGGGCGGGTTTGCTCAACAACAATCTACAACTTTTTCTTCTTCTTTTCTTGCAAGGCAAGAGTCACCAAGGCAAGCCTCATATTTTGTGACGAATACAATAATTTGTTTGCAAAAAAATAAAAAGGAGCGCCATGGAACACTCCACCTTTTCAACGATAATTTTAAGATTTATTTGAGTATTTCTTGGTTGATTGATGTTATTGGGTAACTACTCTTAATCACCGCATATGCATATGCAATTTGTAAAACTACTACCGGAACTACACGATCCTATGCTCCATTAGTAAGCACCTCAAATATGCTTCACAGATCCAATCTCAAGGAATTCATATGCTACATAACACTTTTTAATCATTGGATTAACCAATTCACTTATTTTTTGTTGGATCTATTTCGTAAGCGATATACATCCAACTATAGATGAACTCCTTACAAAGATTAAACAAATTTTGATTAATCATATATTAGTACCAGTAACCACTAATCAAAGCAACATCAGAAGTTTTGAGCCAATGTACAAATTCTAAACTCTAAACCCGACTCAACTAACATACCACTAAACCTAAATAAAAGTAAAACTTATGTCGTAGCCTTAATTAGATAAAAATAATGCACACAAAATCAAACGACGACGTCATGCCACGAAACGACAAAGTCCTGCAACCCAGCTCTCAACTCCTCCCAAAGCCTAGCCTCCTGATCAAGCTCGACCCCGCCACCCTCCGCCATTTTCACTTCCCCCAACACCAAACTCAGCGCAACCTCCTTCACCTCAACAGCCATAACCACCTTCGTCATCACCCCCTTCCCTCGCTTCCCCAACCCTACATTCACACCGCTCTTCCCTTTCTTCACTTTATACCCCAACCTCTCCCCAACTTCCGCCACTTTTTCCACCACCGTCTCCGCCGCCGCCTCAGCCGTGAACCGCCTCTCCATCCGGCTCTCCACCTCGAAGAGCCCCGACAGATCCAATCCCGACGACATCGAGATTATATCAAATGCATTCATCCCGCACGGTACGGCGTCGCATTTCGACTTCTCCTCTTCCGGTTCGAAAGCGCCCGTCAGCCCCAACTCCATCGATTTTTTAAACCACGCCTTCTCCATCAGCGCCTCGATCCCCAACCTCGTGTTCGGGTTCGGGTCGAGCAGTTGGTATATGATCCGACCTGCCGGCTTCGAAATCCAACCCGGAATCTCGTACTCTCGCCTCTGAACCTTCTTGTACATGGCAGCCAAATTGCTGTCTTCGAACGGTAGGCGCCCGGCGAGCAAGACGAAGAGGATAACACCGCAGGACCACGCGTCGGCTTTGGAGCCGTCGTAGCCGCGCCGGTAAACCACCTCGGGCGCCGTGTACGCGGGGGTTCCGCAGGCCGTCTGCAGCAGCCCGTCTTTGAGCTGATCGGGCAAGGCCGAGAGCCCGAAATCCGAGACTTTTAAGTTCCCGTTCTTGTCAAGCAGAAGGTTCTGGGGCTTCACGTCGCGGTGAGCGACGCCGTTCTGGTGGCAGAAGTGCAGGGCCGAGACGAGCTGCTGGAAGTACCGGCGGGACAGGGACTCCGGCAATTTACCGTGGCGCGAGATTTTGGCGAATAACTCGCCGCCGGTGGCGAGCTCGACGACGAGGTAGATTTTGGACTTGGTGGCGAGGACCTCATGGATTTTGAGGATGTTGGGGTGGTGATGGAGGCGGCGCATGGCGGAGATTTCTCGGAGGATCCGAGGCTCCATGACGGCGTCGATTTGGGTTTTGTCGATGATTTTGATGGCGACGGCGGTATTGTCCACGAGGGATTGGGCCTTGTAGACCTTGGCGAAGCTTCCGCGCCCCAATATCCGGCCCAATTGGTATTTGCCGAGGAGGGTGGTAGTGGTGGCGGCGGTGGAAGGTGGAGGGGTTTGTGGGAGCCCTTGGTCCATGGCTCGTAGGTTGGAGAAAGCTAAAAGCAGCAGCAGCAGCAACCTAGAGACTGTTGAGGACAAGGGTTGATGTGGTTTGGGTGTTGGCTTTTATAGCATATTGTTTTTGAGCCTGCTAGTTGGCCTTCTACCGTCAACATTTTTGTTTCCCATACTACCCTTGTATTATTTGTTTTGGTTTTTGTACTTGTAGTGATTACAACTTTAATTGGAAAAAATACGTGTTTAAGGGTCAATTAAATTTTCGCCTAAGTAAAATTTGACCAGATAGATATGATATCTGAGATTTTTTCGTGTATTTAACACTTTGCACATCTTTGTGAGTTTATTTTTCTCTCTTAGGATTTGTATCCTATGTTGCACCAACACTTCAATTTGTATCCTATGAACATGAACATTTTGTTTATTTAATATATATAATAATTTTTTTTTAAAAAAAATTGTCGTGTCCTAGTCGTGTCTGTGTTCTAGTTTTTTTTTATATTTTATGTATTCCTGTGTTCCTGTATCGCATATTTGTATTCATATGTCACATATTCATATCCCCATATTCATATCCGTGCAACATAATTTGTATCTGTATTTTGATATCATCACCCAAAAGCATATATGATATATATTCCGAGTTGGCATTTATTCCATATATGTGCAAATACATGTTTATTAGATTCCATGTCACGCTTAGCTAGGTAGTTATAGATATCCTCTCCAAGTCATACTTATATAAGGATGAACTGTTTTTTTCTCACCAACCAACCTTTAGTTTATTGTTTCTTCTTGTTTAGATTCAAATCTCATATTTAACTCACATAAATACGAAGGCGATATATATTTGTGATGAAGTCAATACCTAATTATGGTTAGCTTTATTTGCGACGGTGAATTTTGTTATGAGTGCTTCATTTTAGAAGTATCTTTGAAAATATCCAATTGGTTGTCGAAAAAAAACTCCACCAAAATTAAAACTTTTTTATGGTAACCACCACGTAATACTGCCATAAACAATGATGTACATGCTTACAATGTTAATACGCGAAAACAATTAAAAACGCTGCAAACAAACAGAAGAAATGGGTATTATCATTTGTCATTAGATAAATATCAAAGTGGGCAATTGGGAATGCAGAAGGAACTTTCTTTTGTAACTTCCTATCGTTCCAAGTTGTGGAGGGTCACAAACATGATTTGAAAACGAAGGCATCGAGGTAAAAAGTATTTCCACTACTAATTAAGAATATAATGCTAATAAACTAATCAGGGTGCCGACAAACGAGATGACCCCATGCTTAAAGCCTTAAACAAAAGTGCAATTATATATCATTCTCTTTTCAAAGCACAGCGTCTTTTATTTATGTTTTTTTATAATAAAAAAATTTCTATAGTAACGGGTAATTATATGACAGACTGTAAAATGAAAGGCACCAGCTTCAACAATAAACACGCATAATACAAAAGATTAGATCAAATCAAATCATAATTATTAATTAATTAATTCATGGAGCGATATGATATGGGAGCAACTTGGCCCCCTCTGGTCTGATAAGTCAAATTAGGAGGTAATACGACCTTTCGTTGTGTCGTTTTCTTGCAAAAGTTTCACGTGGTCGGTTTACTTTTGCCTGCCTAGTGCCTGCTCTCAACTTGCGTGTCAAATTCGCATATATGTACTAAAGGGTATTTAGGTAATTTAAGCAGGTACAGGAGCGCATTATTTGAGCACGTTGGGATTGCCTAGGCTGCGTCTGCGGCTGACTGCATCTGCCAACGACTTATCTCCTGCTCCTGGCCACTGGGGTGGCAGGAGGTTGTTGCCGCATTGTTGTCTTTGCCTTGCAAAATTATCATACACTTTATATTTTTTTTTTTTTTTTTTTTTTTTTTTTTTTTTTTTTCTCCATTTATATTGTTTTCTTTTTCTTTTTACTTGATGGGTTATGTTATGATTTGAATATTTTCTTTGACTTTTTATGTTGTTGAGAAATTATGTTATTGCATTTATAATTTAGTTAAAAAAGTCATTAGTCACAAATGATCATTACAATAACGGAGTAATCTAACATCAAAATTAAGATAATTTGGAGCTCTTCCACTAACGATTACGTTGGATCGAAGAAACTCTGATATAGGCATCCCAACTAAGAGTGCAAACTCAGAACAACTAAAATAAATTAAGCTTTTCATAAAAAATAAAAATAAAAATAAATTAAGCTTGAAAAAATCAAGCCATAACAATACAAATATGTGAGATTCAACATTTTGTTTGTTTATTTAAATCCTAGCTCATTTTATTCGAAACTAATATAATTTAATTTACAATCAATTTATTTCAATGTAATATAATATTAAAAGCTCCAATTGACCAATTGACCCCAAAATAGTGAGTCCGTCATCTTAGGGCTCGTTTGATTAAAAGTTTAGGAACTTGAGAACGAGTTTCAAATTACATTTCCTAGTCCTCATTTTTCAGCGCTCCCAAACATGAGAATGAACATTCTCCATTTTCAAACATGGGAAGTTAATTCCCAGGAAGTTCAATCCACGAACCAAACGAGCCTTTACATTAACGTTTGAATTCCTCCTAATAAATTATTAATTTAAAATAATATAGACTGTCGATGCTATAAACAAAATAAAAATAATAAAAACCTAATTCATACATTTGCATTGTTTTCTTACCTTTTTTATGAGACATGCCATCCTTTATTTGTTTATTTTTTACTTATGGAATATGGAATGATTCCCATATGATTCTTTAAGAATATTACGATTTCTATACAATTTTTTTAAAATATTGCAAGTCCTACCTAACTAAGAGGGTGTGGGCCTTCTAATCATGTGGAATGAGTCCCACTTAATAGAGTATGATATTGTGAATCATAAGACAACAAATTCAAATATAATATTTTATTTTAAATCAAGTCCACATAAGACTGTGGATCTCATTTTGCTATCGGCCCTGTTTGACGGCCATGGACATGCCACGTCGGCCAACTCTTGACCTACTTGCTTGCGTAGTAGGGGCCTGCATAGCCGGAGACGCTAGAGAGTAAACGGTGGTTGATCACGCATGATGTAGCATGCGCTCCAAAATATAAAAGAAACAAAAAGACATTTTAAACCTTTTCCAATTGTACTTTATATTAGTTTTCATTCGATTATATTATTAGGTTGGTTTCTTTTCTGAATTGTATAAATATATTTAATTATTAATGCATATTCTATGAGCTTCAATTTAGAATTTACTTTAGAAAATACTTAATAGGCCATGAGTTTTCTTCTTTAAAAAAGAAATTTATTGACATATATATTGAAAAGGGGAACATAAAGAGACAAGGAGGAATCCATGTATAGGGTGGAGTGGGCGCCAACCTAGTGCAAGATTTAAAGTTACTAGACTTTGGTTCAAATTTTATAAAGCTGTCCACAACTATTAGCCTACCCCTTTTTGCCACATGTTGTCTTTTGTGGTTACTTTTTGTTTTTTAATCTAATAAACCAATCAAATTTTGTCTCTCTTGCCTTTATTTATTTATTTATTTTCTTTACGTACTAGCCCCTTGACACATACTCATGCATGTGCTAATTGGTTTTCTTTTTTCTTTTTTATTTTATTTTTAGAATTAAGAAAAGATAACATGGGTAGTTATGTTCCATAAAAGTAGGACCTATTATATGATTTTATTTTTATTTATATATTTTTAATATGAAAAAAAATAAATTTACCATATTATCCTCATTTAATTAATAATTTTAATTCTTAATGTTTGAATTAACCAAGAGTATTTTATGATATTTTGAATGTTTCACCATTCTTTAGCTTTTGCTTTATATATATAGATAGATACAATTTATTTTCTCTTATACTTTGTTCTCTTACTTTGTTTATGTGAATCACCGCTTCTCCGCCTCTATCTCTCTCTTCCTCTCACCGCTCCTTCTCGTACTAACTCTTTGAACTACCCCTCTCTCGACCCTCCCTCTCTCTCAACTCTCGCAATCATTCTCTCTCTCTCTCAGAGAAGCGAGAGAAGCAAAGGCAGAAATGCTTCTCACAGTAATAACATTTAGGTTATGGTTGTTAAATTTTAATGGTTATCGTTAGGTTTTAAGATTTAGGGTTTGGTTGTTAAATTTTTGGGATTTTTTTCTTATGCTATTTGAAAGAGAAGTTGCTTCTCTACTTGAGGTTCCACTCGAAACATCAGGGTAAGGTTCTTTGCTTCTCAAGGTTAGGATAGGGGAGAGAGAAGGAGAAAAGGTTCGTTTAAGATTATTTGTTTTTGTTTATAAAAAAAAAAAGAAGAAGTTATTTTTTGGTTTTTAAATATTTTTAAAGAATGTTATGATATTATGATTTTTTTTATAATTATTATTTGGAGTCCCCAAAGTTAAGAAAAATATTAGCCTACCTCTAACAAAAATTCCTGAATCCGCCATTAGAAAAAGATAGAATGCATATGAGTGAAAAAGATAGAGTAAATAGTTTCGATTCTGAATCTAGTCAAAATTTAGCTCAACAACAACAATGGTTACATTTTGCATTAGACTTCTCCCTTCAGCATTGTTATTAACAAAGTACTATTACACTTATTGAATTTATTCACTAAATACCATAGGTACTTTTTATTTATTCAAATCAATTATGAAACGGGGATCATCTACCAGGGGCTTTAGTCTCTTCTAATCATCATGGGAAGAAAGATAAATTACTGGTTAGTCCGACAACCAAATTCTTATATGTAAATTAACTCACCTAATGTCTTGGGCAATGTCTTCTTTTATAACCTCTTACCCTCCGTTTGGATGAGGAAAAATAACTCGGAATTTCGCTAAAAGTTGGGAATTTAAGAGGAGAAATTGACAATTCTTTTGTATGGCAACTTAAGCGCGGAATTTATGAAATGACTCGTGGAAAAAATAAGGAAATTGAGGCATCAAATTTCCGAGTTTAATTTCCACCAAAATAGGTGTCATTTCACAATTTCCATAGTGTATGAATTCATATTTTCTAGTGTGCCAAAACTTACATAAAAAAAACAACGCCAAACTTTTCATTAAAAAAAAAACAGCACCAAAATTCATTTCACAATTATTGTTTGTACAATGATCTCTTTTATGGTTATGCTAGTACAATGGTATTGTGTTAAAGAGCCTTCACATGATTGGGATGAAGAAATGCGATCTTATTTGAACCATATGTATAGTGGAAAAGAAGTTGATTGTATTGATCAATTCTGAATTAGCAAAAGTGCATTAAAAAAGTTATGTAGAATTTTAGAAGAAAATGGTGCGTTGGTTTGAATAAGAAATATTTCAATTAAAGAATTTGTAGCAATATTTTTGAAAATAATTGCTCACAACTTGAAATACAGATTCATTGGTTTTGACTATTACCATTCAATCAAAACAAGCAATTTAACAGAGTCTTATATGCAATGATGAGAATTAGTGAAGAATATGTAAAATTCTAGCGAAGTACTATTGGGAGTTCTGAAAGAAGTAAATGGCAGTGGTTTGAGGTACTTATATAACTAGAAAAAAAAAAACGATTTTTATTTTATTTTTCAACTAGTTATCTCAACATACTTATATTGTTTTATATTTCATGTTTAGAATTGTCTTGGGGCACTTGATGGAACTCACATTCCAGTAATAGTATCGGCGGAAGAAAGATCAAGATATGGAAATATTTAATTTCTGTCATTTACAATTTACATGAGCTATCTGAACATTGAAATTTTCAATTTCTGTCATTTAAAAAATTCGACATACATAAATCCAAACACTGAAATCTTCAATCGCCAGAAATTGAAGTGACGGAAATATAAATTCCATCATTTTAGAATTCTATGTAATTTGCAATTCCTTCATCCAAACGAAATTTGTTAGTAATATAATATCACCAAGTTTAAAAAATAAAAAAATCAATTATGGTTTCATTCTTGACTTGATCTATATCTAGAATATGCCATTTTGTGACAAAATTTGATAACCTAACATTAGTGTTAAAAGAAGAAGGAAAAAAAAAAATAATTGTCCAAGAAACATCGGGTTTGTTTATACTCACCAATAAAGAGTAAAAGCTTGATAATTTATCCATAGATCATAAAGAGTAAAAGCTTCTGACTTATCTTTTCATAGTTGAAGGTTCTGAACAGAAAAAAAAAAAAAAAAAAAAAAAAAAAAAAAAAAAAAAAAAAAAGGTTAAAATTATTTATTTATTAAGGGCATGAAAAGAAAAAAAGGAGAATGATTATAAGTCATCAATGGAGGCGAACGAACATGAAAATATAGCATCCCAATCAAAAAAAGAATCGATAGAAAAAAAAAGATCATATATACTCACCAATAACCAAAGGAGGGACAGTGGAGTGCCAATTGATGGTGTAGGAGGATGGCAGATGAAGAAGGCGAGAGGAGACGGTGATGGTAGAAGAGGAGAGGAACGAAGGAGAGGAGGATGGAGAACCAGTTTTCACATTGGTTGGGTTTCACGTTCGCTAGGGTTTTTCTGTTTATGTTTTTTTTTCTTTTTCTTTTTTGCCAATTGATAAATGCTAAAAGAAATAAAAAATTGAAATAATTTTAATTGTGGTTGTCTACCTCAGCTGCCACATAAGGTATAAGAGTAGCATTATTGTTATGATATTCTCCAGAGACGTATTGAATCATTTGATTGCATTCAATAATGTCCAAGTAAAATATAGCATATAGTATTTTATTATAGCCTTCATCTTATTTGTGTGGTTATCATAGTGTCCATCTTATTTTATTAATTATGTTTGGTTATCATATTCTTAAATGAACATAAGTATTGTCTCCTAGTACGTAACTTTGAAAGTGCCATATACATTACGACACAAAAATTGAGTGTGGGTCCAAATATTACCAAAATATAAAAATAAAACAATGGGTCCTTCATGGGCCAATCCTTCCACTAATTACATTCAATTAGATGGATGTCGATATCATTGTCTGAGCATTATATGTATTCAATTAGATTATTAAAACCTTAACTACCCAATTTTGTCCTCAAACAACGGCTTAGATGTTTTCCTCAAAAGTTGACTTCAATAATTAAAAGAGGAAATTGAACTACTTTCATTCACAGCTTATTTTTTGCTTATATCAAATTTGAAAGCGGTTATTTTCACAGTACAACAATGTCAAACTGACCCCTAACTGACCCCTATGATTGTGGAAATAAATAGAGAAATGATGGGTTCAAATAGAAACACTCTTAATTTTACAAATTAATTAATTAAACAGCATCAAACAAGTGCTCTCTCATCATGAATCATAATTCAAGATGGCCTTTGGAAGAATGTAGTCGGCACCTGCCAAAACTTTTTGTGTATCCTACTTCAAAGTAAAGTTAAACATATGTTTAAAAAAAAATATTGTTCTCTGTTCATTAAATTTTGATTTGATTTGATTTGATTTTTTTATTATTATTTTTGGATACAGGTGATATCAAAGGAGGGGGATTCTAACGCAGGACTTGAAGTGCATGAATAACTGCTCTTAACCAATTGAGAGCTACAAGCCCCTTGCATAGATTTCCATTTTATGAGTACGCTCAAAAGAGTAATAAGGGATATATGTGTTTGGAAGTATTAATAAGTCCCTCTCAATACTAATCCTATTCTGTCCTTCCATGGTTAAAATATCTTAATTAAGAAAGTGTTGTTTGAAACAAGTTGGTAATTTTAACAATGAAATGCTTGGATGTTTTTGTTTATTAGTTGGACCAATAGCCTCGCATAATTGGATTCTTGTGTGCATCGTTAGACCACAGCAAAGAGGGCATTAGATTTGCAAATCTACATTAAGTTTAATACATGCCTAATCCAAGTCCATATCACGTACGTTTTAAACTAAGCTGTGTTGGATTTAATTTAAGCCATGGAATTTAAACCCACGACTTATTATTCATATATTTTATGAAATTTACAATTTCTAAGTAGAAGAAAAGACATGCTAACCGTGGCTGATTATCAATATGGTATCTACTTTGGTAGGGAGCCTGGGGCAAACAAAAATTCATGGCTAGAAATAATTAGGTAGACCTAAGTCTCTATCTGCATTGCAATCCTTACCAATCTCCATCAGTCTAGTCTTTTTTCTCGGTCTTCTTTCAAGTGTGATGGCCACATCGTCACCTAGCACTAGTCAAGGTTGATTTTGAGATTTTAAGAGTGTAGAAAGACTACAAAAGAAGAGGCTCTATATACTAATAATCTTACACAAAAAATCTTGATTTTATTGTGTTTTACTTTTGTCTCGTAGTCGTAGGTGAGTCTTCTAAGAACGCATTTTTGTGGTATGATATTCTCTCTGGGTTCTTTAATTTTTATTTTCCAACAATATTCAAATGTGGTATCTTGATTTGTATGTGAAATTGGAGGGAGAAACACTTGCATTAAACTGGCGGTCAATAATGCGAAATTTTAGCACAATTCCAGCTATATATATCGATAATATCGTGACTTGAACTCTGTCAAAAATGAAACAATTTAAACTGAGCGCATAGTGGGTTCAAACCTCTCCCAACTCTGAATTTTTGCAACCACTTAACCACCACGCCAGTCATCACTTTGTGATAATAAGCTATGGTTCTTTTCTATTTAATCCATTTAATGTTATTGATTATTTTATTATTTATTATAAGTGCATTACTAAATTCCCCTTCAAATTGTTGCTTAATTACTTAAATCTCTATAATTATTTTCTTTGTTTACTACTTAATTCTTTCTTTGATAAATTTATTTATGTTCTTAGTTAATTTTCAATCTTCACTATTATTTTTTAAGTATGGTAAAGTGCCTAATTTTCATGAAAGTCAAGTTGGTTTAATTATTTTTCAATTTTTGATAAATAATAAATATAAGAACGTGTACCATGTCCAATGAATAATGTGAAATAAGGTTACACATGTATCTTACCATGCAACTTAAATCACTCAAACCCACTATGCAATGCATTTCCTTCCAATTTTTTGTGTCAAAATAATAGATGATTGACTAAATAAACTTCTTCTAAAGTTTCATTAAAAATTTCCATGTATTTATCACAATTTCTGTGGTTTTTATCCAATTTTTATCGATATCGATATTTTCCCAATATTTCCATCGATATTTCCGTGTTTTTTAACCACCGATATTTCCGAAACTATCGATATTTAAGACCTTGGTTTGACTTGCGGGCTTGGGTTTGGGGGATTCATTATTAATGGTTTTTTGTAGCACACAAAATCGTTCCACGTATCAAATAGTAGTTTTCTAACTACGATTAATTTTAACTTTAATTTCCTAAATTATTGAACTTCTAGCTTTTGTTTGTTTACTTTCTTAGTTGTTTGAGAACAGGTATTACTTTTAGTTTCCTACGAGGGATGAAAGATGTGGTGTGTGTCCATGGCAAATTAGTATGCTGATTTGACAGTGGAAAGAGAACTGACCCAGAAACTCATGAGGTTCTTGAAGATACTTCCATTGAGGCAATCAATAGAAGAGTGGAGAGAACTTAAATACTGCTCTATCCTTGGAAATCTCACAACAGCGATGTCAAGAGGAAGATTTTGATAACCTTAAATGATATTGTAGAAGGGCATGCAAGAAACAAGGTAAGCATCTTCGGTACTCTTTGTTAGAATTTTAAAAGGTTTTAAAAATTTAATCCTTTTTACTTATTTAATTATTTTGGCATTTTTATTTTATTTATTGTGGGGGTTATACATATTTAATTTTCAGATATTATTTATCTATATATATAAAGCAAAAGGTAGAGAATGGTGAAACATTCAAAATACCAAAAAATGTCATTGGTTAATTCAAACATTAAGAATTGAAATTATTAATTAAATGAAGATAATATGGTAAATTCACTTTTTTTTTTCATATTAAAAAAAATAAAAATAAAAACAAAATCAGATAATAGGTCCTACTTTTATGGAACATAACTACCCATGTTATCTTTTTTTAATTCTAAAAATAAAAGAAAAAAGAAAAAAGAAAAAAGAAAACCAATTGGCACATGCGTAAGCATGTGCCAAGGGGCTAGTATATTGAATGCCTTAATTTTCTAGTTTAATGTGGTAAATGTTACATATTATTGGATGCCTATAAAAGAGACTTCTCCTTCACATTTGTACAATGTTGAGGCCCAAAAAATTCACGGTTGGGCCCGAATATATTCCCGGCCCAAAACGATATATTATTGAGAAAAGACCCAATTTGGACCTCACAAAAGTCCACCATGCACTAGTCACACTCCACGTGCCATGCCGAATAAATAATCCATCATGCTAGGAATCGAGATTAAGATTATAAAATGCATTAGCTCTGCAAATCCATGCTAATTATCCCATCAAGCATCATAATTAAAAGCGTACCAAGCGACATGCCATGCTAAGCGGGAAATCATTATTTCACACCCAACCACACTACAAGCCTAAGTGGGCCTAAGCCACTCAAATGCCCGGGGCTTGCTTGAGTGGGTTGTGGTATGGATGATAATAAATTGTCATGAGGCTCATTGATGGGCTGAGAAATGGAGGTTTCGGGTTGCTTGGGAGCCTCGGAACTCCAGCCCATTTCTTAGGCCCAAACATGTCAGTAAGCACAAAGGAGAAAATATCCCATTAGCCTAACCAAAATTAGCCCAACACCTCAACAAAATAGGCCAACCCATTGACCTAGAAGGCCCATATAACTAAAATAAGGATCTGCAAAACCACTAGCACTTGGTTGAGAAACAAAAGCCACGAGAAGAGCAAATATGTCCACGTACACAAAGCTGCTGGGAAGCTCCAGCACATGATGGAGGAACAAGTTTTCAAGCAAAAACATCCAAGGGACCAATAAATATTGGCACGCAGCGTGCCAGGGAGGGAGCCACCCTTCGAACCAGCGGGTATACCCATTTCTTTCCTTCATCAGATCTGACCATGAAAAAGGGAAGGAAGGAAAGGAAAGGGGATGGCTGAGAATAGGAGTTCTTCACTAGGGCAGCTACGGCAAAGGGACCTTGAGCAAATAGGCAGAGGAAGTTTCACCAAGATGGGAAAAGTCAAGGGAGGAGAAGAGAAAGAAAGGAAAAGATTTGGCCAAATTGAATAGAAACCATTAGGGTTTCTTGGAAATGGATAGCTTCCAGCGGCTATAAAAGAGGCCTCTTCTACCCAACAATTAACCACATCCAGAGAGTAAGCTTCCTCTCTCACTTGCAAAACCCAGCAAATTCGTGCTCTATTCATCTTTTCCCCCCATTTTTCCTCTTCTGGCAGACTAACAGAGCTTCTGTCAAGCTGCCGGAAAAACATTCAAGCCACTCATTCCTCTCTTTCCCTCATTCTCAACCAAACCTTTCTGTAAAACCCTTTCTCTCCTACCTTAATACCCCATCTTTCCCCTAGGAACACTTAATTTTCTCTTCAGTGCTAAACTCATGACAACTTTGCTCCCATGTCACAAGTCTCTCATGCCAAGCTAAGATTCTACCTGTAAGCACTAAGAATTTATCTGTAAGCAGCCATTATTTTCGTTGGTGAAGGTAACCAAGGTGTTTCCTAGTGCTTTACTATCCTCTTGAAACATTTTGGGATTTGATATTTGAACTCAGACATAGGGGTAATTTCATCCATTTTGCTTTTTACGGCAGCCTAGCCTATTTGTAGCTGTTAGAAGAAAAAGGCCCCTACATACAACACACAATACACCATCAGAATATCACATACCACAATCTAATTCTCTCCTCTTATACCTTTTATATTTTCTCTACACATATTATTATTTTTGGCAACGGTTCTGTGATTTGGATACATATATCCGTCTATGAATGTGCTCATAGCGGATCTTGAGTTTGTGTACAAGGGGTCGTATCTTGGAGTATTGTAAACCGCCAGTACCTGCACGTAGGGAGGCTACAAAGGTTTTAGGACAATGTCTTTGATGTGCTTCACCGTACCAAACTCACATTCTTACTTATTATTTATTTTAATTTCACCTACCTATTAATTTGTTTTCTTCAATTTCATTGTACCTTAAAAGCTTTTCAATTTGTTTACATGTTATTTATAATATAAATGTTTTGTATTTGGTTTTACGAAAAAGGAAAACTATATTTTTTATAACACTCTTTGTATATATTTGGATCTATCCTTTCCGAAAGATTTATCAACTTCATTATACATATATATCGAATTCGAATTTAAGATGTGAATATTATGATCAATAAAGAATCTGTCTCTGAAAATCTATGTCAACTTCATTATCCTTATCGAATTCAATTAATATTGCTTTCAACTTTCTTAAACATGCAATATCATAAGAATGGATTGTCCTTGAAGTCATAGAAATTACTCGAAATTACTAGTTAGACTTCCCACCATCCATCTTTCAAGCTATCAACCAAGTTATATTTGTTAAGAATGAAATACAGTATACATTTTTTTCTTGGTGAAAAAAAGTTTAGGGGGAGGGGAGTTTGAGCCCCTTATTTGGTTTTTATAGATTACTCACCAAGAGGGATTGTCGGTAACAATATTCGAACTTAGGCCTTGATAGCAAAGAGAATGATCCTTACCAACTCAACCAATCCTCGTTGGCAAATTATAGTATACATTAGCATATAGTATATGCTTACTTAAGGGTTTACGGTATCGGTCGTTATAAGATATTATTCCAAGAAGATAAAATGTATAGAATCTGATCAATATAGAATCTGTATTATACTCAAGGTATCGACCGTTATAAAATATCTTCTGCTTTTGCGCATGCAAACAACTATAAAAGGAGACCAACCATGAGGCAATGAGTTGATCATCAGAGCAAACACACACCATAACCTAAAAACTAATCAGTGAGAGAGACAATGGCATCGAGTCAACTCAGTTTACGGTTTAGGGGTGGGGACGATGAAATTGCTAAGGGCGATCCTCAGGTGAAGGAATTTTCCAACAGATTTGATGTGGACGAATCGCGCCTCGCTAAAATCAAAGCTAAGATCTCTGTGGAGGACTTTGAGTACTTGAAGGGATTTGCCAACTCCAACAAAAAAATTGATGAGAACGACCCACGCCTCGTTGAAATCAGAGCTAAGATCTCGGAGGAGGACGTTGACTACTTGAAGGAACTTGCCGACTCCTCCAACCTTGTGCAGGGACATATTATCAGTGTTAAAATTAAAATCTGTGCAATCCTGTAATGGCAATCTGTCGTTGCAAGCATGCAATTGAACAAGGCCATAATAATGTGTGTATGTACTAAAATATCTTACACTAAAATAAGAGCTGATGCGGTATTTGAGGCTCCTTTCTTATCTATAGGCCACGTTTTTATGTAAATGTTCTTCTAAAAAATAAATGGAGCTTGACATTAAATATCAAATTCAAACTTTAAATTTTTAGATTTTTAGATTTTAGATTTTGTTTGTTTGTCAATATTTAACTTTTAGATTATGTCAGTGGAAAAAAGATTTTCTCTTATAGATGTTTTTGTTTATTAGTTGGACCAATAGCCTCGCATAATTGGATTCTTGTGTGCATCGTTAGACCACAGCAAAGAGGGCATTAGATTTGCAAATCAACATTAAGTGTAATACATGCCTAATCCAAGTCCATATCACGTACGTTTTAAACTGAACTAAGATGTGTTGGATTTAATTTAAGCCATGGAATTTAAACCAAAGACTTATTATTCATTCGTTTATATATATATTTTATGAAATTTACAATTTCTAAGTAGAAGAAAAGACATGGTAGGTAGCCTGAGACAAATTGGAGGGAGAAACACTTGCATCAAACCGGGGGCCAATAACGTTTTGCCACATGAAAAAATTATTACGCGTGTTATATCATTAATGGCCGATGATAGCAAAATAATGTTATCCCATTGTAACTAAATATTTCTCCAAATTAAGTTTGACTTGTAGGCTTGGGTTTGGGGGATTCATTATTTAAGTTTTTTTTAAAAAAAGCAAAGCCCAGAGAAAGAGGAGATGAAACAAACCCGGCCCAATTCTACAAACATTTACTCGTAGCACACAAAATCGTTAACGCATCAAATAGTAGTTTTCTAACTATGATTAATTTTAACTTTAATTTCCTAAATCACTGAACTTCTAGCTTTTGTTTGTTTATGCTTTCTTAGTTGTTTGAGAACTGGTATTACTTTTAGTTTCCTACGATTCAACCGTAAGTTTCTGTCCTTGGCCAATTAGTATGCTGACTGTTGTGTGTGTGTGTGTGTGTTTGTTAATTTTTTCCCCAAGAGAGATGAAAGATTTGTTAACTCGTCCCTCCCGAAATTTGTAGCAATGTACATGAATATTTGTGTGTCTGTATTTAAGAATGAGATTATTATCTATAATTTGCTAAACCAGGGTCTTAAAGATCAGACCCTTGACCAGTGTTTTGCAAATGACATGCTCACAGACATAGATATGGCAGTTGGAGTGCCTTTAGAGCCCTCGGAGATAAGCAAAGAGCTAGCAGATTTCAGAAAGAAGAAGCTGCCAGCAGGAAGCAAAGAGATGTTTTTGGTTATTCTATAAGAAAGTTGATCTTTTGGTTTTAAGTTGTTATTTACTTTGTCATCAAGCATGGGACACAGACTTTTACTCTATCCCGAGTCCGGGGTGTGACAAGGAATTTTGAAACCACTCGCAAAGCTAATTAAGCTTCCCACCATCACGAAATAAGTGGTGAATTCTTGATATATGATAGAAAGATTCTAATCAAGCTTCCCACCATCACGAAATAAGTGGTGAAAATTCTTGATATATGATAGAAAGATTCTAATCAGTTGGGGACCTATAGTAGTAACTTTAATGAGGAATATATTAGATATGGATCTATCCTTTCTGAAAGATTTATCAACTTCATTATACATACATATGGAATTCGAATTTAATATGTGAATATTATGATAAATATAGAATCTGTCGCTGAAAAGCTATGTCAACTTCATTATCCTTATCGAATTCAATTAATATTGCTTTCAACTTTTTTAAACATGCAAATGCAATATCACAAGAATGGATTGTCCTCGAAGTTATTAATTCAAGTGAAATACATGTGAAGCCTGCTGACCGTACATATAGAGTCATCAATTCAATAGCTTGAGTGAGGAATATTATATGTATTGCAAGTGTTTGTGAAAGAAGTTAAAAAGATCCTCTAACAAGAAAGGCCACTACGACTGTATTGTCCGTCACTGTAGAATATTATTCACAGAAGATAAAATGTATATAATCTGTATTATGCTCAGGGTATTGGCCGTTATAAAATATCTTCTGCATTTGCACATGCAAACAACTATAAAAGGAGACCAACCATGAGGCAATGAGTTGATCATCAAAGCAAACACACACCATAACCTAAAAACTAATCAGTGAGGGAGACAATGACGTCGAATCGAGATCAAATTCCCAACTTCTACAACCAAGGCTATTTAGGGTTTAGGGGTGTGGACGATGAAATCAAAGCTCGGGGCAATCGTCAGTTGGGGGGATTTCCCATCTCCAACTTCAACAACAGATTTGATGTGGGTGAATCGCGCCTCGCTAAAATCAAAGCTAAGATCTCTGTGGAGGACTTTGAATACTTGAAGGGATTTGCCAACTCAAACAAAATAATTGATGAGGACGACCCACGCCTCGTTAAAATCAGAGCTAAGATCTCGGAGGAGGACGCTAACTACTTGAAGGGACTTGCCAACAAAAGATTCGGAGGAGGACGCTTCGCTAAAATGAATGGTAGTACGGCCAAAAGTGTCCGCCCCCGATTTCTCGACAACAATGTCGGTACTATCTCTTTGTGTGTAATATTGTAATGGCAATCTGTCGTTGCAAGCATGCAATTGAACAAGGCCATAATAATGTGTGTGTATGTACTAAAATATCTTACACTAAAATAAGAGCTGATGCGGTATTTGAGGCTCCTTTCTTATCTATCGGCCACGTTTTTATATACTAATAATCTTACACCAAAAATCTTGTTTTTATTGTGTTTTACTTTTGTCTAGTAGGCGAGTCTTCTAAGAACGCATTTTTGTGGTATGATATTCTCTCTGCGTTGTTTAATTTTTATTTTCCAAGAATATTCAAATGTGTATGTGGGATCTTGATTTGTATGTCAAATTGGAGAGAGAAACACTTGCATCAAAAGGGCCTGCCACTAACGTTTTGCCACATAAAAAAATTTGAGTGGTGCTATTTCCACCCACCTGTCCTATTTTCTCACCCACCTTATATTCCCACTCACCATGTAAATTTGAAAAAATACAATCTTATCTTTCCACCCGCCATTATTCTTAAAATACCCTTCAATTATTAATTCAAGCAAATTCTCTTTTCTGTTAACTTGTGAGTCATTTAAATTTAATCTAATGATTGAAAAGAGCAATTGTTTGCTCTAATTGGAGAGATTTGATGACCAAAACAAAACTAATAGAACATATTTTCAACATGAGCATTTGATTACATTGGGATTTGCTCCGTGGGAGGAGAAGACTTTTGCCATGTTGATCTTTGGGATTTGCTAGCCTCCTACAAATGGGAAGAGTACATGATGACTAGAGTTTCTGATGAAGAATCCATCGTTTTGGCTCAAAACTTTTGAGGTTCGGGTTTTAGGATGGAGATAAAATAAGAGGTTGAGGGGTGCTTTGGATTTGATGTTTGATCTTTGTGCTTTGGAAATTTTTTTTAACTTTTTTTAATTTTAAGTTTGAGGCAATTGTTTTGTTTTTTTAATCATTTTCCATAAGTCCTTAAAAGTCATTTTATGAAGGGGTAAATTTGTCTTTAAAATTTTGAAGATAAGGTGGGTGGAAATAGCAGTACTAAAAAATTATTATGCGTGTCATAGCATTAATGGCCGGTGATAACAAAATTATGTTATCCCGTTGTAACTAAGTTTTTCTCCAAATTAAGTTTGACTTGCAGGCTTGGGTTTGGGGGGATTCATTATTAGTGTTTATTTTTTTTAAAAGGCAAAGCCCAGAAAAAGAAGAGAGGATACAAGCCCGGCCCAATTCTACAAACACTGACTCATAGCACACAAAATCGTTCCACGTATCAAATAGTAGTTGAGTAATGCTACACTTACCACATTTTTAACCCACATTTTTATACCACATGATGTGGCATGTCCATATTATATGCCACATCAATTAAATCAATGAAGTGTATTTTAATTAAGACAATTAGAAAAACAAATACTAGAATAAATCATAAAAGAAAAGAAAATATTAAATAATTTTAATTGATGTGGTTGTTCACCTTAGCTTCCACATAAGATGGTATAGGAATGCGGTATACAAATGTAGTAAGAGTAGCATTATTCTTACATGATTACACAGATAGTACCGACATTGTTGTCGAAAAATCCAGCAACGTTAGGATGGCCTGGGTTGCCCATAGCAGATCTTGAGTTGGAGTTGGAGTTGGCAAATCCCGCAACGTCCTCCTCCGAGATCTTACCTTTGATTTTAGCGAGGCCTGGGTTGTCCACATCAATTCTTTTGTTGGAGGCAAATCCCTTCAAGTAGTCAAAGTCCTCCACAGAGATCTTAGCTTTGATTTTAGCAGGCGCGATTCGCCCATATCAAATCTGTTGTTGAAGTTGGAGTTGGAATATCGCAATTGATGATCGCCCATAGCTTTGATTTCATCATCCCCACCCCAAATTCCAATCGATTTGGGGTTGGGATTTTTAAGATAGGGTTTGGGGTTGATTTCATCATCCTCACCCCTAAACCCTTAAGATAGCCTTGGTTGTAGAAGTTGGTTTGATCTTGATTCGACGTCATTGTCTCTCTCACTTATTAGTTTTTTTGGTTATGGTGTGTGTTTGCTTTGATGATCAACTCATTGCCTCATGGTTGGTCTCCTTTTATAGTTGTTGTTTGCATGCACAAAAGTAGAAGATATTTTATAACAGCCGATACCCTAAGAATACAAATTCTATACATTTTATCTTCTTGGAATAATATCTTACTAGCCTTCCTGCACCCGCTTACGTGCGTGCGAGAGGCTTTTTTTTTAATCACGCGCGCTACGAGCGACTTACAAAGTTTCGTAAATATCTTTTCGCAAATGTATTTACATAAATGTCAATTTCAACCGTTTCATATTTTAATCGTGCGCATGTGATAAATTGTCGTCTTAAAAGTTTTCCGTTTATTGCCCATATTTTTCTAGACGTCCATCTTAGCTGTTTTTTTTTCTTCTTATATAGCGTGTACTAAGATTGACATCTAGAAAAATACGGGAAATAAAAGGAAAATTTTTAAGACGACGATTTATCACACATGCACGATTAAAATATGAAACAGTCAAACAGACATCTATATAAATACAATTGCAAAAAAATATTTACGAAACTTTGTAAGTCTCGCGTAGCGCGCGTGATTTTTAAAAAGCCTCTTGCATGGCGTAAGCGCGTGCATGAAGGCTAGTATCTATAAAGTATAAAGTATAAACTAATGCAAATAGAATGGTTCTTTTTTCGTAATTTTATTTAATAAATAGTATAGCCGCTCTACTGTACTCCTTTTAAATATAATATAATTGAGGGGTATCACCGCCCCATACTACCGCATTTTTATTATATAAAAAATAGTATAGCAGCACGAGGACTAAATTGGCCAAATACAGGGACTATTTTGACATTTAAGCCTACATAATATGCACATTGGAGGAAGAAATGCAACGATCAAGACCACTTGCGCCACACGTTCTTCTCTAATTGATCTTTCACTTTTTTATTGTCAATCTATACATAAATAACATGAGATGAGACCAAACTTAAACATATACTTTTAAATTTGTGCTAATCAAATTTTAGCATAATTTGGGAACAGTATACTCACCTTCAATTTTGATAGTTTATCCTTTGCTACCTGTCTACTCCAATTATCGGAAGAAAACTGTATCAAAAATAGTGCCATTTTCATAATTTGCTACCTTAACACTATGATAAACACAATTTTGGGTCTAAAGAGGCTTTAACAATGTAAAATAGGAGAACTATATGCAATTGTGTGCTACCTTAACACTATGATAAACACAATTTTGGGCCTAAAGAGGCTTTAACAATGTAAAATAGGAGGATTGTATGCAATTGTATGGTAATGCAGAATGGTAATTTTTTAATTTAAGTCTCGTCACAAATATTATGTCAAAGAAAGTAGAGGCATTTTCTATGTTTCACTTAAGTGCAATAAAGTACATTAAGAATCCTTTAATTTTGTTTATAATTCTTAAGGTGGTGCTTTTATAGTTGGGAAAACATCTTTATTGGTTGCTTTTTTTTATTTTTATTTAAAAATAAAAAAACCATTTTCAGACCATTGTAAAGCAAATGTTCTACTACAGTGCATACATCAACATTTGGTTTTGAATCTCTTTTTTTTCTTTTTTTTTGGTCGCATGTATTTTTATTTTCAACATGCTAGCATCTCCATTTGCTACACTGTGGACCCATTCCTGTATTTTTAAGTAAAATTAACCATATGAATTCGCCATTAAAAATACCTACAAATACTATGAACCTACATAAAACAGCAAATGTACTCATATCTCATTAACATATTTGAAACCTTCTCTTCATACAATTCTGGTTTACAGAGTGGGGTGATTTTGTTGAGCATGAAGACTTAGGGCCAGTTTGGCATTGCTGTGCTGTGAAAATAATCTCTGTCAGATTTGCTGTGAGAGAAATCAGTTGTGAGATAAAGCAGTTTGGCGTTTGGTAAAATTTTTGTTAAAAGTGTTGTTGGTATTGATTTTATGCAAAATCAGAAAATGATTGCTGCATAATCATTAAACCCAACACCTCTTCGAAACTGATTCCTGCATAATCAGAAAATGAAAGCACCTCATTAGCTGCTTTCCCTTATAGCTTTCTCTCACAGCAATTTTTAACAATAAGTAATTTTTTCGCAATTTACCAAACGGGCTGGGCTTCTCAAATTTTTTTTAAAATCACTTATCACCCCAAATAAGCAATGCCAAACCGGTAATTAATGACCATATTCAGCTCCTGAATAATCAGATTTCCCCTGTTCTTTCAATTCTGTAGCAATCTTTGTTCACACCTCCTTTATTTTGTTGTTGAAGTAGTGGAAGCACTTCATTGCATAGAATCCTATAGCAACTCCCTGCTAATTGTTACATCAATCTTCCTTTGCTACCATTGAATCAATTTCAGAAAATTAAAGCCTATTATTGATATGTCACATGATTGTAAGGAAGTATCAGCATCTTCATATAAACATAGTTAAAATTCTCAAATAGTTCAAAACGCTAAACGAAGAAACAATAGGTCACTACCAAGATAATCATACATAAAATGTTTACTTCACAATGAAGAATAAGAATCACAGAGACAGAGAAGTGCAATGCAACGTTGAGAGAGCAATGCAACTTGGTTGATAACTTGAAAGATGGATGGTGGGAAGTCTAACTAGTAATTCCTATAACTTCGAGGACAATCCATTCTTGTGATATTGCATGTTTAAAAAAGTTGAAAGCAATATTAATTGAATTCGATAAGGATAATGAAGTTGACATAGCTTTTCAGAGACAGATTCTATATTGATCATAATATTCACATATTAAATTCGAATTCCATATGTATGTATAATGAAGTTGATAAATCTTTCAGAAAGGATAGATCCATATCTAATATATTCCTCATTAAAGTTACTACTATAGGTCCCCAACCGATTAGAATCTTTCAATCATATATCAGAATTCACCACTTATTTCATGATGGTGGGAAGGTTAATTAGCTTTGCGAGTGGTTTCAAAATTCCTTGTCATACTCCGGACTCGGGATAGAGTAAAAGTCTGTGTCCCATGCTTGATTGACAAAGTAAATAACAACTTAAAACCAAAAGATCAACTTTCTTATAGAATAACCAAAAACATCTCTTTGCTTCCTGCTGGCAGCTTCTTCTTTCTGAAATATGCTAGCTCTTTGCTTATCTCCGAGGGCTCTAAAGGCACTCCAACTGCCATATCTATGTCTGTGAGCATGTCATTTGCAAAACACTGGTCAAGGGTCTGATCTTTAAGACCCTGGTTTAGCAAATTATAGATAATAATCTCATTCTTAAATATGGATGGTGGGAAGTCTAACTAGTAATTCCTATAACTTCGAGGACAATCCATTCTTGTGATATTGCATGTTTAAAAAAGTTGAAAGCAATATTAATTGAATTCGATAAGGATAATGAAGTTGACATAGCTTTTCAGAGACAGATTCTATATTGATCATAATATTCACATATTAAATTCGAATTCCATATGTATGTATAATGAGGTTGATAAATCTTTCAGAAAGGATAGATCCATATCTAATATATTCCTCATTAAAGTTACTACTATAGGTCCCCAACCGATTAAAATCTTTCAATCATATATCAAGAATTCACCACTTATTTCGTGATGGTGGGAAGGTTAATTAGCTTTGCGAGTGGTTTCAAAATTCCTTGTCATACTCCGGACTCGGGATAGAGTAAAAGTCTGTGTCCCATGCTTGATTGACAAAGTAAATAACAACTTAAAACCAAAAGATCAACTTTCTTATAGAATAACCAAAAACATCTCTTTGCTTCCTGCTGGCAGCTTCTTCTTTCTGAAATATGCTAGCTCTTTGCTTATCTCCGAGGGCTCTAAAGGCACTCCAACTGCCATATCTATGTCTGTGAGCATGTCATTTGCAAAACACTGGTCAAGGGTCTGATCTTTAAGACCCTGGTTTAGCAAATTATAGATAATAATCTCATTCTTAAATATGGATGGTGGGAAGTCTAACTAGTAATTCCTATAACTTCGAGGACAATCCATTCTTGTGATATTGCATGTTTAAAAAAGTTGAAAGCAATATTAATTGAATTCGATAAGGATAATGAAGTTGACATAGCTTTTCAGAGACAGATTCTATATTGATCATAATATTCACATATTAAATTCGAATTCCATATGTATGTATAATGAAGTTGATAAATCTTTCAGAAAGGATAGATCCATATCTAATATATTCCTCATTAAAGTTACTACTATAGGTCCCCAATACTGATTAAATCTTTCTATCATACCAAGAATTCACCACTTATTTCGTGAGTTGTCCTTATATGGATGGTGGGACGAGTAGTTTCACAATTCCTTCTCACGCTCCGGACCCGGGATAGAGTAAAAGTTTGTGTCTCGTGCCTGATGATAAAGTAAATAACAACTTAAAACCAAAATATCAACTTTCTTATAGAATAACCAAAAACGTCTATAAAAACATGATATACACTTATGCTATAACTTCAGCTCTCCTAACCCTTTGGAGAAAATGTCCCATATTGGAAAACTAACAAACCTTGAAAGGATTTATAAGGAGTTGAACTACTCGATATTGCCAATTGGTTTTGGGGTGGAAGAAGGATTAGACACTTGAAATTCTACAATTGTAAACCAATTCATAGCTTTGTCCAACCAATAATAGATTGTATACCCAAGGTAGGTTGCATAAAGTCACAATGAACATTCCATGTACTTAATAAGAGTACACAATGTAACTTTGCATTTATAATTTGATATCTGACATCAAACAGGCAATACCCACTAGGTCTTAATAATATTATTTCGACATATCCCAAGATCGAATTTCCCTCGCCATTTCCTTAAAACTAAAAAGTTAGTGTACATGTGTAGCTGGAAAAATGTAGATTAGGATCTTTTATATCGTTGTTGACTCTCTCCCACCCACCAGAAGAATCGTGACATTTGTTTATCAATGAACCAACGACATCTTCCCTAATAGTCTGAGGGAGCTTTGCCTGGCCAGCAGGTTTTGATATAGGAGGAGTTGGCTGACGGCAAGAATTCTATAGTGAGGGCCTTATATATGGCCCTTAGGTGAGGTCCTATCTCTTAACCGTTGGATCAAACTAGTTAGCCGTTGAAACGCATGAGGTTCTTGAAGATGCTTCATGGAGAGGTAACCTTCCATTGAGGCAATCAATAGAAGAGTGGAGAGAACGTAATTACTGCCTCAAGATAAGATCTTCCAAGGCAAAGTTGTTATCAGGTGTTGAGACGTCCATGTTAGATGCCTTAAGCCAAATGCAAAATGTTATGCGAGAGAATTCTGTTAACAAGGATTGGATCTCCATTGAGGGGCTCACCGATATTATAATCTCTATCCTTGGAAATCTCAAAACAGAGATGTCAAGAGGAAGATTTTGATCACCTTAAAGGATATTGTAGAAGGGCATGCAAGAAACAAGGTAAGCATCTTCGGTACTCTTTGTATATATAGAATAAAAGAAGAAGAAGTGAATATTAGAACTCCGAACTAAGAAAGATTCCCTTCCTTTAAGTCTTTTAATTGTCCTCCCTCTATTTGAATTTGTTGAGTATACAATCTATTATGGCATGGTTGGACAAAGCTATGAATTTGTTGACAATTGTAGAATTTCAAGTGTCTAATCCTTCTTCCACCCCAAAATTAATTGGCAATAGCGAGTAGTTCAACTCCTTATAAATCCTTTCAAGGTTTGTTAGTTTTCCAATATGGGACATTTTCTCCAAAGGGTTAGGAGAGCTGAAGTTATAGCATAAGTGTATATCATGTTTTTATAGACGTTTTTGGTTATTATATAAGAAAGTTGAACTTTTGGTTTTAAGTTGTTATTTACTTTATCATCAGGCACGGGACACAGACTTTTACTCTATCCCAGGTCCGAAGTGTGACAAGGAATTTTGAAACTACTCGCAAAGCTATAATTAACCTTCCCACCATCTATCTAAGGACAACTCACGAAATAAGTGGTGAATTCTTGATATGATGGAAAGATTCTAATCAATATTGGGGAACTATAGTAGTAACTTTAATGAGGAACATATTAGATATGGATCTATCCTTTCCAAAAGATTTATCAACTTCATTATACATTATATGGAATTCGAATTTAATATGTGAATATTATGATCAATATAGAATCTGTCTCTGAAAAGCTATGTCAACTTCATTATCCTTATCCAATTCAATTGATATTGCTTTCAACTTTTTTAAACGTGCAATATCATAAGAATCGATTGTCCTTGAAGTTATAGGAATTACTAGTTCGACTTCTCACCATCCATCTTTCAAGCTATCAACCAAGTTGCATTGCTCTTCTCACTGTTAGAAGAGCTCCCTTCCCTTTTCCATTGGTTGGAAAGAAGAAAAAAACTTACAAAACAAGCCTTGAATTCCTTGTCAAGCATTGACAATCTACGCACAGTAGTAACTGATGACGGATCAAAGATTTCACAAAGACTAGAATTGAAGGAAGCTAGAGAAAGTAGAGAGAAGGCAGAGATAAATCAAAGATGAAGAAGTATATTCTGATTTGCATATTTGTTAAGAATGAATTACAGTATACATTAGCATACTTATAGTATGCTTACTTAAAGCGTAAGTAAGCTATTATTAACAAACTAACAAACTCTTAACAATTTCTAACAACTAACACGTTAAATACATGTGAAGCCTGCTGACTGTACATATATAGAGTCATCAGTAACCTGAGTGAGATGTATTGCCAAGTGTTTGTGAAAAAAATTTAAAAAGATCCTCTAACAAGAAAGGCCACTACGACTGTATTGTTTGTCACTGTAGAATATTATTCCAAGAAGATAAAACGTATAAAATCTGATCAATATAGAATCTGTATTATGCTCAGAGTATCGGCCGTTATAAAATATCTTCCGTTTTTGCGCATGCAAACATCTATAAAAGGAGACCAACCATGAGGCAATGAGTTGGTCATCAGAGCAAACATACACCATAACCTAAAAACTAATCAGTGAGAGAGACAATGACATCGAATCAAGGTCAAACCAACTTCGGCAACCAAGGCCAATCAGGGTTTACGGGACTGGAAAAGCTATTAGAGTCGATTCAAGATCAAAAAAACTTCGGCAACCAAGGCTATTCAGGGTTTAGGGATGGGGACGATGAAATCAACCCCAAATTTACTGGAATTTGGGGTGGGAACGATCAAATCAAAGCTACGGGCAGTCATCAGTTGAGGGGATTTCCCAACTCCAACTCCAACTCCAACAACAGATTTGATGTGGGTGAATCACGCCTCGCTAAAATCAAAGCTAAGATCTCTGTGGAGGACTTTGACTACTTGAAGGGATTTGCCAACTCCGACAAAATAATTGATGAGAAAGACCCACGCCTCGTTAAAATTAGAGCTAAGATCTCGGCGGAGGATGTTGACTACTTGAAGGGACTTGCCAACAAAAGATTTGGTGGGAACAACACGGGCTTCGCTAGTGGTAGGACGGCCAGCTTTCACGGGGCCCGTCCAAGAAGTTTCAACTGTTGGGCCCCTCCCGGAGGTTTTGACAATAACGTTACTATCGGTGGCTGTGTATTCCTGTAATGGCAATCTCTCGTTGCATGCACGCAACTGAAGAAGGCCATAATAAATAATTAATATGTGTGTACCACAATAAAATATCTGCACTAAAATAAGAGCTAATGCAGTATCTGTGGCTCCTTCCTTGAATGTACTTCAAATAAAATGATGGAGAACTTTCTAGACTATGTCAATGGAAACACATTTTGTCTCTAGTGTAAACCAAGAGATTTAATGGATTTTCTTTTTCTTTTTCAAATAGTTGCTTAATCGTAACACAAATGTTTTTATGTTTGTGAGACAGGTGCGCACTATATATTTACATGATTTTATGTTCTATTATCATAAGTATTTTATTTGATAGGGAATCATTTTTAAAAAATAAAAATAAAGGGGAATTGTTGCTTTACAAGAGCTATTTAGCCCTCTGGATCCTATAAATATGATTCGGATCATGAGATGAGAGGAACTCAACTCTTTTGACAAACTCAGAAAAAGCTCTGTATAGCAGAGGAACCTGGAAGAAGAATGATATGTCATCTGGAAGAATAACAAAGCTGAGGATTGTTCAGCCCAAACCAATCTCGATCCAAAGAATTTTTGGCATTTTCTCTTCTTTATTTATTTATTTATTAAGGGAGAGAGGAAGGAAGATCAGAGACGTTGCCAATGATAAAGACATTTGAGGCTGGACAATAGATAATAGAAGCTTCAAGAATATTTCAGGTGGCAAACATGCAGTACGCAAGTTCACAACTTGTTATTTCTTTACCTTTATTATTCTATGTTGAAATATTTTTGGGGTGTGTAATTTTTAGGTACAAGCTTTGCATAAATGAAAGTGAAAATCTTTTCTTTATTAAATAGTTAAATAAAAATTTATTTTCAGTATCATTTCTATTTTAGTCATTATTTATAACTATAGCACTTTTACATCATAGTTTACCAAATACTCATAAAACTTATTTTTGTACCTACATCACTTTTAGCATATAGTTTACCAAACGCTCAACTGCTTTCATTCACAGCTGATTTATATCACAGCAAATTTGAAAGTGATTATTTTCACAACACTACAATTCCAAACTGGCCCTATATGTTAATTAATGGAAACAGATTTGTTAGAGAATCATTTTTAAAAAATAAAAAATAAAGGGAATTGTTGCTTTACGAGAGCTATTTAGCCCTCTGGATCCTAGGAATATGGAAATAAATAGAGAAATAATGGGTTCAAATACAAGTACTGTTAATTTTAAAAAGAAAGGAGAAAGGAGAAAGGAGAAAGAAGAAGCTGCCAGCAAGAAGAAAAGAGATGTTTTTGGTTATTCTAGAAGAAAGTTGATATTTTGGTTTTAAGTTGTTATTTACTTTATCATCAGGCATGGGACCCAGACTTTTACTCTATTCCGGGTTCGAAGTGTGACAAGGAATTTTGAAACTACTCGCAAAGCTAATTAACCTTCCCACCATCTATATAAAGACAACTCACGAAATAAATGGTGAATTCTTGATATGATAGAAAGATTCTAATCAGTATTGGGGACCTATAGTAATAGTAGTAACTTCAATGAGGAGTATTGGGGACCTATAGTAATAGTAGTAACTTCAATGAGGAATATATTAGATATGGATCTATCCTTTCCAAAAGATTTATCAACTTCATTATACACACATATATATATATATATATATATATATATGGAATTCGAATTTAATATGTGAATATTATGATCAATATAGAATCTATCTGTCTCTGAAAGCTATGTCAACTTCATTATCCTTATCCAATTCAATTAATATTGCTTTCAACTTTTTTAAACATGCAATATCATAAGAATGGATTGTCCTCGAAGTTATAGGAATTACTAGTTAGACTTCCCACCATCCATCTTTCAAGCTATCAACCAAGTTCCATTGCTCTTCTCACCCTTAGTAGAGCTCCCTTCCCTTCTCCATTGCTTGGAAGAAAAACAAAACTTACAAAACAAGCCTTGAATTCCTTGTTAAACATTAGCTAACCCATTACTGAGGTTTGACAATCTACGCACAGTAGTAACTGATGACAGATCAAACATTTCACAAAGACTAGAATTGAAGGAAGCTAGAGAAAATAGAGAGAAGGCAGGGAGAAATCAAAGAATAAGAAGTATATTCTGATTTTCATATTTGTTAAGAATGAATTACAGTATACATTAGCATAGTATGCTTACTTAAAGCTTAAGTAAGCTATTAACAAACTAACAAACTCTTAACAGTTTCTAACAACTAACACGTGAAATACATGTGAAGCATGCTGATTGTACATATAGAGTCATCAATAACTTGAGTGAGGAATATTATATGTATTGCCAAGTGTTTGTGAAAGAAGTTAAAAAGATCCTATAACAAGAAGGGCCACTACGACTGTACTGTCTGTCACTGTAGAATATTATTCCAAGAAGATAAAATGTATAGAATCTGATCAATATAGAATTTGTATTATGCTCAGGGTATCGGCCGTTATAAAATGTCTTCTGCTTTTGCACATGCAAACAACTATAAAAGGAGACCAACCATGAGGCAATGAGTTGATCATTAGAGCAAACACACACCATAACCTAAAAACTAATCAGTGAGAGAGACAATGACGTCCAATCAAGAGCAAACCAACTTCTGCAACCAAGGCTGTTTAGGGTTTAGGGGTTGGGACGATGAAATCAACCCCAAACCCTATCTTAAAAATAACAACCTCAAATTTGTTGGAATTCGGGGTGGGAGCATTGAAATTGAAGCTAAGGGCGATCATGAGTTGAGGGGATATTCCAACTCCAATTTCAACAACAGATTTGATGTGGACGAATCGCGCATCGCTAAAATCCAAGCTAAGATCTCTGTAGAGGACTTTGACTACTTGAAGGGATTTGCCAACTCCAACAAAAAAATTGATGAGAACGACCCTCGCCTTGTTAAAATCAGGGCTAAGATCTCGGAGGAGGACGTTGACTACTTGAGGGGACTTGCAAACAAAAGATTTGGTGTGAACAACACGGGCCTCGCTAAAATAAGAGCTAACATCTCGGAGGAGAACGTTGTGGGATTTGCCAACTCCAACTCCAATATAAGATTTGGTGCTGACCCTAACAATGCCCGATATTTCGACTCCAACTCCAACATAAGATTTGGTGCTAACCCTAACAATGCCCGATTTTTCGACAACAATGTCGGTACTATCTCTATGTGTGTAATCTTGTAATGGCAATCTCTCGTTGCAAGCATGCAATTGAACAAGGCCATAATTATGTGTGTATGTACTAAAATATCTTGCACTAAAATAAGAGCTGATGCGGTATTTGAGGCTCCTTCTTATCTATATAGGCCACAATTTCAAATAAAAACCCAAAAAAGCCCAGCAAAACATCTGATATCCTTTGCAGAAACCACCTCTCATTGTCCACAATTTCACCAGAAACAATCGCAAAAGCAAAAAGAAATACCTCTAAAAGAAGAAAAAAAAAGTACACTTTTAATACTATGTTATAGAACTATCTTTCTAGTAAAAATCACATTATGCATATCATAAACTTCAAGTGCATAGTTATATATAGAGTAAAATATAAAGCATGCTTTGTTACTGAAAATCTGTTAATAATATGTCATAGAAGTATACTGTTAATACTATGTCATCGAAGTATACTGATAATACTATGTCATAGAAGTATACTGTTAATACTATGTCATAGAAATCAACTCAGTTGCGGGGTATGAACAGTATAACAACTGCTCATACCACTTATTGGAAGTTAACAACTACATCATTTCATTTGCATAATAAATAAAATAAAGAATCGAAATAGTACCAAACATTAAAACCAAGTTAACACTAAACAATGTTTTGGGCATTAAAATTAAAAAGAACCTAGATCACTGAGAATCTAAATCCAAGAACAGTAATTATCAAATTTCTTTTCTTTATTTCAATTTGTATTAGAAAAGAAAATGAAGATGTAGTGGCAAGATGCCACACCAACAATACAGATATATAGTTTAAGTTCTTGTATGCAAAATCATTGTTAGCTAACTTATAGTGGAAAACTAGAAGGAAAAAAACATACATACTCTGCCTTTCTCCTTAATAATATTACAAACTCGTGAGGATCTTTCAGCCACTAACCAATTCACATCATCATCAATTTGGAGAAATTCGACAGAAGTAATTCATTTTGCTAATCCTTCAACTTTACAAGTAAATGTATATCCATTTTATAATTCTAGTTTGATACAACTGTTTCCCAACTCTAATCCCACTTCTTCAAGTGAAAAGACAACATAATGAGATTAAGTTTTTAATGTTGTACTGCTATGTTCTATCTAGTTTGTTTCCTTTTTTTATTGACATTGCAATTTCTTATTTATGTACTGAAGAAAAAAAAAATGAAATATATATGACACAGAAAGGCTACAATGAGATGAAACAAATCCTATGGCCTATACGAACAAGCAGTGGCGGATTCAGGATTGTTACTCTATGGGGTCATAATATTAAAGTTCCAATTTTCTTTTCAAAATGAAACAGTGCAAAAATAATAATAATTTAAAAAACACACAAGACTTATTCCAACTAACAAAAAACATCATTCAATAAATCAAGCTCATATATGTATTATGTAAGCCATAAAATTCATCAAAATAATAATATCAACCCAAATAATAAATAAACTCACCCAAAAATAACCCAAATAATAAAATACCTTCAATATTGAAAAAACAAAAGGAACACAGTGAGTGTTGAACCATTGACCTTAAGGTCCATTTCAATTTAAAGACCACTATGGTAAATGATATCTTTATGTTGTTGATATATACTTCTAGTATTTATAGGTCTACTCAACAGAATTAAAATAATATTTAAAAAACCCTAACAAATATCTTCCTTTAAAAAAAATTTATGTTGGCGCATCTTCTTCTTCTTCTCCCTCTCTCTCTCTCTCTCTCTCTCTCTCTCTTTTCTTCTCCCTCTCAACCACTGTCTTCTTCTTCCTCCCCCCCCTCTCTCTCTCTTTCTTCTTCCTCCCTATTTCTTCTCCCTAGCAGCTTGCATCTTCTTCTCCATGGGGTCGTCTCCCATGGCTGCCAAGAGAAACCAAAAACCTCCAAGCCATTTCCAGGGCTGCCATGGGGTCGTCTGACCCCATTGACCCCATGGTGAATCTGCCACTGCGAACAAGTGGTGTAACATGCTGCCAATAGCCTAAGCATAATTAGAGAAGAAATTGCAATTGTTACCCAGCTCATGTACGCCAATGCAACTGCCATCTAGTATTTTTGGCATTCCTCTCCAAAATTGCAATGGCTTAAGTCACTAAAGTACAACACAATTATGCCAGATGAGGCAGAAGTTGATGCAAGAGACAATATTGTTGTAAGCTATTAGAAAAGGAAAAGAGCAAGCTATTAAATGGCAAGCACTATATGGACACACAAGATTTTCATCTAAGGAAGTCAAGGATTTGTAGACGCTGACCCAGTCTCCAACTACAAAGAGCTAACCAATACAGGGTTGTGGAGGACCTTCTTTTTCACCAAAGAATATGCATCTAGCAATGCCAACACTAAACTCAAGATGACTTGCAAACCCATTGAAGCAATCAGGTAGCTACAAAATGAGAATTGCCTTAAACAAATATCACAATTTTTTTAAGGACAAGAAATGGCATGTGATGCATCAAGAGATGCTGAAATTTGCCCCATAAGCCTACAGAATCAGGTTACACAAAACTAAACTTAGATGGCAATTTGCTCACAAACATTAGGTAGCATACACAAATAAAGCCAAACAAGTCAACAACAGTGAGAAAAACAAGCATAATGAATTCTAATTCACTAATTCCAATTATTATATAATTCTAAAATAGAAAAAGCAATACATCAATGATTCATATTGACTAATTAAGTATTTACGCCAAGAACTCATCCCAAAATTGAATCACCATATCACCATCGCCAAAACCTCAATTCAATCATACAATAAGCAAACACAAAAATTAACAATAAAAAATACGAGAAATTAAAATTTTCACAGTAACCTTCAAGAGCTTTTGCACATGCGAGACTATGCGTAGTTCTTCAAAGAAATTCTCTCATGGCAGCATCTCTTTACTGAGATCGACGAATGTTATCCAACGATCATCTCAAGTACAATATCTACGTTCTTTGCACGGCTTATTCCTCCAGAGGAGTTCTTAGCTCTATCTCCATCCGAAGTTGTTGTGGTTGACATTACTCAGATTCGACAACGCTGGAGATGGAATTGGAAACTTGTCGTATGCCGATGGAGATTGAGACGGAGATGATTGCAATGGCGCCGAAGGTGAAGAAGGATGTGGTGCGCTAACTGGAATATCCGACAAAGATGGAGGAAAGGAAATTGGCGATGGAGTTTTGGGCGAAGGTGAATCAGCGGCAGGTTGCAACGATGGAGTCGATAAGGGCTGTGGAAGAGACAATGAAAATACAATAGAGAATTGGACTAGGAGAAAAGCTAGAAGCAGAGCTCGATGAACCTCGCCATTGTTGAAGAGGAAGAAGAAAGTTCGATATGCTGGTTGATGAATATTAAGTTGATTAATAGACAAAGCCAAAGGGCAAAACAGTAATCAAACATTGCTGTTGGATTTAAGAAATCGATAGCTGTCAATTTTTGGGTTTATTTTGGGTGTGTTTATATACATTGAATGATATAGGGTTTTTTTTATAGAACTATGTCTAGGAATGAGTATTTAACTAATTTTCTATTAACATTTTAGATTTTTAGATTTTTTTGTTTGTCAATATTTAACTTTTAGATTATGTCAGTAGAAATAGATTTTCTCTTGTCATACGTATTTTATTTGATAGAGAATCTTTTTTCAAAAATAAAAAATAAAGGGAATTGTTGCTTTACAAGAGCTATTTAGCCCTCTGGATCCTATGATTATGGAAATAAATAGATAAATAATGGGTTCAAATACAAGTACTCCTAATTTTAAAAAGAAATTAATTAAACACCATAGAAGAATATAGTGGGTGCCAAAAACATTTTTAAGAATCCTGAGGTACAGTTCGTCAGCCCGATCCGAAATTTTTGGGTTCTAGTTGGATACGGGGCGGGCTGGAGCAAGGTTTCAAAGGCTGGTTGGGCCTAGACGGTCTTAACTGGCAAGGGAGGACTACCATGGGCCTAACATGCTAGGCTTTATTTTCATTTTTTTAGAAATATTTTTTAATATTTTTTTCTAAGTCTTTAAAATAAAATAAAAACATCTTATCAAAATGTGACTTCTATCCCAAATTAAGATTAGAGATTATTGAAAAAATTAACCTAATTTATAACATATGTGAACAAAATAAGAAGTTTATTAGTTTATCCTACATATTACATTATTTTGGTTAAGTATAATATGAGATTCTTTGTGACCAGGATGCAATGTATTTGAAAAGTGGCCAAACATGTTAGTGTGTTACGATATCTCTTGTTGTGCTTGAGAGTATGTAAAAGTAGCAAGGTGGATTTCAATATCTGGCTTTACTGTGCTTTATCGGTTGGTTAAAAACTGTTATATTGGATGCAATAATGATTTTGGTTAGGAATTTATTTATTTAAAGGACCTTTCCTAGGAGCAATAATATATTAATTTCACGCACTTTTATTTAAAAGTTAGTATACATTTGTAGCTAGAAAATTGTAGATGAGGATCTTTTATATCGTTGTTGACTCTCTCCCGCCCACCAAAAGAAATTGTGACATTTGTTTATCAATGAACCAAAGGCATCTTTCCTAAGGGGGCTTTGCCTAGCCAGTAGGTTTTGATATAGGAGTAGTTGGTTGAGGGCAAGAATTCTATAGTGAGGGCTTTATATATGGTCCTTCCTATCTCTTAACCGTTGGATTAAATTAGTTAGCTGTCGAAATACATGAGGTTCTTGAAGATATTTCATGGAGAGGTAACCTTCCATTGAGGCCATCAATAGAAGAGTGGAGAGAACTTAATTACTGCCTCAAGATAAGATCTTCCAAGGTAAAGTTGTTATCAGGTGTTGAGACGTCCATGTTAGATGCCTTAAGCCAAATGCAAAATGTTATGCGAGAGAATTCTATTAACAAGGATTGGATTTCCATTGAGGGGTTCACTGATATTATAATCTGTATCCTTGGAAATCTCAAAACAGAGATGACAAGAGGATAAAAGAAGAAGAAGTGAATATTAGAAATCCGAACTTAGAAAGATTCCCTTCATTTAATTGTCCTCCCTCTATTTGAATTTGTTGAGTATACAATCTATTATTGCATGGTTGGACAAAGCTGTGAATTTGTTTACATACAATTGTAGAATTTCAAGTGTCTAATCCTTCATCCACCCCAAAACCAATTGGCAATGAGGAGTAGTTCAACTTCTTATAAATCCTTTCAAGGTTTGTTAGTTTTCCAATATGGGAAATTTTCTCTAGAGGGTTACGAGAGCTGAAGTTATAGCATAAGTGTATATCATGTTTTATAGACGTTTTTGGTTATTCTATAAGAAAGTTGATCTTTTGGTTTTAAGTTGTTATTTACTTTATCATCAGGCACGGGACACAGATTTTTACTCTATCCCCGGTCCGGAGTGTGACAAGGATTTTGAAACTACTCGCAAAGCTAATTAACCTTCCCACCATCTATATAAGGACAACTCACGAAATAAGTGGTGAATTCTTGACACGATAGAAAGATTCTAATCAATATTGGGGACCTATAGTAGTAACTTTAATGAGGAATATATTAGATATGGATCTATCCTTTCCAAAAGATTTATCAGCTTCATTATACATTATATGGAATTCGAATTTAATATGTGAATATTATGATCAATATAGAATCTGTCTCTGAAAAGCTATGTCAATTTCATTATCCTTATCACAAGAATGGATTGTCCTCGAAGTTATAGGAATTACTCGTTAGACTTCCCACCATCCATCTTTCAAGCTATCAACCAAGTTGCATTGCTCTTGTCATCGTTGGAAGAGCTCCCTTTCCTTCTCCATTGATTGGAAAAAAACAAAACTTACAAAACAAGCCTTGAATTCCATGTTATACATTAGCTAACCCATTACTGAGGATTGACAATCTACGCATGGTAGTAACTGATGGCGGATCAAAGATTTCACAGGGACTAGAATTGAAGGAAGCTAGAGAAAGTTGAGAGAAGGCAGAGATAAATCAAAGAAGAAGAAGTATATTCTGATTTGCATATTTGTTAAGAATGAATTACAGTATACAAACTAACAAACTAAGTATGCTTACTTAAAGCTTAAGTAAGCTATTAACAAACTAACAAACTCTTAACAGTTTCTAACAACTAACACGTGAAATACATGTGAAGCCTCCTGACTGTACATATAGAGTCGTCAATAACTTGAGTGAGGAATAATATATGTATTGCAAGTGTTTGTGAAAGAAGTTAAAAAGATTCTCTAACAAGAAAGGCCACTACGACTGTATTGTCTGTCACTGTAGAATATTATTCCCATAAGATAAAATGTATAGAATCTGATCAATATAGAATCTGTATTACGCTCAGGGTATCGGCCGTTATAAAATATCTTCTGCATTTGCGCATGCAAACAACTATAAAAGGAGACCAACCATGAGGCAATGAGTTGATCATCAAAGCAAACACCCCCCATAACCTAAAAACTAATCAGTGAGAGAGAAAATGACGTCGAATCAAGATCAAATTCCCAACTTCTGCAACCAAGGCTATTTAGGGTTTAGGGGTGGGGATGATGAAATCAATCCCAAATATATTGAAATCAAAGCTAGGGGCAGTCATCAGTTGGGGGGATTTCCCATCTCCAACTTCAACAATAAATTTGATGTGGGTGAATCGCGCCTTGCTAAAATCAAAGCTAAGATCTCTGTGGAGGACTTTGACTACTTGAAGGGATTTGCCAACTCCAACAAAAGAATTGATGAGGACGACCCACGCCTCGTTAAAATCAGAGCTAAGATCTCGGAGGAGGACGCTGACTACTTGAAGGGACTTGCCAACAAAAGTTCTGGTGTGAACAACACGGGCTTCGCTAATAATGGTAGGACGGCCAACAGATTCGGGCCCCGATTTTTAGACAACAATGTCGGTGCTAACCCTCCCACTGCCCAATTTATGGACAACAATGTCGGTAGTATCTCTATGTGTGTAATCTTGTAATGGCAATCTCTCGTTGCAAGCATGCAATTGAACAAGGCCATAATTATGTGTGTATGTACTAAAATATCTTGCACTAAAATAAGAGCTGATGCGGTATTTGAGGCTCCTTTCTTATCTATAGGCCACGTTTTTATATACTAATAATCTGACACAAAAAATCTTGATTTTCTTGTGTTTTTCTTTTGTCTAGTAGGTGAGTCTTCTAAGAACGCATTTTTGTGGTATGATATTCTCTCTGGGTTCTTTACTTTTTATTTTCCAACAATATTCAAATGTGGGATCTTGATTTGTATATCAAATTGGAGAGAGAAACACTTGCATCAAAGGGGCTGCCACTAACGTTTTGCCACATAAAAAAATTTGAGTGGTGCTATTTCCACCCACCTGTCCTATTTTCCCACCCACCTTATCTTCCCACTCACCATGTAAATTTGAACGAACACAATCCTATCTTTCCACCCACCATTATTCTTAAAATATCCTTTAATTATTAATTCAAGCAAATTCTCTTTTCTGTTAACTTGTAAGTCATTTAAATTTAATCTACTGACTGAAAAGAGCAATTGTTTGCTCTAATTGGAGAGATTTGACGACCAAAACAAAACTAATAGAACATATTTTCAACATGAGCATATTATTACATTGGGATTTGCTCCGTGGGAGGAGAAGACTTTTGCCATGTCGATCATTGGGATTTGCTAGCCTTCTACAAATGGGAAGAGTACATGATGACTGGAGTTTCTGATGAAGAATCCATCGTTTTGGCTCAAAACTTTTGAGGTTAGGTTTTTAGGATGGAGATAAAATAAGAGGTTGAGGGGTGCTTTGGATTTGACGTTTGATCTTTGTGCTTTGGATTTTTTTTTTATAACTTTTTTTAATTTTAAGTTTGAGGCAATTGTTTTGTTTTTTTTAATCATTTTCCATAAGTCCTTAAAAGTCATTTTATGAAGGAGTAAATTTGTTTTTTAAAATTTAGAAGATAAGGTGGGTGGAAATAGCAGCACTAAAAATTATTATGCGGGGGATTCATTATTAGTGTTTATTTTTTTTAAAGGCAAAGCCCAGAAAAAGAGGAGACGATACAAGCCCGGCCCAATTCTACAAACATTGACTCATAGCACACAAAATCGTTCCACGTATCAAATAGTAGTTGAGTAATGCTACACTTACCACATTTTTAACCCACATTTTTATATCACATGATGTGGCATGTCCATATTATATGCCACATCAATTAACTCAATTAAGTGTATTTTAATTAAGACAATTAGAAAAACAAATACTAGAATAAATCATAAAAGAAAAGAAAATATTAAATAATTTTAATTAATGTGGTTGTCCACCTCAACTTCCACATCAGATGGTATAGGAATGTGGTATACAAATGTGGTAAGAGTAACATTATTCTTACATGATTACACAGATAGTACCGACATTGTTGTCGAAAAATCCAGCAACATTAGGATGGCCTGGGTTGCCCATAGCAGATCTTGAGTTGGAGTTGGAGTTGGCAAATCCCGCAACGTCCTCCTCCGAGATCTTACCTTTGATTTTAGCGAGGCCTGGGTCGTCCACATCAATTCTTTTGTTGGGGGCAATCCCTTCAAGTAGTCAAAGTCCTCCACAGAGATCTTAGCTTTAATTTTAGCAGGCGCGATTCGCCCACATCAAATCTGTTGTTGAAGTTGGAGTTGGAATATCACAATTGATGTTCGCCCTTAGCTTTGATTTCATCATCCCCACCCCAAATTCCAATCGATTTGGGGTTGGGATTTTTAAGATAGGGTTTGGGGTTGATTTCATCATCCCCACCCCTAAACCCTTAAGATAGCCTTGGTTGTAGAAGTTGGTTTGATCTTGATTCGACGTCATTGTCTCTCTCACTAATTAGTTTTTTGGTTATGGTGTGTGTTTGCTTTGATGATCAACTCATTGCCTCATGGTTGGTCTCCTTTTATAGTTGTTTGCATGCACAAAAGCAGAAGATATTTTATAACAGCCGATACCCTAAGAATACAAATTCTATACATTTTATCTTCTTGGAATAATATCTTACTAGCCTTCCTGCACCCGCTTACGCGCGTGCGAGAGGCTTTTTTTTAATCACGCGCAAGCGACTTACAAAGTTTTGTAAATATCTTTTCGCAAATGTATTTATATAGATGTCCGTTTCAATAGTTTCATATTTTAATCGTGCACATGTGATAAATTGTCGTCTTAATTTAATTTTTTTCCATTTTATTGCCCATATTTTATATACGTACTTTTTTTTTTTTTTTTTTTTTTTTTCAAACCAATGGAGAAGGGAAGGGAGCTCTTCTAACGGTGAGAAGAGCAATGCAACTTGGTTGATAGCTTGAAAGATGGATGGTGGGAAGTCGAACTAGTAATTCCTATAACTTCAAGGACAATCCATTCTTCTGATATTGCATGTTTAAAAAAGTTGAAAGCAATATCAATTGAATTCGATAAGGATAATGAAGTTGACATAGCGTTTTCAGAGACAGATTCTATATTGATCATAATATTCACATATTAAATTCGAATTCCATGTAATGTATAATGAAGTTGATAAATCTTTCGGAAAGGATAGATTCATATCTAATATATTCCTCATTGAAGTTACTACTATAGGTCCCCAATACTGATTAGAATCTTTCTATCATACCAAGAATTCACCACTTATTTCGTGAGTTGTCCTTATATGGATGGTGGGACGAGATAAGGACAACTCACGAAATAAGTGGTGAATTCTTGATATGATGGAAAGATTCTAATCAATATTGGGGAACTATAGTAGTAACTTTAATGAGGAATATATTAGATATGGATCTATCCTTTCCAAAAGATTTATCAACTTCATTATACATTATATGGAATTCGAATTTAATATGTGAATATTATGATCAATATAGAATCTGTCTCTGAAAAGCAATGTCAACTTCATTATCCTTATCGAATTCAATTGATATTGCTTTCAACTTTTTTAAACATGCAATATCAGAAGAATGGATTGTCCTTGAAGTTATAGGAATTACTAGTTCGACTTCCCACCATCCATCTTTCAAGCTATCAACCAAGTTGCATTGCTCTTCTCACCGTTAGAAGAGCTCCCTTCCCTTCTCCATTGGAAAAAGGAAAACAAAAAAAAAAAAAACAACTTACTTACACAAAAAAAAAAAAAATTTCTTCTGAATGTTCTTTTTTAACCATTAGCTAACCCCATTACTGAGGATTGACAATCTACGCTCAGTAGTAACTGATGACAGATCAAAGATTTCACAGAGACTAGAATTGAAGGAAGTTAGAGAAAATAGAGCGAAGGCAGAGAGAAATCAGAAGTAGTATATTCTGATTTGCATATTTGTTAAGAATGAATTACAGTATACATTAGCATAGTTATAGTATGCTTACTTAAAGCTTAAGTAATCTATTAACAAACTAACAAACTCTTAACAGTTTCTAACAACTAACACATGAAATACATGTGAAAGCCTGCTGACTTTACATATAGAGTCATCAGTAACTTGAGTGAGGAATATTATATGTATTGCCAAGTGTTTGTCAAAGATATTAAAAAGATCCTCTAACAAGAAAGGCCTGTATTGTCTGTCACTGTCGAATATTATTCCAAGAAGATAAAATCTATAGAATCTAATCAATATAGAATCTGTATTGTGCTGAGGGTATTGGCCGTTATAAAATATCTTCAGCTTTTGCCCATGCAAGCAACAAGTATTAAAGGAGACCAACCATGAGGCAATGAGTTGTTCATCAGAGCAAACACACGCCGTAACCTAAAAACTAATCAGTGAGAGAGACAATGACGTCGAATCAAGATCAAACCAACTTCTGCAACCAAGGTTGTTTAGGGTTTAGGGGTTGGGACGATGGCCCGTTTGGGAGTGCTTCTAGAACAGTTAAAAGTGTTTTCTGACAATCAAAAGTGCTTCTGACAGCTTTTGGCAGAAAAGTTTAAAAGCGCTTTTGGGCCATAAAAGTGCTTTCTGGAGAAGCACCTGCCATGTGCTTTTTTAGGAAGCTCCCAAGTGCTTTTTCAAGAAGCACTTCGATTTCTTATGAAAATTTCAATGTCTTTATAGTAAAAGCGCTTTTGATATAAGCGCTTATAAGTAGAAATGCTTGCTAGAGAAGCAGTCCCAAACGAGCCAGAAATCAACCCCAAATCCTATCTTAAAAATAACAACCTCAAATTTGTTGGAATTCGGGGTGGGAGCATTGAAATCGAAGCTAAGGGTGATCATCAGTTGAGGGGATATTCCAACTCAAACTTCAAAAAAAGATTTGATGTGGGCGAATTGCGTATCGCTAATATTCAAGCTAAGATCTCTGTGGAGGACTTTGACTACTTGAAGGGATTTGCCAACTCCAACAAAAGAATTGATGAGAACGACCTACGCCTCGTTAAAATCAGAGCTAAGATCTTGGAGGAGGACGTTGACTACTTGAAGGGACTTGCCAACAAAAGATTTGGTGTGGTGGATCTGTTAAGGAGCAAGGAGGTGCAGCACCTTCCCTTGCCAGAAAAACCATTGTAGGTATTTGAAATTGCCCCTTTGCTCAGCTGGTGGTGGTGTACAGATTACCTTATTTCCATCTTCAACATTTAAGTAAATGTCTTTGTCTTTTTACTTTCATTTATTTTTATATTACTCCATTTACTTAAGTTTACAATGTAAATAAGGAAGTACCCCCCATTTGGATTCAAATAAAAATACTAGAAAATCAAATTCCCCCCAAATCAAAATTTGAAAAATCGGTTTTAGTGCAAAATACGATTTAGGCTAAAAATGATAGCTCATTAAGTCAATATATACTTCATAATAAAATCCCATAAAATCAAGTTTTCTTATTTGATGTGTAAGAAATAAAAACCGCCAAAAATTATCTTGAGGAAATTATTATTCCGAAAAACCATTTTCCATACTTAGTCAATATTTTTACATATAACAATTTTTCATGTATGATATGAATGTATGAAGGGACCTGTCAATCTAGGTAAAAAGCTTTAGATGTTCAATCCACAAAGAGTTTTTAGCCTTTCAAAATTGCACCTCCGCTAAAAAATTCTTGAATCCGCCAGTGAACAACACAGGCCTCACTAAAATCAGAGCTAACATCTCAAAGGAGGACGTTACGGGATTTGGCAACTCCTACTACTGCATAAGTTTTGGTGCTAACCCTCCCACTGCCCAATTTATGGACAACAATGTCGGTACTATCTCTATGTGTGTAATCTTGTAATGGCAATCTCTCGTTGCAAGCATGCCATTGAACAAGGCCATAATAATATGTGTGTATGTACTAAAATATCTTACACTAAAATAGGAGCTGATGCGGTATTTGAGGCTCCTTTCTTATCTATATAGGCCACGTTTTTATGTAAATGTTCTTCTAATAAATTAATGGAGCTTCACATTAAATATCAAATTCAACATTTTAACTTTTTTGATTTTTAGATTTTTTTGTTCGTCAATATTTAACTTTTAGATTATGTCAATGGAAATAGATTTTCTCTTGTCATACGTATTTTATTTGATAGAGAATCTTTTTTCAAAAATAAAAAATAAAGGGAATTGTTGCAAGAGCTATTTTGCCCTCTGGATCCTATGAATATGGAAATAAATAGATAAATAATGGGTTCAAATACAAGTACTCATAATTTTAAAAAGAAATTAATCAAACACCATAGAAGAATATAGTGGGTGCCAAAAACATTTTTAAGTATCCTGAGGTGCAGTTTGTCAGCCCGATCCAAAATTTTTGGGTTCTAGTTGGATACGGGGTGGGCCGGACCAAGGTTTCAAAGGGCCGGTTGGGTCTACACGGGCCTACCATGCTAGGCTTTATTTTATTTTTTATAGAAATATTTTTTATATTTTTTTTTATTTCTAAGAAAAAAAAAAAAAAAAAAAAAAAAAAAAAAAACTATCAAATAAAATAAAATGTACTTCTATCCCAAATTTAGATTAGAGATTATTGAAAAAATTAACTTAATTTATAGGGTTATTGATCAAAATGGTCATTCAGCTATTTCTCCAGTATCATTTTGGTCCACTGACTAAAATTTTCATTTGAACCATCCTTCAACTCTTCATTTGGTATCAAGATAGTCCTGCCGTCAAAGTCTGTCAATTTTATTGTTAAATTGAGGGGTAAAACCATCCATATACAATTACCAAACTCATTCCCCATCTCACGACTTCAACCTCCATCTCAACTTCTCTAATGACTACAACCCACATCTCGGCCTCCCCCATCCTCAACACAGCCCCTCTTCCCCAACCCCCTTGATCTCTTGCATAAAGTAGCAACTTCAAGCCCAAAGAAGCCCTGCAAATCACACCAACCCGATTCAAATATAAGCCATACCCAACAAAAACAACCTCATATCAGATTTGAGTTGGTTTACAGAGAGAAGGGAGAGAGAGAGAGAGAGAGAGAGAGAAACACCCCCATTCATAGGTTTTCATTTTCGTAGCTTTTGGGTGGTAATTATCGTGGTTTTGGGAGAGAGAGAGAGGGTGCGGGTCATGGTGAGAGCGGCTGGGAGTGGTAAGGTGACGGTGGGTGGAGGTTGAGAGGTTGAAGATGGGGGTGAGGGGAGGTTGCGGGGTTGGAGAGGTGGGGTTGGGTAATGCTGGGTTCATTTGTTTTGGGGGTAATGCTGGGTTTGTTTGTTTTGAGGTTACTTTTTTTAATTTTTTGTTATTTATTTTTGTATTTATCTTATTTTAAAATTTTTAATTAATTTAAACAATAGGGAGAGAGAGAGAGAGGGTGCGGGTCATGGTGAGAGCGGCTGAGAGTGGTAAGGTGACGGTGGGTGGAGGTTGAGAGGTTGGAGATGGGGGTGAGGGGAGGTTGCGGGGTTGGAGAGGTGGGGTTGGGTAATGCTGGGTTCATTTGTTTTGGGGGTAATGCTGGGTTTGTTTGTTTTGAGGTTACTTTTTTTAATTTTTTGTTATTTATTTTTGTATTTATCTTATTTTAAAATTTTTAATTAATTTAAACAATAGAGAAAAAATTATTATTTTTTTAAGTCCAAAAAAAAAAAAAAAAAAAAAAAAAAAACCATGTTGGTGGTGAGATTCAATTTTTTCAATTTTAAAATTAGGTACAAGTTCCTATAATAGTTTCCTTTAATTTTTAATTATTGTTTACTCTTTTAAAAAAAAAAATTTATTTTATATTTATATTTATATGATTTTAATTTTTTAATTAATTTAAACAATAAAGAATTTTTTATATTAATTGTTAGGTCAATCTCACAAAGAAAAAAAAAGCCATGTGGCTAGTGAGATTCAATCTTTTTAAATTTTCTAAGTTTTATAATAGTTTCTTTTAATTTTTAATTATATATTACTATTTTAATTCATAGAGACATTTTTACCCCTCAATTTAACAATAAAATTGACAAACTTTAACAGTAGGATTGTTTTGATACCAAATGAAGAGTTGAAGGACCATTGAAATGAAAATTTTAGTTGGTGGACCAAAATGATGCTAGAGCAATAGTTGAGGGACCATTTCGGTCAATAACCCTAATTTATAACATATGTAAACAAAATACGAAGTTTATTAGTTTATCCTACATATTACATTATTTTAGTTAAGTATAAAATGAGATTCTTTGTGACCCAAGATGCAATGTAAATTATGTTTGTTTTAATATCATAAGAGCGTGGATGTATTTGAAAAGTGGCCAAACATAGTATGTTACAATATCTGAGTTGTGCTTGAGTGAGTATGTAAAAGTAGCACGGTGCATTTCAATATCTAGCTTTACTGTGCCTTATCGGTTGGTTAAAAACTATTTATATTGGATGCAATAATGATCTTGGTTAGGAAGTTTTTTTTTTTAATTTTTAAAAATGACCTTTTCTGTTGAGATGGAGCAATAAAATATTAAGTTCACACAAACTACATAAATGCTATGACTCAATTGCTCTAAATCACTACCCAAGGTAGGTTGCATAAAGTCACAATGTACATTCCACGTACTTAATAAGAGTACACAACGTAACTTTATTTGATATCTGACATCAAATAGTCAATACCAACTAGGTCTTAATAATATTATTTTGACATATCCCATGATCAAATTTCCCTCGCGATTTCATTAAAAATAAAAAGTTAGTATACATTTGTAGTTGGAAAAATTGTAGATAAGGATCTTTTATATTGTTGTTGACTCTCTCCCGCCCACCAGAAGAATTGTGACATTTGTTTATCAATGAACCAAAGGCATCTTTCCTAATAGTCTGAGGGGGCTTTGCTTGGCCAATAGGTTTTGATATAGGAGGAGTTGGTTGAGGGCAAGAATTCTATAGTGAGGGCCTTATGTTTGGCCTTTAGGTGAGGTCATATCTCTTAACTGTTGAATAACATTGGTTAGCCGGATTCAACGGTTAATATTATTTTGACATATCCCATGATCAAATTTCCCTCGCGATTTCATTAAAAATAAAAAGTTAGTATACATTTGTAGTTGGAAAAATTGTAGATAAGGATCTTTTATATTGTTGTTGACTCTCTCTCGCCCACCAGAAGAATCGTGACATTTGTTTATCAATGAACCAAAGGCATAGTCTGGGGGGGCTTTGCCTAGCCAATAGGTTTTGATATAGGAGTTGGTTAAGGGCAAGAATTCTATAGTGAGGGCCGTATGTTTGGCCCTTAGGTGAGGTCATATCTCTTAACTGTTGAATTAAATTGATTAGCCGGATTCAACGATTAAGAGATAGGACCACACCTAAGGGCCATATATAAAGCCCTCACTATAGAATGACTCTGGATGAGGGTTAGTGGTTGCAGCCCAGATTGAAAGGCCTACATCCAATTTAGGACAATAAAGATTCTTTTCAACATACTCGTACTTTTCTTTACATCATCTGCTTGAAGACCAAAAACTTACCATTTGGAAAAGGATAATTTTTTTTTTTTTTTTTTTTTTAATGAGAAATCAATGTAGGTCACATCCATTTAGAGCATCGGCTCAAGGACAACTTTGCATTTCCGCTTTTGCGAAAAGCGGAATGAGAGCTGATAGTGTTTAATGAATTTTTTTTAAATCCCTACTATGTCCCTGTTAACTTTAAACAATTTACATTGATTATCCTTTATCTTCTTTCTCACATATCCGCACGATTCCTCTTCCCACAAGCTCTTTGTGGTATGATATTTCTCACTAGGGTTCTTTAATTTTTATTTTCCAACAATATTCAAATGTGGGCTCTTGATTTGTATGTCAAATTGGGGCCTGAATTTGACTTGCAGGCTTTGGTTTGGGAGACTTCAATATTTGGGGGGAAAAAAAAAAAAAAAAAAAAAAAAAAAAAAAAAAAAAAAAAAAAAAAAAAAAAAAAAAAAAAAAAAAAAAAAAAAAAAAAAAAAAAAAAAAAAAAAAAAAAAAAAAAAAAAAAAAAAAAAAAAAAAAAAAAAAAAAAAAAAAAAAAAAAAAAAAAAAAAAAAAAAAAAAAAAAAAAAAAAAAAAAAAAAAAAAAAAAAAAAAAAAAAAAAAAAAAAAAAAAAAAAAAAAAAAAAAAAAAAAAAAAAAAAAAAAAAAAAAAAAAAAAAAAAAAAAAAAAAAAAAAAAAAAAAAAAAAAAAAAAAAAAAAAAAAAAAAAAAAAAAAAAAAAAAAAAAAAAAAAAAAAAAAAAAAAAAAAAAAAAAAAAAAAAAAAAAAAAAAAAAAAAAAAGTCATTTTGCTCAAAACACGATAAGAAGCTTAAATACTGGACTAAGAAAGGCCATTACTTTAACCTCTAGAGGTATATTTAAGGCCCTGAGACCAAAAAAGAAGGAGATATTGCATCAAACTTACAAAGAGGGCTAGGCCAGAACCTTGTGTACGATTTAAAGAACAAACCGATAGGCAAAACTACTTAGTCTCCACGGGTGGAACATTGTGGTAGAACAGCATTGGAAGGTTTCACGCCCTTTGTATGAGTGAGACCTGCAGCACCGTGCTTTGATATATCGCGCTTTCTGGAGTTTTCGCACGATTGGTCGCATACAGAACCCTTTATCAAATAGGCCAATTCAAAATTTACCCCTATTCTCCTACTTTTTTTCTTAACCATCCCTATCAGGTGGTTGTTCGAAAACCTTGACCTCGCCGTGTGTACCAGATCTCTAAACACTTACTACATTCCCTTTCCTTCCGTGTTTCTCTTTTTTCACAGACATCCTAAAGTCAATACTTGAAAACTAACCAACACAAAACAAACTCAGCGCACGTTTAATCACATTTGTAAACGTTAATAAACGTGTGTTGTGGCAAAATATTTGCACGTTATTCTCCGCAAAGAACAAAAATTCTTCTCACTACTCCCACCCGCTATAGAAAGAGAGGCTTGGCTCTAAATGTCGTGAAAATCGAGTGTTTCGTGGTTTAAAACACTGCCCCCACCCAGCATCCCGTTGTGATTTCGGTTGTGAAACCAATTCCTTCCTTCTGCAGGTGAGATAGAACCAACCGGATCCACATTAGCCGACTAACTTGCCCCATCGCCACCCAGTGAAGCAGCCGCTGACGATACGTAGAATATTTCTTTTCAATATTAAACATTTTCTTTCTTTGTTTCTGAACGTATTGATAGTCATCACCCTATACAACCTTCTTGATAAGCAACAACAAACAGCAACAAAAGAAACACGGTATGAGTCTAAACATTCCCCATTTTCCCATTCCCAGCTCGTGATCTTTCTATCTCCCCTTAAAGGTAAGAGGTCCGGAACCACCAAAAGCGTTCGATCTATTCCACAGGTTCTTCAACCACACACACCATTTTACCAAACCACACAATCACATCAACTCAAGCATTCCGTGAAGCAAATTTCACTAACTGAATCAAAACAAAATCGAATTAATCAATTTATTGGAACCCCATTTACTCGAAGAATCAAATATTCAAGCGCATACTTTACATATAAATAGAGAGATAGATAAAGATTAGGGTTTGCAAAACCTTACAGCACGCACCTTTGAAGGGCCTCAGACCTTGTAGAGGGGAAACGGAAGCTTTAGGAGCTGGGGCTGAGCAGGGGGGCGAGTGCTCCAAACCGCGGGAGCCCACAAGACTGGTCTGGACGAAGAAGCACGAGTCACTCACTGAGCCAATGTCTCTGGTCCTCAGCCGAGCAGAGCTTGACTGCGTGAGGAAGAAATTTTGATATGCTTTATATGTCATGCCTTAGCTACAATTGCCGCCCCCTGTTTCATTCTGAAGCCACGTGGATAACTAGCATGCGCATTTTCATATTTTGGAGCCAAAACCATAAAAAATTGTTATTTGTCTGACATAAAACCAACATGTCCCTCAAAAGAAAGAACAATATACATTCTATTCAGGAATAACACATTTGTTAAGTGGTTAGTTCCCATTGAGTAATACATTTGACGCATGAGTGGTGTAGTGTCCTTGAAGGGTCAATTTGGTTGGTTCTTTGCTCCCACTTTGGTGTACCATAGAAAATACTTCTCAATAAACCATAACAGGCAACCATAGGGTATTTTTTGTGTTCGTACTGAATACGTGAAGTAGCGTAGAAGAACTTTGATTGATACTCCCCTATATATTTCGCTCTTTTTACGTGTTAAGTATTATTGTTAATGGGCAAGTATAGAGGTCAATTCATTATTTACATTAATAATTCTCTTCAGTCAGGTTCCAATGTCCAAAGCTAGCATAAACTAGTAGCAAACCTTTTTTTGTAACTAAAACACTCAAAATGTCTCTTCCCAATCAAATTGTCCATGTTTTTTTACCACTATAATGCAGTTAAAACCAATTTACATTGTAGCACAGTTTGGAATACATTTGCTGCTCATGTCCACATCACAAGAAAATTAAGATCTATTGCCCATAAGCATCTTAAAGGGTAAAACTGAACTAGTCTTCCTATCAGGTAATTCCAATTTACACCAGCAACCTTCATATAGTTTGAATCTTTACAAATCCAGTCCATCAGGACCAGTAACGGGGCCAAGCATATCACCTGTAACTGGCAAGCATCATAAACTCCTTGTTATATCTCCATCTCCTCTCATCCATCTGACTCCAAGCACCTCAAAGCGAACCACAACATCCTTCTCTATCCTTGCAAAGGTCATCATGCAAGAAGGGGGGGGTTTTCCCCAACAACATAGCGGGTAATTTGGCATTTTTCGAGCGAAAGAAAAACATATAACAGGTCCACATCTCAAGAAAACCCCAAGTCTGTATACGTGATGAACGACTCCTTCCAAGAGAATCTCCCTTGCTAGGCAGGAACATGCGACAATTGAAAACTACAGGGAAGAACACATCTCCTAGTTGTGTACAACTTCTCCTTTGCCTATCTCTTTAAGCCAGTGACTGCAAGAAATATCCGTGAACTCGTCTGCCTTCCTCGCTTAACAAACCCTCCAAAAGCCGGTTACAATGAACCTTGAAGAACAAGTTGTCCCTTTCTAGATTTTCAGCAAGGGACAGCCACTTCCTGACAGTTCCACTTCATGAAACATGTTTCAGATCTTCTTCAAAAACTGGCCAAAAGAAACAAGGTTAAAACAAGGTTTCAAATCATCTACCAGCTCCTAGGAAACGCATAAATGAAAAACAGGCACCCGAAAATTGAAAAACAGAGATGAAAACGAGGACCTCTCTAAATAATAGAACCTGTGACCTATGGGGACTAATTAACTATCAGCACGACTGGCGAATGGTATAAATACAGAATCATATGTATCACAGTATCAACAGCATAATAAGATACTAACAAACTAGGTATATATTCAATCAGGATTAAATTTCCAATACTGGAACAGTCTGTTAATGAACTTCTAAGTGGAACCTGCTGGTGGTGTCAAGTCAACCTCAGAAATTGGGGCCATGTTTTCTATCAGACACAAATTATCAGAGAGACCTTGCTAACGAGGGAAAACATGATACATACATGCATTCAAAAACACGAAAGCCGCATACATTCTCTCATCGACCTATAAAATCTCTAATCCATTCTTAGGAGATGCATCCTTTCCCTCTCTTAGCACGCTAGCCAAAAAGTGAGCACCACTCAGTTGTTGGTATAACTTGTAAATTCCCTTCAATCAATATACAGTTGATTAAAAATCTCAGCTATAATCTTATTACAGTAACTGAAAAAAAGTAGGATCTTAGAATTGTCAATTTCTCAACAGTAGAAGCAAAATTCTCTGCGCCACTAATCCTTTAGCTTATACAGATCCATAACTTCTCTCTGTCAGTCTCCATTTCTCCTAAAATTTATCATTCTCTATCTGATATCGGTAGAGCAAACATAAAATGCATAACCAAGTACAGCAGAGCAGTTCCTATGACTCCATTAATATACATTGCAAATCAAAGCTTATCAATAAAGTCATTTGCTCAAAAACCCAGATACGAGAGCTCACAAATACTTGAACGCACATGATTTAATCTTAAAGAAGTAAATTCAAAGGCCATGAGACAAAAAAAACAAATCTGAGGATATTGAAATTTGCGAAAGATCAACTGGCTTAAGAGTAAAAACCTGGTTACGATTTGAGAAGAAAACCCGATAGAGAACTTACAGGGCTCTGAAAGAGATCCACAGGGGGGACGAAATTGATGGGTAAGAAGAAATGGAGGCTTTTCACGGATTTTGAAGAGTGAGAGACCACGCAGCGCAGTGTGTGCAGTTTTTGCTCTTTCAAGGTGCTTTGTTATATATGGGCTGCTAGGGGATGTTTGGCAAGTTGGTCATCGTAACCCCTATATCGGATAAGACCAATTTAATCGGTTGCCACCTATTCATCCTATTTCGTTTTTCTTGTTTTTTTCCTTAACACAGTTGATATTGGTTTTCTTGTTTTCCAATACATCTGAGTCAACACTTTAATAAATAAAACATTTATTAAAAAAGAAGGAGAAGAAGAACTGAACCACGGCAAGTTTAATCATATTTGGTAAAATTGTTGATGAAATTTGTTTGTGGAATTTTTTATTATATATGGTTGATCTGAAATTTTTAAATAAATTTTACACTCTATTTGTTGAAAAGGGAGGCATAGCTTTGAAAATGGAAACGAAAATCAAGCATTTTGTGGTTTAAAAGTCCGTGTTTTTTCCATGTGTTACTGCAAAACGTTATTTTCATATATCACTACAGTATCGTTCTTTTTGTGTATCATTGTCACTAACGTTATTCTCGTGTATCACTAACAGTTACATTCTTTTTGTATATTGCTAGCAATCACGTTTTCATAGTGATAATTTGCTATAAGAATTCTAGGTCTCCTCCTCTTTGATGAAGGATCTCAAGTGCTTGAGTAAATTCTTAGCCACGTGAATTGCAAGCCTTTTACGTAAATCTTTGATTTGTAATAACATATTTAAACATCCAATCTCATATTTAAACCTTCAATTGCAAGCCTCAAACACCCAATCTCATATTTGAACCTACCAATTAAGATTTGGAGTACAATTTGATTGAATGATTTAGTTAGATGACCAAAATGTAATTCGGGGGCAAATTAAAGAAGATTTTCATCAAAAACCTTAAAATGGAAAATCCGTTTTCTTTTCGTTTTTCAAAAAAACAAAGGGGTACAAGTGCTGCCAAACAGCGTTTTAGATATTTACTCCCCCGCCTTGGATAATAAGAAGTCAGCAACATAGCCACAAAATAAAGGAAGAAGAAGAAGTTACGCTGTTCGTTAGTCTACCGGTTGAACCCCCAAAAACCTCACAAAACCCTCGACAATCTCACAGTTTCATTGATCAATTGGGTTTGTTTAGTTTCGACATTTTCACTAAATTGATGCACCTCTGTCTCTTTATTCCGTGATGACTCTTGTGCCCAGTCGTCAACTTTACCCAACGAGCTTATTCGACTCATTCCAGAGCTCCTTCTCAAAGTTCCATGGCCCCCACATCCATTTATTCAGGTGCGGTTCCTCCATTCCTTTCAAAAAGCACACTTTCTATGCCACCCACTACACTATCAGCTCTACCTTAAACCCTGAGCAAAACCCACTAAGGAAATCAAATTTTGTTAGGAAAAATCAACCCATTTCTCAATATAAACCCAAGAAGAATTTTTCTAGCAGTAGTTGGATTGATAAATGGAATGAATCCCACAAACATAATTGCCCAAAGCCACCCCGGGCTGTGTTGGACTATCAGAGTAGTGAAAATGGGAATTTTAGTGGTTCAGGATATGCTGAGGGTGATAGCGGTGGGGGTAGAAATAGTAGTGGCAGTACAATGGAGAAGATTGTTGAGAAATTGAAGAAATTTGGGTACGTTGATGATAGTAATGAGAATAAAGGGGAGGTGAGAGACAGAGTGATGGAGAAAGGTTCTGTGGAGGATATATTTTATGTTGAGGAAGGAATGTTGCCAAATTCAAGAGGTGGGTTCTCGGAGGAATCACCATTAGGGATAGAGAATGTGTTTGGAGGTGATGGTAAGGTGAGGTTTCCATGGGAAAAGCCAAAAGAGGAAGAGAAGCAAGAAGAGGGTTCAGTGAGGAGGAAGAGTAGGACTTCATTGGCAGAATTGACGCTTCCCGAGTCAGAGTTGAGGAGGTTAACGAATTTGACATTTCAGAAGAAGCACAAGACTAGGATTGGTGGTGGTGGTGTTACTCAAGCCGTAGTGGAGATGATCCATGAGAGATGGAAGACTTCAGAGATTGTGAGATTGAAAATTGAAGGGCCACCAGCTCTTAACATGAAGAGAATGCATGAGATATTAGAGGTTTGCTTCTTATGATTTTAGTTACAGCTTTCTGTTTATGTATTTTGTTTTAAGTTCTTTATATTAGACAAATTTACATTTATTTTATCATATTTTGAGCTGTAATTATTGATTAGATATTAATTGAAAGGATATATAGGGATTTTTTTTTGGTCAAAAGGATATACAGGGATAAAACACAGAAAGTATAAAACAAAACTTGTATTTTACATCTCTGCAAGAATTTCATGTCCAGTAGAAAATGGAGGGCTGCCTCTGGTTCTTAAATATATGCCACAGAATAGCAAATGGAGCTAGAATTTGAAGCTCAAGGAATTTTCTTCGCTGTTGAACTATGTTGATTGGTCAGTGGAACTGAACACAAATATCTAAACATTTATTTGTCCCTTAGTTGGTGGATGTTGAAGGTAGAGACTCTTGTCCAAATTGTTTGACAAACAGCTTTTGTAGGCTTGAAATGATCTGAATTAAAAGCTTTCCTTTTTTCCTTTTCACTTGGTATTTATTTTCTGTAATGAAATCTTTCATTAAGAAAAAATAAAGAAAGAAAAAAGTAAAAGTTTTTAGAATAGCATATTTGAGAATTTCTTGGGTGTTCCTATCCAATTTGTTTTAATTTAATTTTGTTTTCTGTTGTTATGATCAGCGAAAAAACTGGTGGTTTGGTGATTTGGAGGTCTGGCACATCCCTTTCTTTGTACAGAGGCGTGAGCTATGAGGTTCCTTCAGTAAAACTAAACAAGCAGATATACAAGAAAAATGACACTTCTTCCGCACCTTTACCAACTGTTGCTGATAAATCTGTGGGGGACTTTTCTGAGCTTGCTTCTTATAGTAATGTAAAAACACCCCAAGAAAAGTCAGAGAATACTTCCCAGGAGAAGGAAGACACAGAACAATTGGCAGAAGTGAAGTATGAAGATGAAGTAGACAAACTTTTAGATAGTTTAGGCCCTAGATTCAAAGATTGGCCAGGATGCGATCCATTACCTGTAGATGCAGATATGCTCCCGGGGATAGTTCCTGGTTACCAGCCTCCCTTCAGAGTACTTCCTTATGGAGTGCGATCTACCCTTGGTTTAAAGGAGGCAACATCTTTAAGAAGGCTGGCTAGGGTTCTTCCACCACATTTTGCTTTAGGTATGCATTTTCATGTGTTGCACATAATTGACAAGATGCTTATTTGATTATTGTATACATTTTGTCTGTAGGCCGAAGCAGACAGCTCCAGGGTCTAGCAGTGGCCATGGCTAAATTATGGGAAAAAAGTTTGATTGCAAAGATTGCACTGAAACGTGGTGTTCAGCTGACTACTAGTGAGAGAATGGCTGAAGACATAAAGGTAATGGGACTCCGTTCGATTTATGACTTACTCCTACCTAATTATTGTCAAGGTGCACCTTGCCACATACTTATGTTGCATTCAACTACTAAACTCAAAATTGGTGTGCTGAGTTTCTAAATCAATGGGTGAATAGTACCTCATATAGTTAGTTATTGAGTCCAGCTATCAGTATCTATCATGTGAATATTTTAGTAGGCAACTGGGAACTGGAATATGATATTCTTGGCAGATTACATTCGTAGTGTTGGCCAATTGGCTACTTATTAAGAGAGAGATAAAGAAAAAGACAAGATTAGCCAGGTCCAACTCTTTTGCTAGAGATTATTAGTTAGTAGTATGAAAGTAAGTTGACTCACTGAGAGAAGTTTTACATCAGAAAGGGAGTGCATCCTTTAAGGAAACTGAGAAATAAATTTATTTTTGTCTAAGGGCTTACCGAGTGCAATGCAATGTCTGTCTTGTTCATCCTTCCATAATATCATTCTGACTGTTATATAGTCAATGCTTTCTTCATTGCCTATTTTGTGGGAATTAACCACATCAACTCTTAAACATAAAATTATAATTCTGTGTGCTGTTACTTTCAGAAATGCTTTACAGGTGTGCCAGAGAAAGTAGTTTTCTTTGTTTTCCTAAATTATTTTGCTTCTGTGTTCATCCTTTTGTCTGGAGTGTATATCTAGATGTTTTGGCATCGGAATGGCATCTCTGTAGATAAGGTTATTCCTTTACGATAAGATTAGAGGTTCTGGGCCTTCTGGTTAGTTTTTTCCAATTGCTACTTATAACATGCATGGTTTGTTAACATTGAATATTAAAGGCTAGTATATCACTCCATATATTCATTTGTAAATAATTGGTAATAAATCACTTCATCACTCATATATTTACATCTCTTCATATTAGCTAATGTGTATTCTTGATTCATATTTATACAATTAAATGTTATTTATTTGCTGCAGAGATTGACAGGGGGGTGTCATGCTATCTCGAAACAAGGACTTCTTGGTCTTCTATAGGGGGAAGAATTTTTTGTCACCAGATGTCACTGAAGCGTTACTGGAAAGGGAGAGATTGGCAAAATCCCTTCAAGATGAAGAGGAACAGGCAAGGTTGAGAGCTTCAGCCATGATCATACCAAATGTTGAAGCAGCACAACACTTTGGTACCGCTGGTACACTTGGAGAGACTTTGGATGCAGATGCTAAGTGGGGAAAGAGGTTGGATAAAGAAAAAGTTATGCGAGAAGCAGACATATTAAGGCATGCCCATCTGGTCAGAAAGCTTGAACGAAAGCTTTCCTTTGTAAGTACAGAAACTTGGGATTGTCTTGCAAAATTCTCATTGGATTTAGTATAAGAAACATCTTGTAGTCTAACAAAAAGTCTTTCTGTCATAAGTCCCTTTGAATACTTAATATGCTATTTTATATCACGCTGTTCCAGTGCTAGAATTTCGCTTCCTTTGAACTTTTGAATTTTGTCTGTTAGGCTGAACGAAAGCTAATGAGAGCTGAACAAGCCTTATCTAAGGTAGAGGAATCTTTGAAACCATCCAAGCAGCAAGCAGACCCAGAAAGCATTACTGATGAGGAGAGGTTTATGTTTCGTAAGCTTGGGTTAAGGATGAAAGCTTTCTTACTTCTTGGTATAACAATTCTCCATATACTAATTTATCATGCTGTGATTTTATTATGGTTTACTTATCGAAACTTGATTTCTTCAGGTAGACGTGGAGTATTTGATGGTACAGTGGAGAACATGCATTTGCACTGGAAGTACCGGGAGTTGGTCAAGATAATGGTGAATGCTAAAACTTTTGAACAGGTCAAAAATATTGCATTAGCACTTGAAGCAGAGAGTGGAGGTGTCTTGGTTTCAGTAGACAAAGTCTCCAAAAAATTTGCTATAATTGTGTACCGAGGAAAGGACTATCACCGACCTTCTACATTGAGGCCAAAGAATCTTTTGACAAAAAGGAAAGCTTTGGCACGCTCTATTGAACTTCAAAGACAGGAGGTATCACTAAAAATTTGAATGCTAATAGCTCCTGGTTTCATAAGATATTATGACCCATGTGCCCGGAGTGATTTGCCCCTACATGGAGGAGGCTTATTATTTATTGCTTGATATGTTTTTGTGAACAATAATGGTGCTGACTTATTTTTCTCTTTGTTGAACAGGCTCTTCTAAAACATATTTCAGCTGTGCAGAGTAAAGTGGACACACTTAGATGCGAAATAGTATGCCCCTTTATACATTTTAGTTATTGCTATTTCAAGTCTAACTATTTTAAATGGCAGGAGAAGTATATATACCACCCACCTTTTCCCTTTTCATTCTAAGTGGCTCGTGTTTCACATTGATAGGAACAAATGGATAGTGTGAAAGATCAAGGAGATGAAGCATTGTACAACAAATTAGATTCTTCTTATCCTACTGACGATGAGGATTCTGAGGTTTGTATTTACTTGATCTTCTAATTTTACTCTTTTTGTTAGTTAAACCAGTTGTTCTAACATCTTAATGCTTTTGTTCTCCTTTTGAAGGAAGGAGATGCTTATCTTGAAACATATAACAGAGAAAATGATGGTGAAGATGAAGGCAATTACTCAATTTGCAATCCTCACCTGGAAACCAATTTTCCATATTTCGAGAATCAGGATTCTCAAACAGAACTGGAAGTTCCTCAACACCATTTGCATGCAGTGCCAACGAATTCATGTGCTGGATCGGACCAAGATGAGGAACATGACTCCCTACAATGATGGTATCAACTGAATGTAAACCATTGGTCGAACAGCATTCAGAAATTGTCGAAAAGGGTTGTGGGAATAGCATCCTGGTTGCTTGGCATATTGTACAGACAATTTTGGGAGGCCGACGTATATGTAACTTTACATTAGTTTTTTGGTACACAAGTTTCTGTCATGATCTCTTGCCATGTTTTTTAGTTCTTGTGGTACACAAGAAAAAAAATTATTCTTTCACACTCCCCTCTATTAGAAAGAGAGGCTTGGCTCTGAATGGAAATGAAAATCGAGTGTTTCGTGGTTTAAAAACACTGCCACACCCAGCAATCCCTAGTTGTGATTTAGTTGTTGCGGAAAACCAAATTCCATTCCTTCTGGCAGGTGAGTAGAACTCATACGCTGATACACAATAGCAAGAACTAACTGCCCCCAGTGAAACAAAGAGAAGCAGCAGCTGACTGATACTAGGTTCCTTTTTTTAATTTTTTTTCTTCGTGTTAACTGATAGAAAACACTATAAACAACATTCTTGAAAGACATACAAGACAAAAGCGACAAAACAAACACAGTATGAGTCTAAACCATAATCCCTATTTTCCCATTCCCTCGTTATCTTTCTATCTCCATGTCTAAGGCAAAGAGCTCCTGAAACCACAAAAAGCTGTTCGATCTATTCACATGTTCTTCAAACCACACACAACCATTTTACCAAACCACAAAATCACATCACTCAAGCCTTCACTGTGAGCAAAATGTCTCTGGTCCTCGGCCGAGCAGAGCTTGACTGCGTGAGAGAGAAATTTTGATATGCATTATATGTCATGCCTTAAGCTACAATTGCCGCCACCTGTTTCATTTGCTGAAAGCCACGTGGATAACTAGCATGCGCTTTTCATATTTTGGAGCCAAAAATACATTAAAAATGTTATGTCTGACAAATATAACAAATATTTCCTCAAAATGAAAAGAACAATTATACATTCTAATTCATGGACACATTTGTTAAGTTATTATTCCCACTGAGTAATACATTTGACTCCTTGAGTGGTGTAAATGTCATTTGAAGGGTCAATTTAAAAGTATTATTGTTAATGAGTTAAGTATAGAGGGTCAATTCATTATTTACATAAAATAATTCTCTTCAGTCAGTTTTCCAATGTCAAAGCTGAGCATAACTAGTAGCAAACATGTTTTTGTAACTAAAACACTCAAAATGCCTCTTCCCAATCAAATTGTCCAGGTTTTTTTACCACTATAAATGCAGTTAAACCAATTTAGCATTGTAGCACCAGTTTGGGAATACATTTTGCTGCTCATGTCCATATCACAATGAAAATTAAGATCTATTGCCCATAAGCATCTTAAAGGGTAAAACTGAACTAGTCCTCCTATCAGGTAATCACGATTTTACAAAGCAACCTTCATATAGTTTGAATCTTTACAAATCCAGTCCATCAGGACCAGCAACGGGGCCAAGCATATCACCCTGTAAACTGGCAACCATCACCTTTCTCATATCTCCCCTCTTCTCTACCCATCTGACTCCAAGCACCTTGAAGCGAACCACAACATCCTTCTCTATCCTTGCAAGGTCATCATGCAAGAAGACGGGTTTTTCCCCAACAACATAGCGGTAATTTGGCATTTTTTGAGCAGAAATAAAAACATATTTCACAGGTCCACATCTCAAGAAAACCCCAAATCTGTATACGTGACAAACGACTCCTTCCAAGATCTCTCCCTTGCTAGGCAGGAACATGCGACAATTGAAAACTACAGGGAAGAACACATCTCCTGAGTTGTGTACAACTTCTCCTTTGCCTATCCTCTTTAAGCCAGTGACTGCAAGAAAGTATCCGTGAACCTCGTCTTCCTTCTCGCTTAACAAACCCTCCAAAAGCCGTGTTACAATGAACCTCGAAGAAACAAGTTTGTCCTTGTCTAGATTTTCGGCAAGGACAGCCACTTTTCTGAACAGTTCCACTTCATAAAACATGCTCAGATCTTCAAAAACTGGCCAAAAAAAACAAGGTTATAAACAAAGGTTTCAGAATCAATCTACCAGCTTCCTAGGAAACGCATAAAGAGAAAACAAAGGCCCCAGAAAATTGAAAACAGAGAATGAAAATTTATCATTTCACATATCTGATATCGGTAGAGCAAACATAAATGCATTAACCAAGTACATGCAGATAAGTTCTTATGACTTCATTAATATACATTGCAAATCAAAGCTTTATCAATAAAGTCATTTTGCTCAAAAACCCAGATACAGAGAGCTCACAAATACTTGAACGCACATGAATTTAATCTTAAAGAAGTAAAATTCAAAGGCCATGAGACAAAAAAAAAAAACAAATCTGAGGATATTGAAATTTGCGAAAGATCAACAAAGATGGCTTAAGAGTAAAAACCTGGTTACGATTTGAGAAGAAAACCCGATAGAGAACTTACAGGGGATCTGAAAGAGATCCACAGGGGGGACGAAATTGATGGGTAAGAAGAAATGGAAGGCTTTTCACGGAGTTTTGAATGAGTGAGAGACCACGCAGCGCAGTGTGTGCAGTTTTGCTCTTTCAAGGTGCTTTGTTATATAATGGGCTGCTAGGGGATGTTTGGCAAGTTGGTCATCGTAACCCCTATATCGGATAAGACCAATTTAATCGGTTGCCACCTATTCATCCTATTTCGTTTTTCTTGTTTTTTTCCTTAACACAGTTGATATTGGTTTTCTTGTTTTCCAATACATCTTGAGTCAACACTTTAATAAATAAAACATTTATTAAAAAAGAAGGAGAAGAAGAACTGAACCACGGCAAGTTTAATCATATTTGGTAAAATTGTTGATGAAATTTGTTTGTGGAATTTTTTATTATTATATGGTTGATCTGAAATTTTTAAATAAATTTTACACTCTATTTGTTGAAAAGGGAGGCATAGCTTTGAAAATGGAAACGAAAATCAAGCATTTTGTGGTTTAAAAGTCCGTGTTTTTTTCCATGTGTTACTGCAAAACGTTATTTTCATATATCACTACAGTATCGTTCTTTTTGTGTATCATTGTCACTAACGTTATTCTCGTGTATCACTAACAGTTACATTCTTTTTGTATATTGCTAGCAATCACGTTTTCATAGTGATAATTTGCTATAAGAATTCTAGGTCTCCTCCTCTTTGATGAAGGATCTCAAGTGCTTGAGTAAATTCTTAGCCACGTGAATTGCAAGCCTTTTACGTAAATCTTTGATTTGTAATAACATATTTAAACATCCAATCTCATATTTAAACCTTCAATTGCAAGCCTCAAACACCCAATCTCATATTTGAACCTACCAATTAAGATTTGGAGTACAATTTGATTGAATGATTTAGTTAGATGACCAAAATGTAATTCGGGGGCAAATTAAAGAAGATTTTCATCAAAAACCTTAAAATGGAAAATCCGTTTTCTTTTCGTTTTTCAAAAAAACAAAGGGGTACAAGTGCTGCCAAACAGCGTTTTAGATATTTACTCCCCCGCCTTGGATAATAAGAAGTCAGCAACATAGCCACAAAATAAAGGAAGAAGAAGAAGTTACGCTGTTCGTTAGTCTACCGGTTGAACCCCCAAAAACCTCACAAAACCCTCGACAATCTCACAGTTTCATTGATCAATTGGGTTTGTTTAGTTTCGACATTTTCACTAAATTGATGCACCTCTGTCTCTTTATTCCGTGATGACTCTTGTGCCCAGTCGTCAACTTTACCCAACGAGCTTATTCGACTCATTCCAGAGCTCCTTCTCAAAGTTCCATGGCCCCCACATCCATTTATTCAGGTGCGGTTCCTCCATTCCTTTCAAAAAGCACACTTTCTATGCCACCCACTACACTATCAGCTCTACCTTAAACCCTGAGCAAAACCCACTAAGGAAATCAAATTTTGTTAGGAAAAATCAACCCATTTCTCAATATAAACCCAAGAAGAATTTTTCTAGCAGTAGTTGGATTGATAAATGGAATGAATCCCACAAACATAATTGCCCAAAGCCACCCCGGGCTGTGTTGGACTATCAGAGTAGTGAAAATGGGAATTTTAGTGGTTCAGGATATGCTGAGGGTGATAGCGGTGGGGGTAGAAATAGTAGTGGCAGTACAATGGAGAAGATTGTTGAGAAATTGAAGAAATTTGGGTACGTTGATGATAGTAATGAGAATAAAGGGGAGGTGAGAGACAGAGTGATGGAGAAAGGTTCTGTGGAGGATATATTTTATGTTGAGGAAGGAATGTTGCCAAATTCAAGAGGTGGGTTCTCGGAGGAATCACCATTAGGGATAGAGAATGTGTTTGGAGGTGATGGTAAGGTGAGGTTTCCATGGGAAAAGCCAAAAGAGGAAGAGAAGCAAGAAGAGGGTTCAGTGAGGAGGAAGAGTAGGACTTCATTGGCAGAATTGACGCTTCCCGAGTCAGAGTTGAGGAGGTTAACGAATTTGACATTTCAGAAGAAGCACAAGACTAGGATTGGTGGTGGTGGTGTTACTCAAGCCGTAGTGGAGATGATCCATGAGAGATGGAAGACTTCAGAGATTGTGAGATTGAAAATTGAAGGGCCACCAGCTCTTAACATGAAGAGAATGCATGAGATATTAGAGGTTTGCTTCTTATGATTTTAGTTACAGCTTTCTGTTTATGTATTTTGTTTTAAGTTCTTTATATTAGACAAATTTACATTTATTTTATCATATTTTGAGCTGTAATTATTGATTAGATATTAATTGAAAGGATATATAGGGATTTTTTTTTTGGTCAAAAGGATATACAGGGATAAAACACAGAAAGTATAAAACAAAACTTGTATTTTACATCTCTGCAAGAATTTCATGTCCAGTAGAAAATGGAGGGCTGCCTCTGGTTCTTAAATATATGCCACAGAATAGCAAATGGAGCTAGAATTTGAAGCTCAAGGAATTTTCTTCGCTGTTGAACTATGTTGATTGGTCAGTGGAACTGAACACAAATATCTAAACATTTATTTGTCCCTTAGTTGGTGGATGTTGAAGGTAGAGACTCTTGTCCAAATTGTTTGACAAACAGCTTTTGTAGGCTTGAAATGATCTGAATTAAAAGCTTTCCTTTTTTCCTTTTCACTTGGTATTTATTTTCTGTAATGAAATCTTTCATTAAGAAAAAATAAAGAAAGAAAAAAGTAAAAGTTTTTAGAATAGCATATTTGAGAATTTCTTGGGTGTTCCTATCCAATTTGTTTTTAATTTAATTTTGTTTTCTGTTGTTATGATCAGCGAAAAACTGGTGGTTTGGTGATTTGGAGGTCTGGCACATCCCTTTCTTTGTACAGAGGCGTGAGCTATGAGGTTCCTTCAGTAAAACTAAACAAGCAGATATACAAGAAAAATGACACTTCTTCCGCACCTTTACCAACTGTTGCTGATAAATCTGTGGGGGACTTTTCTGAGCTTGCTTCTTATAGTAATGTAAAAACACCCCAAGAAAAGTCAGAGAATACTTCCCAGGAGAAGGAAGACACAGAACAATTGGCAGAAGTGAAGTATGAAGATGAAGTAGACAAACTTTTAGATAGTTTAGGCCCTAGATTCAAAGATTGGCCAGGATGCGATCCATTACCTGTAGATGCAGATATGCTCCCGGGGATAGTTCCTGGTTACCAGCCTCCCTTCAGAGTACTTCCTTATGGAGTGCGATCTACCCTTGGTTTAAAGGAGGCAACATCTTTAAGAAGGCTGGCTAGGGTTCTTCCACCACATTTTGCTTTAGGTATGCATTTTCATGTGTTGCACATAATTGACAAGATGCTTATTTGATTATTGTATACATTTTGTCTGTAGGCCGAAGCAGACAGCTCCAGGGTCTAGCAGTGGCCATGGCTAAATTATGGGAAAAAAGTTTGATTGCAAAGATTGCACTGAAACGTGGTGTTCAGCTGACTACTAGTGAGAGAATGGCTGAAGACATAAAGGTAATGGGACTCCGTTCGATTTATGACTTACTCCTACCTAATTATTGTCAAGGTGCACCTTGCCACATACTTATGTTGCATTCAACTACTAAACTCAAAATTGGTGTGCTGAGTTTCTAAATCAATGGGTGAATAGTACCTCATATAGTTAGTTATTGAGTCCAGCTATCAGTATCTATCATGTGAATATTTTAGTAGGCAACTGGGAACTGGAATATGATATTCTTGGCAGATTACATTCGTAGTGTTGGCCAATTGGCTACTTATTAAGAGAGAGATAAAGAAAAAGACAAGATTAGCCAGGTCCAACTCTTTTGCTAGAGATTATTAGTTAGTAGTATGAAAGTAAGTTGACTCACTGAGAGAAGTTTTACATCAGAAAGGGAGTGCATCCTTTAAGGAAACTGAGAAATAAATTTATTTTTGTCTAAGGGCTTACCGAGTGCAATGCAATGTCTGTCTTGTTCATCCTTCCATAATATCATTCTGACTGTTATATAGTCAATGCTTTCTTCATTGCCTATTTTGTGGGAATTAACCACATCAACTCTTAAACATAAAATTATAATTCTGTGTGCTGTTACTTTCAGAAATGCTTTACAGGTGTGCCAGAGAAAGTAGTTTTCTTTGTTTTCCTAAATTATTTTGCTTCTGTGTTCATCCTTTTGTCTGGAGTGTATATCTAGATGTTTTGGCATCGGAATGGCATCTCTGTAGATAAGGTTATTCCTTTACGATAAGATTAGAGGTTCTGGGCCTTCTGGTTAGTTTTTTCCAATTGCTACTTATAACATGCATGGTTTGTTAACATTGAATATTAAAGGCTAGTATATCACTCCATATATTCATTTGTAAATAATTGGTAATAAATCACTTCATCACTCATATATTTACATCTCTTCATATTAGCTAATGTGTATTCTTGATTCATATTTATACAATTAAATGTTATTTATTTGCTGCAGAGATTGACAGGGGGTGTCATGCTATCTCGAAACAAGGACTTCTTGGTCTTCTATAGGGGGAAGAATTTTTTGTCACCAGATGTCACTGAAGCGTTACTGGAAAGGGAGAGATTGGCAAAATCCCTTCAAGATGAAGAGGAACAGGCAAGGTTGAGAGCTTCAGCCATGATCATACCAAATGTTGAAGCAGCACAACACTTTGGTACCGCTGGTACACTTGGAGAGACTTTGGATGCAGATGCTAAGTGGGGAAAGAGGTTGGATAAAGAAAAAGTTATGCGAGAAGCAGACATATTAAGGCATGCCCATCTGGTCAGAAAGCTTGAACGAAAGCTTTCCTTTGTAAGTACAGAAACTTGGGATTGTCTTGCAAAATTCTCATTGGATTTAGTATAAGAAACATCTTGTAGTCTAACAAAAAGTCTTTCTGTCATAAGTCCCTTTGAATACTTAATATGCTATTTTATATCACGCTGTTCCAGTGCTAGAATTTCGCTTCCTTTGAACTTTTGAATTTTGTCTGTTAGGCTGAACGAAAGCTAATGAGAGCTGAACAAGCCTTATCTAAGGTAGAGGAATCTTTGAAACCATCCAAGCAGCAAGCAGACCCAGAAAGCATTACTGATGAGGAGAGGTTTATGTTTCGTAAGCTTGGGTTAAGGATGAAAGCTTTCTTACTTCTTGGTATAACAATTCTCCATATACTAATTTATCATGCTGTGATTTTATTATGGTTTACTTATCGAAACTTGATTTCTTCAGGTAGACGTGGAGTATTTGATGGTACAGTGGAGAACATGCATTTGCACTGGAAGTACCGGGAGTTGGTCAAGATAATGGTGAATGCTAAAACTTTTGAACAGGTCAAAAATATTGCATTAGCACTTGAAGCAGAGAGTGGAGGTGTCTTGGTTTCAGTAGACAAAGTCTCCAAAAAATTTGCTATAATTGTGTACCGAGGAAAGGACTATCACCGACCTTCTACATTGAGGCCAAAGAATCTTTTGACAAAAAGGAAAGCTTTGGCACGCTCTATTGAACTTCAAAGACAGGAGGTATCACTAAAAATTTGAATGCTAATAGCTCCTGGTTTCATAAGATATTATGACCCATGTGCCCGGAGTGATTTGCCCCTACATGGAGGAGGCTTTATTATTTATTGCTTGATATGTTTTTGTGAACAATAATGGTGCTGACTTATTTTTCTCTTTGTTGAACAGGCTCTTCTAAAACATATTTCAGCTGTGCAGAGTAAAGTGGACACACTTAGATGCGAAATAGTATGCCCCTTTATACATTTTAGTTATTGCTATTTCAAGTCTAACTATTTTAAATGGCAGGAGAAGTATATATACCACCCACCTTTTCCCTTTTCATTCTAAGTGGCTCGTGTTTCACATTGATAGGAACAAATGGATAGTGTGAAAGATCAAGGAGATGAAGCATTGTACAACAAATTAGATTCTTCTTACCCTACTGACGATGAGGATTCTGAGGTTTGTATTTACTTGATCTTCTAAGTTTACTCTTTTTGTTAGTTAAACCAGTTGTTCTAACATCTTAATCCTTTTGTTCTCCTTTTGAAGGAAGGAGATGCTTATCTTGAAACATATAACAGTGAAAATGATGGTGAAGATGAAGGCAATTTTGCAATTTGCAATCCTCACCTGGAAACCAATTTTCCATATTTTGAGAATCAGGATTCTCAAACAGAATTGGAAGTTCCTCAACACCATTTGCATGCAGTGCCGACGAATTCATGTGCTGGATCGGACCAAGATGAGGAACGTGACTCCCTACAATGATGGTATCAACTGAATGTAAACCATTGGTAGAACAGCATTCAGAAATTGTCGAAAGGGTTGTGGGAATAGCATCCTGGTTGCTTGGCATATTGTACAGACAATTTTGGGTGGCCGACATATATGTAACTTTACATTAGTTTTTTGGTACACAAGTTTCTGTCATGGTCTCTTGCCATGTTTTTTAGTTCTTGTGGGAGGAGTTGGATGTAGCTGGTTTGTAGAGCATATTGATGTTTTCAGGCCTCAAACTTGTGTAACACTTTTGCTGAATAAGCATTCTATGTAAATGAACATGATTCTTCAATCCCGGTGGATATTTTTCATCACTTACTTCTGTCTACAGCTTCACAAGCTTCATTATTGATAATGAAAGATTTACTCTTTGGTTTCATAAAGACTGGGATATCAAACAGGCCCTAAGTTTTCTTTCTTATTTTTCTCAATAAGGGTTGGTAAGTAAGCTTTTGCTCTAATAAATTCATGGAATTGCGTTATAAAGCATTGCTCGGATAAATTCATGGAATTGCGTGGTTTTAATCAGTTCAGGCATATGTGTTTCATCTTCTCTTTTTGGTTGAGTCGTTCATCTTCTATGCTATCAAAGTGGTTTTAATTAGATTAATATATATTAATTATAGTCCTCATCAATGCTTCCAATCTCAATTATGTAGAATGCCTAAGGCCTTAGTCCCAAAGCATTAGTTTTCAACAACTACGTTTTTAATGCTTCCAATCTCAATTATTTTGAGCCTCTATATTATTTCATAAACCACACAAGAAACTGGAGATCAGAGCCATTCAATTCAATCCAATTTTCCTCCCCACAAAGACATGGATTGCTTAAGGTTTAGTGGCCTCCATGAAACTTCTGCCAACTCCTATGAGCTTTTGGTCGAGGCTGCAACTCTCATACCCATTTGGCATTACTTGTTAGGCTTTCTCATCACTTCCTTTGTGTTCCTCCACATCTACTTCGACTTCCATTTCCTCCAAGGCATTTTCAATGGATTCAGAGGCTACCCTGTCGGCTTGACATACAACTCCGACTCCCACACCGCAGCGTGGTTTCCAGGTGTCATGTTCTCCATGGCCGGTACTTGGCCACACCGTGGCTCACGAGCCCTCATTTGCAGAACTTTTTCCTCAATTTCTTTGGCAACCCTCCAGCTGCCACTTACCAAAGAGAACTATTTCGTCTGTCGGATGGTGGTACTATTGCACTGGATTGGGCAGTGAGTTCTTATGTGTTGCCTAAAGATGACACAACCCCTATTGTAGTAGTGCTTCCTGGACTGACCAGTGATTCTCAATCTTCTTACATAAGACATCTTGCTTTCAACACGGCCAAAATGGGATGGAATGTAGTGATCAGCAACCACAGAGGACTTGGTGGTGTTCCAATTACTTCAGACTTGGTTTACAATTGTGGATGGACCAACGATATTCGTGAAGTCTGCAATCGCCTCCACCATAAGCATCCCAAGGCTCCATTGTTTCTCATTGGAACGAGCATAGGTGATTACAATCAATTTTCTTCTAGAGTAGTACATTTCGCTCGAAATTTCCATATAACTTATCTCGATATCGATGTTTTTCGTAGATGTTTCTGCTGACATTGAGTATGTGTTAGGTGCCAACATCTTGGTCAAGTATCTTGGAGAAGAGGGAGACAATGCCCCAGTTTCTGGTGCTGCAGCCATTTCCAATCCTTGGGACTTTCTCATTGGTGACAGATTCATTCGCCGTACGTACTGTGCTGCAGAATTTTTATGACAAAGCTCTAACACTTGGCCTTGAATGGTACTCACAGCTACACCAGCATTGCTATTCCCGGCTTGCGAATTGGGATGGCAAGATGCGTTGCATTCGGCATTACCATGCTACCTGTGATGTGGGCGAGTTTGAGACTGTGGACACGTTTTATAGGCGCACAAGCAGCTCCATTTATGTGTGCAATGTGTGTACGCCTCTGCTTTGTATCAGTGCCCTGGATGATCCAATCTGCACCAGAGAAGCCATTCCTTGGGATGAATGTAGAGAAAATATGATGTTGTTTTGGCCACCACAAAGCATGGGAGTCACTTAGCTTTCTTTGAAGGAATTTCTGCCTCTCGGATCTGGTGGGAGAGGGCTGTGGATGAGTTTTTTAAGGTTCTGTATTGTGGCCAATATATGCATGCACATAAGAAGATGAAGACTTCTTCTGGCTCAGAGTTGCCATTGGGCTCTACAATTGATCAGGATAAGAAACTGGTTTTATTGGGCAAGGTTGTTGCAGCTGTTGCATTGGCCAAAGTAGTTGCCAAGAAACTTGGCTTTGTGGCCTGATTTGTTAAAATTATAAATAAATATGTTATTGATCCATTCGACTGAGTGCCTGTCAAGTAAACAAGCAAAATTTGATGTTACTTGTAATTTTTCTGAGATGTATGTTCTAAATATTTTGGATGCAGAAAGAATTCTGAGTCTGTATGGTTGTATAGCTGTTTTTTTTTTCTTTCTGAAATCATTCAATCAAACAGCCAGGCCACTTGCATATTCAAGATGCTAAACCTTATCAGTAGGGCCTGGCTGTTCCTTAGTATATAATTCATAATTGTCTATTCTCACCCTAAAGTATTTTTGCTATACAATTGCTGATGTGATCAAGTTTAAGTTTTGGATATTGCTTGCCTCCTTCCTTGTAAAGGGATATTTTTCCGTCCTGGGAATCACAGTTCGACACATATTCATTAAAAACATAAAAAGAAAAACTTATGCACATATATTATACTGCTGTTGGCAAGAATGTTCCTACTTACGTGATAGTGATAAGGAGGGAAGTATTATCCCTTAAGTTTTTCTTCCAGAAAAACACAGAGCTATGTAGCAGAAAGCAACAAAAGAAAAACTATATATGCCAAGTTTCCTCCAAGGAAACAACTTGGACTAAAAATGAATGACTGGTGTTTTAGATTTCATGGATGGGTTAAAAGACTTGGAGCCCACAAAGAGACCCCCAAGCCATTAAGTTTGACACCCCAATGCAAGTTGTGTGACGTGTCCTTTTGACTACGGCGTCCCCTATATGGCCATACACGCTAAAAAAAAATAAAAAAAGAAAAAGAAAAACAAACTTGAAAAAAAGTCTCCTTGACCAAAACCAGATAGTTGACCACGTGTTAAATGCGTTTTAACTGGAGAAAAGAAAACGCAGTTCCAGAAGTGGAGCCTTATATATTAACTGCCACAACAAAAATTTGAAGTTCCCGGCACAAACACGGAGACAGGGAGAGAGAGAAGAAAAGAAGATGAACATGGACCAATATATCCTTGAAGCACTGGAAGGTGAGTTTTTGTCGTATGAGAGTCTTCCAGTACTAAACCAAAGAGCTTTTGTGCCCTACACAAGCAGACCCATCACTGAAAAGGGGCTTGATAAGCCTCCTAACTCCATGAACATGAACAAGAGGATGGTACAGTTCCTGAGGAAAAGTTGGGCACCTGCAACTGCCAGAATCGTAACTGGAGAGGACTGCAGAGAACGCGGTTTTAGCCACATGCTCAACGAGCGCATGAGGAGGGAGAAGCAGAAGCAGGGCTACATGGCCTTGCATTCCATGCTGCCTACTGGAGCCAAGGTTGGTGTTTAATCAATTAAATTAAATTATTGAGAGCTGTCTCACTACTCCAAAATTTTCATCCTGCACTTTATTTCGTGTGATTTAAAATGAGGAAGGACTAAAAAAAATATTGTGTTGCATTTTTGCAGAGTGATAAGAACTGGATTGTGCAAATGACAGCCATGAATATTCAGCAGCTGCAGAGGTATAAGGAGGAGCTGAGAAAGAGGAACATGGAGGTTGAAGCCATTTTGGTGGCAAACGAAAAGGAGCGAGTGAATTGGAGCAAGATTAGATTAAGGGTGGCAAATCCAACATCAGGGGTTGATTCTATGCTGGAGGTTCTTAGGTGCTTGCAATATTTGGGGTTGAAAGCCAGAAATATTCAATCTAATTTCGATGCCCAGGAGTTTTCAGCAGAGCTGGAAATTGAAACCAAGGTCTCTCTCTCTCTCTCTCTCTCTCTCTCTCTCACAAAAGTATTACAACTCTTTTTTTCTGGTTCTTTTCTTCAAATGCTAGCAAGCCTTTCTAAATTAGAGAGTTCAAATCATTTGTCCCCTGTCATCAAGAAAAAAGAAAAAAGAAACAAATTTGCTCTTCAAAATTGGAATAAGGTTGCTAAAGGACATTGCCTCCTTGCTTCTCATGAGCTGTCTTAATTGATTTGATTTTTTTGTTCTTAAATTAGATTTGAGAAAAAGAAAGGAGGTTACATAATTGCCCATTTAATCGCAAAAGTTTATATCATGTGTAATTAAGGGATAAAATTAAACACACATGGAGTCATGTATATGCCTAACATAACTTGAAATTTGACTCTCCAACTCTCCACGTTTCTCTAATTTGAACCACATATCACGCTCACTATTTACCAATCAAGGTTGATAATTGATATGATACCGACTTCATTATTTTATTTTGGAGTGACACATATTACCTTTCGTTTCTTGGCCAACAATGACACCTACGTCTAAAAGCTTTATGCATGGAAATAGATAGGAAGATATCATAGAAAAAGTCTTATTATTCCCAAATTGAAATATAGCAAAATGCACACGTGGTCTTTCTCACCAGTCATATAATTCTGATTTTGACCTATTTTATTGTACTTGTTGACAGATTGGGGCGGCGGAGATAGAAGAGGCCTTGCAAGAAACCCTCTATGAAGCTGAGAGGAAACTTCGGTTTTCATTTCCAGGCAGGTGAAGGGAAGAAGACCCGTTGAATTCTTTCCCCAAGAAAAGCAGAGCACTGATTGATTGCTCAGCGTAAAGTCAGCTCAGTTGGCGTCACTTTTGACCTTTAGTATTGGAAACTATGGTATTGGATTTGGGGTCCATTTTTGTTTCTTAGTGGATTGAAAAATCGATGTCGCGAATTTGACCACACTGCCAAGCATGAAACTGTATTACTATACTCTAATCGAGCACGAGGAGAAAATATGGATGGCTGATGAGATATTTGTATTAGGTGAAAGAAAATATAAACTAATGATAAAAGAGGCCCCAACGTAGGGGTGGAAACTGGCTTGAAATTTCCCCATCATATAATCATTTAAAACCACTGCCAAACGATTTTAAATAGGCCCCTGCTTCTCCATATAATCATCTAAAACAACTTAAAATAATTATATAGACAAGTAATTCTCCATAAAAGCAATTTTTGACCTCTCCAAATTCACCGACCGGCCCCTAATTAATATCATGGTTTGGCAAGGTTAAATAACAAAACCCCGCTGGTTGCTTTGAATCCTAATGCCTTCATTCAGAAGCCAAGTCCGCTCTGTTAATAGAGTTCGTCTCATGAGCCAAGTTTCATTGATTGATTCCCAATTCCATATCTTCATATTAATCATGTTCCATTCTAATGCGTTCTAGAGAGTAGCGACAATTCTAATGGGTCAATCAATACAAACTGGCAGCTTACACAAACTCGTAATTGAATCAAACCACCTAACCATATTGATGCCCCTAAATGTACACATCATGTAATATGATATAAGTTGTGACTAACGAAACACATATTTAAATTCAAGTTCTCATACATTAAATAGAAAATTGAGATCATTCGTCTGAAACCCCAACTGTAAATTTAACTTCCATCTAAAGAGTAATCAACGCAAGTCGAAACATAAACAAAACTGAATAGTAATGAGCAAAAATTTGATCGGCATCAAAGTCTTCAGAAACAACACGATTAGATATCTAGACAGCAGGTAAGGATCTCACTTAAGAGGAATGAACCTCGAAGAGTGGGTGGCACCAATACCAGGCCTACCGTGCTTCACAGGCTTGTATGAGATTGAGAACTCAGCAAGGTAGTGGCTGATCATTTCAGGCTTGATTTCAACCTGATTGAAGGTCTTACCATTGTACACACCAATAATGCTTCCAATCATTTCTGGCACTATAATCATGTTACGCAGATGAGTGCGGACTGGTTCTGGCTTTTCACCGGGTGGAGCCTCCCTTTTCTGTTCCAAGCAACAAAAAACTCATGATTAGCAACAAACTTTCATCAGCCAATACAACCACCGGCAAGAAGACTCAGGAGGAACAAGGAACAAAAATACTTGATTCTAACACCAAAATAGTATTTTACAACATCAATGCTCATCTGTCACCAGCCATTAATCCAGACAAAAACAAACACTGGCATTCAAGTGAAATTCCTATTTATATAAACCCACAAATACAAGTTCCACTACCAACAAGTGCATAAAAGTTACCAGTCCATCAGTCAAAATATAGCTCAATGTAAATTCAATGATGGGAGAACAATGAATTTTCTAAAGTAAATTTAACTCAAAAATTAGTTCAATTTGGTTTTCGCTAGATCCATTGCAATTTTTTAAACAGCAGGGCCTAACAAATCACAACTTACATACTGCCCTGCCAGCACCCTTTCACATTCCTACTATGACTTTAAAGGCCCTTAAAACTACCACATTGATCATACAATTTATTTCTACAGTGAGCATACAATTCAGCACAAAGTTTATATGAATGTAATAAGAATAATGGGCGGCAAACCAACACAATACCATATTTAATAATCAAAATGAAACCAAGCATATATGGAATAACAGTAATACTGAGTTTATACTTTCATAACACAAATCATTTGCAATAAGAAAAATCAATTTTGATAGAAATTGATGCATTGCACATATGCTTGAGCATGGGAGGCAACTGCAGGACAGACATTACCATCAACTATAATGCATCAAAACCGTTAATAAATCACAACTTTGAATACAAAGTAAGAATTTCAGCTGATTACTTGGAGAAAAATGAAAAGGCGAAAATAACAAACACATCTCATTCACAACAACAGATCAATCATCAAAAATCACATAACCCAACTAAATACAAGATCCAAACACAAAACATGTAACATTTTTCAACTAATAGCTTCAGGAAAATTACCGCTTTGCGCAGCTTCTTGATCAAAGCCATGGGCTTGCGCTTGAGACCCCTCTGAAACCTATTCATCAAATGAAATCCAAACCAACGAACTCAAACCCAATTCACAAAACCACCAACAAAGCACCAAAACAGATTTTATCGAGTGATTCGAGTGAAAATCTTTACCTTCTGCGAGCTCTGGCAGGGAAGAGCTTGACAAGCTCATCAGTCGACATGTCGAGAAGAGCATCCAAATCGACACCTCTGAAGCTGAACTTCTTGAACGTCCTCTTCTTGGGAACTCCGGCTGCCGCCACATCGGTCTCAACGTCCGCCTGAAAACCCAGATAACATAGAGAGAGTTAACAGAGAGAAATTAAGAGTGAAATGATGCGATTCACAGAGAGTGTGGAGTTGGAGTTTTACCATGGTTGTGGAGCTTTCGGAAACGGAAACACTAGGTGGGAGAAAAGCTCAAAAACCTTTGGATCTGTGGCCGCTAGGGTTTTCGAGAAGCAAGAGGTTTTGCAAGCTGAATTTATATCTATCGATTGGGTGGTGGTGCTCAGGTTATGAGTAGCCCTAGAACGAGATTTGAATTGGGCTCGGTTATTGGGCTGATCATGGGGCAAGGAACTGGGCTCTAAATTAAATCCTTGGTGTTGTTTGTTTTGTTTTTTTTTTTTTTTTTTTTTTTTTTTTTTTTTTTTTTTTTTTTTTGGTTTTCAATTTTTGTTTGAGTGGGTTGAATAATTTTGGTATTTCTAAACAATAACTAAGTTGGGGCAGGTTACATTGGTAGTTTGCTCTTGTACCATAATATAATGTGAGCATAACATTCAAAACGAATTGGGAATGAGTGAAGACGTCGAAGATGTTTTATAGCATTAAGCAAGGCTTCAATTCCCTCATGTGGGATTTCATACTCTTAGTAGTTTCTTAAGTGATAAACTGTTAATAGCATCCGTTTATCTCAAATATATTGGTCAATCTTTTTTCCCCCTTGGATAAAAATGTGATCATCTTCTTATCATCATTCTTTCTTTTTTGCGTGTGTAACAAAGTAGCATTTTATTTCATTTGCGTAGTTTTATTTTGTTTGTTCCTTTTTATGTATGGTACGGTTTTGTTAGTGTTATTGAATTATTTTCTTCCTTTTTCTTTTCTTTAAACAAACCTGTCACAGAAATGTGTATAAAAGTCCAATGCATTCTTAAAATTTTCCATTTACAGAATTTCAAATAAAGACGCAAATATGGATCAATCTAATTTGTTAGCGTCTTTGAAATTTCAATTTTTTGAATGATAGCTCTTAGCTTCTGCTGAAGGCTTGGCCTTGAAGGGGACAAAACAAAGTCTTTCCAACAAGAACCAGGCTCCAGTATAAGGCTTGGGTTCTGCATATAAAGCTCGTATATGGATTCTGCATCAGAGTTCAAACTGCTTAAGTTTGTCAAGCATTTGATTTCTTCAATATCTACCAGTAGCCTGTTCCCTCCATCCTTCCATCCTATCAGCTGCATATTTACACACAAATCCTAGTCAGTAAATTTCATGCTATGCATATGCACGATATAGCTCACGTTAGCTAGCTAGCTGATCACAGGATGTGACAATTAATGTGTACTAACATAAAAAATAATCATTAACACATCAAGTTTCTCGTCATGTAATGAGACAAATGTGTATAAAAATATAGTCTCGATAAGTTAGGAGTTACGAGACTTACCGTAGGAGGGGAAGTCATAGAATTGGTGCAGTAGAGCCTGGCATTATCAACAAGCTGGCAATATCCGTAAAAAGCGCTAGCAAATCTCTTGTGGGATTGCAACTGTGAATTCACCCTCACTGCCCTCCTAACCATTATAGCCCTTCTGATGCCTCTAACAACAGCTAAATAAGCATCACAAACAACTCCAACTAACTCAATTCTGTATGGTTTTCTCTTGGGTTCCTGTCCACTCTTAATCTTCTGCTGGTCATGAAGATCCTCTTCTTCACCCACTCGTTCCCAATAGTTTTCAGTAATGGTGCCATCCTCAGCCACCTTGTACCCAACCCCCATCCGGTACCGGCATTTGTGAACGTGCCGGGCCATGTCGATTGTCTGCTCAACAAAGGGTGCCCACGACAGGGTGCCATCCATGATCACATCCCGTCCTTCGTTGAGTGCAGTCACTAGGAGCGATGATGCAGCATCAGTGGATGATTGGTGCACCTGTGTTGGTTAATCAGTCATTTCATAAAATCAGATAACTTGACTTCTATAATGGGATGCCGCAAATAAGGAGAATATCACTAAATTAATAGCTAGTACTTATGATGTATGTAATTCATTTAGTTATATGATTAATTGTTAATTAATACATCAACTGTTACACTGTTCGACGAATTTATGTACTCCGAAATTTTGATCCCCTTAATATTACTCTTCTACAATATTTCATAGTTTCTCATATCATCTCTTGTCTGTGAAGCAAAGGGTAACACATACTTACATAGCATAAGATGTCTTCATATTTTTGGACAAAAATATGAGAGAGAGATTTACCAATTCAGCAGTTTGGAGCATGTCAGTGTGGTGACCTCTAGAGCTGAGGGCTCTGTAAATCACATCTGTCTCTTTGAAAGCATCTGCCTCAACAACCACAGCCTTTGCTGCTGCTCCTGACCAGAATGGCCTGCATATATATGCCCGACTAATTAGCACACTCCATCAATATCATTAACTACTACATCATCAATAAATAATATGACCCCCAAGTATTACTCTTTGAGAATGTCTTTGAGCACAGTGCTCTTGCCAGCGCCCATCCCACCACCCATAAGTAGAAGCACGGGGCTCCTCTCACTATGGGCCACCGGCACCATCACGTCCGTACATTGTGATTCTGCCTTTATTGCTTTCATTTCCTCCACCAACGTAGAGAACACCCTTGTCACTTTTAGTTCCCTGCTGATCCTCTCAAATCTCTGCTTCCTATGAAACCAAAGTCAAATACGGTCCCAAAGATTAGGCACAAATGATATAAAATAGTCTCATTAATTTCTAATATTCTCCTAACACCTGCAAAATATTCTTTTTCCCTTTCTAAAATGTTACACATACACGCTTATACGACAAGTTAATTTGGTACGTGCTGAAACCCGTAGGGTTTAGCTCAATTGGTGGGGAGATATATGTAAGAATTATAAGCTAGGTTAATGGTTTGAGCTCCTTCCATCTACTTGTATTCTTTCAACACAACTATTGTTTTGACGGGAAAAAAAAACAACAGTTATCTCAACTTTCTCACATGACTTGGATTTTACGAAGAAATTGCAACTTTCTCACACGACTTGGATTTTACGAAGAAATTATAAAATCATGTATGACTTTTGTAGGATCCATCCACCCTATGGAAGGGAGTTGGTGTATGCGTGTAGTATTTCTAAAAGGAAAATTCATTATCGCCATTGCTAATGTGTCCAAATCTGACAGTTCCCAACAGATGCGTTTGTTGTGATATTTTAGTAGATCGGGTCGACATATCTTTTGTGTGGTCGAGTACTGATTTTCTGACCGCAATGAGTAGTACATGAAAACGACTCGGCCTTAGTCTTTATTGAAATATTTATTGTCATTCTTTTCTTTTTTTCTCGGAGGGCCAAGTATTTTGTGTTTTGAGCTTTTTTTTCTATTTTTTTATAATTAAAAAAAAATTGAGAGCGGAGAATTCAAACACAAGAACTGAAGTGTAAGGGATAAATACGGAAACTACTAAAAACAAAGTTGGTGGAAGTCACTAACGCATCTCAGAGGAGAGACTTATCCATTCATTATTGGCTTACTTTACTTCCTCTTTAATAAAGTAGAGATGAAAGGCTTGTCGTTGTTGTAAGTACCAAATTCTGAAAAAGATAGGCCAAAAATGGTTTGTTTATCCAAAGTAGGCGACTTCCCTGGCATCATTTCCAGGTCCACTATTGAGAGGACGAAGGCAGAGGCTGGGTTTTGCCTTTTTTTTCTTTCTTAATTTTGATTTTTTCTAAGCGCAATTCGATATTGGATTATTGAAAACAGAGGGTACAAAAAACAAAAAAGCGAAAAATATTTGTTGATGTTGTTAGCGTAAGTGGCTCGATACAAGTCATAATTCTACGGTTGAAATATACGTGGTCTATTCCTGGGTAATAGAGCAAGGGCTAGTGGAGCAAGGGCAAAGGCTCAGTGAAATCCTAGTGGCGACTTAATTAGTTGGGATACATTTTGCTCAATTTAATCTATTTTTGTACTTTTCTTTTATCAAGACGAATAGGGGGAATAATTTTATTTGAAAAAAGAAAAATATATTTATGTGCTATACGTAAAGGAAATAAATGTAAGAGAAAGTAACCTGGTAGCTGTCAATACTAGGTCTTTGAGCTTCGTTTTCTTCTTAGTCTCTACATTCAAAACCTGCAAGTTAGCCATGGAGAAGTTGATAGATGAAGAAAAAGAATATAAAAAGAAGGTGAATAAATAATAAAATAGAAATGAAAAGAAACCCAAATGTGCTAGTTTATTTATATATTAAATTTCTGGTTTGACTTTTTGTCTTCAGAAGCTAAAATAAGAATGTAAAAATATTTACCTGAGATATCATAAGAGTAGCTTGACTCCAATGAAATGCAAAATAACTGAGGATGCATCTTTCAAATTCTTGCATTAAACTTATGCAGAGAGATTCTGCATCTGCTTCCGAAGCCAGATATGCATAGATATCTTCATACCCTTTGGATTTTCTCAAGTAATCATAAGCTAACTTGCATAGCTGGGGACACTCATTTGCATCTAAAATTCCCAGTTGCCTAGCTGCACAAACAAATTTAAAAATAAATAAATAAATTTAATGTATTTTTTGAAATAATTGTGTGTTCATGACAATAATTACCACACAAAAAAGAGATAAAATTTGTGAGTAAAATCCAATAAGCTACCTAAGGTTTTTCCTACATGATATAACATTACCAACATAATGGGAGAATCTCTCGATATTTCCGACACGGCCGGATTCTGTCCTGTCTATCCGTGGGGAGATGTTGTTTGGGGCTCTCAACGCCTTGGACGACTTTTTCCGGCGATAGCTACTGGTGGCGGCTGCCGCGGCAGCCACGAGCCCAACAAAGAAGGCAGATAAGATGCGCATTGTAGGGTTGACCTTGGCATACCCACCAACATCTAAAAACATATCATCAAACAGAATTTTGATATTAAAGAGAGAGAGAGAGAGAGAGAGAGAGAGAGAGAGAGAGAGAGAGAGAGAGATGGGTTGGCTTAAGGCTTACCATGGTGCTGCTGCTGCATCTTGTTGAAACTCAGAGCAAATTCAATTTGAGTATATTTTGGGAGAGAGAAATGCTTTGGCTTTGATGGGAATGAGGCATACAGCTTTAGTTGGACTCACTCGACAGGATTGAGCATTTGTTGCTGTTTTTTTAATGACTTCGACAACGAGGGGCTGCCTTTACAAAATGCTGGTCATTACATATATTATTCTATTTCTATCACAATAATTTCATTCTTTTTTCTTTTTAGTAAATATCTTTCAATATTGAGAAAATAAATATGATTGTTGCCCGCGAGTCATGTTGTCCGATAATCGAATCTAAGAATTTCTCCTGACCGAGTTAGATTTTAGTTTTGTTATTTTAAAATGAAAAAAAAAAAGAAGAATTTTGATAATTTTGGAACAATATAAACCAAAATCTTATAATTATGTGACTCCAGTCATCGGTTCAGAAATTCTCATGGAATATGTTGATCACCATTTTTCCTTTGAATCAATAAGGCCAAATAAAATGATATAGTATTGTCAACGTGTTTAATCTGTATAATATCTTAAAGCATGGATGTTGCCAAATACCTTCACCGGAAGCCGGACAAGAAGTCAAAATACAATGCAAATAGAGAAATAATAAAGAATGCAAACAAAGCAATAATGGAGTTGATGCCATCTGACATTGAATCAAATCATGATGATCATTGATCACTAGATGTGGATCCATAGTTGAAACTTGTCCACCACCAAATACACCATCTTGTTTCCTTAGTGCGTTTCCACTAGTTGCTCAAGCCAGGGCAGGACAGGCCCAAGCCTAGGCTGCGCGTTCCAGCAAGCCAAACTTGCCCGGACAAGAGGCGGGTCCTAAGAAACCGGGCTAGTTTGTAGGCAAAACGAGCCAAAGGTCAGGACTATTACTATTTATGTGAATAGTGCCGGCAATTGCAAAAGTTTGTGGTATTTCCACTTTGTTTCCTTCTTTTTGGCCGAAGCAGCCGACATAATGAACTTTTGGTCCTTCTTCTTTTGAGTGAGGAGCTTGCCACCACTAAACCCCGAATTTGGGCTTCAATGGAATGTGAGTATATGGATATGTTGCGTCCGAGATCTGACTTTAATCAAACGATTGATCGGCCGAGCAAGGAACCTCTTCACGACCTAGGTTCTTTCACTACCTCGGGGTCAAGGCTTTATGTGAGCTACCAAATGATGTGGAGTGGGTGGAGATGAAGATTGAAGGTGAAACGTAATGAAACGAAGAACAAGTGCGAAAAGTAAAGATGTTTAAACTTAAATGTAATTTAAAGACAAATGCGTAAAGTAAAGTGCGAAAAATAAATAACGTAAAGACAAGAATTAAAGTGCGATAAAATGAATCAAAACGATAAATAAAGCAAGAACGAAATGAAAGCGATAAGAACGATAAATTAAAATGAACTTGAAATTAAACTTAATTGAAGTGCGATAACAATGAAAAGTAAAGCAATTGAAATAAACTTGAATTTAAATGACAAGAAAATATAAATTGAACGAGAATTTAAACTTACACTAAGAAAAGAAAGAACTCACTACACTAGGTGCATGAAAAGTAAAATCATAAGTCTATGAAAAGAAAAGTTCGAGATGAAAGATAAGTTTCTCTGTCTAATGTTGTGTGTCTTCTGTCTTCGTTTGGTGAAGTTTATATAGGGCATTCGTCAGCCCATGGACTGGCCATTGAATGGCCAAATGTCAACTCTTTTAAAACTCTTTCCTTTTGAAGCCCCTTGAATTCGTGGGATCACATTGGTGGAAATATTATGATTGCTTGATTCTCTCATGTTTTGGAGTATGCTGAACTATCATCAATCTCCTTGATTTGTTTCTTTGTGAGGCCTCCATCACATGCACATTGACCTCCGGAAATCTTGGGCGTGAATTTGTGGCTTAGGTCTTGACCTTCGAGATTTCATCTTGACATCTGATGGAACCTTGTGCCCCTTGAATTTTTAGAATTATAGAATTGGCTTACCATCCGACAAGATGGGTGGTATGGGAACTCCAAATATTTGGATGTTGGGCTTGGCCATACGTTGGACTATATTTGAGTTCTCAAATATTTGAATATTGGGAACTCGGCGGACATACCTCCTACCGAACTTCAACTCTCTTGGCCCGACTTTGCTTGCCTAAGTGTTGAGAGGAGAGCGCCAAGGTGCGCAAGGAGAAAATTCACCCTGGCCCAGTTTTTTGTAAGATGAGTGGCCGACCAGGTATTTAAGGAGTGTTCGGCCCAACTTTTTGAGAAGGAAGCATTCGACCACTTTTGCAAGGATACGCCTGGCTACTTTTGCAAGGATACGCTCGACTACTTTTGCAAAGGGAAACGTCCGACCATATTTTTGAGAAGGCACCACGAACTTTGAAGAAAACACATCGGCCGCATTTTTGAAAAGACACCATGGCCTTTGAAGAAAAGACCTCGGCCACCTTTTTTGATAAATCACTTCGGCCCCTAGGAATTCCGCCGCTAGGAATTATTGGCCCCTAGGAATTCTTCGGTTGCTAGGAATTCTCAGCCGAGGAATTCTCGCCCGCTGAGAATTTTCGGCCGCTAGGAATTCTCGGCCGCTAGGAATTCTTCGACCGCTAGAAATTTTCGGCAGCTAGTAATTCTTCGGCCGCTAGGAAATCTTCTGTCGCTAAGAATTCTCAGCTGAGGAATTCTCGGCCGCTAAGAATTCTCCCCCGCTAGGAATTCTCGATCTCTAGAAATTCTTCGGCCGCTAGGAATTCTCGCACGCTAAGAATTTTTCCTTAGCAAATTGGGTGAATTTTGACCACTCCCAAACACACCTATTGCCATGGCAATCACTATTCACATAAGATATAAAGAGAGAAATTTGTATAGAGTTTTGGTGTGGAAAGTGAAGAATATGACTAAGTATTTATTTTTTAAAATTTCTGACATTTTTAGTTTTTTTTATAGATTTTTTAAATTTTTTGTTGTCACTAACGTCATTGTTTACGTCAGCAAACTCAGGCTAGAGGTCAAGTTGGTTTGGCCTACGAGCTGACTCGGTTGTGTGGGTCCCATAGCTTGCCCTCGCAAGCGTGGCCCCCTAGAAGCACTTCCTTGGGCTTGGGCCCTGTCCTGTCAGAGCTACTGTCAATGAGTGAAAACGCTCTTAGAAGCTTGTTAGTTTTCCTTTTAAATTAAATATCACCACCACTTAAACTTTTCTTTAGATCTTCAAAAAGCTTTTGTCATGAAAATATGGATTTAATTAGCCAACTTTTTGAGTTTGAAGGAAATTAGCAGGCACTAACTCCAATTAAGTCGATGGATTATGTAGCTACCAATCTATCTTGTAACTAAGACAGTAGTTGTTGACTGCCACAAACTTGCAGGTCACAAACCAAGTCAACTGCTTCAAATAGTGTTGTGTCGTTATTTTCCTTTTCAACTAAAATTGTATGTTGTATTTTATGCATGCATTCCTACATTACCCATCCTTAGTAATATATTTTCATAAAGAAAAAAACGATGAAGGGTTGTAGATGTTTTGTATCATCAATTGTAGAAGATTATACATGCAATTCTTTCGTACGTATTTTGTGACGTATGAATTGGTTTATTGGAGAGAAAAGAAAGCGCACATAAAGATTAATTGGTAACGATGATAAACGTGGTCCTCAATTACACATTCTTCATCAACTTACAATTTTTTTATTATGTGCAAACTGTGTAATCGGCATTTTGAGTTAACTCAAAGAGAGAAAGAGAGACATAAATTATTTGGTTTTATTAACATTTTAAGGGTGAGCATCAAACCTGCTAAATTATTTAAAGCTTTGTTGTCAAACTTAATTACTTTTTGTTCAAATTTTGCCATTTCGTACCAATGGACTTCTGTCGCGTGTTAAAGAAAAAAAAAGAAAAAAAAACCCCACTCCAAATCGGACAGATCAATTCGACTCGCCCTTTTTGTGGTTTTGTTCTTGTTTTTTGCAATTTGAATGCCCAATCCTAGTGCAAATGTAATATGGAATCCATTTTATGTATGCAAAAAAACAATAAACCGATTCACAGTTTAGTTTGTTAGTTTCTCTCGTTTGTTTAATAATATGCGATTTCAACGTTGAAGAATTACTACCTAATGTTTAGTAGTTAGAAACTCAGCATGCGAATGTTAAGTTTTTTTTATTTAAAAGGCAACCTAAGTGCGTGAGAAGATGGTTAGAAGGCAACTTAAGTGTTTATTAATTCAAATGGGGATGAAACGTGTAAAAAGTTTCAACGGTTGAAATCAGTCGTAAACTTTGATGTGCTACTTTAGACAAATGATAATGCACATTCAAATTAAATATTTTATCCTAATTACTTAAACAAATAATTAACTGAGGAAAAAATTTCTTAATTTCTCTTTAAATGGTGTATTTATTTATGTTTATTTGGAAATTATGATTCCAGAGTATGGCTTTGAAAAGAAAGTTGATAGAGGAGGCTTTGTGGTGATAATGGCGATGTTAATGATTGCCACTGTGCTTACTTTTTCACCAAAGATCCTCTTTATTTCTCTCCACATCCTTCCAAGTTCTCTGTTCACCAGTTAGGCATATCCCAAAAGTCACTTTATTTATTTATTATACTATACTCTCCGCAAGCGCGGAAGTACATGCGAAGAGACTAGCGTGTGTATATATATAAAGTGATAGAATTTTATTCTTGTAAAAGTTACTTGACTATGTTGAGAGCACCCCGACATGGAATAACAGAACTTTATTGATTAAAAAAAATGATTATAAATAGTCATTCTTGTGCCCCATGAGCCAAGCATCGGCATATGATATTTTCAATGAAAACATATTACAACAACCATAAGCAAAATGCAGAATCAAAAGTCACTTTAACGTTTTTTGTTTGTTTGAATAACTCTTTAAAAAAAGCCACTTGACTCTAATGTATTATAATTAATTCTTACGATGTCTCAAAAGATTAGGGAACTTGACCATATCATCTTCCTTTTATATAATCTGCCCCAAACTAACTTAATGCTTTAACCAAACAATAATCTTACAGGCACCAAACAATACTTCTTTTCCAATTGCAATTTTATCCTAATTAATTAAGAATGAACTAGTTAAAGGACACTGTTTGACACATATGTACAAATAATTCATCAAAAATACAAAGAGAAAAATTTATGCACACATATCAAACTGTGATTGGCAGAAAAGTGATGGTTCGTACTTTCAAAGGAAGAATTTTCTTTAAATAAAAACAAACATTTTATTTTCCCTATAAGTGATGTTTGTTAGATGGATATAATGAATTAAAGAGTGGAGACATGGAACATATTGCTTGGGGGAGACTTAAGATAATAATGATGATGACAATGACTGTCCTTGCAATGATTTCATGAGTGTTAGTGGTTGTGGAAACTAATCAAGATTATCCCTACAACAGTTATAAAAGATGGTGGTAAAATTCTCCATCATATGGAGGAAATAGTTAGGTCAAGTTCCAGTGCAAAAACCAAAGTTGAATTTGGAAAAGCTCCAAAATCTTCTTCAGATATTTCAGCTAGAGAAATTCAACGTTCAACAATATCATCAGGAGTAGATATTCCGCATGACTCTGGAAAGAGAGAGAATAAGATGTCAAACGATTCAAAGCTTCTTGTAAATGCAACGTACGGCCTGTGCCTGGTAGAGGGACATAACCTACAACCTATGGAAGACAATGCTGTTGCAGAGATTAGGAAGATGGGTGATTATGAAATAGGACTATTTGCTCTATAGATGGCTATGAGAGTCATTCAATTCCTCACCACTTGAAGTCTAATTTATTTAACAATATCATTACACATCCTGCTTTCTTGTTAGACACGGAAACTGCAGTGAGAGAAGGATACCGTATCACTGAAACTAGACTTATGGAGAAATCAAACGAATTTGGTTTCAGTGGGAAATCATCTTCAACTGCAGTTACGGAAATATTAATGAACTGCAAAGGTCAATCCTCTAAACCGATGGTAGCCAATGTTGGGGATTCCAGGGCTGTTATTTGTTGCAAGAATGGTATGGCTAAACAATTGTCCATTGATCATAACCCAACCAACAAAACGGAAAGAAAAGAAATTAAGAAGAGAGGTGGATTCATAGCAAAACTTCCAGCGGGTTATGTTCCACGTGTTAATGCGCTTGTACCGCTAACGAGAGCGTTTGGTGTTAAGTTCTTGAAGAAATATATAAGTTGTGAACCTAATATGGTGGTGGAAGCGCCACCCTTACCAATAGCTACTGTGTCGGGATAATAAGGACATTGCCTTCCAAAAAAAACCCTTGAAATCTTTCGTATATAATCTTTAGTTGACTACAATTCCTAGTTTCACCTGCAGATAGCCCTTCATGTACACAAAAAATATCCAACGAAAAAAATTTCAGAAAAATCATGTACATAAGACGTCTAGCAGAACCACCCCCCTCCCCACTCTTCATTTTGCATAACAAAATTCAAAGGCAGGCCAGGAATGAATAAATGCCTAAAACTACAAGCCTAACATTGTTTTTCTCTTCACTTGTTCTCTCAAATCTTCTTCAGATGGAAGCTTGCCATAGCCCTTTGAGGTCGCAGACCACCATGCCTTCAGCTCATCCTGCAACATATGATGGGGGTGTAACCAGCAAGAAAACAGAACAAAGGTGATAAGAAAATTTTAAACATCTTCACATGCATTTGCTAGGGCGAATACAGATCCTGTTATGACAGAACCCTTGTTAAAGTGACAGGATCACATAGAGCATGAACTCATGTAATTTGGCATACAATTTAAAAGAATTAAAGCTAGCATACAACCAAACCCAATTGGCAACAAGGCTTAACATTCCTAATATGGAATACCCTCAACACACCCTCTCATATGTGGCGCCACAAAAGCCAAACACATGACAGACTAGGTGACGTGGAATCCGTATGACTATTGGCCTGACATGTAGATTGCCTCCTCTAATAACCTAAGAGAATTACAGCGTCAAACTGAAAACCAATCGGCAATGACAATGCAAGACTTAATATGGGCTAAACCGCCAACCCAGAATACCACATGCCAAGAAGACAATGGGCTTACATAGTCAACATCAACGAAACGTAAGCATGTTTACAAGTTACAACCAATGAAGCCCAAAAAATTGGAGGAATCTAATTGATCAAACTAATAGTTGGAATGCATAGAGGGCCATACACTGCAAGTTGAATCAAGTGGTTAGTAACTGAGATTATAATTACCTCAAGGAAATCCTGGTTTGACACATATTGGCTCTTGACCAAACATTTGATTCCCCCAACAACAACAGCTATAGAGTCCACATTCTGTGGACAAGTCTCTCTCTGAGAACCTGTGCGTTAAGAGAAAGAAAAACGAACAATGAAAACAGAGAAAAAACCTTAGCCTAGTTATCAAATCTTCTTCCTGGTTTAATAAATATATTCAAATCTTCTTCTTTGTCTATGGATTATCTATAAAGTTGGTTGAGAAGCAAAAATTAAATTCTAGTTATACCAGTTATGCAAGACACATAGTATCCAGTTCCCCCAAGTCCTTCTTCCCACTTCCCAAGCCGCAGGCGCAGGAAAAACCCCTCAAGTTGTGAGAGTGACGTATGGGAATTCATCCATCTGATTCCAGAAAATACAAATTACACATTAGAACAAGATTAAATACTCAAGAAAAAGAAGCTATTCAAGCTTTAACTTAGATAAAAGACTCAAGGAAAAAGCTGCATAAGTGTTCCTTTTAGTTGTGCTGAGTTCTATTTATTTACTCTTGGTCAGATTTTTCTAAGGTTCACAACAATATCTACTGGAGTCAGTAGAATCAAGTCTTATTAATTAGGTAATTCAGCCACTTGTAAGTGAATACAGGGAGCCACCCAATTTCTTCACATGCTAAGTTTCAAAGAACATGCCATCAGAATCCAATGGTTTATTGACTAATTCACCTCATCTTATAAGTTCTTTAAAGTGTTGCTTGGTAGAATTGTAATTCACTTTCAATATTCTTACAACTAGAATCCAAAATTTCTACTTTGTATTTACCCAAAAAATAAAACTTCTATCCTCTTGTCGGTTTCCTTCAAAGATTTTACATCTACACAAGATAGAAGAAGCCTTGTCCAGTCAACTGATCAAAAACTCTATTGAGGATCTGCTTGTCTAAAACGTGCCTGTTGTTAAATTTCTATGACCAAAAATTTTGAGAGCACAATTATCTTAGGGTGAATAAATTTCATAACCCGAAGGCCCCAAAATAATCCATATATTTTTTCAAAACCTTAAGAGGTGCATACGCCAATTACCAGAGCTCATACGAAGTGTGATTCAAAAAACTACATTATATATGCAAGAAAAAATCCTCTAAAAATATTTGACAAGAAAATATAATTTACTATTGAGGGGCCAGTTTGTATGCTCTACTTACTTCACGACATCTGTGCGAGACAAGCGAAGCCTTCTTACAGAGTCAAAGATTACTTTCGGTACATCTGAAATCTGTGCATTGACAAACTTTGCCAAGGGCATTAACTTATTTTCCCCAGGGCTTGAAGAACTATATTCCTTAATTGAATTTGGATGAGATCTCATTTTCTTCGAGACTATCATCTTATTCGTCTTCCAGCTCAAATTAAGATCTGCCTCTATTCTTGAATCATCCTCATCAAATAATGTATGAGCAACAGAAGCTTGAAATTCACTCTCCTTACCAGTTAGGAGCTTCATGTCATTTCTTGAATTGGGCTTCGTTTCACTCTGACTGCAGTAATAATCTAAACAAGAAACATTACAATCCAATTGAGATTCTCCCATTGAGGGCGCATTAGGACATGCCACGGCCCAATGACTGCATTGAGAACATCTAATGCAGAACGAAGGCAAATGTTCAGCTCCAATATAGGACTTGCATTTACTGAGTAATTCCTGAAGTTCAGTGTCTTTTATCTCTGAACACTCTCGTAAATGGTGACCTTTTCTGCCACAAAAGAAACAGGTCATGTTTCCATAGGCGGCATTACCTGTTGCACCAGATGGGGTGATGTGCTTAAGAGCATCCAATCTCCTAGCAAAAGATGAAGCCATTGCTTCCGAACCTCTGAATTTAGGGGAAGGAAAGATAGGGTTGAATTTGGACACGGACTTTTGATCATTCTGGCCTTTATTATTGAAAGCAGATGAGCCCTCATTGTCAGCCGCACAATTCTGTGGATCATTACCAATGACAATAACTAAATCTTCAGCAGACTGCTCCTTGTTCCCCACATTTTTGTGGTCATCGGAGCACTCAAGAACTCCATCAGTACCCTGTATGTAACGATTTAAGATTGATGATGGAGCAGGTGTTTTTTGAGTAAATCGAGTTATCCACAAGCTTTCCAGAAGGGCACTTCTACGACCAAATTTATCAGTTGTCTTCCCTTCAGATTGTGGGCTAGATTCAACATCCTCTACACTCTTTTTCTTGCGTTTACCCAGAGAAGAGTTAGAGCTAGCTCTGTCTTTCTTTTTATGAAACCAAAAGTTGCATGGATTCTTTTCCTCTGCAGAGTTAGTGTTGCCTTTCTCCTGAATACCTGCTGCTTTTTCAGATGAACTCTTAGATCGGGCTGCTGAACGTACTTCATTTCCAGATGAAGATTTTTTGAACTTCCCAACTGAAAGCAAAACTCCGCTTAAATTAATTTTCTCCCCGTGAAAGGCTTTTGGAGTGGTATTTGACTCAAGTTCTGCTGATATTTCTCCTATTTGATGATTGTCATTCAACATCCTTGCTTCTTGCTGCTCTGCCTTTGGGCAATACAAGGACTGAAAAATTGAGTGGAAACCGATATTTTTTAATCCAGCATTTTGGTTCTTGTTGCATGTGATAAGCTTCTTATCAGAATGCGCATGTCCATGATCAGGATGTGCAAGTGTAAGAGCAAGAGAAGGTGCCTCATCTTGCATTGATTTTGAAAACCCCTTCACCATGCTGGACATCCAATTCATGAAGGAGCTATCTTGTCTAATATAGGATATGCAAGTCGGCGTTTCTTGAATTTGCTTTCTGAATCTTTTACTCCCAACAATGAACTCGTCTTCAAAGTTCCATCTCTTCTTTCCTAATGAAAACAACGCTGCACTATTACAGCTCTCAACACTCTCATGGCTATCATCCTCATCTTCTGACATTCTTCCATTAAGATCTCCATCAGATAACGCTTTTTCTTTGCCTTTCCTTCGATATTTTTGGATTTTACTGTTAGTTGGAGTCTCTTTAACCAGAACAGATTTGTTTCCAGGAAGCATTTCCACATCCTGCTCAAACCTGTCTTTAACCCCTGGGGAAGATTCTAATCCTAAAATCTGACTCTCTGCACCATAAGCATGTTCACTTTTGAGATTTTGTAAATCATTCTCAGCAGTTACCTCCATTTTTTCCAAAGGCCTTCTGCCCTGGGGCCTTTGATTCTCCACTGGAGCACCCGAAGCTTTACTTTCATTCACTGGGTGAACTTCAGAGGTCGAAACAAGATCCATTTCCATTTTCTGATTGCCAACATCAGCATGTCTGTCTCCACCAACAGGATCCCCCAATAATGGTTCATTTTGTTCCCCAAAAGGTAGTATTTGATCTGATTCAATTAACAAGATATCAGCCCCTTCTCTGTCAACATTACCTGGAGGAGTATAATCAAATCAATAACATGTTATATGTAAAACACATAAAAAGTCTGTGTTTCAGGCAAGGCAACATAGACTGAAAGAACGGCTCAGGATCTGATTTTTTCCCCGAGCCCCTAGTGAAAGTAACCAATTTTAAAGCAATTTGAACATTAGCTGCTGGAGCTTTCTAAATTCATCTACCGAATTTACTTTGCCATACTGAAAATGAGAATAGCAGGACGCACCTGACAATGTTGGAAAATCTTTTTCTCTGGTCTCAGGTATTTCATCTACTTGGAAATTGACTGGAGTGCAAATTCCCCCCTGATTATATGGAACAGATACTTCCACTGCTGCTTTAACGTCCTCCACATTACCACCAGTTCCTGCAAGGAGGAGTTCCTCAATAATTCTGGCAACAATTTCCCAGGAAATAAAGAAACAAACAAGAAACATAAGAAAATCCTACTACAAATTTATCATTCTACAACTCAACAAATCTTCTTATGCTTAAGAAAGTGAACTCAACAAACCTTCTTATGCTTAAGAAAGTTAGGCCTACTGAACTCCCGAATACATAGGACTTAATATGCCTAACAGAACTATCCTTACCCGTCTCATGTTCACGACTCGACCCACATGCAGGCATGATGCCAGCATCGCTTGTGGGAGACATCGTCATATCTTTACAGGCAGCTTCACTCTTTAAATGCGATGACGTTTGCGGTGTTACAAAATTCTCTTCATCAATAGGCTTGTCAGTAGAAGACCTCCCGCCTGTATTGCTTTGTGGTGGTGAAAGAGTGACATTGCTTGGACCTGCATCCTAGAAAAGTAAGATTTTTTTTATTGGAAAAGCTGGAATCAGCTCATTTCAGACTCATACCTTTGTCTTTAGACCAAACTAATTCTGACAGGGGCTCAGCGGCCACAAATGTCATGTGTATCCTTGAACCTGCATTTGCACCTGCACCTGAATCACTGTGCAATATTCTCTGAATGCACTGATTCGAATATCCCAGAGCAAGTCCTAAATCAGTCTCAGGTTCTATGTTCTCATTGTCCACATCCATTTTTAGCTTGATTAACTCCATTGTAAGCTATCCTGAAACTCCAAAAGGAACCAAGTTAGTCTCTTTTCCTCATGCTAAACATGCAAACTATGACTACAAGACTATAATTATCAGTTTTCATTCAAGTTCCAGGCTTACAATAAAAGATATGTGATGAACCACCCTTTAAAATTCTAGTTTGAAAATCATGGGCACAACATTTAAAAGCAATCCTATAAATATGTAAGAAAACGTAATCCCCTACGGAAATGAGGCACCTTATAGCTAGATAGTAACTATCCTTTTCTCACAGAACAAAAAGGGGATAAAACATTAGTACATCACAAGTCCCGCCATCAGCCACATTATGAACTATAAATCCTTGCCTTTGTGAAGAGAAGGTAGTTTTGACAATTAAATATGTATTGCTTGAAGCACATGCAACCTTTCTGACACCTGTATGAGATAGATGTAACCTACACATCAATCTGTCTCAGCAATGAGGATTCTTAACCGCAAATCAGAGGGATTGGCAGTTGAAAGCCATAGGATTCTATTACCTGTGATATTAATAAAATATTTAATTAGGTTTCAAAATTTATTCATATATGGTGTTTTTTTTAAGGAATTTGATTAAATGCTTCTATTGTTGAATTAAAAGATATAATTGACGAAGAAATGAAAGAAAAAAAATATTGTTCGACAAAAATTGAATCCGAAAAGCTTAAGCTGTTATGGAATTGGCCAACACTGTATATCAAGCTAACACCCTCCCCCACGTGTAGCCTTATCCTACACGTGGAGAGGCAGAGAGACCTATAGGTGCAGCCCCACCCTGCACCTTGCAAACCAACAAAGAAGTGGGGAATAAGGATTGGAGATTTTGAACCCAAGAACTCCTGCAAACCATAACTTTAATACAAAGTTAGACAACCATTTAACCCCAAGCTTAAACTGTTAGGGAATGGACCAACATGTATGTAAAGCTAACAAATTTATTACTGAGAAGGTAAGAACAATGGGAAATCACACGAGACAAATTTGAAAACACACCATGATAAATTTTTGTTCAAGAGTTGAGAATTACACCGAGAAGTTGTTTCGCAGAAAGGGATTGGCATATCTAAGTATCCAGTTCCCTCTGACCCAAAAAAGTGCAGAAACTAAAATTGCACACTGCTGAAGATCTTTCTGTAAGAACAAACCAAAGAGCATGAAAACACTGCTCACAAAGTTGACCTCTTCTTATATATGATTCTATATGACACTAGCCCTGATAAAAGAATCTGCTATATATATTAAGTTTTGGGTTCTTCATCACAACTATTTTCCGTTCTTTTTGCTAGGGGAAACAAAAGTAATGGTCTTCATATCTTGACCATAGCTAATAATAATAAGGGTGGGTTTCCAAAGGTCATAAATGGACTGAAGGTTAGTCCTTTTCTATGCCAGAAAAAACCAGTTCATTTTAATCAGCCACAACGAAATATCAATGGCATAGCGGTTGCACTCGCAAGATTATAATTTTATGCCAAAAAAGAAAATACACTCTATATCTCAGATGCAATTATTCTGAGGTCATATTATCTGAAAATATAACAGAAGCTTGAGATAAACTTCGAAAACAACATGAAATTTTAATATGAGTTGAACTGACTTCTTGATTCTTCATGACAAAACTCCACAAGACGATTCTTTCCCATTTGCATGTGCTTACAAGTTACAACAGTGTGTTCGAATGGTAATCTCAACCTTTCTTTTGTTAACTTATACAAAATCAACACGAATTTATTAACCAAAACAAAACCAAGTTCGAATTAGATATGTGATCAGAAATTTGCAAGACAATAACATGGGGTTGGAGAATTGAAGTAGCACCAAAACAACAATTGAGAAAAACCCAAAATAGAAAAAGCATTTATAGTGAGGACCCATGTACCTGTTGTCCCTTGAATCCATAAATTCTTCTCAAATATGCCAGAGAGAGAGAAAGAGTGTGTGTTTGAGTCTTAAAACAGATGGAGAAGGAAACAGAGAAAGAGGCAGAGAAGGGGTTGCAGTTGAAGCAAAAGAATACCTGCCATGCGTCCTTGAAGCAGAGAGTTACAGGGAGTTCTAACCTTTTGCTTAGATTCTGAGGGATGAGGTTCAGGGGCTGCCACGTGGACCCACTGCATGCCAACGACACTTCTGGAAGAGTCACTATATCTGTCCAGCTTCAGTAAAAGCGGCATAACTTGTAAAGGCATATACAGTCCACATTTACAAAGGAAGTCCACTGAAAATGGTAAGAATTTACAAATGAAATAAAAAATGGAGTTGGGTTCTGAAAATTTTTGGTACAAGAGAAGAGAGATGTTCATGTTTGTTGGCAGTGCATGCAATGTAGATGCAGCTTTACTGACTTTGAGTCAAAGGACAAACGGGAGTCGATTTCATTTTGCCCTTTTCTGTTTTCACTTCTAAATCAGAAACTTTATTATGTCATTAGATGTGTCGCTTAGCCACTAATAGAAAATATCCACCCAGTACGTTATTTATTTATTTATTTAGGACTTTTCTTATTGAGAGATAACGGTAATTACTAAACTCACACATATTACATAGATATAATTGGTAATTCGAGGGTCAAAACCTCCTAAAACCAAATAACTAAGAAAGATAGGAGACACGGAATGACTACAAGATCAAATAATCAATCTAATTCTTAATTCTTAAGGTATTTAATTACGAACTATGACCAGAACATTACATGCATTTGAAATTTTTACATCACTTGATTATACTTGCGGTGGCATCTATAATTGGTAATTTGTGAGTATCTTTTATACTAAAAAAAAACTGATAGATGGAGGTAAACCAATCTTCCATTGTACAGCAGGGGAGGACAAAAGTTCTTTAACCCTACAAGAATGAGGCTGCCAACTGTTATTCAAGGCCCACCTTTAGGATAAAAATGAAAATGATACGGCCTAAGGCCATCTCTAGTAATGGACTATATTCCAAATATCGCCCTAAAATAATGCAAAATCTATCTCCAGTCATGGGCTAAATAAAATTTTGGTTAAATTTGGGTCACATTTGGCCCTTTAGCCCTCTAACCGGGTCACATGTACCCCAGCTTTGGCCTATGCTAAATTTTTTGTGGGTCCCATGCATGTACTTTTGAAAAAGATAAATTATCAAGTGCGAGTAAGAGTATGAATCATCTCGTGTAAATGCATATCCAACGGCCAACATTAAAAATGCTAACGTCATCTATGACTAGAGATGGCCTAACATTAAGGTCACCATAAACTCTACAATTATGGAAGGCAATGGCTTTTGACATAGATTCCCCAATATGATTAATCCTAACATGCAATTAGTAGGTTAAACTTGAACCAATTCTTGCTATAAAATAAAAAATAAAAAATTAAGGATCTCTTTGATAATCATTTAAATTTTAGTTTTTAGATTTTATTTTTTGTGCTAGAGTAGCAAAAGCGAAAACAAAAATTAAAAACTTAAATCCATTTGAAATTGTTTTCACTTTCAAGTTTTTGTTTTCACTTTAGTTACTCCTCCCTTTTATCCTCTCTCTCAATCTCATCCTTACTTCCATTCTCACTCTCATTTTTCTCTGTACTCTAACACAAAAATAAATAAATAAATAGCAATCTGAATCATTTATTTTTTAAGGCATCTAATTGTGATCAATAAAATAGACGAACATAACGTTTTAAGAAAGCACTAAAATGACATCATGAATTGAATGGTCAAAAGATTTTGAATTCAAGTTATTTTTTCGCAGAAATGATATTTGAATGAATACCTAAAATATAGACGGTTCAAATTATTGAAATACAATATGAGTGGACCTTACAATGGTGTGTGTGTGTGTGTATTTATTTATTGTCAATAACATGTTTACTAATCCGTAATTGAATTAGGAGGAATTGAATTGAGGATGAATTGAATTAAAGAGGAGTTGGATTGAAGAGAATTAGATTCCGAATTCCTATCAAAGTTGTTTACTAAACCATATGGATTGAGGGTAGTTATGTTTCGGATTCTTATTGAAGTTGTTTACTAAATCATATGAAATTGGAGTAAGAGCGGTACTAATAACTAAAATAACCTCGTTGTTGGGCTAAATAAAATTTTGGACAAATTTGAAGGGCCACATTTGGCCCTTTATCCCTCCAACCGGGCCACATGTACCACAGCTTTGGCCTATGCCATATTTTTTGTGGGTCCCATGCATGTACTTGTGAAGAAAATAAATTATCAAGTGCGAGCAAGAGCATGAATCATCTCGTGCAAATACATATCCAACAGCCAACATTAAAAATGCTGACATCATAGATGACGTCGTCTATAACTAGAGATGGCCTAACATTAAGGTCACCATAAACTCCACAATTATGGAAGGCAGCGGCTTTTGACATGGACTCCCCAATATGATTAGATCCTAACATGCAATTAGTAGGTTAAACTGGAACCAATTCTTGCTATAAAAAAAATTAAAAAAAATTAAGAGTCCATTTGATAATTATTTCAATTTTAGTTTTTAGATTTTATTTTTTGTGCTAGAATAACAAAAGTGAAAACAAAAACTAAAAACTAAAATCCATTTGAAATGGTTTTCACTTTCAAGTTTTTGTTTTCACTTTAGTTACTCCTCCCTCTCATCCTCTCTCTCAATCTCATCATCACTTCCATTCTCACTCTCATTTTTCTCTATACTCTAACATAAAAATAAATAAATAAATAACGATATGAATCATTTATTTTTTAAGGCATCTAATTGTGATCAATAAAATAGATGAACATAACGTTTTAAGAAAGCACTAAAATGACATCATGAATTGAATGGTCAAAAGATTTTGAATTCAAGTTATTTTTTCACAGAGATGATATTTGAATGAATACCTAAAATATAGACGATTCAAATTATTGAAATACAATACAAGTGGACCCTACAATGGTGTGTGTGTGTGTGTATATATATAATTATTGTCAGTGACATGTTTATTAATCCGTAATTGGATTAAGAGGAATTGAATTGAGGATGAATTGAATTAAGGAGGAGTTGGATTGAAGAGAATTAGATTCCATATTCCTATCGAAGTTGTTTACTAAACTATATGAATTGAGGGGAGTTAGATTTTGGATTCTTATTGAATTTGTTTACTAAATCATATGGAATTGGAGTATGAGTGGTACTAATAACTAAAATGACCTCGTTGTTTGGTTAAAGTAGATGGCAGAAATCCTCCATAGGTAGAATTTAATTCCTGATGAGAATTCTAATTCCTAATTAGTAAACACACCATAAATTCATTTCAATTTAATATCAGGGTTAACATCCATGGCCCTATCTCAACCACCAGCCGAGGGTATGGACCCTTCGACATCGCTAGTGCTTTTATAACGTTTTAGGAAGGTGGGATTGGTCTCTTTCAAGCCTCTCCATCTATTGGGACAGTACATGAGGGCATGTTGTAGAATAATCCACAAATACTAGTTTCTTTCGTCATAAAAGGCATTGATAAGATTAGGGTTTATCACGACTGGCAGCGACAGTGAGACTAAATGGGAGGAGCAATCATAGGAGAAAGATGAAATCAATGGTCGTGATTCTTTTCCAGCTGCCAGTGCAATGGGAAATTTTTGGATCTATTAGTTATAACTTAAAAAAGTGTTTGACAGGCTGAGTGTTGAGGCTATCAAACTCACTATTGATTAGGTAGAAAATCTATTTGCGATAAGTGACATATTAATGTAATTTGAACATGCATGTTAAATGCTTAGAAGTAGAACGTTATCTTGTGTGATCGCAAAATGTGGTTATGATGATCATTGAATTGATGAAGAGCGTGACCGTAATACTGTCATATAATATTATTTATTAAACATATTATAATATAAATAGATTATTACACTATGTAACGGCTTTACGGTCATAGCGCAAAATCTCTAGTTATTTCGGAGGTGCGCGGCAAATTACTCTGGTCTACTGGAGGTAGGAAGAAATTTTGGTCGACTTGGGATGGTGAGGTTGAGGCTAGAAATGAACCCCAAGCTTAGTCCAGTAATTATAAGTTGTAGCCCAAATACAACTTTCTCAACCTTGTCCAGAATCTCCTGATCCATAATAGTTTTTGTTGATTCTGGCCATTAACATGTTTTTATAAAGATAATAAACCATTAACATGTTGAAGTGTTTTAATATGTCATGTATTTGTAATTTATAATACCCGAACATACAGAGCTTTCACCCATATAATTTCTCTTAGCTAGTAAAATTTGGCGATATACGCAAAATAAAATTCCAGAATAGATAAACGCATAGAGACATATTATGTTGAAGGTTTGAAGCCAATACAAACCTTTACCCATATAACTTATCTTAATTTGTAACAATTGATGTGTCGATTTAGAAATAGAATCCAAGAATATGAAAGCAGATAGAAAGACAAGACAGCTTATGTCTGAAATTGACTAGAATGACACTCTTCGCACGGTACTCTCATCTCCTTCGGGCAAATCTCTGCCCCGCTCCAAGTAACAATCCTTTCCCAATCGCACCTGTGTGAAGTCCGCATACCAGAGCCACAGTTCCACCTATAACTATCCATTTCCAATCAATGCCATTGTCATTTTGTCTTGTATTTTTTATGGTTTGACCTTTTTCTTCTTCACCAGATGCTGGCTCCAAATAATTCATGCTTCCATCAGAGGATACCTTAGTGGTGATTCTAGCCATCAGGGCACATTTAGATGGAGATGCCTCTGATTTCCTCGCATTCTGGTATGCTCTCATACCCGAGTGTAATTTCTTGACAGTGCACCACATCCCATGACGGACACCCAACTTTGCCACATCTTTTGGGATCCCCATGTCTTCATAGTGTACGAGGGTAACCTCGCATGCAGATAACTGTCCATCCCCCTTCCGAGACTCAACTGCATTTATTTTTCAAATACAGCAAATGAGTATAAACCATTACATTGTCGCCAAGATTGACCAACTTCTTGCTGCAAAATCAGATTGTTAACCGACAATTCTTACCAGCCTTGATAATCCAACTAGAGAAATAATGTTCCACACGTCTGGGCTTGTCACGCTTAGGCAAACCTGGATACGGAACACCCTGCAATTTTGTAGCTCACACAATAAGACTCACAAACATATGAATTAAACCTAGTTATATGTTTTATCTGCAAAATATAGTACACATGATGCTCACTTAATATGGACAGAATAAATCAAATGCACAGCATGTTGAGATGAGCAAAATTATACTACAGAAGAAAGAAAGAAAAAATCATGTCTTGACTTCCAGGTTTCATGGTTTTGTTTTGTTCAACTTTCAAATCTAACTCAAGTAAACCTGCCTGACCCATTCTCGTACTCCTTCGACAATGTGTGCCGATCAAATCAAACCACTTTCTTTTCAGTTACACTGGTTTAGCTTTTCTGATGATCAATTAGATTCAATCCAACACGTCTCAGATCTATCCTATGTTTGACTCATATCTGAAACACAACGACCTGGGTTTTTTTTCTTCTCTAAGGTGAAAAATATGGAATTGCTCACTATTACAGATCTCCATCCCTGTTTTTACAAGACCAACACAATGTCCTCTCTCACTAAGTAAAACAAGCAATTGATGAAAGAAAGCTATAATGCAAGCAACAATGAGGATATGCTTTAACAAGTACCTTTGTCACACAATAATAAGTTTTTCCAGCCTCCCATATTCTTCGACCAATTAAATATTCCCGATCACTGCAGAAAAAAGGGAACTGCATCGCAGAGAAACAATGTGGAAAACAATCATTCATATTTTCAACTAGAAAGAGATACAAGGAAAGCATGGAATCACCATACAATTGCCTAAATCCTTTGTTCCACAAACCTTTTTAATCCAGTGAACAATCATAGTTCCAGTCTGAGGGCATTCCTCCAATATCTTACAATATGTAAGCATTGGATCCCATTTAGGTCGAAACTCATCATCCCAGAAGAAATCTCTGACCAACTCGTGAGTTGCATCCTCAAAGACAGTTCTACTACAGTATACAGTGGGGCCCGTCTGATAAGCAAAACCACTATCAGATACTAAACAAGAATCAGGGTGACTGAAATAGCTACATGAATCGTTTTATTAAGCAATAAGAGAAAGGAAATTATAGCCAACAAATTTGTTAGGCATTTTCAAACGGACAACTAGATTTGAGAATATATGGAAAACGGAATAACATACGTGCTTCTACTACTTCTGCAAACAAGATTGGCTAGAAGAACATCATACATGAAGATGTAGATGTAAATTGAGGATTATAAAAATATATGTGAAAAAAAGCAACAGGTATACAAAACAGACATCCCTGCCATTAACAATTTCTTAATAAAACAACTATTTACATGTCGATAGTTCTCAGACAGATGTTTTCAGCAGATGAAACACAGAACTTAAATGCTAAAGGGGAGAAAAGGTCAAAGTCAGAATCTACCTCAGGATCATGACGCCATGCTTTGTATGCCATGCTCGGGGTGGATCTCTCCATCAAACTTTGCCATTCCATCTCTCCATCTCTCCCTCCAATTAAATTCACTAGGTGCTCCAAATCAGTTTCTGTGACAACATCCTGGACTCTCTCGGCACCTCTAGTGATGGATCTGTGAGAAGTGAAGGTATCATGAGGCAATGAATCAATGAAATAAACATCAATATTCCAAGCACAATAGTTTTCAAGGCAACAATAAGAGACAACAAAAACAGTAAAATTATAAGGATCGCAACATCTATACAACTAATAAAAGGGGTTACTCTTTGATTTCCAGTGTCTACTCAACAAAAGAAAATATTTCTTGCTTCTCAAATGAATTAAAGAGTACATAGTAATCTGACATCCCCAGCAAACTAGACTAACAAAGCAGTAATAATACAAATAGCCCCAGTAACATGAATAACCATCCAACCCGAATAAAAAGATTGTAAAAATCCCATCATAAAGAAGAAACAACCAAAAAGACATTCAAAATTCTAACATCATAACATCACCACATTCAAAATTCCAACTTTGGAATAGGCAATTACTCTGTAAAACCGAAAGGCCATTAAAAATCACAGAGTTCAGTCAGTTCCACAAAATTCCAATTGCGTTCTAGCCCTAACCGGTCAGCCATTATATGTGTGGCTTCTTACGTATCTGCCCAACAAATACGGAATTCATTTAACTAAATCTTTTGGAAGTCCTTAAATTTGTGTTTTCAGTATGTTAGAAAAGTATGACTAGATTACATCTTCAAACTAATATGTCCTCCACTACACGAATTACATAATTAAAATGTTGAACAACAATATCGAATATCAAAATACATTGACAAAAGAATCCGAAAACATCAAATTCAAAATTTTTTTAAAAACTATAAACTCAGAGCAAAACCGTAACACAATTCAAATATGTTTACAAAGGTTTACTATTCAAAGCTGAAACAGCTAGAAACTCACCCAACAATGTCAGTGCCGTCGGCCGAAAGCTTCGGCGCGGCTAGGGAAGCCGAAGCCGCCGAGTCCGGAGCCGAAGACGGGGCAAGTTTGCCTTTACTCTTGAAATTGGACCAAATCGTACGGCAAATGGAGAAAGCGGAGAGCGCCGTGAAAGCAAGCCAGAGCCGGCGAGCGCCAAAGCCCGGCGGCGCGGTCCAGAGGAACCGGACCTTGCTCCGAAGCCCAAGGAAGAGGAGGCCCGTCCACCTGGGCCTCCATGACCACCCGATCACCAAGCCTATCATGACAGCCAACCATATCGGGACTGCGCAGAGCAAAATGTCGACAAATGTTTCGGTTATCGAGGGTTTTGTGAAGAACTCAACCACATACTCCACCAGATCGTAGATCATCGCCTCCATTTTCTTTGACCCGAGCTTTTCCGAGAAAGTGTTTTCCCGAGAAAATGAGAGCTCGAGAAAACGGACCTACATCGGCGTTCGATGACCGATCCCTCTCTCTATGTGTAAAGCGATCCAATAGAATTAGGAAGAAGAGGAGAAGGTAGAAAAATTCTAGAGAGAGAAACAGCGAGAGTTTCAGGCGGTTGAACGGTGATATGACGTGGCAACGTCAGGACCGTTGATGGGGGTTGGGTTGGGTGTGAGTTGTGTTTCGTACGTCAACTTTTTGGCGCGTGCAATGTCTGGTATGCGGATTTTTTTGGCAGGTGAGGCACACGAGTGAAACAGAGAGTGGGCGGTCTGAGATTGAGGTTAAAGGCCATGTGAGTTCTTGGGGATAAGATTTTTTATTTTTGTGTAGTTAAGACGACCCTTGAACTGTTTAAGGGACCTACAGATATTCTTTTGTCGCTTATGAAGATCGTGTGCTTTCCAGGTAGATGACACATCAGTGGACTTGCAAGTCGTCTTGTGACATCTGGCACAGGTTTTACCTTATTATTCCCCTCAGCGCCACGTGTACTCCATTCTATTTTTAAATTATTTTTTTTTACTAATGATTTGGTCGTAAAAATGATAGTGAGATAAATTTACTATTAATAGTAGTCATGTTTTTATAAAATAAATTTTTATTATAAGAATATAGGAATGCTAGTTATCTTCTTTTTTTAATTTTTCATGTCACCTGATACAATCTTTTAATTTTTAAGTTACATTGTTAATGATCATCATCGTAATTACTCGCACCACTATATTCGTATTTTATATGATAACAGTTAGATGGGATAAATGATATTTTGATGTGATTTGAGTCTTTGCAAAGATAATCTTTAAATAAGTGACTTTCAAAATAAACGTAAGTGAACATGAAAGCAATTCAACCCAAATTACAGTCATTACAATTGACTAATTGAGGCTTTAACGTGCCAAACCGGGCATGAGCTGTCTTCATTGCAATATTAGAGGGAAAGTGCGATGCTGCATGTTGTGAGCTGTGACAGTGTTTTGGCATCATCAACGAAATTGTCAAGACACAACATTAATTAATTAGGACTATGATGAGGCATAGAAATTAGATAAAGCATAATATTAAGCCCATTTTCTTGAGTCTGTCCATGGGCTAGGACTTTGATTTCGAAAGGTGAAAGGTATGGTTGGGCATTTCAGACCGAAAACTGGTCAAATGGGCCAAATTGGACTGATCAGTTTAGTTTTATATTATTTTTTGTTGAATTTTCGGTGTTGAACCGAATTCTCGTTTAAAGCTTTAAAAGTTCTTTCCTTCTAAATTTAACATTTTTCATTTTACATCTCACTTGAAGGTGCTCTAAGATGATAAATGGCACATTATTAACATATATACATAATACATTTACATATACAAAGCTATTGAAATGAAGTTTCCGACGCTAACACAACTTTGTGTTTGCAAAAATGTTGTGATTGTGATGCCCAACAAAATTCTCTCTTTCGCTCTTTGAAAATGGACTTTCCAAAGCATTTTAATTTGCTATTGAACACTTTATAGAATTTTTAAATGGTCAATCACAAAAAAGCACACAAAAGTATATGGAGAGGAAAAGAATTCCAAATGGCTTTATCGAGCATAGGAATTACTTTATATCCTACATACTCAAGATGTCTCTCCTCTTTTGACTCCCCTGGGGATTACAAAGTGTACACATGACACAGTAATGTATATGATTATCTGCTGTCGTATCTAAGGATCCAAATTTGATTGTTAATTCTCTTATGATTGTACGGTTTAATAATGGTTGCCAAAATCAATGAAAAGGATAGAACATGATTTGGGTTTAGCTATATCAATTATATATCTTATGAAAATATCTAAACATGTGTGTTTGTTCGACACCCCACTTCACATAACAATGTGAAATACATTATAAACGGTGAATGTCACGTTTACTTTTATGAACGAATCCCGCGCAATGTGCTAGAAGTAAATACATTTTCCTCTAAGATTAGTAGAGCAGTAAGATGCTAATTCAGGTGAACAACTATTCTGTTTGACAATTGCTCTTTTTTAATGGATTATTTTTTTACAATTAGCCCACACATTGAGTGCTTCACTGACATCCTCCTCAGAAGGACTGTATGAAGCATGGATATGGTCCCTCATATACTATAGCAAACAGTTTCCACATTCATGAGGCTCATAAGCCATCTCTGATCAGGCCCCTACCCAGACCTAAGATTTTACTGCATAACTTTATGTAGCATTCCCATTTTCAGAAACATATGAGTGAAGATTCAAGTAGACACATTAGTACTTGTAAGAGCATTAAATAAAACCACATGGTATATGGGACAAATAGTTATTATGTGGTGGGGGCTTAAGCTAATTTAGTGTTGGTTTTTCTTTTTCTTTGTTGATACAAGCAATACTAAAAAAAAAGGAATCGAACCTAGGATCTCGAGTGCAAGAATAAATGGCCTTAAGTAACCACTTCATCTACAAGCCCGTTACAATGTTAGTTTTTCATGCCGAAGTGGGATCTGACCCACATGGGATTTTATCAAAAGGGAGGAATATATTATATGGGGTAAGACTATTAGGAGCTGGGTTATGATGATGGCAGTCATAAGGTGAAAAAAGGAGTGAATTCAAAGCTCATCTTCATGCAACACATAAAGTGAAAGCTCTCCCTTGGCTTATATTCTTTGCAACTCCCCACAAGCAAAGCCAAATTGGCAGAAAAGTTCAACCCCAAAAAAGATGATACATTCACTACACAAACACAACTTTGTTTTTATTTCTTCCTTTTCATTCAGTCATATTTTCACACAAGCTCCTATCACTGTTTTTCAACGGACTTGGAAGAAACATATAGAATATGCACAGGGTTGCATTTGAAAACAAACCCAGAAGAAAATAGTTTTTTATTATTTGTCTCTTCATCCAATTTGTCAAACATTTAGACATACAAATAATGGATGTAATCGATCTTAGACTAGATGTAAACCAGAAGAAATTAGTCCTACTTTAATTTCTTCTCCTCATTAAAAGAAGTGAGTGATTCTTGGTTGAGTTTGCTTTAAAGTAAAAACTAAAAAACCTGAGAATCTGTGATACATTACCTGTCCGGACTGAAAATCTTCTCATTTTGTTTCATTGTTCTTATTTTTCTTCAAATCCCATTTTTGGCTGTAAATGAATGGATGGAGAAAAGTAAACATCGAATGATAATCCAAATGTTAAAAAATAAAAGGGCAGATATACAATATATACTTACATGTTGAAATGGAACAAGATTGTCGAAAGCTCTCGGCGTCCGGACATTGATCAATGATGCATAAAAGTGTGTACATATAAAATGGTCAGTAGGAAGGAATGTATTGCAGGCTTGTTTTGTGTTGGGGGGAATGAAGCCTGGTCCGAGATCATTCGGATGATCATGTTCTTTGCTTCAAAGGAATGGTCTCGAACCAGACAGCATTCCCCTCAACTATTTGTGACTCATTTGATCCAGAGAGAGAGAGAGAGAGAGAGAGAGAGAGAGAGAGAGAGAACTGTTTGTGTATAGATTTTGATTTGGCCATGCATTGGTTTTCATGGGGCCTTTATATACGTGAAGATGAGAGGAGTGTCTTATGTGGGTCAGGTGACATGGTAGTGCCACTTTCCACGGCTTCCCTGTCATGCTTATTTGCTTTTCACAAAGCATTGTAAATCAATTTTAGGCTCCATTTGGTGTTAGTACCTCTCAGCCTTTAGGAGGAGGTTTAAAAAAGAAGGCCAAGTTGAGTAAGAAAAATAAAGAAATTTCATTTATTTCCTTACCTAATTTTGTTTGCTTCAAAGACAAGAAATTTTCTACTGAAAAAAAAAATCAAAATTGGTTTGTTCTTAGAACCAGAACCACAGCAGTTCTAGGAGAAGGGCAAAAGTAAACTTGTCAAAGGGATTGACCATTTGATGTAGTTTGGTGAAAAAGATGAAGACCATTTGTTATTGACAATAAATGGCCTCAAATGACGGAGGGACTGGGTGCAGAATTCAAGTCAAAGCAAGAGCAGCTTTTAGCATGTAATTAAAGACAAGAAGAAACCTCTGTTACCTGCCCTGCTCTTTCTTGTAGCCTATTTGTTATGATTAGCTCTTTAAAGAATTCTGTGGTTATCGCTACATAGATCATCAACATTGCTGTGGGATACTCAACATTGATTCTTAAGCTGAAGTTTAATTATCGGATTAGCGTATGGTAATCTTGATTTGTGTGTGTAAAGAGTAAAGGGTGTCTGTCTCTTTTGATTATTTTTCAAATGGGAAGATGGTGTGGATGATAGGTGGAAAAGCTTTCACCGATTAAGGGCGTGTACGTGCCAACGAGGTCTAGTCCAGTGGAAAAGGACCTTGACTTGCATATAGTGGTCTCATGTTTGAACCCCCACGACACCTTAGTAGTGTGTGTGTAAGAAAACCCCCTCCCTTATCTAACTTTTAGCCAACCGAAAAAAAAAGAAGAGATTACGGGCATGTACATCTCTAAACAGTGTGATTCCAAGCTTAAATGGAAAGAAATTGCAGGTTGGCCTGTTAAAGATTAAGCAGATCAACCATGAAAGGAAAAAAAAAAAGAGAGCAATAGATGGTGAGAGCAGTTATTTGAAGATTTAAAGTTGAATTTCTTGATATGGGTAGTCAAATTGTTAGACAGAATTTATATCAGACATTTACCGACACATGTTACACATGAAGAAGTGGGATAAGAAGCAAACATGGCGGTCCTATGCCTTTAATAGATCCCCACATCCTATTAGGCAAAATATATATATATATATATATATGAGCATAAAAAATTATAGAGACGTGGTCATATTTTCATTCGAAATGAATGCCAAGCCTACTTATAGGAAAATCCCTACTGCCCAATGTACAACAAAGGACATAGACAAAATGATCCTAGAAAACATGCACATGTGATCCATTGATAAATTGATAAGGCAGTAGGTATGTGGTGAGCTGTAAATTCAAACTTCTCTTACGTTCAATTCGACCCCTTAGGAAGACCAAAATATTTAAATTTACTTGACGCGTATGATTTGAAGTTATTCCTATCTTGACCTTACTAAGGTCTTGACCCAATGCGAACATGGATTGTGGGAGCTTTCCTCCTTACCCTAAAAACAGAAAGCGTCTCTGCTGAAATTACGAATTTTATTTTTTGGTAATTTCGAAGTCAACATTAGTTACATTGATAAAAAAAATTCAATTTTCTGCAAAATCACCATTTAGGAATTCAGATATGTTCTAAGTTAGGATTGAAAGGCCTGTAGTACTTATGTACTTGCCTAACACTCTTCTAATCTTGCCAACGGGGTCTAGCCCAATGAAAAAAGATCTTGACCTATATGTTCAAATGGTGATTTGCAATAAGATTGAAGAATGACTTTCCTTCCAAGCGGCGCCAAAGTTACCACATCCTTGTAGTGTCATGAGGCATGTCCTCCTTTGTTAAGAAGAGGGTTTGTGATTCTAACTAATTCCAAGATTGCGTATTATGTTAATAGGAATTTAAGATGATCATTCATTGCTAGTAGACTTGGGGGCAAATTGCAGCATACTTCATGTGAGGGGCTGCTGATGTCAATAATATGCCGTTCTAATGGAACACAGAGTGGACGCAATGCCCTCCATGATATCGTTCCCTAATTAGGCTTCCGATTAGCAAGATAGAGACTGAACTGTGAATTTTGGACCTTGAACATGGTAGAAATGCCAATTTGCTAGAGTCAGTTGCTCACAAGTAGGGACACACGTAAAGAAAAGCAAGTGGTGTGAACTCAAGAACTTATAGTGGAGCAAAATCTAAAGCCTCTGTCCTTTTGACTGGGAATTTTGCTTCCACAAATGAGGCAAACTGTGCTCACAAAGTCGTTTTTTTTTCCTGTTCAACAACGAAAAACTACAACACTGGGCACTTTACTCTCTATGGATATCTTTTTCTTTTGTCTTTAAAGAACTTTTCATAATGAAGCTGACTACAATTTAATCAAATCAAGGATTTCCATAGCACAATTTCCACCTTAAAGAAAGCACAGATCAATGGGGCCCTTGCCTTAGCTTTTTGTTTCTCTCTATTATAGTTACAGTAAGTAAACATCACTTCCCATACACCATGATGTAACCTGGACATACAGGTACACAATCTTCACTGAAAACATGGATGTTTTCATCATCTAAATGTTACAAACTTACAAAGTAAGAATATTGACTCTGCCAATAGAAATTCTATTTGTTTTCTGTCTAGGGGGAAAAATAAAAAAAGGGATAAAATTCATTTATTATAAACTGAAGTACAGACCAAAATTAAAAGAAGCAGGCAGATGGTGCCGCATTATTATTGTTTTTAAAATAAGTTGCATAGAGAAATAGGTTGACCTCCAACATTTAATTAGATTATTCAAACATGTGCAAACTGTCTTCTTGGGAAATAAATAGCTCTTCATATACATGAGTGGATATAAATTACAGAAGATGTACACTTACACATTACACACAAACGATGCAGCAAGTCACTGCCAGTTACAGAAGCATGAAATGCAAATAATTTAGAGCAAGTCACAAGATTGAGACAGACACTGAAAACTCTCTTTTTCTTATAAATTACGAAACTCACCAGAAAACTCAAGATTGAACAAAAATGTCCATATGCTGTCCATTTAGGCTGGCAGGAACGAACTTGTTCATCTCATCCACGTTCTTAGTCTCATCAATGAATTCAGAAACAGCATTACCCTTTTGGATGTTGATCTGAGCTTCACTTTTTGGAGAACCAGCATAAGTGGTGTCTTCTTTGCAGTTACCCATACTGTGACGATTTCCTCGACCAAAAGTTCCTTTGCTTCTATCTCCGTGGGATAATTTGACCGTATCACTGCAGCTCTTCCTCCGACCAAGCTTTGGTGATTTTGCACGAGTTGGTGGCAGCTGGCATCCAGAGAAGCAAAATATTAAGAAACTTGAGCTGCTGTTTACACATATATTAAAACTATAAATTCATTACTTCGTACTTCCTCTAAAAATTTGGCAGAACCTGTGGTTTCAAATAGCATATCAGTATCTCATACAGGGTAAGAAGTAAGAACGAGATAATTCTCTGTATGACCTTTTTAAGTTCAGTCTTAGGTGGAGGTCCCTCATGGTAGAAGCTTGGCATCGGGTTTGCCTTAAACATTAAACTCCTTCTCAGTTGCTTGATAGCTGCCTCCTTCTCGTCCTTGAAATTCCAAGATTGTGAAGCAGCCAAAAGCAAAGAAAATATTAGAACGATCAGCCTGGACTAAAAAGCATTAACAGATCAAAAGAAGTGCCAGAAAGCAATGGACCCACAGACACCATCTGTTCAACATTATGTGAGAGAGAGAGAGAGAGATAGAGAAACTTGAGAAAAAAATCAAACCTTGGTCCTTGCTTCACTTTGAGTTTTTTCAGCCTCCAGTGCTTGGTGTTTCTCCTCTAACTTTGTATAAAACTAAAATTTGACAGCATAATAATGGCTTAAAGTTAAGTTCTTAACTAGGGCCATTTTTCATCATGGAACTTATGAAATTAACTCCACACAATAAAAATCAGTGAAGGCAATACCTCCTTCCTTTTCTCCGCACGCTCAGTGCATCTAAATGTTGGAGCTGATGCAGCAGTTGCTCTGGACCTAATAGTCCGTGATACTGTGCTATGCATGTTCAAGGAATAGAATTCAAATTCAAATAAGAAATGAGTAGTAGGAAGAAGATAAAAAGGCAAATGAATCCAGCTAAGACTTCAAATTGTAGTAGGATACGAGGAAGCAACAGAACAGGAATCTTCCTCATCAAGATGTTTCTTCTTATCTGGTTGCAAAGGCTTCCTTGATATCAAAGGTGATATTGGCTGCATAGACAAAGATGTCATCAAGAAATTTTACTACTTCAACAGAGATAATACATGCAATCAAGTCAAAGAAAAATCAATAGAAAATCTTTCAGTATATTACAAACTTCTAGGGCAGGGCAGGGATATGTTACAAAGTTACATCCAAAAGAATAAACAAGAACCAACCAATAGATAGGGAATGTTAAAACAACCAATATTGCATTTCTAGGCTTAGTTGGCAGGAGCTACCTGGTTATGCTTTGTGGTATGAAGATGTCGCAGATCACTTGTGTTTGATAATTTATTGCCACCATTTCCGCAATCAAGTACAGCACTGACTGGACGAGTTCCACATAAAGCACGCTTTTCAGTCGCCAAGGTAAATGGCTGTGGAACAGTGTGTTTTGTTCTAGCATTTCCAGCAGCAGATTTTGATGTGTGATTTACAGATGCTCGTGACTTATTACTATCTTTCGTTTTCCGAGAATTCAGTTGGACCTTCTCCACAGGCCGGTCATTCTCAGAATTCAAGCCTACTGCATTCTGATCTTCATTAGATTTTTCAACATGACTCATTTGAGAAACATCAACAGAGTTTTCTGTAGTACATTCCTTCACTTCATATTCCTTTACTTCAATGCTCTCTTCCAAATTTTGGGGTTCACGATCTCCATTAATATGCTCATATGACTCGGAAATCGCATGATCGCTGGGAATTCTCTCATGATTTGAATCATGAGAAAGACCTTCTGAATAAACTATCACACATTCTGATTCCTTGTCCATGCAAATATCTGTAACTTCTATCCCCATTGCACTTGCAATACAGAAAAAACACATAATTGTATCAATACCATTATACGTTTATCTGGTTTGCAAACTAATTGAGTTACGGTTTTTAAGTAATCAAAACACAGAACAAGTTCACCTCAAAATAATACACATAAATAACTGAAGATATTAGATACTATCCTTCTGGATATGCTGCTGCTGGGAAAAAAACTAATTTATTGTTGCTTACCAAAAAGAAGAAGATGAAGGACAGAGGGGAACAAAAGAAGATGCAAGAGAAGATTAAAGAGTGAAAAAGACAGAATTGCAATAAGTTACAATATAATGTGTTAAACATTGCACGTTAGAAGGCACACCACATGAAGAGAAAAAAAAACAAAGCAATTGCAGAACAGCTATAGTATCTAACAGAAATGTGACATGATTTTAGTTTAGGATACTCAACATGAGTTAGAATCATTATGATTTAGTTTCTAAAAGACAGATGAGAACGCCCCTTCTTTCACAACCACCCCTCCAAAAGCCAAATTTTTTTTTCCTAAAAGGACAAAGCTCCCCTATGTTTCACTTTTCCAAGAGGAGGATTTGTATACTAAATTTTCTGCAGATAAATGGAGATTACCCTGAAGTAGCAAAAGAAGATGATGGTTGAGCAAAAAATATGTCAGAGCAAGTGAGGAGAGATGATAAAGAATACAAACAATTAAGAAAAATTATTCCATTCAGTGAGTATGATGCATTTGGTGAGTATGAAAAGAGATGTTAATTATTTAACACAAAGTAGCAAGAGACAGAATCATTTGCTTTCCCAACAACCAGAGATGCGAAGGCAAATAAGGGGAACAACACTAAGAAATAAAATAGGTAGGTGTGCTCATTCCATAATTCCAATGATGAGTCAACATAACACCTGAGAAATCGCCAAATAAAGTCTCAGGAAGAGTAACACAGAAGAAAAAGACTGCAAGGTGTTTACAAAGCAAAAGAGAAGCACTTTGTACTAAAGTTAAACTCAATAAGAGGCAATTATGCGACACAAGTATAAGTATATGACAGAAAAGCAAAAACAAAGGGATTTCAACAAATATAGAATCTCTTTAATAAACAAAGTCACTTATTAACTTCACTTTCAAATTTTATGCAAACTAACAAATATGTAACCATACACTAAGCTTGAATTTAAAAGGTATAAGGATCTCACAACTCAAATCTTTTGGAGTAAATGCAAAACAAAACACACCCAATATTCCAAACAAACACCGAAAGAGCATGTGCAAGAAATTAGAACAAATAAAAATGGATTATCATGGTTAATTAGCCCAACTGAACCCAATATAGCGATTAGCTTCGGCTGAGTAAATAAGTTTTATTTTTTTAATTAAAAAAAATCAGACATTTTTCTTTGACACATACACACGCAAACCAATATAAGGACAAACCCATTTCACCTAAAATGGGCTAACTTGTAATGAATAGTAACCACATTTGAGTAAAGGCTCTAGCTTTCTCATGCCCCAGATACTGAAAATACACCAAAATCCAAAGAATTTCGTATCTTTTCTGTGCTGCATTTTCTCAGCATCCAAACAAAGATCTACAGTGACGGCCTTCACTTCACACATAAAGCAAATAAGTACATACGCATACATGATACACATATATGCAAACAACAGATTCAAAAATCTGGGTATTCATATAAAAGCAGCAAAATCAAGCCAAATGCACATGGAAGCATAACCAGAAACAGATCAAACAAAAACGGCATCGCACAAATCGTTGCTACATTTCATGCATTCACAAGCATAAGCATTTGAAGCAGATCGAAAGCCAGAAACTGGAAGAGAAGGTGGCAAGCGTGGTAATTTACTCACGGTTTTAGTCCGAAGTTTGAAGAAGATGTAGAGGATTTCACTGTGTTTGTCAGTGAGCCTCTTCGCCTCTGTGTGCACCTTGTCTCGCTCGCCTTATCGAGCTGTTATGTTTTCAAGCGTAGTGAGTTTTCTGTTGCTTTCTTATATATGCGCACTGCCTCGTCGGCACTAACGCCGTTTCTTAACGGCCTTCACCTTCTTCATTAATCATTATCTTGAAATAAATTAATGAACTCTAATTTTCCACTTTTTGCAGGTATGGATAAGAATTTGTCATTAAAAATGAGAAGGATGAAAAAAAATAACAATATGGAAGGATAAATAATATTTTTATATGTTAATTATTAAAGTAATTTTTCAATCGATAACTTTTTGTAAAATATAGCTTCACTAGTCTAATGGAACACTTGTTTTCATACTCACAATTCCGAATTCAATTTTCGTCTCTCTTAAACTTTAAACTTTTTCTTTTAAAAAAATTTCTAGAATTTCATTCATAATTTAGCCAAAAAAGTCAATAGCCAAAAAAGCCTATTACAATAACGGAGCAATATAACATCAAAATTAAGACAATTTAGTGTACCTCCACTAACGATTACGTTAGAATACATAAAAATATGACATTACTAAACCTTAGAATACATTGGCCAATTAATAGTTCTATGTAATTTAGTGGTAATGAGGTGTTTTTTCGTTAAAAAAGAATAAGAGTGGTAAAGTACTACAATTTAGAAGGAAAGGGAGCTCCTTCAATTTTCAAATTTATACATTTTTTTTTTGGACAAACAAATTTATACCCTTGTTAGGAGAAAATCATTAAAGCATTATTTCTTTCTTTGACAGCATTAAAGCCTTCTTTTTAGATGCGTTGGTATTCCCAAAATTAGCAAAAAGAAAAAGCATATGGGTAAACAACAAATAAAATAAACTAGATAGAGCCTTCTTTTTTTAAATTGACTATTTGGGGTTTGAAGTGAAGGAGAATTGACCAACTACAAGCATTGCAAACTAACTAGCAACTTTGTTTAATTTATAAATGCATGATTTGGAAAAATGTTGTATATTATTATTATTATTTTCTTTGAAAGCAATGCTTAATTATATGATTAACTTTAATCCTTCTCTTTTTTCCTTTAAAAAAATATTTTTTTAAGGATAATTTGGCAAATTTGTTGGTGCTAAACGTGAGGGTTAGAGGCCTTGACGGAGGGGTTGCCAAATTATGAAGAAGATGTTCATGTCTTAACCAAAAAGCAATGAAAGAGCAAACGTTCCATCTGTAATTATTGCATAGGCCCCCTCCTTTGATTATTCCTGCTTAACCCTTTTGATAAAGCCCCAACACCCTCTAATTAATCCATCAATCCCTTTATTTTCTTTAAATGCCCCAAATACCCATAATACCCATGCTCATTCTCTTAAACTTCATTGTTAACAGCTATGTCATTCGGGACATCTGCTAGGTGTTTTCCAACTTGATGTGTGATTTATTGATTAGGGGGGGGGGGGGGGGGGAAAGAGGGCAGCATCAACTAAAACTTGATATACAGTATTTGCTCATTCCTTAACAGTTTTGAATTTGTAGGGTTACTAACTTTTGTGTGATACGGATCGTAGATGTTCTAAGTTTGATCCTCATTTCTTACTTCATTGTTGATTTGCACGGTATATGATAGTACGATACTTTTATCTCTCTTTCTTCTTAACACCTTGGGATTTTTACAAATTCAATTACACATCTTCAATAATTTATGCATGCAACAATGCAAGACCCACACGCGATAACTGATAGCTGATATCTCTATGTTGTACGTAAGTTTAGAAACCTTAATTGCAGGTAACATGGTATCCAAAACAATAAAAAATGAAGATAGAGGATTATGACTGTTCAACCTCCCTCAGCTAATTAATCTTTATCAAATTAGAGAATCCTAAACATGCAGTGGGTGGGAGGAAAAGGGTCTAAACAATTGTGGGGTGAACCGAAAGTGAGGCTATAATTGATATTAGTGGGTAGTTGAATGGCAGATTAATTGAAGATAATGAAGATTATGGAGCAGATAAATGTGTAGTTAGTAATGGACAGGATGAGCCGGTGGGTGGGTGTATGTAAGTGAGCTTGTGAGCTGTGAGGCTCTATGACTTTTGTGGTGTTGTTGAAGGAAGTAGGAGAAAGGGTGCCATTTAAGGCATGTAATATTAAATAAATCAAGTTCATGTAGGGACACACCCGTGATTGGGGCCCACGTCCCCCATATCACGGCTTGAAATTCAACATTGAGCCATTGATCACGGGTCCCACATTGGACATTTAACATGCCAACGGACATGATTGCCTGTGAAAGTTTTGTGTGTATTGTGTGAGAAACTTTCATTCCTCTTCTTCTTTGCTTTACTATGGATGGGTATAAAGAAGAAACGGAACTTGCCCACGTCACTAACACATAAGAAATAAAAAGGTTGTATTCTACATTAGTTTAACATACGAAGAGGGAGTTTGAATTCGGATGCAAGAGAGCATGCACACTACATTCGTCAACTACCTAACCTACATTTGCTAAGTTCTCCGATTCATTACTTTCTGTATTCTTATCACATGATTTCTTCACAATCGTTACTCATATAAAACCGCCGTAGTTAAGTTTTCCTCACGCTTAGAGTCTCTACCGAATGCACAATGCATTGTTAATATAACTAGCAAAGCTTTCTTTGGTTGAAGATTAAATGAATAATCAAAAGTTTCAAAGCTTGATTGGGAGGATTCAAAGAGGCTCGTTCGTTTCTTTGATAATAAAAAAAAAATGCTAGTTAGTAACAACCTTTGAGAATCATCTAGACTGGCCAGTATTGTTGGGGATGATTGGGGGACAAGGAGACTTAATTTAAAATGGCCTCAGCCTTGCAGCTTATGTTAGAGATTTTATTCGACGGAAAAAGAAATACAAATTGTGCTAAGTTGGTCTACTGGCTACTTGTGAAAAATCACGTTATATTTAATTGATGAATTGATGTTGTGATTGTTCGCACGAGTGTGGGTTGCCCTCAATATTCTATTAGTAGGTAGAATATTTAAATGTTAAAATGGTCCTTGTGTTTTAGTCAATTGGCAAATTTAGTCCTTGTGTTTTAATTTGACCAATTTAGTCCCTGTGTTTTACTCCATTAGCCAATGTTGTCCATTTCGTTAAATTGCCGTTAAAAAATTCATTTAAAATTTTAAAAATTATTAAGTTCTATTTACAAAGCAAACAAATATGAATTAAAATAACAAAGTGTTAAAAAAAACAATCTGGAAACCCGACAGTCTCTATGTTCTCATGCCACCACAACCACCATGAGGAGTCCCAGCCACCACCCTACTCTCTCTCTCTCTCTCTCTCTCTCTCTCTATTTTTTTCAATTGTCGAATCCCAACATGGCAACCAAGTTCTTCAGTTTCTTTTCGCTGATTCTTTTGCTCTGCTCCACATTCATTGCAGTAAAGTGCCTCACCTTTCAATATCATGAGTACAACAATTGGAGGTTTCCTTGACGGGTTATCTCTTGGAGCCATCAAGAATCGGGCCCTAGCCCAGGTGAGGGGCACAAATTTACGAACCAACAAACCCTTAGAGGGATAAAGAAACTTAGCCCGAGCCCTTCCTTCCCTCCCCACAACACCCCCACAAATATGAGTGAAATAAAGATTCAACATCAGTATTGGCAGGCAACTGATGGTTGTGGTGTTGGGTTGGGAGGCGGCAGCAGCATGAGAGGAGGACACAGTCTGTTGGTTTTCCAGAATTTCTTATTTATTTTCTTATTTTGTTATTTGTATTAATATTATAAACTGAACTTAACAATTTTTTAAATATTAATTATTAAAAATTTAATGAATTTTTTTAAAGGTAATTTAACATAATGGACGACATTGGCTAACGGAGTAAAACACGGGGACTAAATTAACCAAATTGAAAACACAGGGATTAAATTTGCCAAATGTGTAAAACACAGGGACCATTTTAACATTTAAGCCTATTATTTATTTTAAACTCGAACCCAAAATCTTTTTTGGAGGGAGAATTTTCTCCAAATCACTACACTAGTGGATCATTTGCTACGTATTTGTTCATTTCAAATGAAGTCATTGTGTTTTGCAATTTTAGGTGTTTTGAAAAATTTATACATATAGTTGAGTAAGAGTCGAGTGAAGTGGGCTTGGCTTAGGAAATAAAAGGGAAATGTTAGAGAGAAAGGAGTCTACTAATTTATCAAATATGAGGTTTTCTTGTAGGAATTAATTATCTTTTTTCCTTTTTGAGCGCAAAAGATATTGGAGAAAGAAGATTTGAACTCACGACTGCATGCTCTTAACCAATTAACCTACACGCTCCTTGCAACAAATTATTTCTCAATAAGTAGATGTTTGGTGGAGAATAAGAAAAAATTAAAAAGGAAAAAAATTAGGTGAACTACAAAAATTTTCTATGTGCTACATAAATAAGCCCAAAAATAGGGCTTGGGCTTGATCGTTCAATTTCTTTTGGGGTCAAGATGAAATCAAACGGACCTACAATTTCATGTTCTCAATACAGATGGTAATGTTGCAATTCCAAGAAGCTCACAAGGGCAAATCCGTCACTGGGAATTAAGCAACTACCACCACTGCGCTCTACAGCTTGCCTAACCGTACCGTTAGAGCCTAACCGCAAGAACATCCCAACCAATCATACACGACCACGTGTCTATTTCTCATTGGAACAGCATGCCCAGCCCGCCGATATAAACCCGTCCCGTCACACTCGACTCAGACATTTCACAAAGCTTTCCATCAAAACTTTCCCGCCCTTTACACAGAGAGAGAGAGAGAGAGAGAGAGAGATTTCAATGGAGGCGAGTGTAGCTGTTGTTGTAGAGGAGCTCAAGGCCATGGAGATAGTGAACGACAAGAAGCCTGTTGTTGTTGGTGATGATGGTGGCGAGGCCAAGAACGCTGCTACTGCTGATATCGCTGCTACTGCTGATATCGCTGCTACTGCTGCTGAGTCTCAGAAGAAGACGAAGAAGATGAACAAGAACCGAATTCATGTTTCCAACTCCAAGCGACCTTTCCTCTTCTACTGCAATCTTGCCAAGGTATAATCTATATATTCATAGAAATGTGTATACGTTTTCTCTCGCTTTCTTGTCTCATGCATGTTTGGTTGATGAGAAACCAGAGGGAAAGAAAATTAATGGATGGCCGATAGGGTTTACGTTCTTGCAGTGTTTTGTCGAATCTTGATCTGATTAACCAGAAAATGTATCCATTATTCCCAATTCGGAAGATTTTTGGCGCTTTAGGATGTTCATTATCCCCTGAATCAATCCACTAGTTTACAATTCCAGTACATGAATTAATCTGAATTGCAATTTTGTCAATTTTCTGAGTGATTAGGGTTCCTCAATTTTGTGAGTGAATTAATTTGTGTTTGCCTCTTTGTAATGGAGGTTTATTGAATGATCTATTGTTTGTTGCAGAGGCACATCAAGCAGTACAATTCTGTTGAGCTCTTTGCCTTGGGCATGGGTACAACTTCTTGAAACTCCCCCTTTTCTCTTGCATATTTATTTATTTCCACATACTATTGAGTGATTGAGTAACAATATTGGGTGCAGCTGGTCTTCTTTGGCCAGTATCTGCTATTGTTTGGTAATTTTGTTATCTTCTCAAGATGCATAATTTTCTTTTAATTAACTTGGGGAAGTAATTTGGTACAGCTATTCCTACTGTGATCACAATTGCTGAGACTCTCAAAAGGAATGGACTGGCTGTTGAAAAGAGTAAGTTCAATTTATGGCTTCAATTGATATTTGTTTCATTTACAATGCTATTTTGCTATTATCTTTATCATAATGGTTTGTTTGGGGTGATTGAACAGAGATCAGCACCTGTACTGTTGTCTCAAAGCTGGTGGATGTTGAAAATGGACGGATTGTTCTCAAGGCTCAGGTTGTTTAATCACTTCTTAATTAAGTGCTGGAATTTGTGACTGCCTTTGATTATCAGAATTGTCATGTTATTTGCTGAATTGTAATTATTCTGCATTAATCCCCTAATTTTCCCTTCTTGTGTGATCTCATAGATTGCGATTTTGCTGGAAAAGGCTGAGAAAATAGAGGAGACCGCTGTTGCTGCAGCATGAAGGCATTGACTCAGAAATTGATTCCATCTTTGGATTTCAGAAATTTCTTTTTCCAGTAAAGTTTGAGTTTGAGACATATGATGATGTATATGAGATAGATGAGAGAAACAAGATTAGTCCTTTGCTTTATAGTCCCCTGTTCTAAGATCAAATCTACTCTTGACAATAAATAATATGGTGTTTACAGAGTTTTCTCTTTCCGCCCTCTCTCTCTCTCTCTCTCTCTCTCTCTCTCTCTCTCTCTCTCAACTAAGTTGTGAAAGGTTGATTTTTCTTTACAATTAACGTGGTAATAGAGTCTTCGATGGAAAGTATGCATACAAATCATCATTACAGAAACACAAGGGCGTAAATGGAACGATACACCCCTAATATGTAAACTTAGTTTATCCAGCCAACAACACTAAAATGGAAGAAACATCACTGCAATGACAACTTGGCAAGGGTCAAGGCTAAAACCTTGACCCCATTAGATATATCCTGACTGGAGGCATATTCTTCAGGCTTGTGGCTGTAACCTGCAAAACCAAATGGACGTCAGTATATACGAGCCTTGTATCGATCACTTGATCCATCATAGGGTTACCAGCAAGTGGAAATGATTCCTCGTTTGTAGACAAAAATAGACAGGATATTCTACCTTTGTAACATGGAATGAATATCATACCCATCGAGGATACTCTGCAAGGATATGAAAATATATCATCAGAATCTATTTGTGGAAAAAGATAATTATGGCATTCTCTTCACCATCTGAATTTCTCCAAATAAAGGTATGTTAAATCCTAAGTAACCCTTTGCGGAGTATGAATAAGCATGTACTAAACAGCTGAACTTCTGATGAACATGGGATAAATAAACCATGGTTTTGTTGATTCGTTTTTCTTGTTTTCTCGGGGGTGAGCTGCAGGGATAAATGTAGAACTTCCAGACTCTCTTACCTGGCCATGAACAGTGAATCATGGTAAGCTCGGCTAATCATAAACTTGTGTGTTAGGTTTAGCTCTTTCGATGAAGCTTCCATTGCATCAAGTATTGATTTATCAGAAAGTGCTGGTGGATCCTGATTTACAATTTTGAATTCTGATAGATTGACCCCACGTTTACTGGCTATAGTAATTGCAGATTGATGGATTTTCTCAATTACAATGTTTCTTCGTTCTTCATCAATGTCTCTTGTGTCTGCAAAATGAAAAAAATACACACATATTATATATAATCCAAAGATTGGTATCCAAAAAGCTCAAATTATGGCAAAGCCATGAGAAAGGGATATACAATGATCTTCTAAAACTTCAGTAAATTTAACAACCACAAAGTACTGTAAGGAAAAACCAACTTGGTACTATAAATTGTATGTTGTACTTGAAAAGGTAATCCCACAAAGCATACCAATTTCTAGATGTGATTTGCTCGGGATGCTGTTGATGGCTCCAGGATGTAGCTCCAGAATACCTTGTCAAAAGGAATTATTAACAACAGCCAACATGAGCACTAAAACAGTTCAACAAAATATTGAAGAAAGTCAAAGAATTAAGCCATTGTCCTACGTTTAGGTGTGAAGGAAACACAACTTACCAACTGTACCAACAGTATCAATAGATCCAGATTCTAATACATGTCTCTCAACAGCTAGCGCTAATTCTGCAGCTGCCAGTCCAGCATCATTTCTGGTACAAATGATGTATGAAACAGTTATGCTTCATGTTTAATGGAACAAGTATAACAAGAAACTGGTAAGGATGACGTCATTCGAGATAGCTCATATTTGACATTAGGAAATATAATACTACTGATACGCATCTGCAGTCACAGTAATTCCTGGAAGGGACTTGAAATGAGCAAAGGGAAAAAAAACTAAGATGTTGAAATTGAACAGAACCAAAATAAATCGAAGGAAAAATTTAGAATGATTAGCAAAATTGAAAACCTCAGGCGAGGAAACTGCGGTAGAACTTGTATTCGTAATGCAATGTCAGTAATAAAAGGAAATATTACACAGATTCATTACTCACTCTGATTTTAACCAAAAAAATAATTAGTTTAGCAGGACGAGTCCATTTTCAAAAACTATTGGGGAAATATCATGAACACTGGGCGGGTGGGCGTAGGGGGTGGGGCCAATTGCATATAATCCTGGACCTCTTCAACATGGAAACTACACCAGTTGATATAGTCCTCTTTTTACAGCCTGAAAAATAATTCACCTATTTGGCATTAGGACAGCGCCCGCATGGCCTCCATTGCCTTCAAAATCCACTTTTATGCTTGCTGGGGCTGCAATGGCTGTTACAATGCCAATTGATATACCTGGACCAAAAAACACACGGTTGATCGGTATAAGATATTATGCCTAATGTCAGGAATGTATATGTCAAAAAAGGCCTACCTTCATCCTCCAAAATAGGGCCCTGCTCAATATGCAATTCCACAAAAGCAGAGTAGCTTCCTTTTTCCAGGAACACGCTGGATAAGTCCCCTTCATCCTTGGTGTAACCAGCAGATTGTGAAGCATCAAAGAAGGATATATTTTGACCATCAACTGTTGTCTTCAGAGCGTTAGCAAGTGCCTTACTCCCCGCCATTAGGCGGCTGCACAATATTTTAATTAGATATAGGGAAAAGGTAGAATGGATTTACTAAATCAATACACCTCATTGTTGGAGTCAAGCCAAAATTTAAAAATTAAAACATAAAGTGGATAAAAGGTTTTGAGCAGAAAATTAACTGAAACATAAGTATGGCTTCTTGTGAGTTAAACTGTAAGTGGTCCTAACCTTCCCAGACAGCTGATTCCAAAGCGTGTTGGCTCTTCTGAGGTGAACAAGATAACTTCCAGTGATCGTTTAGGTTTGAACCCAGACCTGTCAAACAGCCAGTTGCATAACCAGAGAGTTGGAACTACATTTCACCTTAGGAAAACCACATACAAAATTTGAAATTGTACTTTCTGATAAGGATATTTTCCATTACCAATACTTCCACAATGTTACAATCTACTCAATATTCTGATTTAATTAGTATTTAATTAGTATTTTATGTAGGATAGACATGTTTGGTGCTTCATCCTTGTCTCCCTTTCCAGAGACTGCAAATGATTTAAATTGATTATGATTTTTTGCATCATTAAGTTCCTCAAACAATAATTCAACTTATAAGATGATAAATGAAAATCAAGATACCATGGAACATGCTGCTGTAAACCCAATGTTATTATACACTTTCGGGGTATATTTGGATGAAAGGGTACGATACTATTCAACTACAACAAATGTTTACAATCTCTTGCTGAATCATCTATAGATGAGTGTGTTGAGATCAACTCCCCTTGGGTCCAGACTTATCCTACTTCTGGTTTGAAAGCAGATGGCCATCTGAGTAGTTCAACCCTGCATCTATGTGGTAAACTTATACTACCAGAAGAGAGCTAATTATAAGCCTCTTAGCTAAAAAATAAATAAAATTAGATCACCCACGAATGTAAAACTTAATTGCTAATAGAAATGCTAAAGGGATACATTACAGGGAGAATATCTCGTGGAGCCAAATCAAGCATGCTAAGGCTCCAGGCTCGCCCAAATAAATTAAGATGGCAATTTTATGTTCAGACTTCGAAATTTTTCTAATACCTAGGTGCATATTAACATCAGCCAGGACTCATGAAAGGTGCAAACCTTTTTAGTACGTTGATGGCTTCTATAGCACCTAGAACACCCACAACCCCATCATACTTTCCGGAGTATGGAATGGCATCAATGTGAGAGCCAGTTCCAACTGCAGAAAGATCTGGGTTATAGCCTTCCCTGCATATAGGAAAGCAAGACAAAAACATGGTCAACAAAATGAAAGTGTTATATAAAGAATAATGTAACCAAACTAAACAAGGCCCAGCTCTGGGCTACAAGGATGAAGGAGGACAAAAACGGATAAGTACCAAACTACCACACCCAAAGAAGTTGGGAATCAGGGTTTTCCAAAGTTTAATTGAAACCCCAAGTTTATAACCGTACAATGTTAAAATGACAGAATTGAATACAAATAAAAGTTACAAGATTGGGGCATAGTGCACTCACCACCGACCAAATATGTTACCAATAGCATCCTCTCTAACAGAGAGACCAGAGAGTCCCATCAAATTTTTGATGAATCTGCAGTTAAACATTACCCAAAAAAAAACAAAATTAGAGACATAGCAAAGGTTAAATCTCAATATTTGTATGCATTACCAGAGTTCTCATCCTGTCAACATATAAGATATATAACACACCATTGAGATGCAATATGCAAGTATCCTATTGCTCGTCAATCTATATATACAACATAAATGGTACAGAATGCTGATATTCTACAATCAAGCAAAATTTAGTAAGAAATCTGAATGGATTGGCTAAAATTTAAGCTTAGCTGATTGATAGATACTGATATAATGACATACATACCTACGAGCCAATACATCCTTGTCAGAGTACAAGATCCTGGTAACTGATGGGGCAGGTGTATCCGAGAAAGTTGAAAGTTCATCAATCTAAAAACCAAATATTCACAAAATTAGCTCAGATATGAACAAAGGAACACACCCAAGTTTCTCAAACAGCTTTATTTATGAGACACTTTATAAAACCCAATAAGCCAAAGGGACCAAGTTGGTAAAAACCAATCAAGAAATTGTAATATTCGTCACATTTGATTAAGTACCTGTTTCTGCAAACTTCGAGTGTCAACGGATAGTGAAGAGACAGTGTTCTGAAAGCTCAAGTGTGGCTCGTGAATAGGGTAGCCAGAGAAATCCTCCATTGTTTTGATTGTTGGGTCTTCATCTTCATGAGCTAAGATTGTAGTGAAGGAGCAGAGAAAGAGCACAATAATTGCTGAGTGAGAGAGTTTCAGAGACATGATTTTCTGGATGGGCTTTGGTCGATTGATTGGTGAAACTAGTTATAATTTTAAGATGGGGTTGTACCGCACGGCTGCCTAAGATGCCCTTGTGTGATTATTCATCCGTCGATGCCAATCTGACACTGCTTTTGTTTTGTTTTGTGTTATCGTTAGTGACACTGACCATGTCATTTTATGGTCATATTGCTTTATGATTTTTTTTTATAGAGAAAGTTATAAAAAAAATTGACAAATCTTCAACTAGCTACTTATTTTGGTCTCAATGCATCATAATTTTTACACTTCAAAGTACATCATGATATTTTACTGAAATATTGAAGTTGAAGGATTTTTCTATAAAATGTAAAGTTATCATGAACCTATGCGAAAGACCCTTCTTTTTAATCTCATTTGCTTTATGGTTATTTTTTATACAAATTTATCACAAATACACTCAAAAGGTTTTGTGAGATTGGTGATAAGAAAGTTCAGTTCTTTGATCCAATTTATATTTCTCTTTTTCTTTCTGACAAAGATTGTTTCATCTAAACCTAAGATTATTTAATCTAAACCTATGAATAAAATCATGTGTTATCTAATGTTTAATGACTTTTAAGAAATTTTTCATACAAGGATGGTTTAAATACTCTAAATTGCCATAATTAACCGACTTAACTTATATTTGCATTTGTAATTCTATAAAAAAAGACTCTGACTTGCAGTTCGAAAATAAAAAAGCTTGATACTTTCGGAAGAAAGAGAGAGGAAAAAAAGGTGCCGACTTTAATCGGTTAATCCATATGATCAAAAGAAGGCGGGAAGAGTCGAAGACCCAAAACCCAAAACCCAAAATCAAGGTTTCTCCTTTTACCGAGCGTGTAGAGAAAGCTTTCAGCCTGCAACAATGGAGACCCCGAGCCCCAAGCACACGTGCTTAAAGCTCCGACTCAAAGAAGCTCAACAACCCATCTACGTGAAGGGCACGTGGTTCGAGTCCCGCTTCGACCTCTCCATCACCGACGGCCTCAACGCTTGGATCTGCCACGCGTCGGAAGAACAAGTGAGAGACCGAGCGGCTCAGTGGGATCAGCCGGTCTCGGAGTACGTGGCATTGGCCGAGCACTACCTAGGGTTTCAGCACCCAGACTCCGCCTACGGCTTCGCCGATGCCGGCGACGGCCACAAAAGAGTAATTAAAATTAGGGATTTTATTTTGGGGGAAATTGTGTTTATAGTGTATTTGTGTGTTTGATTGTGCAATTGTTGTTTGTGCAGTTGTCATGGACTTTTGAGAAGGAAGGGACCAAGCTAGAATGGCGGTGGAAATGTCAGCCATCGCCTAATAGTAAGCAAACCACAGCAGCAATATTGGATTTTCTCATGGATGCAAATGTTGGGCTAAGTGTAAATTTCCTCCCTTTTGTAATTTTTTTATATATACTGAAGCAGTGTGTTTTATGAACATGAATGATATGACTTTCAAGTGCTCTATACTCTATATATATTTTGTTGGAATCTACCCAATATGAACTCCCTCTTTGAATTTTTGAAATTTGGCAATCAAAGATAAGTTGTGGTTTATGTTTTGGAAGAATTTTGTGTTTCTGAAGGAACGCAGTTGGGTCAACTTTTTCATATAAATGCCTATGATGTTGTGTCCATTTGATGTTACTTACTCCTGGTCCTGATGCATTGGGTTTATGGAGAAGCCGATGTTGCATTAGACTGATTTTTTTAGGCTTCCAAATTGTTGCTTTGGATTGTCTAATTTGGTTGCTTGTCTAATTCATGTTAGTATATGAATATGTGTATGTATAGGAAGAAGTTGTGAGAAAAACTCAATCATTTGAGAGATTGAAAGTGGAAGCTGAGAAGTGTCTAGCACAGAGTGAGAAGCTTACCAATGAGAAGATAGAATTTGAATCCGCTATTTATGCAAAGGTGCACCATAATATACCTCTATGATCTACTCATCGATATTGCTTTTTATCTTTGTGTTCTCAAAATGTTTTTTTATTTTGTAAATGGAGCTTCAAACTCCTTTTTCCATATGATACAATTGACAATCATTGCACTCTAGAGTGTGGTGTTCCGCAGATGATATACCCTTGTGAGAGTTGGTTTTTCATATGAAGAATGACCTGCAATGGTTTGGAGTCAAATTTTTGATGTCTTTGTTTTTCAGATATTCTTTAGTTTTGAACTAATCAGCATGATAATTCGAAATGAGTATTAGGCATTTGATTGACTTGATTGTTTTTGTCCAACTCGATCATTTAATTGAGAATTATCTTTGTGCAAGTAATTCTTTTTGCTGAATGTCTTGACTGAATTTTCCTTAACTTCTTCTAGTTTCTTGGGGTCTTGAATTCAAAAAAAGCTAAACTAAGAGAGCTTCGAGATAAGATTTCAAAACAAGAGATTGCTGGAAAACTGCCAGAAGAAGAGGAAGCGAGTTCAGACCAAACTGAACCTTTTGTCAGCGGTGATGAGAAAAGTGAGGATGAATCTTTGAAAGATCTTCCAGTTACCTCCAAGGATGTTCCGAGGACTAGGTCTCGAGGTCGGGGTCGAAAGAGGGCAGCGGACAATTAGTGTCTCACTTTTCAATTCTAAATCTCAGCATGTTTATGCAAATACTGGCTCCTAGGATCTTTGCTTACTTTTGTTTCTACATGTCTATTTTGTATCTTGTTGTAGATTTTTTCTTTTTTTGTTGTTGTTGTTTTTTTTCAAGTGTTGAGGTTTTTAGAGGCATACAAACTTTTGTAACTTCTATCATGAAATGAAGATGGGCATCTAGAAGATGTTTTTTTTCTTCTCCCTAGCTGTGAGCTGTTCCAAGTTTTATATAAGTTCAGTTTAACTCCCGGTTGCTAATTTGCATCAATATTAGCAACTGGAAAAGGCAAACGTAGCCACTACAATGTACACTGTTGAATCTTATATCATTGAATTGAAGAATACTACAATACTTTCTTGTGTTGCACGGTATGGGTATGAGCATGAATACGTAACGATTCATCTCAAAGAAAATCGGAAGTGATTCAAGAGCTCCATCACTTTGTGCATCCTACAAAGAACTTCGAGTAACATTGAAATGATTGCATCATTAGGTGCTAAATCCCTCTTACGCATTACTTAAACAAGCTCTATCGCTTTGCGAACCTTATTTTCTCGAAGAAAACTCTGAATTACAATATTAAATGTAATGGGTAAGCAACCATTTGAAAAATTGAGAGGAAAGAGAGCACGGGGTGTTGGTTCTTCGAAATGCATTCTTTGCAGCAGAAAAAAGTTGAAATCTTTGGCAACATATGAAAGAGCACTTGTTTCTCTTTAACGCATTTCATCATGCAACTGTCTAGCTTTTTTCTTTCTTTCTTCGAAAGGTATGTAACTGTCTAGCTTTAATGTATATACAATCATGTATACTTTTCCATTATATAAGTCAACCGTTACTTTTAGTTTCCTATAAATACATGTTCATTATTTGTATTGATTTCATTGCAGGTTTACTTCAGTTCTTTGATTCAATCTCCAAAATTGCTGGTTATGTGAAATCAGAAGAAAACAATGTCTACAACGAGGGAAGGAACGAAGAAACCAAAGACAACAATAGAGTCTAGAGTTATTTCATGGGAGGAGAGAAAAAGCCTTGCAGACAAGGAGGCTGAGGTCCTGGAAAAACAAATAGAGGATCTGAAAACATGGGTACTATATTTCATTTCATTTTCTATTGTCTAGTTTTTCTTCCGTATGCATATTATAGATGTTTGGTTTTCACTTGAGCATGTCATAAATCATTTGGACTATTGATCACGTTGATTCTTACACCGTGAAACCAATGCATGGTCAAAGGTGTTGAGAGATGTTACATTGGTAAAACACAATCTGTGACATTAAAAGACTTAACATGTGCATTTTTTTTCATCTCATTTTGACAGACCAACATGATAGATGCCATGAATGAGGAGCAGTTGAAGGAATACTTAAAGAACAGACCAGATGAGTTGAAGACAGTGAAGATCCACAAGAGCAACTCTAAGCAAAGAGTAAAATCACATATGCTTTTTCTACATTTTTAAGTGTATGTATGCTTTTAAGTTTTAACAAGTGCTATGGACTGATATTGCAGATCCAAAGGGAAAAGCCTAAGTGCTCAACCTCTAATGGCATTATGGCTTCGGTTTGGAAGTTCCACAAGGAAGAGGAACATGAGAAGCAAAAACAATTGTTAGAATTTTAGGACATAAATGAATTGAGTAATTGTTTGTTTGAATCATGATTGTCGTTGGCTTGTTTATATACTACATAGAATTGTGAATTTCATCAAAATAATTTAATTGAAAACTACAAAACAAAGTTGGTATAGCTAAGCATGTGTACTGTGAATGTAATCAGGCAACAGAAATTTCAATTTGAGTGTTTGAATTGAGGATAGACCCCAATGACTAGCTAAATGTATTTCCTCCAATCTCAAAATGACCAACTTTCATCGTTGACCGAGGTTTGGTGACCTATTTTGCCTCATATCGTCAACTTAATCTAAAAATCTGTCAATTTTAATGACATGACAAGTGAAGGACCCACTTTTGTGTTGATGTGTCAATAAAAAAATCCTTAAAATATTACATAATATTTTTAAAACATAATTAAAACAAATTTAAAAAAAAACAGAGAATTTTCTCTACCTTCGTCGTCTCTCTCCCCCAGCCACCTTCTCCGACACACCCACAAATCCGCCAGCGACCCACCCCAACAAACCCTCCCGACGCCGACCCAACCTAACCCCTAAAGATTTTCCCTTCCGCGACCAACTATATCCTTCTCTCCCTCCCTCTCTCCTTCTCTTCGCAGTCATATCTAATCTAATTAGTCTGGGTTTTGGTACAAAAACTTAAGGGCTGACTCAACATTAGCTTTAATCAATCAATAGTGAATGCCCTTTGTAGACCATAGCCACAAAGCACGCCGCTTCTGGTAATTTCATTCTCTAATTTTTCAAGAATTTATATGCGTGCTTAACTTGAAATGCTAGGTTTCAATAACTGAAGTTTGGGTTTTCTCATTTTTCATTGATCGGTTTTTAGTACCCTTCCTCTTTTGTTGCCTTTTTTCTTCTGCTTGCATCAACTCCTCTTCGTTTTTCTCAACGCATGCCTCAATTGAATTCTGCTGATATTTGAATCCATTGCTTTCTTGGCCACCAACGAGAACAAGAACTTCACTTTCCAACCTGGTCTGGATTCTTCTATTTAAATATACGCCCTTTGTTTTTAGTTTGCTCTTCAGTTTCAACTCGCGGGTAAGTTGATGCTAGTTGCCTGTTGAAGTTTTTGCAATGCAATGGTGCAAGTAAGGAAGAGTAATAGGCATTAATGATGTGAGTCAATATGACTTGAAAGTAAAGGAAGTAACTGTTATGTGTGTAATATGTACACAGCTTTGAGTCTGTGGAAGCAATCCTTGGCTGATAGGAAGATTAGAAAGGCATTTTATTCACAGCTCTAGTTGCTACCATTTATCTACAGTGATAAGTTCTTCCAACAATCCAAATTACATCTTTTATCAGAGTTTAATGCTGTTTAGCAGCGACATTTCAGCTCTTATTGAAACTTTTCTCCCTCTTAAAAAGGGTTAAGTATTGTTAGACCTTTCTTACCGAGTACAATGGATTGTATAATTTTCCATTTAACATCAGAACCCCACCATGTAAACCATTAATTTATAGTATGACATTATTGTGTTTCATTTTTGGAGAGTAACAGATCTTGCTATTCTTTTTGTGTTTGTCTGCAGGACACTGTTGTTTGACTGTACGTACCTTGTCCAAAATCTTTGCAATTAGAAACAACAATGCTTGCTGGAGTGAAGTTCATACCTCGAGACCAGATTGATAAAGTAGAGTCTATCCTTCTTTTGTTTTGTTTTCTTACTTGTTCTTTCTAAAGAGTAGATTAATAGTTTTTGCTATTGGTAACAGGATGAGAATTCCAGTGCTCCTGCAAAACAGAAACAGAAACAGAAACAGAAGAAGAGGTCAGGTAGTCATGATGATAAGCGTAGGAAGGGAAAGAGGAGTTCTCGATGTAGTAGTTCAGATGGTGAAGATCTGGAGAGAATAAAGAAGGGGTCTAGAAAAAAATGGTATTCGTCTGATGAGTATTCATCATCGTCATATTCTTCGGGCAATGAAAGTGAGGGAAATTCTGATCGTGATAGAAGAAAGAGTCAGAGTAAGAGAAAAGGAAAGAGAAGTAGTGAGGATATGTCCAAGGATGAGGTCAGCTATAGGTCAAAGAAGAGATCGAGTAGTGATAAAAAAGAATATATATCAGAAGATCATTCTTCTCCTCCTTCTGATGGGGAAGACAGTGATAGTTATTCTGATAGGAAAGAAAGGCGCAAGAAAGGTAGTAGAAAAGACGGAAAGAAAAAGAGTAAAAATAGGAGTCAAAGAAGCCTTGTGGATGAAGAATTCTCTGGTTGGTTATCTATGCGATTTTTCTAAAAGGTTTTTTTTAATCTAATGATATGATGTTGATCACATTCATGCTCCTTTCCTTCATATAGATGGTGGTAGAGGAACTAGTCCTTCGAAAGATGGAGAAATTGCAAGGAAGGAAATTGGCTTAGAGTGGATGCTTAGACCTGAAGGAAAAACAGATAGAACACCTACAGTGATTGTTGAGGAGCAACCAAAGGAAACTCAGGTTGAGGAGGTACGCTTTCACCTTGTAAATCATGCATCTAACCTTTGTAGTTGTAGTGTTACAAATGGGCTGCTAAGTTTCTATTATATAGCCAACATAGTCCTGTTTGTTTGGTTGGTAGTGGTCAGCAATGAGATGGCAGAGGAAAGGTTGAGTAACCCCATTAATTGGGAGCAGATCAGCCACGACTGTTGTCCTTAACAAAGTGGTCATGTGCCACTGACATGACCACTTTTGTTAAGAAATTTAAACAGAAGTTATTATTTGGACTAACTAAACAGAAGATTGTTAGTTTAGGAGGTTAAGTGTCACATGTTATACAGTTCAAGGACTAAAATGAGACATGGATTAAAACTCAGGGATTAGTGAAATTTACCCCCCAGAACAAGTTACCTTCTTCTAAAAATAACAGGTGGTTTGTGATTCTTTTAGTTGAGAAAATAAATATTTGTTTTAGAAGAGAGAAACTAAATCTTTAGCTACTCATTTTGGTTGCTGTGAAAGGTTTTGTTTATGAAATTGTTTTTGTGGAGTTGTGTTCTTCTGGATTCTAGTGATGCCAGCATATAATATGTTGCCCTTCTAGCTTCTGCTGCAATGGTGGCTTAAATTGCATCACTTGGGATTTTTTTTGGGTCCAATATTATGCTTCCCTGCCTTTTCATTTTCTTTCAGTTATATGGTTGTTTACTAACTGCACTTTATCTTCCCTGTGTGTTAGATAAAGAAGGTCAATCCCAGAGAATTAAATCCGTATTTCAAGGATGATGGAAGTGGTTATCCAGAAGATACAGATGAACCGAAAGCTGGTGCGGGCCAACTTTTATCTCCCTCTGTTGTTGGGGATGGAGGTGCAAGTTGGAGACTTAAAGCATTGAAGCGTGCGAAAGAGCAAGCAACTCGAGAAGGACGAAGGCTCCAGGAGGTATGCTATGATAGCTTTCTAGGTCTTAGCAAGCATCGCAAGTTCATTGCCTACCTCATTTCGTTTTGTTTTGGTCTGAACCTTGTCTTTTTTAATGCATTGGAATTATACAGGTTGTTGGGGAGCGTTGGGGCTCTCTTGGTCAACTAACAGTCTCTGTGGCATCTAATAAAGCTGCCCAATCTCGTGCTCATCTGCATGCCATAAAAAGTAGAAAGAAAGGGCTGAATGAGGATAACCAACCAAGTTCCAACAATCAAAGTGACATGGATAGTAAAAAGGTATATGGGAGCTCTCTATTTAAAAAAACGAAGGCTTAACTGTGAAATTGAACTGAAATTTATCGGCATTGTTTTTTAGTTAAAAAATATTTTTTTTCATTTTTCTGACATGCTAGTTGGGTATGGTTACTAGGACACTAGTCGGCACTACCTGAAGGATGTATCTCTCGGACATCCTAAAATGAGGGAGCCTAAAGTTCGAGATTCGTTATCCTGGAAAAAGCAAAAGAGTCGAGATGTTTGTACTAAGGACTCTGGTCTTATAGCGGAGGCAGTGTCTAGCTTAAATACGTTTTCCAATGATGGAAGCTTCATGTCTGAAGTTCTTGGTAAGCGTACTGATGATTTTAGTAGTCCTGTTTACGAAAATGTAGCAGACACTAGCAAACCTAGTGAAGTTAGTGCTGCATTTAAGGGTGAACAGAGTGCGAACCAGTTGGCAGCTAAGGCTTTTCAACTTCGTTTGAAAGGAAAGCATGAAGAAGCTGAGGAACTTCTGGTAAGAAACATGGCAATTACTCTCTCTCTCTCTCTCTCTCTCCCCCTTTCTTGATGGAGGGATATATCATGTGATTTGGCTTTATATCCTATAAGCTAATATTTTAGTAGGTTGTATTAACCATACTCTGTCATGAGCAACAATTAAAATTTGATTAAAGTCTATTTACACCCCAGTTTCTTGAGCAACTTAGGATAGAAGCCTTCCAATTTCTGATGCAGTGAAATTGACCCTTCTGCAGTTGAGGCTTTTTAGGTTCTTAGTTTTGCTTCCCTTTGTTCACTGGTTCTTTCTTCAACTTTTCAAAATCCTTACATCATTGATGTGCTTGGATTGCGCCCCTGCTGTTGTTGTATGCATCAAATTCATTTGTAAAGAAAGAGATAGCTATATTTACCTGTATTGGGATAATTTATACTTGGCTTACGATTATTTATGTTAACGCACTTGTCTAACAAACTCATAGGATGTGGACAATAATCATTTATGGGGTCATGATCTTTTATTTTCTTCCTTTGTTTTTACAGTTATTAACTGACATTTTTTTCTGTTAATAGAAAGAAGTAGAAAACATAAAGGCAAAGCAGGCTGATGGAGATAATTCAATTAGACCACAAAATGAAAGGAGCACAAGCAGGTAATGTTACATAATTTTATTCTTGATTCTTTTTGCCTTTTATTTGTTTATTCTAATGTTCTTGTGCTGTAAATAAGATGCAATTGTGTAAGAATTCATTAAGTTATAAAAAGGAACAGTGGAGCAAAGTAAGTATTTCTAACAGTGAACATGGGCCAACTCTTTCGGTTCTTTTTGCAGTCCCTGAAAGGAGTCTTCATCTCTTGTTTTATTCCAGTGTGCTTTATCATTTCTGTAAACAAACTACAATTTTAAGGATCATTAAAAGGAACTGGTGCAATGTAGCATTTGTGACATAAAACATCATAAAACATGGGCCAACTCTTAGAGGTTTGCTTTGCAGTTCCTGAAAAGGATTGTTCTTGTGTGTTTTTTCCTGTGCACTTTACCGTTTCAGTGATTTTTTTATTTTTCACATATACTAATGATTTTAATTATTGGTTGGAATTGTTGTTCTGATCACTAATCAGATAACCTTTTATCTAGATATGTTAAGCAGGATGTGCCCCTTAGGCAGAAGAAAAGGGAGGATGATGCTGATATGCATCTAGCTCAAAGGATAATGCAGAACAAAAAATACAGTATATCTGGCCAGGCAGATGATGAATATGACTATGATGATGATGGTCCAAGCAAAAAGTCTAGGAAGAAACGGGGAAGTGATGATCATAAGGTCTCCCAGAAGAACAGTTTTGCAAATCGTTTCTCCACTCAGCAAGAGCGTTGCCTCTTTTGCTTTGAGAATCCAAGCAGGCCGGCACATCTTGTTGTGGCAATTGCAAATTTCTCATATTTGATGTTGCCAAAGCAGCAGCCTGTTGCACCTGGTCATTGTTGCATTTTACCGATGCAGGTGAGCTTAATTAGTACTGGATTATAACTTTGTACTGGCTGTTTATAAAAATGTGAGTGGGTATCATTTCTCAGTAGTAGAGACCCTAGGGATGTTTATATTTTAACTTTGTACTGGATTTGTTTTATATTCTTTGGAAAGGATGGTGAACCCTTTTCAGATTGATGTGAAACATCTAAGTTGATTTGATTACCAGGGGATGCAATCTTAGTTCGCTCTTTCTCTAATATTTTAAATGCTTTGTTATTATGTATTTGATTCCGATCTATATAATTCTCCACAGCATGTGCCGTCCACAAGAGCTGTTGATGACGATGTGTGGCAAGAAATTCGAAATTTCAAGAAATGCCTGATTATGATGTTTGCAAAGCAAGAGAAGGAAGTAGTGTTTCTTGAAACTGTGATGGGGTTGGCTCAACAACGCCGTCACTGTATAGTTGAGTGCATTCCTTTGCCCCATGAAATTGCGAAGGAGGCTCCTCTGTATTTTAAAAAGGTAAGGATATGTTCTTATTTTTCTTTAAAATGCATTGATTTCTGCTGCTCGTTTTGAAATGCTTTTACTTATTTTTCTGGAAAACTCATATGATTTATCCCCTTATTTTCTTGAATATTAAGAATCAAGTGACATTATTCTCTATCAAAAAATCTGTCATAGAAAATTTAGATACATATACATGTACATATACGTGTGCATGTCCAGCTTATAGATTTTGTCATACATGATACACACAGAGACTAAAATGTTATATACATTTTAGTCTATATTGTTGAATTCACGTTCTGACTTTAATTTTTCTACACCTTTGGAAAAAAAAAATCTCAGGCAATTGACGAAGCTGAAGATGAGTGGAGCCAACACAATGCAAAAAAACTGATCGACACAAGCGTGAAGGGATTACGGGGCTCAATTCCGGAGCACTTTCCTTATTTCCATGTCGAGTTTGGTTTAAATAAGGGGTTTGTCCATGTGATTGATGATGAAACACAGTTCAATAGCAATCTTGGGCTGAATGTTATCAGAGGCATGCTACAATTGCCTGAGGAAGACATGTACCGGCGCCGAAGATACGAGACAGTGGAGGCACAAAAGCAAGCAGTTAAGAGCTTTGATCAAGATTGGGCGCATTTTGACTGGACAAAACAACTTCACGAATCCTAAAACCATTTTTTTTTTTGTTGCGTTATTGTAGATATAGAGAGTAAGGGATGACAAGGTTACTTGGAGTTTTCACCTGAACACTTGTAATGTACTTGTAGCCATTTGGGCCATAGGTATACTTCTGCCTTATAGTGTAATTCATCCTCATAAAATATTTTAGAGAAATTTTATTGGATCCAAATTGGCTTGGAATTGTTTTGTTTTGCATTTTTTTTCCAACTAATTTGCTATATTTGGTAAATGGGTCAAATTATAAAGGTAAAACTAAAAAGTCATTTTTGATTCATGTAGTTTACCAATTTGGTTCTCATAGTTTTACTTATGTAAATTTTGTCTCTATTTTAAATCCCTCGCAATTCAAGGACATGTTACAAACTCTATTAAATTCCCTCTAATTTTGTGCACAATACCTCTTTATGTCAGCGATGCATGCTCTGTCGCAGAATTGAATGGAAATTTGCTAGATATCTGTAAGGGTTTGATTGTAAGAATTAAAATCACATGGACAAAAGTGAAAATCCGATAAACTATAAGGACTAAAAGTGATGTTTGCCAATTGTAAAAATAACCATTGATCACCCGAAGGCCCAAAGGCTTTCTTTTTTGTGGTCGAAAAGGCCCAAAAGCTTTTTATACCATATGAAGGTGTTTGACTTTGACTAGGGTTTTCTCTTCACTGTTGATTTCCGTGGAGAGTACGCAGGGAGAGAGAGAGAGAGAGAGAGAGAGAGAGAGAGAGAGAGAGAGAGAGACACGTGGTGCATCTTTGTGCCTATAAATATCAACATAACATCATCATTCATCACCCGTGCCTTAGCCCTAGCCATAGATAGACAGAGCCGTACACTCATCTTCAGCTTACAGCGGCGGTACCTTTATCTTTTGCCTTAAAATAGAATAGGGTATTGAAGGCTCAAAATCAATCAATCAAAGGGTTCATTCCATTTTTTTATACAATGAAATCACGGCCGAGAAAAGAACAAAAGATTCTTTCTGACTCTCTCTCTCTACTCTCTGCCGTGTTTCTTTGTATAAAGAGATGTACTGGACCCGTTCAATCTCTTTCGTTTAACATGTACATGGAAGACAGTGCGTTTCTTCTATGAGCAACGAAGTAGATCTAATTCCTTTTGATTTGACAGATTGGATCTGATCTCACTGACGTTATTAACTATGTTTTTGTTCCTTACCCAATATATTTGTGTTCTTGTTGTTTTTGTTGATGTTAGATATTTTGCAGTTACCCAAATAGATGCACATATTACGTATGTTGTTTTTGTTGCTGCAATGGCAGTGCAGAAGCAAGCAAGAAAAAAAGACAGGGGTTTTATGCTTTTTGATCGATTGGTCATGAACCTAATGTTTGATTGTTAACCTCAAGTTTCACTGGATTTCTGGAATTGGTGGTAGAGCTTCGGTTTTATGAAACATCCTTTCAATCAGTAAGAATGAAAAGTTCTCAGATTTTCCAACCACTTTGATTGTTATAAATTAACATTCTTTCTATAAGTTTTGAACTTCAATTATATCAGGAAATGTTATGGGATTTGAAAACAAATCCAACACTCACTTATAGAGAGAGAATAATCTGTGTTCGAATTATTGAGGTGATAAGTTGGGCTAAAATCAGAAAAAAAACCAAGTATAGCCGGCCGACTATTTATAATAAAGAAAAGACACAAGTATAGCCGCCCGGTTGTATTTTTTAAAAACAATTAAAAACCGAGTATAGCCGCCGGCTATACTCCTCTTTGTATCAAAACATGTACAGCCGAGCGGCTATACTGTTTATATATTTAAAAAGAGGACCACATTGCAGTTACGAGCTCACGTGTCAAAATAATTATATTCAAACGGCTATACTATTTAAAAAAAAAAACCAGAAAACGGGGGACCCGCCTTGCGATTACGTGTCGACACAGGTATAGCCGCGCGCTGTATTTTTTAAAACAATTATAAAACCGAGTATAGCCGCGCGGCTAGACCTGTCCTTGCGATTGTATCAAAACATGTACAGCCGTGTGGCTATTAAAAACTACGTATAGCCGCGCGGCTATACTGTTTATAAATTTAAAAAAACAGAACCACATTGCTGTTACGAGCTCACGTGTCAAAGTAAGTATAGCCAACCGGCTATACGATTTTTAAAAAAATGAAAAAAACCGAGTGTGTATATATATAAAAGAGGACCCTCCTTGCGATTTAGCCCCCACGTGTGAAAATAAGTATAGCAACTGAAAGTGTCAAATCTTCATTCCACTCTGGATTCACATTCTTCTTCACCACCCTGGTTTTCACCTTCTGCTTTTGAACATAAATTCAACAAGCTATCAGTTGAAATGATAGATATTTGGAATCACATCAATCTCTCAAAGCTCTTAACCTCAACAGACATAATTCAGAAAGTTGTTTGGTGGAGAACCACCACATAGCAAAGTTGGTTGTTCATTGATTTCCTGGTCAATAATTAATGTGCCTGAACCCATGTCTTTTTCATTCCCGTGGGACAAGAGAGGGACTTGCATGTCATGGGGATAGCACTCTTAACTGACAAAGCAAATGTCCTCCACAGAAGCACAGTCCTACCAGATTTTGTTTTGGTGAAGAGGGGAAACATTACCACCAGATTAAAAATAATAATTTCTTGATGACTTCAAATAAAATTAGAAACCAGATCCCTTAGTGATATCAATCTTCTGGAAATCAAAACAAATGTTTACAGCAACAGACAGAAAATAAGAAAACCATACACAAGGTAGATTTAAATACCTTCATTTACTGTTCTTTAATCTTTACAACGAAAGAAAACAAAAAGAAATAGATTCCTTTTCTCTTTTCTTTTTCTTTTTTCAGATACCCTCTTGTGCGGTTGGAGTTTTTAATACTATGAAAAAAGCAACAACCAAATATCACCTGACGTTATCCATAAAATATTTCCAGTACGTTTATTTTATGTCCTTCAGATTCTTATCAGCCAAGTACGTGTATCGTACAAACCAGATTTCTTGACCTTCAATACAACAGACTTTTTCCATTAGAGCTAATCAATCACAACATTCAACAAAATTGAATGTTTCTTAAGCCTGCAACAATGTTGACTTTGAATCTGCTGTTAAATTGCATTTTGCTGTCAAGATTTTGAAAACAAAGCAAATTAACTTTCAGCTTACGTAACACACCAAAAAAGTCAATAGCAACCAACCACAATCCATTAAATGGTACCACTATAAATAAACATATCTCTTCTTCACCCCAATTAATACACCACAAACAATATTACAGTACAAGAGAGAGAGAGAGCTCAGAGAGTTGAAGTACCATTCTAGGTAAAAGAATAGGCAATCGGTTGATCATGTCGTCTGAATGTGAAGGTAAGGATTCATGGCCCGAGCTCGTTGGAGACAAGGGGAAGGACGCCGCGGCAACGATTGAGAGCGAGAATCATTTGCTGAATGCTGTGATTGTGAAAGAAGGAACATTTGTCACTGCTGATTTTCGATGCGATAGGGTTCGAGTTTGGGTCAATAAACGTGGCATTGTTACCAAGGTTCCTATAATTGGCTAATCCATACCTTCGAGGTCATGTGAAATAATGAAATAAGGAGTTGTATTAATCTCCATGCATTGTGTTTAGTAATAAATAATGTGATTGTCTTTCTGTGTATGTTATATGTGAATATCTAAGAATGGTTTGATAAAAGTTGACAGTAATTCCCTTAATTCTTCTCTATTGTTCTTGTTTTTGTTTTTGCGAGTGTATGAAAAAAGCTACAGAAGTATTTAATTTGGTCTGCCATAAGCTAAACTGGGATAGAAGGACCGAAATCACTACTCTGTTTTGGTAAATCTGCTATATTTATATTTGGTAGAGCCTTGGAAGAACGCTTCTTTACAAATGATGAATTTAATTTGCTAATAAATCTCAAATTTTAGCTTCCTTTTTCAAAAAAGGTTTGAAGTCAATTATATTAAGAAATGCTAAGTTTTTGAGTCAGATTTTCAAAACAAGAGAGGAGGTTACCTCTTATTATTATTATTATTTCAATATTTTTTCAATACTCGTATTGAACATATACATATTTATTTTTCATATTCAATACATGTATTTTTTACAAATTTTTCAATAATACACATAAAATTCACGAATTATACACATATTATTGAACATGCCAAATTGAAATCTATAAAGTTTAAAGTAATGCGACTTGGAGGGTCCTGTTGAACGACACCAAGGTCACCCCAAACACGCCCTTGGACCTCAGCGACGGCGACGAAATCAAAATCGGCGAGTACACCTCTATCACCGTGAAGATCGACGGCTACGAGGAGAGCCGGCTCAGACGGAACCCTAGGCGTGCCGCAGTCGCAGTAGTTGCGGAGACTACGGTGGGGTCGGTTGCACAGGGTCGGGGCCAGAGAGGTAGGGCTGCGAAGGAGAGGGAAGCAAAGCGCGAGTTGGAGAAAGAAAATGCTGAGGAGATTGAGGCCGTAGGGAATCGAAGGAGGGGCCGACCGCCCAAAGCTAGGGTTTTGAAGAGTGTGGTTGAAGATGAGAAGCCGGTGGAGGAAAATTTGGTTCCGGAAATGAGTACGAGGCGAACTCGGAGCTCAAAGAATGAGGAATTGGCGAAGATTCCAGATAATTCTGGTGTAGATGGTGGAGAGGTGAAGATTGAGCCGAAAAGGACACGTGGCGGTGCGAGGAGGAGGAAGAGTGTACCAGAGGAGCTACCGGTGTGTGATAAACCTGATGTTCCTGAGCAGAGAGATTTGGGAGACTCTGTAATAATTAATGTGAAGGACGATGAGGCTTCAAAAGGGTTGAATTTTGAGGAAGAGAGACATGAAGAGGCTGGTAAAGATTTTTTGGAGGTTCATCTGCCGAAGCAGATCATTGATGAGACGGAGGAGGTCATTGGGGAAATGGTAGAGAAAGCTAAGCGACTTCAGGAGTACATGGCACAACAGAAGAAGAAGGGTCATGTGCTTGTGGGCTAAAGGGAGGAGCTGGGAGGATCAGAACCTTGTTTTTTGTGGTAAGTTGCAGCTCTAAATTTCTCTGTTTTTGTATGAATTACTTTGTTAACGAAATTTGTATTGTGTTGGTTTTCTTATGATAGACCTTAATATATGCATATGCCATTGCTTAACTGTGCCCAAGTTACTCGGTCTTTAATTTGAAGTCTTGGATATGAATACGAAGTGGAATCTATTGATTGTCTAATAAGGGGTGAGATGAAACTAATTTAAGTGCAGTAGTGAGCATGATTTATATTGAGGGCTTGGTAAAAGCTCATAATCACTTGAGCTACAAATCCCTCACAACTGTATATGCTTCTTAATATTATATTTCGGGTTCTTCAAGGAAAATATTAATTTAAAAAATGTAGTTTTATTTTTATTTTTTTTAAAATATAAATGATAATCTAAATTACTTTAAACTAATTTATTTTATTAAAATTAATTTCAAATCAAGAGGCTTGACTTACTATTTTAACCAATTGATATAACTCACTTCTGCGTAGAGAATGTACTTAAAACTATCTAAAATAAAATTCGAATTTGTGTTATTTTCTAAGAAAATAATTATAATGTTTGGGGCTTGGCCACCACGCACCACCTTTTGTTTTCTTTCAAGGACTGATATATATTTTTTCCTGCGCCTCAAGATTGATTGCCATTTGAAAATAATTATAATGTTTGGGGCTTGGCCACCACGCACCACCTTTTGTTTTCTTTCAAGGACTAATATATATTTTTTCCTGCGCCTCAAGATTGATTGCCATTTGAAAATAATTATAATGTTTGGGGCTTGGCCGCCACGCACCACCTTGTTGTTTACTTTTTATTCTTGCGCCTCAAGATTGATTGCCATCGGCCCACGAAGTCGCGTTTTTGCTAATGAAAAACAACAAGAATACATTGTTTTGTTGATTGTGCCAAAAGCTTCTTTGACTTAGCCGCAGAGAAGTTCCAATAACATGAGACGTAATTGACTTGGACAGACCCATTAAATTTTTGGACCCTTGTAATCACAGAACCATATCTTCTCTTTTGAATACATATAATTCAAGTAAATAATATAGATTTGTTAAAAAAAATTAGAGTACACAACTCTAATATATATTTGTTAGAGACAAATAAGTAAATAATTTACTTGTATTAAACTCGTAAAATATTACAATAAGACAATTCTCAAAGGAAAACCAACTTTTACGAGCACTCTTTCTCACTTCTAAAGATAAACTCTAAAACACCCGTGCTCCTTACAAAGACTACTTGGCTCTATAGCTTATTGTTCACTCTTCTTCTCGACTCAATTCTTGATTCTTGATTGGTTAAATTAGAAAGCTTCTTACGGCCAGTGGATGACTTGCTAGGAGTCTCTCATGGCCGTCAGATCTCCTTTAATAAAGTTCAGCTGTTCTGTGGGGTTTTAAAACCCCCACTTGATCGGAAAAATAAATTAGAAAGCTTCATGTCTTCCAAACTTCAATATTTAATCTAGATATTTCTAGTGGTAACCGACATTATCACTTTGTTATTTAGACTTCTGGTGGTTCCAGAACATGGATGAGCTGGGGTTGATATTTTAACAATATCAATTACTCCACATTTTTATTTTTAATTATTTAATTAAACAGTGTTATGGTCCTTTAAAAGGAGGTGGAGGGCGTAGGTAGTTGATACTTGTGTGTGCTGAGAGAACGCGCATACCAAGCACAAAACTTGCCACAACAGAAGAAGATATGGAGAGTTCTTCTAAGCTCCCCCTTCATCTCTGCCATGCCCACAAGCTTTCAATCTTCATCAACCGGACACATATATTCTTCCACTCTATAGCTTTAGTCTTCTTGCTTTACTACAGAGCTTCTTTCTTCTTCTTCCAGACTCTACCAAAACCAAAGCAACCACCGTAGCATGGCTACTTGTGTTTGTCTCAGAAATCCTCCTATCCTTCGAGTGGCTCCTCAGCCAGTCTTTTCGGTGGCGTCCCGTTTCGCGAACCGCGTTCCCGGAGAGGCTGCCTGGCGATGATAAGCTCCCGGCTGTTGATGTGTTCATCTGCACTGCGGATCCGGAGAAGGAACCGACTGTTGGGGTGATGAACACTGTTTTATCTGCCATGGCAATGGACTATCCGCCAGATAAACTTCATGTGTATCTGTCCGATGATGGTGGTGCTGCTGTGACTTTGAAGGGTATGAGGGAGGCTTGGAGGTTTGCAAAGTGGTGGCTTCCATTTTGTAGGAGGTATGGGATCAAGTGCAGGGCTCCCGAGGCTTATTTCTCTGCAGAAGAAGAGGATGCTGATTTTGGCGGCAGCGAGTTCATTCAAGACAGAGAAGATATTAAGGTGAATGAGAGTTGAAATTTTCGAATTAACTGTATATCACCGATTTATTAGAGAGATGATATACAAAATCAACAGTTGATAGGACACAAGAAAACAGTACTCATATGTGACGATATATTATGTATTATATTAATGGTGTTTCTAGCTACCAGAGTTGATGGGGGAGATTTGGGTGCAGGAGAAATATGAGGCGTTCAAGAAAAGAGTAAGAGAAAAAGCAACGGTTGGAGACACAAGAAGCGGACCGAGTCGAGATCACCCTGCAGTGATTGAGGTAGGTATATATTAACATTTGGTATTGTTTGGGTTTATATATATATATATATATATATATATATATATATATATATATATAAATACAGTCCCCTTCTATTGAGGGATCCCTCAAATAAAATTATTTGAGGGACGCCCTTTAGGGTACCCTACAATTTTTTTTCCAATGATCAAAACCATCTATTTTTTAGGTCTTCATTCATAGATCATCCTTACAAAAAATTAGACAAATCGGAAACCGTTTCGACATCCAATTGTGTCCTACAAAATCAAAGAACACGGTGCTTCAAGAAAGTACTAAAATTTCAATAACTCAATTGAATGGTCAAATGATATCGGATTCAAGTGATTTTTTGTAGAGATGATCTTTGAATGTGTATCTACAAAATAGACGGTTTGGATTAGTGAAATACAATCCGGAGTGGGCCCTACAAGGGGTGTCCCTCAAATAAGCTTATTTGAGGGATCCCTAAATGGAAGCTCTCTGTATATATATATATATATATATATCGCTTAAAAGAAATCTTTTACTTTTACATCTTCTAAATAAATATTAATGAGTTTTTAGTGCTTTAATTGAGGTTGTTTTCGAATACCTACCACTGAGACCTATTTTTTTTTTTTTTTTTTTTTTTTTTTTTTTTTAAGTTAACATTCAAAAGAAAAACGAGAGCCAAACTCTAATAAATATGTAGAAACCTATATAATTTATAAATAGATCTATATTTAAGACCCTAGTCCCAATATAGTTCCCAATTTTTTATAATTTAGTCATAATATATTGATAATATGTTGAGAGTAAGCCTTGGTTTGTGACCTCATCATCACAAGAAGCCAAGTTTCCAAAATGTCCCTATATATAAACGCAGTTAGCTAGATAGAAAGCATATTCCATACCCACACAAAAAACAAAAACAAAAAATAAAAACGAAAACAAAAAACAAAAGGAGAAAATATATGTCCCCACCGCTAACATGAATTCATGATCATAACCCATATCTGGAAATTTGGCAGGTCATACAAGAAACATCCAGCAATGATGCAATTCAAGAAAATGAAACCAAAATTATGCCTCTCCTTGTATATGTTTCTCGTGAGAAAAGGCCTTCTCATTTCCACAATTTTAAGGCTGGAGCGCTCAATGTTCTCGTATGTATCTCTCTCTTTCAATCTTTCGTTAATCTTCCTCCATTTATGCATCTACGGTAATATTCTTTTATCAAATATCTAGTATGATCATTAACCCAAAGTGATAGTGTGACATAATTTATACAAGCCCGACTATATGACAAGTGAACAACTGTTCTACGTATCTATGTATTTATTTATTCACGTGTAAATTAATATATTGTGCACTTATTGTTTTTCAGCTACGGGTCTCTGGTGTGATAAGCAATTCTCCTTACATATTAGGGCTAGATTGTGACATGCATTGCCATGATCCAAGTTCGGCTCGGCAAGCAATGTGTTTCCATCTTGACCCAAAGATATCACCCTCTCTAGCATTTGTTCAATTCCCTCAAAAATTTCACAACATCAGTAATAATGATATCTATGACAGTCAGCTGAGGTCGGTATTTTGGGTATGGATTCAAGGACAAAACTTCACTTTAGTTATACATGAATATATTTAATTACAAATTAGCACCTAAATATAATTAATGAAAATCATATATATATATTTTATGTGCAATAATATATCTGACAATTTTATGACTTGTTGGTCTTGACTACTTTCAAAGCTGCAATGGCAAGGTTTTGATGGGGTTGGAGGGCCAGGTGTGTCTGGTACTGGCTATTACATCAAGAGGTTGTCCTTATGTTCAAGCTCCATACATGAAGGTGTGTTTTTGTATACATTGTTTTACTTGGATCGACTTGGTAATTGAAAGTGCAACTGCAGGTCACACTTAATAAATACCAAACAGTCAATCATCCAGTTTTTGTCAACCATTTCAGTTTGATTGTATTAATCTTTGCTTCAAGGAAAAAGCTATGGTTTGAAAAAGAAAATTAAATTGTTATTATCCTGACAAGTTTATCCTAGGACATCGGGTGCAAGGGAATGCTCTGCTCTTAACTACTTGAGCTATCAACCCCTTATCCATTAATAGTATATGTTCTTAGACAAGTTTCTATAGCTAATTACTAGTTTCACTTTTGAATTTCCAGATGGGGATCCCATGAAACTTAGAGAATCTTTTGGTCCATCCAATGAGTTCATCAAATCCCTCCACCAAAACAACAAGCCTGATATGCTCATCCACAGAAAGAATGCATTGCTAAATGAAGCCCAACTTCTAGCCTCTTGTGCCTTCGAAAATGGCACCGAATGGGGGGAAGAGGCAAGTACAGATACTATTAAAACTATACCCATTGAATCATTCAACTTAATAATTATTGTGGTCTTTCTTTCATTTATGGCAGGTTGGTTTCATGTATGGGTCTGTGGCGGAAGATTACGTCACAGGGTTTCGTTTGCATTGCAAAGGTTGGATTTCGGTGTATTGTAATCCACCAAGGCCACAGTTCTTGGGCAGAGGCGTCACCAATTTGGATGACTTTTTAGTCCATGTAACTAGATGGACCTCTGGGATGGTTGATGTTCTTTTCTCCAAGTTTTGTCCTCTTATATATGGCCCTTTGAAAACGTCCACTTTCGTTCAAAGTATGTGTTATGCAGAAATGGCTCTTATCCCCATTTTCCATTTCTTGCCATTGTGGTGCTTTGCTACCACACCTCAGCTCTGCCTACTCAATGGCATTCCTTTGTACCCAGAGGTAATTAAAGATTTTTTTAATATATGTTTCTTCCTATCAAATATCTTTTGTGCAAATGATTCAAGATAAAGAGTACTTATCTTTAAGGAAATTCTTGCGCATAATAAAAAATATATATCTTTCGTCACAATATCTGACAATAAAGACTGACACAGTCTGACAATCTCACAATATAAATATTTATCTTATAGTCATCCATTCTATTCTACTGTCCTCATAAAAAAATAATTCTCATCATAAAATCTTCAATTTGATTTAGTGTTATGCAATATCCTAATACATATTGGTCTTGTTATTCTTGGATTTGCAGGTCTCAAATTCATACTTCATCGTATTTTCATTCGTATTTCTATCGTTGATTTCAAAACATTTATACGAAGTTCTCTCAACGGGATTTACATTTCGACATTGGATAAATGAGCAAAGGATATGGATGATGAAATCAGTTACATCTGACTTATATGGCAGTGTGGATGGCTTCATGAAGAAAATTGGTATGAGAGAAGCCAATTTCTGCCTAACCAACAAAGTTGACGATGTTGACCAACTCAAGCGTTACAATATGGGGGTGTTTGATTTCCAAACATCAATATTATTTCTTGCTCCAATGACTGCTCTGGTGATCTTGAACATGGCTTCCTTTGCAGTTGGGATTTCTAGAGTCATCTTTTTGGGGGAGTTGGACAAATTTTTCATACAAATTTTCATACCCTTTTATGTCATTTTGATGAACTACCCTATCGTTGAAGGGATGCTGATAAGGAAAGACAAGGGTCGCATTCCACCATCAATCACATTACTCTCTGCCATAGTTTCCTTGGTTGTCTATTTTTTGGGTTCTATTATTTTCATGTAGCAAGGCCAATAGGGACAAGGCTGGTGTCCATGCTATTTCCATTTTTCTGAATTAATAATATGGTTTGTATGCTTTTATTGTTCTTATTATTATTCTTTAATACAAGCGATAGTCTAAATTATAAGGGGAATGAGGTTTTTCGTACACACATTACTAAAGGTGTCAAGATGGTTCAAACATAAAACCATTATTTTGCAAGTCAAGGTTATTTTCTTTTCTTTTTCGAGTACAAGCGAAAGTCTAAACTACAGGAGATGATGGGTTTCTCACACACACTACTATAATGTCATAGAGGTTCGAACTTGGTACCACTAGTTTGCAAGACAATACCCTTCTCTTTTTATTCACTAAAGAATTCTACTGTTTTTGCCTTCAAATTAGGCTTTCTATAGAGTGAAGCCGTAATATGGACGAAATTTCACCAATAATTGTGTTTGATAATGACCAGAGCTAAGCCCAATAAGTTTGGGTTGAACCTAGCCCACCAATATGGAAGAAACTCAACATAATTTAAGCCCATAATACTTCTGGACCTCTCCATGACCATGCCCATAATACATTAACAATACATTAACAATACGGGATGCCTCTCCATGGAAAGGCTATAATGAGGGCTTAAAGTGAGGAGCTTATTTGAGGAGGTCAAATCTCACCATCAACAAATGTAAAGAAATCATGGGACTTAAATATTTTAAATATTTTGACGGTCGGATCGGTCTCCTCAAATAATCTCCTCACTTTAACTCCTCATTGTAGAAGCCTCTCTATGACCATGCCCATAATACTTCTGGACCTCTCTCATGTTGAGCGCCCTTTCAAAATCACTCTTATGGCAAGAGAAGAGAAAAAGCTTCAACCATTGAGTTCAAGTTGAGACTACCTACCTCTTAGTTTAATAATTTTTTTCGTTTAATATTTTTCCTTGTTTTAATGTTAAGAAAAACTCAAATTTGAAATCCCTCTTTAGTTAACCAAAAAAAAAGTCCAAATTAGGGAAGAATGACATTATTTTAGACTCGAATTTTTAGAGACGTAAAATTAGAACTTTCAAAAATAAAACTTACAGGTAATATTCATCAATTCGGACAAATGTATGATTTGTTTTTTTTAATTATGACAAAAGTATTACTAATTATGATAACATCAAACTTTTGGTGGACCCCTCAGTGTCTAACACTCGATTAATTCTATCACAAAACATAAATAATAGGATTAAAAATTGTTAAAAGACTTCCTTCCCAAGAAAATGCTGACATGGCAAATAACTGTATCATCTTAACCAACCTAACTAATCCGATTACAAAGAAACCCTCACAAAAGATCAAAGATTCTTCCAAGTATCAAAGATAACTGTATTATCTTAACCAACCTAACTAATTGCAATTACATGCAATAACTTCGCTTTCAGCCCCCAACTCTGGAATGTTAAAAGGCTAAAAGCAGAGCTGTTCAACACTCACATGCATCGTCCCAAAGCCACACTCACCGCCTCATCAACCTTTCTCAGGATTTCTGCTTAAACCCTTATTTTTCTTTTTCTTTCCATAACCCATCAATCTCCTCCAACAAAACCCACTTCCCAGAATTCAGAAAAACCCAATTCAGTTCATCAACATCTCTGCTTTTTTTTTCTTCTCCAATGTCGACTTCTTCTTCTCACCAAGAAAACCCGGAACCCAAGAAAGTCCAATTCCCATTGGACTCAACTGCGTACCAAATCCTCGATGAAATTGGCTTCGGCGTCAGCGCTGTTGTTTACAAAGCCATATGTTTGCCGATGAACAACACAATCGTGGCAATCAAGTCCATCGATCTCGATCAATCCCGGGCCGAATTCGACAACATTCTACGTGAAACCAAGATGCTCTCTCTTCTTTCACACCCCAATATCCTCAGCGCCTATTGTTCTTTCACTGTGGACCGTCATCTTTGGGTCGTCATGCCGTTCATGTCCGCCGGGTCTCTCCAATCCATAATCTCCTCTGCTTTCCCCGACGGCCTACCTGAGCCCTGCATTGCCGTCGTCCTCAGGGAGACACTGAACGCCATGTCGTATCTTCATGACCAAGGGCACCTTCACAGAGACATCAAGGCTGGTAATATCTTGATTGACTTCAATGGGTCGGTTAAAGTTGCAGACTTTGGGATTTCTGCTTCTGTTTATGAGGCCAATTTGAGTGGAGAGTCTTCGATTCGGTTAAACGACGTTGCTGAGACGCCGTATTGGATAGCGCCTGAGGTGATACACTCGCATAACGGCTACGGATGTAAGGCGGATGTATGGTCTTTTGGTATCACAGCTCTGGAATTGGCTCGTGGGGGGCCTCCTCTGTCTAACTTGCCTCCTTCAAAGTCTCTGCTTTTGAAGATCATGAAGAGGTTCGGCTTTTCGGATTATGAAAATCGTCAGGACAAGAATTACAAGAGCAAGAAGTTCTCTAAGGCCTTTAAGGACTTGGTGGGTTGTTGTCTTGATCAGGACCCGAACAAGAGGCCCACTGCGGAGAGGTTGCTGAGGCATTCGTTTTTCAAGAATTGCAGGGGGCTTGGATTTTCTGGTGAAGAATGTGCTTCTGGGTTTGTCCAGCGTTGAGGAAAGGTTCAAGAAAACCAGGGGTTTGGGTGGGCTGATGAAGGAGAAGGGTATTAATGCTGAGCATGACGAGGATGAAGAGGAAGATGATGAAGGTAGCTCAGCGAGGCAGAGGGCTAAGCACAGAAGGATTAGTGGGTGGAATTTCAATGAGGATGAGTTTGGTCTCGTCCCTGTGTTCCCAGTTGAGCCTCAAGGCGATTCGGCTGTGAAAATGGTTCGGTTTGGTGGAGAAACCATCATCCAGGACAGGGGAGTTGAGTGGAGTGAGTCGAATCCGAGTTCACCGGGTCGGGTTGGGGAGGAGGCCAAGAGTGAGAATGTGGGTGTGATAGGAGCTGAGAGGGAAGCAATGGCGGTGGGTGAGCATAGTGAGAATGTGGGTGAGACAAGGGGATTGTTGGGTGGTGGTGGTGTTGATGAGGAAGCCCTGGTGGGTGCCCTGAGTGGAAATGTGGGCGGTGGTTTGGATAGGGAAGCAATGATGGGTGCGCTAGTGGCTTTCATAGGGAGCTTGGATGAGCAGAGGCAGAATGTGATGAAATTGTTGAGCGTGTTGAGAGGGGTGGAAGCTTGGGAGTTGAGCAGAGAGGAGCAGATGGGGCAAGTGATTGAGAGGCTGAGGGTGGAGTTGGAGAATGAGAGGGGGAGGAATTTCCAGTTGGAGATGGAATTGGAGTTTCTAAGGATTCAGGTTTCTGGTGCACATAGCAGCACTGGGGCTGGTATCGATTGAGATATGTTACTTGAATTTTGAGGCAGGGCATGCATGCATATTTGCAAATTGCAAGAGAGTTTTTGCTTTTTGATTAATGGTGAATTCTTGGCATGCTTTTGTGTCTAGTTGTTATCATACAGAAGAATACAGAGTCCTTTGTTGTACTTTTGATGGACACCATTTCATCTATTGAGGTCATTCTTGCAAATTGCCAACATCTTGTATCGGTCTCATTGTTTTCACTATTGATACTGATACAAAACATTTATAACATTTGTCTGTCAGAGTCCGTTTGTTTTCTTATAAAGGGATATTAGGGAGTGCGAATGCTAAGAAGTTACTTAGGAATATGAAAAGAGTCATCCTTTGTTTTAGGAAACATTAGAAGTCTGTTTAGGTTTGGAGTCTTGAAGTCTTGAAGATCCTGCAGAACCTGCAGTCTTGAAGATCACATTTCGACAGAATAATCTAGGTTTGGAGTTATTTATCGACTACATCATGCCGTTTGTAGGCAAAGAAACCATCAAACAGATGTGACCAATGCGTTCTAGAAATATTCCAGCAATAGCAGCCATTGGCAGAGATTTCAGGCTGGCACAAAGCCATTGGCAGAGATTTCAGGACGGCTATACTATTTTTTAAAAATTAGGAAAACCAAGTATAGCCGTCCGGCTATACTATTTCTTTAAAAAAAGACATGAAAAAAAAGCTAGTATAACCGGCTATACTATTTCTTTTAAGGGAGTTTCACTAAAACACCCAAAATGGGGGTTGAAATTATAAAAAAACCCAAGCACTATTTAAACATATAAACACACCCAAAACCCATCATTACACACACTCAAAACCCATTTATAAACACACCCAAAAAATTGACTTTGGGCTTGATTTTGGGTGTGTTTCTATGTTTAAATAGTGCTTGGGTTTTTCTATAAATACTTGTCTAGAATTGAGTTTATTTATAAATTTGTATTCTTTTAAAGGCTATAATATTTCTTTTCAAAAATTAGAAAAAACCGAGAAAAAGAAACTCACTCAAATGTCTACATATTTATACATTAACAAACCAATATCCCATATTTATAATAACTTTAAGTGGTTATCTGTATTTGTACTAGGTCTTGTGACCTTTGTGTTGGTCAGTCCTTATTTAGTTAGGAGTTTTGTTCCTTACTATGTTAGAATTTTGGTTACTTACCTATTTAGCCTTATTGTAGTTGAGATTTATTTCCTATTGTGTATAGGGTTAACATATCTTTATACTTATTTGATTTATTTCCTATTGTGTATAGGGTTAACATATCTTTATACTTCTTTAAAAATACTTGAATATATATTTGAGAATTCCCCACACTTTGTTTGACATGGTATCAAAGCAGTGACACCAATATTGAGAGACAGAGAGAGCCATGGCAGCTCGAAAGCGAGCTTCAACAGACTCGTCCGCACAAACCAAACCAAACGAGACCACCACACGACCCAAACCCAAAGAACCTCCATTAACAGACCCGCCAATTGCACCCCCAAAGTCAGGTGTAATTCTCAAGCTCACGCTCTTCTTCTCAATCCCATACTTTTACCTCATCTTCTATCACTGCAAGATCGAACATGAACTTCGAAAATCGATTCTCATCAATGCGGCTCTCAGCCTTGCCGGGTTCTTCGTCACCGTTAAGATGATCCCCGTGGCTTCCAGATACGTTCTCAGGCGCAACCTCTTTGGCTATGACATTAACAAAAAGGGTACCCCGCAGGGCACTGTCGAAGTGCCTGAGTCATTGGGTATTGTTGTTGGAATTGTTTTCTTGGTCTTGGGAATCCTATTCCAGTATTTCAACTTCACTGCAGATTCAAATTGGCTAGTCGAGTACAATGCAGCATTAGCATCCATATGCTTTATGGTATTGCTTGGATTTGTAGATGATGTTCTTGATGTACCTTGGAGGGTGAAATTACTACTGCCATCCATTGCAGCTCTACCTCTGCTGATGGCCTATGCTGGACATACAACTATCATCATACCGAAGCCTCTTGTTCCATATGTTGGGCTTGAGGTTTTGGATCTAGGATGGATGTATAAACTATACATGGGCCTTTTGGCGGTTTTCTGTACAAACTCCATCAACATTCATGCGGGCTTGAATGGTCTTGAAGTTGGGCAGACAGTCGTCATTGCATCTGCTATTTTAATACACAATATCATGCAAATTGGAGCATCTGCAGATTCTGAGTATAAGATGGCACATGCATTCTCTTTATATCTTGTCCAACCCTTATTAGCCACCTCGTTGGCGTTGTTCTCTTACAACTGGTATCCTTCTTCAGCTTTTGTTGGAGATACATACACATACTTTGCTGGGATGACGATGGCAGTAGCTGGGATTTTAGGCCATTTTAGTGAAACACTCCTGATTTTCTTTGTCCCTCAAGTATTGAACTTTCTCTTGTCACTGCCCCAGCTTGCCGGCATTGTTCCATGTCCACGGCATCGTCTTCCTAGGTTTGATCCTGGCACTGGACTGCTGACTGGGACAAATGATGGGACGCTTGTAAACTTTTTTCTAAGACGATTTGGCAGGATGACGGAGAAGTCGATTTGCATCTGTCTTCTAGTTTTCCAGGCCATCGCTTGCTGCTTCTGTTTCGTGCTGAGATGTTTCCTTGCTGGCTGGTACAAGTGATGCGGACGCAATACCTTTGGCTAATTTATTAACATTCATGGACTATCCACGCACATTTCCTTTCCGGTGGAGGAAGCATGTTGTATTATTTCCTGCAAGCGGGTCCAAGCCAGGGATGCAAGAGTACATCTCTTAGATTTATTTCCTACAGTATTTACGATTAACACATCTTTACACTTCTTTATAAATACCAACATATTGGAGAAGAATACAATCTGAATATATCTGAGAATTCCCATACACTTTATTTAACATTTTGTGCTTGAATTATAAATGCAACCTATTGTCTTAAACAAAAAAAAAAAAAAAAAAAAAAAAAAAAAAGAAATAAACAGATTTTCCAAAATGTTTTCAGTTTAACGGGTCAAATTCATGAGCTTTTCACAGCCGGAGGTGTGGTTGTTGTGGGAACCAATTAAATCAAAACCCTAGGTCAAATAATTCCTTCAATTTGGGGATTATTTGACCTAATTGGGAATTACTCAACCTAATTGGGAGTTACTCAATTTAATTGGGGGTTACCCAATTAAATTGATAATAACCTAATTAAATTGAGATTTGATTTGATACCTACCACAATTAGGGATTTGATTTACCCTAATAAATCAAATCCCTAATTAATCAAATCAATGCCAAATCGGGGAGGAATAATTCTTTACCAACTACGGAATTATTCCTCTGAAACCCTAGCCTCCGAGACTACTATAAAAAGATGGCCACACACAAGGGTGGAGGTACGTCTAAATTCCTACTGAAACTCTGCAGAAATTATTTCTCACAAACCCTAGCCACCACTTTCTTTCTCTCTCTGACACAAGGCTCCGGCCACCACACACGGCTCCGGCCACCTGGTTTTTCTTGAAATACCCTACCTAACTTAGGCATCGGAGGGCCTTTGGCCAACACCCCCCGGGTGTGGTCCTTTTACCCCGATTTGTTTTGCAGGGAGAAAGAGAAGTGGAGAAGACAAAGGAATCTTAGACGAATATTCTAGTGGGACGAAATTTGCTCCCACAAATTGGTGCTTTCATTGAGAGCACGAGATATATTCAAAGCGTGCTCCAAATCCATCTTTCACACATTTTTTCAAACAACCACGGTTGATACAAGATGTACGAAGAGTAACGCCACCACGACGGGCCCATCTCATGGTTTCGTGGTGGAAACCTCAATGCAACCGCACGGAATCATGGCTGCCAACGCCTTGCAACCGTCTTCTAGTGCTTTGCAGCCGCCTTCAACTGCTGGAATTGCAGAACAACCGCCACATGACCCCGGGACCTCCACAGCCTTGCAGTCGCCAGCTCCGATTACCAGAGCTGCTCTGCCTCGCTGTCATGCTGTTGGAGCACAACAGCAGCCACACCACTTAACTACCGGACTAGCTGCACAGCCCCACGGCTACTCTGACGTCGTCCTGGTCTTAGAGCAGATCCATTCTCTCCCTCCTTTGCGATCACACTTTACATATGCACCTGTGTACGCGTCTAATGGAGCCCTAGCCCACATGCCGTTGGGCCCGATGCACACCACTCTACTTGACCCGCGTAGTCAGGTGGACCTTAACTCGCGGGTTGATCAACTCACACAGAAGGTCGATGATCAAAACAACCTGATTGGCCAGCTACTCAGGCATATCAACTTGAATCAAGGCCCCAACCTTGGACCTCGTGATGAGGAGAGGAGGGCACATGAGCATGCTGGCGAGCAGTTCGAGAGGTCCCGGGGTGGTTAGACAGGGGCAAACCGGCAGGGGAGAGAGCGAGATCGTGCAGACGAGATGCAGACAGCTGCTAGCTGTACTCTGAGCCATTCGAGGTTAGGTCCCAAGACCAATGTGCTCGAGAGGCTAGGCCCACAATCCAATGTTCGTGCTCGCTTAGGTCCACAAGGAGCTCGAGTTCGTGAGCGGTCGCGGCGACAAGCTGTGGAGGGATCTTCCCAAACTTAACCTTCTCTCTTGCCCCACGGGCAGGGAAACTAAGGGGATCGACCCTTGGGAGCTGGAGAAGAAGTTAACCAATCACGCTCGAGGCACCGAAGACGTCAACTTGAACGACCTTCCTTGCGAGCAGACGATGACGATCAACGCTCACCAGCCCGCTTGAGGTCCAACACGCAGCGACAAGCTGTGGAGGGATCCTCCCAAACTCAACCTTCTCTCCTGCCCCACGGGCAGGGCAACCAAGGGGATCGACCCTTGGGAGCTAGAGAAGAAGTTAGCCAATCATGCTCGAGGCACCGAAGACGTCGACCAGAACGATATTCCCTGCGAGCAGAGGATGACGATCGATGCCCACCAGCCCGCTTGAGGACCAACACGCGGCGACAAGCTGCAGAGGAATCCTCACAAGCTCAATCTCCTAATCTGCCTCACGGGCAGGGCACCCAAGGGGATCGACCCTTGGGAACCGAGGAAGAATTTAGCCAGTCGCACTCGAGGCACCGAAGACATCGGCCCGAGACTCCAACCCTGCGAGCAGAGGATGTCGAGAAGCTAGTAAAGGACCAACTTCGAGGTCTCCGACTTAAAGGAAGCACAGAGGAGGCCCTGTGCAAGGAAATTGATCGAGTTGAATGCTCGCCATTTACTAACAAGGTGGAACAAGCTCCGCCGCCGAAGCGATTTACAACGCCATCCATCACTCCATTCAAGGGGGACTCTGACCATGAGAGCCATTTGAGGCACTTCAAGAGCGCTATGATTCTGTACAAGGCAGATGACGCCTTGATGACTTTGCGAGGAGCAGCTCAGGATTGGTTCCACACTCTACCGTCCGCGTTGATAAGCAACTTCAAGGAGTTCGCCATCATTTTCACAAAGGAGTACATCTCTTACAAGACGGTCAGAAAGCATGCGGACCACCTGTTCAACCTGCGCAAGAAGCCAGACGAGTCTCCACGAGACTACCTGAAACGGTTTAAGGCTGAGAAGGCTAACATCATAGGATGCAACGACCAAGTTGCATCCTCAGCTTTCAAGAAGGGCTTGCCAACCGAGCACGAGCTATATCGGGAGCTGGCCATAACTCCAAGTCAAACCTTGGCAGAAGTGTTCGCGACGGCAGAGCGCTACGCAGTTTAGGACGATGATCGTATCGCCGCAAAGAAAGCTAGCAACCAAGTTGACCACCCGACGAAGCAGGCAAGCCAAAAGAGCAATAAGTTCGAGCAAAAAGCCCGAGATAAGCGCAGATCGCGGCCCCAAGAGGGAAGCTCAGAAACAGGGACCTTCACTGAGTTCGCTATCCCAATCCACCAGATCCTAGCTTAGGTGAAGGACAAGCTGTGGGTGAGGAGACCACCACCCATGAAGGGAGACCCTTCTAAAAGAGACACTAGTAAATACTGCGCATTTCACGGGGAGCATGGTCATTACACCAACAACTGCAACGCTTGGAAAAGGCACTTTGAGGAGCTGGTCAGAGAGGGCCATTACACAGAGTTCGTTGCAAAGAAGGCTATCCAGCAGATCGAGGATCGTGATGCAGCTGCCAAGGAACCTCCCCAAAAGGTCATTCGAATCAACACTATTCTAGCCGACTCCCAAGAGTCCGGGCTGACCACCAAGGAGTGCAAGAGAAAGATCGCTCAGGAAACTATGTCTCCCAAGTCACAACGGGAGTACCAGCCATTGTGGATACACCCATCATCGGCTTCCAGAAGAAGGACTTGATCGGGCTTGACCTGCGACATAATGCTGCCCTAGTCATCTGCATCCAAATTGAACAAGCTGTGATCGAGCGAGTTCATGTAGATGAGGGCAGCGCAGCCAACATCCTGCAACTATCTGTTATCCAACAGATGGGGTTCGAGCCCAAGATTAGCAAACTTGCCAGATCGCTCACCGGCTTCAATAGGGCCACATCAATCACTGTTGGAATGATCGACCTGGATGTCCACTCACCCCTAGTGGTCTGCTCGCAAACCTTCATGGTCATCGACGAGGTTTCCCCCTACAACGGAATCTTGGGCCGACCGTGGATCACCAAGATCAAGGCCATCACATCTGCTCTACATCAGAAGATCCGTTATCCCATCCTTGGGGCCGGGATCGGGCAGATCAACAGTGACCAAGCCATGGCAAGGAGATGCACAGCCCAAGGGCTCAAGAAGAGCAAGCAGCTGCAGTTCACACTAGTAATGCAAGCTGCCAACGAGGCAGGAAGCGCTCTTAGCAGACAAGCAAACCCGAAAGGGAAGGAAGTTGCTGTCTCACAATAGCAGTTAAGGAACCAGGATCAAGGTGAGGGAATCCGCCCGGAAGACTCCCCTGAAAAGGGTTGGAAGCCTAATGATGACGTTGAGTTAGTACCCCATGATCCTGGCTAGCCAGACAAAGAGGCGCAGATCGGCTCATGCCAGAATCCAAACAAGAAGGATCGAGACGAGGGAATCCGCTGGGAAGGCTCTCTTGAAGAAGGTTGGAAGCCTGAGGAAGACGTTGAGTTAGTACCCCCAAATCCTGATCAGCCAGATAAGGAGGCACAGATCGGCTCGGGTCAAAATTCAAACAAGAAGGATCGAGACGAAGGAATCCGCCCGGAAGGCTCTCTTGAAGAAGGTTGGAAGCCTGAGGAAGACGTTGAGTTAGTACCCTTCGATCCTCACCAGCCAGACAAGAAAGCGCGGATCGGCTCGCGCCTAAGCCCAGACGAGAAGATGGAGCTGACCATCTTCCTCCAGAACAACAAAGACATGCTCGCGTGGTCACCATCTGACATGCCCGGCATCGACCCAAACATCATCTGCCATCGGCTCCATGTCAACCCTGCTAGCAAGCCCGTGGTGCAGAAGAGACACAACTTTGCTCCTGAGCGGGTCGTGATCATTGAAGCCGTGATCGACAAGCTCCTAGCTGCCGATTTCATTGAGGAGGCCTCCTACTCGGAATGGCTGACCAACGTTGTTCTGGTGGAAAAACAAGAAAAGGAAAAATGGAGAGTATGTGTCGATTACACCGACCTCAACAAAGCATGCCCTAAAGACAACTTCCCATTGCCGAGAATCGACAAGCTCGTGGATTCAACTTCCGGCAACCAGCTGCTCAGTTTCAAGGATGCTTACTCCGGCTATAATCAAATTATGATGTACGATGATGACAAGGCGAAGACTTCTTTCATCATCGAAAGAGGGACCTACTGCTACAAGGTCATGCGCTTTAGGCTAAAGAACGCCGGAGCAACCTACCAAAGGCTCGTGAATAAAATTTTCAAGGCACAGATCGGCAGAACCATGGAGGTGTACGTGGACGATATGCTGGTTAAAGCCCCCAAGCGAGCAGACCACCTCAAAAACCTCACCGAGGCGTTCAGCTTGCTCCGCCAATATTGCATGAAGCTGAATCCAAGTAAATGCACGTTCGGTGTATCGTCTGGCCGGTTCCTAGGGTACTTAGTGACGCCTTCCACAGTGAAGGAAATACAAAGCTTGACGGGCAGAGCAACGACCCTTAACAGATTCCTCTCAAAATATACCGACAAGTGCAGACCATTCTTCAAAGCTTTGAAGAAAAGATAAAAAGACAAATGGGATGAAGAGTGAGTAGCTTTCCAGAATCTAAATACCTACCTTCACCTCCCCTGCTCTCAAAGCCAGTTCCTGGTGAAGACTTATTCGTGTATCTGGCAGTGTCCAACTCTGCCGTCAGCTCAGCTCTCATCCAGGAAGAACTTGGGGCCTAACATCCGATATTCTACACGTCAAAAGCTCTCCTCGATGCATCGCTACCCGAAATTGGAGAAGCTCATTTTGGTCCTTGTGGTTTCTGCGAGAAAGCTGCGACCTTATTACAAGCTCACCGAGTCATCGTCATGACCGACTTTCCTTTGAGATCAATCCTCCACAGCCCTGATGCTTCTCAGCGACTTATGAAGTGGGCTATAGAGCTAAGCCAATACGATCTCCTCTACCGGCCGAAGACTGCAATAAAAGCTCAAGCCTTAGCAGACTTTGTTGCAGAATTCACACTATCAGCCGAAAAGGAGAAGCTGGTCAGCCAAAAGAAGGAAAGTTTGAGAGCAGACAAGACCTCCACTGAACCTGACCAACCCAGAGACATGTGGTAGTTGCGCGTAGACGGAGCGTCGAACCAGAAAGGAGCTGGAGCAGGCATCGTCATCATCACCCCGGATGGAACCCTGCTAGAGCAAGCTATCACGCTTGGCTTCCCGGCTTCAAACAACAAGGCAGAGTACGAGGCATTGCTCGCTGGCTGCGCTTGGCAAAGGAGCTATCAATCAAAAAGTTGGCCATCTACTCATATTCCCAGCTGATCACAAGTCAAGCCTTAGGAGAGTACGTGGCGAAGCACCCGAGGATGATCCTGTACCTTGACAAAGTCCAAGAGTTATTGAAGGCGTTTCCCACCTTCACCATCCAGCAAGTGCCCCGAGCAGAGAACGCGCACGCAGATGCACTGGCAAGCTTAGGATCGGCGCTGGATACCCAGTTCAGACGCTCCATCCCAGTCGAGCACCTCGACTAGCATAGCATAGAAGAGGCAGAGCAACCGGACCTGATGCAGATCGATGAGGATCCTAGCTGGCAAGACCCCATCATTGACTATCTAGTGGATGAAAACCTGCTCGAGGACAAGTCCGAGGCCAGAAAAATCAAGCAGAAGGCTGCAAGATACTACATGAAAAGCAACATGCTTATCCGCAAATCATACTTCGGGCCTCATCTCACTTGCATCAAGTACCCGCAAACGCTCGAGGTTCTCTGCAAGATACACGACAGCGAATGTGGAAATCACGCTGGGGGCAGATCGCTTGCTCAGAAGGCTCTTAGCATAGGCTATTTCTGGCCTACCATGCGCCAAGACTCCACAGAGTATGCTCGAAGATGTGATCGATGCCAACGCTACAAGCCGGTCCCTGGCCTGCCCGCTAAGGAATACCATATGCAGAACAGTCCATGGCCATTCATGCAATGAGCCATTGATTTGGTGGGACCTATGCTGACGGCGCCTGCCAATAAAGAGATGATGATCGTTGCCACTGATTACTTGACCAAATGGATTGAGGTTGATGCTTTATCTTCTACCAAGGAGGCCGATGTTGAACGGTTCATCTGGAAGAACATTATTTGCAGATTCGGTTGCCCGCAATCAATAGTCACCGACAACGTACACAGTTCGTGGGCAGGCAGACCACCGCATTCCTTGCGAAGTATGGCATCAAACAGCACCTGTCAACTCCTAGATAACCGTAAGGCAATGGCTAAGCAGAGGCATCCAACAAAATCGTGTTGGACTGCGTAAAGGAAAGACTGGAATGCGCAAAACGAAAATGGGTCGACGGGTTGCCAGGAGTCCTATGAGCTTATCGCACAACCAAAAGGAGATCAATCGGAGAGACACCATTTTCCCTGGCCTATGGGAACAGAAGCAATCATTACCCCACACATCACAGTCCCTTCCATGAGCATCGAGGTGGGTAGTCTTGACCAAAACTGCAAGCAGATGAAAGTCAACCTTGATCTGCTCGAAGAGGAACGAGAAAAGGTCATTGTTCGAGTTGCAGCTTACTAACAGTAGCTCACATCTTGCTACAATAAAAAGGCCATTGTTCGAGTTGCAACTTACCAGCAGCAGCTCACGTCTTACCACAGCAAGAAGACCATTGTTCGAGCAGCAGCATACCATCAGCAGCTAGCATCTTGCAACAACAAGACCATTGTTCGAGTTGCAGCTTACCAGCTCGACTCCAAGTAGGCGACGGGCCTCCTTCATCTCCATTGCAGACAAGTTGCTCCATGAAGCACGAACTCAATGGAGTCTTTCTCGAGCATTGTGTCCCTAACATACGCTCGTAGGCGACAAGCCTCATCTCCATTGCAGACAAGCTGCACCACAAAGCACAAACTCAATGGAGTCTTTTTTGAGCATTGTGTCCTTGACATACGCTCGTAGGCGACAAGCCTCATCTTCATTGCAGACAAGTTGCTCCACGAAGCACGAACTCAATGGAGTCTTTTTCGAGCATTGTGTCCCTGACATATGCTCGTAGGTGACAAGCCTCATCTCCATTGTAGACAAGCTGCTCCTCGAAGCACAAACTCAATGGAGACTTTTTCGAGCATTGTGTCCCCGACATACGCTCGCAGGTGACAAGCCTCATCTCCATTGCAGACAAGCTGCTTCACGAAGCACAAACTCAATGGAGTCTTTTTCGAGCATTGTGTCCTCGACATACGCTCACAGGCGACTCCATTATAGACAAGCTGCTTCACGAAGCACAAACTCAATGGAATCCTTTTCGAGCATTGTGTCCCTGACATACGCTCGCAAACGACAAGCCTCATCTCCATTGTAGACAAGCTGCTCCTCGAAGCACAAACTCAATAGAGTCTTTTTCGAGCATTATGTCCCCGACATACGCTCGCAGGTGACAAGCCTTATTTCCATTGCAGACAAGCTGCTCCACGAAGCACAAACTCAATGAAGTCTTTTTCGAGCATTATGTCCCCGACATATGCTAGCAGGCGACAAGCCTCACCTCCACTGAAGGCAAGCTACTCCTCGAGTACAAGCTTCATGGAGTCTTTTCAAGTGTTATGTCCCCGACATACGCACACAGGCGACGAGCCTTATCTCCATTGTAGGCAAGCTATTTCGCGAGTACAAACTCAATGGAGTCTTTTTCAAGTGCTATGTCTCCGGATGTACACTTACAAGATACAATGAGAATTGAAGTTTGAAAGACAACGGAAAATTCCATAACAAAGCAGCCAACCAGCACCATCTACTCAACGGCCTCACCTGCATTCTCCTTCGCAAATGGTCTAACCTTATCAGCTACGCCACCTTGGGAGTTGTCTTCCTCCATTGTAGCTTCATTTGCTATATGCTCTTCAACTGCTTCTGCATCCACAACATTGCTCTGCTCACTTTGAGCAGGGGGCAGGTCAAGATAAAGCTGCTTACCGTCTTCATGTTCGAGAGGGCAACAAGGAGAAGCACTATTCCTTCAATCCGAGTATCTCAACTTGTACGCATTAGCAACAATCTCATGCTTGGATGCCTCCGTGGCTTCAACATGAGTGTCAAACTTGACCATCGGAGCTATCATCAACTTCTGGACCGGCAGTTCGCGGAACTTAAGGACTCTTTGCTCGAGCGGACGACTCTTTAGCTCTCTTGGCCGAAACTCGCAACATTGAGTTAGCTCTGTGCTTGACTGTTCGTGGCTTTGCAGACAAGTCGTGATTTCTAGACAGATGTACAGTCCTCTCAGTTTGATCCCAGGATCGGCACAAGCAACTCAAACCCCGTTTCTCAACAGCCTCCTCACAGGGTAGATCATGGGTTTTAGGCAGTTCGAGTGGATACCTGAGCAGAATATCCCGGACCTCCTACATGCCATTGATCTTCTTACTGTTCGTGCTGACGAGGCACTTGATCCTGGTAGATGAAGAAGCAACTCCCATAGGGACATTCCTAGCAAACGAGACCCCCTTACGGAAGACTTGCTCGTGGAAGAATGAGGAAGCTTGGTCGAGAACTTCTCCCGCTCAACTAGCAGATCATCTAGGTCCGAGCCATGCAGCTCTCATCTTTCAACATCTTCGGCCGGGGGCAGACCATCAGCCTCCTTCTGATGTTCACTCAGCCACCAGCACAATCCACAAAACCTGGCAAGGATGTTTAAAGCTTGATGAACATTGATCGTGTTCGGGCTGAGATCGAGCTTCTTGTGGATGTCATTTTCTACAAGCAGAAGACAGAAGTCAGTCAGACGCACAATAAAGAATTCCATGGCTACTGTAGCAGATCAAAGGGATGCAACTTACCATCACAGTAGGTGAGAGGAACGAGCGGACCATCGCCAACCTCCCCTACCCATCTGCTGCTGACTTCCAACATGTCCGTGCTCCACACATGATCACCTTCACTCATACTGTTCCTAGTTCGTGTCACAAAAAGAAGGAATTGAAGTAGTTTGGATCAACCACAAATAAGCCGACCCAAACTGCCACTTGCTCCAGCAGCAGGCCGGCTGCCTCCAACCCAGTTACAGCTGGACAACCCAAGTTAAAAGACCAAAGTGGCAAGTCAAAGACCTCCTCCACGCAGGAGCCCAAATCAAAGAAGGAAGCCCAGTTACAGCTGGATAGCCCAACAGATAATTCACATCTCCTACATGCCGCCACACGCCATGCAGAAGCTGGGGGGCATTTGTGGGAACCAATTAAATCAAAACCCTAGGTCAAATAATTCATTTCATTTGGGGATTATTTGACCTAATTGGGAATTACTCAACCTAATTGGGAGTTACTCAATTTAATTGGGGGTTACCCAATTAAATTGATAATAACCTAATTAAATTGAGATTTGATTTGATACCTACCAGAATTAGGGATTTGATTTACCCTAATAAATCAAATCCCTAATTAATCAAATCAATGCCAAATCGGGGAGGAATAATTCCTTACCAACTACGAAATTATTCCTCTGAAACCCTAGCCTCCGAGACTACTATAAAAAGATGGCCACACACAAGGGTGGAGGTACGTCTAAATTCCTACTGAAACTCTGCAGAAATTATTTCTCACAAACCCTAGCCACCACTTTCTTTCTCTCTCTGACACAAGGCTCCGGCCACCCAGTTTTCCTTGAAATACCCTACCTAACTTAGGCATTGGAGAGCCTTTGGCCAACACCCCCTGGGTGTAGTCCTTTTACCCCGATTTGTTTTACAGGGAGAAAGAGAAGTGGAGAAGACGAACGAATCTTAGACGAATATTCTAGTGGGACGAAATTTGCTCCCACAGTTGTCATAAAATAAGGTTATCCCCAACTATTTTCCTAAATTTTGTCAACAATACCTATCATCTAAGTGCGTGTATCGTACAAAGCAGATTTCAAGGGCGACAAAATAATACAACTGTTGATTGACCAAATGCTATTCTGCGTTTGGTATACCAAAACATTATTCTTCATTTTGCTTCTACTGTTAAGGTCACCGATCGGGATCAATAATATAGATAAGGACAATGTTGGCGATCGATTATACAATGTGTTATATACAAGCAAAGTTTTAGTCAATAAAGACGACCCACACCCAACAAGCTATAAATATGCATTCATTTCTTCTCTTTTCTCACACCATTACCTCACATCATCACAATACATTTAAGAGAAATCGCCAGGGAGTATATATACTACAACTCTAAGCTCGAACTTAGAAAAAAGAAGAAGAAGAAGCGAGAATGGCATCTGATCAATGTCAAGGCAGCACAGGTAAGATAACAGGCCTTTTATAATATTCATGCTCATGTCATTTAATATATATATATACATAATTAATACAATTATTTTTTTGTTCTAAATAGGTAAGTATGTATGGCCTGAGCTGCTGGGAGTGGAGGGGACAGTTGCGGAGGCAACAATTGAGAGGGAGAATTCTACCGTCAAAGTTGAGGTGGTGTTGGAAGGAACCATTGTCCCTGCAGATTTCGTATGCGTACCTGACAGGGTTCGTGTTTGGGTCGACACAGATGGCTTGGTTACTAGGGTTCCTGTAATTGGTTAACTTAATTATTAATATGTTATGCAAATAAGGAGTGGTAATATACTCCATGCATTATTTGTGTTGGAAGCAGCCAATTTTTTTTTTGTTATCTCAATGTATTCTGTGTGAAGCTCAATATACAACACTTCAAAACATTGAAAATGGTGATAAATAAATCTCTTAACAAGGGCTAGCTAGTAATAATTGTAATCTGAAAGCCTTAATTAGCAAATGCATTCAAACTCTACCTCAAAAAAATCATCATCAACTACCGATGATTGGTCGACTTGAATTCCAAGCCAACGAGAAAGATTCTCTGTGCAGCAAGCCAATTTTCATGCCTCCAAATGTCTCACACAATGGAAAACAGAATACTTTAAAAGAATGTGAGTTCTTGAGCACCCTTAAACCAATTTTGCAAGGGGAAATTACTAAAATTGATATTTTAACAGGTTTCACCACCCAAGTAAACTATAGTACATGAAAAAGGCGTCTGCATGACCCGATGAGGACACCGGACACAGAAGTGTGGTTGATAATGTTGACCACCTCTCCAACAGAAATATGTTCTATCCATTTGAGTCTCATCCCTATTAGAGAAATGGCAAATAATTGTGGTTTAAATAGAGAAAAGACCTGCTCTTAAGATTGTTAGAGAAAGGAAATCTAGCAGGTATGAAGAGAATCACAGAAAATGATTAGAGAATTTGCTTCTATATTTTTGTTGTATCTTGAGCTCTCTGTTTTTTTCTGTATATCAGCTCATTCACGCACACAGTACAAAACCGTTGGAGGAGAGAGAGAGATAGACACAATTCTAAACTCAATCTCAACCATCCATTACATACCCTTAGATTAGGACACTTGTCCATTGCCAAGCCCTATGAGACTTAACCAACCTGATACAATATTTCTAACTCAGCCTATGAGCTGAGGCCCAACCCACAAAACAAACTACCAATCAATTCACTAATTTATACACTAACACTTCCCTTTAAATTGTGGACTGATTTCACACCAAGAAGCTCTCTAAGATAAGTGAACTGCTCTCTTGCCAGGGCTTTGGTGAAGATATCAGCTGCTTGCTTTTCTGTAGGACAGTAAACTATATCGATCACTCCTTGCTGCAATGCTTCCTTGATGTAGTGATACTTCCGATTTATATGCTTGGTTTTCTGATGGAATATAGGGTTCTTAGTGATAGCAATGGCTGAGGTATTGTCACAGTTCATCGGTGTTGCAGCAGTCTGCATTTCACCAAAATCTTCCAACACAAACCTTAACCAAGTGGCTTGTGTTGTTGCCTCTGAAGCACTCACATATTCTGCCTCAGCTGTAGATAAAGCAACACATTGTTGCTTCACAGATGCCCAAGAGAAAATTCCACTGCCAAATGTAAAGGCATATCCAGATGTACTCTTCATATCCTCTTCTGATCCAGACCAGTCACTATCACAAAAGCCCACCAAAACTGAACCTTCTCCTTTCTTGTACTCCAAACCAAAATCAAGAGTCCCTTGGATATATCTTAGAACTCTCTTTGCTGTCCCATAATGCTTGTTTGTGGGACAATGCATAAACCTTGCCAACAAACATGCAGCATACATTATGTCAGGCCTTGTTGCTGTGAGATACAGCAAGCTTCCCACAATTTTCCTGTATTGAGCTTCATCTGCAGCTCCACTATCATCATCCTTCCTCAGTTTATCATGTGGTACCAGGGGAATGCTCACAGGTTTACAGTCCTGAAGCCCAAACCTCTTCAACAGTATTTTCTTTGATGTATGAAGATGAATCTTCAGTTTGCATAACCCCCATTCCTAGAAAATGGTGTAGTAAACCCAAATCTGTCATTTCATACTTGTGCATCATATCAGTCTTAAACTCCTGTAATAACTCTTGAGAATTTCCAGTATAAACTATATCATCAACATATATAGATATGATGACCAGCTCTGAGTTTCCCTTACACTTCACATATAGAGTTGCCTCGCTGGTACTCCTTTTGAAACCACACTGCACAAGGTAGGAATCAATCTCTCCATACCAGGCCCTAGGTGCCTGCTTCAATCCATACAAAGCCTTGTGTAGTTTGTACACTTTATCCTCCTTACCCTTCACTAGAAATCCATCTGGCTGCGCTATGTAAACTTCTTCTTCAAGTACCCCATTCAAAAACGCAGATTTTACATCCAACTGATACAGCTTCCAGTTGTTCTTTGCAGCCAATGCAATGAGAGTCCTTATGGTGTCTAATCTGGCCACAGGTGCAAAGGTCTCATTATAATCAATCCCCGGCTTTTGTGCATAACCTTTTGCAACTAATCTGGCCTTGTTCTTCTGAATTGACCCATCTAGATTCAATTTTGTCTTGTATACCCATTTTACCCCAATCACAAGTTTATCAAATGGTCTGTTCACCAACTCCCATGTCTGATTCTTTTCTATCATGCTTATCTCATTTTCCATTGCCTTTCTCCATGCCTCATCCTTTGCAGCCTCATCAAAGCACTCAGGCTCAATAATGCATACATGGCACCTTTAATAAATTTCACTTAAATTTCTATATCTCAATGGAGTATCATCATACTGAGGATGACTACTTGATTCTCCACCCTCAGTAGCTAAGGGAATCTCACTTTCAACTTGAGTATCATCAGAGGTCACTTGATCTTGATTTTCCAACTCATCAGTAGTTCTATCCATGTTTGTATATCTGTTTGCAGATAAAGGAATACAGATTTCCTTAACTTTGTGCTTCTCCCAATCCCACTTGCCATGTTCATCAAAGATCACATCTCTAGAGAGTATCACTTTCTCAGTTATAGGATTCAATATCCTATATCCCTTCTCACAGATGCCGTAGCCAATAAGGACACCCATGACACTTGTTGCTTCCAGCTTGTGTCTCACAGCTCCTGGAACTAAGGGATAACACATTGAGCCAAACACCTTTAAATGTTTAATACCTGGCTTTCTTCCACTAAACCTCTCAAAAGGTGTAGAGGATTCTAAAGCCTTTGTTGGACTTCGATTTAACAGATATACTGCTGTGTTCACTGCTTCACACCACAGATTGTATGGCAGCTCTTTCTCATGAATCATGCATTTTGCCATTTCCATGATGGTTCTGTTCTTCCTCTCTGCCACGCCGTTCTGTTGAGGAGAATATGAAATGGTAAGCTGCCTCTCTATTCACAAATCTTCACAAAACTGCACAAACTCATGTGAGTTGAACTCTCCTCCCCTATCTGTTCGCAACCTCTTTACATGATATCCACATTGCAATTCCACCATCACTTTAAATTTCTTAAACACATGAAATGCATCTGATTTGTTTCTCAAGAAATATACCCAGCACATTCTTGAGTAGTCATCAATGAATGTGATAAAGTATCTATTTCCTCCCAAACTTGGTGTTTGCATAGGACCACATATATCCGAATGGATCAAACCTAGTGGCTCCTTTGCTCTCCATTTCGATTCTTGTGGAAATGCCTCTCTATGATTCTTCCCCATTGCACATCCATGACAAACTGCATCATGCACTTGGATTTCAGGCAGCCCCAGTACAAGTTCTTGTGTCTGTAACAGCTTGAGACTTTTGAAGTTTAAGTGCCCAAACCTCTTGTGCCACAGCTTGGAACACTCATGCACACTGGTTTTCAAAGCAAACTCTTTGTTTGTATTGAAAACTAGTGGAAAACACCTGTTTCCTTTCTGCCTTACACTTACTACCAAATGTTGTAAAGTTCTATCATCAAATATGTCCGCCTTGCAATCTCCGAACAAGAGAAAATAGCCATGATCCGTCATTTGTCCCACACTGAGCAAGTTTTCTGCAAGGCCAGGTACCAACATGACTTCTTTTATGTACCGTTTGCCTTTTGTAGTTTCAATGACCAAAATCTCTACGAAGGCCCTGGAGTTTCACAGATCTTACCTGTTTGTCACCCACAAATTCTTGTTTTAAAATGTCCCACGCAGCTTTTGCACTTCCTGAGTTGCAATCCTTGGAAAAATCTGATCGGACACAGCTCCTTGAATAATGCCTAATGCTCTGGCATCTTTCACAGCATACTCACGCAATAGCTTCTTCTCCGCCTCCGTGAGTGCCTCCTCCTTCACCGGAATCTTATACCCATTCTCAACCATCTCCCATAGCTCGTGTGATCGAAAGATGGTTTTCATCTTGATTTGCCAGAAATCGAAGTTTTCGTCATTGAAGATTGGCGCTCTGAGTTCTCCTCCTCCAGATCCAGACATGTTAGTCTAGAATACTGATTTGAGCTCAAGAATCACGCAATGAGCTTTTGCTTACAGAATCGAGCCCAAAACCTCACAGTCACAACGCCCAGAAAGATTAGATCGAACCTGGCTCTGAGGCCATGTTAGAGAAAGGAAATCTAGCAGGTATGAAGAGAATCACAGAAAATGATTAGAGAATTTGCTTCTATATTTTTGTTGTATCTTGAGCTCTCTGTTTTTTTCTGTATATCAGCTCACTCACGCACAGAGTACAAAACCGTTGGAGGAGAGAGAGAGATAGACACAATTCTAAACTCAATCTCAACCATCCATTACATACCCTTAGATTAGGACACTTGTCCATTGCCAAGCCCTATGAGACTTAACCAACCTGATACAATATTTCTAACTCAGCCTATGAGCTGAGGCCCAACCCACAAAACAAACTACCAATCAGTTCACTAATTTATACACTAACAAAGATTACTAACTTAGAGCTCACAGATCCAATTCTTAGACTGAAAAAATATGGGGGCAAAACAGAAGTGATGAAAAGCCCTTCCCCTGCTCATGCCAGACCTTAAACTAGTCCAATATAATTGTTCTGTTTGAAAACTGAAACAAAGAAGAAAAATTAAGATACGGAGCAACTCTTCTCAAAATCTCAAAAGGAAATGCGCTGAGTTGGAATCTCATTCTAACTAAGGATTCTTGTGGTTCTGGAGGAATGTTTGACTTTTGCAGTCAACCCTAGATTGCTCAATCAATAAAGCAAGCAAAATTGTTCAATCAACCAAACCAAGATGCGAAATTTGAAATGATGAGTTTTTCTTAGCTCCCAACATTTTTTTTCAAACAATGTTCAAGTTTATTACATGGGCGTTATTCCTCCTTATTTTTCTAATTTTATTTTACGTGTATTTCAGGTTTTGTCAACAGCACTTATCATCTAAGTAGGTGATGTGATGAATCGTACAACCAGATTTCATTACCGTCAATAAAACTGACTTTATTGCTGTTATTTGACCAAGTACTAGTTCTTCATCTTTATAACAACAAAAATTTAAGTTCATACTAGCGAGATAGTTAATCTTGGCGATGAAGCATCCAATCGAAATAGTCAATAATGACCAGCCACAAGCTATCTCTCCAATTGTAGAAAAATATATTGGGTAAGAATATTTTATTAATATGTGAATGAGAAATATATATACAATTACATTCCTTGCTCTACAAGACTTTTATCCCTACAAGTTAGGAATACAGCTACAGCTAGGATTACATCGTCTAACACTCCCCCTCAAGTTGGAGAGTGAATGTCAAGAACACCCAACTTGCGTATCAAAGTTGAAAACTTGTCCTTCCCAAGGGGCTTAGTGAACAAATCTGCCAACTGGTGTGTCGTACGCACATAATCTGTCGCTACGGTTCCATCTGCAATCTTATCGCGTATAAAATGACAATCCATCTCAATGTGACGAGTTCTTTCATGAAAAACAGGATTCGCGGCTATATGCAATGCAGCTTGATTATCACAAAATAAAACAGAAGGACCTTCCAAAGGAATATTCAAATCCTTCAACAAAAAACGAAGCCAAACTAACTCACAACAAGCACCTGCCATTGCCCTATATTCTGCCTCAGCTGAAGAAAGCGACACAGTTTTCTGTCGCTTTGTTCGCCACGAAATCAGAGAATTTCCCAAGAATACACAATACCCAGTAGTCGAACGACGAGTGATAGGACAACCGGCCCAGTCAGAGTCGCAAAATGCAGCTAACTTAGTCTGGTTGTCAGAACGAAATAATAAGCCTTGACCTGGAGTTGATTTCAAATAACGAACAACACGAAGCGCAACATCCATATGAGGAACACGGGGCTCATGCATAAACCGACTCAAAACATGCACGGAATATGTGATATCTGGCCGAGTTATGGTGAGATAAATCAACCGTCCTACTAAGCGCCGATACTTTTCAGGATCCTTGAGAAGTTCTCCTCGATCAGATAATTTTGTGTCATCCATGGGAAAAGCAATGGGCCGTGCACCCAGAAAACCATAATCCTTGAGAATCTCCAATGCATACTTTCGCTGTGAAATATAAATTCCAAGTTGAGAGCGAGAAACCTCGATACCCAAAAAATATTTTAGTTCCCCAAGGTCTTTTATCCGAAAGTGGTCACGGAGAAGAAAAGACTTCAGAGAATCAATGGCCCTGACGTCATTCCCTGTAATCACAATATCGTCCACATAAATGAGTAAGGTTGTGAAAGAAGTACCGGACTTTCTGGTGAACAATGAATAGTCAGCTTTTGATTGTTGGAATTCAGCGGAAAGAATGGCAGTAGTGAATTTAGCAAACCATTGGCGAGAAGCCTGCTTGAGACCATATAGAGATTTATGAAGGCGACACACAAGATTCTCCCCCTGTCGCCGAAGACCAGGAGGAGGAGACATATAAATTTCCTCATGTAAATCACCGTGCAAAAAGGCATTATTAACATCGAGATGATGAAGAGACCAAGACTGACTAGCAGCAAGAGCAAGAAGACAACGCACAGTAATCATCTTAGCAGTAGGGGAAAAAGTGTCATGATAATCAATACCTGCAGCATGTGTGTAACCTTTAGCAACCAAGCGAGCTTTGTAACGCTCAATAGAACCATCAGAATTTTACTTCAATTTGTACACCCATTTACAATCAATGGGAGCTTTGCCAGGGGGCAGGGTAGTCAGAGTCCAAGTACCATTGGCATGTAATGCCTGAAGCTCCTCATGCATGGCACGACGCCAATTAGGATCACTGGCAGCCTCGGCAAAGGAGGAGGGCTCCACATGCCGACTGACAGAATATGTATATGAAAGATGGTTGGGTGAGTAACGGTGATAAGAAATAAAATTACAGAGTGGATAACGCGTACCAGGTGGAGAACTGGGCCGCGAAGTCGAGGATTGGTGTGGCGGCAGAATCACCTGCGAGCAAACGTAGTCCTTTAAATAGGATGGGGATGTACGGGTGCGGGAAGAAATGCGGGGGGCGGGGAAAGGTTGAGAAGGAGGTGGGAGCGAGGAGGGGTTGGGGTCCGGGGGTGAACTAGATGGGATATCGGGAGAGGGAGCAGAGTGGTCAGGGAAGGTGTCATTAAGAGGAGGAGGAGGAGGAGGAGCCGTGGAGGGAGAGGTGGATGGGTCGGCAAGAGGGGCAGTAAGGGGTTGTGGTGTAGGGACAGGGGATGGGGGATAAGGAAAGTCCAGAGAGGAAGGGAGAGGCAAGGGAGGCGTGGGGGATGGGGTAGAGGTGGGGGGGAAGAGTAAAAGGGAAGGAATCTTCATGGAAGATTACGTCCCGACTTGTGAAGAGGCGGTGAGTGTCTAGGTCATATAGTTTGTAGGCCTTTTGGCCGGGAGGGTAACCAAGGAAGATGCAACGGTGAGCCCTAGGGGAAAATTAGTGGGTGGAAGGGACAGAGGTGGCATAGGCTAAACAACCAAAAACACGGAAGTGATCATAGGTGGGGACTTTGTTATGAAGGACTGCAAACGGTGTGTGATTATGGAGAAGACGGGTGGGAAGACGATTTATTAAATAAGCAGCGGTAAGGATACATTCACCCCAAAATTTGAGGGGAAGATTGGACTGGAAGCGAAGTGCACGTGCGGTTTCTAAGAGGTGTCTATGTTTGCGTTCAACAACGCCATTTTGTTGAGGGGTATAGACACAAGAAGTTTGAAGTAAAACCCCATGATCTGAAAAAAAATGGACGAAGAGAAAGAAATTCGCCGCCATTGTCAGTGCGAATGCAACGAATTTTAGCATGGAATTGGGTACTGACATAAGCAAAAAAATCCTTGAGTAATTGTTGAGTATCAGATTTATGTTTCATGAGGAAAACCCATGTAAAACGAGAAAAATCATCCACAATGGTTAAAAAATAATGAGCTCCAGAAAGGGAAGTTTGACGATTCGGGCCCCAAATATCACAATGAATTAAAGCAAAAGGAAAGGTTGTTGAAATTGAACTTAAACCAAAGGTTGACGAGTTTGTTTTGCCAAAGGACAAACATCACACACATGACTAGAATCAAAAGAACAATGTAAAAAACTAGAAGCTAAAGCTTGCAAACGAGGAGGGAAGGATGACCAAGGCGCCTATGCCACAGGGAAGACGGGATGGTGATGACATTGCAGAGGGGGTGACTGGATGGGATGGAGGAGGCAAGAGCCACAAGATAATATAGGTCACCACGTCGCTTACCCACACCAATCGTCGCCTTCGAAACCAAGTCCTGCAAAACACACCAAGAGGGAAAGAATGTTACGGAACACGATAATCCATCTGTAAGCTTACCAACCGATAAAAGGTCCACTTTAAAAGTAGGGACGCATAAAACATCCTTCAAAAAAACAGAGGAATTTAAATGAAGAGTGCCAGTGGAAGTAATAGGGGCGGTAGCACCACTGGGCAAAGAAACAGGTGGCAAATGCGAAGCAGAAGTATTAACCAAACACGAGGCGGAAGAGGTAATATGATCCGTAGCGCCACTGTCAAGGATCCATTGACCAAGACGAGAAGCTACGGGAAAACAAACCTTTGGTAAAATCCTCACCAAAAACAGCATGAGCCTGAGGAGAGGAAGGAGGCTGGGCACCGTCACTGAGGGCAGCAAGAACTCGGGAGTGTTGGTCGGCTGAGAGATGGGGCATAGCAATCTGGACATCATGCAGCGTGGGGCTGCCCTTGCACGTGGTGACCTGAAGGAGGGCTGGTAGTGGGCCAAGGATGAGCAGCATGGGAGGTTACGGGCAGAAGGGGCAGCACCATTGCTGCGTGAAGAACCAGCACCATTGTTGCGTGAAGAACCAGCAGAGGTAGAGCGACGGGGTGGCCTCCACGGCTGGCCATGGAGAGGATGACCAACAGGGTAACCATGAAGCTTGTGGCAATTGTCACGGGTGTGAAAATCGTAGTTGCAATAGGTGCAGTGAAGAGGAGGACGGTCGGAGGAAGCACGGGACGATCCACGGACCGCCATGGCTGCAGCAGATTGGTCGACGGAACGGGGAGAACCCATCGAACGTTGCTTCTCGGCCTGAGACACGGAGGAACAGGCATGGCGAACGGTGGGCAGGGGGCTCATCAAGAGGATTTGATCACGAACGGCAGAAAAAGACTCGTTAAGCCCCATGAGAAACTGCATAAGCTGCTTTCTGTCGTTCTTGGTGCCTGAAGAACAAGTGCAGGGTTCGTTGTACGAGGCAAGTTCGTCCCAAAGGCCTTTGAGACGAGTGAAATAGGCAGAAACAGAAGAAGTCCCTTGGGAGATGGTGGCAATTGCACGGTTGAGTTGAAAGATGCGAGGAGCGTTGCTTTGGGAAAACCGTTCACGGAGGTCGTCCCAAACAGCTTTGGCAGTGGTGGAAAAAAGGACGGACTCGGCAAGGTCAGGCTCCAAAGAATGGAGAAGCCAAGAAAGAATCATATCGTTGCAGCGGCGCCAGGCAGCGTGTTTATCAGGGTCCGTGGAGGAGGACGGTTCCCCAATGGTACCATGAATAAAGCCAAGTTTGTTCTTGGCGCTCAAAGAGATCTCCATGCCGCGTGCCCAGGTGGTATAATTGTCTCCATTTAATTTGGTGGAGACAAGAACAAGGTTAGGATGATCAGAATGGTGAGGGGAAAAAGGACTGGAATCTGAGTATCCCATGATGAAATAAAAACGGCAGGAGGAGTCAGCCGAAAACAAAATAAGGGGAAGCTAGGGTTTTGAGACCCTGCTCTGATACCATGTAGAAAAATATATTGGGTAAGAATATTTTATTAATATGTGAATGAGAAATATATATACAATTACATTCCTTGCTCTACAAGACTTTTATCCCTACAAGTTAGGAATACAGCTACAGCTAGGATTACATCGTCTAACACCAATGTTTGACTTTAAATATACATCTCTTCCTGATGCGAATACCTCACAAACAAAATATTGCAAAGAAAGAGAGATCTTATTCAGAGAGGAAAAGTTTGCATATTAAAACACAAAGCAAGGATGTCATCTGAGTGTCAAGGTAATGAACAAGTTCTTCTGTACGATTACAGATGCATGGTGTCTTTAGTTAATATACTGCAAGTTTGAATTTTTGAGTTCATATATATGCAGGTAAGGATACATGGCCTGAACTTCTGGGAGCTCAGGGGACAGATGCAGAGGCAACAATTGAGAGCGAGAATTCTTTGGTTGACGCTCAGATCGTGCTAGAAGGGACGATTGTCACTGCTGATTTCCGGTGCGATAGGGTTCGCGTTTGGGTTAATACTGATGGCATTGTTACAAGGGTCCCTATAATTGGTTAATTTAGACTCCAAGGACTTCACATCAGGGTGGTTTGAAGAAATTTACGTGAAATAATAAAATAAGGAGTTCTATTCTCCATGAATTTGTATAATTGTTTTCGAACATAATTTGTTTTTCTTTCTATATATGTATTCTATAAGAACGGTTTGATAAAGTCGACAGTAACTTATCTTCTTCTCTTCAATTAGTAATTGTTTCTGCTCAACTAGTAAAATAATAAATAGGCATGGGTTGGAAATTGGCTTTCTATTTTGGTGTTTGGAAAGCTCCACAGTTACCACTCAATCTTTAATCCATGTCCATCAACGAAGCCTCTAAAATTCATCTATAGATGCAATACAGCTAAACCCAGTTGGGAAACAAAAAGAAGATAAAATGATTGCAAAATCAAGAGGCTACTGCCAAACTGAAACTTATTTTTTTCCAGCCAAACGAAGTGCTCTACTAAAAGAAAACATCATTTACCAAATATTGTATTGTTATGGACTAAACTTTCTTTGGGGAGGGACAACCTCACGAAAACCCTATGAGTCATCTGCAACGCGCAAACGATGATCAGTTCCATTGGCCATCACACTATCTATCATGTTATACTTCTTATAACAATCCTTTTATAATATTCACGGTCATGTCATTTAATATATATACATGTAATTAATACAATTATTTTTTTAGTTCTAAATTAATTCATGTAATGCATATGCAGGTAAGTATGTATTTCCTGATCTGTTGGGAGTTTTTTTTGTGTGGGGGGGCGACAATTGAGACGGAGAAATCTTCGGTCGACATTGAGGTGGTGGTGGAAGGAACCATTGTCCTCCCAGATTTCGTATGCATACCTAGATATAGGGTTCGTGTTTGGGTCGACACAGATGGTTTGGTTCCTGTAATTGGTTAATTATATTATTATTAATATGTTACGCAAATAAGGAGTTGTAATATACTCCTTGCATTATTTGTGTTGGATGCAGTCAATTTATTTTTGTTATCTCAATGTATTCCGTGTGAAGCTCAATACATATAAGAGTGGTTTGATAAAGTTGACAGTAGTTTTCTTTTTCTCCTTTCTTCTTCTTTCTGTTCAACCGCAGTAAAGGTAAAGCTCAATGTACAACAGCTTTTACTCTTCAAAACATTGAAAATGGCGATAAATAAATCTCTTTACAAAGGCTAGCTAGTAATAATTGTAACAAAAGCCAAGGGGATTGATTCTCTGTACTGCAAGCCAAATTTCATGCCTCCAAATGTCTCACATTGGCCAATGGCATTGATTCTTGAGCACCCTTAAGCCAATTTTTCAGGGGAAAATTACAATAAAAATTTGATATTTTAACAGGTTTCACCACCCAAGTAAACTAGAGTACATGAAATAGGCGCCTGCATGACCCGATGAGGACACCAGACACAAAAGTGTGGTTGAGTCTCACCCCCATGGCAAATAATTGTGGTTCAAACAGAGAAAAGACCTGCTCTTGAGATTACTTGCTGAGAACCCACAAATCCAAGTCTTGACTGAAAAATTCTGGGGGCAAAACAGAAGTGACGATTTGATTAGCCTTGAGTCTCAAGACAGAATTGCACTTGGGGCTGGCTGTGTTTGAAACTAAAACCAGTGAAGCACTGAAATAACACTATGAATAATTAAATAACAATTCTAAAAGCTAATGTTACTGTTTCATCAATTTAAAGCTAGTGCACTGATCCTGCTATAAAAATAAGTTGCTGAAAATTGATTATTTGAAGAGGGAATTAAATGTTTCAAACCAATGGGTCCAATTTGATGAGTTAAACAGTTTTGTGCCTAGCTAGCTCCAGCATGACATTAGCCGCAGCAAAAGCCCTTCTCGTGCTCATGCCAGACCTTAAACTAGTCCAATATAATTGTTCTGCTTGAAAACTGAAACAAAAGAAGAAAAATTAAGATATGGAGAAAATGTTTGACTTTTGCAGTTAACCCTAGATTGTTCTATAAAGCAAGCAAAATTGTTCAATCAACCAAACCAAGATGCGAAATTTGAAATGATGACTTTTTCTTAACTCCCAACATTTTTTTTTTTCAAATAATGTTCAAGTTGATTACATTTACCAGTCAAACACGAATTCTTATTTAAATCACATGAGCGCTATTCCTCCTTTTTCCAATTTTATTTTACATGTATTTCAGGTTTTGTCAACAGCACTTATCATCTAAGTAGGTGATGTGATGAATCGTACAACCAGATTTCATATATTGTTCGTACATGTTTAAGTTCATATACTAGCCAGATAGTTAATCTCTTGGCGATGAAGCATCCAATCGAAATAGTCAATAATGACCAGCCACAAGCTATCTCTCCAATGTTTGACTATAAATATACATCTCTTCCTGATGCCAATACCTCACAAGAAAAATATTGCTAAGAAACATAGAGAGATTATTATTCAGAGAGGAAAAGTTTGCATATTAAGATAGAAAGCAAGGATGTCATTTGAGTGTCGAGCAGTGGCGAAGCCAGGATTTCATGTGTCTGGGGGCCTTTCACAAAATATAAACAATAAAAACTTCGAATTCACAAGACATCAAAACATCAAAAATCATATTGTCTATTCATTATAATCATAATTGTCCTCGACGAGTTTTCATATTTTGAAATCGTTCCATAACAACCTCGTCATCTATACTATTAAAAATGTCGTTCTCAATATATGCAACCAAGCAATCATTCATCCACAAATCCCCCATTCGATTGGATAACCGATTCTTCACAATATTCATAGCAGAAAATACTCGCTCTACACTTGCGGTCGCAACAGGTAGGATTAGTGCCAGTGTCAAAAGCAAGTACACTAAAGGGTAGATCTGATCTTTTTTTGTCTCAACCATCTTTTGCGCAAGATCAGTAATCCCTTTCAATTCTGTAAATTCATCGTTAGAGCTCACGTCCCAAATGTAATTCTCAAGTTGTTCTTCAAGTAATTTGAGGTCATACTCAGAAAAATCACTAGGATAAATTGGGCAAGTCGCATCAACTTTGCTTTATCAAAAGCAGAGAATGAATTACTTGGACTCAAGCATGCCATACAAAGAAGTAATTCAGTATTCTTCTCATTGAACCGATCATTTAACTCTCGGAGCTGAATATCAATAACATCAACGAATAAATCAACACGATAATGATGTAAGTTTGTGATGGGTTGAGCTTTACGTTTTGGTCTCCCTCCACTAGAAAAAATATCATCCATTTTAGGAATTTCAATATGATACTTGCCACAAAAGAAAGAAACTTGATCAAGTAAAGAATCCCAACCATTATCTCTCATGCTTTGCAATCTTCCTTTACATATTTTGACCAAGTCCATGGCATTCACAATATCTTGATCTTTCTTTTGTAATGCCTGAGACAAGTTGTTTGTGATTCCCAAAATTCTTTTCATCAAGTGTAGACCAAAAATGAAGCTGAATGATTGCATAAAAGTCAATAGAACCTTTGCTTCAAATTTTTGTTCGTAACCTGATCCATCTGTTCTTACAATCTTAAGCACATCTATCACAGATGGGAACATGTTTTTCAAACTGATTAAACAATTATAATGAGAGCTCCATCGTGTATCACTAGACCGCTTAAGATTAGTTTCTTGATTCAGGCCTTGTCCACTTAAGAGCTCATTATTATTGAGTGCTTCAAAAATTGCATCAGCATGCTTTTCTCTCAGCATATCACGGCGCTTAGCAGATGCACCCACAACATTCACCACATTAGAAACCATAGTAAATAAATCTGCAATTTCTGAATGTTTCTTTGCCACAGCTACCAGAGCTAGCTGAAGTTGATGAGCAAAACAATGAACATAAAAAGCAGAGTCATTCTCATTTAGCATGAGTGTTTTAAGACCACTAAACTCACCTCTCATATTACTTGCGCCATCATAACCCTGCCCTCGCAATCTAGAGATGCTTAATCCATGTCTCGAAAAGAAATCATCAACGGCTAACTTGAGTGAAGAAGATTTAGTATCTGTAACAAGTTCTTCTGTACGATTACAGATGCCACTAATATAAGCTAAATTACTTGTTATGGTGTCTTTAGTTTATAGACTGTAAGATTTTATTATTTTGTTCATATATATGCAGGTAAGAATAGATGGCCTGAACTTCTGGGAGCTCAGGGTACAGTTGCAGAGGCAAAAATTGAGAGGGAGAATCCTTCAGTTGATGCTGAGATCGTGCCAGAAGGGTCGTTTGTCACTGCTGATTTCCGGTGCGATAGGGTTCGTGTTTGGGTCGATACTGATGGCATTGTTACAAGGGTCCCTAGTATTGGTTAGTTTAGACTCAGGACTTCACTTCAGGGTGGCCAGTTCTGTTTTAGCAGGACTTGAAGAAATTTACGTGAAACAAGGAAATAAGGAATTCTATTCTCCATGCATTTGTATAATTGTTTTCGAACATAATTTGTTTTTCTTTCTATGTATTCTATATGAAGCTAATAACAACGGTTTGATAAAGTTGACAGTAACTTATCTTCTTCTCTTCAATTAGTAATTGTTTCTGTGCTCAATCAGTAAAAATAAGTAGACATGGGGGTTGGAAATTGGCTTTCTATTTTGGTGTTTGGAAAGCTCAACAGTTACCACTCAAGCTGTAATCCATGTCCATCAATGAAGACTCTAAAATTCATCTATAGATGCAACACAGCTAAACCCAGTAGTATATTTATTTATTTATAAAATGACTGCAAAATCAAGAGGCTACTGCCAAACTGAAGTTTTTTTTCAAGCCAAATGAAGTGCTCTACTAAAAGAAAACATCATTTACTAAATATTTTATTGTATACATAAATGCACTAAACTTTCTTGGGGGAGGGACAACCTCAAGAAAACCCTATCAGTCATCTGCAACACGCGAACAATGAGCAGTTCCATCAGCCATCACACTATATCTATCATGTTATACTTATTCTGATTACAGGAAATGATATTGATGCCATTAATTCTCTCAAAAAGTTTTCTACACACCCGCTTCCGTATCAAAGACTTAGGCGATTTGAAATATTTTTTGGGTATTAAAGTCTCCCGATCCAAGAAAGGCATTTATGTCTCACAAAGAAAATATGCACTTGAGATACTCAAAGATTATGGGTTCTTAGGTGCTCGACCAATTGACTTTCCAATGGAGGAAGCCAAGCTTTCTGACAAAGGTGAACTACTCAAAGGTCCTGAAAAATACAGACGATTGGTGGGACGATTGATTTATCTAACTATTACCCGACCAGACATCACTTATTCGGTACATGTCCTAAGCCGTTTCATGCACCAGCCACGATTACCTCACATGGATGCTGCTCTTCGAGTATTGTTTGATATCTCAAGTCTACTCCGGGTCAATGTTTGCTTTTTCAGTCTGATAACAAGTTAGATTTAATTTCTTATTGTGATTCGGATTGGGCTGGTTGTCCGATAACCCGCCATTCAACTACTGGATATTGTGTATTCTTGGGTAATTCATTGATTTCTTGGCGAACAAAGAGACAAAGGACGGATTCATTGTCCTCTGCAGAAGCCGATTATAGGGCCATGGCAAGCACCTGTTATGAGGTTACTTGGTTACGTTTTCTGTTGCAAGATTTGCACTTGCCATCTTCAGGAGCATCTCGTATGTATTGTGATAATCATGCGGCATTACATATAGCAGCAAATCCAATCTTCCATGAGAGAACACGACATATTGAGATGGATTGTCATTTTATTCGTGACAAAATGCTTGATGGTAATGTTTCTACATGGCATGTGAATTCTTCACAACAACTAGCTGATACATTTACGAAACCTTTGGGCAAGGAGAAGTTTTCAGCTATGTTACGCAAGTTGGGTGTTCTTGACATTCACTCTCCAACTTGAGGGGGAGTGTTAGAAAGTAAATGTATTTTAGAAAGGAAAGAATTTGTAATTGATTCATATATCCAATCCTTCCCTTAGATGGAATTCCTAGATTGTGGGATTCCTTATTGTACAAGGAAAACTCCTGTATATATCTATATGTTATTAATGAAATATCCATTCAAGCCAAATATATTTTTCTACAGTATTGGCTGTTTATAAAATTGTGAGGGGGTGTCATTTCTCAGAAGTAGAGACCCTAGGGATGTTCATATTTTAACTTTGTACTGGATTTGTCTATATTCTTTGGAAAGGATGGTGAACCTTTTTCAGTGGATTTGATTACTAGGGGATGCAATCTGAGTGCGCTCTTTCTCTAATAAGAGCTGTTGATGACGACGTGTGGCAAGAAATTCGAAATTTCAAGCAATGCCTGATTATGATGTTTGCAAAGCAAGAGGAGGAAGTAGTGTTTCTTGAAATGCCTGATTATGCTTTTTGATCGATTGGCCATGAACCTAATGTTTGATTGTTAATATTTGATGCCTCAGGTTTCACTGGACATCTGGATTTCATAATATTTTATGAAACATCCTTTCAATTAGTAAGAATGAAAAGTTCTCAGATTTTCCTACCACTTTGATTGTTATAAATTAACGTTCTTTCTATAAGTTTTGAACTTCAATTATATCAGGAAATGTTATGGGATTTGAAAACAGAGGTCTGGCGATTGGGGACTTACGTGTCAAAATAAGTATAGCCGTACTTGCGGCTGTATGTTTAAAAAAACATTAAAAACCAAGTATAGCCGCTCGGCTATACTCCTCCTTGTGATTATATCCCCCTTGAGATTATGATATTTTCAAAAAGTTGACAGTAATTCCCTTAATTCTTCTCTGTATTTCTTGTTTTTGTTTTTGCGAGTGTATAAAAAAAGCTACAGAAGTATTAATTTGTTATGCCATAAGCTAAACTGGGATTTGGAAGGCATTGGAGGGTTAAGTAGCCTTTTATTAAGTCTTGGGCTCCAACTTCCAACTTCCAACTTCCAAGTCCCACATTCCTTATTTATCTCCATGTTTCAAGTCATGTTGATTGATTGCCTCCACTCCCCAAGTTTAGAATGTATGGAAAGTGATTTGTTACTCCCACATACCACAGACCAAATTAGATAATTCTTTGTTTTGCTTCTGAGAAAGGATAAAAATAAAAGGCTTTTGACGTGAACCTTGATGTCAAAAAGATCAAGAGCTTACTTGCAATAGTAGTGTGATGTAAATCCAAAGATAAACAAGTGCAAGAGGGGAGATATTCAAGGTACTTCAAAGAAAGTAGTGTGCGCATGTACTAACGTAAGACAATGAAAACATGTTCGTGAAACTGAGAGTGTTTGTTCTCAAGATGATACAGCACCAAGGCCCAAACTAAGATTATCAAATACGTTCAGACAATTTTAGAATTCATACTAACATTTTTTTTAAGAAAAAACCGAGTAAAAATCTCAGCAGCAAGCGATGGTATGTTAATAAATTAGCAAAAGGTATTGCGGCTATCTCAGTTTTTTCCTTATTTTTTAAAAACATTCGTATGAACATGTACATACATATTTTTCATATTCACTACACATATTTTTTATATATAAAGTTTTCAATAATACACACAAAATTCACGTATTATACACATATTATTGAAAACAAATAATATACATCAAAATATTATATAGTGGCCGAATTTTTAAGTTGTAATTTGCCAAAATTTTGCCGAATAAAACAAGTACGTATTTTATTCGTATAGCCTCACGGCTATACCAAATTAATATCTATAAAATATAAAGTAATGCAACTAGGAGGGTCCCTTTTTTCTTTAGTTTTATTATTGAATAGTATCACCGCGCGGTTATACTGGGTTTTAAAAAAACAAAAAGTATAGCCGACTGGCTATTCTCGGGTTTTCCTAATTTTCCATACACTCAGTGTTTTCTAAATTATTTTAAAAAAAAACAAAAAGTACAGCCGCGCGGCTATACTCGATTTTGCAAATCGTTTCTCCACTCAACAAGAGCGCTGCCTCCTTTTGCTTTGAGAATCCAAGCGGGCCGGCACATCTTGTTGTGGCAATTGCAAATTTCTCATATTTGATGTAGCCAAAGCAGCAGCCTTCACGAATCCTAAAACCCTTTTTTTTCGCGTCTTTGTAATTTGTAGATATAGATAGAAAGGGATGACAAGTTGACTTGGAGTTTTTCACCTGAACACTTATAATGTGCTTGTAGCCGTTTGGGCCATAAGTATACTTCTGCCTTATAGTGTAATTCATATTCATCAAATATTTTAGAGATATTTTATCGGATCCGCATTTATATTTTAGCAGTCTGACCAAATTGACTTGGAATTGTTTTGTTTCCCATTTTTTCCAACTAATTTGCTATATTTTGTAAATGGGTTAAATTATAAATGTAAGAACTAAAAAGTCGTTTTTGGTTCATGTGGTTTTACTTACGTAAATTTTGTCTCTATTTTAAATCCCTAGCAATTCAAGGACACGTTACAAATTCTATTAAATTCCATTTAATTTTGTCCACAATACCTCTTCATGTTAGCAACGCATACTCCGTCGCAGAATTGGACATGCCATTGAATCGCTAGATCTCTATAGGGGTTTAATTGTCATAATTGAAACCATATGGGCAAAAGTGAAAATCTGACAAACTATAAAGACCTAAAGTGATGTTTGCCAATTGTGAAAATTACCATTGAGCACCCGAAGAACCAAGGGCTTTTTGTTTTTGGTTGTCTCAAAGGCTTTTTACACCATATAAAGGTGTTTGACTTTCACTGTAAAGGCTTTTCTTATCACTGTTGATTTCCGTGGAGAGAGAGAGAGAGGCGGTGCATCTTTGTGCCTATAAATATCAACATAACATCATCATTCATCTCCTGTCCCTAAACCCTAGCCATAGATAGGCAGAGCCGTACACTCATCTTCAGCTTATAGCGGCGTTACCTTCACCTTTTGCCTTCAAATGGAATAGGGTATTGAAGGCTCAAAAGCAATCAATCAAAGGGTTCATTCCATTTTTTTATACAAAGAAATGACGGCCGAGAAAAGAACAGAAGATTCTTTCTGACTCTCTCTCTGTCTCTCTACTCCTTGCCGTGTTTCTTTGTATAAAGAGATGTACTGGACCCGTTCAATCTCTTTCGTTTAACATGTACATGGAAGACAGTGCGTTTCTTCTACGAGCAACGAAGTAGATCTGATTCCTTTTGATATGACAGATTGGATCTGATCTCACTGACGTTATTAACTATGTTTTTGTTCCTTACCCAATATAGTTGTGTTCTTGTTGTTTTTGTTGATGTTAGATATTTTGCAGCTACCCAAATAGATGCAAATATTAGGTATGCTGTTTTTGTTGCTGTAATGGCAGTGCAGAAGCAAGCAAGATAGGAAAAAAGGGGTTTGATCGATTGTTCATGAACCTAATGTTTGATTGTTAATACTTGATGCCTCAAGTTTCACTGGATTTCTGGATTTGGTGGTAAAGCTTCGGTTTTAGGAAACATCCTTTCATCGGTAAGAATGAAAAGGTTCTCAGATTTTCCAAGCTCCTGTTTTTCTTTTTGGACGAGATTTCACCAATAATTGTGTTTGATAATGACCAGAGCTAAGCCCAATAAGTTTGGGTTGAACCTAGCCCACCAATATGGAAGAAACTCAACATAATTTAAGCCCAACATGTTCCGCCTGCACAGCAACATTGCATTAACAATATAGGATGCCTCTCCATGACCTCTCTCTCATGTCGAGCGCCCTTTCAAAATCACTCTTATGGCAAGAGAAGAGAAAAAGCTTCAACCATTGACTTCAAGTTTAATGATTTTTTTCGTTTAATATTTTTCCTCGTTTTAATGTTAAGAAAAACTCAAATTTTTCCTTGTTACCCCCAAAAAAAGTCCAAATTATAGAAGAATGACACGTTATTTTAAACTCGAATTATTCATCAATTCTAACAAATGTATAATTTGTTTTTTATTTATTTTATAATTATGACAAAAGTATTACTAATTATGATAACATCAAACTTTTGGTGGACCCTTAGTGTCTAACACTCGATTAATTCTATCACAAAACATAAATAATAGGATTAAAAATTGTTAAAAGACTTCCTTCCCAAGAAAATGCTGACATGGCAAATAACTGTATCATCTTAACCAACCTAACTAATTCCAATTACAAAGAAACCGTCACAAAAGATCAAAGATTCTTCCAAGTATCAAAGATAACTGTATTATCTTAACCAACCTAACTAATTGCAATTACATGCAATAACTTCGCTTTCAGCCCCCAACTCTGGAATGTTAAAAGGCTAAAAGCAGAGCTGTTCAACACTCACATGCATCGTCCCAAAGCCACACTCACCGCCTCATCAACCTTTCTCAGGATTTCTGCTTAAACCCTTATTTTTCTTTTTCTTTCCATAACCCATCAATCTCCTCCAACAAAACCCACTTCCCAGAATTCAGAAAAACCCAATTCAGTTCATCAACATCTCTGCTTTTTTTTTCTTCTCCAATGTCGACTTCTTCTTCTCACCAAGAAAACCCGGAACCCAAGAAAGTCCAATTCCCATTGGACTCAACTGCGTACCAAATCCTCGATGAAATTGGCTTCGGCGTCAGCGCTGTTGTTTACAAAGCCATATGTTTGCCGATGAACAACACAATCGTGGCAATCAAGTCCATCGATCTCGATCAATCCCGGGCCGAATTCGACAACATTCTACGTGAAACCAAGATGCTCTCTCTTCTTTCACACCCCAATATCCTCAGCGCCTATTGTTCTTTCACTGTGGACCGTCATCTTTGGGTCGTCATGCCGTTCATGTCCGCCGGGTCTCTCCAATCCATAATCTCCTCTGCTTTCCCCGACGGCCTACCTGAGCCCTGCATTGCCGTCGTCCTCAGGGAGACACTGAACGCCATGTCGTATCTTCATGACCAAGGGCACCTTCACAGAGACATCAAGGCTGGTAATATCTTGATTGACTTCAATGGGTCGGTTAAAGTTGCAGACTTTGGGATTTCTGCTTCTGTTTATGAGGCCAATTTGAGTGGAGAGTCTTCGATTCGGTTAAACGACGTTGCTGAGACGCCGTATTGGATAGCGCCTGAGGTGATACACTCGCATAACGGCTACGGATGCAAGGCGGATGTATGGTCTTTTGGTATCACAGCTCTGGAATTGTCTCGTGGGGGGCCTCCTCTGTCTAACTTGCCTCCTTCAAAGTCTCTGCTTTTGAAGATCATGAAGAGGTTCCGCTTTTCGGATTATGAAAATCGTCAGGACAAGAATTACAAGAGCAAGAAGTTCTCTAAGGCCTTTAAGGACTTGGTGGGTTGTTGTCTTGATCAGGACCCGAACAAGAGGCCCACTGCGGAGAGGTTGCTGAGGCATTCGTTTTTCAAGAATTGCGGGGGCTTGGATTTTCTGGTGAAGTATGTGCTTCTGGGTTTGTCCAGCGTTGAGGAAAGGTTCAAGAAAACCAGGGGTTTGGGTGGGCTGATGAAGGAGAAGGGTATTAATGCTGAGCATGACGAGGATGAAGAGGAAGATGATGAAGGTAGCTCAGCGAGGCAGAGGGCTAAGCACAGAAGGATTAGTGGGTGGAATTTCAATGAGGATGAGTTTGGTCTCGTCCCTGTCTTCCCAGTTGAGCCTCAAGGCGATTCTGCTGTGAAAATGGTTCGGTTTGGTGGAGAAACCATCATCCAGGACAGGGGAGTTGAGTGGAGTGAGTCGAATCCGAGTTCACCGGGTCGGGTTGGGAAGGAGGCCAAGAGTGAGAATGTGGGTGTGATAGGAGCTGAGAGGGAAGCAATGGCGGTGGGTGAGCATAGTGAGAATGTGGGTGAGACAAGGGGATTGTTGGGTGGTGGTGGTGTTGATGAGGAAGCCCTGGTGGGTGCCCTGAGTGGAAATGTGGGCGGTGGTTTGGATAGGGAAGCACTATTGGGTAAGCTGGCGGATTTCTTAGGGAGCTTGGATGACCAGAGGCAGAAAATTCTGACATTGTATGGCAAGGTGAGAAGGGCGGAATCTAGGCAGGTGATCAGAGAGCAGCAGGAGGGGCAAGTGATTGAGAGGCTGAGGGTGGAGTTGGAGAATGAGAGGGAGAGGAATTTCCAGTTGGATATGGAATTGGAGATTCTAAGGATTCAGATTTCTGGTGCGCATAGCAGCACTGGGGCTGGTATTGATTGAGATATGTGAGTTGAATTTTGAGGCAGGACATGCATGCATATTTGCAAACTGCAAGAGAGTTTTGCTTTTTGATTAATGGTGAATTCTTGGCATGCTTTTGTGTCTAGTTGTTCTCATACAGAAGAATACAGATTCCTTTGTTGTACTTTTGATGGACACCATTTCATCTATTGAGGTCATTCATGCAAATTGCCAACATCTTGTATCGGTCTCATTGTTTTCACTATTGATACTCATACAAAACATTTATAACATTTGTCTGTCAGAGTCCGTTTGTTTTCTTATAAAGGGATATTAGGGAGTGCGAATGCTAAGAAGTTACTTAGGAATATGAAAAGAGTCATCCTTTGTTTTAGGAAACATTAGAAGTCTGTTTAGGGAGGAGGAGTAAAAAGAGACAGAACCTGCAGTCACATTTCGACAGAATAATCAGTTATTCGACTACATCATGCCGTTTGTAGGCAAAGAAACCATCAAACAGATGTGACCAATGCGTTCTAGAAATATTATTCCAGCAATAGCAGCCATTGGCAGAGATTTCAGGCTGGCACAAAGACCCTGTTTTTATCGTCGGAGGGCCAAAATATTTATGACATCCAATGAAAGTGAAAGACCCTGTTTGTTTTCTTAATAGTATGGGTCAGGAATACTAAGAAATTATTTATAAATGTTAATAGTTATCAATGTTATGATAGCGACGTAGTGTCTTAATTATACAAGTATTGGTATTTTCGAGATTTCTCTTTAAGAATCGAGGCTCGAACAATGTTTGGTTAGTCATCTACCTACCGTGTAGGAGGGGCTATGCTATTTTCTATTTACATCATACCCCAAGAAGTTGTTGACCATTTAGGTAATCAAAGGCCTCATTCTTTGCTTAGGCATTTACTTTCTCATAGAAAAGATTCTGATCTTGAAACATTTCATTAAACAAGGGAGATTCTACTTGTTCATGCAGTTGTTGGGCTCTCTATCCCCAATCCCTCTCCCTCTGTGTGATCTCTTGAGTGTTCCATAGGTGCTGGTGGGATGGCATGTCTTTTTGTTAAGAAGGCAAGTAGAGCGGATTGGGGAACTGTTAGAGTGGAATGATAGTTTATTTGAGAGGCAGATACTATTTTGGAAGCTAGGTAGAAGATTTTAGGGAGGAGGTAGAGCTTTCCCTGGGATAGAGTTATTTTGAACTGAGTATTATCAGGGATAGTTGGGGTTAAGGGGTTGTTGTTTTCTAGCTGATGCGTTCTTGATGGACTTCTGGTCCATCTTGCTCTGTAAATTTCTTTTAACAAAATTGCTGTTTCTTATCAAATAAATTCTGGAAGTAAAATACATGTCTTGTGGTTGCATTCTCCTGTTCCTTTAATATTTTTTGTATTTTCTTTTTGTTCCTTGATTGAAGATGGTTCTCCTTGCTTATTATTTGGTATAGAAGGAGAATTTTAACATCTTCCACAAAATTTAATTTTTTTTTTTTTTTTTTTTTTTTTTTTTTTTTTTATATTTATTTTTTTTTGGTGAGGGAAGGGAGGGTTTTGGGGTATGGTGGAAACGAAGGAGGAGAGAGAGTGAGAAGTACATGGTGGGGTTTTGGATTGGAGAGGAATGGTGATTGGGTAGGGATGGGGGCCGTTGTTTTGGCCAAGGGAGGGGATTGAGTTTTGGGTCTGAGAGAGAGAGAGAGAGAGAGAGAGAGAGAGAGAGATATACTGTGATGGGTTTGTTGGTTTGTTTTTTTTTTTTTTTTTTTTTGTTTCTTTTTTATCGTTTGGTACGTCAGAATGTACTGACTAATTTCTGTCGAATAGTATTAATTTGTTTCGGAGAGTACTGACAGTTTATCCATAATATTATACGGCGTTTGGTGCTGTTCCGGATAAATAGTATGACTACGTTATACTGTGTTTGGTGTTGTTCCAAATAATATCATATCAGACTATTTTTTTTAAAATTCTTTGATAATTTAAGTGGAAATTGAAATTCAAATGATACGAACTTTTTTTAGGAGTACAAACTCCCAATACATTGGTTGCAACCTCCCCCTTTCGTGTTCGATATCTTGGTTTATCTTGTTTAGGGACACGAACCATTCGTGTTCCCAAACATACACACTTGCTCTTCTATGGTGTTCACCCGTTTTGTTTTTGCTCCTGTGATGGAAGGTAAAATTCCCCACTGCCTTGAAAACCATTGACTGGTCAACAAGTCAGTTTTCTTTGGTGTGCGAACGTGCCACTGCTAGCCTTGAAAATCCTAGCAGACTTCTTTAAAATGGATAACTTGCGCCCCAAGTTACTGATTTCTAAACAAGTGATTGTGAATTTGGGTGAGGAATATCTCCCAAGTAAGTACTTTTCTTACTTCAGACTGGTGAGGACTTCACAATTTATTACAGTATAAGATTGATAGTTCTGGCCAGAATAAATGATGATTAAGATGACTGTTTTTAGGCAGAACTGCCCTTTACAAGACTTGGAAGGAAAAAATCAACTTTAGAAAGATAAAAAGAAAGTTGGAATTCCATTTCTGCTTGGATAGAAGCTTCTGATCCGGGCTGGACTGAATATGTCTGTGCTGGATTGGACTGTTAACAACTTCAACTGCTCAGCTTCAGCTGTAAATCGATCCTAAAGTTCAATTTTGGCAGAGCTTTAATCTACTTCAAGCTTTGGGAGGCTTTTGAACGAGCAGAATTGCTGCTTCTTCAGTCTGAAGAGGCAGAAGTGGCTGGTCTTGAGAACTCAATGAGTTGGAACTGCACTGTAAAATTTGTTGAGGTTTTCATATTTGTGAAAACTCAAGCTCTACTTGTTCTTGGCTTTTGCTGAACCAAATTTGTAACGAGAGGAATCTCGTTTTGAATGACTTATTTTTCTAAGTCTGAACTTTGGGAATTCTGATCTAAAGTTGGTTTCTCTTGTGGTTCAAGTGAGCTTTTGGTTGATTTTTTGTTTGTTTATTTGATTGATGAATTGAGTGTTCACCCCCTCTTATATTTATAAGAAGTGCTTTGTAATAGGGTTTCTTTTTTTTAATAATGGGCGGCAAAATTTCTCAAAAGATCTTTTATTTTTAAATGCAAAGAAAAAAGGGGACTTTATCAATGCTGGCAGATAAGTTCTTAGTAGTCATTTCTTATGGCTATCACTTCCCTGTTTTTCTTGAAAGAAAACCTAATGCCTTTTCCCAATTTTAACTGACCCTCGTGAGAGCTCAAGCTGTGATGGTTAGTTTGATTTTCCAGTTTGAACAACTCCCTCGTGAGAGCATAGTGAGAATGTGGGTGAGACAAGGGGATTGTTGGGTGGTGGTGGTGTTGATGAGGAAGCCCTGGTGGGTGCCCTGAGTGGAAATGCGGGCGGTGGTTTGGATAGGGAAGCACTATTGGGTAAGCTGGCGGGTTTCTTAGGGAGCTTGGATGAGCAGAGGCAGAAAATTCTGACATTGTATGGCGTGTTGAGAAGGGCGGAATCTAGGCAGGTGATCAGAGAGCAGCAGGTGGGGCAAGTGGTTGAGAGGCTGAGGGTGGAGTTGGAGAATGAGAGGGAGAGGAATTTCCAGTTGGATATGGAATTGGAGATTCTAAGGATTCAGATTTCTGGTGCATATAGCAGCACTGGGGCTGGTATTGATTGAGATATGTGAGTTGAATTTTGAGGCAGGACATGCATGTTTATTTGCAAACTGCAAGAGAGTTTTGCTTTTTGATTAATGGTGAATTCTTGGCATGCTTTTGTGTCTAGTTGTTCTCATACAGAAGAATACAGATTCCTTTGTTGTACTTTTGATGGACACCATTTCATCTATTGAGGTCATTCATGCAAATTGCCAACATCTTGTATCGGTCTCATTGTTTTCACTATTGATACTGGTACAAAACATTTATAACATTTGTCTGTCATAGTCCGTTTGTTTTCTTATAAAGGGATATTAGGGAAAGAGTCATCCGTTGTTTTAGGAAACATTAGAAGTCTGTTTAGGGAGGAGGAAGAATCATTAGTAAGCAAATTGTAAAAGAGACAGAACCTGCAGTCTTGAAGATCTCATTTCGACAGAACAATCTAGGTTTGGAGTTATTTATCCACTACATCATGCCGTTTGTAGGCAAAGAAACCATCAAATTAGGAAAAACAGAATATAGCCGACCGACGATAATATTTGTTTTACAAAATTAACAAAACTACGTATAGCCAGATGACTAGACTATTTGTTTTTAAAAAACTAGGAAAAACATAGTATAGCCGCGCGTTTATTCTACTTAATAATAGATAAAAAATGACCCTCCTAGGTGCATTATTTATACTTTATAGATATTAATTTGGTATAGCTGCATGACTATATGAAATTTTTACAAATTACAAGTTAAAAGTTCAACCACTATATAATATTTGTATTCAATAATATATGTATAATACGTTAATTTTGTGTGTATTATTGACATTTTTGTTAAAAAAAAATACGTGTATTAAATATAAAAAATATGTACGTACATGTTCATTACGAATATTATATGTCTACTTTTTAAAAAACTGGGGAAAAAAGAGTATAGCCGTTCGGCTATACGATTTCTTTTTAAAATAGGGTATAGCCGGTCGGCTATACTATTTCTTTAAAAATAATTACGTATATATTCAATACCAGTATTGTACGTTCACTTTTTGAAAATTAGGGAAAAACACAGCATACCCGCACGGCTATACTATTTCTTTTAAAAAATTAGAAAATAAATTACCCTCCTAGTTGCGTTATTTATACTTTTATAGATATTAATTTGGTATAGCCACGCGGCTATATGAAGAAATGTATTTTATTCATCAAAATTTTGGCAAATTACAACTTAAAAGTTCGGCAACTGTAAAATATTTCATATATATTATTTGTATACAATAATATATGTATAATACGTGAATTTTGTGTGTATTATTGAAAATTTTGTCAATAATACATATATTAAATATGAAAAATACATATGTACTTTTGTTCAATTTGAGTATTTTACGTTTACTTTTGTAGAAAAACATCGTATAGCCGGTCGGCTATACTATTTTTTTAAAATTAGGAAAACCAAGCGGCTATACTATTTCTTTGAAAAAAGACATGAAAAAAAAAACTAGTATAACCGGCTATACTATTTCTTTTAAAGGCTGTAATATTTCTTTTCAAAAATTAGAAAAAACCGAGAAAAAGAAACTCACTCAAATGTCTACATATTTATACATTAACAAACCAATATCCCATATTTATAATAACTTTAAGTGGTTATCTGTATTTGTACTAGATCTTGTAACCTTTGTGTTGGTCAGTCCTTATTTAGTTAGGAGTTATGTTCCTTATTATGTTAGAATTTTGATTACTTACCTATTTAGCCTTATTGTAGTTGAGATTTATTTCCCATTGTGTATAGGGTTAACATATCTTTATACTTCTTTATAAATACTTGAATATATATTTGAGAATTCCCCACACTTTGTTTGACATGGTATCAAATCAGTGACACCAATATTGAGAGACAGAGAGAGCCATGGCAGCTCGAAAGCGAGCTTCAACAGACTCGTCCGCACAAACCAAACCAAACGAGACCACCACACGACCCAAACCCAAAGAACCTCCATTAACAGACCCGCCAATTGCACCCCCAAAGTCAGGTGTAATTCTCAAGCTCACGCTCTTCTTTTCAATCCCATACTTTTACCTCATCTTCTATCACTGCAAGATCGAACATGAACTTCGAAAATCGATTCTCATCAATGCGGCTCTCAGCCTTGCCGGGTTCTTCGTCACCGTTAAGATGATCCCCGTGGCTTCCAGATACGTTCTCAGGCGCAACCTCTTTGGTTATGACATTAACAAAAAGGGTACCCCGCAGGGCACTGTCGAAGTGCCTGAGTCATTGGGTATTGTTGTTGGAATTGTTTTCTTGGTCTTGGGAATCCTATTCCAGTATTTCAACTTCACTGCAGATTCAAATTGGCTAGTCGAGTACAATGCAGCATTAGCATCCATATGCTTTATGGTATTGCTTGGATTTGTAGATGATGTTCTTGATGTACCTTGGAGGGTGAAATTACTACTGCCATCCATTGCAGCTCTACCTCTGCTGATGGCCTATGCTGGACATACAACTATCATCATACCGAAGCCTCTTGTTCCATATGTTGGGCTTGAGGTTTTGGATCTAGGATGGATGTATAAACTATACATGGGCCTTTTGGCGGTTTTCTGTACAAACTCCATCAACATTCATGCTGGCTTGAATGGTCTTGAAGTTGGGCAGACAGTCGTCATTGTATCTGCTATTTTAATACACAATATCATGCAAATTGGAGCATCTGCAGATTCTGAGTATAAGATGGCACATGCATTCTCTCTATATCTTGTCCAACCCTTATTAGCCACCTCGTTGACGTTGTTCTCTTACAACTGGTATCCTTCTTCAACTTTTGTTGGAGATACATACACATACTTTGCTGGGATGACGATGGCAGTAGCTGGGATTTTAGGCCATTTTAGTGAAACACTCCTGATTTTCTTTGTCCCTCAAGTATTGAACTTTCTCTTGTCACTGCCCCAGCTTGCCGGCATTGTTCCATGTCCACGGCATCGTCTTCCTAGGTTTGATCCTGGCACTGGACTGCTGACTGGGACAAATGATGGGACGCTTGTAAACTTTTTTCTAAGACGATTTGGCAGGATGACGGAGAAGTCGATTTGCATCTGTCTTCTAGTTTTCCAGGCCATCGCTTGCTGCTTCTGTTTCGTGCTGAGATTTTTCCTTGCTGGCTGGTACAAGTGATGCGGAAGAGACGCAATACCTTCGGCTAATTTATTAACATTCAAGGACTATCCACTCACATTTCCTTTCCGGTGGAGGAAGCATGTTGTATTATTTCCTGCAAGCGGGTCCAAGCCAGGGATTTATTTCCTACTGTACTTAGGATTAACACATCTTTACACTTCTTTATAAATACCAACATATATCGGAGAAGAATACAATCTGAATATATCTGAGAATTCCCATACACTTTATTTAACATTTTGTGCTTGAATTATAAATTGCAACCTATTGTCTTATCACCAAAAAAAAAAAAAAAAAAAAAAAAAAAAAAAAAAATAAGATATTTTTCCAAAAAGTTTTCAGTTTAACGGGTCAAATTCATGAGCTTTTCACAGCCGGAGGTGTGGTTGTCATAAAATAAGGTTATCCCCAACTATTTTCCCAAATTTTGTCAACAATACCTATCATCTAAGTACGTGTATCGTACAAAGCAGATTTCATGGGCGACAAAATAATACAACTGTTGATTGACCAAATGCTATTCTGCGTTTGGTATACCAAAACATTATTCTTCATTTTGCTTCTACTGTTAAGGCCACCGATCGGGATCAATAATATAGATAAGGACAATGTTGGCGATTGATTATACAATGTGTGATATGCAAGCAAAGTTCTAGTCAATAAAGACGACCCACACCCAACAAGCTATAAATGTGCATTCATTTCTTCTCTTTTCTCACACCATTACATCACATCATCACAATACATTTAAGAGAAATCGCCAGGGAGTATATATACTACAACTCTGAGCTCAAACTTAGAAAAAAGAAGAAGAAGAAGAAGCGAGAATGGCATCCGATCAATGTCAAGGCAGCACAGGTAAGATATATATAACAGGCCTTTTATAATATTCATGGTCATGTCATTTAATATATATACATGTAATTAATACAATTTTTTTTTTTCTTTCTAAATAGGTAAGTATGTATGGCCTGAGCTGCTGGGAGTGGAGGGGACAGTTGCGGAGGCAACAATTGAGAGGGAGAATTCTACCGTCAAAGTTGAGGTGGTGTTGGAAGGAACCATTGTCCCTGCAGATTTCGTATGCGTACCTGATAGGGTTCGTGTTTGGGTCGACACAGATGGCTTGGTTACTAGGGTTCCTGTAATTGGTTAACTTAATTATTATGCAAATAAGGAGTTGTAATATACTCCATGCATTATTTGTGTTGGAAGCAGCCAATTTTTTTTGGTTATCTCAATGTATTCTGTGTGAAGCTCAATATATATAAGAGTGGTTTGATAAAGTTGACAGTAGTTTTCTTTTTCTCCTTTCTTCTTCTTTCTGTTCAACCGCAGTAAAGGTAAAGCTCAATATACAACACTTCAAAACATTGAAAATGGTGATAAATAAACTGAAAACCTTAATTACCAAATGCATTCAAACTCTACCTCAAAAAAATCCTCATCAACCACCGATGATTGGTCCACTTGAATTCCAAGCCAACGAGAAAGATTCTCTGTGCATGCAGCAAGCCAATTTTCATGCCTCCAAATGTCTCACACATTGGAAAAACCGAATACTTTAAAAGAATGTGAGTTCTTGAGCACCCTTAAACCAATTAATTCTGCAAGGGGAAACAGGTTTCACCACCCAAGTAAACTAGAGTACATGAAAAAGGCGTCTGCATGACCCGATGAGGACACCGGACACAGAAGCGTGGTTGATAATGTTGACCACCTCTCCAACAGAAATGTGTTCTATCCATTTGAGACTGAAAAAATATGGGGGCAAAACACAAGTGATGAAACAGAATTTCACTTGGGGCTGCCTGTGTTTGAAACTAAAACCAATGAAGCACTGAAATAACACTATGAATTCATCTATAGATGCAATACAGCTAATGTTACTGTTTCATCAATTTAAAGCTAGTGCACTGATCCTGCTGTAAAAATAAGTTGCTGAAAATTGATTGTTATTAAATGTTTCAAATCAGAGGGTCAAATTTGATGAGCTAAACAGTTTTGTGTCGATCTAGCTCCAGCATGATATTAGCCTCGGCAAAAGCCCTTCCCGTGCTCATGCCAGACCTTAAACTAGTCCAATATAATTGTTCTATTTGAAAACTGAAACAAAGAAGAAAAATTAAGATATGGAGCAACTCTTCTCAAAATCTCAAAAGGAAAGGTGCTGAGTTGGAATCCCATTCTAACTAAGAATTCTTGTGGTTCTGGAGGAATGTTTGACTTTTGCAGTCAACCCTAGATTGCTCAATCAATAAAGCAAGCAAAATTGTTCAACCAACCAAACCAAGATGCGAAATTTGAAATGATGAGTTTTTCTTAGCTCCCAACATTTTTTTTTTCAAATAATGTTCAAGTTTATTATATGTACCAGTCAAACACAGATTTTTAAAAATCACATGAGCGTTATTCCTCCTTATTTTTCCAATTTTATTTTACATGTATTTCAGGTTTTGTCAACAGCACTTATCATCTAAGTAGGTGATGTGATGAATCGTACAACCAGATTTCATTACCGTCAATAAAACTGACTTTATTGCTGTTATTTGACCAAGTACTAGTTCTTCATTTTTACAACAACAACAAATTTATTGTTCGTACATGTTTAAGTTCATACTAGAGAGATAGTTAATCTCTTGGCGATGAAGCATCCAATCGAAATAGTCAATAATGACCAGCAACAAGCTATCTCTCCAATGTTTGACTATAAATATACATCTCTTCCTGATGCCAATACCTCACAAACAAAATATTGCAAAGAAAGAGAGATCTTATTCAGAGAGGAAAAGTTTGCATATTATTAAAACAGAAAGCAAGGATGTCATCTGAGTGTCAAGGTAATGAACAAGTTCTTCTGTACGACTACAGATGCCACTAATATAAGCTAAATTACTTGTTATGGTGTCTTTAGTCTGCAAGTTTTAATTTTTGAGTTCATATATATGCAGGTAAGGATACATGGCCTGAACTTCTGGGAGCTCAGGGGACTGATGCAGAAGCAACAATTGAGAGGGAGAATTCTTCAGTTGATGCTCAGATCGTGCTAGAAGGGACTCCTGTCACTAAAGATTTCCGGTGCGATAGGGTTCGAGTTTGGGTTAATACTGATGGCATTGTTACAAGGGTCCCTAGAATTGGTTAAATTAGACTCCAAGGACTTCAAATCAGGGTGGTTTGAAGAAATTTACCTGAAATAATAAAATAAGGAGTTCTATTCTCCATGCATTTGTATAATTGTTTTCGAACATAATTTGTTTTTCTTTCTATGTATTCTATATGAAGCTAATAACAACGGTTTGATAAAGTTGACAGTAACTTATCTTCTTCTCTTCAATTAGTAATTGTTTCTGCTCGACCGGTAAAATAATAAGTAGGCATGGGTTGGAAATTGGCTTTCTATTTTGGTGTTTGGAAAGCTCCACAGTTACCACTCAATCTTTAATCCATGTCCATCAATGAAGCCTCTAAAATTCATCTATAGATGCAACACAGCTAAACCCAGTTGGGAAACAGAAAGAAGATAAAATGATTGCAAAATCAAGAGGCTACTGCCAAACTGAAACTTATTTTTTTCCAGCCAAACATCATTTTACCAAATATTGTATCGTTATGCACTAAACTTTCTTTGGGGAGGGACAACCTCACGAAAACCCTGTGAGTCATCTGCAATGCGCAAACGATGGTCAGTTCCATCAGCCATCACACTATCTATCATGTTATACTTCTTATAACAATCGTTTTATAATATTCATGGTCATGTCATTTAATATATATACTGTAATTAATACAATTATTTTTTTAGTTCTAAATTAATACTTGTAATGCACATGCAGGTAAGTACGTATTTCCTGAGCTGTTGGGAGTGGGGGGGTGGGTGACATTGCGAAGGCAACAATTGAGAGGGAGAAATCTTCGGTCAACATTGTGGTGGTGGTGGAAGGAACCATTGTCTCCCCAGATTTCGTATGCATATTATTAATATGTTATGCAAATAAGGAGTTGTAATATACTCCACGCATTATTTGTGGTTTGATAAAGTTGACAGTAGTTTTCTTTCTCCTTTCTTCTTCTTTCTGTTCAACCGCAGTAAAGGTAAAGCTCAATGTACAACAGCTTTACTCTTCAAAACATTGAAAATGGCGATAAATAAATCTCTTTACAAAGGCTAGCTAGTAATAATTGTAAAATAAAGCCAATGGGATTGATTGTCTGTGCTGCAAGCCAATTTTCATGCCTCCAAATGTCTCACATTGGCCAATGGCATTGATTCTTGAGCACCCTTAAGCCAATTTTTCAGGGGAAAATTACAATAAAAATTTGATATTTTAACAGGTTTCACCACCCAAGTAAACTAGAGTACTTGAAATAGGCGCCTGCATGACCCGATGAGGACACCAGACACAAAAGTGTGGTTGAGTCTCACCCCCATGGCAAATAATTGTGGTTCAAACAGAGAAAAGACCTGCTCTTGAGATTACTTGCTGAGAACCCACAAATCCAAGTCTTGACTGAAAAATTCTGGGGGCAAAACAGAAGTGACGATTTGATTAGTCTTGAGTCTCAAGACAGAATTGCAGTTGGGGCTGGCTGTGTTTGAAACTAAAACCAGTGAAGCACTGAAATAACACTATGAATAATTAAACAACAATTCTAAAAGCTAATGTTACTGTTTCATCGATTTAAAGCTAGTGCACTGATCCTGCTATAAAAATAAGTTGCTGAAAATTGATTATTTCAAGAGGGGATTAAATGTTTCAAACCAATGGGTCCAATTTGATGAGTTAAACAGTTTTGTGCCTAGCTAGCCGCAGCAAAAGCCCTTCTCGTGCTCATGCCAGACCTTAAACTAGTCCAATATAATTGTTCTGCTTGAAAACTGAAACAAAAGAAGAAAAATTAAGATATGGAGAAAATGTTTGACTTTTGCAGTTAACCCTAGATTGTTCTATAAAGCAAGCAAAATTGTTCAATCAACCAAACCAAGATGCGAAATTTGAAATGATGACTTTTTATTAGCTTCCCAACAATTTTTTTTTTCAAATAATGTTCAAGTTGATTACATTTACCAGTCAAACACGAATTCTTATTTAAATCACATGAGCGCTATTCCTCCTTTTTCCAATTTTATTTTACATGTATTTCAGGTTTTGTCAACAGCACTTATCATCTAAGTAGGTGATGTGATGAATCGTACAACCAGATTTCATTACCGTCATAGAACTGACTTTATTGTTCGTACATGTTTAAGTTCATACTAGCCAGATAGTTAATCTCTTGGCGATGAAGCATCCAATCGAAATAGTCAATAATGACCAGCCACAAGCTATCTCTCCAATGTTTCACTATAAATATACATCTCTTCCTGATGCCAATACCTCACAAGCAAAATATTGCTAAGAAACATAGAGAGATTATTATTCAGAGAGGAAAAGTTTGCATATTAAGATAGAAAGCAAGGATGTCATCTGAGTGTCGAGGTAATGAACAAGTTCTTCTGTACGATTACAGATGCCACTAATATAAGCTAAATTACTTGTTATGGTGTCTTTAGTTTATAGACTGTAAGATTTTATTATTTTGTTCATATATATGCAGGTAAGAATAGATGGCCTGAACTTCTGGGAGCTCAGGGTACAGTTGCAGAGGCAAAAATTGAGAGGGAGAATCCTTCGGTTGATGCTCAGATCGTGCCAGAAGGGTCGGTTGTCACTGCTGATTTCCGGTGCGATAGGGTTCGTGTTTGGGTCGATACTGATGGCATTGTTACAAGGGTCCCTATTATTGGTTAGTTTAGACTCAGGACTTCACTTCAGGGTGGCCAGTTCTGTTTTAGCAGGACTTGAAGAAATTTACGTGAAATAAGGAAATAAGGAATTCTATTCTCCATGCATTTGTATAATTGTTTTCGAACATAATTTGTTTTTCTTTCTATGTATTCTATATGAAGCTAATAACAACGGTTTGATAAAGTTGACCGTAACTTATCTTCTTCTCTTCAATTAGTAATTGTTTCTGCTCAATCAGTAAAAATAAGTAGACATGGGTTGGAAATTGGCTTTCTATTTTGGTGTTTGGAAAGCTCCACAGTTACCACTCAAGCTGTAATCCATGTCCATCAATGAAGCCTCTAAAATTCATCTATAGATGCAACACAGCTAAACCCAGTAGTAAATTTATTTATTTATTTATAAAATGACTGCAAAATCAAGAGGCTACTGCCAAACTGAACTTTTTTTTCAAGCCAAATGAAGTGCTCTACTAAAAGAAAACATCATTTACTAAATATTTTATTGTATACAAATGCACTAAACTTTCTTGGGGGAGGGACAACCTCAAGAAAACCCTATCAGTCATCTGCAACACGCGAATGATGAGCATTTCCATCAGCCATCACACTATATCTATCATGTTATACTTGTTATAATTTGCTTTAAGGGCCTCATTCTGCTGCTTTGCAAGCTTGTCTTCTTCTTGCATTGCTGGAGCAAAAATGCAGCTTTAGCAGCATGCTTTTAAGTTACCCAAATTTTACAAATTATATTAAGATTTCAATCCAATTACAGTATTGAAAAATCCTGACCACTTCTTCTATCAGTAAATTTTAGCCCCCTGTTATGAAAAGTCATGATTCCGCCCTTGCCTGACCCATTTTAGAAAAAAAAATGATAAACTTTCTAAGTAGAGATATACGGTTTCCCCTGCTAAAAGTCTCATCCCAGCTCATTTCACCCATTTCCTGGCTTCTTCAGCCCACCCCATATTCCCATCCTAGTTCTGTCAAGGCCTGTCATCTAAGTTGGTGGATTGTACAAATGACTGTTGTTGTTGGAAATTGCACGTGTGTATCTACTGACCAAAATACTATTCTTCATTTTCATTGCATACCAAATTATTATTCTTCATTTTGCATCACAATAATGTCTTAACAACAAAGCAAACAGCCTACGTTACATATGTAAATAGTCAATAATGACAACCCACAAGCTATCTTATGATTCACTATAAATATACATCTCTTCTAAAGCCAATACATCACAAACCAAAATATTACACGAAACAGAGATATTATTATTCACAGAGTGAGTAAAAGTCTACATATTTAAACAAAAGGCGAGGATATCTGAATGTCACGGTAATGAACAAGTTCTTTCACACTTGCCAAACATTGAACGGCCTACATAGTAAAAGTCTACCTATCAGTCATCTGCTTGTCGTATATTATAATGACTTGCCAAACATTGAACAGTCCCATCAGCTATTACCCTATCTAACATGTCATACTTCTTATAATTTGCTTGAAGAGCCTCGTTCTGCTGCTTTGCAAGATTCTCCTCTTCCTGGAGTTGTTGCTTGAGCACAAATGACGCTTCAGCAGCATGGTTTCGAGTAAGATGCTTCAGTTCTTGTGCCACTTTAAAATCCGGATCATTTGGCTCCAACCAACGACAAAATATCCCTCTTCCAGGCTCTGCAGGGCGATCATCAAACATCTCCACTTCAGCACGACGTGCCCTCACGGGCCTCGGCATCCCTGACATCATGAAAGGCAATTGCGCTAACTCTGAGACAATAACATCAGCCTGTCTAAGGTTTTCCATCTCCACCAGTGCACACTGCGGGATGTTCCTTGATTCCAAGTAATTTCGAATGAACTGAACATTTTTCACAGTCCCAAACTGTGAAAGAGCAGTTCTCACAACAGTTTCAGTGACCTGTGGTGAGATGTTATCGAGGTAAACAGTTCGTTTGACCTTCTCCTCAAATGCAGCATACTTTGCTTCTGGAGTCCCCATATGCCACAATTCGTAAAACCCTAATAAGAGAGAAAACTCAAAAAGTTTGCTAAATTGTACAGCTAATAGCAGCAAACAATACATGCAGTTTAACCAAACTATAACCAGCAAAATACCATTCTACTATTTATGCACCAAAATGTAACCAGCAATGATAACATAACCTTGAAGCGGCAGAAACATAACCAATTAATCATCATTCAAGAACTGAATAGCATAACACCAAAAAAAGAACCTAAAAACAATCCAATTAATCAGCAACACAGAATGCATAATCTGACAGCAAGCAGCAAATTAATCACCTACAGAGAACCTAAAAACAGCCACTTAAACAGCAGAAGTCCCAATTTCCAGCAAAGCCCCAATCCCCCAATTAATCAACATTCACAATCACATCCACCAAAGCCTAAACAATACATGCAACCCAACAACAGAACCTAAAAACAATCCAATTAATAAGCAAAAGCCCTAACTAATTTCCATCAAATATCAGAACCAGAAGCATGCATAAGGTACATGTAAACCCTAAAATCCTTTATTAGGCCTTTCTATTTACCTCAGAAACCGCCTACAGCCCAATTAAAAATGAAGTCCCTAATTAATTTCATGAAACCCAAATTTTAATTTCGAGGAAAAACCCTAATTTTGTTAAATCAAATTCAGATCCAGAGCAATTAGAGGAAGAAGAGATATACCTGATATTGAGATGCGAGAGTAAGCCTGAGAATCGAGCAATTTGACGAAGGCGATCAGAGAGTGAGAGGCTGCCAAGTTGGCAATGAGAGCGAGAGTTAGCGGATGATAAGCACAGAGAGAGGATCCAAGACATGAAAGAGAGAGAAAATATTCTGACCTGGTTCGGATTGAGAGGAGAGACCGGTGGAAGCGGCGGAGGCGGCGAGAGAAGCAGACGACGGAGAAGAAGAGCCGCTCTCTAAGGGTCGTTCAGAGAGAGAAGAGAAGGCCCGTCTTCGAGTGATGGGCCTTGGGCTTTATTTCTCAGTTTGTAGAGTGGCTTTGTTTGTTTTTTATTTTTGGGTCAGAATCGAATTTCCTTCAATAAAAGGCCGAAGCCGATCACACCAATGTGAACCAAAACATGAATTCAACCAAATGCAATACAAACGGAATGTTTTGTTTGTTTAGTAACACACAAACACAATCCAGCAATTAATTTTTTTATTTTTCCACATTTCTAATATTTTTAATTAAATGGGAAATTTTTGAAATTTCTGAAATTGTTTTTATTATTGGGTGTCTAGAGATATAGAAAAACTTGTATGAAACGAGGATAACACTGTTTTGCTATTTCTGGCCAATCACAGACTGCCACGTGGAAAAATTAACATGCGTTACATAACATGATTGGCCGGGAATAGCAAAAGTGTTATCCCTATTTCATGTAAATATTTCTCCTAAAAATAGAAATTTTTTTATACATTCCCATTACACCACCTGCCTAAAGATGACCATTGGGTGTAATTTAAACCATTCCATGTTGAGGTGGCATCCTGATTTTTAATCCATGAACGAGAAGAACTAAAATGCCACTTGTGACAGAGTATGAGGACTATAGTATGACCAAAATACAAATCGAGATATAATTGAGAAACCATTAGTGTAATTAACAATTAAGATATTAAGTAGTATTTTTTACTTAATTCATTATTTAGTCACGACCTTAATAAATTTCTGTTCAAAATTTTCCTAGTGACCGAAACGAAAAAGAGAAGAAATTTCTGATTGCTTTCGAGTTCCTGGTTGTCTTGGACGGCAGAAGAACTTGAATATCTAATGGCCGCATATTTAAACTCATTCAACAAAACTCATAAAAGTCAAATTTTCTTCGTTTTAGAAGACTTGAATCTTAAGAAGCAACAGCTAAAAGTCCGTAATGAGAGTCGATTACCAAGACCAACTACGTTAAGCAATCAAAATGCTAATATATATATATATATATATATGTATGTATGTATATGTACTCATCTCTAACACAAATTTAAGCATACAAATAGAGAAGAGAAGCAAAGAGACTAAACCAGAGCAAGCAATCATTTAATCAAAGATGGGTTCAGAATGTGAAGGTAAAGTAGTAGCCAATTTCCTTCGTTTCTTTTCTTTCTATTTAGTTTTTTCAGAGATATGTGCCAATTTCTATATATATATATATATATATATTTTTTATTTATTTTTTTTTTTTTTTCAGGCAAGGGTTCGTGGCCAGAGCTTGTTGGAGTGGAGGGGGAGGTTGCCAAAGCAACAATTGAGAGAGAGAACCCAATTGTGACTGCTAAGATTGTGGTTGAAGGAGAAACATATGTCATCACCAACTACGATTGCTACAGGGTTTGGGTATGGGTTGATAAAGATGATCGACTTGTCACAAGGCCTCCCATAATTGGTTAATTAGCTAAGATAGAGCTTGCATTTCCATTATAATTATTCCTTTTACTTTCGATTATTTGTGATTGTTGTTCCTTTCTAAATGTTGAATTGAGGAGTTTGTAAATCTCCCTCGTTGTGTAATAAAACTACATACGGTATTTATAAATATGGACTAGATCAGTTTGTGAGGACGATGTGTTGTATTAATAATTGGCACAAATTAATGTGCTAATCATACAATTAAAAATATCTGCAAGTGCACGAATCTATTAGGGTATAGATTTGTAAGTATGGGGTCGATCCCATGAGGAACTGTCGGCTTACTAAAAGTTCTAGTTTGAGTACGAAAAGAAGACTTATTTAACACAACACAAAGGTAAGATACAAATTGGAAACTAGGAATGAGAAAAGAAAAGTAAAAGAAATGAAACAAAACAAGAAACCAAAGATAAACACAATCAGGAATTTCTATAATCCCTTTATCACCTTTCTATCACGCCTTTATCACTACTCTATCACTTGTTTATCACCTAGTGAACAGTGACGACCGGTAGCATGAATAGTGATGACCGATTGTTTTGAAGCAGATTGTGGCCTGTTTAAACAAGATGGAAGGCGACCAGTCGCATGAACAAGTCGAACGGTCGTTTTGAACCCGAGAGGAAATTCCCCTATTTTCAGCTTCGACCTCTGTCCAATTTTTGACCTATAACTCTCCAACCGTTTATCCAAATTTCATGTTCTTTATATGGTTGGATTCAATACAGAAAAATGAAGAACTCAGCGTGAGCCAAATGTAAAAAACAAATACATAAATGAATACAATTGAGTGGAAAGAACACTCACAATTTCAAACATATAACACACAAAAAAGTAACCCAATTCTAATTTAACAAGCCTAACAAAAATGAATATCAAAATGTGGCTTACAATGATGAGAAACACTAGGGTTTTCGGAATCCACTCTAAACAATCTTACTCATGCTCATAGACACTCAAGTAATGAACTCTAAATGTCTTAATGAAGATGTTTGCAATCAAGACCAGGTCTAGTGATTCAAGACGCATTGATTCTCTCTAATATAAGTAGAGTGCAGGGCTAGTGCTACAATACTCGTGCCTTCCATATAATCAATCTAGGTGTGCTTAGTACTTTGAATTAATTATATGGAAAACCCATTAAGTTCAAAGAGAATATGGAAGGCACACCTAGATTGAACTTAATGGGTTTTCCACATAATCAATCTAGACGCATTGTCTTCACAAAGATGCTCTTTGTCTCAGAAAATTGCACTCCATCAAGGTAAGTTCTTGTTACCAAATAATGTGGTAATAAGAAGAATCAAGATGACATCATGGAGGTAAAAACTAGCCCAAGACAAACCTCTAGAGCTAGGGTAAAATGTTGGATCGGTTGAATAGGCTATACTTGTTCAATGGAGCTCAAATTCAGATATGTCAAGATCCATTAGAACAAGTTTCATGAAGATCTTCACCTCATCCGAGCATCGGAGCATGCTGATTCAAGGCTAAGAAGTTGACCTACGAAAATGAACAAAAACAAACTTAATAACCAATAATGCAGTTTAGCTCATTTTCATTCTAACCAAGGTAAAATCTATGAAAACACAAAAAGAAAGTAAAATGCTATAAAATGTCAAGAACTAACTCAAAATATTGAGTGAATAACATGATAAATTATGTGTAAAAATGAACCCAATACAATGTCCTCTTTTCTGTAAATTAGATTAATTTATAGTAATATAGATCATCATTTGTGTTAAAGCAAAACCTGCATACAATATTTGCTTGTAATGAGAGAGGAAATTAATTGAAGTGGCTTCTCACATGAAGGGTATTGCTATCAGAGTTGACATACTAACATTGGACCATCCTCTTTCGGGGTGTAAGTAAAACATAGTAATCTTATGTTGTTTTCATTTTTTTGCCTGAGATGATGCATGAATGGACAAGTCCTTTCTATATGATCAATTTAATGGAAACTCATGTTCACCATAGTTAAAACGCCGAACCAGAAGTCACTTGACATTTTCTTTTTTCTTTATATTTATAAATAAAATTAAAAAGGCCTTTACATCTTAACAACACATGCAAACACAGGGACCTTAACCAAAAGATGCTCCTAATCAAATCAAGAATGGATGTACGTAACGTGTGCAGCCTTAAATAGTGTTTTTTATTTACTTGAAAATAATGAATGTACGTAACATGTGCAGCCATAAAAATGGTTTCGAGGGGGGAGGCTTGTGGTGATGGTGCTTATTATTTTATCATCACCATTGTTTGCGGCAGCTGATGACGAGTACCGTGTTCAAAAAAATAATCCACATCCCTCCCATAGTCTCTTTCCACTTGCTTTTAATTTTAGGGAAGATTTTAAAAAAAAAAAAAAAAAAAAAAAAAAAAAAAAAAAAAAAAAAAAAAATATTAAAAAAAAATCTTATTCAAGGGTATAGTTGGCATTACCAAAAAAACAAAAAAAAGAAGCTCAATCACATGAATGTTCAAAACCATCAAAGATTAATGCAGCCAAAAAAACAGATGTGTCATATCTGGATATTTCCGACGGTGGAAAAAGAGAGTAAGATGTCCAATGAATCATATCAAGTAAAATTTATATAATTTGAATCAATAACTCTTGGTTTAGTGATACATTTTCAAAGTTAAAAGTGGTTACAAGTATGAATCATTCTCCACAAAATTTAACGGGCATGCAAACTTCTCTCGATTTACATATTCTTTCGGTTTCTTAAGAAAGGAATTAACTAGAGAATGAGTTTTCTAATTTCCTATAAATGGTTCTTTTATGAAATTAAGAGTGTAGCCATGGAAGTGATTGCGAGGGGAAGACTTGTTGTGGTGATGGTGCTTTCTATCAGCATCAGTGTTGGTGAAAGCTGATGAGTACCATGTCCAATATGTTTCTCCACTTTCCCCTCTAAATCTCCCTTCACTTCTTGCTCACTCCAGTGAAGACTTACGTTCCAAAAATCATTCATACAAAAATCAAGAAAGCTGGTAGTAAAATTATCAACAAGGTGAATGGGAAAGTTGGCATTACCACCTTCCCCCGGTAGAGAGGTTAATAAGGAGCTCCTCCTTAATTTTAAGGAATCAAGTTTTTCCATTAAATAAAATGGATGTTGTATTATACGCATGGAAGTGAGTGTGTGTGTGACTCAATTACAAGAAGACCACTTAAAAACTTGGATTTACAGCAAATTAAAGAAGTGATTTCAGGTTAAGATATAGAGAGATCACCATGTTAACGGTACGTACTCTTATTAAAGTTGATTTAGAATCCGCTTTATGTTACATTATTTTCTCATAAGACTACTTACAAGAATCTTGTAATTTAAGAGGTTAAATATATTTATCTTTGTACTCGAAAACCTGGATCATTGTTTAATAACTCTTTAGAAGAAGAAGCTAGAATAAGAAGATGACTAGCAGAACAAGAAAGAGAAAGAGAATCTGAAATCAGAATGTGCATTGACTTTTCTTAATGTACTATCAATGCCAATATAATTCTAAAAGCATCCGTATCCTCCTTTTCCTATTGAGAACTGAGAACTGAAGAAAAAAAGATGAAGGCTCCATTTGTCATTGATTGGGTACTTTTTTCTGGATTATTTATTTGTATCCCTTGTGCACACACAAGAAAGAGAATCCACCTTGGTTTCTCTGTTTTGGTAAATAATCAACCACAATTTCTCAATCACCCATCTCATTTGTATTTATTAATTCATCTTCTTAAAATAATAATAATAAAAACAAAAAATTCTTGACCTCCTACCAAAATCCTCGCCGGCCACACACAAATCCAAAGGCTAAAAACATCCAAACCCATCCCACTTCAAATACCCGTTTCCTCCCACAACCTCTTTACCAAGAAATAGTGATCATCACCAAGATGGCGAGTAGCACAAGCACTGGTGAGATTTTCTCTACATCTTACCACCACACATCACTATTGTTTTGCTTCCTTCATATCATGATCGGATCATTAATTAAGCTATAATTCTACATCGCTAATTATGTGTTAATTTGTGGGTTGGTTGATGTTATTGCATGCAGGTGCAGCAGCAGGAAAGAGTTCATGGCCAGAGCTGGTGGGGACTAAAGGAGAGGAGGCAGTAGCCACTATAATGAAAGAAAATCCATCGCTCAAAGCCCACACAATAAATCAAGGGTCCTTCGTCACCATGGATTTCCGTCGCGACAGGGTTCGTGTCTGGATTGATGAGCAAGGTGTTGTCACTGCAGCGCCTAAGATAGCGTAGGCAAGGATATTAATTTCAAACTGGATTTGTGTGTCTTTGCTAACAAATATGGATATATATTGTGTTTTTTTTTAAATTGCGTCTTGTATGATATTGAATATTACACCTTCTTGAGCATTAATTGTAAAATAACTTAAGGTTGTGCTTATGTTAATAACCAAAAAATTATTGTAAATCAACAACGCGAAATTATCACTTGTATAAATTTATATATATATATATATAATATATTTAGATTAATTTAGAGTAGATTATCACTTGTATAAATTTTTATATATATATATATATAATATAAAAATGGAAAGAATTTATTGGAAATAACTCCAAGCCCCCTTACATCCAAGTTTGGTCTCCCTCCCCTGAAATCATTTCCTTAATTTAAAACCCAAATGTTTGAGTGTCCTCCTGTACTTATATGCAAAATCCACTTTGAATTAATCCTAATCAACCTCTACGAGGTACCTGGTCGACAGTGCCGTAGCGATTAACGTGAACAAGAACCCTTTTAATATTGCCAGTAGGGAACTGAGGGATGTATTTTTATTGTTATGATTACTTTTAACGACGGGTTGTGTGCCTTAATCCTGGATCTTACCACCTCCCCTTTTTCGCCCACAAGCTCTGGCCATGACATCTTCCCTTGTTTTTTTTACAACGCCAACTTCATTTTTGGTAATTCCAATTTTCATCTTCACCTTGCTGACAATTTTAACGCAAACATTCTTCACTTTTGTATAAATGAATTTTGGAACGTGAAAGCAGTCTGCACTAGAATTTGGAACAAGTGAGGAGAGATTCCGATGAACATTGCTGTGCTCATCAGCTTCAACCAACATTGATGCTGCTGATAGAATAATAAGAAGCACCACTACGAGTCTTTCCCACAGAAACTCTCTTAATTCATTATTTTCAAGTAAATAAAGAGCATGATTTATAGGAAAATTAAAAATAAAATTAAAAAAACTATTTGTTTAGTTATTTCATTTTTACTAAGTTAGAAGGAATAATATTGTTGAAGCAGGATTTCTTTCAAGAAGAAATACCTCCACAGGTTCTTGACTGAAGTCCGCAAGCTTCCTTGGTTGAAAGAGAACTCCGGATTACATTTCCGAGGTCGAACGGTGGAAATGGGGTGAGTACCTGCAAAAGTCACTCCGACGCTCATGTCAGTGTCTGTGCAACGTACTCTTAGTGTTCAATTGAATTTCTCGTCCCTTGGCTGGAAGTCTAGTCGGGTTTTTATAGCACTTCGAGTTCTTGGGTTTGACCCCACTCCCCTAGCTTTGCGCATCCCGTCCTCCACTTCATGGTAGTGGGATCAGATGAGCAAGTTGCGTCTCCCTCGCTCCGCACTTCTCTAGTGGGAGGGAAGTTTGATCATCCCACGTCTTTTAGTTGTGGCATATGAGTTAAGTCATGATACGTGAGATTTTGTCCCCACAGTGCCCCCCCTTTTTTCCTCTCTACACGCTTCTCGAGTGGAGAGGGAAAAATGATCTAAGTGGGACTCTGGAACAGGATTTCTTCAAATTGAGTGCATGTCATCTTGATGGGCTCATGGCTGAGCCCAGATAAGCCATACCTTTTTCCCTTGGGCTTGTTGGTCAAGCCCAAAAATATGATTCTTATTGGCCTATCACTGACACATGCATGTTGCTTTCACACCTTGCATGTGAAATATTCAAATATGAATTTTCATACACGTTGCTAACTTTTCAAGTTCCAACTGTGGACTATTATCCCTATGTGAAGTATCCAAGTGCAGACAGCCGATCCCATGCACAAGTGGACCCTTTTCTTTATTTTGAATTTTTGCACCTCTACTGATCCGGTGGGCCCATGCGCATTTTCCTCTTTGCTAACCAACCCCCGTTGGAGTGCGCTTGGCTTCAAGCTTTTGCCGATCCGGTGGGCCCCATGATCCTTGCTTTCTCTTTGCTAGCCGATCCCAACTCCAGTCGGGGTACACTTGGTTTTGAGCTTTTATCGATTCGGTGGGTCCCATGCCTCTTGGTTTCTATTTCCTAGCCGATCCCAAATGGATTGGGGTGCACTTGGTTTTAAACTTTTGCCAACCCGATGGGTCCCAAGCCTCTTGGTTTCTCTTTGCTAGCCAATCCCAACCCCAGTTGAGGTGCGCTTGGTTTTGAGCCTTTGCCGATCCGATGGGTCCCATGCCTCTTGATTTCTCTTTCCTAGCCGATCCCAAATGGATTGAGGTGCACCTAGTTTTAAGCTTTTGCCAACCCGGTGGGTCCCATGCCTATTGATTTCTCTTTGCTAACCGATCTCAACCCCAGTTAGGGTGCGCTTGGTTTTGAGCCTTTGCCAATCCAGTGGGTCCCATGTCTCTTGGTTTCTCTTTGCTTGCCGATCCCAACCCCAGTTGAGGTGTGCTTAGTTTTGAGCCTTTACCAATCCGGTGAGTCCCATGTCTTTTGGTTTCTCTTTTTTTTTCTTTTTTTTTCCTTCTCTTTTTTCTAGCACTTGACCCGTCCACGCAGGCCCCAAAACCTCTTAATTGTCCTTCCGGACCCGTACGCCTTCGGTTTCTCAACCGATCCAACGTGTACACGAACTTTTTTTTTCCTTCTCTTTTTTTTTTGCACTTGAGCCGTTCGCGTGGGCCCCAAAACCTTTTTTCTTGCACTTAAGCCGTCCACACGGGCCCCAAAACCCCTTAGCTGTCCTTCCGGACCCGTACGCTTTCGGTTTCTCAACAGATCCAAGGTATCCATGCCTATTTTTTTTTCTTTTTTCTTTTTTGCTGACCTTTTGGACTCCATATGCCCTCAGTTTCTCCTTTTCGTTTTCATCGACTCCCAAGCGGTCCACGATCTAGTCTTTGCGTGAGGGGGTGAACAAGCCTAGCTCCGTAGGTGTACTTATTACCTTGCATCACTTATTGCTTACATATGTTGCTCTTATTTGTCTTTTGTCGAAGCGCATGCGTTGGATAGAAATAATTTTGATTGGTCATATCAGACCAGGTTTTGTTGCTAGAACCTAAGGCAAATATCCAAGCCGGCCACATTAAACCTTATCTTTGCTTTTGAAAAACCTCTTCTCATGACTTCTGTGAATTATTTTCCCAATCTTCGCCCCTTGTTATAAAAGGTCAGTTGACAAAGATACATTCATTCATAAAACCGTTTATGCTTTGCTTTTGTTCTTCATATATAAGCTCTAGGCGCGAAGGGAGAGGAAAAAGAGTATAGAAATTCTTCTCTATTGGGGGATTTAATTCATGCCCCCATTGTAGCTCCTAAGGCAAGAGTGTATCCATGGCTTCTCATTATGACTTTTTGTATGATTCCCACAAACGGCGCCAATTGTTGGAGCAGGATTTCTTTCAAGAAGAAATACCTCCACAGGTTCTTGACTGAAGTCCGCACTCTTCTTTGGTTGAAAGAGAACTCCGGATTACGTTTCCGAGGTTGAACGGTGGAAATAGGGTGAGTACCTGCAAAAGTCACTCCAACGCTCAAGTCAGTGTCTGTGCAGCGTACTCTTAGTGTTCAATTGAAATTCTCGTCCCTTGGCTGAAGGTCTAGCCGGATTTTTATAGCGCTTTGAGTTCTTGGGTTTGGCCCCATTTCCCTAGCTTTGCGCATCCCGTCCTCCACTTCACGGTAGTGGGATCAGATGAGCGATTTGCGTCTCCCTCGCTCCGCACTTCTCTAGTGGGAGGGAAGTTCGATCATCCCACATCTTTTAGTTGTGGCATATGGGTTAAGCCATGATACGTGAGATTTGGTCCCCACAAATATTGAATTGGATGAGAAGTTTTGATGCCTATTGTTGTTCGGTGAAAATGTTAAAAGTAATTTGAGATCCCATGGTATAGATTCTAAATTATATATTTAATAGTCTCAAACGAACAGATTAACTTTTGGTTAGGTTGAAACCAAAAGTGACTTTTGGTTTTGCATTTTGACTATGATTTGTAAATTTTCAACAAAGTGAGTGATCATCATATGGCAAATGATAGCAAGAGTCTACCTAAATGTTGCTACACAATAATTGATGGTCCCTAAAAATAAAAAATTATAAACTTTAGCACAAAAATTTGCGCTTTTTGAAAAGTTAAAACGGCTGTAGTAACTCCATAAACAACAATAATTGGATGCTTTGTTGTATGTCAGGGTTTAGTTAATCTTCGTTTCGCTACCCTGACACACAGCAATAATATTTATATTTATAGGTGAAGTGGAATATATTAATCATCTCCTTAAGAAAAAAATATATAAATATATAAAAATCAAAGCTGCAATTTTTGCTAGCCTTAATATGTTGTTCCGGATATTGCGTGGGAAAATTCGTAGAGTTTGCTTAAGCCTTCAATCAATAGAGCCTAGACAGACAGATAGAGCCTTAAATTGTCTTGTTCAGATTGCGTACCTGAAAATGAAATGGAGATTGTGGAATTAAATTCTGAAAGATTGACGACCGACGACCTCCAAGATTGTAGGACGTGTTTTCGCATTTGATCACACAGATATTTTCTTAGCTAAAACATGTGAATTACTAGGATCAAGGCTCTCCTATCTTTTGGCTTTGAGTCAATATCGTCAATGCTTATCTTTTGGCAGTCAATCAAACACACCTTATTGCTTTATGCTTATCTTTTCTTTTGCAGGGGTTCTAGGCTCATCTTGATCCAAACGCGCATATATTTTTTTCCAGATTATTGTTAGAAATACTAGTGGATGCATGCTTATGTTTCGTTAATTTGTATTAAATAAGTAAAGAAATAAATGTATATTTTTTGTTGTCAAACAATGAAAACCGACATATAACGATCGACAAAAAGTTTTGTATTTTTTTTAATATAAGTGATAGTCTAAACTATAAAAGGAGGTGAGTTTCTTACACACACATCAAGGTGTCATGGGGGTTCGAACCTGAGACCACTAGTTTGCAAGTTAAGGCCCTTTGTCACTAGGTTAGACCTCATTGACAAAGCCACTCAAAAGAATGCTATTGTTTTTGGAAATTGTTGCTCGTTCATCACTCATCCCCTTTTCCCTCCCTTATTTTTTTTCGTCCATCCATTTTCTCTCTATTTTATACTAAAAAATCTCCTCCCCAAGTAAAAAATGTGACCATTTCTTGGATGAAATTAGTTTTCCTGATAATTATGAAGTTAGAATGAAACTATGGAAACTGTGAAATAATGTCCAAAGCAAAGGTTCCACGTTCAAACTTGGCCAAATCAAACGTTGACTTGACAATATGTGCAAAAAACCAATGTCTATATGTCCACCATTTTCATTTTCCATTTTCATGAAACAGGAAGGCTTTGTGGCATCATTTTTTCTAGCCCAAAGAAATTGAAGTCAATATTTAAAATATCAACTACATATTCATGCATCAATCAATTTCCGTTAACCATGAAATTAGTCAAACTTGTGAAGCTGTAAGTTCCACAAAATTTCCGCATGATAAATAAGGAAGAAAATATAGAGAAATACAAGTAGCATGCGCCTTCTACGCATGATCCATATCTTTCTTTTGAGATTTCAAAATCAGCACACAGGATTAGTCAAATTAACGGCGGATATGAAAAATGGCCACAAAAAGAAAACAAGTAATTAAAAAGCTATGTATTGTTGTTCCATGTTTATGTGTTTGTAGCTGTGAATGTGATGCATGTGATCTTCAAGACACACCTTTTAGTTCTTTTTTTGTTTTATATTGATTAAAACTAAACACACACATGTATGTCTAAATAATTATACCCAAGATAAAGGCCTTCGTATCATCATTTGTTTAATTGCCTCATGTTTATGGACACTTGGAAGTGCTTCGCATATGCCAGTTGAATAAAATAATCTGTTGTCTACAACTAGTTTGAAATATATTTGTATAGAAAATGTAAACGTATACTTTAAAATTATATAAGCTTAAGCCTTTCAAGTAGATAAAAACTTTAGTTGCAACAGGAATAGCACGTGGAAGTGTTATCACTCGTATCATAGCGTTATTGGTCGGGGAAATAGTGTTATCCCCATTTCATAGAAGTCTTTCTCCTTAAAGTGAGAGTTTATAGTTCTAGGGTTTTAAAAAATAATAAATAATTAGCATATCCCAGTTTCCTCTCTGTCTATTAACAAGGCACGCATATGTTGGAAATTTGATCACTATAGCGCCAGTCAAAGAAAAACTGCCAGCCAAATATATAGCGTGTTCAGGTTGAGAGCACATTTTTCTTTCTCCTTGCCAAACCGCCAACCTTTTTTTATAATTCCAAAAAGTATAATGGATCATCACAACTACATTAGTCAGGCCACAGTGCACAAAACTGGATTACGTTTTTAAAAAAAATTCAAGATAACTGGATTTCATTCAATAATCAACCAATATAATACAACGAAAAGAAGGAAAAAGATGTACAAGCTTGGCCTACGTACGTAAAAAGCCTTTGGCGTAAAAAACCCCAACAGATGATAAGGTCTTTTCCGCAAGGAATAAATCAACTTTTACACTTGATCTTAGCCAAAGGCCGAGAAATGAAGGTATTGAACAGAGTAAATGAATGTACAAATTACTTGTAACATTGTTACAAGAAAAACCGAAAATAAATCTATGTGGGTACTATTTTGTATATCATATTATTCTTCTAAGTTCAACCAGTAAACTTAAGTTTCAAGTCTCCAAAATTTGAAGTAACGTACACGGTACTCCACCAGGTGTTTGATGATATCAGTATCATTTATGGTTTGTAGCCACACCAAATGGAACCGTGAGACGGGGATAAGCAGAAGCATGGTGAGACAAGCCATGGCCTGCGTAGTTCTTGACCTTGAGTGGGCAGCCCGATCCGCCAGTACCGGGGATGTAGGTGCACCTGGAAGACTCGGAAGGAGGCAGATCACCTCTCGGAAGAGACTGGAAGTTCATAAGTTCATGCTTCATAAGCCTCGCTTCAGCATAGAGAATTCTGCCAGCTTTGTTGGGTTGTACATGCAGAAGACACAGAAGCAGCAGCGCAGCCAAAGCAAAGTTGACAAGCCCCATAATATTTTTGTTAGGTGCAGTGATATTAAGATATAAACGTATGCGTAAACTTCATGACGGAGTTACGGTATTTATAGCTGAAACCTCTGAGGAACTTTGGTATTATTTTATTAGTGATTTGGAGGAATTTGACTGTTGACTAATGGGTGGGTTTGTTTAAAACCATTCTTTTCGTCTCCAAGTAGAGTTCAACAAAATTGAATAGGTCATGTGAGCAATTAAATAAGCTTAAGGGAGAAAGATTTGAACTTAATCCCAAGGTTTTTCTTTCCACTTTCCTTTTCATAGGGGTATTTTATGTGTGTAATATCAATAATGTTATTTATACCATATTTATTAACGGCCCATCAATGTGTGTAGGATTCAACTATATTAGAGATGTGATCTGTAATGTGATCAGTAAATATGGTCCAAATAGCGACGCTCGTATAATATTGATTATTTGAAGTATGGGATATACTATAATGTTACGGGTCTTTGAGGATTAAGAATTGTGTTTCTTTCCCTTCACGTATCTTAATTCATCGATTTATTTATGTCACCAAATTGTTAATGATATCTGAATATTGCCCAAATTGTTTTAATGTTTTAACGGTATAGGGAAAGTTCATGGGACTTGACTCTTCGGGGTTCCCATTATGCATAAGCGGGCAAATATGCGTACATGGTATGGTGAGAAGAATATTCTGAAGTCATCCATTACGATAGGCAAATCCAAACTCCAAATGGGACTCTCTCTCTCCAATGCCCAAAAACACATAAAAACACTGGTAGGAAATCAAATAAAAAAAGATTGTGTCGAACTCCAATAAAAAAACCTTCTCTGCATTTCTTGAGAAGTTAAACATATAGATCATGAGAAGAACAGTGACCACACAGCGGTGATGGGCCAAAAGTAATAAGTTAACATTTCAAAAAGCCTGCTACAGCCATGAACCATGAAAACCCCAGGATAAATCAAAGCTTCATTTCTAACTTATGAAAAGGATGGAAGAAACACTCTTTACAAAATGTTTTCTTCTGAAAAGATTACAACCTCACTCCAAATGTAACGACCCAACAATTTCCTCAAGTACATTATTACAACGGACAGCAACCCACTAATTTGTGGGTAGGTTCCGTTGCTCATTCTCTTCACTAACCATCCTCTTCACTGACCATTTGAAGGCCGGAATACAGTGTACCCATTCACCCCACATGCCATGTTCGAATATTCAGGACTGTAGTAAGGGTAGCCCTCAGATTCTGTGTTCCTCATGCCAAGTACAGATAGATCAGAATTTGCCATCGGCCACTGGTTAGGAATTAACCCATCAATCTGCCCATTCACGTAAGGTGGCGGACCAGCTTGCGGAGTAAATTCCCTAAGTGATTCGAAATGTCCCCCTAAAGAGTAGCCCCTCTGGAACCCATCATCTTGGTAACTCCGTGTCCGCTCGAACCTACAAGAGCTGGTTGCAGACCCCGTGTCGCTAGACATGCCCAAATCACCGGGGTAAGAAAACTGCCGATTTAAGTGGGTTGGCCCGTTGCTGAAGGGGTGGAAGACTGAGCTTCCTCTAGCAGGTCCAAAGCCATGCTCATCATCAAGCAAATCATTGATGATATCAAGGTGAGGGAATTCATCAGCCGATACACCTTGGGTCTGACGCCCAGATGTACAGGCTGGGAACTCAGTGGACAAATGTTCCTGTGGCCTGCTATGTAAAGGCGGTTTGTAGAAGTCAAAATTTTGATCATGAAGCAAGGAGGAAGGATCGTAATTCATGCCTTTGATCGATTCCCTTTGAGAACTCTCCATCCATTGGGGTCCATTATGCAACGCATCCCGAGTTACCATCCCAAACGAAAAACCTGATTTAACTGAGCTTGGGTCCATCATTTCAGAGCCCTGAGGTAAGAACATTGGGGCAGATACCAAGGCTGGTGACTGTGAGTATACTGGGGATGGGTTCACTCCTGAGGTTGGAGAGTTATGCGTCATACCAGTTGAACCTGAAGCTACATGGTTACCCAGAATGGCATTTCTATATGACTGGGGAACATAACTATGAGTTGCTGGTGATGGGTCAGGACCCAACCGGCCAGCTGCACTTACTGAACGAGCAAGCAGAGGAGCTGTTTGAACAATAGGCACAACAGCAGAAGTAGGCCTGGGACCAGGAACCAGAGGAGCACTGGAAGGCCTAGACAACACAGGCACTTGCTGTGCCATGGCTTTTTCAGCTGGTTTTGGAGTTGCAGCCTTCTGAGTCTCAGGTTTGGACACACCGTTATTCTGGGATGTAGTAGTCAAAGGTGTCACTCTATCAGTATGCTGTGCACTGATTGAGGATCCCTTCCTAAGTGGAACAGAATCTATAACAGCACTACTCTGGCACTCTGACTTCGGTTGACCCGTCAAGGGCACAATTTTAGGTGGGCTTCCAGGTGAGGATGTTACTGCCGATGTCTTCTCTTTCAACGGTCTTTCCAAATCAACCTGATCCTTGATACTCAATTTTTTCTGCAGTGAAACAACTTCTTCCTCCTATAACATGAAATGCAAACAACAGTTGTGTCACACTCATGGAAAATAAGAAATTAACAAAATCGCAAGTTATGATGATAAATGTAGCTTTCTAATGTGTTAAAGAGTATGGGTGGCAAGGAATAATGACAATTGTGCAAATACAATAGGAAATATTGGGGACTGTACGACCTTTGAACCAATTATACAGTTAGAAATACGAGATAGAAGAAGTAACCAGTAGGGTCCAGGTGGTGAAGGCCAACAACAGCAAGGCAATCTTCAAGTCATGGAAGACCACAAAAAATTATAAGGAAAGAAATTATCACCTTCTTAACAACATGCTGCTCCAGCCACTTAATCCGATCCTGCAATGAATGAACAGCAGGCTCAGACTCAGATTCACGCACCTTATTACTACTTCCAGAAACATCATTCAGAAATCCGGCATCAGCTACAGGTCCAGAAGGCTGATTATCCATCTCATTTGGCCAATTATTCCCATCACTTGTTGCCTTGCCACGCTGATGTTTCCCCCTGCAATTTTGAATTCAGGAAAATGATAAAATACCTTGTATGATCACAGTTGCACAGCAAGAAATGCGAGCTATATTTACCTGCTAGGTGATTTTTGGTTTTTGTAATTAGAAAAGGAGTTCCCCTTATATGGCCCATTCATTACCACTGATGGGACTGAGTCTGTGGAACATGTTGAGGAACTATCATCCATCACAGATGGGCTCTTTCTTTCAGATACTCCATTTTGCACAGATGACAGCCCACTAATTCCACTGCTGCTGGCTTCAGTGGGAGGATGGACTTCTGATGTGTCAGTGTCCCAATTTATTGGACCAGCATCTCTGTCTTCAGAATCAAGCTGAGGTACTTCAGTAACACCATCCACTGAATCAGACACATCAGATACATCATCCAGTGTTTCTGGCTTTTCAAGCTCCGGTTGCTCCTCATCCCTTGTGTAATCTTTCATTTCCTCAGTGGGGTTTTCTTCTTCTTGTTTCTCTTGTACTGGTATATCAGGCCTTTCCTCCCTCCCTTTGTCTTTCCCCTTCCGGTTATTCCTCTTCTGTTTAGCCTGTAGAAAAGAAGCAAGGGATGCCTGTCGGAATCAAAGGGGAAAATGAGGAATTATCATTTTTGACAAACTTTCAAACCTACCAACCCCATTCCCCTCATTGCAGTGGTTTCAGTTTGAACAAACATTAACAGAAATGTTGCATTTGAATATTAGTTTATCTATTTCCACCATAAAGCTGGGAAAAGCTTTTCTTAACTCAGTTTTTCACCTATCTGAAGGACCAAAATAAGAGATTAGAAAGTAAGACTAGTATAAAAGGGATCCCTGGTGGCAATATTGTTTTCAAAGTCAACAAATAAACACCCCATACTTAGTAAAACATCAGAGAGTGCACTGCAGGAACAAAATAAAGCCAAAAGATACATTGTTCTGATCAGAATCCAAGCATAATAACTGATACAATATTCGCAACCAAGGTCTAATAGAACAGGTTACAAATAACTCTTCTAAAACAGAATTGCCTTTTTTTAAATATCCATTTGGTGAGTTTAGATGAGAGCACAGGACTTAAGATGTCATTAACAAATACAGTCGTTCTGCTGATAACTGTTGAGGGAACATTTCATAAGACTTAACTACTGAATCGCATGAACAGGCCAGTTGGCAATATCATAATACTCTAAACCGAACCAAACCTGTTTTTTCTTTGACTTCTTTTCCTTTTCAGTTGCTCCTCGTTTTGCCTTTTGCTCACTTTCAGCCTGCCATGCTGCCTCTTCCTCACGGATGAGTTCCTCTTGCCTCTTCAATGCAACAGATTCATGATAGGCAACTTCAATTTTATTGCTGCACGTAAAAAGGGCAAAGAATACACCATTAATAAAATTAGACGCATAAATATGATCAAATTGTCATTGTTGAACCATTCATACTGTTAAAAGGCAGCATGGTCTAAAGATATCTACCATTATCTAAAAAAGTGATAATTCATCACTCAAAGTGACATTCAAACGACTACAACAAAATGGCTAACTTCATTAGAAAGCTGGCTAACTCTAGCTTTAATGTTGATGACACTGAAAAAATACTCAACCGTATGTATACTAATTCACCAACAATGGAGAACCACATCTTAATGCTCTTTTCTAGTATTACAATACTTGAGAAATGACGACCAGGTCATAGTACAGGAACCTACAATCCCTTATCCAAAGTAGCTTATGGTCTAAATTATGTCATTTTCGATTCCACTCCCCAGGCACCAGCCTAACTCAACATACACAAAACGTATTTATGAAAGAAATTAGTGACCATAACTCCACCTATTTCACTTTGTGCAGTCCCAGGAACCACAATCCCTGGATTAAAAAATGGCATGCCATTTACTGTGGAAGCAAATATACAAAAGATAGTTTGCTAAGAACAAAATACTAAGAATCCATATCCATTATCAACCACACATTTCACAAACAGATAATTCATTAACCATAACTCCCCCTGCACATTGCGCGAAACAAATTTGCAATATTATGAAGTGGGATTCACAACTAATTTAGTAAAAAGAAGACCAAGGGCAATTACAAGAAATACCGTGGGACAATACTCAATAATTATACAAGCAAGAAAAACACATATTTGAGCTAAGAGGATACCTGAAAATATGGGCAAGCACAAATATTTCCACAGTCCTACGACCCAATTCCGTAAGACGTCTTTCATCTCGCTCGATAGAATCTTTGTTGAAGTCCTCTCCAGAATTTCCATCCTGCAGAAAAACCAGAATGGTTATTCAGAGATCAAGCAAAACTAATCAAATTCCTTAAGTATCTCAGCCCTCCTCCTTTTTCAATCACACTGATAATGCATTACATATCCTCGACAATAATTAGTAGGATATTTAGTAAATTAGTCAGAAATTTTCCACCCCATTAAGGTAATAAAAGTCCTAATAGAATCCTTCTAAATCACTAAAACACCAGAATATATAGATCTTTACCCTTGTGAACAAAATTTGACTAAAACAAAGGGCTGGAACTTCCCATTAGAAGGGGTGCGGGGGCTTCATATTATTGGTGACTATACAGTCCATAGGCCGTAGTAAGTTAACCAGTTAATCAGTAACTGAACAGTGAACAATGGCACTAGACATGAAGATATACTAAACTAATAAATTAATAAAGAGAATATAACAGTGTTTGAAGTATTGACATATCCAAAAGCATTGAGGTGAAGCATAATTCACAGTAAGTATTGTGAAAACAAAGGGTAGAAATTTTTCCTTTGTTTCCTCAAAAGGTATCAGAACTTTAAACCTAAATACTAGGTTAACAAGAACTTAGTTTATATTCAGATTATCTTTTGTACCCCAATACTGATTCCCAAAGTCCTTGACATGAATGAAACTGGAATAGTTGACAAATCAATTAAATCAATAAGCACAAACATCACCAAGTAATATCTAAAAGAAAGGATGTAATCCCCTATACCACACAACCAACAATAGGGACTTAAATGCATCAGAAAAACCAATCCAAACTTCACTGCTCAACATAGGATGTTAGCAACTCACTTTTGTACGATTTTGAGGACCCTTCTCATCTTTTGGAGGTAATGGTTCCATGGCAGCCCTCTCAAGTAGCAATAGCACATCATCCACCAATACAAACGCATCTTTCTCCACACGAACAATTGGTGCTGGCATTTCTTCAGCCTCCAATAGTTTCACCCTACCTTTCTTGGATTTAGTTTGGCCTTCAAGAGCCTTCAAACCACTATACAATGAATCCATTACCAATGTAGATGTGACTTCTTTCTCAATGAAAAAATGCTTAACGACTACTTTCAGGACTGCATCCATCTTCTCCCTGGACATACGGCGCCTAGCATTTTGTTCAATACCCAACCAGAAGGAGCGAAAGCTGCAACCATATCAAAAGAAATGTTACCATAAAATAGATAATATTTAACCAGTAAGCTAAGAAAAACATTTGTACAAACAGAAGAGAATGCATGCATGCATACATACATGTGCATCTGTATGCTTACATTACAAACACATGCACCCAAGTCAACATGTTAACGGAAGTCCAGAAGATACAGCAAAAATGCCATTACATTCATGGTAATTCACATTTATAGGAACCGCACAAGAACTGTAAAAGAAAGCTTTCAATACATCATGTCTTCCCAATATAAGGCATTGTATAGCCAATCCTAATTGTGATCATTTCAACTTTATTATTTAAGCTGTAGCATGATAAGAAAGTTCCAAAGCAAAGATATACCTTGTCCATCTAGCTTTATCCTCTATCAACTTTCCAAGTTTGCTTCTTCTCTCCTCCACAAAACGACGACAGATTTGCTCTACATTTGTCAAGTATACCCTAACAAGTTCTCTCCTATATTGACAGTCAAGACAGCGGAATGGCCGGTCTGCTTTCTCCCTATAAAACCAAGAAGCAAAGAAATATAATTCTTGCAAAGACGATTAAAATGCATGGCAAATTAAAACACAGAAAGTAACATATAAAGTTACCCAAACAATATGCAGACACCCAAACCAAAAGGTGTGATTTTTTAATGAAGAACTTTGCAATCAAAAGCTGGAATTTAAAATAAATAAAAGAAAGGCCACCAGAAGAGAGTGCCCTTCAAAATCATAACAGATGAGAAAGTCAGATTTATAAATATTAAAAATAAGAATAAAAAATACAGTAAGAAGAGGGTCCCTTCAATATCACCACCAGAGATGCAGTGCTATCCTTAACTACAACGTATCCTTTAAATCGAATACCATAACTTATGTAAAACAAAATCTGGCCACTGTGAGACTTAATTATGATAGTTTTTCCCATGTAGGAGTCAGAAATAAAACATCGGTGCTCCAGTAAAAAATTTATACATTAAACAACCATCACCTGATCACTTGAACTTGAGCCTTTATTATAAGAGTGTCAGCATCAATAAACCCATCTAATACTTTTGACAGCTCCATAAATTTTTTCCACCCCCAGTCATGCTCTTTCTTCCAAAATCGATGTAATGTATCTGCAAAAAATTTGCATTTTCTGAAAAGTGGTAATGGATAAAATTGAAAGCCCACTAAAACTAAAACATTGATGAACCAACCAACCAGAATATTTCGACTTCTTAGGATCTTTATTTACCACAGCTATTGTAAACTGTGCAAAATGACTCCAACCTGTTAGACATACAAACAATAAATGCTATAATTACACCACAAGAAGATAAAAAAAATCAAGAAAATCGATCATCAGAACTCCAACAAATTAAATATAGCACACCTGGAAGAAGTTTGTCATGATTAGCTACACAAAGAAACAAAGAGAGATGATTGCAAACATCACAACCCTGGGGATAGATTAGAATATACCTGCCACGTAACAAAAAGTTTAAAATTCACATCTTAAAATGGTTGTTTAAGCAAGGCATATGTGTTCATCGGCAATTAGGCACCAAACTTAAAGGGGAACTTTTTTGCAAGCGTGTATACATAATTCTCAAACTACAAAACCTGTGCAACCTTTCAGAAAGGCATTTTTTGCTACATGCTGTTTTGTGGGTGCAAATGGAATCTGTTATTAACTAAAAAGAGTACTTAATATAAATAATATATAAAAGAAATTATAAGGGAGACTATTCATACCCCCAAAGATAAAATTTTGGGTCTCGAATAGAACCTCCATGACTAAAATCAAATAGTATATCAATCACATGCATGATTAAGAATAAGGAAGAGGAAACGTAATGTACAAAATACAAAACATAATATACTCATTGCACAAAAGGGCTGATGGATTTTAATTTTTTTTCAATTTGATGTTTTTCAGATTTTTTTTTCATTCTATTTGACATAAGTTAAAAATTGGACTTTAATTGTTAACAGACTCAAACACAGTGACTAAAATCGGAAAATTAAAACCACAGTGACCAAATGTGTTTTCAGGTCAAAACACAGTGACCAAAAATGTGTTTTACCCTAAATATACAAGTCTCAATATACTAACACAGTTGGTGCGAAATGCTGATACAAATGCATAAAAATTTACAGATTCCATAATGGATAAACTTGCAGCATGTAGGTTGAATATGGAAACATAACCAAGAAACAAAATTCATAACAAGAAACTTTTTCTGTGCTGAACATCTATGCTGTATGGCAAATAATCATGTTCAGAGTTTCATACCATTTGTAGCCGCCAACCTCAAAGGCATTACTACGAAGTTCTCTTTTGTTAATCTGAGAAAATTTCTCTATCTTCCATGTATATTTTCCATATAACTCAGACGGTTTGGGCCCTATAAAGAAGTAAGATAGGTTTGTGAACTTTTAACAAAATAATCATAATAAAATTTGAAAGCAAAATCACTCCCTAGTATAGATGATATGGAAAATATACAGTAAAAATTATTTCTTGCAATGGATTAAATGAAGATTAAATTCTCACTCCATGTGGGTGTGATAGGCAAGTCAGAAATGCAATACACCAAAGGAAAAATGAAAGCAACATATAGAATCAGTAATTTGGGGAAATATAACATAGTATGAAACTAATTCCGTGCAGAGACGAGCACTCAAAAGCATTTCTGAACTGAAACCCCCTCTATTTTCAAAATAACACACCTCACATGTTTCAAGTAGAAAAGAAAACATAAAGCGGAACAGGTGTACTTTTGAAAATATCAAATATTTAAAAATTCATATGGAACAAATTCTCCAGCCCTTTTTTTGTCAAACCAAGCAAAGCATTGGCAAAAGTGGTTAAGGGGTAAGTAAATCAATTAAATAAGCACACACACACACACACTCTCTCCCTCTATCCCTCTCTCTCTCTCATTGTCTCTCTAGGACAGCCAAATTGACCTCCCACTTGAGGTGATTTGGATAAACACCCAAGAGAACTTCTACAACATTTTCACACAAGGTTAACAAACTTCAAGAAAAAGGGTTAGGCATATCCTCTTTTGATGATGCAACATGTGCATAAAAACTTAAATATGACCAAGGCAAATGTATTTGAAAGAAAATAGCAAAATCACTTGTAGAGAAACCATAAAACATTGGCAGCTACATTTCACACAATCCAAATCCAAGTAAATATCATTCTTTTTATGCATTGAGTTCCACAAGCCTGGTATTTGATTGAAAAAAAAAAATCAGGAACACACAAAACAAGGCATTTAGCATATAGTGAATAAAAATTATACCACCGTCGTCGTCGTCGTCAGAGTCCCAATAAGGGGGCGAAGTAGATGGGGTTCCATTTTCCACCTGCTCAGAGGACCGCCATTCAGCTAAGGCTTCCCCAGACAGGCAGCGCTGCCCACTTGAAATCCCCTCCATAGACCTTCCCACTCCAGAATCTTCACTAGAAATCCCAGCCATTTCCCACTCCAATATTCCTGTCCTCACACTCCTTCAACCTTGCTCACTAGATAAGAAAAACAACCCGCCAACAAAAAATTTATCAACATTAGGATTTCAACCCCCAATCACAAGAAAAAAAGAATGTGCACACTACAAGCCATTTTCCTGGTACCAAATCACACAATAATGCTAAAAACCCAAAAATAAAATGTCGATTACATCCCAAAGATACATGCATCACAACTTTTTGATTTCAGGGGTAAATTGTAATTAAAATTGACAAATTGAAAAACCCTTCTGTCCGGACTGGTTGCTAGTAAATGCAAGGAGAAGACCGTAAAATTTATAATAATAATACATTATTTAATTGGGACCTGACTGAACAAAATTCTCAACTCCACTGACTAATTAGCTAAGATCATGACAGTTCTACAGCAATCAAGACTCAAAACGACATAGAACGCAAGAAATAAGAAACTTAATTTCAAGTTTTTTTCCATGATTTTCTCTGGAACCAAACAGCTTATGAGTTACCATTCCCTAAACCAAAAACCCACATCAGAAAAACCAAATATCAATAAACCCTAAAACGGAACTTCAAATACTTGAAGAAACCAAGCTGAATTAAAACCAAACAGATTGAAAGCAAAAAATTCTTTAATCAAAAACCCTAAAAAGTCAGAACCATTTTGATGAACCCAATTGCAGGAAACTCAAGCCCAATATAAACCCACAATAATCTGAACCAATAGAACTAAGATCGCGGATAATCAATCACCTTTAAACGCGATCAAATAGAAACCCTATTGAAACACAGCGGCGAAAATAAAAATTAAAGAAGAAATACAAAACGGAATCTCGTAAAGGACATCGTATAGATCGAATAGTAATACGAACCTGCAACGAAGACCAGAGCTTATTCACAATGGCCAACGGAAGCTCTGAGATTCTAGAGAGAGAGGAAGAAAGAGAGAAAAAGAGAGAGAGAGAGAGAGAGAGAGAGGGGTCGAAGGAGCAGCAGAGAGAGATAGAATTGAGCAAAGGCGGAACCCAAAAAAGAAAATTTATTTATTTTATTTAATTTAGGTTTTTTTTTTTTTTTTTTTTTTTTTTTTTTTTTTTTTTGTTTTTTGTTTTGTGGAGGTGGAGAAGATATAGAAAAACAAAAGGGATGGTGACTTTTTGCTCTTCTCCCTCTGTTATTTTAAGAACCAATTTTATGCGAGAATCAAAAGGATTTTGTAGTCGAGAAAAATAAAATTCACGAGCGACAATTTGAAGGAAAAAAGAGGGGAAGAGGTTGCGGTGCGGAGGCTTATATAGGGTCGGTGACTATTGTGGGGGAGCATAACAAAGAGTAGTTCCTTCCATGTTTATACACTAGGCATGGAGCTTCGTTCGTTGGCCTTGCCCTTTGTGGGACCCATTTTTCTCTTATATAGGTTTGGGTGTATAAGGGCATGTTTAGTAATTGGACTAACGAGTAATCGGATTAATTAGGAAATAGAGTCAGTCATATGCATACCAATTAAACTGTTTACCAACTGCTGAAATCTAAATGAAAATAAAATGATTCGCATCAAAACCAATTATTATTGTGAAGAATTAGAATCAAAACCAATTTGATTACTAAAATATCTTTGTACATAACAAATTCTATTTTGTTCAACTAATTGCACAAAAACCTTAGCCGCTCTCTTCCTCTAGGAGTCCTAAAGGAAAATTCCAGAGAGGGGGAGGAGGTTGAAATGTCACTGTCCATCCTCCTCCTCTTCTCTTCTCGTCTTTTCCTTTTAAGTTAGTGAATAAGTCCACTAGAGCGTTTTGAATAAAAATCCTCTTATGGTGATTACTTCTGAGCCATGGTCAAATTGAAGTTCTTTATCACTCCTTTTAGTTTATGTTCTCAATCAAATCCTACTCTCAAAACCCGCTCCCTAACGCCACTCATGTTCTTTAAATTTGATTCTACATCTTTTTTACGGAGGTTGCCGCAAATCACCTAATTGTTCTTGGCAAAATTGTTGTTTTCGTTTATTTGTTCGCTCTTATGTGCAAATAGATCGTTGGAAATCATATTTTCCCTAGATATGTTACGGATGCAGTTGTCGATGTAGTTGCGACGATGCTTCTTCAGGTGGTAGTGGTAGGGTTCGTTTAGGCTCATGGATTGATTTAGTATTTTGGTTATGTTGGCTTTGTTGGCTTTGTTTGGGCTTATGACTAATTGTGGTGATGTGGGCTAGTAGTTTTACTGCGGCTTTTGTCCGCGTTAGTTTTGATTTTAGCATGTTAGTTTGTTGCTCTTTTCGGATTGGTATTTTAGATTTCTTGTGTTTGATTGTCTTTGATTGTTTACCGTTGAAGTTAATGAATTAATTATTATTTGATTTTTTTTTTTTTTTTTTTTTTTTTTTTTTAAAAAACTACTTACACAATTTTTCAAATGAACAAAATTGTGTTATCTAAGGGGGTGTATTCAATTAGGATTATAAAGCGTTTAAAAAGATTTTTAAAATTCGGGTGTATTCAATTTGGATTTATACAAACTTTAAGGGCACGTTTATGTATCCCCCCCCCCCCAAGTAGTTCATCAAACGTTTTTCTCTCGCCCTAACTTTTCTCTCTTCAATAGAAGACAAACAGCCTCCTTCCTCCATCTGTGAAGGTATTCTCCTTATTTTTTCTTTGATCAATACCTCGTTGGATTTTCTTTTTCCATGATTTTTCTTCATCGTGTTTTTCTTGTTATTAGGGTATAGTTTGGGGTTACAGGTTTTACTTTTAATTAGGGTTATGCTTGGGGTTAGGGTTTATGCTTTGTTACTAGGGTCCATGATTTTTCATCACGGTACGATATCACAAAATGTCTTAGCAGCTTGTAACTTTGATTTGGAATTCATATATGTCCTTAGTGGGTAGGAGGGCTCAGCTCACAATTCAAGAGTACTACAAGATGCTTTAATAAGGAGGAATGGACTTAAAGTGCCACAAGGTATTTTTAAAGGGAGTTTCACTAAAACACCCAAAATGGGAGCTGAAATTATAAAAAAAAACCCAACACCCAAAACACTTTATAAACACACCCAAAACCCATCATTACACACACTCAAAACCCATTTATAAACACACCCAAAAAATATACAATTGTTGATTTTGGGGTTGATTTTGGGTGTGTTTCTATGTTTAAATAGTGCTTGGATTTTTTTATAAATACATGTCTAGGATTGGGCTTATTTATAAATTTGTAATTTTTAAAATTTTTCATTTATAGTTTACATTAGGTCAAACATTGGATACTAACATATGTGTAATCTATTATCAGGTAAATTTTTCTTGGTGGATTGTGGATTTCCAAATCAACGCCAATTTTTGGCTCCATTTCGAGGTGTTCGATATCATCTCCAAGAGTTTGGTGGTCAAGGTCGTGCACTTGCAAATGAAGTTAAGTTGTTCAATCTTCGTCATTCATCCTTGAGGAATGTCATTGAGAGGATATTTGGTATATTTAAGTCACGATTTATAATTTTCAAGTCAGCACCTCCATTCCCATATACGACACAAACAGATATAGTGTTAGCTTGTGTCGGACTACACAACTTTCTTCTAAAAGAGTATAGATCTGACAGATTTCCTGTTGATTTAGAGAACGAATCTTCTTCATCTTCATCGTTACCCGTTAATGAAGGAGATCCTAAACTAGTTTTCCAAATACAAGAGCAGCAACGACATAATGCTAATGAATGGAGAGTTGGTATAGCTTTGGATATGTGGAGAGATGCTGGGCATAATGACAACAATGAGAATCAAGGATAATGAATGAATGTTAGATATTTTCCTTAATCTTTTCTTTCAAATTTGTAATACATTTGTCACTATGTTTTTTATGAATTTTGCTTTTCGTTAAACATGATTTTATTTCATGTTATTAAATGAAAAGATGTTATAAATTTGGTTTTTTATTTCATATTGTTTAAAATTTTATTTCATGCTGTTCAATTAACATCAGTGTAATCTTAAGAAAGTTTATTAAAAAAATTATATAAAAGTCTTCTGAAAGTCTATCATGTTCTATACGAATTCTAAAGTTCCATCAAGTTTTATGAAATCTGGCATTTAAACAAAATCTTTTTAAACGCTCGAAAATCTTTTTATCAAGTTCTATGAAATCAACTTTATATATATAGGGCTGGCTTTGGGCCTGGGCTTAGAGGGCGACAGCCATGGGCCCCAACAAATTTTTATATATAACGATTTAGGCTTTTATTTCCAATATTTTCCTAACATTAACATTCCAACTAAAAATGAATGCAAATTCTTTAGGCCCAGTTTGGCATTGTTGTGCTGTGAAAATAATCGTTGTCAGATTTGCTGTGAGAGAAATCAATTATCAAATAAACTAGTTTGGTGTTTGGGAAACTTTTTGTTAAAAGTGATATTGGTACAATAATCAATTTTTGAGTATTTGGTAAATTTTGTGTGAAAGTGTTGTAAGCTGTATATAATGACTAAAAAGAACATTATGGTGAAATAACTCTTCTATTCAAGTGTTTAAAACTCTCTGCTTAAATAATGAAATTATTTAGGGGACTAGTCTATGGTTTGAAATGGAGCATCTAATTAAAAAGCATCATTTTTTTTTTCTTTTTACTCAAGCTATTGTTATCTTTGTAGTATAAAATGAAATGGGTTGGGTTTCACTCTCTCAAGTCTTCTCTAATAAAAAATAAGAATTTGGTTTTTAACAAGTATGAACAAGGAATTGTCTATTTAAATAATCAAATTATGGGGTCCATATTGGTTTTTGAGTCACCTTTAAGAAAAGCATTTGTTCAACGAAAAAACCTTTACCATTCCATTTCTAAAGATTCTTCTTCATCAATAAGATGGTAACAAAGGGAACGAGTCATGGCTGCTTTATCTCACTCCTTTACAATCATTCCGTCTTCCAGTTGTAATTGCTGAATCAGTAATCTCAAGGAAGATCACAAGGTCTATTTTTAGGGTTTCTCCAGAGAATGAGTGACTATGATATCGGTATTTCTAGAGTTTACAAGAAGAAGGATAATAATAATCTTGCCGATCGTTGTTATCATATTAGTTCGATTTTTAAATTGTACCATAATAAGTGAACTTCCTTACCCCTAATTGAGAAAAAGGAAATTGAAAAGAAAAATAAACCTAATATGTCTCTTACATGAGTCTTTTAGCTTTAAAGAAGGCTTCAATTGATCCAACAAGAAAAATTAAAGAACGAATGGAAGAGACAGAGAAGGGGGAGCTTTGATGAATGTGGAAGAGAGCAATGGGAAGGAAAAGACTGAAATGAGGAGAAGAGAGACATGAGAGTGAAATATATGGGGTTATTTTTGGAATTCTAAAATTTTCATTAAAGTCCAGCACCTCTCAAAACTGACTTGATTACCGCATAATCAAAAAAATGAAAGCAGCTTATTAGTTGCTTTCCCTAATTGCTTTCTCTTAGCATCGCCAATGGACCGAGTAGGGCCAAGCCAACCCCGCCCACATTTAACAGGCCTTGGACCGAGCCGGCCTTCAAAGATGAGAGAGAAAATAACGAGATGGGACAAGCCAAGCTTTTTCCAATTTTTATTTTATTTTCCTTAGGAGCTTACCTTATTTCCATTTTCAGCATTTAAGTAAATGTTTTTGGCCTTTTACTTTCATTTATTTTTGGGTAAACTGTCGAATACCCCTTAACTATCACGCTTGTTGAAATCTCTACCTTGAACTTTTTTGCTTGCCAATTTAGCCCTCATACTAAATTTTATCGCCAATTTACTCGTCACTATTAGTTTTTGACAATCTCCATCCAAATCTCTATTAAAAAGCACCATGTTAAGCATATACTTCACTACTAAATTAAAAATTAATTTTTTTTTCTCTAGTTCTTCACAGAGCTAGAATGTGAGAGAAATAAAATGGGGGGAGGGGAGAGGCGATTATAGTTTCTGTAGGTGGGGGGGTAGGAGGAGGCCAGAGGGGTCTGTGAGTGGTGGTTGGGAAATGAGGGGGGAGAAGAAATCTGTAGGGGTAGGGGTGGGGGGAGAAGAAATCAAAGGTAAGGGGTGCTAGTTATGGGTTCTGAAGGGTTGGGGGGGGGGGTTGGAAAAAAAGGGAGGATCTGTGGGGGTATGATGGAGAAAGAAATCGGGCGGGGAGGGGGATTCTGGTTTTTGCAAGTGCAAGGGGAGTGGTATGTAGGTGGTGGTTGGGAAATGAGGGAGAAGAAATTGGTGGGAGGTTTTCTTTTTCTTTGTTTGATTTTATTACATTTTCCATAATATTATACCTTGTAAAATGCCAAATTTACCCTTATATTTGACGGGCATTTTGATGGAAATTTCCAAAAACTAACGGTGAGGAGTAAATTGGCGTTAAATTTAGTATGAGGGCTAAATTGGCAAGCAAAAAAGTACAGGGTGGAGATTTCAACAAGCGTGATAGTTCAGAGGGGGTATTCGGTAGTTTACCTTTTATTTTTATATTACTTCATCTACTTAAGTTTACAATGTAAATAAGGAAGTATCTTGCCCGCTTGAGATTTGTGCTAATATTAATTAAAAAATGGACACGTATCGCTCGAAAAAGAAAAAAAAAAAAAAAAAACAAAAAAAGAGAGATCCGAAGTGCTTTTACAAAGAGAGGAAACACATTTTTTAGCAAGAGAGAAGGAAATATAATAAGTTTATATATATAAATAATTAACCAAATATAATAAGAAATAAGTTATATATATAATATAATTAAATATGGGCCTACGGGCCGAGCTTTGATGGGCGGGCTAAGCTAGGCCTTCGTGGGCTCAAATGAGCCGGACTTGGCTTTAAGCACCTAAGCCCAAGCCTAGCCCACTAACTAACGAGTCGGGCCAGCCCATGGCCCATAACGGGCTATGCTAGGCTTTTTCTCGATGTGCCCAGTGGGCCCCCATCGGCTCATGAGCCCATGGGCCAAATGGCGATCCCTACTTTCTCTCACAGCAATTATTTACAATAAGTGATTTTTTTTATCATTAGAAATTTTAAAATAATCACTTATAGCCCCAAATAAACAATATCAAACATGCAATTAATATACAAAGGATTTACGTTTAATATTCATTAATTTTCTCTGGAATACCAAACATGCACGATTAATCCAACGCCTCTTTCAAGAAAACTTTTGGTTTCTCTTCCTCTAATGGCTCCCCACTTTTTAAATGAGAGGAATATTTTTTCTAAAGTGCTGATATTTCCATCCATTGTCTTATTTCTCCACATAACTTATCTTTTCTCCTGCCATGTAAATTTGAAAATACACAATCCTATATTTTTACCCATAATTATTCCTAAAATATCCTTTAATTATTATTTCAAACAAATTCTTTTTGCTAAAATATTCTTAAAATAATATAACATTAATATATTTTTTAATTAAAAACTAATACTTTAATAAAATAACTATATTTTATAATATTTTTTTTTAAAAAAAACACAAAACTTCCACCACCTCCCCTAACGCAGCCCATTCTTCCCAACCTTATTTTGTAAGAGATCAGTTACCTATTAAATTTGAAAGAGATCAGTTACCTATTAAATTTGATTGCATCACCATCCAATTTGATATTTGTAGCTAGTTTGGATATGGGTTTTTTTTTTCTCATTCTTAGTTTTCTAGCAGAACGTGAAAGATGGTTGGTTCTTGAATACAACACAGTAATCAATATTTGTCCTTGCAAGAATGGGGTTTTTTTTTTTATATGTGGAAGTTTATTTTCCAGCGTTTTAAAACTTGGGTTTAAAGCTGGATTCTTACTTCTTTAGTGTTGGGACTTGTAGAGTTATAATCTTCGATTCTGGATCTGGCTTCAACAAAGAGAGAAAAATGAGGCGATTGATCTTTGGCAAAAAATGAGGAGTAGATAGGGTTGCCGCCGGTGTGGTGAGGTGGTTGGGGTTAGGTGTGTGGCCAGTGGCGGATGCAGGAATTGCCACTCATGGGGTCATAATGTAAACTACCCAATATTTTTTTAAGATGAAAAAAAAATATTGAAAATGAAACAATAGTACTTTTTTTTTTTGGACGAATGAAACCATAGTACTTTCACTCATAATTAATATAAAAAACAATATTACAAGTTACAATTGTCCACGACGAGGTTTCATATTTTGAAAATGTAGCATTATAGCTTTATTTTCAATACAAGCAAAAACATTTCTCTCAATATAAACCAACAAGCTATCATTCAGAAGTGGTAAGGGAGGAGATGGTGGTGGAGGTCTTGGGGAGATTGGGGTTAAGGCTGTTGTTGAGGAGAAATATGAAAAATGGGATTTTGGAGGTCTATTTTCGGGTCTGTACTGTTAAGAAGTTGCAGCCCCCTTTTTTTTTTTCCTAAAAAAAATTTAAAAAGTCCTAGCCCAAAACAACGTCATTTTGGCTAGGTCATTTAAAAAAATTCTTTGGCCAAAACGACGTCGTTTTGCCGAGCAATTTTTTTTTAGAAAAAAAAAAGAACCCCAGCTGTCCACCGAAGCTTCTTCTTCTCCATGAGGTCACTTCCATGGCTGCCAAGGGCAAAAACCAGTCCCCTCCAGTAAAATCCAGATCTGCCATGAGGTCATCTGACCCCATTGACCCCATGGTGGATCCGCCACTGTGTGTGGCACTTTGATTGTTGCGGCTATGGTGGTGGTTGTTGGCTTTTTGGTTCTTGATTAGTTTTAAATTTTTAATATTTTTTCAAGTTAACAATGTTAAATTGGGATTAAGTAAATGGATAGGTGTTAACCAAATAGACCAAATTTGAGGGAGGTGAGGTTTTTTTCCTATGTCCTTAGAGCATCTCCAACCGATGTGTCAAACGTGCCACATAGACATTTAACAGCTATAAATAACATCACATCACTCCAACCGATGTGTCAAAGCTGATGTGGAATGAAGGCTGGAGGTTGAGATGTTATTTTTGACATCCCAAACGCAAGATGTCAAATGAATATTTTATTATTTTTTCTTTTCTATTCTTTTTAATTAAAAATGAATCAACACTAAAATGTAATAAAATAATAATTTAATTTGGCATATCGGGTGGAGTGTAAAACTGTGTAAGATGTCAAATTGCCACATCAGCCATCAAATTTAAATTTGACGTTTAGTATTTGACATCTCCCTTGGAGATGCTCTTAGAGCATCTCCTACCGATGTGTCAAACGTGCCACATAGACATTTAACAGCTAGAAATGACATCTCACATTACTCCAACCGATATGTCAAAGCTGATGTGGAATGAAGGTTGGAGGTTGAGATGTTATTTTTGACATCCCAAAAACAAGATGTCAAATGAATATTTTATTATTTTTTCTTTTCTTTTCTTTTTAATTAAAAATGAATCAACACTAAAATGTAATAAAATAATAATTTAATTTGACATATCGGGTGGAGTGTAAAGCTGTGTAAGATGTCAAATTGCCACATCAGTCATCAAATTTAAATTTGATGTTTGGTATTTGACATCTCCCTTGGAGATGCTCTTAGAAGTCATTTTACAAAGGAGTAAATTTATCTTAAAATTTTTGAAGATAAGGTCAAGGAAGTTCTCAATTCCTCTCATACCACACACTTACCTCCATAAAAATAATCTTCTTGAACTCTTCAGTCTTTTTCTTCTATCTCTCAGCTTAAAACCCAACACATATTTTTTCTGATCTTGGTATGTAAGTTCTCAAATCTCAGTCTTCTTCTTCGATCTCTCAACCAAAACTCACCACATATATATATTTATCTTGGTTTGTAAGTTCTCAAATCTCAGTCTTCATCTTCGATCTCTCAGCCAAAAAAAGAAACAAAGCATTTTGTAGAATTTAACTGGTCATATACTATATTGCCAATTTAGAGCGATGAAGGTAGAGATTACTTATCTTGATCTTCATAGCCACCGTTAGAGAAATTAACTTGATGTAGCAATCAAGTGTTTACCTATTTGCATAACCAACGAAAAATACTTGTGCCAACAAATTTTATGGCATTACACCAAAGTTTGCATAAAGCAGCAATTTAGATAGTTTGGAAATCAAATATGTGTAGTGCCCAACAATGTGAAATGAAATCAAAACAATTGAAGCAATCAATATGAAGCTTTAGACAAAATTGAATTGCAGCACTAATTCTTTTGGATTCAACCTTCAGTTTAAAAGCAATCATAAAAACTATATTAATTGTCCCATTTAAATACTAGTGGAAAGCTTCTACAGCAGAAATTATAAAGCCAAACTCAAAACTGAAATCGTTGCAGTCAAAATATACAAAATGATTTCCACACAAAATCTGGGTAATAAATACAACATAAATAAATAATGAAATGTTGAAAATATATAGGCATATATGCACAAAATAGAATTGTCAAATTAAATTTCTCCATAAATGTAAAAAGATCTAATTCTCAATAAATTGAGGTTGGTTCCAAAACAGTTGTATCAGCCAACTAGCTAATGCTTTTATGGTTGTTTGCTGCTTCAAAATTAATTTTAAAACAAGAACAATGGCAAAAATCTCATAAACCTTTCTGCCCGTTTTTGCAACATAAATATCTATATAATATTATCAAAATACTAGCCTCTCTGTACGCGCTTCCGCGCCTGCGAGATGCCTTTTTTAAAAGAATTTAATTTTTTTTAGAATTAAAAAGATAATGGGTAGTTGTGTTCCGTAAAAATAGGATCCATTATCTAAATTTTCTTTTAATTTAATTTTTTTTAAAGTGTGAATTTACCATATTATCCTCATTTAATTAATAATGTTTGCATTAACCAAGGATATTTTCTGGTATTTTGAATGTTTCACCATTCTTTGCCTTTTACTTTATATATATAGATAGATTAAGTAACTAAATCAATACACCCATTAAATATAAAATTGGTCAAACCAAAATCAAATTGACACAAAAATTGGTCAGACCCAATAAGTGACAATAAAATGTACCAACAATATCATAATGAGATTTAAAACATTTAAAGCAATTGAAATTGTATAGACAACATGAAAGCTTTAAATTGCATCTACCCAAAACAAATCGTAAATTTCATTTTGAAAATCCAATACAAACGCAAAAGCTTCAGTCAAAGAGTTAAAAGGTATTAAAGCTAGCAATACAAGAAGAAAACAAATTTAACATACAAAGACTTTAGATTGTTATAAAAAATATATTTTTCCTCTTTCCGTAAAGCCAAATACAAAAATTTTTATATTATAAATAACATACAAAGGTACAATGAAACTAAAGAAAACAAATTCATAGGTAAGTAAAAGCAAAATAAATTATAAGTAAGAAGGTGAGATTGACATAGTGAAGTTGTCAAAGACGCTGTTCTAAAGCTTTTATAAACTTCATCACATTAAACTATAAAATTAAGGCATTCAATATAGAAATAATACCTGAAAATTAATGTATAACCCCACAATAAATAAAATAAAACAGCCAAAATAATTAAATAAATAAAAACGATTAAATTTTTTAAATAATTTTAAAATTCCAACAAAAGGTGGCAATAATTGTGGTGATAGTTGTGGGGTTTTCTTCTTTAAACCTAACTGTCTTAGATAACATTTGTTTAGGTGAAATTTTAAGATGAGGTCTCAAGCTCTAAAATCCCTCCATGAATTCACAAATCTCATCACAAGTGTACTAAACGGAGCACTTTATCAATATTGGATTTTAAGTGCCATCTAGCTCCAGGCAAAACTTTGGTGTCCCATCTTGGCCCCAAATTCCACCTCAAACCCCTCATTTAAACACATTGTGACTAATTTTCAAGACTTAAATGCAGTTTTGCTTTGTGAACTAAATCAAAATTTTCAATTTACTGATGATCTATTTTTTTGGTAAATTAAGGACTTTAACTATATAAAAATAGCCAATTTGGGACTTGTCGTCAATTTTTTAAATTTCCATCCAAACTTCCGTACAAATTAGGAGTCAAATCGTAATTTTCTTTATAAAAAAAAAGAGAAAATAAGAAATTTAAAAATTTAAAAATAAGAAATAAAATGAGAAAATAACAAATGAAAAAAATCCCAGCCCCTCTCCCTGTACCCAACATAGCCGCGCGCTCCCCGCCTCCCCTCCTCCTCCGGCAAGCGAAAGCCACTACCCAAAGAGCGACTCTACGTAGCTTGGATTCGATTTGAGGGCCAAAGGGGACACCTCCGTAAGTTGCAACAACTCGACATCAAACGACGCCGCATCCACCGCGATTTCCATACTCATCTCTACACATATACAGATCACAGAACCCTAGATTCGGAATTCAAATCCCCAAGAGACACCAGATGAATTGAAGTGAGAGAAAGGGAGAGAGTTTCGGTACCCACACATTGTTGTTCCGTTTGAGGAATTTGATTCCGTTTTGCATTGGCTGATTACGAATTCAAATTGTCCAGGTTTGGTTAATTCTTGTTTCCACTGAATAAGCATTTTGGAAAATTTCCCTGTTTTGTGAAATAGACAAAGCCTAAAGAAAAAGGGTGATCATGAGTAACTATCAATTAGGTGTTTGGAGCATATTGAGAAGTACCCAACAAGTTCCATATTTGATAGGATATGTGACCATTACATATACATCCATACTATGTAGCTTTTAATCCAAGAACAAGTCTCTACATGGTTGTTTAGCTCTTGACTGAGTGATTTGCTATTTCTGCTTAACTGTTGATATATTTAAAGCAAGTAATGAGCTTGAGCAAATTTGCATGCAACTTAGAAATGTTCATGTCACAGCTATATGTTGCTTTTGACGGATCATCATGGGCGTGCATGACCTACCATTTATAGCTGGCCAAGAGGTAGAATCAAGGTCATTTATTCCAGGTTTTCGTGGTGCATGGTTCCGATGTAAGGTATCTATCATGATAAAGATTACTAGCGTTATCCATTGATGATCAATTTTGTTTCATCCTAAGTGTATTTTAAACTTGACTGTTGCACTCTTAAAACTGCGGTTAACAATTGCCAACATCTTGTATCGGTCTCATTGTTTTCACTATTGATACTGATACAAAACATTTATAACATTTGTCAGAGTCCGTTTGTTTCCTTATAAAGGGATATTAGGGAGTGCGAATGCTAAGAAGTTACTTAGGAATATGAAAAAGTCATCCTTTGTTTTAGGAAACATTAAAAGTCTGTTTAGGGAGGAGGAAGAATCATTAGTAATCAAATTGTAAAATAGACAGTACCTGCAGTCTTGAAGATCACATTTTGACAGAACAATATGGCTTTGTAACAAAGGATTGGTTGTTTTGTTAGTATATCAGGCTTTTTATGATTTCAGATTTAAAAAATCTAGGTTTGGAGTTATTTATCGACTAGATCATGCCGTTGGTAGGCAAAGAAACCATCAAACAGATGTGACCAATGCGTTCTAGAAATATTTCAGCAATAGCAGCCGTTGGCAGAGATTTCAAATGAAATAGATGAAACTTTCCCTTTGCATCGACCACTAATTATTAATCAGAATGTTGATTGTGATCAAGATTTGTGACTTAAGGTGGAGATACCAGAATTTATTGGAGAACAACTAGGGGAAGTTTTGGGTTGGTTAACTGAAGATGAAAGAATTTTGAATACCTTGATCTTCCAGATAGAAAGAAGGTGAAGTTGGTAGTAGTTTAGTTGAGAGGGGAACTACTATGAAGGACAAAAAAGCTCAAGTAGGAAACCAGCGAATTCAATCCTGCTCTAAGATGCATAAATTGATCATAGTCAGTTCTTCCACTAAACTATAAAGGGAACTTATCTTATTAATACTTAATAATAGTAATACCAAGCCCTCTAAAAGGAAATCATTAAGTTTGAGGATAAAGGCTAATGTTAGCTGAATCTGTGATGCAGGGCAGCGGCTATAAGCTGCTGTCCAGCGACCCAAACATGCCCAACAAACAGAGGATAGAAGGATAAAGCAGTAGAATCGAAGTTGGAACGAAGATAACTGAGTTCTAGGGCAAAATCCTAATAGAAACTCTATGGACTAAAGTCTGAAATTATATTCATCAACAAAAACTAAATACAAGAGTCTCTTTGTAGCCTATTTATACTAGAATATAGAAAACCTAATTGACGTAGAAATTAAAAACCTAAACAGGAAATTAAACCAAATCCTAGTAAGAGTAGGAAAACAAGTAATAAAATAACCTATTAATTTAATATAACTAAAACTTAGCCTTATTGGCTGATGCCCACTTAGATTAGGAAAGTCTAATAGATGCTCCTGCATCAATCTGAAATGTAGATCTTCTTGTTATTTGATAGGATAAAGAGGATAAAGGCTAATGTTATTCAGGAAATTAAGAGCATAAATCCAGTAGTCTGTTGGAGTTACATAAGAACCATGCTGGACTTTAGCTTGTGTTGGTTGGGAATGAAGATTGAAGCACATGTATGACCTAGAAACCAACCTAATTATTTTTTAATAGGACCTGAATAAGTAGCTTCTGGATTAGGCTCAAGAAAATATCAGGTAGGATTTAAGTTTTGCATGATGAAGTTGGTGGTAAAGAATGTATTTGTTCACTGCATAAAGTATCTTTTGAATATGATGACCCTAACACTGAAATTTTCAGTCAATTACAATGATCAATTGGTATCAAGATGTTGTTGATCTTGCAATGAGGATGCTGTGAATGTTTCTATACCAACTACTTTGGTTGATATTGAGGGGGACTGAAAGTTTTGTGAGGTTTTCAATCACGATTTAGTGAATCTTGCCAACAAATTGAAGGCTGTAATCGAAGGAGGGCCAAAATATTATGACATCCAATGAAAGTCAAAGACCCTGTTTGTTTTCTTATAAAATAATAATAGTATGGGTCAGGAATACTAAGAAATTATTTATAAATGTTAAATAGTCATCGATGTTTTGTGGGAGCATTAAAAGTCTGTTCAGGGAAGAAGAAGAGTTATTAGTAAGATATTTTGATAGCGACGTAGTGTCTTATAGAAGTATTGGTATTTTCAGGTCTTAGTATATCAGATATTTTCGAGATTTCTCCTTAAGAATCGAGGCTCGAACAATGTTTGTACTTTGAAGTATGATTAGTCATCTACCTACTGTGTAGGAGGGACTATGCTATTTTCTATTTACATCATACACCAAGAAGTTGTTGACCATTTAGGTAATCAAAGGCCTCATTCTTTGCTTAGGCATTGACTTTCTCATAGAAAAGATTCTGATGTTGAAAAATTTCATTAAACAAGGAAAATTCTGATGTTGTATGTGTTTCAAGCAAATGAGTATATGAGTTGTAATACATGTTCATACAGTTGTTGGGCTCTCTCTCCCCCATCCCTCTCCCTCTGTGTGATCTCTTGAGTGATCCATAGGTGCTGGTGGGATGGCATGTCTTTTTGTTAAGAAGGCAAGTAGGGCAGAGTGGGTAACTGTTAGAGTGGAATGATAGTTTATTTGAGAGGCAGATACTATTTTGGAAGCTAGGTAGAAGATTTTAGGGAGGAGGTAGAGTTTTCCCTGGGATAGAGTCATATTGTTTTTGCTATTTTGAACTGAGTATTATCAGGGATAGTTGGGGTTGGGGAGTTGTTGTTTTCTAGCCGATGTGTTCTTGATGGATTTCTGGTCCATCTTGCTCTGTAAATTTCTTTTAACAAAATTGCTGTTTCTTATCAAATAAATTCTGGAAGTAAAATACATTTCTTGTGGTTGCATTCTCCTGTTCCCTTAAGATTTTTTTGTAGCTTTTGTATTTTCTTTTTGTTCCTTAGTTATATTTCATAAAATCTTTACTTACTCCACTAATAAAGAACAGATTTTCCTGCAATATTAGGTGGGATTTTTAGATTTATGACTAAGCCTTTAGAACCATATGTGTGCATAATTTACTTTTTCCAACCTGAATTATTCAACATATACACGCTTAAGCTTTACAAATACTACCATCAATTGTCCTATTTTTTGCTAAAAAAATTGGGCATCTGAAATAACTTCCAATGATTTATGGTTTAAGGTGTCTGCTTGTGCATATAGTCCATGCTTGTAATTTTATGAGACTTTTCAGCTTGAGATTATTTCCATATATTTGATTGAAGATGGTTTCTCCATTGTTTATTATTTGGTATAGAAACTCTTCAAGATAATGATATCATGCTCTCTAAATGTTTTAATTGTCACCCAGATAATAGAGATTGCCTGGAGAATGGGTCAGATTTCAACCTCCTTGGAGTATTTTGACTTTCCGGGTGAAAGTAAGTGATATCCGTTGGTATGTTTCCTCAATGAGGATTTTTTTGGGGAAAAAAGAGGGGGGGGTGTTAAAACGCTTGTTTGAGTTTGTTCTATATTTATTGTATATGTTAATGTACATGATTAACTGTACTTTGATTTTGAGGATCATAAAGTAATTTATTATGTAAGAATTGCATATACTATCAAACAATATGGTCTGTGAGACGAAAAGAGTAATAGTTGCCTAGTTTTTATTTATATCTATGAAGGCTTCATTTCTGGTTATCAAGTAAAATAAATATTTTTGTGAGAGTGATGTCTCTGCCTTTTCCTTTTTGTTTTCTGTAATTGTCCTTATCTGCAGAAATAACTTGGACGAAAATATATCAAGCAAGCCGTGCTTATAGTAAAAAGTCAACAAAGTCAAAAAAATTGCAATTGATGTTGCGGCCTTACTTTCCTCCTGTCTATCACGAAAGTACAATGCCTGATGTCAATACAATAGTGGAAGTGGTAGTTCTTGTCGGTGATGTCTGGAAAGTGGGAGATTTAGTTGATTGGTGGAAGGATGGTTGTTATTGGTCTGGAAGAGTAACAGAAGTATTAGGGAATGAGAAAGTTAAGGTGATTCTTATATTCCTCTTATTTTAAGTGCTGACTTTAGATACTTGTTATCATTTTGTGTCTTGGCGCATTTGTTGAGGTGTTAAGCATAATTTTTTTTCCCCTTCAGATTCTACGCTGTCTTCACTCCAATTTTTTACAAACCAATTGTTTGACCTCTGATTCACTGTAGATTGTTTAAACATAGCCGAAGTCATTGACTCCTTACAAAACCATGCTATACATTATTTTTCTTGAGCTCTTTGCTTAATTCACATATGTCATTACTGGGTCAGGGGGAATGTGCTATGTTTATCTAGTGCAATAGAGTACTAGCTGCACTTGTTCGTTGAACTATAGTTACTTTGATGTCAAAGAGATGCTTTGCTTCTCTATAATAATTGGTGTTCTCTATTTTTTTTTCCAGATTGAGTTGCCGCCTCCTCCTGTTGGTGAAGGATGTTCCTATGAAGTTTCTTGCAAGGACTTGCGCCCATCCTTGGATTGGTCTCCAGAAAATGGTTGGACAGTACCCACAACGGTACCTACAGCCCATTCATTTATCTGTATCTTTTCTCCTGTTTTTCGTTTATGCTTTGTTTGTAAAACTTTGTTTGAGCAGAAATATCAAATATTACCTCAAAAATGAGATGCGCGTTTATTTTGAATAATCCTGTCCATCAGCTTGAATTGTCAGTTGTCCACATGCCCATCACATGATGATGATGATGCGGCACTTCCGGAAATTGGCACCTTACTAATGAGTGCCATGCATGAAATCATTTGTGAAGTTACAATATATATTTTATTTTATTTTGCTTTTTACTGAGAGCTCTCTTTCTCTCTCACGTTGTCACTTTGGTGTTGAACTTTTGGCATTGACCTTGCATCTAGTATTCTCCTATTGAAAATAATACATCTTTCATTTTTTGTTTTTTGTCGGAACAATACGTCATAGCTTTTTAATTATTTATGTTCTGTTTATTTTTTTTCTGCAATTCTTACTTCTTGCCATTCTGGGCTCCTGATTCATGAAAAAATGCCACAATCCTAATGCATTTTGTCACCCATGTTAACATTCTTTCTTCAATTTGGTATTGAAGTATTAAAGCTACTTCTGCCTTGTCAGTTTTGGTGGTTCTTCTGCCATATAGGTTTTGATGCTTTATGTTCAATTAAGAAAAAGGAAAACAATTATTTTATCCTTCTATTTCTAAATTATTTGGAATGCCTTTTTGGTTGCAGGAGAATGAAAATGGGCGTCCTTGTGCTCGAGTAATGAAGCCTGGTAATCAAGGTACGGATGCACATTTTACTTCTCACTGCTCAACAACATATATGCAAGCTTATGCATGTTATTATGTTGTTTTTATCTTTCTGACACCAAAATCTAGGGCTTGCAACAACTGGCTGTTATAAAATAAAATTGAAGCCATTAGAGGTGATTACTTGTACATTGTGTTTTAAACCTTTTTAAAAAAACTTAATTTCTATGTGAGTTCTGACAAGGCATTGGAACATCGACTATTCTGAAATGACAATGTCCATAAGACTGAGTGGTGATTTGATCTTTGGTGGAGTTGGCCAGTTGCTAACCTGGTCAATTATTAAACAACCAAAGATAAAGAAAGATCAAATCAGAAACTTAAGCATTTGCAACACTTATGCATCTTCTCCAGCCTTGTGGGCTTTGGTTATTGTCAATGCTGCTTGAACGAGTTTCAAATGCCACTCTACAATATTGAGATTTTAACCTTTTTATTAGGAGTTTAATACTTTTCCTTTGAATGTAGTAAGATTTGGTCATTAGTTAATATAAACTTTGAATAGCATCCATAGTTTATTGACTTTATCTTTCATATTGCTCAAGTAGAGGCATTTTTAAATATTTTTTTTGGGTGGACCATATGGAAAGGAAACAGTTACATACACATACAAGACTAAAATAGGTGGATCCCGTACAGAGGCTAGTTAAAGCTTTAAGCCAAACTAGTCTTCCCACATTTTGGCGTTGCTTTTCTCATACTACTTGTCCGGGCCTGGTGAAAGTACAGCAGTTTTAAGCATGTGGCGACTGTAGTTACACCTTATAATCTCTGTACAGGCTTGTGTGATGTTAAGGCAAATTATGAGTTCTTGTATAATTATCCAGTTAACACAGGTCATATAGATATTGGTTTCAACTCCGCCTTGGTTAAGATTGACATGGGAGAAGTGAAACCAGATAAAAGTTTCAAGAGTTTGAAATGAATAATGAAAAAGTCTATGTTGAGCTTAAAAAAAGTAATAGTAGAAGAAAAACAGAACATCAAGCGCTATAAGAATATTGTGGTGGAATTTTTGGTGAGTGTATAGTTGTCTGGCACCAGGTTTCATATCACTTCTATTGTAGTGTGCATAATGCAATCAAATGTAACCATAACAACTTGCTTGTTGCTCTTGAATCTTGCCTTTCAAACTTTTTGTAAACAGGAACTACAATTAATAGCACAATTGATGTTGTTGCAGGGGGCATTTCAAGCTTGACAGCCCATTCTGTAGGTGATGGAAGAAAGGGTGTCCAAGCTATTGCTGTAGCATCACATCCTTCTTCTCAAGTATCTGCTAGCTCATTGCAACCTCATGATGGATTAGAGGAAATGGCAAAGCAACCGTTAGGTGCTATAACAGCAAAGTTGACACCCACACCAGAAACAAATGTTGATTCTGACATGGCAGATAGTGGGATTGGGAAGACGAGTTGCTCAGATAGTGTTTCAAGTTCGCATATTAAAAATGCATCAAAGGGGATGGGGAGATCTACAACTGGGAAAGACAGAGTTGACAACAATGGGTCCTTAAAGAAGTTGAAAACAGATCAAAGCATAGTTTTAAATTCAATGAGCTCTGACACATTAGAAGCTGCAATTTTAGACTTGGAGGAACTTGTAAACCGGGTTAAATGGATGAAGGGTGTCTTGGAGATTGGAATGCCTTTGACAAGTGCCATGCGCCCCACTTGGAAGTTTTTGTGACATCATCCCTCGTCCACACCAAAATGACTGAGCATTTTCACGCACAGTAAGTTTACCTTGTACACAGCACACAGCTATAACATGAAAAATTCTGAATGGCATTTAGATTGTTACCAACTTATACTCATCTGTTTTTGCCGTTTTCTTCCTTGGGGTTTAGTTGTTATTTGTTGAAAAACTGAGTGTACTGTGAAGCACGTATTGAAAGGAAGGATGAATTTTATGCACAACTTTCTTGACAAATGAACACTTCTCTTGTACCCACACTCTATGTATAATTTTCCTCAAGCAGAAACTTAAGGTGTATGTCCAGTGAATATACCGTCTTTTACAAGTATGACTTTGTGAATTTCAAAGTCTAACTCTGGGAGTGGCAGAAACAGATTGAGATTGGCAACTCTTTTGGTGAAGTAGATTAGTTTGTGATTGACATATTATGAAGTACTGTTTCAATTGTGTTGATGCGTGGAAAATGAGTTAGGTAAAGTTTACTTGCCGACAGTTAAAATTTGTGCTTCAGTTTGCCCAGGTTTTGCTACACAAAGGCAACCAGGGCTTGTGAAACATTTGCTGGTCCTGAAAATATGCTTTCTCAAAGATAATCACGTACTTGATAATAAAAAATTGCTCATGGTGTGATGCAATAGTCTTTGTTATGATATGAATTGCACTCCTTTTGTCATCTGGTTGTGATGAAGCAATAATGACAATTTTTAACTGCTTTCATATTGGGTCTGGTGCCAAGGAAGGCAGGAGCAAAATGGACCAATAACATAGCCAGGAGAATTCATCTCTGTTCAATCTAGCAACTTTTTTTCGCACACTTGTGGATTATGGATATTCATGAGTAAGCTGCATTTAACCATATTGTTCCACTGCATTGTTATAAAATTTAGCATGATTATACCTTGCCCTAAGTATGTTTTTTTTTCCCTTCTATTTTATTCAGTCCTTTGTTGGAGATTGATTTTGTCGTCCTGTTCGAGATCTAGAGCCCTGAAGCAGGAAAGCTATCAGAAATTATTGATCAAATTTTGATTGCAGAAGCCAGACATTCTGAAGGCTCTTTCCTTTACCTGGCTTTAGCTTCTTCCAGTGGTCTCCATATATACCACGTGTTGAGATGCTTTCTTAATCTTGTAAATCAGTTTTGTTATGATACTGTTATTACTCGTACTGAAAATGCCATTTTACAAGCCAACCTGTCACTGCATGTGCAGTTGAAGAGGAGAGGCTCAACTTTCTACTTCATATTTTGAATACAAGCGATAGTCTAAACTACAAAGGTGTTCTCACACACATTATACCAAGGTGCCATGAGGATTCGAACTTGAGACCATTGGTTTGCAAGTCAAGGCCCTTCTCCACTGGACTAGACCCCGTTGACCCAACTTTACTTTGATTCCATACTTATTTGTATCTCCCTAATCCTTGATATTTCCGATTCATACTTTCTTGGTTCAATATAGAAAACATCCATCAAAGTAAGACTACTTTGAGAACAGAGGTTGAGTTCTACAGCATCTTTCCTTTGAGGGCGGTAGGACTTGGATTGTTCGCCGTTCTAGAATTATATAGGCCTATGCAAGTACAACACAAATACTAAATGGGCTGGCACAAACACGAATGAACTCAATTTTAATGGGCTGAATCGGGTCAGGCTATTATTTCATTCTAGATTTTTTGTTTTGATGAAATATAGGTTTTATATTTTTTATGGTCTGAAATAATAGATCTAGATTGTAAATTAAAAAGGAAAAGGACGAAATAAAAAAATGAAAATATAGGGGAATCTAACTCGAACTACACCGGTTTATTTACTCTGAAAGGCATTTCAAACGTAAAAACTTTCCCTCCTTCTCTCTCTGAAAAAATGGAGCCTTTAGCTCTCAAGCTGATAATGGTCCAAGGCCCGCGGGAGGGCGAAACCCTAGACTTCGGACCCGGATCCAAGGTCCGAATCGGTCGCGTCGTCCGGGGAAACAACCTCCCGATCAAAGACTCTGGCATTTCCTCCAAGCACCTCTCAATCGAATCCGAATCAGGCAAATGGGTGCTCCGAGACCTCGAATCTTCAAACGGTACCCTGTTGAACGGCACCAAGGTCACCCCAAACACGCCCTTGGACCTCAGCGACGGCGACGAAATCAAAATCGGCGAGTACACCTCTATCACCGTGAAGATCGACGGCTACGAGGAGAGCCGGCTCAGACGAAACCCTAGGCGTGCCGCAGTCGCAGTAGTTGCGGAGACTACGGTGGGGTCGGTTGCACAGGGTCGGGGCCAGAGAGGTAGGGCTGCGAAGGAGAGGGAGGCAAAGCGCGAGTTGGAGAAAGAAAATGCTGAGGCGATTGAGGCCGTAGGGAATCGAAGGAGGGGCCGACCACCCAAAGCTAGGGTTTTGAAGAGTGAGGTTGAAGATGAGAAGCCGGTGGAGGAAAATTTGGTTCCGGAAATGAGTACGAGGCGAACTCGGAGCTCAAAGAATGAGGAATTGGGGAAGATTCCAGATAATTCTGGTGTAGATGGTGGAGAGGTGAAGATTGAGCCGAAAAGGACACGTGGCGGTGCGAGGAGGAGGAAGAATGTACCAGAGGAGCTACCGGTGTGTGATAAACCTGATGTTCCTGAGCAGAGAGATTTGGGAGACTCTGTAATAATTGACGTGAAGGACGATGAGGCTTCAAAAGGGTTGAATTTTGAGGAAGAGAGACATGAAGAGGCTGGTAAAGAGTTTAATGTTAGAGGAGAGAGTGGTGATAAGGTTGACAATGGAAGTGCGAGTGGTGATAAAGGTGAGAATGGAAGTGGGAGGGGCGGCAAGGGTGACAATGGAAGTAGTAGTGGTGTTAAGGGTGACAATGGAAGTGGTAGTGGTGTTAAGGGTGACAACAGAAGTGGTAGTGGTTCAGGTGTTAATGAGAGTTGTGACTTGGAGAAGATGACACTTGGCCAGTGGTTTGATTTTTTGGAGGTTCATCTGCCGAAGCAGATCATTGATGAGACGGAGGAGGTCATTGGGGAAATGGTAGAGAAAGCTAAGCGACTTCAGGAGTACATGGCACAACAGAAGAAGAAGGGTCATGTGCTTGTGGGCTAAAGGGAGGAGCTGGGAGGATCAGAACCTTGTTTTTTGTGGTAAGTTGCAGCTCTAAATTTCTCTGTTTTTGTATGAATTACTTTGTTAACGAAATTTGTATTGTGTTGGTTTTCTTATGATAGACCTTAATATATGCATATGCCATTGCTTAACTGTGCCGAAGTTACTCGGTCTTTAATTTGAAGTCTTGGATATGAATACGAAGTGGAATCTATTGAATGTCTAATAAGGGGTGAGATGAAACTAATTTAAGTGCAGTAGTGAGCATGATTTATATTGAGGGGGCTGGTTTAGCATTTGCAATCAAGTGTTCTACCTAAGAAATATGACTGATAGCAAAATAAAGAATTTTCCTGTTTTGGGTAGGTTGATTGTGTGTTAAAATTGTATTACTGATAAAAAGGAGGTCACATATGTACACTGTCAAAGCAATGGTTTTTTGTAACTTATCCAATAAAGAGGGAGCATAAATGATATGCTGCATTCTCTAGCCAATTGCTTGTGCGTGTTTGTTCATTGTGTTATGGAAAAAATAATTGAATTCTTTATCGCCAGAAAGAATTCTCTCTATGAAGGCCTTTAGAACTTATTATTCTTCTTGTGTACCATGCAAGATAAATGGTTTTCAAAACAAATTGTCTTGGGCTGCTACTAAACACTGTCAACTACTGCTGCATATCAGAGAAATGAAAATTTTGAATTTGTGATAATTTAACATTGGTGACCAGAAGTTATCATCATCTCTAACATTCTCGATGTGTGACAACATTCAGTAACTGTTATGTTGTGTTTTTTTTTTGCCTGTCTTAAGTTGAAATTACCGGTGGCATGTCCACAACCTATGAATGACTATCTTGTAACAAAGTGATTAAGTTTGGAAGTGATTGAACTTTTCACCGGGCTAAAGTTGACCTGTACTGTTGTGTTTTTTTGTTTGTTCATTCGGTGATTTCTCCAGGATATCGGTGTGGTGTATGCAAATCCAAATGTTAGGGAAATCTTCACTCGAACCATATGGACCAGATGATTAAATGAAACTAAGAGCAAGTCACACTACACAACAAATTCAAGAAATGCTTGAAAGCTCAAGCATTCGGGTATTAGCTCCCTTAATTGGCTTGGCATGTCAAGTTCATATAGGTGATTTCCTTGCTGAGTTTGGGAGTGCAAAGGAGATAATGGTGACATCTTCTTTAGTTCATATCTATCTATATTAGTCTGACCTAGTTTATATATGCTGGTGACATCTTCTGTAGTTTGTATATATATCTTGCCATGAATTTGTTAACTCTTGCATCCAGGTCAGTTACAAGTCTTGATTGCAGCCATGATTTTACTGGACAGGTCAGTTGGGTTAAGTGGATTGAAATTTAAAATCTACTTAACAAAGTTGGATCTTATGGAAATATTCCTGTTCTAATATCACCTGCTTGGATTGCATTGTTTGTGAGACATTTACAGATAGGTTAACTGGATTAAACCTTTTATACAATCAATTCCCATCCTCCTCCTAGTTTCCTCATCCCTTTCATTCTTCCTCTCATTTCAGACTTTGTTCATTCTGAGCCTTGAGGGCAAAGGAATGATTCATTTTCATGCTTTTAAGTATATTATGTGTAATGTTTTCTTACAGACTATACATTTTATTTCATAACATAGCCACAAACATACATTTTATAGACTTTGGGTTTGGACTTAATTTAGATTGATTGATATTAAATATTTAGCCCTCAAATTTACATATTAGCTGTTGGATGTGTTTTTTTTAACCGTTGAGATTGAATGGATTAATCATGGCCATGAGATGAAGCTTAATCAGCATTATTATTATTATTATTTATAAAAGGCTTTTTATCACCAATGGTCCTTAAGGTTTGAGAAATTATCGCCTTTCATCCTTAACATTTTTTTTGTGACACTAATGGTCCTTAAGGCTATCCTATGCACATCAAAATGGTCCTTCCGTTAGCTTTCATCAAGTTTTCTGTTATGTTGACTGGCACAAATATGAAACCCACCCATCCAATAGAATGTGAGCCAAATAATAAAAGAAATTAAATAAAAGTTATAATATTATATTAAAAAGAAAAATAAACTTTTTTTAATAAATATTAATATTAAAAACACAAAAAAAAAAAAAAAAAAAAAAAAAAAAAACCTGCTAGTTCTACCACCAGCCACCTCCCATGATCCCACCTAACCAACCCCCATCCTACCTTCCTCTGACTGACAGCCTTTCGATCTAGCACAAACCCACCGCCATCGCCGCTGTCCTCTCCAACACAACCAAACTCCACCTCGCCCAGATTACCACGAGTTGAGTCGCTCGAGTTGCCACTTTCATTTTCAACTTACCCAACTTCAACAGAGATTAAAATTGGGCAGCAAATATTACCAAAAAGAAAGACACGAAAAAAGGGCAGCAAAATCACCTTTCAAGATGCCAAGATGGACAATTCAAAATGCAAATTTCAAAACAAATGTCCAGTATTATCAAACCAATTAGTTAGAATTTGAAATTTTATTCAAATTAAAAGGCTCAAATTCAAATTTCAGATACATATCACCCATCGATCTAGTGAAGGGGGAGATCCACTGTTGGGATGTGTCGGATAGGAGAGAGAGGGGTTGGGGCTGTGCTTTTTCGAGGGAAGAGAGAGAGAGGAGCAGGGTTTGAGACAGAGAGCACACCCAACCCAGATGTAAGATAGAGAGAAAGAGAAGGGTGCCGGAAGGGAGGTGCTGCGGGGATGGGTGTGGGGTGTCAGGGCTCAGAGCATCTCCACCCACAAGGGCTAAGTCTAAGGCAAGGGCAAGCAAGGGCTGCCACTATTCACGTGAATAGTGTCAGCCTTTGCATTTGTGGTTCCACCCATGAGGGCAAAGTCTAGGGCAAGTCTCAGGCAATTACTATTCATTGTACTTTATTTCCTATTTTTTTTATACTTTAAACCATTAATTTTGATAATCTTTTGTAATTAAATTTTCGGATAAGATTTTCACCCTCTAAAATTGTGCCACGTGTCCCATGTTAGATACGATTTTCAGATATTGAAAAAAAAATTATAATCTCAGATTTCAGATAAAATTTTCACCCTCTAAAATTGTGCCACGTGTCCAATGTCAGATAAGATTTTCAAATATTTTAAAAAAATTATAATCTCAGATTTCAGATAAGATTTTCACCCTCTACAATTGTGCCACGTGTCAAATGTCAGATAAGATTTTCAGATATTTTAAAAATAAATAATTGGAAGTGCAAGAAACAAAAATTATTATGCAAGAAAATATAAACTATTTTGAAATGCAAAAATAAAATTGATTATGCAAGAAAATATAGACAAATTAAAGGTGCACCAAGAAAAAAAAAATTATGCAAGAAAAACAAATAGAATATGCAATAAAAAAAAAGTGACATTGAATTGATTAAAATGGCAATTATAAATATTTTACCTCATCGGTCAAATTTTGACCGCTTTGAATGTTCGCCTTTGCTTTTGTCAAGGCATTTCTCCATTTCCCTAACTCTTTATTCAGAAGTTTCCATCTACTAGACAATGCCATTTCGGTCCGAATAGAACCCGATCTTTGACAAAATTCTCCATGAATTTTGCTCCACATGTGATGAAACTTCATCTCATTACCCGTGATAGGGTCATGACTAATGTTCACCCAAGATTGACACAACGCAATATCTTCATTCGTTGACCACGAGCCTCCGACTTCAATAGAAGATGCCATTCGTTTTTTTATACAAATGGAAAGTAGTAGAAAAATGTGAGTGGAGAGTAAAAAATATTGGAAGGAGAAGAGTTTGTATGGAGAATTGGTGTGGAAGTGAAAAATGTGTGCGGAGATAAAAAAATATTGGAAGGAGAAAAGTTTGTATGAAGAATTGGTGTGGAAAGTGAATAATGTGAGTGAAGAGTAAAAAATATTGGATGGAGAAGAAATTGTATGAAGATTTAGTGTAGAAAGTAAATAAAATGGTTAGGTATTTATAGAGAAAAAATACAGAATTTTTGGGTATTTTTAAAAAAAAATTTCAGAATATTTTCGATTTTTTTTGCAATTTTTTTAGCCAAAAAAACGAGGACCGTCGGATTTCTGGAAAAAAGCCATCCGAGAGTCCCTGTCGCGCCACGTGGCAAACGCCCGTTGGAGGCTGTCAGGTGGTGACGCCAACGTCACCAAACTCGGGCTTCAGCCCGGGCAAGACTTGCCCTTGGGCTTCCTCGGGCTCGTGGGACCCACCATGAAACCGGGCTACGGGCCCTGCGCTGGAGCCATCTCGGGCTTGCTCTGGCAGCCTTTCACCCAGTTTGGGTTGGGCGCTGGAGATGCTCTCAGAGGATGGGGGTGGCGCTGGCTTTTGTGATTACTTCGTTTTTTTTTCTTCTTCTTCAATTCTCTGGTTGGTCGTTCATGTTATTTTTTTTTGCCTCTCTCTCTCTCTCTCTCTCTCTCTCTCTCTCTCTCTCTCTCTCTCAAATCTGTGCGATTTGGGGAGTTCAATTTTTCTTTCATTCTTTTAATATTATTTTATTAAATTTTGTTTTATGTTTTAGTTTTTAAATACTTTTAAATATTTTATTAATATATTGTTGGATGTGTGGCCCCATATATATGCCACATCAGCATTTTAACAGAAAGATTAATGAAAGTTAACAGTATGGACCATTTTGATGTGCATGGTGTAACCTTAAGGACCATTAGTGTCACAAAAAAAAGTTAAGGACGAAAGGCGATAATTTGGCAAACCTCAAAAACCATCCGTGATAAAAAGTCTTTATAAAAAAAAGTACTACTAGGATTTTGAAGAAATTTTGTTTGAATACTAAAGTGTTTGAGGTGCCCTCTTGAACTGAAATTCCTGGTTTTGTTTTTTCATGGCAAACGTTTCAAACTAATCCTTCCCACATTCAATTGATGGGATTGGATATTACTGACTAGGACATCCTTTAAAGACTACATCAACATTTTTGTCTTTCTTTTTCTCCTTTCCTTGTGGTGCATGTATGCGTAGCCTGCTAACATGCATACCAAATGCCCAAGTCCTATCAAATTCCTCTCAAGTGTGGAGAGAGAGATCTAGGCTTTATTTGATTAGTTATGTTTTATAAATTATTCGATGGACTCGTTAGTGGTGGGAGACTAGAGACTTCAAACTTGGTCCAAAAAATGTGTTTTTACTTGAACAAATGAGATTTATTTGGTCCAACCTCTCCAAAGGAATATTCTTCTCCAGGCTGCATGAAATCTCTAAGTGCCTAAAAATATATATTAGAGTTTTTAGAAGAAAGTAAATATTTTTTTTGAGAGATTCACTATTATACCCAATATAGGGGTCCAAATTATAATATAAAAAAACCTTATATGAAATGGACTTTAGAAACACATTTAAAGTTCATTTACAAAATAACAAAAAGACATTTAACTTCTTATAAATTACAAAATTGCCATCAATTTTTTTAAAACAAGCCCAACCTCAAAGTCTCATAAAAATTCACAAACCACTCAATATGATATCAAAGTAATTTAATAATCAAAATTAAATTCAATAGGACCAGTTGTCATTTTTTGGGTTTGTTTATAGAAATTAAATGGTGTAGAGCTCATCTATATTATTAGTGCTAATAATGGGTATATGACTAAATATCTCTTCTTCTTTTTAATGTGAAAGGGGATTCGAATTTGTGATATTTATTTTAAGAAAAGTATAGTTTATTGGTGTAACTGCATATACTTCTTTTTTCATACAAGCAATATTGAGGGAGTGAGAAATCGAACTTAAGATCACTAGTGTAGGGGTAAAAGCTCATAACCACTTGAGTTACAAATCCCTCACAACTATATATGCTTCTTAATATTATATTTCGAGTTCTTCAAGGAAAATATTAATTTAAAAAATGTACCTTTTTTTTAAATTTTTTTAAATATAAATGATAATCTAAATTACTTTAAACTAATTTATTTTATTAAAATTAATTTCAAATCAAGAGGCTTGACTCACTATCTTAACTGATTGACATAACCCACTTCTGTGTAGAGAATGTACTTAAAACTATCAAAAATAAAAATAAAAATTGTGTTTTTTCTAAGAAAATAATTATAATGTTTGGGGCTTGGCCGCCACGCACCACCTTGTTTACTTTTTATTCTTGCGCCTCAAGATTGACTGCCATTGGCCCACGAAGTCGCGGTTTTGCCAATGAAAAACAACAAGAATACATTGTTTTGTTGATTGTGCCAAAAGCTTCTTCGACTTAGGCCCAGTTTGGGATTGCTGTCACTTTTAAAAAAAGTTGCTTCTGCTGTGCTTTGAAAATAATTAGCTGTAAAGTAAAGCAGCTCAGTGTTTGGTAAACAATATTTTTAAAGTGCTGTTAGTACAAAAAGCAGTGTCAAAACCGTTTGGTAAGTTTTAATATAAAATTGTTGTAACTGTGAATAATGACTAAAATAAACATGATGTTAAAAGTGTTATGTACTAATCATGTGGTAAAGTGGTAGTGATGGAGTGGAGGTGGTGGTGGTAGGGATGGCGCTTGTGGAGGTGGTGATAGTGACAGCATGGTGGTGGAGGTGGCAGCATGGTGGTGGTGGTGGTGGTGGTGGTGGAGGTGAAGGTGGAGTTGGTGGTGGTGGTTGTGGTGGTAGTGGTGGTGGTGGTGGTGGTTGTGGTGGAGGTGGAGGTGAAGGTGGAGTTAGTGGTGGTGGTGGTGGAGGTGAAGGTGGAGTTAGTGGTGGTGGTGGTGGTGGTGGTGGTTGTGGTGGAGGTGGAGGTGGAGGTGAAAGTGGAGTTGGTGGTGGTGGTGGTGGTAGTGGTGGAGTTGGTGGTGGTGGAGGAGGTGGTGGTGGTGGTGGTGGTGGTGGCGGTGGCGATGGCGGTGGTTGTGGAGGTAGTGAATGTGGTGGTGTAAGTGGTGGAGTTGGATGTGGAAGTGGAGGTGATGTTATTTTTTAAAATGAATGATGGTATTTTGGGAATTAAAAAAATTCATTAAAGGTTCATCTCTGCTTCTTTTGAAAGCAGCTTTGAAAAGCAACCCATAACCTGCTTTTAAAAGCTACTGTCAAAAGGCCACTGCTTTTAAAATAATCGAGATATTTTATTTTTACCAAACACCTAAAACTGCTTAACTTTAAAGTGAAGCATGTTTTTGGCGAAAAAAAGCAATCCCAAACGGGGCCTTAGCCGCAGAAAAGTTTCAATAACATTAGACGTAATTGACTTGGACAGACCCATTAAATTTTTGGACCCTTGTAATCACAGAACCATATCTTCTCTCTTGAATACATATAATTCAAGTAAATAATATAGATTTGTTAAAAAAAATTACAGTACACAACTCTAATATAGATTTGTTAGAAACAAAACAAGTAAATAATTTACTTGTATTAAACTCGTAAAATATTACAATAAGACAATTCTCAAAGGAAAACCAACTTTTATCTTGGGTTGGATTATTTAATTATTTTTACTTGATATTTTAACAATATGAATTCCTCTACATTTTTATTTTTAATTATTTACTTAAACAGTGTTATGGTCCTTTAAAAGGAGGTGGAGGGCGTAGGTAGTTGATACTTGTGTGTGCTGAGAGAACGCGCATACCAAGCACAAAACTTGCCACAACAGAAGAAGATATGGAGAGTTCTTCTAAGCTCCCCCTTCATCTCTGCCATGTCCACAAGCTTTCAATCTTCATCAACCGGACACATATATTCTTCCACTCTATAGCTTTAGTCTTCTTGCTTTACTACAGAGCTTCTTTCTTCTTCTTCCAAGACTCTACCAAAACCAAAGCAACCACCGTAGCATGGCTACTTGTGTTTGTCTCAGAAATCCTCCTATCCTTCGAGTGGCTCCTCAGCCAGTCTTTTCGGTGGCGTCCCGTTTCGCGAACCGCGTTCCCGGAGAGGCTGCCTGGCGATGATAAGCTCCCGGCTGTTGATGTGTTCATCTGCACTGCGGATCCGGAGAAGGAACCGACTGTTGGGGTGATGAACACTGTTTTATCTGCCATGGCAATGGACTATCCGCCAGATAAACTTCATGTGTATCTGTCCGATGATGGTGGTGCTGCTGTGACTTTGAAGGGTATGAGGGAGGCTTGGAGGTTTGCAAAGTGGTGGCTTCCATTTTGTAGGAGGTATGGGATCAAGTGCAGGGCTCCCGAGGCTTATTTCTCTGCAGAAGAAGAGGATGCTGATTTTGGCGGCAGCGAGTTCATTCAAGACAGAGAAGATATTAAGGTGAATGAGAGTTGAAATTTTCGAATTAACTGTATATCACCGATTTATTAGAGGGATGATATACAAAATCAACAGTTGATAGGACACAAGAAAACAGTACTCATATGTGACGATATATTATGTATTATATTAATGGTGTTTCTAGCTACCAGAGTTGATGGGGGAGATTTGGGTGCAGGAGAAATATGAGGCGTTCAAGAAAAGAGTAAGAGAAAAAGCAACGGTTGGAGACACAAGAAGCGGACCGAGTCGAGATCACCCTGCAGTGATTGAGGTATATATTAACATTTGGTATTGTTTTGGTTTTGATATATATAGCGCTTAAAAGAAATCTTTTACTTTTACATCTTCTAAATAAATATTAATGAGTTTTTAGCGCTTTAATTGAGGTTGTTTTCGAATACCTACCACTGAGACCTACTTTTTTTTTTTTTTTTTTTTTTTTTAAGTTAACATTCAAAAAAAAACGAGAGTCAAACTCTAATAAATATGTAGAAACCTATATAATTTATAAATAGATCTATATTTAAGACCCTAGTCCCGATTAGTTCCCAATTTTTTATAATTTAGTCATAATATATTGATAATATGTTGAGAGTAAGCCTTGGTTTGTGACCTCATCATCACAAGAAGCCAAGTTTCCAAAATGTCCCTATATATAAACGCAGTTAGCTAGATAGAAAGCATATTCCATACCCACACAAAAAACCAAAACAAAAAATAAAAACGAAAACAAAAACAAAAGGAGAAAATATATGTCCCCACCGCTAACATGAATTCATGATCATAACCCATATCTGGAAATTTGGCAGGTTATACAAGAAACATCCAGCGATGATGCAATTCAAGAAAATGAAACCAAAATTATGCCTCTCCTTGTATATGTTTCTCGTGAGAAAAGGCCTTCTCATTTCCACAATTTTAAGGCTGGAGCGCTCAATGTTCTCGTATGTATCTCTCTCTTTCAATCTTTCGTTAATCTTCCTCCATTTATGCATCTAAGGTAATATTCTTTTATCAAATATCTAGTATGATCATCAACCCAAAGTGATAGTGTGACATAATTTATACAAGCCCGACTATATGACAAGTGAACAATTTTTCTATGTATCTATGAATTTATTTATTTACGTGTAAATTAATATATTGTGCACTTATTGTTTTTCAGCTACGGGTCTCTGGTGTGATAAGCAATTCTCCTTACATATTAGGGCTAGATTGTGACATGCATTGCCATGATCCAAGTTCGGCTCGGCAAGCAATGTGTTTCCATCTTGACCCAAAGATATCACCCTCTCTAGCATTTGTTCAATTCCCACAAAAATTTCACAACATCAGTAATAATGATATCTATGACAGTCAGCTGAGGTCGGTATTTTGGGTATGGATTCAAGGACAAAACTTCACTTTAGTTATACATGAATATATTTAATTACAAATTAGCACCTAAATATAATTAATGAAATCATATATATATATTTTATGTGCAATAATATATCTGACAATTTTATGACTTGTTGGTCTTGACTACTTTCAAAGCTGCAATGTCAAGGTTTTGATGGGGTTGGAGGGCAGTGTGTGTACTGGCTATTACATCAAGAGGTTGTCCTTATGTTCAAGCTCCATACATGAAGGTGTGTTTTTGTATACATTGTTTTACTTGGATCGACTTGGTAATTGAGAGTGCAACTGCAGGTCACACTTAATAAATACCAAACAGTCAATCACCCAGTTTTTGTCAACCATTTCAGTTTGATTGTATTAATCTTTGCTTCAAGGAAAAAGCTATGGTTTGAAAAAGAAAATTAAATTGTTATTATCCTGACAAGTTTATCCTAGGACATCGGGTGCAAGGGAATGCTCTGCTCTTAACTACTTGAGCTATCAACCCCTTATCCATTAATAGTATATGTTCTTAGACAAGTTTCTATAGCTAATTACTAGTTTCACTTTTGAATTTCCAGATGGGGATCCCATGAAACTTAGAGAATCTTTTGGTCCATCCAATGAGTTCATCAAATCCCTCCACCAAAACAACAAGCCTGATATGCTCATCCACAGAAAGAATGCATTGCTAAATGAAGCCCAACTTCTAGCCTCTTGTGCCTTCGAAAATGGCACCGAATGGGGGGAAGAGGCAAGTGCAGATACTATTAAAACTATACCCATTGAATGATTCAACTTAATAATTATTGTGGTCTTTCTTTCATTTATGCCAGGTTGGTTTCATGTATGGGTCTGTGGCGGAAGATTACGTCACAGGGTTTCGTTTGCATTGCAAAGGTTGGATTTCGGTGTATTGTAATCCACCAAGGCCACAGTTCTTGGGCAGAGGCGTCACCAATTTGGATGACTTTTTAGTCCATGTAACTAGATGGACCTCTGGGATGGTTGATGTTATTTTCTCCAAGTTTTGTCCTCTTATATATGGCCCTTCGAAAACGTCCACTTTCGTTCACAGTATGTGTTATGCAGAAATGGCTCTTGTCCCCATTTTCCATTTCTTGCCATTGTGGTGCTTTGCTACCATACCTCAGCTCTGCCTACTCAATGGCATTTCTTTGTACCCAGAGGTAATTAAAGATTTTTTTAATATATGTTTCTTCCTATCAAATATCTTTTGCACAAATGATTCAAGATAAAGAGTACTTATCTTTAAGGAAATTCTTGCACATAATAAAAAAAATATATCTTTTGTCACGATATCTGACAACAAAGACTGACACAGTCTGACAATCTCACAATATAAATATTTATCTTATAGTCATCCATTCTATTCTACTGCCCTCATAAAAAAATAATTCTCATCATAAAATTTTCAATTTGATTTAGTGTTATGCAATATCCTAATACATATTGGTCTTGTTATTCTTGGATTTGCAGGTCTCAAATTCATACTTCATCGTATTTTCATTCATATTTCTATCGTTGATTTCAAAACATTTATACGAAGTTCTCTCAACGGGATTTACATTTCGACATTGGATAAATGAGCAAAGGATATGGATGATGAAGTCAGTTATATCTGACTTATATGGCAGTGTGGATGGCTTCATGAAGAAAATTGGTATGAGAGAAGCCAATTTCTTCCTAACCAACAAAGTTGACGATGTTGACCAACTCAAGCGTTACAATATGGGGGTGTTTGATTTCCAAACATCAATATTATTTCTTGCTCCAATGACTGCTCTGGTGATCTTGAACATGGCTTCCTTTGCAGTTGGGATTTCTAGAGTCATCTTTTTGGGGGAGTTGGACAAATTTTTCATACAAATTTTCATACCCTTTTATGTCATTTTGATGAACTACCCTATCGTTGAAGGGATGCTGATAAGGAAAGACAAGGGTCGCATTCCACCATCAATCACATTACTCTCTGCCATAGTTTCCTTGATTGTCTATTTTTTGGGTTCTATTATTTTCATGTAGCAAGGCCAATAGGGACATGGCCCGTGTCCATGATATTTCCATTTTTCTGAGTTAATAATATGGTTTGTATGCTTTTATTGTTCTTATTATTATTCTTTAATACAACCGATAGTCTAAATTACGAGGGAAATGGAGTTTCTCGCACACACTACTAAGGTGTCAAGATGGTTCAAACTTAAAACCATTGCTTTGCAAGTCAATGTTATTTTCTTTTCTTTTCGAGTACAAGCGATAGTCTAAACTACAGGAGATGGTGGATTTTTCACACACACACACACACACACTACTATGATGTCGTAGAGGTTCGAATCTGCTACCACTATTCTGCAAGTCAATATCCTTTTCTTTTATTCACTAAAGAATTCTACTACTTTTGCCTTCAAGTTAGGCGTTCTATAGAGTGAAGCTATAATATGGAAGAAATTTCACCAATAATTGTGTTTGTTAATGACCAGAGCTAAGCCCAACAAGTTTGGGTTGAACCTAGCCTAGCCTAAACTCAACATAATTTAAGCCCAATATGTTTCTCCTGCACAGCAACATTACATTAACAATATAATATGCCTCTCCATGACCATGCCCATAATACTTCTGGACCTTTCAAAATCACTCTTATGGCAAGAGAAGAGAAAAAGCTTCAACCATTGAGTTCAAGTTGAGACTAACTACCTCTTAGTTTAATAATTTTTTTCGTTTAATATTTTTCCTTGTTTTAATGTTAAGAAAAACTCAAATTTGAAATCCCTCTTTAGTTAACCAAAAAAATAAGTCCAAATTAGGGAAGAATGACATTATTTTAGACTCGAATTTTTTAGAGACGTAAAAGTAGAACTTTTAAAATAAAACTTACAGGTAATATTCATCAATTGTGACAAATGTATGATTTGTTTTTTTTAATTATGACAAAAGTATTACTAATTATGATAACATCAAACTTTTGGTGGACCCCTCAGTGTCTAACACACGATTAATTCTATCACAAAACATAAATAATAGGATTAAAAATTGTTAAAAGACTTCCTTCCCAAGAAAATGCTGACATGGCAAATAACTGTATCATCTTAACCAACCTAACTAATTCCGATTACAAAGAAACCCTCACAAAAGATCAAAGATTCTTCCAAGTATCAAAGATAACTGTATTATCTTAACCAACCTAACTAATTGCAATTACATGCAATAACTTCGCTTTCAGCCCCCAACTCTGGAATGTTAAAAGGCTAAAAGCAGAGCTGTTCAACACTCACATGCATCGTCCCAAAGCCACACTCACCGCCTCATCAACCTTTCTCAGGATTTCTGCTTAAACCCCTATTTTTCTTTTTCTTTCCATAACCCATCAATCTCCTCCAACAAAACCCACTTCCCAGAATTCAGAAAAACCCAATTCAGTTCATCAACATCTCTGCTTTTTTTTTCTTCTCCAATGTCGACTTCTTCTTCTCACCAAGAAAACCCGGAACCCAAGAAAGTCCAATTCCCATTGGACTCAACTGCGTACCAAATCCTCGATGAAATTGGCTTCGGCGTCAGCGCTGTTGTTTACAAAGCCATATGTTTGCCGATGAACAACACAATCGTGGCAATCAAGTCCATCGATCTCGATCAATCCCGGGCCGAATTCGACAACATTCTACGTGAAACCAAGATGCTCTCTCTTCTTTCACACCCCAATATCCTCAGCGCCTATTGTTCTTTCACTGTGGACCGTCATCTTTGGGTCGTCATGCCGTTCATGTCCGCCGGGTCTCTCCAATCCATAATCTCCTCTGCTTTCCCCGACGGCCTACCTGAGCCCTGCATTGCCGTCGTCCTCAGGGAGACACTGAACGCCATGTCGTATCTTCATGACCAAGGGCACCTTCACAGAGACATCAAGGCTGGTAATATCTTGATTGACTTCAGTGGGTCGGTTAAAGTTGCAGACTTTGGGATTTCTGCTTCTGTTTGTGAGGCCAATTTGAGTGGAGAGTCTTCGATTCGGTTAAACGACGTTGCTGAGACGCCGTATTGGATAGCGCCTGAGGTGATACACTCGCATAACGGCTACGGATGCAAGGCGGATGTATGGTCTTTTGGTATCACAGCTCTGGAATTGGCTCGTGGGGGGCCTCCTCTGTCTAACTTGCCTCCTTCAAAGTCTCTGCTTTTGAAGATCATGAAGAGGTTCGGCTTTTCGGATTATGAAAATCGTCAGGACAAGAATTACAAGAGCAAGAAGTTCTCTAAGGCCTTTAAGGACTTGGTGGGTTGTTGTCTTGATCAGGACCCGAACAAGAGGCCCACTGCGGAGAGGTTGCTGAGGCATTCGTTTTTCAAGAATTGCAGGGGCTTGGATTTTCTGGTGAAGAATGTGCTTCTGGGTTTGTCCAGCGTTGAGGAAAGGTTCAAGAAAACCAGGGGTTTGGGTGGGCTGATGAAGGAGAAGGGTATTAATGCTGAGCATGACGAGGATGAAGAGGAAGATGATGAAGGTAGCTCAGCGAGGCAGAGGGCTAAGCACAGAAGGATTAGTGGGTGGAATTTCAATGAGGATGAGTTTGGTCTCGTCCCTGTGTTCCCAGTTGAGCCTCAAGGCGATTCTGCTGTGAAAATGGTTCGGTTTGGTGGAGAAACCATCATCCAGGACAGGGGAGGTGAGTGGAGTGAGTCGAATCCGAGTTCACCGGGTCGGGTTGAGGAGGAGGCCAAGAGTGAGAATGTGGGTGTGATGGAGCTGTGAGGGAAGCAATGGCGGTGGGTGAGCATAGTGAGAAAGTGGGTGAGATAAGGGGATTGTTGGGTGGTGGTGGTGTTGACGAGGAAGCCCTGGTGGGTGCCCTGAGTGGAAATGTGGTTGGTGGTTTGGATAGGGAAGCAATGATGGGTGCGCTAGTGGCTTTCATAGGGAGCTTGGATGAGCAGAGGCAGAATGTGATGAAATTGTTGAGCGTGTTGAGAGGGGTGGAAGCTTGGGAGTTGAGCAGAGAGGAGCAGATGGGGCAAGTGATTGAGAGGCTGAGGGTGGAGTTGGAGAATGAGAGGGGGAGGAATTTCCAGTTGGAGATGGAATTGGAGTTTCTAAGGATTCAGGTTTCTGGTGCACATAGCAGCACTGGGGCTGGTATCGATTGAGATATGTTACTTGAATTTTGAGGCAGGGCATGCATGCATATTTGCAAATTGCAAGAGAGTTTTTGCTTTTTGATTAATGGTGAATTCTTGGCATGCTTTTGTGTCTAGTTGTTCTCATACAGAAGAATACAGAGTCCTTTGTTGTACTTTTGATGGACACCATTTCATCTATTGAGGTCATTCATGCAAATTGCCAACATCTTGTATCGGTCTCATTGTTTTCACTATTGATACTCATACAAAACATTTATAACATTTGTCTGTCAGAGTCCGTTTGTTTTCTTATAAAGGGATATTAGGGAGTGCGAATGCTAAGAAGTTACTTAGGAATATGAAAAGAGTCATCCGTTGTTTTAGGAAACATTAGAAGTCTGTTTAGGGAGGAGGAAGAATCATTAGTAAGCAAATTGTAAAAGAGACAGAACCTGCAGTCTTGAAGATCACATTTCGACAGAATAATCATGCCGTTTGTAGGCAAAGAAACCATCAAACAGATGTGACCAATGCGTTCTAGAAATATTATTCCAGCAATAGCAGCCATTGGCAGAGATTTCAGGCTGGCACAAAGACCCTGTTTTTATCGTCGGAGGGCCAAAATATTTATGACATCCAATGAAAGTGAAAGACCCTGTTTGTTTTCTTATAAAATAATAATAGTATGGGTCAGGAATACTAAGAAATTATTTATAAATGTTAATAGTTATCAATGTTATGATAGCGACGTAGTGTCTTAATTATACAAGTATTGGTATTTTCGAGATTTCTCTTTAAGAATCGAGGCTCGAACAATGTTTGATCTACCTACCGTGTAGAGGGGCTATGCTATTTTCTATTTACAAGAAGTTGTTGACCATTTAGGTAATCAAAGGCCTCATTCTTTGCTTAGGCATTTACTTTCTCATAGAAAAGATTCTGATCTTGAAACATTTCATTAAACAAGGGAGATTCTACTTGTTCATGCAGTTGTTGGGCTCTCTATCCCCCAATCCCTCTCCCTCTGTGTGATCTCTTGAGTGTTCCATAGGTGCTGGTGGGATGGCATGTCTTTTTGTTAAGAAGGCAAGTAGAGCGGATTGGGGAACTGTTAGAGTGGAATGATAGTTTATTTGAGAGGCAGATACTATTTTGGAAGCTAGGTAGAAGATTTTAGGGAGGAGGTAGAGCTTTCCCTGGGATAGAGTTATTTTGAACTGAGTATTATCAGGGATAGTTGGGGTTAAGGGGTTGTTGTTTTCTAGCTGATGCGTTCTTGATGGACTTCTGGTCCATCTTGCTCTGTAAATTTCTTTTAACAAAATTGCTGTTTCTTATCAAATAAATTCTGGAAGTAAAATACATGTCTTGTGGTTGCATTCTCCTGTTCCTTTAAGATTTTTTGTATTTTCTTTTTGTTCCTTGATTGAAGATGGTTCTCCTTGCTTATTATTTGGTATAGAAGGAGAATTTTAACATCTTCCACAAAATTTAATTTTTTTTTTTTTTTTTTTTTTTTTTTTTTTTTTTTTTTTTTGGGTGGTTTGTATTTATATTTTTTTTTTTGTGAGGGAAGGGAGGGTTTTGGGGTATGGTGGAAACGAAGGAGGAGAGAGAGTGAGAAGTACAGTGCATGGTGGGGTTTTGGATTGGAGAGGAATGGTGATTGGGTAGGGATGGGGGCCGTTGTTTCGGCCAAGGGAGGGGATTGAGTTTTGGGTCTGAGGAGAGAGAGAGAGAGAGAGAGAGAGAGAGAGAGATACTGTGATGGGTTTGGGTTTGTTTGTTTGTTTGTTTTTTTTTCCTGTTTCTTTTTATCGTTTGGTACGTCAGACTGTACTGACTAATTTCTGTCGAATAGTATTAATTTTTTTCGGAGAGTACTGACAGTTTATCCATAATATTATACGGCGTTTGGTGCTGTTCCGGATAAATAGTATGACTACGTTATACTGTGTTTGGTGTTGTTCCGAATAATATCAGATCAGACTATTTTTTAAAAAAATTCTTTGATAATTTAAGTGGAAATTGAAATTCAAATGATACGAACTTTTTTTAGGAGTACAAACTCCCAATACATTGGTTGCAACCTCCCCCTTTCGTGTTCGATATCTTGGTTTATCTTGTTTAGGGACACGAACCATTCGTGTTCCCAAACATACACACTTGATCTTCTATGGTGTTCACCCGTTTTGTTTTTGCTCCTGTGATGGAAAGGTAAAATTCCCCACTGCCTTGAAAACCATTGACTGGTCAACAAGTCAGCTTTCTTTGGTGTGCGAACGTGCCACTGCTAGCCTTGAAAATCCTAGCAGACTTCTTTAAAATGGATAACTTGCGCCCCAAGTTACTGATTTCTAAACAAGTGATTGTGAATTTGGGTGAGGAATATCTCCCAAGTAAGTACTTTTCTTGCCTCAGACTGGTGAGGACTTCACAATTTATTACAGTATAAGATTGATAGTTCTGGCCAGAATAAATGATGATTAAGATGACTGTTTTTAGGCAGAACTGCCCTTTACAAGACTTGGAAGGAAAAAATCAACTTTAGAAAGATAAAAAGAAAGCTGGAATTCCATTTCTGCTTGGATAGAAGCTTCTGATCCGGGCTGGAATGATTATGTCTGTGCTGGATTGGACTGTTCACAACTTCAACTGCTCAGCTTCAGCTGTAAATCGATGCTAAAGTTCAATCTTGACAGAGCTTTAATCTACTTCAAGCTTTGGGAGGCTTTTGAACGGGCAGAATTGCTGCTTCTTCAGTCTAAAGAGGCAGAAGTGGCTAGTCTTGAGAACTCAATGAGTTGGAACTGCACTGTAAAATTTGTTGAAGTTTTCATATTTGTGAAAACTCAAGCTCTGCTTGTTCTTGGCTTTTGCTGAACCAAATTTGTAACGAGAGGAATCTCGTTTTGAATGACTTATTTTTCTAAGTCTGAACTTTGGGAATTCTGATCTAAAGTTGGTTTCTCTTGTGGTTCAAGTGAGCTTTTGGTTGATTTTTTGTTTGTTTATTTGATTGATGAATTGAGTGTTCACCCCCTCTTATATTTATAAGAAGTGCTTTGTAATAGAGTTTCTTTTTTTTAATAATGGGCGGCAAAATTTCTCAAAAGATCTTTTATTTTTAAATGCAAAGAAAAAAGGGGACTTTATCAATACTGGCAGATAAGTTCTTAGTAGTCATTTCTTATGGCTATCACTTCCCTGTTTTTCTTGAAAGAAAACCTAATTCCTTTTCCCAATTTTAACTGACCCTCGTGAGAGCTCAAGCTGTGATGGTTAGTTTGATTTTCCAGTTTGAACAACTCCCTGTTTTTCCTGCTTATCTCTCTTTGAAAATATAGCCTGCTTATCTCTTTGGAAGGATCACCTTTCTCTGACGCGAAAATGTTAAAAAAAGATTATGATCTTTTAGTCTAGGAGTTTCAGAGAAGCTTCTTTGCTTGATTTCCTGCTTTCATTTAATTATCTGTCACTTCTTCTATGATATTGACTTTTCCAAGTCAGGAGATCACGTGGGTTTGCCTCCAACTTTTGGGTTTTCCTTCTTTTTAATCATACCGGGCCCGCTTTGATTTTTCTGGAGCCCAAGGATGGTTGCTTTTCTTTTGGGGCCCAAGTTTGCTTACCATATTTTGATAAATCTTGGGCTGACCTCTCTGGACTTTGGGCCTTTGATTTTTGTTTTGCACAGTCCAGATGTTGGACCCTGTGGCTTTTGTTATCCTGGGCTTTTTAGCATTGGGCTGGGTGCGCCGGATTTTGGCCCAAACATATGGTTACTGAACCATTTGTTCTCACTCTCCCATCATCACGGACCAATTGGCATAAATAATGGAAAGTTCTTCTATCCATCCTAATTTGGTTCACACATTGTATGTCATCAATTCCTATAATGGTATCTAAATAATTCGACCCAGTTGCAATCTCGAAAAACCTTTGACTCCTAATGGCATTCCTTTCTTGGCGTCATTGTTCCAAATTGTAATTTGTCATGAACCACATCATGCACCAAGCCATAATATGCAAGAACCACAATCTAATAATAACGTATGCTACAATCTTTCTTTCATCCATATCTAAGCATAATATAAGGGGAAAAGAAATTAGCAAAATTAATATCAATACACCCAAAAAAAAAAGACTAAAAGGGAGATTAATTCACTTTAAAAATTAATCTAGCCAAAAGACCATGGTCGTTAATGGAGTGTATTATGCATAATTGTGCTTAGCAAAAGAGAGATTGAATTGTGATTAGTATTTTATGGTATGTTAGTTGTGCTCTGCATGCAAGCCACACCAGTAGGCTTGTCGTGTTTCACATACTACAGTCATGGTCCTTTCCATTTTTCATGAGCCGCAAGATTTCGAAATCAAATTACCTTTGCCGCTACAAAGCAACCATTGGCATCCTTCACATCATACCCTAACCATTGTTCTATTTGTTTCTAGTTCTCAACACAGTGAAAAATTGAAAAACACCCATCAAAAAGCGAAATATGGACAAAGAAACAATTCCACGAATCAATTTATTTACTAAAGATTCCCACAACGTCGAATTATATCACATACAAACAAAACATTCGATTAAAAAAATGTCAAGAAGGAAAAACTCATAACCTAATTTTTCACAAAAAAATTAAAAAAGAAGAAGAAATATATAGAGAAGAGAGAAGAAGCAAGAAGAAGCATATTTGAGAGAGTATGAAAAATAGAGAGTGAGAGATGGATACCTAGAGAAGAGTGATGAGAATAACCTGTGTAGAAGATTGCAGAGAAGAACCCTAGGAAGAAGAATGAAAAGAGCGTTTGATTTTTCACGGTAGAACTCGTGTTCTTTATCCCTAGTCGTATAATTAAACGTGTATTATCTAAACCGGGGTGTGTGGGTTGTATTAGTTAATTAGATAAGGAGAGTATTAAAAGCCCAACTCGTATAAAATAGTTAGGTAATTAAATAATACAAGTTGACATCAAACACATGACATGAACTCTTTACTCATATCCAAAGTCTAATACGGTATACCAAATGATTTAATCAATTAGAATGTTCATTAATTTTAAAAAATATTTATCTGTATTTTTTTTTTAATTCCATAATTTTTAAAGGTTTTACTATAAAACTTATTTTTGGAACTAAAAAAAGTGTTTTTTTTAGGGAAGTATACTTCGTTTTTATTTTCAAATATTTATTTAATTGAACTTTTAGTGTTTATTTTTTAAATTTAATTGCTTAAGTTAAGTTGTAAATTGTAGGAATATAAAGTTAATACATTTAGTAATGGTAAATTTGAGAACAAAAGATATATTGTCTAATGCATTAATGTCATTGTTTAAGTGTAGAGAAAATGACACATATCATAAAAAGAAGGGAAAAAAATTCAAAAGAGAAAGTTAGGGGGGGTATCCAATTCTAACTTTTAAAGACTTTTTATAAGTAAGTGACTTTTATAGAGTTAACATATTCTTAATGACTTTTACATACTTTATAAAGTTAAGTGATATACTTTCATATACTTTTATCATAGAGTTTTACATACTTTTATCTAATTTTTGTAATATTTATTTATGAATAGTATTTATCTTTTTAATATTTATCATAGAGTAGTATAACTAAAAAAGAAATTGCTTCTAATATTTATGTTTTGTATGGTGAATTAACTAGTCTGCATATGGAACAAGTAGCCAAAAAAAACAAAAAAAACAAAACAAAACAATTGGATTAATTTTGTAAAAGCAAAGAAATATTTTTCCATGTCTAAGAACTTTTCACTTGAGAACAATGTCAAGTATGGAGAAAATAAGGTTACTGCTCTTGGATGCAACTCAAATATAAGGTGTGCAATCAATATTATGGATTTAATTAGTTTAGTTTGTAGAGTTGGGTCTTGGGGAAGAAGGGACAGATTATCCGATTGCTAGAACGAAGTTGAGATCCTCAAGATCTTCTAGAAGTATACTTTGTTTGGGTGGGAGATACTCAGTAAAGTGGCATGGTGATAGCGCCAAGCCAAATAACAGCACCAGAATGTGGCGTTAGCTGTAAACCCCAGGATGCTAAGAGCTAAATTGCTATTGGAGAATGTGGATTTTGTAACAAAATCATCTTTCCTATAGATAGGCCTTAAAAATTTGCAAATGGAGACAAAAAACTTTTATGGAAGAAACCAATGCGACTATCGTAGCTCTTAGTACATAGCAATTGTTTCAAGCATTGAAAAGAAAAAAGAAAAGCAAGAAATGGCTTAACAATTCCCAGGACAGATAAAGGAAGCAAAAAAAAAAAATCAAATTGGAGGTGTAGTAGGCCATCTCTTGATAGTACACCGACCAAAGAGGGCTAGGGACCCAAACATGGTGACACACCCTCGAATGGCCAAAGCTACAGCATGATCGAAGTCATTGATAAAGTCTTGGGTAAATTAGCTAGACTTTTGGTGTTAAGAATTATACTTAAAAGTATTGAAAAGTCATTCATTTAACGAAGTTTTCAAAAGTCGTTAATTTTTTGGATACCACAAAGCTTTTAAGACTTTTTAAAATCACAATTGAATATTACTAAACTTTTAAAGACTATTTAAAAGTCATAGTTGAATACCTCCAGACTTTTAAACTCATTAAAAGTCTTTAAAAGTTAGAATTAAATAGAATACACCCCCTTGGAGTAAAAGTTGTTAGCGTTCTCCTTCAAAAAATTCAAATGGGCGTGCCGCGCGAATCTCTTAGATGGTCTGCATTTGTTTTTCTAAGCATGCTGAGAGGTAGGACATGTGCCGGGTCAAAGTGCACAATATTATATGATTAGAATATTATATTGGTTAAACAATATTACAATGATAGGTGGGACATGTGCTGTGTCAAAGTGCACGTGAGAATGGCTATCATTTTAACAATATTACAATGATAGGTGACAATATCATATGATATACCATTTCACAAAAAAAGAAAAAAAGAGAGAGAAATAGTTCATCACCTTCGATGGGGGCTTGGGGGACTCCTACCACTCTAGGCACGAACATTGTATGACGGAATCATATATGAATTAGCTTGGTATGAAGATTGATGCAACTCCTCATCTAAGGCGTAACCTTTGAATAGAGAGTTGGGGGACTATATCTACCATGTCAAAAAGGACCTACCCAATTTACTATAGCGACCGTACCAAAATGTCCTACCCGATTTACTATATCTACCATACCAAAAAGGACCTACCCAATTTATATCTACCATACCAAAATCTGCTACCCAATTTACTATGTCTACCAAGCCTAAAATATCCTACCCGTCCAAGACGACCTCCTGCCACGTGCATACCACCACGCATGCCTTAATAGCAAGCCACCACGTGCGCCCTAACAACCTTACCACAATCGACTACTGTTTGTCGGCATGGGACGACCGCCCATAGGCTTGCTTCAAATCCATCAAGGAATGTCCTGCACGTATTCCAACGGCACGTCAGACACCTCAGACACCTCCAGCAGCTCACTTTAAAATCTGCCCCTCAAACAAGCCCAGGGGCGAGCTCTCATTCATAAATCACTCATAAACATTCACTATCACCAGTTCACTAACTTAAGCATAAGAGAGTTTGGCAGATATCACACCAGTGCCCTTCATGGTGGTCTTTTGCTCTTTGTGTGCGGGTGATCCCATACCATAACTTAGGTTTCAGCCCCGCTGAAGCTTCATTGTTGGCTGCGCTAAAAACACCTACAACAATTGATATTAAATATTTAGCCATTGGATGTTTTTTTTTAACCGTTGAGATTGAATGGATTAATCATGGCAATGAGATGAAGCTTAATCAGCATTATTATTATTATTATTATTATTATTTTTTTTTAAAGTTCTAGTAGGATTTTGAATAAATTTTGTTTGAATTCTAAAATGTCTGAGGTGCCCTCTTGAACTGAAATTCCTGGTTTTGTTTTTTCATGGCAAACGTTTCAAACTAATCCTTTCATTCCCATCCCACATTCAATTGATGCCCAAGTCCTATCAAATTCCTCTTCAAGTGTGGAGAGATATATCTAGGCTTTATTTAATTAGTTATGTTTTATAAATTATTTGATGGACACGTTTGTGGTGGGAGACTAGCACAGTACGAAAAATCGATAATTTCGCCGATATTATCGTTTTTTTGGGGCTGCGAAATTTTAACATAATTCCAGGTATTTATTTTATCGATATTTTCCTCGATATTTCGGGTAAGATATTTTCGTTCAATTCGCTTTAAATGGTCATAATATCGCGACTTGAACTTTCAAAAATTAAACAACTTAAACTCAGCGCGCACAGTGGGGTTCAAACCCCTCTCCACTCCGAATTTTTGCAGCCACTTAACCACCACACTGCTCATGACTTTGTGATTACAAACTATGGAATCTAGTATATATAATACTTGCGAGGCTTTCAAAAATTAAACAATTTAAACTCACTCACACTCTTGCACACAATGGGGTTCGAACCCTTCTCCACTCCGAAATTTACAGCCACTTCACCACCACGCTGCTCATAACTTTGTGATTATAAACTATGGAATCTAGTATATATAATACTTGCAAGCTGCTTTTCAAGTTTCAACTTTTCAACTATTCACCACGTTTCAACTTACTCATTTACCCTACCATTCAACCACTCACCTAATTAATTATTTATAGTCATATTTCTATACATATAGTTAGGTAATTCTATTTCTATATATACAAATAAAATCAAATGGTCTCATGTCGTTCCTTTATTTCTCAACATCTCTCCAAAACAAAACATAATGCTCATATTTTTCTCAACATCTATCAACCTCAATTTCCCCGCAAGTTTATAGTAAGTTATTCTCATTCATTATTGTTATTTAATTTGCATGTTTATTATTATCTATTCCAAATTTTTGGTGGTATTATATTTTAAATTGTGTCAATTAATTACTTAGTCAATGGAATGTGGTTTTTAATTTTTCTATTCTTTATTTGGTCACTTACATGTGTATTTATTGTCTCTAAATTCATTATTAAAGACTTTATATACTTCCATCACATTTTGTTACACTTGTTTCATTATTGTTTTCTTGTTGGTCCATGCAGATTCTATTTGGCCTTTACACAAAGGGTTCCATATTTAAGGTAAGTTTACAAACTTATATATATGTTATTGTAATTTATACAATAACAAAAAATTTGTGTGAACTGGTGCATGTGATATGAGAACCAAATAATACTTGCATGTTAATTCTTTGAAGTAATTAAGTAATGTTGTATAATTATTCCCTAGGATAATTTTAATATTGTAGTAAATCATTATATATTAAATGATTGTGGTGTGTTTAATCTTCTTTAATTAATTACAACATATTTTCTACACTCACAGTGTTTGTCAGCTCGCTATATAATCAACTTAAATTAGTTAAATCCATCATGCAATGCATTTTCTTCCAATTTTTTGTGATAAACTAATAGATAATTGACTAAATAAGCATCCTCCAAAGTTTTAATAAAAATTTCCAAGTTTTTTTTTACAATTTCTGTGGTTTTTATTCAATTTTTATCGATATCGATAATATCCCGATATTTCCATTGAAATTTCCGTGTTTTTGGACTACCGATATTTCCGATATCACCGATATTTTAGACCTTGGAGACTAGAGACTTCAAACTTGGTCTAACAAATGAGCTTTATTTGGTCCAACCCCTCCAATGGACTATTCTTCTCCTGGCTGCATGAAATCTCTACAGAGTGCCTAAAAATATATATTAGAGTTTTCAGAAGAAAGTAAATATTTTTTTAATGTGAAAGGAGATTTGAATTTGTGATATTTTTTTTATAAAAGAAAAGTATGGTTTATTAGTGTAATTGCATGTACTTTTTTTTTTAAAACAAGCAATATTGAGAAGGAGGGGGAATTGAACCTAGGATCTCTAATGCAGGGGTAAATGCTCATAACCACTTGAGTTACAAATCCCTCACAACTGCATGTGCTTCTCAATATTATATTTTGGGTTCTTCAAGGAAAATATTATTTTGAAAAATATACTTTCTTTTTTAAATACAAATGATAATCTAAATTACTTTAATGACATGTTTACTAATCCGTAATTGGATTAGGAGGAATTGAATTAATGAGGAGTTGGATTGAGGAGAATTAGCTTCCGAATTCCTATTGAAGTTGTTTACTAAACCATATAGATTGAGGAGAGTCAGATTCCAAATTCCTATTGAAGTTGTTTACAAAACCATATGGAATTAGGGTAGGATTGGTACTAATTACTAAAATGTCTTCTTTTTTTTTATGTTAAAGTATATTACAAATTTTGGAATTTTTAAAATTATGTGAGGATATAATGGGTAAAAAATATGAATTTCTAATGAGTAGTTCCCCGTAAATTAGAATATCACCTCCCACCCAAGAATTGAATTCCTCCAAAATCAGGAATTCAATTCCTAATTTTGTGTGGGCCTCACTTACTTTTTAATTCCTTGATATGAAGTAAACACATGAATCCTCCATATGTGGAATTCAATTCTTGATGAGAATTCCAATTCCTAATTAATAAACACGCTATAAATTAATTTACTTTATTGAGATTAAACTCAAACTCAAGAGACTCGACTCTACCTTGACCGGCTGACATAGTCTACTTATGCTTAGAGAATGTTCTTAAAAACTATCTAAAATGATATTCGAATTTGTGTTACTTTCTTAGAAAATTATTATAATGTTTGGGGCTTGGCCACCACGCAACACCTTGTTGTTTTCTTTTGCTGATTGTGCCAAAAGCTTCATTGACTTAGCCGCAGAGAAGTTCCAACAACATGAGACGTAATTGACTTGGACAAAATGCGTGGCCAATTTTGAGACGTAAACTTGATTAATATCCAAACATATAATAAGTTGATGTCATATGACATAGCCCGTCTTTTCCAAAGGCAAATTAAACATTTGAAGTTTCTGTTAGTTTTAATGAAACAGATAGTCAATACAAGTTCCGTTTGAGAACTTGCCACAACAGAAGAAGATATGGAGAGTTCTTCTAAGCTCCCCCTTCATCTCTGCCATGTCCACAAGCTTTCAATCTTCATCAACCGGACACATATATTCTTCCACTCTATAGCTTTAGTCTTCTTGCTTTACTACAGAGCTTCTTTCTTCTTCTTCCAAGACTCTACCAAAACCAAAGCAACCACCGTAGCATGGCTACTTGTGTTTGTCTCAGAAATCCTCCTATCCTTCGAGTGGCTCCTCAGCCAGTCTTTTCGGTGGCGTCCCGTTTCGCGAACCGCGTTCCCGGAGAGGCTGCCTGGCGATGATAAGCTCCCGCTGTTGATGTGTTCATCTGCACTGCGGATCCGGAGAAGGAACCGACTGTTGGGGGTGATGAACACTGTGTTATCTGCCATGGCAATGGACTATCCGCCAGATAAACTTCATGTGTATCTGTCCGATGATGGTGGTGCTGCTGTGACTTTGAAGGGTATGAGAGAGGCTTGGAGGTTTGCAAAGTGGTGGCTTCCATTTTGTAGGAGGTATGGGATCAAGTGCAGGGCTCCCGGAGGCTTATTTCTCTGCAGAAGAGGAGGATGCTGATTTTGGCGGCAGCGAGTTCATTCAAGACAGAGAAGATATTAAGGTGAATGAGAGTTGAAATTTTTGTATACTAACCAACACAACATTTTATTACTTACAAAGCTAGCCATACAAGCTATATAATTAATTTGCGCATTATATGAAAAAGAAAACTATAACATCTCAACTGAATATCTAATGTATGATTTCGAATTAACTATATGTGATCAATTTATTAGAGAGATGATTTACAAATGAACCGTTGATAGGACACACGAAAACGGTACTCAAATGTGACAATATATTATATATTATATATTATTTAACGGTGTTTCTAGCTACCAGAGTTGATGGGGGAGATTTGGGTGCAGGAGAAATATGAGGTGTTCAAGAAAAGAGTAAGAGAAAAAGCAGCGGTTGGGGACACAAGGAGCAGACTGGGTCGAGATCACCCTGCAGTGATTGAGGTATATATTAACATTTGGTATTGTTTGTTGACTAATTTGGTTTTGATATCAATGGTATTGTTTGGTGACACTCGTTTTTTTTAGCAAGTTAGTATTCAAAAGAAAAACGAGAGTCAAATTATAATCAAGCATGTAAAAACACATATAATTTATAAATAGAGCTATATTTAAACCCTCGTCCCGAGATATAATTTTTGGGAATATGTTGAGAGTAAGCCTTGGTTTGTGAGCTCATCACAACAAACCAAGTTTCCAAGTTTCCAAGTTCTTCTTTGGTTTGCCAACCGACAAGTACGCATTTTCCTACTTAAATTCATGATCATAACCCATATCCGGACATTTGGCAGGTTATACAAGAAACATCCAGTGATGATGCAATTCGAGAAAATGAAACCAAAAATATGCCTCTCCTTGTTTATGTTTCTCGTGAGAAAAGGCCATCTCATTCTCACTATTTTAAGGCTGGAGCGCTCAATGTTCTTGTATGTATCTTTTTTTTTTATATTTTGCTAATCTTACAATAATATTCTCTTATCAAATGTCTATAGTATGTTACGTATTACCAAAGCTATGAATCTAGCACCACACATTCAAACTAATAATTCATTTTATCATCGACCTAAAGTGACAGTTTGACATAACTTATATATGCCCGACTATCTGACAAGTTAACAATTTTTCTACAAATCCATGTATTTATTTATTTACATTTACGTGTAAATTAATATATTGTGCATTTATATGTTGTTTTTCAGCTACGGGTCTCTGGTGTGATAAGCAATTCTCCTTACATATTAGGGCTAGATTGTGACATGCATTGCCATGATCCAAGTTCGGCTCGGCAAGCAATGTGTTTCCATCTTGACCCAAAAATATCACCCTCCCTAGCACTTGTTCAATTCCCTCAAAAATTTCAAAACATCAGTAATAATGATATCTATGACAGTCAGCTGAGGTCGATATTTTCGGTATGGATGCAAGGACAAAACTTCACTTTAGTTATACGTGAATTAATATATTTAATTACAAATTAGCCTCTAAATAATTAAAGAAAATCATATATATATTTTATGTGCAATAATATATCTGACGATTTTATGACTTGCCTTGACTACTTTCAAAGCAGAAATGGCAAGGTTTTGATGGGGTTGGAGGGCCATGTGTGTCTGGTACTGGCTATTACATCAAGAGGTTGTCCTTATGTTCAAACTCCATACATGAAGGTGTGTTTTTGTATATATTGTTTTACTTGGATCGACTTGGTAATTACAGCTGCTCTTAACCACTTGAGTTCGAACCCCTTACTCATTAATAGTATATATTCTTAGGCACTATATAAGCATGTATTTGTCTTAATCCATGTACATATTTCTTTCTTGTATGTTATAATTAATCACAAGTTTCTATAGATAATTACTAGTTTCACTATTGAATTTCCAGACGGGAATCCCATGAAACTTACACAATCTTTTGGTCCATCCATTGAGTTCATCAAATCCCTCCACCAAAACAACAAGCCTGATATGCTCATCCACAGAAAGAATGCATTGCTAAATGAAGCCCAACTCCTTGCCTCTTGTGCCTTCGAAAATGGCACCAAATGGGGGGAAGAGGCAAGTACAGATACTATTAAACCATACCCATTGAATCATTCAACTTAATACTATTAATAATAATTGTGGTCTTTCTTTCATTTATGGCAGGTTGGTTTCATGTATGGGTCTGTGGTGGAAGATTACTTCACAGGGTTTCGTTTGCATTGCAAAGGTTGGATTTCAGTGTATTGTAATCCACCAAGGCCACAGTTCTTGGGCAGTGGCACCACCAATTTGGATGACTTTTTAGTCCAAGGGACTAGATGGACCTCTGGGTTGGTTGATGTTGCTATCTCCAAGTTTTGTCCTCTAATATATGGCCCTTTGAAAACGTACACTTTCGTTCAAAGCATGTGTTATGCAGAACTTGCTCTTTTCCCCATTTTGTATTTCTTGCCATTGTGGTGTTTTGCTACCATACCTCAGCTCTGCCTACTCAATGGCCTTCCTTTGTACCCAGAGGTAATTAAAGTTTTTTCTATTTATATTTCTTTCTATCAAATATCTTTTGCGCAAATGATTCAAGATAAAGAGTACTTATTTTTAAGGAAATCCTTGCGTATAATAAAAAAAATCTATTTTTTTGTCACGCTATTTGACAACAAAGACTGTGAATTTGAACTATTGACACTAGTTAAAAGCTTCAATAGTTATGGATGTTTAGTTGTTATTGGCTCCTAATTGGGCACATATACGGGTTCCTATACTATCTTAGTGACACAAACAATTATAAGTAGGGACATGTATCGATGCTCATTTAGAGGGCAATAACTACTAAACATCCGTAAATATTGAGGTCATTTTTACTAGTGTAAGTAGGTTTATTCTTGATTGAGTGTGTGAAGCACATGCACAGTCTAACAATCTCACAAGATAAATATTTCTACCGCCCTCATAAAAAAATAATTCTCGTCATAAAATCTTCAATTTGATTTAGTGTCATGCAATATCCGAATATATATTGGTCTTGTTCTTGGATTTGCAGGTCTCAAATTCATACTTCATCGTATTTTCGTTCGTATTCCTATCATCGATTTCAAAACATTTATACGAGATTTTCTCAACGGGATTTACATTTCGACATTGGATAAATGAGCAAAGGATATGGATGATGAAGTCAGTTACATCTCACTTATATGGTAGTGTGGATGCCTTCATGAAGAAAATTGGTATGAGAGAAGCCAGTTTCTTCCCAACCAACAAAGTTGACGATGTTGACCAACTCAAGCGTTACAATATGGGGGTGTTTGATTTCCAAACATCAATATTATTTCTTGCTCCAATGGCTGCTCTGGTGATCTTGAACATGGCTTCCTTTGCTGTTGGGATTTCTAGAGTCATCTTTTTGGGGGAGTTGGACAAATTTTTCATACAAGTTTTCATACCCTTTTATGTCATTTTGATGAACTACCCTATCGTTGAAGGGATGTTGATAAGGAAAGACAGCGGTCGCATTCCACCATCAGTCACATTACTCTCTGCCATAGTTTCCTTGATTTTCTATTTTTTGGGTTCTGTTATTTTCATGTAGCAAGGCCAAAAGAGCCATGACCGGTGTCTATGATATTTCGATTTTTCTGAGTTAATAATATGGTCTGTATGCTTTTATTGTTCTTTTTTTATTATTATTTAAATATAAGTGATTGTTTAAACTATAAGGGGGAAGGGGGTTTCCTGCCACACACTACTAAGGTGTCAAGATGGTTCAAACCTAAAACCATTGCTCTGCAAGACTGCAAGACTGCAAGTCAAGTTCCTTTTCTTTTCTTTTTGGAGTACAAATGATAGTCTAAACTACAGGAGAAAGAGGGTTTCTCACACACACTATTATGATGTCATAGAGATTCGAACATGCTACCACTAGTCTGCAAGTTAATGCCCTTCTCTTTTATCACTAAAGCATTCTACTACTTTTGTTTTCAAATTAGGCGTTTTATAAAATGGAGCCATAATATGGAAGAAATTTCACCAATAATTGTGTTTGATAATGACCACAGCTAAGCCCAACAAGTTTGGGGTGAACCTAGCCTAGCCTAAACTCAACATAATTTAAGCCCAATATGTTTCGGCTGGACAGCAACATTACATTAACAATACAGGATGCCTCTCCATTACCATGCCCACGGCACTTCTGGACCTCTCTCATGTTGAGTGCCCTTTCAAAATCACTCATATGGCAGGAGGAGAAAAAGCTTCAACCATTGAGTTGAAGTTGAGACTCACCACCTCTTAGTCTAATAATTTTTTTGGTTTTTCTCACATCATCTTGCATTTGGTTCAAAAAGGTAGTTGGAAAGCTGTTAAATCGTCTCAATCTGGGCATATGGTTTTCCATCTCTTTTTTGCAAACGACCGTATTCTTTGTGCTGAAGCCTTTGTTAAACAAGCTCGAATTATGAAGGGTTGTTTGGAGCCTTTTTGTCAAGCTTCAAGGCAAATTGTAAACTATGATAAATCTACTGTTTTTTGTTCCCCCAATACTACGAAGGACGTGGCTAAGGAGATTAGTTATATTTGTGGCTCTCCTCAAACTATTGACTTGGGCAAATACTTAGGCATGCCTCTTTTACATGCAAGGGTTACTCATGCTACTATTAGAAGTTGCTGGATAGGGTGCACAGTCGATTAGCTTCCTGGAAAGGCGAACTTCTCTCTTATGCAGGTCGAGCAATTTTAATCCAAGCTGTGACTTCCTCTATGCAAACTACTACCTGTGAGTGTTTATGATGAGTTACATCAGTTGAATATAAATTTTTTCTGTGGGAGGCAGTCAAAAGCAAACCAAAGTTCATCTCTGTTAGTAGAATTTGGTTTGTCGTCCTAACTGTAAAGAAGGGTTGGGTTTTAAGAAGTCTTTTGCTTTGAATCAAGCCTTACTAGCTAAAATTGGTTGGAGGATTCTGTGAGAACCTATAATATATATAATTAATCATATTACATATTAATTATTAGTATGAAATTTTCTTATTTAAATATTTATTGTGAAGATTTATATGTTATTAAATCTTAAGCCTAGTATGAGATTATCCATTTAGTTGAAAGATGACACCATTCTTGTTATCCACGTGTAGAGACTTAGAATTGATTTTAATCAAATAATCATTGTCATGCCACTTTGCATACTAGTAACAAGTGATGTGATATCATTGGCCAAAGGTGATGACTCACATTATTCCTTTATCTTTCTATCTTATCTTTTGGATATCATTGGCCAAAGAGGGATGAGTCATATTATTCCCTTACTTTTTTATCTTATCTTTTATTGGTTTAAAATATTGTATATATAAATATTATTTGGGTGCATCCATAGCCTCTCCTAAAAGTATCATGCTATCATACTTCAATCATTCATTCCAATCCTTTAAGATAGATTTCTACCATGAAGTAGTGTTAGAGAGAGAGAGAGAGAGAGAGAGATAAGGAAGAAGAAAAATAAAAAAGATGAAGAGCGTGTGTGTTTGTCTTGCAATATTTCATACTTATCATGGTGAGTGGGTTATGTAATATGTTCTAAAAGTTCTTATTTTGTGATAAATGTGAAAATCATGGGTTTATTCTATTTACAAACCTCTCTTTATTTTCAAGTCAAGCATGTCTAATTTGTGCAATATTTCACACAATATATATTGTTTGGAGTTTTTGTGAAGTATGTATAATTCATGGAACATGAGAACTTCAGTGACGGGGTATCCAAAAGAAAAATGTACCAGACGGGGACATAGGGCAGTAAGGCCGATAGGGGTCACATACTGGGTACAATTTGTGAAGGATAACCAAGATATGAAGTAATGATGTAATATGATTTAGATTGTGTATCTTTTTATTATATTTTTCCAGAGTGTGTAAAATGACATTGCTTAACTGACATATTACATAATCTACTCACTGTGCTATGGTTTGCTCATCCCTCACCTACTTTGTTTTTCATATCAATTAGTGGGCAAGACAAAGCCGAAACCAGAGAAGTTAGATTAGTTTAGAGTGATAAACTTTTATTTATATCTTGTACACTCGTAAGATTATTATAAATTTTTTATATAAATATAATGGTAATGTATTTTAACCAATTTTTCAGTCTTTTTATTTATTTATTTCAATTCACGCACCTTGATTCTAGAATATTCTTTATTTCTAGAACAGGGCGTGACAGATTCAGAACAAGGATTCGGGGCTTTGTGCTAGGATTTATGAGGCCAAATACCTTAAAGGTACATCAATTTTGGACCCTTCCCTGCCTACAAAGCAAGTTTGTTCCTCTACTTGGAGGGGTATTTTGCATGGGGTGGAGTTACTTTCTAAAGGCATGTTGTGGAGGATTGGGAAATAAGATACAGTTAAGTTTTGGCAGGATAGGTGGCTAAATGAAAGACCTCTTTTTAAACAAGTTGGGGTTTTGCAAGTTGGGGATGTGACTCGCAATGTCTCTAGTTTTTTTAAGGAGGATTGGTGGGATATTGACAAATTCAAGGCAGTTCTGGATACAGATTTGGTTTAGCAAATTATTTGCATCTCTATGGGAGTGACGGGTACAGTTCCTTATGCTTAAATTTGGGGGTGTGCTGCAAATGATATGTTCTCTGTAAAAATTGCTTATGCTCTCTTGTTTGATGGTAGTGAGTGGCATTCGTATGACTGTCAGTTCTTGTGGAAATTGAAGATTCCTCCTAAACTTCAAATTTTCCTTTAGCTGGTTTTTCAAGGCAAAATTTGTCTAATGAGCAGAGTACTAGGAGCATTTGATTGTTGATCCAGCCTGTAACTACTGTAATTGGCAAGTTTAGTCCATTTTGTATATTTTAAGGGACTATGAGAAGGCTACTAGTGTTAGGCAGGCTATGCTTTGTCCTGGTGCTCATTCCCATTTCTTCCCGATGGATTTCCATCCTTGGCTTTGATATAATCTTTTGTCTAAAGCTATGTGGGCTGATGACTTGCCATGGACTTTAGTTTTTGTTTTTACTTGTTAGGTCTTATGGAAATGGAGAAATAATCATATTTTTAACATGGATGATGAGGTGAGTTATGAGTCTAAGAAGATTATTGTTGCTGTTGTAAGGGAGTGGTATAAGGCTAGCCAGGTCGGTGATACAAAGTCTCCTAAAATTCAACTTTTGCTTGCTTGGGAACCTCCTGAGCTAGGGCAATTTAAGCTTAATGTGGATGGGTCTAGAAGGTGTGCTTCAAGCTTTATTTGTGTTAAAGGAGTGATTCGTAATTCCTTCGGGGACTGGGTCAGTGGTTTTGATGTGAACCTTTGTAAAGGGAAAATTCTAGAGGCTGAAGTTTGGGGTTTGTTTTTTGATTTGCAACTTGCTATTGCTAAAGTCATTCGTAGGCTCACTATGGAAATGGATGCTGATATGATTGTGCTCCTAGTAGGCAGTCCACCATCCCAATAGATGCAACATCAATGAAATTTGAATCCCTGGTTTATCCTAACCAAATTCGCCTAAACACTTTTCCAAACTTCCAAACTATGTTGGTTTGATCCCTTCAAAAGGGTACGTAGGCAACCTAGGATCTAGATGCAACCGCTGTTAAATACAATTCAAATAGAATCTTTGGTTTCTTAACCAAATTCACCCCAAAACACAATTCAAAATCGAATCCTTGATTTTTTTTCAGCTAAATATACAATTCAAACAAATTTTCCAAACAATAGTCATTTATTCATTTGCGATTCTTTGAACTACGAGTGGCTTGATTCATGAAAGGGATACGTAGGCACCCTAAGGTTCAACTTAGGAGCAGCCGCAAAACCAAACACACACATTCTAATTCTTTATGATGGAATCAAAAGGTGTTTCCTTGAAGAAAGGAATTGTAATTAAGAGACACCACGTCTTGAACGGGTCGAACCTAAAATAATAAAACCCTACTCTTTTTTCTTCAACATTCCTACTCTTTTCCTCATCCCTTTCATTCTCCCTCTCATTTAAGACTTAGTTCATTCTTAACCTTGAGGGCAAAGGAATTATTCATTTTCATGCTTTTAAGTATATTATGAGTAATGTTTTCTTATAGACTATACATTTTATTTGATAACATATCCACAAACATACATTTTATAGACTTTGGGTTTGGACTTAATTTAGATTGATTGATATTAAATATTTAGCTCTCAAATTTACATATTAGCCGTTGAATGTGTTTTTTTTAACCGTTGAGATTGAATGGATGAATCATGGCCATGAGATGAAACTTAATCAACATTATTATTATTTTTTTTATTTTAAAAAAAGTTCTAGTAGGATTTTGAAGAAATTTTATTTGAATACTAAAGTACCTGAGGTACCCTCTTAAACTAAAATTCCGGGTGTTTTTTCATGCAAACGTTTCAAACTAATCCCGTCATTCCGATCCCACATTCAATTGATGGTGTTGGATATTACTGACTATGTCATCCTTTAAAGACTACAGCAACATTTTTGTCTTTCTTTTTCTCCTTTCTTTATGGTGCATGTATGCGTAGTCTGCTGACATGCATACCAAATGCCCAAGTTCTATCAAATTCCTCTCAAGTACAGGGATGAATCCAGGATTTCAAAACTCCGTGGGCTAAATTTACCTTACATACGCAGGAAATTTCAGCAGTGAGGGCCATATCGCACCAAGTTGGACTTTACAACACATGTCAGACAAAAAAGAGATACACAGAATAAAAAAGGAGAAACGGAGGGGAAAAAAAAAAGAGACAAGCAAAAAAATAGATATAGGAAGAAGAAACTATGGAAAAAGCTCAATTCGTAGTAGATCCAAACCATATAAAAAAATAGAAAAACAAAGGAAAAAAAACAACAGGGGAAAGGCGGAAAAATAAAAAGTAATAGGAAGAAGAGATAGAGAAATGAAGAAAATAAGAAAAAGAGAGAACATAGGTATTTTTTTTTTTTTTTTTTTTTTTTATTTATTTATGCATGGGCAAGAGAGAGAATACATGGATATTGACAACTAAAAAAAAGGCATGGGCTATAGCCCATACAGCGCAATAGTTGGATTCGTCCCTACTCAAGTAGACCGGACAATATTGCACACGACCCGTTAACACGACACGAATTTGCACGAAATTATCAATATTTGGCTTGAGCTTAATGGGTTGGGTTGAAAATGGGTGAACCCGTTAGCCACCCATTGTGTCAGGTCAATTCGCGAATATTCGCATCCACCTATCAAGGAGGGTAATTTTGTAATTTTGCAAATTTTTTTTTTTTTTTTAATATCTCAATTCCTCAACATCAACAGACGCTTGCCTCTTTTTTTTTTTTATTCTTTGTTCTTTTCCATATCTCCATCTCTCCCACTCTCTCTTTTTTAAATATTGTTTTTCCCTCCTTCCTCTTCCATCTCAATACCTGTTTAGCATTGCTTATTTGTGGTGATAAGTGATTTTTAAAAAAGTTTGGGAAATCCAGCCCATTTGGTAAACTATGAGAAAATCACTTATTGTTGAAAATTGCTGTGAGAGAAAGCTATAAAGGAAAGCAGCTAATGAGGTGCTTTCATTTTCTGATTATGTGGGAATCAGTTTCGAAGAGGTGCTAGGTTTAATGATTATGCGGGAATCATTTTCTGATTATGCTAAAATTAGTACCAACAACACTTTTAACAAAAAGTTTATCAAACGCCAAACTGATTTATCTCATAGCAAATCTGACAGCGATTATTATCACAGCACAGCAATGCCAAACTGGTCGACTGTCTCATCTGATCTCCCCCTCTCACTTTTATTCTTCTCTCCATCTCTTCATCTCTCAGTCTCTCTCTTTTTTCCTTTTCTTCTACCCCTTTCGTTCATTATTCATCTCTCCCTTTTTTTTCTTCTTCTTCTTCTCTCCATCTCTCTCTTTTTTCCTTTTCTTCTTCCTCTTTCCATCATTCTCCATCTCTCATTTTTTTTTCTTCTCTTCTTCTCTCCATCTCTCGTCTCTCCCTCTCTGTCTTTTTTTAAAATAATCTAATCAACCAACTATTTTGTTTCTCTTCTTGTTTTTTCTTTATGCAAGTCTAATCCCGAACTTGTAGACTTCTAGATGGTGTTTATGAAAGATAGAAATTGGAGGAAAAAGGACAGAGAGAGGGGGTTGTTGGCTAGCTGGGCGATAGTTTTTTTTTCCTGATTTATTCTTAACAGGTCGTTTCGGGTCATTCACGAATTGTAAGGGGTCGTGTTTGGGTCTTATATTTTTCACCCACTAACTTAACGGGTCATGTTCGTATCAACCCAAATTAACACGAACATGACCCGAAACCCGTCAACACGATCCGTTTGTCAGGTCTCTCAAGCGTGGAGAGATAGATCTAGGCTTTATTTGATTAGTTATGTTTTATAAATTATTTGATGGACACGTTAGTGGTGGGAGACTAGAGACTTCAAACTTGGTCCAAAAAATGTGTTTGACTTGTTCGAACAAATGAGCTTTATTTGGTCCAACCCCTCCAAAGGAATATTTTTCTCCTGGCTGCATGAAATCTCTACACAAAGTGCCTAAAAATATATATTAGAGTTTTTAGAAGAAAGTAAATATTTTTTTAATGTGAAAGGAGATTTGAATTTGTGATATTTTTTTTAAAGAAAAGTATAGTTTATTGGTGTAACTGCATATATATATAATATATATAATACGAGCAATATTGAGAGAGAGGGGAATCGAATCAAAGATCACTAGTGCATGGGGTAAATGTTCATAATCACTTGAGTTACAAATCCTTTACAATTGCATATGCTTCTTAATATTATTTTTCGGGTTCTTCAAGGAAAATATTATTTTGAAAAATGTACTTTAAAAAAATATATAAATGATAATCTAAATTACTTTAAATTTATTTATTTTATTAAAATTAAACTCGAACTCAAGAGGTTTGACTCACTATCTTAACCGGCTGACATAACCCACTTCTACTTAAAGAACGTATTTAAAACTATCTAAAATGATATTCGAATTTGTGTTATTTTATAAGAAAATAATTATAATGTTTGGGGCACCACGCACCACCTTGTTGACTGATATTTTTTATTCTTGCGCCTCAAGATTGACTGCTATTTAGCCCGCGTTTTTTCCAATGAAAAACGACAAGAATATATTGTTTTGGTGATTGTGCCAAAAGCTTCATTGACTTATCCGTACAGAAGTTTCAACAACATGGGGCGTAATTGACTTGGACAAAATGTGTGGCCAATTTTAAGACGTAAACATATAACAAGTGTGAGAATCACAAGTTAATGATATAATTAGAAATTAATTTTTTGAGGACCTTTCTTAAGAGAGTATTTTTGCTCACCACTTTAATCTAAGATGTACCATCACACCATTCTCAACGTTTGACATGTGCCCATAAGCATAACTATGATTCCATAAATACAAGCAAAGAGTTAACTATATTTAAGCTCATTCTCTTCCATCGTTTGACAAAAAAAAAACTATATTTAGGCTCATGGACACGTGTCAAGTGCTGAGAAGAGTGATAGTACACATTGGGTTAAAGTGATGAGCAAAAATATATCTCATTTGCCACTGAGAGGGACGATAACATACTAAATTCATGCACACTACACTGATGCTATGACTCGAACTAAGGACATTTCCTAAGGAGAGCATTTTGCTTCAAACCACTACATTAGTGGGTACTTTTCAATTAGAAACAAATTAGTTGTGGAGATGTCATATGACATAAGCCTGTCTTTTCCAAAGGTAAATTAAACATTTGAAGTTTCTGTTTGTTTCAATGAAACAGATATTCAATACAAGTTCTGTTTGAGAAATGTGGAGAAAAATCACTAAATCAATAGCTAATTGGTAACTATAAATTAAATAATCAAACTCTCTCTCTCTCTCTCTCTAATATTATTGTAATATAAGTAGAGAAAGTAATTAGTCGTCCTCATTGAAATACATAGTCACAGAAGTCAGCCCGTGGCGGCCATGATATCTTGCTTATCAAGAAAACTAAAAACATTTTTCAACATTTTTTTATTTTTTTATGGTCCTTTAAAAGGAGGTGGAGGGTGTAGGTAGTTGATACTTGTGCGTGTTGAGAGAACGCACATACCAAGCACAAAACTTGCCACGATATAAGAAGATATGGAGACTTCTTCTAAGCTCCCCCTTCATCTCTGCCATGTCCACAAGCTTTCAATCTTCATCAACCGGACACATATATTCTTCCACTCTATAGCTTTAGTCTTCTTGCTTTACTACAGAGCTTCTTTCTTCTTTTTCCAAGACACTACCAAAACCAAAGCAACCACCGTAGCATGGCTTCTTGTGTTTGTCTCGGAAATCCTCCTATCCTTCGAGTGGCTCCTCAGCCAGTCTTTTCGATGGCGTCCCGTTTCGCGAACCGCATTCCCAGAGAGGCTGCCTGGCGATGATAAGCTCCCAGCTGTTGATGTGTTCATCTGCACTGCGGATCCGGAGAAGGAACCGACTGTGGGGGTGATGAACACTGTGTTATCTGCCATGGCAATGGACTATCCGCCAGATAAACTTCATGTGTATCTGTCCGATGATGGTGGTGCTGCTGTGACTTTGAAGGGTATGAGGGAGGCTTGGAGGTTTGCAAAGTGGTGGCTTCCATTTTGTAGGAGGTATGGGATCAAGTGCAGGGCTCCGGAGGCTTATTTCTCTGCAGAGGAGGAGGATGCTGATTTTGGCGGCAGCGAGTTCATTCAAGACAGAGAAGATATTAAGGTGAATGAGAGTTGAAATTTTTGTACACTAACCAACACAACATTTTATTACTTACAAAGCTGGCCATACAAGCTATATAATTAATTTGCGCATTAAATGAAAAAGAAAACTATAACATCTCAACTGAATATCTAATGTATGATTTCGAATTAACTGTATGTGACCAATTTATTAGAGAGATGATTTACAAAATGAACCGTTGATAGGACACACGAAAACAGTACTCAAATGTGACAATATATTATATATTATTTAATGGTGTTTCTAGCTACCAGAGTTGATGGGGGAGATTTGGGTGCAGGAGAAATATGAGGTGTTCAAGAAAAGAGTAAGAGAAAAAGCAACAGTTGAGGACACAAGGAGCAGACTGGGTCGAGATCACCCTGCACTGATTGAGGTATATATATATATATATATATATATATATATATATTAACATTTGGTATTGTTTGTTGACTACTTTGGTTTTATATCATCGATGTAAAAGAATCTTTTACTTTTACACCTTCTAAATAAATATCAATGAGTTTTTAGGCTTGGTGATGACACTTGATTCCCCAGAGTAGGTTTTTTTGTTTTTTTTTGAGCAGGTTAATATTCAAATTAATCTATAAGTAGAGTTATATTTAAGACCCTAGTCCCTAGATATAATTTTTGAGAATATAGTTCCCAAAATTTTATAATTTAGTCATAATATATTGATAATATGTTGAGAGTAAGCCTTTGGTTTGTGAACTCATCATCACAACAAGCCAAGTTTCCAAGTTCTTCTTTGGTTTGCCAACCGACTAGTGTGCATTTTCCTATTTTGTCCTTTACTAATGGATAGAAAGCATTCCATACCCACACACAAAAAAAAAAAAACAAACAAACATAAATTCATGATCATAACCCATGTCATGAAATTTGGCAGGTTATACAAGAAACAACCAGTGATGATGCAATTCAAGAAAATGAAACCAAAAATATGCCTCTCCTTGTTTATGTTTCTCGTGAGAAAAGGCCTTCTCATCCCCATCATTTTAAGGCTGGAGCGCTCAATGTTCTTGTATGTATCTCTCTCTTTCGATCTTTCACTAATCTTCGTCTATTTACGCATCTACAGTAATATTCTCTTAACAAATATCTATATTATGTTATGTATTACCAAAGCTTTCAATTTAGCAGCACATATTCAAACTAATAATTCATTTTATCATCGACTCAAAATGACAGTCTGACATAACTTATACATGCCAGATTATTTGACAACTAAACAATTTTTTTACGTATCCATATATTTAATTATTTATTTACGTGTAAATTAATATATTGCGCACTTACTGTTTTTCAGCTACGGGTCTCTGGTGTGATAAGCAATTCTCCTTACATATTAGGGCTAGATTGTGACATGCATTGCCATGATCCAAGTTCGGCTCGGCAAGCAATGTGTTTCCATCTTGACCCAAAGATATCACCCTCCCTAGCATTTGTTCAATTCCCTCAAAAATTTCACAACATAAGTAATAATGATATCTATGACAGTCAGCTGAGGTCGGCAATTTGGGTATGGATTCAAGGACAAAACTTCACTTTAGTTATACATGAATTAATATATTTAATTACAAATTAGCCCCTGAAGATAATTATATATATATTATGTGCAATAATATATCTGACAATTTTATGACTTGTTGGTCTTGACTACTTTCAAAGCTGCTATGGCAAGGTTATGATGGGGTTGGAGGGCCATGTGTGTCTGGTACGGGCTATTACATCAAGAGGTTGTCCTTATGTCCAAACTCCATACATGAAGGTGTGTTTTTGTATATATTGTTTTACTTGGATCCACTTGGTAATTGCAGCTGCTCTTAACTACTTGAGCTACGAACCCTTATTCTTTAATAGTATATATTCTTAGACATTATATAAGCATGTATTTGTAGTAATCCATGTACATGTTTCTTTCTTGTATGTTATAATTAATCACAAGTTTCTATAGCTAATTACTAGTTTCACTATTGAATTTCCAGATGGGGATCCCATGAAACTTAGACAATCTTTTGGTCCATCCAATGAGTTCATAAAATCCCTCCACCAAAACAACAAGCCTGATATACTCATCCACAGAAAGAATGCATTGCTAAATGAAGCCCAACTTCTAGCCTCCTGTGCCTTCGAAAATGGCACCGAATGGGGGGAAGAGGCAAGTACAAATACCCATTGAATCATTCAACTTAATAATAATAATAATAATAATAATAATAATTGTGGTCTTTCTTTCATTTATGGCAGGTTGGTTTCATGTATGGGTCTGTGGTGGAAGATTACTTCACAGGGTTTCGTTTGCATTGCAAAGGTTGGATTTCAGTGTATTGTAATTCACCAAGGCCACAGTTCTTGGGCAGTGGCACCACCAATTTGAATGACTTTTTAGTCCAAGGGACTAGATGGGCCTCTGGGTTGGTTGATGTTGCTATCTCCAAGTTTTGTCCTCTTATATTCGGCCCTTCGAAAACGTACACTTTCGTTCAAAGCATGTGTTATGCAGAACTTGCTCTTTTCCCCATTTTGTATTTCTTGCCATTGTGGTGCTTTGCTACCATACCTCAGCTCTGCCTACTCAATGGCATTCCTTTGTACCCAGAGGTAATTAAAGTTTTTTATATGTATATATATATATATATATATTTCTTCCTATCAAATATCTTTTGCGCAAATGATTCAAGATAAAAAGTACTTATCTTTAAGGAAATCCTTGTATATAATAAAAAATATCTATCTTTTGTCACGATATCTGACAACAAAAACTGTGAATCTGAACTATTAACACCAATTAAAAGCCTCAATAATTATGGGTGTTTAGTTGTTATTAACCCCTAATTGGGCACATATATGTGTTCCTATACTAACTAAATGACACAAACAATTATAAGTAGGGACATTTATCTATGCTCATTTAGAGGGCAATAACTACTAAACATCCGTGAATATTGAGGTCATTTTTACTAGTGCGAGTAAGTTTATTCTTGATTGAGTGTGTGGATCACATACACAGTCTGACAATCTCACAATATAAGTATTTATCTTATAGTCATCCATTCTATTCTACCGCCCTCAAAAAAAAATAATTCTCGTCATAAAATCTTCAATTTGATTTAGTGTCATGCAATATCCTAATATATATTGGTCTTGTTCTTGAATTTGCAGGTCTCAAATTCATACTTCATCGTATTTTCGTTCATATTCCTATCGTCGATTTCAAAACATTTATATGAAGTTCTCTCAACGGGATTTACATTTCGACATTGGGTAAATGAGCAAAGGATATGGATGATGAAGTCAATTACATCTCACTTATATGGCAGTGTGGATGCCTTCATGAAGAAAATTGGTATGAGAGAAGCCAGTTTCTTCCCAACCAACAAAGTTGAAGATGTTGACCAACTCAAGCGTTACAATATGGGGGTGTTTGATTTCCAAACATCAATATTATTTCTTGCTCCAATGGCTGCTCTGGTGATCTTGAACATGGCTTCCTTTGTAGTTGGGATTTCTAGAGTCATCTTTTTGGGGGAGTTGGACAAATTTTTCATACAAGTTTTCATACCCTTTTATGTCATTTTGATGAATTACCCTATCGTTGAAGGGATGCTGATAAGGAAAGACAAGGGTCGCATTCCACCATCAGTCACATTACTCTCTGCCATAGTTTCCTTGATTTTCTATTTTTTAGGTTCTATTATTTTCATGTAGCAAGGCCAATAGGGACATGGCCGGTGTCCATGATAGTTCCATTTTTCTGAGTTAATAATATGGTTACAAAAAGGAATGAGGTTTCTTGCACACACTACTAAGGTGTCAAGATGATTCAAACCTAAAACCATTGCTCTGCAAGTCAATATTATTTTCTTTTTTTTTGGAGTACAAACGATAGTCTAAACTACAGAATAGGGAGGGTTTCTCACACATACAACTATGATGTCATAAAGATTTGAACCTGCTATAACTAGTCTACAAGTCAATGCTCTTTTCTTTTATTCACTAAAGAATTCTACTGCTTTTGCCTTCAAATTAGACTTTCTATAGAGTGGAGCCATAATATGGAAGAAATTTCACCAACAATTGTGTTTGACAATGACCAGAGCTAAGCCCAACAAGTTTGGGTTGAACCTAGCCTAGCCTAAACTCAACATAATTGAAGCCCAATATGTTTCGGCTGGACAGCAACATTACATTAACAATATAGGATGCCTCTCCATGACCATGCCCATAATACTTCTGGACCCCTCTCATGTTGACCCTTTTTCAAAAGCTTCAACCATTGAGTTCAAGTTGAGACTATAACCATTGACTCTTAGTCTAATAATTTTTTTCGTTTAATATTTTTCGTTGTTTTAACAAAAAACAAAAACAAAAACAAAAAGTCTAAATTTTTTGGAGACGAATGACACATATTTTGGACTCGAATTTTTGGAGACGTAAGAGTAGAACTTTAAAGATTAATAATTTTTTGGACACTTACAGATTAATATTAGTCAATTCTGACAAATGTATGAATTTTTTTAAAATTATGACAAAAGTATTTCTAATTATGATAACATCAAACTTTTAACCAAGCAACTTCATGTGTTTATTAATTATTGTAACACAAAGTATCTATGAGTAATGAAAAAGTAGAAAATTAGTCAAACTTTTGTTCACCTCTATGATGATTACACTTTTGGTGGACCCCTCAGTGTCTAACACTCGATTAATTCTATCACAAAACATAAATAGGAGGATTAAGATTGTTAAAAGATTTCCTTCCCAAGAAAATGCTGACATGGCAAATAACCAGCCTAACTAATTCCAATTACCAAAAAACCCTCACAAAAGATCAAAGATTTACATGCAATAACTTCGCCTTCAGCCCCCAACTCTTGAATGCTAAAGGCTAAAAGCAGAGCAGTTCAACCCTCACATGCATCGTCCCAAAGCCACTCTCACCGCCTCATCAACCTTTTAACTTTCACAAGATTTCTGCTTAAACCCCTACTTTTCTTTATGTCCTTATAACCCATCAATCTCCTCCAACAAAACCCACTTCCCAGAATTCATTCAGTTCATCAACATCTCTGCTTTTTTTTCTTCTCCAATGTCGACTTCTTCTCACCAAGAAAACCCAGAACCCAAGAAAGTCCAATTCCCATTGGACTCAACTGCGTACAAAATCCTCGATGAAATTGGCTTCGGCGTAAGCGCTGTTGTTTACAAAGCCATCTGTTTGCCGATGAACAACACAATCGTGGCAATCAAGTCCATCGATCTCGATCAATCCCGGGCAAATTTCGACAACATTCGACGTGAAACCAAGACGCTCTCTCTTCTTTCACACCCCAATATCCTTAGTGCCCATTGTTCTTTCACTGTGGACCGTCATCTTTGGGTCGTCATGCCGTTCATGTCCGCCGGGTCTCTCCAATCCATAATATCCTCTGCTTTCCCCGACGGCCTACCGGAGCCCTGCATTGCCGTCGTCCTCAGGGAGACATTGAAAGCCATGTCGTATCTTCATGACCAAGGGCACCTCCACAGAGACATCAAGGCTGGTAATATCTTGATTGACTTCAATGGGTCGGTTAAAGTTGCAGACTTCGGGGTTTCTGCTTCTGTTTATGAGGCCAATTCGAGTGGAAAGTCTTCGATTCGGTTAAACGACGTTGCTGGGACGCCGTATTGGATGGCACCTGAGGTGATACACTCGCATAACGGCTACGGATGCAAGGCGGATGTATGGTCTTTTGGGATCACAGCTCTGGAATTGGCTCATGGGGGCCCTCCCCTGTCTAACTTGCCTCCTTCAAAGTCTCTGCTTTTGAAGATCACGAAGAGGTTTCGATTTTCGGATTATGAAAATCGTCACGAAAAGAATTACAAGAGCAAGAAGTTCTCTAAGGCCTTTAAGGACTTGGTGGGTTGTTGTCTTGATCAGGACCCGAACAAGAGGCCCACTGCGGAGAGGTTGCTGAGGCACTCGTTTTTCAAGAATTGCAGGGGCTTGGATTTTCTGGTGAAGAATGTGCTTCAGGGTTTGCCTAGCGTTGAGGAAAGGTTCAAGAAAACCAGGGCTTTGGGAGGGCTGATGAAGGAGAAGGGTATTAATGCTGAGCATGATGAGGATGAAGAGGAAGATGATGAAGGTAGCTCAGCGAGGCAGAGGGCTAAGCACAGAAGAATTAGTGGGTGGAATTTCAATGAGGATGAGTTTGATCTCGACCCTGTGTTCCCAGTTGAGCCTCAAGGCGATTCTGCTGTGAAAATGGTTCGGTTTGGTGGAGAATCCATCATCCAGGACAGGGGAGGTGAGTGGAGTGAATCGAATCCGAGTTCACCGGGTCGGGTTGAGGAGGAGGCTGAGAGTGAGAATGTGGGTGTGATGGAAGCTGTGAGGGAAGCAATGGCGGTGGGTGAGCATAGTGAGAAAGTGGGTGAGATAAGGGGATTGTTGGGTGGTGGTGGTGTTGACGAGGAAGCCCTGGTGGGTGCCCTGAGTGGAAATGTGGTTGGTGGTTTGGATAGGGAAGCAATGATGGGTGCGCTAGTGGCTTTCATAGGGAGCTTGGATGAGCAGAGGCAGAATGTGATGAAATTGTTGAGCGTGTTGAGAGGGGTGGAAGCTTGGGAGTTGAGCAGAGAGGAGCAGATGGGGCAAGTGATTGAGAGGCTGAGGGTGGAGTTGGAGAATGAGAGGGGGAGGAATTTCCAGTTGGAGATGGAATTGGAGTTTCTAAGGATTCAGGTTTCTGGTGCACATAGCAGCACTGGGGCTGGTATCGATTGAGATATGTTACTTGAATTTTGAGGCAGGGCATGCATGCATATTTGCAAATTGCAAGAGAGTTTTTGCTTTTTGATTAATGGTGAATTCTTTGCATGCTTTTGTTTCTAGTTGTTCTCATACAGAAGAATACAGATTCCTTTGTTGTAACCTTATCATAAGTGATTGGCCATTTCATCTATAGAAAGCTTTATATTTGTATCTGATTACATATGAAATGGAGTTTGCCATTTTGTAAGCGTTTGTACATATCTGGGCTCAAATTTTCCTTCCTTTTTCTGCATTATGAATCTATTTCATCCCAACTTCTTGTTAGCTTTTTTTTTTGGGTCAAAACGCTCCTACTCGATGTCATACTTCAGAACCCGGAAACACTCCAGCTGTTCTTCTAGAAAGAGGGCATATGTCCTAACCCAAGCGAGCAATCCCAAGCTGCAAGGTAGAATTTGGTCTAAGAAGAGACTGTTACAATATTGGCAACATGTTACATAAAAAAACTTCCATGGAAGGTAGAAGCATTTTACCAAGGGGACTTGAGTCATCTTTAAAATTGGAAATTTGGAGAATGTGTCCTCTCTGAGAATAGTTTAGAAGCTCTTCTCTAAATGTAGGATCACCCTCTCTCAATGTTGTATGAATAACTATCAATGTCTTCATGGCAACCTGCAGATTTTGTCAACTTGTCATTAGGTAAGTGATTTGCTACATTTAAGGAACCAAGTCATAACATGTTTGCAACTGCATTATCACATCAGTTCTTTTGAGCTTGTTTTCATTGCTAACTTTTTGCAACTGCTACAAAACCAATTCGTATCAGTTATATCAATTCGAAGCCTCCTGGACCTTGAGCCAAATTTACATATTGTTTCAATTAAGAACAAACACTATGATAAGAAGAAGAAGAAGAATTAAGGACATACAATCCAGCTCCGAGTCTTGGACAATCTCTTGGCTAGAGCATGAATGCAGTATGCCACATCTGCCCGTGGACGTGTCACAGATGTTAAAACATAAAGTATTAGATTCAAGAAAACTATCCAATGTATGCACACTAGACGCAACAACGATTAATGAGAATCCTCTACTGGCATGTTTACTAATTTGTAATTGAAATTAACTCCTCCTCCTCAATTCAATTCATCCTCAATCCAATTCATTTTCATCCCGATTATGGATTAATAAACATGTCATAAATCGCCTGGAATAAATCTTGTGGACAACAAATACAAGATAATAAATAAACTTTCAATATCTAAGGTGCATATTCTAACATGATAATCAAAAGTCTAAGAGTGGAACTAATTATCTAACTGAAAATAACTTTGCTTTATTCAGATGGTATACATATATACCTATTAAACTGAATCCCAGCCTCCAAGTTATTGTTTTAAGCATTTGTTAGTTCAGTTTGTTGTGTGACAAAGCAAAACTGTTAGATACACAAGTTAGAATTTCATATATCACTTTGAGTATTCATGTATTTACTTCATTTTTTCCCTCCAAAGGATTCAAATATTGTTCAGTTAATTCTTATCTTCATTTTTTCCCTCCAATGCAATTGATATAGGCGATTGACATTTTACAGATTACAGGTTACAAACACACTTCCTGGAAGCAGCGAGTCAATCAAGTAACTCTTGTGTTTAATGGGGGCTACAGCTTCTCAGAGCACCTACCCTGCAGGAACTAGCAAAACCAGAGTGTGAAGGAGACTTGTTTGATTTGCTTCGAAGACACTCCTTTTTCTTCTTGTTGTTCGTAATCTCTTAGCCTATATTGAGGTGAGATGAAACTATGAAAAATCGAAAAAGTTGTTACTAATCTCTCAGCCTATATTTAGTTTTGTAGGTTTTGCAATGCATTGCAAACAGGTTTGAGTTCCCACATTGGAAGATTAGAATTCCTTAGAAATCTTTATAAGACTTACTCTTGGAAATGGAATAGTTTGTATTGGATATGCAAGTAGCCAATTGAGTGGCTTGTGGGTATGGTCATTGGTTAAATGCCTAATTAGGAGGGTCCTTTTTCTTAATTTTGTTTTTATAAAATAGTATAGCCGAGTGGCTATACCATTGAATATAATGCATTTAAATAGTATAACCGGCTGGCTATACTACGAACTTATATATTTATAAAAATAAATAAAATTGACACGTGGCGGCTAATTGGTGGGGGTCCTTGTTTTATAAATACAGTACAGCCGCACGGCTATACTATATTACAAGGCAACAAAGGGCTGTGCGTCTGTTCTCTTTTTCTTAAATAGGAAATAGTAGAGCCGCGCGGCTAGTATTTTTTTTTTTTGTTTTTTTTTTTTTTTTTTTTTTTTTTTTTTTTTTAAATTTATTTTTTTTATTTATTTAATTGTCTTCAATACATAATATAGACTAGTGGATAGTCTCATATATATATATATATATATATATTTTATAGAACAAGAATTTAGCACTTTCAAGTTTAATACTCTATTATACACTTACATACGTATCTTTCAATAATACATTCGTGTTCTATACACGTTTTTTAAAAAGAAAATGTGGTGGTACATATACATGCATATTTCTAACGTTTAATACACGTATTCTTTACAAAATTTGTAGTAAGACATACAAAATTCACGTATTATACAAATAATTCCCACATATTATTGAATAAGAATAATACATGTTATAAAAATTATATTACAATATTATATAGTAGACGATTAGTATCTACCTTGGTTATTTTGAAACTAGCAAATTAATATGTATAAAGTACAAACTAATGTAATTAGGAGGGTCCTTTTTTCTTAATTTTGTTTTTATTAAATAGTGTAGCCGTGCGGCTATACCTATTATAGCCGGCTGGCTATACTACGAACTTTTTATTATTAAAAAATAAAATAAAATAGACACGTAGCGCTCATTTCTGACACGTGAAGCAAGAGAGTCACCTTTAAAAGTAAAAAATAGTACAGCCGCACGGCTATAATATGTTTTTTAAATAGAGTAGTTTTGACATGTGTCGGCTAATTGGTGGGGTCTTGTTTTATAAAAATAGTATAGCCGCACAGCGAGACTATATTACACGTGGGCAACAAAAGGCTGTGCGTCTGTTCTTCTTTTTTTAAAATAGGAAATAGTATAGCCGTGCGGCTATGTTGTTTAAAAAAAAATTTAAATTTAAATTGTCTTCAATACATAATATAGACTAGTAGTCTCAGATATATATATATAATAGAACAAGGATTTAGAAAAGACGCTTAGTTCCATTAACAAAGAGAGAATAAAAGAGGAGAAAACAGAGGATCCTCAAGTCTTGTCTAGGACATGGAATGATCTATACCACACAAGTCAATTTACATCTTTCAACTAAATTAGGGCCTCTGAAGTTAGCTATCTACTTTCATTGGAAAACCATGGTCTTCAATCTTAACTTCTTTATTAACTGATCTACCTAAATCAAATGGAACTAATTTTAGAGAGAAGATCAATTGACTGGGTTGGGCCCATAAACAAGCCCGTTGCCACACTCAATTTGGGATCCTTCAAGGCCATTCTCTTGTGTTCTGCCGGAAAGGCTACAATGAGGGGGCATGGATGAGGGACTCAAGTGAGGGTTCGATCCAACCATTAGACTTTAACATTTTCAACTTACATATAGTTGGATTAGACCCCTCGCTTAACTCCCTCACTCATATCCCTCATTGTAGTAGCTCCTGTTGTGAGCCCAGATTGTTTTGGAGTACAGCCTACATAAAACCAAATAACTATTTTCTTTCTTTAAATTTCAATTACTATATGTGTTTCACATTCTTTACTTCGAAAAAGATTATCAGAATTGTTACTTTTGATGTGGGTTAGAGTGACACAAGATAACGAAAAAAGCTTTTTCTTTTTTTCTTTTTTGGTTTTTGTGTTTTGCTAAAATGGTTTTAAAAAATGTTTTGTTAGATTAGAGAGGCACTCACTACTACGTTTCACTATTTGCGCGACGAAACATTGCGCGACGAAGATCAACTCGTCGCGCAAACAATAATTGCGCGACGAAAATACATTTTCGTCGCGCAATGCACTGAAAATTTGCGCCACCAAACTATTTCGTCGCGCAAAATGTATATGCGCGACAAAAAACATTTTTCGTCGCGCAAACTGAGTTAAAAAAAGAGCGGGGAATTTTTTTAGCGCGAAACATTTGCGCGACGAGAAATATCGTCGCTGAAGGCAACATTGCGCGACGAACAAATTATCCGTCGCGCAAATAGGACAATCCCTGATTTAGCGCGACGGAAAGACGTTTCGTCGCGTAAGAGAACAAGAGATATTTTATTTTTTGGCGCCAAAAATGACCTGGGTGGGATATTTTTTTTTGCGCGACGTACTGACGTTTCGTCGCGTAAAGTTCAACGTTTACGCGACGAATACCCTGTTTTGCGCGACGGAATTATGTTTTTGCGCGACAATGTTGCGCGACGAAGTTTTGCGCGACGAAAATTACCAGCGTCGCGCAAAAGTTAGATGTCGGCAGGTGTTTGCGCGACGAAAAAAAGGGTTTGCGCGACGAATAATTTGGTTTTTTGCGACGGGACTTTGCGCGACGAATAAGTATGTTCGTCGCGCAAAGTCCTTCTTCTTCATATTAGAATTCTGCCATTGCAGAGGCAGAATGCAAAAACAAAGCATTCTGCCTCTGCCTCTCTCTCAACCTCTCTGCTGCTGCTAGGATTTCAATACATTGATTGGGTAAGTATTTTTCGTCATTAGTTTAAAAGTATTAATTTAAGTTCGTACTAAGGTTTTTTAATTTGTTTTCGTTAGGGATATTTGTAATTAGCGATTGGTGGAGAACGATTGAGAAGGTATTTTATTTGTTTTATATATGTTTAAAATGTTCTTGTGAAGTTATATTTATATTATGTTGTGCGTAACGTAGTACAATCTGTTGTGATGTACGAAGTTAATTGAAATTAACTTCGTGCTTTTATTTTTATGTTTAGTAACACTTAGTTTCCCGTTCGAGATTAGTTGGATTTCGTGCATGGATGCGTAATGCATGACTGCGGTCCAATTAATTCTTGAATTGTCCCATTATTTGGACAGTTTGGTAATGCATAGTGTTGTCACGTAATCTATGGCTACAGGATTAGGTTTCGATTGTGGATATTTCGTTGTCATCTCGGTACGTTCTTCGGGTGGTACATAGGTATTTATACCTATGGCCACCTCAAGAACTGTAGCGAGATGCTGGCGAAATTCATCCACGTCGAAATCTAATCTCATGTAGTCGTAGGTTACGTGGCAGGAGTATGCATTCCCGAATGGGATAGGACCCTTACCGGAGGCATAAGGTGACATTATAACTTCGTATGAAGTTGTTGTGATTGTTGTGTTGTGATTCTGGTTTCAGGAATTATGGACAGAAGGTGGATACAAAACCCTAACAGATGCGCAGACGAATACTTGGATGGAATCGAGGATTTTATTGAGTTTGCACGTAGACACAACCCGGGTGCAACTAGAATCCGTTGTCCTTGTAGGAGGTGCAACAACACGTTATGGGAGACAATTGAAAATGTTGGATTTCATTTAGTAAGAAATGGAATGATTGAGACATATAGCATTTGGAACCTTCACGGGGAACAATTAGAGCATGCTTCGTCTTCAAATGCCACAAGAGTGGACAATGTTCAACCTATTGTGGATGCTAATGATGAAGTCATGGATATTATACAGGATGTTTTTCCATTTGCATCGACCAACATGAATCAAGAAGAGCAAGATGATGTGCCTACACCAATAGACAGTGCGGAGTTTGAACAATATGAGAAATTGTTAAAAAATGCCAACCAAGAGTTATACCCGGGGTGCGAGAGCTTTTCCGTTCTCACGGCCATTGTGGAGCTAATGCACGGAAAAATAAAGTATCGTATGTCGAACCTGTGTTTCGATTACTTTTTGGGGGTTTTCAAGAGAATGCTTCCGACGGACAATTGTTTGCCGAAAGACCATAAACAGGCGCAGAAGGTGTTGAATGGTCTTGGATTGGGTTATGAAAAAATCCATGCTTGCAAAAACAATTGCATGTTATTCTACAAAGAGCATGAATCGTTGGATACATGTCCTATATGCAATGAGTCGAGGTTCAAGATGACATCTCAGAATAGGACGACTAAGATCCCACAAAAAGTCATGCGTTATTTGCCCCTGAAACCTAGGTTGCAGCGATTGTATATGTCGACGCATACTGCCACAGACATGAGATGGCATCAGGAAAAACGGGTAGACGATGATGTGATGCGGCATCCTGCAGATGGGGAGGCATGGAAAGAGTTCGATCGAACGTTCCCAGAGTTTGCTGCTGATCCCCGAAATGTTAGATTGGGACTTGCCACTGACGGATTCAATCCGTATGGGGTTCTAAACCAACACCACAGCACTTGGCCGATTTTCGTATTCCCATATAATTTGCCGCCTTGGAAATGCATGAAAAAAGAATACATGATGATGACTGTTTTGATAACTGAGGATCCTGGGAGGTCAATCGATGTTTACTTAAGGCCGCTGGTTGATGAGCTAAAGGATTTGTGGACAAACGGTGTTCGCACGTACGATAAATCAACTGGGAAGATGTTCACTTTGCGGGCAGCAGTTATGTGGACTGTGAATGATTTCCCAGCATATGCAATGGTTTCTGGGTGGAGCACAAAAGGTTATATGGCATGTCCTGTATGCAAGGAAGATGTAACTTCTGGTTGGCATGCTGGAAAAGTTTGTTACCTTGGTCATCGGAGATGGTTGCCATGGGACCATGAGTGGAGGGAAAAAGATAAAGAGTTCGACGGGAACACTGAGCGTCGCCTTAGACCCAGAGAATGGTCCGGTGATGAGATATTGGACCAGCTGAACCGGTTGGATTTTGCTCCCTTCGGGAAAACAGTTAGTCGTATCAGACCTTCTACACATATGAACTGGACGCACAAACCTATGTTTTTTGAGCTCCCATATTGGTCGAAACTAAAATTGAGGCACAATCTAGATGTGATGCATGTTGAGAAAAATGTATTCGACACATTGGTGGGCACGATTCTAGATATCGAGGGGAAGACAAAGGACACGATCAAAGCTCGTCTTGATTTGGAAAGAATGGGCATACGAAGGGGTTTATGGATGAATAGGGACAATGATAAAGCTAGAAGGGATCTTGCATTCTTTTCTATGAAACCGAATGACAAGAAAGAGTTTCTAAAGTTTGTATCGTCAGTAAAGTTTTCCCGATGGGTATGCTTCTAATATCGCACACCGGGGAAAAAAAAAAAAAAAAAAAAAAAAAAAAAAAAAAAAAAAAAAAAAAAAAAAAAAAAAAAAAAAAAAAAAAAAAAAAAAAAAAAAAAAAAAAAAAAAAAAAAAAAAAAAAAAAAAAAAAAAAAAAAAAAAAAAAAAAAAAAAAAAAAAAAAAAAAAAAAAAAAAAAAAAAAAAAAAAAAAAAAAAAAAAAAAAAAAAAAAAAAAAAAAAAAAAAAAAAAAAAAAAAAAAAAAAAAAAAAAAAAAAAAAAAAAAAAAAAAAAAAAAAAAAAAAAAAAAAAAAAAAAAAAAAAAAAAAAAAAAAAAAAAAAAAAAAAAAAAAAAAAAAAAAAAAAAAAAAAAAAAAAAAAAAAAAAAAAAAAAAAAAAAAAAAAAAAAAAAAAAAAAAAAAGGGAGATTCACTAATATACCCAATATGGGGGCCCAAATTATAAAAATACCCCATATGAAATGAACTTTATAAACACACCCAAAACTCATTTACAACATAACAAAGAGGCCTTAACTTCTTATAAATTACAAAACTACCATAAATTTCTTAAAACAAGCTCAACCTCAAAATCTCATAAAAATACCCAAAACACTCAATAGGGTATTAAAGTAATTTAATAATCAATATTAAATTCAATAAGGCCAGCTGTCATTTTTGGAGTTTTTTTTTTGGTTTGTTTATAGAAATTCAATTATGGAGGGTTTATCTATAATATTAGTGCTAAGAATGGGTATATCACTAAATATCTCTTTCTTAAATGCAAACATCACGCCGTTGGAAACTAAGTCTATATATACATTTTATTTCCAACAGAACAAAGACGATTACATTTTCTTCTACGGAGGGGATTCAGTGTGGATGAATCAGTTCAAGGAGAAAGCAACTGCCCTTAAAAATGATAAAAAAATACAAGACTCAAAGATTTCTATTGAGTCATATCCTGTGGAGAAGAACGCAAAGAATGATGGAGAGGATGATAGCTTTAGCACCTTCTGGTCCGCCATAGAAAACATGTTCCATATCAAGGTTATCAAAAAGCAGATTGACGACGTGGTAAAACAAGTTCAGAAGCTGCTTTCCTACAAAGATGACAAGAGTGGATGGGCTGTGCTCGTCCAAGGCAGTAGGCTTGTGGCCATTGGTGCTGGTTCGACAATGTATACGGTTCTTGAGCGATACCACACGTGGAATCAGCAAGTAACAATAACAATAGAAAACTTTGGACAAGTTTTTAATGAAAAACATAGTGCGGAGGTTGAAAAAACTGGTCACGTCTGCAGCTGCTTTAGCATCGCAGGTGCAACTGGAAGCACCCTAGAGGCCATGGTATGCTACGAGTGTGGCAAGGTCATGGAGGCATTCTTCACCTATAAGTGCTGCCATGTCTAAGAAGTAGGCGCCCTTGACCACCTACTAATTAATCATGCGCCACGCAACTACTTTCGAGATTTCAGAGGGTTAAGGAATGCATGTCTTTTTTCGCATTTTAGTTCGTGTCTTCATTCGATAAAATAATGGGCAACCATATTATGTTGTGATGCCCACCGATGTTTGTTTTTGTTTCAAGTACTGCAATGTTATTGTGCTCTTCTTTTCAGTAATGTTATGCTTAAAATAAATTTTCCTTGGTAACTCATGCTTCCCATTTAATTTAGGCAAAACTGCGGTTAGTTTTGCACCTTTGTTATAATTGTCAATTTACCCCTAAATTCTTTTTTTTTTTCAATAAATTATTTACTTAAACTATATAAAATGACTAATTAGGGACCCGTCGTCAATTTTTTGGATGTCCATTTTAAAGGAAAATAATAAAAGCAAAAAGATATAAAACATTTAGGAAAAAAAAACCCCACCTCCATCAGCCACACGACCATTGATGACCAACCTCCCCACCCAGCCACCTCCTTCCCTGCGACCACCGACCAACCACCTCCGGCACAACCCTTAACCCTCTCTCTGATGCACCTCCCCCACCAACCTATTTTGTCATGGCTATCACCAACGTCGTCGCTGCCACCACCCCCGCGCCACCACCACCGTCACTGCCACCATCACCATTGCCACATCCACTGTCACCATCAACACCGCCACATCCACAACCACCACCACCACCACCATCACCACTGCAACTCCCACCGTCGTCACCCCTACCACAACCACAACCATCGCCTCAGCCACCTCTAGCGCCACCTGAAAGCTTTCCTCTAGGACTCCATTAAAGAGCTCAATCAAGCTTAGCAATCACAGAAGGTAGAAGAGAGAGTTCGAGAGAGAGATTTGATATTGAAGGAATGTTTTTCCATTATTATCTCAAAGAAATAGTACCAGCTTATATATACATACATGTAGATCAGTAGCTTAATTAACACTAACCAGCTGATTAACTTAACAGACTACCAACTAACTAGTAATCGTAACTAACATGCCAGCTCACAATATACAACTAACAGCACATGGGCAAAAGAGCTTTAATCAGGTGGTCTGAGGTGTAGGCTAACATCCCCCCGCAAGCTAATGCTAGGAGAACTCAGCATTAGGTTGTCACGAAGATAAGAGAATTGAGAAGTGTGTAAGCCCTTAGTAAAGATATCCACAACTTGATTGCTGCTTGGAATATGAGAAACCACCACATCACCACGAGTGACGCGTTCACGAATAAAGTGAAAGTCAATTTCAATGTGCTTCGTGCGTGAGAGCTGAAATGTTATCACACCAAATAATAGGGGGTCAATCAAGAAACAAATGGAGATCACAGAGAAGTTGTCGAAGCCAGGACATCTCAGCTACAGTAATCGCAAGAGCTCTATATTCTGCTTTTGTTGAAGAACGAGATACGGTGCTTTGTTTCTTAGCACACCAAAAGATGGGATTATTGCCCAGAAAAATAACATATCCAGTCGTGGAACGCCTATCATTCACATCATCGGCCCAGTCAGCATCAGAATAGGCCTGAAGATGAACATCACCAGAAGTAAAATGAATCCCATGAGTGAGGGTACCAGCAAGATAACGTACACAGCAGCAAAATGAGACTCAGTGGGAGTGTGCATAAACTAACAGAGAGTGTTTACTGCAAAAGCAATATCAGGTCTGCTAAAGTTAGATATTGAAGCCCTCCCACCAGACTTCGATAAAGAGTAGGATCCGAGAGAGGAACACCATCAAACTTGAGTAATTTTGTAGTAGGTAAGCAAGGAGTAGGACAGGGCTTGCAGTGTGTCATGCCAGCTTTAGCTAGAAGATCAGTAGCATATTTAGATTTATTCACATGAATACCAGAATAAGTATATTGCACCTGAAGGCCCAAAAAATAGGTTAACTTGCCAAGGTTTTTCATATCAAACTCACAACCAAGAGCTGTAATAGTTTGCTGAATCAAAAGCAAATTGTTCCTAGTCAAGATAATATCATCTACGTATAAAAGAAGGATGAGAAGATCACTGCCAGATGCTCAAACAAACAAGGATGTATTTGCTATGGACTGAACAAACCCCAGTGTGAGAAGATGAGTGGTGAATCTTTCATTCCATGCTCGAGGACCCTGTTTGAGGCCATATAAAGATTTCAACAAGCGACAAACATGACGTGGCTGTTTGGAATTTGTAAAACCAGATGGCTGTTGCATGTAAACTTCTTCATGAAGAATGCCATGAAGAAAAGTATTCTTAGCATCCAGTTGCTTAATAGTTCTGGAACTAAGATAGGTCTGGAACTCCTTGCTAATATATTCACCCCCACCACCACTCTGAAAATTCTTAATAGTTGTAGCAAATTGAGTCTCAACATAAGCAACAAAATGGACAAAAGAAGCGAAGCAATCTGACTTCTTTATTATGGAAACAACCAACAAAATTTGGTACACTCATCAAGGAATATAAAAAAAAAAAAAAAAAAAAAAAAAAAAAAAAAAAAAAAAAAAAAAAAAAAAAAAAAAAAAAAAAAAAAAAAAAAAAAAAAAAAAAAAAAAAAAAAAAAAAAAAAAAAAAAAAAAAAAAAAAAAAAAAAAAAAAAAAAAAAAAAAAAAAAAAAAAAAAAAAAAAAAAAAAAAAAAAAAAAAAAAAAAAAAAAAAAAAAAAAAAAAAAAAAAAAAAAAAAAAAAAAAAAAAAAAAAAAAAAAAAAAAAAAAAAAAAAAAAAAAAAAAAAAAAAAAAAAAAAAAAAAAAAAAAAAAAAAAAAAAAAAAAAAAAAAAAAAAAAAAAAAAAAAAAAAAAAAAAAAAAAAAAAAAAAAAAAAAAAAAAAAAAAAAAAAAAAAAAAAAAAAAAAAAAGCGCGACGACTTATTCTTCGTCGCGCAATCTTTCGTCGCGCAAATGGTGAAACGTAGTAGTGTATGACATAGCATTTATGACCATGAAGAGATGGATAAGGAGTAGGACCCCAAACATCGGAGTGTATCACCTCAAAAGGAATTTGAGATACAATATGCGTAGAAGAAAAAGGTTGTTTACACATCTTACCTTGCAAGCAGTAACTACAAACGTGAGAAGAGCTAGGGGATAGAGGTATATGAATCTTAGCTAACATAGAGCTAGTTATTTCATTCGATGGATGGCCTAATGCCAAAGGGTATGACTAACTTTCTGTCCGTGAAAAGCAGCCATAGGTGGTAAGGTAGGAAGAGTCCTTGTTGGGAGAGGATAAAGGCCATTAAGTCACTTTCTGTGATACAGAATTCTCCCCTTCAAATCATGTATTTGGAACCAAAAGGCATTATAAAGAAGTTGGCAATTATTATCAAGACAAAAACGATGCACAGATAGGAGATTAGTAGTAAGATGTGGAACATGTAAAACCTCAGGCAAAGTAAAGACTTGATGACCAGACACAAGGGAAGAACTACCTATATGAGCTATGTCCAGTCCAGTACCATTACCTATGGTGACATTATCATTGGTGGTTGACGATGTGTAACATTAGAAAGAAGTTGCAGATCAGATGCCATGTGATTGTTTGCCCCACTGTCTGTCAACTAAATATTAGGATTAGTGAATTGACCAGTAAAAGTGGTAGTAAGCGCAGTGAGAGCTGGTGAAGGAGGCGAGACTTAGGAATAATTGTGGCAATGTGGACAATTTGGAGCAGTGTGCCCAAATTGTAAGCACAGTTGACAAGTCTCATGACGTGTTGAAGAAGAAACACAGCTAGGTGGAGCAGTGGGTAAAGGTGATAAGATACCAGGACTTGGATTTGGTGGAACAAAGTACTGAGTCGAATTGGTACCAGAACCATGACTCCATGAACTATTACCATTAGGCCACTGACCACCATTGTTCATTGGACTAGAATGACCATTGTTCCATTGACCAGAATTACCATGGTTCCACTGGCCAGAACTATTGTTCCACTGACCACCATGGTGCCACAGACCAGAATTAGGTGGACCAGTCCAAGAACCACTATTACCACCAGCATGCCAAGAACCTCCTCGACCACCATTATTCTAAGTGCGGCCACGAGACCAAGAACCACGACCACGATAATTCGGCCGGCGATTCCAGTTGGATTGCCAATTAGGAGAGTTATTAACACCTTGCCAATTGGGATGACCACCTCCATGATCTGTAGAATAAGAAGCCAAGTTATCACCGTGAGCAACATGTGGTGATGATGGAGAATTTCCCTTATGAGCAACCATTGTAGTCATGATTGAGGGAGGAAATGACTTAGAAGCTGCATCTAAATCACTTTCTTCTTTAAGAAGAAGATCACGCAACTCTACTAGAGTAACATGCACTGGTCTGGTACGAATATGTGATTTGAAATGATTATACTCTATTGGAAGACCTTTGAGAATAATCAAAATCAAATATAGAATGACCAGCTGCTGACAATTGTTGACGAGCCGTACGAATTTTCTTCCAGTAAACATCAATAGAATCAGTACCTTTCTGCATTCCATGTAGAGTGTTCTTAAGATGCATGACTTTAAGCTAAGAGAACGAATAGTAACGATCTTTCAATGTGCTCCATGCCTCTACAGCATATCGACAATTGATCATTTCAGAAAATGCATCATCAGACAAACTTGCAACAATCAAATTCAAGTCCGCAGTGTCCATTGCTTCCCATTCAAAAGAACTCTCTTCGTCAGACTCAACCGGACCAATAGCCGTACCATCGAGAAAACCAGAGAGACGATGAACCTTGAGAAATTTCTCAACCTAATAACTCCATTTAACATAATTAGTCTCATCTAGTTTCAACGTGACATATTGCAGGCATTGCGAAGTAAGTCAACTGGAGTTACAGAACTTTTCACCATTTTCCCCAAAAGTTAGGGTTCACAGAAACTGAAATTGAACTTGAGAAAGCAAGTACAGAAGAAGCAATTGCAAGAAACAAAGACGAAATCAAAGTGAAGAGACTAGATCGAAGCAAACAGAGACGAAAGAGCAGGAAGTAGAGAAGAAAGCTAGAAAATCGCAAAGAGAAACGAAGCAGAGTAAGGATCGAAGAACTGAGCAGTGAAAGAAAAGAGAAAGAAAAGAAAATCAATCAATGATAATCAGAGAGGAAGCTCTGATACCATGAAAGCTTTCCTCTAGGACTCCATTAAAGAGCTCAATCAAGCTTAGCAATCACAGAAGGTAGAAGAGAGAGTTCGAGAGAGAGATTTGATATTGAAGGAATGTTTTTCCATTATTATCTCAAAGAAACAGTACCAGCTTATATATACATACATGTAGATCAGTAGCTTAATTAACACTAACCAGCTGATTAACTTAACAGACTACCAACTAACTAGTAATCGTAACTAACATGCCAGCTCAAAATATATAACTAACAGCACATGGGCAAAAGAGCTTTAATCAGGTGGTCTGAGGTGTAGGCTAAAACCACCACCTACACTACCACCACAGCTGCCACCATTATAGCCTAATCATCACCACCCCCACAACCTCCACCACCACCTCCACCACCACAACCAATACCACTCTTACCATCACCTCCACTGTCACCACCACCGCCACCATCACTGCCACCATTACCACCGCCACATCCATTGCCTCTACCACCATCGTCACTGCCACTCCCACCTTCGCCATCCTCACCACGACCACGACCATGGGGAAAAAAAAAAAAAAAAAAAAAAAAAAAAAAAAAAAAAAAAAAAAAAAAAAAAAAAAAAAAAAAAAAAAAAAAAAAAAAAAAAAAAAAAAAAAAAAAAAAAAAAAAAAAAAAAAAAAAAAAAAAAAAAAAAAAAAAAAAAAAAAAAAAAAAAAAAAAAAAAAAAAAAAAAAAAAAAAAAAAAAAAAAAAAAAAAAAAAAAAAAAAAAAAAAAAAAAAAAAAAAAAAAAAAAAAAAAAAAAAAAAAAAAAAAAAAAAAAAAAAAAAAAAAAAAAAAAAAAAAAAAAAAAAAAAAAAAAAAAAAAAAAAAAAAAAAAAAAAAAAAAAAAAAAAAAAAAAAAAAAAAAAAAAAAAAAAAAAAAAAAAAAAAAAAAAAAAAAAAAAAAAAAAACCACCGCCATTGTCATCGTCACTGTCAGCGCCACCGTCGTCACCACTGCCATCTCCTACCGCCACCACCACCACCACTTGACATGGTCATTGCCACCATTCTCCCCACCACCATTAATGAATCTACCATTCCCACCACACCATCTCTACTACCATCACCAACATCAAACATGATGACCTACCACTATAATTTTTGAATTTATAGAAGTTTATTATAATTATAAAAATGAAATTAAAAAAAGTCTATCAAACTTTGATAAAATTCCAACAAATTTCATCAAAATTCTTATAAAATTCAATTGGTTCTAACTACTTTAAAATCTATTAAAATCCACTATTAAACTCTATCAAACTCTATAAATTCCATAAAGTTCTAACTACTTTAAAATCAATTAAAATCTTAACTGAATACACCAACCAATCTTATCGTGCACCATATAGTATTCACATGTGGAGATTTAGAATTGACCTAACCAATCAAAACCAGATTACCAACTAGATCTATTGCTCTATGGGTATTTCCGTCCCACTGTTGGAAAATACTAAAAATTCTGGGTGTGACATACCTTCACATGGTGTTTTTAGTACATGTGCTATAATATAGATGCACGATAAACTTGATATGTCATTACCTAGATTAATAAATAAACACACATGTTATAATATGCACGAATTGGTAACACGTTGTGGTCATATAATGGTCACACCAAAAAATAACTCCATAAATTGAATGTTTCTCTCCCTAGTTCAAATAAAAAGTTAGTCAATCAATGGAACAAATTAACATTCATTTTATCAGGGAGCGTGTTATCGGAAAAAATATTATTCTGCAGTTAGTGTCCTCCAATGAACAATTTCTAGACATTCTTACCAAAGGCTTTTCAGTTCCTTTCTCTTTCTCAAACATTGTCACAATCTCATGCTTGGCTGCTCCACTCCTGAGATTACAGGGGATTGTTAGAGTCATATAGCAGACATATCAGATTGTGACAAGTGGCACCATCTAAGCCTAGTTTTGTTAGCTCAACTGTTAGTGTTGTTAGAGTATTGTTGATGCCCAAAAATGGATGACCACTATTGGACCCAACTTAGGAGTGAGGATGCCTTTGGTCTTGTGGGCCATTCGGCAGACGTGAGTAATCTACAAGACAAAGAGCAACGGTAAGACCTTGGGTATTGTGATACCAGCTAAAGGCTCTCCGACACTTAAATTAGCTTAAAGGAGTGATTAATATATTGGACAAAGTAAGGGCTTGATAGCCAAAATCAATGTTACCTCGTTTTCTAGGACTTGAGCCATTTTTATAGAAGACCAAGGTGGTAGACCTTATTATTTCGATGTGGGATTGTGGGCATCGCCCAAGAGGCTACCACCTATCTTTACCCAAACTGGTGTGGCAAGTGCCTTCTTGATCATCTAAGCCAAAATGACTTGGTAGAAATGATGATACTTGATGGTTGCTTTGTAATTGAACTGTTCCGGAAGTACCCTTCTGACGAGGAACATATTGACACAAATGACCCCATCTTCAACATGGATTGCATGTTCCAATTGTTAGAGTTTGTATAGGAAAATACACTTGCATGTAGTCCCACATTGGAAGAGAGTAGTTTTCTTCCATAGTTTATAAGCACCAACACATTAGAATTACTAAATAGAGCATGGGCCTAGTGGAGGCAAACTTGAGCCTCAACATGGTTTGAGCTTGGATTATATATATATTTGTGTAATAAATATATATATAATTAATTGTCAAAAGATGGGCCTTGGGCCTTGGGGCTCTTGGGCTCTGTTGATTTAATTAATAATTTATTTTTATTAATTGAAAATTCGGTTTTTTCAGATAAAACCAAAATTTGAAATTCGAATTAATTAAAACAGTTAACATCACTGTTGGATGAAGAGGTGTCAGACCTCTATATAATGACAATACGATCAAACCAGAAAGACACTTTTGAACTACATCATCATTCTCACATTTTACACTTCCTGAGAGAATTCATACCACTGTTCGCCAGAAATCAAGCCACTGTGCTTAGGCTTAGATTTAAGATAGTTTAATCCTGGTGGACAGACTCCTATCGAACTACAAGCACAAGGGTAGAAGAGAAATACTGTCTAAAGGACACTGCAAATCTGCAGGACTCTATCTACAATTCAAGTCAGTATTCTACAATCTATATTATTGCTGTATTGATTCAATTATATCTATATAAAATATATTCGTTGGTTTTTATTATTCTGTTATTTTGGTTTTATATTGATTGTTTCCAACAATCTTTAGACAGTAATATGGAACAATCAGGAAGTAAGACCTCTCATGCCGAAAAGCCTGAGAAATTCAAAGGCACTGACTTCAAACGTTGGCAACAGAAGATGTTGTTCTATCTGACAACATTAAATCTAGCCCACATTCTCAGACAGGATGCCCCTGTGTCGAATAAGGATCCTGCAACCAAAGAGACTGTCGCTGCAATTGATGCATGGACACAATCTGATTTTCTGTGCAGGAACTATATCTTGAATGGACTTGATGATGCACTGTATGATGTCTATGCAGCATTCAAGACGGCTAGAGAAGTTTGGGAATCTCTTGAGAAAAAATATAAAACTGAAGATGCAGGATCCAAGAAATTTGTTGTAGGCAGATTTCTGGATTTCAAGATGGTAGATTCCAAACCTGTTGTCAAACAAGTTGAAAACCTCCAGAAAATTATCCATGAGATTCTTGCTGAAGGCATGAAGATCAATGAATCTTTCCAAGTGGCGTCCTTGATTGAAAAACTCCCACCAAATTGGAAAGAATTCAAGAGTTATTTGAAGCACAAGAGAAAGGAGATGAGTATGGAGGATCTCATTGTTAGGCTTCGGATTGAGGAGGATAACAGAATAAGTGAGAACAAGAATGTGGTTTCAAACATGGAAGCCAAGGCAAACATAGTTGAAGGAACCTCAGCAAAACCAAAATTCAATCCCAAAATGAACAAGAAGAACTTTGTTCCTGGAGCAAAAGGAAAAGACTTCAAAAAGATTAAAGGAGCATGCTGGGTCTGTGGGAAAACAGGCCATAAGGCTCAAGACTGCAGGCATAGAAAGAATCAGAATCCTGCCAATCCTGCAAATCCAAACTACAACAGGCCAAGGAACAATCAGGCCAATGTGACTGAAGAAAACTTGGCTGCAGTGGTGTCAGAAACCAACATGGTTTCGAATGACAATGAGTGGCTGATTGATACTGGAGCCACCCGCCATATCTGTGGTGATAAGAATGCATTTCTTACTTACCAAGAGATACATGGTGGTGAACAACTGTTTATGGGAAATGCCTCTGCATCTGCTGTTGTTGGAAAGGGAAAAGTGCTTCTGAAATTCACCTCTGGAAAGGAACTAACCCTCCTAGATGTGCTGCATGTGCCAGACATAAGAAGGAACTTGGTATCTGGACCTGTTCTAAGCAACAAAGGATTCAAACTAGTTTTCGAATCCAACAAAGTTGTACTAACTAAGGGGGGAATGTTTGTGGGAAAAGGTTATCTTGCTGATGGGTTATTCAAAGTCAATGTATCTGCCAATTCTATGAATAATAATATAAATAAGGCTTCTGCTTATATGGTTGATTCTTCTTCTACATTATGGCATGCTAGATTAGGACATGTGAATTTCCGTTCCTTACATAGAATGTATAATTTAGGATTGCTGCCTAAGTTAGATTCTATTGAAAATATTAAATGTGAAACATGTACAGAATCTAAATTTGCCAGAAAAAGTTTTAAATCTGTACATAATAGGTCCAATGAACTGCTAGGCTTAATTCATAGTGATTTATGTGATTTTAAATCAACACCAAGTCGTGGAGGAAAGCAATATTATGTGACTTTCATTGATGATTGCAGCAAGTACTGTTATGTATATTTATTACATAGCAAAGATGAGACCTTGGATATGTTTAAGACATATAAGGCTGAAGTTGAAAATCAACTCAACAGAAAAATTAAAGTCCTAAGATCAGATAGAGGAGGGGAATATGAATCCACTGCATTTGCTGAATTTTGTGCCACAAATGGTATAATTCATCAAACGACAGCTCCTTATACACCGCAACAAAACGGTGTTGCTGAAAGGAAAAATAGGACATTAAAAGACATGATAAATTCTATGCTGAATAGTTCTGGGCTTCCACATAACATGTGGGGTGAAGCCTTACTTACTGCAAATACAATCTTGAATCGAATTCCACATAAAACGAGTAACAAGTCACCATATGAAGTATGGAAAGGAAGGTTACCAACCTATAAGACACTCAAAGTGTGGGGTTGCCTAGCAAAAGTTCAAGTTCCTTTGCCAAAGAGAACTAAACTTGGACCCAAAACTATAGATTGTGTCTTCATTGGATTTGCATCCAATAGTGCTGCTTATAGATTTTTAGTATTTCACTCTGATGTTTCTGATATACATGTGAATACAATACTAGAATCTGTGGATGTAATATTCTTTGAGGACATTTTTCCTTATAAACAAGGAAGGTCCAATGTCAATAGCAAAAGAACTATTGATGATTCTAGAATAAATGAGAATTCTAGAATAGATGATGGTAATCCTACTTCATCTAGTGTTCAAGAAAATGAACAAGATCAAGAACCTAGAAGAAGTAAAAGGGACAAGAATACCAAAAGATTTTGGACCAGATTTCTTGACCATGATAGCTGAAGCTGAGCCTCAAACATATAAAGAGGCAATATCAAGTCCAGAAGCTCCATTTTGGAAAGAAGCAATCAATAGTGAGGTTGAATCCATTATGCAAAATCATACATGGGAATTGGTTGATATACCACCTGGTAATAGACCAATTGGATACAAATGGATCTTTAAGAAGAAATTAAAAGCAGATGGTACAATTGATAAGTATAAGGCTCGGTTGGTAGCCAAAGGATACCGTCAAAAGGAAGGCTTAGATTTCTTTGACACATACTCACCTGTGACAAGAATAACATCAATAAGGATGTTGATTGCTATAGCGTCAATTTATGACATGGAAATACATCAAATGGATGTAAAAACCGCTTTCTTAAATGGAGAGTTGGATGAGGAAATATATATGGAACAACCTGAGGGGTTTGTAGTAAAAGGTCAAGAACTAAAGGTTTGCAAACTTGTAAAGTCTCTCTATGGACTAAAACAAGCTCCAAAGCAATGGCATGAAAAATTTGACCATACTATGATGACACATGGTTTTAAAATAAACGAATGTGATAAATGTGTCTATATCAAGACACATAAGAACGCATGTGTTATAGTGTGTCTGTATGTAGATGACATGCTCATAATTGGGACTAACAAGGACATAATTAACTCTACCAAGAAAATGTTAAACTCCAGTTTTGACATGAAAGACTTAGGTCTTGCTGATTTAATTCTTGGAATTAGAGTCAAAAGAAATTCAGATGGTTATATATTAACACAGTCCCATTATGTAGAAACTGTTCTTAGAAAGTTTGGTCATTTTGGAAGTAATCATGCTGTAACACCTTTTGATGCAAGTTGCAAATTAAAGAAGAATGAAGGTGAATCTATTTCACAAAAGAAATATTCACAAATCATTGGTAGTCTTATGTACATTATGAATTGTACAAGACCTGATATAGCCTATTCCGTGAGTAGACTTAGTAGGTATACAAGTAATCCAGGACATGATCATTGGGAAGCATTGATTAGAGTTTTGAGATATTTAAATTACACCTTGGAGTATGGATTACACTATACCAAATATCCTCCAGTACTAGAAGGATATAGTGATGCCAATTGGATTTCTAATGATTTAGAAACAAATTCCACTAGTGGATATGTTTTTACACTAGGAGGAGCATCCATATCTTGGAAATCTAGTAAACAAACTTGCATAGCCCGATCAACAATGGAATCGGAATTTGTAGCTTTAGATAAAGCTGGTGAAGAAGCCGAGTGGCTAAGAAATTTTTTGGAAGATATTCCTATATGGCCTAAGCCTGTGACGGCTGTTTGTATACATTGTGATTGTATGGCTGCTCAAGCAAGAGCCAAAAATAATGTATACAATGGAAAGTCTAGACATATTAGACGAAGGCATAATACAATCAAGCAGTTGCTCTCAAATGGAATAATTTCTATTGACTACATAAAGTCAAGACAAAACCTTGCGGATCCGTTTACAAAAGGCTTGTCAAGAGAGCAAATCAAAGTAACATCGAGGGGAATGGGATTGAAGCCAATTCAATAAATGAATCGGCCTAACGGAAACCTAACCTAGCTGATTGGAGATCCCATGGTCTAGGTTCAATAGGCAAACTGGTTAGGCATAATTCAAAAGAGCTAACACACTTAAATCTCATTCCTATGATGGAAAGAAGTGTGTTGTCTGCAAGAAGTCTATTAGGGTACGAAAGTTTAATGATGTTGATTTCTTGACATCAAGAGGAATAGAGCAGACTATTCATAGTCAACATTACCTATGTAGGAGTAAATGTGGGGTCGCATTTATGAGAATGAGATGGCTAAATTCTCTAAAGCTCCTATGAATCCAGGATCTGTTCAGGACCAAAATGAACACAAACGTATGAATAAGTGGTATGTTAAGATGTAACATATGTGATACTTGTTGTCTCGGTTTACTACAAAAGGTGAACAGTTCAAGATTTTATATTCACTGCGTCACCCAGTAAATCCGATAAGTATTCACTAAGGTAGGTTCAAGTCCAAAAGACACCTCTCCTGATATGTGTTATATCTAAGTTTTCTCTCAAATATGCACGTTATAATTTTCCTATACAAATGTGGGGTATTGTTAGAGTTTGTATAGGAAAATACACTTGCATGTAGTCCCACATTGGAAGAGAGTAGTTTTCTTCCATAGTTTATAAGCACCAACACATTAGAATTACTAAATAGAGTATGGGCCTAGTGGAGGCAAACTTGAGCCTCAACATGGTTTGAGCTTGGATTATATATATTTGTGTAATAAATATATATATAATTAATTGTCAAAAGATGGGCCTTGGGCCTTGGGGCTCTTGGGCTCTGTTGATTTAATTAATAATTTATTTTTATTAATTGAAAATTCGGTTTTTTCAGATAAAACCAAAATTTGAAATTCGAATTAATTAAAACAGTTAACATAACTGTTGGATGAAGAGGTGTCAGACCTCTATATAATGACAATACGATCAAACCAGAAAGACACTTTTGAACTGCATCATCATTCTCACATTTTACACTTCCTGAGAGAATTCATACCACTGTTCGCCAGAAATCAAGCCACTGTGCTTAGGCTTAGATTTAAGATAGTTTAATCCTGGTGGACAGACTCCTATCGAACTACAAGCACAAGGGTAGAAGAGAAATACTGTCTAAAGGACACTGCAAATCTGCAGGACTCTATCTACAATTCAAGTCAGTATTCTACAATCTATATTATTGCTGTATTGATTCAATTATATCTATATAAAATATATTCGTTGGTTTTTATTATTCTGTTATTTTGGTTTTATATTGATTGTTTCCAACACCAATATCTCTGTCACGACCTGTTGGTGCTAGAAAATCAGCTAGTTGGTTTGTTCTCCAGCATTTATATGACCGTACCCTCGACCCCAATGAACCTGATCGCTCCCTCACTATTGTCGAGCTCACAGTCTTCACTTCACAAAAACCACTGAACCATAGCTGCGACTCCTATCTAGGGTATGTTTACAAGCATGAGCGGTTCTACAGCAAGGGTAGGGTAGGCAGCTGCCTACCCAAATTTTTTCTCAAGAAAAAAAACCTATATGTAAGCAAAGCTATTCCTACCCATCCCATGTAATGGTGTGAACCCATGCCTACCCAAACTTAAGGGCAACCCACGTGTTATATGGCCCAGTCAAACTTAAAAAAAGAAAAGGGGGGGAAGCAATATAAGTAAGTAGCCAATTCTCTTTTGGCTGTGTAATAGTCGACAGTCCCAAATCATTATCTTTTGCAGCTTCTTCTTGAGTTTTGACATTCTCTCTTGGTAGCATTTTCTCATATCTAAGGCCAATAAGTATTCTTCTATTGGCTTTTTCCTAAAATAAATGTAAGCATCTTAAGTTTTTTAATAGTTTAATTTACTTTGAGTAAACTACAGTAAACCCCCCAACTTATAGGGTCATTTACAAGTCCATACCTGATTTTGGGGACATTTATGGGTACATACTCAACGTCACGAAAAAACTACAGATTGCCCCATCCGTTAGCGAAACTGTTAGTCAGTCTGTTAAATGTTGACGTGTCAAAAATGGGACCCTTTTTTCTGATGACGTGGACTTCCATGTGGATAAAAAATTAATAAAAAATTAGTTCACTGTTTAAATCATATTAAAATCATTAAAAAAAATTTAAAAAAATTTAAAAAAAATCCCATCTCTCTTCTCCAGCCAACCCTCTCTCCTTCCCGACTCAACCCGACCTCTCAACCACCACTCTCCCGTCGCCGCCCAAAGAACCACCCAGCCATCTCCACGCCACTCCTTTCTCCTTCTCAACCTCCATTTTTCTATTTCTCTCGAAATCAAACAAAACCCATTCACCACCATAACTCACATACAGACATAGACCGCCATGCTTCTTAATATTTATACAACATAATTCCAAAACCCATTTACCCATCAATCCAACTCGTTCAAGGTAAAAACTAAAATATATTTTCTGCAAGGAGATGGGGGCATACAGAGCAGACGACGATTATGATTACTTGTTCAAGGTGGTTTTGATCGGTGACTCAAGGGTCAGAAAATCGAACCTTTTGTCCAGGTTCACGAGGAACGAGTTCAGCCTTGAATCAAAGTCCACCATTGGCGTCGAGTTCGCTACCAGAAGCATTCGGGTCGATGATAAGGTCGTCAAGGCTCATATTTGGGACACCGTCGGCCAAGAAAGGTTTGGATCCACATTCTCTTTTTTTTTTTCTTTTTTTAAAATTTTGGGTTTTTTTGGATCTTGGAATCGCATTTTCATTTCTTTTTTGGATTCTCTTGGCTGCCTGAGAAATTTAGCTACATGGGTACTATACAGATTTGATTATCCAAGTCTGGATCGAAAAAGGATCATTTTTTATGCTTCTGTTTGGTTAATGTGTATTCTTTGACCCTTTGTTTGGTTGCTTAGAATGCTGAGGAAGAAAACATGAAATTGCAAATGAAAATTTCATTGGAGAGAGGGAGAAAGGAGTGGCGTGGAGACGGCTGGGTGGTTCTTTGGGCGGCGACGGGAGAGTGGTGGTTGAGAGGTCGGGTTGAGTCGGGAAGGAGAGAGGGTTGGCTGGAGAAGAGAGATGGGATTTTTTTTAAATTTTTTAATGATTTTAATATGAGTTAAACAGTAAACTAATTTTTTTATTAATTTTTTTATCCACGTGGAAGTCCAACGTCATCAAAAAAGGGTTCCATTTTTGGACACATCAGCATTTAACAAACTGACTAACAGTTTCGCTAACGGAGGGGGCAATTTGTAAGTTTTTCCGTGACGTTGAGTATGTACCCATAAATATCCCCAAAATCGGGTATGGACTCGTAAATGACCCTATAAGTTGGGGGATTTACTGTAGTTTACCCTTTAGTTTTAGATTTAAATAGTTTTTTTTTGTTGCATTGTATTTTTTTTTTTTAGTTTTTTTTTTTTTTTTTTTTTTTTTTTTGTTTTTACATTTAAGGGTAAATCTCATTACGCTCTCCTGGACTAGGTGTATCTTTTTATTTTTATGAATGAAATTCACTCGTACCGTCGAGTTTTAAGGTAAGTTTCGCCTACCTGACTTTTGAATCCTGGATCCGCCACTGTTTACGAGGACAAGCATGACAAAATTACGAAACTTTGCACGTACTCGATCTAATAAGAATTCGATAGTTTTCCATTCCAAGATCACATAAAAGAAAAGGAGAGAAGAGAAAAAGAGGGAAAAAAAGAAAACTTTCTGCACACCTAAAAGAAGAAGAAGAAAGAGCAATAATAATAAATTAGGGACCGATATGGACTCGGAGTTTCCTCCTGCAACTGCTCTAGCGCAGGCAGGCGTTAAATTTCGTAGCGTTTCTGCTGGCAGCATAATGAACATTGACTTGAAAAGGGGGGTCTTGCGTTATATGGATACAAAAGGGGTACTTTTAAAATTCCACGTCTATCAATTGGGGAGTTGACAGATCCACTGTTGAGGAACCTCATTGCCTTTGAGCAATGCTACTATCACCATTCACATGAAATAACGTCTTATGCATTCTTGATGAATAAACTCGTCGCTTCAAGCAAGAACATGGAGTTTCTTTGCGAGAAACGGATCATAGATAACTGGTTGAACGCTGAAGATGGCGCCAAACTACTTTAGCAGGCTCTGCAATGACACCGTTCTGAAAAGGTTCTGTTGATGCTCAAAATGGTTGGGCCAAGATTGAGTCCAAGTTAGTGATGAGGTGTGATGGATGATGGAGGAAGGTGAGGACCTTAAGCATATATGTAAAGACTTGGGCAAGCGATAAATGTGAAGAAGACAAGATATACGTGGTTCACCCCTTAATGAATACGTCCACGGAGAAGTACTTCGATGTGGGACTCTTGCAAGTCACTGTGGTGGTGACACATGTCACGGTGTTGATGCTCTTGGTGCTGTTGCTTTGATGCCGGATATGCTCGGTTGATTATGGTGTAAACAGGTTCTACTATACTCTGCGATGAAGTGAATATGCATTACCAGATTAAATGGTACAGGTGGCTTGAAAAGTTTAACCGCGGACTATTTTGCAAACCCTTGGAGTGCGATTTCTCTGATTGCGGCTGCTATACTTCTGGCTCTCACTCTAGTGCAGACCGTGTACACCATTCGCAGTAAGTAGCTTAGCGGGATAATTGTTTATGGTTCGTTTTATCTAAACATTTTCATGTACTGACTATATGTTAATAGTGAAGTGAATGGGCAAATTTGAAATTTCGGAATTTCAAAAATAGTGTGAGGTATAATGGGTTCAAAATGCACTCCTAATGGGTTGTTACTTTGTTTCTCTAGGAACTAGAATACCAGCTTCATCTATGGGATCATATTCCTCCAAAATCAAGAATTGAATTCTTGATATTGTGTAGACGTGCACGTCTATGTTGCACAAACACTTTAATTAGCTGAAATGTCTGAGTGTCGGACACTCAGACATGGCTCGGACATGCGTTGGATATAGTAAACAAACTTGGACACGGAAAATTAGAGAAATTATATAGAAGAATAATGTTGTGCGGAATGTCCCAGTATTGCCAAATCTTCACGGACACATCAAGAGACAGTAAACGCCATAATTTATCTTTGTTATCAAACTCTAGCAAAATACTTTTTTGTTACTGTGCCTGAAAAAAATTGATTAATTAGAAGGGAAATGAAATTTACTTATAAATAAATGAAATCACGTTGTAGCACTAGAAACACGCATTACTAACTCAATTAAAGGCACAGTAACTTTTCATCTTCATTATTCTGGACAGTAATTCTTGCTAAGGTTCATGTGTGTTAGTTCTAGGGAGAATAGAGGCTTAGGATAATAGCTTGATGATGAATAGAAAGCTTTTGAAAGAGTTAAAAGATTATTTTATTTTATTGATTGAAATAAGAAGGGTACAAGAGCTTGAGAGATAGTTGGATACAAGAGGTGGCTGATGGGGGTTTAGACAGCTGTCGTTATTCAGCTTTTTCTAACTTGAATACATAATTAGGCTGCTATAGCTATATATAGAGTAGCTGAACCGACTTAAAGGATGGCAAATATTTAGTGAAGTCGGTATTGCATAGTAACCGACATCTCAAAATATTTTTCAGCCACTAGTTATAACATGAGCCTAGAATAGTCTAGTTACAATACATTAATAGGATGTTTCTAGTGTAGAGCTCAAATTTGACTTGTCATCTTTTCTCAATTTTTCTAGACTTTTCTATATTATTCAAAGCTTTTCTATATTATTCTAGTACAAGTGTGCATTATTTTTTTAACACTCCTCCATAATGCACATTTGTGTCACTCCGTGCATGTTTCGTAGCAGTTCGAATTTTAGTCTTGGAAGTGCCTTAGTGAAAATGTCTGCGATTTGCTCCTCTGTCTTGCAATACTTGAGTTCAACCTTGCTGAGACTTCTCGTAAGAAGTGATGCTTGATGGCGATATGCTTTGTCTTGCTGTGGAATACAGGATTCTTCGCCATTGGTATAGCAAATTTGTTGTCACAAAGTATTTCAGTAGTTTCTATTTGGCACTCTCCCATATCTTCAAATATTCTTTTAAGCCAAATAGCTTGACATGTTGAACTTGCTGCTGCTACGTACTCGGCTTCTGCTGATGATTGAGCCACAGTCTCTTGTTTCTTTGATGACCATTGTCACGCCCTGGACTCGGGGGTAGGTGGAAATCCCGCGCCGGTGCGTGGAGAAAAAAAATAAAATAAAATAAAATGAAAAGAAAGCCGAAATAGGGTTTGAAATGAACTTCTCTTATAAAAATAGCTCCAAAAAATTTTTTACAGCTGCGGTTCTTGACCCTATATGAATACAGAGATGTTATTCGATCTTCAATTTCAGATATTTACAGTACAGGACATCACATAATCTTATGTTATACTGAATGAATGTATAAATAAATTCTTCATTTTTTATGAATATTGTGTTTTGATGGAATACGTATTCTAGGAAACTAGTTTCAGTAATCCAGCCGTCAAATATGTTTGTTTATACTTCGAGATCGTATACGTCGAAAATGAGAAAAAAAAAACATTCAGAGATCAAGTAACGGGACAAAACGTTTCGACGGTTATAAACGAAAAGTCATGATTTAACGGTTATTTTGACTCTGATTTTGATGATTTTTTACAGCTACACTGTTTAACCCTATGTGAATACAGTGAACTACTTCGATCGTCAATTTCAAATATATACGTGTGTATATATCATAAATATATATATGTATATGTTTGCGCGACGAGGTCTTTTTTTTCGTAGCGCAAAAGTTACTTGCGCGATGGAATTATTTGTCGCGCAAATAATAGAGTATGCGCGACGTGTACATTTTCCGTCGCGCAAAAGTTACTTGCGTGACGGAATTATTTGTCGCGCAAATAATAGAGTATGCGCGACGTGTACGTTTTCCGTCGCGCAAAATATGCGCGACAATTATGCCTTCGTCGCGCAAGGTTATTTTCATTCACATATTATTAAGCTGAATTATTCATCATTACATATAATTAATTGTATGAAAGTATGATTTATTCTATTTTCTTTTGATTTGAGAATTGAAGGATTGTTGATAATCTTATTTTCTTTGTATTCATTTTTTCGGTTATATGGTTTTCATTTTTTAAAAGTTTTTTGTCAAAATAAATTTAAACTTTATTATTAAAATTACTTGGATATATTTATTTACCAATGGTTTATAACTACATTTATTTTAATATTGTTTCATTTCTGCACATATATAATGTTTGGATATAACAAGTACATATATGAAAACATTTGCATTACACAAAATATGTCCACTAACATAATAAAATTACAAAAAAAATTCATCATTCATCATCTGAACTATAATAACTTTCGTTATCATCGCTATCATCACTTTCGGTCTCCCAATCCTCTTCCTCCTCCTCCTCCTCCGCCTCGTCTATAACTACATCATCGTCGTTGCTCGGGCCAACTGCAACATCGTATCACGGAAGATCACCGAGGTCAATCGTAATTGACTGAATCGGTATTTCGATTGAAGACACTCCTTGTATTTCAAATGGCTCTTGTATAACATTAGTATCTCGAAGTGTTTCCGCATCATTTTCCATTGAAGATTCTAAACGTTGGTCAGCCACATTGTCGACGTCGTTGTCAGTTGGGTCTAGTTCTGGTATAGCATACACATTCCTGTGATCCATCTTTTGAACAACGTTCCAACCGCTTTCGGCTTTAGGGTCATCTAGATACACAATTTGTGTTGCCATGTTTGCCAAAATATAAGGGTCGTCATCATACCAAGTTCTGTTCATGTTCACAGATAGTAAGCCATGATCGATTTTAACACTTCCCGGCCTATTTGGGTTGGTGTCAAACCATCGACACTTAAACATGATCACTTGGTATCGATCTTTATAAAGCCATTGCACGACAGTTGTGAGTTTGCCATAGAAATCAATGTCCGTACTTTCGCCTCCACCTGGGACATGGACACCGCTGTTTTGCGTACACAACTTGTCATCTCGTGCTTCGCCCAAAAATTTGACGCCGTTGACATTACAACCCGAGAACAATTCAGCGCGAATCGGGCCGAACGCCAAGTTATATAACTCATCACTGTAAGTTGGGGAATTCGATGATTTCAACTTATTCACCTAATATTATACAAAACCATTCATATGTTAGTCTGACAAAATTAAAAACTACAATTTATATTTCTCAAATAACAAACACTGATAACTTACAGAATCCAAAAACCATTGTGGAAACAATTCACGGTGTTTCTGGGCAACCAAATGTGATGGATGTTCTCGCTTCATCATCTATTCATGCTCATATAAGTATCCCATGATCTCATCACAATTGTTCAGTACGAACCAATGCGCTACCTCCATGTCATTTCTAGAAAACGACTCTCCGCGTCCAGGATCTCCAAAGGGTCGTGCACTTTGGGCAAAAACAGAAAGTTTTTCATTTCTCATACCTCCGTCATGATTGCGCTGAGGACGATTGAAAATCGTCTCCACATCTTTTAAATACATTCCACAGAAAGTAAGCGACTCATATTGAACCCAAGCCTCTACGATTGATCCTTCAGGCTTCGCCCTGTTGCGTACACTTTTTTTCAGCTCTCCGAGAAGTCTGCCAAAATAAAACGATATGATACAAATTAGCAAGATGCATACACAAACGATAAGGATTATATACCTTTCTATTGGATACATCCAGCGATAGTTGACAGGACCAGCAAGCAATGCCTCTTCTGGCAAGTGAACTATCACGTGCATCATACTTGTGAAGAAAGCTGGAGGAAATATCATCTCAAACTTGCATAGGACTTGGACAATGTCATGGCGCAACTGAAACATGTCCGTTTTTCGCAAAGTTTTTGCCGTCAGTTGGGAAAAAAATCTGGACAACAAAATGATTGGCTTCACTACATCTTCCGGCAATAGGTGTCGAATACCAACAGGAAGTAGGCGTTGCATAAACACATGGCAGTCATGGCTCTTAAGTCCAGTAAATTTACCCCCGTCAACATTCACACAACGTGCGATATTAGAAGCATACCCATCGGGAAACTTTACTGACGATACAAACTTTAGAAACTCTTTCTTGTCATTCGGTTTCATAGAAAAGAATGCAAGATCCCTTCTAGCTTTATCATTGTCCCTATTCATCCATAAACCCCTTCGTATGCCCATTCTTTCCAAATCAAGACGAGCTTTGATCGTGTCCTTTGTCTTCCCCTCGATATCTAGAATCGTGCCCACCAATGTGTCGAATACATTTTTCTCAACATGCATCACATCTAGATTGTGCCTCAATTTTAGTTTCGACCAATATGGGAGCTCAAAAAACATAGGCTTGTGCGTCCAGTTCATATGTGTAGAAGGTCTGATACGACTAACTGTTTTCCCGAAGGTAGCAAAATCCAACCGGTTAAGCTGGTCCAATATCTCATCACTGGACCATTCTCTGGGTCTAAGGCGACGCTCTGTGTTCCCGTCGAACTCTTTATCTTTTTCCCTCCACTCATGGTCCCATGGCAGCCATATCCGATGACCAAGGTAACAAACTTTTCCAGCGTGCCAACCAGAAGTTACATCTTCCTTGCATACAGGACATGCCATATAACCTTTTGTGCTCCACCCAGAAACCATTGCATATGCTGGGAAATCATTCACAGTCCACATAACTGCTGCCCGCAAAGTGAACATCTTCCCAGTTGATTTATCGTACGTGTGAACACCGTTTGTCCATAATCCTTCAGCTCATCAACCAGCGGCCTTAAGTAAACATCAATTGACCTCCCAGGATCCTCAGTTATCAAAACAGTCATCATCATGTATTCTTTTTTCATGCATTTCCAAGGCGGCAAATTATATGGGAATACGAAAATCGCCCAAGTGCTGTGGTGTTGGTTTAGAACCCCATACGGATTGAATCCGTCAGTGGCAAGTCCCAATCTAACATTTCGGGGATCAGCAGCAAACTCGGGGAACGTTCGATCGAACTCTTTCCATGCCTCCCCATCTGCAGGATGCCGCATCACATCATCGTCTACCCGTTTTTCCTTATGTCATCTCATGTCTGTGGCAGTATGCGTCGACATATACAATCGCTGCAACCTAGGTTTTAGGGGCAAATAACGCATGACTTTTTGTGGGATCTTAGTCGTCCTATTCTGAGATGTCATCTTGAACCTCGACTCATTGCATATAGGACATGTATCCAACGATTCATGCTCTTTGTAGAATAACATGCAATTGTTTTTGCAAGCATGGATTTTTTCATAACCCAATCCAAGACCATTCAACACCTTCTGCGCCTGTTTATGGTCTTTCGGCAAACAATTGTCCGTCGGAAGCATTCTCTTGAAAACCCCCAAAAAGTAATCGAAACACAGGTTCGCATACGATACTTTATTTTTCCGTGCATTAGCTCCATAATGGCCGTGAGAACGGAAAAGCTCTCGCACCCTGGGTATAACTCTTGGTTGACATTTTTTAACAATTTTTCATATTGTTCAAACTCCGCACTGTCTATTGGTGTAGGCACATCATCTTGCTCTTCTTGATTCATGTTGGTCGATGCAAATGGAAAAACATCATGTATAATATCCATGACTTGATCATTAGCATCCACAATAGGTTGAACATTGTCCACTCTTGTGGCATTTGAAGACGAAGCATGCTCTAATTGTTCCCCGTGAAGGTTCCAAATGCTATATGTCTCAATCATTTCATTCCTTACTAAATGAAATCCAACATTTTCAATTGTCTCCCACAACGTGTTGTTGCATCTCCTACAAGGACAACAGATTCTAGTTGCACCCGGGTTGTGTCTACGTGCAAACTCAATAAAATCCTCGATTCCATCCAAGTATTCGTCTGCGCATCTGTTCGGGTTCTGTATCCACCTTCTGTCCATAATTCCTGAAACCAGAATCACAACACAACAATCACAACAACTTCATACGAAGTTATAATGTCACCTTATGCCTCCGGTAAGGGTCCTATCCCATTCGGGAATGCATACTCCTGCCACGTAACCTACGACTACATGAGATTAGATTTCGACGTGGATGAATTTCACCAGCATCTCGCTACAGTTCTTGAGGTGGCCATAGGTATAAATACCTACGTACCACCCAAAGAACGTACCGAGATGACATCGAAATATCCACAATCGAAACCTAATCCTGTAGCCATAGATTACGTGACAACACTATGCATTACCAAACTGTCCAAATAATGGGACAATTCAAGAATTAATTGGACCGCAGTCATGCATTACGCATCCATGCACGAAATCCAACTAATCTCGAACGGGAAACTAAGTGTTACTAAACATAAAAATAAAAGCACGAAGTTAATTTCAATTAACTTCGTACATCACAACAGATTGTGCTACGTTACACACAATTTAACAACATAATATAAATATAACTTCACAAGAAAATTTTAAACATAACAAATTAACATTATTAATATATAAAACGAATAAAATACCTTCTCAATCGTTCTCCACCAATCGCTAATTACAAATATCCCTAACGAAAACAAAATAAAAAACCTTAGTACGAACTTAAATTAATACTTTTAAACTAATGACGAAAAATATTTACCCAATCAATGTATTGAAGTCCCAGCAGCGGCAGAGAGGTTGAGAGAGAGGCAGAGGCAGAATGCTTTGTTTTTGCATTCTGCCTCTGCAATGGCAGAATTCTAATATGAAGAAGAAGGACTTTGCGCGACGAATATATAAGTTCGTCGCGCAAACTTCCGTAGCAAAAAACCAAATCGTCCGTCACGCAAACCCTTTTTTTCGTCGCGCAATCACCTGCCGACATCTAACTTTTGCGCGACGCTGGTATTTTCCGTCGCGCAACCTTTCGTCACGCAATATTGTCGCGCAAAACAAGCTATTCGTCGCGCAAACTTGGAACTTTACGCGACGATCAGTACGTACGTCGCGCAAAAAAAAAAGTCCCAACCAGGTAATTTTGGCGCCAAAAATAAAATATCCCTCGTTCTCTTACGCAACGAAAAATCTTCCCGTCGCGCTAAGCTGTCTTGTGCGACGAAGAATTTCGTCGCACAAGTTTTTACCGCCAAATAAAGGGACCCACTGGGTTCTATCCGTTTTTGCGCGACGAATCAATGTACCGTCGCGCAAGGTTGTCTTACGCGACGATATTTCTCGTCGCACAAATGTTTCGCGCTAAAAAAATTACACCCTGCTTTTTTTAACTCTGTTTGCGCGACGATGATTTTTTTGGTCGCGCAAATTTTCAGTGGATTGCGCGACGAATATTTTCTTTCGTTGCGCCAATATGTTTTGCGCGACGACTTATTCTTCGTCGCGCAATCTTTCGTCGCGCAAATGGTGAAACGTAGTAGTGTATGACATAGCATTTATGACCATGAAGAGATGGATAAGGAGTAGGACCCCAAACATCGGAGTGTATCACCTCAAAAGGAATTTGAGATACAATATGCGTAGAAGAAAAAGGTTGTTTACACATCTTACCTTGCAAGCAGTAACTACAAACGTGAGAAGAGCTAGGGGATAGAGGTATATGAATCTTAGCTAACATAGAGCTAGTTATTTCATTCGATGGATGGCCTAATGCCAAAGGGTATGACTAACTTTCTGTCCGTGAAAAGCAGCCATAGGTGGTAAGGTAGGAAGAGTCCTTGTTGGGAGAGGATAAAGGCCATTAAGTCACTTTCTGTGATACAGAATTCTCCCCTTCAAATCATGTATTTGGAACCAAAAGGCATTATAAAGAAGTTGGCAATTATTATCAAGACAAAAACGATGCACAGATAGGAGATTAGTAGTAAGATGTGGAACATGTAAAACCTCAGGCAAAGTAAAGACTTGATGACCAGACACAAGGGAAGAACTACCTATATGAGCTATGTCCAGTCCAGTACCATTACCTATGGTGACATTATCATTGGTGGTTGACGGTGTAACATTAGAAAGAAGTTGCAGATCAGATGCCATGTGATTGTTTGCCCCACTGTCTGTCAACTAAATATTAGGATTAGTGAATTGACCAGTAAAAGTGGTAGTAAGCGCAGTGAGAGCTGGTGAAGGAGGCGAGACTTAGGAATAATTGTGGCAATGTGGACAATTTGGAGCAGTGTGCCCAAATTGTAAGCACAGTTGACAAGTCTCATGACGTGTTGAAGAAGAAACACAGCTAGGTGGAGCAGTGGGTAAAGGTGATAAGATACCAGGACTTGGATTTGGTGGAACAAAGTACTGAGTCGAATTGGTACCAGAACCATGACTCCATGAACTATTACCATTAGGCCACTGACCACCATTGTTCATTGGACTAGAATGACCATTGTTCCATTGACCAGAATTACCATGGTTCCACTGGCCAGAACTATTGTTCCACTGACCACCATGGTGCCACAGACCAGAATTAGGTGGACCAGTCCAAGAACCACTATTACCACCAGCATGCCAAGAACCTCCTCGACCACCATTATTCTAAGTGCGGCCACGAGACCAAGAACCACGACCACGATAATTCGGCCGGCGATTCCAGTTGGATTGCCAATTAGGAGAGTTATTAACACCTTGCCAATTGGGATGACCACCTCCATGATCTGTAGAATAAGAAGCCAAGTTATCACCGTGAGCAACATGTGGTGATGATGGAGAATTTCCCTTATGAGCAACCATTGTAGTCATGATTGAGGGAGGAAATGACTTAGAAGCTGCATCTAAATCACTTTCTTCTTTAAGAAGAAGATCACGCAACTCTACTAGAGTAACATGCACTGGTCTGGTACGAATATGTGATTTGAAATGATTATACTCTATTGGAAGACCTTTGAGAATAATCAAAATCAAATATAGAATGACCAGCTGCTGACAATTGTTGACGAGCCGTACGAATTTTCTTCCAGTAAACATCAATAGAATCAGTACCTTTCTGCATTCCATGTAGAGTGTTCTTAAGATGCATGACTTTAAGCTAAGAGAACGAATAGTAACGATCTTTCAATGTGCTCCATGCCTCTACAGCATATCGACAATTGATCATTTCAGAAAATGCATCATCAGACAAACTTGCAACAATCAAATTCAAGTCCGCAGTGTCCATTGCTTCCCATTCAAAAGAACTCTCTTCGTCAGACTCAACCGGACCAATAGCCGTACCATCGAGAAAACCAGAGAGACGATGAACCTTGAGAAATTTCTCAACCTAATAACTCCATTTAACATAATTAGTCTCATCTAGTTTCAACGTGACGTATTGCAGGCATTGCGAAGTAAGTCAACTGGAGTTACAGAACTTTTCACCATTTTCCCCAAAAGTTAGGGTTCACAGAAACTGAAATTGAACTTGAGAAAGCAAGTACAGAAGAAGCAATTGCAAGAAACAAAGACGAAATCAAAGTGAAGAGACTAGATCGAAGCAAACAGAGACGAAAGAGCAGGAAGTAGAGAAGAAAGCTAGAAAATCGCAAAGAGAAACGAAGCAGAGTAAGGATCGAAGAACTGAGCAGTGAAAGAAAAGAGAAAGAAAAGAAAATCAATCAATGATAATCAGAGAGGAAGCTCTGATACCATGAAAGCTTTCCTCTAGGACTCCATTAAAGAGCTCAATCAAGCTTAGCAATCACAGAAGGTAGAAGAGAGAGTTCGAGAGAGAGATTTGATATTGAAGGAATGTTTTTCCATTATTATCTCAAAGAAACAGTACCAGCTTATATATACATACATGTAGATCAGTAGCTTAATTAACACTAACCAGCTGATTAACTTAACAGACTACCAACTAACTAGTAATCGTAACTAACATGCCAGCTCAAAATATATAACTAACAGCACATGGGCAAAAGAGCTTTAATCAGGTGGTCTGAGGTGTAGGCTAAAACCACCACCTACACTACCACCACAGCTGCCACCATTATAGCCTAATCATCACCACCCCCACAACCTCCACCACCACCTCCACCACCACAACCAATACCACTCTTACCATCACCTCCACTGTCACCACCACCGCCACCATCACTGCCACCATTACCACCGCCACATCCATTGCCTCTACCACCATCGTCACTGCCACTCCCACCTTCGCCATCCTCACCACGACCACGACCATGACGACCACCATATTAGGCGAAATATATATATATATATATATATTAAAACAATATTCTAACAAAATTATTTGTTCTCTGACCTTGTATCAACTTGCTAGAAACACGCATTGCCAACTTAACTAAAGGTAGACGATAACTTCCCGTCTATCATTATTCAAAATAATAGTAACTCGTTTGCAAAGGTCGTCCAAGTGTTACTAAAGAAAAAACATTAAGGAACTTGAGGTTTTACAGGGGCAAATGGGACAAGATCAAAAACATTAAGGAACTTGAGGTTTTACAAGGGCGAATGGGCAAGATCAAGTGTTACTAAAGAAAAAAGTAGAGAGGACCATTGTTGTCTTACTCGAGAAAGAGGAGGTAATGTAGAGGCAGCATTCCAGGGTTGCTTGGTTAAAGGAAGGGGACAAAAACACCAGGTCTTATCAGATCAAGTATGTGCAAAGTATTGTAATTTGTGTCATGCTTGTTCTCATGAACATACCCTAGATAGGAGTCGCAGTTGTGGTTCAGTGGTTTTTGTGAGGTGAAGGCTGTGAGCATGAGGATAGTGAGGGAGGGACTATATTTTTTGGGTTCAGGGTCGGGGGTACGGTTATATAAATGCTCCAGGACAAACTAAGGTAACTGATTTTCAAGCAGCAACAGGTCATGGCATGGATATTGGAACATGCAATCCATTCTGAAGATGGGGTCATTTCCGTCAACATGATTCTCATCAGAAGTTTGTCGTACCACAAAATTCCGGAACAATTCAATTACAAAGCAACCATCAAGTATCATCATTTCTACCAAGTCATTCTGGCTCAGATGATCAAGCGGTTCAGCATAAAATCCGCGGGTGGATTTCTCTAGCTTAAAGACGCAATCAATTAAGTCTTTCAAGCTCACATTTGTTCCACATGACAAAAGATTATTTAAATACCACTGTTTCACATTTTCCATGTGTTGAAATTGTTTACCTCCATGGTGAAATGGACCGATTGAGACAAAATCAGGTTCGTATGCCTCTTATTGTTTATGTCTTTTGAGTACCTGGGTGTTTGAGCCTGGTTGAAATTTGACCAAGTAAAGCCTGAGATCCGATAATTAAGCTAATAGTGAGCCCAAGTTATATTTCGGTGGGCCTAATCAATAAGGTCGGATAGAAGCCCAAAATCATAAATGTAGCAGAATATCTACATGTGGTGGAGTACACCAATCTGGCGGTCGGAAGACTAAAAGTGGCCGAATACATAAAATCAGTCAATGTTTAAATAAGGAGAGAGATAATCCGTAAGAGGATTTTATCATAGGTTACAATTCAAATATGGAAGGAATTATCCCAACTTGATGGTCAACTGAAGTTATTGTGGGAGAGCTCAAGATGGAAGGAAAATCAAATCAAATATTATTATTCACATTAAATCACACGCATGAGACAAGAGATTGAAGATATTTTGGAGCAATTATGATTGATTTGAAGGCCAATTGACGACCGACCAAATTGAGACGCACCGAAGCCCCTATAAATACCAAGTTTATGGAAGAGAGAAGGGACCCCGACACAACACACAACTTGTCATTTTACATTCTCTTCAATTTCTATCATAGGAGTAGCATAATGTAACCATAGCCTAGTTCTTATTTTTCCCGTTCTAGTTTCCGTAGATTTCAATTATGCCTTTACATTCTTGTTCTTGTTTTTCAATTCTATTTTAATTACAGTAACTTCAATTCATGTTTCTTTACTGTTCTTCGTAATCTAGTTTACTTTCCGCCCTTTACTTTACCCACTCACATTTCAATTATTTAATTTACGCAATTTACATTACGCACTCTTCTTTAAATTCTTTATTTCACGCACTTTAAATTACGCACTTGTCTTTACATTCTTTATTTTACGCACTTTACTTTTCGCACTTGTCTTTCAATTATATTTAAATTCAAGCACCTTTTACTTTATGCACGTGTTATCCGTTTCATTACATTTCACCTTCAATCTTCATCTCCACCCACTCCACATCATTTGGTTGCTCACATAAAGCCTTGACTCTGAGGTAGTGAAAGAACCTAGGTTGTGAGGAGGTTCCTTGCTCGGCCGAACAATCGTTTGATTAAAGTCAGATCTCGGACGCAACACATCCATCTACTCACATTCCATTCAAGCCCAAATTCGGGGCTTGGTGGTGGCACGCCCCGCACTCAAAAAAGAAGAAGGACCAAAAACTCCTTCAATCAGCCTACCCGGCCGAAAAGAGGGAAACACTGGGGAACTCTGAAGATGCAGCATTTGGCATCCCAGGAGGGTGAACCAGGGCAAAGCTTTGCTCTCATGGTGTTTTCCAATGCCTCAAGCCCAGTACCTCCGTCTACTATAGGAACTGAAATATGGTTTCTGGTATTACTTTCTGTACCATTCTCCATTATAACCTTTAGTCTCGAAAGGCTGAAACAAAGCTGCAGTGGAAAGGAAATCAAATTAATTATAAAATAAACATGTAATCTAAACCCATTTCGTATTTTGATTAAAAAGAAAAAAATGACAACAGGGAAAGGGAACCAATTGTAATACCTGGAAATTGTTCACAGTATGCAACGAAGATGCAAGGAGGATTTGTAGAAACTGCAACGCGAAGAGGTCATCATAGAAACTGATTCTGGCTAGGATTATTGCAGCCCATATGAAACTGGAAAACTCAACTAGCTAGACTCTAAGAAAGGTGTAGGAAAATTGTTCAAGAACTTCATCTATTATAGTCAACAAGCTCTTTCTTTCTTTCTTTTTATTTTATGTCTCCTCGAGGATCAGGCTGATGTTATTTTTTTTCCTTGCTTGATGTTTTTTTATTTATAAATCTTCACATGTTACAATCAAACATTGCCACTGGCCAGTCTGGCGCAGCATGATCAAAAGTCCTTCATTTCTTTAATAAAACAAGGGTACATATCGAAAGAAATTGAACTTAAAATCATTATCACATGTTCTGGAAATTGAACTTAAAATCATACGAACATGTATGTATAGAATATGATGTTAGATTAGCTTACACATCGAAAGAAATTGAAGACAGTTCTCCAGTGACATGTATTATTAACACCACCTCAATGAACACCACCGACCGTCATCGTTTCCATTATTGCCAACGTTAATTAGTATTAGTCAATGGTGTATATATATGCAAAACATCTCGCATCTTGTCAGACTTGCAAATCGCTTTTCCAGATTCAGCCAGGTGTAGGGGAGAAAATAATATGCTAATGATATGCATAGAAAAAGATGAAATTGTTTAGGTTGAAGCGACAATATCTTTGGCTACGTATGCTAATGAGATGTCATATATTTATTATTCAAGCATGTTCAATTTTCAAAAACGAGAAACATAGTTATGAGGACTTGTAATGTGAATGCAAAACATAATTAAGAAGACCTTCCCAATAACGTGGATATATTCCTCTATTGTATTCTATGTTCAAGAATCAAAGCAGGAATATTTTTATTATTTGCTTTCTTTCATGTAATGACAGTTGCTAATGGGGTCTAGTCCAATGAAAAAAGAGTCTTGCATATCAGTGGTTTCATGTTCGAACCCTCATAACACCTTGGTATCTGTGTGTGATGAGAAACCCCCTCCCTCTTTATATAGAAGGCTTTGTTTTGTCAATTTTTAAAGAGAAGCGGGGAATTACTGAAATTAATGGGTATACAAACTCCACACCAATAAGACAGACTAGAGCCCTAAAGACTCATCATTAAATTGAGCCAAAAAAAAAGACTCATCATTAAATTGACCAAAAAAAAGACTCATCATTAATAGGCGACGACTCAATACTCTTAGTCACTCTTCATTAAAGGAGAGAAACTTCCTATAGAATTGATTTGGTTTCGAGCTTTTGCAAACCGGCTTGGAGCATCTCTAACAGCCTCTTCAACCTCAATCATCAAAGTTGCAACCTCTTTCTCTATCTTTAGGACTGGTAAGTTAACTTTGGCTCTTCAAACATTCAATTTTACTTTGGAAAAACAAAACCTACCTTGAAAATGTTAAAAACAAGCCTTTTTTTTTTTCCATATAATAAATACATAGACATTTTGCACATGTTTTCATATTTTTCACTCTTTTCCATGATATTGCATTAAGTGAATTGAAGAGTCTATTGAAGCAAAAATTATTCAAGTAGCAAATAAGGCTTTTCAAATTTCCACGTAGGTCAACAAACTTCAATTTGAAGAGTTTTATTTGCTACTACTATTGGAGATGCTCTTAAACTAAACTTGATTGTTTATATTTATTTTTAATTTATTATACATGTGTATTCCACTCATTGAAGTTTGATGGAACTTAGAAGTTATTGATATTTAAATTGTCTTGAACTTTGAAGTTTTGTAGCATGTTGACTTTTTGTTTTTGTATTTTTTTATACGAGCGATATTCTACTTTAATTAATCTAAAGTACGGGCTGGGGAGATTCAAACTCTGGTGCAAAGTAAGGAGTATATCTGTCTAGCCAACTTGACTAAGCCCATGTTTGCATGGCATGTTGACTTTCAGGATGGTTCGATACACTAGAAAATGAAAAACAAAAGGGTATGTGAATTTATTTTTTTTGTAATTAGGCTAACAATATTGAAGAAATGCAAAAAGGAAACAAAATTAGACTAGGACCAAACCGACCGAATTAAACTGTCTTAAAATGGTTTTTTTGTGTTCAGTTTCCTTCGTGATTTTTGTCAAAAATGAACCGAATCAAATCTTTATAAAGTGATTAAATTGATCACAATTTTAAGATAAAATCGATCCAATCAGAGTATTGTGTTCAGTTTGGTTATTTCGACGGTTTGGGGTATTTCGACGGTTTATTCAATAGTAGGTGTATTGTACAATTTTTCATATGGAATGGGGTCCTTCAGAGTTTTTTTTTTTGTCCTCTGTATATAATATATATATATATATAGGTCTTTGTGTGTTCTGGATGTCTCCACCATATATTACGCTTGCATATAGGGTAAAACAAATTTCTGAGGTTTTATTATTGCATCTTGTTTCATAATTAGATCAAAGAGGAGAAGTACATTTTCTTCTACGGAGGAGATTTAATGTGGGCGAATCACTTCAAGAAGAAAGCAATGGACGTAAAGATCGCAAAGAGTTCAATTGAGTTATATCACGTGAAGCAGAACGCTAGTAATGATGGAGAGGATGACAGCTTTAGCAGCTTCTGGTCGGCCATAGAAACCATGTCACATATCAAGGTTATCAGTAAGCAGATTGGTCATGATGAGCATGTGGTAAAACAAGTTAAAAAACTTATGTCCTACAAAAATAGTAAAATTGGATGGACTGTGCTTATCCAAGGTCGTAGGGTGATCATCATTGCTGATGGTTGGACAATGTCTAGCGTCCTGGGGGCCTATGACTGGTGGATAACTCGGCCATCAGAATCCTCCGGAAACTGTATTGACACGGATTTTGGTGATGACATGGTGGATTTAAAGAGAGGTAAGGTTACTGGTGGACGATTTACAAATACCATAGATTTTTTAGTGTCACCATGGTCGTAATGATTGATATAAAAAGGTGTAGACAGGTAACATAATTTGAAAATCGGAATCCCACAGGACAAAGTTGCACTTGCCAAAGATCTATCATATTTATTATTTTGAATTGTTTTTCTTTCGACAGTTAAAGCTCTCCCAAAGTGGGGCTTTGTGGCTCACCAAAAGTCGGGCTTTGTGACGATATCTGAACCTTCGGCGAAGTTGGAACACTTCATTTTCAGAAGTTTTGATGCTCCGGTTGGATGGATCATTGACGCCTACACTCCCAATCCGGTTAGCATGTTACTAAAGTTTTGCATTGCTTTTCTTATATTACTGATAAAGACTGGTTCCATTACTGTGCTTTTTTGTTTTGTTTTGTTTTGTCCAAATTAGAAATATCCCACGAATTTCGATACACTGAGCGGCTGTAAACTATTCTTGTTCATTTCGAGATTGGATATTTCTGAAGCTCATATTAAACTTATCAAGCACGTTAATGAGCGGATAAAAGAGGAGAAGGTGGATGTTTATAAGACTGTGTGGATCCCCATTGCTGGGGAAAAGAAGTGGAAGGCACACGAGGAGGAAGACAAGTACTTATTGCACATTGCGGAAAGACTGTCATGCTACACTGCTAGACCCAACCCAGAATGCATCAGAAACATCAAGGACATGCTCGAATTACACAAGAAGAAGAATTATTTGGCGCTGCTGGAGATGGACCAAAGGGGCCATGTGGAAGAATACAATCCTGCCAAGACAATTGTGAAGGAAAGAATGGCGCGGTTTGGTTTCAAACACTGACGGAAAGGTGGCAATTTAATTTTCTTTAAAAGTTAAGGGGAGTAATCATCAAAAATAAAAGAAAAAAGTGAAGGGGAGTAATAAAAGGGTCTTTTGCTACAGTTCACAATCACCGCTGGAAACATTTCTACATAAATTTGTGACAGCACATGAACCTTTGCAAGAATTACTGTCCAGAATAATGAAGATGAAAAGTTACTGTGCCTTTAATTGAGTTAATAATGCGTGTTTCTAGTGCTACAACGTGATTTCATTTATTTATAAGTAAATTTCATTTCTCTTCCAATTAATCAATTTTTTTCAGGCACAGTAACAAAAAAGTATTTTGCTACAGTTTGATAACAAAGATAAATTATGGCGTTTACTGTCTCTTGATGTTTCCGTGAAGATTTGGCAATACTGGGACATTCCGCACAACATTATTCTTCTATGTAGTTTCTCTAATTTTCAGTGTCCAAGTCTGTTGACTGTGTCTAACGCATGTCCGAGCCGTGTCTGAGTGTCCGACACTCAGATATTTCAGCTAATTAAAGTGTTTGTGCAACATAGACGTGCACGTCCACACAATATCAAGAATTCAATTCTTGATTTTGTAGTAATTTGATCCCATAGGTGGAGCTGGTATTCTAGTTCCTAGATAAACAAAGTAACAAATCCATTAGGAGTCGCAGCTATGGTTCAGTGGTTTTTGTGAGGTGAAGACTGAGCATGACAGGGAGCGATCAGGTTCATTGGGGTCGAGGGTAAGGTCATATAAATGCTGGAGAACAAACCAAGGTAGCTGATTTTCTAGCAGCAACAGGTCGTGGCAGAGATATTGGAACATGAAATCCATGTTGAAGATGGGGTCATTTGCGTCAATATGTTCCTCATCAGAAGGGTACTTCCAGAACGGTTCAATTACAAAGCAACCATCAAGTATCATCATTTCTACCAAGTCATTTTGGCTTAGATGATCAAGTGGTTCAGCATAAAATTCGCAGGCCAATTTCTCCAGCGGAACGACGCAATCGATTAAATTTTTCAAGCTCACATTATTCCTGCGTGATAAAAGATTATTTAAATACCATTGTTTCACATTTTCCATGTGCTGAAATTGTTTACCAGCTCTGTGGTGAAATGGAGCGATTGAGATAAAATCAGGTTCGTATGCCTCTGGTTTATGTCTCTTGAGCACCTTTGGAACTCTGAAGATGCAGCTTTTGCCGCCCAAGAGGATGAGTCGGGGCAAAGCTTTGCTCTCATGGTGTTTTCCAATGCCTGGAGCCCAATATATCCGTCTACTATAACAACTGAAATATGGTCCCTGGTACTATTCTGTATACCATTCTCCATGATAAGTACTCTCTCGAAAGGCTGAAACAAGCTGCAGTGGCAAGGAAATCAAATCAACTTACAAAATAAACAATTATGCACTATGTACGATTGTGAGATAGGGAGAATTGAATTCAAATTCTTGTATATATATATATATATATATATATATTTTGTCTGGAAAATCAATACAAGTATTTCACAACCAATTTTACTGCAACTAACCGCTTTTAAAGATTATGTAGACAGAGAGAGTATTGAATTCAGCAAAGCTCGAAGTGGTAGTTAAAGAAGGGATGCAAGGAGGATTTGTAGAACTACAGATTGAGATTTGGGATAAACAGATTGTTCCACCAAAACTCAACTACAACTAGCTAAACTCTGAGAAAGATGTAGTAAATTGTTCACGTACTTCATCTTTTATAAACTCAAAATTAGTCAACGTGCTATTTCTTTCTTTCTTTCTATTTTATGTTTCCGCGATGATGTGGTTGATGTTTTCTTTTTTCTTGCTGGCAGCTGGCAATATAGATTGGATCATATTCAAACGAATTAGAGAAAGAAAATGTGAAAGTCCAACAAATAATCCCACTAATCTACATTGTTAATCTTGTCTTTTTGTTTTGTTGGGTAATTAGTCTTTTTTTCTTTTTTGTCAGTGGGTAATTAATCTTAGCTTTAACAAATGCCAATGTGCATTATTATATTACAAATTTATAAATAAACCCAATCCTAGACATGTATTTATAAAAAAACCAAAGCACTATTTAAACATAGAAACACACCCAACATCAACCCCAAAGTCAACTTTTTGGGTGTGTTTATAAATGGATTTGAGTGTGTGTAATGATGGGTTTTGGGTGTGTTTATATGTTTAAATAGTGCTTGGGTTTTTTTATAATTTTAACCCCCATTTTGGGTGTTTTAGTGAAACTCCCTTATTATATTCACATCTTACAATCAAATATTGACGGCCACTGGCCCGTCTGCCCTAGCAGGTCTTTAATTAATCAAAACTCGCTTTTCTTAAAAACAACTCTAAGTTTTTTTTTTTTTTTTTTTTTTTTTTTTTTTTTTTTTGCTATTGCTCTTCTATTTCTTCACACATGTCCTATTTTTTTACCCATATTATTTTCAAAAATTTTAAGACAAATTTACCTATTTATAAAATAACTTCTAAGGACATATACGACTCTCTATTTCTCTCTTACCTGCACCCACACCCTTTTTTTTTTCCGATATCCACACCCATCTTTATACTCAACCCACCAAACAAACTCGAAGTCAACATCTTTCTCTCACTATGTTCTTTAGAAATTAGGACCCAGAAACCTAAACTTAAAAACTTAAAAACTTATAAACTCCAATTTTATTTTCAATCACACATACGAAAGCTTTTTCAATCACACATAATTCAATTGTTTTTCTTTCTTCTCTAACTCTAAAAGCTCAGGTAGTTCCATAATTACATCGACTTTGGGCTGGACAACTCTAAAACTAACATAAACCTATGTGTATTTAATTTTCTTCCTTTGTTTCTTTCTTTCCTTTTAATTTCAAACTCAAATAACACCTCTCTTACAGTCTCTGAAATTAAAAATTAAAATAAAGCAAATGTGTTTCCATTTTCTGGAATAGATAGAGCAATCAATGTGAGATTAATCTTGGTTGCAGTTCACTACTTTTTTCTTTTTTTCTCCGTATCTTGAATGTAACATCCCACATCGACCAACGGAGAGGGGGTGATGTGTCTTATATATACATGCCCACCTCCATCTAGCACGAGGCTTTTTGAGAGCTCACTTGGCTTCAGAGTCATGGGATCTCCGAAGTGAAGTGAGTTGGGGCTAGAGCAATCCCAGGATGGGTGACCCACTGGGAAGTTACTTGTGAGTTCACATAAACAAAACCGTGAGGGCATAGAGAGGGGCCCAAAGCGGACAATATCGTGCTACGGCGGAACCGATCCCGGGATATAACATTGAATATTTTTTGTCCTTTGATTCCATTCTTTGGTTGGAGATTTTCTTGTTCTTAGAAGCAGGAAGTATTAGAGATCTTAATTTTTAGCTTAGAAGAACAAGGAAAAGCAATTTGATCATTTCAGGCCAGGAGGTCTATTCCAGTTTTTCTGTTTAGAAGGGGAATGTTTTTTTCCATTGGTAGTAGAAAGAGAGTTTTACTTTGATTGAAGAAGAACCATTGTTTTGTTTTTTTTTTTTTTTTTTTTGTTTAAAGTGTCAGCTTTTGTCTTTTTTCTCTTTTCCCTAAGGGTGTTTTTAAGAAAGTGTCAAGGGTTTTTTTACAAGGGTTTTATTTTTTTTTAAAAATGTCAAGAAAAAGTGATATAGAGTTGACGTTCTTTATTAAAGGTCAAGGAAAGTGATATATAGGTTACGTTTATTGTAAATCGTCATGAAAACCTACTATATAGTTGATGCTTTTAAAAAAAATGTCAAAGCTTCATAGAATAGGTGATGGTTTTGCCAAAAACGTCAACTATGAAGTGTCAACTAAGGCCCATTTTCATGTAGTGGGGATTGATTTCCCATGTTTGGTAAGTCCTGACATGAGAAATATGATTTCATGGCACATGGGAAAAGAGGAGGGGAAACTGCTCCATCACCCTTGGGTTTCATTTTCCACACTAATGGGAAACCAAGGTCAACATTAAATCTGCTTTTTCCATTACTAATTTGCCCTTATTAACGATTTAGAATTACAATTTTGTTGTACAACAAAGATTGTTGCTATTCTTTTTTATTTTATTTATTTCATATTTCTAATTGGGGTATAATTGAAAAACTAAACAAAATTTGTTTCCATTCCTATACAAATCAAATATAAGGAAAAAAAAAGGGTGATTTTATTGGCACCCCATTATTTGCTCTTTACACCTCATACTAATTTAAAATATAAATAATCTATTTTACACTTGTACACAATTACCGTTAAGGACAAAAAAATTTAAAATTAAAATTAAAATTGCTCACTACACCCCACATATGTTCCTGCAACCCTAGTTTGAGTTTTTTTCTCAAACTATCATGTTCCTAAACCCTAAACCCTAGATTTATACGTTTATACTGGTGCAAAAATATCTTGTATTTATTCATGAAGGGTGAGATTGAAGTTAGAGAGGCTTCGAATGAGGTACGAGTTTATTTTTTGGCGTTTTTCAAGTTTAATATTTCGTAACAGTCGCTGGTTGCGTTCAGCACATCAGTACCGAACGCGACAGGTAAATTCGGTGGGATGCCACCGAAACGTTGCACCATTTTCGGTAGGGTTCGACCGGTCAGCAACGTAATATTCGGTGGAGATCCACCGTAAGATGGAACGTAGTTCAGTGGTATACTACCGAAATATTACCTGCGTTTCAGTGGCATCCAACCGAAATTTATTTATTTTTTCAGTAACTTATTGCCGACCACAAATTTAATCCAAGCTATTTTGATCTTACTTCCATTGAAGGAACAAAAACAAGGTGACGCCCCTACTGAAGGCAACAATGTGGGAACAGAATGTGTAATGGACTATAGTGATCAATTCACAACTTATTCGGTAATTATTTATCTGAAATTCTTTTTAGTATCATTAACGTGGCATTAATGTTTCAAATTTTATATTGAAATAATATGAGTTTTATGTGTAGATATTCAATAGTAGAGATGCATTACTTCGATGGGCTCGTGAACAAGGAAAATTGAATAATATTGTCATTGTAATTAAAAGGTCTAATTATGGAGGTGAGGGCAAGAGGAGACCTCGTGTAATACTTGCTTGTGAGAGGAACGGTAACTATAAGTCTTGCAAGTATTGTGAGACAACTGATATAAGGTCGGATGCAAATAGTGATTTGAAAAAATGTGCTAGGGACACTGGTACCAAGAAATGTGGATGCCCATTCTTGTTAAAAGGTGTCAATATTGGTGATGGGGATGATTGGAAGTTGGAGGTGGTTTGTGGAGTACACAACCATCCTATTTCAGAGTATCTTCAAGGTCATTCATTTGTGGCGACTTACTGAAGAGGAGAATGCCTTGTTGGTGGACATGTCTAAGAGTTTGGTGAAACCCAGAGATATTTTGGTCACCATTAAAGATAGAGATGCAATGAATGTTTCAACTACGAAGACAATATACAATGCTAGGATCCGAAATAGAACCAAAGAATTTGCTGGGAGAACCCAAATGAAACAATTGCTTACTAAGTTATCCGAACACAATTATATTGAGTGGCATAGGACATCTGGTGATATTGTAACTGACCTGTTTTGGACACACCCCACTAATATTGATATTGTGCGTGCATTTTCACATGTACTTATCATGGATTGCACCTATAAGACTAATAGGTATCATTTCCCACTATTACAAATTGTGGGGGTGACATCTACTAATATGACATTCTCTGTTGCATATGTGTATATGAATGCCGAGAAGGAAGACAATTACATATGGGCATTGACTGCATTGAGGAGTTTGTTGGATGATAATTGTCTTCCTGGTGTTATTGTCACCGATCGAGAGTTATCCTCAATGTGATCTTGGGGAGCCGTTCTCTGTCTCCTCGCTAAGGTCGTGGGACGCTGTCTATTAGGTCAGGATGATGAAGCTTCAGTAGTACCCCTGCGAATCCTCTTCATATCTAAAAATAAACAATATTAAGTACACACTTAGTAACGTATTCGGTACATAATCACTGAAAAACGAAAATAAATTCGGTGGACAATCACTGAAAAAAAGAATATATATTCGGTGGAGTACCACTGAAAAATCGAAAGAAATTCGGTGGGAGTCCCCTGAAAAATGGAAACAGATTCGGTGGACTACCACCGAAACAAAGTAACAATTTCGGTGGTAACCCACCGAAAGTACAGGTTCAATTCGGTGAACTACCACTGAAGCAATGTAATCATTTCGGTGGCAATCCACCGAAACTAGAATCCATTTTCGGAAAACCAGGTTCGTACTACCTAGAACCTTGAAATCAAAATCAAAATCAATATCAGACTTTGGCTTTTCAAAAGTGAAATCAAACGTAGGCTTAATCAACACTTAGAAACGTAAATATATAAATCAAATTTGAAATCAAACCTTGAATAAGGATTTGTGAGAACTTGACTTTCAATGGCTTTCGGGTTTGTAGAGATGGAGATGGGTGTGATGGTTCTGTTTCAGAGATGGTTCGGGTTCGCTGGAGGCGATGGCAAAGGGCTTCTTCGATGGTTCTGCAATGGAGGTTGGTGTAAATGGGATGGGGTGTGCGATGAGGTGTGTCTGCAAGAGGAGAGAATTTTTGGTGGGGTGGGGCTGGATATCAGATAGGGTGGGGTTTGATTTCAGATGGGGTGTGGCTGAAAGGGAAGGGGGTTTTTGGTGGGTAGTTAGGGAATGGGGTTTATGAGGGCAATTTAGGGAAAAAAAAGGGGTTTAATGAGTAATTTGAAATTTTATTAAAATTTAGTGGGGTGTAAAAAATTATGGGGTGTAAAGAGTAATTTATGGGGTTCATATAGAATTTCCCAAAAAAAAATGGTATTTCTTGGTTACTGAAACCATAACTGTCTATGATAAATGATAACCAGTGTGAAGTCCAACAAGTAATCTGACTAACGCATTTAATCTAATCTTTTGGTTTATTGGGTAATTAATCTTATCTTTAATAAGTTCTGACGTGCTTGATATTGACATGTTACAATCAAATATTGCCACTGGCCAGTCGGACCCAGCAAGCAGGCATAATTGATCAAAAGTCACCCTTCAAATATTTAATTAACAAGGACCTCGAGTTCATTAGTTATTTTTCACATGTTCTGGAGATTGAACTTAAAACCATATGAAGATATGTGTACAGACTACGATGTTATATTAAACGTACATATCCCAATAAACTAAAGATTGTTCGAAAACACCACCGACGTCATCGGTTGCATTATTGCCAACATCAATTAGTATTAGTAAATTAACATATATATATATATATATATAATACTCAAGTCATTGGTCTCGCCTCTACCAAGTGCTTATAGTTCTGCAGGTGTCTACTCCATCAACATACAACTATCTAAATCAAAATCCTAGTACTGGGGCTTTGATTTCTGGCGAAATTGTTAATGTATGCATTTTGAGTTTTTATTTTGACTTCCCTTGACAATTTTGTAATAGGATTTTTATTGTTTTTATCAAGCTCAAGTTTATATTAAGAATAGCTTTTTTAGGTATTCTTTACTAACAACTATCATATGGAGGTTCAAGCAAATTGACAAAAGTAAATTGTGCATTGCATCACATTGCATTAAATTGATTTCATAATATGACGAATAGTCATCTGTTTCTCGTATGACTAGTTATCCTTGCTCTATAGGATTTTTAGCTGGATAATCAACTATTTTGTCCTATTCTCATTTCTCTCTTTGCTGCCATGTGTTAATTCAGACCTAGGGAATTTTTGGGTGGCAGCCGTCACTTTTGTAGGCAAGTTTTGGAAAGTTTCTCTATAAACTTTCTCTTCTTCCTCAAGTGTAACCTTCATATTTTTCATCTTTGAGTTTTCCAAAATGTTTCTTTTTTAAAATTCCATTTGAAATATGAAAACCTCATCTTGCTAGATCAAACATTCTCTCATATATATCTAGGTCATATTCAAGATTGATTTCTTCAAGAGTATGGTTTCTTGAAGAAATTGGTCATTCTTCTTTTAATCCAAATTTTGGTTTTTGTCTGAGTTAGAACTTGCAAGCTAGTGCCATGGAATGAATGAGTTGGAGAAGGAGTTGCCATTGCCATGAAGAACTGAGCTTCAAGCTTTGCTAAGTTGAAGAAGAAAATTGCACAAATGAGGTATAACTCATCTTCCTTAATAGATCTATGTTTTTCTTGAGCTTACTTGTGTTCCTTTGTAAGAATCTTCTTCTACTTAGTGGATTGCCTGGTCGGTTGATTACCCCTAGTTTTTCCCAATGGTGGGTTTTTGGGTGAACAAATTCTGATTGCATCTCTGTAATTTTTATGGGTTTGTGTTCTTGGTGGTTGACTAGTCATCGTATGAATTCTAGGTCAATCGTATGAATTATAGGTTTGTGTTCTTGGTGGTTGACTAGTCATCGTATGAATTTTGGGTTTGTGTCCTTGTAGTTGACTAGTCATCATTATCTGTTGTTTGGTGTTTACTTGATTATGATTATGTCACACATTTTCACCATAGTTGTTGCTAGCACAGGGGATGCCTAGATTGATAGGTCCTTCTGAGTGCCTAAGTTGTCACTAGTAATCTTCTAGGGTTGCAGGTACATTGTGCACTACTACAAAAAGTGAAAAAGACGACCAGAAAAAGACGACGGTAGAAGAAAAAATCATCGTTGTATTTAAAAAGACGACGGTAACAAAAAACCGTCGTGATGGCTTAAACAACTAAAAACCGGAGGTACTGTTGAATATTTTTTTATAACGACGCACACAAATAAAAAAGTGTCGTCTTATTAAAAAGGTTTTCTTCAGAGTTAAAATCTGACCAAAAAACAACAACAGCAGGTATGACAAGCGTCGTCTTTTAAAAATCAAGTGTCATTTTTTTGGTAAAGACGTGGTTGTTTTGATAAAAACCGTCGTCTATTATATGTAAAGATGACGATTTTTATACAAACCGTCGTCTATTATATGTAAAGATGACGCTTTTTATAAAACCCGTCGTCTATCGTACGTAAAGATGACGCTTTTTATAAAAACCGTCGTCTATTGTATGTAAAGATGACTCTTTTTATAAATCGTCGTCTATTGTATGTAAAGATGACGTTTTTTATAAAAACCGTCGTCTATTGAATGTAAAGATGACGCTTTTTATATAAAAAAAGTTGTCTATTATATGTAAAGATGACGCTTTTTATAAAAACCGTCGTCTATTGTATGTAAAGATGACGCTTTTTATAAAAACCGTCGTCTATTGTCTGTAAAGATGACACTTTTAAAAAACCGTCGTTTATTGTATGTAAAGATGACGCTTTTTATAAAACCGTCGTCTATTGTATGTAAAGATGACGCTTTTTATAAAAACCGTCGTCTATTGTGAGTAAAGATGACGCTTTTATAAAAAAACCGTCGTCTATTGTACGTGTCTATTGTACGTAAAGATGACGCTTTTTATAAAAAAAACCGTCGTCTAACAATTAAGAGTTTATCTATACTTTTGTTAAATATAACATAAGATTTTGTGGTATCCACTAGTGTAAATATTTTAAGTTGAAGATCAAATTCAGTCATTGTATTCATATAGGGTCAAGGAGTGTAGTGGTAAAAAATCATCAAAATCGAAGTTAAAATAACCGTTAAATCATTATTTTTCATTTATAACCGTCGAATTTTTTTGTCTCATTACTTGATCTCTGAATGTTTATTTTTCCAATTTTTGGCGTATATGATCTCGAAGTATAAACAAACAAGTTTGACGGTTGGATCATTGAAACTAGTTTCTTAGAATGCATATGCCATCAAAACAATATATTCACTAACAATTAAGAGTTTATTTATACTTTCGTTAAATATAACATAAGATTTTGTGGTATCCACTAGTGTAAATATTTTAAATTGAAGATCAAATTCAATCATTGTATTCATATAGGGTCAAGGAGTGTAGCGGTAAAAAATCATCAAAATCGGAGTTAAAATAACCGTTAAATCATGATTTTTCATTTATAACCGTCGAAATGTTTTGTCCCGTTACTTGATATCTGAATGTTTATTTTTTCCGATTTTTGGCGTATATGATCTCGAAGTATAAACAAACAAGTTTGACGGTTGGATCATTAAAACTAGTTTCTTAGAATGCGTATGCCATCAAAACAATATATTCACTAACAATTAAGAGTTTATTTATACTTTCGTTAAACATGACATAAGATTTTGTGGTATCCACTAGTGTAAATATTTTAAATTGAAGATCAAATTCAATCATTGTATTCATATAGGGTCAAGGAGTGTAGCGGTAAAAAATCATCAAAATCGGAGTTAAAATAACCGTTAAATCATGATTTTTCATTTATAACCGTCGAAATTTTTTGTCTCGTTACTTGATCTCTGAATGTTTATTTTTTCCGATTTTTGGCGTATATGATCTCGAAGTATAAACAAACAAGTTTGACGGTTGGATCATTGAAACTAGTTTCTTAGAATGCGTATGCCATCAAAACAATATATTCACTAACAATTAAGAGTTTATTTATACTTTCGTTAAATATAACATAAGATTTTGTGGTATCCACTAGTGTAAATATTTTAAATTGAAGATCAAATTCAATCATTGTATTCATATAGGGTCAAGGAGTGTAGCGGTTAAAAAATCATCAAAATCGGAGTTAAAATAACCGTTAAATCATGATTTTTCATTTATAACCGTCGAAATTTTTTGTCCAGTTACTTGATCTCTGAATGTTTATTTTTTCCGATTTTTGGCGTATATGATCTCGAAGTATAAACAAACAAGTTTGATGGTTGGATCATTGAAACTAGTTTCTTAGAATGCGTATGCCATCAAAACAATATATTCACTAACAATTAAGAGTTTATTTATACTTTCGTTAAATATGACATAAGATTTTGTGGGTATCCACTAGTGTAAATATTTTAAATTGAAGATCAAATTCAATCATTGTATTCATATAGGGTCAAGGAGTGTAGCGGTAAAAAATCATCAAAATCGGAGTTAAAATAACCGTTAAATCATGATTTTTCATTTATAACCGTCGAATTTTTTGTCTCGTTACTTGATCTCTGAATGTTTATTTTTTCCGATTTTTGGCGTATATGATCTCGAAGTATAAACAAACAAGTTTGACGGTTGGATCATTGAAACTAGTTTCTTAGAATGCGTATGCCATCAAAACAATATATTCACTAACAATTAAGAGTTTATTTATACTTTCGTTAAATATAACATAAGATTTTGTGGTATCCACTAGTGTAAATATTTTAAATTGAAGATCAAATTCAATCATTGTATTCATATAGGGTCAAGGAGTGTAGCGGTAAAAAATCATCAAAATCGGAGTTAAAATAACCGTTAAATCATGATTTTTCATTTATAACCGTCAAAATTTTTTGTCCCGTTACTTGATCTCTGAATGTTTATTTTTTCCGATTTTTGGCGTATATGATCTCGAAGTATAAACAAACAATTTTGACGGTTGGATCGTTGAAACTAGTTTCTTAAAATGCGTATGCCATAAAAAAAAATATTCACTAACAATTAAGAGTTTATTTATACTTTCGTTAAATATAACATAAGATTTTGTGGTATCCACTAGTGTAAATATTTTAAATTGAAGATCAAATTCAATCATTGTATTCATATAGGGTCAAGGAGTGTAGCGGTAAAAAATCGTCTATTGTATGTAAAGATGACGCTTTTTATAAAACCGTCGTCTATTGTACGTAAAGATGACGCTTTTTATAAAAAACCGTCGTCTATTGTATGTAAAGATGACGCTTTTTATAAAAACCGTCGTCTATTATATGTAAAGATGACAAATTTTTTTTTTAAAAAAAGCGTCGTCTTTTAAAACACGCTAAAAAATGGCCGCTTAAGTGAATTCGCGCTCGACAAATTTTCAAATTTTCACCCGTCTTTGAAAATCTTATCTCTCATTAACAAGCGTCGTCTTTTAAAACACGCTAAAAAAAGTCTACTTAAGTGAATTCGCGCTCAACAAATTTTCAGATTTTCCCCCGTCTCTGAAAACCTCATCTCTCCCTCCTTGAAACCCTCCTGCACTCTCTAAAACACCCTCATGAAACTCTTTACAAAATCATCAAAAAATCGATATCAATGAAGGAGTTGAGAGATTGAGGTCTTAGCAAATCCATAAGATGTAGAGGGATATTTTGTATTTGAGAATCAAAGCTGGTTGAGGTCTTAGTCTCTTTGCGTTTTTGGTATGTTCTTTGTCTCCCTAATTTCAGATTTTGTCTCTCTTGATTTGTCTGATTTGTTTACATTTTTTTTTCTAGTTTCTTTTTAGATTTTCTGATTTGGTTATCAGGAGATGAGGAGGAAACTTGCAGATTTATAACTTTTTCTTTTGTAGGTTTTCTATGTGAGTTTGTTTTTTGTTGTTGAAAATTTGCAGGTTCTTGATGGTCTTTTTTATGCTCATTTTACAAGTTTTCTATGGAAATATAGACCAATGGTAAAATTTCTCTTCCACCTAATTTTTTATGTTTATAATCTTAGCTTCTTCTTTTTTTTCTCTCTTTGTCATTTTGATTTATTTACAGGGATGATGGAGGAGACTTCAGTTGTGCATCATTTGTATGTTTGGATGAGGAATGCTTGGATTAGGAGTACGTAGGTCTTGTTAGGAATTATGTTTGTTGTAGATTAAAGATTGGTTAACTATGTAATAACTATTGAATCTTCAAGTTTTATGAAAGAAACTATTATATATTCATTAATAAAGCATTATGGTTGGTTTTCTGGTTAAAATCATTGTATAGCATCATAGGAAATCAAAAAACATTGTTGTACGTAAAGATGATGTTTTTTTATAAAAACCGTCGTCTATTGTATGTAAAGATGACGCTTTTTATAAAAACCATCGTCTATTGTATGTAAAGATGACGCTTTTTATAAAAAAACCGTCGTCTATTGTAAGTAAAGATGACGCTTTTTATAAAAAAAAATCGTCGTCTATTGTAAGTAAAATGACGCTTTTTATAAAATACCGTCGTCTATTGTAAGTAAAGACGACGCTTTTTATATAAAATACCGTCGTCTATTGTAAGTAAAGACGACGTTTTTTATATAAAATACCGTCGTCTATTGTAAGTAAAGACGACGCTTTTTATAAAAAAAAACCGTCGTCTATTGTAAGTAAAGACGACGCTTTTTATAAAATACCGTCGTCTATTGTAAGTAAAGACGACGCTTTTTATAAAAAAACCGTCGTCTATTGTATGTAAAGACGACCCTTTTTATAAAAAAACTGTCGTCTATTGTACATAAAGATGACGCTTTTTATAAAAAAAACCGTCGTCTATTGTACGTAAAGATGACGTCTTTATAAACAATCCACGACGGTTTTTATAAAAAATCGTCATCTTTACATACAATACACGACGGTTTTATTAAAAACAGCCGTCTTTCCTCCTATAATTAACGATCTTTATCTCTAAACAACGACGATTTTCTTTAAAAACCGTCGTCGTTATGGATAAACAACGACGGTGAAAAGCCGTCGTAGTTTGACACCCAAATAGATGTCGGTCGATTTCACGACCGTTTGAAAACCGAATACACGACGGTGAATTCCCGTCGTCTTTGGCCTTTTTTGTAGTAGTAGTGGCATGCTCTGTGTGTATTCTTGATTGTGGCTGTTCATGACTAGCAGTTGACTAGTCATAAGTGTTTTTGGTCAAGGTCTAAAGTGTGTGAAGATTGTTGCGTTTTGTTTGAGTGTTGTAAAATTTACCCCTCGTCACCTAAGTATCAATTTCAATTGGTATTAGAGCACCAGCTCTTAACATAAATAGAGAGATCATTTAGGTGCTAATTGGTATTAGGTGTGCAAACATAAAAACGGATCAAATTGCTCCTTGCATTTATGATGAGCTTGCCTTGTTTGTTAAGAAATATAGAAGGGTTGTCAAAGATAAAACCAAAGTCACTAGGAATTGTCAAAATCTTCCTAGTTCGTCTACATGTGCGTCTCAAGACAATGTTTTTAAGGAGATAAATTGGTTAGCCGTTGGATCAATTTGGGCAACTTGCATAGCCCCAAACTAATTTATTTCCAAGAGTCATTCTATAGTGAGAGCCTAATATATGGCCCTTAGGTAAGGCCCTATTTTTTACCCGTTGGATCAAATTGATTAGCCGTTGGATCAATTTGGTTAGCTTGATCCAATGATTAAGAAATAGGGCCTCACCTAAGGGCTATATATAAGGCGCTCACTATTGAATTCTTGCTACTTCCAAGTGGAAGTCTTACAATGTGGGACTAATTTCAACTCAAACATGCTTGTAATGCCTTGCAAAGCCAACAAACAGTACATTGAAATTATTCAATACATAATTTACCAATAAAACATTAACATCACAAAGACTGCCATAAATAATCTAGCCGAAAGAAACATAATAGAACAATTACACAACCTGTACTCCACATTACAGGAATGGGAAATTAGATACCCTTTTATTCTAGCATAATATCCACTGCCTAGCAGTGGTACTAAAAGAACGAAACCCAGAACTTAATGATGCACATTAGGAGCATCAATGTGGCAGCACTTGTAACTGATAAACGTCTCCATGCTACGGTTGCAATCGGGACATTTCATTGTGTCCGGGACCTTCCCGGTAGAGCCTGGAATATCAAGGCGGCAGCAAGGTGTAAAGCCCATCTTCGCATAGTATGTTGTGAAACAAAACTCAAAGCCTTTCTCTCTCACTTGTCCCTTCCATTTGTCAAAGTCCTCTGTCACCTTCAAAATTGAGATACCATGACCAGCGACAACCAAAAAGAAGACCCCTTGCTGAGCACAGCCCATCCACTTTCATTTTTGTAAGAAAGTAGCTTTTGGATATCTAGTGTGGCTGAGTCGGCCTGCTTGTGTATCTTGGTGTGGAACAGGCTTTCTATTCCGGTCCAGAAGCGCCATAGAATGCCAAAGTCATCTTCTCCCTTGCTGTCTTTCCCCACACAAAACAACTTTATGTTAATCTTTGCTTCCTTCAAGATGAGATCATTTGCAAGAGCAGTTGCTTTCTCTTTGAATTGTTTCATCCACTCTTTGTCTTTGCCTCCATAGAAGAAAATGTACTCATCCTCTTTCTGTTTGATCAAAATAAATAAACCACAAAAACTTGCTTTATCATCAAATTAACATCATAGATTCAAATACGGGTAATGTCAGAGGGACCCTAAATGTATGGCTTTGATAAATGTATGGTTTTTGTTGGAATTATTAATTAAAAGGAACTTACAGAGTCGGGTAGAGTCGGATAAATCTCTCTGATTAAATTGCCAAACCATTGAAGAGACTTTGAGATTTATTTTTCTCTTGCTTCTGTGAAAGGGAAGGCCTTGGGTCCCCATACCCGAATCATGTGGAATGCGTTGGAATGTTCAACCTTTCCTTGTGGGCTCATCACCACCAATGTAGGCTTACCCTTGAAGTTCCACTCCTCCTTGATGAACCTGATACCAGCTATGGGTGCAGAGATCTGCACTGTGTACCACGGCATCTTGATCCTCAGGGTCTCGAACTTCTTTTGCAGCTCATCGGTCCACTGCTCGACGATTGGAATCCACACAATCTTATGCTGGTCCTCTTTCTTAGTGAACTCATAAATGGGTTTGAGGATAGAAATGTCATCATTAGTGATTTCTAGGCTTGAAAGGAATAGTAGTATGTTTTTCTTCCTCAGGATGTCGATATCAACCTGTTTAAATAATTAAGCCACCACAATTTCACTCTATTAAAAACCTAATATACTTCTTGAACAACAATTTGTAAAGTTTTTAATAGAGCAAACCGTTTGTTTAGTAGAACCATCAATCAGTGGCTGAACATTGTCTTTGCTAAAGATCAGGGCCTTGAAAACCTCCTTGATTTCAGTAGGAGTTCGAAAGATTTTCCTTATCCTCCGGTAAGCTTCTGCGTCCTCTGTGGATTATACAGAAAATTACTTTCTTCAGCATTTTTCATTAATATTATAATATGACTCCTAATGAAGGATCTGCAAGTAATTACACACCAACTTGTTTTCTACAAATTTTCAGCTGCATGTTAAGCTTGTTCAGGATGAAATGGATTTTTTGAGCGTATGGGACTAGGTCATGCTCCTTGTCCCTGAAACAAAGTCAACCATGGTCTTATTATTTGAAGTACTAAACAAATATTGAATTTTTTTTGTCAGACATCAATTAAGAATGAAGAGTTAACGTACTCATCACTGGTGAGAATAGTGACCTTAGTTGCGCAAGCAACAAGAGTCGAAATAGCCCAATTTTGTCGACAGTTTGGATTGCATGCTTGAGGATGTTTTCAACAATTTCGAAAAGAGAATCCTCATCAAAGGAAGTATCAACATTGACATAATGAGTTGCATAAATTTGGTCCAAGATTTTCTTATCAGACATGGAAAACAGGCTAGTCTCAACTTTAAGAAACAAATTTTTTGCGAGGTCGCCTAGCATGATGATGACTTAGGGTAGGGAGTCTTGGGGATTTCAAAGGCTAGGGCTAAAGAACGGGTATTGGCTCGTAGCTTGATGTGTTGGTGCAGCATCCTTGCATTATGCCTGCCCTATTTATAGCCATATTCAGTTTGTACTGTAGTCTAAAACTTGTCCCAAATAAAATATTACTCCCCATTTTATCTCCATGTGAAGCTACTCAAACTTTAAGAGACAATAAGGTTGAAAACAATTGACAAAAGGCCATCATAAATATCACAGTGGCCACGTACGTAAATGTACCTCAATATAATTATAAATAAATAAAAAGACAGATTTTCAGACTGTGATTTGTTTGTAAGGAGTCAAGTACATATTTTTCTATTAAAATCCCAAATAGTAAGAACACATATAGTGTTCGAATAAGGAGTTAAGTATTTTCCTATCCGAACTCCGGAACAAATATAGAACCTGGGTTTTAATTGTGTTAAAGAGTTTCAATTTCATTTTGAAGGTTAAAAACAGAACTCACATAATTACTTCACCACAAAGACAATATAATGATATGTCATAGGAAGGGGAACTACTCTAATTGGGTGTTTTAAAGTATGATGCAAGAATGAGGACAAGTGTCATAAGATTAGCTAATAGTGTATGTTGTACCAGAGATTACTGAGTCTAATACAATAACAATGATCCACCTCATTTCACATTGGACCCAACTTCTTTTATATGTTAATTATTTATTGTTTTAAAAAAAAATGGCTTTGGACAGATAATGAATCAGAAATGATCGACATGGTCTGAAAGCGAAAAGCCCTACAATTCTACCAAATTTTAAACTATAGAAACAAATAGGTCAGTTTCGTCTGATAATCCAAAAAATCTGCGACGGACTGCTTATTTTTTGAGAAAACAAAAATAAAAGACATACAAATCTCGTGTTTTGACTCTTGAATATAGAATACCGTAGAACATACAAGTGGCAGTTTATATCTGCCACAAATTATTATTATTATTATTTTCCCCAGTAAAGCATTCCGACTAAACTAACCATATGGCTGACAAAAGAGTTTACTCTCTTTTTCTGTGCAGATCAGAAGATCATGAAATATATCTGTTCATGTCTTATTTATGTACACTACTCCACCACGTTTGTGCATATGTGGCGAGTCGTCCGACGTCATCCATTCCGTTGTTGCCTTACGTCATTTGTCTTGTTATCAATTTTTTATGTCACCGTTCCTACTTACGTGTTAATTAGTGGCTTCTTTGAAAACAGGACAATAAAATATAGGATATGAATTGCGTGCATCAAATCATCCAACCGCAAATTGAAATTAGGATGCAACAAAATGAAACAATATATTAGGGCAATGTGAAAATAAAGAATTATATCTCTTTTTATTGCATTATAATTTTTTATATTAAATACATCTAAATTTCTATTGACTCGTAGAAAGTTCCGATTGACTACATATATGAACTTTTAAAAATCTTCACTAAAATCCCAAAAATCGGGTGTTGATTCTTCAACATAGAGTACAATACAGACCCACATTTTTTGGGAAGGTCTATGCCCAAGAACCCCAACAAATTATAAAGATTAATCTACAGTATTTTAAATGTCCAGATGTGTTGTGCATTCTCGTTGGCCACTAATTGTTATTATTATCTCCAATTAAGCATTCCCACTAACTAAACCATAATTTTCGTTTATGTCTTATGTTTCTCGTTTTGAAAATTGAACATGCTTAAATAATAAATATATGACGTATCATTAATTAGCATACATGACGAAAAGATATTGCTGCTGCAGAACATATCCCGACTCTTTTTGGGTAGATCCAATCAAAAGATCGTGAAATATATATCGTACACTTGTATTTTCTTTCATTCATCAATGTCCATGCCACTGTTGCAACATGTGAATATCATGCACATCGGCACTTGTTAAAGATAAGATTAATTACCAGACCAAAAAAACAAAGATAAGATTAATTAGTGGAGTAGTAAGACTATTTGTTATACTTTCACACTGGTTATCAGTTTATCACAAACACTGTTATGAAATTTGTATGATGTCATCCCTTAATAGGGCCGAATTAAATTTTTTTTAATAGGTGGACTACTTACAATTGAATGATAATTTTTCTTTTGGTACTTACATTTTCTATAGTTTTTCTCGAAAATAGAAGTATACATTAAAACTTATAAATCACGTTAATTACAAACACAAAAAAAAAGAAAAAAAAGAAATTAGAGCCATATAATTCATGAAAGGGTGAATTTCATTTAGAAAAATACTTCTCTTTTGGAGACAATTAATGGAAAAAGATTAAGGGCATGTTTACGTATCAGTAATGGGAATGGGAAGGAATCAGAGAATTCAGGAATCGGAGAACTACTGAATCGGTATGGGAAGAATCATTCCCATTACGCTGTTTACTAAACATACGGAATTAGTTAAGGAATGGGGTTGATTCCCATTGTTATTGTTTACTAATTTTCATGAATCAGAATCCAAATTAATTTGATTACTAAAATGCCCTACACATTTTCACTACAACACATATATAATTCTCAATAATGCGGTGTAAACATGATTTGCACAAGTGAAGTAAGGGGAAGCAGCAGCAGAGCCTCGGTAAAGACCAGGCCAAGCTTTGAGGATTCGAGACATTGGAGAGGAGATGAACGTAAAGAAGAAGGAAAAGAACGATAGCATATGTAGTATAAATAAAGAGTGCCTAAGTCAAAGTGATGGATATATTTCTACATGTGCGTTCGTGTCATTGTGTTGCTGTCTTTGAGTGTCAAGTGTCATCCATGGATCGTAATTTTGCTAATTTGTGTTTTGGGTTTTTGATGCTTTTCCTAGTTCCTGTTTGGAATTGCATTTGCATGTGTTGCTTTTCTGTTTTCTGTTTTCAGTTCTCTCATTTATCTCAGTTCTCTATTCACAATAAATATGCAAAGAACATACCAAACTATTGGAAAGGGGGTTTTGAATTTATCAGTAAAAGGGAATCCGTTATCAAAGAAATCTTCATACGAAAAAATAAACTCCAATAAACAAATATCTTTCACTTACATAACTAGTAAACAATCAAATAATAATAACTTGCATAATCTTCATACGATTAAATACATAATAGTTATACTACCAAAAGAAGAGATATATAATGAACCTAGTAAGTCATTTGCCCATTACTCATCAATAACAATCACTGTAAGCCATGCTCCATAAGATTAAATACATAATCTTTTTTTTCTTCATCGGTCATGGTAAAGAAGACCCTCAGCAAATCGTGCTCTTTGGCTAAAATATTGGTGATACGAAATACTTGCAAAGGAGATAGGAATTCTATTTTCCTCAATTCACCACCAAGTTTAGCTTGCATATCAGCAAGATCCTTCTCTGTTGAAAGAACATTAACCAAGCCTGCAAGCTGAGGTGCCATTCCTGCTACAGCTTCAGCCATAAGTCCAAATTTGTTAGACATTTCATTCAAAGCATTTACCTTCCTACGAGGATTACTTGGACCACTTGCTACATCTTGTGCGGGTCTCTTCTGTTGGGCACGTTGTTGGGCACTTGAGGGTTGGGGATTTGGTTGTGTAAAAGTTGTCTCATCATCTTCTAAATCCTCAACATCATCAAATTGAGATCCCTCATATTCTGAACCCCCATATTGTGACCCACCATCAGGATGTGAAAACATCTCCTCAATAAAATCATCACCCACACTTCTATTCTGATGAACACTTGCATCATCTCGCCTAACGTCTTCTTCATCATCATCAGCATTTCCAGCATTTGTTCCAATAGCACGATCTTTTCCAAATATTTCTCCAAGTGTATAGTAATGTGGAAACGACTTGCCATACAAACCACTTGCATCCTTTTTGTTCTACAATTACAATATATATATATATCTGCATTAGTATTCTTAAATAAATATTAAAGACATAGCATAACATATGTATTTTTTTCATTTGATATGCACATAATAGGATATGCTTAGATTTACCTTCGCCCATGCATCAAATACACTTTTCTCACATACCAACATCATCTCCTCTTCATTCCACCCAAAACCACTTTGAGATAATGCATCAGCTAAAGCACCATATTTTCCCTTCAAAGTCTTCACCCTTGATTCAATATGGGGTGATGCCTTCAACCCAGAATTCGGAAGTTTGACTTCTAGCATAATTTCTAATTTATTCAAGTATCCATTTTTAAAGCCTGAGTCACCTCGCCAATTGGTATTCTGATGGAGTTCCATCAAGCATTCCATCAATGTGTTATCCTCCTTAGTTGTCCAATAGCGCTTATTTTGTCCCCTTCCTCCCCTTACTTTTCCACTTGAAGTAGCAGTAGAACTCATGACGATAAATGATATACTACAAAAAATAAACAAAAAAAGATACAAGTGATGAAAAACAATGAATCTGCTATACAAGTGATGAAAAACATTCCAGCTCTAAAAAATAAATGAATGAATGAATAAATAAAAAGGTTCTTAAAACATGTACTCACATTAGTTGTTCATATTCAATACATTACACAAGCACAATAAATAAATAATGTCTTGAGTACATTAAATAACACAATAAAAACAAACAAATAATGTGCTCATCACATGTCTTCATTCCCTATTTCCATTCCATGTATTCCACATTTCATTTGCAAGGTTTTGGAGCATACAACACACAGAAATTATACGACGCTGTGTTATAATATCATAAAAGGATGGACTCCTAAGAATTGCCCAACGCATTTTAATAAACCGAAACACCTCTCAATAACATTTCTAGCACTCGAATGTCTCATATTGAAAAATTCATTTGGTGTCTCTGGTCGATGGCCATCCCTCCAATCATTAAGATGATAACGTTGTCCTCTAAAAGGTGCAAGGAAGCCTGTTCCGTTGGTGTAACCAGCATCCACTAAGTAATAATAACCTAATGTAAAAACAAAACAGTAAGAGACATAAACCTAAAGTGATATTTATGCATAATGGAAAATGCACTAAATTAAAATATTGATTTTTAAATATTACCATTAGGGACTTTTAATCCATTTCTCCTACTCAGAGCATCTTTAAGGACTCGACTATCATGTGCAGAACCCTCCCATCCAGCCAAAACATATATAAACTGCAAGTCTTGAGAGCAAACTCCCAAAACATTCGTTGCTATTTCACCCTTCCTTGTTCTGTACTTTGGTTTCTCTCGTTCTGGTACCTTCACTCTAATATAGGTTCCATCTAATGCTCCTAAACAGTTCTATATTAAAATATAAAAAATTATTAATAAGGTTCTTAAAAGAAAATAAGTATTTTTGTTTTGAATAATTTCATAGCTATAAATAATGCATACCTTAAACCACTTCCACCTATAGTCTGTTGAGTTCTCAGGTACAGGTTCTGGTGATTTCCAGAAATCCTTTTGGCATCGAATCATTGCCTTCAAGCACTCATGAAAATACTTACTAACAGTTCGTCCCGATCTAGTAAAATTAAATTTTATGACGCGATTCTTATGATGGTGTGCAAGAATATTTAAAAAAATTGCAACCATCTCCTCTGTGGACATGTTTCGGGTCGATCGTAGTTCTCCTTTAGTGACCAAAATTTGACAAAGCTTATGAAAAGATTGTCTATCCATCCTTAGTTGGTCAATACATGTAGTATCACTCTCAAAAACTAGTCCATGTAGGTATTCTAGTTGTTTGTAAACTCTTATCACCGAAGGAAGACTTGGTCGACGACTTTTTCGATAAGCTAAGCGTGCATAGACATAACCCGCAACACATACAACAAATATTATTCGAAGGTAGACAATCAAAGCATTTATAGTAACACGTAGTTTCCTCTTTGTGGACAAACTTAATCGAGCCATTTGTCTACATGACATTAAAAAATATATATATTATTCAAGATATCAAAACCTCAATATCTAAGAAAGCTGAATTTTAAGAATCTTACCTAATTTCAGATATGATATTGCTTTGCAAACGTTGCTTTCGTGCTCGACAAGATATACTCACAATCACTTTTATTGACACCTGCAAAGAAATAAAATTGTAAAGCCTACGTATTACAACAAAATTTTGTTGTTGTTTTTTTTGTTGTTGCTGTAGACACGCAAAAATATATCTATGATATGAAAAACAGTTTAACATATGTGAAAATATTCTGATCAACACAATACATCGAAACTTGTAAAAGGATATTGGGAAAAACCAAAAACTAAAACAAAAAAGAAACAATTGATCTATGGCATGAAGGCTTTTTCTCTTTTCCTTTTCTGATCAACACAATGCGAATATTGGTTACCTAAGCCTAATCCTTGTAGAATTATCACATATCCCGTATGTAGAATTATAGAGTGGAAGGGAGACTCTAGTAATTATCACGTATGTAGTAATTATCACATATCCATTGATTGAAACTCCAAACAGCAGCAATCACTATGGGTTGAGTTGTGAAGACAGAAGATAGAAGAAGAAGAAAAAGGTAGATAGATAGATAGATGGAGTGACTTACATAGTTTCTGCTGCTTCAGGGAGGCTGTGTCTGCAACGTTAAGGGTTTGAGTTGTTTGAACTCCTTCTGGCGTGTATTCTCCTTCTAGCGTGTAATTTTTATTTTTTTATTTTAGGGTTTGAGTTGTTTTGGAATTATAGTAAAGTAGTAAGGGTATTTTTGGAAGTTAATAAGAGAAAACAGGAATGGGAATCGTATCGACTACTCCCCCCTAGTTGATCTGATACCCAGTTTTGAGGGAATGTGATTACGGATTTTGAGGTGGGGCCCACTTATTTTTTCATTCCTGATTGCAAGTAAACGCAGGGGAAGTCAGGAATGGAAATCATTCCCTTTCCTCCCATACCCATTACTGATACGTAAACATGCCCTAAAATTGATGTTGGGACAAAATTTTACACCAAATACAAATGTGAAAGACCTCTGACTATGCCTATTGGTGTTAGCACGATATTCCACTTATTGAAGTTTGATGGAACTTAGAAGTTATCGATATTTAAATTGTAGCTATAATAACTCTTGAACTTTGACGTTTTGTAGCATGTTGAGTTTTTTTAAAAAAAATTTTGTTTTTTGTTATACGAGTGATATTCTACTTTCATTAATCTAATCTAAGGTATGGGTAGGGAGATTCAAACTCAGGTACAAAGTAATGAGCACATCTGTCTAGCCAACTTGACTAAGCCCATGTCTGCATGGCATGTTGGAACTTTCAGGATACGTTTGATACAAATGAAAAAAAAAAAAAAAAAAAAAAAAAAAAAAAAGTGAATATATTTTTATTTTTTTTGTAATTAGGCTAACAATATTGAAGAATGCAAAAAGGAAACAAAATTAGGCTAGGACCAAACTGACTGAATCAGACCGTCTAAAAATGGTTTTTTTGTGTTCAGTTTCCTTCGTGATTTTTGTCAAAAATGAACCGAATCAAATCGCTATAAAGTGATTAATTCAATCACAATTTTAAAATAACATCGATCCAATTCTGACCGTGCCACCTCTATGCACTGCTGCTGCGACAGTCACTTATATATGACCCCATCGTACTATTTTATTGTGTCATTTTGTTCCATCCTAATTTCAACTTTGGCTTTGATGATTCGATGCCGACAATTAATATTCTTATATTTTATTATGCGTTCAGGAAGCCACTAATTAACACGTAAGTCTGGAGAACTCATAACATCACATTCTCAGTTTTAGTATGTATACTGGATTAAAAAATAACATACATATAATATATGTTATGTATACTAGCCTTTACATGCTCATGCATGTGCCAATTGGTTTTCTATTTTTTTTAATAGATAATATGGGTAGTTATGTTCCATAAAATAGGACCTATTATCTAATTTGTTTTTAATTTTAATTTTTTTTAATATGAAAATGTTAATTAGATAAAAACTGTAAACCTCCAAACATAATTTCACCACCACTAATCAATTAATGGGGTTTTATTATTTTAGGTTCGACCCATTCGAGACGCAAGTCTCTTAATTACAATCCCTCGCTACAAGGGAAAACCCTTTGATTCCATCATAAAGAAACAGAATGTATGTGTTTGGTTTTGCGGCTGCTCCCAAGTTCAACCTCAGGGTGCCTACGTATCCTTTGTAGGAATCAAGCCACTCGTAGTTCAAAGATTCGCATATATTAGATAAAAACTGTAAACCTCCAAACATAATTTCACCACCACTAATCAATTAATGGGGTTTTATTATTTTAGGTTCGACCCATTCGAGACGCAAGTCTCTTAATTACAATCCCTCGCTACAAGGGAAAACCCTTTGATTCCATCATAAAGAAACAGAATGTATGTGTTTGGTTTTGCGGCTGCTCCCAAGTTCAACCTCAGGGTGCCTACGTATCCTTTGCAGGAATCAAGCCACTCGTAGTTCAAAGATTCGCAATGAATAGATGACTCATTGCCAAAAAGGGGAATTTGAATGAATTTGATTGAGGGGTGTTTGAGTGAATTTAGCTGAATAAACCAGGGATTCGATATGGAGTTGTGTTTGGGATGGTTGCATCTAGATTGAATCTCTAGATTGCCTACGTACCCTTTCAAAGGGATCAAACCAACGTAGTTCGGACTTGATTTGTGTAAAGGTAAATATTTAACTTGTGGGGATTTGGTTGCGGTTGCGTCTATTGGGATGCTAGACTGCCTACGTACCCTTAATGGGATCAAACCGGCGTAGTTCCAAAAATTTGGTTGGTCTTTCAAAGAATGAATGACCCTTTGAGAAATTTAAATTTGATCTCATTGAAATTTGCAGGGTAAATGACCCATGTGAAAATTTGGAATGGTTTTGTTCCATCTTTTTATTGTTAATGTCCAAAGAAAATTAAAAGACATTTTAATGAGCCTATTAATTACTCACATATGGTTTTAAGGATTTAAAAATTAATCCATTAACCACATAATTTATTCGGACCACCCATAAAATATTTTGGGCTTTTGAGAGTCAATGGGTAATTTGTTTTGTCAGTCCATCAATTTGTTTTCGGGCCTTAACATTTATATTAGTTGGCCCATAAACAAAGAGTCTATGTCAGAAAAGCTTTGAGAGCCATTTTAATTTGAAACCGATATCTATTTGGAGTAGTAGAGATTAATCCAAACTGAGTCACTCCCATCTTTATCTGGAGTAGTTCAAATTAATTCAAACTGGACCAAATTATATATAACTTCAACTGCTCATCTGCTTTGAGACGCCAAAACCCAAGCAAGACTTTTCCTGTGCTCCTTTTGTCAGCCTTAGACCACATAAACCATTTAAAATATTAATTAGAAGTATTGGGAACTTAAAGCCAGACTTAGACCACATATCCCATTAGAAATATGGGAGCTTAAAGGCAGCAACGTCTGTTTGTCAAGTACAAAGGTACTTTTCCTTTTCTTTGTCCCTTTTTGGCTTTTTCTTCCTTGCTCTGTTTTTGGGTTTATTTCAGTAATACGAAACTTCCTTTTTTATTGCTTTTCTTCTTCAATCTTGGGCATGACAGCAAGGATTGAAATATCGGCCGATACACCGATATATCGGCCGATATATCGATATTTTGAACTGTCGACACCGATATTGGGGGGTAAGGCCATATCTTCCCCGATATCGACGATATATCCCCGATAAGTGCGATATCTCCGATATTTTGCCGATATTCCCGATATTTCCCGATACCCATAACAAAACTCAAAAAAATTCAAAAGTTTTGAAGCAAATTGAAATTGAAAAGATTTTTTGGAGGTATATGTGCAGTGATTAGATATATGTGTGAAGGCTTTTGGCAATATTCAATTCAAAAGATGTTTTGGAGTATGCATGTTTTAGAGTATGCATCAAAAGAATCTAGACCTAGTACTAACTCAAATGAATCTTATGATGGCTATGGTTATGTCATGTCTGATTATAGTGGAACTAGATATGGAGCTCAAGATGATGAAACAGATTATGGACCTACTAGTTGAGTTAATCCTAACTATCCCATATATGGGAGGACAGTAGGGAGCTCAAGAGAGTCATATGTGCACCATGTTCAAACATGGCTTACAAACTACTCGGGTTACATGACTTGGTATGATTATTGTATGAATCTAGATGGTTGTTCCACATTGTTTGAACCTCATAGGAGCTCTTCATTTATGTAGTTGGACACTCATCTAAATTGTAATCCAATGTTCAAATAAACTATGGATTTATGCATGGTTTATTCATTCTAATCAACTTTTATTTTCAAACTTTTCATTAACGTGTATTACATACCACTTATATTTCATCATATATATATATATCTTATTATTAATAAATTTTGAGTTTTATTTGTTCAATACATTCATTGACAATGTACATAACATCTATGAAAGTTTTACACCAAAATTATGTGTTTCAATGCCTATATCTGTCATTTTTGTTGATTTTTTCCCGATACCAAAAACGATAACGATATATCCCTCGAAATATCCGTAAATTGGAGGCCCGATATTATCTGCACGGCCGATATTTTAATCCTTGCATGACAGGAAGGCTTTCTTTGAGCAACAGGTTTCTTCATTTTTTGGTCTAAAGACCAAATTTTGGTTTGAAGAAAAGTTGCTGGCAGCAAGCTGTGCATCCATTTAGCTTTGACTTCTCCTTTTGCATATGGCAAGTCTTTCTTCTTCTCCTTTGAATTTTGTTTCTCTTTCAGCTTTTGGGACTTCTTCAACCTTTAGCCTTCTTTGTTTTTGGCTTATGTTGCTTTTGGGTTCTTCAACAGCCACATGAGGAGGCTTGTTGTGTGGCTATTTGTCTTGTTGACTTGTGCTGCTCACTTGTGCATTTTTGGGTCTGACAAGAAGGCAATTTTCTTTTTGTACAGAGACCTCTTGAATATCTTTGTCTTTCTGTTTGTTACTCAAGAGAATCTGCATTTTCATCAAGTGTGTCTATGAACACCTGCAAAGCGCTCACAGCACTTAATACAAAGGGGTTCTTGCGAAAGCCCATTTGCATAATTTTCACAATAGAGAGATCCTTGTGAGAGCTCTCTTTGTGTAAAAGTTGTGCAGCCATCTCATCACCAATTTGGGAGGATTAATACAGAGGGGTTCTTATGGATGCCCATCTGTATATTTTCACAGAAAGGAGGTCCTTGCGAGAGCTCTTTCTATGCAATGTTGCAGTGACACCACTATTTTATCTCTGAGAAGGATCTAATCCTTCCGTCTGTAGTTTCTTGAGATCTCTGACAAATTGACAGCAAGGACATGGAGGAATTTCGCAGCGCACATTCTCAAAGCCTTTATGGCAGATTGATATAAGAGATATTTGTTGCTTTTATAGAGAAATTTGTTTTCAAGATGTTGGCATCCACGCAGAACTCATGATCTACCATTTACAGAGGCTTGTTGAATTAAACTTTGCATCGGATGTTTTTGAGCCGCAAAGGAATAACTTGTACTGAGAGACACCCTGAAGTTTTACAACAAAGAATGAATTTTATACCCTGCCTTTCTTCTCTGATTGCTCCTGCACTTTTGTTTCTTCCTTGATTTTTCTGTTATTTGAAACTTTCTGCAGGACCTTAGGTATCGTTTCTTCACTCTTCAATATTAATTCTGAAGCACTTTCTTGCTTCTCGGCTCCTCCCTTCTTTGCAGCCCTTGGTTCCTCTCTGCGTTTTCTCTCCTGCAGCACCTCTTTTGTTTTTCTCTTCTCCCCCCCTCACCTCTATACGTTCATGTCTCTTATAGGCAAAAGATGAACATCAGTTGGGGAAGCACGTTTGCTAAGTGGGCAGTTTCTCTGCTCAATGGAGTTGCCAAGGATAAACACGATCTCTTCCCACCTTTTTTTTTATATTTGTTTTATTTTATATTTCTTTTGAAAACTGACCTTATCCCTTTTTAATTTCTAGAAGGAACAATCAGCAACCTTAAAGATCAACCTTCACGTCTTGGGCTTTTATCCTGGGCTCCTTTCCTTGTCTTATAATTTTTTTTGTGTTCAACAGATGGATCAAGTCAACCGTAGTTCTTTGCTTGGGCCGTCCTTTCAGGTTTGCAGCCCACAAAGCCATTTTCTTTTTTTTGCTCTAATTTTTGCTTGGACCGCCCTTTCGGGTTTCAGCCCAACGAGCGTTTTTTTTAATTTACCCTAACTTTTGCTTGAACCGGTTTTTTTTTACTTGGGCCGCCCTTTCGGGTTTTCAGCCCAACGAGCACTTTTCTAACCATTAGGCATAAAACTTCTTGATGAATTTCCCATTTACACAAGGATATATGCACTTGCCTTCGGAATTTGACAACTCGTAGGCACCCTTGGAGAAAACCTTAGTAATGACGTAGGGCCCCTCCCACTTGGGTTCAAACTTACCATGCATTTTCCTGGTAATGACAAAGGGTCTTTGGACAGTTAAAACCAAATCTCCAATTGAGAAAGATCTGAACTTAACTTTTCTGTTGAATGCCCCTGCAACCTGAGCCTGATATATTTCGAGCCTTTGTTGAGCTGCCAATCTTTTCTCATCTAGAGCTTCCAGTTCTGCCAGTCTCACATTTGCGTTCTCGTCGGGGTTTGTTAGCTGTAAGGCTACCCTTAACGATGGCAATTGGACTTCTAACGGTAGAACGGCCTCGGAGCCAAACACCAAATTATACGGTGTACATCCTGTTGAGTTGCGTATGGGTTGTCCTATAAGCCCATAATGCTTCAGGGAGGTGTTCATGCCAATCTCTTTTGTTTCCTAAGACCATCTTCTTCAGGATATTGCACAATACCTTATTGAAAGCTTCAGCTCGACCGTTTGACGACGGATTGTAGCTTGCGGAGAACGAGTGTTGAAACTTATACTTCTCGCACAACTTGGTCATGGACTTGCATTTGAAATACAATGCATTGTCAGATATTATCTTCGATGGAACCCCATAACGGTAAATGATGTGGTTCCTTATGAAGTTTGTAACATCGTCTGCTCGTACCTCCTTTAAAGGAATTGCTTCAGCCCATTTAAAGAAGTAATCAGTTGTGGCCAAGATATATTGACGTTGACGTGATGACTTAGGCTTTATCATGCCAATAACATCTAATCCCCAAGCTTCAATGGCCAAGACAAAGTTGTCAGATGCAGTTGTTGGGGTGGCTGGTGAATAAAGTCTCCATGTAACTGGCAATCTTTACATGTGGTTGCAAATTTCATTGAGTCTCGGACCATTGTTGGCCAGTAATAACCCAATCTCTTCAGTTGGTTTGAGAGTTTTGGACCAGCTTGATGAGCACCGCAAGTGCCAGCATGAGTATCATGAAGGGCTTTAGTTGTGTCTTGTTTCGACAGACACCTTAACAACATACCATCAAATGACCGTTTGTACAAGGTGTCGTTTAAATACAGAAACCGAGTGGCCCTGCGTCGAACTTCAACCTTTTTCCTTGAGTCATTTGGCAACTTGCCGTGTTGAAGATATTCAATTATGGGATGGCGCCAATCAAGATTATCTAATTCCTCCTCACATTCGGAAGTTGTAACAATGTTTGAATCAACAACTTCTTCAATTCTCTCTATAGGTGGGGGTAATAAGTATCGTTCCCCAACAGTGATTTGGATATCCCTTTCGTCAGGTAGCGTTAACGATGCAGCCAAATTAGCTAGTGCATCAGCTTTATCATTTCCGACCTCGGGATGTGACTAACATGAATGTCTTGAAACTGTGACATAAGATACTTTGCCCTTTCATGGTATGGGACGAGAGTAGCATTTCTGACTGCGTATTGGCTATTCAACTGTCTGACGACTAACTGTGAATCACCATATGCTTGCAAACAATCAATATGCATCTCGAGGGCAATTTCAAGGCCAATGATTAATGCCTCGTATTCTGCCACATTATTTGAACATAAAGCTAGTAAGGAGAATGAGTATGGGATTAAGCCCCCAGATGGCGTGATGAATACTAATCCTACCCCAGCTCCGTTTCTTCTTGCTGCCCCATCAAAATATAATTGCCATGTAAGTGCTTCTATTGTGAATACCTCTTCATCGGGCAAATCAACAAGTAACTCCATGTTGTCGGGAATAGGATGAGCAGCCAAGAAATCAGCAAGAGCTTGCCCTTTTGTCGCCTTTTGTGGAACAAATTTTATCTCAAACTCAGAGAGGAGAAGTGACCACTTGGCTATTCGTCCAGAGAGCACAGGTTTGGACATTAAATATCGGAGCAGGTCTGCCTTGGAAATCAAGATGACTTTATGAGAGAGGATATAGTGTCGTAGTTTTTGGACGGCAAACACCAATGCGAGGCATACCTTCTCGATAGGGGTGTATTTTGTTCCGCCCCTACGAGTGTTCTACTCAAGTAGTAAAGTGCATTTTCTTTTCCATCATCATTGTGTTGGGCGAGCAATGCTCCAAACGAGCGTTCTAGCGCTGCAATATACAAAATTAAAGGCTTCCCTTTAATTGGCACCATAAGAACTGGTGGATTTAACAGGTATTGTTTAATGCTTTTCAAGGAATTTTGACATGCTTGATCCCATATAAACGGAACATCCTTCTTCATGAGCCTTGAGAATGGTTGACACCTTCCAGAGAGATTTAAGATGAACCGTCGTATATAGGCTAGTCTCCCTTGCAGCCCTCGCAACTCCCTTAAATTTCGAGAGGGAGGCATTTCAAGGATTGCTTTGATTTTTGAAGGATCAATTTCAATTCCTCGATGTCGGACAACAAAGCCAAGGAATTTGCCTGAAGTTACACCAAATGCACACTTCAAGGGGTTCATTCTCAATTGGTGCTTTCGGAGTCTATCAAAAACTCGTTTTAAGTCACTCAAATGGTGTTCTCTTTTTCTGGTTTTGACAACCAAATCATCAACATAACACTCAATGGTATTGTGAAGCATGTCATTGAAAATGGCTGTCATGGCTTTTTGGTAGGTTGCCCCTGCATTTTTCAATCCAAAAGGCATCATAGTGTAGCAATATATTCCTTTTGGAGTGCGGAAGGCAGTTTTCTCTTGATCTTCTGGAGCCATTTTTATTTGATTGTAACCTGAGAATCCATCCATGAATGATAGGGCACCAAAACCGGTTGTTGCATCTACCAGTAGTTCTGTGATTGGGAGCGGAAACTCATCTTTTGGGCATGCATCATTGACGTCTCTATAGTCCACACATATACGCAGTGCCCCAGTTTTTTTTCTTAAGGACTGGAACAATATTGGACAACCAAGTGGGATATTGGACTTCTCGGATAAATCCAGAGGCAATAAGCTTGTCAATCTCGATTACTATTTGGATTGTTAGCTCTGGCTGAAAACAGCGTGGCACTTGCTTCACCCATCGGGCCTCATCAGATATCCCAAGTTTGTGAACTGCAACGTTTGGGTCTAACCCTGGCATGTCTTGATAACTCCATGCAAATACGTCTCGGTACTCTTGCAATAGTTGTGTGTATTCTTCTAATTCTTGCGGCGTTAACGAAGGACTGACAAAGATAGGTTTCGGGTTGTCAACTGTACCAAGATTAATTTCTTGCAGATCATCAATTGTGGCTTGACCTCCCTCCTCCATTTGTGGTGGAGCTGGTTGGACTATATCAATGAATTCCTCGATGTCTTGAGGATTATCATCTTGGTCCACCGTTTCTTCGAAAGAGGTGCAATTGACTTAGAAGAAGTCATCCTTTATTTTCACCCTTTTGACTGTTTCGGTCACAACTTTCTCTTGACTCTTAACTTTCCATTTCCTTTTATTATGGACTTTCCCTTGTTGGGAACTGGAAAGGTTCTCCAAGCGTTGAAAGACCGAGATCAAATTTAAATTTCTCAAACACACAAATTCTTTCAAAGGGTCATTTATTCTTTGAAAGACCAACCAAATCTTTGGAACTACGCCGGTTTGATCCCATTAAGGGTACGTAGGCAGTCTAGCATCCCAATAGACGCAACCGCAACCAAATCCCCACAAGTTAAATATTTACCTTTACACAAATCAAGTCCGAACTACGTTGGTTTGATCCATTTGAAAGGGTACGTAGGCAATCTAGAGATTCAATCTAGATGCAACCATCCCAAACACAACTCCATATCGAATCCCTGGCTTATTCAGCTAAATTCACTCAAACACCCCTCAATCAAATTGATTCAAATTCCCCTTTTTGGCAATGAGTCATCTATTCATTGCGAATCTTTGAACTATGAGTGGCTTGATTCCTGCAAAGGATACGTAGGCACCCTGAGGTTGAACTTGGGAGCAGCCGCAAAACCAAACACATACATTCTGTTTCTTTATGATGGAATCAAAGGGTTTTCCCTTGTAGCGAGGGATTGTAATTAAGAGACTTGCGTCTCGAATGGGTCGAACCTAAAATAATAAAACCCCATTAATTGATTAGTGGTGGTGAAATTATGTTTGGAGGTTTACATTTTTTATCTAACAAATACGAGCGAGAGGAGAAGGGAATTTTCTAACACACATTGTCAAGGATAGACCTGGCAAATGGGTCGTATTAACGGGTTTCGGGTCGTGTTCGTGTCAACCCATTAAGTTAACGGGTTAACACGACACGACCCGTTAAGTTAACGGGTGACAAATACTAGACCCAAACACGACCCGTTACAATATCGCGAATATCCGACACGACCCGTTAAAAAACAAAAAAAGAAAAAAAAAAAAAAAAAAAAAAAAAAAAAAAAAACAAAAATCACATCACTTCTTTACCCGACACACCTTCTCTGTCTTTTTTTCCCCCAAACCCCAACCCTAATTTTTCTTCCCTCTTTCCCTCTTTATTTCAGTCTTCTCACCCCAAAATAGTATATCTCTCTCACACATATATATTAAAAACTCAACAACTACATAAACTGAGGAAGAAAGAAAATTCAAAATTGACTGAGAAAACCAAAACCAACAACCTCCTTCTTGATCCGTGATGAATGGGCTGCCGGAGTCTATTGAGTGGAGAGAAGAAGAGCATAAGAGAATTTTGACCAAAAAAGAGCAAGGAAGCAGAGAAGCAAAGAAGAAGAGAAGAAGAGAAGAACGGGAGGAAGAAGAAAAGGAAAAGGGGAAAGAGGAAAAAGACAAAAAAGAAAGAAGAAACAGACACGGAAAGAAGGAAACTAAAGAGGAAAAGGGGAAGAAGAAAAGAAAAGAAAAAATATTTTGCAAAACTACCAAATTACCCTCCTTAACGGGTGGATGCGAATATTCGCGAATTGACCCAACCCAACCCGTTAGCTTAACGGGTAGCTAACGGGTTCACCCGTTTTCAACCCAACCCATTAAGCTCAACCCAAATACTGATAATTTCGTGCGAATTCGTGTCGTGTTAACGGGTCGTGTGCAATATTGCCAGGTCTAGTCAAGGAGTCGTTGTTTGGCAATACAGGGCATTCCGCCTAACATTATTCTAGGGTGTGTATGCCATGTGTCCCGAGTTAATTTTTTGTTATTTTTCTTTTCAACTTCCATTTTCCAAAGTAAATTCTAGACAATGTATACAGCTTGTGTAGATAAATATTGTATTTACATTTTCACATATATAATTGAATAAATGTATAGCTTGAGTGTTTTCTGTTATTGAGTGATATAGTATTACATATCACAAGTTTCTATATTTAGAGTTTACGTATTTATTTGCATTTCACTTTATTTTGACCTTTAAAATAATCTAAGGACTTAAAATAGAACACATCAAAATTAACATAAAATTTATTTTTATTTTTAATTTCTAAAATGACGTATCTCGGTTATCTCACTATCTCTCTTCTCTCTCCTCCCTCCCTTCGACTCTCCCAATTATTCCCACTTCCCAGGATCTCACTACTCACGCTAGTTCAAAGCCCAAATCAAAATTCCAAAAATTCATATTATATCTCAACCTGGAAGAGTATTTCATAACTCACTTACCAAGTTGGGCATTGGTGACATATATGCACCAACTTGATAAGGAGTGTTGACGTGAGTCTCCTAATTAATCAAGGAGATTTATTTCCTTGATTAATTGAGGGATTTACGTTCTTATTTTATATAATTGACAAATCATTGTATAATTAGGAGATACTATCCTAATTGATTACTGTATATATTTCCTTGTAAAGCACTCATGTAAACTTCTATATATACCTCCTTATAGAGAAGAATAAAACTTAACCTAAAGTATTCAAACCATATTCATATTTTAGCATAGTATCAGAGCAATCGATCCTAGATTATCTCTAAACCTTCATATCAAATTTCTCACATTCAAATCCAAAACCCATAATCAAATTCCTCATATTTAAATTCCTCAAAACCAAATCCCTAAACACATGCCCTCAAATCTTATATACATACCTTTCAAATCAAATTCCTTATATTCTCATATCACATCTTACTTCCGCTGCAATGTCAGGACCCCCTAAGATTCTCTCCCTTATTGCAGACTCATAGAAGCATGCGGTCAATCTTGCTGACTTGGCTACCCGAACTCGTTCTATTGCCACCACCAAAGGTTCTGCTTTTCATACATCCTCTCAAAAATCCGTATGGATTATCGACTCGGGTGCTACGGATCACATGACATTTGATCATAGCCAACTTATTAGTCGCAAATCATCCACTCCGTCGGTGATGTCTAATGCTAATGGTACCCCTCCCTTATGGTTGGGGAGGGCTCTCTATCTCTCTCTACTTCCCTACATCTAGATTCTATATTGCTTGTTCCATCCTTGGACCATAACTTGTTGTCTGTTGCACAACTTATTACTACTTTGGGGTGTACTGTAACATTTTGGTCGAATCATTGTGTTTTTCAGGACATCCTCATAGGAAAGACGATTGGTTGTGGTACTCGACAGAGCAAACTCTACTACTTGGACTGGGCACCAGATAATGAGACCAAGTTTGGTCAAGCTTTCACAACCAATGGAACTCGTTCTGAGGGGGGAGAAAGACAAAGTTTGATGGCATAAATGTCTTGGGCATGCCTTGTTCGGTTATCTTAAGAAGTTGTTTACATCATTATTTTCTAGTCTTGATGTTTCCAGATTCCAGTGTGATACGTGTGAATTGGCTAAGAGTCATCGTGTCCTGTTCCTATTAAGTAAGAGTTTGGTTCTGTTTTTTCTTGTTCATTCTGATGTTTGGGGACCTGCTAAAATTGCCACTTCTGCAGGAGCTCGATGGTTTGTCACATTTATAGATTATTCCCTTCTCTAAATTAAAGAGGAAGTCAGTTCCAAGTTTCAACAGTTCCATCAAATGGTGGAGACTCAGTTTCATGCCAGAATTCAGGTCATTCGTTCTGACAATGACGGAAAAATTCTCAACCATGATCTTAACAAGTTCTTACACGATCATTGCATCATATATCAACGTTCATGCCCCTATACTCCCCAACAAAATGGAGTGGCTGAAAGAAAGAACAGACATTTATTGGAAGTAGTTCGTGCCTCTCTTTTTGGTGCCAATATGCCTCGATCTTTTTAGGGAGAAGCCATAGTCTCTGCAGCATACCTCATCAATCGAATTCCTTCTAGTATCCTAAATTTCCAAATATCACTTCAAACACTTCACCACCATATCCAAATGCCTCTCACCCCAAACCTAGAACCCCGAATTTTCAGCAGTGTTGTATTTCTCCATGTACATGATTACCAACAAAGAAAATTGGATCCCCGAGCTGAAAAGTGTGTTTTCATTGGCTATGCACCTCATTAGAAAGGATATCGATGTTATCATCTTCCTAGTCAGAAGGTCTATACCTCCATAGATGTTGTGTTCCAAGAACACGACTTATATTTTTTAGCAGCACATGAGGAGAATTAAGAATCCACCACTCCTCAAATTCTTGATTTTTTTCCCCAAGATGTCACTCTGCTTCAAAACGAACGGTCGCTCGTCCTTAGTTCTTCGAACACAGAGAATATGGTTCAAAATGATCGGTCGCCAGAGGAAAACGATTAGTTGTCTCCTCGCTGTCAAACTCAAGAAGAGGAAATTGAACCGTTTTATAAGATTTTGCCCACTCCAGTACCACACCAATCACCTGCTAAGGAAGTCATTCAAGTACCATTTTTCTTGAAACTGATAACACTAATGAAATATCCCATGATGATTTGATTTCAAAAGTTACAGAGCCTACATATCAGCTTCCAGAATGGAAGAACCGTGTCAAACCTCGAGTACAATATGAAGTAGATCTTAAAGTCAAAGGGAAATACCTCATCAATAATTATATCTCTCAGCAGATTATCAGAGGAACGTATGCACTTTGTGAAATAGTTGGCTGACATATCTATCCCCAACAATGTGACTGAAGCCTTAGAATACCCAAAATAGGAAGAAGTCATGAATGAAGAAATGCGAGCCCTTCCAAAAGAATGTCACATGGAAACTTGTGCCTTTACCTCATGGAAAGAAGACAGTAGGATGCAAGTGGATTTATACTGTGAAACTCAAAGCAAATGGATCCATTGAAAGATATAAAGCTAGATTAGTGGCAAAGGGGTACACACAGAGATATGGGATGGACTACCAAGATACCTTTGCCACAGTAGTTAAGATTAATACTATCAAAGTCCTATTATCTCTAGCAGCAAATCTCGATTGGCCATTACATCAGTTTGATGTCAAAAATGCATTCTTACATGGAGACTTGGAAGAAGAAGTATTTATGGACCTACCACCGGGATATAATGAAGCTTGTGACAAGAAAAATCTTGTTTGCAAGCTCATAAAGTCATTATATAGATTATAGCAATCTCTTAGAGCATGGTTTGGTAGATTTACTAAATATATAAAGAATTTTGGATATACACAGAGTAATTCAGATCACACACTATTCGTGAAGCGTGATGGAAGAAGACTTACTACATTGATTGTTTATGTATATGATATAGTCATAACTGGAAACGACACTAAAGAGCAACTGAAGCTGCAAAAGTATTTGTCTCGGGAATTTGAGATGAAGGATTTAGGTGATCTGAAGTACTTTCTCGGAATTGAGGTAGCAAGGTCAAAAACTGGTATATTTCTATCTCAAACGAAGTATGTAATGGATCTACTCATCGAAACAGGAATGCTTGGGTGTACGCCGGCTGACACACCCATTGAGATGAATCACAAGTTGTGTGAAGACATGGACCAATAACCAACCAATAAAGAACAGTACCAATGCCTTGTTGGAAGGATGATATACTTGGCACACAGAAGACCAGATATTACGTATGATGTGAGTGTGGTTAGTCAGTTTATGCATTCACCCAGTGTTTCTCATAGGAATGCAATTCATCGGATCTTAAGATACCTAAAGTCAGCCTATGGAAAAGGATTAATGTTATCAAAAAATGGAGATCTTGAATTTGTTGGATATACATATGTTGATTGGGCTGGTTCCATTACAGATAGACGCTATGCTTCTGGTTACTTTACATTAGTGGGAGGTAACCTAGTCACTTGGCGGAGTAAAAAATAAAATGTGGTTTCTCTGTCTAGTGCAGAAGCAGAGTATCGAGGAATGGCTCATGGAGTTTGTGAATTATTGTGGATCAAAATACTCTTAACAGAATTAGGCTTCAAGCCAAAAAAGTCAATGGAGTGTCATTGTGACAACAAGTCAACTATCGATATTGCCCATAATCCAGTTCAACATGATCGAACCAATCATGTTGAGGTGGATAGACATTTCATCAAAGAAATAATTGAGAATAAGATTATCCTCCTACCATTTGTAAAATCAGAAAATCAACTGGTAGATTGTAACGACCCGGTCCTAAATAAATAGGTAAATATTAATTTATTCAGATAAAAGACCATTTTGCCCATAGAATATTTTATTAGGTTTAAAGTTGACTTTTTGACCATGAAGGAATTTGAGAATTTTGACTATGTCGTTGCATAGAGCACGGCGAGATGAGTCCGTAGACACGTAGTGGGCTCAAATCGTAGTTGTAATGAAGAAGTTACGAGCAAAACATCATCAGTGGCATAATCGTATTTTTTGTGAAAAGAGTTTGATAAAAATCTGATTTTTCTATATATCTCTCTCTCTCCCCGAGCACACACTCTCTCTCTCTCCCCTATACCGTCCCTTTCTCTCTTTAGTTCACGACCGTCCGGCCAGGGTTGGATGTGAGATCGATCACGTTCCAACCGGCTCGACGTCATGGTCACGTCGCACCCAAAATCACGGCCAGAAACCCCGAATTTCGGCCACGGTATCAACTAGTTTGAACCGGGTTTTTTCCCGTCGTTGCGCCGCCGCCTCCGCCACCCAATCCCAGTGAAACATGTATGGTTCCTCACTTATTTTCCAAGCTCTAGCTGCCTGTTGGGTAGGATTGGATTGATTTTTCGTCTAGGATCCCGATTTTGCAACCTAGGTTTTGGCTGGATTTCAAGGTAAAATTCTGGCCGATTGCCGTCTAAATTGGACCTCCTCGTAGTTAAATAAAATGCTCCACAGTTCAAGTAGGGCCTATAGCCGGGAGGGTGGCCCGTGATTTTTAGATTTTCCAGTGATGCGTAATCGCGTTAGACACCCACGCGCTGCCGGCGTGTGGGCACTGTAGAAAATGGGCATTGTGCCCCGATGTGATCCCTAGGTTCTCACGAGCGTGTAGGGGTGCTCAGATTTCAATTTGGATACCGTTCGAATCCCGAACGGATTTCGCCTATTGGGTGTTATCCAGGTTCGATAGGTTTGAACAGTTGGATTGTCTTGAACTTTAATATATCTTGATATATGCATTCCTAGGATCGTGTAAGATTCGACGGATCAGGAAACGGAGTTCCGGATACTTCGAAAATGCCAAACCTAGGGCTAGGTTTACAGTAACCTTTTGATCGCGCGATCGTAAGTGATCCAACCGTCCGATTCGGACCAAACTTGTAAGATGTGTATCCTAAACCTTGTAGAGCCTATGGGAACTTTCGAATCGAAATTTGGAGGTCGTGGGCCCCGCGGGCCCGTTTAACCAAAGTTGGGTTGTTTGACCCTTGGTTGACCATGAGTCTTCTGAGGTAGTTGTACCTTCCTAGGAGGATTATAATGACCCTAGTGACAGGTCTTGAGCGTCGTTGAGTTATGTTGATTTTGTGGGATTAGGATATTAATTTATTGTTTTAAATTGGGGGATTATTGGATGCTATATTGTGGTTAAGGTTTATGCTATTTTGGAAATTAATATATATATATATATTATAAAGATATAAAGATGTTTGATTTCATTGTCAGTACCATCCTGTGATTGTGAGGTCTCATGTGGCGTAGGATTTTCCGACGTTGAGACATACCCCATACGTGGCGTTGGATTTTCCGGCGTATGGGGAGATGTTATGATTGTTAGGTCACACGTGGCGTATGATTTTCCAGTGTATTGACAGACCCCATATGTGGCGTTGGATTTTCTGGCGTATGGGGAGATTATGTTATTGTTAGGTCCCACGTGGCGTTGGATTTTCCAGCATATGGAGAGATATTGTGATGGTTAGGTCGCACGTGGCGTAGGATTTTCCGGCTTGTTCACATACCCCATATGTGGCGTTGGATTTTCCAGCGTATGGGGAGATTATGTGATTATTATGTCTCACATGGTGTAGGATTTTCAAGCTTTGAGACAGACCCCATACGTGGCGTTGGATTTTCCAGTGTATGGGGAGATATTGTGATGGTCAGGTCGCACGTGGCTTATGATTTTTTGGCGTGTTGACAGACCCCATACGTGGCGTTGGATTTTTCGGTGTATGGGGAGATTATGTGATTGTTAGGTCTCACGTGGCGTAGGATTTTCCAACATTGAGACAAACCCCATACATGGCGTTGGATTTTCCGGCGTATGGGGAGATATTATGATTGTTAGGTCACACGTGGCGTATGATTTTTCGGCGTGTTGATAGACCCCATACCTGGCGTTGGATTTTCCGGCATATGGGGAGATTATGTGATTGTTAGGTTCCACGTGGCGTAGGATTTTCCGACGTTGAGACATACCTCATACGTGGTGTTGGATTTTCCCGCGTATAGGGAGATATTATGATTGTTAGGTCACACGTGGCTTAGGATTTTCCGGCGTGTTGACAGACCCCATACGTGGCGTTGGATTTTCCGGCATATAAGGAGATTATGTGATTGTTAGGTCCCACGTGGCGTAAGATTTTCCAGCGTGATGACAGACCCCATATGTGGCATTGGATTTTCCGGCGTATGGGGAGATATTATGATGGTTAGGTCGCACGTGGTGTATGATTTTCCGGTGTGTTGACAGACCCCATACGTGGCATTGGATTTTCTGGCGTACAGGGAGATTATGTGATTATTAGGGAGATGAATAAATTATTGTTATGTTATACTAAGTTGAGAAAGAAAGATGTTTGAAAAAGATTGTGTTTGGTGAGTTGTGATTTAAAGAAAAGGGAAAGGGATCAATTCTAGAGTCTATCATTTCGTATTACTGTAATTGATTGGATGTTATTGGGATTGGGATGTTTGTAGGAAGAACTACGTGTGGCTTGATCCCTTAGTAAGGGTATGTAGGTAGCATGGGATCTCACCCAGGTGCAGCCGCGGGCTAAACTTTACTCATGTTGTTTTATTGAGATTGGTTCGGACCTTGTTGGTCCTGAAATTTGGGTGAAAATGAGATGCAGTCGTGTTAGGAGGTTAAAACTCCGTATGTTGGATATTTGGGAAGTTAGATGATGGAAATTGCATTTGGCATCCATAAGTGTGTTTGAGTTTAGATTTGCCTTGTTTAAGGTACTAGTTGGCTTAAGGACCTTGTTGGTAGTTTGGTTACGAATTATTTGAAGGCTGGAGGCCGAGTTTGTGAATTGCATGAAATTATCTTGTGCATGCTGCCAGTTAGTGATATTAAATGTGTTTAATGCAGGTTGAAATTTTTGGGAAATGTTTAATTTACAGGGGAGACTCTGCCAAAATTTTGGTAGAAAGTCTTGTACCCTTATTCCTGTTTGGGAAAAAGAGGATATAGTTTCAGAAGTAGGCCCGACATCGGGGTGATGTCGGGAATTCCACAGGATTCGTCTCGGGTTCCGAGGAATTCGGGGCGGGTCCTGTCACATATATCTTAACCAAAACTGTTTGTGGAAGAGTATTTCATGATTCACTCACCAAGTTGGGCATTGGTGACATATATGCATCAACTTGAGGAGGAGTGTTGACTTGAGTCTCCTAATTAATCAATGAGATTTATTTCCTTGATTAATTGAGAGATTTACTTTCTTATTTTATATAATTGATGACAAATCATTGTATAATTTGGAGATACTATCTTAATTTATTACTGTATATATTTCCTCGTAAAGTACTCATGTAAACTCCTAAATATACCACCTTATAGAAAAAAATAAAAGTTAACCTAAAGTATTCAAATCGTATTCATATTTTAGCAATAGGTACCTCTTTCAATTGAAATTTGATTCAACATTTTCATCATTAAATTTATGGCATAATTACTGATGAATACAAGAACCCATTTTCTGACCACAAAAAAAAAAAAAAAAAAAAAAAAAAAAAAAAAAAAAAAAACCCACCCACCCCCTTAAGTGAGTTACCAAGAACCAACGGGCCCAAGCTAGAGTCTCAAGTAAGGTCCCATGTTGTAGCTTAGGCTTGGACGCATCATGAGTAAGAGAAAAGCTCCAACACTTTTACTGTGAATCGTTGAAGCTCTGCAAGAAAAGTAGGAAATTCAATTGAGGGTGTGGGTGTTGTTTATGCCTTAGCAGAGCAATAGTGGGTTTTCTAAAATTTCATTGATGTTTATGCAAGGCAAACGTCAGTTTAGAAAAAGACAAACTACATTTTATTCTATAGCTATGTCATGTATCAAAACGTTGGATTGTTATAACAGCCTAGAGGGAGCGAAATGTGAAAAATGCGTGACTCTAAATGTAGAGGCTCGAGTGGAAAAAAAACAAAAAGACCCAACAACCTAGCTAGTCCTCCTACCCAGCACTACCCGCCACAAACATACTACAAACTATCAGCACTTTCACTTCCTCTTTCTACTGCGTCACACACATACTGCAAACTATCAGCACTTTCACTTCCTCTTTCTATTGCTAATTCTTGTAGAGATGAGATTGAGATTGGGTTCTTTTTCCACATATAATTGATTGATCGATAAGGTTTAACTCTAAAATTAATTGGCAATAAGTAAGTGATAAGCTTGTTTATAGTCCCTTAACTTTTCATTGTGATGTATAAATTAAAAAAAGAACATGAGTGAGCGACCATGAAAAATTTGCGGTGAAATATGTTTAAACATAACTTTATTGAAAAGATTAACATAATAGGATTGCAATTTTCCAACATGCAGTACTTGAAACAAAAACAAGCATTGTGGGCATCACAATCACATTACGAACGTAATGGATGCCCATTATTTTATCAAATAAAGACACGAACTCAAATGAAAACAACATGCATTCTTAACCCTTGCTGATCTCTCGGTGATCCTTTCGTTTCATGTTTCGTAGCGCGCAAGTAATTACCAAGTGATCAAAGGGTCTGCTTCTTGACATGGCAGCACTTATAGCTAAAGAATGTCTCCATGGGATTGCCACACTCGTAGCAGATCATGGCCGCTAGGGTGCTTCCTGTTGCACTTGGGATGCTAAAGCAGCTGCAGACGTGACCAATTTTTACAACCTCCTCCTTATGCTGTTGCTCAAAAACTTGTCCAAAGTTTTCTATTGTTATTGTTACTTGCTGATTCCACGTGTGGTATTTCTCCAGGACCGTATAGATTGTCGAACCGGCACCAATGGTCACGATCCTACGGCCTTGGATGAGCACAGCCCATCCACTCTTGTCATCTTTGCAGGAAAGCAGCTTTTGAACTTGTCTTACCACGTCGTCAATCTGCTTGCTGCTAACCTTGATATGGAACATGGTTTCTATGGCGGACCAGAAGGTGTGAAAGTTGTCATCCCCTGCATCATTATTTGCATTCTTCTCCACATGATATAACTCAAGAGAAATCTTTGATCTCTTTAGGATGTCATCATTTTTAAGAGCAGTTGCTTTCTCCTTGAACTGATTCGTCCAAACTGAATCCCCTCCGTAGAAGAAAATGTACTTCTCCTGCTTGATCTGTTGGTAACAAAAATGTAGATGTAGAGTCAGTCGATGTTTACATTTAAGAAATGTGCGACCTTCACTGCACGATTCAATGACCATGATACTAATTTATTGAAGTTCTCCTTTAAAGATCATGCATATTTCAGAAAAGAATTAACATACCCATTCGGTTACAGATGTGTGAATCCCATCTATTACCGCGGTAAACCATGTATCTCGGAGAGAAAGTAAGAGTTCTTCTTCTTTTTTCTGGTCGAAAGGGAAGGCTTCTTTTCCCCATATCGAAATCATGCGCAGAGCGTTCGAATGTTGGAGCTCACTTTTTGAGTTCAAGACCACCAGCATAGGCTTGCCATTGAAGTTCCAATCTTCCTTGATGTACTTGATGCCTGCTATGTGGGCACCAGCCTGGCCAGCTGTGTACCATGGCATCTTAACCCTCAGGGTCTCAAAGTTGACTTGCAGCTCTGTAGTCCATTTCTCCACAACAGGAACCCAAACAATCTTATACTCGTTACTTTTCTTAGTAAAATCATAGATGGGTTTGAGAAGAGAAATATAATCTTCTGATATATCTAGGCTCGAAATGAACATTAACACATTTGTCGTCCTTAGGATGTCGATGTGAACCTGTGTAGATAATATTAATGAATTCAGGATCTTGATACATTCTATATATGGTTATTCATTCAAATTCAAAAGAAATATGTGCTATGATCGAGAAAGCAAACCGGTTTCTTAGTAGAACCATCCAAAATGGTCGTGTTGACATTATCCTTGAAAAAGATCAGGGTCTTCATAACCTCCATAATCTCAGTAGGAATTTGAAAGAGTTGCTTCAGCTTCATGTAGGTCTGTAGCTTCTCTGTATTAAATAAGACAAAAAGGGAATGTCAGCATTGCATTACAAGAGCAACATATAACCTTTCCTTGTGAGTTCTCATCAAGCAACCTACCTATTTCCTCTTTGCAGATCTTAAGATGTAGTTTGAGTTTATTGAGGATGATTATGATCTTATGAGCATACTGGACAAGTTCGGGTGTGTTCCCCCTGACATGAAGGAAGTAAAACAGTTATACTATGTACAAATCAGTTGCTTCATACGTATGCTGTTTTGGATGACGTACGTGTTATATTGTTCGATTCGACTGTCAATCTAAACAATTGAGTAAGCGTACATGATGTATAAGCATGGAGAAGATGGATGAGACTTACTCATCACTAGTAAGGAGGCTGATATTAGTGGCGCAAGCTACAGTTGTAATGATACACCAGTAGACATTCACTGAGATATCTTTCCTTGCACTTGCCAAGATTTCTCTCAACTCTTTTACCTCATTATAAGTAATGGACAGCTTCTCCAACTCAAAGATGCAATCAATCACTTGCAAGGTGGACATTATCACATCGTTGAGCTGAGCAACTGCTTGGCCTCTTTGCTTGAGGTTTTCAGGCTTGAGAAGGACTGGTACTCCCTTGAGGAATGCCACAGACTTGGCAAGTTGGTCAGATTGTTGATGCTGGGCAGTGAGCCAGAACTCACCATATTCCAAAGAAAAAGCAGCCAGGGCCAGCACAGCCTTCGCTTCCCATGAATACTTTGACACCTTGTTAAGTATTTTCAGCGTAGCATCGTGGGCATTCTCTTCACCTGGAGCCTTACATGGCACCTGAAATGTCATATTTAATTACTATGATTATTAGTTAAATATGTATTAATATGTAGATTTAGGGCTTGGTTTAGTGGTATTTATTTTCTCGTTGTTAGAAAGTAATTAAAGAATCAAAACCAATAAGGAAATTATAATGCCATGAAATTACCTCGCGAATTATGGACTTTAGAAGGCACAATGGCGTGCTGAAGCTGGATGCAACAGTTATTCCATCCCTAGTGTCAGCATGCACTTGGGTGGCCTGCAAAAGAAGTCACAAGCAATAAATTACAACCCCTTCTACTTGTTGAACTTTGAATCCTAGTCCGATTGGTATACGATCCTAGATGAAAGGACACCCTAACCCACTACTTCCGGAATCTTCACACCCCACCCACTGAAGTTATTTTTGGGAAAGCATGGTCCTCGTTCACGTTCACAGAACCGGAAATTCTTGGTTCTTCTATTTGATTACGGATTTGATCCATGGAAAATGTAGCATAATTGGTTCTTTTTCTTTTGTTGCATTTGAATTGTTTGATGAAATTTTATTGTGTTTGTAGATGCATTCGATTGATAAAATGAAAGGGTATGTTATGTTGGAAAAGAAAGTACCATTGGTCTGAGGTGGAGCAGTAAATAATCAAATACTCCAATGGGTTCCGTGACATTTATAGTCTGTACACATTAAATCAAATGAAAGATGTACACTTTGTAACGTGCAAATTGTAGAATATATATGTTCCTTAATGTGCCAAAAAAACAACTAAGAGCCATGCTAAACCACAACCAATATCAAAATCATGATACCAACGTTGGTAATTTACACCGTGAGTAAATTATAATTTTTATTTGTACGTACCTTGTGGTCAATATTATCGATGATCTGCTTCGAACACTTAATGATGCTCTGAGTGATGGAGAAAAGAGAATGGACGTCAAAGGAATCATGCACATGACTAACTACATGAGTGGCATAAATGCCTTCCAAAATTTCTGTGTCACTCATGGCAAACAGGCTCTTCTTCTTAGCAACCTCCATTGCTTCATCACTTGTAGTAGTACTACTCACTACTTGAGAGACCGAGATCGAGACGGAGACCATGGTGATGGCTTGGTTGGAATGGAAACTCTAGGTATTGGGGTTTAAGGCGCAGAACACAAAATAACAAGGATGGCTTGTCTTTGCAGTGAGTTCAGTGCTTGCCTACAGCCCTATTTATAGTCTTCTAAGCTGATTCCCGTCGGACACCTTAATTAGGTCAGTAGCGTATAACAAGGATCCACCACGTTATTTTATTATGCTCCTGATTTGCCATATGATATGTTTCACATTGGATCTAACTTCTTATATATATATCCCTCAAATAATTTTATTTGAGGGACGCTCTTTAGGGTATCTTACAATTTTTTTTTCAATGATCCAAACCATCTATTTTTTAGGTCTTCATTCATAGATCATCCTTACAAAAAATTAGACAAATCGGAAACCGTTTTGACATCCAATTGTGTCATACAAAATCAATGAACACGGTGCTTCAAGAAAGTAACTCATGATTCAATACCTTCTGTTACGTGTCTGTTAGTGTGGGATGAGCTGGCTGTTAGTTTCTGTTAACTTAATTTGCTAGTTAGTTAGCTAAAATATATAAAAGCCTTGACCTGTAAGTTCTGTAATCATCTAATGAGAAAATCAGTTTCACAATATTTCTCTTTTTCTCTTTTTCTGTTTCTTTCTCTCTCGATACCTCTATTTCTCAAAGCTTGCTTGAGCTCATCAATGGCTTCCATGAAGAAAGATTTCAATATATACATATACATATATATATTAATGTGCTTTCTTGTTTCAAAAAATTAAAGGGCTCTTGACAGATAATCAATCGGAAATAATTGACTTATAAACTTAACAAATAGATAGTTTGGATCAAAGAAACAATAATTATATTGCTCGCATTCCAATATAATTATATCACTCGAAGAAACAATAAAATGAAATAAAAAAGACATACAAATCTCGTGTTTTGAGTATTGAAAAAAGAATACAGTATATCATGATCAAGTGCCAGTTTGTGTTTGCAACAAAATGTTATTATTATTTTCTCCAGTTGAGCATTCCCACTGCCTAACCATCCATGGCTGAGAAAGTATTTAATGGTTGTGTTCCTCTTATTTGAAAATAAGAACATGCTTGCATGATTGAATATAAGACACTTCATCAGCGTACCAAAACAATTTACTCTTTTTTTCTGTGCAGATCCGAAGATCGCGATATATATATTTGCACTTGTCGTCCATCGTCATCGATGTCGCTCCTGCTTTACGTCACCACTAATTTTTTGTTAAAATATCCATGCGAGTGTTCGTACTTACGTGTTAATTGGTGGCTTCTGAGAAGTAGAAATTACGATGTAACAAATGAAATAATAAAATAGCATTTGTCAACAATGGCGGGATCATGAATTTTTCAACGCGTGGACTAGTTAAAGTTGTTAACTTAAAATCTAATTATCAAATTTTTTTTTCACTTACCGTTTCTATAGTCTTTTTATAAATAAAAGTATATATTAAATCATATAAATCACATTAGTTCATAACTTCATTAATTAATTTTCAATAAATTTTAACATAAAATAAATACATATTAAATGCGACCAAAAAACACTTTAACAACATAATTAAATGTGTACCTATTTAAGTTTTGTCATGCAATCTTTGAGAGAATTGAATTTTTTTGTTATTGCATTTGAATCAATAAACAATTTTTTTAATTGTAGACAATCATATAGTCCGCTAGAAACTCATTCTCCATTTTGTTGCTAAGAGTTGTTTTAACGAGTTGAAGAGTTAAGGCTAAGACTTTACCCTTTAGTCGAAGTCGAAGTGTTTTTGTTGGGATTTAGAAAACAAAAAGTCGTGGTCTCTGTAAGGGGGTGAGGGTTGTCAAATTGATAAGTTATTTTAAAACAAAAGGCCCTACAACTAAATTGATAAAGAATTGGTTTGAATTTTAATAGTTTAATAAATACGAGCTATACTTAAAGAATAATGCTACTTTTATCACATTTGTATACCATATGTTTATACCATCTTATGTGGCAGCTGAGGTGGACAGCCACATCAATTAAAATTATTTAATATTTTCTTTTCTTTTATGATTTATTCAAATATTTGTTTTTCTAATTGTCTTAATTAAAATACACTTAATTGATTTAATTGATGTGACATATAATATGGACATGCCACATCATGTGGTATAGAAATTTGGGATAAAAATGTGGTAAGTGTAGCATTACTCATATTTAAAACAACTCGTTTATAGGATTTTTTTTTTACCCCCAAAAGCTTCACTATGCTACAACCCACCTAAGCCATTGGAGTAGTTCTGCCGGTGTTTGTGAATGCAGGGTCATAAGAACTGGTGGGCAGTTTGGCATGCACTTAAGCTCCATTTATCATGAGTGCTGGTATTTTCACCATCTGTCCTATTTTCTCATTAACTTTATCTTCTCATTCATCATGTAAAATTGAAAAAACACGGTCTTATCTTTCCACTCACCATTATTCCTCCATTTGATTATTAATTCAAATAAAACCCAAAAAGCAAGTTAAAAAATTTATAAAAAAACCCAAACAAACACATCAATCTCTTCCTATTCTTCTTATTCAATCACAGTTCCAAAAAAATTCCCAAAAGACACCCCTTTTTCCCAAGCCCCTACTGCATGCTCCTTGCTTTCATTGAAAGCATGCTTCAAGCCTTCAACCCCAGCCAATCCAAAATCCAATAACCCTTTGAGTTATTCAACCTAAAATCATACCAAATAACAAAGGAAAAAAAGAAGAATCAATTAAAAGAATCAATTCATTCATAGGGGGTGGCTGTCGAGATGAGGGAGGAGAGAAATAGGGAGAAAAAAGGAGGAGGGAGAGGGTGGATGGGTGCGTGGGGAAGATGAGACAGATGGTTAGGTGGGCCCTGGCTATTAAAGAGAGAGGCGGGAAGAGAGGAGGTGGGGTCCGGATGTGTGGCTGGATGGTAGGGCGGTTGGGGTTTCGTCGAGATAAGGGAGAAGGGAGTCTTAGAAGTCATTTTACAAAGGGTAAATTTATCTTTAAAATTTTGAAAATAAGGTAAGTGAAAAAATAGAACAAAAAGGTGAAAATAGCAGCACTCGATAATTTCTCCATGCTACATGTTCCTAGAAAGAACACAGACAACACATATATTTATTGATCCATAACTAACCATTGCTATGGCTATAATAAATGGATACATGTTGAATTTACTTAGGATTCTAATGAATTTCAAAAGAGTTATAAACACTTGTGAACAATCATCATATATATTGTAAAACAGAAAAAGAAAGCTATCAAAGTGTATGTGAAGTGAGATTAATTTACAAGGTCCCATATACCCATTAAAAAGGATTGTTATATAGTCTATTAATATAACATATAGTAATAAAGAAATTTTGTTTAGATCAAATAAAAGAAGTATTAATTAGTTAAGCATATAAAGAAGTATTTGATATATATATATATATATGTGCTTATTTATGAATATCCCCCATGTGCTTTCAAAATAGTCTCAGATTACCACATGTTCTTTGAAATGTCTCAATATACCACTTATACTTTCATAATTAAATGTGTTGGTGCAGCATCCTTGCACTATGCCCGCCCTATTTATACCCATATTCAGTTTAGTCTAAAACTTGTCCCAAATAAAATATTAATCCCCATGTTATCTCCATGTGAAGCTACTCAAACTGAAAGAGAAAATAGTAGACAAAAGGCCATCACAAATATCACAGTGGACACGTATGTAAATGTACCTCAATATAATTATAAAAAGAGAAGATAGATTTTCAGACTGTGATTTGTTTGTAAGAAGTCAAGTATATATTTTTCTATTAAAATTCCAAATAGTAAGAACAAATATAGTGTTCGGATAAGGAGTTAAGTATTTTCCTATCTGAACTCCGGAATAAATATAGAACTTGAGTTTTAATTGTGTTAAAGAGTTTCAATTTCATTTTGAAGGTTAAAAAACAGAACTCACATAATTGCTTCACCACAAAGACAATATAATGATATGTCATCGGAAGGGCAACTACTCTGATTGGGTGTTTTAAAGAATGATGCAAGAATGATGACAAGTATGATCCAATAACAAGGATCCACCTCATTTCACATTGGATCCAACTTCTTTTATATGTTAATCATTTCTTGTTTAAAAAAATTAAATGGCTTTGGACAGATAATCAATCAGAAATGATTGACATGGTCTAAAAGCGAAAAGCCCTACAATTCTACCAAATTTTAAACTACAGAAACAGATAGGTCAGTTTCGGGTGATAATTTAAAAAATATGCGACGGACTGCTTATTTTTTAGAGAAGACAAAAAATAAAAGACATACAAATCTCGTGTTTTGCTACAAATTATTATTATTATTTCTCCAGTTAAGCATTCCCACTAAACTAACCATATGGCTGACAAAGTGTGAATGTTTATGTTCCTCCTCGTATTTGAAAATTGAACATGCATGATTAAATATAAAACAATTTTACTCTCTTTTTGTGTGCAGATCAGAAGATCATGAAATATATTTGTTCATGTCTTATTTATGTACACAACTCCACCACGTTTGTGCATATGTGGCGAGTCGTCCGACGTCATCCATTTCGTTGCTGAATTACGTAATTTGTCTTGTTATCAATTTTTTTATGTCGCCGTTCATACTTACGTGTTAATTAGTGGCTTCCTTGAAAACAGAACAATAAAATATAGGATATGAATTGTGTGCATCAAATCATCCAACCGCAAAACGAAATTAGGATGCAACAAAATGAAACAATATATTAGGGCAATGTGAAAATAAAGAATTATATCTCTTTTTATTGCATTATAATTTTTATAGTAAGAAACTTAAAATCCTGATTAAATGAATCTTTTACTACTAATTCAAAATTTTTAATTATGAAAACTTGGTAATTTTGGTCATATAATCCACTCTACAGAGTCTATAATAAGAAAACTAATACGGGGCTGACCATTTGTTTGGGTTTACTTACGAATTTGGGGCTGAATATTTGAGAGGAAAATCTTTTTGTTTTTTTGTTTTTAGTTTTTGTTAGTTTTTGAAAATCCGTTGTACTTGAGAGGTAATTGTAAACTCAATAAATAGTTTTGATAAGATTTAGTTGTAATTGTAAACTCAATAATTTTGATATGATATGATTTGGCTGACCTGACGAACCCAACTCGGATTTTATAATCTTCTAGAAGCGTAGAAATTTGAAAGACATTGCGAGGGAGGATGAAAAAGTTGTATCTGTGTGTAGCGAAACATGACATGTATGCACTGATATTGAAAACATGAACATAACTACTTGATCTTGTAGTTCTGGAAATCAAACCGACGAACATATACATCGGTGATTATCACATTCACAATCATATTATTAAAACAAGGACATTCGAAAATCCTCATATTATTAAGGACAAACGTTCACTGAAAAATTAAACACATGCAAATATGAACTACGAACTCTGAACCCTGGATGGAGTTGGTACCCTCCCTCGGTCGTATCTAGTACCAATTGCATGGTGAAAATTAGTAGGGAGTGAGATTTCACATGCGACAGAACTTATAGCTGACCAATGTTGCCTCGATGGGAGTCTTACAGACTGGGCAACACTCCATGTTTCTAGCATTGCCAAAGCTGCAGCAGGCAGAGTGGGCACCAGAGGTTGTAGTCTGAGCTATAACCTTCTCGTGGTAAACTTGGAAACACGTTCCGAAGCTCCTTTCATGTGAAATCTGTTGCTTCCATTGGTCAAATTCATCCAAGACCTTGGCAATTGCCCAGCCATGACCACTGGTGACGACACTAGACCCTTTAATAAGCACACACCATCCACTTTCATCGTTTTTGTAGGAAAGTAGCTTGTGGACTTGTTTTCTCAAGGCCGTGTGCTCCCCATGCAGCTTATAATCAGATAACGTAGACAACAAGCTTTGTATGCTTGACCAGAACCGCCCAGCATTTGACTCATCTGAGAAGCTTCTTCCTTTTTCCATTTTCCCCACACAAAATAACTTGATATTGATTTTTAATTCCTCCAGGATGGAAACCTTTGCGGAGTTTGCTTTCATTCTGAACTGCTCCATCGAGTAGTCATCTGTGCCTCCATAGAAGAAAATGTATTCTCCCTCAGTCATCTGTCGGCCGAACAATAAGTTATATACACTAATTAGGGATTTGCGGATAAAACTCATCAAATAAATAGATGAACACTGTGTTTTTATGAACATTAAAATTTCATGATGATAATTAAATGGTTTCTGATGTTTTGTTTAAAGGTGATCTTCAAAAAAGACTTAAAAAATAGACGGTTGGTGTCGAACAACTATTACATACATACCCAGGTATCTAATGCCGGGGTCATAAGTTCTTGCATTACGGGCGCAATCCATGTCTTGACATTAATATTTCGGAAAGCAAAGAAATTGATTCCATGCATCCGAATCCAGTTGAGTGCATTCAGATTTTCAACGTCTCCATGTGGGTTCATCAGCACCGACAAAGGTTTATTCTGAAAGTACCACTCCTCCTTGATGTACTTGATTGTTGCGGGCGATAAATACTGCACTGCGTACCACGGCATCTTAGACCTCCATTCCATAAACTGCTCCTCTCTTCCATATTCAGTCCAGTCCTCCACAATAGGAATCCACACAATCTTACACTTGTTGTTTTCAGTTCCCTCATAAACTTCTTTAAGACTTACAATATCTTTTTGAGAAACATTGTCTAGTGTCGAAATGTAAAATGTTATGTACTTTCCGTCCAGCACGTCGATGTCAAAAACCTGTGTGGAAAAAAGAAAAAAGAAAGAGGAAACAAAAAAACAATTGAATTGGTGAGGTGTCAAAATTAGTAACAGCATACTAAATATTACAAAAAGCAATGTGCTATGAGAGCAAACCTCCTTGTTGGTGTAACCGACACTAAGGGTTGCTGGCTTCGCATAAGCATTATCCTTGAAAAGAATCAGAGTATTGAAGACATGCGTAATTTTACGAGGAGCATGGGCTACATGTTTCAGGAGCTTGCAATAGATCTTCGGCTCATCTGTGTCAAATAAATTAGAAAGGAAAAAAAATTAAAAAAGAAACAAAATATTCAGTGGTGCATGCACCGGATTAAATGTCAAGTTCAATGTCATATAATTCATCCACAAGCATCCCACCTATTTCTTTTTGACAGATTGTAAGCTGTCTCTTAAGCTTGGCTAGGATGTCGTTGATTCTTTTAGTAACAAAGTGGGATAGAATTGAAACAGCTTGTGGCTTCTCTCTGAAATGGAGGAAATCATGGTCTCAATGAGTTAATTATGTCTATATGGTTACGACATGAATAAAAGAAAGCATGCCCGAACTACTTACTCATCTCTAGTAAGATAGAAGACCTCCGTGGCGCAAGATACGATGGTTAAGATTGACCAATATGTATTTATTGGGACATCCTTTTTTGCACTCTTCAATGATGCATGGTTTGGATCAATATGTGCAGAAAGTTCGTCTAGCTTAAGGATGCACTTAATCACTTGCAGCGTCGCATTGATTGTTTTGTTGAGCTCAACCACTGTTCCCTGCTGTTTCTTAAAATTTGCAGTGGAATTGAGAAGGAGTGGAACGCGATTAAGGATTGCGAGTGCAGTGGTAAGCTGGTCAGACTGGGGGTAAAGCTGGGAAAGGAGCCAGGAATTTCCATATTCCATAGCAAAGGCTGCTAGGGCCAGCACTGCTTTCGCTTCCCATGAATACTTGGTTAGCTTTCCAAATATTCCTAGGGTTGTGGTTTGGGCACTATTTTGACGTACAGCCTTACATGACATCTGAAATTTCAAGAGCAAACAAAGACTTAGATGTGTAAGAAAGTAAATAATCATCAGGCATGTGCATATATCATTTTGGTCATGCAATTGAATTAAAAGAAAAGGAAATTGGTATGACCTCGCATCCAATGGACTTGAGAGCGCACAGTGGGGAGATGAAGTTATCGAAGTTTTGGGGTTTGATCTCATCACTTTTCGATACGATTGAGGTATGTGTCGAATGCTTGATGATGTTTTCAGTGATGAAGAAAAGAGAACGGACATCAAACTTGGGATGGTTTTCAGGAGCATGGTTTTCACAAATGATCTCCAAGATTTCTTCTGGCTCGGTTAAGGTAAACCCATTATGGCTGTACTCATTTAGCCGGATGCTGTTCATGATTAAGAACCAGGGATGGGGTTTAAGCAGAGGCAGAAACAGCAAGAACTAGGGACGGCTTCTAAGTGTTGCAAGTGAGCTGAATGTGCCTTGTCCACTATGAAACTGTACCTTTTTATAGCCTTTGTTTCTTCATCTGACGGATGGACGGTAACATGTTAACTACGCAAAAAGCGGATCCTCCTCTAATTTACTATTTTGAAATGGCCAGTCTACCGTTTCACACATGGATCGCGACTTGATTTTTTATTTATATATGCAGCTCATGAATGTAAAGTCAGTGCTCTCTCCCTCGGCCACAATCTGTATGTTCAGTTTATCATTTGATTCTCCAATATTATTATTTTGAGTAACTCGATCATATTTAACGTTTGGGGCCCATTTGGTTGAACGCATTACACACAAAAATACATTAAATACTTTTTTTTCCTTTCACATTGCGATTGAACACATTGCACCTACCATACCAACTATTGGGATTTCTCTACGCATTTTCCTAGCTCAAAAATTGCGCAAAACAATTCAGAAAGCAATTGATCACACAACGTACAAGATTTACAATGTTCGCTTGAAATTGAGTTTACACACAATATTTACAAGATTTACAAGGTTTGATCACACAACCAAGATTACAATTTTACAACACATAGGAAATAGCTTCTTTCAGCCCTCACAGTCTCATAAATCTCTCTCTCAATTCATCTCAATCAAAATTTCCTATACACCTTAAAAATCATACAGATAACATCACACGTGGACCAACGTGCTCTATTATAATGAAGAAGTTGACGTTTCAATCTCAATACAATTTGCAATGAGAATTGCTAAACATTCAACTACTCTTCACATCTGTGCACCAATGTACATAATAACCGCATTCAAGTACACCCCCAGTTAGGCACTAATAAGATTATATATTTCATTAAGTTGAGGATTGCCACCCCGCCAGGGAAAGCCACAGGTAAGTTCTTGAGTTCTAATAAGGTATCATGAAATATGCTTTCTATGTGCCTATCGAAATTATTGAAACCCAATTGCCGGCTTCAATCCCAACAAGTTAATCTTTTCTGCCGTGCTGATCGGATCCGGAATCACAAAATATACTTTGTATGTGCACACAAGTCCACGACAGTTCACAAGTGACAAAGTCATCCACCGTTAATGCCGACCTCATAGTAGTCTACGTCTTTATTTTGGGTCAGTGTCTACGTCACTTTATTTATTTATTTATTTATTTTCTTCCTGTTTCAGAGAAGTATCTACCTCAGTATTATATAATTCATACAATTGTTTACTAAACACATTTTAAGTAGGGGTACAGGCGTGTTGGACAGGTTAGAGGTCCCAACTATGTTACGTTTGTGCAAGTTTTCACATCTACTTCTTTTTGACAAACATGAAAAACATGTATTATAGAATCAAGATATGAATAACTCTAATCTAAAACCAAAAATAGTTCAAAATAATACATATATGTACAAGAGTGTTCAAGCACTAAGCGCTAGGCACTTGTTTGAGCCTACTCCACAATGTAATTTTTATCGTTATTTAGTTTAGGTTCCTTTAAAAAATAAAGAGTAATGAAAGGAATTAGAAGGGGGATAGAGGAGAAAAAAAAGAAGAAGAAGAGTAGCAGATGAAGAGCAGTGAGTGTACGTGAGAGAAAAGAGAAAACTGAAATGAGGGGAAAAGGAGGGAATGGATACTTAGAGCTTGTTGATAGGGAGGATTAGAATAGACTAGACTAGAATCAAGACATATTATGAACATTGTTATCTAACTTGGAGCACCGGCGGAGCCAGTGCATGCCCAGGGTGGGCACTAGCCCCCTCTCAACTATTGTTGTACATACAATTTTATGTTAGTATATTGTACAAATATTATAAAATTCCTCACAAATTCCTAAATGGCCTCTATTTTCTTTGTTTCTCTTTCATTTTTATGCCTAAATTTCTTTTGGATTGCATGTATTTTGTTATCATAAAAGAGTGATAGGTTATTCATACAAAAAGTAAAGAAAAAAAAATAGAGAAAAGTGATAAAATTAGGGATTTCTTAAAAACTAGGTTGATTTGTCATAAAAGAAAGTGTTTGAATTTTTAAAGGTGCCCCCTCTTACTTAAATTTCTGGCTCCACCACTGACTTGGAGGATGAAGAAGGACTATTCAAAAGAGGTTGATGACTGAAACTTATCCCTCATAATCCCCTATTTTCAAGGAGATTAGATGGGATAAGTTTTAGCCATCAACCTCTCATAGTCCCCATTTATCCATCAAGTTAGACAACAATGTCCATATTATACTATAAATGCACATGAAATATAGGCATTTTCCAATCTAATCTAGTGCTCCTTATAAATAAATAAAAAAGTGTTAATGCTGCAGTGGGTATACGGGAAAAGCAAAATGTTTAAGCTTGTTAAAAATCTTATTGGAACAAGACAAGTGGCTCTAAAAAGAGATAGAGTTTGAGTTCTCGGTGAATAGCAAACCACAACGCGGCTAAACATATAAATTTGAGATATCAAACCAAATTTATTGAACCAAAAGTTTTGGGGTTTGCACCCTTTTGGGATTTGAATCAAATTTGTTGGACCAAAAGTTCAGTTCAAGTTTTTTTAGGGAGATTTACTATTATACTTAATACAGGGCCTTTTTTATATAAAAATTAAAATTAAAATTAAAATCCCACATGAAATGGACTTTAAAAATACATCCAAAACCCATTTACAACATAACAAAGAGGTTTCGAACTCCCTATAAATTACAAAACTACCATCGATTTCTTAAAACAAGCTCAACTTTAAAACCTCATAAAAAATAAAAAATAAACAAAACACTTAATAGGGCATCAAAGTAATTAATAATTAAAATTAAATTCAATAGGTCCATATGTCATTTTTTGGAATGGTGTAGGGCAATGACAGAGCCACAATGAGGTTGCACGACCTCTTGGAACCCATGAAAATAGGCTTGGAGGTCCCTTGGAGCTGCTGGTGTGACCTCTTGGAGCTGCACACCAAGGCTATGAGGGATTGAGAGAGAGGGTGCAGCACCTCATAGGGTTTTAGAAATAGGGTATCTTACACACACAATATCAAGGTATCATAGAGGTTCGAACATGAGATCATTGGTTTGCAAGTCAATGCCCTTTTCCACTGAGCTAGAACTCATTGAAGTTCAATTTAAGTTTCCTCATTCCTTGTGAAATAGTCAATTTGGGAAACACTAAACCACCTGTACCTCCCTCAGTTTAGATGAGAAGTGTCGAGTAAACTGTTGCCACAGTTTCACCTCCATAGGCTAGCTACCTTGCGATCAAGGGCGTTGGAATTAGGAGTTCCTGTGCAAAATAAAAGGTTGAGGCCCCCTTTATGTACTAATAAAAAGTTTAACTAAAACCAATAAAACTACTACCAACATCAATAATGTCCCAAATGTAACCGTCTGCACAGTTGGACATTTGTGTAGTGTTATACAAAAAGTCTTGATGTTATTAATCGTGATATCATTCATTATCTGTACTTATTTTATCAAATATTTGGTGTGGGACTTCACATAACTCAACAAAATAGACCTATTCTTTTCACAAAATTTAAGGAGTCTCCTTGTAATAGAAAAGAGGTAGAAAGCCCAAACTATCAACCAAATACTTGCGAAAAGGCCATTTTTGTTCTCTTATTTACTGGGCTTACTCATCTCTAAGAGCCCTTCTATGTTTGGACGCTATGTGAGTGCAGAGACCGCACGGGAGCTTCAATAATGAGAGGCTAATTTGAGGGGTTACAATGAGGGGTTCAATCCAACAGTCCAATAATAACTTTGCACTAGATCGAACAGTTATTAAAGACCCTCTCATTATAACCCCTCACAATAACAACTCATTCTAGCATCCATGCAAACCGCACAGGCTTTGGGCCAGACTTGCTTGTGATATTGATGTCATGAAACTCCTATTTAATACTAGCCATGACATACTGAATTGATTGTTGGATGACTTCAACTTTGTTAATATTTTGTTGAGTATGAGAGCATAACTTGACGGGTCCATAGGATGTAACATTATTCATCCTAATCTGTTTCTGTGATTTACTGTGTTTACAGTTTTTCTAGGTAGTTGTCTAGTCGTAGCAGCTACTCATCTAGTGGTCTTTTTAGAACAATTGTTGTAACAGTCATTTGGTTTTAGTCTTAGTGGTCTTGTCACCTACTACCAATTTTTTTCCTATTGGCATCATATAAATCATAGTCTCAAGAGAAACAACCATTTCGAATGGCTTCATGATGCTAAAATATTCATTTCTCCATGCCTAGAGCACATATAAGAAGCAACAACAAATCTTGAAGCGGCTACTAATTCGAGGAAAATACATATGATAGCGATGATGAAAAAGTTGTGGCCGATCACATAACATGACAATATCCAACAACAAAGATGAACATTACATTTGCAATACTGGACGCGCACACAACACTCAGACTCAGACTCATACTCACATGGGTGGACGTCACATTACCAAAGTAATGAAATGCCCATGATTATTGTAGAAACCAAAACAAGAAAGCATAATACTTATTCCAATATTACTACTATGGCATCTGATGCCCTCATAAACTCAGCAGAAACAAGAGCTTTAGTGATGTGCGTTAATGGGACCATCAGTGTGGCAACACTTGTAGCTCACATATGTCTCCATGGTGCGAGGACACTCGGGGCATTTCATGGTCTCAGGCACCTTCCCAGCAATAGTTGGGATATCCAGGCGGCTGCAGTGCTTCATAGTCTGAATAACCTTCTCATAGTGTGCTTTGAACGCAAGTTCAAATCCCTTTTCCTTTATGAAGGTCTTCCATGTGTCGAAGTCATCAAGCACTTTCAAGATTGTGAAGCCATGACCGCTCACCACCACGGTAGACCCTTTGCTAAGCACGGCCCATCCACTCTCGTTTTTGTAGGAAAGCAGCTTTTGGATTTCTTTGGTCACAGTGTCAGTTTGCTTGTTGACATTGGTGAAGAACAAGCTCTCTATGCCGTTCCAAAAGCGCCCAAGAACGCCAAGGTCTTCCCCTCCTTTGGGGCTCTTCCCAACACAGAACAGCTCAATGTTGATCTTTAAGTCCTTTATTAAGGGATCATTTGCAATGATGGTTGCTTTCTTTGTGAACTGCTGGATCCAGTCATTGTCTTTGCCTCCATAGAAGAAAATGAACTTCTCCTCTTTGATCTGTCAATGGATCAAATCAAATATGTTACAAGTTAAATCGAACCATGAATTTATTTGTGCACATTGTAAAACTTGAGTTAAAATGCATGCAGTTGTGAAAATTAATTTAATTACCCAGGTCTGTATGCTTGGGTGAATATCATTCACAATGGGGGTGATCCATTCTCTGTCATTTGTGATTTTATCTTCTATCCCTTTGTGGAAAGGAAAGGCCTTCATTCCATGAACCCGAATCAAGTGGAGGGCATTGGTGTTTTCCACCTTGCCCTGTGGGTTCATCACCACCACTGCAGGCTTACCCTTGAAGTGCCACTCCTCCTTGATGAACCTGATGCCGGCTACAGGTGCAAAATACTGCACCGTGTACCACGGCATCTTGGCCCGCAAGAGCTCGAACTTCTTTCGTAGCTCATCAGTCCATTGCTCCACAATGGGGATCCACACAATCTTATACTTATCCTCTTTCTTTGTTCCCTCATAAACCGGTTTGAGTATCGAAATGTCATCATCAGAAATGTCCAGGGTGGAGATGAACAACAGCACATACTTCCTCCTCAGCACATCAATGTTAACCTGTTTGAACAATTAGGAAGAACGGCAAATTAAGTGCCAAACTACAAAGAGCAATGGTTAAATTAATTTATAAGAAATGTGCTATGAGAGCAAACCGTTTTGTTAGTAGAACCATCAATGATTGGCTGCACAGTATCCTTGGTGAAAATCAGGGCCTTGAAAACCTCCATAACTTCGGCAGGGGTCTGAAAAAGTTTCCTCAACTTTCGATAGGTCTCTGCCTCCTCTGTTTCAAATAGAAAACAGAGAACAGACTTTAGCATTCAACAACGCCGCATATATAGTGCAACATATACAAGTAGTGAGTGATATGAATAAACTAGTACCCACCAATTTGTTTTTTGCAGATCAACAATTGTATCTTAAGCTTGTTAAGGATGTAGTGGATTTTTTGAGCAAATTGGGATAGGTCATAGTGTTTCTCCCTGCACCAAAGAAAACCAAAGTCATATACATAAAGTAGTACCAATAAATTCTCTTGCATATTGTTCAAAGAACTCATCTTGCACTTCTCCAAAGGCAATTTCTTTCTTGTGTTTTAAAAAGGCGGAGTGCAGGATGATCTTTTTGGAGTACCGATACGAGTTCCTTAAACAAAGACTATAACTTGTATAGACATGAACTTACTCATCACTAGTGAGAAGGGTGATCTTAGTGGCACAAGCTACAATAGTTATGATAGACCAATAGACATCCACAGGGATATGATCCATTGCAACTGCCAGTGCTGGCACATCCTTCGGATCATAAGTAGAAAGCTTCTCCAGCTCAAAGATACACTCAATCACTTGCAATGTGGTCTTGATCAGAACGTTGAGCTCCATAACCGCTTGCCTGCGCTTCTGGAGATCCGCAGGCTTCAGAAGCACCGGCACCCGCTTAAGGATTGCCAGAGACTTGGCAAGGAGGTCAGATTGATGAATCTTGGCAAGCAGCCAGAACTCTCCATATTCCAAAGCAAAGGCTGCAAGGGCCAGCACTGCCTTGGATTCCCATGAATAGTTTGAAACCTTGTTAAGTATTGCTAGTGTTGATTTGTGGGAAATCTCTTCACCTGGAGGCTTGCATGACATCTGAATTAACAATTATAGCAGATTAGTTAAAGGAATTATGCGGAAGAGTTAAAAAAAAAAGAGAATTAAGAATTAATTACTAGGCTATGTGATTTTTAATGACCTCGCAGCCAATGGACTTAAGAGTGCACAATGGGGAGCTGAAGCTGGCTTTGGGGGGCTTCTCATCTATGGTGTCAACGTGAACTTGGGTGCCCTGCAACAAATTCACAAGTAATCAACAATGGCAGTGTTCTAATAATCAAAAAGCTCAACAAAGTGATAAGTCCAGATTACTTCTAATTCTTCTAACAATATAATCAGGTTACTTTTAAAATTAAATTGACACTAATGGAGACTGGAGAGGCTGATCATATTATCCACAAATTATTCAGGTAAATCATATCTAATTTTTTTTTACTACAAGTGATGGTCTAAACTTCAAGCAATACTCAAACCAAGTTGTCCAGCTCAATAATATCTACATTAAGGCACTACAACTGAACTCATTTTGTTTTGGAAATAAGTTTATATATAGATATGAGATAGAGCATTTACAAATGGTTCTGTCTACCACAGTTTTTATTTTAAGGTCCCAAAATAAAATTTTAACAATATTCTCCATATCCCATTTGAGAGAAAAAAATATATATATTCTTGAAGAAAAAGTTAAGAGACATTTCTGTCAAAATAGTTTCCCAAAACAGTATAAAATATTCTGACCTCAGAGAAAAGAAAAAAGAAATTTATTTTTTTTTTTTTTTTTTTTTTTTTTTTTTTTTTTTGGTTTTTTTTTTTTTCTGGCATTGCAAAAATGTGGACCCCATTCCCCTTATCTTGAAGACCAAAAAGCTGTTAGTTTAGAAAACCAAATTACATGGATGGACCATGCAATAATGCAGCATGATGATTAGGGTGACTTTGGGTTAAATTTGGTGCGATTACTCAACTTTTAGAAACAATTACAAAAGATGCTGTCATGTTGGGGACCGGGACCCCAATAAGATTGGTGCTTCAGACGACTTAATTGTCCCATGTACTTGTCCTTTATTTAAAGAAATTGTCCTATCCTCATTTCTTCTGGTGCCATTAAAGTAGGACAAAGCCAACTCATAACTCAACCATATGAAGAATCAAAGTACTTGTAAGAAATAAAAACAAATCAACATCACCGCTAAGACGAAGGCAAGCTATGGCCCCAGATATCAACACGCGTCTTAATGTCTGTAGCTAGCATTTCTCTTATAATAAAAATACAAGACAAGACGAGTAGCAGCATACCTGCACAATGCTATCAACGTTCTGAGTTGAACGCTTGATGATGTTTTCAGTGACCAAGAAAAGAGAGTCGACATCAAACGAGTCGTCCTCATGAACATGGGTTGCATAAATGAGCTCCAAAATTTTGTTGTCAGACATGGTAAAGAGGCTCAGCTCACCCTCAATGTGGTGAGCAGTGTTGGTGACTGCTGAAGTCACCTTGCTCCCCGCATTTTGTGCTATGCCTAGCATGGTGAATGGAAATGGCTTACAGGTTTAACAACTCTTGGAAAAAACGCTTAATGGTAGAAGAAAACAGAAAGATGGTATGAACCTATGGCTATGCAGTTTAGTGCTTCCCAGTGCCGCTATTTATAGCCATGTTTACTTTGGACTGTAGCATATAAGTGTGGTCCAGCTCAATAAAATATTTCCACGTGTAGAATTTGGATTGAGATATTTCCCGATAAGGACCTGTAGAATAGAAGCATCTAGAGAGATGATATGCAATATTATCTTCCATACTTTTTTATGCATATTAAAATGAAGAAATAAATTATCAGCTAGGTTTATGTCTTGTTAAGAGAGGGCAATTCCACTTTCTTAAAAAAACAAAAATAAACCTTTTTTTTTTTTTTTTTTTTTTTTTTTTTTTTTTTTTTTTTTTTGGGTTTTTTTTTGTTTAGAAGGATACTTGGATCTTTCCTGTTTGAAAGTTGGCTAAACACGCTTATAATTTCATCATATTCTGAATGACAAAATACCCTTTTTTTGGCCTCCTTCAGAAAGTCCCTTTGTATGATATTGAAGAGCATCCTTGTTTGCAATTAAGAAGTAAATTCTTCAAGTTTCTCAAAGAAAAAAAAAAAGGTGCCCCTCTCTTGGTCTCTGTTGAGGAAGGAACTGCAGCCCTCCAATGAGGTCATGAACATGCTGACCTTCTTCCCTTTAATTCTTTTAGTTGTTTTGCTTCTATTTTAAGTCTGTGCTGGATATGTGAAAAGCATGTAGGTGTGTGGATCCCTCTCTTGGATGCAAATATCTCGACATTTGTCTACTTTCAGTTAGATAAAGAAAAACGTGAACGCGTAGATAATGATAATCTTATTTAGTGATTCACATGTGATGTTTACATAGTTTGATTTACCAAGTGTCACAAATACCACAAATGTCTCCATGTGAATGGGACCATCTTCTACCAAACCTGCTAAGTATCATAATATGAAAAATACTAAGAATATCACATTTATAAACCACATTGTGTATCAATTCTTTAATAAATGCCGAATCGATTATATTGGTGGACTCCACCATATTTTAAAAAATTGGTAAAGTGGTATATATCATAATAAGCATTGCCTAGGCTAAAAGTAGATTCCAAAGGATAATGCTCTTGAAGATAAGGAAAAGAGAAACTAATTTCGAACATGACAGGAAGCAAAGCAGGGCAATAATTTGCTGAGTGAAGACCAAAGAGATGATGTAAAACTTAGAAGCACATGGAATGATTTTCTTCAACAAAATGTGGCGCAGATTAAGTGTCTTCGTTTTTATTTTTGTTTGTTGTTGTAACATAGACTCGTATTTTTTTCTTTTGTTGAGTATAGCTCAGTTGGTTGAGCTCTTCCATCTTCACCCATGTGAGGTAGAGGTTCGAAACTCCTAAACACCCAATGAATATTTGTGTAAATCCCCCCCCCCCCCCCCCCCCCGAAAAAAAAAAATTATTGTACTAAAAAAAAGGAAAACATTCTTCACCTCAAAACTCAACTCATCATTTTATTTTTGTTTATTCCAATTAATTTTTTGTTGATTATAAATAATCTAATACAAAAATTATGTTTTATATAAGAGCATCGACAATGGGCTCCCTAAATTGCATTCTTAGACAAATTTTACGAAAGAATTGGAAAAATACAACTCCAATTATGCTCTTTATACACCTCCTAAAATATAAGGAGTGAGAAATGACTCATAGTGTCTCTCTATAATTTAATGTTGCTTTGTTTTAGGCATATTTTAAACTTTTAATTAATATTAAATATTTTTTATAGAGATTGACCAATTATATTAAATTAAAAAATAATTAAGTATTTAGGACTCCCTAAACTAGGGAGTATGATCGGAGTTCAAATTTTTTAGAAAATTCCAAAAATAATTTTTATGTGTTTTTGGCTAAATTTTAGTTAAAAAATAAGAAACATAATTGTAAATCCTCTAGTATTTCATATACATAATAAAAAGGGGCATCCAAAATCAATTGGGTGAGACAAATAATAACTTTTTAACATTCCTTCTCTCAACATAATAAATTTGTTCGGAAATCACAAATTATAAATTTTAAAAATTTTAAAAAGAAAAAAGAAAAAAGAGAGAGATCTCTCTCTAGAGAGGGAGAGGACCTTTTGCTTTTAAAAAGGAGACATGGAGTGGAATAGTCTAAAGAAAAGCAATTATGGTAATTCAATTTCATCCACATGTGCAAAGAAAAGAAGAGCAACCCTCGTGTTGCCGCATCCAAAATCTAAAAATTTTTTTTTTTTTTTTTTTTCTTTTGAATGAGGACCAAACAGAAAACATCGGCTTCACAGATTTTGAAGTTTGCTCTCAAAGCCATGAACCCATAGCTGCTTAATTAAAAGATTAATTAACATGGAGAATGCATAATGTTCAGACAAAAAGAAAAAAAAAATCATGATTTACAGATAACAAGAAGTAAGAAATTTCTCACATATTTTGTATTATATTTTGACGACCTAAATTGTCTGTTTTTTAGATATTTTCTAAAAAATTATGCGTGTAAAAAAAACACTTCAAATTTTTATTTATCTCTACACCTGCCACCAGAATTCGTTTTGGTTTCCCAACCACCACCTTATATGCAGCCACAATAATTTTCTTGATTTATTTGTTCTCATGGGAGGATGAGGTTTCTCACACACACATTACCAAAGTATCATGAGAATTCGAACATGATACTATTCATTTGCATAGTTCACTGACTCATACGGTTGATGGTACCAAGATCGTGGTGGCGATTTTTCTCCCGTGAGCTTGAATCAATTGTGACCAGTATCGAGTTCAATATAAGGAGAGTTGGAGGTCATCCTGTAACAGAAGTTGAGTTACGAAGAAATCGGTAAACATTATCTAAATTAATGTTTCTAAGATATGTGTATGAGTACTTCTTATAATCATCATTCTATAGTGAATTTGTTTTGAACTGAGGAGTCTCGTGAATTTTCTTTAGAGGTAGGGTTCTACTATGTAAAATAACTCTTTGTGTGTTCCATTATTTTATGCTCTGCAAGTTTCATGATTGATAAAGTATATCAATCATTCTATCAAAGTTTATTTTTATTTATTAATTATAATTTTAAATTGCCCTATTTATTGATTATAACGGTTCCATGAAAAGATATGCATAAAACATAGAGACCCTACCACTACTATCCAGCGACATCATAACAATTTCTAGACTCGATAGTCGAAGCCCTACCTAACTATATGGTACCAGCTAGGCCTGTAGATAAATTTAAAAAAACTTCAACCATAAAAAGGATGAATGGAAATGAAATCAAATTAATGAAAAAAATTTAACAAAAAATATGAAATAAGATGTATGTTGAAAGTTGGATGATCAATGCCACTGTTCAACTACTGTTCAACTGACCACGTTCTGCGAAACCAAGAAGAGATATTTAGGTCATGGCGTGACACCGGACAAAGACATTCTCATAAACAAAGTCACAACCACAAAAATCTCACTAGCTTTCTATCCAGAATTTCGGTTCACTATAAAGGAATTCATGAAAAACCAGTTTTCATGTCTTTTCTAATTAGATGAGAAATGAATGTAGTATTGTTTTCAATGAAACCACATAGATTGGATGAGACTTTGGGGATCCAATTTATGAAGGTAGATAAACACCTATCGAACGACAAGGAACTTATTATAGCTCCAGTAATTAAGAGCATTCTCCTGAATATTTTTATAAAAGAAAACATGCATATGAAAAAGATTAAGAACACAAAATTATATATAAAGAAAACAAAAATGTCTGGTTATAATTAAACCGCGTAGCAGATAGGATAAGACTTTGTTGATCCAATCCAAGTCCCCGCACAACTGATATGCCAACCAACTCGTAAGATTTTTTTTTTTAGTTGACTGGAAGATAAAAGTTGCTTTTGCCGACGACAACTGAACACGTAGCAATTTTCACACACAGAGCATGGTTTTCGTTTTTCGGTCTACAAATAATAAGCAAGTACGTGGAACAAAACAAGTGAGTAATTTGAGAAAAGAAAAGGTTACAACTTTTGGACGTACCTATGGAAGGGATTCTCATGGTGCGTGCTTAATATTAGTATTGAAACTCAAGGGGCTAAAATAAAATCCAAGGAAAATATATATATATATATATATATAGGCGATGACGAAAAAGTTTAGTGCATAGCATACCATAAGTTTTGTTTATTTATTATACATTCATTATTTTTTATTTATATGAACGCAAAGATACACACATTGGTAGGCATCACATTCGTATTTCTCCATGGTGTGTGGACAGAAGGGGCATTTCAGAGTCTCATGGACATCTCCACTCCAGCAGCACTTGGAATGTGCATGTGGCTGGAAGGCATCACAGATGGAATCACCTTCTCGAAGTGTGCTTTGAATTCGAGTTCGAATTCCTTTTCCTCAAGTTTTTCCATGTGTTGAAGTTGTTGAGTAACTTCAACATTGTGGATCTGTGGCCACTCACCACCATATAGTGGACCCACTTACTGGTGGATGCATGAATTTTTTACCGGATGTGCAATTTTGAAAGACTAAAAGATCTATATATAAAAAATATTGACAATCAAATATCCTTATACCTTGAAAGGTTTTTTAGGCTTTAGACATAAAAAAAATTCACTTTTGGAAAAAGCCAAAGCTTTTTCAAAAAGACAAAAAAACCGCTCAACTTTCACATTAAAGACATGCAAATGTATTGGATTCCTTAGGAAATCTAAAAATAAATAAGGGCATTTTAGTCCATTTTTGCTTCTTTTAAAATTTTTCTCTCTCCTTTTGCTTTTTCCAAAATGTCCCTTTTTTTTTCCATGACTTATGAATGATATTGGTATTGTTCAAATTAGGGCTAAAAATTAATAATAATATCCTAGTTTAATGAAAATTGTACTTTCTTTAGTTGTCAATTTATTTGGATCATTATAATTAATCACTGTACTTTAGATATTTTTGGTTTTCTATAAAGTTGTTCCACTTACAGTGTTTTCTTATCCATGTTATTTTCTACTCGGGGGCTGTGTATGTTTTGTTCTCATTAATTCATTTGTCGTCGATGTTCAACTTTTTAGGTTACAGGTCTTTTTCTACTTTTACTTTGATTATTGGATTAATTTGAACAAAGAGTGCTGCTATTTTCACCACTTTTTTATTTTCTCTATTCATTTTATCTTACCACTCATTAAGTAAATTTGAAATAACACAATTTATTTTTTTCGCACACTATTATCCTTAAATTACCCTTTAATTATTAATTCACAAAAATTCTCTTTGCTAATTATTAGTAGTTGAGATATAGAGAGGGTTAAGTTATTTATGAATGGGTAAATTTGTCTTAAATTTTTGAAAATAAGGTGAGTGAGGACATATGACAGGAGGTGAAAATAGCAACACTTCGTACAAATTAGGTACCATTACCGATCTTTGATCACAATGAATAAAATATTGGGTTTTACTTTCCAAATCATAGAGACTAGAGAGATTTGTTTTTCAAACACAAGTTCGTAGGATCAGAACTTAAGATAATTTAAAATATCATGGGTAATATGATGGCGCAAATTACGTAACACATAAAGTAGACTGTATGATGGGGTCAAGGGTGGTGATGTGAATAGAATCTGGACAATTTTCCCTTTGATCCTGGAGATTAGATGAGCAAGTGCTTTTTTTCAACAATCTTGAGTGGAGTTGGATCCCTCGTGAGAAGAATCGAGCTGCTCATGCACCAACTTCGATTGGTATTTGGTGCTAAGGCTGTGGATCTGCAAAGTTGGGCCAACAGGCCACCTCCATCTTTACTGCGTGTCTAGGTTTCTCACGGCCTACTTTCCCCTCCAAGTTAACGTATGGCTTTTGTCCGGTATAGAACCTGATTCTAGCCTCGCCTTTGAGGTCTAGTGGTTCTGTATCGGTTATTATGGTCTTATTGTTTCTCTTTATGACTGTACTGTGCCTTTCTACACCTATTTTGGGGCTCCTAATGAAATCAGTTTGTGTCCAAAAAGTAGACTCTAGATTTTGGCAGTCTTTAGTGAGTCACGCATTTGATGTTTTGGCTGTCATCTTCTACCAAAGCTGCTAAATCGTAATAGGCATTGCCAAAAAGCAGTATAGATTCCCGATAGCAGAGCCTAAATCGTACACGACAAAGCTCTTTGTTTTTTGGTAGTAAATAAAGGACAAAGCTCTTGAAGATAAGAAAGGATCGGAGAAGCGTTACTTTGGACACACATGACAGAAGACATCAATAATGGAAGGGAATGCCAAAGAGATCGATAATGAAATGAAAGGGAACTGGTGTTCATTGTGTTTGTTTTCATTTCGGTTGGTTTTTGGTTGTATATTCTGTGCTTCTTAGCGCGGATTTCTGAGTTGTGGGATGGGATGAAGTTTTTTTTAACGATCCATAAAAAGAAAATATTGCACGTTACAATAAATATTTGCATTTAGCATCTGTGCACTAATACGCATTTTAAAAAGATTTATAATTAGGACTTGAAGCTAAACCAGTTCAAGTCATAATTTGTTGGGAATACACTAATTTAAAAATGGAAAATAAAAATAAAATAAAGGAAAGGGGAAAAACAGAGAGAAATCTAGAGAGAGACTTTGCGTTGAAAAAGGAGACAGAGATTAGAAAAGGGTAACTATAAAATGATGTGGTTGTTCGATTTTGCTCCCTCGTGTTTAGGAGTTTCGAACCTCTACCTCACATGGGTGAAGATGGAAGAGCTCAACCAACTGAGCTATACCCAACAAAAGAAAAAAATACGAGTCTATGTTACAACAACAAACAAAAATAAAAACAAAGACACTTAATCTGCGCCACATTTTGTTGAAGAAAATCATTCCATGTGCTTCTAAGTTTTACATCATCTCTTTGGTCTTCACTCAGCAAATTATTGCCCTGCTTTGCTTCCTGTCATGTTCGAAATTAGTTTCTCTTTTCCTTATCTTCAAGAGCATTATCCTTTGGAATCTACTTTTAGCCTAGGCAATGCTTATTATGATATATACCACTTTACCAATTTTTTAAAATATGGTGGAGTCCACCAATATAATCGATTCAGTATTTATTAAAGAATTGATACACAATGTGGTTTATAAATGTGATATTCTTAGTATTTTTCATATTATGATACTTAGCAGGTTTGGTAGAAGATGGTCCCATTCACATAGAGACATTTGTGGTATTTGTGACACTTGGTAAATCAAACTATGTAAACATCACATGTGAATCACTAAATAAGATTATCATTATCTACGCGTTCACGTTTTTCTTTATCTAACTGAAAGTAGACAAATGTCGAGATATTTGAATCCAAGAGAGGGATCCACACACCTACATGCTTTTCACATATCCAACACAGACTTAAAATAGAAGCAAAACAACTAAAAGAATTAAAGGGAAGAAGGTCAGCATGTTCATGACCTCATTGGAGGGCTGCAGTTCCTTCCTCAACAGAGACCAAGAGAGGGGCACCTTTTTTTTTTCTTTGAGAAACTTGAAGAATTTACTTCTTAATTGCAAACAAGGATGCTCTTCAATATCATACAAAGGGACTTTCTGAAGGAGGCCAAAAAAGGGTATTTTGTCATTCAGAATATGATGAAATTATAAGCGTGTTTAGCCAACTTTCAAACAGGAAAGATCCAAGTATCCAAAAACCAAAACCAAAAAAAAAAAAAAAGGTTATTGTTTAATTTGTTTTCAAGAAAGTGGAATTGCCCTCTCTTAACAAGACATAAACCTAGCTGAAAATTTATTTCTTCATTTTAATATGCATAAAAAAGTATGGAAGATAATATTGCATATCATCTCTCTAGATGCTTCTATTCTACAGGTCCTTATCGGGAAATATCTCAATCCAAATTCTACACGTGGAAATATTTTATTGAGCTGGACCACACTTATATGCTACAGTCCAAAGTAAACATGGCTATAAATAGCGGCACTGGGAAGCACTAAACTGCATAGCCATAGGTTCATACCATCTTTCTGTTTTCTTCTACCATTAAGCGTTTTTCCAAGAGTTGTTAAACCTGTAAGCCATTTCCAATCACCATGCTAGGCATAGCACAAAATGCGGGGAGCAAGGTGACCTCAGCAGTCACCAACACTGCTCACCACATTGAGGGTGAGCTGAGCCTCTTTACCATGTCTGACAACAAAATTTTGGAGCTCATTTATGCAACCCATGTTCATGAGGATGACTCGTTTGATGTTGACTCTCTTTTCTTGGTCACTGAAAACATCATCAAGCGTTCAACACAGAACGTTGATAGCATTGTGCAGGTATGCTGCTACTCGTCTTTGTTAGAGTTTTAGGATCTTAGAATATGATTTGGAGAGAAGAGAGAAGAGAGAAGTCTGATGAAATCCAAAACTGCTCTGCTATACGTGTAGCAGAGAGAGCATTCTCATTACTCAGTGTTCAGTACAATATATCACACTCTTGGTGTGAGAAGAATATAATCGTTAGCACAGTACCAGCTGGATGCAATTCATCTAAGCAATCTCAGCCATTCACTATCTAACCAATCAAGCTATGACACCTGGACTAAGTATAAAGAAATATAACTAAGCTGAAAACAAAACTCCTAATCCTGAAATCAACTTAAGCACTTATAATTCAACACTCCCCTTTAAGTCTTGAGGTGATTTCACTCCAAGCATGCCTCTGAGATAATTGAATCTGTCTTTGGCCAGAGGTTTGGTAAAAATGTCAGCCAATTGTTCATTTGTAGGACAGTATTCCAAATTGATTACTCCTTCTTGCAATGCATCCTTGATGAAGTGATACCTCCTGTCAATATGCTTTGTCTTCTGGTGGAATACAGGGTTTTTAGTGATTGCAATTGCTGATATATTATCACAATGCAATGGAGTAGCTTCAGTTTGAAGCTCTCCAAAGTCTTCTAGCACAAAACGGAGCCAAATAGCTTGAGTAGTAGCCTCAGCTGCACTGATATACTCAGCTTCAGCAGTAGACAGTGCAACACAGTTCTGTTTTACTGAGGCCCAAGAAAATACTCCACTTCCAAAACTAAAAGCATACCCTGATGTGCTCTTGCAATCACCAACTGATCCTCCCCAATCACTGTCACAGTAACCAACTAGAATTGATCTTTTGCCTTTCACATATTCAAGACCATAGTCCAGAGTTCCTTTGATGTATCTCAAAACTCTTTTAGCTGTTCCATAGTGTCTATTTGTAGGACAGTGCATGAATCTAGCTAGCAAGCTTGAGGCATACATAATGTCTGGTCTTGTAGCAGTTAAGTACAATAAGCTACCAACAATGCTTCTGTATTGTTCTTCATTTGCAGCTCCACTCCCATCATCCTTAGCTAGTTTCTCAGTGGCAACAAGAGGTGTTGTCACAGATTTGCACTCAGTCAAACCAAACTTGCTCAACAAGGTGCTAGCATATTTCTTTTGATGTAGAAATATACTAGACACAGTCTGCACAACTCCCATGCCAAGGAAATGGTGAAGTAAACCCAAATCAGTCATCTCATACTTAGCCATCATGTCTTCTTTGAATTCAGCCAACAATGCTTGACTGCTCCCTGTGTACACTATGTCATCTACATAGATAGACACAATTAGAATCTCCTTATCTCCCCTCACTTTGGTATACAAAGTTGCTTCACTTAAGCTTTTTACAAAACCACAGTGAGTGAAGTAGCTGTCTATCTCTCCATACCAAGCCCTTGGGGCTTGCTTCAGACCATAAAGAGCTTTATGCAGACGATAAACCTTGTCTTCTTTGCCTTTAATTACAAAACCTTCAGGCTGACTGACATAAACTTCCTCTTGCAGCACACCATTAAGGAAAGCAGACTTCACATCAAGCTGGAACAATTTCCAATCCTTTTGAGCAGCTAGAGCAACAAGAGTTCTAATGGTGTCCAATCTGGCTACAGGTGCATAAGTCTCATTATAATCCAGTCCAGGCTTCTGAGCATACCCCTTAGCCACTAATCTTGCTTTATTCTTTTGCACAGAGCCATCCAAATTCAGCTTTGTCTTGTACACCCACTTAACTCCAATCACTGGTTTTTCAGTTGGTCTATTTACCAATTCCCATGTTTCATTTTTTTCAATCATCTGCAGTTCATCTTCCATAGCCTTAAGCCAAGATTCATCCTGAGCAGCATCAACATATTTTTCTGGTTCCATGATACACAAGTTACACTGAGCTAGAACATCATCTAGCCTTCTCCATTTTAGAGGGGTGTGATCATAAGCTTGGGTTCTCCTTTCTTCACTGCTTATATCACCTGGAGTTGATGAAGTGCTCTCTTGCATATCCAAAGTTTGAGGTGTACCAGTAGAGTTCTCATTAGAACTGTCAGTTTTCAAATCCAAGTCTACTTGGTCTTCAATTGAGTATGATGTCATAACTGAACCATCTTTGTCTGTCCAATGCCAAGCTTTTTCTTCATCAAATGTCACATCCCTTGACAGTAAAGCTTGTTAGAAATAGGATCAAAAACTCTATATCCTTTTTCACAAGTTGCATATCCCACAAACACTCCCTTTGTACTCTTAGGTTCCAGCTTGTGTCTCAATTCAGTTGGCACATGAACATAACACAGAGAACCAAACACTTTCAAGTGTGCAATTCCAGGCTTCCTTCCACTATATGCTTCGAATGGAGTAATGTTGTTGAGAGCTTTGGTAGGACATCTGTTCAGCAAATAGACAGCTGTATGGACAGCTTCTGTCCCATAGGAAATAGGGCATTCCCTTCTCATGTAACATTGATTTTGCCATCTCAATGACAGTTCTATTCTTCCTCTCAACTACTCCATTCTGCTGAGGAGTATAGGCCATTGTAAGCTGCCTTTGAATGCCATTAGCTTCACAGAACTCCAAAAAATCAGTAGACAGAAACTCTCCACCCCCTGTCACTTCTTATGCATTGCACCTTGTGTCCAGTTTGTAATTCAGTCATGGACTTGAACTTCTTGAAACAATAGAAGGCTTCTGACTTGTTTCTCAAGAAATATACCCAAGTCATTCTTGTGAAATCATCTATAATCAGCATGAAATATCTGTTCCTTGCAACAGACTCATTTCTCATGGGACCACAGAGATCCACATGTACTAGCTCTAGTACTTTGCTTGCTCTTTGTGCTTGATCTTTTGGAAAAACATTTCTGTGCTGTTTTCCAAATTGGCACCCTTCACACACACCACTTTGTTCTTCCAATTGTGGTAAACCATGTACCATTTCTTTATCCCTTAGCTGCTTCAATCCTCCAAAATTCAGATGACCAAGTCTCTTGTGCCAAATCCATGGGGATTGAAGAAAACTAGTCTTCATTAGTAACTGTTTTTCAGCTAGAAAAGAGACAGGATAGCATCTGTTACTCTTCATTTCCACCTTTGTGATGAGGTAATCCATGGATGGACTATCAAATACCCTGCACATTCCTTCTCCAAACACCAGACAATACCCATGTTCATCCATCTGCCCAACACTTAGCAGATTTTCTTTCAATCCTGGCAGGTACATAACTTCTCTGATGTATTTCCTGCCCTTTGCTGTATCAATACTCAGTGAACCAATACCAGCTACACTCACTAGTGCACCAGTTGGCATTTGTACTTTCCCAGCTACATTAGTTCTCACATCAGCCAGTAATTCTAAATTTCCTGTCATATGATTGCTGCAGCCACTGTCAATATACCATTCATTGGCTTTGATCTCAGTGGTTGAGCAATTTGCATAAAACAGATTTCCTGTTACCTCCATTTGATTTACACAATTAGCCTTCTGCACATTTTTGCTCACTGTACAGTCCCTAGCAAGATGTCCAAATCTGTCACAGTTATAGCATTTTGGTTTTCCCTTATACCTGCACTCACCAAAGTGATGCTTTGAACACACCTTGCATGAGGCTTTGTGTTTTCCTGATTTGAGAACTGAGTTGAAGTGTGGTTCTGTGCAGAATAATTATTCTGCTGTGACTTGTCTTTTGCCTCCCATGACTTCCCTTTAGAATTCCAGCTTTTCTGTGACTTAGATGAACCAGACTGAGAAGTGTTTTTGTTCTGACCCTTTGCACTCACAGTGAATGAGGCAAATGCCTTCTCAGCTGTATCAACACTATGCATTTCAAGCCGTTGCTCCTGACTCTTCAAAATTGCAATTACTTCCTGCAAATCCACAGTTTCTAGTGTCTTTGTGTTTTCAATCACAATGCATATAGGATCATACTTCTTACTTAGACTAATTAACACCTTCTGAACCTGCCTCTCATTTGACAGAACTTCACCAAATGTTTTCATTTGGTTAATCAATTCAGTTAGTCTAGTAAGATATTCAGATAAGGTTTCACTATCACGCATCCTAGTGTATTCAAATTCACGTCTAAGATTTTGAAGCTTTACCGATCTAACATGCTCTCCACCATGATATTCTGAATATAGCAGATTCCAAGCCATCTTTGCAGAGTCAGCATTTGCAATTCTGGGAAAAATCTGATCAGAAACAGCATTTTGAATGATACCCAAGGCCTTCGCATCCTTCATGAGAATCGCAGTTGTTTTCTCATCAACTTCTTCTTCTGAACCATCCTCAGATTCCTGCTTCGTCTTTGAATCTGGGATTAAGAACCCCTTCTCTACCAAACCCCATAAACCATATGATCTGAAAATGGTTACCATTTTAATCCTCCAAAATTCATAGTTCTCACCTGAGAAAATGGGGATTCTAGCCTCCGAACTTCCAGATCCAGCCATTACGTATTTCAGAATCACCTGAAAACAAGATGTTTTCAGATTCGACCCTTGATCAAACTCAGTCAGCTTCGTGAGCTTAGAATGAGCACACCTTGATCGATTTTCTTCACAGAACAACGCCCAGCTTTTGGATGATGCAACCTGGCTCTGAGGCCATGTTAGAGTTTTAGGATCTTAGAATATGATTTGGAGAGAAGAGAGAAGAGAGAGAGAGTCTGATGAAATCCAAAACTGCTCTGCTATACGTGTAGCAGAGAGAACATTCTCATTACTCAGTGTTCAGTACAATATATCACACTCTTGGTGTGAGAAGAATATAATCGTTAGCACAGTACCAGCTGGATGCAATTCATCTAAGCAATCTCAGCCATTCACCATCTAACCAATCAAGCTATGACACCTGGACTAAGTATAAAGAAATACAACTAAGCTGAAAACAAAACTCCTAATCCTGAAATCAACTTAAGCACTTATAATTCAACAGTCTTGTCTATTATTTTTATTATAAGAAAAGTGCTAGCTAAAGAGATTAAGAATGAATAGTATATTTCATTGATATCTGATTGATACACGGAATGACTATTATATACAAATTGATAATATCTAAATAAGGTAAATATAACAGGATTGATGTAGAGAATCAATCCAGGTTGTCTAGATACAATGGGATTGATGAAGAGAATCAATCCAGATCAGCTATGACAGGAAGGCAAAGATCAAGGTTGACTTTGATGAGAGATTGCAGATGATTGCGTTGATGATGAGATGATTTCCTTTGATGAAGGTTCCCTTTTACGCCCCCGCAAGACGGTGGTCCCATCGGAGACACCGATCTTGGACCGGAGAAGCTGAAAACGCAGACGTGGAAGTGGTTTGGTGAGGGCGTCGGCAAGTTGGTCAACAGTAGAAACATGTGAAACTTGAAGAAGACCACTATTAACGCGATCCCGGACAAACTGAAAATCAATATCAATATGTTTCATGCGAGAATGGAGAACAGGATTAGCACAGTAGAATGTGGCTCCAATGTTGTCACATGAAATGAGCGGTGGACCGGAAAGGGAAATGCCAAGTTCACGTAACAAGGATTGAATCCATGCAATTTCGGCAGTGGTGGTAGCAATGGCTCGATATTCAGCTTCAGTGGAAGAGCGGGCCACAGAGCGTTGCTTGCGAGAGCTCCAAGAGATGAGATTGCCACCAAGATAAACAACATAGGCAGTAGTGGACTTACGGTCATCAAGATTGCCGGCCCAATCGGCATCAGAGAAAGCATAGAGACGATGAGATGAGCGACGAGACAAATGAAGACCAAAGTATAAGGTGCCCTTCAAGTAACGAAGAGACGCTTGAGGGCCTGCCAGTGAGACTCCGAAGGCTTATGCATGAATTGAGAGAGCTTATTAACGGCAAAAGAGATGTCAGGGCGTGTGAGGTTGAGATACTGAAGACCACCAATGATTTGACGAAATCGAGTAGCATCAGTAGGTGGAGTCCCATCATTGAGCACAAGACTATCAGAAGTAGATAATGGAGTGCTGACCTCCTTGGCACCGTCCATTTTGGCTTTGAGTAGGAGATCACGAATGTAATGGTGTTGCGAGAGAAATAGACCAGTCGTGGTGGGAATAACCTCAACACCAAGGAAGTAATGAAGAGACCCCAAGTCTTTGACAGAGAACCGGCGAGCCAATGTGGCAATGAACTGCATTACAAGAGAAGAATTGTTGCCAGTAACAATAAGGTCATCAACATAAACCAAGAAATAAATGACATTGCTACCAAAGGTAGAAATAAATAGGGAGGCATCAGAGGTAGCATTGCGGAAGCCTTGTGAGAGCAAGAAGGAGCTCAATTCCTTGTACCATGCCCGAGGTGCCTGCTTAAGGCCATAAAGAGCCTTTCGGAGTTTACAAACATGAGATGGGAGGTTGGTATCAACAAAACCTGGGGGTTGTGACATATAAACAGTGTCACTAAGTGTGCCATGAAGAAAGGCATTGTTGACATCCAACTGACGAATAGGCCAGCCATGAGACAAGGCAAGATGCAACACAACACGGATGGTGGTGGGCTTAACCACTGGACTAAAAGTTTCTGAGAAATCGACGCCGGGGCGCTGATGAAAGCCCTTGGCGACCAAACGGGCCTTGTACCTGTCAATAGTGCCATCTGGGTGTCGTTTGATACGAAAGACCCATTTACAACCAATGAGATTCTGAGTAGAGTCAGATGGAACAAGCTCCCACGTTCCATTGCTAATGAGCGCATTAAACTCAGTAGACATGGCAGCTCGCCAAAGGGGATCTTTAATGGCCTGAGAAACACATGTCGGTTCAACGGATGAGGGTATGGGATGTTTGGTGGCGACTAAAGCATACCGAGGATTGGGCTTGCTAATACCGGCTTTGGCACGGGTCACCATTTGGTGATCGGGAACCAAGGGTTGTGAGATAGAAGATGGTGGGGGAGGCGATGGGTCAGGGGCTGGGAAGGTAAGAACGAGTCTATTTGGGTTTCTGAGGTAGGTACGGATAGGGGATGGCTGGGGAGGTTGGGTGTCTGGTTCAGTGGGGTTCGGATTGGAAGGGAAATGGGTTGGGGTCATGGTTTGTGAAGGGGTAAGAGTAGTATGAGGTGGGTTAGAGGTGGGTGGGTTTTGTGGCGGAAGTGGAGAGACAGTAGGGGCTGGAGGTGGTATGTGCGCAGGGGGGCAGAGCTGCTCCAAGGCAGAAGCGGCAGCGGAGGACGATGTGGATGGTGCAGTCGGTGAGGAGGTGGTAGCCGATGGTGGTGGCATGGGGGCTGCTTGGAAAGAAATAAGAGTAACAGGAGGAAACCAAGAGGTGGAAGTAGGAGAGGGGACAGAAGAAGTGGAATTATGGGCACTAGCAAGAGGGAAAGTGGACTCATCAAATTGGACATGACGAGAGATAAAAAGTTTATTGGATGAGAGATCAAGACATTTGTAGGCACTTTGATTGGAGGAGTAACCAAGAAAAAGACACGCGCGGGAACGAGGAAGTAACTTGTTGGAGTTGTAAGGCCGTAGCCATGGAAAACACAGACATCCAAAGGTACGAAGACGTGAGTAATTGGGCTGTTGATGAAAGAGTTGTTGATATGGTGAGACATTTTTTAGGATGGGAGTGGGCATTCGATTTATGAGGTAGACAGCAGTTTGAAACGCATATGACCAATAGGAAAGAGGTAATGAGGCTTGATGAAGAAGGGTGAGACCGGTTTCGACAACATGACGATGCCGTCGTTCGGCAACACCATTGTGTTGTGGAGTATGTGGTGGGGTGATGAGATGAGAGATGCCAGCGGAAGAAAGAAAGTTTTTGAGTTTGACAAATTCCCCTCCACCATCAGTAAATAAGGTGATGATTTTAGTTTTGAAATAATTTTCAACAAGGGCTTTAAAGGTGGTGAAGGTGGAGAACACATCTGATTTTTTTTTGAGAGGGTATAGCCATATGTACTTGGTAAAATGATCAACAAAAATAAGATAGTAGGAAAAGCCATCAATGGAAGAATAAGGAGCAGGGCCCCAAACATCACTATAAAGGAGCTCTAACGGACCATTGCTTTGAAGGGAAGAAGTACCAAATGGGAGCCTATGGCTCTTATTACATTGACATGAATGACAAAGAGACTCGGACAATTTGGAGGACACATGAATGGAAGAGGAACGAAGAACTTGGTGAAGAGTTTTAGAATGTGGGTGACCAAGACGCCGGTGCCACAAATTTGGAGAGACCACCACACCCACCATGGCCTGAGGTTGACGGAGGGATTGGGGGGACCACTCATACACATCGTCCTTATTCGGGCCTTGAAGAAGTACCGCCCCCGTGCTCAGATCCTTGACATGAAAGAAATCAGGAAAAAGTTCAATAGACGTATTATTTTGTTTGTTAAATTTGGAAATAGAAATAATATCTTGCTTAATGGAAGGAACACAAAGAACATTAGATAAGGCAAAGGTTTTGGAGGAGGGGGTAGTGAGAGAGGATGAACCGACATGAGTTATACCCAAACCTGAACCATTACCAATAATTATTTCATCAGGGCCAGCATATGTGGAGACATCGGAGAGATTGGTGACTTTGGAGGTAACATGGTGAGAAGCACCGGAATCAAGCAACCATGTGGGAGAGGCATTGTGGCGGCCATGGTAGGTGGAATTGACCACTGGCTGACTTTGGGAGCCAGATTGAAGCTGGGGACAACGTTTGGCACTATGACCTTGTGTACCACACCATTGACAATAGCCACGATAACCAGTGCCAGTAGTTGTGTTTGAACGACGACCGTTGTCAGTGGTTGAGGGCGAGGTGGATTCAGAGGAACCACGGTAATTGTTGCGGAAGCTAGAAGAACCACGATTGTGATTGTAGGTGTGGGAGCGAGAGCCACGGTTGGTGGGGGCTCGCTGGGAGCTTTGAGTGACATTAGCAGTGATGACAGGTGTGGTAACTGGAGCGTCGGCACGTGTAAGGGCAGCTTCATGTTCAACCAACTTATCATGAAGATTTTCGAATGAGATAGAGGTGTCACGGGAACGAACAACAGCAGCGATCTCCTTAAATTCAGAACCAACACCATTGAGAATGTAAAGGAGAAGATCATCATCAGAAAGGGGGACATCGATGATGGCAAGTTCATCAGCGATAACCTTAACATCTTGCAAATACTGAGAGACAGGCTTATCCTCACGACGCATAAGAGTAAGGCGTTCCTTGAGACCAAGGACACGAGCACGTGCTTTGCTAGCATAGAGGTGGAGCAATTTGTCCCACGCCTCCTTGGAGGTCTTGGCGGAGGCAATAAGGGATATTACTTGCGGTGATACGGATGCAAGAATGGCATGGAGGAGCAGCTGGTCCTGACGAATCCAAAGGGCGCGAGGCGCGGCTGGAGTGGCTGGTGGGCATGTAGAAGAACCATCCACATAGCCCAGGAGGTCATAGCCAATAAGGAGGGCGTTAAACTGAGCACGCCAAGATGGGTAATTTGTAGGGGTAAGCTTGACGGGAAGTTGTGCAGCAGCGTTGATGGTGATTAGGGAGGATATGGTGTTGGAGTTGGTGTTGGTGATGATTGGGGTGGATATATCAGAGGATTGAGGAGCCATGAGTATAGACTGCTGGAAGAGGAAAGAGAAAAAAAAACAGAGGATGCTCGTTGGAGCCTTAGGGCTGTGATACCATAAAGAGATTAAGAATGAATAGTATATTTCATTGATATCTGATTGATACACGGAATGACTATTATATACAAATTGATAATATCTAAATAAGGTAAATATAACAGGATTGATGTAGAGAATCAATCCAGGTTGTCTAGATACAATGGGATTGATGAAGAGAATCAATCCAGATCAGCTATGACAGGAAGGCAAAGATCAAGGTTGACTTTGATGAGAGATTGCAGATGATTGCGTTGATGATGAGATGATTTCCTTTGATGAAGATTCCCTTTTACTAGCTACAGTCATTAAGACGCGTGTTGGTATCTGGGGCCATAGCTTGCTTTCGTCTTAGCGGTGAATCGGTGATGTTGATTTGTTTTTATTTCTCACAAGTACTTTGATTCTTCATATGGTTGAGTTATGAGTTGGCTTTGTCCTACTTAATTGACACGAGAAGAAATGAGGATAGGACAATTTCTTTAAATACAGGACAAGTACATGGGACAATTAAGTCGTTTGAGGCACCAATCTTATTGGGGTCCCGGTCCCCAACACGACAGCATCTTTTGTAATTGTTTCTAAAAGTTGAGTAATCGCACCAAATTTAACCCAAAGTCACCCTAATCATCATGCTGCATTATTGCATGGTCCATCCATGTAATTTGGTTTTCTAAACTAACAGCTTCTTGGTCTTCAAGATAAGGGGAATGGGGTCCACATTTTTGCAATGCCAGGAAACAAAACCAAAAAAAAAAGCAAAGATAAATTTTCTTTTTTCTTTTCTCTGAGGTCAGAATATTTTATACTGTTTTGGGAAATTATTTTGACAGAAATGTCTCTAACTTTTTCTTCAATAATTTTTTTTTCTCTCTCAAGTGGGATATGGAGAATATTGTTAAATTTTTATTTTGGGACTTCAAAATAAAAACTGTGTTAGACAGAATCATTTGTAAATGCTCTATCTCATATCTATATATAAACTTATTTCCAAAACAAAATGAGTTCAGTTTTAGTGCCTTAATGTAGATATTATTGAGCTGGACAACTTGGTTTGACTATCGCTTGAAGTTTAGACCATCGCTTGTACTAAAAAAAATTAGATATTATATACCTGAATAATTTGTGGATAATATGATCAGCCTCTCCAGTCTCCATTAGTGTCAATTTAATTTTAAAAGTAACCTGATTATATTGTTAGAAGAATTAGAAGTAATCTGGACTTATCACTTTGTTGAGCTTTTTGAGTATTAGAACACTGCCATTGTTGATTATTTGTGAATTTGTTGCAGGGCACCCAAGTTCACGTTGACACCATAGATGAGAAGCCCCCCAAAGCCAGCTTCAGCTCCCCATTGTGCACTCTTAAGTCCATTGGCTGCGAGGTCATTAAATATCACATAGCCTAGTAATTCATTCTTAATTCTCTTTTTTTTATAACTCTTCCGCATAATTCCTTTAACTAATCTGCTATATTTGTTAATTCAGATGTCATGCAAGCCTCCAGGTGAAGAGATTTCCCACAAATCAACACTAGCAATACTTAACAAGGTTTCAAACTATTCATGGGAATCCAAGGCAGTGCTGGCCCTTGCAGCCTTTGCTTTGGAATATGGAGAGTTCTGGCTGCTTGCCAAGATTCATCAATCTGACCTCCTTGCCAAGTCTCTGGCAATCCTTAAGCGAGTGCCGGTGCTTCTGAAGCCTGCGGATCTCCAGAAGCGCAGGCAAGCGGTTATGGAGCTCAACGTTCTGATCAAGACCACATTGCAAGTGATTGAGTGTATCTTTGAGCTGGAGAAGCTTTCTACTTATGATCCGAAGGATGTGCCAGCACTGGCAGTTGCAATGGATCATATCCCTGTGGATGTCTATTGGTCTATCATAACTATTGTAGCTTGTGCCACTAAGATCACCCTTCTCACTAGTGATGAGTAAGTTCATGTCTATACAAGTTATAGTCTTTGTTTAAGGAACTCGTATCGGTACTCCAAAAAGATCATCCTGCACTCCGCCTTTTTAAAACACAAGAAAGAAATTGCCCTTGGAGAAGTGCAAGATGAGTTCTTTGAACAATATGCAAGAGAATTTATTGGTACTACTTTATGTATATGACTTTGGTTTTCTTTGGTGCAGGGAGAAACACTATGACCTATCCCAATTTGCTCAAAAAATCCACTACATCCTTAACAAGCTTAAGATACAATTGTTGATCTGCAAAAAACAAATTGGTGGGTACTAGTTTATTCATATCACTCACTACTTGTATATGTTGCACTATATATGCGGCGTTGTTGAATGCTAAAGTCTGTTCTCTGTTTTCTATTTGAAACAGAGGAGGCAGAGACCTATCGAAAGTTGAGGAAACTTTTTCAGACCCCTGCCGAAGTTATGGAGGTTTTCAAGGCCCTGATTTTCACCAAGGATACTGTGCAGCCAATCATTGATGGTTCTACTAATAAAACGGTTTGCTCTCATAGCACATTTCTTATAAATTAATTTAACCATTGCTCTTTGTAGTTTGGCACTTAATTTGCCGTTCTTCCTAATTGTTCAAACAGGTTAACATTGATGTGCTGAGGAGGAAGTATGTGCTGTTGTTCATCTCCACCCTGGACATTTCTGATGATGACATTTCAATACTCAAACCGGTTTATGAGGGAACAAAGAAAGAGGATAAGTATAAGATTGTGTGGATCCCCATTGTGGAGCAATGGACTGATGAGCTACGAAAGAAGTTCGAGCTCTTGCGGGCCAAGATGCCGTGGTACACGGTGCAGTATTTTGCACCTGTAGCCGGCATCAGGTTCATCAAGGAGGAGTGGCACTTCAAGGGTAAGCCTGCAGTGGTGGTGATGAACCCACAGGGCAAGGTGGAAAACACCAATGCCCTCCACTTGATTCGGGTTCATGGAATGAAGGCCTTTCCTTTCCACAAAGGGATTGAAGATAAAATCACAAATGACAGAGAATGGATCACCCCCATTGTGAATGATATTCACCCAAGCATACAGACCTGGGTAATTAAATTAATTTTCACAACTGCATGCATTTTAACTCAAGTTTTACAATGTGCACAAATTAATTCATGGTTCGATTTAACTTGTAACATATTTGATTTGATCCATTGACAGATCCAAGAGGAGAAGTTCATTTTCTTCTATGGAGGCAAAGACAATGACTGGATCCAGCAGTTCACAAAGAAAGCAACCATCATTGCAAATGATCCCTTAATAAAGGACTTAAAGATCAACATTGAGCTGTTCTGTGTTGGGAAGAGCCCCAAAGGAGGGGAAGACCTTGGCATTCTTGGGCGCTTTTGGAACGGCATAGAGAGCTTGTTCTTCACCAATGTCAACAAGCAAACTGACACTGTGACCAAAGAAATCCAAAAGCTGCTTTCCTACAAAAACGAGAGTGGATGGGCCGTGCTTAGCAAAGGGTCTACCGTGGTGGTGAGCGGTCATGGCTTCACAATCTTGAAAGTGCTTGATGACTTCGACACATGGAAGACCTTCATAAAGGAAAAGGGATTTGAACTTGCGTTCAAAGCACACTATGAGAAGGTTATTCAGACTATGAAGCACTGCAGCCGCCTGGATATCCCAACTATTGCTGGGAAGGTGCCTGAGACCATGAAATGCCCCGAGTGTCCTCGCACCATGGAGACATATGTGAGCTACAAGTGTTGCCACACTGATGGTCCCATTAACGCACATCACTAAAGCTCTTGTTTCTGCTGAGTTTATGAGGGCATCAGATGCCATAGTAGTAATATTGGAATAAGTATTATGCTTTCTTGTTTTGGTTTCTACAATAATCATGGGCATCTCATTACTTTGGTAATGTGACGTCCACCAATGTGAGTATGAGTCTGAGTCTGAGTGTTGTGTGTGCGTCCAGTATTGTAAATGTAATGTTCATCTTTGTTGTTGGATATTGTCATGTTATGTGATCGGCCACAACTTTTTCACCATCGCTATCATATGTATTTTCCTCGAATTAGTAGCCGCTTCAAGATTTGTTGTTGCTTCTTATATGTGCTCTAGGCATGGAGAAATGAATATTTTAGCATCATGAAGCCATTCGAAATGGTTGTTTCTCTTGAGACTATGATTTATATGATGCCAATAGGAAAAAAATTGGTAGTAGGTGACAAGACCACTAAGACTAAAACCAAATGACTGTTACAACAATTGTTCTAAAAAGACCACTAGATGAGTAGCTGCTACGACTAGACAACTACCTAGAAAAACTGTAAACACAGTAAATCACAGAAACAGATTAGGATGAATAATGTTACATCCTATGGACCCGTCAAGTTATGCTCTCATACTCAACAAAATATTAACAAAGTTGAAGTCATCCAACAATCAATTCAGTATGTCATGGCTAGTATTAAATAGGAGTTTCATGACATCAATATCACAAGCAAGTCTGGCCCAAAGCCTGTGCGGTTTGCATGGATGCTAGAATGAGTTGTTATTGTGAGGGGTTATAATGAGAGGGTCTTTAATAACTGTTCGATCTAGTGCAAAGTTATTATTGGACTGTTGGATTGAACCCCTCATTGTAACCCCTCAAATAGCCTCTCATCATTGAAGCTCCCGTGCGGTCTCTGCACTCACATAGCGTCCAAACATAGAAGGGCTCTTAGAGATGAGTAAGCCCAGTAAATAAGAGAACAAAAATGGCCTTTTCGCAAGTATTTGGTTGATAGTTTGGGCTTTCTACCTCTTTTCTATTACAAGGAGACTCCTTAAATTTTGTGAAAAGAATAGGTCTATTTTGTTGAGTTATGTGAAGTCCCACACCAAATATTTGATAAAATAAGTACAGATAATGAATGATATCACGATTAATAACATCAAGACTTTTTGTATAACACTACACAATTGTCCAACTGTGCAGACGGTTACATTTGGGACATTATTGATGTTGGTAGTAGTTTTATTGGTTTTAGTTCAACTTTTTATTAGTACATAAAGGGGGCCTCAACCTTTTATTTTGCACAGGAACTCCTAATTCCAACGCCCTTGATCGCAAGGTAGCCAGCCTATGGAGGTGAAACTGTGGCAACAGTTTACTCGATACTTCTCATCTAAACTGAGGGAGGTACAGGTGGTTTAGTGTTTCCCAAATTGACTGTTTCACAAGGAATGAGGAAACTTAAACTGAACTTCAATGAGTTCTAGCTCAGTGGAAAAGGGCATTGACTTGCAAACCAATGATCTCAGGTTCGACCTCTATGACACCTTGATATTGTGTGTGTAAGATACCCTATTTCTAAAACCCTATGAGGTGCTGCACCCTCTCTCTCAATCCCTCATAGCCTTGGTGTGCAGCTCCAAGGGACCTCCAAACCTATTTTCATGGGTTCCAAGAGATCGTGTGACTTCATTGTGGCTCCATCATTGCCCTACACCATTCCAAAAAATGACAGATGGACCTATTGAATTTAATTTTAATTATTAAATTACTTTGATGCCCTATTAAGTGTTTTGTTTATTTTTTATTTTTTATGAGGTTTTAAGGTTGAGCTTGTTTTAAGAAATCGATGGTAGTTTTGTAATTTATAGGGAGTTCGAAGCCTCTTTGTTATGTTGTAAATGGGTTTTGGATGTATTTTTAAAGTCCATTTCATGTGGGATTTTAATTTTAATTTTTTTTAATATAAAAAAGGCCCATATATTGGGTGTAATAGTAAATCTTCCTAAAAAACCTTGAACTGAACTTTTGGTCCAACAAATTTGATTGAAATCCCAAAAGGGTGCAAACCCCAAAACTTTTGGTTCCATAAATTTGGTTTGATATCTCAAATTTATATGTTTAGCCGTGTTGTGGTTTGCTATTCACCGAGAACTCAAACTCTATCTCTTTTTAGAGCCACATGTCTTGTTCCAATAAGATTTTTAACAAGCTTAAACATTTTGCTTTTCCCGTATACCCACTGCAGCATTAACACTTTATTATTTATTTATAAGGAGCACTAGATTAGATTGGAAAATATTAATGCCTATATTTCATGTGCATTTATAGTATAATATGGACATTGTTGTCTAACTTGATGGATAAATGGGGATTATGAGGGATAAGTTTCAGTCATCAACCTCTTTTGAATAGTCCTTCTTCATCCTCCAAGTCAGTGGTGGAGCCAGAAATTTAAGTAAGAGGGGGCACCTTTAAAAATTCAAACACTTTCTTTTATGACAAATCAACCTAGTTTTTAAGAAATCTCTAATTTTATCACTTTTCTCAATTTTTTTTTCTTTACTTTTTGTATGAATAACCTATCACTCTTTTATGATAACAAAATACATGCAATCCAAAAGAAATTTAGACATAAAAATGAAAGAGAAACAAAGAAAATAGAGGCCATTTAGGAATTTGTGAGGAATTTTATAATATTTGTACAATATACTAACATAAAATTGTATGTAGAACAATAGTTGAGAGGGGGCTAGTGCCCACCCTGGGCATGCACTCTCTCCGCCAGTGCTCCAAGTTAGATAACAATGTTCATAATATGTCTTGATTCTAGTCTAGTCTATTCTAATCCTCCCTATCAACAAGCTCTAAGTATCCATTCCCTCCTTTTCCCCTCATTTCAGTTTTCTCTTTTCTCTCGTGTACACACACTGCTCTTCATCTGCTACTCTTCTTCTTCTTTTTTTCTCCTCTATCCCTTCCTCTAATTCCTTTCATTACTCTTTATTTTTTAAAGGAACCTAAACTAAATGACGATAAAAATTACATTGTGGAGTAGGCTCAAACAAGTGCCTAGCGCGCTTGGTGTTTGAACACTCTTGTACATATATGTATTATTTTGAACTATTTTTGGTTTTTAGATTAGAGTTATTCATATCTTGATTCTATAATACATGTTTTTCATGTTTGTAACAAAGAAGTAGATGTGAAAACTTGCACAAACGTAACATAGTTGGGACCTCTAACCTGTCCAACACGCCTGTACCCCTACTTAAAATGTGTTTAGTAAACAATTGTATGAATTATATAATACTGAGGTAGATACTTCTCTGAAACAGGAAGAAAATAAATAAATAAATAAAGTGACGTAGACACTGACCCAAAATAAAGACGTAGACTACTATGAGGTCGGCATTAACGGTGGATGACTTTGTCACTTGTGAACTGTCGTGGACTTGTGTGCACATACAAAGTATATTTTGTGATTCCGGATCCGATCAGCACGGCAGAAAAGATTAACTTGTTGGGATTGAAGCCGGCAATTGGGTTTCAATAATTTCGATAGGCACATAGAAAGCATATTTCATGATACCTTATTAGAACTCCAGAACTTACCTGTGGCTTTCCATGGCGGGGTGGCAATCCTCAACTTAATGAAATATATAATCTTATTAGTGCCTAACTGGGGGTGTACTTGAATGCGGTTATTATGTACATTGGTGCACAGATGTGAAGAGTAGTTGAATGTTTAGCAATTCTCATTGCAAATTGTATTGAGATTGAAACGTCAACTTCTTCATTATAATAGAGCACGTTGGTCTACGTGTGATGTTATCTGTATGATTTTTAAGGTGTATAGGAAATTTTGATTGAGATGAATTGAGAGAGAGATTTATGAGACTGTGAGGGCTGACAGAAGCTATTTCCTATGTGTTGTAAAATTGTAATCTTGGTTGTGTGATCAAACCTTGTAAATCTTGTAAATATTGTGTGTAAACTCAATTTCAAGCGAACATTGTAAATCTTGTACGTTGTGTGATCAATTGCTTTCTGAATTGTTTTGCGCAATTTTTGAGCTAGGAAATATGCGTAGAGAAATCCCAATAGTTGGTATGGTAGGTGCAATGTGTTCAATCGCAATGTGAAAGGAAAAAAATGTATTTAATGTATTTTTGTGTGTAATGCGTTCAACCAAATGGGCCCCAAACGTTAAATATGATCGAGTTACTCAAAATAATAATATTGGAGAATCAAATGATAAACTGAACATACAGTAGTTGAGGCCGAGGGAGAGAGCACTGACTTTACATTCATGAGCTGCATATATTGTTTACACCATAATTAACCAAGCGTGACTAAAACATCAAGGTAGACATGCCTTCCTCCCTGCCAAAGAGAGATGCTCTTCCGAAGGGACAACCACCTGCCAAAGCTCCGAACTGCCAAACCTTAAACACAGGAGACACGTGTCATCATCACAGCAACTTGCACAAAGTCCCACATCGGAACTTTGTGCAAACCTCCTACTTTTACTTCCCTATAAATAGGAACAGTAACCAAGAAAAAGGGTAACTTCTCTCCCACCATTACTATTACTTTGCGATAGTCACTACCCCTAGCTGACTCAGGTATCGGAGAGCCTTCGGCCGGCACCACACCGGTGTCCGAAGCTTAACGACTGCTTCTCCTATTTTTGTCTTTTGCAGACTAGCCGTTTACTGAAGGCCCAGGCCCTTCTCTTGCTAAAGACAAACCCCTATCTCTAAGTTGACCCTCTCCGAAAAAGAGCATCAACATATATAAATAAAAAATCAATTCGCGATCCATGTGTGAAACGGTAGACTGGCCATTTCAAAATAGTAAATTAGAGGAGGATCCGCTTTTTGCGTAGTTTACATGTTACCGTCCATCCGTCAGATGAAGAAGCAAAGGCTATAAAAAGGTACAGTTTCATAGTGGACAAGGCACATTCAGCTCACTTGCAACACTTAGAAGCCATCCCTAGTTCTTGCTGTTTCTGCCTCTGCTTAAACCCCATCCCTAGTTCTTAATCATGAACAGCATCCAGCTAAATGAGTTCAGCCATAACGGGTTTACCTTAACCGAGCCAGAAATCTTGGAGATCATTTGTGAAAACCATGCTCCTGAAAACCATCCCAAGTTTGACGTCCGTTCTCTTTTCTTCATCACTGAAAACATCATCAAGCATTCGACACATACCTCAATCGTATCGAAAAGTGATAACTTCGTCTCCCCACTGTGCGCTCTCAAGTCCATTGGATGCGAGGTCATACCAATTTCTTTTTCTTTTAATTCAATTGCATGACCAAAACGATATATGCATATGCCTGATGATTATTTACTTTCTTACACATCTAAGTCTTTGTTTGCTCTTGAAATTTCAGATGTCATGTGAGGATGTACGTGAAAATAGTGCCCAAAACCACAACCCTAGGAATATTTGGAAAGCTAACCAAGTATTCATGGGAAGCGAAAGCAGTGCTGGCCCTAGCAGCCTTTGCTATGGAATATGGAAATTCCTGGCTCCTTTCCCAGCTTTACCCCCAATCTGACCAGCTTACCACTGCACTCGCAATCCTTAATCGCGTTCCACTCCTTCTCAATTCCACCGCAAATTTTAAGAAACAGCAGGGAACAGTTGTTGAGCTCAACAAAACAATCGATGCGACGCTGCAAGTGATTAAGTGCATCCTTAAGCTAGACGAACTTTCTGCACATATTGATCCAAACCATGCATCATTGAAGAGTGCAAAAAATGATGTCCCAATAAATACATATTGGTCAATCTTAACCATCGTATCTGTGAGTACCTTTGAGGATGCGTCCTTTGGATGAGTTGGGTGCGGATTTGTTAATGAATTTTAGTTTTAATCGTTAGATAACTTCGGCGGCTGACATGTAAAATTAAGGGTTATTGTAGACAATGAAATTTTGGTGAATTAAATTCCAGTAAGTAAGAAAAAAATTAGGATTTGGTGGATTAAATTGTGGGCCCCACAATTCGCCCATGTGGCGTACGACTCATCAAAATCGGATTAGTTGTCAAAAGTGACACGTGTTGACATCCGATGGAGTGCATCAAACGGTTCAAAGTGAAGACAAAATTAAAGGAAAGATGAAAGAAAGAAGCTTAGAAAGACCAAGCACTCAGAAGAAACAGAAAACTTTCTGCATTCTTCACCTCACTTTGGAAGAGCCACAAAGCACAACATATACGTGCTGGTTCCTCCACTCTAGAAAAATCCAAACACCAAACAAGCCTTATGCTACACGTTTGATCAAGATCAAGTCTCTACGACCCTTATATCAAACACAAATTTTCTTTAAATACTTTGGAGATCGAATCAAATGATTTAATACAGAGATTGTAACCCTAAATTTCATTAATACAAATATTATTTTGTACATGTGTTCTTGTCTCATTTGTCGCAGGAAATTCGTGTTTACTATATGCGGTTTTGCCTCATGAACTATACCATAATTGTCAATTTTCCCCCTAGATATTGTTTTCAGGTAAATTAAGGATACAAATTATTTTAAAATAGCCCATTTACCTCTTACCGTTAGATTTTCAAACTCCATCCAATTTTCCATCAATATTAAGAGTAATTTCGTAATTTTCAAAAATGCACCTTATTAAATAATAATAAAAAAGTAAAAAAAAAAATTTAACCAAAAAAACCCAGGCCCTCCCTTTACACACAGTTGCACGCTCCTCCGCTGACGAACCCACCCCACCCCATCCTGATCTCTCCCCCTCTCTCTCTCTCTCTCTCTCTCTCTCTCTCACATACTTACACAGATCCACGCTACTATAACTCTTTCAATGTTAAACTCAATTAATTAGCCTTGAGCAAGCCTCAAAGCCCAAATCTAACAGTAAGAGGTAAATTGGCTATTTTTAAATAATTCATGCCCTTAATTTACCTACAAAAAAAAAAAAGAGAGGAAAATTGACAAATATGGTATATTTCAAGGGGAAAAACCGCATATTAGCCTAAAATTAAAACTAAACCAAGAGAATGCCCATAGCCATGTTTCACACCTGAAAAAAAAAAAAAAAAAAAAAAAAAAAAAAAAAAAATCAAGAAATTTGTAGACCTCACTCGACCCTTTTCTTCTTTCTTCCGTAATGGAGAACGATCATGTGCAATCTGCAAATTTGGGGAGATATTCCTATCTTAAATCAAAGATAATTTTCCTAATTAAATAAAGTAATTAGTTGACTTAAGGAATATTCTTTTTCACGTGTCATCTTCTTATTAGTCGCTAAAATATGTGTTCCCACGAACATCTAGGACCGAATCAATTGGGTTGTTATGGCACGTGCTATTAGTTTGAACTTTTAACACTTTTAACAGTTAGAGCTGAATCAGTTGGGTTGTTAGAATATCGTTAGAGAGAATTAGCTGCTAAGTAATTCTGTTAAGCTAGTTCTCTATACAAAGCCATAAGCTGATGTAAACATTTGATTCATTTCATAAAAATAGTTTTATTATGGGGTCTTTAGATCCAAGCCCAAATCGTTCGGTTTTCTTATTATGTTTAATCCATGGTTTTTTTTTGTTTTTTTTTTTTGTCGTTGATGTAGATCTAGTGGCATTTATATCTTATTTTTGCGATTTTTGTAGAAATGTCACCTGTAAGGGTATTTTAGTCTTTCTATTTTTAGGTACAACCAGTAATGGACTTAGATTTAGGATTTGATATGGGTTTGGATCGGTTTGGTCGAAGATTTTTTTTTATTTGTGCGAAAAAGAGAATTACAAACAAAAACTTCGCGGGCACGCGGAACCAAAGATGTTGAAAATGAAAGGAGCAAACTTCATGACGACATTAGATCAAAAATTTAAGGCTTAATAATAAGATGGAAAAAAAAAAAAAAAAAAAAAAAAAAAAAAAAAAAAAAAAAAAAAATACTACACTACCAAAAATGACAAAGACGACCAGAAAAAAAACGATGGTCTAAGTGACAAACCGTCGTTTGTTTTTAAAAGACGACGGTTTTAAAACCGCCGTGTTGTAATAACACCTTAGACAACTAAAAATTGGAAGATTCAAATGGTTCCTAAAAAACGACGTACCTAATTTAAAAAAACCGACGTTTATTGAAAAAGGATTTTCAAAGTGGTAAAATCATAGCCAAATAATAACCGCGGAAGTTATGACCCGACGACCGTAGAAAGTAAAGAAGACGATTTCAAAAAAAGCCGTTGTTTTTACCCAGAAGAAATTAACACGACCAAGTTTTTCGTATAAGGCGCAGTTAATTACCCATAATCCACGGCGGTTAAATACAAAATACCGCCGTATTAACTTAATGTACACACTAAGGCAAAGATAAAATATAACGAAGTGCTTTCTGTATTTCTACGACGATAGCTTAAATCTCCCAAGTTGGGGTTTTCATGAACGAGTATTATACAATTTAACGTTATTTATCCACTTGATACGTCATACATTACTATTTAAACCGTCTGTCTGAATAAGAATTTTTTTAAGCAATTATTTCTGGGATTTGTTATCCTACGTCGGTAAGAGCGACTTAAGGGACAAAATTTGAAAATAATACCACGGTTTATATAGAAAAACGCCAATAATCAAATTTTTCTGAGATCAAAGGGTTAGGAAATTCTTACAAGTGGAACTCTGTTGCTCATACTAATCTTACCCAGACGACAATATTTTAGAGGTTAATGATGTATGGTATTTGTGTCTTTGAGATACACAAAGCACATACACATTAACATCCAAAAAATGGCTTCTGAAATTTGACGGCGGCAGCCTCAGATTTGCAATCAGAGAGACAATTTTTTGGAAGTTGGATGATGTGTGTGTGCGTTTGTGTATCTACACAAACGCACACACCACACATCAACATCCAAACAACTGCCCCTAAAAACTTCACGACGCAGCCACAGATTTCCAATCAGAGAGACAATTTTTGAAAATTGGTGATGTGTGTATGTTTGTGAATCAGATACAACAACATACACACAAACCAACAATTCAAACCAATTGCCTACTAGAGAGAGGGTGGTGAGACAGGAAAGGGGCAAGAAGAGAAGTTGAAACCCTAACGAATACTAAAACTGAAAGCAACCGTGAAAAAACAACCCTATTTATAAATTAAAAAACCAAATCCATGTCGGTTATATTACACATAACGCCGTTTAACAAAAATAATCCACGTCGGTTAACAAATACATTACGTCGTCTTAGTCTAACTTAAGACGACAAGAAAAGATGACGGTATAACAAAAAACAGTCGTTGTTTTTATATTCGTATTTGATTTAAATCAGTCACCCAGAAAAGAAACTTTACAAATTCTAGAACATTAATTTCCTCGGGAAAAAAACTCTATTTATAAGGCACTATTTTTGAAAAATAAACTGAAAGATCAAGGGAAAAAAAATTATATTTATAATTATAAAAATAAAATCCACGTCGGTTATATTATACATAATGATGTTTGAAAAACGGATCCACGTCGCGAAAAAAATATTGCGTCGTTTTAGTTTAAAAAGACGACGGTATAACAACAAACAGTCGTTGTTTTTATATTGGTATTTGATTTAAATCAGTCCCCCAGAAAAGAAACTTTACAAATTCTAGAACATTAATTTCCTCGGGAAAAAAAACTCTATTTATAAGGCACTGTTTTTGAAAAATAAAATGAAAGAACAAGGGAAAAAAAATTATATTTATAATTATAAAAATAAAATCCACGTCGGTTATATTTCACATAACGACGTTTTAAAAACGAATCCACGTCGCGAAAAAAATAATGCGTCGTTTTAACTTAAAAAAGACGACGGTATAACAACAAACAGTCGTTTTTATATTCGTGTTTGATTTAAATCAGTCACCCAAAAAAGAAACTTTACAAATTCTAGAACATTAATTTCCTCGGGAAAAAAAACTCTATTTATAAGGCACTGTTTTTGAAAAATAAACTAAAAGAACAAGGGAAAAAAAATTCTATTTATAATTAAAAAAATAAAATCCACGTCGGTTATATTACACATAAGACATTTTAAAACGAATCCACGTCGCGAAAAAATATTGCGTCGTCTTAGTTTAAAAAAGACGACGGTATAACATAAAACCGTCGTTGTTTCAATTTCTTTAACCATTCTCTTTATGCAGGACTTGGCTAGTTCAAAGCATTGACAGCTGAAGCCATCTGATTCGATTGATCATGCTTTAGAGGCCATCTGAAGCCATTTCTATTCTTTATCGCATTGTTGAAAACCCATCTTCTTCTTCAGAAGCTCTACAGATAACCCATCTTCTTCACTAATGCCGATAACCCATCTTCTTCTATCACAAACCTAACGGATCTTCTTAGCCAAGAAAATCGAGCAGAGGCTGACATCTGATCTTCAGGTTTCCCTGAGAAGCGAACTTTCCTTCGACAGCGAGTGGAGGCCAGGCTTGCATCTCTTTTGATGGAAAGCAAGGAGTATTCAGAAGCACTAAGTCTCCTGTCAGGATTGACAAGCTTCCTCTTGTGGACATAGATTTGTTGGAGAGTAAGCTCCATTTCTCTTTGAGAAAGACATCCAAATTATTGTCTTCAAGATGTGAGAGAGAGTGTCTGTGAGAGAGGAAGAACTTGGAAACCTAAATGAAAACTGAAACTGAAAGAAAGCGACAAATTTATACAATAAATTTTTAAAACCCACGGCGGTCCTTACACAAAACCGCCGTCTATTTATAAATTCCACGTCGGTATATTAAAAAAAAACGATGTATATTATAAAAATAAACGTCGGTAAATTACAAAAAATCGTCGTGTTAAATACTTCTACCATGACGCGAGATATTGATTTATCGACTTTTATTTAGGAGTTTACTACGGCGGTACCTACAACACTACTGTCGTATTTATTTACCACGTCCTAAGTTCAAATTATCGTCGTAGTTTGTCTATTTATACGTCGTCGTTCTATGTAAACCGCCGTCTTATTACTATGAAACGGTTTGTATATATATACAACTTTTCGTCTACCTGACTTACACATGCACTGTTTCCAAACCCGAGAAAAATTTCAATCTCCCAGAGAAAACTTTTCGTCTTTTTTCCTTGTCAGAGCACTGTCAGAGTATCTCATCGTCTTCCTCTCGTCTTCGTCGTCGTCTCTGAACTTAAACACCAAACACCGAGAGAAAGCTTTCATTGCACGCAAAAGGTAAGCTTTCATTTCTCACTATTTTTGTTGCTATTTTGCATGCTCATACGGTTTTTGTTTTGAAAATCTTTTTACCTTTTTTCTGGGGAAAATAATTTTTATGCTTTCCAAGTTTGATAAAATACACAGACAAAGAGGGAAAGTTTCCAACTTTGAACACAACTACTTCAACTAAATAAGACGACGGTAGCTTCTTATTTACGTGGTTAAATATGTAGACCACGACGGTTCGTCAGTCGTCCTAGCGTCGTCTTAAAATTGATCTAAGTTGTTTTTAAAATGACGGTCGATTTTTTATTTGCTTGTTTAATTGCAGGTTTGATTTCTCTGAACCATGGTTTTCGTTTTTCCTAATTTGATAAAATACAAAGACAAAGAAAGTAGGGTTTGGTATCTTATAAAGACGACGATATCTTATTATTGACGCCGTGTGAATGTTCATACCACGACATTATACTAAGATACCGTCGTCTATAAAAGATGCCAAACCTTTCTTTCTTTTTCTTTGTATTTTATCAAATTAGGAAAAACAAAAACCATGTTTAAGAGAAATTAAACCTGCAATCAAACATTCACAGAGAAAGAAAAAGGTTTTTGGATTCTTATAAAGATGACGGTATCTTATTATTTACGTCGTGTGAATATCCATAACACGACGTTATATTAATATTTACGTCGTGTGAATTTGAATATCACGACGTCGTGTAAATATCGCCGTAATAAGTTCTTATTACGTCTTCTTTAATATTGTTTCGCCGTTGTTTAAGTACTCTCGGTTAAAACATTTATTACGTATGATGTTATGTTATTACGTCGTGTAAAATCTTATCATACGTCGTATTTTATAAATAACCGTCATTTGTGTTCTTATTTTTTTCCTGAAATATTTTCACTTGCAGGTTTGTTTTTTCTGTAACCATGGTTTCTCAAGACCAAAGTAAGGACTCTGTCTCCAAAAAAAAATGGAGGTAAGGAGCTTGGAATGGTAACTCCTCAAGACAAGCCCTTGAAGAAGATGAAGTTTGTTTCATCTGCTGAGACAAAACCAACCAGCACGACAACAATTTCTGAGGATTCAAAGTCAGGTCGAGGTATGAGCACAATGCCTCGTGTTGTGAAGAGAAAATTGCAAAAAATCAAGCCAGTTGTTGAGTACAATAAAAGGGGGAAAGTATGTGGCCCTGCACATACTGAGATGCAGTCCTACATTGGTGTGTTGGCACGCTCCAGAGTCCCACTTGTGGACAAGTAATGGGCTGAAATCCCCAAGGATATAAAGGAGCAGATTTGGGAAGCCGTTGACATGGCTTTTGTGGTAGGTCAAGGGGGACAAGACCTCGGTGTTATCTTCTGCTGCCAAGAAATGGAAGGATTTCAAGTCTACACTGACGAGGCATTATATCCTTCCATACATCAAGGAGATGGAGAAATTAAGCCAACCCCCTGAAATATATAAATTCATAGAGAAAGCAGAATGGGATGCCTTTGTAGCTTCATGGTTATCCAAAGAATTTGAGTCTGTGCATTCTCAACATTCACAGATTAGGGAGAAACTTGAGTACAATCATCGATTGTCTCGAAAAGGATATGCTGGTTTGGAGGATCAATTGGAGGAAACCATGCCTGGGGTAGAAATTGATCGATCTACCTTATGGAAGAAAGCTAGACAGGACAAACATGGTAACATCCCGGATCCAAAGGTGGCAGAGAAAGCAAAATTAATTGTAAGCCTACACACTCTGTTTTAAATTTTTATTAAACTGTGTATAATTCTTATTACGTCTTATGTTATATTTTCCGTCCTGTGAATTATATTACTACGTCGAAATGTTTTAAAAAACGTCGTGAAAGATCTAAATCTGGAATCACATCTCTGTTTTCTTTAATTATAGCATAAGACGTCGGTAGTTAATTTTTGCGTCGTGTGAATGATATTACTACGTCCAAATGTTTTAAAAAACGTCGTTAAAGGTCTGAATATGGAATCACTGCTATGTTTTCTGTAATTATAGCATAAGACGTCGGTGGTTTATTTATTGCGTCGTTTGAAACAACAAACCACGTCGTTATTTAAGTAACGTCGTTATAAATATATTATAACGTCGATTTCTATGTTATTGCGTCGTGTGAAATTATATAATGCGTCATTTGTTTATAAATAACCGTCGTGTGTTTTCTTGTGCTGACTTTTTTATATGTCTTTGTTTTAGGATGAATTGCAAAAACAAGTGGCTGAAGGCAGTCTTAGTGTATCTGGCAGTAATGATGTGTTGACCTTGGCTTTGGGTCCCGAGCATCCAGGGAGGGTAAGAGGGGTAGGTGCTAGGATTTCCCCTAGGCAATTCTTCAATTTACCTAGACAACAGAGGGTAAAGTTTGCCGATCAATTGAAGGAAAGTGTAAGAATTGTCCTTCAAGAAGAGACTAAGAAGATGGAAGCTAGATCAAGGGAAGAGACTTTAAGGATGGAGGCTAGAACCAAGCAATTGGTAGAGGCTGAGAGGGAACATTTACTAAGTCAGCTTTCCCAACTCATCCCCAATTTTGATCCAAGCATGCTTAAACCGAAAACTAGCCCCTGTCAAAACCAAGGTGTAGAGCAAAGTCCCAAAAATCCAATGTCTGACAAAGCAAGCTGTTCTGGGGCTGATGTGAGATCCCTACATTTAGAGGATGATACTGCCAAAAATGGGGAACAGCAGGAAGAAACGGTAACATATCTGAACTTTGAATTCTCTGTTTTTTTAAAAACTATTAGACGTCGTTATTATGAAGAAACCCGTCGTTTTAAAACCATACCACGACGATTTTATAAATAAACCGTCGTTTTTATTTAAATACCACGTCGTATTTAGTTTACTTGTTTTACACGCCATTAGACGTCGTACTTTGTGGTTTTTAGACGACGGTTTTAGTCCTTACCGACGTAATAGACAAATCCCACGACGTTTATTATTTACCATCGTTTAATAATTTTTTTACTTTCTGTACATATATATATATTTCTTTATTACTGAAAACAGAAATCTGGGGCTTTAGAAAATCAAGATGAAGAGAAGAAAGAAGAAAAAAAAGATGAAGAGAAGAAGGGAGAAAAAAAGATGAAGAGAAGAAGGAAGAAAAAAAGAGAAAAAAGATGAAGACAAAAAGGAAGACAAAAATGATGAAGAGAAGAAAGAAGAAAAACAAGATGAAGAAAAGCATGACGAAGAGGTATATTCTCATAACTTTGCCTTTTTTATTTGTTTTTCAAATTTCAGACGTCGATATTTTTCTTTAAACCGTCGTTTGTTTTCAAATTAGACGTCGGAATTTGTTTTCTATGACGTAATAAATTATTTAACACGACGGTTTTTTTATTACCGTCGTTTAAATTATTATCAGACGACGTGTTTTTATTTAAACCGTCATTTTTATTGAATTACCACGTCATTTTATTTTGCTTTATTTCTTTAAACAGGGTAATGAAGTAGTTGATTATTCAAATGTGGAGGTGTCATCTTCCTTACAATCCCTTTGTCATTATGTGGAAACGACACTAAAGCCTCAGGAGAAGATCATGACCTTCACAATTGAGAAAGAGGTGTTTGGTGCAGATCGCAGTACCTTCGTCTTGCCTGAAGATATTACACAGTTTGCAGGCATGGAAGAAATTGGGGCTACTGTGGTTGCAGTATATATGAGGTTTGTCCTTATCAAATATTTAATTCACACTCAAATTTGTGTATGAGAAAAAAAAACATTATAGCATAAGACGTCGGTGGTTTATTTATTGTGTCATTTTAAACCACTAACCACGTCGTTCTTTTTTTACCGTCATGATAAATTAGTTATAACGTCTATTTTTATTTCAGTTCGTCGTGTGAAATTGTATAATACGTCGTTTGTTAATAAATAACCGTCGTGTTTTTTTGGGCTGACTTTTTTTATATATCTTTGTTTTATATATTTAGGTGCTTATATGATCGTTTGAGAGAAGCAAATATGTACACCATGGTTGGCTTTATCGACCCTGCTCAAGTTAGTGCCAACACTGGGTCACTAACTGACAGATCACGAATTGTAGCAAGTCGACTTCAAAAAACAGATGGTGAACCACTACTACAAAAAAGGAAAAACACGACGGTAATTCACCGTCGTGTATTATGTTTTCAAATGGTCGTGGAATCCACCGACATCTTTTCCATAACCAAACCACGACGGTGAATAACCGTCGTTGTTAAAACAAAAAACGTCATCAAAAAATAAAAACCGACGTCTTTGTGCTGCAAAAAGACATAAAAAAACGGTCGAGGATGAGAATAGACGACCAACTCCAACAAAAAAACGTCGTTAAAAAGGAAACAGATGACATATATTAACAGAACATGGCCGCAAGATAAACATACAACGACGAGAACTTAAACTTGACGCCGTTAAATAAATATTTAACGACAATATAAATACGACGTCTTTACAATAATAATAGACGACGTTATTGACACCTACTACGTCACAACATTTCCCACAACCGTCGTAAAATAAATTTTCCACTTCGATTTTTCTATGAATTATGACGTGGAAATAGATGTCAGGGTCATTACTTACGACGCATGTATTTACAGAGACGACGTTGAATTGATAAATAACGTCGGTTTCAAATAAATGAGAGCCGTATTACAGAATTTATACGTCATATTTTGAAAATAAACGACGTGGAAAAAATGATGGGGTCATTAATTACGACACAGTAATTTATAAGGACGACGTTGTCGTCTATATACAACGTCGGTACCATGAAAAAGACCGTCGTGTTTAATAATTTATACGTCTTCATTTAAAAAATTGACGTCGTCTAATGCATATATCTTAACGTCGACAAGTTTAATGGACTTCAAATACCGTCGTAAAATAAATTTTCCACTTCGATTTTTCTACGAATTATGACGTGGAAATAGATGTCAGGTTCATTAATTACGACGTATGTATTTACTGAGACGACGTTGAAATGAATAAACAACGTCGGTTCCAAATAAATGAGAGCCGTATTACAGAATTTATGCGTCATATTTTGAAAATAAACGACGTGGAAAAAATGATGGGGTCATTAATTACGACACAGTAATTTATGAGGACGACGTTGTCGTTTATATACAACTTCGGTACCATGAAAAAGACCGTCGTGTTTAATAATTTATACGTCTTCATTAAAAAAATTAACGTCGTCTAATTCATAAATCTTAACGTCGACAAATTTAATGGATTTCAAATACCGTCGTGAATTCATCCTTTTCCACTTCGTTTATGAAAGAACATGCGACGTGGTAAATTCATGACGACGTCGTCTTTTGTAACGTTCAGGTTAAAGTTCTCGTCTTTTAGACGTCGGTGTTATGGGATTGGAGACGTGTTATGTTGAATTACATGGCGGTTCTTTATCAAAACCGTCGTGTTTGTAATCTGGAACCAGTAATTTTTGTACTGATTGTTTTGTGGCCAAAACCTGTATAATGAAAGTGAAGAAATCACATTACAATATATTACAAAATTAATGTCAACACTGCCAATTACATAAAGCATCATTCAACCCATATATCTTCACACCCATCTCGAATATTTTGACTCCCTAACTCAACCACCACTTCATCAAATGTGTCAACATTTGGCATCCCCCTAGTAAATGGCTCACACTCAATTCTCACATCACCTAAGACATCATCACCAATAACATCATTATATTCTCTATTAGGCATTGATAACACTACCGACCAACCACGATGCATCGGGTCGTCAACAAAAAATACTTGTTTGACTTGAGAAGCCAAAACAAATTGGTCATTCCTATGTCCAATTTTACTCAAATCTACAAGGGTAAATCCAAGTTCGTCCACTACAAGACCAGAAGTATTATCAATCCAATCACACCTAAAGACTGGGATTGTAAACTTTTGGTAGTCAAGGTCCCAAATTTCTTGAATGACACCATAGAAACCCATATTTGAGAGAATTGGGTTTTTATCCTTGGCACTAGCAACTTGCATAGTATGTGCAAGTAAATAAACTCCACTATTTTGAGTTGTCCGCACATCATCTTGTGCCTTGATGTTGAATTTAATACCTTTAATGAGATAGCTCCTATATAATGGCACTGCCATGTTTGGACCAGCTGCTAGCCACCTTAAATTTTCTGATACGCCATGATTGTCCTCATTAAGTTCACTTTGAACCTGCAAATTAATCATAACTTAATTCAATCTAACATAGAAAGAAGAAAATTAAAAGTCCAATATGTTATTCAATAACATATACCTTGAAGCGTAGCCATTGAATGAAAGTGCTATTGTGCTTATCCTGCAGCCACTTTGTTCTCTTTCTAAATTTTGGATAAGCGGTCTGGATGTGGATCATATGTTGCCTACATGACACACAAAATTCAAGTATTACAGTCCCAAACATATTTTCATGATGCCTTACAATCCAGGGTTAGTCTCCTTAAAAGGATTTTGTTTGTATGATTTTCACTAACTGACCCCTTATAAAACTGTTTAACTAATTTTGTGTCGTTTGAAACATCTAACCACGTCGGTTCTTTATTTATTGAGTCGTCTGAAACAACTAACCACGTCGGTAGTTAATTACCGTCGTGATAAATTTATAATGACGTCAATTGCTACGTTATTACGTCGTGTGAAACTCTATAATACGTTGGTTTTTATAAATAACCGTCGTTTGTTTTCTTGTGCTGACTTTTTATATTAATAACCGTCATTTTTTATTTTAATTTTGTGCAGCCGTCATTGGGTCTTGCTGATTGTGAGAGCAAAGGGGGAAACCGTCTATTTGCTGGATCCTCTGCCTGGAAATCGTGTGGTTGATGAGGAGGGCAAAAACATCGTGAATAGTGCTTTAAAAATTTATAATTCCCACATAGGCAGACCAGGCCGTAAAGCACCAATTTGGAAAACTCTGCCAGGCACACCAAAGCAACCCAGCAGTGTCGAATGCGGGTATTATGTGATGCGCTTCATGAGGGACATCATCATGGATCCTTCCTTGGAGTTTGAGAAGAAGGTAAGAAGAAAATTTTCAGAAACATTTTATGTGGTTTTTTGTATTATCAACGACGGTCCTTTAAAATTACCGTCGTTGAATCGATATACTACGTCGGTTATGAAAAAAAGCGTCGTCTGTGACTGAATTTCTTTTTATTTTGTAAAGCTTAATAATCATTGTTTATGGATTGCAGTTTGCCAAGGGAAAAGAGCAAGCGCCATACCCCCAAGAAGCCATTGATGAAGTCCGGAATGAATGGGCAGATCTTGTTTGCCTTCATATGGAATAGAGGATTTTTGGAACACTTTATATTTTTATATGTACAAATTTTGTCTATAATATATAATGTACAAATTTTGTCTATAATATACATCCTTTTTTTCCCTGAAAATTTGTTGAGGTTTTCATAATTTAAAAGAAAAAACAAATTGCGTAACCGACGTGTAATAACTTTCCAACGACATAATTATGTCAAAAACCGACGTAAAAGGAGATTTAGACGTGATATACCGTTTGTACGTACGTGGGACGTCGTTTTAGTGAAAATTTCGCCATGGTTTCGCTTTTAAACGACGTCCTTTGAACAAGTAAGTCGTTTATTATATAATTTAGAGTTTAGGATTTAGTTTATACTTTTTAACGACGGTGATTGAGTCGTGGAATATTGAGTATACGTCGGATGGTGAAACATCCGCCATGGTTTCTCTTTTAAACGACATCCTTTTTACAAGTGAGTCGTTTATTATTATTTACAACGTCGTTAATTACTTAACCCTGACGTGGTTTGTTGTTGATAAAAGAATATTTTATTATTTTTAATTCAAAATATTCAAAATAAATTTAAAATAAATCCAAAAAATGCGACGTCAACTCCTATGAAGTCATTGATATATTTTCTTCCCCCTAAACCTCAAAAAAATGCAGTTTGAGTAATCAAAGTTTAAAATGACCACCCAAAATAAAATTGTTTTGATGAGTCATAACATCACTTATATAGTTTCATGGTTTATGGGTTAGGGTTTGGGGTTTAGGGTTGTTATTTATTAGGGTTTAGGGTTAAAGTATAATTTTTGGGGTTTAGGGTTTATGTTTGTTATATATTAGGCTGTAAAACCATAAACAATTTTATAAAATTAAATTTTACAAATATATAATTTAGGGTTTTAAACTTTAGGGTATTACTTTTAACGACGGTGATTGAGTCGTGGAATATTGAGTATACGTCGGATGGTGAAACATCCGCCATGGTTTCTCTTTTAAACGACGTCCTTTTTACAAGTGAGTCGTTTATTATTATTTACAACGTCGTTAATTACTTAACCCTGACGTGGTTTGTTGTTGATAAAAGAATATTTTATTATTTTTAATTCAAAATATTCAAAATAAATTTAAAATAAATCCAAAAAATGCGACGTCAACTCCTATGAAGTCATTGATATATTTTCTTCCCCCTAAACCTCAAAAAAATGCAGTTTGAGTAATCAAAGTTTAAAATGACCACCCAAAATAAAATTGTTTTGATGAGTCATAACATCACTTATATAGTTTGATGGTTTATGGGTTAGGGTTTGGGGTTTAGGGTTGTTATTTATTAGGGTTTAGGGTTAAAGTATAATTTTTGGGGGTTTAGGGTTTATGTTTGTTATATATTAGGCTGTAAAACCATAAACAATTTTATAAAATTAAATTTTACAAATATATAATTTAGGGTTTTAAATTTTAGGGTATTACTTTTAACGACGGTGATTGAGTCGTGGAATATTGAGTATTCGTCGGATGGTGAAACATCCGCCATGGTTTCTCTTTTAAACGACGTCCTTTTTACAAGTGAGTCGTTTATTATTATTTACAACGTCGTTATTACTTAACCCCGACGTGGTTTGTTGTTGATAAAAGAATATTTTATTATTTTTAATTCAAAATATTCAAAATAAATTAAAATAAATCCAAAAAATGCAACGTCAACTTCTATGAAGTCATTGATATATTTTCTTCCCCCTAAACCTCAAAAAAATTCAGTTTGAGTAATAAAAGTTTAAAAGACCACCCAAAATAAAATTGTTTTGATGAGTCATAACATCACTTATATAGTTTGATGGTTTATGGATTAGGGTTTGGGGTTTAGGGTTGTTATTTATTAGGGTTTAGGGTTAAAGTATAATTTTTGGGGTTTAGGGTTTATGTTTGTTATATATTAGGCTATAAAACCATAAACAATTTTATAAAATTAAATTTTACAAATATATAATTTAGGGTTTTAAATTTTAGGGTATTACTTTTAACGACGGTGATTGAGTCGTGGAATATTGAGTTTACGTCGTATAGTGAAAAATCCGCCATGGTTTCTCTTTTAAACGACGTCCTTTTTACACGTGAGTCGTTTATTATTATTTACAACGTCGTTAATTACTTAACCCCGACGTGGTTTTTTATAGTTTTGACGACTTCTGTTTGATTTTGCGTCGTACATAGTTTTACCACGACGTCCTTAATGTAATAAGCGTCATGTTTAATGTGAAATTTTAACGACGGTTGTTTTTTCGGTCGATGTTTTAAAGAGCGCGCTTTCTAAAATATTCGCGGGACCTAAAATTTTCAGATTTGGCTCTTAGTTTTATACTTCTAACCCTGAACCCTAAAATTTTCAGATTTCGCGCAACATAACATTTCGCTCTCTCACTTCATTTCTAATTCAAAGTTGGGCTCTCCAGGCTGTGTCGAATCCAATTTGGCCATAATCTGTGAGCTCTGCCAACCTGTAAGTACAAACCCTCACTTCCCCTTGTAAATTTATTGAATGATATTACGTTGTTTTGTTAAAGGGTTTTAGATATATGTTTTGCGATATTTTAATAATGTTGTTGGAGGTATGGGTTCATGGATTTTCTGTTTAATGTTTTCTTGATCACTCTCTGTTATGTTGAATAGGGAATGGATTTCATTTTGTCGGATCTTTTAATCACTCTCTGTTATGTTGAATTGGGAATGGATTTATTGTTTTCATGCTTAGTATATGTTGGTTTCATGCTTGGTTTCATGTATATGTTGGTTTCATGCTTGGTTTCATGTATATGTTGTGTTCTTAATAGGGTTTTGGGATCTTGAAAATAAACTGGGATATCGACGCGTTTTTAGGCATACAACGACGGTTTTTACTTTAAACCGTCGTTTGTATTACTTATACACGACGGTGTTATTTAACTACCGTCGTGGTTATAATTAGACGACGTTTGTTGAAAATCCGTCGTCTATATATGTCAAATACGTCTGTTTTTGTTTAAAAACCGTCGTCTCTGTTGTATATTACTTGCTATTAGAACTTTATATAATCTGCTATAGTGATGGTCATTGCTTGTCTTTTCACTTTATTATATATAATAGGGTATAGTGTCGGAGATGGATAAGTCATGGATGCACTCGGATAGAAGATCGAAGGCATATGAGTTAGGGGTGGAAGCATTTTTGAACTTTTCTGTAGAAAATCTTCTAACTACAACACATATCCGTTGTCCATATGTTAAATGTGTTAATTTGAAATTGTTTGGGGTTGGAATTATAAGGGATCACTTATACTTTAATGGAGTTGACCAAAGCTATAAGAATTGGACATTTCACGGAGAACCTTGGGAAGCAACTACTAATGCTAGTAGAAATGTTGAAGAAGATGATGACCATAGTAGGTACAGTTTTGTGTCTGAAGAAATAGAGATGGATGATAATGATTTTGGTGATTTTGGATCTGATCCTTATGAGTTTGCCAATGTGATTGGGGATGGATGACCATTGTACCCTGGTTGTAGAAAGTACACGAAGTTATCGGCATTAGTGAAGTTGTATAATTTGAAGGCAAAACATGGGATGAGTGATGTCTGTTTTACAAAATTATTGATACTTCAAGGCGATTTGCTTCCAGAAGGAAATACAATACCGGCCTCTATGTATGAGGCAAAAAAGACTTTGTGTGCATTGGGGCTGAGTTATGAGAAAATGCACGCATGCCCCAATGATTGCATCTTGTATAGGAAGGAGTATGAGGATTCAACTAATTGTCCTACTTGTGGTATCTCAAGGTGGAAGGAAGGCAAAGATTCAATCTTGAAAGAGGGTGTGCCAGCGAAGGTGGTGTGGTATTTTCCTCCAATTCCAAGGTTTAAAAGGATGTTTCGATCACATGAGACAGCTAAGAGTTTGACTTGGCATGCTGCTAGAAAATCAATTGAGGGTCATATGTCTCATCCGGTGGATTCCCGTCTTGGAAACTTCTTGATGATAAATGGCCCGAGTTTGGTAATGAGCCGAGAAACTTGAGATTGGCTCTTTCATCTGATGGATTCAATCCCCACAGTTCTCTAAGTAGCAGATATAGTTGCTGGCCAGTTATCTTAGTTACATATAATCTCCCTCCATGGCTGTGCATGAAACGAAAGTTCATGATGTTGACCTTATTGATTTCCGGTCCTAAACAGCCCGGAAATGATATAGACGTCTACTTGGAGCCTTTGATTGATGATTTAAAATCTTTGTGGGATGGGATTGGAGGAGTGTATGATGCACATAATGGAGAATCCTTTACACTCAGAGCTGCATTAATGTGGACAATTAATTATTTCCCCGCCTATGGAAACTTATCTGGTTGTGTTGTTAAAATATATAAAGCTTGTCCAATATGCGGCGATGATACACCTAGTCACAGGTTGAAAAATGGCCACAAAATTTGTTACATTGGGCATAGAAAATGGTTACCAATCAATCATCCATATAGGAGGCAACGTGCAGCTTTTAATGGGAAACCTGAATATGGCACGCCTCCCGAGCCATTAACCGGAGAAGAAGTGTTGCATATGGTTGAAGATGGTGACAGAGTTTGTTGGAAGAAGAAATCAATATTCTTTGATCTCGAGTATTGGAAATACCTTCCTGTGAGGCATGTCCTAGATGTTATGCACATTGAGAAGAATGTTTGCGATAGTATCATTGGTACATTGCTGGAGATCCCTGGAAAAAATAAAGATGGGATTGCTGCTCGATTAGATTTATTGAACATGGGGGTCAAAACTGATTTGCAACCCGAGTATGGAGAAAGACGTACTCGTTTGCCTCCCGGGCCTTGGAATTTGTCAAGAGCAGAGAAGAGAGAGGTTTGCAATTCTTTCTATGGTATGAAGGTCCCTGAAGGTTATTCTTCAAATATAAAAAATCTTGTATCTTTACAAGATTTAAGACTTCTTGGTCTTAAATCACATGATTGTCATACCTTAATGCAACAATTGCTCCATGTGGCAATTCGTTCTGTTTTGGAGAAGCCTGCAAGGTATGCAATAACTCGTTTGTGCTTCTTCTTCAATGCTATATGTGCAAAGACTGTTGATGTTTCCAAGCTAGATAAGTTGGAAGAAGATGTAGTAGTTACTTTGTGTTTGCTTGAGAAGTACTTTCCCCCTTCATTCTTTGATATCATGGTTCATCTAGTAGTACATCTTGTCAGAGAAGTTCGTCTATGTGGGCCAGTATATTTTAGATGGATGTATTTGTTTGAAAGATATATGAAAGTCCTAAAGGGGTATGTTCAGAATCGTACTCGTCCCGAAGGTTGCATTGCTGAGCGGTATATAGCTGAAGAAGCTGTAGAGTTTTGTACCGAGCATTTATCTGATGTTAGTACAGTTGGAGTGCCTTCAAGCCAAAAGATGGGAGTTTCAAAGCCATTATCAGGTTGCACAGTGAGCGTAGTTGATCGGGACCTGTTGAACCAAGCACATCTATATGTCTTGGAGAATACGGAGGAAGTCCTACCTTATATCGAGTACGTATGAGTTTTATTCTTTAAGTTTCCATTTTAAATTATTTCTTATGTTTATCTTATATGTTTGGGACCGTAATACTTGAATTTTTTGTGTCATGTAGGCAACATATGATCCACATCAAGACCGCTTATCCAAAATTTAGAAAGAGAACAAAGTGGCTGCAGGATAAGCACAATAGCACTTTCATTCAATGGCTACGCTTCAAGGTATATGTTATTGAATAACATATTGGACTTTTAATTTTCTTCTTTCTATGTTAGATTGAATTAAGTTAATTTGCAGGTTCAAAGTGAACTTAATGAGGAAGACAATCATGGCGTATCAGAAAATTTAAGGTGGCTAGCAGCTGGTCCCAAACATGGCAGTGCCATTATATAGGAGCTATCTTATTAAAGGTATTAAATTCAACATCAAGGCACAAGATGATGTGCGGACAACTCAAAATAGTGGAGTTTATTTACTTGCACATACTTTGCAAGTTGCTAGTGCCAAGGATAAAAACCCAATTCTCTCAAATATGGGTTTCTATGGTGTCATTCAAGAAATTTGGGACCTTGACTACCAAAAGTTTACAATCCCAGTCTTTAGGTGTGATTGGATAGATAATACTTCTGGTCTTGTAGTGGACGAACTTGGATTTACCCTTGTAGATTTGAGTAAAATTGGACATAGGAATGACCAATTTGTTTTGGCTTCTCAAGTCAAACAAGTATTTTTTGTTGACGACCCGATGCATCGTGGTTGGTCGGTAGTGTTATCAATGCCTAATAGAGAATATAATGATGTTATTGGTGATGATGTCTTAGGTGATGTGAGAATTGAGTGTGAGCCATTTACTAGAGGGATGCCAAATGTTGACACATTTGATGAAGTGGTGGTTGAGTTAGGGAGTCAAAATATTCGAGATGGGTGTGAAGATATATGGGGTTGAATGATGCTTTATGTAATTGGCAGTGTATGACATTAATTTTGTAATATTGTAATGTGATTTCTTCACTTTCATTATACAGGTTTTGGCCACAAAACAATCAGTACAAAAATTACTGGTTCCAGATTACAAACACGACGTTTTGATAAAAATGTGAAAAACAAACGTCTGTTCTAATAAATAACGACGTTTTTGAGCATTCAACGACCGCAATATATTTACCGACGTCTTAAAGCAACGTAACAATGAAGAACCACGACGCTATTGTGAAACAGTTATCCAGGATAACACGTCGGACAAGCATAAAGAACCGCCATGTAATTCAAAATAACACGACTCCAATCCCATAATACCGACGTCTTAAAGACGAGATCTTTAACCTGAACGTTACAAAAGACGACGTCGTCATGAATTTACCATGTCGCATGTTCTTTCATAAACGAAGTGGAAAAGGATGAATTCACGACGGTATTTGAAGTCCATTAAATTTGTCGACGTTAAGATATATGAATTAGACGACGTTAATTTTTTTAATGAAGACGAATAAACTATTAAACACGGCGGTCTTTTTCATGGTAACGACGTTGTATATAGACGACAACGTCGTCTTTATAAATTAATGTGTCGTAATTAATGACCCCATCATTTTTTCCACGTCGTTTATTTTTTTGAAAAAAAAAAAAAAAAAAAAAAAAAAAAAAAAAAAAAAAAAAAAAAAAAAAAAAAAAAAAAAAAAAAAAAAAAAAAAAAAAAAAAAAAAAAAAAAAAAAAAAAAAAAAAAAAAAAAAAAAAAAAAAAAAAAAAAAAAAAAAAAAAAAAAAAAAAAAAAAAAAAAAAAAAAAAAAAAAAAAAAAAAAAAAAAAAAAAAAAAAAAAAAAAAAAAAAAAAAAAAAAAAAAAAAAAAAAAAAAAAAAAAAAAAAAAAAAAAAAAAAAAAAAAAAAAAAAAAAAAAAAAAAAAAAAAAAAAAAAAAAAAAAAAAAAAAAAAAAAAAAAAAAAAAAAAAAAAAAAAAAAAAAAAAAAAAAAAAAAAAAAAAAAAAAAAAAAAAAAAAAAAAAAAAAAGGTTAGTGAACGGGCCGTAGTTATTTTTAGGTCCTTTTCATTGCCAATATCTCTTGGCATATATCCGAAACCGTCCGAATTACCATGTACAAGAAAAGTTACGTTGTCCAGTCGCATTTTGGCTATTAGAGACGCTAGCTCTTTTTAATTAGGCATTGCATTGGTTATACTGTTTGATTCATATCCATCTTCCATTGGAAGAGCTTCTTTATCAGTCAACGGAATGTAATATATATCTCCAATTACCCTTCCATTTTGTTTTATTAAACAAATGTGGATTTCACTCGGTTGAGGCAATGCTGAATCCTACTTCCAGAACGCCATTGCCACAGGCTTTATCAATCATCGCTTCATGACCTTGGGCATAAACGGAGATTTTTGGTAAGAGTTTTTAGGACTGTATTGTAGAAACGGTCCAGGTACACGGAATTAATGAAGCTTAATATTAGTGATATGGCCTATATATTCTTTACACAATCTCAATTGACTTGTCCTGCGATTGGCTCTTTCTACCCTGTTCTATCTGCTCGCTCCTCCGTGCCTGATTCTGGCTTTCTCCTCACTTGATTTTAAAAATATATAATAGATTGAAGGTAACGTGTGCTTGGATAATTACATGACTTGATACTTTGTTTATATAATTGATAGTTCTTTAGATCAGATTAAACTACTTGACTTCATATTGCTCAGTAGTAATCGCTCAATACTCTGTGCCCATGATTTAAAGAGAACTCTGTACTTTCTGAGAAAAGCTCATTAAAGTTGTACTTCTGTTACGCTTATGCTCTTCGAAATCACCTTTGAAGTTTAGTCTCATATACATAGCAGGAACATTGAACCACAAGAGTTGAAGCATCATCTGCCTTCTATCTTAATTTTATCACTGTGCCTAATTATCATCACAGTGCACTTTAATGATCCGTACCAGCTAGGGCACTAAAAACAGTAGTAGAATACCAGAGAGCAAGCAGAGGTACCATTCGCATATATATTATCAGACATTTTTGAGGCCCCGTCCCTGACCCTCCTAAGTAAATAACTAATTCTTAGATTAGCTTGCTTTCACGCACACACTCAAACAATAGCTATTGCTTCTCAGCCTAACCGAGCTACGCCCCATAAAGAAGAAGCACGAAGCTCTCCCAAACAAATGGTTCGTGAATCGACTGGGACCCATTAATTTCCAACTTGTTGACACTCCGTTTCGCGCATCTATCATATCCAAAAAGCCTCTCAAGTCTCCGCACTTCCACCTTCACAAGAACCCTTGCCATTCCCTTGAACCGCCCAAGGCTGGCTTCTATAAGCATCCGTCCACTCGTCAATCGGGGGGGGGGGGGGGGGGGATAACGCCTGCTCCAAGACTCCTTTCACTCCCTAGTCCTTCATGCACCCAGCTCAACGTTGGACTTGATAAATTATAAACGAAATCCGCGATTTTTTTCCATGAGCATTCCAAATTGACTAATGGGAAACTCATGACTTTCTCACCTGGCTAGATCATGATTTAGGATCTTGTTCTGATTTCATGTCACTGTTTAGAACTTCGAGCCCGTTCAAACCACGTTTTATTTAAATTATCATGATGACCACAGCAAGGGACGTTCTGGATCCTTCTCCAGGAGTTGGCTTTTAGGCTAATACACACGCTGACTTCATAGCCTCACAGCAACATCTTCGCCGCCAGATCAGCTTCCTATCCCAACTATTTATAGTCGTCATTCAACCCCTCCAGAGTTATAGAATACTGATTGTCGCTTGAGAATAATACTTGGTGGTGGAGAACAAGTTAACGCGTTCTATTATTTGCAGTCATATAGATCATAGTGGGGACTTGCTGCTTTCCGTCAACAGTATCTTCATCAGACGGACAGGCACCCCCACAAATTGTTTCTTTGTAGTGATGAAGAGGCAACCCCTAGTTTCACTTGCTTGACGCTCGTTCCTCTAAAGCCTACCTAAAAAATTATCCTATTATTTCGGCATCCACCATTCTCAAAAGACTTTCGCCTTTGCTTTTGAAAACAACCAAACTGTTGATAATCAGGCACCCCAGCTACTAAATCCCCAGTCCCAGCACGGCCATACTAATAAAGAAGGCTCCAGATTCTTCACCCTCAATATTCCTCATCGCTCCCATCATCCTGTCGGGACCTGCAGTCATGAACACAATACCAGAATAGTCTCCCTGTTGGAAGTATGATTGCAAATTGCATAACAATAACAAATCACTACTGCAACAGACCAGATTTTCACAAAGGACATGAACTAGAAGAATCTTATTGATTGAGGCAGTGTTGGACAACTCTGACCTTAAACGAATTAATGCCCCAGTGTCTCTATGAGTTCCTAGTGTTCGTACTCCCAGATACATGACTCCCCTCCTGTGAAAGAAGACTGCAATTCACAAGAACTTTGAACCAAAGTTCCTGTATCTTCTCTGAACGACACAAAGATCTTCATGTTACAATTACAAGTACCAGACTTTGTGTTTTTTTCCAATCTCACATTTAGACCACATTCATATAGCTCTGTCCTTGATATATCTTCTCATCTGAGTATATCATCGTTTGCCTAACCTCTCTGTCAAGAACAACCTAGACTTTCATCTATGCATGAAGCGTCGATGAAATATTGGAAATATGAGCGCCATTCGGCAGTAATTAGCTGGAGCCCAAAATAATTATTCCAAGGTTTTATAGATCGTCATAATCATTAATTAACCGCCCTCCCTAATAAGACAAGCAAATGCAATAGTAGATGGAGTGTATGAACTCTTTCACAAACATGTCCTATATTTGCCAAAGAACTTAACCAAATCAGGGCCAAAAAACATTTGCCATTCACTTTACCTTGAACAGCGTTCTTTTCTTCCCTCAACCAACCTTGACAAAGTGAACAGCATGATCTCCTCTTAGTAGTAAAATGTTCAGAGAACCCCAGTGCATTTGGCTTCCCGTGTAATTCTCGTCAGCTCCCACTCTTCCATCATCCCCAAGCATTGCGATCTTTATCCGAGTGTTCTTGGTAAGCTGCTCCTGTCCAAAGCAATTCACATTTTCTATTGCTTGACAGATCTGATTTCTCATTGTTAGATCCACCTTGCAACCAAAAGCAAAAGAATTTGCTAAATCTGCTAACTTAACCCATATATTTGCAATACAATTTTTTTTCACTTACCTCTCTGCTATTACGAATTGTTTTCCTTCTTTTCTTGTCACCTTATTTCGTCTCGTCCCTGTTTCTTTAAGCAACAAATGTCAGACAACTTTCTAAAGTTAACACACATTCAGATCGACCTGTAAGATGCTCATCCAAAAGACTTGTCTCACGTTGAAAGCAATACAGACGAAATCACATTTTCTTGTTGCAAGCTTCTGTTCGAGTTACTGGTTTTCGCGATACACAAATAGCAAACCCAATGTCAACAGGAAAATCTCTAGCGCTAGGACCGTCATCAAACCTTTCCACCGGGGTTTTTTAAATAATAACCGAGATCCCGCCAGGTTCGCGGTTTTTTTATTTAAAAAAATTAGTGTACCGCGGGCGGCTTATACTAGTGCGACACGTGGTGAAATGGCGCTAGGCGACAGGCGGGTCCACTGTTATGAACAAATAGTCAGCAAAGACTAGATACGTTTTTATTATAAAAAATAGTAGAGACGAGCTATACTATGTTGACACGGGGGCGAATAGGCCAGGCGCAGGCAGGGGGATTTTTTTTTTTTTAATAAATACGGATATTTTTTTAAAAGCGTTAGCCGCACCGGCTTACTGGGCCTTTTTTATAAAATAGTATAACCAAACGGCTATGTCTAATTATAGAAACCTTTAACCCATTGGAGTTGACCAGTAGTGTTGGGAGAGTTCGTTAAAAATGTTTTCAGAAATGCTTGCCTCATCTCGGAATGAAGATTCTCAAGGGACGCTAGAATTGGACCTTCTGAATTTCGAAAGAGCAAGGAGAGGCTTAAATGTCTGAAATTTCTAGCTGATCGGATAGGGACTTGAAAATCATTTGTGGACAGCTTCAGTGACTCCATTTGACCTGAACTACACCCTGACAAGCTTCCAATATTTCTGATACGCTTCCATTGAATAGTTCCTTGACAGATCAGACCGTCAACTTACAAAGATTTCCCAATGAGTGTGGCATTTTCATTTTCCCATCAATTTGATTAGCAGACAAGTCAAAATTGACAAGGGCTGTCAAGTTTCCACTGGAACTTGAAATTTCACTCGCAAGAGACAATAAACGGGATAGGGACTCAAAATTGCTACACTACAAGTGTACACCCATTGAGGTATGGTACCCCAGATGATGTTCCACCTGAGATTAACAAACTTTAAGCCTTGTCATGTTTTGCAACACCAACTGGTATTTGATTGAGTTCACAACCGGACATATGCAACTCTACCAGCATAGAGGGGAGGTGTTTGTCACCTGAAACCAATCAGATGCTTGCTAAGATCTACATATTCATGTCAGGTTCTGCAAGCTCGAAAGACCAGAAAGCCATTGGAGATTCTCAACCTTCATCCGTAGTAGCTTTTACTCCGGAGTCCTAAAGAGCGTAGACTTGAGAGATTTTCCCAATTGATGCGGAATTATTCCAGCGAACTTTGAGTCTGAGAGGTTAAGATATCTTAACTAACCTAAGAAGCTAGGAATCTGTATTCCTCCAAAATCATTGTTGCTTAGATCCAAGTAGCTCAGATGCTTTAAATTTAGTTACCTTGCCACCCAAAGAGTTTTCTTGATACAAACTGTAATTCAATACTCATCTGAATAATAATTCCCACGGTGCAGCTCACGAACATGACCGGTTAGATTGTCGCAGACAACTCCAGTCCAATTGCAACAATCTCCCTCACCAACCCAAGATAAAAGCCTATTTGAAGGATCCTTAAGATCTTGCTTGAACATTAGAAGTGCTTGTCTCTCATTTTGTTTACAAGGCACGCCCAAATTTCTATTGCATAAGCTAATGGTAGTAATGGTTGCAATGCTTAGAAATCTGAAAAATGAAACAATTCTCATGGCTTTGTATATGAGGTTATATCTTAATAGGCGATGTGTGTGAGCAATATAACTCATTTAGAATGGTGCAATATATACACATACTACTACACTAGAACTGAGAGTGATGGTCCAAACTCAATATTTTTTTTCAAAATCATTTTAAAAAATGGTGAACAAAGTCTCGAGTATGTAGACTAGTAATAAGTTATGGGTTTATCCAGAGAAAGAAGACAGAAAAAAATAGAAAAGAAAGTGTAGGATGACTTGATTAAAAAAACAAAAGCAAAATAAAAGATTAGCATAACCTCTTCGGCTGGCGGAGACTGAATTCAGACTTTGTAAGAACATATGTAAAGTTTCAAAAGTTGAAACACAAAACAGACATGAAGAAAATGAAACAAATAAACAAATAATTCAGATGGAATCACAAATTCCATATTACGATTAGGATCAAAATGTTTTGCTTCTGGTCATTGGTTAGGGAAAGGTAGATACGGTTAAAATAATAATATTAAATAGATCTAACTATGATCACAATTATGTATCCCAAACAAACTATAAGCACATAGCAAGAACATCCTCTCAGACAAAGCTATATGGCCACAACTGACAAAAGGGATCGGGGAAATTAGTAATTGCTTGTATATATGGCTTCCACCTTCCATTACACCTATATAAAATCACACTATTTCCCTTGCTTAGTCACAAAGCAGAACAACTTTGAACAACAAAAATAACTTCAGTATTATAGCTCTACCTCTAGCATTATTTTCAAATATGACAAAACCTACGTATATCCTTGGCTAGCCTATGTTTTGCATGACAGGGCTCTAATGCATGATAAACAGGTTGCAAATTTCATTAAGCCAAAGCAATCGTAGGGCAACTCTTCTTTGGCAGGTCAATGAAAGTGAATATTGTACATTTGTAGCTGCATCAGTCACCAGTGCCTGCCAAGAAAGAGGAGCCCTAAAACTGCTTTGCTTATTTCACAAGTATACTTCTTCTAGTATGTATAGATGCTCCTGCTTGTGTTTCAATGATGGACCGGCACGAGTTAGATAAGGGCTCAAAGACTCCAAGAGATGGAATAAACCAGTGAGCACAAATGGCATATCCTGAGGGTTATGCTGTGAACATCCATTAAGGGCTGCTTTTCAAGGATTTTGTTGGGGCCAGGGCTCATTCCGCTGCTAGATTTTTCTCCTCCTTATCCGAGCCTTGAAAGCTGCCCTTCTGATATGAACCCTGAAACTGCTTGTATTATTTTGGATTTTCTTATTGAAATACAGGCTAATGTTGCTGCAGGTTGGAAGGCCTGTAATCTATGGCCTTGCAGCAAAAGGAGAACGCGGCGTGAGACAGGTTATCGAAATGCTGAAAGATGAGTTTGAGCTCACTATGGCCCTCTGTGGCTGCCCTGGTGTTATGGATATTACCAGGAGCCATGTGAGAACAGAATGTGATAAACTCCACTCCATGCTTTAATTTGTTTTAGAAGCATCAAAATGAAATTATGCAGAGCGATGGATGAAATGAGAATGAGGCCATCAATTATTTGGGAAACTGCTTCAATTAACAGCTATTGGAATTCAACTCGCTTTTTCTTCTCTCTCATATAGTAATTCAACTTCATTAAATGGCAGGTTAAATTTATATTTACTATATGGAAGTGATAGCATGACATGTGTTTACGTGTCATTGGAGAGAACCATCTTTCGGAAGTCGATTTCCTACGCAAGGTGCATAGCTTTGATCAGCATTTCAAACCGATACATTCAAGGTGCCAGGCGGGAGGCCACCGCTGCGATTTCATCCTAATCGTAAGGAGTAGCCGCCAGGGAGTTGGGCGCCGCCTAGCCCCCGCCTAGGCCGCCTAGCGTCCGCCTAGGCCGCCTAGCGCCCGCCTAGGCCGCCTAGCGCCCGCCTAGGCCGCCTAGCGCCCGCCTAGGCCGCCTAGCTCCCGCCTAGGCCGCCTAGCGCCCGCCTAGCCCTCCTAGCCCCAGCCCAGGCCTCCTAGCGCCCGCCTAGCCCCTGCCTAGCCCGCCTAGCCCCCGCCTAGCCCACCTAGCCCGCCTGGCCTGGTCTGGGCTGGCGTTTTGCCGTTGAGGAGTCGACGCTTGAGGTGGCACTGAGGCACTGCATGAAGAAAGACCGAGAAAGAGAGATGAAGTCGGAACACGGAGAGGAAGGAGCGCAGGCTGCGCTGGGAAGAAGAAGACATATAACCTAATTTTTCATATAACTAACGGGTTGGGTTTTGTAAAATGGGCTTAAACATTGTATTAAAATGGCCCTATATTAAAATAAGTAACTTTTTTTTAGCAGTTTTTTTATTATTTAAAATATAAAGGATACAGAAAATACAAAAGTAAAAGTTGTATAATATCAACGTTCGAAAATGTTAAATTTATAAACCACCATAATAATTACGGCTACTTGAATCTCATTGAATATTCAAATAATATTTACTGTCAAAGTATTTACATATATAATGCAGCTTGCACCATTTATATGATATTATCTTACAAAGGACTAAACACGTTCCATTTAATAGGGCAACCTCATAGTAGTGGGAAAAATAAAAACAAAGAAAAGGTTTCAATGTCCATGCAAAGATTCTATATGTTACCTCCATTCTGAAACTAGAACATGCATGAAGAAGATCAATTGGAGCCACTATTGCGCTCAACTTTTCTTCAATGCTTAAATCTGAATATTCGCCTTCCACAAGTCCTAACAACCATACTTCTCCTGGCTCTCATCAATTTTGGTGTATACTATCACCACGTTATCTTTACTTTTGCCATATTTCATATAAGTCAACTTTTTCAATTTGGAATTTCCTGAATTGTACCCAGAATCATCATCACTGCTACATGTACCACGGTCACCGAGGTCATCATCAACTGCTCCAGAGTCTTCGGTATCTAATTGGGATTCCGCCACTATCTTTTTAGAATAACTAATATACACGATAGGTGGATGATGAAATCTTTTCAAATAATGTAATATCACTTGAAAGAGTTGAACCAATTAAATACTCTAGTTCCTCTATTCCACTAGAAAGGTTCAATTCAGAAATCTGCAAAACAAAAACAAAGTCCATCACTAATTCAAGTGTAATATCACATGAGAGATTATGATAACAATATTTTCAAGAAAATTACCTGCAATGACTTCGCCAACTCATAATCTTTCAACCCATGAATTCCTCGCTCTAGCAGAACTCCGAAAAATTCACTCTTCAAAGTACCAGGACGTAAACCATACTTCACCATAAGGCTCATTTCCTAGATAACAGAAGATTCAATTTGAAAAACCAAATTTCACATTTATAGATAGGTTTATGCAACAACAGATAAAGCTTATTAATTGTAGAATACAAATAAAACCACCATAAGAAAGTAAATAAAGGATCCTGCGCATGTCTAGTCCTTAAAGCAAATAATTCATGAGACAAGCGGAAAACATATGCTCAACAAATGTTATTTAGGAATGCACGATAATGCCAACAAACAAAACTGAAGAAACTATTTCCTTTAACATTCAATCACTACATGTTATATGTAAAACCTAAAATTTCTGATTTTGGTCCTTAAGTATGGAAAATGAATCTATCCAACTGGGGCTCTGCCTCAAGGTAGAAACAGATTATTCGGGGTAATGACAGATCTTAAATGACTATTGCCAATAAGGCTTTGAATGCTCAAGGTTTTGGGTGATGGACACATATTATTGGGCATCTATAGCAGTTAACTTGCAGAATACGGATGTGTTGATAATTACATACATTTACTAGAGAGGAAATGGAGCTTAGAAAAATCAATTGCAACTATGGGAGTTAAATTAGAAGACCTTGCTAAGGGCATCCCTTCGCATTGCACCTTGCTTTGAACCAAAACCAGCGGCAACCAGTACTTGATGCAGTATTTCTGTCCATGTTAAGGAGTTTAGCGATCCCTTCCAGAATTCCAGAGTGGGTTCTTGATTTTCAACCTGCCAAATAATTTGATAAAGATGCTTAGTTATTGCGTACTTCCATTCGATGTTTTCATAAAAATATGAAAAAACAATTGATTTAAGAGATGAGCAAAAAAGTCTCAAATGTTTGACAAAAATAAGTATCTCTAATCAACTATACCACAAAAAGCAAGTGGATCTTCTAAAAGTGCATATGGATGGAGTACTAATAGTCTGATAATGATTTTGTTCAGAAAATTTCTTGTCACCTAAGCGTATCTATCAGACATTCTGGAATGGACACCTTCTCTGTAGTCACACCAAGCTTTTGATTATTAGCTGATATATTCTTTCCTATATTCTTTGATTTTTTCTATTTAAACCCCACACTTCTCTTAGTTCACCCCAATATTTAAATCATTAAGTTGTAAGTTTTATTATTGTGTAAAAAGACAAAAAAGGTTATTCAACTTAATACTTAACCCTAATACATCTATACACACACCCCAACACACCCCACACACCCCACAACTCTTCAAATTAAGTTTAAAAAAAATACAAACTCTTCTACATCCTATAACATTAGAAATAACTTAAATTCAGACAATAGGCAGCTGTACAGATCTATCAAGACGCATAAAAGTCACAAAATAAACTCTACCATCTCAATATTGAACTAACAGAAACGCCACACCACACTAGCCTCATAAACAAAATGTAAAAAAGAAAATTAAAAACAACAAGAACAACAATGATGAGATGATGCACAAGGCAAATAAGCATTCTGATTCGACAATTAAGAATGGGAATTTGGGACTTATGCCAAACCTCATCACAGAAATCATCTTTTACAATCGTCTCATATCCCTTCTCCTTACTTCTACTTACATCTAGAACACCAATTACCTGCAGAAGACACTGACGATATTATGATAGGAACGCATTGAAGGGAAACAATTTAGAAGATTGACAAAAGAAGAAATAAACACTGGTTATATTGACTTGATGCATATCTAAACAAAGACAAAAAAAAATATTCATTCTCCAATCATAAAGATCTCAAAGCAGATAAACCCAGACATAAGAGGAAATTAAAATCAATTCCATAACACCCATAGGCTACGCCAGAAATTATACATATTCTCACCAACCCATGATGCAAAAGATTTGTGGAGAACTGAATAAAAAGCTCAGACACCAGTCCCAATTTAGAAGGGAAGAGTCAAATGAATTTATCTCTGGAGTTGTTTTACCGTGTTAGTGTGGACTGTAGAGTTTATTGACATGGCTCTAAAGGTAGCTTGTGGGGTTTAAATAGAAAATCTCTTTTATTTCTTATTTTTTCAGCTTGGGGTGTATTTAAGGGTAGTTTGGGAAGATAGTGGGGTTTACTTAGAAATTGTGAGAATTTAAATTAAAAGTTGGGGTGAACTTAGAACATGGGGTGAACTAAGAGAAATGTGGGGTTTAAATAGAAAATCTCTATTCTTTAAATGTATCTGATATCATTTTGCTACTTTCAGCGGTATTTAACTTCCCTGTAAAGAAACATGTCAACAGTCTTATAGATTGCATTCACTTTTTGTTACCAACAAAGTTCCAAACATATGAGCCTTTAGAAAACTGTTGTGACATATATGTACCCAAATGAAATGGTCAATATGACTATACAACATTATCATAAGTTAAATGAATTGTAAATGTCTGTGATCTGCACAATTACATGTCGTTTGTTCATAACTCACCGAGTGAATAAATGCAAGAAAATTGCATGATTTGCTCAAATGAGGTATATAGATCCACAACCAAGCTCGGCTTCAACATTAGATAGAAGAAGCTTCAGAAGGGCCACATGAATTTTCCAAGTAGCAAGGAATCCTAAAAGGCATTTTACGAAACAAAGATGTTGAGCAAGTAGAAGACACAATAAATCCGATGTTGGATAAAAGATAAGATATAACCTTGTCCTGAAATGCTTGGGCAAACTCATCAATAGTTAAGAAGCTTATATCTACCTACCATAACGGCATAAGTATAAAGGAAATGGAAAACCTGCGCTAGAAAGTCAACCCAGAATATATTTGGGTACAATAACTAAACAAAATGCAGCAATCTGAACTGATGACCCCAAGGCACATTTTTTACAAAACAAAACAAAAAAACAAAAAAAACTGCAGCAATCTAGAGTGGTACTTTAACACTGCACATCTTTTCACCCCCCAGTTTCCATATGGAATCTTAAAGTTGACAAGATAATAATAAATTCCTACACTCGGTACGAACTACACAAAAGAGAGTTACAACTTACAAGTAGATTCCAATATTAAATTTAGACCACATTCCATATATCTCTAGTACTTGATATATCTTTTTCTTGAGTATATCATAGTTTGCATATCATCTCTGCAAGAACAACCTATGACTTCAATCTGTGCAATGCGAGCGTCGATGAAAAAGATTGGTAAGAGTAATGAGAGACCATTAGGCAGTATTAGCAAGCACAAAATAATTATTCCAAGCTTTTATAGGTCGTATAATCATGAATAATAAAACAGACCTCATAAATAAGAAAAAGCAAATGCAATAATAGATGGAGTGTATGACATCTTTCACAAACAATGTCCTATATTTGCAAAAGAACTTAACAAAATCAGGCCACAAACAGTTTGCAATTCATATACCTTGAACAGTTTCTTGACAATCTCTGGAGAAGAATCCCAAGGTTGCATACAGAATGGATGCTTCATCTTCACAGAATTTGGAGGAAACTTGGGCAGAAAATCTGAAATCCCAAAAATTCTTTATCCACAGCACAAAATACTATACATGCAGACACACATATTACAGCATTTCATTTTAGAGTGGAAAATTTGTTCCGTTCTTTCTTCAAACCAACCATTGCAAAGTGAACAGGCATGATCTCCATTAGTAGTAAAATGATCAGAGCACCCCAGTGCATTTGGCCATCCTTGTATTTCTCTTAGCTCCAGCTTTTCATCATCCACAAGCATTGCAATCTTATCCGAGTGTTCTTGGGAACCTGCTCCTTCCAAAGCAAGTTCACATTTTCTTTGCTTGGCAGAGTCTGATTCTCATTGTTAGATTCCACCTTGCATCCAAAAGCAAAATGAATGTTGCTAAATCTGCTAACTTAAACCATATATTTGCAAGAACAATTTTTTTCACTTACCTCTCTTCTTTTGAAGAAATGTTTCCTATTTTCTTGTACCTTATTCCGTAGCCGTCCCTGTTTCTATAAAGACAACAAAAGTCAGACAACTTTCTAAAGATAACCACTCAGATTGACCTTTAAGATGATAATCCCAAAAGACTTTCTCACATATTTGCAAGCAATACAGACTAAATCACATTTTTGTTGTTGCAATCTTCTATTCTAAGTTACTGTTTTTCGCGATACACAAGTTAGCAAAACCCATGTCAACAGGAAAATATCTAGCATCAGGATTGGTTGCCCGCCAGACTGTCATCTAACCGTTTCCAAATCGGGGTTTTTATTTATAAAAAACAGAGTATAGCCGCTATACTACGGTTTTTATTCTAATTGTTTAAAAACAATTAGTATAGCCACGCGGCAATACTTTTTTTGACACGTGGCGGAATGGGTGCTAATATAAATAGTCTAGCCGCTCGGCTATACGCGTGTTTTTTTTAATAAAACGAGTATAGCCGGACGGCTATACTACGGTTTTCATTATTTTAAAAACGTATAGCCATGCGGCTATACAATTTTGGATAAGAGGCGCTGGAGGGTCTTTCTATAAATAGTATAGTCGCCCGGCTGTACTCTGCATTTTAAAAAAAAAGCATATTGCCCCTGGGCTATACTCTCGATATTTTTTTTAAAGCCGCTTTACCTGGGTCGTTTTTTTTAGGGAAATTGACTTGGATAATCACAAAACATAAACCATAATCAAATATATTCACTTTATAAATTTCAATCAGAAATACTCACTTTGTAACATGAAAGTACCCAATTGCCCTCCATATAAATACATTTGTATTGACCCTTTATCCCCACTGCCCTTGTATTGCACCACAGTTTAATTCAAATTTCTAGCCACCTGCTTTACGTGTCTACACCAATCGTGCACATAAACATCATACATACACATTCAATAAATGTTATAAATAGCTGCATCATGATCTATACAATTGGGTACCTATAAGGATACCTATTTCCAAAAACAAAAATAGCGACATGTTAGGAACACAAATTTTACATAAAGTTAGGTAGCAAATATCACCACTTAATGGAATAAGACATACAAACTAAACAATTGTAATATCTAAATGATCTGCTTCTTGTTAGTGACGGGAATAGCATCTTTGCATGTACTTCGATAGTGGCCCTTCACACCGCACCTTGAGCATTTTCTTTCTCGCGAGTCCTCTCCTTTAGAAGGTATTCTTTGCGTCTTACGACGGCCCGGCATAACCTTTGAAATAGGAGGGAGGAGATTTACATTTTGGACATTTTCGGGAATAACCCATGTCCCTTGAGGTGGTACAGGATAAATGGATTCAGCATATGCAGCTGCCCATGTAGCTCGAGTGTAATACGAAGAGGCAAATGAGTATGGGTTCAATTTCAAGTGCCGACATACCGCAATAGCATGCTTGCACGGGAGTTGCTCTAAGTCAAACTTCCTACACGTACAACTATAGTTTTGCAAGTGCACGAGACCGTTCATATCACCATCAAGCACATTATACTCCATATCATTGATTTTAACCACATTCATCCTCGAAGCAGCGTCTAATCTCTTCCTCAACTTCTTTTCACCTAAATCAGGGCACAACATAGATTTACATTTCATTGACAAATCTCGACGTTGACTAAACCAATTCTGAAGCATATTCCTAATTTCCTCGATCAAGTGTACCACCGGAAGCATCCTTGCAAAACGAAGAACTGAATTAATGGACTCTGCAATATTAGTTGTCATGACATTATATCGTCGTCCATCACAATGGGCTCGAGACCACTTATGAAGCCCTGCACGTACTAGATAAGTTTGCACTCGCTCATTGTTTATCATGGAGAAATAACGATTGAACTCTGCTAGACGGTAAGACTTAGCCGCCCGCACAAAAAACCCCAATATCGGATCCCGCTTCTTCAACTTAAATGAGGCTTTCATATTGCCCTTCAAGTGATAAAAGCAAACACCATGTGCTGCCTCAGGAAAAACTCTTTTCAACCCATTTTCTATGCTAAGATTTCGATCAGATATGACAACAAGATTCGAGCAATCACCAATTGCACAATGTAGTTTTGTGAAAAACCACTCCCAAGCCGCATCCGTCTCTAAATCTCCAATCCCAAAGGCAAGAGGATATATATTACGATTTCCGTCAAATGCGGTGGCAACAAACAAAACACCTTTGTACTTGCACTTCAAATGGGTAGCATCAACAGCAATCACAGGACGCATTGAGCACTTAAATCCTCTTATGCATGCACCAATTGACATAAAAAAATATAAAAAGTGGTTGGCTACATCAGTCTCAATGTATGTCAAAGTTCCAGGATTTGTACGCTCCAATTCATAACAATAGGAAGGGAGAAGAGCATATGATTCTTCTGCAGACCCTCTAATTATCTTTAAAGCTAACTCTCGGCTTCTCCAAGCTTTAGAGTAGCTTATGGTCACACCAAAATTTTGTCGCACATCTTTGATGATATCACCTGCAGTATAAATGGTGCGAGAATCCTTGAATCTGCGTTTCACAGAGTCAGACAACAATCCTGTACTAGCTTGAGGATGGTGACTACTAAGATACCTTAGATCACATTCATGAAATGGATCGTATTTAACAACCCTAAACTCATGTAATCCAACTTTATATGCCCGAAGTCGCCAAGGGCAAGGAAGTTGCCAACAACGAACACACAACCTACGTTTCCCAGATTGGACTGTTCTAAATCGAAAGTGGCCTCTGACTGCTGCTAAACATAAGGTTTTTATAAGGGCAATCTTATTTGGAAAAACTCGTCCAACCTTAAAATTTGCTTCCCAATTTATGCAAGAAAGACCTCCACCATAATCAATATCTTCCACACTCTTACCATGCACCAAATGAACCTGGCTTGTATCCATTTGAGTCCAACTTGATTGTTGCGGATTTTCATATTGCACTTGTGTAACCTGCACCATGGAGGCTTGGAAATTGCTTTCTCGATGAGGATGCACGTTTGGTGCAGAGTACGCTTCCTCTTCATTCCTAGGTACACAAAAATCTGCGACTATGTTTTCAACACATTCAAAATTAACATCTTCAACCCAATCTTTCCAATTAAAACCAGTTACACCATTTTCAGTTCCACTATCCCCAATTACCTCATTCCTATCTCTCACAACAACTGCAAGGGGAGCATTGCTATTCCCAATGCTTACAATGCCATTGCAGCCATGAATACCATGTCCTTCTATAACTTTGAGGGTTGCTAATAAAGGGGTTACTCTAGAGGTCATAACGTCCGTGCTGTACTTCAGAAAATATTGAACGTCATCATTGTCTTCAACCTTTAGGTGCTTATGGGCAGATGATGATAGAGGAACTGAATACTTCAGTGTGAGACTATATTTGTTGAGATCTGCATTCGTGATCTTATAAATGCGGTCAACAAGCTCAGAAAAGGTTACGTTCCGTGATACTATTATGCCTTTAGCCTCGCCACCTTCATAACTCTCAATGTTATCCTTGTGAACCCAGCTTCCATTGTAGAATACCAATATGCCAACAGTCTCCATTTCTGCAAATAACATCAATAAATCAATCTATTTGCATCCCCATCATAAGGTATACTCATTTCTTTACATTACCAAATTAGAAATCAAAATAGAAAACTTAAGTTCTTAGCAAAACTAACCTAACCCAGAATGTCAGTCAAATCCAATTCAAAGACCTAAAATTTCACACTTAAGCATCTAAATTGAGGGAAAAACTAACCTCACTAACCTATTTCTAGGCTAGACAAACTTAAGATCTGATTTTTATGTTTCGTGTTATTTTGTGCAAAATGCTTTATGGGTATTGAAGAAGGGGACAAATATCTTAAAACTCAAAATTACAAACAAGGGTTGCATACCATCAAATTTATTGGCATATATACATATATATTGGCAATTACAAAACAAAGCCATGCATTGGTCTGGAAGCAACCTATAAAATTCTTCATCACCCTTACTAGTGCACTCTCGAGAGTGTTCAAAAAGCCAAAAGCAATGAAACCAATGCAGAATTGGTGAACTTGTATGGTGTATAAAGTGAGCTATGAAACCTATTTCAAAATTCAAAATAGAATGAATTACATAAAAAAACAGTCCTTTTACTCTCAAATTGCAAATTATTTGCTCGTGAATTTTTTTCCAAAAACTTATTTCCTTTCCTTTCAAACAAACAGGATTAGAAGCCAAACCCCTAAAAATCAAAATTGAAGCAAAAACTGACCTAACTTACCTATTTCTATGCTAAAGAAAATCAAGATTTGATTTTTATTTGTTGTGTTACTTTGCAAAATGATTCCTGGGTATTAAAGAAGGGGAAAATTAGCTTAGAACTCAAAGGGACAAAGGATCAGAAGAGAGCACCTGGTGGCAACGGGTCTAGCGGGTTGCTGTTGTTGATGCGTCCTTTTCTATTTCTTATGTTTCTTCTTTGTGTAGGCTTTTGAGGGGTGGGCGTGGTCTCCTCTTGAATTAAGGTGCTGGTCTCAGCTGCTCTACGTGCGGCAAGGAGAGAAGAGCTAGAGAGTTGGGTTCAGATCAGAAATAAATTTTTGAGAGGGTGAATATTGAAGTATTTATATGGAGGGTAATTTGGTACTTTCAAGTTAGAAAGTGAGTATTTGTGGTTAAGTTTTATAAAGTGATTATTTCTGATTAAGGTTTATCTTTAGTGACTACGTAAGTCAATTTCCCTAGAATAATTTAGTTTATAACATTTGGTATTGTATGACCAAAGCTTCGTACATAAATTACAGTTCTTCTCACAAGACATTCATGCCCTCTTACATATGAAATTCCTACGGCCAACACAATCAAACCATTCAAACTTCATACTATGAGCATTGTACACCCCTTGGTTTCTATATCATACGAAGTTAACTGGCCACATCCATAAAACCAACTCAAGCAAATGAAAATTGAGAATCAAAATATAGTTTTCCGTATCAATTGTCATCGATGACTATGAAACTATGGGAATTCGTAATATCCTAAACATTAATCACTTACTAGACGACCAAATTTGATAGCTCTGCAACTTTAGCTCTACACTCACCTAGATAACCTACAAAATGAAAATAGAAAGTGCATAAAAATTCCTAAAGATCAGTTACTATCAAGTATGATGTGTATAATCTATTAAGGGAATGACCAACTACAATATTATTGGACATTATTTGGAAACTTCATCAACGAAAGTTGATCATTATTTAGAAATTGGACAATATAATTTGGAAGCTTCATAAAAAACTTAGCAAATTTCATTATTTATAATTGGACATTACTCACAACTATTTTTGCAAAAATCAACTCAGCAAAGTCCATCGACAACCAGTATGTCCAAACTTTATTATAATTTTATAGCATTTTGAATAAGACACAAAGACACAAATTAAGACTTACATACCGGGTAGAAGGATATAACATTGGACCCATGATACTGTGGGAATCAACACAAAACTATCAAAGTTCTCTAGAAAAAGGACAAATATTCACAAATAAAGAATGCCAGCAACTGAAACCCAATTAATTACTTGCAATTGGTGATCAATCTCTGTAGTTGGGTGGGTCATGTGGTGGCTTACTAATTATGTAACTCGTTGGAAAAAAAAATAAAATTATCACAGAGTTAGGAACAAATAAATCTGAAGACAACAAATGCAAAAGTTTTGAGTTGAATATGAGTTGTAATATTAGGAACCCTAACGACTTAATTTTGCAAACTTAAATTACTTATTTTGACAAAATAATGAAATAAAAGTACATAAAAAGAAAAACAAGAAAACTAGGGATTTAGAAGAGAGAAGATTGTCATTACCATTCTCTAGAAATTTTGAAAACGATCTTCTTGCGTTATGCCTTTCTTCCAAATGTGCTATAATGCTATGAATTGATTCGCCGTTCTAGATGTGCGATGGGGATGACAGAGGACTGCGAGAGAGGAAAGAAGAGTTGGGAGGAATTGGGTTTCAGAGAAGGATACATGGTCAATATAATATCTATTTATATGAAGGGCAGTTTAGTACTTTCACATGAGGAAGTGAGTATTTGTGGTTAATATTTGCAAAGTGAGTATTCTTGATTAAGATTTCTGGTTTGTGAGTATGTACGTGCATTTCCCTTTTTTTTAATAAATATCATAGCCGGCCGGCTATACTCTTCACATAAGACACCACATTACCATTTTCAGTTGACCAATAGTTTATGGAAGAATTCCATTAAAATGATTTACAGAAATGCTTGCCTCTTCTAGGAATGGCAGATTTCCCAAGGACACTGGAATTGGACCTGATATAGAATTACTCAAAAGAGTAAGGAGGCGTAAATGTCTGAAATTTCCCAGCTGAAAAATCATTTGTTGACAGCTTCAGTGACTCCATTTGACCTGAACTACACCTTGACAAGCTTCCCAATATTTTTGATAGGCTTCCATTGAAATAGTTCCTTGACAGATCAAGAACCGTCAACTTACAAAGATTTCCCAATGAGTTTGGGATTTTTCCTTTAAGTTGATTAGCAGACAAGTCAAGACTGACAATGGCTGTCAAGTTTCCAATGGAACTTGAAATTTCACCTCGCAAGAGATTCAAATAAAGGGATAGGGACTCAAGATTGGTACAAGTGCACAACCATTGAGGTATGGTACCCCAGATGATGTTCAACCTGAGATTAAGAACTTCAAGCCTTGTCATGTTTGCAACACCAACTGGTATTTGATTGAGTTCACAACCGGACATATGCAACTCTACCAACATAGAGGGGAGTGTGTTTGTCACCTGAAACCAATCAGATGCTTTGCTAAGATCTACACGACTCATGTCCAGGTTCTGCAAGCTCGAAAGACCAGAAAGACATTGGAGATTTTCAACCTTCATCGAGTAGTAGCTTTTACTCCGGAGTCCTAGAGAGCGTAGACTCGAGAGATTTCCCAATTGATGCGGAATTATTCCAGCGAACTTTGAGTCTGAGAGGTTAAGATATCTTAAACTTCTAAGAGAACCTAAGAAGCTAGGAATCTGTATTCCTCCAAAATCATTGTTGCTTAGATCAAAGTAGCTCAGATGCTTTAAATTTAGTTTACCTTGCCACCCAAAGAGTTTTCTTGATACAAGCTGTAATTCAGATACTCATCTGAATAATAATTTCCAAGGTGCAGCTCACGGACATGACCGGTTAAATTGTTGCAGACAACTCCAGTCCAATTGCAACAATCTCCCTCACCAACCCAAGATAAAAGCCTATTTGAAGGATATTCAAGATCTTTCTTGAACATTAGAAGTGCTTGTCTCTCATTTTGTTTACAAGGCACATCCAAATTTCCATTGCATAAGCTAATGGTAGTAATGGTTGCAATGCTTAGAAATCTGAAAAATGAAACAATTCTCATGGCTTCGTCCATGAGATTATATCTTAATAGGTGATGTGTGTGAGCAATATAACTCATTTAGAATAGTGCAATATATACACATACTACTACACTAGAACTGAGAGTGAAGGTCCAAACTCAATATTTTTTCAAAAATCATTTTCAAAAAATGGTGAACAAAGTCGTTGAGTATGTAGACTAGTAATAAGTTATGGGTTTAGCCAGAGAAAGAAGACAGAAAAAAATAGAAAAGAAAGTGTGGGATGACTTGATAAAAAAAACAAAAGCAAAATAAAAGATTAGCATAACCTCTTCGGCTGGCGGAGATTGAATTCAGACTTTGTAAGAACATATAACTAGGTAAAGTTTCAAAAGTTGAAAACACATAACAGACATGAAGAAAATGAAACAAATAAACAAATAAACAAATAATTCAGATATGACAAAACAGAACAACTTTGTACAACAAAAATAACTTCAGTATTATAGCTCTACCTCTAGCATTATTTTCAAATATGACAAAACCCTACGTATATCCTTGGCTAGCCTACGTTTTGCATGACAGGGCTCTACTGCATGATCAGACAGGCTGCAAATTTCATTAAGCCAAAGCAATCGTAGGGCAACTCTTCTTTGGCAGGTCAGTGAAAGTGATTGTACTTTTGTAGCTGCATCAGTCACCAGTGCCTGCCAAGAAAGAGGAGCCCTATGACTGCTTTGTTTATTTGACAAGTATACTTCTTCTAGTATGTATAGATGCTCCTGCTTGTGTTTCAATGATGGACCGGCACGAGTTAGATAAGGGCTCAAAGACTCCAAGAGATGGAATAAACCAGTGAGCACAAATGGCATATCCTGAGGGTTATGCTGTGAACGTGCATTAAGGGCTGCTTTTCAAGGATTTTGTTGGGGCCAGGGCTCATTCTGTTGCTAGATTTTTCTCCTCCTTATCCGAGCCTTGAAAGCTGCCCTTCTGATATGAACCCTTAAACTGCTTGTATTATTTTGGATTTTCTTATTGAAATACAGGCTAATGTTGCTGCAGGTTGGAAGGCCTGTAATCTATGGCCTTGCAGCAAAAGGAGAACGCGGCGTGAGACAGGTTATCGAAATGCTGAAAGATGAGTTTGAGCTCACTATGGCCCTCTGTGGCTGCCCTGGTGTTATGGATATTACCAGGAGCCATGTGAGAGCAGAATGTGATAAACTCCACTCCATGCTTTAATTTGTTTTAGAAGCATCAAAATGAAATTATGCAGAGAGATGGATGAAATGAGAACGAGGCCATCAATTATTTGGGAAACTGCTTCAATTAACAGCTATTGGAATTCAACTCGCTTTTTCTTCTCTCTCATATTGTAATTCAACTTCATTAAATGGCAGGTTAAATTTATATTTACTATATGGAAGTGATAGCATGACATGTGTTTACGTGTCATTGGAGAGAACCATCTTTCGGAAGTCGATTTCCTACGCAAGGTGCATAGCTTTGATCAGCATTTCAAACCGATACATTCAAGGTGCCAGGCGGGAGGCCACCGCTGCGATTTCATCCTAATCGTAAGGAGTAGCCGCCAGGGAGTTGGGCGCCGCCTAGCCCCCGCCTAGGCCGCCTAGCGCCCGCCTAGGCCGCCTAGCGCCCGCCTAGGCCGCCTAGCGCCCGCCTAGGCCGCCTAGCTCCCGCCGAGGCCGCCTAGCGCCCGCCTAGCCCTCCTAGCCCCAGCCCAGGCCTCCTAGCGCCCGCCTAGCCCCCGCCTAGCCCGCCTAGAGCGCCTAGCCCCCGCCTAGCCCGCCTAGCCCGCCTGGCCTGGTCTGGGCTGGCGTTTTGCCGTTGAGGAGTCGACGCTTGAGGTGGCACTGAGGCACTGCATGAAGAAAGACCGAGAAAGAGAGATGAAGTCGGAACACGGAGACGAAGGAGCGCAGGCTGCGCTGGGAAGAAGAAGATATATAACCTAATTTTTCATATAACTAACGGGTTGGGTTTTGTAAAATGGGCTTAAACATTGTATTAAAATAGCCCTATATTAAAAAAAAGTAACTTTTTTTTAGCAGTTTTTTTATTATTTAAAATATAAAGGATACAGAAAATACAAAAGTAAAAGTTGTATAATATCAACGTTCGAAAATGTTAAATTTATAAACCACCATAATAATTACGCGTGTTTTTTTTTCAGAACAGTTCAAATGGCATCTGTCAGAATCTTGCAATACTCGTAGGTGGGTTTGAAACGAAAACTGGAGAGCAGGTTTGTTGTGTGAAATTATTTCTCAAGACTTTGCTTATACAAAGTGTTTATTAATTCTTTTGGTAGCGACAATGAATGAATGAAGAAATTTATCATGTGCAGTGGCTTGCTTTTCGTAATCACGGGAAATCTAGTGCCGCAGATTATGCTAAAGTTATGAGTGAAAAAGTGTCAAGAAACCGTGCAGCGGGAGTTTGGAATAAATTTGAGCAAGAGGAAACAATCAAACGCAGAAGATATTTTGTTACCAAGCTGCTTCAGGGCATTATGAGAGGTCTGGCTTACATGCATGATCATGACAGGTTGCACCAGAGTCTTGGACCAGCTTCTGTTATTCTGAAGTATGTTGCTTAGAGATATCCAGTTTTGTTCAAGACAGTGCTTCATCTAAATAATTAGTTTATGAATCTTCTCTCTGCTATAATCTGCTTAAACTTTTCAACTGCTGGCAGCACAATTACAGAGAGAGATGCTGCTTACTTGGTCCCACGACTTCGGGATCTAGCCTTTTCTGTAGACATTGGGTATGCTAACTGTCATATAATATATTTGCTTTTGTAATATTTTTTGTATGTGTAATCTATGCTTAATCAAAATTTTGGTGCTTTGGCCAAATTTCAATCCTTGGCCAAGTGATTCTTTGAATATTTTAATTGTTGAGGTCCTGTCTTTTAATCTACCAACGGACAAAGGAGGAGGTAACAAAGGAGCATGCAGAAGGAAATGTTGTTGTTGAGTCTCTTCAATTTATCAAAAGGTTCAATTTATCAAAAGGAAAATAGTAATTTTTAAAGGTTAATTAATAATATTTTTAAAGTAAGGATATAAACGTGGAGTCATTTTTTTTTTTTACTCAACACTCCAATGAGTTTGTATAATCTAATTTATTTGTGAATCAAAATGCCATTATTTATTTATGATTCACCGCAATTTACATATACAATTATCTATTTATTAAAGAAAGGCATATGAGGATTTATTGAATAACAGTAGGTCATCTGTACCTTAACAGTTGCATATCCAAACACATTGTTTTCTAGGTATTCAAATCTAGAAGGGGGTCCTGGATTACTATCGGAGGGACTTTGGAGAAGAGCATCTACTGCCGGTGCCTTCACTCCTATGGAAAAAAGAGCCTTTGGAATATCAGATGACATGTAATTTGTTGCACTTTGGCTTCATTTCAGAAGTTCGAATTCACCTCATATTCATTACGCTATCTTTTTATGATCTCCATGCAGATATGAAGCAGGTCTTCTCTTGGCATACTTAGCATTTGTTCCATTCTGTGAAGCAGGCATAATGGACGGACTTTCCTTGCAAGTAAGCTATAATGTTACCATACCTTTTCTTTTGATTTTAGTTGATAGTTTCCTTTTTCTCGTATGATTGATTGTTGTGGGAAAACACAAAGTGGATACTGCTATGTTTGTGGTGGGTTGTAGATAGACAAAGTTAATAGTTGGTAGAACAACCCGAGAAAAAAAGAGAAGAAGAGTAGGGATTGGTGTAATGCAGAGACATTACAGAGAGAAATAAGGAGGAGAAAGTATAGATGGAGATATTTTTAGTGTGATCTCAGTTGTTCTACAGTCTGATCTGATGGAGCTACCATTTTCTGTATGTCCAATGAAGTCTTGTTTTACTAATCTGCTTTGTTGCTGGAATAATAGTTATGTTTAGGGAGATTTGCTGCACTACAATATAAAAGATGAACAATGCAGGGGTTAAAATGTATCAATGGACTGGTAAAGACCTTTTAAACATTAATTGTCTTTGATTCTGTGTCTTTATTTTTCATTGAGTCTATGTAGAATAAGACAAAAGTGTGCTCGTGTTACATTTGTATTATACTTTTTGAATTTTTTCTTACTTTTAAAGTTAAGACCTTCTTTGCAGGTTTTGGGATGTTTCTGCCTCAGGTGCTTATTTTCTTCCCTTTGACCCCTTTTGGCAGGTACTGTTTAGCAGATGACCGGCTATTAGATGCTGTGAAGTTCCTGGATCTTGGAGATGGTGCCGGTTGGGAGTTACTCCAGGTTGGGTTGTATTTTTTTCTTTGTTCACAACTATATTTACTAATCTCAGCATCATTTCAGCATATGATGAGCTAATATAGTCGAAGTTAGCATAAATAGATGATCGTTTTTGGCACTCACTTTAAAAACTTAGGGTCCGTTTGATAACCATTTCAAGTTTAGTTTTTAGTTTTTATTTTTTATGTTAGAATATAGAGGAAAAAGAGGTTGAATGGAAGTGAGAATGAGAGTGGAGATGAGATCGAGATAGAAGATGAGAGGGGAGGATGGTAGGGATGAGTAACAAAAGTGAAAACAAAAACTAAAAACTGAAATCTATTTCAATTTGTTTCCACTTTCAAGTTTTTGTTTTCACTTTTGTTACTCCCCTCTCCCATCCTCCCATCTCATCCTCTCTCTCAATCTCATCCTCACCCCAATTCTCACTCTCATTTTCCTCTATCCTCTAGCACAAAAAATGAAAACTAAAAACTAAAATTGAAATGGTTATTGAACGGGCCCTTAGTATATTTAGGGTCCTTTTACATTTGCAATATGGTATCTTAGCATATCCTAAACAGTCCGAATTACCATGTAAAAGAAAAGGTTACTGTTGTCCAGTCTCATTTTGGCGAGTAGAAGAAGATAGCTCTTTTTAGGCATTGAATTGGTTATACTGTTTGAGTAAGATACATCTGTTGGCGTGATTTGTGGATATTGACTTACTTTCCTTACACACCAAGGATTCCTATTATAATTGTAATTGATTTACTTTAATTCCTGATTTCCTACTGTAAATAGATTTAGGAATCTATTATTTACTTGCCCATTCAGGTTTTATTGTATTATAAATATGACCTCCTACAAGGAGAAGAATACACAGAAAATTCCCACAAACAAATATTCTATCATAGTTATCATATTTTAGCATGGTATCAGAGCGGCGATCTTGGGATTGCTGACTCTAGTTTCTAAACCCTAGCCGCTACCATGGGGGAGGATGACTCTTCTAACCCTCATGGCGGTAGCACCACTGCTTCCTCCTTTCCTTCTCAACCAACCATAGCCGAGTTGAGTGCCCAGGTGGCTCAACTAATGCAGATGCAAACTCAGACCTCGAACTTGATCCTAACCCAGGATCCTACCAAGACGACCCCGACCTCGACTCAGACGACGACCCCGACCTCGAATCAGACGACGACCTTGAACCCGAATCAGACAACGATTCCGACGACGATTACCTATGAAGCTTCCGCTGCACAGATTGGCATAAAGTTGGATGGCACCAACTATGCCCTATGGTCCCAAGTTGTAGAGTTGTATATCTCCGGCAAAGACAAATTGGGATATATTAATGGTGATCTTCCACAACCTCCTTTGACCGCTCCAACGTTTCCTCGCTGGCGCACCGAGAACTCTATTGTAAAGGGATGGCTCATCAATTCTCTAGAGCAGAGCTTGATTGGCAATTTCATTCGTTTTCCGACGGCAAAATCGTTGGGACGTGACGCGAACCATCTTGAACTTTTGAATGGACGGGTTCCACAAAGCAATATCGTCTACGCGGCAAATGCAAGCCAAACCATGAACAGAGTAGCCCAACATGTCGACGAGGTGAGGGTGTTGAAACGGCAACTTAATTTTGACGGTTGCCCTGAACGTCTCGTCATTGTTAAACGGCACTAAAAAGAGTTTGCGCTTGTCAAATGACTTCACTAAAATGGTGCAAGCAGAGTTGGTGGTGATGGAGTGTTTGAGATGGGCTTTGATGAACTGTTGGTCATGGATGGTGGCATTCCACGCTTTGGACACACATGTACAAGGATGTTGAAGACTAGCTCTAGTAGGAAGTTTGGCAAGGCTGAAATTTGCAAGGTTCTTCTGAGTTTAAGGCATTTATAGGGTTTCGTTGCTCTCTTCAAAAGAAGTAGTCGCAAGCTGTTTGTAGTTTAAGTCGTTAAGAGTATGAGTTTTTCTATTTAAACCCCACACTTTTTTTTGTTTACCCCAATATTTAAATTAAGTTCTTAAGTTTTATTATTGCGTAAAAAGACAAAAAAAAAAGTCATCAAACTTAATACTTAACTCTAGTACATCTATATACACACCCCATCACTCGTCTTCTTCAAATTAAGCAAGTAATTGTTGTTGCGGTTAAATAAAGAGCATATAAGGATAGCCAACAACTCTTTGTTACCAAAAATAGAGACCACCGCTCTGTTATTTCCCGAAAAAATAATAGTTGCAGCTCTTCTTTTTTAGCACGGTCCATCTCATGCCATGTGCTGGCCTGGCTATCCTACCAGCAATCAAATGATCATGTAAAAATTACTTGTTTGTTTCCTCAAAATGATATGAAAATCCACAGTAAACATGTTATTGGTAGAGATTCAAATTCTTTATCATGTTCTATGCGCAAAGAATGATGAATGTTGGTCTGTGTAAGGGTCCAAATCTATAAACATTTGATTAGACATAATCATTCCAACCCCCAAGAATTTGATTGGTATAGTCCATTTCAAGATCGCATTGACAATAAGAAAGAACTTGTCGATTCATTTGATAGTGGGTGTGGGGTTGTGAGGTTGTTTTTTTTTTTTTTTTTTTTTTCTTTTTCTCGGTGTGTATTTAGGGATAGTTTGGTAAAATAGAGAAGTTTTCTTAGAAATTGTGAAAATTTGAATTAGAAGTTGGAGTGAACTTAGAAAATGAGGTGAACAAAGAAAAGTGCGCAGTTTAAATAAAAAACTCTCTGAGAGTAGATATAGCATTATAGCTTGTATCAAAAAATATTTATATAAAAATAAAACAAAAACAAAAAGCTATGAAAAGTGCATACGCACCTTTTTTATTGAAAACTTTACTCAGTGGGTCACGGCCAAGTCAAAACATAGCCCAACAACCCATTTAGGCCCAATAAATAACGGGGCGGACACGGGTCAAAATTATTTTACCTGCCCTAAAATTAAAATACGATCCCAAAATCAAGCAAGCAAAATACCAGCGAGAGAAGGAGAGAGAGAGATGCAGAAGAGGGAGCAGAGCAAGTCAGGTGGAGTGGGTGGCGGGGCCTCGGCGCCGCCGGCGAAAAGAGGCCGCCCATTCGGAAGCGGCGGGAATAGCGCCGCAGCTGCGGCTGCCGCCGCCGCCGAAACGGCAGCTCCGTCGACTCTCCTCGGTCCTTCCCTCCACGTCCACAGTTCCTTCGCCGGTCAGTTTGTCAAAACCCTAAACCGCATTGCATTTCAGTCTAAAATTGTTTGCAATTTGTTTAGAAGTTTTAGATATTTGTAATTTTTAAGTTATTTTGGCTATAAACAAACCATATATTCCGATAATTGAATTGCCAAATTGTAAATGAAAGAAAAATGAAAGTGAAGGAACAATTTTTGGGGAACTGGGTAGCACAGCATGGAAATATGTAAACTTATTGAAAAGGGTATCAATCACAGGAGGTGAGAAGTTTGCTTTTGAGTATTGTTGGACCTTCTTACCAATACATACCATCTACATTGCAGATCAGAACAATAAAAGGATAGTTCTGGCTCTTCAGAGTGGGCTGAAGAGTGAGTTGACATGGGCATTGAACACTCTCACATTACTCTCTTTCAAAGAAAAAGATGACATGCGCAAAGACACAACCCCTCTTGCAAAGATTCCTGGCTTGCTTGATGCTCTCCTCAGTGTTGTATGTCGTGCACTCCTTTAATTTCTGATATCTGCAATTTTATTTTTTATGCTGAAGTTTTGGGCAGCTCTCAGTTGGTCATCCTGCACTTTAAATTCAATAATATTATTACTTTACAGCACACACATCTTGGAGTGCAGATGAACAATTAGGAGTGGGAATAATAGCATTGCCCAAGTTTTGCATTATCTTGTTCCTGACAATATCTATTGACACTACATTGTTGTGATTAACAGATTGATGATTGGCGTGATATAGCCCTTCCGAAGGAACACGTAAAGGCGCCGAGAGTCAGAAATTTGGGTGCAAATTTGCTTGTAACTGGGTTTGGAAATGAGTACGAGGCATTAGCTTCAAATGGCACTCTCCCACTTCCTGGGTAAGCCCTACAGGTTTATGGTCTTCTCATGTGTGAATTTCCAGTTTGAATGTCTAAAATCATCTTTGATACGAGTAATTCTAGACCTGATTTTGGCAATATTCACATGGTAGCTTGGGATCCAGTTCTCAAGAAGCATCGGTGCTGAGTAATGTGACCAAACTTCGTTCTTCTTCAGAGTGGTGGCTTGATGAAGATGGTCTGTTTAATCTAGATGAAGAAGGTCGAGCAGAAAGACAGCAGTGTGCTGTTGCTGCTTCCAATATCATTCGCAACTTCTCTTTCATGCCAGATAATGAAGTCATTATGGCCCAGCATCGCCATTGTCTGGAAACAGTGTTCCAGTGCATAGAAGATTACCTTACAGGTGAGAAACATTGTCTTGTAAAGCATTATTTATATGCAGTCAGTCTTCAGTATATAAATTTTTAGCTCAACTTTAGGATTCCATTAAAAAGTTCAAAGTAATGTCCAGTTACAAAACTCAATGGTGTGATTTTGTTGTGGGTAATCACTTATACAAGTACCACAATATCCTTTTAAGCCTGCTCACTGATAAGAATGTATAGCTCTTCTTTGCATTCAACTTTCCAATGTTGTAGCTTAATAAAAAGGGTGATGTTAAACTTCTTTCTGTTACGGACATATTTTACTGGCAGTGTTAATTTTGTAGGCGTAATCCATTTTGAAATTTGGTTTGGAGCTTTTCTGCTTGTATACTTCTTTCATATTTGGGGATTCATATCTTTTTTCCTATTTGAGATACTTTTCAGAACAAGGGAACTACCTTCGAGTATGAAATGATGCTAAATATTTCTTCGATGCTTCTGTGGTTATGCTTTTATAATGGAATGACTCTAATGCTCCCTATGTTAACAGAGGATGAGGAACTTGTGACAAATGCTCTTGAGACAATTGTAAATTTGGCTCCGTTGCTTGATCTTGGAATTTTCAGCTCATCAAAGCCATCCTACATCAAGATAACGTTAGAATTCTGATCTACTTTTATTTTATTTTGTTATTCTATCTTAAGCTCCCTTTGTTTCCAAATTCTGTTTGATTAATTAATTAATTTTCTATCAAACAGAGGAAAACGAGCAGTTCAAGCTATCATGGGGATGCTGGGATCTGTAGTCAAAACCTGGCATTGTGCTGCAGCTGAGCTACTTGGGCGTCTGATCATAAACCCTGATAATGAACCTTTCCTTCTTCCCTTTGTTCCACAGGTTAATATTCAGAAACTCCCCTGTTATAAACGTGTTTTTACATTGTGCGAAGATTGTATCTGAGGCTAAATGAACACTGCAGATACATAAGCGATTGGTTGATCTTATGAGCTTACCATCAGTAGATGTACAAACAGCACATGGGGCACAAGCGGCTGCAGTTGGCGCACTCTACAACCTTGCTGAAGTTAATATGGACTGCAGGCTAAAACTAGCTAGTGAGCGATGGTGAGGGCTCTTCTTCCACCAAAAAATATCCACATAATAAATAATTCAAGATCAAGAATTTCGATCATGAGTTTGGAAATGAAAATTTGTTGCTGAAAGGACATTTCTGTTTAAACTTTACAAAATTGCAGGGCAATTGATAGACTGTTAAAAGTTATCAAGGCACCCCATCCAGTTCCCGAAGTTTGCAGGAAAGCTGCTATGATATTGGAAAGTCTTGTGTCTGAGCCACAAAACCGAGCCTTGCTGCTAGCTTATGAGAATGCATTTGCTGAAATAGTATTCTCAGATGCCAGGTATTCCGATACCTTTGCCAGGATTTTGTATGAACTGACGTCTAGACCAAACAACAAAGTGGCAGCAGCCCGTGGTGTTTGGGGAATGTAACCAAATATTGTATCCTCCGGTGATTTGCCCCTTTATAAAGTTATTGGATTGATCCTCTGCTAACAAGTCTATGATCCAATCTATGTACCCGATGACGTAGCAACAATTAGTAAGAATCTCATGTGGTTATTCAAATGCTCTCTTACGTGTAGTAATTTGGAAGTGTATTTGTGTGAATCAGAGTCTACACTAGTGTATGTGTACATATCTTTTGGTTCTGATTTTAATGTATACTATATTTAATCTGTATGAACTTCTTTTTCCAGTCAACTTTCTTAGATTGAGACTTTTGTTCAAATTCCTGTATATTTATTTTCGGGCTTGTTTGATGGAACCCACAAACAATAGCGACTGCGATGTTCTCGTCCGGGAGATTGTTAAAAATTATCATAGGCAACGTAACCGTAGAATTAGTAACACTATTTTGTTGATCGTAAGTATGAACAGTACCTAAAAATAAACAAAGAAGAAAACTTCATCGTCTGACAAGTTCTTAGTTTATTTATTAAGTTTACAGTTTTGATCTGAGACACTTGTAATCTGTTGTAAGCTCTGTCCCCCCTGTTCATTGCTCTGTTGCTGTAGAACTTGGGGGACCTGGTTTTGGATCTCTAGGCATTTGTATTGTTATGTTTTCGTAACAACCAAACATTATGAAAAAATTACATTAAATGAGAAACACCAAACGCTGAATGAGTTATAAACATACAGTGCTCATGCAGTTAACAGTATCTTCCCCCAAAGAATGAGGTTTTAGTTAATTAAGAAGCCTTGCATGGGGCCACTTTAGGCACATCAACAGGAAATTGATCAATCTCATCAATCCAAGGGTTCTTCTCTTTAGCTGGATTAACAGTCCTCAAAGCCCTCCACACAGCACTGTTACACTTGAAACCTGACCCGAACGCAATCTGCCACATCCTATCACCCTTCCTTACTCTCCCCTTGGCCTCAGTGTAAGCCAGTTCATACCACAAAGAGCTGCTTGAAGTGTTCCCAAACCGATAAAGTGTCATTCTCGAAGGCTCCATGTGCCACTCACTGAGCTCAAGGTTCTTCTCCATCTCATCCAGCACTGCTCTCCCACCGGCGTGAATGCAGAAGTGTTCGAACGCCAGCTTGAAATCCGGGATGTAGGGTTTGATATTCTTCATCTTGAACACCTTTCTTGCCACCAAAGTAACAAAGAAGAGGAGTTGCTCTGACATGGGTAGGACTATTGGGCCAAGTGTGGTGATGTTGGTTTTAAGGGCTTCTCCAGCAACAGCCATCAAGTCTTTTGAGAGAGCAACACCGACTCTTTTTGTGTCATCTTCCTTTTGGAAAACACAGTTGTATGCTTTGTCATCTGAACCTTTATGGGTGCGGACAGTGTGCATGAGTTGGTACTTCGAGCGGCGGCGGTCAGAGGAACGGTTGGAGAGGAGGATGGCTGCACCGCCCAATCGGAAGAGGCAGTTGGAGAGAAGCATTGAGCGATCATTGCCGAAGTACCAATTGAGGGTGATGTTCTCCATGCTTACCACTAGGGCATAAGAGTTTGGGTGCACCTGTTACACAACATGCCTTCTACATCAGTTTAGGTTGCAAACAAATGACATACTTTAGACATGATTTTATTAATTTACAATCTTAATTTTAATCTATATAAATATGAACATACCTAAAAGGTAGACCAGGAAAATTAAATCCTTGTGTTTAGTTTTGTGTATATTTCAGTTGCAAGTCCATTAATTATCTATTTATGACGCCAATTGCACACCAAAACGTCCTTTTAATGACATCCCATGTACCAGCTGGACATGTGGGCAAGTTGTGCACCACTGCTTTAAAAATTGGTTCAAATGTTGGTTGTTACAGTATAACATTTATTACCACACATTTAGAGCACTTCGATCCCTTTGTCATGGCAAAGGGCAAGCGCAAGTAGGGGCGATTACTGTTCACGCCAATAGTCTCTGCTCTAGCAATATTTTTGTTGCTTTTTCCACCCCTTGTCATGGCAACTCAAGAGAAATTACTATTCACATAGGAATAATTTTATTTATATGTGTAAGATCAATAATAATAAAAAAATGACTAGATATGTATATATATATATATATATATATAATTTATTCTGAGTTTTTTGGTAATATTTCATACTTTTTTCAAATTTTTAAAATTTTTTTCTTCGTTGACGTTAGCGTGATGTCATAGTCCTCAGGCAACAGCTCGGGTTGTTCTTGCCTTCGGGCTTGCTAAGGTTTGATGGAGCCCATACCATCCTTACCTAGGCTATTTTATATCGCTATAGATCCATTTCTGCCTGGTTAGCCTTTTGCCAGCGCATGCCTACTTGTGGAAGTGCTCTTATGAACCAATAATTTGGAGAAATTTTTGTATGTTGCTAGTGTACCATCCAATATACATGGGACGTATGAAAATATTTTATTTTATTATCCTAATATTTCCTCATGTTCCATGTGTATTTGAAGGTGTTGGTGTACACAGAAGATAAAAATTACTCATTTACGTATCACTTTGACTTTTTATTTTTATCTTTTTTTTTTTTTTTTTTTTTTTTTTTTTTTTTTTTTTTGGAGTTTTCTATATTTGAGGTGAAATCTATCTATACTCGCAACATATACATCACCAATCCAATCCAATGCACATGAGAGAGAGTTGAATTTTTTTTTAATTACTAAAAATTTCTTAATTTATTGTTCCATTTTATTATACATGTTGGATATATAAAAACAGATTATTTGATGCCGAGTAATTAATTTACAGTACGTGGTAAATTGATGATAATTTCAGCTTTTCAGGTGTACATATATATATATATATATATATATATATTAAAAGATTGCATTTGATACTTGTCGATATTTTGTTGGTATTTAGTTGATATATATTCTAGGAGTATTTAAGCGTAACAAACACAAGCATCCCTTATCCATGGTAATTAAACTAAACAAATATTTTATATTTAATTAACCAAAAAATAAATAGAAAAAGGCCAGAAATAACAAACCTGGAGAAGCTGTTTGGCAAGGTCAATAGAAATCAGCCCAGCACTGCAACCCATCCCACCAAGATTGTAGCTCACAATATTCCCTCTAAGCTTGTAGTGATTCACAACCATGGCGGACAAAGACGGCGTCGGATTGAACAAGCTGCAGTTCACCACCAAAATCCCAATATCCTTAGGCTTCACCCCAGTCTTCTCCAGCAACTCGTCAATGGCACCAAACATCACCATTTCCGCCTCTTTCCTCGCCTCGCCCATACACGGGTTCGGCGGGACCCGCATCACGGCCTCGGGCATGTAGGTTTTCTGCCCCAGCCCGGCCCTCTCAAGAATCTTTTGCTGAAAAGCCAAGTTCTCATCTGAGAAGCTGCCTGTCATCTTAGACCTCTCCATGAACAGCTCACGTGTGCACGTGATAGCATACTCGGGCTTGTAACAAGCGAAGTTCATCAAGTAAACTTTTCTTGGGCGGGTGGTGAAGTAGAGGGTGGTTAAGAAAACCAAGAGGCCTGAGCACAAAGTGACTGACACAAAGTTGAACTTGAGTTGGTGCCATAATTGGACGAAGTCCTCGAGGGTTAGCGTTGAGAGATGGGCCGACGCTACGGCCATCAAAGGGACTAGTAAGAAGTAGACGGCATTAGAGATCAAGTAGTGGTACCCAAGTTTGACATACTTGAGCCTCACTGATAAAAGAAAGTTCGGAAGAGCTTTACGCCCTCCCGACGATTCAGGTCCTAAGTTTGACTTCCCTTCCTGGTTCTGATCCTGTACCGCCATTTTACGCAGTCAGAACACTAAATTTAACAAGTTGCAAGAGGCAAAGAAACTCTCTAAGAAGTTTTGATGGTGGAAATGAGAAATACAACTTGTATATATATAAGTGTTGGTGGGAGCATTAATGTAGAGAGGAAGGGAGAGCTGTGTGGTGGTTTTAAAAGGCGTGAGGAGAGGGAAGGAGGGGATAGGGGGCCGGGAGGATGCAACTACCCCAACGAACATTTAATTCTGAAACGCGGGGGCATTGAATTTTCGCCAACCGGGAAAATGGCGGACTTTGATTGGGGGTTACCGAGTTTGACCACTGGTTGTCCAGTATTTACTGGTTTGCCATTTGTTGTTAGGGTCTGGTAGTCTGTACACTCCGTGCATCCCCACGCTCTGTACCACCAGTGTGTGCTGTACACCTCGGGGGGTATGTGTCAATTGATGCGTGGTGCAAGCAATGAGTTCATTCCTGCGTTTGGTGAACTACGTAGCTCCTCCTCCACAATTTTATTTTGAGCATTTTTTTTTTTTAGTGAAGAAAATTTAGAGAGAGATTGGCTATTCTCACCACCAGCAGTAGAACTTGCGCGTGGCACCCAACTGTCAGCTATCACCAGTATAGATTTATATAAGAAATTACAGATTGCGCACTAATGAGGATTGTTAGCAGCGAGACTAGAACATTGATAGGGCTATACATAACCTTACTTACCAACTGAACCAATCCTCATTAGCTGATTTTTATTTATTTAAAAAATTATATATTTGGAATTCTATATCTACAACTACAGATATTGATTTTACCATCCAACAAACATTATTAATTATAGGGGAATTAATTAAAGTGGTTATGTCGATAAAAGGAAATATGGGTATAATGTAAAATTGTTATATGATTATGTCAATAAAATTATTTGAGAAATCTATCAGTAAAGGGTCTGATGATATAAAGTAGAAGAAGTCTGATATAAAGAGCATTACATGACAATTATCCAAATCTCCTCCATAAAGTTTGAACCCCAAATGCCAAATCTACTTTGACAAACTGGAGACCCAATTTCACAAAGCCTCACTTCACTAGATATTGCTTTTGAGATGACCTCATTTGACAAGTAACTAAGCTACTATATTAATGATTAAAGCCTTCAAAATTGATCTGTCTCCTAATATTGATCAGATACAGCGAGGATTGATTTGTAATTAATATATTGTTGGGGCCGTGTCTGATTAAACCTTGCAGCAGCCCCAAAGTCGTGGACATTTAGGGACCAAGAACCTACCCTTAGCCTTAGACGTAAGGGTTTCGACTAAACACAAGAAGCGATTTGAAGTGATTTTGAAGCGATTTGTAGTTCAAATGATTAAAAGAGTATATCCATTCATATAGCATATCTTTGACTATCCACTCTCTCAGTATCGTCTATATCAATCAAAAAGAAATTATTTCGTTAAGTTTCTGTCAAATTTCAAAACACACACATTACCCACATTCAATATAGATAAATATATAGCTCTCTGGTTACGTCAGTATATAGTGGGATCGATATAAATGCTCATACATTGATGTAGATGTTTTAGGGCATTTCTGTGTTTTATTGGACACCCTAGGGTTGTTTTGGAAAACCACAGAGAGCAAAGAAAGAAGCCCTGATGGGCTTTGCTGCTTCGAGTTAAAAGAAGGCCGGTGACAGATATATAGAAGAAGTTATTGCGACCTTTGACCTTCTTATTGGTCATCCCCTCTCTTTAATTTGGTGTCTCTTTTTTCTGACAGCTCCTCTCAACAAACGTAACCCGTCCATCTCTAATTAAATGCACAAACTTCTCACCAACAAATTATCCACCAGACCAGACCAGATCAACTTCGCTTGCACTTGTAATTACGTAATGGGAAATGGGTAGGTGAATAAATTTATGTAAAAAATTTGGGTCAGGCCAAAAAAGTTGGCACTACTTCTAATCTGTTTACGTTAGTCATGGTAGACGGGAAAATAAGCCTTGCACGAAATAATCCCAATATTTCTTCTTTGGTTGTATGTGGTATCGTCTAAGGCATATCTTCTTGTCTTGTTGTCTTACTCTTGGAAAAATGCTTCATTTTTTTCTAAATCAATGATATCTTATGCGTGGGTTAACATGATATGAAGCTCATATTAAGTAGTGGGGACCTAATGACACCTCCTTTTACCTAAAAAAATACACAAGGGAAGAAAGGTGAATTTTAGGTTATTAGGGGTTTTGCATGTGATGTTAGCTAAGAAAATGCGATTGTTGTTAATCTACTTTTACTTTTTCTTGTATGGCTATAAGTTTCCTTAAACACTCTAATCTTAGTTTGACGTAAAAATACTTTGAAAGCCTTTATATATAAAAAGAAAAATTTAGGATAATCAAATGAAAGTTTAAAACAACGCAGTTCCAGAGTATATATATATAAGCATAACCATAAATTCTTTTTTGCAAAACATGCATGCATCGATATTGTATCGATAACACGTACATATATTTTGTTGACAACAATTATATCGACACATTATCAATAACCTATCAACAATTTGTTCTTTACTAAAAAAAATAAAAACAAAGAACAATCGTCCATTCCATCGTCACAATACAAACACCAAAAGTAGAAGTAGAGAATTCGGGTTTATAAGAAGTCATTACTTTACTCCTTAATGACGCAATTCCTCATTTTAAGTCAGCACGTAGGTGTTGTGATTGGTTTGTAATTAACAAGGAATGAATACTTGCCTGCAGGAGCCAAACATTTGTCAATTTTCAAAGTAGAAAATAACCACTCTAATGAAAGAATTTCATGAAGTACGTACACTTTACAGCATAGCACATACCCCACTTGTGCATCTATTACTACTGGAGGCACATAAGATAAGAGACACGAACGCTGTCAAGGAGAAGATTAGTTTCCTTTCAATGAACAGCTTCAACCAAACCTATGCCTTTCAATCAGAAACGAGAGGTATACAATTCAAATATATGACGTAAAGGTAGGGATTTCAATACTCACGAGAAAGGGTTTACTTTTGATTCCTCAACTTTTTTCAGAAATTTGAATCAATATAGTTAGCTTGACTAACATAATTTTAGCATATTGCACGTAATTTGATCTTAGAAACTTTCAACATGTATAGTTAAGTAGCTTGCTGAACTAAGAGAGAGCGACGAATTAATGTTTTAAACACTCAAAAAGGGATAAAAGACTAAATGATAAAGTAAGATGTTGAGAGAGAGAGAGAGAGAGAGAGAGAGAGAGAGGAGGACAAATCTGAACCACATACCTGCGAAAAGGTTTAAAACCCATGATAGAGTAAAGATATGTTGAGAAAAGGTTTAAAACCCATGATAGAGTAAGACGTTGAAAAAAGTGATCACTTGCTTTAAAACCTTCTCTCAGGCATGTGGTTCAGATTTGTCCTCCTCTCTAAACCCATCATGGGTACATGCACGTGCAATTAACGACTAACCAATAAGCATGCCCAGTTGATCGTGGGTTTGCTTGATGACATGTAGCTTTACTAATCGTGAGTTGAAATCTCTGCTTATAGGATTGGTGCTAATATATCTGCACTTGTCTTGAAGAGTTACTATGTCGTTTCATTGTTCAATTTACTTTTTTAATAAAAATATCGGTTCATGTGTGTAAATTTTTTAGTACACGTTAGGCAATCCACTTCTTTCTTTGTACCATTGGTATATGAGGAAAAACTCGAGTGATGACTTCTCCGTTATGTGGTAGCGTTATGTGACAAGTACTATCAGGTTATGCGGCGGAGCCTTGTTAAGGCCTGAATTTTTTACTCCATTTAATTTTTGCTTTTGCTTTTCTACACATTTAGGAAGTCTATATAATAATAAACTGTTTGTGGCCCCTCACAAAAGAAAAGATACATTTCTCTCTGTTTGCAAGTGAAAGAGTAAGTGATTTCAAATAGAAAGACTAAGTAATTTTGGGCCCACCAATATATTAATAAAACATAAAAGTAGTCAATCAAATAAAATTTCAAAAAATCTCATTTATCAAATAAGAAGTAGACTTTTACCCAAATAAAAAAGGATTGAGATTTAAATTTTTGTTCCTATATGAAGCAAAGTTTAGCATTGACTCAATTACAAATGGTTTTAGCATTCACTAAATTTTTGTTCCTAATGATTTTCGAGATATGAAAGAACGACGAATGTTATTTTGATACCTAATTGAATAAACAATTGTTTTTTGCCTTTTATTTTTACAAACATTGTTAAGATTGAAAAATTGAAATGTTTTGATGTCTTATTTGGTTTATATGTTGGCCCCCCAACACATAAATTCCTAGCTCTGCTACACTGACAAGTACTATCGAGTTAAAATAATGTCTCGGGTCACAAAATCTTAATTATACATAAAGACTATATATATACATATACGATCACACTAGCTATAATTTTGTTTTTGTCTCTTACTCTCTTCTTTCTTCTCTGTCTCTTCCGGTGTCACCACTTAAGACCGGCATCACAAGCTATAATTAGAGGATATCTGCTACTCAATTTGTCACGAAGTAGGAAAGTTCGCATTGATCTTGGTATATGAGGTTCAATGGAAAAGGGCCCAAACAATTTAATTGAGCCTGTCACTAATATTAATTGTTGCACTGGATGTAGGTGGACAGCATGATGAGCATCTGCCTTCTTCTTCTTCTTCTTCTTCTTCTTCTTCTTCTTACCACCACACACATTCCTTTGGTAGCCAAAATATATATATATATATATATATATAAAGATATATATAGCCAAACAAATGTGTAAAAATATATACAATGGGACATGTTAATTAATGCATGCGTATGTATGCATAACAACTTCTATGTGTAAAGTCAACAACGTGTACTTTAGAATCACCTTCAACCAACCAACCACGAGATATATCCAAACTGTTTTGCCCACAGCAATCGTCACCAACTAGATCTTTAGACCATCTCCAACCATGTTGGGGCTAAACTCAAATTTTCACCCTCCAAAATACAACTATTCATGTATTTTCAGGACTCAAAATTTTTTTTCCTCAAACCTTGTAGACTCATAATTTGAGTCCGCAACTTTATTAAATTGTTTAAGAATGATTAACCCCTAAATTTTGTTTCTTGTTAATTTTTCTTGACATTATTTTTGTTTCAACACTCGTGATTTAATTTTCTAAACATTTTAACCTAAAAAAAATAAAATTCCAAAACATAATTGAATTTCACTTAAAAATAAAAATAAGTACAATACCATACGTATGCCCGGAATAATTCGAACTCTTCATTGAATTATGTAAGTGTGTTTAAATTATCTAAGCATTTTTAAATAAACGACAATCATTAAATTTTGCCGTTGAGATTGCTTAAAATTAATACAAATTTATAAATAAACTCAATCCTAGAAATGTATTTATAAAAAAACCCAAGCACTATTTAAACATAGAAACACACCCAAAATCAACAATTGTATATTTTTTGGGTGTGTTTATAAATGGGTTTTGAGTGTGTGTAATGATGGGTTTTTGGTGTGTTTATAAAGTGTTTTGGGTGTTGGGTTTTTTTATAATTTCAGCCCCCATTTTGGGTGTTTTAGTGAAACTCCCTAAAATTAATCATGATTATTGATTACAAATATAGTTGTTGGAATATTTAAAATAAAAAAAAACAACAAAAACTAAAAACTAACCAGCAATATCAGATTTTTGGCACAAAATTGCTGCCCAAACAGTGTAACCAAAACTGGGCCCAGCAAACATTGTGCAGCACATGGGCTTCAGTCAGAAAAAATAATAATAAAAAAGCAGATTTTGGGCCCACAAAATTATCAGTCCAGGCAAAAAAAGGACTAGAATTCCACCCAAGATTTGAGATTTCTCAATTTTCCACCCCCCAAAATACATGGGTTAGAGATGGTTTTTGGAGGCTAAACTCAAAATTTGAGTTTCCACCCCAAAGGTTGGAGATGGTCTTAAGTTAAAGTATTTGTCATAGTTCGATCTTATTTTTTATTATTATTATTATTATTATTATTTAAATGGGATCAAGAGGCCTAATTTATAATTTTCATCTATATATGTTATGATATATGAGCTGGAGCTATATGTTTTATGATGCGTCTGTGTATGGTAGTATGTTGCTTGCTGTCAACATGTCTCTTCACAATGAACATTTAATAAAAGGGAGTTTCACTAAAACACCCAAATGGAGGTTGAAATTATAAAAAAACTCAAACACTATTTAAACATATAAACACACCCAAAACCCATCATTACACTTACTCAAAACCCATTTATAAACACACCCAAAAAGTTGACTTTGGGGTTGATTTTGGGTGTGTTTCTATCTTTAAATAGTGCTTGGGTTTTTTTATAAATACATGTCTAGGATTGGGTTTATTTATAAATTTGTATTAATAAAACGTGTAATTTGTAAAATATTTTCCGAAGAAATAAGAAATTGGGCACACAAAATTCATTGAAAATTACTTTTTTCATGTCAACTTTAATAAGTGGGTGGGCATCCAGGGATAGACTTAGGATTTTAAAATAGGATAGGTTAGATTTACCTTACTGGATTGTTAGATTTTAGGCTCGGCTAAACCCTTATAGGGAGACTGATGGAATTGATCATAAATATATAAATTTAATTTAAGAACATATCTTTTTTTTAAAATAAAATAAAATTAAAGAGGCCTATTTTACACCAACAATGCCATTAAAAATTGATTATATATACTTAGCATTAACACTAACTATAAGAAAAGAATTAAACTCACCTAGGCTATAGCCCAGGTTGGACATGCTGTAGGTCATTAAAGGGTACTAATTAAGGATTGTTTAATGTAGAAATAGTATTGTTTGGTAAGAAGAGTGCTAGCATAGAGTCTAGCTGCCAAGAAATTCTCGAGTTTGATGATCACATCGAAAAATTACTCTTAAATATATGTTTGTAGATCGCCGAAAATGATATAAATGTTAGTATGAAATTTTCTTAATTAGCATTGACTAAATACATTTGCAAAAGATTTAAAAAGATTATGAAGTTAAGACCTTGGGAAGAAATTTGCTTAATGTTGACTAAAAAATTAAGGGTAGATATCAAAAGTCATTTTGATTATCAAACAGATAAAAGTGTTGTTGGTGTTAACTAATAAATCTCTTTGCTATGGCGTTGCATTTATAGAGAGGTACTTGTTTTTTTTTTTAAGAGGAAATAGTACATTTTCATTAAAATTGTGAAATGTTATAGACTCGAGCGAACAAACGTGGTCTCATTAAAATTTTGCCAAAGAAAATTCATAGGGACAAAACTTAAGAAGGAACAAAAGTGCCACACGTTCCATAAAGACTACAACCAAAAATTCATGACAACTCCAAAATATTAACGTCAACTTGAAAAAACACATTGAGCCATGAAGGACCTCCTCAAGCCAAACATGTATAAAGGTACTTGTTATAACAATAAATTTAAGAAAAGATATTGTGTAAAAGTCTTGAAGTCATTATTCTTATTAAATTAACGATGACTCATCTCTAATATCTGCTTTCATTTATTTAATTTTTTTTCTTCTCGTCACTTCACAGTAGGATAGTATTGAATGATTTGACCGTTACAATATATTTTTGATAAACACACAACCTTTTTCTTTCTAAGTTAATTTTTGTTTTATAAATAATATATTATTCTCAACTTAGAATGAAAAATCTTTGATGTGGTGAATTGTTAATTATATTTCTTTCTAGTTTTAATTAATTGATTCTCATTTAGTATTTTATTTATTTTAATTAAAAATATAAAAATTATATTCAATTAAGAAGTAATAAATAAATCAACACTAATGTAATAAAATAATATTTTAATTTGTCATATCGGGTGGAGTGTAAAACTGTGCAAGATGTCATATTGCCACATTATTCATAAAATTTAAATTTAATATTTGGTATTTAACATTTCCCTTAGAGCATCTCCAAGGGACATGTCAAATGCAAAATATTAAATTTGAATGTGATGATTTATGTGGGAATTTGACATTTGTAAAAAAAATTAACTCCACCCAAAATGGCCGCATGTCAAATGCAACATGTGAATGTATGTCAAACATTTTGAAACTCCATTAGCATGGGAATGTTTTCCTCTAGTATGAACAAAAATGATAAAGGTGTCTTTTAAATAGGGAGCTTTCAAGGAGCCAAAACTAAGGAAGTCTCTAATCCTAATTGAGGGAAGACAACCTAAAGTGAAAGAACTCACACCACCAATCTTTGAATTAAATACATGCAACTGTATAGATGATAAATTAAATACATGTAAGAACAATGTAAAAAGGGGAATGTTAGTAACTTTCTTTCTAATCTTTTTTATTTTTTGGACCTTTTCTCTTCTCTTCATGACATGTGTCACTTCTCTTTCACTTAAATCAATGTTTTTAATTACAAATAATAATAATAATAATTGTGTTTCCATATTTGCCCTTGATAAACAAGTCCAATTCTCCTGTTTCTTTTATCAACATGGAAAACACAAAAACTAATTCTTAAAGATAAAACAAAAATCAGACCCAAAAAAAAACAAAAACAAAAACAAACCCAACCACGCCTGCAAACCCCTTCCTCCCCGTCGCCAGAAACACCTTATTTTCTCTCTCTTTCCCGCATTAGATATGGATCCAGATCAAACAAGATAAATTATTTAGACTTAAAAAGCAATGATGTATGTTGAAGAAGGGATGAGAACATAGCATAACCCATGGATGTTCAGGAGCAAGACGACATCTTTTGCTCTTAACATGTGTTTGCCAATAACGCCAAACTGTACCAAATTGAAGGAAATCTGATACGTGCTTTCTACCTCCAATGACATATTTTGGGTTATAGGGTTATATGAGAGAGATCCAGATCTGGTGTGGAACATACAGAGAGAGAGAGAGAGAGAGAGAGGAAATGAGGCTTTGCTGGCGGCAAGGAGGAGAAGGTTTGCTGCCACCGGGTTGGGGTGGAAGACGAGGTTGGGTGTGGAGCTTTGGTGGCTGTTCACTTTCTATGTTCAGTTACTTCTTTTTGTTTTTGCGTTCAGAACTTTAATTTTTTTTATTTTTAAATTTCATATTTCCACACTTATCCAATTTTATTTTATTTTGGGTCTGATTTTTGTTTTATCTTTAAGAATTAGTTTTTGTGTTTTCCACGATGATAAAAGAAACAGGAGAATTGGACTGGTTTATCAAGGACAAATATGGAAACACAAGTAATATTTTTTCTATAATTAAAAACATTGATTTAAGTGAAAGAGAAGTGACACATGTCATGCAGAGACGAGAGAAGGTTCAAAAGAGAAAGTTAGAGAGAAGGTTGCTAACATTCCCCATATAAAAATAATAGAGATACCAATCTTCAAACTAGTAGACCCTAGAGGTCATCTGAAAACTCACTTCTGGGTTCCATCAATTCAAACATTTTTAATTTAATTTTCTTTCTTTAATTTCATGGTTTTGCCATTGCTGTGAGGAGTGTTACTAGGTAATCTTTCTTTAATTTCATAATTCCAATAAATTATTGAATTTATATAACATAAAGTATAGCCAAAATAACAACAAGAAGAAGAATGAAACCAAATCAAGACGAACTTATATATTTGGAAAATATAAAAAATAAAAATAAAAAGGATTTTTTAAACTAGTTAAATATAAAAGGCACACATTTTTTAGTTTAGAAGCTAGTATTTACCTACTTTTGGATAAATTGGGAGCATGGTAGTGCATTTCTCCTCTTGTTACTCATCTGACAAAGGTGCCATGGCGACTATGGCACGTGACGACATTTTGAAGAGTTAGGGTTAGGAATTTTGTATTTGGTCGAATAAATTTGGGGATTTTGCAACACAGTCTGTCCACGATAATTAGTTGGCCTCAACTGCAGGCCTAAAATCGTCATTTCCTATCCTTCAATATATATATATATATATATTTGAATATTTTAAAAGTATAGCTGCGCGGCTATACTATTTAAATATATTCACATATTTAAAAAGTATAGTTGCGCGGCTATACGCTTTAAATATTAGCAACTCTGAATATTACGAGTTAAGTGATACATTGACCTCAACTTTGCAGTCTCTTAGAATAATATCTTTCGCATTTTCAGCCTTTTCATGATCAGGGCAATCCAATTTTATCCTCACATGTAGAGGTTTCATAAAGATGAGATCTCTCAAATCTCTATTTGATTTTAGTAAGAATTGGATGCATGAATCTCTTCCTATATACTATCCCTGCTGCATATATCTGCTCTAATAATTCTTTATTTCTTCTAAGTTTTAAATACAATGCCGCATAAACAATAATCTGCACAATGCTAAGAATGAAGATGTAAGGGCAAAATTGGAACCATGAATCTCTTCCTATTTTATTATATTATATTTTATCATAATATAATAAAACTATTATGATATTTGACATTTTGGGTGGATTTAATTTTTTTTAGTAAGCCATCAAATTCAAAATTAACATTAAGTACTCTTTTCTATTCATAATTAAATTATCCGAAAAATGCGAAAAGTCTTGTAGTCATTATTATTTTGAGAGGCATTATTGGTATTATTATTTCATCACTACTATAATTATATTGTACAAAATAGGTGTACTTGATTAGTTTGAAGCTTTTCTTTTGTGTGTAAAACAAATGTTCAAAAATCGTCGTTAAATTCTTATATGAACTCAAAACTCCAAGAAACTAGCCCATGAGTTCTAACTCAAATATTGGTGCTATTTGTTTTATGACAGCTTTAGTTGGTTGAGCTTTAAAACATGTCCCATATGCACATGTTATGTTTATGTGTTTATATGAGAATTTTGATTAGCATGCCAATTGACAAATTCGAGTGTAATGGCATAGTGCTCTAAATGATGATTTCATCAGCATTTTGCCTGAAATGAAAACATAACTGTACATTAAAATCTTTTGCCCACCCATCTTGACCAATGTATACTGAAAGTTCCAAATCATGTATACCAAACCCTATATGAACTGAGATTGATGTACTAAATTTCCCAACTTGATCACTGTAATCACAATTCTCAAGCAAAGTTTTAAGTGTTTTTTCTTTCTTCCTGATCTGATAAGCAGAACTTTTAGCCATACAGCCCAGGAATAATAGATGTAGATGATCTTGAATAACGTTCAAGGAGTGACAAGACCCTGGCAGCCTTCCTCCTATGACGACCATCCTCATGAAAATTACTGCCAGTTAGACCAGCAAGACTTAATCTGGCAGTTGATCCATAAAATTCAACCATCTCCTTTGACAAGAAAACCTTTTCAAGTAGACTCAATGCCTCTTCCTTGAGAGAATCTGTTCCCCAAGTCAAGATCTCCAATGTAGGCTTTATGGCATCAGCCTCATGCAAGACATTGGCTCCTCTTTGAGGAGAGGCTTCAAGAACCAATGTGGAGAGAGTTTGAATTGCTTCAATGGCAGTTTCGTAAACCTCCCCGGATAAGAGCCTTACCAAGTCAGGCAAAGCTTTTGCTTCCAATACACAAAATGTGGAAGTGACACTGCAGGTGCCACCATGTGCTTGGCAAACAGGAGCACCCGATGGCTTGAAACACCAGCATCCGGATGGTTTGGACACAACAGCGAGCTTTTGACTGCTTGTGGAAAGATTCCCAATCAGAGCTGCAGCTCTTGCCTTTGCAGTCACTGAGCTGGACCTGAGAAAGTTTACAAGCAAAGGGTATGCTCCTCCTTCAACCAGTGTACGCTGCGACTCCAGGTTTGTGGGATCTGTGAACCTAAAAAGAGCACTTAGAGCATTTTCTTTTGCTTTCATGGTCCCTGTTCTTAAAATGTTTATGATTGCAGTATGTCCATCCAATTCAATTAACTTCGTAGTTAGTGATTTTTCTGATTTCGGCAGATTAGCCAATATGCCAGCAGCAGCCATCTGTACATCATCCTTGTCATCATTCTCAAGAAACCCCACCAAAACCTCCAGCCTTCTTGGCTTGAGAAGGTACTCAACAACCCCCTCAGGCTCGTGCTGGGAGAAGAGGAAAAGCAAACTTATTGCAATCTCTCGAATCTCGGAGTCGGAGTCATCAAGAAGAGGAAGGACCAGTGATATGGCATCAACAGTGACAACCGCCTTTTTAACCAACCCTGCATCAAACTTGCAGATTCCAAGTAGTGTGCGCAAGGAAGGCCTCCGGACATTGTAGGCCAATTTGGGATTCTGCTGTAACGCAATCAAATTGGTGACAATTGGCTCTAACTCGAGTTGGCTCCCATTTTCATCAACAAAGAATTTAACCCCATCAGCATCAGAAGCGAATTTTTCCAGGATTTCATAACATTTAACAACAATGATTGAGCGAACATGGGGAGAGAACGCTAGTTTTAGAACAAGATGAACCCCACCAGAAGCTGCAACCAGCTCTTTGTTGGTATTACAACTTGACAATTCAGCCAAGGCAGATAAGGACAACTGTTTTGCTTCAATATTGCCAGATGCCATTTCAAGCAAAGGAGGTATAACCCCTTCCTCACCGAGGAGCTTCAAATTTGAGTCGACCAATTCCATGTTAACAAGTGTTCTCACCATTGATAACCTTGAAGTTTCAGTCCCTGAAAACATTTAGAATGACAAATTGTATCAACTAATCTTCGTTAAAAGGATTACAGGCAATTCAGAATTTCAGCTTTATTTCATGCAGAGGACATGACATATCTCATTTAAACACTAGAGCATGAGACTAATTGTTGAAACATCTGGCCATACACTCACACATAAAGGAAAAGCTACTAGCATATCTGACTATCATGGAACGGAGTGAATCCACGGTGTCCTAATAGGCTTGTAAATAAGCACACTGACTAGTAGATTTCCTCAATATCTTTTTTCCCCTCGAATTCAGTTACTGTTTCTGTAAGAACAATGTAGTAAAAGGAATTTGCGATCTACTGTTTACATCCCTCTTTTCATTCTTTTATGTGACTGAAGGAATTGAATATAAAGAAATTTTATAGTCCTAGTAAATGAATCTTCTTACCATGAACTATGCGATCAATAAGTGGCTTATACCAGCCAGACTTAGCTGCACAAGAAATGTTTTCCTCATCTATGTCAAAAGTTTCATCAAGATTTTCTCTGCAATCTCAGCTGACTCCCTCACAGTACCTTTTAAAAGGGTATAAACGAGGAAAAGAATTGTACTGCACTGTTGAGAGAGTTTCCTGCAGACAGACAAATTCCAACCAGATCTGTCTTGCAACAATTCATATAGCAATTCAATTGCAGCCTTTGAGATGCTTGAGTCACGGCCTAAGCAGGGAACAATGTGATCCCACCCCTGGGATTCAACCACTTTTTCCTAAAAGATTTTTTTCAAAAGAGATTTAGAATACTCCAAAATGTTTCGTATATTTTCAGGACATAAAAAAGAACAATGAAACTTTTTATTTTTTAGTAAGGTCAACAAGAAAATTGAATCATCAAGTAAATTTTTTTTAAGGGTTGCATTCGTTTTGAGAAGGATTAGAAACATGAAATTCTACAACAACCGTAAAACAATTCATAGCTTCGTAAAACTATGCAATAATAGATTGTATACTCAACAGATTCAAATCGTGGGAGGAAAATTAAAAGAATCAAAGAAAGGGGATCTTTCTTAGTTTGGTTTTTTTTTCTTCCATGCATACAAAGAGTACCAAAGATGCTTACCTTGTTTCTTGCATGCCCTTCTACAATATCCTTTAAGGTGATCAAAATCTTCCTCTTCACATCTCTGTTGTGAGAGTTTCCAAGGATAGAGATTATAATATCAGTGAGCCCTTCAATCATAATCCAGTCCTTGTTAATAGAATTCTCTCGCATAAGATCTTGCATTTGGCTTAAGGCATCTAACATGGATGTCTCAACACCTGATAACAACTTTGCCTTGGAAGATCTTATCTTGAGGCAGTAATTAAGTTCTCGCCACTCTTCTATTGATTGCCTCAATGGAAGGTTACTTCTCCATAAAGTATCTTCAAGAACCTCATGTGTTTCCGGGTCAGTTCTCTTTCCACTGTCAAACCAAGCTATGATGGCGCCTCTCTCACATGTAGTACCAGTGGAAAGGCTGACTGGTTCAACCATCACAGTTCCTTTTATACAGCAAATAAAAGGCTTGAGTGGTTGAATATACTCTTCGCTCGTGTCATATCTCTCTATGGCCTGAACACGCTGCTTGTATTGCTTCTTGACTTCTTCATAATCCCTTGCAGCATCAGCTCGAGAGAGCAGCTCAATAATCTGCTCTAAGAAGAAAACTTCAGCTCTTTCCTTCCTGCTGGCAGCTTCTTCTTTCTCCTTTCTGAAATCTGCTAGCTCTTTGCTTATCTCTGAGGGTTCTAAAGGCACTCCAACTGCCATAGCTATTTCTGCAAGCATGTCATTTGCAAAACCCTGGTCAAGGGTCTGATCTTTAAGACCCTGGTTTAGCTTGTCAAAAACTTGGAGCTGAGACTGGGAAGCCTCAAATTCCACTCTTTGCATCTCATTCTGTAACCTATTCACCTGATCAGATATCCCCGATAAAACTTCAGTATTTGCCAGGGATAGAGCAGCCAATGACCTACCAATATCCCTGGTAACGTCTTGTACCTCCTTGACTATGTGTCGGCACTTGACAAACAAGTAGAAACGAGCTCGATTTTTGTACTTCTCAACCAGACTGTTAGCCCTTTTAACATCTGTTTCAAGGGACTCCAAAGCAAGCCTAGCAGCTTGAGAATCATTCAGTTCTTGAAGCTGCAATTCTTTTAAGACCAGTTCAATATCAAACAAGTGCTTTGACAGGACCTTGAAACTCTCTTTTTCGAAAACATCTTTAGCAGCCTGAGCTGTTTTAATGACCTGGTTTGTTAGCACGGCCAAGATGGTCCCAATAGGTATAAGCTCCAATGCCATTCTAATATTCTCTGCCAAACCCTTTATTAGAACAGAAGGAAGATGAAATCTATAAAGCACTTTCCTATTTTTATTGCCCCTTCTGACCATCGAACATCTAGCTATAAAGACAGAAAAACGAAGAATCAGCTTAATCCAGTAAAAGGGATGGAGAAGAGAAGAAAGAGATTAATTTAACAAAGCGAAGAAGATGAAATTGTACAAATTTAGAGCAAATTATAGATAATAATCTCGTTCATAAATAAAGACACAACTGTTCATGTATATCCTCTATATTGCTACAAATTTCGGGAGGGAAGAGTTAACAAATCTTTCATCTCTTTTGGGAAAACACACACACACACACACACACCCCCCAATCAGCATACCAATTGGTGAAGGACAGAAATTTAAAACACAATCCAAACTGCAATGCACAAGCAATCTTTCAATTTTAATCTCTGTTAAATCGAAGGAAACTAAAAGCAAAATCTGTTCTCAAACAACTACGAAAGCATGAACAAACAAAACCCAGAAGTTCAATGATTTATAAAATTAAAGTTATCACTGATAAAAGGTAAAAGAAAATCAGAGATAAATAATTCCTAGCTCAGACCCCTGCAACAGAAGGAAAAAGTGGGAAATCGGCTAAGCCAGAAAATGCATCTGTGGGTCAGCTCAGGCTAGTTTTCCGTCAACGAAGAAACAAAAACCATATAGATTGTAAAACTGGAAAGTACTCTTTTGGCTTATGTTTCTCTCACAGGGTTTTTTGGCAGACAAACATAGAAAGAAGCAAGAAAAGTAAGCCAGAAATGTAAAAACATGAACAACCCAGAACAAGTAAGGAATTTAGGTACCTGCCAAAAGAGTTCGTCATTAAACTTTTATGAGCTACATGCCCTCTTCGGTTTATATCTTGATGGAGCAAAGTGCTCGTAAATGATCAAAGCTTTTGCCCCAGTCAGTGCGGCCAGGACGACCACCAGGGAACACAAGAAGAAGACTTGAGTAAGTCAATAAAGATTCATTCTGTGGCTCGATAATATTATCATTAATTTCAAAGAAATTAATTCAGACGCGGTGTGGAAATTTGTCTTTTTGACTAGTACCACTGTTCATTTGAACATAATACCAATAAATAATGCATTTCATGAAAGAGCAAGGAAAATTCCACGTACTTTAGAAAAGAGTCTTACAATGTAACTTTGCGTTTACAATTTGATATCCCACATCAAATCATTGATAGAAACACCACCTAACTCTTAGTTTAGTAATACTTTTTTTTCTCAACAATATTATTTCGATATATACCAAGATCGAATTTTCCTCGCCATTTAATTAAAAATAAAAGTAGTCAGTATACATTTGTAGCTAGAAAAATATAGATTATGATATTTTATATCATTGTTGACTCTCTCCCACCAGTAGAATCACGACATTTGTCTATCAATGAACCAGGTAATGTTTCCTAATGCTATGAGGGTCTGGTAGCTTTGCCTGGCCAGTAGGTTTTGATGTAGGAGGAGTTGGCTGAGGGCTCATATTGAAAGGCCTAAATCCATTTTTCATTTTTTGTTGGCTTTTTATCACAAATGATCTTTGAGGTTTACGAAATTATCACATTTCGTCCTTAACATATTTTTGTGATACTAATAATCCTTAAGGTTATCCTTCACACATCAAAATGATCTATGCCGTTAGCTTCTGTCAAATTTTCTGTTAAATTATTGACATGACACATGTGTGGAGCTTAGAGTCACATGGTTTTAAATATAATATAATATTATTTTAATATTTTAAAACTTAAAATTCATTATAAAAATAAATTAAAAGCAACTTAAATTGTTTGATATATTTTTAAATATCTTTCATGCTCTTTTCAAATAGAGAGAGAGAGAGAGATTTAAAAATATACTAGCGTTTCTGCACCCTCTTCCATGCATGTGAGAGGCTTTTTAAAAAAATATATATATATATATATTTTAGAATTAAAAAAAGATAATGGATGATTGTGTTTCATAAAAATAGGATTCATTATCTGATTTTTCTTTTAATTTTAATTTTTTTTAATATGAAAAAATGTGAATTTACCATATTATCCTCATTTAATTAATAATTTTAATTCTTAATGTTTGCATTAACCAACGAAATTTTCTGGTATTTTAATGTTTCACCATTATCTGTCTTTTGCTTTATATATATAGATAAAAAAGATTTAAGTTGCTTTTAAATTATATTTTTTTATAAATTTCAAGTTTTAAAAATATTAAAAATATATATTATATTATATTTAAAACTATGTGACGCTATACCATTGGATGTGTAAGCTTCACACATGTTCCACGTCATCAACTTAACAGAAAATCTAACGGAAACTAATGGCAAGGACCATTTTGATAAATAAATAATAAAAAAACCTTTTTTAATTTTTGGTCTGAAGGCCTACATCCAATTTAGGGCAATAAAGAATTTCTTTTCAACAAGCCCAATTTACACATTCTGTAATCTTAAAAATAAGCCTAACCAAAATCATCACTGCCTCCAATATAAACAATTTTTTTTTTTTAACGAACAGTTTTTCTTTAATACAAATCATATTCTATTTTAATCTAATCTAAACTAGGTGGGATTCAAACTCGAGTGCACAGCCAACTTGACTAAGCCTATGTCTACCCAATATCAATAGTTTTTAATGAACAGCTAAGGCATGAAATTTAACAGTAAATCCAGATATTCAACCTTCCAGCTTCACTCAAGCACAACCCAGAAAAGCAAACCAAAAGAACTCATTTTCAAGTAGATTCCAGCTCCACAAAGAACACGAAAATGAAAGTTCAATAGTACATGAGGAATATTGTAGATGTTTGGTCACTTTCAAATCCATCCATGGTTTATCACAACATATAATTTACATCCTGAGTCACAAAAGCTCGTTCGTCCTCCACACACAGCATGAAATGGGCAAAGTGGATTTGAAATTTTAAGTAGTATTTACAAGGCCACACTAGAACTTGAAATAAAACCCACTTGGCCTCACCATTATTTCGACTGAAATCTAAATGCAAAACACAGCCTTTTTGCGTTTTCTCTATAGCAGGCACTTACAAGTTACAAAAGAAAAGAACCCCAAACAAAGCATCAACGGGCATTGTTCTTCCTAGCTAGTTCTCGCGCCATCTCTCTCATTTCCTCTGGTGACGGAGGTCTCGGCGCTTCAGGTGGATACACAACATAAGAATGCTGCAGACCAAAACCTAATAGCTCAGATCATATCAAAATCTATATAATCAAAGCAAGCCCCTTTATGCCATGAACTAGAATATCACATCCATTCCCTCTCCGCTAAATTAAACCACACCATAAATTTCAAAACCAATAAACCCGCATCACATTTCAAGCAAACTTTTCAGTATCTAACAGATTCTACCCACAATATCACCTCAACTTCAAAGGGTTCAATTGAATCACTGCAGCATGCTAGATTAATAAAACCCACATCAAAATTCAAGCAAATTTTTCAATATGAAACAGATTTTTCCCATAATGATACTGCAATTTCAGATCTACTCTTACCTCAACTTCGAACAATTTGAATTCACAGCTTGCTCCGTTATACATAAAAAAGCTAACACTAATACAAAACCAGTAACACAGAGAGAGAGAGAGAGAGAGAGAGAGAGAGAGAGAGAGAGAGATTACGTTTCCCATGAATCTCTGGAGATTCGTGGTGTTGTTGGCGAAGGTGTACATAAGAACGATGGGGACGGAGACGTAGAGCCCAAACTTTGCGATCTCTAGAATTCCCTTTGAAGTTCCCAGAGAAGACATGTTCCCTAATCAATCAAAGGCCACTCTCACTGTTCGGTAACTGAAGTTTCAGCTCACAAACCCTAGAAAAATGATCCACCTTCTCACAGAGAGCCGAGAGACGAGAGGGATTTAGTGGGTGAAGTGTGCGGATGAGGGACTTGATACGTGGAACGAGTTTGTGAGCTACGAGTCAGTGTTTGTATAATTGGACCGGGCTTGTTTCGTTTCGTCTTTCTGTGGGCTTTGCAATTTTTTTTTAAACATTAATATTGAAGAGTGCTTCTATAGTGAGTGGAAAGTTATAAGGGGTTTTTTTGAGGGGTATGTAAGAGCCGTTGGATTTCATCCAACGGTGAGTTTTTAAAAGAGGGTGCATGTAGAACCGGGTTGAAATCTGACCCGTTTGGAAACCCAACTTCAGCTGAAGATTTTTCCCTCTCTGTGAAAAACTCAAGAACACAATCCTCTCTTTTTTAATGTAATGCAAATCCACAATTAGAACGATCCAAAGCTCCCAAACTCTATAATCGCTCCATTGTCATCAGCTCCTTGGGAGGCCTGCGATCTATGGTATCCTCGGTATGATGATTAATGGCTTTTACCTAGCTATTGCCCTGTTTTGATTCTATGATTGAAGTGAAAACCCCTTCTCTTTTTCGTTCAGCAGAAGAGATTCCAGATGAAAGCAAAGTAGCATATCTCTTTTTCGTGCTGCTGCAGTTGTTCCTGGATTTTGGTAGAGATGGAGTCTCCACTACGAAAGAATCCTCTCTAATGTCCACCACATTCTTTGAAGCTGACTGAGTTCGGAACTCCCGATTGACTTTGAGAGGTAAGTTCACTGTTGCTGGATTGATTTTGTTGGGTTTGATTTGTTTTTTGTGAGGGTGAGAAATTTGTCATTTGTGGCATCAATAATGCGTCATTTGCTCTGCTATCAATAATGCGTCATTTGACTTTGAGAGGTAAGTTCACTCTTGCTGGATTGATTTTGCTGGGTTTGATTTGTTTTTTATGAGGGTGAGAAATTTGTCATTTGCGGCATCAATAATGCGTCATTTGCTCTGCTATCAATAATGCGTCATTTCCTTATGAATATTCAATATACTTAGTTGATTATTTTTGTTTGGAGGGGGATTGGAAAATTATGAAATGTAGGTAAAAGATCCTAAACTTAGGCTTAATGGCATTAGAAGTAAGCATTTGGAGAGGATATTGGGTGAAGTTCTGTAATTGCTGGTTTGAATTACATTTGAGTTCTTAGTTGAACATGTTGGTTCTAAGGTATTTTTTCCAGATTATTTCACAAGAGATGACGTAACTATTATTAAATTTTGCTTGTGTTTTCTGTAATCAGAATCCAACAAGCTAAGCTATGCGTGTATTGTGTCAATTTGGGCAATGTTTTGTGTAAGTGGAATGCATTGATAAGTTGTGATGCAGTAATGATTGATTAATGAATTAACATTTGCTATGCAGTAATATAGAAGTAGATCAATAATATACGTGGATAAAATGTCTGGGGGCTCAGAGAGTGATGACTCTGTAATAGCTAATGGGAGGGTTTACATTCCTGAAGTAAGAAATGAGGAAACACCAGCAGTTGGGATGAAGTTCGACTCGCTTGACCTCGTTTATAATTTCTATAATAGATATGCATTCTTGGCTGGCTTTGGTATTCGACTTCATTCCAGCTTTTGGGGGAAAAATAAGAAAGAGATTCTGAGAAAAGAATTTGTATGTTGCAAACAAGGTGCATACCGGAATGATGAAACTCGGGAGAGAAAAAGACAGCGGGGAATAAGTAGATGCAATTGCAAAGCTAAGATTGTGGTTGTGAAGACACATGGGAGCAAGAAGTATACCATCTCTCTTTTTGCAGAGGGACACAATCATAAGATGACACCCTCAGGAAGAATGCATTTACTGAGATCACACCGTCGTATTTCAGATTCTACAAAAGTACTTACAAAACAGTTGGGTTCGGTTAATATTCCCATTAATCAGAAGGTAAGTATTTTCGAGGTGCAATCCGGAGGAATGGATAAAATGGTTTTATCAAAAAGGATATGTACAATCTTGAATGTAGTGTGAATGAGAAGCTGAGGAACCACGATGTTGAACTAGTGACCGAGTATTTTATGGCTGAACAGAAAAAAAATGAGGCTTTTTATTTCAAGATTGAGGGAGATGGCGATAACAGGTTTAGTCGATGTTTTTGGGCAGATGCAACTTCTAGACGGGCGTACGGGTTTTATGGAGATGTTGTTGTATTCGATACCACATTCAACACGAATAGATACGACTTGACATTTGCACCAATGTTGGGAGTTAATAACCATGGTCAAACAATTGTCCTAGCATGCGCATTTTTGAGCAAGGAAACGACTGAGTCGTTTATTTGGATGTTTGAGGAGTTTAAGAAAGCCATGCCAGGTGGCGAACCTAAAACGATCATCACAGATCAAGATGCGGCAATGAGCAGAGCGATTTCAATAGCCTTCCCGACTACATTTCATCGACTTTGCATATGGCACATCACATCAAAGTTCTCTGTTAAGTTACCACATTCTGCTTATAAGGAGTATTGGGGTGAATTCCAGAAAGCCATATGGGATACTGACAATAAGGATGAGTTTGATGCAAAATGGAATATTGTGGTTACAAAGGCTGGTTTGACTGACCATCCATGGCTAAGTTCAATGTTTGATTTAAGGGAATCTTGGGTTCCAGCCTACGCACGACACTTTTTTGCCGCTGGAATGTCAAGCAGCCAAAGAGCTGAATGTTCTCATGGTTTCTTCAAGCAATACATATCAAGGAAAAATTCGTTGATGGATTTCATAATAAGATTTGAGAGGGCACTTTCTCATCAACGTCAAAAAGAGTTAGTTGCTGATCACGTAGATGCATTTGAAGTGGCTCAATGTATTCTACCGATGCCAATGAACAAACAAATGGCTACCTTGTACACAAGGACAATGTTTCAAAAGTTTGAGCAAGAACTAATACAAAGTACAGCATGTTTCCTAGAGCTGAAAACAGAGGATGCTTCTAAAGTTGTCTTTAATGTGAGCGAAAGGAAAAATTGGGAAACAAGAGTGGCAGAAGTCGTATATGTCAAAGATTCTGACCACGCATCGTGTAGCTGCAAAAGATTTGAATTTGTTGGAATTATTTGCAAGCACATCCTAGCATTGTTCAGAAGGGACCAGATTGAATATATGCCCGATAAATACATTTTGAAGAGGTGGAAGAAAACTGCGAAATTTGGATTGGTGTCAGATGCAAATGGCAACGAAATTAAAGACTCTGCAGATCCTGGTCTTTTAATAAAGCGGAGTACAATGTCCCGACTTGCTTCAGATGTGGTTGAGGATGCATTAATGTGTGAAGAAGGATGTGAGCTACTGTCAGAGACTCTAAAAAGTTTGCAGGTGAAGTTGAAGTTGTTGAAGGATGGACCAAGTAATAACGAAGTTGGAGGGTCCAGCTCTCAAACACAATATATGAAAGACCCTAAGAGAGTAAGGTGCAATGGAGGGTCGAAACGAGTAACGGGAGCAAAGGAAAAGGCAATGAAGCGAGGGATTAGACACTGTCGGGAGTGTGGACACATTGGTCATGATAGAAGACAATGCCCAAGAAATTTGAACACACCGTAAGATGTTAACACTATTTATAATAAGACCTAAAATTTGAATAGGTAAAGTTCTTATGTGCTTCTGTTTGATGTTTATGCAGGACATCACCGTCGAACAATGACGAATCAACTCCAATAGATCTTAGTGACCCATTATTTGACGAATTTTACAGGATGCACGGACCAACTCAATGATTTAGGTTTCTATTATACGAAGCCCGGTTATTATGAAGACTAATGATCAGGTGAAGTTTTGTAGATGCAGTTTTATTATTATTAATTTTTTGTTCATGTCCACCGATGAGCTCTGACTATGTCCATTGATAATTGAAATGAAAATTTGCTTGGTTTCATTCTTGCATGAAATTTGGACACATGTTAATTTTACGTCTTCTCCCTATTTAGAAATTTTCATGGACATTAGATAAAGCATCAAATTTTGATTTATGTGAACAAGCAATGACTTTTACCTTGTAAAATGGGTAGTTTATGGTGAATTATGTTTGAATAGAGATTTATTGATTATATGACAGGCTAATGCAGCATTTCCAGCAGCCAGCTATTGTTTCCATTACCAGTAATGATTTCCAGCAGCACGCATCATTTGTAGCAGCACCCACTTTTTGCGAATGTTATGTTCTAGTGTTTTACTGGTGATTAAGATCTGAGCTGGACTGGTTATTAGGTGCACGATTTTGCAAACATTCGTAGCTGAAGGATACTTGAAGCACTTTGTTGGAACAGAAAGATTAGAAAGCAACGTGTAAAAAAGTACATTGCAGCTAATCACATTTCGAATGGTTGGGTAATATTAAAGGGTACACTAACATTTGAACTACTCATAATTCCACACACAAAAGAAAATTTGATTGCAAAGCATTTTATGTGCTCCCTCTTAGCAATAGCACGATCTCCCCAATAAACTGAACAACGGTAGCCACAATCACTAGGTCGTATTGGTCAGCTTCTTCTTAGCAGGTCTCGCGTGCTTATGGTCACTCATGTCCCCAGTGATTTAGACAAAATAAATATTCAGCAATATTTGGAATTTTATTATATATACATAAACCATAAACCATTCACTACACAATGTATAGCACATGGCATTTTACTTATGACTCACGTGTCATGATAATGGGGCTTTACTGATTACCAGGGTGCTGTGATATTGACTGCTTATTGAATAATATTTCCATAGTTGCAAAATATAATGTTAGACAGAAGGAACACATGATGACTTGCAAGACATAGTCCCAATAATTATATATGAAGCAAATGAAACTGATATTTGTATTATTTTATATTAGATAATGACATTAAGGGAACATAGTTCTAATTTGTGCAATACCACGATCACCCCCAACCAACAGAACAGCTGTAGCCGCAATCACTTAGCCGTATCGGTCGGCTTCTTCCGAGCAGCTTTGACGTGCTTATGCTCATTCATGTCACCACCATCGTCTAGTATCTCTCTCACAGCATCAGGGGACACATAGTCCCAATTATAACTTGTATGAGTTGTTGCCGCGAATGCTCGGAATTTTTCGAATCCTTCGTTGAATGCCAACTCCAGTTCACTGTGGTGCTCTTCGCATCGCATATGGTTCATCAAACAACCTTTAATTTCATCATTCATTACTGCATCCAACTCCTCAGCTTTCAGCTTCCTTTTATGACTCAGCTTCAAGTACTTGTTCTTTTGGGAGAACGCTTTGTTCACTCTAATGTTAAGATCAGCCAAAATGGCCTCGTCTTCAACACATTTCTCGTGCCATGAATTGATCAGTCTGGAATTATAATCCAGCTTGGTACTGACAGCATCTATTGCCTCTAATGGATCATCGGAGTCCCCCTCACTCCCAAATGATGTTGAAAATGGAAGGGGTCGGCGAGTACAACGTGGAAACGGAACCTGCGACTCCAATTTTTCATCTTCGATTGTGTTGTTGGCGCCTGAAGAGGTTGACATACTTGAATAATCCTATTTGTTTTGGAGGATGAGGATTGCAGATGCAATTTCGTTTGAGAAATGGAACATAGCTTTATAGACCAACAGACCAAAGCTTGCGTGTAGTCAACATATCTACTTTATTTCAATTTTAAAAAAACAGGTGTCAGGTTTTGCTTTTCAAGCATGTCAACCTCACACTCTCCTTACACCACTGTTAGTGGTTGAAAGAAACTCAATGGAAGTGACATCTAGTTAGTGAACCCAACCAAACTAAACAAACTAGTTAGGATTAAACTTAGCTTGTATGAGACCTTTTTTCATTTATACATTGTCAACCAAATGTTTTTTTTGGCGGGAACCCTTTTTTATTGGTATTACTATCACCCCCTTCATAAAAATTCTCCCTCCACAAAAAACTCACTCCTCCACCGAATGTGTCTCCATCTACTGAAACTCTCTCCTCCACAGAAACTCTCTCCCCCCATTTAATGGATTTACTAACCAAGTTTGATGTGAGCGTAATAAACACCCCTCCAAACAAAGACCGCCTTCGAAACGCAAGTGAGTCACCAGACAAGCAATGTCACTTTCCTAGACAGAATGACCATTTTGTTGGAAGTTTTGAGTCTGAAAGAGTTCTTGCTTTCTGGAAGGAGAGGCATCTTCAACTTGGTGATGAAATCCAAAGGGCAAGGGTACGTTTGGAATTTGTTGAAGGCCAAATTGAAGATGACAAAAGGCAGGCCAATCTGGATAGGGCGAAGTTGCAGCGCATGAAGCGTAGACACAAACGACTTCGGAGTGTAGCTGTTCAAAAATACAAGAACTCATCTAATGCAAAGGAGTCAAAGAAGCGTGTGATGCAAGCTGGATTCGACTACTTCCGGTCCTATGCAAAACTCGTCGTACCCGGGTTTGATTGGTCATCTATTACCGTTTCCGACGTTAACAAATATACTCAGCAAGGGAAGTGACCATTTTGGTTATCGTGTTTGAGTAGAGGCAAATCAGAGGAACTGGAATTTTCGTTAAGCTCTGCTTCAAACCTATTTTGATGCTTACTACTATAGAAGATTTCAACCTTCATATTTTCATGTCTTTAATTACGATAACACGATGCAAAGTGCCCATCTACTTCAGTCATATGTTGCTGCCATGTCCATTTTTTTGTGATCACGTATCAGATTTGGACATGGTTGCATCATATGCAATGTTGCCTTTATGTATTATATGTTAGGGTAAGGTTTATGGAAAAGCATGTGTGACTGGTTTTGTGACAAGGTTATGGCATTATTTTGTACCAGTTATATATTGTTTTTTGTACTGGTTCATCTCCTACTATTGCTTTATTTCTTTATATTATATGTTTATGCGATTGGACATGATAGAAAATATATTACTGATTCCCAATGCGGCGTCATAAGGACAACTTATTGAATACCGCCGACGTGTTGAAAACTCTAGGTGCAGGTGCATATGGACAACTTATTGACTATATCTGACGTCTTCAAAGCTCTAGGCGCATGCGCAGTTCCAATTATGGCTTCCAAGTAGTGGTGCATTTATTATATATGTACATTATTATAACCAAAACAGATAATTTTACATCCTTATATATGAAAGGAAACTAATTCTTGTATTAGTACAAATTATATAACGAATATTAAGGAAATATACTTGTTAAAGTGAACAACATATATACTTAGGGTTAAGAGGAAAGTGAGTTATGTAAATCATTTTTGAATTTTTAATTGCGAAATGGATGATCTATGGGTTCCCCTCGTTTTATAACGTCACACGGAGGCCGGAGTATTTTTCGGGGCATTTTTAGGATTTTTCTACTATTTATTGCATTTTTTCAAAGATTTTTGCACAAAAAAGCCAAAATAATTGCCACATGGACACCTGGCGCGATCTCAGCCCCTCACCTTTCACCCCTTGACAAGTGTGCGTCAGTCAACATGGCCACATCCTTACCTTTTACCCTAAATTATTATTTTATGACTTTTTCTTAGAAAATTCATAACTAAATACACAAAAATCAAATAATGTTCCGAAAATTGCTACGACCTCATTGACACTCCATCTCCCTTGCTGAATTCCCCGATTAGTGGTTACGCATTTTAAAAAACAATTCCGAACATTAACGGGAGATGCTTGTTGAAGTAGGTTATTGAAGTTAAAGTGAACAACATATATACTTAGGGTTAAGAGGAAAGTGAGTTATGTAAATCATTTTTGAATTTTTAATTGCGAAATGGATGATCTATGGGTTCCCCTCGTTTTATAACGTCACACGGAGGCCGGAGTATTTTTCGGGGCATTTTTAGGATTTTTCTACTATTTATTGCATTTTTTCAAAGATTTTTGCACAAAAAAAGCCAAAATAATTGCCACATGGACACCTGGCGCGATCTCAGCCCCTCACCTTTCACCCCTTGACAAGTGTGCATCAGTCAACATGGCCACATCCTTACCTTTTACCCTAAATTATTATTTTATGACTTTTTCTTAGAAAATTCATAACTAAATACACAAAAATCAGAATAATGTTCCGAAAATTGGTACGACCTCATTGACACTCCATCTCCCTTGCTGAATTCCCCGATTAGTGGTTACGCATTTTAAAAAACAATTCCGAACATTAACGGGAGATGCTTGTTGAAGTAGGTTATTGAAGTTAAAGTGAACAACATATATACTTAGGGTTAAGAGGAAAGTGAGTTATGTAAATCATTTTTGAATTTTTAATTGCGAAATGGATGATCTATGGGTTCCCCTCGTTTTATAACGTCACACGGAGGCCGGAGTATTTTTCGGGGCATTTTTAGGATTTTTCTACTATTTATTGCATTTTTTCAAAGATTTTTGCACAAAAAAAGCCAAAATAATTGCCACATGGACACCTGGCGCGATCTCAGCCCCTCACCTTTCACCCCTTGACAAGTGTGCATCAGTCAACATGGCCACATCCTTACCTTTTACCCTAAATTATTATTTTATGACTTTTTCTTAGAAAATTCATAACTAAATACACAAAAATCAGAATAATGTTCCGAAAATTGGTACGACCTCATTGACACTCCATCTCCCTTGCTGAATTCCCCGATTAGTGGTTACGCATTTTAAAAAACAATTCCGAACATTAACGGGAGATGCTTGTTGAAGTAGGTTATTGAAGTTAAAGTGAACAACATATATACTTAGGGTTAAGAGGAAAGTGAGTTATGTAAATCATTTTTGAATTTTTAATTGCGAAATGGATGATCTATGGGTTCCCCTCGTTTTATAACGTCACACGGAGGCCGGAGTATTTTTCGGGGCATTTTTTAGGATTTTTCTACTATTTATTGCATTTTTTCAAAGATTTTTGCACAAAAAAAGCCAAAATAATTGCCACATGGACACCTGGCGCGATCTCAGCCCCTCACCTTTCACCCCTTGACAAGTGTGCATCAGTCAACATGGCCACATCCTTACCTTTTACCCTAAATTATTATTTATGACTTTTTCTTAGAAAATTCATAACTAAATACACAAAAATCAGAATAATGTTCCGAAAATTGGTACGACCTCATTGACACTCCATCTCCCTTGCTGAATTCCCCGATTAGTGGTTACGCATTTTAAAAAACAATTCCGAACATTAACGGGAGATGCTTGTTGAAGTAGGTTATTGAAGTTAAAGTGAACAACATATATACTTAGGGTTAAGAGGAAAGTGAGTTATGTAAATCATTTTTGAATTTTTAATTGCGAAATGGATGATCTATGGGTTCCCCTCGTTTTATAACGTCACACGGAGGCCGGAGTATTTTTCGGGGCATTTTTAGGATTTTTCTACTATTTATTGCATTTTTTCAAAGATTTTTGCACAAAAAAAGCCAAAATAATTGCCACATGGACACCTGGCGCGATCTCAGCCCCTCACCTTTCACCCCTTGACAAGTGTGCATCAGTCAACATGGCCACATCCTTACCTTTTACCCTAAATTATTATTTTATGACTTTTTCTTAGAAAATTCATAACTAAATACACAAAATCAGAATAATGTTCCGAAAATTGGTACGACCTCATTGACACTCCATCTCCCTTGCTGAATTCCCCGATTAGTGGTTACGCATTTTAAAAAACAATTCCGAACATTAACGGGAGATGCTTGTTGAAGTAGGTTATTGAACTTAAAGTGAACAACATATATACTTAGGGTTAAGAGGAAAGTGAGTTATGTAAATCATTTTTGAATTTTTAATTGCGAAATGGATGATCTATGGGTTCCCCTCGTTTTATAACGTCACACGGAGGCCGGAGTATTTTCGGGGCATTTTTAGGATTTTTTCTACTATTTATTGCATTTTTTCAAAGATTTTTGCACAAAAAAAGCCAAAATAATTGCCACATGGACACCTGGCGCGATCTCAGCCCCTCACCTTTCACCCCTTGACAAGTGTGCATCAGTCAACATGGCCACATCCTTACCTTTTACCCTAAATTATTATTTTATGACTTTTTCTTAGAAAATTCATAACTAAATACACAAAAATCACAATAATGTTCCGAAAATTGCTACAACCTCATTCACACTTCATCTTCCTCCTCAATTCCCTGTTTCATGGTTACGCTACATTAGTATTTTATTATTATTTATCCAAAATTATTTTTATTATTATTGTTATATTACTTGTTAGCTTGTACATTTGTTAATTATATTTACTCCAAATTTGTAATTTTATTTTTATTTTCCGTGTGAATAGACCATTTCTGGTGCTAATCAGTTTCTCTCTTCTTCAATTTGTTAATGTTTTTTCTTTTTTAGGTGTAAGGGATGTTTTCAAACATAAAATGGAAATATACAAGCCATCCATTCTACAACATCAGGAAATAATTATTCAAAGTCTTTAACTGTTCAAGTTTTGCTTAAGAAACGTGTAACCCAATCATTTGGGATATGCTAAGTGGGAAAATGTCATTCCCAAGAACCGGTGAAAAGACACATACTCACTTCATGCATGCGTTTTCGTTTACCAAATATTAAGATTGCAGTTGTGCAAAATATCTGTGTCAGTAAAATGTCATTCTTAGCCGTCAATTATGTCAGTAATAATTCCACTATATAGCAAATATTATACATTTATATATAAAACGGGCTAGGACAGCACAAACACCAGACAAAATAGATTAAAACATGAAATAGAAAACAACATGTGTAGAACATAGACACGCATAAAAACCGTAGAAACATACTCCAACTAATTATAAGGGTATGGATTCCCTGGCACAACATAGACACGCATCACCTTGAACCAAAAAACACTCTCACGGTGCCATTTGCATCGATTGCAACAAGTCCAGAAGGCAGGATTGATCTTTTCTTCACTAGGCCAGCCTGGAATAACAAAACACCAGTCGTTGTTGTTACAAGCGCTGCACTGATTGAACTTAATCTTCCCATAGTGAAACATATCTACGATATGTCTTCCAACAGAGAAAATTCCGCTTAATCGTCGTCTCAAAGCATCCCTGGTTCCTTTCATATCAATGTTGTTACGTTGATTCAAAGAACACAAGAATTCCAATGCATCCTCTTTTGACTGACCAATTCCGGACATGCCAAGTAGTCCAACTAGATATGACGCTTCCATATGGCCTGCCGTGGCTGCAACGCGCATCCCAGACAATGCTTCCACATTACCCTGCCTGAAAAACATGTCGAACGCTTCTCTAAATATCGCCTCAGGGTTCTGGCAAGCCCTGCATTGGTCCACGAAATGCCGGACCTGCTCTGCGGCATAGTACCAGTTAGGATGGTCTCGGTACTTTTCCATTGAAATTGTGTTCCACACTTGTGGAGTGTTTGCCAACGTATTGAACAATCGGCACACACATGCCATACGAAAGAGATCTTCCGATGAGTTGGTTGCCACGTATAACATCACTTTAAACCAAGCTAATTCCGGGATGAAGGCTTGAGGCACATCCGGATCGCGATGCTTCCTTCTCTTTCCTCCGACTGTAGTGTAATGTTTGGAATTCATTGAAATATTTTTGGAATGGAACGATTTGAGGACTGCAAGAGGGGAGAAATGAGAATATACGGGGTTTTGGGTTTGTTTAGCCTCTGGTTGCACTGTTCTGAAAAGGTGTTTCCTTGGGGTTTTACCAAGTTGACACTTTTTAAAGAAACTGAACTCAACACCCAAAACATAAGACAGGCGAAGGGAAAACGTCATCAAAATGCAAAGGGAGTCAGACCGTCCAAAAGTCAATTAATAACCTATTTCCATAGCCATTGTTAGGCTTTTCCCGCCATTAAATTCATTGATACAAATGTGATGGATTACTGACTAGTGACAGAAGGTCCCATCAGATACTTTTTCATTTTCCCACACCACACTACCCCTATTAAATGACGGATTCTTATCCAACTAGTTGCCTTAATGCAATATAAAGAAAATAATATATTTAAAGCAGTGTCCCCTCAATTGTAAGATTAATTATTGTTTGTGAAATAGTATATCGCTTATCGGAGTAAAATGTGTCACAATTCTGACGGTACAGGTGTCCAGATCGTGACCAACCCACCCACACACAGAAAAGAAGGATATAATTCGATTTGGGCAGAGATGAGAGAGAGCTGAGTGAGAAGTTTAGGGTTATGACTTATGAGTGAAGGGGTATAACTCAGAAGGTATGAGTCCGAAGAGGTTTTAGTGAGAAGATCTGAGTGAGAAGAGGTACAAGTGATAAGATTCAACATGTCTTCGTCTTCATCTCCCGCTCAAACAAAGAGGTGTCAGTATTGTGGAGCGGCAATGGTGCTTCGGGTTTCAAAATCAGATAAAAATCGCGGGAAGGCATTTTGGAAGTGTCTAACCTCCTATGTAAGTTCTCATTTCCAGAATATGTATGTGGGTGAAAAAAAATCCTAGGTCTAACTCTGACAAAATTATTTTGCATATATGATGCCTGCAATTAGGGAGCCACCAGCTGCAATGGATTCGAATGGGTTGATGTAACCTCCGCTGAAGCAGATCAGCAAGCTGACACGTATGATGCTACAGTGCTTAATATGCTGAAGTCCATTAAGGACTTGGTATTAGTTTTATTAGTTGTATCAATTGTCATATTATTTGTTCTTTTAATGACCAATTAAGTGCACGGTTTCAAGGATTGTAAAAGTTCTCCCCAAAAACACATGTTGCACGCACCACCAATGACTTTTCAAACTCAATTTGTAATTTTTGTTATTGAAATAGGTGGATTAGCATTGAGTTTAAATTATTGTTTGAAACAAAAGCATTTACTTGTCAGAAACCCAGTAAAAACTTTCCTACAGTTACTTTACAAAAATAAAGTCAGACGAAGACGATAAAATGACAATACAGGGCCAATACGATGCAATAATAAGACAATACCTTTTTTTTAAGATTGCATAATTATTCAGTGTATATAGATTGTTTATTGATTGTTTACTGCATGTAAATCGCATGATATTGACTGTTTATTGAAGGTTCATTAACTGCATGTATTTCGCATGTTATTACTCCGATATTGAGTGTTTATTGAAGGTTTATTGATTGTTTACATGTTTCGTGAAGGTTTCATGATTGTTAACTGCATGTATTTCACATGTTATTGAACCGATATTGAAGGTTTATTGAAAGTTGATTGAGTGTTTACTGCATGTATATCGCATGTTATTGCTCCAATATTGCAAGTTTATTGGGGGCAAAAGTAGGACTCCAGTTAGATTTAAGGGGGGGAAACGGTCCTTATTCTTTGTTTTCGTAGGAAGAACAACTTAAGTAGAATTTCCTATTCAATACGACTTCCTTATGGTTGATGTAATTGGGGACTGATGTATATTGCATGTCTATTGCGTGTATATTTCATATCTATTGCGTGTATATTGCTTGTCTGTTGCCTGTGTATTGTTATTTATTTCCGTCGTAAGCAATACAAATCAATACAGACGCAAAAATGTAAAGATATGCACGCAATAGACAAGCAATATAGACCCAACAGACATGCAATATAGACGCACCAATATACATTACTGTTATGTTACTCAGCTGCCCAAAACCAATAAAATAAAGAAAATCAACCAATTTATTAACCGATTATAAAGGAGAGAGGGATTCAAACCCGAGGGGCAGTGCGGAACCAATAGGGAGTTTTTAGAGCATTGCACCTGGGGACATTTTTTCATGTGTTTCTATAAGGAGGGCATGGTTGAATAAAATATTGGAGGCGAGGCCATAGCAGCCTATTCCCCTTACAGAATTACCTTAAGATGCAACCCATTGCGATTAAGTCAAGGCATGTTGAACGGCTTAAAGATTGGGATCTGATATTTGGAATGGTGGCTTGGATAAATGATGACATATCACTTTGCAATGATGTAATACACTTAAAAAGCCATCAGTCCGTATGTGAATATGCATTCTTCAAATCCAAATTCACATATGCAGTCTTCAAATCCCAATTCAATGCAGTTTGGTTGAGGTTAGGTAAATGTCGTGAAGGAGTTAGGCCAATATTACACCGATGTTTGTTTCATTACATCAAAAAAAACTTTACACTCCATATGCACATTCTATGTATGGGAATGGCATGTGTCTAACTTCAAAAACGCATCTGCCTATCCATTTAGATTGCCCACGTGCAATAGATTTACAGATCCAGTTACTTTTCTCCTCTCCAACCCTCAGCATCTCCATTTCAGAGTCTTCATTTTTCTATGCTCTGCAACCAGCTCCATATACATTTTGCACAATATGAGAATACACATAGCGTAATATCACACTAATCAAAATGAAAGCATGCATCCGCTATAATATTTGCCACTATTTTGGTTCTAATTGTTATTGTCCAGTAACTTAAATCTAAATTTCTGTACACAAATACACTAAGATTGAGAAAGACGAAGAAGAATTCAGGAGCAGAGGTGGAATTCGAAAAGGACCCATGGGTCTCTATTGTGTATTTACATGACTTTGAAATTTGACATTCCCAAAACCTATTTCATCATCATGTGCCTAAACCAAGTTCAACCGATATCATGGCATGTAAGCATCTCCCCGTGCAATTTCTGCAGCCAACTTCAACCGAAAAAATGGCATGTTCTGCGAGGTGCAAGTAGCTAAGGAAATCTCAGCACTCAACAGCTCAATGTACTTCAACACGAACATACCACAATCGCCTCTGAAGCAAAACAAGAACTCGATCAATTCAACTAATGACATTCTAACATAATTGACAAATTAAAGTAATAAAATTAAATAAAAAGTTGTGCTCACTGATTAGCCTGTTGTGGAACATCCACACGATGTATTGGCCATGGACACCACCAATCTCGGGTGCACTCGTTCGCGTAAACACCTTCTTCATAAAAGTCGAGGGTGTGCAGAAGATTTGGAATCGTAATTGACAGGGGGCCGAGTTCTTCCTTTAAGCTCTGATCTGGAATGAGTGAAACCATTGAATCGTAGACTTTGATTTCACACTGAATCAGATCAATCTCTAGAGCCACCCAATGCTTATATTTTTGCAACATACAAGGTACATACACCTTATACGTGTTCTGCCAATCCAATCCACAAGCCGGAACCTTGCCATTTACAACGTTCACTAAACTGGTTCTAATTTTCCACCCAACTTGCTCTTTTTTCCTTTTATTATCCGCAAAGCAAGTATGGATGTGATTCTGTGAAATAGAAAACAATCAATGGTTAAACAACTCCACAAAGCAAGTATGGATAATTTGTAATTATTAACTGCACTTGGTCAAGGCCTATGCCATACTGATGTAGCACAGCCCTGGGTGTGTTAGTTTAAACACTTAGAGCAATAAGACATAACAGATAAGAAAAGCTGAAGGGAAGAAAAGGTAGAAGGCAGGCAGAAATCAGAGAGTTTAAAGGAATGTTTAATCAATATTCAAATCTGAATTGTAAAGAACTACACAGGGGTATTTATAGCAAACTAAAACCTAGAGAGAATAGAATTAAAATCCCCAGGTAAAACAGAAATCCTATTCCTAATAAAATAGGAAACTTAGAAATCCTAATAGGATTTGGAAAACTAACTTAGAAATCCTACTAGGATTTGGAAAACTAAAGAATATAGGAAACTAACCAATAAATTAGGAAACTAAACAATTTAGGTCCTATGCATCCTGCATCACATACCATAAAAAATACATCGGTCGTTGTCCAATCCGATATTTCTACTTCCTCCAACTGTTGTTGTCGCTTCCGGATGAGATACAAGCCCAAATCAATGTGCTGCACATGTTTTCCTTGTCAATCTCATTATCTATGCACATTCAAACAAATGCATAATCAATTAAACTTACATCTCCTTTCAGCCAGCCGTCAGCTTTGACGAGGGAAGCGAAGAATTCAATCTCAGCTTCCACGTTGCCAAATTGCATCACCAAACTATGAATATAAAAAAGTTTTAGAACACAACAATTACAAAATATATACACTCATGCCTTCTATCTCAAAAAACAAAGGACTTACTTTGGGTTATGGCGCCATTCCGAACAAAGTTTCAGCAATTTCACCATATCATCATGCGGAATCGCCTTCATTGGGTCTAACGTCCGAAGTCCGGTTGTCTTTGGCAAATTTTTTTTAACCACTTCACTAGCTTCAACGATCTTCCACATAGGAATAATCCTCTTCCTCTTCCGTAATTGGACCCCTCGTTCCACACCTTGACCTTCATCATTCAACCAAACGTTCAACTGAGATAACACAGCTCTAGGTTGATCCAAATCAATGTCCCCGACAGTAACCTCAACCTTTGTCCCCTCCGTGCTCTCGCCAATGTCATCGCCAACCAACATAACTTCATCATCCTCTTCCTCACATTGGTTTCTTTGCACTTCCTTTTCCTCACTTCTCTGTCTTTTCACTTCCTTGCCCTTCCTTTTTTTTTTTTCGGATCCTCTCCCTCACTGCTTTTTCTTTGCAGTTCTTCCTCTCCCTCAATGCTCTTTCTTTGCGCTTCCTCTCCTTTGCTGCTTTTTATTTTCACTTGCTCTCCCTCACTTCTTTTCCTTTGAGCTTCCTCTACCTCCCTTGGTTTTCTTTGCACTTGGCCTCCTTCAATCCCCTTCTCTTCCTTTTCCTCTCCCTCATTTCTCTTACTTGGCACTTCACCCCCTTCAATCCCCTCCTCTTCCTTTTCCTCTCCCTCATTTGTCTTACTTGCCCCTTCACCCCTTTCAATCCCCTCCTCTTCCTTGTCCTCTCCCTCATTTCTGTTATTTGGCCCTTCACCCCCTTCAATGTCCTCCTCTTCATTTGCCTCTCCTTCATTTCTATTACTTGGCCCTTCATCCCATTGCATGCCATCCACTTCCTCATATCCCTTAAATAGATGTGACACGACACAACGATTCGTCCTCTCTTTCAGTAAAGCTATGTCCCTTCTCACTTCCTGCTCAAAATGAGGACCTAAACAGTGGCCCAAATTTTTTTCCATCCGTATGACCTTTAACTCAAGGACGTCCTTTTCCCGCTTTACTTGAAACAACTCGGACCTCAACAAGCTTACCGCCTTGTTCAACTCATCAAGGTCAGCACATGAAGAAGGAATTGACTCTGCCGAGACAACAGCAGGGCGACCCTGTGGCCAACTCCAATATGGTTGTCTCATTTCCTCTTCACTTGGACATAGCGCCCGCAACTGAACTGACTGTTTCAGAAAACAGACAAGAGTCATATGCAATCATTCTACTTCATAATTTCATTGAATCTTATAAATAGTTCCAAGGGCTGCAAACCAAACCTCTTTGCTCTGGAAAAAATAATTGTTCAACTTTCTCATCTCGGGAACAGACGTAGTAGTTCTCCATCGCAAAATACGCGGGAGAGCTGTCGGATCAACAACCTTGCAGTAATTCAGGTCCACCATTCTAGGAATTAATTCATATACCCAAATCTACACAATTCACAGGACACAAGTTATTATTTAAGTTTTAAAGTCAACAGAACATAACGACATGAACATTATTACCATGTACCTGGAAAGCATACGTGAAACCTTTAAAACTCCAGCCACCCCTTTGCACTTCACCATGGTTATCCTTCTTGCCCTTCTCATTTCTCCGGCTTGTTCCGGTTACCTTACATTTCCCCTTCCCTCTTCCCTCTTCATTTTCAAAGCTTTTCACATACTTTGTTGGTGCAGAAAACAGACTGTCTTGGGTTTTGTCAAACGACACCGAACCCCATGGAAACCTGTTGAACGCATCCAAGTCCTCTACAAGGGTCAGGTAATTTAGATTGATGTTCAAATGTTTGTCCCTTCCCAAAACCACTAACTCAGCAAAGTAAACAAGAGCTAGCTTGTAGACGTCATCTTCCTCTGTGCACCTCACAAATGCTTCTTCTAAAGCATTACATGTAATTCCTTCGTCTATAAAATATCTTTTCTGAAGTCTAATTTCATCACTTTCTCCACTGGAAACTTCAGGCACTTCCCCAAAACGAAGCCCTGAGATCAAACAGAAATCCTGACGAGTGAACTGAGCAACGTCGCACCCTATTAAGAAACTCAGTCCATCCAAGTCTTTCACACCCTGCCCCGCTACTCTACGCAACACAACCCCATGCACAATCTGCCCGCTAAACTGAATCTTATCTATATTCAGAAGATGGCCAAAGCATGATGTCTTGAATTGTTCTAATTGTTCGGCACTCAACTTCGCTCGAATTACAGCTAGGGATGAATTTGCATGTGAGCAGTTGTTCACCCGTGAGGAATATGCCTCTGACTCTGGCCATACCAGCTCAACGTTGGATCCCATTTCCTGAAATACAAGATGAAATAACGTGAACACATATACTACCACGTATTTGCACAATCACATTGGTATTTACACAACTAGTCAACCAGCACATTACAAATTTTACAAAGTACATGCGCATAGGGATTACTGATCACAGGCTTTAACATCATCAAAGCAATATGACATATTTTGTGCAAATACCTGTTAATGCAATGATTCTGTGAATTACAAGCACTAGCATGTGTTTTATTTATGGATCCAAACTCCAATCAATGGTTGATGCATGAGTGAGTGTGAGTGCAATCTAGGCAAGTTCTGCACTTCACACACATGACAATTATTGTCATTTCATACACAACACAAAATAAATAAATAAATAAATGAGAAAGATGGTGGAAGGAAGCAAAGCAAAGCATCTGCTCTGCTATCTGCTCGCTAAGCCATTGCCACATCCTTCTTTCTTTCTAGCTTTTTCTTCAGTCAGCCATAATCGTCATAGATCAACCTTTTTTCAAATGCTTTGCACTTTTATTCATGAGTTTATTATTATCTGTTCTCATTTTTAACAGGCAAATTTAGTAACAACGGAAATAATATTTATTTCAAAAATTATATATATTCTAGCTCCAGAGAGATAATCTGCACTCTGCACTGCTTCAAATGTGGAAGGTTTTGAGGGCCTCCTCCAATTCAACACCATTACCTTATTCATATCATTATTGACATGTTATTGACATGGGGAAAAAAAAAAAAAAAAAAAAAAAAAAAAAAAAAAAAAAAAAAAAAAAAAAAAAAAAAAAAAAAAAAAAAAAAAAAAAAAAAAAAAAAAAAAAAAAAAAAAAAAAAAAAAAAAAAAAAAAAAAAAAAAAAAAAAAAAAAAAAAAAAAAAAAAAAAAAAAAAAAAAAAAAAAAAAAAAAAAAAAAAAAAAAAAAAAAAAAAAAAAAAAAAAAAAAAAAAAAAAAAAAAAAAAAAAAAAAAAAAAAAAAAAAAAAAAAAAAAAAAAAAAAAAAAAAAAAAAAAAAAAAAAAAAAAAAAAAAAAAAAAAAAAAAAAAAAAAAAAAAAAAAAAAAAAAAAAAAAAAAAAAAAAAAAAAAAAAAAAAAAAAAAAAAAAAAAAAAAAAAAAAAAAGTCAACTAAAACCAATTTGATCAACTTCGAAATCAATCGCAATTCAAATTCATAGAGTGAGACACAAGAAATTAGCGAAATTCATAAAACTAAACTGAGAAATTCTCGTGTGTATCTGAATCTCTGCAGTTATATCTGAAAAATACCGCCCCACCTTTTCAAAATGAAACTTTCCCACAGAAAATGCCCTTAAACACCATGGACAATATGCACATATAAAAGAAAATGAACACTCTGGAGCAAGCACAACGCTGCTTTCATGTTTGGGGTTTTAGCCCACAGTGTACATATGGATGCGCGGTCAACAAAGCAACTGCGAAAAAAAAAAAAAAAACGACAACAAAAAAAAGATAAAAACCGAGTTCACAATTTATTACGTCTGTATACACTTGTAATCCCCTCTTTCGGTGAGCTATCCACCAAATACCCCCCTACAATATAAAGATCTAAACCATAACAGTAAAAGCAGAGGACTATTGTCATGATTTATTTCAAACATAGGAGTAATCAGATATCTCAATCAATGGGCCAAGCGCCCATCGTAGTACAAGATCATATTTCTCTCTCATTAAACAAAGATATGGACTGCTAAATTGACTCAAAAAAATATACAAATTACCGAGCCCTTCATTACGCCAAGCGGAGTGAAGCGAAAGCCCAAAACACGGAAAATCAGACAGCCATGAGGATTGTTGAGAAGCCTGGGGTTATATTGACGTGAATCTCACAGAAGAAGGAAAACTTTACTAGTTTATTCGTCTTGATGGCCTCTCCAGGAAAAGCTTCACTACATCCATCCCAAGACTAGTTACACTACCACATCGTGAGAATAATAGAAGAAGAAAGATGAATCATTTCATATATATTCCAAGCTCCATGATGCAAAACTACAATCAAGTTCCCAAGAAAAATATATTTGCACACTCTGGACCTTAATTAACAGCTTGCCCGAACCAGAAAATCACATTTCTAAATTAGAGACAAAATAAAGTATTAAAGCGACAATATAGAAATGAATTGACGTACTTTTTGCCAGGATGATGCCAACCGGAGGAAGGCCCACCCCCAAACTATGAAATAAAATTATATCAACAGTAAACACACATGCTACCTCATCCGCCTTCATCCTGCATATCGAGCTATTGATCGCGGAATATCAACAGGACCTAGCGTTGTCGAACAATAATATTCTCGTTAGCCCCATACTTGGGGCAGTTAAGAAGCTACCAATCATCTGAGTTTGAGCTTCAAAGTTTCCGCGACAATTCATGTTCCAGCTCATTCATTCATGAAAGATCAATACGGTCAAATGTGTAATTATGTCTGTGACCTAACAAACAATTATGAGCCAGACACAACGTCCACTATATCAAAACTGAATCAATGCCTTCACTATTAACAATTCAACTTCAAACCACAGTATTATCCACTAGAGTATGACCCATTTGAGAAGTTATGATGTCAATAGTGGTAACAAGGATTGAGCAAAGTCATTCCATGTGTAACGACTATTCACAAAATTACAACAAAATCAAACTAAGTACAGATGGGCGGCAGACAAGAGTCAAGCCCGGCAAAACCATCTGATAAATACGAAATGTAGCTGAAATGCTAAGATGACAAAAGCATTCCCATTGGAATGTATTGTGCCTTGAACGAGCTTAGTTCCATTGGGATCAAAAACCAAGTAAAACAAAAAACAATACTAGCTGATTCCCAATCACAAGCACCCACAACGATTCGAAGTAACATAAAGAAGCATAGGCCTCTTTCAGTCACAATATTTCATTACCCTTAAATATTATGTATCAATCCTGAAGAAAGGATTTTGACCAAAAATATATAAAATAAAAAATCCTGAAGCAAGAAAGCTTCCTTCTTACTTAAGCCAAACGTAGAACAGATACTAACAAGTCAAAAGCCAGCGCGCAGACTATCACATGCAGTTGAAAATTTAAGAATTAGGATAATTCGAATTGAAAATATTAGTTTGATGACTCGGGATGCCCAAAGATTGCATTAAATCTTCTTTCTCCAATGCTAATGAAACAAGAAGATTCAATAGTTATTATCTTGCCATACTAGTAAATCATTAACTGCAACACTGTTTATCTCCTTTCTCTATTTTTGAATAGCTTGAATGCTATAAAGCTTTCTATTCAAATAATAATAATAATAATTAATTAAACTGCAACAAGAAGCTCCAGTATGTCGACATTTTTTGCCAGTCTCACTGTGTATCCAGCTTAAATAGTAATAAGTATATGGCTGAGAGAGGTTTTTTTGGGAGGGGCGGGACGGCGGGGGGGAGCTGAGGGTGAGCAGAAGAGAGAGGAGAGCGAGAGGACAGATTAGACATTCATTTAATGAGTAGATTTAACAAGACCACTGAAACATAAACGTAACCACTGCAGAAAATATAAGGGAGTAGCTGGTACCTCCGAAATTTAGTGTATGGATGTTTTTCAATTGTTTGCATATGCGTCATGAGGTCAGATCACAGATGATGAAAAATCAAAAGTTTTAGCCTGTACATTGCCCGGCAGAATACGCGAAGAAACTTGCAAAAGAGCATCATCCCCTTTCCTGGCCTACCGGCTGTCAGGACTAGCATCTTCATTTGCTTCAATTATAAATTTTAAAAACAACAACGAAGACAAATTAGTCATATACATACCACTTCCCCCCCCCTTCATCAGACACCAAAATCTTATTGCGTGCAATATTTTTATCTATGCACATTGTTCATTGCGAATAATATGGACCGAATTAAGTAAAAAATTATATACCCAATGAAAACACACCGACCCTTCTCTGCAATAAAAAAAGGTTCTATTAATTTAAACAACACTTGATCAGAATAACTCATGAAAAATAATGAGTATTGTTAGGGTACGCTTTAGAATTCCCAACATGCACGGGGTTGTTGACAGGTTATGATTTATTTGGCTTACATGATTGTTGTCACTGTAATTAGGAGAATCCGCATCATCAATATATCCAAACCTTGGACTAGTAAAATTACTAGCAAAGTATAAACCTAAAACCAAAGTTAAATAGGAAGCAGCACTACAGCATTCTGAGAATAATAGAAAAAATAAAGAATACAAATAGAACAGTCATAGAGCCCAGTTTTTGTTTATCTTGGAACGATTAGCCTGGCCACACCAAAGCACGTAACCTAGGTCTGTCGTTGTACCGATGCATACCATTGGCCCTAATGCTAAAGTTGCAATCACGAGCCACCCGTCCCTCATAAATAGAGGTATAACCACATAGATCTCATTACATAGCAGTAATGTGCAATACCCAAAAATTATCCACAAAGACTCAGCAAAGAAACGCGTTTTTATGTAGTTATATCTTATATTTATGTATGAACGGGCTTGGAGGAGAATTCACTCATAGGTTGATAGAAGGAGTGTCGATTCTAACATGAATGCAATCATAAAGATTTTTAAGAATGACATATGTTCAACCCAATAACAATACATGCAACACTATACCTAACCAATAACAAACACAAGCACACAACATCGCCATGGCCACAAACCAATTAATGGATTCACTAAGAAAGTCAGTACTTATTATTATGGCATTTTAAATGTACCTAGATCTTCTGTAGAAGTAGAACATCTTTGTTATTAGTATTCTTGCTAAACCATCAACATTCTTTCCACTTGTGGAAGCTGTTCCGTAACATGACGCAAGCGCTTCTTCTCTGTACCAGATAATACATGAATAGGAGCAAGATTGGAGGCATAAATAAACTATAGAAGACTACATTCCTTAGTGGAGGCTAAGAGACCAGTCATAATTTCCACAACCCGCCTTGTTGCATGGCACTCAGGGGCCTTTGCTACATGCAACTCACAGCTTCTAGCTTGTGTGTTCATTTTCCAATTAACATAACCAAAACCAAGGTTCTGAACCTTAACAAACCTGAATGGAATAAATTTTTTTATGTAAGAAAACAGTCTGGTAATATTTGAACCTCCTCAATCTCGCCAATGATTATAGACCTAGTGGTGTGGGTGTGAGGACTTCACACACTCAAGCAGTAAAATAACCATGCAAGATAGTAGCTTGATTACGCTCTTATTACTCAAATTGGTGACAAGGGCACTAGAAAGGCTATAACCATAAAAATACAGAGGCACGCCAGCAGCAATTGTTCTCTCTGAGAAAAGTCACTAAAGGTAGAATTCTACATTGAAAGGTCGGTCTTGAGCAATAGCAAACCTAGAGAGGTTCTACTATACAGAGAAGTATTCTTAAAATTAAACAAAAGGGCTTTCATATCAGAGGACTCTACCCTCACAACTTTTCAACCTTCTGTCTTTTTTATAAATAAATATAATATACCCCTTAATCAGAAATAGTGTAATAAAATTCCATTGTAGATCATATAAGTCTTACCTTCCTGAAGAGCATTGATAGTTGACTGCAAATCCAAACGATCCTTTTCTAGGCTAGACAGTTTTTTCCTGCACAGATTGATTTAGGATAGTCATTTTCAGAGACATTGGTAATAAGTCTAAAACTGAAAGTGTACAACATTCTTTAGGATAGTCATTTAGGATATGCATCTACCACATTCTTTAGCTCACAACTCTAATTTTTCACATTCAGTAACACTAAAAAATTTCAGATTTTTTTTCCAAAACAAATATAACATTTTCCATACAAGAGACAGGGGAGTGATAAAAAAATAATACAAGTGATTCAGAATATGTTCACAAATTTTTATTTTACTGCAAATGTAAAAGGATAACTTACTTGTATGAAGAGATTTCAGCTTGTGTGTTCTCCAATTGCCTTTCCAACTTTAGCTCACTGGACCTTAATCTCAGTGCCTGGGAAAATTAATATAGCAATTTGAATATATTTTTTAAAGCAGCAGCATGAAACATGAACAATTTTGTACCTAACCCATATCACTATGTGTACATATACACATACATGCATATACACAAAAGCTCGGACAAACTTTTATGTTGGCCAAAAGTGCAAACATAACTCGTTTCATAGGTCACATCCAAGGAAAACATATGACCAAAGTTTCTGCCTACCACCTCCACTACAATTTGCCATTCCCTCATGTCCCCTTCTTAGCACAAAAGAGTAACATAAAATAAAAAATGTTTTGTCCCCATAGAATTACAAAGTTGTTTCTACAAAGCAGTGCCTAAAACCCAAACATACCAAGAAAAATCACTACCTTCTCCTCTAATCCGATAACTTCGGATGCCAAAAGCTTGGCACGTTCATCGGCTGCATTACATTCTAGATGTGCATTTGCATATTCATTTCTGACAGCATCAAGTTCCACCTATTGACATCAAGAAAAATTGAAATTAATGAAAACATAAACTAGATAAAGAAGAATGTGCAATACTCAAAATATAATTAGACATGGAAACATCAAAGAGTGACTAGATCTTATACATCAACAAATGCTCAATCATAGCAAAACCCTAAGAGTTTATTATCTGAGTGTAAACACACATGACAGCCTCATACAAGCTAGAAGGTACATCCTTCATTCTAATATTTTTTTTTATAGTTCAAAAAAGTATTTCACCCACTAAGGATATCATTACAATACCAGGGATGGGGAAGACTGGATTGTTTATAGATGGTGGACGGTTCAGACTTAAGAGCATTTTTTCCATAAAACATAAATGACATCCTCAAGTCACAAACATCCTTGGCATTGTAATAGTTTCCTACTGCACCTTTCTAGGCACTCTCTCTAGGCATCAAATCTAAAAATTATTACCACATTTTCCAAAGTACCATTAGTCCTAAAATACACATCCACACAATCAAATATCTAAACTATAAACTATAGTGTAATACACTGCATTTGTGTCTCAAACCCGCCAAACTAGATTTTCATTCATCCACAAAAGGTCATTGGAATGTAATACAGAAATACAGAAATACAGAAATTCTTGAGAATGCACATATGCATGTTGGAGTGGATGCACAAACATATCTTTGTGCAGAATGTGAAACATCTGAAAGCACACACACATATTAAATATCTAATATATATGTATGGTCCCTTGAGATATAAATGAGTTCCGAAATGATCGGTGGAAAGGGGATAAATGGACTCTAACCAGCTGGGCCTTGATTTCCTCCTGTATATTTTCCAAGTCAGATTTTAGCTGGTCAACAACGCTTCTCTGTAGAAAAAGCAAATAGAAAACAGTTAGGATGAATTCATGGCAGTATGAATGGCCTTTTTAGGGAGATATAGATGGCAGCATCACTATACAGTGAAGTTAGCATAGCTGTCTTCTTGCTAGGATACTAAAGGAGAACAGAAAGTAATGTAAAGATGTCAGGCATGCTTAATTCATAAATTCATAATGCATCAACACACTAAATGTTACATAAATGTAATGATGCAATATCACGTTACACAGGTACACCTGTTGGTTATAACTCTCTGTCAAAGAAGAATTTTCAGCAGCCAAGGACTCTGCTAAAGCACGAGAAGCATCAAGTGCTCGTTGCAAAGAGAACTTTTCTTGTGTCAAATCTTCAATATGCTGCATAACAACAAGATAAATACAAAAAAGCCATCAACAATAGAATTCTTCCAAAGCAACATGCTCAGAAGAGTGACATCACAGTTTACATAACTGTACACAATTTTCATTAGTTTTTTTCAATTTGGAAGTATACAACCTAAGATCTATGAGAAAATCGAAAATAAAACTTAGTTATTATTAGATGTACTAAACAAACTTAGCATGTAATTGTTAGTCAATCATTCCTAGAAAAAAGGAAACTGCATACACTTTGGCTTATTATATGTATTTTTCTCTGCTATGCTAAAGTTAATTATTGTACTCAAAGAAGGAAGGCAACTTTTGAGATTAAAACTAGGAGCACACGCTATACCAGTGATGCACCGTATATGATGAGGACATCTTTGTCAAACCCATTAGGGTTTACAAACGAAAGAGATGGAAGAAGGAATTATTAATTAGTTTCCTAATTTATTTGTTAGTTCCTAGGTTCTCTAAGTTTTCCAGATTTCATTAGGATTTTTAGTTTTTCCATATTTCAGTTGGATTTCTAAGTTTCCTATTTTATTTGGATTAGGATTTCTTTCCTAGAATAGGTTTAATTTTCCTTTTCACTCTAGGGTTAGATTATTATATATACCCCTTCTATGTAATTCATTACGGAGTTGAGTTGTTAAGATATAAAAAAAGTATATTTTCCAGAGATTGGAGACTACTTGGTGTGAAGCCAAATCCCTGGAGTGATTCCAGACCTATCCTTGTTCGTTCTATTTTCTGTTTTCCATTGTTTTCACTTCCGCTAAACTACCTAAATTCTCAATTCACCCATATCCTACATCAGTATATTCTCAGATGCACTTGAAAAGACAGGTATTTCCATTCTTCAATACAATGTATCCTTAGTATTTCCATGTTGGATACTTTGTTATCATCAACATCTCTTCATTATAACTCTAGCCATCCTCTCACTAACCCCTCAAAAGTTACAGCTACAAAATCAATTGTGATGATGATCTTAGTAATCAACCTATATTTCCATCCAAAAGGAAGCTCCGAAAATCAAAATGCAACTCAATGGACTACTTGTGTCACCCTTCACGTGTATTGAACAAAGGACCTCAATATTTAATTAAGGAATTTTCGAAGCTAAAATTACTAAATATATGCAAAAGAAATATCACCAGTGGGCATATGTGTAATCATTCCCCATCAGAAAATTAGGGGCAAATGGTACCTGTTCCAGAGCAGAAAAATCTTCATTCTGATTAGGAGAATAAAATTCATGTTTTCTCTCCACGCTATTCCCCTCAATTATTGGCCTCTGCTGGTCCATTCCAGCATTAGGAGGAAATAAAGACTTCACAGAATTCTCAAATGCATGAGGTGCACCAGTTTCAAACTTTGAAAAGGATCTCACAGTATCATCATCCATAGATGGCTTACGAAAAGGCGACGAACCTAGAAAACTCATGCCATTTGACTTATAACTGTTGGACATAAGTGATTCCTCAGGTTCACCGTGTTGAAAAACAGTCCCTGAAGAAGCTTTAGACACATTAATAGAATCCAGGAAAGATGAGCGAGATCTCCTAGAATTAGTTTCAGGTGTAACTGAATATAGTGATGAACTTCTGGCATCAGATCCAAAACCCATGGATTCAGATGTCTGCACTGCTGTACTCTGCAAATTATGAAACCCACTAGCAGAGCTAGTAAGCTTTCCTTCTCCAAATCTGAAAGTTATAGGATCACTTAAGTCCACACTACTACCATGCATGTTTTTCCCAACTTCATCAGGAAACCCTCTTAAGCTGGTACTGGGCTCAGCCAAGCCTGCCATGAGGTCCCAAAACATAATTACAGTGAGCATCTTCCTTGGAAGAGAAGATTCAAAGAAATTGCATAAGCCTACACTGTGATCATTAGATCAAAACACAGGAAATCAAAATCCAAAAACGTATAATTACCTTCATAAAGTGAAGATGGAGTAGGGCCACCAGACACTGTGCTGACATTACTGGCCTCACTTTGAAGCAATGCGCTGACAGAGTTCTGAGGTGAGATTTTTGTAACAGCGGGATGAGAAGAACCAGAGTTACTTACAGAATCCATCAAAGATATATTATGTTCTTTGAACTGAAATTCATTCCTTCCATGATAACTGGAATGACTTGTATTGCTATCAAATTCTTGACTTGCTTGTGGTCGTAGAGCAATAGACTGATCAGATGTGGTCTCACCTGAGTTACCAGTATAATTTTCAAAATCATTATTCATCCCTTTTGTCCCATTGCTATGATTAACGTCTAGTGATCCAGCAAACCCAAAACCACCATAGCTCTTATATTCTTGATCACGTGCATGTTTATGCACTTGATCATTAAAATCATATGTTGAAGGACTACTGTGGGAATTATTCAGGGGAGCTTGTTCCTCTTTTTGGGAAAAATCAACTGCTTTGTAATCATTGTTGGATGATACAGACGAAGTTTCAGTATAAGCACCACTAGGTCCATCAGATGTACCAGCACCATCTGGGACTGTAACTCGTACAAGTTCAGTTTCTAGAGGTTGTTTCTCATTTGAGCTAACTTCAGGGGCATTGGTTTGGCTAGTGGATGAAGCCTTCTTAGCTCGCTCTGCTGCTTTTTTCTTACGGAACTCCTCCAACTGCAAGAGTAGGGGAAAAAAACCAAATATATGTGAAATTCGACAAACAAATAATGAAATATTTGGTAAGTTACTTTATCAGAATTGACTAAAATTAGCTACATGCGTATTTATTAACAAAAAATACTGAACTACACAGACGAGAACTAAAATGTTGATCTGTTTATCATGAGCCTTTGTTGGTTAAACAATTCTTTGTAAAAGTATGGGTGATCGTGACGTTTTAAATTGATTATGCTCTTCTTTCTCTTTCTTTTTCTTACCATGAGGCATCAATACACGAACAATGCTTGCCACATAACTATGACAACCTAGTCCTATCTGCATTTTCTTTTTCAAAATAACAAGTGGGGTAGGATGCAATCTCATCTGTTGTCCGTCCAATGTTTATTTGATGCAACAAAACTACTGCTAAATCATTTTGTTCCTGCTAGCTCAAAACAAGATGTAAAGGTTGAACATAGACACTCAAAAACATCAAGATTCAATATTTATCGCAGCTCCTGTACTGTCTCTAAGCATTATAAGCCAAACAAAACGATTTCCTGAACCCAAAAAAATGTGTTTTTAATCATAAGTCAATAGTAGGGAACACAATATCTTCACTATGACAGCAATCAAGTATAGATTCCGACCGTACAAGTGCAAACGAGACAATTGGATTAAAATTCAAAGCGAAGAGTCAATCATTTCACATTTCCAAATAAACAATTGCAGATGCATATATTATACACAAACATGCAGACTTATGTAAAATTCCATTTGAACAATTTGAACGGAACTGGATAGTAATCGGATAGAAAAAATACCTTGCGCTTTCCCGCTTCCAAATCCTTTAGTTTTCGCGAGTTGGGCAATACTTGAGCTGAAGCCATTTAATCTCCAAAACTCACACAGTTTCAAACATATGAATGCACAATTCCCACTACCTCCCCCGCAAACCCCTAACGAACGAAAACCCTACGAAACAAACAAAACAAAACCCTACAAAACCACAGAGATACCCGGATCAAGGAATGGAGCAATGACGCGCAATTAAAATTCAATCAACGGTCGGTTTCAATTTCGAATTCAAAACGTAAAAATCGAATCTTCGTAGAGAGGTCAGAAAATATGTATAAAGCCCTAATTTCTGTAGGGACAAAGAGCCCGATCTGATCGGAGAGATGGAGAGCTCTGTGAAATTCTTTGGTTCTGGCAGATCTCCCCCTTTGCTCTCTCCCCTCTCCCTCGCCTCCTTTCTCTCTCTCTTTTTTTTTTCTTTTTCTTTTTTTTCTGTGCGTTTTGTTTTCTCAATTTACATTTTTTTTTAATTTTTGCGTGGATGATGATATTACGTGGCGGTAATAAGGGATTTTCAATTTGGGCTTTTTTGTAGGTTTTTTTTATTCGTTTAATTATTTATTTGTTTTTTGGTGTGTTTTGTTGGGGTGGCGTCGAAGAGATGATTGATTATGGCTACATGAATTTGAATTGGCGACCAAAAGGCCTTTTCGGATTGTGATTTGTGACAATGCTATTAAATTGTTGGTAACGTACCTATGAATTGTATACCAAATTTTGGACTTTGTTACAAAGTAATTGATTTCTAAGTGTTATAGCATAAGATCCAAATTTATGGATTTATCTTATGAAATTTGACTCGAGATCTCGATTAACAGCAATATCCTTGTGGCTCAAGTGGCAGTTATCTTTACAACTAAGAACATGTGTTCGAATCCCCCACCTCTCATTATCACTTATGTCACACAACAAAACAAAACAAAAGGTTGATATTACAAATAAACCAAACATTCTTATTATTTATTTGACAGCGATATAGAAACCTTCGGCTAGTGTACACATACTTTGTAATTTTCTAACCTTTTTTTCATAAGAAAAAATAAAATTATAACCCAAACCCTTTTGGGCAAGCAGGTCCAAAGAGATCGAAATAAAAGCATTTACTAGATAAAGGGGAGCTCAAATTGAAAACAAAGGAATTCATAGAGCATACAATATATATATATATATATATATATATATATATATATATACACAGAGAGCTTCCATTGAGGGATCCCTCAAATAAGCTTATTTGAGGGACACCCCTTGTAGGCCCCACTATAGATTGTATTTCACTAATCCAAACTGTCTATTTTGTAGATACTCATTCAAAGATCATCTTTACGAAAAATCACTTGAATCCGATATCATTTGACCACTCAATTGAGTTATTGAAATTTTAGTACTTTCTTGAAGCACCGTGTTCATTAATTTTGTAAGACACAATTGAATGTCGAAACGATTTCCAATTTGTCTAAGTTTTTGTAAGGATGATCTATGAATGAAGACCTAAAAAATATATGGTTTGGATTATTGGAAAAAAAATTGTATGGTACCCTAAAGGGCATCCCTCAAATAAAATTATTTGAGGGATTCCCTCAATAGAAGGGGACTGTATATATATATGACTTGGTAGGTTTCAGACTTGATCAGGGACACGAGATTTCCTCAGGCGTGTCATATGGGCCAGCAATTTTTGGTAGTCAGGAAGGTTGTCTTTGATCACAGGAACTTGCTTGAAATTCTGAACCCATGCATGCAGCCGAGGCAAAGTGCTTGCCTCCAGAACCTTGACACCAACCATTTCTTCAATGGCCTCAAACCAGTGAGGCAACCAACCATGTGTTATGTCTACCAAGCTTATAGTTTCACCCCCAAAAAACTTCTTGTCTCCGAGGCTTTGCTCTTCCAATATTTTCAGGGTTTCCAATACTGCTTTTATTGTCTTTTCTCGCTCTTCCCCGGCACTTAATCCGAAGAATGCACCAAAAATGGGAACCTGATAAATAAATTCAAAGTACATAAGCACTTGTGTTGATTTTGTAATGCAAATTAAAATTTTAAAATGATCATATATAGCTATTTGATATAGTCTCATAGCGGACAAACTTATTTATCAAATTATATGTTCACCATATGATGTGTTAGTATTTCATTTATATATTCAACTATAAACTCACTTTAAACCTCGTTTAATTCTTAGAAATAAAATACCGACATATCATTTGATGAGCAAATTTGATATTCTATCCCTTGTTTTATAAGTCCGCTTTACTTATGACCTAGCGTTTTACCATGTGTGTGAGTCGGAATGATCCAATGTTACATTTATAATGAGACCTTTGCTATGTTGATGTATTTGACACCAGGCAGAGTCCCCGCCCTCAGGGAACTCAGTCTCTTTTGTCTCTTTGCCATAACATTTTCATTACGAACTACGAAGACAGAAAAGGGGCTCTCTCCCTCTCTCTCTCTCTCTCTTTCATTTTCTTCTTCCTCTGTAACACATCCCTCTCTCTCTCTCTTTCATTTTCTTCTTCCTCTGTAACACACCCCTTTCCTGAAACCCCTTTTGGTTTCAGGGCTTCCTTGGAACTAACTCCTTCGGCTAATAAACCGGACATCTCTCTCCTTCGTCAAGTTGTATAGAGTCCCCCCTCCTCCCCCCCAAAAGTTTTTGCTGGGCTTTTGACTTTCTTGCCTCAGGCAAGTTTTGTCTCACCCCTAGCTTTTTAGGGGCTTTTTATTAGACCCCATTCAACCTTGATCCAATGTACAGAGAATATACTATTTTTATTACTCAAAACACAATACAATTCAACATACATACAATACAAACTAAACTCCTAATATAGTCAGTTAATTGCTAATACAAAAGACTGAAACACCTTTAGCATCCTATCACTTCTTCTCAGCCTTTTTGGCTGATCTTGGCTAGATCTTAAGCAATTTCCCACTTTTGGCCCCCTGATGGTTGTGTTCTTGATTTTTTTGGGCTCTGGGTGTAGATCTCCTTTGATCCATCTTCTGTGGAGGTGGAGTTAAAGCATCTGGTGGGATCTACTATCTTATGGTGGTGTGGGATCGTGTGTGGTGCTGGTGATGCCGTGACTTTTATTTAAAGGTCAAGGTGGAATTTGAGCGGAATCAACAGACATCAATATAAAAATTAAATCCGAAAGTTGCTCATATGCTTGTTAACAAACTGAAAATTAAATTATTGACCAAAAAAAAAGACTCAACATAAAAAAATTGAAAACCGTCTGAGTAGCATATGCAAGAGTCTAGCTCGATCAACATAATAGATTTCAACCCAGTAGACTGTCTCAAAAATTGAACTATAACAAACAGAAAGAAAAAAAAGAGCAGGTGATACAAAAAGTGATGAAATGAAAATGGAAACTACGCACCTGATACACATAAAATTGGATCCAAAACCGCGCGGAGGCTCTTTCGTGAGCATCTTGAGGCAGCAGACGATAATTCCCCGGCCAAGTTTCTTCGATGTATTCAAGGATGACAGGGGACTCAGCAATCGGTTTGCCGCGATGAACAAGCACCGGGACCTTCTTGTGAACTGGGTTGAGCTGCAAAAGCAATTCACTCTTGTTTGAAAGGTCTTCTTCTATGTACTCATATTTCACACCCTTGAGCTTTAGAGCCCATATCACTCTGTAAACATATGGGCTTGGCCAAAACCCTATTAGCTTCACATCTTCTTCCATTGTTGACGTGTTGAGATCAAGACAGGAGGCTCATAGCAGTCTAAATTTTGGTTGCTGATATAATACTCTCTGAATTTTGACTTAGCTTGAGTGGTAAATTGTAAGTGAGACAAAATGAAATGTTAGTCCTGCAGCTGCTTGGAAAATGCATGAAAAGTTACATGCCCCGCCCTTCTTAGTTTCTTCTTTTATGCATCTCTTTTTTTCTCTCTCCTTTTTCTATCTTTTTTTAAAGTTTTAAATCCACCGAATGGGACCTTATCCCTTTTTTTTATGGGCCAAATGGTCATTTTGCCTCTCTTTCTCGTTCTTCATTGCTCGCTGATTACGTTACAAGAAAATTCTTCTCTAATATATGTCGACAGAAACCACTTGTTTTCAAATAGGACAAAACAAAGCCCTTCAAATTTCAAACCTCCCAATTTTATTTTATTTTGAAAAAATGTGATTCCTATGGAGCATGTATATGTCACTATGTGGAATTTACACAAAGCTAGTCAGTCCTGACTTTGAATATCTGTGTGTGACTTGGAAAGGGTGGAAAAAGAAAAGTTATTTACATTAATTCCCTTTAAGATTTTTGGTATTTTCACAAAATTTTAATAGGTTTTGAAAATTACACTAGGATTTCCTGAGGTTTCAAATTATTTTTACAAAGCCCTTTTGTTATTTTTCCCCCCAAAATTGCTAATGGCATAAAAAAATTTCTTCAAATAACAAAAGTAATAACTTCAATACATTTTTTTTCCCCTCTTGTTTGGGCTTGCTCTCTAGCTAGCGAGGAGAGCCATGCTATATATTAGGGTTAGGTTCTCTTTTGCGCTCTACTGTCGCTGTCGCTCTGATCTTGGAAGTGTTGGCCTCGCTTCTGTCTCTCTCTGTTCTCGAGCGATAGCTTTTCCTTTGCTCGTCGTCTTTCCCTCTTAGTTTAGAGGTGATCATGTTTTGTCGATTTGGGGTTCACGGCTAGGGCTTCGTGCCCTAGCATCGTCATTGTGGTTGCTGTTCACGGCTAGGGCTCTTTGCCCTAACATTGTCACTTCATCCGCTGGATTGCCCTTGGGTCTGTTGTTGGGTCTTATTTGCCTTAGTGACGCTGCTATTTCGTTTAACGCAGCTCCATCTCCACCCTCTCGGTTGAATCTCGGATTTTTTGTGGTTGTGTGGTCGTGTGGGTTTGCAGCCTTCGTGATGGCTTAGTGGTGAGGGTTGCGATAAGGAAGTTTTGTGAGGTGCTGGTGGTGCCCCCTCGGAGTTTACAGGCAGTTGGCTTCTAGGCTTTTCTTGGGTAGTATGGATTTGGTGCATTCTAGGATCCTCGGTGTTAGGCACGATTTTTTACGGATAGGGTGTGGTTGGTCTCTGTCACCATCTCTGTTCTCTCTTGGGTTGGGGGTTTTTTTTTTTTTTTTTTTTTTTTTTTTTTTTTTTTTGGTGGTGGGGATTTGGGATCCGGGTGGTGATAGAGCCCTTACTGTTTTTGGTGGTGGGGATTTGGGATCCAGGCAACACCCTGCGCTCATGGATTCACCTAGTGCGTATAGAATTTGCATTGACAAATTTGATGATAAGGCTTGGAGTTGCGATTTGTTTGTTTGTTTGTTTCGAGTTCTTTGTAGCGGTCCAAAGTGGCATGTGTCGGATTCTCTTGTGACATGTGTGGTACTCTTTTCTACCATGGGGTTTGTCCCATGTGGTTTTCCTAAGAAGGTTTTAACGAAGCCAATGTATTTGTGCCGATCTTTGTATACCTTTTGGTTTATGAATGAAATCTTACTCTAAAAAAACTTCAATACCTTAATCTTTGTCATTTGAAGAAATGTTTTCTATGACATCAATCGTTTTTAACGGAAAATTACTGAAGGGGGTTTTGTGAAAACAATTTCAAACCACAAGAGGTGTTAGTGTAAACTTTGAAACCATAAGGCCCCGTTTGGTTCTTGGGAAAAGGGGGCTCAGGGATGGGAAATAATTTGTTTTCTCATGTTTGGTAAGTCTAGGCATGGGAAATCGTTGTCTTGCACATGGGAAAGTAGGGGGGAAAGTAAAGCCCTCATTGTCTCTTGGGTTTTGTTTTCCTCCTTATGGAAAAGTTCGGGAAAATGAGCCAACATAAAATACATATTCTTTTATGACCATATTATCCCCATTAACAATTTAGAATTACAATATAGCATTAAATGCATTTTTTAATTTGATTTCATATGAGTATAATTAGAAACTTAAACAAACTTTGTTTTACATTCCTACACAAACCAAACACGTGAAAGGAAATAAAGTATTATTTTTTGATTACTTTTCCAGGATTACCAAACATAGGAAATGAATCTTCATTTCTCATCCCTTGGAAAATGACATGGGAAGTGATTTCCCCTCAAATCCGTTCCGTGAACCAAATGGGGCCTAAGTATAACTGTAGAATTACCATTTAAGTTCCATGATTCCAATTTCTTTTTGATTTCCCTATCTAAATAGAATTACCATCTAGGAACTGGCTTAAAATTTCTATTTTACTCAAGAACAAGGGGCTTGTAGTTCAAGTGGTTAAAAGTCTTCCCCCAATATTGATTGTGTAAAATAAATATAAGAAATTCATTTTTATTCCAAGGGCACTACTCCCTTTTGAAATAGAATAATTTGGTACATGAAGTTGAAATTGGATAAAATAAGCACACAATAATATTATACACATAACATATATGAGCCATGACCCTATGCAAAAAGCTATAGCGAATATGACTACTGGGCAGTGCTTTTGGCCAAGACAAACTTCTCTCTTGTTTGTTTCACATAGTCAAGCAGTCTTCCATGATCAGGCAGGTTCTCTTTGATCACAGGCGCTTGCTTAAAATTCTGAGCCCATGCATGCAAGCGAGGCAGAGTAACTCAGAGCTCCACAGGAAATGTCCACCAGACCAATAGTGTCGCCGCCGAAGAATATTTTGTCTCCAAGGACTTGTTCTTCCAAGATTTTTAGAGCTTCATGCAACTCTTTTGTTGCCTTTTCTTGTTCTTCATCTCCAACAGCTCGAATATATGCACTAAGGCTGGGCCTTATCTGGATAGGAGAACAAAAAAAGAAGAGATCGATGTCAATATGTTTTCAAATTCAGAATCTCCTACACGTAAAATGTAATTAATTACCTTCTCTACTCCAAATTGTATCCAAAATCGAGCAAGGGCTTTTTCATGAGGATCTTTTGGAAGCAATGGCTTCTCTGGCCATGTTTCTTCGATGTATTCGAGGATGATGAGGGACTCAGCAATCGTCTTGCCGCCATGGACAAGCACTGGCACCTTCTTGTAAACTGGGTTGGACTGCAAGAGCAACTGGCTCTTGTTTGAAAGGTCTTCTTCTATGTACTCATAGCTCACACCCTTGAGCTTTAGTGCCCATATCACTCTGTGAACGAAAAAGCTTGGCCAAAATCCCAGCAGCTTCACTTCTGCTATTGTGTTGTGGTGAGATGTTTGAAACAAATGGGTTTAGAGTCTCTCCTCTCTTGGTGCCAGATAAATTCAGTTATATAGAAATATGTCAAAATCTCCTATGCTTGGGCGATAAGTTTCAAAGTTGAAAATGGAATAAACAAACCAAAATGTTTAAAATGTCTTCATTTTGATGATATTAAATTATGTGCTCACCTGACCTTATAGCTTTTCATGAGTAGTTAATTAATCACCTTTGTGATCTCTGAACATTTCTAATTACTATCCATAATGTGTTTTTATTATTATTTTGGGTATTGACATTCAACAGCCCAATTGGTAATGGGACAAGTTCAGAATTGTTTAAACTACCATACAAGGCTTCCTATTTTCAATGTGAACAAAATTACACCAAAAGTGAGATTTTAGGAATAATAGATTTCTGATGTAAAGATGTGTTATTTATGAGTTTAGTGTTTGTTGACTTTTATTACGGGGAAAAAGCTTGGCTCCTTAAATTTGAGGAGCTCGTCCTTACAACTAATGTGATTTTGACATTTGCTAATTTTGTTAATATTATTTTTCATTTTTTGTTGAAATTTTCTTAATGTTGCTTGAATTTGGCAAGTGTCAGAACTCCATTGGTTTTTAAGGAGGAGCTCGTCCTCAATTTTAAGAAGCCAGGCCATGCTCTTTATGACCTGCAAAATGTTGTGTTTTGTACAAAAAAATTACTTAAGGGGTATGCGTGCAATATTCATGGCTATCAAAACTTGCTATCTTTTTGCCTGCTAAAAAGTTAAAGCCCAACCTAAAAGTTTCCATTCCTTTCAAAATTTCTTCTCTTCCAGGAATGAAATACAGAATGGTGAGCTAGTAATTTCAAACAATCAAATCACATGAATCATTTTATCAGGCCCTTCAAAACAATCGAACTTTTATTAAAACATGAGGAGGATACAAGTTGATTTTTCATTTCACATAGCAAGCACCAGACCAAAGAAGAGATTGAATATTAAATTCTCATTCACTATTAATTCCAGGTATGGCATATATTATACTGTTGGTCGCTCCAGTTATACATGCATGGCCCATCTTCATATACAACCCAATGACATTTGCTACAAATTTTGTTATCTCTTTGGTCAACGTATATATCGAACCAATGAAATGCACCGGGCCATTCAAAACTGCAGAAGAATAATGTCGATGTGATGAAGATATTAATTAGGTTTAAAGCTGAATTCATATGAACCCTTAGGTTGGAGCACATGGAAGCCGAGATCATCGTCCTTAGATTTACAGTGAACGGTGAGGGTCAAGCCTCCCTCTAACTCACTTCACATGCCTTGTCTTCACTGCACCACACTTGGGGGTCATGGTGAGCAAGAAAAGTGTCATGGTGATTAGCAGCACCACTGAACTTCCATTGAAACAAGCCATATTCTAACTCTACGTTGTTTGAAGAAATTAATTTTATCTTTGTGGAAAAAACATACCAGTGGCAATTTGCCAGTGCCCTGTCGGTATATATATATATATATTTATGGATAGGGTTCTTTGAACCTAGTTTGAATTTGATGGGAATAATAATATGGAGAGACGAGCAAAGAAAAGAACAGTAATAATGAATTTGTCTAATAGAAACGTAAAAGTGTATGTGGTTCTCACTTTATCGAATTATATATACAAATGAAATCCTCTCGTTACGTTTTTGGTAATTTATTATTTCATAGAAGGAATTTTAGGGAGTTTCACTAATACACCCAAAATAAGGGCTGAAATTATAAAAAAACCCAACATGAAAAACACTTTATAAACACACCCAAAACCCATTTGTTAAACACACTCAAAATCCATTATAGACACACCCAAAAATATACAATTGTTGATTTTTGGGTTGATTTTGGGTGTGTTTCTATGTTTTAAATAGTGTTGGGTTTTTTTTTATAAATTCATGTCTAGGATTGGGTTTATTTATAAATTTGTATTTTATTAATTTGAAGAATCTTTTATGGGTATGTACAATCCAATCCAATCCGTCTAAATTGACCGATCCAATTTTAATTAATTTCGATGATTAGGCGGATTGGATTAGATCCATATTTCAGGTGTAACTGAATATAGTGATGAACTTCTGGCATCAGATCCAAAACCCATGGATTCAGATGTCTGCACTGCTGTACTCTGCAAATTATGAAACCCACTAGCAGAGCTAGTAAGCTTTCCTTCTCCAAATCTGAAAGTTATAGGATCACTTAAGTCCACACTACTACCATGCATGTTTTTCCCAACTTCATCAGGAAACCCTCTTAAGCTGGTACTGGGCTCAGCCAAGCCTGCCATGAGGTCCCAAAACATAATTACAGTGAGCATCTTCCTTGGAAGAGAAGATTCAAAGAAATTGCATAAGCCTACACTGTGATCATTAGATCAAAACACAGGAAATTAAAATCCAAAATTGTATAATTACCTTCATAAAGTGAAGATGGAGTAGGGCCACCAGACACTGTGCTGACATTACTGGCCTCACTTTGAAGCAATGCGCCTGTTATGGAGTTACAATTGTATTTCAGTTACAATATAGTTAATCCTACTAATGATAGGAAATGGTCACTTGTCAGTTTATTCTCTACAGACTATATATATATATATATATATATATATATTGTATAATGATCATATGAATAATATAAGGAAAAATCAGTTTCTACATGGTATCAGCGATCCTCCAGTTGCCAACATTCCATCAAAGATATATTATGTTCTTTGAACTGAAATTCATTCCTTCCATGATAACTGGAATGACTTGTATTGGTATCAAAATCTTGACTTGCCTGTGGTCGTAGAGCAATAGACTGATCAGATGTGGTCTCACCCGAGTTACCAGTATATTTTTCAAAATCATTATTCATCCCTTTTGTCCCATTGCTATGATTAACGTCTGGTGATCCAGCAAACCCAAAACCGCCATAGCTCTTATATTCTTGATCACTTGCATGTTTATGCACTTGATCATTAAAATAATATGTTGAAGGACTACTGTGGGAATTATTCAGGGGAGCTTGTTCCTTTTTTTGGGAAAAATAAACTGCTTTGTAATCATTGTTGGATGATACAGAAGAAGTTTCAGTATAAGCACCACTAGGTCCATCAGATGTACCAGCACCATCTGGGACTGTAACTCGTACAAGTTCAGTTTCTAGAGGTTGTTTCTCATTTGATCGCTAACTTCAGGGGCATTGGCTTGGCTAGTGGATGAAGCCTTCTTAGCTCGCTCTGCTGCTTTTTTCTTACGGAACTCCTCCAACTGCAAGAGTAGGGGGAAAAACCAAATACATGTGAAATTCGACAAACAAATAATGAAATATTTGGTAAGTTACTTTATCAGAATTGACTAAAATTAGCTACATGTGTATTTATTAACAAAAAATACTGAACTACACAGACAAGAACTAAATGTTGATCTGTTTATCAAGAGCCTTTGTTGGTTAAACAATTCTTTGTCAAAGTATGGGTGATCATGACGTTATAAATTGATTCTACTTTTCTTTCTCTTTCTTTTTCTTATCATAAGGCATCCATACACGAACAATGCTTGCCACATAACTATGACAACCTAGTCCCATCTGCATTTTCTTTTTCAAAATAACAAGTGGGGTAGCATGCAATCTCATCTGTTGTCCGTCTAATGTTTATTCGATGCAACAAAAATAATGCTAAATCATTTTGTTCCTGCTAGCTCAAAACAAGATGTAAAGGTTGAACATAGACACTCAAAAACATCAAGATTCAATATTTATCGCAGTTCCTGTACTGTCTCTAAGCATTATAAGCCAAACAAAACGATTTCCTTGCGCTTTGAACTTATGTAAAATTCCATTTGAACAATTTGAACGGAACTGGATAGTAATGAAATAGAAAAAATACCTTGCGCTTTCCCGCTTCCAAATCCTTTAGGGCCTGTTTGGTATCCAACTTGAATCCAATTTTTTAAATTCAAAAACAGAATTTGAGTCCAAAACAAAGAAAACCTGTTTGGTAGCCCTATTTTCAAAAACTCAAACTCAAGAACAATTAAAAAACACTCCAATGATTAAAAACAAAAAATATATGTTTTTTCAGTTTTTTTTCTAACAACCCACAAGTTCTCAAATTTTTAAGATTTGAAAACAGTTTTCAAGTTGCATACCAAACAAGTTTTTGAATCTTAAAAATATATTTAAGAACTCTTTGTTTTTTTTAAAAATCAAAGCTTTTGAGTTCCCTATTTGAATAGGATACCAAACTCCTCCTTAGTTTTCGCGAGTTGGGCAATACCTGAGCTGAAGCCATTTAATCTCCAAAACTCACACAGTTTCAAACATATGAATGCACAATTCCCACCACCTCCCCCGCAAACCCCTAACGAAGGAAAAACCTACAAAACAAACAAAACAAAACCCTACAAAACCACAGAGATACCCGGATCAAGGAATTGAGCAATGACGTGCAATTCAAATTCGATCAACGGTCGGTTTCAATTTCGAATTCAAAACGTAAAAATGGAATCTTGGTAGAGAAATCAGAAAATATGTATAAAGCCCTAATTTCTTAGGGACAAAGAGGCCGATCTGATCGGAGAGATGGAGAGCTCTGTGAAATTCTTTGGTTCTGGCAGATCTCCTCCTTTGCTCTCTCCCCTCTCTCCCTCGCCTCCTCTCTCTCTCTCTCTCTCTCTCTCTCTTTTTTTCTGTGCATTTTGTTTTCTCAATTTACATTTTTTTAAATTTTTTTGCGTGGATGATGATATTACGTGGCGGTAATAAGGGATTTTCAATTTGGCCCTTTTGTAGGTTTTTTTATTATTCGTTTAATTATTTATTTGTTTTTTGGTATGTTTTGTTGGGGTGGCGTCGAAGAGATGATTGATTATGGCTACATAATTTGAATTGGCGACCAAAAGGTCTTTTTGGGATTGTGATTTGTGACAATGCTATTAAATTTTGGGTGATTTTTGTGATCTGCGATGGAGGTTGTTGTAAATGTGATGGGGTGTGTCTGCAAGAGGAGAGAATTTTCGATGGGGTGGGGCTAAATATCAGATGGGGTGTGACTGAAAGGGCCGGGTTTTCGGTGGGTGGTTAGGGAATGGGGTTTATGAGGGCAATTTAGGGAAAGAAAGGGGTTTAATGAGTAATTTGAAATTTTATTAAAATTTAGTGGGGTGTAAAAAGTTATGGGGTGTAAAGAGTAATTTATGGGGTTCATATAGAATTTCCCTTAAATTTTTGGTAACGTACCTATGAATCGTATACCAAATTTTGGACTTTGTTACAAAGTAATAAATTTCTAAGTGTTATAGCGCATGTCCAAATTTATGGATTTATCTTATCAAATTTGACTCAAGAGATCTCGATTAATAGCAAGGGGCTTATAGCTCAAGTAGCAGTAACCTTTACAGCTAGGAACATGTGTTCGAATCCCCCACCCCTCATTATCACTTATGTCACACAACAAAACAAAACAAAAAATTAATATTACAAATAAACCAAACATTCTTATTATTTATTTGACTGCGATATAGAAACCTTTAGCTAGTGTACACATACTTCGTAATTTTCTTTTTCTTTCTTAAAGAAAAAATAAAATTACAATCCAAACCCTTTTGGGCAAGCAGGTCGAAAGAGGTCGAAATAAAAAGCATTTACTAGATAAAGGGAGCTCATAGAGCATACAAAATTGAAAACAAAGGAATTCATAGAGCATACAAAATATGTAGGAAAATTGGTAGGTTTCAGACTTGATCAGGGACACGAGATTTCCTCAGGCGTGTCACATGGGCCAGCAATTTTTGGTAGTCAGGAAGGTTGTCTTTGATCACAGGAACTTGCTTGAAATTCTGAACCCATGCATGCAGCCGAGGCAAAGTGCTTGCCTCCAGAACCTTGACACCAACCATTTCTTCAACGGCCTCAAACCAGTGAGGCAACCAACCATATGTTATGTCTAGCAAGCTTATAGTTTCACCCCCAAAAAACTTTTTGTCTCCGAGGCCTTGCTCTTCCAATATTTTCAGGTTTTCCAATGCAGCTTGTATTGTCTTTTCTCGCTCTTCCCCGGCAGTTAATTCGAATAATGCACCAAAAATGGGAGCCTGATAAATAAATTCAAAGTATATAAGAACTTGTATTGATTTTGTAATGCAAATTAAAATTGTAAACTGATCATATATAGCTATTTGATATGTTCTCGTAGCGGACAAACTTATTTATCAAATTATATGTTCACCATATGATATGTTAGTATTTCATTTATATATTCAACTATGAACTTACTTTAAACATCGTTTAAGTCTTAAAAATAAGATACCAACACATCATTTGGTGAGCAAATTTGGTTCTCTATCCTTTGTTTTACAAGTCGGCATTACTTATGGCCTAGCTTTTTAACATATGTGTGTGAGTCACAATGATCCAATGTTACATTTACGATGAGGAGTCATTCTATAGTGACAGGACCTATTGCTATGTCAAGGCCCTATTTCTTAATTGTTGGATCAAATTGGTTAGCATGATCTAATGATTAAGAGATAGAACCTCACCTAAAAGCCATCTATAAGGTCCCCACTATAGAATGACTCTGCTATGTTGATGTATTTGACACAAGGTCTTGGGCCTCACTATTTTCAAGTCCAATGGCAGAGTCCCCACTCTCAGGGGACTCTAGTCTCTTTTTTCCCTTTGCAATAACATTTTCATTACGAACTACAAAGACAGAAAGTATAAATACAGTAGATGTATCCTAATTATGGGTGAACCACTAAAACATATGTTTATATGTGTCTGTGATTGTGATTCTATCGTCTTAATCGGAATCTACAGACATCAATTCAAAAATCAAATCCGAAGTTTGGTCATTTGCTTGTTAACAAACTGAAAATTAAATTATTGACGAAAAAAAAGACTCAACATCAAACTGGTGAAATGAAAGAAAAAAAATGAAAACCGTCTGCGTAGCATATGCAAGAGTCTACTTTAGCAAACTAGATCAACAACATAATAGATTTCAACCCAGTAGTCTGTCTCAAAAATTGAACTATAACAAACAGAAAGTAAAAAAAAAGAGTGATTAATTGAAAATGGAAACTACGCACCTGATACACATTAAATTGGATCCAAAACCGCGCCGAGGCTCTTTCGTGAGCATCTTGAGGCAGCAGACGATAATTATCCGGCCAAGTTTCTTCGATGTATTCAAGGATGACAGAGGACTCAGCAATCGGCTTGCCACGATGAACAAGCACCGGGACCTTCTTGTGAACTGGGTTGAGCTGCAAAAGCAATTCACTCTTGTTAAAAACGTCTTCTTCTATGTACTCATATTTCACACCCTTGAGCTTTAGAGCCCATATCACTCTGTAAACATATGAGCTTGGCCAAAACCCTATTAGCTTCACTTCTTCTTCCATTGTTGATGTGTTGAGGTCAAGGCAGGAGGCCCATATATTATAGCAGTCTAAATTTTGGTTGCTGATATAATACTCTCTGAATTTTGACTTGGCTTTAATGGTAATTTGTAAGTAAGACAAAATGAAATGTTAGTCCTGCAGCTGCTTGGAAAATGCATGAAAAGTGACATGCCCTGCCCTTTTTCTCTCTCTCCTTTTTCTATCTTTTTTTAAAGTTCTACATCCACCGAATGGACCTTATCCTCTTTTTTTTTGGGCCAAATGGTCATTTTGTCTCTCTTTCTCGTTCTTCATTGCTCGCTGATTACGTTACAAGAAAATTCTTCTCTAATAGATGTTGACAGAAACCACTTGTTTCAAATAGGACAAAACAAAGCCGTTCCAATTTCAAACCTCCCAATTTTATTTTATTTTGAAAAAATGTGATTCCTATGGAGCATGTACATGTCACTATGTGGAATTTACACAAAGCTAGTCAGTCCCGACTTTGAATATCTGTGTGTGACTTGGAAAAGGTAGAAAAAGAAAAGTTATTTACATTAATGCCCTTTAAGATTTTTGGTATTTTCACAAAATTTTTGTAGGTTTTGAAAATTACACTAAGATTTCTTGAGGTTTCAAATTATTTTTACAAAGCCCTTTTGCTATTTTTCCCTCCAAAAAAATAAATTCGGTTTTTTTAATTAAAATGAAATTGCAATAAAAAGATTAATCGTAAATAAAACATTTATTATATAAAATAAAATAAATGTATACAAGAGAAATATTTTAAAAATAATTATGAAAATAAAAAACTAATCAAATAATGTTCCAAAATCTACTTGGTCATCTGCCACATATGGCTCGGAGGTCTGGGCATCTACAGGGCCCGTGGTCTGCTGGGGATGCTTGGAGTTCATTGTAGCGGTCCAAAGTGGCATGTGTTGGATTTTCTTGTGACATGTGTGGTACTTTTTTCTACCCTGGAGTTTGTCTCATGTGGTTTTCCTAGGAAGGTTTTAACGAATCCAATGTATTTGTGCCGGTCTTTGTATACCTTTTTGGTTTATGAATGAAATCTTATTCTCAAAAAACCTCAATACCTTAATCTTTGAGGTAAACTTTGTCATTTGAAGAAATGTTTTTTATGACTTCAATCGTTTTTAAAGGAAAATTACTGAAAGGGGTTTTGTGAAAACAATTTCAAACCACAAGAGGTGTTAGTGTGAAGTTTGAAACCCCATTTGGTTCTTGGGAAAGGGGGCTTAGGGATGGGAAATCATTTGCTTTCCCATGTTTGGTAAGTCCAGGCATGGGAAATCGTTGTCTTGCACATGGGAAAGTAGGGGGGAAAGTAAAGCCCTCCTAAAGTAGGTGGGAAAGTAAAGCCCTCCTTCTCTCTTGGGTTTTGTTTTCCTCCTCATAGGAAAGTTTGGGAAAATGAGCGAACATAAAATGCACATTTTTTTATAACCATATTATCCCCATTAACAATTTAGAATTACAATATAGCATTAAATGCATTTTTTTTAAAATTTGATTTCATATGAGTATAATTGGAAACTTAAATAAACTTTGTTTTACATTCCTACACAAACCAAAGTACATGTGAAAGGAAATAAAGTGGTATTTCTTGATTACTTTTTCAGGATTACCAAATATGGGAAATGAAGCTCCATTTCTCATCACTTGGAAAATGACATGGAAAGTGATTTCCCCTCAAATCCGTCCCGTGAACCAAACGGGGCCTAAGTATAACTGTAGAATTACTATTTAAGTTCCATGATTCCAATTTCTTTTTTATTTCCCTATCTAAATAGAATTACCATCTAGGAACTGGCTTAAAATTTCCTTTTTACTCAAGAACAAGGGGCTTGTAGTTCAAGTGGTTAAAAGTCTTCCCCCAATATCGATTGTGTAAAATAAATATAAGAAATTCATTTTTATTCCAAGGGCACTACTCCCTTTTGAAACAGAATAATTTGGTACATGAAGTTGAAATTGGATAAAATAAGCACACAATAATATTATACACATAACATATATGAGCCATGACCTTATGCAAAAAGCTATAGCGAATATGACTACTGGGCAGTGCTTTTGGCCAAGACAAACTTCTCTCTTGTTTGTTTCACATAGTCAAGCAGTCTTCCATGATCAGGCAGGTTCTCTTTGATCACAGGCGCTTGCTTAAAATTCTGAGCCCATGCATGCAAGCGAGGCAGAGTGCCTGGTTCTATCACTTTTTTCCCTACCGCTTCTTCCACGCATTCAAACCAGTAACTCAGAGCTCCACAGGCAATGTCCACCAGACCAATAGTGTCGCCTCCGAAGAATATTTTGTCTCCAAGGTTTTGTTCTTCCAAGATTTTTAGAGCTTCATGCAACTCTTTTGTTGCCTTTTCTTGTTCTTCGTCTCCAACAGCTCGAAAATATGCACCAAGGCTGGGCCGTATCTGGAAAGTAGAGCAAAAAAAGAAGAGATCGATGTCAATATGTTTTCAAATTCAGAATATCCTACAAGTAAAATGTAATTAATTACCTTCTCTACTCCAAATTGTATCCAAAATCGAGCAAGGGCTTTTTCATGAGGATCTTTTGGAAGCAAGGGCTTCTCTGGCCATGTTTCTTCGATGTATTCGAGGATGATGAGGGACTCGGCAATCGGCTTGCCGCCATGGACAAGAACCGGCACCTTCTTGTAAACTGGGTTGGACTGCAAGAGCAACTGGCTCTTGTTTGAAAGGTCTTCTTCTATGTACTCATAGCTCACACCCTTGAGCTTTAGAGCCCATATCACTCTGTGAACAAAAAGGCTTGGCCAAAATCCCAGCAGCTTCACTTCGGCCATTGTGTTGTGGTGTTGTTTGAAACAAATGGGTTTAGAGTCTCTCCTCTTGGTGCCAGATAAATTCAGTTTATATATAGAAATATGTCGCAATCTCCTATGCTTGGGCGATAAGTTTCAAAATTTGATAATGGAATAAACAAACCAAAATCTTTAAAATGTCTTCACTTTGATGATATTAAATTATGTTCTCATCTCATGACCTTATAGCTTTTCATGAAGAGTTAATTAATCACCTTTGTGGGTCTTGTCTTTGAACATTTCTAATTATTATTATCCATAAGGTTTTTTTAATTTTTTTGGGTATGACATCATGTATTGTATTGTATTAATCTTGACTTATTATTGGAGTTGAATGCGATGAACTAATAAAATCAGAACAAACTCTCAACATGCAAATTACACGAAAGTGAAATTTTAGGGATAATAGATTTTTGGTGTAAATACGTGTTATTCATGAGTTTAGTGTTTGTTGACTTTTATGACGCGAAAAAGTTTGGCTCCTTCAAACTGAGGAGGAGCTCGTCCTTACAACCAATGTGATTTTGACACTTGTTAATTTTGTTACTATTATTTTTCATTTTTTGTTGAAATTTTCTCAATGTTGCTTGAATTTGGCAAGTGTCAAAACTTCATTAGTTTTAAGGAGAAGCTCATCCTCCTCAATTTTAAAGAGCCAAGCCATGCTCTTTATGACGTGCAAAATGTTGTGTTTTGTACAAAAAAAAATTACTTAAGGTGTGCAGTGTTAGCGTGCAATATTCATGGCTATCAAAACTTGCAATCTTTTTGCCTGCTCAAAAGTTAAAGCCCAAACTAAAAGTTTCCGTTCCTTTCAAAATTTCTTCTCTTCCAGGAAAGAAATACAGAATGGTGAGCTAGTAACTTCAAACAATCAAATCAAATGAATCATTTTATCAGGGCCTTCAAAACCATCGAACTTTTATTAAAACATGTGGAGGATACAAGTTGATTTTTCATTTCACATAGCAAGCACCAGACCAAAGAAGAGATTGAATATTAAATTCTCATTCACTATTAATTCCAGGTATGGCATATATTATACTGTTGGTCGCTCCAGTTATACATGCATGGCCCATCTTCATATACAACCCAATGACATTTGCTACAAATTTTGTTATCTCTTTGGTCAACGTATATATCGAACCAATGAAATGCACCTGGCCATTCAAAACTGCAGAAGAATAATGTCGATGTGGTGAAGATATTAGGTTTAAAGCTGAATTCATACGAACCCTTAGGTTGGAGCACATGGAAGCCGAGATCATCGTCCTTGGATTTACAGTGAACGGTGAGGGTCAAGCCTCCCTCTAACTCACTTGTGACTCTCACATGCCTTGTCTTCACTGCACCACACTTGGGGGTCATGGTGAGCAAGAAAAGTGTCATGGTGATTAGCAGCACCACTGAACTTCCATTGAAACAAGCCATATTCTAACTCTATGTTGTTTGAAGAAATTAATTTTATCTTTGTGGAAAAAACATACCAGTGGCAATTTGCTAGTGCCCTGTCGGTATACATATATATATATTTATGGATAGGGTTCTTTGAACCTAGTTTGAATTTGTGGGGAATAATAATATGGAGAGACGAGCAAAGAAAAGAACAGTAATAATGAATTTGTCTAATAGAAACGTAAAAGTGTATGTGGTTCTCACTTTATCGAATTATATATACAAATGAAATCCTCTCGTTACGTTTATGGTAATTTATTATTTCATAAAAGGAATTTTATTAATTTGAAGAATCTTTTATGGGCATGTAAGATCCAATCCAATCCGTCTAAATTGACTGATCCAATTCAATTTAATCCAGTTTTAATTAATTTCGATGATTATACGGATTGGATTAGATCTATATTTCCAAAATCGACATGATTGGATTGGATGACAGATTTACTTGTAAGAATGGCCAATCCAATTTAGTTAGTTTTATGCTTATTTTGCTCATTAGGTAATTTTCATTAAGAAAATAGTGCCTTTTTCATGAGGATCTTTTGGAAGCAGTGGCTTTTCTAGCCATGTTCCTTCGATGTATTCGAGGATGATGAGGGACTCCACTGTCACCTTCTTGTAAACTGGGTTGTACTGCCAGTGGTGCACCTATTAAGGCGCAAGGATGTGCAGCTGCACCTCTCCTCGCTGGAAAAACCATTGTAGGTGCTTCAAATTGCCCTTTTGCTCAGCTGGTGTACATAGATTACCTTATTTCCATTTTCAACATTTAAGTAAATGTCATTTACTTAAGTTTACAATGTAAATAAGGAAGTACATCCCATTTGGATTCAAATAAAAATACTAGAAAATCAAATTCCCACCAAATCAAAATATGAAAAATTGGTTTTAGTGCAAAATAGGCTAAAAATATTGGCTCATTAAGTCAGTATATACTTCATACTAATCCCATAAAATCAAGTTTTTTTATTTGGTGTGTAAGAAATAAAATCCGCCAAAAATTATCTTCAAAAAATGATTATTCCTAAAAACCATTTTTCATACTTGGTCTCAATATTTTTACATAAAACAATTTGTCATGTATGATTAGTCTCAAGCAACTGGCTCTTGTTTGGAAGGTCTTCTTCTATGTACGCATAGCTCACATTCTTAGCGAAATTCTATAGTGAGGGTGTCATATATGAACTTTTTATGTGGATCTTCATATTAGAGCCATATCACTCTATGAACAAATGCCACCTACTAATTAAAGATGTTGTATTCAATTGAGATTTGAATGGATTGTTTTGAAGCTTAAAGTACAGACGATATTCAATTATGATTTTTAAGTAATCAATAAAAGTCGGGTCCAATTGTGTAATTAAAATCTAATTACAAATGATGTTTTTTAATAATAAAATAACCGTACGGCTATACTCCGGATTTTTTATTATAAAAAAGCGTTGGCGGCTTTACCAGGGTCCTTTTTAAAAAAATTATTTTTTATCAATAGTATAGCTGTGGGGCTATACTCTTTACATAATGTGATCTTTTTTTATTTTTATTTTTATTTTTATAATTGTTTTCCCCGATTTTTGTTTATCGATAAGAGTGGTTTAAAGCATTATTCATTTCTATTAGGCCATTATCCAAGTCTCTATTGTCCCATTTTGAGTTTTTTACTTTTCCAGAGTTATTACCCATATAAAGAATTTAGCATTTTCAAGTTTAATACTCGTATTGTACATGTATGTATGTATTTTTCATGTTTAATACACTTGTTTCTTACAAAATTTTCAATAATACACAAAATACTCACATTTTATTGAATAAAAATAAATTTGTTTTCAAATAAATTTAAATACTAATTATTCACTAAGTAAATAATAATTAAAACATAACTACTTATTAAAGTAATTAAGACATAGAAACTCAGAAAATGCTATTCAATAGGTATATTTTTTTAATGAGACTTTAACAGTAATGTTAATGATCCTATTGTTTTATTTTTAAAATATTATTAAATCCAAATTCCCTCTACCCCATTATCACAACAGAAATTGCAAATCCAGATCCCTTGTCTCTAATCCAAATATGACCTAAACTTCTAATCGCAACCATTCATTTTAAATCCAATGATTAATTTTTTATTATTATATTTTGTTCTTTCAATAAATTAACATAAACATTCTTTCTCTATTGTGCACTCTCTCCAGATCCTAGCAACTGAACAGAGGGATTGTGCTATAATGGATCCTATTAAAAGTGATCAATCATGATGATATCACGTCCTCCAACAACAATTAGACTCATTTAACCCAAAAAAAAACTTATATTTTTTTTTTCTTCGATACAAGCGATATTGAGAGAGGGGGAAATCCTCGGGTGTGTGGGTAAATGCCCTTAACCACTTGAGCTACAAATCCTTGCAAATAAAAAAATTTATATCTAAAAAATAAAAGCAACAATGGAGCCCGAATTATTTATTGAAGATAAAAACAATTAAGACTTGATAATATGAGTGGCATGATCATTCCACGGATAGCAATCATTGTAATCACCGTTAATGTCGAACTCCCAGCTCAACCTGCATACCGCGCTAGGAAATACTTTCCAGTAACACAAACTGCATTCGTCTTTCGAATCTTTATATATGTCGAACCACTCAAATCTACCTGGCCACTGAAAACTGCAGTAGAATTGTGTTGTGTGAATAAAGTTAGGCTTGAAACTGAATTCAAATGTGCCATTGATCGGGAGCACTTTGACACCAAGATCATCGTCTCTGGATTTGCAGTGAACGGTAAGGCTCAAGTCTCCATCCAAAGCCAAATTATTTTCCACTCGAACAAATCTTCTCTTCCGAGCATCACAAATGGACGTTGAGAACACCAAAAGCAGCATTAGCAAAACTGCATTTCTATTGAAGGAAGCCATTGAAGAAATTTTTTGTTGATGGAAATTAAAACACAATGGTACGAATATCATGCATCATATATTTTTCTTACTTTTATAGTTGTTCGGCAGGTTCCATATGGTCTCACATATGGTATAGTACTTGATTGATTTGCAGGATTATGGGAATTTGCTGAGAACATATGGTTAATTTTGCACTCAATTTTCTCCATTAACATAATAAACTCCATCACTTGCATCCTCGTGCCTTGATCACCTCCATGAAGTACTTGCCCTCAATTCACTCCATAAACATTCCCAAATCTTTCAAACCTTCATCCCTTTGATTATAATTACCTCTATCACCATCCCTCATGCCTTAATCACCTCCATTATTAGCAACTTGATTTTCTCCCTGTTTATTCACAATTAATCTTGGCGTCCTCTTAATTAATAACAAAACAAGATATTTGCTTGCTTAATATTACTTATGTAATGTTTTTAATTGAAAAAAAGAAGAAAGATATAGCTAGTGCTCAAGCAAACAAAAGAAGGGAGATTCACTATTATACCCAATATAAGGGCCCAAATTAAAAAAAAATCATATATGAAATGGACTTTAGAAACACACCCAAAGCCCATTTACAACATAACAAAGAGGCTTTTAAATTCTTATAAATTACAAAACTGCCATCAATTTTTAAAACAAGCCCAATCCCAAAACCTCATAAAAAAAACCTCAAAACACTTAATTGGGCATCAAAGTAATTTAATAATCAAAATTAAATTCAACTTTTTTGGGTTTTTTTTTGTTTATAAAAATTAAATAGTGTAGACTTTATCTATATTATTAATGCTAAGAATAGATATATTATTAAGTCCCCTTGTTCTTCTATAAAAAAAAAATTCCCCTCGTTCTTCTAATAAAAAAAAATTCCCCTCGTTCTTTGTAAGTTTATTTATTTTATTGATAAAAAAGTATTCTTGATTCATATCTTTCATCAAGAATTCTATAGTGAGACCCTTGGATTAGGTCATATCTCTTAATCGTTTGATCAAATTAGTTAGTTTAATCCAACAGTTAAGGGATAGAACATCATCTGAGCTGGTGTTAAGGCATGGCCCTATCTCTTCCATCTTTCATAGCTAGTACTAATAAGGCATATGAGTCATTCTATAGTAAGGGCCTTATATATAGCACTTAGGTGAGGTCCTATCTTTTAACCATTAGATGAGGCTAACCAATTTGATCCAATGACTAACCAATTTGATCCAATAGTTAAGAGATAGGGGAGACCAACCAACTCATTTTTTAATTTTTTTAACTTAAAAAATAAAAAGGGTCAACGGGGTCTAGAATAGTGAAAAATGGCATTGACTTGCAGACGAATGTACTTGGACACCAAGAAAATGTAAGGGACTTGTACTTATGGTTCAGAGTAGCTAACAAGGTATAGCCTAGTTGAAAGACCTTGACTTATAGACTAGTGATCTTAGGTTCGAACTCCGATGGTATCTTTATAGTTTGTATGTGAGAAAACTCCAATTCCCCAATATCACTTGTATAAAATAAAATAAAAAGTTGTTAAGAGTAAGCAATGTATTTACTATTGTAATTGACTCAATTTACCCTCAATATTCCTAGTATAAAAAATAAAACAAGATAATGACATGGGAAAATTAAAAGAAATCATAATGAATGAAATTAGTTTTTTCTTGACAACAAAAAATTGGGGATAGCCAACGTGGTCTAGTCCAGTGAAAAATGACATTGACTTGCAGACTAGTGGTCTCAGGTTCAAACCCTTATAGCATCATGGTAGTGTGTGTGTTTGTGAGAAGCCCCTCTCACCTCTTTACTTTAGACCATCTCTTGTACTAAAAAAAAAATTGCGGTTATATTGAAACTTTAGGGGACTAAAAATCCCTTCAATTGAGATTTTTTGGGTACTTATATCCCCTGAGGAGATTAGACTTACCACAATTTCATACGACATTTCTATACAACATTATGTGGCATGCCCATGTCATTAGCCATGTAGATTAATAGAATTAATTATATTTTATATTTTGAGGGATAATTAATTGTATGTTATTATTTATCTTTCTATTGAAGAACTATAACCCAAAATAATTATGAGTGTATTGGTTAGTGGCCTTTTCAATATTCAAAAGAGGTCTCAAGTTTGAATTCCCTTTTCTATGCCTTGCATGATTAGTGTCAAGTGGATTGAAGACCAAACATTATTCATGATTTACTTTTCCTGGATGGTTGTAATAGGGGTTGTTGGAATTTTTGTGAGTATTTCAAACTACAAAAGTATTATGAAATTTATATTTGTTATTATTACTATATTTATTGAATTGAAATTTTAAATATGTGTTAAATGGTGGTTTTAATTCTTTTATGGTGCTTTTGGATGAGGGAAATAAACTTGGGATTTTGACAAAAGTCAGAATTTCTAAATTGACATGAACCAATTCTGGTGTTTGGAAAAACATAGAAATTTAGAAATTCCGCGTGGAAAAAAAAACATGGAATTTGGAGATCATAAATCCCAAGTTTAAATTCTATCTAAAAGTCGTCATTTTTAAAATCTCAAGAGAGATTGAGTTTACAAAAAAAAAAAGATAACTTTACAAATAAAGGTTAAATTCCGTGTTTTAAACCAGTCACCCAAACAAGAAACTTTACAAATTCTAGAACATTAATTTCCGTCATTTATAAAATCCTTTGTACTTTTAAATTTCCTCATCCAAACGCACTGTTAGAGTTGAGATTTCAAAACCTTTTCCTTTTGGTATAGTTGGACATGTTCTATTGATATTAATATTAATCTCTTTTGGCAGTTTTGTTTTGGGTTTTAATATCTTGAATTGGAGAAAACATGTAGGCCAAATGTAACCGGCTATGATTTGATTGTGTATTAATTTTATATATTTATATTTGGATTTAAACCATATTAACATTGGCAACTTATTGCTTTTAACTGTGGGAGCATTTTATGCAGCTTAATTGCTTGTTTAATAACCAAACCTGCACTTGGAAAGCTCATATATATAAACCATTCAAGATATACTTTTGAAAAAAGAGAAATCAGATTGGCACCTTTCTTCATTATTTTCTCCTCCACATTCTTGAGTTTGCGTTTCAAATTGTTTTCTTTTATCAAGGGAAAGATTCGAGTTGTTCATCCGACCCAAGTATGGCGAGTGTACGCTTATGTGGGTCATAGGCTGTTGTATCCTGGAGCGTAGGGCGCCATACAACCTTGCTACACTGAGACATTGTCTCCGAGTGGCCGAAATCTACTCTTAAGGACAGTGACTACACGCCTCAACCTAAAACTATCATTCTTCTCAAGTATCAATGGAGACCAACTTCTACATCCCAAAAGATAAGTATTTTACATGAACTTAGATGTGGATTTTAAAAACCATTTTCAAAATCTCACAATGAAAAACCTTATGTGGAGTAAAAGTTTTACTCTAAAAAAATTATCAATGGGTGAAGTAGATTTTGAAAATAAAGGCATACTTCAAAAGCTATTTGAAAACACAAACCTCACCCAGCTGCAAATGCAGAGATGAAGAAGAAGAAGAAGATCACCATCTCTCTTAAAAAATGCATACCTCACTAACATAGAGAAAAATGCAGAGCCAAGAAATCAAAGTCTAAAAAAAAACCTATCTGTCTTGGCAAAATGGTACGTACAAACACGCCAAATACAAATAACCATATTGACAAAAAAGAAAGAGAAAAAAGAAGAATATATATCAACGGCCCACAACAATAAAATGAAAAGTCAAACTCTTAATTATTATTTATTCTGAATATAAATTAGAACATAGTGATACCAAATTGGACTAACTAAGAATTCATCACATGGTTACACATGATATAGTTAGTTACGGTTCCAACTATAGCAAATGTCATATTTCTGGGATTCTTCGTTAAACATGCATGGCCCATCTGGTCCTATACTCCAGAAACAGTTGAAGCACACTCCTTGGTCTCTCATCGCCGTATATATATCGAACCACCTAAATTCACCAGGCCACCTGAAACCACAGAAGAACAGCGTCAACCCGATGACGTGAGGTCGAAAGCTGAATTGGAAGGAGGCATGAGGAGGGAGTACTTGGACGCCAATATCATCGTCCTTGGATTTACAATGAACGCTAAGCGTTAAGTCTCCGCCCAAATCATTTGTGACTCTAACATGCGTCTTTGGAATTTGACACATTGTTATTGGAAACAACAAAAACAACATTAGTAGCATTGCATTTCCAACGAACGATGCCATGCTTGCTTGTTTAGTTTAAGAAGTTTCGCCTTGGTGCAAAAACAATTGATGGATCATGTTCTTTATATAGGTGCAAGTTGTTTTGACCATAGACAATTTGTTTTTAATGTGATTCTAGTGGGGGTTTATATTTTGGTTGTTTCCTTTTAGAGCTTCGTATTCATTTAATGCCATTTGTCTCTGATGAGCCTTTGACTTTCAAAATGCTTTCGATAAAATAAAAATAAAAATAAAAATGGTTTGGGTCCAATAAAAATCCAATTTATTGAAAATGATAAAATGATTGTTTTTTTTTTTTTTTTTTTTTTTTTTTTTTTTTTTTGGTTGGGTTGTTTAAATTAATGGGATTATTTAGTAAAAGCGCCCAACCACATGATGACATGATTTTTAATACATGGCATCCAATTCAAAAGTTGGAATTTTTTTTTAAATAAAAAAATAAAAATAAAAAAGGCAGATTATTGTTTAGAGTATTTGAGTTGTAAGGGCCTATGTACCCTATGAAATAGAAAATTTAAACAAATTTGGGAAGAGTGAACATCTAGTAGATTAATCACTATTTTAGGGCTTTGCATCTAGTAAATTGGAAGATGAATTTGAGGTAGAACTTGCAATATAATTCAATTAGCTTCTTGTGATTAAGTGTGGTGAATTACATTATTGCTTGACGAAGAATAATGATTTGCTTGGTTCCCTTGTTTTCTAAAACGTAATGAATCCAACTTGTTAAATTTATGCCTTAACCAGGGTAAATTGCAGGATTGGATATATGATCTTTGTATGAACTAGAAAAGAATCTTATATTTAAGGAAAAGTATGGTTAAAGTGCCTGAAAGGGACTTAGATACATGAATTATCATCTAAAAAAATCGAAAAAAAATCTGTTGAATGCAGTGAAATCTAACTTGGATTGCTTGTGGTTGATTTCGAAACCCTAGAACTTCATCATTTTTTCGCAACCTTAAAATTCAACCTTTTTATTCTCAATTGCTTTGATCCATTTCTTATTTGTTTCATAAACTTTCACAACAACAATCTCTACAAATTCACTTGTGTATCAGTTAGATTTAATTTAGGTATTCAAACATTAGATTAATTTGGAATCCTCGTAGGAATGATATTTGGACTTGTCAAACGCTATACTACATCATTCTTGTGCACTTGCAAGGGCAATGCAATACCTCTCCTGTATCTCAAAAGCGTAGGAGATCCCACCTTTCATGAGGATGCTGGTTTGATAAAGAAGCAAGCTAAATCCAATCATACATTAATACTGGCAATCACATCCCACAATATACTCAATTTTAATAAAGAGAAATATAAAGTTACCCAGAAGCTGAAGCGCTCAGGATCTTGTAGTGAAGGCATCATCGCTTCCACACTAAGAAGTCTCTCAAGTCGTCTTCGATTTGTAAAGAGATACTACCATACAACAAAAGGGCACATAGGGATACTTACACAAGAATAGGGGAAGAAACCATTCTCATGTACACTGGCATTACATATAGACTGAAAATTTTCATGGACAAATTGTCACAAGTAAATAAGATATGTTGATCTGGAGATAAAGATCCTCCCCAAATGTTCCAAGCAGAAGCTTCTCAAAGATGAAATCTGAACCTATTATACATTCATGTTTGTAATGGTTACAGTCGCTGTTGTATGCATTGATCTATGCATCAAATCTCCTAACTTAGGCCAACATGGTAACAGTTGCTATCAAATATACCTGTTAATAATATCAAATTCTTGAAAATTTCTTTCATTCAGAACTTGTGACTCTTTCAGCTAGTGAGTTTTGATGAGAGCAACTCCGATTAAGGACAATACCACAAGAAAAATGCTTAGATGGGACGTATTTCTTGAGAAAAAGTTGCGGCAGAAAAGAGTACATAAATAATTAAAAAGAAAGAAAATTGACTACATACGATAAAGAAAACTAATTCCTCATTTGCAAGAGCTGCTGTGAGTTCATTCTTTTCCAGTTTCTCTTTGATGAAATGTTGTAACCGCATAAGGAAAATTGGCCCAGGTCCTCAACAATATAACATATGCATTCATGGTAAGAAAACCTGCTAAATGAGATTATTTAGGGTAATACAAGCATCTGCCATGTAATTCTCAGTGTTTTACAACTAATAATTTTGGAGGTAGGAAGAGACAATCCGTTACATGTTCAAGTTTTTACAAAGATTTGTGGCTCGGCATCTTCAAGATTGAAGTGATATAGTTACATGTGCCTTCAGAGTTCTTGAAAATTAGAAAACCAGCCACCAAAATTTGTAAACTATTCTATAAAATTAACGAGATACGCAAATGTAAACAGCAGACTTAATGGTAGAAAACTATAAAGATGTATCACAGGAGCGGCCTCAATGTCCTCCTAAGAACATTGAAGAAATATTTTCCTTTTCCAACAGCTGTTACAGACCAATTAAGAAAGGACTTTTGATACATACCTCATGGTGAGACCTTTTAAATTCTGCAAAGACTCTCTTGAACAGATGAAAAGCTCGAGAGAAATAGGATCTGAAGTTAGGGCCAAGTATCTTCAGCAGAGGGTCATCAGAAAGGTTGTTTATGAACTGCAAAACATCAGATTTGTTGAGTTAATGTGAGATTATATTTTGTAAAAAGCAAAATAGGTCAATTGTCGAAAAGACTTGATGCTGTCAGCGGTGAAGGGACTTCAATTCCCGCGACAGTTCACAGATGGTCAGAATATTATATTGACTATATATCAACCTATCTGAAGTTCTGAACTACTACTACGAGTGTGGGATATCCAATATCACCTTGAAGAATGTGCATCTTGTTAATTGTCTTTGAATCCTCAGAGTCCTCATCTATTTATTTTTTATTTTTTCAAAAAGAAACTAGCAAATATCAGTGAATCAGCAAAACTTATGATTTTAGCAAATAAAGAACCTGAAGCCAGTTTCAAGCAGAAAAAACTTGTGTAATATGAAGAGCCTGCTCATATTGGGGTTAAACTTTTTCAATCTCAAGCTCAAATTTGCAGCTAAACTTTTTCAATTTCGGGTTTCAGACTTTCAGTCAATCGCAGTATTTGAAAAAGCGGCCTAGGCGGCTAGGCGGGCACTAGGCGGCTGGGCGGGCCTCCTAGTCGGGTTGGGTCTTATTTCGGTGCCGAACCCGGAGTACGAAGCAGCCGAAACTGAAGAAAACAAATCGAAGCTTGAGTTGATAGAGAATCGAAATGGTTGTGACTACGTCTGCTAGCTCCGTCTTCTGAGTGCAAGCTTCGTGTTCGTTTTGAATATATTTCAACAGTATAGCCGCACGGCTATACTATTAAAATATTCGAATATATTAATATTTAAAAAGTATTGGCAGGCGGCTATACTTTCAGTATAGCCGCACGGGTATACGTTTTAAATATACAATTTTGTCATATCATTTTAGGGTTTAAGGCTAAAATACCACTTTAGCCCATTGAGCTAGAGTTATTTCTTCAATTATTTTATTTATACAAACGATATTGGGGAATGAGAATTTAAATTCTTTCGGATACCTCTTATTCTAATGATTTCCAGCTATTAGCCCACTAAGCAAGAATAAAAAATGAATTTGCATAATAACAAATAATACAGGTTAAACTCATAAATAAATAATAATTTAAAATAATTTAAAAAAAAAGAAAAAGAAAAAGAAAAAAAAAGGGATCCACCAACATTTTTTGGATCAAAGAATGTTGAATTTCATAGTATAAAATTTCTTGTATTGCAATTTACTTTCTAAAATGTATCCATCGTAATTATGAACTAAACCCAATTACAGCCTCTTTTCTCATTGCACTTGACAACTTATGCTATGAGATATATAAGCTCGCGCTGTATTCTATGTAGATGAAAAATTGGATACAAAACAGTCTAACGAGACATTGAAGAGAAGTTTGCAACTCTGTTTTGAAATTAATTGAAGGTATTAGAGGTCATATGACATTGATATATGAACTATTCTAAATGAGAATTCAAACAACATGTGTTAGATGAGAAGTAGCATCTCATTCTTAAATATGACATATTATTTCATTTGTCTACTGGTTGTGCCTGTTGTTAAGATGGTGCAACCAAAATTCTTTCACCAAGAAATTTTTCTTGAACCTAAAAGAAATTTAGCTAGGAAAACCTTTGGTGGGAAGGGAAAATTAAGATAGAAATAGAGGCAAAGGTAAGGCTGAAAAACAATCGCGAGCACATGTGATATTACAGAAAATGTAGCGAAGGAATTTAGAATGGGCATTTTCCAAACTAAGCACACATCTTATAATGAAATCAAGATAGGAACATAACAAGCCCTCGTTAGAGTAACAACGTCCAAAAACACAAGATGAACACCACACCACACTCAACACACAAAATTGCTCATTAGTGTTGTAAATATAAAAAAGATGAGATATCGCTTAGTACAATCAAATAGTTCTTCATTCCTCATCGCCCAAATCATTGAACGCATCGCGCAAATCATTGAGCATTTCATCCAACATCTCCTCCACATGCAGATGAAATGAGTATCCATCAACAGGAATAAAAAAATTGTCCATACCATGAAGAAATTCTCGAAATTCAGAACCCCTCGCACATAAATTTACTAATATGAGACGCAAGCTTTGATATTTCGTTGTTGTTCTCATCGAAACTAGAACACTCTCTGGTGTCCAACATCACCAGATCTTTGCATCCGCGCAGCAACGTGACAAGACCATCCCGATTAACTTTTGCAGTCTTCAAATTTAAGTACTTGATATTAGACATCAACTTCACAATTGAGAATGCCACACGCCCATGAACAGAGCTTTTGGACAAATCTAAACCATAAAAATTCTTGCAATGTGTTTGTATAATTGCAAGTATTTTCGCCAAATTTAAGCATGAACTCAATGATAACACCTCCAAATTTTTCCACTTGCCAATCAGCTCTAGGTTCGTGTGTTTGCTGTCCAATAAATTTACTGGTAAACTTGACACGTGCACACATTCCACAACAAAAAAAATGCTACATTTACATTTACAAGGAAAATTAAACTGGGTATACTTGAGGGTTTTGAGAATTAACTTGTTTTGTTAAACAAGTGAAAATGAGAAAACTTACACATTTGCAGCAAATTCAAAGCATCTACTGTGCATAATTTGGGAAGCTTGAGAACAGTAGCGTTTCCTCCGCTCCGATTGATCACAAACTTCAGAAAAGTGGAGACAGAGCAACAATCCCCATCAATTTGATACTCACTTGCAAATCTGTCCATAAGATTTTGAAAATTCAGACATTCAGACACATCCCAAGGCCAGACTTCCATACATTACTGCAAAATCTCCCCTACCCCGCTGTGCTAAGGATATGCTCATCTGAGTCCACTTAATTGGATCCGCAAATGCTTTATCAGCAGCAGCCTGTAGTCATATAGATTCAAATCCCACGCACCATAGTAAGTTATACAACACCAAACTCAAACTGCATATATATGCTTTTGGTTGGGACTGCCAAGTATACAGAAATAATTACTTGAGCCACTAAATAGCTCTCAAAATCAGAACCAAGCAAATAGAAGTCTTTACCACCGTCCACAGTATCACAGAGATTCAAAATAGTCTTTAAAGCCGAAATAGCCATCTCGGACCATCCTACACGTAATAAATATCACAGCAGAATTAGAAGCTGAGGAAACAGTTCACTCAGAACATCGCACAATGGTCAAAAACGACACTAAACACATGCCCTCTAAAGAATCTGAAAATTCTAGACTGGTCACCCTAATCACTAACTGGCTAAGTGAGTATGATTGAAGTGACTGTAATTGCGTACCTTATAACATGTGTGCATTGCAGCGGCATTTTAGGAGATCCTTCCACACGCAATTTGGGAACTTCATGAATCTTTGCCCCAAACAAAAACTGGAGAAAGCAAATTCTAAGAGAATTATCTCTGCTATACTACAAACAAGTATATACTATATACCAATCTAAAATCTTGAAATAGTCAATACACAGATTCCATCTTGCAGAAGTTACAGCAAAAGAAAATTTCAGTTGGTCGACAATACTTGACATCACAGTCAGCTAAGCTGAATTCAACCACTTTAAGTTGGCTACATAAATCTTGCTCGGCCTTTCCATTCTCTACGGAAGCTCATGTTATGTTCAGTCACACGTCATCTATCTTTAAAGAAGGTCAAAGATCAATTCATATCACAGTGATTATACTAATTTTTTGATCCTGGCACGGCCCACTAATATTCATGCTCGTGCTGCGCTGTGCCCCACTAATTCAGCAAAACTTATGAATTTAGCAAATAAGGAACCTGAAGCCAGTTTCAAGCAGAAAAAACTTACTTGTGTAATATGAAGAGCCTGCTCAAGCCAATGAATTTGAATCCATTGTTCTGTAACAATGTCAACCATCTCAAAGCAAAGAGAAAGAAGCCAATGGCAAAAGGAACACCACACTAACAACATCACACACTCATAGCCATAGACCAAAGATGGATTGAGTACATCAGTGCACGACCTTTTGAGAGGCAACTGTTTCGAGTCTATCCTCAGCATCTTGTGCTTTAGACTCTAAAACATTAAGATCGAAGTTGTACTTTCTTGATGCAGCCCACAGAAGCCATACCTAAAAAGCATTGCAAAGCCCATTTCTCAAATCCAACAAACCCTTTCTGCTACTTTTTCATTGAATTGAAAATTGCAAAAAATAAATTGAAAAAGATGTGAGTCTCTCTGTGACATACAAATGCAACCAATTATTATATACTTACTTTCAATTTGGCATATACTTGAAAGCTGAAGAATTGAAGCTGAAATGGGAAACAAACCTTAAGAGTGAACAAAACAGACTGCAAATGATGTATCTGGGTTTAACAGAAGTATGGAACTCAAGGAATGGGAGATGTTGTGCCAGAAGAACTGCTCCTGCACAGCTTTTGCAAACTTGGATACCAGGGATGGAGGAAGTGGGTGCCTGCTGTGGTTTAGTGAGCTGATTGATGTAAGAAATTTCACTGAAAATGGGCAAGATATTTATTTTAGAATGGCAGCATCAGAACTAGGTATGGAGTCATTTTTAATCTCAAAAGTCAGTGTGTTAATGCAAATTTTAAAGAAAACAAGAAGAAAAAAAAACGTCTTTGGATATGGAACAGTCAATTGGGAGTTATCCATCTCTTCATGATCATGTACAAAAAGTAAAGTCAAAACATATCAAACCCAAAGGTTGTTACTCTATAATTTTGGATTTGGACACAATTATCAAACTCTACTGTCAAAATTCGTCTGTTAAGATCAATGGATGATAGACATTACAGAAGTTTTTTTTTATTTATCAATATCTAACTTCTCACTTTTTTTGCTTTCAAATATATTTCCTGCCTAGATCATGAAGACTATACAACAATCAGTGCTAAACCTGCTAAACCCAATTTCCACCCCGGGGGGTTAGCCCACTTGGGTTATATTTTGTAGTCTCATTGAATGTGAAGAAAGTAAGAATCATAGTAGGCAGGATTGTGTCATCTCCTGGGTGTAGCTCTGTTTTTTCTAATGCTTGGAAGAAGCAGCACCAGAATGATTGTAAGTTGTTTTCTAGTCTTCTACCCCTTCAGTTTCCAATAGGATATATAGAGTAACTCGGTTATTTGAAAATTTACTACAAGGCCTATTGCAACATAGATGACATGATGTTAGAATTGAAAAAAAAGAAGAAATGTGTGTCAAATTATAGGATAGCACCTCCCAATTGGAGATGCTCTTATTGGTACTTCTCTTGGGCATTTGTCTATTAAAGTCAAATGTGGGGTTCATCTCTTCTACTCCCTTTTTTTTCCCCATTTGTCAACTCACTTAAGTATTAACTTGAGGGAGAAAAAAAAACTGAAAGAGAGAAAAAGATGGGAAGAATTAAAACAAGTATACATTCAGAAAATTGCAGCTTCCTTTGAGTTGATTTGGTATTTGATTCTGGAAGACTGACCAAGTGAGTGGATGACAACAAATGATTTAGATTTTTCTACTAGAGGATCCTAATTGTCAATTGTCACGCAAGACACCATCATTCTTGAACTAAATTTGAAGTAAGCCCACTTTTGATTGAAGAGAATTTTCTCCATTTCACACTGGAGAGAGTGTTGTTTATTTGCATTCAATTACGCATCTAAATTTGGTATGACGTGCATCAATATTGTCGATAATGCATCAGTAACGTGTTTACATTGATAATTGATATTGTGTCAAAACGAATTCTACTCCAAGCTACAGTGAAAGGGGATCCCTTATGAGAAATTCATCCTATTTATCTGTCCTTGAAACTTTAGTAATTTGTCTCCCCACTATTCAACTTTACTATTGAAAGCTTACTAATTGTCTTCCCAGCTACTCAACTTAACTATATACTGTAGGGTTTCTACTTTATAATCAAGTATTGCCAATGCTGCTAATTGTGAAATTTTTTAAGGTGAGAGACAGTTATGGACAAAGCTTTACCAAATTAATACAATTATCTTCTAATTAGAGTCAGACTCTCCATATATAGTGCAGACTAAAAGAAACACACCCCTCACTGGTTCATCAGGTGTACTCAAGTTGAGCAGCCCTGGAATTCTTGTCCCTGTCAACCATAAGAACACTACAGGTCTTCCAACACATCAAGTTCTGCACAGAATCCAGTGGCACAGCTTTTGGATTCCGGAAATCTTGTTGTGATAGATGGCAATGGTCATAATGACCCTGATAATATTTTATGGCAGAGTTTTGATTACCCAGGTGATACGTTAATACCAGGTATGAAGCTTGTTAGGAACAAAATCACAGGTTTTAATTGGCATCTTACACCCTGGAAAAGCCCCCAGGATCCTTCTCAAGGACATTATGCATATCAACTTGGTCCTTATGGATACCATGAATTAATTCTGAGGGAGGGTTCTGTTATAAAATATCGGACTGCACCATGGAATGGAATCCAATTTGGTGGGAAGCATAATTTAAATCCAACATATGATTTTGTGTTGGATAATGATGATGAAGTATATTATGGTTACAAGCTTCTCAACAGCTCAACTCTTTTCAGGCTGGCGTTAACTCAAGATGGATTTGGGCTGAGCTACATCGAGAGTGATGGAAACCAAGGTTGGGTCGTTTATCTAAATGCAACGACTGATATCTGTGACAAATATGGAATATGTGGTCCAAATGGTGCATGTAGTATTGACAAGTGCCCAGTATCTAGCTGCTTGGAAGGATTTATACCGAACTTTCAACAAGACTGGGACTTGGTGGATTGGTCATATAGCTGTGTGAGAAAGAGCCAACTGAATTGCAGCGGAGGCATCTTTATAAGAAGTACTCTGGGGTGAAATTGCCAAATACAGAACAATACTGGTATAACACAAGTATGAACCTCAAGGAATGTGAGATGATGTGCATGAACAACTGATCCTGCACCGCCTTTTCAAATTTGGATATCCGAGATGGAGGAAGGGGGTGCTTGCTGTGGTTCAGCGATCTGATTGATATAAGATATTCCAATATAAATGGGCAAGATATTTACATAAGAATGGCTTCATCAGAACTAAGTATGGAATCATCTTGCTGTTTAAAACAAAGTTTGAAAGAAAAATAAAAGCCACCAAGGAAAAAAGAAGAAAGAAATCTTTCAACAGCGACATGATTAGAAACAAGATAGAGCCAGAAAACTTTTGACATTATTAGAAAAATATTTCTTTAGAAGTGTCTCAGAAACTAGCATTAATTGTTCGTTGGATGATAAAAAGTAAAGATTTTCTTCTTTATGAGTTTCTGACTCCTCAATCTTCTGCTTTGAAATACTTCATTCCGAGATCAAGGACACAATACAAAGATCATAGTAACCAGTACTGTGTTGTCTACTGGACTGCTGATCCTGGGCCTAACCCTGCTATTATATGTGAGGAAGAACCAGTAACAAAAATGTGGCAAGCTATTTAATTTTGTACTCTTCTGCCCCACCATTTTCTAAGATAGGTAGGTTCAGTTCTATAGAAAAATTTTGCTGTTGCCTCTCTGGTTTCTAAGCTAAGTTTCCATGCTACATTATTTACTTCACTACGTACTTCACAGGAAAACTGAAGCCCGGCCAAAAGGAAGATCTGGAATTACCATTATTTGACTTGGCCGCTGTTGTTTGTGCAACCAAAAACTTTTCAAACAACAATAAACTGGGAGAAGATGTTTCGGATCAGTCTTTAAGGTAAAATCAAATATAGTCCTCCCTACAGTTAGGTTGACAGTTTCCACACGTCATTTGGGTCACAGTCCTTTTAAACTAATGAATTAGATTTTTCACTTGGTGGGTTGGTTTTGTGTTCCTCTGCAAGAGGAGGAGGAGACAAATCTTTCTTCTTCTTCTTTTTTGTTTTTGTTTTTGTTTTTTTTCTATCAGCAAACAAAAACCAGAAATAAATGGATGAATATTGAATGCAATATCCAAAGAATGTCAAAATGTCAAAATCTATAACAGAAATGCAATATCCAAAGAATGGAAAGCAGTCCAACCAAGAAGAACCATCAATGGATGAATATTGAATGCATAAAGATTTATCAAGTTTCAAGCAAGAAGAACCAAACCAATCAATCTTTTGCTTAACCAAACCAGAAATAAATAGTCAGAATTTGAGATTGGGGCCTAAAAACCGAACCTTGTTATTGGCAAGACCGTAGAAACTCCATGATAGGATAGCTTCATCATTTCCTTCCACTGAAGACAGACACCAAGTCAGCAAATGGAATTAGATGAATTAAGAGTCTAATGATCTCTTCTTCTATGGACCTGACTTGTGCTTCCTTCGGCTTCCCAATCTCAATCTCAAGCTCAAATTTGCAGCTAAACTTTTTCAATTTCGGGTTTCAGACTTTCAGTCAATCTCTGTTTTCGAAAAATCGGCCTAGGCGGGCGGCTAGGCGGCTAGGCGGAAGCTAGGCGGCTAGGCGGTCGCTAGGCGGCTGGGCGGGCCTCCTGGGCGGGTTGGGTCTTTTTTCGGGCCGAACAAGGAGGACGAAGCAGCCGAAACCGAAGAAAACAAATCGAAGCTCGAGTTGATAGAGAAACGAAATGGCTTCTGCAAGCTCCGTCGTCTGCTAGTGCAAGCTTCGTGTTTTTCTCGAAAATATTTAAAGAGTATAGCCGTTCGGCTATACTCTTAAAAAATTCGAATATAATAATATTTAAAGGGTATAGCCGAACGGCTATACCTTTAAATATCCAAATGTATTTAGAAAGTAAAGCCGTGCGGCTATATCTTTTAAATATACAAATTTGTCATATCATTTTTGGGCACCAACTTCACAATTGACAATGCCTCACGCCCATGAACAGAGCCTTTGGACAAATCTAAACCATAAAAATTCTTGCAATGTGTTTGTATAATTGCAAGTATTTTCGCCAAATTTAAGCATGAACCCAATGATAACACCTCCAAATTTTTCCACTTGCCAATCAGCTCTGGGTTCGTGTGTTTGCTGTCCAATAAATTTACTGGTAAACTCGAAGTCACAAGGCCAGAACACCTGCACACATTCCACCAATCGATGTCATTTTGGCCCTGCAGATTTTTGTGTGGGGTGCTGCTGGGTGGGAAAAACAGAGAAGCAAATTGTTGCAGATTCCAAATGGGAAGGAGTTGAGATCATTGTCAGATACTTACATCCAAATTCACCAGAATGAGCTGCACCTCCTTGCCATAAACAAGACTCACCTTGCAGTGTATGAAGTGAAAGAACTAGCATGTGTTTAGGGAGAGGGGAGGCTACCCCATACCAAGGCCTCTTTGAGGAATTATTTGGCTTTTTAACTCTTCACTTTGGGATTAAAAACACAAGGCACCCAAAAAGGGATCAGGCCACCCAATGATTCACCATGATATATATATTCATATAAAGATGTAGTCACCACCCCTTCTCAAGTATATGATACTAACCTATGCAAATTGTGTATCAATTTTTACTTTGCCTTGCATTGCAAATGCTCAAAAAGAGCCTGCATATTTTACAATTGATTTCAAGAAAGATAAGGTTCTTTTTGAAAATTCTGCAAGCTAAGTATTCTTCAAGTGGTCACACTATCTCTAGGAGGTTTTCCTTAAGGAATGACCTTCCAGTAGTTGCGACATCATAAATGTAAAACAGAGACGAGAGGCCTGCCACCTTTTTGGCTTTGACCTGCAATCATCTCCTGATTCACTTTTATATGTGTTGTTGCATAAGGAACCTGTGTTGTGTCAAACTTTTCAAATGGGCACTCTACCATCCTCGCCAAAACAAAACTGAGCATGGCACATCATTGTGCTGTGGTGTTTTTGTAAGCCCTGCAAATTCTCCTTCGCATAGAGAAAACGTACCATCAACGTAATCAACAGAGGAGATAAAAGATCAAGAGTCCTGAAAATTCCAAGAAACGGATCTCCTTGTAGAAAGGTGCTACTGCTGAAGCTGCAAAATGCAAACATCATGTGATTAACTTGCATATCAGATGTAAATATAAAATAATTTGGCATGCAAAGCAAGGCAAAAAGTAAATTAAATCAGCAAAAGACAAGGGGCTCTTTACAGATCAGGTCAGTATTAAAATTCCATGATAGGAATAAATAGTCAGAATTTGAGATTGGGGCCTAAAACCGAACCTTGTTATTGGCAAGAACATAGAAACTCCATGATAGGATAGCCTCATCATTTCCTTCCACTGAAGACAGACACCAAGTCACAAATTTTGCATTTTTTTCTTCTGCGCCATGTCGTCAATGCGAAGAGAGAAGAGAATAAGGCGGAGTTGGCAGAGGGAGGAATTGTCGTAGTAGTCGTTGGTGTGGTGAGGTGAACATGTCGTTTGGGAGAGAGCCTAGAAAGAAGAGAATAAGCGGGAAACAGGGAGAGGAATGGAATTAGATGAATTAAGAGTCTCATGATCTCTTCTTTTATGGACCTGACTTGTGCTTCACTGCTTCGGCTTCCCAATCTCAATCCCAAGCTCAAATTTGCAGCTAAACTTTTTCAATTTCGGGTTTCAGACTTTCAGTCAATCGCCGTGTTCGAAAAATCGGCCTAGGCGGGCGGTAGGCGGCTAGGCGGGCGGTAGGCGGCTGGGCGGGCCTCCTAGGCGGGTTGGGTCTTTTTTCGGTGCCGAACCCGGAGGATGAAGCAGCCGAAACCGAAGAAAACAAATCGAAGCTTGAGTTAATAGAGAAGCGAAATGGCTGTGACTGCATCTGCAAGCTCCGTCCTCTGCGAGTGCAAGCTTCGTGTTGGTGTGAGATATATTTAAAGAGTATAGCCGAGCGGCTATACTTCTAAAATATTCGAGTATATTAATATTTCAAGAGTATAGCCGAACGGCTATACTGTTAAAATATTCGAATGTATTTAGACAGTATAGCCGATCGGCTATACTTTTTAAATCTACAATTTTGTCATATAATTTTAGGCTTTGGGGCTAAAATATCACTTTAGTCCATTGGGCTAGAGTTATTTCTTCAATTATTTTATTTATACAAGCGATACTGGGGAATGAGAATTTAAATTCTTTCCAATGCCTCACATTCTAATGATTTCTAGATATTAGCCCATTGGGCAAGAATAAAAAATAATTTTTATTTATAACAAATAATGCGGGTTAAACCCATAAATACAACAACAAAAATAAGGATCCACGAACATTTTGTGGATCAAAGAATGTTGAATTTCATAGTATAAAATTTCTTGTATAGGAATTTACTTTCTAAAATGTATCCATTGTAATTATGAATTAAACCCAATTATAGCATTTTTCTCGTTGCACTTGACAACCCTGCTCTTGTGCTATGAGATATATTAGTCCTCGTTGTATTCTATGCAGATGAAAAATTGGATACAAAACAGTCTAACGAGACAACGAAGAGAAGTTTGTAGCTCTGTTTTGAAATAAATTGAAGGTATCAGAGGTCATATGACATTGATATAAGAAGTATTCTAAATGAGAATTCAAACAACATGTGTTAGATGAGAAGTAGCATCTCATTCTTATATATACCATACCCACGTGCACCTGAAATTCCCAATGTGAAGATAGGATAAAAGTGCAATACCTCTCTTGTATCTCACAAGCATAGGAGATCCAACTTTTCATGAGGATGCCGATTTGATAAAGAAGCAAGCTGCATATGATATAACCATTATTTCATACATTTCTATTCTCTTTCTCTTAGATTCTTACTGTGTTATTTAGTGAGTTTAGTCCATTTTAACTTAGTTTTGTGTTTTACTAGGTTTGAACAATGAAGATGAAAAAGCAAGCAAAATGATCATTTTTGGGATTGAAAGATGTTTCGCAAGAATGTCCTGTGCAGATCAAACAACTTCATGGAATATACTGTACTGTACTTCCTTAGAGTGAACAAGATGTTGATCTTTATATCGTTGGAAAGATACGAATGTTAGCTTTCTGTAGAATTTTGTGATTCATGATTCGAATGTGTGTGGAGAGAGTTGTGGCCGTTCTAATATAGACAGTTTAGGCAAAATGTGTTCTACGGGTGTTGCAAGGATGTGGGTTTATTTTCTAAGATCTAATCCTATATCTAGTAGGATTTTGGATGACAACTCATCAAAGACAATTGAAGCCAAACTAGGAAAACGGAGTTACCAAGTCAAAAGAAGATTTGCTCCTTATTTAAAGAAGACCAAAAAATAGGGTTCTTGGATGCTGGAGTCGAAAGATCATCAAAGAAGCCGCTACCATCATCAAGTTCTTGAGCATCATCACAACCCATAAGTTTTATTTTATGTTTTCTAGTTTTTTCATTTAGTTTTCTTTGAACATGAGTAACTTAATTATTCTCTAGGGCAAGGATGATGCCCGAACATGAATAGTTATGATTTTTAATGTTATTTAATGAATTCTTAGTTTCTTTTAGATGAATATTTTTAATCACTATTTTAATTATTGCTATTTGTTTAAGTTCTTTGACTTATTACCTTTAATCTAACAAATTCGATTCGAATCCACCACTACACAAATATTCATGTGCTAATTATAAGTGAAACGTGACCGTTTTATTGAGTTAATTCCCTGAGTTAATGCAGTTAATAATGTTTGCCTCAACAAGCCATTCAAAAGGAAACGTATAAAAAAGGAAAATGTCAAACGGTCCAAGCCCTTCAATTCATTTTTCTCACCATTTGTTATTTATTTTTCGTACATGAATTTTTGGCAAATGCTTGACTCAAGCACCGGCACCGATGCCATTTCTTTAATTTCCTTCGCCCTTTTACAGATTTGGGTAAAATTTGAACTTTACCAATTCTTTTATATGTAAAATTTGCATTTTTGAATTTTGTTCTATGTTTCTCGCATCCTCTCGTTATTTTCGAGCCATGATTGACATACAACATTAATTATTATTATTATTTTTTTTAGTATGTTTGAAATTTTTTATTTTTATTTTTGTCAAACTTAGGAAGGAGGAGTGAGGATACTCACACACACAGGTACCATATAAGAGGCTTAAACACAGGACCACTTGGAAGCACATCAAAGGTCTGAGCCAATTCAACTAAAACTCCATTGGTCATTTCATTTTCTTTGCTTATTTGTTTTTGTGAGAATGTGACGGTGAAAATGTCTCACATTAGAAAATTGAGAGACCTAGCAAGGTCAGCCTCAACTTCCTCTAGTTTCTTCTTCTTCTTCTTTTTTTATTTTTATTTTTTATTTATAACTTAAAACTTCTTTTTTTAAAGATTTTTAACTTAAAACTTTAGTAATTTTGAATTTTCAAAATAAAAATAAATTATGAGTAACATGAGAATGTTAAGAAATTATTCATCTCTTAACCAAACTCATGCATTTGAAAATAATAATAATAATAATAATAAAACCCAACAATCAAACCTCATACTTATTATATTTAGTCTCATAATAACCGACTCATACATAATTCGGAAGATTTATTAACTAATAATTCAAGACCATCATATATAATTTGATTAACTACTCATCATCATCACGCATCCATGGAAGGCTATCTTCCTTCTTGGTCGTAGAGTTAAACATGCAAGGGCCATCTTGCACTATTTTCCAGTAAGTACAGTTGTCCTGGTGGTCCTCGGGTGAATAGGGATAGAACCACGAAAATAAACGTAGACCTGGCCATTCAGCGGAGCAGGAGATAGTGGCGTGGCGGTTGAAACCAAATTCAAAGGCAGCATGAGGCGGGAGCACTTGCTGACCGATGGCAGTTAAATTGGCTGCGCAGTCAAGCGTAAGGTTCAAGTTTCCAGTCAGATTATTTGTGAGCTTCAGATACCTTTTGTCAGGAGAACTTTCTGCTGCACCTGTAAACAACAAAAGCATCATTAGCAGCATTCCAAGGAAGGAAGCCATGCTTGTGTTTAACGAATTAAAGATTTTACGTTTGTGGAAGAACGCACAACTGGATGAAGATGTTCATGTTTTTGTCTATTTATTTATAGTCCTGAATTGGAATTTTAATAGTTATGGTAATATGTGACGTTCATTGAACCTATTAACAAATTCCCAGGAATAAATATTGGAAAATGAAGGTAAAAACGGAAGGATAATAATTATTATGTTTGTTTAACACTCCCAGTATAATAATTTTAATTAAGAATGTCAAACAGTCCGACTCTAGAGTTTTCATATTTGTCATACACTACAACACTCAGCCTTCATCCAAAGGCTCACAAAAACATTCAAAGAACCACGGCAGATCAAGGCCTCTCATATATACTCTCACAGGAAAGAAGAAACAACAAAATAATGAAGTGATGGACACCTAACGTCCTGTATCGATAATTTTTTTTTCCTTCTTCCTTTCTCTGCAACATCTTTCCCCAAAATCTTACCTCTTATCAAGCTAACATGTCTCCAAAACCTTTGTAACGATGTCTTCTCTTTCGCCTATATATTTTTTAAGAAAAAATTATCTTTCCTATGTCAATTGAGATGATGAGTGGTTTCAGGAAATGATTCCTCTGTCGTCCATGTCAACTTTCCTGGTTGTTCCTCGCGTCTTTGATTATAATACCAAGCAATATTGCTAGGGGAGACAATTTATAATCTAAATGGTACCCTATAAGCAACAGCTACACCAAACTGGTAAACTCAGAGAATGGTGGCTGCATTGTCTCTATTGTTAGAGGAGACAATTTGCAGTCTAAATAATCAACTTAAGGGACAATTACATATAAACAGGTACTATGAATTTTTGTAATATAGTTTATTTGTAATATAGTGAATCTGGAAAATACAAATCTAGCAACACTCGTGCATATATGCTTAGGGTAGGGCCTTTTTGCTCTAAGTTCTGTTAGGAGGAGATGTTGCATAAAGGAAGAAGAAGAAAAAAAAAATTATGCAGATGATCCTGATGACTTTCAAATGAATTGTGTATTTCCCTTGTTTCTCGCTACATCTCCTCTCTCACCCAAACTTTCTCCCTTCTCTTTTTCTTTTTATTTTTTAACTACTAATATCACCGAGATCTTTTGTGATAAAACACTACACCTACTGGGCTTTGTAGGTGGTTAAGTTGGGGACAATATCGGTGTTGCAAATAGTGTGCCGCTAACCTGTCTTTCTGAAACTTAACATGATATCAGAGCGGGTTGATTTACTAGGCCTTTACCCTTACCCTCCTTACCCAATATGTGGTGTTCACATTGGGCTTGAATGTTTACCCTTACCGCTTACTCAATACATGGTATTCAAGTGTCGGGCTTGAATGTTTGACTCCGATGTGGACTTGGCTCCACGTATGGCCCACTATGTGGCGGTTTCACATGAGGGGCGTGTTAAAGAACACATCAAAAACTTGACTAAATAAAAATTCAACATATAATGAATGGTTCCACTACTAATATCATTGAGGTCCTTTGTGATAAAACATCATATCTACTAAGCTTTGTAGGTGGTTAAGTTGGGGACAATAATGTTGTTGCTAGTAGTGAGCTGCTTACCCATCTCTCTCAAACTTAACATGCATGGTTAGGTATGGTTGAACTAGCTGAATGAACCAATCTTTTTATTTATTTATTTATTATTATTTTAACTTTTCTAATTTTAAATTCTAAAACTAAAATGAATTAGAATTAAAGTGTGAAAGTCAGGAAATTGTTCATAACTCTAGAGTTGTTTAATATTTCTGGGTTTGTTTGTACCGTGACTAACCAAGCAACTAGCTAGGCTAGATCATCCACGTGCCATGCTATGAAAGGTTATCACCTTAACCAAAGAAGCATTACCACAAGTCACAAATCTAAGCAAGGTAAGGAGTCTCATATTGGAAGACTACAAGAGATGGAGACTGCCCCTCATCTATAAAAGGAGACCACTCTCCACTTAGGAAGGGATGACTGGGCTGGGCTTCTCACTTGTTATCTTTATCTTTGGGTCTAATCCCCTTGTTCAAATGTAAACAAACATTATCATAATGAGAATATACTTCTCCGTGGATATAGCCCATTCATTAAGGGTGAACCATGTATATCTCGTCTTCTTTATATTTATCGCTTGCCCAAATCTTCATACACATGCTGAAGGTCCTCACCTTCACCTATCATCCACCATTCTACCTCTATCTAAGTTGACCCTCCCAAAAAGAGCATCAACAGGGTTCAAATGTAGTACCCAGAATTTGAAACCCATACATTGCCTTTTAATGTTTTGACAATAAAAAAAATGAATATGATGGCGCACCACAACAATCAAACTGATCTTACGAAAAAACAGAACAATCAAACTCTCTTAATCAATCTTTATTCCCCATATATAATAACTGGTACATAATATCATCTTTCATTTCGCCTAAGAACTGAACCAGGCAGAATCAAATCACCGATTAATCAATACATTATTTCAAGCGATCTCAGAGGGGTTCCACCCGAAGCACTTTCCATACATGCATGGGCCAATTGGCAGTATATCCCAGTAACACAGCCTACACCTTTCTCGATCTCTCTTGTCTATGTAGACATCAAAATAGTGAAATGTACCTGGCCACTCAAAACTGCAGTAGAATCGTGTAGTGAAAAATGGTTTAGGCCGAAAACTAAATTCGAAGGCGGCATGAGGCGCGAGGACTTTCACGCCAAGATCATCGTCCCCTGATTTGCAGTGAACTGTAAGAGTCACGTCTCCAACCAGCTCATTTTTACTCTAACATGTTTTCTCTTTGGAAAAAAGCTCTTTCCACAAGTACACATGGTTGATGTGAAGAACAAGAGCAACATTAGCAGAGTTGCATAGCCAATGAACGAAGCCATGCTTGCAAATTTTAAAAAGTTTCAATCTCGGTCCAAAAACACTTGTATTTGTCATGGTTTCTTATAGTTACTAGTTGTGCCATTTGGTCTCACACTTGATAGTGCATGAGCTGTAAATTCATGGTAAATTGTGAGGTTCATGGAACCTGGTAACAATTTTCTAGGAAGATATGGGAGAACATGTTAAAAAGTAAGAATAGTAAAATTTGGCTTGCCCTGCTTTCCACGTAAAATATTTTTAATTAAGAATGTAAAACTGCCTTTCAGTTTTCATACAACCAAATTACAGAAATGGAACTTTCTTGTTCTTGGATTTCCTCGAATTAATAGTTGATACAAGTCCTCGAATTCAATCAATAGTTGGGTCTAGTCCTTGAATTATTGTTTGTTGATACAAGTCCTTTGACTAGTCTGCCACGTAGATTACATTCCATTTTTGACATGTTGATTCAAATTTTTGTATTTAACTGATTTGTATTTAATTTTTTTTTCCTATTATATCCCTGTTGTCTAAAATGAGTAAGATGAGAATTTATATGCCATTAATGATTAGATTTGATCATGTACAATTATGGCATGTTTACGTATCAGTAATGGGTATAGGAGGGAATGATTTCCATTTTTGACTTCCCCTACGTTTACTTGTAATCAGGAATGAAAAAAATAAGTGGACCCCACCTCAAAATCCGTAATCACATCCCCTCAAAACTAGGTATCAGATCAACTAGTAGGGGGTAGTCGATACGATTCTCATTCCTTTTTTCCCTTATTAACTTCCAAAAATACCCTTACCACTTTACTATAATTCCAAAACACCCAAACCTAAAAAAATAAAAACTCACTCCAAGAAGTTCAAAGACACCCCAACTTCTTTTTCATTTGGTTGTTTACTAGTTACGTAGGTGAAATATATATTTATTGGAGTTTATTTTTCGTTTGAAATTGGCTCTGGACGAATGTGTTATTAACATTATCATTGAACAGAGTTGTTACTATTCATCTTGTTCAGCATATTGATTCCTCATATTTACATCGCCTTACTGGTTTGCTGCATGATTAGTTTGGTATTCTTAGCTAATTTGAGAATTATATATGTGCTGTGGTGAAAATATGCAGGGCATTTTAGTAATTAAATTAATTTGGATTCTGATTCATGAAAATTAGTAAAAAATAACAATGGGAATCAACCCCATTCCTTTGATAATTCCATATGTTTAGTAAACAGCTTAATGAGAATGATTTTTCCCATACTGATTCAGTACTTCTTTGATTCCTAAATTCTCTGATTCCTTACTTTCTCCATTATTGATACGTAAACAATGCCTTAAAGGAATAATTACATTTTGAATGTAAATGTGAACCTTCATTTTTTTTTCCCTGACTCAAATTCCTATTTAACGTGGATTTTATTATTGCACATATCTTTAGGATTATTTATTCGTTTGGAGATACAATTTCTCCTTGAATTTAGCTTATTAACCAAATGCACATTTTTCTTTCTTGTTCTTCATCTCTATCTTCTTCTTTCTCCATTTCTTCTTTGTTCTCCATCTTCCTCTTTTCTTCATTTATATATATATATATATATATATATCCTATGGTAGAGAATGTTTATCTTGTACGATCAATTGACAATCTGTACATTGCCACATATAATTCTAAAGCCTCCTCATGCTGATGATTTTGAATGTGACCCAAGATCATGGCATTCCATATTACAAGATTCCTTTCCCCTTTCGTTTTCTTCGAAAAGCTATAGGTAATTATTTTTATTTTTGTTCACCCTATGGTAGAGGTATAGTATATACTTTTGTAGATAAATTATCCTATGGTGTAGGTATATTGCCTATTGCATAGGTATATATGTGTTTTTTCATATTTTAGACAATGAATAATAGTATTTTATGTACATTTTTTTTATAGGTAACATACAATTTTATTTGTCTATGTTTGTATATGACTTATAGGTAGTCTTCTAATATATGTTCCTAACTTATATGTAGTATTCTAATTTATGTTCATGACTTATAGGTAACATGATTTATCACGAAGTTTTTTTTGTTGCTAATAAGAATACTATTTACCTGTATGTTAGGTACATAATTTAATGTGGGTGCTTGCCTAATTGATTAGTATAATATGTGGGCCTTTATTTTCATCGATTAATTTGTATTTTACCCATATATTAGGTAAATATTATCAATGAAAGAATTCCAAATTTAAATTCTGAAATTTAATTACAAGTACATAATTCATTAAATTTAGATTTTCTATGTTTTCCTTATTTAACTCAAAGGGTAAAATCGACACAATAAAAAGAGTAATAAAAATCAAAGGACCTCCATCTAAAACCAAAAACGTGTGGACTAAATCCAATGACAGCTAATCTTTTTGGACCTAGATCTAAAAACCTCCTAACAATTTTCTAGGAAGATATGGGAGAACAAGTTAAAAAGGAAGAATAGTAAAATTTGGCTTGCTCTGCTTTCCATGTAAAATATTTTTAATTAAGAATGTAAAACTGCCTTTCAGTTTTCATACAACCAAATTACAGAAATGGAACTTTCTTGTTCTTGGATTTCCGCACCCGCTCTATTTCCCCACCCATCTTATTTTCTCACACGCTCTTTCCACTTATCATTATTCCTAAAATACCATTTAATTATTAATACAAAATTTGGAAGAGGAGGAAAATAAATCATATACAAAATTTTAAATGGGTTAAATTGAATTGGATGATTGATTTTCCAATATAAAAATAAAATATATTGAAACATAACAAAAATGTAATGAAATCAAAACTCATTACTGAAAATAGACGTAGCAAACATTTAATCTTAAAAGAACAGTGGTTCTGTTAAACGAACTTCCAAAGCATAACTCTATAAAGTTTCAGATTTTTCACAATCATAGAGATGCAAAAGCTTATTCGCTAAAAGAACAAGAATATATAATTTACCAGCACTTCAATTTGCGCATCGCCCCCAAAAACAATTTTAATTTTTAGTTCTTCTTGTTCATTTTATTTTTTTAAGATAAGTATTTTTATTCTAGATATAAATCATATATATAATCGAATCACCCCTTGGAGTGACTTGCATTGCCTAGTCCCTTATAGCGACCACCTTTTTCCATGAGGCAAATGGGCGTGCCACCTAGGTTCTTATTATAGTACAATTTTGCCTACTTCATTTGCATACTCTTTTGGAGATGCTCTAAGTTCAAGACATATCAACGGAGTGTAGTCCAATGAAAAAAGTACGTGAGATGCAGACTAGTAGTCTCCCATACATGCATGTTTGTTGGGAAAGATTAACCCAACTCATGTACTTAGGGTTCCACCCAAAGAACTTCGCATACATGCATGGACCATTTGGTAGTATATCCCAGTAACACTTCTTACACCTATCTCGGTCTCTCGTCTACATAGACATCAAAATAGTGAGAAACACCTCGCCAATCAAAACTGCAACAGAATTGTGTGTAGCCAATCACGGTAGTCCAAAAACTAAATTCAAATGGCGCATGAGGGGGAGCAGTTTCACACCTCATCCTTGGATTTGCAGTGAACTTTGAGGGTCAAATCTCCACCCTCATATCTGTGACTCTAACATGTTTTCTCCTTGGTTGTTGTGAACGAGCCAAATTAGCAGAATTGCATTTGCAATGAAAGAAGCCATGCTTAATTTTAAGAAGTTTTATCTTGGTCGAAAAACATTTAGTTGCGTCATGTTCTTTTTTTATGTTTTATTTTTTAATTATAAATAATAATAGTTGTTCCATATGGTCTCACACTTGGTAGTTCCTGAGTTGTAATTTCATGGTAATTTGTGTGGTTCATCGAACCTAGTAACAATTTTCTAGGAAGATATAGCAAAACAAGTTAGGATGGAAGAATGGCCAATAAAATTTTGCTTGTTCAGCTTTCCATGTAAAACTACCTACCTGGAATAATATTATTGGATATGTGACTTCCACATATGCGCCACATTTCTCGACACAGATTGACTGTAGGGACTACTTGTGAGAACTTTAGGAATACTTTGCGTTAAAAGACCATTTTTTTGAAGTCCATTCAATCTATGCTTTGCTCAATTGCCACCATCAAACTCACTTACCCCAACAACAACAAAAAACTTATTATTTATTCATATATAAATTCATCAATGGAGATATGTTCAGCTCATATTCTCCATTTTGCACATAACAACCAACCCAGAGGTAATCAATTTACTAAGAATCCAATACATGACTCCAGATGACAGAGTACGTTAGTTATAATAGGGAAGGCAATCGTCATAAGCGCCGGTATCATCGTCGAACCTGCATACCACGTTTGGTAAAATATTATAGAAACAATCAATACATTGCTCAACGTCTCTCTGGAGTCTGAAGACAACAAAATCGTGAGATTCATTTGGCCATTGAAAATTGCAGGAAACCTCCGTGTCCACCACCCAGATGTTTGGCTTAAAACTGAACTGTGAGGAGGCATGAGGGCCAAGTACTTGAACACCATAATCTCTCTTCGGGGATTTGCAGTGAAAGGTAAGGGCCAAGTCTCCACCCAACTCATTTGTGATTTTAATATGTCTCATCTTTGGAGGAGCAAGCTGCCCTACAGCACACATGGTTACTGTGAACCACAAAAGCAGCATGGGCAACACTACCTTTCCATTGAACGAAGCCATGGCTGTTTCTTTGACGAAGTTTTTTTTTTCTTGTGGCAACACACAAAGGATATAAGTCGTTTTTTTATAGTAGCTAGTCAGGTTCTATATGGCCTCACATTTTTTTAGAAATAATGTGGTAGGTAATGAGGTTCATAGAACGTAGAGACAATTTTATGAGAATAAATGGAAAGCCAACAGGAAATTACAACTAGTTATATTTTTCTTGGTGGTACACGTAGTGCCTGGTTTGCAGCACTATGGTCCTTATGTTACACCTCACACATCAATTTGATCTTACCGTGAGATTTCGTTAAATTTTGTTGTTAAATTGCTGACATGACACATATGTGGTGCACACCATAGACAATGAGAAAATTTCAAGTGGATGTAAATGATAAAGAAAAAAAAAAAAAAAAAAAAAAAAAAAAAAAAAACATGGAGTCAAAAAAAAATAAATAATTTTTTTATTTAAAAAAACCTCCAAAAAAAAAAAACCCATCGGGGAATTTGAATGATTAAAATATACAAATAGACTATACGGGCAGGCATACATGTCATGTCAATCTGTTAGGTTTTGTTGAAAAACCCTAAACACTTTCAAAACTAGTTTAACATTTAAAATATTTATTAAAAAAAAATTTTTAAAGAGATAAAAATTTCAAAACATATATATTTTTTATATTCAAATCCATTTGGCATGCTATTATTGGACATGTAGACTCCACATACATGTCACGTCAAATTCGTTAGGTTATGTTGAAATTTTCATCAATTTAACAAAAATTTCAACAGAACATAACAAATTCGACGTGACATTTATATGGAGTCTAGATGTCCAATAATAACATGCCAAGTGGATTTGAATTAAAAAAAATTATGTTTTGAAATGTTTCTCTTTTTTTATTAAATTTTTTTTTAAAAATATTTTAAATGTTAAACTATTTTTAAAAAAAAATAATGGACCAATAATATCAGAAACAAAATTAAAGGACTAAAGGTGATAATTTCGCAAACCTCTAGGATCATTTATGATAAAACCAAAATGTTTAAAACATTGTTTAATCCACGTGGCGTCCACATCAGCAATCTAAAGGAAAATTTTGACGGAACTTGACGGCGGGACCAAATTGATGTGAGGTGTAATATAAGGGACCAATAATGCAAGCAATAGTCTCAAGTACAAGGAAGAGAAAGGTTTCTCACACACACACACACACACACACCCACTACAAAAGTGTTATGGGGGTTCGAACTTGAAATTAGTAGTATGCACCCATTTTTTGAGTTGATTTTCAATGCCTCAATTTTTGTATGCAGCTCAGGTTCGAATCCCAATCATTTCATTCAATAGTTATACCTTTTATATTTTATTTTTATATACTACTTTAAAAAAAAAAAAAAAAAAAAAAAAAAAAAAATTTTTGTTAGGTTTTGTTTCACTAATGTTTTAGCTTTCCAAATTGGAATCTCATATATATATATATATGTGTGTGCGCGCGCGCACGCGCGCAATCAAAGTCAAAGAATTTAGGCTATTTCAAGTTGGTGCTAAGTTGACTAATGTAGCTAAAATTAACTTCATAATGGCTCAATGTAATCAAGCTCATGAGTGAAAGTAATAATATGTGCATTGCATGCATTATAGTGTTCTCCTGTATGACTAGTCAAATATGCATCCCTAGTCATCTTTTGGTTATCACGTGTTATTGTCACATCATTCCTCTTAGCTTATCTTTAGAAATTAGAACTTGGGCATTTTCTAGAATGTTGAAATGCATTGAAGAGCTTGAGGCTACAAAACCAAGATGATTTGTGCATTCATTTGTAATTAGAATCATTAATAAAATCAACATCTGCTTCAAAATATTTTGTCTAGATGACTAGTCAATATAGGCAAAATGTTTCCAGCACCGGATTTTTAATCAAGTGAAATTTTCTGACTTGTCAATTTTTAAAAATCATGTGAGCTTATCTTCTAATTCAGCTGTGGATTGTCACCTAATGTTTTGTCTTATTCCTACACAAATCCTTGGCTACCAAGTGTCCCCTTGGCTTGCCCAATATAAAAAAACATCGGGGCTAAATTGTTGAGGCCAACACTTTCATTTGGGATTGTTGAGAGGCATTTGTTTGCCTCTGCCATTTTCAGTGAGAGGGGTTCACGGTTTCTTGAGATATGGGTTTTTCAATGAAAAAATTATTTCCAAATTTTTGTTTCAATACCCTGAAATCTTAAGTACTCATGCATTATTGTGGAAAGTTAGAGTAATCCTTCTATGCATTCTTTCTCTGTGTGAGATTTGGGTTTTTCATTATGAGATTTTTTATATGGCTTTTAAAATCTGCTTTGCTCTTTGAAGTCTGCATCTAGCATTGCAAACACCACATCATTCTAGTCTAGGTCAGATTCTTGATTGATTTCTTCAAGAATATGGTTTCTTGAAGGAATTGATCCTTGTTAGTTTTTTCAATTTATATTCCATCGTTCTTGTTCGAACATGAGCTGAATCGCCGGTGCCATGGAGTGAAGGAGCTGATGGTCTAGCTGCCACTTACATGAAAGACTAGTTTCTAGCTCAACTAAGTTGGAAAAGAAGGTTACACATGCAGGTAGTGCTCATTTCCTAAATAGACCTAGGATATCTTAAGCTTGTGTTGCTTCTTCTGTAAGAACCTTCTTTGCTTAGTGGGTTGGCTAGCCAAATTGATGGACCCCAGTTTTCTCAGGGTTTCTAGGCCACCATGTTTTCTAAGTTGATGCTTGTTGAATGTTGGGTTTCTAAGCGAAGAATTTCTGGTGTGTGTCTTATCTATTTGACTAGTCATAATTTGTCTGATACTCTTGTGATTTATGAATGGACACATTGTTCACAATAGTTGTTGCTAGAACTATGGATTCCTAGATTGACGAACCCTGTAGTGTCACATAGATCTCTTCTATATTTGCAGGTTTGATACTTGATATGTGGTAAATTTGTATTTTGTTTGCTTTCTCATAGGTCTATGATTAGTTGTTGACTAGCCATACTGCTACTAGGACACTTGATCATTGTTGTTATAGGTCTACTAGATTAGAGTTTAAATATACCTCTTGCACCTCAGTAACAATTTCAGTTTTTCTCAATAAATAAAAAAACACGTGTTCGCACACTCCAGTATTCTATGCCAGCTTGTTTTTTAAATTAATATTTTATTGGCAGACGTTTTCATCATTTATAACCTAATATATTGCTAGCTAATTCAATTCATTTATTTCATAATTGAGAGAAGTCTAGGTTTTTTTTTTTTTTTTTTTTTTTTTTTGTGTATGTGATGGGATATTTGTAGAAATGTCACATGAACTTATATATCAGTTTTAATTTGTCACCTTAAAGAAAAATTTAAGAGAAATGTCACCTTAATTTTTCAAAATCCATGATTTGTCATATGACTTTAACATCATCTAATTTTTCATCCATGATTAAGGGTATTTTAGTCTTTTCATTTTAAAAGGTGGTTTAAAAATGGAAAAAATTATACAAAATTGTGTATCTTTTAAAATAAACCATTAAAAATCAAGGGTCTTTCCTACCAAATATTAAAAAATTAAAAAAATAAAGAAAGAAAATTGAAATTTTCATTTTTTTTTTCCATCCCCCCTGTCGTCTCTCTCTATTCTCCCTTCCTCCCCAACCACACCTCGCCTCTCCTCTGTTTTTATTTTTATTTTTTGTGTGAAAGGGGGTTAGGGTTTTTCTCCTAGTTACTGACTTCTTTGGGCTTTGTATACTGTGAATTAGTTCATGGGTTTAACATGTCAGAAATAATAATTAATTAAGATTCAACGTGTTTGATAAAGCTTGTGCTTAAAAGGCAATTTGAATCACTAAGTTGAAGATAACATAAACTAGGAATGCAAACAAATCCTCCTATCTTTATAAACCACTGCATCTCACGATTATTACTAAAATACCAAGAAGCAACCAAAACAAGTTGAAACACTGGCAGAACTCCATGTAAGTGTCACGAAGATGCCAACAAGTTTTCCCTCATCTGCTTATAGAAAACCACTAATTTATCACGATCAGGAAGGTTTTCTTTGATTGCAGGCACTTGTTTGAAGTTCTCAGTCCATGCATGCAAGCGGGGAAATACTTGGGCTTCAAACAACTTCACACCAACCACGTCTTCAATGACTCCAAACCAATGAGCAATCCCTCCGAAGGCTATGTCCACTATTCCAATGTTGTCTCCTCCAAAAAACTTCTTCTTTCCCAGAGTACCCGCGTGCTCCTCGATGGTTTTCAGCATCTCTAAGCTCTCTTTCTTGAACTTCACTTGCTCTTCGCCGGTGGTTCTGAAGACCATCCAAATTGAAGGACCCTGTTCAGAATTATAGACATTGAAATATGTAGATTAAAAGAATCTTTTTTTTCAAGACGGTCATATAATGTTTTCCACAGATTGTCAATTTGAATTCTTGACGTAGAAGGATGGCTGAATGGACTGAGAGCAGCTAGTTGGAGTAAGTCCACAAACAACAAAACTTGGGCTCCGAGCTCCAATTTGGGCCTATGACACATCGTCTCGAGAAGAACGCGTGACAAACACAACTCAGTGCATAGCAACATATTAAGTTTTAAGACTGTTTTTAGAATATAGTTATTTTCATATGTAGAGCTCAAAGCCAAAAAGAAACATCTTTTGATTTAACTTTCTTGATCCAATGTCCTCTTTCAATGAAATGAAGTTAATCATTTTTTATTAAATTGAAAAGTCAAAAGATAAGTCAATATAAATTACTGGGTTAACATTACATATGAAGTCGTAGAGTTGTCAAATGTACCTTATCGTCAGCGAATTTAACCCAGAACCGAGCTATGGCTCTGTCATAAGGGTCAGCGGGCAGTAAGGGTGTTTCTGGCCATGTTTCTTCTATGTATTCGATGATGATCATGGACTCACAGATTGGCTTCTCTCCATGAACGAGCACTGGGATCTTCTTGTGGACTGGATTGTATTTGAGAAGTTCAGGACTTTTTCGGTACGGAAGATCTTCCTCTATGTTCTCATATGGGATGCCTTTCAGCTTCAAAGCCCATATCACCCTGCAACTAAATGGACTAGGCCATGCTCCATGTAGCTTGATCACCTCAGCCATGTCTGAGACTGAGAGAGAACAAAGTGTGTTAAGAGCTTGTGTAATTTGGCACACTAAATCATTTATATATAAGTGGTCCAATTTCCTGGTCTGCAAGCTTTACAATTTCGATGTAAAGGGGTTGAATTCAAATAGCTTGTCATCCATGTACCGTACGTAGCCTTTTCTTTTTATATTATTATTTGTGTGCTAATTTCAAATTGCTGTTTCGATGAACCCAACAATTTGCACAAAAGTCAAAGTTAACTACAATGGTGGTGATTATTTTATAGCACTTTGATAATGATCATTCATCTTTCCCCAAGTTATTGCGTTTTCAGTTGAATATACATTTATTTATTCAACTTTAACATCTTTATTTATTGGCTTAATTATGTACATGCCCCCTGTGCTTTTACGTTTTTCTCAGATTACCACCTGTGGTGGAAAACGTCTCAAAGTACCCCCCAACGTATAAATAACCGTCTCAATTTACCCCATCCGTCAAATTTCTTGACGGTCCGTTACGAATAGTGGGCCCCACTTCGTTTTAACCTTTAAGCTGTTCGAATAAGGGTTTCTCAGTTTGTAACAAAGGGGAAATTGGGTTTAGGGTTCATTGGAGAAGAGGAGAAGAGGGTTGTTGTCAAAATCTGAGGGTTCCTTCGATTTTGGGAGAAATTGGAGAAGAAATCATTCGTTGGCGTTAGACTCTAAGGCTAGAAGGTGCGAAGATGGTGGTGCTTAGAGAATCTGGAGGTTGTCAACCCATATGTAAGTGGACCCATTGTTACTCGATTTTCTTGATTTTGGCATGTGCATTGAACTGTTGTTAGGATTTTGTTTTTGTTTTTTGTATACTTTTTGACTCTGCTGGTTCTGGTGTGATCATTGTGTGGTCCTTGCATGTTCCTAGTGTGGTGTGTTGCTCGAAATTTTTTTGTTCTTTCATATATTTTTTTATTCTGTGCTGGCCCCAATATACCTTATGTGGTCCTTGGGTGTTCCTTGTATTATCCTTTGTGTGGTCCTTCTTTTCTCTTTGTGTGTTTTTTTCCATTTGTTAAGTGAATGTTCCTATTACGCAGATAAAGATGCTGATGAGGTTGTCACATTTAAGTTTTTCCATGGAGGTAAACTAGTGAAAAATAGAAAGGACAGTCAGTGGTCTTATTTAGGTGGTGAAGTCAGTTGGTTTGATTACTGTGAGGTTGACTATATGTCCATGTTAGAGCTATTTGGAATGGCTAAAGATTTGGGATATGACGATGGGTATGATGTGAGTTTTTATGGTGAAGAGTTTGGAACTAGCAGACTCATTCAAATAATATCTGATAGTACACTTTTAGCTTGTATGAGCATGGTACCTAAAAGCAATAGCAGGGTTGTAGTTTTGTACTTGAAGGTAGTGAGCTTAACTTCAAGCCAAGTGGGGAATGATAGCAGTGATAAAGAATATTCTTGTTCTGAGAATGATGATAGCAGTGATCCAGACTTTGAAGACAGTGACTATGCACAGAGTGATGAAGAGATTGAATTATTGAAGAATGATGATAAGTGGTTTGAAGGTTATGTGGATCATAGTATTTTTGACAATGATCCTAATGCAGAGCAAAATGATGAGTCAGACAATGGAGAAGAGTCACCTACACTTACCTGCCCAAATAGTTCACAAAGTGAAGATGATGCAGTGGGTGAAGTAAGAAGGAAGAAGAATAGGATGCCAAAAGGTGAAGATTTCAGACCTGAAATTGATATGGGAAGCCCAAGTTTCAAAATAGGTTTAAGGTTTGCAACTGCCGAGTTGTTTAGAAAAGCTGTGAGGATATACTCCATTAATTGTGGAAGGGAGTTGATTTTTATGCATAATGACCGTAACAAAATAAGAGCAGTATGTGAAGAGGGCTGTCCTTTTGTTATCTATGCTTCAAGTGTTAGTGGTAGCACTTACCTGCAGGTGAAAACCTTTAATCCTACACATGTTTGTAGCAAGGGGACTAAAAATATACATGCTACTGCTGGCTGGTTGGCTGAAAGATATTCTGGGCAGTTAAGGCTCAATCCAAATTGGACTGCTTCTTCTTTTGTAGAGCAAGTTCACCAAGACTATGGTTACAGACCATCTAGAGCAACTGTGTACAGAGCAAGAGCCATGGCAGTTGACATTGTAGAGGGGTCTTACAGCAAACAATATGAAGTATTGTGGGAATATTGTCATGAGTTAAGAACCAGGAATGTGGGAAGTACAGTTATCATTAAATCTGAAATGGAAGGTGATAGGCCACGGTTTCAAAGAATTTACATCTGTCTTGCAGCCTGCAAGAAGGGGTTTTTAGATGGTTGTAGGCCTGTGGTTTGCTTGGATGGGTGTCATGTCAAAGGGCCCTCACCCTGGGCAAGTGCTTTCTGCAATGGGAGTTGATGCAAACAACGGAATGTTTCCACTTGCCTATGCATATGTAGAGATTGAGAGCAATTCAACATGGCTGTGGTTTTTAGAATTATTGAGTGGTGATCTCAATATTACGAATAGCCATGGTTATGTATTTATGACTGACAAACAAAAAGGGTTAATAGATGCTGTGAATGCTCTATTCCCTCAGGCAGAGCATAGACATTGTTTGAAACATCTATATGGGAACTTCTATTTGGAACATAGAGGTCTTGCCTTGAAACATCAAATGGAAGCAATTGCTAGAGCCACAACAGTGCCATGGTTTCATGCAGAGATGACAAAGATGTTGCAGTTGTCTAAACCTGCACATGATTGGCTCATGGAGAAAGATCCTAGGCATTGGAGTAGGGCATATTTCAAGAGTGATTCCAAGTGTGACATGCTTATGAACAATCTATGTGAGGCATTCAACCGTAGCATACTGGATGCCCGAGACAAGCCTATTCTGACTATGCTAGAAAGAATTCGGTTGTATATAATGTTGTTGATGGCGGGAAGAAGGGTTCTCTGTGAGAAATGGCATGGACAAGTTGGGCCAAGAATTAGAAAGATATTAGAGAAAAACAAAGCAAAAGCTCAGTGGTGCATTCCTAAGGCTGCTGGACAGAATCAGTTTGAAGTAATGCACCATAGTGGCCGCACCTTTGCTGTTGATTTGAATGGCCACTCTTGTTCATGCCATGCTTGGGATTTGAATGGAATACCATGTTTGCATGCATGTGCTGCAATAAGTTGGTTTCATGGGAATCCAGAGGACTTTTGTGATGCAGTGTACAAGAAAGAGGCTTATTTGAGAGCCTATCAACCAATGATTATGCCTATGACTAGCCAAGATCAGTGGATGAAGGTTAATTTACCTCCATTACTCCCTCCGAAATACCACAAGCAGCCTGGTAGGCCTAAGAAGACAAGAAAACAAGCTGTTGAAGAACCTAAACTTCCTTCTAATCCATATAAGCTTCCTAGGTATGGTTTACCTTTAAAGTGTGCCAATTGCGGTGGAGAAGGGCATAATCGAAGTAGTTGTAAGGTATGTGGTTTTTAGAATTATTGCTTTACATTTAAATGTATTTGATTTGGTTTCTGACTTGATGACTTTGGTTATTAGGAACCTAGAAATCCCAACATAAAGCCTACTAGGAAGAGGAACATTGCCAAGGACAAACTTGCAGTAAGTGCCACAGTTTCAACTATGTTTTCACTCATCAAAATTTTATATCATGGAAACTTCTAATTATTATTTGTTTTAGGTAAGAAGGAGAGATGGTGGAGACCAAAGTGGCGGACAACAGAGTATGCAATTAAGGCAAAGGAAACAGTCAAGCACTTCCCAAGGGCCTTCTCAATCCCAGGCATCTCAAGTAGCTGCTGCTTCTCTATCCCAACCATCTGAAGCAGCTGATGCTTTTCAATCCCAGCCATCTCAAACACCTGAACCTGCCAAATTATCTCGAGTACAACAACGTCGGAAGAGGATGAAAGATCAACAGAGGAGCCATTTTGTCAAAGATCCTTTTTTTCATCCTTGAATGTTGTGGAAGACTTTAATGGTTGTTGGTTGTTATGTTTGGAACCTGTTAATGTATGTTACTGTTTTGGAACATTTAAATGTATTTGATGTATGTTATGGTTTGAATATTTGATGTATGTTATGGTTGGACCTGTTTTGGAACCTGAATATTTAATGTATGTTATGGTTGGAACCAATTTTGGAACCTATTTTGGTTTGTGCATATTTCCTGAGGTTGTTATGGTTGGAATCTGTTTTGGAACCTGTTTTGGTTTGTGCATATATTCATAAGACTGTTATGGTTGGAACCTGTTTTGGTTTGTGTTCTGTTTTGGAACCTTTTCTGTTTTGGTTTGTGCTTATAATGACAGGTGCTTTTGCTAGTTTTGGGCTTTGCCTCTTGCTTTCCAGATTCCAGTAAACTTTGGCATGTTACCAAAAGCTACATATCCACCATAAACTTTGGCAAAGAAGGCAGGTCCTGCTTTTTTAGGGAAAACTGAATTTTGGTTATCTTCTTCTACATTCATCAAGAAATTACCATTCAATTTACCATTCATATCACATATCAAACTTAACTAGCATTACATTACTTAACTAACTAGCATTACATTACTTAACTAACTAGCATTACATTCATGTCACCATTTGTAACCTCTAAACAGCTTACCATTCATGTCACCATTTGTAACCCCTAAACAAATTACATATCCAGTAAACTTAACTAGCATTACATTACATTACACCAAATGACATTACATTACACTGCCAAAGTGTCTTACATTAGATTAGCATTTGTTCTCAAATTAAATTTGCCCATTAAACTACTGCCAAAGTGCTTAACTACTGCCAAAATGCTTAACTACTGCCAAAATGCCTTACATTACATTAACATCAGGTATCAAATTACAATGCCCAATGAACTACTGCCAAAGTGCCTAATTCATCTTCATGGCAAACACCACCAACCACGAAAGCAACATAGCAGCCCACAATATTTTGACTTTGCTCGAATATTTGCATTTTCCTTCTCCACCCTATCAATCTTCCTCAGCAAACCAGGTATCAACGATTTTGAACGCTCACACATTTCTGCATCAAACCACTGAAAAAACCTACATCCTTTTTCTCCCCTTCCCTGTATCAACCAAGAACAATGACTGAAAATTTGGGTGGTAAAATGACTGAAAATTTCATCAATCACTGACAATTTCATCACTAACAACTCTATCAATTTGTGATGCCCAAAATAATGACTGAAAATTTTATCTTAAACATGCTTACCTTTGACTTTGGGCAGACTAGAAATCTTCGCCCTGGGTTTGAACTGGTCCAAGAAGTCTGCATCCGTGCTAACTTCCCACAATGACACCATTGGCCATGCCCTCCTTCTCCTTGCTTCTCTCCTGTTTCCATCATCCCAAATCTTCTACTCCACAACCTTCCAATTTCAAACTCCACCTCAGAGTTTTACAAAGAATGATTTCTTCTCCAATTTCTCCCAAAATCGAAGGAAACCCTCAGATTTTGACAACAACCCTCTTCTCCTCTTCTCCAATGAACCCTAAACCCAATTTCCCCTTCTTACAAACTGAGAAACCCTTATTCGAACAGCTTAAAGGTTAAAACGAAGTGGGGCCCACTGTTCGTAACGGACCGTCAAGAAATTTGACGGATGGGGTAAATTGAGACGGTTATTTATACGTTGGGGGGGTACTTTGAGACGTTTTCCACCACATGTGGTAATCTGAGAAAAACGTAAAAGCACAGGGGGCATGTACATAATTAAGCCTTATTTATTGGCTTAATTATGTACATGGCCCCTGTGCTTTCAAACTTATCTAAGATTACCACTTGTGTTTGCAAACGTCTCAAAGTACCCTCCAACCTTTTAAAAATCGTCTCACGTTACCTGTTCCGTCAGTTTTTTTGACGTTTGGTTACGAACGTTGGGCCCCACTTCCTTTTTTCTTTTTTTTTTCCTCCCCCCCCCCCCCCCCCCCCCCCCCCCCCCCCCAAAGAACGAGAACAGCCCCCTCCCCAACCGGCGGGTTTTCAATCGATTATTTACCCTCCAAAACTCAGAAATTTCTCCTAACCAACACAACTAGCAACAAGAACAGCTCGAGAGGTTGAAAAACCATACCTGGATCGAAGCAAATGGTGCTCGGAATCGCCCGAATGAGCGATGAAAATTTTGGGTAAAAACCGGCCAATTTCTTGCTTGTTTCGGCGATCCAGACGGCGGTTGGAAACGGCTGAGATGTGAGGCTGGTAGAGGACAACATGCTGGTTCTTTTGATACTCATGCTGTCTCTTGGGGTGGCTGGAGGAGGAGATGACGGCCCAAAAACTGTTCGGATGAACAGTAACAAATGGGAGGGGCTTCTATTCTTGAACAGTAACAAAAATTTAACAGAACGTCAAAAAAACTGACGAAACGGATAACGTGAGACGGTTTTTAAAAGGTTGGAGGGTACTTTGAGATGTTTGCAAACACAGGTGGTAATATGAGATAAGTTTGAAAGCACGGAGGGCATGTACATAATTAAGCCTTATTTATTTGCTGTTATTTATTTATTCATTCATCTTTCCCCAAGGTCTTGGGTTGTTTCGTGTTCTGTATTTGACCAAAGTTGGCCTCAACAAATTTCGATCCAAGTAAAACTTAGGGATCTACATACTTTTTTCAATTAACTAAAGTACGACTTTGAGATTAGATAACTAAAAAAATAAAAATATTTGACCATATGTATGAGATTTTGGAGCCTTCTGTTAGGGCTAGAATTTTAGATTGAGAAACTGATTAACTGATGGATCGACCTTTTTCTTAATTATTTCATTTTCGATGGGCGAATTGAACATAACAAATATATGGTGGTTCGGCTCACGGTTTCATTCTTCCAAACTAGCAGTTCGACTGAACCGAACCGACATAGCAAAAAGTACTAAATATTTGAAAAGTTTGAGTCATGAGATTTCAAACTTCTAAAATACATAGCTTTTTCAAACAAAATTAATATATATATATAATCCTAACTGTATCTACTTTATTTTCTCACTAACCCTATGTCCTCTCTCTCTCTCTCTCTCTCTCTCTCTCTCTCCCCTTCTCTCCCAACCGCCTCACTCATCCACCTCTTATCTATTTCTTCTTTCTCTCCAACCATTTATTCTCACCCCTCTTTCTCCTCCTCACCGCCGCGCTTCTTCATCTCCACATCTCTTCCTCTTCTTTGCTATCTACTTTAACCCAATGACTGAGACATTTTAGTAATTAGTACCTCTCCTATCTCAATTCCATATGGTTTAGTAAAAAACTTCAAGAGGAATTCGGAATCTAACTCCCCTCAATTCAATTATTTCTAATCCAATTATAGATTAGTAAACATGCCATGAGAGATGAGAGAGGTACGGTTTAGAGTGGGAGAAAGGTAGGGTCACCGGGCTTGGAGTGATATAGGTATTTGATGGGCTTTTGGCTTAGTTAGATATAAAGTTGGGTTTAAGGGATTTAGATAACAATTGGGCTAAAGGTATAAAAAAAATTCGGCTTAAAATATAAAAGTAAATAAATTAAAATAACCAGTTAGGTTTGATTTGGACCGGTTTTAATAAGGTAAAAATTGAGATTGGAACGAGTCTTCTTTTTGGTTTTCTGAGTTTGATTTTGTTGAGGGTTGGATTTGGATGTTGTTATTTTTTTTTTTCAATCAATTTTTTTCAGTTTGGTCCTGCGGTGATTTTTTTTTTTTTTTTCCCCCCCCTTTTTTTTTTTTTTTTTTTTTTTTTTTTTTTTTTTTTTTGAAAAAATTTTCCACTCACCCCCAAAAAACCAAACTCCGCCTTACGTAAAGTTGCAAGAGTACGCTTAACCTATGGATTTGAAATCACTGCTTATATACCTGGTATTGGCCATAATTTACAAGAACCAAAGCTCCCTTCTGCTGAGAAGACCCAAGTAGGAGCTATTCCTGCGTCATCTGCCAGGGTCAAATATCTTGTTGGTGTAGATAGCAAGAAGATTGGTGGTATGCGCAACATTAGGGATGTTCCCCTTGAGCCTCTTGCTGATGAGTTTGGAGATCATGATATACTCTGTGAAGTAGTCCTTGCACGGTCTAGCTCACCCGTTGAGAAGCAAAGAGGTGCAGATGCTCATCTCTGAAGTTCGGGACGTCTGCATAAGTTGAAGAGTGGAAGTCGATCTGGGAGGTCTGTTCATCCTTGGTTTTATTGCTTTTGTTGGTTCTCTGAAACTCAGTCTTAGATTTTGTCCTACGGAATGATGAAGATATTGGTAGTACATGATTTTATTGCTTTCTCTGGTTGTTGATTTTTGCACTTATGCAATATGCATCATATTGGGGTTTGGCTTTTAAATTGGTTTCTTACGTAAGTGTTATTTTATCAATTTTAAAAAATGCTCAGTAGTCATTTCCAGGTTCTTGGCAGGATTTAATCGTCTAAAATTATTCAAAATGGATTGTTGCTAAAAGTTAAAAAGTACTATATTTTCATAAAACACAGAAGAAATGGAGTGAAATTTTTATGATATATTCGTATTATACATTCGTGTTTTTATGATACATTCATTTTTATGATATAGGTATGTATTTTTCAACAATACATTCGTGTTCTATACACATCTCATGTTTTCTTTAAAAAGAAAATATACAATAGTCATATTCTACATGTACGTACGTATTTCTAATGTTTTATACACGTATTTTCTACAAAATTTTCAGTAAGACACACAAAATTCACGTATTATACAAATAATTCTCACATATTATTGAATAAGAATAACATATGGTATAAAATATCAAATAATGGAAGATTAATATCTACTTTGGATATGTTGCAAATTAACATCCATAGGGTACAAACTAATGCAGCCGTGCGGCTATACTATGATATTTTTTTTTAATAATAAAAAACGGTATAGTCGGTCGGCTATACCTTTTTGACACATGGCTTCAATCGATAGACGTTCTTCTTTTAAAAAATAAAAAAAAGGTACAGCTGCCCGGCTATACTCTATGTTTTTATTTATTTAAAGGCATGTGTTGACAAGTGGGGCCTAATGGATGTGGGTCCTTTTTTTTATAAATAAAAATCGTATAGCCGCACGGCTATTCTCAGTTTTGAAATTTTTTGAAATAAGACAGGTGTTGACACGGGCCGCCTAATGACTGGGTGTCCTTTTTTATATTAAAAAATAGTATAGCCTATACTCAGTTTTGGAATTTTTTTAAAACTGTAAAGCCGCTCGGCTATACTATTTTCACACAGCGGCTACTCTTTTTTTTTCTTTAGAAAATAGTATAGCTGCCCGGTGTTATTGGTTTTTTTATTTTTTTATTTTAAATTGTCCTCAATAAATAGTATAGACAAGCGGCTATAGTCTTTTACATATGTATGCATATATATATATATACATATGTTGGTGTGTATTTTTCAACAATACATTCGTATTCTATACACGTCTCACTTTTTCTTTAAAAACCAAACATACAATAGTCGTATTTATTGCTAGCAAATTCAATTCATTTATTTCATAATTGAGAGTCAAGTCTAGGTGCCTCTTTCTTTTCTTTTCTTTTTTATTTATTTAAAGGGGGTTAGGGTTTAGAGTGTTTTTTTGAAACTCAAAGTGAAAATGGCACTAGAGTGTTTTTTTGGGAGAGAGGGGGTTAGGGTTTTTCTCCCAGTTACTGACTTCTTTGGGCCTTGTATACTGTGAATTAGTTCACGGGTTTAACATGTCAGAAATAATAATTAATTAACATTCAAGGTGTTTGATAAAGCTTGAAGCCCATATCACCCTGCAACTAAATGGACTGTTCCATACTCCATGTAGCTTCACCTCAGCCATGTTTGAGAGAGAAAACAATGTGTGTGATCTAACTTCTTTGACTCACCAAAGCATTTTACATATGATATGTTTTAGCAAAAGAAAAATAGAAAGAGCATAAAAATAAAAAAGACAAGTAGGTTCAATGGCTTGGGCAGTACGCTATACAAATTGGATTAAACAAACTATAACGGATTTGTTTGACTAAAAAAAAGAACTATAAAGGGGTTGAATTCAAATAGCTATTTTGAAATCATGAAGGTTTATCTAACTAATTTTAACCATTTTCCTTTTCTTAAAGTCTCTGTCATTAGTGTATGACTTTTGAGTTTGAACATAGTGGCCTCTTGGTAATAGAAATTTAATTTTTATTAGCTGAAGTACCATGACTCAAATCTTATTATAACATAACTGACCTATAGGATTTAGTTATAGATAGGTTGCTTTCAGTGATTAGGAGGAGATTGGATTAGTAGATAGATAAGGATCCAAATCCAATTCCCAAAGTTTAGCACCTAATTAACTCAAATATCTGTGTGAGAACATGTAGGTGTAAGTGCTCGTACATGTTTAGATGCTCCAGAGTAACAATCAACCAAAAGTAAGCAATCGATAGGCGACAAGGCAGTGGAAAGTTAAATAAAGACTAGATATTCCTAGAACCTATGTATCAGTGCAGTAAAGACTACAATGTTGGACAAGTATTTTTGTTCTAAACAAGTAAAAGAAGGTCATAAATGACGGATTTTGGCCGTTGTCTAATTCAAAATTTACCGTTGTCTATGCGACTGACAACTATTATTCCACTAAAGAGGACGGTACATCGTCTGTTGCTGCTCTTGACAACAGTAGATGTTCTTATTCATAATATAGAAACCCAGAAAGGTAGGAAACTAAACAAGGATCCCGGCCATTTCTTGTCCCCGAGTTTAAGATAATATAAACCTTGGATAAACCACAAGGAAAGGAACCAAAACAAGTTGAAGCACTCAGAAATCTTTTGCAAGTCTCACTGAGACGCCAACAAATATTCCCTGTGACTCTTAAAGAGGACCAACATTTTATCACGATCAGGAAGATTTTCTTTGATCACAGGCACTTGTTTGAAGTTTTGAGTCCATGCGTGCAAGCAAGGAAATGCATGGGCTTCAAATAGCTTCACCCCAACCACGTCTTCAACAACTTCAAACCACTGAGCAATCCACCCAAAGGCTATGTCCACTATTCCAATCTCGTCTCCTCCGAAAAATTTCTTCTTTCCCAGATTGCCCGCGTGCTCTTCGATGGTTCTCAGCATCTCCAAGCTCTCTTTCTTGAACTTCTCTTGCTCTTCGCCGGTGGTTCTGAAGACCATCCAAATTGCATTACTCTGCCAGAATTAATTGAGACTGTTATTATTATTATATATATGTGATCGACAAATTAATCCTAATGTTTATTATGAACTGATTATGTGCAGGCACGGAGCCACGCTTCAGCTCCAAGTAACTCCAGCATTTCATAAAAACTTTACTCTATTGTAAATGAAATTACCCACAAAAAATATGGAAAAATCTACATTATTGGCCCCACAAAAAATGATGTGGAATCACGTCTAGAACATGTAAATGAAATTACCCATAATCCACGTCCTTATACAAACCAGATCTTTTACTTGGCCAAAAAGATGCATTTTTGGTTTAATTTGAGGGTCAAGAAATCAAAATAGAATAGTGGGTTATAGTTATTCAATGTGAATATATATTTGTACCTTTTCTTCGAAATATTTAACCCAGAACCGAGCCATGGCTCTCTCATAAGGATCAGTGGGCAGCAAGGGGTACTTCTGTGGCCATGTTTCTTCTATGTATTCGACGATGATCATGGACTCACAGATTGGCCTTTCTCCATGAACGAGCACTGGGATTTTCTTGTGAACTGGGTTGTATTTTAGGAGCTCAGGACTTTTGTTTTGAAGATCTTCTTCTATGTAATCATATGGGATGCCTTTCAGCTTCAAAGCCCATATCACCCTGCAACTAAATGGACTGTTCCATACTCCATGGAGCTTCACCTCATCAGCCATGTCTGAGAAGAGAGAATGATTCAACTTCTTTGAATCCCCAAAGCACATTTTATATATGGATCTGTTTTAGCAAAGAAATAAATAAAATGTAAAAAGCATTAAAAAAAATTGGGCTTGTCCAATATAGATTCCTACATTTTCTATTTCCTAGACATATACCCATCACTCTATAAATCTATGTGTAAAACCCAATTTCAAATTTAAATGACTAGTAGGATATAAGAGATCGTAGTATTTCTATGTTTTTACATCATTGCCACCAAACTTCATATTTTATTTATAATTTATTTCAAGCATTTCATTAACTGCCATAATTGTAATTAATATACTCCCTATTAATAGCATATCAATCACCCCATTTCTTTTAGTTGTCATCTCCCTCTCACATCTCGCCCCTAAAATAAAAAAAAAAAAAAAAAAAAAAAAACAAATGTAAATTACATATCCAATAATGTACCTATAAAAAAATATAATATAAATATATACATATAAATATATATTTTATATTAAAAAAAAAAAAAAAAAAAAAAAAAAAAAACAGTTACTTTGTAATTGCGTATATTTTTCATAATTAAAAATAGGTACACAATAATTTATATAAAATATAGGTACATTATTTACCCACAGGTAAATTATTTTACAATATACCTGTAAATGTGTATAGGTACATTATTTGGAATAGATAATTATGTACACTTTTCATACTAGGTAAATTATGTTTTTCATAAAACAAACAAGTAATAGGTACATTATTTTTTCAACATAATTAGTATGTACAGTTTTATTCATAAACAATTATAAAGTGGATTATTAGTCATGTATAATTCATAAAAAGAAAATAACATAAACATTTTATTAAACAACCCGATTACCTAAATTTGAATTTATTGTTAAATTTTTTTAAAATGTTTCAAAATTAATTCCTACATTCATTACAACCATTTGGAGATCTTTCCAAATTCAACATCTGTCATTATATACAATTCAATTAACAACTGTTTCCATATTGATTCCTACATTAATATACAAAATGCAATAATGGCTTAGTTGGGGGTATTTTTGGAATCTGAAAAGTACAATAAATAAGATTTTATGCTTAATTAGGTAACTTGCTGAGTTGGATTCTAGTCATGGGTTTTTACTTATACAAATTGGGTATTATTTATATAAACAAAAAGTGAAGGGTTTTAGGTACGACAAATTGAATTTGAAGGGTGTAAGCCAAATTTACTAAAAAAATTACAAGTAGGTTCAATGGCTTGGGCAGTACGCTTTACAAATTGGATTAAACAAACTATAAATGGGTTGAATTCCAATAGCTTGCCATAGCACCTTTTCTTTTTATACCATTATCTTAGTGTTATTTTTCAAATTTCTACTTGGATATATAAAGCAAAATGTTGCACAGAAGTCTAAAATGTAAATTTAGTGGCGGTCATTGCCTTGCATTATATATATTTTTAACTAAATCAAGGTTGATTTAGCTATTTTTCATTTCCTTTTCTTAATAAAGTCTCTGTCGGTATTGTATGACTTTTGAACTAAGGCAATAAAGAAAGAACCGAAGAAGATCCTCCCTGCCTCATGGGGTTGAAATTTAATAATCTCTATAAGCTGAAGTACAATGACTCTCAAATCTTATTATAAAACTGACCTAATTTTGTTTTGGATAGGTTGCTTTCAGTGATGAGTAGATATAAGGATCCAAATCCAACTCCCAAAGGGTCATTTAACACCCAAGTCAAATGTTTGTGTGACAAGTGTAAGTAGACCTGTCAATGGATAAGATTATCGGATTGAAAAGTCCAATCCATCCTTTATTAATTACACCGAATTCAGATCGAAATCTGATCCATTGATAGGTCCATGTGTAGGTGCTTGAGGGCTATTTTAAAAATAGTAGTTTTGAGTAGGGGTGCATCTCATCCGAATTATCCGCATACCGACGGTACTGTACCGACAGTTTGGTTTGGTTTGGTTAAATAATTATTTTTTAATTTTAATTATTCCGATCCAATTCATTCCAAAATGTTTGGTTTGGTTAACAGAAACAAAATTCCTAACCCGACGGAAACCGTACCGATCCGATATTTATACTTATTTTATTATTTAAATACAAAACAAGAAACCAAAGGTAAATACAATCACCACTGTATCACTTCTTTACCACCATTGTATCACTTACGCGGGTACTGTAGCATTGTTTGGTCAGAGAGGAATTTATGAACTTCCTATGTTTTCCAGTTTCGACCTTTGTCCCGTTTTTTACCTGTAACTTTCCAACTGTTGATCCAAATTTTATGTTCTTTATATAGTTGGATTCATAATGAAAAACTGAAGAACTCAACGCAGAACAAATGTCAAAATCATTTACATAAATGTAGAGAATTCAATAAAAGAGCACTCAAAGGTTCAAACAACAAATACAAGTGGCTCCTAGTACATCTTGAGTACATATTGAATGATATAGTGACTAAGTTATTTGATTTCATACTTGGATGAATTAGACTATGGATTTATATATTTTACAAGGATAATTTGGTGTATTTTTTCAAGAACTTATGTTATGTGAAAATATTATAAATTGTATTTTTATTAGTATGTTTTTATTACGGTACTACCTGCGTACCGGCCAATCCGAACCAAATATTAGGTTAACCGATCCGAAATCTACCGAAGTCTTTGGTTTGGTTAACGGAAGAGAAAATGGTCTACCGAAGTGCTTTGGTTCACGGAAGAGTCTTCTACCGTTTCGAACCGATCCGCGCATAGGCCTAGTTTTGAGGTGGACCAAGAAAAAAAAAACCCAGTGATTTTCAGCATAGATGTGTGTTCAACTGTTATTGATAGGCAAATAATGAGGAAAAAAAAATGAGGAAGGCAACAAGAACCTTATCCAACGCTATTTTAAAAGTAGTAGTTCAGAGGTGGACCAAGAAAAAAAAATAGAAAAAACAAGTATAGCCGTGGGGCTATACTATTTCTTTTAAAAAAATTGGAGGACACCGTGTAGAGCCGCGCGGCTATAAAGATGTAAAGCCGTGCGGCTATACTATTCTTCTTTGACACATGGCGGCTGTACTATTTCTTTTTTAAATGAAACAACCCGGTATAGCCGGCGGCCATACTATTTGTTTTTTAAAAAAAATTGGAAAAACCAAGTATAGCAGGCTAGCTATACGATGTCTTTTATAATGAGGATGATCCTTCGGCTAATGTTGGAGGTCAGAAGCAGCATGTATGCCAGGATTGTGGAAAGTTGTTCAAATTTGCTTCAAAGCTGCGGAAGCGTGAGAATTCTCATGGTAGCTTTCATTTCTCAATTCGATCTTCTTTTTGTATTCTGCCTTGTGTGTGCGCGTCAGTGGTGAATAATGTTGTGAGATAAAAAAATTCTGAAAATGGGGGGATGTGCTGTTGTTGAAGTTTTTGGCAGTATGGTTGATGCAAACTCTAAATATGTCCTTTTATTTGTATAGTTAAGCTGGATTCAGTGGAGGCATTCTGCTCTGAACCAGGCTGTATGAAATATTTTTCTAATGAGAAATGCCTTAAGGCCATATTCAGTCCTGCCACCAACATATCACCTGTGAGATATGTGGGACCAAGAAGCTGAGAAGGAACATCGAATGGCATCTCCGCACGCATGAAGGGGGAGGTGCTTCAGTGGAGAGAATTAAATGCGGTTGTCTTCACACATTTTCAACTGTGAGTTACTGACTTGACTTTTAATGGGTTGTATGTACACACATAAAGAACAAACAGATTTCATTATTTTGGAAAGAAAAAAATTAGTTTTTCATTCTTTGCGTTGCCATTGTACATGTTAGTTTTTTTATTGTTTCCTTTTCTGATTTTGCTTACTTTTGCAGAAATCAAATCTCCATCAACAAGTCAAGGCTGTACACCTTGAACACAAACCTTTTGTCCCTAGCTTTTCGGGTTGTGGCATGAGAGCATGAAAAGACTGGACGTCATGTGTATGCATATGTGAGTATTATTCTTAGATCATTCAATACCATCACGTTTAGGGTGAACTTCCTGTCGCCTACACATAACATTTAGGGTGAACTTGCAGCGGTGTTCTCCCGCCTACTGCCTAGGAGCACTTAGGAGCCGCCTAGGCACCGCCTACGTGTCAAACTAGTATAGCCGTGCGGCTATACTAAAAAATATAGCCGCCCTGCTGTACCACGTGTCAAAAATAGTATAGCCGCACGGCTATACCATTGCGGCATACCATTTTTTAAATAAAACGTAGTATAGCCGCGCGGCTATAGGATTTATAATTTAAAAAAAGCTCGGAACCTGAGAGCTGTAATGGTGCGGTGGGTACCGTAAAGAGCACCCGATAAATGGAAAACTCGGACATTGACGAGCCAGAGAAGAAGAGGCCTCATTTAAACTCATTTTCGCTCACCATGGCTCGTAGCTCCACCACTTCTCCACCACAACGTAATCTCTCTCTCTCTCTCTATCTCTCTCTATCTCTCTCTATTTACAGTCTGCTTGGTTACCGACGGAAAAAATGGTTATGATCAAATTTTTTGGTTGAAGAAAAAAGGTGTTTTATTTTTTTAAATTACTGTGATTGATGGGTGATTGGAGTTTGGGAAATTTCTGCATTGGATATGCTTTTGAGAATGTGAAAAATTGTACTACGCTCTGTTTGGTTGTTGAGGAAGTGCAAGAAAAGGGATATAAATTACAGAATTGGAATTTTTGGAGTATAGGGTGTAAGTTAGAGGGTTTCTGTTTATTAATTGTGTAATTGGGGCAGTAAAGCATCATTAATCTCTAAGTTGATGAAGTCACTTCTGAAGTTAGTATGCTATTTCATGAAAATGCGTGCAGTTAGATGAGTGCACATTGATAGTTCAATGCATTTCAAGTACATTTCAATTTTGATTTGAGATTGGAAGTAGATTGAAATGTATCTGTATTTTGTGTACGTACTATATGTGCCCAGGTCGATTCAGCGGTTCTCCAGTACCAGAACCAGAGACTTCTTCAGCAAATAGACAAACAGAAGCATGATTTGCAAGATGTTGAAGCAAAAATTAAGGAACTAAAGGATAAGCAAGGTTCTTATGATGAAATGCTAATCACAGTGAATCAAATATGGAATCAGGTTCTCTTAAATGTTTGGTTGGGTTTTCTTCCTTTTCATGGTCTCAATTGTGCCCACCAGGATGACATGTAATTTTTTCTGATGGTCATTTCTTTATTTTGCTATCCAGTTGGTTGTTATGGTTTAATTCTTCTTGGACTGTGTGCTGGAAGAAGCCAAAATGCTTTACAAAGTTTAGATGGCGCTGATTATTCTCGTGGTATTTTACAGCACGTGTTGTTTTATGCTACTTCATCTTTTTTTTCCCTAATTTTTTCTGATGACTAAATCAAAATCTTAGTGTTCATTTTATTTTATTCTTCACATCATATAGATTAGATTGACCGGTGTGCTTTTCAGGTTCAATTCCATCATGTTCTGCGGAGGAGATGTTTCTTTGTAGACTCCTACAAAGAGATTCTATAGAAGCTAATGGCAATGATGAAATTGCTAAATGTGTTGAAGAAGCTCTCACTTTGCATCTTACGTCTACTAGGGAGTTGTTAAAACTCTTGGAACATACCATTTATTCTCATAGGGAAAAAACAGAGAGCATAGTCCACACTTTGGATGGAAAGATATCTTCTGAAGGCCAGAGGTTTAATTGTAAATTCATTGCTGTACAAATTAATTTCATACAATAACTTTTTCATTTTTTAACACTTATTTTTGAAGGAGTAAGTGCATGAGGAATTATGTACTGATTATAGGTTCTTTGTTTTTCTTGTGATTCTCAGATGATATCATCCAGTTACCTAAGATTGATGATGGATAGGGTGGTTAAAAATCTGCGGGAAGCGATTGATATTCTTCACGTGAAGCAGCTAGAGTATGCTGATGTAATTCGGACTTACCTTAGCAGCCAGTCAACAGATCAGTCTGAAATTAGGCGCATTACAGGTTTCTGAGATGGTTATAGTCACAAGCCTTGGTTTTTTATTTGTTTATTTAGTAGGAATGTTTAATCCTACACTTGATTACTGACGGCACATATGTATTTTTTTTTCTTTTCATTTTTTCCCATTGCAAGAATATTTGAACCTAGGATCTACACTTCAGCCCATCGAACCCATGTCACTTGAGCTAAGGCTCGTGGCAGTACATGTAAAGATTCAGCATCATATTTAAGACCTATAGATTCAGGAACTTCGCTCAATTTCTGGCAGAGAGTAAGTCTCAAAGTTTACCACTATTTGGTGATGCCACCTTTTGATTGTTTGTTGAATATGTAAATTTTCTGTAATTGGTGACAGGTGAGCTGGATGACAGCATGACTGAACTAGAGGAGAGTAGGAGGAAACTAGTGAATCTGAAAATGCAAAAGGATGTTGCATCTGGGATGCATAACCTTACTTCTGGTGCGGTGAAGGGAACCCACCTGAAAAATCAACAGAAAGGACAATAAGCTTGCGGGAACTTAGAAATTCAATCGAGGAAACAAAGGTATAGATATGTTGCCAAATCTCCTTTGTACCATCTCCCATTCTCACTCTTTCTCCGACGTGTTTGAGCATGTTTTGCACATACTAGCATGCTTTGAATGCTTGCCCTTTTTTGTAATTATAAATAGTATAGCTGGGCGGCCATTTTTTAAATAAAATAGTATAGCCGGACGGCTATACTACAGTATTTTTTTTCCTGAAAATAGTAGTCTATACAATTTTTGGCAAGTGACGAAATGGCGCTGGGAGCCAGGCCCGTCTTCTCTTTTTTCAGAAATAAATAGCATAGCCGCGCGGCTATACTCAGGGTTTTTATATAATAGTACTTTATGTGATAAGTTGCATTGTTTCATATATGAAAAGTTGTATTGTTTCATACTTTTAGAAAATAGTATAGCCGTGCGGCTATAACTTTTTTTCTCCGAATGACCACTGCTCCGTTTGACTACGGCTCTATTTTTCTCCAAATGGGTTAACACCATCGAAGTCAATTTCTTTTTTTGTTGCCCACACCATTTTCTTTGTAAAATTCTAAAATTTCTTTGCTTGAGCAGCGAAAAAATGGGCTGGGGGTGGGAGAAGAAATTGGTGTGGGGGAGAAAAATCGTGGCTGGGAAGAAATCTAGGTGGGAGAAGAAATCTGGGTGAGAAATCGGGGCTAGGGAGAAGAAATCTGGGTGGATGGGGGGAAGAAGAAATTGGGATGGGGAGAGAGAGAGAGAGAGAGAGAAATTTTGTGTGTGGAAAGACATTTTACCCATACCAAGTAGGACTTGTCCATGCCATGTCATCAAATTAAACGGAAAAGTTGACTGAGATTACAGAAAGGCCGGTTTCTGAAACTAGAGGCATAATTAAAGTACAACGATAACAATTTAGCAATGTGAGGGACGAAAAGTAAAGTTAGGGCTTAGTTCAGGGACTATTTCTACAATTTAGCCTTAATTTTATTATTGTTTCACACGTGCAAGTTATAGTAGTTTTGTGTCCGAGATTCCAAAGCCTTGCATGTTCGCGAGCCAGCTACTTTTGCAAGTTCCTCTGCAGATTTCTTGTGATAACAACTTCAATTTTATTTACCTAAAAGAGAAGATTATAACTTCAATTTAACTGGCAACTTTTCTTTTATGTTCAAATTTCATAAACAACTCCTATATAAAATGTTGAACTAAAATCAATGCTTATAAAATTTGTAACATATGATCAAATAAAGTACCATAGGTGTGGCTTTTTCCAAAGAAAAAACATTCCATCTCAATCCCACAACAAAGTCTTCCTTTGTTCTAACCCTCAATCGTAGGTAATGAAGAAGATAATGATATTAAGGGGATAAAAAAAAAGTCAATTACTGTTCGTAGTAATAGAAAACTTGTAAAAGAGGTTTTCTGCAGCATTTTTATTTCACAATAACAGGGCTATGACATTGCACCAAAGACAACATGCATAAGTGAACAAACCAAATAGAGCGAACTACAGACAACTGCAGTTGAAAAGTATCACCAAACTTCAGGGCGCAACTCGCCAGTTGCTGGGGGCATCCATCTCCCAGAGTTGTAGACACTCGCACCAACTTTCCAATTAGGCACGTCCTTCATAACTTCAGCCTCATAATCAAGGTACTTTTTCCACTCTTTGACAAATCTAAAGAAGCAGTACAGACAATCATGAGGATCTTTTTACTTCGAATTCAGCAAGATGAATATTACAGGCATGAGACATATGAATGAAAAGGGGACAACCAACAGTATAATCTTTCTACCTTTCATCTTCTTCAGCTTGAAGCACCGGGAGTATTGCTCTGCGAGCAGCATACTTTTCAGCCTTAATGGCCCTACATAAAGCAAATTTTTTAAGCAAATAATACACCATATAAAGGAAATCCTCAATGAGAACAAATAGTAGTGTTCCCTTACCCAAATAATAAATTACGTTTTCCACCGGCAAAAACCAAGCAAAAATCAAATGAAATTGCAGAAAAGCTCGCTAATATTTGCTTCTACGGTCTACCCAATCACATTCCCACTCAAAAATTGAAGTCAGAGGCTGTAAGAAAACATGCTCAAAATACATAAAGCAGTAAGTTAGTAACTACAACTGTCCAAATAATCACGAAGGATAATCATACGATCCTATGCGTATACAGAGCTCCTGCCCCTTTATTACAATAAAGTCAGTCAAACGTTTTTACCAATCAAGATGACCTAGAAGCTCACTCTATCGTGATCATCCCGAAGAACCATGATCACCATCTCATGACCCCCACGGTAATAATAAATCATACGAGGCACATATCCTCAGCTTAATTTCTCGTTGTTACCCTATAACAGCACCCAATTTGACCAGTGAAGGAAGAGACAAATAATGTGCTTTATGCTAGCTTTAAACATTACTCGTGGAGAAAGTTTCAGGTTTCCTTCTTCAAAAATAGGTCACATGTCCTAACCTAGAGAAGTAACCTAGCCGAAGGTTTGACTTTGAGGGAAGCTTCCAATAAGCAAGGGTATAGATGCTGCGGAAGCTATTTGGCAAGGAAAGCGGGTGGAAGAACTAACCCAGAACACATGCCCTTCGGCTCCAAAGCTCAAAACTGAGTCCTCAAACGAAATGGTGAAATGAGGGCACAACGATTTCCACCTGGATTACCTAAGGCATCAGCCACCATGCAATTTCAGGGAAATGCAAGTAGTGTATCTGGTATGGAACTCAGGCCAAGTTGGCTCAGTTTTGAAATATAAAAACAAAGCATCCTTATTCGGGTTAAAAAATAAAACCAATACTGAACTGCATAGTATAGCACAAACTCAATGACCTTGAAACTAATCTTTCATAGTAGGTTTGGTTCTTGGGTCAATAAGAAGTAAAAAGAAAAAAGGCTTTGAACTTTTGACCACCTTCCATCTCATTCTTTAGGATAAACAAGAGGAGGGAAAACCATCATCTCCCCTTCTTTTATCATTCGAAATCCATGTTTCCCTTCCATATCCATGATTCTCTGAAACCTTAATATTAGGATTAGCCTTTGTTAAGGAAAAAGTAAAACTAATTTTATACTACCCACCACATGAAAATCTCCCTCTCAAAGAAACAAGGGAAAAACTCCAACTCCTATTCTTCATCTCTATTCAAACACTTGTCATGCAGACATTTTCAACCAGGCCTCCAAGTTTATTCCCTTGGGGTTCATATGACACAGGATCAATCTGTGTTACGATTGCGCTTAGTTAGCACCGCGGTCAGCGTTGCACCAATATGTGTAGATTGGGGAAAGGATAGTCACCGGAGGTGGGATGCTTGTTATGGCACCAATCTGGTGAGTGGTGGGTGAAAGGATGAGGGAGGAGGAAAAGGAGCAGACGTCACAAATATATGTGCAGTCGAGGAGAGGGAGAGGAAGATGCAGAAGGAGCATATCCAGCTATTACCCATGTGCCCCTGACTCTACTAATAGAGTGCATACTTTACCATGTGGCGTGGCATCTGGATAAAATAGAGCATGCTAAGAAAACCATGGCAAATATGAGATTTGAACTATTTGATACGATATGGAGCACTGGCCCATGTAAAACAGGCTGCAAACTGAGCCCTTCACTAAATATGAATGTCTTCACATCTATTGTTAGCAAGTATCCAACTTTACCATAATAATTGGGCATAACAACCCAAGCTCTCCAAGCATCTGCTTATCTGTACCTGAGTTCTTTCCCTTGCCCCATCATTAACAATGCTCTTCTCAATTAACAATATGAGCATCCCGCATATCATTCATTAACTCATATTTTTTTCTAAACAATGCAGAAAGTAATAGTTTGCAAGAACTAATGAACCTTTTTTTTTTATTTTATAAAATCCATAAATTCATAACAAAGACCATAAAATTTTTTACAAGAATTATAACCCCAAAAATTATAATATAAATATGAAAATGATATTAATTTATTAAAAATACACGAACTTGGTAACAATTGTAAAGCACTTCAATGAAATCGAGAATACCCAAAAGATAATCTGCATTTCTGTAGCTCACTTCAAAGAAATACCAAGAGAACCCTAAGAAAGATCACTACCTCTCACTCCCCCACTCACCCACTCACAGGACCCATCAAATTTTCAACCCTCAATTCACAAAACAATAAAAACCCATACAAAATATAAAATAAATAAGCTCTGACCTTCGGATCTTGTTGCCCTTGCCGACCTCGTACATGCCCCAAGAGAAGGCACCAAAGGCAGCCAAGAAAATAGCCACTGCGCTGGGACCCTTGTTGGGGATCCGACGAGCGTATCGGACCGGAGCGAACCCACCCGGCGGGGGACCGTCCTGGAGAACCGGCATGTCCTTGACGCTCGCCATCCCTGGCTTGTTTCTTATCACTGCCTCTGTCATTTTGAGAGCTTCTTTGAGCTTCTGTGAATCAGAGCCTCAGCTGAGTCTTTGTTGGCACTGTTTGGAGAAAGCTTTCAGGATTGCAGGGGTGGAAACCAAGTGAGGCATTGAGGCTAATTTGGTGGTGAGGGTAAATCTGGAAGACTGAACTTTTGGAGATCAATGAGGAAGCGGCACGTGGTGCTCTTGAGTTGATTTTGGTTTGGGTTAGGTCACCTTCAAGTGATTCAAGAGAAGCCCTCTTAAACTTGATTCTATTTCCCCTAATCCTAAGAGCAGCTCCAGCGCTGCTATCAAACTGGGCAAAAGGCCCCCCTGGCAAGCCCAATGCAGCTCCAGCGCACAACTTGCAGCCCGGGCAAGCCCTGGGTCCCACCAGCCCGGGCAAGCCCAAGGGCAGATTTTGCCTGGGCTTCAGCCCGAGGGCACTGACGTCAGCGTTGTGTTATGCTGACGTCAGCGAGCAAAAAAAAATCTAAAAAATTATAAAAAAATTCAATTTTTTTTAAAAAAAATAACAAAAAATTATGGATGTTTTCCCTACAAATACATAACAATTTTATTCACTTTCCCTATAAATACATAACAATTTTATATTTTGTTGCATATATTTTTTTTTTCTTGCCCTTGACTTGCCTTAGACTTTGCCCTCATGGGTGGAACCACAAATGCAAAGGCTGACACTATTTACGTGAATAGTGGCAGCCCTTGCTTGCCCTTGCCTTAGACTTAGAGCGTCTCCAACGCAGCCCGAAGCAAGGGGGAAAGGCTGCCCGACGCAGCCCGAGTTCGCTCCAGCGCAGGGCCCGTAGCCCAGTTTGGTGGCGGGTCCCACGAGCCCGAGGAAGCCCAAGGGCAAGTCTTGCCCGGGCTGAAGCCCGAGTTGGCTGACGTCAGCGTTGGCGTCACGCTGACGTCAGCGCACAGTAAAACATTTTTTTTTTTTTTTTTCAAAAAAATTCGAAAAAATTCTGAAAAATTCTGAATTTTTTTTTAAATACCAAAAAATTCTGTATTTTTTCCCTATAAATACCTTTAACCATTTTATTCACTTTCTACACCAAATCTCTCATAAAAACCTTCCATCTCCTTTCCATATTATTTTTCACATCAAATCCAACATCTTGAAATCATTGGCAATGAGCAAAAAAAAATTTAATGTCTTTTATATATATATATATATTTCTTGCATTTCCAATTTCTTTTTTTTAATAGATTAGTCAAGGCAAAACCAAAAATGTTATTCGAAAAATTTTATCCAAAAATTTTATTTGAAAATTTTATTCGAAAAATGTTATCTTAAATTTTAAATGAAAATTTTATAATAAATAGTGACACGTGACAACCGAAAATATAATCTAAAAAGCTTATCAAAATTAATAGTTTAAAGTATAAACAAATAGGAAATAAAGTACAATGAATAGTAATTGCCTTAGACTTGCCCTAGACTTTGCCCTCATGGGTGGAACCACAAATGCAAAGGCTGACACTATTCACGTGAATAGTGGCAGCCCTTGCTTGCCCTTGCCTTAGACTTAGCCCTTGTGGGTGGAGATGCTCTTAGCCCTTGTGGGTGGAGATGCTCTAAGCAGGGCATCTTAAACCGTAAACCGTAAATCGGCCAAATCAACCGGAAGCAAGTGCCGCACACTTCTAATTTCAGCACTATGATCATATTTTACTATTTACTTCATCTAGCAGGGTGGATTATATGGGCTTTTACTTGAACCGTAGCGGGCTTTCACATCTCCAAGTCCAAGTCCAATCAATTTCCTTTCAAAAATACAACTGCGATAGTTCGACGTGTGACTTGTGACTTGTGAAGACTGTAAAACCCTAAAACCCTACTTCTAGACTCTTCCTTACGCTTAATAAGCACTCTCTCCTAGCCATCTCTCTCAGTTCGTGCGCTTTCTCGCTCTTTCTATCACTCTCTCTGTTTCTGTCACTTTGCAATCTCAGTATGTATCGGTTTGCTTCAAGCCTCGCATCCAAAGCTCGGTATTTTCCACTATTTTCCGCTATCTATTCCCTTTTATCTTATCCGGGTTCTCTTTATTTTCTCACTTGTCTCGTTTGTTCATCACGAAACGTAAAGGAAATGAAAGGATGTTGATTTTCATTTTTAATGTACAATTCCAAACTTGTGGGATCCAGTAAGACAAGTCAGCATGAAAACACAAAATTCAAAATTTACACTTTATTTTTCTCCAGTGAGAATCTTTTTCCTTTTGGTTTTTACTAATTTCGATTTTTTATTTTTTATTTTTGGGTTTGCAGAGTTGCTAGGAACTGCTCCAAGCAGGTTCGTCTGGATGTGTGCTTTAAAGGGTCTATTGGTTGAAGCAATGCGAAGCATTCTCTGTTTAAAAGAATTATTTTTAATTTGTTTATTGTGTTTTTGTTTTTCGTTCAGATTGGTGGTACGTTGAGTTGGAGTAGAAATTATGCAGCCAAAGACATAAAATTTGGAGTGGAGGCCCGAGCCCTCATGCTCAATGGTGTCGAAGATCTTGCCGATGCTGTCAAAGTCACCATGGGCCCTAAGGTTCTACCACACCCCACTGTTTTGTGCTACGCTGCTATTCGTATTATATTTCTGCTGTTTACCTATCACATTGACATTTTGTATTTATTAGTGCAATCTTTTGATCTTACATAGGATTGAGAATTTAAGTTATTAGTGTGCTCAGTTTGCATTAGGAGCAATCCAATGATTTTATGAATGTATGATGTCCAACTTGGCAATAAAGTGTATTGGTTGACATGTGTATGTGGTGGTGTTTTACTCATATTGGGTAAATGTGAATGAATCTACTGGTTCCTAAATCCTGTAGTATTTTTAATAAATTTAGCAATGGAAGTAGGTGAAGCTTTTCAAAATGTTTTGGTCTTTGTAGATGTGAATGTATAGACCAATTGGAGGCTTGGGAAATGTTTGTTGCTTGTATTTGAGGGAGCTATTTCACAGCACTCATGGAAAGAAGCTTGATTGCCATATGTTTCTCTCAAATTCTAACTTTTTTATTATATACAATCAAACGGTTGGGAAAAAAAATTGAGAATCAAAGAGCTCATAGGCCTTTAATAGTTCCCCGTATCTGTTTTCCTTGTCAATAGAATATAGATTTAGCCATTTTCTTCTATTTAATTGTCTTGCTCATTTTCGTACTTTTCATAGTTAAATCAATTGATATGTTGTGTTCTTGTATTTTCCTTTTCTTATATTAAAAAAATATTGACATGGTTGTCTTTTTTCTATGAAAGGGGCGTAATGTGGTTATTGAACAAAGCTTTGGTGCACCCAAAGTAACAAAAGATGGTGTAACTGTTGCAAAAAGTATAGAGTTCAAGGATAAAATCAAGAATGTTGGTGCTAGCCTGGTGAAACAGGTTGCTAATGCCACCAATGATGCAGCGGGTGACGGTAAGTCTTATGCTTGTATATGTTGTTTCCCTCATCAGTATGTAACAATATTTTTCATTTGTAATTGGATTGATTTGCATAATTGAAAAGCAGGGTAGAAGGTTCAGTTTTTTTAAGTGGAATTGAAGCTTATGTAGTAATGCATCGATATTGCTTAATATCTCTCTACCTGAGCAATTACAAATTTCCATTGTTCTTGCAGGCACTACTTGTGCTACAATCCTGACCAGAGCTATTTACACCGAAGGGTGCAAGTCAGTTGCTGCTGGGATGAATGCAATGGACTTGCGACGCGGTATTACTATGGCAGTTGATTCTGTGGTAACAAACTTGAAGAGCAGAGCAAGAATGATCAGCACTTCTGAAGAGATAGCACAGGTCTTTCTTGTAAAGCCTTGTTTATCTTCGATATAATTCTTTTTGTTCCTAGGATTTGAAAGTAATGTAATCCAACTCTGATAGGTTGGAACAATATCTGCAAATGGAGACAGAGAAATTGGTGAGTTGATTGCAAAGGCCATGGAGAAGGTTGGCAAAGAGGGTGTAATCACAATCTCGGTATGTTAACTTTTGTTGGTGCTGTGTATATGGGCTAAGTCATGCTTAGCTTGAGTTGCATCTTATGTTATTCATGTCGAGATTTGAGTCATAATAGTAAAATAATCATAGCGAAATGGAAGTAGCACTACTTCAAATAATTTTATTTTAGTTTTTTTATTCCCAAATGATACCCAAGACATGTAAGCATACGTTAATTTTTGTAGGATGGGAAAACATTGGACAATGAGTTGGAGGTTGTTGAGGGAATGAAGCTAGACAGGGGCTACATATCCCCTTATTTCATCACCAACCAGAAAAATCAGAAATGTGTAAGTTTAAGTTTTACTCAGCAATGACTATGTCTTGAAACTGTTAGAGGGCTGCTTGTCAGCACCTCAAGTCCCTTTTTGCTTGATGCTGATTATCTTCAAACTTGTGTATGTGCTGATAGGAATTGGAAAATCCCCTAATCGTAATCCATGAGAAGAAAATCTCAAGTATTAATGCTGTGGTGAAAATTTTGGAGTTGGCTTTGCAGGTTAGCATTTGTCTGGTTAGGTTCACTAGCTTTTTTTTACTATGAATTGGTTGACAAACTTTTGCTCCTCCTTTTCAGAAGCAAAGGCCTTTGCTGATTGTTGCCGAAGATGTGGAGAGTGAAGCACTGGCAACCCTTATTCTAAATAAGCTTCGTGCTGGAATCAAGGTTTGCTTTCAATCGTTTTTATGCCTCTGTTTGAGGTTCTTTTTTCGTTCCTATGTAATCGTTTGGTTCTTTGTGTAGGGAAGTCAGCATTTGCTAATCTAATGTGATTTGCTACAGGTCTGTGCAATCAAAGCCCCTGGTTTTGGTGAAAATAGGAAATCCAGTCTCCAGGATCTTGCCGTTCTCACTGGGGGTTCTGTAAGTTTATTTAGCTTTGTATTATTATTGCCTGACCTAATCAATTGCATCTGTTTTGGATTTTTCTTGACCTGAAAATGACATCTCTTTTGTATTTTAGCTTATTACTGAGGAGCTTGGTCTGAATCTTGACAAAGTGGAATTGGATATGCTCGGCACTTGCAAAAAGGTGAGCTTTGGTATACTTGAGTTTTTGTTTGCGTTGTCAGCCTAACCATGACATGTAGTTCTTTGATGAGGAGAACTTTTACTTTGTGTTGAAATATCTGTTGACACACAAGTCGCCTGTGGATTTGGATTAATGGAGTTTCCCATCCAATTTAATGCTATTTTTCCATATCTAGTTTTTCCTCCACTCTCCTAATGAATGGGGTAATGCTACAGGTCACAATTTCAAAAGATGACACTGTAATTCTTGACGGTGCTGGTGACAAGAAGGCTATTGATGAAAGATCTGAACAGGTTACTGTTGCTTCCTTGTGAAATAGTTTGTAACTGTTGTCATCAATGGTTTGCATTTTGTTGTATATTTCAAAACAAAAGGTATAAAAGAAAATGGTTTTCCTCTTTGTTAATTGAGAATCATCTGCAGCTATGATTTCAGATCTGTACATAACCTTTATCTCCTATTTCGTTACAGATTAGATCGGCCATTGAATTAAGTACTTCCGATTATGACAAGGAAAAGTTACAGGAGAGACTGGCAAAGCTCTCTGGTGGTGTTGCTGTTTTGAAGGTCCGTTTGCTGTCCTGTCATATATATTAAGGCTCACATTCTATGCCTAGTAAACTATCTATTTCTTCTGTATTTCATCATCACAGCTCTAGTAATCAGTCTTGATACGGTCTTATTATTTCCTCTTCATTTTACCCCTTGGAAAATAATAATAATAATAAAAATAAAAGTAAAGCAAAAAATAGTTTGAGCTTCCTTATCCTGTATTTATTGCACATGTCGCCACTTGTAGATAAAAGAGTGAGATTTGCTTATGTTGCAGATTGGAGGAGCTAGCGAAACTGAAGTTGGTGAGAAGAAGGATAGAGTTACTGATGCCTTAAATGCCACCAAGGCAGCTGTTGAAGAGGGTATAGTACCAGGTAATCTATTTTGTCATTTTGCCCACTTTTGCGTGTCAAGTTGATTTACACACCTAAGAGACTTAGATGCATTTGCATCCAGAGTGATGAAGATATGCCAGTTGGCACAAAGTCTGTCGCCTGTTTGTGTACTCAATTTGTCCTGATTTATCTGGTTGGATCAAGTTCGATAGACAATCTTAAAACTCTCTTCCATTTACAGGTGGTGGCGTTGCTCTTCTTTATGCATCGAAAGAGTTGGAAAAGCTCCCGACTGCTAACTTTGACCAGAAGATTGGAGTTCAGATTATTCAGAATGCTCTGAAGGTTGGTATCTTCTATTGGTGTCTTGAGCTTGACTTCTATGATTCATTGCATTTGAAGTAATGTATTTTTTCGTTTTACTTGCATCCTTTTGCTCTATTTTGCTCCTTGTTCTAAGTCATGTACTGACCATGCAGGCACCTGTCCATACAATTGCTTCTAATGCTGGAGTGGAGGGAGCTGTTGTTGTTGGTAAGCTATTGGAGCAAGATAACCCTGATCTTGGCTACGATGCAGCTAAAGGTAGGAGATGCTTCCACAATAGTCCTTTTATTTGCCGCTAACAGTTTGGAAAACTATATATCTACACTCTTACTCATTTTGGTTGGTTTTGCTTTTCCCTTGGCCTAACCAGGTGAATATGTTGATATGGTAAAGTCTGGAATAATAGACCCATTGAAAGTAATTAGAACTGCTTTAGTCGATGCTGCAAGGTACGCCTGAGACATTCTCTATGTTTACTATTAAGGATTAGCTTCAGCTCCGATTCCCTCATCCATTGATTTTTGTTGCCTTTTGTGTGCAGCGTGTCGTCTTTGCTGACAACTACTGAAGCTGTTGTAGTTGAACTTCCCAGTGATAAGGAGACTCCAGCAATGGGTGGTGGCATGGGTGGAATGGATTATTGAGGCTCCTCCCAATTTTACACTCATTTGACAACCCACCCCTGATTGAGTCCACAAAATCCGCATGTAAAATAAAAAAACGGGGTGTAATTTTATCTTGGGTTAGTTTTGGTTGCAAGGCATCGTGTAGTCATAGTGCTAGAGAGAGAGAGAGAGAGAGAGAGAGATCAGCGTGTAGGTAGCTCCTGTAATTCAGGATAAAACCTGTTATTGCATGGGAGAATTCGAATTCGATTGTACCAATTATTCTTTTCAAATAAAAACTATTTTCTTGCCGTTGTAGTTTGGTCATTTTGAGTTGTATTTTTCCTCCTTTTTTTCTCGCAGCGAAGGTATAGAGGGTTTAATAATAATAAGGTTAATCTTACATTTTTGGCTATATCTCATCTTGCTTCCCTTGCATTAAACATTTGAAACATCTTGTAGGGTTCTTGGAGTCTGAAGCTTAATTGAAGGGTACTTAAATTGTAACACTGCCAATTAATCGAAACATAAAATGACATTATTTCATTTGTCACTTACAAAACCTGTGCCTGCAGATGGCGAAATCGAATACAGAAAAAAAAAATGATGCTCATAAGACTCATTTCTTTATTCAACTCTTGAAAATTCAATATAAATCTGAGGAAAGCAACAATGTCTCTTTTGTCAGGGACTGCTCCCGACTTGAGTTCCATAATACAAAATGGTACATATCCTTATGTGCTGAAAGCAATAAAAATGAGTGACTCCGTAATCCTACAGTATTTTTATACAGAATTTGTCAAGTCAAAACAAACAAAATGTTACAAACTAAACAAGGTACTAGGGTTCAGATCATGACTACAAGATGGTTCCTGGAACAAGTTCTTGGAATCATCTGCCCTTGCGGCGATTTTTCAATGCCGCGCAATCTGGACAGTACCACTTCCCTTTTGGTTTGTCTTTCAGACCAACACACCCAAAATGGAACCATTCTACCTTGCACTGTCGGAAGCAAAGACTAAATTAGATAATAAAGTTTAAAGGATGCGTCTTAAAAAGGATAAATGTAAACAAGGAGAAAATTATATACATTGGGGTTCTCACACGCAACCATCTCTCCATAGCTAACTTGGTTACATAAACAGTACGTGGGTTCATTTGGATCCACTGGTATATCTAAATCCATAGCAGTAGGATTGACAGCTGCAGTTGCTGTTGCCGCTGTTGCTGTTGCCAGTCTTGTTCTGGAGAGAAGAAAAAAAAAGCATCACTAGGTTCCAGAGAAAACAAAATGAGACTAATTTTCACATCTCCCACCAAGCAAGCATGCTAAAACCTTAATTTGGAAACATTCTCAACTCATGAATGTAGGAAACGAGTTTTATAACCCCATAGTTTACAGTAAAAATAACAGTAATATAAAGAACTATCATTTATAACTCAATCAAGAATTCTCTCTGGGATGGTTAATGATAACTCAATTGAAAAGGGAAAATCTGGTAGAAGCATGAAATCAGAAACTCGACTGAAAATAATATAAATAAAACATCAAGAATAGGTAGATACTTCTTACGCCCTCCTCTACCACCTTCACTACTCCTTCCAGGTTTTGCACCCGTATCGGCACTTGGAGCAGGCAATGCGCTTGCAGCAACAGTATCTCTTTCTGCCATGAACCATTTCACCAAACAAAATTAGGGAACACACATAACCGAGGCGGAAATTATTATGTCCTCAAGATAACGAAACCTCTCAGTGTTGTCTTGACTAAAAATAAAGGACTCCAAAAGTGTAGTCTTAACTGTGTAAAAATCAAAGACTCAACAAGGTGGAAAAAGAATAAAAGTAGAGTACCACGCAGCTCTTCCTCAAAAGTTTTTAAATATTGATCAAGTTGTTGTATGTGTGTATCCACCTGAACATCATTACAAAATTTCAAATAAATATTCAGAGTTCACAAAATCTCTAAAACCTGGCAAAATAACCAATCAATTTTTGTTGTTGTCAATATTCGGTAATCATATGTATAGGGCAAGATGGAGCATCCACGTACCAAATCATATGCCCGAACAGCCAACATAACCTTTTCATCTGCAATGCCAATGCTGTGCTTTTGCTCATCAAGAGCCTCATCCGAGAATCTAATAAGGGACGTATCAGGTGTAATATTTCCAGACTTAATTTCACGCTTAATGTCCTCTATTTCTTGTTCACAGCGCTGTTCATTTTGCCTCTGAATATCTGTTTATAGAAAATAAATAGTTTACTTGAGAACCCCAAGAAAGAGATGTGACAAAATTTGAGTAACTACATGCACAACTTTTACAGATTTTAATATATTTTATTAATGCAAAGCGTTACAAGAAGACATGTCCCAGTCCCCATTTCCAACCAGAATAAATATAAAAAAGAGGAAGAAGTAGCATTCCTTCAATGTTAGAGCGGGTTCACAGTACAAAGATATGGTGAAAACATAGGTTTCCAAGGAACGCTTAAACCACAAACATAACTATAACCAACTCCAATAAACCCTTTTGTGGTACACATAAATTTTTTTGTTCAATCACATATCTGGCGTGCCATGTCTTCACAACTATCTAAGCGAAGAACATAATTGTGACTAATGTATCCACAACCGACTGAATATGTACATTAGTTATGCTTGCATTTTCTTTGCTGTCTTCCCATCCAAAACTTCGTTAGATGAGCCACTGGCCATATATGGGTTCACAATTTGAATCTGTCACTTTCTTATGTTTCCTTGTTCCCATTTTTTGTACTTCAGTAGATCCAAAGTAGTGGTGAATGTAAAATGAAAAAAAGATGACAAAAGCACTCAACAGCTAAAGTAGGCAGAATCATACCTTGTAAACTCTTATCTAGATTACGCAGCACTGCATAATGCCTTGCCAAAATATTAGGTAGAGATTCCAGATCTGCGAAACGGGAAATACAGTTGCAATTTGAAGAAAGTGAAAACAGAATGAAAAAGTGGTATCTATGAAGAGTCTCTCCTATGCAGTAATTTGCATTTACTCGTATCGTTAGCATGTATTTTGGAGGTTTTGGGAAGACAAAGAAGGTAGAATTTTATGGAGGTGTGCAGTGAAAGCATTACTTTGGGTTCTTTGGAATGGAAGAAGTAAGGGAGTTTTGAAGAAAAAGAAGCAGTCTGAAGTTCTGTGGAGAAGATTTCTGTTTTTCGATTCATTATGGGATTTGGTTTTACATCTATTTTTACGAAATCAAGAGTGTTGTTAAGACTGTTATTCATATTCATATGATGTGTTGCTTTGTTTTCTTTAATTTGTTCCTCTGTAAATTTCTTCAAGTTAAGTTCTTCTTTCCATTTGATCAAATAGGACTGGAACCTCAATTCACAAAAGATTCAAACTTTGAAACCCAACAATAACACCTTTATATCACACAAAGCTTCAAGCCCAATTTTCTTAATCAATTTACTCGAACACAAAATTTTGATACACAAAGGAAAGGTTTGCACATAATCAAAATTGCAGCTGAAATTTAAGAGAAAAGTCTTTCGATTGATGAATTGTTATGACCATAAAATTGGGGAAAGAGCGAGAGAGAGAGAGAGAGAGATTACTGGCGTTAAATTCTTCGAGGAAGGACATTACTATGAATTGAGGCAAATGACCAACAGCACCTCCGAAAGGTCTGGTTATGTCTCCAAAGCCCTAACCCTAATAGTCCGATTGCGGTTGCTCTCTCTCTCTCTCTCTCTCTCCCCGTCTGTGTGAACCCTAATAATTGTAAGCTACGGAAGAAGTTGGCGATGCGCGTATGGAGAAAATAATTTGTAAAGTTGACACTATCCGACAACGAAAATAATTTGACCAAAAAAAGAAGACAACAAGAGCTAATGGATGCTTTGTCAGGCAAGTCACTTTTGGTCCCTGTAATTTCACACTTCAACTATTTTTGAAACCTAAATCTCTGTAATTGTAGTATTTATGTCATTTTTTTTTTACGATATAAGGCGCAATTTTGTGAATACAAAACCCTTGAGCGTAAAAGCTCGTCTAAAACACTTCTCATTTCATACTAGGGCTCGAAATTCGACCAATAATCCCATTTTTTAAAGAACCCCAAACTCAAATGGCCAATTTCAAGTCCTAATATGAAATGGGAAGAGTTTCAAACAAGCTTTTACACTCAAGGATTTTGAGTTGACGAAATTACCCCTATATTGTCAAAGAATTTATAGAATAATCAAACACTGCTATATAAAGATGTTCTCTTATCTAAATGTTTTATATATGATTATTGTTCGGATACCGTAGTCTATTGACTAGAAGTGTAATTTTTCTTTTTCTTTTATTGGTCAATTGGTATATATTTCTCAATTAGATTTTAAGTTTTCTCGACTTTTGAACCCAAAAATCCAAACTTGTAGAACAATTCCACATCCTAAAGTTGAAGTAATCAACTGTCAAAAACGAGATTAAAAATATTGATTTTTTTTTTTGAAAGAATTTGATAACTAAACTCTAATTAAGCTAATTAAGCTTGGAGTTAGGGTTGATTCTTTTAGGATGCAATTGATTTATGCTAAAAGGGGCTTGATAATTAAAGTTGGAACATGTGTTAGTACGAGAGCTTAAGTTTCTAAACTTTATGACGTGAAATTGGTCTATTTATGTAGAGTTCAAGACCACACGCAAATTAAAGTTAGAATGAAGGATAAGAAAAATTAAAAATTAAATGGTATTCAAGTATAAATATCATTCAAAGTACCCTGGGAAAGTGGTTGTGTATGCTATTTTTGAGGTGGGGAGTTTCATCCTGCTAATGTCACTTAAGTCATGTCTTTTTTGAGGGCAAGTAGAGGAAAGCCAGTCAGTGGAGTCGGACGGAAAATGTCACCGAGGATGGTCGGCAGGAGACCTTTGCTGGAGAAATTGCAATTGCCTAAGTGGCAAATAATGTAATAAAAATCTAAACTAAAAAGCTAATATTGAATCTAAAAGTTACGTAGAATTTGGTATTGCTCAAAGCTCCCAGTCCAATCACACAGTAGAATCCGACCCCAAAAAACAAAACAAAAACAGAAGTAGAAGCTCAAACATTTGTTGAACCAACCTGTTTTTACATTTCTCTTTCTCCCACCATAACTTACAAGGATTATCAGAAGAGCCAACAATTCTTACAATCTTTTTCCCATGTCTGGTCCTCATAGTACATCAATAAAATGAAAAGCAAAATATCCGAGAGGAGAAAAGTGGGTTGGGGCAACTTGAATACAATAATAAACTTGGTATTTATTAGCAGTATTGTCTACTAAGAATATCAACGGCAATTTACCAAACCTCTATCATGCCAAAACTCAGCTTTGCTTACTCTTCACATAAATATAACCGGAGGGATGATCCCAGAGTGCATGTGTATAGCTAGCAAGCACCTAATTTTTCTTCTATCCTTTGAATCCATGTGTACTCTAGCAAGAAGTTGCTCAAAAACTTGTAATTCAAACTGACGAACCATAAGCAGTCATGATGCCATTTTTATCTGTATTTGCCGGTGGACATGTACGAGAAACTCAACATAGGAGGGGCCATTGGGGCTCTGGTCTTCGACCATATAAGAGAAAAATAATGTTCCTACAGGGAAGAGAATACAATACTTAATCAAACCATTTAATAAGATTTCTTTATCTTAATGCCTTCTACTGAATAACAATGTTAACTATGTTAAATAGTTCACTTAAGTAATAGTATCTCAGTCCGAATATCAGATATTCTGTCGGATTCTTTTTCAAAGACAAGTTTCGTCTTAGTCATCCACAACTTATCTTCGGAAGGTGAAAGGATGCTATTACTATAGTTAACTAGTTACTTATATACATGTAGTATAAAATTATCTACTTCACAACAGACAAGCTGTAGGGATAGTTTGCTTTATATACGGTGGTTCTAACACACTCACCTGATGGATCTCCTTTCTTACACAATTTTAAGCTGCAGAAAAACAAGACAAATTACAAATCATTACTTCACATGAAAATATCAAAAACTGAATTCAAATGCTGTAATTCTTTTCTTCCTTGTGGATAAGAAATCACTAACGGAAACAGTATCAATCATACCGAAGGTAGGAACATCTCTGGCGCCGTATTTCATTTACCACTTCATTCAGCTTCTTCGATAATGGATTATCATACTGCTGCAGCACATACTGGGCGAAAGAACTTACAAGTTAAACAATGATAATTTACAAAGAAAATAGAACAAATTCAACTGACACACAGATTACAAAATCCTCATTTATCAAAATCTAAACAATCATAATTTATAATCAAGAATAAAGAATAACGAAATAAGCACCCAGGCTCCCTCATTCTAGTGAACCAAAACAGGTCCCAGGGAATCAAGTTCAAACTCAACACCTGAGGCATGAGGCTAAGATTGTAATTTACAATTATGCCAAGCAGAATATAAGTAACCAAAAATATAAATCATAAGGTTACCTGAGTAGGAAGTTCATCAGCAGAGGTGACGCCAAAAAGTTGTTGCAAAATGCTGGAATCCACCAAGTTCCCAATATATATAAAACAGTCCTCACCATTCTCAAGAAGATAAATTCCTTCATCACTCACGTGTTCGCTAGAAAGCGGAATCACCGGAGGAATTGGAGATTCGTCACCCTCCTGTAAATTAACGGGAAGCTACCAGTGATGTAAAATTCATATTTTAAAGCATCATACAAGAAGTCAAATGACACACCTTTTTAGAGTCAAGGTCATGAATAGCCACCATTCTGGGGTAAACCAGTGGCACTGCCAAAGGAACAGAAAGGGAAGAAACATGGTTGATCCAGAAGGACCGTTCATCTATTTTTCCTTCAGTTCGTAGCCCCGTACTTTTGATTAATGCTGACAAAGGAACAGGAGCATGACAATCATCAATATATTGTACAAACTTTCTTTAAGAAGCTGATTGATAATTCTGTGAAATATGTTTGTGCAATGGAGAGGTATGCTTTTCTTTAAAAATATTTTATCAACCAGAACAGAAACGCTTTCAGTGTGATAAGCAGTCCCTTGCTGTGTTCCAGCCAGATAAAATGATTCGGAAGTCCAGTATTACTCCTAAGGGACATTTTTTGGGGTCTGATTGGATCATAGTTCATGGAAAAATAAACACTTGTGATTTGGTTCAAAGAAAAAGATCCAACTGTCTTCTCACTGGTGCATCTTGTGCAAAAAGGAGGAAGAAGCTGGAACTCATTTGTTCTTACATTCATATAAGTTGGTATAAGTATATATGCAAAAAAGAATATACCGAGGGTGTAAAGAGGCAGGAGCTTCAGTGCCTCTGGAAGAATAAGCTGTCCAGAAGATGATACAGTAGCACAGAATTTACGATATGAAAGCAGACTACTGATGCACAGATTTGTCACTTGTTCCCGTACACGCAAGAGGGCACTTAAAGGAATTTCATTTGCCGCTGTACACAATATACAAAAAGGACTTATTGTCAGAAATCTTCCAAATGAAATTAGACAAAAGTCACAACAAACTACAACCGTAAAACTAATATATTGGCAGGATGTAGCAAGCAATTGAAAGGAACATAGAGAAATATAATTTTACATGCGCATTCAAATCAGCCAGATGGGAATGATGGAATACAAATGTTAAAGATATTGATTTTCATATATACATTCACAGATTTAAGCTCTGGGTTTAACCGAGGAAAACAATAGTTATAAATTATGAAAGGATCATAACGAGAATAACCGCATACAATCGTATACCTTGCTTCATGAAACATGCAAATTGAGTGTCCAAGTCAGCAGCACGAAACAGATTACTTAGCATACTTGTGCATGGCAGAGACAACGTTGTAACTCGAATTCTCCGTTGACCATACACAGTCGTGTATAAAAGGGCACACTGGACATTGAGATACACAAATATGATTAAACAATGAAATAGACATACAGCTGCAGTGCTAGGTGATGTCAACTCAGTGGTATGATAACAGATACAAGTAAAAGGTCAAAAAGTATTATATTATATTACTGCATTGGAAGCCTAGGCAGAGCCACAGAGAGCAGAAAAATTGGAATTTACCTGGAAAGCACATTCTGAGCCATCCTGTAACTTATCATCGTGTTTTAAGGTCACCATTATAGTTTTGTCACAGTCAATCTGCACGATAGAAAGGATTGGTCATGATTTCAACAAACAGTATTACAGCCACTCTCACTCTTTCCAAGGAAAAGGAAAAATGGATAAGGAGAGAGAGAGAGAGAGAGAGGCAAAAGAGAATGAAAACCAGAAAACAATAATTAAATAAATGAGCAATAGTCAACATAATCAGGGGTTGAGGGGCATTCACTTCCATGGAAGATAAATGATAAGTGAGAGACATAATGTGTTTGCAATCAGGGATTTTGTAGAAAATGTACGAACCCCAGGTAGGTCAACATCCGTAGGAATACGTTTACAAAAGCTTCCATGGTACTCTTGAACTTGAATGCCCTACAAATGATGAAAACAAAATTAGCTTACTAGAATAATCGATTTGTAAGAACACAAGCAATCATAATACTGGAGAAAGAGGTTGTTCAATAAAATTACCTGGCTGCATCTTACACGCATCACCGCCTCAAAACCTTGGGGCCTTGTGACATTCCATCTAAGATCATTGTAGAGCTTTGCAGGATCAGAGACAGCTGAGAAGGGGTAATAATAATAAACCTGGAAGATGAGAAAAACAAAGCATTGAAGTTAAATCCTCAAAAGTAAAAGGTCAAAGGAAAAGAAGGAAATACATGCAGTTAAGACTTCCCTATGTGTAAATGATCTTTAGTTACAATTCTCAAATGCTTCTCAAATCTGATTTTACAGATTTATGCTAGAGGTGGATGTGTAGTTCAAGAAAAACAAAATATGAAGAAACTAGAAAAATTATAAGACAAAACCCTTAACAAGATCAGAACATGTAGAAATTGTGATGTTAGATTTATGGTAGTGATAAAAGAAAATTCAGTAGTACCTGCCCTCCAGTTGTTCTTGGGATGACAGCGATAGAAGCGATGTCTATGTATGACTGGGTAGTGATAAATAAGTCGACACAAACCTGGAGCAATTCATTAAAAAAAAATAATTCCAAACAAATTACGCACAACAAATTTCTAATTACCAATAAAAGTCTCAGTCAGCAAATAACTCACATCAATATATTAACAGATTATCAAGTGAAGAAATTAGTCAAACATTCACCTGATATTCAGCAAACTCAATTGCCATAGTTTTTAAAGTTTTGTCTGCTGGCTGGAGTAATTTATGGGCCTCCTGAAATATAATTAAAAAAAGAAAACAAAATTACAAGATCATTCATTTGAACAGACAGCTCAACAGAAAGTAAAATTGATCGGATGATAATTATCACCACTTAGCATATTCAAATCAACAAAGACCTGAAATGTAAATTTCTTTTGCAATAATCAGTCCAACCCCATCTACGTGGCCACGTAATTCGCCAAATCCTCTTGAAGGGTTCAGAAATTGGAGAAATCTTTAAAATGTATGTAATTCCTATTAACTGGATATATGTAATAAAAAGCAGGATAGGCTGCAACATGGTACAAAGAAAAGTGAGGCCAAAGGCAAAAGTTACACACGAGGGCTTCCTAATTTGATATGTCAACATAAATTACAAAATAATATTTTTTTATTCCTTATAATTTGTTTCCTTTTGAGATACATAATTATTAATTAAGTTTTTGTAAATTTATTTTCCAAATGAGTAATGGAGCAAGAATTTTGGTTTTCTTTGTCTGAAATTAAACAAAAAGAGCCAAAGACCATTCTGTTTTTTGTCACATGCAAAAGGCCTTTCATTTTTTTGTATCCTTTAATCTTGTCATTGTTTTCTTCTCTTTGAATGGGCTGTCCTACAACCATAAAGTAGCTTTTCAGATTTCCCTATGGAAGTAATTCAGGCATAAAAGAAAACACAAGCATGGTCTTTGGTACAAGATGGGTCATTGGGCTATGGGGGACTCCCGAAACGAGGTAGAAGATCGGTCATCAGGTCATATGGCTATTGGGGATTTCATAACCATAAGTTCTTTTTGGAGTCTCAAATAAGGATGCAATGCGCTGGTTTCTTAATAGTAACTGCAATAAAGGAGAAACCATACCATGTGATATACTCTAAAACACACATACAGAGGATGAAAACACAGAAAAGGTATTCATACCTTCTCAGCTGAAGATATGTTAGCTCTTCCTTCAGCTTCTCTAGCAGAAAGGGCCCCAATTCCAGTTGATGGCAACACTGCAAACACCATAAATCATTAGTATACATGACAAGAAACCAGGTATCCTGTAAAATAAAAAGAATATGCTAAATGTGAAAATGGATACACATACAGATCTTCAACTAGATGTTACAAAAATTGGTCTATAAAACGCATACATGACAAATAGATATAAGAGGCAACATCACTAAATCATTTGGCTTTAATTCAACTGATAGCATGAATATTGGATCATTTAGACACAACAACAAAGACATGGTGAGAATTCATAAATTACAACTGAAGAAAATAACTTCTTTGATAACTGGGACCATGGAAAACTTTGACAATATGTTCTAGGTTGGTTTTTTTCCCGAATAAGATAGCTTGTTCATCTTTAAGGAATAAGAAAAAGGTAATTTTAGTGACTGAAACTTCATGCAACAAATATGCATTTTCCAACAATTCTTATGACTAGTAATGTTTATGCAACATTCCACCATCTCTTGAGATCCTTAACAGATCAGAGCCATTTTTTTTGTATCCAAACAAGAAAGCAACTGCAATCCCGAACATGTAGTTGTTCATTCTTGGAATGAAATCATATATAAACTTGTTTATAAAGAAACACGGGTACGAGCTTGCCTGACTGAAACACCAAAAGTTTCCCTCCAGTACTCTTTATTGCCAAGAAAGCAGCCTGCGCAAGGAAGAAAACAAAATAAAAATTGAATATAAGCTATGAATTTACACAAATCAATCAATCTATCCCAGAAAAACAAAAATGCAAAGCATAGAGTATTAATTATTCCTGTAGCTAGGCCACAAAGCCCATAACAGCAACAAATGAGCAGAGAAATATGTCAATTAATTGTTCTCAGTGATATTAGACACGGTGCTCCTCATAGTAAAAGAGATATTTATTCAAAATCCCATTTTAGCAAGACATATTATACAAAAATCATATAGAGCCTATTTGGAGAGAAAAACCCAAAACTTGCCACTAGTCATTTTCTAATTGGTTCTTAGTGTGTTAAAATTTTATAAGAACCAATTAGAAAATAATAACTAAGAACCAATTAGAAAATAATAAGTGGCTAATTTTGGGTTTTTCACTCCAAATAGGCTCCATAAGGGCTTTTGTATATTATGCCATGCTAAAATGGGTTTATTAGTGAAATCCTCATAATAAAAACACTCCAAACGCATTTTGGTTGTCAAACAAATGTCGGGAAAGGCTAGAAAAATACCAAGGATAGGGTTCAATGGCTGAACTGGTTAACCAACAGCAGTCAAAGTGTTAGCTGCTTTGATGATTTATTTATTTTAATATTCATGTAAACATACTTCTAGTGATAATTTCATAAGTTGCTGAGAAATTGGCCTATATAAAATATAATACAATTCTGTTATAAACTATTAAAACTATTAATGATACTATTAAAACTATTAATGATACTATAAAACTATGTCAGAGGAGCATAAATGTTTACGTTTTTTATTCATAAAGTTGTAGCTAGAATAGAAAAAGCTAGATAAATGCACTATGCAGCATGGCTGTTTAATGCCTTGCAATCATTAGGTCTAGTGTTCAATGACCAGCCCAAACGAGATTTATCATTTAATACCAATGGCTGGTTTAACAGCTCAAATAATGGGTCCGGGCCCCAGGTGGTGGTATGACCACTAGTCAAACAATACAACCTGCCTTGTGACTGAAATAAACTAAGAAGGTTCAGACTGGAAGTAAGTCCAGTTGAAGGCCCAACCAGTCAGACTGTATACCACATATCACAACAACTCCATTCCATAAATCTCTCCAGACCCGAGCTGATTGAAGGAGGATATATAAGAAAGTTGATCAGTATTTTGTCAAGAACAAAACTGTGATACAGTCAGCTTTCTGGTTTATGGAAGCACCTATACCTTTCATAAATTGTTCCGAATATTTTCTTAGACTAAACGCAACAAAGAATGACATTAGATTAATTATATGGATTTTTCAGCTCATCATTTTAATTGTTACGTGTACATTCTTTGCCTCAAGTTATTCAACTAAAATGAAATTCCAAAATCATAAAATGTTTTCCCTTCTGATAATGCTCTACTATGGACAAAAGAGCCAAAGAGGAACTAGATCCAAAAAAAAGGGCATGCACAACCAACTAATAGTAGTTGGTACTGAGCTTCCTAGCATCAAACATATTACGCATATCACATATACTCGAAGCATGTTTTCATATCCATTTGCAATTTTAATGTTCTGCATTTCCAAATGAAATAGCATACAACAAGCAACATACCTTGATTGCTGCACCAAAGGCCGATTCAGCAATTTTACTGTTTTGAAACATGTTTGGAATACTGTCCAACAATTGCTCCAAATGTTGACGGCACTAAAAATCCATAAAACAAAAATCTAAATTTAATAAGAGGCATATAGAAATTCAATGATTGTTGGAAAAAATTTATTCATTAACATTGAATAACTACTCAGTACATTTCACAAAAGAGAAAAAATAACAGCTGCTGACCTCGGAAAGTTGAACAACTACATCAGTCTCCAAAGGAGTGTAAACATCTTGTACATCAGCAACAATAAGCATCAAAGGCTGCAAACATGTTGGACCTCACTATCAGTGTTAAACCTTTTCAAAATAATTGTTCACCAAAAGTAGAAGCCAAATCCATCAAAAGTTACTCTTTATATAACCAAACCTATAAACCAAATATAATAGACTTTAAGACGATAATAGCAAGGAAAATTTCTATTGACCTGCTGCAGCGCGCGTTTCAAATTGTAAAAATGGACTGTGGAGTCAAAAGTCGCAATTCCCACCATTGTCCGAGGACCTTCCTGCAATAATAAATAATTCAACACTCGAGTCAAATGTTGTTTCATTTAAATGCATCACTAATGACTACAGTTTTGGGAAAATGAACCACGCAAATATGCATACATAAAAAGATACATAGATACATGCACACACACACACACAAAGACAAACATACATAGTCAGAGACATATATATGGTTACCAACGGCCTCAGGTCATAAGGAATACAACATAAAGAAAGAAAATGTGTATGCAATTCAGTACATAAGCAAATGACTCTAGCTAATTGACAGCACAATCAGAAGCTGTTTAAGAAAAGTAAAAAGGAACATTATGCATATAGACAAGATAACTCACAGGTAGATCAGCAATAACTTGATTGATTGCACTGCAAGCTGCAGCAGTTGCACCAGTTTGTATGGCATTCATGGATACATCGATGAGGAAGAAGTACACAGCTGGCATAGGATCACGCACCTGAATTATCAAAGCTGAATCATAAATGAGATGATCAAGAGAAACAGATAAAAGAATTATAAGTCTAGTGAAGTACGCAAAAGCAGTTCAGTTGTTCAGTAGTCTTTGAAAAAAACAGACAATGGAAACAGCCCTTTTACTTGGGGCTCAAAAGGCCAATTCAAATTAGTCAATACGAGTCAATAGAGAACACTTATGTTATGCAAAACTCTATAAAAAAGAAATGAAAAAACGTGTTGCAATGGTTGCTCCATCTTCAAAAGATTTACATTCATTCCTTCTGTTCCCTTGATAAGTTAGACATGCAAAATAAAAATGGAATACAGTATTTGGGCATGAAATTACTCCATGTCACAATGATTTGATAGGACACTGGGCCTGCAAGAATCTCCAGAGTTCTTAGACCCAGAGAGAGAGAGAGAGAGAGAGAGAGAGAGAGAGAAGAGGTGGAAGCAAGGCTTTTTTGGACTTAACAATAAGTCCAAAGGTAATAGAAGGCTTACATAAGAGTCTGTCGGATGCACTGCAAATGTAGGTAACCATTATTGGCAGGTTACCAACATGCCAAGGATAATTTGCATTCATTTGTCTCAAAAGGACAAAAAGGAAAAAATATACTGGATAACAAAACATGGTAATCTGACTGCAGTTATAATTGCAGATAAACTAACCATGTATTCTTTTGAAGCAACAAATTCAACTGTTCCTCTACATAGTTCTGGCCTATCATCAGCATCTCTGCGCCTACCATCTGGACCCAGATTGCAGTGGTAGTCACGGGGAGTCTCATCAGTAAATCCTGCAGAAGAATGGCATCCATTGTAGGATCACCACATTTGCATAAATATACATAGTGCAGAGTACACCTTAATCCACAGTCCAAAGAAGAGACCTTCAAGATTCCAAGAGCTAAAACAGGAATGATAAATTACATACTCTCAAGAAGGTATGACTTTTGGCAAACGGCCTTCTTTTGAACATTTAAAATGATTGTTTGAAAAACTGAAACGTTTTTTAACCATGTTCATTTTACAGATAAAAGTTCAAAAACTTTTCCAAGCCAAATAAACAGTGAAAACCTACAAACAAACAAGAAAAACAAAACCAAAAACGAAAATAAAAAACAAGTAAAGAACGTAAACACTTCTTTGATGAAGTTTCAAGACCACCATATTTATCCTGCTACATAAACTGAAACTATTACATAAACATAATACAGACAGAAATCTCCCTCACCACACAAGTTACAGATGAATCGCCTGCCTTGGTCAATGAACTTCATGAAAGGATTTATGTAGCCTTTGCAACGAGAACATCGAACAGGACCACTTTCACCAAAATCCACAACCTATAACAAAAAGGTTCAGTACTAAAATTTTGGCTCAATGCAACTTTTGGTTGTTTAATTGATTAAAATTTGGTGATTTTGGTTTCTTGTGTATCATTATTTATGGACAGTTATCATGCCCTTAGTGGCGGAAATAAGGCAAAAGCAGAGTGGAAGTGTTTTGTATTAGCTTTTTTAAGGTGTCTTGATAGAAAGGACTGCTAGAATTTACAAAAGAAAGCTGGAGAGGAGGCAAATTTTTTGTCAGAAAGAGTGCGATTTTGGGTTTCTTTGTGGGTCCTCAATATCTACAGCATTTCTTTTTCTTTTTGTCTTGTTGGTGGACTACTTGTCTAATTCTGGACAATAATATTGTACCTTCTTAACTGTGTTCTAATAAAGTCTCCTTTTTCTCATAATAAAATGAACTCATGAATCACATGTTGATCAACAAATGATCTTGCTGTTAGAAGAAACGACTAAAGTTTACTTTTTTAACCAGTTATCTACAATGATAAGTAATGTTGTATATGGAGGAAAAAAGAAATTATGAAGTACTTGGATTGGTTCCTCAGATGGATGAGGAAGGGCAAAAGGCTCAACCAACAAAGATAACGGCATCCCTGATGTTGTCAAAAGATCAGCAGTGCATGGTATCTGGTAAATTGACAAAACACAATAACATTACATTTTTATTTTATTTTATTAAATGAAATTGCTGCATTGAAATTGAGATCCAAAAGTGTTTTAAGTATATAACAGACAGACAACCCATGAAAGTTTGATCCCAACCTGATTGATGGTGCACCTCATGTAACGAGGACTGCAATTCCCATTGTCTCTAACAATATAATCACTTGTAGCAGGCTTCAAAATAATAAAAACAATCAGAAGGAAATAAATAATAGACAATATCCAGTCTTTCACCTGTCTTAAATTTAATTTGTAGCAGGAATTTGTGCAAAGACAATTGAAGTACAAATACATAATTTGAAAAGGGAGAGACTAGAGAAGTCATAAAGTACTAGGAAATACAGCTAAAGAAAAAAATTTGAAATCAAATATTTTTTTTTCCTTCAAGTTTTTATGGATGAATAAATACCGGAGGTGGATTTGCCTGATTGCTCTGACGAGTTTCATGAATGAGCACTGACGAACTTGGTACAGGCCGAGGAATTTGATTGGGATCGATCTTTGATGATCCAGCCAAAGGTGCTCCAGTTTGACCAACAGCAGGTGAGATGGTAGTCATGGACTGATTTGGTAGTGGCGGGGGTGGCATTCCAAACATTCTAGGTGGTTGAGCAGAACCAGGAAATTGTGAAGGTGGAGCCACCTAATGCAATTCAGTATATTTGAGGAACCAAATCAAAGTAAGAAGAAATGAATCCATGTATTCATCCTTGTTTCCCCCTATCAGAACAACTATTGTATTCCTCTTTGAAAAAGCATTGGTGGAAAGAAAGAAATTGAAAATAGTGTTCAAAATGAATAAGAAACGAACAAGAGAAGAAAGCCATAGTGTTCTAGTTTATAAGTTGCAAGATATGCTTGAATATGTGAAATCATAACGTTTTTTATAAAGAATTATAGGAAATAACTAATAATGACGCTACAAGTATCAGTTTAGACAGATTGTGATGATAATTTTGTATTATAGTGTGAATAAAACTCAAAAGCACCAGTGGCAAGAATTTTCTTCACTTGAAAAGAGACATGAGCCTCCACAATGGTGCACACTGGTGTGTGCCACTAAACTCACACTCATCAGCCACTAAGTTCACTTCTTTTTCTTTGGGTCTGCTACTAAGAGATAATTTAAATCATGTGTCATCTTAGTCGGTCCCTTGAACTAATCTTATGGCGTAAATTGATCTATCTAGTTTCATTTAAGTTGTATTGGAGTAAGTTGGTCTTGCATAGAATAAGCCACGATCACTATATCAAATAATAAATAAATAATTGCCAGCATACATACTACTTTTTCTATATGAAATATACCTTAGAATTATATGGCCATTCATTAGGATTTTATCAATTAACTTAACTATGAAATTTGATATCTCCATAATAATTCAAAAACAATACACGTCACTCACCTGCCCTTGTTGCATCGGCCATGGCTGTGAGCCATAGGGAGAACCTGGAGGTGGACGCATGGCTTGAGATGCTGCCGAAAATGGTGGCGCCTGCTGAACAGTAGGACCTTGAGGAGCACTAACTGCTGGGCCACCCAGCATAGAGTGCATGGTTGGAGTTCGAGGAGGACCTGATGTTGTTGCCATTGCTGGTGGATGTCCAACAGGTGGTTGAGGTGCATTTCCAGGAGGAGGAAAACGGGGCCCACCTGGCATAGCCCCGGAAGCAAACATTGGTGGCCCATTACTCATCATTCTACCTGGTCCACTCGAAGGGGGCATGCTCTGACCCAACGGCAAAGACCCAGGCCCTGAGCGAGGACCTGATGCTGGTAGCGGTGTTGAAACTGGACCACTCTGTAAACCTGATGTCTGGAAAGGACTAGGAGGTGGCCCATAAGCAGGAGCTAACCCACCCACAGGGGGCAAAGACCCAGGAGGCGGTCTAGACACAAAAGATGAAGGCTGGCCAACAGGCGGCCCAGTGGGTCTTACTGGGGCGGTGGCAGGGGGTAATACTGGTTGCGGGGGTCCTGATCGAGGTGCTGCAGGTCGTGCAAGTGCAGTGGGGGGAGGGCCAGGCCGAGAAAACGGGGGCGGAGCGCCAGGAGCCCCAGCGGGAGGGGCTGATGAATGGAAAGGTGGTGCTTGGCCAAAAGGGGATGGTCTAGGGGCAGAATTAGGCACGTTAGGCTGCCTATTAAGATTCAAATTCTGCATATTATCTGCTAATGAATCAGGGTTTCTCTGAGCATTGTTAGGGTTGTAATTAGGGGGTGGTGGGGTGTTACTGTTATTGGGCCTGGGTGCCCCTGGGGGAGGCACAAAAGCTGCCATTGATCACAGAAATCAAAGACCAAGATCCCGTTTTTTCTTCACAAAAAATCTTCAATTTATCAAATCAACAACCCACAATCCAAATCTACAACCACAAAACAAAAACAAAGATACCCAAAATTCAGAAACTCATAATTCAAATACCAAATCAACAGATTGAAATGTTCGCATCATGCATAGATCAATCGCCTCCTCTCTCACACATAACCTCAATTCAACTCAAAGGCTAATCACAATTAATGTACTTCGATATAAAAATATTAAAACATATACATATATCCTACAGCACTCTCCTGATCGTCGAATTTAACAGCATTCTTCCAACATATCACAACAAAATTCCAAGATCTAACATTTTCTTATTGAAATAAGTTGTGGATATTGATCAGAGACACGAAAGGAAAAGGCACCTGGTGGTGGTGGTGGGTTGTTGCTGCTTCTGCTTCGTTTCTCTGCGGGAACAGTACTCTGCAACTACAGGCGAGGTGGTATGACGGACCAAAGTGAAAGCAGTGTTATAAGACCAAAAAAAACTTCCTTAATTAATAATCATCCCTGCGCATAGGACCCCCGGTTTTTTCTTTTTCTTTTTTTCCTTTTGTTTTTTTGTTTGTTTTGTTTTTGTTGGCTGAGTAGAATTTAGAAAGCTTTCTAAAAACCAAAAAAATAAAATAAAATAAAGTCGACTTTAAATGAAAAATAAAAAAAACTATAACGCTCTATTTCTTGGCAAAATAATGACAAATAATAGTGTAAGAATAGAAACAATTTGTTTCCTTTTTCTCCAAAAAATTTTTGGGAGGAGGAGTTCTAGCTCGTATTTAACAAAATACTACAATCCTTGACCATTGACAACTGGGAGAAAATACAATCCTTGACCATTGACAACAATTAACCAATTTTTTCTCCGACGAGTGCCTTTTTTTGCCCTTTCCTGAGTTCTATTCATAAAATAATAATAACTAATTAAAAATTATTTCTAATAAAAACATATTTAATTACAAAAAAAAAAGAGAATGAAAATTTGGTAAAATATTTATATACAAAAAGAAAATAGTAGAGGATAAAGTTGTTAAAACGAAGGTTTTAAATTAAAGCATAAGTAAACAAACGGTAGTGATCAAGTTTCATCAATATTATTCTTTAGCTGACTGTATTTTTTTAAATTACAAGTAATAGTATAAAGGTTTATTTACTGTAGTGCCTCTGAAATTATGGTCAAATTTCACCTTACTTTCTGAAAGTTGAAGTGACCCACTTTACCTGATATTTTGCATCTCATTTTACCCTTCGCCGTCAAGTCCGTCAAAAAATCTATTAAAAATGCTAATGTGGTACAAGTGGAACCCGTTATTATACTCAATTATATGTCATGTATGCAAAAAATTACTTTGAAAAAAACATAAACAAAACATATAAAAAAATTATTGTAAGGGTCTTTTTGTTGAGAGTTGCAATGGGCTTGTAAGACTAAGCTCTCCTTCACCCATGTTTGAGTTTGTGGCCCCAGGCCCCAAAACACCCCAAAAAAGTTGAAGCCTTAAGGAGTGCTTTGGTCTTCTTCAATGGCTCCTCAATATATTGCAAGTTTTGATGAGAAGGATATAGCAGCTGCTGTAAGGACATTGCTCGACGATAGAGTTGAGCAGGTGCTGAAAGGGCTTTGCTTGAAACATAGCGGAACATGTGTTCCAACAACTGCTACTTGTTTGGATGGGCTTCCGACAGCTCTAAAAAGAGTTGGAAATGGTGCATTGATGTTGTATAGGCTTGGCATGAGAGCTTGCGTTGGTGAATCAAGATACAACTAGGCTTGGCATAAGAAGCTTGTGGCGTGGGAGCTAAGAGTCCATAAGTTTAGCAAAAGAGAGAGAGAAATAGAGTTGGAAATGGAAAAGCTTGGAATCATAGCTAGACTATATCTTCTGGTAGCTCTGGAATTGCTTCCACTAGCTTGAATGGATTTGAAACAGAAAAAGTTAATTATGATGCTTGAATCTTGGGATGGTGATCTGTAAAAATTCTTAGATGATGTTTAGGGCCTCGCATGGTGTTATATATATATATATATATATATATGTATGTATGTATATATGTATAAGATATTAAATTTAAATTATTTTTTTTCTTGAAAAAGCTATATGATCTTTTGTGTAGTTAACGGGACAATGTATTGTCATTGTTCCTTTCAAAAGAAAGTATATAATATTGGTTATAATAGTTAGAAAGACATATTTCCTAAAAAAAAGAAAAGGATGGAAATAATGATTATATACTAGGTATTCCTTCAAATCATCTATGCAAAAAATCACTCTGAATCCATTTCACAGATCCCGAGCCTCTATATTTAGCATTCACGCATTTAAAAAAATCTTAACTATTTAATTAATCCAATGAAAATTAATTATTCCACCTCAAAATAGTTGAATTATATTTAAACTCACAATTTGCACTATCAAAGAACAAAGTGGCACCAAAACGGCAATAAATAATCAATATTTATTTTGGTAAATAGTAATGATGATATTGATAATACATGAGCCAAAAACCGTTTTTTTTTCTTAGAGAAATGAGCCCAAAATGTTAATTACTTTATATCAAGCCTAAAAATTTATTGTGGTTAAATAATTTTCAATATTTTAATAGCAAGCAAAGCTTTGAGCTTTTCTTTGTATTTATTTTCAAGGGTAAATTACTCAAATGGTCCTCAAATTTATACCCGATTTACATTTTGGTCTCTCAATAAAATTATTCGTTCAAATAGTCCATCAACTCTATATTAATTACTCCATTGATCCTACCGTTATATTATGTTAATGTTGCTACCAAATGTAAGGGTAAAACCGTCTTATGTTCCCCAAATAAGTGATAAAATGGTGATAAAGTGATGATACATAGGTGATAAAGTGGTGATACATAGGTGATAAAATGGTAATAAAGTGGTGATATATAGGTGATAAAATGGTGATAAAGTGGTGATACATAGGTGATAAAATGGTGATAAAGTGGTGATACATAGGTGGTACAGTGGTGATAAAAGGGTGATACATAGGTCAAAAGTCTTATTTACCCCCATAAATGTAGCATGTGCTGCTCACATAACTAAATTTAACAGAAAATGTAACGGTAGGACCAAATCGCCGATTAATAAAGAGTTGGTGGACCATTTGAACGAATAATTTAGTTTATGGACCAAAATGTAAATCGGGTACAAATTTGAAGACCATTTGAGTAATTTACCAAAATTTTCAAGGTCCTGCAAGTCAAGGAGAAAAGGATGTGCAGGAGAGAAGCATGTGTCTTTCCCCCCTCTTGAGAATTTGAAAAAGATCTCCATGGTTGTATGGTTTGTTGGTCGATATGCAATTAGTCTAATTGTGGTTCGACCAAAAAATACATGGTTCATAACATATATATATATATAGGGAGCGGATCCATGACACCATATTTTTTACACAAGTGTTGACACAATTTTTGGGACATTAGATTACTCCACTTTTAATGGTTGAGATTAAATCTAACATGAGAAATAGTTTTAATGTTTTAAATAAACAATCATTAATTTTTTTCTCTCTCATAAAATTAAAATAAAATTATTTTCTCTCTCCTCCTTTTTTTTCTTGGAAACATTATATCTCTTCTCGGTAATATCCTTTTTTTTTATCTACTCTCTCTCTCTCTCTCTCTCACCATATAGGTACAATTCATCTAGCATATTAGTTCCTAGAAAGTTTTGAGAACATGATAATTGAGCATCCACTCACCGGATCAATCCTGGACAATGGGAGGTTGTGCTTGGTAGACAGCTGCTTAAGAGATTTTGGTACAAGTATTTATGCATCGACTGTTGGAGGTTTTCAATTATATGTTGTAGTCGTGCTGATATTACCATGTATGCAAACTATCCCTCCCAATATTATAAAACCCATGCATAATTATTTTAAGGGACAACATTTGAAAGAATTAAAAAGTAAAAGTAAAATTTACAGTGCAATGGGCAACCTAGCTAGAAGTCTGACATAAAGCCAAACTGAGTCATAAAGGAATTGAGAAAACCAGATCGTTTTGCACTTTTTTATTTATAATATTTGTTTTATTAGGCTACAAAGTTCATAACGGAATTGAGAAAGGCAAACTCAGCTAAACCAATCTCGTGCGTGTAACTCTCTCACGTGTATCCAGGCAAGGCAACTTCAATATGACAGAAGAAGAGAAATCACTTTGCCATGTGGATAACACAACGCAAACACTAGACCATCCCCATTTGTGAGAACCAACCAACCCTAATCTGCAATCTGCATTAAGTCCAAACAGGGTTAAGCCTATCCGAAAAAATTCAAGTTTCATTGACATTTTGTTTGATCTATTTGATGATTTTTGCTCCCTTATATATCTATGGATCCGTAGCACCATATTTTTGACACAAGTTTTGACACAATTTTTGGGCCATTAGATTACTCAACTTTTAATGGTTGAGATTAAATCTAACATGAGAAATAGTTTTAATGTTTTAAATAGACAATCATTAAATTATTTTCTCTCTCATAAAATTAAAATAAAATTATTTTCTCTCTCATAAAATTAAAATAAAATTATTTTCTCTCTCCTCCCTTTTTTCTTGGAAATGTAATATCTCTTCTTGGTAATATCCTTTTTTTTTCTTGGTAATCTAATCTCTCTCTCTCTCTCTCTCTCTCTCTCTCTCTCTCTCTCTCTCTCCCCCCACCATATAGGTACAATTCATCTAGCATATTAGTTCCTAGAAAGTTTTGAGAACATGATAATTAAGCATCCACTCGCCGGATCAATCCTGGACAATAGGAGGTTGTGCTTGGTAGACAGTTGCTTAAGAGATTTTGGTACAAGTATATATGCATCGACTGTTGGAGGTTTTCAATTATATGTTGTAGTCGTGCTGATATTACCATGTATGCAAACTATCCCTCCCAATATTATAAAATCCATGCATAATTATTTTAAGGGACAACATTTGAAAGAATTAAAAAGTAAAAGTAAAATTTATAGTGCAATGGGCAACCTAGCCAGAAGTCTAACATGAAGCCAAACTGAGTCATAAAGGAATTGAGAAAACCAAATCGTTTTGCACTTTTTATTTATAATATTTGTTTTACTAGGCTACAAAGTTCATAACGGAATTGAGAAAGACAAACTCAGCTAAACCAATCTCGTGCGTGTAACTCTTAAGAGGTATAGTGAAGGCACGATCGAGTCCAAGATCGACAATCTTCAATCCCTCTTTCCTTGTTCAGAAGCGATGGCATTACTGGAGAGAGAGAGAGAGAGAGAGAGAGAGAGAGAGAGAGAGAGAGAGTCCCTGTGATTTTTGGTTTAGGTAGGGTAGGGGTTAGAGTGGTGGTGGTGGTGGTGAGGGTGGCTTTGGGGATGAGAATGGGACGAGAGAGAGAGAGAGAGAGAGAGAGAGAGAGAGAGAGAGAGAGAGAGAGAGAGAGAGAGAGAGAGAAGAAGAAGAAGAGGTGGAGGAGGATGTCAATTCTCTTAAGAAGGGAGATAATGAATAAATTAAAGATAATTAATGAGATGAGAGAGAATGAATTCTTAATGAATATGGTATCAAAATTTTAATCCCAATGTATAAATATTAATTAAAGAAAAAAATATTGTTTTGCCATGTCAGGTTTAATCTCAACCATTAAAAGTGGAGTAATCTAATGATCCAAAAACTGTGTCAAAACTTGTGTCAAAAATATGGTGCCACGGATCCGCCCACATATATATATATATATATATATTAATGAAGGGATCAATTTATGCGTTTGGATAGTAATGAAAATGATATAATTATAAGAGTGAATGAGAAAGAAAGACTGTAGGAGAGAAAAGTAAGTGATTCGGTGTAACAAGTGAGTTTTTACTAACATATAACTAGAATGAGGTGTAATACTTAATCTCCATATTAGATTAATTAAAGAGTGCTGCTATTTCCACCCACCTGTCTTATTTTCCCACCCACCTTATCTTGCCACCCACCATATAAATTTTAAAAAACACAATTTTTACACCCACCAATATTCCTAAAATACCCTTTTAATTATTACCTCATTTCCTCTCTCCTTTATTCTCTTTGCTCATGTCTTCTCTCTCGCTGAAGGCCCACACATCTCTCTCTCTCTCATTTTCGCTCTATCTTATTTTCCATCTCTCACACTCCATCTCTGTCTCTCATGTTTACTAAACTAAAACAGTTTTTTTGCTGTAATTTTTATTTTTATTTTTGCAAATATGGATTATGTGAATATAATCACATTTATGCTCTTAGCTTTCTACTATTGTAAATAAACTTTTTCTCTAGAGTTATCCAAGGACCAAAAATCTATTGAATTTTGCAATAAAAAAAATATAAAACGCCCATTCTTAAGACATGGGAATGTCAAAGAGTATAAAGCCAAACAGATAAGGGAAAAACAACAGTACTCACCTTCTTCACCTTCTCATGAGCAAAGAGTCGTATTCTTGTGTTTTTTTCTCTCTGTCAAACGACAGGGTTTACTTGAGAACTGATTTGTTTTTTTTTTTTTTTTTTTTTCTCTTTTCTTTTTTCCTTAAGTCCTTTTAAGTCATTTTACAATAGGGTTAAATTTGTCTTTAAAAGTTTAAAGATAAGGTGGGTGGAAAAATAAGACAAGTGGGTGGAAATAGCAGCATTCTTAATTAAATGGTTAAGATTCTTTTCAATGTGTATAAATGCATGAATGCTAAATGTAGAAGCTCGTGATCCCTCATATCACCACTGTATTATGTTGACGAGATTTATTTCCTAAGTTAATTAGGTGATTTATTTATTTATTTTGATTGAATAGAAACTTCAATAGATTAACTTCAACGGTACAATCAAAGACATCAACAAGACATCTAAAATACCAATCCTAAGAGGGCAACAAACTAACATGCTAAAAACACAACTAATGCCGACAAAAACCGCACTAAAACTATTAGACCACATCACCACAATTAACCATAAGCTTAAACAAAGCTCACAAACCCAACATAACCAAAATCCTAAAACAACCCATGAGCCTAGATGAACCTTACCACCACCACCTGATGAAGCGTCGTCGTGGGCACACCCACCACCGCATTCATAACATATATGGGGAAAATATGATTTCCAACGATCTACATGCGCATAAGAGCGAACAAATAAACAAAAACAACAACTTTGCCAAAGAACAATTTGGTGATTTGTAGAAACCTCCGTCAAATACGATGTATAATCAAATTTAGAGAACATGAGCAACGTCAGGGAAGGGGTTTTGGGAGCAGGATTTGATTGAGAATATAGACTAAAAGGGTGATGGGGAACTTCAATCTAACCGTGGCTCAAAAGAAACCACCATAAGATGGTTTTTTTTCAAAATGCCCCAGTGGGCTTATTCACTAACCTAAAAGGAAAAGACGAGAAGAGAGGAGGGAGAGGAGGGGCAGTGATGCTTCTTCCTCTTCCTCCCCTATATGGAGTTTTCCTTTAGGACTCACTGAGGGAAAGAATGGCTAGGGTTTCTTAGTAGTGTGTATAAGAAACCTTTAAGTGCAGTTGACATATCCCTATATAACTAGGAGATATTTCCTATTTATTTCTTTGTAAAGCACACATGTAAAACACTATATATGATAAGAAGACAATCATCCAAATATTCAAACCATACAATTCTTAGCATGGTATCAGAGCAGCCGATCCTAGGTCGACTCTAAACCCTAAGATCATATCCTCAAATTCAAACACAAACCTAAATCCTCAAATGAAATCCCCTTACCAAATTCCTAAACACAAACCCAAATCAAATCTCATACAGTTCCATTGTGATATTAAACTATCTCGCTCACAAAAGGATGTTCCAATTCCAATCCTCAAATTGTCATAATTCAAAGTGACAACTGGATTTAGAGTTGATCTCGTCCTGCAAGAAAAATATGAATGCGGAGACAATCTATCTCCAAAATACCCTTCAGATGATCTATGTGGAATGATTAGTCCGCTTGTGGGGTGGGTCTCACGGGTGCCACGTCGGCAGTTAACGATTGACCATACGGTCAACTTAACAGACAGATAAAATTGGACAATTTTGAAAATGTTAGGGTGTCACTTGATGAAATTGATACATCGGGGCCCATATTGAGAACGGCCTCAAATCTTTAGGAGGTCTTTTGTTGTTAGCCTTAATAAAAATCCCCAGCAACCACTTCCCTAAGATCACCGCCAAAGGCCCTCCTCCCCACCTTCTGCCATCGTCCTAGCTTTTTTTTAGGGTGGGTTTATGGTCTTTAAGGAATCATTTAATTTCATAGGAAGGTCAGGAAGTCTAAGGTTTTGAGGAATCTGATAAGTTTCCAAAGTCCCACAAGGTCTATGGCCATTGAGATCTTTGACAAGAAAAGCAAATAAGGTAGGTGAATAGGAATCCAATCTTGGTTGCATAGTCATTAACATGTACCAATAGCCGAATCAAAATTTTCTATTTACTGTGAAAGTGGAATGATTGTGAAAGAGTGACGAAGAAGTCATGGCAGACAATGGCTGTGGGTTGGGGGGGAAGGAGGGTTTTGGTCGATGAAGCAAGTGGTTTCAGGGTTTTTTTTTTTTTTTTTTTTTTTTAATTTCTCTGAATTTTATTTTGGGTAAACTATAGTCAACCTCCCAACCTATAGGATCATTTACGATTGTATACCCGATTTTGGGGATATTTACGAGTACATACTCAACGTCGCGGAAAACCTACAATTTGCCCACTCCGTTAGCGAGATCGACAGAAAATCCGTTATCTGCCTACGTGGCATTTGTGGGACCCATTTTTTTAACTAACGTGGACTCCACATAAGAAATAAAATTAATAAAATAAATGAAAAAACAATTAAAAAAAAAAAAAAAACTCAACTTCTCCCATTTCCCCTGCCTTCCAGCCTGACCTCCAACCCACCCTCCCCACAGCTCCGCCCCACCTCCATTAGATCTGACTCTCTCCAACCCATATCAAGTTACCATCTCTCTCTCTCTCTCTTCCCCCCCCCCCACCTCCTTGGTTTCACCTCCATGGGGCATGGTGACTATGTCGCTTTCTGGAATTTGACCCAGTTTGGTGCGAGACCCATCTACGTGCTGGAGAGAAAGGGCAGCAGCAGCAAACAAACGTCTCCTGCTTTTTACCATCATGGTGATGATGGGGGAAAAGAAATGATGATGATCGTGCATTAGTATTGAAAGTGATAAGGACGCGTATCAAGGTAACAACATGCATGGGATTCATCTTCATCTCATCAATCCAAATCATGTGTGTGCCTCTAGTACTTTGGCCAAGGGTCATAGTTAGGTGCGTGACTTGTACTGTACTATTTGTTCCTTTGGGGTGCACTGTAGACCCAACCCCAATCCTAAAATTATTGAGTTTACGTGGCATTCCCCTTGCTTTGGTTGGGTCAAAATTAATACTGATGGCACTCGCAAAAGTGACTTTGGTAAAGCAGGTAGTGGTGGTGTGTTTTGAGATTATCATGGTTGTGTACTATTATTCATTGTGCACCGCCTTTTCTCTCAAAACCTAACACCCCCCTTTTTCCTCTCAGCACCGCACGACTCCATTGGGGGAGGAGGTCTGTCACTCTCCCTCCCCCCCCCCCCCCCCCCCCCCCCCTTTTCTCCTTCGTTTCTGCTAGTTCTCAACTTCACCTGCCTTGGATTCTTTTGTGGGCCTGGTCTTATTTTGTGTTCAAGCCTGTTTGGCTGTGTTGGTGGCTGTCTCTGAGAGTTGGTAGCTTCCTCTGAGAATTGGTGGCTGTCTTTGAGAGTTGTTTGCTTCTCCTAGTGACTGCTTAAGCCTCGTGCTCTGGGCTGAGATTATATGTCTCAAGCCGATTTTGTGTCCTCTTTTCTTCGCCAAACACTCCCTTCAACTAGATTTACTTCTCCCACAACATCCCCTCCTACCCTTGCTTTCTCCATTGGGATATATCAACTACTTCTCTAAGCGCTTTGTCGCTTCTTAATCGGATTGTATATAGAGCTCTTGCTACGGTTCTAGCTCTGGTGCTTGCACCAATACTCTCCACTCCCTTGATTTTGATCCTTTGGTATATACCATGCTGGTGTTGTGATTGGTTGCTGTTTTCTTCTTGGTGTACAAGCGGACTCGGGTGTGAAGCAGAAAGTGACTTTTGGAGGAATGTTCTTGTGTTGATGTGCTTCTGGTTTTTGGGGAAATTTTGTTCTTGGCGTAAGATCTGTGGGTCTCTATGTGCAGCTATGCTGACTTGTGTGGAGGATGTGAATCCCCTCCTTTGTGGCCTTGTCGGTGCGGTTGGTGCGGTCTCTAGTACCTTTGCAGCGACGGTGGCTCGGTTTTATATTTTGCTTTGATTTTGTGTGGGGAAGATTTGTTATACTAGACTGTACTGGTTCTTAGTTTAATCTTCCCTGTGCTTGTGGTACTTTGTTTCTGCATTTGGCTTTTTCTGCCTTGTATTCTCTGTTTGTTTTCCTCCCATTTTTTGGGGTCTTAATGAACTTTGATTGACCAAAAAAAAAAATCATGGTTGTGTACTTGGGGCATTTTGCTAGATGTCCCTAGTGCGGTACATGTTGAAGTTTTAGATGTCATCAACGCCATTAAGCTTGCTTGGCTTCATGCGTGGCATAAGGTTTGGATTGAAACTAATTCGTTATTAGTTACTCAATTCTTTTGCTCTCCTCATTTGGTCCCTTGGCACCTGCAGGTTGATTGGCAGAATTGCTTGCATCGTCTCCACCGCATGTTGTTTAAGATTTCTCAATTATTTCGTGAGGGTAATCATGGAGTTGATGCTTTGGCAAATCACAGTATTCAGGGCTTTGGTTTCACATGGTGGGACACTGCACCTTCATTTATTTTGTCTTCGTCATCGAGACTAGCTGGGCATGCCTAGTTACCACTTTACCTAGTCTCTTCTTGTTTACTCTTTCAGAGTTTTGGTTTCTTAGGTCCGCATGTTGCTGTGACTTTATGTCATTGTCTTTCTTTTCTGCAGTTTAGTCCCCATGCTGTTCTTGTTTTCTTTATATGTTTCGCTTATATTAATAAAATTATGATCAAGGGGATGGGCCAGGGCCCCCCGGAATGTGTTGGTATCTTCTTTGAGAGTTGTGGATGTTTGTGCATTCGATGACCGATACTGAAAGCTAATCTCGCCTAATCTCTTGTTTTGTTTATAAATAAATAAATAAAGAATACTACCACCACTTACTACTATACTCATACATCTTTGTTTGAAATTGTTGTTCTCGTTGGCAAAGAGATTTCGAAAGTTCACCATCTTGCATTTTTGTTGAAACAAGAAATAACCTTACCCTCTCACATTCTTTCATAGTTAGTAAAATACGGAATGGGAAAAATATGTATGTGATTTATTTGGAAATATTTTAGCAAGTTACAACTGAAAAGTTCGGCCACTATATAATATTTTATTTTTTAATTATTTATATTCAATAATATGTGAAAATTTTGTGTTTATTGATTTTTTTTTTAAAAACACGTGTATTGAACATGAATATTATATGTACATGTATTGTATGTTTGCTTTTTAAATAAATACGTATTTTGGGATCCATATTGGATAAATAGTTAAACTGGGGGATTAATGTGATTGAATGTGACCCGAATCAGTAATGGAATTTTATACTGACTTTGATTCTGTAAAGACCAAATGTATGTAATAACTTAGGAATGCTGCGCCCATTTGACAACCCAAAACAAATAAGCTAATTTTTTTGTCAGCGGCATCAGGACCTTGTCTTTTGTTGATTTAATTTACTTTTTGCCTTGCTTTGCATGCCACATTATTTATATTAACATCTGATATGCAGTTAATCAATGATGTTTTGCATTTTGCAGCTTCAGCAAGTAGCACCTTTCTACACGGAGATCCGTTCTTGGAATTTCTCCAGTACTCTTGCTCTTTAATCTAATATTATCCTCTGTTGATTACGCTGATGATGTACGTTTTCTCTCTGCGAAGAGAATTTCAGGGCTTACAAAAACACACAGCGCCAATGAGTGCCCTGCTCAGTTTTGTTTTGGCGAGGATGGTAAGTGCCCAGTTGAAAGTTTGACACAACACCGTTCCTTATGCAACAACACATATAAAGTGAATCATGAAGATTGGCTGGAAAGCAAAAGGTTGGCAGTCCTCTCATCTCTGGTTTACATTTATTTGTCGCAACACTACCGTACGATCTTCCTAAGGGAAAACTTCCTAGAGATATGTAACACTTGAAGATACTTACTTGTAGAATTTTCAAAAAGAACCCCAAAAAAAAAAAAAAAAAAAAAAAAAAAAAAAAAAAAAAAAAAAAAAAAAAAAAAAAAAAAAAAAAAAAAAAAAAAAAAAAAAAAAAAAAAAAAAAAAAAAAAAAAAAAAAAAAAAAAAAAAAAAAAAAAAAAAAAAAAAAAAAAAAAAAAAAAAAAAAAAAAAAAAAAAAAAAAAAAAAAAAAAAAAAAAAAAAAAAAAAAAAAAAAAAAAAAAAAAAAAAAAAAAAAAAAAAAAAAAAAAAAAAAAAAAAAAAAAAAAAAAAAAAAAAAAAAAAAAAAAAAAAAAAAAAAAAAAAAAAAAAAAAAAAAAAAAAAAAAAAAAAAAAAAAAAAAAAAAAAAAAAAAAAAAAAAAAAAAAAAAAAAAAAAAAAAAAAAAAAAAAAAAAAATTTGGGCCTCAACAACCGTGATATAGGGTTGACTGTGGCATCGGCTAGGAGTGTCCAATTTGATTAGAAAATGTTTGAGAATCAAATTAGAGATTGATGATTAGAATGGACACAAAGTATTGCCAAAACAAAAATGAAAAAAACTAACTGATTCAACAACACATGTCTGTACCGTGAGCTAGGGTTGGCTGAAGAAAAGGCTAGGAATGTCCAATTTGATTGAAAAAAGTATGAGAATTCAAATTAGAGATTAAGGCTTTGAAGGGATAGAAAACATCTGAAACAACGTAAATCAAAAAATCTGAATCGATTCAAAAATATCAGTCTAAATCGTGAGCTAGGGTTAACTGTGGCATGGGCCAGGAGTGTCCAATTTGATTGGAAACGTTTGAGAATTCAAATTAGAGATTGAGGATTCGAATGGACACAAAAGATCTACCAAAACATGAATGAAAAAAACTGAACTGATTCAACAATACATGCCAGTATCGTTAGCGAGGGTTGGCTAAAGAAAAGGCTAGGAGTGTCTAATCTGATAGGAAAAAGTATGAGAATTCAAATTAGAGATTGAGGCTTCGAAGGAACACAAAACATCTGCAACAACATGAACCAAAAAATCTGAATCGATTCAAAAATATCAGTCTAAACCGTGATCTAGGGTTGACTGTGGCATCAGCTAGGACTGTCCAATTTGATTAGAAAATGTTTGAGAATTCAAATTTGAGATTGATGATTCGAATGGACACAAAATATTTACTAAAACTTGAATGAAAAAAACTGAACCGATTCAAAAACACATGTCTGTACCGTGAGCTAGGGTTGGCTGAAGAAAGGCTAGGAGTGTCCCAAATTGATTGAAAAAAGTGTGAGAATTAAAGTTAGAGATTGAGGTTTCGAAGGGACACAAAACATCTGAAACAACATAAATCAAAAAATCTGAATTGATTCAAAAATATCAGTCTAAACCGTGAGATAAGGTGAGTGTGGCATCGGCTAGGAGTGTCCAATTTGATTGGCAAACATTTGAGAATTCAAATTAGAGATTGATGATTCTAATGGATACAAAATATTTGCTAAAACATGAATGAAAGAAACTGAACCGATTCAACAACAAATGTCTGTATCGTGAGCTAGGGTTGGCTGAAGAAAAGGCTAGGAGTGTCTAATCTGATTGGAAAAAGTATGAGAATTCAAATTAGAGATTGAGGTTTCGAAGGGACACAAAACATCTGAAACAACATAAATCAAAAAATCTGAATTGATTCAAAAATATCAGTCTAAACCGTGAGCTAAGGTTGACTGTGGCATCGGCTAGGAGTGTCCAATTTGATTGGAAAACGTTTGAGAATTCACATTAGAGATTGAGGATTCGAATGGACCCAAAAGATCTACTAAAACATGAATGAAAAAAACTGAACTGATTCAACAATACATGTCAGTATCGTGAGCGAGGGTTGGCTAAAGAAAAGGCTAGGAGTGTCTAATCTGATTGGAAAAAGTATGAGAATTCAAATTAGAGATTAAGGCTTCGAAGGGACACAAAACTTCTGCAACAACATAAACCAAAAAATCTAAATCGATTCAAACATATCAGTCTAAACCGTGAGCTAGGGTGACTGTGGCATCGGCTAGGAGTGTCCAATTTGATTAGAAAATGTTTGAGAATTCAAATTAGATATTGATGATTCGAATGGACACAAACTATTTACTAAAACTTGAATGAAAAAAACTGAACCGATTTAAAAACACATGTCTGTACCGTGAGCTAGGGTTGACTGTAGAAAAGGCTAGGAGTATCCAATTTGATTGAAAAAAGTATGAGAATTCAAATTAGAGACTAAGGCTTTGAAGGGACAAAAAACATCTCAAACAACGTAAATCAAAAATCTGAATCGATTCAAAAATATCAGTCTAAACCGTGAGCTAGGGTTGACTGTGGCATCGGCTAGGAGTGTCCAATTTGACTAGAAAATGTTTGAGAATTCAAATTAGAGATTGATGATTCGAATGGACACAAAATATTACTTAAACTTGAATGAAAAAAACTGAACCGATTCAAAAACACGTCTGTACCGTGAGCTTGGGTTGGTTGTAGAAAAGGCTAGGAGTGTCCAATTGATTGAAAAAAGTATGAGAATTCAAATTAGAGATTAAGGCTTTGAAGGGACAGAAAACATCTTAAACAACGTAAATCAAAAAATCTGAATCGATTCAAAAATATCAGTATAAACCGTGAGCTAGGGTTGAGTGCGGCATCGGCTAGGTGTGTCCAATTTGATTGAAAAATGTTTTAGAATTCAAATTAGAGATTGAGGATTCGAATGGACGCAAAAGATCTACTAAAACATGAATGAAAAAAACTGAACTGATGTAACAATACATGTCAGTATCGTGAGCGATGGTTGGCTGAAGAAAAGGCCAGGAATGTCTAATCTGATTGGAAAAAGTATGAGAATTCAAATTAGAGATTGAGGCTTCGAAGGGACACAAAACATCTGCAACAACATAAACCAAAAAATCTACATCGATTCAAAAATATCAGTCTAAACCGTGATCTAGGGTTGACTGTGGCATCGGCTAGGACTGTCCAATTTGATTAGAAAATGTTTGAGAATTCAAATTAGAGATTGATGATTCGAATGGACACAAAATATTTACTAAAACATGAATGAAAAAAACTGAACCGATTCAAAAACACATGTCTGTACCGTGAGCTAGGGTTGACTGTAGAAAAGGCTAGGAATGTCCAATTTGATTGAAAAAAGTATGAGAATTGAGACTGAGGCTTCGAAGGGACACAAAACATCTGAAACAACATAAATCAAAAAATCTGAATTGATTCAAAAATATCAGTTTAAACCGTGAGCTAGGGTTGACTGTCGCATCGGCTAGGAGTGTCCAATTTGATTGGAAAATGTTTGAGAATTCAAATTAGAGATTGATGATTCGAATGGACACAAAGTATTTGCTAAAACACGAATGAAAGAAACTAAAACCGATTCAACAACACATGTCTGTATCGTGAGCTAGGGTTGGCTGAAAAAGAGGCTAGGAGTGTCCAATTTGATTGGAAAACGTTTGAGAATTCAAATTAGAGATTGATGATTCGAATGGACACAAAGTATTTGGTAAAACATAAATGAAAAAAATTGACCCGATTCAACAACACATATCTGTACCGTGAGCTAGGGTTGGCTGAAGAAGAGGCCAGGAGTGTCCAATTTGATTGGAAAACGTTTGAGAATTCAAATTAGAGATTGATGATTCGAATGGACACAAAGTATTTGGTAAAACATAAATGAAAAAAATTGACCCGATTCAACAACACATATCTATACCGTGAGCTAGGGTTGGCTGAAGAATAGGCTAGGAGTGTCCAATTTGATTGGAAAACGTTTGAGAATTCAAATTAGAGATTGATGATTCGAATGGACACAAAGTATTTGCTAAAACATAAATGAAAAAAACTGAACCGATTCAACAACACATGTCTGTACCATGAGCTAGGGTTGGCTGAAGAAAAGGCTTGGAGTGTCCAATTTGATTGAAGAAAGTATGAGAATTCAAATTAGAGATTAAGGCTTTGAAGGGACGGAAAACATCTGAAACAACGTAAATCAAAAAATCTGAATCGATTCAAAAATATCATTCTAAACCGTGAGTTAGGGTTGACTGTGGCATCGGGTAGGAGTGTCCAATTTGATTGGAAAACGTTTGAGAATTCACATTAGAGATTGAGGATTCGAATGGACCCAAAAGATCTACTAAAACATGAATGAAAAAAAACTGAACTGATTCAACAATACATGTCAGTATCGTGAGCGAGGGTTGGCTGAAGAAAAGGCTAGGAGTGTCTAATCTGATTGGAAAAAGTATGAGAATTCAAATTAGAGATTAAGGCTTCGAAGGGACACAAAACTTCTGCAACAACATAAACCAAAAAATCTGAATCGATTCAAACATATCAGTCTAAACCGTAATCTAGGGTTGACTGTGGCATCGGCTAGGACTGTCCAATTTGATTAGAAAATGTTTGAGAATTCAAATTGAGATTGATGATTCAAATGGACACAAAATATTTACTAAAACTTGAATGAAAAAAATTGAACCAATTCAAAAACACATGTCTGTACCGTGAGCTTGAGTTGGCTGAAGAAAAGGCTAGGAGTGTCCAATTTGATTGAAAAAATTATGAGAATTCAACTTAGAGATTAAGGCTTTGAAGGGACAGAAAACGTTTGAAACAACGTAAATTAAAAATCTGAATCGATTCAAAAATTCAGTCTAAACCGTGATCTAGGGTTGACTGTGGCATCGGCTAGGAGTGTCCAATTGATTGGAAACGTTTGAGAATTCAAATTAGAGATTGATGATTCGAATGGACACAAAATATTTACTAAAACTTGAATGAAAAAAACTGAACCGATTTAAAAACAAATGTTTGTACCGTGGGCTAGGGTTGGCTGAAGAAAAGGCTAAGAGTGTCCAATTTGATTGAAAAAAAGTATGAGGATTCAAATTAGAGATTGAGGCTTCGTAGGGACACAAAACATCTGAAACAACATATATCAAAAAATCTGAATTGATTCAAGAATATCAGTCTAAACTGTGAGCTAGGGTTGACTGTGGCATCGGTTAGGAGTGTCCAATTTGATTGGAAAATGTTTGAGAGTTCAAATTAGAGATTGATGATTCTAATGGACACAAAAGATCTACTAAAACATGAATGAATAAAATTGAACCGATTCAACAACACATGTTTGTACCGTTGGCGAGGGTTGGCTGAAGAAAAGGCTAGGAGTGTCCAATTTGATTGAAGAAAGTATGAGAATTCAAATTAGAGATTAAGGCTTCGAAGGGAAAGAAAACATCTAAACAACGTAAATCAAAAAATCTGAATTGATTCAAAAATATCAGTTTAAACCGTGAGCTAGGGTTGACTGTGGCATCGGCTAGGAGTGTCCAATTGATTGGAAAACATTTGAGATTTCACATTAGAGATTGAGGATTCGAATGGACCCTAAAGATCTACTAAAACATGAATGAAAAAAAACTGAACTGATTCAACAATACATGTCAGTATTGTGAGTGAGGGTTGGGTGAAGAAAAGGCTAGGAGTGTCTAATCTAATTGGAGAAAGTATGAGAATTCAAATTACAGATTGAGGCTTCGAAGGCACACAAAACATCGGCAACAACATAAACCAAAAAATCTGAATCGATTCAAAAATATCAGTCTGAACCGTGATCTAAGGTTGACTGTGGCATCGGCTAGGAGTGTCCAATTTGATTAGAAAATGTTTGAGAATTCAAATTAGAGATTGATGATTCAAATGGACACAAAATATTTACTAAAACTTGTATCAGATTGAGGCTTCGAAGGCACACAAAACATCGGCAACAACATAAACCAAAAAATCTGAATCGATTCAAAAATATCAGTCTGAACCATGATCTAGGGTTGACTGTGGCATCGGCTAGGAGTGTCCAATTTGATTAGAAAATGTTTGAGAATTCAAATTAGAGTTTTGATGATTCGAATGGACACAAAATATTTACTAAAACTTGTATGAAAAAAACTGAACCGATTCAAAAACAAATGAATGTACTGTGGGATAGGGTTGGCTGAAGAAAAGGCTAGGAGTGTCCAATTTGATTGAAAAAAGTATGAGAATTCAAATTAGAGATTGAGGCTTCGAAGGGACACAAAACATCTGAAACAACATAAATCAAAAAATCTGAATTGATTCAAAAATATCAGTATAAACGTGAGCTAGTGTTGACTGTGGCATCGCTAGGAGTGTCCATTTGATTGGAAAATGTTTGAGAATTCAAATTAGAGATTGATGATTCGAATGGACACAAAATTTGCTAAAACATGAATGAAAGAAACTGAACCGATTCAAGAACACATGTCTGTATCGTGAGCTAGGGTTGGGTGAAGAAGAGGCTAGGAGTGTCCAATTTGATTGGAAAACGTTTGAGAATTCAAATTAGAGATTGATTTTTTTGCAGATCTTTTGTGTCCATTAGAATCCGCAATCTCAAATTTGAATTCTCCCACTTTTTCCAGTCAAATTGGACACTCCTAGCCTATGATCTACCCAACCCTAGCTTCCGATACAGACAGGTGTTGTGAATTGGTCTAGTTTTTTTAATTCATGCTTTCACATGTCTTTTGTGTCCATTAGAATACTCAATCCATAATTTTGATTCGCATACTTTTTCCATTCAAATTGGACACTCCTAGCTTTTGATCTAGCCAACCGTAGCTAATTATACATATAGTTATATTGAACCGTTTCAGTTGTTTTGGTTCTTGTTTGAGCATATATTTTAGGTCCTTTAGAATCCTCAATCTATATTTTGAATTTTCGTACTTTTTCCAATCAAATTGGACTCTCATAGGATTTGATCTAGCCAACCCTAGCTCACGGAACAGACAGGTGTTGTTGAATCGGTTCAGTTTGTATAATTCGTGTTTTTACAGAACTTTTGTGTCCAATAGAATCATGAATCTCTAATTTGAATTCTCATACTTTTTCCAATCAGATTGGACACTCCTTCCCATTGATCTAGCCAACCCTAGCTAATTATACAGACAAATATTACTGAATCGTTTTAGTATTTTTAGTTCTTTTTTTTGCAGATCTTTTGCCCCCATTTGAATCTTAAATCTCTAATTTGAATTCTCGTTCGTTTTCCAATCAAATTGGACACTCATAGCCTTTGATCTAGCCAAGCCTAGCTCACGGAATAGACAGGTGTTGTTGAATCGTTTCATTTTTTTTATTCTTGTTTTTACAGATCTTTTGTGTCGATTAGAATCATCAATCTCTAATTTGAGTTCTCATACTTTTTCGAATCAAATTAGACACTCCTTGGCTTTGATCTGGCCAATCCTAGCTCCCGGAATAGACTGGTGTTTTGAATAGGTGCAGTTTTTTTTATTGATATTTTGCAGATCTTTGTGTCTATTAGAATCCTCAATCTCAAATTGAATTTCAAACTTTTTCCAGTCAAATTGGACACTCCTTGCCTATGATCCAACCAACCCTAGCTCTCGACACAGACAGGTGTGGTTGAATCAGTTCAGTTTTTTTAATTCATGTTTTCACAGATCTTTTGTGTCCATTAGAATCCTCAATCCCAAATTTGATTCTCGTACTTTTTCCAATCAAATTGGACTTTCATAGGATTGATCTAGCCAACCCTAGCTCACGGAACAGACAGGTGTTGTTGAATCGGTTCAGTTTGTATAATTCGTGTTTTTACAGATCTTTTGTGTCCATTAGAATCATCAATCTCTAATTTGAATTCTCATAATTTTTCCAATCAAATTGGACACTCATGCCTATGATGTAACCAACCTTAGCTCGCGAACAGACAGGTGTGGTTGAATCGGTTCAGTTTTTTTAATTCTTGTTTTCATAGATCTTTTGTGTCCATTAGAATCATCAATCTCTAATTTGAATTCTCATAATTTTTCCAATCAAATTGGACACTCCTTGCCTATGATCTAACCAACCCTAGCTCCTGAAACAGACAGGTGTGGTTGAATTGGTTCAGTTTTTTAATTCATGTTTTTGCAGAACTTTTGTGTCCATTAGAATCCTCAATATCTAATTTGAATTGTCGTACTTTTTCCAGTCAAATTGGACACTTCTAGCGTTTGATCTAACCAACCCTACCTCACGGAACGGACAAGTGTTGTTGAATCGGTTCAGTTTGTTTAATTCATGTTTTTACAGATCTTTTGTGTCCCTTAGAATCCTCAATTTCTAATTTGAATTCTCATACTTTTTCCAATTAAATTGGACACTCGTAGCCTTTGATCTAGCCAACCCTAGCTAATTACACAGACAGATATTATTGAATCGTTTTAGTTTTTTTGGTTCTTTTTTTTGCAGATCTTTTGGGCCCATTTGAATCTTAAATCTCTAATTTGAATTCTCGTTTGTTTTCCAATCAAATTGGACATTCATAGCCATTGATCTAACCAACCTTAGCTCCCGAAACAGACAGGTGTGGTTGAATCGGTTCAGTTTTTTTAATTCATGTTTTCACAAATCTTTTGTGACCATCAGAATCCTCAATCCCTAATTTGATTCTCGTACTTTTCCAATCAAATTGGACTCTCATAGGATTTGATCTAGCCAACCCTAGCTCACAGAACAGATAGGTGTTGTTGAATCGGTTCAGTTTGTATAATTCGTGTTTTTACAGATCTTTTGTGTCCATTAGAATCATCAATCTCTAATTTGAATTCTCATAATTTTTCCAATCAAATTGGACACTCCTTGCCTATGATGTAACCAACCTTAGCTCGCGAAACAGACAGGTGTGGTTGAATCGGTTCAGTTTTTTTAATTCTTGTTTTCATAGATCTTTTGTGTCCATTAGAATCATCAATCTCTAATTTGAATTCTCATAATTTTCCAATCAAATTGGACACTCCTTGCCTTTGATCTAACCAACCCTAGCTCCTAAAACAGACAGGTGTGGTTGAATTGGTTCAGTTTTTTTAATTCATGTTTTTGCAGAACTTTTGTGTCCATTAGAATCCTCAATATCTAATTTGAATTGTCGTACTTTTTCCAGTCAAATTGGACACTTCTAGCGTTTGATCTAACCAACCCTACCTCACGGAACGGACAAGTGTTGTTGAATCGGTTCAGTTTGTTTAATTCATGTTTTTACAGATCTTTTGTGTCCCTTAGAATCCTCAATTTCTAATTTGAATTCTCATACTTTTTCCAATTAAATTGGACACTCGTAGCCTTTGATCTAGCCAACCCTAGCTAATTACACAGACAGATATTATTGAATCGTTTTAGTTTTTTTGGTTCTTGTTTTTGCAGATCTTTTGGCCCATTTGAATCCTAAATCTCTAATTTGAATTCTCGTTTGTTTTCCAATCAAATTGGACATTCATAGCCTTTGATCTAACCAACCCTAGCTCACGAACAGACAGGTGTTGTTGAATCGGTTCAGTTTTTTTAATTCATGTTTTACAGATCTTTGTGTCCATTAGAATCCTCAATCTCTAATTTTGAATTCTCATACTTTTCCAATCAAATTGGACACTCATAGCCTTTGATCTAGCCAACCCTAGCTCACAGAACAGACAGGTGTTGTTGAAATCGGTTCAGTTTTTATAATTCGTTTTTTACAGATCTTTTGTGTCCATTAGAATCATCAATCTCTAATTTGAATTCTCATACTTTTTCCAATCAAATTGGACACTCCTTGCCTTTGATCTAGCCAACCCTAGCTCACGGAACAGACAGGTGTTGTTGAATCGGTTTCAGTTTTTTGATTCTTGTTTTACAGATCTTTGTGTCCATTAGAATCATCAATCTCTAATTTGAATTCTCATACTTTTTCCAATCAAATTGGACACTCCTTGCCTTTGATCTAGCCAACCCTAGCTCATAAACAGACAGGTGTTGTTGAATCGGTTCAGTTTTTTATCTTGTTTTTGCAGATCTTTTGTGTCCATTAGAATCCTCAATCTCTAATTTGAATTCTCATACTTTTTCCAATCAAATTGGACACTCATAGCCTTTGATCTAGCCAACCCTAGCTCACGGAACAGACAGTGTTGTTGAATCGGGTTTCAGTTTTTATAATTCATGTTTTTACAGATCTTTGTGTCCCATTAGAATCCTCAATCTCTAATTTGAATTCTCATACTTTTCCAATCAAATTGGACACTCCTAGCCTTTGATCTAGCCAACCCTAGCTCAGGAACAGACAGGTGTTGTTGAATCGTTTCAGTTTTTTGGTTCTTTATTTTTGCAGATCTTTTGTGTCCATTAGAATCCTCAATCTCTAATTTGAATTCTCATACTTTTCCAATCAAATTGGACACTCCTAGCCTTTGATCTAGCCAACCCTAGCTCACGAACAGACAGGTGTGTTGAATCGGTTCAGTTTTTTATTCATGTTTTTAGCAGATCTTTTGTGTCCATTAGAATCCTCAATCTCTAATTTGAATTCTCATACTTTTACCAATCAAATTGGACACTCATAGCCTTTGATCTAGCCAACCCTAGCTCACGGAACAGACAGGTGTTGTTGAATCGGTTCAGTTTTTATAATTCATGTTTTTACAGATCTTTTGTGTCCATTAGAATCATCAATCTCTAATTTGAATTCTCATACTTTTCCAATCAAATTGGACACTCCTTGCCTTTGATCTAGCCAACCCTAGCTCACGGAACAGACAGGTGTTGTTGAATCGGTTCAGTTTTTTTAATTCTGTTTTTACAGATCTTTTAGTGTCCATTAGAATCATCAATCTCTAATTTGAATTCTCATACTTTTCCAATCAAATTGGACACTCCTAGCCTTTGATCTAGCCAACCCTAGCTCAGTAACAGACAGGTGTTGTTGAATCGTTTTCAGTTTTTATAATTCATGTTTTTGCAGATCTTTTGTGTCCATTAGAATCATCAATCTCTAATTTGAATTCTCATACTTTTACCAATCAAATTGGACACTCATAGCCTTTGATCTAGCCAACCCTAGCTCACGGAACAGACAGGTGTTGTTGAATCGGTTCAGTTTTTATAATTCATGTTTTTACAGATCTTTTGTGTCCATTAGAATCATCAATCTCTAATTTGAATTCTCATACTTTTTCCAATCAAATTGGACACTCATAGCCTTTGATCTAGCCAACCCTAGCTCACGGAACAGACAGGTGTTGTTGAATCGGTTCAGTTTTTTGGTATGTTGTTTTTGCAGATCTTTTGTGTCCATTGGAATCCTCAATCTCTAATTTGAATTCTCATACTTTTGCCAATCAAATTGGACACTCATAGCCTTTGATCTAGCCAACCCTAGCTCACGGAACAGACAGGTGTTGTTGAATCGGTTCAGTTTTTATAATTCATGTTTTTACAGATCTTTAGTGTCCATTAGAATCATCAATCTCTAATTTGAATTCTCATACTTTACCAATCAAATTGGACACTCATAGCCTTTGATCTAGCCAACCCTAGCTCACGGAACAGACAGGTGTTGTTGAATCGTTCAGTTTTTTGGTTCTGTTTTTGCAGATCTTTTGTGTCCATTAGAATCATCAATCTCTAATTTGAATTCTCATACTTTACCAGTGAAATTGGACACTCATGGCCTTTGATCTAGCCAACCCTAGCTCACATAACAGACAGGTGTTGTTGAATCGGTTCAGTTTTTATAATTCATGTTTTTACAGATCTTTTGTGTCCATTAGAATCATCAATCTCTAATTTGAATTCTCATACTTTTGCCAATCAAATTGGACACTCATAGCCTTTGATCTAGCCAACCCTAGCTCAGGGAACAGACAGGTGTTGTTGAATAGGTTCAGTTTTTTAATTCATGTTTTTGCAGATCTTTTGTGTCCATTAGAATCCTCAATCTCTAATTTGAATTCTCATACTTTTCCAATCAAATTGGACACTCCTAGCCTTTGATCTAGCCAACCCTAGCTCACGGAACAGACAGGTGTTGTTGAATCGGTTCAGTTTTTTAATTCATGTTTTTACAGATCTTTAGTGTCCATTAGAATCCTCAATCTCTAATTTGAATTCTCATACTTTTCCAATCAAATTGGACACTCATGCCTTTGATCTAGCCAACCCTAGCTCAGGGAACAGACAGGTGTTGTTGAATCGGTTCAGTTTTTTGGTATGTTGTTTTTGCAGATCTTTTGTGTCCATTGGAATCCTCAATCTCTAATTTGAATTCTCATACTTTTGCCAATCAAATTGGACACTCATAGCCTTTGATCTAGCCAACCCTAGCTCACGGAACAGACAGGTGTTGTTGAATCGGGTTCAGTTTTTATAATTCATGTTTTTACAGATCTTTTGTGTCCATTAGAATCATCAATCTCTAATTTGAATTCTCATACTTTTGCCAATCAAATTGGACACTCATAGCCTTTGATCTAGCCAACCCTAGCTCACGGAACAGACAGGTGTTGTTGAATCGGTTCAGTTTTTATAATTCATGTTTTTACAGATCTTTTGTGTCCATTAGAATCATCAATCTCTAATTTGAATTCTCATACTTTTTCCAATCAAATTGGACACTCCTTGCCTTTGATCTAGCCAACCCTAGCTCAGGGAACAGACAGGTGTTGTTGAATCGGTTCAGTTTTTTGATGTTGTTTTTGCAGATCTTTTGTGTCCATTGGAATCCTCAATCTCTAATTTGAATTCTCATACTTTTGCCAATCAAATTGGACACTCATAGCCTTTGATCTAGCCAACCCTAGCTCACGGAACAGACAGGTGTTGTTGAATCGGTTTCAGTTTTTATAATTCTTGTTTTACAGATCTTTTGTGTCCATTAGAATCATCAATCTCTAATTTGAATTCTCATACTTTTTCCAATCAAATTGGACACTCATGCCTTTGATCTAGCCAACCCTAGCTCAGTAACAGACAGGTGTTGTTGAATCGTTTCAGTTTTTTGGTTCTGTTTTTGCAGATCTTTTGTGCCCATTAGAATCCTCAATCTCTAATTTGAATTCTCATACTTTTTCCAATCAAATTGGACACTCCTAGCCTTTGATCTAGCCAACCCTAGCTCAGGAACAGACAGGTGTTGTTGAATGGTTCAGTTTTTTATTCTGTTTTTGCAGATCTTTTGTGTCCCATTAGAATCCTCAATCTCTAATTTGAATTCTCATACTTTTTCCAATCAAATTGGACACTCATAGCCTTTGATCTAGCCAACCCTAGCTCACGGAACAGACAGGTGTTGTTGAATCGGTTCAGTTTTTATAATTCATGTTTTTACAGATCTTTAGTGTCCATTAGAATCATCAATCTCTAATTTGAATTCTCATACTTTCACCAATCAAATTGGACACTCCTTGCCTTTGATCTAGCCAACCCTAGCTCAGGTAACAGACAGGTGTTGTTGAATCGTTTCAGTTTTTTTGGTTCTTGTATTTGCAGATCTTTTCAGTGCATTCGAATCCCCAATCTCTAATTTGAATTCACGTATGTTTTCCAATCAAATTGGACACTCATGGCCTTTGATCTAGCCAACCCTAGCTCACATAACAGACAGGTGTTGTTGAATCGGTTTCAGTTTTTATAATTCATGTTTTTACAGATCTTTTGTGTCCATTAGAATCATCAATCTCTAATTTGAATTCTCATACTTTTTCCAATCAAATTGGACACTCCTAGCCTTTGATCTAGCCAACCCTAGCTCAGGAACAGACAGGTGTTGTTGAATCGGTTCAGTTTTTTTATTTCTTGTTTTTGCAGATCTTTTGTGTCCATTAGAATCCTCAATCTCTAATTTGAATTCTCATACTTTTTCCAATCAAATTGGACACTCATAGCCTTTGATCTAGCCAACCCTAGCTCACGGAACAGACAGGTGTTGTTGAATCGGTTCAGTTTTTATAATTCATGTTTTACAGATCTTTTGTGTCCATTAGAATCCTCAATCTCTAATTTGAATTCTCATACTTTTTCCAATCAAATTGGACACTCCTGCCTTTGATCTAGCCAACCCTAGCTACATTAACAGACAGGTATATTGATCGTTTTTAGTTTTTTTGGTTCTCTTTTTTGTAGATTTTGGGCCCATTGAATCTTAAATCTCTAATTGAATTCTCGTTTGTTTTCTAATCAATTTGGCCCACGCATAGCCATTAATAATACGATCCAGCCAACCTAGCTCACGGAATAGACAGATATAATTGAATCGTTTTAGTTTTTTTGGTTCTTTTTTTTTTGCAGATCTTTTGGGACCATTTTAATGTTAAATCTGTAATTTTGGAATTCTCGTTTGTTTCCAATCAAATTGGACAATCTAGCCTTTGATCTCGAACGACTTGCAAACTTTTCCTCTCCTCCTCTACTTGACCCACCCAATTTCAAAACCCGGGTCTCACCCAGGTGCAACCGCGAGATAAAATATATTTTGGACTCTAATTTGGTCATTGGGATCGAATCCTATTTATTAGATTTGTTAAGTTCGGTTTTGAATTTGTCGGTAGCCTGAAGGGATGTGGTTATAATGTGTTTGTGATTGTGTCGGGGCTGAAACCTATTTTAGATTGATGAATGATTGTGGATTGAGTCCTTACAACTACTTATGACTATGCCTGGAGGGTAGACTGTGCATGCTGAAGTGTGGAAATTTTAAACTGTGTTTTTGACAGGTTGAAAAATTTGGTTAAGTCCGTTTTTCAAGGGAGACTCTGCCGAAATTTCGGTAGAAGTCTCGGCCCTCTTTTCCTTTGTTTTAGGGGAAGAGGACATTTGAAATCAGTAAGTGGGCCCGGTATCGGTTGGATGTCGAAAATACCACAGGATCCGTCACGGATTCCGAGGAATTCGGGGCGAGTCCTGTCATTTTATTTGTATTGTTATAGCTTGGTTTTTTCAAGCTTTATCTTTTAATTATTATTTTAAGTTTGAAATCCTAGTTGGGATGCATACGCCAGAGTTTCTTCGATACTGCGTGCTCGTTAGTGGAGGCGCACCAGATTGTCTTAATTTTGATGTTTGGTAAAGTATTGGCTTTTCACTCGATAACTTACCGGTAAGTTGTAGTCTTTTCACTGCATCATTTACATGTCGATTAAATATCGGCTTTTCACGCAATAACTTACCGGTAAGTTATAGGCTTTTCGCTCAATCATTTACCTGACGATTAAATATTGGCTTTTCACGCCATAACTTACCGGTAAGTTATAGGCTTTTCACTCCATCACTTACATGATGGTTAAATATTGGCTTTTCACGCTATAACTTACCGGTAAGTTATTGGCTTTTTGCTCTATCACTTACATATTGAGCGTAAAATTATCACACATGCATGCGCACTGATTTGATTGAAGTTGCCATTGTTTTTCGATCAATTTTAACATGCAAATACTAGTCATAACTCTAGGGGTTATTTTTTGTTATTTCAATCCCTAGTATGGACATGAATATATTAAATTAACAAAGACATAAACTATTTTTCGGTAGAAAGGTTAAAGAGCGTGCTGTTGAAATTGCCAAGGCCATAGATGACGAAGATGGGTTGATAGGAGCATTGAATGCCTTTCATAGGCACTTTCCTCACAGTAAATCTGAGGATAAACCCGAGTCATTGCCTGCTAGAAGTGGCTTATTTTCCATCAGTAGGTGTTTTGGCTATTCCCATTTCAGTACACATCCCACGGCCTCTCCTCCACATTTGTAAGTTGGAGCAGTTTCTCTCTGTAATGAGGCTGACTTGAGTACCCTATAACAGTAAGAAAAGAAAAGAATACCCACAGATTCTCTTGTAATGACTGCAAAAAGATTCAGTCTCTAAGCCCCAAGTTGTTAGTGTGTCAACTAGCTGAAAATGCAGTTTTGTTTTAGTACACAAAATTGTATTTACAGGCTCCTTTTGCTCTACCATCCCCAACCAACAAACCACCAGTGATAGTGACATGTACATTTATCTTCAAGTTCTCAATCTTGTTGTTGCTATAACAATAATTGTAATAGACGAAGAATTTGCTAAACAGTTCTAAAAAAATAAAAAAAAAAAAAATTTTTTTTTTTTAAAAAAAAAAAAAAAAAAAAAAAAAAAAAAAAAAAAAAAAAAAAAAAAAAAAAAAAAAAAAAAAAAAAAAAAAAAAAAAAAAAAAAAAAAAAAAAAAAAAAAAAAAAAAAAAAAAAAAAAAAAAAAAAAAAAAAAAAAAAAAAAAAAAAAAAAAAAAAAAAAAAAAAAAAAAAAAAAAAAAAAAAAAAAAAAAAAAAAAAAAAAAAAAAAAAAAAAAAAAAAAAAAAAAAAAAAAAAAAAAAAAAAAAAAAAAAAAAAAAAAAAAAAAAAAAAAAAAAAAAAAAAAAAAAAAAAAAAAAAAAAAAAAAAAAAAAAAAAAAAAAAAAAAAAAAAAAAAGCTGCTTCGTCCTCTAGGTTCGGTACCAAAAAATGAGCCAACCCGCCTAGCCGCCTAGGCCGATTTTTCAAACACTGCGATTGACTGAAAGTCTGAAACCCGAAATTGAAAAAATTTTGCTGCAAATTTGAGCTTGAGATTGAAATTGGGAAGCACAAGTCAGTTCCGTAGAAGAAGAGATCTCATGCCTCTAATTCCATTCCTCTCCATGCTTCCCGCCTTATTCTCCTCTCTTGGCTCTCTCTCAAACGACATGTTCACCTCACCACACCAACGACAACGATGACAATTCCTCCCCTCTGCCAACTCCGCATGAAACTTGATTAATCTTTATGCATTCAATATTCATCCATTGATGGTTCTTCTTGGTTGGACTGCTCTTCATTCTTTGGATATTGTATTTCTGTTATAGATTTTGACATTTGATCATGCCCTCTTGTTTGCAGAGAAAAAAAAAAAAAAAAAAAAAAGATGTCTCCTCCTCCTCTTGCACATAGGAACACAAAACCAACCCACCAAAGAACAGAAAAAAAATATTGAAATATTACACCACCTCAAGTGAAAAATCTAATTCATTTAAGCTTTTAAATTTGTTCTTGTATTAGCACCTGTATGAGCAACAAGGTGAATTGTAAATGGACTCTACTTCTGCATTTGAGTTGTAATCCACTAGGATGAGTGTAAAGCCCTTATTTATGCTTACGGTCTCCCACTAGGGCTAACAGTCAATCTATAGCTCAAACGCAGTTGTATTGTATGGCCATGAGTTCACAACAACAAAGTCCTATAATCAAATTCCTGTCAGATGAAAGTATTTATGCAAGACCAGAGGGAGTAATGTTCATTTAAACTTAAAAACATTCCCCAAGATCAGGTACACAAATCTTTCATCTACATGGAACGCCATCAAGATATGAACTAATCAAGTTTGTTGAATGAATGCTTGCCAAGATCCTCATCCTTTCAACATGGCTCTTGAAACATCTACTGGCACAGCTTTATTAAGTGGATATGTAACCATAGACTTTGTATCTTTGTAATCTATCTTGAGATGCCTCTCCTTGATCTTTTCTTTAACCATCAAGAAAATGCTTGGTACCTACAGATCTTTTATTGTTTCTTTAGAATAAAACTGCTCTTGTATTATTACAATAAAACTGCAACTGTTGCTTCCTTGACTCCTTTCAATAAACTGCCCCTTCATCCAACAAGAATACATTACTAGAGGTCGACGTACTTCAGGACATCCTGCAAAAATCTTTAGTTCTCTTTTAAACCAGCATGTTACTCTTTGCCTTTTACAGATACCTAAAACACTTTCTTTACTGCATTCCAATGAGCGTTTCCAACATTGGACCGGAATTTACTTAACACACTGATGACAAATGCCAAGTCTGGCCTATTACAAACTCGTGCATACATAAGACTCCCAAAATTATCAAATAAGAAAATTCTTTCTGTGAATGTCATTCAGTGGTCAAGGGATAAAACTTTATGCATAAACTGTGATGTTAGCAACTGTAATACCACAAATTATGTCCTACATTCACAAGAAATCTTTAAAGAAATTAACAAACCATATTAATTCCTATTTAAAAGCATGAAATTCTCTATTGTTTCAATGTTGAAACCCTGAAGAGAATCTTGAACCAATTCAGTTAGCCAAACATTCCTAATGGTTTCCAAAATTAAAGTTTCTTATTAAAATTCCTTTATCCTTCAAATCCTTTAAGCAAACCAGAAACAATCCTTATGGCATTAGAAGAATTGTAAGTTATATATATAAGATACCAAAAAAATAAGAAACCGAGCTCCCATATCATAGCCTTAATAGTAATGTAACTTTTTCTTCTTTTATCTTTTCTTTTACAAGCATAAAATCATGTCTGAAAGCTTAGTAACGATCACAACCTTAGGACATCCATATTAACTTTAATTTTTAATACCTTCAAGTTCCTTTATGAAAAATATGAACATGTTAACTAGACATACTTGTTCTATATATGTTCATACAAAAAAATAATCTTAACCATATTAATACTGTAAAATATACCAAAACCAAAATAACTCAAAACTGCAATTAACCTCAGGCTATGGCTTCACTTCGAATTTCTTAATTTGATGCATACTTTAAATTTCAACTAAATAGCTAGAAAACCAAAACAAAACAGTGGAAAACTGTTGTAAATAAAACTTCACGAGCATGCGAAATGTGCTGTAATTAACTTTAGGCTATATCTCAACCGTCTGGTGAGTAAAACTTTATGATCTTACAAACTAGGGCAGTGGCTCAACTTGAAAAACTTTTGGTGAATGAAACTTAATGAGCTTGTAAAATAGGGCAGTGAGTGTGAAGTCCAAAAACCATACATCATTTCTCCCACTTGGACAAACACTCACTACTTGGTTACTCTTGAAATGAATACACCAAAACCTTATAACTTTAAAACATGATAGTTATTAATTAGTATACGTTGATAAGATAATATCATACGACTTTTAAGATGTACTGCTTTAAATAATTCACACAATTTCTTTATTAGTTTGACTAACCTCAAATTACTTAGAATCAAACTAGAGACATAAAGCTTCACATAACAGAAATTTAGAGTCTTTTTATGTCTATTTAATGGTCTAAAATAACCTACAAACTTAACTTCATAAAACCTGCCAGCACAAAACTTTTCCAGAACAAAGGTTACTTAAAAATTTGCCAAAATTAAAATCCATATTCAATAACCACGAAAATTTGCAGTCTATGAGAAGACACATATACGTTCATCGTGCAAAAGCTACAGGTCATGTGAAAAGCTTCAGATGAGTCATTCATTAATCTTTACTCATAGTCCAGAATCTGTCAGGAAAGTTTATGTGCATCTGTATAAACTTTACAAATCCACCAAAAATTCAATACAAATTTACATGAAATTCTACACAAGAGATATCCAAACAGACATCATATTTGAGATTTCAAAACTGAAAACTGAACCAAAATTATGAGAACTGACATGTACCTTGAAATACTTATGTGTCCAAACTGTATGTACTTTATACCACTTGAAAACTAAACCAAATAAGTCAGTGTTCTTTAAACAAAAAACAATATGATATTCTTGAAACAAACTGCAGAGGATTTAAATGAATAGAGTTCTTAAAAACTGATGTTCTTTAACAAGGTTAAAGCTCAAGTTTCTTTTAGGCTATCATTTAAAACATCTTTATTCCCACAACTGTATGTATGCTATATTCTCACTTTTGAGGAGAATACAACCTGTTTATAAAAACTAGATCACAAGACTAAACCACATGATGTCTTATCTTGTGCCATTATGAATTGAACCATACTAGTCCTCATTTGAGAGGAAAACTTCATAATGCCATTTTGATCATTTAGCCTTGAATATTTAAGATGTTGTATTCGAAGAAGTGCTTTGGCAATTCAACCAATACAAAATCTTTCTTTAAACATGATCACTGAAACTTTAGTTAAATCTGTAGGGAAATTTAACTTTGATGGCATGTAGGTGCTCATCTCATATTTTATTTTCTTTAGTGATGAAATTATCTTTCTTTACCATGTGAAAAAAAATTCTGTAACAAGTGCTCTTGCTACAACACCCAAAAAAACAAAGCTATATGCTACTTCAATCTTTAGAATCAAGCCAATTCATTTATACACCCTGTTAGACAGCTTCAATTCTCCTTATTTCTATTCCTGATAGTTTTTCTGAAATCAATTATTTTAGATGCACAGCCCTAACAGTTTAAGATTTTTCCTTGTACGTTTTTCTGGTTGTATACTATATATTCCTTTTACTAGAGTTGCATTAAAGCATATCAGAATTTCCAGAATCATTAATAACCAAAACTTAATTATCAAAAGCAGAAAGTGCACCTAGCAGATCAATTATGTTTAGTCATAAGAAGATAATCCAACAAAACGAAAAGAACGTGAAACCTGGGAGTAATAGGCTCCTTTAGATATGCTCGTATGCTTGATAATGGGCTTAAAGAACAAAAGAACAGAACCAGACCCACCCTGGCACCCAGATCCGCCTAGCGCCGCCTAGCGCCGCCTAGAGCCGCCTAGCCCCGCCTAGAGCCGCCTAGCGACGCCTAGCCCCGCCTAGCGTAGCCCAGACCAGTCTAGCGCCGCCCAGACCCTCCCAGGCCGCCTAGGCTGATTTTTCGTAATGCAGACTATGGATTTTTCGTAATCTAGACGCCTCTGCTTTTCATCTGCTACGAGTATATAACCTGCAATGAGAGAGAGAGAGAGAGAGAGAGAGAGACAGAGACAGAGACAGAGAATTAATATATGTTTACATATTTTCTTCTCATTTCTTGCCGCCCCTTCTAACAACTTTAAACCCTTACTGCGCAGCAGCCTCCTCCGCCCACACAAAACCCATCGCATCACCATCCCTCCTCCCCACCCTCTCACACTTTGCATAAAACTCCTCTCTCTCTCTCTCTCTCTCTCTCTCGTATGTGCAGCCATGTGTTTCCTACGTGTGTGTGGGAGAGTGCAATTTTGTGATTTGCCACATATTCGTGGACTCATATGGCCTTTTATAATTTTGAAGGAAGAGTTTGACGCTTCTTTTATAGCAAATAGTGCAGCCGTATGGCTATACTCTGCTTGCGCATTTTCAAAACAGTGTAGCCGTGCGGCTATACCCGGGCATCTTTTCACTGAGGCAACGACTACAAGCGACTAAAAGCCAATCAAATCTAATGACAAAGTTAAATTTCGATTGTCAAATGATGTTACTTGTTCAATATATTTTTGCGTTCTAAGATATGTAGGCTTTTTACACTATAACTTACCGGGTAAGAGATGATGTTTTTTGAAAATTAGCCATTTACTTAAAAAATTACGGGGTAAGATGTTTCGTTCTTAGATATACAGTCTTTTTACCCTATAATTTACCGGAAAGATATGGTGTTTATGGAAAATTAAGCAATTTACTTAATAAATTAAGCGTAAGATGTGCGTTCTCAGATTTATTGGCTTTTAACTATAACTTACCGGTGTAAGATATGACGCTTTTGGGAAATTAGGCTATTTACTTAATAAATTACTTGTAAGATGTTGCGTTCTCTGATATATAGGCTTTTTACACTATAACTTACCGGCAAGATATGATGTTTTTGGAAAATTAGGCTATTCACTTAATAAATTATGGGTCAGATGTTGCGTTCTCAGATTTATAGGCTTTTTACACTAAAACTTACCGGTAAGATATGGTGTTTTTGAAAATTAGGCTATTTACTTAATAAATTACTTGTAAGATGTTGCGTTCTTTGAGATATAGGCTTTTTACACTATAACTTCCGGTAAATATGGTGTTTTTTGAAAATTAGGCTATTATTTAATAAATTATGTGTAAGATGTTGCGTTCTAAGATATATAGGCTTTTTACACTATAACTTACCGGTAAGATATGATGTTTTTTGAAAATTAGGCAATTTACTTAAAAAATTACGGGTAAGATGTTGCGTTCTTAGATATACAGTCTTTTTACCCTATAACTTACCGGCAAGATATGGTGTTTTTGGAAAATTAGGCTATTTACTTAATAAATTAAGGGTAAGATGTTGCGTTCTGATTGTAGGCTTTTTACACTATAACTTCCGTAAGATATGGTGTTTTGGAAACTTAGGCTATTTACTTAATAAATTACTTGTAAGATGTTGCGTTCTAGATATAGGCTTTTTACACTATAACTTACCGGTAAGATATGGTGTTTTTGGAAAATTAGGCTATTTACTTAAATAAAATTACGTAAGATGTTGCGTTCTTAGATATATAGGCTTTTTACACTATAACTTACCGCAAGATATGGTGTTTTGGATATTAGGCTATTTACTTAATAAATTACTTGCAAGATGTTGCGTTCTCTGATATATAGGCTTTTTACACTATAAATTACCGGTAAGATATGGTGTTTTTGGAAAATTAGGGTATTTAGTGAATAAATTACAGATAAGATGTTGCGTTCTTAGATATATAGGCTTTTTACACTATAACTTACCGGCAAGATATGGTGTTTTTGGAAAATTAGGCTTTTTACTCAATAAATTATGGGTAAGATGTTGCGTTATGCGTTTTACACTATAAGTTACCTATAAGATATGGTGTTTTTAGAAAAATTGGCTATTTAGTCAAAAAATTACGGGTAAGATGTTGCCTTCTCAGATATATAGGCACTTTACATTACAACTTACCGATAAGACATGGTGTTTTCCGAAAAATATGCAATTCACGTAATAAATTACGGGTAAGATGTTGCGTTCTCAGATATATAGGCTTTTTACACTATAACTTACCGGTACGATATGGTGTTTATAGAAAAATAATCTATTTACTTAATAAATTACGGGTAAGATGTTGCGTTCTTAGATATATAAGCACTTTACACTATAACTTACCGGTAAGATATGGTGTTTTTAGAAAAATAGACAATTCACTAAATAAATTACAGGTATAATGTTTCGTTCTCAGATATATAGGCCTTTTACACTATAACTTACAGTTAAGATATGGTGTTTTTGGAAAATTAGGCTATGTACTTAATAAGTTATGGGTAAGATGTAGCGTTCTTCGATATATTGGCTTTTTACACTGTAACATACCGGCAAGATATGGTGTTTATGGAAAATTAAGCTATTTACTTAATAAATTAAGGGTAAGATGTTGCGTTCTCAGATTTATTGGCTTTTTACACTATAACTTACCGGTAAGATATGGTGTTTTTGGGAAATTAGGCTATTTACTTAATAAATTACTTGTAAGATGTTGCGTTCTCTGATATATAGGCTTTTTACACTATAACTTACCGGCAAGATATGATGTTTTTGGAAAATTAGGCTATTCACTTAATAAATTATGGGTCAGATGTTGCGTTTGCGTTTTCATATTTAGTAGGTGTTTTTTACACTATAAAAACTTACAGGTAAGATATGTGTTTTTTGAAAATTAGGCTATTTACTTAATAATTACTTGTAAGATGTTGCGTTCTTTGAGATATAGGCTTTTTACACTATAACTTCCCGGTAAAATATGGTGTTTTTTGAAAATTAGGCTATTATTTAATAAATTATGTGTAAGATGTTGCGTTCTAAGATATATAGGCTTTTTACACTATAACTTACCGGTAAGATATGATGTTTTTTGAAAATTAGGCAATTTACTTAAAAAATTACGGGTAAGATGTTGCGTTCTTAGATATACAGTCTTTTTACCCTATAACTTACCGGCAAGATATGGTGTTTTTGGAAAATTAGGCTATTTACTTAATAAATTAAGGGTAAGATGTTGCGTTCTCAGATTTGTAGGCTTTTTACACTATAACTTACCAGTAAGATATGGTGTTTTTGGATACTTAGGCTATTTACTTAATAAATTACTTGCAAGATGTTGCGTTCTCTGATATATAGGCTTTTTACACTATAAATTACCGGTAAGATATGGTGTTTTTGGAAAATTAGGGTATTTAGTGAATAAATTACAGATAAGATGTTGCGTTCTTAGATATATAGGCTTTTTACACTATAACTTACCGGCAAGATATGGTGTTTTTGGAAAATTAGGCTTTTTACTCAATAAATTATGGGTAAGATGTTGCGTTATGCGTTTTACACTATAAGTTACCTATAAGATATGGTGTTTTTAGAAAAATTGGCTATTTAGTCAAAAAATTACGGGTAAGATGTTGCCTTCTCAGATATATAGGCACTTTACATTACAACTTACCGATAAGACATGGTGTTTTCCGAAAAATATGCAATTCACGTAATAAATTACGGGTAAGATGTTGCGTTCTCAGATATATAGGCTTTTTACACTATAACTTACCGGTACGATATGGTGTTTATAGAAAAATAATCTATTTACTTAATAAATTACGGGTAAGATGTTGCGTTCTTAGATATATAAGCACTTTACACTATAACTTACCGGTAAGATATGGTGTTTTTAGAAAAATAGACAATTCACTAAATAAATTACAGGTATAATGTTTCGTTCTCAGATATATAGGCCTTTTACACTATAACTTACAGTTAAGATATGGTGTTTTTGGAAAATTAGGCTATGTACTTAATAAGTTATGGGTAAGATGTAGCGTTCTTCGATATATTGGCTTTTTACACTGTAACATACCGGCAAGATATGGTGTTTATGGAAAATTAAGCTATTTACTTAATAAATTAAGGGTAAGATGTTGCGTTCTCAGATTTATTGGCTTTTTACACTATAACTTACCGGTAAGATATGGTGTTTTTGGGAAATTAGGCTATTTACTTAATAAATTACTTGTAAGATGTTGCGTTCTCTGATATATAGGCTTTTTACACTATAACTTACCGGCAAGATATGATGTTTTTGGAAAATTAGGCTATTCACTTAATAAATTATGGGTAAGATGTTGCGTTCTCAGATTTTAGGCTTTTTACACTAAAACTTACCGGTAAGATATGGTGTTTTTTGAAAATTGGCTATTTACTTAATAAACTTACGGGTAAGATGTTGCGTTCTTTGAGATATAGGCTTTTTACACTATAACTTACCGGTAAAATATGGTTTTTTGAAAATTAGGCTATTACTTAATAAATTAGGGTAAGATGTTGCGTTCTAGATATAGGCTTTTTACACTATAACTTACCGGTAAGATATGATGTTTTTGAAAATTAGGCTATTTACTTAATAAATTACGGGTAAGATGTTGCGTTCTTAGATATATAGGCTTTTTACACTATAACTTACCGTAAGATATGGTGTTTTTGGAAAATTAGGCTATTTACTTAATAAATTACGGGTAAGATGTTGCGTTCTCAGATTATAGGCTTTTTACACTATAACTTACCGGTAAGATATGGTGTTTTTGGAAAATTAGGCTATTTACTTAATAAATTACTGGGTAAGATGTTGCGTTCTTGATATATAGGCTTTTTACACTATAACTTACCGGCAAGATATGGTGTTTTGGAAAATTAGGCTATTTACTTAATAAATTAAGGGTAAGATGTTGCGTTCTCAGATATATAGGCTTTTTACACTATAACTTACCGTAAGATATGGTGTTTTTGGGAAAATTGGCTATTTACTTAATAAATTACGTGTAAGATGTTGCCTTCTCAGATATATAGGCACTTTACATTACAACTTACCGATAAGACATGGTGTTTTCTGAAAAATATGCAATTCACGTAATAAATTACGGGTAAGATGTTGCGTTCTCAGATATATAGGCTTTTTACACTATAACTTACCGGTACGATATGGTGTTTTTGAAAAATATCTATTTACTTAATAAATTACGGGTAAGATGTTGCGTTCTTAGATATATAGGCTTTTACACTATAACTTACCGGTAAGATATGGTGTTTTTAGAAAAATAGACAATTCACTAAATAAATTACAGGTATAATGTTTCGTTCTCAGATATATAGGCCTTTTACACTATAACTTACAGTTAAGATATGGTGTTTTTGGAAAATTAGGCTATGTACTTAATAAGTTATGGGTAAGATGTTGCGTTCTTCGATATATTGGCTTTTTACACTGTAACATACCGGCAAGATATGGTGTTTATGGAAAATTAAGCTATTTACTTAATAAATTAAGGGTAAGATGTTGCGTTCTCAGATTTATTGGCTTTTTACACTATAACTTACCGGTAAGATATGGTGTTTTTGGGAAATTAGGCTATTTACTTAATAAATTACTTGTAAGATGTTGCGTTCTCTGATATATAGGCTTTTTACACTATAACTTACCGGCAAGATATGATGTTTTGGAAAATTAGGCTATTCACTTAATAAATTATGGGTCAGATGTTGCGTTCTCAGATTTATAGGCTTTTACACTAAAACTTACCGGTAAGATATGGTGTTTTTTGAAAATTAGGCTATTTACTTAATAACTTACTTGTAAGATGTTGCGTTCTTTGAGATATAGGCTTTTTACACTATAACTTCCCGGTAAAATATGGTGTTTTTTGAAAATTAGGCTATTATTTAATAAATTATGTGTAAGATGTTGCGTTCTAAGATATATAGGCTTTTTACACTATAACTTACCGGTAAGATATGATGTTTTTTGAAAATTAGGCAATTTACTTAAAAAATTACGGGTAAGATGTTGCGTTCTTAGATATACAGTCTTTTTACCCTATAACTTACCGGCAAGATATGGTGTTTTTGGAAAATTAGGCTATTTACTTAATAAATTAAGGGTAAGATGTTGCGTTCTCAGATTTGTAGGCTTTTTACACTATAACTTACCAGTAAGATATGGTGTTTTTGGATACTTAGGCTATTTACTTAATAAATTACTTGCAAGATGTTGCGTTCTCTGATATATAGGCTTTTTACACTATAAATTACCGGTAAGATATGGTGTTTTTGGAAAATTAGGGTATTTAGTGAATAAATTACAGATAAGATGTTGCGTTCTTAGATATATAGGCTTTTTACACTATAACTTACCGGCAAGATATGGTGTTTTTGGAAAATTAGGCTTTTTACTCAATAAATTATGGGTAAGATGTTGCGTTATGCGTTTTACACTATAAGTTACCTATAAGATATGGTGTTTTTAGAAAAATTGGCTATTTAGTCAAAAAATTACGGGTAAGATGTTGCCTTCTCAGATATATAGGCACTTTACATTACAACTTACCGATAAGACATGGTGTTTTCCGAAAAATATGCAATTCACGTAATAAATTACGGGTAAGATGTTGCGTTCTCAGATATATAGGCTTTTTACACTATAACTTACCGGTACGATATGGTGTTTATAGAAAAATAATCTATTTACTTAATAAATTACGGGTAAGATGTTGCGTTCTTAGATATATAAGCACTTTACACTATAACTTACCGGTAAGATATGGTGTTTTTAGAAAAATAGACAATTCACTAAATAAATTACAGGTATAATGTTTCGTTCTCAGATATATAGGCCTTTTACACTATAACTTACAGTTAAGATATGGTGTTTTTGGAAAATTAGGCTATGTACTTAATAAGTTATGGGTAAGATGTAGCGTTCTTCGATATATTGGCTTTTTACACTGTAACATACCGGCAAGATATGGTGTTTATGGAAAATTAAGCTATTTACTTAATAAATTAAGGGTAAGATGTTGCGTTCTCAGATTTATTGGCTTTTTACACTATAACTTACCGGTAAGATATGGTGTTTTTGGGAAATTAGGCTATTTACTTAATAAATTACTTGTAAGATGTTGCGTTCTCTGATATATAGGCTTTTTACACTATAACTTACCGGCAAGATATGATGTTTTTGGAAAATTAGGCTATTCACTTAATAAATTATGGGTCAGATGTTGCGTTCTCAGATTTATAGGCTTTTTACACTAAAACTTACGGTAAGATATGGTGTTTTTTGAAAATTAGGCTATTTACTTAATAACTTACTTGTAAGATGTTGCGTTCTTTGAGATATAGGCTTTTTACACTATAACTTCCCGGTAAAATATGGTGTTTTTTGAAAATTAGGCTATTATTTAATAAATTATGTGTAAGATGTTGCGTTCTAAGATATATAGGCTTTTTACACTATAACTTACCGGTAAGATATGATGTTTTTTGAAAATTAGGCAATTTACTTAAAAAATTACGGGTAAGATGTTGCGTTCTTAGATATACAGTCTTTTTACCCTATAACTTACCGGCAAGATATGGTGTTTTTGGAAAATTAGGCTATTTACTTAATAAATTAAGGGTAAGATGTTGCGTTCTCAGATTTGTAGGCTTTTTACACTATAACTTACCAGTAAGATATGGTGTTTTTGGATACTTAGGCTATTTACTTAATAAATTACTTGCAAGATGTTGCGTTCTCTGATATATAGGCTTTTTACACTATAAATTACCGGTAAGATATGGTGTTTTTGGAAAATTAGGGTATTTAGTGAATAAATTACAGATAAGATGTTGCGTTCTTAGATATATAGGCTTTTTACACTATAACTTACCGGCAAGATATGGTGTTTTTGGAAAATTAGGCTTTTTACTCAATAAATTATGGGTAAGATGTTGCGTTATGCGTTTTACACTATAAGTTACCTATAAGATATGGTGTTTTTAGAAAAATTGGCTATTTAGTCAAAAAATTACGGGTAAGATGTTGCCTTCTCAGATATATAGGCACTTTACATTACAACTTACCGATAAGACATGGTGTTTTCCGAAAAATATGCAATTCACGTAATAAATTACGGGTAAGATGTTGCGTTCTCAGATATATAGGCTTTTTACACTATAACTTACCGGTACGATATGGTGTTTATAGAAAAATAATCTATTTACTTAATAAATTACGGGTAAGATGTTGCGTTCTTAGATATATAAGCACTTTACACTATAACTTACCGGTAAGATATGGTGTTTTTAGAAAAATAGACAATTCACTAAATAAATTACAGGTATAATGTTTCGTTCTCAGATATATAGGCCTTTTACACTATAACTTACAGTTAAGATATGGTGTTTTTGGAAAATTAGGCTATGTACTTAATAAGTTATGGGTAAGATGTAGCGTTCTTCGATATATTGTCTTTTTACACTGTAACATACCGGCAAGATATGGTGTTTATGGAAAATTAAGCTATTTATTTAATAAATTAAGGGTAAGATGTTGCGTTCTCAGATTTATTGGCTTTTTACACTATAACTTACCGGCAAGATATGATGGTTTTGGAAAATTAGGCTATTCACTTAATAAATTAAGGGTAAGATGTTGCGTTCTCAGATTTATTGGCTTTTTACACTATAACTTATCGGTAAGATATGGTGTTTTTGGGAAATTAGGCTATTTACTTAATAAATTACTTGTAAGATGTTGCGTTCTCTGATATATATGCTTTTTACACTATAACTTATGGGTAAGATATTGTGTTTTTGAAAAATTAGGATATTTACTTAATAAATTACGGGTAAGATGTTACGTTCTCAGATATATAAGCTTTTTACACTATAAATTACTGGTAAAATATGATGTTTTTAGAAAATAAGCTATTTACTCAATAAACTACGTTTAAGATGTTGCGTTCTCAGATATATAGACACTTTACAGTATAACTTAGAGGTAAGATATGGTGTTTTTGAAAAATTAGGCTATTTACTTAATAAATTACGGGTAAGATGTTGCGTTCTCAGATATATTGGCTTTTTAGACTATTACTTACCGGTAAGATATGATGTTTTTAGAAAAATAAGCTATTTACTCAATAAACTACGTTTAAGATGTTGCGTTCTCAGATATATAGACACTTTACACTATAACTTAGAGGTAAGATATGGTGTTTTTGAAAAATGAGGCTATTTACTTAATAAATTACGGGTAAGATGTTGCGTTCTTAGATATATATATATATATGCTTTTTACACTATTACTTACCGGTAAGATATGATGTTTTTAGAAAAATAAGCTATTTACTCAATAAATTACGTTTAAGATGTTGCCTTCTCAGATATATTGGCACTTTACATTATAACTTACCGATAAGAGATGGTTTTTCAGAAAAATATGCAATTCACGTAATAAATTACGTGTAAGATGTTGCGTTCTCAAATATATTGGCTTTTTATACTATAACTTACCGGTACGATATGGTGTTTATAGAAAAATAAGCTATTTACTTAATAAATTATGGGTAAGATGTTGTGTTCTTAGATCTATAGACACTTTACACTATAACTTACCAGTAAGATATGATGTTTTTAGAAAAATAGGCAATTCACTAAATAAATTACGGGTATAATGTTGCGTTCTCAGATATATAGGCCGTTTACACTATAACTTACAGTTAAGATATGATGTTTTTGGAAAATTAGGCTATTTACTTAATAAATTACGGGTAAGATGTTGCATTCTCAGATATATAGGCTTTTTACACTATAACTTTTCGGTAAGATATGACGTTCTCAGAAAAATATGCAATTCACTCAATAAATTACGGGTAAGATGTTGTGTTCTCAGATATATAGAAACATTACACTGTAACTTATTGGTAAAAGATAGTGTTTTTAGAAAAATAGTCTATTTACTCAATAAATTACGAATAAGATATTGCGTTCTCAGTTTTGTAGACACTTTACACTATAACTTACCGATAAGATATGGTGTTCTTAGAAAAATATGCAATTTGTTGATGTTCTTTTTGGGAGGTCAACTTATATAGAGGTGGAATGGTGGATGATGGGTGAAGGTGAGAACCTTCAGCATGTGTGTGAAGATTTGGGCAAGTGATAAATATAAAGAAGACAAGATATACGTGGTTCACCCTTAATGAATGGGCTACGTCCACAGAGAAGCCCATGATTAAAGATAAAGCCCAGCCCAGGGATCAAGAAGAGAGTCCAAGGCCCAAGGGTCAAGATTCAAGACCCTTTTCTAAGTAGAGAGTGGTCTTCTTTTATAGGTGAGGGAGAGTCTTCACTTCTTGTAGTTTTTCGATGTGGGACTCCTCTTGCTTTGCTTAGAGTTGTGACTTGTGGGTAATGCTTCTTTGGCTAAGGTGATGACCTCTCAAAGAATGGCACGTGGATGATCTAGCCAAGCTAGTTGCTCGGTTAGTTACGGTACCAACAGTAGTCCCCCAAGTTCGCGAGTAAGAAGGTACTTCTTGGTTGGGGACTTGTAATTTTAAGTGCACTGGCCGAGCAACGCCATAGTTCATCTTCCAAGCTATATAGTGCACTGCCCATAGTCCCTCAAGTCCCTGGGTAAGAAGGACATTTGGAAGGGAGAGAACTTGGCACGAGGGTGCCGAAGATGAAGGGGTTGCCGAAGGCATAAAGTTGCATGTCACAGGATGAAGTGGCTGGGCATGAGGGTGTCTAAGGCATAAGAATTGCATGTCACAAGACGATGGGCCTAGGCACGAGGGTGCCAGAGGTAAATGACTTGCATGTTGCAAGACAATGTAGCTAGGCACAGGGATGCCAAAGGCAAAGGGGATGTCAAAGGCACAAAGCTTGCATGTCGCAAGGCGATGTGCCTAGGCACGAGGGTGCCGAAGGCGACACAAACCTTGCATGTTTGTAAGGCGATGTGCTTGGGCACGGGGGTGCCGAAGGTGACACAAGGTGTGGCTAGGCACGGGGGTACCGAAGGCGACGCAAAGCTTGGATGTCACAAGGCGATGTAGCCAGGCACGAGGGTGCCGAAGGCACAAAGCTTGCATGTCGCAAGGCGATGTGGCCAAGCACGGGGGTGTCGAAGGCACAAAGCTTGCATGTCGCAAGGCGATCTGGCTAGGCACGGGGGTGCCAAAGGCGACACAAGGCTTGCATGTCGCAAGACGATGTGGCTAGGCACGGGGGTGCCGATGGCGACACAAAGCTTGCATGTTGCAAGGTGATGTGGCTAGGTACGAAGATGCCGAAGGCGACACAAAGCTTGCATATCGCAAGGAAAATTGCAAATGTGCCTTTTTTTTTCTTTTTTTTTCCTTTTTGGTAGCTTGGGTAGCTTGGGTGTTTGGTGAGGCTTGTGGCCCTTTTACACGGCCCTTGTCGTTCGGCAAGGAGGTCAGGCTGTTTTGGAATTTTGTTTGCCCATGCTTCTGCAAGTAGGGATTTATGGGGCCGAGCCCTTGTGTTTTGGCATGAGTCTTTTGCTAGGCTTGGCTTAGACTACGTATGAAGCTTTCAGCATGTTGTGTTGCGCTGGCCATTACCTTCTTCCACATCGCAAGGTTTGTGCATGGTCAAGCCTTGCGCTTTTCTCCGCTTTGGTAAGTTAGAAGGGAGTTGGGTTGCGTGGCATTGAGGAGCTAGGCTGGGAATCAAGTGCTACCGTTCGAAAGGAGGTTACAGCCTGCTAGAGCACACCCTCGACTTCGGTGATTTGGATATGGTTTCGTGTTGTCACTGCTTCGGCAGCATAGGCCAAGTCTCACGGTGGTCCGAGGATCTTCGAGTATTGGGCACCGAGTCTGCAGCATTGCCCTTGCCGAACGGCAAGGGTGGCTTGGGAGCCTTTTTGGAGGCATTCTTTGCTCCTTTGATCTAGGTCCTTGGTCTATCAGCAAGAGTGAAGGTCGCGAAGCCCAACGCCAGCTGCATGTTGGATTCGTCGTCTCACTGTTTCAGTGCCTAACAGCTAAAACAAGCGAGTCTTTTCGTGAGAAGATTTTTCATGGTTCCTACCGTTCAGCAAGGCTGAAGGTTGTGGGGGCATTCGGCATCGGCAAGTCTCGGCTTCGGCAGCAGAAAGTCTCGGCTCGTGTTGTCACGGCTCTAGCAAGGGGTCTTCTCCGGTTCAGCAAGGTCAAAAAATGGAGGTTTCAACCAAGTGTGGCAAGCGCTGTGTAGTTGGAAAAGAACCTGCCGAACGGCAGGGGTGATTTGGAAATTTTTGAGGCCTCTCGGAGAATTGTGAAGGCTTCGACTGTAACACCCCGACTCCAAGTAAATTTCCAATTTAAAGTATTTAATCTAATTAAATGTGAATTTACGAAATTACCCTTGGGGTAGGGTATTTCGGTCATTTTCTTAATCCGGAAAGAGAGTTTGGGGCAGTGTTTGGTATTTTTGGATTGGTCGCATTGAGGTGAGTCCGTGGACGTGTGGTGGACTCGATTTGGATTTGTAACGAAATTTCGGCATTCAATTTACCTTCGATGGAAAAATCGTAATTAACTCGAGAAGGGTTTGGGTAAAAATCAGCTTTGCTTTCAGTTTTACCTCACTCTCACTCTTTCTCTCTTTCTCTCTCCCCGAGCTCTTCTCCCTCTCTACGTAAAAACTCCAGAGTTACTGTTCACCCGAACAGAAAAATCCACGCCGCCACCACTTCCGGCCACCTCAGCCCTCAAGACCGGTCCCAAAAGCTTCGTCTCGACATCCCGGTCAAGACCCAATAGCTTTCGTCGCCGGAAAACTCAAGAACAGCCGGCAATTGCAACTGGTTCGTTTCGAGATTTTCTCATTTCGGGATTTTCCAATCTTTGCGCCATCGTCTTCGCCGCCTTTTTCCGATGTTTGAGGTGAGGTTTCTTCCTCTCTATATCTGTTCTAGCTGCCTTTGGTTAGGATTGGACCTTTTTCCCGGCGGTTTTGGGCTTGGCCGTAGTTGAATGAAGTGCTCCCCTAGTTGAGTAGGACCTGTAGCCGGGAGGGTGACTTGTGATTTGGAGATTTTCTGTCACCGGAATTTCTCTGCACAACCGCTTGCTGCCAGCGCTTGTGGTGGCGTGTGGGCAAGTGTGGTGGAGCTGCAAATTGTTCCAGTGTCATCCTTAGGTTGTCACGAGCGCGTAGGATTTCGTGGATCTCGATTCCGAGGTCGTTTGACTATCGAATGGATTATCGCATATTGTGCGTTATCCGGGTTCGATATGTTCCGACCGTTGGATCGTTTTCAAATTGAAGTATGTTACTCTAGACACCCTTAGGATCGTGTAGGATTCAACGGACCGCAAAACGGAGTCCCGTATTCTCCGAAAATGCCAACCCTAGGGTTAGGGTTTCAGTAACCGTCCAATCGTGTGATCGTGAGCGATCTAACCGCCCGTTTCAGACCAAACTTGCAGGACGTGTATCCTAGACCTTGTAAAACCTATAGGAACTCCCGGATTGAAAAACGGAGGTCATGGGTCCCGTGGGGCCCGGTTGACTCGAATTGGAAAATTTGATCGTCGGTTGACCGAGTGTCTTCCGAGGCTGTTTCATCGTGCGAATTGGGTAGTTGGACCCTAGAACACCTCTTTCCTCGTACTCACTGGAAACCTGAGAAGCTAGAGTTTTATTTTAAAGTTCTGTTTCGAAGCGCTTGATGTTAATCGCATTTTCGTATTCTGAATCAGGTACTCCGACCCCGTATACGCAGCAGGCGGGACCCTCTCAGGGTCAAACTGTGTGGGACTACTTGTGAGTGGACTTTTCTTTCAAAACTTCAACATGACTTTATTCATGGAAAATATGGCATATTGCTTTATTTTGTTTATTGAATATGGTATATATTCGAATGTGAAATTCGTGGTTTTCATAAAGTTTTGATAATATGTTTGGGTTTTGAGAATATATACACATATGGTTATGTGTGGGGTACTTGGGAGGTTAATATGAGTTTATGTAAAGGGGTGATTATTGATATGTCTGTTTGGAGTGCTTTAAGCACTATCCTATGTACCTCCTTGGATCTGAAACTTGATTACTGATACTGAATACACTTGGAATTATTTGAGTTCAGGACATCCTTGAGGGGATGTTGCTGTGGACCTTGGATTTGGGGTAGTCTGCACGCGTAGGACTGGTATTTCAGGCGTACAAGCTTTGACTGTGTCGGCTGTACGTGCTGGCTGAGAGTTAGTTCCCCAGTTGGACGGCTCGTTCCCTAGACACATGGTGAATTAAGGAATGGCTCTGCCATGTGGACTAGTCAAACAATCCCCGGTTGGATTGTTTTCCCCGGTACAACTAAATTTTGGTTATATTTATATATTATTATTATATTTTATATTACTATATATATATATATATATGAATATTCTGTCGTTCTTATTTCTCGGTAAGGATACTTCCTCACCGGTCGTACCATTGGGTACGTTTTTGAGAGTTTAATCTATCGGGACTCTTAAGTTTTGAGTGGTGGGTTTTGTGAAGTGTGATTCACGGATTTCGGATTTGGTATCCGGTATTATTTTTAGTATATGTTTATATACTGCTTATGACGGTTTTATTATGCATCTGGATTCGTTGCATGTTTTTATAAAGGTGGGGTTATATTACTTTGATTTAATTGAACTGAACTTAATTTTCGTCCACTCACAATTTTCTGTTTTGCGCCCCCAGCCAGTAGCAACTGAGCTCCACAGTCGAGCCGGACCGAGTGCTCTCGAAACTTGAGTCTTCGTAGGGACTCCTTCACCTTTTCCTTTTAGTTGAACTGTACTTCTGTTGTATTTGAATTTCTTAGATATGCTCTGTATCGCCCGCTGAGGGTATAAATCGTGAGGCCGGAGGCCTTTGTTGTAAACTGTTTTATTGCTTGTAAAGCATGCTGCTAGTTGGTTGTTTATAACTGTAATTTTGAACAGGTTAAAGTTTGGGAATGTTCATTTTACAGGGGAGACTCTGCCAAATTTTTGGTAGAAAGTCTCGGTCTTTACTAAGTGGGCCCGGCATCGGGGTGATGTCGAAATTTAGGCGGGGTCCGTCCCGGTTTCCAAGAAGATTCGGGGCGGGTCCTATCATCGGCAGCTCAGCAAGAGAGTAGTTTGGGCTTGCTTCGGCAAGGGGGTGAAGAACGCAGCCGAGCTGTGGTGGTTTTGGCAAGTGAAACACATCGGCAAAGTTTTGGGTCTCTCCACCTGCAGCAGGTATTGTCATGTGGCCCTCTACCTTCTGCACAGTCCTTGCCGTTTGACAAGGCTATTTGCCTTGTTGTTTTGTTTTGTTTTGTTTTTAGACCCTCCTTTTCTTCTGCTGGACCCTTGCCGTTCGTCAAGGGTGGTACGACATGGATTTTGCTGAATGTTGTTGTCTATATTCCCAGCAAAGCTTTGGGAGTTGGAGGCCTAGCGAAGTGACGGAACTAAGACAAGACCCGGTGATTGGGAAAGTTCTCGGTTCGGGCCATTGGAGCTAGGCCTTCGGCAGGTGCTGTCCGGTTTGTTTTGGAGGAGCTTGTTGCCGATCGGCAGGGTCCGTAAAAACATTTTGTGAACCTCCGTGTATGCTGTTGTGGTAGGTGTTGGCAGAATCGGCAAGGTTGAAGGTAGGGAGGGTGGTGCCTTTAGAGCGCTGGGTCCAGGTTTAGGTAAGGGTCTCCAGAGCCCCGTGGACTTTGTTTTCCTGTTGTTGGAGCCGTTATTTTTTTTGTCTGCCCCAAATTTTTTCCTACGGCACTTGCCGTTCGGCGAGAGTATCACTCGGATCTTGCGAGTTTTGACTTGGGCTTCACTCGAATCAAATTGGACACTCCTTGCCTTTGATATGGCCAACCCTGGCTCACGGAATAGACAGGTGTTGTTGAATCGGTTCAGTTTTTTTGATTGATGTTTTTGTAGATCTTTTGTGTCCATTAGAATCCTCAATCTCAAATTTGAATTCTCATACTTTTTCCAGTCAAATTGGACACTCCTAGCCTATGATCTAACCAACCCTAGCTCACGAAACAGACAGGTGTTGTTGAATCGGTTTAGTTTTTTTAATTCATGTTTTCATAGATCTTTTGTGTCCATTAGAATTATCAATCTCTAATTTGAATTCTCATACTTTTTCCAATCAAATTGGACACTCCTTGCCTTTGATCTAGCCAACCCTAGCTTACGTAACGGACGGGTGTGGATGAATCGGTTCAGTTTTTTTGATTCAGGTTTTTGCAGATCTTTTGTGTCCATTAGAATCCTCAATATCTAATTTGAATTCTCATACTTTTTCCAGTCAAATTGGACACTTCTAGCCTTTGATCTAACCAACCCTAGCTCACGGAACAGACAAGTGTTTTTGAATCGGTTCAGTTTTTTTAATTCATGTTTTCACAGATCTTTTGTGTCCCATAGAATCCTCAATCTCTAATTTGAATTCTCAAACTTTTTCCAATTAAATTGGACACTCCTAGCCTTTGATCTAGCCAACCCTAGCTAATTATACAGACATATATTGTTGAATCGTTTTAGTTTTTTTGGTTCTAGTTTTTGCAGATATTTTGGGCCCATTTGAATTCTAAATCTCTAATTCGAATTCTCGTATGTTTTCCAATCAAATTGGACACTCATAGCCTTTGATCGAGCCAACCCTAGCTCACGGAACAGACCGGTGTTGTTGAATTGGTTCAGTTTTTTTGATTCTTGTTTTTGCAGATCTTTTGTGTCCATTAGAATCCTTAATATTTAATTTGAATTCTCACACTTTTTGCAGTCAAATTGGACACTCCTAGCCTTTGATCTAATCAACCCTAGCTCACGGAACAGACAGGTGTTGTGGAATCGGTTCAGTTTTTTAATTTCGTGTTTTCACAGATCTTTTGTGTCCCTTAGAATCCTCAATCTCTAATTTGAATTCTCAAACTTTTTCCAATTAAATTGGACACTCCTATCCTTTGATCTAGCCAACCCCAGCTAATTATATAGACATATATTATTGAATCGTTTCATTTTTTTGGTTCTTGTTTTTGCAGATCTTTTGGGCCCATTTGAATCCTAAATCTCTAATTTGAATTCTCGTATGTTTTCCAATCAAATTGGACACTCATAACCTTTGATCTGGCCAACCCTAGCTCACGGAACTGACAGGTGTTGTTGAATTGGTTCAGTTTTTTTGATTCTTGTTTTTGCAGATCTTTTGTGTCCATTAGAATCCTCAATCTCTAATTTGAATTCTCATACTTTTTCCAGTCAAATTGGACTCTCCTAGCCTCTGATCTAATCAACCATAGCTCACGGAACAGACAAGTGTTGTTGAATCGGTTCAGTTTTTTTATTTCATGTTTTCACAGATCTTTTGTGTCCCTTAGGATCCTCAATCCCCAATTCGAATTCTCATACTTTTTCCAATCAAATTGGACACTCCTAGCATTTGATCTAGCCAACCCAAGCTAATTATACAGACAGTTATTATTGAATCGTTTCAGTTTTTTTGGTTCTTGTTTGAGGAGATATTTTAGGTCCTTTAGAATCCACAGTCTCCAATTTGAATTGTCGTACTTTTTCCAATCAAATTGGACACTCATAGGATTTGATCCAGCCAACCATAGCTCACGGAACAGACATGTGTTGTTGAATCGATTCAGTTTTTATAATTCATGTTTTCATAGATCTTTTGTGTCCATTCGAGTCATCAATCTCTAATTTGAATTATCATACTTGTTCCCATCAAATTGGACACGCCTTGGCTTTGATCTAGCCAACCCTAGCTTACGTAACGGACGGGTGTGGATGAATCGGTTCAGTTTTTTTGATTCAGGTTTTTGCAGATCTTTTGTGTCCATTAGAATCCTCAATATCTAATTTGAATTCTCATACTTTTTCCAGTCAAATTGGACTCTCCTAGCCTCTGATCTAATCAACCATAGCTCACGGAACAGACAAGTGTTGTTGAATCGGTTCAGTTTTTTTATTTCATGTTTTCACAGATCTTTTGTGTCCCTTAGGATCCTCAATCCCCAATTCGAATTCTCATACTTTTTCCAATCAAATTGGACACTCCTAGCATTTGATCTAGCCAACCCAAGCTAATTATACAGACAGTTATTATTGAATCGTTTCAGTTTTTTTGGTTCTTGTTTGAGGAGATATTTTAGGTCCTTTAGAATCCACAGTCTCTAATTTGAATTGTCGTACTTTTTCCAATCAAATTGGACACTCATAGGATTTGATCCAGCCAACCATAGCTCACGGAACAGACAGGTGTTGTTGAATCGATTCAGTTTTTATAATTCATGTTTTCATAGATCTTTTGTGTCCATTCGAGTCATCAATCTCTAATTTGAATTATCATACTTGTTCCAATCAAATTGGACACTCCTTGGCTTTGATCTAGCCAACCCTAGCTTACGTAACGGACGGGTGTGGATGAATCGGTTCAGTTTTTTTGATTCAGGTTTTTGCAGATCTTTTGTGTCCATTAGAATCCTCAATATCTAATTTGAATTCTCATACTTTTTCCAGTCAAATTGGACACTTCTAGCCTTTGATCTAACCAACCCTAGCTCACAGAACAGACAAGTGTTTTTGAATCGGTTCAGTTTTTTTAATTCATGTTTTCACAGATCTTTTGTGTCCCATAGAATCCTCAATCTCTAATTTGAATTCTCAAACTTTTTCCAATTAAATTGGACACTCCTAACCTTTGATCTAGCCAACCCTAGCTAATTATACAGACAGATATTATTGAATCGTTTCAGTTTTTTGGGTTCTAGTTTTTGCAGATATTTTGGGCCCATTTGAATTCTAAATCTCTAATTCGAATTCTCGTATGTTTTCCAATCAAATTGGACACTCATAGCCTTTGATCGAGCCAACCCTAGCTCACGGAACAGACCGGTGTTGTTGAATTGGTTCAGTTTTTTTGATTCTTGTTTTTGCAGATCTTTTGTGTCCATTAGAATCCTTAATCTTTAATTTGAATTCTCACACTTTTTCCAGTCAAATTGGACACTCCTAGCCTTTGATCTAATCAACCCTAGCTCACGGAACAGACAGGTGTTGTGGAATCGGTTCAGTTTTTTAATTTCGTGTTTTCACAGATCTTTTGTGTCCCTTAGAATCCTCAATCTCTAATTTGAATTCTCAAACTTTTTCCAATTAAAGTGGACACTCCTATCCTTTGATCTAGCCAACCCTAGCTAATTATACAGACAGATATTATTGAATCGTTTCAGTTTTTTTGGTTCTAGTTTTTGCAGATCTTTTGGGCCCATTTGAATTCTAAATCTCTAATTCGAATTCTCATATGTTTTCCAATCACATTGGACAATCATAGCCTTTGATCGAGCCAACCCTAGCTCACTGAGCAGACCGGTGTTGTTGAATTGGTTCAGTTTTTTTGATTCTTGTTTTTGCAGATCTTTTGTGTCCATTAGAATCCTCAATATCAAATTTGAATTCTCATACTTTTTCGAATCAAATTGGACACTTCTGGCGTTTGATCTAACCAACCCTAGCTTAAGGAACAGAGAAGTGTTTTTGAATCGGTTCAGTTTTTTTAATTCATGTTTTCACAGATCTTTTGTGTCCCATAGAATCCTCAATCTCTAATTTGAATTCTCAAACTTTTTCCAATTAAAGTGGACACTCCTACCCTTTGATCTAGCCAACCCTAGCTAATTATACAGACAGATATTATTGAATCGTTTCAGTTTTTTTGGTTCTAGTTTTGCAGATCTTTTGGGCCCATTTGAATTCTAAATCTCTAATTCGAATTCTCATATGTTTTCCAATCACATTGGACAATCATAGCCTTTGATCGAGCCAACCCTAGCTCACTGAGCAGACCGGTGTTGTTGAATTGGTTCAGTTTTTTTTATTCTTGTTTTTGCAGATCTTTTGTGTCCATTAGAATCATCAATCTCTAATTTGAATTCTCATACTTTTTCGAATCAAATTGGACACTCCTTGCCTGTGATATGGCCAACCCTAGCTCACGGAATATACAGGTGTTGTTGAATCGGTTCAGTTTTTTTGATTGATGTTTTTGTAGATCTTTTGTGTCCATTTGAATCCTCAATCTCAAATTTGAATTCTCATACTTTTTCCAGTCAAATTGGACACTCCTAGCCTTTGATCTAGCCAACCCTAGCTTACATAACAGACGGGTGTGGATGAATCGGTTCAGTTTTTTTGATTCAGGTTTTTGCAGATCTTTTGTGTCCATTAGAATCCTCAATATCTAATTTGAATTCTCATAATTTTTCCAGTCAAATTGGACACCTCTAGCCTTTGATCTAATCAACCCTAGCTCACGGAACAGACAAGTGTTTTTGAATCGGTTCAGTTTTTTTAATTCATGTTTTCACAGATCTTTTGTGTCCCATAGAATCCTCAATCTCTAATTTGAATTCTCAAACTTTTTCCAATTAAAGTGGACACTCCTAGCCTTTGATCTAGCCAACCCTAGCTAATTATACAGACAGATATTATTGAATCGTTTCAGTTTTTTGGTTCTAGTTTTTGCAGATCTTTTGGGCCCATTTGAATTCTAAATCTCTAATTCGAATTCTCATATGTTTTCCAATCACATTGGACAATCATAGCCTTTGATCGAGCCAACCCTAGCTCACTGAGCAGACCGGTGTTGTTGAATTGGTTCAATTTTTTTGATTCTTGTTTTTGCAGATCTTTTGTGTCCAGTAGAATCATCAATCTCTAATTTGAATTCTCATACTTTTTCGAATCAAATTGGACACTCCTTGCCTGTGATATGGCCAACCCTAGCTCACGGAATATACAGGTGTTGTTGAATCGGTTCAGTTTTTTTGATTGATGTTTTTGTAGATCTTTTGTGGCCATTAGAATCCCCAATGTCAAATTTGAATTCTCAAACTTTTTCCAGTCAAATTGGACACTCCTAGCCTATGATCTAACCAACCCTAGCTCACGAAACAGACAGGTGTTGTTGAATCGGTTTAGTTTTTTTAATTCATGTTTTCATAGATCTTTTGTGTCCATTAGAATCATCAATCTCTAATTTGCACTCTCATACATTTTCCAATCAAATTGGACACTCCTTGCCTTTGATCTAGCCAACCCTAGCTTACGTAACGAACGGGTGTGGATGAATCGGTTCAGTTTTTTTGATTCAGGTTTTTGCAGATCTTTTGCGTCCATTAGAATCCTCAATATCAAATTTGAATTCTCATACTTTTTCCAGTCAAATTGGACACTTCTAGCCTTTGATCTAACCAACCCTAGCTCACGGAACAGACAAGTGTTTTTGAATCGGTTCAGTTTTTTTAATTCATGTTTTCACAGATCTTTTGTGTCCCATAGAATCCTCAATCTCTAATTTGAATTCTCAAACTTTTTCCAATTAAATTGGACACTCCTAGTCGTTGATCTAGCCAACCCTAGCTAATTATACAGACAGATATTGTTGAATCGTTTCAGTTTTTTTGGTTCTAGTTTTTGCAGATATTTTGGGCCCATTTGAATTCTAAATCTCTAATTCGAATTCTCGTATGTTCTCCAATCAAATTGGACACTCATAGCCTTTGATCGAGCCAACCCTAGCTCACGGAACAGACCGGTGTTGTTGAATTGGTTCAGTTTTTTTATTCTTGTTTTTGCAGATCTTTTGTGTCCATTAGAATCCTTAATCTTTAATTTGAATTCTCACACTTTTTCCAATCAAATTGGACACTCCTAGCTTTTCATCTAATCAACCCTAGCTCACGGAACAGACAGGTGTTGTGGAATCGGTTCAGTTTTTTAATTTCGTGTTTTCACAGATCTTTTGTGTCCCTTAGAATCCTCAATCTTTAATTTGAATTCTCAAACCTTTTCCAATTAAATTGGACACTCCTAGCCTTTGATCTAGCCAACCCTAGCTAATTATACAGACATATATTGTTGAATCGTTTCAGTTTTTTTGGTTCTAGTTTTTGCAGATATTTTGGGCCCATTTGAATTCTAAATCTCTAATTCGAATTCTCGTATGTTTTCCAATCAAATTGGACACTCATAGCCTTTGATCGAGCCAACCCTAGCTCACGGAACAGACCGGTGTTGTTGAATTGGTTCAGTTTTTTTTATTCTTGTTTTTGCAGATCTTTTGTGTCCATTAGAATCCTTAATCTTTAATTTGAATTCTCACACTTTTTCCAATCAAATTGGACACTCCTAGCTTGTCATCTAATCAACCCTAGCTCATGGAACAGACAGGTGTTGTGGAATCGGTTCAGTTTTTAATTTCGTGTTTTCACAGATCTTTTGTGTCCCTTAGAATCCTCAATCTCTAATTTGAATTCTCATACTTTTTCCAGTCAAATTGGACACTTCTAGCCTATGATCTAACCAACCCTAGCTCACGAAACAGACAGGTGTTGTTGAATCGGTTTAGTTTTTTTAATTCATGTTTTCATAGATCTTTTGTGTCCCTTAGAATCATCAATCTCTAATTTGAATTCTCATACTTTTTCCAATTAAATTGGACACTCCTAGCCTTTGATCTAGCCAACCCTAGCTAATTATACAGACATATATTGTTGAATCGTTTCAGTTTTTTTGGTTCTAGTTTTTGCAGATATTTTGGGCCCATTTGAATTCTAAATCTCTAATTCGAATTCTCGTATGTTCTCCAATCAAATTGGACACTCATAGCCTTTGATCGAGCCAACCCTAGCTCACGGAACAGACCGGTGTTGTTGAATTGGTTCAGTTTTTTGAATTCTTGTTTTTGTAGATCTTTTGTGTCCATTAGAATCCTTAATCTTTAATTTGAATTCTCACACTTTTTCCAGTCAAATTGGACACTCCTAGCCTTTGATCTAATCAACCCTAGCTCACGGAACAGACAGGTGTTGTGGAATCGGTTCAGTTTTTAATTTCGTGTTTTCACAGATCTTTTGTGTCCCTTAGAATCCTCAATCTCTAATTTGAATTCTCATACTTTTTCCAGTCAAATTGGACACTCCTAGCCTATGATCTAACCAACCCTAGCTCACGAAACAGACAGGTGTTGTTGAATCGGTTTAGTTTTTTTAATTCATGTTTTCATAGATCTTTTGTGTCCCTTAGAATCATCAATCTCTAATTTGAATTCTCATACTTTTTCCAATTAAATTGGACACTCCTAGCCTTTGATCTAGCCAACCCTAGCTAATTATACAGACATATATTGTTGAATCGTTTCAGTTTTTTTGGTTCTAGTTTTTGCAGATATTTTGGGCCCATTTGAATTCTAAATCTCTAATTCGAATTCCCGTATGTTCTCCAATCAAATTGGACACTCATAGCCTTTGATCGAGCCAACCCTAGCTCACGGAACAGACCGGTGTTGTTGAATTGGTTCAGTTTTTTTGATTCTTGTTTTTTCAAATCTTTTGTGTCCATTAGAATTCTTAATCTTTAATTTGAATTCTCACACTTTTTCCAATCAAATTGGACACTCCTAGCTTTGATCTAATCAACCCTAGCTCACGGAACAGACAGGTGTTGTGGAATCGGTTCAGTTTTTTAATTTCGTGTTTTCACAGATCTTTGTGTCCCTTAGAATCCTCAATCTCTAATTTGAATTCTCATACTTTTTCCAGTCAAATTGGACACTCCTAGCCTTGATCTAACCAACCCTAGCTCACGAACAGACAGGTGTTGTTGAATCGGTTTCAGTTTTTTAATTCATGTTTTCACAGATCTTTTGTGTCCCTTAGAATCATCAATCTCTAATTTGAATTCTCAAACTTTTTCCAATTAAATTGGACACTCCTAGCCTTTGATCTAGCCAACCCTAGCTAATTATACAGACAGATATTGTTGAATCGTTTCAGTTTTTTTGGTTCTAGTTTTTGCAGATATTTTGGGCCCATTTGAATTCTAAATCTCTAATTCGAATTCTCGTATGTTTTCCAATCAAATTGGACACTCATAGCCTTTGATCGAGCCAACCCTAGCTCACGGAACAGACCGGGTGTTGTTGAATTGGTTCAGTTTTTTTAATTCTTGTTTTTGCAGATCTTTTGTGTCCATTAGAATCCTTAATCTCTAATTTGAATTCTCACACTTTTTCCAATCAAATTGGACACTCCTAGCCTTTGATCTAATCAACCCTAGCTCACGGAACAGACAGGTGTTGTTGAATCGGTTCAGTTTTTTAATTTCAGTGTTTTCCAGATCTTTTGTGTCCATTAGAATCCTCAATCTCTAATTTGAATTCTCATACTTTTTCCAGTCAAATTGGACACTCCTAGCCTTTGATCTAACCAACCCTAGCTCACGAAACAGACAGGTGTTGTTGAATCGGTTCAGTTTTTTAATTCATGTTTTCACAGATCTTTTGTGTCCCTTAGAATCCTCAATCTCTAATTTGAATTCTCAAACTTTTTCCAATTAAATTGGACACTCCTAGCCTTTGATCTAGCCAACCCTAGCTAATTATACAGACAGATATTGTTGAATCGTTTCAGTTTTTTTGTTCTAGTTTTTGCAGATATTTTGGGCCCATTTGAATTCTAAATCTCTAATTCGAATTCTCGTATGTTTTCCAATCAAATTGGACACTCATAGCCTTTGATCGAGCCAACCCTAGCTCACGGAACAGACCGGTGTTGTTGAATTGGTTCAGTTTTTTTGATTCTTGTTTTTTGCAAATCTTTTGTGTCCATTAGAATCCTAATCTTTAATTTGAATTCTCACACTTTTTCCAATCAAATTGGACACTCCTAGCCTTTGATCTAATCAACCCTAGCTCACGGAACAGACAGGTGTTGTGGAATCGGTTCAGTTTTTTAATTTCGTGTTTTCACAGATCTTTTGTGTCCCTTAGAATCCTCAATCTCTAATTTGAATTCTCATACTTTTTCCAGTCAAATTGGACACTCCTAGCCTTTGATCTAACCAACCCTAGCTCACGAAACAGACAGTGTTGTTGAATCGGTTTAGTTTTTTTAATTCATGTTTTCACAGATCTTTTGTGTCCCTAGAATCCTCAATCTCTAATTTGAATTCTCAAACTTTTTCCAATTAAATTGGACAATCCTAGCCTTTGATCTAGCCAACCCTAGCTAATTATACAGACAGATATTGTTGAATCGTTTCAGTTTTTTGGTTTAGTTTTTGCAGATATTTTGGGCCCATTTGAATTCTAAATCTCTAATTCGAATTCTCGTGTTTTCCAATCAAATTGGACACTCATAGCCTTTGATCGAGCCAACCCTAGCTCACGGAACAGACCGGTGTTGTTGAATTGGTTCAGTTTTTTTATTCTTGTTTTTGCAGATCTTTTGTGTCCATTAGAATCCTTAATCTTTAATTTGAATTCTCACACTTTTTCCAATCAAATTGGACACTCCTAGCCTTTGATCTAATCAACCCTAGCTCACGGAACAGACAGGTGTTGTGGAATCGGTTCAGTTTTTTAATTTCGTGTTTTCACAGATCTTTTGTGTCCCTTAGAATCCTCAATCTCTAATTTGAATTCTCATACTTTTTCCAGTCAAATTGGACACTCCTAGCCTTTGATCTAACCAACCCTAGCTCACGAAACAGACAGGTGTTGTTGAATCGGTTTAGTTTTTTTAATTCATGTTTTCATAGATCTTTTGTGTCCATTAGAATCATCAATCTCTAATTTGAATTCTCAACTTTTTCCAATTAAATTGGACACTCCTAGCCTTTGATCTAGCCAACCCTAGCTAATTATACAGACAAATATTGTTGAATCGTTTCAGTTTTTTTGGTTCTAGTTTTTGCAGATATTTTGGGCCCATTTGAATTCTAAATCTCTAATTCGAATTCTCGTATGTTTTCCAATCAAATTGGACACTCATAGCCTTTGATCGAGCCAACCCTAGCTCACGGAACAGACCGGTGTTGTTGAATTGGTTCAGTTTTTTGATTCTTGTTTTTGCAAATCTTTTGTGTCCATTAGAATTCTTAATCTCTAATTTGAATTCTCATACTTTTTCCAATCAAATTGGACACTCCTAGCCTTTGATCTAATCAACCCTAGCTCACTGAACAGACAGGTGTTGTGGAATCGGTTCAGTTTTTTAATTTCGTGTTTTCACAGATCTTTTGTGTCCCTTAGAATCCTCAATCTCTAATTGGATTCTCATACTTTTTCCAGTCAAATTGGACACTCCTAGCCTTGATCTAACCAACCCTAGCTCACAAACAGACAGGTGTTGTTGAATCGGTTCAGTTTTTTTAATTCATGTTTTCATAGATCTTTTGTGTCCATTAGAATCATCAATCTCTAATTTGAATTCTCATACTTTTCCAATCAAATTGGACACTCCTTGCCTTTGATCTAGCCAACCCTAGCTTACGTAACGGACGGGTGTGGATGAATCGGTTCAGTTTTTTTGATTCAGTTTTTGCAGATCTTTTGTGTCCATTAGAATCCTCAATATCTAATTTGAATTCTCATACTTTTTCCAGTCAAATTGGACACTTCTAGCCTTTGATCTAACCAACCCTAGCTCACGGAACAACAGTGTTTTTGAATCGGTTCAGTTTTTTTAATTCATGTTTTCACAGATCTTTTGTGTCCCATAGAATCCTCAATCTCTAATTTGAATTCTCAAACTTTTTCCAATTAAATTGGACACTCCTAGCCTTTGATCTAGCCAACCCTAGCTAATTATACAGACAGATATTATTGAATCGTTTCAGTTTTTTTGGTTCTAGTTTTTGCAGATCTTTTGGGCCCATTTGAATTCTAAATCTCTAATTCGAATTCTCATATGTTTTCCAATCACATTGGACACTCATAGCCTTTGATCGAGCCCAACCCTAGCTCACGGAGCAGACCGGTGTTGTTGAATTGGTTCAGTTTTTTTTATTCTTGTTTTTGCAGATCTTTTGTGTCCATTAGAATCATCAATCTCTAATTTGAATTCTCATACTTTTTCGAATCAAATTGGACACTCCTTGCCTGTGATATGGCCAACCCTAGCTCACGGAATATACAGGTGTTGTTGAATCGGTTCAGTTTTTTGATTGATGTTTTTTAGATCTTTTGTGTCCATTAGAATCCTCAATCTCAAATTTGAATTCTCATACTTTTTCCAGTCAAATTGGACACTCCTAGCCTATGATCTAACAACCCTAGCTCACGAAACAGACAGGTGTTGTGAATCGGTTTAGTTTTTTTAATTCATGTTTTCTAGATCTTTTGTGTCCCTTAGAATCCTCAATCTCTAATTTGAATTCTCATACTTTTTCCAGTCAAATTGGACACTCCTAGCCTATGATCTAACCAACCCCAGCTCACGAAACAGACAGGTGTTGTTGAATCGGTTTAGTTTTTTTAATTCATGTTTTCATAGATCTTTTGTGTCCATTAGAATCATCAATCTCTAATTTGAACTCTCATACTTTTTCCAATCAAATTGGACACTCCTTGCCTTTGATCTAGCCAACCCTAGCTTACGTAACGGACGGGTGTGGATGAATCGGTTCAGTTTTTTTGATTCAGGTTTTTGCAGATCTTTTGGTGTCCATTAGAATCCTCAATATCAAATTTGAATTCTCATACTTTTTCCAGTCAAATTGGACACTTCTAGCCTTTGATCTAACCAACCCTAGCTCACGGAACAGACAAGTGTTTTTGAATCGGTTCAGTTTTGTTTAATTCATGTTTTCACAGATCTTTTGTGTCCCATAGAATCCTCAATCTCTAATTTGAATTCTCAAACTTTTTCCAATTAAATTGGACACTCCTAGCTGTTGATCTAGCCAACCCTAGCTAATTATACAGACAGATATTGTTGAATCGTTTCAGTTTTTGTATTGATATTTTGGGCCCATTTGAATTCTAAATCTCTAATTCGAATTCTCGTATGTTCTCCAATCAAATTGGACACTCATAGCCTTTGATCGAGCCAACCCTAGCTCACGGAACAGACCGGTGTTGTTGAATTGGTTCAGTTTTTTTATTCTTGTTTTTGCAGATCTTTTGTGTCCATTAGAATCCTTAATCTTTAATTTGAATTCTCACACTTTTTCCAGTCAAATTGGACACTCCTAGCCTTTGATCTAATCAACCCCAGCTCACGGAACAGACAGGTGTTGTGGAATCGGTTCAGTTTTTTAATTTCGTGTTTTCACAGATCTTTTGTGTCCCTTAGAATCCTCAATCTCTAATTTGAATTCTCCAACTTTTTTCCAATTAAAGTGGACACTCCTAGCCTTTGATCTAGCCAACCCTAGCTAATTATACAGACAGATATTATTGAATCGTTTCAGTTTTTTTGGTTCTAGTTTTTGCAGATCTTTTGGGCCCATTTGAATTCTAAATCTCTAATTCGAATTCTCATATGTTTTCCCAATCACATTGGACATCATAGCCTTTGATCGAGCCAACCCTAGCTCACTAAGCAGACCGGTGTTGTTGAATTGGTTCAGTTTTTTTATTCTTGTTTTGCAGATCTTTTGTGTCCAGTAGAATCATCAATCTCTAATTTGAATTCTCATACTTTTTCGAATCAAATTGGACACTCCTTGCCTGTTATATGGCCAACCCTAGCTCACGGAATATACAGGTGTTGTTGAATCGTTTCAGTTTTTTGATTGATGTTTTTGTAGATCTTTTGTGTCCATTAGAATCCTCAATGTCAAATTTGAATTCTCATACTTTTTCCAGTCAAATTGGACACTCCTAGCCTATGATCTAACCAACCCTAGCTCACGAAACGACAGGTGTTGTTGAATCGGTTTAGTTTTTTTAATTCCTGTTTTCATAGATCTTTTGTGTCCCTTAGAATCATCAATCTCTAATTTGAATTCTCATACTTTTTCCAATCAAATTGGACACTCTTGCCTTTGATCTAGCCAACCCTAGCTTACGTAACGGACGGGTGTGGATGAATCGGTTCAGTTTTTTATTCAGGTTTTGCAGATCTTTTGTGTCCCATAGAATCCTCAATCTCTAATTTGAATTCTCAAACTTTTTCCAATTAAATTGGACACTTCCTAGCCGTTGATCTAGCCAACCCTAGCTAATTATACGGACAGATATTGTTGAATCGTTTCAGTTTTTGCAGATATTTTGGGCCCATTTGAATTCTAAATCTCTAATTCGAATTCTCGTATGTTTCCAATCAAATTGGACATCATAGCCTTTGATCGAGCCAACCCTAGCTCACGGAACAGACCGGTGTTGTTGAATTGGTTCAGTTTTTTTGATTCTTGTTTTGCAGATCTTTTGTGTCCATTAGAATCCTTAATCTTTAATTTGAATTCTACACTTTTTCCAATCAAATTGGACACTCCTAGCTTTTCATCTAATCAGGGTTTAATTCTGCTGTGATATTTATTATGTGTAGGATGGTCCGAGATGGCTATTTCGGCTTTAAAGACTATTTTCAATCTCTATGTGATACTGTGGACGGTGGTAAAGACTTCTATTTGCTTGGTTGTAAAAAAAAAAAAAAAAAAAAAAAAAAAAAAAAAAAAAAAAAAAAAAAAAAAAAAAAAAAAAAAAAAAAAAAAAAAAAAAAAAAAAAAAAAAAAAAAAAAAAAAAAAAAAAAAAAAAAAAAAAAAAAAAAAAAAAAAAAAAAAAAAAAAAAAAAAAAAAAAAAAAAAAAAAAAAAAAAAAAAAAAAAAAAAAAAAAAAAAAAAAAAAAAAAAAAAAAAAAAAAAAAAAAAAAAAAAAAAAAAAAAAAAAAAAAAAAAAAAAAAAAAAAAAAAAAAAAAAAAAAAAAAAAAAAAAAAAAAAAAAAAAAAAAAAAAAAAAAAAAAAAAAAAAAAAAAAAAAAAAAAAAAAAAAAAAAAAAAAAAAAAAAAAAAAAAAAAAAAAAAAAAAAAACCTTGCTGCATGAATTAAATACAATAAGGAGTGGATTGTTGTGGAATGTAGCTTCTTTTCAATCTTTAATATCTCATAACTTTGTTACCCACAATACTTTGATTGCAAGAGAACGAATTCACTGGTCAATTGACATAAACCACATCTACATATTATACATAATATTAGATATGATAAAAGACTGATTGAGGAATCTGGATTCTATTTCCTCTATGAACTTGTGCCGATTATCCCGCATTGTAATCAACGAAACATTGTCAAATTATATATATACTAAAGCTCAATCCAACCCTACACTGTTCTTAAGCACAGTGCAATGACGGAAATGCCCTTATTTTTACTTTTGTTTTCAATTTTGTTTTCTCTTTAGAACAGTGAATTGCCGAAAATACCCTCCACTAAACCTTTTATGCTCTTCCTTTTTTGCCGCTTCTCCTTTTCTGATTCACATTAAAAGAAAAAAAAAATCTAATCGGTTCTTACACAAAAGGAAAACTCTTCCCTCCTACCATTTTTGTCTCCTTCAAACTCTCTCTCTCTCTCTCTCTCTCCCCCCCATGATTGGATTTCTTAAAAAGGAAACTTGAAAACCAGAAGGTGGTTTATATGTGCTGCCTCCCCGATTAGATCTTCATTCTAGCTCTCTCACGACTCAATCATTCTTTACTTCATGAATTCACAAGTACGATTTGGCCCATCCAAATTTCATTGACTGATCTTATAATTTGACTTGGATTTATTTCACTTCCTCAAAGAAAATCATGGGTTTCAATAAAATTTTGGAAGTCATATGGAGAGGGGGAGAGTATAAGGGGAGAGAAAAAATAGTGGGAAGGGTGGGGGGTTGTGGGTGGGGTTCGGGATGCAGCTGTGGCGTAGGTTATGGGTGGGGATGGCGGTGGTGGGCGAGAAAATAGCAGGGGGTGAGTAGAGAGAGGGGCAGATGGGGGATGGGAAAGAACAAAAAGTATTTTCAACTTTTTTCTTAATTTTTTTTTATAAAAAAATTTAATGATTTTTTTAATTTTAAAATGTTTTTAAAATATATATATTTCATCTTATCCACGTGTCACGACATTATTGGAGATGTGGAGCCATTTACCTTCCACGTCAGCAATTTAACAGAGTTTCTAACAGCACATACCATTTTTATTGTGTCATTCGTGGTCCTCAAGGTTAATATATGTTATCACAAATAGTCCCTACTGTGAGGTTCCGTAAAAAACTCCGTTAGTTTGCTAACATGGCATATATATATATATATATATCACAAAACATCATTGAGGTTCACGCGCCTATCACAAATAGTCCCTGGGAAATTTTTTAATTTTTTAATTTAAAATTCATAACATTTTGTTTTCTTTTTAAAATTTAAAAAAAATATATTGTATTTTAAATACACGTGACACTATATTATTGGAGATGCGGGCTCCACATATATGCCACATCAATCAACTAATGGAGTTTTTAAAAAATCATTTAAAATTCATAAAACTTAAAAATGAAAAAAAACCAAGGGTTTTAGAGTTAATAAATGGTCCTCAAGGTCAAAATCCTTCTACATATAAAACATGTTATTAGTCTTTATTTTATAACTTAAACTTGCTACATATTTTCATAACTTTATACACATTTCAGACGGGTTTAAAACTCACAACATCGCGCGTGCACTTTTGCTAGTGCTTATATAAATTTTGAAAGAGGTCCCCAATAATTATTGAAGAAACAAAATAAATAAATTGGGCCCTTGCATATGTGAGAGATCAGAATTTCTTATATTGGGCCCTCGGAGGCTTCCAAATTTCTGGGCCTCTAATTTCTAAGTTTTCTCCACAACGCTCAGAGCAGAGGCAGAGACCTCCTCTCGCTCTTCACTCAAAACCCTAATGGAGAGCAACAAACGCTTTTACTTGCTAAATCCTAACATTTGTATGAGAAGACCAACGATTCTTTGAGAAGCAGATACATATATATATATATATATATATGTTTTTCACACTAGTGTTTAGACTATTGGATAACTGTAAAAATTATTTGTATTATTTGTTGCATTGTTGCATTGTTCTCTCTCTCCATTACTATCTCCTTCTTACCTTGTTTTGGTATCAGAGCCGTAAGAGTTACGGTCTTTGTCTAAGTCTGCTACTCATCCCCGCCCAGGTGGCTGGTTTAAGCTTCTGAGTAGAGGTTCTTCAGTTTCTTCTTCTCCTTCCCTTTTATTCTCTGAGTTATTTGTTGATCTTTCTTTAAGGTCTAACCCGTGAGTCCTTTTTCCAAACAGTAAGTCCCCAGTGTAGAGGGCTTGAGCGGTGGGCAGGAGACAGAAAATTAAGAGAGGTTAATAAGTTTCTTGTAGGGTAAACAGTCAGTTTAGCAAGCCCCTGTTTATCTTCTTCCTCAGAAAGCCAAATCCAAACACTTGAGTAGTCATGAGCCGTTTATTTAGAACAAATTCTTGTAGTTCGAGCAGTTCTAAAACCAGTATAAGCCAACTCCCAGAGATAGTTAATGAAGAGCAATTTGAATATGATTCCAGTAGTAAAGAACAATTAGACTTTAGAGATTGGAATATACCTAAAGTCCCGAGTCAAAAAATATATAAGAAACATTGGTTGCCTTCTAGTTTTAATAGCACAACTCATGTTAAAACAGTTGAACAAGTGTATGCTTTGAGTAAAGAACATGAAACCTGCCAATTGCTTAATCTTGAATCAATTAAGAAGCATAAAAATGATGGTAATAACTTTCTGCATATTGGTTTAGTTCAAGTTGCAGTTAAGCCCCTAACCAGATTAGGATTAAAAGCTTCTATTCTTCTTTGTTTGCGTGACGCTAGATTTACTGAATTTAGTGACAGCACCTTAGGAGTAATTGAGTCCAGTTTATGTAATGGCCCAGTACATTTTGATTGTTATCCAGATTTCACTGTAAGTCTTAGTGATCCTCATATACTAAGAACTTTAACTCTGAACATTAAGACTGAAGGTTATAATGTCCTCCCAGGAACCCAACCTTTAGCCTTGGTTTACAGAATTTATTACAAAGTTACAGACACTAATATGAATTTCCAAGCTCTTAATAAAAGCCCAAAAGACCAAACTGTTTTAATTCAAAGTCATACAGCAGATGCCCATATCCAAGTTCCTCATACCATTAAGTGGTCAGAAGTTGCCCTTCCAAAAGATTGGACCCTAGTCACCGAGAGCCAACCAGTTCCAATACAGCGTAGTCTAAATAATTTAGATTATATCCAACAGTATCTAGATGGTACAGTAAAAATTAGATTTGAAAATCAGCCCCTGAAGAAGTCTAATGTCCAGTTACAACAGTTGCCGACCCCTGGTCAATCTTAAAGGCATGCTCCTGCTAGGCGCTCCTTTGCAGCCTCGTCCTCCACTCTAGAACGAGACCTAGAGTTAGGAAAGGCCATGATTGATTTCAAACTTGAGTCCCTGAGAAAATCCTCTCAGGTAAACCAACCTTGTTATGGCAAGGTACCAATCCAAGATGACAAGTCCGATTCACCTGAGTCACCTACACAATCTGACTTCTTAGTTGAAAATTTTGCAGCAGTTGATAATCAACTTAGAACCCTTAATAAAAAATTTGAGATTAATTGGAAACGCTTAAATCATCATCTCAAGACCCCAGAAAATCAGCATAGAAGAAATAGTTATCACCAAGCTTACCCTAATAGTGAAAGCCGTCAAAAAATCTTTAATGAATGGAAAGATTATATGCGGTCAGCCAAAGTTGAAATTTTCTATCTTGATTTTATTGAAAGCCGCTACATGTCTAATGAGTTAAAAACTCTAACTAAAGAAAAATGGAAAATGGTAGACAAGTCAGAAGTTGAAGCTAGTCATCCCCCAGTTGACACCATAATCATCAATCATAAAAATACACCTATGCCTGCTAGTCCCTTCAAAGCCTTTGAAAGCAATGATACTAATAGAAGACTAATTGAGCAAAATAATTATACCAATCAGAGTCTAATCGTCATAGGGAAACAACTGGATACAATTGAAACTAAGATTGACAAGATAAGTCCCCTAGAAACTAAGTTTAAACCAAAAATTGAAAAACCAATAGTTCAGTTCCAGGATCTTAAGTCAAGCCCCACGCTTAATATTAAACCTACAATAAAGAAAATTGAAGAAATGTTAGAACAGTTAACCCTAAGTAAAGCTGAAAAATCTGGTCTTAAAACACTATATTCTTTTGCAACCACGAACCCCTTTGAGTCTGAACCTGAGACAACAGAATCCGAAACTAGTAATATTTCAAAAATAGAAAATGCTTTCAAAAATCTGGAAGTCCAAGTTGAACCCAAAATCAAAAGATTAGATAGACACATAAGCCCCACTAGCTTAACAAAAAATTGGTACCTTAGACCAACTCCTCCAGATATCTAGTTTGAAGAAAGAAACTTCCAAACCCAGTTTTCAGTTTCTTCTGATAAATTGTACGAGTGGAATATTGATAGTCTGTCTGAGCAAGAAATCTTTAATAAGTTACAACATATGTCCATGGTTGCCAACAGTTACATCACCAATCACAGTTTCAGACAATCTGAGATTGTACCCCTGTTAGTTACTGGGTTAACCGGTACTCTCAGGTATTGGTGGGATAAGCACTTAACCCCTGAGTCCAAGAATCTGATTATTCATGCTGTAAAACTTAATGAAGATGGTCTCCCTATATTTGACGAACAAATAGTTCAAGGTATAGAAGACGGAGTCAACACTTTGTTTTACACAATAATTGAGCATTTCATTGGAACCCCTAGTAATACTACTGCCAGGATCCATGACCAGCTTAGCAATCTTAAATGTCCTAAGTTGTCTGATTTCAAATGGTACAAAGATGTCTTCATCTCTAGAGTCATGCTTAGGGATGATAGTAATCAACCTTTCTGGAAAGAAAAGTTTGTTAATGGTCTTCCAAATTTATTTGCCCACAAAATACGCACGACCCTGAGTAATGAACAAGGCCATATAGATTGGGATAGCTTAACATATGGAAATATCATAAGTACAATCAACCAAGTTGGTATGAGAATGTGTATTGATTTTAAAATTGGTAGACAAATACAGTCCAATAGGAAATCTGCTAAATATGAATTAGGAAATTTCTGTGATTTTTTTTGTGAAAAAAAAAAAAAAAAAAAAAAAAAAAAAAAAAAAAAAAAAAAAAAAAAAAAAAAAAAAAAAAAAAAAAAAAAAAAAAAAAAAAAAAAAAAAAAAAAAAAAAAAAAAAAAAAAAAAAAAAAAAAAAAAAAAAAAAAAAAAAAAAAAAAAAAAAAAAAAAAAAAAAAAAAAAAAAAAAAAAAAAAAAAAAAAAAAAAAAAAAAAAAAAAAAAAAAAAAAAAAAAAAAAAAAAAAAAAAAAAAAAAAAAAAAAAAAAAAAAAAAAAAAAAAAAAAAAAAAAAAAAAAAAAAAAAAAAAAAAAAAAAAAAAAAAAAAAAAAAAAAAAAAAAAAAAAAAAAAAAAAAAAAAAAAAAAAAAAAAAAAAAAAAAAAAAAAAAATTCGAACGCATTTGAAGAGTATATCCGCTTGGCTATACGCTTTAAATATACGATTTTGTCATGTTATTTTAGTGTTTGGGGCTAAAATAAAAAAAAACGTGAGAAGAAAGTTTAACTGCACATCATATCTCATTGAAAAATCTACAAATTATTATCTAACTTCTTGAATTACTGATTGATCACAAACTTTAAAAAAGTGGTGACAGAGCAACGATCCTCATCAATTTGATACTCACTTGCAAATCTGTCCATAAGATTTTAAAAATTCAGACATTCAGACACATCCCAAGACCGGACTTCAATACATTCGCAGCATGAAGGATTGAGGGTCGCCTTGTATCACGACTTGCACACAAAAGGGACACCCAAAAGCAGTGACTCCATTCCAACTTTCTCCAACACTTTGACCAAGCAGTCCATTTCCAAGTCCTCCCATCTTCGTTCGTCCATCTGCAACAACGATTTAATATAACTACATCTGTATACCATAAATTAATTAAACACCAAATTAAAAGAAAAAAAAAACCATAAATTTCAAAAGAATAGAAAGAGGATAAACCTGGGAAAACAAGCATATGGTAATCCTTTATAATAAGAACTCCTTCGTTGTCGGAGGCAACAAGACAAAAGCGATGCTCAATCGCTAAACATGAGAACATAAAACACAGAAAAATCTTAACAACTAGCTCTTCCATCTCTTCACAATGTTAGAAGAGGCCGAAGATCGAATCTCCCGTCTCTATTACTAATAATAATAAATAAATAAACTATACTTAGTATAGAGTACTTGAGTTGTGCCAGTAGAAATTATAGTTCAACTTTCTGATTTGACCACTGTGATTGTCATTCTTGAAGGTAAAATGTCCCCTGTCTGAATGAATGTTTCATATAGTTCTGGCTCATCATCTTTCTTAGATGTTTCATGTTTCCATGTTTTTCATCACTTTTTGTGATACTTATTTTATAGATGCCTAAATATATAGCAATAGAAACTTCATTTTGATGCCTTAATAGTGACTGGTTGAAGGGCTTGCGGACGTGTTAAGCTGCCACACTTTTTTTGTTGCAGTGGAGTCTCTTCAGGGAACAAGTTGAAATTGAAGTTGCTGCGGTATAGAGGACTCAACTGTAGTAGACTCCTAGGATATCGTAGGATATCTACTGGTTGTGCCCTTTTAAAAAAAAAAAAAAAAAAAAAAAAAAAAAAAAAAAAAAAAAAAAAAAAAAAAAAAAAAAAAAAAAAAAAAAAAAAAAAAAAAAAAAAAAAAAAAAAAAAAAAAAAAAAAAAAAAAAAAAAAAAAAAAAAAAAAAAAAAAAAAAAAAAAAAAAAAAAAAAAAAAAAAAAAAAAAAAAAAAAAAAAAAAAAAAAAAAAAAAAAAAAAAAAAAAAAAAAAAAAAAAAAAAAAAAAAAAAAAAAAAAAAAAAAAAAAAAAAAAAAAAAAAAAAAAAAAAAAAAAAAAAAAAAAAAAAAAAAAAAAAAAAAAAAAAAAAAAAAAAAAAAAAAAAAAAAAAAAAAAAAAAAAAAAAAAAAAAAAAAAAAAAAAAAAAAAAAAAAAAAAAAAAAAGCTTGAGTTAATTGAGGGCAATTAATATAAAAATCATGAGAGAGAAAATATTTTATCCATCTTAGTTCTTACATAAACCCATCAACCCCCGAAGTCTCCCAGTAACCTTAACGGAAACCCAATTTCTTCCTTTCATTTCGTTATAGGAAAAGGAAAATTAGAAAGGAAAAAAAAACAAGGTTAACATTTTTCATTAACAACACATGCAAGGAAAAGAGTGGGAGAGAATCAAACCTTGTTGTACTGAACCTTGAGCTTCACAGTGTCTTCATCAGATCGACCTCTAGACATCTTAAGAGCTGGGGGTTTTCCTTTCTCTGTGTAACTGTGTTGTGTTCTTGGGAGCTTTTTTTGGAGTCAGAAGTTCTGTTCTTGGGAGCTTTGTGTCTTTGTGTTTTTATTTTCGGTTTTTATTTATTTAAGTTTTGTGTGAAATAGTTCATGCGTACGTACTACGTACATAGCTTTGAAGAGAAGAGCAGGTGAGGTGCAATCAATGTAATAGATTTGGGTTACGTGCTGCACCAACTTCAGAGACTGACCCGTGACTTTCCCTCTTTTGGTAAATAAAATTATGACTTCAAAACTATTTTTAATAAATGATTTCAAAATGAAAGGTATAATGGTAACTTCATCCAATTTGTTTATTTACCAAATTGGATCAAAACTCTCCCCATCTCCTTTCGGAAATATTTTTGCTCACCACTTTAGCCCAATGTGCACCCTCAATACCAGGGGCGGAGCCACACTGGGACCAGTGTGGTCCCGGGCCCCCACTCAAGGTTTTTTATATTTTAAAAGTAATATACTATTATGTATTTATATATGTATATTATTTCAAATACTTTACGTTTTGATATGTACCCACATGTATTGTGGCGGACTTATTAAGGCACAAGAAGGTAATTCAAATTGCGTCCTTGCTCAGCTAGTGGTGATGCACTCCAGGTGTACAGATTACCTTATTTCCATTTTCAACATTTAAGTAAATTTCTTTGTCCTTTGACTTTAATTTATTTTTATATTACTCCATTTACTTAAGTTTACAATGTAAATAAGGAAGTACCCCCTATTTGGATTCAAATAAAAATACTAGAAAATCAAATTCCCACCAAATCAAAATATGAAAAATCGGTTTTAGTGTAAAATACGATTTAGGCTAAAAATGATGGCTCATTAAGTCAATATATACTTCATACTAAAATCCCATAAAATCAAGTTTTCTTATTTCATGTGTAAGGAAGAAAATCCGCCAAAAATTATCTTGAGAAAATGATTATTCCGAAAAACCATTTTTCATACTTAGTCAATATTTTTTTCATGTATGATATGAATGCATAAAGGGGCCTAAGGTTGTTTTTAATTTGGGAAATTTTGTAACACCCCGACTCCAAATTTATCCCCTATTTTAATTAATTTGAGCGAAATTAAGAATTTACCCGTGGGATAGGGGTATTTTAGTCATTTTCTTACCCGGAAGGAATTTGAGAATTTCGGATGTACCGTTGCGTAGAGCACGGCGAGATGAGTTCATAGACACGTAGTGGGCTCGAATCGGAGTTGTAACGAGAGAGATATGATCAAAAGAAGCTCAGTGGCATAATCGTAAATATTTGGAAAATGGATTTTTGGTTAAAAGACGGAATTGCCCCCGTCTCTCACACACTCTCTCTCTCCCGCGCGTCGCTCTCTCTCTCCTCTGGTTCGCGACAGCCACCATGGCCGACCACGTTTTGGCCGGCCGTTCGCTCGTCCGGCCACCAAAGTCGACGGGGCCGGTACCAAAATGACCGGGCCGCCGTCCTCTTCCTACCCCAGCCAGGTCTCGCCGTCGGCCGTCGAGGTTTCGCCGGAAAACGAGGAGAAAAGCTCCGGTTTTGACAGAAAATTCGCCGGCTTCGTTCTCCGTCGTCCGGCCGCCATTTTTGGCGATCAAGGTATGGAAATTCATCCCCTCTGCATGATCTAGCTGATGGTTGGGTAGGATTGCATCGATTTTGAGTCTAGATTATCTGATTTTCGAGTTAGGGTTCGGCCGGATTTCGGGATGAGATTCCGGCCACTTCCGGTCAGTTTTTGGGGTACGTCCCGACGTATGAGTGGGTGATATGATGGTATAAGGGCTGGTGAGAATGTAGCCAGGCCCAGTGTGAGGTCGCACGCGTCTTTGGGTTAGCCGGCGTGTTGACAGGCCCCGTACGTGGCCGGGTACGTCCCGACGTATGAGTGGGTGATATGATGGTATAAGGGCTGGTGAGAATGTAGCCAGGCCCAGTGTGAGGTCGCACGCGTCTTTGGGTTCGCCGGCGTGTTGACAGGCCCCGTACGTGGCCGGGTACGTCCCGACGTATGAGTGGGTGATATGATGGTATAGGGCTGGTGAGAATGTAGCCAGCCCAGTGTGAGGTCGCACGCGTCTTTGGGTTAGCCGGCGTGGTTGACAGGCCCCGTAGTGGCCGGGTACGTCCCGACGTATGAGTGGGTGATATGATGGTATAAGGGCTGGTGAGAATGTAGCCAGGCCCAGGTGAGGTCGCACGGCGTCTTTGGGTTAGCCGGCGTGTTGTGACAGGCCCAGTACGTGGCCGGGTACGTCCCGACGTATGAGTGGGTGATATGATGGTATAAGGGCTGGTGAGAATGTAGCCAGGCCCAGTGTGAGGTCGCACGCGTCTTTGGGTTAGCCGGCGTGTTGACAGGCCCCGTACGTGGCCGGGTACGTCCCGACGTATGAGTGGGTGATATGATGGTATAAGGGCTGGTGAGAATGTAGCCAGGCCCAGTGTGAGGTCGCACGCGTCTTTGGGTTAGCCGGCGTGTTGACAGGCCCCGTACGTGGCCGGGTACGTCCCGACGTATGAGTGGGTGATATGATGGTATAAGGGCTGGTGAGAATGTAGCCAGGCCCAGTGTGAGGTCGCACGCGTCTTTGGGTTAGCCGGCGTGTTGACAGGCCCCGTACGTGGCCGGGTACGTCCCGACGTATGAGTGGGTGATATGATGGTATAAGGGCTGGTGAGAATGTAGCCAGGCCCAGTGTGAGGTCGCACGCGTCTTTGGGTTAGCCGGCGTGTTGACAGGCCCCGTACGTGGCCGGGTACGTCCCGACGTATGAGTGGGTGATATGATGGTATAAGGGCTGGTGAGAATGTAGCCAGGCCCAGTGTGAGGTCGCACGCGTCTTTGGGTTAGCCGGCGTGTTGACAGGCCCCGTACGTGGCCGGGTACGTCCCGACGTATGAGTGGGTGATATGATGGTATAAGGGCTGGTGAGAATGTAGCCAGGCCCAGTGTGAGGTCGCACGCGTCTTTGGGTTAGCCGGCGTGTTGACAGGCCCCGTACGTGGCCGGGTACGTCCCGACGTATGAGTGGGTGATATGATGGTATAAGGGCTGGTGAGACTGTAGCCAGGCCCAGGTGTGAGGTCGCACGCGTCTTTGGGTTGCCGGCGTGTTGAAGGCCCCGTACGTGGCCGGGTACGTCCCGACGTATGAGTGGGTGATATGATGGTATAAGGGCTGGTGAGAATGTAGCCAGGCCCAGTGTGAGGTCGCACGCGTCTTTGGGTTAGCCGGCGTGTTGACAGGCCCCGTACGTGGCCGGGTAGTCCCGACGTATGAGTGGGTGATATGATGGTATAAGGGCTGGTGAGAATGTAGCCAGGCCCAGTGTGAGGTCGCACGCGTCTTTGGGTTAGCCGGCGTGTTGACAGGCCCCGTACGTGGCCGGGTACGTCCCGACGTATGAGTGGGTGATATGATGGTATAAGGGCTGGTGAGAATGTAGCCAGGCCCAGTGTGAGGTCGCACGCGTCTTTGGGTTAGCCGGCGTGTTGACAGACCCCGTACGTGGCCGGGTGCGTCCCGACGTATGAGTGGGAGATATGATAGTATGATGGCTGGTGAGAATGTAGCCAGGCCAAAGAGAACAGTATGATGGCTGGTGAGAATGTAGCCAGGCCCAGTGAGAGGTCGCACGCGTCTTTGGATTAGCCGGCGTGTAGACAGACCCCATACGAGGCCGGGTGCGTCCCGTCGTATGAGGGGAGCTATGTGATTATGTTTGGTGTGTGGTGATGGATAAACCCGAGAATGTATGAATTTATATGGATGGAATGGTTTAATTGATATCAGGAGCCAGGATTGATAGGAAAGAGCTACGTGTGGCTTGATCCCTTAGTAGGGTACGTAGGCAGCCTGGGATAGCGCCTAGGTGCAGCCACGACTTAGACACCACTTAGGTGGTTTTATCGTGTATGATGCGGACCTCGTGGTTGGTCCCGAAACTTGGTTGAATTGAGGCTTGTCCGGTGGACTGAGTGAGTGAAGGTGTGCATAGAGAGATTTGGAATTTGTTATATGCATGGTTGATGCATGAAGTTATTTTAAAAACAGTGTGGGCAGTTCTGCTAGAATCATTTGAAGGCCGGAGGCCATTTATGTAAAGTGCATGAGAGTATATTGTGCGTGCTGCTGGTTGGGTTATAAAATGTGTTTTATGCAGGTGGACATTTTGGGGAAATGTTCAATTTACAGGGGAGTCTCTGCCGAAATTTCGGCAGAAAGTCTCGTGCCCTTAATCCTCTATGGTAAACGAGGACGTAGATTTAAGGAGTAAACCCGGCGTGGGTGTGATGCCGGGGTCTCCGCAGGGTTCGTCTCGGGTTCCGGGAAATTCGGGACGGGTCCTGTCAGCTTGGTATCAGAGCTTAGGTTCAATTTCTTGTGGACCTCGCACCTTGTGTGCATCTTTAAGTTGTGGGATCATGATGGGTTCCGTCACGGGACGTCATCATTTTGACGCGGAGGATTCTTTGACATGGATGGATTTAGGGTATTGATGAGTACACTTAAGGGTGCCACGTTCCTAGAAACGTGTCTATCCAAATTGTCGTATCTCAATATCCTATGGAAGGAAATGGAAGAGCTGAAAGTATTGAATCCGCTGAGATGAGACGAAATTGTCAGAGGAAGTTGATGGACAAGTTACATGGGAATGGAGGAGTTGTGAGTCCGACCAAGGAGGGTCGTGACAAATTAAGTTGAGAAGTAGTAGTGTTGGATGAAGTTTGTAGAGTTCTTATGGGCAGGAGGACATGGAGTTGATCAATCTACTTCTGGGGATCCTCCATTGCCTGAACATGTTGCTAATTCTCGATTGTGTGCATTGAGCACGAAGTCGAAGATAATAAGAGCTCAACCTTTCTTTGAGAAGAGTGAATTCTCGAAGAGTGAATCACTGGATTCATGATATGAAGGACGGCTTTAGTATAATCGAAATCACAAGTGTGAGAAAAGATTTAGATAGCCGTACTCCTCATACGGAAGGAGGCTCGTGTGTGGTGGGAATACCACGAGCAAATCCAAGGATGAGACCTAGATGGATTGGTAAACCTACCGTGGAGATGAAGAGAGTGCTTTGGGTCTCATCTCATGTGCACACGTTTGAAATCTTTTATCTGAATCAGAAATGGGTCATGGTAGAGAGAGGAAGATGATGATTACAATTCGGTAAAAATGATCCTTTCTGACATTCCTCTCAAAGAATCGTGTTGGCAATGTTGCTTATCGATTCTAAAGAAATAAGGAAGATATCAACAAGTCAAGGAGTTTGGACTTCTCTTCATGGGAGAACTAGAAGAGAATCAAATCACAAATGGAATGACTTGGCTGCCAACTTGGTTGTGGAGGATGAAGCATGGGAACCCGAGCAGTAGATGCGGGCCCAGTACCCACACCCTTTGAAGTGGCAGGTATGAAATTTCGGGGACGAAATTTTTATAAGGGGGGTAGTCTGTAACACCCCGACTCCAAATTTATCCCCTATTTTAATTAATTTGAGCGAAATTAAGAATTTACCCGTGGGATAGGGGTATTTTAGTCATTTTCTTACCCGGAAGGAATTTGAGAATTTCGGATGTACCGTTGCGTAGAGCACGGCGAGATGAGTTCATAGACACGTAGTGGGCTCGAATCGGAGTTGTAACGAGAGAGATATGATCAAAAGAAGCTCAGTGGCATAATCGTAAATATTTGGAAATGGATTTTTGGTTAAAAGACGGAATTGCCCCCGTCTCTCACACACTCTCTCTCTCCCGCGCGTCGCTCTCTCTCTCCTCTGGTTCGCGACAGCCACCATGGCCGACCACGTTTTGGCCGGCCGTTCGCTCGTCCGGCCACCAAAGTCGACGGGGCCGGTACCAAAATGACCGGGCCGCCGTCCTCTTCCTACCCCAGCCAGGTCTCGCCGTCGGCCGTCGAGGTTTCGCCGGAAAACGAGGAGAAAAGCTCCGGTTTTGACAGAAAATTCGCCGGCTTCGTTCTCCGTCGTCCGGCCGCCATTTTTGGCGATCAAGGTATGGAAATTCATCCCCTCTGCATGATCTAGCTGATGGTTGGGTAGGATTGCATCGATTTTGAGTCTAGATTATCTGATTTTCGAGTTAGGGTTCGGCCGGATTTCGGGATGAGATTCCGGCCACTTCCGGTCAGTTTTTGGGGTACGTCCCGACGTATGAGTGGGTGATATGATGGTATAAGGGCTGGTGAGAATGTAGCCAGGCCCAGTGTGAGGTCGCACGCGTCTTTGGGTTAGCCGGCGTGTTGACAGGCCCCGTACGTGGCCGGGTACGTCCCGACGTATGAGTGGGTGATATGATGGTATAAGGGCTGGTGAGAATGTAGCCAGGCCCAGTGTGAGGTCGCACGCGTCTTTGGGTTAGCCGGCGTGTTGACAGGCCCCGTACGTGGCCGGGTACGTCCCGAGTATGAGTGGGGATATGATGGGTATAAGGGTGGTGAGAAATGTAGGCCAGCCCAGTGTGACGCACGCGTCTGGGTTGGGTTACCCGGCGCCGTTGTTGACAGGCCCCGAGTGGCCGGGTACGTCCCGACGTATGATGGGTGATATGATGGTATAAGGGCTGGTGAGAATTAGCCAGGCCCAGGTGAGGTCGCACGCGTCTTTGGGTAGCCGCGTGTTGTGACAGGCCCAGTACGTGGCCGGGTACGTCCCGACGTATGAGTGGGTGATATGATGGTATAAGGGCTGGTGAGAATGTAGCCAGGCCCAGTGTGAGGTCGCACGCGTCTTTGGGTTAGCCGGCGTGTTGACAGGCCCCGTACGTGGCCGGGTACGTCCCGACGTATGAGTGGGTGATATGATGGTATAAGGGCTGGTGAGAATGTAGCCAGGCCCAGTGTGAGGTCGCACGCGTCTTTGGGTTAGCCGGCGTGTTGACAGGCCCCGTACGTGGCCGGGTACGTCCCGACGTATGAGTGGGTGATATGATGGTATAAGGGCTGGTGAGAATGTAGCCAGGCCCAGTGTGAGGTCGCACGCGTCTTTGGGTTAGCCGGCGTGTTGACAGGCCCCGTACGTGGCCGGGTACGTCCCGACGTATGAGTGGGTGATATGATGGGTATAAGGGCTGGTGAGAATGTAGCCAGGCCCAGTGTGAGGTCGCACGCGTCTTTGGGTTAGCCGGCGTGTTGACAGGCCCCGTACGTGGCCGGGTACGTCCCGACGTATGAGTGGGTGATATGATGGTATAAGGGCTGGTGAGAATGTAGCCAGGCCCAGTGTGAGGTCGCACGCGTCTTTGGGTTAGCCGGCGTGTTGACAGGCCCCGTACGTGGCCGGGTACGTCCCGACGTATGAGTGGGTGATATGATGGTATAAGGGCTGGTGAGAATGTAGCCAGGCCCAGTGTGAGGTCGCACGCGTCTTTGGGTTAGCCGGCGTGTTGACAGGCCCCGTACGTGGCCGGGTACGTCCCGACGTATGAGTGGGTGATATGATGGTATAAGGGCTGGTGAGAATGTAGCCAGGCCCAGTGTGAGGTCGCACGCGTCTTTGGGTTAGCCGGCGTGTTGACAGGCCCCGTACGTGGCCGGGTACGTCCCGACGTATGAGTGGGTGATATGATGGTATAAGGGCTGGTGAGACTGTATCCAGACCCAAGTGATATGTGAGGTCGCACGGTCTTTGGGTTGCCCGTGTTGACAGCCCCGTACGTGGCCGGGGTACGTCCCGACGTATGAGTGGGTGATATATGGTATAAGGGCTGGTGAGAATGTAGCCAGGCCCAGTGTGAGGTCGCACGCGTCTTTGGGTTAGCCGGCGTGTTGACAGGCCCCGTACGTGGCCGGGTACGTCCCGACGTATGAGTGGGTGATATGATGGTATAAGGGCTGGTGAGAATGTAGCCAGGCCCAGTGTGAGGTCGCACGCGTCTTTGGGTTAGCCGGCGTGTTGACAGGCCCCGTACGTGGCCGGGTACGTCCCGACGTATGAGTGGGTGATATGATGGTATAAGGGCTGGTGAGAATGTAGCCAGGCCCAGTGTGAGGTCGCACGCGTCTTTGGGTTAGCCGGCGTGTTGACAGACCCCGTACGTGGCCGGGTGCGTCCCGACGTATGAGTGGGAGATATGATAGTATGATGGCTGGTGAGAATGTAGCCAGGCCAAAGAGAACAGTATGATGGCTGGTGAGAATGTAGCCAGGCCCAGTGAGAGGTCGCACGCGTCTTTGGATTAGCCGGCGTGTAGACAGACCCCATACGAGGCCGGGTGCGTCCCGTCGTATGAGGGGAGCTATGTGATTATGTTTGGTGTGTGGTGATGGATAAACCCGAGAATGTATGAATTTATATGGATGGAATGGTTTAATTGATATCAGGAGCCAGGATTGATAGGAAAGAGCTACGTGTGGCTTGATCCCTTAGTAGGGTACGTAGGCAGCCTGGGATAGCGCCTAGGTGCAGCCACGACTTAGACACCACTTAGGTGGTTTTATCGTGTATGATGCGGACCTCGTGGTTGGTCCCGAAACTTGGTTGAATTGAGGCTTGTCCGGTGGACTGAGTGAGTGAAGGTGTGCATAGAGAGATTTGGAATTTGTTATATGCATGGTTGATGCATGAAGTTATTTTAAAAACAGTGTGGGCAGTTCTGCTAGAATCATTTGAAGGCCGGAGGCCATTTATGTAAAGTGCATGAGAGTATATTGTGCGTGCTGCTGGTTGGGTTATAAAATGTGTTTTATGCAGGTGGACATTTTGGGGAAATGTTCAATTTACAGGGGAGTCTCTGCCGAAATTTCGGCAGAAAGTCTCGTGCCCTTAATCCTCTATGGTAAACGAGGACGTAGATTTAAGGAGTAAACCCGGCGTGGGTGTGATGCCGGGGTCTCCGCAGGGTTCGTCTCGGGTTCCGGGAAATTCGGGACGGGTCCTGTCAAATTTTGATTTTTTTTTCTTTCTATTGGATTTAATGGGGGAAAAAGCTTTAAAGATATTTGCTAAATTGCTACTCTTTGTCTATCTCTTGCAATTTTTCTTGTTTAGAATGTATTTGTTTATCCATTTATCGAGAACAATTATGATTGCAACCAATAAGCAATATAATTCTTGACATATGTGATATATATACACACTATTTTTTGTATGTATTATGAGTTCGAATTTTTGATTTTTTATAATTTGTAAGAGGCCCCCACACACATGAAATCCTGGCTTCGCCACTGCTCAATACCCTTCTCAATACTTGACATGTGTCCATGGGCCAAACCATAGTTAACTTTTTACTTTGTATTTATGGAACTATGGTTACGCCCATGAACACGTGTCAAATGTTGAGAAAAATGATGAGATCAGAGTACACATTGGGTTTAAGTGGTGAACAAAAATGTTCTCTATCCTTTCCCTCCTAACATGCCACACCCTCAAACTTCTATAAGTCAGCTCACCATTGCAAGTCTAGTAGTAAATTGTTATATCCTGTTTTTATTTTTTAACCAAGTGAAAATTGCAATTATATTAACATCTATAAAATATAATCTTTCTCCTGTCCGCCACAAAAGCCTAATGTAAAGACCATTGATTTACAAGTTAATGCTATTTTTAACTATGCTAGACTCCGTTGGCAAGGCTAATACAAAGACTAACATAAGGATTTAGTGAAAATCTGTTTTCTATAGAATTGATTTCAACTGAGCATCATGAACAATTTTATTTGTCAAATCATATGGAGTTCATAACTATGATCGCTGATGAAATTGGTTAATTTTAATTTTGAGTTAAAATTCATGTTTCATTGTAAATCTATTTTCTATTAAGTTGATTTCAAAATATGAATATATTTAGATCAAAACTAATTAGCATTGCTGCATGAATTAAATACAATAGGGAGTGGACTGTTGTGGAATGTAGCTTATTTTCATTCTTTGATATCTCATAACTTTGTTACCCACAATACTTTGTTAACCACATCTACATATTACACACAGTATTACATATGATAAAAGACGGATAGAGGAATCCGGATCGTCCCGCATTGTCATCAACGAAACATTGTCAAATATAAGGGTGGGTGCGGTACGGTTCGGTCCGGTTCTCACCTCAAATCGAAATCGAAACCGGTATTATTTAACCAGTCCGGTTCGGCCTGGTTTAGGTAAAGAAAATTCAAAAACCGGCTGGTTCGGTTTTGACCGGTTTCGGTTTTGAACCAGATTTTTAATTTTTTAATTTTTTAATTATAAAAATAGTATAATAAATAACTTATTTTTTTGGCTTAAAAATTAACAAAGAATCCAATTCATACATTTAGAATTTTTTGAAGTTGAACTTGGAAAAATAGTGATTATAAAATTTAAAATATGGCATTAGATTTTAAAAATTTGTAATATATATATATGTCTGGTCCGGTGCGGTGAGGTGTAAAACCGGAATCAGAACCGGTTGGAATCGATTCGGTCTGGTTTCGGTCCGATTTGTTGACTTTTTTTGTCAACCTATTTTTTTTTCCCTTTTTTTTCACCGGTTCGGTTCGGTGTTCCGATTTTCCGGTCCCGATGCCCACCCCTAGTCAAATACTTATCTAAATTTTGAAAGAGGTCCCCAATAATTATTGAAGAAACAAAACAAAAAACAAACAAAAAAATTGGGCCCTCGCTTGAGTGAGAGATCAGAATTTCTTATATTGGGCCCTCGCAGGCTTCCAAATTTCTGGGCCTCTAATTTCTCAGTTTTCTCCACAACGCTCACAGTCAGAGCAGAGGCGGAGAGCTCTCGCTCTTAACTCAAAACCCTAATGGAGAGCAACGAACGCTTCTACTCGCTAAATCCTAACATTTGTGTGACAAGACCACCGATTCTTTAAGAAGCAGATACATATATATACATATACCCTTTTGCCAAGCACCTTTGAAACTAAAAATTGGGGCAAAAAAGAGGATACCTTTAAGGCTCCACCAGCAATCCCTAACAGGCCTGAAGAAAGCAGAGGGCGCGAGGGAGGAAGAACAACATGGGTTACGATTCGTGTGATGAGGAAGTTTACGAGGAGTTTGGTAGGGGTAATCGATTTCTGGGGTTCATGTTTGGCAATGTCAATGAATCTGGTGATCTTGACGTCGATTATCTTGACGACGATGCAAAGGAACATCTTGCTGCGTTTTCTGACAAGCTCGGCCCATCTTTGATAAAACTAGATCATACGGATGTTGAACAAGAATATGATGGTGACAAGGCTGACAATGCAGTTGATTATTTTGATTTTGATGAGGATTTTAAGGAGGACCATGACCCCTTGTTGCCCAGAAACGAATATGATCTTTATGTTGATCAAGTCTCATTGGCTTCTTTGGGGCCCACTACCACCACAGGTTCTGTGTTTGATGATGAAAATTATGATGAGGAGGAAATTGAAGAGCAAGTGGAACATGATCATGTGGTTTGCAACTGAAAACAAAGTTGATGTTGTTGATGTTCAAACTATTTCTTTACCAGCTGAGGAGGGTCAAGTGTTTTCAGATAAAAGTTGCACTTTAACTCCCACTCCACTGCCAGTTCTATGCATAGAAGATGGATTGGCTATCTTACGATTTTCGGAAATCTTTGGTGCAGATCATGATAGGCTTAGCTACTCCGCTCCTAAACATAGGCATACGAAATCCATGGATGTTTCTGATGATATTGTTGAAGACGACGAAGAAGAGGCATTCTTGCAAGGATTTCAGTCTTTGACAGTGAAACATGGCATCTCAGAGTCCTCATTCAAGGATGATGATTCGAACTTCACAAAATTAAAGACTTGTGTTTCGTTGCTGAACCAATGAAACAGGATCTAACAGTATATGTTTCTGAGGAAAGGGAAAGGCAATCACCTTTGGTTTCTAAATTTTTCCCTCTTGATCAACAAGACTGGGAAGATGGAATTGTTTGGGGCAATTCTCCTATAGCAAGTGACAGTGACGTTGAGAGTTGTGAAATATCAGGACCTGATCATGAAGCCTCAGTTAAAAATGACACAGAACTTGATAATGGGCCACAAAATATGCTGCATAATAGCTCATCTAGTAATTCATCACTTACTTTCTCAGCAAGCAGATGCCATCCCCAAATTTTGCGCCTAGACGTGGATGACCATGCAGACAGTACAAGGCAGAATGCTGGTGAGAAGCTTCAACAGAGTGATGGTGTGAGGCAATTAATTCGCAAACTTGCTTCACAAAACCGGGACATGCTGGAAGGATCTTGGTTAGACCAAATAATATGGGAGCCTGATAGTGATACACCTACTGAGAAGCCAAAGCTTATCATTGATCTTCAAGATGAGCAAATGCTTTTTGAGGTTTTGGATAACAAGGACAGTGAACATCTAAGGCTTCATTCAATGGCCATGATGGTCTCTCGCCCTCTAAAGCCGAGCAATGGAGATTCTTTTGAGCTGACAGATAATGAAGGTCAATTTGGTTGGCAAGATGTTGCAGGTGATAGATATTATTCAAAGAGCAAAAACTGCTTATCAACCGAAATCAAATTCTAAAAAACACACAGCGAGAGGCATAAAGGGTTATCAATCCCAACCTGCACTGGGGAAGAAAAAGTCTGCTGCTTGTCGAGGACGCACCACTGTTACTGGAGCAGATCATACTGATCCACGCAAACTAAGCATGGAGGCTGCACGAGAGGTTCTTCTTAGATTCGGTGTTTCTGATGAACTGATTGCGAGGCAGACTAGATGGCATCGGATTGCAATGATAAGCAAGCTTTCCAGTGAGCAAGCTGCATCTGGGGTCAAAGTTCAGAGTTTTTCTTCAGCCATAGGTGGGGATGAAAATGAGAATGGCTGTGAAGGAAATAATGGCGATCTAGATTCTTTTGCGGGCGATTTGGAAAATCTGCTTGATGCAGAAGAATGTGATCAAGAAGGTCTAGGCCTAGGGAGATGACCATGAATCCAAGCATGATAAACCGGATGGTGTCAAAGGGCTTAAAAAGAGAAGCCGGCCATCCATCCCTCAGACAGAAGAGGAAATTGAAGATGAAGCAGCTGAACAAAGCAGGCTGCTCATGGATGATGATAAGACTGCGAGGAAGAAGAAGAAAGTAAGATTTGTGGAGGAGGAAGCAGGGTTGGCTCCTGGCTCGCAAACATGTTTTGGTATCGAAAATCCAGAGAGGCCAGTGAAGCAAATCATTGGTGCAGCCAAAGCTAAGGGATCCTATACTTCAAAAGAGAATCCAGTTGGAGATGCAAAAGTTGCTGGTAATCTTCCCAAAAGAAACAAGACCGGAAAATGTAAAGGAATTAGAAATACTGATACTGCTGAAGATACAGATCTGATGAATAAGAAACTGATAATATCAATAAATGGAGATAAGGGGTTTCAGGAGAAGAAGTCAGCGAGACAGAGTTTCAACTGTGGAGCATGTGATCAGCCTGGACACATGAGAACAAACAAGAACTGCCCCAAGTATATTCATGGAGAAGATATCCATAGAGCTTCTCAAAAATCGGCTACTCTAAATCCATCTTGTCAATCTCAGCCGAAAACAAGGGCAAAGGAGCTGATACCTAAAAGCTCTGCAACTAAAATTTCGGTGATTGAAGCTTCCCAGGTTGAAAACCTTGGTCTGAGCACAAAGCTTCCTAGATTGAAATTCAAATGTGGGCCTAACAAAATGAAGTCTGAAAATGTGCCAGTTGAACCCCCTAGTGTGAACCATGATACTGAATCACAAAGGGCAACTGTTGTTATACAGGCACCAGCAAATACAGATAGAGAAGAGGTGGAAAGTTCCCAACAGAAAGGGCCATCTGCGGAAGCGAAGAAAGAGCTGCATCGATATCATAAGAAAATTGTAATTAAACTTCCAAAAAAACTATTTGCGTAAAGAAAATATACAACTTTGACTTCATCTCAGATGGCAGAAGCATCAATGAAAGAAAGTAGTTGCATCTCTTGTGTAAATTTATGACTCTGAGTTGTAATTTGCATAACAATCATTTAACCAATAATACCATCTTTGAAATAAAACTTTCTCTTAAAGATTTTTCTTCCCAAAACTATAGCTGCCTCCCAAAATTTGTCCACATACTTATCAGCTGAAAATGTGCCAGTTGAACCCCCTAGTGTGAACCATGATACTGAATCACAAAAGGCAACTGTTGTTATACAGGCACTAGCAAATACAGATAGAGAAGAGGTGGAAAGTTCCCAACAGAAAGGGCCATCTGCGGAAGCGAAGAAAGAGCTGCATCGATATCATAAGAAAATTGTAATTAAACTTCCAAAAAAACTATTTGCGTAAAGAAAATATACAACTTTGACTTCATCTCAGATGGCAGAAGCATCAATGAAAGAAAGTAGTTGCATCTCTTGTGTAAATTTATGACTCTGAGTTGTAATTTGCATAACAATCATTTAACCAATAATACCATCTTTGAAATAAGACTTTCTCTTAAAGATTTTTCTTCCCAAAACTATAGCTGCCTCCCAAAATTTGTCCACATACTTATCAGTTCTGAAATAATTTGTGAATGCTCAAACAATAATTCTTCGGTGAAAGGCAACCAAGACACCAGCAAACAAAGTTACAAAACTGAAGTTAATTTCAGGGTGACAAAGAAAGAGACTCTACATCTATCGAAACACATGTACACTAAGATACTTAAAAGAAAACTTATGAATCAATAAGCTGCTTGAGAAAAGTAGAATTATATGATAAAACCCGGTGACAGAACAACTACTTTTATTTCGATATTCATTTTGAAATCTTCTTGTAAGGGTAGGAGATTTAGTCATAAAACCAAAAGGCTCAGTAATTTTAGGATCACTTGCTTTACTTCTAGAAAATCGATACTTAGCCATCATGAAGGATTGAGGCTTTCTGTTTATTGAAAATGTTAGTTTACTGGGAAGAAACTAAGCAAAATCATCAGCATTCGAACGAAAGCAGCTAGAATCTATTAATCCCTAAAAAGAAGAACAAACTTAAACAACAACAGAAAACCCTACTTACAAGATACCATTTTCATAAGACAAAAAGTAGATTGTGAAGTCATATCTTGGGCAAATCAATTGAACAAAGAAAACGATTTTACTTCTTAATGGGGAATATGTAATTGCAGCTTCTTTGGAGCAAAGGACAATAGCAGACATGATAAACAGATGAATTAAAAACTGTCACTATTTCCAAGTAAATTGAAAACAAATCCATCACTCTAACTCGTTGATACCCATTGCTTGTCACTATCATCAGTATATATTTCAACATACATTCAAATATACAAAACCTGTATTTTCTGCTCACTAGTGTCTGACAATCTCAAGGATATGCTGATATCTATAACTTGCATTGGGCAGATATACAATTTCTCATTAATTTATAACTTATAATTAAAGGAGTTTTATCAAACTCACTTAACACAACAAACTGACAGACATTATTGAAATGAGTACCTTTTCTGAATATTGTCAGATGATGAAACACAAACTTGCCCAGCAAACATATTGATCATTTCATCCACCTCCTGTCTTGATACTTCATTTATGTCTCGAATCTGCAGATTATATACAAAAAGGTAATAGTAGTTTAATGTTAAAAAAAATTTGTGAAGTGATCCAACAGGAAATGTCGTTTGAATCCAATTTTACCTTATTTAGTAATAAGGATTTTTCTTCGGTGGCTCTTTCAAGAGCAGTTGTGACAGAAGTGAGAAAAGAACCAAGCAAACTATGGGAGGAGTTGTCGTCGGTGTGGTGAGGTGAACATGTCGTTTGGGAGAGTGCCAAGAGAGAAGAGAATAAGGCGGGAAACGTGGAGAGGAATGGAATTAGATGAATTAAGAGTCTAATGATCTGTTCTTCTATGGACCTGACTTGTGCTTCACTGCTTCGGCTTCCCAGTCTCAAGCTCAAATTTGCAGCTAAATTTTTTCAATTTCGGGTTTCAAACTTTCAGTCAATTGGCTAGGCGGCTAGGCGGGCGCTAGGCGGCTAGGCGGTTTCTAGGCGGGCGCTAGGCAGCTAGGCAGGCTCTAGGCGGTGGCTAGGTGGCTTGGCGAGCGCTAGGCGGTCCCTAGGCCGGCGCTAGGCGGGTAGGCGGTCGCTAGGCGGGCTCTAGGCGGCTAGGCGGTCGCTAGGCGGCTAGGCTGTCGCTAGGCGGCTATGCAGTCGCTAGGCGGGAGCTAGGCGGCCAGGCGGGTTGGGTCTTTTCTCGGTGCCGAACCCCGGTGGACGAAGCAGTGACTGCGAATGCAAGTTCCGTCTTCTGCGAGTGCAAGCTTCGTGTTCGTTGGATATTTAAATAGTATAGCCGATCGGCTATACTTTTAAAATATTCGAATCTATTTAGAAAGTATAGCCGATCGGCTATATGTAAAAATATTCGAACTCATTTGAAGAATATAGCCGTTCGGCTATACTGTTTAAATATACAATTTTGTCATATTATTTTAGGGTCTGGGGCTAAAATACAAAAAACATGAGAAGAAAGTTCCAACTGCACATCATATCTCATTGAAAAATCTACAAACCCTGTGACAGAATAACTACTTTTAATTCAATATTCATTTTGAAATCTTCTTGTAAGGTTAGGAGATTTAGTCATAAAACCTAAAAGCTCAGTAATTTTAGGATCAGTTGCTTTACTTCTAGAAAATCGATACTTAGCCTGATGGCTTTCTGTTTATTGAAAAAGTCAGTTTACTGAGAAGAAACTAAGCAAAATCATCAGCATTCAAACAAAAGCAGCTTGAGTGGTCATTCCAAAATGTTATAAATAGCTCTAGACATGTAAGAAACTTGAAGAGAGCAGGCGTATGCATAATGAACCTACAACCAGATCAAGTTTTAACTTTTGGGAATGAAAGGACTGTAAGTAGAGCATCGCGGTGCTTTTGGAACAAGCTTCTTTCTTAACCTCCTTATTTATTCCTCTTTTAACAACTGCATCACCACAATGCATATTTCAGGAGAGGAGTAATTATGATGATATAACTGATGTATAATTTTACTACCTGAAAATTAGATAGTTAAATTCAAGAAATAAACTTGCAAGCGCACAAGGTTAATGCAATATAGCCAAGGCAAGTACAAGGTCGTTCCCAGAGAGATTGAATAAATTCTCAAGTTGTTTTGAATTATAAACTAATTTAAATCCTAAATTACTCTAGACACCCTAATTAATAAACTTAAAACTAATGACTCAACTAAAACTTAATAGAGGAGTTTTGAAAGTTGGTTTTGAAAGATTTCTTTGAAAGAACGTTGAAAACAAGAAAATTAAAATACAAGATAACGAAGAAAAACGTGAACTAAATAAGTTTGTGAAAATTTTAAAGAAGCTTACCAAGACAACAATTTCACCACAATTCCTCTTATCCAAACCTTAGGATGCATACTATCAAAATTCCCAAGTTATGTTGATGATTAGTTCTCCAAAATTATGACTAACTCTTTTCACAGCAATTAACCACTTCTTACATGCAATTTATCCTTGGCGTGAGGCATAAATATAAACATATAAAAAGACCTTAGGTTCAATGAGAACTTCACACAATCACACAAACCCCTAAGAGTATAGTGTTTACCTTAGGCGCATTCATGAATTTAATCACAAGAAGCAAAACTCATATTAGGCATGGCGTATACCCTAACATGCATCAAATTACTTAACCAAAAACCTAGATGGTAGCTAAGCATCAAGATCATTAGTTAAGAAAATAAGCACAGTGATTAAATTTCAACAACATGGAAATTCTAATAGCATGACATAACTAAGCTTTGAATAATTAGAAAAGGGTTACATTGTGTCTTAGTAAAAGAAAATTAGTTACTCATAATCATGGTAACAAAGCAAAAATAAAACATGGAGAAAGAGATAAGGAAAACCCTTAGAGTTTAGAGGCACGGTGGCTCTTCCTTGCTCCACGGTTGAAGTCTGAAATTTCTAGTGTCCTGAGCCTCTACGACCTCCCCTCTTAAAAGAACCTAAAACCAAGTTAGAATGGGCCTAAACAAGTGGCCTTACACGAAGACTTGATTTCCAAGTCAGTTCCTAACTAGAAAAGCTAATTAAAACTAAGTTTCCTAAAACCTCCAGGAAACTGAACGTGATCCTCATTGCGAATGCGATTTGGACACGTTTCTGACCTCCAAAAATTACGTACTCTTTGGAAAGCTCTGGATGTCTTCTTTTCAGCCATATATCATGTGCCTCAATCCGATGTCGTATGAGTGAGTTGTAGCCAAAATACCCCTGCTAACTCAGTATTCTCCGGGAATTGATTTATGCTGAATTGTCTAATTAAAAATGGGCACCTTAGCAGTCTTCAAAAATTATGAAAATATTCATGGATAAACTTCAAGATGCTGTCTCCCATCTCCAATTGGAATCATGTCGAACTCTATTACGATGAATATTTGGCAAATTTATTCATTCCGTGGCTCATAAGCTGAAAAACAGGAAATAACTCAACTCAGCATCTTTAGTCCAAATTAATTCACAAAACTAAGTAAAAGGATATAAAATCATGTGAAATTATGAACACATCAATAACCTCAAGAACTACAACTATTCTTCACACATTGTTTAAATTCTTCAAGCTCAACTCTCATACACATATGCTCAATTACCACTAGCCAATACAACACCCCTACCTAACAAATTTGGTCAGACTACATCTGCCACATACAAAACAACTCAGAAATGATATTAATCAAACAAGTTCATCATCAAGATGAAGATTGTCTTCCTCATGATCACCCTCATCATCATCAAACAATGGATCATTTACTCCTTCACCACCTTGGCCATTAAGATTCAAAAATTGACGGTAAAGAGGATAATAAGAGCAAACACTACCACCCCAACAATCCCCACCAATAGAGCCTTCACACCTGAAATTACTAATACGAGAAGCAAGCTTCAATATTTCTTCATCACTCTCATTGAAACCTTTACACTTCTTGGCATCCAGCAACACAGGGTGTTTGCAGCCCTGTAGAATTACAACAAAATCATCCCGACAAATCTGTGAGTTCATCAAGATCAGGTTATTGATATTGGGCAAAAGGTTAACAATCGACATTGCCGCATCTCTTCCAAGAGACTCAAACAAAGTTAAAGCACAAAAGTTCTTGCAGTGAATGCTGATCTGTTCAATGATTTTCACAAGATTATAGCTGCCTCCCAAAGAAAGCTCCTCCAAATTTTTCCACTTGCATATGAGTTCTGGAAATATGCATCTAGTTTCATACAACAGTTCTTCAGCCACAGACGAAGACTTAAGGCAAGGACAGCTGCAAAGATAATTAAAGTCGTCATATAAACACTAACAAAACAAATATATTACATTGAACTTAAGTAATCTTGAGATTTAAACTTACAAATATATTACATTGAAAAATAAAACCAATATTAATTAATGATGAAGGAATTAACTAATACGAAAATTACATACGTACTAAAGTTCGTGCATATATATATAGCCATCGATTGATAATGCATGCATATGCATGCATTTAAATATAAATACACATACCTAGTGAAGAAGTGTGTGATTTCATGTTCGCGAGTGTGCCCATTCTAGAGAATGTCAAGAAAATGGTTCTCTCGTGATCATAATATTGCGGAATGGCGTCCACTTCCTCCTCATGATGACCCCTTTCATCATTCAAACCACCATAGCCCTGTGGGGGAGTTGGAATTTCTGCAAAATGGTGAGCGATGTTGGAAGCGAAATAGAAATAAAAAGAAAATGAAAAACAACTGAACATTCTTCTTTACTTCTCATTCTCATATCCTACATGTTTCATATAACCATTCTCCATTTCTAATAGGAATATTCATAATAGGGTTATTCGCAACAATGGTCCCTCAACTATACCCGTAGTTACATTTGGGTCACTGAAATCAATTATTAGTTGCAGAGGTCACTCAAATATGTGTTTTGTTGCACCAGTAGTCCTTCTGTCAAATTCTGTTAAATTTTCTGTCAAAAGTGAGGATAAATTTGGAAATTCATCCACAACCCTCCCCTTCCTCCATAACCCTCCATTGCCGCAACCCAATCCTTGCCGACACCAAAAAATTCAATTAAAAAGATGCCGCACAGCAACAAGAATATTTTCAAATATTCATAATAAATACCTTCAAACCAGCAAACATATTCAAGATCTCGCATTGGTCTTCCATAAATCACATCGGTCTTCCATCACCTTCAGACCACCAACCCTTCTCCTAAATCACATCGGTCTTCCATAACCTTCGAACCCATATTCAAATACACCAATTTAAAACCCAACCCTTTTGCAAGAGCCACTAACCCTTCATAATAATATATATTAAAAACAACTAAAGTGAAATGCAATATAGTGGGGTTTGCTGCTGTTGATTTTTTGGTGAATGATTGTCAGGATCGGAGGAGCGTCCACAAAGGGGGTATATTGCTCTCCAGTTTCCTTCGTGACTAATCCATCTTCTACCTTCAACTTGAACAAATTTGGAAGTTGGCCTTCATTTCTTTCTTCAACATACCTTGAATAATTGTGTGAGTTATCCAATCTATCTAAGATACCATGCTTAAGTCATAGCATCATAAAGTGCATGTGAGTATAAGATATGGGGGATTGGTGGAATTAGAAAGAGAATTGCGTCCTTTACAAGGGCATCGCATATCATGGAGAACCAAACAAAGGGTTTGCATTTACTAATTTTGGATGTGAATCATCCTTGTTCTAGAAATCCAGTAGTTCATTAGAAATCCTCTCTTTAAGTAACACAACTCAAAAATAAATTACATCCTTGGATTTCTAATAATGAACTATTGGGATTCAAATGAGTAAGCATAGCTAAGAAAAGAAGAGGATCTAGATCCTTATAATTTTCGGTTCGCGTTATTAAATCCTCTTATTCAATTAGAAATGAGAGTGATATACCACACAATTAATTAAATTTGAAAAATTCCAAAGGGGAAAAAAAAAAAAAAAAAAAAAAAAAAAAAAAAAAAAAAAAAAAAAAAAAAAAAAAAAAAAAAAAAAAAAAAAAAAAAAAAAAAAAAAAAAAAAAAAAAAAAAAAAAAAAAAAAAAAAAAAAAAAAAAAAAAAAAAAAAAAAAAAAAAAAAAAAAAAAAAAAAAAAAAAAAAAAAAAAAAAAAAAAAAAAAAAAAAAAAAAAAAAAAAAAAAAAAAAAAAAAAAAAAAAAAAAAAAAAAAAAAAAAAAAAAAAAAAAAAAAAAAAAAAAAAAAAAAAAAAAAAAAAAAAAAAAAAAAAAAAAAAAAAAAAAAAAAAAAAAAAAAAAAAAAAAAAAAAAAAAAAAAAAAAAAAAAAAAAAAAAAAAAAAAAAAAAAAAAAAAAAAAAAAAAACAATGGTTTTTGGATTCTGTAAGTTATCAGTGTTTGTTATTTGAGAAATATAAATTTTTTTTATAAATTTTGTCAGACTAACATATGAATGGTTTTGTATAATATTAGGTGAATAAGTTGAAATCATCGAATTCCCCAACTTACAGTGATGAGTTATATAACTTGGCGTTTGGCCCGATTCGCGCTGAATTGTTCTCGGGTTGTAATGTCAACGGTGTCAAATTTTTGGCCGAAGCACGAGATGACAAGTTGTGTACGCAAAACAGCGGTGTCCATGTCCCAGGTGGAGGCGAAAGTACGGACATTGATTTCTATGGCAAACTCACAACTGTCGTGCAATTGCTTTACAAAGATCGATACCAAGTGATCATGTTTAAGTGTCGATGGTTTGACACCAACCCAAATAGGCCGGGAAGTGTTTAAAATCGATCATGGCTTACTATCTGTGAACATGAACAGAACTTGGTATGATGACGACCCTTATATTTTGGCAAACATGGCAACACAAATTGTGTATCTAGATGACCCTAAAGCCGGAAGCGGTTGGAACGTTGTTCAAAAGATGGATCACAGGAACGTGTATGCTATACCAGAACTAGACCCAACTGACAACGACGTCAACAATGTAGCTGACCAACGTTTAGAATCTTCAATGGAAAATGATGCGGAAACACTTCGAGATACTAATGTTATACAAGAGCCATTTCAAATACAAGGAGTGTCTTCAATCGAAATACCGATTCAGTCAATTACAATTGACCTCGGTGATCTTCCGCGATATGATGTTGCAGTTGGCCCGAGCAACGACGATGATGTAGTTATAGAGGAGGCGGAGGAGGAGGAGGAGGAAGAGGATTGGGAGACCGAAAGTGATGATAGCAACGATAACGAAAGTTATTATAGTTCAGATGATGAATGATTAATTTTTTTTGTAATTTTATTATGTTAGTGGACATATTTTGTGTAATGCAAATGTTTTCATATATGTACTTGTTATATCCAAACATTATATATGATACCAAGTGAAACATTATTAAAATAATTGTAGTTATAAACCATTGGTAAATAAATATAGCCAACTAATTTGTATCATAAAGTTTAAATTTATTTTCACAAAAAACTTTTAAAAAATGAAAACCATATAACCGAAAAAATGAATACAAAGAACATAAGATTATCAACAATCCTTCCATTCTCAAATCGAAAGAAAATAGAATAAATCATACTTTCATACAATTAATTATATGTAATGATGAATACTTCAGATTAATAATATGTGAATGAAATAATCTTGCGCGACGAAGGCATAATTGTCGCGCAATTTTGCGCGACGGATAACGTACACGTCGCGCATACTCTATTATTTGCGCGACAAATAATTTCGTCGCGCAAGTGCTTTTGCGCGACGAAAAACAGACCTCGTCGCGCAAACATATACATATATATATTTCTGAATATACACACGTATATAGTTGAAATTGACGATCGAAGTAGTTCACTGTATTCACATAGGGTTAAACAGTATAGCTTTAAAAAATCATCAAAATCAGAGTCAAAATAACCGTTAAATCATGACTTTTCGTTTATAACCGTCGAAACGTTTTGTCCCGTTACTTGAGCTCTGAATGTTTTTTTTTTCTCATTTTTGACGTATAAGATCTCGAAGTATAAACAAACATATTTGACGGCTAGATTACTGAAACTAGTTTCCTAGAATGCGTATTCCATAAAAACACAATATTCATAAAAAACTGAATAATTTCTTTATACATTCCTTCAGTCTAACATAAGATTATGTGATGTCTTGTACTGTAAATATCTGAAATTGAAGATCGAATTACATCTCTGTATTCATATAGGGTCAAGAACCGCAGCTGTAAAAATTTTCAAGATCGGAGCTAAAATCACCGTTGAATCGGGACAATTTGTTTAGAACCGTCGAAACGTTTTGTCCCGTTACTCAATCTCTGAATGTTCATTCATTATGATTTTTGACGTATACGATCTTGAACTATGAAAAAAGAAGATTGTCGGTTGGATCATTGAAACTAGTTCAGGAGTTCGGGTTTAGGGCTTAGGGTACAGGTTTTAGGGTTTAGGGTACAGGGTATGGTTTTGCGCGACGAATACGCTTACGCGTCGCGCAAACCTATGCGACGAATATCAGTCCTTCGTCGCGCAAAATCAATAAAAAAATTTCCTCCCCTCTCCGCTCCAACACTTAGTGAAATTTTTTTGGCAAAAGCCAGTTTGCGCGACGAATATAGTCCATTCGTCGCGCAAAATCAATTAAAAAATTCCCTCCCCTCTCCGCTCCAACACTTAGTGAAATTTTTTTTGCAAAAGCCAGTTTGCGCGACGAATATTAGTCCATTCGTCGCGCAAAATCAATAAAAAAATTCCCTCCCTCTCCGCTCCAACACTTAGTGAAATTTTTTTTCAAAAGCCAGTTTGCGCGACGAATCACGAGACTGTCGTCGCGCAAACTTTATTTGGAACAGCTAGCATGCGCGACGAATTGGTATTCGTCGCGCAATCGCATTGCATTGATTTTTTCCCGCGCAAAATCAAATCCCAAAATTTGGGCGGCTGCACAAGTATGCGCGACGACAGTAGTTTTTTCGTCGCGCAAGGTATATCTGTTCACACGTTTGCGCGACGAAATTTGTTGTTCTAGTCGCGCAAAGGTCCAATTTTATAACATTGCGCGACGAAAAGTTAATGTTTTCGTCGCGCAAGGGTTATTTTAATGACGTTTGCGCGACGGAAATATATGTTCGTCGCGCAAAGTCGAATAAGTTTTCTGAAAATCGCGATCTTCTCCTTCTTCCCCAAATTCTGAAACCTAACCCTAAAACCTCCCAAATCTCTCCGCCGTGACCTCAGCCCCTAATCCGCCCCAAATCAGACCTTGCCGCCGCCACCGTCGAACCCAGGAGCTTCTCCGCCGTGGCCGTCCATCCTGCCGCCGTGAATTGCTCGGTTTAGCCCGAATCTCCGCCGCCGTTGTTCTCTCTCCTCCGGGCACCAAATCCGGCAATTGAGGTATGCTTTTGGCCTATTTTTCATGCTCTAGCTGATGGTTGTGTAGGATTTGATTGATTGTGTGCATAGGGTAGTCAATTTGAAACCCTAGGTTTCGGCCGGTTTTGAAATTCAAATTCCGGCCACTTCCGTCCGTTTTCGGGGTAGGTCCGAGAACAAAAGTGGCTCCAATTGATGTTTTAAACCTAGGGTAGGAACCTTGCCCCTTAATTTGTAGGATTTCCGGGGATCGTTATCTCTTAGGGCACCCACGCGCTGCCGGCGCGTGTGGTGGCGCGTGGGGTACTGTGGCATAGGGCTTTTTGTCCCAGTGCAAACATTTCGTTGTCACGAGCGCGTAGGTGTGCTCGGATTGGAATTTGGTTATCGTTTGAGTCTCGAACGGTTTGAACCTATTGTGCGATTTTAGGGTTTGATATGTTCGGACCGTTGGATCGAGCTGAAACTCACGTATGTGGTACCATGTATTTATAGGATCGTTTAGGAATCGACGGATTGTGGATCGGAGTCCCGGATACTCCGAAATCGCAAACCCTAGGTCAAACTATGATTTTAATTAGTTAGTTCAATTTTTTACTGACATTGTATGTGCTACATTGGATTAATGAAATTGTGCAGATGTCAGACTTGATTAGACGTCGTAGGGCGGTGACGGCTACACCGAGTTCGGAGCCCCGGCTCAGCCGGTATCAGCTGCCACTGCTCCAGCACTGATGGAGCAGGACCACGTGCTAGCTGGTCCTGGGGGATCCCAGGCGGCTGCATCATCATCTTCTTCGGTGGTGCAGCCTCTTAGCGCTAGGCGGCGACACCGGCCCGCTACCACCACCGACACCACATCCACTGACTGTACTGGTGCCTCGGGGGCACCTACAGGTAATACCCTTCCCTTTCATTTTTTGTTTAACATTTTTTAATTGGGAATTTGATGGTTCAATTTGATTGTATATGTAACAATATTGTCCTATCCCTTTGCAGCCAAGAGGAACACCCGAGGGCCGTGTCGGCAGCTGAAGACGGCGAAGGTCACCCGGGTGACCAACAGTCGTATCAGCATCGGATATGACGAGCGCCATCGGGCTGCACCGACGGCGGACTTGCATAGCTCCTTGGCCCACGACATTGGCCACGTCGTTCGGACCCATTGCCCGATGCAATGGAAGTCTTGGAAGGTCATACCTGACGAGATCAAGATGCAAGTTCGCGGCCAGTTGTCGGTATTTTTCCTATCTTTTAATTATTTTTCTTTCAAACTTTATATATTTCTATTACTTAATGTATGTAATCAATTTATTGCAGACGAACTACGACTTAGAGGACCTCAACGAGGAGACTTTGGCGTACGTCAACAGACTCTTCGGTGAGAGGTACAAGCAGTGGAAGAGCGACTTGCACCACCATTTCCAGGCCTTTGATGATCCGGAAGTCGCTCTTCAGGAGGGTTGCCCGAAGGAGCTTGAGGGCCGGGAGGATAGTTGGGCGTGGCTCTGCGCTCATTTTCAGGCGCCCGATTATGTGGTATTTTTTAATAATATTTGTTTAATGTTTATTTTATTTTTATATCTCATTATTATTTAATTTATTTATAGTTCAATTCTTACGTTTTATTTTTGTATAACAGAAAAAAGCCCAAGTGAATAAGGGCAATAGGAAGAAGAAGACTCTTCTTCACCATTCCGGCTCCAGGCCCTTCTCATATAGGATGGATGCACGGCGTCGGGTAAGAATAATATAATTTATATTTAATTTTTAATATGTCATTATTATTAATTTCTTTTGTTCATACTAATATTTTCTTCTCTTGTTCAATTAAGGGGGGGGTCGAAATTCCCAGAGATCGACGTCTTTGGTGACGTTTATGTTCGACCTGGGGATGAGTTGGCCGAGTCCCTTCATGTAAGTATTATGTATTTTTAATTCTTATGTTACACTTTCAATTTATATGCATTTTTTAATTTATATTTTATGTAATGTTAAACAGACGACGATGGTGGAGAGGAGCCAGTTGGTTCTTCAAGAGTCCGCCTCCCAACTTCCTCCCGAGACTCCGATCGAGTCTGTGGATCCTCCGCATGATGCTGGATTTCAGATTTTGACGCAGACGTTGGATCAGACTCTCGGGAGGAGGCCGGGAACGTATTGTAGGGGGATGGGGAATGCCCGACAGAGGGAACCTCGACCGCGGTCATCGTCGCAGGCAAACAGTCAGGTGACTGTTTTGACATCGCGGGTTGCCGAGCTTGAGGGTCAGATGTCGGTGATTCTGCAGTCGCTCGCGCGGTCCGGGATTCCAATCCCGAATTTTGGTGCGTCGACCTCCGAGCCCGTCCAGCCCGAGCATCCCCAGCACACCACGGCCCCTGCAGACGCCCATACCTCCGAGCCGCATACCTCCGAGCCGCATGTGGCAGATGACCAATTAGATTTCGGAACATTATTTGATTAGTTTGTTATTTTTATAATTTATTTTACAATTTGTATACATTTATTTTATTTATATAATAGATGTTTTCTTTACGATTAATTTTTTTTAATTGTAATTTCATTTTAATTAAAAAAAAACAACATTTATTTTTTACAAAATTAAAAATCAAATAATAATAAATTTTTTTTAATAATATATATTGCTTTTGCGCGACGAAACGTAAATCGTCGCGCAAAAAACATTTAAATATATCTTAATCTTGCGCGACGAGTAATTTCGTCGCGCAAGATGTGTATGCGCGACGAATAAGATGTCGTTGCGCAAGGTTCATGTAGTTCGCGCGACGGACAATTCCGTCGCGCAGTTTTTTTTGCGACGACCTCTGGTTCGTCGCGCAAATATTTGTGCGACGGACAATGAGGTCGTCCCGAAATGTTTTTTGAAACGAAGATGTTATACGTAGCGCAAACTGCGCGACGAATGACATTTGTTCGTCGCGCAAATCCTTTCTTCACGACCTTTGCGCGACGGATTGTGCGCGACGAATATTCTGTCGCGCATAATGATGTGCGACTAAAATCGTTTTTGCGCGACGAAAACCCTTTCGTCGCGCAAAGACTAAAATGTAGTAGTGACTAGTGCTTCCTCAAAAACACTAACCGAATAATTTTCAAATTAACCAACCAATAAATGTAGAGTAATGCTACTCTTATTACATTCTTATATCATTTTATGTAATAGATGATGTAGATAGTCAAATCAATTAAAAAGTGTCAATAAATTATAAAAGAAAAGAAAATGTTAAATTAATTCTAATTGATGTGGTGGTTGTCCACCTCATCTGACACATAAGGTGGTATGAGAATATGGTATACAAATGTGGTAAAAATAATATTATTCATAAATGTATGACTTGTGTATGTTAATTGTGTAATTAGCATCATATTGCAAATGGTTTGCAATGGTTAATTACGAAGATGAAATGGTCAATCACTTATGTGTGCAACATACATGATTTGTGTATGTTGCATATTAAATCCATCAACACATCTAATGAATGCAATCCAACGGTCGAAATTAGAAATATGAAACTAATCCTTACCTTAAATCCTTATTGGAAAATCTCCCTGATTAATTAATTATCTTGTTAAATTCCTATATATAATACAAGTTTTGAGTCTTTTGACAGATAGAGAGTGTGTATGTGATGGGAGCTTTGTCTTTTTTCTTTGTTTTTTTCTTTATTGAGACAAGAGAGACGGGTTCAAGGATTTCAAGTCTGATGAGACAGCAATCAATGGAAAACCCTAACGATTCTCACCAATTAGCATTATGGTGACTGACAGAAAATCAAGCCCAAAGAGGGCCTCTATATATATAGTCCATGTTTCGTCTATTTTCTCAGTGCCCTAAATTCTGATACATAAACATGGTAATTTATCAACAACAAAAAATCACATTAATTAATGCCACACAAAGTTGTGATTGGCTGGTCCAAATATCAAGCAGCTGCAAAAAAAAACTATGAGTGGAGAAGACGGCACCAGAGTGCACTGCGGGTAAACCCTGCCACTCAGTCTCTAGAACCTTATAGCAATCACAAACCATATTTAGCATTCCATGGAGTCGCTCAATTGGCCATTGGGTCTTTCACTAAATCTCATATTTTTGGTAGGATCTTTTGGCTATGTGGGTTCTCTGATAAAACTTTCACTCCTTTTTTGCCACAAAATGCAAAGGAGAAATTTGGGTACACTCAGATTTCTTTTCCTTTGAGGCATTGAGGGGTGTGTAAACCAATGCATTCTCTTAAATTTGATTGTATTTTAAACTGAAAGGAAAACAAATATCTGGCAACAACATGTAAAGCAGTTTAGCAACTCAACCTACCACTTGTCATCAACCAACCATATAGCTAGCTAGCTCCAAGTGCAACATGCGCATGTAAACCGAAAATTAACCAAGAGGACAGGAAAATTTCAAAAAGGTTTTTTTCCTATGTATTTTTTTCAAGAAGAAGATGATTTTGAGGTAAAAAAATCTTCTCTGTAATAAAGTTCCTAACATTCTATTAGTAATGCTAAAGGGATGATCACATTTTATAACCACGTTAGTTAATCACAGAGTGTAATTTAATTAATTACTATGACGAGCGAGTTGTTAATAGACACTATCACGTAATGTTATCAACTATATAATGTGGTTTTAGAAAATATGATCCTGTGTAAATGTGAAGAAGTTTACAAACATCAAAGAGTATTTCTTGTACTTCTCTTAAAAGAGAATACTAACCTCCATTTCTTTATGTTATAATTTGCCGAGATGATTAGCAGTAAACGCACCATGCATGATGCATGCATGCAAATTATGGAAATCAAACCCAAGTATGAGTCCATAAATGACTAATGATGAATAACTGAGAAGAACCAATAACATTCACATGCTTGTGAAATTAATGAGATCAGACTTTTACCCTCGTCCATTTCAACAAAAATTACTTGACTGGAAAGGGCATTTGGTTTTCTGGGAAGTAGTGCATCTACCGAGCATAATAATAAGGAGATTTGAGCTCATGATGATGATTAATTAATATTAATTTCAGAGTAATAGGTCTTTAGAGCTTGCTTGGTAATAAGTTAATGTACTATCAATAGTCGAGTCATTGAAGTTTCCCAGCTGCTGACCAATGAAATTGAGACATGTGGTGAAGCTGATCACGTACGAAGCCAATATATATGATAAAGTTAGATACAAATTAATAGCATCCACAAACACTGAAAGCTAGATTTGGCAAAAAGGTATAATCCTGGCAGACTTTGGTTCGACGTATAGTAAGTAGTGACCAAACATATGGTACACTTTCAGGGGTACCATCCAATCAGATTTTTCAGTCTTTCGTTTACAAATTTGATGGCCTTTACAGAAGCTTTAATCTCTCTCTCTCTCTCTCTCTCTCTCTCTGAGACTCAAAGCCCAATACTCCATCATCACCATTTTTCCCAGGTCAGTCACCTCCCATTTATTTATTTTTCTTTTCTTTTTCTTTTCTTTTTCTTTTTTCAATCTATATAATCTCTTTCTCTTTCCATGATTCCACAACTTTTGAGAGATTTCATTTTCTCCTCTATTTCAAAGCTTGGAGAGTCAGAAATTTCCTTCTTGACTTTTTATTTCAATACGATCTTGGACTCTTCTCTAGACAATTGATCTACATATATTGGCTGGTCCGAATCTCTTCGTTCCTCCCCTCTGCTGTAAGTCCGTCATCACTTTCATTTCTAGTGATTAAAAACTTTTCAAATAACTGAGCTGATTTGAATTCAGCAGCAGTTTCTTGAGTTATTAAAACTTTAACTTGATATATATGATTTGTGCCACCTAGCTAGACTTCTGTGTCTTGATCTTCTTGATCGTGTTAAGCCTGGCTGATAAATCAGAGCATACACGTATGGAGAAGAACAGGTTGAGCAACAACTTGAAAGACCATGGTATTGTCACTAGAGCCATTAGAGATTCGAACAACAAAAGAATAATCCACTGCAGCCAAAGCTGTGAAGAAGACTACATCAATGGGTTCTCATGGCCTCCAAGGTCTTACACGTGTAGCTTCTGCAAAAGAGAGTTTAGATCTGCTCAGGCTTTGGGGGGCCATATGAATGTTCACAGGAAAGACCGAGCCAGGCTGAAAAACTCACCCCCAATAGATGGTCAGTACACTAGTACCATTTTTAACCTTAACCTTAAACCTAACCCTAACCCTAATTTCTTATCAACATCATCACCATCATCTTCCTCTTTGGTATCACCATTTAGTAGCTCATTATCACTACCCTCTTTGATATCACCTCCACTTCCTCCTCCTCCACCACCTATATTTTCGGTACCATCTAGCGAAAATATGAAATGGGTTGTGGGAGGCACCCTTTTTAATCATCCTTTAAACCTCAAAGCTTCGGATTTAAGTACTAAATTGAAGGGTGCAAAATCTTTGTGTGGGGTTGGACAAGAAGATCAAGATGGGTGCATAAAGACTTTGAAGAAGGCAGCCGATCCTCATCAAATTCTTAGGTTGGACTTGGAGATTGGTATGTTTGGTGACACAAATAAGGAGGACTTGGATTTGGAGCTTCGATTAGGATACCCCTAGCTTTCACTAGCTAGCTAGTGATGAACACTTTCAAGCATCCTTTTAGTTAAGAAGGTATGTTCACTTGGTTTAGATCAACTTATGAAGAGGCAAAAGAAATGTTAATTTTGGAGATGCTTCAATGTAAGAGAATATTAGTTAAATTTAGTTGTCTTAATGGTCGTTGTCAAACTGCGTATTCCCACAACATATATATTTGGCATGTAATCCTCTATTGTAAGCATATTACTTCATCGATCATTTCATGAGGACTTAACAAAACTGAATATATTTTTTATTTCTTGCTTCCTAGCTCGGGGAAAATCAGCTGGCCAGTCACATTAATTATAGAAGTTTGTAGTTTGATGCATGACTGAGTTATGAACTTTGACTGATGTCTTCTCTTTTTTCCATTTAGAAAGGGAAGGGGCAGAGAGAGAGAGAGTCCAGGAATCTTCTCTTCTTTTTCTTTTCTTCCTTTTTTTTTTTTTTTTTTTTTTTTTCTTTTTTTTTTGTCTTTCTAGTTATATTCGTTGTTGGTTTGTGGAACTTGTTAGGTTAACTGTAACTTAACAAATTAACAACACGTAGTACAGTTGGTTTAATTGTATAAGAGAACGTAAATGGCTCAGGAGAAAGCTTTAAATATGTTGGGATTATTATTCTACTCATAATATGCTCTAATAATTATAAGTATATTAAAAGAAAACCAACGCAGTTCTTCTTATTAAGTACTCTTTGAAGGATGTAATGAAAAAAGCATAAGTGGTTTTCATATCCGGCCTAGGTCACTTACAAGCTATCTAATCGTTCCACACCAGTTACCTCAGCGAGAGAGAGAGAGAGAGAGAGAGAGAGAGAGAGAGAGAGAGAGAGATTAATAATAATACACAATAGAACCCATCATCTAATTTGTCTCCAAATTAATCTATTCCATGCAACGAAAGGTTGTATGAGTTGGGAAGTTTACATATGCATGCATGATGATTCATGTAACATAAAAATTTCTGGGAAGTTTTCAATCTTGGGTTGTCAATGTAATTTTGTTTTTCTTTAAGAGAAAAACAAAATGGGTGATGATAGCTAATAGTATAGAGAGCCAAAAACAAGAAAAAAATGAAAATGAAAAAGTGGCATGGGAATTAAAACATGGTAGCGATCTCTATCATATATTGAAATTGATGTCTTGGATTGCATAAATACAAAAGACTTGCAATGTCAATGGAAATGTATGTGGTGTGGTGTGGTGGGTCATTTGGTGCTTTTCCCAAAACCTGATGGATTGCATGTTCCCGACAATGTCAGGGCGTCAAATGGTATGATGGCTTTTCCCTTACATGGAATGAAATTTTTTGGTCAGTTCAAACTATTGTAGCGAACTGGGCCACCCCAAACTCTTAGCCAAACATAGCACTCATCAGTCAGGAACAAGAGGCATGATGCAGGTGGTTCCACTGCACAGGACTCTTAAAAAATTTTACTTTATATTATATAAACTGTATATATACTTTAGTGTGCAGCTCATTGACATATAAGTACATTTGGTGGAGCTGGTTTCCAGCGCATGTCTTTGTACAAGGCTAGGTTCGAGTCTCAATGATGTCAATCTATTTGTAATCTTACTCTTTTTTATTATAATAACAAAATTCAAAATAGTTTTAAAAAAGAAGCACTTGAAAGAAAAAAAAAAAGGGGGAAAGATCCAACTAAACTAACAAGTAGTATATATCACACCCATACGCTTTCTCCTTAAAAAAAAAAAGGGTTATAACTAATTGATCACCACGTAGCTACAAAGACATTCCCAAACCCCCAACAAATAAAATCAAATATTAATTGCTCATGCTGGTAACCAAAAAGATATTAGTTTGAAATCAGTTGATGTACATGAGAGTATTTATCCCACATTAGATAATGGAAATCTTGTATAAGTGCTTGAAAAGATTTTGGACTTCTCTATTTATTGTCAATTCATTTTGAATTGAATGCTCATAATCTAAAACAGTATCGTAGTCACATTATCTTATATGTTGAACCCGACTTAGGTTGATGTTGGTCCTACTTGGTCATACTAAGTTTAATTTTTACTTTTTTCTATTATGACTCACGTAATAGTATAAGTTATAGTGTTTTAAAGTAAACTCTACTAAAAAAATCTACATATTAAGGGTATGTTTGGGAGTGTTTCTAGAAGTCTAGAATGGTTAAAAGCGCTTTTTGACAACCAAAAGCATTTTTGACTGTGTTGTGCAGAACAATTTGAAAGTTCTTATGAGTTTCAACAAAAATTTCAATGTCCTTCTAATAAAAGCGTTTTTGTTAGAAGCGCTTATTAATATGATCAATTTCTATAAAAGCAGTATCAAACAGCCCTGACTATTTTCAGATATATTTTGTGCTTTTGAAGTATCGGAACCAAATTTACTTCTCTCTTTATGCTCAATCCTAGATGGTTGGATGACAAAGGAATATTGGTCACATTGAGTGCCCTACCTAATAATAACCCTGAGGTCCAAGTGAATGGAAGATAACTGAAGAAGAGAGAGAGCACATGCCCATTCTCATTTATATTTTCATTACATGCTGTGCTCAGTTTAAAGTCAGTCAGCTACTAGTATGTGAACATCACGTCATGTTGTTATCATTCTATGAATTGAAGCTCAATCTCTCTCTAAAGTTACAGACTTTGCTTGCCTAAGAAGAACCCGACCCGATTAATTGGGCCCAAAGTACAAAATTTGTAGTCCCCAATTCTCTAGGCCTTGCAGTGTACAGCCTTGGCCCATCACAAGGATTTCAGCTCCCGGAAATGCTATAATGAGGGGGTTACGGTGAGAAGTTATGGGTAATGGGCTGTGGGAGGGAGGGTATTTACAAATATCAAACATTGAGAAAGGAAACAAGCTAAATCTTTGACATGATATTGTTGTTTTCTTCGTTTTGTTTGTTATCAAATTAAGAGGTTTGCGTCTATGGACAGTTTTCGTATCAAACTTATCTTAATCACTTGTTTTTTTATTTAATTTCTTCTTATGAGACTTTGAACACTTGGTTTCAATTTCAAACTTTCATAAGAGTCGACTTTTAATTAGCTCACTCTGTCCTTTTTATGGGGTCACATGACAAAGACCTAATATCACTAAGATTCTATGTATTAAAAATATGTATATATATATATGCAAGAGAAAAAGAGTAACAAGCTATACTAAATTAGGATCAAGGAGAGAGTAGGGAAGTAGCTTAACCCTAACTAGCAAATTATTGCATGCCATAATGTAAATAAAACCAAAACCACAAAGGAAACTAAAGGGAAAATAATTTAGACTTAGAGGGGCCCCCCACATGTATAGCATAATGAAAGTACAAGAAGAAAGGGAGACCTATAGGATTATGAAGAAGCTGAAAAGGTGGCTGTTTTAGTGAAAGTGAAGAGAGAAATGGCCATGGTGTGATGGCATAAAGGAATTAAGGCATAGTCAGCCACATCAACATTTTAATTTTCCTTATGGAATACACGGTCATAACGTTCAGAGGTAAATTCAAACATCCGTATAAGAGAATTTATATATATGATCACATGCATGAAGTATGCATATAACAAGAAATTGTGGTTTTGGTTTTATTTAAGAAAAGAAATTTATATAACAAGAACAAGTTCTTAAATATTGCAATAGGAAAATCCAAATGTGTGCACATTTCTACAAGAATTCATTGGATTGTTTACATAGAGGCCCTTACTTAGGCCCAAATATTTTGGCCCCCTTCTATGACTGGCCCAACCCTAATTTTCCGTTTCTTTTGCGTTGTGTGTCCCTTTCTTCCTTTCCTCACCCCAATCATTTTCAACAAATCTCACTTACAAATTTGTCTCCTTTTGTTTTGAATCACATCAAGTCTCAAACTCAGTGACCAACTAGCATTTAATCTACGGGTAGGTCTTGGAACCATAGGCTGAATTCCCGGGACCAAGCAAAAAAGGCAAGACAGAGTAGAGGCACACGCAATAAGCATGTGCCACTTATGTTTAGCGATTGGGCAAAAATATGAACGTGCTCTTAAATTGCCAAAAAGATAACAAATATTGAATATACAAGGATTAAAGCGAAAATTCGAACACATTATAAGGACCAAAAGTGAAATTTAACTCTAAATCGTTGGTTGAGCCACGATATTGAAGCTAAGTTTTTGAACCTACCATACATTGATTGGAAATTCCAATTCCAGGAAGAAACAGACATAATTTGGATCGTATCTGCAAAACCCACTTCACATATTTTATTTTATAATGGCTAATCAGAATTGAATTGGCAGTGCAAGCACTAAACATACAGCACTCACGTTGCTGTCACTGACGCCCTCTTAATCTTCCATTTGTCCAAGATTTGTTTGCATGTAATCAATTATTAATATTAATATTTATTATAATTGCACATTTAATTTGATGATGATCATGATGAATAATTCTTTGGACTTGGAGGGTTAATTATAAAACAAGAAGGAAGAAAGTAGCCGTCTCTGTGGTCTTAGCAGTAAGCACTGATGATATCATTTCAGAGACATGGTCAAAGGTAAAATGCCATCAGATGCCGCAGCAGGACGTGTTTTAATTTGGCCGTCTCCGATACAAAAAAGCACCAGCTAATAACTGCTACTACACACACAAGTAGACAAATGGTGTGGTGGAGATTTTCCAATTTTTTAATTATTAGGGTTACTATCTATTTATTCCTTTTGAACTGCTCCCCCCAATTCCCACTTCTCATCATCATCATCATCTCCTAATTATAATTTATACCTAATTGAGTACTATAGCTAGTTGTTTAGTTGGATCTTAATTAGCTTGGTTCAATTCAATGAATGGATAATCGAACATGAAAAGTGCTATCTACACTCTCAGTTTGTCGTCTTGCGTTTTTTTCTGTGAGTCCTTTAACATGATAAAGTGTACAAGTTAACATGAAGTGAAGGTACCCTTACACTTATAATCAGAGTTCGACTTTCGTGATCCCCTTTTCTTCAGTCAACAATTACAAAGGGGAATACCATAGATGGGGTTAATTTGTTCACTCTAGGTAGTCTTGGAGACAAAGCAAGCTGACAAATGAACCACATAATCTCTTTCCAATTATCAATGAGTCAAAAGGGGGTAAGAAAACGGGTTGACTTTTAATCTACATATAGGATGTAATTAATTAAGAGAGAAACCTTATTACTTGAAGACGTGATATAGCATGTGGAAAATAATTAAGTTGTAGGCAGCTGCTGTTAATGGTAGTAGCCATATATAGCTAGCTTACTCGTATTGAAGTATGCTGCAGCAAAACCCCATTCACACATGTAGAGTAGAGATGATGACAAATAACAACTGGAAACAAAACCAAAATTAGAGGCAGAAAGAACTTAATGGTAAGAATACAAAAAAACTAAATAAATAACATAATTAAAATGGAACCATTTTCATAGCCGGCTACATGAAAAAGTCTTCCCACAAATGCCAAAATTGTGTTCCCCTTAATTTAAAGCCACAATTTATATAGCAAATGCCAATGTGTCTTGTAGTTTGCATCCATCACACTTCCATTAATTTCCTCCCTGCATATATAATACCCTCAACCCAACCCTCTTTCTCTCAGTTCATCTTGTGTCCCATGTGAGAGAGATTCTTTTGCTTTGTGATTCCAAGTGAAGAAAATTAGGAATCTTGGTTTGAAAATAACAAGGGTTTTCCACATGGAATCTTGGAGACCAAGAAGCCCAGAGACTAGTTTATCAAGTGATGAGGATCAAGTCAAAGATCATGATCAAGATTCGGGTTCTACTACGGCGAAACGAAGCTACGAATGCACATTTTGCAAGAGGGGTTTCACCAACGCTCAAGCCCTGGGAGGTCACATGAATATCCACAGGAAAGACAGAGCCAAAGCAAAGCAACTCGTCTCAGGTACTTCATCACTAAATTCAAACCACTACTCAAATGAGGATCAATACTCCTCTTTGAGTACATATCATCATCAACAATTTAGTACTGCACCAATTTCAAGCCAGGCGGGTTCAGGGTACTATCCGGTTGTGGATCAGAGGAATTACCAGATGTATTTTCAGCCATCTGGGTCCAGCCCTAGAATCCCATATGGTTATGACCATGATGATTCAATTGGGTCAAGGCATCAGTCTTTGGGTGTGAACCAAGAACTCTGGGGTGCAAATTTGAGCTTGCGGTTCAGCCCCAACCATTTGGAAGATGATGAGTACAGAAGGGGACTGAGGAGTAATGATGAGGTGGATTTGGAGCTTCGACTTGGGCATGGATAATTTGTAAGGGTACACTTTAATAATTGACCTAGGGATATATGACTACTACCAAGGAAACACATGGTAGAGAGATTAGTGAAGATTACTCCATCAGAACTATTTTCTTAAGCACAAAAGGTATTTAAGAAGTGCACTGTAAAAATTTATATGTATTTTCCTTAATTTGTCTAGGTTTGGTTATATATATATGTATGTATAGGTCTCCATTTCAAAACAATTAAGGAGAAGAAAAGAAAGATAGATATCGATTTCCTAGGTACGAATTAATTTGTTAATTAATGAAGTATTAGTGCAATATCTATAGCTTATTAACAATATAGCATGCATGTATAATTATGTTCTTCACTTACAGATTAAGTTTACAAAGTTCTTCACTTGGCTGTTCTTTTGATATGACATACATCTTTCAAAATTCTTGGTATTTACAGAAATCTTGTAGCACTCACTCACATCTCCTTTTTCTTGTAAGGATAAAGCCACAGATCATCAGATTACCAATAAATATACATGTCTTTGTGCAAGTTTTCCATGGCATTATATTAGCAGTCATGATATAATTAAAAGGAAGGTCTGCACTTTTCTTACAGTCCCATAATAAACATGGAAAAGGTCAACGCCTTCTTTGAGTCTTTGAGTCTTTGAGTTCTACTACATGTGAGCTTTTGCAGAAATTTCCATGGGAAGCCTACATATAATGACAAAAGATCAACGAATTAGGGTCATAATTAAAATTGAACAACTCATTATGGAACTTTAATTACAGCCACCAGAAAAGGGGAACGTCTATATCTCAAAGAATCAACATTTACTTGATTTCTGTACCGTACTGTGGTATACATATCTCCCTCATTCATTTTCTGTAAACTCTTTTACGGACAATACCTAGCTAGCATGCATGTGCCTCCACTTCATCCTAGCTCTCAACAAGCTTCATTAATATTCTTCCTTCGAAGCAATGGCAGAGGTAAAGTTTGATGTTTTGGGGCCACAAGCTTTAAACTATGAAATTCTTTCTGCAATTAATCTATAACTATTAATTACTATACTCTCTAATGGTAAAAGAAGGTGAGAAGATGGAGGGGGACCAAGGCCACTTCAGGCCCTATGAATAGCTCGGTGCCTGCTTCGAAGAAAGGTTGTGTGCTATAAAGTATATACTATAACATAATTACATTTTATACTAAGGATATAAAATTAAGTAACTAGCTATTCCATATATAGCTGGTGCTCTACTCTAACATTTTAATCATCTTTTGTCTCTGCTTCTTCATTGCCAACTTTCTATATATATTTTTGACATATACAAGAGAGAGAGAGAGAGAGAGAGAGAGAGAGAGAGAGAGAGAGAGAGAGAGAGAGAGGCTATCATTGCTTGCACTAGTAGAGTTAGTAGCTAATTATAATTTTATCACTCTCATGAGGATGTAGCAGATAATAGCTACATTAAAAAAGAATGGTAAATCACAATTTGCATGCATGATGAACCATAATAATTAAGCTTCACTTTCATGTGTCGAAATCACACTTTATGTTCCAATCTATCTTATTAATGTCTCACTCTGTGTATGCGACTCTAGGAGGAAGAGACATGTGTATGTGTTTGGTCCATACTAGAAAAATCAAGAAAACAGACTGTAGAGAGTTAGGGCACTTTCCAAATATATACATCATTTGGGGCCTATTGCTAATATAAAAAATACGTCATTAGACGCACACAGGTTAAAGAAACCACAACCAATACTTTGTCTTCATTCTCAAAGAACCCTAATTGAGCTCACAATTATATATGACATATAATATATATATATAGTTTCTTATAACATATATATTAAGATACAATATGCCAAAATTATGCTCCCGTTGCATATCGACAAGTCTAATTATATGTATCACGTCGTCATAGTCTAACACATAGTTCAGAGGAAGAACACGCCGGTCCGGCGGGCATAAATCAACATTTTCAGTCCTAACCCTACTCAATCGGTCGCATATTAGGTATGTAATGGGAAAAGTCTGCTGTTAAGATGGTCTTTATGATTTAATGTTATAGACTGAGTGATTTGCTGCCCTTTCTCAAGAGGCCGAATTGAAACTGAAACTTATGTTGGGCTCAAATCAATACCATACGATGAATTGCTAACGATGGCCAAGTTTTATGATTTATGGATTGGCCTAATATGGCCCAACCAAATACTCTAACGTATGTTTTAAGGATTGGCCCAAACAATTTATTTAGGTTTATACCTTATACAAACAAAACAAGAAGAAGAATGTCCCAGCTTGACTCTTTCCATAATTCAACATGATGAGAGGATGGGTCTGTCTGCAGCAGTGTAATCAGGTCCTCATTTGAGCCAACTTGACTTCTTCAATGGCCCCCCTTTTGCCTTGTGCGAAAAAAAGATAGAGTAAATTAAAGGATGAACTTTTAATGAGCCTACATAAAAGTTTCTTTCACATTCAGGTCAGGACAATACGTCAATAAAACATAAAGTTGCATTTCTTTTCTTTTATGTGAGCTATACAATCATCAGATTAACAGTCCCAAAGCACCAAAAATACAAAGACTGAGAAACATGGGAAGAGAGAAGAGAGAAGATGGCAAACCAAAGAAGAGGCGTGCTCACTCTTGGCAAGAGAAGAGAGAAGAGTTGTGCTCGCTCTCTGTAGGAGAAGACTCGGATTCAAACTTACGTATGGGCTTGGATTTCAGAGTCCCAATGATTTGGGGCTTGGATTCAATACTCATATCCAGTCTGAGACACATTTAAACTCACTAAACAATGGCTATAACTCATATCCATTTTAATTAGATATATCTAATCCAGTCCAATCCACCAAACAGGGCCGTATAAAATTAAAATATTTAATCGAAAATCAGTTCACAATAGATGGAGACACCCAACAGATTACATTTTGTAATGGGATAAGTCTCTTGACAAAAAAAATCTCCAAGAGATCGCCGAAAACATTAGACATATTAAGTAGAACAATGATTGTTATCAAATGAAAGTGACGACCAAAATATGATGAAACCAACACTAGTACTAGAAGATGTATAATTAGAAAAAGGCTTAGGGTAAGTGCAGAATTAGCCTAAAACCAAAGGAACATCGCTAAAAACTCAATAACTAGCCATAGATATGTATGGAGCTCTTTATTTGTAACACATGGGATGTTGTATGAGCATGTGCATTGTGCATAGACCCCTCCACCAAAAAGCACCAGCTTCCTTAAACATGTACCATCTAGCTACAAGTGCACATGGGAATGCAAGAAAAAGAAAGTGATCTTGTGCCATCTTGACTTTCCCAACCCAATTATGCCTCGTGTCCCCATAATATTAAGCATTTTGCCATCCCCATGACTTTGATACATGCTTTCCCAAGTTTCTCTATATTCCCAAGTTTTCAAATACCACAACTTATTGTCCTTTATCTGATTCTCATCTCAATACATGAACGAGGATCCAGTTCTTTTTTCTTTTCTTTTTTTTTGGCCGGATACAAAAAAGTATGCAGTGCCATAATGTGCCATGAGGCATTGACTCACTGTCCAAGGTTTGCCAACAGAACATCTGAATGCGAAGGTGTCACTATTAATAATACTGCAAAGAGCATAATAGATTGAATGAATGACGTGGCTTGTGTGACTATTAACATACGTGTATACATTCCGTTTCTCTCTATGTCTTGCTCCAAATTACTTATGCAAGACGCAAAGAGAAAAACTGGTGTTTAATATTTATCTTGTTTGGGCATTCATTTTCCAGCTGACTTCTCTTAAGCAGACATGGTGGGGGGGAACACAAAGCCTATTGGATTCATCAAAGTTCATAATGATGGTTGGCTTTAAACCGTGGTTTAATTGAAAACCGAATCCATCCCTGAGACAAGTCAAAAACAACGGGAGGGTGGATTTGAAGTCCCTAGTGCATTGAAAGAGACAGATAACTTACAGAGAGTAGTCCTGTCCGGTGAGAAAATGATACTCCAAAATGGAAAGATGTATGGAACGAAACCATGTGTCCATTAATTCTCTCTCTCAATCATATCAGTTTTGGGGTAATAATATTTGGTTTGAGCAGGTAAGCACCAGCTATCACTTTAGATTACATGATTAGTGAATACCAATCCAGCGTCGACAATAAAAATCATTGAAATTTTAGACTTTAGAACTTCAAAAGTTTCATGTACCGTAATATGTAACGCTGCTTTAAATTTCTTATTACATATTAATTATGTGATCAGTTATTATAAGATAGGCCGGGAATATAATATAATGGGGACAACCAATTATTACTTCGTGTGGTTCACGCAACATTCAAATCATTGTCAATCTCCAAACTTAGAAATTTACCAGTCACTATTCTCATACAATACAATGGTGGTTTGGTTTGGGCTTTATAATTTCTTGGTAGGGGCAAATCTCTTTCCTTATATGATTAGACTCGGCGTCAAATTCTTCGATTCATGTTATGGTCCAAGTTTTATTCCCATCCCAGTGCAATGTACCACTCAACTGATATTTTCCAAAAAGTATGCATCTACTATACATAGTTCTAAATCATAGCTCTTCATTTTCTTTCTTTCTAACATATGACTTATTAAGACTGAATGAGTTTTATTTTTATTTTTTATAAAGTAATATTCGTACGGGAAGGGGAATCAAACTTGAGTGCAAATGAGTGGACGCATTGCCTTGACCAACTAACCTAACATATATTTACAAGAATAAAAATCTATGTAAGTACTCAAGGAATTTTTTGCTGCATAAATCCAATATTTTCCATCAGATTTATCTTTTGTCCTTTTCCACTTGGAGCCATTGCGTAATTTTTTGATAAACTGCTTTTGCTACTATCACTAAAGTTTGGATTTATACGTTTTTATTTGGACTGTAAAAAGTGGTTAGATGTAGAGGTTTTTCGAACTAGTCTTTAGCTCCATTTGATTGGATTTGAGGGCAAATACTTATGGTAATTAGTCAATCTAAATTATGAACTACTAAAATTACATGCTATCTATTCTCGGATGAATATAAATTCCCTCTCAAATCCGCAATCAATCATGCTTTTTGTTGTTTTGAGTGTTCAACTTAAGCTAACAATTCAATTTAGTAAGGTTTTTGAAAGCTTATAACTCTAGTTGTAAAATACTTACCAATCTCACATGTATATATGTCATAATTCAACTTTCGCTTTTAGGGGGCGGAGCCACACACATGCGAGATGTGGTTGTGGCTACCCCCAATTCTCATAAACTCCATTGAAGTTTTTATATAAAACTTGAAATCTGTATGTATTTTCGTATCTTTTTCAGCTATTGACCCTCCTAATATGGACTCTAGCTCCGCCACTGCTTACTTTAGTTGTTTTATATTTTTTAATAAAAGAAATAAGAATTTAAAGATTATGTAAATCATTAATCTTGAATCAAAAGCGTGCAACACATTTAGATTTAGGTGGGCAAACTAGTTAAAGACAAAAATGGTAGCTACATATTCAACACAAAACAAAATAGCTATAGGTCCAACCCAAAGAAAAGAAAGGCTCTATGGGAACTCGGAAACCCGCCCAAAGTGTGTGGCATGTGAATTGTGATATCCCACCAATTAATTAATGCCTAATGCATAATTAAATGCATAAACACTTCTTAATTAACAAATTAATAAGTTACACGTAATTCAACGCAAAATGGAGGTCAAATGGTGGAAAGAGTGATATATAATATGCATCTTCTTTTCCAAATATAGAAAAAAAGGATCTAGATGGCGCAATCACTCTCCTCGTGCGTCCTCATTCTTTTCTCTCTCTACCCAAACAGACGGAGCTCACGGCCGGCCTGTACAAGTTACAAGTTACAACAACCATAATATGTATCTCTCATTTGCTTTGCGATTCCCGCGACTGCAATTTGCAATCCCAAGTTGGCGCGTCAAGTGTGCGAGTCTTTCATCATCAGCAATCAGCATGTGCCTCACGTTTCAGATGTTGTCCAAATTTATAGATGGTTCAATTTATTTCTCTTTTCTTCTTGCTCCTCCCAAACAAGAGAACCACCCTACTTTACAGCTGCCTGCCTGCTTGGTCTGTGTTGTTATTTCTTTGTTTGTGTTTTGGATAAACAATAACACCAAACGCACTTGATTACAAAACTCCAATGCAGGACCTCCTTCGTTGCAAGAGCTTATGATGAAAATGACTTGATTTCATGGCCGCCCGCGTAGGTTTAGCAGCACAAATTCGGTCTTTAGAGATGTAGTTTTTGAAATAGCTTTAATGAGATTAAATGAGTTTTGAATAGGTTAGGTCCACGGAATTAAGTAAGTAGGGATTGTGTCTTCCTGGGTGAAAGACTCCAAACTTGATTAGGGTCCATTTTTATGAGGTGTACTCGATGATCATAATTTGAGGTGGTTGCCGAATTTGATAATTTGAGTTCATAAATACGATGTTGGGCTAACCAAGAAAATGAGTAATATCCTCGCGCTATCATGAGATCCAAGTCTTGTTTGGTTTTTCCAACTATTGTGTGGTGTTTTCATGTAATGTTTGGTATAGCTTATTTAAGGCTATGGTGTAAATATGAGATGGTATGGTACATCTAGAGGTGGATGATTTTGGGGTATAATAAGTCTCACTGTAAATATGTATACATATATATATTTATTTATTTATTTATACAAGGGATATTGGAGAGGGATGAATCGAACCTAGAACTTAGGATGCGGGGTAAATACTCTTAACCACTTGAGTTACTAAATATGAGGTATATTTAGTTTTACTAATCATATTTCTCGTATGGGATTTAAAAAGTAATTCATGCTCACTTTTAAAAATAAATATTGATGTCATAAAAATATACCAGTTCTAAAATCGAACTATAATAAACATTTTAGTTGCAAGGGACTTGTAGCTCAAGTGGTTAAAAACATTTACTCCTACACCTAACGGCCTAAGTTCAATACCCCTTCCCGCAATATCACTTGTGTAACCAATATTGGCATTTTGTAATGTTTTATTCATTAAATTTGGACATCTTGAAATAATTAAGTAATAGTATTTAGGGTAAACATCCAAAGCAGGTAGCATAACAACAAAAGTAACAACGATTGTTTCTATTGCATTATGTTCTTCCCCCCTTGCACGAATGCGACCTCTATGTTTTCCTATTATTTAATTAGGATTTGGAAGTTGCTAACTTTGTAAATACCTGATTGTGTGTTAAGTCAGGTAGCTATAATATAAAATCCCTTTGTTTATTCAAAATAATTATTTGTTTGTAAAGAAATAACTTAGTCTCAAATGGAGCTCCTAGCAAGTTGTAGAGAGGATATTCTCATAAAGCCAGATTTTTCATACAAATACAAACACAAACTTTAGAAAGGAAAAACAGAAAAAGAAAAAGAAAAAAAGGGTTGAAACCGAACTTGGCTTGCACCTAAATAGTTCATATTGAATTAATGTACATAAAAATGGTGGTTAGAGATTTAATGGTTTTTCGGAATGGTATTGATTTTCTCATTCCCTTTTTGTTCACTTACACTCCCTTATGATTTTCGCACTGTCTACTTACACGCACTCCCTTTTAATGGTAATTACTAAAGCGTTAAAAAATCAAAAGAAACTGTAAGTGGACAAAAGATAAGTGAAAAAATTAGTTCATTTTCTAAAAGAGGCAATAACTTTTGGAGAATTCATAATCTGTTAAAACTTGCTAGAGGAGAGAGACGGTGGAGGTTCAAACTAGATTATATGGTAATTTGGTATATAATTAAGGCAAAATATCACTTTTGGTCCTTGTGGTTTACCACTTTTATTATTAAAGTCCCTATGATTTCAATTTGATCATTTTTGGCTATGTGGTTTTCAATTTAAGCAATTCAACGACGTTCTCTAATTTCTATCAAATTAGAGTAACTTCCGTTATTTTGTTGAGGGGCATTTCAGTCAAAAAACAAGAAAGAGAAAAAAAGAAGTGGAAAAAAAGAAGGGAGAGATAGAGAACCTCACAGCTCAGCCACACCACTACCCCCCAAAATCTCCCCAGCCAGTAACCACCATCTTGATCTTGAATCTCTTCTCATTTTTTCGACTTTATCAATGGGCAGTTGGTTTCCCCAGTGGGTGGTTGCTGCCATGGTTTCTGCAAGGGTTCCAGTAAACCATTTGGTATGGACCCAACTTATCGAACAAATGGTTTGGATGGCCATCAGCTCTCGTTGAGATAAACCCTTCAGATAACATGCGGACTCGAGACTCGGAAAATCTGTAGTCCTAGCCACATTGAAGTGGTGGAGTTCTACTGGGTTGGGGAGATGCGGCCGAGTGTGTAGGTTGGCGTGTGGGCTGTGCTGAGGGCTTCTCTTTCCAAATTTTTTTTTGGTGCGTCTTCTTTGTCTTTCTTGTTTTTGGACCGAAATGCCCCTCAACAAGTAACGGAGGTTACTTTAATTTGACAGAAATTAAAGATTGTTCTTATATTGCTTAAATTGAAAACAACACATGGACGTTAATGATAAAAGTGCCTATAATTAATGCAAAATGCAAAATGCAAAATGCAAATGCGTGTGAATGGAACGCGCTTGTAACGAAAGCTGGTAAAGTTCAGGTAGGCCTCCATGGCTGCCACGTGGACTTTTTTTTCTTTTTTTTGGGGTGTTGATCTTTGTTTTTGTTTTGGAGATATAGAAATGAAAAAAAAATACAAATGTTTTTGGGTGTGACGATGACGTTTTGTGCCAAAGAGCGTCCAAGTTCTCTTCATGTAACAAGGGTGGGCCCCACCTCTTTCCTTCTCTTTCCTTTTTCTTTAATATTTTTTTCCTGCTCTTCCTACGAAACAACGGCGCAAAGCGCAAACAATATTCCCTCTCTCTCTCTCTCTCTCCAAAAAAATCCTTCCTTTTTAATTTTATTTTGGTCCAAATTTGAAAACACATAAAGAAAAGAGAGGAAGAGATTTATGGGTTTTTGTTTTTAATTTTTCTTTTCTTTGTTGCTATAAAGGGAGCTGAAGACTGGGAAAACAAGAGGGAGACAGAGAGAGAGAGAGAGAGAGAGAGAGAGGCAACCTGGTTTTTGGTTTTGTGCTTTCCACCGAATCACACACCGCCTTCTCAACTATCAAGCTCAAGTTTTTAGTGCCCACCAGCGGTTTACACGGCGCGAGGTGGCCGGTTTAGTGTTTCAGAAAACTGGGTTTAATTGTTTTTTAAAACTTTTTCACTTGCAAAAAATAAAATCTTTCTTCTTCTTGGGTTTGCAATTTTTATTGGGATTTGTCACTGGGTTTTTTCTCCGTTGGGGAGGAGGCTTGTAGCTGCTGCTAGCTGCTTGTTATTACTATAAATGGGCAGCGGGAGATTTTGGTGTCTCTGTGTGTTTGTCTTTTTATGAGATTGCGTCGTTGCTGAAGGCTGGGGAGGTGCTCTCCTGCATGTGCTATAAGGCTAAGATCTGTAGGTGGTTCAATTGGAATCTGGGTTTTGGCGACGCTTGGCGATACAGGTACGTTTTCTACTTGGCCCGCATTTATCTTTATTTTTATTTTTCGGTTTGGTTTGGTTTGGTGGGCTTATATTTATAAAAACGGTTTCTTTGCTTCTGAGTTTATTTTCTTTCCTTTTCATGGGTTTCTGTTTTGGCATAACATTCTTTGTATCTGGGTTATTGTCTTCTAATTGAGGAAAATTATGTGTTCTTAATCACTGTGCCATTCATCAATTCATAGCATAAAATTTAGACAGGATTTAGTTTTGTGTGTGTTAGATCTCACGTTTGTTTGTATAAAATTCCTTCTAGTTGTTAATGGGGGGGCTTTTGTTTGTGCTCTTTTATTGTGTTTACAGGAAATGGAAATTAGAGGTTGTGGTTTTATGATTGTAGTCCGAGGCCAATTTAGTTCAAAACGTTGATCTGTCTTTACTGATACATGGATTGAAGAAGCAGTTGTTTGGATGCAATGTTAAAAGCATTAGCATCTGGGCTATCAATTTTGTTGCTCCTCGTTTGTGTTTCCGCGTCTGATAACGGATTTCCGCGGTGCAATTGTGACGATGATAACAGCTTGTGGAGCATTGAGAGCATACTAGAATGTCAGCGAGTGAGCGATTTCTTAATTGCCGTGGCCTACTTTTCCATCCCCATTGAGCTGCTTTACTTTGTCAGCTGCTCAAATGTGCCTTTCAAATGGGTCCTCTTTGAGTTCATTGCCTTCATTGTGCTATGTGGATTGACACATTTACTCAATGGCTGGACTTATGGCCCTCACCCGTTCCAGCTTATGCTGGCTCTCACAGTTTTCAAAATTCTTACTGCTCTGGTCTCTTGTGCCACTGCTATAACACTCATCACTCTCATCCCTTTGCTTCTCAAAGTGAAAGTGAGGGAGTTTATGTTGAAGAAGAAGACTCGGGATCTTGGGAGAGAGGTTGGAATTATAATGAGACAGAAAGAAGCTGGAATGCATGTTCGGATGCTTACCCAAGAGATTCGCAAGTCGCTTGATAGGCATACAATTCTGTCAACAACACTTTTTGAGCTATCTGAGACATTGGGTTTGCAGTACTGTGCAGTTTGGATGCCTAATGAAAATAAAACAGAGATGATCCTGATCCATGAGTTGAAAGGGAGGAATTATTCTCATATGTACAACTTTTCTATTCCGATAAATGATTCAGATGTTGTACATATCAAGGTGAGTGATGGGGTGAACATCCTTAGGCCTGACTCACCACTTGTTCATGCCAGTGATGACTCAGGTGAGCCGGGACCAGTAGCTGCAATTCGGATGCCAATGCTTCGGGTTTCCAATTTCAAAGGAGGAACTCCAGAGTTGATCCAGACTTGTTATGCGATATTGGTTTTGGTCCTCCCTGGTGGACATCCTAGATCTTGGAGCAGCCAAGACCTTGAGATAATTAAGGTAGTTGCTGATCAAGTGGCCGTTGCTTTATCCCATGCTGCAGTCCTTGAAGAGTCACAACTCATGAGGGAGAAGTTGGCCGAGCAAAATCGAGCCCTGCAACAGGCAAAGATGAATGCTATGATGGCAAGCCACGCAAGAAACTCATTCCAAAAGGTAATGAGTGATGGGATGAGGAGGCCAATGCACTCAATTTTGGGATTGCTTTCAATGATGCAGGATGAGAATTTGAATAATGATCAACGAGTTATTATTGATGCAATGGTGAGGACGAGCAATGTCCTATCAACCTTGATAAATGATGTGATGGATAATTCTGCAAAGGACAGTGGAAGATTTCCATTGGAGATGAGATCTTTTCGGTTACATGCATTGATAAAGGAAGCAGCTTGCCTTGCCAAATGCTTGTGTGTGTACAAGGGCTTTGGATTTGCAATTGAAGTGGAGAAGTCCTTACCTGATCATGTCATGGGGGATGAAAGAAGGGTGTTTCAGGTGATTTTGCATATGGTGGGAAGCCTGTTAAATGGATATAAGGGGGGAGGGTTGGTCGCATTTCGGGTTGCTTCGGATAATGGAAGTCAGGGAAGGAATGATCAAAGATGGGCAGCCTGGAGACATAACTCGTCTGATGGTGATGTATATATTAGATTTGAGATTGCGATGACCAATAGTGGTTCTCAGTCAGAGGGCACTATTCCAGCGGTGCAGCTTGTTGGTAGGAGATACGTCAGTGAGGGAATAGATGAGGGCTTGAGCTTCACCATTTGCAAAAAGCTAGTGCAGGTGAGGGTGATGAACTTTGTCTTTGTGTGTTTTTGTGTGTGTGTGGACATATGTTAGATTCTTTTGACTAATGAAGGAATGCACATTAAAAGTTTTAGAGTTAGACTCTGCATCCTTTTTATGTTAGGAAACTTAAAAAGCAGAAAGATGTTTGTGAAGCTAGAATCTGCATGAGGAAAGTTTTTGCACTAGTTTCTCGCAGGATATAACAGTTTTCTTTTTCTTGATAACCAAAGATGTTAACTTTATTTTTATTGCAGTAGAATGTGTAGTGACCTCACCCTTTGATAGGTAAGGTTGGATAGAAGGGAAAAAAATTTCCTGCTGCCATATCTGGTTGTTGAAATACATCTAGTTTACCTGCTTGATTGAATACCCGATGGTTTTTTTATCTGCATGTCTCTAGCTTGGAGGAGTTGGTGTTGGCATTGATCAGTTTGCTGATGTATCTTATTAATAGCTCATTTTAAGCATATTTTTGTGAAGAACTTAGTTTCAAAGCATGGTGGTTTAGTATACAAGTGTAGTCTCCAAGTTACGAAGATAAACATGATAGTTTCTCTCAAATTGTCACTACTTTACTGGCATTAATACATGATTAAGTTATTTTGAGATAGATTGTTTCGTTCAGATTTTCAAGACCTTTATATATATATATATATATATATATATATATCTGCTAGTTTTACATTTCATGGGAGGAAGGGCTATTTCTTGGTGTTCCTTAGTTGTCAGTCGCTTGTTTGATATTTTCACTTTTAACTAAAGTATTTCTAAATAACTTTTTATTGGCAGTTGATGCAAGGAAATATATGGGCAGTCCCTAACCCTCAAGGATTTGCTCAAAGCATGGCACTCGTTCTTCGGTTTCAACTTCGACCATCCGTTGCAATAGCCATCTCTGAACCTGGAGAATCATCAGAGCACCCACATTCGAATTCTATTTTCAGGGGCTTGCAAGTTTTATTAACTGATGATGATGATGTAAACAGGGCTGTGACGCGGAGACTGCTTGAGAAGCTAGGCTGCATTGTAACTTCTGTTTCATCTGGATTAGAATGCCTTTCTACTATTGGTCCTGCCGGAACCTCTATCCAAATTGTTTTTCTGGATCTTCACATGCCCGAGTTGGATGGTTTTGAAGTTGCATTGAGAATTAGAAAATTCCGAAGCCGAACGTGGCCATTGATTATTGGCGTAACCGCTAGTGCCGATGAAGATGTTTGGGATCGATGTATGCAGAGTGGCATCAACGGAGTTATCCGAAAACCAGTGTTGTTGCAAGGGATTGCCAATGAGCTACGACGAGTCTTGCAGCAGGCAAACAACGGGATGACATAAGCTGTAATTTGCTTCAAGTAGCAAGCTCCACGAGATTCTCAGTCAGACTGGTTTACAAGATTAGCAGTTCCTTTTTCTCTCTTGTGCGGTTGAGCTTGTTATAGTTACATAGATAGTTTCAGATTTGATCACAGGTAATGGAAACTGTCTTCAAGACATCCTTCTATATTAAAAGAACACAAAAATTCCAAAGGAAAGTTTGTTGGAAAATCATATACTGTAGAGCAATAAGAAATATCTGCAGAAATTGAGTAGAGTTGAGTTACTATTTGGCAATCAAAATTAGCAGTTATTTCTTTGTAGGTGAAGCAGTTGGTTGAAGTCATGAAAAAAGACATCACAATTAATATAAACTATAGTATTTGTTGCCAGAAAATTGTTTTCTCTTTAATTCGCAACACTGGAAAATATTTTTATTATACTTGTCTGAAATTCAAGTCCTGAAAAAGAAATCATAACCAATATAAATACTCATTAATTCTTTGGACAAAAGAAAATGCGGTACTCTACTTTATGGATATTTTACATGACAATGTGTAATCACTCCGAAATATGAAAGGACATTGTCTACCATGAATTATCGTCAGCGTTAAGCCGAACAGTGTTAATTCATTGTCTGAACGTCCGGACGTTATTATCATGTAGACGTTATTGTAAACATAGAGCAACGATGTAATTCATTGTTTGAACGTCCGGACATTATTATCATGTAGACGTTATTGTAAACACGGAGCAACGAGGTAGTAGAACCTTAATATAAAACATGATTAATAATTCAAGGTGGTCAGATAAAGAAAAAAAAAAAGATTTGGTATTGTTAATCCAGCGAGGCACAGGTAATTGGACAGTTGAGTATATTAGTTAACAAGTAGTAGCTGAGAGTCAGAGAGGATGCAGTGTTTCCTTTCTTTAAGCTGTAAATACTTATTTGAGATCTGAAAAGTGAAAAGCTGGGATTATTTTTATTTACTTTCATGCGGAAATGGAATAGGATATTTTGAGGCCAGAAAGTAAATGGAAGAGTATGGGTCAAGTTGAGCTTTGCAGACTTTCTCTGTTGGATACCTATTTATTTCCAATAAAAAAGCTAGCCATGCATGAACCAAGTACGTACATGGACTCTTTATGTTTAAATTTCGATCATATCAAAGTGGACCCTTTTCTCTTATCTTCCTCTCTCCGGATATACCCCACCCAACAAGTTGGGTTTGATATTATTTTAGTGTGGAATAAATTTGGCATTTGGGTTTTGTGGAAACACATATTTTCCGCAACCACTTAGGTGATGCCATGTGGAAGATGAAATATTTTCTAGGTCATCTTGATTGTGCCAATTAAATTCTCATTTAACGGGCTTATTAATTTGACTTAATAAAGGGAAATATTTCTATAAGAGCATCTTCAACCGTTATGTTAAAATACCAAAAAACTCATGCCTCTCGCTCTCTCTCTCCCTCGCTCACGGCTCTGCACCGTCACCCTCGTTTCTCACGTTTGCGCCTCCTCTTCTCACGTAGAGGAAAGCTCCATCCATTCAGTTAAATATACATCTCATTAAGACCATTTTACTGTCTTAGACATCCCGGGTTTTCCACGTTGACAGCCATTTCTTCTCGTCAATGATTATATTCCAAATAGTTGACGTTAATGTCCCTTCACAAAAATTCTTCGGTTTTGCCATCCTTTTCTTTCTGCCTATCAACTTCAAACATACATTTCTTCGAAAGTGGAATTGAGTCTTTGTCAACATTATACATGATGGATCATAGGCGTAGCCATCTTACTCTCAACGATGTATTCAACCCATATAACCTACCATGCATGCACTTAACTTTGTCACGAGTCGGACAAGTCTCAATTAATGTATCTGAAACTGAAATCTCAACAAAGTTCGTACAAATCAACAACGGACAATTATCTTCAGTATTTTGACCTAACGCACTTTAAACCAATCCGTTACTCTCTTCGTAATAATTTTCATGGAGCACTTGAATGTAATTGAAATTACACACATCCCAACTATTTCAGTTCAAAACTCAAATTGTAAATGAATTCTTTAGATTTTCGAAGCCAAATGCATCCATACAGAGGGCCCTAGCTAGCTCCATCCAACCAGTCTGATATTTTCTGAGTGTCTGACAAGATTATTTATTAGGCAGTGGAGGTTGTCTCTTGGAGAGCAACAGGTCAGTCAAAATAGCTGATCTATTTTAAGAATAATACAAATTTATAAATAAACCCAATCCTAGACATGTATTTATAAAAAAACTCAAGCACTATTTAAACATAGAAACACACCCAAAATCAACCCCAAAGTCAACTTTTTGGGTGTGTTTATAAATGAGTTTTGAGTGTGTGTAATGATGGGTTTTCGGTATGTTTATATGTTTAAATAGTGCTTGGATTTTTTTATAATTTCAACCCCTATTTTGGGTGTTTTAGTGAAACTCCCTAAGAATAATGCGTCTCAATTCTATAACATAACGCAAGTTGAAGTTCGTACATGGCGTTGTATTCGTTCCATTGAAACAGTGTCTTCGCCAGGGGGTCTGAATGTTGAAAATTGTTTGTTCGGATAAAGTGTTGGACTTTCGTGCCGGCCTTGGATTACATCAACTGAATCTAGTTTGTTTAACAAAAAAAAAAAAAAAAAAAAAAAAAAAAAACAAAAACAACTTTCTTTCGAATTAAACAATACCAACTTGGCAACTTGGTTCTTTACAAAATATTTAGTATATTCCGAGAATTATTGTTTATAACTTGATTTGCCTTCACCAGAAGCTCAAGTCTTCATATCTGCATTGTTTAAAAAAAACACAAACAAAGAAACCATTAAAATGTCAGCATTCAACACAAAATCAATTAAGAATAAGATCAATTTGGAACGAGGTAAGTGATTCAATTCCTTATAAGATTTTACAAGACGTCTTTGCTTTTAATTCTATGCATTTTCCTAAATTATAGATAAGGAATTCGAACACGGTACTTGACTTTTATATAGTAATATATAGAAGACGTAAAATGAGCTTATTCCATCGTAATTCGTAAACTACTATTTTGATTTGATTTGAATAAAAGTATGACAAACTTTTTATTATTATCTCCCACTGATGCGTGATAGTTGGCAATAATTTAAAGAAAAAAAGAAGGCAAATTGCTATTACCAATCGGCCGCCTCCTGTTTCTGAGCTGGTTAGAATAATAATCATATGGTCATATTAGTGTCTAAGGCTTCTAAAATGGGATAACAAGGCTTCCTGCTCCTTTCTGACATGGATTTCTGCTGCCCCTGCTTGCTTTCAAGAAACTTGGATCTCTAAACCAGTTGTCACTTGGACCGACTGTTTTGTATTTTTTATGAACAAATTTTGAAAGTTGGGATTTGATAATCTGTTCAGTCTGGATTCATCTGAAGCCCCTCAGGCATGATTGGGTTCAGTTTGGAGTACATTCTGTTAGCATGGAAGGCCCGACTTGACTTGATTTGATTTTAAAAATGGCCCATTGGCCGTACCATTATATGATGAATTGCCCAATAACAAAACCATGCATCAATGAGAGGCTAGCAAATGAAGGCCCATATCACCAACTCTGAGTTTTTGGGTAGACTTTCTTCCAGCTGTTGCGCAAATATCATGTTACTGTATTTTTCATAGTTTCTTGAATTTGACAATTCTAGATCATCACATGACATCCCGTGCATTCGTCAACAAGAGAGTGAAAGATCAGGTATCAGACTCATACATTATAATTTGATTGTCACCGTCGGGGCTACCAAGCACCGCCGGACACGTTGAGGAGCTAGAACTCGTGTAAGGGCGGATGCAAGCAGCTACTGGTTGGACCGGGTGAGCTGAAACTTTTTGTCTCCTAAACTTGTTCATATTGGTCGAAGGGAGAAATGGGCCATAATTGCGACCCTATGCTTTTGGGCCAATCACGACAAGACAGCCTACAGCCTATTTCTAGCTCAAACTCAAGTACTCTTTTTATGTCCCATCAATGAGAAATAGGCTAAAAAAATTTTAAAATATAAGCGGTAATTCAAACTACGAGGAGGAGAAGAATAGTTTCTAACATACATTACAAATGTGCCATGAGATTCAAACACGAGAACACTGATATATAAATCAAAGTTATTTTCCACTGGTCTAAACTTCATTGACAACCCTTTATAGGTATACATTGAAAGCTATTGTAACCAATCATCTATATTTAGCCTTAGATATATAAAGAATAAACTAATAAAATCCGTTTGCAAAGGACAAACAGTGGTCTCCCCAATAAACAATGTAATTTTCAAGCAAGAGCTGGATAAAATATAATTACATATTACAATAATATATAATTTATCAAGCACAAGTCTCCAAATCAAAGTTCCGAGGCACATATTTTAAATCGCATCTCCTCTGCCTGCCGGCAATAACTGGACCAATTCTATGTCCTTATTTTATTTGCTTGTCGACAGATTCAAAACTTATGTCTTATCCTTGATTAGCTATTCAAATTTAATTGCTTGTAAGAAGATCTGTCATCAGTCACGATCATTTTCGCATATCATTAAGGGATATGTTATCTTATTTAGAGCCTACCCTAGTATAGTATTTTTTTATTATTATTTTACTTCTCATTTTTTAATAAAAGGAAAGACAAAGCAAAATTAATACAAACAAAACTTAAATTGCTGCAAAAATATGTTTTTAACAATTATATATGAGATATGCACTCAAAATAAAGCTTGCTATACTCTTTCATGCAATCATACATAAAAAGTAGAAGTTTATTATTTTTATTATTTTTAATTATTGAGAATAGAAATTTGAACATGAAATCTGTTTTAATATAAAAGAAGTATCACTGGACTAAAGCTTAAACAATCAGGTTCCTTTTAAAGTGTACATAAAAATATACCGAAAGTATTCCATGTGTATAATTTCGAGCTATATGGCTAAAATATCTTCTGCTTTATATGATTATCAATCAAATAAAAAGTTATTTTATGTATCAATCCTTACATCCCCTACCACAATTTTTGTTTGAACAAGCAATATATATATATATATATATATATATTAATACAAACTATTAAGAGCACTTTTAGTGTTGATCCCGTGCCAGGGCAGGAGGGGGCCCAAACTCCAAATTCGTTTTCCAGCGGGTTGAAGCTGTCAGGGCAGCTTCTGGGTCCCACATAACCAGGCCAGCCCAAAGGCAAAACGAACCCGTGCTCTAGCTTGGGTTTGCTAACGTCAGCGATGACATCAGCAACGAAAAACAAATTTAAAAAAAAATACTAATAATTTTAGAATTTTAGAATTTTTAAAAAAATAAATACTTAGTCATATTCTTCATTTGCCACACCAAAACTTTATACAAATTCATCTCCTCATATCTCATGTGAATAGTGGTTGCCATGACAATTAATAGAAACACCACAAGCCTTTTGCAAGGGCTGCCACTATTCACGTAAATAGTAACAGTCATGGCCTTGCCCTTGCCCTTGCCCTTTGCCATTGCAAATGGGTAGAAGTGCTCTAAGGTGACATTGAAATTTGAACATGAGACTACTAATATGCAAATCAATATTCTTTCCGCTGGACTAGACCCCGTTAGCGTATAATTTCGAACTATAAATATATTGTTGAATACACATGCATCATCATCCTCCTCCCGTGCCTGGTGTGCCACTGCACTTGGCAGCGGTATTCCATACAGTAAACTGTGTGCCGCATTTGACGGGATGGAAACAAACACGCAGATTTGGACGGCACAGCTGAGAAATGTGCCACGTGTAAGAATCCCAACGAATAGACCGGTCAAACCGATCCATTTTGACGCCCAATTGGAGACCAAAGATGGAGAGGGTGGATGTGGACCCCACCACCTTGTTCTGTTTTTTGGGTCAATTTCTCCCACTGTCTATTTTTATTTGTTATTTCTTTTGTTGCCCACTGCACACTTTTGATTCCTCTGCTCCATCTTCGCGTGCGTTTATCCCTCTCTTGGGCAGCGTTCTTGCACCACTGCTCAAAGTCTTTATAGTTTGTTTCATTTATAAACTCATGAATTTTAGTAAAAGTAAAATGATATTCTTTTAAGTCCTTGGGTTATAACAAATCCCTATTTTTATTCTTTTATAGTGTAGTACGGTAGTATGATCACATGGTACCTAAAATGAAAAAATATTTTGAACCTAGTTCATTCATATTATAACACTTATATGAGTTATATTACGTGCAAGAGTGGAACTAAAAAATTGCAAAAGGGTGGGCTAATATTTTGTTAAACGATAAAACAAAATTAAGTCAAACCGAGAACAATTAAATTTTAATTTTTTTTGAACTTGAACGATTCAATTAACATGATATAAAACTTGAAAACAACGACTTTTCTTAACTAGCCAGCCTTAAAAGTGAAGAATTTGCACATATGGGAGCTGGCTGGGGTGGGCTAAATGTCAAAATCTTGAAATTACCTGCTATAAAAAGTATTTTTGACCAAGGTTGCATTGGTCTATAGTCGAAGGTGGCCTATATGTAGTTCCACCTTTATTACGTGACCGTACTGCAGTATTATTATATAATTTCTCTTTAATTACCGAGAAGGTGCCTAATTTAAAGCACAAACTTTCGTTAAAATATATAGTTGCATAGGAAATGCTTGAAGCATTTGTTTACATTATCAAATTGTCCATTACCTTTAGTTCTTGAATTCCCAAAATTGTAACTTAAGGGACCATAATTAATTAAACGTAGAACTGTTGGATTTGTTTACTTCATGAGAGTTCACCAAGGAATTTCATAATGTTTCTCGAAATATGATTTTTGGGGGGGGGAGGGGGGAATTACTTTTCCCTCATTGAAGGACATTCCCAAAAGTTCATTATTCCTTATTCTTTTGCTCTTAGGTTTTATGTCACTGATGATATCAAAATACAATTAATATAAATGAGGCAGTTTGTAGAGGACAAGCATAAATCTTTTTCATGTATATATCCTATCCTAGGATTCTGATGTGATTACTCTCTTTTTTTAAGCCTAAAGGCATAAAATTCCATGATCCGTAGTGACCGTATGGCATACATAGATGTTTTGTGCCTATCTTCTTGTACTATCCAATCTGCCAAAAACCTGTTTTAATTATATTGGAACTTTGAGAAGATTTTGGCCCCAAGGTTTTTGGTAAGTTTTTAACACTTTCTTTTGTTTTATAGGGATTGGGAGCTGATATATTCATGAATTGTATCTTTCTTTTTATATATATATTTTTTATATATTTTATATATACAAGCGTTATTGGGGAGGGGAGTTTTCACACATACACACACTGTCAAGGTGACATGAGAGTTCAAAATTAAGACCACATATTGCAAATTAAGGCCCTTTTCCACTGGACTAGACTCTATTAGCTTCATGAATTGTATTTTTGACTATATTATAAAGGACCGACAATTTAACCTATTCAAATCCTAAACAATTTTCTCCACCTTCGCTGACCACTTGGTCAATCCCGGACATTAAGAAGGCAGTAGTCTTTGTTGGTGATCAAACATGATTATGAACATCAATACTTTGTTACCTCCATAATTAGTAACAAACTAATGTTTTTGTTTCCAAATCAGTTCTTTACAAATATTGTTTGAATACAATATCCATCGAAAGTAAGTAATCAGTAATCGCCTTGTTGGAAATCTTCTTCTGGATAAGGTAAATACATATTTATTTATTTATTTATTTATTGGTTCTCAATCAATTGATTACATATGACCAATCACTTTCAAATGAATTATTTTTCAGAAATGATTATCTAAGATGACCTAACAATTATATGAAACCACGTTAATCATACTTAAAAACTTGGGGTTTTTCTTTGTTAATAACACATTGACTTAATTAGTAAAGAAACTTGGAAATTAATTTCAACCTACTTGCTTATTTATTTGTTGTGAAAGTTGCCTCCTCACCCTGGAGAAAGGAGATGATGATGCGTTTGAATTAGGTTAAACCGGAGTTGATTGGATATCCAAAGGGCTGGCGTGCGTGTACTCCATGACAGGATCATCAAGACAACAAGTGTTTCAATTTCTCCTCTTGTGTGATGTCTAGTTGCAGCACCACCATCCAATTTAAGCTTAATTAATTTATAATTTCACTGACTTTAATATAAAAAGGATTAATTAATGGGTGGTTTACAATTCATTAATCCAAGCTTAGTGGATTCCCCTTTTTAAAAATAAAAAATAAAAAATTAATGAAGTGGCTTTTCAGAGCCTGAGAGATATAAACAGTTGCAAGTGGTCATGTGCTTACACTGAGGAAAGGCAGTTGGAAGAAGAAAAGGAGGGAGAGAATATGTTTTGTTTTATCAATGTGTGTGTTGATGAGGATTATTAAATTAACAGAGCTGGTAATTATTGAAGCAAAGGGGTCCCATGGATGGACATTGCGACTTTAATTAGCATTTTGAATGTTGATCATAATTTTAAATTGTGGATTTTAAAACTAGGGCACGTGAATCCATGTGAAGGGGGTCCTCCATGTTGTTAATTACTCTAGGATCCTTTGAGTGTTGGGTAGAAAATCCACTAAAGAGGTTGATTAATTAACTGTAAACACGTTTAAAGTTTTGATTAACTTTTTACAACTACTTGCTGGCACTTGGAGAAATTGACTGATGTTAAAGATTGCTATTTCAATTCCATGGCAGCTAGAGACTGATTAATGCATTAATAATTGATCTCCAGAACCATGGTTTTTTGTTTTCCAATTTGTATTTACCGTGCGATCCATGAGGGGAATTATTATTTTTCTATTATAAAAGAACTCGTTCAAACAAAAAAGTGCAGTATGATTTCTTCTAGAAATTTCTAAAACAATCCAGAGAAAATTTCAAAAGTAATCCACATAAATATTGTATTTTTTATGGATTTAAAACTGTATGTTATTAAATTACGTGAGGATTTTTCCAATCAAATTGGAACCTCATTAGTCTCTTTTCTAATAAGGAGAAGGGGATTTGTCACATAACTAGTTATACATGATTTAGGAATTAGGGAATTAACAAAGGTATGTAGGAATTAGGGAGTTAACAAACTAGGTGTGTTATGTTGAGAGTATCGAAGACGGAGGTCTAGCATAAAGAGCTCAAAGATTTTCAGCCTCTCCAATTGGTTTTGGGTTGTATGCTTACATTCCTATATGATATCCGACTATCCATGTGGTACGCTCAACGAACTCACATGCTGCCAAATCACCTAATAAAACACAAAATTAAGATATTAAAATTAAGATGTTGAGAGTATCTCACATCGAAGGATGAAAGTGTAGCTTAAGAGCTTAAATCTCTGCCCTATCGCCATTCACGTCGAACACGTGAGGGCATGTTGAGGGCGTGTTGAGAGTGTGAATGCCACCTCTAAAATTAAAGTATTGTCTAATAGTTCAAGATTGTGATCCCTCTCCACCAAATGCTAATTGATTTTGGATATTGAAGATTCACATTCTAATAAGTTAGCGCCTAACACGTTAGACAAAGAAGTTAACCGATTGCGTGGATTTAATGATATTTCTGGATTGTGGATCTAACAAGTTCCTCATCTTCAAGAAATTGATATTTTTATATAAAAGTCATTAAGCCTATTAGAGTAATTTTACAAAGAATAATTGTCATTTCATTTGAACAAAAAACTATTCTAACAAAGTAATAGTATATATACTGAATAAAAAAGAATAATTTCCCTTTTTTATGTTTTACGTCATTTCAATTAAATATGTATTTATTGTTCATCCCTACAAGAGCATACAAAAACTTATGCAGAGTCTGGTATCTGATTTGAACATTACATCTCCTTTTGGACTGAGAGATAGTATGAATCATGATTCAACTCAAACGTTGTTTTACTCGGAAAAAAAACAAACTTTGCACACATTTTGATTTCCTAGGCTGCTAATTTCATTCATCTTTTTAAGAAAAGATGGTATTTCATTAATTAAATGATAAAAATTAGCATGTTAATAGTGGTCTCGTTAAAACCTTCCCGTAGAAACTACGTTGAGCAAAAACCCGGAACAGAAAAGAGATGCATTTACAATTGAACATATTTTTTAAATCAGAGAAAACCCTGCCCACACGTTACATTAAATTGGGGAAAAAAAAGTGTAGAACAAAATAAAAAATACCTATCAATGATCCCAATCAAAAACCCCTGATGATAAAGTCAAAAATAGACCTAGATGATCATTGAATTCTTCTTGGCAAAACAGAGAAGTTACTTGATTGTTATTTTATTTCAAATCGGATCGAGAAGGTAAAATATTTTATTTCACTTTTTTCACAATTTCTCTGCAGAACTAATTGGAAAGCTGGTATGTATACAAGTTCAGTTCGTTGGACTAACCCTAGTTGTCATTCATTTGACATAAATCCTATTAAAAAGAAAGGGACAATAAAAAAAACAGAATCAAAAGTTAGGTCACATGTTTTTCTGGCAAGCTTTCCTGAATGTTGGGTGCAGATTTGAAGAGAAACTAGAGGTGTAGAATTGAAGACAGTAAAGATGTTGATTAAATATTAGCAGAAACAAAGAAATTTAAAGCTTGTCAAAAAGCATGCTCTCCACCAATTATTTTCTCCATTATTACCCCAAAAAAAAAAAAAAAAAAAAAAAAAAAAAAAAAAAAAAAAAATGTAATTATTTACTATATCTTCCAAGTCCAATCCATCATATCAGGTAATAAACTATAAATCATTGACAGATATAATAAAAAACTAGATGGAAACCAAAATTCCCCACCAAGAAAATTACACAAGAAATAACTAGAACGGGAAATACACCAGATCATGAACAATTAGTAGCACAGAACCCCCATTCAAAATTAGAGTTACATCAATTATTATCTTTTTCATTGCAAACTGATCATCAAAAGGCAGTAAATTAACTCAAAAGAAGAAGCTAAGCTAGCTAGCTTTTATACTATAACATCCAGAAGACACCCAAAGTTTCTCTCTTCTAGTGTTCTAATTCACATCCCTCCCTCTCTTGCTTTCTCTCTCTCTAACTCCTTTCTAAGATTTATATATTTCAATACAACAAAATGGAAGCACAGGCTTCAATTTTGATCTTGTCCTCAAAGTTTCAGTAAGGTGGTCTTGCCCAAGCATAGGCTTCATGGCCAAGCTGTCCATGGCCACCATTTGGGATCAGATTTGGAGGCAGATGATGACTGTAAATATTAGGCAGCCCTCCAGATGAAGGGTCAGGCAGCAGCTGCTGATGCTGATGCCCTCCACTCCCCAACTGGGCCCCACTGCTCCCTCCCCCAGTTGGAGAATTCCCTGAACCCCCATTGTTATGCCCTCCTCCTCCACTTCCTCCACCTTCTTCATCTTCCTCAAGAGGCAGCCTCTCATATGTAGCATTTGCAAATGTTGCTGCCACCACCATCACTGGCCCTGCTGCAACAAGTGACCCCACCACACTGCCCCCAACCACCTGCCCGTTCCCGGCCGCCAAGTACACCGTCAGCCCCGTCGACCCGGGTGGGGCTGGCCCGGGCAGGAAGGCACCACTCAGAGACAAAATCTCAAACCTTCCTTGTAGTGCCACAACAGCTCCAGGCGCCGCAGGTTGCCTGAGCGTTACATTCGCCACTGAGCCACTCCCGCTGAGGACACACACCCCTCTCTGCCGCCGCCTCGCAAACTGGGCCACGCTCTCGGCCACGTCAGCGCCTCCAGCCACCTCCATGACGTGGCTGCGGAGGGAGTTGGGGCTGTCCCGGGTGACGAAGATGGGGGGTTTGGGCTTGTTTTTGGATCCCGGAGGGCGGCCTCTTGGCCTGCGGGATCCAATCTCGACTGCTCCTTCTTTGGGCTCATCTTGGTCTCTGTCTTCATCTCCGCCGCTGCTTCTGCCGCTGTTGTTTTCGTTGATGGAGATTTCGAGCTCGCGCTGCTTGTTGAGTGCGGCCGAATTGGTGGCTGCCGAGTCCATGCCCGGCAGCCCCAAGTTACCGCTCCACCAGGGGTTAGCCAGAGTGGCAATTGTCGATCAAATTTAAGGAATTGTAACAAGGAAGAGAGAAATTAACAAGAAGAGTATATAAAGACAAGCTATACTTATTTTTTTTCTTTCCTTGTTCTCTTTTGTTTGAGAATTTGAGATCAAGAAGTCAAAGGCATATGTATATGCATACAGCTCATAATATACTCGCACAACGCATCAAGGGGTAAAAGAAGATGAAAAAGAAAAGAAGCAAAGCAAGCTTCTATAACCTAATAATATTCATATACTCACACAACACAGGAAAAAAGAGAGAGCGGCCGGAAGTTGAGGGAGAGAGAGAGAGAGAGCAGTAGCTAGGAGTTACAGAGGTGATGAAGATGTAGCCCAAAGATGAACATCATCAGGCGATGGGGGAAGTGTGATGAGGTTAGTGGAGAGAATATGGAACAGATGCAAAAACCCTTAAGCTTGATTGATAGAATCAATTAAGCACAAACAAGAAAGAGAGAATATTAATTAAAATTAAGCAAAGCAGTACAAGTACAGAAAGAAAAAGACTGAAACGAAACTTAAAAGACAGTATATTTATATAAAATACAATAATTAAAAATAAAAAAAGAAGAAGGGAAAGACACAATTAAGTGTTTGTGTGGCTGGGGTTTGGTGTTTAATAAGCTAATAAGCTGCTAAGCTCTGTTGTGATTTGGGGAGCTGAGGATTTAACCCTTTTTTTTCGTTTGTCTCGATCTCTCTCTTGATTTCTCTTGGATATCTCCTCTCTGTCTGTCTGTCTGTCTAAAATAGTAAGCAGAAAAAGATTAGTGATGTCTGCTTTTTTGGAAGGGGAGGGAGAGAGGTTCTTGGGAAGGTTAGGGTTTCGTGGGGTCGCGTGCGCGTGGGAGGTGGGGATCACGTCGTTGTCTCGGGCCCAACATATATACATATATGTATATATGAGCCTATAGATACACAAAGTGTGTGTGTTTTGTCTGTGAGTGTGTGTCCGTGTGCGCCACAGTAGTGTCTAAATAATAAACAGATCTAATTCAGCAAAAGCGGGAGAGGACTGAGAGCGAGAGGACCTTGTGTGGATGGTGTTTGCTCTAGCTACTTACTATTGCCACCTGCCTCGGTCCCTTTTCTGGTTTTGCAGTTTTTTCTTATTTGGGTCTTAACGTACAGTCTGTTTTTGCCCAAAATGGAAATCTACCCATGATTTCTTTTCTAAAAGACGGGGAAATGTAAAATAATAAGGGCACTGTTTTGTTTTTGGAAAAAATAAAATGGAATTCTATAAGTGTTCTATTACAAATTCATCCGTACAGTTGGTTCAATTATGACAAAATAAAGCAAGTGGGTAAATTCAAACGTACTAAGTTCAAATCTTTATGAACCCAAAATTACCTGATGAGCGTTTGGCAAGGATCCAATCCTAGAGACTTGCAAGTTGCTATGTTTTCTTATCTCATATCAATCCCTCATAAAACGAATTTGATAATATTATGTGTTTTTAAGGAGACATGTGATAGATTGCATTCATAATTCAGGCCTACAAGCCATCAGTCACAAATATCAATATAAATACATATAACCACATATGGTTAATACAAATATGAAAGCACAATAACCACATGGGGTTAATCCAAATACAAATGAGTCCACCAACAACATCAAATGCACAAGGTGTAGACTCATAGCCACACTGGGCCTAAGAAAGTTCGACAAAAGAGTCGATGGAAAAACTAGACATATACCTCGGTACCAAACTACAACTCCAACCTTTTAACTCTGACAAGTAGAAAATACAAGTACTACAAACACACAACAAACTCATAAATAGTTGATGCACTTATTACAACTAACTGCACACAAAACGAGTAAATAAAAGCCGATTTGTCACCACGTCGTCACCAATATAGCCAAGCAGCCACCAAAATGATCAGTCAAGAGGGAAGGGTTGTAGGGGGATGTGTGAGAGCAGAGGTGGAGAAGGGAGGGGAAGGTTTGGGAGGGTAAGGAAGGAAGGAAGGAAGGAGGGATGGAGGCCACGGACCCGAAAGTGGGTTATGGCTGAAACTTTTATCTCTTTAGCGTTTTCTCTCTCTAGAGAGAGTTTTTCAATAATTGCTTGGAGTCGATCACATTATATGTTTTAGTAAAATGCATTTCTAACTATAATAAGTAGATAAATCATTGTCATCATCACAATTAAGATTAGATTTTTCCTCAGTAACATTGAGTGGTGTTTGCTCTAGCTACTACTACTCACTACAGCTACCTGCCTTGGCCCCCCTTTTAATAGGTTTTGCAGTTTTTCTCATTTTGGGTTTTAACCTACAGTCTTTTGTTGCCTAAAATGGAATCTACCCATGATTTCTTTTCTTGAAGAGAGGGAAATGTAAAATAATAAGAACACTGTTTTCTTTTTTGAAAAATAAAATGAAATTCTATAAGGTTTTATTGAAAACTCATCCGTACAGTTGGGTCAATTGTGACGACGTAAAGTAAGTAGGTAAACTCAAACATACTATGATCAAACCTTTATATCAATGCAAAATTGCCCAATAAAGGATTGACAAGGATGAAATCCAAGAGATTTGCAAGTACTTGTTATGTTTTCTCATCTCATATCAATGAGATGAGAAAACGAATTTGATAATATCACATGGTATAGTGCAATGCATTTCTAGCTATAATAAGTAGATAAATCATTTTCATTGTCACAATTAAGATTAGATTGCTACTCACTAGAATGGTAAAATTTTCATCTTCTATTAGAAAAAAACATGATTGACGGATTACGCAATCACACATTTGAAGAGATCACAAAGGTCTTCCATAGTTGTATTTCCTTGCTTTTTCAAGGAGATGCAATGTCTGAGGATTTTTGCCCTATCAACAAATAACGTATTTGCTTTTGCCATATATTATCTCCTCGGATGCCGATTTAGGACCATCAAAATAAATACTAATGATGCACTCTCTAATTATGGTGGCAGAAATAGTTGCGGTCATGGTCATGGTCTAGAAGTAAGTGCAAACAGGTTGGAAGCAGTGAGGTTCAATTAAATAAACAAGTAATTTAGTATAATAGATTTGACAAAATAACAAATTTAAAAATAAATCATAAGTAAGACCAATGATTACAGCATTATTGGCAGAAATTTTGGACAGATTTGATGTAGATGAGCGCAAGTTGAAGTTTTATATTCAGAAACAATCCTAAGCTGTGGCTTTAGAAAAGCAATAATTAATAGTCCTTTGGCCCAAAAAAAAAAACAAAGGGATTGGGTCGAAAGCGATCAAAATTGTTGATATAACTGTTGGAGGAGGAAGTTTTGGAGCAGAGGGGAAGAAGGGGACAGAGAGGTCGAGTGTTCAGAAGAGAAAATTTAGGAATTTGCATGTCCTCTAGTGCATGTTTTGTCATTCAGCATTGAGATCTGGTGATAGAGATTTTATAATTTCTTGTTTAAATACGTTTCATTCAGACAGTTGCAAAGATCTTTAATTAAAGTGTGTGACATTATCCATTTATATTTATTAAAGAAGAAGGTGGAATCTGACATGCTGCGAAGTTAGATTTTGTGTAATCCAGATTTGGAAGAAGAAAAAAATGTTACTCCATTGTATTGTTTTTTTTATTAAAAAAAAAAGCAATAATTGTATTCATAAATCACACAGATCATAATAATTTATTATATTGTTAATTTTTTCGTTAAATTTGTGAGATCTTATTATTTGAGGTAATCTAGCATATAAAACACGACCCAATACATAGTAACTTTGGTTTGATGACAAGGATATCCATCAACAAAGAGGAAATGAATTATACATGGTGGGGCATCCAAGGTGCACTTTAACTTTCATTACAATGAATTATTTTGGAGTCATTGGATTTTCCCAAAGCTTTGGCAGCATATATAAACTACCCACAAGATGGCCCCGAATTTGCGAGTCCCATATATGATATATACTAGAAAGCTTTAGTTGAGAGATTTTTCAACTAAATTTATTTAAGAGACTCCGTATTTTATTTCAAAAATCCGAACCGTTCAAACATCATCTATGAGCACTAGAACATATAGAGGTTGATATTTCATGGTTACCATTGTAGCAATTTATTTTTTTAATTTTCTGGTTAATTTTATTAAAATAAATTTTCATAATATGTATGAGTGTGACATGCAGCAATGGGCAAGAGCATGTTTTACACGATGCATTTATAGACATGAGAGATCGATGTTGATTGAATTTTGTTAAAAGAGTAAGCAGACACATGGCTCAATTGAATGGTTGATGGACCATTATGTTGCTTACATCTTAAACAAAACCGAAGGATGATTGGTACATTATTGACAATTTTTCCAAAGCCAGCGCAATACATTTCGTCATCTCTTTATAAATTATAATTATTTGTAAATGATGGTTCAACTTTGGAAATAGAAGTTGCGTCGCGTAGCTCCCGTGTTACAAGGGATTAAGAAATAGTCTTATGCTACTATTTTCTTACTTCAAAAAAACAAAAACAAGCCAATGGGATCTAGTTCATTGGAAAAGTGTCTTGATTTGCAGACAAATGGTCTTAGGTTCGCACTCCCATGACACCACTATGTGATAAACCCTTCTTTTCTGTAGGATTTAGATTATCGCTTATATTCAAAAACAAAGACCTGTCTAAACATATATGACAAAGTTTTATTATTGATCAACATCGACAAGGGATTGAAAAAGTCCGTAGCTATCTGCTATGCAAAATCTTGTGAAATTCAAAAGCAGCTTCGTCGGAATTTCATTAAGAACCTTCTTTTTGGATTAGTGACTTACTTAGCATATTCTTTTTACCTACTTTCTTTGATTAGTGACTTTGTCGGCTTAATTTACCACGCCTCTTCTTCATTCCACATTGCCAATAAAGACTTCGGTGGCCTAAATGTTACTTCTGTGGGGTGAAGAGGCCAATAGTATCTGGGTAAATTCCATCTCCTGCTGCGATTTTTACATTGATCTTTGATTATTTTCCCGGTTTAAGCAAATTGATGTCGAGTGTCGGCAGGTTTCATTTGTTAAACTAGATTAAGTCTTTGACAAAACAAAAACAAAACAAACTTAATTAAGTCCCATATACCCTACAAACTCAATATATATAGCTATTTTATGGATATGCACTCTCATCAGTGGGGGGCCAAGGACATCACCACCTTATTAGCCCCTTCATTTGGGTCATATACGTAATCTCCTTTGGCCCTATACCTAATCCCCTTTATTGGAAGAAATAATGAGCTGAATTGTAATTTCACATCAAACCAGTTATCCCCACTTGGCCATTAGAAAATGTTTAGGTCCAAATTGGGCAAAGTCTAAGGTTACCACAAGGAACTTGCTTGTTCTAGTTGAGCTGCAACTTGCATTGCTAAGAGAAGTCTTATTTTGATTAGAATAACATGCCGGCCACCAAGGTCCAAAGTAGTTGTTTTGAGATCCAAATTTACAAGGATGACGCTTCATAGGCACCCAGGTTGACTTGCCATCAAGCCTACAATTTGCTTCCCTGATTATCTAATAAAATAACCCTAACCCAAATATGGCTCACCTGCCATCCAAATATGACTAGTCTTGCAGCTCAATTGGTTAAGAGCATTCACCCATGTACCCCACCCCCCTTCTCCCTCCCCAAATATCGCTTGTATATAACATATGATAAGTTCTGCAACAGACTACAGTCTCAGGAAAATCACGAAGCTGCTTCAACAACTTTGTCCATCCAGAATTCAAAATTTTCCCATCTAAAATTATTTTCTTTGACTAAAAATATCATGAAGTTTGAGAGTTGGCTCAGTTTGATACAGAGGCAAATTACCCATCACCATCAGACTAAAATAGTTTGTACTACATGATAACATTCACTAGAGTATAAAATACCCACCCTAACCAACAAACTGAATTCTAATACTTTCCTGTAACAAGGCAATGCAGCTTTTTAGCCAGGTAAGGCCATGCCATTGTGTTTGTGCCCCCACAATAAACGCTTCCACTTATGTAACAAGCTGCATTCAAGAGTATGTATATGCATGAACGTACGTATGTATGTATGTATGTCCCTAGGATGGTATGTATGAATGCCGGCATGGTTTCTTCTTATGATCAGTTTGCATGATGCTTTAATCGAAAGATGCCATGAGACAGAAAGCCATGCAATAGAAAAAGCAAAAGTGTAAGGTCTTTTAAAATGTAAAACAAGAAACAAAAGTTCAGTATGTGTTCTTGTACAATTCAACAAGCAGCTCACCTCCAGCAGCTGCCCAATCCTTTCAGGCATAATATCTCTATATTGAGAAATGAAAAATATTTCTTTCTGCAGATCAGCTCTGAAATCATTTTCACATGCTGTCACGCTGTTTGAGTGAGATGCATTTGCACCGATGATGTTACTGCATATGGGCCACCATTTTTCTTTTGATAAAAAATTGGGAAAGGAGCTTTCTATAATTCTGGTTCAGCTATGCATAAAGATTCTGCGAATCCTGCAAACAAGAAGCAAACCAACATCAGTCACACAATTTGATCAAGTAATCAAGACTGCAAACGTATACCGTCATTTATTGGGTAAAGTAACAAACTACCCTGAATGGGCCAACATAGAAAATTGCTAATGAAGTCTAAAATGGCAAAAGACCCATCAACATAGAAAAGTCTGAAACACTGGTGAACGGTTGAAAACCCACGCCCAACCAAAATACCAAAGAAAGAATAGGAGAACGAGAGAGGGGCAGTTCAGTTTTAAGGATTCTTGTGTAGAAGCCAAAAATTCTTACAATGTAGGCCTCTAATTTAATATCGGGAACTTTGTGGAATTGACGGCTATGGGTTGCAGAATGAAAGAGATAATTTAACAATCTATACCACAATTTGAATCCCATAAATATTTTTCTTTGGGTGGATTACATGAATCCTATTTCTTAGCTGCTGGGGTCCTACTCCTACTTCAGCCAATGTTATTTTTAGTCTCCATTCACTCTTTTTTTGCCCATTAGCTTGAATGTACTGTTCCGTTTTCCTTTTTTCATTTCAGCGTGACCTTAGATCTTCCTTGCACATGATCCAACCACCACTAGTTCCTTTTTCTCTTTCCTCTTTGAATGTTGCCACCCCCTCCTTTCGAATTGTTACCATCATTCCCAAATCTATCTTAATTAATTAATAATGACAGACATCCACTCCCACTTTCCACATATGCATCTTAACAATCTCCATCTCACCAACCCCACCTTCCCACCTTCCCACTCGCATACTTTTGATCTCTCTTTTCCTGTGATCAATTTGTCCATCAGTCAAAAGCATAAGCATCTCTATCAGAATACAATGCATACTGTTCAAAACCAAGATATCCTTGCCTGCTTAATAAGATGCATTAATATTGCAATAAGAGAGCATATACCATAATGAACTTTTACCTAAAGAGAACGTATATGATTAAGAAGGAAACCACAAAATATGCCACAAGTCTACACATTCTCCGGCTTGATTTTTTCTCAAATACCTACATCGCAAACAACTTCATCTCTCAGCTAATCTCCCATAAATGAGAAAATATAAAAAGAAGAGAGAGAGAGAGAGAGAGAGAGAGAGAGAGAGAGAGAGAGAGAGAGAGAGATGGAAACTGAAAAAGTTGTATAGGAGATCTAGTTTGGGTACCATCTTAAACCGATCCATGGTTCCAGACAATATACCCCTTGATGCATCCATGTGATTGCCCTGGTTTTGCAGTATACTCAAAAAAGTTAAGACATATATACAATAGTTTTTTAAACAACGAATTTAATAAGGAGTGTATAAAAACTGTACAAGCATACCATTCGGTCAAGCAAATGACTATGACTCTCCACCTCTTCATGTATATCACCTGTTAACTGTAAATAAAACCCAGATCATTTTCCATTCTTTCCTGTATTTACTTATTTATTTTAAATCCTTCATCTAGGCAAGTACAACATTTTCATTTTGTAAGATTTAAACAATGATCAAACTCCAGCCCATCTCTTTACTATCTGCACTAATATATAAATCAACAACATCAGGAGGAACAGTTTCTTTCTAGCATCAGATTTGTGTACAATCCATGCGTGCAAGAACACATATTGTATAACACTAATGCCAGTATATGACGACATTGTGCATCTAGACTTATCAATGGTAAATAGGCAAGCTGTGTCTGTACGTAATGTAATTGAACACACTGCACCTCTTCTGGGGACTGTTCCTGTACAATTATTCAATGATACTCTATGCATCACAGAAATTTATCCAATGATGTTAATAATCGAGCATATCATAACCTGAATGCATTCATAAACATTATTGTAGCTACTAATGGTGTTGACAAACATATCTGACAAATCTGATACACTGGATGGCCTAAAGATTGACCTGAGTTCATCTTGAGGACCATGACAGAAAAGGCAATACAGGCCAGATTCCCCTGAACCCTCTCATGCTTATGCATCAGGCAACGATGTTTGCAGGATTCTAGTTATACCATTTGAAGAAAAGTCTGTAATGATGAATGTTCTACTTCCACTCCTAAATAGATACAGTCAAATCAGTTCCTAAAGATCCGCCATGCAACGGCTACAGCATATATATCCACTGTCTAAAAGCACAGGGTACATATCAAATTTACAATGTTGTAGAAAGAGATATTCATTAATAACATATAAAGAATGTTAAGGTATTTATGAAAAGAAGGTTGAAATCAACAATTGAATGACCAGTAAAGAGATCTTCTTATATGGAACTCACTCTCTTCAGAAAAACAACTCTGTCTTGTAAACTTTGCACGGCTTTGTCATTGTCATGCTCATTAATGTCACGGGAGTATGAGGAGGAGGCCCTAAGACCACCTTCCTCAAGACCATCTAAAAGAGCTGATTTGGAGGAACGGTGCTCCCTACAAAAAGAGTGAACATATTCAAGTATTAGACAAATTTAGTGTAAATACTGTTCTCACCTGGGAAACCTACTACTCCTAAATAAATTAGTACTTACCATGTCAAATTATTTTACAAAGCATATTGGTTCAAAACTACAACATATTTGGGGTTGACACCAGTACCTTGAACTAAAACTCAAAAGTGACATTGAAGATGAAGTTCAAAATTGTGGTAGCAATGGTTTGTGGCATGGTTTTGCAAGGAACAAAGCTTCTTGTTAAAAAAGAACTAGAAAACAAGTTGAATATACACATAATACTACTATGCTACGACAAAACAGAAGAAACATGTACTTTGTAGTATTTTTAAACTATGAATGTTTGAAGCAAGTACCACCCACCAGTGTATATGCCTAAATCCAAACCAAACCGTCAGAGTACAGTTAATTGTGTATTCTCACAAAAATAACACAAATCTAAGGGATCGGCCTCTCGAATTATGGCTGCAACTTAAAACTTTCAAAAATTCAACCGGTTTTGCACCATCATGCAAATCAACACCTTATCCCCTTTCTTACAGGTTTCGTTTTAACTAATCTAGACTATAACTCAATGCCATATAAACATTTAGCTGAACTAATCCAAGACCATGCATCACCTACATTAGCAATTCTAAACAAAATCCGTGAAAAGCATTTTCCTTTGGTACTTTCTCTGAGAAAATAAAGTAGCATTGCAATAATTCTATTCTAAACTTGTAAGTAAAATGAACGTTAAATTTCCCTCACTATATCCAAAATTTGTTTACTCTCATCAAGAAAATAACCTACATTAGTAAAATTTACCAAGATTAAGGCTTCGGATAGTCGCAGATTGAGCTCGTACTCAATGCTAATTATAAGATCTAACTAATCAATTTCGATATCAATACTCAAATTGCGTCTAGATAAAAATAAATTTTTCCTGAAATTTCTTAAAAGCAAGATCTTGTTATATGCAGAAGAGATGTAATATATTTGCATTTATAGAAACGAACCTTCTGTAGCTCATTGGTTTCATGCTTTCAATATAGGCAGATTCGGAGTCGTTTTGCGCTTGTAAGAGTTTGAATTAGGAGGAGGAAATTGAATCGGCTGATGAAGTTGAAGAGTGCAAGAGTTAAACTTTCAAGTGGTTGATGCTCCGTTTGGTTGCTGAGAAACTGTGGGAAATGAAAATGAGGGAAAGGAAAACGACGGAGAGGTGATGGAGGAATTGAATTGAACGGAAAGGCAGTTGATGGTTTTCCACGTGGTGCCACTGGCTGGGCTTGCCGCCAATAGGCTCAATGGTCCAAGTCTTTGCTTTTTAGGCCCAACAATACTTCAGTGCAGGCTTCAAAATTACTTACGGGCCTAACCGATACTTTTTCTTTTTATATTTGTTTTGTTTTGTTTACATAAATCATATTACGGGGGAGACGCAATTTGAACACAAGACCTCGAAGGCATGGGTAAACTACTCTTAACCACTTGAGCATTTAGTCTGTTTTTGACTAGGCAGCTGCCCGGCCGAAAATTTTCAGGAAAAAAAAAGAAGGTAGATATGTTACCCCAACCAAAAAAGAAAAGGAAACCCTATCTCTAGCTGCCCAGCCAGCCATCAACATATTCTTTTCTCTAGTTAAGTCTTTGTAACTTTGTCCATAGAGAGGCAGGGTAGCTGAGAGGATGAAAATAAAGGTAATCGAAGTAACCCAAAAAAATTTATCCGATGCCAGCAAATAACCCAAAAAATTGAATGCCTCTTCCTCTCTCTCACTCCGCCTCTCTGTGGGTGGTGTTGTGGGCAAGGTGGAAATCTTATTTCTACCTCTGTCTCAAGTTTATCTTATTATGTCTGGTGCGAGTCTAGTTTGTCTGTTTTTTTTAGATCTTTTGTCTCTCATTTTCTCTTTATCGTTAAGTTTGATGCCTATTAATGGGTTGGGTTATGAGTTTGTTGTGTTAATGAGTTGGGTTATTTAGTTCTTGTGTTACAGGGTTCGGTTGTCATGTGTTATCTATCAATCTTTTTTTATAGATTTTTTTAGTTTTGTTCATGGGTTGGGTTGTCAATGGTTTTATTTATCAAGTCGTTTATAGGCATTTTAGTGTGTTAATGGGTGGTACTTAACGCATGTAAAAATTTTACTTCAAATTTGTTTATTTTCCTAGATATCTAAAACATGTATGAAAGAGAGTTTGTTAATAATATCAATAATTTAAGAATTTAAGACTTCGAAGCTGCTCGTAGGGTAAAATGTTATATTTAAATAGTGTTGTTTTGTATTGCATGGCATTTACTTGTGGTTTTTGTTAAGCTTTTATATATGTATAAACATGCATTTGAGGATAATACTCATTACGTCCCCCGACTATGTGTATCTTTTTATGTTTATTAATGAACTTCACTTGTACTGTCAAGTTTAGTGCATAAGTTTTGTCCAGTCGACTTTCAAATCATAAATTTGCCATTGACTTGAGCTATAAGTCCCTTACTCTCATTGATAGTCTCTACATTAATTATTGCAAGTTCCTCTTGCAGTAGCCATCCTATAAAAATGTGGGTTTTTTAAAGCTTATAACTTTAACGATAGAGCATTTATACTTTTACACTTATGACAAGAGTTCGATTCTCACACTGATCTTTGAAGGAAAATAAAAGCTAAAATTTCCTAAGCATTTAGAATCCTTGGTTTTAAAAAGAATAGAAAAATTCAAGGAATTATGTAGAAAGATTGTGATGTTTTTATTTGTTGCGTTTTAGCCTTGTGATCGTAACACACTTCCTCTCCATCCTCCATTTATGATTTACTTCTCCTAATTTTTCATTACTCCTACTACCAAACATAGTATGACGTAATGATGTCAAAAGTCAAAAGCCACATTAATAATATTGAAGGCTCTTTCAATACCCCAGTCGCTGCGCAGGTGCCCTCCTCTACCTCCTCCTACCGCCAGTTTAACGCCGCATGACATTGCCTGCAAGCAACTCCTTGCTGGATAGAGCTGTAAATACACATTGATTGTTTTTAAGGCTGACACAATCCTTCACCATTGTAACTATTCCTATTTCTTTTCTTCTTTTTTCTTCTGGTTATTGATAGATAATGATTTATCCAAATTTGCAAATGAGAAGCTCATCGCAGAGTCCAAATATGAAACGAGAAGAGAGAAGTAGTGCAGTTGGACGCTGTCCATTTTAACCCGAAACCCTTCCTGAAAGAGAGATGAAAGACTATTTGCAGAATTTACCATGCAGGGTAGATTTTTAATGCATGAAAAACACTTCTGCATTATATGTAATCTGGAATCTCAGGGCATCAAAATAGAAGGGTCTTCAGCCCTGGTAAATAAACTCAGTTTTTAGTGTGTCAATGGAACAGTAAAAATTATTATACTGTTCCTTGAATCTTTAGAAATGCAACGGCAATGTTCAAAATCTAACATTCAGTTAAAAAGGAAGAGTTGATGAAGGCATTTGCTTCAATTCATAGATTCTTTCTCTTTTTCCCCTTGTCATCGTGTGATTTTCCTGTGTCAAAGGCCTACAGATACAAATGACTTGGCTGGGAGTGAGAACATCCAGACAGATCAAATACTCTCCCATATCATATCCCTCTAGATACAAGACAGCTACAATAAAATGCTACAAGCAGGCAATACAATGAAAACAACAGATACCAAAACAGATTAACTCCATGTAAATGTGAGCTGTAAAACTATAAAACCAGACCACCATGAAAGAGATGCATCATTGAAATATGATTAAATTTGTACATTGATGACGTGTAAGAGGAGCCAGATTAGTTTAAATTCCAAGTGAGTCATGAATCAGACAACATGAAATGACTTCCTCCTTATAGGACATCTAAGATGACAACATAGACACAATCCCTCAAACAATTTAACCGGCAGCTTATTGAGTTATTACAGCTTGCACCCTCATAGTAACAGTAAAAACATTAGCTGGTGTGCAAAAGATACTTGAACCTTAGGAGTGCTTCAAACCCAATGACACCTTCACGCTTTCTTTGGAATGCAACTAGGCACCTTCAGTAATCTCAGGTTTTCCATAAGGACATGCCGCACTGCTTTGCAGAAGCACCGTTTCGGATTTGATAGGAAATTTCCTTTCTCCCTAATGCGGCTCCCACTTTCAGCTCACAATTGTTCTCAAGCATTTAACACTTTTAGTTCATCTCTTTCATAGTTTGGCACCTAGCACACGATCTAGCATAACCAAATGAGAATAGGATAAATATATCTAAGAATATCTTTGTTAGTATGTGTGTATTTGTGGACAACAACATCAGATTAGAGGTCATGAATTAATCAGAAACTAACAGTCGTGACCAGAGTGAACCATTACTGATTAAGAGATTAACATTAGCCAGAATAACATTATGAATTGCAAAAATATGAACAGGCTTCACTAAGAAAAAACTACGAACTTTACAAGAACACATGTACAATTCTACACGAAAGAAGGAAACCCTTTTCTAATAAATAATTAGAATTATGTACTTCAGAAGTCAAAGCTTCCCATACCTTGCAACAAAATACATTAATGAAGATCAAAGCCTTCAGTGTGAAAAGTTGAGATATTCACATCCTGTTGAACTATCATCCATGTTTTCACCTAAGCAATAGGAATCAAGAAGAATTCCCTATCACCACCTTCACGATTTCAAATCCAATAATGTAGTCAATCAACAAAAGAAGCTCCGCATTGCAATTGCCAATCCATGCAGTCTTCAAAATCAAAACTACTTGCACAATCCAATAATGCATTTTGCTGATGCTCATAACGGCATATATAATTCAACCCAACAAGAACCTGACAAATAGCTGCCTCCGTCTTTTCTCGATCAGCAAAATACAATGTCTGTAGCAGAAGAACATTTGTTCGCGTAACAATCTGCTGTTGCTCGAAATTACGCTCGCTCTGCCATCTGATCATGTTATGTGCCAGCGGGGCAAGCCATCTCAAAATCCCATCAAGAGTCTCCTTCCAATCATGCGCAAGAGGTGCATCATATATTGAGAAATTCTTAGCATAGGACTTGAGATTAGTCCTCAGGGACATCCTTAAACTGGTTGGCAACATATGATACAAATCGTCCCTAGCTTCCTCACCCACAAGATAAGGATAGCGAAGCAACTTCTCGACAACAATTATAACATTAGCATAATGCAAAGCTAGAGCAGAGCCTCCCACGGTAGAAGGAGGAGCATATACCATTAACTTACTCTTGGGACCAAACCTGGCACCATTCATCCCACCACTCTTTGATTGAACACCCATTTGGGTTCGACTGAAACAACCTGAATGGTTCGGATAGTCTCTCCTCAAACCACCATTTGCAACACTGCAACCTGAACTTTGGCTACTCCTTTCCTCATAATTACCAGCACCAACATAATCATCATCATCATCATCATTAACAGAACTGCTTACTCTAAGGCAGTCCATGAAAATCCTCCCCGGGCTAGTTCCACACGGAAAATTAAAATCCTCTGCTCGATACAATCCCAATTCACCTCTCCTTGAATCAAATTGAGGCTTAAAAGCTGACCCCTTTTTCACCACCATAGCTTTCTCAACTGGACCCGAATGCAACCCGTTTTTCCTACTAAGAACTCTCTTCAGTGGCTCAGAAGCCACCTGAGAAACCCTTCTCGCGTCAACCGGACCACACATAGGAGGTGGTGAAGCTCCGCCAATTAGGCCAACATGGTTCTTGCCCAAAACAGAGTCACCAAAAACAGCACGAATAGTAGCATAAATGGTACAAACTGTCCTGGCCAGCAACTCCACAACCTTATCATAAGTTTGGTTCCAAAGAGAAACATCCTTGAGGTGTCTCACGTCTTGCTTCTGCCAAATCAGCTTCTGCTCAAAAGCCCTTTTGCTCTCCTCGTGTTGATTGTGCTGAAACTTCTTGGTGGCCTGTTCCAACTCATTCAAAACCTCCATTTCACTGTACAAATTCGAAGTGGCGTTCACATACCTCTCCATCCTCCTAACCATACCCTCCATGTCCTTCACCAAAAACCCCAACTCCTTCACATCAATAACCCCATTAACAAGGTCAGCATAGACATGCTCAAAACCCTGCAAAGCAGGCTCAACACACCTTTTTCCAAGCCTGGACACAACCGCAGCGACCCGGTTCAGGTCTTCGAGCTTCTCGGCCATTGCAAGCTCGATAAGATAGGCCTCGTCGGACGAGACCAAGTTCAGTACTCCTTCAGACTTCAAGATCTCGTTTTTGAGTTTTGAGATCTCGGAGTCTGTGAGGGACTTGCGGAGGTACACAGTCTTGGACATAACATTAGCTACTTCAAAAGAGAGAATGCCTATGGTCTGCTTCTGGGTTTTGGCGTTGTTGCTGGTGGGTAGGTTTTTGGAGCTTGATTTCTTTGAGGGTTGAAGAAGAAGAGCATGCTTGAGATTGGAGCTTACCTGGTTACCCATCTTCAAAATCCAAGGCTCTGCAACCATTGCTGCAAAGATCTGAAGCTCACGGCAACTGGGTCGAATTAAAACCCTTGCACAAACTCAACCTCAAGTGCAAATATGAGATACCCTTTTGGGCGTGCGGGCTATGGTATTGATTGGCAGCTGAGATTTTGCCCAAGAAAGTTGAAACAGAGGAAGCAGTAAGGAATTTGAGTGCTTTGGCACTTGGGTACTTGAGAACTCCCAGCGTGGGGAGAGAGTGAGAATGCGTAATTGATTGGAGGGAAAAAGATGGTGTCTTTCTCTTTGTGTGTATGTGGGTGAGTGGGAATCAATCACTGGTGGTGTGTTCTGAAGCAGCGTTTATGAGGCGCTCTCATTTTTCTGCTTGCAAATTGCAATTGATTGGTATTTAAAGTAGTTGAAAATTTTCAAAACATTTGAAAGTGGTTCTGACTTTCCGTTGTTTTTGGGGTTTTGAATATGTTTGTTTCTTTTGTTTTTGTGGAATTTTTTAATCAATATTCTCTCTCTCTCTCTCTCTCTCCTCTCTCTCTCTCTCTCTCTCTCTCCTTTCTGATGAATGATGGGTCAGGTAGGTACTCAAATTACTAGAGTTTTAAATAAGGGTCTCTTCTTGTGAAATTTATCAGATTTTTGGTTTCTCATTGAATACCAACGAAACAAAATGTGAAATTTAAATGGATAATTTTATTCAATAAAATGTATCCAAGTCAAACATGGAGCTTTGCTTTTCTGGGTTTCAGATTGAATGATTAAGGAACAACAAATACAATAATAGGTAAGTGGTTTTGACTTGAGGATATCTTTTGGGTCAACAAGAAAAAGAAGCAACTAAACCACAATCACCCCTAGGGTCTCTCTGACTTCACATCCAAGCGTTCATACTCTACACAGACAAACAGAATTGACCCAAGCACTAGGAACTGCCCTAACAATATGGTCACAACTAGACCTATCTATAAGAATAAGCACATACGTTTTCAGTTAGGTGTTTGTATATCTTTCTGAAAATAGTAAAATGGTAGGCAAACTGCTTTGCAACTTGTATGTGCATCTTCTAAATTCCAATGGGGTCAACTGTTTAAGTTTCCTAACATTCTGACCCTGCATATATGTTGGATTTGGATCCCTTGTCATGCAGAAAAACTTAAGTAAAACGGGAATAACATTGTTTTGCTATTCTCGATCAATCACATTATGTCAAATGAAAAAATTATCACACGTAAATAACTTGATTGACTATCAATAACAAAACAGTGTTATTCTCGTTATAGACAAATATTTTTCCCTTATAATAGGAAAATAGGTTATAAAGTAAGGGATGGTGGTGGTGGGTCCAATACTTCGGTGATGATTTATAAACATATCTGCTTTTAGCTTGCAAGTTTGTTGCTTTTTAGCTTGCAATTTTTGCTGCTAGCTAGAATTAATTGATTTAGGTGTCACCTGCTCCTCTAATTATGTTCTTGATCAGATTGACACTTCAGCTGGGCCTCTCATCGAAGTATAGCCATGGCCCGTGGATGAGTTGGAACTTCTCCATCTAACAACTCACAATTTTCCCTTTCTTCTCTATATCCTTGTTTCATTTCCTTTGATTTTGTCTTTTTGCCTTTTTATTTTCCCAATATAAAAGCAAGTAAAGCGAGTAAGAATTGTTAAAATCTTTGAATAGTTTAAGCTGTTTGCCCTTTCAATCTTAGATTTTTTTGGTGATAATATCGTGGAAAAAGACGTCTAGGGATGAAACTTGACTAAACTCATGAAGGGCATTTGTCAAAAGTTAATCATAGCTAGTGGGAGTTGGTCACTTGTTTTTTTTTCATGCAGACAACTTACAAAAGGTTAAGACTTGAGGGCTTTCATCACCGCCTCACAAATAATAACAAAAATAAACAATGACCAAGTCATCTCTAGCCTATGCACAAATTCTTGAGTTTCGCCACTAATTCAGTACTATTCTATAATTTTTCGATCGATAATTATTGTGACAAATACTTTTAAAAAAAAAGACAAAGTTTAACTTGAATTTACACCATTTGACGATTTGATTAATTTGTTTTCTCTTTTTTCAATATCATGTTTAAGGTTCATTTATATGATAATATTTAAGCTCTTAGAATAAAATCATGTGGGAAGGTCATCTCCATTTTGCAAATGCCTTCATATGGAGATCACGTGAATGTCAGAAGAATTCAAGAGCTAGCAGCTAGCTATATAGAAAACTTCATGTTCCTACTACTTAATTAAAATTAGATATCAAACATGTGGCTAAAACGTGATTTAATGTGGTGCCCATCTGCTAGGTGGCCTCTGTCTGCAGCTCTTTTAGTGCAGTGGAACATGCCTTTTTCCACTTTCTCTAAGCTTCTAGTCCTTCTCCAATGGCTTCAAATTGAGGAGAAGAAGTTACCGTTCCGTTTGGTTTGCAGAAAAAATTTGATGAGAAATAAAAGATTCTCGTGATATACAAGTTTTTATTGAAATTGAGACCACATTGATGATGTTAGATTGTTAGCAAATTCTCAAAGTTGTTCTAGAATGGAATATATATGTTTTTTTCTTTTTGTTCTTTATCAAAGTGATCATACAATGGAAATGAGTATTTGGTTATGAGACTAGAAAGTGCCCATCAATTAAAGGGCACAAAAGACATACAGTTAGAGGATCAGAGGACCAACTTGGCACACCTTTCCTTTTCTGTGTGTGTGTTTCTTTAGCAGCTTTGCCTATCATTATAGACATGCGTATTTTGCCTTTATCAGTCCAAAACAAATTAGCAAAAGAAATGCTCTTTTTAATCAGCTAGTCAAATACTTCCTCCTATGCAGAGTGATCAATTTCTGTACATCAATTTGGTTTGAATGAGTCACACAAAAAACCAATTTGCAAATTTGCTCTCCCAATTTGACACGGCAAATATGAGCAATACATTTAGCTAGCTTCAAACAATTGGCTTTACCATGTGCCTGTGGCAATCAATCAAGGTGGGGTTTGCCTAAAAGAAACGTCAAACAAAAAGAAATAAAAAAAAGATGATCAAAGCTTTCGCGCCATTTGCATGTAAGTTTGTGTTTGGAGTGGCTTTGTTGATGGGAATCCTTATGGGAGCAGGCTGTTCTACTTTTGCCCTACTTTTGCCCCCACAAGCTCACTTTTTTGGATTCTTCATTATTTTTTTTAAGACCTTTCCTATTAAGAGGAACGATAACATACTAAATTCACACACACTACACGAATGCTAGGACTCGAACTGAGGACCTTGCCTGATGGAGTAAATACTCCAAACCACTACACTAATAGGTCCTTTGCTTGGGTTCTTCTTTTCAACTTTTTTAGACTTTACATATTATAAACATTATAAAATGTCACTTTCATGGAGGAGGAGGTGTTCACACTTAGTTTTTTTTTTTTTTTTTTTTTTTTTTGGGTTGGGGTGGGTGGGTTAGGTTTCTTTTTTGACAATTGACTCCATTGGTTTGATTATTGAAATCATTGATCTGTAAACAACTCCATAATAATAATAATAATAATAATCAATCAAGCTCTAATCTTTGAGCATTTTAATGCTTGTCTTGTTTCAGAAGCCCATCTCTTACTTGTCTCATCCCCTTTTTTTCATTTTTTTTTCTTTCTCAAGGTCTAAGTTATTGAAAAGAAGAAAAAGAAGGTGATCGTGGCATAACTTCATTTGATGGTCTTGCCTCTAAATTTAATCCAACTCAAATTTGGTCATACTCTCTAAACGATACGATAAAAAGTTGGTGAAAAATTAGCAATACAAAAGAGAGAATCCTAACTTTGGGTTAAAGTATTCTTTGGCATGTTAACGACTTCAAATCGATTGTTGAATATTGCATCACTAGATGCATTTGAATTTTTGGAGGTTACACTCTATACTGTAGTGAGAGACATTTATTTTCTTGTTGCGTTCATAAAGTAAGTCAAATTCAAGCATATTCATCGTGAAGCTAATTTTGTTTATGAATGGATAACGAATTTAAGAAATTTGGTTAATTCACATTGGGGTAAAATTTTCTTTAGTCTCAAATTTCATAATTTTGACATAATGGGTGTTTTGGATTTGACGTTTTTTGTTCAAAAACTTAGAATAAAAATAAAAGGGGAAGTGTCATCCAATAGCCTTGTGATATGGGAAATTTTGGGTTAGACATGGGCCAAATATGCTAGTTTGGGTCTGCCCAACATTATAGGCGACACTCAACTGGTCATCTGATCCTGCAGACCCAAGAAATATACCCCAAAAATGGAAACTTTTGTAAGAGGACCTAGGTTAACAGAAGAACATTATTATGATCCACTGAAAATGATAATAATTAAAGAAAATTCACAAGGAAAAAGACCCTTGCAGGACCTCGACCAACTGACAATTCAGTGACACTTTAAACAGCAGCCAAATAGGTTTTTGTTGTCTCCCTCCAATTGTCGGATTGTGACATTGATCTTATTGATATTCTTCCACAAAACCACTCTGGCATTTCATTGTTTTTTTTTATTTCACGCTTATCACATGAATTGGGTAATGCCACGCTTATCATATTTTTATATCACATTGTGTATCACTTCTCTAATAGAGGTAGAGCCTACCAATACAATAAGGTCCACTTCTATTAGAGATGTGGTACATAATGTGGTATAAAAACGTGATAAACCTAGCATTTTCCTTATAAATTATATAAATTTAAGGCTACAACATATGACATGAAGTTTATTTTGATTTTAACTTAATTGTTTGTACATATACAAAATTAAAATTTACTTGGAAACTTGAATAGTGGAAAGGAAAAGTGGGTTTTCTTGTTTACTTTGTAACTTGTGGTGGGTTCTTGTATTTGCATGGTTTCTAAGGTCCAAACGACTGTGCAGTCCTGGATTTCCTTCTAGATTTGCCAAACAGTCAGAGATCATATAGCATATAGTGCTGTCGATTTGCAACTTCGACAATATTGGCATTTGTTTTGTTTTGTTCAAAAGGTGTGCTGTGTGTAAGTGTGAGTATGACATTTTCAATACCCAAAGTAAGACAAAGGGATCTTTCTCTTCTCACTTTTCAAGAAGCTGAACTCCCAAAGTGAAAAAGGATGAAAGGTAATAGAGGCTCTTAACATTGAAAAGGTCATCTACTTTGGAAAATGTTGGACTATATTCCTCTTTTTCTCTCTCACTTTTTCGGGTGACTGCAAGAGAAATTTGGACAAAGATTCTCTCGTCACGTAATAGATTGGGGGTGTACGTCATTTATTGTTCAACTAAAACATAACATGTATTACAAGTTTTGATTTATAATTCAGATTATGGACTTCTGTGCCACTCAATCTGTCGCATGACAAAGAAGTCCCCGCACAAGTTCTTCTCCATAACAACATGCACTTAGAGTTAAGATTTGTAGTGTTTTACTATCGAAAAAGAGATTTCTTGTAACATCATGAGTTCTTCTTATACAAACAAACAAAATTCATGAGTTGGAGATTGAGGCCCAACTGGACTTCATTGGGCTAAAGGGTCGAGTGTAGGCATAAATCCACAGGCTGGTCCATCATCCAGACTGAGTTACAATTTATAAATAAAAGAAAATAATATTACTTATTTTATAAAAACACTAGCATTTTTCGCATGCGCTTCCGTGTTTGTGAGAGGTTTTTTTTATAAAAAAAATTTAATTTATTTTAAAATTAAAAAATATAATAGATAGTTGTGTTCCATAAAAATAGGATTCATTATCTGATTTTTTTTATTTTTTTATTTTTTGTAATATGAAAAAGTGTAAATTTACCATATTATCCTCATTTAATTAATAATTTCAATTCTTAATGTTTACATTAACCACGATATTTTCTGATATTTTGAATGTTTTACTATTCTCTGCTTTTGATATATATAAATCAACGAACTGTTGTTGTTGTTATGAATTGGTCTGGTCATCTGATTTGAACAGATAAGATAATAATGGAAGACCAAGGCCACCATCACTCACAGTCACACACCTCAGCTCCACTCATTCATTTTACAAATCCAAAGAAAATCAGACAACAAAAGCTTGGAATATTTGACCATTTATCTGTTATTATCTGCTCCAAAGAATCCCTCTCTTCGAATATTTTCTGCCTTTTGACTGTATTTTTGGAAATTCACACATAGGCCCCTGTTGTATAGCTTCTTCATGTGTGACGTGCTTTGGAATAAATTTTGGCTGGAAAAGAAGTAAAGAAAAAGAAAAAAAAACAAAGTCGTTTAATTATTGGCTTTTCTTTATTGTTGAAAATGACCGCTCAGTTCCTATTTATGGTTTTTATAATTAGAAACTGAATAATACTTTTTTTATTATAAGCGATAGTCTAACCTACATAGAAAGGGAGGAGAATGAAGGTTTTTTCACACACACGCACACAACTAAGATATCATGAGAATTTGAACTTAAGACATCTTATTTGCAAGTTAATGTCATTTTCCATTGAGTTAGACCCTTGGTGCTAAAGAACACTTTGATTAATAAAAGATTATGAAAAAGCATAAATAGAAACTGAATAACCCTTTTGTTAATAAGGCAAAAATCATTTGACCCAAATTATTGTTCTTATCTTACATTCCAATAATCAAATTTTTTTGTTTTTTGTTTTCTTTTGTTTTTATGATGAATTATAATGTCGTGATGAGTCCAATGTTCTTTGGAGTTTCTTCTTTTTCTTTTTTGGTATGATTTCTTTCTTATTATTTTATCTATTACTTTAAGGCAAAACTTGGTTTGGTCTAAAGTGGTGAACCAAACAATATAAGAAAACATCAAAATGGATTCAAGTTCAAGCTATTGCAAAATAACTCAAATTTGTGGAGACTAATTCATGTACGTTAGTAGTACTAATTCAAAACAAATAAGACTTTCTTATTTTTTGTTATATTGGAAGGAATGCGCGTATGACTATAATGATTTGTCATCACCCGTGAACTCACGATAAACAAGATTCCTTTTTTGTTACATTAGAAGGGATGTAGATGATTGTAACTGTTGGTCAAATTGGTTACTAAACACATAACTCGTGAATGTAAAACATTCGATGAATTACTTGATACGAGTGTTTTGCGAGTAATTGCACATGTTCGAAATTCGAGTTTAGGAAATTCGAGTCTACGAGTAACAAATAATTATCATATGCAACTGTTAATGATCGTGTTGGTCCCGTTGATTACAAGATACCATTCAAAAATGTCGCCTAAACCTTTGGCTCTTTTTTTAAAATGAACAAAAAGACATGAAAAAGATGTCACAAAATTTGTTTTGTTTGTGTTATTTAAATATACGATGAGCAAGCATGGACAACTTTTAGGATATGTAGCTCTAATTATATACTAATTTGCTTTACGCCTATGGTGGAGACTGAGCAACTGGTGCTGGAAAAAGGAACCCTTTGACTACATCATGACCGTTGGATCCAATCATTAAACAAATCAGTTTTCCACCATGAAAATGGCATCTCATTTTCCCAACCAATCTTCATCCAATTCCAAAACCCAAACTTGACAGAAGAAGAACTGCACATTTCATTCATCAACCAAAAATAAAAATAAAAATGAATTCTATGGAACTGTAAATTGGAATTAGCAATTTTACAATTGGCAAAATCACGTGCATGTTTGATCACAAATTAACTCGATGAGCACACATACACCGTTAGATGAGATCTACAGAGACTATTTTACAAATTAAATTATATATAAAATTTAAAAAAAAAGACTAAAAATTTCTTCAGGATTTTCCTAAACCCAAACGGGATCGAATCTGCTGCTCCCGGCTACACCGGAACAAAAGCCGAGACAAACGGAGCCGGCTCGTAGCAGAAGGGCGCCGCCGGATGCTGCCACTTCTTGAACACCATCGACGGCGCCGATTTCTCGGCCTCCGCCCCCTGATGATGACGTGGCATCTCCTTCTGCTGGTGCTGGTCACGGGATTTGGTGGTGTCTATAGGGCAATCGGGGGAGACGAGAGGAGAGAGGAGGGGGATAGCGACGTTCCAATCGGGGACGCGATTTATTTGTAAGGAAGAAGGGGGCGGGGCTCGCCGCTGGAGGCGGCTGGGCTGGCGGCGGTTGCTGGAGGAGCTTGGTCTGGGTGCGTCTGCCATTGATTTTGAGGTGATGAGATCTCAGAGAGAGAGAGAGAGAGAGAGTGAGGGATTTGGTTTGGCGTCTGGCAACAGATATAAATAGAAGAGTAGGAAGGAGTGGAGGGGTATTGTGTAATTATATATGCGGAGAGAGCGAGGAGAGAGAGGGTTTTGTTTTGGGGGCTTGAGGAGAGAGAAAGGACGAAAGGGTCAAAAAATTGAAAGGGTGGGGGCTAGCTGAGCTTGGGGACGTATGGTTGGCACACGGCTTTGGCTCAATTTTACACCCCGTCTTTGGCGGTTTCGCGTTGGGCAGGCTAATCACAACACGCACGCACACCTTTGTTTCCCTGATTTTTGAAGTGTAAATTATCCTTTTGACTTTATTTTATTTTATTAACTTCCTTTATTTGCCACACACCGCGAATTTAGTCCTCACTCAACATAAAACTAGGATTCACGAATTTAGTGTTACATGACTTAATACTCGTGTCTCTTTTCTGCATGATTTTCTCGATTTTCAAAATTTAAAGTGAGAGAAAAATGTGGTTTGTGTTCAACTTTAAGAAGGCTATAAGGCGAAAATTATGGAAATGTGAAACTCCAATTTCACTTAATCTATACTTTCAGCACTTTAATTCCAATATAGTTACTTTCTCCACTTTTATTTCCTTCACCTTTAATCGTTAAATTGCACAAGTACATGATATCCTAGCAAATCCAAATCCAAAAGCCCTCAATAAAGCCTTACATCTAATATAGTTAAAGAATATAAGTTCTGGAAAAAATAATTATAAAATAGATTGAGAGGAGGTTCTTCGCTTGACTGCACAATCTGTCAAATTCCAAATCCACACAATTTGTCAAATTCTAGACACACACAATTCATCTAATTTTATCTTGCCCTAACCATGACATAATTGCGGCATGTCTACACAACTCAATCGAAAGAAAAACAAAGGATTTTGCCAACGTGCTAATTACAAGAGAATTAAGGAAAAGAAGTTGAAAGAGGAAATTCACACCCCTAGTTTAAACACGTTATTAGTGAATTAGCAGTCAACTAATTGAAAATATTACAAGAATCTCAATGCTTAAAAGTTAAATGTGAATTGTGAAATTTCTCTCAAACTTTCACCAACGAAAAAATGTCTTCACCTTTTAACAATGGAAAGGAAAGTGTAAAGTAATCTCTCTCTCTCTCTCTCTCTCTAATTCGAAGCTGAGCCGAAAAGCAATTGGCAGCTCCATCCAGCTATAATATATGACCAGACCAGGACCAGCCAACAACCTCCCCAACCGAAAGTTAACGGTGACTGAGAGGGCATCATATAACTGATATGAAAATGCGTACGTTACAAATTATAATTTTTTAAACCGGGCCCACCACCGACCATTTTGAGTAGGAGCCACTAGTAACGTCATCGAAAAAGACGACGTTCAAACCCACATCTCCACGTACCACTCATCTCAATCCAACGGCTGAGATGCCAATTACGTGGCCGGTTCTAAGCCTTGATTAGCCCACAGGATGTATGGACCGGTGTTTTGCATGTGCAAGGCTGTAAAAACAGAAAGAGGCTGCCAAACCAGTCAAAACCAAGTATCTGTTGGTCAGGGATATATACGTCATTTATAGAATATTCGCATAACTTGTCATCTTTCTTTCCAAAACCTTATTTTCTTTTGCTTATCGGACAAGAAAATAAGTTAGTTAACTTGTTGATTGGTCAAGTTTCTACACAAACACAATCAACTTCCCAAAAAAGTAGATAAAGAGAGAAAGCCCTGGATTTATAAAAACTAGGGACTCTTCTCTTTTTAGACTAACTACACAGAAAAGCAGCCCCAAATGCAACTCTCTCCTCCCCTAAATACCATATACATATAATGAATGCCTCTATGTGAAAAGCATTTTGAGCTCCTCAATTCTGGCAGATCTTACTTCCTCATCAGTGAGAGCTCCAGCAATCATCTTTTGCTTCCTGGCCTGAACTTGTTGCATGCGTTCTTCCACTGAGTCCTGCAAACCAATCAATTTTTATTTTTTTTCAGCTTCTCAATCATTCACATTTCATAATCAATCACCAAATTAGAGAATTCAGAATGAAAAACAAGAGACGTGCGGGGATGAGATTAGCCAAGTTCCTTAACATGCTCAAATGCCGTGGATGGGTTACCTTGACAATAAATCTTCTAACAACAACAGTTCGCTTTTGTCCAATGCGATGAATTCTCATTATTGCTTGCTCCTCAACCGCTGGATTCCACCATGGATCCTAAAAGAGGGTGAAGACAACATTTTTAATATCAGCCGGGAGGAAAGGATTAATTTTAGCCAATACATGCAAATGATAGATACAAAGATAGAAAGTACCATTATAAAGACATTAGATGCTGCAGTTAAATTTAGACCAACACCACCAGTTTTCAAAGACGTCAACAACACCTGAAACATAATGCATGCAGAATATTAACCAACAAAAAGATTACTGCCAAATATTAACATCAAAGAGAAAAATATGTGATTGTTTCTGCTAACCATTTTCTGCCTGGTCTCATTGAACTCGTTCAATACCCTTTCTCTCTGTGTCTGGGACAGCTTTCCATCAAACCTCAGAAACCCAATTCCTCTTTTCTTCATAGGGGTCTCCAACAGATCCAAAAATGCAGTCCACTGACTGAAAACAATGCTCTTTGCACCAGAATCTGACCGAAGGATATGTTCCAAGCAATCCAAGAGCTTTAAAACCTTTGAAGATTCCGTCCAATTTCCCTCAGTATTAGCCTGGAAACGGCTTTCTGATGGGCAGGCTATAAGGTCAGTGTATTTGAGCCATTGCCGACATATTGGACATCGACCAGTAGCTGGTGTCTGCCAGCTTGAGAGAAGACACTCCCTGCACATCTTATGCGCGCATGGTGTAAGTACAGGATCATCTGCAAGCTCCAAGCATATGGGACACTCTTTGTTTTCACCCCGACGTATACTCTCAACAACCTCTTCAACATAGGCTTGGGTGGGGACAATCTGCTTTGAAGTGGAAGCATCACGATTAGCTTCAAGGAATCTACTAGCAAGCTCGTCCAAGTCTGCAAACTTTTGGGGATCACTCCGACTTTTTATCTTTTGTGAATCAGCGCTACTGTATATATCCAAAACAAAAATTCTTAGAAGCAAATCAATATAACGAACAAGGAAAAAACATTGGTAGTAGTTAACCCATTTCCACCTCATCACAAGATATGGGTGGTTGCAACACTGCCTCAATCGGAGTAGTAGCTCAAGGATATTTGCATAGTTGTGAAGAACCTTGCCTTGTGCCACAAACTGATCAAACTGGACCTGTACATTTTGCATAAAAAATGGTTAGATCCATGTATGATAGAGACTCAATATTAATAGACTATGAATAAAAACTAGGCATGAGGAAGTACTAAGAGATAACCAAACTGTGAACAAAGAGGTAAGCACGTTTGCAAGTACAGTTTCAGCTGGGTCCACAATTAGTGACCGGAAAACTTACTTTTGATCTCCTAAAAAGGGCATCATAAAAGTAGCGTTCAGCTTCTGACTGTTCACACTCAATGGTTTGAATGTCAGTTGGAGGGAGAACAAGTATGGGCCTGAATCAGAAGCATCAAATGTTAAAATTCTTCAAAGAGTTTAAAGGCAGGAGAGAGAGAGAGAGAGAGAGAGAGAGAGAGAAGTTCAAAGGAACTCAAGAAGCATAATTACCTTCCTTTTTTATCCTTTGTCTCCTTTGTTCTTCTTAACATTAATGACCTCAAAATAGCCTTTATCAATCTCAGTCCTCTAGGGTCACCACCCTCATAAGGTCGTTGAATTAATTTACTCCACCTAGTTACAGATAAAACAATATTAGTAATGCCATAAGCTAACATGCCCACTAATTCCCCGATTGAAGTAACAGTTGTAATAGCTGCAATAGAATAGCAAACAATTGCAACATGTTGTCATACCATGCCCAGTTGCACCATGGTTCAACATGCAAGAAGCATAAGAGGCTGTAGAGGTCTTCCAAATTATTCTGCAGCAATTGATGACCAATGGATTTCATAAATAACGTTACAAGTTAAAGCAATGAATAACCTCTCCTAAACTCAATGAGAAACAACTGATTAAAGTTCTGTAAAAATGCACTAAACAAAAAGAAAAGGCAAGTACTGTTGAAAGAGCACAGTGTAATATATGCTTCACTTATGATTTGTCCCTGCCATTGCAATTTCTAGCATGCATATTTGCATATTTATCAAGTATGACAGTAGAAGGTATACCTGAATAGGCGTTCCTGTCAAACACCATCGACAATGGGAGGACAAGGCAAAAGCAGCCTGAGCAACTTGGGTCTTTGAAGATTTAATGCTATGTGCTTCATCAAGCACCACCCTATACCAGTCGATCTGGTGGAAAATGCTGTTCTCCCCATCCTGTATCATAATTAAAGTATCAATTTGATGAAGAAGATGAATGGATTTGGTTTAGTATATATTAACAAATTACAAATACTAAAAGCTGCCTAAAACTGAAGGTAATGGTTTCTTACACTTTTATAAGATGTAGACAAGACACCATATGTTGTCAAGACTACATCTTGTACTGATATCACCTTGGGGTCAGTGGATCTGTATCCACCATAGTGGACAAAAATGGAAATGCTTTCCGACTCTGAATGGGTTTCAAGCTCATCCTGAGAACATTAAAAGAACTGATGGGATATCTTGCAAAGTAGAGAAATATAGTGGCATATTCAAATTCTGATTCAAGGTGTGAGCAAATGAATTAGAGATGTGAAACTCTATCCTTTCTGGCACCATTTATTTCATGCCTCAAAATTAAAATTAATTTTTTTTTTTTTAATAAGAAACTGTTCAATACAAAAATAGAAGATTTACCTTCCACTGGCTTAACAAAGACATGGGACAGACAACAAGAGTGCCTCCCTTTGGTTTAAATGGGGTGCTTGTATCTGAATCTATCCTCCTCCTCTTTGCAATTTCAATACTATTAGAGCTTCTGCCTGGTCTTGCAAGGATTAGAGCAATTGTCATCACAGTCTTCCCAAGTCCCATTGCATCTGCTAGGATCTGTAAAGAGACTCTTTCAAGTTAGAGATTGTACATGACAATAACCAAAGCACAGAAAGGAAACTGAACAGCGTGCTAGAACAAATTAAAGCAAATATGGACTGGAGGATGATAAACAAACTCACTCCTCCTCTTGCCATCTGTGTTGCAGTTGGAAATTTTGTGGTTGCCTCTCCCGTGAAGATGTTCACATAGACTGAAGAAACCCTCCTGACAAATAGCATGTTTAACTACGTCATAACTTGAGACCTATTTAAATTGTCTATATGGCTGTAGCATTTGCTATGACAGACAATTTTTAAAATAAAAAAAAAGGTCATGTTTGCCTTTCTTCCATTTCCAATTTGTTTAAATTACATACTCATCACACATATGATAGGCCGCCCAGCAAGGATGAAGAGTTTGTGTCGCCTTCTCAACATCAATTCCCTTCTCTAATTCAGACATCCAGTAGAGAGCTTGTTTCTGGTATGGTTTCAGAACACACGTGAGAGTACTTGGGGGTTCCATCTCCTAAAAGATAGAGAGAAAGAGAGAGGTCAGACAAGAGGATATTGATGACATCCAAAACCATATTTACTATGAATTCCAAACAATATAAGGATTCAAAGAGCCTACCTCCAAGTCATAAACATCTGCTGCACCAACAATCTTATTTAGAGATGACTCTGTAATGGCTTGTTCATCTCTGCTTTCTTCTGAAGGCTGTTGGCAACCCTTTCTTCGTTTCACTAAGGGCAACACAGGAGCACCATCGTCTGGAATACGCTGTTTTGAACCATGCATGTCTATGTTATTAAGGGGATATATCCAGGATAATCTATGTGTTTACATCTAGCACACACACTAACAATGAAATATGTATTGAAACACAAATATTGGAAATCGAAATATTCAATTGTATTTCTCAAAGAAGTATCATTTGAATTCAAACAGCACCACTGAAAGCGCTCACTGAACCGATGGCATTCGAACCAATTTTAGGATTTGCTTGTACCAAGGGATTGAATTCTTTCAAAGACCTCATTCAGATAATAAAAGTACTCCAATCACAATGTAATCTTTCACTTGGTACAACTATTTGTTGGTCTCCAAACTCCCAATAGCATTTAGTAATCACCGTACATGAAAAAGATCATGTGCAATAAATGGAGAATTGGCAAACCACCTCAAAGATAATCAACAAAACTTTCAATATTTAAGCAATTGAGATCAATGCAAGTGAAAAAAAAAAAATGAATGAAAACCATACTTCAATATTCAAAAGGCGTTTTCGGGAATCAAGTTCTTCTGGGGTGAATTCAGCCTGGATGAAGCAAAAAAAAACATGTGTCAATACAGCACAAACCAACAAAAAGTAGAGTTTCTAGTGGCTCGATTTGCATCATGCAGAATGCTAATATCACTACAGGAGAAATAGGGTGTACCTTCTTATATGGCTGAATTTTCAGCAATTTGAACTGACTGAGGAGAGGATAAATTGAAGAATCAATGTTGGGGGATACATCTAGCCTCCACGACGAGTGGTCACCCTCCGTGAAAATTGAGTGGTGAATATAAAAACTGTAACATTTAACAATCAAACTCAATAAGAACTGACAAAACTACGTAGGATTTGTCCAAGGAATGCATGTTGTTGAAACAACTGGATAAGACTTATACCTTACATACAATATGACCTCTTGCATCATAGAAAGGACTTTCGGTGCAGCTATACAACGCCCACGAAGTTTAACTTTACCAGAATTTACAAGCGGAATAACACACTTTGCCCATTCCATGGGAAGCCGACCAATCTATACATCAATATAGAACATGTCATTCTTTTATCCAAATAAACAAATGCATTTAACTCAAACATATAACAAGATAACCGATTTTGTTAAAAAGGACGGACAACTTAAGCAAATACTAAAAATGCAATCTGAGAACACAGATATACCTCTCCAAATTGCTTGGTTGAGAAACGAACAATCCATCTGGTTTTGTGGCTGGAGTTTGCGGAAGGAAAAGAGAAATGAACAATCTCATTATCAAACAATTTCCTGCCTTTGGAAGTAGAAAGTGCAGTGACAAATGTCCTTCCCACCAAAAGCCAATCCTGCTCTGTGGGGAAGTCTCCATCCTCCAAATTTTTAGGCCTCGTCTGTTGAACCAAAGTTACTTGACAATCAGGATCTTCCTTCTTTACCTGGCTATTAGGCTTCAATCCCTTATGCGAATCGGGCAACTGGGTTGAGATACAAGCCCCTGGGCTCGTATTTGTCCGCTTAACCGATATCCCCTGACCTTCGAGGATGTAATTTATGGCTGCATCTGGGTTGTCACCGCATCGAGAGAGTACTAGTTGAATTAAAAGTTCGGATATTTCAGACCCCACAACTGCTCGGATTTTCTTGACATTCTCTTCCTGTTGGGTCAGACACTCTTGCTGATCAGGAACTTCCTTCTTTTCTGGGAGCTCAGGCTTAGACCCGTGAAGCTTTTCCGCTTCATCTGCCTCCTCAGAGGCCTCCAGCTTAACCAGGGTCGTAATGGGTTCCACTCGTAGGACCAAACCCTCTTGACTATCAGGAACTTGACTCGGTACTAAGCTTAGAGGATTGGCCTCATCTGACTCCACAAAGGGCTCTTGCTTGATCCGAATCGGAACAGGTTTTGCCTGCTGAATCAAACCCTCCTGGCTCTCAGGAACCTCAGTCTTAACAAAGCTTGGAGGGTTCAACCCAGAAAGAGTTTCAGCCCTATCTGACTTCTTGGAGCTCTCTTGCTTGATATGGGTGGAAGTAGGATCCGGCAGTTGAGCCAAAGTTACCAAACCCTCTTCACTATCAGGAACTTCTTCCTTCGCTAATCTCTGAGCTTCGGCCTCATCTGCTACCTTGGAGCCCTCTTGATTGATCGGGGCTGAAATACGAACCCCAGTGCTCGTATTGGTTCGCTTAACAATCACCACCGTAGGAATTTCAAATTTGGGCATTTCAACTGATGAGACTTTCTCTTCCTCTGCGCCGTTTCTGGTGTCCATGTCTTCGATCATAGACACGGAACAGAAGCAGAAGACGAAACAATGGGAACTAGGGTTTAGGAAATGGAACGGAGATTGTGGGGAAGAGGAGAACGAGAAAAGAGAGAGGGAAAATGGAGAAGGCTTTCTGCGCCTTTGAGTTTATAATGGAACTGGTTTTGGCGCGAAACAAAGTTTCTAGTTTTAACCTTCTCCAAATTTTCGCGGCCTTTATTATCTGATATTTACCCTTTATTGCCAACATTTTGGCGCCAAAGCCCAAAGCCCAAAGGGTGAGTGAATGAGTGGGTGAGTAAATTGTTGATTTTACCGCGGAAAAACTGCACTTGTTTCCATGAATGAGATACGTTGTCGTTTGGAATGTCACAGATGGAATAATTGTGGTTCACAAGATTTGCTGCCTGGTTGGGGCTGGGTATGGATTGACGGTTGACCTTATAAATACAATATGGTGCACACGATCACAGGAAGCATGTAATCAATTCTCATCACTTTGTTGACATTTGTATTTTATTTTATTTTTGTAAGTACAAGCAAAGAAATAAATAAAAGGCAAATTCCTACAACAATAGTGACAATTTTTGACACGACATGATAATATAACTTCGAAAAAATATGAAATTAGCGAGCTTTATTGACAATTGCTTGACACAAACACCCATATAAAACGACCTACTAAATATGACTAATAAACGAGCCATATTGGTGCCAAGCTTAATGACCCAACTTTGACGCGATAAACATGTTTAACTAGTATTATATAAGTTTTCGACAACCAAAAAAAAAAGTATTATATAAGGAAAATTAGTTATTTTTTCCTTTATTAATATAAATTGTATTGTACGTGAAGATGTGCAATTATAAGACTATTTTTATGGTTTTGTATGTATTCATATATTAAATTTATTCTTATTTGATAACTGATGTAGAGTGATAGGCTTAGTTCATAGTATTGGAAGCATACTTTGAAATTCTTGGCTCAAAATTTAAATATCCAAATACAAAATAATTATAAACAAGTTGGGTTGGGGATGAGCTACTTGACACGATTAATTAAATGAGTCAAATTAAGATTTATATCTGGCAAATAAAATAAAATTAAGATTTACTATTTTTGGACACAAACAGAACAGGACCGCTTGATCTAAATTGCCACCCAAAGCCCGGTAGAAAAGCTAAAATAGGGCTAAAGAAACAAAAGAAACCAGGCCCAGCTATCTTCTGTTTTGTTGGTAACGATGTTGGAGGATTGGAATTGGACATAATCTATTGTTGTCGCCCAACTGAATTGAAATTAGGCACAGCAATCTTCTGTTTTTTTGGGTCCAATCTTCTGTTCTGTTGGTTGACAATGACAATTCCGAAGGTTTGGAATTGGAACTAATTTATTGGTAAACAATGCTTTCAAATAACCATGAGTAATCAAATGAAATAAATTCGTAATGGCGTGTTTACTAATTCGTAATCGAAATCAAAATAAGAAATTTGGCACATTTGTTACTTGACACGACACAAACCATTACCACCACTAGCCAAAACCAACAATAGCTCCCGCTATAACGCCATTTTGAGTTTTAGAAATTAATTATTTTGGGTTTGAATTCAAATTATCTTCCTCTTTGTAAGATTAACAAATTTAATGTGATCAAACAAGAATAAATGTTGATTAAACCAGTTGATCAAGGTAGTATATTCGTCTTGTCTCTTGCACTAAAGTTCAATACCTTTGAAAGAACAACATATAAACCTTAGCAAAAAATGGGTAGGAAAAATGGATTTGTTTGTATTAATAAGTGTGTAATCCTAAAACTCAAGTCTCATCTCTCTCAAAAAACACTTTAGAGCCATTTTCATTTTGAGGGAGGAGGAAGCAACCGTTCTTCCTCCCCTCTCCCCTCCTCTTTTCCTCCATTCTCCCCTTCTCCCTTCCACCCTTCTCTTCTCTTATCTTCCCCCATTTTCAAAGACAGAAGGTTTCCTTATTTGTCTTTCTTTTTTTCTTTTCTTTTTTTCTTCCACTCATCACAAGAGGATGAGTCTTGGCGTCGAATCTCTACATGCATTTTAGTGTTGGATCTCTATCACCATCATTTTTGCGGTTTCTTCATGTTTGGAATAAGTTGCAAAAACTCTTTGGGTTTTCTGTGTAGTTTTCATTTCTCATTTTGTGAGAGTTTTTCACCTCTCATTTGTGATAGTTTTCCACCTATCTTATGTGAAAGTTTCTTTGTATTGCTATGGCTTGGTTTTTTCAAGCTTTATCTCTTTGTTATGAGTTTGTACTCTTAGTTGGAATGCCTATATAAGAGTTTCTTTGATTATGAATGATCGTTAGTAGAGGAGCCTCATATTGTCTTAATTTTGATGTTAGATTGCTTCGTTATTGTAATTAACCCTTGTGGCAAGTTTGTATTGACCTTTTGGTGGTTAGTGACTTTTTTTTATTGAATTCTGAATATGTATGGGTTTTTTTCTTCCGGCAGCTACAAATGGGCTGGGCTGCTTTAAAGAGCGAATTGATGAAATTATCCCCTGTGTCTGAGTTTAAAGATCAAGCCCCTTCGAAAGGATAGTGAAGCCTTATGAAACACCTTGGTTACCTTCACTAACAAAAATAACAACAGCTTACAGATAAATTCTTGGTTTGGCATGAGAAGCTTGTGGCATATAAGCTAAGCATGAGAGAGAGAAATGACTGCGATTTCCTATGAGAAACAGAGTTTTTAAGGCATGGGAGAAGGGATTCTAAGAGGATTCGTTGAGGAAAGATAAAGGGAGAGAGATGAGGGCAATGAGTGTTTTCCGGTAGCTTGACAGAGGCTCTGTCAAGTGTTAGAACAACCTGCCAAGAGGGAAAACTAAGGAGGAGGAAGATGAGTTGAGCACGAAATTGTTGGGTTTTGGAAGTAAGAGAGGAAGTTTGCTCTTAGGTTGTGGTCTTATCTCCAGTTAAGTGCTGGAAGTTGCAGATATTTTCCGTGGTTACTTGGACCTTTCTAAGGTGATGGGCTAGTTCACTGAAAGGAGGGGCCAACTTCCTAAAGTGATGGGCTATATTTTCTAAGGTAATGAGCTATTTTCTCTTCTTTATGTTTATCACATATTTGAGCTTAAGAAATGAGCTTGAGTTTCGGAGCTTCCAAGCAGCCCAAAACTTCCATTTCTCGGTTCATCAATGGGCCTCATGAAAACTCGTAACCATTCATACTACAACCCGCTCAGTAAGCCCTAGGCATTCACGTAGCTTGGAACAACTTAAGCTTGTAGCGTGGCGTGTTGCTTATTTGCTTGGCATGGCACGTGTGCAAGCGTATATGATGAACTCTTGCGTACCCAAATTGGGTTTCTTCCCAAGTAGGTGTCGTACTGGGCCAGGAATTTATTCGGGCAAAACCGTGAATTTTTTGGACCTCAACAGAATGCAATATAAATTTTTTATAAAAAAAAAAAACCGATCATAAAGTCTTTCAATTATATATATATATATATATAATCATCATAAAGATTAGGGGTGGGCGTGGTCCTCTTCAATCTGGTTTTCAGCTTACACCGAAACTGAAATTGATACTTCAATCGATGCAGTTCAGTTTGATTTTGGTGAAAAAATTATGAAACCCACCAGTCTAGTTTAAATCGGTTTCAATGTGGTTTACGATTTTTCCGAATTTAGATTGAATTTTTGTAAATATATATTTTAAATTATTTTTCTTTACAAATTTCAACTAAAATTTTATTTTTTTGAACTTAAAAATTCACAAATGATCCGATTACTTGCAAAATGTGATGATTATGCATAAAAAAGGAAGGTGTTTTGAAGTCAAGCTTGGACAAATATTACTATATTAGTTATGTGATTAGAAATTTAGCAATGATATAATATTTTATTTTAAAAATACTTAGTCGGTCCGATCCAATTCGATTTTGTAAGGTGTGAAATCGACATCAAAATTGGTTTGGACCGGTGTGATGCAATTTGGTATCGGTTTGTTGAGTTTTTAATCAACAGAGTTTTTTTCTGATTTTTTCCATCCAATTTTCCGTTCTCCATATCCACACCTAATAAAGATAAGAAGAAAAACAAACAGATCATACGCAGGCGAACACAGGCACACAACCGAAAGTCTTTCAAATTAAAAAAATTAAAAAATTTATCATAAAGATAACAAGAAACGCACACGTTGACCCAAGAATTCACCTCCGCTTCGCCTTCAGAGCCAATTTCTCGCGGCAAAGCCATGTGCACTCTTGAGAAGCGCGGTGATCTCTTCTTCCTAACCCTAACCGGCGACGACGAGCACCGCCTCAGCCTAACCCTCATCGACTCGCTCCTCTCGGCTCTCTCCCAAGCCAAGTCCCAAGCCACTCGCGGCTCGGTCCTGGTCACCACCGCCCACGGCAAGTTCTTCTCCAACGGCTTCGACCTCGGCTGGGCCCAAGCCGCCGGCTCCGCCTCCGCCGCACTCGCCCGTCTCAGCAAGATGGTCGCCGCCTTCAAGCCAGTCGTCGCCGCGCTTCTCTCGCTCCCGATGCCGACGGTCGCCGCCGTCCAAGGCCACGCCGCTGCCGCCGGATTCTTATTGGCTCTGAGCCACGACTACTTCCTGATGAGGCGCGATAGAGGCGTGCTGTATATGAGCGAGGTCGATTTGGGGCTGCCATTCCCAGACTACTTCACGGCGGCGTTTCTGGCGAAGATGGGGTCGGTTTCGGGTAGGAGGGACGTGATGCTGAGGGGGATGAAGCTGAAGGGAGACGAGGCTGTCAAGCTTGGGATTGTGGAATCGGCGCACGATAGCGCGGAGAGCACGGTGGAGGCTGCGGTGCGCCTGGGGGAGCAGTTGGCGAAGAGGAAGTGGAACGGCGACGTTTACGCGGAGATCAGGAAGAGTTTGTATCCGGAGTTGTGCGGCGTTGTTGGAGTGGCGGTTGCTACTCCAAAGGCAAAGCTTTGATTCCTCGTGTGTTTCGATCAAGTGTTTAAGAAAATAATTTGAAAGGGGAATAAATTGAAAATGATGATTTCAGTGTTTGAGCTCAGTGAACGCCTAGAACATGGTATTATCATTCTGGTTATTAATCCAATGGATGAATTATGAATATAATAAGTGAAATAAAAACGGTGTGTTTTTTTGTTTTGTTTTTAATTTAAGGTCATTGCATTTAGAAAATGCGTAAATGTTTGGACTTAAAATGGGAGGGTCGGCCAAAGCGAGCCAACCCTATGGGGTCCCACAAATTATGTCGGCCATATGTCTTGATATCCATACGGCACTCACCAAGCTAGAGTGAGAGTGGCATATTTAGCCAACCGACCCTTTTAAATTTCACCCCTAACCCACCAACTTCCATTTATACGAGCTCCTTCCCTTATTCCTCCTCTTTTCAGCCGATGTGGGACTCAGTTACCTATTGTTTCATTTCAAACTCACATCTCTACTCTATTGTCAGAAATAAATTCGCCCCCTTTTTTCTTTCTTTTTCCCGTCATCCTTGTTCTCTTACAATCTTGTACTTATAGAAGAGAGAAAGCAAGAGTGAGAGATGAAGGAGATCCATGCAACAAAAATGTCTCTGATACCCTCCCAAAACGAGAAGAGTAAAACATGTCTAAGAGAAAGTTTCTTTTAACCAGAAACTGAAAATGTCACATACTCCCTGTTCTCAAGCATTCGTGCCAAGAATCTAGACGAGAAAATATTTTGTACAATAAAGAAGAGAATTGGGCACATAATTGAAGGAGATTTTCATGATACTTTCCTCGAATTGAATAAGCCGGATAAAGGAATTTGATATTTTACAATCTAAAGCAAAAAGTCCGAAATGCGTAGCTAAGCTAAGTATCTACCATTTAGCTCCTGTACAAACGAAGACCAACAATTTACTCCACCCAGTTCGCTCTGCCAGTCATATCTGAAAACTGAAAACTGAAAACGTAAAATCAGTAATGTCATTTGATTTTTTCAGAGAGCCTAAATAAACAACATATAATAAGCCTAGAATCAATTGTTAATTGCATGCTTTTAGAGTAGTAAAAAGTTAGACACCTCTGAAATAAGGGGTTCCTTTTTTGTTCATGTAAATAAAAATAAGAGTAGGCAGTTGATCTCACCTTTTAAGAATTAATGTAACACATTGCCTGCGCTTGAAGGAAATAAGAGTCTTTGTACTTTCTTCCACTTCCAATGTGAATCCCATTGCGAATCCAGTCATCACGATGTATCCAAGCATCCCGACCAAAATCAAGAATTCCAAGAATCTGTTGTGAGCAAGATATGTGCTAAGTTGGTAACATTACGAAAAGTGTAACCCATAAAACACATGTTGGTGGATGTCATCAGACACAAAAACCCAACAAAGAGCATACAACTATACCTCCTCCCAACAGTCAACCGACTACAAAAGATGCATACAACTATATGCTAAAAAGGTAGAGGGAGCTTTACTTACCGCTCCACCTTTCCAGGACACAAACATTGGATTTGCTCTTGGTTGCAAGACCTATTTAACATAATATAACGTCCACATATGAGAATAGGCATGACAAGAGATAATATAATGTCCACAAAGTATAGGAACATAAGACTCTGGTCGAGTTTAAGCAACCAAGTAAAAAAGGATTATAATAACCTTCAAGACAATAACAGATAAACTTACCTCAACAGTATCAATCGCTTCATTTGAAGGAATAGTATGTAAAACCCTGCAAAAGGTGGATGCAAATTTAATATTATAAGGGTGTCTAAATCCCTTAAGTGAAAGGTCCATCCCACTTGATAACATTTATTAAATAAGCACATGGGCATATCAGGCTCTCATAACCATGCAATTATATCAAAGTGCACTTGAAAACTAGAAATTCTGCAGAAAGTAGTGATGAGATGATTGGTCAGTAGGTTCAGTGTAAAGAGGAGGAGTAAAAAACTTTTCCAAGAATGGAGACCCTATAAACTAACAGAACTGGGGATCCCCTGACCTAACAACTATTATTCATCTGGCATACTAGGACAGTGCAAACATGAAGCTTAATTGCCTAAGCTATGAGTTCATGAATATAGACCACAAATCTTAACTTAACAATACTCCAAGCCAAACAATCAAAGTCCACATTGGTGGGTTTTCCCTTGTCATAAAATTTGCAAACTTTGATGCACAATTTACATAAATATCGTAAGCATAGATCATAATCACAAATAATAGTCAAACAAGTAGGTTTGCTAGCTTAAAGAAACAGAAGAACCGACCTTTCCTCCACTGCAGGAACAAGACCTCTTGTCAAAGCCACTCCACCAACCTAAGACATGAAATATGTCATTTCTTCGTTCCTATATAAAGTAAGCAAATATAGAAACTCGTAGTCTATCTTGGTTGACAAATTTACCAACTGTATGCTGCAAAACAATTTTCTTTGGAGGTCTATACGTCCTGTCAACAAACCACCAAGTGGTACTACGGTATCAGATATTTGACCAAAAACATAACAAGGTATCAGAGAGAAAAACAGACTAGGCGAAACTACAGAAACATACCTGTTGAAAGAATGCTACTCGTTATGGCTTCTGCAAGGCCAACCTTCTCTTCTTTCTTTGGTTTAGCTGCAAAAACTGGGTAGGTATCCCACATTGGATACCCAACGTTCATGCTGGGATACATGCCATCTGGCATTTCAGGTCTTCTGGGAAATTCCATGTGCCATGTATCTTCCAGCATGTCCTCATAGTCACGAAACCTATTTAAGTAACCAATCCAATATTTATAAAGGTAAAGTGATTTATCCCCAGGTATTTTCATGTTGCAGAAAAGTTTAACTTGGGAAACAGAACTGACCAAACACTGGGTGGGGGAGGATATGCATCTGGAACCAAAAGCATTGGGAAGAACAAACCCATTGGAGGGACCTATTTAAGATAGAGTAAGATTCAAATTTTGCCCACAAATTGATTCAGGACTAAAGCAACTATAATTCACTTTACAAGACACACATTGAGAGCAGTTAATCTTGTCTTATGAGATCCAGCTGGCAAGCCATCTTCATAAGAATGAACTATACCAACAGCATCAAGTTCCCCCTCCTGTATAAAGGAAACTAAATAATTAGAAAACGTATAACCTGAGAACCAAGGTAAAGAACCCTTGTCCAAACACATTCTACACTATTTGGCCATGTATATTAGACACTCCATACAATTCAATCATTAACATATAGTATTTACAAGCACTCAATTAAAAGGATTAGCCTGACATATGTTCTATAGATGATTCACTGTGACCTGAAATTATTTTTTTTCCTTTTTGCACTTTGAAATGTCACAATGTATACTAGATCTTAATGAGTACTTTGGATATGATTGGCTCATTACTCATTATTAAAATTCATTTTAAAATAACATAAAGGGTACAAAACAAACATATACAAAGGCAAACCACCCATTGGATCAAAATTATGGATTATGACCACAACATGTGTGTGTTGTCCTGTAGGTAAGTCTTCACAAGATTTAAACAAAACACAAATATTATACATACATAGATATCGTTCAACCCCACTTGAGTCTAGAGGGGCCACACAAAAATCTAGGCGGCATTGTAAACCACAGCTCAACTGAAGGAATAACCTAGGTTAGGAGAATCATCACTAGTATGATAGTGTGACACTCATCTTTCCTCTCTTTGGGTTCTCTTGTCTAGAAACAATATTGCTATCCATCTAGACTGGTGAGAGCTCTGTATTAATTGGCTTTGCCCTTGCTCCATCCCCTATTTATCCCTTTCTGGTTTTTCAATAAGAAAGTTATTGTTTCCTGGGGGTTGGGGTTGGGTTATGATAGATTATTTTCAACGGCTTCCTCAATCATAACTCTAGCATCCCCTTCAATTGCTTGGTTCAGTATATTACCAAGCAATTGAAATAATCTAACTTTTCTCAGCAGGAGAGATATTTCTTTGCAACATGCCTAATCTCTTCGTAAGACCATCAAAATTACCAAGCAAATGCACTTCTCTCATGTAACAAATATTATTTAAACACATCCCAGAGTAAGTTAAGAAATAACATACCACTCGAATGGTTTTCCATGGCATGATGTGGTAAATACTCTACTAACTAGGATCCCAAACGTTAAAGAGAAACACTACAACAAACTCTACGGTGCCTGGCATACATTTTCTTTTACTTGTTACAAGGGACCCATACGTGCATGCATGTAATTCATGTACTACTGGCATGAACCATGTAGCACAAAAAGAAGCTAGGTTAGATTATAGAAGATAAATTACATATAGGATAATCCATGACAAAATAAGAAAGAAGTAAAAAGAACTAACTTTAATCTCACAATAAGACTCTTTTAGCCTGTTAAGCATCAAGAGATCTATAGGCTTCGCGAACATGTCAGTACGAATTTGTGGCCATGTCTGATGATGTCTCTGAGTCCAAAGAAAGCATCTTGATATGTCCTGAACAAATACACTCATCAATCAACTTCACCAGGAAAAAGTACACTGGCAAATGAAACTTATTAAATCAGCGACATATTAAAGAAGTTCTAAAAACTCCATAAATAATAATAGCAATTATTTAACATCCAAAATCTAGGTTAGCAGAAACAGAAACAAAGAATTCATTTAATTCAAGGAAGTTTAAAAGGTAGAGAAAGAGGTTACAAGATGAGAGTAAGTAACCCAGATGAAATTAAAACGCCATGCAGTGGGACAAATAGGTGATGACAGAATTAGTTCAGTGCTCATATGCTAAAACAACAACTGATGCACCATCACATCGCATAGAACAAGTTGAAGGAGCTTGAAAGACAGACCAATTGAAAATAATCAAACATGATATGAGTCACCATAAGAAAAAAATAATTTGAGACGCAGTTATGAAAAGGAAAAGATGATAGATATATTCAAATTTGTATCACTGGCATAATAAATAGGATGAAGTCATTTGTGCACAAAAGGTTGGGCATGCCTGCAGAGCTAAGATGACAAGTAAGTATGATGAATCATGAAAAGAAAGGCTTACAGCTTTACATCATCAAGAAACAATTACTGAGGGTGAACATATCCTATTAGACTGATAGAGATAGTTAACATGGATGAAGGAGAGCTACAGAAACAAGGGTATAATATTTCTTTCATTGTTATTGCTACTAGCTAGTCAAAACTTCAGCACATTTTAAAAGCAAAACTCACCTCTCCGCCAAAAGGTAAAGTTTTCTCTGTAGTAGGTAAAGCTACTCCATCCTGGACAACAGAAGAGACGAATGGTACATTATCATAAGTGAAAAAGACCAAATCTATCAATTTAGGTATAAATATAATACAGTCATGCTACTGATATACCGCCAAAAAACTAAAAAGGACGTAAATTATGCTTTTCTTTTTGCTGCATGATATACATCCAAAGAAAAGATGGTTGGCAGTGACAGTGCAACAAAAGTAGTTCCCTCAACACTCAAACCCACCCCAACCCCCACCCCCTCCCTGCAAAACAGCACATAAAGAAAAAGGAGGATGGCTGTAATGATAAAAGTTTCTATGGAGAAACAATGTCAGTTGTTGAGGTGGTGAAATTGGTTTCTCCACCAATATAGGAATTAATGGTGAGGGAGGCAATTGTTAAATACAATTCCTGTTCTAAAGCTGAGAGAAGAATGGATACATGGTGGTAGCAGCAATTGCAGTGGTAGTGTTATCGCGAGTTCCATTAGTGATGGACATACGGTGATCAAGGTGAGGATTTTGGTAAAACTTGGGATAGTGTTGATAATGGAGTTTAAGGAAGGCAAATGACGGCAATGTATTGGTGACCATGGTAACGAGTAATGCAAGAAAAAACATTAGATAGCTTTTTGTCTTTAAAATAAACAAAAAGAAATATTTTTGCTTACACAAAAAAAAAAGTAAAAATTTAGGAAGTAACTCCAGTTCAGTAACTAAGCATGCATTTTTTTCAAGTTGATTTTGAAAGAATGAAAAGATATGCAGTGACTGTATGGAATCATATCTTTACACGCATTTACAGTTGTTTTCTAGATGTTAAAAAGAAGCATAAAGAAAGTATAGAATTGGCAGTTACCTCAATGCAAATAACTGATGTCACCTGAGCACCCATTTTAACCACACATGCTGTTGATAATCCATTCCCAAAAGCTGCAGCTAGACCTTCCTGAAGTAACCAACAGACAACAAAAATCATCATATAAAAAAGAAAAATACTGAAGATTAACTGGCACAAAACACCATTTGCTGCAAATATAGGAAATCATCAAACAAGAAAGAAGACTGTCAACAGCATTGAGAGCATATAGAAAAACAAAATCAAACTACAACATTAATTGTGGCATATATTTCATATGGAAAGATGTAGCATTGCAAACACATTATATTCTAGGTAATAGCCATCAGCCCATCTGTGATAGGAAAATTATATTTTAATCACATGCAAAAAGCACAAGTTTTGGACATGAAACAATGGAATACACAGATATAAGATAAAGATAAATTATAATGAAAATGGTAGTTTCACTTTTTCCATTTTCTTTTGCTGAAGTAGTTTTAGTTTTCTTGAAATAAATGCCTTCCACGTCAGTATCACCTAGCCAACAGATAATAAAACATTGACCTGAGTTTAACAGTTGATACTCAATTCGTTTCATTCTTGTTAAAAGTTGACGCTTGCCACGAAACCTAAATTGAAATTCATAATGCAAAAATTAAAAGAAAAATTCCTCACCTGGTGTACCACTGCTGAGCTAAAGCGCAAGTCACGCAAGACTATAGACAACAATTCCTTTATTTCTGCTTGGAGAAAATAACAGAAGGGCAAAGAAAATAAGTACAGTTTCCCAAGACAATGTTTTTATATAATATAGAGGATAATGGCAGATCGGGTTCTTAATAACAGATTTATTGTAAATATATTGACGAGTTCCAACAAAAGAAAAAAGAAAGGTATTACATAAAGTAGGAACTCACTTTTAAAAAATATCAGAATTAATTGTACTCACAAAAACAGAAACACTTCTAACAATCCTAAAAGACATAATGGACACAAATTTTGAAATAAAAACAACTTATAGCCATGGAAGGTCTATGACTAAGACCAACAAAGTGAAGAAAAACGAGTGATTTATCAATCTAATGAACTGACAGCAATTTGAAGTACCTCGACTATCAAATGTTTCTGGCACGACAAGCATAGCAGCATACATGTTTCTTTCACGTAGAGGAATGTGCAATTTCTCTGTCAAAATAAAATCCCAAATAGCATGTACGTCCTCAAGTACCTAAAGAAAAATGCAAAATATAAATGAGATTCAGTATTTCATGGATAATGGAACACAAAGTAATTTTATGCATTGAAGAACACAATACAGCATGAAGCTTAGATTAATACATTCTGTCAATCTATTATGATGATTCGTACATATGTCATCCAAAACTTCTCAGGCAATGATGTAATCAGACCCCGCATAAAGTTAAATTTTATAATGGTAACCTAATTAAAGTGCATTCATATCTCATGTTAAAAATCTAATAAAAACGGGAATTGTACCTGCTGCATGGGATAATGTTGTGAAATATTTAGGTGGCCTCTACGTATAGGACGGCGTAAGGTATATGGCGCCATGGGGGATATTTTTTGTGCTTCCTCACCAAAAATGACCTTTTTGTATTTGCAGTTGCTAGAACCAACCTCCTTAGTATTTTCATCTTCAAGCTGGCCCAAAGCCTCACTATTTGTGCCCTTGTTCTCTGAGCTTTCTGCATATATAGCATGAAATGTTCGCCAAAAACAGATGATATGGATTGTAACAGAAAAACATCAGGTTAAATACCCATACACACAGCAACGTACTTCAACCAGTCATGAAAATCAAGACAATTTGAGCGCGTGTTGTAAAAGCACTCTTGTATTACCTAATGATGAAGAAGAACTAGGGTCCTTTTCATATACATCTGTCCAATCAAATGCTGGTTCCTTTCTACTATTCTGTGGATTGTATCCATCAACGCGTCCCATCTGCACATTAGCTTCATCATTTCAATGACCAAAACACATCATCACCAAACATCAAGCTGATTTTACATTGGTCTCTATAGTTTTTCGGTCACTAAAAAAGCTTTCATTAAAATAGAATATGTTAGAGATCCGTTCAGATCATCTTATTCTAAACAAAATGCCAAAGAAAATGAACATGCATAGCACACTATATCTGTCAAATTGAGTATATACAGTGCTAATTTCACGCATAAAATAAATTCTATCAATGATCACACATACCTTGCGTGGGTAAGAATTGTTAGCAACCTCTTCATCCAGAAAAGGTATCTTCAAGAATGATGCAATCTTGAAAATGCACAAACATTTAGGTTCAGTTCAAATGCCAATATAAAGTTGATGGTTTAACGCATTAAAGGAAGCAATGTACATAGACTCACTGTATCATAAGCTTTTTCGCGCTCCATATACTGCGTGGTTGAAACTTGAGAATTGAGCAGCTGAAAGCCAAAAACAATAATCATGACTAAACCATACAAAGCAATAAATAAAACTGAAGTTAAGAACGTATAAGAAACCTGATCTTGGACATTTCTCCTGGGCACTTGTGTGGTATGCCTTGCAATGCAATGAGCAATATTCAGAGGGGTGTCCTGTGAAGCAAGGCCTATTCTGATATTTGCAGAACCTAACGTCCCCAACAACACCAAATAAAGGACCAAAATAAGTAACTAAAAGATTGAGTGGGGCAAGTGGGTTTTGTGTTTGCTTAGAAAAATTTGATGGGTTTGTGCTTATATTTCTAATGAAGCTGTAGGAAACTCAGAAACTAAATACCTGGGTTGATGACGACCAGGTTGGAGCCTCGCTCGGAGAGCAGTTGTGAAGGGACCACGGTTTTCAAGTAATCCTGGGAAATAGCACAAGCTTTGTGAATTAACAAACAATTTACAATTTGCATACAAAGACATAGAGAGAGAGAGAGAGAGAGAGAGAGAGAGAGTGTGTGTGTGTGCGTGCGTGTTCTGGGTTCGTACCATGGAAACTGAAAGGAGTTGCTAGAACGAGAATGAGCTTGAAATCGCGGTTCGCCTGCTTGATTTTGCTTCTTTTTTTGTCTCCGGTGTTTGTCTGAGACTCTGTGAGCCTGCGTTTCTCTCTTTTTCTTCTTTCTTTTCTTGTCTAGGACCCAATATGGGCTGCCAGGCCTGGTCAGTGACCCAGTTAATTTTATTTTTTTTCAAAAATAAAAATATTTAATGTGAAAACATTACTCCTTGTTTTTTTTTTTTTACACACAAAATGAGGCTTGGAATATAAACACAGCAACTTGAGTGTATGAATAAACGGCATCTAACCACTTGAGTTACAAGATTTTGGTGTAAAAAACTTAATACACTCTTTACATGAATATGACCAATATATTTTTCTAAGCACATTTTTGATATCAAGCTCAAGTTTAAGTTAAGGTAAAGAATGGCACATTGCTGCTCTCAAATTTATTTCCTCATCTTTGGGAGAGGTTTGTAGCTCAAGTGGTTAAGAACCGTTATCCTTGCACTTGAGGAGTGTGTCCAAATGCTCCCAACCTCAATATCCTTGTATAAAATGTTGTTATTGATACTTCAAAACAATTATCTTACACTCTTATCTTATTTTTGTTTTGTTTTATAAATCTCATTTTATTGATGCAATTTTACTAGAGGTTCTCATAAAAGATGGAGATTTTAACAAGATATACAAAGTAATGCGTGATCCAATAAACTTATATAACTTATATTTTTTAAGAAAAAAGGAAAGTAAACGTTGAAAGGAATCAAAAGTAACTTTTATTTCTCTCTTTTATTTCTTAGGGAGCATCATCTATCTCTTAAAAGGAAAATACTTTGTTTCATTGCCCGGTAAGAGCCACTCTCCATCCCGGACAAATCAAATTTTTTTTGCACATATAATGTGAATTGCATGTAATGAGCCAAGTAGTGTACTTACAAACTGGGATTTTTCAGGTTTCAAAACCGAAGGCTCGGTTGTTTGGAAACAACAATCACTTTCCCAAAAAGTGTGCAATTATGATCACGAAAATCTTAATTTCATTTAGTAAAAGTAGATATAATGACTTATCAGCGAAGAACAAAAGGCCACAACAACCAATTCATGTGTTGAAGTAACAGTATATCTCACCCCAGAACAGGGAATAATCAAAGTAATGGATCCTAAAAAGGAACACTGGAAAAAATTACAAGAGCACTGATAAGTAGCTTAACATCCCCCGTCGTAACGATGCTGAGCAGCAGCCACTTCAAGAAGCTAAATTTAGACCCTTTTTGAAAATCTATTACTCCCTCGATGTACTTCTAACCAGTTTTGGTTTTTGGGGCCTTCTTTTTGAGTTGCCTCTTTGGAATTGAGTTCTTCATCCCTACAAAGAAAAGCAGGGCACCAAAAAGTGCTGCGTGCTGCAAACGAAATTACAATCTCATCAAATTACGCTCTAAATTACATGGATGAAAAACATATCAAGCAATAAGCAAGTGTATACAATATACAAACCTGCAAGAAATCATTCAGGAGTATGCCAAATTTGGTGTTGTCAGGACTGTAGTTGTAGAAGTCATAGATAAGTGGAGTGGTAAACGCCAATTGTAGAAGCTGCAACAGAAACATTACATGTGTCAAGAATATACGGTAACCAACAACTGAAACACAAATTTGATCACCATTTCTTTACATTTCGAAAGCAATTGATCAAAAACCAAGAAAGAAGGGAATCCTAACCAGGAGACAAGCTCCAAAAGAACTGTTAAGTATGAATAAAATGCCTCCAACCCCTTTTAGAGCTACCGTAGCAGCAGCTAAATGTTTAACCTGTAAAAGATATTCCCATGTCAAAAGCCAAAATACCGCATGAGCAACATGAACATAGGATAGAATCAAGAAACTGCATATAAAGAAATAAAGAGACTTACATCTATATGTGGTAGTTCAACCCCTAGTTTCGAAGACAGATTTTTCTTGAATACATTAAATTTGGGAACCAATTCCTTGGCAGCAGGTCCACCATCAACACCAAATTCATTGAACCTGAATATACAGATGTTACATCAACACAAATGAATACAATATCGTTTTAAACATACCAAAGGGTAACAGACTATTTACAACATAAGCAATAAGCTACAAGACATGCACAAATCTTGAAAGATGGCACACAAACGGATGTTACAGAGCAAAGCAACAGGAGATACTAAACCTTTTACAATATTAATGATCACTACAACCATTAAACAAAAAAAAGAAAAAGAAAAAGGAAACCAGGTTTTTAAATTAAATTTATCACCCAAAGTGTTCATCCATGATCTAAATAGAAATTGTTTCATCCAAAACGAACTAAAGAGACTGCCAAACTAGATCCCACCTATACACACGTGGATGTTTTTGACATTAACAAACACTTGAAATACACATTTCAAATAAACTAGCATTTAGGAAAAAGAAAAAAATATTCTTCACAAGTATCTAAATAATTAGACCATAACCCATTTCGTTGTACGTCGAAAGAAAGTTTCAAAGTTCCATAAACAAGGACCAGACAAGGAATAGACAACCACCACCCTTTTAAGATACGCGAATAAGTTCACTTTGTGTCGAAAAAAGTTATTCTCAACCCAGCTTATTAAAACATTCAAAAGATCATTAGATCTTCACAATTCAGTCAAGCACCTAACTTTAGAAGTGCCATGACCAATTGAAACAGCAGAGATTTGGAAAATCAACCCACAACTGGATCTCAACCAGTTCTTTACAGTAAAGCCAGTAGGAAGTAGCAACAATCATCTAAACATTAAATTTCACAACGCTTATTTCAGAAAGCAATAGATTATTGTCACTAAAATCTCACTTCAAACAAGCAAACACACACACACACACATATATAACATCGCAAGCATATTACTAAAATCTCACTTCAAACAAGCAAACACACACACACATATAACGTCGCAAGCATATTATTTAAATCGGAAATTGAAATACAGGGCGAAAAAATAAAGTACAAAATTTTGAAAACAAATGAACTAAAAGAATGCTTAATAATAAACTAGATCAGAGAAGTATAAACAAAACAAATATGCTAGAGTAAAAGGTAAGACAAAAAGGGAAAAGAGTAAAGAGGTGAACTTGAGAGGGAAGCCCTAATCGAGCAGATCTGAGAGAGAGAGAGAGAGAGAGAGAGAGAGAGAGAGAGAGAGAGAGCTTACGCTTGCCAAGCAGAGAGGATGAAGATGGAAGCGAAGAGGACGCGACCGAGGAAGGAGACGAACCCCATTGTTTTGCAGAGAAGGAGAAGAAGAAGGAGAGAGAGAGTTCTTGAAAGCGATGGAGTTCGAATCGTAGGTCTGCTTTGCCTCCGAGGGGGTAGTCGTTGGGTCTTAATTTAAAGAATCAATTTTGAAGGCCCGAGACTTGAGACTTGAGACTTAAGACTTAATAAGGCTAGGCGGCCGGACAGTAAATCCGATTTATTTATTATTTTTGGGTTTTGACAAAAACAATATGGAATCTGAATCCGAACTGGACAAGGCCGTGGACTTTGACCCGACTACACCTACCTGGTATTTTCACTTATGAAGTTGAAGTGTTTCACAAGTAAGAAGTCATTTTATGTTCCAACAAAAAAATAAGAAGTCATTTTATGTGACCCTAATTTCTTTTCTATCAATTTACTTTTCAAATTTTTGTTTTCACAACATTTTTTGATTGGGTCTTAACAAATTTTATTTTTCAATTTTTAAAAACGTAAAGGAGTTTATGTTATAAAATAATTTAGATCTCCACTTAAAAAGCAGCGAGAAGTCGTACGACTTCAAATCTTTTAATTCTTCTGAATATGATATTGCCTCGCCATGTTGCCATTCTTAATGAGGACTAAGAATAATTTTTAAGTTTCAGTAATCATTCATAATTATAGATAAACTCAATATAAGAAGTAGGTTATAAGAGAAGTATTCTTTTCAAAATTTAACTGTAGATGATAATAATATACTTCCTTTAGCGGCATGTTTACTTTTTGTTAGTTTCTCCTTTTGCAACTTTTTTTAGTGGGATATTTGAAGTTATAGATATAAATACGTACTCACATATAAGCACATTCATTGTATTGTACAACCAAAAAACACATCACATACATTGCAAATGGACCATATGAGATTAATTAGTTGATAATAAACTTTTTACAATGTAAAATGTCAATGCTATCTTTTAAGGGAGAAATAATATGGAAAACATAGTAAAGGTTAGAAAAAAGTATTTGTTGGATTTCCCGTTTTGGTCAATGTGGTTTCAATTCTAGTGTTTTGAGCCATGTAATTTGATATTCCTAGGAATTTAAGGACACATCTAAAATTTCATTTAATTTCGTGCATGAGTAAGCACGTGTCCCTTACGTGGAGGGGCATTTTAGATTGAATTTGATGGAAATTCGAATGTGTTGTTATATTGTGATAAATATCAAACTACATGAGTCAAATCGCCAAAATTAAAACTACAAAGAGCAAAATGAAAAATCCAGCAAATTACAAAGACTACAAATGACTTTGTCTCTCTCTACACGTTGGTTGGACAAGGAAATTAATATTGAGCACTGAGTAGCATATGATTTGCCTTGATCTACTTGTTTTCATTTTGAACTTCACTGATCCTTTGAGTTGTCTTCACGTGCACTTGCATAGCTCCTACATGAGGTCATTGAGGTGGGCGGCGGCAACATATTAGATCTGCAGTTTGCATAATTGTATATTTAAAACAACAACAAAGAAAAAGAAAAATGAAGAGTGCAAGATGGTGTAAAGAAACAATATTCTCAAGTCAGTCGTGCTAGCTAACCTCTCTCATTTTGTCCATCTTCATATAATTATTTTATTAAAGATTTGAAAAGACTCTCCAATACATGCATTTTGTGATACAAGCGGAAATGAGAGTTTTCTCACACATACAATGCAAGTCAAGATCCTTTCTATTGTGGCTAGACCCGTGAGCGCGAATACATGCATTTATCCAAGTCTTTTTGCCAAAGTTATCTTAAGCAAAAATGATTTTATTTATTTATTTATTGCAGCTAGATGGGCTAAAGATTAGGTGACAAAAGTTGTTCTAACATAAATGATAGAACCAAATGTTAATAAAGAAAAAAATAAATCCCAGTGGTAAAGGAAGATAGAAAAACCCACATGGCAAGAGCACTTTAATTTAAATTTTAAAATGTTCAAAAAAAACAAAAACAAAAAAACATTAAAATGGACAAGAACACGCTCAGGGGCACCAGTGTAAAATTCCAAGCCAAAAATCAAAATCACAGAAGTAGCAATCTCAATACTCTCTGGATCTACGACATCACGAACACTCGCTTTTCAAAACCGCCACGAACGCCACGGTGGGCTCCAGTACGAGAAACCACAAGCCAAATGATTGGTGAGTTAACGTGTAGGCCTGCCGGTCCCGAATCGTCACTAACAATGCGCGAGTACATCACTCGCGCAAGTATTATTAGTTCGATTCGAATGGTATCCAACGACCGCTTTACTCTTTTAAATTTTTCGAACGCGTACATCTGTCCCTCTCTTTACGACGCCGTTTCCTAGATCTACTTCCCCCTTATCACTATCACCCCTGTCCGAGTTCGTTTTTCTTGCATCGAAAATTCGAAACTTTGTCTGAGAGTCGGGCCCCAAAGTCTCGAGTCTCTGCCGCGGCATCGTTTCGGTCTCTTCCCGTACAGACACCAGACATGGCCTTCATTTCGTTCGTTGGAAGGCTTCTCTTCGCTTCTGTCTTCCTTCTCTCTGCTTGGCAAGAGTGAGCCCAGATCTGTGTCTCTCTGTGACTGCTCCGTGTCTATTTTTATTGAAAAAAAGAGAGAACTTTAAAGTTGAAGTTTGAATTGGGCAAATCTGAAATGGAATTTTAGTTGATGATGTATGTTTTACCTTTCATAATCTTGCTGCCTGCAGGGAACCCACTTCATTTTAGGCATGATTTTTATGTAATTTATTGTTTGTTAGCTTTTGAATTGGCAGAAGCAAAATCAAGTTTGTGGGTATTTTTGATAGCTTTGCTACTTTTTTTTTCCTTTCAAAAAGTTGGTTATTTTTCATGGTGAAGCATGCATGCTTAGATCCAAGTAACTTAAAGAACAAGAGCTGTGTGACATGATCTGATTTATGCATATTTCAATTCTTTGAATGCACTTTGATTTTGATGGAGTTTAACATGTTTTGATTTGATAGAGCATGAGATTGTAATATGTTACTTGATTTTGATGAGACACTTCATATTTGTTTCTATTTATAGGTTCAGTGAATTTGGTGTGGATGGCGGACCCGCAGCCAAGTCTCTGAGACCCAAGTTCGATATTTTCTGGAATCATCTATCAACTCACACTGGTTTGAAAGAGCCCCAACAATTTGAAGTGAGAAATTTTAAATTTTTTTGTTTTAATTCAATAACTTCTTATTTGTATACAACCCAAGTGAATTTTGTACTTTGTTAATGGCAGATCCAACATTTATTGGCGGCCACAATAGCCTTGAAGGGCATCGGGGGTCTTCTCTTCATCCTTGGTTCTTCTCTTGGAGCCTATCTGCTGGTTTGTATTTTGTATAATTGACTTGGTCGTCTGGGCCTGTCTTTGTTTTGTACCTGTAGACCAACATAGTTTCTGAAACACGTGTTTCAATATATTTTTGTGCAGCTTCTGCATCAGGCCATCGCCACTCCTATCTTGTACGACTTCTACAACTATGATCCTGAGAAGACCGAATTCAATCAACTTTTCCTCAAGTTTACCCAGGTTGGAAATCAAGATTCCTTGCTCTCTTTCTCTCTCAGACACATTTCTAATGTTTGTAGTTTAGTCCTAATTTGACTGTCATGCCTATAATTTAGAACTCGACAAATATACCCTCTTAATTTTCTTAACATTTCAATTTTGTCCAAATTAGACATTTTGTCAAACATGTATAAGTTACTCAACAACGAGGTCAAACCATATGGATTAAAGTGGGATCAAACCAAAATTATAGGGATGAAATTTGCTGTTAAAAATTGCTGGCTCGCTAATGCTCGACGAATGATGAAATGTCTGATTTAGACGAGTTTGATATGGTTAAAATGGTTACTTTTGTTAAGTTTTAAACTACAGGAGGAAGGTTAATTGGATCAAACTTCAAGATGGAAAAAGTCCCTAATATTGATATTTCACCTAATGAGGGTGATTCTTTTTCTTTTTGGAAATTAATGAGGCTGATTCTTGGCCTGAGAGTGAGGTTGCCCCGTTATGACTTGGATTCTCCCTTAGCCTTAGGTTAGATTCTTAGAAGCTGCTTGCACAAGGCTGCCTTTCTTTATTGACATTAGGGATCTAGTGTACAATATGCTTAGACAATAGTATGGGGCTTAGATAGGCATATTATATAAAAAGCTAAAACCAAAGAAAAAGTTTCAAAATCATTATTAATGATTTCCTTTTTTATGATTTGCAGAATTTGGCATTCTTTGGGGCTCTGCTGTTTTTCATAAGCATGAAGGCGTCGATACCAAAGAGGCAACTCAGAAAAAGAGCTCCCAAAGCAAAAACTACATGAGGATTGAGGAGGAACCTTAGATGATGCGAGGGTTTAGTTTCTGACTTCACCTGACTGTTCCCCAAGGAACTAGGTTGTATGCACGCATCTGTCTGTACTTGAGTCTCGCTTTTCAAAAATTTAGGGAAACATTTTAGTGGAAAGAAGGGTTTTTTGTTTATGTTGAGCGGTAGTGTTCTATTTTAGCTGAGCTGGTTTGTTAACGTTAAGAAATATTACATTATTATTGGTATTTATTTCTGCTGGTGATATCACTTGTTAATGTACGGTGCAACTTTTCTTATGCTCGGATTTGAGAACTTCAATTAGTTACTTGCCATCTTGCTCATTGCACTTGCAAGATCTCGGTTGTGCATATGCTCATTGCTACATCATTTGGTGAATAAATTTTATCAGCCGGCCGGTTTCATCTAGCTGCGTTGCTGGTACCCCAGTCCTTGTTTCACATTGGGTCTCCGATATGGGCCAACCCAAATAACCATATTGGGACATTAATTGAAAATTTGAAACTAGTTTCGACTAGAGGGTGGTTCCCTTACTTAAAAAGGATCTAGGTAGGGAAGGTTGATCCATTCAATTTTGGGATCTCACCGGCATGGCCTTACTATCAGCAGTAGTACTAGTCAGTAGTCAGTAGCCAGTAGCCAGTAGCCAGTAGCCACAGCCCCACGATCCCATAGTTACGATGGCTGGCTGTATCATTCATTGCTCTTGCTCTTGTCATAGATGCCGTTGGAAAAAGGATTCAATCAAACTCAAAGTAGTTGATTGTTGACACAGTGAAATAATGCCTCAGACATGGGTTTATTTCAACTCCCATGCCATGGATGTTGTGCATGCAGGAAATGAAATGACAAATGGGCTGCATAATTTGTCATCCTAAGCCCAAGTCAAAAGTTGGGCTTGTTAATCTATTTATATAAAGGGAGACTACCTTAAAACAGATTGTCATTAGTTAATGAAAATGTCAAAAGGATACATTAGTACATTCACAATCTGTATAAAACGAATTAAATAAAAGAGAAAAAAAATAACATGTTATGTAGTTGACCATAAAACTGGGACACCTCCAAAACTGTAAAGCATTTTGGATACATATTTTATTATTATAAAAGAAATGTTATTTTATTTATATTTAAAAAGAAAAAAAAAAAAAAAAAAAAAAAAAAAAAAAAAACTAGCTAGAGTTGAGTAAGGGTCTAACCTATTGTGATCTAACCTTGTTCCATCTATTCTAACCCCTTAATTGAATTGGGTTGCAACTTGTATCAAATGAAAGAATTAGTATGTGTCAAGATGATATCACTTTTTGCTATTTCAGATTAATAACACAATGATAGATGTGGTAACTTTTTACATGTCATTGTGTTATTGGCTGGTGTGCTATTCCAGTTACAAGACAGATTTTTTTTCATCTAACTGCCATGCCATGGATGTTAATGTGTATGCAAAAAGAGAGTAGGATTTTACCACTCATTGATCATAATGCTCAAAATAGAAAGTTCTATCCAACTAGTAATTCATATGGATTGGCCAAAAAAAAAAAATTAGTAATTCATATCGCCACAAGTTCAGGAGTTGCTCCATCAAAAAGTCTAAGGTATTGTCCTAAAAAAGCAGAATATGAGGTATTAATTCAGTTGTAGATTAGGCCAGTTGATCAGGATAGTGAGTCCATATCTTTGCACTTAATTTTTGAAAACCATTTTCGTAAATTATATCAATTTAGAATAATTTACACAATGAGTTATATTTTAATATTGTGAAAAGAAATAAAATAACATAAAAAAATTGAAAACCAAACTTACACAACCCGCCCCTGCTTTACACCGCCACATTCCCCACCTCTCTCCTGACCCTCTCGCCACCTTCTTCTATCCCAGCCACCACCTCTCTCTCCGGATTCACCCCACCCCAACCCTTATCTCTCTCTCTCTCTCTCCTCTCACTTTTGATTGTAGCTGGTGTGTGTTGTGGCTACTCGAATGCTGGGTCAATATTTGCTCAAAGAACCAATTTTGGTTGAGCTCGTGGCTATGGTAGCTGGCTTGCGGGTAGAATTTGTGTCTCTGGTTCATTGAATTTGTGTGGCCTGTAAAGAATTTGGGCATGTTCAGCTATAGAATCTATCAAACTCTCTTGAAGATTAGCCTAATTTAAGCAATGCGGTAGCTTCAAGGGCATTTCAATGGCGGACTCGATTTCATCAGTGTGCAATTTAGCGATTCTCGACAAACTCAGCGATGGCTCCATCGAAGAAATCCTCGAAAGCTACAATGGCTTCTGTGCTGCTACGGACACCCTTCTAAACGGCGCCGGCGACCTCTCCGTCGGTCCGCAGTTCGTATCTCACGTTCACGGCCTCTGCAAGCACGGGCTCGAGTCTCTGCTCCGAGACCACTTCCTTGGTGCGCTGGAGCGAACCTTCGAGAAAAATGGCGCCTTGAAATTTTGGCGGCATTTCGAGGTTTTCAACGACGTTTCGGTTGAAGAGGAAGTGTTCTATAACGCTTTGGAAGAAATATCTTTGGAAAAGCAGTACCAGGAGAAGTGTCTGTTGATTCTGGTTCATGCTTTGCAGTCTTACAACCATGGAAGCCATGATTCTAATGATTACAGAGTTGAGCTGTTTGCTAAGTACCAAATGTCAGTGTCTTCAGTTCTTATGGCCACTCTTCCCCGGCATTTTCCTGGTACAAAAATAAATAAATAAAAGATCTTGACTTTCAATTTACATGTTCTTTTGTTTGTTTGTTTTAATTTGTAATTACTTGCGTTTATTTTTAATGCTCTCCATGTTCTTAATTCTTAGAGATACTCCACTGGTATTTTAAGGGAAGGTTGGAGGAACTGAGTACTATAATGGGTGGAGACTTCCCGCATGATGATGATGATGATGATGATGATGATAAAGATGATATGGATTTAGATGACAAATGCAAAGCCTCATACAGGAGTGGACAAATGGAGATTGATGAATGCTATCCCCAAGGGAGGTTCTTGGACAACAATAAATTGGTGAACAACATAGGGAAGGTTGTTCGCGATCTTAGAAGTCTCGGGTTTACATCTATGACTGAAGATGCCTATGCTTCTGCTATTTTTTTGTTTCTAAAGGTGATCATTATCTCTGCTGTTGGATTCAGTATACTGTTATATGTTAAACATCCCACCACTTCATTTGTCTTGCTAACTTCTAATTTGTCTTGTTTGAATGGCAGGCCAAAGTTCATGATCTTGCTGGTGATGATTACCGGATTTCTGTTTTGGAGTCCATCAAGGGGTGGATTCAGGTGGCTTTCATATGCTTGTGTTTCATTTCCATTTTTGTGGAGAACTGTGAAGCCGCAAATAACCTCACAAATGGTTTGGTTATCCAATACAGCTTTATGTTTTCAAAGGCTAAAGTTTTCCTAATATTTGAATGTGTGTTCTGCAGGCTGTGCCTCTTCAGTTCTTGCATGCCCTTCTTGCTTATCTTGGTGACTCTGTTAGTTATGACAGTGTTTCATCTGGTCTCAAGTCACCTTTGGCTTCATGTCCTTCTACATTTTATCCTGGAATTGACACCCCATCTGAAGGACTTGTTAGATGGCAGTTGCGACTAGAGTATTTTGCATACGAAACATTGCAAGATTTAAGAATAACTAAATTATTTGAGATTATTGTGGATTACCCTGGATAGGTTTTGGTTTTGGGGGGGGGGGTGTTGGGGGGGGGGGGGGGTGGTGGTTGGGGTGTGTTACAATCACTTAAATAACCTTCATTTATTGTGGCTTTCCTTGATCGTTTGTTTTCCTTTTGGGGTTTTGCAGCTCTCCCGCAATTGAAGATTTGAAACAGTGTCTTGATACACTGGACAACACTCTAAGCTGGTCGAGTCATTTATCTCTGCACTACGATATCGCTTGCTAACTGCAGGTGCCTCAACCAATGACATTTTGCATCAATATGTTTCAACAATTAAAGCACTCCGGACAATAGATCCAGCAGGTGTTTTCCTCGAAGCAGTTGGAGAACCAATTAGGGACTATTTGAGGGGAAGGAAGGACACCATAAAGTGCATCGTGACCATGCTTACAGATGGGACTGGTGGGAATCCGAATGTATCTGGAAACACTGGGGATAGCCTTCTTGAAGAATTAAACAGAGATGAAGAAAATCAAGAGAACGCTGGTCTTGATGACGATTTCCACACTGATGACAAGCAGGCATGGATAAATGCTTCACGGTATGTGTATAAGCAAGGCCGTGGATGAAAGTGTATTATAGTTGTTTGCAAGTTATATGGAAAGTAATTTAGTTGCTTTCAAATCCAATCAGATGCTATATTTTTGTTCTTTGCATACTCAGGTGATGTATTTTTATTTTATTTTTATAATTCTTCTGTTTCAGCTGGGAGCCAGACCCTGTAGAAGCTGACCCCTTGAAGGGCAGCAGGAACCGAAGGAAGGTTGACATACTTGGGATGATTGTTGGCATAATTGGTTCAAAAGATCAACTAGTTAATGAATATCGTGTTATGCTGGCTGAAAAGCTTCTCAACAAATCTGACTATGACATCGATACAGAGATACGCACTCTTGAACTTCTCAAGGCAAGTGGTTTTTTTATTCTTTGTTTAGTTGGGTGTATTGGTTGTTCATGTAGTCTTCAAACTGTCTACCTTAATGTTCATAATTTGTAATCATTCTTCAGATACATTTTGGGGAGAGCAGCATGCAGAAATGTGAAATTATGCTGAATGATCTGATTGATTCTAAGAGGACTAACGGCAATATTAAAGCAACCATAACTCAGACATCTCAAGCAGGTAGCTTCCAAACTTCCCTACAGATGATTGGTTTTTGGGCCATTCTCTCCAGCATTACAAGAAGACTAATTATTTTATTTTATCCCACTAACGTGGGGTGGATGTCTTAGGTTCTGAGCTGGGAGATAACGGGGTTTCCATGGATGTTTTTGATGCAACAATCATCTCTTCAAATTTCTGGCCCCAAATCCAGGTAATGAATTGTTGCCAGTGGTAATGTCATTTATTTTGAAATTTCTGTTAGAGGGAAAAGACGGATCGAGGATTTACATTCTCATAATTTGAAATATCTTCTTGACACACTTCTCTGCAATCAGTGATACCATGCATATGAACATGATTATGTTTAAATGTAATCGCTTGCACTTTGGTTGTTTCTTCTGCATTTAGGAGTGGCTTTAATAGCTTAATGCTCCTCGAGGCCCCCATTAGTTATGATTTCTTGCAAGCATTTTAATTTAATTTAATTCTTTTAAAATTTCCCACCTATTCTATTGATTCACTTAACTTCAGCATTTTCCTTGCCCACTGTTTCTTTCACCAAAGTTATTAGTCAATTGGTGACATATTCTCTGCATGAGTATCTAGGCAACTTATGTTTGACTCTTTCTAAATTGACTAGCAAGAACCTGGTGCATAAACTGATGTCTTTTGTTTTGTCCGTTATAATATATACATCTCATTAGCATTTGTTATTGTCATTAGAACTACATTTTCTATTTGTAACAAAATTTCAGTAAAGGTTGATTAACCTTTAAACCAAATTTCAGGATGAGTCCCTTAATGTACCTGGACCTGTTGACCAACTACTATCTGATTATGCAAAGAGGTTTAATGAAATCAAGACCCCTCGTAAACTATTATGGAAGAAAAGTCTTGGTACAGTTAAGGTAGGCTGCTTACACTGTCATTTCGTGCCTTTCTATTAGGAGAGTTTTGACTTGCTGAGATTTTCTATATTTCCTGAATCACTGAATTGACATTAACAATACTTATGATGGTTGGTGCTGTTTTAGTTGGAGTTGCAATTTGAAGATAGAGCAGTGCAATTCGTGGTTGCTCCTGTGCATGCAGCAATTATAATGCAATTTCAAGATCAGACAAGGTAGCGTCAGAAATATCTTAATGCATTTTATGTTGTTTACTATTTTCTTGCCATACTGATATCTTATACTTTCAGCTGGACCTCTAAGAGTCTTGCAGCTGCAATTGGGGTTCCAACAGACATACTTAATCGCAGGATAAATTTCTGGATAAGCAAGGTATGCTTGATAGACTAATACTTTCGTCTTTCAGATATATTTGTTGTCTTTGAACACAAACCCTAGCATACTTTTGAAAAACCCCAGTTTTGAGTCATCTGTCTTGGTGACAGAGTAAAGAGTATTAGAAACTCTGGATTTCTCAGCAGCAGTGGTTACTTTTACTGATTACAGATTTTTTTTCTTCTTAGTTACCTTTAATCATTTTGAATTTCGAGTTGAATGATATGATGTGTCATTTTATTGTAAAGTCAAACGTTCCCCTTCCTGTCAAGCACCAGCTAAATTTTTTTCAAATGGGTCCTTGTTGTTTATTGAAGTTTTAAGCTTTGGAAGTCAAGAGAAAACTCATATGTTTGCCTCTTTTTTCCTATTGAAGGGAATTCTTGCAGAATCACTTGGGGCAGACTCTGACGACCACGTGTTTACACTAATGGAAGGTATGGTTGACAGTGGTAAAAACGGTGGTACGAATGGAAGCATCGAGGATCTTATAGTTGCTGATGAAGAGGGGGAGAGCTCTGTAGCCTCTGTGGAGGATCAACTGCGCAAGGAAATGACTGTGTATGAGGTATGTGATGTGTGCGAGATTGACCACATCTTGGTATACTTTTAAAATCCATCACAATGGGTTGATTGTTTAGGAAGGATCTACCATTTCATTTTCATACTGGATCTTCTTTTGCTTTCAGTATATTTCCATCTCTAGGTATTACGGCCTTAAGTTCTAGTTTTCCATCTCTGCATCTTCATTTTCATACTGGATCTTCTTTATAAAGACCAAAAGGGGGCAACAAAATTGCTGCTCATGACAGTATCTTCCACATTTTACCAAATTCTCAATAGCTGAAATAATCAAGTGAAGTAGAAATTTAACTCCCTTCTTTTCCCACTAAGGGGAGGGGAAAGGAAACTCATAATTGATAGCTTGCCATTTATAATAACCATGTTAACTTTGTCCACTCTTGAGTATCAATCTCAAATATGTAAACAGATAAAAATGCATGGTGCCATTGTGTTCTCAGCTTTTCAAATGGTATTTGGTTTTTGGCAGAAATTTATCTTGGGGATGCTCACAAACTTTGGAAGCATGGCATTAGATCGAATTCATAATACTCTCAAGGTAAGGATGATTTTAACACTCCCCGTGATATTTGGTTTCTGCCAAGTAACATGATATCTGGTAAGAAAGTTATATGTCCTGTTGCTGTTTAATAGATTTCTTAACACATTCATTCCTGCAGATGTTCTGCATAGCCGATCCTCCTTATGACAAAACTCTCCAACAGCTGCAAAGTTTTTTAACGGGGCTAGTTTCTGAAGAGAAGTTGGAACTAAGAGATGGAATGTATTTTTTGAAAAAGTAGTCAACTAACAGAATTAGAACCCTACTAATTTTAATAAAAATTATAAAGCTTGGCAAAATGTATTATCCTCGTGCAACTCTTTTTCTTTTCTTTCTGATTCGTTTGAGGGGAAAGGCGAGAGTTGAAGTACAACTCTTTATGCCTCTCTTCGGGTTGTACGAGATATCATTAAAAAAAAAGCCCATATGTTTGATCCTGCAGAACTGAAAATTAAGAGAACAAATGTGAAGCCTGTATCAGAGCATATTGGTGGCTGCTACCCAAATGAGAAGCTTGTTCAGATTATCGCTTGAGAAATTTCATGTGAATAGGGTCTAGCTAAGTGGAAAAAGGCCTTCACTTGTTGATTAGTGTTCTCAGGTTCAAACCCCCATGGGACCTTAGTAGAGTGTGTGAGAAACCTCCATTCTCCTCGTAGTTTAGATTATTGCTTGTATTAACAATAAAAATAAAAATAAAATAGCTATATGTGTTACGAGACGTCTTTCAGTTTTCTTTCAATCATGAAATTTCTCACCTCTAGTTTCAGTGATAGCCTACCAATCCAAAGAATGAATTGGCATTGTATATCCTTTGGCCACCACAAAAATGTCTATAGCGTCAACCCGCCCCCACAGTCTTGACTCTTGGCAAATATCTTGCTTTTAGTTTCTTCCAGCCTCACTCATTTGTGGTCTGAACTTTGGCAATCCATATCTAGTTTGCTAAGCTTTAGTTCTACCATCCTGCATACACAAACGAAAATGGTAGCCACCAGCACAAATGAGGTTCCAAGCATAACAAATTATGACAGAAAAAGTGAAGTAAAAACTTTTGATGACACAAAGGAAGGTGTTAAAGGCCTTGTTGATGCTCGGATAACCCAGGTTCCAAGAATTTTTCATCAACCAGTAGATCAGTATCCCATCAACAACACTTGTGATTCAGAACCCACCAAAACCCAGCTCAAAATTCCAGTCATAGACCTGGAAGGCCTTGAATATGATAACAATCCGACCAAACGCAAGGAGATTGTTGCCAAAGTTGGAGAGGCATCAGAGACTTGGGGTTTTTTCCAAATTGCCAATCATGGCATACCTGTTGATGTTTTGGAAGAGATAAAGAATGGGGTACGTGGGTTTTTTGAGCAAGACACTGAGGTGAAGAAAGAGCTTTACACTCGTGATTACTTCAGACCTGTGATCTACAACAGCAACTTCGATCTTTATAGTGCACCGGCGACTAATTGGAGGGACTCTTTTTTGTGTAATATGGCTCCTAATCCTCCTAATCCAGAAGACTTGCCACAAGTATGCAGGTATGTGACAAGGAAGCTTATAATTTTCTGGTTTAATATGATATTAGGCTCCATTTCCATGGAGGGATTCCGAATCTATGAATTTAAATGACATTATAAGGTAAAATTGTTTGTATAGACTATTACAATCCATATATGCCGAGATTTGAACAAGAAAGAAAGGAAGAAAATAAATGGATTTCAAATGATTCCTTCCATATAGTCATTTCAAATGTCTAGTTATTTAGAATACATTCAATCTAATGTAGTTCTTGTTTTTTTCAAGCAAATTTAGCTTTGTTGTCAAATCTAAGCCCCTTCTTTCAAATCCCTCCATCCAAACATTGTAGAGACATACTTGTTGAGTACTCCAAGCAAGTAATGAAGTTGGGGAAGTTGTTGTTCCAGTTGCTGTCTGAGGCGCTTGGGCTGAAGCCAAGTCACTTGAACGACATGGATTGTAGTTTAGGGCTTCAGGTTCTATGCAATTACTATCCCCCCTGTCCACAGCCAGAGTTAACTTTGGGCGCAAGCAAGCACACTGACGATGACTTTATCACAGTCGTTCTGCAAGATCATATTGGTGGTCTTCAAGTTCTTCATCAGAACAAGTGGATTGATGTACTTCCTGTGCCTGGGGCTCTAGTGGTTAACATTGGAGATCTTCTACAGGCAAGTATAACTATAATTCTTATTCCTCTTTTATATTTTGTAGGAGATACAGTTGGGTTCTTTTTTAATTAAAAAGGTACTATTACATTATGATTGCACACATGTATTAGGTTGTCCAGAATGTGAGGAAAACTTTCATAAACCAGGATATATCCCGGGAATAGGGAATTTTTTAAATCTATGTTATAATGTCTTGTTGTTTAAAATTTGAGAAAAGTTTCGGCAGTGTAGTAGCATGCTGCATGGCCTCATTTTAGTTTCCGCATAAAGCTTCCCACCGTCCCGCTGTTATAGTCATTAGAATATGGCTCAAATTCTTCAATTTAGTTTCCTAGTTTGGGTTTTCTGATATTGAATTCTTTTGGACTTTCAGCTTATATCAAATGATAGATTCAGGAGTGTAGAACACAGGGTATTGGCAAATTGTGCCGGTCCAAGAGTATCTGTTGCGAGTTTCTTTACCACAGGTTTTTTAGCATTGCCACAAATCTATGGACCCATTAAGGAGTTGCTATCAGAAGACAATCTTCCTAAGTACAGGGAGACAACTGTGAAGGAATATAATGCTTACTTCTATAACAAAGGCCTTGATGGGACCTCTGCCTTGACTCATTTCAAGCTCTGAACTTGAAGGCATAGGAGCAACTGCAATGAACAAATGGTGTCTACCAAATAACTTGGCATGAAAATATTGCTTCATACACAATACTAAGTTGATTGTTTGTTCATGCCTGATGCAGGACATAAAGTCAAAGTTATAAAGTTAGATAATTGTATGGTTATAGTACATTGGTTGTTTATAATCTGTTGTGAAATATTATGGCTTTCCAATAAAAGTTGTGAAGGTTTTCAGCTCTTTTTACAAACTTCCTTAAAATCTCTCTTCTGGATATAAACCTTCATGCTAGCCAACTGAAGCAGAATTTTTTTCTTTAACAAAAGCAGAATTCTGAGCATTATTTGTCTATACCTGTTTATAATATACGAATACGAGTGCTTTACTACTATTGACCAACTTGAAGTCTTGAAGATTTTTTTTTGTTTTTTTGTTGATACAACGATAGGCTACTCTAAAGGGAGGGGGGGCTCAAGCACCAATGTGCACACATGGGGTTTCGAATGGGGGTGCCATGTGGGGAAGGGGGAAGTCACCACCACTGTGGTAGAACCCGTTGGCAAAAAGTCTTAAAGTTATTAGGATCAAACATAGATATATGTTATTAAAATTTTATAATCAATATCATATTTCCATATAGAAAGTTGAATTGTATAATATTATCTGTCTGTACTTTGAATTGTTAACCCAAAATGAATATATTAATGTGAAAAAAACAACTCTGCTAATATATTATAAAGTACTTTGAATCATAATAATTTAAATTTGGCATTATCCTTGGCCTATGGTGTTGGAAAAATATTGTATCCGCTAGAACATTAAGCTTTAGCAGCAACCAAGATGGTAGGTACCAATACAAATGAGGTTCCAATCAATTATGACAGAAAACGTGAACTAAGAGCTTTTGATGACACCAAGGAAGGTGTTAAAGGCCTTGTTGATGCTGGGATAACTGTGGTTCCTAGAATTTTTCATCAACCACCAGATCAGTACTCCACCAACAACAACTTTGATTCAGAAGCCACCCAGTTTAGCGTTCCAGTCATAGACCTTGAAGGCCTTGAGTTCGATAGACCAATGAAACGCAAGGAGATTGTTACAAAAGTTGGAGAGGCATCAGAGACTTGGGGATTTTTTCAAATTGTGAATCACGGAATACCTATTGATGTTTTGGGGGAGATGAAGGATGGGGTACGTGGGTTTTATGAGCAAGACACTCAAGTGAAGAAACAGTTTTATACTCGAGATCACTTCAAACCTGTGGTCTACAATAGCAACTTTGATCTACACAGAGCACCAGCGACTAATTGGAGGGATTCTTTTATGTGCTACATGGCTCCTAATCCTACTGAGCCAGAAGACATGCCAGAAGTATTCAGGTATGTGACATGGAAACTTATAATTCTCTGCTATCATTAGAAAGTTTATGATGGTATTAATTAATTTGATTCAGATACGAATCACCCATCTAGGTTTTATATATATGGGTAGACAGCATCACCAAACAAATGGTATTCTTGTGCTGAGTGGCATGCACCTAGCTAGCCCATGACAAGTGGTATTAGAGCAGGCCTGGTTCCTTATCTGTTATGGCCTGTGACGAAGCTGTATCGTGTCCGGGAGGGGTAGAATGTCCCAAACAAGAATCCCATATTTTAAATAAGAATGAGCTTAATCCAAGGTTTATACATGAGTAAGTAGGTGACATCTGACAGTAGGCCATTTGCCTTTTCTAAACATAAATCAAAAGCCGTTCAGCTCATCATTTTGGTTAAATGCCTGGCTCTACAATTTTTAATTGAATCATATATATATGACAACTTCATGTGCTTTTCTGTGTTTCAACTTTTGTAGAGACATACTTATTGAGTACTCCAAGCAAGTAATGAAATTGGGGAAGTTGTTGTTCGAGTTGCTGTCGGAGGCTCTTGGGCTAAAGCCAAGTCACTTGAATGACATAGATTGTAGTTTAGGGCTTGTGCATGTAGGCCATTACTATCCCTCATGTCCCCAGCCAGAGTTAACTCTGGGGACAAGCAAGCACGCTGACAATGACTTTATCACAGTCCTTCTGCAAGATCATATTGGCGGTCTCCAGGTTCTTCATCAAAACAAGTGGATTGATGTACCTCCTGTTCCTGGGGCTCTAGTAGTTAACATTGGAGATCTTCTACAGGCGAGTACAACTATTCTTCTTCTTCTTCATTGTTTTTTTCTTTAATTGAAAGGGAGATGTTATTTATACTTCTTAAAAGGGAGTAGGCTGTAGTAGTATATAATAGTACCTGAATATGTCTCAAATTCTTCCATCCGGTTTCCTACTTCGGGTTTTTTTCTTGTTCTTTTTAATTTTTTTTAATGGTTGAGTTCTTTTGTGGTTGCAGCTTATATCAAATGAAAGATTCAAGAGCGTAGAGCACAGGGTACTAGCGAACCGTGTAGGTCCAAGAGTATCGGTTGCAAGTTTCTTTAGCACAGGTATGCTACCATTGGGGAGACTCTATGGACCTATCAAAGAACTATTATCAGAAGACAACCCCCCAAAGTACAGGGAGACAACTATAAGGGAATATAATGCCCACTTCATTGACAAAGGCCTTGATGGGACCTCTGCCTTGACTCATTTTGAGCTTTGAACTAGGAGATAGAGGAGCAGTACAGCCCTGAACAAATATTTATCAGCCTCTTCTTTAAATTTTCATAAAATTTCTCTGTTGTGGTTAGATAATAATGTTCATGCAGTTGTTAAATCATGTTTGCCAACAAAAGTGGATTGTTTGTACATGCCTGATGCAGGACATATGTCAAAGTAATTAACATAGATATCTGTCTCGGCCTGCTCATTGTAAAAGTGTATTGGGAATATTTGGACTTCTTTTTTATGTCTTGTGCTCATTGCAAAGTTATATTCTTTGCAAAAATATACACTTCTGATCTGAATCATATGTATTTAGTCTGATATCCACTAGAAATTTAAGCTTTACCAGGAACAAAAATGGTAGCTTCCAATCCAAATGAGGTTATGTTGGAGCAGGATTTATTTCAGGAAGAAATACCTCCACTGTCACATTCCGAGATCGGCTCCGCCGTAGCACGATATTGTCCGCTTTGGGCCCCCCTCTCTGCCATCACGGTTTTGTTTCTAGGAACTTACGAGCAACTTCCCAATGGGTCACCCATCCTGGGATTGCTCTAGCCCCAACTTGCTTAACTTAGTTCCCATGACTCCGAAGTCAGTAGGCTCTCAAAAGGCCTCATGTTAGATGGAGGTGGGCATGTACATATAAGGTACATCACCCCCTTGCCGTTGTTCGATGTGGGATGCTACATCCACGAGTTCTTGACAGAAGTCTGCACACTTCCTTAGTTGAAAAAGAACTCCTGATTGCGTTCCCGAGAACAGACGATGAAAATGGGGTGAGTATCTGCAAAAGCCACTCCGATGCTCAAGTCAGTGTTTTTGCAGCGGACTCTTAGTGCTCAATTGAATTTCTCGTACTTTTGCTGGAGGTCTAATTGGGTTTTTATAGTGCTTCAAGTCCTTGGGTTTAGAGCCAATTCCCTAGCTTTGCGCATTCCATCCTCCACTTCATGGTAATGGGGTTCAGATGATCGGGCTGTGTCTCCTTCACTTCACACTTCTCTAGTGGGAGTGAAGTTTGATCATTCCATGTCTTTTAATCATAGCATATGGGTTAAGCCATGACACGTGAGATTTGGTCCCCACATTTCCCCTATTTTTTCCTCTCTACACACTTCGCGGGTGGAGAGGGAAAAATAATTTAAGTGGGATTTAGATTCCTTCAGATTGAGCGCATGATGTCATGATGGGTTCACGACTGAACCCAAATAAACAATTCTTTTTTCTTTCTTGGGCTTGTTGTTCAAACACAAAGAAATAATTCCCATTGCACCATTGCCAACCCATGTTGACCTTTCATGCATTTTTATCCTTGCTTTCATATCCCGCATGTGAGACCTCCAAATATGGATTTTTCATGCACATTGTTGACCTTTAAAGTTTCAACTATGGATTTTTAGTGCTTTAGCCAGCCCCATGTGAAATATCCAATTATGGACAGCCAATCCCATGCGCAAGTGGACATTTTCACTTTATTTTGGATTTTTGCACCTCTGCTGATATCGCATGGTCCAGCAGTTTTGAATTTTTCTCACTCCAGCCGATTCCAAATGGACCCGATGCAAATTTCTCTTATTTTCCCTTTGCGCTTCAGCCGATCTAGTGGACTCCATGCTCTTTGCTCTTATCTTTGCTAACCGATCCCAGATGGACCCTAGCTTTTGGGTTTCTTCCTCTAGCACTTGAGCTGACTCCGAGGACCCCAGCGTATTTGGTTTTCCACTTTGTTTTTCAGCTGATACCGAATGGCCTACAAGTTTGGAATGTTTTTTTTTATTTTTTATTTTTATTTTTTGGTGTGTTTGCGCTTGAGCGGACCTTCCGAACCCCAATGTGCTTGAGCTGACCTCATGGACCTCAACGCCTTCGGTTTCTCAGCTGATCCCAGGAGGTCCATGACATTTTTTTTTCCTTGAGCTTGAGCTGACCTTTCGGACCCCAATGTGCTTGAGCTGACCTTTAGAACCCCAATGTGCTTGAGCTGACCTCCTGGATCCCAGCTCATTTGGTTTCTTAGCTGATCCCATGTGGTCCATGAATATTTTTTTTTGTTTTGCGTTTGAGCTGACCTTCCGAACCCCAATGGGTTTGAGCTCACCTCCTGGACCCCAGCACCTTCGATTTCTCAGCTGATCCTAGTTGGTCCATGACTTTTTTATTTCTTGCACTTGAGCTGACCTTCCGGACCCTAATGCACTTTAGCTGACCTTTTGGACCCTAGTGCCTTCGGTTTCTCAATTGATCCCAAGTAGTCCATGACTTTTTTTTTCTTGTGCTTAAGTTGACCTTCCAGACCCCAATGCGCTTGAGCTGACCTCCTGGACCCCAGCACCTTCGATTTCTCAGCTGATCCCAAATGGTCCATGACTTTTTTTTACTTTCTCTCTTGCGCTTGAGCTGACCTTCTGGACCCCAATGCGCTTGAGTTGACCTCCCAGACCTTAGCGCCTTCGGTTTCTCAGTTGATCCTAGGTATGACCCCATCACGAAACGCCATCGAAGCAGTATGAGAATCACATTCCTCAAGAGTAGACATTTCCTCCGTAAAATGCCTCAAATAGTCTTTAAGGCTTTCTTTGATACTTTGCTTCGTGTTGATTAGGACCATGACACCCTTTCTCCTATTTTGAATGAAGATGTATTGAGATATGAACATTTCACAGAGTTGGGTGAAACTACTGATAGGCCTTGATTTCAACTGTCTAAACCAAATCAGGGCCGATCCTGACAAGCTTGAGGGGAACAACTTTCACAACATGGCCTCGTCATCTCCTTCGAGGACCATATGTTGTTGAAAATGATAGATATGTTCAATGAGATCGGTCATGACCTTAAACAGCTTAAATTTAGGTTGAGTGAACTTAGCTGGCTTTTTGGCTTTCAGGATGTCCTCTGTGAACGGTGACTTGCAAATTCCTTTTGCTGCTTTCAAAGCGAGTTTCGCGAGTGTTTGCAGTTTGTACCCTCAGACAATCTTCTCGATCTAATCTAGCAAATCAGTGTCCTTCGCCTTTTTCGCCATTTTCTGTAGGTCGAGATCTATGTCTTGACCTCTTGTCGTGGCCTTGTCACGGACGCTTGAGTGCATGCTGCTGGAGGAGTCTCCCTCAGAGACCTCATGTCTTTACTTTCTCTTACCCTCTTTCGAGCCCTCACAACAAGCCGTGTTCTGCGCCTTTTCCAGAGCTTTCTCTGCTACCTTTCTTGTTTCACGCAATTCTTTCATGATTTTCTTCAACTGGGTAACAGCAAGGCTTGGTTCTCCATCTTGGGCACTAGACCTTGTGCTTTTGAGTCGAAGATTGGACATCGCATTTCCCTGGAGGGATGTGTTTGGAGTTCCTTGTGTAGGTTCAGTCATTCTTTATGATCGATTTTGCAAGATTCCCACAGGCGGCGCCAACTGTTGGAGTAAGATTTCTTTTAGGAAGAAATACCTCCACAAGTACTTGACTGAAGTCTGCACACTTCTTTGGTTGAAAAAGAACTCTGGATCGCGTTCTAGAGAACAGACGATGGAAATGGGGTGAGTACCTGCAAAAATCACTCCAACGCTCAAGTCAGTGTTTGTGCAGCGGACTCTTAGTGCTCAATTGAATTTCTCATACCTTTGCTGGAGGTCTAATATGGTTTTTATAGCGCTTCGAGTCCTTGGGTTTAGCCCACTTCCCTAGCTTTGCGCATCCCATCCTCCACTTCATAGTAATGGGGTTTAGATGACCGGGTTGTGTCTCCCTTGCTCCGCACTTCTCTAGTGGGAGGGAAGTTCGATCATCCCACGTCTTTTAATCATAGCATATGGGTTAAGCCATGACACGTGAGATTTGGTCCCCACAGGTTACAACCAAGTATGACAGAGAAAGTGAACTAAAAGCTTTTGATGACACCAAGATGCTGGGATAACTGAGGTTCCTTGAATTTTTCATCAACCATTGGATCAGTACTCCATCAACAACAACCGTGACTCAGAAGCTACCCGGTTAAGTATTCCAGTCATAGACCTTGAAGGCCTTGAGTTTGAAAGTCCAACGAAACGCAAGGAGATTGTTGCAAAACTTGGACAGGCAACAGGACTTGGGGCTTTTTTCAAATTGCTAATCATGGAATACCTGTTGATCTTTTGGAGGAGTTAAAGGGTGGGATACGTGGGTTTTTTGAGCAAGACACTGACGTGAAGAAACAGTTTTACACTCGTGGGTACTTCAAACCTTTGGTGTACAATAGCAATCCTGATCTATACAGGGCACCGCCCACTAATTGGAGGGACACTTTTATGTGCTACATCATGTCTTTTGGTTTAGTAGGATTAGGAAACTTGAGTTTGATCTAATAGGCTAGTCTTTTGGGTTAAGTGGTAAGTGCTCAGCCTCCAGCGCTTGGGCAAGTACACAGTTGGTTTTTTTTCCATTAACCAAAAGGGAGTATCTTATACTTTCTAAAAGTTGACATACACTCTTTTTACATCAATTCAATGAAAAATTTGGTTAACATTGGAGCTCTTTTGGGGTTGCTTTGCAGCTTGTATCAAACGACAGATTCAAGAGTGTAGAGCACAGGGTAGTGGCAAACCGTGTCGGTCCAAGAATATCTGTGACAAGCTTCTTTATGACAGGTATGCTACCATTGCAGAGACTCTATGGACCTATCAAAGAGTTATGATCAGAAGACAACCCTCAAGTACGGGGAGACAACTATAAGGGACTTTAATGCCCACTTCAATGACAAAGGCCTTAATGGGAGCTCTGAACTTGGAGATAGAGGAGCAAATGCTGAACAAATGCTATTTTCACAGATTTGTTTTATCCTCTGAGATGATTGGTTTGTACATGCCTGATGCAGGACATATGTCAAAGTTATAAAATTGGATTAATTGTATGCTTATCCCATTAGGCATGTATTGCTGGTTTGTAATCTCTTGTAGAGAATTATGGCTTTTCAATAACAGCTGCAAAGGTTTTCATTTCCTTTTTCAAAATTTCATAATATTTATTGTGTTAAATGGAATCCTTTATGTTCCTGCAAATCATATGTTTGTCAACATGTTAGATAGAATCCGTTTTGCAAAAGCTGATTATTTCAACTTTGATATAACAACGAAGTCTGAGAAGTCTTTGAGTTATCAGGATCAAACTTAGATCTGTTACTAAAATTTTATAATCAGTATCACATGCGCGCGGGTAGCAAACTCTGAATATAGTTAACCCAAAATAAATATATTAAAGTGAAATCAACCATGATAATTTGGTCACTGTATTAGGGGAAATCTTGGGTTGAAATTGTGAAGTATAAAGATCACGGATTGATTGATTGTGAACTTACTGTGACTTCAGATGGCAAAAAGACGTAATCAAGATTATAGAGCACCAAAATATATTGGTAAGCTATTGATTTCGTTTAAATTTGGTTTGGGTTTTTTATTTGGCTTTTTAATAGACAACTTTTAAGGTTCTTTTAGAAAGGGGCAAAGTTATTTACCCAACTTTTAAATAGAAAATTGATTGATTCACGTGTTCAGGGCATTTTCATAAGGTTATTATTGGTTGCTCGTGCGTTAGGGAATCTGAGTGTCCTTGGTTTGTGAGAGAAATTTTCCTTGAACATGAGACCAATTTATTTATTTTTTGGTTGAAAAATCCAAAGCCACTTGTGTCTAGAAATATAAACTGTAAACTCTGCAAAATGCAATGATTAATTTGGCTAAATTATTTTTTCAATGATCAAATTGGATTTTTGTGTAGAACTCAGTGACTAAAAAGGTTTTTAACCCAATATTCAATTGCTTCTGTTTTTTTAATTTTTTTTAATTTTTTGCCAAAGTTAAAAAGGAAAGGAGGAAAACTCAGAACACCAAATATCTGGATTAATCCAACAAACACTGCGTTTTAATTCAACTATCACCAAATTACTATTAAACAATTATTACTTACTAGGGAATATTTGGACCCTTTTGTCTTGGCCTGGACTATTCGAAAGCTACAAATGCACAAGTTGTTAATTTATATATATATAAAAGCAGCTATGCGGATGTGTTACGGCATCCTTTCGTTTAAACAATAAAATACACATGAGCATGAATATTTTTTATTGCCAATAATCAAGTCAACCAATGAATTTTTCGGGAATGCAATTTTAAAATTTCTTTAAAAAATAAAAAATAAAGTGAACAATGAATTTTTGGCATTTTCAACGTGCTTGATCTTTGCAAAAGCATTGTCTTCCCACTCTCCTCGTTATATAATGAAGTGATCTTCTTTGCAAAAATATACACTTGTGGCCTGAATCAAATCTAATCTGATATCCCTTAAGCCAAGATGGTAGCTACCAACAATACAAATTACGACAGACAAAGTGAGCTGAAGGCTTTTGATGACACAAAGGAAGGTGTGAAAGGCCTTGTTGATGCTGGGGTAACTGAGGTTCCTAGAATTTTTCATCAACCACCAGATCAGTACATCATCAACAGCAACTTTGATTCAGAAGCTACGCAGTTTAGCATTCCACTCATTGACCTTGAAGGCCTTGAGTTTGATAGTCCAACGAAACGAAACGAGATTGTTGCGAAAGTTGGAGAGGCATCAGAGACTTGGGGCTTCTTTCAAATTTCTAACCATGGAATACCAGTTGGTGTTCTAGAGGAGATGAAGGATAGTGTACGTGGGTTTTTTGAGCAAGACACTCAAGTGAAGAAACAGTTTTACAATCGTGATCAGCTCAAACTTGTGGGCTACAATAGCAACTTTGATCTATACCGATCACCGGCGACTAATTGGAGGGATACTTTTAGGTGCCACATGGCTCCCAATCCTGCTAAGCCAGAAGACATGCCAGAAGTATTCAGGTATGTGACAAGGAAACTTATAATTCTCTGCTATAATTGGTCAGTTTATGATGATATCAATTATTTGATTTAAAGTCCATCCCTGAATTTGATGAGTTAATTAGATGATATGGTATACTTTGTCCAGCTTAATTTTAAGTTTAATGTACATTGATCTTGCTTCGGAATTGGATACGAACCACCCATCTGAGGTATATATGGATGGGTTGAAAGCATCACCAAACTAGTTGGTCTTTTGGATTAAGTCAATTGGTATTAAAGCAGGCCTAATTCCTTGTCTTCTATCGCCAGTGACAAGTCTATTGCGTGTCTGGGGCAGGGGTAAAATGTCCCAAACAAGAATCCCATATTGAATAAGAATGAGTTTGACGTGAGCTTTATACACGAGTAAGTAGGAAAAAACTCAGCCTCCAACAGTAGGCCATTTTCTTTTTCTAAACATAAAACAAAAGCCATTCAGCTTACCATTTTGGTTAAATGCCTCTCACTAGAATGTTTAATTGAATTATGTATATATGACAACTTCATGTGCTTTGCTGTTTTCATCTTTTGTAGAGACATACTCATTGAGTACTCCAAGCAAGTAATGAAATTGGGGAAGTTGCTGTTCGAGTTGCTGTCCGAGGCTCTTGGGCTAAAGCCAAGTTACTTGAATGACATAGATTGTGGTTTAGGGTTTTTGCTTGGAGGGCATTACTATCCCTCATGTCCACAGCCTGAGTTAACTATGGGGGCAAGCAAGCATGCTGACAATGTCTTCCTCACAGTCCTTCTGCAAGATCATATTGGTGGTCTCCAAGTTCTTCATCAGAACAAGTGGATTGATGTGCCCCCAATGCCTGGGGCTCTGGTGGTTAACATAGGAGATCTTCTACAGGCAAGTGCAACTTTTCTTCTTCTTCATCTCTTACTAGTATTGTATTAGAACATGACTCATATTCTTCCATCTGGTTTCCTAGTTTGGTTTTATTTTTAATAAATAAATAAATAAAATTTATGGTTGAGTTCTTTTGGGTTTGCAGCTTTTATCAAATGATAGATTCAAGAGTGTAGAGCACAGGGTATTGGCAAACCGCGTAGGTCCAAGAGTATCAGTTCCATGCTTCTTTACCACAGGTATGCTACCATTGGAAAGACTCTATGGACCCATCAAAGAGTTATTATCAGAAGACAACCCTCCAAAGTACAGGGAGACAACTGTAAGGGAATATACTGCCCACTTCAATGACAAAGGCCTTGATGGCACCTCTGCCTTAACTCATTTTAAGCTTTGAACTTGGAGATAGAGGAGCAGTGCAGCCCTGAACAAAATATTTAGCAGACACCATTTGTTTATTGTAGCTGCTCCAATTTCTTTTTTAAAATTTCATAAACTGTCTCTGTTGTGGTTTGCTAATAACCTTCCTGCACTTGTAAAATCATGCTTGCCAGCAAAAGCAGGTTTTTAAGAGTTATATGCCTGATGCAGGACATATGTCAAAGTTATAAAATAAGATATTTATCTGTCACTGTGGTTTGATAGAATCCTGTAAATCATGTTTGTGAACAGATTAGATGGAATCCTGTTACAAAAGCAGAATTTTTCAACTATGATGATATATTGAAAAGTCTTGAAGTTAATAAAATTTTATAATCAATATCACATGTCGGTACGCAAACACTAAATAACCCAAAATGAATATATTAATGTCATAATTTATTAAAATTACTTTTGTTCTATTTCAATTTTCAACAAATTACTTTTAAACAAATTTAGTCAAACAATATGGATAGAATATTTTACAGGCTATATTTCATTCTCCAAAAGAAGTTATTTATAGTACAAGGACGTAACCCTAATAGGGTCAAACTAGGAAACAAGATAAAAACCTAATTACACAATATCTGTACAAAAAGGAAAGAAATATAATCCTAATAAACTAGAAAATAAATATCATAATTAAGCTAGGATCTCGCTAACACTCCCCCTCAAGTTGGAGCAAAGATGTCACGCATGCCCAACTTGTCAAGCGAGTTGAGAAAGACCGTAGTAGACACAGCTTTCGTAAGAACATCTGCCAGTTGATACTCGAATGATATAAACAGAAAAGAAATAATTTCAGCATCCAACTTTTCTTTAACAAAATGTTAATCAACCTCTACGTGCTTTGTACGATCATGTTGCACGGGATTATGCGCAATTGCAATTGCAGCTTTATTATCACAATACAAATCCATGAGTTTCTGGGGTCCAAACCCAAGATCTCTCGACAATCTTATCAACCATAGTAACTCACACACACCTTGAGCTATCCCACGGTACTCGGCCTCGGCACTAGACATAGACACCACTTTTTGCTTTTTGCTCATCCAAGTAACAAGATTACCACCAACAAATGTGAAATACCCAGACGTAAACGTCTATCAGTGATTGAACCAACCCAATCAACATCCGTATACCCTTCCACATATGTATGACCATACTTGCAAAACATTAACCCTTTTCAGGAGTTACTTTCAGATACCTCAGTATGCGCATCACAGCACCCATACGATCTTCACTAGGAGAATGCATAAACTGACTCACTACACTCACTGCATATGCAATATCAGGACGTGTATGAGGTAAATAAATAAATTTCTCCACAAGTCGTTGATAACGCTCTTTATCTGTAGGGACTTGATCAAGATACAACCCCAACTTATGATTCTGTTCACTGGGTATCAATTGGTTTACAATCTAACATTCTAGTCTCTGCAAGTAAATCTAAAATATAAATTTTTTGAGACAGAAAGATACTATGTTTAGATCTGGCAACTTCAATCCCAAGAAAGTATTACAAATCACCCAATGATTTCATCTCAAACTCGGAAGCCAGATACTTCTGAAGATTTTGCATTTCTGCCTGATCATTTCTAGTCACAATCATATCATCAACATAAATAATTAAAGCTGTCAATTTACCTTTATGACGCTTTAGAAACAAAGTATGGTCTGAGTTACTCTGCACATACCCAAATTTCTTCATATATGCTGCAAATCTCCCAAACCACACTTTTGGAGACTGCTTCAATCCTTGTAAAGACTTCCGCAGCTTACACACAACACCCTCCTTTGAGGTTACAGGAATAACAGGAAGGAGATCCATGTAAATCTCCTCATTGAGGTCACCATGTAGAAACACATTTTTGACATCGAATTGTAATAAGGGCCAGTTGTGGTTAGTAGCCAGGGATAATAGTACACGCACAGTATTGAGCTTTGCTACTGGAGCAAAGGTCTCCAAATAATCAACTCCATAGGTCCGAGTATAACCTTTTGCTACCAATCTAGCCTTGTAACGGTCAATGGAACCATCAGCTTTATACTTCAAAGTAAACACCCATCTGCATCCAACAGCTTTCTTCCCTCGTGGTAAAGGAAGTAAATCCCATGTTTTATTCTTGTTCAAGACATCCATTTCAACATTTATGGCATCCATCCATTTGGGGTTAGATAAAGCATCATGCAGCTTAGTTGGCACACATACACTAAATAATTGACACAAATATGATGCATATGACTTAGACAAACGATGAGTTGACACACAGTGACTAATGAGATATTTAGACTTAGCATGTATATCATGAGAATATTGTACGTTAGGTTTCCCACAAGTGGTTCGTGGGAGGTAACTGATAAGTTGACACAAATAGATCATTAGAAATTACCTCACTTGATTCACTATCACGAGTAGATTGGGGCACTGGTAGGGCAGATGGGGGTATTGCATCAAACTCATCCATATAAGAATCACTGTCATTATTTTCAGATACAGGCGACTGGTCACTTGCTTCAGTGTGACCGGTCGTTTCGACACCGAGAGCACCTGCTTCTTCTCCAGATATGGGCTACTGGTCGAGTTCCAAAGGGCGATCAGTCATTTCTTCACAGGGACCACAAGTTTCATCTTCATATATGGGTGACCGATCACTTGCTTTAGTGCGACAAGTCGTTTCCTTCCTAAAAGCAGTATCTTCAAACACATATTCTCCAATCCAAGACTCTCCAATTTGCTCCCCCTCTCCCCTTGAATTGGAGAGGAAGGAGAGACATAATGGGGCACTTCTTCATGGAAAGTCACGTCCAAAGTAATATGCACCTTCTGGGTAGGTGGATGATAACACTTATAACCTTTCTAAGTAGAAGAGTAACCAATAAAAACACATCGTAGAGCACAAGGATCAAGTTTACTCATTTGATGAGAGTAGACATGAACATAGGCAACACACCCAAAAACTCTAGGGGCAACTTGAAGACTGAGACAGGGGAAACATGGTCACCAAACACATCATGTGGAGTCTTGAAATTAAGAACCCGGCTAGGAGTACGATTAATCAAATATGCAGCAGATAAAACAGCACGCCCCAAAGATGATGAGGAACAGACATGTCCAACATAAGGGAGCGGGCAACTTTAAGTAATTGACGATTCTTGCTTTCAGACACACCATTCTGCTGAGGAGTAAATGGGATTGTCGTTTGGTGAATAATACCTTGAGCAAGGAAGAAAGATGCTAAAGTGTTATTCACATATTCGCCTTCGTTATCAATCCGAAATACTTTGACCCCAGCATGAAACTGAGTAGACACCACAGTACAGAACTCTGGAAAGATGGAAGCAATATCATGTTTATTTTTCAACAAGAAAACCCAAGTGAGTCAGGTACAATCATCAATAAATGTTCGAACCAACGAAATCCGTTCGAAGTAACGCGAGCCAGACCTCACACATCAGAATGCATTAAATCAAAAGGCTTTGCAGCTTTACTGTCACTCAAAGGAAATACAGTGTGATGACTCTTGACCAAAATACATGTTTCACACTTAAAACTGGACTCATTACAAGAGCGGAATAAAGATGGAAACAGACGCTTAAGGTAGCCAAATGACTGGTGTCCCAAGCAACGATGCCATAACCAAATTTGTTGTTTGTCTTTGACACTGCAACTTTGAACAGTATTAACGACACGAGCACGACCTAGTGTAGAAGGCAATGTCAAATAATATAACCCCCCCTATCCCTTTACCATGCCCAATCGTCTCATGAGTCTTGAGATCCTGAAAAGAGTAATGCGTAAGATAGAAAGTAGCAGAAGCATTAAGTGTATCAAGTAGTCGACCAACATATAACAAGTTACAATGGATATTGGGAACTAGTAACGCACGAGACAAGGACAAAGTAGGAGTGAGAGAGATTGTGCCCTCACCAGTAATTGGAGAGGGCAAGCCATTAGCACTAGTTATGTATGGGTCACAGGTGTTACTAGACAACTCATCAAAAAATTTAGCATCATAAGTCATATGATCAGAAGCACTAGTGTCAATTATCCAAGTATTAGAGCCAGTACTTGGAATAGAATTGAAACACACAAATTTGTAGAGGCAGCAGCAACAGCACCAACAATGGAGTTATCATCTATGATTGCAGCATAAACTCAACAGATCACGACAGAGTATACAACGGAACACAACAGAGGCACAAATATGGCAGATGCAAGAAGACATGCACGAACACAGCAAAGTACACAACGGAACACAACAAAGACACAAATACGGCAGATGCACGCACACAGGATGGCACGAACACAGTAAAGGCATGAACACGACAACACAACACAAAAACCCAGTAGGGCACACACGACACAGGTAGAGAAAAAAAAATATGGGGATAGAACACGGGTGGGCACAATACACAGGTCACCAGAAAAGTTGGCTCTGATGCCAAGTCAAACAATATGGGTATAATATTTTTAGGTTATATTTCATTCTCCAAAAGAATGTATTTATAGTACAAGGATGTAACCCTAGTAGGGTCAAACTAGGAAACAAGATAAAAACTTAATTACACAATATTTGTACAAAAAGGAAAGAAATATAATCCTAATAAACTAGGAAATAAATATCGTAATTAAGCTAGGATCTCGCTAACAAATTTTACCTACTAGAATATCTGGACCCTTTTGTCTTGCTCTGCACTCTTCAAAACCAGCAAGTTCAACGAGGAGTTCATTTTTATAAGATTAGCTTGGAGGATGTGTTATGACATGCTTTAGTTTAAACCAGAAAATACACATAAGTCAAAGAATGAATATATTTTTGGCATTTTCAACTTTGCTATATGATCTTTATAATAAAGTGATCTTCTTTGCAAAATATGCGCTTCTGGTCTGAATCAAATCTAATCTGATATCCATTAGACCAAAATGGTAGCTACCAACACAAATGAGGTTCAAATAAATTATGACAGACAAAGTGACCTAAAAGCTTTTGATGACACCAAGGAAGGTGTTAAAGGCCTTGTTGATGCTGGTATAACTGAGGTTCCTAGGATTTTTCATCAACCACCACATGAGCACTTCATTGACAACACTTCTGATTCAGAAGCCACCCAAACCCAATTTAGCATTCCAGTCATAGACCTTGAAGGCCTTGCACTTGATAGTCCGACGAAACGAAAGGAGATTGTTGCAAAAGTTGGAGAGTCATCAGAGACTTGGGGCTTTTTCCAAATTGCCAATCATGGAATTCCTATTAGTGTTCTGGAGGAGATAAAGGATGGGGTGCGTGGTTTTTTTGAGCAAGACACTGAGGTGAAGAAAGAGCTTTACACTCGTGATTACTTCAGACCTGTGATCTATAATAGCAACTTTGATCTATATAAAGCACCAGCGACTAACTGGAGGGATACTTTTATCTGTTACATGGCTCCTTACGCAAAGAAGCCAGAAGACTTGCCTGAAGTCTGCAGGTATATGTCACAACGAAGCTTATATATAATTCTCTGCTAGAATTTGTAAGATTATTTGATGATATTAATTAGCTTGACAGCTTCATATGTGTTTAAACTTTGTAGAGACATTCTTATTGAGTACTCCAAGCAAATAATGAGGTTGGGGAAGTTGTTGGAGTTGTTGTCGGAGGCTCTTGGGCTGACACCAAGTCACTTGAATGACATAGATTGTAGTGAGGGCCTTGTGCTTCTGTGCCATTACTATCCTGCTTGTCCACAGCCAGAATTAACTTTGGGCACAAGCAAACATGCTGACAGTGACTTCCTCACAGTCCTTCTGCAAGATCATATTGGTGGCCTCCAAGTTCTTCACAAGAACAAGTGGATTGATGTGCCCCCAGTGCCTGGGGCTTTAGTGGTTAACGTTGGAGATCTTTTACAGGCAAGGAGAACAATTATTTTCTTCATCTTAACAAACTTGAAACTACAGTAGCTATAGTAACAATTATTGTAAATCACAAAAGTCCTTTGTTACTTTTGGCTTATTTCACCATCTAGTGATTAAAATTGAAGAAATTTTTTGGTGGTGCATATAGTATTATTGTCGTAGAATATGTGTCGAATACTTTGATTTAGTTTCCTACCTTGGGATGATGAACTCATTTCGGGTTGCAGCTTATATCAAATGAAAGATTCAAGAGCGCAGAGCACAGGGTACTGGCAAACCGTGTAGGTCCAAGAGTATCTGTTGCGAGCTTCTTCACCACAGGAATGTTACCATTGAAAAAACTCTATGGACCCATCAAGGAGCTATTATCAGAGGACAATCCTCCAAAGTACAGGGAGACAACTGTGAAGAACTATAATGCCCACGTCAATATCAAAGGCCTTGATGGAACTTCTGCCTTGAATCATTTCAAGCTCTGAACTTGGACACAGAGGAGGAGCACAATGAACAAATGATCACTACTAAATAACTTGAATGCATGATACTGAAAGGTTATTGCTTGTACGTGCATAATGCAAGTATAATCTGTTGCGGAATAAGATGGCTTCTCAGATTTTTATGATATTCTCTTGAAAAATCTTGTTTGCCAACAAAAGCAGAGTTTCAACTATAACCAGATTTAATGCAACGTAAGCCAATCTTAGAAAACCTGCAAGTTCACTGAGTTGTTCATTTTTCAGATGAAGCTACCCGTTCTTCCATCTCTTTGTTTACAACTCTCTGTTTTTTTTTTTACCAGCTATCTGTCTATACAATGTCTCTGTTTTCTCTGTTTCTAGTGAGAGAAGAAAAAAAAGAGACACCCATGATCAATTCAATCTACACTTTCCGAATTAATACAACTTTCAAAAAAAAGAAAAAAAGAGAGCACACACGCAAGATAAAAGAGAGCAGATAAACAAGGAAGAAATATCTGTGAAATCAATCTCAAGCTAGAAAATCCAGAAATTTGATATGGGAGAAAACTTGTTCTCTGTAGCTTCTTGAGCACACTTTCTCTACTGTCTTAGAATGCTAAATATGACAAGTAAAGACTGATTATACCACTAAGCCAAAACTAGGAAAGCCAAATGAGTACGTGGCTTCATCCTTTACAAAATAAAGTAGAATTAATACAACCAAAAATAAGACACGTTTCTGTCCAAAATGTTTCAAGACCTTTTTGACAGAAACTTATCTACACTATTACAACAAGGACATTAACATAATTTCAATAAAAGCATTATCCTTTGATATCAGCTGCCTTGGGACCACTTCTTATCCTTAGAGTTGGATCCATCCTCTTATCACCTTAAAGGCTACGCACTCTTCTGCTTTTTCTCTATATTCTGTTTGATCCTCAACCACCTTTTATGATCCTAAACCAAATTAAGAAAATGTTTGCAGAAGACGATCATGAACTCGAGGCTAACAGTGACCGCATGAGTGAGTTAAAAGCATTTGATGCGACAAAAGCTGGCGTCAAGGGACTGCTCGATGCAGGTCTCACAAAAATCCCAAGTATTTTCTACTCTTCATCACGACCAAGCTTCGACGAAAAGAAGCTGCAAAGTGATGATGTCCAGTTCAGTGTTCCAATCATTAATCTCAGAGGCATCCAAAACGACGCAGTTTCACGTGCCCGTGTCATAGAGAAAGTTCGACATGCAAGTGAGAAATGGGGTTTCTTTCAGGTGGTGAATCATGGAGTTCCTGTTGATATTTTGGATCAGATGATCCATGGCATACGCGGATTCCATGAGCAGGACAGTGAGCTTAAAAAAGAGTTCTATTCGAGGGACTTTGGGAAGAAGGTGTATTATATGTCCAACTATCATTTGTACCAATCTTCTGAAGCTAACTGGAGGGATACGTTTGTGTGTTATGTGGCTCCTGATCCACCCAAACAAGAAGAATTGCCATCCGTGTGCAGGTAAGCATGGCACTAGTCTAAGAAGACCTTTACTTTTTCCATATCTGCTTTAATTGATCATCATGCGTCTAAATAGAAGATGCTACAAATTTAACTCTCATATAATATGAGGGGTGATCTCTTGGGGTATGATCTCTTGGATATGAGGGATGTTCATTATTCTATCTATTTAGTGGAAAACTCATGAATTTTTCCGCACGGGGCGGGAAAATACAACTTCTTGTCTACCTTGGTCTTCTTAGGATTTCATCGAGCACATTGCCCACAATATTGAGATCATGTTTACTTATTAGAAATGAAGTTATGAATCAAGAAAGTTATGAATATGGGAGAATGTAGCATGACCACAGTTTTCTCATTTAAAAAAAAAATCATACAAAATTTTACCTGCAGGGCTAATTATGTGCATTTGTAGACTTTTACAAAGGCATGCTTTGATAACTTGATAAATGAAATTCATGAGCGCTCTTGATGACTTGGGGATGCAGAGAAATAGTGAATGAGTACTCAAAGCAAGTGATGGATTTGGGGTCTACTTTGTTTGAGCTGCTTTCCGAGGCTCTTGGGCTTAACCCAAACCAACTTGAGGACATGAATTGCGGTGAGGCGCTTCTTCATCTGGGCCACTACTACCCAGCATGCCCTGAACCAGAATTGACTATGGGCACTAGCAAGCACACTGATGGGTCCTTCATCACCATACTTTTACAAGACCAAGTGGGCGGTCTCCAAGTGTTACATGAGAATCAATGGGTTAATGTTCCTCCCAAGCAAGGATCTCTAGTTGTCAACATTGGAGACCTTATGCAGGTATGTTTTTTTTGTATATATTTTTATACAACTTACAAGCGATATTTGAGAGGGGGAAATCAAGTCTAGGACCTCGAGTGCATGAATAAATACTCTTAACCACTTGAACTACACTTAACGTCTTTTAATAAACTTAAAATCTTCTGTTGCTTTTGTGCAGCTAATCACAAATGACAAGTTTATTAGTGTGGATCATAGAGTTATAGCAAAGAATGTAGGTCCAAGAGTTACTGTGGCAAGTTTTTTCAGGCCATACGTTCTGACAGGGAATTCAAAAGTTTACGGACCAATCAAGGAATTGCTATCAGAAGATGTTCCCCAAATTTACCGAGAAACTGATGTTAGAGATTATATGAAGCATTACCTCTCAGAAGGTCTAAAAGGGACCTCCGCATTAGAACATTTCAAATTGTGAAGTAGATGTCACGGAGTTGCTAACTATTAAGTTATATTTGTCACTAAAACTGTGACTGTTCACCTTTTTTTTAATTAATAAATTTTATAAATAGCCGCATCAATTTCATTAATAAAAGGGCATTACAATCACATTTCAAGAACTATTGTTCACTTGATAAATAAACTTTTTTAATTGAAATAATGTCACATAATATATATTTTGGTCGTATGAAATAATATAATATGACCATATTAGTGGGCCGAACTAGATGAGACTTTTCTAATTAAAATAGATTATAATCATGTCTGTTGTTTGATGAGTCTAAAATGCACTGAACTCGAGTCCTTTGCCAATCTCACCGGAGTCTTCTATCAAATGCAGAGGCAATGGAGGCCTTGAATCACAACGTCAACCTAATCAAACCATTAGAGAAATTCCCAGCAACGCACTCTCTTCGGGACGAAATTCACAAGCTTAAAGCTTCTATAAGAAAAAGTGAAGAGGGTTCCCTTTAAAAATCAACGTGGAGTTGAAAACGAAAGATGTGCTTAAAAAATGAGGTTCGAGGGTCGAAAGAGAGAGACAAGTTCTTATTAAAGTGCTTAAAACCCAAGCAACTTGGGTTTCTCAAAATTGGGCCCAGTCTAGTGCAGCTTTAGTGGCATTCCAAACAACTCATAGGAGTCTAGCCCAATCCAATACTCAAAATCCAATCCTTAATCAATTCAGTCTAATCCACCAAACATGACCTATATGTTAGATAATCTCATCTCCACTCCTCGCCATCTCCACCCCCAGGATGTGGCAAGTACTAATACCATTACAATCTTCTGAAGGCTGAAATATAAAAGTTATATGATTTGCAGGTTGAAATACAAGTCATAATGACCTTTTATAGGTAATAACATACTTATAAATTTTTTAACTAAGCATTTCATTTTAAATGGATAAAACAAGAACGTTATGCAACCAACAATAGATGTGAGTTATGTTAGTTGGTTAAGGTAGTGTGCACATTCTTTTGCACCTGAATTTGATTCATCTCCTTGTACATTAGAGTAATTTAGAATATCGTCTTGTAAAAAATAAAAAATAAAAAGTTATGCAACTAATATGATTAAAAATTAATCGATATTTTCTCTACCTAATAAAAAGAAACTGTTGGCAGGCTGCACGAGCAATAGAACGGTCCAAGAGACTAACGACGGACCAAAAGAATACCTGGGGAATAATTTTCGTGGAACTTATTTGAAACTTGGTTGAAAGAGAAAATTCGTCTCTGACAATAACTTACTGTTAGGTTTTCTTATAGTCCAATATCTCAGCTTGTGCATTTAATCTGAAGGAAAAGTCATAAAGTTGAGTAGTGGCATGTAGTAACAAATTGGCTGCTGGCACAGTGGCACCTTCTAATTGAATGGTCAAAGTTACTGGTCACTGGCTGAAATTGCAATTGCCACATGTTATAAGTGAATAATTTTATAAGATTGTTTGAAAATATATTGCTGCGGGGAAAAGATTTCTTGGTACCAGGCTGGTTTTGTTTGGTCGATATTATTATTATAACCAATAATTCTTCTAATACGTGTATTTATCTCATGCATATCGTATAAACAATTTGCAGAAGTCGATTTTTAGGACATTCTTCTCACCATCATTATGCCAGGAAGAACGAGACTAGGGATGACATAAATTCTTGTCAAGTTTTTGACCCTAATATATATATATATATATTAGAGTTTGGATGAGAAAGTTTCTGGCGTCTTGAGAGTTTGGGTGGGTATGCTTTTGTGTGTGTCTCCATGAGGGTTTGAACATAAAATTACTGGTCTGCAAATAAAGTCCCTTTTCAACTAAGCTACACTCGTTAACGCTTTTGTGTTTGTTCTCTATTACATTATGCTTGTGCATTCATATGTTTTGGGGATCGTTACATTCCTACGCGTATGACATGAGTTTTCCTGAAGCAATTTCACGTTAAGGTGGATGTTTCACGCAACCATTCAAGTTTCTGTAAGTACGACCAGGACTGAACACAATAATCTTCCTGTATATTAAATATTATATACCCGATACTACTTAGGCAGTTATTTTCTGAATTATGAATTGATTAACCGTTGCATTCTAGATCTTCAACCATTTCACTATTCTACATAGGGACTAGATGAAGTATAAATAATTGAGTATAAATAATTGAAGTAAATGAGTGTGGGCGCGCGATGCATGTTATCCGGCTTACGAATTTTTTTTTTTTCTTTTCATTCTTTGTATTTTGTTGACTAGAACCAGATGATCAAATAATGTTATGTGTTTCAATTCTTTAAGTATCCCTATTACTTTTTATTGTCTAATTTTGTTGTGCTGGCTTTGTTTAACAGATTATTTTTTGCAAATCTTGGTAACTTAATTTACATAAAAATTAGAAAAATTTATATGGTACATTTACTCACTAAATAATTATTAATATACATACATATACCCCCCTTTTTTTTTTTTTTTTTTTTTTTTTTTTTTTTTTTTGTGGGGGGTGGGGGGAGAATTTACCTATGCAATCTAAGTAAATTAGTATACTTACAAATTGTTGAAATTCGTAGGATGGATGGGTCCTGTCTTCCTATAAAAAAGGAAAAAAAAAAAAAAAAAAAAAAAAAAAAAACGAACATTTATGTATACAATTTAGGTAAATTTGTCAAACTTATCGGTATACTAATTAAACTAGTCTAAACAATTACAAAAAATATATTGGCTTAGTTATTGTGGTAAATTTACAAAGTTTTTTTGGGGGTCAGAAAATGTTGTCATCGCTGATCAAACTGAATGCCCATTATTAGAGATTAAAGAATAGCTAAAATGTGAGGGATTTCAAAGGCATGAGTTGTAAACAATTTATAATACATGTTTGATCATTCCTGGCATTGAATTCAGACATTGGGATGAATATGACTTATCTTCTCGGGAATTCCTGTGGAGCCTATAAATACTGCTGCACATTGTTGGAGAAAAGCACTAATTAGCTCCTCCTCCTACAAACTTCCTTGAGCTTTGTTCCCCATCATCCTCCTATACATCTCCTTCTGCTTCTACTTTCTAATTAGCGAAGGGCTTTTACAGTTTTATACTTAAGAGTCTATTTGTTAATCACGTACATTGTTTGATAATAAAAAAAAAAAAAAAAACCAGAGCAGATGAGAGGCTGGGAAGTGGTGCCAAACTCAGTATCCCAACCATTGATCTTAAGGGCATCGATAGCAACTCAGTTTTACGAACTGAAGTTGTCGAGAAAATTCGAGATGCATGTGAGAACTGGGGTTTCTTTCAAGTTCAAAACGGAATTCCTGTTGAAGTTTTGGAGAGGATGGTGGATGGGATACGTGAGTTCCATGAGAAGGAGAATGAGCTTAAGAAACAGTTGTGTTCAAACTCAACGGATTCTGGGAACAAGGAGCAGTTTATGTCCAACAATCGCTTTTTCAAATCTTCACAAGGAAACTCGAGGGATTCGTTTGTGTGCTATATGGCTCCTGATCCAACCAAACCAGCAGACGAATTACCCTTAGTGTGCAGGTATGCATGGCGCTACATATCAAATAAATTTTTATATATGTAATATTATAATACACTCTAGTCTAACCATGCATTTAGAGTTGGAGAAATTTTCTTTGTGGTGGTAACATGGTGTGTACGTCAAAAAATTTACGTTGGCATCCCATATTGTTTAGAGATGGATATGTAATCCGTGGTTCTGATTTACATAGTCTACCCGGTCTCTACATGCAAGATAATAGATGTCTTGTGAAAAATAATTTCCTTATAATACATAACTTCATGGAAGTTGATCCTCTTTTATACATAAACTAAAATATGTACATGACTTCCCCTGCATGGTTAGTTTATAATTTGCACCTTTTAGTGTTTTACCATTACTTTCATCATTCGGTAAATGAAATTGATGAGTGACTTGATGACTTCGAGTTGCAGAGATATAGTGAATGAGTACTCAAAGCTAGTGAAGGATTTGGGATTTACTTTGTTTGAGTTGCTTTCTGAGGCTCTTGGGCTTAAGCCAAACCAACTTAAGGACGCGTACATGGACTCTGTTGAGGGGCTTTCTATTATGGGTCACTACTATCCACCATGTCCTGAAACAAAATTGACTATGGGCACCGGCAAGCACACTGATGGCTGCTTCATCACCGTTCTTTTACAAGATCAAGTGGGTGGCCTCCAAGTTTTGTATGAGGATCAATGGATTGATGTTCGCCCCATCCGTGGAGCTCTTGTCGTCAACGTTGGAGACCTTCTGCAGGCAAGCTCATTAGTACAATTAATAGCCAAATTTTTCATTGCATGAAATCTATCAATACCAAATAATAAAAAAGATTATATATATGAAGTTTTAATAAACTTATGTGTTGTTTTTGTGCAGCTCATCTCAAATGACAAGTTTATTAGTGTTAACCACAGAGTTATCGCTCAGAGTGTTGGCCCGAGAGTTTCTGTGCCAACCTTTTTTAGACCACATGCAGAAAATCCGAAAGCTTATGGACCAATCAAGGAGTTGTTATCAGAAGAAAATCCCCAAATCTATCGGGAGACTAATGTTAAAGATTATCTGAAGCACTACCTCTCAGAACTGGTAAAGGGGAACTCCGCATTAGATAATTTCAAGCTATGAAGGATAATAAAAGCGCTTTGCTTTTGGTTCTAGGTACCATTGTTAGTTTCTGTGTCATCGTGTGGCTCTGTTGGCTGCAGGCTGTGCCTCTGGTCCTATGGCTAGGTTTTTTATTTTTCAGTGTCCTTTTGCTTTTTATGTTAGGCCCATTTGTTTGGTCGTCTTATTTGTCGTCTCAACTTGTCTGTCTGAGTCAATTATTGTTATGACGTGTATGCTCTTCTAATAAAAGTACTTTTGGAAACAAAGAAGATATATAGTACAACTTTCTTGTAGCGTGTGATGACATCAGTTTTCTAATAAGAGTAGGCCGATGCTAAAGTTTCTTATGTGGGTCAAACAGCGATGCCTAAACAAGCAACATAATTTTATATTATACTGATGCTAAATACGGTTTACAGCATCATAATTTTATACTACACTGATGCATTTTCTGACTTACAACATCACAAAAACCAATAATGTTGATACTACTTCTAGTTATTGGCATCAGTTGTCTTATGAGTGATGTTGTTTTAAATTTTAAACCTTTGTTGTTCGTGTAAAATTAAGGTTGTTATGAACAATATCATAGTCTGATGCCCATTACACATCAAAAAACATATATAAATTTAAATATATCCAACACTACAATTTTTTCAACCCCACATATGACAACAAGTTTTGCGATTTACATATAACAACATATTTCTTCATTTATCAACCTTGAAATTTGAGTATAAAAGAGAAATACAGTCTAACAAACCAAATAAATATAAATTAAAATTAGATAGCCAAATTTCTTCATTGCATGAAATCTATCAATACCAAATAATAAAAAAGATTTGACCAAAAAAAAAAGTTTATATATATATATATTAAGTTTTAATAAACTTATAACTATATGCATTTTTTTTGTGCAGCTCATCTCAAATGACAAGTTTATTAGTGTTAACCACAGAGTTCTAGCGCAGAGTGTTGGCCCAAGAGTTTCTGTGCCAACCTTCTTTAGACCACATTTAGAAAATTCAAAAGTTTATACCAATCAAGGAGTTGTTATCGGAAGAAAATACTCAAACCTATCGAGAAACTAGCGTTAAAGATTATCTGAAGCACTTCCTCTCAGAACAGATAAAAGGGAACTCCGCATTAGATATTTTCAAGCTATGAAGGGATAAAAGGGCTTAGCGTTGTCGCAGGTGCATTGAATTATTTGTTACTCTTTACTCTTTTCTCTGTTTTCTGTCATCGTGGTCGTTGGTGCCGTCAACTCTGTTGGCTGCTGCTGATTTCTTTAGACTCCTTTTGTTTTCTATGTGGGGCCCATTTGTTTAGGCCTCTTATTTGTGGTTAGTTTTTGGTGGCGAGTTTGTGTGTTGGACTTGGTCCTCTCTTTTATTTTTGGGTATTTTATTATAGACGCATTTCATGCCAAAAATGTTGACAAAAATCCTTGTATTACGCTTATTCAATCGAGACCTAATTTGCATTAGTTAATACTTATATTTCCATGACTATTTTGCTCTATATAATCCTTGATTTAAGACTATTGTAATGGCTATAAAAAAAAACATAAAAACATACACACCAATTTGTAATACACATAATATAGATAAATTTACCTAAACAAAAGGTCAAAATGAAGAACACATGTATAAATGAATAAAAAATGCATGAGTAGAAATATAAAATTGGGTTGCCTTAACAGTAAGAAGACAAAAAAAAAATGTATACGTAATATGCATAAAACTCACACATCGAATTCCCTTTTGTTAGGTAGACTACGACACTTGAATTTATTTTGTAGGTAGTTAACATAAGGATTCGAATCCTCTGCTATGCTTTTCTCTATCATGATCGGCTTGATTTCTATTCTCCACACGCCATTTCATTAAAATTTAATCTAAGGATATTAAACCGGACACATTATTCTTAAACTAAAAATCCAATTAAAAAAGAAAAAAAAGCTAATTGGAGTAACAAAAAACTTAATGTCCTCTAGCATTTCTTCTTCGTCTTTTTTTGCCCTCCTTTCTCTGCACATCTCCCCCAAAAATCTATTGATCTCTTATCTTCCCCCTATCGGGAGCAAACAGAGTAGAGAAAGGAAGAAGAAAAAACCAAAACAAAAAGAAGAACTGTTAGAAGACGTTAAGTTTTCTGTCACTCTAGTTAGGGGGCATTTGTTTTCATTTTTAATTAAGAGTAAATTTAGTTTTTATTTTAAGGATGATGTCTCAAGATTAAATTAATTGGATTAAATTTAATGAGGTGGCATGTACTAGATACAAATTAAGCAGATCATGACAAAGAAAATCATGGGGATGAAGTTCTCACACACAAACACACACATAACTAAAATTCATGGGATTCGAACCTGAGTCCTCTGGTCTACAAGATCAGGGTCTTTTCCACTCGGCAAGACCCCATTGGCTTTGCCGTTCATTTTCCTCCTGATTTTCTCCACCCATTAATATGTTTTATTTGGGTGATAGTCTAAACTAAAGGAGATGAGGTTCCTCACACACATGCACACCTAACTAAAATGTCATAGGGTTGAAACCTGAGACCTCTAGTCTACAAGATCATGCTCTTTTCTACTTGGCTAGAGCCCATTGGCTTTACCGTTCATTTTGCTCCTGATTTTCTCCACCTAATAATAAAAAGAAGAATTTGTTCACACTGCACGCACAAATAGAACATTCCAAGAGACTAACAACATACCAAAAGAATAACTCGGAAATAATTTTCTGGGATCTTATTTGAAAGTCCGTTTAAAGAAAATTCATCTCCGACAATAATAACTAAGCGTATGTAATTTTTCTTATAGTCCAATTAAGCTTGTATATTAAATTTGAAGGAAGAGTCATAAAGTTTGAGTAGTGGCATGTAGTAACAGAATTTTCTTGGTCACAAAATAATAAATTACTTTACTTTTCTGGAAGTAAAAATTGGCTGTCGAATGGGGGAAAACGTTTTGACTTTAGAACATATAGCAAACTGATGCTGGCACCTTCTAATTGGATGGTCAAGGTTTCTGTTCACTAGCTGAAATTGCAATTGCGACATGTTATAAGTGAATAAATTTATAAGATTGATTGAAAATAAATTATCAGGGAAAAGATTGTTGGTACCAAGTATACCTAGTATTGATATTTGGTTGTTGGTTTTGTTTGGTCGATATTATTATTATTATAACCAATAATTCTTCAAATACATATAATAAAAGACCTCAGTAATATCGGTGTTACTAATATTACTGAGGTCTTTTATAATAATATCGGTGTTTTGTTTGAGTAGTGGTTTTGTTTGGTCGATATTATTATTATTATTACCAATAATTTTTCTTATTTGGCAGATACTGTTAAATTTTAGAGAGATAGTCAACGACCCACTATTAGCAACACTGATATTATTATAAAGACCTCAGTAATATTAGTAATAGAATCATTCATTTTATGTTATATTGTATTTAGTTAATTTTCTAATATGGGAATGTAACTTATATTCTTCAATAGATACCACAGAACAATCACTTTCTGAATATGAATTGATTATAAGGTGTTGCTTTCTAGATCTTCAATCAAATTCCTGCCTGAAGTATACAATTGGAGTAAATAGGGTCGGGTATATATTATTATTATATGCAGCCAGTCTTTTTCGTGATAAATAAAATTATTTTTGGTTGCACAGAAAGAGATCTATGTCCTTTTTATCTATTTTTTTTTATTTAAAATTTTGGAATTCTTGTGCAGCTTATATTATATATATACAGAAATTCTCTTATACGGATGTCTGGATGTTATTATCTTGCGAACGCCATGTATTTTTTATTACGCCTCTTTTTTTTTCTATTTACAATGACATCCTCACAATAATAACGTGTGAACATCTATATATATAATTCTACTTGTTAATCACGTACGTTGTTTCAAACAAAAAAAAAAAAAAAAAAAAAAAATTTGGCCACAATACGAGGAGATGAGAGAGGAGGGAACTGGTGCCCAATTAAGTATTCGAGGCATGACTGAGCACTAGAATCTTCCTTTATATCAAATATTATATATTGTTGTACCAGATACTACTGGGGTAGGCAGTTAATTCTGAAATATGAATTGATTAACCCTTGCTTTCTAGAACTTCAACCAAATTACTATTCGAATTAGGGACTAAAATATAAATAATTGAAGTAAATAAGCTTTGGTCCAATGACGTGCTTTCCTTTTTTTTATTCGAAATAGGTTGAATTATGCTTTTATTGTCTAATTTGTTGTGCTGACCTTTTTTTTAACAGATTGTTTGCAATTTTCCCAATATGTAATGCTCATTACTGTCAATTTTTTTTAAATAATAATTTCAGTTATATTTGTATCTTTAATCAAAATTAGGTGTTTTGGGATATACTCATTGGTGTATAGGCAAATTTAACTACGTGATTATTTGTCAGAATTTTATTTAAATACATGTTTTTAAGGTGCATACGCCTCTACGTATATTATGGAACTTGCGAAATTCGTAGGATGGGTGGGTCTTTGTCTTCATTTTCTTTAAACTTACCTTACCTGTACACAATCTAGGTACATTAGGTAACGTACCTTACCTATACACATTATGTGTGTATATATATAGGTGTTGTGTCAAACCTATACGCATACATTAAATTATTCTAAAAGAATCACGAAAAAATATCATGCTTGATATGGGACTTTTCAAAACTGATATAGTTAAGTTGTCATCGCTGAGAAAACTGAATGCCTGTTATATGAGGAATAAAAGAAAGGCTGAAAAGAAAGGAGAATCCTGGTCATAGGGCATGAGTTGTAAAAAATTAAATTAAAAATACATGTTGTGTCATTACAGGCATTGAATTCCAACTTTTGGCTTTTGTTAGAAGTTTAAAAATTGGTGGATGAATGACTTTTTTTATTTGGAATTCATGTGCATGCAGCCTATAAATATGTTGCTCGACATTGGAGGACAAAGCACTAATTAGCTCCTCCTCCTACAAACTGCCTTAGTAATATCTCCTTATACCCCTCCTCTTCTGCTTGTACTTTCTAATTAGCTAGTCTATTTGTTAATCACGTACATTGTTTAAACCAAAAAAAAAAAAAAAAAAAAAAAAAAAAAAAACAAGAGCAGATGAGAGGCTGGGAAGTGGTGCCCTCAGTATCCCAACCATTGATCTTAAGAGCATCGATGGCAACTCAGTTTTACGAACTGAAGTTGTCGAGAAAATTCGAGATGCATGTGAGAACTGGGGTTTCTTTCAAGTTCAAAACGGAATTCCTGTTGAAGTTTTGGAGACGATGGTGGATGGGATACGTGAGTTCCATGAGAAGGAGACTGAGCTTAAGAAAGAGTTGGGTTCAAACTCAAACGATTCTGGGAACAAGGAGCAGTATATGTCCAATAATCGCTTTTTCAAGTCTTCACAAGGAAACTCGAGGGATTCATTTGTGTGCTATATGGCTCCTGATCCAACCAAACCAACAGACGAATTACCCTCAGTGTGCAGGTATGCAGGGCAAATTTTTATTTATGTAATATTATAGTACACTCTAGTCTAACCATGCATTTAGGGTTGGAGAGAAATTTTCTTTGTGGTGGTAACATGGTGTTACCATGCATTATAACATGAATGAACGAGGACTTTATACTTGGTACAGTATTAATAATATATACTTATTGTAATAGGGTGAATTGGTAACATCACAAGGCGGGTTTTACGTTCATACATAAAAAAAATATATTCTACATTTGGCATCCCATATTATTTAGAGAAGAATATCTAATCCATGGTTCTGATAATAGATGTCCTCAGAAAAATAATTTCCATATAATTTATACATAAACTAAAATCTGTACATGACTCCCCTTGCATGGTTAGTTTATATTTGCACCTTTTAGTGTTTTACCATTACTTTCATCATTCGGTAAATGAAATTAATGAGTGAATTTGATGACTTCGAGTTGCAGAGATATAGTGAATGAGTACTCAAAGCTAGTGAAGGATTTGGGATTTACTTTGTTTGAGTTGCTTTCTGAGGCTCTTGGGCTTAAGCCAAATCAGCTTAAGGACGCGTACATGGACTCTGTTGAGGGGCTTTCTATTATGGGTCACTACTATCCACCATGTCCTGAAACAAAATTGACTATGGGCACCGGCAAGCATACTGATGGCAGCTTCATCACCGTACTTTTACAAGATCAAGTGGGTGGCCTCCAAGTTTTGTATGAGGATCAATGGATTGATGTTCGCCCCATCCGTGGAGCTCTTGTCGTCAACGTTGGAGACCTTCTGCAGGCAAGTTCATTATTACAATTAGACAGCCAAAAAATTTCATTTTATGAAATCTACGTACTAATACCAAATAATAACAAAGATTCTGTATGAATGAAGTTTTAATAAACTGATAATTATGTGTTGTTTTTGTGCAGCTCATCTCAAATGACAAGTTTATTAGTGTTAACCACAGAGTTATCTCGCAGAGTGTAGGCCCAAGAGTTTCTGTGCCAACCTTTTTCAGACCACATGGAGAAAATCCAAAAGCTTATGGACCAATCAAGGAGTTGTTATCAGAAGAAAATCCCCAAATCTACCGGGAAACTAGTGTTAAAGATTATCTGAAGCACTACCTCTCAGAACTGGTAAAAGGGAACTCCGCATTAGAACATTTCAAGCTATGAAGGGACAAAAGGGCTTTGCCTTTTGGTTTTGGCTACTATCGTTTGTTTGTTGTTTCTCTGTCATCGTTGTCGTTGGTGCCGTCGACTCTGTTGGCCGCAGGCTGTGCCTCTCATCCTACGGCTTGGAGTTTTTAGTGTCATTTTACTTTCTATGTTGGGCCCATTTATTTGGGCGTCTTATTTGTGGTCTAGTTTTGTTGTTGCTTGGTGACGAGTTTGTATGTTGTTGGTGTTCGTCCTCTCTGATTTTCACAGCAGCTTATGTTTCTCTCTTGCGGTCTCAAACTGTCTGTCTGAGTCAGTTCTTATTACGTGTATGCTCTTCTAATAAAAGTACTTTTGAAAAGAGAAAAGATATTTGTGAAGTTGATGCCACATATGGTAACTTTCTTGTAGTGTGCGATGGTTTGGTTTGGTTAATAGGGAAACAAAGAGTAGGACTCATCACCCTTCCTAATACTTGACACATGTTCATTGGCATAACCATATAGTTAACTCTTTTTGCTTTGTATTTTTGGAATCGTCGTTATACTTATGGACAAGTGTTAAGTGTTGAAAAGAGTGATGATTATATACCTTGAATTAAAGTGGTGAGCAAAAATACTCTCTAAAAAACAAGGGAATAATGGCCGGATGAAAGAAAAAAAATAGATGATAAAATGATAGACTAAAAAAGAGAAGTTCCCAAAATCTACCGGGAAGCTGATTTTTAAGAGTATATGATGCATCATTCCTAGGAAAGATCAAAAGGAACCTGCCGACTCTTATAGTACATTTCAAGATTTGATGATGCTATCTATTTGTATGTGAAAGTCCAGCATAAAATTTGCTATAAAATAAAATAAAAGACTTTGTTAGCCTCCCCTTCAAACTTAAGCTCATCTAGAATATATTAAAATCTCAATTGAATTTATGATGTAGAACAGATGGCAAAAGCACTTGAAGATAAGTCGGAGCGTCACACGTGCAAGGAGAAAATCAGGAAGTTGTAGTTTAGGCCCTGAACTCAGAATCGGGCTCATGACCCATCGTTTCAAAGAGAACGACATCACAAATAAAATTCATCGATTTTCCATCTTTTTCAGGAGTTTGACGTCACTTTATTAGTAGCCCAAAACAACATTTGAGTTTTGAGCTAATTTTTTGAATTTTCCTTTTTATTTCCTTTTTAGATTCCTAGGGTTTCTAGTAACTTGAGGTAGTATTTAAACAAACTTTGACTAAGTTGTTTAGGGTTGTTATTCTTATTATCTGTCAATAAACTTGAAATTTTCTCAATTTTGGTGGATTCCAAGCTTTTGCTCTCTTTGGCTAATCGTTTAATTGTCTTTCGTATTATCAAGATGCTTCAATATAACTTTAAAAAACCTCATTAACTTAACTTAAAAACAATTTTGATGAAAGAGATATACCTTGAAATAATCAAATCATAATTAACATAAAAATCTCAAAATAGTATTTTTCTTTCTAATACTATAAGAGGTGCTACATTTGATTTCCACCCTTAATTCCGTTTGACAAAAAAACCAGAAAATATAAATAATCAGTGTTAACATGGTAAACATACAGTCTTCAAGTTCATTTGTTATCTTTAGTTGTGAATCTATGAATTTTCTTCCGAAGGTTGCCCTGTAAAAGTTCTAAAAAAAATTTAGAGAAAAAACACCTGTAAAAAAAAACTAAAAAAAAAAAACCCACCCATAACAATGAAATAATACTATGAATGGAAGAACATTTTTTTATTAATTTAAAAGTCACTGATGGTATGCTTGTTTTATATTATAATAATATAGCAACATATATATATATATTATATAATATTTGCCTGTATATTTTAGTGTTTCCTTTTGACTGGGTGGTGCTGCTTAGGGGTGGGCACGTTTCGAGTTGGACCGGTTTTTGCCTCAAATTAAAACTGATATGGTATATTCATCCAATTTGGTTTGGTTCGGTTTTAATAAAAAAAATTTCAAAAACTATTTGATTTGGGTTGAACTAGTTCCGGTCATGTTCGATTTTGAGCCGGATTACAAAAATAGTTTTTTTAAATACAATTCTCAATTGAAATATTATTTTTACTTGAAAATTAACAAATTATTTAATTTCATATAAAAATAAATATTAAAGTTAGAAAAGAGAGATATTTTGAAATTGAACTTGGATAAATATTAGTTTTTTTTTTAAAAATATAGCATTAAATATAAATATATATTGAAGTTATATATATTTTAATTTGAATTGTTCAATCCGGTTTTTGAAAAAACTGGTCCAAACGATTTTTAACCAGTTTTTGACTTTTTGATCAACTCGGCTTTTTTTGAGTTTGATTCAGTACAGTTCGGCTCGAATTTCCAGTTTGCCAGTTTTAGTGCCCACCCCTAGCTGCTGGCCGTTGTGGCGTTAGAATGGAATGGAAGCGGGGGTGCCGCTTCTGTCTGTTTAAAAAGAATAAAAAATAGGAACCTGTTCAAAACGGTAAAGATTTGCTGCCTTGCTGGCCGTCATTCAGACTTTTCCACAAACAGGTGGTGGGCGTTCCTGCACCAAGTGATCAAGATGACTGACTTTTGAGGTATAGTGCCGAGGTGGCATTCGCTTCTCGAGGATTCAACACGTCAAACTTAGGACTTCACGCACTAATTTGGAGTGTTATCCAAAGGGATGAATTGACCCGCCGTTTTCCCTAACGTGGGTCTTCCTCTGACGATGGCTAATCAGCAAATAACAATAACAAAGTGTCATTTATTGCATGTGTCCATATACCAAGATTTTGTTTCATGCTAGCTGGTAGTAGTAACTTGAACGTAGCTTATCTGTCTTATGTGTGAAGATGGCTGTGGATTTAATTCGTCAGTCATTCATGCCGGCCACTGAAATGGACAATGATCAGTAATTTGCCGAAGGGAGGTTTCCTGGTCCAACTTGAAGATTTAAAGTTTCAGAAAGTTGAGGCTTCAAGTTCGGGATGACATATGTTTTTGGATGTACTCAGTTGGTATTCCTGATGACATATGTTTTGGGATGTACAAATTCGACTACGTAGTTATTTAATTGTTTTAAAGTTGAAATTAGTGGGTCAAGTTTTTCGATTTTTTATATCCAATTTGCACATTTCATAATTTCATGGTTTGAAATTAATTTGTTCAATTCAACCAAAAAAACATTAAAAAAATTAATTTTTTCAAAGGGCAAGAAAATGTTATTGCTCTCTATAATTCTTAATCTCTATGTTATAGCTCCCTAATACAAACTATATGTAAATGATTTACCTATACAATCTAGGTAAATTAGTATGAATGGAGTTAAATTGTCAAACCTATATAGATGCACTAAACTAATCTAAAAAAATCACTTTAGTTTTTATTACTAATGGTCTATGAACTTTTCACAAGTCCTCATTTGAGTACTCAAACTTTCAAATCAATCAGTGTGATCTTTAATCTGTTGGTCCACACATCAGTTTGGTATCTCTAATCTCATTCCATTAAAGTCTCTGATAAAATTTATCATCTGACCAACTTTGAAGGGGTATTATATAAAATACAACCTATCTACTGATGAAACAAAGTAAATCTCACGTATTTTGCTCAACAAGGCTATATGCTCTCCTTGATGAATCCCAAAGTGAAACCCCAATTGTAGAGAATATGGTCTCGTGAAGCAAAAATGTGAGTTTGAGGGCTCAAATGACCTATACGTAAATGTGGATTATGTCAGTTGCCTAAGACAGTGTGGGCTCCCCATTGCACCCAAGTTTGATCCTCATCCCCGTACATTAAATTAGTTTAGAATATCGTTTTGTGAAAAAAGAGGCTAAAATGATCTATAATTAGATGACAATATCCCTTTAGTGGGTCACCCAATGACATGTGACCAATTTTATCGAAAGTTTTGTCAAAATGAGACAACATAGACCAAATTGATGTGTAAGCCAAAATATAAAGGACCACATTGATTGATTTGGGAGTTTGATGACTAAAATGAGGATTTTTAAAAATTTTAGGATCACTTGTGATTAAAAATAAAAATAAAAAAAGACCGAAAAATATATGTCAATGTTGATATGGTAAATGTTGAAAATTGATATTTGCTTACTGTTAAGTTGTCCTCCCTCCTCAAATAGAATGCCCATTAAATTAGGAGTTAAATAAGGGCTAAAACTAAAGAAGGTTAAAAGGGAAAATGCACGACGAGGTCTTAAAGCCTCTACAAACAGGCTCCCTAAACTACAACTCCAGAGATGCTTCCACTTTACATCCTAAAATATAAAGATTAGAAGCTCTTAGTGTCTCCATATAATTAATACTGCTTTATTTTAATAATTAATACATTTATTTAATATTGACTATTATTTGTTAGAATAATACTAGTCTTACCACATTTTTTATACCACATGATGTGGCGGCTGATGTGTACATACTGCATCATGTAAAATACTAGTTTATGTTTTTCTAATTTTATTTATTAAAATACACTTCATTCATTTACTTGATATGACATATGATATGGACATGCCACATCATGTGGTATATAAATGTGGGATAATAATGTGGTAAGTGTAGCATTACTCTATTTGTTATTATATCATTCTATGTAGACAGGGAGCAATTACGGTCAATTAAAAAAGAAACATCCTCCTCAGTCGTAACACAATATTGATTGGTTGCAAAGGGCTTGTAGCTCAAGTGGTTAAGAGCACACACCTACATCCGAGGTTTTTTGTCTGAATCTCCCCTAGGCCTATGTCAATATTGATCGCTTGTATTTATATAAAATAAAATAAAAATTAAAGCTTTTATGACTCCCTATATTAGAGAGTATAGTTATAATTAAAATTTTGGATGAGGAAATTTAAAAGTACTAAGAAATTCATAAATAATGAAAATTAATGTTCTAGAATTTGTAAAATTTCTTGTTTAGCTAATCTAAAACTATAATGGATTTAAACAGACAATTTAACGTTTGTAGTTGTTATATTGGTGGTGGGTTTCTAGCGGTAAGGTGGATTTGGGTCTAGACTTTTTTTAATTCTTTTTTTGTCAAAAGATAAGAATTTTTAACCAATAGCATTAACATGTGCAGTAAGAATATTGAAAAGCCAACCCGGTGCAACTGTCCCAGAAGAACCTGAATCACCATTTTTTTTATTTGGGAAAAAAAGGGGCTGCAAAAAGGCTGCCGCAGGCACCCTTGAATGACCATTTTTTTAGTTGAAAGGGTCTAAATCTGAATCACCATTTTTTTATTTGGGAATTCCGGTGCAGCGTGTATATATATATATTGCTGTACATTGTTAAACAAAGCACTAATTAGCTCCTCTTACAAACTGCCTTATATTCTTCCTCTTCTGCTTGTATTTTCTAATCAGCGAAAGGCTTCTACTTTCTTATACTAGAGGCTCTACTTGTTAATCACGTACGTTGTTTGATCCAAAACCAAAAAAAGAAAAGAAAATGATGGCCACAACAAGAGCAAATGAGAGGCAGGGAAGTGTTTCCCAACTCGGTATCCCAACCATTGACCTTAAAGGCATCCATAGCAACTCAGTTTTTCGAACTGAAATCGTCGAGCAAATTCGAGATGCATGTGAGAAATGGGGTTTCTTTCAAGTTCAAAACGGAATTCCTGTTGAAATTTTGGATGGGATGCTGCATGGAATACGTGAGTTCCATGAGCAGGATAGTGATCTTAAGAAACAGTTGTGTTCAAAGGATGCTGGGAACAAGGAGCAGTATATGTCCAATAATCGCTTTTTCAAATCTTCACAAGGAAACTCGAGGGATACATTTGTCTGCTATATGGCTCCTGATCCAACCAAACCAGCAGACGAATTACCCTCAGTGTGCAGGTATGCATGGCACTACATATTAATTAAATTTTTATGTATGTAACATTTTATACACTCTAGTCTAACCACCATGCATTTAGCGTTGGACAAATTTTCTTTGTGATGGTAACAGGATGCTACTATGTAATATACCATGAATGAACGAGGAGTTTATACTCAATAAAATATTACCAAAAAGGCGGGTTTTACACTCGTACATCAAAAAATTTACGTTTACTCAATCATTATATGCAAGATAATACATTTCATGAGAAAAATAATTTCCTTATAATACATAAACTAAAATTTGTACATGACTTCCCTGCATGGTTAGTTTATAATTTACACCTTTCAGTCTTTTACCATTATTTTCATCATTCAGTAAATGAAATTCATGAGTGAACTTGATGACTTCGAGTTGCAGAGATATAGTGAATGAGTACTCAAAGTTAGTGAAGGATTTGGGATTTACTTTGTTTGAGTTGCTTTCTGAGGCTCTTGGGCTCAATCCAAACCAACTTAAAGACGCGTACATGGACTGTGCTGAGGGGCTTTCTATTATGGGTCACTATTATCCATCATGTCCTGAAACAAAATTGACTATGGGCACCAACAAGCACACTGATGGAAGCTTCATCACCGTACTCTTACAAGATCAAGTGGGTGGCCTCCAAGTTTTATATGAGAATCAATGGCTTGATGTTCCTCCCACGCATGGAGCTCTTGTTGTCAACGTTGGAGATCTTCTGCAGGCAAGTTCATTATTACAATTATATATATAACCAACTTTTCATTGTACTAAATCTATCAATACCAAATAATAACAAAGATTTATGTATAAATTAACTTTCAATAAACTTATAACTTTGCGTCGTTTTTGTGCAGCTCATCTCAAATGACAAGTTTGTTAGTGTTAACCACAGAGTTCTAGCGCAGAGTGTGGGCCCAAGAGTTTCTGTGCCAACCTTCTTTAGGCCACATGCAGAAAATCCAAAAGTTTATGGACCAATCAAGGAGTTGTTGTCAGAAGAAAATCCTCAAATCTATCGAGAAACTAGTGTTAAAGATTATCTGAAGTACTACCTCTCAGAACTCGTAAAAGGGAACTCGGCATTAGAACATTTCAAGCTATGAAGGGATGAAAGGGTTATGCAGGATGTGGGGCCCATTTGTTTGGACCTCTTATCTGTGTTTTAGTTTTGTTGTTGGTTGGTGGTCACTCTGTATGTTGAGTCAATAATCCTCTCTGAGGGTCTAAAATTGTCTGTCAATAATCCTTTGTTATTAGCGAATGGTCTTCTAATAAAAGTACTTCTTGAAGAAAAAAAATACAGTCGTCAGTCGTGATGTTGATGCCATAGCACAACTATCTAGTAATTTGTGATTTGGTTGATAGGGAAAGTTCATAAAAATTGCTTATAAAAAAAAAGTCCATTTGGTGATGATTGTATATTGACTCTTAGAATAGCATACCCAAAACAAAACAAAAAAATCATTTTATTGAAATACAATTAATGTATATGTTTTTTACGCTGACTTAGGTCCCGTTTGCGATTGTTTTTTTTTTTCACCGGACATTGACTTCACTTTATACTGGTTCAGTAATGTCGCACTCAAAACCTTGGAACTTCAGTCGCTGTCATTTTGTCATGCCAAGGTTCATTAAGATATTTGAAAAGCGACCAAGGATTTTATTTTATTTTTCGGTCAAAGGAAATGAAAATTTTCATAACCAAATTAAAGAGCATACGACTAATCATGGGAGCCCAATTACAAATTCAGCATAAAATCCAGGGTTCAACTAAAACAAAATAAAGCCCAAACAAAACATACAGCATACGATTATTGTTTTAACAGTAACATCTTGGATTTTACAACAATTACTGTAGAGCTTTCTCTATAATCTGGTTGATCCTCACGTTGACTTCAAATTTTTTTATAGAGAAAATGGAGGCCACAGTAAGCGCAGATGATGAACTTACAACTGGGCTACTTACAGTGACCGCGCAAGTGAGTTAAAAGCATTCGAGGATACAAAAGCTGGTGGTGTCATGGGACTGCTCGATACAAAATCCCACGTATTTTCTGTTGGAAAAAATGGGTATAATTGCTATATTTTACACAGAAATTCAGAAATAATCATTCAATTCATGCTTAAAAAATTAATGCATGCTTACAAACATACACAATAAAAAATCACATAATACGGATTAAAAGAACCTGAATAATTGAGTCGAGGCAAATGTTGGACACTTTGACCTTAAGATGAATTACGCCCCACACTGGTACTTATGGTTCAGTAGCGTTCGCCTCCCAGGATACAACGACTCCCCTCCTTATGAAAGAAACACTGCAATTCACAAGGAACTTTGAATCAAATTATGCAGGAACTGTTGGAAATCACAGTCATCACAGTCAACGCCAATCAAAGCTTGATTTGTGGATCGAATCTCAGTGAATAAATCAAATTGTAATTGCTGTAATTAGGTCCTAAAGTTTAGATGTTTGTATGTCAGTTTACCTCTTTTAGACTAGACATACTCCTTTATAACCATGTATATGAGTTGTACAAATACACAAGAAAATATAGAGAAACATTTCTCATTCTTTTCTCCAGTTTCAATTTCTTTATGTATCAGAGCACCATCCTGGTGCCTGATATTGCTCACTTTGCTTCCGCCAATATCATTGACCATCATGACTGAAACTTTATCAGAGAAGAAGTTGACAGAGGTTATGGGTTTCAACGATCCTTATTATATTCACCCTTCAGATCACACTAGGCACGCTATTGTCACTCGACCCTCGGAGGGTGACAACTATGCGACGTGGAGTCGTGCCATGATGATGTCTCTGGAAGCTAAGAATAAGCTTGGCTTTGTCGACAGCACAATCAAAGCACCTTCGGCGAAGGATCACAAATATGGAGCTTGGAGAAGATGCAATCAGATCGTGAAGTCGTGGATCCTCAATTCAATCAGTCCAACCTTGACCAATACCGTGATCTTCTCCAACACAGCCGTTGAAGTCTGGGCATAATGGTTCTCACAAGGGAATTTTTCATGTATTTTTGAACTCAAACGAGGGATCGTCGAGCATCGTCAACAACAACAGTCCGTAGTCGTCTACTATGCAACGCTCAAATCCTTTTGGGACGAACTGGGATCGTACAACGATCCACCTTAATGTAACTGCGCAGGTTTGAAGCAGATTGCTGAAAGGAAAGAGCAAGAGTAGATCCTCCAATTCCTCATGGGGTTAAATGACACATATTCTGCCATTCGTGGACAAATCCTTTTGATGCAGCCACTTCCCAATATTAGAAAAATCTACTCACTCTTACTCCAAGAAGAAAAACAGCGGTAGCTTGCTGATGCTCGTGACAGCTCTATTCATGCCATGAATGTGAAGAAAAGCACAAAGAACACAGAGAATAGGCAGCCTGCAAAATCACAAGACAACAAAGGGAAATCCTTGTATTGCACACACTGTGAGGGTGATACACACACAGTTGATCGCTGCTACTACATCATCGGCTTTCCACCAGGGCACAAGTTCCATGGCAAATCAGTTAAGCCACCAAACAGGAACAAGCGCTTCACAGCCAATAATGCTCACGGCACGACCAAACCCACCACTATAGAGAATACGCATAAGAACTTTCCTCAATTCACAGAGGAGGAGTACAATCAGACAAGGGCCTTACTCGGTAAAACCCAGTTTTGTGGAAATGTGACAGGTAAACCCAATCCCAAATGTTATACAGCGTGGATTATTGATAGTGGTGCAAGTGATCATATATCCTCCTCCTCTCCTCTTTTGCATCAAACACCTTACCATGACACTGTTGGTTTACCTAATGGCTCACACATAGATATCTAATCTGTTGGTTCAGTTCAAGTTAATCCAAATTTATTCATAAAAAATGTCCTTCATGTACCTTTCTTTCGGGTCAATTTACTCTCAATCAGCAAAATTACTCGTGATTTGAGTTGTATCGTCATTTTTCATCCTAACTTTTGTATCTTACAGGACCTGAAAACAATGAAGGTGATTGGCCTGGGGAAGGAGCATAATGGTCTCTACTACTTGTCTAAACACACAGCCATTAAGCCACCACCAAAAATTCGAGCCAACACCACCTCTGCCATTCCAAATTTATGGCACTACCGCCTAGGACATCCTTCTACTACACCATTACAATTTTTATCCAAGACAGTTCCTAATATTTCTTTTCATCATAATAAGCATTGTGAAATTTGCCCTATGGCAAAACAAACTAGATTGCCTTTCAATCTAAGTTCAATTTCATCACGTGTGCCTTTTGATCTCATACATTGTGACATTTGGGGTCCCCATCGCACTCATTCACATTCCCGGTGCTCGTTATTTTTTAACTATTGTAGATGATTTCTCATGCCACACTTGGATACATCTTATGACGTTTAAATCAGAAACACAAGGACTACTAAAATCCTTCATCGCCTTTGTCAAAACACAATTCCAATGTAGTGTTCAACAAGTTAGGGCAGACAATGGAAGTGAGTTCATTTCAATGCGACCTCTTTTTAACAACTTGGGAATTCTTTTTCAACATTCTTGCCCAACAACACCACAACAAAAAGGAGTCGTAGAGCGCAAACATCGTCATCTCTTAAATGTTGCTCGTGCTCTACGATTCCAAGCTCACCTACCACCAGTGGCGGATCCAGGATTCTGTGGCCAAGGGGGCTTAGTGTAAAAGTTCCGAAATTTTTTTACAAAGAAAATAATGCTAAAAAAGCCTATTAATCCGTCATTCGAAATTTTTCATCTACCTCAGTAGCTATACTATATTCCAACCAATCATACTCATCAAACCATTGAGCAATGAAACGTCTATTAAATCCTGATTGATTAGTTTGTGGGAATTTATAACTTCTAGGTTGACAAGGTTCCTTTTGTAGATATGCTCTTCGGATCTCATCCCGAATATTAGGACTATAATCCGTCATTCGAGGTCTTAGTCCAGGATTTGCCTAAAGATTAGCTAATATCTCATCTACTTCAATTGGTCTTGTTGCATTTGAACTATCCGGATTAGACGGAGAAGGACTATCCGTAGATAATTTTCTTTTATAGAATCATTCCATAATTCTACAAATCAATTAATTGAATCAATCATTAATTTTTATCCAAATTATCATATGAATATGAAAATGTCAATAACCTACTCTCAATATTCACCCATATCAATCAATATTCAATATACCAAATTATCATATCAAATATCATTCAATATTTAATATACTCAATCAACAATCAAGCATAAACGCAATCAATCTAAATTATCCATCAATATGATTCATATCCATAGATTTCATTACATAAAAAAAAAATATCAATATCAACAATATATTATCACTATAAATTTATTAATTTAAATTTTGACCTGCTTACTTGTACTTGAAAAAAAAGGGCGGCACAAGATGGTGGTGGTGATCGCCAATGGGCCACCGGCGAAGAGTTGATGGAGGTTGTCGGAGGTTAGGAGGTTGGGAGAGGTTAGGATTTGAGAGGGAAGCATTGGGGGACCCAAAAATTTTTTAGCGGAGGTGCAATATTGACTAAGTATGAAAAATGGTTTTTCGGAATAATCATTTTCTCAAGATAATTTTTGGCGGCTTTTATTCCTTACACATCAAATAAGAAAACTTGATTTTATGGGATTTTATTATGAAGTATATATTGACTTAATGAGCCATCATTTTTAGCATAAATCGTATTTTACACTAAAACCGAATTTTCATATTTTGATTTGGTGAGAATTTGATTTTCTAGTATTTTTATTTGAAACCAAATGGGGGGTACTTCCTTATTTACATTGTAAACTTAAGTAAATGGAGTAATATAAAAATAAATAAAAGCAAAAGGACAAAGACATTTACTTAAATGTTGAAGATGGAAATAAGGTCATCTGTACAACAATCCTGTGTTTTTTTGTTCTGTTTTTTTTTTTTTTTTTTTTTATTTACCTGGCCCAAAACGACGTCGTTTTGAGGCTAGGTCATTTAAAAAAAATTGACTGAGCCTTGGACCAAACGACGTCGTTTGGCAAGGCTGTTTTAAAAAAAAACACACGCAGCGCGCGCGCAAGGCGCAGTGCAGCTGCGCAGCAAGCTTCTCCTCCTCCTGGGACTTTCGTCGAGCAGTTGGCGTGCATCCAAGGGGGCTTCCAGCAGCTATCCAAGGGGGCTTCAATGGAGTCCCTTGCCAACTTTCCAGCATTCCAAGGGGTCGTCCGACCCCTCTTGTCCCAACGTGGATCCGCCACTGCCTACCACTTACATTTTGGGGGGAAAGCATTCTTACTGCTGCCTACATCATAAATAGACTACCCACACCCGTTCTCTCCAAAAGCACACCATATGAAAAGCTCCACAACACCATACCTCACTACAATCATATGAGAGTATTTGGTTGTTTATGTTATGCCACCAGCACTAAACCCTCACACAAGTTTGATTCCAGGGCACGCAGATGTATTTTTGTGGGTTACCCTCTTGGCCAAAAGGCGTATCGCCTATATGATCTCTTTACCAAAACTTTCTTTTCCAGCCGAGATGTCACATTCCATGAAACAATATTCCCATTTACTACTCAACCCCAAGACACACAAACTGACTACCCAGACCCCTCAGTCCTACCTTTGCCTTTACCAGATGTCACATATCAACCCACACTCACCAATCCTTCAAACATGTTGCATGCACCAACTGACCCAACACCAATACCTCAATCACCAAATATTACAACATTATCCCACACTCAGCCCAACCAATTCCTTGACAACCTCCAGCCCAACCTTACTATTACATCTTCACCAAATAACACCATGCCGTCACCACCCTTCATGCAACTACCACCTCTTGAACCCATACACCCTACAATCGACACACTCATGCCATCCCCAGTAACCACTCCACCTGTAGTTCCTCGGCGTAGTCAACATGAACGCCACCCACCACCACACCTCCAAGATTACCACTACTCCAATGCCATCATGCTTCCCCCCGGGCTGTCATCTTCTCGTCGAGGTACTCATCACCCTTTATCTAATTTTGTCTCTTATGATCATTTATCTCCATCTCACCGTTGCTTTATCACTAGTCTCTTTGCCCATAGCGAGCCAAAATCCTTTGCACAAGCTTATTTAGATCCAAGATGGAAGGAGGCTATGCATGCTAAATTGACAGCTCTTGAACAAAACAAAACATGGACTTTATGCCCCTTACCACAGGGAAAACGAGCCATTGGGAGCAAATGGGTCTATAAGATTAAATATCGCTCTTATGACACGATCGAAAGATACAAAGCCCGCCTTGTCGCCAAGGGTTACACACAAATGGAAGGTTTTAACTATACCGAAACCTTTTCACCCGTAGACAAATTAGTCACCCTCAAATGATTACTTGCTGTTGCTACTGTCCGACATTGGTCCTTGCATCAGCTTGATGTCCAAAACGCCTTCCTCCACGGCGATTTGGATGAAGAGGTTTATATGTTGCCTCATCTAGGCCTTCGTCGACAGGGGGCAAATATGGTGTGTCGACTTCAGAAGTCACTGTACGGTTTAAAGCAAGCATCACGCAATTGGTTCTCAAAGTTCTCAACAGCCATCAAACGAGCCGGATTTCAACAATCTAAGGCAAACTATTCCTTATTTATTAAGGTAAGATGTGCTTCTTTTACAGCAGTGTTACTTTATGTAGATGATATGATCATAACAGGAAATGACAACATCGCAATTGAAGAGCTTAAGGGATTTTCACACAACAATTTTCGAATCAAGGACTTAGGCCATCTCAAGTACTTCCTTGGAGTTGAGGTTGCCTACTCAAAGCAAGTTATTGCTATTTCCCAGCGTAAATACACTCTGGATATACTTAAGGATTCAAGTATGATTGGAGCAAAACCAACTAAATTCCCAATCAAACAAAATCAAAGGCTCACACCTTTAGATGGTGAACTACTCAAAGATCCATCACAATATGCCTTGTCAGTCAGCTCATATACCTCACCATCACAAAGCCAGGCATCACCTTTTCGGTCCATGTTCTCGGCTAATTTATGCAACAACCAAGGAAACCCCAACTTGAGGCATCGTACCGTGTCCTACGTTACTTGAAGAAAGCACCATGCCAAGGTGTCTTATTCCCATCGCATGGTAAGCTGCAATTGAAAGGATACTGTGACACTGACTGGGCAAGTTGCCCAACAACCAGACGATCTGTTACTGGATTTTGCATCTTCCTTGGAGGAGCACCCATATCTTGGAAAAGCAAGAAACAATCAATCTTGTCACGCTCCTCAGCAGAATCAGAATATAGATCCATGGCATCTCTTACCTGTGAATTAGTGTGGCTCAAATACCTTTTGCAAGACTTGCAGGTAACACACTTGCAACCAGCCCTCTTATATTGCAACAACCAGGCTGCTCTACACATTGAGGCCAACCCCGTGTTCCATGAAGGCACGAAACACATTGAAATTGACTGCCACACTGTGCGTGAGAGAATACAATCAGGTTTAATCAAGACAACTCATGTTTCTTCATCTCAACGGATAGCCGATATATTCACTAAGCATGGCAGCGCATTATTTCATGCTCTCCTTCACAAGCTAGGAACTTTGGACATCCACGTTCCAGCTTGAGGGGGCGTGTTGGAAATCACAGTCATCACAGTCAACGCCAATCAAAGCTTGATTTGTGGATCGAATCTCAATGAATAAATCAAATTGTAATTGCTGTAATTAGGTCCTAAAGTTTAGATGTTTGTTTGTCAGTTTACCTCTTTTAGACTAGACGTACTCTATAACCATGTATATGAGTTGTATAGATACACAAGAAAATATAGAGAAACCTTTCTTATTCTTTTCTCTAGTATCAGTTTCTTTAGGAACCTCTCTTTATGAAAACTCTAATGCTCTCTATATATGAAAGTTTGTATGTAGAGAATTAAATTGAATGAATAAAACTACAAGAGGATTGCTTTATTTATAGATGATGAAATACCATTTCCAAAAAGGTATCCCAATATGAAAAGGCAAACAATGCATCCCTTGGTCTGAAGAGTTGTCACCCCAAACATTGCATCCCTTGGTTTGAAGAGTTGTCACCCCAAATGTGAAGATGTCTTTAACCCAAGGGTCATGTCTTTAACCCAATGGATTTGATTAATTTCCATTCAAATAAGAAATTTAATATTAGTTAATATTAAATTTCCAACATTTTCTACTCTGCATCACAACATGAGACGGAGGCAAGTTATCATGCCCAGTTCAGTATCCCAATTATTTATCTCAAAGGCATTTCCCAAAATGATGCAGTTTACGTGCTGGCTGAAGTCATTGGGAGAGTTGGAGATGCAAGTGAGAAATGGGGTTTCTTTCAGATTGTAAATCATGGGATTTCTCTTGATGTTTTGGATAAGATGATCCATGGGATACGTGAGTTTCATGAGCAGGAAACTGAGCTTAAGAAAGGATTTTATTCAAGGGAGTTTGGGAAAGAAAGTGTTTTATATGTCCAATAATGATTTGTACCAATCTTCAGAAATTAACTGGAAGGATACACTTGCCTGTTATGTGGATCCTGATCCCCACAAACCAGAAGAATTGCCCTTAGTTTGCAGGTAATTAAGCAAGACAATAATCCTTTACTTTTGTATGATAAATTCATTTATCACTATGTAGAGTAGCGCTAAATATTTATATTGTCATACTGTGAAATACATTCGTACAAGAATTATCAATAGTACAATTGTGAAAACAAAACAAAAAAACATTTCTTAGAAACTACCCGGTGATAAAAATCAATGTTTTAAAAACCGCTCCTCGAAAGCGTCTTGAGGCCAGCTTTAGAGCAAGGTGATGGTATTTTGCTTCAAGAATGAGAGGCCTTCTTCTCATCATCTCATCCAAGAGCTGTGATTAAGGCAGCCAACAAAGAGATGAGGATTGAGGAAGAAGAAAAGATGGGTGAGCGAGGGGGCTTGGAATGAGAGGCTGCTCCTGTTAGGCCAAGGGTTTGAGAAGAAAAATTGTATTTACATGTCTTTTGAAAATGAAGGAGAGCTGGGCTTTCAATTGGGCTTGGGCTTGGGCTTAGAACACTGATACAACCAAATATCACTAAAGGGAACACTGAGTTTTTTCTTCACTTCAATTTATTTTAATTTTTTTAAAAAAAAAGATAAATAACTAAAGCAACCACTAAGAGTACCTCCACCTCAAAGGGCAAGGGCAAGGCAAAGGCAAGGCAAGGTTTGTCCTTATTTACGTGAATAGTGGCAGCCCTTGCCTTTTTTGTTTTCACCCCAAAGGGCAAGGGAAAGGACAATTACTATTCACTTTAATTTATTATCTATTTTTTATACTTAAAGCATTAATTTTGATAAGCTTTTCGGATAAGATTTTCGGTTGCCACTTGTCACTATTTATTATAAAATTCTCACCTAAAATTTCAGATAATATTTTTGGATAAAATTTTCGGATAAGATTTTCGGTTGCTACATGTCCATATTTTGTTATAACATTCAGATCTCAAATTTCAGATAAGATTTTCATATAAGATTCTAGGTTGCCACGTGTCGATATTTATTATAAAATTCTAATATCATATTTCAGATAATATTTTCACCCTCTAAAATTGCACCACATGTCATCTCTATTTTCTAAATCCCTCTATAAAACTACACTCTCAACTTAGACTTCTCACACCATATCTTCTCTATCATTTCATTTCTCAAATTTTACAAAACACATTCTACTCTCAATATCTAACCTGAGAAGGGTGTTAGAGAGGCAACAACGAGAAGATGAAGAAATCAGGCGCAAACATGCTGAAAAAGATCGTGAGTTGGATGAAGAGGAGGAAGAAGTTGTTTTAGCGGTGTGTACGCTCCATCAATCAAGGCAACACCACGGTCGTTATGCCTCGAACGTGGACACACATATGTACTCTCAGGGTAGGAATCTCTTGGAAGATTACTTTATCCTAAATTCGTTATATCATGATTCTTATTTTCGAGAGAGATATAGAATGCAGTCTTATTTGTTCCAAAAAATCATGCATGATGTTTGCAATTACGACACATACTTCGTTCAGAAGTACGATGTTGTTGGGATTTTCGGTCTTCTTTCAGAGCAAAAACTTACAGCTGCTTTGTGGATGCTTGCGTATGGGGCATCTGTAAATAAGTGGATGAGATTGCTAGGATGGGGAAATCAACTATCCTAGAGTGCTTGGTCAGATTCTGTGATGCAATAGAAAATCTCTACACGAGGGAGTACCTCCGCAAACCTACACCTAGGAACCTCCGAAGGCTTCTATGAAAAGGCGGGGCTCAAGGTTTCCCAGGCATGATTGGAAGCATCGACTGCATGCAATGGCAGTGGAAGAATTTCCCAACTGCTTGGCAAGGAGATTATGGGAATAGGAAGGACAAAAAAAGTATAATTCTGGAGGCCGTTGCATCATTCGACACTTGGGTTTGGCATGCCTTTTTGGGACATGCCGGATCTCAAAACGACCTCAATGTTCTTGGTCAATCCTCGGTATTCAACGATGTCTTGAGAGGTTATTTCCCCCAGACACAGGTTTATTGGGAGCTAAACCTGAGCCTTTTCCCATGGAAGATATCTAAAGCCCGACAATATTGATGGCAATCTACTCAATAATCCAGCCTCATATCGTCGCTTGATTGGAAGACTTATTTATCTAACTGTTACAAGACCAGATATTCTTTTTGCAGTTAATATCCTCAGCCAATACATACACCAACCATTCCAACCACATATGAAAGCTGCCACACGTTTAGTTCATTACTTAAAAGGATCACATGGTCCAAGTATTCTGTTATCCTATCATAATGAATTAAAATTGTGAGCTTTATGTGACTCAAATTGGGCAAGTTGCCCTATGACAAGAAGATCAACAACGGGTTATTGTGTGTTTCTCGGAACAAGTCCAATTTCATGGAAAACCAAAAAACATCCCACTGTATCTAGGTCCTCATCAGAAGCCGAGTATAGGGCAATGGCAGTAGCTACATGTGAGCTACAATGGCTACGATATCTTTTACAAGATCTTGGTATATATCACATTCTTTCCCTAGTACACTTTATTGCGACAAAAAGAGCAAGTTAAATCTTTTAGACATACACACTCCAACTTGAGGGGAAGTATAATTGAGAGAAGACTTTAGATTAAAGTTAACGTTGTATAGATGTCTTACTTGGACATCAATTATTTTCCTTTTTTTGTGTAATTACCTTAGACATAGGATCTAGAGATTTATTTCCTTTTGTATTCCTTAAGCTTTGTTATATATTTGTAATTTTTGTACAGTGATCAATACATAAAACATTCACCATATTTTCTTATATTTTGCTTAATAGATTTTTCTCTTTAATCTTTTTTATGGTAAGCTCATTCTAATGCACCTCTAGTTTATGTTTTTCTGGTTATAACATGATTTGAGTTGAGCTTATTTATTTTAATAAAAAAAAAACTAGTTAAAAGATATAACACCAACAACTAAGAGCGGAACTACGTTTGGGCTGAGATGGACTCCAACCCAATGCTGTGTTTAGAGAACAGGCTTAAGGGGCTTAATTATACAAGCCAAATCTATGTAAATAAAAAATTAGCCCACCGTCTATCTAGAAATAAGCCTACCTCCATGTAAATTCATCAAGTATAAGATATTAATTTAGAGTGCTGCTAAACAAACCCTAAAATTAACTGAGTACACCATATGATATAAGTACACCCTAATATTTTAATTAAAATATAAAATTAACTAAGTACACCCTATGGAACTACCAAAAATACCCCTGGTACACCCTAATACTTGTAACATTATTTTATAGTTGATTTTCAGCTTGAAATAGTGTTTATAAATCTTTGACTTTTCATATGGATTTGTGCTTCTACTAAAATTGTTGACACTTTTTTTGCAATTCCAAGTTCTTGCAATCACCACCTCTTTGTTAAAAACACAATAGGACAAATGAGAAATTAAACACAAATTATCTCATGACATATTTTGTGTTGGAAGAAGCCAAATGAGCAAAAAGCCATCATAATTATTATATTTATTTTGATATATGCTACATAAAACTAGAATAATATCTCTGCAATGTACCAATAAGAGGCCAAATTGTAATGTTATTATATGTTTACCCAAACTAATGTTGTTAATTACTAATTTAATTGAGCACATGTCCCTGAAATCAGGTTCATGAATGTAATTTCTTCTCTGAATATGTTTTTCTATGGTATTATAAAAGGGAGTTTCACTAATACACCCAAAATAGGGGCTGAAATTATAAAAAAACCCAACATGAAAAACACTTTATAAACACTCCTAAAACCCATTTATTAAACACACTCAAAACCCATTTATAAACACACTCAAAAAATATACAATTGTTGATTTTTGGGTTGATTTTGGGTGTGTTTCTATGTTTTAAATAGTGTTGGGTTTTTTTTATAAATTCATGTCTAGGATTGAGTTTATTTATAAATTTGTAATTATTAAAATCAGAAGGAAAACAATGAAAGATTAAATAACTGCAATCACTATTGGAAGGCAGTGGCCATAAACTGTAAGATAAGTCCTAAAACCACTTGAAATTTTGATATATCAGTCTAAGCATTCTGAATAATGCTCATGGGGCAGCACTAGTTATAAAACACAATTGATCTGCCCCATAAGCACCGAAAAGCAATCAAATATGCTTCAAGATGCCAACCTGAAGAAAAAATAATAGCAGTCTTATGTGTGTAACACGAAAAAGAATAGCAAGCATGCAAAAGAGCACCCATGGTTCCAATAAAGCTGTAATAAGAAAAGAGCAAAACAATATGAGCACAAGATAGCTGCAGAGCATTATACATCCATTACAGATCTGTGACTTCCAATCTCAAACTAAAATTATAGAGTGTGACCGAACCTGCTCTCTAAGTTGTCTAATCCAAGTTGCCAACAAATAGTTCTGAGAAGAAAGAATGAAGGCTTCATTTGCTCCAAGCCATTCTGACTCGCGGATCACAAAGATGGGCACCAAGCAATCTCTTGATTAGGGTTCAATATGGTTAGTAGGGTGTACTTATTAAAATTATATTTGTTTCACAGTTCCATATATTATTTTTGGTCATTTTATATTAGGGTAAATCAATAATTCAATATATACTTTTGTAGTAGGGTGTATTCAGTTCATTTTAGGGTTCGTTTAGCAGCACTCTTAATTTATTTTAAATCTTTCCAAATTTTAAAGTGTAAGATATTAATTTATTTTAAATCTTTAAAGCTTTCCTTTTCATTCTCTCTCCTTTGAGTTCTTTATTTAATTTTGCTTTCATCATTTTTCCTCATTCTCTTTCCCCCTCCAAAAGATGGCAATAATTAATTTGTTTCTTCACGGAAACCCTAAACACCAGAGCTTTCATCATTTTTCCTCATTTCTCTTATCTCTTTCTTTTTCCTTCACTTCTTCACTCTCTTCTCTGTGCTCTTTGTTGTTGTTTGTTTGCTAATTAAATGACTTCCATTTTTATTTCTACTGATTTCTGTTTTTCTGGGGGTGGTTTGTTGCCCCGCCTACCAACAAAAAATTCTAGATATTATATATTATATTATAGAAGAAGCCAATAAGTTTTTTTTCAGCCTATTTCTAGAAAAATTCATGGTTTTGCCGTTGACAACAACTTATCTTTCGACTCTGAAATCCCTTCAGTCCACACCGAGATACATAGCTGCAGAAAATGGTAGTGACAAGCTCCAAAGGCAGTGAAGCTGCTGGCGTTGGATCCAACTATGACAGGACAAGTGAATGAAAGGCCTTAGATGACTCAAAAGCTGGAGTTAAGGGACTTGTAGATGCTGGTTTGGCTAAAATCCCAAGAATTTTCATTCATGACAAAAAAAAAGATCATCAACAACGAACCAATTAGCCCCAATGAGGGCTCCGGGTTCAGCATCCCGGTCATAAGCTTAGAAGGCATCGCCAAAGACGCAGGTCAACGTGCCCAGGTCATTAACCAAGTTAGACAAGCTTCTGAGAAGTGGGGGTTTTTCTAGGTGGTCAACCATGAGATTCCAGTCCAGGATCTGGAGGAGATGATTGATGGAATAAGAAGGTTTCATGAGCAAGAGCAAGCAGTGAAGGAGGAGATTTACTCGCGCGATTATACCAAGAAGGTTTTGTATAATACTAATTTTGATATTTATCATGCACCAGCTGCTAACTGGAGGGACACCTCCTCAGGCTCCCAACCTTGAAGAATTACCTTCAATCTGCAGGTATGTGTATGTATGCGAGGAAATTGTTCTTCTGCTATGCTGCCAGTTTTTTAAAATTCTCTTTTTTGAATTTGTGTTTCAAATTAACATTTTTTTTGTTGGTATTTTATACAAACGATTGTTAAGTTATTGTAAATTATTCTAATTTACTTGTAAACCGATGATTTCATGTTCGAATCGCCATAGCACTTTATAGTATTTGTATGAGAAACTCTCCTTCCTTTTATAGTTTATACGCTTGTATGGAAATAAATTTTTTTTTCTTTTCTGATTTTTCAACTTAATTTATAAGAGAACTCAGTTGCAATAATTAGATCATACATCCTTACCAAACACTACAAACAACTATCTTTGGGATATTTTTAACGATAGCAAATGACCAATTTTCAGGGATATAGTGGTTAATTACTCGGAGAAAGTAAAGAGTTTAGGGGCCACTTTGTTTGAATTGTTGTCTGAAGTGCTTGGGCTAAAACCCAACCACCTAAAGGACTTGGGCTGTGCTGAGGGACTATTTTTTCTGGGTCATTACTACCCAGCATGTCCTGAACCAGAATTGACGATGGGCACAAGTCAACATTCTGATAGTAGCTTCCTCACGGTTCTCCTACAAGACCAAATTGGTGGCCTCCAAGTCCTCCATGAAAATCAGTGGGTGGATGTTAAACCAATTCATGGAGCTCTAGTCGTTAATCTTGGAGACATGTTGCAGGCAAGTCAAATTAAACCAAATTCTAATGAGTACTTATTATGTACGTTGATAATTTCTAATGTGTTTTTTTGGTGCAGCTAATCTCAAACGACAAGTTCATTAGTGTGAATCACAGAGTCTTGGCCAAAAATGTAGGTCCAAGAATTTCTGTGGCATATTTTTTCAGACAGCATCTTCCACCGGAAAATTCTTCAAGACTGTACGGGCCAATCAAGGAGTTGTTATTAGAAGAAAATCCTCCAATTTATCGGGAAACTACGGTGAAAGATTTTGTTGCGCATTACTACACGAAAGGGCTGAACGGGGTCCCTGCACTGGAATATTTTAAGATATGAAGCTAGGCCATGGATATATATGTAGGGTCTAGTTAAGTTTATGCAGCAATGAATCTATATATGCTCTTGTTAAAAAGGAATGCAATAAAATTTTCTTATGGATAAGAATGGCCCGTTTGATAACCATTTCAATTTTAGTTTTTAGTTTTCATTTTTTGTGCTAGAGTAATGAGAGGGAGAATGAAATTGAGGATGAGATTGAGAGAAAGGATGAGAGGGGATGATGGAAGGAAGGAGTAACAAAAATGAAAACAATTTCAAATGGATTTCAGTTTTTAAATTTTGTTTTCACTTTCGTTACTTCTCCCCCTCATCTTTCCCAATCATCTTCTCTCTCAATCTCATCTCAACTCTCATTATTTTTCCTCTATATTTTAGCACAAAAAACAAAAAAATAAAAACAAAAAATAAGAATAAAAAATAGTTATCAAACGGCTCTTAATTTGTGAAGACAGATCCACGTTAAATCCTACCACCACAGCCACACATTTGCCAATTAATTGTCTTCCCCAAGTCCCTGTAGAAGGAAGAATAAATGGTGGTTATAGCCAAACATTGTTGACTTTAGTAAGTCCATTAACATAAGCTAGCACATGTAAACTTCCATATATATATGATGCAATTGCAATAGCCTTCAGGCAAAGCTTCGCTTCTGCATTTGAAGCACTATAAGTTACCTGATTTAATGGTGTCCGGGAACTCAATAAACCAAGACCGTCTTCAACAGCTAAAGGCCTTTGACGAGTCTAAAGCTGGTGTCAAAGGGATAGTCGATGGTGGCATCACAAAAATCCCACCAATTTTCGTCCGGCCACCGGAAGATTCCGCAGGCGATGACCCAAGTTCCGGCCAACCAACCCAAACCCAATTCAGTATTCCGGTCGTGGACCTTGCTGACACTGCCAGCAGGCATGATGACGTAGTTGCCAGAGTCCGGCGGGCTGCGGAGACCGTTGGGTTCTTCCAGGTGGTGAACCATGGAATACCCAAGAGAGTGTTGGAGGAGATGTTGAAGGCCGCGCGTGATTTCCACGAGCTGCCAAGGGAGGTGAAGGCTGAGTACTATAGGACGGGGCCGGGCTGGACGGTCAAGTTTGGGAGTAACTTTGATTTGTATAAGTCAAGGTTTGCTAATTGGAGGGACAGTCTGTTTTGTGTTATGGGTCCTGATCCTATTGATCCTCAAAAATTGCCTGTGGTTTGCAGGTACATTGAATGAACATATAATTGGTGAATAAATTTGATGCCTCTACATGATTGATTCAATTGATTGTTTACTAATAGTTTGTTAACATAAAATGCCGTATCGAGTGTGTATGATAGATTAACAGTTTGACAATATATTTTTGCCAAAGAATACTATATTTAGTGTTATGTATATTCTAACTTGAAAAAGTACTATGATTTTTAGATATGTTATAAATATGGAACATTGATTTATGATTTTATTTTTTTGGGTTTAATTTGCAGAGACATAACTATGGAATACTCCGAACAAGTTGACAAACTAGGTGTCACTTTGTTTGAATTGCTATCAGAGGCACTCGGGCTTAAATCTGAGCACCTTATAGGCATGGATTGTGCAAAAGGGCCTCTTATTATTAGCCACTACTATCCTCCATGCCCTGAGCCTGAGCTGACAATGGGAACTAGCCAACACTCAGATCCTTCTTTTCTCACCATCCTACTTCAAGACCATGTTGGTGGGCTCCAGGTTCTGTGTGAAAACCAGTGGATTGATGTTCCTCCTGTGGCTGAAGCTCTTGTAGTGAACATTGGAGATCTTTTGCAGGCAACCACCCTAATATATTTCTCAGCTTACAAATGGATTGTGACATTCTATTTTGAAAATATAGTTTCTAACGCTTGTGTTTTGGTGCAGCTAATCTCAAACGACAAGTTCTTAAGCGTCAACCACAGGGTCTTGGCTAAAAACGAAGAACCAAGAATTTCTGTGGGATGTTTTTTCAGACATTTTTCACCGGGGAAGTCGTCGTCAAGACTTTACGAGCCAATCAAGGAGTTGACATCAGAAGAAAATCCCCCAATTTACCGACAAACCACTTTGAATGATTTTCTTGTGTACTACTACAAGAAAGGCCTCAATGGGGTCTCTGCACTTGACTATTTCAAGCTCTGAATTAGGCCATGTGTATGTGTTTATGCAATAATAATGAATCAGTCTCTTATGTATCACAAATGTGTGCTTGAGTTGAGTTGAAAGGTCTAGTATACGTTTTAGTTTTCAATGTACATGTAATACAATAGACCTTTGGTATGCAGGTCAATGCTTTTTTTAACTAGGCCAGATCTCATTGGGAAAAGGGACTAATATAGAAAAACAAGAAAGGTGCTTTTCTATACGTTCAATTCAACATCACCAATTAAGGGCGGATCCATGTTTGGGCTAGAGTGGACTCTAGCCCAGTGTTGACTTTAGAGAGAGATAAATTAGGCTTAATTGTGTAAATTCAATCCAAAATAAATTAAGCCCACCACTTTTTCTAGAAAGCATCCCCATCTACAGCCAAATACTTTAATAGTTCAATTACTAATTTTTTTAACTCTCTTCTTTGGTTTATTCAGCTTTTGATTTGGCTCAAATAATGTTTATATGTCTCTATGATTTTGTTTTTTCAAATTTATTGATGTTACTTCTTTTGGAAATTTTGAAATATGGACCCTCTCTAACTAAACCACTCCATTATTGAGCCAAAATCCTCGAGCTTCAAATTGTTCTTCGTCTTAGCCTCTTTTTTATTATTATAGAGAAAATGGTATTGCATTCAACCCAAAGAGAACATTACATGGTAAGAACGAGCATGTTAATGGTGACCTCGTTAAAACATTCTTTGGGAAAACCACAAGGGATAAAACCCCATAGTAGGAAAGAGCATCACCCATACTAATGACTAAACAGATGAGTTAACAACCCTATTACAAAGTTAGACAAAACGAGACCAATCCTCCCTAACGCCATCTAGGAGCCAGGGAGGTCCATCACCCAACCAATAACAAGACCAATCTTCATCTTAGCCTCTGAATTTTGGGGTTTTTAGGTTTTCTTTGTTTGTTGTAGGTTTCTTTGTTCAGATATCTTTCTGAAATTTTATTTTTTTTAAATGAATTTTGAAAATAGTTTTTAATTTGAAGGAAATATACTGAATTAGTAAAAAAATATACCACTTTCATTAATCTGAAGAAAATATTGCTTTATATATATATATATATATATATATATATATATACACTCCCCTTCAATTGATGGATCCCTCAAATAATTTTATTTGAAGGACACCATTTAAGGTACCTTACAAATTTTTTTCCAACAATTGAAACCATCTATTTTTTAAGTCTTCATTCATAGATCATCCTTAAAAAAAATTAGACAAATCGGAAACCATTTAGACATCTAATGTGTCCTACAAAATCAATGAACACGGTTATTCAAGAAAGTATTAAAATTTCAATAATTTAATTAAGTGGTCAAATGATATCAGATTCAAGTGATTTTTTGTAGAGATGATCTTCAAATGAATATTTACAAAAATAAATGGTTTGAATTAATGAAATACAATATCTGGTGGGGCCTTGCAAGGGTATCCCTCAAATAAACTTATTTGAGAAATCCCTCAATTGAAGCTCACTATATGTGTATATATATATATATATATATATAAAGGAGAGAACAATACAGTAAATAATGCAAAATAAATGCTTATGAAATTACTCAAATAATAATGCTTACATGAAATTACTCAAAATAGAGATAACTGAAAATAACAATTTTATTAATACTCACAAGAGTTTCAGATAGCAACTGCTGAAATTTCTTCGGATACAAGAACACTCAGTGTTTACAAAGATGATTTCTCCAAAGTGTTTAGAGAGAATCTTTAAAAAGATTGAATTGTAAAATTGTATTCTGAATACAACTGAGGCCAAGGCCAACTTAAATAGAAAGAGAAGACTATGGTTAACCAACCATAGCAAAAAGCAACTACGGTTAATTCCACTGTAGAGGCACGAGAAAGAACTAATTCAACTTTCAATTTTGTCTTTTTCAGAAGGAATAACTTTTCTTTTGCTCAGGCAACTTTTGCTGAAGTGATGAGGAATAATGACTGTAGAGACACGAAAAAGCAGATGGTTGCTTTAAAGATGCTTCAATCATAAATTCTCCTGGGCAATTATTGTGTCTGCAACTAGGAGTCTAATCAGAGTTCAGGTCATAGGCATCATAGGGGTCTTGACTATCTTTATACCAAGACTTAGGCTTAGCAGGGCTCTGCATGGGCTGGCAACTAGACGACGAAAGAGAATCATTGTCTTCATCATCATCCATTTGAGAGGCTTGAATTATTAACTGGCGGGCAATTTCTTGGAGTTCAGACTTCGATTTTCCTTCAACTGAAATAGAAGATCGGGTTGAACCAGTGGGGGATGCTGGATGCGGAATAGGATCCCTGGGCAAATCATTGTAGACATATTTGGCAATTCTGTCAACTTCAAATTTGTCCCACCATTTAACAGAGAATTGGCGGGCAAAAACTCTGGTATCTTTGGTTACTTTGTAGGATCATTTGAGGATCCAAGGAACTTTATATCTGGCAACAAAAAGCAACTGTTTTGGGAAGAATAAATCAACTTTGGAGAACTTGGCTTTTTTAGTGTAATGGGGAATTAGCTCATGAACTGAAATAGGCAAAATTTCGTCAACTGGACCATGTTTTTCCCACCAATGGAGGAACCAGTAGGGAAAAGAACATTTAAACTTATTGTCAAAATTTATAAACCAGGAATGGCTAAAGTCCTCAGATTGGTGGAGGAAAATAGAGTACCAGGCTTCAATATAATCAGAGTAATTATATTGCAATTTTGACTGAAGGGGTTTCAACTCATAAGGGTGGCTACTGAAAGATTCTTGACTTAGGACTTTGTGAATATAGAGGGAATGATAAAGGATGATCTCAGGGTGATCTCGATCCTTTATTGGCTTAATTTCAACTGACTGGGTTTCAAGTAATATATCTCTATAATACTTGAGAGACTTGTATGGACTGGGCGGCATATAATGAAATCCTGGAGGAAAATAGTGTTTGGCTATGTCAACTGGGTCAGAATGAATATCATAGACAGGCTCAACAACAAACATGTGAGAGTTACTTTTGGGCATATAGGGAGATGTCTTCTTGAAGGCAACTGAGGGACCAACTGAGGGATCAACTGAAAAAGGATCATAACTGGAGATTAGGGTTGACTGATAACTGGGGCGAATTTGGCCAACTGTGGAACCTAAAGCAGAGAATTTATTAGCAACTGATATTGGTGTGGCAACTGAGATTGGGGTGTAACCAGGAAAAGGGACCAACTGTTTGGGTGTTTCTGGCTTATTTTGACTCATGGATGGGGGAAGGATTCGGAGCGACTGAGATGGCTTAGGTTGGTTGGCTGATTCTTTTTGCTTGTCTTTTTTGGGTGCCATTGTGCATCCTGCAAGAATTCTCGAGTAAGAAAATCAGGGATTGAATTCTCACTTCCTCTTCTCAAATATTCAATATCAAAATCAAATATGCTTAAAATGCTTTGCCATCGTGCAAAAATCTGTTTAGATGCAATGTTTTGAACATCTTTTTCTAAAACATGTTTTGCAGATTTACAGTCAACTCGTATTAAAAACTTTTGATTAAGCAAATCATCTTGAAATTTACTAATACATAATACAATAGCTAATATTTCTTTTTTAATAGTACTATAATTATATTGTGACTGGGTCCAAGTACCGGAATGAAAGCGAACAATCTGTTCTGGAGAATTTGGACAGGCTCTTTGTTTGAGGATACCACCATAACCTATGTCAGAGGCATCAGTTTCAACTATTTTAAAGGAATCAGCTGAAGGGATACCAAGACAGGGAAGTGTCTTGACATGGGTTTTGATTTGTTTGACAACTTCAGTATGGATGGTTGACCATGGGGGACGATTACTCTGCAATCTATCAAACAAGGGTTTACATTGCTTTCTCAGATTTTTGTAAAAGTCAGAAACATAATTTAGAGATCCTAGGAACCTCTGGAGTTGACTTTTATCAAGAATTTGATCAGGAAATTTGTTAGCAAACTGAATGACTCGATCAATTGGGGAGATTTGTGACTGGCAGATATTGAAACCAAGAAATCTGATATTGGTTTGGAATAACTTGATTTTCTTGGCAGAAACAACTAGACCATTCCGTTTGACAATTTGAAGGAATTTATGCAAATGTTTCCAATGCTGTTCTATTGACTCAGAAAAGATGAGAACATCATCAATATAGACAATTGAGAAATGACTGTAAGGATTAAAAATTTCATTCATAATATTTTGGAATTTGCTATGGGCATTTTTTAGACCAAATGGCATTACATTCCATTCATAATGACCAAAAGGGGTGACAAATGCAGTCTTATACCTATCTGACTTGTCTATTTGGATTTGCCAGAAACCACTCTTCATATCAAATTTGGAATAAACAACTGCTTTTTCTAATCTATTAATCAGGTCTCTTTTATTAGGTATGGGGTACCTAATCCATTCTAAGACTGAATTAAGTGGCTTGTAGTTGATAACTAATCTTGGAACTCCTCTTTCTAGCTCAGCATTTTTCTGGACATAAAAAGCCGGACATGACCAGGGAGACTTACTTTTGCGAATTATTTTCTTCTGAAGCAACTCATGAATTTCTTTTTTACAAAACTCCATTATTTCTTGACTCATCTGGATTGGCCTGGCTTTAGTAGGAATGTTTTTCTCATTAAAGGTTTTGATATAAGGAAGACAAACAACATGTTGTTTTCTATACCAAAAAGCATTAGGCAACTCAGAGCAAATCTCATTTTTTAACTTATTTTCAAACCGCTGGATTTGCAACTGTAAAGATTTATCATTAAGCTGTTGTTCAACTCTTTTAAATTTAATCTCTTCTTTAAGAAAATTCAACGGGTTATTTTTCTGAATAATTTGTATTGATTTGGACACTGACTGGTTTTGCAAGGCTTTCAGATTATGCAACTCTGGTTTAGATAGAAACTCAAATTTAACCTTTTCGCCTAAATAGGTAGAAATGACGCTATCATAGTCTACCTGGAAGGGATACAATAAGGCAATAAAAGGTAATCCTAAAATGACTTCGTCAGTGATATTCTTGACCAAGACAAATGAGGTTTTGAAGCAAATTTTATTTTGGCAAACATGGGCTTTTGGTAATTCAAAATTTAACTGGAGTGATTTTCCTGAAGCAGTGCTTAAGGATTCTCTAGACTTCTGGTAAAACTTAGTAGGGATTAGACCTTCCTGAATACAGTTAAGATCAGCTCATGAGTCAAATGGGGCAATTGTGGTGAATTCAAAGTTTTGGACAAATATTGTCACTTTCGAGTACCATTTTCTAAAGTTGACTTGTTTGATTAAATTTACAACTTGTTGGCTTTCAGAAGGTTCATCATCAGAGTTGTTTGGACTTTCTGACTGGCTTTTGGACTCAGAAGACTCTTTTTCCATAAGACGGACTAAATCTTGTTTGATTGTATAATTTTCACTTTGTAATTTATGACTTACCTGTTTTAGTTCAACTATCTCTTTTTTAACCATTTTTACTTCTAATTGAAGGTCTTGTAAGGTAATTTCTTTCTTTTTAGCAAATTTTTCTAAAGTGGTATTTAAACTAATTGGCTGGGGAGTAGAATGACTTGGGCTTTCTTGGCTAATGACTTTTCTTAATTTCTTTAAATATTCTGATTTTAATTCAGGATTCTCAACTTTGCTTATTAAGTCTATTAATAATTCTTCTTGTTCTTCTTGTTTAGTAAGAACAGAAATGGATTTTAATCTATTACAACATTTATCTTTACAACCAATTTGGATATTAGGTGAGCTTGACTGTGAATCTAAAGACTGGTCAGATTCTGATTCAAACTGGCCACTATGGTTTCATCATTGCTTGTTTCAGAGTCTCGCAACTCCAAAACTTTTATCAACTTTTCTTTTTCTTCGTCTGCAATTTTCAATTGTTTAATAGTATCATTTACTTTGCATTCAGAGGCATAATGACCAAACTTTTGACATTTAAAACATTTGACTTTAGCTTTATCATTATTTCTTTTGGAATGATTATTCTTTTGACCTTTTGGGGCTTTCGCCCAATTTTTCTTGGGGGAAAATTTTCTTTTTCTATAGAACTCATGATTATCATCATTATGTCGGGAAAATTTTTTTCTACGGAAATAATGACGATGTTTTCGAATGTGACTAGGCTTATTTTTCCTGGAAGGAGGGATGCTGGTAAGACCATACTGTTCACAAAAATTTCCTAATTCATATTTGGCTGATTTCCTATCGGACTGTATTTGTCTACCAATTTTAAAATCAATACACATTTTCATGCCAACTTGGTTGATTGTACTTATGATATTTCCATATGTTAAACTATCCCAATCTATATGGCCTTGTTCATTACTCAGAGTTGTGCGTATCTTATGGGCAAACAAATTTGGAAGACCATTAACAAATTTTTCTTTCCAGAAAGGTTGATTACTATCATCCCTAAGCATGACTCTAGAGATGAAGACATCTTTGTACCATCTGAAATCAGATAACTTAGGGCATTTAAGGTTACTTAGCTGGTCATGTATCCTAGCAGTGGTATTACTAGGGGTTCCAATGAAATGCTCAATTATTGTGTAAAACAAAGTGTTGACTCCATCTTCTATACCTTGACCTATTTGTTCGTCAAATATAGGGATACCATCTTCATTAAGTTTTACAGCATGAATGATCAGATTTTTAGACTCAGGGGTCAAGTGTTTGTCCCACCAATACCTGAGAGTACCGGTAAACCCAGTAACTAACAGGGGTACAATTTCAGATTGTCTGAAACTGTGATTGGTGATGTAACTGTTGGCAACCATGGACATATGTTATAGCTTATTAAGGGTTTCTTGCTCAGATAGACCATCAATATTCCATTCGTACAATTTATCAGAAGAAACCGAAAACTGGGTTTGGAAGTTTCTTTCCTCAAATTGGATATCTGGAGGTGTTGGTCTAGGGTACCAATTTTTGGTCAAGCTAGTGGGGCTTATGTGTCTATCTAATCTTTTGATTTTGGGTTCAACTTGGACTTCCAGATTTTTGAAAGCGTCTTCTATTTTTGAAATATTACTAGTTTCAGACTCTGTTGTCTCAGGTTCAGACTCAGAAGAGTTTATGATTGCAAAAGAATCTAGTGTTTTAAGACCAGATTTTTCAGCTTTACTTGGGGTCAACTGTTCTAACATCTCTTCAATTTTCTTCATTGTAGGTTTAATCTTAAGCGTGGGGCTTGACTTAAGATCCTGAAACTGAACTATTGGTTTTCCAATTTTTGGTTTAGACTTAATTTCTGGGGAACTTATCTTGTCAATTTTAGTTTCAATTGTATCCAGTTGTTTCCCTATGACAATTAAACTCTGATTGGTATAATTATTCTGCTCAATTAGTCTTCTATTATCATCATTGTTTTCAAAGGTTTTGAAGGGGCTAGCAGGCCTAGGTGTATTCTTATGATTGATTATTATGGTATCAACTGGGGGATGACTAGCTTCAATCACTGACTTATCTATCATTTTTCATTTTTCTTTAGTTAAAGTTTTTAACTCATTAGACATGTAGCGGCTTTCAATAAAATCAAGGTAGAAGATTTCAACTTTGGCTGACCGCATATAATCTTTCCATTCATTAAAGATTTTTTGGCAGCTTTCACTATCAGGGTAGGCTTGGTGATAACTATTTCTCCTATGCTGATTTTCTGGGGTCTTGAGGTGATAATTTAGGCGTTTCCAATTAATCTCAAATTTTTTATTAAGGGTTCTAAGTTGATTATCAACTGCTGCAAAATTTTCAACTAAGAAGTCAGATTGTGTAGGTGACTGAGGTGAATCGGACTTGTCATCTTGGACTGGTACCTTGCCATAACAAGGTTGGTTTACCTGAGAGGATTTTCTCAGGGACTCAAGTTTGAAGTCAATCATGGCTTTTTCTAATTCTAGGTCTCGTTCTAGAGTGGAGGACGAGGCAGCAAAGGAGCGCCTAGTAGGAGCATGCCTTTGAGATTGACCAGGGGTTGGCAACTGTTGTAACTGGACATTAGACTTTTTCAAGGGTTGATTTTCAAATCTAATTTTTACTGTGCCATCTAAATATTGTTGGATGTAATCTAAATTATTTAGACTACGCTGTATTGGAACTGGTTGGCTCTCATTGACTAAGGTCCAATCTTTTGGAAGAGCAACTTCTGACCACTTAATGGTTTGAGGGACTTGGATATGGGCATCTGTTGTATGACTTTGGATTAACACAGTTTGGTCTTTTGGGCTTTTATTAAGAGCTTGGAAATTCATATTAGTACCTATAACTTTGTAATAAATTCTGTAAACCAAGGCTAAAGGTTAGGTTCCTGGGAGGACATTATAACCTTCAGTCTTAATGTTCAGAGTTAAAGTTCTTAGTATATGAGGATCACTAAGACTTACAATGAAATCTGGATAACAATCAAAATGTACTGGGCCATTACATAAACTGGACTCAATGACTCCTAAGGTGCTGTCACTAAATTCAGTAAATCTGGCGTCACGCAAACATAGAAGAATAGAAGCTTTTAATCCTAATCTTGTTAGAGGTTTAACAGCAACTTGAACTAGTCCAATATGCAGAAAGTTATTACCATCATTTTTATGTTTCTTAATTGATTCAAGATTAAGCAACTGGTAGGTTTCATGTTCTTTACTTAAATCATATACTTGTTCAATTGTTTTAACATGAGTTGTGCTATTAAAATACTAGAAGGCAACCAATGTTTCTTATATATTTTTTGACTCGGGACTTTAGGTATATTCCAATCTCTAAAGTCTAGTTGTTCTTTACTACTAGAATCATATTCAAATTGTTCTTCATTAACTATCTCTGGGAGTCGGCTTATGCTGGTTTTAGAACTGCTCGAATTACAAGAATTTGTCCTAAATAAACGACTCATGACTACTCAAATGTTTGGATTTGGCTTACTGATGAAGAAGATAAACAGGGGCTTCCTAAACTGACCGGTTACCCTATAAGAAACCTATTAACCTCTCTTAATTTTCTGTCTCCTGCCCACCGCTCAAGCCCTCTACACTGGGGACTTACTGTTTGGAAAGAGGACTCACGGGTCAGACCTTAAAGAAAGATTAACAAATAACTCAAAGAATAAAAGGGAAGGAGAGGAAGAAGCTGAAGAACCTCTACTCAGAAGCTTAAACCAGCCACTTGGGCGGGGATGAGTAGCAGACTTAGAAAAAGACTGTAACTCTTACGGCTCTGATACCAAAAGGAAGGGAACAAGGAGATAGTTGTGAAAGGAGAGAACAATACAGTAAATAATGCAAAATAAATGCTTATGAAATTACTCAAATAATAATATATATATATATATACAGTCCCCTTCTATTGAGGGATCCCTCAAATAATTTTATTTGAGAGACGCCCTTTAGGGTACCCTACAATTTTTTTTTTCCAATGATCCAAACCATCTATTTTTTAGATCTTCATTCATAGATTATCCTTACAAAAAATTAAACAAATCGGAAACCGTTTCGACATCTAATTGTATCCTACAAAATCAATTAACACAGTGCTTCAAGAAAGTACTAAAATTTCAATAACTCAATTGAATGGTCAAATGATATCGGATTCAAGTGATTTTTTGTAGAGATGATATTTGAATGAGTATCTACAAAATAGACGGTTTGGATTAGTGAAATACAATCCGGAGTGGGCTATACAAGGGGTGTCCCTCAAATAAGCTTATTTGAGGATCTCTCAATGGAAGCTCTATGTATATATATATTTGAAAATAAGACTTATAATTGATTCCAATAAAAATAAAAATAAAAAATAAAAAATAAAAAATAAAAAATTAGCCTATCCCTGTAAAAATTCCTGGTCCACCATTTCACCAACTAGTTCCAATTGCTTCATTTAATATCATTGTGACTTTATCTTGATAGCAACATTCCAATTTTTTTAGAAAAAGCATAATGAGAGCAAAACTCAATCCTCAAACCTGTCTGCCCTTTCCCACTAAATAACAGAGGAAATGACATGATCAAATCCAATCAAAGCCTAACGTAAATTGCAAAGTTCATATGGGGCACAAAATAGAAACACGTGTCCTTGCCTTCAAGAAAAGCCTCTGCGTTTTCAACCAAGTAAAAAAGTTTGCAAGATTTTACAGGAAAAACAGGTGCATGAAAATGATCTCCGGGTACACAGCAAACGGAGACCGTCTGCAACAGCTAAAAGCCTTTGACGAGTCCAAATCTGGTGTCAAGGGGATCGTCGACAAAGGCATCACAAAAATCCCACCAATTTTCGTTCGGCCGCCGGAATTTTCTGGCGGCGACAAACCAAGTTCCGGCCATCGAACTCGAACCCAGTTCAGTGTTCCTGTTGTGGACCTCACCGACACAGTCGGCCGGCGTGCTGACGTGGTTGCCGGAGTTCGGCGTGCCGCAGAGACTGTTGGGTTCTTCCAGGTGGTGAACCATGGGATACCCAAGAGAGTGTTGGATGAGATGTTGGCGGCGGCGCGTGGGTTCCACGAGCTGCACAGGGAGGTGAAGTCTGAGTACTACAGCAGGGAGCTGCTGAGGAAAGTCAAGTTTGGAAGTAACTTTGATCTGTATCAGTCAAGGTTTGCTAATTGGAGGGACAGTTTGTTTTGTGTCATGGGTCCTGAGCCTCTTGATCCTCAAGAATTGCCTCTAATTTGCAGGTATGTCAGAGTATTGGGAAAAGTTCAAATTTTGGTCTAGTAAAATGGATGGCAATTTATTCTCATCCCACTTGGTACATGTTGTTTTTATTTTCTTTTTTGAAAAATCTAATTTGCAGAGACATAACTATGGAATACTCTGAAAATGTTCACAAATTGGGTGTCACATTGTTTGAATTGCTATCGGAGGCACTTGGGCTCAAACCTGACCACCTTATTGGGTTGGATTGTGCAAAGGGGCATCTTATTCTTAGTCACTACTATCCACCGTGCCCTGAGCCTGAACTCACAATGGGCACCAGCAAACACTCAGATCCTGACTTTCTCACCATCCTACTCCAGGACCAAATTGGTGGCCTCCAAGTTTTGTATGAGAACCAGTGGATTGATGTTCCTCCTGTGCCTGGAGCTCTTGTAGTCAACATTGGAGATCTCTTGCAGGCAAGCCCTCTAATTCCTCTAACAACTATGTGAAAACAGATTTGTTTTCCTTTCACAAACTGTTCTAATATATGGGGAGGGAGATCGAGCTTGAGTGCAGGGGCTGCACACTACTTTGGACAACTGGCCTAATCCGCATCTGCAAAATCGATATTTTTTATATTTGTGACTAAATTCCGTGAAATGATTGTTGTATTGTAATTATTGCAGCTTGTGTCGAATGACAGATTTAAGAGCGTAGAACATCAGGTGCTTGCAAACCATGCAGGGCCAAGAGTGTCCATTGCCTGCTTTTTAACCCCGCATCTTCACCCTTCGACAAGGTTGTACGGCCCCATAAAGGAGTTGTTGTCAGAAGATCGTCCGCCTGTTTACAAAGAAACCTCACTGAAAGACTTCATTGCCTACTACGATAAGAAAGGGCTTGATGGAAACTCTGCACTAACACATTTCAAGTGCCAAAGGTAACAAACAATGAATTAGGAAACTCATGCTATATTGTTCACTCTTGGATTGATGAGTTCAGATTACTAGAAGGCTACTTAGATTTGGAGTAACAGTTCAATTTGTACGAATTGGATACGAATGGCCACCGTATACGGAATCCATTGAAATAAGGCACCTAATGCATTGAATTTGTTCCCGTTAACATATTTTCCTTCACCTCTCTTTTGGTAGTGTGGTTTGTAAGTACCAAATGTGGTGAAGATGTTATATAGGCTTTTACCATGTGCTTTATTCAGAATGCACCACAAAACAAAACCAATTATATGATACCATGCATATTTTTCAATTCAAGATACATGTGTAAATTTGAGTTTAAACGGTATACAAGACGAAGACCAAAAAGACAGAAGGAAACGGACAAGTGGGGTTATGTCTCTGCTGATGTCAGAAGGATCCTGGACAAAGGCATCACCACCAAACATTATTGGATTTGAGTAAATATTTAATAAAAGCGTGCAAACATTTCCTAATGAAGCCTTAACCAAAGTTTCATTTTGATTTCAAAACCAAGAACATGGTGTCCCCGAATTCAACAAACCAAGCCCGTCTCCAACAGCTAAAGGACTTTGACGAATCAAAAGCTGGTGTCAAGGGGATCGTTGACAAAGGCATCACAAAAATCCCATCAATTTTTGTCCGGCCACCGGAATATTCCGCCTCCGGCGACCCAAGTTCCAGCCAACCAACCCGAACCCAGTTCAGTATACCTATCGTGGATCTCGCTGACACTACCGGCCTGCATGATGACGTGGTCGCCGGAGTCCGGCAGGCAGCGGAGACTGTCGGGTTCTTCCAGGTGATGAACCATGGGATACCCAAGAGAGTGTTGGAGGAGATGTTGGCGGCGGCGCGTGGGTTTCACGAGCTGCTGACGGAGGTGAAGGCTGAGTACTATAGTAGGGAGCAGATGAGGAAGGTTAAGTTCAGGAGTAACTTTGATTTGTATCAGACAAAGTTTGCTAGTTGGAGGGACAGTTTGTTTTGTGTCATGGGTCCTGAACCTCTCGATCCTCAAGAATTGCCTGACGTTTGCAGGTATGCATGACGGAGGTGAAGCCTGTAGTTTTTTTTTCTTTCCTTTTTTTGGTAACTTATAGAATCCTATAGGCTGCATATCTCAGTAATGTACTATGTGTAATGCTAAGAGATAACGAAACATTTTTGTTGTTCTGACATGTTATGTTGCTAAATGGACAGTTTTTATAACGTAAGTAACCTGCGTACATAGAGAATGGTTCGTGGACCAAACTCTCTAACTTGTACAAGTAATTATGGTTTTCATACATATGTTAAGATGGGGAGCATTGATTTGTGGAAAGTTGAAATTTGGATCTAGTTAAATGGGTGACAAATGATTCTCATCCCTGTTGGTGCATGGTTTTTTCTTTTTCTCTCTGTTGATTTAATATGCAGAGACGCAACCATGGAGTACTCAGACCATGTTCACAAATTAGGTGTCACATTGTTTGAATTGCTATCTGAGGCACTTGGGCTGAAATCCGACCACCTTTTAGGCTTGGATTGTGCAAAGGGGCATGTAATTCTTAGCCACTACTATCCGCCATGCCCTGAGCCTGAACTGACTATGGGAACTACCAAACACTCAGATCCTTCTTTTCTCACCATACTACTTCAGGACCAAATTGGTGGCCTCCAGGTTCTGTATGAAAACCAGTGGGTTGATGTTCCTCCTGTTCCTGGAGCTCTAGTTGTGAACATTGGAGATCTCTTGCAGGCAAGCCCCTTTCTATGTTTCAGCATGGTTCTGTACTAATGATCCTCTAATTGCTCTGATGTGTATAGTATTTGTTTTCAAGAGAACCTTTTCCAGCTGTTTCAGGAAACTCTGTCTTCTATAAGATTGTTCTCTTGTGTCCTTTTTTTATACTTTGTGTTGAGAAATTGTTCTGTTTAATGTTCTTGCAGCTTGTATCCAACGACAGGTTTAAGAGTGTGGAGCACCAAGTGCTTGCTAACCATGCAGGTCCAAGAGTATCTGTTGCTTGTTTTTTCACCCTGAATTTTTACCCATCCACAAGGTTGTACGGTCCCATAAAGGAATTGTTGTCTGAAGATCATCCGCCTCTATACCGGGAAACCTCACTGCAAAACTTCAGTGCTCACTACGACGGAAAAGGGCTTGATGGGAACTCTGCACTAACACGTTTCAAGTGGCAGAGGCAACAATGAAATAAGTCACCTGTGCTGTAGATTAGTGGCTGTGAACATATGTTAAGAGTTCCTTCAAGTGGCAAAGGTCAAAATGAAATAAGGCAACTATACCATATGCTTAAACTTTGCATTATGTTACAAACAAACCACATATGTTTGATAATGCAGTGCCCCTAGTGATGCTTGTAGTTTATAAAGGCTGAAGCAGATTTGATTGCACAAATGGATCACCATTTCAATCTTTTGCACAATTTTGCTCACTATAGTTTGTGGCACTCTCTCTCTATCTCTTTCTCTCGCATCTTCTTCTTCATCTGTAAAACACCCCTTTTCTGCAACTCCTTTTTGGTTGTGTTTTTGAATTTATGGGCTTTGAGTGTAGATCTCCTTTGATCTATCTTCTGTGGAGGTGGAGTTGAAGCATGTGGTGGGATCTACTATCTTATGGTGGTGTGGGATCGTGTGTGGTGCAAGAGATGCTATGACTTTTATCTAAAGGTCAAGGTGGAATTTGAGTGGTAAATGCTCTCACACTTTATGGTGTTTTCAGATCCGAACACTACAAAAAAAACACACAACAGTCACTTTCTTTTTCGTGACTTTTAGCAGTATTAGCCACGAATATTCGTGACTAAAGCCATTAGTAACGGTGTAGTTACAAGTTTTGATTCCGTTACTTTTGTGGCCGTAACTATTAGGTTTTCTCACGATTAAAAACACCATTTCGTAACAAATTGTGTTGACCATCCAATTGCTCCAAAGTGGGTCCCACATCATGTCTAATCAAATTATATTTTATTATTTTATTTTATTTAACTGCGTTGTCCAACATCATTTGATTATCTTTTTTTTTAAAAAAAAAATTCTTTCCATTATTATTTGTGTCTTATATTTTTCACAATTATAATAATTTCCAATTCTTTTTATGTTTATTTTTAACTAAAATTCAGATCCCTTACCGAAAACCAGATTACAACACTCAAACCAAAATACCCATCCCCCAATTCTTTGCTGAAATCACAATCAAAGCGGAAAAAGTCTGAGTTAAGACCCATATTATATATATATATATATCATCCTTCCATAAGAGTTGAAACTTTTAACTAAATAATTCAAACCAAGAAACTTAAGAACAAGAAACCAAAAGAAAAAATTCCATACACAGTCCAGCTACATATGAAGGTTCAGACTGACGGAGTTGACGTCGTCGTTGGTTGGGCTTCAACGTGGCTGTCAAAGAGACAATCAGATCTGTGTGAATAATGTTGTCGTCGGTTGGGCTTCACATATAAAAAACTCCGATATGAAAATGATTTCAATAGAAGGTTGAGAGATGGAAGCTTTCCAATTGAGTCTCATAAATAAAATACAAATTTATAAATAAAACCCAAAACCATTCCTGAAATTAAACCCACATGAAAACTTCAAAAAAAACAAAACCTTTACCTTTCTAAAGGGAGATGCGGTTCAGATCTGAAATTAAACCCTACAATGAAATAGTAGCCCACGAAAAGGATAAGGCCAGACAACTGGTCTTCAAGGGAGAGCGGGAAGAAGGAGAAGAGGGAAGAGAAGAGAGAGGGATGGAAAAAGAGAGAGAGAGAGATGGAAAAAGAGAGAGAGAGAGAGAGAGAGAGAGAGAGAGAGAGAGAAGGAAAAAAAATAAAAAGAGAGGAAGAGATGGAGATGGAAAGTGACGGAAGGAAGAAGAAGATGGGAAAAAAATAAAAAAAAATGAAGGCGTTGGGAGAGATGAGATGGGGAGAATAAAAATTACAAAAGAAAGAAAAAGAGGGGTTGGTTTGGGCACATCTTCAGATGCATATGAATGCTCTCACATTTTTATTATAATATTTATTATTTAGAATAACTATTACTAATTATATAGAGGGAAGGGAAAAGAATCTTGGTTAGTGAGAAAGATTCTGTCCATATATTTTTATTAAATTATTATTGTAAATATTTTATTATGAAAAAGGTTATCCTCTGATATTTTATTACATTATTACTATTCATGTGTCAGCTACAACCAAATTTATTATATTATAATTAGACACAAATAATGGTGACTAATTTGGTTAAGAGCATTGACCACCCATAATTGTCACCAAAATAAATTAGTTACTTAAAAAAATGTGACTATTGCTTCCTTTTTTTGTGGTGGAAAATGGATGAGAGTTGGTTCTCTGACGTGATCTCTCAGTACTGATTGCAGAGTTCCCATTGATCCCGTCATCTTCCTCTCTGTGTAAGCTTGGTTTAAAATGTCAGTGGAGTTTTGCTCATTGTGCTTGCTTTAAATGTATTGTCTTGCTTAATTGTTTGGTTTATTGTATGCAAGAACCCTCTTCATGGGCAGTGTTCTTCATGTTCATTATGTAATTGCCTCTATTATGAATGGATCTGGTTATTTCTCAACAAAAAAATAATAATAACTTGAACCATTCAAATGATTTAAATATCATCCCAGACGTAAGCCATGAGAAAATCGAACATGGTGGGTTGTGTGGTTGGTTGTAAATCCCAAAGACAAAAGCACAAAAAATTAAATAATAAAAAATTCAGACTTTTTTGGCCAAATTGCCTTAGCAATTGGCCTACTTAAGCCACCTCAACAGAGATGAAAGTACGACCATATTTTGTAACTTAATCTGAAAGATCAACACTTTATCAAGTTTTCTTGTATTGAGCAGATCATGGATACCTCAGTTCTTGGCCACAGAACATCATCACATGATGAAAACCAGTCTAAATACGACCGAGCCAAAGAGCTAAAAGCTTTTGATGACACAAAGGCTGGTGTGAAAGGCCTAGTTGATGCCGGCACACTTCATGTACCCAAGATATTCATAGGGCCACCCAATGAGCTCACTCACTTCCCCACATGTCACCAACCCAACCTGCAAGTTCCTGTCATTGATCTCCAAGGCATCAACGGTGATCTCCACAAGCAGATTGTAGATGAAGTTAGGGCCGCGTCCAAAACGTGGGGCTTTTTCCAAGTGGTCAACCATGAAGTCCCATTGACTGTGTTGGAAAATATGATCCAAGGAGTGCTCAAGTTTCATGAGCAAGATCTTGATGTGAAGAAAGAGTTCTATTCCCGTGATCGAGAAACAACTGTCAGATTCAACAGCAATTTTGATCTGTACCAATCAAAAGCAGCTAATTGGAGGGACACTCTCGGTTTTGCAAAGGCTGTTGTTGATCAGGACCCCAAACAACTCCCTTCAGTTTGTAGGTATTTGCTCAGAAACCCTTTCAATTTCGTTACTTGTGTTCATGATTTTGTTGTATTATTTTTTAAGTTATTGGTGGTCTAATTTAGACTGATTAACTTGGTGATTTTTACTGATTGGCTTGTCCCCCAATAATTAAAAATTGCTCCTTCTGGGAACTGTGTTCATATGTGTTCTCACATCACAAGTGGCCTCATGTTCAAACTCATATGGCACCTTTGTAGGGCGTGTTTGAGAAACTTCCATCCCTTTGTAGTTTATTAAAACAAGAAACCCCAACTTTTCAGATACTTTTTACACATTTGTTCACTCCAAAATGCAGAGATGCAGTAATTGAATACGCAAAGCATGTCAAAAGTTTGGGAGACCAACTCTTCGGATTGTTATCAGAGGCTCTTGGTCTCAAGCCTGACCACCTAAGGGAATTAGAATGTTCTGAAGAGCCTTACTTTGTGTGCCACTACTATCCAGCATGCCCAGAACCAGAACTTACACTGGGAAGTAGCAAGCACTCAGATCCTTCTTTCCTCACAATTCTTCTTCAAGACCAAATTGGTGGCCTCCAAGTTCTTCATGACAATCAATGGGTTAATGTTCACGCTATTTCAGGTGGCTTAGTAGTAAATATTGCTGACTTTCTTCAGGTTTGTTTACCCAATTCCAAGCACATTTTCATTTTTTCTGCTATTCACCAATTTTTCTAAGGCTTCCTAAATTTGTCCAGGCTATATCTAATGACAAGCTTCAGAGTGTTCAACATAGAGTGCTTGCAAACCGGGCCGGTCCAAGAGTTTCCATAGCTTGGTTTTTCAAAGGACAGAGAACTGGAGCACTTGCCAAGTCCTATGGTCCAATCAAAGAGCTTATATCAGAACAGAACCCTCCTCTGTATAGACATTTCTTGATAAGTGAATATCATGGCAAGTTCTTTTCTCAGGGGCTTGGTGAGAAGTCTGGTCTTGACCATTTCAGGCTTTGAAGCCAACAATTTCCACTGATGGACACTTTCAAGATGTAATAGTTATGGCTGAATTATGTTGTCTGATTACCACATTGTGAAGTTTCATGTACAACAAACAGTGATTGCTTTGTTAAAATAATTTCTGCCTAACTTCATTTCTTTTCCTTTTGTTAAAGTCCACAGCAGCTACAGATCCTCCTACATTGCAAAAATTAAAGCTGTCACTTTTGTGGATTTTAGTGCTTGGTTTCTTTCTGGTCTTAGGTCTATGACAAATTTTGTTGATGCTCAAAATGGTTAGGCCAAGATTGAGTCCAACTTAGTGATGAGGTGTGATGGATGATGAATGAAGGTGAGGACCTTAAGCATGTGTGTGAAGACTTGGGCAAGCGATAAATGTAAAGAAGACAAGATATACGTGGTTCACCCTTAATGAATGGGCTACGTCCACGGAGAAGTATGTTCTCATTATAATAGTGTATGATTACATTTGTATACGGGGTTGGACCCGAATATAAAGATGACAAGTGAGATGCCCAGGCTAGGGATCTAGGAGAGAGTCCCTAGCCCTAGGGTCTAGCTCTGAGACCCGGATCCTCTTCTAAGTGGAGAGAGAAAGTCCCCTTTTCACATGGATACTATTCCCTATTTATAGGGAGGTGAAAGTGGGAGGTTTGTGTAGATTTCCGATGTGGGACTTTGCGCAAGTCGCTGTGGTGGTGACACGTGTCATGGTGTTGATGCTCTTGGTGCTAGTTGCTTTGATGCTGGATATGCTCGGTTGATTATGGTATAAACAGTAGTCCCCCAAGTTCGCGGTCAAGAAGTAACTTCTGGGTTGGGAACTTGTTAGGTTTTTTGTGTAATCGTGACCGAGCATTCCAGGTTCAGTGGGAGCCGTATGACAGTCCCTAGGCACGAGGGTGCCGGAGGCAACACAAAGCTCGCTCACAGACGGCGCCAAACTGTTGATGCTCAAAATGGTTAGGCCAAGATTGAGTCCAAATATGAATTGGCATGGGAGCATTGTGGACATTTCATAAGGAATTTGAAGCTGGCCCTTCGGCAAGGGGCTTTAGAAATATATGCTCTAGGGGTTTTTGGGGCCTCTGCTGTTTGGCAATGGGGGCCCAGGCAGCCCAAGTTGGGCTTTAGTGAACATGAAATTTGGAGTTGAGCTTTCGGCAAGGCTGGTGAAGCTGGGGTGTCTGGAGCTAGACCTTCGGCAAGCTGAGACTGGAGGGTGCCTTGCTAGGAGCTGGGCCTTCTTTGGTTTGTGAGGGTCACAAAAATAAAGCCATATGGCTCTTGCCGTTCGGCATATAAGCTTTTGGGATTTTTCTGGAGCTTCCCTTCCCTCCCTCGGCAAGTCATTTGGAGCTGGGTTCCAAGGCTGGGCTTCGGCAAGAGGAGGATTTTCTGCAATAATATTTTTTCACGGTCTCTACCGTTCGGCAGGTCTGTGGTTGTCTAGGTTCGGCAAGACATGCTTGGGTGAGCCTCTGTTTTGGTTCTGCTCGACCCCTGCCGAACGGCAAGGGCAGCTCTAAAATTTCCATGGTAGCTTGAGTCCGGATTTGAAGCTGCGGGAGCTAGGACGTTTGTTGAAGTCGGCAGGCTGAAATTTGAAGGTGTTTTAATAGGAGCTGGACCTGTTTTGGGGCTGTTCCGTAAGGAAAGTTGGTTTGGGAAAGGGCCCAAACAAGGTTCCGTCTCGGTTTGGTGTTTTGTGACTTGGAACAAGGCAGCGCAGCGGTGGGTTTGCTTTGGTAAGGGTGACTGGTTGCCTTGGGGCCGAGCTGTGAGCGAGAAGGGCGGCTGGGCAGGCTCGGGAGCTTAAGAATTTTGCAGATTTGATTGGTAGGTGTCCTTGGCTTTGATCTTGTAAGATTGTTGGCATGAGTGGAGCCAAGCCTAGTCCTTGCCGTTCGGCAAGAATGGCTGGGTAGGTTTGAGTTGTTTGCCCCGTTGGTTCCTTAGCTCCTTGTAGCTGGGCTTTTTAGTTGGGCCATTCGGCAAGGAGAAGCTGGGCTCTTTTGCTATTCGGGTGTCTTGAGTAAATTGTAGTTCCAATTTTGGTGGAATTTTCAGAACTGGGCAGCAAGGCAATTCTCGATAGGCAAGGGTCTTTTCTACATTTTTTTTTTTGGTGAGCTTCCCTCCTGGAGGTCCTGCCGTTCGGCAAGGGAGTAGCTGGGACTTTTTATTTGAAAATAGGGGCTGGGAGCTAAGGCCTTGGTTTCAAAATAGGAGCTGGGGCTGCGGCAACAGAGCCAAGTCCCTTATTTTCACAGCTTCGGTAGTCTTGAGCTGGGCATTCAGACTGTCGGCAGGTTCCTCCAAGGTTCAACTAAGTTGCCGATCGGCAAGGGCGGATAGAACTTTTTGGAGCCTGTGGGGGCTTCAGCCAAAGTAGTTTCGAAAATTCCTGGTGTCGGGTCTCTAGCTTGGGAGGAGCAAGAGTCGGGACTGATGAGAAGAGAAGAATGGCCCGAGCCTGAATGAGCCTTCGGAACTGCGGTGAGAGTTCGTGCTTGGGTCGGGGAGTTGCCCGTATGTGTTTTGGTCAACCCTTGCCGAACGGCAAGAGGTGACTGGAGTTTTTTAGAGGCCTCCTGTTGGAACCGAACGGGGCTTGCCGTTCGGTAGCTCAAGATTTTTCTGCGGCACTGATTCGGCAAGAAGGCTGGGCTCGAGACATCTGCGAGCAGGAAGGGTTTCAGACTGCTGGTGTCGTTCGGTAAGTTTGGGGTTGAGGCAGCGTGCCTCGGTGAGTTGAGAATTTTTGTGGCCTTGAGTTCGTTGCTGCTCATCCCTTGCCGGGTTTCTTTTGGTGCAAGCCTGTTTGTTTGTTGTTGACCTTTTCTCAAATTGGCTGAGCCCTCATACCTTGTTGGTGTCATAAAGATGGCTGAGTAGTTGAAGCTTGGTTGCGAGGGCAGCTTCGGTAAGAAGTCTGAGCCTTTGGGCTTTCGTGAAATTTTGGAGCTGGCTCGAGCACAATTTGGTCAAAGGCTTGAGTTGTGGCAACGGGTGGAGCTGGGCATTCGAGGCAAATTGGCTGAGCCTTCGAGGTGTGCAGATTTGGAAGCCGGGCTGCGTTTGAAGGGAGGCTAGGCCGAATCTTCCAAGGGAGGCTGCTGGGCCTCGTGAGCACCGCTTCGGCAAGGAGTTTGGCCTTGAGACCGTGAGCTGGGCCTTTGGAGCTTGGCCTTGAGTCAAGCCTTGGGGCCGGGCCATTGTGGCTGGGACTGTGGCACGGTTCAGAGCTGGGCTCTCCGTTGAGGTGCGTAATGTTTATGAGCCTTCCACGTCGGGTCGTGAGCTCCATGAGTTGCTGAGGTGCTGACGTGAATGTGGGGCTGAAATTTTGAAGCTGATTCGGGAAGGTGCTGGAGTGTGATAGTTCAGCAGGCCATGCAAAGCCACGCAAGCCATGCAAAGCCGTGCAAGCCATGCAAAGTTTTTTTTTTTTTTTTTTTTTTTTTTTTTTTTTGGGCTGGCTGGGGCTTTAATATCTTCAGTAAGGAGGGTATCACGTGAGGCTTCCTTTAGTTTGAACGCTCCTTGCCGTTCGGCAAGGAGGCCAAGACAATACTCAAGTTATCTCACGGTTTTGGCTTGGGCCCCGTGTGGCTAAAGTGTGGAGCCGGGTTCCATAGCTGGGCTTCGGCAGGTGGAGGTGAGTTCTTTTTGAAGACATTTTTTTGATTTCCTCAACCCTTGCCGAACGGCAAGGGTTGTTTAAGAGTAATTTTGTAATTATCCTCATTTTGGCTACCTTCGGCTGTGGCAAACTTTAGGGACTGTGATCCTTTTAGGCCCATTGTGGGTTCAAGCTTTATGGGTCTTGAATTTATGGAGCTGGGCCCTTGGTGTGAGCTTGGGCTTGACCTTCATCCAAGGGGCTGGGCTACTAGATTAATGAGGTCTGGCTGTTCGGCAGATTGGGAATCAAAGCTGGGCCGTCCCCGTTGCTAAACGTTTTTAAAGTAGCTGGGCCATTGATAACTTTGCTGGGGCCAGGCCATTGAAGCTGGGTCATGAGGGCACCGTCGGCAAGCGTGGAGCTGCTGTAGCAGGTGGGCTCCTTGATTTCGGTAAGACTTTTTGCAAGTCGCCCTTAAATTGCTTTCATGGGCCTTGCCAATGTGCTAAACTTGATGTGTTCCTTGGGTGCTTTGATTTTGAGCAGGGGCTGGAAAGAAAATTGAAGCTAGGCTTGCGATTTGGGTGTCTTGAGCGCCCTGAGAAATTTTCCAAGTGTCCTTGTGTGTTTTGATAAGTTTAGTGGCTGGGTGCCGTATGGCTCGGCCATCTAAATTGCCCCAGACGTTCAGCTAGTTGTCATGTGGGCTTCTCATTGGATTGAAATGGTGGTTGGCCTCCTTAGCCTTGCAAAGTGATGTTGTCGGTGACTTGGAATATTTGGCACTTGACAAATTGGAGCATCTTCAAAGTGGCCCGGACAGCCTTGATTCATATGCAATATTCATGAACCATGTTGTTGAATAGGATTGTGCAATGAATTACTTAAATATTACATGCTCGTATGCAATATTTATATGTAAGAAGAGAAATCTTATCTTGCGGTGAGGATGTGTGTGGGCATTGCTCATATCAGAGAGGTTTGCCGAAGCTGTCGAAGGTGACACAATATGTGGCTAGGCACAGGGGTGCCGAAGGCATAAAGCTTGCACGTCGCAAGGCGATGTGGCTGGGCACGAAGGTGCTAAAGGCAACACAAAGTTTGCATGTCGCAAAGCGATGTGGCTAGGCACGAGGGGTGTCGAAGGCAACACAAAGCTCGCATGTTGCAAGGCAATGTAGCTGGGCACGAAGGTGGTGAAGGCAACACAAAGTTTGCATGTCGCAAAGCGATGTGGCTAGGCACGAGGGGTGCCGAAGGCAACACAAAGCTCGCATGTCGCAAGGCAATGTGGCTAGGCACGAGGGTGCTGAAGATAACACAGCTTGCGTGTCACAGAGCGATGTGGCTGGGCACGAAGGTTCTGAAGTCAACACAAAGTTTGCATGTCGCAAAGCGATGTGGCTAGGCACGAGGGGTGCCGAAGGCAACACAAATCTCGCATGTCGCAAGGCAATGTGGCTAGGCACGAGGGGTGCCGAAGGCAACACAAAGCTCGCATGTCGCAAGGCAATGTGGCTAGGCACGAGGGTGCTGAAGATAACACAGCTTGCATGTCACAGAGCGATGTGGCTGGGCACGAAGGTTCTGAAGTCAACACAAAGTTTGCATGTCGCAAAGCGATGTGGCTAGGCACGACGGGTGCCGAAGGAAACACAAATCTCGCATGTCGCAAGGCAATGTGGCTAGGCACGAGGGTGCTAAAGATAACACAGCTTGAGTGTCACAGAGCGATGTGGATGGGCACGAAGGTTCTGAAGGCGACACAAAGTTTGCATGTCGCAAAACGATGTGGCTAGGCACGAGGGGTGCCGAAGGCAACACAAAGCTCGCATGTCGCAAGGCAATGTGGCTAGGCACGAGGGTGCTGAAGATAACACAGCTTGCGTGTCACAGAGCGATGTGGCTGGGCACGAAGGTTCTGAAGTCAACACAAAGTTTGCATGTCGCAAAGCAATGTGGCTAGGCACGAGGGGTGCCGAAGGCAACACAAATCTCGCATGTCGCAAGGCAATGTGGCTAGGCACGAGGGGTGCCGAAGGCAACACAAAGCTCGCATGTCGCAAGGCAATGTGGCTAGGCACGAAGGTGCTGAAGATAACACAGCTTGCATGTCACAGAGCGATGTGGCTGGGCACGAAGGTTCTGAAGTCAACACAAAGTTTGCATGTCGCAAAGCGATGTGGCTAGGCACGACGGGTGCCGAAGGCAACACAAATCTCGCATGTCGCAAGGCAATGTGGCTAGGCACGAGGGTGCTAAAGATAACACAGCTTGAGTGTCACAGAGCGATGTGGATGGACACGAAGGTTCTGAAGGCGACACAAAGTTTGCAAGTCGCAAAGCGATGTGGCTAGGCACGAGGGGTGCCGAAGGCAACACAAAGCTCGCATGTCGCAAGGCAATGTGGCTAGGCACGATGGTGCCGAAGGTGACACAAGGCTCGCATGTCACAAGGCGATGTGATTAGGCACGAGGGTGCCGGAGGCAACACAAAGCTCGCTTGTCGCAAGGCAATGTGGCTAGGCACGAGGGTGCTGAAGATAACACAGCTTGCATGTCACAGAGCGATGTGGCTGGGCACGAAGGTTCTGAAGTCAACACAAAGTTTGCATGTCGCAAAGCGATGTGGCTAGGCACGACGGGTGCCGAAGGCAACACAAATCTCGCATGTCGCAAGGCAATGTGGCTAGGCACGAGAGTGCTAAAGATAACACAGCTTGCATGTCACAGAGCGATGTGGCTGGGCACGAAGGTTCTGAAGTCAACACAAAGTTTGCATGTCGCAAAGCGATGTGGCTAGGCACGACGGGTGCCGAAGGCAACACAAATCTCGCATGTCGCAAGGCAATGTGGCTAGGCACGAGGGTGCTAAAGATAACACAGCTTGAGTGTCACAGAGCGATGTGGATGGGCACGAAGGTTCTGAAGTCAACACAAAGTTTGCATGTCGCAAAGCGATGTGGCTAGGCACGAGGGGTGCCGAAGGCAACACAAATCTCGCATGTCGCAAGGCAATGTGGCTAGGCACGAGGGGTGCCGAAGGCAACACAAAGCTCGCATGTCGCAAGGCAATGTGGCTAGGCACGAGGGTGCTGAAGATAACACAGCTTGCGTGTCACAGAGCGATGTGGCTGGGCACGAAGGTTCTGAAGTCAACACAAAGTTTGCATGTCGCAAAGCGATGTGGCTAGGCACGACGGGTGCCGAAGGCAACACAAATCTCGCATGTCACAAGGCAATGTGGCTAGGCACGAGGGGTGCCGAAGGCAACACAAAGCTCGCATGTCGCAAGGCAATGTGGCTAGGCACGAGGGTGCTGAAGATAACACAGCTTGCATTGTGACAAGGCATTGTGGCTAGGCATGAGCAGCAATGCCGGTTGATGGCTGGGTGCCTAAGGCATCGCACAAGCTATATGATGAAGATTGTATGGGTGCCGAAGGGCACTGAGGAAGGGGAGAACGACATAAGCCTTTTGTATCACTTCCCACAGACGGCGCCAAACTGTTGATGCTCAAAATGGTTAGGCCAAGATTGAGTCCAACTTAGTGATGAGGTGTGATGGATGATGAATGAAGGTGAGGACCTTAAGCATGTGTGTGAAGACTTGGGCAAGCGATAAATGTAAAGAAGACAAGATATACGTGGTTCACCCTTAATGAATGGGCTACGTCCACGGAGAAGTATGTTCTCATTATAATAGTGTATGATTACATTTGTATACGGGGTTGGACCCGAATATAAAGATGACAAGTGAGATGCCCAGGCTAGGGATCTAGGAGAGAGTCCCTAGCCCTAGGGTCTAGCTCTGAGACCCGGATCCTCTTCTAAGTGGAGAGAGGAAGTCCCCTTTTCACATGGATACTATTCCCTATTTATAGGGAGGTGAAAGTGGGAGGTTTGTGTAGATTTCCGATGTGGGACTTTGCGCAAGTCGCTGTGGTGGTGACACGTGTCATGGTGTTGATGCTCTTGGTGCTAGTTGCTTTGATGCTGGATATGCTCGGTTGATTATGGTATAAACAAATTTATTTTTCAGCTCATTGTAGTGTGGACAAGGAAATAATAATGACAACTTACATCCTCTAATCTGAATAAGGAAATAATGGCAACTATTTGTTTAATCTGAGTTAATGAAACAAATAACTGAGAAATTTTGGCTTGCCAAAGCATTTTTATGATTCTGAACTACCGGGGTGGGGGGGGGTGGGGGGGAGATTTATCACACACACTACCAAAGTGTTAAAGTGTTATTGGAGTTCAAATATGAGACTACTTAATCTACAAGTCAAAAAAATTTCATTTTTCACTGGAATAGACCCATTAACCTTTTTTAAAAAAAGTATTGCAACATGCATATACTCTGGAATCACTTTCCTCCAAATTATAAGTGTTAAACTAAGAATTCCTCTGGCATGTGTCTTCAATGGATGCCACCATCCAGAGCTGTATATAACGGTCCAATCAAGGAACTGGTATAAATTCAAACTTCATCAAAAAAATTCCTTTTCACAGTTTGAAAATGCTACTTTCATTCAACCAATATCAACTATTATTTTACCAAATAATGTTCACTAATTCTTTGATTACTCTTTTTTCTTTCTAATCACGGATAAATATATGTATCCCTATATAACCGAAAACGACTAAAGATACGTATTTTAAGGTCCAATGGAACTCCAAAAAGTCACGCCCGAAGTCAGCCGAAGCCAAATCGACCCATGTTACTAAAGGATCCGGCTTGGGCCTAATTCTTGTGACCAGGTCCCATTGCAACCCTATCCATCATTTCTGATTTTAAAATTTGTCTTTTTAACTTTTGTAATTAGTTTTTTTTTACACAAGCAATATTGGGGGAAGGGGTTTCAAATATAGGACCTCTAATGTGTGAGTAATTGCTCTTAAGTACTTGAACTACAAACCCCTTAGAGCACTTCCAGCGATAAGGGTTGCCCAGGCAAAAGCCCCCTTGGCTTCCCAAAACCCATCCCAAAGGTGCAAACCTGCCCGGGCAAATGTGGGATGTACCCAAGCCTAGGCAAGCTTTAGGCAAGTTGATCTCATGTTGAAGTCACAATGACGCCAGCAGCCAATTTAAATACCAAAAAAATTTAAAAAAAGAAGAAAAAAAACCAAAAATTTCATATATATATTTTTTATTTTATAAATACTTAGCCATATTCTTCACTTCCCACACCAAAACTCCATACAAATTCCTCTCCTCATATCTTTTGTGAATAATGGTTGCTCTTGAGCAGCAATGGCAATGGGTGGGAATGCATCAAAAAATTGCTAGGGCAATCACTATTTACATGAACAGTAACTGCCCTTGCCTCCCCTTATCTTTTTCCATGGCAAATGAGTGAAAGTGCTCTTACAATTTTTGCAATCTGTTGACGTAAATAAATTTCTTGAGAGAAAAAAAAAAGGGAGATTCACTAATATACCTAAAATAGGGGCTGAAATTATTTTTAAAAAACCCACATAGAATGCACTTTAGAAACACACCCAAAACTCATTTACTATATAAGAAATTGGTGTTTAAGTTTTTATAAATTACATGATTGCCATTGATCAACTTAAAAAAGAAGTCCAACACAAAAAATTTAAATAGCACCCAAAACAAAACCAGCCCAATTTTATAAATAAAAAAAAACCCCAAATAATTCATTACAAACAAAACGTCTTGAAAACCATAACTTCATTAATGTGTCATGTTGATTAATGACCACACCTACTGTCATGTTGATTAATGGTTGTAATGTTCCAGTCTAGGGTAATAATACTGCTAGTTTGATGTCATGTTGATTAATGGCTGTAATATTCCAGTCTAGGGTAATAACACTGTTATTTTCTTATGACATCCTATTTCTAATACATGTCTACCCATGTAATGTTCTAGTCTAGGGTAATAACACTTCTAGTTTCCTATGACATCCTATTTCTAATGCATGTATACCTTTGTACTGTTCCAGTTTATGGTAATAACATTGCTAGTTTACTGTCATGTAGATTAATGACTATAATGTTCTAGTCTATGGTAATAACATTGCTAGTTTACTGTCATATTAATTAATTATTGTACTATTCCAGTCTTGGATAATAACATTGCTAGTTTCCTATGACATCCTATTTCTAATGCATGTCTACCCTTTCTTTTCGTATAGACTACAATACAAGACAAGGAAAAGAGAAAGGAAAGTGACAAGTTTACAGATACCTTCTTTATTGGCTGGTTGCCTCATTGAAAGTCAAAAACCCTTACCCGTGATGGAATAGTAAAATAGTATTATTTCCGAGAGTTTCTCCTCATTAAAGAGAGATGGAGAGCAGAGGGGTTGGTGGGTTGTGTAGTTGGTTGTAAATCCCAAAGACAAAAACATAAAAAATTAAATAAATAAAAATCAGACTTTGTGGGCCAAATTGCCTTAGCAATTGGCCTAACTTAAGCCACCTCAACAGAGATGGAAGTACGACCATATTTTGTAACTTAATCTGAAAGATCAACACTTTATCAAGTTTTCTTGTGTTGAGCAGATCATGGATACCTCAGTTCTTGGCCACAGAACATCATCACATGATGAAAACCAGTCTAAATACGACCGAGCCAAAGAGCTAAAAGCTTTTGATGACACAAAGGCTGGTGTGAAAGGCCTAGTTGATGCCGGCACACTTCATGTACCCAAGATATTCATAGGGCCACCCAATGAGCTCACTCACTTCCCCACATGTCACCAACCCAACCTGCAAGTTCCTGTCATTGATCTCCAAGGCATCAACGGTGATCTCCACAAGCAGATTGTAGATGAAGTTAGGGCCGCGTCCAAAACGTGGGGCTTTTTCCAAGTGGTCAACCATGAAGTCCCATTGACTGTGTTGGAAAATATGATCCAAGGAGTGCTCAAGTTTCATGAGCAAGATCTTGATGTGAAGAAAGAGTTCTATTCCCGTGATCGAGAAAGAACTGTCAGATTCAACAGCAATTTTGATCTGTACCAATCAAAAGCAGCTAATTGGAGGGACACTCTGGCTTTTGCAAAGGCTGTTGTTGATCAGGACCCCAAACAACTCCCTTCAGTTTGTAGGTATTTGCTCAGAAACCCTTTCAATTTCATTACTTGTGTTCTTGATTTTGTTGTATTATTTTTTAAGTTATTGGTGGTCTAATTTAGACTGATAACTTGGTGATTTTTACTGATTGGCTTGTCCCCTAATAATTAAAAATTGCTCCTTCTGGGAACTGTGTTCATATGTGTTCTCACATCACAAATGTATTCTACCAATTCAACTGTAATGTTTCTTTGGAGCCAATGGGTCTAGCCCATTAGAGACCCATTGGAAATTAAAGGATCTTGGCTTGCAGACGAGTGGCCTCATGTTCAAACCCATACGACACCTTAGTAGGGCGTGTTTGAGAAACTTCCATCCCCTTGTAGTTTATTAAAAAAAGAAACCCCAACTTTTCAGATACTTTTTACACATTTGTTCACTCCAAAATGCAGAGATGCTGTAATTGAATACACAAAGCATGTCAAAAGTTTGGGAGACCAACTCTTTGGATTGTTATCAGAGGCTCTTGGTCTCAAGCCTGACCACCTAAGGGAATTAGAATGTTCTAAAGATTATACCTTTGTGTGCCACTACTATCCAGCATGCCCAGAACCAGAACTTACACTGGGAAGTAGCAAGCACTCAGATCCTTCTTTCCTCACAATTCTTCTTCAAGACCAAATTGGTGGCCTCCAAGTTCTTCATGACAATCAATGAATGTTCACCCTATTTCAGGTGGCTTAGTAGTAAATATTGCTGACTTTCTTCAGGTTTGTTTACCCAATGCCAAGCACATTTCATTTTTTCTGCTATTCACCAATTTTTCTAAGGCTTCCTAAATTTGTCCAGGCTATATCTAATGACAAGCTTCAGAGTGTTCAACATAGAGTGCTTGCAAACCGGGCCGGTCCAAGAGTTTCCATAGCTTGCTTTTTCACAGGACAGAGAACTGGAGCACTTGCCAAGTCCTATGGTCCAATCAAAGAGCTTATATCAGAACAGAACCCTCCTCTGTATAGACATTTCTTGATAAGTGAATATCATGGCAAGTTCTTTTCTCAGGGGCTTGGTGAGAAGTCTGGTCTTGACCATTTCAGGCTTTGAAGCCAACAATTTCCACTGATGGACACTTTCAAGATGTAATAGTTATGGCTGAATTATGTTGTCTGACTACCACATTGTGAAGTTTCATGTACAACAAACAGTGATTGCTTTGTTAAAATAATTTCTGCCTAACTTCATTTCTTTTCCTTTTGTTAAAGTCTACAGCATGCAGCTACAGATCCTCCTACATTGCAAAAATTAAAGCTGTCACTTTTGTGGATTTTAGTGCTTGGTCTCTTTCTGGTCTTAGGTCTATGACAAATTTATTTTTCAGCTCATTGTAGAGTGGACGAGTAAATAATAATGACAACGTACGGCCTCTAATCTAAATAAGGAAATAATGGCAACTATTTGTTCAATCTCAGTTAACGAAACAAAATAACTGAGAAAATTTGGCTTGCCAAAGCATTTTTATCCAAAGGTGAAGGTGGAATTTGAGTGGTAAATGCCTTTTGACTTTATGGTGTTTTCCAAGGGCGGAACCACACTAAGGGCTACAGTTTATTTTCAATATTAGCCCAGTCAGTGGCGCTGTACATATTACCTTATTTCCATTTTCAACATTTAAGGAAATTGAGTAATATAAAAATAAAAGTAAAATGACAAATACATTTACTTAAGTTTACAACGTAAATAAGGAAGTACCCCCCATTTGGATTCAAATAAAAATACTAGAAAATCAAATTCCCACCAAATTAAAATATGAAAAATCGGTTTTAGTGCAAAATACGATTTAGGCTAAAAATGATGGCTTATTAAGTCAATATATACTTCATACTAAAACCCCATAAAATCAAGTTTTCTTATTTGATGTGTGAGGAATAAAAGCCGCCAAAAATTATATTGAGAAAATGATTATTCCGAAAACCCATTTTTCATACTTAGTCAATATTTTTACATAAACCAACTTTTCATATATGATATAAATGCATGAAGAAACATACGATCAATCTAGGTAAAAAGCCTTAGATGTTCAATTCACTATGGTGTTAAACCCTATTTGGTTTATGTTAAAACTTATTGAAAATTAGTCTATGGAGCTATGAACTAGCTTGGTTTATATTATTTAATATTTACTTTTATTTATAGAAAGACTATAGAAATTGTAAGTACAAAAAAAAACAATCATTAAATTTTAAGCTAATAACTTTAGCTAGCCCACCCGTTGAAAAATTCTTGGTTCCGCCCTTGGTTTTTTCAGATCCGAAAATGGATGAGAGTTGGTTCTCTGACGTGATCTCTCAGTACTGATTGCAGAGTTCCCATTGATCCTGTCATCTTCCTCTCTGAGTTAGCTTGGTTTAAAATGTCAGTGGAGTTTTTCTCACTATTCTTGCTTTAAATGTATTGTCTTGCTTAATTTTTTGGTTTATTGTTTGCAAGAACCTCCTCTAGGGCAGTGTTCTTCATGTACATTTTATAATTGCCTATGTTATGAATGCATCTGGTTATTTCTCAACAAAAAAATAATAATAATTTGAACCATTCAAATGATTTAAATATCATCCCAGACGTAAGCCATGAGATAATCGAAACATGCTTCCATTGACTGCTGATAGATTTGCTTCACCTTTTTTCTCAAGATTACGTAGTTTTCCCTTTCCTTCAAATCTTAAGAAAACCATTTTGACCAGACTAGAATATAGTTATTAGTAGATTTGACCATCTTCAGATCCAGCATTTGCACACCATCGCAATCTTTTCGTATAGACTAGAATACAAGACAGGGAAAAGAGAAAGGAAAATGACAAGTTTACAGATACCTTCTTTATTGGTTGGTTGCCTCATTGAACTCAAAATAATTAAGGTTTAAAACTGATATATTTATTCTTCTCTCAATGAGGAATATATATACTACATACAGAGTGGCTACAAATAGAAAATATGTACAAAATCTCCTAATTATACTCAAATTAGATAATTACAATAAAATAAAAATTCTATTCCTAATAGGAACAAATTCTATTCCTAATAGAAACATTGACTCACGACAACACTCTCCCTCAAGTTGGTGCATAGATATCGGTAATGCCCAACTTGTCAAGTGAGTCTTCAAATCGGCGCTTTGACACGGCATGGGTTAACATATCTGCAAGCTGCTCTGAAGAAGACACAAAAGGTATAGAAATTAACTTATGCTCCAACTTCTCCTTAATGAAATGCCGATCAACTTCTACATGCTTAGTTTGATCATGTTGCACCAGATTGTTAGCAATTTCAAATGCAGACTGATTATCAGTAGCAGCATTTGGTTTAAACCCAATTTCAACAAGTAACCACCTTAACCATAGTATTTCACAAACCTCTTGGGCAATCCCTCTGTACTCAAACTCTGCGAAGGATCGAGACACAAAGTTTTGCTTCTTGCTACGCCACATAACTAGGTTACCACCAACAAAGGTGAAGTAACCTGATGTAGAATGTCTATCTATAATATTCCCTGCATAATCTGCGTCAGTGTAACCTTCTAGATCCAAGTGACCATTTTTCTTAAATAATAAACCTCTCCCAGGAGCAGACTTTAAGTAACTCAGAATACGCATCACAGCAGCTATATGATCCTCACTAGGTGAATGCATAAATTAGCTAGCAACAAGGTTTAGTGATAAATAAATCAATCTCCCAACCAACCTTTGGTATCTTTCTTTGTTAGTTGGGACCTGATCCACATAAACCCCAAGTTTATGATTCTCAACAATAGGTGTATCAGTTGGTTTACAGTCAAGCATTCCAGTATCTACTAGCAGATCCATGACATACTTCCTTTGTGAAAGAAATAAGCCATGTTTAGATCGAGTGACTTCCACTCCTAGAAAATATTTCAGACTGCCCAAATCTTTCATCTCAAATTCAGATGCTAAACGTTTTTGCAGTCTCTCGATTTCTACAATATCATCACCAGTCACAATCATATCATCAACATAAATAATCAACAAAGTCACCTTACCAGCCCTATGTTTAAGGAATAGAGTATGATCAGTATTGACCTATTGGTAACCAAACTTCTTCATAGCGGTGGTAAATCTGCCAAACCATGCCCGAGGAGGCTGCTTTAACCTGTACAGCGCCTTTTTCAATTTGCACACGTTCCCCATTTCACCGGTAACCTATACCTTGGTGGAAGACTCATGTATACTTCTTCTTCTAGTTCACCATGTAAGAATGCATTTTTTACATCAAATTGCCTCAGGGTCCAATTCAAGTTTACTGCTAAGGACAATAAAACTCTAACAGTATTCATCTTAGCCACAGGTGCAAAAGTATCATGATAATCAACTCCATATGTCTGAGTTAACCCTTTAGCTACTAATCTTGCCTTGTGCCTCTCCACAGTACAATCTGCATTATATTTAACTGTAAACACTCATCTGCATCCTACAGGCTTTTTTCCCTTTGGAAGATCAACAATGTCCCATGTATTATTTTTTTGCAATGCCTCAATTTCAATATTCATGGCTTCAGCCCACTTTGGATCATGAAATGCCTCCTCAACACAGGTTGTAATTTTAATATTATCCATTCTGGTCACAAACGCTTTGCACTCAGGAGATAACCTGTGATCAGACACATAATGGCCAATATTGCTTTGCCTTTTGGTGAGTAATGATCAGGTGGAACCCCACAGTTCCGTTTAGGAGTTAAAACATAAGAATTATCAAAAGTATGAATAGAAACACTTACCTCAGGAATATCTAGGGGAGCTTGATCAGGTACTATTAGAGAAGCTTCATGGTGGGCAATCGATTCAGTGACAGTAGTGACATCAGTTAAAATAGCAGGTTCATCTAATGTAGCAGGTTCGGCCGGTGTAACAGGTTCAGCAGGTTCGATCGGTTCTTCCCTTTGTATCAAACTATCCAATATTACTCCCCCTTATAAATCTAGCCAGTTATGTCCTTCACTACTAGTCTCCCCCTGAAGGACGTGCTCGGGTGTATCAGAGAAGAACATTTCATCCTCAATAAAGGTAACATACATAGAGACATATAGACGTCGGATTGCAGGATGATAGCATCAGTAGCCTTTCTGATGAGCAGAGAAACCCAGAAAGACACAACGGAGAGCACATTGGTCCAGCTTACTCCTCTGATTCTGATGGAGGTGAACATAGACAACACAACCAAACACCTTTGGAGATAGAGTCAGCATAGAAGAGGCAGAGATATGATGGGTTAGTACTTGCATAGGAGTTTGGAAATCCAAAACTCGTGAAGGTAGACGATTTAAGAGATAGATTGCATAGGTAACAACATCCATCCAGAAACGCTTTGGAACCGAGGCACTAAGTAGCAAAGCACATGCAGCAGCAAGGATCTGCCCATTTTTACGTTTAGTAACCCCATTCTGTTGTGGTGTTTGAGGGCAAGTAGTCTCATAGAGTACACCCTTAGTGTGAAAAAAATGGGAAAACGCCAAATTAACAAATTCTCCACCATTATCATATCGAAAAACCTTGATATGGAGCATAAATTGAGTCTGAATCATCTTATAGGAACGCTGAAAAATTTGGACCACATCACTTTTATTTTTCATCTTATATAACCACATCATACGAGTGCAATCATCCACAAATAATACAAACCAACGAACTCCCAAGGTTGTAGAAACCGGAGAAGGTTCCCAAACATCATAATGAACTAAATCAAATGGCATAAGCCATTTATTACAACTTGGAGGGTAGGATACCCTATGACTCTTAGCCAAAATACAAGTATGACATTGGAAAAAAGACTCGTCGACACCACTAAATAACGCAGGAAACAAATGTTGTAAATATCCAAAGGAGGTATGACTAAATAGGTAATGGAGCAACCAAATCCGGCGATGCTGAGAAGTTTCGGTGCTACCAGCACGACGGACCCTACTAGTTGCCACATCATCCACATAATAAAGCCCCCCTTTTTTAGTACCACGACCAAAGATCTCCCGAGTTTGGATATCTTGTAATAAGACAAAAGACGGATGGATCAGTACAACGCAGTTTAATTGCTCAGTAACTTGCGATACAGATAATAAATTACTAGACAAAGATGGAACATGTAACACTTTGTCCAATGGTAAAGCAAGTGTCAAGAGTATAGAACCAATCCCCTTGACAGAAGCAACATCATTATTAGCTGTCAGAACATGATCACGATGAGGCAGAAGAGTAGTAGAGAATAAAGCAGAATTATACGTCATATGGTCAGTAGCTCCTGAATCAATAATCCAACTTGTATCTCGAGTATCATAGGCATAGAAAGCCTTGCCAAAGTTACCTGGAGGCGGAGGTGTTGAAGTGCTTGAGACAGCAGTCAAAGTCAGAAGAGGAGTAGTAGTAGCAGTAAGATGGTCATACCCAGTGGTGATGTCAGCCACCGAAGTAGGGGTAACAGCCACATGAGCTTTGCTATTTAGTTGTTCCTTTTATAAACACCTCTACTCCTTCTCCCAATCTGGTACCCCGTGCAATGCCCAACAGGTGTCGATAATGTGTCTCTTTTCACCACAGTTATCACACTTCAGTTTGTCTTTTTCTGCAGAAGTCAAGCAACGAGGCAGAACAGCAGAAGAGCCAGACCCTGTACGCTGAGAAATCAAAGCAGTGTTTTTGGAAGCAAACACAACAGCGGGTTCCCCAATCTTGGTGCCATATCCAAGCATAGATGAACCATAAAAAATATATTTTCGATATTTGGAACTTTATCACTTCATAGAATATCACTGCGGACCTTGTTATAAGTATCGTCAAGGCCAGCCAAAAAATCATACACACGATCTGCCATAACAGCAGCCTGAAAAGTTTTCATATCATTAGCACACTTCATTTGAAAAGGACGTCTCTTGTCCAATTCAAGCCAGATTGCCTTAAGTTCAGCAAAATAGGTAGAGACAGGACGACCCCCTTGCTTGAGACAGGTAGCCTGGCACCGCAGTTCATAAAGTTGGGATATGTCAGAGCCATCATAAAACATCTGATTAACAGATCCCAAATTTCCTTAGCAGTAGATAAAGTATGAAACATATTCAACAAACTGGGTTCCATAGTTCGTAGCATCCAACTTTTCACAACAACATTAGCAATTTTCCACTTCCCAAATTTTGGGTCTTTGGAATCAGGGGCATCAGTGTCGCCAGTCAGGTAACCCAATTTGCCTTGTGTAGTAGCATGGAGTTCGATCATCGAAGCCCATATCTCATAGTTGGATCCATTCAATTTGAATCCTATAGGTAGGTTGGTGGACGATTCGGTATGAACCGTCACAATAGGAGTAGAAGAAGAAGAGTCAGTGACATCTGACATGGTGATAGATAGCGGCAGCAGTGAAAGATTAGGTGACGATCGACGACGACAGTAAGAGATATAAGACAGCACATGCTTAGGTGTATAGGATAGGTGCATCGGAAATAGGTATTTTTAGGATTAGGGTTTTGATGTTGTAGAGACGGATCGGAACCTACTCTGATACCAACTCAAAATAACTAGGGTTTAAAACTGATATATTTAGTCTTCTCTTAATGAGGAATATATATACTACATATAGAGTGGTTACAAATAGGAAATATGTACAAAATCTCATAATTCTACTCAAATTAGATAATTACAATAAAATATAAATTCTATTTCTAATAGGAACAAATTCTATTTCTAATAGGAATGTTGACTCACGCCAACAATTGAGAGCCCAAAAACCTTACTCATGACGGAATAGTAAAATAATATTATTTCCAAGAGTTTCTCCTCGTTAAAGAGGGATGGAGAGCATAGAGGTTGGTGGGTTGTTGTGCAGTTGGTTGTAAATCCCAAACACAAAAAATTAAATAAAAAATATCAGACTTTGTGGGCCATATTGCCTTAGCAATTGGCCTACTTAAGCCACCTCAACAGAGATGAAACTACGACCATATTTTGTAACTTAATCTGAAAGATCAACACTTTATCAAGTTTTCTTGTATTGAGCAGATCATGGATACCTTAGTTCATGGCCACAGAACATCATCACATGATGAAAACCAGTCTAAATACGACCGAGCCAAAGAGCTAAAAGCTTTTGATGACACAAAGGCTGGTGTAAAAGGCCTAGTTGATGCCGGCACACTTCATGTACCCAAGATATTCATAGGGCCACCCAATGAGCTCACTCACTTCCCCACATGTCACCAACCCAACCTGCAAGTTCCTGTCATTGATCTCCAAGGCATCAACGGTGATCTCCACAAGCAGATTGTAGATGAAGTTAGGGCCGCGTCCAAAACATGGGGCTTTTTCCAAGTGGTCAACCATGAAGTCCCATTGACTGTGTTGGAAAATATGATCCAAGGAGTGCGCAAGTTTCATGAGCAAGATATTGATGTGAAGAAAGAATTCTATTCCCGTGATCGAGAAACAACTGTCAGATTCAATACCAATTTTGATCTGTACCAATCAAGAGCAGCTAATTGGAGGGACACTCTGGCTTTTCCAAAGGCTGTTGTTGATCAGGATCCCAAACAACTCCCTTCAGTTTGTAGGTATTTGCTCCGAAACCCATTCAATTTCATTACTTGTGTTCTTGATTTTGTTGTATTATTTTTTAAGTTATTGGTGGTCTAATTTAGACTGATTAACTTGGTGATTTTTACCGATTGGCTTGTCCCCTAATAATTAAAAATTGCTCGTTCTGGGAACTGTGTTCATATGTGTTCTCACATCACAAATGTATTCTACCAATTCAACTGTAATGTTTCTTTGGAGCCAATGGGTCTAGCCCATTAGAGACCCATTGGAAATGAAAGGATCTTGGCTTGCAGACGAGTGGCCTCATGTTCAAACCCATACGGCACCTTAGTATTCAAAAAAGAAACCCCAACTTTTCAGATACTTTTTACACATTTGTTCACTCCAAAATGCAGAGATGCAGTAATTGAATACACAAAGCATGTCAAAAGTTTGGGAGACCAACTCTTTGGATTGTTATCAGAAGCTCTTGGTCTCAAGCCTGACCACCTAAGGGAATTAGAATGTTCTAAAGATTATTTCTTTTCGTGCCACTACTATCCAGCATGCCCAGAACCAGAACTTACACTGGGAAGTAGCAAGCACTCAGATCCTTCTTTCCTCACAATTCTTCTTCAAGACCAAATTGGTGGCCTCCAAGTTCTTCATGACAATCAATGACATGTTCACCCTATTTCAGGTGGCTTAGTAGTAAATATTGCTGACTTTCTTCAGGTTTGTTTACCCAATTCCAAGCACATTTTCATTTGTTCTGCTATTCACCAATTTTTCTAAGGCTTCCTAAATTTGTCCAGGCTATATCTAATGACAAGCTTCAGAGTATTCAACATAGAGTGCTTGCAAACCGGGCCGGTCCAAGAGTTTCTATAGCTTGCTTTTTCACAGGACAGAGAACTGAAGCACTTGCCAAGTCCTATGGTCCAATCAAAGAGCTTATATCAGAACAGAACCCTCCTCTGTATAGACATTTCTTGATAAGTGAATATCATGGCAAGTTCTTTTCTCAGGGGCTTGGTGAGAAGTCTGGTCTTGACCATTTCAGGCTTTGAAGCCAACAATTTCCACTGATGGACACTTTCAAGATGTAATAGTTATGGCTGAATTATGTTGTCTGATTACCACATTGTGAAGTTTCATGTACAACAAACAGTGATTGCTTTGTTAAAATAATTTCTGCCTAACTTCATTTCTTTTCCTTTTGTTAAAGTCTACAGCAGCTACAGATCCTCCTACATTGCAAAAATTAAAGCTGTCACTTTTGTGGATTTTAGTGCTTGGTTTCTTTCTGGTCTTAGGTCTATGACAAATTTATTTTTCAGCTCATTGTAGTGTGGACAAGGAAATAATAATGACAACGTACGGCCTCTAATCTAAATAAGGAAATAATGGCAACTATTTGTTCAATCTCAGTTAATGAAACAAAATAACTGAGAAAATTTGGCTTGCCAAAGCATTTTTATGATTCTGTAGAACTTTTCTCTTTTTTAATGCAAACGATAGTCAAACTACAAAAGGGGGGAAGGGGGGGAGGGGGGGATGTATCGCACGCACTACCAAAGTGTTATTAGAGTTCGAACATAAGACCACTAATCTACAAGTCAAGGAAATTCCATTTTTCATTGGACTAAACCCATTGACCTTTTAAAAAAAAGTATTGCAACATTGGGGATTTCTTCATGTACTTTGGAATCACTTTCCTCCGAATTATAAGTGTTAAACTAAGAATTCCTCTGGCATGTTTCTTCAATGGATGCCACCATCCAGAGCTCTATATAACGGTCCATTCAAGGAACTGGTATAAATTCAAACTTCATAAAAATAAAAAAAAATTTCCTTTTCACAGTTTGAAAAATGCTACTTTCATTCAACCAATATCAACTATTATTTCACCAAATAATGTTCACTGATTCTTTTATTACCTTTTTTTCTTTCTAATCACGGATAAATATATGTATCCCTATATAATCGAAAACGACTAAAGATACATATTTTAAGGTCCAATGGAACTCCAAAAAGTCACGCCCGACGTTAGCCGAAGCCAAATCGAGTCGACCCATGTTACTAGAGGATCAGTATTGGGCCTAATTCTTGTGATCAGGTCTCATCGCGACCTTATCCATCATTTCTGATTTTAAAATTTGTCTTTTTAACTTTTGTAATCAGTGTTTTTTTTACACAAACAATATTAGGGGAAGGGGATTCGAATATAAGACCTCTAACTCATGAGTAATTACTCTTAAGTACTTGAACTACAAATCCCTTAGAGTACTTCCAGCGATAAGGGTTGCTCAGGCAAAAGCCCCCCAGCTTCCCAAAACCCATCCCAGGGGTGCAAACCTGCCCAGGAAAATGTGGGCCGTACCCAAGTCTAGACAAGCTAATCTCATGTTGATGTCACAATGACGTCAGCAACCAATTTAAATAAGAAAAAAAAACAAAAAATTTCATTTTTTTTTCTATAAATACCTAGTCATATTCTTCACTTCTCATGCCAAAACTCAATACAAATTCCCCTTCTCATATCTCATGTTAATAGTGGTTGCCCTTGAGTTGCTATGGCAATGGGTGGGAATGCATCAAAAAAATTGCTATGACAGTCACTATTTATGTGAATAGTAACTGTCATTGCCTTCCCTTATCTTTTTCCATGATAAATGGGTGAAAGTGCTTTTTGTTGTAAATGCATGAGTTGGTGGATGACCACCATACCTCTTAGCATTCATCCTTTCTAATTCTATGTAACCTATGCACTAAATATCATAGTTATGGGCTTGTAACTTATGAGTTGTTAATGTTTTCTTATTATTGTAAGCCTATAAATAAGAGGTCTTATCAAGATGAGATAAACAAGTTGATTGAACAATTTCTATTGTCTTTCTCTACTTTCCAATTCTCCACCATTTTCCCCTTAGTTATATAACACTTTTACAATTTTTGCAATCTATTGACGTAAATAAATTTCTTGAGAGAAAAAAAAATTATAATATCCAAATAGGCCGGAACGCGAAGGATGCTAATAATAGGCAGGTCCAATTGCTCTCCAGGTCCATTAGGTGGGTCTGAACTCTGAACAGGGTCATACTCATTTTATTTGCTCTGCTGATCCGTTGACTGCTTTGAGATTCCACGGGTTGGGTCGAATGGTCCGACGGCATCATGCGGGTATTAAATATACGCGCCTAGTGGTGCGTAGGGAGGAAGAAAACAGTTCGATTATTCATTTCATGTTATGGGTGAAGCATGCCAGATTTGCCCACGCTATTTGACTGCAGGCATGTTGGTTGAGAGAGAGAGAGCTTTAGAATCCCAGTTTTGGTTTGGCTGATATTATCTTGATTAATTAAGCTTAGCAACTCTCTCTCTCTCTCTCTCTCTCTCTCTCTCTCTCTCTCTTGCAAATTGCGGTCCAAGTTCTCTTCTTTTCACAATAATCAAACTTCCCAGTTGTATACCAAGTCTTTCCTGGGTTAACTGATTTTTGGGTCCTCTGTGTACTTTTATTCTGAAAGCAATAGTGGGTTGTTGAGGTTTGTGATTTTTAGTTTGTGGGTGATGTGGTTTGCCTTTCAATGTTAAGGAAAGATGGGTGCTTTCTCTGACCCATTAAGAATCTGATACTTTTTTGGGTTTTGAGAGAACAAGGAAATGAAGGATTTTCCTGGGACGCCTGGGACTTTGACAGGGCTTCTTCTCAGGATTTCCCAATGCGTCTTTGCTGCTGGGTCTATTGCTTCCATGGCTACCACTGCCAGCTTCTTCAATTTCACAGCTTTCTGGTATTGCTTTCCTTTCCCAACTCACTGATTTATTTCCAATATTTTGATTACAGAAGGAAGAATAGATGGGATTGAGACACTCTTGATTCTTGAAATTTTCCTAAATAAAATGTAAGCAGAAGGAATTTAGAAGTTCCTCTGCATCACTAGAGAACCAAAACTTGAATACAAATTAGAATTAGATGTACCAAATGTTCTGGGCAGTGTTCTTCTTTGGCCTTGTTTTGTTAGTTATTATCAGCTCAGTTTTGTGTAACCGGATTCTGTAGGCTTATGGGGCAGATTTCAGCATCTCTTGATGCATCACATGTCATTTCTTGTCCTGGAAAAAAATTGTAATATTTGTTTTTAAGGCAATGCTCATTTTGCAGCTACCTGATTGCTTCAATGGGTCTGCAAGTCATCTGGAGTTTAGTGCTGGCATTGCTAGATGCATATTCCTTAGTGAAAAAGAAGGTCCTCCACAACCCTGTATTGCTTAGCCTCTTTGTAGTTGGAGACTGGGTCAGACACTACAAATCCTTGACTTCCTTACATGAAAATCTTGTGTGTCCATATAGTGCTTGTCATTTAACAGCTTACTCTTTTCCTTTTCCAACAGGTTACAGCAACACTGTCTCTTGCAGCGGCTTCTGCCTCAGCTGGCATAACTGTGTTGTACTTCAGTGACTTGAGCCACTGCAATTTTGGAGAGGAATGTCAAAAATACCAGATGGCAGTTGCATTGGCGTACCTGAGCTGGGTAACAATTGCAATTTCTTCTCTAATTATGCTCTGGCTATTGGCAGCATGTTAGACCACTTGTTTGTATAGGCCATAGGATTTGTTTCATCTCATTGTAGCCCTTCTTTGTCATATATATTTCTTCTTCTTTTTCTTTAGAACAGAAACAAGAAATTGCAGCGTCAATAGAAAAGGAAACAAACTGGATAGAACATAGCAGTACAATATTAAAAACTTACTCTCATTATGTTGCCTTTCCACTGGAAGAAGTGGGATTAGAGTTGGGAAACAGTTGTATCAAACTGGAATTATAAAATGGATATACATTTACTTGTAAAGTTGAAGGATTAGCAGAAGGAATTACTACTTTTTCTGTCGAATTTGTTCAAATTGATGTCCAAATTGATGATGATGTGAATTGGTTAGTGGCAGAAAGATCCTCATGAGTTTGTAATATTATTGAGGAGAAAGGCAGAGAGTGTATGCTTTCTTCCTTCCAGTTTTCCACTATGAGTTAGCTAACAATGATTTTGCATACAATAACTTAAACTATATCTGTATTGTTGGTGTGGCATCTTGCCACTACATCTTCATTTTCTTTTCTAATACAAAAACAATAGCATGCTTGCTTCCAGTGAACATTATTCTAAATCAGAGGGATGGAGTTCTTTTTCTTTCAAAATAACAACTTGCAACAGTGAGCAAATTGCCATCTAAGTTTAGTGGTCCTCACTCCTCATGTGTCTACTTGATGCATTTTGTTCGAATCCCACTGGAAGTTCGCTATTTTATACAAAAAGCTACAGGAACCCATGGCTTGCTGGAAAGTGTCCTTTTATTGTATCAGTTTTATTAAAGCAGTGTGCTTTAATCTTGCTTATGTTTAAGCAAGACGCTTTGTGTCATTGGTATTTGTAATATTTTGGTAGGTATGTGTATTTATGGAATGTGGTGTTGGCATAGGTCTGCAACAAATTAAACCTTGTGTCTTTCAAAGCAGTCTTCTCTGAAATTGATGGACCATCATATTGTGGGATAGGTGGCAGCAAGCAAGGCTGCAAGAGAAGTGTCTGTCTACCAACAAAAGTAAGTGGAAGCAGACAATGTTGGGTTAGTGGTTAGTGAGGGCCCAATGGCAGGTGAAAGTCAGAGAATCCCAATAACCTATCAGGCACTACTTTAGACACATCGTCATCACTTATCATAACCCATTTGTCTCTCTAAAACTAAATTTAGAAGAAAAACACTCGAGTGCAACTTAAAAAACTTATGTGAAATAGCGATACAATTAAAGACTGTCACGTTGGAAAGTTATCAGGGTGGTATGTTGCGATTGGTTGGGAATGGTAAAATAGTATTATTCTCGTTTCACACAAGTATTTCTCATGTGTAACGGAAATAGCACTGTTTTACTATTCTTGATCGATCAGAGTATGTCACACGTGATAATTTTTCCGCTTGTCATACCATGATTGGTTGAAAATAGCCCCGTTTTCACACAAGTTTTTCTGAATTTAGAGAGGCTCTAATAATCAGGACCTGTACAACTCCTTAACAAATGATTCCCACATGGGAAAGTATTTTGAAAATCTGAAAGATGAATATATGAAATGTTGTCTCTTTCCAGTGTGGTCCTGGAAAATAGTGAGTAGGAAGTTGTGTCTTTGATACCAGATCCAGATATTGAGGGTTGGGTTGAGCTCAGCAGAAGCTAATTCTTTCAAGGTGTGGTGGTGGGAGTTTGCTTTATGAAAAGCCTTCCTTACACACCTGATTTTTCTGATTGCAGTTTTATAAGTATAGCATACGATGTTTTTTTGTTCTGATTTTTCTGATTTTTTGGAATGGTTCCCTAATAATATCAATGATGCAAAAGTCATATTCCAAATGGATGTAATGACACAAACGATTCTTATCTTGAGTAAGTAGAACAAACTCGCAGACAATTTACCTCCTTTCATGACAATGGACCAGCACATAATAACTTCTTAAAAAATCCATGAAAGTATGTTCTAATTAGAATTCCCATATAATATTCAATCAGGGTACGAGAATATTGGATTAATTGATCAGGGCCATGCATGGTATCTTCTACTATTCCCCTATCTTTTCTATAAAATGAAGTCGGGAAATTGTTAGCACATCAGAGGAACTTAATCAAGAACCTGATACTGTCAACATGAAACAAGAACCAAGACTCAAACTATTCCACCATCCTCTATATGAACACATGCATGATGTGCTCCTCCAGCTTTGTCAAGAATTGAAATAGGAGAAGGAAGAAAGGGGACCAACCAGAGGAGGTTATGGCACAGGAGGCATGTAATGATCTTGGGGGAATTTACAAGAAGTTCAAGCCACACCTCCTCATGCTTTTAACTCAGATGGGCTATACATTTCTGTATTTTATCACAGAAGCTTCCTTCAATCATGGGATGAACCCTCATGTCTACATAACTTATCGACATATTGTGGCCGGTGTAGTGATGTTCCCTTTTGCCTATGTTCTTGAAAGGTATAATAGGGCAACATTCTTTTGTCAAATATCTGGCATGTTATGTTATATTAAATCTACCACCATGCATTAAACTGTTTGTCCATTCAATCAATTATCTAGCAAGATCAACAGTTTAGAAACATAACATGTCAGACAGTCTTAGAGTATTTTTCTATGCTTCTATGCATAACTTTTAACATTTCTACATGCATATTGTCATTTAAGTTATGCGTTTAACTATTAATCTTTGATTCTCCTCCTGCAGAAAAGACAGACCAAAGCTCACATTAGCTCTTTTCTTGGAACTTTTTGTTCTTTCGCTTCTGGGGTAAGGACATGCAGAACCCATATATGTTTCTGGATAAAGGCAAAAATAAAGAGCTAGCTAATTAAGCCTCTTTTTCAATGGTTGCAGGGTGGGTTTGACTTTAAACATGTACTTTGCAAGCTTAAGATATACCTCTCCTACCTTCCTTGCATCAATGGTCAACACCATAGCTTCCGTAACTTTTGTAATTGCGATTGTACTCAGGTTAGTGAACCTCTTAATTAATCCAGAAATCCGAAGCATCAAGTCATGTTTTACCCTTGATAAATTACCTTTGAATTCAGGTTGGAGGTTCTTAATCTTCGAAATCCTCGTGGGTTAGCGAAAGTTTTGGGAACCCTCATCTCCTTAGCTGGTGTAATGACCATGACATTGTACAAGGGGCCTATTGTGAGAAATTTATGGCATCCATTAATCCATGTTGAAGGAAAATCCTCCATCCATGAGAACTGGTTGAAGGGTTCAATTCTTACTGTTGCAAGCTGCATAACATGGTCTATCTGGTACATTATGCAGGTTTTAGCCCTTACTCAAACCTATATTGTACATTGTGAAACATACACAACTATTACATATATGTGACACTAAAGATGGAATGTCTGATAATTCATAAGGTGATCTTGAAATAATTTTCCGATTAAAAAAAAAATGTAGGCAATCACATTGAAAAGATATCCTGCACAACTGTCACTGACTACATGGATGAGCTTTATAGGGGCAGCACAATCAGCTGTCTTCACAGTGTGTATAGAACATAGACAAGCTGCTTGGACAATTGGATTCAACATCGACCTCTGGTCCATATTATATGCTGTAAGTCTAATAAGAAAGTATGAAATGTTGCTTTACAGTAAGATTGATTGTTCTAATGTGGGTGGTGTATGGCAGGGAGTAGTGTGCTCTGGTCTTATAATCTTCATTCAACTATGGTGCACAGAAGAGAAGGGGCCAGTTTTCGTGACCATGTTTAATCCCGTTTCAACAATATTGGTGGCTGTTCTAGCATACTTCGTCCTTGGTGAAAGACTTTATACCGGCAGGTAACGTTTTGCATTATTCATCCTAATGCGAATTTACGGGCAGTTTCATGTATCTAGAGTTTAACTAAGGCATTGCAGGTATGCAGGGTTTCCTCATTGTCCAAAATGAAAACTTTGTATAATGCATCAATAAAAGCAGTTTCCAGTTACTACTTTTCATGCCACATAAGTGAATCGCATTATGTGACAAGTGGGATCCATTTGTTATACTTTAATTATTATTACCAATTAGTAATTGAAACTTAACGTATCACATAATTTGATTCACTAATGTAGTCTAAAAATATGATTATTCGCTAATGCGTCCAAATGTATGATTGTTTTAGCATTAATATATCCAATTTTAACTGCGAGAGTGGGTTAAAAGTAGAGGGAGGTAGTGGCTTGGATGTTCTAACAGTTCATATGTGGTTTGTTGATCAGCATACTAGGGGCATTTATTGTCATCCTTGGCCTGTACTTGCTGTTGTGGGGAAAAGAAGGAGATGAAGTATATATCAAGTCAGAAGAGTCCTCTTATCAGACAACATATGAAGAGCACAAGGATAATAACATACAGAAAATCACTTCAGCCAAGAAGGATGTGCTACATGGTGAACCCTAAAGGTTAGATTGGATCATTCCCTAGAATCCATTGAGAGAGGGAATCGAAAACCAATAAAACTGTGATCAAGAAAAAGATGATGAAAGTAACAAGAAAAGTTGCGCGAGCAAACATGGGAGGAAGAGAAAGGAAGTCCGCTTTAAACTTGCTCATACAAAAGCTGCAGGAACCCGTTGCTCGCTCAAAAAAGTGTCCATTGATTAATGCATCATTTTTCCTATAGAAGTCTACTTTAAACTTCCTTATGTTTGAGCAGGACACTTTCTGGGTCATTTGTAATATTTTGTTAGCTCTTTTATTTATGGAATGCGATCTTGGCATAGGGTCTGCAGCAGCAAGAGGAGTGTTATTTACAATTGTGTCAACAACAAATGGTTACCAAAATAAGTCAGTGGAAGCAGAGGGATGTTGGCTTAGTGTTTGGTTACTGGCAGGTGAAAGTTAGAGAACCCCAATATGCCTTCTTTAAACACATTGTCATCACTTATTATTAACCCATTAATTTTTCTCCTTAACTAAATTTAGAGGCTATTAATCATGACCTGCAGAAACTCCTCAACCAAAATGATTCCCACTTGGGAAAGTATGTATTTTCTTAATCTGAAAGATGCATGTTTGAGTTGTCTGTTTCCAGTGTGGTCCTGGAAATAGTGAGTGGGAAATTGTGTGCTCAGCAAAAGCTTATCTTTCAAAGTGTGGTGTGGTGGGCGTTATTGCTTTCTTAAAACTAAAAGGCTTCTTCAGACTTCTTCATCTGATTTTTTTTCCCTCTTTTTTTTTTTTTTTTTTTTTTTTTTTTTTTTTTTTTGGTATAGGCATCTGATTTTTCAGATCGCAGTGTGTTAAGTACTGCACACAATGTGACCCTATGCTGTATTTAAGGTGTTATCCGCACTCTCGCAATGTATTTAAGAAACCGTTATTCGTACTTCTGTAGTATTCTATAATCACTCATGTACAAGGATGTTTTAGTGCATAAACCATATCTATGGATGCATGATTTTCACTCACATCAATAATAAAGTCTTCAGTTGTAATAAGATTCTCGAATAATTCCCCGAAATCTATGGTGCAAAAATCATATTCCAAATTACATACCCAATATTATTATATTGAGCAATTTAATCAAGAACCTGATACTGTCAACATGAAACAAGAATCAAGACTCAACTATTCTATTACCCTCTATATGAAGAAAACATGCATGATATGCTCCTCCATCTTGTCAAGAATTGAAACTTGAGAAGGACGAAAGGGACCAACCAGTGGAGGTTATGGCACAGGAGGCATGTAGTAACCTTGAGGGAGTTTACAGGAAGTTCAAGCCACACCTCCTCATGGTTTTAGCTCAGGTGGCCTTTACATTTCTATATTTTCTCACGGAAGCTTCTTTCAATCATGGGATGAACCCTCATGTCTACATAACTTATCGACATATTGTGTCCGGCCTAGTGATGTTCCCTTTTGCCTATGTTCTTGAAAGGTAAATATATGCATAAAGTTGCCTTTGTACTTATAGGGTAACATTCTTTTGCAAGATATTTGGTGTCATCAATTTAGCACTGAATGTTAAACTAAGAGTCTATCCAATCAACATTGATCTAGTTAGATTTACTGTCTAGCAACATAACATGACAAACTGTTTGATAAGAGAACATTTTTCTACGTCAATCATGATAACTCCAACAATTCTACCTATTTGTCATAGGTTTAATTATTGATCTTTAATTCTCCTCCTGCAGAAAACAGAGACCAAAGCTCACAATTGCTCTTTTCTTGGAACTTTTTGTTCTTTCTCTTCTTGGGTAAGCACATGTAGAAACCCTATATGCTTCTGATAGAGGAACCAAATAAATGGCCAATTAAGTGTCTTTTCCAATGGTTGCAGGGTGGGTTTGACTTTAAACATGTACTTTGCAAGCTTAAGATACACCTCTCCGACCTTCATTGCATCAATGGTGAACACCATAGCTTCCCTGACCTTTGTCATTGCAGTTGTACTCAGGTTAGTATACCTTTTCATCCATAAATCCAAAGAATTAATTCGCACATTTTATCCTTAATAAATTACTTATTAACTCAGGTTGTAGGTTCTTGATCTTCGAAGTCCTCGAGGGTTAGCGAAAGTTTTGGGACGCTCGTCTCCTTAGCCGTTGTAATGACCATGACGTTGTACAAGGGGCCTATGGTGAGAAATTTATGGCGTCCATTGATCCATATTCAAGGGAAATCCTCCATCCATGAGAACTGGTTCAAGGGTTCAATTCTAACTGTTGCAAGCTGCATAACATGGTCTATATGGTACATTATGCAGGTTTTAGCCCTCACTCAACTAAATTGCACCTACTGAGGTGTACACAAACTATTACAAATGTGTATGCATATAGCAAGATCTCATATTCACCGATTAACTGCAAATTAGAAAAAGCTCAAATAACTGTTGATTAAGAGGTCGAGCACGATTATTTTGACTTGGTGGGCTTCCTCTAAGTTGTTCAGTTCCGTTTTATTTTGACTTGGTGGGGCCTGCGTGTCCACGTGGTTCCGGTTGTATTTTTATTTCATTTAAAAAAAAAAAAAAAAAAAAAAAAAAAAAAAAAAGAAAGTCGAGCACATAATCGACCACCATCTTCACCTAGGCATTGACCATCTCGACACATCGACCATTTCGACCACATATTATTCACCATATTAAAGACACTTTTTTTTCTGATTTGCAGTTAACTATGTGAGATTGTAGATAGAATTTCTGATAATTGTTATGGGTGATGCTGGTATATGATGCATGTGAATATTTTCTACAAAATAAAATAAAACAATGCAGGCAATCACATTGAAAAGATATCCTGCTCAACTGTCACTGACAACATGGATGGGCTTCACAATCAGCTGTCTTCACAGTGTGCATAGAACATAGACGGGCAGCTTGGGCAATTGGATTCAACATTGACCTCTCTGGTCCATGTTATATTCTGTGTGAGTATAATAAGTGGTGAATATGAAATGTTGCATTAAAAAAGGGAATCATAAGATTCTTCTAATGCGGGGGCCTATATGGCAGGGAGCTGTGTGCTCCGGTCTAAAAATCTTCGTTCGACTATGGTGCACAGAAAAGAAAGGACCAATTTTTTTGGCCATGTTTGATCCCGTTTCAACGGTATTTGTGGCTCTTCTAGCTTACTTTCTCCTCGGTGAAGACTTTATACAGGCAGGTAATTTTTCGCATTATAATGCATTTAAAAGTAATTGCACGTATCTAGAGTTTAACTAATGCATTTACGAGTAACTGCACATATCTCGAGTTTAACTGAGACATCATACTCAATAAAGACTCTGTATGCAAAACAAAAACTTTGTAAAATGCATCCAATTGGGTTAAGAGATTACATTTTCAATCCATGTTGTGTGACAAGTAGGATCCATATGTTACATTAATTTTCCTTGCCAATTAGTCACATAATTTGGTGTGGAAGGAGGTAATTCTAAAACTTCATGTGTGGTTTGTTCAGCATAGTAGGGGTATTTAGTGTCATCCTTGGCCTATACTTGCTATTGTGGGGTAAAGAAGGTGATGAAGTTTACATCAAGTCAGAAGAGCACTAGGATAAAAACATATAGAAAATCACTTCAGCTAAGACCGATGTGCTACATGAACCATAAAGATTAGATTGGATCCTTCCCTGGAATCCATTGAGAGGGAATTCACAAATCGAAATTCAGAAGCAATTAAACCTAAAAGAAGAAGATGAAGGCAGCAAGAAAAGTTGAGTGAGCAAATATGGGAGCAAGAGAAAGAGACTGTACACTATTAATTTCTGCTACAAATTCCAAATTGATTAAAGATACCAAATTCACCTTTCCACAAAATTCCATCTATTGTTTTGCTTGTTATATTTATTTGTTTGGATCTTATTTATTCAAGAAATCCTCAAATTTCATCAACTTCAATATATGCACAATGCAGTTAAGAAACATCAGAAAGTTAAAAACCAGCACTGGATCATCTTACAGAAAAATATGGTGAACACTGGACATTACTAATTGTTTTAATCCCAAAATGCCTTCTAGCTACATTTAACAATTCTGACACAGACTTGCCACCAGCCAAATTAAATCAGACAATTGAAACAGTGCTGACAAATAGATTGCCAACAAGCAATAAGATTGTCAGTAAATGTAAATGAAGGCATCTAAATTATCCAAATACTTGATGAAATATCTAAGCAGCAGGGGGCCGAAGTTCATGGTCACGAGATGTATCACGGACCGATGGAGGTAAATAATGCCACATTGGAACCAGACTATAGCTAGGATACATTGACATCTTGCTTGCCCCAGGATGATATGCAGCTGGGACTGCTGGGTGGGTTGGAACAAACCCAGAAGGTGAAATTGCCATACCTTTCAACTGCTTCTCCAACCTTTCTTTATCTGCTTTCAGTACAAGTTTCTCTTCACGGAGTTCATTCTTCTCCGCCTGTCATAGGCAAGAACAGTCAACAAAGTGAGTACTCAAAACTTCTCAAGTAGTAAAACTGAAATATGGGGAGAGTTTGAACCGTCTAACAACCACCCTGATTCTAAATTCCAAATTGTACCTCAAGAGTTCAAAATAACCTTATGTTTCATTTGAAATTGAGGAATTTTAGTCTAAATTGATCAAACCCTACTAATACATAAATATTTGAATCTGTAGGGGAAGAAAGCAACAAAAGTTTCTCTTTCTCTAAAACGTATTTTGTACACGGATTTTAAATGATGCATTGTACCTAGTTATTTCAAATTCAAAATATTGCATTAGTCATTTTGAACATGTTGTACTTTTTTTTTTTAATGAATACTCCAACAAATGTAGACTTAATCTTGAAATTTCAATCTTGTGTCTTAATTTATATCTAGTCATTTTGAACATGTTGTAATTTCTTTTTATGAATACTCCAACAAATGTAGACTTAATCTTGAAATTTCAATCTTGTGTCTTAATCCGTGCATCCGAATGCACCTTTAAGTAATTCATGCCTCTGATTAAAAACAAAAGATTGAAAACCAGTCCATCATCGCAATGCAATGGGAGAGAAGTCAAGGTCAAAGAAAGAAGCTGACCTAATGTTATGATGGATGAATGAAAGCTTACAAGAAAGTTATAAGGGATTCTACACACTTGAAAGGGGTATCTTGAATAGTTACAACTGTAAATTATGATAATAAAGGATAAGTTTTTGGTGGAATGAATCTTTTATAGAATCAACTTATACATGGTACAAATCAAGTCATTGTTGAAATGATTTATTGTATAATCTCCAGCCGAGAGGAGCTTGTACAAACCACATGGAAACAAATAATACTTTAAAATCAATCATAAAAGCCTATCATAACTTTAAGATCATCTGAAGCAATTTTCTGTTCATTTTCAATCAACTAAAGCTAAGGTCAAATAAGTTTGAAACACTAGATTGCAGAGATGGCTCGAAAGGATTAGCTGAAATGAAAAGAATATTGCTTTCAAACTCAGTGTTATTTGTCTTCTCCAACACTATAATTGAATGAATGAAGATGATCTAAAGCCTATGATGGCTACTTTCATTCTGGAGGTTCATACCTTCATCGAAAATCTATATATGAACATGATCATAACTTTTATTAACATGTTCTCAACCCAGCCAGGGAGGCAAAGATTAAAAATACCAAGATATGTTTTTGAAAAACTCTGTGCCAGCTACCAAATGGTCCAAATCTCATAATATAACTTTCATTCAAAAGAAAACAAAAATACTTTAAGTAAATGAGCTAGGAAATGATGACCTTTAAACTTTTTACTTCTTCAAGTAACTTTTCATTTGTTTCTTTGAGCTCCTGAGCTTCAGCTCTCAGCTGGGTCAAAACCCTTATGGCATCATCAAGGATAGCAGGCTTGTCAGATTTGGGCGGTCTCCCAGGTTCTAAAACAGCGCTCAACTCCACAAACCTGCAAGAAGAATCAAAACCAACATGTTTCCAATCAAAAATAAATAAATAAAAATAATAAAATCTACTCATCTGATCAATACAAATTAACCCAATTCAACAAAAAACAAAAAACAAAAGACAAAAAGAAAAGACAGAAAAATGAGATTGGATGCATGCCTGTCATTCAATCTCTCCCTCCTCAACTTCTCACGGCAGGCTTTCGCTCCAGACCCAGAGCAAGAAGAATCGGTTCGTCCCCTGTTTCATGATCAAACCCAACAACCAAAACACCATTAAAATGACAAAAAGCTTGGCACTTTCAGAACACAGAAAGCAATTACATTACTGCAGATTCACGGGAAAATGAAAAAAACAAGAAAGTACCTTTTGCGAGGGCACTCTTTTTCCGGTGAGAAAGCAGCAGGAACATCAACAGCAGAGAATTCGAATTCCCTAAATGAAGGAGTGTCATTAGGCCAAAGGAAATCGCTGGGCTGGGTCGTCTCGTCGATGTAATCAAGATACTCTATCCATTCCTCCATCAGAGAATACATGAGAGACTGAGTCATATTCTATTAATATGATTCCAAAGACTTTTGATGCACAATTTAATTAATTAATTTTTTTTAATATAAAATAAGCGCGCACAAAACAAATTGAGTTATGTTTATTTTAGTTTTTTTTTTTTTTTTTTTTTTTTTTTTTTTTTTTTATTATAAAACCCGAATTTGGAAAAAAAATTAGTGTATGTGACGGAGAGATTAGGTGGCCTGCTCACTGGTGTTATCAATACACATACATTTTAACGACCTAGAATTTTACTATTTAAGATTTAAAATTTGGATAATAGGACCATATGCATGTAATTTATATGGATAAATTGGTATATTTGGTGATGTTTCCTTAGCACCGAAAATTTGGCATGGGTTTCCTAATCCTTTCCAACTACTTGTATTTTGCATCAATAAAACTTTTGTTAATTATATACACTGCAACAAATATTCTTTTTGTTTTCACGAGAGGTTATTGAGGTAGGATCACAAGAGGTGACTAATGGAAGTGCTAGTAATCGGATGGACTCAGCCTAATTTTATTCGAATGAGGTCTCAGAATGCCTAATTTTGTTCGATTTAGGTCTCAACCTGCTCAATTTTATTCCATTTAAGTCTCAAACTACAACCAAATCAGATAACAGCAAGATTCAGTTTAATTCGGTGAGGTTTATATAGTGTGGTCATACAACAACCCTACATGAATGATGAATATGTTAACCTTCCTAAATAATTATACGTGTATCAAGACTTGAAACAATGCATGTTTAATTCCAATGCAATGAATAATTAAGATGAATCTAATAAGAACTTTGAATAAGGCTGCTATTAATGAAGATGAATGAACCAAGTGATAAATGATCTATGAACTCTCTTAATTTTTGGACCAAAATCCCGCCTCAACTCCTTTCACATATAATTAACTAAATACCTTATGTTCTCTTATATAATATCAAACTTCATACTATAAATTGAACAAAGACTTTTAGCATGAGAGAAGTTTTGAGAGAGAGAGAGAGAGAGAGAGAGAGAGGAATGTATAAGATGTGTTACAACAGTAAACGAAGATGATAACAGATAAATATGTGGTTTGATTGGGGTTAGAGAATTTCAAATAAACCAAATTGAACTCAATAAAATTAAGTATTGCTTGTTTCAAATCGGTCCTATAAAGACTGGTTTAGTTTAACTGGTTTCAATGGTTTGGGTGGTGTTTTACTTACCTACCCCTAGACAGAAGAAATCAATCAGGTTTAATAATTGGTCTTTGTGGGCCTCAGAAAAGAAACCATTTTCTAATACATTGTAATATAGTGTGGATACATATGTCACAGTTTTTGATTTAAAGGAAAAAAATCATGTCACAGTCACTCCAAAGTCTAGACCAGCAGATAATAGAAAATAAACCATTTTATTGTCAATGATCAAATGATGATGTGCGCAGCCTTAATAAATCAAAATCATTGCCACCAAGGAAAAGAAGATCATTACCGAGTTCGAAAGACTAACACAAACGAAAAAATAATAGAGAAATACTAGCTACTTTCCCTCTTGCCATGTCTATCATAGAAAAATATTAGCTACCTTCCCTCTTGGCATGGCTATCATGTTTGTCAAGCTATCAATTTAAACTACACACCACCCATGAATCAAACAAGAAGATAAATTATAAGAATGTTAAAAAAGCATAACATGCCAAAAGAGCATTTAAACTTTGTTCTATGTCTCTCCATTCTTCTGTTTTCATGTCATAATGGATCAAGAATAAACATCTCCAAGAATAATTGGTACTGACTCAATTTAGGAGGCATCATATACAACATCAAGTTTTGATTTTGCCAATCAGAGCCTGGGCAGGTATCAGGAGGAGCCACCAAATTTGCATGGATTCATAACTTGTAGACCGCAACACAAGCATCACTACAAATCTTGAATTTCTTTAACACCAAAGAGCATCTGTGCCCTCCTGAACTTCTTATAATTATAAGTCCATAATTAACCACTCATAGAATATGCTCTGCAAAAATGCATAGGTGCTCAAGTACGGTCATTTTCAGTAGGCCATAGAATGATTAAGATCTTACTAAGTTTTGGATTAAATTTAAAAAAAAACACATATTATTAAACTGGAAGATCACTTTCAGAGTTGAAATTTATCTATCTTTGAGCTCCCATACAATGGCAGTTACCATTCCTTAGAAGCAACAGATTGATCAGCACACAGCTTTGAAGCAAAACAGTGAAAGAAAAATTAAATCACACGGGCTTCGTTCTTAAGCTTGTCAATCAACTCATCCACAGAAGAAAGGATGACCCCTGCCTTTCTTTTGGGAGGTTCGGTGACTTGAACTTCCTCTATATCGGATTTGATTTCCACATTCAGATCCTCTGGAGAAAATTTCTTTATGGCCTTTGATTTCGCTTTCATTATGTTGGGGAGAGTTGCATACCTTGGTTGGTTCAGCCTCAAATCAGTGCTGCAAGAGGGCCACGGAAACAAGTATTAATTTAGAATTTTCACCAAAGATCAGGTTTAGACAATATTCTTCCTCCTTCCCTGCATATATGTGTGTATGTGATGATCTTTTGGCTGGTTTTCAGTCGATTACTTTAATTGATATTTCAAATTTTCTAATATAAAATATATAAAGTGGAACCCTTCAAACTGTAGTGACATCACCAAGTAACAAGTTTTCTTAAAATATTATCAAAATTATGTCATTATCACACTTCTTTCACATTTGTCAATTTAAAGATAGGCCATTTTAGACTTTTAGTATCATTTTACGTGGCAACACTGTTTGTCTATATTTTATATTAATAAGTGATTGATCACTTTTTTTCTTTCAAGGAGAGGGGGGTGGTGGGGTGTTTATCTTTCTGAATCAAATTCTTATTTTACGCATGCTGTCCATGTTAAGAAAATAAATTGTTTTTGGAAACTAATTTGATACTGATACACAGACAAAATAGTAAAGAAGTAATAATTATATAAGTTCAGCAATTCTAGGATTACCCTACCTATCTTAATTGAACACTTGGGCTTTATTGTCTCAGCCTTACTTCTTACAGTTCTCGGTTTTTGATGGCCTAGCCTATTGGTTTGAAGATAATCCAAAGTGTAGCAATCCTAGGCAGCTTGGTCTGGCTTGAAATTTAATCTTTACTGTCACTTGTTGGTTTCTGTGGGTGTGTTGTTATGTGTTCGATTCTGATTTTCAAATTCCTAGAGAACCAAGTAATTGTATCCTTTGACTGGCTCAAGGTTAAACAGGTCCTTAGTTGCAGAACTCTTCATGCCCAAGCAATTATTCTTCATCTGATTTTAGGATCTGTCAGCACCACCCATCCTTTCATTGGTCTCACCATTGAGTGCATATGTTTAAGCAGAGGTGGTTTCTACTGCTTAGTGTCCCATGTTCATCGGGAACTCAATTTTGGCAGCCGATAGTTGAATTTCACCAGCAGTGTTGGGAAAGAAATTTTTGCTTAGTGTGGGTTGTTTAGTGTTTTGGGTTTAGGCCCTCCATACAGGAGTAGATATGTTATAACTAAACCAAGTAAATGGGTCAGCTTTTCTATTTCTGAACCATTCATATTTTTCAATTTGATGATATTTCTCCATCCAATTAATCCACTGTGTGTACAAATAAGCATGGTGCAACATTTTTGTCTTTTAAGTGCTTTGAAATTTGGGTGAGGATGGAGATGGAGATAGATGCATCCAAGTGTCCAAAAACGAATACATGAGAAGATCTGATACTTACGTTATCACTGCTGGCAAATCTAGACACAAAGTCTCGAGACCACCATCTACCTCTCTGTCCACTGTCACTACTTGCTTCTCCTTATCCAGCACAACCTACTGGAAATATTTAGTCATATGAAGAAATTCATAAAAAAATTTGTCTGAAAATCAGAATAGAACAAAATGCACTATCAACGCATGTCATTTTCTGTGAAATTCTGCTCAATGTTAACTCGGAGAGACAACTAAAAACATGCAAAGAAGTGACAGTAGAGAAAAACATATTACTTCTACGAATCATCTACATTGCTATATATGTATAGATTTTAAGATGGACATATGTTCTCATGAATACAAAACTGAAAGGACAATGTATTTGTTTCAGCTGAGAGGATAATGTCTTTGTGATGGAGTAAAGAGAAGGCAAATAAGATTCTTTTTTTTAAGAAAATAAATGAAATTTAGGAATAACAGGGATTTCAGGATGAGAAATAGAAGAAGTTTTAGTACAAACAGAACCACATCTCTCCAAATAAACCAGGTACTTCAAATACCAGAGGCCCCTGACCCATTATGTTGTCTGATGTTACAGAATTTAAACAAAGACTGGCCATAAACAAAAGAACTTAAGGTAAGCATATTGACCAAGAGAGCAACTAGATTCTCAGATTGTCAAAACTCAAGATAACTAACATGTGACAAGGTCGGTATATATGCTTCTAAGGCTCTAACTATACTCCCAACCACCTCAATTAATGTTCTTTACACCCTTGTTTCACTTTAGAGCCTTTCATCTGCAATTCTTCCTTGTGGCACGCCTAATTTCAAAATTCACTTTCATCAGTGCAAACAAACTTTTGAAAAGCAGTATCCAATTTTCCACTAGTTAGTGCCTATGCTATAAGGGCCCTCAGAAGCTATAAGGTATCCAGGTCAATAGGGATATCTGAAGAATAGATGTATCTCGAAGGCATAGAGAGAGGAACACCTCCCAAACCTTAACTTCCTGATTTTAATTTCTTCAGAAGTCTCCCTGCTGCAGGAATATTATACTATGGAGTGAAACTACAAAACGGGGTAGTGCTTCTAGCCAGCCAGCTAAGCTTTACATTTATTGACTATAATACCAAAACAAAGTCATTTGTGCCTCCTGGCCAGTACAATTAAAAGGAACGTAAACAAAATCCTTTGCTCAGCCCTTAAAAACAAACGAGAAATTAGAAACTGATAATCAGCAGCATCAACAAATTAATATTAACTACTAAGCTTTGAGGCTAGACGGTTTGAATTCTTAAATTACCGATTAAAAGTCCGAAAAACGACATCTGGATTTCAAACATAGTCTCATATTCGCCTACATTTAAAACTTCAACTTATAATGCATGAACATATTAATGATCATATTCCTCAATTACTTAATGGTGTGAAACAAAATACCACAAGGAAGCAAGCAATGTAAGTATGCAAGTTGTAAGCAGCAATTTCTTCTCTACTTAAATGAATTAGGGCCTTTCTCTTTTTAATGAGTGAACAGAGAAATAAATAACTAACCTTTGAAGCAAAGGTCCCTTGAGGCCAGTTCAGCAGCCCTGCCACCATTTGCCCCGTTTGATTGCAATCATCGTCAATAGCCTACACATTTACTCAATACATGTCTAAAGGATAATACTTTCACTTCTTTAAACCAATACCAACAATGCAAACACACAAAACCCAAATCTTTAAAAGTAAAAGAAAATAGATTTAAGAAAAACCTGCTTGCCAAGAATGAGAAGGCCAGGCTTCTCAACCTCCACGAGAGCTCTCAAAAGCTTAGCAACAGACAAAGGGTACAGAGGACCACCAGTCTCCACATGAATGCCCCTATCAGCTCCCATAGCAAGGCCTGTCCTGAGCGTATCGACGCACTGCTTTAGACCCATGGTGACTGCCACGACCTCCGAGGCCATGCCCGCCTCTTTGATCCGAAGGGCCTCTTCCAAAGCAATCTCGCAGAATGGGTTCATCGACATCTTCACGTTCTGGGTCTCCACGCCGCTCTGTGAAACAAAACGAAATGAAACTGTTCGATTAGAAAGACATGATTTTGAAATGAAATACGAACTGGGTTTGTGTTCGATTGGCCTTGCCTTATCGGATTTGACTCGGATTTTGACGGCGTAGTCGACGACCCGCTTTATCGCCACCATTATCTTCATGGTTTCTTTCTTCTGCTCGGTCTGCTTGCCAAGAATGGTGATTGGAATTGGATAATCCGGTGTGAGAAGAAGAGTGAGGAGAGAGAGTTGGAAACGGCATTGGCATTGCTGAGCTAGCAAGCTACTACTAGTAGATAAAATGGTGCCCGTAACTTTCCTAGTATAATAAGCTCTCATTTTGTATTTTCTTTTGTTTTCTTCTTCACTATTTGAATCCGAAGACAAATGGAAAATCGACACATATTAATTCTATCTTTTGTCAAAAATTCACATGCATTATAACAGCAAACAATCCCAACCAAAAAAAAATAATACAAGAAAATATTTGCCATCATAAATACTACATGCTCAACTAATTAAGTGTAAGGAGGCATGTTCACTGTCATGACCAACTGACCTAACTCACATATGCCCATAAATAATTTTATTAAATTGAACTTGATGGTGTTTATGTGGCGCTCATGTTGCCCTATTTAATAAGGGAAATGCTAACAACCTTCTCTGTAACCTTCTCTTTTGGACTTTCTCACTTTTTTGCTTGATATGTGTCATTCTCTTTACACTTAAAATAATGTCATTAATATATTATACAAACTAACTTTTGCTTTCCAAGTTTACCCTTATTAAATGTATTCAATTTATCCAAAAAAATTTCAAAACTTTCTTACTATCTTATTAAATTTTTTTTAACGTCAATTATTTTTTTTAAAGAAAATGTTTGTTTTTTTTTAAAAAAAAAGAGGAAATGTCCTTTTTTTTATTAATAAAAAAAGTCTAAACTTGGCATTAAAAAAAGGGACATTTCCTCTTTTTTTTTAAATGCAGACATTTTCTTAAAAAAAAATAAATTTGACATTAAAAAGAATTAATAAGATGGTAAGAAAGTTGTGAAATTTTTTGGATAAATTGAATACATTTAATAAGGGTAAACTTGGAAAGCAAAAGTTAGCTTGTATAATATATTAATGACATTGTTTTAAGTGTAAGGAGAATGACACGTGTCAAGCAAAAGATGGAGAAGGTCCAAAGGAGAAGGCTAGAGAGAAGGTTGCTAGCATTCCTCATTCAATAATTATGTTGTAACTAGATATCTAAGGTCTAAACTTGTTACTTTTTATAGCTCATTCATGGGTGCGCCTGATCTTAAACAGACTAAAACTACAATTTTTATTTTTATTTGTATTTTCCTTTCATGTTTCAAAACGATCTTATATTATTTTTCATCACTAGAAATGTTAAATTTGTTTGTTGAAACGTTGCGAACATAAATATTTTAAAAAATCAATATAAATGCAAGTGCGAAGTTGGGAATTTTCAATGGGGAGGGTAGTCTTCTTTTCTGTGATTGGGCTTTTTTAAGGAGAATGTTAGGTTTACCACATTTTTATACCATATTGTATACCACCTTTGTAATTTAGTATTACCCATTTTCCTAATACAAGCAATTGGGGGAGGGGGGTTTACATAAATATTTCATGGGTGTTTAGGGGTTTCGAAACCTCTACCCACATGTATGAAAGTGGAAGAGCTCATCCAATTGAGTTATACCCTACAGGAAAGTTTAGTGTTATTGCATTCAGTTTGGGTGCGCTACAAGATTTTATTTGACTAAGTTACACTTCAAATAAGTAAAAATAGGTCAACGAAGTCTAGCTTAGTGGAACATGACCTCAACTTGCAGACTAGTAATATAAAGTTCAAACCCCCATAGCACATTGATAATCTGTGTGAGAAGAACTCATTCTTCCATTATGGCTTGTCCAAAAAAGGAAGTAAAAATAGAGTAATTGTAGCATGGTACTGAAGTACAGCCGCGTGATACAATTTACCAAAAATTGCGGGTCGTGCCTAGCTCGAGCTCATGTCATTTCTTGAATGTTTCATGTTCGTTTTGTCGGCCTAAGCCCAAGCCCATTTACTTCTGCTGTCGGCCTCGTCCATGTTGTGTTTGAGCCTGTATTGATCACATCTCTCTTTATAATTTCTAATCACAGACAAATGTAATGAAGCCCCACGCATGTCTGATATTCACAGGCAATAGATCCAAAACCCATATACACAGAACATGGCTTTTAGGAAAGCGGTGTTGTTGTTGACCATCAATCTTTTTTGGTATAGAAAAGAAAAGTGGAGGGGAGGCTACCCATCTCAAGGTCTGAGCATTTTTTTTTTTATAGAATTTATAGAGGGGGTATTAGCCTCTTTTTAGGTTTTTACATATTACTTACTTAAAGGGATTGTCGATAGTGAGACTCAAACTTAAATTTGAATAGCAAAGAAAATGATTCTAACCAACTCAACCAACTCTCCTCAGTGACCATCAGTCTTTTCACGCACACAGTGCCTACTGTTTTATGATTCTATTATATTCTAACTCTACAGACACTGGTCTTTTTGTTTTTGCCAGCTGATGGAAAAGCTCTATTCTCAGTGAGAAACCAACAGTGGATTTCAGGGATGTGAACCCAAAATACAGCTTTATGAAACTTTTATTTGGAGCATATTCGAAGGCAGTGAGACATCAAAATCTGTTCTTGACACCTTACCCAACCTAACCTTTTGCAACAGTCTTGCACATTAATTAGCGAACTATGCAGGATTTTGACATAAGATTTGACTTCTGTAGCAACTATTCATTGTCGGGAAAATTAGAATGCACAGACTCAAAGGGGAAGAATAAAATAATTCATTCAGGATGAACTGGTTTTCTTTTTTGAGTAAATAATTGTAGTATTTGACACAAACCACGAGTATATAAACATAGTTGTCAGAATAGTAATAGTAAGTTACTAACTACTGTTCCTGCATATCAAATCGGACCAATCACGATTGCCCTCACTTGAATGAACTCTGTGGCTTTCCTTTTTGCTAAAGGAATTGACCCTTGCTCTGTAGAAAACTTCTCTATCACCTGTATACAAAGTGTTTATTTCCTGTTAATCATGTAATGAGAGATATCAACATATAATTATATCCGTCACGACTTACACTTATTTTCTCATTTATTTAACTTTGTACCCATTATAAGTTGAGATTGAACTTTGGCAAAGCAGAAGTGATGATAAGACAATTATATACATTAGTTTTCATTTGTCTCACAATTAGAGCTATTACGTACCACTAATCTCGCCTCACTGAAGATTTTCTCGTCACAAAAGTGCAGTATATTGATTTAGTGAATATTTTGACACAAACCTAATTTCAAAAAAAGAAATCACTAATCTCATTTTTGTGTATGATTGGAGATATCATTTGATTTCTAGGTAAGTAGGTTAATATTCCAGACTGGAAAATAGTTGGCATCATTGAAGGGAGAACCCCACCAAACCATACATATGAACAAATCATATATACCTCCCTTCTACCAGCATTAGCATTATTGATGATCACACATGAAGGCACTTAATTATATGATTGTTTCAAATTGAAGAGGACCCATATCTGCCAACTTAATCAAATGGAAAGGGACCTTCCCCCTTTTACACGCTTTGTAATCTTTGGATTCTGCTAGTTGGTCTACACAAAGGGGCCTCCTCCATGCTAAATTCCTTTTTCTTTTTTCTTTTAAAAATAATTTGATTCTTGTGGTTGGTCTGTCTTTCTCTGATCAGCAACAATGAAATTCACAATTATTCAATTCAATATAGGTGGGTGGGAAAAAGGATAATTTGAAAAAAGAATTGAAAAAAAAAAGGAATAAAAAGTGGTAATTTCAGCAATGATGCCCAATCCCACCACATAAACCAAAAAGAAATTCCAGTAGAGCGCTGTGGTTTCAAATTTCAATTGAATATGGCTATATGACATTAACAAATCCTTTAATCTCTCAATAATACATCTAAAATCTCTATCTCACAAAAAACACTAAAAACTTGCAAAATCCCAAGAAGAAAAAAATAAGGCAGACTAGAAAGGAAAAAAAAACTTGGCCTATGTCTCCAAATGAACAGGAAGAATTGCACTTCTAGATCCCCTACCATTTCCAAAAGAAAAGAAAGATCTTCTAACCCTACCACTACTACTACAACCTTCAATGGGACTCATCTCATTGACTTGCCTGTGCTGCTGCTGCTGCTGCTGCTGCACAGCCTCTTGAACTGCCAAATAGAGCTGCCTATCAGCTGAAGAGTCCATTGAGAAAGACCTCCTTATGGGTTGGATTGAGAACTGCTCATCTTTGCCTCTAATGTCAATACATTCATCCCCCATGCTTGTAACCTTGTTGTGAAACTTTCTTGCTAATTTCTTGGGCACACTTCTGTTTTCCAGTTTCCTTGGTGAAGGGCTAATAGAAATCACTGATGCCTCCTCTGAATTCATTCTTTCTTGCCTCCCAAGCATTGTTTGCTCCATCGAATTATCGTTACTCAATTCGATCACCACGTAGTCTTCATCACCGCCACTTAGGCTACCTGCATATGGACTTGGATCTTGGGGTGAAGAGCTTGGAGCAACAATTCGATCAAATGGAAACCGGGTTGTGGTCGAAATGCTTGTTCTGCAAAGTGGGCAATTGGCATTGCTTTGAAGCCAAACATCAATGCAATCAATGTGAAAAATGTGGCTGCAATTTGGTATGATCCTCAGCTTCTCATCTTCTTGGAACTCATTCAAGCAAACTGCACACTCACAAAAGCTTCCCTCTTCAAATCCTCTGTTCCTATCTTTCTTGAATTGCAACAATGGGATTGATCTGATCACAGCCTCATCAAGCCCTCTAGTCTCTAACCCTGGAGAGTAGGCCATTAGCTGGTCTTCATCGCGCCTATTTCGCGATAATGAGAATCTTCTGAGAAGATCAACACGGTGCCAATTGAGGCAGCATTTGATCACAAAGATGTAGTAGCTCACAAGCAAGAAAGCTGTGGCTATAATTCCTATTATGGCAATGGCTATAATGGGGAAACTTGTGTCTGAATGATGAACAGGAGCCCCAAAGATTGTCCTTCCTGGACTTGTTGTTGGAGGAAGAGCTTGTGACAAATGGATCAAGTAGCTTTTGCTTACAAGATCCATGAAAATGGAGGCTCCTATGACCAATAAAAACTACTCTGGTTTTCTTAGATCTTGAAACTTGTACAAGAAAAGTATGCAGACACAGAGAAAATACACAAAACCATGAAACTCACAAGAAGTGAGATGAATTAATGCTTGATTAGCAAAGATCTATACTAGAGAGAAAACCCAGTTCGGACTGAGTTGGAGAAGGTAGATTTGGAAAGGTGGATATGAAATCAAATGGCAGAATGAGCTAGAAGCATTGAGAAGAGAGAAAAAGATGGAAAACCCAGGTGGGAATTAATGAAAGTGATGTTGAGATGGACATGAATGGGGCTTGAAATTCAATGAAAATGTGCTCTGCTCAACTTTTTCTTTTTATTGTCTGAGTCTTTGGCTCAGAGTGCTTACGTAGTTGGTGAATTTAGAAAATTGCTTAAGTGTCAAGTGTCTCTCGATAATTGTACATTTTGTTATTAAATTTTGTACATTTTATTATTTAATTAATGTTACAGAAACGTATGGCAGTATGGTTATTATATATATATATATATATATATATATATATATAAGGGATATATATATATATATATATATAAGGGATATATATATATATATATATATATAAAAGGGAGGTTGTATAGAATGGGCAGTTCCCCACCATCACTCATATAGGGGCTTTGCATTTTTTTTTCTTTGATACAAGCGACATTAAGGAGGGGGGAGTCAAAGACTGAATTGAACTCTCATGATATTTTAGTTGTGTGTGTATGTGTGAGAAACCATATCTTCTATAGTTTAAATTGTCGCTTGTAATAAATAAAAAAATTGAGTTTGAGGATAGGAAATTACTTATTAAACAAAAACCAAAAAGAAAAAGAAAGAAAAGAAGGGCAAAACCTTGACTTTCAACATTGTCATCCATAATCAATCATAATCAATCATAAAACAAAAAGTCTCATACCCACATGCAACCGACCATTGAATTTGTTGACCAGAGGCCTAGGCCGTTTGATTAAGGGGCAATCAAGTAGATTCCATGCATGTCTGAGTTTGCTTCCACACTGTATATGTTTCACCCGCTATACCAATTTGAAAAAGCTTTCTCCAAAAGCAGCATACGCTGAAAAAGCTTTTCTTTTTTTTTCTTTCAATAAAGATCTTTTATCTTCTTCTTTACATGGAGAAGTCAAATCCGTACAGTAACAGTGAGACCAAAGACCAAGGAAAAAAAAAAAAAAAAAAAAAAAAAAAAAACAGACACCTTCCATGCTTGCAGTGTTGACAAAACTGTAGCCTCTAGGCAAGAAAGAGGGAAGCAAGAGGCACTCTTTTTTCAAAAAGTGCTTCTTCATAGTCAAAGGTTGAGGCATCTGCCAAAGAAACTTGCCCGACTGTTCTCCCCAAATTTTCCATACAATGCCAACCTTTTGTTCACATCAAGATCACAATCACCTAACGTTTTAATTAGAAATGTAAAAGCCAAAAGCCAAAAGCTACAAGCCTCTATATTTCATAGTAACGGCCAAATCTATGTGCATTTTGTCAACCAATCGTTCAAACAATTGGTTTGGTGACTCTGTTGTATTTCATTGGCTGTTATTTTTAGAAGATTTTGCAGTTTAATTTGCACCTAATTTTACAGCATTTATTTTTAATGAAGTCCAAGCAGCATTTATTGCATTTGACGGATTGATTGGAAATATACCAACTTCCAACTTTTTCAAGCCCAGGGTGCACTCAACTCATCATGTACCTCGACATCACAAATCTGGAAGGGAGTGTTTTCATATTTTGAAGGAAAATTAAATGCTGGTTACCTACGCATCAAACTTGTATATGTGTAGGGAGAGATACATAGATTCCAAGAGTGATTCTTTTCAACTCACAATATCACACCGTATCTAGTCATTTTCGAAAACATTGTATTTAGTATTTTCATGATTTTTCGAACGAAAATGCAAAATTATATTGTCAAATTCAAATCCACTTTAAAAATCCTTTCGTTCTCACGGTTCTAATAATTTTATTTATTTCAGCATTCAAGATTATTTGCTCCTAACACCAAATATATCAATAGTAAAATGTGTCAACTTGGAAGTTCTAGCTTGGTCTCGAAGGTTGCTGGCCTAGATTTGACCATCAAACAGTGTTGTACAACGTACGAATTAAACACATTACAAATACACAGTTGAACAGTTCATTTCCTACCTAAAAGCCTTATTAAGCGATCAGATGGTTGGCATAAGCATACATGGTAGTTGGCAATTATTGCACCGTTGATGAAGCATACCTAAATTATATTCTACAATTCAAATAAATAAAAATAAAAGTGCCCCCAAACACTGGCGGATCCACAGAGGCGCAAGGACCTCCCCTTGCGGGAAACTTCCTTGGGGATGTCATAATTTGCCCCTTTGCTAGTGCCCACCAATTGTTCGACTAAATGCCTCAAAGATGTTGTATTGTTTGCTGCATTGTGAGACCTTGAATATTTACCTTAAGTTGCAGAGGCACAATTCAAGGAAGAAGAAGACTCCGCATCAGCTTCTGATTTTGATTCTTTTTTAAATTGTCCAATAGCAAGCTGACACATGTCTATTTCTAATTGGTCTAAATTAAAAAATTCATTAAAAACTCATATGTGTGCCAAAAAATTCACCAAAAATTACCCCAAACTTTTAATCATGTGTACTTTTGTTTCATGACGTCCAATTTACATGTGCTTTTGGTTAGATTATTTGGTATTGACTTTTGTTAGATTAAATATGTAATTGACATGGATTTTGTTCATATTTGATATGAATTTTGGTAAACTAATTGTGTCAATGACAAAGATTTTGTTCATATTAATTGATATCCATATAGACTATAATCAATTAGTTGTAGATGTAAAACTCTTATTTGTTTTAATTATGATTGACATTAGTATTGGTTAAATTCTAAGGGCATTTGGTTGTATAATTTTTTTTTGGATTTTTAGCCTTATTTTTTTTAACACACTACACGGATGTTAGGACTTGAATCCAGAGCCTTACTTGAGTCCTTTGTAAATTTATAGCCTTTTAAATATTGCACCTCTTCTGAAAAATTCCTGAATCCGCCGCTGCCCTCAATATATTGTGATATTTCAATAAATGTACATTGTACGAATTAAAAAATAAAATAAAACTGGCAAAAATAATTGAAATGAGTCACACATCAGTCAAAAGCACATGGAACTTGGGAGATGGCAATAGCTGTTGATAAAAGCAGTTTTTCTTGGAGAATGAGTAATAGACGTCAGGAGATGTGAAAAATCCTTAATGTTTTCGGCAAGAAGTGTACCTTGCTTGTCTGTTGACTCAGCCTTCAGTCTCTTCTCTTCTGTTCAAATCAAATGGTTTCATATATTTATTCGTCACAATTTATTTCTTCCAGTAGGGTATGAATTATACAAATAATTTATCGTTTAACTCGCATACAGTTTTAGCAATTAAAAAAAAAAAGACAATGGCTTAAGGTGTTGTAATACTACTTGTTCAAGCAAATAGGCATGTCATCATATGATCAAATGGATGTCCCTCTGTCCAGTTGTATTAAACTTATTTTAATAGTTCTAGAAGGATCGATTATTTTGGTATCTTCTCTTTGTTATTAGAAACTACATGTAGGATGTAGGAATTGTTCGCATCCCATTTCTCGTAGATTAGATTAATTTAGAAACTATTGATTGTATTAAAAATAGAAACTATATATGTAGGAATTAATTTTTTTTGGTACAGGAATTAGTAAGAAGTTAAAAACCATTTTTGGTTGAAAGAAGCTAAAAAGCTAGGGAGAGAAAAACGTACGTAAAACGTTGAAATTTGGTGATACATTTTTCTTCCTTATACTTCGTTCGGCTTTTACTTCTACTCTTGTCCTACACAAAGAAGAAGAAAAAGAAACATTGTCCTGTGGGTTTTGTTAGGGGGGGAAGAAGAAGAAGAAGAAGAAGAAAATTGGTAAATTAACTTGGTGTATGATATATGACATATGAGTTTTCTATCACATGGGTGCGATCACGTGACTGCACGAGGCTCTGTAGTTTTTTCTTACATTTCCACACAAAGGATTATACAAAGGCATTTACTCAAATACAAAAACAAAAACAAAAACAAAAACAAAAGATTAAACCCTATGTTGTGCACGTGTCAACACGTGCTTTGGAACCGTCCAATAAAAAAATAGACAAAATTAAGCATCTTCGTTCTGGTGTGAAAATCTTGGTGTAGTTTTATTTGAATATTTATTTATTTTGGATGAACTTGAACTGCATATATAAACAGAGCGGGCTTAAATTAATTATTGAAATAGATTGACTGACTTTGTTAATTACAATAGTACATCTCTCAGCAGCATAATCCTGGTCAAATGTTGACAAGATTCATTCAGCATGTTCCTTCTCCAGTGAAAACTTATATTTATAGGTTTACTTTGTATTTTTTATTTTTTTGGGATGAATTGCGTAGACTTGAATTGTTGAACTGATTGACTAACTTTGTTAATTACAATATCTAGGAGATTCTTCTTGGTTATTTGTAATTAACTAACAATCATCTAGTGTAATAAGAGGGGCTTTGACTAATTATAGTCTAGAGTTCTGATTTTGGTGAGCAAATTTGTTGAGTCGGAGTCAAGCATGTTGTCTTCCCGTTATAATTCTGAGTTTTATCAATAAAGTTTCTCTCGTTCCATCAAAGTTCTCTAAAATAATAATAATAAGAGGGGCTTTGACTAATAATAGTATAGAGTTCTGATTTTGGTGAGCAAATTTGTATATGAATTACCAAAACAACTACTTTTATAGTATAATTAGTATGCATTGAAATAATAATTGGAGTTTTCAAAAATGAACTCATATGATTAACAGAATGAGGTTCATTAATTATTCACAAGCTTATTCTACAAAAACCAATTATTGAGAGGGAAAGGGGTATGCAGAAAGATAGATAACTGTGACATTGTTTTGTTCGTTTTCTGTTGGTAGTTGGCACCACATTCCCTTGTCTTTGTATAATTTTTGTGGGTCAATGAATGTTGTATTTGTATCCTAAGTCTTGGGTAGATCTGAGTTCAGCCCAATTTTAACACTTGGGCATCCTGGAAACGAAGCCCAAAATAAAGACCAGATCCACAACTATAGAAAATCACAATGGACTCTAGCTTCCAATGTTGGGGTAATAAGCTGCAGATTCCATAGTGGGGCAAAATAGCAACAGTGAAACTTACATTTATTGGGTTGATATAATAGTTGTGTTTACAACACTTGTCTAGTGATTAGGTTGAGTGTTGTGTACTCGTTAACAAGATCTAGCACAATGGAAAATAGTTTTGATTTGCAGACCAATGGTTTCAGGTCCTAAACCCTGAACTGCCAATTTTTCTTTCTAGAGGCCTAGGTGAAGGGAAAATTGGGTGCGTGGATTTCTAAAATCCCATAAAGCTATGAAAGAACAAATCATATAGTCTATGCATATCATATATGAAATCAAATAAAGCGGAAATAAGAAAATAGCTAGAGATTCATACTAGTCTCTACTTAGGTCCCAATCTTAATAGGTCTATGAAAGTTTGCACCATTGACACCAATATCCTATAAAGAGAAGGTAGAAAGTGAGGTTACCTTTGGAATGTATCTTGAATCCCAAAATGGTATTCAAGTAGAGGGAGTTGTCCCTTAATTGTGGATTCTCCACATTGGTCTCCAAATAGGCACAAAAGAGGTTATGCCTCCCCAAAGTATCTTCACCAAGGTAGAATGAGAATGAGATAATAAGGAACCAAGAGAAGAAAATGGGTGCTAGCCTTTTCTTCTCTATGGTGGCCGGCCAAGGGAGACTAGGGAGGATGCTTGATGTCTTCCTCTCTTCCTAAATGCCTAACTTGAAACCCTAAGGAGGTTTGATGCTATGTGTATGAATATATAGAGACATTTTGTCACACATGTGTCCCAGAAAACCCCCATGTACCGCACCCTCCCTCTTTTTGGCCTTTTTAGGCTACTTTGGTCCACCACATTAATCACTTAGAGCACTTTCACCCCTATGGGCAAGGGCAATGACAATTACTATTCACTTTAATTTATTTCCTATTTTTATACTTAAACTTTAAAAATTAATTTTATGATTTAAACTTTATAGAAAAAAAAATTCAGAATTTTTTGGTTTTTTTTTCTTTCAATTTTTATTACATAAAAAATGGCAGTCGTTGGATTGCAGTGGAAAATTTGATCAAATGCTCTGGGTGCTGCCACGTGTCTTGTAGCAATGGAAAACAAATTTGAAAAGCGTGCTGATGCCAGCAACATCAGCACGACGTCAGCAAACCCAAGCAACAGCATGGGTTGGTTCTACCTTTGGGCCCTTCTTGCCCTTGCCAAACTGCTGCGGTGAACTTGCTCTTAATGTGTCATATTTTGCCTAAATCCATAAGGTCCATTCTTATAAATATTTAAGTTATATAGGACCAAAATTAAATTTCATAACTTTAATTAATTCATTTAAGCTAATCTAATTTGTTTGATTTGATGATTTAATCATTATATTGTCTAACAAATATTGGTCCTAGTCAAGCATTGGTCCTAGACTGCTTTCCATTCTTATCTTTATTCATTGACTTCTAACACTAAGACCGGATTAAGTCGGCCAGTTCGATCCAATTCATTGTTGAAATTCAAAAAAATAAAAGAAAAAATCGAACTAAACTACGTAAGCCGTTACTGTTCGGTCGGTTTAGTTAGGTTTTCGTTATGAATGCCCTTCTAATAAAAGGTGTACACACCTAAATACACAAAAAAAAGGAGTGTACGGACCACAATTATTATGTCTACTAGACTGGATTTTGTCATTTGCCTATTGGGCCCTCATAAGTTATGATTGATTTTGCCATGCAATTACCCCAACCCTAAATGTCCCAAACATTCTATTCTTACATTTTCTTTTTCTGATGGAAAAGCAAGATCAAAGCCAGTCAGATACAAAAGACTTTAGTACTATATATGTAGCCCTTTAATAACATAATTTCTCTTTCTCTTTTCCTGACAGTGCACACTCACTCAGTACCATATACATTGTCCAAGTGCTGATCATAATCTGAGTGGAAACAACAGTAAAGCGAGATGAAGAATTCGTCAAAAGCAAACACCTAGAGATATTCTACAAATGCTTTTTTCTTTCGAGTAATAAAATTTCTCTCGTGAGCTGCGTGCGGTTCACAAAAAGAAATATGAAAAAGATGCGAAGGGATTTGCATAATTTTCCTGCTGCAAAGTCACATTTTAATTAAACCTCTGTTTTTTTCTTCTTCTGGTCATAAGTGTAGGATATTAAATACACAGAAAATTTGGCAGGCGAATAGCCACACAAACAGACAAACAAAAAGCCACAAGCGAATTCAGAAACATCATGATCGAAATCTAAAATTGCATGCTGATGAATTGAAAACGAAGGGCGGATGGCTTCTTTCTTTTTGTGCCAACGTGTGCAGTCACAAGCATTGTGTGTCTTCAGTGTTGCTTCGAGAGCACGACATAATATTTAAATGGCCATCGGATCGATAAGATGCTTTTCTTTGCATGGCTAATTAACCTAGCTATTTGGTCCTCTTCTTCTCGCTACCCTTAATGGAATTTGGACAGAAATTCTGATGCTACACTGAGAAAGCATCAAATCCAAAACGCAAAAATAGGAATTTGGAGAACTTTGCATTGAATTCAATGTTTGGCAAAGCACCAGCGCCAATATTTAATATGAATGGCAAATCTAATCCCGGCCAACAAATCTAAACCCCCAAAAATCAAATATTGACTCAATCCTTTTTAACTAATGAAACTATACCAAAAGAATATAGAAAATTAAAACTATGACTTATTTGGAAATGCATAAGCACTCCTATTCATAACTACTTTTTTAGAGGCGCTTCTATTAGAAGAATGTCAAAAAATTTATTTAAACTACAAGTGAGCAATTGGAAGTGATTTGGAGAAGCATTGAGAAGTGATTCCTAAAGAAGTACATGCCTCTTTAAAAAATGCTTTGTGGTCCATAAGCACTTATAAGTTTTTCTATAAAACTCTATTAGAAGTGTTTTTTTATTATCAAAGAATTCCCAAACATACCCTTAATTTACATAATGTACATCGTTTCTTTATAGGGATATTGTTGCTTGCACACCCAAAAAAAAGCCACTTGCATTGCATAAATGCACGGAGAAGTACATCAAACTATCATATCCTTGCATGAATTCTTTTTTTAGTGCCTTTAGTGGACATTTCTAGATAATAAGCTTTAGTTGTGGTGGAACATGACAAAATGATACTCAAGTTGGACCTAAGTCAAATACCTCACCATTACATCACCATACTCATTTACCAAGTGTTTCATACGTGTGATATATATTGAAGCACCAATAGGGCAGTCCTGGAGTGGTGTAAGTGGCGCCACCGCCGATTTTTTAGGGCCCTCGAAACTTTGTTTTCTTTGTATTATACATTATTAATATTATAACGATTGTATATATACTCTAACGTTCTACATATTGACAGAAAATCATTTGTAACGGGGCTAGCTTTCTAGCTCGTGTGGTCTGGCTTTGAGTCTCATTGAAGCCATATATATTTTTTAATTTTTGATTTTTGATTTTCATTACATGCTAATTTATGATGAATTTTAGTCATAAAAAAATTATTTTTATGACATTAAGTTATGAATTTTTTTACAAAGTAATTTCTTATTTAAGTTTCGCACACTGCTCTCTCTACTTTTCTCTTGGGATGTATACCGACCTATATTTCCCCTTTGCCCTTTCTTGTCCTAATCGCATTATTAAGGCTTTGATGAATGAAACAACCACAAACAAAACCAATAGTTTGAGAAAACGAAAAAGGACTCCTTGACTCTAAAGCCATCACCTTGACCATCCGGATACATTGGATTCATTGCTAATATATGCATGGTCATTATGGAAGCTTCCGTCAACACGTGGGAACAATTTCTCAGCCAGAATGTTTGACACGTGTCTATTTGTGGCCCCTCCTTAAATTTCATAATAATAGTCTACATGTGCTTTTTTTGAATTCATATAAAATGCTGTTGCCCAACACTTAGTTTGGCCATGCAAAACTACATCATATATGGACTCCAGAGGAAAGGTCATGGAAGAGAAGGAAGGCGGAGAGGTTCGATACCGGGGCGTGCGGAAGCGGCCGTGGGGCAAGTATGCCGCGGAGATTCGCGACTCAAACAGGCATGGCGCGCGGGTTTGGCTTGGGACTTTTAACACGGCTGAAGAGGCAGCTAGAGCTTATGATCGAGCTGCTTATGCCATGAGGGGTAGCTTGGCTATTTTGAATTTTCCTACTGAGTACCCAGCAAGTGGTGGCTCTTCCTCTTCATCGTCTTCGGCTAATTTTTCATCTTCAGTGGCTGGGACTATCCAGGAGAGAGGTCGCGGGGAGCATGGAAATGAAGTTCTTGAGTTAGAGTACTTGGATGATAAGTTGCTAGAGGAACTGCTTGATTGTGATCACCAAAAGAAGAACAAAAAATAGTGAGGTTGGTATCCCTTTTTGGCGTAATAAGCAGCTATCCACCGTCTATTTCTGCAAGGCACATCGCAAGGTCAATGATGCTCTTATCTTTTCTTGTTGATATGTAACTAGATTCTGATCATCACCTTTTGCATGCGTTTGTTTTTTCAATGAAGAATCTAGCAAAAGTGTTGTGTTGTTAAGCTTTTTAAGATATGGTAATTTTCGTTGTACAAAAGTATGATATGCGCACAACGCAGAAAATACATCGTGAGTAGTTGTAGTACGTATGCACCTTTAATTTTCAGGGGTTGGTAATTTTTGACACTGACTCCAATTTAATAAGAAGTTGAGGATGATTACTGGATTTGACACAATTCACTAATACGCATAATAGAGATATCAAGTTATTGACTCTGCTTTACTTGTTTTGTATGATGAAAAGTAATGATTTGCTCATTTGCTTTTATACATCACATTATAAGCCTCATAAAATAGGATTACTTTCATGGTTTTTTCTAGATTGACTTTATGAAATGTTTAGCTTTAGACTTTTAGTCCACAATTTATGAAATTCAACTTGAATATGACACATAAATGAGTTAAGTTACGTACCATCGAACCATGTACAATGATAATTACATAAATCATGAAAAGGTTGACAAGTATTCGACATGAGTTTTTGAAGAATGTTAAAGTTTCACCCATGGACGGAACTACACTATGGCTAGAGTAGGCTCTAGCCTAGTGCAAAGGTTTGGAAAAAAGAAATTTAATACTAATTTTTAGGCACTACACACCATTTTACAAAAATTAACCCAATCTATCCAAGCAAAAATTAGCTTGTCCTATCCAAACAGATTTCTAGTTAGCTTCAAGTTTTCTCCTATGATAAAATAAATGGAATTTTATTTAGATCTTTACCCATATAAGAAATAATAGCCCACCTCTATAAAAATTTATGGTTCCGTCAACTAGGGGTGCAATTTGGATTGGAAAATCCGATTCCAATCAATTTTGTTATGACAATTTCCAATTTTGGCAAGTCCAAATCAATTCCGACCTCCGAAAATTCCAATAAAAAATTGGATTGGAATTGGAGTGTATCTAGAGATTTGCAAAAAATTCTGATCCGATCAGTCTGAAAATCAACCCCACTCCCAAAAAGTTGAGATTCCACCACAAAACCAATATAGTTAGAGTAATGTTCTCTTACCAAATTTGTAATATATACACTCATTTTAACTAGGGTAGTACCTACAAATATGAAGGCACCTACCTATTATATCTTTCAAGTATGTAATTAAGTGTCTAAAATTAAAATTTACAATTTAATTTCCTCAACTTTTGCCCCACATAAGAAAGGTGTCCTTCAATTTCGATTTTTCACCTCTTTGATTGGGGATAATGTTCTCGAATTTTCACCCCTTTTTCTAAATACTAGGGACTATTTGCATATGTTTGGCTCTCTTGTTGTTCTTACTCTTAATTGTGGGTTATTTTTGTACCACTCCCCTGCACTTTGGTTAGGCTCCTTTGCCTCCAATCTATAGATAATAATATTTACATTGTAACCAAAAAAAACTTTGTCCCACACCTCTGAACAAATTGACAGTGATGGACTGTTTTTTGAATTTGTGGCTGAAAATGTTATCTAAGTTATAACAAGGTTCAACAATTTTTAATTATATAATAGTCCACTTTAGTGATCTCGAGGAGCACCACAAATATACATATATTTATAAAAACCCAGAAAACGTAGCCGCCAGTCCTTTCATTTGGAATGTGGCCAACTTTATTTTTCACTGCATAATGTCTTTTTATTTTGTCGCAATCAAGCGAAAAAGAACAATTAATTAAGAAAAAAGTAACAAAAATACAAAAAGAAAAGGCAAAGTTGAAAGATTCCAAGCAAAGAAATATAAGGTGTGGTCAAAAGCTACACACTAATTCTTGGGTTTTACCAGAAAAGCTACAGATTGGCGCTTGCACAGCAGTCTGCTGTTTCTGTTAGGCGTTTTTTTCGGTTGCAAAATTCCATGTTAGGCCTCACCAAGTTTCGGAGGCCATGACTTGTGCTGGGGTTTAAGAGCACTTGTGAATTGAACTGGTTGCAAGCTAGTATTGGGCTCAGTTATTGAATACATAACTGAGGCCTGCTACCTGGTCTCTGTTTTGTTGAAAAAGTTGTGAGTTCAAAATTTCAAATGACCCGCAGTTGTTTTTTATTTTTTATTTTTAATACAAGCGATAGTCTAAATTATAAGGGGAGAAGAGTTTCTCATCCACAAATTATTAAGTAGTTATGAGGGTTAGATTTTGAGACCATTGGTCTGCAAGTTATGACTCTTTTCCAATGGTTAGACTCCGTTTGCGTTGTTAAATGAAAAATAATAATAATAATTTGCTCGAGCCATCCTGAAGACGAGTTTTGGTTAAAGGTGGACTTCAAACTCAAAGGCTACAAATCTAATAACAGAGATATGGAAAACGAAATTTATTTCCTCCTTTGCAATTGTTCCTCTCATCTTAAACACAAAACATGCATGCTCATTCATTTTCTCTCCAATCTTGACCATTTTTCATTTTTTGGGCTTTTATTTGTGGTGGTGGTGTTATTCGAATTTGTTCTCTCCTGCTTGCCTGGACTTGTTTGTGTCAATTGTCAACTACTAGTACTACGAATCCCTGCATTACTTTGACAAGTAAAGTACTTGTGTTCGGGACAAATTTGTCTGTCGTCAGCAGTGGTATGTATATATATTCTTAACCTTTATATCCTTGTCCAAATTGCTCTTCTAAATTAATCATTTCTTTCTTGGGTTGGGACTAATCCTGGTTTCATCTTAAATTCTTAATGGATGAGAAAAGAATTTCATGAAACAAAGATTCTCTGTTTGTGTTTGGAAACAAGGTTCTCTATTTTCCTGTTGCGTGATTCTAAAGTTTGTCAGTGGTACAATATGACTAAGCAAGTCCTGTATTGTCTCTTCTTCAATCTTTATTTTGCCTTTCACCAAGGAGACCAAAATATAATCTAGATAGTGATCCAACTTTCTCCTTTTTTCAGGATTTTCGAAAATCCGGAGATTGTTTTTTGTACTTTTCAAGCACCTCTTGCACTTTTCTAGTGAAGTCTAAATAACAATTTTTAAATTTATTTTATCAAAGATCTGAGCCAATCAAATTAACACTCCATTGGTAATATTATAATTTTTGAAAGGATTCATTTTCCACAACGAAAAAACAAAAAAACATGAGTATTCTCTATTGAGAATGCCCTCAATATGAGAAAAGTAAGAATTTCAGTATCTTCGTCATAGCCCATATTGCAATAGTGGTATTTATATTTCTAATATGAGAAGATATCCCAAATTATTTTTTTATGTTAGAAGCCGTCTCAAGTTTGAATCTCCTTTTCATGTTGATAATAACACATATTATTAGAGATACCGTACACATACATGTGGATATGTGTATATCATGACTAAAACAAATTATGACATGAAAAAATGTGCTTGCTAAACTATGGTTGAACAACATATATTATTTTATAGAAGGGAAATGTGTTCAACTCACTAAACAACAAGGGAAGAAAAAGGTTACACAAACACAACTCAATTTCACTTCCATTTGCTTTTCTCCTCTTGAGAATCAAGAAGGTCCTCCAACACCTGGTCATCCAAATACTCAATCTCAAAGACTTGCCTTCCTTGTCCAGTAGATGAACTTCCACCAGGAGCAGCAGCAGCAGCAGCAGCAGAAGAAGAAGAAGAAGAAGACGATGAAGAAGAAGAAGAAGAAGAAGAAGAAGAAGAAAATGATGATGAGAATCTAGGAGGATGAGGAGGAGAGCCCATAACTTGAGAATAATACTCATTTGGAAAGTTGAGTATGGCAAGATGACCCCTTAAATTAAAAGCAGCTCTGTCATAAGCCCTTGCAGCTTCTTCAGCCGTATCAAATGTACCAAGCCACAGACGAGCACCTTGCCTTGAAGGGTCTCTTATCTCAGAAGCAAACTTCCCCCATGGCCTCCTTCGGACTCCCCGATAACGCACTTCTTCGCTTCCCTTCTCTTCCATTCCTTGCTTCTGTAGATCCTTTCCTCTACGAGGGTCTTCCATATTTTCTAGCTTGATTCTTCGAATAATTTCAGGTGGTCGTTAATTTTGATTAGCCTTTCTGTCTTTGGTTTAAAATATGGTGGCATATAATGTATGTCATTGATGTATTTATAGGTGTTTGATTTTGGGACAAATGGGGTCATATCACATATGACTTATAGAATTACGTACTGTGATTGTGTGAGTCCACATGAACGTGGATTGACCAAGCGGAAATGGATGTTTCTTGGAAGGTTCTTCATCTTCATGTATATTAATTATTATCATCTAGGGCTATAATAGAGGTGCAAAAATTCGATTCTTCGACTCCTTCTATGATAAAATTCAAAAAGGGTTTGTAAATCTCTTTTCTTGATAGGCATTTTCTTTCAAATGGGCTTCGAATTCTATCTTTTTATGTTCATATTATGTGAGAATAATAGATTGTGTTGGTTGGTAATAGTTTTTTTCTTTCTTTCACTGAACCATTGAACTGTATTGTCACTTTACACAGAATATGTAGAGATTGATTCCCATATCACAAAGATTGGAGGAATTGGACCCATAGAATATGAATGCGTAATTGATTTCATCCTAATAACTAAGAATATTACAAGCATGCATTAGCCATACAATTTTGGTTGAAGGCAAAAATAGGAAACTCAGAAAAAGCAAGATAAGGTCTCAAGGGGTATAATTTCCTGTTTGGTGGAAAAGTCGACTGCTATATATATATATTGTCCCCTTGCACTACTCCCTCGTAATATGCTTTGATCATTGTAGGGATTTCAGATATGAGATTTTTCAAATCATATCAAATTATTCAAATGTTATTTTGTTTGATATGAAGCATATAGAATATGAAAATATTTTTGCTCACTACTTTAACTCAATGTGTACTCTCACCATCATTCTCAACACTTGACATATGTTCATAGACATAACCATAGTTAACTCTTTGCTTTGTATTTGTGGAACCATGGTTATGCTCATGTACACATGTCAAGTGTTGAGAAAGGTGGTGATGGTACACATTGGATTAAAATAGTGAGCAAGAATGTTTCGTATAGAATAGCGTTCAAGTGTTAACGACTCATTTTGGCTCACTCCACACTATTATTCTTTGATCAAAGTCATTCCATGATCATGGTTGCAAATATACACTCAAATCGAAAAGACATAAATTTCGACACAACGATATTTTAAATTACTCTAATGTATGTGGAGGGGAACAAACTTAGATACAAGGGGGCGAGTACACTGCCTTGGCCAATGGCCATAACCCACACCTGCTCAAGTTGAAAATCTTTAATTATTTGTGAATATTTTCATTGTGTATCATAATGTGTTCATCTATTTATTTTATCACAATTAAAATAACTAAATGATTTTCATTTTGAATTTTTTTTTAGAAATGATCTTTCAATGAGTACCTAAAATTGAACAGTTCAAATCATATAATATATTATGGAGTGGACCTGGCAAATAATTAATGTAATGTTGTCAATCAATATGGTCATAAAATGTGATTCCTTTATCTTTATTTGTAAAACGTGCTACTATTTTCACTCTGTATTCTATTTTCGCACCCACCTTACCTTTCCAACTACCATGTAAATTTGAAAAAACACAATCCTATCTTTCCACCCATCATTATTCCTAAAATACCCTTAATTATTATTTCAAGCAAATTCTCTTTGCTAATCATTAGTAGTTGAGATATTGAGAGGATCAAGTTGTGTTTGATAGACTAGATAAATGCTTTAGCAATTGAGGAGTCGTATGCTTTCTTCTTCTTTATTTTTTCTTTTAGTCAAACGATAGAATTGGTGGGTTACATGAGTTGAGGTTTCTTTTCCCCAAGTCCTTAGTCATTTTACAAAGAGGAAAGTTTGTCTTTAAAATTTTAAAAATAAAATAGGTAAAAAAATAGGACATGGGGTGGAAATAACAATATTCTTTATAAAACAAAACATAAAAAAGAGAATATATAAGAATAATGATCTTAAGTACATCATATATTCTTCTGTCCAAACAATCGAAAAATTCCTAAAGTATTAAACAGTGGCATAGGATTAAAGTAAAAATTCAGACCCTCCCTCTTCCAAAAATAAAACCCCAAGACACTCTCGTCGTTTAAAAAACATGTTCTCAAATACCACTATAGTAATACTGATATTCAAGAGCATTTCTCTTGAAAGATGCAAATCAAATAACCTTTTTTTCTTCTTTTCCAAATGGGATAAAATATAAGTTTTGGTAAACCTTGAAGACAAATTATATGTCATTAACTACCAAACCAATAACTCGTCCATAAAAAAGAAAGTGAAAATCTAAGGGCCCGTTTGATAATCATTTCAATTTTAGTTTTTAGTTTTCATTTTTCATTTTTTGTGCTAGAGCATAGAGGAAAAAGAGGGAGAATGGAAATGAGAATGAGAGTGAAGATGAGATTGAGAGGGAATATGAGAGAGGAGGATGGGAGGAAGGAGTAACAAAAGTGAAAACAAAAACTAAAAACTGAAATCTATTTGAAATTGTTTTCACTTTCAAGTTTTTATTTTCACTTTTATTACTACTCCCTTTCATCCTCCCCTCTTATTCTCTCTCTCAATCTCATCTTTACTCTCATTCTCACTCTCATTTTCCTCTTTACTCTAGCACAAAAAATGAAAAATAAAAACTAAAATTGAAATAGTTATCAAATGGTGTCTAAGTTACCTAACCTAATATATATATTTTTTCTTTCCAAAACCTAACCTAATAAATTTATTGGATGTAAAAAAATTAGGCGCTATATCTATATCAATTGGAAAACAAGAAGTCGATGAAGATTGAGGACTCCTGCCCCAAGCATTTTGTGATCACTGATTGGGTCGTTAAAAACAGTGGGACATACATAACCAATGGGCTGTGCCCGCTTGGAAAGTGAATCCCAAAAAGATTTTGTTATTTGTCTTTAAATACTTGTTCTGGTTACAAAGAAGGCTTGCTTTTTTATTTATTTATTATTTATTTTATCTTGCTCTCGAAGTATGGGCAAAGGAAGAAGAATTGGGGGTTTCTTTTGTTTCATGATTAGAGAAACGTTATTCTATACTAATTGGAATTGTCAAAGGTTGCATACGTTAGGCCATACGCACAAGGGAACATGATGAGCTCCGGCAGATTAGTTTATTTCATAGGTTCATCCAGGACAGAATCTTTATAGGATCAGAAGCTATAGAAAATGGTCCAAATCGTCTAAACGAAAGCTTTGACATTGCCATGATATTCAAAAGGAGCTCCTCACTAACTCCAATTTAGTATTAATTTAAAAAACAAAAAGGTAAGCAAGGAACTAAGAAACAAAACCAAAAAATAATAATAATTAAAGCAAAGAAAACTGAGAGAATTTGGTTTGAATGTCCTAGAACATGGAGACCAGATCATCCCTAGCTACTTTAAACTGTTAACGAAGCTTTGTATTCAGGCAGATTTAGTCTTGGATCAATTTAAAAAGATGAGGGAATTGCATTCTTATTTGCCAACACCTTTCCAATTTTATTAATTACAACACCTTAATCATGGTTGTTTGACCCTCTAAATTCTAATCCTTTGAATATTTTAGCATGCACTTTTTTCAAATGTTAGATATATGTGGTTGTTGTTTGAAAATGAAAACATTATCAAGCGAAAACTTAGCACAAAGAGCCAAAATTTGTAAGCATCTTGAATGGAAAATAATATTGAAAAGATGCATAGCTTTATGGGCATCTACGCCTTTTTAACAAAGAGTGGAGAAACCGCGTGAACCTAATTCTCATCTTGAAAAAGCAGTTTTAGAATCTAAATCTCTCAAATGAAAATTGGGGATAGCGGGAATAGCGGTGTTTTGTCGAGGTATCATAGAATGTAAAAAACTTTTGACAATGTCAAGATATAAACCTTGTGAACCTAAGAGATTTATAAACCTTTTAACAATGCCAAGGTATCATAGAATGCAAAAAAATTTACTTGTAACGGGGGTAGCGGTGTTTTGCTATCCCCGACCAATAATACAATGACACGTAGAAAATTATTCTACGTGTCATTGCATTATTAACCTGAAATAGTAAAACACTGCTATCTCCATTGCATAAGAGTTTTTCTCCATAAAATGAAGCTACGAGTTGAGCATGGATTGGATGCTCTAAAATACATTTTATGCTCGCATTGGCCCATCAATAATGCATGAGGTCATTTGAAAGTCAATTTGTTAACAAGTGGAACTCCAGATAACACAATTTGAAGCCCATTCCAAATTGCAACAGTGTTTTTAGTTGTACCCAAATTTGTTCTTTGAAAAAAGGTCCTCATTTTGGGAGGAAAATCCCCTCCTAAGGCCTTAACTTGGTTTGCAAATGCTAAGGACAGATTTCAGGCCCATTTTAGTTGACCCAGGTAGATGTCTTCAGGTTTAAAGAATCAAAATGAGGTGGAACAAAATGAAAATGCACGTTCGAATCTTCCCGTTCCTAATATCGTTTGTACAAATAAAATAACATAATATACAAATAATATCCTTTAATGAATCGAAATATTGTAGCCAAAAACCTTTAGTGGTGTTAATACACCTGGAGGCGGCGATAAGATCCTCAATTCACAATCTAATTGATAATTATCAACTAATTTAGGTAGATTTTTTAGCAATCAACTATACAACAAATTTTCATATATTTTGTTACTGATGAATCAAATCGTGCTCGAGTATAGCCAGTGAGCATTTGTCTCTTACAAGGATGATAAAGACGTACTACTTTGGATGAGATCCACATAGAAAGAAGAAAAAGCTCCGCCAGTCAAATTCAATCACCAAAATCCAGATGCATTGAGCCTAGCCATAAAAATCCCAATGCTAGCAACAAAAAAAATATATATTTTGGAGGCTGATTAATGAAATGAAGCCCCTTTTGCAGTCCTAGGCTAGGCATGCATGTTTATAATGTGAACTGGGGTTGAGGTCGTAAAATGATGAGTGAGAGTTCGCTGTGGGAGTGAAAAACTCATGGGGACCCAGATGACCTAACAACTCATTACCTGAGCACCTAGATTTGACTACATTAAGGTTTATATTTTACCTGGGAAATATTCTGCAATCAATTACTTTGTCATCTTTTCACAACATCAGTACTAATATTATAATCCTTAGTTTGATAATGTATGTACAGATTCATGTACCGTTTACATCTTTTTAAACAGAATAGGTTCATCCCTTTATCCAGCTTTCATATTCGATGATGATATCAAACTTATCTTTCGGTTCGTTTCTTCTTAATTTCAAAGAGTTTGGCATATTAGATTAGTTGGATCAGAATTGTTAATTAGATAACATTATATACGCGCTTGTAATTATAATGCATCATCTTATGACAGCATAACATGCTAGATATTAGGTAAGTGATCGTTCATATCTTTAATTTTTGCTATTTCCACATTATTACTTAAGAAAATCCTGATTTAAGGATGATTTTAATATCCTTTGATTCCTTTACACAACCTATACGGCTATACCTATGGGTAGGATGTCCTACAATATAATAACGTTTAATATATATATTTTTTCGCGAAAGTATAATATAATAATGTTTGGGAATCATAAAGATAAAGGGAACAGATGTAACACGTAATAATAAAAATTACAAAAGATGTAACACATAATAATAAAATTGACAAAAGATGTAACACATAATAATAAAAATTACAAAAGATGTTGGGGGCATTGGTTTGATATGATTATTGGGGGATCATATCAACTTTTTAACTTTTTTAGCAGTGAAAAAGAAAAAAAAAAGTAATGATTTGTAACTCAAGCGGTTAAGAATGATTATTTCTACCCACGAGATTATGTGTTCAAATTCCCTTTCCCTCAATATCACTTGTAATAGTAATCAAAGTTTCTTTAAATTTTCATTAACTAAGAGTGATTTATAACAAGGATTACTAATCCTACTTTTTGAGGAATCATTCATCAATATTTGTGAATGACTAATTTTTCTCAATCTTTTTTACCTTGGTTCATTTCTTCAGTTTTCCAAAATTACTCTCATAGAAAAATAAACACTAAAAGTTTTTGAAGACAAAAATAGTATAGTTTTAATTTATAATGTGGGTTATTTGGTAATAAAATGTGCCATAAATACATTCCTAAGTCATTGAGAAAGCATACCTATACGTAGATTTGATTGGTGCCAGTCCTTGAACTTTAGACATGCTGACTTTTAATTGTATCACAAAGCCAACAAATTTAGGGAACTGGCGGAGCTTCAGGTTTCACTTTCACTCCTTCATAAGAAAGGCAACATATAAGAGATTTCACATTCCAAAAAAGGTGCTCGCCAAAGATAAGAGACTATTCCTACCATATGATAATGGTTAGTGTCAATATCCTTAAACAAATGCTCATTTTTAATGTAGAAGCTCGTGGTCCAATTTTTAATAAATATATTGCCACTCAGCATTACTACGTGGCATTGAAAGAATTTTCTTATAGATCCTAACACCTATCTTCATTTGGCACTGATAATAACAGTATAACTAAAAAGATTGTCCTCAAAGGAAATCATTGCCATGTACATGGTAATCAAACGAAAATGAAAAGAATTACTTGTTATTGTAGTAACTAAGGGGCGCAGTCTTGGCCTTGAAGATTTTTGTAAATATTAAGATGGTCCTAAGTGCACGGGAGGGTGGGGCATATGAAAGTGGCAAGTTAAATGTGAAAAATATATGAATGGACCATATACCATGAATCTGTAGGCATCATTGCTGGCCTAACTGGATAGTCAAAATAATAGTGATGAATTTGGCTTTTTGGAATCTTCCACAATTTTGTTTTAATTTCTGTACAAGAAAAAAAAGGTTCAATTTTAAATTTATATAAACCCTTGGATGGTGGTGGTGAGCAAGACCATCTCATCAGACCATTTGAGCACATGTGACAAATAGATGCAGGTAATTAGTTTTTTTAATTTAAAGAATTCCAAATTTTCCTCATAAATATCTATTTTTCTAGAAAAGAAGAAAGAAAGTAGTTGTTTGACAAAAGAAAAAAAAAGGAAAGAAAGTAGTTCGAGTTGGAACAGAAATTACCCTGCAGTTTCCTTGTGCTTTTTAATTTAATTTTTTATTTTTTTCTTATTCTCTTACTTTTCAATATCCATTTCCTTTAATTATTTTTGTGAATATGTTTATGATAAATAAATAAATAAGCAATCCAAGTTGGATTAGTCTTACCTGATCGACTGGTGACATGGGCACTAATTGCAATCTGCACCCTTGTCCCCCTTTCAAGAGATCGGTTGGAATGGCAGCAAAAGTCCTTCGAGACCAAATTTGCATCAAACAATTTGGACCATAAGTTTGCCACCAGATCCCCATGTATATGGTTTAAAAATAAAAAAAATAAAAAAATAAAAAACCGAATTTGGTATTTTGGTTTGAAGGTTACAATAATGGTATAAAATCGTGGGAGCATTTTGCTCACTACTTTAACTCAAGGTGCTCATCATTCATTCATCATTCTATGTATAACACTTTTAACTAATAACTCTATTTACAAAAAAAAAAACATATAAACACGTATCAAGTATTAAGAAAGGTGATGAGCATACGCCTTGGGTTAACGTAGTGAGCAAAAATATTTCCCTAAAATTGAGGGTTGGTGGAAAGTGGAAAATATTTACCTTGTTTCATCTCATGATGTAGACCTAAAAAAGGAATGATCCCAAAAGGGCATTTTCCTAGAAGCTCCATCCATGTACATGAAAACATTTCAAAGATGCTTAACTTGGGCTACCTCTAATATTATCTTTTACTGCAGCTGGCTTGTCCCTTTCCTTCTCTTGTATCCATTCTTTCCGGAGGACTTTCAAAGTTGAACCAAAAAAAAAGTATCCTAGTTTTGATGACTTTGAAACATGACAACAGGGATGAGGTTTCAAGGGGGCGTGCATCTAGACCTTTCAAACATCATTTTCCTAATGCCGACTGATGAAATAATAGCTTTGTGCATTTAGGATAATAATTTTTTATTTATTTTTGAATATATATATCACGATCACCAAACAAGTCCCAAGGAGAAAATTTAACCCAACTTGTTGCTTCATACAAAAAAGGTCATTCTCATTCGGGTGCTGATGAGCTTGTGCAAAGTGAGCACGTCCAGATAGCAGCAAAATAGGATTTTGGCTAATCATTTCACATGAATCCCGATGTTTTATACAATATGGGAGAGACGTGAAGAAAACCTACCTAGGCGACCTAAGCTAGCTACCTAAACCACAGTCAAACAATTAGTCCCCTATTTCTTACTTTCTTTCTGTGTGTTCATAAAATGTATGTGTTCAATCTTGTCCCATCCTTTGGTTTTTTTGAAAACTTTGTTTTTGTTTTTTTGTTTTTTTGAAAAAATAATTTGACTGAGTCCTTTCAAAAGGTTACCAAAGAAAATTGACCACCGCTTTGTTTTTGTTTTTTTTTCGTTTTAAAAGTTATGATTAAGAGTTTTAGTGGTTGTGTCAAATCAGCCTAAAACTTAACTTACGTGTGTAAGCCTCTCGTATGTATTTAAGCATATCAAACACAACAAATCAAGGCGAATAAAGTCCGAACACAGTTATACATATGCAATGCAAAATGAAGATAAAATGAAACATATGTCTTAAAATGTAATCTAGTCTGGAAATAAAGACTGGAATCTCACTTAATTAACATATATAGCTCACCATTGAGCAGTGAGTACTAAGGCTACAACTATTTTTTCCACATCCAGGAATCCATGACCTTATAAGTCTAGTTTCTAGGGGTCATTTTCTTATACATGGAAAATCGAAGTCCACTTACACCAAATGGGTCAAGTTTTAAGTTAGTGATGGATTGGCATGAGTGGAAACCGTAGCCAAGTGATCCACGGGTGATTTGCTCTTGTTATTGCAATTTAGTGATCTAATCTTCTTCTTCCCTAGTGAGTGAAATTGATGATAAAGTGACAAGTAATAATATAAAACGTATTGCTCAAGTTTTATTTGTAAATCCAAAGCCATAAGACCCTTGACTTCTTTTTTCCATCCCTCATTTCCTCGAACATTCACAAAACCATGACCTCTTTCTTTCCAAATAAATTTTTTGGGCTCCAAGCCATCCAAGCAATGTCAAATATTTTTTATTTCTTTGAAATCCTAGTTGACACCTTTGAAAGCGAAAATACGTGGGCAATCCAACGGTGGTCCTTGAAGTGGTAAAAAATTGAACTCGCTATCTCCAACGGCCATTCAACTACCACGCAATCTGTGACTTGTGCCATTCAGAGGAAGCCACATGCTGACACGTGGGCAAACTCCTATGCGACAAAAGGACACTGATATCATAAGCTGCTGAGGTCACCGCAAGTTTCTCTCTGACCCGGCCGCCATGCTTCAATTGACCCATGTGTTAAAATTCATCCCAACTTGCGCAGGATCAAAACAAATAAATACAATAATACACCAAAACAAATAAAATATAGCCAACCACATCTTATATTAATATGATCCACCTGGCTACTTTTACCTTTTCACCCTCATAATTTTTACCCACTCTCTTTCCTTGGGTCATTTTTAACTTGGGGGCCCCATTGGTCCTGTGGGACCCATTGGAACTGGGTATAAAAATGGGAGGAGTCCCAAGTGTTATCTTAACCACAACGGATAGCCACACCAGCGCAAACACAACATTCCGAGAAGAAAACAGAGACACCACCCCAATTCTTCAAATGAATTACTCAATCTTCCACTCCCCAATTTCCGATTTGTCACCTGAATCTTCATTCGGATCATCATTTTCTTGGGATGATCACAGATTTGGCAACAACTCACTTCCATTCAACGAAAACGACTCCGAAGAAATGCTTCTCTATGGCCTAATTTCCAACGCCACCCAAGAAATAACATCAAGAGAAACAGAGACACTCTCTGTTTCTGCAAACCCAATCAAGGAAGAGGAAGTGAGCTCCACGTCCGACTCGGAGAACCTGAAAAGGGAAAAGTCCTACAGAGGGGTGAGGAGGCGGCCATGGGGTAAGTTTGCTGCGGAAATTAGAGACTCCACCAGGCACGGCATAAGGGTGTGGCTAGGCACATTTGACAGTGCCGAAGCTGCAGCCTTGGCCTATGATCAGGCCGCCTTTTCGATGCGTGGCTCCGCGGCGATTCTCAACTTTCCGGTGGAGAGAGTCCGAGATTCGCTTAAAGAAATCAACTATGTCGCTTCGGATTTGAACGGGAGCTCGCCGGTTGTGGAGCTCAAAAGAAAGCACTCCATGAGAAGGAAAATCGGGAACAAGAAGAGCAAAGTGGAGAGAGACGTGAGGATAGAAAATGTGGTGGTGTTTGAAGATTTAGGCGCAGATTACTTGGAAGAATTGTTAAATTCATCTGAGAGCACAAGTGCCACTGCCACACCTAATCGTTGATTCAAAAACATTAATTCAACTTTCTTGTATTCTTTTTTTGTTTTGTTTTTGTTTTTGTAATAGTATGAACCATAATCACTTTGAAATCTTTGATCTGTCTCATTTCCAAACTTTTCTTTTTGCTGTAAAGTTGCGAGAAAAAGATAAGGAGTTACGTATTTATGCGTCCTGGTGTCTCATTTGTGGCGCTCAATTAATTGATCCTCAAGGTGATTAGATTTAATATTCTACTAGTCAACTAATATAGCTGGTCACTCATATCATACACAAAATGACACTGCCACATGCACGCGTGCTGTACGAACTCCAATTTAAATCACACTTAATAGTAGATCCTCACATCTTTTTGCATTTGGCTGGTTTTTCATGATCGGGAGATTCTTATGATTATCGTCATGTATTGCGTTAGACTCTTATACATAACACATGATATTTGAATTATGTATACATTCTGTGTGCGCGTTTAATGCATCAGTTAGACTTTCACATATCGTGCGTGAAACTTGAATATATGCCGCTTACATAAACAAGAAGTTTTCTTTCTTCAACGAGGCTACAAAATTAATATTTTCCTCTATAGAATATCATATACATTGGTTGATGAGCAGGAGTGTGAATATTGTTATTATTATCCTCCAATGCCAAAGGGGCCAAGCTATCAAAATATCAAGGATATATACATATGATATGGCCCACGAGCCATGACCAAAGAGCTGCAACTTGCTTGGTTTTTAATGGCAGTTTTGTCTTTAAGCACTAAGCACTTGTAAGTATTGACACCTGTATAAACCTAATCAAGCAATTAGCTGGAGCATTATGCAAATCATATAAACTAATTAAAGCTTAATTATATCTCCAAGTAAGTAGTTGTGTGGAGAAGGAGAAAAAGAGTGAGGTAAGCAAGGACCCAAACTTGAACCACTTTGAGCACTGTTTTGGTCCAATTTCAAAGCAAAGAAGCTTCTGCGAGCAATTCAGTCTTAGTAATTTGAGTGGACAATATCTGCTGCTTGCGACTTGTCTAATTCATTCATCCTCGCATATAATAATAATACACAGATTTAATTCATTTGAATGTATATTATCTTCACGTGGGATCTACTTTGGATCTATCATAAAATTGTGACCCTCCTTCCTCCGCTTCTTTTTAAAATATTTTTCTTTGGACCAGATGATTTGCTTTCGACATCACGTATAAAGTTTATTTTTACCATTATATCAATATTTAAAAGAGATCACAAATTCGAATTCTCTTTTCTTTTCGATATCAAAACGAATACCGCTATCATATTGTTAGCCACATACTATAGTAATTGGTGCAATATAATATGTAACACCATAATTACATGATCATGCAACGGCTTAAGCGGTTTAGTATTCTGTCTATGCCCACGGAAAGTACTTAATATTTAAACACAACTAGCTAATGATAATCCATGGGCTGGTAGTACATGGATATTAATCTTTAATTTTTATTTTACATTATCCATTCACAAAAGACGCTAGTAGCAGTATTGTAATTCGCATGAATGTTGATAACCATAAATTTTGTCACGTGATTCTCAATTGCAACCAGCAAAATTGAGGGTCAAAGTCCTGGCGGTCAAAATCCAACCAAGTCATTCAAGCCGCTTCCACGTCCTCTAGGAAACCTAATTAAGCATAATATTCAATGGAAAATCATGATTAAAATTGATTAAGTGAGGTGTTTTAGTACGTATGATATGGTTAGCTCAACTTGGCCACCTTTCAAGAACAGAGGTAATGAGAATATTAGAAATTCGATCAGATTCTCATTTAAGTGGACTTTTTTCAAGAAGGACTTGAATTATTTTTTTTTGTTATCATGATCATTGAAATTTTACTGGTTCCTGCAAGTATTGCACTGATCATGCAAAAGATACTGGGATGAGATCGAAGGGTTTCCATCCTTAGGTCTAATCTAACGGGGTTAGGATTTGTGAAATTATGCTTTCTTGACTTCAAGAGAAAAGATAGATTCATCCAACACACTTCATTTCAGACATCCATCTAATCTGATGACAAAAAGATAGATTCTTATTTAAAGACATCAATGAGAATAACTCATGATTAAAAGGTCGCGTACCACTAACATACATAAATATAATGTTGGAATTTTCTGCTCAAATACTCAGCATATTAATTAAAGTATTAATGCAATGATGCAAATGGATACATATACATTTTTTGAGAAGGGGAATTCATTCATAAAATTAGAGACGTAAAAAGAGCGACGTGATATAGTGACCTTGTTAAAACCTTCATAGGGCAATCTCATGGGACAAACCATAGGGGAGGAAAAAGTACCATACATGTCATGTACTAATAAGAGAGTCCAATTCAGGTCGCTTTGGACCATTACAATAAAAGAACAAGTCAAAAACAAAAACTAATACAAAGACCTCTGACGAGAACCGCAACTAGAGACTAACACAATAGACCCACATGAGAGGACCACATAACATCCCAATTGTCAAAAGAAGCCTTCTATGAGCAAAATCGTAGTCCTTTGACACCCATACAAACTGTAAGACATACCATAGTAGAAACTAGGAGAGAACATGGAGGAGGAACACAAAAACAATAGTAAAAGGACTCCACTTCAACTCAGAACTTGACGAAGAAAACCTCCTATGACCAAGCATAGTTCTTTAGTCACGCAGAGTAAAGAAGAGCACAACATCCCAACAACACAATCCAACATCACTACTATTGCCTCCGCCGAAACAAAGACAACACCAATCACCTAGAACACTGCAAAAACAACCAAACAAAATAAATAGACAAACAGACCTAGATACAAACAGATCTAGACTATCTGGGGAGAGGAAGGGGAGGAGAAGAGGGGATAAGAGCAAGGGAAAATATAGGAGAAAAAGAAGGGGAGATGAGGAGAGGAAGGGGAAGATGGGCGGAGGGGAGGAGGGGTAGTGGCCACCTCCTCCCCTTAGCTTCCTTGCAGTTGGTTGTCAGCAAAGAGAAAGGGGACTAGAGTTCAGCTAGGGTTTACTCGTCAAAGGAGGATATCTATGCAAATGGATAATTTATTTATACGCTTTGTGGCTAAACAGAGTTTGAAACTATCTCCAGGTATTGTTTTATACAATAAGAGGAGCTATTGGTGACTTGGTCCATGCATGCTTTGTTTTTGTAGAATGATAACTACTTTTCTTATAACTTTCTTCAAAGATTTATTTAAATGACACTCTTAAATAGTAATTAGACACATTCTCTATGGGGTTAACAAAAACTGTTGATGTCAAAATTGGATCAACAATAGGTAAACAATAAAACACACAATCACAAAGAACACGAGTGTTTACTTGGTTCATCCAAATCAATATGATCTATGGGGTTAACAAAAACTGTTGATGTCAAAATTGGATCAACAATAGGTAAACAATAAAACACACAATCACAAAGAACACGAGTGTTTACTTGGTTCATCCAAATCAATATGAGTTCCAAGTTATTACTTCCGCAATTGCTTAGTTTGTACTTGACTATAATAATAGTATTACAATTACAAGAGGTTTGGGGTGGATGCTAGCAATTCTAACATGGTATCAAGTGATGCAGAATGCAAGCACGAGTTTACGGATCAATAAACATTTAAACCTGAAAAGTAAAACTGAAATTCATCAGTGACTAGAATCCATCAGACAATAGAGAATTTGATTAATAATATGATAAAACTGATTAATACAACGCCATGAGTTGGCTTAAATAGAAAACAAAGAAATCCTAAAAGCATATAATATTCCTAAAACTTAACTAATAATAATTTAAATCTTAATTAAAATCATATAAAGAAAATAATATCCTAATTGATAACTTATTTTAGAAATATAAATATAATATAGACCTTCTTAAGAAATCAAGCAACCCGAAAATCCCAACGATGCGCCTTCCTTTTCCTAGCGCCATAATTGATGCTCAAGCATGATTTTCCATATTTGAAGCCCAATTTTCTGATTTTGAAATATCCCCCTTTTTTCAAATTTCCTTCGTAGGAACAAACACATGATTTGTCCTACATAAGACCCCTTCAATTGTAAACTTGGCCTCGAGTTCTCCTTGAATTGAACTTGGGTAGACATAGAATTTGATGTGTGAATAAACTCTTCAATTCTTGGAGTCCAAACTTGCTCATACTTGGATGGAATAATCATACAATTAATTCCATAAACAAGATTAGAATATGCCAGTTGATAATCAAACTCCTTGAATAAATGTGTTTCCTCCACAAATTCGGATTTATTCATACCTTCAATTTTTCCCTCCGTCTTGTGGGTTACTGGATCATCAATTAATTCAACCTCCATTACAATTTCTTCTTCTTTGACCTATTCCTCCATCTTTTCTTCGCTCACCATAATTTTGAGTTGATCAATCTTGTAACAATTCCTTGACAAATATATATATCATATTAAAAAAAGAAAGAATTTTTCCACAAGATGTATCTTCATCCTATTCTAAGAAGTGATAGGATTTTTATGTTGTTGCTTCATAGATTTTAGCATCTAATCCCACCAAGAAGCGACATCGCCTCTTAAACGGGACACAACAATTTTCACCATCTTCTCTTCTGAAATTGCTATTGTATCAAATATTTCCTCTACACCTGCAACCCATTCGAGAAATCCTTCAATGCAATCACTTCCCATAAAGCATGGAACATCTGCAACATAGGATTGATGAGGTTGGCTTCGGGCAAATCCACCAGCACGTTCCCCTTCAATATTTGATATTTCCTCACGATCGTCGTCAATGAGGTTTGTGTACCTCCCATCGCCGCTCATCATTGAGAAGACAAATCTTTGCTTTGAATGATAACTTGGCTTTGATACCATTTGATATGCATCATGGAGGCATGGGTTTACGAATCGACAAACGTCTAAACCTTAAAAGATAAACTAAAATCCATCAGCAACTGGAATCTACTAGAAAATAAAGAAAATCTCAAAATTTGATTAATAATATGATAAAATTGAATAATACAACGCCATGAGTTGGCTTAAATAGAAAACAAAGAACCCTAAAACTGTAGGAAACCCTAGGTTCCAGAATATTCCTAAAACTTAACTAATAAGAAAATAATTAAAATTTTAATTAAAATCATATGAGGAAAATAATATCCTGATTGATAACTTATTCTAGAAATATAAATATAATATAGATCTTCTCAAGAAATCAAGCAACCTGAAAATCCTAACGATAAGCATTTTTTCTTTTCCGAGGGCCATAATTGATGCTCAAGCATGATTTTCCATATTTGAAGCGCAATTTTTTTATTTTAAAATTTTCCCCTTTTTAAAATTTTATTCGTAAAAACAAACCCATGATTTGTCCTACATCATTAAACCATGTTATTCACGTGGTGAGCCCAATAGCCGCTACCATATCACAAAATGTTGTTCTAGTGTTTGGTTTAAGGCACGCCACGTGTAGGCATGTTGTTAGTGTAAATCCCACATTAGGGAAGCAAAGTTTGGTTAAAAATTTAAATGATCTTGGTTATCTCCATCAAATGCCAATTGTTTTTTAGTTGAATACTCACACTAACAATCTAACCATCTCAAATATGTAAATTTTCGATATCCTTTTATCAATGATAAAGTTGGACATTAAGTGCTAGTTTGGCATTGCTTATTTGGGGTGATAAGTGATTTTTTAAAAATTTTGAGAAGCCCAACCCGTTTGGTAAGCTGTGAGAAAATCACTTATTGTTAAAAATTGCTGTGAGAGAAAGCTATAAGGGAAAGCAGCTAATGAGGTGCTTTCATTTTCTGATTATGCAGGAATCAGTTTCGAAGAGGCGTTGGGTTTAATGATTATGCGGCAATCATTTTTTGATTATGCGTAAAATCAATACCAACAACACTTTTAACAAAAAAGTTACCAAACGCCAAACTGCTTTCTCTCACAGCTGATTTCTCTCACAGCAAATCTGATAGCGATTATTTTCACAGCACAGCAATGCCAAACTAGCCCTAAGTGCCCGTTTGGCATTGCTTATTTGGGGTGATAAGTGATTTTTTTAAAATTTCGAGAAGCCCAACCCATTTGGTAAACTGTGAGAAAATCACTTATTGTTAAAAATTGCTGTGAGATAAAGCTATAAGAGAAAACAGCTAATGATGTGCTTTTATTTTCTGATTATCCAGGAATCAGTTTCAAAGAGGCGCTGAGTTTAATGATTATGCGGCAATTATTTTCTGATTATGCGTAAAATCAATACCAACAACACTTTTAACAAAAATTTTACCAAACGCCAAACAGCTTTCTCTCACAGTTGATTTCTCTCACAACAAATCTGACAGCGATTACTTTCACAGCACAACAATGCCAAACTGGTTTATTCTAAATTTCCTGATTTGTTACATGTTTTCTAGCCAATACTTTGAATGTGGTGAAAACATTATTGTAAACTTTAGGCTTGATGGGTTTAACACAATATACGTTCTCGATAAGGGTACTTGCACATCATAAAACTAACCAATATATTACTTAGTTGGGATTTGATATTACGTAAGCATGGATGCGAGAGAATTTTGAACATGCTCAATCAGTTATAAGATATGGAACAACGACTTGTCCATACATATTGACATGAGTAGTAATTTCTCACTAATATTGTACGATGATATACTATAAGTAATTGTTCAAACAAGTTGCAGCAAAATGAGTTGCCGACAACTCTTATTTATAGCAACTAGCTCATACTAAACAAGTTTATACGAATAGTTTATGATGGTTGTATGATGGTGGCGGACTTCTTGGAGGGGATCGTGGAGAAATTCTTCGATGGGGTGGTGGCGAACTTCTTGGAAGGGGGAGGTGGCGAACTTCTTGGAGGGGGAGGTGGTGGACTACTTGGAGGTGGTGGTGGCGGACTTCTTGGAGGGGGAGGTGGCGGACTTCTTGGAGGGGTTGAAGGGGGAGGTGGCGGACTTCTTGGAGGTGGTGGTGGAGGACTTCTTGGAGGGGGAGGTGGCGGACTTCTTGGAGGTGGTGGTGGAGGACTTCTTGGAGGGGGAGGTGGAGGACTTCTTGGAGGGGGAGGTGGCGGACTTCTTGGAGGGGGAGGTGGCGGACTTCTTGGAGGGGGTGGTGGCGGACTTCTTGGAGGGGGAGGTGGAGGACTTCTTGAAGGGGGTGGTGGCGGACTTCTTGGAGGGGGTGGTGGCGGACTTCTTGGAGGGGGAGGTGGAGGACTTCTTGGAGGGGGTGGTGGCGGACTTCTTGGAGGGGGAGGTGGAGGACTTCTTGGAGGTGGTGGTGGAGGACTTCTTGGAGGGGGAGGTGGCGGACTTCTTGGAGGGGGAGGTGGCGGACTTCTTGGAGGGGGAGGTGGCGGACTTCTTGGAGGTGGTGGTGGCGGACTTCTTGGAGGTGGTGGTGGCGGACTTCTTGGAGGTGGTGGTGGCTGACTTCTTGGAGGTGGTGGTGGTGGACTTCTTGGAGGTGGTGGTGGTGGACTTCTTGGAGAGGGAGGTGGCGGATTTCTTGGAAGGGGAGGTGGCGGACTTCTTGGAGGGGGTGGTGGTGGACTTCTTGGAGGGGGAGGTGATGGACTTCTTGGAGGGGGAGGTGATGGACTTCTTGGAGGTGGTGGTGGCGGACTTTTTGGAGGGGGAGGTGGAGGACTTCTTGGAGGTGGTGGTGGAGGACTTCTTAGAGGTGGTGGTGGTGGACTTCTTGAAGGAGGTGGTGGAGGACTTATTGGTGATGGAGGTGGCGGACTTCTTCTTGGAGGTGGTGGTGGATTGTTTGGTAGTGGGGGGTGGTGGAGGATTGTTTGGCGGTGGAGGCGAATTGTTAGGTGGTGGTGGTGGTGGAGGACTGTTTGGTGGTGGGGGTGGGGGTGGATTGTTTGGTGGTGGTGGTGGTCTTAGAAAAATAGGGCGTAGTATCAATGTAATAGCACTATTAGGGATAGTACTAGTAGGTGGCTTGAGTTGCTCATGATGTTCTTCAGCAAGAGATGGAGTGATGAGAACCACCACTCCCAACAATAGCACAAGAAATTTTAAGTAACTCATCTTTGAGCTTATGAAGTTACAAAGATCATATGGAGCATCCTTTTATAGTGGTATGGGTGATTGGTAATTGTGTTTATAATTTTGCTAAATAGGGTGGTTGGTGATTGTTATAGATTAGAGTTCCATGCAACATTAATTGAGATCATAAGTTGGAGAATTTGGGCAGTTGCTTGTTTGATATATGCTAGAGAACGTTCAAAATGTAATGCATATTGGGTTTTTTATTTTATTTTAGTATAAGTGATAGTATAAACTAAATGAGAATGAGATTTCTCTCACATACATACAACTACGATGTAAGGTTTAAGTAGAAAAACTCATACTCTTATCATTGAGTTATGAACTAGTTGGCGGAAGTTTAGGCTAATTGCCCACTCTGAAAATGAATGTGAATGAGAATGAGAATGAGAAGAGATAAAATTGTCATAAAAGGACATAACAAAATAATACATAAGTTTTCTAAAAATAATAATACATAATTTTTTTAACAAAAATAGCAACGGGCATCCTTTTTTCTTCTTCTTTGGTTTGGTCCTCCCGTTCTACACACGGCAATACCACTGAGGTGATTGAGAGATAGGCATTGACAATAATACATAAACTTAAAATTAGTCTAAACTCTAAGCTTAGCTTGTAGTATTCATCCACTCTTCAAAATATAGGAGGTAGAGTTGGGGGTTTGGCATGATGAGTGGTGGTCTCACTATAGGGGTTGTGTGGTCATCAAAACCCTTTTAATTTCCACCAAAACCCTGAGATTGACTTTACTGTCCTTCAAAAAGAAGATTTCTCTATAATCCATGTGATATTTGTGTGATCAACTAACTCTTAGTCGAGTAGTATTTCTTTTCCTAATACAAAAAGATGTGTCGAATCGAAACCCTTTTCCTCTTAATTTCCCCCTCAAACAGTTTGAGGGTAAAGTTAGTCTTATGATATTATGACTGTAGAGAGCTAGAGCAAGGCAAAACATTTTGTATATCTTTTTCTGTTTCTGGGTTTTAGGTTTGAGACTTCCTTTTTGTTTGTTAGGCTCTTGGTTTCCTTGTTTTTTTTGGCAGCCGATGGATTTAGATGTTATAGACCCAAAAAGATATTGTAAGGTTTCACATTACACATTTTCTGATAGGAATTTTATGATCTAAAATTGAGGGATTGTTTTGTTTTGATATTCTGTTGGTCGTAGTTATGGTTGGAGCCCTTCTGTTGTTCTTTGGGCTTAGTTTATTTACTTATTTTGGGCTATTTATGACTTTTTGGGTCCCTTTCAATTGAATGGTCACTCTCAAATAGAACATATTATTGCTGGAAATAGTTTTGCATGAAGCTTCCGTTGAAGTTTATTTGAGGGAAAATGCTAGGTTTACCACATTTTTCATACCACAATTGTACCCCCTCTCTAATAGAGGTAGGCCCCATTGTATTGGTGGGCTCCACCTCTATTAGAGAGGTGGTACAATTGTGGTATGAAAAATGTGGTAAGCCTAGCACACGCTTGTAGGGCCCACCATATATTGTAATTCATTAATCCAAATCATCTATTTGGTTGATATTCATTCGAAGATCATCTTTGAAAAAAATCACTTGAATGAGATATCATTTGATCACTCAATTAAATTATTGAAATTTTTGTACTTTCTTGACGCACCGTGTTCATTGACTTTGTAGGACACAATTAGATGTCTAAATGGTTTCTGATTTATGTAATTTTTTGTAAAGATGATCTATAAATGAAGATTTCAAAAATAGATGGTTTGGATTGTTAGAAAAATATTCGTAAGATACCCTAAAGGTTCTACCTGAAATAAAATTATTTGAGAAATATCTCAATAGAAGGAGACTATGTGTATATTTGCATAATTAAAACACCTGATTTGCACTATCTCTGGAGATACTTGCAAGACTATTACAACTTGTTAATTCAAATTCAACAAATTTACGCTATCTGTAAAAGTCAACCACTATTATGTATGTAACCCACTATATACATAATTATAATCATAATCATATGATTCAACTTGAAACCCCATTCAACTAAGTGAATACAACTACCCATAAAATCATAAACTAGTTGATACCATAATTATTTAATATAAACAAATTTTGAATCCGTATTTTCTGTTTAGTACCGTGCCTTTATGCTGCTTGGTTCATATACTCGTAGTCTGCTAGTGATGAAAATGTTTGAGATTAAATTTATTGAAGATTTCCTGATTTTGCTAGTTCTGTTTGCCAACCGATTATAATTCTTTGTATGTTCTGAAAACTTTGTTCAACATGGTGGGTTTTGTAATTTAGAATAGAAGCTTAAATTTTATGAATAAAACCTACTCACTTGGGAAATAATTGTTTTTTAAACAAAGCGAATCTGAACATATGCTCCCTCGGATACAAAGCAAATTAAAACACCAACTTGTCCAAACATAATGATGATGACATGAGCATTGGTTACAAACACTAATAATTAGTTTATGGTCATTAATTTGGATGAATATGTGGTGTTGAGTTTGGGGTGTGGGGTTGTCTTGTAGTATGGGGGCAGCTTCTAATTATATATGGAGCTGGAGGTGAATTTAATATATATCTTCCCCTATGCTGGTAGCATTCAGGACTCTTCAGGAGGTAGAGTTGGGGGTTTGGCATGATGAGGTTTTGGTCTCACAATGGGAGGTAAAGAACTTGATGCTTTTTTTTAAATATAATATAATTCTAAATTAATCTAATTTATGGAGAAAGGGATTTGACCTTTGGTGTAGGAGGGGCGGGCTCACTACCTTAGCCAACTGGCTTACATCTGTAAAGAACTTATTGATTTGACGGGTGGCATGGCTTCTCTACTATGAGAAAATGGTTTTGCTATTCCCGACCAATCACGAAATGCCAAGTGGAAAAGTTATCACGCGTGACATAACGTGATTAGTAGGGGATAACAAAACAGTGCTATACCTGTTGCACACAAGCAAGGTCTAAAATATCGAGAACATATTGGACTCATTCAAGGTTAAAGAAAACTTAAAAAACCCTAGCCTCCCTCTCTCTCCTTACCGACAACCAACCCTTTCTAAGCTAGGTGAGGTGTCCATTGCCGCTCCTCCCCTCCGCCCATCTTCTCCATTCCTATAATCTCTCCCATATTTTTCCCTTCCTTTCATCATCTTTCCCCTTCTTTCCACTTCCCTTGGGGCTTTTGCTAGCCCTTCTCTCCCATTCCTCTTCTCCTCCCCAGATCTACTTGGATCTTAGGCTTTTAGTCTCGAATTTTTTGGATCTAGGTCTGTTTGTGTGTTTTTTTTTGCTTGGCTATTTTTGCATTGTTCTAGGTGGCTGGTGTTGTCTCCATCTCGGTGGCTGCAACAGTAGTGACGCTAGATTAGGTCTCTCTTCAGGAGAGTTGGAATATTTGGTGGCTGATGTTTTGTCTTTGTTTCAACAATCGCGGTAGCATCGACGCTGGTTGTAGTTGTTGGCATGTGGTGGTATGTCCTTTGAGGGTTTTCGTCTTCGGTTTTAGCATATATTTTGCTGTCATTTTCAATTGTTTTGTTGCTCATTTGCAGCTCGTCTCTACTCTGTGCAGCCCGAAGACCTATGTTTGGTCATAGGAGTTCCTTTGTCAGGTTCTGAGTTGAGTTGGAGTACTTTTAAGAGACCTATCTTGTTATTATTTCGTGCTCTTCAACTGTGTGCTTTCTTGGGTTTCTATCCTTTGTGTGTTTTTGCAGTTCGTAGGCGGTCAAAGGACTATGAGTTTTTCTCATAAAAGGCTTCTTTTAACAGTTGGGATGCGGTATGGTTCTCTTTATGGGTCTACTGTGTTAGTGGTTAATTGTTTTTTTGTTTTGTTCTTGTAACGGTCTTTTGTGGTTCGGGTCTTAGTCCTTGGTATGTGTGGTACTCTTTCCTACCCTGGGGTTTGTCTAAAGTGGTTTTCCTAGGAAGGTTTTAATGAGGCTATTGTATTCATGCTAGTCTTTGTATGCCATTTGGGCTTATTAATGAAATCTTCTTCTATGAAAAAAGGTCTAAAATATTGAGGGTTTCGGAAATATCAGAGGTCCAAAAATACGGAAATATCAATAAAAATATCGGGAAATTATCGATATCGAGAAAAATTGAATAAAACCCACAAAAATTGTAAGAAAATTTTGATTGAAACTTTAGACGTTGTTTATTTTGTCAATTATCTATTATTTTGATTTATTTAAGTTGATTATATAGCGAGTTGTGAAACATTGTAAGTATAGAAAATATGTAGTAATTAATGAAAAAAGATTAAACGCCCATAATCATTTATTTATAATGATTTACTATTACATTTTACGCTTTATACATTGCATGATAAGATACATGAGTGACTTAGTACCACATAGAGTTCCTATGAGGTTCAAAATTTTCATTGTCTTCATCGTCTCTATTTGTAAAGTATGTGTACTGTGAAGAGTAATCATCAAATGATAAATCCCCAAAATAGCTTTGCATGTAATTGTTAACATTCTACCTATATGGATCCAAGATTGGTTGACATTTCCCATAAGAAAAATCATTTAAAGATTGGGCCTCAGATTTTGTCCATGAGCCGCTTGATTGCATCACAAAAGGCATGGGATACGAAGGGTAGGGAAAGAGTTGGTTTTGCGTACAACAAATTCATTAGTGGTGTGGGGGATAAGGCATTGGAGGAAGAATTGAAGTGGCACGGGTTCGAATCCCCATGCATACGCTCGTACAAGCTTTTTCATTATTTTTTTTCCTATTCTATGTCCATGTTGCGTTATTATCGCTATTATCACGATATATTGACCAAATGTTGATGTTAATTGAAGGATATTATCGGTGTCGAAATTTTCTAAAAAATTTCACGATATTATCGATATTTATATGATAAGTACATAGATATGTTCCAAAATATCCCCCTCCCGAAAAACGATAATATCCTCAATATTTCGGCAATATTATCAATATTTCACTCATTGCACACAATTACGTTTCTCCTCTACTATAGCACAATCTCCAAACAATAGCACAAGCAACTTTGAGAAACTTTTGAAAGCAATTTTCCATCAAAATCTTGATATTGATTTGATTGCTCTCCACAAGAAAACATTCTATGTAACCAATATGACACGTGTGATCATATAGCCCTTAATCTATTAGTACTTTATTTCTTCTTCTGAAAACAAGAAGAGGTTTCAAATTTAAATCCCTTTTTTGTTAATTTTTTTTTTAAAAAATGATGTTGATGTAGTGCCTATTAAAGATGGCTCCGCGGCAAAGTTAGTCTAATGAGATTCTAAGATATAGATGGTTCGTTTAGTTCAAGATTTAGAAGCTTAATAATGGATATAAAATTGCATTCCCATATTTGGTAAATGCATTCTTAAGAATGCAATACCTAATTCATTGGTATGAAATTCTCAAGTAGGGAGAATTTCATACCCTTAGTGCTCCTTGGGATACTCTGTCTATTGATCCTTAAAATGGTTAGTGCTCTTTGGGAAACTCTTCGTCTATTGATCCTTAAAATGTGGTCTAGCGCAGTGGAAAAGAGCGTTAACTTGCAGGTTAGTGGTCTCATATTTGAATATAGATGACACATTAGTAGTGTGTATGTGAGAAACCCTTTTGTAGGATTTAGACTATCGCTTATATTAAAATAATAATAATAATAACTGAAGGGTGTTGTTGAAAAACTGAAAAACTTTTCATTCATAATACTGCACAAACCACACATGGGAACACGAGAAAATGGCTTTTCCAAATTCTCACTTCCCCGTGTTCTCAAACATGGGAATAAACGTCCGACATTCCCATCTCGTGGGATTAGACATGGAAATTTCATTCCCATGAAATCTGCAAACCAAACGGCCCAAAGAGTTGGAACAATGCAAAGATTTTGTTTATCTTTTGGTTGGGCCACTATGTTCCTGGGACTCCGTTTATTGTATCTGGGCCGTTAGATTTCGGCCTCCCTGTTTTGTTTGTTACCTCAGCGGAGGTTGGAGCCCTTTTCTCGTTCTTTGGGCTTAGTTATATTTCCTTGTTTTGGGCTATTTCTAAATTATTTGGGTTGTGCCTTTTCTGCGTTTGACGTCGTTTATTGTTTAATTTGTTTGATTTTTGAGTTGGACCTGGTTGGGTCCTTCTCATTTAAAGGTAGGGTCAGTCCCAAATGGAAAATATTATTGCTGGATGTTTTGTGGGCTTATGGCCTAAATTAGTTGGAGGAATAATGCCATTCAAAAGACTGAATTAACATGACCCACATTTTTCCATCCTAGAAAATTTGTTCCTTAAGCAGATCATGGCTACTGATGAAGTAAAGAAGAAAGGGATGCTTAAAATATATATATATATATATGTGTGTGTGTGTGTGTGGAGTTTGAGTTGAGGGATCTCTCAAATAAGCTTATTTGAGAGACACCTTGTAGGGCACACTCTTTGTTGTATTTCACTAATCCTAACTGTTTATTTTGTAGATATTCATTCAAAGATCATCTCTAAAAAAATAACTTGAATCCGATATCATTTGACCATTCAATTGAAATATTGAAAATTTAATACTTTCTTGAAGCACTGTGTTCATTAATTTTGTAGGACACAATTGAATGTCGAAATAGTTTCCGATTTGTCTAATTTTTTTCAAGGATGATCTATAAATGTAGGCTTAAAAAATAGATGGTTTGAATCGTTGAAAAACAATTCATAGGGGACCCTATATATACAAAGAGCTTCAATTGAGGGATCCCTTAAATAAGCTTATTTGAGAGACACCTTTGTAGCCTACTCCGCATTATATTTCACTAATCCAAACCATCTATTTTTTAGATAATCATTTAAAGATCATCTCTATAAAAAATCACTTGAATCCGATATCATTTGACAATTCAATTGAGTTATTGAAATTTTAGTATTTTCTTAAAGTACCGTGTTCATTGATTTTGAAGGACACAATTGGATGTCGAAATGGTTTCCGATTTGTATATATTGAACTACTTTTTGTTGCCATATTCTACTGCTAGATTCACACACACACACACACACATATATATATATATATATATATATATATATATGCTCTTCCATTGATGAAGCTGGCATTATATTTATAGTGAATTTCGTGATGTGGATTATTGTGTTTGCGGACCAATCATTCTCTGTATGTTGTGAAAGCTTTGTTTATCATGGTGGGTTTTGTCATTTAAAAACATAGACAGTATCAACCAACCAATTTTACAATATCATAAAACACAAGTAATAGTATTACTGCAGTTGGAAATTGATATTGCATACATATATAAAGCAAGAGACAACATGCTCAATCAGCCACAAGTGAAGAAACAACTTGCTGATACATAACCACATGACATGAAAATTCCATGCAAATAACTAGTAATTATAATGGAGTCACACTAGAAGCTGCTGCAAAATGAGTTGGTGTCCAGAACTCTTATTTTTAGCTAGCAACCGGCTCTCTCTCATTTATTCTAACTCACTAGTTGAGATGGACAGGTGGAGTTCAGGGCTTGTGGGGTGGACTGTAGTATGGGGGAGGCTTCTTCTTATATGGAGTTGGAGGTAGAGGTTTCTTCCCTTCTGGCTTTTTTGGGGGTAGAGGAGCCTTGATTGGAGGAGGGTGTTTAGGGTAACTAGGTGTGGGTGGTTTCACAACTGGAGGTAGAGTTGGTGTCTTAGGATAAGGTGGTGGAAGTGGCTTGGTCACCGGTGTAGGCGGCGGTACATGTATAATAGGAGGCTGAGTGCTTGGTGGTTTGCCATAAGGTGAGGGTGGTGGTGGCCTCACCACTCTAGGAGGCAGAGTTGGTGGTTTGGGTTTGGGCACTATTGGTGGGGATGGCTTCTTGATGGGAGCTGGGGGCTTGTAAATAGGAGGAGTTGGTGGTTTGGGTTTGGGCACTATTGGTGGTGATGGCTTCTTGATGGGAGCTGGGGGCTTGTAAATAGGAGAAGGAGTGGGTGGCTTGGGTTTTTCATTGTACTCAGCTAGAGATGAACTGATGAGAACCACCAGGCCAAACAATAGCACAAGCAACTTTGAGTAACTCATGGTGTTTTTTGTGATGGTATAAGATCTAGACGGCATCGGTTGCTATTTATAGTGCTCTGTCGGCAGCACGTGTCAAAAGATCTTGGTCATTTTGTTTCATAGTTAACAGTCAAGGATTTTCAAATTCATGAGAAGAAAAGTAAGATTCTTTTGGCCGAATAAAAGTTTAGAAGAGGGGAGGGCAGGGCATATCAAGGTCTCTTTGAGGACTTACAGAGGGGGTTTTAGTCCCCTTTTTTGGTTTTTACAGATTACCTACCAAGAGGGATTATCAGCAGTGGAACTCGAATATAGACTTTGATAGCGAAGAGAATGATCCTTATCAATTCAACCAACCCTCGTTGGCAGAGAAGTAAGATTTTCATTTGTTATGGATGATTGTTGATACAAGTGCTGTTGAGAAAGGATCTTGTAAATGGTAAATTCTCTTAATCATTTGAGCAATAAATTCTTTATAAATAATCTGACCGATTGATTATTGATTGCAATAATGGTAACTGTAAATAAAAATTGAGTTTTAGTATTTAATGGAAAATGACATGACAGTATTTTACTAGTTGAAAATACCCAAGTTGTTGTCGGTGTAGATAAAACAAATGATTCACTCTTCCAAGATGTGGAGATTTGAATTTGTGTACGTCTAGCATTAATCTTTTCAAAAGATTTTGGACTTTTGTGTGAATTTAAGTTAATTTGAGTTTACATTATGCGTTCCATGGTCTATATAATTTAGACGGGTTTAATTTTCCACGTTGAATGACTTTTGTATGTGGACTTTTCCCCCCCATCCTTCTTTTTTATTGTCCTCTCCTCCGTTGTCGTTAGTTTTGTCGCTTATCATCCTTGTGGTGTGATAATAATTGGAAACGAGTGTTTCTATTATGGTCTCCCAAGCTATGTCATTAAAATCTAACTTAGTTTGTGTTGGTATCAGAACTCTTCCAATGGGACTACTGAGGGAACTGAGGCCAAGCCATTGATATGTCAGCTTAGCGTTAATGAAGAAATAAATATATTTGCTAACCATCGATGCCTCCGTTCAGCTTCAGCTTACTTTATTTTGTTAGGTCTTACAACTTTTTTATTTTACTTTTAAATATAAGCGATAGTTTAAGTGGAGGGAGGTTTCTCACAAACTACCGAGGTAATATGGGACTAGTGTGCAAGTAAATGTCATTCTTCACTCGGCTAGACTCTGTTAACATTATGCCAACAGTAAAAAAAGAAGATGTATCACTGAATCACTATAGGTACGGTATTATTTCACTTTCATCTTTTACTATCTACTTTCACCGTACTATATCACTATCAGAACAATGCAAAAATTTTGGAATCAATTAGGGAACGAAGGTGTGAATGTTATATCTCCGTTCCCTTTTGTAATAAAATATGTATAGAGTTGAGCAATGGTCACAAAATTCGTTGCTTTCCAAAAGATTGCTATTTCATTTCTGGTTAAATAGTCGTGTAGTGGAAAAAAGCGAATCTTCAGCAGCCGCGTTTCTTGATTTCCCTCATGGATTTGGTGAATTTGATGGCTGCTTGCGGACCAATTAGCCGAAGGACATGTGCTCTCCATCTAGCCCCGTCATAGTCTGTATAGCTCTACCTAAAAGGTAAAAATCAGAGAAAGGAGAGATCGGACTTGCGACCAAATACATAGTGAGACACATTACAAGATAGAAGTTTTGCAATAACTCTTGAAAGATCTCGAGCCCCTCGATCTGAATTGGTTTTGCATTGGATGCTCATATTTTATATTATATATATGTATATAATAACGTAATATATTTACTAATCTTGTTTTTACAGAAAATTGTTAAGGATTATTGCAAAACGAAAGTGTATTTGTTTATTTGTTTGGGTTATTCCCACAATGTGCATCCCACCGCCGCGTATTTTGCTTTCTCTATAGTCGTTAGGTCCATTCACGTCGATATTATATTCAATCTAATTTTCGCTTTCAATTACCAGTGTCCACTCGGTTTTCTTGACGTTTTGATGTCATGTATTCGACCCGAATATCGGATATCATCTGTCTCTTCCGTTGATGAAGGGATAAATGCCATCGAATCAGAAGATCTTACTTTTTCTAAGGGGGCTTTTCTCTTGTCTCCTCCCAATCTTCGTCGACTAAGATCTTACGTTTCTTTTTCTTCTTATATATTTCTACCTTCTTAATCACTATACGAAGGATTATCTTTTGGGTGCTGTTTGAAAATTCAATCTAATTATGGCTTTCAATTACTAATTATGACGTTTTGATGTTATGTGTTGATTGATTTTCAAACTAATTATGGTTTCTGGTGGAAGTCAAAATTAGAGAAAGCAACCCTTACGGCCTAGAAAAAGAAAAAGGTTAGACGGCACTAACTTCCTGGTTAAGGATAAGAATTTGAACTGGCAAATCAGTGAACCGGAACCGAATCTGTATGAACTGGCTATATTTATATCTAGTTTTTAATTTATTTTTACAGATGTCTTGTTCTCATTGTTGATTCTATACAATTAGTACATAAGTAATTTAACAAAAAAAGCAATTTTCTAAAACGGTCCTCCTTTTTTCTCCTTCTATGGTTTGGTCCTCTATTCACGGCAATACTTTGGCCACTGAGGTGATTGAGCATAGCCATTGACAATAATACAATTTAAAGTCTTAAACTCTATACTTAGCTTGGGTTAAGTATTCCATTAGTGGCAGAATGTTAAGGCTAAATATACGCTATCTTAAAAAGTCAACCACAATTATATATGTATAGCACTATAAATATACAATACAAATTTATAAATAAACCCAATCCTAGACATGTATTTATAGAAAAACCCAAGCACTATTTAAATATAGAAACACACCCAAAATCAATCCCAAAGTCAACTTTTTGGGTGTGTTTATAAATGAATTTTGAGTGTGTGTAATGATGGGTTTTGGTTGTGTTTATATGTTTAAATAGTGCTTGAGTTTTTTTATAATTTAAACTCCCATTTTGGGTGTTTTAGTGAAACTCCCAATATACAATCGTAAGGGTAATGCTATACTAGATCCCGAGCCTTTACATTTAGAGTCCACGCATTTATCCGTATTTGGCTTCATCTTGACCATTACAATGATCCAACGACTTAAAATATGACAGATCATTACATCATAAAGTTTTATTTTTATTTTTATTTTATTTTTCTAACTGACGTTACTGTTACCATTTCCTCAAAGCCTTCCCCCCCTGCTTGCTCTCTTCCCTCTCTAATCTCTCTCAATTTTTGCTTCTCATGAATATCTACTACTCAGCATCCTAAATTTAATTTCCTATTTTTAATACAATCTCAATCGATTCCCTATAAACATATGCTGAACCATCTCTCCTCTTCTGCCTCCATGTCCGAGTCACCACGAACCCGAGCTCTAAATTGGGAGTTCGGCTAAAAAAAAAAAAAAAAAAAAAAAAAAAATAATTTCATAACAGACACGTGGTATAAAATGCAGAGATACCACATCATGTGATATAAAAATGTGGTAAGACTAATATTATTCTAACCGTAATCATATGATTCAAACTTGAAACCCCATTCAACTAAATGAAGACAACTACCCAAAAAATCATAAACTAGTTGATATAAAAATTATTTACTATAAACAAATTTTGAATCTGTATTTTCTGTTAAGTATAGATGTAGGACTAGGGTTAAGTATTAAGTTGGATGATTTTTTTGCCTTTTTACTATAATTATTCTCTCCGCTGCTAAGGGATGGGTTAAGGCCTCCCTTGCTGCTGTGATTAAGGTGGATAAGGTGCATTCTTTTATCTCTTGGAAACTTCCTCGCCCTGATCAGTTTAATCTTAATGTTGATGGGTAGGTGCCTCCTCTGGATGTATTGGGGCTGGGGATGTGATTCGTGATGCTTCTGGTGGCGGATTGGTGGGTTTTCAGTGAACCTTGCCCAGGGACAAGTAGATTTGATGGAGGAAGGGTGAGTTGGAGACTTGATGAATAGTTCATAACGAACGAGAGGCTACAAACCCAGGGAGGCTAGGGTTAATTTAAATTTAATATAATATAATTGTTTTGATCTTCAGAATTATTGCTATGAGAAACAAATAAAAATAAGACAATATTCATTAATTGACATGACATGACTACATCAGCCAGCACATAAGGTAGTCGACTAATGTGGTCAATTTTGTGTGTCTAAATAGCATCACTGGAATTTATTGGTACGACAATGACATTGAGATAGTTAATGTAATTTTTCAATTTTTACAATAATTTTAATGAAATTGAATGAATGATTGTAAGAAAACTGAATTAGCTAGTTATACAATGTTTCTTGTCAGTATATGTTAATTGTCCATATGTCCCAAATAATTCAATGGCATAGTTTGAAAAATTCAATCTAATTCTGGCTTTCAATTGCCAGTGTCCACTCGTTTTTTCCTGACGTTTTGATGCCAATGCCAGTACCATGTACTCCTGTTTGGCTTTCAATCGTTTGAGCTTATGGTAGTTTCTTGTGGAAATCAAGCTAAATACTCCTGTTTGATTTTCTAACTTAGAGAAAGCAACCCTTACTGCCTAGAAAAAGAAAAAAGTTAGCCGGGCCTAACTTCTGGTTAAGGATGTGACTTTTAACAGGTAAATCAGTGAACTGCGTTGGTTCGAGCCAAATAAACCAAAATAATAATAATAATATAATTGTAACAAAAAATTGAACCAAGTATGTATGAACTGGTTCAATTCACGACTTTAAGCTTCTCAAATTCGAACCAGAGATCGGCTATATTTTTATTTAGTTTTTAATTGATTTTTACAAGAGTCTTGTTCTCATTCATGGATTCTACGCCATTAGTCCATAACTGGTTGCATAGGATCTCATATAAGTAACTTTTCCTCTAAATATTGCCTCCCAAGCTCAAAAGCTTGCGAACTGCTGAAAGGGAGCCAAACCGAACCTACCATTTTTGGTCCGGTTGGATTTGTTATCAGCGTGTATTTCCAAAGAACTGATCTAATTTGAATCGATGTTCGGTTGACGCTTCTAAGGGTGAGACTGACCAAACCCACCGATATCCACCCTACTAGTGGTTAATTATGAAGTGAAAGCATATCCATATATGTTTCAAGTGGACACCAATGAAAGTAAGACAACATAATTATCATTGTGATAAGCACATAAAAAATAAATTTAACTTGAAATTAATGTCTATATGGTCTTCCTTTGAAAGATCTATTATCATTGTGATAAGCACATAACACTATTACAAAAAATGAAAAAGACGACCAAAAAAAGACGACGGTAGAAGAAAAAACCGTCGTTGTATTTAAAAAGACGACGATAACAAAAAACCGTCGTGGATAAGTGACTTAAACAACTAAAAAACGGAGGTATTGTTGAATATTTTTTTATAACGACGCACACAAATAAAAAAGCGTCGTCTTATTAAAAAGGTTTTCTTCAGAGTTAAAATCTGACCAAAAAACAACAACAGCAGGTATGACAAGCGTCGTCTTTAAAAATCAAGTGTCCTTTTTTTGGTAAAGACATGATTGTTTTGAAAGAACTATTGTCTATTATATGTAAAGATGACAGTTTTTTTTTTTAAAAGGGTAGTCTATTATGAAGTAAAGACGACGGTTTTTATAAAAAAATGGTCGTCTATTATGAAGTAAAGATGACGGTTTTTTTTAAAAAGGGTTCAAGATCATATAGTACGGATCGTAAAACGGAGTCCCGGATACTCCAGGAATGCCAACCCTAGAACCAAGTTTATAGTAAACAGTTCAGTTACAAATCAGGAACAGAAGAAAGAACTACGTGTGGCTTGATCCCTCATAAAGGGTATGTAGGCAGCCTACAGTTATCAGGTGCAGCCACGAGTTGGAGTCCTCCAGTTTGTGTTATTGTTTATCAGGGCATTTTGGTCTTTTACTATCCATAGTCACCAGGTGTTAGTTTTAAACAGGTTTCAACCCGGATTCCAAAGTGGAATTTGGGTAAGGTCGTTTCAAAAATGCCAATATAATTGGAGAGAACCTTGGGGAGTCGTGAGGCAAGGATCCAAGGGATTGATGATGCAGCTTCTTCTTCTCTTCCATGTTTTAGTTTTATTTCTTCTTTGAGTTTTCATATTGTTTTTATTTTCACTTATATCTAGCTAAACTCCTTGATTAAGGTTGAGGGGGAAACACGCCATTATGAAATAAAGTTCTCGTTTTTATCTTTCAATTCCCAACTATTATATTCTTCAATGTTTATAATTTCGCTTCACATCATTAATAAATTAATTTTCTTTTCACCACTTCGATCATGTATTTGTGGTAGTTCAGAATTTAAGTTAATCTATTAATGCATCCTTGGTTTGTATTACTAGTATACAAATTTCTTCAATCATTTGTAGTTAAATAATCTTTTTCACATAGGATGCTCAGAATTTGTACTTATGAAGGTAAGGGGAATTTATATAAAATTCATTAAAATGCATGTTTAATTGATATATCTTGAGAAAGCAGTAAATTGATTTCTAGATTGCTACTCCAGAGAATTGTTAGATAGATAATTAGAGTTTTATAGAATATTGGCGTGGAATCTAAAACCTTAGTTATTTTTCTCATTCATTTAATCCATTCTAGTTATTATTTGCATTTTCAATTTTTATGCTTTATTTAATTTTCTTTTCAACCAACAAATCAACTTTGAATCAACTAGGTTAGCAATTGAATTAACTTGGGTTGGATTAGTTTTCCATCATTTTCACACAAGTATTATAAATTTAAAACAACACATTCGGGTGGACAACAAGTTTAAAGTATTCATAAAGTAGCATTATTTATAGAGAACCAATATGAGTTCTTTCTCTCTTCTTGGATTTAGGAGCTCCTAGAGGTCCACCACATAGCTACCAAAGCGAATCCCTTGTAACCAACCAAAATCGTTCATCTTTCCCATATGGGATGAGATTCAGAAGGTTCTTCATAGCTTTGAAGTTGATGACGACGGAAAAAAACAAGTACCTTTGAAATTGCAACAAAAGCATACTGCAGATTTTTCTTCCAAAGAAGATTTGAAATTATTTTTTTTTTTTTTTTTTTTTTTTTTGATGATATTTCATTCAACCAAATTATGGAAACATATAGAAAAAGAAAAATGGATGAAAAGTTTGGTATTTTTTGCCCGGTTAATGATTTTGATTACGATTGAAAAGTATTATTTAGACAGGTGTCAAGATTTTAGAGAAAAAGGAGCTCGCATTTTCCTTACTTCAAGGCCCAACCTCACTATTTCATCTTTTGATGGACAAGTAATTATCTATATATATAAAGAAAAAGGCAGAGAATGGTGAAACATTCAAAATATCAGAAAATGCCATGCAAACATTAATAATTGAAATTATTAATTAAATGATAATAATATGGTAAATTCACATTTTTCATATAAAAAAATTAAAAATAAAAGAAAAATCAGATAATGGATCCTATTTTTATGGAACACAACTACCCCATTTTTTTTTAAAATTCTAAAATAAATTTAAATTTTTTTAAAAAAGCCTCTTGCAGACGCGGAAGAGTGTGCGGAGAGGCTAGTATTACAATTATTAACATAATCTATACCACGTTCCACTAACTTTATACCACGTCTTTTTATTTTATTTTTTCCTCTACTGATTCAATGTTACCGTATATCACACTGACACAGTGTCATTAATAATTTTAAGATATTGTATATCACACTGACACAATGTATAATCAACTATTGTTAATACGGTATGAGTACATTTACAACACTTGATACAATGTTATTGATATAATTAAAATTGTACTCTGTCAACAATATTGTACACAGTATTTGCGTGGCGTCATGTTTTTGTTAAAGATATTTCAAAGAAGCTAACAAGGGCACTACTTTGTAAATCATTGATCTCAAGTTTGAACCTTATGGCACATTTGTAGTATGTGCGTGAGAACAGAACATTTGTAGTATAGTTGATCATCCAAATAAAATGAAACCATAGTTAGCCCAGATAACAAAACTATTGTTAATCACTAACAAAAAAGCAACTCCAAACTCAAATCTTACCACAAAAGGCACAATGAGAACAAAATCTACATCATCTATTTCAAAATCAACTTCTCAAACCAAAACATAACTACAAAATTGAAATAAGAATCTAATATAGAAAACACATACCTCACTAGATGAAAAATAGAGCTTTGCGTGAGAAGAAGGAATATGAGAGAGAGAGAGAGAGAGAGAGAGAGAGGGTGTCATTGTCGATGGAGCAAATAAGGAAGAGGAGAGAGAGAGAAGGCATTACGTCGTCGATGAAGCAAAGAAGGAAGATGATAGAGAGGGTGTTGTCGTCGATGGAGTGAATAAGGAAAAGGAGAGAGAGAGAGAGAGGGGGCTGAGATCTGGTTTTAAATAAAAGGGTAAAATTATATTTTACCTTTATAATTTAGACAGGCCCAACGAATCTGGGTCTCCTATTTGGGCATATCCAAAACAAAATTTGATTCATAAAGTATTAAAACCCAAACAGAAATTTCTCAAATCCTAATTAGTATTGATTTTTATGTCTAATACCTAATTTTTCTTAACTTATAGGATAATGCTATGTGGGACATTTTTAATACCATCTCACGTGGCAGTTGAGGTGGACATTCAACTCATTCAAATTATATATATGAATAATACTAGTCTTACCACATTTTTATACCACAATTTTATACCATATGATGTGGCAGCAGATGTGTACATACCACATCATGTAAAATACTAGTTTCTGTTTTTCTAATTTTATTTATTAAAATACACTTCATTCATTTAATTGATGTGACATATGATATGGACATGCCACATCATGTGGTATAGAAATGTGAGATAAAAATGTGGTAATATATTTTTTAAAGATATCAGTTTCTTATAGTTTTCATTAATTAAAAAAAATTCAAAAACTTAACCCTTGAGACTTTTCAATTTCACGTTATCTGTTGGTCTTCCCAAATTCCCTCTCTTCCTTTGCCGTCGATCTGCCGCCGCTCCACTCCCTCCACCTTTAATTTTTTGTTAGTCCACCTTTGAGCTGATGTCTACAGTCTATGGTCAATGGTAGTTGAGGGGTCATAACATTGCTCCTTGCATCACCAGCTCCGACCACCTCCATAACCTCTCATAGAGGGACGGATGATGTTGATCATGATATGGGTCTTGATCAAGCAGATTTGTAGTTGTTCTAACATGTGTACTGACCAAAAAGCCAAGGAGGAGAGAGCCTTGCAGCGGCGAAGAGGCAATGGATCGGCTACATATGTCCGGCAGAGTGCCGTCAATGGAGGGGAGAGGAAGTAGGGAGAGATGGAATTGGGGGAGAGTCGACAAACAACGTGAAAGAACTCAAAGAGTCTCTAATAAAGTAAAAAGAAAATATATATAGAAAAAAAAAAAAAAAAAAAAAAAAAAAAAAAAAAAAAAAAAAAAAAAACGAATAAATAATAATTTTATTTATTAATGATTACTACAAAAATTGAAATAGACGACGGTGTCTTTGAAAAACGTTGTTAAATCAACCACCATCTTTTGGTGTTAAACTACGACGCTGATTAACCGTCGTCTATTATTTTGTAAAGACGACACTTTTACTCAAAACTGCCGTCTATTAAAGACGATGATTTGTCTAATAGAACCGTCGTTTATTATATCGAAAGACGTCGGATTTGTTAAAAAACCGTCGTCTATTAATTGTAAAGACGACAATTTCTTTAAATATTGTCGTCTATTAACTCTAAGACGACTGTTATCAACTGTAAAACTGACATAGTAATTTTACATTTTAGCTTCTTCTTTTCTTGTTTCCAATGGTATCAGAAATCTATACTCAAATATGCTATTACCCAATCAAGAGAATAATAGAACAAAATAAAATCTAAAAAATGAAAGTACTCTAGGGTTGCTAGCTGCAAGCTGCAAGCCTAATTACAATAATACACCAAAATTCATATACCAAATTATCCTTTAAAGTCAAGTTCTCCATATGTATATAGAGCTATACATTCATCATCACCGATTTTCCTCTGCATTCTATCTGAACTTCATCACTTTGTTCTTGGGTGTGTGAGTTAGCTGCCTTCTTGCACATTTTTTCATAGGCACAGTAAGACACAAGCTTGTACGAAAAATTAGTGATTTTACAGCAAGAAAATAGTTAGGTCTTCGCTCTAAGTGAAATCCAATAAAAACAAAACATTACACCAATAACTAAATGAGGGCCTATATAGCATAAAACATGTTTAACATAACTAATTTATTATTATTATTATTATTATTTTGAAAAAGATGCTTTATTTAAAAATAATAAGCACTACAAAAGTGTACAAAAGATGCATTGAAATAATCAATATTATCTAAAATTTAAGCATGAGAAATAGGAACAAATGCATAATCTTAAAAAAAATCTCGCGTATGAACCACTCAAAGAGAAACAAAAAAAAGAAAAAAAAGAAAAAGAAAGATCACCCCCTTAGTTCTGCCCATCAAAGAAAAGAAAACTTTATATTCATTATTCATACCATGTTTACCGACTATAATTTCTTTTTGTTGGATCATATGTTTACCGACTATATTGTAGACCGCTTTTGTAATAGTACGAGATGGTATCAAAAGTAAGCATGCATGCATGTATCCTTATTATTTTATGTTATCCAACATGTAGCACTGTATGACGGCAAGAAATCATAAACATTAAATTAACTTACTTTTGGCAAAAGCTATAATAGCATAAACGAAAGTATACTTGTATCAGATTCTTTTCAGCGTACACAACACAGATTTTGTGTTCGTCAGTCCACAGCTCGCTTGATTCTAGTGTCTAGTGTGCTAAGTGGAAAGATGAACAACTAGTTTAACTTGTTGTCCACCTATACTCGTAGGCGCACGAATCGACTATAGAATAGACATGTATAAGTGTGAGGTCATCCCCACAGAGAGTGTGAAATGTTAAATATTTCATAAAATGAAATCAATAGAACAACAACACCATGAATCACATTAGAATAAACCAATAAACTTAATAACAAATCAAGAACACTAACCTGGATTAGAAGAAGAAGACATGAAGTTCTGTTGGAGCCGTCTTCTATTCTTTGCAATACCAAATGCTAATATCTCAATAGGGCTGATAATATCTTAGTGTGTAATTGTAAGAATAGGGACTAGCTCTTTTATATTGATAACAAAACTCTAACATTTCTATTATATTTTAGGGATTGCTAATCTTATGTCATAATTCATGGATATCTTACAATATAACAAGGCCTATATAGCTTTAGACATATTGGACTCCAATACACACGGTCCAGCAAGCTATGTGAAATATATGTATTATAATTAATACTCAATTTTCTTCCAACATGAAAATGATGGAAAACTAATCCAACCCAAATTAATTCAATTGCTAACTTAATTGATTCAAAGTTGATTTGTTGGTTGAAAAGAAAATTAAATAAAGCATAAAAATTGAAAATACAAATAAACTTGAATAGGGATTAAATGAATGAGAAAAATAACTAAGATTTTAGATTTCACACCATTATTCCATAAAACTCTAATTATTTATCTAACAATTCCTGTGGAGTAGCAGTCTAGAAATCATGTTATTGATATAATTAAAATTGTACTATGTCAATAATATTGTACAAAGTATTTGCTTGGCGTCATGTTATTTGCTAAAGATATTTTGAAGAAGCTAACAAGGGCCTTGTTTTGTAAATTAGTGATCTCAAGTTTGAATCTCACGACACATTTGTAGTATGTGCGTGAGAAATTCCATCTTCCTTGTAATTTAGATTATCACTTAATTGTATTTGAAAAACTTAGATATTATGAAGAAAATAGAACATAAATTAAAAGGGGAAGAAAAAAGCGTAGTTTATATATAATAACAACACAAATGACACCGGATGCTTTACATGAGAAGAGCACAGTACTACTGCTATAGTCGTAACCGATCCGTACATCACAGTGACATTAGAAGAAATTAAACACACATAACACATCTCTTATTCTACATAATGACATGAACTTAGCAAGCTAGTCATTCATGCATGCATGATCAGTTTCAGTTGGGAAATGGAAGTTTGTGTGGTGGCTTGACAGGGCCAGTTGAGGGCTTTAGTTTCCTCGGTGGCTTTGATGCCACCACATTCTGTTCAAGATGGCGATCGTGATGAGGTGGCTTGTCTCCCTTGCCCTTAGGAGGCTGATCAACTGGCTTGGGTTTTGGCTTGGGCTCTGGCTTGGGCTCTAGCACCACATTCTGTTCAAGATGGCGATCGTGATGAGGTGGCTTGTCTCCCTTGCCCTTAGGAGGTTGATCAACTGGCTTTGGTTCTGGCTTGGGCTCTGGCTTGGGCACTGGCTTGGGCTCTGGCACCACATTCTGTTCAAGATGGCGATCGTGATGAGGTGGCTTGGGTTCTGGCTTGGGCTCTGGCTTGGGTTCTGGCTTGGGCTCTGGCTTGGGCTCTGGCTTGGGCTCTGGCTTGGGCTCTAGCACCACATTCTGTTCAAGATGGCGATCGTGATGAGGTGGCTTGTCTCCCTTGCCCTTAGGAGGTTGATCAACTGGCTTTGGTTCTGGCTTGGGCTCTGGCTTGGGCATTGGCTTGGGCTCTGGCTGTTCAAGATGGCGATCGTGATGAGGTGGCTTGGGTTCTGGCTTGGGCTCTGGCTTGGGTTCTGGCTTGGGCTCTGGCTTGGGCTCTGGCTTGGGCTCTGGCTTGGGTTCTGGCTTGGGTTCTGGCTTGGGCTCTGGCTTGGGCTCTGGCTTGGGCTCTAGCACCACATTCTGTTCAAGATGGCGATCGTGATGAGGTGGCTTGTCTCCCTTGCCCTTAGGAGGTTGATCAACTGGCTTTGGTTCTGGCTTGGGCTCTGGCTTGGGCACTGGCTTGGGCTCTGGCACCACATTCTGTTCAAGATGGCGATCGTGATGAGGTGGCTTGGGCTCTGGCTTGGGCTCTGGCTTGGGTTCTGGCTTGGGCTCTGGCTTGGGCTCTAGCACCACATTCTGTTCAAGATGGCGATTGTGATGAGGTGGCTTGTCTCCCTTGCCCTTAGGAGGCTGATCAACTGGCTTTGGTTCTGGCTTGGGCTCTGGCTTGGGCTCTGGCACCACATTCTGTTCAAGATGGCGATCGTGATGAGGTGGCTTGTCTCCCTTGCCCTTAGGAGGCTGATCAACTGGCTTTGGTTCTGGCTTGGGCTCTGGCTTGGGCTCTGGGAATGGCTTGTGCTCATCAAGTGGGGTTGGTGGCTTGGGTTTTGTGGGTGGCTTCGGCTTCTTTCCCTGAGGAGGCAATTTCCCATCCAATGGCTCCTCTAGCAAACGAGTTCTGGTTTCTTGTTTGTGATGAGGCGGCTTCTCACCCTTTGGAGGCTCGTCGTTGCCCGGGTTTCCTTTGTGCTCTGGTGGTGGCTTCTCTCCTTTTCTTGGTGGCTCATCTCTCGGGTGTCCTGGTTCATGCTCAGGTGGTGGTTTCTCTCCTTTTCTCGGTGGCTCATCTCCCGGGTGTCCTGGTTCGTGCTCAGGTGGTGGCTTCTCATCCTTGTGAGGCTCAACACCTGGTTTCTCCTTTGGTGGTGGCTTTTGTCCCTTAGGAGGCTCATTGTTCTCTGGTGGAGGCTTTTTTTCCTTTGGAGGCTCATTGTTCTCTGGTGGAGGCTTCTTTCCCTTTGGAGGCTGGTCATTGCGCTCTGGTGGTGGCTTTTGTACCTGGGGAGGCTGGTCATTGCGCTCTGGAGGTGGCTTTTCTCCCTTGGGAAATTGGTCCTCCACCTCTAACAAATGGTGTTCATTGTGGGGTGGCTTGTCAACTGGTGGAGGCTTCTCTCCTCCTTTACCCTTGGGTTGTTGGGTTGGGGGCTTATGTTCTGGGAATGGCAATGGCTCTTCCTTGTTAAGTTGTGTTGGAGGCTTGTAGATTTGTGGCTTTGGGTCATGGTTATCAGCAAGAGAAGGAGTTGTGGTGGTGAAAGCCACCACTCCAAGAAGAAACACTAGCAAGTATTTGGAAGACATCTTTGGGCTCTTGGAAGCTTTGGGATGATTTGAAACTAGTAGAAGCCGGTGGCTTTTTATAGTAATATGGGAGCACTGTCGTCGTGACACGTGTCGTTTTGCATCTGGAATTTTTAATGAAGTCTCTGGACTCAATGGTGTATTGCATTGTTGGTACAATTTATAAATGAATTGGGGTCCAATTGGATCCTCAGGAGTTGAAAAGTTTGACAATTTGCTATGTTCATACCTGGTGGGGACCTGAATGAAAGCTTGCACGACCGAGTGTTCACAACTCACATGCACAAATATCAGTGACCTGGAGTACCTGGTGCAGCTACTTAAAGCTCACTGGTTATAGATGGTGTTTTAACTTTTAAAAAGACTACGAAAAATAGAAAATCATTTATAATAACTTATTTTGCATGTGTGAAAAAAGAAGAAGAAAATATTACTTCTTTTTTTGTGCGTAGCTGAGCATAGCCAATTTCCCCTTTTTTTGTTGTTGTTGTTGTTGTTGTTGTTGTATGAAAGAGATGATAATAAGCACTATAAGAAGGTATAAAAAATAGCACTGGAATAATCAATACTATCTAAAATTTAACATGAGAGATAAGAACAAATATGTAATCTTAAAAAAGACTCGTGCTTGAACAACTCAAAGAAAAAAAGATAAAGAAAAAAAGAAAAAAGAAGCGGAAACATGTTCATACCATGTTTACTGACTATATACATTTTTATTTTATCAAAATGTTTACGTACTATATTGTAGACCGCTTTTGTAATATTACGAGATGCAATCAAAAGTAAGCATGCATGTATATATCCTTATTATTTTATGTTATCCAACATGTTGCACCGGATGAAGGCAAGAAATCATAAACATTAAGAGCCCGTCGTTTGATAATTATTTTATTTTTATTTTTAATTTTTAGTACTAGTATAGAGGAAAAAGAGAGAGAACGGAAGTGAGAATGAGAGTGAATATGAGATTGAGAGGGAATATGAGAAGAGATGAGGAGAGAGAGGAATAACAAAAGTGAAAACAAAAATTAAAAACTGAAATCTATTTCAAATTATTTTCACTTTTGTTACTCCTCTCTCCCATCTTCCCCACCCATCCACTCTCTCAATCTCATCCTAACTCCCATTCTCACTCTCATTTTCCTCTAATACTCTAGTTCAAAATTAGCTAACTTTTGGCAAAAGCTATTATATTGTTTTCAGCGTACACAACACAGATTTTGTGTTCGAAAGTCCACAGCTTTTGCTTGATTCTAGTGTCTACTGTGCTGAGTGGAAAGATGGACAGCTAATTTAGCTCATTTCTTTTTGTTTTTTTATATTATATATTAATAATACTAGCTAGCTAGCCCACAATGGGATTTCTCCTTTTCCCACTTGGGATTTGTATTTAATTGCAACTTGTTAACACGATCGATCATGTAAATTGCTTTCAATTAGAGATATCATTATAATAAAAACTAAAGTGCCCTTCAAGTTTGCCCAAGAAACACGAGTGCGTGCATGTGCAATTGGTCAGCACGGTGAGAAGACTCTGAAGGCATGAAATATTTGTATACGAGTCATCTGACTGCCTTCTCTTTTTTCCCTGACAGCCACCAGGTGAGCCAAAATTTTATCACATCACAGTACCAATGCATGCATGCCGCGTTTTATTTTGCAGATAATTTATTAGTGGCCTCTTTGATCGGTTGTGAACATATAGCAGTAAAGTCTACATTATAGGATAAGATCCTTAAATTATTAACGTCACTGCCGACATGTTAATTGTTATCACTCAGTAATTTTCAAACATGTCGGCTCTATTATTGCCTCGGGACAATGGCGCAGGAACCCTAGGGCTTATAGAATGGTTGCTTAACTTTAAGCATATTGAGCCAGTAGGGTATAGCTCAGTTAGTTTAGTTCTTCTACCTACACTTATGTGTGTAGAGTTTAAAATTATACCAACCTATATCCAATGGGTTCTTTAATATTAGTAAGATTTTTCTTAATTTTTGTTTAATTTCCAATTTCAATTGTTATTGTTAGCTTTTTATGAATTAGGGTTTAGGTGTTAAATTTTGGAGTCTTTTTTCTTATGCAATTTGCTAGGATTTTATTGATGGCTCGTCCTTTTTCTGATTTAATCTATTCATTACTTGATCTTTGCTTTTATAGTCTAATTGTCTCTTGGTTTTGTTTAATATTTGTAGATTGTGATTGTGCAATTGTAGATCTATATGACTATACTCCCTACTTCTATGTGTCCTCCCATAAAATTAAAAAATTGTTAGTTGAAGAAAGGTTGCTACCACTCATTTCTTTTGCATATTTAAAAATAAAATTACAAAAACCTATAGCCTATAGCCAATTAACTATGTAAAAAAGAAAAAAAAAAAAAAAAAAAAAAAAAAAAAAAAAAAAAAAAAAATAAAAAAAAAATCAATGGACTCTCATAAAAAAATTATTAGCCCACCCTTATAAAATTTCCTGAGTCCGCCCAAGCACTCAAGGAATATTTGTGTAAATCCTCATCCCCTAATTACTTGTAAATAAAAAAAAATAATAATAAATTAAGCAGCTGCATATGGAAGATAAATATGGAATTTTTTTATTTTTTATTTTTCACTCCTATTTAGATTCTTAGAGGTTCTAGGATTTGAGGTAGTATTTAGGGTTGTTATTCTGATTTTCATAATTAATAAATTTTGAGATTTTCTCATATTTCTTGGTAGATTTCAGTTTCTTTCTTTTGAGGCTTACATTTGTTAGCCTTTAATTATCACGCTATGTCACTTTATTTATTTTGAAAAAGAAAAAAGTAATTGAGACCCCACTTGTGTAATATTTTCAATGTACGAGGCCCATAACGGAATTGTGAAGGATATAAAGATATTACTTTACCAGAATTATGCGAAAGAAGTTGTTTTTAGGCGTCGAGAATGTCCATAACAAAGTTGCTTTATGAGTAAATGAACCCTACGTTGGATGACCTTATAATGTAACCACCACTAGTTCTGTTGTTGAAAAAACCAAACCAATTCGGCTGATATCTTCAATTGATTGTACAATTTGTCAACCGGACAATGGGAATTGGGAAACTTGTGAGCAGTGTAGGTGGGAAAGTCCTTCTGAAGTCAATCAATTCTTGAGATTGAAAAGAATCTAGCGAGCCCCATATGACTTGTAATCGTATAGGAACAGAAAACATCTCCACCGTCTCAAATGAATTTCTCAGTGCTCAAAAGTCGTATATGTTTGCTTTAGTTTTGACAAGTACATAGAGTAGTGGAAACACAAAACCGTTCTTTATTTTTTTGTGGCCAATTTTTCTTGACCACAAAAGAAATTACGGATAACCCATTTTTGTGATTAAGCACTAAAACTAGATAATACAACCAAAATAACTAGCTTTCGATAATGTAATGACGTGGTCTCGTTAAAATCTTACTTAAAAGAAATTGTATGAATCCACAAACAAAGCTACATTCATTGAGCCCACATTCTAATTTTTATTAAAAATACCAAGAGGCTATACATAATCCCATTGATGGAGATAGAATATCTTGAATTGTCGTTTACCACTGGATCTTGCAATTACGTCCCCATACATAAAAACGACCAGACTGGGCTGACCTGTACCTAGCTAGTGCTATGCATCATATCCATCGGTCCAATAGACAATAGACAAGTACATCCAAATTCTATCATATTATCAATTGCCTTTAAACATGTATGCCACCACCACGCATGCAACATTTACCAAAAGGTGGATATGCCATCCGGTTAATGCAGGAAATTAGATTGTCTTCTTTAGTTTTGGTACTTATCTAATTTGCAATTACGTGTTGATCATGTAAAAGTCAAATTGATGCACCATACGTTGTAGATAGACCAGATGTTAGACCATCTTTTTTTCCCAAGGTCATGATGCTAGATCTGTATCCTTGATTGGTCGTCAATCCCATGGTCTTTTGCACTGCGTAGAAATTAAGAGAAGTTCCCATCCTTGGTGCTTATAATATTATAAAGAAGTGTTAGGGTCATCAAGATTGTTAACAAGCTCATATGATTTGTTAGTGTTTCATTTTCAAATATAACTTTGACTTCTATCTTAAGTGGTTAAGAGTAATTATTTTACATTTAAGGTCCTATATTCGAACCCCTCCCCTAAGAGTAGTCACAAATTTCTTACAATTTCACCTAATAATCCAACTTTTCAACTCGATTGGTGGGCTACTGGTCCTATTACTCTATAATTTCTGTATCTGTAACTTTCCCAAGAGAATTTACAAACTTTGGTCTATATAGAAATTAAGTATTAGGAAATAAGTTTGTATAATATCAATTAATATCAATACTGCTGTAATTAGGATTTACTTTCCTAGTAAGTTTACTAGATTGGAGGACTTGTTTCCTTGTACACTAAGACACTCTTGTATAAACCAATTGTACCAATCAATTAAAATTATTCTCTTCCAATATCAGATTCACATGATATCAGAGCAGGACATCAAACCCTAGCTCTTCATATTTCTTTTCCTGCTGCACCTTACCTTCTCGTGCCGCAGATCTTTCGCTGCCGGAAACCATGGGTGATTCCTCTGGCACATTCAAGGTTGAACCTTCAAGTCCTTACTACATCAATAATTCAGATCATCCAGGTTTGGTAATTGTACCAAAGCCTTTGAATGGAGATAATTATGCAACGTGGCGCAGATTTATGACTGTTTCATTGAACGCAAAGAATAAATTGGGTTTCGTTGATGGAACTCTCAAAAAGCCATCATCGGAATCCAATCTTGATGAACACGTGGTATGGATGCGTTGTAACGACATGGTTTTCTCCTGGATTGTCAACACACTTGATCCCGAAATCAGCGATAGTGTCATATATTGCACCACAGCCTGCGAAATTTGGGAGGATCTCCGTGAACGATTCTCTCAAAGCAACGCTCCTCGTATCTTCCAACTTCAACGGGAGACTTCATATTTGACACAAGACCAATTGTCAGTTGCTGCCTATTACACCAAGTTGAAAGGTCTTTGGGATGAACTTGCTTCCTACACAGATTATTCTACCTGTACCTATGCAGCCCATGGTGATCGCAACAACCTCATGCAATTCCTTATGGGATTGAATGAGTCTTACAATGATGTTCGTGGCCAAATTCTCTTGATGAATCCTTTGCCGTATGTTAGGCAAGCATATGCCTCCATCAGCCAAGAAGCAACGCACGCTTGGAGCCTTACGAGCCGCTGCTAGAACCTCCGATACTGCTGCCATGGCTGTTAGAATTGGACGCCCTAATCAAAATCGATCCACCAATCGTGAGGATCGTTGCACTGACAGGTCAGACCAAAACCATTCCCAGACCTCCAACTGTGATGACCGTCGCGCTGGATCTTCAAGAAATCGACCCCATTGCACCCATTGTGATGACGATGGCCATCAGATTGATACCTGCTGGAAGCTTCATGGGTATCCAGAAGGTCATCCATGCCACAAACCTAAGAAAAATCATGGTGGTCCATCTTCCAATCATGTTTCGGAAGGCCCAACCAAGGATGAGATGCAATCCGTTATGTCCGGCTTTTCAGACCTTCAAATTCAGCAAATGTTGGCTATCATGCATGACAAACCAGTGCCTGACAAGAAATCCCAGGTCAATGTCGTTGCCACCAATAAAGGTTTGTCAAAATTAAAATTTCAGTGATGGATTATCGACAGTGGCGCGACTGACCACATTGTTTCTTCTCCAAAATTGTTAGTTCATAGTAATATTGATCATTCTATGCAATCGGTTCGTATGCCTAGTGAGGAGAAGGCTTCAATTACTACAACAGGATCATTCCCTCTCAATTCTACTTATACTTTGCGTGATGTGCTATGTGTACCTACTTTCACAGTAGATTTGATGTCTGTGAGTATGCTTACAAAAAATTTGAATTGTTCAGTGACCTTTTTCCCATATTGGTGTATTTTGCAGGACCTTGCTATGAGGAAGACGATTGGTTTGGGTAAGCAACATGGCGGGCTTTATTATTTGGTGGCACTATTGGCGAAGAAACCCCCCAACACAACCCACCAATATCCGTCTCACCGTCCATCCTGCAATCACACTGTCACCACTACCGACCTTTGGCATCGTCGTCTTGGCCATGTTTCTTCCTCCATATTAAATTTTATGTCTAAGCATTTAATAGATTTTCCTTTTGTCTCTAATAATGCTTGTCATGTTTGTCCCTTGGCAAAGCAGAGTCGTCTCCCTTTTGGAACAAGTTCAATTTCATCTGTCAAAACATTTGATTTAATTCATTGTGATATTTGGGGCCCTTATAAGCATTCATCAATTTTTGGTGCCCGTTATTTTCTTACAATAGTTGATGATTATTCTCGCTTTACTTGGGTATTTTTAATGCGCCATAAACATGAGACTCAACATCTTTTAAAAACTTTTTTTTTCTTTTGTTGGCACTCAATTTGATTCCCAAATTAAACAACTTTGTGCCGACAATGGAGGGGAATTTCTTTCTCTTCAGACTTTCTTTCATGAACATGGCATCATATTTCAACACTCTTGCGTTTATACACCTCAACAAAATGGGGTCGTAGAACGTAAGCATCGCCACATCCTTGAAACGGCTCGTGCTTTAAAAATTCAGGCCAATCTTCCTTCCAAATTTGGGGGGAATGTGTTTTAACTGCAGTTCATCTCATCAACCGTTTTCTTACTCCTCTTCTCTCTTTTAACACTCATTTTGAACGTCTTTATTCCAAAAAACTGTCTTTCTCTCACCTTCGCGTTTTTGGTTGTCTTGCATATGTCACTAATGTTCATGTGACACATAAATTCGCTCCTTGTGCTATTCCATTTGTTTCCCTTGGTTATTCCCTTGGTCAAGAAGCCTTCAAGCTTTATGATATTGAGTATCACAAAATTTTCACAAGTCGTGATGTTAAAATCCATGAAAATATTTTTTCCTATCACACTTTTCCTTCCCTCTCTTCACTTTCGGTTCCCTCTTCTTTTCCAGCTCCTTTTTTCCTTTCTGACGTGGACCCAATTTTTTCTTCTCCAGCCGCTACTTCACCTAAGTCGACCCCCACCAGTCCACATCCCATGCCTTCATCCCCACTTGACACCACCACCGAGCCTGATGAGCCTGGTCCACCTTTGCTATTATCCCCACTGGCTGAGCGCACCCACAGTTCACTCGCCACCAGTCCATATGCACCCACACCTGAACCCCCACCTCTCTGCCGATCTGAATGCATCTCTGTGCCTTCCGTTCGCTTACGTGACTACATCTGCAATCAGGTCATGTTGCCCATCCCTGATCACTCGTCTTCTTTACTGCCAAGTCCTACTAAAGGTACACGTTTTCCGCTTTGCAATTATCTCTCATATCATCGTTATTCCTTGGCTCACCTTGCTTTCATTGCAAAAGTCAGTAACATTGTTGAACCCAGTTCTTATGAGGTAGCTGCTCCTCACTCTCATTGGCAAGAGGCCATGCAGTATGAATTGCAGGCCTTGTCCGATAACCACACTTGGAGTCTTACTCCGTTACCTGCTGGCAAGAAGCCCATTGGTTGTCGGTGGGTGTATAAAATAAAGCTTAAATCAGATGGCTATGTTGAGCGATATAAAGCCCGGTTGGTTGCTAAAGGTTTTACTTAGTTGGAAGGTGTTGATTATCATGATACTTTTTCTCCTACTGCCAAAATGCTCACTGTCCGCTGCCTCCTTGCTCTTGCTGCCGCCCATAATTGGCCCCTTTATCTGCTTGACGTCAACAATACTTTTCTTCATGGTGATCTCCATAAGGAAATCTACATGCTCCCTCCACCTATTCTTCGGCGACAGGGGGAGAACTTGGGGTATGTCGCCCTCATAAATCTCTTTATGGTTTAAAGCAAGCTTCTCGTCAATGGTTTGCTAAGTTTTCTTAGGCCATTTGTTCTATTGGTTACATTCAGTCTAAAATTGACTATTCATTATTTACACGCCATAAGGGACACTCTTTCACAGCATTATTAATTTATGTTGATGACATTGTTATCACGGGTAATGACCCTATAGTTATCTCGACACTCAAGGATTTTTTGCACAGTTATTTTCGTATTAAAGATCTTGGAGATTTGAAATACTTTTTGGGGATTGAGGTATCAAGATCAAAACATGGCATTTTCTTATCTCAACGCAAGTATGCATTGGAAATTTTGAAGGATGCAAAACTCCTAGGTGCCCCACCTGTTGATTTTCCTATGGAAAAAGGTCTTAAGCTCTCAGATAAGGGTGAATTACTTAAAGATCTAGCTCATTATAGAAGACTCATTGGTCGCTTAATTTATTTGACCATCACAAGGCCAGACATTACTTACTCTGTTCATGTCTTAAGCAGGTTTATGCATGCCCCACGTAAACCTCACATGGAGGCCGCACTCCGCATTCTTCGTTATTTGAAAAAATCGCCAGGTCAAGGCATATTATTGTCTTCTCATAATGACTTGACTTTGCATGCCTTCTGTGACTCTAATTGGGCTAGAAGGTCTACTACAGGCTATTGTGTGTTTCTGGGATCTTATTTAATTTCATGGAAATCGAAGCGACAGAAAACTGTATCTTTATCATCAGCAGAAGCTGAATATAGATCTATGGTGGCAGAATGTTGTGAGTTGTCTTAGCTTCGATCCCTTCTCAAGGATTTGCGCATCCTTCATCGCCAATCTGCTTTGTTGTATTGTGACAATAAGGCAGCTTTACATATTGCTGCTAATCCAGTATTTCATGAGAGAACAAGACATATTGAGATGGATTATCATTTTATTCGAGATAAGATTTAGGAAGGTTTGATTGCTACACAACATGTGAGTTCATCCTCTCAGTTAGCCGATATTCTTACTAAGGCGTTGGGACGAGAAGAATTCAACAATCTTGTTCGCAAGTTGAGAGTTCTTGATATCCACTCTTCAACTTGAGGGGGAGTGTTAGGAAATAAGTTTGTATAATATCAATTAATATCAATACTGTTGTAATTAGGATTTACTTTCCTAGTAAGTTTCCTAGATTGGAGGACTTGTTTCCTTGTACACTAAGACACTCTTGTATAAACCAATTGTACCTATCAATTAAAATTATTCTCTTCCAATATCATATTCACATTAAGTGCACAAACACGTGTCCTGACACCATAGGCCTCCAGTCCTATAAAAGGGCACACACTTACACCAATTTTGTACCATCCACAATATCACTCACTAGCTATACCTTAATAATAATGTCTCTCAAATTCCTGCTGGTGGTGTCCCTGGGTGTGCTGCTTCTCACCACTTGTTCCCTTGCTGATCATGATCACCATAAACCACCACGCAAGCCATCTCCTTTGGAAGCAGAAAACTCCTTTGAATTGGATGGCAAGCCTCCTAAGGGTCCGAGACCACCCCCAAAGCACAGGTCGCCAACACCGCTTGATAATGAGGCAGTAGTGCCATTGAAGGATGTCGAAGCCTCGTACAAGCCTCCAGGGAAGAAACCACCACATAACCCCTACAAGCCACCCTACAAACCTCCTCCATCAAACTAAGTGCATGCATGCCTAGCTAACTAATTATATGTAGCTAGCTAGGTTATTACACATCGACGTGTATAAAAATAAGAGCTGCGTCTGCATGCATGATGATGTAATATTACCCTTTTATTAGCCTTATTTTACTACTACTGCTACTAGCTACCTTAAGTTATTCATGCTGGATCCTGTTTGTTGTTGTTATGCACTTGTATTTACTTGGTAGTCATGAGCATGAGACATACCACCACAGGGAAAACGTTTATTAGTGGCCAGCAAGTTGGTCACAAAAAGTACCAATTTTGGTCACTGAACACAATTAGTGTCACAAATTCTATTTAGTGGCCATATTCAAGTATGGTCACTACAACCCAAGAATTAGTGACTTCATGTGTGTGGTCACTAATAAAATCGCTATCAGTGACCACAACTTTGGTCACTAAAGGGCTGCAATTCGGTCACCAAAACATGCATTTTGGTCACTAAAACAAGGGTCACGTGCCCATATTGCTGACCAAACTGGTTGGTCACTTAATGTCTATAGAACAATTGTTGACTAATTAGATTCATTTAATCTGTTCTTTATTAAAACTATAAAATCACATCTAATTTCTTTTCATACAGTCCACTAAAGATAAAATTTTGATACCTAACAAAAGTATAAAATAACAAAATGTGCGTCATATATCATTTAAAAAACTATATATGTATCAACATTTCTCCAACAAATTCACAAGACATGTATCTCTCAAAAACAAAAATCTAAAAATAAATTGATAAATGTATTCCGCATCTTGAATTAATTAGTTGTATTCTGCATCCTGAATTAGCAGAAGTTTCTCCATTGTTGAGAAGGCCCCTCTTGATGCTTTTGCTGTGCAATGCTTTTGAGCCCATTCCTACAAACACAGCCAAATACAATGAACCTACTGCTCGAAAAACCCTTCTCTATTGTCTACCACATACATATTTCAGCTAAACATGCAACAAGGAGAAACAAAAAGGAAAAAACAAAACATCAACAAGACAAACTAATAAGAATGTATCATCATCTTAACAAATAGAAAGAGAGACCCATTAAACTAAAAGTAAAATTCATGAGTGAGAGAGAGAGAGAGAGAGAAGCTAAAAGATAATATTGAAGATAAAGTCAGCAAAAAAAGTAAGATAATATTGAAGATAAACTCTGTTGATATACTAGAAACTTAAAAATAATGAAGCTAGCCAAATTAAATCTGATGGGTTTATATTACCATAGAAAAAAATTGTAGTAAGATGAGAGTTGTAAGCTAACCTCATTGATGATGAAGTCAAGGATAACTGATCCAGGATGACCAAGCCTGCATACCCAAATAAAACATGTTTTACTTCCTTGAACTAATAATATCTATGCAAAACTATAACTAATTATGTCCAAATGACATACCCATTGTAGGCTTTGAATGCCACGATCTGATAGGTCACCTGAAATTAGGACAAAACCTAGAAATCAAAACCATAGAGACGAAGAGGACACTCACTCGCTCGGCGAAGAAGACGATTTCTGCTCGCTCTCGCTGAAGAAGAGGGTTGGTGTTCGCTCGCTCTCGCCGAAGACGACGATCGGTGCTTGCTCACTCAAGACGATGGTTCCAAAGTACTAAGTACTAACCTCTTTTTTGAGTAAATTTGAACAAATAAATTTATTTTTTATTTTTAAAAGTTAATTGGTCACTCATGTGTGATAGAAAAGAAGTAAGTCCACCATTGCCTATATGTTGGTCACTAATTAGGCAATTTAAGTTGTTTTTCAGTCACTAATTTTCACCAAATTTGGTCATTAAAAATTACAAATTATGTGCCAATCATTTTAAAGACCATTTAGCATACTTAGTCACTAAATGCACACTATTTGTGACCATTGTAGATGTGGTCACTGTGAAATTGGTCACTACATACCTTTTTTCTTGTAGTGTACTCAGCTTCACGTTTAGCTAGTTTTTTTTATTAATAAATGTACTTGCTACGTACTCTTGTATAGTTTGAAATAAGGGCAGAACTAGGAATTTATGAGTGAGTGGGCTAGCTAAAGTTATTAGCTTAAAATCTAATGATATTTTTTTGTATTCACAATTTCTATAGGCTTTATATAAATAAAAGTACACATTAGTATAAACTAAGCTAGTTATAAACATAAGAAAAGAAAAATGGAATTAGAGCCATATTATTCTTGAAATGAAGAATTTCATTTAGAAAAATGGTTCTCTTTTAGAGAAAAATCAATGAAAAAAAATATAATTGGAGAGTTAGAGCTAAGGACTTTACCCTTATTGTGGGTTATTGGTGTTGGGACAGTCTTCTTGGACACCATATGCAAATGTGAAAAACCTTTGACGATGCGTATTGGTGTTGCGCCAATATATGAAATTGTGTATTTTTATTTAATTTGAAGTTAAGATACTAGCTTATATAGATTTTATTTTTATTTTTTTAGCAGTATAGATGGGAAAGTCCTTCTGAAGTCAATCAATTCTTGAGATTGAAAAGAATCTAGCGAGCCCCATATGACTTGTAATCGTATAGGAACAGAAAACATCTCCACCGTCTCAAATGAATTTCTCATGAGTGCTCAAGAGTCGTATATGTTTGCTTTAGTTTTGACACGTAGATAGAGTAGTGGAAACACAAAACCGTCCTTTATTTTTTTATTGACCACAAAAGAAAATTATGGATAACCCATGTTTGTGGTCAAGGACTAAAAACTTCACTAAAACTAGAATACAACCAAAATAACTAGTCTTCGGTGATAGAACATCTTCAATTGTCGTTTACCACCGGATCTTGCAATTGCGTCCCCATACATAAAAACGACCAGACTGGGCTGAACTCTACCGTAGTACTATGCTTCATATCCATCGGTCCAATAGGCAATAGACCCCTACATCCAAATTCTATCATATTGTCAATTGCCTTTAAACATGTTTCCCACCACCATGCATTCAACCACATTTATGGTCGCATGCATACATATGAAAAGGAAAAAATAGTTAATTGACCTGGACTCTTTGACTCTGAGAAAAGGAGCGAAGTTTTCTTCCTCGTCATCCAAAAAAACTAGTATAGGTTAAGAGATAAACCATCATGTGCTCTTTGTTTTCACTTTATTTATTTATTTTTAATATTATTGATGGTCTAAATTACAAGAGGAATGAGATTTTTCACACGCACTACTAAAGTGCTATGGGATTCGAACCTCGGACTACTCATCTGCAAATCAAATCTATTTTTCATTGGATTAGATTCCGTTGGCCTCTCTGTGGTTAACTTTGTCCTCATGAATCATGATTAACCAAATAGTTTTTAAACCGCAAACAGCATTTTCTGCCCAGGGAATATTGAAGGAAAAATACCTATAGGCTTGATATTAATTTCATCAATCAACCGATCCAGGTGCAACTTCGGCTAATTGTCTAACTTTGTGTGGGCAGTGGGCTCCAAATTGACCCCATCAGATTACCACTGGATCTTGCTATCGAATCATGTTTGGCATCAACAGATTCAATACTGGTTTAAGTGTGAGTCTAAATATTTATATAGCGGGATAAAAAGTGAAAATGAGTTCACAATATTCATCCTTAAATATAAAGAAATTGAAGATTTTACACCTTCAGGAATATTCGTCAGCTTGTGTAGAAAAGCATATGCTGAAGAGTAGCTCAAAGTCGAAGTATCAAACGGGTTAGGCTGGCCTGTGCACAGCACGAGTTTGGTCCAATTAAATAAAACCCAACACAGTATGATTCATATTTTTAGATGGATCAAAATGACGTAATAAAGTTCAATTGGCCGAGCCGGCCAGAGACCCCTTGTGGGTAGTGCTGGCCGAAGCCCAACGAGCCGACCCATTTAAATTTGACAATGGAACCCTCAAAATTCCATGGCTACTATGACGGATGTGGAATCCTTGAATCTAAGCTACTAGATAGCGAAAAAACAGCAAAATTTATTAACTCCTTGACTTCGGCGTAATTCAATTCAGTAGAAAGTCTTATTTCGCCAATCTTTGTGACGAGCTAAATAACTACTATAGAGAGCGTTGGCACCATTGGAATTAGAAGTGTCAAACAAGTCGGGCTGGCCCAAGCAAGGTATGAATTTGGGCCGATTGTGTACGGCCTGACACAGGACGACCAATATTTTTGGGCAGGCCATGATGAGGAAATTCGGTCCAATGGGTTGAGCCTACTCAAAGCCCAACGGGCCGGCCATTTAAAGCTTATTTATTAAATTATATTTATTTTAGAGAAAAATATTACATAATATTATTATATTTGTATATTAAATTCAAGTCTGTTTCTTTTTTCTAATAATATATTTTAAAATACAATTTTTTCTTTATAAATAAAATCATTATTTTTATTTTTCAATTTTTTAAACCCGAACAATAATCTAGTCATTTTCTATTTTAATGTACTTCAAATAAAGCCGTTGGCTTTTTTTGCAACAAATAATAAATCTTGATAGTATATACATAATTATAAAAAAAAATTAAATTAAATAAAATTGACAAAAAAATGCAATTGACACCTCAAGCTCAAATGTAACAGACAAAAGGAGAGTATAAATGGCTGATCAACTTGGCGAAATAGCTAGGGATAAAAAGGGGAAGGGGGAAAGGAAGGAAGTAATAAGTTAGAAAACACAAAGAAAAAGCTAACACTAATATATTCAAAAAGTATAAGGAAAAAGTATATAAAAAAAAAAACAAAAAAACAAGGAACCGAATAGTCACAAAGAAGGTTCATTTTGAAGGAATGTGAAAATGGTACTTAGGCGAAATGGGTAAATTTAAACTATAACAAGAGTATAGAAGGATAGAATAAACACAGTTTTCTTAAACAATATATGACTAGTCAGCAACTAGTCACAGACCTGAAATTACAATACACAAAACCACACACATAAAATAAACAATTATCAAGCCCTTGCAGACCTAGAAGAAAACTAGGTGACAACCTAAGCACTCAAAAGGATCCATCAATCTAGGCGTTTTATATGCTAGCAACAACTATAGTGATATGTGTGTCAGCATCCATTAAATCAGAAATAGGAATGAACAACAAAAGATGATTAGGTAGCAAAATGAAATAGCTAGGGATAAAAAGGGGAAAGGGCTAAACTTAATCAGGTAGCAAAATGAAACTTGGCAACGCGGGGGGATGGGGGTGGGTGGGTGTGGGGTTGGTTTGAAAAGACAATGAAAAAGCTAACACTAATATGTCAAAAAGTATAGGGAAAAAGGGAAAAAAAAACGAAAGGAACCAACTAGTCACAGAGAAGGTTCATTTTCAAGGAAGGAAAAAGATGTAGAATGTATTGCGCATATGCTTTTTTCGTTAACAATACTAGTCCCCCCGATGGTTAAAAAAAGATATCTGTTTTGTAAAGAGGTTCTCTTAAAAGAAAGCCGATTGCCATATTATACATAATTAAGAGGTAGAATTTGGTTGTCGACATGCTTATAATACTAACTTTATCCATAAAACTTTACCGAAAGGTGGATATGCCATCCGGTTAATGCAGGAAATTAGATTGTCTTTAGTTTTGTACCTATCTAATTTGCAATTACGTGTTGATGTAAAACTCAAATTGATGCACCATGCGTTGTAGATAGACCAGATGTTAATAGACCATGCGTGTTTATCTTTTTTTCCAGGGTCATGATGCTAGGTCTGTATCCTAGATTGTTCGTCAATCCCATGGTCTTTTGCAAATGGAGAAGCAAGACCACTGCGTAGAAATTAAGAGAAGTTCTCATCCTTGGTGCTTATAATATTATAAAGAAGTGTTAGGGTCATCAAGATTGTTGACAAGCTCATATCATTTGTTAGTGTTTGATTTTCAAATATAACTTTCTATATGTAAAGGACTTCTATCTCAAGTGGTTAAGAGCAATTATCCTACACTTAAGGTTATGTATTCGAACTCCTCCCCTAATATTTTAGTTGTGACAATAGAGAAAATGAGAGTCGAACACACAACAAGTGAAAGGATAAATGCTCTTAATTACTTTAGTCACAAATTTCTTACAATTTCACCTAATAATCCAACTTTTCAACTCGATTGGTGGGCTACAAATGGTCCTATCACCCTATAATTTCTGTATCTGTAACTTTCCCAAGAGAATTTACAGACTTTGGTCTATATAGAAATTAAGTGCGCAAACACAAGTGTCCTGACAGTATTGGCCTCCAGTCCTATAAAAGGGCACACACTTACACCAATTTTGTACCATCCACAATATCACTCACTAGCTATATCTTAACAATAATGTCTCCCAAATTCCTGCTGGTGGTGTCCCTGGGTGTGCTGCTTCTCACCACTTGTTCTCTTGCTGATCATGATCACCATAAACCTCCACATAAACCACCACACAAGCCACCTCATTTGGAAGCAGAAAACTCCGTTGAATTGGATGGCAAGCCTCCTAAGGGTCCGAAACCACCCCCAAAGCACAGGCCGCCAACACCGCTTGATAATGAGGCAGTAGTGCCATTGAAGGATGTCGAAGCCTCGTACAAGCCTCCAGGGAAGAAACCACCACATAACCCCTACAAGCCACCCTACAAACCTCCTCCATCAAACTAAGTGCATGCATGCCTAGCTAACTAATTATATGTAGCTAGCTAGGTTATTACACATCGACGTGTATAAAAATAAGAGCTGCATCTGCATGCATGATGATGTAATATTACTCTTTTATTAGCTTTATTTTACTACTACTGCTACTATATAGCTAGCTTAAGTTATTCACGCTGGAGCCCGTGTGTTGTTGTTATGCACTTGTATTTACTTGCTGGTCATGGCACTGGCAAGTAAATACAAACTTTATATATAAAAATTTAAATAAATTATGATTTATCATACTTCTAGTCTTGTTGAATTTACTACTAAATAATGATCATAAGAGCCAAATCAGAAAAAATAAAATAAAAAGCATATTACAAAAAAGAGGGAAAAAAGAAGAAGAAATGAATTGGCTTTTGGTCAAGAAGGGAAAAAAAAAAACCCAGCACAACAAACTTACGTTTGGTGAAGAATGAAAAAAAAACGCAGCAATAGCAACCCAATTTATTTATTTCTTTTTAAAATCTTTTTGTAATCTTTGTTTAAATAAGAAAGAAAAATATGTTTAAAGACTTTTTAGAGCTAACAAAATGCAGGCCTAAGCATGTTGTTGAAAGCCCATAAACTGCTGTCCTCCTCTCTTTTTTTTTTTTTTTTTTTTTTTTTTTTGTTTCCCCAAATGACTTCGTTTTGGCCAGGACTTAAAAAAGAATATTAGGCGCACAGGCAGCAATGCAACGTAGCAAATAGACTTTGGCTGAGTCGAACACCTGGAGTGCACCACCACGAACCGAGTAGAGGTGCAATTTGAAGTACCTACAATAGTTTTTCCGGTGAGGGGAAGTGAAGAGTTGCACCTTATTGCGGCTTAATAGGTCCGCCACTGGTCATGAGCATGAAACATACTCAACTTCATGTTTAGCTAGCTTTTTAATAAATGTACTTGCTACGTACTCTTGTGTAATTTGAAAGATGTATCGCCATAATAAATTATATATATAAGGAGTTTCAATTGAGGGATTCTTTAAACAACGTTATTTGAAAGATATTTTCGACTTTCTTGGAGCAATACTGACATTTCCATTTGGCTAAAAACAGAATGAAGTTAAAGGATATTGTATACTATAAACAAATTGACACTTCAGTACAATACGATTGTGTACTTTTTATGTTTAGAACTGAAATCGAATAATTCACATTCTTTAATTGGATTGTATATAAGAGTAGGGTCATGGCGTAACTCTTCACCCCATCGGAGAAGATTGAATGTATGTCCCGAACCGAAATAGTAAGAGTAACCCAAATCTATTCAATTTGGGTTAGGGTTGGGGTTGGGGTTGAACCCAAATTGAGTCTTTCGTTTCTTTGTTTCTTGTATTTATTTTCTTTATAAGTTTTCGTTGCTTTGTTGATTAAGCCCAATATTTCACTGGCTTGGCCTTCTTTTCTTTAAGAAAATTTTTCAAACTTTTCTGCCTGAAACTAATGAAAATTTTGAACTTGTTGCCAAAAGAAAAAATAATAATAAACTCTGCGATGATTGTCCTTGTATCTTTAACTTTTTTCTTTTCTTTTTGGAGATAAACTCTTTGTGTCTATGATGTGAGACACAAAGAAAGTCGGAGTAACGCACTAGATATATACAGTTTGTGGCTAGACCAAATTCCTACACTTGTCTCTAAAGGTGGGCACAGTCCAAATTGGTTCGATTTTATTCTCAAACTACAGCTGAACCAATAAGAAAATAACAGTCCGGTTTGGTTCGGATTAGCCTAAAACCATAATGAAAACCAAACCAATTCAAACCACTTGTAATCGGTTTGGTTCGGCCGGTTTGTGCCTAACACAATACTATGCATTTTTCAACCTGCTGTTACATTATAATCCTAACATTTTGCCATTATATCATTCCATTCCATCATATGCTAAAACAACAACATTCCATTTAATCAAAAGCTGTCCAATTTCCAGCATGCATCTAAGTTCACAATATCCATCAAAACAAACATTCTAAAGTTCATAAGAAATGAATACAAGATGATAAAACTAAGAAATAAAAGGCTGCCCAAAATACAAGTTCATAATTTCCATTTAATTAAAGGCAGCCCAGTTTCCAGCATGTCCTCATAGTGCACAAAAAAGCAGTTTCAATCAACACAAATTTTAGGATACAAGATGATCAAAATAAGAAATGAATAAGAAAATTACCATAACTGCAAGGTTGTGCATCAATAGAGAATCAATTAGTGAAAATGTGCACAGACAGATTAGCATTTGATCTCCGCATTTCTATATAAGAAATATGATGTGAAGGGTAATGGGAATTGAATATTTCAATTGCCAATTATGTCTGCATTTGGACAGATCAGTACAAGAAGAATTTAACCAGAAACCGAGTTTAAATTTAGGCCAAAATTTCTGACATTCAATAAAAATTATAATAAAAAATTAGAGTAAATACAGGAAGAGTACAAAGAGATGAAAAGGGGACCAGTGCTCCAACCTTAGCTATCAGAACAATTTTAAAGAAAACTACACACCACATCAAGGAAGAAAACCAGTCCTAAAAACCACTATTTTAGTCCCTAAAGAGAGAACTTTCGAATAATCCTTATAAAATAGTTGCACTTGAAACCAATAATGAAGCAAAATATAATGTTCTCTTTCTCGCTCTCTGTTTCTCTCCCTCTCCCTCTTTGACAAGTTGCTCGATGGTCGTTGTATAGGATTAGCAACTTGTCAAAGAAAGACTCCAAAGAAAATCTGATAATGCTAACCCGAACAAGATTTTGTTCATCAGATTAAAAGGTCAATTGTTGTAAGTAGAAAGGGAGGAGCAATAATCTTATCTGATCTCTTTAGTAAAGAGTTTGGCAGAGAGAGGGCCACTTATCCACTGATGTTGGTTGTGCGACGATGGAGGTGCGACGCCGACGAGGTTTCTGCGATACCGACAATGGAGGTGCGACACCGATGAGATTTCTGCAATGTGAGAATGGGTTTGATTGAAGCAGTGGAGGTTGTAGTGGTTCAAATCAACGGTGGCTTCTCAAATTCTCTAGGGTTCAAATGGGTTGAGTGAGGCTGCATGTTCAAGGAAGAGGAGCCTCTGAGATGAGATGAGATCATATGTGAGTGAGGTTGGAGTCCGAAAATAAGTGGTTTCAAGTCCAATTCAGTGCGGCTGGGTGTACAGTAACACTTCTAATTAGCCACTCAACCATTGACACATGTGAATTAATATATATATATATATATATAATTAACTAATATTTAAATGGTTCGGTTCAGATTAACACAGTTTTTCAAAGCTTAAAACTGCAGCTGAACCAAACCACTCCGGTTTGGTTCGGATTTTAAAATTGTTGACTTTTTTAAAGTCAAAACCAAACCAAACCGAAAAACACGGATTAGTTTGGTCGGTTTGGTCGGATCGGCCGGATTGATGCCCACCCCTACTTGTCTCGACCAAAAAAATTTAAATTCTACACTTGAAAATTATATGTACCGGTTTTTCTCCTTTTCAGCCATGCGTCCTAAGATTGGTTGTTGCTTATTAGTGGTTAATTATTGCAACTTCCCAAGAACCTGTTCCTAGTGCAACTTCTGTTGATAGTCCAGCTTAACAACTAAATTGGTGGATTCTAAAATGGAAGATGAACTTGTATGTCACAAGGATAGCACTGTTTTGTTATTCTCATTCAATCATGTTTTGTCATGTGGAATTTTTATCATGCATGACGGGACGTGATTAGTTGGGGATAAAAAAACAGTTCTATACATGTGATATACAAGTTTTTCCCCTAAAATGGGCTAAGCAAAACAATAAAACTATTCCCTAAATTTGTCCACCAAATTTTGTGTCATAATATATGTTAAAATGTCTTATTTGTTCGAAATAAATAAAATTGAAAATGATTCTTTCTTCTCCAAAAAGACTTGTTTAAATTACGATAAATGAATAAATGTAGTAATAGCAGTTACTTTTGCACTGAAGATCTTGTGTTCGAATTTCTCTCCTTTTTTTTTTGAATAAAATAGAAACTTCATTAGATAAACTTCAACGGTACAATCAAAGACATTAACAAGACATTTAAAATACCAATCCCAAGAGGGCAACAAACTAACATGCTAAAAACACAACTAACGCAGACAAAAGTCACACTAAAACTACTAGCCCACATCACCACAATTAACCATAAGCCCAAACAAAGCCCACAAACCCAACATAACCAAAATCAACCCATGAGCCTAGACGAACCCTACCACCATCACCTAATGAAGCGTCGTCGTGGCCACACCCACCACCGCATCTGTAACAGATTTGGGGAAAATATGATTTCTAACGATCTACCTACACATAAGAACGAACAAATAGACGAAAATAACAACTTTGCCAAAGAACAATTGGGTGATTTGCAACAACCTCTGTCAAAGACGATGTATAATCAAATTTAGAGAACATGAGCGACATTAGGGAGTAGGTTTTGGGAGCATGATTTGATTAAGAACATAGACTAAAAGGGGTGATGGGGAACTTCAATCTAACCATGGCTCAAAAGAAACGACCACAAAATGCTTTTTTCCAAAACACCCCAGTGGACTTATTCACTAACCTAAAAGGAAAAGCCAAGCAGAGAGGAAGGGGAGAAGGGGCAGTGACGCTTCTTCCTCCTCCCCCTCTATGGAGTTTTCCTTTAGGACTCATAGAGGAAGAGAGCGGCTAGGGTTTCTTGGGAGAATAAAATGCTTTTGATGGGTCTTCTCTCCTTAAATATTGACTTGTATATAAGAAAGAAGAGTAAATATGAACACCTATATTAATTATATTACTATATCCAAAATGGAAGAAGATTGGCTCCTTCAAATTGAAGAGGAGTTCCTACTTACAATCAATTAATGTGTTTTTGACACGGGTAAAATTGTTTTATTTATAGTAAATTGAGGTTACACCCATAAAATTCATTTAAAATCATTTACAGCCCTTTATTTTATTTTTCTATTTAAAATACCCAATTTTTTCAAATAATGCCCGCTGACTAGGATCCAACTAAGCAGTTACCTAATATAACTTAAAATCTGATTTATTATATTTTTCGGATTCCTAAACTACACCTATTTATAATTTAACGTGTTGTATGGGAGGTGTATTATGTTTTGGTTCCTGAATTTATTGTTTTGATTTCCTCCCACCGAATTAGCCTGCAATTCAATCCTTTTTATGCATCAATTTTGATAATGAATTTAATTTGCATAATGGTATGTTGCATAGGGACCACCTCAGTACCTGTATTCCTGACCGAGGAAGGATCGCCGTTAGGAGGCAAAGCGGAGCTAGCCCAGCACTACCCCCTTACACCCTTTTCGTCAATTCGCCCATCATGCAAACGACTGCCGAAGCTGAGCTTCTGGCCCAAATAACTTCTCTTCGGCATGATATGGCTAAACTACAAGAACAGAACAACCTACTCTCGTCTAAAGTGGACGAAACCCAGCAACTGCTCAATCAGCAACATACGCAAAACATCAAACCCACTCAATCCTTTGAGAGCCTGCAGACTTTGAGTCAGTAGAGGAAAATCAAGAAGGGGGCTAGGGCAACGCCTGCGCCCTCCAAACAGCTGGTAGTACCGGCTCCCAGAGACTAACCCTATTTACCGAAGAAGGTCTACACCGATTGTTGCCATCGGCTTAATGACATGGAGGACGAAAGACAGAGATCTCCGATCAGGATCAATGCGCATCTAAGGGACTCATGGATAAGGGTTCTCGGGAACAAATCACCCATTCGGAAGGTACGAGGACTAGAAGCCAAGACAGAGTCAGACCACGAGTACGTCCCTTCCAGGACCCAAGGGTCAACCTACCTATCGGCAATGCCTACACGATACTCTAAGGCCAAGCTACTGAGTCCACCGAGACATTTGGAGGACTATGGTTCCTAAGAAATTCCTAGCCGAGATCCCGTCATCCCCGACTTCTTTTCAGAAAGTTCAGAAGATGGAAAATGACCGAACCCGATCTTAGGAGCTCGATTGAGGAATGCTTCGACTAGAACCATTCACCGAGCGCATCAGGCATAAAAGGCAGGACAGGGATGTGCAGCCACTTTGCATACCGTTCTACATTGGGGTAGAAGACCCCTTGACGGATCTTCAGTCTTTCCAGTCTGTCGTGGGACGTAATGGTCTTAGTGACGAGGGGCAATGCCTACTGTTCCCATATGCGCTTACCTAATTCTTGTTTTATGGTTGACAACATGCAAATGCCTGTAATATAATTTTTTTTTTAAAATTAAAATGCTGATATCATTGACATAATGAAACAGGCATGTATCCTTTAGCCTTTTTAGTCATTGATTCTAAAAATGAAGAAAATTGGACGTGGTTTCTCCAAAATCTATCAGAGGTTATCAATCCCCAAGGAAGAAATATTACATTTATATCTTATCTTAACAAAGGGTTGCTTGAAGCACTGCCATATGTATTCCCCGTTCACCATATGCCTTTTGTTTCCATCACCTCAAGCACAATATCCTTGCCAAGTACCCATCTTCTTTGGGTAAGGCATACTGCGACTGGATTGTTCAACTTTTTGGTAGGTGTGCATATGCTCCTACAAAAGATGCATTTGAAATGCATATGAGGACGTTAGAAGACGAGGGTGGTGCTGTAATTAGAGAGTTCCTAAAAAATCTTCCAAAAGAGCATTGGTCAGCTGCTTACTTTCCAGGTAAGATTATGCGTTCATTGTTTTTTATTATTAAAATAGAATGTATATGTTGTGCTGATTAGTACATATGGTTTTGTATTGATAGATTGTTTATGTTTTTTTTACTAGTACATATGGGTTCCTTTTTTGTTTTTGTATATGGTATGTAAATGTTGTTTTGAACAAACTTATCATATGTATCCCATGTCCATTGTAGGTAAATTATTGTGGTCAAGTTGTAGAACCGAGTTTTAGATAAATTACTAGCATATTAAATTATATAGTGATGAGTATATATCTAGGAAATTGGTGTAGAGACAGTCATGCCTAATTGTGAGATCTGCATATTGGTTTGTCCTAAACTTAGGTTGTACCCAATGATTGATGTATAATTTGTTCTTATGTGTTGATGCATACACCATCCACTGTAGGTTTTTTGTTCACACTCTGCTGTAATTTTGGTTTACCAAGCAAGAAGTATGGTGAGATGTGTTCGAATGTGGCAGAATCTTTCAATGCATGGATTGTAGATCAGCGTTATTTGCCTATATACCAGTTGCTTGACGGTATAAGGGTCAAGATCATGGAGATGAATGCTCATAGGTGATGTGTGGCTGAGGGATGGAACACTATGGAAAGCAGGCGTCATTGGGATGTAAGTCGTTCAAGTGATTTTTTGTTCAAGGTTCATGGCGAAGACTCTTTAATGGTTGATCTTCAAAGCCGCACTTGTAGTTGCCGGATGTGGCAAATCAAAGGGTTCCCATGTGCACATGCACTTGTTGCTATTCTTAAAAATGGCGAGAACCCTTTTGAGTACATTGAAGAGTACTTCACGGTTGAACATTTTAAGAAATGCAACATACCTATTTTCCCAATTCCACATATTGATAGGCATGCACAAGAGGCAGGTGAAGAGTTTTTGGTGAACCCGCCAGTGTCAAAGAAACCTCCAGGAAGACCCAGGGTAAAGCGGATCAAATCTTTAGGGGAACAGAAAAGGCCACTAACATGTAGCAAGTGCGGACAACTAGGACGTCACAACAAAAAAACATGCACTACCCAAATTTGATATTATCTTCATCTTGGTCCTGCTCATGATTCTTCCATTCAACTCTTTGTTCTTGTTATTAATTTAAGCCTGATAAAATTACCAGTAAACAGTACACCTACTGCAAACATGTAGGTTTTTGTTTTTTCCTTTTTTTTTTTTTTTTTTTTTTCTTGTTATGGTATTGTCTTTTAATAAGGATTATCATTTTTATTGAGGTTTAATCTTGAAGTTCGTCAATGTTTTTAATTTTTAATTTTAAAAATGAATCGCTCAGGTTAAGTTTTACATCTACAGGTGCACTTGTTTATGTGTTGACAATAACATAACAGATTTATCTTAGTATCAATCTAACTCTCATGGAAATAATTTGCCTTGCATATCCATATGCCTATATATTTAGATACATTCAGATTGAATAATTTACCTAATGTATTACGGATAATTGTAAACGGGGTATATATTATCCCATTGTAGGTACAATTAGCAAACAAAAAAAACAAAAAAAAATATCAAACTAAAACTATGCAAACAAAAAAAAAAAAAAAAAAAAAAAAAAAAAAAAAAAAAAAAAAAGAAAAAAACTAACTCATTAGGAATAAGAACACTTAGAAAAAAATAATACCCAACAGTACATAGGCAGAACACATAATTTACCTCTTAAATATGCAGGTAATTTACCTACCCTAAATTAAGATACCAAACAGCATAGGAAGCCAAAAGCACATAATTTACCAACCCCGAAATTGCATAGGCCACTCAAATGTGACCCCATAATGTACTCACCAGGCCAAAATATAATTTTTAAGGACCTATATTGAACAAGCCAAAAATATAGTATACAAAACAAGGGAAGGAATGTGTACGGGCAAAACGAGAATGAAAATCGCTAACCTAATAAATATTTTGACAAAAGAGATGAGTAAAAATTATTAAATTGCAAACTAATCCTTTTTTATATATAAATATATATATAGAGGAACCATACTTTTTCCTAAGCTTTTTCTTTTCTTTCAACAAGTTTGGGTGGGTTTCAATTTCCAAAGCAAACAAATTATCTACAGATAACGTATATAAACACCTCTTGTTTTTATACATTGTCTATGAATATCTCGAATCTACAAAAATAAATAAATAAATAAAATTTGCAGGACGTTAAGAACATGAACATGGAAAGCACAAAGAAGAAAAGAAGTAAGAACATGAACAAGGAAAGCTCATTATTAATGAATAGAAAGTGAAGTAGGAAGAGCTCCTGAGCAATCAGAGACAAACGAACCCAAAAAAGGGAGAGCAATTTACATTTTGTTGTAGCAAAGAAACCAACAACTGACTTCCATAACTATACATTAATGTCCTCATCAGTTTGATTGGAGTGGCCACTATAATCACTTCCGTAAATGATGACCATTCAGTATGAAATCAAAGCACTTAATTTACCTACAGCACATAAACAAAACACTTAATTTACCTACCCAACAGCACATAAACAAAGCACTTAATTTACCTACCCAAGAAATCAAACTCCTAAATATGCACGTAATTTACCTACCCTAAATCACGATACCAAAACAGCACAAGAAGCCAAACGCACATAATTTACCTACCACGACCCCATAATGTACACACCAGTACCCATTTGTAGAAACTACAAGGACCTTATCTACTTACATCTCCTCTACGTATAGAATAACAACAACACACTTCGCTTGTACTCTCATAGCTCATATTGGAATTTCGTCAATACGTGGTGTGCACAATCTGCAACTTAACATACCCAAGTTTTGGCTACAAAAACAACCAACTATGCAATATAGAAAACAACATTTAGCAATGTGAAAACATAATCATAACTGGAAAAAAAAAATTGAAACTAATTGCTACAGAAAATTATACCAATCTAGGTAATGAATGGTACTTATAAGAAGGCAAGAGTTGGGGTAGAAGAAAATGCAAAATTTGGATAGATGAAAAGCTGATAAGAACATAGACAATAAAACATAAATGGCCTATTTGTTAAGATAGCAAGATTAAACAGAAAACGCAGAGAGAAACGAAGAGAAGCAGAGAGAGTTTCAGAGTAATGAAGAGAAGAATTATTGTATTCTCATTAACCTGAAGCTTAGCACAATTACAAACTTTATATAAGCTTTAGTTAGAGCCTTGTTCACGTTTTCTAACCTCTCTAATACTCACTGATCAATTACTAACAGTTCTTCCTAACTGCCTAACAAGACTAACAACATCTTAACCACTTGACTCTTTAATCTTATGACATGTGGCAAGACTAGGACCATTGATATCTTTACATTCCCCCTCAATCATAGGCTTGGAGGAGCCAAGCATAAGATTGGAACACTGGTGCTAGAACAAAGGAGTAGAAAGACCTTTAGTGAGAATATCAGCAAATTGGTCTGCAGAAGAGACATGTTGAATAAGCAAATCACCTCTAATAACTCGCTCTCTGACAAAATGGTAATCAATCTGTAGATGCTTCATTCAGGAATGGAATATTGGATTGGAAGCAAGAGAAATAGCAGAGATATTGTCACAATGGATTAAAGGAGGGATATGTAAAGACACATGAAGATCACAAAATAATTGTCGAATCCAGGCAAGCTCAGCAGCAGCAATAGCAAGGGCCCTATATTCTGCCTCAGTGGATGAACGAGATACAGTATGTTGTTTCTTAAAAGCCCAAGAAATAGGACTAGACCCCAAGTAAACAATAAATCCTGAGACAGAATGTCGATCATTAGGATCACCAGCCCAGTCAGCATTACTGTAAGCATGCAGATTAAGAATACCAGGCTGAAAATGAATTCCAAAATCAAGAGTACCTTTCAAATACTTCAAGATTCTCTTAACCGCCACAACATGAGATTCCATGGGATTATGCATGAATTGACAAGCTTGATTGACTGAGAATGCAATGTCAGGCCTTGTGAATGTGAGGTATTGCAGAGCTCTAACAATTATCCTGTATTGTTGTGGATGAGAATAAGGTTTGAATTTATTACTAAGGTACTCACCACCCCCATCACTCTGAAAAATTCTAAGAGTAGCAGAGAATTGAGTAACCAAGAAGTCACGAAAATAGACAAAAATAGAACAAACCTCTACTTTATTGATCATTGGAAAAATCCAAGTAAATCGAGTACACTCATCTATGAAACTAACATAATATCTGAAACCCTCAACAGATAATGTGGGAGAAGGACCCCAGACATTACTATGAATTACTTCTAAAGGTTTGATAGATTTAACTACTGGATAAGGAAAAGGAAGCTTAGCTAGTTTGCCTTCTAAACAAGTAGTACAGACTAATTTTGAGTTGTCTAAAGAAAAAGAAATATGTGACTGACGTAAAAGAGCTGAAGTGATTGTGTTGGAGGGATGACCTAAACGTTTGTGCCACAGACTTGTATTGACTTGTTGGCCAAGATAACAAAAATGATTCTTGTGAAAAGAGGATGCTTGTTGAAGATTGGATTGCAGAAGGGAGAAAGGAATAGGATACAAGCCAGCTCTACACAATCCCTTGAGAAGAACACTCGTCGTGATCTTGTCCTGAATCCAAAAACCAAAGGCATCACATATAAATTGCAATTGTTATCTTTACATAACCTATGAATTGATAGCAAATTCTGAGAAAGCTTTGGCACATGCAAAACCTGCTTTAATTGTAACGAACAATGTGGAACATCCAAAATGGAAGAACCAATATTAGAAATGCTCAAACTTGAACCCCCTGCAGTAGTGATAGTATCAGACCCTGAGAAAGGAGTAGCCAAACTAAGTTGAGACAAGTCAGAAGTCATATGAGTTGTTGCTCCAGTATCAACTACCCAAAATTGCTCATGAGGTGAAGAAGATGAGAAGTTGGCATGCATGGCACTAAGATTGGTGGAAGGAGGTTTGCTTTGATAAGAAAAGTTGCCTCTGTGATAACATTGAATGGCAGAATGCCCAAATTTCCAACAAATTTGACATTGGACTGAGGAGGTAGGAGTAGAGAGTTGATTGTGCCTTTGATAACAATCAGTAGCTATATGGCTTTTCTTGCTATAGATTTGACAAGTAGGAATGTCAGTGTCAGGACCAAGAATACCAGGGCTAGAAGTAGGCTGAACTTGTTAAGGGCGTGGTCCAGATTGATAATGACTGCGACCTCTGCCTCGACCCTTAAAATGAGACCCACGATTGATAGAGTAACCACCAGTGTTGTGACCTTTGAAACCACTATTGGAACCATTGAAACCAGCATGGTTACCACTAAAACCCTCATTGAAACCAAAGGGAAAATGAGAAGATGGAGCAGACTTAGAACTAGAAGGATAACATTGAGGCTGAGAATTAGAGATACCTTCATCAAGAACAAGAGCCTTGCCTTGAAATGTCTGATTTTGAGCCATCATTGTAGAGACAAAAGGAGATGCAGAGTTAGTTTGTTCAAGAGTGGCTTCTTCAGCAATCAATTGAGATCGAAAATCTTTAAGAGATAGCACATTTTCTCTGCCTCGAACCATGCACCGAAATGTATTATAGTCAGAAGGAAGACCATTGAGAGCCAAGATCACAATATTATCATCCTCAAAAGAAACGCTTGCTGTAGAAGATGATCTCGAGCATCTTTTATCCTTTGCAAATATTGGGAGACAGGTTATGAACCCTTCTCGATAGTCTGAAGTTCACTTTTCAACTGAAAGATTCTAGCTTTGGTTACAGTAGAAAATCTATCTTTCAGTTGAACCCACATATCATGGGAACTAGTACATCCAATGACATAAGAAATCGCAGTAGAAGAAAGAGTTTCAATAAGCAACTGCATCAATGCACGATCATGCATTTTCCAAATTTGATGAGAATCAGTTTCAACACTTGCAACATCAGAGTCCTCATCAAATTGAGTAGGACACTTCCGTGATCCATCAATAAACCCCAAAATGCCATGACTCTCAAGAAGAATTTGCATTTGAAAGTTCCATGTGTGATAATTTGTATCATCAAGCTTGACTGTCACAACAGTAGAAACCGTAGGAAGCAAAGTGGTAATAGGAGATTGAACAATTTGAAGCTAAGTAGTAGTCACTATGTTGAGAATTCAAGAACCAAAAGAGGAGAATCAAAGGTTGAGAAAGAAGAAACTTGCAGAGAAATGAAGATTGAAGAACTTTCAGTTAGACAAAAGATCAAACAGGTAATAGGCATAGCAAAGAACACGAAATTGACTGCTATGGTTGAGTAGAGAATGAAGCCAGAGAGAAAAAACAAAGAGGAAAAGAGTGCGGAAGCAGAAGATCACAAGATCAAGATCGATCCATGGCGAATGATACCATGTTAAGATAGCAAGATTAAACAGAGCGAAACGAAGAGAAGCAGAGAGAGTTTCAGAGTAATGAAGAGAAGAATTATTGTATTCTCATTAACCTGAAGCTTAGCACAATTACAGACTTTATATCAGCTTTAGTTAGAGCCTTGTTCACGTTTTCTAACCTCTCTAACCTCTCTAATATTTTCTGATCAATTACTAACAGTTCTTCCTAACTACCTAACAAGACTAACAACATCTTAACCACTTGACTCTTTAATCTTATGACATGTGGCAAGACTAGGACCATTTATATCTTTACATTATTCTATAGTAAATTGAGCTTAGGTTTTCGTAAGAACAGAGAAAATAAAACATGGTTGAAAAGTTGTATAAAAGCAATCAAATTTATGGGCAGCTTTGAAATTGAAAATGGAAAAAGAGGAAGCAAAGACGTTGTTGGAAACCTACCAGGAATTAAGTCGTCAACGCCAGAATCATTTGTCACCAGTCAGTGTCGTCTTCTCTTTGCGACTAGTCTGAAAAATTGAATGTACTTACGAACCCTAATTTTAAATGGTAGAGACATGGAGAGAATCAAACCTTAGAGAATCTCTGGTTTTCAATAATGGGCATGAAGCAAGGCTGAAATGGAGGTAAATTGTTTTGAAGAGAATGTAACGGTCGGATAGATTGATGTTTTGCTAATGGAAACGGTTAGTCTGTGTTTTTGAAGTCTTGTGGCAACCATGTAAAAACATAGAAAAATTATGACCTTTTATATCCTACATGTCATTTAAGTTTGAAATTGGGTTTTACTAATAGATTTATAAAGTGATGGGTATATGTCTAGAAAATAGAATTTTTTAGGGACCTATATTGAACAAACCCTTTTATTTATTTATTTTTTTCTTGAAACTTTGTCAATATTGTTGGAATTTGACACGTGTCAAAACTCCATTGGTTTTAAGGAGAAACTCCTCCTTAATTTTAAGTATCCATACTTGCTTATTCAAAATTCTCTGATGGGAAATGAGTGTTGCGGGAGGTAAGTGAGTGCCGAACTCGCAATACTTTAATATTCCTCATTGGAAAAACCCATACATCAACTGCCTTTATATGTGGTCTAGAGTTGTGACCTCTTATAAAAAAAAGGAAGACCAAGACTTCAAGTTTTGCACCATCTAGAACTCAATGTTTCAACTAGCTAGCTGGCCATACAATGTTTCATAAATCCCTGCAATTGATGTTGCTGCTCCATGGTCTGCTGCTTCTCACCACTTGTACTGGTGCTGATCACCATAGACCACCACAGAAGCTGCCAATTTATAAGCGTCCTCCTCCTTTGGAAGCGGCAAACTCCCTTGAACAAGAGTTGCTGCCATTTGGTGGCAAAACGTAAGAGAGCAAAGCCACTGCCCGAAAAGCACAAGCCACCTCCACCCAAAAACACAAGCCGCCACCACCACCTACACCAAAACTCAACCCACCACCACCCCCAAACCTCAGCCCACCACCACCAAACCTTAACCCACCACCACCCCCAAAGAGCAACCCGAGACCACCCCCCCAAAAACGGGCCACCACCGCCGCCACCGCCCCGAAACCTCAACCCACCACCGCCACCCCGAAATCTCAACCCACCACCAGCCCCAAAACAGAGCCCCGGTACCACCGCCACCACTCCAAAACACAACCCGCCAGTTACCCCACACTAGATGAAGCTGCACTAAAGGATGCCGAAGACCCGTTTGTGCAAGCCACCGTTAGAACCTACCTAGTCCATTCATGGTTCACCTAAGTGCCCACCCCACCTCACTAAATTATTATGAAGCTAGCTAGCTAGCTATCTTAATATGTACGTATATGCATATGAATATGCATCAAAATAAGTGCTGCATGCACGCGGGTGGGATGTAATATAATCATTTTATAAGCCTTTACTTTACTACTACTGCTACGTATGTACTTGTATTAACTAGTATATATCCTTGAGCATGAAAACGCCGCTCACTTTCTTCTTACCATACAAGCTAAGTACCTGAAATAAACAAATAAAAAAATAACTAATTAAATATTCAAAGTACAATTAGAAAATAAAGCGCACTAATAGTCACAAATTAAGTTAATCCCCGACAGCGGGGCCAAAATTTGATGTGATTAATTGCAACTTGACAATATCGCTCAAATGAATATAGTAGTAAGTAGAGTATCGTTCCAACAGGGATCAAGTAATCTATTAAATACTAGAGTGATTTATTTCTAATTATATTTGAATTAAACGAAAAGAGAATTATGATGATTAAAATCTAATTAAGCAAACAAAATAAATTGAGATTAAGGAAATAATGTAAAAGATGAAAACAAAGATGATAAAGCACTAGGACACCGATTTCACCTAGCTAATCCCACCCAAATCCTTCTAGCTTGTTAATTATAATTACCTAACATGTTGATAATCGTTTTCCCTTACCTCACCAACACTCTCTTTCGAGTTATATTAGTCGTATTCCTTACCATCAACTCACTCTATTCCTAGTTATGGATTTAGATAGCTAAGAACCCATTAAGATTTGTGGAAAACAATAAAGATTACACAAATCATAACCTAGTCTTCTGAGTCGGCTATGTAATTTACGGTACTTGTTACAAGAAGCTATTTACTAGGAATCTCATTCCGGTCTCAACCTAATTCTTCCAATCATGCAATTAGTGGCCAATTAATTGAAAGCATTAAGAACGGTAACAAGCACTCAACATGTATAGATAAATAAAATTAACAATATCAAAGAATTTGAGTATTCATAACTAGGCTACATCATAGCCCTAGTAAAAGAAATTAGTTCATGAAGGACTTATTGAGAATCATGATGGTTGATGAAGACATGGAAGATACCGAATTCTCCAAGTAGAATGCCAAGGTTGCGCAAGCTTTCTTCGTATTCTCCTTTGGATATTTCGGCTATGAATATGAATATGTAGAATGATGGATAATAGAGGATGGAGGATGATGGGTAATGGATGGATTCCTTGAATAATGACCTAAACTCCCTATTTATAATACTTATACAAATCCTACCTATCTAAGGTATAGTTACAATTGTTATAAAAGTAGGATTCCTTTTAAAATATGGTCTTCTTTATTTCTCCTTGTTTGACTTAATAAGACTTGAAATATCTAGAACTAGGAATTTTGACAACATTCCTTTCGACAAAAGGAATGACTTGGCTTCTTGACTTGATTTAATCTTCAATCTTCATCTTCTTGCCTCACACTTTCTCCTATTTCATAATTCCTTCACAAATCTCACAAAACCAATTAAACAACCAATTTAACTCAAAAAAATTAACAAATAAATAAGTAAATGAGGCATAAAATATATATAAAATATAGGCTTATCAATAATGGTTGAGTTTTCCACCAAACATCATTGCACTTTGGAACACGACTCAGTTCCTTTTTTTAGTGCTTTATTTAGGTGAGAAATGGGGAAATTAATGAGATATATAGATCTTGTAATCCATAAACATAATAATGTCAATGCCATCGTGTCATTCGATTACTGCAGGAAATGAGTGAATTTCGTGACTATTAGTCTAATCTTATTAAACTAATATCATTGCACTTTGGCGTTGATGTGAGCCACAGAAAAAGTCAGACTAACGCACTTGACATAATTTGTCTACATATGCCAACGAACAAGGAAGAGTAACGCACTAATTTTTTTTTCTTGTTTGCCTTTCTCTATCCTATGATGATTTGTCATCGCGATCCCTTGGTTTCTAGCAAATGAAGAAGGAAGACTGCTACATAGAAATTAAGGTAAATGCTTAATGTAAACTAAACCACAGAAAAGATATACTCACCCAAGACACTAGGCATATGTATTTAGAAACAAAAGCTCTATACCTTTGATGCAACCATGAGAATAAGCAAGGTGGTTTAGATCATCTATTCTCTACAATTTTTTTCTCAATATCTTTGAATGGTGCTAGACTAATTGTGTATAATGAGGCTAACGGGTCTAACCCAGTGAAAAAAGATTTTGACTTGCAAACCAGTGGTCTCAGGTTCGAACCTTCATGACATCTTGGTAGTGTGTGTATGTGAGTAACCTCCCTCCCCCTTATATTAAAAAAAAACTATGTATAATGAGACCAGGAACTTAATTATTTAAACTCTCCAAGACCTTGCTCCATAATTCGTATACTTGGATGATTGAATCTCATCCTTCGGCAACCCAAAAAGAAAATGATATGTCAATATAATTATTTTGTATTTGTCAAAAAAAAAAATATATATATATATATGTAAAAAGATTTCGGTTAAGTAACTAATTTGTTGTTAATATTTTATCAATATACTTCATAATATGAACAAAATATCAACAATGTGAATCATATATTGTAGATTGGTATTAGTATCAAGCAATCAGTGTCTATAGTTGATTTGGCATGTACATCAAGTGCGATATGATCTAGTCCAATCAATGTGGCCTCAAGCATAAACACCATATATACTACTAGTTTGCACCATCTAGGCTCACTCCCAACTAGATAGCTAGCCAAAAAAAGGATGCGTCCTAAATCCCTGAAATTAGTGTTGTTGCTATTCCTGGGTGTGTTGCTTGTCAGCACTTCCTCTCTTGGTGTTGATCACCACAGATCAATACACGAGCCACTTCCTTTGGAAGCAACAAACTCCTTTGAACAAGAGTCTCTGCCAGTGCCAGGTGGCAAACATCTCAAAGGACCAAAGAGAAAGCTTGCAAACCAAGAGTACAGGCGGCGACCACCCGGATATCCGGCTCCAGAACGAAGGCACAGGCCATCACCACCACCTCCACCACCAAACTTCAATCCCCCACCAGCCCCACCTCCCCTGCCAATTCTCAATCCCCCACCGCCCCCAAGACGCGGCCCGAGGCCACCACCCCCACACCTCTACCCTCCACCTCCCCTGCCAATTCTCAATCCCCCACCGCCCCCAAGACGCCGCCCGAGGCCACCACCCCCAGACCTCTACCCTCCACCTCCCCTGCCAATTCTCAATCCCCCACCGCCCCCAAGACGCCGCCCGAGGCCACCACCCCCAGACCTATACCCTCCACCTCCCCTGCCAATTCTCAATCCCCCACCGCCCCCAAGACGCCGGAGGCCACCAACCCCAATACACAGCCCTGGCAGTGGTAGCTAAGCAGCCAATTACCCCACCATGATGATGAGTCTGCATGCGGAGCTAAAGGATACCAAAGGCTCGCTGAAGCCACCCTCAAAAGCTTGTCCTTTCAACTAAGAGCCTAGCTTACTTCACTAGTTATGTGTATATAGCTGGCTAGGTTAATATGTGCATGATAAAATAAGAGCTGCCCTTACTATGCTCATATACTCCTTTGGATATTTGGGCCAGCTGGTTGCTCATTCCCGTGTTTAATTACGTTTGTAAGTTTGCTCAACTACGAATGAATTGAAAGAGAAAACTCCGCTCGCTTTCGTGGAATATTTAGTCATGTACCACGTACTATGTGTAACTTAAAACATCTTTATTATACATAAAGCATGGACTATATCTATATGAGCTCATGCTTGATAATTCTCGGAGCAGGACTTGTCATTGCCAATTAGGCTTATAAATAAGGAGAGGATCTGGGTCCCTTGTTGAAAACCAATTAAGTTGAGATATATTCCAGTTGGCCTCGAAGAAAAGTGGTTCTGGTCTATGAGCCAAATAATTTAGGGAAGTAAAATATGTCATGAGATTACCAACCAAACGGAGCCAAATTTTTTTAATTGAATGGGCCAACTATTTTTTTACTAGTGGGATCGGAACTGTCTTAGTGAACTAATATATGCGGGTTTAGAGTCATTACGTTTACTTTGGGCGGGCTTCTTGGTTTAAGCTAAGTCAAAATATAAAAATCGTTTCTTTTTCCCCTAGAAACGACTTGGAAAAGCCAACAGGTCTAGCCCAATGAAAAGGGGCATTGACTTGCAGACCAATGGTCTTATGTTCGAACTCTGAAAATACTTGTAGGATAGATAAAAACTGCCCAAACGGGGGTGAATAGGTTGGTCAAAAAATTATAACAAATTAAATTAAATTACGACAAAAGGATTGATATGATGTAATACGGATTTAATAATGAGATAGAAAGAATAAACGAAAAATATTGAAAATATGCCTAAATGAGATGCACTTCTAAAGGGATTCTAATTCATTAAAAATCAAGGAAGATCAAGAAAATAAAATCATATCATACTCCAAAAAAAACATTCATATCACGAGTGCATGAAAAATGACATGTCTTACCCGTGGATCAAATGCCTCATACGTGTTAAGTCACAATTATGGAATTCGGGGATTGCAGAGCTATTTCAATTCTGCAGTTTCTAGAAATTGAACATACCAATTCTGCTTCAACAGAACAACTAAATGACACTTCCAAACCTATATTAAGTTCTAGTAAATGCCAACATAAATGTCATACCAACAAACTCTCATGGCATCTTAGTGGCTAATAGCTAACAATCACAATTATTGATGTCCATTGTCTTATTAGGCACTAATAATGCCTTTAACCACATCATCCTATACAACTGTACACTAATGTCATTGATTTGCTCAAAATTGTTGTAGCGTCCTAAATTGCAATCCATCATTTCTATTAATTATTTATAAATAAAAAAAACAAAGTGAGATAAGGGTATCTAGTGCTTATTGTTAGAATTCAGACTATGATCTGAATTATAACTTGCATTCTACAAATGCTACTAAATGAGTAAAGGTTTCGAAGAGATTTTTCAGAGTGAGAGAGAGCTTGAGGAAGGAGCAGAAAGATGAATATGTTATTCTTCTCATGCACACACTGTGCACTAATAACAGCTGGAATAAGATATTCCAAATTACATCATCCAGATCTAGCCATCCATTCTTCTATTCTAAGATTAGATCTTAGCTGTCCACTTGGACTATAATTAAAGGGCTCACATTTAAATCTGTAAATTTAAACTAAATACAAAACCATATCAGCTAAAACACTTATATTTCAACACTCCCTTCTAAGTGTTTAGCTGAGATTACTCCAAGCTTTCTTCTCAGGTATTCAAACCGATCTCTTGGTAGAGCCTTGGTAAAGATGTCTGCTGTCTGTTCTTCAGTTTTGCAATACAACAAATCAATCTCTCCATTTTGCAAAGCATCTCGAATGAAGTGAAACTTTCTGTTTATATGCCTTGTCTTATGATGATGCACCGGATTCTTGGCTATGGCAATAGCAGAGGTATTATCACATAGAATTGTAGTAGCACCCACTTGTTCTTCACCAAAATCTGAGAGAACAAAGCGCAACCAGATTGCTTGTGCAATGGCTTCTGTTGCATTAACGTACTCCGCCTCTGCTATACACAAAGCTACACTACTTTGCTTGACTAAAGCCCAAGAAAACACACTTGATCCAAGATTAAATGCATATCCAGAGGTACTTCTCATGTCATCCTCACTCCCTGACCAATCACTGCCATAGTAGCCAATGAGCCTTGCTTCTTTTCCTTTCTCATAAGCTATGCCATAATCAAAAGTGCCTTCAATGTATCTCAGTACCCTGTTGGCAGTTCCCATATGTTTTCTAGTAGGTCTATGCATAAATCTAGCCAAAAGACTTGCTGCAAACATGATGTCTGGCCTTGTTGCAGTCAAGTACAATAGACTTCCAACTATTTATCTATAGATCCCTTCATCAGCTTGTTCACTCCCATCTTCCTTGGATAGCTTTTCATTCATTGCAAGAGGAGTAGCTACAGCTTTACAGTCTTTGAAGCCAAATTTGTCTAGCAATGTCTTAGCATATTTCTTCTGGTGCAAGAAAATGTAAGACTCGGTTTGTATCACTCCTAACCCCGAGAAATGGTGAAGCAAACCAAGATCAATCATTTCATATTGCCTCATCATTTCAGTTTTGAACTCCATCATCAAGGCTTGTGAGCTTCCAGTGTAGATAATATCATCTACATATAAAGAAACGATAATAATACCACTTTCTGCAGCCTTTACATATAGTGTTGCCTCACTAGGACTTCTTTGGAAACCTGCCTTAGTGAAGTAAGAATTGATTTCTTCATACCAAGCTCTTGGAGCTTGTTTAAGTCCATATAATGCCTTCTTGAGTCTATACACTCTGTACTCTTTGTTCTTAACCATAAAACCAGGAGGTTGATCCACATACACCTCTTCATGCAACACTCCATTCAAGAATGCAGACTTCACATCTAACTGAAACAGTTTCCACCCCTTTTGTGCAGCCAATGCCACCAATGTTCTAATGGTATCCAGCCTAGCAACAGGTGCAAACGTTTCATTGAAGTCTATCCCTGGCTTTTGAGAATAGCCCTTGGCAACTAGTCGAGCCTTGTTTTTATGAACTGTACCATCTAAATTCAGCTTGGTTTTATAAATCCATTTAACACCAATTACTGGTTTATCAGTTGGTCTATCAACCAACTCCCAAGTCTTGTTCTTCTTTATCATTTCTATCTCATTCTCCATTGCTTTCTGTCATGCTTCATCTTTAACAGCCTCTTCAAAAGTCTCAGGCTCGATAATACACAAGTTACATATTGCATACACTTCTGCAATACTCTTGTATTTCAGAGGTGTGTGATCAACATCCTGTGATCGTAAGTCAGGATCAGCATGCTCCTCTTCTGAAATCTCTTCTTGACTCAAGCTAGAATCACTAGGTTCCTCTTCTCTCTTAGTAAGTGTCTCATTAAGGGGTATTGAGATATCACATTCTTTTCGTGCATTCCAATCCCAAACAGCTGCCTCATTTAATATTACATCCCTGGAAATAATCATTTTTCCAGATGCAATATTGTATAATCTGTAGCCTTTTTCACAGCTGCCATACCCTAGAAATATACATCTTGTACTAGCTAAGTCGAGCTTCTGCCTTTGTTGAGTTGGAACATGTGCATAGCACAAGGAACCAAACACTCTTAAGTGCTTAACTCCTGGCCTTCTACCACTATAAGCTTCAAATGGAGTTTTCTTGTCTAAAGCCTTAGTTGGACATCTGTTCTGAACATACACATCAGTGTTGACTGCCTCAGCCCAAAATTCCAGAGGCATCTTCTTCTCAATCATCATGCATTTAGCCATCTCCATAATTGTTCTGTTCTTTCATTCTGCTACTCCGTTTTTCTGTGGTGAATATGCCACAGTTAGCTGCCTTTCCATTCCCATGTCTTCACAAAACTTGTTGAATTCATTGGAAGTATATTCTCCCCCCTATCACTTCTTATTTTCTTCAATTTGTATCCACTTTGCAGCTCAACAATGGCTTTAAATTTCTTAAAGACATTAAGAACTTCTGATTTGTATCTTAAGAAATAGATCCAATACATACGAGTACAATCGTCTATGAAGGTAAGAAAATACCTATTTGCAACTTTGGTAACAGTTTGCATTGGTCCACAAACATCTGTGTGTACCAACTTGAGTGGGATTGTGGCTCTGCTTATTGTTTCTTTTGGAAAGGAATCTTTGCAATGCTTTCCAAAAGTACAGCCCTCACACACTTCATTGACAGGCTTAATTCTGGCAATCTAAGTACCATTCCTTGATCTTGCAGCAGCTTCAAACTGGTGAAGTTTAAGTGCCCCATTCTTCTATGCCAGACTAAGGATGACTCGACATTTGCTCTTAATGCAACTTGTAAAGTTGTGTGCAGCTTCAAAGGAAAACTTCTGTTGCCTTTCATTTGCACCTTAGCAACCAGATTTGATAGAGAGGAATCATCATAAATTTCAACCTTATTGGCACCAAAAATCAGAACATATCCATGTTCCATCATTTGCCCTACACTGAGCAAATTATCCTTGAGACCAACAACTAACAATACTTCTTTGACATACCTTTTTCCCATCTTAGTGTCAACAACAAGATTTCCTTTTCCAACAACATCAACCAATTGTCATGTTCCCATTGCAACTTTTGCAGTTATATTCCTATCAACATCAACTAATACATATTCTCTGCCAGTCATAATACATCTTCTCTGCTAGTCATATGGTTGCTGCATCTGCTATCCAAAAACCATACGTCATCACATCCTTTTACACTAGCAGAACCCTTATTACTAGCATAAAACATGGTTGGTGTGGATTCGGTCTGAGTAGCATAGTTGAGTTGTTGTGCTGGTTTCTTGCTGTAGCAATCTTTTGCAATATGCCCAAATTTATCACAGTTGTAACATTTTGGTTTTCCCTTAAACCGACACTCACCAAAGTGTAGTTTGCCACAATGTTTGCAGGGGTTTCTAGCTCCATCAGTTGATTTATTATCCCACTTTTTGCCTTTTGTCTTCCAATTCTTTTGATCCTTAGAACCACTTTGACTTCCACTATATTTTTCTAATTTGGGATTCACACTAAGACTAGCAAATGCTTTCTCAGTCTTATCTCCAGAGTGCCTATCTAGCCTTAATTCAAAACTCTTCAAAGAAGCTTCCACTTCTTGTACCTCAATTTCATCCAAATCCTTAGAATGCTCAATAACATAATAGATTGAATCATAAGCTGATGGCAAACTGATTAGTAATTTTTGAACAATCCTTGCTTTAGCTAAATCCTCTCCATAGCTCCTCATTTGGTTTATCAGATCAAACAGTTTGGTAAGATAAGCAGAAATGGACGCATCATCTCTCATTCTTGTATATTCAAATTCTCTACGTATACCTTGCAATTTAACACTTCTAACCTGTTTATCACCATGGAATTCCTTCATCAAGATATCCCAAGCTCCCTTAGAGGTTTCTTCATGAGAGATTCGGGGGAAGATCTCATCAGACACTGCTCCTTGAATCAGACCCAGAGCTTTAGTGTCCTTCATGAGTAGCTCGGTGACAGCCATCTTCCCAGCACCACTCGATTCTTTCTTTTCTTTCTTCTTTGCTTCAGATTCGCCACCTCCCTTCGAATCTGAGCACTCCATCCCCTTCTCAACCAATTCCCAAAGCCCATGAGATTTGAAAATGGTTTTCATTCTTATGCTCCATAACTCATAGTTATCACCTCCAAAGATCGACGCTCTTAACTCACCACCTCCAGACCCTACCATGTTAGACATAGATCTTCAAGAAAACAAGCTCTTCAAATCGCAACTTTCTTCACAAATTCAATCGCCCAGCTAAACAGTCGAACCTGGCTCTGAGGCCATGTTAGAATTCAAACTATGATCTAAATTATAACTTGCATTCTACAAATGCTACTGAATGAGTAAAGGTTTCAGAGAGATTTTTCAGAGTGAAAGACAGCTTGAGGAAGGAGCAGAAAGATGAATCTGTTATTCTTCTCACGCACACACTGTGCACTAATAACAACTGGAATTAGATATTCCAAATTACATCATCCAAATCTAGCCATCCATTCTTCTATTCTAAGATTAGATCTTAGCTGTCCACTTGGACTATAATCCAAGGGCTCACATTTAAATCTGTAAATTTAAACTAAATACAAAATCATATCAGCTAAAACACTTAGGGCTCGTTCGTTATCATTTTCTAACCCCGTTTTCTGTTTTCCGAGAATAAAAACAACCAAAAATGCATTCGGTGCAATTAAGTTAGAAAACACGGAAAACGAAGAATTGAAAACGATCTCAACTTTCTTCATAAAACGAGAAAACAACTTTTAGACGTTTTCATCATTTTCAGAGGGAAGTGAAAACAGGGGAAATAGTTTCGGCTGGAACAAGACATCATCGTGCTCTATTCCATTCTCACCTTTCTCAAATCCTAGACCCAAAAATTAAACACCCCACTGTCTCTTCCTTTCTCTCTTTGCCTTCTTTTGTGAGACCCACTCCGACTTCAAGGCCACAGCCTTCACCACAATCAGATCCTTGGCTTGAATCAAACTCGTCAATGCCATAGCCTCCGTTACAGCCTCCCTCCACCATCACCACCCAATCACTCGAACCGTAACAGCCACCGGCGACCCAATTGAACAAATCGAGGGTCATAGTTATTGTGGTGGTTTGAATTATGTGTTTCAGTGTGATTTTGTTGCTGTTTTCACATGGGTTATATAAACCCAACCAACACCAGCACTCATGGGAGGAGAGGATGTATGAAGAGATATGAGAGAGTGAGAGTGAAAAAAGAGGAGAGTTGGGTGGTGGGGAGTCTCTGAGTTGGAAGGAGGAAGGAAAAGTGTGCTAACATTTTTATTTTATTTTATAATCTTGTTTTAATTAAACAATAGTTTCAGATAATTGTAGGTTTTTTTTGTTATAATAAACATTAAAAAATATTAATAAAAAAATAAAAATTGAAAAGAAATGACACTTCATTGTTTATTTTATTCTCATATCCTACTAGAAGAAGTTTTTTACTCAATAATCTGCATTTATTTTGGGGGGAAAAATTTTGTATGTATAAAAAACTATTCTTAGATGCATACTTGTTCAGTTTATCAATTAACCAACAAAATTCAACTTTTAAATTTATCATTTTCACTTATTATTAAAGATAATTCTAGGTTTTTCTAACATTAGAATTTTATTATTTTGTAATTATTCTTTTTAGAACATACATTATCAAAAATATACTTGAAAAATAGTTCACATATTATTATTCTCAAATTGTACTACCAGACACGTTTTCACTGTTTTTATTTTCTGAATATGTTTTCTAATTAATCTACCAGACGCATTCTTGAATCCTGAAAATACAAATTTGTTTTCTCGTTTTCATTCTTTGAAAATATTCTCTAAAAACATTCTCTGAAAACATTACCAGACAGGCCCTTATATTTCAACACTTATAGCCCATCCTTACATGATTGCCATCTTCTAGATTTAAGCTCCATGACCCTAAATAGCGAATATGCAAAATGGTACTTCGATGAGAAGGAAGAAAATCTAAGCATGATAAAAAACTAAACAAATATTATTAAATAAATAAATAAGTGGGAGAGAGAAAGGAGGTGTTATGAACTTACCGCCGTATACGTGCGTGTGAAATTGGTGTGCTGCCGCAGAAGTGCTCTTAACGACCCAGTTTCAAAGTGTTTTCTCAAAATTGGTGGCCTTCTGTATCATTTTTCTGGTTTGTTTCCGCCGCACTCATCACAAACCCACTTTACCCCTCTCATTCATTCATTCCCTGATCTCCAATTTCTTCTTTAAGGAAACAAAGATTTCAAAGAAATATTCTTTGTTTTTTTTACTTCTGCGTGCACCATTCGTTATTGAAAGATTTCATTTTCGTCTTGGGGGGAGGATCAAGAAGGAACTTGGAGATGGAACCTGGTGTTCTTGATAGTATAATTAAGAATAGGCTTATTGAAGTAAGAGGGAGACCAGGCAAACAAGCCACCACACCGCCACCCCGAAAGCGCAAAAATCATTGCCCTTTGGAACACGACTATAATATTCGATCCCAGTTCCTTTTTTTAGTGCTTTATTTAAGTGAGAAATGAGGAAATTAATTTGATATCCCATAAACATAAATAAGGTCGATGTCATCGTGTCATTCAAATACTGCAGGAAATGAGTGAATTTCAGGACTATTAGTCTAACCTTATTAAACTAATTAGCCAGTTGTCGTCTTTAATTTTGTACCTATCATTGCAATTTGGCGTTGATGTGAGCCACAGAAAAAGTCGAACTGACGCACTAGACATAATTGTGAGAATATGAAGAAATATCCCACATCAAAAAGTTAAGAAGCATATAGCAAGGACTTTTAAGAGCATTTCCACCCATGGTGCCATGGCAAAGGGCAACGGCAAGTAAGGGCACACACTATTCATGTGAATAGTGACTGCCCTTCCCTTTTTATTTTATTTTTCCACCTATTGTCATGGTAAGTAAAGGCTAACATCATTCACGTGAGATATACGGAGAGGAATTTGTATGGAGTTTTGATGTGGGAAGTGAAGAACATGGCTAGGAATTTATAAATAAATAAAATTCTGAATTTTTGGTTTTTTTTTTAAATTTTTTAATTTTTTTGGGTATTTAAATTGGTCGTTGATGTCATGCTGACATCAGCAAACCCAGTCAACAGCCCATGCAAGTCTTGCCTTTGGGCTTGCCCAGGTTGATGGAGCCCACTCCTTGCTCGGGCTAGCCTTCACTGCTAGAATTCGTTTTTGGGGGCTAGGGGGCCTTCTGCCCATGCTGGCTTACACGGGTGGAAGTGCTCTAATGAGTTGAGCTACAACTCCCATTGTGTGAAGCTATCCTAACATCCACATGTACTCCACATCACCCAATATATGTTGTCCATGTATTAAGCTTGAAATGTCGCCATAAAATGCGAGGGTATGTGAGAATATGAATAATAACCTCGACAACAATCAGAATGGCTTGAATCATCTATTTTCTACAATAATTGTTTCCTCAACATTTTTGAATGGCGCTAGACTAACTGTGTATGAGGAGAGAATAAACTTGCCCATTCATTTATGTTTTCAAGGCACCATTTTCATTTTCATTTTCTGTTTCACATTTTCACCAAATACGCCTTTGGCACCGCTAAATTGAAAAACACAGGATTTGTTTTTTGAAAATGAGTTCAGCGACCATGAACAAATATTGAAAATGATAAATCAATTTATCGTTTTCTAAGAAAACAAAAACACGGCCTTCCTTCTTTCTTAAGGCCAGTTTGGCATTGCTGTGCTGTGAAAATAATCGCTGTTAGATTTGCTGTGAGAGAAAGCATTTTGGCTTTTGGTAAATTTTTTGTTAAAAGTGTTATTAGTACTGATTCCCCCATAATCAAAAAATGATTCATGCATAATCATCAAACTCAGTGTCTCTTCGAAACTGATTCATGCATAATCAGAAAATGAGAGCACCTCATTAGTTGTTTTCCCTTATAGCTTTCTCTCACGGCAATTTTTAACAATAAATGATTTTCTCATAGTTTACCAAATAGGCTAGGCTTCCCAATTTTTTTTATAAATCACTTATCACATCAAATAAGCAATCATTTGGCATGCAGCTCGACCATTCACACACAGCCCCGGCCATTTTCCAAACCTCCAGTAGCAGTGAATCCATCCGCCAAGTTTTGGGCTCCAAAGTCCCGAGCGCCAATCTCCCAGCCATACTCAAGTGCAGCCCGGTTGCTCGTATCTTCAAAAGGTGTCCGGGTTGTGTGAATTTTCACCACCCCAAAACGTTTTCACATCTGATTTCTCTCACAGCAAATCTGACAGCGATTATTTTCACAGCACAGTAATGCCAAAGAAAAAGAATTTGAAATCATTAATTTGATTTATAATCCTTTTCAAAATCATATTCATTTGATACTAATAATAATAAGTTAACTAAAATCTAACTTATTTGGGGTGAGCATGTACTCTTTGTGATATTTCACTTTTTTTTTTTTTGTGGCTTATTTATTGATATGTTCCTATGCTTTACTGAAAATCTCAGTTTACCCCTTGACTTTTCAACTAAGTCAATATGCCCCTTGTGCTATTAGTATGTGTCTCACGTTGCCCCATTCCGTCAACTTTCTCAATAAAAATGTTTTCTTGTTAGCCTGACATGAACATTTTAGTAATTTTAGCTATTAAAATACTTTAAAATATAACTTAAACACCAAAAACAATTTTAAATATTTTAAATTTCTTTTTAAAATTCAAACAACTCTCAGTTTTATGGATTAGTTAAAAATCAATAAATAAATAAAATAAAATAAATTTATCACAACTTAGTTATAAAATAAATTAGTTAAAATTCAAACACCCTCCCCTGCCCAGCCACCTCAACCACTATCCACCACCGTTTACCTCCATCTCTCTCTCTCTCTCTCTCTCCACCAACAAAATCCAACACTCTCACCCCAAACCCCGACCAGGTCTAGACTTGATATTCTCCAACTTCAAGCAATCATTTGCTTCCAAATGGTTGGGATATGGATGGAAGATGATGATGACGTTGACGACGACAAGAGTGGATGTGGATTCGGTTGTAAAACTGCAATTCATCTCCCCAAATTCAAAAAGACTTACATGTAATGGGGATATTACTATTTTGCTATTCCCGGTCAATAACACAATGACAAGTGGAAAAGTTATCCTACATGTCATTGCATTATTAGCCGGAAATAGTAAAAAGTGATATTCCCGTTGCATGAGAGTTTCTCTTACCTACTTCCATGTCTTGAATTAGTAAGTTGAGGAGGGGAGAAAAGAGGGGCTATGGAGGTGAGAGGTGGTTGCGGCAGGGTGAGGAGGGGTTGTTGGGTTTAATTTTTTTCTATTTTTTTGTGTGGATGCTGGGTTTAATCATCGAGAATATCTTTTTAATTTAGGTAATTATCAAATTAATAATAATTTCCTTAACATTGGCCACAGATTGGCCTGTAAAAATCAGGCCCAAACACCCACTTTAGCCGTCTCATTCATCAATTGGAAATGGCAAATGAACATGAGATTTCCACATTTTAATGGTTGAAGTGGAGGCACAAAATTCATTATTGCACTTTGGAACACGACTATAATATTCGATCTCAGTTCAATGCTTTATTTAAGTGAGAAATCTGAAATGAAATTAATGAGATATATGGATCTTATCCCATAAATATAATCAGGTCAATGTCATCGTGTCATTCAAATACTACGGGAAACATAATTGTACATATCATTGCGAGATATGAGTAGTGGCGGATTCAGAAAATTTCATTCCTGGCGTCAACATGTAAAAAGTTAAAAAAATTCCAATACAAAATAGACCCATCGAAATGAAATAATAATATTTTAATTCATAGTTAATAAATAAAACCATACAAAATACTCATGTTCATTATCAAAGAGAATTGCATCGGCCTCAAAAAATAGACACATGCGGCAATAAACTAAAAATATCTCTAAGAATGTGATAATAAACCAAAAAATTAACACAATCATCTTTGCCTCCCAAGGCGTCTCGTCCTATTCGACGTAAGAACTACCATATATTAGTGTAATCCTGCTCATTTTAGGTCATTTACATCATTTTTGAGGTCCGTAATCGTTTTGATTTTGAGTTTAATATGGGCTCTAGCTCTCAAACTTTGGACCCTTATGAGTAGGGGTGGCATTTTAGACCGAAAAATCAAAAAACAGCAAAAATCAACCAACAATTTACTGCAATGGAACCGCAATCACGGGATGAAAGAACCAAACCACATTTGCGGTATGAAAAACCAAATCGCATTTGCAGTATGAAGAGCCGAACCGCATTTGCAGTTGTAGTTACGGTATTTGATTTTCAAAACTTGAGGTTACCGCAAACCGCAACTATATTTTTTTTATAAAAAAAATTGCATTTTGTAGATGGCATTGGTGCTCAAACAACACAACGGGGTCCTTCAAATCCACTCACCACCACTAACACTTAAGTTTGTAACATTGGTGCATTGCATTTTCCTTTTAGTTTGTAACTTTAATTAACTTTGAATTGGATTTTTCCTTTGGGTTGTAACTTTAATTCATTTTGCATTGCATTTTCCTTTTAGTTTGTAAATTTAAAGGATTTGGAATTGGAATGCTTGAGAAGTTGAGGTTGTGAATGCTTGAGAAGTTTAACTTTAATTGGAATGCTTGGAATTGTAACTTTAATTTTCTTTAGGTTGTAAATGCTTGATAAGTTGAAGAGGTTGTAAATTTATATATGCTTGAGAAGTTGAGGTTGTGAATTTATAATTTTAGGTTAAAGTATGCTTGAACTCAAAAGACTTCAAAAGAAGCATAAAAATTAGGCCTAAAATGTGGAAGATTGGATTTTTATGACACAAAAAGAACTTGCGGTTTTAAACCGCTAATTCACGATAACTGACCACTTTTTGCGGTTTACCGCAATGCAGTAAACCACAAAAAACGGTTGGTTTGCAGTTTCAAAAATCATCATACCGCAAATAGTCGGTCGGTTTGCGGTTTGGGCAAAAATTCGCGGTTACCGAACCGCAACCACCCCTACTTATGAGTAATGTCTTCGGGGGAGCTTATTCAAGCAAATATTTCTTCAATACGTAAAAGTTAGGTTATTCTTGTAAAACTCTTTGTGGATTAAACATCTAAGGCTTTTAGATTGACCCTAGGTCCCTTCATGTATTCATATCAGACATGAAAAATTATTTTATGTAAAAATATTGGCTAATTATAAAAAATAATTTTTCAGAATAATCATTTTCTCAAGATAATTTTTGGCGGCTTTTATTCCTTACACATCATGGGATTTTAGTATGAAGTATATATTGACTTAATGAGCCATCAATTTTAGCCTAAATCGTATTTTGCACTAAAATTGATTTTTCAAATTTTGATTTGGTGGGAATTTGATTTTATAGTATTTTTATTTAAATCCAAATGAGGGGTATTTTCTTATTTACACTGTAAACTTAAGTAAATGGAGTAATATAAAAATAAATGAAAGTAAATGGAGTATTTCATCAAGTAGTTTGTGGACAATTTGCAGAGGTCAACATCTTCGTCTCCAATGGTGGATTCCGGGCTTGCAGGGGTCAATTGACCCCTCTTGCCCCTATGTGGATCCGCCCTTATGAGCCACAGAAAAAGTCGGACTAACGCACTAAACATAATTGTGAGAATATGAAGAAATGTTCTACATTGGAAAGTTAAGAAACCTAACAAGCCTGATCGTTAGTGAAGGTGTACCAAATTGTCTTCATTTTTATGTTAGATCGCTATGTTATTGTATTGGTCCTTGGTGGCTAGGTTGTATTAGTCGTTTATGGCTAGTTTGTATTGGTCTTTTATAACTAATGATTTTTTAATTAAATTATGAATGCAATCCCATAATTTATATATATGTATATAAAACTACATAAGCTAGATGGTAAGAAATAGAAATCTGGTCTTTATTTCATATTATTAAAGGATGAGTATTAATTCGCAGGTATGAAATGGGGCAAACTATAACTAATTTTGAGCAATAGTTACTGATATTAGTTATATACGATGAAGTGGCTAAAAAACACTATTAATGACTGATAGTTAACATCCCACAATTATTGGTGCCCATTGTTTTATTAGATACTAATAATAATAATGCCTTTAGCCATCTCATTATGTTCAACTAATGTTAGCGAGTATTGCTCAAAATTGTTGTAGTGTCCCAGGGCGGGTCCTGAATCTTTTAGGGCACTGGGCAAATGTGAAAAATTAGGCCATATATATATAATTTGTTTTTTTTTAAACTTAGTGATGGACTCTCTCATTTTTCAACTAAGACCTAACCTATCTAAATTAACTCAAAATTTAACATTCAAGGCAAATAAATTATATCAATTCAAACTTGAATATGATCTTTTTGTTCAGATTCATTGACTAAATCATTATCAATTGCTACAAATTCTTCAACATGATTTTGTTGTTCAGATTCATTGACTAAATCTTCAGTTGAGTTATCAAGTGAACTATTTGTTCTGTTAAGAAAATTTTATCTAGATAGCTCCTTTTGAGTTTGAGTTCATTCTTCTATCTCTTTTTTTCTTTTTCTTTTTTGACTTCTGGATGGTTGTTTCTTAGGGAACATTGTTACTTGGAAACAGAAATAATACAAGGAAAGCCAATGCAATTTTAATACTTCAAAGAATAAACAAAGAACAACATAACCTAGAATTTGAGAAACCCCTCCGCAGCAACAAACTTGATATTTCAAAATTTGGAATCAATTAGAGCTTAGAGGAATTCATGCGAAGAGAATGTGTAACTCATGAATCTACAAACAAAAGCAAAACAAAAAATCATATTTTCCTTTTTATTTGATATCAAATCAAGAAAAATTACCTTCAATTGATTTATGTAAAGACCAATTTTGCACTGTACAAAAGCCCACACTTTGGATCTCGGAATATCCCCAAACTACCAACAAAAAATTATTTAGGGATTCACAACTCTGGAACTAGTAGGAGAGGCTTAGATGAGATAAGATGAGATGAGATGGGAAGAAGAAGAGGAAAAAGAAGAATAAGAAGAAAAATTTAGAATAGATAACGTTAACTTGGAGGAGTGGAACAGTTAGCACAAAAGGGTTCTTCTTGAGGAGTGGAAGAGATGAACGGCATCTTTTTTTTTTTAATCCTCAAAAATATTAAATCAATTTGTAATAATATAATATAGCACTTATAAATAAATAAAAATTTGGGCCCCCTTGAATAATGGGCCCGGGGAAGTCGCACTAACTACCCTTATTCAAGGCTGGGCCTGAATATCTAAGGCTAAAAAACAAGAATAATTAACTAAATGCTTAATTGCTACAATGCACCCTGAAACATTGGTCAAATCCTACTTTACCCCTTTAAAGTTAAAGTGACCCATTTTGGTCCCTTGACTAGGGTTTCATGTGTCACTTAACCACTTTCCATCAACTTCATCCCAAGCTCCATTGAAATGATGACGTGGTAGGGGTATATTGTTCAGTTCATCTGAGCTGGCATATTTCCCACCAATCTGAGTTGGTGACGTGGATTTGTGGACCTCACCTCGAACAAAAGTCGTTTTGACTGCTGATGTGGCAATGTGGACCCCACTTGGAACAAAAGATCCTCGACAGCCCACGTTATTAAACCCCAATTGAGCTCATTGGTGCCAAAAAAAACACCCTCAATTTCACTTCCTCCCCATAGAAGACGATAAAACTCTAGAAATCATAGGTTGGGTTTCCACGAAAACTTAAGATGAAGCCTGAAATAATTGAATGAGGGGAAGAGCTGGATGCAGCAACACATTTGGTTCCTTTCACCATTGAGACAGACAACTATTACAGATCAATATTATGACTTGGCTTGAGAAGCTTGTGGCATGAGAGCTAAGCCTCAATGAGTTTAGCAATAGAGAGAGAAAGCTTGGATTTCTTATAGGAAACAGGGGTTCAGAGCAAGGGGAAAGGGAAATTTGAGAATATTTTGATGAGGGAAGATAGGGAAAGATGAGGATAAAAGGATGGGTGACTTGAGTAGATCTTCCAGCAGCTTGACGATTGCTTCGTCGTGCTCTGGATGGTTGTTTTACTGGGTAGGAGGTGCCCCCTTTTATAGGCACTGGAAGCCCCTTCTGGTTCAGGAACCCTAGCTACCTTTCCCCAAATTTTACCAAGTCTTCAACTCCATTTCCCTTTACTTCCTTCGATTCAATCTTTTTTGCTGAAAATTCCTTAATTCAAGCACATTGGGGTAGAGCATTTTGGGGCTTCATGGTTTTCTTACAGCTGACTTCTTCCATCTTGGGTGAGGCGCCTCTTACTTTTCCTCATGATTTTCCTACCAACGCTTGTAGAGGAAAGAATGGGTAAAGGTGCTGGTCTAAAAGGTGTCTCACTTCCAGTAGCCATGCACATGGATTTCACTTGGTTTTAACGATGGCTTAGTTTTGATTTGGTTTTAATAGGGCGCTGGGATATTTTCTAAGGTGCTAGGCCATTTATCTAAGGTGCAAGGCTATTTTTCTCTCTTATCCTTACCCATATATTTGGGCTAAGAAATGAGCCTGGGCTTGGTGCTCCCAAGCAGCCTAAAACTTCCATTTCTTGGACTATCAATGGGCCTTATGAACACTCGTAATCATCCATACCACAACATACTTAGCAAACCCCAGACATTTGCATGGCTTGGGCCCATTTAAGCTTGTAGTGTGGCTTGGTACTAAAATAAAGGTTTTCTTCGTTTGATGTTGAGTGTCGTGTGGCGTGTTTGTGCTCAGGCTCTGCCTTATTGTAACAGGCTATGGACGGGTCAAGCGGTGCTTGACAGGACAATGAGAGCGGGTTCATGGAACTAGTACATTTTACAGGCTTGTTGCGACCTCCTTGCGTGGCAGGTTGCGTATTGGCTTGGCATTGCATGCAGACCATAACTTGTCCAAGGGCATAAGACAAAGTCTTCCATACTCTTGTCGGGCTTCTTTCTCGATTGAGTATTGTATTGGGCTAGAAATTTATTTGGGCCCAACCTTGGATTTTTTGAGCCTAAACACACGGGGTTTAGTAATTATGTTGTTTTTGTAGTTTCTGCAAAACTTGTGACATAATTAGGCCATTAGAGGTTGGCGATGGATGAAATATGGTGATTTTGGAAGTCTGTATTTTGCAACTGAAGTAGGGTGATGATGGATGAATTAGGGTGATGTGGGTGTATTTTGCAACTGTTTTTGTAACAAATCTTGTATTGGTACTTATCTATTAAATGTGATATTTGAATATAATGTGGGAGGCAGTTTTATAATTAGCATTATTCTAGTACTTATGTAATGAATATAAAAAGAATTACCAAAACAACAGTACACACTTCTTAACAATTACCAAAACAATAGTTTTGAACATAACAATTCCTCACAAATACCAAAACAACAATTTATAACATTACTTTCAATCTGGAAACATTGATGAAAATCAATATTAGTACTTGATATATTTTACGAGATATCTAATAAGGTTTGTCCTAAATGGTTGGACTTGCAATATATCAATTTAAGCATCATCCAACACTTGCACATCATCAAAATATAATACATGAAAAACTCTTCTAAAGAGTCAATTCAGCCAAATCACAAGACGTGCACATCATCAAATTAACAGTTTAATAAGAGCCATTTTAACACAAACACATAAAACTTGCATCATATCATCAAGAATCTCCAAGACTGTCCAAAACTCTCCTACCATCCACCCATTTTTGTGTTAATCCTATTCTTTAATTTTATTCCTTTTGGTATTTGGAATTTTTTTTTTTTTTTTTTTTTTTTTTTTTTTTTTTTTTTTAGTGCCAAAAGGCTGTGATGAGCTTGTAGTTGGTTGAGATCTATGCATAGTTTGAGAACTTGAACAAGCTTGCACAGATTGCACAAATTGACTTCCTTGCACATATTAACTTCTAATGGAAGTTTGAGATCCTTGCACAGTTTGAGAAGCATCCTTCTTATTGGTAAATTTATTCCTCTTTGTAGGAGACTTGAACCTCTTTTTTTGTTTGTACCAGTGCCAATATGCTATGATGAGCTTGTAATTGGTTGAGATTCTTGCACAGTTTGAGAATGTTAGACAGTTTGAGAAGCATGGGCAGTTTGAGAAGCTTGGGCAGCTTGAGAACATTGGCCAGTTTGAGAAGCTTGGCCAGTTTGAGAACATTGGCCAGTTTCCAACCTTCTTTTGACCGAAAAATTGAAGCACAGGGCAATTTATATCAACTACATAAAATACTATTATTTCTCTAAACATTTATCAAAGGAAAGTCACTTACAGGTTACTTGTCTCTTGATTGTCTTGTAACCCTCTTGGTTGATGTGGTGACAATTATTTTTCTTCACCCTTGGTTTAGATGGGACTTGACATAAGAAGAGAATAACATAAATAAAAAATATTAAAGATCTAAAACAATTATAATTACAATGTAAGAGAATAGCCAAACCTAACTACTATTACCTTCTTTTGCTTTAAGGTAGCTCCTCATATTATGGCCTCCATATCTACAAACTGAACACTTGGAGGTTTCCAAGTTATACCTCTGCAACTTGGTGGCTTTAGGATTAAAGGTTTGTGGTGGTTCACCTACTAATCTCATCCGCTTCTTCCTTGGTCTCCTAGGTTGCTTGTGATATAGTGGTGGCAGCAAAAGAGGCCTATGACACTTAGGCCACAAGTCTTCGCTTGTCATTGGGTGTACCATTGGACTATAAGCTCTTATAAAGGCTTCCTTCTTGTAACAATCATTAACATAAGCAATATGATCACCACTTAATTGTCAAAGGGCAGCACAAGCATGCTTGCATGAGATCCTTGTGATATCCCATCTCCTACATGATCAAATGTTCCTTGCCAAATCAACCTCATCCTAACTTCCATCATGGTTTTTCACTTCATATAAATTCTGCCCAGCAAGCTATGGAATGCACTAAGCTACTTCTCTCTTCGTCTTCTCCAAAATGCTAAAAATCCTTGGACCTATGCCATGTTTCCATCTCTCTGAAGATGCTCTTCTAGTTTCCATCAACAACATAATATAGTATCTAATCCTCTCAAGCATGGTTAAAATGGGTTTGTCTCTGGTTTCTAGAAGGGCACCATTAAAAGTCTCACACGTATTATTCAAAAGGATGTCACGCTTGAAATGAGTTTTAAAGTAAGCTCCACACCATTGTGATGGATCTAAGGCCGTCACCCAATCAAATGCAGCTTGGCTCAACTTTCTCATTTTTTTTAATCTCAACATCCCACCATGGGATGGTTGTGCTCCTTGCAATTTTCTCCATTTGCAATTTCAACACCAATCCTCTGTGACCAGCAAGCATAAAATTTGCTTCTAAGTGTTTAGGCTGTGTATATGCTCAACATTTGGAAAATGATCATCTATTGCATCAATCAAACCTTTTTTCTTGTATGTGATAAAGACATAGGAGTTGTTTTTAATTCAACAATTGACAAAACCAAGACCATGTTTCATAATTCTCCACCTCAGCCACTGCATATGCAATATGATACATGTCGTCGTTGGGATTCACAGCAACAACAAATAGTAATTGTCCAGGTTGATGACCTTTGATGTGACAAGCATCAAATCCTATCACTAGCCTACATCCCTGCAAAAAACTGTGTTTAACTACAACCAAGAAAATGTAAATCTTCTGAAACCTTGGCCTTTCACCTTCCAACTCACATTTGATAATTACTGTGCTCCCCACATTTGTCCTTCTTAGTTCAACAGCATAATCCCACAATAACTCATACTGTTTTTTTATAAGTCCCCTCACTTATGGCTGTTGCCTTATGCTTTGCCCTATAAATATGGGATTTGGAAGCTATCACACTAAGATCTTCTTGTACCTACTGTTTAAAAGATCTCATATCCCAATTATGAATTCTAGATAGTTGAGTAGCATATCTCTAAGCTAACCATGTTGAGTTAGCATGAAAGTTTTGCTCAACTGTCCCACAATCATACTCATCAACATTCACTTGAACTCATTCACTGCAGAAGCAAAACAAACCCATCAAGAATTCCCTTTACACACTGCCCTCACCATATTACAATAATTTCATTTGAATTTAATTAACCTCCTGTTTATAATTGAATAGTTTCTAATTGCTTTCCTAAATAGGCTAGTGGTTGCAAATCTTAAACCCACATCAGCAGTCAAAATGACTTTTGTTCGAGGTGGGGTCTACAAATCCACGTCACCAACTCATATTGGTGAGAAATATGCAAGCTGAAATTAATTGACCAATATACCCATGCCACATCATCATTTTAATGGAGCTTGGGATGAAGTTGACGGAAGTGACACATGAAACCCTAGTCAATGAGGCAAAGTGGGTCACTTTAACTTTAAATGGGTAAAGTGGAATTGAACTAGTGTTTCAAGGAGCATTTTTGCTCACCACTTTAACTCAAGGTGTACCCTCACTACTATTTTAAAATCTTGACACCTGCCCATGTGTAAACCATAGTTAATAAATTATTTTTAAATCTTTTAAGTATTTAAAATCATAAAATAAAATAAAGTAAAATAATATTTATTATTAAAAAAAATACTTTCTCCTCTCTCCCCATCCCCCTCCTCCTTCTCGTTCCCAACCCACACACAACCCCAAATGCCCAATTCTCTACATCCACCACCCACCCAACACACATATACATAATAGTATCCTTGAATTGAAATTAATTAGTTACATTTGAGACTCTTGAAAATAAGATTCCAATGAAAGCATCCAAACCTTTAAAAAAAAAAAGATTTCAATGAAAGTTAGTTTTGGGGAAAATCCTAACTTCTTGTGAGAATAGAGAAAGGGAGGTATGTTTCAAGATGCCCTGCAGTGGTAAGAGGAGATCTTACAAATTCCAAGCCCGGCTCAAATCTAAATGAGATTCCATATCCGAAGCCGGAAAAGCAACGAACGGAGACAAATATGAAGTCACCACGTTTGACTGTGGTGCTAAGGTTAGGAAATTTGGGCACAAAGAGATCACAGATTACTTCTCACATAATAGCCACAACGACGGCGAAAACATCGAGAAATGGTGGCTAGGTTTGATGAGGGGGTATAGGGCATCTGGGTTGGGTTGGGTTGGGTTAGGTTGGGTCAGGAAAGGGGAGAGAGAATGAAAGAGTTTTTTAATGTTATTTTATTTTATGGTTTTAAATAATTTTTTAAAAGACTTATAAGTATATTGTTAACTGTGATTTACACATGTACATGTGTCAAGTTTTTAAAATAGTGATAAGGATACACCTTAAGTTAAAATAGTAAACAAAAATGCTCATAATGTTCCGGGACGTACGGTAGAAATTAAACCTTTATAAAAATAAGTGGGAGAGAGAAAAGAGGCGTACGATGAACTTACCGCCGTGTGTGTGCGTGTGAAATTGGTGTGCTGCCGCATAAGTGCTCACTGACCCAGTTTCATAGTAGTTTTTCTCGAAATTGGTGGCCTTCTGCATCATCTTTCTGGTTTGTTAGGGGTCCATATTCCGCACTCACAAACCCACTTTTCCCCTCTCATTCATTCCCTGCTCTCCACTTTCTTCTCCAAAGAAACAAAGATTTCAAGGAATATATTCTTTGCTTTTTATTTCAGTGTGCACCATTCGTTTTTCTAAAGCTCAAGAAGGAACCCAAATCTCCTCCCTATCCATTTTGATTTAAAGCTCACAGTCCCTCTAACTTTTCTGTTTTTTCCTCTAAGGAATGAAAGTCTTTGGGGCTCTAGAAGGCCAGAGCACTGCTCTTTATTCTTATACTTGGGCTTTGCTTTTCGGGTTTGCTTTGTTCTCTGCTTGTTGAAAGATTTCATTTTTGTTAGGGGCGAGATGGAACCTGGTGTTCTTGATAGTATAATTAATAGGCTTCTTGCAGTTAGAGGGAGACCAGGTAAACAAGTGCAGCTCCAGGAGGCTGAGATAAGGCAACTTTGTTTTGTATCCAAGGATATTTTCTTGAGGCAGCCTAATCTTTTGGAGCTTGATGCTCCTATCAAGATTTGTGGTATTTTTACATGAACCCCATATTCTCCTTTGTCTTATATTATTTCTAATATGTTTTTTGTTTGGTGGTTTGATAAATTTTGAGTTTGAATATGAAAACTCTGTTCTGGGTATAAATAAATAGTAGTCTGCTTGTTCTGGGTGTGGATAATTTTTATTGGCTTGAACTGGGTTATTATCAAATCTGAAGATTAATAAGTTGTGATTCATTCCATCATAAAGTGATTAACAATCGTGCTAAAATATGTCATCTTTATACTCAATTCTCGAGTTAAACTTGATAACTAGCCCTTTTCCCCCACAATTTTTATTCCCAAATCATAACAAGCTGAGTCCCTAATCTTCACTTGACTAAAGGGAAGAATCACATGGCTGCGAAGATCTTTGGAAACTCTGAAAACTTGGTATTCATATTGGATTCGAGATGTATGGACAAGTAAATGCCTAGTGGTATCTTTTGATATTGCTCTATTGTTCGTCTTCTGTGTATTTTTCTTTCCTGTAAAAGCTTCTCTTCTGTCTACTTTATTACCATTTGACTTTCAATTTGTTTAAGCATTATACAACATTGAGCTATGGAAAGGTGTACTTGAGGCCTTGAGGGCTTGGGAATATTTGCTGGCCAATTATCACTACTAACCACAACCCTATAACTTCAATTCTTTTTGTGTTCCCTAGTTGGCACCACTTCACTTTTTGAAGTGTAGGGATATTCTTCTCCCTGGTGAGCAGAGGTCTATATGGATGTTATGTCACACTACTAAAACTCCACACACCACCCCCCACACCACCCCCCCCCCCCCCCCCCCCCCCCCAACTGTAGTGTAATTTTTTGAAATCCTCCAGTGTAGGATTGTTATATCTTGTGCAGCTAAAATTGTGCATGGGATGAGTTCTTGATAATTTCATTCGTAATCTGTTTATCTATATGTAATTACATCTTTCTATATTATTAAAACAACAATTCTGATTATCTGTCTTCACGTGAGTAGGATTGTTATATCTTGTGCAGCTACAATCGTGCATGGGATGAGTTCTTGATAATTTCATTCGTAATCTGTTTATCTATCTGTAATTACATCTTTCTATATTATTAAAACTACAATTCTGATTATCTGTCTTCACATGAGTTTCTTAATGTCACCCAGGTGATGTCCATGGTCAGTATTCAGATCTTCTGAGGCTTTTTGAGTTTGGCGGATTACCTTCTCACTCCAACTACTTGTTCTTGGGGGATTATGTCGATCGTGGGAAGCAAAGCCTTGAAACCATATGCCTTCTCCTTGCATATAAAATAAAGTATCCAGAGAACTTTTTCCTTCTGAGGGGCAACCATGAATGTGCTTCAATAAACCGAATATATGGGTTTTTTGATGAGTGTAAACGAAGATTTAATGTCAGACTCTGGAAAGTATTTACAGAATGTTTCAACTGCCTTCCTGTGGCAGCTCTCATTGATGAGAAAATTCTCTGCATGCATGGCGGACTATCTCCTGAGTTAAACAATTTAAATCAGATTAAGAGTTTACAGCGACCTACTGATGTCCCAGACAGTGGTTTGCTATGTGATCTCCTGTGGTCTGATCCTAGCAAAGACATTCAAGGTTGGGGACCAAATGAGAGGGGAGTTTCCTTTACCTTTGGTGCTGATAGGGTGACGGAGTTTCTTCAGAAGCATGATCTAGATTTAATTTGCCGAGCTCACCAGGTCTTATATATCTTTTAATTTGAGAATTTGCCAAAATCACACAACCTAGAGTGTCTTCCATTGACTGGATATCATTTAATTTTCAGGTTGTCGAAGATGGATATGAGTTCTTTGCCAACAGACAACTTGTGACAATATTTTCAGCACCTAATTACTGTGGTGAGTTTGACAATGCTGGGGCAATGATGAGCGTGGATGAGTCTCTTATGTGCTCTTTCCAGATATTGAAACCTGCTGAAAAGAAGCCAAAGTTTGGCTTTGGGAGTAGAGCTTCAGCTAAGCCGGGTACTACAATGAAAGCCAAGGTATGTTCATCTGTCTCACCCAATTTCTGAATCTTTTGTTGAGTGTATAATGAAGGCAACATATGTTTACTTGTTTGCAACTGATACAAGAGGAATAGCAAATTATATAGAAACATTTTCCAACTATCGTCCATGCTGATTTGAGCACAGAAAAGCACTGTACATCCATAGATGAATGCATCATTCAGTAAACTGTGTTATGGTACCTTGGACCTGTTGCTTCCGCTTGCCGAAGAGACCCCGGGGCAATTAAGCAAAATAATATTAACGGGTTCTAAAGAAAAACGGTTTCTAAGGCATGGGTACCAATGTGATATCACATCTTGAATTGCAATTGTAGGTTTGTTCTGTTGAGTCATGTTGTTGTAGAAACATTTCAATTTATGGTCTATGTTACAAGGCATAGGATCTTGCTGTTCTCAGTGGTTCGAGTGTGTGTTTAGATGTTTGGTTGTAAAAACCTTTATAAGTTTTTATTTTTAAAAGAATGACCCTAGCCTTATTTATTGGTACCAATGTTCTTGCAAGTATCTAAACTTGGCTGCATTGTGAGTGAGTCCATTGTTTTCCTTCCTTCATGTTTTGGCCGCATTTTGTTGCATTTTGTACTGGAATTTATATTTATGCTTTCATGAACCTTCACTTCATAATTGACACTTGCATGCCTTGTTAAAATGTGTTTTTTTCTTTTTCTTCCAGTCGTTTCTTGGTGCAATGGCGTAAGGTATGCGATAGGAGATCCTGAAGAAAATATCTGCTTTAGGTTGGACATAGGTAATAAGGTTGCAATTTTAGAAGTCCTGATTGCTTTCAACACAAGGGACAAACACAAATTTAGCAAATTCCTTCAGCTAGGAAGAGTGCAGAAGATCTTCCGTGGAGAATCTGCAATCATATGAAGTGAGACTGTAAAACCTTCCATGTAAGAGTGGGGAAAGTTGGAAAAAGAGTTGGGTTGAATCATTTCTTTCTTTTTTTTGTTATTTGGGTCTTGCATTTCCATGTTAAATAATAACAGTCTACAGTTGTAAGACTCACTGTCAGTATTCTCCTCTTTGTTCAATCTGTGTATTAAGCATAGAACGAAAATAAAGTTGAAAGGAAATTTGGGATTGAATTGTTTGTTGTGTATTTTGAAGATATAAAAGTCCCACATTGAAAACTTGATTAAATAAATTACAACTTATAATAAGTGGTTCCACTCCTAATAATACCGAGATCTTTTATAATAAAACACCCCACCTGTTGGGTTTTATAGGTGGTTAAGTTGGGGACAATATCGGTGTTGTTAGTAGCCCGTCTCTCTGACATTTATCTTAAATTTAACAAATAATGGGTGTCCTAAGAAGGTCTTATTGATAATTGAATTGTCTCCTTGTAAGCACCACATGACAGGCTGTGGGGCTACTTGGGCCTAGCACTATTTTCTCATAAGGTTTTTGGTCCAAATTTTCCTTTTGACCTATCCATCCATTTCATCACAATCCATCCATCCTAATCTTGCACGACTTATACTTTAACCGCGGACCTCAAAAAGTTATGATCAAAGTCTTGTGATAAAGACTCCATTGATTCCTTGATGGACCACTTTCATTTCAAATTGTATTCGGCCTTCATTCTGCAAGAAAGAAAAAAAAAGAATTATTCCGAGCTTGTATTGTTCTGATGGGGATTCTTTAATGGTATGTGATGCCTTTTTGACTTAATGTAGTAGATCAAGTTGACTTGGCCAAACCCGATATTGGCTTTGCCCTCGTCCTCATGCATTGCTTCTGGCTTTCATGTTCTGTCCCAAATTAGGTGAGTGCTCTCTAGATGCTTTCTTCTCAGCAACCAAGGGTGGAACTACACCATGAATAGGTGGGCTATAGCGTAGTGCAATGTTTGGGAAAAATAAAATTTAGTACTAACTTTAAGACATTACACCTCAAATCACAAAAATTAGCCTAGCCCGCTCAAGCAAAAATTAGTCTGTCTTATCCAAGCAGATCTCCGGTTAGCTATATATATTTCAGAGATTTCAAGCTTCAAGTTTTCTCTTATAAATGAAATTTTATTTAAATCTTATCCATACAAGAAATGATAGCTCATCCCTATAAAAATTTATGATTCCGCCCTTATCAACAACATCAAACTGACTCAAGTTATTGTCAGGTGATTTGATTAAGTGAACGATTCTCACGTTAACCTAGCACTACATTGTGGAATTGGAATTGAAATTGGACCTAAACGATTTGGATTTTAAGTCAACAATTCAAACTCTCTAGATTTCTTTGTTGGGTTTGGGATTGTTGTGGGAACTTTTTTGTGCTGTGCTCGAATCTTATCTATAGCTTTATCGTATACTGTATGTCTTTTTGGTTTGTGGTGAATTGTGACACTGCTTGACTAATTAATATGCTTTTTGTACAAAAGATTAGCAACCTATTATTCTAATTTTTGGTAAGATAAAATTATACGAAAGGAATTTGGAAATGGGGATATTTTATTCCTGAGACATGGTGTAAAACGTTGGAATTAAGAAAAACAAAATGTTAACAAAACAGATTTCTTTTTTCTGTTGGAAGAGGGAGGAATCGAACATAGGACCTCATATGCAAGAGTAAATGCTCTTAACCCACTTAATTATTTGATGTTGTAAAGCTCTTAGATACTGCATTCAATCCACATTTAACCCGGTATCTAAGAACCTTATAACATCAAATGATAGGTGTGCATGCCAGGCTCTTATTATTGAACTTTAATGTTTTGGACTATGTTCAAGTTGTATGTAGCAGTCTAGTAGAGATAGAATGCATGATCTCGACACCTATCGACTCCATCCTTGTCATTTCAAGTAGTTTTCTTAACCCTTACCAAATTTTAACCTATATAATAATTTCATTAAGAAGTCCAGATTAACAGACTCATCCATAACCTCAGCGTTTTCCCCGTACCACTTCAATAGTAATTAGCTTTGTTCACACATATCCAATATGAGATTTCAACTGTTTCCTCCTCATCAATCTATTCTATTTTGAGTCCGATTTTACTCACCACTCTTAACTCACGTGCATTATTCACTTTCCTAAAATGAGCTAGTAAATTGTTACGTAAAAATTTACTAGCTTCCTTTGTTGTTAAATAAACATTTTTTAGTACATTTTTATATTCAAATTTATAAAATAAAATCAAAATAAATTTATAAAAATTTATAATTAAAATAAAAAAAAACCCCTAACAATTTGAAAGGGAAAAAAAAGCATTTATCCCCTACCCTAAATGTTGTGATTTCTCTCTTAATATATTGGGGGAAATCCCTCTTCGGCTCATTTGATTATAGCAAGGCAACTGGTCCTACGCGTTAATTCATGTTTGGTGGGCCTATCCACAGCCAAAGAGGTGGGGAATTGATGTTTGGCACAACTTTTTTTATTATTCTTTTTCATGTCGGAACGAGAAAATCGAACCTGAGACAATATTTGAAAAAAATGGTTATAATTTGATATTTGCATGGCCCAGCATATACAAAATATGCATGTCATCTATCATCTGACAACATCCCAAATCTATTCAGATGTTGTTGTCTGAAAGATGAGAGAAACTCTCATGTAACATGATAATATTTTTTGTTATTTTCGGTCAATAACGCTATGATACATAGGATAATTTTTCTATATGTCATTGTGTTATTAGTCGGAAATAGCAAAACAGTGTTATTCCCGTTACATGTAAATTTTTTTTGTTTATGGGAAAGTAAAATCTTCTTCTCTCATCAGTTTGGTCGACCCTTTTAATTAATTTATTTTCGGGAGTTTTTATTAGGTGGTCCATTTGATAAGCATCCAGATATGTAGTGCTCGTGGCTAGTTGACTCTTTTGTAATGGCCTTGTGGTTAATAGGTTTTTTAGCTGAATTATAAATGCAATTCAAGAATTTCTAAATTAAAAAAGAAGAGATATGTAGTGCTTGCAGTTTACCAACTTGGTGTGCTTAAAGACCTTATAATCAATTTCATATTATGCCCCCAATTTAGCAGTTTAATTTCAACATTTTGCAGATACCTATATATTATATAGTTGACATTTTATTTTTTGTACAGAATAAATAATGGTTGACATTGTTGGCACCAATTTTAAATTCAGTCAGCGATTGAAGAACAAAATATTATATACTTTGACTTTAACATGTATCCTCCTGAACCAGCCAAACATATAAATAAAACTAAAATTTGCTTTTTGACCTTTAATTCCTGTGTCATCAGGCAAGCAAAGATTCAGAAATGTTTCCCAACATCTTTTCATTCCGCCGTATTCCATCCATTGCTGGGTTCAGCAGCCCATAGGAAAAAAAATACAAACAAACAAAGAGAGAAATAAAAACGTAACGTTTTGCTTGAAAAAGGAGATAACAACACCGCAAGCGTACGTGACGTTGGCAATGGCAACACCTCCAAGGATTTGCATATTGTCATCAACTCTCTCTCTCTCTCTCTCTCTCTTAAAGATACAAATATTTTGTTATGACTTTGGAATTGTGACTTTATTTTAGCTGAAGTTAAGCTTCCTCTAGTGTGCGTCGGCATTGTTGAAACAATTAATTTGAAACCATCTATGTTAATTCTTGTCACCCAAAACCACACAAAAATCTCTATTCAAAAATCCGTTCTCCCAAGAAAAATTAGTCAAATCGATAATTGTTGAAACATACTATAAGAAAGTAGATAAACCAACTGAAATTTCATAATAATGATTTAATGTTTAAATGGTGTCTGATTTAATTTATTTTTTTTTCTTCAAGAATGATGGTTGAATTAAGACTTTTTATTTTTATTTTAACACAAGCTATAGTCTAAATTACAAATGGGAGAGAGGGTTAATTCACACACATACTACCAAGGATTATAGGAGTTCGAACCTGAGACCACTAGTCTATAAATCAATACTCTTTTCTACTGGGTTAGACTCCATTAACTAGACAGTTCATGTCAAGACTTGAATTGGTATGGCATGGGTTTGCAGTGATTTTCATTGACCTTGTTTTGAAGATTACCTGTATGTACAGTGCAATCATTTTCATACTATAAAAGATTTAATATACAACTAGTTTTGCTAGATCTGTATATATGTAGATACCACCTTGTATATATATATATATATATATATATATATATATATATTTTAAAGAAAATAGACATTGTGGGTAATGGCAGATCTGCCAGTTTTTCACAAAATTTTAAAAATAACATATATTTTTGCCAGTCTTTTGTTAAATTATAATTATCTTCGAGACTTTGAAGACCATAAATTACGTACTTCAAGCCTGTATGTAGAGGATAACTTCCTCGCACTGGGTTTTCGCCCTCTTTTTTCTTTGTATGGCACTCTTCACGTGAGAGATGACGCTTATTTGAAGTTACACTCATGTGATGAGAGAAAGATAGAGAAGAGAATAAAAACCTGGGGCATGTACCTTATTGTGAAAAAACGTAGGTTGGTGGGTGGTGTTAGAGGAGAGAGTGGATGGCCATTCGTGTTGTGAAGGGGTCAGTCGAGTGGCTAACTTACTAGACCCGCAACAATGCACTGCACATTGGATTTAGGCTAAAACGATTGAGCCCTGCTGTCTGCACAGCTGTCCAAATAAAATATTAAGCTCATATATAAAGCCTATAAGATTCTGCGTCATCATTAGGTCATGGATAAATCGTTATCATCTAGATGTTCATCAGTCGGTCAATGGTGGACATATAAATTTATATTTAATACTAACGGCTAATCATATTTTATATGAACAATTGGCTAGGACAGTGTGTTGGATGCTTTGCACCTGAGTTCGATGGTGACTTGTGCTAGGCTAACTTCCTGTGATGCGATTGCTACCAACTCCCTAAACTTAGTTCCATCAAACCGTTTTATACGTTCACCTTGAAAATACCCATATACTTCTGGGGAAAAATGTTGGAGGTTTCCCACTTGTGGGCTCCCCTCCCTCAACTTTCTTCATAGTCCTTGGATGTCTGTCTTTGTATACAGTCTGGTTGGAAGTTGCTTGGAAATTGTTGGCAAACATTAGATAGGTTTTGTTTGGTTTTACCATTTGTTCCATGTTTTTGTTCTCTTATATAAAGGCGGAGAACAAAATCCAAAACTAAGATTAAATTTTTTGTTACCAGCTGGTTGAGAAACTGTCTGTACAAGTAACAAAAACCCATCAGATCCGACAAATAGAGGTGATCTAGGGCTTTTGCCTTGGGCCCTTTCTGAGTATTTTTCGACTCTGTTTTTTTTTTTTTTTTTTTTTTTATTATTTCTATTGTCACAGTTTAAAGTTCAAAAATGGAAGTCACTTCATGTTGCACTCCTAAAGGCAAACACACGTGACATGACACACCTCCAAGTATGGTCCCCAATAGAAATAATGAATGGAAGTAGAACCACTTGTAAAAAGGTGCGCCTAGACTTTTCAAGTTCAATCCTTAAACCAAAAAGCAATTTAATTACATGGTTTCCTATCTTCTAAATACTTAATCAGTTAATGATCTTTGCTAACGGAATTTAACTCAATAGAAAATGACCTTGACTTGTAAACCAATGATCTCATGTTCGAATCCTCAAAACACCTTGACAATGTGTGTGAAAATTTCCCCTTTCTCTTCCTAACTTTGGCAACCAAAAAAAAAACAGTTAGCCATCTTTTATATATATGTAGTTTGCTTGCATCACTGGCAGGAGTTAAAAAGTCCTTTTCGAGTTACCCATGTCCTTTTACAAATTAGAACATGACTGGCATGAAATCCGGCAAGAAATTATTTTTAGAAAGAGCATTATAAGATGACGACGATGGAATTAGTATTCTAATTTGGAATACCAAGTTTCCCTCCTACTCTTCCATTATTATATGCAACTTGGTAAGAGCAAGCAACCCAATTCAAAATATAATGGAATGGCTTGACACTAGGCTTCATTTTTGCTACCATTGCATCGGGTTCTGGCCTTATTCTTTTGTGACTTATACTCCAATGATTGATTTGTATCTTTTGCCTTCATCACAAAGCTAATGGTTTTACCAAGTGGTTAACAATATTCTGTTTTGCATTCGAAGTTCCGTGTTCAATTATTCTTTTTTTTGGGTACAAAATAAAGGAACTTACAAAGACTACGCTAAAAAGATATTAAAATAGATATTAAGTACTACGCTAAAAAGAAAATTAGAAAACCAGGCACAAGGCTGTAAAAAGTTATGTCCTATATTTGCTAAAAGATCTGCAATTACCCCTCTAATAAAATTGATGTTGACAATCCTTGGAAACTTGTAATTACAAAATAATAACCAGGGAATTGCCAAAGAAGAAACCGTGTGGTTATTTCTAAGATAATGAACTTAATCATAAATAAATGAAGAAGCAAGAGATAGAGAGAGACTTTGTTAAAGAGTTGACCCAAGAAGCTGCGCCAGCAACTGAAGCCAAGTATATGCCTAAAGATGCTAGAATTGATTCTAAGGTCAGTAACGCTTTAAATAGTCAGCTACTCTGCTCATTAATATCCACGCCATAACCCAACAGCACGGCAACATCTTCTTCTCCCTCCTCCAAATGCTGAGTTCAAGAAGCAGGTTAGTTCCTGCAATCTCTGTTTTCTCTTGATTTGTACCTGCAAAGTTTTCAGACTTTGATGCATGAAATCAAATGAAAGCCTACCAGTTAAGTTCCATGATTTTTGGAACTGGTTTCTTAATTTGGAAACCAGGACCACTTAAAGTAGATAGACTTTTACTTTTTCAAGGTAAAAGGTGATCATCATGGTAGGGCAGCCCCTTGATCTTCCATTGGAAGTTGAGGGTTTATGTATCCAACCAGAGGAGGTTGCCATATCACACTGAAGCCCTACTTTTAAGGGCTGTTTTTAGCCTCTGTGTTGCTGAATTTTTCTTATTTTCTGTTAGGAAAAACATACTTCAAATGTTTCTTTTCATTGGATCAACCAAGAAAATAATACCATAATTAGAACAAACGCTCATGAACCAGAGCTTGCTTGTTCTGAGCACACTTGGGGTCTGCCTTGTCCAGAAAAACTTGTGTGAAACTGCTATCTCCGGTCAACGACGGTATGCCACGAGCGATAACTTTTCCACTTGGCATATTGTGATTGGACAAATATAGCAAAATAGTGTTATCTCCGGTCCACACAAGTGTTTCTCCTCCTCCCTCGTCCCACATGCACCATACTTCAAAATATTTCCTCACTTAGGACCGACTCCTTGGAAATTTTGAAACTTCCTCAGTTCTGATTTGTTTTTTTTTTCACACAAATGATATGAATTCCAGTTTCTGGACCAAAAAATATGTGGTGTTTGTTTCTCTGTCTCTGTTTTTTCTCTTGTTCAATTAAAGCCATTCATGGAGTATGCCTGCAACTTGCAACTTGGAATTTAGCCCCATATGGCAGGCCCTTGATGTTCCCCTTTCTGTCTTCATTCATTCAAATCCCATAAAACCTACCATTTAATTTCTGTAAATAAAAAAATACTTTGTTGATTCTTCCTCCCTTTTTTTACATATATTATTTTGTCTTTATATGAAAAAGTCTACGTACATTATGGAATGAGAAATTTTTATCTTTGGTACAATAATTGAGAAGTTAGGATATGTCACTTCTGGATGACGTTTTGAATCGAATTTGAAAAACAAAAATATATCTGTTTAAAATAAAAAAAATTTACTCCTCCTTTGAAGTCAATAGTCAACCAGTCAATTTGCCAAAACGCTATAAACAAAACCAGCGGTGCATTGACCAAAAAAAAAAACCAGCGGTGCATGTACTATAATACAAAGTTTGCAAACAAAAAAATGGCCTGTGTGAGCTGAGCGAAGTAGTTGGTCCATCAATTCCATCGATGCAGACCTGCAGACTGCAGTTAATGAAAACAAGCATTTCCTTTCAAAATTCAACATCCTGCTCCCCCTTATGTCAAAGTGATTACAAGCTAGAAGAAAACTTGGTTGGTTCCCATGTCATGTCTTTCTTTCCTTCTTCACAGTAACACACAGTCATGAGCTAATTTTTCCTCCAAGTCGTATGCTTCTAGAAAGTTATGATTTTGATTGGTCTGGGGTCACCAAAAAATGATGGGAATTTTTTATTATTTTTTATTTATCATATGGTCAATTAAGTTACAGAAACAATATGTTTCTTGTAATTTCTTGCTTCTGATGCAGTGATTATTGATTTTTCATATGCAGAACAATTTAATTTTCAGTGGACTGTTGGAGGCAATTACTAGCAAGCGATGGCTAAAGAGCAATTGGGAGTGCTTAATGCACTCGATGTGGCCAAGACTCAGTTGTACCATTTCACTGCAATTGTGATTGCAGGAATGGGGTTTTTTACTGATGCTTACGATCTGTTCTGCATTTCTTTGGTCACCAAGTTACTCGGCCGCATATACTACACGGACCTAAACCAGCCAAAGCCGGGCACATTGCCTCCCAATGTGGCTGCTGCTGTTAATGCTGTGGCTCTATGTGGCACCTTAGCAGGCCAGCTCTTTTTTGGTTGGCTTGGTGACAAATTGGGTCGTAAAAAGGTCTATGGGATCACCCTTGTTCTCATGGTCCTATGCTCCATTGCATCAGGACTTTCATTTTCTGATCACCCAAAGGGTGTGATCACCACTCTTTGCTTCTTCCGGTTCTGGCTTGGATTTGGCATTGGTGGTGATTATCCCCTTTCAGCTACAATCATGTCAGAGTATGCCAACAAAAAGACTCGTGGGGCGTTTATAGCCGCGGTGTTTGCGATGCAAGGATTCGGGATTTTGGGTGGTGGGATTGTGGCTTTGATTGTGTCAACCGCGTTCGATCACAGTTTCAAGGCTCCTGCATACTCTGTGGACAGAGCTGCTTCTCTTGCGCCTCAAGCTGACTATGTTTGGCGTATCATTTTGATGGTTGGAGCTCTTCCTGCTGCTTTAACTTACTACTGGCGTATGAAAATGCCCGAGACAGCTCGGTACACAGCCCTTGTGGCCAAAAATGCAAAGCAAGCTGCACAAGACATGTCTAAGGTGTTGCAAGTTGACCTTGAAGCTGAAGAGGAAAAACTAGAAAAAATTACTCAAGAGAAATCCAATACCTTTGGCTTGTTCACCAAGCAATTTGCTCGTCGCCATGGTCTTCACTTGCTTGGCACCACTTCCACTTGGTTCTTGCTAGACATTGCCTTCTACAGCCAAAACCTTTTCCAAAAGGATATCTTCAGCGCCATTGGGTGGATCCCGAAAGCAGAGAGCATGAATGCAATTAATGAGGTTTATAGAATTGCAAGAGCACAAACACTCATAGCAATGTGCAGCACTGTCCCTGGATACTGGTTCACTGTCTTCTTCATTGATTACTTGGGCAGGTTTGCAATCCAGTTGATGGGTTTCTTCTTCATGACAGTGTTCATGTTTGCATTAGCAATTCCTTACCACCACTGGACCTTGAAGCCCAACAGAATTGCATTTGTTGTCATGTACTCATTCACCTTCTTCTTCGCCAATTTTGGACCCAATGCCACCACATTTGTTGTGCCAGCTGAGATTTTCCCAGCAAGGTTGCGGTCTACGTGTCACGGTATATCAGCTGCAGCTGGGAAGGCTGGGGCTATTATTGGAGCACTTGGGTTTTTGTATGCAGCACAGAGCAAGGACCATACAAAGACTGATGCAGGGTACCCAACTGGTATTGGTGTGAAGAATTCTCTAATTATGCTTGGTGTGATCAACTTTTTCGGCATGCTGTTTACTCTGTTGGTGCCAGAATCCAAGGGAAAATCACTTGAAGAGCTGACTGGTGAGAATGAAGAAGAAGAGGGGACAGAGCAGCAGGCCACTTCTACTAGAACTGTTCCAGTTTTATGAGGTCGTTTAATCAAAGCTTTGTGAATTTACAATGGTTTTTATTTACTTTATTTGCAATGCAATAAAAATAATGTAGATATATATATATATATGCTGGTGGAAGCCTAATTGCAGAAGCAATTGTACCTTGTTTTCAATTTGTTTCGATTGTGTATGTTATGTATTTGTACGATTTTTATTTTGTTCGGTTTTGAAATATGTCTCCACCTCTTTTTGCTTGCAATTGATTGAACAAGCCTAATGGATCTCTTGGAGTTGGGGGAAAGCATATGCAACCTAGTTTGCAAGCCCAAATTTGAAACCATTTCCTTCTGCTTTCTGAATTCAACCAGAGATGCTCGAATATGAAGGATTTTGGTCTAAAACTTTTGTTCAGGGAAAAGTGGTGTAGTTGTTTGTTGCTACTTGCATCTCTTCCTAGACAAAAGCATATATACCCTTCAACCAACGGCAAGACGCAAAATGCAAAAAACTCAGGAAAATATAGGTGCCCTTCATAGGCAGGGGCGGACGCACAGAGAGACAAGAGGGTCAGGGAACCCCATGGTGGACGGAAAGCCGGATGTGGAGGTGCTCAGGCGACCCCATGGTTGGTTGGTGTGTGAACCCAAGCCGCACACCAGGTGTTCGACAAAAGGCTTGAAGGAGTCCATTTGTCGTTCGAAGATTAATCAGAGCCACCGTCGACAGCACTAATGGAGTTATGACTCATGAGAGTGATAGAGAGAGCCGTGAGAAAGAATAGCACTGGAGAGAGAGAGAGAACCATGAACTTTGGAACGATAGAGGGAGAGTCATGGAAAGAGAATAATAAAGGTGGGCGGGGAGATATTGGAGTTCGAAGTAGTGGTTGGAAATACATACATTGGGTCTTTCAATATCATAAAGATTGATGTTTTCCAAAGAGGCAATCGCTGGAAATAAGAAACGGGTATTTCAAAGCAATTATAACATTAAACTAAAAAATTATATTATATTAACTTTAAAAAAAAACAAAAACAAAAAACAAAAAACAAAAAAACTAGTTTTCAGGTTTGAGATAGTTTTTAATGTTGTGTGTTTTTAAAACCTCATATGCTTTTTCTGTCTACATTCGTATATTTATACATTTTTTCTTTCCACGTATCAGGTAACTATGTGAAGGACCTTGCACGACTTTTTGCCAAAACGACTTCACGAATCAATACAGATGTAAGACTCTTACTCAGTGTCAGACCAACTAATTTACATCAAATTGGTTTCTATATTTTAGTGTTATTTTCATTTTATAAAATATTATAAACTTTTACACTATGACCCCATGATATAACTATCCTGGATCCGCCACTGTTCACAGGTATTTTTTATGATACTAAAGCAAACTGCAGTTCAATGACCAACTAGCTCTTGGTCTAATGGCTTTTCTTCTCGATGTGAAATGATATTACATGTTCGAATATAAAAATAGTGCAAATACAAACCAATTCTGCAAATGCAAAATTTGATGCAAGTAATGTCTGTCTCCGTCTTCCATCATCCATAATCTGAGAGATATGATCAAATGACCGGTCTAGTAGTGGTAGTTCATAGCAGTCATGATCATATGTCAAACACATGCCGGAATGTTAGAGCCATTTGTGTTGGACCATCTGAAATTGAATTTTGTGTCGCTCCTTCTTGATTAAGGTTAAACTAGAGTGACACTTCAGGTTTTCTGACCCAAAAAAAGTGAGAATGGGGCAGAGTTAAGCTTGAAGTCTTCATTCCAACCCCACATACAATAATTACAAAACAAAACAAAAAAAATTGTGAAACCAGAAAAATGTGCAAGTCTGTGAGACCCTATTCAAGTGACGAAATGTTAGGAAGAGAATTTGACTACCAAAAATGATGAAAAATAGGTCAAGATTTGAACGGGTCGGCCGATTTTTTGTCCACTAAAAAATCTGTCTGTTGCATGAATATACTGTATGCATAATTAATATTAGAAGAGGCTAATGTGAAAACACAATATTTTGAACCTAATGGCAGTCAAGAAAACGAGATGGTTTGGACTGTTTTGGTGAAAATGGTGGGTAGGATTTCCAGTCATTGACTCTTACCAGCTTTGCTGTACTAGTAGCTAGCTTGGCTTGAAAGGGAAGGTCATCACTTCACTAGGATGACAAGTTAACTAGACAAGTCAAAACGTTTGGAAAAGAAGGCCTGGGGTACAAGGAGGAGGATAGAGAAGGTGCATGTGCATCACTAATTTGAAATTAATTATGTGCCTCACACTACTTAATCATCTATAGCAAATCACTTGTAGATATTAATGATGGATTTGAAGGTTCATAACAAATGTATGAACAAAAGATCTATAAAATGTTAAAATATTACTAAAAGTTCATCCTATTGTGTCAAATTCTTATGAGCATTGATGCAAGACATTTTGCAGGCAACGCGGCTGCATTCAGTTCAGTTATTTTCTCGCATGCTCACTTCACTTGGTGACAGATTTGCTTCTAAATCTCTTGATTCATGTGATTGGGATCGCTTGCTCCCGACACTTAGAAAATATGTAAACATGTTTTTCATGAATGAAATCATCTTTTTCAGATTTGCGTCTAAATCTCTTGGTCCAAAATTTTCTTTGACATGAATGAAATCATCTTTTTTCCCCTGTAGAGTAACATGTTAGCTGTAAGCAAGAAGAAAAGGACATGCTGCAACTTGCAAGCATACCAAGACTCTTCGAGACAACTTGGTTGCATCATCTTTAGACTTGTTAGCTCTTCTTTCAGTTTCGATCAGCATACCAAAATTTGGGATAAAATATATACACTTCCTGCGATATTGTCCTTCACCAAAATTTCAAAACTTGCCAATCTTACATTTGGGAAGCGTGTTCTTATTATGTATAACTATAAGTTGGTCCACATAAAATATTGAAACGCAATCCAACTAGTTCTCTTTCATGTGACTTCAGGTCAACAAAAACAATTTGAAACCACAAATACATGGGTAGGTAACAGCGGCGGTCCTACGTTTTGGAGGTACTAGACGAACATCTTAAATGAGGCCTTCTACTCTGTGTATATTTATGTGATTTTTTTTTTCTGTAAGTTAAAAAAATATTATATGAACTCAAATTCACAATTGTAACATAAAAGAAACAATCAATGTGTAATTTACACAACAACTTTATAAAATGCATCCCTTAAATGTCACTCATTTTTCATTTTTTGATTCAAAAATATTAATTAACATAATCAAGTTTTTCTCCCATGTATTTTTTAGTTTCCTAATTGATTCAACTAGGTTAATTGATTTAAGCTATAAGTTTTTAAAAAATAAATAAATAATTGAGTCTTTATTGAGTTTTCTCTTTTTAATTTTGAATTGAGTAATTGGGCAATTTTTTATTTTATTTTATCTATTTTACAATTAGTGGGTCTTTATTGAGTTTAAACTTTTAAATTTTGAATTGAATAGTTATGTAAATTAATTTACAATAATTGGTTTGGGCCTAACATAATATTTATATAATATAGTTTTTTAAACAATGTATGTATATATAGGGTATTATACAAATTGGAGGCCCTCCCAATTTGGAGACCTTAGGCGGCCGCTTTGTCTGTTTGTGCCCGAAGCCTCTCTTGGTAGGTTAACTTACGTGTAGTTAGGGATATCTTTTTTTCTTTATGATCAGGTTGGTTGAATGAATATAATGACCTCACTTTCGTGAGAACTCAGAAACTTCGGTGGTCCAATTTTTCTTGGCATTCATGAGTTGTTTGAATCTATATGGTTGGCTTTTCTTTTGAAATCGTAGCTTTTTTACTTTGACGGACATATTAATCTGTGCTAAGCATCAAAACACCATGCATGCATGTTTTTCACGCGAATATCTCAATTTAGATGCTTTTTTCTAGACCAAAAGCTTTGCATTTCAATTCAAAGATATATCAACTAATCACATCGACAGAGATATTATTGATATATTATTTATTTCAGACTCCAATTAAACTTCTATTATGTGTTATTGTCATTTGACAACAACATTAGATAAAAAGAGCATTTTATTTTTTAGCTGTACATTTTTACTTTAAAAAATTTCTCGTAGTCCCGGTCTACTGGTACGATTCTTTCTCTTTCAAAAGTTAGAAGATATCTCAAATTCAAATCTCTCTCCTCATTAATCAAAAAATAAAAATCATTTTGGACAAGGTATATATTTTCTTCTTGTAATGCTAGGGAAGACAACGTCTCTTTTTTTTAATTGATCTGCTACCCACCCATAGTGAATGGGGTTATCTTATCTCAGTTTTTTATATAAACTAATATGACACATACCATAACAATTAGTATGAATAAAGACATAAAAATAAGTTCATGCAAACAAAAATCTAGTTAAATTAGGAAATCGACCCAAGTCTATTGTATTTATATATTCTTCTCTTCTTTTAATCTTGATTTGATGTTCACAAATACTGAATGACAGCCCATAATTAAGTTATAGAAGCTCTCATAGAAATTATTCCAATTTTCGTTTTTCTTTATAATTCCCTCATATAGTCATCAAAAGAATAACACAATGGAATAAAGTTAGATGGTTGGACTCTAAAACTAAAATGGGCCTTGCAAGGAGCTTGTAAATCTTGTGATTAAAAGCGATTTTCCTTGCACCTAAGATCCTGTGTTCATATTACCTCCTTCGATATCGTTTCTACAAAATAAAATAAAAATGAGTTCTGTATTTGGACGTAGGGAATAGTCAGAGAATTTTTTGTATGGGTAAATAAAACTTTTTTGAGAAAAATAAAGTTACTATGTTGACTAATAGGAAAGATAGGGTCAAAGAAGAGAGGTGAGGTGAGTGAGAAATAAGGGGGGGAATATGCCTGGTAAAAACGAAGATTCCTCTGAACATTTACTGGGAGATGATGAGGGTCTGTTGCAGTTAAATACGGAACCAACCCCGCTTCCCTTCCCTCCATTCCCGTACTTTCGCTCTCTCGCTCCTCCTTTTCTTTCTGAGTCTAAATATAATAGAAAGAAACATACAAAGAAAACCACTCTCCTTAGCTTCATCACTCTCTTTAAACCTCTCTGTTTTCTTTTTTCCACTACTAATTGCATTCAGACAAGACATGGTTTTTTCTCCTTGCACTGTGATTTCCTCATAATTGCATTCAGATTCTCTCACCTTCGCTTTACAGCTACAAGGTTTGCCGATTCTTTCCACTCTACCTTTTTTTTTGCTTTGATTTTTCACTCATGTGGGTTTGTTTTGTTCATATCTGTTCTTTAATTGCCTGCATAATTTGGGATCAATCAATGCCTGGAATTTTCAATTCCTTTCTTTCTCAGCTCTCACAAGCTTCATTCTTTTCCATGAAAGTAAATAAATTGTAACATATTGCAGAGATTTATCTAATGCACATACATTTGTTCTTTGTTTTGCTAAGCCTTGTGTTGCATTTTGCAACGTTATCAAGAACCCAATATAAAAATTTAGAAAAGGCAAACACTTTTTCTTGATTTGGGCACGTGAAAATCAGTTTCTTTTCATCTTTGGTGTTGGATGGTAATTGGGTAATTACCGTAATGTCAAGCAACTTGGGCATCTTTTGTTGCTCTTGTTCAAGAATATTCCTGGATGTTCTTTTCTGTTTCTCCATACTTCACGTCTGTTCTCAAAGAAAGCAGAGGAAAAAAGGGAGATATTTTATTTGCGTGACAGATTTTTCAAGTAGTGAAATGAAAAGGTGTAACTGAAAATCATACTATATAATCTGGGCTTATAAAGCACAATTCTTTCATAAGTTTTCTGCTTCAAAGTAAATTATAAAGGTTTGTTGCTTTCAACTTTTGCGTTCTCTAAGCTCCTGTAGTATTGGAGATCATTTCCCTGTGTGTTTTTTTGTTTCTAGTTCTTTCTTTGTTGTGTAGTGAATCATTAATTCTCCTTTCTTTGATGGAAATTGGGTTGCATGAGAAATTATTTAACTCTATGTTTATCCCTTTTATTTTGTCTGTTTAGAGCTCAGAAAACGAGTAGTTGAAGTTGTAGTTGCAGTTGTAGATGCAGATGCAGCTGTAGTTTGACCATATCCCTGCTTTCAAGAATTTTAAATTCACTGTTTGAAATCCATCTGTTAATCCATCTGTCTGCTAATTCAGCTGCATCCATTAGCAATTTAATATATTCTGACTGATGAACATTTAATTTAGTTTCTGAATTTGACATATTCTTATAGAAGAAGAAAAGTATTTTATTCCACTTTCTTTACAATTAATTTCACTTTATTGACCCATGACTTCCTGTGCTCCGGGTCATTTTCTCATGTTTCTTTTAGTTGTCAATTGTCATCATTCTGGCGAACTTGGTCTAGCTTAGTGAAAAACATCTTGACTTGTAAATTAGAGATCTCAAGTTCGAACTTCCATAATATTAGTTTTGTATGTGTGAGAAACTTCATCCTCTTTGGTTATCGCTTCTCCTTATACTTCTTAAAGAAAAGGTCGTATGGTTCTCTTTAAAAACTCATCTGTTCACGTAAGCTCATTGATTGTAGAGGAATCATATCAATCCCCTATTTTGTCTCAATCTTCTCTTTACTTTCTGTTTTCTTTTTTTTTTTTTTTTTTTTTTTTTAATAGATTGATTTTTTTTCTTTCTGCAATCAAAATTTCAGGTTAAACAGTTGAAGAAAATTCAACAAGGCAGACCAACTTTAGAGAAGGGGTGATTTTGTGATGGCCAAGGAACAACTGGAAGTGCTGAAAGCACTTGATGTGGCGAAAACACAATGGTACCATTTCACAGCAATTGTGATTGCTGGCATGGGCTTCTTCACAGATGCCTATGATCTCTTCTGCATTTCCCTTGTCACCAAATTGATTGGCCGCATATATTATCAACAACCTGGAGCTGCAGAGCCTGGAAGTTTGCCTTCAAATGTCTCGGCTGCTGTTAATGGTGTGGCCTTCTGCGGCACCCTCACAGGCCAGCTCTTCTTCGGCTGGCTTGGTGACAAATTGGGCCGAAAACGAGTCTACGGCATGGTCCTTATGGTCATGGTCATATGCTCAGTTGCATCCGGCCTCTCATTTGGGAGAGACGCCAAGGCTGTGGTTTCGACACTTTGCTTTTTCAGGTTCTGGCTAGGCTTTGGAATTGGCGGCGACTATCCTCTCTCGGCCACTATCATGTCTGAGTATGCAAATAAAAAGACCCGTGGAGCCTTCATTGCTGCTGTGTTTGCCATGCAAGGTTTTGGGATTTTGGCTGGTGGAATGGTTGCAATTATAGTATCTGCAGCATTCAAGCACAGTTTTCCTGCACCCTCTTATGAAGATGATGCAGCTGCCTCTATTTTCCCACAAGCCGATTATGTTTGGCGAATTATTTTGATGTTTGGTGCACTCCCAGCTTTGCTTACTTATTACTGGCGTGCCAAAATGCCCGAAACTGCTCGGTACACTGCCTTGGTTGCCAAGAATGCCAAGCAGGCTGCTGCTGATATGTCGAAAGTTTTGCAGGTTGAGGTAGAAGCAGAGCAGGAGAAGATAGAGCAACGAGGGAATGATTTTGGTTTGTTTTCCAAAGACTTTCTTAGCCGCCATGGCTGGCACTTGCTTGGAACTACCAGCACATGGTTCTTGCTGGACATTGCCTTCTACAGCCAGAATCTATTCCAAAAGGACATCTTCAGTGCCATTGGCTGGATCCCAAAGGCAAAGACCATGAGCGCTCTTGAAGAGGTCTTCAAAATTGCCAGAGCACAAACTCTCATTGCTCTCTGCAGCACAGTCCCCGGGTACTGGTTCACCGTGGCATTCATAGACAGGATTGGAAGGTTCACAATTCAAATAATGGGGTTTTTCTTCATGACAGTCTTCATGTTTGCCTTGGCCATTCCTTACCAGCACTGGACTCTTAGAGAGAACCGAGTTGGGTTTGTTGTGATGTACTCATTGACCTTCTTCTTCTCCAATTTCGGTCCGAATGCCACGACATTTGTGGTGCCTGCAGAGATTTTCCCAGCAAGGCTGAGGTCCACATGCCATGGTATATCAGCTGCAGCAGGGAAGGCTGGGGCAATTGTGGGTGCATTTGGATTTCAGTATGCAGAAAAGGGTATTGGGGTGAGGAACTCCCTCATAATTCTGGGTGTGGTTAACTTCCTAGGGCTGTTGTTTACTTTCTTGGTGCCTGAGTCAAAGGGAAGATCACTGGAGGACCTGTCTGGTGAAGCAGAGCAAGAAAATGCAGCTCCATCAGAATCAAGGCAGCAGGAGATTGAAAGTGGCACAAGAACTGCTCCAGTTTAATTAGGCTTTTTCTTTTCTTATCAGATTATTATAGCATTGTTGTGTAGGATTTTTCGAATGTTTGATCATGTTGCTTTATCTTCATGCTCTGAGCCTGTTTATTGTTTGTGGTAGCCTACGTTCCAATTAAAAGTAATTAAAAAGAAAGTTGGCTAAATGCTCCTAATTTTCCTAGTTTTTTCTTTTTTTTTGGGTAAACTACAGTAAACCCTCCAACCTATAGGGTCATTTACGAGTTCATACCCGATTTTGGAGACATTTATCAATACATACTCAACGTCGCGGAAAACCTACAATTTACCCCATCCGTTAACGAGATCATTAAAAAAGCTGTTAAATGCTGACGTGTCAAAGTGAGACCCTTTTTTTTTTTATGACATGGACTAAAAAGCAATAAAAAATTATATTCATTCAGCGAATCCAAAACTCTCTCCCTCCCGACGAACCCCCACCCCTCAGCCACTCCTCTGTCGTCGCCCAACCACCCTTCTCCTGTCACCCAACCACCCCTCCTCAGGCATACAATAGATTGCCCAAACAAACAAACCCAAAAGCTCCACCCTATCCCAACCTCTTCCACCCCATCCTCAGCCTCTTCTCTGGGGAACCCAGCCCATCCAACCCCCCTCTCTCTCCCTTCCTCAATATATTCAAAATCAATCAAAGAAAATAAATTGAAAAAGGGTTTCTACAAAAGATCTCTAAGACATTGATTTAGGTTTTGAATAAAACCAGCCACACATAGCATTAGCCAGAGGTCGCCAAAAATTTGTCAACCACCGTTGTTGCTTAGTGATTTGGGTCTGTTGGGGGAGGAGAGAGTGAAATTTGATACAAACATATCTCCCAATTGAAATTGAAACCCATATTTAGGTCTGCTTGGCGAAGTGTACGGAGGAGTCGGCATCCTTGAAACGACAGTGATCATCAATAAGGATTAAAATATCGGCCGTGCATATAATATCGGGCCTCCAATTTACAGATATTTTAAGGGATATGTTGTTATCGTTTTAGGTATCGAGAAAAAATCAACAAAAAAGACATATAGGCATTGAAACACATAATTTTGGTGTAAAACTTTCATAGATGTTATGTACATTATCAATGAATGTATTAAACAAATAAAACTCAAAATTTACTAATAATAATATATACATTGATGAAATATAAGTGGTATGTAATGTGAATTAATGAAAAGTTTGAAAATAAAATTTTGATTAGGATGAATAAACCATGCATAAATTCATAATTTGTTTAAACATTATATTACAATTTAGATAAGTGTCCACCTACATAATTGAAGAGCTCCTATGAGGTTTAAACAATGAGGAACAACCATCCAAATTCATACAATAGTCATACCAAGTAATGTAACCCAAGCAGTTTGTAAGCTATGTTAGAACATGGTGCACATAAGTCTCTCTCAAGCTCCATACTGTCCTCTCATATATGGGATAGTTAGGATTAACCCAACTAGTAGGTCCATAATCTATTTCATCATCTTGAGCTCCATAACTAGTTTCACTATAATCAGACATGACATAACCATAGCCATCATAAGATTCATTTGAGTTAATATTAGGTCTAGTTCCTATGCTCATAGATCTAAAACTGTTCCCCATGTCCTTTTCAAATGAATTGGAGGTATGTGGCCAGTGGACTGTACATAGATTCTTCATATTAATAAATTATAGGGTTTTGGGCAAGGCTTAGCAATTTTTGGGTTTCAATTTGCTTCAATTGCCTTCAAAAATTTTGAATTTTTTTTGGGTTCTGTTATAGGTATCTGGAAATATCGGGGATATCGGCAAAATATCGGGAATATCGCACTTATCGGGGGATATATCGTCGATACAGGGGAAGATATGGCCTTACCCCCCAGTATCGGTGTCAATAATTGAAAATACCAAATATATCGGCAAATATATCGGTGTATTTCGGCCGATATTTCAATCCTCAATGAATCATCAATAAAGTACAATAAAATCACACAATCAAAACACAAAAAAAAAAAAAAAAACAAAAAAAAAAAAAAAAAAAAAAATAATATATGCGACACAGGCAGGGAGGGATGGAATCTGATAAGGCGGAGAAGGACATTCTCTTTTATTCTTTCTATCTGGTTTTGAATTTTGGAACGAATTTGCGTTTTCAATTATACCCAAGAAAAACAAACCCATATGTTGTGTACTGGGATCTAGGTTGTGGTGCGCCGAGAGAGAGAGAGAGAGATGTACTAGGATCTAGGTTGTGGTGCGTCGAGAGGGTGGCTTGGGGAAGGGAAGAGAGAGAGAGAGAGGGCGGCTGGAGGTCCAAGAAGACAGGGGAAGGGTTGGTTTGGTTTTGCTGGATCGGAGCTATGGGGAGGGTGGGTTGGAGGTTAGGCTGAACGGCGAGGGGATATCGGAGAAGAAGATGGGTTTTTTTGTTTATTTATTTATTTTATTTCTTATGTGGAGTCCACGTCAATTAAAAAATGGGTCCCACAAATGCCACGTAGGCAGATAACAGATTTTCTAACGATCTCGCTAACGGATGGGGTAAATTGTAGGTTTTCCACGACGTTGAGTATGTACTAGTAAATGTCTCCAAAATCGAGTATAAACTCATAAATGATCCTATAAGTTGGGGGGTTTATTGTAATTTTTTTATATCATTTATGCCATCTAGCATTACCTTCTACTTTCTGTCCAAATAATTGCATGAATGCACTCTCTGATCAAATTTATGCAAATTATTACCTTCATTTGGACTCATAGTCAAGGCACTCATGGTCGAGATACTCCCCAAACACGACCCATAGTCAAGACAAGGCATGAGCGATTTTGACATTTTTAAAAATAAAACGGGATCAAAACAAAATTTCAAACGTTTTAACAATCTGGGGCAAAAATTATAATTTCAAAACTCTCTTAAACTTATTCCAATTACCTTATCAGCCCCTCTTCTATCTCTCCCGACTTCCCCCACATTTTTTGTTTATTCTCCTTTTTTTCTTTTTCTTTTTCCTTTTCAGTTTTCATTATATTTTCTTCTCTTCTTGGTACTTGAGATCAATTTTTGTTTTATTTTGTGTGGTTTTAATTATTATGTGAATGAATCATGAAGAATACATGGGTACTTTTTTTATCTTATGGTATTAAAAATTGAAGTATGAACATGAACATTTTGTTTATTTAATATATAGAGTTTTTAACTCAAATGGTCCCAATGGCGGACCCATGAATTTTGTCAAGGGTAGGCTAACATTTTTCTTGACTTTGGGGACTCCAAGTAAAAAAAATAAAATAAAAATAATATCTTTAAAAATATTTAATAACTAAAAATTATCATTTTTTTAAAAAAAATAAAACAAATCCTTTCTCCTTCTATCTCCCTTTCCTGACCTTGAAAAGCAGAGAACCTCACCTTGATGTTTGGAGTGGAACCCAAGTAGAGAAGCAACTTTTCTTTCAAATAGCATAAGAAAAAAAATCAAAAAATTTTAAAACCAAACCCTAAATCTTAAAAATCTAACAATAACAATTAAAATTGAACAACCAAAACCTAAATGCTAAAACAAAGAGAGAGAGAGAGAGAGAGAGAGAGAGAGAGAGAGAGAGAGAGAGAGAGAGAGAGGTAGAGTTGAGAGAGTTGGTGATAGGAGCAGTGAGAGTAAGAGAGAGATAGAGGGGGACAAACAGTGATTTCACACAAAGAGAGGAAGAGAACGAAGCAGAAAATAAGCCGAATACAAAGAAGAAGAAAAGAAATAAAGAAATAAAGCAGAGAGAAACAAAAAAAGAAGAGAAATGCAGTACAAGAGAAAAGAATTAAAAGAGAAAAGGACGAAGAAGAGAACGAGAGAATGCAAAAGACATAAAAGCAGCAAAATTTGATTGGTTTATTAGATTAAAAGACAAAAAGCAACTCAATAGACAACATGTGGCAAAGAGGGGTAGGCTAATATTTGTGAGAGTAGGGACAACTTCGTAAAATTTGCACCGAAGTCTAGTAACTTTAAATCTTGCACTGGGCTGGAGCCTACTCCAGCATGTACATATATCCGCCCTTGAATGGTCCTCAAATTTATATCAGAGTTGTATTTTGATCCATCAACTAAATTATTAGTTTAAATGGTCTACCAACTCTTTGTTATTCGGTACATTGGCCCTATCATTACATTTTTTATGAGTTTTAGTCATGTGAACGGCATATGAGGGGTACAAGAATGGTATATATGTCTTTTCATAGCTCATTAAAAAAAATAATTATATAAAATTATAGGGTTATTCGCAGCAATGGTCCCTCAACTATACCCGTAGTTACATATAGGTCACTAAACTCAATTATTAGTTGCAGAAGTCACTCAAATATGTGTTTTATTGTACCACTAGTCCTTTCGTCAAGTTCTGTTAAATTTTCTGTCAAAAGTGAGGGTAAATTCAGAAATTCATCCACAACCCTCCATTTCCTCCACAATTTCAAAATCTGTAATTTTGTAAATTCAGAAATTCGAATTTAATATCAAATAATAAAAATTCCCACAGATCTGCTACATAAAACTTCAAAACCCTAACCCACCAACCCCTCTTCCCTCTCAACCTCTCAATGGTTTGCAAACTGACGGCGAACCGAGTCTAAGAAAGATTCCTCTTGTGCCGAACCTATGGTTCAACCTTCCATTCTTGTTTGCTCCCTTGGGGAGGTCCAAAGATTCATCATTTTAGCACTTACCCTTTTTCATTTTTGTTTCAAAAGTCTACAAATTTTAGCACCCATGAGTCAGATTTAGTGGCTCTTGCAAAAGGGTCGGGTTTTAAATTGGTGTATTTGAATTGGGTTTGAAGATTATGGAAGACCAATGTGATTTAGGAGAAGGGTTGGTCTGAAGGTAAAATGAGAGATCTTGAATCTGTTTGCTGGTCTAAAGGTATTTATTATGAATATTTGAAAATATTCTTGTTGTTGTGCGGCATCTTTTTAATTGAATTTTTTGGTGTCGGCAAAGATTGGGTTGCAGCAATGGGGTTGTGGAGGAAGGGGAGGATTGTGGATGAATTTCTAAATTTATCCCCACTTTTGACAGAAAATTTAACAGAATTTGATGGAATGACTAATGGTGCAACACAATACCTAATTGAGTGACGTCTGCAACTAATAATTGAGTTTAGTGACCTAAATGTAAATAACATTTTCTAATAATCTATATACATATATTAAAAAAATAATAATAACATAAAAATAAAAATAAAAGATAAAAGATCTTAAGAAAAGAAACCTACTCTCTCTCTCTCTCTATCTCTCTCTCTGTTTGATTAGTTTTGGGCAGACTAGGCTTTGCATCATCAATGGCTTCCAACAACGAAAATCGTAAAGCCGCTGATGCGTGTTATAATGCCCCGTGAGGTTTTCCACTTCACAATTACAAAACCAGAAGAGTATGAGCCGATGGGTAGAAGAAGAAGAAGAAGAAGATGTTAGTTGCCGTTGATGTGCATTCATGATCAAACCTTTGGATTTTTTAATTTATTGCCGTGTTCATGTCCTAGGTTTTTGATATTTTTATATCCACGTGTCTCTGTATTTGTGTCCATACAATATATTTATTGTATGTGATGTATAATTTTACTACCTGAAAATTAGATAGTTAAATTCAAGAAATAAACTTGCAAGCGCACAAGGTTAATGCAATATAGCCAAGGCAAGTACAAGGTCGTTCCCACAGAGACTGAATAAATTCTCAAGTTGTTGTGAATTATAAACTAATTTAAATCCTAAATTACTCTAGACACCCTAATTAATAAACTTAAAACTAATGACTCAACTAAAACTTAATAGAGGATTTTTGAAAGTTGGTTTTGAAAGATTTTCTTTGAAAGAACGTTGAAAACAAGAAAATTAAAAGACAAGATAACGAAGAAAAACGTGAACTAAATAAGTTTGTGAAAGATTTTAAAGAAGCTTACCAAGACAACAATTTCACCACAATTCCTCTTATCCAAACCTTAGCATGCATACTATCAAAATTCCCAAGTTATGTTGATGATTAGTTCTCCAAAATTATGACTAATTCTTTTCACAGCAATTAACCACTTCTTCTTACATGCAATTTATCCTTGGCGTGAGGCATAAATATAAACATATAAAAAGACCTTAGGTTCAATGAGAACTTCACACAATCACACAAACCCCTAAGAGTATAGTGTTTACCTTAGGCGCATTCATGAATTTAATCACAAAAAGCAAAACTCATATTAGGCATGGCGTATACCCTAACATGCTTCAAATTACTTAACCAAAAACCTAGATGGTAGCTAAGCATCAAGATCATTAGTTAGGAAAATAAGCACAGTGATTAAATTTCAACAACATGGAAATTCTAATAGCATGACATAACTAAGCTTTGAATAATTAGAAAAGGGTTACATTGTGTCTTAGTAAAAGAAAATTAGTTACTCATAATCATGGTAACAAAGCAAAAATAAAACATGGAGAAAGAGATAAGGAAAACCCTTAGAGTTTAGAGGCACGGTGGCTCTTCCTTGCTCCACGGTTGAAGTCTGAAAAATTTCTCGTCTCCTGAGCCTCTACGACCTCCCCCCTTAAAAGAACCTAAAACCTAGTTAGAATGGGCCTAAACAAGTGGCCTTACACGAAGACTTGATTTCCAAGTCAGTTCCTAACTAGAAAAGCTAATTAAAACTAAGTTTCCTAAAACCTCCAGGAAACTGCACGTGATCCTCATTGCGAATGCGATTTGGACACGTTTCTGACCTCCAAAAATTACGTAATACCACTATTTGGAAAGCTCTGGATGTCTTCTTTTCAGCCATATATCATATGCCTCAATCCGATGTTGTATGAGTGAGTTGTAGCCAAAATACCCCTGCTGACTCAGTATTCTCCAGGAATTGATTTATGCTGAATTGTCTAATTAAAAATGGGCACCTTAGCAGTCTTCAAAAATTATGAAAATATTCATGGATAAACTTCAAGATGCTGTCTCCCATCTCCAATTGGAATCATGTCGAACTCTATTACGATGAATATTTGACGAATTTATTCATTCCGTGGCTCATAAGCTGAAAAACAGGAAATAACTCAACTCAGCATCTTTAGTCCAAATTAATTCACAAAACTAAGTAAAAAGGATATAAAATCATGTGAATTTATGAACACATCAGTATGTAAAATCATCACAAAGACTTTCATGTTTTTTATTTATTTATCAAAGAGCAACTTCATTCGATAAATTTTTTAAAAAAAAACATAAAGAAAAACCCGCACTAAAACTACTAGCTCATGTCAACACAATTAAACATAATCCTAAATAAAGCTCACAAGCCCAACATAATCGAAACCCTAAAGCAACCCAAGAGCCTAAATGAACCTTACCACCGCCACCTGAAAAAGTATCGTTGTATTCACTACCACTTGAAAAAGTGACGTCGTTGCCCATTCTTTGTGCTCTCTCACGCTCGCTTCACATCACAGAGAGAAGCTTACATATTTCTTGCTATTCACATCCCTCTCTATATTTCTCTCGTCACATAACTAGTCATGTACGTAAAAAGAAATAGTTATATTATAACTACGGATGTACGGATAAAACGGATATAAATGCAAATATGCCACGGTGCCACCCCACCATGGCGGCCACCACCACCTCTCAGAAGGCAGAAGCAGCTATATATTCCACATTTATTTTGCACTAGGACGTTGAGAGTGATCGAATGGATATTTTGATGTTTGATAAAGACAAAGAAATGGGAATGGTTGGGTGGCCCTTCCTCACATGGGTCGGTTTTTCTGTTCCTCAATGACTTTTGTTTTTCGACCAACAACAAAAAAGGACCGGTTGTCTGATAGCATCAACTTGATCCTTGTACAGTAGCTAAATTAGTAGGCAGGCACCTACTAAACTTGGAACTCGTAAAACAAATCAGCCTTGTGACACCAATTTAGTGGGCCCATAGGCCCCAAATGTTGTCCCTCTAATCCAAATTGTACTCCAAGTAGTGAGAAATAATCAGTACCATGCGACCATTATTCAGGCATGGAGGGACCATCGTTCTATTCTACTCACTTTAATGACCATGGACCTCACTAGTTCTACTAACATCCATTTCATCCGCATAAATCAAATCCAAGGGTGATGTTGCCATTCTATCATCGATGTTTTGACATGCCCCCATAAAATGCGACTTCATTCCATTTTTACGAGCGAAACAAAAGTATTTTAAAAATAAAATAAATACTCTTAACCAATTAAATTATAACTCTTTCGTAAATAAAAAAGTTGTCTTGAAACTATTTAGCATGTCAACCACCTGATAACGTTGTGCCACCTTAAAATAGTTTCAAGGCATATTCTCTCGTACATTACTGATTCTTGAAAACGAAGAATAATACAGAGACCGCATAACATTATCAAAATTCAAAATGGTTTCCACTTCCACGCAGCATTATATATCAGATAGGCTATAGAAATATAGCATCCATCAATGACAAGTTACCATCAAAGTCTACTTCTATTTCACATCACTTCCGAATGTTTCAAGGATAAGATTTGCGTCTTAACTGAGATAGAGAGACATAACGCTGATTTATCTAATCTTATTTTTACTTTTATCTGTTATTAGGATCTAAATAATAGCAGAAACCAGAGGAAACTCAACTCCAAAGCTCTCATTACACATACCACCACCATATTCAAATTAAAAACAACCAAACAAAAAAGAAAAAATAAACACAGAAAAACACTCCAATATATATCAAGAGCAGAGAAAAAAGAAAAAAACACTCGCTTTTTTCCTTTTTTCTTTTCCGGGAAAGCAACTACAAATGCTTTCATTTTTCCCGACACCATTGCGTATATGTACAGTAGCTAGCACCAAGCTTTTACAAAATCTATTTATAAGGAGGCTTAATTAGATGCTTCACGCTTAATCAGCCCCAGCTCTGGCCCCTCCCCCGCTTGTAATCCATGGATGTCCTGTACCCAAACAACCCCACATTAGATTTTTACTCTGTATCTGTAGTCCCCGTTTCCACTCAATTATTACGATTAATAAACTTTGAAAATTGGATGTCTCGCTATTCCAATTAAGGATATCAAATTACCCAACCTATCCCCGCAACCAAACAGTCTAAGCGGACGTGAAAACTGAAATTAATCAAACAAAAATCAACAGAGACTACTTACTGAGAACTTGCTCAGCCGAGAACCTTCTGGAAACGTCCTTACACAGCATCCGCCTCAACAAATCTTTGACGGACGCCGAGACGCCGTTGAAAACCCTCGAAGGAAATCTCAAGTTCGCTCTGAGCACCGCCTCGAAGATCTCTGCCGCCGTATCGCCGTAAAACGGAGGGAAACCGGCCAGCATTATGTACAGAACAACGCCGGAGCTCCAAACGTCGACCTTCTCCCCGTACTCCCTTCCCGCCACCAATTCCGGCGCCACGTAGTACGGCGTTCCGACGAGGCCGCTCATCGTCTCGCCATCCCCGAATGTCTCGGCCGATCCGAAATCGGCGAGCCGAAGCCGGTCCCGACCATCGAACAAGATGTTGTCCGGCTTGATGTCCCGGTGAGCCACGCCGAGGCGGTGGCAGTGCGCAACGGCGAGCATGAGCTGAGCCATGACCGAGGCGGCCTCGGGCTCGGAGAAGACTCCGAGAGTGACTCGGCGATAGAGATCGGGCGCATCGCAGAGGTCGAGGACCATGTGGAGGTGGTCGTCGTCTTCGTAGAGGTCGTGGAGGTTGATGACGTTGGGGTGCGAGGCCAAAAGCTTCAAAATCTTCGGCTCCGTCAACAGACATTGGGCATCGAGCGAGTCGCCTGAGTCGGCGATTCGCTTGTCGATCGATTTGACGGCGAAAACGTCGCCGTTCCTCTGGGCTTTGAAAACGACGCCGAATCGTCCACGGCCGAGCTCCTCGCACAGCTGGTAGTCTCGCTGCAGTGCCTCACTCATTAGTGTAACTAGTTCTGTGATTTTTGGAGTCAAACGGGAGTTTGGGTTGGTTTCGTTGGGATTTTAATAGGCGTGATGGTTACGGGAATGTTTCTGGAGAATATTCGGGGTGTAAATGGAATCGTTTCTTCTGCTCCCGCCACGTGTTTCATGTAGAATCTAACGGCTGGAGATTCGAAGTGAATCAACGAACCTGTACCTGTGGGTGGGTTGAAATTACGCAAATGCCCTTTCTTCCAATAGAAATGGAAAAGGAGAACGTGATTTCCGTACTGTTGCCGTCCTTTCTAGTAATTGGAAGTCCGTGTCGTACACTAGCAGGTATTTCTCCTGCTGCTTTATTTTTTATTTTATATTTTTGGGTTTTTTGTAAGGATTTTCTTTGTGGTTGGTTTAGTAGTTGGAAACCTATTCGACTCCCACCTATAAAAGGTAATTAAAGATTGCCACAATTTAAGTGCGTGTCTAGACATCGTAATGCATATTATTCATACAAGCACTAGTGCATGTTGGGTGAAACACTATTTTTTCTTTTTTGTCCGTAAGTCAAGACTCTTTTTAACTGGACTAGATCCCGTTGATAAAATTATCTTTTTTTTAGTTTGATATTATTCATAATAGTTGTGCATGCCCACGCGTTTATGGGTAGTCTGTTGATGTGCGGTGAAAAGTATTTGTGTTTATGATTGGCAATCACTTATGTTTTGCTTATAAGTTATGTTTCTATAATAAAACTAAATGAGATTAATATTGTTTGGTGAAGTATTAAGGAGCCTTAATATGTTGTTAAAAATTAGAGAAGGAAACAGCCTGGAAAACTCCTTAATCGATGAGTACTAATTAGGGGCCTTGACAATTAATAATTCACTCGCTAAACACCATAAAATTGACAAGCGAAAATGATAAGTAACTATGGAATTAACAATTCAAGAACTAACTTCTGGAAAGTGATTAGAAGAGGATTTTCAATGTTTAACGTCATAAGATGACTTTATTAAGAAAAAAAAACAATTACTGGAAGCCTAAAAATTAATGTTGATGGCTCTTGGACAGCAGGTCACACAGATGGAGGTGTGGGAATCATGGTGCGTGATTCTAACGGTAATTTTGTTGCGGGAAGAGCGCTGTATGTGGACAATGTCTTCTCAGCTTTACAGGTTGAAGCAATGGCAGCTCGTGAAGGAGGAATTTTGGCGGTGGAAGGGGATTTTACTAATGTAATTTTTTAGAGTGATTCTCTCCAGATTGTGATTGTGTCAACAATCCAAAGTCCTTCTGTTGATAGGTCCCCTATAGGCCCAGTGGTGGAAGATACTAAGACGCTACTAACTCATATTACTAGGGATGGTTTTACCCATATCCGCCGTGTTGCAAATGGAGCGGCTCATCGTCTGGCGTGGTATGCTTCCCACATTGGAACTACTACTACTTGGTTTGAAGAACCGCCAGATCTTCCAATATTGTCATTCTCTTAATTATATTTAAATAATTTGCGCCGCTTGCGGTTGAGGAGGTAAGCTACTTCATAGCTGACGATCACTACGCTTCGTTGGGTGTAGAGTACTTACCTAATCCTCTAGGGCTTGGTCCGGTTTTTTGTACTTGTTACCCTTTTCTCGTCATTAATAAAACACTATGACCCTTGTGTTTCAAAAAGATAATATCTTATTGTTGGCCAAGAAAAAAAAACAAAAAAAAATGGTGTGAGAAGCGTGCCAGCTTAAGCGGTTATGTGAATGGTTTGTTAATTTTTTTTAAATATAATGAAGAGAATGACAAACATTAACAAATTTTAAAAAAAAAAAAAAAAAAAAAAAAAAAACCAACACATGGACTCTAGATAGTGGATTCTTGCCCAACGTTACATAATGACCATGGGCAAGCGAATTAATATTAATAACTAAATCAAAAAGTAAAGAAAATAATGGGGGTATGTATGACACATTTTTTGGGTTTTGTCACATGAAAATTCAATAAATAAATAAAAAATCCGACTCACAAATTTGTATTCTGATTCAAGCTGGATATGAGATTGGGAAGCTAGGACGTCAATTATTATTTCTACATATATAGTAAATGAATTATATTCAACAATATTCTCAAAATTAAACCCATAAAAATGTTAGAACGAAAATGTTTTCATCATGAAATCAACATAATATTATAGTTTAGATATTTTAGGCCCTTATATATATATATATATATTCTATTTCTCCAAAGTCATTGAAATGCGACAAAAAGACTCTCGCAAAATTCACAAATGTACAAATGTGAGGATGAGGAATCAAATAGCCTTTGGGAGGAAGCAAAAGGTACATTGGAATCTTGATAGCTACTTCTTCAATTTCAGAGATATGCTTGCAGAGTTATGCAGTACAAACCAAGGACAATAATTGCACAAAAGGTTAGGGGGACGATTATGAACTTGCGGAAGAATACATGCGAATGTCCCTTTCCAAATGGTCCATGAAATACAAAACTTTTTCTTCTTTTTATTTGTATGATGAACATTAGGGTTGCGTATAAAATCACTCATAAACCATACGTATCAAATCATAAGATAATCACAACGTTATATTCTATTCGTATTTGTGGGAGTACGGTTTTTATTTTATTTTTACGCACATGTAAATCATAGAGTTTGTTTTTAGTGAAGAATGGAGTGGGGGAATCACAAGTTTTCAAGTAATCTCTTATATAGTCAGCTAGTTTCCAAACTTTAACTATAATTAGTCTATCCTAATCTCTTCTTATAGATGTTTAAATTTAAGGTAATGTAGTGAACAAGTAATGGCATATCAACATAAATGACTGACAATTGGTGATCAGCATAAATTTTCTGATGAATCATTACCTCTATCAATATAAGTCTCGAGGAGAACTAAATCCTACAACTTTATATATATAAGCGATATTGGGAGAGGGGGGAATCAAACTTAAAACCTCATATACAGAAGTAAAATGCTCTTAACCAACTAAGCTACGAGGCCCTTACCTAAACCCTATTGAATGGTGCAAGTCATGGGAGACATAACACAATCTCTTAATTTAACGTATTGGATTAGTGAAGAGATCCAAATCAATAGTTAGGTAATGAGGGGGACACATTAACAAATACAAATGTATCAACCTAGACTTCCACTTCACCAGCCTTGTTTGCGTCGGACATTATGCCCATAATATAATGTTTATACATATAATGTCAAGAAAAACCAATTGTTTGTGCATGCAATGTGGCGTGCACCACTCAATGCAAAATATTGCTTGTGTGGCTATGCTATTTTCGCTTTATTTTATTTATTTTTTAAGTGTATTTATGGGCGGTTTGTCTTATAGGAAATTGAGATTAATCGCCATGGCTAACAAGACCGTGTTTTAAGATTGTTTCATGATAATTTATTCTCAGCTGTCAAACTCTTGACAGGCACTGCCATGGAAGATTTTTGTTTTAAATTACAAATAACAAAAGCTTGGTATTTGATCTTGTATGCATGCATTGACGGACTTTTTCTTTTTCAAGATTCACACCATATTATATATACTTGTCTTTGTATTGTTTACTTCCATCCAAATTGTATTGTATACCACAAATCTAAGGTTTCCCGTTTATTATTTATAATTTAATAATAAAACTCAAAATAAAATATGACCCCATTTAGGATTACTATTAGAATGTGAATATCGAACCCGAAATTAATAATTGACAATAAGTGGAGAGGTCGAAGATTTTCTCAACCCTTTCGGTTTGTATCGAAAAGCAAGTTGTGAACTTTGACTTCAAAATAGAGTTAGCATTTCGAAAGCAGAAAATAAAAAAAGAAACCTTAGTTTTGATGGTGATCTATACAAGTGCACTTCAATTCTTTGAATCCTTATTATGTACTTGGACCTAACCTATACGCCATATTCATGCCAAATTCTAAGTGGCAAAGAAACATTTAGCATGCATGCTGCCTCAAAGGTTCTGCTTTTGGCGATTTTCTCAAGCAGCTTTGTCTAACAGAATTTTATTTTATTACCAATATGCTAATTAAATATCTGGAGTATCTCTGGACTCTGGCTGTCAACTTAGGGAAGATTTGTCAAGTTGCTTGTGTTTCTATACTATAAAGGATGTGACAAGCTGACCCATTTCTTGGTGAAGGATTTGCAGCATGTGTCTTGTAGTTATAGAATAAAGTTGCCTATACTCTAAAATAATCTTCTCTGACTAGACAATCAAACATTTTCTAAATACTGGTGGGTTATTTTACTAGACACCCAAATCAGGGAAAAAAAAACAAACTTACTATTCCCAGTCAATAACATAATAACACGTGGAAAAGTTATCTCACATCTCATTGTGTTTTTTGATCAGGGATGCTAAAAAGTAATATCCCTATTGCATGAGAGTTTCTCTTCAAATCAGGACCAAGCAGCAGATGAAATCATGTCTAAATCTGAATGTATCAGATCTTTTTTAACAGATAAATAAGAATTATGGAAAATAAAACTCAAGTGATTGTATCAGATATATTATTTATTTGGTACTTTGATAATCAAAGTTGGGAAGCTAAATTGTATTTTTTTTAAAATATAAATCAAAACCATAAATAAAAAAAAAAAAATAAATAAAAAAAAAAAAAAAAAAAAAAAAAAAAAAAAAACAAAAAAACAGAGAGAAAACAGACAAAAGTTAACCATCACGTCTCAGGCTGTCGGTCAAGTTTTGAGGAATGCACTGATTAAGTGATTATTACATATGAAAGGAAGCAATAGAAATAGGAAGAACAAGATATTTGAGCCATGGCTCCGCTGAGGCATATGATGCTTCAAAATTTACAAAATTTATTATGCCATGCCAAATCCTTAATAAAACATATGATGCGTCCTTCCTTTTACAACAACAGTACACAGAGCAAGCATGCACCAACAAAGTTGGGAAGTTTTCTGTTTCAAGCTTGTTAGTTCTTCAATCTCTATATCTACTATTATGGAGGAAAAATGGACATCTTATCAGCCAGTAATCATTTACATGCTATGGATTTTACACTCGAGTAATTGTTGTCATACCTAAAGGACAATTGCACCATGCATACTGCATTACATTACTCCAAATGCAGAACCATCCTCTTTCTTGATGAACAGTACGGTCGCCAATGTATTCCGACTTATAGGCATTCATCTCCCGTAGCTCCTACTCCCACAGAAGTTTGAAATAATTAAATTAAATAGTGCAATACATGCAATAACATTCAATTGAAATACTGACACAGAACTAATTTTTATAACCATTGAATGGCAGAAAGGAAAGTACGGAGAGAAATTCTCAGATTTTGAGTCATTTATCATGCGTCAATTCATCCTTTCCACAGCCCAAAACCATCCGGCTAAAACACATACACACAAATCTGCCTCTCTAATTTTTTTCTGGGGAGACACAATAATATGTCAACCTCGCAATTATTGTGATACAAGTCTGATCTAACAGCATTTCCATTAACTTTTGGTGGATTTCGTAGTCCAGAACTTTCTTTGTTTTCTTGTTCATATTGGTAGACATGTTTCTGAAAACCAAATTCACAAAGCTCAAACAATTTTTTGCATGCACCAGAAATTAAATTTGTCAAAACTATAGCTGAATTGAATAGTTAGGAGGCCAATGGAAACATGAAAAATGAGTTAATATACAGTAAAATTTCAAGCCACTTAAAGAACTGAAGAAATTTAATTAGTAGAATGAACTGCAGATAGGTTTTCCAAAATAAATCATCAACACTAAGTCAACCTGTTCCTGCTTTCATATATTGTAATTTGGAATGAATTTAAACTCAAACAATTAGTTAATTCTTTGCTTACCATCTTTGCTAGAACTCTGTTCCATGTCAATCTGTTCTTGCCATGACTGCTTCATGTCAGAAGATTCACACTCCAAAAAAGAGTTGTCTTTTGATGAGGAACATGACTGTGGAACAGAAAATGAATTTCTGCTTGTTGTCTGCTTCTTAGACATTGAAGATTCAGCTGTAGAGCTGCAATCTTCATTTGTTCTCGAGGTCCCAGCTTCATTAGGACTGTGCAAATTATCTTGGAGTGGCCTTTCTTCTTGCATATGTTTGGATCTCTTCCTATTAAATTGGTTACTCTTGGAATTTTGACATGTAGGCACCTTCTGATCATTCGATGAGTAAGTAGGACAAGGAGCATTATTCTTTAAGATCACTTTTGGGATAGGCAAACTTTCAATTCCATCGGAATTGTCAACAACAACTTCATCTGTGCCATTTGAGTTTGCAGCCTTTGCTGCTGCTTCCATTTCCCACATCTTGAATATAGCCTTGGTCAAATGTTCTCTAGCCAAATCTATCTCAATGAAAGGTTTTGGATAGTTAAATCCTAACTCTACCCCCGAAACTTTAAGCACATTATCAGGCGCATCCCAAGGATGATGGATCCACTCAGTTGGCAAACGCGCTAACTCAGGCAGCCAATGCCTTACATATTCACCCTCCGGGTCAAATTTTGAGCCTTGAACCTGACTCCCAAAATTCACATGAATTAAAGTTAGAATGGACTAAAATAGGTTTATGTTCCTCAAGAATAAATTTGTTGTGTTTTAGGGTATTCAGGTAGCTGCACTTTCTTTAGCTTTCAATTTATAAAGTACTGAAGCAAAACACTCACCTCTGGACTGTCCAAACGCTCAAGCTCATGGCCATCTGGTAAGCTCCCTGAGATATACTGCCAACCAAGGATATCACTTTCCAAATCAGCATCCAAAAGTGTGTCCCAGAAATACTTCATTCCCCCATTTCCACGGAAGAAGCAATACTTTCACAGCAAAACTTGATACGATCACTCTTATTCTGTTGTGTATCCACCCGGTTGCCCATAGCTCTCTCATTCCTGCATCAACTAAAGGGTACCCGGTCCGACCTTGTCTCCAAGCCTTAAAATTGTTCTGGTCAGCTTGCCAAGGAAAAAAATTCAAGTTGCTGAGCAGTGGTCTCTCATGAGTGAACGGAAAGTTAAAACAAAGATACCGTGAGTATTCTCTAAGCCCAATGGCCCTCAGGAAAAGAGTCACACTCTCAACCCCTATAGAGTTCCCTTCTTTTGCCCACAGTATCTGCTTCATTCGAGCTAACTGGAAAACTTTCCTCACGCTCAGTTCTCCAAAATGAAGATATGGGGACAAAAGTGATGTAGAGTTTTGCCCAACCTTTGTCCTGTTCTTTGAATATTGAAGCAGGTGCAACTCAGAAAATTCACTTAGAGCCTTATCGGCATTGCTCCAACCAGGAGACCATGCTCTTGCTAAGAGGGCATTGCTAGATTTTTCTGTTTCATTTTCAAGACCCAATTCCTCAATTGAACATTTTGCTACATTTCCTGTCAAATGAAATAAATTTGTCTTCTTTATTTGTTTCTTTCCCAGCAAATACACACACACACACACAAAATAAACTCAGAAAGTCGAAATGTACCTGTTGCTGGCACCAATTTCCATGGAGGAAGGAGTGTGACATGTTCCCATTGCATGTTTAAGGACTTGTCCCAGTACGCCTCAAAGGTTGTAAAAGCTTGCCCTCTTGCATCATATACTTCCCATGGCTCATTCAACAGATCTGCATTGTAGCTTTGCACAGAAATGCCTAGCTCCACCAGCTTTCCTTTGATGTTGTGATCACAAACAAGTGAAATAGGATCTGGGAAGGAAAAGCAATAGTATATTTACAATTGGAAAGAAACGAAACACCTTGAAGCAATTTGCAAGAAGCATCAACACACCTAGCATGCATGACAGATAAGGGCTCTGTTCTCCAGCACAACGCTGATTGCCAACTAAATAAAATCATTTTCAATTTGATTTGTGACATGTGCCTTCAACTATAAGATAACAAAATCTTTGACCTCATTTCGTGCGTGAAATTTGTGAAATGTCATTGATATCACAAGAGAAATCTTCATTTTAGTCGAGCTGAAAAATAACCATTAGTTGTGGTGTATGTTATACTGGTCAATTTGCTAACACCTTAGCTTTTGGGATCAATGTTAACTTAACAGTTACAACTGCACAGGGGTAAAGCATAAGGATGCCACAATCATCCTCTACAACCCTAAAACAAAAAACAAATATAGACATCCAGAGAAGGACTGAAATTTCTAATTCAATATATAGAAATCCAGAACGAATGATGGACCTTGAGCTCTCTCTGTCTCTCACAGAGGGGCATTAAGTCACATAAACAAAAATATTGAGAGAACAAACGAAATAAGGTATCAGAAATGAATGAAAATTAGATCTTCACTATGCTTTTAGAAAATCAAAGTTATATCAGTTGACTGAAACAACTTGGAGGGTTGGCTCCAGAACATACCATAAAGATGGTTGAATACTACTTTTGTAGCTCCAATGGCTTCAATGCACTCCAAGAGAGCAGCAAGAGTGCTCTGGGTTCTGATTAGCACAAGTTCAGCCCCAAGGGATCTCAGGGAATGGTCCAAGTGAGCAAGAGACTGCTTTAGCCACCACCTCGAAACTCGACCCGGGTAAAATTGTCCTTCATCTTGAGGACACCATATATAAACAGGGAAGACGCTACCATCCCTAGCAGCAGCAGCTAAGGCAGGATTATCCTCAATCCTGAGGTCCCTTCTAAACCAAACTATAGTCTTGTTGCTACCCATCTTGCAATTCAGTTTCTTCAGGATCAAATTTCAGTATCAAGTTTTATAAAAGTCTCCAAAATTTCTCTTCCTCCTTCCTCTACTCATTAGCCAGTACCAGTAGCCACAGATCCCAGAAATCAGACTGAAGGTCCTCAATCAAAGAAAACCATAAAGCAACTTACAATCACAAACTGCAGCTTTTGCCAGTAGAACGACAGCAAAAAACTTTGCCCATTCAAGGGAAAGATCTGGAAATAATTCTCCGCAGCTGAACCTGGGAAGTGAAGATTATTTTGAACTACCAAGGACCCAAAAAGGCCAGCCTATCAAGATGTTCTGGGTCAAAGAAATTTTACTGTTCCCCAACCTATCTGTGGACCAACTGAGCCTTCCCTATATGTTTCACCAACTGAAAAAGTAAAAATCAACGTGAAGTCATCAACCAAACAACAGAACTCCACAAAATAAAATCGCCAATACCCAGCAGACAACTTTTAAAGAGTAGAAAAAAACGCAACCCAAAGTGGCAAACACTTACTCAAGAAGATTCAAAGAACAGTTCATTGCATTTGGTGTTTTGTTGTCGTTAGACACAATTCCACCTGCAATAGAAGATTAGATTTTCAATGATGACTGAAAAAAAAAAAAAAAAAAAAATAATTACTTATTCATACGCAATAAAGAATATAATTTTGGAAAAAGAAAAATAGAAACAACCATACAGAGGGCTTTAAACAATACCCAATTCTCTTTTTCTGGATTATCCAGAAAGATCTCAAATACCCACAACTTGGCTAAGAACCCAAAATCAAATATTAAGGATGCATACTTTTCCCATATTTCCTGGACATGGGAAAAGAAAATAGTGCACAAATAAATAAACAAAAAAAGCTTTATCTTGTGTACAATTTGTGCAGAGAGGTGGTCAATACTGTGAATCAAAGAAATGGCTTTACGTGACTGTATGATTATCCCATTAACGTAACATCACGTGGAGATAATGACAGTGATTATGGTAGACGACGATTTCTTGTCTTCTTTGTGTACCCCACTGGTAAAAAAGATAAGGCTAAAGGTCTTGTTAGGCCTCCCTTTAACATTTGCACCTACAGGGTCCTACAGCCTTTTTAACCTTACCTTTTGGTCCTTCAGAATTGCAAGACCAACCAAAGAGTCCTGAAAATCCTTTGAAGTTCAAAGACAGCATTACATGTTTTAGAACTTTTGATTTGACCAAACTTCCAAACATTTGCAAATTATCTTGATTTCGTTTCTAAATTAAGAAATGGTTTTGCTTTTGTTACCACTTTCTTTAATGTTGTTTAGCCTCATTTTGACGGGGAAGAGAAAACACGGACTTTCCGTAAAGTATTAATTGGTTTGTCCTTTTGCATGCAGATCATGCTCATCTTCTACCATTTTAGCATCGAAAAAACAAGAATACCTACCAAGTATCCTCAATTCTAAAAGTTCTGTCTAACCAAATTGATAAAAGCTTGATGTACCAAGAGAAATTAGGCAAAAGGATCATCTGGGTTAAGCCTTGAAATTATTCTTATCTGCATTTGCTTGTCCTTTTTTTTTTTTTTTTTTTTTTTTTTTAATTTAGTTCTCTTTGAGCACAAAACCATTTTAACTAACTGTTGGATCAAAATTTAGGCTGCATCACCAAACCGTTTCACACCATGTGATGTGCCTGAAATCCAACCTTGTACCAAATGGTCTGATGCTTGAGCATGGTTACAAGGCATCAGAAAGCAAAACAACAAGACAACCAATATGATCCCTGACTTGTAACATAGTTGATCTGATTTTTAATTTTAATTTGACTCGTTTATGGAGACAGTCTAATTATATCAAAGCTTCCATAATGCCCGGGGACCATTCAAGAACTGAGCTAAACTTGCATTAAAACACATGAAAGCTAGAAAACAGGAGGCCATCTATAACATTCAGCTTCGTGTTGTTGGTTTCTCTTAGGTGACCCATCTTGCCCCAAGTTGCCGCAAATTCAAAAGGTAAATTGATTAACGAAGAGCAATGAAACAATACCAAATGGGTTATTATTGTTTCGGACAAATTTCTGTAGCAGCAAATAGATCCCTTCAACTATCACGAACAAATGTCATAAAATTCATAACCGATCCATTCGGCTTTTTAGTACTCGTTGCAAAACTAAAATGTACTATGATGATAAAATGTACTATGATGATAAGTGGTAAATGCAATGCAAGGAGAGACATCCCCGATAGAGTATGAATATCTATTCCATAGAACATGAGTCAAATTATCATCATCCATTACCATATCCAATGTCACCTGAGAAGCATCATGGTAATAAGGAAGCTCATATTCCGGTGTCATTGAGATCATAATCAGAGCCCCTAATCAGCCTTCCCAGGTGCTGATTATTAATTATATTAAACTATACCTACTTTCTGAAAGGAACATATAATGCACATATTCAGACCAGAAAAGTAATTCCCTCGAGTTCCAAAAGAAGCCTAGGTGCTTCTCTAAAATACCTAACTCTTTTAAAACAAGTGCTCAGTGTGCACGGTCCCTAAGGACTTCTAGTTCCATCTCGGTTGGGTCAGTTGCCTGGATTTCATAATGGATACCGTCCAGCTCCCTCCTGAACCTGTCCTTTGATGTTGCATAGAGCATCTTGGCACGGATCCGTGACACAGAGGGTGACCTGGAAAAGGAAGCATCAGTATCACATCAAAATTGAAATGGCAAGCCAATAGCAACTCAAAAGGGGGGAGAAAAGCAGTATCATACAGAAAATAGTAGAAACACAACCACATAGAGATCACAACGAGACCCAAATCATCAACAAGATCCATAGTTTTTATTCAAGTTTCACATAAACCAAGTGGGATATGATGATGAAAATAGGTGGAAACAATTCTTGAAAAAGAGCTCAGCAAGGAGCAATTAAGCTGAACTCGATCCAAAAGTGTTCTAGGCTACATTAACCGCAGCTTCCAATTCAAAAACCAAGCAAACTATAAAAATTCTCCAATATACCAACACAAAAACGATCCTCACCAAATGCTTAAGAAGTAAAGCAAGTGGAAAATGAAACTCATCGCTATGTTTGCCATCATAATTTGGTCCAGGGGGAGCATTCACCTACTTATGTGACAAACTTTCCAAAGGACAATTGCAATTAGAGAAGGTCAAAACACAGCATCATCTCGAATAAAACACAGTTAACCAAAAGAAGAGTCACTAGCATCAATTATTTCGATTGGCAATTTAAACTGCATTTTGAATCAGAAAAAGTAACCGTACAAAAGAAACTAACCATGCAATGAAAAAGATCTTGCTCTTTTGACAATTCTCGGAAGTGACAAAATCAAAGTCATAAATTGCATATCGGCAGTCATTCTCAGGCATTGAAGCAGTGAAATCATCATAGCTTTCAGCTGGACCTCCAGTCTTTTCAACCACAACCTCTTTTTTCTTCTCGTCAATTTTAAAAATCACATAGCGATAAGCCTTCTTCCTCTGCAGTTCCAAGAATGTGTTTTTGCAGTGCTCAGCAACACCCATGCCTGATGAAGCATTTCCCTGAAACGAAAACCCAGTGTTAAATACTTGCTCCAACCAGCATTAACTACCAGTTGTCATTTTTGCAGAGCATAATAAAATCAGAATTTCACTTCAAGATATCGTTAAACAAACCCGTCCAAGAAGAACAAGCACCAGGACGCTATACAGGATTAAATAAAACATATGCTTAATCCTTCCCAAACTTGAAAGTTGCCATTTGGAATTACACAGACATTGATGGCCCATAACAACATTTGAATTTGTAATTCCAATTGTGGATACTGAATTTCATATTTAATATTTGGAGCCAACAGAACAAAACCCATGATCACTCCAAAGCCACCAAACCCAAATTAAAAAACTGATAATCCAATTCAAAGTCCAAGTCCCATGTCTCCATAACATGCAACGAAAGGAATCACATCTTTGTCAGATTCGGACACCCACATCCACAAACCAGATACTGCCTTTATATAAATTCTAATAAAGCCATCAAATTTGTTCAAGAAAATGGATTGCTACGACAAAAGTAAGAACAGAAGTTACAGCCACCATTATATATCCAGTGTACGAAAAAGAATAAACTGGACTTTTAGCACAAAAAAATTTCTTAAATTTCTTCTTAATAAATTAAAGTGAAGTACAAACAACCCAGAAGAGAAAAGCTTTGCAACAAGCAGATTACTAACTAACGCCATTAATAAGTGCAAGTAAATCGATAAGCGACAAAACAAAACAAAAAATCTTAAATTTCGACAGAAAACAAAGAGAAAATGAGTTCGCAGATAAAAATCAAGCCCATGTGTTTATCGGCTGCCAAAAGCAAACCAAAACCCAGTAATCAGAACTTTAAAAGCACCCAAAAAACAGAAACCCAAATCTATAAACCCAGAAGAGAGAGAAAAAAAAATTATAAATAGATCTGAACAAGTAACAGGTGAAACTTACTCCTCTGAAAGCCATAACTGTTACGGAGGCAGATAGAGAGAGAGAGAGAGAGAGAGAGAGGAAGGAGCTTATGGAGAAGAAAGAAGGAGAATAGGGAGCCACTGAAGAACAAACGGAGAGAAGGGAAAAGAACCAAGATTCACGTTTTGAGGAGGGGAAAGTGAAAAAGAGGCGCGTCTCGTATGTGTGTTTTCCGTATCTCGGTCTAAATATTAAGTAATGTATTACTCTTTTTCCAGACAACGACCCGCCATTCCGTGTTAGAGGAGAATTCATTGATGTGGTCCTATCGGATTAGGTTTACTAAATTTTTCTCAAGTAGCATTTGCAATTTACCTGTTATAATATATGTAGGACATGTGTTTTTACTTATATTATATTATTATAGGTGAATTAGTAATACAATGTAACGGTATTATTGTCACACCAAAAATTTGATCATATATAAACAACATGTATTAGATCATATATAAACAACATGTATTAGGTCATTTACGTGAGAGCATATGTGACCGTTGACTATATGCTGTGATAAACCCAAAATTAATTTACTATAGTTACAGAGTTGATGCTTGATTTTTTATTTATTTTAAATCTAAGCAGTAGTCTCAACTATAAAAGAATGAGGGTTTTTCACGCACACTACAAGGGTGTTGTGGAGGTTCAAATTTGAGATCATTAGTCTATAAATCATGACTCTTTTTCATTGAGCCAGACCTCGTTGGCAATATTTATGTAGCATTTGTGGACCATCAATCATTATATACTGGATGGTTGTATAAACTATGCATAAGCTTTTCTAGTTACAAATAATAAGGATACAACCTAAACCAATGTGGTGAAAAGAAAAAGGGCCAATCATACAATCCAAGACAGAGAAACCCCAAACTACAGCCCATAAAAGGCTAGAAACCCATTTAATCCAAGATAACACCGGACAAACAACAAAGCTACGAAGCCCAAACGCTAAACCAAGGGCCTGTCACCATTAGTTAAGGTTGATGCAGCCGGTTACATGAAGATAACGTTTGAAGGGCCTAGGATCCTAGTTGCTCCACCAAGTATAAGGTTACCATTTGGTTGGATCATCATGTATCGCAGAAACATAAATGTTCTGTTTAACGGACATCAAAATTAGCATAACCCAGTTCTTTTAGGGGGAACAATCTAATTATCTGCCTATAACTAATCTTCAAACCAGCCCCTCAAAAACTGATTTCTGAAGCTATCAAGAAACAGGGATGAACAGCATTGAAGGAATGGAAGATTCTCAGACCTTCAAGTAAAACTAGATTTTGATGGCAAAGATTTTCCTGGAGGATCTGCAATGAAAATCTTGAATGCTTTTCACTCCATAATTTTTTGTATATATCTAAAAACCTCTGCAACCAAAATCACTAGTGTTTTTCATTTTAGTTTCAATTGTGGGTCATTTCCTGTGAGGTGCTACTAATTCATGGAAATCAAAGTTCAACACTTGAAATAAAACTAGGGTTTAGGGGCCTTGAATAACAACAACACTATTCAAAACTTCCAATTGCATATTTCTAGCTAGGATTGTCTCAAACAGCAAAAACACCCAAAAAAGACTTCGAAACATAAAAACAGAAATCAAAATGCATCTTAAGAGTAAAGAATTGAAAAGCTGTCTACATAACAAAAACAAACAACTAAATCTCAAGCCCCAAACCCCCACTGGGCACCATCCACACTCACTCATCGTCATCTTCATCCCCAGCAGCTGAGTTGAAAGCATTCAACCTCTCAATCAACTTCTCCTTCCTCTCATCATAAGTAAGCTTCTTAAGATTGAATCTCTTGTGCTCCTTCACCTCCTTCTTCTCAGTCAGCTTCACGGTTGGATCGGCACGAATGGCGGCATGAACCTTCTTGTACATCTCCTCAATCCCTTCAGCCTCAACGCCCTTCTTGATGTACCCACTGAAATGGGTCTGAAATTTCTCAGGCTCATCCTCACTCAAAATCCCCATGTAAGCAGCAACATGCCCGCCATAGATGTACTTCCTGTGGACATCAGAATCAAGCTGCTTGTTGTCCTTCGAAAACCCAGCAAACCTCTTTTCGCTGTGAGGCACATCAAGCCCACCATCCAGAGCTCCCTTCAAAGCACCAAACACACGGTTCCCAGTTGTGGTTCTGATCAAACCCACATCGAGCAGAGCCCTAAATGGCCTCCGGCTCTCCGATGGCTCCACAGAATAGTCCTCGCCGGTGGCCTCGACGTTGCCCTCATACTCGTCGGCCATTTCGAGCTTGTGCAGGACTCGGCGAGCCAAGAGAAGACCGGTGCAGTAGGCCGCGGCGTAGTTGGTGAGGCCCACCTTGAGCCCATAGCGAGGAAGCTCGTGGGCGTAGGCGGAGGCGAGAACCAGATCGCCGGCGATGCTGGCGGAGACGATCTGGGCGACGATGTCCTTGTTGGTGAATCGGACGACGAACCGGTACTTGGGTGTGTTGTATTTGTTCTTGTCTTGGTTGATGAGGCGGATTCTGGCTCGGTAATCGGTCTTTCCCTGTCTTCTTCTCTTGTACTTGACCTGGAACCGCTTGAAGTAGGCCCTGGATTTCAGAGATTTCACGAAGGCCATGGCTGAGAGGGGATGGCAGAAAAGAGAGAGGAACGGCTAGGGTTTTCAGAAGAGTTGAAGAGGAGAAATGAGCAGCAATTTATACCCTTTTGATTAGGACCCTGCCTTGAATTTACCATTTTGGGAAATCCATTGGAGAAAGCCCAATAGCTACAAAACCCTAAACCTAACAGATAACTTCAATCCAAACAAAGAGACCAAGCCCACAACAAAAAGCAACATCAGATAAGCCCGAAATCTAGAACCCAACGCTTCAGCCACAAAACCCTACCTGGACCGAAATTTGAGGCCCATATTCTAAGCCCTTAGACCCAATCCTTAAACACGTAGCTGGCTACCTAAGGCCTCAGCCCTTAACCAAGCCATGCACACTAAACCCAGGCCTCATTTAGTGGCCCGGATTCGATTGAATTGGAGTCGACTCCAAAACCAGTCCTTATGAGTCTCACGTGTATATGTGAGACTTATAAAACACAATATATTAGATTGTTATTCAATTTAATGAGTGAAGTTTCCACACACCAAACAACAGTTAAAACTTTTGTTCATTTTAAGTGAAATAGTCAATTCCAGTCCAGGATCTCGAGCCTCTACATTTAGCCACTTTGCATTTACCTGCATTTCACTCAATCTGAACCATTTTAATAATCTAATGATTCAAGATATGACACATCAAATTTTTAAATTTGACACCCATCCATATAATTAACTCCAGCTTAACACCGTTAAGTCTAAATAAATTAAAATAAAGAAAAAAAAACCATAAAACCTATCAGCAGCCCAATCACGACATGCTCCATCCCACCCCAGTCAAATCGCAACTCCCCCCCCCCCCTCCTTTCCCCTTCTCTCTCTCTCTCTCTCTCTGGGGTATGTAGGATGGTTGCTAGGTTTTTAAATTTTTTTCTTCATTATTTTTTTAAATTTGTTTTAATAATTCTTTTGATTAAATAGATAGGTGTCAAAAGTTAAAAATTGATGTGTCATATCTTGAGTCGTTAGATTAATAGAACAATTCAGATCTAAAGGCACGGGATCCTTCCAGTCAAACCCACCAAATGTGACCTAAGTCTAAAACCTCGAACATGACCCAACAAGAAGGGAGCTGAAAACCAAAGCCCCATGCTTGAGGCTTGTATTCCACAAACAAATAGAAGGGATATGTTATTAACACTCCAAAATATTTATCCTCTAAAAGAAAGATGGAAGGAGTTGCACTTTTCCGTTATCAGAAAATAAGAGAGGAGAAGTACAGGATGATTATTCCTGATTGCCAACAACAACAATTTTCTGGAATTAGTTAATTCCTTTATTTTATTTCATTCCTTTCTTGATTATTTCATTCGCCGTTCCATTTCTGCAACCAAACACAATCTGTATTTTATCACATTGTTATCTTCTTTTCATGTTTAGATTCTAGATAGTAATAATACTACATACAAATACCAAGTCTTTTATTAACTTGTTCAAGACAGAGAGTCAGGGGCGGAGCCATAGCCAGACCTGTCATGACCCTGGCCCCCTATCTAATTTTAAATCTATTGTAATATATTATAAAATATATGTTATAGCAATATAATTACTGCAATTAGATTAGTGATGGCCCTTCCAGTTGAAGGTGAAAAATCTATGTGAAAGTGATGTTGAAATTTTGACCCCTCCATGCTAAGAATCCTAGCTCCGCCACTGCAGAGAGTGGCTTGATTTTTCTTCTGTTTAGGTGTAGAATTTTCTTAACACATATACATGTGCTTTGGATACAGTCTTTACGTACACTTGTTATTAATTGAAGTGTCTGTAGAATAATCTTAACATCCTTTGGATAAAGTCTTTTTATAAAATTACGTACACTTGTTATTAATTAACAAGTCTCTATGCAATTAACAATGAAAAAGCATTGCTTGGATTTTTGGATTAGTTCACAAAATGCTAAAACACGTGGGATGGGAGTCTCTTTTTTTTCAACAATCGAATAATAGACATCAAACGAACCCATCGATTTAAGTTGTAAATTAAAGAAGAAGAAAAAAGCATGTTCAAAATAAATTTATACAAGCGATATTGGGAGAGGGGAACTGAACCTAGAACTTCGGATGCAAAATAAATATTTTTCACCACTTAAGTTACAAGTCTCTTGTCTTCTTAAAGCTAATATTAAGTTATAATGACAGTGAATGCATTGAAAAAATTGAATGAGTCATTAGGGTTTAGTTGGCGGTAGACACATGAGATCGTTGAAAATCAAGAGATTCCAGAGCAGTATTGGCGAAATAATTTTCATTTAGTCAAAAAAGACCAATGCAATCTAAGAGATTAAGAAAAAAGAATGCTCCCAGAGTTGATATATATATATAGTCATCTTTTTCTGCAACTACTTGTGGTACACATTTGCGGAACAACAACCAATTTTGAACATACATATATAATACAAACAAAAATGGTTTGGTTAATATTAGCTTATCTGCTACAACCGTTTTAAATATAAAAAATTGACTGAAAATGGCACATCTCCCTTCTTCCTAAAAAACAACAATAATCTCACTTTCATTCAAATACTTTACAAGTCCTACTACCATTGCATGCCCCAAACTTCTTACCTGCCCTATCACCAACGACCAGACCCAGGGCAAGGCAAAGTTTAACGATTGCTGGGTCAATCTGAGGTGGAAGTTGCGTATTAGATACAAAGGGGAGAAAATAAGCAGTAAGTCCTTGTCCATAGAAAAGCCATCCATTAAAGATTCAATGATGGGATGGATGGCCAATCAACTTAAGATAGTGCAAACTATCTAACCTAAGATACACGAAATAATTTTTCTTTCTTCAATCTTTTTTTTTCCTTTCAAAAAGGTGAATGCATGCATCACATTAATTATTTTAATTAATTCTGGTTACTACCAATTAGAGGAAGAAGAGTTGAGGAAAAAAGTCCAACTAAAGAAACTGTTTGCTCTTAATTCTAACTACAATATGGTTGATGTGTATTTTACTGCGCTAGGACATGAGATTCACATGAGATTATGTAATAAAGATGTATGATGACAAAATAATATGAGAAAAAGATAATTAAAAACATCTCTATTATGTCAACAGAGTCTAGTCCAGTGGGAAAAAAAACCTTAATTTGCAGATCAATGATCTCAATCTCGAACCCCATGAAAAACCCCTCCTTATAGTTTAGACTATCACTTGTTGACGCAATGTGACACTTAGGTTGGTTAAAATGTTAGCCTACAACACACAACTCTGGAATCCACCAGGAAGAATGAGAAAACCCCAAGTTTATTGATAATATGAAATAACATAACATTACCCTAGCTACATGTTTAAAATTAGTTTAAATACCTTAGAAACCCTAGGTATCTAAAAGGAAATAAAATAAAAATTTAACGAAGTTTCCTAAAAATTGAAATAACACTAAAAGTTAATTTTGGGCTATTAAACGATCTCAAATGTCTGAAGAAAAAAAAAACTCATACATCATGACAAAACCTGTACGTGCTTTCGTTGCAATTATATAACTTGTATCTCTCACACATTCATATCATGTTACTAGCGCATAATGAAAAATGTGAGATACTCATTGGAGCTAATTTTTTCTCCTCCATCTTCAGTATCTTCTCGGAAAAGATGGAGGAGACACATGCATACTAAACAATTGTACAAGTCCATTATGATGAAAATAACTGGCCAAGAAGGAGTAACGAATATAAAATTGAGTTAATGTTTTGTCGACGTGAATAAATGGAAGAAAGTGGGACGACTAGGGCAACATCAAAATTAATAGTGCATATTAAAATGGACTAAAATTGTTCTTGGATTAGTCAATGATAATGAAATTAAACCAATTAAATTTAAACATCTTTTTTTCAAGCATGGGACCGCAGGGTTCTACGAGTCTATGAGATAGTAATTCAAATAAATTGGCGGATAAAATTTTATTTATTTATTATAAATAGCTAGTCAAGTCAACTTTTTATGTTGCTCTCATATTCTTATTCAATGTATCGCGACCATCGATGTTGCCTTTCCAACATTGCCTCACTTTTCTTTTTCACCTGGTATATACTTTTTCATGTCTGAATTTATTGGTCAAAATTAAAATACGAATTATTAAACACTTCTTCAGAAAACTTAAGGAAAAAAAGTCTTAGTAGTTCTCTTTTGGGGGTTTGCGGCCTCCTTCCTTACCTCCTTCCTTCTTCTTGCTCAAATATAAAAACTATGAGAGAATATTTGTTTGTGGGAATTTTCTGTGTATTCTTCTCCTTCTAGGAGGTCATATTTATAATACAACGAAACCTGAATGGGTAAGTAAATAATAAATTCCTAAATCTATTTACAATAGGAAATCAAGATTTAAAGTAAATCAATTATAATTATAATATGAATTCTTGGTGTGTAAGGAAAGTAAGTCAATATCCACAAGTCACGCCAACACTCCCCCTCACGTTGGTGCATAGATGTCGCCAATGCCCAACTGATCTAGTGAATTGTGGAATGCTTTACTGGAAATCGCCTTTGTCAAAATATCCGCCAATTAATCCTCGGATTTCACAAAAGGAAACTGAAACACTTTAGCCTCAAGCTTCTGTTTGATGAAGTGTCGATCAACCTCAACATGTTTAGTACGATCATGCTGAACCGGATTCTGTGCAATGGCTATAGTAGCCTTGTTGTCACAAAAGAGATTTATTGTAGATGTAGATTTATACCCAAGTTCAGTAAGCAACTTTCTTAACCAAAGAAGTTCACAAATCCCTTTAGTCATGCCTCTGAACTCGGCTTCTGCACTGGATAAAGCTACTACATTCTGTTTCTTGCTTCTCCATGTCACCAAATTACCTCCCACGAATGTGAAGTAACCCGATGTGGATTTTCTATCTGTTACATTACCTGCCCAATCTGCATCTGAATAACCATCAATATTTAGATGACCATGCTTTGAGAACATAAGTCCTTTTCCAGGTGCAGACTTCAAATATCTAAGTATCTGAAGAACTGCATTCATGTGGTCTTCACTTGGAGAGTGCATAAATTGACTGACAACGCTCACTGCATAAGCAATGTCTGGTCGAGTATGTGACAAATAAATCAATCTTCCCACTAACCTTTGGTATCTTTCTTTGTTAGTTGGAACTTGATCCGGATATTCTCCAAGATGATGATTCTGAACAATAGGAGTGTCCGCAGGTTTGCAATCTAGCATTCCTGTGTCTGTCAACAAGTCCAAGACATATTTCCTTTGAGAGAGAAATATGCCTTGCTGCGATCGAGCCACCTCAATTCCCAAGAAATACTTGAGTCCACCTAGATCCTTCATTTCAAACACTGTAGCCAAATAGTCTTGTAGCTATGATATTTCCTGTTTATCATTCCCAGTAATAATCATATCATCAACATAAATTATTAATGCTGTTACCTTCCCTTTCCGATGTTTCAAGAACAGAGTATGATCGGAGTTGCACTGTTTGAAACCATTGTTCTTCATTGCCATGGTGAACCGTCCAAACCATGCACGTGGTGACTGTTTCAACCCATACAATGTTTTTCGTAACCTGCAAACTGTTCCAGTCTGAGTAGTATTATAACCAGGAGGAATGTCCATGTACACCTCCTCCGTGAGTTCGCCATGTAGAAAAGCATTCTTTACATCAAACTGGTGTAGTGACCAATCCAAATTAACTGCAAGGGACAATAAGACTCTGACGGTGTTTAACTTTGCAACTGGAGCAAAGGTTTCTTCATAGTCTATACCATAGGTTTGTGTGTACCCTTTTGCCACAAATCTTGCCTTGTATCGCTCGATAGACCCATCTGCATTGTGTTTTATAGTAAACACCCATCTACATCCGATGGTCTTTTTTCCTCGTGGTATAGTCTCCAATGTCCAAGTCTGATTTTTCTCAAGAGTTTTCATCTCCTCTTTTATAGCTTGGAGCCACTTAGGATCTTTCAATGCTTCAGAGACCTTGGTTGGAATATGGATAGCAGACAACTGATGCACAAAAGCCTTGAGTGGTTCAGACAGCTTCTTAGTGGATACATGATTTGCAATTGGATACTTGGATGTTTTGCCAATATAAGGTGAATAGCGGTTTGGTGGCTTCCCACGATTTTGCCTGAAAGGTAATTGATATCCAATAGTTTTATCATCTAAATGCACAAGTCTAGTAGGAGTAGTTACCTCAAGGATATTCTCAGGAGATTGGTCTGTTGGTACTGTTGAGTTAGAGGGGGGTCTTCATCTTGTTGTTCTATATTGTCTGTAGGTGTGAGACTCGGATCAGAAATATCTTCGTATGGATCAGGTGGGTCAGGTAATTAATTGCTATGAATGGGCAATTGGTCACTTTTCGGCATAAAGTAATCTTGTGCTCTAGACTCAGGATGATCAATCATTTCTGTACATAGGAGAATTTCTTCGTTTTCTAAGTTGCTCCAATTCTGCTTTTCACTTCGTATCTTCCCCTGAAGCGTAGAATTGGATGATAGGTCATGGAAAAACAGCTCAGATTCCAGAAAGGTCATATCCAAAGTGACATAGGTACGTCGGGTAGGAGGGTGATAACAACGGTAGCCTTTCTGATGAGTGACATAACCCACAAAAACACAACGAAGCGCACAGGGATCAAGTTTGCTACGTTGATTTTTGTGGAGATGAACGAAAGCCACACATCCAAAGATTCGGGGTGTGAGTACCAAAACAGAGGGCAGAGGTTTGTGTTGCGCAAGCACCTGTAAGGGAGTTTTAAAGGTCAATACACCAGAAGACATGCGGTTGATTAGGTGAACTGCAGTGACAATAGCATCATCCCAGTGATGGCGAGGAACATGAGCTCCAATCAGAAGTGCTCGAGTGGTTTCAAGAAGATGTCGATTCTTTCGTTCAGCAACACCATTTTGTTGCGGTGTCTGAGGACAAGTCGTCTCATGGATAATTCCATGTTGTTGGAAGTAAGTCTGAAAGTCATGATTGACAAATTCTCCACCATTGTCGGAGCGAAGAATTTGGATTTGAGTATTAAACTGAGTTTTCATCTGTTTGTGGAAGAACTGAAACCGAGAAAACACTTCGTTTTTATTCTTCAGCAAATAAAGCCATGTCATCCGTGTACAATCATCTATGAACGTGACAAACCATTGAACACCAGAAGGAGCAGTGATAGGTGAAGGTCCCCAGACATCAGAGTGAATTAACGTAAATGGAGTAGTACACTTGTTCATACTCAACGGGTAGGGCACACGGTGACTCTTGGCCAAAATACAAGTATCACATGTGAAGTCGAAGTCCTTGAAACCTGAGAATAAATCTGGTATAAGATGCTTCATATAACTAAAAGACGGATGTCCCAATCGACGGTGCCACAACCAGATCTGCTTTTGTTTGCTATCAAAGGGATGCGTCACACTGTTAGCCATGCCAGGACTGAAGTCATCGACATAATATAACCCCCCTCTCTTAGTACCACGACCAAGAATCTCCTTAGTGTGAATATCCTGAAGCAAACAAAAAACTCGGGTAAATGAGTACACAACAATTCAATTGTTCAGTAAGCTGACTAACGGACAACAATTTAGTGGATAAAGATGGAACAAGTAAAGTATTAGACAGTGTGAGAGAGGATGAGAGTGCAACAGTGCCAGTCCCTGTCACAGGATAAGTAACACCATTGGCATTTGCAATACAGGTTCGTCGAGGTTGTGTAGTATTCAGAAAATCATCAGGATCAAACGTCATATGATCAGTTGCACCGGAATCAATTATCCAACTCCTGGAATCAATCTTAGCGGAAGTATGGAATCCATAACCAGTACTATTACTGGTCGTATTGTGTTGTCCTCGATCTTTAAGAGTAGTCCACCAATCGGGATAGCCATGCAATTTAAAACAAATCTCACGAGTGTGTCTTGGATCACCACAATATTCGCAATCTGGTCCATGTGTCGGGGTCGTTAGTCGAGAAGTCATAATCTGTGCAGCGAAAGATGTATAGGATATAGGTTTAGTAGGAATTCGGATCAGGATCTGAGCCTGAGTCGGGGTCGGAGTCGGGATCGGGGTCTGAATCAAAGACAAATTCGGGGTCGGGGTCGGAGTCATCATCGAAGTGGGGGTCGAGGTCGTTGTCGGAGTCGGAGTCAGAGTCGAGGTCATCGTCGTCGTCATAGTCGGGGTCAGGGTCGGGGTCGTCAAAAGAGGATCCTGATTCAGGATTAGATTCGGGGCCAAAGTCTGCATCTGTAGGAGTTGAGCCATCTAGGCACTCAACTCGGCTATGGTTGGTTGAGAAGGAGAGAAGGAGTCGGTGGTGCTACCTCCATGAGGGATGAAAAAATCACCAACCCCCATAGCGGTGGCGGGGGTGTGAAACTAGAGTCAGCAATTCCAAAATCGCCGCTCTGATACCATGCTAAAATATAAAAACTATGAGAGAATATTTGTTTATGGGAATTTTCTGTGTATTCTTCTCCTTGTAGGAGGTCATATTTATAATACAACGAAACCTGAATGGGTAAGTAAATAATAAATTCCTAAATCTATTTACAATAGGAAATCAAGAATTAAAGTAAATCAATTATAATTATAATAGGAATTCTTGGTGTGTAAGGAAAGTAAGTCAATATCCACAAGTCACGCCAACACTTCCTTCATCAACTCTTTTCTCATTCCCTCTCTTTTTCCTCAAGATTGTTAGTTTATTTTGTGATTTTGAAGCAGTCACCGTGAAACAATGTCGCCGCCTATGATATAATCACCATATTTTGGCCCACATACACAAGGAGTTGGCTCCCTTCGACATAGTTTGGAGTTCTAAAGAGGGGAAAATGTCTAGTTGCATTGGGTTTGGGTTTAGTTAGTAAGGGACTATGGATTTAGCAGGTATAATGCTATGATTTTCTTCCAACATTAATGGGAGATGGGAATGTGAACTTGGATATATATATATCTTCCAACATTAAAAAAATAAATATCACTAAAATGAAGAATCATTTGGTACAAACAATGTTATTCACGCTCGCACATAAGAGTGCTAGAGTGCAAAAAATAGTATGTGTAGCAGTCACAAAAGAAACTTATATGAAATTACTTCACGGCACGAATCCAAGTAAGATATGATTTTACAAAGTCTTAATTAGGATTTCTAACAGTCTAAGTACACTTCAAACGTGTTGATTAATCCACTACCATGATACATACGAATTCAACGTTTTTGTTCTTCTTTTTTTGACGGCGGTGCCAGAACGAAATTAATTCAGTGAATGCATGAGATGAGACTTCTTCAATATAAGAAGCGCACCTATTATTGGACAATATGTTCACGTGCATCTCCCCTCGCTCTGAAGATTGGCCACACAGAGCCTAGAATCACCACCAAGTTTAAAAATTCTTCACGTTTCCCGTTGACCAAACACATTGGGTTTTTCTATATATATATAATCAACTTGATTAATACTTTGATTATCTTTAATCTGCCCTTTAAGAGATATATATATATATATATATATATATTATTCATATTGCCAACTTGGTGGCCTGGTGGGGGAGAGAGCATATTTGATAGTGTGCTTCAATCTTGATGATATGGAAGATATATAATCACGAGATCAAATATTGCTTAAATATGGATCAACTCTTTCAAGTCAACAAGGGTAGGATGTTAATTACTTTCTAAAATCCAACTATAGTATTCCAAAATTCAATCATACTTTTCAAAAACAGATATTCGAAAATAAATGTAATAATATAATGTGATTGGTAAGTATAAAAAAAAAAAGTATTAATCTTATTTGGATGGAGTATTTTAATCCCCAAAAAAAAAAAAAAAAAAAAAAGCGATTCTAAATCTTATTATTAATATAACGTCATAAGGTAAAATTGTTTGTTTAAATCATTACAATCTATGTTTTGCATACAATTTATATATCTAGTTATTTTAAAGAGCATTCAATTTAACGTGGTTCTTATTCTTATAGCAAAATTATCCTTATTGCTAAATTAAAATCATTTTTTTTCAAATCCCTTCACTCAAACGGAGCCTTTAAAGTGCAGACATGGACTTAACCAAGTTGATTAGAGCGGATGTGCTATCCACTCTGCACCCAAGTTTAAATCTCATTTCCTGTAGTTTTTAAAGTAGAATATCACTTGTTAGAATAAATAAAGGGTAATGATTTTTCCACTCCAATTTTATCCACTTACACTCATTTTTTAGTTATAAAATGAAGTGTAAGTGGATAAAATTGGAGCGGGGAAATCATCACTCTAAATAAATAAATAAAACGGAAGCCTCTGAAGTCTTAGAGACACTGAAATCCTGGGGTTTTGACTCAGTGGCGCGCCATCCTCTTATGAAGTTAATGATTACAAAAAAGCATATTTGAGAAGGTGACCAGCCAATCATTTTTCGTTGGTCTTGTTTCTGATTGGAGAATAGCGCATCCGCACGCATGCGTGTTTCTTTGACCCTTGAGAAGAATACCAGTCAAACTTGTTGACTTTTCATGTACCATCCTTACCTTAGCTGTTCCAATTAAATTCAACTATAAGAATTCATGAAAAAGCTTGCGATTTGTGTTTTGATTTTGACCAACCATATGAAGATTTACAATTACACTACAAAATTCATTGTTGATATAGTTGCATCTAATAAATTACTGAATACATTTTCGTTTCCTAAAAACAATTTCTAGATTTGTTATTTTACTACCATTGTATTATGTTTTTAAAGTTAATGAACTCTAGGCCCTATATAAAAAGTAATGAAAAACTTATCTCACCCCACCCGCTTCGGTGTTTCCCTAATACAACGTTCACCAATTTGTTTTATTATGATTGTGGCCAAGTTAATAATCATGATAAACGTGAAAAGAGAGCCGACGAAGAGGAAGGAGGGCCAACGGGAAAGAGGGAGGCCCTTCCCCTTCTGCCCTCCAAAGTCATTAGACATGACAAGAAGGATAGGTAGTTTTATGTCTTCTAGTCTAATACATTGTTGTCGCACGTGAGAGAGGAGTTTTCTATCTTGTCTCTCATGCCATGACTATTTTTTTACCTTAGAAAAAATTAACAAGAGTAGAATTGTCGTTATTAAATTTAAAGAGTGTGTTGAGCAGAGTAATGGGTGCAAATACACTTAGTCGATCAAAACTATCATACTTCAATTTTTTATTATTATTTATTGAGAATTGATTGTCAGGCGAAAAGAAAATTTGTGAATTGGTTGACTTAGTTTAAGATTTTTTAGAGTTGACCGATTTATATATGAATAAAACTTGTCAGAAATAAAGATGCGAAACGAAGCTCAACTTCTCAAATATGAGGTGATTTATCAGTAAGTCAATTAGTCTATTTATTAGATTTGGGAGATTTGGGAATCTGGAGGTTCTCAAATATGAAATTTCTCCGACCTAACTTTCTTCTTTCAAATCCTCCCTTTTCTTAATATGATTAACCCTTCCTTTCTCTTGTTAAGAGATTGAAAAGAAGTCGAGGCCACATCAGCTAACAAAATTTCTCTCAAATATGACGGAATAGCTAACGTGAGACACTTATTGAAAGTAAAGGTGGTATATTGAGACATGTCAAAAAACATGTGGTAATCTGAGTCTATTTTGATAGCATAGAGGGCATATCCATAAATAAGCCAATAATTAATTGAACAAATAGATCTAGTAAGTAGATACTTTTATATTCATGTCAATGACAGTATGATATGTGTGTAGAAGTTTTTATTTTTGTGTTTTCTATGAATTATTTTTACACATTTATCAAACCGTAATTTGCAAGAAAGAATATATTCTGTCAAGAAAGGAGGCAAGAAGTATCCACTAGAAAATTGCAATTACGAAAAGATAAAATTGTAATATTTTCAGCAAAGCTACAGAGAAAAGGTTTGTTACTTTGGCTGCTTCAACCATCGAACGTCACACTATTTTCTTATTATTAATTTATGAGATAATGGGCGTGATATTTTGTCTGCTGCCCGTCCTGGGTCGTGTACTTTTACTATACTCACTATATGACAAGCCTTGTAATCTCTGCAACTCTTAATTAGTCTCTCCACTCTTAATGAAAAGCTTAAAGTCTTCGTATTTTAATCTCCTTCCCGGAAATTGCAAGTGCGCTTTGAATATACATTGTTTCTTTGTCTTGGTCCAATTCATACACCTTTTTTGTATGAGGGGAGATCTTATAGGATAAATAGCCACACCAAGGCCTCAAAAATACGGAGCTCATCAAACTCTCAACCAAACTAGCTACTATATCTTAGCTTCGCTTAGCTCCCTTGAAAGATATAGCTGTAGTGTGTACATTGACGACCAAATTATTCAGCAGAGAGAGAGAGAGATGGTGAGAGCTCCTTGCTGTGAGAAGATGGGATTGAAGAAAGGGCCATGGACGCCTGAAGAAGACCAAATTCTAGCTTCCTTCATCCAAAAATATGGTCATGGAAACTGGCGTGCCCTGCCAAAGCAAGCTGGTAATTAGTACAAGTTCCAAATCTGGGGGTTTTTTCTCCATAGATTAATAAGATCATTTCTTTCACATAGCTTGGTGCATTGCAGGATCACAAATAGTAGCTAAATTCTGTTTGATTTGAGCTTTGGACTCATATTTTTCTCCACTTATTTCTTTAATCAGGCTTGTTGAGATGTGGGAAGAGCTGCAGACTCCGGTGGATAAACTATTTGAGACCCGATATCAAGAGAGGAAACTTCACAAGAGAAGAAGAGGAAGCTATCATTAAGTTGCATGAAATGCTCGGTAACAGGTATTTTTCATGAAACTTTTGTAATTAAGCTAATTTAGAAACATGTTTTTTCAGGACCTTTCATATTGACAGAGGCGATAACATACGAAACTCACACACACTGCACAGATGGTAATTTAGAAATATGCTTTTAATTAACCTTTACATGATGGTATTGTTTTTTTTTAAATTTTGGCTGGATATTATGGGTTTAGGTTCCTATATATGTTTATCAAGTGGGATGTTAGGCTATAGACATTGCTTTGAAGTAAAGGATTATACTCCTCTCTTCTTGCCCTTAATTAAGTGGGCATGATGACTAGCTAGAATTAACCACAACAATTTCAAGGAAATTAAAACCACGATCGTTTCTCGAACACACAAACAAAGGCAACTGGTTTCTATATATCTATTAAAGAATAGCCAGTGGGCTGATCAAAAGATTCTCTCTAGATTAATTGGAAGTCACCCCAATAAATTAAACCTAGTGAACCACATGCAGCCAGAAAATGTGGTCACAAGTTGCAGTCAAATTCAAAATCAAGCATAAATTTTTGTACTTGCATTAAATAAAAAAAATAAAAAAAAGCCAAACTCTCGTGCAAAATATTTAATTTTATTAATTTCCTCCATCGATTTTCAGGTGGTCAGCAATTGCAGCAAGATTACCAGGACGCACAGACAACGAGATAAAAAATGTATGGCACACCCACTTGAAGAAAAGACTCAAAGATCAGACTTCAACCTCATCACCAGCAAGCAGTGCTTCCAATGTCACAAGCCAGTCTGCTGAGCCAGAAAATATGAATTCTCCACAACCATCTTCAAGTTCCAGTGATGTTTCCTCAGTCACAGAAGTCTCAGCTGCATTGACTCATGATAATCACCAGGACATGATAACCATCAAAGGCGAAAACATGGAGCTTTCGGAAACATTCCCCGAAATCGACGACAGTTTCTGGTCTGAGGTACTCTCAGCTGATAACTCCAGCATCCCATTGGAATTTCCAGAGGCCACAAATGATCAATATTCAGGGGAGTTGGGTTTTACTTTTTGTCCAAACATGGATGATGGCATGGAGTTTTGGTACGACCTTTTCATTAGAGCTGGCCATGGGGACACACCAGAGTTACCAGAATTTTGATCAACTCTTTTACCATACCCTCTCTCTTTTGGAGGCAATTTTTAATTGGCGATTAGAATAGTTATTAAATATTTCTATTCTTCAAATTTGACCGTTAACAAAAAGCTAGCTTATTGGACAGAAATTTCAATAGTGGGGGCAAAGACTTGTGCATTGACGAAGAAACTAAAAAGCTAGCTAATACCTCTTCGTATAAAGGATAAAGGATATATGTATAATCTAGAAAAGGTGATTCGGGTCGTCTTCACAATATTGGTGGTGATTTGAAAGGTGGATAAAGAACAGAATAAAGTGTGGGAGACAATTAAAAAGATTGAGTTGATGGAAACAGTTTTGTATATATAGTTTATGGCTAGCTAGGTTTTAGTGATGATCCTCCTTAGCAACTTCTTATTATTTGGTCAAGTTTATGTAACAATGATGATGACGACGACAACAACGACGATGGCGAAATCGATGATGTAGTTGTACTTTTTTCGCAAGGAAAGAAATGTAATTATCATATGCTATGAACATATTTGCATCGGATTATGTTTTGAAGTAATTTGTTTGATCATGGATGGATGTTTGGAGGCTTATCAAAAGGCCATATGAGCTCAGATTTTCACCACTAATAATAGTTTTTTTGTCGTATGAACAAGAAAAGTCAAATAAATACATATAAACTTTGTGTGATCCAAAATTCGCGTTCCCACCAGGCATGTACTATCTACATTGATCTTAGGAAAAAGCAGAACAACTTCTAAACCTTAATAAGTTTGTCTCTATCTTGTCCATCAGTTCATTTCAATTTTTCCACAGAGTTTCCAAGCCCATGATTGATGACATGCTCTTTTAAATTGTTAAAAGTAAAGGGAATAGGAGTGTTTTTTCTCAGTTTTTTTCGAAGATGGTACCAGTATAATAGTGGTCACAAAGGAGCTAACGACTTACAAACTTGTGGTCTTGTTAAAGACTTCAAAAAAGTTGAATCAAAATATCCATTTTTTTGGTCCTTGTGGATTTACTTAACTTAGTCGTCAGTGTAAATTTCTTCTTTCTTTCCTTTTTATTTTTTATTTTTTATTTTTTAAATCACCATCAAATCAATTTTTAGTCATCGTCAAGCATTAATTAGTCTTGACTACTACTTCTTTGTGAACCCAGTAAAGAAAATGAGAGATTGAATTCCATGAACAATAACAGATATCGACGCAAAGGCTGTATGTAACGTGAGTTTTGAGCTGTTGACTGTTGAGACTTTTACCTCTTCAATTGAAGCATATCTGAAAATGCTATATCTTATCGATAAGTTATAGAGTGAAAGGCATATATCTTCCTAGTCAAGTATAGAGTAAAAAACATATATCTTACGGGTAAATTCTTGAAGTAATTGTGATAGTTTTTTGGTTATGCTCTAAATGAAGTTCTCCATATTGCACCATGTTAATACTAGCTAAATAAATAGTATAATGAAAACATTTTTTAGTAATAATTGTTATACCATATGTTGATTATTTTTTTTTAAAAAAAAAAAAAAAAAAAAAAAAAAAAAAAAAAAAAAAAAATTGAATACAACTGAAGAGATGTATTTTGCTCATATTTTAATTTAACTCTTAATATCTTGCGGTAAAAATCTATAACTTTCTCTAGTCAAGGTTTGAAGAAAATATGAATTTTTAGTTTTTTGCTCAAGAGAAAATTCTCTATTATGCTCAAGTAAGTTGGGCTCATTAGCCTCTTTTTCTTGTAAAATCATGCTTAAATTTTGACATCTTAAATTAATAATTCTAAAATTTCTTACTTTTGAATCATACTCTTCATGTTTTTCCTGCAAAAAAGAAAGCTGTTGTTTTGCTCTTTTATAATCATAATTATATGCTAAAAACTATTGGCTCAAGGGCTTTAATAAGTTTTTCATGCCCTCTTCTCATGATTTCATTTTTAGTTCTAATATTCCAAAAATTGTCTAAAAGAACTTTTTGTTATCTGTTAATGATGCTTGAGTACAATGTTTTAAAACAGAATTTTTAACTTCACTACTACAATTATGTTAAACTACGACACCCAATAGACGATCGTTTATATAAAAACTGTCATGGTGTTTTGAAAGACGACCAGTGTTATAAGAGCAAGTCCAGCGCTGCTGGTTTGCTTAGGCAGCAAGGGACCTAGGCCCATCTTTTGGCTCCAGCGCACAAAGGCAAGACCAGGCAATTGATGGGGGCCACAAGCCTGGGCATGCCCAAAAGCAAATCTTGCCTGGGTTTGCTGACGTAATTGACAACGTCAGTAACTAAAAAAAAATTTCAAAAAATTTCAAAAAATTTCAAAAATTTCAGAATTTTTATTTTATTATATATATATATATAAATATATAAATACATAGTCCTATTTTTCACTTCTCATGCCAAAATTAATAGTTTAAGTATAAAAAATATAAAATAAATAGTAATTGCCCTTGCCCTAGCCTTTTGGAGTGAAACCAAAAAAGGCAAGGTTGCCACTATTCACATGAATAGTGGCAGCCCTTGCCTTGCCTTTGCCTTTTGGGGTGGACTTGCTCTAATACCATCGTGGTAAGGTACCTAAGAGTATTTCCAAGGAAGATGTCAAATACCAAACATCAAATTTAAATTTGATGGCTGATGTGACAATTTGACATTTACACAGTTTTACACTCCACCCGATATGTCAAATAAATAATTATTATAACAGTCAAATCATTTAAGATAAAGAAGAAGAAAAAAAAATGAAAGTAACAACCAACTATCTTTTAAAAATAATAAAATATTCAGTTGACATCTTGCTTTTGGGATGTCAAAAATAATATCTCAACCTCCAGCCTTCATTCCACATCAGCTTTGACACATCGGTTGGAGTGATGTAAGATGTAATTTTAGCCGTTAAATGTCTATGTAGCACTTTTAACACATCGGTTGGAGATGTTCTAATACATCGATGCATTGGGTTAATTTTTAAAATTACGACGATACCTTAGAGCTTTTCAAAAAACCCATGCTCTCTCAAACACTGTACTATCCCACGAACCGTTCAAAAAACCCTCTCACATCTATGAAGCACATCTCCCTCGCGCCGTCCACCGAACTTGCCTTGATCACTATCTCCGTCGCGTCGTTCAGGTCAACGAGTTTGTCGCGTTCGCCATCTCCCTCACGCTGCCCATGGAAGCTACCCTTCCTCATCGCAACCATTTTTAAGCCCCCATCTGGATTCCCATCTTCCATTTCATAAGCTTTAGATTAGATCTTCTTCCTCGTGGGCCAGAAAGGTACGAAGCTACTTTAGATTAGTTTAGCTTAGATTTTCATGATTTTTTGTTGGCAATGAGGAGATTTTGAATCCTTCAGTTCTCATGGCTCTCAGACTCTCTAGGATTCTCATGGGTAGCCAAACTCTCTCTCTCTCTCTCTCTCTGTATTCTCTTCGTGTTGTGTGTGCGGCTGCAATCATTGGGTTGTTGATTTTGGTCATTATCAAAAGGGAAGGGCAGGCCAGAGGAACAGAGAAGATAAATCTGATAGATCCATGGTTGAGAAAATTTCTGTTCGAAGCTCCCCAAAGCCTGAACATCGATGCAAGTAATGCCTCTTTGTTTCCTTAATTCCTTTGAAAGTCTCTAACTTTAATGACTGAAAAAAAAACCCTGAAAACAAAGATGCATGCTTTATGGTTTTTAGTTCGTGAAGCATTGAAGCTGATTATATTGATTTGGATTTTTCAGGGCGTGGGTTACCAACACTTGGGCTCCCACCATATCGTGTCTTTACATTGGAAGAAATTGATGATGCAACAAACAATTTCGATGCCACGAATTTGATGGGAGAAGGATCTCAGGGACTGGTCTTAACATTGAATTTGTGCTGTTTGTTGGCTTTCAATGCATTATTTGATGAAGCCAACATTATTATTCATCAACTTGATGTCATTATTTCTGTGCAATATATACATTACCGGTCTAAAAAGGCTGGCTCAAAGATGGTTTATCGGTACAAGTGAAATGTGTGAAATTAAAGCAGAAGCAGTTGCCCCAAAACTTGGACCAGAGCATGGAAGCCTTGCCAAAACTGAGGCATAGGCATTTGGTTAGCCTTCTTGGACACTGCACTGTCACTTATCAGGACCATCCAATTGCAGCTAGAAATGTATTTATTGTTCTTGAGAACATCTCAAATGGCTCTTTGGTGGACCATCTCACTGGTAAAACTCAAACTAAAAGCAATTATCAGATCACCAAGAAAAGGGTTAATTAAAATACTCAAAGCAATTCTAATACACTTTGGTTTGGCAGATTGGAGAAAGGAGTGGCTGAATTGACCACAGAGAATGGCTGTTACCATATATATATATATATATATATATATATATGTATGTATGTTTCTTTAGAAGAATTAAAAGAATCTTTGTTTTTTGAGTTCAGTATTGTTGTTGTTGGTGTTGGTTATAGGTTTGGATTTGGGTATTGGTTACAGATATAATTGGAGTAGTTCAGTTAAACCCCTTCTCTTACTTTGGCTCTGCCTTTTATCCCTATTGTTATTTTCAGGAATACTTTGTTTATGGTTATCTTTTCTCAAAGCTCACATAAGGCGCACTGTGAATGGACAAAACAACATGATTGCTAAAGTAAGATTCGTGTTTGTGGAGTTTGATGTTCATGTATGTATGTAATAGAATAAAGATTAGTTGACTATGTAATAACTATTGAATCTTCACATTTTATGAAAGAAATAATTTTTAAGTGTATATATTCTTAATAAAGCATTATAATTGGTTTTCTCGTTAAAATCATTGTATAGAATTATAGGAAACAAAAAACTAAAATGTAACAGCTTGAGAACTTATTAGACAACAGATTTAAAGATAATAAAACGATGGTTTTATTGGAAAAACCATCGTTTGTGCATATAATTAATGACCGTTTTCAACACAATATCATCTTCTTTATATACAATCAACGATGGTTTGTAACAAAATATCTACGTATTTACCCATAATTTACGACGGTTTTAAACAAAAATCGTAGTCTTTACTCATAAATGACGACGGTTTTCTATAAACCGTCGTCTTTACCTATAAAGAACTACGATTTTTAACAAAAAAACGGTCTTCTTTTCATATAAAACCGTCGTCTTTATAGATAAACAATGACGGTGAAAAGCCGTCATAGTTTGATACTCCAAAAAGAAGGCGATTGATTTAACGACGGTTTTCAAAGCATCACAACGACGGTGGATCTCCGTCGTCTATTTCGTTTTTTGTAGTAGTGCTTCTTGTACTGGAATTCCATTATAATAATACGTATTTACTACTGGTCTTGCTTGACTACTCATGCTTAATGGTTTACCACCTTGTGATGGTGTACCATTATTTTTGCTGCTAGAGGATAATGCTCCAAAATATTGCATACATGTTAGTGAATAATATGGGATAAGATGTATGCTAAATTATCATCCATACCTTTAATATGCTCAAATATTGGTCTAAATCCATTTCTTGTAATAGAATCAACAAAATTAACACATCTTCGATCTGCTTGTTTATTAATAGTAATTTTATTATAATGAGAAACAATATTCTGACAATATGTTCTAATAGTAAATATCTCATTATGTAAGAACAATGAAAATGCTTCAAGGGAGTTTATTACTCCTAAAATTTTTAAGTCAATGGCTGGAAGTCTAGCATGTATATCACTAAATTTACCTAATGCATATCTACAAACTTTTTTCTTCAGATTTAGGTTTTTCTTTATGTTTCTTATGATATAAAATTCATGCCCATCCTAAAATGTGTTCTAATCCTATATTATTAAGTTTTTCATTTCTTTATCTGATAATCTATATAATCCTAAATCATAAGTCTTATATTTTTCTATATATTGTTCTTCATTTAAATTATCTATGTCATCTACGAGTTTATATATTATCAAAATTATGCTCAATCATATTTATTTCTAAATTATCAAATGCCATGTGTATAATTAGTAAATCTTACAATTGCTTCACCTATACGATTTTCAAAAATCTATGCTTTATCAGGTTGTCTATTTTTTGCTACTTGCAAATTGGTTAAAATCTATTATGTTCCTTCTAAAAAGCTATTATCTATTGATTTTGCCTCTATCATATCTACATTAAATTTATAATTATAGTTGTCTGAAACTTTTCCTACATACAAAAGACTAATACTTAAAATTTTATATTCACCCTTCATATTATAATTTTTTGTTCTTATGCTAATTTTAATATGTTTACTAAATTCTCTAATATTCATGACATAATTAGGAATACATCCTATGATTGCTATGTTTGTGCTAAGGTTTACTTCTACTGTGGCTATAGTTGCTTGCTAATGGTTATCCCATTTATTATCATATATGTATACTAATGCTTTAGTTCCTACTTGTGCTCTTGTCAGTCCAGCTATTCCTATCATAATTGCTCCTAATGAATTTGTTTATAGTGTAATTTTTTGAGCCGCTTTATTGTTGTGTTACAAAGTAAATTAAGAGTTACTTCTTTATCTATACAACTTACTTCATGTTGACTAATGCTACTTACAATACTATGTTTATTTTCAAATCTTCCCAATTGATATAAATTATATTTATTTTTTTGGGATTTTTCAAAACCTTTTCTAAGAAATTCTTGTTCGCTAGGGTTATGGATTGATTCTACTTTTTCTTTTATGAGGATTATTTCCAAAGGTTAAATTTTCTAATTTATCAACTAATTCTTTGGGTAGTGTGGAAGTAGTATTGTGCACTACTTGATTGATTTCTACTATTTGTTCTTCTAATTGATCTACTTTTTCAGCTAGGTTTAAAATTAATTGGATAATCAAATTATTTTGTTTTATAGAGATATTACTACTTACAACATATGTTGTAAATTCTGTAAGGCCTCCTGGTTCGTTATCTAGGTTACCAACTTCTTCTAATACTTTGTTATATTTATTATTAATTTTAGAATATGCCATTAAACTAAAAGTCTATCTATTTTATTATGTAACTTTTCTACTTGTTCAGTTAATGTTTTTGTACTAATTTTATTTTTTGCACTTCTATTTTTAATTGCTCAACAATTTCATGGCTTGCTATTTATAAGATCTATTAGGTCTTTGATTTCTTTCTTGCTTAAAAATCTTTGAATTTGATTTCTTTCTTGCTTGAAATTTTTTGAATATTTTTATTATCATCTTCTAATTTAGATGTTGTATAGTCGAAGTGTTGTCTAATTGTTTTTAGGGGATTTTTCTAAAAATATTCTAATAACTATTGAATTATTCTATTATGTATATTGCGTTCAAATTTTATACTTTTTGCTTGACTAATTAAAAGATCAACAATCCTATTTTATAATGGATTGTTACTGCTGTGTAATAAATGTTTATGTTCTTTTTGTGGAAAATAATGAACTAATGTATTATTATCTAAAGTTAATTTTCTCTTTTGTTGTTCATTGATTTCTAAATTAAGGTACTGTATCATATAATTAAAATTTATCTAAGTCTACCTTTTTATTTTAATATGCCTAAATGCTCTTGAAATGCTTCTATGGATTCTTTACAAACTTGTAAATGATACTGGTTTCTTATTATGCTATTCTATACTTCTAATTTTCTTTTTGGATAATTACTTACTTCCGGTGATTTTCTTAATTCTTCTAGATTCCTAATTTCAACTTGGTATTCAATTTTATGTCTTTTTAATTCTTTTAACCTTTCTTTTATTCTAATAGGTGTTCACCAAGGGCCAAACATGCAAAAAATTCACTGTTCTTAACTGGTGATTCTAGTAATTAACAAAACTTTAACAAGTTACAAAAACGTTGATTTTTTATCAGTTGTGTTGATTGACTTCTATCCTCAAGGTACTTTCCTCTTATAATTATATTATAATTATATCAGTTGGGACTATAATGTTCTTTTTCACTGTAAACTATTCTGGGTATGAACGATTTGTCCTCTCTTTCGCAAAAACACAAACCAAATCATTTAGAAAATGGAAGCAAGATCGCGTTCAACAATCCCTATATAATGCACAATGCAGATTAACATTTAAATATAACCAAAGATTGTAGACACCATTATGACCACAAACAGCGGTTCATTATGTTATCAAACTCTGAAGACTTGAAAGGTAATTTAAGTCACATGAAACCTGTGGACTCTTTTTTAAGTCTTAGAATCAAGGCAAATATGGGTTATTTTACGTCTCAATCCCACATTCAAATTTGCAATTTTTCCAAAGAAACGAAAGAGAGAAAAAAAGTCGAGCATCCGGGATATAACAATGGGTTCAACAACTGTAAAACCCACAGAAGCAGCTTCTGCATCATTAACAGGTCTCTCTATCTTAACAATGGCATTATTCAAAACTTCAGCTACTTCCATTTGTCACACATTGCAGGCAGGCCAACTTCGAACCATGCCCAGGAATAATAGATGGGAACATTCAAGAGAGGCAAGAGTATGCCAAAGCCTTTTCCTCACTGAGCTCGTCTGCGGTTGCATCCAACTTCTTCCTAGAGAACTCGTCAATAGAGAGCCCTAGACAATTGCAAATCAAAAAGATATTAGAACACTGAGAATTTCTCATTCTATTAAAATGTCAGGGAATGCAGGAGCTGGAGGGTTTTACCTTGAACAATCTTCCACTCCCCATTTTGGCAAGTGACTGGGAATGAGTAAATGAGACCAGAAGGAACATTGTACGAGCCATCAGAGTACACACCCATGGAAACCCAGGTGCCCTGAATGTATGGACATATAAATCATAAGCATACATACATGTGTCTAACATGATATAATTGAAAACCAGACAGAATCACACACCTCGGGGGTTCCAAGTACCCAATCACGAATGTGATCACAAGCAGAGCTAGCAGCAGATAATGCACTGGACAGCTTACGAGCCTTGATGATTGCAGCACCACGTTGTTGAACAGTGGTAATGAATTCTCCTGTCAACCTACCGAAAAAGGAGTGCGTCAATGTAAGTAAACCTCATAACAGGACTAAAGCTAGAATTAAATATTTGTCCATTCTCATACCACGCATCATCAGCAACAAGCTCACGGACAGCTTTCTCTCCAGATGGTGTCTTGACAGTTGCATGGTTGACATCAGGATACTGTGTCGATGAGTGGTTTCCCCAGATAATAACATTTTTAACATCAGAAACTTGAACGTTCAATCTTTCTGAAACCTGGCCCAAAGCCCTGTTATGATCTAGTCTAGTCAAACAGGTTATGTTTTTCTCAGGAATTGATGGTGCAAATTCCTTCAAGATCAGTGCATTGGTGTTTGCAGGATTAGCAACAACCAAAACCTGCAAAAGAAAGCAAAGGTAGCATATAAATGTCAAATCAATTTGAAATTTTAAACTGCAACAAGTGTCTTCATGTTGTATAGAAAACCTAAAGAAAGGAAAGCTAGTTGTTTTCCAAGGGGGGGTTGATCACACCCCTTATACAGATATGACAAATTTACAATCTCGCATCTGTGGAACCACCTTAAGAATTTCATTGAGAAAACAAAGAGATACATGGCACAGTCCGATACAATGACAAATTAGCCATGATTCTCCATGAAGATGGAGTTGTGTATTTGGGACGTGTACAAAACTCATCTCATAACCCAGTAACATGGATAAAACGCAACAAACTAAAAAAAATTTGTTTGAAAATTTGGCACTTACCTTGCAGTTAGCAGCTGCGTGCTTCTCCAGAGCAGAAGCTTGTGACTTGTAAATAGAAACGTTCTTTGACATGACATCTTTTCTTTCCATGCCTTCCTTCCTTGGGAAGCCACCAACCATAACGGCAATGTTGACTCCAGTGCATGCCTCCACAACATCAGTTGTAGCAACAACACCTGATAAATACACAAATATCAATTACATCACATACAAAAACACAGTACATGTGCATATAACAGATCAGTTGAGTGTTTTTCCCTATTTACCTTTAAGAAGAGGGAAAGCAGCATCGACCAACTCCATCTTGACACCATTCAAAGCCTCAGCAGCTGGTGGGATATCAAGCAGGTGAAGAATGACCGGCTGGTCAGCTCCCAGCATCACCCCCCTTGCGATCATTGGTACAAGCGCATATCCAATTTGACCTGAAAATCCAAAAATATACATACTTTTATACACCACTCAAAAATTCAAACTGATCAAATCTCGTATCGCCACTTAAACAAATCATACACTACATGATTTGAAAGCATCAATCTAATTACTACTTCAGTGATAAAGATACACACTATCAAATACCACTATAAAAGACAAAATTCAAACTCATCCAGTTTTGGATCAATACTTCAAACAAATCATAAGCCGTATGATTTGACAACATCTACTTACTACTTCAGCGATCTTCTGAGAATCTCAGCCCTACCATATGTAAGTTTTATACCATTACCTACCAGATCTAAACGGCGCATCAAGAATATGCAAAACTACAAGCTAAAAAGCATGAACAATATATTTTTTTTCAGAAGAATTTCGCAGATCTAGAACTAGAAGATCGCTCAAAACTAGTTAGAAGTGAAGCTGAACAGTGAGATTCCTATTGTAAAGGAAACGTTACAGTACCTGCGGCTCCAGTAACGAGGACGCGAACTGGTTCTTTCGCCATGGATTCTGATTGAGGAGAGAAGAGGAAGAAGATTCGATCGATGAAGTAGATTCGTAGATGTGGGAGAGAAGAGCTTACAGTGAGAGACTAAAGAAGATGAAGATGAAGTACTTTTTATAGGCGTGGAAATTATGTTGCCAAGGAAATGCGATAGGGGATAGCTGTAGACGACGGCGTTTTTGTGGTTTGAGAAAGGGATCAGGAGTGGAACGGTACCGTTTCCAGGTTTTGGAAACAAGTGGACCGTTAGACGGCGTCATGTTTGGGCATCAAGGCGATGACTTGGAGAGGAAGACGCGCGTGCTGCGGAAGAAGCGGAGGAGGCATATTCCGTTTAGATTCTGTCTCGTGATTTGTCCTAACGACAATCGTCATGATCCATGCGTAGCGCATAAAAAGTAGTTTTAAAGTTTCTAACTAAGGATTGGTCCTCGTTTGAGCTGACGGTGCCACGTTGGTTAAGAGTACACCAATAAGTCAAACAGATGAGTGATAATAATTCAGAAAAATAAAAGGTACCAAACAAAACTAAATCATGGCATTGCTTAAATTCCGACTAAATATCAAATTAACAATACAAACATGAACATAAGAAATATGACTTTAATTTAAGGTGTACTTTTATCATTATTTTTAACACATAATATGTGTTTATAGTCATAATTATAGTTAACTATTTGATTTGTATTTGTGGAATCATAGTAATGCTCATAGATATGTGTCAAAATTGAGAATGGTGGTTATAAGGAATGGACTCAGGATTTCAAAATGAAGTTGGCTAAATGGATTTTACGTACAAACTTACTAAGTAAATAGAAAACTCAAGTGAATTTCATTGATAACAAATATATATATATATATATATAGATCTAGTCATGGGGAAATAATGAGCATGTTTAATAAAGTATAACCTATTGAATAAGCAAGAACACCAAAATCAATTACAAATCCTATTTGATAATTCATAACTCATAAATTGAAACTAATAAGCCTCCATTGCAAATCATCAATTGATAATTCATAAGTCTCAATTGCAATTGATACTTCATAAACTCTAATAATAAATCCTCAAATTCATGATAGGGGTAGACTTGGGTGGGCCAAAAAAAATGCCACCTAGGCTATAGCCCAAGTTAGCCACTTATAAGATCCATCTATAATGATTATGAAACACTATGAGTTTAGGCCTCATCATTTGGCCCGCGGGCTCATGGGCCGATGGGGACCCGCCCGGCCCATTGGAAAAAAGCCCCGGCCCGGCCCGTTATGGGCTTTGAGATGGCCCGGCCCGCCTTGGGCCGGGCTAGGCTTGGGCTTGGGTGTCTGAAGCCCGGCCCGGCCCATAGGCCCGGCCCGATTAAGCCCAAGAAAGCCCGGCCCGGCCCACCCACAAAAGCCCGGCCCGTTAGGCCCACATACATATATAATTATGTATAAATAAGAGTTTAGGATTAGGATTATATCACTTAAATCATATATATAATTTGTTTCATTTCATTTACTTTTCTTTACTCATTCCTAGTTTATAATTGGATGATTAGCACATTAATTTGTGTCAATTATTAATACAACAATTATATATATATATATATATATATATAAGATGAACAATATATCATATCACTAAATATAATCATATCACGAAACATAATCGTACTACTACCACAAAATATAATCATGTTTTTCTTGAACACATCACCAAACATTTACATATTTATTTATACCGTCCTTTAAAAAAAAATATTTTTGATACTTATTATTTTTTAAAATTATTTCTTAAAACGTATTACGGTCTAATTATGTAATAACCTCAAAAATAATACTTTGTTTTATTATTTTTGTGGAAAATCTTATTAAGTTGTGTGACTTTATTGGGTATTTTATGAATTTGGTTTGATGTGAAAATATTGGAATTAAGTGAGTTTAATCTCAAATTTAGACTAAAATGCCCTTATGATTAAGTTTATGATTTTTTTCGAATGAAGTAGGCCCGTTTCGGCCCGGCCCGTTGGGCTTAGCCCAGCCCAGCCCAATGGGCTTTCTCAAGCCCGACTTATGGGTCGGGCTTGGGCTTTGAATTTTCTAAAAAAACCCGGCCCGGCCCGGCCCGATATTTTCTCTCTCCTCTTTAAAGCCCGGCCCGGCCCAGCCCAAGCCCGTTCAATTTGGGCCGGGCTAGCCCGGCCCGGCCCATTGACGAGCCCTATATGAGTTAAAGTGGTGAACCAAAATGCTCCATAAGAAATATATAAATCTTCATAAAATAAATAAATAAATAAATAATATTCATCATTTGGTTTCCTTAGGATGATTTATTTTAATATATGAATTAGAATAAAAGTCAATTCAAAACAATATGAAAGGAGGTCACATCACCACAATTAACCACAAGCTCAAATAAAGCCCACTTACCCAACATAACCCTAAGGCAACTCATGAGCCTGAACGAACCCTACCACCACCACCTAAAGAAGTGTCATCATGGCCACACCTACCATTGCATCTATAATAGATATAGGGAAAACATGGTTTTTAATGATCTACATGAGCATAAGAGTGAACAAATAAATGAAAACAACTATCTTGACAGAGAACAATTTGGTGATTTGCAATAACCTCCATCAAAGATGATGTAGACCCAAATTTGGAGAGCATGAGCAGTGTTAAAGAGTAGGTTTTGGGGAATGATTTGTTTGAGAATGCCTAAAAGGGGTGATGGAGAACTTCAATTTGAGCATAGCTCAAAAGAACACAATGGGCTTCTTATTCAAAACGCCCCAGTGGAGTTATACCCAAAAGAAAAAGGCAAGGAGAGAAAAGGGGATGAGGGGGGCAATAATGCTTCTTCCTCCTCCCCATATGTGGAGTTTTTCCTTAGGACTCACAGAATAAGAAAGCGGTTAGAATTTTTTTTTCCTCATCCCAACTGTTATCAGTTGCATTTACGTACGATCAAAATTAACACCAAATTAAAATAACTTGATTTTGACACAACAAATAGTTTAACTTGCATTGTAACAATTAGAGAGCAATTTTGGGCACATAATACGACTCAAAAATGACACAAACTAAACAGTGGGTTCTGGTTCATGTATTAAGTTTGTATCAACGAATGACAAATCCAGATTACAATCACTTATTTCAACATTGCAATCTCCTTCGTTAGTCTAAAACAACAAATACAATCGTGGTTCACCCCTCAAAACAATATATTTCTTGGCCAATCCTTTAGGCCCCATTTAGTTCATGGGAAATGAGACTTGGGAATGGGAAATCAATTCTTTTCCCGTGTTTGGTAAGTCTAGGTGAAAGTAGGGGGAAAGTGAAGCCATCCTCCCAACTTGGGTTTTGTTTTCCCTCTTCATGGGAAAGTTTGGGAAAATGAGCTAACATTAAATACAAATTTTTTATGACCATTTTATCCCCATTAACAATTTAGAATTACAATATATCATTAAATGCATTCTTTTTTTATTTGATTTAATATGGGTATAATTGAAAATTTATACAAACTTTGTTTTCCATTCCTACTCAAAACAAACATGGGAAAAGAAATAAAGTGATATTTCCCGGTTACTTTCCCAACATTACCAAACGTGGGAAAGAAATCTTCCATTCCCATTCCTTGGGAAATGACATGGGAAATGATTTCCCCTCAAATTCAGTCCATGAACCAAACGGGGCCTTAGTCTTTTTATATCCGTATTTAAAATGTTTGGAGGCCATTAAGTTTAGTCCACATCCTGGGATGCTTGGTTTTCACACCACCAATTAGAGTGCATTAAACCTTTAAGTTGTGTTTGGATGAGGAACTTTGAAATGATGGGATTTTGAAGTGAGGGAATTTCAAAATGATGAGATTTTAAGGTGAGGGACTTCAAAATGATGAGATTAGTGAAGTTCCTTGTTTGGCTAATTAATTTTAGATGGTGGGATTTGATTGTTTGGTAATTTCTTGTAAATTTTTTTTTGTTTTTTTTTTTTGTTTTTGTTTTTTTTTTTTTTTTTTTTTTTTTAGTTTTTTTTTTTTTTTTTTTTTTTTTTTTTTTTTTTTTCTAACACTACATATCATCAAATTACATATAGTCATTTGAAATTAAAAAAGTATGATTAATAATATATAATTGGAACTAAGCCTTTACTTGAAATTAGTTTTCTAATTGTTCTTCATGAACTATACAAGACCTTATTGTGTTTGATAATCAGCAAACATGTTATTGGCCAACTGATCACGAAATAATGTCCACTTATTACTAGCTTGCACACTTGTAATTCCTTTTTTGGTGTTGTTATGAGTTTCTATTGGTATACTTGATATGTCACAATCAACTAAATCCAATAGTTCTGAATCTCGAGCTTCTAGCACTAGATCATTACACTTGCTCAACATATACGAAATTATGCAACACACAACAAGCATTGGTGATTCTTATGTGTGTGTTTACGTCAAAAAAGGAGGGTGTTCGTAAAATACTCCACCTTTTCTTCAACAACCTAAATATTCTTTCAAAGTTCTTTCATTTCTTCTTCATTTTTTTTTTCTTCTTCTTCTTCTTCTCAAGCACGTTTCCGGTGAAGTTCTATAGAATTATCCATCATTTCTTCACCAAACTTGAGTTGAGGACCTAAAATCAAAGAAATAAATTTCTCATATCTAATTGCTTTAGAATTGAAGAAAAGCAATACCATAAAAAAAGATAGTGCAAAAACTAAAAAGATCACTTCAGGTGGGAGAAGAAGAAAAACCACTTAGTCTAGATTGATTATGAACACTCCCAACACCTCCAATATGTTGCCTAATTTTATCTTTCTTCTTCCAATTTCTAAAATCCATCTCTGTGAAGGCATTGCTACATCCTTGACCAATTTTGAAATTTGATTTGAAGAGATAACAATAAAGGCAAAATGCAGCATCTTTATTAATACTGTACTCCAACCAGTCAAACTCATCAAACCACTTGACATTAAAGCGTCGATCATACCCTGAAAGATCGGTTTGTGGAAATGTGTGATCCTTAGGTTGACATGGACCCTTTTGTAGATATGCTCTTCGAATTTCGTCTCGAATGTTAGAATCATAATCCAACAATTGAGGCCGAAGTCCAGGGTCTGTAGGTAGATTAGTCAAGACATCTTGCAACTCACTTTCTTTCGAACTACCCACCACATCTCTCGAAATACCCACATCTCTTCAACTTGAATTACCCACATTATCCGAACTCGAAGTAGTCGATGAAAACTTTATTTTATAATATCGATCCATAACTGTATATGTATGGGTAGAAATAATCAATATAGCATACAAACTAACAAATATAAATACAATCTATTAAACAAATCCCTAATTTATTCAAACTAACCAAAATAAAATCACAACAACTAAAAACAATAATATAAGAATCTTCATACATTAACAAACACAAAAACTAATCCAGTATACCAAGATATAATCTAACTAAAACATATACAATCTAATTATTAAAAAGCCCTAATTTATTTAAACTAACTAACCAAAATAAAAACTCAACAAAATAACTAAACAAGAGAATAAAAAACATATAAGAATATTTATTAATGAATTAAAGCTTAAAGATATTAAAAATTAAAAGAACATACTTTCAAATTTGATGGAAAATGACAAATCCACCTTTGAAATCAAATTGAATTTGGGGTTGATTTTTTGCTTTGTTGCTGCCACTTTGAGAGTGTCGCCGTCGCCGGTGCTAGATGGGTGGATTAGGGAAGGCGTTCATTGAATTGGGTGAGGTGAAGATTGATTCAATATGATAACGGGTTTGGGGATTTAGGGTTTGACATTAGAAAAAATGGAGCTGAAACTGATATGGGGAGGGGAGGTATCGGGCTGCTATGTTAAACAGAGTCTGCCCCCATATTTTTTATTTATTTTAAAACCTGAGCCAAAACGACGTCGTTTTGGCCAGGTTTTAAAAAAAAAACCCATAAGTAGAACGACGTCGTTTTGACATTGACGATGAAAAAAAAAGGAGCGTAAGCAGGTAGCGCTGTGCGCTGGAGAAGCAGAGACCAAAGTTCTTTGGGGACTTTCATCAAACAGCTTCCAGGGGTCAATTTTCTCCCCTTCAAAGGCAAATTTTAGAGGTTGCAAGGGTCACTTGACCACCCTTGCTCCTCTGTAGATCCGTCCCTGCCTGTGCCCCCCTTAAGTTCTCTGATTTATTTATGTATTTATAATATATAAAAATAATAATTGTATGTGTATTGATATATTTTATGATACCTTTAATATTTGAAAAATCTGAGTTTCATGTCTACTTCTTATTTACCATTCCTATTATTATTATTATTGTTATATATATATATATTCTTTTTTAAACACAAATCTTTAAAATCTAAGTCTTTTTCACTTATTTCTCCTTTTTTAATGGGCAACAAACTTCCTTTTTGCTCCTACAAATATATTTGTGACTTTTATTTATTCTCTTATTCTCCATATAATATATTATCAAGTTTCAATTGATTTAACTCACTTAATTAAGGTTTGTTAAAGTTTCTCCTATTTTTTGTTGTTTTCTCTTCACCTATGGTTTGTTTGGATTTGTAAATTTTTTATTTATTGTCTCTATTGAGTTTAAATGGGTTTTTGTTATAAAGCTAGAGGGAGAAAATGTAGAGAGAAGTGATATACTAAAGACAAAGTTTCACCATGTTTATTCTTCTCTTAATTTTTGGCAGAACCACTTATTTATAGGCTTACAAGATAGGAGATTGAATACCATCATTTACAATATACTTATAAGTTACAAACACTAATTACAAATACTTAGTGCATAGGTTACATAAAATCTAACAATGGAATACTAAGAGGTATGGTGGTCATCCACCAACTCATGCATTTACAACACTCCCCTTTGGATGTCCACCATACAATGACATAGTTTATTCATTAAAAACCTTGCTTGGAAAACCCAGTGGGACAAAACCGAAGCGAAGGGAAAAATAGTGAAACTTTCTTCTGGATCATTGATATGATGTTGGATGCGCTTATATTGCCTCATTAAAACCTTGCTAGGAAAAAACCCAGTGGGACAAAAACCTAGTCGAAGGGAAAAAGAGTAAAACACGCATATGTCCTGTATGTAGTAGAATTGGGATGCTCCCCCTTATTGATATCTCCCCCTGATTAATATCTCCCCTTGATTTTCATTAACTTCTAGAATTTAGGCTTTAGAAAAAGGTTTGGTAAAAATGTTTGCCAGATTATCTTGTGAACGAATTTGTTTAACTCCAATCTCTTGGCTTTTTTCTGAAACTATGTCACCCTTGATGAACCCTTCTCTAATTTGAGCAATACAAGCAACATTGTCTTCATACATGATCGTCTATCACACTATTCGACTTGCTTTTCACTTTTCAAATGATTGAACTCTTTAGGAGCATCAACAACTAATTTAATATCTAGATTATGTTATAACAATATCAAATTTGAATTCAAAATACTCAAACTCTTAGTGTTAACTCTTAATTAAGAATATTGTGGTACTTTATATCCTTCAAGGGGTCGCTTCATCCGATATATCTCAAATATTTCATGAGCTTTGAGGATCTCCATATACCATACAGTCTTAATAAATATGCATTTAACACATGCTATAAGTTTCGCATTAAAATAACAAAATGTACTTATAGAAATGTGGATGCATCTACGATGAGATGAGAGACTAAAACCATGTCTCTACTAGGAAACCTTATGTCATATTAGTGATCTTATTTCACTTCACAAACACCAATTCGCAACCTTCATACTTAACATTTGTAATTCGGTGTTTGAGCCATAGGTTCAATATCTCACACTTCATATTTAGTGATAAATGGAATTGCCTATTTCCATTTTGGCCAATCACTTAACTTGTTGACATTCATAAGGCAATTTAATATAATAATAGCCCTTGATGATTGTAGTAGCTACTAATAAACCAAATGTATCATCAATTCATGATCCCACAATTCTCATGTGCATACATAATTTATAAGCATCTCATTGCTTTGGGGTACCAATACCTCTTCAGGGGCTGATATTGTCACTTATGAGACAAACATCTCTTTTACGATGAATTAATTAGAATATGTGGATCATAACCTCATATAGAGCGTTATTTTTTTTATAGGGCTTGAATTTTTCAAATAATCTCCACTTCTAGGGAGTTAAGTTTTTAGAACCTATATTTTTGTCATGCTCATAGTCACTTATTGTCATGTTAATGGATTGTGATACATGAACATCAATTCATGCTTGCATATTCATAACTTTATATATGCATTATCTTGATGAAACAAAAGCGGACTGATTCAACACTATTTCACGACGTTCTTCAGAAACTGTTATTTCTCCCCCTAACGGCGGGAAAATTGTCTTAAAATGTAGGAAAATAAACTCACCATCATTATCAATTCAAATTGACTAGATTGGATAATGGAAAATAAACTCATAGAATTCTGATTTTGATTAATACAAAATCAAGGAGTTTTATGTCCTTATGTGCTCTTTAAATTTGCGGAACTTCAAGCCCTCAATTATTTGGAATCAAAGAACTTCAGGATCTGATTCAATCAAAAGGACTCGAGGTCCTAATCTAGTTATATGATGAGGATCGAGGAACTTCGGACCCTGATCATTTGTATAATACAAACTCATCGTAACATATTGTAATTGCCACATAATTTCCGTTAGTATGACAGGACAAAAGAAAAAGAAAAGAAATTAAACAAGCATTGTAGGAAACGTGCGTACATATTAAAAAAATAATAGTAACAATAACTCTCGGTTATATCATGTCAGGTACATGATTCATAAAGTGAACGTCATCATTGAGTTTCTTATATTTGCAATAAAAGAAATTAAAGAGAAAAAAAACTTCAATATGATCTATGCTAATTATATGATTTGCACAAGGGTTAGCCAAACAAAATTTAACATAGTAAACTAAAGCGTGAAACATATCATGAAACAATAATAAAAATATGTATATATGATACCCACATCGTACAAATTGCATCGTCTAAGTTGTATATATCATTGTGGTGTAAGAAAGGAGAAAATATTGAGCAGTCGTGCTGATAACGTGTTATAAAACTAGGGGGAGAAAATGTAGAGAGAAGTGATATGCTAAGGATAAAGTTTCACCATGTTTATTCTCTCTTAATCTTTGGTAGAACCACTTATTTATAGGCTTACAAGATAGGAGATTGAATACCATCATTTACAATATACCTATAGATTACAAGCACTAATTATAAATACTTAGTGCATAGGTTACATAAAATCCAACAATGGAATACTAAGAGGTATGGTGGTTAGCCACCAACTCATGCATTTACGACAATTTTCCACTTTTTGTGTAGATTACCAAAGGAAAAAAGTTGTAACTATTAATGTTTTGGTCCTCTTAATTACTTTGGCATGTATTGTGAGTTCAAATATTTTTATATATTATATATATATATATATCTATATATATATATAAAGTAAAAGGTAGATAACTGTAAACATTCAAAATACCAGAAAATGTCATTGGTTAATTCAAACATTAAGAATTGAAATTATTAATTAAATAAGGATAGTATGATAAATTCACACATTTTCATATTAAATGAAATTAAAATTAAAAGAAAAATTAGATAATAGATCATATTTTTATGAAACACAACTACCCACTGTATTTTTTAATTCTAAAATAAATTTAATTTTTTTTAAAAAAAGCCTATCACAAGGGTGGAAGTGCGTGTGGAGATGCTAGTATATGTTATGTGAGAGATTCTTCTACACATGAAATTCTGACTCCGTCACTGATCTAGTTGTATTATTTTCCAATTTGTTTAGACATATATGAAGCTGAAATTTTCCATCGCCCAAAATAAAAATGTTGTTGGTCCAATATTGATTTTTGGTTTTACTCAATAACTGTGGTCATAAAAATTCAACCTTGAACACCGTCAAATAAAATAAAAACTATACTGCAAAACCAAATGATCATTCAAAGGATACTATAAAAAAAAGAGATACAAATATAGAGAAGTAATTCTAAGATGAGATTCATAACAAAAAATAGAATTATCATCTCATAAAAGGACCAAAGTCGGTGCGAGTAAAAACACCGTAACATTCCCCCCGGGAGCACCTCATATAAAAGGAACTCGCCACCTGGTCACCAACGCTTCGAAAATCGCTTTCGTTGTTCCTCTGTTTTTCCAGAAGAGTCTGGTCCTTTCTCCTTTGGTGCTTCTCTTCCTGCATTCAGTTATGGCTACGGCATCAGGTAAAGCCATAGACTTTACAATTCTCTTTGCCCCCAATTTCTCGAATATCGCTGCCTTTTAAATCGAAATGACGACTTGGGTTCTTTGTTGGCCAAATTTTAGACGCTATACAATGTAGAATTGAAATCAAAGGCTTAAAATTTGAGGAAATTTTCATTGTTTCGCGTCAATTTTGAGAAGTATGGTTTGGGTTTAATTTGTTTGTTCTTTTGCTATAGCCTATATGCATTGTACCTTGTCTCTGTTATTAAAGGTTCGATTTTGGGATGTGTGAATTGTTGGGGAAGATTGGTCTAGGTTGCTGCTGGCTAACTATGAATATAATGGCACCCAATTTATTGAAAATTAAAAAGGATTGGGTGTTTATGATTTTTGAGATACATAATAATACGATATTATGAGATGTAGATGTATAGATATAGAACTCAAAAGTTAGGATTTATGTTTATGTGTGACTTTTATGTGAAGCTTCACCGGTGCAAAGCTGAGGGATGACAGTAGGTGAACGTAGGATGGGATTGAGAAATGGTATTTCTGATATCTATCTTTGCACAATAGTTGGTGATTGGTGAATGAAAATGATCCCTTTTGCTAATTTCACAATGTACTAGCACAAATGTGGGTGATTTTTAGAGTATAGTTACCGAACAATACAAAAACATTGTACGCATAAAACTAAAGAACAAAACATCATGTTCATATTAATGCTTCACGAAGGTGGATCTTCGTTCCAATATTGGAGTGAATAATTTCAATTCAAATTCTTTTTTTATATAAATGTTGCAAGAAAATTTGCCTTGGTAATTTAAACTTCAGTAAGAATGTTGTATCACAATTTCATTGTTTTCTAAAGTTTTGTTATTCTATTTCGTGGTGTGTGCAGTGGCTTTCAAATCAAGGGAGGATCATCGGAAGCAGATTGAATTGGAGGAAGCACGTAAAGCTGGGTTAGCACCAGCTGAAGTTGATGAAGATGGGAAAGAGATTAATCCTCACATTCCTCAATATATGTCATCTGCGCCTTGGTATCTTAATGCTGAGAGACCAGTAAGCTAACATTCAAAGATTTGTAAACCCTTTCTTACTGAGATGTCAAAGCTGCATATGCTTATGGGGATTTTTCTTTCTATTTCTGTATAGAGTTTAAAACATCAAAGGAAATGGAAATCCGATCCGAATTATACAAAATCCTGGTATGACAGAGGTGCAAAGATTTATCACGCGGATAAGTACCGGAAAGGAGCATGTGAAAAGTATGTGGATGATGCATTGCTTATAATATTGGTCCCTGATTGTTTTCCTGCTATCATACTTGCTAATTAAATCTCGAATATAATATTTTTGTTCGATAATTGTAATGCGTGTTTAATGATCGTGTCTTTCCACTGGGGAAGTCATTTTTTGTGTACAGTTGATAATGGGAAAATGCTTTTCATATAGGGAATGACAAGATTGCTGATGGTGTTATGGGCTCACAACATTCGTATATCCACCCATGTCCAACACTGGTTTGTTAGCTTATCAAATAATTTACATGTCTTTACTTGATAATTCTCATATTTATGAGGGTTCCATGAGTTTTTTTTTGGGATATTCTGTGGTTAAATTCATGAATGCCTAAAAACAATTTTTTGTCTGGTTTTGTATAGTCATATAATTATGTCAGCAAACAAAAGTTTGTTTATTATTTATTTATTTGGGGATAGGATCATAGGATACATGTTTTAGCTCATGATTTAAAAAAAAAAAACTCTTCTGCATTCCTGTGTTCTTATCATGTGCTGTGTTGAGTTGGGATTCTTGTAGTACCTTGGGTTTTCATCGTTTGCTTTTGACAGCTGTGGGGCCATGACACATAGCGCTAAGTCCTGCATGGAGAGGCCTAGAAAGAAAGGAGCAAAGTGGACAAATTTTCACATTGCACCTGATGAAAAGATAGAGATGTTTGAGCTGGATTATGATGGAAAACGGGATAGATGGAATGGTTTTGATGCAGCAACTTATGCTCGTGTCATTGAGAGATACGAAGCAAGGGATGAGGCTAGAAGGAAATACCTGAAGGAGCAGCAGCTGAAAAAGTTGGAGGAGAAAAATAATAAGCAGAATGGGGAGGGGGAGGTTAGTGATGATGATGAGGATAATGATGCTCTGAAGGTTGATGAGGCCAAGGTTGATGAAAGCAAACAAATGGATTTTGCAAAGGTTGAGAAGCGTGTTCGAACAACTGGTGGTGGAAGCACTGGAACTGTCAGGTACGTATTGCAATTTTGTTTGCTATCTCCTTGATTTTCTGTATGTCGCTTAGTAAGAAACTTATCTTATTTTGTGTATAACCTTCCTCCAAAAGATGATATACGCCTTATTTTGATTTTAATTTCTTTTGGCTCAGAAATTTGCGTATTCGGGAGGACACAGCTAAATATCTTTTAAACCTTGATGTTAATTCTGCTTATTATGATCCTAAAACCCGATCCATGCGTGAAGATCCTCTTCCTGATGCTGACCCGAATGAGAAGTTTTATGGAGTGAGTGCCTCTGGAAATTGTGGAATATACTTGGAATTTTTTTTTTATAAAACTTTTTCCTTTAATATAGTGACTGTAACAAACAATTGATTTGACAACTTGCCATTATTACAGGGAGATAACCAATACAGAGTTAGTGGGCAAGCTCTAGAGTTCAAGAAGCTTAATATTCATGCATGGGAAGCATTTGAAAAAGGACAAGACATCCACATGCAAGCTGCTCCATCTCAAGCAGAATTGCTGTATAAAAACTTTAAGGTCGTTAAGGACAAATTGAAGTCACAAATGAAAGATGCCATCATGGAGAAGTATGGCAATGCTGCAACCGAAGAAGTACTTCCCAAGGAGCTTCTTTTGGGACAAAGTGAGAAACAAGTTGAATATGATCGTGCCGGCAGAGTTGTAAAGGGCATGGTATATATGAAATTAAATTCATTCTCAAATAATCATCTCTGTTTTTGGATTTTGCCTTGCGTTGTTTATATTTATACCGTTTATGTTATGCAAAAAAAAAGGGCTTTGCTTTAAGAGTTTGTGTGTGTGTGCATGCATCCAAGTGTTTGTACGTACCAGCTCATATTTTGGTACTAGTCAATACTTTCATTGGGATTACTTTTCAAAATGTGACTGTTCCAGAGAATGTGATATATGGTAGTGGACCAAAATTATTTTGAAGCTATTTAACCCCACCTTAGTGTGGCATTGCTTGAGCCTCTGAAATATCATGTGTGGGTATCTATTTTTGTTGTCAGTGGTTACATGTTGACTTCATGATTATTGGATAATAAATGTTTTGAAGGAATTTATAGCAAGTACTGTTTTGTTAGAGCAGCATCCATGGTGCTGAAGTACAGTTATAAATTTTAAAGTCTTTTGGTCTGGTGTAGATTGTTCTGTTCTTTCTATTAATGCTATATGCAAAGTAGCTTAAATGTTGTTTGCTAAACTAAGTATTTTGTTTATTAGATTAATTAATCTACCTAATTGTCTTCCACCCAAGTTGTTCATCTTCAAAATATACATGATAATCCAGACATTTTCTTTTAAACTTTTATGTGTAGCGTTTTGAATGCAAATTTAACTTTTTTTCTTTTCTTTTCTGGTTTTCTTTTGAAGGAGACTTCCCTTCCCAAAAGCAAGTATGAAGAGGATGTTTACATCAACAACCACACAAGTGTTTGGGGATCATGGTGGAAGGATCACCAATGGGGATACAAGTGTTGTAAGCAAACAATTCGGAACAGTTACTGCACGGGTGCAGCTGGAATTGAGGCTGCTGAGGAAGCAGCAGACCTAATGAAGGCGAATGTTGCCCGCAAAGCAGCCTCAGAAGGTTTGTACCTTTCATATTGTGGTTGGTTTTAGTATGTCCTTTATTTCATTTACAGTTTGTGCTTATGATATTGTTTTCCATTTATATGTTGATAAGTCTTGCTAGTTTGATTATATGTTGATTTTTATACAAAAAGTTCCATTCTGATTGGATCTTCAAAATTGATGATGCAGAGATGCCTGCTCCAACAGAAGAGAAAAGGCTTGCTACTTGGGGAACTGATATACCTGATGATTTGGTTCTTGACCAGAAAAAACTTGATGATGCTCTTAAGAAGGTGATCTTGTGGCTTAAATTTCCAAGTTACCTCTCTTAGTGTCATGCAATATATTTTAAGATGGAATTGATGTGACTCAAATTTCACATCACCCTATTTTTCCTGAACTTTGTTGGTTGTTTGCTCATGTGTTTTTATTTTGGCAGGAGGATAAGAGAAGAAAGGAAGAGAAGGATGAAAGAAAGCGTAAATATAATGTTAAATGGGATGATGAGGTATAAGGATCTCATTATACTTCAATTGGTGATATATTGCTTGATTGTTAGTATTTAGCCTTTTTGATAAATGTCTTTACACCATGCAATGCACTTTGTAGGTTACTCTTGAGGAGATGGAGGCATATCGGATGAAAAAGATACATAACGATGATCCCATGAAAGATTTTCTGCACTAAGTGTCAACTGGGTTTGCCTTTCTTCTGGATACTGTAAGCTTGAATAACTTAAGTAGCATTTTTGTTGGTTAAGCTTGGAGAAACATTTGCAGAAACCTGCTGTTGTCTGAGCTCTTTGGACCTTGCTGTTTTGTGTACATCCGTAGAACAATGAAATCATACAAGTAAAAAAAAAGATTAACTCTACTCTTTCTCATGGATATTGGGGTTTGGGAATTGGGATTGAGTTCCTTCAATGTTCATAGTGATGCCAATTGCTTCTAAATAGCTCATGTGGTGCACTAATGAATTTGGCTGCATAAAGCCACAGTAATTAATTGAATAATTTAAAAATAAAATAGTTTCCTGTGGGACAATTCACCATTAATTTACTTCAATAAATCATTAATAAAAAATAATGGGAACTTTATCCAAGGCAAGTAAATAAATAATGAATGATTTTGATATTATTACAATCAATGTGCAGACTTGGGTTTAGAGGCAGTGTGTTCATCTCCTTACAGTCGAGTTCAATATCCATTTTCCGTAGATTAGAGTAGTTATACCATCACTTGTGAAATAAATAAAAGGACTTACAGCCAATGTGAGACATTCCACCATTAATGTCCTTCAATAATTGACTTGCCAAGAAATAATCAAGTAATTCATTATGCGCCTGTGCACTCTTTAAAATACTCAAACGAAAATCTTTTATTCATGTTTTCGATCAATACACCAAGCCACACAAGCAATCCATGTATGTGTAAAACCAAAAAAAATAAAAAGAAAGAAAAATTAAAAGGAAAAGAACCTAAAGTTTCTACACATCTTCACACTATCTGCAGCAGGAACCACTGCGTCAATCACTTCACCTGAAAGCCACAGCCAAAAACTCACAAACCTTCAAGCTTCTTGTATCACTTCCAACTTTTGTATTGGGAAAAAATGAAACTAACAAATCTAATAATAAATCATAATCAATATATAATCAATTTAGGTACTCCGAGCCAACATCTCTTGGAACTCAAGAAGGGACTTCTCCTTCTGAAGTTTCATGTCTTGCCTAAACTTGGTAATGAACTCCTCTGCCCTCTCATCCACCACCCGCAGCTGCGGTGACTTAGCAACCACTGCCTGCCATGCATCTTCAACGCTATACAAACTCTTTTTATCTCTTGCTACAGCCTTCCCATCACCGTTATCCTCGACCACTTGTTTCCCTTTGCTTGTTTCTGCCTGCTCACCTGAATGCTGGTTCTTCTTTGTGTCCTCATAGACGGTGGCAGGCTCTGCAAAGAGCTCGTCTATGTGTATGGCTGCAGAATTCTTATTATGAACAACCTTGTTGTGGTACTGGTAGCTAGATCTACCCAGTGCATAGCCCATATGGGATTCAAAGGCCTCATAGTGATGGTTGTAAAACTGGTCTCTAGGAAAGGTAGAGGAAGCTTTGGTGAGAGCTCGGAGTTTGGATGGGATAAGGAAATGGAACTTGCTCCGCAAGGCACGGAGGTGTCTGGTGGTTGTTTCGACAGCTTTGGGGATGTTGAGCTTGTGGAGTTTTGATTGTAGCTTGTTGGTGAAGCTCTTCCACGCCTTCTTGGCGCAGCCAAGCTTCTTTGCGAGCACCCGGCGTGACATAGAAGCATCAGGTCGTGACGAGATCATTGTTTCCTCTCTAAGCAAGGAGTTGGTTGCAAATGATAGGCTATGAGGCCGTGATGATGGCACTTAAGGAAGAAGCTTCGATACCTTACTCTTGTATTCTGGTTTGCTAAATGTTCTTGGTTTTTGAGAAAATTGCTGGAAATGCCATTCTAGTCACGGCAGCCAGCCAATTAAGAAACATTCAGCTTGTGGGATGCCAATGGCAAAGCAGTAATAAAAATTCAATTATTAGGTGTTTGCTTAGCCAAAGTGGTCTTCACTTTCGGCAAAGCTTGGAGGCCCCAGCTTGGAGCAAGCTTGGGTCCTAAGTTTGGTGAGAGACGAAGACCAGCCAAAGTGTATTTAGTATATGTTAGTTCTGTACTGTAAAGCACTCATTAATTATTTTGGGTTGTATTTATATATGGTGGGGTTTCCAGTACGTCACCTTGTGTTTGTTTTGTTGTGGGCTGTAGAAACTGTATGATATGACAATTTTCTACAGCTCCTCTTTTTCTGATCACCTACTAGTTGCAGTATATGAGTAGTTGAGTACAACAAGTACACATATTCTCTCTCCTTATAAGGTTATAGAATAATACAACATTTAGTTATACATGCAGATTCAAATTCACATTTTGGTAAGAACCCAGTAAAATTTTAGGTGAATTAGTGTGACAAAAAGGTCTGTATTGATGGTATTCTTATGCATGAGGTCCCTTTTTATATGGGAAATTTTGACTTCAGAATTTGTCAATATTGATCTCAGATCAAAAAATCGTACCGCACATGAATTAGCTCGTTTTCCTCTTTCGTACTCTCAAAATTTGGTTTGGATTGAGGAGGGGCCAAAATGATTTGCTTCGATCTTGGATGACGAGGATGAATTGTTTTCTTCTTAATTGTTAAATGGAAGTTTACCAAGAAGAGTATAGGAGGAAGGCTTTGGGGTCCCTTAGAATAAATTTGAAGAATACTGTCCCCTCACCATTTGTATAATTTATCATAAATTTAATCAGATGCCAGTATGCCTTCTTTCAAAACCCAACAGATACTTAATTCTAAACCCAATACATAAGTCACTTTTCCAACCAGGTAAAGGCGGTGCCTTATACTTGCCTTTTCTCTTTTAGCTCCATCAAATCCAGGGCTTTGGGCAACCATGTATGTACGGCAAGGCACTTGTTTTTCTAACTTGTTAAAAAGGCAAACCAACTTGAAACGTTTCAAAGTAGAAAGAGAGTGGCCATTTTTCTTCTGATTTGCTTTCCAGGTCAGTGTAACACAACCCTTCACACAAATCCTTGGTGTGATCTCGACCTGATTGCTTTAAGTTCTACTTTTTCTTTTTTCTTTTTTTGTGTGTGGTAAGACAGGGCCATGCCCAAAAGAAAACACTAAACTACAGTCCAAGGCCTACAGAGACCACGCAGGTCATCAACAACAGAGGACCTAATACTGTCGGGAAGCACATGAAAGGTACATAGACCCAAATCAAGGCAAGAGCCCAAGTTAGCAAGTCTATCAGCCACCATATTGCATTCACGATAGACATGATAAATAGAGCAGCCCCAACATTTTTTGATGTAGTTCTGGCAGCCCCATAACAATGTAGCAAGAGGGTGGAAGGCATCCACAGCTTTATTGAGAAGATGCACTGCAACGGCTGAGTCAGATTCCAGCACAACATCACTGCAGCCCATATCCCAAGCAGATTTTAGACCAAGTTCTACTTTTTCGTATGCATAAAATGGTCCACTTAAAAAGAGTTCTTCTGGTGTGATCTCGGCCTCTCACGCCAAATTTGATCTTGCTTATCTCAAGCACTGAAATCATGGTGTATCGCTGGTGTGCTTTCTCTTATCACCCTCATTATAGACTAATCATGTATTTAGAGTCATAAAAATTAGTTGCCCAATGGAAGTGGGTGTTCAAAAGTGTAAAGTTACATGTTGAAAACTTCACAAAATAAAATACTATATGATGAGTGGTTCATTTACTAATAACATCAAAACCTTTTATATAAAATGCGGCACATACCACACTACGCAGGTAGTTAAGTTGTTTAAATAATTGAACTACAATGCATAATAAGCTTCATCCTTGAAGAATCACACACACGAAAAAAAAAATACATATAGGAAATATTTGTCAATAGAAGTTTCAGGATAGAAACTTGTGCTGGTGTCCGAATGACCGGACCGGACACCAGCCACCAATTATGATATTATTGAAGTCTGCTTGACCCAATTATGGATGTCCGGTCAACGTACGCAAGCACTTCCTCTCTCCTTAACACAGTGTCTGTGTGTCTCACAGGGCTCCATTGACTTTTGAAATGGTTGGAATTCGACAAGGCCTAATAAGCAGCGGAGCAAGAAAGCCTTATCGGTCACCATGGCCTCTTGCCCCACCGCCTTTTTCTGCAACCACGCAGCAACAGCAGCACCGTGGTCATCTTCCAGAGCCGGAACCAGAAGAAGCTTCTGTCGGCGGAGCTCTGTGAAAACAACCATCAATGCCAAGCTCGACCAGAAGACGTCGTTGCAGTACAAGAAGCTCGGAGACTCAGACCTTGTAATTAGCGAAATCACTCTCGGAACCATGACATTCGGCGAGCAAAACACAGAGAAAGAAGCTCATGAGATTCTCAGCTACGCATTCGAAAATGGGATTAACGCTTTGGACACTTCAGAAACCGTAAGTGCTTGTAGATTGCTTGAATTTTGTTGGCCTCAGTTTAAATTTGTTTCGTTTGGGTTTTGATTAATGTTTATATCTTTTTTGTTTGTTGCAGCACCCATTTCCAATGAAGAAGGAAACTCAGGGAAGCACCGATCGTTTTATCAGCAGCTGGCTCAAGTCTCAACCCCGTGATAAGGTACTTGCTGGTTGTTGTCACATTGAATTAGGACCATTGATTTGGTTGAATGATGTCTGAATGTGCGGTCCTGGTTCACAGTGATAAAAAGGCAAGGATCATCATTTTAACTCATTACTATGCTGTGTAAATAGGTTATTTTGGCAACAAAAGTATCTGGGTATTCGGAGACGGCAAGTTACCTGCGTGACAATGCCACGGTCTTGCGGGTGGATGCTGCAAACATTAAGGAAAGTGTAGAGAAAAGCCTTAAGCGCCTTGGCACAGATTACATTGATTTAATACAAATTCATTGGTAAGTTTATTGATCAAACTTCACACATTATACAAACTTACATGCTACATTCTCACCTGGTTTGTGATTTTTGTAGTATCACACACTACGTACCCGTAATGATAATTAACTGGAACTTTACATGGACTCACACTCTAATTGCAAAATTGTTCTTTTTTTCCTGACCCACTTGTGGCATCACACAACTCATCAAATGAACTTAGGACTGGGCCAACTTTTTAGTCTGTTTTTTATTAGACATTTCAAGCGTCTTTTAACTCTACATTTTGCTTGTATCTATGAACTGAAGATCTTTTCTATGAAGCAAACCAGAGTCCTTTGGTAAGGACTGGTTTTCATGCTGTTCCATTTTTGTTTTGCCCTCTCCTAATCGAGCAATCAAACCAACCATTCCGTTCGAAAACTTTTAAGACTCTAAATGGAAATTGGTCATGTGACATTCATATGAACACTTAACACATCATTGGACAAGTTTGTCAATTTTTATGTATTAAATTTACATGTAACTTCCATTTCCATTGAAGAAAATAAGCTGAAATAATTATTTCACTTTGGAAAATCATTAATTAACGTAGGTTGGGAGTGCAAGAAATAATCATAATAATAATTCAGTAACAGAAAATGTATATTTCTCCATTCATTTGGTCTGGAACCCTTCCATATTGATTCACATTTCCATTCTTTGAATCACTTAAAAGCAGGGGTAAAGGCAAACTAAGCATTAAACCAGCACTGTTACTTCTTTTTGAATTTGAAGGCTTCCAATTTGTCTCATGATATGTTGGAATGACTAGTGAAGATGTTTGCTCTTTACTTTTCAGAAAAAGAATCTGGATGTTAACTAGTTTAAGGTGGTGATTTCCGGAAACTAAAGTATTTTGTTTAATCCAGGCCAGATCGCTATGTGCCACTATTTGGTGCGTATTCTTATGATTTTTCCAAATGGAGACCAAGTGTGCCATTCGTGGAGCAGCTGAAGGCTTTTCAAGAACTCATTGATGAAGGAAAGGTAACAACTATTCAAACCAATGAAAGTTTTGACTTTTGGGTTCAACTGTAAAGCACCTGCATCAGAGGTGGAAGTTACGTAAAAACTATTAATTTTTTCAAGACTTGTTATAATGTGAATTTAAACATAGCATCATAGTTCTCTTGAGTTTGTCTTTGTGAATTCCTAGTTGTGTCTGCATCAATGTAGATGCAACATACTGGGGATTTATGAGTTGGTACACTCATAACTAGAAAAAGAGTGAATCTTGAAAGCGTAACTCCTGAATGTTACTAAAAATTGGAGTGTTGCATGCTCTGTGTAACTGCTTGATGTCTCTAAGCATCTTTAACTTACATGATATAGATTCCGTTTGAATGGTATAGGTACGATACATTGGTGTTTCCAGTGAAACTTCATATGGAGTGATGGAATTTGTACATGCAGCTAAAGTTGAAGGACTACCAAAGATCGTCAGTATCCAAAACCGTTACAGTCTGCTAGTTAGAACTCGTTTTGAAAGTAAGTCATATTCTGATGCTATGAGCAGATAAAATCTTTTACCTTAATATTAGTCAGCTTGACATAAAACTTGCTGTTGATATTTCTCTTTAGATAGTTATATCAACTCCATGATGTGAATAGGCTAGTTAATACATCAAAATATGTTTGAACTAAGTATAATAAACCTAAAATGGTAAAGCAAATGCCTCCATTTTCTTTGATTACTAATTTGCAATCTTAGTCCTTTGAGACACATTTAAATAATACAATATGGTTCATTAGTTGTTTCCTTTCTGTCAGTTTGTTTGACTGTCTTTAACCAATCTTTGCTGAACTTGTTGAAATTGAAATTACAGTGTTTTACTTGTTTGAGTGCTAAGCTAAGTTATACCTACCTCACTTGACCTATATCTTCTCATGTATTGGGATGTCGACATGGTTGGGCTGTGTATCCAACCTGTTGCTTTTACTGATCGACACCTTTGTTGTGTGCATTGGATAGAGATGTTTACATGATGCCATGTTTATCTTTTCCCTCCCTGTTTTTTGTATGTCATTCTCTTAACTTCATTGAGTTTGTAATTCTATTACTTGATGATTTGCAGTTGATCTTGTTGAAGTTTGCCACCCGAAAAATTACAACATTGGCTTACTGGCTTATTCTCCACTGGGTGGTGGAACTCTTACTGGAAAGTACATAGATATCAATTCCGAAGCTGCAAAAAAAGGGAGGCTGAACCTTCTCCCTGGCTACATGGAAAGATATAACAAATCTATTGCCAGGGTATTTTAATATTCAACATGTCATATAGATAATAGATCATGTAGACTAAACTAAAATAAACACCAAACATGCACGATATATTTAGTTATTTTATTATCTAATAAAAATATGAACTGCTCTGATATGGGGATTTATCATCAGTGTTTACTGTTGATTTGAATAAAGCACTTGCTGACTGTTTATAGTTTCATTAGAAGAAAATTTCAAATTTAATTTAATCCCATTATTGATACGAGTGCCCTTGTTTGCAATTAAAGGCTAGGACTCCTAATTAGAAGGCCTTTGAATTTGGCACCACCCACAAGTAGGTTGATTGCTTCCCACTTGTCATTGGATATATTAAAAACCATGGCCGGACAGCAGCATGAAATATAGTTTGTACACTGGATGTTTTGGAAATAGTTGGTTTGCCTTGCTTGACGAGTTACTTTATGTTCTGGATATAGATTGATGAGGATAATTTCCATTACAGCTTGTTGATTTTCTGCCTTAATGTTACTTTTTCTGTTTTCAGGAAGCAACAATAAAGTATATCGAGACAGCCAAGAAGCACGGGCTAACTCCAGTTCAGCTTGCACTTGGGTTTGCACGGGACCGTCCATTTGTGACAAGTTCAATCGTTGGTGCAACTTCTGTGAACCAACTGAAGGAAGACATTGATGCTTTTCTGTTGACAGAGAGGCCTTTGCCACCGGAAGTGGTGGCTGACATTGAAGATATTTTCAAGAGATACAAAGACCCTACCATTTTTTGAAAAAAGTAGCCTAGGAAGTGTAATTATTATTTTCACTTCACATGTCTGGTTTAGATGACAATCGAAGGTCAATGATATCCCTTGTTTGACCTTGGGAATTCCGGTTTTGTGCGGTGAGCAGAAGCATAAGATTAACAAGGCCTCGACTTCCTTTTCAGGAATTTTCTGTATCCTCCTTTGTTTCTTTTTCTTTCGTTTCCTCTAATTTTCTTATGTGTTGTCTTCATGCTTGATAAACTGTCTAGGTTGATCAGTATGGCGGGGCGGGGTCATGATTTGTAACTCAACTCTGTATTTTTCGTGTCTTTCTTCTTTCCCTTTTCACCAATGGGAGAGCCTGGGTTAAAATACTCAAATGGTGTCATGTCGTGTTCAATTTGGCTCACATATATTATGAGGTGAAGTTAGAAAATTAGGATATTGTCAACATTGATCTGCTAATTTCATGTAAGTGTTGTATCATGTTAAAAATTGTTACCTTTAACTCCAATATTTTGCTTCGATCTTGGATGACGAGGATGAATTGTTTTCTTCTTATTTGGATGACGAGGATGAATTGTTTTCTTCTTAATTGTTAAATGGAAGTTTACCAAGAAGAGTATAGGAGGAAGGCTTTGGGGTCCCTTAGAATAAATTTGAAGAATACTGTCCCCTCACCATTTGTATAATTTATCATAAATTTAATCAGATGCCAGTATGCCTTCTTTCAAAACCCAACAGATACTTAATTCTAAACCCAATTCATAAGTCACTTTTCCAACCAGGTAAAGGCGGTGCCTTATACTTGCCTTTTCTCTTTTAGCTCCATCAAATCCAGGGCTTTGGGCAACCATGTATGTACGGCAAGGCACTTGTTTTTCTAACTTGTAAAAAAGGCAAACCAACTTGAAACGTTTCAAAGTAGAAAGAGAGTGGCCATTGTTCTTCTGATTTGCTTTCCAGGTCAGTGTAACACAACCCTTCACACAAATCCTTAGTGTGATCTCGAGACCTGATTGCTTTAAGTTCTACTTTTTTGTTTTTTGTGAAAAGATGGGGCCATGCCCAAAAGAAAACACTAAACTACAGTCCGAGGCCTACAGAGACCACGCAGGTCATCAACAACAGAGGACCAAATACTGTCGGGAAGCACATGAAAGGTACAGAGACCCAAATCAAGGCAAGAGCCCAAGTTAGCAAGTCTATCAGCCACCATATTGCATTCACGATAGACATGATAAATAGAGCAGCCCCAACATTTTTTTTATGTTACTTGGGCAGCCCCATGACTATGTAGCAAGAAGGTGGAGGGCATCCACAGCTTTATTGAGAAGATGCACTGCAACGGCTGAGTCAGTTTCCAGCACAACATCACTGCAGCCCATATCCCAAACAGATTTTAGAAACCAAGTTCTACTTTTTCGTATGCATAGAATGGTCCACTTAAAAAGAGTTCTTCTGGTGTGATCTCGACCTCTCACACCAAATTTGATCTTACTTATCTCAAGCACTGAAATCATGGTGTATCGCTGGTGTGTTTTCTCTTATCACCCTAATTATAGACTAATCATGTATTTAAGTTTGGCATTGCTGTGCTGTGAAAATAATTGCTGTCAGATTTGCTGTGAGAGAAATCAGCTGTGAGAGAAAGCAGTTTGGCATTTGGTAAAATTTTTGTTAAAAGTGTTGTTGATATTGATTTTACGCATAATTAAAAAATAATTGCTGCATAATCATTAAACCCAGCGCATCTTTGAAACTGATTCCTGCATAATCAGAAAATGAAAGCACCTCATTAGCTGCTTTCCCTTATAGCTTTCTCTCACAGCAATTTTTAACAATAAGTGATTTTCTCACAGTTTACGAAACATGTTGTGCTTCTCAAAATTTTTAAAAAATCACTTATTACCCCAAATAAGCAATGCCAAACGGATACTTAGAGTCATAAATTTTTTCAAAAATGTAAAATTACACATCAGAAATTTCACAAAATAAAATACTATATGATAAGTGGTTCATTTACTAATAACATCAAAACCTTTTATATAAAATGCCGCATATACCAAACTATGCAGGTAGTTAAGTTGTTAAAATAATTGAACTACAATACATAATAAGCTTCATCCTTGGAACGATCACCACACAAAAAAAAAAACAAAAAAAAAAACATTTAGGAAATATTTGTCATTGAAGTTTGAGGATAGAATCCTTTCATCATTGCGAGAAACTTGTGACGAAATCAGTGACGTAATCAACTTAAGATAATGAAAGAATGGCTGGTGTGCCTACTCCTTTTCAGTCAAATATGGCGTCTGTTTCCCAACGCATTGTGAGAGAAAAGCACTATAAATACGACAAGAGCAAGCAACACAAACAAAGAAAGATGATCTAATTAAGTACTAGGAAAATTGTCATGGCAACAGATAAGGTTAAGCTTTTAGGGTTTGTTTTCAGTCCATTTTCCCGTAGAGTGGAGTGGGCTCTGAAGCTGAAGGCCATTGATTATGAGTATGTAGAAGAAGATATCTTCAACAAAAGCCCTCTTCTTCTGCAACTCAATCCAGTTCGCAAAAAAGTTCCAGTTTTGGTTCATGGCAACGAAGTGGTCTCTGAGTCATTCACTATTCTTGAATATATTGATGAGACATGGAAGCAAACCCCATTGTTGCCTCAAGATCCTTATGCAAGAGCCATATCACGCTTTTGGGCTAACTTCACGGAAGAGAAGGTGAGCCATATGCTAGAATTAATTTGTTTCAATTTTATCTAGTAAATGCATCAAAATCATCTTAATTAAGGCATGTTTTGTTGCATTAGTCACTCACGTGCATATAAACGACTTTGAATGGTTGATGGATGTGGATACTACCGTACACGATTTTTGTGGATAGCATTTTTCCTTACCACATTTACTTACTATTACTACTGGGTTGAAAACTTGAGTGGGAAAACATGTGGAGAGAGATTCAAAATCCCCAGGCACCCAATGAATATTTGTGTAACCTCCATCCTCCAATCGCTTGTACTAAAAGAAAATTAAAAAAGAGTACAAGCTTATGGTTTCTCAAATGTTGCACAGAGCTACCGGCCACTCAAGTCTAATTTTGCTTTCACCAATGTTATACTAAGTAAGAGATATGATCAACCATGTTATTGGTGAATATTTTACAAACATATCTTTTGTGATATGATTTCATATATTGACTGACTTTTAATTTCTTGTTAGGTTCTGGATGCTGCATTTACAGCTTTAATATGCTCCACAGGAGAGCAACAAGAAAAGGCTTTGAAATCAACTATTGAGGCCTTGGAACACATAGAAGGAGACCTCATGGGAAAGAAGATTTTAGGAGGGGAAAGCATTGGGTATTTGGACATTGCAATGGGGTGGATCTCTTACTGGCTGCCTATTTGGGAGGAAGTAGGCTCCAGGCAGGTTTTGGACCCTTCAAAATTTCCTGCAATCATTTCATGGATCAACAAAATTCTTAGCCACCCTGTGATCAAGGACAACTTACCTCCTCGAGACAAAGCGGTTGCTTATTTTCATGGGAGGAGAAATTTTTACACTTCTGGGAAGACTTAGCCATAGATGCTCGCCTGCCCATATTGTACTAGTTTCTAAAACTAGAGTTACAATAAATGTGATATATGTAATATGGTTAAGGTGTGTATTAAGAGTATTTTACCTTTGCTTCTGAAGTGTTATGTTCGAATCTCTCATCCTAATTACAGTTGTTTAATAAATTCTATCGGCACATGCTTCATGCATGACAATTGGCCTTTCTTATATTAAATATTTGTTTTATTTTATGATAATTTTCAAATTAAGCTACTAAACGCATGCTTAAATCTTAAAAACACTAATTTGTTTCCCGTTTCATTTTCAAAATAACATTTTATGAAAATAATTTTAGAAAACATCACCAGACAGGCTCTATAAATGTTTCACCATAGTCTACTCCCTTACACTTTAATCTATTGGGCCTAAAATGATATTATTGAAGTCTTGTTGACCCAATTATGGATGTCCGGTCCACGTACCCAAGCACTTCCTCTCTCCTTAATGCACGTGTGTCACAGTGTGTGTCTCACAGAGCTCCATTGACTTTTGAAACGGTTGGAATTCGACAAGGCCTAATAAGCAGCGGAGCAAGAAAGCCTTATCGGTCACCATGGCCTCTTGCCCCACCGCCTTTTTCTGCAACCACGCAGCAACAGCATCACCGTGGTCATCTTCCAGAACCGGAACCAGAAGAAGCTTCTGTAGGCGGAGCTCTGTGAAAGCAACCATCAATGCCAAGCTCGACCAGAAGACGTCGTTGCAGTACAAGAAGCTCGGAGACTCAGACCTTGTAATTAGCGAAATCACTCTCGGAACCATGACATTCGGCGAGCAAAACACAGAGAAAGAAGCTCATGAGATTCTCAGCTACGCATTCGAAAATGGGATTAACGCTTTGGACACTGCAGAAGCTGTAAGTGCTTGTAGATTGCTTGAATTTTGTTGGCCTCAGTTTAAATTTGTTTCGTTTGGGTTTTGATTAATGTTTAAATCTTTTTTGTTTGTTGCAGTACCCAATTCCAATCAAGAAGGAAACTCAGGGAAGCACTGATCGTTTTATCAGCAGCTGGCTCAAGTCTCAACCCCGTGATAAGGTACTTGATGGTTATGTTGTCACATTGAATTAGGACCATTGATTTGGTTGAATGATGTCTGAATGTGCGGTCCTGGTTCACAGTAATAACAAGGCAAGGACCATCATTTTAACTCATTACTATGCTGTGTAAATAGGTTATTTTGGCAACAAAAGTATCTGGGTATTCGGAGACGGCAAGTTATCTGCGTGACAATGCCACGGTCTTGCGGGTGGATGCTGCAAACATTAAGGAAAGTGTAGAGAAAAGCCTTAAGCGCCTTGGCACAGATTACATTGATTTAATACAAATTCATTGGTAAGTTTATTGATCAAACTTCACACATTATACAAACTTACATGCTACATTCTCACCTGGTTTGTGATTTTTGTAGTATCACACACTACGTACCCGTTCTGATAATTAACTGGAACTTTACATGGACTCACACTCTAATTGCAAAATTGTTCTTTTTTTCCTGACCCACTTGTGGTATCACACAACTCATCAAATGAACTTAGGACTGGGCCAACTTTTTAGTCTGTTTTTTATTAGACATTTCAAGCGTCTTTTAACTGTACATTTTGCTTGTATCTATGAACTGAAGATCTTTTCTATGAAGCAAACCAGAGTCCTTTGGTAAGGACTGGTTTTCATGCTGTTCCATTTTTGTTTTGCCCTCTCCTAATCGAGCAATCAAACCAACCATTCCGTTTGAAAATTTTTAAGACTCTAAATGGAAATTGGTCATGTGACATTCATATGAACACTTAACACATCATTGGACAAGTTTGTCAATTTTTATGTATTAAATTTACAAGTAACTTCCATTTCCATTGAAGAAAATAAGCTGAAATAATTATTTCACTTTGGAAAATCATTAATTAACGTAGGTTGAGAGTGCAAGAAATAATGATAATAATAAGTGAGTAACAGAAAATGTATCTTTCTCCATTCATTTGGTCTGGAACCCTTCCATATTGATTCACATTTCCATTCTTGGAATCACTTAAAAGCAGGGTTAAAGGCAAACTAAGCATTAAACCAGCAGTGTTACTTCGTTTTGAATTTGAAGGCTTCCAATTTGTCTCATGATATGTTGGAATGACTAGTGAAGATGTTTGCTCTTTACTTTTCAGAAAAAGAATCTGGATGTTAACTAGTTTAAGGTGGTGATTTCAGGAAACTAAAGTATTTTGTTTAATCCAGGCCAGATCGCTATGTGCCACTATTTGGTGCGTATTCTTATGATTTTTCCAAATGGAGACCAAGTGTGCCATTCGTGGAGCAGCTGAAGGCTTTTCAAGAACTCATTGATGAAGGAAAGGTAACAACTATTCAAACCAATGAAAGTTTTGACTTTCAGGTTCAACTGTAAAGCACCTGCATCAGAGGTGGAAGTTTTGTAAAAACTATTAATTTTTTCAAGACTTGTTATAATGTGAATTTAAGCATAGCATCATAGTTCTCTTGAGTTTGTCTTTGTGAATTCCTAGTTGTGTCTGCATCAATGTAGATGGAACATACTGGGAATTTATGAGTTGGTACACTCATAACTAGAAAAAGAGTGAATCTTGAAAGCGTAACTTCTGAGATGATTCATGAATGCTACTAAAAATTGGAGTGTTGCATGCTCTGTGTAACTGCTTGATGTCTCTAAGCATCTTTAACTTACATGATATAGATTCCTTTTGACTGGTATAGGTACGCTACATTGGTGTTTCCAATGAAACTTCATATGGAGTGATGGAATTTGTACATGCAGCTAAAGTTGAAGGACTACCAAAGATTGTCAGTATCCAAAACAGTTACAGTCTGCTAGTTAGAACTCGTTTTGAAAGTAAGTCATATTCTGATGCTATGAGCAGATAAAATCTTTTACCTTAATATTAGTCAGCTTGACATAAAACTTGCTGTTGATATTTCTCTTTAGATAGTTATATCAACTCCATGATGTGAATAGGCTAGTTAATACATCAAAATATGTTTGAACTAAGTATAATATACCTAAAATGGTAAATTAAATGCCTCCATTTTCTTTGATTACTAATTTGCAATCTTAGTCCTTTGAGACACATTTAAATAATACAATATGGTTCATTAGTTGTTTCCTTTCTGTCAGTTTGTTTGACCGTCTTTAACCAATCTTTGCTGAACTTGTTGAAATTACAGTGTTTTACTTGTTTGAGTGCTAAGCTAAGTTATACCTACCTCACTTGACCTATATCTTCTCATGTATTGTGATATCGACATGGTTGGGCTGTGTATCCAACCTGTTGCTTTTACTGATCGACACCTTTGTTGTGTGCATTGGATAGAGATGTTTACATGATGCCATGTTTACCTTTTCCCTCCCTGTTTTTTGTATGTCATTCTCTTAACTTCATTGAGTTTGTAATTCTATTACTTGATTATTTGCAGTTGATCTTGTTGAAGTTTGCCACCCGAAAAATTACAACATTGGCTTACTGGCTTATTCTCCACTGGGTGGTGGATCTCTTACTGGAAAGTACATAGATATCAATTCCGAAGCTGCAAAAAATGGGAGGCTGAACCTTTTCCCTCGCTACATGGAAAGATATAACAAATCTATTGCCAGGGTATGTTAATATTCAACATGTCATATAGATAATAGATCATGTAGACTAAATTCAAATAAACACCAAACATGCACGATATATTTAGTTATTTTATTATCTAATAAAAATATGAACTGCTCTGATATGGGGATTTATCATCAGTGTTTACTGTTGATTTGAATAAAGCACATGCTGACTGTTTATACTTTCATTAGAAGAAAATTTCAAATTTAATTTAATCCCATTATTGATACAAGTGCCCTTGTTTGGAATTAAAGGCTAGGACTCCTAATTAGAAGGCCTTTGAACTTAGCACCACCCACAAGTAGGTTGATTGCACTCCAACTTGTCATTGGATATATTAAAAACCATAGCCGGACAGCAGCATGAAATATAGTTTTTACACTGGATGTTTTGGAAATAGTTGGTTTGCCTTGCTTGACGAGTTACTTTATGTTCTGGATATAGATTGATGAGGATAATTTCCATTACAACTTGTTGATTTTCTGCCTTAATGTTACTTTTTCTGTTTTCAGGAAGCTACAATAAAGTATATCGAGACAGCCAAGAAGCACGGGCTAACTCTGGTTCAGCTTGCACTTGGGTTTGCACGGGACCGTCCATTTGTGACAAGTTCAATCGTTGGTGCAACTTCTGTGAACCAACTGAAGGAAGACATTGATGCTTTTCTGTTGACGGAGAGGCCTTTGCCACCGGAAGTGGTGGCTGACATTGAAGATATTTTCAAGAGATACAAAGACCCTACCATTTTTTGAAAAAAGTAGCCTAGGAAGTGTAATTATTGTTTTCACTTCACATGTCTGGTTTAGATGACAATCGAAGGTCAATGATATCCCTTGTTTGACCTTGTGAATTCCGGTTTTGTGCGGTGAGCAGAAGCATAAGATTAACAAGGCCTCGACTTCCTTTTCAGGAATTTTCTGTATCCTCCTTTGTTTCTTTTTCTTTCGTTTCCTCTAATTTTCTTATGTGTTGTCTTCATGCTTGATAAACTGTCTAGGTTGATCAGTATGGCGGGGCGGGGTCATGATTTGTAACTCAACTCTGTATTTTTCGTGTCTTTCTTCTTTCCCTTTTCACCAATGGGAGAGCCTGGGTTAACATACTGAAATGGTGTCATGTCGTGTTCAATTTGGCTCACATATATTATGAGGTAAAGTTAGAAAATTAGGATATTGTCAACATTGATCTGCTAATTTCATCTAAGTGTTGTATCATGTTAAAAATTGCTACCTTTAACTCCAATATTTTGTTTAACCATGTATCTTGTGCAACCACGGAGTAGGTAGACTCCAAGTTATTGGCAAAGGATCCCGACCGATGATAGTCGTGCACCTTGTCCGGCTGTGACAGCTTAGGCACTGCCTATTTCTTTTATTCAACAATTGTCGTCCATTTAAACACACGTCCTTAAAAGTTATCTATACGAATTACCCGTAAGTCACACCAGTGCAGTGCCTTATTTACCTTCAAGCGTCTAACTTACGTTGTGACGAATTATGTCATCCACATTACTAATTTGAGTTCCCAAATCATATGACGCGGCATACTGGGTCGAATTTATATATTTGTTTTTTTGAAAAGCAGTTTAATTCGTTGTTAGACGTGGAGGAAGAGAAAGAGGCGCGCCAATATCTCGCCCCCATTTCTTTTGAGCTGCAAACGTCCCTAAACATGTGATCGCTTACTGCCCTCTCATTTCCACTCCTCTCTCTCTCTCTCTCTCTCTCTCTCTCTCTCTCTCTCTCTCTCTCTCTCTCTCTCTGTGATTGATCTGCATTGTCTTCATGGTCAATCTGCAAGACCCAATTTGCTAAAACGCTCAGAAATCCAATATTCACATTTTCTGCCAAATTTTATGGTGAATGTATATAACTTGGTTGCATCTTTTTCCTTGGAAATTTCTTTATGAAGGGCACTTTAGGGTTGATGAAGCTATCAATTTCAACAACCCAATTGAAGTATTTTTCTTTTGGAATGTATATGGTTCTCATTTAGAAGGATAATAGGAATTTTGATGAGAGGCCAAAGTGGAAGAAAGCATATGCATCTATGAAGACTGGTGAAGGGAAGTCGCCGATGCAGTTGTCGGTTGAGCTTGCTTCTTCTTCGGTGTTTAATTCCTTACGAAAGTTTCAGATGGAATGGCAGATCCTGCTAGCTATGGGAATTACGAGCGTGATATTGAACAAGTCAGTTTCCCATCAATGCTCTCTTTATTTTCCTTAGATCATCTGGTCTTGTTTGTTTTGCCTAGAAAACATCTGGTCTTGTTTGTTTTGCCTAGAAAACAAAGTCGCCCCATACATTTTTATGCAGTTTTTCGTTGTGAAAGGAGGGTAATTGACTGTATTTTTATGAGGATAAGGTTATAATTGTGTTATGCAGATCACATGTTGGCCGACCTTGATATGATAGTTTCATAAGTCAAAGCATATGTAGATTGAAAACGATACAAACCCAATGGTAATAGAAACATTGACAATATGACAATCATAACCAAATGTAAATGTTACTCTTTTGCTCAGTTTGCAAATATATGGATGACATGGACATACAGGGAAAAAAAAAAAAAAAAAAAAAAAAAAAAAAAAAAAAAAAAAATTTTTTAATGTCAGAATTAATAAATTAATGTAGTACACATACAAAAAGGGGGAGAAAGAAAAAAAAATAGATAAAGGAGGATGAAAATAGGATCTATATGTACTTGTATTTTGATGTAAAGTGCCCCTTTTTCTCATGCATGGATCAGCCTTCTCCCTTGAAGTTACCTGTACTACTCAAACAATATGTTTTTGGATTTGAGATAGGAACTGACAACTGCATCCTTGAGATAGGAAACCCAATTTCTTGGTAAACATTTAGTAAAAGTACGGGAAATAGTTTGTCTGCGTTTTTGCGCAGACTGCATCCTTCAACGCTCTCTCTTTTATATGGCTAAGTCTATTGAGGATTTTGATCTCTGTGTACTTTGCCAATACTTATCCCCTAATATTGCTCCCTCTTATGAAGGCACTCGTTGCATTAAAAAAAGGTTCCCAGTTAATCAAGTATAGCCGAAAAGGGAAGCCAAAGCTTCGTTCATTCAGAATTTCTACTGTGAGTAATTTTCTTTACAGTAGGGATATTGGATTTATATCATACCAATGCGTTTATCATGCTGCATCTGCTGCCCATTTAGTTATTCCAGACATGTGCTCATGTATCTTGATAGTTGTACACACATATTTTGGATTGAGCAACTGCCTTGATCATCTATCTATGAGTGCATCTCCGTGAAAAATTATCACATATCTTAACCGCTTGAATAACTTCAATTTTCATATTATTAACAGGATGAAACTACTCTAATCTGGTACTCACATGGCGAAGAACGAACTCTGAAGTTATCTTCCGTCTCTCGAATTACCCCTGGACAGAGAACAGTGAGTTAAATACTCAACTCCTAAGAGCTAATTAATATTTTGTTGTTCCAATTCTCTAATGCTGTGTTTCAGTATAATTATGAACTACTTTTGTTTCCTAGTTGACAGAATATATACTTTATCTACTTTATAGGCTGTGTTTCGAAGATTCTTGCGCCCAGAAAAGGATTACTTGTCATTTTCTCTTCTATATAACAACGGTGAACGATCACTTGATCTGGTCAGTAAAATCAAGTACTAAAGTACTAGTTTCAAGCTTTTCTATTATGGTCAGTTAGATGAAAGGTTTTAACCCAGAAAATTATTGTTGTAGATCTGCAAGGATAAAGCTGAGGTAGAGGTATGGTTTGCTGGCCTTAAGGCACTAATTTATTCTGGACAACAACGTGGTAGACGTACTAAGAGTGATATTTCTGATGTAAGTTTCTGTTTTGACCAAATGTATATATGACTGCTTATATTTGTTCTTGCTCTTTTTGTCTCCCAGTACTTGCTCTTTTTCCCTTATATTCTGATATTAATTACTAATTTAAATCTAGAAAACTAGTGGAGTATGCAAGCCTTTGAAGTAACATCGATGTCTAGATGGTTAATTTTGAAATGAGTATAATAGGTTAGTTGATCCCAGTTTTTCTTTTGAAAGGGCTGAATGTTTCTGGTGAAATATTTAGAGAAGGTATAAAAAATCTGCTCCGAAGTTGCATGACAACCATTTTATATTTCTTATGTAACTGGCTATCTTTATTCTTATACTTACTAAATTATATCATTTGCAGATTGGTTTTGGCAATGTTTTGAACATGAACTCAGTTATTTATTAATGTAATAGTAGCCTCCATGGTTCAACTACATCTTCTCAACTATGGATAACATTATTGCATTAAAACTGAATTCATGTTCAACCATTAAGTTTTCTTGCATATAAGCTTTAACATGTGGAGCGTCTGAATTTTAAGTTATGGAATCAAAAGGATAGTTAAAAAGCCATGAAATCTTTGATCATAACTATGAATTGAATATTTTCTAAGATATAATTATATATAAGTTAAAATTTGAATGGTACAATAGTGTGCATTGTGATGTAACTTCTATCTTTTTTGCATTAATATATTTGGTGGTTTCCTTCATACAATTCATGCACTATGAGAAACCACCAGCACTCATATTTGCAAAGTGAATGTTACACAATTTTCTTGGTCTACCCAGATTTATTCTGCATTCATACTCTTTCTGAAGATCCAATCTAGTTGTTTGCTTTAATTTCAGTTGCAAGACACTGGTGACTCTATTAATGGCCATCCTTCTGGTGAGACCTTAGAGTTCACTTCAAGCATTGCCCGTGGTAGGGTATCAGTTGATTCTCGTGAATCAGTGAATTCAGGCTCAGATGTGGGTTCAGAACGAGCAAATATGCAACTAAGAACAAGTGCAGGAGATGGTTTTCGGATTAGTGTTTCAAGCACTCCTAGCTGTTCAAGTGGAGGGTCTGGACCTGATGACATAGAATCACTAGGAGATGTTTATGTGTGGGGAGAGATCTGGTCTGATGGAAATGTATCTGATGGGTCTGCAAATCCAATCCCTACAAAAACGGATGTGCTGATTCCAAGGCCCTTGGAGTCGAATGTTGTTCTTGATGTTCATCAGATTGCTTGTGGTGTGCGACATGTTGCTCTTGTAACGAGGCAAGGTGAGGTTTTCACATGGGGAGAGGAATCTGGTGGAAGACTTGGTCATGGGATTGATAGAGACTTTAGTCGTCCTCGCCTTGTTGAGTTCCTTGCAACTAATAATGTAGATTTTGTTGCATGTGGCGAGTATCATACATGTGCTGTATCTACGTCTGGTGATTTATTTACTTGGGGTGATGGTACACATAATGCTGGACTTCTTGGTCATGGAACTGATGTTAGCCACTGGATCCCTAAAAGGGTTACTGGTCCTTTAGAAGGACTTCAGGTTCTATCTGTTGCATGTGGCGCATGGCATTCAGCTTTGGCAACTTCCAATGGAAAAATGTTTACATTTGGAGATGGAGCATTTGGTGTTTTGGGTCATGGAGATCTCGAGAGTGTTCCATATCCAAAGGAGGTACAGTTATTGAATGGACTAAAGACAATAAAAGTAGCATGCGGAGTTTGGCATACTGCAGCTATTGTAGAGGTTATGGGCCAGTCTGGTCCAAATGCTTCATCTAGAAAGTTGTTCACCTGGGGTGATGGTGACAAACATCGTTTAGGTCATGGAAGCAAAGATACTTATCTTCTTCCCACCTGTGTCTCTTCCCTTATTGACTATAATTTCCACCAGCTAGCATGTGGACACACTATGACTATTGCCCTCACCACATCAGGTCATGTGTTTACCATGGGTGGCACTGCATATGGTCAGCTAGGCAATCCAAGTTCTGATGGGAGAGTACCTTGCTTAGTACAGGATAAATTGGTTGGTGAGTTTGTTGAAGAAATTGCATGTGGGGAATATCATGTTGCTGTCCTGACATCAAGAAGTGAAGTATTCACTTGGGGAAGAGGTGCTAACGGAAGGCTGGGACACGGGGATGCAGAAGACCGGAAAACTCCAACTTTGGTTGAAGCTCTGAAAGATAGGCATGTGAAAAGCATTTCATGTGGCTCAAACTTCACATCAAGTATATGCATCCATAAGTGGGTCTCTGGAGCTGATCAATCAATTTGCTCAGGTTGTCGACAGACATTTGGTTTTACTAGAAAGAGGCATAATTGTTATAATTGTGGACTGGTCCATTGTCATGCTTGTAGTTCCAAAAAAGCACTGAGAGCAGCATTGGCCCCCACTCCTGGAAAACCACATCGTGTATGTGATGCTTGTTATACAAAACTTAAAGCTGCTGAGGCTGGTTATTCTTCTAATGTTAGTAGGAGAGCTACAATCACCCGTTCAATGGATAGCAGGGATTTTCTAAACAGGGGAGATATAAAATCTTCAAGGATTCTGCTTTCTCCCACTATAGAACCCATTAAATATCTTGAGGTCAAGTCGACAAAGCCTGGGGTCAGATCGGAATCTCCTTCTATAATCAGGGCTTCCCAAGTTCCATCTCTTTTACAACTAAAAGATATGGCTTTTCCAAGTTCATTGAGTGCGCTTCAAAATGCTTTGAAGCCTGTTATGACAACACCTCCTCAGCCCAATTCAAGATCTACTTCACCATATTCAAGGAGACCAAGCCCTCCACGGTCTGCAACTCCTATATTTTCTAGGAGTGTTATTGACAGTCTTAAGAAGACAAATGACATTCTGACTCAAGAAGTATCGAAATTGCAAAACCAGGTACTAGTTTTACACCTTTTTGTTGCATCATTTTGTTGGTTGGTATAGAAATGTCAAAGCCGAGAAGCCTTCTCTCAGTAAGCTTTCCTCCGTTTACTTCAGGTTAAAAGTCTGAAGCACAAGTGTGATGCTCAAGATGTAGAGATACAGAAACTACACAAACATGCTAAAGAAGCTGGTTCATTAGCTGATGAGCAATATTCTAAGTGCAGAGCTGCCAAAGAACTCGTCAAATCCATCACAGAACAGGTTTATTAAATTTTCTCGATATTCCAATTGTCATTTTTTTTGTAGAGAAGATGCTCGTGGCAATAAGATGGGGTAATGTAGTCATAACAATAATTAAAACACAAATGTTTACTACTAATGCCTGGTGCAGTCTGAAATACTATTGTAATTATAGGGAAAATTAGCTTTTCAATAAAGGAAAATATTTGTCGCATGAATATTTCCCTTGACAGAATAACAATGGCATTGAAAAGATAATCATCTGCTCTTTTCAACCCCCTTACCCCATTGAGGTGAAATATGCTGATGTTATGTGTTCTTTCTTTGTCGTTCAGATGAAAGAATGGGAAGAGAAGTTGCCTCCTGAGGTTTCTGACAGTGATACTTTCAAAGAATTGCGTACTCAAGCTGAAGATTTTATAAACATAAGTATCGGAAGATCAAGCTTAGAACTTGAACAACAATATGCAGCCGATAAAACTTCCTTGGATTTTGAGTCTTCTAAAACGGAAGACAACAAAGGAGAAGACCCTGGGGAGGCTGAACCTCAAAACAGCTCAGAAAGCCACTCGAGATCACCCGAATCATCAACAATGCGGTCAGGACAAAAGGAAGTCATTGAACAATTTGAACCGGGTGTTTATGTAACTCTCCTTCAACTACAAAATGGTGCTAGGGTTTTTAGGCGTGTTAAATTCAGGTAAACTTTTCTTTTCTTTTCTTTTTTCAAAATTCAGTAATTATGTGTTTGTGTTAGACAGCCAACAGACCCTTAATCTTTTGGGTCAAAGGGTTCTCTAACATGGTATCAGAGCTCTTTGTGTAGGAGGTCCTGAGTTCAAATTTATGGTCCTCATTCCCCACTGCTATGTTGATTTTCAAGGTGCATAGTGGGGCTGCACTTATGTGTTTCTTCTAGGAGTCACATTTTCTGCACCTGCATACTTCATTCATTTCCTTAAGTTAATTTGTTATTTATGACAATGCAGTGTACCCCGAAGTCTTTGATCATTTTAATGCCGTTCTCATTTAATTGTCTCTTACCAATCTCCAATATCTCTTGCAGCAAACGAAAGTTTAGTTCGCAACAGGCAGAAGAATGGTGGACAAATAACAAAGATAGGCTGCTTAAGAGATACAGTCAACTGAAGGCAAGGGCAAGTCCTGCCCCAAGTCTACCGCCCAGCAGTCCTGTACCTGCTGCTGAGGAAAACAGTGAGGCTGCCTTACCTTCCACTACATAGTTTCATAACTTAGTCTCTTACATTACGGTTTAGAAAGTGGGTAAGTAGGATCAAGAATCTGCTTTAGAGTGGCACTGTATGAATCAGTTTAGGTGTAAACATATCTTTGTTCAGAACAAAATAGATCAAGAACCTTTTTTCTTTTTAGAGGAATGATTGAGATGAGTTCTACTTCACCATAAAAAAAGAAGGGAACATGCTTCATATTCAGAGGGACAGGTCAGAACTGTGAGAGTTATGCAATTTAAAGGCATGAAAGCTTCACTATAATTCTTTCATTCAATTTAATCTGGTGATCTCTTTTTCTCCTGTGCTGTTTCTGGCATCTGATACGATTGTAATTGTATAGCAGGTGAACTTCTTACGATGCTTATACGCCGTCGGTCGATCTATATAGCTTAAATACTCTTAGAGACATCACTAAATTGAAGTTTTTGCATGAACCTGTTGACTACTAGAGGTGCTGCTATCAATTTGGGTGGTAAAAATAAATAATAAGAAATCATATTCACCTAAGTAACATTAGATTGAAAAACTGGAAAAACCACTAGTTGCCTTGCCTCTACATAGTTAGCAGCAGCACCTTCATATGCTTCATATATGTTCAATAATCTTAGACCAATTTTATCTGAAGATGTATCTTACTACAAATTCCTTTGCTTTTTACCAATTTCATTTTCTAAAATCTAAATGCCTCTTTTGGAAACCATGAGTTATGAGTTTGGTGTGGACAGGACAGGTACTGGTTGAGAGTTATGATTTTGGTGAGAGATGTGAGGTTTTTTTCCTCTGTTTTTCTTTTTTCTTTTGGCATTTTGTTAGTTTGAGGAAGGCCATCCGATTTCTTACCCAACTTGGATATTTATTGTCCTACGTCTCCAATCCAACTAATGTTATCTATCCAAGTCGGGCAAGGCCAACCAAAGTGTCGACCTCAATATTCATATGCATTGGTGAGACTGAAGTTATAAACGTCACCTATTTCTCAATTATCACAACACGGTTTGAATTCAATAGAGCATGTATGACTTTATTAAAATTATTAGATTTAAGGTGGTTGGCAATATCATTTCACCATATTTATACCACCGATTTCCTGTCTAAATCATTTCTTATCAGTGGGGTATAACTCCGTTGGTCGAGTTCTTGAACCTCCATCTCCATGTGTAGATATTCAAAACTCTCAAACACCCCGAATAAATATTTGTGTAAAACCCCTCTCCCATCATTCAATTCCACCATATTCCACCAACAATCACCTTAACATGACACGTATGAAAAAGTGTTGTGTGCAGACGCAAGTCCAAAAAGCAATAATCAAAACAAAAGTACTATCATGGATGAAAAAAAAAACAAACTAAACTAAAAAGAAAAAAAAAAAAAAAAAAATTGTAAATAGTTGCACCAAGTTTGGCCTTATGTGAAGTTTGACCCAGTGGTACTTATGAGTGAATTTTCAAGTTCACTTCTCTCATCAAGGCAATGGTGTATATTTGTGTTGAGTTCGATATTTAATAAATTGGTATATTGTATTTATATTATATACATATATTTTTTCTAAATATTTTTGTTTTTCATACACATCATAAAAATATGAGAAAATACATATTATTTAAATCAAACAGACAATTCACAAATTATACATATTCTTCATGTATAACAAATGTAATTTTTTTTCTTCTCTAAAACAGGTTGAAATCACGTATTTTCATATATTATTAAATAAAACAAATATACACTATAAAATTTAAATAAATAATATTAAAATATTACATAATTACCGAATTTTTCAACATATTTTTAAAAATTGTGCCCAATAATACACACATGACTTGTTGTAGAAAAGTATTTTGTAAGGACCTTCATATATTATAAAGTAAAATAAAGAGTTTGACTCTTGACATCTTCGTTGCTAATTTACCAATATTTTCGCTATAAAAAATATCTTCGTTGCTAAGGAAACGAATTCAATTAATTTTCATCATCCACTCGTTTCATCATTTGTAAGGAATTATTTATATTTATTTCCATTTGGAACAAGTTCCGTAGAAAGCACAACACTTTTCATTCCATTTTCCAGGGAATCCGATCTGATTTTCCTGGAAAATTTTTTAGTTTCTAGTTTTTCTGGATTTAAAACCCTCGCCCCTCAAGTTTTGCTTCCAAAACCCGCAAGGTTATTTATAGTTCCTGGTGGGATTTCGATGGGGCTACAGCAATCCAAAGACGAACTGCTCTATCAGCAAGTTAGCTATGGAAACATCGAAGGGATCAAATCCCTTTGCAGAGAAGGCGCAGGCCTTGAGGTAATTAAAATGGAGGTTAATTTCGATTATTGTTAAAACTGTAATCACGATGTGTTTATTGGTAGTGATAATTGTTGTAAATTTTGGATTTTTTGGGTAGTTTTTGTTGAATTATTGATGATTATGGTTATTTTGGTGGTCAGTGGATTGATAGAGAGGGGAAAACCCCATTGATCTTGGCATGTATGAATCCCGGGCTTTATAATGTTGCGAAAAGCTTGATTGAACTTGGCGCAAACGTCAACGCCTATCGCCCCGGTATGTTTCACTTCTGAGTTTAGAGCTTCTGTATTTTTTTTTTCCCTATCACTATCACTCTTGTTAATAAATTAATTGCAATTTGATAATTTCTTAGTTGGGTCGATCATGTTGAATTTTATGTAATTGTATAGGGAGAAGAAAGAATGGTTATTGAAAATTAACAAAAAATTTGCATTTTGTGGTCATAGATATTGAGGAACTGTACCAACTGCAGTTGTCATCTAGAGCCGGACCAGGCCATAGTTAGTAGGCAAACCTTTCCTCTAAAATGCAGATTCTAAGTCCGAATCCTCCCTCCAAATATTGTGTGATTATGGGGAACTCATGTTGGATTCACATGTATACTACAATCATAATGGCAATAGCACCATGGATCTTAAGTCCTACCTAGAAACTTATTGCGTAATATTTGCTGCTTATTGTGTTTTACCAAACATATAAGAAACTCATCTTGTAATTCCCAGTATTCTTGAGAAATGCTATTATATACTCATGCACCTTGATCTTTAACTTGCTTCAACGTTTTTATTATTATTTATATTTTCCTCTTTTCAATGCGCTTTAGGTCGCAATGCTGGGACTCCTCTGCATCATGCAGCTAAAAAGGGGCTAGAAGATATTGTTAATTTACTTCTTTCACATGGAGGTGTGCAATTCTGTCATCAGTTCATCTCTGCAAAGTCTTATTCAGAAAGGAGTTTATGACTTGTGATTTAGAAAAAAAAAAATTGCAGTTTCTTTTCCTGCTGTCTTTATTGCATTAATATATAATCTGTTCAATTTTTTTTCAGCAAATGTGTTAATCATGAATGATGACTGTCAAACTCCTCTTGACGTTGCTAGGGCAAAAGGGCACACCAATGTTGTCCGTGCGATTGAGGTATATTCAAACATTAGTTTGCAATGTCAGTATGTGCATATTTTTTACATTCCAACAATATGTTTTTCATTTTCTTCTTTTAAAGATGATTCTGCACTCTTTATCTCTTGCTTTCTTTCTTTTTTCTTTTCTTTCCCAATGTTTGTAGAGGCATATTTGCTTATTCTCTGGTTGGTTGCGGGAGTTTTATGGTCCTGGATTTCTTGAAGTACTTGCTCCTCAGTTGGTTTCAAGAAAAGTGTGAGTATTATGTACAACAAGTGATTTCATCTTGAAGTATTTATATTTAGTCGTTTTAGTTTTCTATTCATGCTCTATGCAGCAAGATGTCTAAGCAGTATAGGCAGATTGCTTTGACCTGCTTTGGAGAAGTTTACATAGCTCTCATTTGTTTTATCTATTTTTGTATCTTTATTGAGTAATTGTCTGAAAGATCACTTAATATGCGTGCCTACTATTTCCTTGCATATTTTGCAGCTGGGTTGTTGTTTTGCCAAGTGGTTCCCGCAAACCTACCAAGCCTTTCAAGTTGGAACTTGCCATATATTCTAGTATGCAGGTAATACTAAGTATACTCGGCTATTCTTAGGTGGATTAGGCATTATGTGTGATTTTACTTCTTTCTACATTTTGTGCCTCTACTAATACATTGCATTCAAGTCATTCCTAATGTGAGCTACATTGAATGGTTTCTTGCAGATATCCTGGACACTAATTTGAGTTTATTTTGTTGAAAGAAATAGCACTTGATTAATTCAAAACCTACATGAATGTCTGGATGAGTTAAATCTGATGGCTAATTTTTGAAATTGGATAATTTCTATGAATGCTACTTTTTTTTATTTTTTATAGTAGCGTTCTTAAATCTTTATTTTCGCCATCATTTTAATTGACGAGCTCAGGTCTCTTTTTAGGATTAAAGATGTATTAGGCATTAATTTATAGCGCTGTCACGTCGTGATAGTTTTCTCAATCGTTTAAAGTTTATGCACTTGGAATGCTATGTCCTAATTAATACTTGAAATAAAATGACTTCACCATTTAATATTGCTTTTTGTATAACTCATAACAAATAATGATGTTACTTCCCCTAGGAAGTTGGTGAGTTGGTAGCCTCACCACTGAACTGGGATGTCCTTTACCCTTCATTGCCGAATGGTAGAACTTTCCTTTCCATCAAACCTCTTAATTTTTAAATTTTGAGCTAATATTTCTTGTTAGGATTAAAGTTGAATCCTTGTTTATTGCCAGTTGTGGGGGTCTAAAACTCCTAGTCAGGACAAATAATGATGGGAATGATAAAAATAAAATAATAATGCCAAGAAGTTAAGTATGTGAACTCAATTTCACTTTCAGAGAAAGCAAACTAGTTCAAGTAGTTTCTGCTCAATAGGTACTCCCTAACTTGAACTGTATATTCATCCGAATACCTCCTACTATACTCTTTACTTAAGTTCCATCGAAGTACCTTCCCACTCAACTCTTATCTCAGCTCTCTACTGCCATTCTTGGTTGAGAAGCTTTTGAAAGGCTAGCTTGTCTCTCTGCATGCATGCAAGCTTGATTTACGCTGTTGGCTCATTTCCTATTACCCAAACACTTTAATAGAATTAGTTGTCCAAAATCAATTATCTACCTTTCTCTACTCTAGATTGATGTATTTAGGGTGCACTTGATTTCTATGTTCTGCATTGTTTTATATTTTGACGATAAGTTAATTGATCTCTTATTTTGGTAGTATTCTTATATTGAACTCTTTTGGAATAAGCAGGATGCCCGACCACGGACAGTTGTTGCGTTGTGGAAAGTCAATTTGGAAGAACCGAAGTTACACCATTCTGATCCTTCTGTTGTAATTCATGATAGCTCCACAAGTAATTCCTTGATTCCAAAAATATTCTTTAGGACTAATTTTAAACCTTAATTCTTTAGGCTATAAATCTGGGAGTTGATGTGACATTCATTTCGTAGCCCTTTTTTAATTGAATTCTATGTCCGTGCTTAGTCCCAAGAGGCAGGAGGCGGAGAAGAAGCATTTACATCTCCCAAGAGGCTAGGTGTAGGCATCAAAAAGTTAGGCGTAAGTACATTGTTTGTTCATTACTTCCAATCAATGTAAATGATGAAAGTGATTGAAGAAGCACTTTAACAGAAGATATTGGACATCTTCCAATATCTTCCAAATTAAGTGCTGCGGTAATGTACTCATGCCTTTCTCCAGCCTCCTATCTATAATAGGCTTGCCTTCTAGCTAGGAAGAAAAGGAAGTTCCCCATGAGTTTTAGGTTTCTTTTGTTAATATCCTATTCAAACTCAGCATGCCTTCTTTGCAGAAACACGCATCAAACTTGCATCTGCAGATGAAAATGATAAGCAACAACTTCAGTGGTTTTGCAATGCATGCAAAGGAATTCCACAGGTAAATCTCATCTGCACAGATCTTATCTTTCTCTGCCTATGTCTAGAGCAATCGCCTCGATAATTAAATGTGACGAATTTGTGGATAGAACCATGTAAGTACTTTTGAAGTACTAAAATCATTAGTTTTCTCAAGAAATTGATTCTTTTGTAAAAATGATAATGGTGTTTGTAAATAAGCACTCTTTTAGACATCTTCTGCTGTCATGATCAAAGGGCTGCAGATAGAAAATGTGGAAAAGAGTGCTTATTTACAAACACTGCAATCATTTTCTCTCAAAATTCGAAATAGAAACTCTGTAAATTTTATCTTGCAGACTAGTGATTCGCTAAATTTTTAGGTCAGTATTTTATCTTTGGCATGATGATTGGGAGGCTATCATAATTTAAATTTGTGGAATTTTTCAGGCGCGTCCTGCATTTTTGGCTAACAACCAGCCCCCAGTTCCAGCAACTGCACCACCACCTGCAGAAGATTTTGAGTTGGCCATGGCTATCAATGCCTCCATTCAGTCTGCTTTGCAGGAGGGACCGTCCTTTCCTGATGCACACCTGACCAATGAAGCAAGTGCATCCAGCAGTGATAATGGTTGGGGCAAATCCTCCATGAATACTGGCAGCTATAGTGGTTGGGAGGCACCAATTACAGCTGCTGCTCCAAATGCAAGTAGTAGCAGTGAGCGGCCAGGGAATGAAAGTAGCCAGAAAACGGAAATCCAGGATATCTCTTCCATCCAAACTGCTCCTACTTCAGATATAATCCCATCAGCTCCACCAGTTGCAGATGAGGAGCCTATTCACTATCCGTCAATTGATTTCAGTCCTATTGATATGCCATCCCCAAGTGTTGAAGGTATACCTGCTAAACTTAATGAAAAGAAGGGTGGAAGTGATTCTTCTTCATGTGTGATTTGTTTGGATGCTCCGGTTGAAGGAGCTTGCATCCCATGTGGGCATATGGCTGGATGCATGTCTTGTTTGGGTGAGATTAAAGCTAAGAAATGGGGTTGCCCTGTCTGTCGGGGCAAGATTGACCAGATTGTAAGGCTTTATGCTGTATGATCCTCGAACCAGCATATAGTGAAGCTCTACATGGTTACTGCAACTTGAACACCTTCATGAAGCTGTTTGTATTTTTTTTGTGTGTAAAGAAGCTGCTTGTGTTTGTATTAATAGATGAAGTTCTTGTTGGGACCCCCACCTGAGTTTTCTGTACATATTATTACCACATATTAGTAAACCTTTCACCATGCTTTCTTAAGTATCAGTGAGCAGCAGCCTCTCTTAATTTTGATTTTTCATTGTTGTAAGTTGTATATGAAAATGATATGCATTTCCCAAAAGGTATATTTTCAAATATACTTTTTGGGGTCTTCAATGAATTCAAGCTATGGATTTTACTCCATGCAATTAGGGAGAACGAACTCTTTTTACTTCTGGAGCTTTAAACTAGTTTAGTCTAAGTAGTTTCTTTTATTTATTTATTTATTTATTTATCTATTTATTTTTTTGTTTCAATGGAAGAAAATCGAACCTTACATAATCCCAACTCATTTCAGCATCCACCATAAATATAATGAATTTCGTCAGACTGTGATATAGGACCACAATTTATGATATTCTTAAAGAGTTGAAATTTTGCATATGATCAAATATCGTATGGCATTGGGAAAAATCGAAGAAAATGGGACTGGTTTCAAATTGTGCTGTTCCTAACTTTCCATGACGCCAAGCATTTAAACAAATGTGAGGTCATGGGCAGTGGGTTGTAGGGTACCATGTTCAAGTTGAGGGATTGCTCTTTTCGATTGTCAGCCACGAACTATTGGTGGTATGCTGGATAGCTACGTTTCCTTGATTGCCAATAGTCTTTTTCTTTTTTTTCTCTGTGTTTTTTTTCTTTTGGGTTTTGTATTTTGAGAAGGAACATACTTGCTTTAAAAGTAGGAACTTCTATTTTCTTGTCAATCACAGTTTGACATGTGTGTAGGGATTTTTATTTTGTGTTTTTTATTAATTATTTTTGCATGTATCAAACTGTAATTTATAAAAAGTAAGAATATCTATTTCGTGGAAAGGAAGAAAGCCATGCCCTATTGAGAATGTCAAAAGATAGTGTGATCTAGTTATGAGCCATACATATGATTAAAGGATCTTAGGAATCTAGCCTGTTATGGGTGGCCATGGCAGCAGGGTCCAATTACTACATTTGTTGCACCTTTTTACTACAAAGAAATATATATATATGTACATTTATATTTCATCATCACCAGAAATCCATTACTCTTTTATATATAATGGTTGTCAACCACAAAAGACCTAATGGATGGTCGTGTTTCATTATTATTATTTTCCTTTTGCTAGCTAGCTAGCTTCTGACCCAAAAAAAAAAGCTAGCTAGCTACCTAGCTATAGCCTATTCCGTTGCTTTTGTGTGGTTGGAACAAGAAAGTCCACTCAATAGCAAATTTACTTGAACTCTATAATTTTAAGTTACACTGGGTGGCTCAGCTAGTAAGGAGCTGGGGTACAGTAGGGGTTTTTTTTCAACCACACATCTTGTGAGCCTACGAGCTAAGCTTCTATTGTGATCATCATGTCACAGATTTTCCAACCGTTTACTCATTAAACCTCTATGGGACTTACATTTAAGGTTATAAAAGTGTTACTAACGCATGGGGCTCGCTTACCTCTCTCATCAGTCAATTGCTAATTAGTTAGGGTTTGTTTTTGTTCAATGGCCAAAGTTGATTAGACTTAATTTTATTTAGTAAATTTAGGTTTTAGCCACTAAAAGATTTTCACTTTTGGAAAAAACCAAAGCTTTTTCAAAAAAAACCTCTCAACTTTCAAACCAAAGACATGCAAATGTAAAATATTCTTTAGGAAATTCAAAAATAAATAAGGGCAATTTTGTCCATTTTGGCTTCTTTTAAAAAATCTCTCTCCTTTGGTCTTTTCCAAAGTCTCCCCTGGACTGGACTGGGTTAAATAGCACTCGAAATCCTTGTTTAGTAAGAGACGGGACTAACTTAAATGAGATTGTATAGTCCAATAGTGAAAAAAAAACGCCTCACTCGCTCGTCTAATACAATGAGCATGAACAGTGGTTCGCTAAATAGCACGCTTGCTAAATAGAACACGTGAGTCCGACGTCTCTCTTTGGAAAATATTTTAATTTTATTTATTTTCTTTTATATTATTGTTTTAGATTTTTTTTTTTGTTTTTATTTTTTAGATAAAAATCCTTAATTAAATTTAAATATTATAATAACTGTTTTGATATTGCATTTGAAAAATCAAACTATAGTAATTTACAAATGTTTGATATTTTTTTAGAGAATGATATTCTTGCCCTTAATCTCTGTGGTACATGCAAGCTAGGCTGAATGTCGTGGTTTGGCGATTTCTTATCTTCTTATCTTCTTATCTTTTTACCTTCCAAGAAGCACTCGTTGAGCTAGCAAGAAAAACAGAGAGTATTAGAGAGAACCTAAAGTTAAACGAGATCCTTAAGGATGCAGCCAAATAGAAATTGGCAGATTGGCTCATTGGTCACGGCATGTCTCACGCCTTATATGTAAACAGCTTTGACACGAATATTATTGTTGGATTCTGTCATTGAAGATGTGAGACTCATGGAAAACAATGACCCTAACGCACATTTTTGTGATCGTTTGATGCATTGTAACTAGTCAACACAAGCATGCTTCATTACAAAAACATATCACTAAAGTTCAAATAAGATTTCAAACCGAAAGAGTAATTGGAATTGGTGAGTTTCTTAAATTAAATTATCTATTTCTCTTTCACTATTAGCGTTAGAATCTCACACATAAAGTGTGGGATCCACCGTAAACCATAAATTTAAGACATGTTTTCTTGTTTCTCGAAATTCCAATAAATGATAATGGGTCTAAATAAGAATTCCTCATTACATTGTAGCGTAAAGATTCTATTGTGTTCATACGTATACAGTGCATCTGTAATTCCGAATGCCCTTGAATGAAACTTTTGGTTCACTACTGTGAATTTACACCACTTGCTACTACCCAAGAAGAGTAAATTCCATGTTTGCAATTTAAACTGGTTTAGTTTTGTCGAAAGTTAAACCTTTACTTCACATAATGTCCCATACTTGAAAAGATGGAGACATGATATCTCTATGCAAGTTACTTTGCTTTTTTCTTTTCAATAAAAGAGAACGAGGAAATAGGGAAAATGCGGGTAGGAAGCTATATCTGCTCCTTGCCCCGTACCCCTGCCCGGATCTTGATTTTGATATCTCTTTGCTGTAAAATTGAAGTTTAAGTCCTTTCATTAAAGAAGAAACACATGTAATCATGCTTGTACTGACTCGAATATTATGAAGATTTACACGTTTAATTAGTTGGCGTGTAATTGAAGTAATTCTCTAATCACCTCTTAGTATATTCAACTGTGTGAGTGTGAGTGTGAGTGACAGAGTGAGGGACGGAAAAGGAGGAGAGAATTCGAATTTCGGGATTTTTTTTTTCTTTTATTGTTTGGATTTTGAAACTTGATTCTGCAAATCAAATATCATTCAAAATGTTGGACAAGGCAAGCCTGATGCCTGCAACATATTAATGTTGTTGTTAATGTCTCCACGCTTTTAATTGACTTCCCTTCTTAGACCTAGCAACGGTTATGTATGTGCAATGTGAGATGTGTGTGGGTGAGCTAGAAGTGGTGCAATGTATAATTTCCCCTTTATGAAATTATGAATGGAGTTCTTAACAATTAAACTTTTTTGTTTTTTTGGGTAAATGACTTATAACTCAAGTGATTAAGAACATCAAGGGTGTTTTGCGATTTTAGAAGCGACGTGCCAAAACAACAATATGATCTTCTAAATATAAGTCTTGAACGAAAATATATATATATATATATATTTGAGCCACCTAATGATAATTAACAATTAAAACTCATCAGTTTTTTTTTTTTTTTTTTTTTTTTTTTTTTTTTTTTAAAAAAAAATACTATAAAAGATTATTAAACAAATCATTCAACGGGAAACCAAATGTTGATTTTCAAATTACTAATTATCGTTATAGTAATATATTATAATATAATTATTATATTTATATATTAAACTACATGTGGGTTGTGGGGGCCCTGCCGCCGCCCGAAGTTCTTCATTTGATTTCCCTTTTGACAATGTCATTGTCGCCTATATAAGAAAATAAAAATATTGAATATTTTCTTTTCATTGATCGTGAAAAAAATGTCACATATATTCTTATGATGAATAAAAGGAAAATGAGAGTAGCCAAGAGATAGTATAGAATAAGGGACGGCATGAGGGTGTGCAAGTGGTGCCATCGTACAGGACTCCTGATTTTTAAGGGTCTCGAAATTTTTTAATGTGTATATTATATATATGCTAAAAGTCACTTTTGGTCCCTGTAGTTTGACACTTCAACCAATTTTAACCTTGTAGTTTCAATTCCGTCACTTTTGACCTTGTAGTTTCATATTTGTAGCAATTTAATGATAAATTAGTATTCATGTCAATTTCTTTGACGGTGCAAAGGGCAATTTCGTCAACCCAAAATCCTTGAGCATAAAAGCTCGTCTAAAACTCCCATAATTTCATATTAAGGCTTGAAATTGGTCATTTGGGTATAGGGTTCTTCAAAAATTAGGATTAGTGGTTGAATTTCGAGCCCTAATATGAAATGAGGAGAATTTCAGACAAGCTTTTACGCTCAAGGGTTTTGGGTTGACGAAATTGTATCTTGCATCGATAAATAAATTGACAAGAATACTAGCATATCCTTGAATTGCTACAAATATGAAACTACAATGGCAAAATTGACGGAATTGAAACTACAGGATCAAAAGTGATTGAAGTGTCAAAATATAGGGACCAAAAGTGACTTTTGGCCTTATATATATGGGTGGTGATTTTCTCACTCCCTTGTTTTTTTAATACTTTTTACTATAAGATAAAATGGAGTGTAAGTGAACAAAAGAGGAGTGAGAACATATTATTTTTTTTAAATGGAGTGTAAGTGGATAAAAGAGAAGTGAGAAAATCAGTACCCATATATATATATATATATATATATTATAGGTATTATATATACTTGAATGTGCATGACAATAACACAAGCGACTATTTGGTTGAGTTGGAAATCAACGCGTTGATTTTAGTAGGCAAGTCTGATTTGAGTTAGTATTGTGTCATTTAGTAGTTGTATCTACATTTCTTCTCTTTTTGTTAACAAGAAAAAAAAAATGAAAAACACGTTAAAAAAACAAAAATAAGGAAACACGCCAAAGAAGAGGAAAGCAATATGTACAAGTTTTCTCCAATCAACCAAAAAAATTTGTAGTGTATGTTTTCACCCACTCAAAAAAAAACAAAACAAAAAAAGTTATTGTCTTCCCTCTTCCTTTTTCTCCAATTGAAATATTAAAATTTTTGTGAATTTGATTTATGATTACCATTGCATGCTAATCGATGATGAATTTTAGTTATTAAAAAAATTATCTTATTTTGTTAAGTCATGGAAAAAAAAAGTTATCATAAATATTTTCATATGAGATTATGTGAGGGCTCCCGTTTAAGTTTTGCACAAGGCCCTCAAAATATCATGACTGGCCCTGCATAGAATGCATACCAAACTTGTTCAATGGAATTTGTATTGACATGCCTTCTAGCCAATTTCTTGGTATAACAAAGAATACTAAAATTGCAATCTAGTGAAAAAGACCTTGACATACAAACCAATGGTCTCAAGTTCAAACCCCCATGAAACCTTAGTAGTATGTGTGGGAAACAATACCCCCTTGTAGTTTAAATTTAAAAAACAGAAAACTAAAATTGAAAACCTCAAGGAAGAGTCCAATTCCTTAGTAGCACCCAACTTCTTCCATTTAGTACCACTCTTGGGCACAATTACAATAGGTTTTTAAATTGTTTATAAGGTTTATTAGGAGTTATTGGGATTTATTAGTATAGGATTTAGTATGATTCAAAAGATTTATGACATATAATTTAGTATTCATTACTTTAGGGTGTAATAGTGGTGTCATTTTAGAGTTTATGATTCAAAATAGAGGATAAACTCTAAGTAATGAAAACCCTAACCCCCTCTCTCCCAAAACCCTCCTAGAGCCATTTTCATTTTGAGGAGGGAAGAAGCCACTGTTCTTCCTCCCCACTCCCCTCTCCCCCTATTCTCTTCTTCCTTAATTTTCAGAGACAAAAGGTTTTCCCTATTTGTATTCGTTTTGTTATGATTTTCCTCTAACCATCACAGGCGGCTACATCTTGAAGTTAGATCTCCACATGCTTTTTGGCGTCTGATCTCCACCACTAACCTTTTTGCGGTTTCTTTATGTTCAGAATAAGTCACAGAAACTCTTTGGGTTCTTTGTGTAGTTTTCACCTCTCCTTTTGTGAGAGCTTTCATCTCTCCTTTGTGAGAATTTTTCATCCCTCATTTGTGAGAGTTTTAGTTCTATTGTTAAGCCTTGGTTTTTTCCAGCTTTATCTTTTTTTTTATTCTAAGTTTGCAATCTTAGTTGGGATGCCTATGCCAAAGTTTCTTCGATCCTACTTGATCATTAGTGAAAGCATACCAGATTATCTTAATTTTGATGTTAAACCGCTCCGTTATTGTATAGTGGCTTCTATGGTTGAATTATTAATGCAATCCTAGAATTTCTCAACAAAAAAAAACTCTAAGTAACGAACGTGATCTTAAACAATTTAAATAAGTAAAATGTAAAATTTGAGGTGTAATTGTGTCACGATTTGATATGTGGCTATGAAACAATTACAACTGCAATGGTTCAACCTATATACCCAAGCCTTACTTGAACTTCATCATATATAGCTTGAAAAAAATAAAAAAAACAGAAGTTGAGAAATAAAAAAACAAGGAGAACATTTAAAAGGAAAGATATATAAAACAATAATAATAGTGGGGAGTCAATTCTATCATCACACTTATTCAAGACCCATGAGTGCATCTTTGAATAAAGTCATTACACTGTTTCTTTGGCTTTATTCGTAGGCTAAGTCATCATACATGCACAAAGGTTGATAAATGTTATTAATTTAACTGCAAAAATTATCCCATTCATTTCCCTTTTTTGGGTTGGGGAAGGTTGATTATCACCTTCCTTTCCTTAGTTGAATCCAATCACTCTTTTTCATATGAAAATAACTTGTACGTCTTGACTATACATGATTGTCTGAATCCCACATTGGAATTTACTTTCGTTCATATCAATGGATCTTGACATGAAAGATAGATCAGCATATTTGATTCTTGACATATGATAGATCGCAGACGAGGAAAAGCATATAAAATATGGCATCATCTTAGAAATTTCCAATCTTCATTCTTGAGTGCTTGACAATCCAAATAAAGAAGTCGTGTTATATACAATAAGGTCAATAATTCAATCATTGAATGTTGAAAACTGGGAGGAAGCATACAAACCATGAAACCTGAAGTCTGAAATTTTAGTAAACTTGTAAAATTTCCAAGGTTACATTTGGTGGGCAAAAACTACCTGAACAGTTCCACCCGGCCAAAACCAATCCAAGCAGTTTGTTGATTTGGCCGGATCCAACTAAATCACATGAATTTTATTTCAGTTTGGTCCATTTGGAAACTTACTAAACCGAATCAAACCGTATCATTATGTTGTTCCCACACATCAATATCAAACATTGAATACCACAAATTAAAATCTCTAAACCATGGCATTTGACATCCTCTCTCACAAGTTATCCATCTAATGGTAAAAGTTTTCTTAATTATCGTTCAATTTATGGTATGAAGTTTCTGATATATGCAAGAGAATATATATAATATTTACTGATGTATAACAAATTATAGGCTTGTTTCTACAAGGGAAATTTAGAAAAGGAACAAAATTCAAAATCAGAAAATTGGGGTTCAAATACGGAAAATCATGTTTGTGCATCAATTATGGCGTTGGGAAAAGAAGGAAAGCGTATCGTTGGGATTTTCTGATCAATTGAGGAAGTTTGAAGCAATTATGGATTCTGTCAAGATTTATATTTACTTTAATGTTTTATTTTTATTTTTAGAATAAGTTATCAATCAAGATATTATTTTCCTGATATGATTTTAATTAGGATTTTTATTGTTTTCTTGTTAGCTAAGTTTTAGGAATATTCTAGAACTTAGGGTTTCCAACGATTTTATGGTTTCTTTGTTTCTATTTAATTCAACTCATAGTATTGTATTGTCGGTTAATTCAGTTTATTGTCAATCAAATACCTTTGAGTTTTACTCAATTTTCTTGTGGATTCCAATTTGTTGTTGGATTCCTACATTGTTACTTTAAGGTTATTGTTCGATCTCCCTATCCTCTTATATCTCAATGCGTCAGTTGGTATCAAAACAGGCCTTGCCTAACTCGAAGTGCCTCCAATGGCTGGTCCAGAAGAAGAAGATATGACTCGTGGAGACGGGGAACCAACCACTCTTAGAGAATTAGATGTTGTAGTTGTTCCATACTCCATGAGAGTTATTGCATAGAAGGCTTTCTCCTGCAAGTTGCAGATATAGCGGAAATATTTGATTCAAAAGCGATATGAGAAGAGAATATGAGGAAAATTGTTGCGTCTCGTGCAGAAGACAATGTCGCTTCTTGGTGGGATAAGATGCAAAAATCTATGAAGCAACAAGGTGAAAATCCTATCAGTTTTGGCGTTGGATGAAGAGACTTTTTGTGAAAAAAAATTCTTTCCTTTTGAATATGATATATAATTGTTAAGGAATGGTTACAAGATTGCTCAACTCAATATCATGGTGAGTCAAGAAAAGACGGAGAAAGATGTCAAACAAGAAGAAACTATGATGGATGTTGAATTAATAGATGATATAGTAACCCACAAGAGGAGGAAGGGATTAAAGAAAAACAAGAGATTGTGCCGATTGAAACTCCTATTGTTGTTGAAGAAGATTTCCCAAAAAATGAAGAACAACAATTGGATTCCTCTGAAATTAAAGGTATGGATAAATCTGAAGTTGGAGAGGAAAATAATTCATACACGGAGTTTGATTCTCAACTGACATATTCTAATCTTGTTTATGAAATTAATTATATGATTATTCCATCCAAGTATGAGCAAGTTCAGATGCCATAAATTGAAGAGCTTGTATACACATCAAGCTCTACTCAAGGTTCGTTTTAAAGAGAACTCAAGGTCTAGTTCTTAACAAGTGAAGGGGCCTGATGTAGGACAAATTATAAGCTTGTTCCTATGAAGGAAATTTAGAAAAGGAACAAAATTCAAAATCAGAAAATTGGGGTTCAAATATAGAAAATCATGCTTGAGCATCAATTATGGAGCTAGGAAAAGAAGGAAGGCGTATCGTTGGGATTTCCTAATTGATTGAGGAAGTTTGAAACAATTATGGATTATGTCGGTTAATTCAGTTTATTATCAATCAAATACCTTTGAGTTTTACTCAATTTTTTGGTGGATTTTGAAATTGTTACTTTAGGGTTATCATTTGATCTCCCTATCTCATATCGCTGCGTCATTTACTTAATTGCTTATGGAGGGAAATAACTGAACTAAATCAGTCACTAAATATATCAATTTGGCTCAGTTATACTAGTTTGAGGACTAAACTGAACCAATTTGAACTATGAAAGTACATTGGTTTGGTATGCATTTTGAGACAAACCTAACCAAAAAATGGGCTCCATCCATCCCTGTACAAGAATACAAGATGAATGCGCACAGATCCATACATATGAATCAAATCAGTAGATTCAATACATATGAATACCCTCAACCACCTCATTTAGTGGAGGGGTTTCAAATCATCTCATTGAATATTAAACAGAAAACTGTTTCCCACAGCTTTTCCCAACTATGATTTGAAAAGTAAACCTTCATGGTGGTCGCTCTACAATCTCAGCCAAGTAATGCAAGGATCAAATCTTAATAAGATGTTGACCCGTTTTTCTTTTCTTTGCTGATTCCTCTCAATGAAATTTGCCATGTTGCACTAAGTTACTCCATGGCCTCCCAAATGGTTGGATTTCATGCGGATCCTCCACCTAACAATAATACCGCCGCTGGGATTGGGTCGCTTGGTTTTCTCGAATGTCCATAACAACCCTCAAATTTACATGGTAGTACAAATGCCACCCGAAATATATGGGATGGCTTTACAGACCTATGGATACTTACATGTCATACATTGTTTTAAGAATGCTACCTTCGTATTCTACTTTTGTTTTCTCATCCTCATCCCGCAATGTGACCTTATGATTGAACCGACGCTTCGAGGCCACCCTTCAAGGATCGTTCATGCTAAAAATCAACAATGGTGAAAATTGTTTGGTCATTTGATTACTATCATAATCATTTCATTATCGAAATACTGTTTATTCATTTAAAAACAGTTGATTAGATGACTAAACGATTTTCAATTTAGTTGATATCTCTTGCAAAAATGAATTTTAAAAGAAGATCTAGAAATAGGTGGTTCTGAACACCACATTGCAAAATGAGGCTATATGAAAATTAAAATAAAAAAACATATAGAAAAGTACAAAAGAGAATGTAGATGTCATCCCTCTTTCTTTTTTCAAATAATCTAGTACATTATGTGAAATCATGCCTAAGGTCGATAGACCCATTCTTACGGTGTGAAGCACTATATGCAAGCTGTTCCCGAATGTAAATGAATGGAGGGCAGAGTAGTCATTGAAAAAAAGGTGTTGTCAATCAATACAAAAGGGTGAAGAAACAAAATCATGTTATTCCCTCATATTTTTACTTTTATCCTGTCTCTCTCTCTCTCTCTCTCTATCACTGTCAACCTCTTTCCATTTCCACAGAAGTCACTTGAGACTCCTTTCCACTTGCTCATTTACCATTTGCACTCTCTTTCTTCCTCTCTGAGTTTGTTGGACTGGAAGGAACTGAGTTGCTCCCCCTTTTTTCGGTAAAAATATATATCTGGCAATCTCTCGAAATGTTCCCATAAAACAAAGTAAGAACAAAATCCACCCCCAAACACATCATAAGCCTTTCAAAGTGGTTTCTAGGATTGATCAAACAAAGATTCAAAGAAACCTCGGAACATAGACTAGCCAAAGAAAAAAGAAATATATTATATTATATTAAGCTAGCTAGCTCAGCCCTACTCTTCTTTTCCACCTCTCTCTCTCTCTCTCTCTCTCTCTCTCTCTCTCTCTCTCCATATATATATATATATATATAATCTTCCATCTTCACCATAATTGAAAACCCAGCTCAATTGAGGCATTTCCACTACCACTGTACATGCTCATAATTTCTTATCAAATCCATGGATTCGCTTCAAGAATTCAACCCTTCCAACGCTTCAAACAGTTCAAGCATCAACATCAACACCACCACTACCACCACCAGCAGCAGCTCCAATACAGCACCTGCGGCCTCACCCTCATCAGCCACATCCTCCACTCTCAGCCGCTACGAGAACCAAAAGCGGCGAGACTGGAACACCTTCGGGCAGTACCTCCGCAACCACAGGCCACCGCTGTCCCTCGCACGGTGCAGCGGGGCCCACGTGCTTGAGTTCCTCAGGTACCTAGACCAGTTTGGGAAGACCAAAGTGCACACTCAGCTGTGTCCCTTCTTTGGGCATCCAAACCCTCCTGCACCGTGCCCTTGCCCTCTGCGCCAAGCTTGGGGAAGCCTAGATGCCCTCATCGGCCGCCTCCGAGCAGCTTTTGAAGAGCACGGTGGGAAGCCTGAGGCCAACCCTTTTGGGGCTCGTGCTGTGAGGCTTTATCTGCGTGAGGTTCGCGATTCTCAGGCCAAAGCCAGAGGAATTAGCTACGAGAAGAAGAAGAGGAAGCGCCCACCACAGAGTAGTAGTACTACTAGTGCTCTTCCAGTTCAAGCAATATTGCCTCCAACTCCTCCTCCAGCTCCTCCTGGTGCCAGCTAAATCAGTAAGAAGCTGTTTGGTCTTTTGGGATCATCAGAATCTTCATTATTTCATCTCTAGCATAAACATAATTGTCTTTATTACCTCCTCTTCTTTGCCTTAGCTATGTTAATGGGTATTTAGGGTAGCCTTATATTCACACTCCACAAAGCGATTCTTGCATTCCTCTCATCAAGAGTACAAATATCACCGTCATAACAACGCTGTCATCTGCACTCCTATTGAGACGACATTACAATTCCTCTCAACAGGAGTGTAAATAACATTGTCGTGACAGTGTTATTATTTGCACTCCCCCACCAGAGAGGATTCGAGAGGAGTGCATGAAGCTTTCTGAGTAGAGTTGTTGAGCCTTCATTATCATCCTCCTTTGTATTTCCCTTTTTTTTAATCAGAAACATGCTTAATTAGATTGTCATATATTGAAGTATTGCGTGCACTATTCTGTGATTCCACTGGTAAATTAGCAAACAGTAGTGGGAGTAATGCATATGTACTAGTTGTAGTTGAGGATCTGTGTAGACTTATCATAAGATATATGTCATAGATTTATGTACTATAAAAGGTCAATTTGTGACTAGTAATAGATTTTGCAGATCATGTTCTATGTCTCTTTATGAAAATGATCATTTTTTTGTTATTTATTCTAGTTTTTTAATGGGTATTAGGTGGATATAGCTTTTCAGAGATCGATCCCGTGTCAGATTTGTCTAGCACTATGTATACAGTCTTAGACTTGTTTATTTTTGGTATAAATAGAGGTCAATAGAGGTCATTTTTCTCTTCCCCTTTCGTTTTCCCCAATATATTTCTAGCTTTTCCTCACTGTCGAAGTGCAGTGACGAAGAGCAGCACAAAAACCTTTTTCAATCACTAATGGTAGAAAGTACATATGGAATTTCTGCAAATAAATTCATGAGTCAAACTTATTCAGTATATGCATGTGGGAGATGGGTCCTTGCCGATTATATGAGCTGCGCGCTTCATTTATTGTGCAAATCCACAACCCATTTCTCCAATCTTAATGTTTCCAAAAGAGGGAGAAATACATTAAATAGGTGAAGTATTACATGAACCCTAATGATAAAATATGATATATATGTTCAGTCGTAAACAATAAGCTAGAAAACAATGGAATCACATAGAAGAAGCAAACAAATGAAACAAAGTACTTGCATTTGTGCACACTATAATGTTATCAAGGCTTGTGTTAAAACCATTAATATACTTGCATTTGTGCACTTGTTTGTAAAACAAACATTAAAAATGAAGGAAAACGAAATCTTTCCTTATCTTGGCATTGTTTGATTTTTAATCTAAGTTATGCATTATAAATTTAGGGGTTCTCCACCGCTACGGTATAAGATTTAATGTTTAAATTCAAAGATACATGATAACCATACTAGAGTTTAATTGTAAAACTCTAAGGACTTGTCTGATAGAGAGGACTAGACTAGCAAAAATGCTGACATTTCATATGCATTCAAAACATGATATGGATATGTTGTTTACCAATAGGATATAAGTTTGCGACATTCGGGAGCTTTGGAGCTTCATATATACTAAAACTGAAGGATACATATTAAGCATTGAATTTGTAAATTTTGTAAGACAAGGATCGGATTTAAGTCCAATTCACACATAAGTACTTAGAGTCTTTGCTATATTTTATTTCATATAGTACAAGAGGGCATTATTTATTTGACTTGATTATCATGATACGTCATAATATATATTTAAGGTTTGGTATGGGTCCCTTTTTTATACTGGACCTTTCTTTTTTGTGCTGTTTTTCATTTTTTGTATGTATAATGAGCATATGAATATGAATCAAATTAAATTAAATTAGCCTTTGCTTGGATGTAGAGAAGTGATTGTTAATTAATTAATTGGTCTAGTAGCTACTCATGTCATATATTGGCGCCATACTCGTCAGATTGATGGAACTGTGGATGTGAACAAATATCATTGCCTATATTTGTATAGCATGTCATATTAATAATGTTTTCTTATCTGATAATTGAGCATTTTATATTATATTGAGACAAGCATAGTATCGCATGGTTAATGATCCGGAGTGACAATTAATAGTTTAATAACATAACATAGTATCGTAGATTGTCCGCATAATAAGAATATTTCGATGTACCTTCTGAGTAAATGTTATTTGCAATCCTAATAGTGCGCGGTAGAGTGTAAAGAAGCTTATGTTTAATCATAACATGTTGTTTGGCTCAGATTAATTTGAACTTGTTTTATGAGCTAAGGTTCTTTATTTAAACATGCGAAACAAGTTTAAATGGTGATCTTTCTGGATCATCAAGACGTGAAAAATCAAGATCCCATGCTTTGTTTGCTTATTTGTATGACCAAAACAAGAAGCAACTTTGGTTGAAAGTTTGAGTCCTAATTGGTATCCATGTTTGAATCACAGATCATCGATGATTAGGGATTAGATTACAAGCTAAGCTAACAAAACTTCTTTTCTTCTTTTACTTTCAGCTCAGATATCATTGTCTTATTTGGTAACACGGTTTCCCGCTTTATATCTTGTAAGTACTAAGCCAGGAATTGCCAATGTACATGCCTAAGTATCTGGTGATCAAAACCCCACCTTTTCTGTCATTTTGTCAAACCAAACACAGCCATATATCATTGGCCTTCTTGCTGGGTTTAGAGCAAAACTAGCCAAAGTACATACCTATATTTTAAGCTTTGGTAACTTATACATATATAGAAATGCATACATGGAATATTTTGTTGTGTTCATGCAAAGTTTATGTAATGTCATGTAAGTTTTGGTAACTTATACATAGTCTGTTCCTATCATTTTTCCTAGTCTGCTAATTGACTAGCTAGATAGTTTGTAACTTGGTGTTAATTGCCCCCAAATCATGCCTCATTTTACTCTCTCAGTGTGGTCTACTCCATCAACCTTCATTCATCAACCTCCATCATGCCATGATTTTCTCCTTTGATTTAATGTTTGTTTCCTTTTTTGTTCTTTTTTTGAATACAAGCGATATTGGGGGAGGGAAGAATATCGAACTTAAGGACCTCAAGTGCAGGTTTAAATGCTCTTGACTACTTGAGCTACAAGCCCCTGCATGTTTGTTTCCCTTTTTTAGTGAATGTTGTGTGTGTATTTGATGCTTTGCACCACAATGAAATATATGAAAATTATCATTTTCTATTACATACTATAACACTTATCATCCCACCATCTGAAGGTTGATTAATTAAGAAGAAAAAAAAACTTTTGTAAGTGAAATGCTCGCAAATTTGATTGAAATTCGACATGTTCTTTTGGTGTACAAGTTTTTTTCTCTTAAATCTCTTTGAAATTTTCTTTCTTTACTTAATGTTTGTTTTTTTTTTTTTTTTTTTTTTTTTTTTTTTCCTTCTCTTGGGTGAATGAATAATTAATCACTGCACGTATTTGATATAGTCACATCTTTGATTGAAGGTTAATCTTGAGATTGTTTGAAAAGGATCGTGCATTTGGTTAATTTGGTACGTGTAGTTCCCAGCAATCACTGCGCATGTGCAAAATGTGTGTGCCTGAATGTGTTAGCTTGAGAGTTATCTACAAAAGTAATGCTATATATATAATAATGCATATAGCCTCTAGCTATCAATAATTTTGGAATCCCATGTGTCAATCTTTTCGTTGTCGCCTGGTGGTTCAACTGGGAATAATTTCAGGTACCCAAACTCTTGTAGTTGCAGTTTCATTCAAGAAACCGGTTATGATACATATTCTGCTTTTAAAAAGTTCAATTTTATTCTCAGTACTTGGTACCAATTTGATCCAAACCGATACTCTCATAAAGTTTGATTGGATTGGATAATGCTTAACCATAGGTAAATTGAATTGAACCGAACCAAGTGTAACAATTTAATACTAAATTAATTATTTTACTACATATGTATTTTTTTTAGTACCAGCGATACTCTGAACTACATCGGAGGGGGTTTCTCACACATACAACTAAGATGCAAAGAGGATTCGAACCTAAAACTTTAATCTGCAAATTAATACTATTTTCCACTAAACTAGACCCGTTGGCCATATTTTTCTCTTATTACTTACCAAGAAAGAAGTTAGTATTCGATAAAACTGAGGCTAGCCTTGTTCCTCAAAACGCCAGCCATTAGTAACCTAAAACTCTTCCCTCAGACCAAAAAAAACAAAAGAAACTTAAATTCTTCCCCTTGTAGGCACAAACAAACCACCACAGTAGCAGTCACATATTCATGAATCATATTGTAGAGCAACTTTTCACGTTCCGATCGAGGACAAAAAAAATATTTACCAAAAATGAAACAGGTACGAGAACTCCACATAATTCAGTTCACTGCTTCCATCTCAGTCATTCGTCTTTCATTTATTTTTTCCTGTTGTTTTCATCGCACGTGCTGTCCTGTCATTCATGTCGGTCAATAGCATGATCTCAGACTGATCTCTGTAATGCAACTCTCGTGGCTTCATCAAGGCCTATCACTGTCCCCTCTTTATTTGGACCCTAAAATGTGACGCCATCTTCACCGACTCCACAGTTGCTTCTTTGTTTTTTTTTTTCTGGCCATTAGACTCACAGTTACTTTCCTCGCAGTAAAAGAATTTATTTCACAACTCGGGTCAGAATTCAATGTTTGTATATGATCCCACCGCACCGCATGAGTGATTCAGTTTGGCCAATCACATCACCTGGCTCATATTATGAACAGTCAGTCTGGTGGACGAGAAACATTTCTTAATTGTTAGTTGTATATAAGTATACATATATGTGCAACTAATTTGAAACTAATTGATAATAAATAGAGAGGTTGAAGATGTTTTAAATACTCATGCAAAGTTTTCATTCTTTGAAGTGAGATATTCTGAACACGCTTTCCTTCGCATATGGTGTTTTTTGAACTTAACACGTGGACAATTCTTATTGAATAATGTGGAAGCACATATGATTGAGGAGAGGAAATCGGAAGTGCGATTTGTTTGATCAAGCAGGTTTGTCATGGATATGCTGATAGGAACCCTTTTGTTGTCTTTACAGATTCTAGTTCTTCAAAGGAGATCGGTGAGCGCTGAAGCCATGAAGAGCTTCATCATAAGCGTATACGAGAGATGCAGATGAGGTTAGAGTAGGAGATGATGAGGACTTGAGGGATTCGACTATGGAAGTATACCAGCTAAAAGTCTTGGGCATGGCGTATATGTATATGTTCCTATGAACAATATTAATATATTTGGACCTCTTTTCATAAATTGTTTCGGCTTGTATATGCATGGGCGGTTCCAGCCTGTGGCAGGCCGGGCTCATGCCCAGCCCAAATTTATGTTAAATAAACATTACTCACACTTTTCTCTCCTCTCTTCTCTTTTGTCCGGCTCTAATTTTTGTTAAAAAAAAATTACATACACTCTCAACTCTCTCCTCTCCTTTTCTTTAGGGTAATGATTTCCCACTCTAATTTTATCCACCACTCTTTTTTTATTCTTTTCCTCACACTCTCCTCTCTCCTCTCTCCTTTTTTTATTCTTTTCCTTACACTCTCCTCTCTCCTCTCTCCTTTTTTTAATTCTTTTCCTTCTCTCCTCTCGATCTCTCTTTTTTTCTGTTGTTTTCCTTCTCTTTTCTCTCTTTTTTCTTTTTTTTTCTCCTTCTCTCATCCCTCCTCTTTTTTTTCCGTTCTTTTTCTTCTATCTTCTCTCCTCTCTCTCTCTCTCTTCTTCTCTCCCTTTCTTATTTCTTCCTTTTCCTTCTCTCTTTTTGTTAGAAAAGTATTACCTACATTACTTATGATTATTAAAAAAATTTGTCTTGCACAAATATAACTATTTCAGAAATTGCGAAACATGATATGGAGCTCGAGGTGGAAACCTAAAAACGGATGTCATAATAAACGTTTATAAAAGGAAACAAGGAGAGAAATGAGGTCACAACTCGTTATAAAAAAATAAAATAAAATAAAAAATAAAAAAAACCTAGCTCCGCTAATTTTCTTCCTTCCCATTTCTCTCAAAATAAATCTTGTTTTTTTAAAAAAATTAATGTAGTCTTCTATATTATCTTTCTTTTTAATGTGAAATAAAAAAAATTTCTATTTTTTTATTTTGGTTTTTATTTTAGTTTTTGCATTTGTAGATATAAATGCATTTGAGGGAAGGGCTTATTACGTCTCCTCTCACTATGTAATTTTTTTTTTTTTATGTTTATTAATGAAATTCACTCGTTTCGTCAAATTTGTTCTATAAGTTTTGCCCGGTCGGCTTTCGAATCCTGGAACTGACATTGTGTATATGACTTGGCAAAAGAAATAGCAGACATAGCCAACGAGAGTTGGTTGAGTTGGTAATAATCATTCTCTTCACTATTAAGGCTTAGATTCAAGTCCCGCTGTTAACAATCTCTCTTGGTGGGTAATCTATAAGAATTTATATTTATTTTATTTTTTAAAGGCTAAAAGATATATTGTGTTCTTTATTTGCATAAGCTTTTGGTATAAAACTCGATGAGTAATTTTTTTTAATAGTAATTGAAAGAACATTAATAATTTATAATGCATGTTGTTTTATTAAAGATGTATAGTTAAGTACTTAAATTTGTAGGTTAATTGTCGAGGGGGGTTACCACAGTGGTTGTGGTCCTCGCCTGCTTGGCATCCAGAATTGAAACCTTCTTTCCTCCCGATGTAACAAAAAAAAATTAGTAAGTTAATTGTTTGACAATTTAGAAATGTGCAAGCTCACTTCTTTGTAAACACCAATTGGTATTTAACCCATTTGGGGTTCTCATGTAGCATGCTTGTAGTAGAACAAGTCGGTATATATGATGTCGCTTTTAGGACTTCTCATATATGCATCCTATCTAAAACTTTTTATACAAGTTCGTACCATGGTAAAGTTAGCTGGCCCATTACGTAAGGAGAAAGCGTAGAATTTGATTCAAATAAGAGGAAATTTATATAAAGAACTTTTCTTTTGCTCTTTTTTTTTCTTTTACTGAAGTGCTAAATTACGTTGTTGCACTGCTACCCAAAAAATGTTATCCATGTACTCGAAATTATTTAACTTGTAGTTATTGCTCATCAAAATGAGTTATTTGATGTAATTCCCCCAAGAAAATATATAGCATGTCACACATTGTCCTTTAAATCATCATGCTACATTATCTCTTTTTGTATCTGGTCGTTGGTACTTGACATCATCCTTCATTTCATGAAAGAATTAGGTTGGCATCATTATCGATCGGCATGTTTATTAATCTATAATTGTTTATTAAATTCCCCTAAAATTGGAATTGAAACTAGTTTGATTACTAATATGTCTTTGTTCTAAATAAATTATTTTATATTTAAATTACTCCAAAATCAAGAGTTGAATTCATGATTTTGTATGGGGCCTATTTATATATATATTATTAAAATGCAAATGATAGTTTAAACTATAAAAGGGAGGGGAGGTTTCACACACACACTACGGAGGTGCTATAGAAGTTCGAACCTAAGACTACTGGTATGTAAGTCAATGACATTTTCCACTAGGCTAGATCCCGTTGACAAAAACTCGTTTACATTTTCATTCATTTATGTGAAGTAAACACAGAAATCCGTAATCAAAATCAAAATAAGGAGTTGTACAATCTTCCCTTCCTATATTTGCCCTTGTCCTTGTTCTCGCTGAAACTTAAAAGAGTGATTTTTCACAAGATGGGCCCAATTTCAGTTATTAAAACAGGTTCAAGCCCAATCGCCAATCGTTGTAGTCATGGCAAATTGGTCTAACGTCCCAAATTGATCTCTTGACCCATTGGGTGGGTTCAGTTCAGAGTAAGAATTTTTTATATATAAAAAAGTGGAACCCACAGTATCCACCGAGTCCGCCCTCACATGGAATGGAACAAGTGGAGCAACCGCACCTCTGAGGAGGACCCCCTGAAAGTGCAGCACCATATCATGGAATCGTAGGTGGAGTGGAGTTGTTCGTTAAGTTGCTCCTTTTGTAACTCCCCATTGCTGGGTTTCGGATCCCACAAGTGCTTCTTTAGGTGCTGCTTCAACTTTTCTTTTTTGTGATCATAGAAAACCCAAAGTAAATTATATGACAATGTTTAACTCATTTAAAGGAAATAAACTTTAAAGACAGACCTTAATTAAGAACACCCATGTAAAATCGATTGGAAAATATGTGAAGGGGAACAATAGTTGGTGAGTGTAGTGGTGAGCAACAAATTACAAAAGGCTAATGAAGAAAATGAAGGGAAGACTGCCAGGCTAGCTCAACCGAAAGCTTCAATTCAAAGCAAGGGATCGTCAAGGACAAGTGTGGCATGATTAAGACCTTTATGATTTTCAAAGTTGTCAATGACTTGTATAAAAACATCGTGGGAGAGAATGATTTTGCGTAATACTAGGAAGGAAGCTCAAAATGGAAAATAATGATAATAAAAAAACAAGATTTGCAACTTAAGTGATTAAGAGTATTTATGCATGCGCTCGAGATTCTAAGTTCGATTCTTCCCTCTCTTAATATCAATTGTATAAAAATAAAAAAATAACAACACCAACTCATTAAGAAACTCTTTACTAATCCAACTGTCCTAACCATAATTAAGCTGCAATATAGTCTAACAGTCCCACCAAACAATGATCTATATGTAGTGATAAGTTAGTGGATGCTGTGTTTTCATTTTCATGTTAAATTATGGAAGGCAGATCTTAAATCCACTCCAACCTTCCTTATCACAGTTTCCCTTGACCACCAGTTCACCACATTGGACATGGTGCATGGCAACTGGCAAGTCACATGCTAAGCTCTTTCCAGAAGAGCGTTGGCCAATCTTTTTCATGATTAGACTTCATCCCGTATATTATCTTGAAGACTTTTTTTATAAAAAAATCTATAATTTAAACAACTCGCATTAATTAAGAGTGTTGAAGTACTAATCAATTGGTATGTTGACAAAAGAAGTGCTTGCCATGATATAGGCTTCCCTCGTTGATAAGAATTAGAGATATTTTGCAGGAATTTGTAGCTTAAGTGATTAAGAGCATTTATCTCAGTATATAAGGTTTTAGGTTCGATTCTTTCTCCTCTCTCATATCATTGTATAAAAAAAAAAAAAAAAAAAAAAAAAAAAAAAAAAAAAAAAGAAAAATCTAACAAGCAAGGGAGATTCAATCTTAGCTGAGAATTAGTTCTCTCTCTACTGCAACAAGGTCTAGTATAATGGAAAGGGCCTTAACTTATAAACTAGAAGTCTCAAGTTCGAACCTCCATAACATCATAGTTATGTGTGTATGAGAAATTCTCATCTCTTGTAGTTTAGACTATCGCTTGTACTAAAAAAACACACATAAGCGATGGAGATTCAAACTTGAGATTTCTTTCAACTTTAGAGTAACATTAAACAGTTAATAGAACACATAATTCTCCAATTTTATAACCATATATATATATATCATTTAAAACCTGGCAAAGAGAATTTGGACACTACTTGTTATCATAAATAAATGAAAAGTAAGTGTTAAAGTATTGAGAGGAGAAGAACGTAGAACAAAGGAGTTGAGAGAAGGAGATTGTCAAACTTTGTATGTGCAAGCTTAGGGTATTTTTTTTATAACTTTTTCTTAAAGAGAAAATTCTAACTTAAGATCTCTTCTAATATTTTGAAAGAGAAGTAACACTAAATAAATAATTAATTGGTTGTAATCTTATTTGTACGTTATAATCCATACAGAAATCGACAATAAAAATATTAAGGGTTTGTTAATAATAATATATATTGAGGTTAAAGTCGCTTAATGGTTGAAAACTAGTGAAGTGATTGGACTTCTGGCGGCAAGTATAGTTATTTGTTAATTGTCGTCTTTGTCAGATGTGTCGGTGAGGCTTCTCTTTATGTACATTAACATCTCATTTAAATTAGTCCTGTCATATCATATATATCTCGATCAAGTCCATAAATACGTACAATCCTATTACGATACAATAAGAATATTACAAGCACATAGTGGCGGAAAATACTTCCCTTCTTATCATGTAAGTAGGCGTTTTTATATTTCTGCAAATAGCAATGTGATATGTGTACATAAGTTTTTCTTTTTATATTTTTAATAAATTATTTTCGCAAATGTATCAAATTGTAATTCGTAAAAAAGATAAATTTTCCTGACAAGTAAGAAGGGTAACAATATCCCACAGTGACACATAATTGCCATAATATATTTTTTTTTAATCCCAAACTTTCTTCCTTTTGTCTTTATGTTCTTGTTCTGATCAAAGCGATGTCATGCTACCAATTTTTTTTTGTGGTGTCATGGTAAACGTTTAGAATTTAAAATCTAATATGTGCTGTCCAACTAGAGATATAGTTAAATAGAAATTTAGAAGACTGTAGTTTTGACCATAAACACAACACAACAGAAGTTTTGAAGATCAACTTGGGTTATTTTCCCCCTTTAATGGCAGCCATAAATGTGGTTCATAATTCAAGTATGAATTGTGAATTAGATTTACCCTGTCTGTGATTAAATCTGAAAGTGAACTTTCGCATTTATGAATTTTTATTGAAGTATGGACCATAACGATATCGACGTAACAGTTGAACACTATTTGCCCCTCTTTCTCTTGGGCTGAGACTCAAATATAGAATAACAAAACCCAAAAACTCTTGAGATCTAATCTCCCTCCTTTCTTTTTTTGCCTCCTCCCTCCCCTTTCCTTTTAAGGAAGTATCAGAGCGTCTCACTTTGGATCCTTTCATACTAAAGCAGGGATATTTATGGACCACTGTCTGACTTACCCACTTCGTTATTCGATCGAAACTCAAGTAAGCTCTTGCTCCATTTTCCATTTTGCAAAAAGTATTGATCTTTTGCTGGATCTGGGTGAATTTTCATTCTGGGTTTGGTTTATTTGGTGGGTTTGATGCTTACTGATATGAATTTGGTAGTTTTTTTTAGTGCAAGAGTGAAGGGTTGTTGATCAGTTTCTGTTCTGCAAAATGTAATTGGATTTTTGCCCCGGATCTGTGAGTAAACTTCATTGAGTGCTGTCATTGTTTCCCTTTCAATGCAGTGGAGAAACATGGACCAACATCTATTTTCGTTTATATATATATTGCTTATGCTGGATTAATCACTTTCATTGCTCTTTCATTGCTTAGTTGCCAATTTACCAGATACAATTGTACCTGGTTAGCATCAAGTTGCTTTTCCCACTTTATCAATTAATGGTCCATAGGTGTTTCTTGGATGCTTCAACTCTTGTGAGGCAAATTAGCAACTTTACGTTTAATTTTGACATTACCGGGGTGATTAGGAATAGCTGTTATTTGACAATTTTTTGTGTGTGATTCTAATAGATGGTGTTTGAGTGGTAGGATCCAATTTTTTATTCTCTGTGCCCTTAATTATTTAAATATGTTTTGTATGATTACTGGACTGCTTGAGTATTGTATCTTGATTGCCAAGAATGAGCAAGAATATCTTTTCGTTTGTTCTTAACTGGTGCAACAGTATTTTGCACCCTTGTTCGTTGAGCTTTTGAACTGAGTATGCATGCAACAGCAGAACTAGCACCTCTTATTATGTCCTGATGCGCTGCAATTTTTGATGGTGTTGTTTCGTAATGTTTTACAGGTTTATTTTATCTAGTCTAATGGATCTTTAAGAAATTTGTGGCATTGTCTTTCATATAAGAGCTTTGGAAAGGCAACGCTTGGCATTTGCAACAGAGAATTACATAGCAGATATTTTTAGGTAGAAGAACTTCAAAACTACGTAAATGACGAGGGGGAGATCTGATCTGTCTCAAAAGAAGCGTATAATCACATCTCTCTGTGTTTTGGGAATCTTTCTTGGTTTCCTGTATGTATATCATGGATCCATTTTTGGCTCTCAAAGTCATGGTGCATCAGCACTAGAATATGGTAGCAGATCCTGGAGAAAGCTCGGTTCATCTTATTTGGGAGGGGATGAAGATAATGATAGCAAGCAGGATGAATCTTCAACAAAATATGGGCAGGAAGATGGAGAGGAGGATGTCATTATGAAGAGCTTCCCTGTGAGTTCTATATTGCTAAACTTGGAACCCTGTATCTTCTTCCCCCACCGTCCCCCTCTCCCTTCCCCCCCCAAAAAAAATCCTCCAAATGCCCTCTTATCTTCTGATGAAAATATTTGATTTTAACCTGTAAGTTTTGGACTGTTTTGTTTGACATGTAGTGTCCTTGTTTCATTTGTCTACTCATGATTTTTAAAGGTTTGTGATGATCGGCATTCAGAACTTATTCCCTGCTTAGACAGAAATCTTATATACCAAATGAGACTGAAGCTGGACCTGTCTTTGATGGAGCACTATGAGAGACATTGCCCTGCTCCAGAAAGGCGGTACAATTGCTTGATTCCTCCTCCACCGGGGTACAAGGTATTGTTGTGTTAAAGCTTAGTAAAACTGGTGTTTATCTTCTTATTCTTGCAGTTATCTTCTATTCCCAGATTATGTTGATAGTAAACATTCCTGTTGTTAACTTGATCTACAGGTCCCAATCAAATGGCCCCAAAGCAGAGATGAAGTTTGGAAAGTAAACATACCTCATACTCACCTTGCACAAGAGAAATCTGACCAGAACTGGATGGTTGTAAAAGGTGAAAAGATAGTGTTCCCTGGGGGAGGCACACATTTTCACTACGGAGCGGATAAGTATATTGCTTCAATTGCAAATGTAAGATTGCTTCCACTTTGTCTTTTTCAAGAAAAGTATTGGTGGCTGACATTAACCCTTTAAATATATTTGTGAACTTCAACTTTACTTTGGCTGTATGGGATCTTGCGAACTTTTATCTACCCATTTCCTATTGATTGAGTGCTTGTATTTCTATATTTAGAATTTCAGCTCCTTTGGTACATTTTAGACATCTTGTGTTGCATGGATGAAGCAATAATGATTATGTTGTTTTCAACTGGCAGATGCTCAACTTTTCAAAAAACAATTTAAACAATGAAGGAAGGTTACGAACAGTTTTTGATGTTGGTTGTGGAGTTGCAAGTTTTGGAGCCTATTTGCTATCGTCTGATATCATAGCAATGTCCTTGGCACCCAATGATGTGCATCAAAACCAGATCCAATTTGCTTTAGAAAGAGGAATTCCAGCATATCTTGGTGTTCTAGGGACCAAAAGGCTTCCTTACCCAAGCAGATCCTTTGAACTTGCTCACTGTTCCCGTTGTAGAATTGATTGGCTTCAAAGAGATGGGATCCTTCTTCTTGAGCTGGATAGGTTGCTCAGACCAGGAGGCTACTTTGCATACTCATCTCCAGAAGCATATGCACAAGATGAGGAGGATCTTAAAATATGGAGAGAGATGAGTGCCCTTGTGGAACGCATGTGTTGGAGAATAGCTGCAAAGAAGAACCAAACTGTCATTTGGCAAAAACCACTAACAAATGACTGTTATATGGAAAGAGAACCTGGTACTCAACCTCCTCTCTGCCGATCTGATGATGATCCGGATGCAGTATGGGGTGTGCCAATGGAAGCTTGCATCTCAACATACTCTGATCGTGAGTGTTTCCTTCGTATGTTTTATTTTTTACATCAACGGAAACTGGTTTGAAATAAACTTATATTTGGTATCGTTGTGCGATTTAAGGTGATACTGGCATATTTCCAATTATTTGGTTGTTTATATGCCAAAAATAGACAAAATCAACATCGGGAATGACTTGAAGGGCACACAAGGAATGCAGGAATGATCTTCATAGCAATGTTCTTGTATAACTTCTTCAAATAACTATGGTTAGATATCTAGATTCTAGACAACACGAGAACAAAATAATTGAAATTAAGAGTAAATGGGCTGTGTGCCACCTGGGATGGGAAACAGTTTTTTTTAATACTAAATATGTCATCAGTGTTTGAGAAAAATAAAAAACGAAGAAATTGTTATCACTGCACAGTATATTTTTGAACTGTTCTACATTTTATTGTTTTGTCCTGATTTGGTTCTTTTTAATATGATTGTTGTGTGCTCCAGAAATCATGATTGTGATTGTGATCTCAAAACCTCTGAAAATGTTTTTTTAACACTTAACACACACCCGGTCTTCTACTGCTCTCAAATTTGAGGTGCCAAAAAAGATCTGGTCATAACAATTAGCAGTGATATTTTCATTGTCATCATTATTCATGACCTGCTTTGAAGATCTAGTGATTTCTTTTTTTCTTTTTCTTTTTTCGGTTTTCCATATTGTTTTGTAGATTTATGTGAATGTTTTTCTTCCCGTCAATGTAGGTCATTATTTTCTTGTTGACGAATACCTAAACATAAGCAGCATTGGTTTTCAAACTATTTAAAGGAAAAACCATTCATAATTTTATGGGGATGCCTTATCAAGTAGATTTAACCTGACTATGGATCTGTCTGCTAACCAATGTTTTCTCTTGGCATAACCAGATGACCATAGGGAAAAGGGGAGTGGTTTGGCTCCCTGGCCAGCTAGATTGACAGCTCCTCCTCCTCGACTTGCTGATTTTGGCTATTCAAATGAAATGTTTGAAAAGGATACGGTACAATTGCAAGCACTCTGTTTACACATTTTAGATTGTAATTTTGCACTGTTTGCTTTATGGATGTACTACTCAGAAACATGTTAAATGAATTCATTGCTTTGGTATTGCTCTTATTGTGCAGGAACTTTGGCGACACAGAGTTGAGAATTATTGGAATCTCTTGAGTCCAAAGATCGAATCAAACACTCTGAGGAATGTGATGGATATGAAATCAAACATGGGGTCCTTTGCAGCTGCTCTGAAGGACAAGGATGTTTGGGTGATGAATGTTGTCCCTGAAGATGGACCAAATACACTTAAGCTGATATATGACAGAGGCCTTATAGGCTCCGTTCACAGCTGGTATGCAAATCAAGTTACTGAAATATGTAAAGCATGTCATTTGGATGAAACAACTCATTTAATATTATATCCATTTAAGGTCTGTTCCTCCATCATGTTTTTTACACCTCGAGTCATAGAACTTTATAGAACCTTCATGTTAAGTAGGGTTGGGCATATGTTGCCTTTCTAGACTTAGTGAGCAATATAGATCCATTTAGGGTGTTAGAAAATATCTAACTTGGCTTAGTGGCTGCAAGCAGCCAACAGTCTTTGAAACTTTGTCTTGATATGTTCCTAACTCAGTGAACCTATTTCATGTTAATCAGTTACATGATTGATTTACATCTTTTGCTCATTTTTCAAAATCATGCCTTAGAGATTGTTAGGATAAAAAGAAGATTCAGATTGCATTAGGATTTGTTGTATTGTGATTAACTGGAGTGTCTACTTTGACAGGTGTGAAGCCTATTCGACATACCCCCGCACTTATGATTTACTCCATGCTTGGACTGTATTCTCTGACATAGAAAAGAAAGAATGTAGTGCTGAGGATCTGTTGCTTGAGATGGATCGCATACTCCGGCCTACTGGTTTTATAATCATCCGTGACAAACAATCAGTGGTAGATTTCATTAAGAAGTACCTAACGGCATTGCACTGGGAAGCAGTGGCAGTAGCCGACTCCAGTATGGATTCAGACCAGGATGGAGACGACGTTGTGTTTATTATCCAAAAGAAAATATGGCTGACAAGTGAAAGCCTCAGGGATTCGGAATAGGAAAATGCCTCGTCAGTCCCTGTTTCAGTTTCCCATTATTTATCTGCTGCTTCAAGGGATTAAAAGCATGTCCCAAGCAGTGATCTAGTAAGAGTAAATTTTGTAGCATTAAGCGATGTTTACATCATTTCTTTCTTTTTTCTTTTTTCTTTTTTCTTTTTTTCTTTTGTCCTTTTGGGTATTGATTTTATTTATAAAGCAAAGGACTAACTGCATCTATAGGCTACTCTTCAATATTTTTTTTTCCTCTCTTTTTGGATTTTCAGTAAGCTACTTTGCTATTCATTAATAATCAAATCATATGGCTTCCAAATTATAAAACTTAGATTTTTCTGCTTTGCCAATGTTCTTCTAGACTCAGTATTTCAGTTCATGCTGTTTTTTTTCCTTGTCCTTTTCTATTTTGTTATTTGAGGGAGGCAGGATTGTAAATGCCATCATGGTCTCTGTATCGTGAAAAAGACATGCTATACTATACTTTCAAGTATGGCAATAATGTAATCAGGTGACGATAGTGGCAAACTCCCATAGTTTCTAGATAAACAAGAAAATAACTATGAAAAAACGCTGTTGTTTATGTTATTTGGATGGTCCTATAAATGGTCTCCTGGGTGTGCGTAAGTGTAAAAGAATTCTCAATAGTGTAAAGCAAAATCTGACGAACAAGTCCCTTCGGGTGTTGGGACATCCAATAAAATTAGAAAGATACAGAGAAGATTAGCATGGTCCATATGCAAGGATGACATGCAATTGGGAAAATCTGAGGAACAAATGCTTTCTTTCTTCATCAATATTTTATTTAAGGATATTGTTTGCCTCCGTTATAAGGAGACACTTCTCCTTTCTGCAAATCACAGTTTGACATATATACAAAAATAATTCATCAAAAATATAAAAAGAAAAACTTTTCCACATATGTCACACTGCTATTAGCAAGAATGTAGAAATTCATACTTACATAATATGGAGGAAGTATTTTTCAAACCTGTCAAATTTATGTGCCACAAATTGAATCTGATGGAACTTGACAAAAGTTCCTTTCTTGTTTAATTTGATTCTCTTTCTTCCACATTATTTGACTGGACCTCTCGTCTATCCACTTGAGCACACATCCATGCCATGGTATGTAATGCGGCAACGACAACTCACCAAACCATAATGCCCATCATAGAAGACAGATTGTTCCTGTTTGAAGGAGGAGGCTCTCAACAAAACAGCTAATAACATAAAAACAAATCCAATCATTCAACAAAAATATAAAGGAAAAACTGATAGAGAGAGTTGTACATCAACAAGCACAGCTTTTGTACCCGTATCAAACTGTAATTTGTGTATAAGGAAGAATGACTCCTTTTAAGTAAATAGTCGGATATTTCTTCTGTTTCTTACTCAGCTTCGACACAGGGCTTTTCAATGTTTGCGTTTCTTTCCGTGTTGGTACCGTGTTTATGTTGAAAGCGACCTCACTTAGACGTTTAAGGTTAAGTGTGTTGGATTTGAACTTCATAACGATTTTCTGCATTTTTCTTTCCAGTTTTTCAGAAAGCATACGGATATTTTGTATGTATTTTCTTCCACTAGCCAAAGGCCCCAAACAAACACAAAGCTCTGGCTCTTGCATGTGTAGTGTCTAAGGTACATGTTTTATTTTTGTACAAGTCACAACCACTTCATTTATGTGGACATCTACCATGTTTTTGACTTGAATCTCCCCATTCAACGGGACACAGACGACCCCATTTTGAGCTCATGGCCCTTTCTATGGAGGGCTACAGAAATTCTCATTTCTCTTTGTCCTTCCTTTTTGTTCTCTTATGTCGTTTGGATTGAATTTTCCCAAAGACAGCAGCATGTGATTGTTGTTGTCAGCCATGTAACGACATGTGGCAAGGAAACTAAACTACCCTTTTGGATTTGTCTTGCCGTTCGGCCAGAAGAATATGATTTTGAATTGGGCCGGTTCTGGTTTAAATATTGTAGAAACAGTTCATTGTGTTTAGTTCTCATATCTACGTAGCATAGTGGCTTGGTTTAGTTTACTTTCTCCATCGATTTTCTTTCGTTATACAATGGATATTGGGAGAGGGGGATTTTCTCACATATCCACACATTGCGAAAGGAGTCTGAATCTGAGACCACTGATTTACAAGTCAATGACTTAGACCCTGTTGACGTTTCTCCATCGAAAGACATGTCAAGAGAAATTAATTGTGTCATGTTCAATTATTCCTTTAAAAAAGTGACAAATTCCATAACCTTCCCAAAGTCTTCCTTCCCCTCTGCATTCAAACTATAATGCATAGACATTGATTTACTGAAAATAGGCCATAACGATGCCCTGGTTATAAGGGAACCCTCCACTCAATTCAAGTTGCCAATGTTGTTGGACAAACCATGTTGTGGGGCTATCTCTGCCTCATTTCATGTCTCTAGTACATGATTGAGTAGTAGTTTGTCGTAAATAATATATAATATTATTGTTATTTTAATAATAATAATAATAATGATAATCTCACTCACAATTTTATAATGAATTAATATCCCCATCAAGAAAATAAAAAGGAATTAGAAGGAAAAGAAAATGTCACGTCTATATAAAGAGCAGGATTGTCACTAAAGTCAACCACATTTTCTGCTTTACAGCTACTACATTGAATGAAACCCTACTTATTGTAAGCTTTGTTGAATTAACCTACTACCTCATGAAGTAAAATACAATGTAATAGAAAGTTGTTGAATATTAATCTACTTCTAAATGCACTTTTTCAAATGGAATCTTGTTATATGGAACTGTAGAAAGGAAAATCCTTAGAGGAAGAATAAGAATAACTATATATTCAAGAGTGGAATTAGGAATTTTTTTAATGGGTGAGCTAGCTGAAATTATTAACTTAAAATCTAATGATATATTTTTTTTTTTGTGGTACTAACAGTTTCTATAGTTTTTCTAGAAATAAAAATATACATTAAATCATATAAATCACGCTAGTTGTAAACACAAGAAAAACAAATGGAATTAGAACCATATTATTCACGAAAGGGTGAATTTTATTTAGAAAAATGCTTCTCTTTTGGAGATACGTTAATGGAAAAGGATAAAAATTGATGTTTGGGACAAACTTTAACACCAAATACAAATGTGGAAGACCTTTGACTATGACTATTGGTGTGGTAGCACTGGTGGACCCATGAATTTTATGTGCAATTTTGAAATGTTAAAAACTCTTTGTGGATTGAACATTTAAGGCTCTTTACCTAGATTGACCTTAGTCCTATTTATGCATTCATATCATACATGAAAAATTATTGACTAAGTATGAAAAAAATGGTTTTTTAGAATAATCATTTTCTCAAGATAATTTTTGGTGGCTTTTATTCTTTATACTTCAAATAAGAAAACTTGATTTTATGGGATTTTAGTATGAAGTATATATTGACTTAATGAGCCATTATTTTTAGCATAAATCGTATTTTGCACTAAAACATATTTTTCATATTTTGATTAGGTGGGAATTTGATTTTCTAGTATTTTTATTTGAATCCAAATGGGGGGTACTTCCGTATTTACATTGTAAACTTAAGTAAATTGAGTAATATAAAAATAAATGAAAGTAAAAGGACAAAGACATTTACTTAAATGCTGAAAATGGAAATAAGGTAATCTGTACACCTAGAGTGCACCACCACCAGCTGAGCAAAGTGGCAATTTGAAGCACCTACAATGGTTTTTCTGGCGAGGGGAGGTGCTTAATAGGTCCGCCACTGTGTGGTAGGATATGCAATTATATTTTTTTTAAAGTTAAAAATATTAGGCTATATATGTTTAATTATTATTATTTTCCCCAAAACCTTCCCTAGGCTACGGCCCAAGGCAGCCCCTGGGTTAGTTCTGCCCCTGTATATATTAAATTCATTTAGAAATGTTTTAGTTAACCTTATATACTCGCTTGATCGGATTATCAACAAAACACGAGTTCTTACTTACAGGGAAGAAGGGAAGTATTTTCCTATTTTAAATACTTTGGTATAGACCATAAAAAATCGAACTATTTGTTGGAGTCCTGACAGATTATTTTGGTTACATTAGAAGGAATTGATCCCTTAACCGTTGACATATATTGCATTCTTTTTTATGGACGAGGGCAAGGACATGGTCACCATCCTACTTACTTGCCCACCATCCTCCTTATGACAAGTCTCCATTAGGGCATTAAGTCATACAATAACCAAAAGGCATTTCAAGGGGTACATAATATGAAACCACAAACCTCATGAATTACGATGAAGGATTAAGATCCATATATATATATATATATATCATGACATGGAGCCTAGGGTTTTCAGTAGTAAAGTGAGAGGTCCCCAAGTCACAAACGAAAAAAGCAAAGTATGGATATGGACATGTGACCTCATGTGATTTTGGATGGTGACATTGTTTTCGCCTGCCTCGTCATGCAAATCGCTTTTGTAATAACTAGCAAGAGAGCTTTTAGAAGGAGCTAAGCCAAAAAGGAAAGTGATTGTAGAGAAGCTTTTGGGGTGCCCCATGTCAAAGGATTTGCAGCATTTCAGGCGGAAGTCAAGGGAATATGAATATGTATCAGTGATAGTTTAGTTTAAGAAAAAAAAAAAAAAAAAAAAAAAAAAAGTCAATGTTTGGGCAATTATTCTGGACAGTTTCCTAATGGATATGTCATTATTCTTAGTGGTCCAGCTAAGCATATGCTATAATCTAATATGCACCTTACTGGATAAATTATTTTTAAATTGGTAATGTTTTTGTTGTACTTTGGTACTTTGCATTGAATCACACTCTGATGAGATTAACTGCACTAAACTGGATTGTATTATACAATCTAAGACTAAAAGTTGAGTGCAAAGCATGGGTACATAATTAGAATACAAATTTATATATAAACTCAATCCTAGACATGTATTTATAAAAAAACCCAAACACTATTTAAACATAGAAACACACCCAAAGTGTTTTGGGTGTTGGATTTTTTTATAATTTCAGCCCCTATTTTTGGTGTTTTAGTGAAACTCCCTAATTAGAATGTGTTATTTGGCATCTGGGTATCTAGAATAGTGAAATGACAGAATCCAAACTCACTTGTATAGTTGTAATTTGTAAGTGGGTCATCGAAAGAAATCGCATTGTTGGAGTCACTTCACAATTTGGTTCAATGATTTGAACCGTCTAAAGTTGAGATAATATATGTACATTAAAGAAGCATTTCTACAAAAACTGAAAACCATTTGTCCATTTGATTATCATTAGGAACAGTTGGGATTCATTGTGTTTGTTCATTTACAAGAATTGAACCTACATGGGGTCCCTTCGACAAAAATTTAAATGGATCCCTCAAACAGTCAAACTAGTAATTTCAACTACTAAGATCACCACAAAAAAAAAAATTCTATTTTTTGGTCAATGAGCACATAAAAAGATTAGTTCTAAGAAATACGAAAGATTTTCCATGTCCAAGAAGATAATATACTCTTTTAAGATGGAAATTTCATTAGTGCGTTTACAATTTCAATGGTTTTTTTTTTCTTCTCCAGATGTGATACCCAATCCTTATATTATTTTGTTGTTTACTCAGCCTCTTGTTTTAATTACTTGATCCTTATTTAATTGAGGGTGTAACCGTATAAGGTCCCGTTTAGTTCACATAACGGATTTGAGAGGAAATTACTTCTCATGTCATTTTTCGAGGGATGGGAAATGAAGATTCCTTTCTCATGTTTGGTAGTCTTGGAAAAGTAACCAAGAAATACCACTTTATTTCATTTCACATGTTTGGTTTGTGTAGGAATGTAAAACAAAGTTTGTTTAATTTTCCAATTATACCCATATGAAATCAAATAAAAAAAGAATGCATTTAATGCTATATTGTAATTCTATAGTCATGAAAAAAGTGTATTTAGTGTTGGCTCATTTTCCCAAACTTTCCCATAATGAGGAAAACAAAACCCAAATAGGGAGGAATGCTTCACTTTCCCTTTACTTTCCCTTATGCATGGCAACGATTTCCCATACCTGGACTTACCAAATAAGGAAAAGCAATTGATTTCTCATCTCCAAACCTCATTTCCCATAAACCAAACGGGGCCTAATAGTCATCTCCTACTCTTCCGCAAATTGATGAGGTGCGGAGATGGTTCAGTGAGGAGGAAGGGAGGATAATATTATGTATGCCAGTTAGTCAAAGGGGATGTTCGGATAAATTAATATGACACTTTACAAAAAAGAGAAGAGTATACTGTTAAATTGGGGTATGAAATCACTGGCGGATCCACAGAGGCGCAAGGAGGTGCAGCTGCACCTCCCCTCGTCGGAAAAAGCTTTGAAGTCGCCGGAGTTTGCCCCTCAGCTCTACCTTGGAGGTACCCACCACCTGTTTGAATAAATGCCTCAACAACCCAGCAACCTCCTTTTCTTTGTTGCGATGCTGCGCTTGGAGCAGCTTTTGTATTGTTTTTTAATTCCTGGCCAAACGAAGTCGTTTGGCCGGCCCAAAAAAAAAAAAAAAAAAAAAAAAAAAAAAAAAAAAATTAAGAAAAAAGCAAACTGAAGCCTTATTTGCACTGAACGAAAGAGCGTGTTCCTGGGGTCCAAGTTGGAATTAAATGGACCAAGGGATACCTGCGTTGAATGATTTTTCAAAAGCTTTGCATGCTCTTGAGCGTCTTGCTGCAGATCCATCCCTCTCCTCCAAGTTTGAATGTTTTTTTTTCTTTTTTTTTTCAGGTTTTTTTCCCCTTATGTTTTTTTATGTATTTTAATATTGTTGTTTATTTTAGAGAGATTATTTTTGTTTTCTGATTTGGTTATGTTTGTATAACCATAAACCCTAAATCCTCTTTTGAATAATTCGGGAATTTTTTTTGGCTTTTAGCCTTTTAAATGTTGCCCATTCTCAGAAAAATTCCTGGATCCGCCGCTGTATGAAATGGCGGCGGATCTTCCTTGCAATGGAGAACTAGGGTGGAAAGGAGAAGATAAGAGTAGTAATAGGAAGTAGTAGGAAGATTAATGGAAAAGAGTATGGTGCTTAAAGATGCCACCCAAATTACGATCCTTATGTGGATGAGGTGTTCCAACTCTCTTGCAGTATGCAATAACCTACGACATCGGCACATTTCAGTCGATAATAAATGTGGGATTTGTGGTCAGGAAGGGAAGACCCAAATGCACCTATTTTTTCAATGTGTGTTTGCTTGAGTTTATTGGTTTGCTTGCTCGTTGCAATTAGATGTATCGTCTGTGGAGGTAGTGATTTTGCCTCATACTAGGACTATCTTCAAAGGAGATATGGACGTGAGGGACAATCGGGGGAGCTCATGCAAGTTTTAGTTTATGGGTTGTGGCATATTTGGAAGTGTTGTAATGAGGCAGTCTTCTATGGCAAGGAGGCCAATCCTTACAAAGCTGTTTCAATTGTTTTGGCGCAAATTGATGAGTATAGGCTTTGTGTAACACTTAGGCCTAGTTTGGGATTGTTGCCGCTTTAAAAAAAAGCTGCTTATGCTGTGCTTTAAAAAGAATCAGCTGTAAAGTAAAGCAGTTAAACGTTTGGTAAACTGTAATTTTAAAAGTGTTGTGAGTATGAAAAGCAGTGTCAGAGCATTTAGTAAATTTTACCATAAAAGTGCTGTAACTATTTATAATGAAAGTCAAAGAAAAACTATGCATATATCACTTATAAAAATAAAGAGCAAATTTTTATTTCTTTTATTTAATCAAGCTCTCTAGAAAATAAAATTAATAAACAGTAAGAATAATACATATATCAGTTATGGAATAAAATTCTATGAATTCATGAGCTTTGTTATAACTACTTTTGTGTTTTTGTTTTCTTCTTAATAATTGCTTATCACAGCTAACCTACAACATACACCAATTCATTCTCTATCTACTCACAGCAACAAATTTGAATGATTCTAAAAGCACACAATGATGACGTCATCAATGGGGCTTCCATTCAACCCTGTGGCTGCATCAAGGTCACTGGGTGTCCAGCCTCACTAATGTGTGCAGAAGCCAAGAATATCAGATGGGTCTTCAATGGTGGCTATATTTAGTGACCTCAGCACAGGTTTTGGGATGGCATGAACACCGTTCATGCTTGAAACCATGGATTTGATTTGGCTAGGAAGTTTTCGTGTGGAAAAATTTCCAACACAAGAATCAGATATACATAATAAGCACAACCAGTAGAAAAAACAAAAAACAAAAGCAGCACGTATATAAAAATTTCGAGAGATTGAAGAGATTGAAGAATAAATATGTCCCAGAAAATTATAATCAATAACTTTGGAGAGATTGATAATCTATCTTGTGAAAGAGATTGAGAGAGATTGAGCCTTGGGAGGCTATGTGAAGATGAACTTTGGTGTCTGTAGCTACGTGAGGATAATTATCTAATCTAATAAGGGTATTTGTGGAATTGCGAAAATTTCATTAAAGGGAGCGCGCTGCTTCAATTGAAAGCAGCTTTAAAAAGCAACCCCGAGGTTGCTTTTAAAAGCTGCTGTCAAAATACCATTACTTTTAAAATAAGCAAGATATTTTATTTTTACCAAACACCATAAACTGCTTAACTTTAAAGTTAAACTGATTTTTAGCCAAAAAAAGCAATCCCAAACAGGGCCGTTAGTGAATGAGTTGCCTCGGCCTCTAGAATAGCGGAAGGTGGTGCAAGCTATGTGGAAAGAACCCAGATACAGCACGATGAAAGCAAATTATGATGAAGCTTGGGTAGCAAAAACTTTGAAGGGTGGATATGTTGGGTGATTCGTGATTTTACAAGGTGGATGATGCAAGCCGGAGGTCAAGGAGACATGTGGTATGGATCAGCTCTCGTTGCTGAGGTTGTGCTATCAATTCAGTTTTGTTAGCTTATCAACAGGGTGGTTTCTCTCGAGTGGTGGTTGAATCTGATTCCCAAGTGACCATACATATGGTGAATGGGGACTGAGCAGTGGATGTGGAGGTGGAGAGTAAGGACAGAACTGCACTATGGCTAGAGACTCTAGCCTAGTGCAAAGTTTGGGAAAAAATAAATTTAATACTAATTTTTAGGCGCTACACCTCATTTTACAAAAATTAGCCCAATCCATCTAAGCAAAAATTAGCATGTCTTATCCAAACAGATCTCCAATTAGCTTCAAGTTTTCTCCTATGAAAAAATAAATGGAATTTTTATTTTGATCTTTACCCATATAATTAAGAAATAATAGCCCACCTCTATAAAAATTTATGGTTCAAGCCTTAGTGGAAAGTATCTTTTTCGACATCCAAGCTGCGAAATGAGAATTCCAGGAAGTATTATTTGTTTTTGCCCCTTGTAGTTGTAACAAAGTTGCTCACGAGGTGGCTTCTTTTGCATGTAGGGAAGGTGATAGTTTTTATTAGGACTTTATCCCTCCAGCATGGTTGTTTAACACCTTGGCTGGCAATGCTACTGTAAGCAGTTGACTTCAATAAAAGTTTCCTTTTTCTTGGAAAAAAAAAATCTCATACTTTTACACACCATAATAAGGTCCAGACATCCGCATAAGAAAAGAACTATATATATATATATATAATTATGGTATGATAAATCATATTATGTCTACAACAAATGAATTTGGTTAAGTCTTTGAACAATCAATATGTCTTTTGGTTGAAATGGTACAAACCAACGAATGTCTTTTGGGCAATATGCTCTCTATATTCATGTTGCTAACATACCAAAATATGTCAGAAACTACGTACTTTCTCTTCTCCTCAACAATCACACAATTTTCATATAGAATTTTGCTATTTGTAGATTCCAAACTTTGTTGTATCATGGAAGTGATTTGCCAAGAATTCATTAGCAAACTCTATTGAGCAGGCATTAGGCGCTGCAACTTCGACCACCACTGCCACTTCCAACCTCCTCTGAAATCAGGACAAAGGAAACGATTCAAATCATACCTCAAAGTCGTTTTCCATATGTCAATCTCTACAAATCAGAAAGACCATACAAGATGACAAATTTGAATTGGAAAGTTGGTCCATTGACTTAAACAACTCTATATGTTTTATGGATCTGGTTTCTCTCTTAATATATATAGGCTTATTTATGTACATGCCACCTGTGCTTTCAAACTTGTCTCAGATTACCACCTGTGTTTGCAAACGTCTCAAAATACCCCTCAACCTTTTAAAAACGGTCTCACGTTACCCGTTTCGTCAGTTTTATAGACGTTCCGTTACGTGTGTTGGGCTCCACTTCGTTTTAATCTTTAACCTCTTCAAATAAGGATTTTTCAGTTCTAAGAAAGGGGGAAATTGGGTGAGAAGAGGAAATTGGAGAAGAGGGCTTAGGGTTTGTGAAAATTTGATAAACGTCACCAATAAGGGCAGGAGGAAACCTCAAGCACAATGGCTTCCCAAAAGGAGGTGGATGATCCTTGACCAACTTCGCTTTTTTGGACCTCCTAAACAACTTGTCTAACACTTCTTCTTCTTTACCATGCAATCCAGCTCTCATTTCAACCACTAGAAGCCCATTTTCAACAGTTATCTAAGTAGAATTAAAACATCTATTGCTAAGATATTGATATTGAGAACAAGATTGGGCACCAGTAAGCTGCTCCAAAAGTTCTTGCACAAAATCGACATCTAATCCAAATCTATCCTGGTCCAGCCATTTCATTAATATGTCGTCAAATGAGCCAGGTTTGTCGTCCGCCTGAATTACAGATGGGATGCTAACAGAAACTGGTGAGCTACAAAACGTGTCCAATGGAGTATGGTTCACTTTGTCATCCTTGTTTCTTATAACCCCATTTTGGAAGCCCTGGGCATTTTGAACATGCTTACAGACAAATTTAAAAATGCTTTTATGTTTAAATATTTCATAACAAGCATTAACAATTTTTTGTGAAATCATTCCCAAGTTGCAGACGAAGAATGGTCTTCTATTGAAATCTCACTAATGTCATCCCTTGTACCCAAATCAGCAGATGAAAGAGTTCCAGGTTTTCCACAACCAGAATTATCTTCAAACTGCAATTCAGTTGATGTCTGGACATCACTGGCTTCCTCCGACCAACTCCTCAGGCAAGACAAAATATCATCTCCCAAAATCGAAGCCAACCTCAGATTTTCACAAACCCTAAGCCCTTTTCTCCAATTTCCCCTTCTCATCCAATTTCTCCCTTTCTTAGAACTGAAAAACCCTTATTCAAAGAGGTTAAAGATTAAAACAAAGTGGGGCCCAACGCACGTAACAGAACGTCTATAAAACTGACGGAACGGGTAACGTGAGACCGTTTTTAAAAGGTTGGGGGGTATTTTGAGACGTTTGCAAATACATGTGGTAATATGAGACAAATTTGAAAGCACAGGGGGCACGTACATAAATAAGCTATATATATATATTATAGAATAAACAATAGTTATTATTGATGAACAAACAAAGTACAAAGCAATTATGGTGCCAAATATGGATAAATCTTCTCCAGTGACCAAACATAACAATATGTTGAATTGATCTAGAGAGAATCACGTGCAACCCACAAAACCACTAAAATCTCCGATTCGGCAACCATAAGCACATGTACTCAGACATGCAATGCAAATCCGTCGCGCAAAGGCAGAAACGGTAAATTCGTATTGAAATATGAAAGTTTAAAAAAAAATCCTAAATAGAAAACAAACCACAACAAACTCTAAAGAGTTCTTGAAAATTGTTAGATTAAAACAAACTAAGAAGTAGAACCACCGCTCCACATCCACCCCAGCAACCCGAAGAGAGTTATAGCGCCATATCAACTAAACCCATAATGTCGCATCAGCTAAACCCAAACCTGACTCAACCCGACATCTTCCCCTCTTTGCAGCTCCAAACTATGTAGAAGGCGTTAACTGGAGATAAATCTTTGTGTGTGTGGGCCAAAAGACGGCTACTATATCATGACGACCACAACATTTCACGTCAGCTGCTTCCACATCACAAAACCTAATTTTTTTTTTCTTTTATTAAAGCTCATATTTGGTCTATAATTAAGTTGTGAATTTATTCAATTATTCCTTTTCGGACCGCCCCAAGCTGGGAGATATTTGATTGATTCAATTAAGCTTTGATTCGACAAGGAGATCAGTCTTACCCATTTTTACAGGTAAAGGTAAAATTTGAACTTAACTATTTCCACATTAATCTCCATCAAAAATTGTAATAGTACCATAAATATTTGGGAGATTCACTAATATACCTAATATGGGGGCCCAAATTATAAAAATACCCCATATAAAATGAACTTTATAAACGCACCCAAAACTCATTTACAACATAACAAAGAGGCTTTAACTTCTTATAAATTACAAAACTACCATAAATTTCTTAAAACAAGCCCAACCCCAAAATCTCATAAAAATACCCAAAACACTCAATAGGGCATTAAAGTAATTTAATAATCAATATTAAATTCAATAAGGCCAGCTGTCATTTTGGGGGGTTTTTTTGGGTTTGTTTATAGAAATTCAATGATGGAGGGTTTATCTATAATATTAGTGCTAAGAATGAGTATATCACTAAATATCTCTAAATATTTTAGATAGAAAAATAAATATAGAAACACAAAAATGCATAGAGACACAGAGTCAGACAATCACTGAAAAAAGAAATAATAAAAAACTGATATAAATTAATAGTTGGAGAGAGTGATAGAGCTAACGAAAAGAGTCAAAGGAAGTTGCAACTTTTGAAAAAGGGAAGAAAAAAAAAGAAAGAAAAAAGAAAGAAAAAAGAAAGTAAGGCAAAAGAGAGAGGGAATGAATGAATGGGGGAGGCATCAGAATCCTAACTCATGACATGAACACACCAAGTGCTCCTCTCTCTCCTCTACTTCCCCACTTTCTTCTTCAACACCCAACAAACTCTCTCTCTCTAGGGTTTTACTTTCACCACATCGCGTGTTGTACCATTGCCTCTACTGCACTTTTCCTATGGTTCGTACGCTACACACACACACACACACACTCTTTCTCTCTCTCTCTCTCTCTCTGTTTCTCTCTCCTGAATCCAACTCTGTAGAACCCAAGTTTCTGATTTGCTTTTGCTTCTTTGCGTTATCTAAATTTGGGATTTTTGTATGACTCTATCACTGTCGCTCATTGTCTAATCTGGTCTGATTTACTTTGTTGTTCCTTTAATTTTATTTTGTTGGTTGATTGAATTTATGGGCTTGGTTGGTGAGAAATTTAGGAGTGGAAAGTGGTTTACTTGTAGCGTTTGTCATTGGGTACTTTGGTGTTGAATTTATTGGATCATAAAGTAGGATTTTTTTTTCCTGTTCTGGTTGGCCTTGGAGGTTTTGGAAATGGTGAGTTGAGTTTTGTGGTTTGCTTGTCTGTTGATTGCTGTGACAATGTGAAATTAGTAACTTTGGGATGGTGGATTTGCTGTTTTTGAAAAGTGTTCTTTGTTTGTGTGCGCTTTTTTAGCTGATTTAAGGGATTGTTTTGTTGTGGTTTCAACTGGAAAATTTAAGTGGGTGAAATTTGTGCTTGGTAGGCAGATTCGATAGCTGTTTTTCCAGAACATTGTGCTGAAGCCACTTGTAGGAACTGTTAAGTAGTTGTTGAACACCACATCCGAGGCATACTAATTACCAAGGGATCTTGGGTATATAACCAGGGCCTATGAACCCAAATGTTAAACTTCTGCTTAGTTATTTTGGACAAGTATCTGTGTTGTTCCAGTATTTCTCATTTTCTTGATCAGACATGTTCGTGATTTTGTGTCATCTTCTGAATGAGAAGGTTACTTGGCATTGGAAACCAACTGTTGTGCATGTTTGATTTATAATTGGTTAAAGTAGGTATACTTATTGAGGATGCGATTTCAATTATACTTGGTAAGTGACTGATGTTTGGTTTTTTGTCAATGCAGGAAACCTGCATTCCGCAATGCGGTAAACAATGATACATGGATATAGAGATGTTTCTTTGAGACTCTTACTTGATGAATTTGTTCTCTTTAGTAGCTGGGAGATAAAATGCATACTTAAAAAGACTGAGTTACGTGGGTTGACATTAGTTGAGTGAACGAAATGGAGTTTGCAAGGTCTTGGTTAAAAAAATTCAAGTCCAAGGAGAAGGTGAAGTCCTCAAAGAACAAGGATACCTCAGGCAATGGGAAAGAGGGGTCAAAAACACCAACGACGGAAGAAGTGCCTTCAAATGTAACCAAGCAGAAGGTTGCAGCTGCAAAGCAATATATAGAGGATCATTACAAGAAGCAGATGAAAAGTTTGCAAGAGAGGAAGGAGCGGTATGAATTTAATAATTCTCTTTATAGTGGTTGTGTTAGACAGAGAAAACTGTCTGACACAACTTGCTAAACTACTTATTGCTTCTCTTTATAGTGGTGGTGCATGAAAACCATGAAAGCAAGTTGCCTGAGTGTTGAGTTTTCTCCATTTTCGTGACTCGGAGTAACGGTAGATCATACTTTTAATACAGACGCAATGTACTAGAAAAGAAGTTGGCTGATGCTGATGTCTCTGAGGAAGAGCAAAGCAACTTGCTGAAGTACTTGGAAAAGAAGGAAACAGAATATATGCGAATTCAGAGGCATAAAATGGGTGCTGATGATTTTGAGCCACTAACGATGATAGGAAAGGGTGCATTTGGAGAGGTATGTCTTTTCTTTTAATAATGTTGTACTGTATCATTTTGTCCTGTTGTATCCATGCACCACGGCATAATTTTTATGTGATCATATTGTATTTGATCATTTCAATAGTGTTTGTAGTCCATAATGGTCATGGCTGCAAATTAAGTTCTATATATATACATGCATTTTTCCTATCTCCTCCCAGAAAAACCAGAAGAAGAAAAACCTTCTCCCCCTTCTATCCGGGATCGTTCACCTGCAAGTCCTTTCAGTCCTTTTTGCGCAACAAGGGGAGGGTTGTGACCTTTCATCCCTTCTCTCTTGTGTGGAGGCTGAGTCTCCCTTAAGGTCAAAGTCTTTGTTTGGTTGGTGGTGCTTGGGAAAGTTAACACTTCGGATCTAGTCCAAAGGAAGAGACCTTTTATGTATCTGTCTCCTCAATGGTGTGTATTGTGCAAGCGTAGTGAGGAGAATATGGACCACCTTTTCTTACATTGCCCTTTTTCCTTAAGTCTTTTGGGGGCTCTTGTGGAGGGAGGTTGGGACTGTTTGGGTGATTCCGAAAAGGTGCTCTGATTTCCTTTGTTCTCACTTTGTGGTTTGGGGAAAGGGGAAGTGCGCTTCAACTTTATGGGGCTGTTTGGTCCACTCTGTATTCTGGAACATTTGGATGGAGCGTAATAGGAGAATTTTTGAAGACTATAAGGGAGTGGGAGTGGTTGAGCTTTGGGATAGAGTTAAGTACTGGGCAGCTTTGTGGGCTTCGGTTACAAATGATTTTAAAGACTACTCTTATTCCACTATTATGAGGGATATGGCAGCTACGGTTAACTGAGGGTTGGGGGGTGTGTTGTTCTGTGGTTTTTCGGTTTTGTTCCTCCCTGTTAGTTGGGGAGGGACTGGTGCTGTTTGTTTCTCTCTCTGTGTTGTTTTTGTTTCTTCGGTGGTGGTTGCCTTATCCACCTCCGTGCTCTTTTGCTTAATAAAGTTCGTTTCTTCTATAAAAAAAATCCTTTTTCATTTTAAATATAATAGAGGGTATTCTGGGAGAGATGGGCAGGAGAAAAAAAATATTTTTAGCTCTGGTGGAATTATGGTTATGGTTTGGGAGTTTTGGCATCTGTGCGTGGGTTAGGTCACATGTCACATCAGCTCTGTTTAGCAGACCACATTACCAGGCCGGGAGTTAGTTTTCATGTTGTATATTAACTGCAGTTAGCATCCATCTATGAAAGAGTATGAAAATATGGCTTGTTGCATGTACAAGCTTAGATTGCATAGAGTTACAACTTAGTGATTCTTCTGACCGATTTTGGCATATATAACTCATCTTGAGAAATAAAAGTGGCCTTTGTTAATACATTTTGTCTTACAACATTGTAATCAACATATTGGATTTTATTTTTTTCTTTTGTGACCTATTTTGTTTCTCTGGTGCAGGTTAGAGTCTGTAGGGAGAAAGCAACTGGCCATGTATATGCAATGAAGAAGCTTAAGAAATCAGAGATGCTTCGTAGAGGCCAGGTATACATTTTCCCAAACTTTTTCTTCAATCTAATATATTTTTTCTTTGGTGGGCTTAGTGCAATAGATATCTTTCTGTTTAGGTTGAACATGTGAAAGCTGAGAGGAATCTACTTGCAGAGGTTGACAGTAATTGTATCGTCAAGCTCTATTGTTCCTTCCAGGATGAAGAGTACTTGTATCTCATTATGGAATATCTTCCCGGTGGAGATATGATGACTTTATTGATGCGCAAGGATACATTGACAGAAGACGAGGCCAGGTTTTATGTTGGGGAAACGGTCCTAGCTATTGAGTCCATTCATAAACATAATTACATTCATAGGTAAATTGATCATAATATTATTATCTCATGGTACATATTTATATGCCTTCTTATCTTATTTTTATGTCCTATCATGAGGAATGTTCCTTTCCATGTTAATATGTTACAGGGATATTAAGCCTGACAACTTGCTGCTCGATAGAAATGGTCACATGAAATTATCGGATTTTGGATTATGTAAACCATTAGATTGCAGTAATCTCCAAGAAAAGGATTTCTCCATGGGAAAAAATCTTAGTGGGGCTCTTCAAAGTGATGGACGCCCTGCAGCACCAAAACGTACACAACAGGAGCAATTGCAGCATTGGCAGAGAAACAGGAGGATGCTTGTAAGTTCTAGTACCATGTTACTGATATGGCTATCATTACTATAGTACTGACAATGTTAATACAAATCCAGCATCCTCTTGTTTAAGTCCTTACTGTGGAGGATTTGTATCCTACGCAATTACTGTAAATGTTTAAACTCAACAGACTCCATTGAGAATTTATCATTTGAAAAAACGACAAGATTTGGGATCTACTACATGAGTTTATGAATAATTGGGGTCCTTATCTCGAGTAACCATATGGTTCCAAATTCCATGCTGCTTCCTATGCGTCTCCATGTACCCCATTTCACTCTGATCTATCTCAAATAGCATTTCCTCATTTTTTTTGTCAATATAAAAAGATGTGTAGAAATGTCATATACCTAGAGATATCTCCAGTCCATCCTTTTGGACGTCAATGTGATTTGGAGTTTTCAAACTGTTATTCGTGTTGCAGGCTTATTCTACTGTTGGAACCCCAGATTATATTGCCCCAGAAGTTTTGCTGAAGAAAGGATATGGAATGGAATGTGATTGGTCAGTGTACAAGACTGGTTTTTTTTATTTTCCTTTCAAATTTGCCTTTACATGCAGCTGAGATATTGTTAATACTTTCCAGGTGGTCGCTTGGGGCTATTATGTATGAAATGCTTGTGGGGTATCCACCCTTTTATTCAGATGAGCCCATGTCAACTTGTAGGAAGGTAATTTTCAAGGGCACTAGTGTTTACTTTTCATTTGATATGCCAACGTATACCAAGCTATGGCTTTAGGATATATGTGTGGTAAACATGACACTGGTGGGATGCAGTTTTGTACTTATGAATATATCATATATGGAGCTTGCTTTCTGGTGATTGAAGGAATCACACTTTGGGTTATGTCTTAATTGTTTCATTTTCTTACTCTTTATTCACCCATTCTCATTATTTTTGTCCATATTGTCGTTTATGGTTGAACAGTACCTCTTTTCTCATTTATCCAGATAGTTAATTGGAGAACTCATTTGAAATTTCCTGAAGAAGCCAAACTCTCTCCAGAAGCAAAGGATCTCATTAGTAAACTCTTATGTAATGTTGATCAGAGGCTTGGAACTAAAGGGGCAGATGAAATAAAGGTGTTGTGTGGTGTGTCCTATTCTAGATTCTCAAATTTACTGCTAGAATTGGACTGGTAACTGGTGAAATTAACTAGTTGGCCTTGTTATTTTCAGGCTCACTCCTGGTTTAAAGGCATTGAATGGGACAAATTGTATCAAATGAAGGCTGCATTTATCCCCGAGGTCAATGATGAATTGGATACCCAGAACTTTGAGAAGTTTGAAGAGGTAGATTTTAGTTTTGTATATGTATGTGTATGTACACACAGCATGATTAGCCATTCTTGGGCATGTTTTTGCTAACCCTTTCTGTCCCTTTATCCTTATTTGCTGGTGGTAGGGTGACAACCAGATTGAAAGTTCAACAAGATCTGGTCCATGGAGAAAGGTTGGTGCTATTAGTTTCAGTCATATGCATTTTGATTCTGGAACTCTGCTCTCATAATTTTATGTCATTGTATCACATAATGCTTCTGTTGCTTGAGCATTTCGTTAGCTAATCCTGCTTTGTTTCACCTCTCCTTGGACTCTTTCTGTTTATGAATTTCCTTTCAAACATTGATGCTGCTTGGTTAGAAGAAATTGCTTTACCAAAACTGCAACTTCTTCAAACTCTTTCAAGAAAGTTATTTATAAAATTTGTTTGAATGTTTTCTTTGGAATGAATAATAATTTCCTTTTTGACTGAACAAAATATATTAGTTCCTTTTTACGCGTGGTGGGCACTTGATTGCAGGACCCTGAGGACATTTATCATAATATAGAAGCAAGGGGGTTCATGAGTTTTCCATCGAGTAATATGGTGTCTTTAGTATATGGGTTGGTCAGTGTGCCCATAATATATAGTGTCATATATTTAGGAGAATGCGTACTTTTGCATGATAACGAGCTATAGGATTAACATAGGATCTATGTAATTTTTTTGAGTTGTAAATCATGTGTATGATTTTTATAATAAACAATGGTCACTGCTAATATTTTGGTTGCTGTGTCAAATGTAGATGCTGTCTTCTAAAGATGTCAACTTTGTGGGTTACACATACAAGAACTTCGAAATCGTAAATGATAATCAATTGCCTGGGATTGGTATTACCTTCCATCCTTTTATATAGCGTATCTATGTACTCTTTTGAATCTACTTTTCTTAATTGTATGCATTAATTTTTGCAGCTGAATTGAAGAAGAAGAGCACAAAACCTAAGCGGCCTTCCATCAAGTCCCTTTTCGGTAAGATATTCTAATAAGTTGTTTTCCTCGCTCATATGAAATAGTATCCCTTTGTGTGCTGCAAAGAGTGAAGTGATATATTGTGAATTCTGAAACTGAATGGTTCATTTATTTAATATGTTTGCTTTTTGTAACTGAAGTGTTTGCTTTTTCTTATTGTTCTGGAACATGTGCTAGAATCCTTTAATTTTCTTTGGCATAGTCTCCAAAACATAAGGACATTATTTGTTTTGTTGACAGATGATGAGTCCGCTATGGCTGCCAATCAACCTGCTCAAGGAAGCTTTATGAAGCTCCTCCCTCCCCAACTAGAAGCCCCTGAGTAACAGAGTGAATCCCAATGATGTGCACTAGTTTCCAGTGGCTGTAGAGTTCCAACCAAAGAGAATGTTTTTTCGGTGATTAATTTATCGTTAGATCGGGGCAAAGGCCTCAGAAACCAATGGTTTGGCATATTAGTTAGTTCTTGGGTCTGGGTCTGGTCTGCTATGTTGCTTTTTTGTCACATATTTTCTGCAAAGTATATATTCTTTGGAAATCGTTGTGTATTCTTTATTTTTACTCCCTTTGTCAAGATGCAATGTACAATTGCCACATATTTGTTCATGTATTTAACTTGTGTTGATGATTATCATACCAATGCTATATAATGAAAAGAGTAAATTGGATCATTAGTCTCTTACCTTTTACCCGACTAAATCAGTCCCTTGTAGAGGACAACAAAACAAGAATGTCATCCAAGGGTTTGGAGTGTACAGAACTCAATATTTATTTCTTACTTTATTTTTGTTATTTTTGTCCTTTTTTCTGTTGGTCTCTGTTATGTTGTTCATTCATTTCATTACCCAGCTTTTTACTAGGCTTGAAAAATGGTACTTCGAAGAAACAAAATTTGTTTTCTTTAAGGGAAAAAAAGGTTAATCTAACATGAAAAAGACAATTAAAAACGTGAATTTGACCAGTTGGCCAAGGGCAGTGAGTCTGTTCCTTGTTTCAAGTTCATATCCCCCTTACCCTATAGATTATTTAAAAATAGTTTTTGACTCTCTCGTAAAAACATGAGAGAGACCATGAAAACTTAATTGACTCCAGAAAGAATCAGAGAAAACCCCAATAAGCAAAGGATGGTACGTCGTAGTAGCAAACACTCCTTCAAAATCGTTCCTGGAAGACACAGCAACCGAAGTATACATCTAATCTCGGGGAAGCCATCAAAGAACCCAAAACAACAATGCTTGTAGCCAGACAAAAAACCAATCACCAAGAACCCTCCAAAACCCATGAGCTCCATCCAAACACTGCTCAAAACCCTCTTCAAGAACCCCAGCACCATTAAATCCCAGTCCCAGGCCAAACAGCTCCATGCCCAAATCCTCAAAACCAAAGGCCCTTCACCTCCTGACCTGTCCTTTGTGCTCTCTGTTTACTCAAACTTGAACCTCTTACATGACTCCCTCACTCTCTTCAACACCTTCCATTCTCCTCCCACCACTCTTGCATGGAAGTTCATTATTAGATGCTACACTTCCCATGGCCTCTGCCGCCATTCCTTGGCTTCCTTTGTAGAAATGAAGGCTTTTGGCATATACCCAGATCACAATGTGTTCCCTTCTGTGCTTAAATCATGCACATTGATTAAGGACTTGAGGTTTGGTGAGTCAGTTCATGGGTGCATTGTTCGGTTCGGTATGGATTGTGATTTATATACATGTAATGCTCTTATGAATATGTACACCAAGTTAGAGGCTTTGGCTGAGACTGGTGGGTGGAGGTTTAGTGCGCCCAAGTTGTTTGATGGAATGCCTCAACGAAATCAAGTTAGTAAATTTGGGAGTGATTTAGGTAGTTCTATGGAATTGAGTGGTAGAACTGTGTCTTTGGAGGTAGAAAGTGAGGGAAGGATGCTACTTTCGGATGGGAATGCAAAGAGAGAAGTGGGTGGTGGTGACACTTTGTATAGTAGTCAATCAAATAAACTGAGTAATAAGTTGCAGGTGCAGGTAATGGGCATTGACAGGAATATTAATTTGATTTCATCTAGAGAGACGTCTCCTCATATTGACGCATACCGGGAAGTTGATGATAAATTTAATGGGAACCTTAATAAGGTTTTTATGCATAAGGAAGGCAAAAGAGGTACCAAAGTGGACAGCGTGAGAAAGGTCTTTGACTTGATGCCAAAAAGAGATATTGTTTCCTGGAATACAGTGATTGCGGGGAATGCACAGAATGGGATGTATGAAGAAGCTTTAGCAATGGTCAAAGATATGGGGAATGCCAACTTGAAGCCTGATTCTTTCACTTTGTCTAGCGTCCTTCCAGTTTTTGCAGAATATGTAGATGTTATCAAGGGAAAGGAGATTCATGGGTATGCAATAAGACATGGGTTTGATGCAGATGTATTCGTAGGGAGTAGCTTAATTGACATGTATGCAAACTGCAATCGAATTAAAGATTCGCTTCGGGTGTTCAACCTGCTACCTAAGCGTGATGCCATTTCATGGAACTCAATCATTGCAGGTTGCGTGCAGAACAGTATGTTTGATGAAGGACTGATATTCTTTCGGCAGATGCTGATGGGTAAGATTAAGCCTGTGCCGGTATCCTTTTCAAGTACCATTCCAGCTTGTGCTCACTTGACAACACTTCATCTAGGGAAGCAGCTCCATGGATATATAATTAGGGGCGGATTTGAGGACAATGTGTTCGTAGCGAGCTCACTGGTGGACATGTATGCCAAATGTGGTAACATTAGGATAGCAAGGTGGATTTTTGATAAAATGGAGCAACATGACATGGTGTCATGGACAGCCATGATTATGGGATATGCTTTGCACGGTCATGCCCCTGATGCTTTTTCCTCATTTGAGCAGATGGAAGGAGAGGCAGTAAAACCTAACTATGTCTCCTTCATGGCTGTATTGACTGCATGTAGCCATGCTGGATTGGTAGACAAAGCTTGGAAGTATTTTAATAGTATGACTAAAAAATATGATATTGCTCCTGGTATAGAGCACTATGCTGCTGTTGCAGATGTTCTTGGTAGAGCTGGAAGGTTGGAGGAAGCTTATCAGTTTATCTCTAGCATGCATATAGAACCAACAGGAAGTGTATGGTTAACATTGTTGGCTGCTTGTAGAGTTCACAAGAATGTTGAATTGGCTGAGAAGGTTGCTGATAAAATATTTACAGTTGATCCCGAGAACATGGGAGCTTATGTGCTGTTGTCAAACGTATATTCTGCTGCTAAGAGATGGAAAGATGCAGTGAAAGTGAGAACCTGTATGAGGGATAAGGGCTTGAAAAAGAAGCCAGCCTGCAGCTGGGTTGAAGTTAAAAACAAGGTTCATGCTTTTGTGGCAGAAGATAAATCCCACCCAGATTATGATCGAATAATTGAGGCTCTAGATGTCATTTCGGAGCAGATGGAACGAGAAGGATATGTGCCCAACACAAATGAGGTGCTCCATGATGTTGAGGAGGAGCAAAAGAAGTACTTATTGTTCCACCACAGTGAAAGGCTTGCCATAGCATTTGGCATCATCAGCTCTCCTGCTGGGGCAACAATTCGAGTAACAAAGAACATTCGGGTGTGCGTGGACTGCCACGCAGCAATAAAATTTATGTCGAAGATCGTCGGGAGAGAGATGATTGTCAGGGATAATAGCAGGTTTCACCATTTCAAGGATGGAGAGTGTTCCTGTGGAGATTACTGGTGAGATAAACAATGAGATCATGCCAACTTAATTAAAGGCATCTTTTGCCATACTCATAGTCATTGACACATTTAGGACAAGAGGAGGAATGTTTAGGGAGCAACTCAAATTAGGTAGATTATTTTTTTGCAGTCATAATCTGTACAAAAAATTGAGTTTGAAATTCATAAATTTCTATTTATTACATTTACAATTTTACTTGATGAGGATTGTATGATATGTTCATTATCAATGTCACGAGATTAACATATTTTCAAAATATTTGAAAGGCAATACCGGCCTGACCCATTGGTTGGCCTGGGTTTGACCAAAAACCAAGAGGTTGAGAGTAGTAAAGTTTTTTTCTTTGTATTTTTAGTACAAACGATGGTCTAAACTATTAGAGAGACTTTCATGCACGAGAATAACAAAGTGTTATTTCCAGCCAATTGCGCAATGACACGGGGGATAACTTTTTCATATGTCATTGCATTATTGGCCGGAGATAGCAAAATAGTGCAATCTCTATTACAAAAAAGTTTTTCTGCTAAATTAGAAGAGAAGATGGGGTTTTTCACACACATTACCACATTGTCATAGAGGTTCGAATATGAGATATTACAAGTATTTGTTTATGTTTTAAAATAAATAAATATATATATTATAATGTGTATTTTAAAATAAAAAAAATTTCCATTTATTTTATACGGGAGTGTTGCATTGTCTTTGAAATAAATGTTTTTCATTATGCATATTGAGTAGTTATGGCTTTAGGTAAACCCTACCATCACCCATCGATGCACGGACTAGAATCCCACTGTCCACAGGCCCCAATCCAAGTTAAGGTCGAATCAGATACCAACTATTTTATATCTGTTCGCACACACCAATGGAAGCCCTTCACCAGAAAAAAAAAAAAAAAAACACTAATGGAAGCCGCACTTCAATTCACGTGAGTGAGATGCATACAGCGTACTCACTGACAGAGGGCCCCTGAAAATTTCAATTTCAATTTCATAAAAATATATATATATATTATATTTATTTCTTTTTCTATTTCTATTTCTATTTTATTCCTTGCAATGATTTAAGGGACAACCCTTTTAAGCAATAGCATGTTTGTTGCCAAGTTGTCTACTTTTAACATGCTTAGGCAAGCAAGCAAAGGCGAGGCAAGGGTAATACCTACAGCACCAGTTATTATTACTTCTACTATTTCCTACTTTATTTCTTTTGTTATAGTGTAAGACATCTGGGGAGATCTAGGTTGAAGTTGCAAATTTTTGGATTTAATTATGAATCTGAATTATTTTTACTTTACTTTTTATTGTAATCAACTTTTTATGATGATTTGTTTGACCTTAAGTGCTACTTTGCGAGGCCATATAAAACTCATATGCATAATATACATTTTTTATTTTCACCGCATCTAACCATAGTTTGACGTTACCACTTCACATGATTTTTTGATTTATAAAGAAGACTGAATCGAACTTAGGATCTCTTCGAATTCATGTTTATAATAACACATTCACTAAAATATAATACATAATACACTTTGAGCAATAACACCATGGTTAAAAACTGGTGCACAAAAAAACTTATGAGACATAATTCATAAGCTAAAAAGAACAAAAAAAAAGAAAAAGGAAATATCTTTTTTGTCCTCTATTATGATATTATAATTTATAGCAAACAAGAGACCCAGAGAAGTTATACAAATCCAATTTCTTTGACGTGTTGTGTTAGTAGTATCCGAAAAGGATTGGTTCTCAAATCAAATCTACAGCAAATACACGATGGCAAATGAAGAAAGTTGATTATGAAAATTAAAACTACACGTAATTCTTGATGAGAATGGTTATCAACCCTCCACATTTTGTACATAATTAGAGATGACTGATCTGTATGTCTAATAATTGCAGGTTCAACATTTTCACGTAAAGCACTTTCTAACATTAGAAAAGCACTTATTATGATCAAAACAAACATTTAAAAATAAAAACAAACTTTGCCAGATACTTAGTCAAGAAGGATTGAAATTGCTTTTGTTTAATACAGCATTGACAAGAATCCTCACAAAAAACATCAATTTGACAATACGTATGATGATGACAACTCATTTACGGGAAAGACTTATACGTAACAAGTGTATGTTTTAACAACAGGTTGTTATGCGAGAGAAGGTGTACAAGCGTATTTTCATTAATTTTAACTAGTAAGAAAGTACTTAATCTCACATCAACACTATAATATGGATGATCATAACTCATTTACGAAAAAAATTTATCTGTAATGAGCATATACTTTGACATCATCAAATATTAATCACGAAACCATTTATTGCGAGAAAAATGACCTGTACACATTACACATGGATGGTTTTCTCGATATAAGAAAATAGTGAACCCACCATACTTGTGGAAAGTAAACATTTGTGAGTTGTGTCTTCTTGTTCAAGTGGAATTGAAGCTACGAAGGAGTAGTTGGACAATGGACGCACAGCCTTCTCATCAGTCATCATTTTTTTTTAATGTTATTAAAAAAATAGAAATAAAAACAAAACAAAAATAAAAAAAGTAAAAGAATTAAAGTTAATTATAAGTTATGTAGCAATTAAAAAACCTAATCATATCGTGTCATATATCCAGCTTTTCCTTACATCAATCAATCATCCACTCTCATCCATCTTCCCTTGTTTTCTCTTCCCCTCTTCCCCTCTCCCCTCTCTATCATCCCAATATTCCTTTTCTCAGACCGTCCAAATTTTCACCAGAAAATCAAAACTTTCCCAGAAAACCCAAAACCCCTTATCCTCAACCCAGATCCAAAGATCCCCTCCAATCCTAACATCACTTTCTTTCTTACCAAAATTCATATTTGTTCCTTTTTGGGCCGTGAAAATCTCAAGCGGTAGATTCCTTTTCGACTTCAAAGTCCCATCCATTCTTTTCCCACGCTGAAATTTTTTCCATTTTACATGAAAATAATTACGCAGCGAAGAAACCCTTTCTCCACATTCTTGCCCTCATCTCCTTTCCCGAGAAAAATGCCTTTTTGATGACCCCAAAATTTTGTTCTGGCTCCACTGTTTAGTGGGTTTCCTTTAGATTTTCAAATCTTGTATCAGTTTTGTGTGTACTATACTATAGGTTTGAGCATTCTTTTTGCAAGCTTGATATGCTAGAATAAGAATTTCTGGACATTCCATCCATGCTGAAATTTGGTGGATCTGAGATTGCATAGAAACAATTAACTCAGCAGTGGATTAGGAGTTTGACTCGGATTGCTGATGAGCTATTTGAGCAGTGGGAAACGATTGGGATCATAGTTTAGAGTGGATTGGGTTCTAATTTAAGGAGGTGAAGTGGGGTTTTGGGCTTATTGTGTTTTTGATTGGGAATTCAGATCATGGAGCATGTTATTGGTGGAAAGTTCAAGCTAGGACGTAAGATCGGTAGCGGATCCTTCGGAGAACTTTATTTGGGTATGCAATTTATGTGACCGTTTTCTTGTTTGGTGCAAAAGTTTTGTTATTTTAGTGGCATTGCGTGCTTTTTTCATTTTTTTTAACTGCTGGCTTTGGTTTTGATGTTTGACGATAATGTTGGTTTGGTTTGTCTCAGGCATTAATGTACAAACTGGAGAGGAGGTGGCTGTCAAGCTGGTATGTATGGAAATTTTGTTATTTAAATGGATGGTATTGAGCTCTTATATGTTGAAAACTACGATCGGTATTATTATGTTTCATAATGTAATTGGTTGAATTTGTCTTTGATTTGAGGTTGTGAATACCAAAAGCCATTGATTATACAAGCAAGTGGATATGACACTTGTAGCTCCATCTGGAATTGGTTGTTTGTATTAAGAATCTGAATACAGTTAGCATTCATATAGTTGCATTAGCATTTTGCGTACCCACCTTTACTTATGAGTAAATATGCATGTAAGTGCAGAACAGATTCAATACGTGCTGTTTTAAATTCAAGAAATTATAATCACATCTATTTGTAAATACCCTCTATAGTGGCTTGAGTATTTTTGTTGTCTGTGATAACGTTGCACAATTTGTGATCGTAATTTAGTATGTGATTGAGTATTACAACACTGAAGGTTATCCATGCTGGTGGAAGTAGTTGACAGATATTCAAGACAGTGGAGAGATGGGAGGAGCTAGTGGAGATGCTTTTTATGAGTGTGCATAGAATTTTGTTTGGTTTAAGTTTACCGAAGGTTAAGAAACAAATTGGGCCCCACTATGTGATTGGCTTGAAATTGAAGGTTTAGATGCTCTATGGTTATCTTGTACCCTTTATTATTATTATCCACGTGTTTAGATGGTTCTCTTTAGTAGTTAAAATCCACCTTGCACAAGACAGAGTACTTCAATCTAAACATTTTTGTTTTTGCTCCCTCAGGAATCCGTGAAGACGAAACACCCTCAGCTTCATTATGAGTCAAAGTTGTACATGCTTCTTCAAGGAGGAAGTGGGTTACTCTATAGTGTTTTTTTTTTCCTTTTCTTTTCTTTTGTAATGTGAATATTTATTTTCAAAGGCCAAACTAAACTTATGTATTTTGCAATGCATTTAGCGGGTGTACCCCATCTTAAATGGTTCGGAGTTGAAGGTGAATACAATGTCATGGTTATTGACCTGCTTGGGCCAAGCCTAGAAGACCTGTTCAACTATTGCAATCGGAAGTTCTCTTTGAAGACAGTTTTGATGCTTGCAGATCAATTAGTAAGTTATCAAATTACTTATGTCGTTAACTTGGGTGCCATGCTTATGCTCCCTTGTTATTTTCTGTAGATAAACAGAGTTGAGTACATGCATTCACGGGGATTTCTTCACCGTGATATAAAGCCTGACAACTTTTTAATGGGTCTGGGACGCAAAGCTAATCAGGTACATTTAGTCTCTAGGGTGATTCTTTTTCTAAGGGTCATCACTGTTTTCATGCGCGCATTGGAATTTTTTCGCATGAATACAGATGCATTGTGAATCCTTCATTTCTACTTAAGATTCTTTGTGGTCGCTTCCATCTGGATTCTTGGATGTTTGGGACTGAATGTCATGAGAAATAATCTTAATACCTATAAAGCCTAAAATAAGCCCATGCAAGAGTATGTGTCATGGGCATTTTTGCAGGCATGATGATTATTGTATAGATGTATCAATTTGCAAGTTCTTCTACTTTCACTCTCCCTTTTAACTTTTTGTACCACAAAATATTATTATTTAAACTCTCAAGCTCAACCCTTTAAATTATTTTCTTCACTTCCCACGGATATTATGAATTGTTTAAGTTGTCTTTTGTTGAGTTCATTAAGACTTGATGCAACTCTAGTGAACTTTCAGTGTTTCTGAGTTGAGGGCTTGTAGAAGGTGCAATAATTTAAGAGACATGATTATATATTTTTAAGCTCTAGGTTATCATATTACAGTTAATTTGATGAAATGAAAGAGTCAATTAAGTAAAAACATTTCTGACGATCAATAGTTGATTTTTATGACTTGATGTCTATGCACCGTGACAAATATATTATTTGGGCATCACAAATTACACTACAAACTCCTGTTTCCACAAGGTCGCAGCTGATTTACAGGGATCTGTACCATTTTTATGACAAAAATGTCCTTGGTACATTACGGTAAATTGATAGAAAGCTTGAAGCTCAATTGAGTAGTGGAGGAAAACATAATTCACACCAGTTCCTTCTAAAAACAATATAAATAGATATGCTTGGAAGTATAAACAGTGTATATTTAAAATGTTGAAAACAATCAAGTGAGAACAATTACCTCCCATTTATCGTACTGTGATGGAGAACTGCCTTTTGCTTGCTTTAATCTCTACTGCTTCTTTCTTAGAACACTGTCATACATCTGACATGTCCTGGCAGTATCATTGATGAGGCTTATCTTTTCCCTAACCACTCTGGATTGTTGTGGGGATACAATTACTGACCCATATCACAACTATAATGTATTTATACATTGTCTGCACTTTCTATAAAATCTGTGCTATATCACATTTATATGTTTCTTTTTCCCTTTTCATGATGACTCAAACTTAGGAAGTGAAACTCCTCTAATCTTACTATTGCTTTCATGTAGCTTAATCATCTTGCCAAGATCAAATGAAACTGAGTGCAGTACTAAATTAACTATTCACTATGGCCTCCCAACAGGCATTGAACATTTCTTTGCTCTATTTTGTTTCTGATGCAGGTATATATCATTGATTATGGCCTTGCAAAAAAGTATAGAGATCTTCAAACGCACAAGCACATACCATACAGGTATCAAATATAATGAATTATTTTGTAGTATTTTAGTTTCTCGTGGCTTCCCTTGTTTCTACTGTATCTTGCTCCCTTGATGTTCAAACACCATGTTGTAGTTTTGGTGGCTGAGGCATAGCCCAATTGGTAGCCACACATCTTATCTAAAAAGGAGGGCCTAAGTTCATATTCCCCCTCGTTTATTTTAACTGGTAAAAGGCTAGCTTTGAACTGTTGAAGCTTTCTTATATTAAAGGTTATTGGTTACACTTGCATCCAGTGTTTAAAATGATGAGCAGCTCATCTTGGGTTTCAACTGAACCAACAAAGGGACCCTTTCCTGACATCTCAGAGATATGACCTGAGATGCTGGTAAGTTAGAGATCGGTGTAAATCTGAGGCAAAAATCCTCATTTCCTTGATAGACTCCCAAAAACCCACCGAATGTCGGTAATATCGATCAAAATTTATGGGTTTTTGTTCTTTAAAATAGTGTAACTGGGAGCCAAAACAAGAATTGGGCTGAAACTGAAGATTGGGGTAGTGACAACTTGGAAACCAAGACAAACATAACAATAACTCTGAAACAAGCTTTACCTTCATTTTTTTTTATTTTTTTTATTTTTTATTTTTATGTTCTTTTTAAGCCAGAGTGAAAATGGGAGTAAATCAGGTGGCGAGATAGCAAGACTTGAGAAAATTGTAAACTGAGATTGTTCTCTCTCTCTCTCTCTTGTTGGTTTGGACCACTTGGGTATATTAGAAATATCCATAAAAACTATGAGAGGTTCTGAATTTTGTAGTTGTCAGTTGAATCATCTGGTTTGGTTTAAGATGATTATCCTTTAATTTCAGACTTTATGAATTATTAACAATTCCCTTGTTATTGATAATTATGTTATTTGAACCAAAACAAATTGTCAATGACTGACAATTATTGAACTTTGGTTCAATTCTACATCTTCTTATGTCCTTATATTCAGGGATTACATCTATCATTTAACTGAGCATCATAACTAATTAAATGACTTGAGTAGGAGCTTGAACATTGGACCAAAAATACAGATTAAAAAGGTTGTTATGGTAGGTTATTAGCTCACGTGTATTACTGAACACAAAAATGGCATTACAATTATATTACAAGTTTTAATTTCTTCCTTAAATTTTCAACAATAGGCATCTTAATGTTCATATGTTTTACAATGCTGCTATCCTTGCTGTGTTTTTATGCATCTGATGATCAAACTGTGGGGGAGAGAATTTTATGTAACCTCCTATGACTATCAAAACCTGTTCTTTTGCTTTTCTTTTTGTTTTGTTATTTTTAATGACCCAAAGTTCTCGTTGTGGCATTTCTGACAGGGAAAACAAGAATCTGACAGGAACAGCTCGCTATGCAAGTGTTAACACTCACCTTGGTGTTGGTTGGTCACCTTAAACTTATTGGAGTTGATGTTTTAGGATGAGTTTGTTTCCTGGAATTACCAATCATTTACATATATTTAATTGTGATACTAATTTTATTTGCAGAGCAAAGCAGAAGGGATGATCTTGAATCTCTTGGTTATGTGCTTATGTATTTTCTGAGGGGGAGGTTGTATTTTTGTCTGAAATGCCTAAATTACCAGTATCTTTTGTTTATTCACGTCTTCGAGTTCATTCACATGTTTAACATGGTTGTATTATTATCTGTTTCAGCCTTCCCTGGCAGGGCTTGAAAGCAGGTACTAAAAAGCAGAAATATGACAAGATCAGTGAAAAGAAGATGCTTACTCCAATTGAGGTATCATGGCTTGCTCTCTGTGTGGTGTATACCAAGACACTATATTCTCTAATGACTTCTTATACCATATTTGGTACGAATGAAGGAGTACAGTAATAATAGATAGGGAAGGATAGAAGGATAGTAAATGGAGAGGATACCTCATCGTTTGCTCTCTGTGTAGTGTATACCAATACAATGAATTCTCTAGTGACATTTCATACAATGTTTGGTACGAAGGAAGGAGAATAAGATTAATAGATAGGGAAGGATAGAAGGATGGTAAATGGAGAGGATGGCGGGGAGTGCATTTTACCCTCATGTTTGGTATACTGGCATTTTATGTAGAAGGGATGGAACTTTTCTTTTTCCCCCCAAAACCTGAAAGCAGACCAACCAAAAAAACCTTAATGAGGGGGTAAAACAGTACAACTGCAAGTTTACAGCTTGTAGCAGTCAATGCCTTTCTTTATTCCAACTTGGGGGAAGCATTAAAATGGCTGGCTGCATTTTGCTTTCACCTTTCCTCTACCTGATGAGAGACCACTTATCTTTTCTTTCCCTTTTCATTCCACTCGTTTCTTTCTTTTGCACAATCCTATTTCATGCCTCATTCTGTGATCTTGGTCGATTTTTTATTAACGGTTTACTGAATGTATATGAATTACTGATATTTTACTCTACAGGTTCTCTGCAAATCATATCCATCAGAATTCACGTCATACTTCCATTACTGCCGATCATTACGCTTTGAAGATAAACCAGATTATTCATACCTGAAGAGGCTTTTCCGGGACCTTTTTATTCGAGAAGGTTAGCTTGTAGGCTCTTTAAGCCCAAATTTTAATGTATATGTCATGAATGCATTATTCTTTAACCTTCATGATGAATCTAATTGGCAGCTCTTAAATAATGTTGAAACCTAATTGGTCTACTGATTGTACTTGGTGCAGGATATCAATTTGACTATGTATTTGATTGGACTATATTGAAGTATCCGCAAATTGGCTCCAGTTCTAGATCACGAGTCAGTACTTAATTTGTTGGGGATTTTCTATGTAAAGAAGAAAAAATAAATCTTCAGTTTTCTGTGTGTTTGGGCAATGATTCTTACTTTATCTGAATGTGTTTTCTTCTAGCAGTCAAGTGCAAAACCAGCTTTAAACCCTGGACCATCCGCAGAAAGAACAGAAAGGCCTTCAGGTTTGTTATTTTCTCAAGCAAGGCTTGAATGCATCGGTTTTTAAACATTTATATGCTGATATAGATTTTTACAATTTCTTTAATATGGGTCATGGATCAGGATTCTCAAGTACGGCTTTTGCTTTTGATTTCTATTTTCATTTTTCAAGTGCTGGGTCTATCTGTTTATTTGTGTTCCCCTATGTATTCACATGGCAGTGGGTCTACTGGACTTTGTTTAATTAAATGGATATTTTTAACATTTCATTTTAGTTCTTGTTTGGTATGGAGAAGGCGAATAAGGCTTTACTACTGTTTTAGTAAGATATATTTTTATGTTTTTAGCAGTGGCACAAGATTTTCGAGATAGATTCTCAGGTGCAGTTGAGGCATTTTCTAGAAGGAATAGTTCTGGTCATGGTTATGGTGATCACTCGAGACATAGACTGACTGATGATGCACCGTCGTCCAAAGATGTGGTGAGTGTTTCCAACATTCTCATGCCTATTGTTTGTAAGCTGGTTTATGTCTTGTATTATGTCTTCAAATGATTTAAATGCTTATTATTTCCTTAATGGAGCCTAATGCAGTTGCATGTTTCTTGCAGCAACCTGATTCGGACAGGGCTCGTAGTTCATCTAGAAATGGCAGTACCTCAAAGAGGCCTGTCGTATCAAGCAGCCGGCCAAGCTCCTCCGGTGAGCCTAGCGAAAGTAGGTCAAGCCGGCTGGTCTCAAGTAGTGGTCGCTTGTCCACCGCCCAAAGGATTCAACCTGGGTATGATTCCAAAACATCTTTCACCCGAACTGCAGCCGCAAGAGGCGGCCGTGATGATACGCTTCGGAGCTTTGAACTCCTTTCAATCGGCACGGGAAAGAGGAAATGAAGCCTGATCCATCTGATAAAATGCTTGTGTCAAGATTCCTTTTGTAGTATCTATCAAAGATGTCAGCACTATAATGGTTTTACAAGAGTTACTCTGTATATGTGTATCCATTGTTGGGTTCATTCACAGTTGAAAAGCTCAATGAAGTTTCACCTTAGAACTATCCCTGTTTCACCATCTTCATGGATTCTTGCCATTCTGATGCATCGGAGACTCACCCAAGAAAGAGATTTAACCATCTCACTTCAGGGAGTTGTCTATATATTTGAGATACTGGTAGCTGTAATAAATACGTCTTTCGTGATTTTTCTTCTCCAGAAGATAATGACTTTACTTAAAATACGTACCTTGAGCTGCTTCATGTGCATTATTTTATGATCTATGTTTGTTTGTTTGTTCCCCCTTCCCCATTGTTTATTATCTAAATGGAAAACCGGGTGCAATTTTCGAAACATGGCTTTTAGTCCACTTGGCATGGATTTGGAAAAGTTTGCTTCTGTATCTTTCTTGCTATATTTGGTTTAGCTGTCATTCATGTTAAATTTCCCTTGTGCTTAGCAGTTAGTCGTAAGTAAATGAGAAAAAGTCACGCACCAGAATGTAGATAATTGAGTAATCGCACTCTGTTACTAATGAGCTATTGATTTGATGATATTTTTCTTCCCAATGCTAAATCAGGTTTATAAGCTTGAATTCCCTTTCTCCCATTGATAAAAGGTACACTACACACGTCACAACATTAAAAAGGAGAGAATAAGAATCTATCCGTTATCATTCGGCCCCATAGTTCGTACGTAGAATTAGTATGTTCTCTCTTTTGAATGATGTATGCTATGTGCTAGTTTAGTTCAATGGTTCCTAAATTTATCCACTAGTTATATTTTAGGCAAAATGAAACTTTTGGTTCTTGTGGTTTACCACTTTTATTACAAAGATTCTTGTGATTTCAATTTGATTATTTTTGCCCTTGTGGTTTTCAATTTAAGCAATTTAAGGATAATCTCCGATTTATGTTAAATTAGAGTAACTGCCATTACTTGTTCAAGGGCATTTCGGGTCCCAAAACAGAGGCTGCAAAAAACAAGAAAGGAGAAAGAAAAGGACACTGATCCCCAGACCCTTAAGCAATGGCTCCTCAAACCATCACCATGCCCGTAATGCCCGAATCGTCGTCGCCCTAGTCCCATGCGCTGCCTTCCTCTTCGACCTCGTCGGCTCGTCGGTGATCGCAACCCTAGGCTTCATGGTCTCCTACATCGTCGACATCCTCATCTTCAAGTATGTTGCCTTCTTCGGCGTCTAGCTCTCCCTCGTCTTCTTCAGCTACTTCCTACTTGCCACTTTCACCTCCTAACCCCTTGCAGCCCTTGCCGCCTTCCTCTATGCCGAGACAAATTTCCTCATTGGCGTCTAGGTCTCACTCTGGTTTAAGTGGATTCAAATCAAGAACTTCCGATCATTCTCGTTCTCCTCTTCGTCGCCTCCTCCCTCTGCACTTAGGCCCACCATCTTTACCACCCTACCTTAGCCACCAACTTCCCCTTGCTTGGGCCCACGATCCCCAACCTTTGTTTTTGGACTGAAATGTCCTTCAATAAGAATCAACAATTACTCTAATTTGACAGAAATTGGATATTTTCATTGATTTGCTTAATTGAAAACCAAAGGGATAAGAATGATCAAGGACTTTAGTGGTAAAAATGTTAAACCACAAAGATCATAAGTGACTTTTTGCCTATATAATTAGGCCCCGTTTGGAATTGTTTTTTTTTTTATTGCCAAAAACCTGCTTCACTTTAAAGTTAAGCAGTCTAAGGTAGGCCAGCAGCATCTAGGTTGCTTTTCAAGGTGCTTTAAAAAAAAAACAGAGATGAGTGTTTAATGAATTTTTTTTCAATTCCCATAATAGCATCATTAATTTTTATAAATGACATCGTCTACCACCTCTACTCCTACCACCTCTACTCCTACCACCGCCTTTATCATTTGTTTGGGCCTAAAAAGAATTCATATGCCAGCCCACTTCTCACAGAGAAGCCTAGGAACAGGGAAATAGAACACTAGGCTTTGATTCCAAAAAGAGAAAGCCCAATCCACATCAGAAGCCCACGTCTTTTATGAAATGTCAGATTTATAAAAACGTCTAAATTAGATGGCAATCGACCACTAAAGCATATCGATAAAAAACTAAAAGAAGAATTGGATTGGGCCTAGCTTCTAAATGCTCACCATGGATCACAAAGCCCAGAGTACAAAGTCAGCAAACTTTTGAAAGTCTATTCTCAGAAAAACTCACGTGATTACCTGACTTGGAAAAGTCAACAATTTCAACTATCACAGAGAAACTAGCAGATAATTAATGAAGGCAGGTATAAAAAGAAGACGTCTCTGAATCTCTGCAAACAAAAGATCGAAATCCTTTTCTATATAATTCTGCATCAGGACATGCATTATTTCCAAGGGATAAGCAGACTACATTTTCTAAAAAGATAAGTAGGATGCAGGTAGTTGTTCATCTGGAAAATCAAACCAACCATTACGGCATATTGAACTCTTATAAAGAGAAATCAGAGGGCAAAAGAGATTACGGTTTTCTTTCAAAAAGCAGAGAAGTGATCACCATAAAGAACTAACTGTTGATGGTTCTTCTCTGCCAGAACAAATAACTTCCCTTTTTCTTTGCATTTAAAATAAAAAGATCTTTCTTTTGGAAAATTTGCCACCCATTATTAAAAGTTTAGAAGCCCCATTCTAGCATTTTCTATAAATATGAGAGGAGGTGAACAAATCAGACAGCCAAAAAATCAATTAAAAAACAAAAACTCAAAATGATCACTTGATCTCAAAAACCTTCAAAACACTGAAGCAACCAATAGCTCATTGAGCCACAAGAAACAAGTCAATTGCAATCCAGAATCTCTAACTTCAGTTCAGTTTCAGAGAAATAGTCATTCAAACTGAGATTTCTCTCGTTACAAATTTGGTTTAGTATAAGCCAAATCAAGCAGAGTTCGGGTTTTACAAATATGAAAACCTCAACAAATTTATGAAGAGCCCTGATCAAGTAGAACAGGTACTACAGTGTAATTCCAGCTCAGTAATCATCAAATCCAACCACTTTTGCCCCTTCCAGACTAAAGATGTCCCAATTCTGCCCGTTCAAAAAGCCTTCCAGGGCTTGAAATAAATTAAAGCTCTGCCAAACTCGAACGTTGGTATCGATTTATAGCTGAAACTTGACAGTTGAAGGTGTTGATAGTCCAGTCCAGTACAGACATATCCAATCCAACCCGGATCAGAAGCATTTATCAAGGCATAAATTGAAGTCCAGCCCTCTTTTTGTCTTTTTAGAGTTGGTCTTCCATTTTGAGCTTTGTAAAAGGCAGTTCTGCCTAAAGCAGTCCACTTTCTTATCATTTATTCTAGCCAGAACTACTAGTTTTTGTACTGTGAAAAATTGTGAAGTCCTTATCAATTTGAGGCAAGAAAAGAACTTACTTGGGAGATATTCCTCACCCAAATTCACAATCGCTTGTTTAGAAATCAGTAACTTGGGCCGCCAGTTATCTACTTTTAAGAAGTCTGCTAGGATTTTCATTGCTAGCAGTGACACGCTTACACACCAAAGAAAGTTGACTTGTTGACCAGTCAATGGTTTTCGAGACAATGGGAAACTTTACCCTATCATCACATGAACAAATATAAAACGAGTGAACATCACCACCACCACCACCACCTCCACCGCTATCTCCACCTCCACCACCACCTTCATCTCCACCTTCACCTCCACAACCACCACCACCTCCACCACCTCCACAACCATCACCACCACCTCCTCTTCCATCTTTACCTCCACCTTCGTCACCACCACCACCACCACACATGATTAGCACATAACACATTATGTTTATTTTAGTAATTATTTACAATTTCAATAGTTTTATATAAAAATTTACCAAACAGTTTGGACACTCTTTTTTATACTAACATCACTTTAAAAATATTGTTAATCAGACATGAAAATGCTTTTCTTTACATCTTATTATTTTCAAAGGACAACATAAGCTGCTTTTTTAAAAAGTGATAGCAATCCCAAATTGACTTTTAATTCCTGAATTCGTTTTTTATTAGGTCATATATTCCAAATAACTTAATATGTTTCATATTAAAGAGGATTGCTAATTAGGGGTGGCAACGGTTCGTTTTGGTTCAATTTAAGGCTTAAATCATAAATCAAATCAACCATGTTGGTAATGATTTGGCAAAACCGTAACTAATATAATTGGTTTAGGTCGGTCTGATTTATCGAGATTCTCGAATTGGTTTGGTGGCTATTCGATTTTTAATCCACACTCATTTTCAAATTATTTTTATTGTTTTAAAGCCCAAAATTAATAGGCCGAAACACCTATATTTTGGTCCTTAGGTTTTAAAATGCTAATTTGCAATACAACTTTTATACATATTTTTTTTCAACTTCCAAATCAACCTAATGACAATTGTACTAGCATTATCAATTCCAAATAAAATAAAAAAAAAAAAAAAAAAAAAAAAAAAAAAAAAAAAAATTCAATTAAACTATAGTACTCAGTAATATAAATAAACAATTGTCCCTCTCAAAAAACAACATAAAAAACAATTTCCATATTGGTAGTTTGGCTTTTTCAGTACAAATGCTAACGAGTCTGTTTTTTGTGTTCATATAAATCCCCTTTTATTAACTGGTTGACATGACACGACTCATTAAGTTAACAAGTAAAAAATACTAGATACAACATGACTGTTAAAATAACGAATGACACGACACGACACGACCTGTTTCACTTGTTAATTTTTAAAATTTTTAATTTTTTAATTTTTAAAAAATCAACCATAGAAGAAGAGTTGGGGGAAGGAAGAAGGAAGAGAAGAAAGAAGGAGAAAAGACAAAAAATAAGCTACATAAAATTACAAAACTACCCATACTCAACGGATATTCGTGAATTCACAAAACATGACTCGTTTAACGGGTGGCTAATAGGTCAAACTGTTTTCAACATGACCCATTAAGCCCTGACTTGAATACTAATTTTTTTTCCATAAGAAATCGTGTCGTGCTAACGGGCGTGTACAATATTGTAAAGTCTATGGTATGACCAATCAGTACATTTGTCACCGTCAGAGTTTAGTTGTAATTCCTATACCTTCCTTACATAGGTGCTCAAATAATGAAGTGGCTACATTTTTAATTAAAGAGGTAACCTTTCTTGGCCGAAGCAATTAATTATCTACTAAATTAGCCATATGCATTTTGCATAATTACAGTGCCATAGTGTGTTATGACAACTACTTTGCCCACACGAGATAAACACAACTCACAAAATTAATTCAAGTTTAATTACATTGCTTTAGATGTGTGCTAATAATTATCCAGGTGTGTGCTAATAACTATCCATGGATATGGTTACATATATATTATGACAAATCAAGTCTTTCTTTTCATATATGGAAGGATATCCTATATGAGAATACAGGCAATGCACACATTGTTTTTCTTCCTGAAAAGGATATAGTTGAAAATTTAGCAGCGGAGAAAAAGGAAGGTCATTGAAAATTTTGCATAAATTACCAAAAGTGAAAGAAAATAAATATTATAACGAGATGGCAGGAAAAATAAAAGATGACAGAAAAATTATAATCAAATTAAGAATTAATTTATTTTCTATTGTCTTTGTAATTTCTTTAATGCAATATCTAGAAATTAATGCACTCTTCTGGCCTAGCCCATAGATTTCTTAATAAAAACACTAGCATCTTTTCTATATCTTCCTTTCCTCTCATTCATTAACCTTCCTTTTTGAGCACAACACTAGGGTTTTGTTTTGGTAACAAATTCATGAGCACCATATGAGTCAAAGTTTTTTCCTGAAAAATGCATTAACTTTCTGAATAGACAACAAAATCCAATTTGGCAATCATGAATGAGTTGCATGCAACTACAAAGTAACACACTTTTTAGAAATGGGAATGAAAACCACCTATAAATTCCTTCATGCTCCAAGGCTATTTGTGCACCCCATCATTCCTAGTTTGCCTTGAGGCTCCAAACAAAAAACAAAAAAACCCCTAGAACCCTCTCCAGCATTTTCTTCTCATTCTTCAAACTGGGTTTCTCAAACTCAATAACCATGTCTGGCTGCAACTGGAACATGAGGCATGGTGGAAATGTGCATGGTTCGAACTGTGCCCCGGCATCGATGCCGAGTGGATCAACAGAAATTGCATGTAGAATATGTGATCGTGTTTTTATGAGCACCCAAGCCCTCATAAACCACATAGAGTCTCACATAGTGGATGATGGCCTCACAGCCTCAAGATTAAGGCAGCTCACTCAGCAAACCAACACTAACCCTCCGATCCGAAGCAATCCTGTATTTCCATTGTCAAACCCTTTTAATCAACGAAACCCTTTCCATGATGTTCATAATAACCAAATTGGTTTTGCACCGCCGCCGCCTCATCATCAATATCCATATCCACCACAACAACAACTTTCTCCTTATGCACTGCCAAGAAACGTTAACGTTAACGTTAACCAGGGAGTTGTTGGGTCGCATTACATGGTGATGCAATCTGCTAATGAAACCGCGGCGCGCATGGCGAGTGAGGAGGACGATCTTTCCAGTGATTGCACCATGCCGCTTCTCAGTCAGCTGGATCGCCCTCTTCCGCCTGTGAATTATGAATTGGACCGTCGTGGAAACATTGGTGAAGCAAGTTCAGATAATCTGGATTTGACCCTGAAGCTCTAGGAGCATGAATAATTATTAATTGTAGCCGTTTTTCTGAATTCCCAGCCTAGGCGTAGGACTAATTCTTGGCTGCAACCGGTTGTATGCGTCCTGCTTTGATTTAAAATAATAATAATAGAAGATGGAAGTTTTTTCTTTCATGAAGTTCTCTTGCTGTGTACTTCCAATTATTTTGCCATTAGATTTTTACAACTGTCCTTCCGTGTCACATCAAATGCACCGGTGTATTGCACTTTTTAGCCATTGAATTAAAAAAAGTTAAAATCCGGCCGTTGATAAAACAATGTACCGATACATTGGATCCCAACATACATACACATTCATAAGTGAATGTGCCAATATTTCACTATTTCCTTTCTTTTTTTGGAAATAAGATATTGTATTTATATTTGCGTTGTTAATACTATCCTTGCGTCCGAATAGAGATTGTTTTCGGATTTAGATTTTAGGATTTAAGGGTTAAGACTTATATCACAGTGAGAATTAAATAGAAACCATATAGACATGGGCAGTTAATTTTAACAAGAAACACTAAATTTTTTAAAGAGATAATCCAAATTCATTTCTTTTATGGGTGAAAATTAAACCACCTTAAATAAAATAGTTTGGCCTTACCAACCAAAATAAAATAGTCTTGTATGAGTGCTTATATATATCCACCCCTGTTTCCTATTCATCCCATTACTTTTTCCCTAAACACCATTGAGTTTTTCTTTCAAAAGAAGATTACTTGAAACAACTCTTGTATTCCAAAAACTTCCTAACATCCTAACCCTAATTTTTATTTTGATAACTATAACCATATAAATCAGGCACCATGCATGGTAAAGCAAGGCCACCACCCAATTAATTCTTTTTATTTTTCTCCCGTTTAGATTGTTTTACATAAGGAAATATTTGTTATTAATTTTACTAGTTCATATAAACAACAATTATACCGCTTTGTGCAATCCAAGAAAAGAAGCAACTAGCTTACACTAGTAGTTTCACATAATTTTACATTGCTTCCCATTTTCTAACTTGTTCATCGTCAAAATTCGGACCAATGAGTCACTCATTGACTTCCCTAATTTAAACCCTAAACGACATTGTAACTAATGTTTAGCTCCACTATTATATGGTTAAATGTATACAAAATACTAACAGCTGCTTTGGTTTGAATAGTCAGACTTTGGGGTGTAAGTTGGATTGGAAAATTAGATTTCAGTCCAAAAATTTCTAATTTTGGCAAGTCCAAATCAATTTCAACATCCAAAAGTTCCGAAAAAGTTAGATTGGAATTGGAATGTATCTCGAAATTCTGAATAATTCTGAATTTCGAAATATATTGGGGTTTCAAGCTTAGACTACATATACAAGTACTAATTTCATGTTGAACTAAATATAATTTAATGACCAAATAGATATAGACAAGTTATTACATAAAGGATACCAACATCCATGTACTAGAATATAATAGTTTTTCAAGTGTTTGTATGAGTTTAAAATTTTGAGCCAATTCTAATAATTCAAATGCTTGAGCATGTTTAAAATTTTGAACTAGTTTTCGAAATTATCTAAAAAAATCCTAAATATATACAAGTTCAGAAAATTCTGAGTTTTCCTAATCGGACTGGATATTGAAATTCCAAAATATTTTGGAATGGAATTGGAATAGAATTTTCATTTTAAAATTTTTTGGATTGGAATTGGAATCCCTTGATATGTCTGAAAATCAGTCCTAACTGCTGGCCACGTCAGTAAAATGACGTAGTGTGTCGAGTCAAAGCTTATTCCTCATAACGCCTAAGGTCACGTGACCCATGCGAGATAAAATTCAGACTTGAATAAATTGCCATAAATTTTTTCATTGCACCCCAGATTTGCAACAATAAATATGAGTTACCTACTACCATATTATAAACAGAGCCTACTTTACTATCTTGCGGAAATTTACCTCATACAATCTCTCTCAATTTTCACCTCATACAATCTCTCAACACCAACCCTCCCCACCCACCCTCAGTTAGATAGCCTCACCAATTCCCTAAGTTGAAAAATGAAGTATTGCTGCTACAAATTACTTGCATCCCTGCTCTTGTTTTTCCTTTCAGTTTTGCAGCCTTCTTCAAGCCTGTTTCTCCCATTACCCGTGTACGGCTACATCACGACCTCCTGGTACCACGATATTTTTCTGTCGAAGGAGGGTCATGATCCAGTGGAAAACCCAGAAAGCTTATGTTCCATGTGTAACAGTGTAGTCCAAGGGGGCATTGAAGTCCTATATCTTCACTATTTAGCTTCACACTTAGAAGACGAGGGCATGACTTCTCAGATGGCCGGACAAAACCTTCATCCAAACACCTCATCTTCTCCATCCCAGCCCCTTGTTCCTCCTCCTCCTTCTCCAGTAAACCTCACCCAAATACCCTCCACATCTGCCAGCACATCAAACCCTAGCAACCCTTTGCTGGGTTTGAACAGAAAGCCCCTCTTGCCTGTCCAAAACCAAGCACCGCAGAGAGATCAGTTGGCTTTGAATAACCCAAACCAGGCTGGTCCTTCTAGTTCTTCTGTTATCCGACCCCAAAGGCCTCATCAAGAACAAGGGGTCAGGATCAATAATGATGGGCAGGTACCACAACAAAATTCACCTCCTGTGATCCAGTACATGTACATGCGGCAGCGTCGGAGAGGAAATGAGCATCAAGGGGCCCTTAGTAACCAGCCTGCCCAAGACGTCATTGATGTGGGCAGTGATTTTGAAGAGGGAAGCTCAGATAGTGAAGACATCGATTTGGATTTTGGCATCTGAGAATTGTGAGATGAGATGAAGGATATATACATGTTTATGGTGTAATATACTAGTTGGATTTGGGTAGCCTTCTTGTTATTTTCGATATATGTATTTTTCTTCTGAGTAAAGTGGCGAATTTTCCTTGTCGCAAAATTAAGGTTAGTTCTAGTTATCAACCTGGACAACTAAAAAAAGTTGGAGAAAACTATGAGCCCAGATATTTTTAAAAAAACTATAAATATAAAACTTGACCGTATAATATAAAATTATTTTCAACATAAGAATGATATGGTACCATATATTGTTAATTTTATATCAAAATCATCGTGTATTTTGAGGAAGTAGCTAACAAAAATATATATAAAAACATTGTTATCCTTATAACTCATTGCATGAAAACAAAGTTAATATATAGGTATTCTGGGATCTTGAGCTTCTGCATTTAGGCTCCGTGTATTTATCTGCATTTCGGTAAATCTAAGCCACTCAAACAATCTCACTACTTAACATACGATATGTCATCTAACTTTTAAATTCTATTTTTATTTCCAAAACTCATGTAAACTCTAACCTTAATGGCGTTAAGGTGTAGTGTAGATCTTGGATGAAGCAGTAGTTTATACAGAAGATAATTGTAAATTCTACAAATTAATTAAATAATAATAAACTACTGCTTCAAGATGTTACATTTTATTGAAAAATACTCGCAATTCATATGTATTTCATAATGTAATAAAAACACGCATAATTGAAAATTATTTTATTTTACTTTTCATAATGGGGTAAAGGTTTAGTGAGGATCTTGGACGAAGCAATTCATCTTATTTTTTCCATTTATTGACAATTATGCATGTTTTTATAACATTATGAAATACATATGAATTGCGAGTATTTTTCAATAAAATGTAACATCTTGACCCAAATTAATTATTATTTAATTAATTTGTAGAATTTACAATTTTGCCCTTGGAGGGTAGGATCATTTTGGTCACTTTTTAATCTGGTAGGATTTGGGAGAATTGAATGGCACAGTTGCATAGAGCCCGTCGATATGAGTTCGTAAACACGTAGTGGGCTCAAATCGGAGTTTTAACGAGGAAGTTGTGATCTATGGAACTGCAGTGGCATAATCGTAATTTAGGAGAATTCAAAATTTAAAATACCACAAGTCAGACCTTCCCACGCCTGTACTTGGTGAGTCGCAAGTCTGGTCAGTTCAAGTCCCACAAATATTCTCTTCATTCCCCCACATAAAGTCCCACAAACTCATCATAATTCCCAAAACCCGTCAGAACCTCATCCAAAGCATCAAAGTACTGAGCTCAAAACGAAATAGTTCCTTCTTCAGACCTGTTCATCTGCCTCTCTAGCATAACATATCCGAAAATTAGCCCAATCGGAGAAATATAAACACCTCAAACCGCAGTTGGAGGACGAATAGCTCATCTCTGTCTGGTACTATGTGTTATGCACGGATTTGCCTTCGCATGCGAGTTTCTGTTGCGATTTTAACCTCTATTCCTTCACGAAAGTTGCTGCTGAGGTTGAGAGCTACAAACCTCAAGACAATTGGAGATGTGTATCTACCTTAAATCGTGTTCAAGTTGAGACTAGTGTTCTCTTACTTCCTGTTTGCTAGTTCCACACTAGCTAGTGTGAACATATCCACTCTTGCATGCAGTGGCGGAGCCACAGTGGGGTCGTACAACCTCTTGGAACCCATGGAAATAGGCTTTAGAGGTCCCTTGGAGCTAGAAGAGAGACCCCTTGGAGCTGCACACCAAGTGTTCGACGTTTTTCCTGAGAAAGAAAGAAACTGTGCGAGGAAGAAGAAGCGTTGCTGTTTTTTTAAAACATCCTAGGCAAAACGACGTCGTTTTGACCCAGGAATTTTTAAAAAGATGGTCTGGCCCAACAACTCCCCCCAAAGTCCAAACCCACCCAATACCTCCATCCATTGCTTTCAATCATACAACCCTTCATATTGGCCAACCCAATACCAAATCTGGAAAATATTGGCCAGCGTTTAGTATACACCTCTGCCCAACAACCCTTCGTATTTCCCATTTCATTGGGTCGTCTTGTCCACTCTCTAGAGTGGATAGTGGGCTTCATGAGACAAAGATTTATGAAAAACCAAAAATACTTAAATAAATGTAATAAAATACCATATCTCTGCTCCCTTCAACTCTCCTAAAATCCCCACATTCTATTATTCTCTACCCTAAGTTCCCAACTAAATCTCCCCCCCAAACCCTCAACATGGCTGAAAATTTTATTCTCTTCCCTCTCTATCTCTGATTTTTTAAATTTATTGTTCTTGGTATACTTAAACCTTTGTGTTACATTCTTTTGTTTGATAATAATGTCTAATATTTTTATTGGATAATGATTTATTGGAATGGATGAATATTGATGATTTTGTGTGTATCGATTTATTGGATTGGATTGATTATTTGATTTGTTGGAATTTAGGGGTTATGATTAATTTTGTGATGGACTTCTTGTCCTCTCTCTGTTTGTTCATTTGTCTTAATAAAATTTTATTTCTTTTAAAAAAAATGGTTAATTGTTTGGTTCGATTAATTCATGTGTAGAATTATAGAATGCTAAGCAGAAAGTACTAGAAAATTATCTTTTAGTAGTGTTACTTTCATCTTTAAAAAAAATATCGAAACTTTTATACTAAGACCCCTTGAGATAACTATCCTGGATCCGCCACTGCTTGCATGTAGCCTTTCTCTGCTCTAATGGAATATTACCCTTCATCAATGTTGTTCATCTATGTCTTGGTTATAATCTGTCAAAATTGGAGCTTCATCCAATAAGTATAGCCATCTCAAGATGTGTCTAAGTGTAACATTTTCATCCTTGTCTGATCTGTTGATGTAGGCTCGGATTCTATCTTACATGTCAATTTTCCTTGCTCAGATGAGAAAGGTTCCTTAACAAAAGTTGTTGAGAATTCTGTCATCTACAATATATCCAAAATTCATAGTCATCCAACAAGCTTAGACCTATCAGAAGTGGTACAAAGTGGAACAAGCTTCTTTGTTTTCAAGTGTTGTTTTGGGGGTTGTTCTTCTTGGGAGGTGAATTGAGGATTTCAGACCAATTCAAAGGAGCGAGGCGTAAAGAATCACTCTGGACGAAACCGCGGAGGGTTAATTGTGCTTTGGACCGTGAGTGAGTGAACATTTGTTTTCTAAATAGTTTTAAGAAATTCTTGAACTGTGGTCATTAATTGTTTATTTTATGGATTTGATAATTTATGATTTTCAGTTTTCTAAATAGTATTTTATGCATATTCGAATTTAGTTTGAGAACGGTTCTGAAGGATTTGTCATGGTTGAGTTTAGTTAATGAATTGTTTATAGTGTTTACTTTCTAAGCGTTAGATTTTGGTTGAAATGATTTTTATTTAGTTTATTCGTGGTTTAGTACTTGAGGTTGATATTAATATGATTTAATTTTACAATATTTTTCTGGAGGATTTATAAGTGGTAATTATGTGAGTTTGTTGATTAATTATTTAGTAAGGATTTTATTTGTGGGTTTTTATTCAGTTTTACTTCAAGAATGTTTTGATAAGTTTTTATTGGTTGGAAATCAAGATAGTGAAATTTGGGTTTATTTAACGGTTTAAAAAGGGGGTTTCATTTATTTAATTATTTATTGATGCATACTTGAAATTTTGAATGGTTTAGAAAGGATTTGGGTAAGAGTTTGGAAAAGGGATTTGTGAAAAATGGAGTTTTTATATTTAAGTGTTGAGAAGTGGATTTCAAACCCACCCTAGGTACCCATCCCCCGTTGCCTTTGAAATATATCGGTTGCCTTCGGTAAAGTCTGTGCACATGACTAGGATTGCATGTACCTACATAGAGACTACTCTGTAGGTGTGGGGCCATAGTATATCGCATGTACATGTGTTGAGGTGTCCGGCCAGTGGTTTGCTTGTACCTATAGTAAGGTTATTCTGTAGGTGTCTGGCCAGTGAATTGTCTGTACCTGTTTATGTGGGTGTCCGGCTAGGATTTTCCCCTACAACCCTGCTGATATACTACACAAGGTTGACCAGTTTTCCTCATAGGTATACTTGGGTGGAGAGTTTTTGTATGAATTGGATTGAGACTAGATTTAAGATGATTTGTATTTGAGCTTGCTTGATTTATTGAATTCAAAGAATGGTTTGAAACTTAATTTTTGTTGAATTATATTTTGAGGATACTCGATGTATTGGATTTAAATGTTGTTTGAAGTACAAGATTTGGGTCAATTGTATTTTACTTACCAGTTAATTCTGAGTTTATTTTACCTACATATGTATTGATTATATTTTGTTCATGTACGTATACTTGCATGTGTATTAGTGAGTTTTCCAAAGGTTTGCGAAAACAACGGGGTTAGTATGTTCTATATAATTACTTTCAAGAAAAACTTTCTTTTTGTCCACTCACGCTTTTACTGTTTTGTGCCCTTAGGAAGTAGATAGCTCAGAGTTCGGACGATCATGTAAGCTTCCGACGTCGGCGAAGTCCTTATAGTTCTACCTAGTAGGAAACTTTATTTTCTGTTTTCGTTGTTAATTTGGAAACTAACTTTGTAAATTTAACTCCAGTAGTTGCTCTGATATTTTCCACTTAGGACTGAATTTGAGGCAGGAGGCCATGTGAAATTTGTGTGTGCCTTATCTTGTGTGTGCTGCTAGTTGGGATTATTAGATTGTCGTTGTTGCAAGTGTTAATTTGGGAAAAGTCAATTTTTCAGGGAGACTATCGAAATTTCGATAGAAGTTTCGACCCATTTTTTTCTTAAAAGTACAGGTGAGAGGTGTAAAGTTAGTAGTGGGTCCGGCATTGTTCCGGTATCGAAATATGTCACAAGATTCGACATGAGTTTAGAGGAGGAATTCGGGTAGGGTCCTATCATAAAAGATACATAATTTTGTCATTATGTATATTGTACACGTATTTTGTTAACGCATCAGCCTTATAGCGATAAGATATATGGAAAACCGTTTGTACTCTTGCCTTCGAGAAGGTACTATATTTGTAATTTTGTTATGTACAATGCATATTGTATATAGTTCTTTTGGCAAGTGTAGAGAGATATAGATTCTCCGTTGTCCTGGTATTATTTGATTTTAAAAAAATTAATATAAATAGGTAATTTGTATCTAGTCAAAATTTTAATTTGATTTTAAAAAATTGAACAACAAAAAGTGATATAACTAATTCCTTTTACTTACGGAAAAAGTTTTTATTTTTATTTTTTATACAAGTGATATTTTATTTTAATATAATATAAACTATGGGAATGAGGATTCAAACTTGGGTGCAGAGTGGGGGCACATCTGCTCTATTCAACTTGGCAAAGCCCATGTCTGCAAAAAGAAGGAGATGCAAGACGAGGACTTCCCAAAAGGTTTACGGAAAAAGTTTTTGAATGTGTATTAACATTACAAAAAATTCTAGAAGGTTTACGGAAAAAGTTTTTGAATGTGTATTTAAAAAAAAAAAAAAAAAAAAAAAAAAGCAAAAATCTCCTGACAAACATATTAGGGTAAATTAATCAAATGGTCCTCAAACTTATACTCGATTTACATTTTAGTCCCTCAATTAAATTATTAGTCCAAATGGTACATAAACTCTATTTTAATCGCCCATTTGATCCAACCGTCTAATTTTCTGTTAGATTTAACCAAATTTTAGGGTAAATATGACTTTTCATAATTAACAAATGAAATAGGGTTAAAACAAATAAAAAATTATCAAATAATTGAAGAAAAAGAGAAAGAAAAAAAAAACCCAACTCCCCTGCCCCCCTTCGATTTCTTCTCCCCCATTCCCACAGACCTCTCCATATGGGTATAAATCCCCAAAATCCTCGCAGCAATTTTGGCGTCTTGGAGGGTGAGAAATTGACAGTGGCTGTGATTTTGGGAGGTGGGGTTGGTGGGTGATGAGGTGGGGAGGAGGGTGGTGGGTGGTTGTCTCTCAACAACAAAGGGAAATCAAGGGGGATGGGAAGAGGGTCTAGTTCGTTGTTGAATTGGGGTTTTGGGTTTGTTGTTGAATTGGGGTTTTGGGTTCGTTGGGAGGGGTCTGTGGAAGAAATTTTTTTGTTTTTTTTCTCTGTAGTTGCTGGCTCGGTTGGAAGATGGGGATGAGTTAGGGTTCTGGGTTCATGGGGCCTGGGATGGAGCGTGGTTGTTGGATGGGTTTAGGTGGAGAGTGGTTGTGGGATGGGTTTGGGTGTTTGAGCTTGACGGTGGTGGTCATGGGGGAATGGAGAGAGAGAGAGAGAGAGAGAGAGAAGGAACACAATCTTCAAAACCTTCCCTTGTGGAACACAATCGGCTTTATTTCAACACTGGTACTGCACGTGGGAGTTTCAGAGCCTTTATATTACTGGATGCATAGACGTTTCCATGGCAACTACTTTTTTGAAAACTACCATTCACTTCACGATTCCTCTCCTCTCCAATACCACAACCCTTTACAAGCAAGATAAGAGCACAGACTTACAAATTCTTTCTTTTTTTTCCCCCTCTCTTTAGTTATTTTGACTGATTAATTTATTAATTATTTTTGTTCAGCTGGAAGTGCAACACTTCTGGAGCATTTGGTTTTAAGTGCAATTGTTGGAATTCCAGTTCTTGGTACCACTCTGATGAGAGAGAGAGAGAGAGAGAGAGAGAGAGAGATAGATAGATTTTATTTCATTTTTCAATATTTATTTATTTTTAACATACAAAATGACCAATTTGCCCTCATATTTAACAGCAACATTGACAAAATGTAATGGTAGGACCAATAAAGCGATTAAAATATAGTTAATGTACCATTTTGACTAATAATTTAATTGAGGGACCAAAATGTAAATCGAGTACAATTTTGAGGACTATTTGAGTAATTTACCCTACATATTATTTGTCGGGAGAGACCACTTTCCGCGGCAAAAAGTATACTTTGTCGTCCAAGACATGGCCCGAAACCACCAAGTTGGTTTATGCTGGCGAATATTTTGTCAGCAAAAATCTTTCTCGAATCCCGACGAATTTTGTTATTTCTCAATAAATTTTAATCTGGAAGGGTCTTTACAAATTTCGTCGGGATAAACTTTTCCCGGCAAATCTTGTTCTCCGTCGAAAATTTGTCGTCTTTCCCAACAAATTTTCGACGAGATCAACTTTTTCCAACATATTTTTGTTGAGACAGTTAAATTTTGAATAGGATAGACTTTTGTTGATAAATTTTCGTCGAGGACGATCTATCTTGGCGAATTTTGTTCTTTCCTAGGGAATTTGCCGAAAAAGACAAATTGTTTTGTTGAGCAATTTTTGAAAAATATAATTAGTAATGTAAGTAACTCCTTTTTATTTGTTATATGGAATAAGTACTACACTACGTACACATGTATTAAACAATTTTTGAATTGCATATTTTTCTCATATTTTGAAATACTTAAGAAAATCAAATATTATTTTCAATTAAACTTACGTACTTTTACTATATGGGGATCGAAAATATGGAAACTCGGTTGTACATATGCAGTTCTTCTGGCAAGTTCGGAGAGATTATCATCTCAGCCTCCAAAGCTTATCATGTTTGGTTAAAGTGCACGATATAATTAATTTACGATATAAAATTGTTCAACTTAAAAGTTAATCCGGATTAACTGACAAGAACTCAAGTGGTTTTGAAGTATAACTTTTTCTTAATTATCCGAAAATTTGCATGTATGAGTAAAGGTTGTTGGGAAACGGGAAGCAATAGATCACGTGGCAAGCCATGCGTGAGGACTTACAAAAAGTTTCTATGGATGTCTTCCATTCCAGGACATTGCACACACTTTTGTACTACAATAAATTACGTATTAATTAATAGAGAGGTGCCCTATTCTTGTGCAGAGAGAAAAATATCATCCTCATCAAAAATCTCAACCCTAGCCTCACATCTCTCTCTCTTAAATTTTTTTAAAAAAATACATGGTAATTCAGGGAAAATTTCATAAATGACACCTGAAGTTTTTCAATTTTATGCAATTACCACCTTAAATAGTTTTTTTGTAACATCTAACCACCCAAAATTTACAGAGGGTTGCAGTTCGGCACCCAACCTTCATGAGTGCCCTTTTTCATGGGCATAAGGACAGACCTAAGTGATGACTAACCCTAGGCTACAGCCCAGGTGAATTTATTATCATTATTTTTTTCTTATAGTTAGTATATAGTTTAAGGGTTTATTCCAATCCACCCATAAGGTAAATCTAACTCACCTTATTTTGAAGGCTTAATTATGTACATGCCCCCTGTGCTTTCCAATTTATCTCAGATTACCACCTGTGTTTGAAAACGTCTCAAAGTACCCCCCAACGTGCAAAAAACCGTCTTACGTTACACTTTCCGTCAGTTATTTTGAAGTTCCGTTACGAACGTTACTGTTCATCTTCCCCAAAATTCCAGAACAGTAGCCCCTCCCCTTTGTTACTGTTCATCGCTTATTTACCCTCCAAAACTCAGAAATTTCTCCTAACCAACACAACTAGCAGCAAGAACAACTCGAGAGGTTGAAAAATCATACCTGGATCGAAGAAAATGGTGCTCGGAATCGCCCGAACGAGCAATGGAGATTTTGGGTAAAAACTCGCCAATTTCTTGCTTTTTTCGGTGATCCAGATGACGGTTGGCAGCGGCTGAGATGTGAGGGTGGTAGAGGACAACGTGCTGGTTCTTTTGATATCCATGTCGTCGCTTGGGGTGGCCGGAGGAGGCGATGGCAGCCCAAAAACTGGTCAGATGAACAGTAACAAATGGGAGGAGCTGCTGTTCTGGAATTTTGGGGGAGATGAACAGTAACGTTCGTAACGGAACTTCAAAAAAACTGACGGAAAGGGTAACGTGAGATGGTTTTTTGCACGTTGGGGGGTACTTTGAGACGTTTTCAAACACAGGTGGTAATCTGAGATAAGTTGGAAAGCACAGGGGGCATGTACATAATTAAGCCTATTTTGAAATCCTGAGTACGTCTCGTCATAAAACAATTTAATCCATCAACATGCATACCTATCGAGAAAGGTATTTATGAGATGCTTTTCCCACCTTCCTCCTAAAAAAGAAGAGTAAGTCATTTTCAGTTCTTGTCACATATTATTTGGCGGAAAGGAGATAGATGTGCTCAATTACAAAACGGGGTGAAGTTTGGATAATTGATTGTAAAAGGTTTTTAGTTCATGTGGTAATTGCACAAAACTGAAAAAGTTCAGGTGTCAGTACTGATTTCCCTAAAAATTAAGTCAAGATTACAGAATTCATTTCTGTCCATGGTAAAAATGCATATATATGGATAACATTGTAAAACTCAAAAGAATTTATTTAAAAAAATCATGGACAACATTTGGTCAACTTTCTAATATTAGTCAATGGTACTTTTCCCCCATATTTAATGGGCACCTCTCCTCCACTATTTGAGCTATAACCATGGCTTCCCATAAAATAGTTGGTCCTGCACTAATCTCCATCTCAAAAAAGTTCATGGGTGTTCTAAATCAAGAAGCTTTAATTTTGGGTTTAGAGAAGTGAGGTTGAGGCCTTATCCCCAATGTAGGGCATTTTAGATTAGTGATTTCTGAATAATCACTTAAAATCTGCTTTTGAGGAAACCTCTGCTTCAAGTCTGGTTGATTGGATTGTTATTACCAGCTTTTTTGTGCATACCATTAGAATTTACAAATTAGTTTAGATTTCCAAACTAGCGCTCGTGATTACAATCAGTTATGGGAACCTTGTTCCTGGACCATATCAAAAACAAGGCATCAAATTTTCTACTAGAGAAATACAAAACTGCTAGGCTGACTTTTACTGATGTTACTCAAGTTGAACTGTAAGCCTTTTCTCTTCATACCTTCTTATGCATGCATGCATGCATGTATGTATGTATATATGTAGAGAGAGAGAGAGAGAGAGAGAGAGAGAGAGAGAGAGAGAGAGAGAGAGAGAGATTTGATGATATTCAACTCTGATGTCTCTACTTTTGTCATGAAGGTTGGCTGAGGAAGCAACAAATGGTGATCCATGTAGCCCTGATGCGAAAACAATGACTCAAATAGCTGCTGCCTCCTTTGAGATGGATGACTATTGGAGAGTTGTTGATATCCTTCACCGAAGGTAATATTTTCTTTTCTCTTTTTTTTTCTTTCAACTTTTTATACCGTCCGAAAGATAAATTGCAGATTGCTCTATGAAAGGTTAATACATTCACAAAATTAATATAGGTTATATAACATAGATTGGAAAGAATGGAGGCAATCCTACAAAGCATTGGTACTTCTAGAGTTCTTACTAACACATGGTCCTGAAGAGTTTGCTGACGAATTTCAATGCGATATCGATGTCATCCAAGAGCTGGGAACATTTAAATACATAGATAAGACAGGGTAATTTCTAGAATTATAGTCTATTTATTTCTCTATCCATTCCATGTACTAAAAATTTTATTTTTTATTACGCTTTGATTTTATTTTTATTTTTATTATGAAAGATTCAATTGGGGTGTTTGCATGCAAAAGAAATCAGACCAAATCCAAAACCTTCTAGGAGGAGGACAACCACTCAGAGAAGCACGTTTGAAAGCTCTCAGAATAACAAATGAAATCCAAGGGTTTGGAAGCGCAACGCCTTCTCCTTCATCCTTAACTCCTTCCTCTTCATCATCTTCCGAAGCATCAAGAGCATCGTTTGCCTCATTTTCTACCACAAGTTCTGTATGGAATGACATGAATGAGCTTAGCAAGGGTTACCAAGAACCATCACCCACAAAGTTAGAAGCCATGGAGAGCTATTCACCGGGTGGAATACATAACGAATACAATAACAAGACTTGCAATTTCCTCGCAAGTACAAGTGAAAATAGTGAAGAACAGCTTTGGGGTTGCCCTCCAATCCAAGAAAAAGGCTCGTTGCTCGAATCTGAGGACGAAGAGGATGCAGACGCAGATGATTATGATGATTTAGAGTATTTTGAGAAGGCACCAGATGGAAATTTTATAAGTGGGATGTTCTCAAAGTTGGTTAACATTAGTCCTCCAAGAGCTCATGGTAGGAAAGTTGGGTTTAGGAGTGTTTCTGATGTGGGAAGGGAGGGCAAGAAAAGGTTTGATCGCCAATATTCACTTTGGTATTGAAGAAACATGGAAGGGAAGTTATAATTTGTGTAAAGTGTAATTAAATTTTTGGATAAATAAGTGTTACCCATATTTCCCTCCATCATTTTGTAATTTATATTTTATCATCTCTCAGTCAATTATTATTTTTATTTAAAAATACATTCTCTCCTATATTCTTCGATATTTCACACCTAAATTAATGTTATCTTCATTAGCCAATAAAATGTGCACAATATTATAGTGACGCAAAAGATTAAAAATTGTGGTTATTTTATTCTTTTGGAATTATTTGATATGACCTAAAACTAGTCACACTTTGTGTATTTTTTCTTCTTGTTGTTTTCTTGTCAATAACAAGCGGCTCTGCGCCACATCCACCTTCATTCTTTCGGATAGGTGGTATGGGCCTGTAGATTCTGTCTTAATTTTGTTGGAGGAGATGAGATAAGCCAAGACTTCTTTGTCTTTGCTGAGAGGACTGCAGTCAAAATAAAAAATATATGACCCAACAAGTTACATGAATTTTGTAGATAAACTACCACTAACTTGTTTGAACAAATATAGAAAAAGACATCCACACCTTAAACATGAAAGATAAGCCATTACTAATGAAGTTTAGCCAAGTAAAAAAGAGCATTGACTCAAAGGAGGCCTTGGACACAAGCAGACAAGACGGCCGTTTAGGGTCCCCAATTAATACCCTATATATACATACCTATATTATTTAGAAATATTATATTATATAAATATTATGTTAGGCCCAAATCAATTATTGTAAATATATATATAATTAAAAAAAAAACCTTACCTAATCATTTAATTCAAAATTGGAAAAAAAGGAAACTCAATAAAGGCCCATTCATTTAAAAAGGAAAAAGGAAAAAGAAAAGAAAAACTTGCCCAATGATTCAATTCAAAACTAAAAAAAGGATACTCAATAAAGACCTAATTATTTTTTAAACTTAGTTTAAATCAATTAACCTAGTTGAATCAATTAGGAAATTAAAAAATACATGGTAGAAAAACTTGATTATGTAAAGTTAATTGATAATTTTGAACCGAAAAATGCAAGAGGAGTGATATTGAAGTGATGTTTTGATGCATTTGATAAATTTGTTGTGTAAATTACATATTAATCGTTCATTTTATGTTACAATTGTGAATTTGAGTTCATAAAATATTTTTTTAAGCTTATTGAAAAAAAAAATTTCATATAAATATACATATATATAGAGTAGAATGGCTCATTTAAGATGTTCACCTAAGGTCTCCAAAACATAGGACTACCGCTAATTGACTTGTGAACCAATAATCTTTAGTTCGAATCTCCATGACACCTTAATAGTGTATGTGAGAAATCTTCATTCTTTTGTAGTTTAAATTAGCGCTTCTATTAAAAACAAACAAACAAAAGATAGGCCATTAAGTAATGAGATTAAGAGGCTGAAATGCAACTTTTTTTTTTTTTTGTTTTGTTGGTGAGAGATAATAATATCTGATATTGGCATGAAGCAAAACAGAACAATAATCCAGTCCCCAAGAACATGTGTTGGCTTGGACGCATTCAAAAACGTTGTCTTCATCATGTGATGTTACGTACGAATTTGAGGTTGGATTTCTTACCAGCCTTTTTTTTTCTTTTTTTTTAGGTATGTACAGCAATTGGGTGAAGGGTAAGACAGAGAATCTAGAAAGATGTGGATTTTAATATATTGGAATTAATATAAAGGTCAGACCTACTACATGCTTAATTTCTTATGTTTTGGGTTGGAGAGCACACACATCACCTACATAATACATTGCATCTTTACAATTAATTTAATTTATATACTCACCGCTAATTATACTATTGTTGTTGATTAGATTGGCATATTTCTTTTGGTCCTATTACAAAAGGTAGATGAACGAAAAATAGAAAATAAAAAAGTTAGACGGGTGTTACCACCATACAAATCAAATTTTACAAACTACCTAACGTCAGAGGAAGGAATTTAAACCAAATACATAGATGAGAATTATTCTGGCCTCTTGGCTAGAAGGTCAACAACTTGATTAGCTTCTTTGTAAATATGTTGAAGTTCTATATGATCAAAATGTAGGAATAAATTCCAGATATCTTGAACAGTTGTTCGCATGGACCAAGAAACCGAAACCTTCTTTGTAATGATTTGAATTAAAATTTTGGAAGCACCTTCAATTTCCAAATTTCTAAGATGAGATTATGAAGCCCAAGTTAATGCATGTTGCAAGACTACTAAAGCTTCCGATTGTAGAATAGAAGAAGAAAGACAATTACAGAGAGCATAACCATCAAAGTTCCATGCATACAAACTCAACATTTAAATAAAATAATTGTTCTAGTTGAAACATTCATCTAATACTAATAGTGGCTTCTCGTCTATCCTTTACCCAATCATTGATTTGGTAGACTTTTTCCCCATCCATGCCGAAGATATCTTCCTCATGAGTCATGATTAACTAGTTCCATGATCATACAAAGCAGTAGACATCGGGTTTTAATAAGATTACTAACGTGTCAATGCTGTATTGGCTTATTCTACAATTCAGCTTCTCAAATCTCATCATCTCTCACTTGAAGAAAGAGACAGAATGTTGATGTGGTGGGGTTACCTCCTTTTTCACATAGATTAATTATTTATAATATTAAGAAATAATTAGTAGATTTAAGTAAAGCGTATTGGTCAGGATAGTGTGTCTGCGTTACGGTTTTTGAATTAATTCTGAGTTTGAACTCTATTAGCATCTGTTAGTACACAATTAAAGTATATTATGGCTAATTTTTGTGACACCTTCGAAGTATTTTTGAAGTGTAATGTGGTCAAAGTATATTCTAAGATAGATTTCTCATTCATTTGCTTACCAAAAATTTAATTTAAGCATTTAACACTCCTTTTGGTGGAAATTAAACGCCAACCACTTGCCAAAAGACAGCTTAGTTGGGGGGAGAGGGGGGGACTCGGGAGGCCTCAACGGTCCCATTGAAAGGGACACGGGCACTTCGGTAATTTCAAACCAGAAATCTGGGTCCCAGTTACCTACTGTATCCTTATATATAATATGATATTTTATTCCTTTCGTCTCAGCAACTCTCGACAACTTTTTATGATTTTCCAAATTTACCCCTACCTTCTCTAATATTTGCACCATGCTTAACTGACTCAACTTTACTATTTTATTTTTCTAAGCGCAGAAATTTTCAGTCTCTGCTTTGAGTTGGTATCCAAAGACAGCATACTCCTTGGATCCCTTCTCTCTTTCTCTCTCTTGTTTCAGTCTCTGTCTAAAGGCTCACTTTTTTGAGCTCAGACAAGCCTTTTCTCTTCTGGGTTTATGCTGAAATTTTCTTATCTTTTGCTCTGAGCCCATATTTTCATAAATTTGCTTCACATTTCCACACTCTTTCCCAATGAGTTTCTGATCCCACTTTTCCTATATCGATTCTAAAAGCCTGCTCTTGAGCCTCCCCAAACGATTTCCCTGCAAAAATGAAGTCTTCAACTCGGCTTGACTCAGCTCTGTTCCAACTCACTCCCACTCGGACCAGGTAATCCTCTTCATTTAATCAAATGCTTTTCAGTGCTTATTGTTTGACAATAAAGATTGGATTTGACTTTTTACAGTCTTAAAGAATTGGGTTATGAGTATGAACTAAGTGGAAATGTATTATTGTTGCTTTCGTGATCTGACAGAGTTGGTGTTTTGGGATTGAGTCTTTTGGTGTTTTATTGGATATTTATGTGTCTGTGAGTATCTTGGTAGAAGTTTTGTCTCACTGTGTCAGTGCATGTGTAAGAGCGTTTGATTATTTGTTACTCCATCTTATATGGGATGCTTTCTTTTTGTTTAGTTATGCACCTATTGTTTTTAAGGTTGTCAAGCATAGTCTTCAATAGTTCGAATTCAGCTTGAAGTACATTTCGTGGAAGGTTACAGATTTATTGATTGACAAGCCATATTTTTATTCGAAACAGAAAAAAGAAAGATTTTGATGAAAATGGACTATTTGTTCTTTTCTTGGTTGTTATGTTTTGAGTTTATCGTGTGAAAATATAATTGCAGAAGTTGCAATCACAGCACAGTGTTATTCAGTTTGATCTTTTCCCCCCCTTTCTCTCCATCTTGATAGGTATGATCTGGTTATATCTGCAAATGGAAAGACGGAGAAAATAGCTTCTGGTTTGTTGAATCCGTTTCTTTCCCACTTGAAGACTGCGCAAGAACAGATGGCCAAGGGTGGCTATTCAATCATTCTTGAGCCGGAGTCTGGCAGTGATGCAACATGGTTCACAAAGAGTACAGTGGAAAGGTCTGTAATGGAATTCAATACCCCTCTCTTATTTGGAGTATTTGCAACATGTTTGAAAAGTGCATATGTCTGATCCTCTTACACCTACTAGAAATCGTAGAGTAAACATGACCATTGCATACAAGGCTTGCGTGATTGATCATTTGGAATCACTTCTCATTTTAAAGTTTAAACACAGCTGATCTTTTATTTATTTATATTTAAATTTTTTAAATTTATCTTCAAGCATAAGAAAAGTGCTTACTAGGCCTTATAGGCTCACCATTTCATCATTCTAAGCTGTGACTGTTGCGAGTGCTTTGACATGACAATCTTGTGCTACAGTGATAACTTCCTCCCGGAAAATCATCATACTGGACTAATATGTTAGGTGACTGTTAGGTTTGTTCGCTTTGTGAGCACCCCAGAGGTCTTGGAACGGGTTTACACTTTAGAGTCTGAGATTTTACAGATTGAAGAGGCAATTGCGATTCAAGGAAATCATGATATGGGACTTAATCCTGTAAGTAAAATCTCTTGGTGTTCAATGATCTGCGTGTCATATTGTCATAGAAAAGTCAGTCTCAGTTTCTTTGTGACAGGTAGAGGAAAATCATGGAAAACCTGTAGACAGCATTGAAGGTAATGTTGAAAAGACGACTATACAATATGTCGCATAATGATTTTCGTATTAGTAAAGTAAGAGATGTTTTGCCTCCTGTTTTCTTTCAATTTTGCACTGTACCGCTGATATTTGAGTTGTTTCCCCTCCTCTCTCAACACACTTGATGCAGCTACTCTGGTGGCCCCAGCTTATGCCTCTATCAGGTGGCAACATCCCCTACCTTCTCCTACCTTTTATATGGGGGAAAAAGGGAGGCTGTTGGGGGTGTGAGGGGGATTAATAGGGAAATTTTCCTATGCTTGTTCATTTCAGAACATGAAGTCTGGTGAAAGTCTCACTAGGGTTCTATCTTTTTCCTCCCTTTCAACTTCATTTTTGTTTCATGCAATGGGATGCATGGACTCGGTCAATTAAGCTATGTAGTCTGGTGCAATGTTTGTTTTAGTTTCTGATTCAAAAGACTCTATTTCTTTTTATTTTTATATCTCTAGTAAATGGTTCTTCTATTGGATTTTAAACCCCAAGTTATTTTGGACAGGAAACAGGCCTATGCTAGATAGTAATGAAGAGAAAGCAATTGTCCTTTACCAGGTTTGAAATCTATACCCTCATCATGTTTTTTATTTTATTTGTTATTGTTGCTTAATGTCTCTGATTTGGTTTCTTTTCATAAACTGGCAGCCCGATGCCAGTCAACCTGAAGCAAATGGATCCACTGCACAAGGGGAGAATTCAAAGTATGTACCATTTCTTCAACTCCTAAGTCCCCTTCCTTTCATGGATATTAAAGTTATCATGACAAATAAACTGTTGATCAAGGGATCAGCAGGTGTGATCATGAATAATGTGCAGTGGTCACTTCAAGCCTTTATTTTCATTTCAAGTAAATGAGGGATGCTTGGGGGGGTTATAGCACTATTTCATTGACCCTTATACCCAAGGCCAGAGTTTTAACCTCCTTTTCTGCCTTTGGTCTCCTTTGTATAAAATTGAAGAGTCGTTATCATTTGCTATAAAAAAAATTGTAAACCATGAATGCCAGAAAAAAAGAAACATGGGTATCATATTCATATTTCAATAACAATAAGATAAAAAAACAAAACAAAAGAGTTAACGATCAACAGCATATACATTCACACGTGTGTGTCCATCTTCATGCATGTACAGTGTACTCACCAACACATATTTGCTGATAAGATTCCATCTCACCAACACATATTTTTTGTGAGTGCTAACCCGTTTATCTCATATTATGTTAGAGTTCAGCTTTTAAAAGTCCTGGAGACACGCAAAACTATGCTGCAAAAAGAGCAGGGTATGGCTTTTGCACGTGCTGTAGCAGCAGGTTTTGACATTGATCACTTGCCACCATTGATATCATTTGCTGAATGCTTTGGGGCATCACGCTTAATGTAAGTAGAAATTTCTTCTACTGCCAACTTTAACATTAACATGTGGCAGGATATTTTGATTGAAATCTTTCCTGATAATGTTTACTTTATCAATCTAACAGGGATGCTTGTAGAAGATATAAGGAACTATGGAAAAGAAAGCATGAAACTGGCCAATGGCTTGAAATTGAAGCAGCCGAAGCAATGGCTACCAGATCAGAATTCTCTGTCATGAATGCATCAGGCATAATGCTTTCAAGTGTGACGAACAAACAAAATGAGGTGGCTTGGGAAAATAATGGAAAATCAACTTCAGGTAGGAATTAACCTTTTTTTAATTACTCTTCTCAAGAAATTTCGTCATGGAAACCTTGCTTCATTGTTCTCTGAGTCTTAAATGGTTTGCAGTTGTAAAGAAGAAGGATGAAAAGTGCTATTTCTCATTTTGTGGAGGGCCCCATTCATCATATTGCATAGCTTTATTTTAATCGCATTCCACAATTATATTGTAGTTTTGTTTTCATATTGTCTTCTGTCTCTGTTCACTACTTTTATGTTTAACTGGAAAGATTTTGTCTGCTTATCTTTCAGAAGAAAAGCTTCCCGCGGATCATCAACAACCATTAAGCCACCAAGAATATTTTCCCGGTCAGTTTCCCCATCAAATGTTCCCTCCTTGGCATGTTCATTCTTCTCCAGGTGCATTACCAGTCTATCCACCATATCCCATGCAAGGAATGCCTTACTATCAGAATTACCCCGGAAATAGCCCATTTTTTCAGCCACCTTATCCAACAGTAGAGGATCCTAGACTCAATCAAGGTCAAAGAATGAAACAGAAAAGGCACTCCATGGATAGTGCTAATGGCAATCTTGAATCAGAAACATTGGAGATGGATGGTTTGAGAACAAGATCCTCAGATGATGCGGAATTGGAGAATGAATCTTTGAAAAGTCGAGAATCACGAAAGAAGGGTAGCCGCTCAGGTAAAAAGCAATCAGGCACGGTTGTCATTCGGAATATTAATTACATCACCTCAAAGGGGAAGAACTCTTCAGATAGTGAATCTCAATCAACTAGTGACTCTCAAACTGATGAGGAGGGCGGAAGTTTTCAGGATGGCATTCCAGATATGAAGGTTGTTTCCTCTCATAAATCCTCAAAAAGAAAAGGAAATCATAAACAATCTATAGATAGATTTAATTCATCTGAGAAGGAAGAAATGGTTTCTATGAAGGAGGGGGATGAAGGGAACTGGCAGGCATTTCAAAATTTCTTACTTCGAGATCCTGATGAAGACAGACGTGATCTTGACCAAGGCATGTTTTCTATGGAAAAGAAGGGTCAACTGAAAAGGCGGCAAAATACCCTAGGGGATGATCCTTTGGTTTCCGGTGGTCTACGGAGGGGTGAAATTCAAGAAGGAAGTACAACAGATATCAATAAATATAGTGGAAATGTTACCCGTTTGCAAAAGTCATCAAATGATGCATTGTTGATCTCTGCAAGAGAGGACCGGTTGGGTCACAGTAGGAGCATAGATGGTCAAATGGATTTACGGTCTACAGAAATAGATGGCAGAAGGGGTGGCTATAGGAGGAACGCCAATGATGATTTTATGATTCATAGACGTGATAGCCAGTCAGGTTTTACAACTTCTCCGTCTGATCCACTTGCTGTAAATGGATTTGATCGTGCAACTTACAGTATGGATAGGAGGTCATCGAACAACATGGATGATGATTCCTACATTGTTCCATTCAGGTCAATTTCACTAGATCATGTTGAAAACAATGACAGAAATGCTATTGACATGGGGTCTGAGTTCCCATCAGCAGTTCAGAAGGCGGAAAACATGGCCCAAGTTAATTATGAGCCAGATGAATTGACTTTAATGCCTGAGCGTGGTGCTGAAAAGGGTTCAATAGGCTATGACCCTGCTTTGGATTATGAAATGCAAGTTCATGCAAAAGAGGGTGCTTCTCTGGATAAGAAACAGAAGGAAGTGGTGAGTGACAACAAGCAAGGGTCTAAGAAGGCTGACAAGGACAGGAAATCAAAACTTGTTTCAGATACTTCAGATAAGAAGATAGGGGGGCCAATAAGGAAAGGAAAGACCTCAAAGTTGAGTCCTTTGGATGAAGCGCGGGCACGTGCTGAGAAACTAAGAAGCTTTAAAGCCGATCTTCAGAAAATGAAGAAAGAGAAGGTTATTTATCATTTTCCTATGCGTTTTTTTATAGAGTAAACTTACAAATACCTCTCCTAGTGTTTACTAAATTGCAATATCCTCCCTCCTACTTGTGGAATCTAACTGTTCTCCGTTGGTCAAAATTAGCTTTTTTGATAGAAAGACTTTGTTAGTAGCATCTCTTGAACCTTTCTGTGTGCCTTGGACTTGCTCTTCAAATCAACATATCTATCAACCTTGTTTTGCTCTTCAAATCAAGAAAAATGTGTCATAGAACTCTGAAGCACTTGAACTTTTACGAGGTCCATCCACCTTATTAATTTATACACCAAAACATATTCGTAGACCTGGTGTTTTTTCTTCATGGGAATAATTTTATTCCTAAATATTAGTTATGACCTTTTAAATTCCAGAGAGAGACTCAAGTTCACAAAATTGCAACTATTTGATTTTAAATCATTAGTAAAAAACAAATATTCCACATATTCCAATAAAATAAAAAATGTAATTACTTATTGCTTTCAGTTTTTCGTGTGATCATATTTGTTCTGTGTTGTAACTTATTTCTTGTGTCTGGTGTCTGTGCTACAATAGGTTATATGTCCAAAAGTTGGCTTCACGTGCTATATGCTAGCTAGTTCATCTGGTTTGTTCATTCAATTTTCATATTCTTGAGCTTTTGGTTTTCAGGAAGAAGAAGAGATGAAACGACTGGAAGCTTTAAAGATACAGAGGCAAAAGAGGATTGCTGCTAGAGGTGGTGGCATCCCTGCTCAGTCACCATTGCCCTCACAGCAAAATAGGAAACAAGGACTGACAAAGCTATCTCCAAGCACTCACAAAGGATCAAAGTTTAGTGATTCAGATCCAGGGTCATCATCTCCTTTACAAAGGGTCCCCATCAAAACGCCGTCTATGGGCTCCGCTGATTCTCACAAAACCTCAAAATCCAGCAAACTGAATTCCGGAATCCACTCGGCTGGAAACAGGTTAAGCCGGTCAGCATCTTCATTGCCTGAAAAGAAAGACAATGTTGGTGTTACAAGTGATGCTAAGCCATCCATGGCACGGATTAGAAGATTATCAGAGCCTAAGGTGACTAACAGCCATCATGTTTCTTCAGTGAAGCCACGGAGCACTGTAACTGTATCAAAGCCGAAAGTATCTGATGGGCCTGAGAGCAAGAAAATATCTGCTATCGTGAACTATGACAAAAGCAAGGCTGCTACTCTCCCAGAATTGAAAATCAGGACATCCAAGGGACCTGATGTTGCCCAGAGCACATCAACAACAAGGGGAACGACACAGAAGGATAATTCTTTGAAGTCTACCCCTGAAGGTGCCCAACTGAAGAGGAATGATGATAAAATTTCACATCATAATGATGGGGATGACAACACAGTAATTGAGAAAACTGTTGTGATGCTTGAGAAACCTTCCATTCCTATTGTACATGCATCTGAAGAAAATTTGTGGGACGAAAAGGGACATAATATTAGGGAGAAAACAGAGTTGGTGTCAGAATACGCTGCTATTCGGGCACCAGTTTATCCACCGACAATTGCTACAATCGATAGAGAACCCACTAATGACTTGTTAAAGCAGCAAGTTCAATCTCATGAGGTATGATAACCAAAAGACTTCACTTGTGGTTTTACATTTTTGATCTATACTGACTGCAATGGACCATGTTGAGTGTGATTTGCATATGTGAATCTTTCAAGCAAGGAAAATTCACTGTTTACAGTCTTGGACTCTTCAATACTGCGTTTTCAATAACTGTGACCCAAGAGGAAGATTCATAGGTTTAAGTCGTATGTGTTTATCAATTTTTGGTTCAGTGCTCCCAACCACAAAAAAAAAAAAAAAAAAAAAAAAAAAAAAAAAAAAAAAAAAAAAAAAAAAAAAAAAAAAAAAAAAAAAAAAAAAAAAAAAAAAAAAAAAAAAAAAAAAAAAAAAAAAAAAAAAAAAAAAAAAAAAAAAAAAAAAAAAAAAAAAAAAAAAAAAAAAAAAAAAAAAAAAAAAAAAAAAAAAAAAAAAAAAAAAAAAAAAAAAAAAAAAAAAAAAAAAAAAAAAAAAAAAAAAAAAAAAAAAAAAAAAAAAAAAAAAAAAAAAAAAAAAAAAAAAAAAAAAAAAAAAAAAAAAAAAAAAAAAAAAAAAAAAAAAAAAAAAAAAAAAAAAAAAAAAAAAAAAAAAAAAAAAAAAAAAAAAAAAAAAAAAAAAAAAAAAAAAAAAAAAAAAAGATAAAAGAACTACTTTCCAATACATAGTCAAAATTTTCACACGCCTATTGGTTCTAACGGGAAAGTTTTGATTAATTAAATAGACATAGTTCCACCTGGAAAATTAGTATAAGAAGTTTTTAAAAACCGAAGAGATAATAACATGTCATGTTATAGGGGATAAGATTAGAAAGAAAAGAGGGAGAGAGAGCAAAAAAAAAAAAAAAAAAAAAAAAAAAAAAAAAGCAAGAGCAATTTTCCCAAATGCTCATTTCAATTTAAAACCTATAGCATTGAATCTATCAATGATTCTTAGAAGATATACTAAAATATATAATATGAACCACAACAAAAGAACTCTGCTTGGCAGCTCAGAAAATACTTCAGGTAAGCGAGCTTAATGCTCCACAAAATTGAATCACGTGCTAATTTAACATAAGCATGAATCCCAAAATTCATTTTTCTCTCATTTTACTTAGTTTTTCCAGGCAACCAAACAGAACCCAAACACAATTCTAAAGTAACGAACAAAAGAGTAAGACTTTGATAAAGGAAAGAGGAAGGAGAAGGTACCCTGTTCTGGTCAAGGACGTCGACGATGACAACAAGCTTCCCATAGTCCTCGCCGTAGTTGACGAGAGCAACCCTTCCGATCTCAACGTACCTCTTGAAAGGCTACCCAAACAAAAACAAAAAACAGAATGAGATCAAAGAAGAACAAAACTAAGTGGTATTGAGAGTACACAATGAGAAGGTAAACGCCGGCGTATGGATGAGGAAGGGACGATGAGAGAGAGAGCTCACCATTTCCGGTTCTGGTGAGGTGTGTGAGTGTGAGAGCTCTGAAGAAGGAGGAGGCGGAGCTTAGAAGAGGAGAAAATGGAAGCAGGGGATTAGGGTTTTTCTTATGGGTGTTTTGTAGGGTGCTGTGGACCGTCCGATCCACTTTGCCTCTAATGGGCTTTTCATTTTGCTTGCAATTATGAAGATCAAGTAGGCCCATGGTGATCCATGGGCTTAGGTCTTTTTCTTTTTGTCTTACCATGGGCTTAGGTCATTATGCAGATAATGGATAGTTCTTCTCTCGAAATCCAACTACTCCCAAGTCCAACTTTTTGGTTTGAGCTTGGACTAAAATTAGCTAATTATAAGATTTGAAATTGAAACATCTTTTAAATCGCTCCGTTATTGTAATGACTATTTGTGGCTAGTTTGTATTGACTGTTTGTGATTAATGACTTTTTTGGCTGAATTATGAATACAATTCTAGAATTTCTCAACCAAAAAAAAAAACATTAGAAAGAATAATACTATTTTATTAAAATCTAGTAATTGATCATTGATAATAAATATGGGGATTTTGATTTGTTTTTGTTTAGATTTGATATCTAAATGACTTTAGTTTAGTATACTGATGGTGTGTTTACTAATCAGAAATTGGAATTCTCATCAGGAATTGAATTCTACCTATGGAGGATTCATGTCTTTACTTCACATGAATGAATTAAAAAGTAAGTGGGGCCCACACAAAATTAGGAATTGAATTCCTGATTTTGGAGGAATTCAATTCTTGGATGGGATGTGGTATTCTAATTCCTAAAGAAATAACCCATTAAGAATTCATCTTTTTTACCCATTATATCCTCACACAATTTTAAAATTTTAAAATTCGCCATTTACTTTAACCCAACAACAAGGATATTTGAGTAATTAGTACAACTCGTACTCCAATTCCATATGATTTAGTAAACAACTTCAATATGAATTCGGAATCTAACTTCCTTCAATCCATATAGTTTAGTAAACAACTTCAATATAAATCTTGAATCTAATTCTCCCCAATCCAACTCCTCCTCAATTCAATTCATCTTACTCCAATTACGGATTAGTAAACATAAAATTCTTTTACTAGTTAATTCTTAATCTATGATAATTCTTTTTCTAAAACATAATTAATTGTTAGAATTATTGAATCTTGCAATATATATATATATATATATATATAATTATCGAAAACTAGTCACCGAAACGTGGGAATTGACATGTCAATATCTTCTTTTTTTTAGGAGAAATTTTGGGGCTCCTCCACTAACGATCACACATGATTGAAGAAATTTTGGCATATGCATCCCAACTAAAAGTGCAAACTCAGAACAACTAAACATGGATAAAACTTGAAAAAACCAAGTCATGACAATACAAATAAAACTCTCACAAATAAGAGGTGGAAAGCTCTCACAAAGGAGAGATGAAAATTATACAGAAAACTCAAAGAGTCTCTATGACTTATTCCAAGCATGAAGAAACCACAAAAAGAATGTTGGTAGAGATTCGACACCGAAACACAGGTGGAGATGCAATATCTTAATTATTTAAAATAGATCAAGTTCATAATAGACTCATATATATATATATGCCAAAATTAAGAATGGGGATGGGCAAACTCACATACGTGGGTACCATGGGGGCTTAAACCCAAGACTACTTGAGAGCTCACCAAAAATCTAAGTCAATCCAACTAACACTTTATTGGTCAGACTTTCTAGACTCGCGGATATCAACTAACTCTCTCAGTCTAGTAATATTTCCCATCTCTTAAGCGCCGTATATATGAACTAACCAAAACATTATCAATCGTTTGGAATTTGTTGCAATATCTTGTTATTTACTCCCCAACAATTTCGTTCAAGTTCTTAAAACTTCATTATCACCAACTTCATCTCCATTTCCTCTCTATTTTCGAGAAGAGTTTTTCTTCTTCATTTTTTTCCCTAAATATCTTCAAGGTTAAATTCCTCTTCTCTTCAACTGGGCCACTTCATTCAACACCTTACATGGTGACCACTTTCCCTAAATCTTATACGTATCAGTGTGCTTGGAGGAAACTGTTGATACGTGTACGAAATTCGAATCTTAAAAAAGTGGCACCCTCTCGAATAAACATTTTTAAGTCTCCACGCAAGTAAAGCTTAAATTCATGTCTTTTGTAAGGAAAATAAATAAATAACAAGCATACCAAAGTTTGATGCTTAGATAACATTTTAAATTTCCAAAAAAATAAATAAAAAGAGATAACATTTTAAATTTATATTCTTTCAGTCCAAATGTTTTATTAACTTTTTGGGTATCATCCTCACTCATGGAACTATAACTAGTGCCGTGAATGACCCTTTAATAGAATGGAAAAAGGGCGACTTGATGATATCTAAAACATTGCTCTCTATCTTTCTCTTTATTCTCCCATTCTATTCTCACTAATTTTTCTTTAATTCTATAGTTTTACTTTTATGTCAAACTACAATTTTATATATATATATAGAGAGAGATATTTAGTTATATATCCATTCTTAGCACTAATGATATAGATAAATCTTACATCATTTAATTTCTATAAACAAACGCAAAAAATAACAGCTAGCCCTTTTGAATTTACTTTTGATTATTAAATTACTTTGATGCCCTATTGAGTGTTTTGGATTTTTTTAATGAGGTTTTGGGGTTGGGCTTGTTTTAAGAAATTGATGACAATTTTGTAATTTATAGGAAGTTCGAAGCGTCTTTGTTATGTTGTAAATGAGCTTTGGGTGTGTTTCTAAAGTCCTTTTCATGTAGGTTTATATATATATATATATATATATATAATTTAGGCTCCTATATTTAGTATAATAGTGAATCTCCTTTTCTTTTTTCTTTTTCTTCTAAAGAAAATGTACAATGGAAAAGGTAGAAGAGAAAGATCAATAGGTGGGGAGGGAAATTAGAAGAAATGAATGTTGTATCTAAGGTGTAAAGAGCAATAGGACTTGAAATGTACCTAAAACCCCGACCCTAGACCACAAAACTTGGACTTTCTATTATAGACCTTTAGACTCAATTTCCAAAACCTAGGATCTAGATCCTAGACCTTGGACTCTAGACTCGAAGTTGGGTCTCAGTACTTGACTCGACTCCATATATCTGGACACGAAATCTCAACTTTATACATGATCCTCGACGTTATACTCATAAAGCGCTCTGAAGCTCGAAAGAGGGGTGACAACACCATAATTTGTGTTCAATAATTAAAATTGTAGTATAAACTTTTATCATGAGGAGAGAGTGAGCTTCAAATATATTGTTAATCTACTAAACATAGTCTAACATGATATCATAACATCAGTTGCTAGTGGTTTTAAGTTCGAAACTTAAGGTCTAGCGATGTTTAAAAAAGAGGAAGAAAAAAATAATAACAAATGGTCAATATAATATACCACCAGTCCATATTATTGGTATCTTGCCTAACAATTGGATCCTTTTGGGAAGGATCGGAGAATTTATGAATTTTTTTTTCCCAGCAGTTAAACATCACCCAAGATGAATGTCAATAATGTCAAACCGACCGACTGATCCCTAGCTAGAACAACAAGATTCTTAACATTTTCGACATGGGAATTGTCACTTAAAGAATTCAAGCATTGTGCCGACCCTTTCTGAATTTTATCTTATCGGATCTTCTACATGGCACTGAATCGTTATTAAGTTTATCTTTGTCATATCCACAGCCCTAGCCAGTTGATTTCAACCTTGAACTTAGCTTTTTTTTCTTCTTCTTCTTTCTCTAATGCCATATCGTATATTCTTGTAATTTTTTTTTTCTACTTTAGTTAGATTTCATTTCACATTTCGTAATGGTTATTCTCAAGGTTGTATGTGCAGGCCAACTATTGCGTTAACAATTTTTTTAATAAGTAATTGCCATGGTGATCGTTTGCTACGCTTTGTATTGATTTAACTTGAATGACATATGATATTCTTTTCTTTAATGCTGTAGAACACAATGATTAAACTTTGTGTGGAATAGCCTAAGAATTTCTCACACTTCTTTTGGAATCGTTGAAATCGCAATATATGCTTACACATGCCCTAAGAAAAGAATTATTATTGGATTTTAATATTGGTGCTTTAGGTTTCTCAAAGTCTTGTTTAATCGTAACCACACGTCCGGACAAGAAATTATATAATCGGTGGTCCAAATTGATAGTTCAACAACATAAAATACCAAATTATCTAGCAAAAGAATATTATCACAACACGTGAGCAGGTATACTTTCTAATTAACTTTGGATATCTTTCTCACATTCACAAACTGAAAGTATAGTGATGCGTGATGCTGCAGCTAATAAAAGGAAAAGAATCCAAAAGAAAAGGAGGAAAAAAGGAAGTTTTGTTTGCGGTTAGAAGATTTTTAAGTTATTTTTCTAGTTTGTATCCATTGCATATTGGACAGTATAAGGAGGTTGACAAATTCAAAGACACCTACCACACACCACAGCTTGTCCCACATAAATTTTTGAATATCTTTTGAATGATGTGAGTTGCACATGGTCACAACAATTGATCACATCCATGGTACCATATAATTATGTTCCTTAATTGCAGATTAACTAGCATTGTCACATATAATTATGGGTTAAGAGAATTTCTGCATTGGATCTCATCATAGGGAAATTGGAAAGTTGAGTCATATATGTTCATCTTTCACCTTAATATAGTCAATTATATCAAGGTTCATGAATTTGCCATGGAGTAAAAGGAAAGTAGAATTTGCCATGGAGTAAAAGGAAAGTAAAATTTACACCTAAAGGGGGTAATTGTACAACTTTACTCTTAGTTGTATTGTCGCATATCTTATACCAGTAATATTGGAGCAGAGGAGAATCGAAACAAAATCTTAGGTGCAGTGATAAACGTTTTTAATCACTTGAGTAGTAAGTCTCTTACACGATATCATTGCATTTTGAGTCAAGGGGAATGAATCACTTCTGAGCTACCTAATCCTTCTAGTGGTTGGAACACTAAATGAATGACCATCTCATCCTTAATGGTTTGTGATTTAAACATGAAATCCATGGTAACTAATGATGGAATGTTCTCATCTAATTTTATGCGTTAAAGTTGGGTCATTTTGCACAGTGGAGGGCAGTAAGGAATCTCTTGTATAAACCATATATGAGGATTGAGGACTGAGGGGCGGCATTTTAAGACTTTTCATCCTTTCCTTTCAATTTTATTAGCATATTAGATACTTATTCCTTAAAAAGATAGAGAGAAAAAATCTAGTAATCCTTTTAAAAGCTATAAGATGCCCCCTCTTCTCTCCATGCAAAACCCAAATACAGACTGAAAAATGGGAGAAGGAGAAGAGATTCATGTAGCTGAAGATGAGAGAGTGAACATTAGTCTTAAGGACCTCTCTAAGAAGCTTGAGGAATTTGCCAAGGCCAGAGATTGGGAGAAATACCACAGTCCCAGAAATCTACTCCTTGCCATGGTAAATAATCTTCCTCACTACTTCTCCCTGAACATATATATATATATATATATATATAAATTCTCTGATGCGGACTTTCATACGTTATTACTGTGCGGACATCATATATTTCTACTACCTCTCTCTACTTACAAACTATAACATCCGCACAGTAATAATGTGCAGACACCAGATGAGATATGTTTTTGTTAACCATGGCTTTATTTCTCTTCTATGTCGTTTTTGCACAAAAGGGTCATGCAATCTTCTCTATATTGTTCCATTTGTTGGATCTCTTTGTAGATAAAGACACATTTTTTTTAGACATGTATGAAGGGTCTCTTGTTGCTACATGAATTACCTTTCATGAAAGTCCAGACTGAGAATTTTAACGAGCAGTAAACTGTAGCTGCAAACTTGGCAGGTCTGCCAAAACTTTGATGGCAGATTTATTAAAGCAACTATTAGTTTGGGCTGCTTGCACCTGCTGCCATGTTCATCCACATATGGCTGCTGCTAAGGTTGTGCTTTAACAGTTTCTGCAATATGAAACTGGGTTTGCAACTTCAGTTTTGCATCAAAGCTAAATGGTTCTTCAATGTGCCACGCACTTTGGTGCAATATTCTTTGGCATAATAAACATTTGGCAGGCTAAGGCATATGGGGGGTTACAAATTACAACTTACATGTGCGCCCAAGGTTTGGAAAAGCTCTTTCATGTCATCTTGTTTATGAAAGCAACACTTTTAGCAAGATTTGATTGCGTAGAATCATACAAATCCAAGGCATTCATGTATATGAGTGGATGAAAATATATACAAACTAAAAATTAAAAATAATAATAAATTCATGGTTGATATACATTGACAATATATACCTCCTCTTATTGATTCTTGATGATGCCAAATAATATATGGTGATGTGGTGGTAGGTGGGAGAGGTAGGAGAGCTATCAGAAATATTCCAATGGAGGGGAGAGGTGGACAAAGGGTTGCCAAATTGGGAGGAATCAGATAAGGAGCATCTGGGAGAAGAGCTATCTGATGTGCTTCTATACCTCATCAGGTTGGCTGATATATGCGGCATTGATCTTGGTGATGCTGCCTCCAAAAAGATTGTCAAGAATGCAATCAAATACCCACCCAAACCCAAACTCTCCTTCTAATTCCCCCAACCCAAAAAGAAGAAGAAGATGATGACTTGTATTTGTCTATTTTGCTTGATGAGCTTTACCTTGGATTTTAATAAAATCTTCGTATGAATTTAGAATGGAATATTTTATTTTCCTCCTTATTTTCTCATTGGCAGATGGGGTTTTATGTTTGAATGATTCAACAGATCTATCAATACCTTTTTTGTTTTTGTTTTTTTTTCCTTTCTTCTTTTTGGGTTTAGGGAGTGTGCATGAAACTACGGAAACAAAAAGGAAAATAAAGAAGAGATTTTTAATTTCCTTACATGAGATGATGGACAAACTAAGCGAGTTAATTGGTCTATTATTAGCTCAAATAGTAAAGAATATTTACCCTTGCAGTTAAGGTTCTAGATTCAATTCTCTCTCGCTTCGCTAGTGTCGGTTGTATCCCTAATATTGGTTGTATCAAAAAGCTAGTTAGTGAAAAATGAAATATGGTTGAAAAATAAATAAAGGGTAAAGTGCCGAAAATCCCCCTAAACTATAACGCTTGTCAAAATGTCCACTTTGAATTATTTTTTCAGCCAATTTAGCCCTTATAATAAATTGTATCGCCAATTTAACACCTGCCATCAAGTTTCTACACTTCCATCCAATTTTCCATCAATTATAAAGGTAAGTTTGTCATTTTACAAAGTACAATATTAATAAAAATTACTATTGTACTTTGAAACTCAAATCAACCAACCCAGCTGATGCTGTTGCAGACCATCAAGCCATGGTTTGTAAATTTCTAGACTCAAAACCCAGAAAAAGGAAGGAGAAGAAATCCCTAAGAAAGCAAATAGTTTGAAAAGTTAGAAAAAAACTCAACTTTATTAAAGAGATGGAGGCCAACCATACCTTCAATACACTGCATCCCCATTCTGATCAATTCCTTCATAAAACCTCAGCTTAGCTCCTCTAGCCTTCCCTCATCATCCCACATCCCATCATAACTCACATCATCATCATCATAGTAATCCTCCAATTCACCGGCCACAAATTCCCAGGCCAACTACTCAAAAGCATCCGAGAATAAGAGGCCCTAAAACCTTCAATTTTTGGTACTTTTCCTTGAGGAACTTGTCCTCAAGTTGAACATCCCAACACCCTCTCAAATCCAAAAACTCGAGCTCGGTGCAGCTTGAGAGTATTTGAAGAGCGCTTTTTGTGCTGATAAGATGGTATGCCATCTCAAGGTGCTTCAGCCTAGGCATTGTGGTGGCAATGGCTTGAACCTCCTCATCCATCAACACCACCCCACCTTCTCCTCCTTTATTAGAAACTCAATTTCACCCCCAACCTTTGAAACTCAAATCACCCAACCCATCTGATGCTGCCGCAGACCATCAGGCCATGGTTTGTAAATTTGTAAACCCAAAACCCAGAAAAAGGAAGGAGAAGAAATCCTTAAATGTAACATCCCAACCCAAAATATCTTTATCCGTTAATTTAATTAATTTATTAAGTTGTGAAATTACAATTTTGCCCATAAGGGTAGGGGTAATTTGGTCACTTACTAATCCAAAATGATTTGGGGGAAATGACTGGTACCATTACGTATATCGTGTTGATATGAGTCCATAGACACGTAGTGGGCTTGAATCAGAGTTGTAACGAAGAAGGTACAACCAAAACAAACATAGTGGCATAACCGTAAATAATTCGAAAAGGGTTTGATAAAAATATGAAATTCTCTCTCTCTCTCTCTCTCTCTCTCTCTCTCTCTCTCTCTCTCTCCACACGGCTCTGAACCGCCACCGCCGTCGCATACTACCAGAAAATCAAGAAAAACAGCAGGTTTTTACGTAAATTTTCCAACACTCATTTCAAACAATTCCGGGCACCAAATCTTACGATCTAGGTATGCTTTTTATTCTCTCAATTTGATAAAGTTGCTGGTTGGATATTTAGAATCAATTTCTGCGTTTTGGTTGTCAAATAAGAGATAGAAGTTTTGGCCGTTTTCGGCCCCTTGATTCCGGCCACCTCCGGCCACTTTTTGGGGTTGGTCCAAGAACAAAAATTGCTCCACTCAATGTCCTGATCATGTAGGTATAAGTCTTGACCAGTGGTTTGGAGATTTTCCAATCGCCAGAATCGCTTTAGACACCCATGCGATGTTGGCCCTGTGGCGGGGCGTGGGCACTATTTTGGTGTCCCTCTTGGTCCTAAAATAATCCTCATATCGTCCCGAGCACGAAGGTGTGCTCAAATTTGAATTTGGTTATCCTTTGACCGTCGATCGGATATTGCATATTAGGCGTTATCCGGGCTCGACATGTTCAGACCGTTGGATCAACTTCAATTTCATATATGTTGATCTAGGAATCCCTAGAATTGTGTAGAATTTCGTGGATCATGAATCGAAGCCTTGGATGTTCCAATTCAATAACTTATGGCATGTTTGGGAGTGCTTCAAGAACAATTAAAAGCGTTTTTTTGATAACCAAAAGCGCTTCTGACAGCGTTTGACAGAAAAGTTTAGAAGCGTTTTTGGGCAATTGAAGCGCTTTATGGAGAAGCACATGTCATGTGCTTTTTCAAGAAGCACTCCCAAGTGCTTTTCTAAGAAGCACTTCAATTTCTTATGAAAATTTCAACGTCTTTTTAATGAAAACTCTTTTTGTAGAAGCATTTATAAGTAGAAGTGCTTCCTAGAGAAGTAGTCCCAAACGAGCCCTGAAAGTTTGCATTAAACGATAACCATCCGATTGTGCGAACTTATAGGACGTGTATTCTAAACCTTGTGGAACCTATAGGAACTTCCAGATCGAAAATCTGAGGTCGTGGCCTCGTGGGCCCGGTTGACCCAATTTGGAAAGTTTGACTGCTCGGTTGACCGAGCATCTTCCGAGGCTATCCCATCATCCAAAACATGTAGTTGGACTTTAGGAACGTTTCGTTCCTCGTGCACTTACTTGAAACCTGACAAACTAGGATTTTAACTTAAAGTTCCCGTTCAAAGCGTTTTATATTAATCTCGTACTTCTATTCTGAAATAGGTACTCCGACCACACCTAAGCAGCAAGCAGAACCCTCTCAGGGTCAGACATTGTTTTATGATGGAAAAACTACGCATATTGATTTAATGGTTTATTGAATATTCAATTGTGGAATTTAATATTTTTGTAAAGTATTTGCATTATATTCGGGTTTTGACATATTTGAGTATCTTGAGTTTATATATTTGGATTTTTAGAATTTCTATCTATGTTTGGCTATGTGTGGGGTACGTGGGGTGTTGATGTGAGATTATGGAAAGAAAGTGGGTTTTAGTATGTAAGTTAAAGTGCTATACGCATTACCCTATATACCTCCCCGGTTACGAAAATTATGGAATGGAATTGGAATGTTGAGATACTTAGATATGTTGGAACCCGGGCACCCTTGGTGAGGTGTTTCATAAACTCTTAGTGGGGTTAGTCTGCTCGCATAGGACTTGTCACATGCGTACGAGTATTGAGGATTCTGGTGTACATGCTGGTGAGCTTAGTCCCAGTTGGACGACTCGTTCTCTAGCCACATGGTCAATTGATGATTCTTAGTCAAACAATCCCCCGGTTGGATTGTTTCCCAAGTACAAACTAGATGGTATCTTACTTATATATATATATATATAACTATTTATTCATTATTATTTATCGGTGAGGATACTTCTTCACTCGCCATTCCAACAGGCACGTTTCTCAAGAGAATGGTTTGGGTGTATATTGAAAAGGTTTGATTGGGTTGAGAAACAAAGTACCTTTATGGGATTTCGGATTTCATTATGGTTTTGATTCAACTATTTATACATATATGGCTATTTCGGTTTTGAATGCATATGGTTTCAGCATCGTTTTCTAAACAAATGTAATGAGGGCTTAAAGTGAGGAGGTTATTTGAGGAGGTCAAATCTCACCATCAACAAATGTAAAGAAATCATGGGACTTAAATATTTTAAATGTTTTGACGGTCGGATCGGTCTCCTTAAATAACCTCCTCACTTTAACTCCTCATTGTAGAAGCTCCTCTAAAGTCGAGCCATTCACGTTGCCCACGTCTATCATTGGCCCAAATTCTCTCTCTCTCTCTCTCTCTCTCTCTCTCTCTCTCCCTTCTTTACTTTTTTTATTTTGGGGAAGGGGTTTTCTTACAAACTGTCATTGTGTCATTAGGGTTCGAATTTAAGACTACTGGTTTGCAAATTAATGTCCATTTGTACTGGGCTAGACCTAATAAACTCACAATTCCTCAATTGTCAAAGCTTATTACTTTGATTCAAAAAATGAAGTTTAACATATAAGCTCTTTCTCTTTTCAACTCCCATCTTTCTACAACTTTAACACATATAATAAAATTGTGATACTTTATTAAATTTTCCTCACTAAAGAAAATTTTTGGCTTCGTTTCTTCTTAGGGTTGAACTTACTAGAAGTTTTATTGACCACAAGGCCCAAGGTAAGATCATTGTAGACCCTACATGTATTTTGATCCAAGGGGAATCTAATTTGGGGAGCTTCTGTAATGAGGGGGATTTGGGTGAGAGGGTTCAATGTGGGGTTCAATTCAACCATTCAATCATTCAAAAAATTTAACTCTAATATTTTCTCTCTCGTTGGATAGTGAAATTGAAGTTTGAACCCTTCCCACAACCCCTCACCCAAAAACCCCTCATCATAACATTTCCGTCTAACTTGATACATTGATCAACTAACGATTTGTAGGTCTAGGCTTGAAATGATCCACCACCCCACTTTGATCGGTTTATCCGACCTAATCTAACTCATTCAGGATCTTAATATTCATGATTATGCAAAGGTAACTTCAGTTGGAGAGGTTATGACTTATGAGGAAGATAAGAAACGCTTTTAAATCATGAATATCTCCGCTTAACAAGTAACAGATAATTTCATCGGGAAGAAAGAATAAAAAGATGCAACAAGAAGCAGCAACAATACCAGTAACAGTAAAAGTCTAACAGATAAAAAAATTAAAATTAAAACATCATAACGGCCACAAAGCCCTCTGGCGTACAACATGTCGTATGCCAGATGCCGCGGATTCGCGCAATTCACTCACCCAAATCACCAAACGACACAGTCCCAGCAGTCAATTAGTCAAATCCTTTACCTTCAATCACTTGAGCTTTTAAAAATTGTTCACTTCCCAAAAGCAATTCAATTTCAATCCTGATCCCAATCCCACCACCACCATTTCTAAAGTCATAGAAGAATTCGATTCTCTCGTAATTTCTCCAATTCCGCAAACGTTTCCCATTTTCGGAATATTGAATCCAACCCACATTTCCTTCCTCTTTTTTGATTCGTTTATCATCATTTTTATTGTTGTTTTTGGTTTTGATCTTCACCATTTTCTGTGATCTTACTCAGATCCAAGCCATCCGAAGCTACCCAACTCTGCAAATTGTAACAGCAGCTTGCTTGTAAGCTCCGATCTTTTTCTCACTCTCTTTGAATTATACATGCGATGATCAAGTTATGTTGTAAATTTGGATACAGTGTATGTTCATCTGGAACTTGTTTTAAAATCATTGGTTTTAGTTGAAATGTTTTGATTAAGCTGTTTATTGATAAAGATTGGAGCTTGCTTGCAAAATTTACTTATTTTTTCGGTATGTGAATTTGAAATGATGATGTGGGTACGCAGTGAATTGGGAAGATGGAGGGGACTGTGTTCGCTCCTGCCTTGGAAGGATTCAAGACTGTCAAGTCTGATGCAGGAGAGATTCTGACCAAGCCTTTCTTGGAAGTGTGCAAGCAGATTCTGCCTGTTATAGGTTCATCATTTCTCTCCTCCCTGTTTTGTTTTGATCCCAAATTGCTTTAACCTCTTTGATTCCAAAACTTTGAACCAGTTTTCAGTTTCCACAATGCATGCTTGTCGTTTGTACATGATTTTTAAGCATAATGTTTCCTACCCATTTGTTATTTTTACAATACGAGCTTTGTGCTTTGGTTCTGGGCATGACCCTTTGACTTAACAAGTGCAATTACAAATTCTGATGCCAGATAAGTTTGGAGCTGCTATGACCCTTGTTAAATCGGACATAGGTGGTAATATAACGGTAAGATATGTTTCTTTTACATGTATTTTTCACCATTCGTGTTCGTTGCCAGTTTAGTACTTCTTCCTGCTTTTGTGATTCTCGGTAAACTTGAATTATTTGTTTTTAGTAGTCATAGATATGATTTGTCTTGTCTGACTTGGATATGGCAATGCTAATCTACCCATTTATGCATCAATTTGCTTAGAACATCTTGTAGGTGATATATTTGTTGAAAGTAAGAATTTTTTTTTTGTTCATTGAGTTTGAATGCCCATCCGTATTCTCACTTTCTTCAATTTTGGCTGTGTAGAGATTGGAATCTAAATATTCATCGAATCCTTCCAAGTTCAACTACTTGTACAGCTTGGTGCAACTTGAGGTTGAAACAAAAACTGCAAAAGCATCATCCAGCTGCACCAATGGTCTTCTTTGGCTGACAAGGTGAACACTATATATAATCATTAACTCGTGTTTTTCTCACTTTTATGCCTTTGCACATTGTTGAAATGCAATACCTTATATATATGATACTATTCTTGATTTATTTTCAGAGCCATGGATTTCTTGGTGGAGCTGTTTCGGAACTTACTGGATCATCCAGATTGGACAATGTCACAGGCTTGTACAGATTCCTATGGCAAGACCCTGAAAAAATGGCATGGATGGCTTGCTAGTTCAAGTTTCAGTGTAAATGTCTTTGATGCCCCTTCAATTATTTGATGTGCAACCATTTTTCATACTGGCTTTATCCTTTGACTGTCCCATGCTGGACTCTAATAGAATTATGGTGATTATATTCTAAAGTAGATTGCTTCCTTTCTAAATGCTTTACTGCTTAACTTTAGCATTGTTAATTATTTGGCCCTGGATGCATTTTTATATACTTCTCATGATCACCATCTTTGCTAGCTACGCTTTGATGCTAGTTTCTAATTCAAGAATTTAGCATGTAAAAAATACAGAACTCATCTGAAAGCATGAAGCTATTGTATTTATTAAATCTGAAAGCATTTCTGTGTTTCCCATATTAGAGAAAAACCCTGCTCTTTAGTATAGTTTCACTGTTTTGATAAAGGATATTTTTGAATACTAAGTACCAGCAAAGTTCACTTAGCTTATCCACTGATTCATAATTACTTGTACTCTATGATTTAATTAATATTCAGTATCCCCGCCTTTTTCTTTACTGAAAGTATGAAAGAAATTGCAAACAAGAACTTCATTTTTGTTGAAATTTGGACTTATTAGTCTCTGTAATGATAGGTTGCCATGAAGCTTGCTCCTGACAGGAAGAAGTTCATGGAGGTGATAGGAGGCAATGGTGATATCATGGGTGATATAGAGAAATTTTGTACTACCTTTACGCCTCTACTTAAAGAGAATCACAAGTTTTTGGTAAGAAAATTTATTATGTTGCAGAATTTAGTGAGATCGTTACCTCTTTAACATCCTTGTTGAGTTTTGAGATTGAAGGTTGCCATATATTGACCACAATAGTTGGGTTTAATGACTGATAGATGTTTAAGAGGAGAAGTTGAAGGAAAAGATATATTCCATTAACTAGCTACATAAGGTTTGCTTTTGGAAGCTTTAGTGCTCAATTTTGAAGTTTTCCAGCTGGTATGCTTGACGCAGTCCATTTTATTGAAAAGTAAAGCAGGTGGTTGTAAGATTAGTGAAACTCAAAGGGCTGAAATATTGTCCATTGGTTGGAAGGAAAGTTCCATAAGTTGCTTCAGTTGTGATGCTGTTGATTTTCTACTTAGAAAAAACAATGAGAAAAAGAAGATAATAAATTATTAACTCATTTGTTATTGTAAACTGCTAGTATGCTGACGAACTTTTACTCTTTAACACAGGCTAGTGTTGGCATGGATGAATTGAAGGCTTCATGAATGAGAAGGTTTCCTGATGAGAGGAGGCTTGTGCATTCGGTTGCCTTGCCATCCATTTCCTTCTCCTTGGATCATGTCCTTGTGGCCTAATCCTTCAACTTCAAAGATGAAAAATAATGCGACTTTTTCCTGAATTCATATGGCTATTTGATTAATGTTTTAATGCTAAATTTTTACTTATAATTGGTTGTTACAGAGCCAGTTATTATTATTTGGTTCCATATGTCTTGCCTGTGCGGTGGAAAGTTGTTTTCTTCCCTGCTTCTTTTTAGTGTGTTGAGGTTGACCTGAGAGGGTTCGAATGAAACTATGTTCTACACAGCAAAGATATCATAGAGATGGGTAATTCAGTATAATCAAATGCTAAGGTTGTATAAGCATGTGCCTTAGGTTCTTTAGTTTTTACTTTTTGGTGGCCGGTGACTGGGATGGGCTTGAGTAGTCTGGTGTCCGAACCAAACCAATGCCGATGAAGATCCGAACAGAACGGATTCAAACTTCTCCTAGAATAGTTCATATTTCGGAATATTCAGATCTATGCTTATCTCCTCTCCTAGAATAATTCATATTTCGGAGTACTCGGAGTCAGATCTATGCTTATTTTCAACTCCTCGAAGCATTTTTCCTCGTCTCAGGGTGCTAGGTGTATGGAATTTCTCTATTAGAACAATGTAATTACATGTAGCAAAACTCTCTGTTAATTTATAAAATGTTGATCCCCACTCTCTAATCAAATTCTTCATGGCTAGTTTCACATGACACAAAAAACATGGCTCGTTTCCATTGAAAAAATAAAAGAAAGCGGTCCCGATGGATTCTTAGGTTTGAGCGCCTCTGATGTAGAGTGGCAAATAGAATTCTTGAAGGCACAGACAGATGAACAAACTTTTGTTTCTACTTGTAACGTTGTCATGTGGTGTTATTACTCGTATGGTACAATATAGTCGACAAGTTTATACTTTAGGGTGTATTAATAATGAACGTGTTCTCTAGAATGAGCTGAAACTAAGACGGAAGTTTTCAATTGTACCAAGAAGAAAGTTCTTTCTGTTCCAGTCTTTTCTATGCATGGTAATTGGAAATCAAAGATGTATCCTTTTATTAGAAAAAATTTAGAAATTGTTTTTATTTGAGTGATTAGACCTGCCATGTCATCGTTGTCTTCCATTCCGTACATTGGACCATGTCACCAATGGGGTGTTAGTTGGATTGGCTCAAGCCTTCGATGTGCTGGTCCTGGATTTAAGTCTCCATAATACCCGTATGAGTTTTTCCCATCCTCTTCCTAATTTTGGCAAAAATAAGAAGAAAAGATTAGACCTACCATGTCATTGTTGTCTTCCATTCTGTCCAGGGTAATTGAAAATCCAAAATTTAAATTTAAATTAGTTTATTATAGAAAAAAGAATATGAACAGATTGTTCTATTTGAGTGATTGGTACGTCATGGTTGTCACACAAGTTCTAGAGGAAAAAGATATACAAATTAAGATGATGAGATGTGAGCTAGTAATTCCACAATTGCCACACAATTGTTTTCACCAACCGCTTTTCCCGCGCATTCACTGAAAAACCGTTAACAAGCCCCCTCCACCCAAATTTAGCCTATGGTCCTGGCCATTTCTAGTTCTATCTCTCTACTTTCCCATCCGAAAATCCGGTGAGCAACAGGTTTTGATGACCGGTCACCGGGAATGAGCACTGCATCGCCACCGGGCCATCCAACAAAACTGATGCTCTCATTTCCACTCTGATTCTTTTCGGATTTGCCAATTCAAAAAAAATTCTGGCCCCATGGCATCACAATCAACAATTGCAAATTTTTATTTGTAAATTGTTTGAGAGAGATGAGACCGCTCTTTGCACTGTTGGATTATATGGGTACGCTTGGGAACACTTTCCATGATGTGGGTTTGAGATTGCAGGAGCTGGTTGTATCATGCTGATGCCTTTTTCTCTGCCTTTTCTTCTCAAGGTACGCATAGTTCTTTTTCCTGTCACATTTTTTCTTTTGGTGTTACATTTATTGGGGATCAATTTGGAAAACTAAATTATAATAAAAAATAATATGGTGATGTAGCAACTAGCAGCTGAATATTCTTTGGGCAGAGGAGTTTCCAAATGGTTTTTGATAGTATATATTTATTCTTTTCTCCTTCTTGTGGTTTCCATGATCAGGAGCTTGTCATATACATTCTTGCTTTCTTTGTATTTGAAGTTGAGAATAAGCACCATTTCTACCAGCAACTTAATTTCCAGCTGAAGGTTTCTGAAGTGCATGTCCAAAAGCACTTGAGCCAACAAAATGGCAACCAAGGTGAAGGGCCTCTTGAAAGGCCTAAGATACATTTCACATATGTTTGGTACGTGCGATTTCCGTTGATTTTTCCCTAAATTCGAATAATTTTTTTTTCTTCAAGTTTTACAAGGTCTTGTGGCATAAATTCCGGTTGGGTTTTTCTGCATGTTTTTCTTTGGTCGGCGAGAACTAATGATCGAAAATTTTGCGGGATTTTTTTTTCTTTCCAGTGAGAAATCATGAGCATAAATTTTCTTCTTAGTTTAATCTCTCTTCATTGTGATGTAAATAATATTTATTTTAATAGAGATTGAAAAGAAAGAGCAAATTGATTGACCAAGTGGTACAAATTTTGCAGAAGAGAAAGATGATGAAATACAAATTGGCTTTCCCACGGATGTAAAGCATGTTGCACACATTGGATGGGAGGGTCCTTCTGCAAATAGTACACCGAGCTGGGTAAACCCCTCTCTCTCTCTCTCTCTCTCTCTCTCTCTCTCTCTCTCTCTCCATGAAACATACAATTGCAACTACATAAAATTTCATCTTGCAGATGAACGATTTCAAATCTTCTCCTGAAGTCTCATCCGCTGGGCAACTGGCTGTTAAAGAATTGTCCTCCCAAGGTTTGCTTATTTTCTAACACATCTGTTCACTGTACGATGTTGACGCTAATAGTTCGTATTGACAGTTTGACAATATAACATGTCACTTTTAACGTGAAGTTAAAATTGATCATAATCTTTCTGTAACCTTTTTCTTGTTAACTCCTGTTATGTGGAAATGCAATCAACAAAAATGTGCAACAATTCACATTTGAATGTTGTATGCTTCTCTATGCAGATATGCATAAACCTGGCCAACAATTGGTGGTGCATCGAAGTGACATTCCAAGGTCGAGGCGTCATTCGCCTACAGATGAACCTGAAAGTTCTCCCACCAAGAAGATCTCTGATGGACCAAAGAAGCATTCTAGGCGCCACCGCTCCAAGGATGGAGTAATGGATTCCCCTTCTCGAGAGGCTAAAGAAGGTAGTAGCCGTCATTCAAGAAGAAGCAGGAATTCTAACAACCTTGGATCTGAATCTCCCTCACAAGATCCACCTGGGATACCAAAACAAAGGAGGAAAAAGGGTTCCTCTGAAAGCGGGTCAGCAAGATCATCAAGAAGGTCATCAAGATCCAAAGGCCAGAATTCTATGACAGATATTTCATTGGAAGGTTCAGAGCATGGATCCAAGAGTGGTGAGAGTCCAATGCACACAGTTTTGGCAGGAGAGAAGGGTTCTGAGGGATTTTCAGGAGGGAATCTTAACTGATGGCAGAAAGGGAGGTCTTAACATAACCCTCTAACTCAAAGTGTGACTTCTGCTGGCTTACTTCATTGATCATTTTTATTTTTCGTCATCATGTTGATATCTGTGACTTGCGAAGCTCCAAGTGAGATTTGAGAAGTTGGTTTCCAATTTATGCACTGTCTTACTGCCTAGAATACATAGAAAAGAATTGATGAGTTGAATCTACAACAGCCTGGTGTTCAGAGAAAGCTTCTTGGTTTTCATGTTGTTTCCAAGCCAAGTATTTATGCCAAATTACTGTTCCAAACTCACATGTGAGGTTCTTCTGCAGCCTAAAGATTTCATTCTGGTGCCAACTCAAAATTCAAATTGAAACAGAGGAAGCAAATAGCCTTATTTGTTGAAGGAGTAGGAGATCTCTGACCCAATTTAGGTCGGATACAAATTAAGTCTCTGCAGGACATTCATCTCATTTACCAAAGAACTTTGTGTGTTGCCATCCCATAATTTTTATGCAATTGTTCTTGCAAAAAATGATTTCATGAAGGAATCAAGAATAAAATTCCATCGAATTTCTATCGTTTTAATGAAATGTAATTTAAGGAATTCAGATTGTTCCCAAAACTTTTGTTCCACGTGAAGCAAAGCATATTCATCACCAAATGAGTTCATCAAACTTTTGTAATATGAAAAATTAAGACATGCAAAAAAAATTAAATTTGTTGCGAACATATGACGACTTGTACCCTTTTTCTATATAAAATATTTCACTGGGAACCACTATACATCTTCATCAAACCCAAAGGAATATATCTAACAGCGCCCTTATTACAGAAGTTCAACTCTTGCTTGCATTTCCTCTGGTATCATGAATGATAGTGGAATTTGGTTCACCAAGCCAAAACCATGTGGAGAGTGGAGTCTTTCTCGATGTTGTATCTTGCTAGACGCCATTTATCTTCAAGGCGTTTTCCGGAAAATACAATACTCTGAAAATGAACTGGCACTCTAACCTTACAAAATATCTTGTCCTTCACCTCTCTGACAGTATTCGATCGTGCCACATCAAGCGTAATGGTTTTCCCATTCCATGTCTTAATAAATATCTGAATCCAAGAAGGCAGCACCTCTAATGTGGAATTTTCTTCAATGTTGTAGAAAGCCAAAGTCTTGCAATCCTGGAGCTCATTTCCTGCATAAATCATTCTACAATCAGCAACAGGACATCCTATAAAGCTCTCAACAATTGCTTTGACATCCCGGAGAGTGTACAAGACCTTAACTTCAACCTTGACAATCTTTCCATTTGGTGTTTTCACAAAAATTGGCATAACATCTCTTGGATTAAAAATCATATAAAGGGTTGATTCTGTCCGTATATCAAGCGAGGCCAATGTCCGATAATCTTGAAGTAGTTTCCCACCATAAACTAAAGTGTACTGGTCTGATTGAATTCCCTCTTTCAACTGAATCATGGATTTGATGTCATTGATGGTATAGTACCCTTTTGCTTCAAATACAATGGTCTTCTGATTTGATGGAATTTTCACATATATTTTCATTCTCATTGAATTCTGATGATGTATATGGTAACTGGGATCCTTTTGAATTCCTTGATCAGCTGGTATTTGGCCATCGTGAAGCCAATTACTACTATCATCCAAGAGAGGCTCGTGAAGCTTTTCTGAGAATTGCTTTCCTTCCTGTGTCCTACGGATTTCTTAACGCTCAGAGCTACTTGTTTCAAGACCGTCCACAGTATATTCCTCTGCTACAAAGAAGAAACAAATCTTGTGAAGCTAATTTCAACATATGAAGGATACATAAGACATTGTGAGAGAACAAAAAAGGAAGAGATTACTTTAAACTGTTCCAATGAAAAATAATATGTATGTAAATAAAAGGCAACAACAACCTTTTGCTGAGATGAACCTGGGTAACTTGATGGGAGCGTTCGGTATCCCCGGTGTGAGGGTCTACGAAGTCTCAGTGCTTCCATTGGAAATTTTCAAGACTTGAGTGATTGTTCAGATTGCCAGGTTTTGGCAAAACTTTATATTTCTGATGAAACTCAAGAGTTTGAAGACTGCCTTATGTAGAGTTCTTTTCTTTAACAAACACAAACAGAATTCTTTTAATATAAATCTTGCATATTGTTTATTGGATAAGCGCTTCTCTGTTGAATAATTGGTCTTTAATAATAATGAAACAATTATTTAGCCTAGGCTCTAGCCAAAGTCTTCAATTTGGTTCAATTTTAATACAAGTTGGAAGGTTCACACAAAGCACGGGTATTGTAAAAGAATTTGGAAAATCAATAGAATAGTATAGTAATAGTCCAAAACTAGACACTGACATTTGAACGGAAGGACAAAAAGAAATCTCTAAGAATGTCAACTCTCTTTGCACTTCAAATAATTTATTGATGGGGTTCAACTGAGTAAAGAAGAAAGAATTTTTGAATCAGGAACTACTGCAAGATTCAAGTATTCTGATTTTTAATAATTCATGTTGCATATAAGAAAATATGACCACATGGATTTTTTTTTACTGATATTGTGCTTACGGCCAAAGTTCTCTCATTTTAGACCTTCGTCGAATTATCATCCAAATACTGAACATAAAACTCAGTAAGTCAAAAGTCATTTTTAAAAAAGAAGGAAAATGCAATTAAAGCAGGTTTGTTTTCCTTCTTAAGCCAAGATCCACATGTAGCAACTTGTTCTGTTCAGGCCAACATTGCACATACCTACAGTGAGCTCAGCACAGTTGTACCCTATTCTAAGTACATTGCATTTCAAATTAATCCTTTCTAGATAACCTCACCTGTGCCAAAATATAGTTGCTGCTGCTAATCTGCAAAAGATAGCTAACCACGCTAACCTACGACCCTCTAGACAACGTTTGTTGACAGAACCAAACTAAGGGTGGAGTCCTTCTGTATGTTGTAGCTTGCTAGATCCCGACCATTAACAAGAAATTTCCCACCAAACAAAAGCCTACAATAATAATAAGGCTTCGTAGACATTTCAAGCTTGCGAAAAACCTTGACCTTCACATCTTCAACAACATCAGACTGCTTCACATCAATAGTTAGGGTTCTGCCATCAAAAACTTTAACAAATATCTGAAACAAACGAGGTGACATCTCCAATACGTATTCATCCCTGATGTCATAAAAAGCCAATGTCTTGAGATCCTCAAGCTGATTTCCGGCATAGATCAGATTCTGATAACTGACTGAGACACCTAAAGTGTTCCCAACTATGTTTTTGACATCATTGACAGTGAACAAGGCTCTAACCTTGAGTTTAACAGTCTTTGCTGATGGTGATTTCACAGATACTGAAAGGACATCTTTAGGAGCATAAATCATTTGCAGGGTTGACATGTTATTGATACCTAATGAGGTCAGAGTGCTGTCCTCTTCAAGTAATTCTCCACCATATAAAAGAGTAAACCGATCCGATGGAATCATCTTCTTGGCCTGAATCATGGCCTTGATGTTTCGGATGGTGTCATGAGCTTTTGCTTCAATCTCAATGGTGCACTGACTTGATGGTAGTTTGACAAATAATTTGATCCAGACAGTATTCTGGATAACAAGATGAACAGTGGAGTCCCTCTGAACTCCACAGTCAACTAGACTTTGGCAGTCCACGAGCATATCACCACCCAAGAAGAGCTCCTGATGATTTTCTGGAAATCCATACTTCTCACATAACAGTGCTTTAAGATCTTTTATCGTCTCAGATCTCTTGACCGTTAAGGCCACAGTTCTCATAATCTTCAAAAAAATATTAATCTGATACAAAGAAAAAGATAAATGTACTTCACCAAAACAATACTATAACAAAGACCAAACCGAAAACGTTAATTTACAATATTTTTACAACCAGAACAATTGTTCCCATTATCCATATCAGGTTGGGCCATCAATAATATACTAGTAAAGAAAAAGGAAAAGCAGTCAATATGTCACACCACGCAGCAATGAATGAGCTTACAAAAGATTCTAACACCAACTGTGGCCCGTGTTCCAGGGAGGAGACTCTAGGATATAGACATCCATGATAAGGCCTAACGTCTAATACAAAATTACCATTCTTCCTTGAGAGTCTAACTCTAATCTCTGATTAATAAAAACTCTATATATATATATATATATATATATATATATATACTTTTTCAAGGACCGTAGGAGGGCATAACAGAAATATATAGATCATACAGTCTACAATTCACATTAAGGAGTACTTAGCACACAGAATATGTTAATGACTAGGCCACTGGTAACATTATACGAATGCAGGGGAGCCTAATGCCACAAAAGAGAAACCAGATTTGAGGAGATAATCGAGCTTTCTAGCCTAATAGAAACTCTACCGGAGATTTAAAAGCTATAAAAAAAAACGCCAACAGGCAACCACAGCACACAATTACTACCAATGCAAAATTTCTTTGAGTGAACATTTGGAGTCTCCAACCCTAGACTAAATTCAAAAGGAAAAGTTGGTTTAAAAATAGAATACTCATGAAGTTGCTATTTTGGAGATCAAATGATAAGGTCGTGGTTGAAGTTCAGAATTTCTGGAAATACATAATGTTAGTGAAAAGTGAAAAGTTTTTTCATAGGAAACAAAATATTATTCATAGATTGTAACTTCTTTTTGTAGGAAACAAAAATATTAGTGAAAGATTCTATCTTGAATCTCTAAAGTATAAAGAATGTGTTATGACAACATTTTCTACTTTGTTTTCTGTTTTTCTCTATTTTATGGTAAAACCAATCACAACGAAACCAGAGACTCAGTGATCAGTATCAAATCATTAATATACAGTACACAAAATGAAGAGAAAACAAAATAGTATATAAAGCAAAGATGAAAGGTTGAAAATCGTTAACGACCTCTTCTTCTTGGCTTGAACTGGACTGGTGGTGTTGAGTAGAAGAAAGTACTGTTGCAATCCGACTACTGCTGGCTGCCATGACTGTCAAACCCTACTGTCTCTGTTTATTTTATAACCAAGGTGGTAGAGAACGAGAGAAATTTGACAGACCTCTGTATTGTTTGGAGACAGAGTGATGCTCCTTAATGGGTCATTTATTTATAAATATATTTTTTTAAAGGGAAACGAAAAGGCTAAAGAGAATTAAGGTCATTTTTTGCGGGGCCCCCTACTACAGTCTTCACTCGCTGGGTAGACCCTCTTCCCGTCGCTTGCGGTTATTCCATTAATTTTTTTTTGGGAACTCCAGCAGATGCATTCACCTATGAACTACGAATATGGTGAGCATCTCCAAGGAGTACGTAAATAAGGAAAAAATACACTATAACAACTTAGGTGGCATATTGCTTATCCATTTGCCTTATGAAAAAAGTTGGTCAGTGGGATGACAATTTTCTCTGCGGATAAAAGTTAGTTGGAATTCGACCCTAATGGGTCGAGTATGAAGGATAAAGAGATCAATATGGAGAATTTTACGGGTATGGTGTTCGGGGAGGGGTGGGGATAGTATTTTGAATCTGAAACCCAAATGCACACATATATATATATATTATAGATCTTATAAGTTAATCACCCGTCAATATGTAAACATTATGATATTGTCTTATAAGTTATAAGTATACATTTTTGTTGGTCTTTTCTTCCGTAATGGTGCTGGTCGGGGAACCACTTCCCCAATGAAGATGGGGTTGAGGAATTCCCGATATAAATATTGTGAATATGAAGGCGGTGATAGGGATGAGAATGGCATACCCACACTCCCGATTTGACTCATTGTCAGTGCCACTCCAAGGGACTAGACAATGCAATTGTACGAACTATTATTATATTATGAACTTTTATCTTTTACATTTATTATTATATTTTATAGAAAGTATGAATGAGTATATATGATATTTTATCATAAAAAGCAAGTGGCGCCCAATATACCTATTCATTTTGAAGTAGTCCACATCGCCTTGTTAGGGAGAATATGTATATTTTACCTACCTATTTACCTATTACCTTAGAGCATGAAAATGCTTATGTGTCAAGGCAAATAAAGTTTGCCTACTCTTTTACCTCATCCTTTGAAGATGCTCATACATGTTTCATTCCATTTGAATTGCATATCCATGTCTTTGCATAGTTAATTTCCAATTGCTTTGTATTTACCCGTATTTTCTCTAAAAACAGACCGGACCCGCACTGCCCTTCTTCTTTCTTTTTCTACTGTCAGTTTCCCCTCTTTCTTCCTTTTTTTCTCCTCTTCTTCTTCCTCTCTCTCCTATCTTTAATCAAACGGTGCTTTTACTATCATAGCATCTGCCTCTTCATCTTTTCAGCTCTACCAAAGGCAACGAGATCAATGATTGAAAAGTTTTACTTCCAAGCCGTTGGTCACTTGTTATGGACTCAAAAGATTCTCAACCTTCCTTGACAAGTTTCGATAAAAGACAAAAACAAAACCTTCCTTTACAAGCAAGCCCTCTTCACTACATGCGGTTAAGTATAGCCTATGAGAATGGGATTGAATCGTCCTTGTAAAGAAAGGCTTCAAATAATTAAAGAAAAAGGACCAAAACAATTCACTTTAGGAAGATAACACACTACATTGCACGTGAGAATCACGTGAAAGCTTTAACCCAACATGAGCCTTTGGAAAGCACAATCTAGGAACAGATTGTACTGCACTATCAATTGGATGTTTACTCCAAAAGGAAAACTATTTCAAGCAAAGATCTTAAATTTGAGACAGAGTCTTTATAAATTTAAAATGCAGTCGGTTTTAATACAATTTTATGAAAGAAAATGAAATTAGAGGGACACAAAAATGATGAGGCACAATCAAAAGAAACATATTTATATACAAAAGTTGCACAATTTAAGTTTGATCCTACTTTTTGGCTTGAACATTGCACATACCTACAGTGAGCTCAGCACAGTTGTACCCTATTCTAAGTGCATTACATTTGAAATTAATCTTACCTAGATAATCTCACATGTGACTCATCATTTCTCCAACCTTACCTGTGCCAAAATATTGTTGCTGCTGCTAATCTGCAAAAGATAGCTAACCACACTAGCTTACGACCCTCTAGAAAATGTTTGTTGACATAACGAAACTAAGGGTGGAGTCCTTCTGTATGTTGTAGCTTGCTAGATCCCGACCATTACGAAGACGTTTCCCACCAAACAAAAGCCTACAACAATAGTAACGCTTCATAGACACTTTAAGCTTGCGAAAAACCTTGACCTTCACATCTTCAACAACATCAGACTGCTTCACATCGATAGTTAAGGTTCTCCTCCCATCAAAAACTTTAACAAATATCTGAAACAAATGAGGTGACATCTCCAAAACATATTCATCTCTGATGTCATAAAAAGCCAATGTCTTGAGATCTTCAAGCTGTTTTCCGGCATAGATCAGACTCTGATAACTGACTGAGACACCTATATTGTTCCCAACTATATTTTTGACATCATTGACAGTGAAAAAGGCTCTAACCTTGAGTTTCACAGTCTCTCTTGATGGTGCTCTCACAGATATTGAAAGGGTATCTTTAGGAGCATAAATCATTTGCAGGGTTGACTCGCTCTTGATACCTAATGAGGCCAGTGTGCTGTCCTCTTCAAGGAATTCTCCACCATAGACAAGAGTGAACTGATCCGATGGAATCATCTCCTTGGCCTGAATCATGGCCTTGATGTTTCGGATGGTATCATGAGCTTCAATCTCAATGGTGCCCTGAATTGATGGTAATTTGACAAATAATTTGATTCCGACAGTATTCTGGAGAACAAGATGAACAGTTGAGTCCCTCTGAACTCCACAGTCAACTAGACTTTGGTAGTCCATGAGCATGTCACCACCCAAGAAGAGCTCCTGATGATTTTCAGCAAATCCATACTTCTCGCATAACAGTGCTTTAAGATCTTTTATCGTCTCAGAGCTTTTGACTGTTAAGGCCACAGTTCTCATAATTTTCAAGAAAACATTAATCTGCAAAAAATAAAATGATACATGTACTTAACCCAAACAATACTATAACAAAGGCTGAACCAAAAACCTGCTTAATTTACAATAATTTTACAACCAGAATAATTGTTCCCATATCTGGTTGACTAGAAAAGAAAAAGGAAAAGCAATCTATGCTTCACACCAAACATCAAGAATCAATGAATGAGCTTATAAAAGATACCAACTGTGGCCATGTCCCAGGGAGGAAACTCTAGGATATGGACATTCATGATAAGGCCTAACGTCTAATACAAAATTACAATTCTTCCTTGAGAGTCTAACTCTAATATCCTATAAATAAAAAGTCTATTTATATTATTTTTCAAGGACAGTGGGAGAGCATAAAATAAATACACAGATCATGCAGTCTGCAATCCACATTAAGGGGTACTTGGCACATGAAATATGATCCATAGGTAAAAGAAATGACTAGGCCATTGGTAACATTAGACACATTCCAACAGCAAATATAATGCAGGGGAGGCTAATGCCACAAAAGCGAAACCAAATGAGATAAGCCCTCCTTTTCTTTGAGGAGATAATCAAGCTTTCTAGCCTAACAGAAATTCTACAGGAGATTTAAAAGCTCAGAAACAACTCCAACAGGCAACACAGCATACTGTTACACCAATGCAAAATTTCTTAGAGTGAACAGTTTGGAGTCTCCAACCCTAGACTAAATTTCAAAGGAAAGCTATTACATTTTTCTTTTTTACCATTTCATAAAGTTGCTATTTTGGAGATCAAATGATTGAAGTTCAGAATTCCTGGAGATACGTAATACTAATGAAAGGTTTTAAATTTTTCACAGGAAACTAAAATATTAGTGAAGGATTATCTTGAATTTCTAGAATTTAAAGAATGTCTTATAAACTTATAACCAAACAGACATGCATATAAAGAATGTGTTAAACAACCACTGAAATATTATGGACTTGACTGAGCATACAAGTGAAATGCTTACCAACTCCCAGAGAGACATAAAATGAAAATGAAAAAGTAGTTTGACACTCAAAATAAAGTGAAAATGAAGAAGAACACATAACCACATTTTCTACTATGTTTTATGGGAAACTAATCACGAGGAAACCAGAGACTCGGTGATCAAAACACTAATATACACAAAATGAAGAGAAAACTAAATTATATATAAAGAAAACTGTTACTTCGGCTGTGCCTGTTTATGCAATGCAAATTGCTAAACTGCCTACTAGTGCGTGTGATGCACTTGACAAATTAAATCGAAATTTTTTTTGGGGTGGGAGTGAGAAAAGGAGCAGGGTCCATCTTTGTCAGTGGGATCTTGTTTGTAGGCCTAAGAGTAAAGGGGGTTTGGGTTTTAAAAAAACTGGTGCTATGAATCAAGCTTTGTTAGCCAAGATTGGTTGGAGGTTGCATATTAAGGATGAAGGCTTGTGGGCAAAGATTTATAAGGCTAAATACCTTAAAGGCCATTCTATTCTTGATGATTTTGTGATTTTTAGGCAGGATTGTTCTTCTACATGGAGAGGTGTGCTTCATGGTGCTGCTCTTTTAAGGAAGGGTATGTTATGGAGAATTGGGGATGGTGGTACTGTTAAGTTTTGGAAGGATAATTGGGTTTTTGATGCTCCTTTAAACCAAAATGATAGTGGTGTGCATATTTGTGACCCAGATTCTGTTATTTCCAGTTTTTACAGAGATGGTTGGTGGGATATGGAGAAACTAAGGGCTGCTTTACCTGAAGAGCTGGTCCAAAGAGTTATTAGCTGTCCTGTGGGGTTTAATAGTGGGATACAGGATGCTCAAATTTGGAAGTTTTCCTCCAATGGGATTTTCTCTGTAAAATCTGCTTATAATATGGTTTTTGAGGGCTCTACTTGCTCTGATGTTGCTTGGACGTTTTTGTGGAAGCTGAGGATTCCTCCCAAGTTGCATATTTTCTTTTGGCTTGTTTTTCAAGGAAAAATTCTTTCTAATGAGCAAAGAGTTAGAAGACAGCTATCTTTGGATGCTTCTTGTGGATCGTGTCATTGGCCTATGGAGTCTATACTCCATATTCTTCGTGATTGTGTTAAGGCTAAGAAGGTGTGGAATGCTCTTCTCAATTCTAGTCAAAGTGCTAGATTTTTTACTATGGACTTTCAACCTTGGCTTAGAGTAAATTTGATGTCGAAGATTGTTTGGGCTGATGGTATTCCTTGGAATTTGGTCTTTGTTTTCACATGTTGGTATATATGGAAATGGAGGAATCACTATGTGTTTCATGGTGATGAAGAGTTGGCTTTTGACTCCATACAAATTATTACTGCTGCTGTGAAGGAATGGTTTAAAACTTCTAATGTTTCTTTTACCAAGTGTGCTAAGGTTGAGGCTTGGTTTGCTTGGGAACCTCCTCCTGCTGGGGTCTTTAAACTGAATGTTGATGGCTCTAGGAAAGTTGCTTTTGGCCATATTGGTGCTGGAGGTGTGTTGCGTGATGTTTCTGGTGATTGGTGTAGTGGGTTTGCTGTTAATTTGGGTAAAGGGCAGATTATAGAGGCTGAATTATGGGGTCTGTTCTTTGGTCTGAGGATGGCTGTTGCGAAAGGGTTTAATAACCTTATCGTTGAGATGGATTCGGCTATTGCTATCCAGCTTGTTCAGCAGCATGATTCTCTTACTTGGCACCCTCTTGCATCTCTGGTCTCTAGCTGTTGGCAGTTAATGCAGCAGCTTGAGAAGTGCAGCCTGCATCATATTTTTAGGGAGAAAAACAGTGTTGTAGATCGTCTGGCTGCTTGGAGTTATAACTTAGATCTTGGTATCTGCGTTTTTGATGAGGCTCCAAGTTGGATTGGGACTTCTTTGGTGGATGATTTGTTAGGGGTGTCTAGGCCCCGGTTGATTTGTGTTGGTTAGTTTGTTTTGTTTGTTTGGGGTTTTCCCCCCCATTTCACCAAAAAAAAAATTGTTAACCTCTTCTTCTTGGTTTGAACTGGACTGGTGGTGTTGAGTAGAAGTAAGTACTGTTTCCATCCGACTACTGCTCGATGCCAATGACTGTCCACCCTGCCCCTTCTTTTTTTTTTTTTTTTTTTTTTTTTTTTTTTTGGTTTTGGAAACCCTAACTCTAAAACCAAACAAAGAACAAAGGTGGTAGAGAGAGAGAACTTTGACAGACCTCTATTGTTTGGAGTTGATGTTCTTTAATGGGTTATTTATTATCTCATAATTCTCTTTACATTTTCGTATTTTTAATATGCGGATTTACACTTTTAGTTTCCTTGTTGTTTTATTATATATATATATATATATATATATTTTTGGGTAAATATCACGCGATGTTCCCACACCCGAATGAGATATTGTAGAAGCCCCTTACTTTTATTTATTTATTTTATATTAATAGCGTGCGTTCCTATCATAATACGGTACACCTCATCATCATTCTCAACATTTTGACATGTGTTCATGGGCATAACCATAGTTAACTATTTGATTTGTATTTGTGTAACTATGGTTACGCCCATCGATTAAAGTGGTGATGGTACACATGTCAACTTGTCAAGTGTTAAGAAAGTTATTGAGAATGGTGATGATTATACATCTTGAATCAAAGTAGAATTATTTGTTCGTTTGTTTTGTCATATAAACAACAGAAACCGAAGAAAACAAATCGAAGCTCGAGTTGATAGAGAAGCGAAATGGCTTCTGCAAGCTCCGTCGTCTGCTAGTGCAAGCTTCGTGTTTTTCTCGAAAATATTTAAAGAGTATAGCCGTTCGGCTATACTTTTAAATATCCAAATGTATTTAGAAAGTAAAGCCGTGCGGCTATATGTTTTAAATATACAAATTTGTCATATCATTTTTGGGCACCAACTTCACAAATTGACAATGCCTCACGCCCATGAACAGAGCCTTTGGACAAATCTAAACCATAAAAATTCTTGCAATGTGTTTGTATAATTGCAAGTATTTTCGCCAAATTTAAGCATGAACCCAATGATAACACCTCCAAATTTTTCCACTTGCCAATCAGCTCTGGGTTCGTGTGTTTGCTGTCCAATAAATTTACTGGTAAACTCGAAAGTCACAAGGCCAGAACACCTGCACACATTCCACCAATCGATGTCATTTTGGCCCTGCAGATTTTTGTGTGGGGTGCTGCTGGGTGGGAAAAACAGAGAAGCAAATTGTTGCAGATTCCAAATGGGAAGGAGTTGAGATCATTGTCAGATACTTACATCCAAATTCACCAGAATGAGCTGCACCTCCTTGCCATAAACAAGACTCACCTTGCAGTGTATGAAGTGAAAGAACTATCATGTGTTTAGGGAGAGGGGAGGCTACCCCATACCAAGGCCTCTTTGAGGAACTATTTGGCTTCTTAACTCTTCACTTTGGGATTAAAAACACAAGGCACCCAAAAAGGGATCAGGCCACCCAATGATTCACCATGATATATATATATATATATATATATTCATATAAAGATGTAGTCACCACCCCTTCGCAAGTATATGATACTAACCTATGCAAATTGTGTATCAATTTTTACTTTGCCTTGTGTTGATGCTCTTTTTCGGAGAGGGTCAACTTAGAGAAAAAGGGGTTTGCCTTCAGCAGGGAAAGGGTCTGGGCCTTCAATAAAGGCTAGCCTGCAGAAGACAAAAATAGGGGAAGCAGTCGTCAAGCTCTGGGCACCGGTGTGGTGCCGGCCGAAGGCTCTCCGATGCTTAAGTCAGCTAAGAATGGTAACTTTTGCAGAGTAATAGTAAAAGGCAGAAAAGTAGTTACCCCTCTTACTAGGGTACTGTTCCCTTTTTATAGGGAAGTGAAAGTGGGAGGTTGGTGTAGATTTCCGATGTGGGACTCTGTGCAAGTCGCCGCGGTGGTGACACGTGTCATGAGAATTAGGTTTTAACAGTTTGTGAGCTTTGGCAGTCGGGAGTTTCGGCAGGTGCTTGGCATCTCGGAAGAGTGTCTTCCTTCGGTAGGAGAAAAGGCGTGTCTGCCTTGGTGCTAGTTGTTTTGAGACTGGATATGCTCGGTTGATTATGGTGTAAACAGTAGTCCCCCAAGTTCGCGGTCAAGAAGTGACTTCTGGGTTGGGAACTTGTTAGGTTTTTGTATAATCGTGACCGAGCATTCCAGGTTCAGTGGGAGCCGTAGGGCAGTCCCTAGTCCCCCAAGTTGTCAAGCTAGAAGTGGCGTTAACACTTGGAAGGTATAATAAAAAGCTGTGTTAGCCTCAGTGATTTTTGGTAGCTGGGTACCTTGAAAAGAAAGGTAAACGTGGGTTGTCGAAGCTGCAGTGATTGTTGACCCAGGTCTTGCCGTTTGGTAACCAAGTGATGGTTTTGGGCAACAAGGGCTTGGGGTCCCAACAGATTGGGCTCAAGCTTGAAGGAGAAGTGGGGGGGAAGTTCAGGAATGGTTTACACTTTCACATTTCACTTTTTTTTTTTTTTTTTTGTGGCCTAGGCCTATATTGATTCCTTTGGTAGGGGGGGGGGCCTTGTGAACCTTCTTGTAGTGTCAATGTCTAAGACACCGCGCGTAGAAAAATAGGGTGCTGGGCCCTTTGTGAGCACAAGGGTTTGGTAGAGCTATAACCCAAGGTCTTGTGTACTTGGGCTGAATGGGCCTTTGTTGGAGAGGGAGGGGGGGGGGAGGGTGGGCCTATACCTGGTACACAGCCCTTGCCGTTCGGCAAGGGGAGAAAATTTCGAAACAAAATAAGGAGCTGGGTCCTTGGGGTGTGTTTAGGTTCTTGACCAAGGCTTGGGGGTTTTAGAGGCTGGGCCTTAAAAGGTTGCCAAAGTCCTGGAGCCAGGCTTCGGCAAGGGTTTAGGGGTGTGGTGAGCTAGGGTAGGAAGTTGTTAAGAGAGTATAAAATTAGTTTGACTATCTCTTGCCGTTCGGCAAGAGATAGCTGGGATATCCTGTAGAGCACTAAAAAGGGCTAGGCAAAGAGATAGCTAGGACTTTCGAGTTCCTGGTCTTCGGCAACTCAGCAGTTTTGGCGTGAAGTTGGAGCTGGGCTCCGAGACAGCTGTGAGGAGAAGAAATACCAGATCGTGGGAGCTGTTTGGCAACAGAGCTGACCTCCTTGGTTCACAGCTGCGATAGAGTCTTGAGCTGGGCATTCCGACTGTCGGCAGGTTCCTCCAAGGTTCGAAAATTCCTAGTGTCGGGTCTTGGCTTGGGAGGAGCAAGAGTGCTGGAGAGTTGAGCTTCGGCCCGTAACAGTAAGGAGGTTGGACAAGGTTGCTTTCGACACCTCCGGTGCGTAGCCCTTCATTCGATTGCTCAGTACCTACCGTTCGGTAGGTTGGATTTTGGCTAGGAAGTGCTCGGTGGTTGAGCATTTGCAGCTTTCGCCGTTTCGACAGGTCTGTTGTTTACTGTTGCACGAGACCTGCCGTTCGGCAGGTGTTGTGAAAAGGAATTTCTGGGGCCCTTTGAATCGGATGGTCTGAGTCTCAAGAGCTGGCTGTGACTTGGAGCTGGCCATTTCTTGATTTTTCTTGGAGCTGGCCTATTGCAGATTCGGCAAGGGTGGAGCTGGGTTCGGAGTTGGTTCTTGGAAGGAAAAAGATCGGAGCTGGGCCGTATGGCAGCCATGTGAGCACGGGCTGTGTGGCGAAGCCTTGAAATTATACTTCAGTTTTGGTGAGTGCTGTGAGCCCCCAAAAATATCTTCATGGGTCTTGCCGTTCGGCAAGGCCATCTTGCTGGTTTTTAAAATATGATGAATGTGATGTGAGTGCCTTGATTTTGAACAGAAGGGTGCAGCTTGGCTATTGTGAATTTTCGGCGGAGCCGGGGTCGTCCAACGGAGAGGACCAAGGAGCTGGAACCGAGCCTTGAAATCAGATTTGGAATCCTTGAGTTTACGGGCTGGGTCCTGGTGGTAAGGCTTTCGTTGAGTGACTTGGAGCTGTGAGATTTGCCCAAGCTGGGCTGAGCAAGGAGGCATGGGTCCGTGGGTGTCCTGATCAGTTTTTTTTTCTGTTTGTTTGTTTTTTTTTTGACTTGGCTGTGCAGGTTTGGAGCTAGGCCTTCGGCAGGGCTGGGCTTTGGAGCTGGGCTATCCGTAGCTGGGGTCCTTGGCAGAGCTGTTCTGGAACAAATTTGGGACTGGGACGTTGCAAAAGTAGGCGGAGCTGGGCTTTCCTTGTGACCTGGGTGTCTAGATCAAATTTCTGAGGTAAGTGCTGCCATTTGTGGAGGCCTCCATTTTGTTGCTACATAACCCTTGCCGTTCGGCAAGGGTGATTGGAAATGTTTTTTGAAGTTTTTGTTGGCTGGCCCGATTAGAGCTGGGTCTTTCGGGGTTTGGAGCTGGGCATTCCTTGTGACCTGGGTGTCTAGATCAAATCATGGCTCCTCTGTTTGTCAAGGAAAGAGCTGGGTCCTTGTGAGAATTTTGTTTTTTGTTGTTTTGTTTTTTTTTCTTTTTTTTCTTTTTGGGGAGTTAGACCTTCGGCAGGTTCAAAAAGACTGGGTGTGGGCTCATGAGGACCTAGGTCCTGCCTTGGGCTGAACCGTGGATGAGCTTTAGGAATGGCTGGGCAAGGAAGTGGAGGTGAAGAGAGGGGGGGGGGTCCAAAAAGAGTCAGCATGACCCTTGCCGTTCGGCAAGGGTAAGTTGGGAAAAGTTTTGGGGCTGACCTAAATCTGTACTTGAGTCTCTGGCATGTCCGAGACCTGTCTTCTGTCGTGGAGTGGACCAAGGCCAAGACCTGTCCTTTGGTTTTTGTTTCGCTGTGCTTGTAAAGGCAGGGTCGGAGCTGGGCCACCTTGGGTTTTTCGGCAAGAAGTGAGAGCCTAGAGCTGGACCTTCGGTAGGTGTCCAAAAGGGTTTGGCCAACATTGGAGCTGGTCTCGTTTTGGCTAGGGGATAGCTAGGATTTGGAGCTGGGCTTTTGTGAATTTTCACTTAGCTGGGCCAATTTTGGCAAGGCTGGTGATTTGAGGCTGGGCAAAATTGAATTGTGAGGCCACCCACCTTGCACTTCCACCTTCAACTTCTTCCTTCGTTTTTTGTAATTGCAAATGCTGTGTAGGTACTCTTGTAACCCTAGGGCCTAGGGTTTGGGAGGGAAGGTGAAAGGTTGCTAGGGTTTCTCTTGTAACCCTAGGGCCTTATAAATAGGAACTTGGAACTTGGAGTGACGTAGGCATCATACTTGGAGATTTTTGAGAAAGATTGTCAGAAAGTGAGAAGGAGAGAAAGATTTCTGGTGAGATTTTGGTGGTGGTGCAAACAAGGTTAGACCTCATTTCCCTTGAATTCTCGAAATGAAATTCAACTTTTTGTATAAACATGTTGAAGAGTATGATGAACACCTTGAGCATGAGTATGAACATGTTGAATGTATGCATCCAGATCAAAAAGCATGTAGAGGCTGTCCAATTTTGTGTTTTTGTGCTTAGATCCTCTTTGCATGTGCATTAGTTCCTTTTTCTTGTTTCTGCATGTTGTAGATGTCTGAGAGTGAAGAGGCCAGTGAGTATGTTTGTTCTGAAGAGGAGAGTTCCCAGACAGATAGTTTTGTAGAAGGGCTTATAGAAGCTAGGATGGGAGTGCATGAGGGTGAGATGGCTGGGCCATCAGTAGAGTCTGGGTCAGAGGCATATAGGAAGATGCAGAAGAAGTATAAAGTGTTAGAAACCAGTGTTGATCGGGTTCTAGCCTTGGCACATACACCGGAGGTGGGCTCGAGCAATCAGACATCACCATCAGAGTCTGTGGGTATAGCCATGGTTTCAGCTGCAGAGGGGGTGGACATCCGGGTTGGTGTTCCGTTGGGAAATCGGAATACACTCACAGAAGCCAAGTTGGTTGAGCTTCGGACAGATTATAGTGTGCCATCCTATGTGGGCCTGAGGCTACCTAGTGCTGCGGATGTAGTGAGATATCCTCCGGAGGGTTCAGTGATGATATTCACTGATATGTACCAGCATGGTCTCAAACTACCATTTCATCCTTGGGTGCAGATGATGCTGGCCAAGTTGGGGTATGCGCCGGGGCAATACAATCCCAACTTTTGGCTACTTCTGCATGGAGTTTACATTGCATGGTGGTTGGTTGGGTTGGGGGAGCCAACATTTGAGCAGTTTATGTACTTGTATTCGATCTCCAAGCAACAGGGGACCTTTGGCTGGGTACAAGCCAATTGCCGGAAGGCAAAGGAGAGAGGTTACTTTATTGGGCATAAGCCGAGTACGCAGAAGTCTTGGCGGAACAGGTGGTGCTTGGCCTATGGTGATTGGGAGTGTCCTCCAGGGAAGACCGTCTCCAGACATATTCCAACCCACTTCCAGTCGATAGGTCCTTAGCCCCATCCTTTAAGACTAGTTGTGTTGTAGTGTTTTGACGCTTGGGTCTTTATTTATGTTTTATTGTTTTGCTTGTGCAAGCATAAATGGCTAAGTTGATATCTGAACTGTGGTGCAGGTTCGGTGAAGTGGGGACCGATCTCCAAGGAGCGAGAAGACGAGGTTGAGAGAGTGAGGTCACTGTTGTCGGAGACCCAGCGTGAGCGTAGAAACTTAGTCACCCAGAAGAACCTGTACGAGTCCGGACTCTTGCAAGGGAGTAAGTACCTGGGTCACTATTGCTGTTTGTCTTATGATTCATTTTGTAGTTGAAACTGACTTGGCTTTTGATGTGCAGTGGCAGGGATCATAAGGGGGAGCACGAAGGTGGCCATGGATCTGGATGATCCCGAGATGCAGAAACGGCTGAGGGAGTCTCGGGCCAAGAAGGCCGAGAAGGGAGGTGCCCAACAGGCTGCTGGGAGGCGTTCCAGAGATGAGGAGGGCCTAGTCTCTGATGTGCTGGGAAAGAAGAGAGCGCTGGAGGAAGCTCACCGGAGCGTGATGGGGACAGGGCCGAGGCTTCCTCCCTTTGACCCGCAGGCGCCGCCGAAGCTCCCCTTTGGTATGGATGATGTTTATGCCGAGGGGGTAGAGAAGGTGGACTTCTCTGGACTGCGTCGGCAGAAGAAGGAGGTGAACTTGGCCATGCATCGGCAGGAGGTTCCCTTGGTGAACGTCTTCCTGGAAGGCGTGAAGAGTGACCCAGAGGTTCTGGCGAGGACCCCGGCTACCTCCTATGCAGATCGGGCCCAGAAGACGCTCCTGACCCAGGCCTATGTAAGTTGGCTTGCCTTAAGACTTTGTTCATATAATTTGAATTTGCCTTGAACTGATAATGTTGTGTGTTGCAGGCTTATGGTGAGATGTACGTGAATATGGCCAAGGCAGATAAAGAGATCCAGAGGTTGAAGAGGCGCAATGAGATGGCCAAGGATAAGGTAGCGGAGGCGCAGGAGGCCATCCGAGAGAAGAACACCCTGGTGCTGCAGAAAGCGGCGATGGCCAAGGAGATGGAAGAGCTGAAGCGGTCGAGGGCCGAGGAGGTAGCTGCTGCCCGGGTCGAAGCGATCGAGTCGTTTCGGGGTTCGGATGAGCTGAGGAACTACATCATGGATCAGATGGTGGCGATGCAGCTGGGTTGGGAGGAGAGGGTGGCGATGTTCAACCCTTCAGTGGAGATTAACTTTGACACGAGTGGCGAGCCTCCCTCATCTAGTCGTACCACTGATGTCGTTCCAGAGCCAGAGCCAGAGCCAGCCATTACGGATGCTCCATCGACTGAGTCCTGAAGGCGTTGCCTTCTTTATGTATTCTAGCTTTTTAGTTTAAACACTTGATGTTTATTTTGGTTATGTATGAACATTTTGCCTTGCCTGGGGCAAGGTTATTTTGATGTGCTATGATATGAGACTTGTTGTCCTTTGATATCAATTGTGCTTAGCAAAATGGGAACCATGTGATTGATGAAAATGAGCCAGGGTTGGGCGTTCATTAAATATGTGCCGGAAGGCAAAAAGTACAAGAGTTGGTTGAGTCAAGGCTCGAGACCAAAGTAAGAGAAAACATAATAGCCTAGAGTCTAGGTATGTTTACTTATAGTAGTACTTGAGGTGATCAGCATTCCAAGGATGAGGCAAGGTCTTGCCCTTGGTGTCACGAAGCTGATAAGTGCCGGGGCGGCAGACTTTGGTAACCTCATAAGGACCTTCCCATGTTGGGCCCAAGGTACCTTCAGTGGGATTCTTGGTGGCCAAGGAAACCTTGCGCATGACCCAGTCCCCAAGTTTGAAAGCACGGGCTTTGACTCGGGAGTCGTAGTACTTAGCGATGCGCTGTTTGTACGCGACATTGCGCATGTTGGACTGGTCACGAAGCTCGTCAATGAAGTCGAGGTTCAGGGCTAGCTGCTCGTCATTGGCCTCGGCCTCATAGGTGGAGGTGCGGTATGTGGGCTGGCCAATCTCCACTGGTGCCACTGCTTCGGTACCAAAGGAGAGAGAGAAAGGTGTTTCTCCTGTTGAGGTCCGGAAGGTGGTGCGATAAGACCAGAGAACTTCTGGGAGTAGCTCCGGCCAGCAACCTTTAGCTTTGTCAAGCTTAGTTTTTAGAGTTTTCTTGATGATCTTGTTCACAGCTTCCACCTGGCCATTAGATTGAGGATGGGCTGGGGAGGCGAAGCAAAGCTTTATCTTGAGGTTGGAACAAAATTGCTTGAACTTTGCGTTGTCAAATTGCCGGCCATTGTCTGTGACGATGGTGTTGGGGATGCCAAAGCGACAGACGATGTTTTGCCAAACAAAAGTTTCAATGCGGGCTGCAGTGATGGTGGCTAAGGCCTCAGCTTCAACCCACTTGGTGAAGTAGTCCACAGCTACAACTGCATACTTGACTTGGCCCTTGCCCTCAGGCATAGGTCCAATGAGGTCAAGTCCCCATTGGGCGAATGGCCAAGGACTGACCATGGCTGTCAATGGCTCAGCTGGAAGTTGTGGGATGTTGGCAAATCGCTGACACTTATCGCACTTCTGGGTGAAGGTCTGGGCATCAGTGTGAAGTGATGGCCAAAAGTATCCCTGCCGAATGATCTTGTGTGCTAGGGAGCGAGCGCCAGAGTGGTTGCCACAGATACCTTCATGAATCTCTCTCAGGACATAGGTACCTTCCTCTGGGGTCAAGCACCGAAGGTAGGGGAGGCTGAAGCCGCGCTTGTATAGGGCACCATTGATGATCAAGTATCGGGCGGAACGATAGCGAACACGCCGCGCTTCAGCAGGATCAGCAGGTAGTGTCTGGTTCTGCAAGAACTGAGTGATGGGGTCCATCCATGTAGGGCTTTGATCAATGACACAAATGAGTGGTGCCCGTGTACTGGGCTGGTCCAAGAACTCGATGTGGATGTTTGGACCTATGCCCTGCTCCATCGCCGAGGCTAGCCTTGCCAATGCATCAGCATGACTGTTTTCAGAGCGTGGCACCTGGCCTATGAGATAAGCATTGAAAGTTGTAAGCAGGTGGCGGGTATGTTGGAGGTAGGCTGTCATGGAGATGTCCTTGGCCGTGAAGTCCTGGTTGACTTGGTGGACAACAAGCTGCGAGTCGCTGAATATTTGGATTTGCTTGGCGCCCATTTCCTTGGCTAGGCGAAGGCCGGCTAAGAGTGCTTCATATTCAGCCTCATTGTTGGAGGCGTGGAATTTGAAGCGGAGGGCGTACTCAAGGGCAACCTTGTCTGGGGATATGAGAACGAGGCCAGCTCCACATCCCTGGGCATTGGAAGAGCCATCCACATACAAGGTCCACAAGGGCTGAGTTAAGTCTAGGGAGCCGTTGCTGGCGACATGGACCTGGTTCGAGGTAGGAGTAGGCGTGATTGCAATCTGAGGACTGGCCAAAGTATGGGGTTCGGTGAATTCAGATATGAAATCAGCCACGGCCTGGCCCTTTGCGGCTTGGCGGGGTTTGTAGTGGATATCAAACTCACCAAGTTCAATGGCCCACTTGACTAACCTCCCAGAAGTCTCTGGCTTCTGCAACACTTGCCTGAGTGGTTGGTTGGTTAGGACATGGATGGTGTGAGCTTGAAAGTATGGCCGGAGGCGTCTAGCCGAAACCACCAGGGCGAAAGCAAGTTTCTCAATGTCTGGGTATCGAATCTCCGCATCTTGCAATCCTTTGCTCACATAGTGCACCGGATGCTCAGCACCTTCATGTGGTCGAATGAGCACTGAGCTAACCGCCGTAGCCGAGACAGAAAGGTAGATGGTGAGGACGTCCCCAGACTCAGGGGTTGACAATAAAGGGGCTCGGCTCATGTATGCCTTGAGCTCGCCGAATGCCTGGTCACATTCTGCAGTCCAGGTGATGTTGCGCTTGCTACCCTTAAGTGCCTTGAAGAATGGGGCGCAACGATCAGTGGCCTTAGAGATAAATCTGGTCAGGGCTGCGACACGCCCAGTAAGGCTCTGAATGTCCTTGACCGTCTTGGGTATCGTCATGTCCAAAATAGCCTGGATCTTCTCTGGGTTGGCCTCAATACCTCTTTGGCTGATCATAAAGCCAAGGAATTTGCCGGAGGCCACCCCAAATGCACACTTGGTGGGGTTGAGCCGCATCCTATACTGCTTCAAAATGGTGAACGTGGCAGAGAGGTTGGGGATGTGCTGGTCAGCAGTGCGACTCTTGACCAGCATGTCATCGACATAAACCTCCATGGTGTTGCCAATAAGTGGAGCGAAGATGCTATTCACCAGACGCTGATATGTAGCCCCGGCGTTCTTGAGGCCGAATGGCATGACTTTGTAGCAGTAAAGGCCACGGTCGGTGATGAAGGATGTATGAGCTTGGTCCTCAGGATGCATGAAGATCTGGTTGTACCCTGAGTAAGCATCCATGAAGCTGAGGAGGGCTTGGCCAGCTGTGGCGTCAACTAGCTGGTCAATGCGGGGTAGGGGGAAACTATCCTTTGGGCAGGCCCGGTTGAGATTTGTGTAGTCTACGCACATGCGCCAACCCTTCTTTAGTTTACGTACCATTACCACATTGGCTAGCCAGGTGGGATAATCCACCTCCTTGATGAAACCAATGGTGCTCAGCTTATCCACCTCCGCCTTCATGGCCTCATACCGCTCTGGGTCATAAGCACGACGCTTCTGCCGAACGGGGTCGGACGACAGGATTAATGCTTAGCCTATGGGAGATGACGTCAGGTGATATGCCCGGCATGTCGTTGTAAGACCAAGCAAAGACTTCAGAGTTGAGGCGGAGGAAGGCAATAAGATCAGAGCGAAGCTCTTGTGAGAGGGAGGTGCCCCTGACCTGTCGATCCGGGATATCCTCATGGAGAGTGACCAGTTCAAGGTCCTCCACAGGTTCGGCCTGTTGGGTGGCAGATTCCTCCCTGGGGTCCTCTGGGCGCTCAGTGCCAGCTCGAGGTGGGGCTAGGGCCTGGGTTACTGCTAGGGCCTCACCCCTATGTTGGCGATTAGTAGACTTTACTGCTGAAGCATAGCAACTTCGGGCGCCCAGTTGATCACCGCGCGCAGTGCCCGTGCCATAGGGGGTAGGAAATTTCAACATTAACATATGTGTGGAAATGAAGACCTTCATCTGGGCCATGGCAGGGCGTCCCAGGATAACGTTGTAGGCTGTAGGGCAGTCAATGATGAGGAAGGGAGTGGTGACCGTCGTTCGCTGGGGAGCTGCTCCAATAGAGATAGGGAGATGAATGCTCCCCATAGGCTGACCACATCACCCGAAAAGCTCACCAGGGGTGTGACGCTTCGGTCGAGCAAATGAGATGGGACCTGGAGCTCATTGAAGGCATCAGCAAACATCACACTGACCGAGCTGCCAGTGTCTACTAATATGCGCCCAACGTCAAAGTTAGATATGTCGGCGCGGATAATGATTGGGTCATCGTGAGGGAGGATAACGCCGCGCTCCTCCTCCTCGCAGAAGGTAATGGGGGCCCAGCCTGTTTTTTGTGTCTTCGGCAAGCGTCCCTGCTCAGTACTGAAGACCTGGTGCGCATAAGTAGAGCGGACATAATGTTTGATGGAGTTGTTGGAGGTGCCAGCCATGGTTGGGCCACCACTGATGGTTGAGATCATGTTGATCTGCCGTTGGTGAGGGTTAGGTGGGAGGTTGTGCACGTATTTATCCAGCTTCCCCTCGCGAATAAGTCCCTCAATGATGTTGCGCAAGGCAACACAAGATTCGGTATCATGGCCACCGAACTGATGAAAGCGACAGAAGACTCCTGTGTTAGGCATAGGCTTGCTGCCTGGTTTCCGGGGTGGAGGCTGAGGTATGATAGGTGCCTCGTGCACTAGGACATTCTCATAGGTAGTGTTGAGGGTGGTGAAGACCTCGAACCTGGGTTTGGGTGAGAATGGGAGTGGGGCCCGGTCACTTGGCCTGGGGGGGTTGCTTCCACTAGACTGGTGGTGGTTCCCATGTCTGCCCCGCTTGTTATTGTTGAAGGTATGCTGGTAGCTATCCTTCCTCTTGGGGTGTTGGGCACCCTGGGTGCTTGGTGCAGGGGCAGAATGTTGGGGTGGAGCTGGGATGGGTACCGAAGCAGGTGGAGGATCAGCAAAAGGATTATGCGCCGGGATGGCTGGGCTGCGCTTGGAGTTGAAGTACTCAGCCTTGGCATGAACTGCTGCTTGCTTCATCAGCTCGGCATATGTGTTCCAAGGGTTGCTGTGGACCAGGTACCGGAAGTTAGACTCTCGGAGGCCACTCTTGAAAGCACCGAAAGCGGCACGATCATCAGTATCTGGGCAGCGGGAGTATTCGTGGCTGAACCTGGCTGCATACTCCCGAAGGGGCTCATCCTCACCCTGTCTAAGCATGTATAGGTCGTCCGCGGAGTAGAGGCGATCGGTCTGGATCATGAAATGGTCCAGGAAAGCCTGTTTCAGACTGTCAAATGTATTGATAGTGCGGGGGTTCAGCCTGTAAAACCAGTTCAGGGCCGCGCCACTGAGAGTGGAAGGGAAGAGGAGACACATGCCTTCGTCAGTGAGGCCCTTGCACCCCAAGGCAGACTGGAAAGAATGTATGTGGGTGAGAGGATCCTCTGTGCCAGTGTAGAAGGCAATGCGGAGTGGCTGGATGTCCTTCTCCTGGTGGTAATTAAGGATGTGTTCGGTAAAGGGCCCAGGTCGTGGCTTTGCCCAGAGAGGTTGGTGGTTGCGCTGATGTTCGCTCTCCAGGCGCCGGACTTTCTCGAAGAGAAGCCTCATTGCCGGGTCGGTATGAGGGAGAGTCTCGGGTGCTGGGGGTCTGGTGTGTGGGTGGCCATGGGCTGGGTAGAATTCTTCGAACGCCTCGGTGTGATAAGACTCGTAGTTTTCTGAGTAACCCTGGCCCCAGTTCTCTGAGTCCCCTATACCTTCTTCAAGGGGTAGTTGGGTAGGCTTTGGCGGGGGGCCCAGGTGTTTCATCTTTGGGTCTTGGAGATTAACAGAGATAAGATGGGGTTCCGTTTGACGGTCCAGGATACGGTCCCTGCAATCCCGGTAGACCTTTGTTGGTTCATGAGGCCGGTTCCTTGGTGGGGAGATGCGGAGAAGCCGCGACTTGGTCGTGTCCGGATAGAGGGGGCCTTTACCCTTGCTGGGCCTAGGCTGGGTTGGGACATTGTGGTGGGAGTGCTCCGGCTGGTTTGGCTGTGTACGCTCAGGTACCTGGGTAGGGCTGTGTTGGGAGCCTTGGGTCTGATTCATCTCCCAGTTACGCTTCAGTGTGCGGTAGTCATGCTCGAGCTCGACGTTCTTAGCATGAAGATTGTCATATTTCTCAGACATCTTGGTGACACTGGCGCGGAGGCTCTCCAGTTCTGCCTGGAGATTGGCATCTGCTGAAGGTCTTCTCTGGGAGGTACCCCCATGGGGGATATGGTGCTGAGTCCCCTGGCTATCCTCAGTAGGCATAGCTGAGTGTGGAGTGAAGAAGAGGCGACGGGGCCGGATAGGAGAAGGAGCCAGCTGGGCTGGTAGAGAAAAAATGGGATTCAAGTATCGTTTCCCACAGACGGCGCCAAACTGTTGATGCTCTTTTTCGGAGAGGGTCAACTTAGAGAAAAAGGGGTTTGCCTTCAGCAGGGAAAGGGTCTGGGCCTTCAATAAAGGCTAGCCTGCAGAAGACAAAAATAGGGGAAGCAGTCGTCAAGCTCCGGGCACCGGTGTGGTGCCGGCCGAAGGCTCTCCGATGCTTAAGTCAGCTAAGAATGGTAACTTTTGCAGAGTAATAGTAAAAGGCAGAAAAAGTAGTTACCCCTCTTACTAGGGTACTGTTCCCTTTTTATAGGGAAGTGAAAGTGGGAGGTTGGTGTAGATTTCCGATGTGGGACTCTGTGCAAGTCGCCGCGGTGGTGACACGTGTCATGAGAATTAGGTTTTAACAGTTTGTGAGCTTTGGCAGTCGGGAGTTTCGGCAGGTGCTTGGCATCTCGGAAGAGTGTCTTCCTTCGGTAGGAGAGAAGGCGTGTCTGCCTTGGTGCTAGTTGTTTTGAGACTGGATATGCTCGGTTGATTATGGTGTAAACACCTTGGCAAAAAAAAAAAAAAAAAAAAAAAAAAAAAAAAAAAAAAAAAAAAAAAAAAAAAAAAAAAAAAAAAAAAAAAAAAAAAAAAAAAAAAAAAAAAAAAAAAAAAAAAAAAAAAAAAAAAAAAAAAAAAAAAAAAAAAAAAAAAAAAAAAAAAAAAAAAAAAAAAAAAAAAAAAAAAAAAAAAAAAAAAAAAAAAAAAAAAAAAAAAAAAAAAAAAAAAAAAAAAAAAAAAAAAAAAAAAAAAAAAAAAAAAAAAAAAAAAAAAAAAAAAAAAAAAAAAAAAAAAAAAAAAAAAAAAAAAAAAAAAAAAAAAAAAAAAAAAAAAAAAAAAAAAAAAAAAAAAAAAAAAAAAAAAAAAAAAAAAAAAAAAAAAAAAAAAAAAAAAAAAAAAAAAAAATAAATGTTGTCATGTCAAAAACGGAGAGCATCCCTCCTGTTGCTGACATGAGATATGAATCATTCTTGGACAAATCAAAGCAGGACATAGAGTCTTCAGGGTTGGTGCTGGGAAGGTCATTGTTCATCAGCTCTAACCTCCTTGGTTTCCATAAATTAGGGTGAACCTTGGTAGTTGCCTACATTCAATCAATATCATCATAATCAAACGACCAACTATCGCTCCGATTTCAATTTCGAAAGGAAAGAGAGGAGAAATCTAATAGGAAAGAATTATAAACCATGTCATTATTTACCACTCAACTAGAATTAAGGTCCCTGTGGCCATTTCAAGAGAAAATGAATGCCATTTGATGCGAAAAAATAAATAGTATAGCCGTTCGGGGGGTAGATGGCGTCATGAGCGCTCTAGTCGCTTGGGAGAGCCTCGACATCTGCAACAGGTAGGGTGTTGGCGGGATGTGGGTGGTGCATATATGTCTAGAGGGTGGAGATGGAAGACACACTGCTACCTTCCCTAACAAATAGGCTTCTCATTCGCATTCTTTAACGGAGAGCATACGTCTCTGTCGAGAAGAACAAGAGCGTGAACGACGTATACAAGAAGAAGCCTGGGAAGTAGGTCTGTTGGGGCCACATGGAAGGAATTCGGGGGCCTACACAGGGGGATTCTTCTACAAATCAGTATATGCAAGAGGAGGAGGGTGGGGATCCCTCAGACAGGGTACGGGTATCTGAGGAGGATGGGAACCTGATTGACTTAAATTTTGGTGTTACTCAGTTCGAAAAAGTACCATAGGATGATGGTTTGTCTGCACAGGGGCAGGGGTTGAGAATTGGTTTGGGTCTGTTAACTCAAAGCTCGGACTCTTTTAATCTTGGGCTGATAATTGAGGGGACGAGTCACGAGTACAAAAAGACGAACAGAGGTGGTGAAGACAATGATGGTTGTCCGGGAGAGGAGAGAATCCCGCCAACTCTTGAGCTGTGTTCTCTGACATATGGGGGAGGGGGAAAGAAGGCTCGAAGACATCAAATGTTAACAGTTGATCTGCTGCAAGAGGCATAAACCTACGCAGACCGGTCTGGGCGAGAGTTATGAGGATCCTCATATAGAATTGTCAGGGTATTGGGGGTAATCTGACAGTTTCTAGCCTTATGGAGAAAGTAAAGCTCCACACTCCCGACATGGTGATGTTGCTAGAAACTAAAACTAGGAGTAGTCGCTATGTTTTTTCTAAAGAGGGTACTGGGAATGCCATTTATGCATGCGATGGAGGTACATGGCTTAAGTGGGGGTCTATGTGTTTTTGGAAGGAAGTTCAACATGTGTCTCTTGTTAAATATGCAGATTTTTTTTTATTTTTTATTGAGGTTGGGATTAAGGATGTTGAGAAGGGGTGTGTTTGGAGATTTTTTGGTGTATATGCTAGTACAGATGACCGAATCAGGAGGAACCAATGGCAGGCTTTACGAACTCGAATTCTTACATGTCAGGAGGCTGTTATGGTAATGGAGGATTTTAATGATTTTTTAGATAGAGCCGAGAAGCAAGGAGGAAACTCTCGGTCTGAAAGGAGTATGTTGGATTTCCAGTCATTTGTGACGGATTTGTCTGATTTAGGTTTTGTTGGATATCCATTTACTTGGCGTAATAGACGACAAGAGGAAGGAATACAAGAACGGCTGGACAGGGGGTTTGCCGATGATAATTGGCTACGATTTTAGCCCACCGCAAAAAAATTCCATTGGGTGGTTGAAGGGTCTTATCATGTTATGTTTTGTCTCGATACACATGAGACCAAGAGGAGGAAGAAAGGGCATTTTGCATATGATCCGCGATGGGGGAGGCATGAGGTTGTAGGGCAGTGGTGTTTGAGCGTTGGGTAAGGCGAGGGTGCAGTCTGGGTAACTATCAGATCTCATGCAGAAATTAACTTGGGTTAGGAGAGGTTTGCTGGATTGGAAGCGACGAGAGTGGAAAAATTCGCAGTTGTGCATTGATGAGTTAAGGCTTGAGCTTCGAGCGGAATATCAAAATGATATTTTCGATTATGGGAAAGTCAAGGAATTGGAGTTTAAGTTTAAGATTTCTCATATATTTCGTGAGGGTAATCATAGAGTTGACGCTTTGGCAAATCACGGTGTTCAGGGCTCTGGTTTCACATGGTAGGACACTGCACCTTCATTTATTTTGTCTTCGTCATTGGGACTAGCTGGGCATGCCCAATTACCGTCTTACCTAGTCTTTTTTTGTTTACTCTTTCAGAGTTTTGCCTTCTTGGGTCCGCATGTTGATGCGACTTTATGTCACTGTCTTTCTTTTCTGCAATTTGGCCCCCTGCTGTTCTTTTTTTCTTTATATGTTTCTTTTATATTAATAAAATTATGATCAAGGGGATGGGCGGGGGGCCCCCAGAATGCCTTGGTATCTTCTTTGAGGGTTGTGGATGTTTGTGCATTCAATGACCGATACTGAAGAGCTAATCTTGCCTAATCTCTTGTTCTATTTATTAATAAATAAATAAAGAATACTACCACCTCTTACTACTATACTCATACATCTTTGTTTGAAATTGTTGTTCTGGTTGGCAAAGAGATTTCGAAAGTTCACCATCCTGCATTTTTGTTACAACAAGAAATAATCTTTGCCTCTCACATTCTTTCATAGATGGTAAAATACGGAACGGGAAAAATACATACGTGATTTATTCGGAAATTTTTTAGCAAGTTACAACTGAAAAATTCGGCCATTATATAACATTTTAATATTTAATATTTTTATTCAATAATATGTGAAAATTTTATGTATTATTGAAAATTTTGTAAAAAAACACGTGTATTAAACATGAATAATATATATGTATGTGTATTGTATGTTTGCTTTTTTGAAAAATATGTATTTTACCGAGTCTTTAAGAGTGTACGGAAAAACGAAAGTATTATTGAAAAAATTTTTATTGAGGGTTCTAAGTTGATTATCAACTGCTGCAAAATTTTCAACTAAGAAGTCAGATTGTGTAGGTGACTCAGGTGAATCGGACTTGTCATCTTGGACTGGTACCTTGCCATAACAAGGTTGGTTTACCTGAGAGGATTTTCTCAGGGAGTCAAGTTTGAAGTCAATCATGGCTTTTTCTAACTCTAGGTCTCGTTCTAGAGTGGAGGAGGAGGCAACAAAGGGGCGCCAAGCAGGAGCATGCCTTTGAGATTGACCAGGGGTTGGCAACTGTTGTAACTAGACATTAGACTACCTAAACCCTAATGTAAGGATTGTAATTTTTAGTATATTTTTCTTTATACTCAAGTTCAGCAAGCAACTTACTTAACCAAAGGAGCTCACAAATTCCTGTAATCATACCTCTGAACTAGGCTTCTGCACTGGATAAATAGACTACCTTTTGTTTCTTGCTTCTCCAAGTCACAAAATTACCTCCCACAAATGTGAAGTAACCCGATGTCAATCTTCTATCTGTTACATTGCCTGCCTAATCTGCATTTGAATAACCATCAATATTTAGATAACCATGTATTGAGAACATAAGTCCTTTTCCGGGTTCAAACTTCAAATATCTAAGTATCCGAAGAATGCATAAATTGACTGATGACACTTACCGCATAAGTAATGTCTGGTTAAGTATAAGACAAGTAGATCAATCTTCCCACTAACCTTTGGTATCTTTCTTTGTTAGTTGTAACTTGATCTGGGTATTCTCCAAGATGATGATTTTGAACAATAGGAGTGTCTACAGATTTGCAATCTAACATTCCTGTGTCTATCAACAAGTCCAAGACATATTTCCTTTTAAAGAGAAATATGTCTTGTTGTGATAAGGCCACCTTAATTCCTAATAAATATTTGAGTCCACCTAGATTCTTTATCTCAAATTCAGTGGCCAAATAGTCTTGTAGCTAAGATACTTCATATTTATCATTCCCAATAATAATCATATCGTCAACATAGATTATTAAAGATGTTACCTTCCCTTTCTGATGTTTCAAGAACAAAGTATGATCTGAGTTACTCTGTCTGAAACCATTGTTCTTCATTGCCATGGTGAACTGCTCAAATCATGCATGTGGTGACTGTTTCCATCCATACAACGCCTTTCGTAATTTGCATATTGTTACAATCTAAGTAGTATTATATCCAGGAGGAATGTCCATATACACCTCCTCTGTGAGTTCTACATGTAGGAAAACATTCTTTACATCAAACTGGTGTAGTGGCCAGTCCAAATTAGCTGCGAGGAACAGTAAGACTCTGACTGTGTTCAATTTTGCAACTAGTGCAAAGGTTCCTTCATAATCTACACCATAAGTCTGTGTGTACCCTATCACCACAAGTCTTGCGTTGTGTTTTATGGTAAATACCCATCTACATCCGACAATCATTTTTCCTTATGGTAAAGTTTTCAGTGTCCAAGTCTGATTCTTCTCAAGAGCTTTCATCTCTTCCTTTATAGCTTGAACCCACTTAGGATCTTTCAATGCTTTAGCAACCTTGGTTGGGATATAAATAGCAGACAACTGATGCACAAATGCCTTGAGGGATTCAGACAACTTCTTAGTGGATACATGATTCGCAATTGGATACTTTGATGTCTTGCCAATATTAGGTGAACAATTTGGTGGCTACCCAAGATTTTGCATGAAAGGTAATTGGTATCCAATATATTTATCATATAAATTCACAAGTTTAGTAGGAGTAGTTACCTCAAGGATATTCTCAGAAGATTGGTCTGTTGGTACTGTTGAATTAGATATAGGGTTTTCATCTCGTTGTTCTATATTGTCTGTATGTGTGGGACTTGGATCAGAAACATCATCGCAAGGGTCATGCGGGTCAGGCGATCCATCGCTATGAATGAGCGATTGATTGCTCTTCGGTAAAGAACAATCTCGTGCTCCAAACTCTAGACTATTTATCATCGAGTTTAGACGATCAATCGTTTCTTGGCGGAGAGCAATTTCATGCTCTAGACCTTGGGGCCATTGATCATCAGAGGCAGGATGATCGATTGCTTCTGTACATAGGTGAATTTCTTCGTTTTCCAAGTTACTCCAATTCTGCTTTTCACTTTGTATCTCCCTATGAAGCGTAGAATTGGATGCTGGGTCATGAAAGAACATCTCAAATTCCAAAAAATTCACATCCAAAGTGACATAGGTATGTCGAGTAAAAAGGTGATAACATCGTTAGCCTTTATGATGAGTGACATAACCCACGAAAACACAATGAAGTATATGGATCAAGTTTCTAAGTTGATTTTTGTGGAGATGAATGAAGGTCACACATCCAAATATTCAGGGTGTGAGTACCAAGCAGAGGGCAGGGACCCGTGTTGCGCAAGCACTTGTAAGGGAGTTTTAAAGTTTAATACACCAGAAGGCATGTGGTTGATCATGTGAATTACAATGACAATAACATCATCCTAGTAATGACAAGGAACATGAATGCCAATCAAAAGTGCTCGGGCTGTTTCAAGAAGATGTTGATTCTTTCGTTTAGCAACACCATTTTGTTGTGGTGTCTGAGGACAAGTCGTCTCATGGATAATTCCATGTTGTTGGAAGTAAGCCTGAAAGTCATGATTGACCAATTCTCCACCATTGTTTGAACAAAGAATCTGTATTTGAGCATTGAACTGAGTATTCATATGTTTGTGTAAGAATTGAAAAACAAGAAAATATTTCCTTTTTATTCTTCAGCAAATAAAACCATGTCATCTGTGTGCAATCATCTACAAATGTGACAAACCACCGAACGCCAAAAGGAGCAGTGATAGGTGAAGGTCCCCAGACATCATAGTGAATTAACGTAAATGGAGTAGTACACTTGTTGATACTCAACGGATATGGCACATGGTGACTCTTGAACAAAATACAATAATCACATTTGAAGTCGGAGTCCTTGAAACCTGAGAATAAATCTTGTATAAGATAGTTCAGATAACTAAAAGTCGGATGTCCCAATCGACGGTGCCACAACCAGATTGGCTTTTATTTACTATCAGAAAGATGTGTCACATTGTTAGCCATATCGGGATTGAAGTCATCTACATAATAGAGACCCTATCTCTTAGTACCACGACCAAGAATCTCCTTAGTGTGAATATCCTGAAGTAAATAAAAAAATCGGGTAAATGAGTACACAACAATTCAATTGTTTAGCAAGCTGACTAACGAATATCAATTTATTGTATAAAAATGGAACAAGTATTAGATAGTGAGAGAGAGGATGAAAGTGCAACAGTGTCAGCCTCTGTCACAAGATAAGTAACTCTATTGGCCTTAGCAATACAAGTTCGTTGGGGGTTAGGTAGTATTCAGAAAATCATCAAGATCAAATATTATATGATCAGTTGCACCGGAATGAATTATCTAGCTCATGGAATCACTCTTATCCGAAGTATGGAATCCATAACCAATACCATTACTGGTCGTATCACATTGTGTTCGATGTTTGAGAGTAGCCTACCATTCGGAGTAGCCATGCAATTTAAAACAAGTTTCACGAGTGTGTCTCGGATCACCACAGTATGCGCAATCTCGTCCATGTGTCGAGGTTGTTAGTCAAGAAGTCATAATCTATTCAGTGGAAGATGCATAGGATACAAGTTTAGTAGGAATCTTGATCAGGATCACGATATGAGCGTGAGTCAGGGTTGGAGTCGGAGTCGAAGTCGAAGTCGGGATCTGGGTCTGAATTAGAGACAGATTCGGGGTCAAGGTTGAGGTCATCGTCATAGTCGGGGCCGGGGTCGAGGTCGTCAAAAAATGATCCTGATTCAACATCGGGTTCAAGGTCATCAAAATAAGATACTTATTCAAAATTGGGTTCAGGGTCAAAATCTGCATATGTCGGAGCTGAGCCACCTGGGCACTCAACTCGGCTATGGTTGATTGACAAGGAGAGAAGAAGTCAGCGATGCTACCTCCATGAGGGTTGAAAAAATCATCAACCCCCATAAGGGCGACAGAGGTTTGAAACTAGAGTCAGCAATTCCAAGATCGTCGCTCTGATACAATGTTAAAATATGAGAACTATGAGAGAATATTTGTTTGTAGAAATTTTATGTGTATTCCTATCTAAGTAAATAATAAATTCATATTCTATTTACAGCAAGAAATCAGAAATTAAAGTAAATCAAATACAATTATAATGAGAATCCTTGGTGTGTAAGGAAATAAAGTCAATGGTCCACAAGTCACGCCAACACAATCAATCTAACAAAATCCCATTTTTAAAAAAAATGATTTTCAATTTATTTATTTAGTTATGTTTTTTTCTTTTTTTTCTTTTTCTTTTTTGGTTAAAACATTTGTAAATTGCAGCTGAATTTTGTTAGGATTTTTATTTGTCCATGTGATGCAAATTTGGTGTTCTCACTCATAAATTAACGGATGACTTGCATTGCACTGTCTCAAAATATTGGGTTAGCACTGTAATACGTGATCTTTTCAGTTCACTAACTTTCATAAGATGTACAGTGCATAACCATATTGGCACATATACCAAAAGAAATTAGAGGGACACAAACACGAGGCACAATCAAAAGAAACATATTTATATATAGTGCACTTTCAATACACAAGTTTGATCCTACTTTTTGGGTGTTAAACAACCAAAATAGGGTTGAAAGTTGCACTGTCTGAGTATGACACAGGAGTTTTCATTACAAAAGTTGCAGTGTCTAAGTGCACTTCTTACAACCAACACAATCAGAGCCACTAATGTCTCCTGACAGTAATATAAGGAGTAGAACCTAAGTTTGGTGCTACTTTGGGTGTCATACAATCACCTTGGACAGAGAAGCAGGAACTTGGGGTGAGTGGTAGTCTATTTTCCAGTGATTTCAATGGAAGAGGACTTAAAGGGAGCTGACTTGGGCTTTGCATTCCCTTCAGTGGTCTCAAGCTAGCAAGGTAGCCATTTGATTTATTGTTGCATAGAGGAAGCTTAGTGGCCTGAATTGTTGCTTCCTTCTCCTTTGGTACTGAAGCTCCAGTGGGGTCCTGCATATATACACAATAGAAGTTTGAATCAAGTGTTTCTAAATCACAGAGATGCACTATATTTCTTGATTTATAAGAACTTTTTTGTCAATAAAAACAACCATGTTAGCATGATTGTCTTAGTAAAGTTTTCCATTTTTTAAGACATAACAAGCTAGAGAATTCAGAAATGGCATACCCCAAGCATGAGAAAAGTGAATGCTTGATTGTCTGCACCAAGATAAATTTCAATCAACTTTCGCAGGTCAGCAAGGCTTGCATCTTTTACAACCTTGAGTGTTGTAATGAACTTCCCTGGATTCTCTTTTGAAGCCTCCCATTTCACATACACTTCAGTATCTGCATCAGTGACCACATCTGAAGGGTTGTAGTTCTCCTTGGAAGCCAATGCCATCTCATCACATACTCGACTTTTGTTCATCTCTTCTGTCAGTTTCTGCTCATTTTCTGATTTAACTGATGCAACAGTAGGTGCTGGACTTGTCACATGTTGAGAGAGCTCTCTGTAGTTTCCACATAGTGTAAATATGTTGCGGATCCTGACAAGCCTATCATCTGGTCCCCCCTTGCCATCTTCTTCCCCTGGATTTCTGCTTGGCCGATTCACAGTTGGTGTATGTTGATAATCCTTAGGTAAAGATGTCAGGGATCCCATATTATAATTACTCTGGAGGCTAGACCCATCAACCATGCACACTCTTTTTTCCTCTATAACTTCTTTCTCCACTTCTTCAGCTTCCACATTTTCCTTAAGTCCTTCCTCTTCTTCCATTTCTTCTTCCTCAAAAACAGTGCTTAGGCATACCCTATCAGCATATTTTGGTTCAAAAGAATCAATGTTTACAGCATTTACAATACTGCTGTCAGATTGATAAGCAACCCCACCTACATATTTCACCTCACGGGCAAAAGGTTCTTGATCATCCATGTCCAAATCCATTGACTTTACCATTCCTCCTGCATCATCACTGGCATAGATCCCTAACAACCTTTTGGCAAACTGGGTTCCATCATGGTCCTTTGTCCCACTCTCCTTACCATTTCCATCACCTGAGCGGCATAGCTCAAGCTCAATTTCCTCCAACCGCCGCCTCAGCATTTCAACTTCCTGCTGCTGCTGCAATATCTTTTCTTCCATTCTCCTCCTCTCCAATTCAACAAACTCATTTGCCATACGCTGGCATTCCTCCAACTTCTTTTCCAACTCACGTTTCAGAGTCTGGGCCACTTCAGTCACCTTCAAGTTGATTTCTTCCTCCTGTTTCCCAGATCCCGTCCCTTCCATAAGCTCAAGTTTAGCTCTCAGTGCAGCAACCTCTTCTTCTTTCTTCTGTAACTCCCTGTGTGCTTCATTTCGCTCTTTCTCTTTGAGCTTATTTTCTCTTTGCAGTTTAAGGATGAATTCATCCATGGCAGCAATCCTTGATCCTAAAATAACAGCAGATGAATCTTCAGTCCCAATTTTATCCTTGATTGGTGTATGAGGGCCACGGACAATACATTTTGCTTTTGCACCATATTCAAGGGTGGAGATTGTCTTGTGTATTTCCTTTGGGTCTGGGCTTGCACACAGTACCATTAAAATTTTTGTTTTATCATCTTCGAAAGAATCCTGCACAAAAAGAACATGAGAACTGTCATTCACATACAAGGTTAGAGGGCAGGGCACCATATAATCCTTAGTAACTGACATTATTGTGAATAAAAGTTACCTGTAGAAGCATGGTCAGTTTGCTGTCTCTGAAAGGCACATGAGAATCACCATTGGCAATGGATTCAACCACTCTTTTGAGAGCAATGTTTCCTTGGTTGATCTTTGCAGTCTGTGAATTCAATATAACCATAATTTAACATTTGTTACAATGACAATGAAAGTGCTGCATACAGTATCAGCATAAATTAAGCACCACCAAGACATTACCTGCATTTTTGCCTCAAATCCAATTTGGCCAGCTTGCTCAATATTTTCAGAGCCAGCCATGTCCACAAGCATCAGGCGTCCTCCTACTGTTGGGACATCAAGGATTATCTGTGCAGAAATAGAAAGCAAGTTATATCGAACTAGTGCCAAGACTTGGGGAAGAACTATCATATTTGAAAGTCCAAGGGAATCCTACCATGCAATGGCTCCGAGAACTTCTTTCATTGCAAAGAGTACTCTTAACAATCCTTCTCTTCTCCACTTTCTGAATTTCTTTGGAAATTTTCCCAGCCTCATTTCCAGAAATGTAGGTTGCATTCTTTGCCTTCTTTCCCATCACTTCAAGCCTAACCTGCAGGTACAAGTATTAGTGCAGAAAAGAGCAGCAAAAAGAATATTCCCCTTTATGATTTATGAGATTAAGCCACATCCCTCATACTAACCTTTATCATCATCATCACAAGAGATGCTCCTTCAAAAATTTAGAGTCTTGAGATTTTTATAACGAGTTCTCTCTAATTTAAACCAACACAACCGACTCAACCAAATTTACAGGGAGCCAACACAACCAACTCAACCAAATTTACAGGGTACACAACCAAATCTACAAATTCAAGCTTGCACAGAAAACCCATTTCCATATCCAAACTTACAGTTCTAAACACAAAAAACATTTGACAGAAAACTCATAAATAATTAAGAATTCAGTCAAAGAAAAGAGACCCAGTTAATGTAATCATCTTAGAATTGGAGCCATTCCCTCTAATTTTAGCCTACACAACCATATCCAAATATCCAGACTTGAACAGAAAACTCATCATCATTACAAGTGCTGTACTCTCAAAAAAATGAAAACAGTCAGAAATTTTACTTCTCTCCAATTTGAGCCAACACAACCTTACAGTTCTAAACACAAAAAACATTTGACAGAAAACTCATAAATAATTAAGAATTCAGTCAAAGAAAAGAGACCCAGTTAATGTAATCATCTTAGAATTGGAGCCATTCCCTCTAATTTTAGCCTACACAACCATATCCAAATATCCAGACTTGAACAGAAAACTCATCATCATCACAAGTGCTGTACTCTCAAAAAAATGAAAACAGTCAGAAATTTTACTTCTCTCCAATTTGAGCCAACACAACCTTACAGTTCTAAACACAAAAAACATTTGACAGAAAACTCATAAATAATTAAGAATTCAGTCAAAGAAAAGAGACCCAGTTAATGTAATCATATTAGAATTGGAGCCATTCCCTCTAATTTTAGCCTACACAACCATATCCAAATATCCAGACTTGAACAGAAAACTCATCATCATCACAAGAGCTGTACTCTCAAAAAAAAAAGGAAACAGTCAGAAATTATACTTCTCTCTAATTTGAGCCAACACAATTAACTTTACCAAAATCATCAGTGAGCCACACACAACCAAATCTAAAAATCGAAACTTGCACAGAAAACCCAGGCTTACAGTTCTAAACACAAAGAACAATTAAAAAAAACTCATAAATCATCAAGAGTTCAATAAATAAAAAGAAAGAGACCCAGTTAATGTTATCACCTTAGAATTGGAGCCGTTGCCCTTTGACCATCCAAAGCCGAATCCTCCGCCACCATTGGTTGACAATAAATCATAAATCTCCTCATTATAAATCTCCAAAACAGTGACCTGCACAAAGGCCCCAGCCATAGAACCCGCACAATCATCTTCTCCACCATCGCCAAGAATGTCTTTCAGCGACCTGTACACAATCCCAGGTTGCTTGCAACACCCAAACATGGTGTGACTCTTGCCTGAACCAGTAGGACCGTACATCATTATTGTACATTTTTCACCCAATTTCACACTGTCAATCCTGGACTGAACAAACTTGCTGTAAAACGACCCCAAATCGTCTTCTTCCGATAAAGAAACCCCGTCGAGAGCGAAATCTCGGTACCCAAAATCAGCACGGACACGAATACTCTGCTTTTGAGGATTGATCTGAAGAACCGATGTTGGTTGTGGTTCTTTTCGATCTGGGTAATCTCGGATTCGGGCTAGGACTTCAACTGGGTGCTCTGCGGGTGGTTCTTTTGCGGCAGAGTTAGGGTTTGGAGATGGGTGTGCTTTCAAGAACTGGAGACGCTGCTTGGATTGTGGGGTCTTCATCAGAGATGTGTGGCTGTGATTGGATTTGGAAGAAGAAGGCGTTGGAGCCATTACTACAATTAAAGATTCAAGATCAGTTGCAGACAGATCTTGAAGATGGGGGCGATGAGAGAGAGAGAGAGAGATAAAAATGGAAGAGTCTTGGAAAGGAAACGAAGACAAAAGGAATGAAGTTTCAAAATGAGGGCTCTCAGAATTCTATTCAAACTTTGAAACAAAAATCTAGCCGTTATGATTTGTAACGTCTAGTTTTCTTATTTTGTTTCTTCTTCTTTTTTCATATTTTTTTTCTTTTTGTCCTTTCAAAAATTGACTTGTGAAAGGTGGGTCAAGTCATTTCACATTGGGCAAACCCGTACCTTTCAGAAAGTAGATTTCGTAACGTGAGTTCTTTTTGGGAACATTTTCTTCGTCATTGTTTTCTTCTTCTTCATTTTGGCCCCAAAGAGATACAAGTTTCCCAGCTACAATATTAAAAGTGACAGCATAATATAAAATTTCTAAGGTTTAACTTTGACCATAATATGTTATCTTTTGAGGTGCCCTTTGTGAAAATCTCATATCGAAAATCCACACTCTTATAAATGTGTTTATAAACAAAGCACTATTATCGTTTTGTAAGTGTGGTTAATATTGGAGAGTTGGGCTAATGGATTAGGCTATAGCCCAAGCTTTGGATTCGGCTTTCCTTAATAATAATTATATTAATCATAGACTTGGGCCTTGGGCCATTGGTCTCTTGGGCTATGAGAAAATTTAATTTAGACACCTAAATGAAAATTATATTTTTAACTTTTGCATATTTGTTCTCTTAGTTTATAAATACCATAATATTTTTTACTTTTGCATATTTGTGCTAAAGATAATAAGTTTATATTTATTCTCTTAGTTTGCTGTTCACAGGGTATAGCTGGGCGGCCATACTTTAAAATATTCTGTTCTGGAGTATAGCCGTACAGCGATACTGTTCAAATGTTCTATTAGATGAGTACAGCCGCGCGGCTATACTATTCCATGGTCAGGAACGGCAAATTGAATGTTTTAACGGTATAGCCGTTCGGCTATACTATTTTTATTTATTTATTTATTTATATTGGAAAATTTTAAAAATATAAAATTATATTCTTCACTTTTGTATTTTGGCCAACTCCTTTAATTTAATACATGTAATTAATTAATACCTTAGCCTTTTTTTAATTACTTTAATTAGTAATTATTATTTCTTTAGAGAATATTTAAATATTTTACTGATTTCGTAAATTACTTGGTAAATAGTAATTAATTGTTTTGAATTCTTTTGTGGACTTTGTTTATGGTTCTTTGATATTGAACAATCATTAAAATACGTGTGTACGCGTACAATACGTGTATTATATGTTTGCCTTCATTATATCGAGTCTTTAAGATATATACGGAAAACGGAAGTATTAATGAAAATTACGTACGCACGTGTATCAAATGGGGAACATGCTAAATTCTTTATTCGGGTAATAACTCTGGAAAAGTAAAAAAAATTAAAAAGGAACAATTGCTATACCTTGGTAATGGCCTAAACGTAATGGATAACACTCTTGACTAGTTTTATAAATACCATAATATGAATTTGTCTATTTTAATCACTTTAATTATTACATTTTTTTTAATTATAGTTTACTTTGCGAATAATTAGTTTTTAAGAATTTTGTTGACCTAAGGATAATAAGTTTATATTTATTTTCTTAGTTTGCTATTCACAGGTTATAGCCGGGTGGCTATACTTTAAAATATTCTATTTTGGTGTATGGCCGTACGGATATACTGTTCAAATATTCTATTTGAGGAGTACCGCCGCTCGGCTATACTATTTCATGGTCAGGATCAGCAAATTGATTGTTTTAACGGTATAGCCGTGCGGCTATACTGTTTTAATTTTTAATTTTTTAATTTTTATATTTGAAATTTTTTTAAATATAAAATTATATTCTGCACTCTTGTATTTTGGCCAACTCCTTTAATTTAATACATGTAATTAAGTAATACCTTAGCCTTTTTTTAATTACTTTAATTAGTAATTATTATTTCTTTAGTGAATATTTAAATATTTTACTGATTTCGTAAATTACTTGGTAAATAGTAATTAATTGTTTTGAATTATTTTGTGGACTTTGGTTTTGGTTCTTTGACATTGAACAATCATTAAAATATGTGCGTATGCGTACAGTGCGTGTATTATACGTTTGCCTTCATTATGCCTAGTCTTTAAGACGTATATGAAAAACGGAAGTATTATTGAAAAACACGTACGTATGTGTATAATACGAGTATCAATTGGGGAAAATGCTAAATTCTTTATACAGGTAATAACTCTGGAAAAGTAAAACTTATTTTAATTAATTTCATAAAAATTATTTAATAAATACTAATTAATTGTATTTAATTATCTTAAATAATTTTGTGGAATTTAAAATTATTTTAAAAATAGTTTTAATTATTCAAAAATTCTATAAAATTATTTTAGTATTCTAAAAATGGAATTTTAATCTCCAAACCCTAAATCCACGTCTCAAACAAAAAACCGTAGCTTTCAAACTTATCCGAACTTGTTCCAAAACCGTTTGCAAGCCTCGAACCCTAAGTGTATACCTACTGTAGGGCACTTAGGTCTCGATTTGGCTTGGATAATCACGTAAGTCGATCTAAGGCTTTACGATTTAGGTTTCGCTCTCAATCTTGGGTTAGTATGATGTAACCAAACCTAACCTAGACCTGGCTTGGCGAATTTTATCAGGATAGACCGAGCCCGATGAACTTTAACGGGATAGACCTATCCCAGTGAACTTCAATGGGATAAACCTATCCCTACAAATATGTGTCGCAATAAATATTTCTCGCCGAAATTTTGTCGGTACTATTGAAGTCGAAGGGAATGCACAATATATTATTACTGCTATTGAGAAAGATGAGGAGGATTTGCGTGTGTGGAAGGTCACCTTTTTTAAGAAGCTAAGTGCGTCACACATTCTTTCTCTCTAGTGAGATGGTGATATAGCCCCATAGAATATAATAAGGTGGCTCACTGTCTTGCTAGGCATGCCTTGTTATTAGATCAAAAAATCTTTTGGTTAGAGGAAAAGCCTCCATGACTTACGTCATTGTCATTGGATAATACTCCAAGTTTATCAAATTAATGAAATCTTTCATAATTTTTTTTTAAAAAAAAATAGCAGGGTGACACTAGAAAACAATTTTTAGAAGGACCAAGAGTGTGAATAGCTTAGTTTGGGGGCCATTACATAAATCTTTTACAAATTCTTCCATGAAATGCTAGAAATGTTTTTAAATTTACGAAGAACTAAATGTAGGCTTGTTTATTGCTATTTTGTGGAAGTTTGAATGAAATTCAAAGACTTTTGTCCCAATGTAGAGAATACATAATATTTAATCATAAAAAAATGGGCCTTGGTAGCACTTGAGCACTTCAGATTTAATTTATTTTTTTAGTTTCGGATTAATAATTTTTTATTAATTCGAATTAGTTTAAATAACTGTTTTTTAATAGTTGTAACTCTTTTGATAAGATTTCATAAGTTCATTTAAGTATGAAAAACCCTCATTTGGTTTTAATAACTCCTCGCTGATTCATTGTTGTTTCTTAATTCTGTTGTGAAGAATTATTCCATTGTTAAAATAATCAGAAAATATCTGTCGTTTGTCAAAAAAGACAAAAAACAAGAAGGTAGTATTATAGACTGGGCTTGATTAAATCTCTCAATCTTTCCTAAAATTTTGCCGAATTTATTACCACATATTTTCTACGGAGATCTGAATTTCAACTCTCCTTCCTCAATTGCCACGTGATTGATAAGAAAAAAAAACCCAATGATTTCATGCAAGAATAATATCAGTATTCAATACCAATGAGAATGAGGGGGTATAAATTCCTTTCTGTATATGAAAATCTAACTTTTCAACAAAGTTTTTTTATAAGCTTTTTATAACAAAGTTACAACCCTATCAATGACAAATTTACAAGTATATAGCAGTAGTTCCTTGTCGAACACTGTTTCATGGAACTTCCATCCACCTGTTCATGCATACAACAATCTAAAGTAATGATATAAGATCAAAAGACACCAAAAATGCGTGAGGCGAAACAATTGGTGATACAGTGGAAGTTGAAAGAGAAACTACCAAGAGACTATGAAACCACAAAAACCCTCAGCTCGTCTCTATCTCCTCTGGTGATGCGGATGTCAGCATCAAGGTAAGTAACGTCAAACTCACCACTTCCTGGGTTAGATGGAGGTCTTAGTCCGTCTGGTAACTTAGGTAACTCCAATAGAGGAAGTTGCGATAAGCTTCCTGTTGTCTTCACGGTAGTTTTCTCAAATACGATCTTAACCCTTGCATCTCCTGTAATCATTATGACGGGGAACTTTATTAGGAAGATTATTCATTGGTTTACCATGTAAACTAAAATACACCAAGAGACAGTTCATAAGTACCTATGAGTTCAAATTTGTGGGCTAATGTGGCAGTTGCTTCAACAGGCGGCAGGGGCCATGGAGCACCTAGTACAAGCTCCACTATGTTATCAAAGTCTTTGCTGAAGATATCAATTCGTTGAAATACCTATTCACACACCATGTGTTACATTTGGAGGAAAATGATAAGTGAGTATTCAACAAGGTCAGATTGTTTTCTAAGTTGAACCAATATCATAAAACTGTTACTTTAAGAAAGCTAAAACATAGACATAACAACTAGACGAAAACCAGATCCCCACAACCTCTAGCATACAGAAAACCTGGAGAATAAACTAACTTGGCCTGGGAAACCGGAAAGATTTAACTAACAGAGTAAACTGGAAAGGTCTAGCAGACTCAATGGTCAAAAGACTTTGTGGGTATTGGGGCATGTGCGTTCCCTAAGTTAAGGAGCTTTTTAGATAGTTCTCTGCTTTTGTTCTTTTTGGTAAATGATAGTTCTCTGTTTTCGTTTTCATCAATTGTAAGTTTGGAGTTTGTTCCGATATTTTTCTGCTCTGGTGGTTGTGCTTTTGGCCGCTTGTTCTGTTTTTTTTTCTTTCTTCTGATGCGAGTCATTGTGTCTTGTAGTCACTTTGCAGCAGTATGCTTTTGTTGAATATTCGGCATGGAATCCATCTTTGTGGTGGATTTTATACCCAAACTGAGTGTCATGTATTCAAGGTTGGTGTCTTGAGACCTTAGGCTCAGGTAAAGTCACTAGAAATTCATAAATAACATTTCAAAAGGTGTTTTTAGTTAACAAACATGCAAATGGGTGAAACTATAGAGTTTTTATAGCATACCTGGCCTAGAGTAATTGGGAGTAGCCTTCCAGTGGGAGGTCCAGGACGGCTCCCACCTAGAGTACGAGAAGAAAATGCGCTGCTAAATATCAGTTTCCATCTCCCTTGCAGTTTATCAAGATCAGTTGAGAGATCCACTGGACCTCCAGCAGCTTCAATCTCCTTGGCAGCAGCATCTGCCTTTCGTAGATCATCTTCAGAAGCTGCAAGACCTCTATTTAGCCCAGAAACAGCACTCTGCACCGGAATAATCCACGCATTAAAAAAAAACCATTACAGAGCAGGATAAATAGTTAAATACATATGAAAAATGTCCATAACTACCGTAAGCCCACATGTGCACATTCACATTATAAGGGACAACAATCAGAGCTCTGTCCACAAGTTTAAAAATGGAGTTTTAGTAAAATAAAAAAAAAGGAGCTGTAAATTGAGGGGCATGGTTTGATTATGCTCCACGAATAGAAAATATTGATGAACCAGCATATCAAGATTCAAGAACCTTCTTTTGTAATGAGTTATAAGAGTTCAAAGAACTGAAGCATGCATCAGAAAGAAAGATTATAACAAAAACTAACAACGGAAAACTTCTATTTTTGTGTCCTAAAGCGTATGATAAACTAGTTGGCTATCAAGTCTATTACTTTTTATAGGGGTGAAAGCATGGCATCTGTTGAAGCATTTTAAAATAGTCTTTTTCAAGAGCTCTTATTGAATCTTATGACACTAGTAGCAGCCTTCATATCCTCGTTCCAGCAGTTTTAACTCGCAAAACAGTTTAATTGGCGTCCTCCAATCATAAAATCAATCCAGTCCAAAAAGATCTTATATTAACACCCACAGGGAATGAACTCAGGGTTTTTGAATCAGAATCACAAAGGCCTGCCAAAGTATTTCAACCAAATTGAAATAGTTTATATCAACATAGCTACACACACAAGGATAAAGCATACAATAAAGCAATCAACAGAGAGGTACCCAGTAAGCCCAAAAGCAAAATCAAGCACCTTTAAAAACGCATACCAAAGCATGAGCAAAATAAGCTAAATTCACCACAAATGGGCATCTTGCAATTTGAACAACGTACCAATAACTTGAGCTTCAAAGATGCTATGAGCTCAGGGTTGGGTTTGCCCTTACTTCCAGAAGATGAAGGAGGAGCTGGGTCAATAACAGATACCTCCTCCAAAGCCGCTCTCAGAGCAAAGCTTTTTCTGTGATTGCTGTTTCTCGAATCCAAACGAAGACGTTTTGGGTAGGTAGGGTTGCTCGGAATAAGATATTTTGTAGAAGAAGAGGAAGGTGAAGAACGAGAGACAACGGGCAGAGAGTGAGGAAGACAGCTCAGAGAAGCCATGGCCATGGCTAAAGTCTTGGTTTTGATTTCGAGTCTTTTCAGTATTCACGGTGTTTATTGGTTTGGAGTTTTTATTTGTCAGGATGTGATTGGATTGGTGGTTAGTGAGAGTGCGCGCGTTTGTATCATCTTCAAAGTAAATTATTCAACGCAATTGCAATGGATGAAACTCGAAGGTTTGGGCCTACAATTTGGCAAGGGGTCCAAATTCTTCTTTGTATAGTAATGAATCCAACTGATTTTATAAAATTAAACAAAAAACAATCTTTTAAGTACTACCAAACACTGATGTTAAAACTTGTTCACATAGAATATACCCAAAGAAAGTTCTATATGCATCTGGCTAATTTGATCAGTGCACCCACCACTCCAAAAATGAAAAATGCAGAGTTTCAACTTTGTCCATCGATGTACCAATGATTTGACAATTTAAAAGAAAAAACATAACCATAACTTCCGGGAACTAGCAGTGGCCGGTAAGGTCGCTAACCTCCCTTTTTTGGGATGGCTAATTTTCTTAAACGTTTAGATAAAAGAAATGAAAAGTTTGCCATAACTGGCGAGACTGCTGCACCCCCATTTGAGATGGAGGTGTAGCCTCATTCTCGCTAGCCATTGTTTACCTTCTTTTGTTCTTAAACTTCATAATTATTGTTTCTTGAATTCTTAGTGCACTCAAGGGTAAATTTGAAAGTTCTGCAAATTTTTTAGGTGCTGGGTGCACTGAGCAGATGGCTGGGTGGACCGTTGTTTTGTTCTTTGCACATTGAGGCCCATTTACTATATAACTTTCAAGGCCCAACGCTTCCAAACAAAGGCCAGGACCTTCCAAAAAAAAACAAAAAACAAAAAACCGAAAATTTCAAAATTTCAAAACTAAAATTCATTTCCCGCCCAAACTCGAATCGAAACGAGTAAACTTGAAACTCAAATTAGATCAAAAGACTTCCATTCATTCATCTTCCAGTCTCTCATAAAAAACTCATCTCCTCTACCTAAACATTTCCGATTCATCTATTAATAATCAATTAATTTACTGACAAATTACCATGTCGGCCTCATCGGCTCGCCGGCTCAAAGACCGAGGCGGAGCCGGAGGTACCATCGGAGCCAAAGCCGGTTCCACTCTGAAGCAATCCAAGCCCCTCACGCCGATACCCATCTCCCACAAGAGGTCCTCCAGCGCCGGAAAAGAGAACCCTTTACCTGGGTCCACTTTCCGATCATCGGCCCAGAAGCCCACGATCCGGCCCGTCCCACGTGTCGACAAGGCGTCTGTGACGGCGGCGACCAGTGGCGGCGGCAGCGATGCGCGTGCTCGGTGGTCCATGTCTTCTTTGCCCAGAGGTAGGAGCTCTAGCCCTTCTGAGTTTATACGGGTATTTTCTCATTCTAGTAAAGAACGGAGGGCTTCGGTGGGCCGGACCGAAAGGGGTTCCAGTTCGACTTTGAGTTCTGTCGGAGAGAGAGATAGGGCGGTGTCGAGTACAGAGAAGGGTTTGAGTAGGGTTAGGGGATCAGCGAGTGGGAAACAGAGAACAGGGTTTAGGGATTTGGATGTGAAGGTGAGTGAAGTGGGCGCCAATGGGATTAGGGTTTTGAGGGATATCAAAGAAAGTGGTAAAATTGGGTTGAGTTCGGATAAAAAGAATGGAACTTGTGGAGAAAAAGAACTGAAATGGGTTGCAAGTGAGAAGAATTCAGATGGGGTTAGGCTTAGGGTTCTGGGAAGTGGTGATGGAGAAGCTAACTTAAGCTCTGTTCTGAAAAACCCAGATGGAGTTGATGGTAATAGGACTTTACAGAGTTGCAATAGTAATAGAAGTAGCTTGAGTGTGGATACAAAGGATCAAAATTTTGTCCGGGTTGATGATAAAGCTGTGAAGAGTGGAAATGGTGTTGCTTTAGGACTGAAGGAGTCTCGTGAAAAATCTGTGAGTAGTGCAAAGATTTTGGAGGGTTTAAAAGGGAAGGCATTGACTGAAGAAGGTAGTAATGGCAGTCGTTCTGGTATCAAATATCCGAGTAAGCTTCATGAGAAGCTTGCTTTCTTGGAAGGGAAGGTTAAGCGGATTGCCTCCGATATTAAGAAGACAAAGGAGATTTTGGATATGAATAATCCAGATACGTCAAAGGTGATACTCTCTGATATTCAGGAAAAGATTTCGGGGATTGAGAAGGCCATGGGACATGTTCCGAATGATTCAGGTGGTAAGATGGGGTTGCCGAAAAGTGATGAGCATATCGAACAGAATTCCAAAGTGGTTGAAAAGGGTCATATTGAGCAGGAGATTAATGCTAAGAGTTTGGTGAAAGGGTTGAATAGCGAGGACTTGGAAGCTAGACTCTTTCCTCATCATAAAGGGTTGAATAGCGAGGACTTGGAAGCTAGACTCTTTCCTCATCATAAGTTGCTTCGAAACCGCACGGCATTGAAAGAATCATCAGAAAGCTCTCAAAGTCATGGATCCCAAGAAGTTGAATCCAGTTGTGAATCAAAGGTTGATAAGAAGTCTTTGAGCCTTATAGATGACAATCCAATTGCAATAGAGTTCTTGGCTTCCTTGGAACAAACTAAAGTTACAACGAGGGATGGTCAGGAAGTTCTGGGATGTTGTGAAGTTCAAGAAGTGGAGGGTATCACCACTGCAGGAGTTGAAAAATCTTCAAAACTGGTCACTGGAAAGCAAAATGCGGAGCTCATTCTCACAACGGATGAAACACTTGATGAGTTTGATGATCAGGAGAATACACAGAAAATGATTATTGATGAGGAAACTGAGGACACTTGCATTTACCAGCTGAACGAAATAGGCCAAAAAACATCAACTGGAGGGTGGTTTGTTTCTGAGGGAGAATCAGTTCTTCTTGCTCATGATGATAGCTCATGCACCTTCTATGATATCGTAAATTGCGAGGTATTTAACTTTTCCCCTTTATTGTTGGAGCTTCATTGTGCCTTGATCAGTATTCAAATTCCTTCCTTTACTTGCTATTTTCCCTTTACTGATTGAGAAATAAAAGGAATCTCACATCCTGTGCATATTCAGTTTGAATTTGAATTGTTTATCTGATATTACTTTCATTCCAAATTTCTTTTTATTTTCTTTCAATTATCTCATATCAAATATTGACATGGAATAGCAAGATACAACACATGGATATATACTGCAGTATGAAAAGATGGACATAAAATCGTAACTGCTGCATATGAAATTTGCTTTATTGACTGATGGTTCATTGTCTCTTCAGGAAAAAGTGGTGTACAAACCTCCTGTAGGAGTTTCACCTAATATGTGGAGAGACTGTTGGATAATCCGTGCTCCTAGTGCTGATGGTTGTTCAGGAAGGTATGTTGTGGCAGCGTCTGCAGGAAATACGATGGATTCAGGATTTTGCTCATGGGACTTCTATGCCAAAGATGTGCGTGCTTTCCATATTGAGGATGGTTTAGCCCCTTCAAGAACAGTGCTCGGCCCCTTGCCCAACAACATCTCATATGGAAGAAATGCTTTGTCTAATCTTCTGGATCCTGAAACTCAACAATGGTGGTATAGACCTTGCGGACCTCTTATTGTCTCAACTGCCAGCTGTCAGAGAGTTGTGAGAATTTACGATATCCGTGATGGCGAGCAAGTTATGAAATGGGATGTAGCGAAGCCTGTGATAACAATGGACAATTCAAGTCCCTTGCAGTGGAGAAACAGAGGAAAAGTTGTTGTAGCTGAAGCTGAATCAATTTCTCTATGGGATGTTAGCTCTCTCAACCCTCAAGCTTTACTATCTGTTTCTTCTTCTGGTCGAAAAATCTCCGCACTTCATGTGAATAACACGGATGCTGAACTAGGTGGTGGTGTTCGACACAGGTGGATGTCAAACCTTCTTTTGGCTTTTACTTTTTTCCGTTTTCTACATTTTCTGGTTCCTGCATATTTTGACTTGTTTTGCTAGCATTGCTTGATGAATTTGCTCTCAACATTGATTTTCTAATGGATCTGGCCTCCATCATCCGCTTGAATATGTCACTGCTTCACTAGTTTTCTATATGTGATAAACCCTTTTTCATCTGGACGTCATTTTCTTCTCTTGCTTATAGTTGATACTGTATGAGGTGGGAAATTAGTGTTAGCATGAGAATATACAAGCGATGTAGAAATCTGCTTTTCCATCTTTGAAACATTTGCAAAGAACCTCTATTAACATTTTCAGTGGTTATTTGGATTGCAGAGTAAGTTCCTCGGAAGCAGAAGGAAATGATGGAGTGTTCTGTACCCAAGATTCTATTAACATTCTAGACTTTCGCCATCCGTCTGGCGTCGGTCTTAAGATACCAAAACTTGGTGTAAATGTGCAGTCAGTTTCCTCTCGCGGAGATTCTATCTTCCTTGGCTGCAGTAGTGCAAGGTCAGGATGGAAAAAACAGTCCTCTTCACAGGTGCAACAGTTCTCTGTGCGAAAACAAAGGCTATTCAGCACTTATTCCTTGCCAGAATCAAATGCTCACAGCCATTGCACAGCGATTACGCAAGTTTGGGGGAACTCAAACCTTGTCATGGGTGTTTGTGGATTAGGGCTGTTTGTATTTGATGCCTTGAAGGATGATGGAGTGCCTTTGTTGACCAATGACGATGGGACTCAAAACGCCAGAGAAGTTATTGGTCCAGATGACTTGTATGCACCTTCTTTTGATTACTTGGATTCTCGGGCTCTTCTTATATCAAGAGATCGCCCAGCACTGTGGAGGCACTTATCATAGGTTTGCACATGCGTTTAAATTCTGATCATACATTTATGATTATCTAGGAAAGAGGATATACAAATGTGCTTCCGTAATGCGTTTTGTGTGCTAAGATGCTGCTGTAATGTGTATTGTTATGTATAATGTATTGGCTTATCTATTTAGATGTAAACTTCTCCTTTCTGTGTCATATGCATCTTGTTTTTGGTTAGACCTTTTTGGTATTTTTTCCTCTCATATTAGGAGTTTTATAGGCTTAGTTTGGAGCTTTTTTATGACAACAACAATTGAACATTTTATTTGACTGGTCAGCCCAAGGCAAGCTGCTCACCAAACCCAGAGGATGAAGAGGAATAAGTTTGACGTGGCTAATTGTCCTCTTTGTAATTCATTTTTGGCCAGGCTTTTTTTTAGCTATATCTTATATGTATGAAGATATTAAACATCTCCCACAATCCCAAAGCCTCCAGGTTGTGAGGCCTTCTCTCAAGAGTCTGTCATCTTGCCTTGAGCAACTTGGGGGCAAAGAATCCGGGATAGTGCGGTGTACCGTGGAGTGTGATCTTTTGCCATTGCTTGTTGGTTCTGAGTTTGAAAGTGGTGAAAGTGGTTTGAAACAAAATTTTCAGTATCCAGGGGAGGCACCTACTGATAATTTCCAAAAACTTATTTTCATATTTTTCTCTTCTAAATGTATTTTAAATAGGGTCTAAGTAGTACTTTAATTAAATTAACCAATAGAATATACTCAAAATTAATAAAATATTGAGGGGGCTATGATTTAGTTTTGCATTGCTGGAGATGTTAAAAAATAATCCAGTGCTATTTTCTTAAAAAACTATAAATGATAGGTTAAATTTTATGGGTCGTTTATATTTAGCCGTCCACAGTTGGAGATGACCTTGAAGGCTCCTTACAACAAATATAAACCTTTTTTTAGTGTTTTCACAAGAAGCAGATTTTGGTGTTCATTAATTTGAGGACCCCCAACCTTTCATTATAGTTTCTAGGAGACTGGGCTAGGGCCCAGACTAGTAGCAATAGTTTTCTTGGATTTCTTGGGCAACTGGCCCACATGTAACCTCTAAAGAAATACAAAATTGAGGATCACAAGCGCTCCATCGGTAGGTAGGTCATTGTTATTTCCTGAGTTATTATGGAGGTTGTTGGAGGATGAACGTTTTTCATGCCTATGCCTATGCCTTGTGGAGTTGGGATTTGAAATGTGAAAGCAGGCCCATTTAATTGGGCCACATTGGACCATGTGTCATTATGGGAAATGTCATGTTGCTTGAGACGTTTTACAGTAAGGGCTTTATATATGACTCTTAGGTGATGTCCTATCTCTTAGCAATTGGATTAGGCAAATCAACTTATCTAATAGCTAACCAATTTGATCAAACGGTTAAGAGATATGGCCTCATCTAAGGGTCATATATAAAGCCCTCACTATAGAATTCTGTATGTTGCTTTTCAAATTAAGAAGATTCACATTTCTAATGATGAGTTGAAAGTGAGGAGGCCAATCACACCATCAAAATATTTAAACTGTTTAAGTATGGGTGGGCTTATTAAGGAGTCATTCTTCTTATAAAGAAATCATGTTTTGACACTTACATGGAGATAATGTATTAAAATTATAAATAAAATAGAAAAAAATTATGCACATATGTTAGGCTATAATTTATATGCAAAGAAGAAAGAGCCATGTATTTTCTTTTATGATACAATTTGAGTGATGTTGACAATAATCTTTGACTTTGGTTACACCTTATTAGGGGTGTACATCGGTTTGAAACCAATTAATTTTTATAAATCCAATCCAATCCAATCCCATTTTTTTTTATATTGGATTTGAGATTTTACAATCCGTCCAATGTGTTTGGATGTCAAGATCCAATCCAATTATGATAGGTTTTTATGAAAATATGAAAATCGCAAAGATAATCGCATAGAATTCAATCCAATAAAAAATACCATTAAGTATGTTCTAAATAGACATAAATAAATTTGAGAAAAGAACACTACAACATGAAGTTCGACATTTAGAGTTCAAATTACATTCATTCCTTAAAAAAAGAAACGCTAAAGTCAATACAAAAACTTAAAAATCTAGAATTTTTATGCTATATTAATATATTTTTTTCAAAAAAATATCAACAAATTATGTTTCTCGATCGTTTAGTCCATCAATGTCGAAATGAAACAAATTACAAACATTAGATTTTGATTCATTTCAAAATTAAACAAAAGAAGCTTGGGGGGCATTAAATATCCTGTTCAAATAGGGAACTCAAAAACTTTGATTTTTTTTTAAAAACAAGGAGTTCTTAAATCTATTTTTAAGATTCAAAAACTTGTTTGGTATGCAACTTGAAAACTGTTTTCAAATCTTAAAATTTTGAGAACTTGTGGGTTGTTAAAAAAAAACTGAAAAATAGATATTTTTTGTGTTTAATAATTGGGGTATTTTTTTAGTTGTTCTTGAGTTTGAGTTTTTAAAAATAGGGCTACCAAACAGGTTTTCTTTGTTTTGGACTCAAATTCTGTTTTTGAGTTTAAAAAATTGGATTCAAATGAATACCAAACAATCCCTTAATGTTGGTTGACCTTAGAAAAAAAAAAAAAAAAAAAAAAAAAAAAAAAAAAAAAAACATATTGGTTGGGTTAATGGAAGTCATATTCCTAGGGAAGGATTTGGAGAGCGTGAAACCTTTATAAAAGGAGTTGTGGCTGGTGGCAACTGGCAAGAACACGTACCCTTCATGATCCTTCAAGCTGACAGTCAAGTATTTGTCCTATAGAGGAACTGGAGTCTGGAAGTATATGCAAGTGGCGGGATGCAATGAAAAAAATACAAGCTTTACATTACTAGTTTAACCATTGATTTGAGACAAATGATTAGGAAATTCAATTATACAAATTTATATTAATATAAAGTACAAAGGTTATATTATTTACTTCTTCTTCTTTTCTTTTTTTTTCCTTTTTTTTTCAGTCTATTAATCGTCCATAATCAATACCAATGTTTGTTTTTTACAGTATATTATTTACTGTTGTAAGATTTAATTTTCTTTTCAAAAACTCATGTTATAATTCGGCCCCTCCACACATACAATCCTAATTCCGTTTATCTGAATTCTTGAAGCTTTTGATCCATCAAACAAAAGGGTTTCCTAACGGATAAACCCGTTGCGAAATGGCTAAAACCGTCAACAGATGGTCAACCTTGACGCTTCCAGACTATCAAGTTACATATTTGTTTACATTTGAAAGCTCTTTCTTGACGGATCATATTCTATACTTTTGTTTGGTGCCGTGCGTAGAAGCTTGGTGTTTTTGTGACTCTCGTGTAGCGCAGAAGCTTCATATGTTCGGAAGATTACCTATATTGTCGGCTACTTAAATTTTTTAACATCCACTCTCTTATTTTGCAATGTTTGGCGGTGTGTGTATCCAATTTAAGCTACAAAAATGGCTTCAACAATTTTGGTTAAATGACAGGATCAGTCTATTTTAGACGACAGCTTTCGCTAATTGGACATATAACCGTACGATTGTGGACTGATGGTGTCCTCTTGTGCCCATCGATTGGCTATAACATCAACTTGAAGAAAATGATACTTAACTACTACTAATGGTTGGTTATTCTCTTGCCACGTGTAGGTGTAAACATATTAAGGAATCAAAGACGTCTATTTAAAAAAAAATTAAATATAGGGAACTGATTTTTTGACTCATCTTTTGTCTACTTTCACTTATTTTGTTGAAAATTTTGTGTTCTCGCCCTTCTTTTGTTTACTTACACTCCTTTGTATGTTATAGTAAAAAAAATTAAAAAAGACTATACGATAAAAAATTATGGCATTAATAATTGTGAGAGGTGATGCTCAAATTCAAATAGATAAAATTAGAATCCTCACCTCTTTCAACACATTTTTTTTATATTAAAAATTTGTGACATTTAAAATTTTGTTTTAGGTGCTTTTGGTTAGTCAAGATTCTTCACATATGATAGGAATGCTAGCTATTTTTTCTCATCTTTCTTTTCTTGCCTTTTTCATTCACTTTATGTTACGTGTATTCTACTAACACATAAATTTATGTATTTAATGCAAAGTACTAATATTTTACTTGTAAATATAATAAAGAGTATTTTAGGAACGGTTTGGCACATCAAAAAAGTTGTCATGTATTTTTTTTTTTCCAGTTTTATATAAAAATATAAAGAGAAGTGCATGATCAATTTTTTGGACTACTAAGAACATTAATCTAATCAAATATATATCTTCAAAATATTTCTTAAACAATAAGTTTCTCTCATTCTCAAAGAAAAAAGTCAAAAAAAAAAAACACAATAGACATAACATGAAAAAAACTATAGTCTAGAGAAAATCATATCAAATTGGTTCTATAGTAACTATGGTTAGGGAATTTTAAAGCCTTTGTTGGTGGGGCAATCCAATTCTGGTTTACAAAAGTGGCACGTATGCATGCTGCAATGATGACTTTATGACAAGCCTGTAACCAACCAAGCAAAAGGGCCTATATGCATCTGCCTACACACACATACATACATACATACATATATATATATATATATATAGTGAGTAATAGTTTTGTATCATAATATCATAATAACTTTGGTGGAGTGTGTTTTCCCTTTTTTTCTCTCTTGAAATGCTCCACTGTGTATAACACAACATACTTAGTTTTCAGAGAGAGAGAGAGAGAGAGAGAGAGAGAGAGAGAGATGAGAAAGGAGTGTCATCCTTTGTTGAGTGGAGGGAGAAGATCAGGAAAATACAGTCATGGATTCTCTTCAGCTGAGATGCAGTCTTTAGCAAGTGTTTGTGAGGCTCTATTGCCTGCTTTGCCATTAAATGATTTTTGTTTTGAAGGGAAGGAGGAACAACGGACAAATAAGGCTGTTCAGTCCTTCCACAAGGCTTCTGGGGCTCAAACTCCAATCCCTGATGAGGTTCATCTCTCTCTCTCTCTAGTGGTAACAATTTTTATGTGTTATGATGTAACTAAGATGTCACCACTTGTGCAAGTGGGCTTAAAGCTCAAGTGGTTAAAAGTATTTATTCATGCATATGAGGTCTTGTGTTCGTATCCCCCGATACAAAAATAGATGAAATAAAATGGTAGTTACCTATAAAAAAACAAAACATAAAATACTATTACACATTGTTGAAAATATGAAAAAACATATATATACCTATGCTTTGTGGACGCTGGTGTTACCTATAAGTTATGAAAAAACATATACATAAAATTGTCTGTTACCTTCAAATAATTTTATATCATTTGGGGACGCTCGTGGACTGCAGGTTGCAGAACTACTGGTGAAGAGGGCCTTTATAGAAGCTGTGGTGTTGGTTCGAGTGGTTTTATGGGTCCTGTCTACTCGGTTGGGGACCCTACTGCTTTGTGGCTCGCTTTGTTTTGGCGAGAGATGGCCCTTCATTCTCAACTTTTCAAGTTTGCCGTTGGCGAAAAGAGAGAGGCTGCTGCAGAAGTGGTTCAAGCACAGGTTTTTGACACCCATTAGGCTTGCATTTGTTTACATCAAGTTCCTTTGCCTCTACATTTTCTTCTCTCGGGTAATATTTCCTCTCTCTCTCAACAGTTTTCATAATAAATAATTTTGAACTTATGATATTTAGCTTACTTATTCTTTTTTTAATTTTTTTTAATCATATAACTTTATTGTTTTTGAGTTATTGGGCAGTCAACATATATACGAGTTTTTCATAAAAAATTTCAATTCAACATTCTTATATAATGAAACATTAGTGTTTGAGTTGCCAAATATTATTGTGTAAAAGGGGTTTGTAGTTTAAGTGGTTAAAAATATTTGTTCATTCACTCGAGGTTTTCCCCCTAGTTCCCAAAAAAGAGGGCATAATCTTTTGGTTGACAAAGAGCATGCCATAAAATAATAATATGGTATTGATTCCAATAAATTAAGAAATATTGAATTGACAAAAGCTGTATCAAATCATAATCAAATGAGACATGATAAAATAAAATATTGAAATCAAGCAGTGGTTGAAACATCATCATCATCACCACCGATGCCGTGCCGTTGAGCTAATCAGGTGGTTGCGCATCAGCTATATTTTTAGACATTTCAGTAGGACTTTTTTTGTACACTGGACAAATTTATAATCAATTAAGCTTTGAGAGTGTCTCACGTGATGTCATGTGATGTATCACCTACACCAACCACTCTCCTCATAATGCTAGTATATATGTCATGCCTTTCAAATCAGGGGATATTAATTGTGTGTTCTCAAGGCTCAAGCAAGCGTATAGTGTTTAATTAAAATTCTTTCTGTGACAGTCACATTGAATAATGTAACAACATGTGGTGGTGTGTGACAGTTACGTCGAATAATTTCACATTGATGTCAAAATACATGGGAAAGATAACCATGATTTACCGGTAATTAACTAAAGAGTAGATTCCAAGCAGTCAAAGAGCATTTTAATTTTTCTATCTTTGTTCTTTTCTCAGGTTGATAAAAATGCTGAAAACCCAATATGGCAAGCCATTGGATATCATGTAGACATTGATGATCAGAACATCCCAACAACCCCAAAAGAGAGACCTCTTCAGAAGGGAACGATAGAAACCATTTATGAAACTGACACTACCCTCCTGCACACCCTTGCTGAAAAAGGCCTCACAGTCAGACATGACCCCCAAGAGAACCTTTACAAGATCAAATGTGATGTTGTAGTTGTTGGCTCCGGTTGTGGAGGAGGTGTTGCAGCTGCTGTTCTTGCAAGTTCTGGCCAGAAAGTCATTGTTCTTGAAAAAGGAAACTATTTCACTCATTCAGATTATTCTTCTTTGGAAGGTCCTTCCCAGGATCAAATGTATGAGTTGGGAGGTATTTTTGCAACTATTGATGGGAAATTGGTGATCCAGGCCGGATCAACGGTTGGTGGTGGCTCTGCTGTTAACTGGTCAGCCTGCATCAGAACACCAGATAATGTTCTTGAGGAATGGGCTAAGGATCATGATATCAGATTCTTTGGAGAACCTGAATATGTTTCTGCAATGGATACTGTGTGTGAGAGAATTGGTGTCACAGACAATTGTGTAGAGGAGGGATTCCAAAATCAAGTGCTTCGGAAAGGGTGTGAAAATCTGGGCCTTGGAGTTGATTTTGTGCCTCGAAATTCATCGGAGAAGCATTATTGTGGATCTTGTGGTTATGGCTGCAGAAAAGGAGAGAAAAAGGGGACGGATTCTACATGGCTGCTAGATGCTGTGGATCATGGTGCAGTGATCTTAACTGGATGCAGAGCTGAGAAATTTGTATTGGAGAACATCAAAAGTGGAAGTTCAAGGAAAAAGAAATGCTCCGGAGTAATGGCAAAAAGTTTAAGCAACAATATAAGTAAAAAGTTGCAAATTGAGGCCAAAGTGACAATCTCAGCATGTGGAGCTCTTTTGACACCCCCTTTAATGAGCTCTAGTGGACTCAAGAACAAGAACATCGGTCGAAATCTTCATCTCCACCCGGTTTTAATGGCCTGGGGATACTTTCCTGAATCAAATTCAGAGTTCAAGGGTAAAATCTATGAGGGTGGAATAATTACATCGGTGCATAAGGTGGCCTCAGCTGACTCCAAGTTAAGAGCAATCATCGAAACGCCTGCATTAGGGCCTGGATCATTTTCTTCTTTGTGCCCTTGGGAGTCTGGGGAAGACATAAAGAAAAGAATGCTGAAGTATGGAAGAACTTGCCATTTGATTTCAATTATCAGGGATAGAGGTTCGGGGATAGTTATGAAAGGAGGAAGAGTAAGCTATGAGTTTGAGGTATCAGACAAAGAGAACTTGGAGGCTGGTTTGAGGCAGGCGCTTAGAATCCTGATAGCAGCAGGAGCAGTTGAAGTTGGCACTCATCGGAGTGACGGGCTGAGAATCAAATGTAAAGGGATTGAAAAGGAGAAACTAGAGGAGTTTCTAGACATGGTCTCTGCAGAGAAAGGGCCACAGTCACTGGTAGAGAATTGGACAACCTATTCCTCAGCTCATCAGATGGGGAGCTGTAGAATGGGAATCAATGAAAAAGAAGGAGCAGTTGATGAGAATGGGGAGAGTTGGGAAGCAGAAGGCCTTTTCGTCTGTGATGCTAGTGTTCTGCCTAGTGCTGTTGGTGTCAATCCCATGATCACCATCCAATCAACTGCTTACTGTCTCTCAAAGAGAATAGCAGGCTCTTTAAAAAAGAAACAGTCTAGTAAAGTTGATTGATGCCTTGTTCTGAAGGTTTGCAGAGACACATACACAAGACACTGCCTGATAGCAAACTTCTAAATTATCATGTATTATAATGTTTTAGCAGGTGCATATAAATGCTCCAATATTTATTTGGATGTACACTTATTTAAAGATGGATGCTTTCTTTTCCAATGCATGCAGAGCTTGGTAAGATTCAAATTATATCCTATACTACTACCTTATGGGAACCAGTTCAAGCATTGTAGCACAATGTATTACGTATGCTATGCATGTTATGCACATTCTTTGCCTGTTAAAATACCAAGGAAAAACTACAATGTAAGAGGCTCTATGGCTCGAACTTCATTCAAGTTCTGTAAGACTCACCATTTATGTAGGGAGAGAGCTGGTGTGCTTATAGAGCTTCCTTTCCTACCATTGCATATGTAACATTACTTAATCTGCCAATAGGATCACAGATTAGGAAACTTTGACCACAAAGCCTCATTCTCACAGTAACATTTCTAATGCAGAACTTCCAAGATGAAACTTTGCTTTGAAGAATCATATTTGACCAATTTCCATAAAGAAATGGTAAGCCCCTAATCATGCTATTCTTTCTGTGACAGTCGTCAGATAACAAAGAATCATGTTCTGCTTATTCTCATCCAATTAAGACAATGTGTTGGAATCAGATCAGTCATTCCAATTTTTATTTCATGTAGCAGGGTTCATATAGATGGCTATATATCTTTTTAAATGCCAACATTTTGATAGCCAATCGAAGAAGGATCTGTCTTTCCAGAAATATATGATACACCTACATTAGCAAATCCAATTTAAAATGCCAAACGTACGACAAAGAAACGTAATTCCATTTGAGAAGCGCTTTTCTTCATTACACTTAGCGCCTTACAATTCATGTTCCGAATTGGATATGAGATGAATGGATGGCAGGATCTCACACATTGATATAAGAAAATGTGGATTCCTTCTGCCTTGGCTTAAATTGTCCCATATCAGCATTTCGGGGTTTCTATACATATAAAGACTAAATTTTCTCAGCCATCAGAATCTGTCTCACGGAATGGTAGAGGAACTGCCTTCACTGCCCTGTACTTCCCAACATTATTCAGATGCTCATTCTCTAACCTGTTTGATACAAAACATAGCATGTTGAGAAGCTTGTGTTTTTATTTCTAGTGCTTGCACTGAAGAATATGGGGCTCAGGTTTTGAAAAACATTTCTCTGGTAACAGAGGATAACTATTTGAATTGATTATCAAACTTGTGAGACATATAGTACCTGTAAAAGTTCCAATGCCCTCGCCGGATAACCTCTAATGAAGCCAAGAGAAAGTCTAGCAATCGTGATTCAACGTCCGGAATTCTCTGGAACCCCATCACTGTTTCCACCCAAGCAACTCTTAAAACCGCATTCAAGATCTGGATCAAATTTTAACATTTGGTTTGAGAAATTTGTCTGCATCTGTTTTAATTAAGGAGACAATGAAGTAATAGATCACAGAAATTTAAAGAAAAACTTACAATGGAAGCATAATAGATGCTTTTGTTTTTCAGAATGAGATCATCTCTTAGCCATAGGTTCTTGGATTTGGGGTTGAAAAGCCCCCAGTCCATGACAAAATCCCAGTACAACTGGTACACTGTAGCCACCACAGATGTGATCACTACCATATAAAACCATAGGTGGTTGTCGGGGTTATTAGAATATGTAATCCTGGCTCCGGCTGCCACCATGGCCGAGACATACTTTCCCATGTTAGCCAAATGGTTAACGTCACATTCGTCAAACCATCGTCTTGCACACTGGTAGTTCGTTGCATTCAAAGGCCACATGTTAGTTGTACTGAATAATTATAACGTTACAGAAGTGTTCAAATGTCCATTATATTGGTTCTTCAAGTAAAAAAAGAATACACATTCATATTTCCAATCATAATTTTAAGTCAAATGCGGTTTGTTCATCCTAAAACAGATTTATTTCAAACTAATTTCCAGGGGAAAACTGATATTGATGCTGATAAATTTGGCGTAAGAATGAAAATAATAACACAATAAAATAATGGGAGAATCTGCATAAGGTTTTTGTGGTCATACTTGCATGGCACGCCAGTAGTATGGCAAGAATGAGATAACATAAAGCAGCTCTCTAAACAGCCTTCCAGTTCGGCAGGTTTCGTATTGGTGTGTTCTGAAACTTCCAGCAAGAAAGTAACAGGCTGTGGATTCCATGTGTCTCAGCAATGGGATCTACAAGCAGGGAGATAAAAGGTGCTTGATTAATGAAATTTTCTTTTGTGAATTGGTTTATGGTGGCATTAGAAATTTTCTTTTATCAGTGGATCATAATGTAATTACCTGGCTAGTTAGTTGATCAGCCATAAAAAAGTCTACCATCAAAACCTGCACAGGTTTCAGATAAAAAAGCAAAGCTTCTTAATGCTAATTTCAAAACATTTGCTTAAAATAAGCCGAGTAATTGATGAGACAATGAGCAAAGAAGTAAATGTACCTTGTAAAGTGGGGAGCAGACTATGTTGCGAATTACTCTAATGAAGCAGTAACGAGTTGGTCGATAGAAGATGTCGAACGGGCATATGAGCAGGGCAATGGAGAACTGCAAAATTCATTTGATGATTAGTACAATGCTTCATGCTATGTGTCTCAATTTTCTTAGTTACTTTCTTTGAAGCCTGAGTTATGATTATTATGTTCCACATAAGTTGCTCAAGTCCTAGCTACCTTGACTTGAACAAGACCTTGATGAAAGTAACAGAACTAACCAGAAGGAAAATTCCAGGAATGGCATCAACTTGGCTTGAGAAGCCATTGGCCCTTAATATCAAGTGCACAACCATTGCACCAACCACAGCAGTCATGAAGGTTGTACATATGAGGAAGGCATCGCGATATTTTAGGGAAGTGCTTGGTTGAAATTCAAATATGAAGTTGTAATTGATTCTTGTATTCTTCCACATGAATAGGTTGCAACCATACATAAACAAGTGCAGGCTGAGCAAAGCAAAAACACTGCACAAAATTCACACCCGCACAATTAGCACACTGATAAAGTTAAGTTCCCCTCATTTTAAGATTGCAGAGAAATGCAGACAAAGAGATTTCGAACTCAGGACCTCCTACAACCAGAGCTATGATAACAAATTCCACTTAATTAAGCTTAAAAACTTCATTATCTAACAGCTAATGAGATGTTTGGGATATATTAGCTTATATCAATTCATTCAAGTGACAGAAAGATCATATTCCACACTACTAGTAGAGCTACGTACCGCTCGATCTATACAAGTGAGTCCCGCCTGTATTATCCACAATACAGTTCACAATTATAGTCCAAATAATTTTATTTGAGGAGTTCATGATAGAAACTTTCTCATTATCATGATATAGTTTCTATTTGTTTTTATTATTTTAATAGCAGTATATATGAAAACAGAAAAGGCTAATGAGATGAAGAGGGCACCTGAAAACAGGGTAGACAGTTTCCAAGTAATCTCTTTCTGTGGTAGGGGAGAAAATACCAGACAAGTGCGCTAAGATTGCGTACACACTAAACAATGATACAAAACAACCTGTAAACAAACCTGCAGCAACAGAAAGAAAAAACCTTTTTATTTTCTAGAAATAAGACAGAGGACAACGACTTTTTTAAAAAGTCACCACAAAAAACTAAAAACAATAAAAAAGAAAACTCATACAAAAATTGGGGCCCTGCTTGGTGGGCCCCAGGAAAATGTGTGGTGATGATTCATTCAATTAAGGATTGAGCAATCCCACTTTCTGGATTAGTGGGAAGCAGAGCTTCGTAGTGCATTTTACATGGAGAATTATAATGCGGTTCATGTTGGCCCAAAGACTAAACCATACGTACATGATATTGCATTACACAAGTGATGTTGCTGTCATTAATGGGGAAGACATCAGACATTTTCAGTGATTATACTGTTTAGCTTTTGTGTCCAATTTGATTATACTGTTAAGGCAGGAGAGAGAGAGATTACCAACAAAAAAGGTGAGCATATGAGAATCTTTGTTTTGTTGGGGCCTCAAAAACTTCATTGCCTTTTTCTTGTCATCACTGGCAAAGTGCTTTGTGAAAATGGACTCCACTTCATCCATTAGTTTAACGACCTTTCCAAACCAAATATAATAACACACAGAATCCCCATCAGAAAACCATTAAACCCATTCTTCCCAACAAAAAAAAAGTACTTAGAAATATATCATATTCAGGACAATGAGCTAGGGTTGCAGGGCATCTGATTAGTTACCTTATCAGAACTGATAAAATGTGATCTCTTCACTGCTTTCAGATAGCTTGCTGACGCCTGCTGGTTTGATACCTACACAAAGGAAAAGAAGAAAAAAAAGTTGTTTGCTTCAGTTTACTTGCACCAAAAGTTAGTGTGGTAAATGCATATAAGAAACAACAAGATTGATATAAATGGGAACCCCAAAATATCTTGTATATTCTATCTTGTGTCATGAAGGCTGAAAAAATGGCATCATTTATGTATATCTCACCTTGTCGAACTTCTTCAGGATCTTCGTGAAAGCCACCATGTTCAGTGAGCTGCCAAAATTAGTAGCAATTTTCGGTTAGAACGTTAATCGAGTTAAAAAATTCTTGCAAGCTAAAGGTAAATGACGCTTAGATCCAATGTAGGAACTACATATAAGTAGAGTTCATTTTTAAGAACTGTTCTAGTTCTAGAAAGAGTACTGCAACTATCACCATTTTGACAAATTTCACCCAACGCCCACATCAGCAGTTCAGTGAAAGAATACATTTCTTATACTACTTTCGTAAACGTTTCTCTTACTTCCTACTTGAGGATATTTACTCAAAACATTTGATGAAGTGAGGGATTTCTGAAAAGATGTTACCAATGTGCTTAAACATTTCATACTCTAGAAAGAAAGTACAAAATGCTGTCCAAACTAATGAGAATCCCGTCCATTTCTGACAAACTATTTAAGCCACATTTACTGATCATCTTACTATCTAAACCGAGATGAGACCCATGTTTTGTCAATTGGTCTTATTCCTTCAAAGAACTGGCCAGCAAAAATTAATTCCAAATAGCACCTATTGGTTTGATTGCTTTCAACTGTGGCTAAATAGTAATTGTAATTCAACCTTACTATTTTTAATTTATTTTCTTATCCCTTGTATAAATCATAATAATTTATAAAAATAACCAAAAAAATATATATAAATAAAGAAAGAGAAAGAACCTGTAAGTTCTAAGTAGACCAAGGCCTCTGTAGAGCTCCACAAAAGCCCCTCTAATCATTTTTTCAGCACACTGTATCTTCTTTCTATTGATGAATTCTCCAGGGCCTTCCTTTTTGGGATTGTTCACTAAATCTTCCCAAAGCATTGATGTAACAGCTGTGATGGTTCGTGTTGGTGTTGTGTTTGGAATATCAATCCTCATGGCCACTTTCGGTTTGCCTTTCTTGGTCTTACCCCTAGTTGCCCCGTGAATGAAGTTAACACCATTTTTTTCTAGTGCAGCAATTGCTTCACCTCTTTGTGTTATTTCTGTAGGGGTCGTATTGGATTCCTCCAAACACTCTGCATCAAGGTCTATAATTAGTAATTAAATGCTAGCAAACAAATTTTCTAGTTAGAAAATGCTTTCGAATCCAACTCTTTTCTCGACTATTTTTTTCTACTTCTCGCATTATATAAGACGTATAACATTTGTGTAACTTATTTAAGACCCCGTTCTATGTGAGAGAGTTGAAAAAACAAATACCAAGAAATTTTTTTGGGTTCTACCTCATTTTCTTGTCACTATCATATCATTTACTAACTAATCTAACTTTTTTTTTTTTTTTTTTTTTTTTTTTTTTTTTTATTATTTTAATAGTTTTCAATTATTGAGAGCTAATTATATATATTTTTTAGCAAATTTATATATAGTGGGAAATATTTGTGACATAAAGAGAAAGGGCAAGGTTTTAATAGATTTCCTCTATCGCTTTCTCCAAAAAGGAGAACCGTTCATGAACAATAGCGTTAAGGATTTGGATTCGTCCGAAATCTTTCTTTCTCCAGCTGTGATAGATAGGTGCACTAACGATAAGACTTGCGACTTGAGAGCCAAAGTTGTGTCATAAAGGAAACGAAAATTCCCATACGTTTTGCATACCAAAATGCTTTCTTTGCTCATCTATATATATCCCTTAAACCTACAACTTTGACTAATTAACACTTGCAAATGGAGATGTATGTGAAAGAGGATTATTGAGAAATGAAAGTATGTACTTGCAATAAGGATTTACTCGATATTTTATCGAGAATGTATCAGATATTGTAAATTAGTAACTGTTATGGTACTTATTTACGATGAGCTACTTATCATATTTTAGTTTGAAGCATTTAAGAAAAAATTAATGAAACAAAAATATATTGATTATTTATACACCTAGGCCTAGCCTAAAGAAGCCATATCATCCTGAAGAGAGGAGGTGGAATTTGTTCCTGGTTTTATTGAAATTGTGACGTGACCCATGTTTCTCCATTTCTTGAAATTACGTATGTGGTCCATGGTCTTGTCCTAATCCAAAACCAACATTAATTGGTCTAAATAGTCTCCAAGTTTCCATGTGTTTCCACTGACCTCATCATGTACATGTAAAGGTTGTGTCTTCTCCTAATGGTTTTTTTTTGTGCTTAAATGCAAAACTACGTCGTTCTAATACTGAGTGTAATATCGGCACCAAAAACATAAGCACATGCCCTACTATTTCAAAAGAAGAGGGCTTACCACTACTACAGTCAGAATTCCGGGGAGAAGAAGACCATGAGCTGGGAACACTCGGCATGTTGTGCCTCGACCCAGAATTCTTCCACCGCCGATCATTGAGAATTTGCTTGAGGTCTAGCAAAATCTGTAGCTGTTTGTTCAGAATCTCTCCTCTCTCAATAAACTCAGTCTCTTTGGTCTTGTAAAATTGGTTCACTTTGTTAAGTTCCTCATCTAGCCCCTCAAAGAACACCCTCACCTACATGGATACATAAGTACCAATATCTCTGATTAAAGGTTTTAATATATATAAAAAATTAATTAATTATAGTCACGTTATAGTAATTACGTACAACTCAAAATTAATTGACAATTAGTTTTGGTTGTAAACTTTGTACCAATAATTTTAAAAAAAATTAATTACCTCATCCTCGGCAGAAAACAACTGAGCGAGCTCGGTCTCAAAAATTTCCTCCTCTTCACCATCCTCCATTATTTTACTGTTCACCTGTGCAACAGAAAAAAATGATCCATATTTATTAGATTGATGTCTGTCTTTGTTTGCTAGTGTCTTTTTCATGTTGGTTTTGGATTTTCTTTAGTCACGACGGTTTCGTGATATGAGTATATCTCTAGCTACAACCGTTTCAGATTTTGCTTTCGTGAGAAAAATCGAAACCCGCAAAACTTATGTAACAAGACCAAAAAAGGGGCACCATACTTGCTGGACTCTGAAACATTCCGACATTTCCGGCCACTTTGTTGACATTTATCCTGGTCTTTTCTTTGTGTAAAAACAAAAAGACAAAAGGAGAAAATAAAACCCCAACTGATGGAAAACCAAAAGAGGAGATATTGATGAAGAAAAGGTTAGAGAAACCACTACAAGTCATCCCCATAGACCAGTAGCAACTGTCCATCTTAGAAAGGAGCCGGTTTTTATGCTTCTTGATAAAGAAGGGATTTTGTTGATTTCGTAATATCGATAATGTATCAGATACTGTAAATTGATAATTATTATTGTAATTTTTTTTACGGTGATTTTGTAAAAGGTTCTTTAGAGAATAAGTGCATAATCATGTTCATTGTGCCATGCACACTAATCACACACTCAAAAACATTCAAGGCACCAGCTATAAAGAAAAGCTTTGGTGCTTCTGTCACTGAAGTGGAAGTTACATAGGACTAAAAGGACATAACTTTTGAGAGAGAGGGACGAGGAATGAACGAGATTTTAAGCAGACAAATCGGAGAATCAGTTTCGGTATCATCAGAGTATCGGAAACCCAACCCAAAACTTTTAGCCTGAAAATGACGTGATTTATTTGAGCACTTTACAGGTCTGAACACAACCCACTATAAAAGACAAAACTCAAAACCCACCAACTTTATTATTGTTGGGAAAAAAAAAGACAGAATAAAAGATAAGCTAACAAAGTTTCGGTTCCTTAGATTTGTGAACTTTGTTTATGGTGGCCGGAAACTCGCCTGAAAATCCAAAGTGACCAAAACCCATTTCTATCAACCACCTTTAAATCTCAAAAGATTAGATATAACTAATAACAGGTTCTATATGTGTGCATTAATTGGTTACCTGAATTATCTCAGTTTTCTTATCGAAATTGAACAACTTGTCACTGATTTTCTTGGTGACAAGGCGAACCGGATCAAAAACGGAGACACTGAAATCTCGGGCTGCGTTGGGGGGTTGTTTGTTGTGGACTCTTGCAAGCTTGATCTTCTTAACTTGTTTCTTGAGTTGCCAGTAGTTGACAAAGGCATCTTTCCATTCTGGGATAAGTTGAGCCTCAAGCTCCTTTGAGAACTTCACCATTTTTGTTTTGTGATGCGAAGGGAAAGGAGGAGGAGGAGGAGAAGAGAGGAGAGCTTAAGAGGTATTAGAGAGACATGGGAGAGGTTTATATATAGAGAGATGGGAGAGAGAAAGAGAAGGCGTGTAGTAAAAAACTGAAAGATTTTGCTTTTGAGACAAAACATTTAGGTAACAACTTAAAGACAGACGTACTTCAATAAATAACATATGTAATGTTATACATTCTTTTTCTTGCTTATACATGAACAGTTAAAAAAGAAAAGACTTTTGCACTTTTTTCCTTTAGAATTTAGAAAGGTGAGAGAGTTGATTCAGTTGAAGGTCATATGGGGCGAGAGCTATAAAGCTCCATGGTAATGTCCAACTTCTCTTTTTAGAAATTGGGCTTTAGGCAGAGACAGTCCCATAAAATTTTTTTTCTTTTATGTGAGGCAAAAAAAGGACTTTTACTGATAATAAGTGCTTTATGCTTCTTTCTATACCCAAGTACAAAAATTATCACATAATTGATATGTTCAATTTTAAAGAGTTGAGTCAGCAGCCTACTAGTAGTAATATCAATATTGTCCTCAAAGTAACTGCTTCCAAAGCCCAATAGGTGTGAGGTTTTATCAAAAAAAGTTTTAGTGATATTAGTAATGGAATCACTCATTATATATTGTATTTAGTTAGTCGAGTTTCCGATGTGTGATTTATATTATTTAACATGATAATCACTATTTGTTACAATAAATGCCAAATCTAAAGATTTTTTTTTCCCAGAAAATATTAAAAACAAAAGCTTTCTTTTTACGCTACAATGGAGACTAGTGGAACTCTAGTCAAGATTTCTTTTTTTCTTCATAAAATTAAAAGCTATATCACCAAGTGATTAATTTTCACGTGCACCACTAGTGAGATATATGTGCAATTGGCAATTAAATTTGTTCTTCTCTAGACGTTGTACTGCATATAAGTTAACAATGTGATTGTTTTGTTGACCCTACTTTTTCCCTTCCTTTTATTTTTTCCTAATCATCCCCAAATAGTTTATCCTTTTTTCATCTCTTCAATGATCAAGATAAAATTAGATACATCTCCTATAAATGTATATCTCTATATTTTAAGTTAATGAATTCACAATGTATATTCATTTGCTTGTGTTTGTTAACAATGCAAAGTTAATATCCACTCCCAACATAAACTCTAAAATACACGTTTGTCATGTGTTGTACATATTATATTAATTAATTTATTCTTTTTGTCATATTGTAGTGGAAATCTAGTTTAGAGGTAAATATTCTTAATCACTAGATTAATAGTAACGAGAAAACTTATATTTGGTTATTCTTACTGAGTTACTTTAATTAACAAACTAAATCAAGCAAACTGAATGAGGGTACCAATAGAATTTCCCTTATATTAAAACATAAGGTTAGAGTTCGTAGATCAAGTGATTAAGAGGAATGACTCTTGTCCTTGAGGTTCTATGTTCGAATCCTCCTTTATAAATATCGCTTGTGTAAAAAAAGAAAAAGAAATAACATTAGGTTAGGGTTTTTTGAATGGGAGGTAATTACCTTGTGATCCACGATTAAAGCAACTACAAAGTGGTCCATATGTTAACCAGCTGAACATTATAATAATGCAATAAAATGAACTTTTTCATCCCACTAATTTACCTCAATTCACTTTGGTCTTGAGCACTAATTAACGTTTCGATAAATCTTCAGGTAATCTTCTAAGCGCACATTTTCCCGTGGAAAAAATGTGGAAATTATTTGTCGACACTTGAGACTTGAGAGGGAGAGAGAGAGAGAGACTGTGTACGGTCCATATTTCATTTCAATTTTGATGTAATAAGTTGTGAACTCTCTATTGGTCGGCATCTGCATCGGCCAGAGAAGCTGGTGCCTGCAGTTTGTGGTTGTGCGGCCCTGGGCTGGTTGCTCGGATTGGCCATTGTAACTTGGCTGTGGTTGTGCCACGTTGCAAGGTGGAGGTTAAAAAGTCATAATGGGTTTGTAAAAAGTATAGTTGTGGATGGTATTGACGTTGGCTCCACATAATTTGCAAAAAAGATCACACTACCTCTTGTCTCTCTTTTGTTTGGTGGGAGCTGTATCTAAATCTCAAATTATACTACATGGGGCACGCCCACGTAAAATTAAGGAGAATAAAATATAATTACTCGTACATTTGGGGTTAAGTTCTCTACGTCTCTTTAGAGCTACAAATTCCTGCTAACTCACCTAATAATTTTAGGGCCTATTTAGGAGTGCTTTTGAAATAGTTAAAATTTACTTTCCGAAATAAAGAGGTTTCTAAGTGCGTTTGGCAGAACAATTTATTTAAAAATACTTAGGGCTCACAGAATTGTTAACAAAAATTTCACCTTTTTTTAACAAAAGCACATATAAGCAAAAGTGTTTATGATAGAAGTCCCAAACGAGTCTTTAAATTCATATATATTTCAAGGTAAATTTAAAAAAGAAAAAGAAAAGAACAAATAGCATGGAAATAGTTTAGTCAAACAACAGAGAAAGTTCGCATGCCAACTAAGCAAGAATCTAACAAAGAAAAGGGCACGAGGAAGTAGGAGAAGAAATTTTCTAGTTAAGAAGGGCAGTGTATCATCTAGCGTTGTAGAATTTTTAATAATCTAATGAAATCTCAGGGGTCAACGTAGTAAGATAAGGAAGATTAAGGTAGCTTAAGTGATGACAAATAAAGAACAAGAGGAATAAAGGGAGTTCTTAGATTTATGACTGCTGGAGAGATTACAAGTGTATAGTAGATGAACAGAGAGCTATTCCTCCTCTAAAAGTCTACTCTTTTTCAGTAAGGAGGACCTTCTACTTATAATGGTGCATGAGATATTTCTTGAGCCCTTTTTTAGGGCAGCTTGGCTAGCCGATCACGTCACATCTGACCGCATGTCATGTCTAAGCCGAGAGCCAAAGGGACGCCCGCCGCATAGCAGTCATGATTGCCTTTCGTTTTTTTTTATAGAAGAGGTGACATAGGCGGTGGTTTAGAAGGAAGACGTACTTCCCTCTTTTAAGAGTAGTTTTGTCATCGATGTGGTCACTCTCTGGCCAAGTGTGGGAGGCATGTTACTTCTCGGCTAAGTCCCCTAGTCGAGGCATCATCTGACAATTTCCTTGATAGGTAGGCATCGTGGTCGATTGGTAAAGTCGGCTCAAGTCAGTTCCTGAGCCGAGGTGGGATATATTGTTTGTCACTAGTGTCAGTTTCTCAGGGGTTCAATGGTCGGACTACGAGTGTGTGGTTGGTAGCTTGCCCTACATGACGGATAGGGACATGTGTCATGTTCGTATTGGGTAGACTAGGCTAAGTTAGGATGGACTATTTTAGGGTATGCAATGTCATTTTAGATTTTGAAGTGACCGGCCAAGTCATGGCGGTTGTGTGCTTCGAGTTTGTGTTTCAAGTCTTATTCGGGTCTGTGTAGGGTTTCATTGTTCCAACGGGCTTGGGTAACTTGTTTCTAGTGGAATCAAGGGTTCTAAGGAGCCTATAAATATATCACTTATGTGTTCGTTTCTTTGTGACTTAGGGTGGCACTTAGTTATACCAGGTTTATAAGATGTAACTTTTAGGGTGTGATTCCAGGGTTACCGGTTTGAGAGATAAACCAGGTGAGAGAGAAACTTACGGAGACAAATTTTGTGTTGTTTGCTTGTTTTCTGTATCTACTTTTCTGTTTAGTGTTCGTGCGATCTTTGGGTCTAGCATTTCTAAAACCAGGAAGTTTTCATATAATTTAATTAAGAAAAGTGACATCCTTTAGTGGATCATAGATAGACTTAACACAAACTTATTAACAATTCATTACCTCAACTCAGCCAAGTTCTCAAAATCAGTTTCCTTTTCCTAATGGAAATCGTCTATTTCGTGGCACAACCTCAGCTCCCAGCCTAAAAAAATAATAATAAAGCAGCACAACAAGATAGTAAAACTGGCAAATGATTATGCCCTTGAGTTGTTAAAATCCTACTGATTACGTCTAAAAGGTTTCTGGAATGCAACTAGGAACCATTCTATTTCTAGATCAATACCTATAATTTTCACCTTTCGTTTCTTTCTTAGTGGAGACCCAAAAGGGTTTATTATGCTTTAGTGTAAAGCATCAATTCCGAGAATATTCCCATGTAAAGAAATTTATAAGTGAAGCATTAACTGGGGTATGCCAGAAAAGCACTCATAACATCAGCTAAATTAGTTTAAATTGGAACCTGGATCTTGCATGTTCTCCATTATCGCTAGCTAGTTTTTACAAGTGCTGACTTAACCCTACAAGACATGTCACTCCATTATATTGCACAATCTAGCAATATAATAACATCTCATGTTGTCAAAAATTTAGTAAGAGAATACTTTCCTGAATTTTGTGCCAAAACGGTGATCGATTATAAATTTATGAGATAACCCTAGGTTTGTTAGAATTCTTTCACTTTCAAGTCCATTGCAATTTCAAGGCACGAAAAATATGCACATTGCTCCATCTCGTACTGTCTTGTATTCCCTTCTAAATATTATTGTTGGGGCCTGAAGTTGGTTAGTGTACAATCGTAGGTTCTTTTTTTTTGCCAAATTAAGAAGGAGAAGGGGGTTTTTCTCTCACACGCATTGTCAAGGTTCAATGAGATTCAAACTTGAGAGTACTAGTATGAAAATCAAGACCTTTCCACTGGGTTAGACCCCATTGACAATATTGTAAGTGCTTCATTCACCAATCAAACATATTTTAGTGATGATTTGTTTAATCATAATCATTGAATGATTTGACATTTTGTATTATCTTTTAGAAAACTATGATTTACTGCTATTATTTAAATATATGGTAGTGCCAGTTTGGCTTGTCGTTGTTGGTTAATGTAATTAGTCATCATATACAATGCTAGTGGGATGGCATCTACTTGCATTAAGTAAAGCTTAATTTGCATAGACGTCAACACAAATCATATTAGAGATTCTTAAACCTGATTAAGCATCATTAGGTTCATTAATTACTCTCCAAATCACCCTATCTGATGTAGAAAAACACAAGAACGAGTGTGGTGGCTCTTTGGGCTCATTGAGTCATGGTTATATATGTTAAATTTCAGAAAATCTATTAGTTAGCAATAGCGAGGTTGTCCTCAACTTAACCATCTACACAGCCGAGTAGGTGTGGAATTTTATCACAAGAGGCCTCAATGCTATTTGTAATGGAACCACTCATTATATGTTTTAATTTATTTAGTCAAGTTTCCGATGTGGGATTTTATATTTTCACCGAGGTAAATATATATAGATTCCTTGCATGATATACACTCACTTGGCCAACTAGCTAGGAACTTTTGAGGGCCTCTAGGTCAGGCTCTGAGACTATTGGGGAGTTGTTTTCTACAGTAGAAGGGATAACGACACTGGTTTCAGTGGGATTTGGTGATCAATGGGTGTGCAGAGCCATTTTGCTCAATACTTATTATTTCCCATGAGTGTGCATGACGTTGGAACATACATTTCTATCCCTTTTGTGTTCTCCCACTATGACTAGCTACCACAATTTTATTATCAAAATTAATGAGATTGTGAGGGTTAGCCTTTTTTTCTTCTCAAAAACTAACTTAAGCCAAAGATTGCCCATCACTTTTGGGATACCCTTTATATCAAGGGAAGCATATATGGATTTAAGGGCTGTCCTTGACATTGGATGACACATGAGGTGGTCAAATACCGTGTGGGGTTCATCTTGTGTCCAGGTACTCTTTTAAGGTAAGAAAAGGGGAAAATGAGAATCTTACAGGACTGTACTTGATCAGAAGCATCAGCTGGCTTAAGGGCACTTTTGAGTTTCAGTTATAAATTATCCCTGCATGGTCTGTTGAGGGTATATGACCCTCTAAATCCTTGTTGATAAATTATAATCGGGTCCCCCATATTTATTTAGTCATGGCTATATGATTAATTGCTTTTCTAATTTGGCTCATTTCTTAGAAAAATGATGCTTAATTGGGAAGTAGAAATAGACGACTCAGATAATTCGATCGCAGTGGGATGCGAGTCTCACGTATCTCTCTTTCTTTCCTTTAAAAGAAGAAAATCCTTATTGGAAGTTACCTATTTGGATAGTGGTCTTTGGAGAACGAAGGTTTGCCCCTTTACTTAACCTAATCTTGTTGAAAAATGTCCCATATTTTTCATCAGTTGCTTGTTAAATTCATGTCATACAACATATTCTAATTACAAGATTGTTCTGGTTGAGTGTCCACTTTCCAGGAGACGAGAGGAGAGACCAATATCAAATTGGTAACAACGTACACACCAACACCTTTCTAAGTCACCTTTCCATTTGAAATGTACTTTAATGTAACCCAAAAAAACTTAATGCAACCCCCACTAATATATATATTTTATTTTATTTTATAATTAAGGTGGAGACTAACTTTCTTTTTCTTCGTTTTAGCTTTTGTGTGTTTACTTTAATCTTTAACTGAGTACTATTTTAGGTAGACTACGGTGTCATAAAATGGTGCGTAATCCATTATGTTTGAATAAAGGAATTAAAGCCTGCATGGTTATTGGTTAGAGGGTGCCAAATTGCCTATTCTGGTCGATCAACAACCAAAATTCCACAATTGGCATGCAAGAAGTGGATTAGATGGAGTAGCATCTAATCCTAGCTTATTAGATGTTAAATCCTATACGTATTGTTGTCGTAAATTATTTTATTCATATTGTGTCACATGTTAGAGCACCTCTAGCACTCCTATTTTGTCCGGGCAAGAGGGGGCCTAGGTTTAGCAAATGGCTCCAGCGTGCAACAACAAGACTGGGCAGCTGGTGGGCTCCACAAGCCTGGGCATGCCCAAAGGCAAATCTTGCCTGGGTTTGCTGATGTCAGCAACTTTAAAAAAAAAAGTCGAAAAACAAGACCAAAATTTTCAGATTTTTATTTATTTATAATAAATACCTAGTCATATTCTTCACTTTCTACACCAAAGTTAATGGTTTGAGTATAAAAAATAGAAAATAAATTAAAGTGAATAGTAATTGCCCTTGCCATTTGGGGTGGAAACAAAAAAGGCAAGGGCTGCCACTATTCACGTGAATAGTGACAAACCTTACCTTGCCTTTGCCCTTTGGGATGGAGGTGCTCTTATAAGTGGATGGACGGGTAATATTGCGTGACAGTTTTACAGTTGTACTAAAAAATTTCAGTTCATAAAAAACACATATCTAGCTGTAATTTAGGGCCTATGTTTTTTCAGGGTTCTTTATACGGATTAATGATGTAGGATTAGTTGCCAAGAGATGTGTAGATTGATGGATTTAATACCCAAGGGCGGCCCTCATAGTGTGCAAGTGGTACCATTGCATAGGGCCTCGAAATTGTTTATGTGCATATTATATATATATATATATATTAATATTATAGGTATTATATATATACTTGAGCGTGCATGACAATAACACAAGCGACTATTTAGTTGAGTGGGAAATCAACGCCTTGATGATTTTAGTAGGCAAGTCGGGTTTGAGTCAATATTGTGTCATTTAGTAGTTGAATTTACATTTCTTCTCTTTTTGTTAACAAGAAAAAAAAAGAAGAAAAACATGTTAAAAAAAACCAAAATAAGGAAACACGCCAAATAAGAGGAAAGCAATATGTACAAGTTTTCTCCAATCAACCAAAAAAATTTGTAGTGTATGTTTTCACCCACTCAAAACAAAACTGAAAAAAGTTCTTGTCTTCTTCCTCTTCCTTTTTCTCAAATTAAAACATTAAAAATTTTGTGAATTTGATTTATGTTTGCCATTGCATGCTAATCGATGATGAATTTTAGTTCTTAAAAAAATTATCTTATGGTATTAAGTCATGGCAAATTTTTTAATCATAAATATTTTCATATTAGATGATGTGAGAACTCCCGTTTAAATTTTGCACAGAGTCCTCAAAATCTCAAGACCGGCTTGTTAATAACAATGCATGCGTGTTAATTAGGTGAGCACTAAGGATTCTTTTCTGTGCAACTATATCAAATGGTAAACAAGGATTGGTGAAGCTAGAGGTTGTAATGTGACCCCCACCATTATCGTTTTGTGGTTTACATTTGTCTGTAAAAGTAACGCCTTTCTTGTTGAGTGGGAATTTGATCTTTGGTCAAAGTGGGAGCATTTGACAATAAGTTGTATATACTGATTTTGATAATATCAGAAGTGGATTTGGAAAAATATGATTAGTAGGGCAGAATACATGAATTCATACTGCGTTCTTTACACCGACCATAGAAAGTAGTCATATATTAATATTTATGTAACGATTAATTTATCATTAATTCAACATTTGTTACACAATTTACATTCGATAAGTACTCTAGTGTAAGGGTTTTTGCACTAATCTTGTTAAGATGAGAAGAGTAAAAAGTGAAAGGTTGCAGGTGTCTGGAAAAGGAACAGGAGAAAGAAAAAGAGGAGAGGGAGAGATTCCTCCTGATCTTAAACCAAATAAGTTGGAAAAGAGCTGCACTGGAGCCGTACGATAATAGCGTCAGTACTATTAGAATAGAACTAGAAGCATATCTTCTTCTCTCTCGTGGGTGCTTCCCTAAACCTATTGGCACAATTATGGGCCATGTCTTCCACTTATTTGATAGAGACAAACATATATATTCAAGCAATTTGCAGAGACTTACAGTCCTCATTGACGACTCACGAATTCACGCCAGTACTTTTTGAGCCTCATTTCAATCTTTGGTCAACTTGTCCAAGCATCATGGAGACATGTACAATCATAACCCGAGATCCATCTTGGAGAAATTTTTTGTCGTTATTACATTCATGTGCTTGTAAGCGTCAATGGCAAATAGTCGCCTCATGGGACTCCCAGCCGTTAACTCAGCTAGAGTGAAAAATATACTGAACATTGGTTATCGTTAGTGTCGATAGTATCTATTTTATAGGTGTAATTGATACGAAGGAGATGACCGACCTAGTGCGATAAAAGGTGTAAATTACAAAATTGACAGAGACATTAGCCCTAAAGCAACTAAGAAAGTGAGCAAAAGAAGAAAGAGAAATAGTGGATGCAACATGGTTCTTGGTTATGTGTGGGTTATTCAAGCACATGTACAGTAGCTCACTCTGAACCATTCTAATTAGCCTCTTATTTAATGGGCAATTGATACTCTTGCATAGTTTTTATTTTTATTTATTTTTATTTTTGTTAATGTATGGTTTTTTACTATTTTCTTTTGGCTTCCCTTGACAACTTTGTAATAGGATGTGTAATGTAATTTATCAAGCTCAAGTCTAGATTAGGGAAAACTTTTATTGGTGCTCTTCTCTAATCTCTGCTCTATGGTGGCTCAAGCAAGTTGACAAAGGTATTGAGCATTGCATATCATTACATAAAACAGTCTTCATAAAATGATGACTAGTCAACCGTTTCTCATATGACTAGTCATCCTTGCTTCCAGCTGGATAACAAACTGTTTTGTCCTATTCTTCTTTCTCTCTCTCTGCTGCCAAGTGGGTTTTCTGACATAAGGAATTCATTGGTCTGTATAGCCCACGATATTGCTCATTTGGCTGCTGTCTCTTTTGTGTGGAAGTTTTGGAAAGTTTGGCTTGCCATCTTTCGCTTCTTCTTCCTCGAGAGAACCATCTTATTTCATCTATGAGTTTTTCCAATTGATTTCTTTTTGAAAAACTGCATTTGAAACACAAATCTGCATCTAGCTACTTAAATCATTCTATCATTTATATCTAGGTCAGATTCAAGATTGATTTCTTCAAGAGTATGGTTTCTTGAAGAAATTGGTCTTTCTCCTTTGAATCCAAATTGGTTTCGGTTTGTGTTGGAGCTTGCAAGCTAGTGCCATGGGATGAACGAGCTGGAGAAGGAGCTGCCATTGCCATGAAGGACTGAGCTTCAAGCTTTGCTAAGTTGGAGAAGAAGATTGCACAAAGGAGGTATTGCTCATATTCCTAAATAGACCTAGGTGCTTCTTGAGCTTGGTTGTGTTTCCTTTGTAAGAATCTTTTTCTACTTAGTGGAATGCCTGGTCGGTTGATGACTCCCAGTTTTTCCCAATGGTGGGTTTCTGGGTGAACAAAATCTGTTTTGCATATCTGTAATTTTTCTGGGTTTGTGTTCTTGGTGGTTGACTAGTCATCTGTATCTGCTGTTTGATGTTTACATGATAATGATGATTTCACACACTTTCATCATAGTTGTTGCTAGCACAGGGGATGCCTAGATTGACGGGTCCTTCTGAGTGCTTAGGTTGTCACTAGTAATCTTCTAGGATTGCAGGTACATTGTGGCATGCTCTGTGTATTCCATTGGTTGTGATTGTTTCTTGACTAGTAGTTGACTAGTCATATGTGTATTTGGTCAAGGTTTAAAGTGTGTGAAGATTGCTGTGTTGTTGTGTCTTGTTTGTGTGATTAAGTTTACCCCTCGTCACCTAAGTTCCAATTTCAATTTTTACAAAAAGAATAAAGACAGAATCATTAGCATCAGTCCAAATATGGAAGGCTGATGTCACAATAAAATATTATTAAAAAAAAAAGGTTGATGTCCAAATATGAAAATACTACTCTTACCACATTTGTATACCACATCTTTATATCATCTTATGTGACAGTTGAAGTGGACATTCACATCAATTAAATTTATTTAATATTTTCTTTTCTTTTATGATTTATTTCAGTATATATTTTTCAAATTGCCTTAATTAAAATACACTTCATTGATTTAATTTATGTGGCATATAAAATGGACACGCCACATCACGTGATATAGAAATGTGGGATAAAAATATGGTAAGTGTAGCATTACTCTTACCATAATTGATCATCAGTAACACCAATACTGACAGTATAATATTATACACCATAAGCCCATTAGCGAGTTCATAGTGTAAGCACTAAAACAAGGATCTTATTAGAAAGATAAATCATTCCTTTTCGTATCTAATTAGACATTGCTAAAGCTTTTGCCACAATTGGTGTATGCATAATGCATTGCAGAACACAAGGAAATTAAAGAGCAAGGGAAATATAAAACAAGCAAGAAATCACAAATAGGTGAGCAATTGAAGTTTATATTTTTGTAAGATTTATTTTTTAGTACTAATGCCGTTTATGTATAAATGATAACCGGTGCAAGGTTCCTTAACTGAATAAGAATGCCATTCACATATAAATGATAGTTGAGGTTCAGAGTAGCTCAACTCCTTATAAGTTCATGCAAAAAATTTTAAATTTCCGATATGGGAGAAATACTCTAAACATATTGACGTTTAGAGTCCAAAAATGTGTTCCCAAATTAAAGTACTTCGGCCAATTGATGATTTCATCATCCCTTACACCATGTATATTCATACTTATCCTAAACGCATACATCGACACCAAATGTCCTTAAGAGAGAAAGCATACACGTTACCAAACAAGAGGACAAATCAGCTTTTAGCAATAATGAAACTACGTGAATTCTGCGGCCACGATGTCTGGCCAAAAAAAGAACGAATACAAAATCCAAAATATACTGCCTTGTATGAAAGTTCCTTTTATGTGATGCAGATGATATGGGAACAACTTAATAGATTGGTCTGATAAAAACAACTGTAATCAATCTCCTCATGGATCTTCTATAACTTGACACCACCATGATCCCACGATGGGAAAACATTACTAATTTTGTTGCTATTCATCACTCATAATCCCGGTCCCGCTCTCACCTAAGGACTGCTCATAATATATATATTCTTGTAAAATAAGGAAATTGAGCACTCATGCGACTAGTCTATTTCAACTTTATTAAGAGGTGATTTGCAATGTGGTCGTATAATGTGATTTCCCTGGCATGACTCTTTTAGTAAATCCAAGTATATCCGAATTTGTTCACTAAATAATGTCCTAGCGTTTTATTAATTATTTAAATCTTAGCTCATTTTGAACATTATTTATTTCCAACAAGGTATTAACATGTGTTCGAACACATCTTTTGAGTAAATTTAACGAAATAAATATGGACGCCGTATCATCAAATCAAATGGAACTTATAACTGTGTAAGAAGAGGACAGAACAAACGTCCATTTGATTTAAAGAAATTCATGGGAAGGGGCCATATTCTCTTTCCCACACTGATATAGACTTTGGTTATACCAGCACAAGAGTCCCCATTGCCATCCAAATCATGCACGCATATGGTTGTTCTCAAGAGCACAGTTCATACTAGTACAATAAGGTGATCAAGTTATCCATGCATCGCTGAACGATCCACATTAAAATCGAACCAATTTCCTGTCAAGCAACTGTACATACATGCTATATATTCTCTTTCATTAAAAAAAGTTTTTCCGTTTAGCGATTCCGTTAATCTTGAATATTAACCAAATATATTATTTTTATTTAAATATATAATTTAATTAATAGTCTAATAATATAACATGCTAGATATATAACAAAAAGAGAATGAGCAGAAAGCTAGGGCACTTGTATTATATAAGCAAACTATGTACTCCATATATCATCCACATAAAATGGATGGATAAAAATGAGAGGAAGTGGTACCTTTTTAAGGCTTTAAGTATCATAGAATTTGAGGGCTACCCCACAACTTAGTGACGCTACACCACTCACTCATATATGCATTAAGAATCTACAAGAGAACTCATAGTGGAAGGGGGCAGAAAAATTTGTATGAAACAAGGATAACATTGTTTTGCTATTCTCAGTCAATTCCAGACTGACATATGAAAAAATGATCACACATGACATATCATGATTGATCAAGAATAGCAAAATAATGTTATTTCATTTCATGTAAGTCTAGGGGTGGTCTGGCGTTTAAGTGGGAAACAATATGAGATGCATAATATGTTATGACTAACAAGAAAAGCGAAAACCATTAAGTTTTTATTTGATGTTAGTGGCAGGATATAGGTGACACAAAACACTACCGCCAAGCCAATCAAACAAAAGAAGGGTCACTCGATGAATGGTTTTGTCAACTTATTTAGTAAGAGCTGAGTGCACAGATCAGATTTAAATTTATAAATAAACTCAATTCTAGACATGTATTTATAAAAAAACCTAAACACTATTTAAACATAAAAACACACTCAAAATCAACCCCAAAATCAACAATTGTATATTTTTTGGGTGTGTTTATAAATGGATTTTGAGTGTGTGTAATGATGAGTTTTGGGTGTATTTATAAAGTGTTTTGGGTGTTGGTTTTTTTTATAATTTCAGCTCCCAATATTTTAGTGAAATTCCCTTTAAATAATGCCAAAAATTCCAACTTACACCAAGGATTGGTCCATGGTTGGAACTTGGAAAGTTGAAAAGTTCTGCAAATAATTTGATGTGAAACCTGATGTGCTGATGTCATGGGAATTTAATATGATAAAAATATATTTATAACAAGTCTCATTCTTCTATAGGATCATAATTTTAGTGTGTATATGCTGGAACCCCATTATGGATTTCCACAGTGTACGCACTATAATAATTTAGATCATATATATAAAGGTGATGAATTGAATTGAATGAATCTCTGTCTGTCCTGCCAAATAAGTCAAAGGCTCGACGGCATTGATATATTTGGACGTCACTTACCCGGTGTGAGCGCTTAAGCAATTTCAACAACACATGAATATGTAACTTTCTTTAATTAAGTGAAGACAAATACCACTAGACTAAAGGCTAGTTAATCAGTCGTCTTGTTTTCTATTCTAATTTTACTTTAGTCATATTTCTCTTTTCAATATTGAAATAAATTTCAAGTTTGAAATTCCCCATTTTATACTTAATCAAATGAAAAAGGTGTCAATTTTTGGTTTGCCGTCGGTCGAGATTGTGAGCTCAATAGCTTCATTTTTGTTTTGATATAGGTCCAAGGCCCAATTGGTTGTTCCAGTCCAGCCCAATTTTTCCAAGTCACAAGATTGAGTCCTTTCAAGCGTCATAATAAAATGGGCAACCCAATCCAACGTGGTAGGCTTTGGAACCTTCATCAAGTTTGGAAACCTTTGCACGCCTCTGTTATCTTTTGGGAGGCCTACGCCCCATAGAAACTGTCTACCTGAGACTGTCCCTTGGCCCGTAGGTCCTGACACAAGATTGGAATTCTAGCTCTTCCAGAGTGGTATCTCACTGATGGCTCGGGCCCCCCCGGAAGGGGGCCTTCTTCGCCTTCCACGTGCGGATGAGTCTTTTTATTTATTTAAAAAATCCATTCAGTTACCGGATAAGAGTGTTAGTCCTTTAACTTCGAAGCCCATTGTTCTTTTTAATGATTTGTTTTTATATTTTTCGTTAAGATTTAATTTTCTTCATTTTATTCTCTGGACCTTAACCAGTGTATTCTCTTGGAGGGTTTCTTCCAGCAATCAATATGGATTGATTCTTCTAGCAATAATATAATCCTGCTATTAATCAAATAATTAACAACACGTTAACATCCGGTATAAAAAATAAATTCATTAAATTATAATATCATGCATAATATAGTATTCACGAAATTTAATATCAAAATCAATCCAAGCTATCTCTTGCTCTCTCTCTCTCTCTCTCTTTTCTTATTCTTATGCAAGCTGCTCCCATCCGCACGCATGTGAACTCCATTTTGGAATTCTCAAATAATTCTTACTTGAAAGGAATGAACATCTATTCCTATTTATAGTACGAATGAGAGTTTGGGCTAAAGATGAGAGGTAATGTCGGCATAATATATAGCATGCGTTGTCAATTAGCATGCGATGAAGGAAATGCTGCAAGCTACAAGAAATGGTAGCATGATGTGTCTCATGCAATTAAAGCGGTTATTAATAGCATTTATCTGTACACGCGAGATTTATTCCCCCTCTCTTATTATTACATGTAAAGTAAAAATTTGAGTCCCTTACTTGTTAATGTCAGGACGACTTCTTGTGAGAGACTGGTTGAATATAACAATTTCAAGGAGGATAATTGTTTTCTATACTAAGTGACGGACTTTCAAGGAGGATATTTGTTTCTATAAATGCATCGAGGCCTAGTGTACGGGCTGTTATATTTGATTCATTTCCAGTGGGTGTACACTTGTACTCGTGCATTTATAGAAAGAAATTACGCCAAAACCAAAAGTTTTATTTGCCGAAGGAGCCCTGGTCGGATTGTTGTGTTCATTTCTGCTGCGAACGTTGTGCTCTCTGTCAAGAACATTCTCAGCTCAAATCTAGAGGCTTCGACCCTTCGAGAGGTTCTAATCTAAACCCCATATTAGCACAATCATCAAGTTATTATGAGCCTTAATTATCAATTTTATATCATTATCATCAACATCATTTGGTCCTAATTACGGTATTTTGTTTTTGTATGTAAAATTTAGGTTGGATCATTGGGCCACCAACTTCTGCTCCACAGGTATCCATGCACAAGTGATCTTGAATATATATACTTTGGCAGACAAAGGCCCTGCTAACAATTTTTTCGTTTGTTTAATTACTCACTTAACAAACGCCCTGTTAACAATTATTAGCACAATCATAAAGTGTCACGCCCCTAACTCGGGATATGATGGAAAAAAAACCCCACGCTCTATGTGCTTAAGAGATGGTGTCATTCTGTCACACCCCGGACTCGGGGTACGATAGAAAAAAAATCTCATGTCCTGTACATTAAAAAATAAAAATAAAGGTCAAAATAGGGTTTAAAATAAACTTTTCTTATAAAATTAACTCCAAAATCATACAAGAGTACAAGAAATAAATAAAGTTCTATCACTCTTATCTAATTCAACCTTGGCTCGCCTACCACCGTCTTTTGGGTTTTACAACTCCAAGGTCTATAAATAGGTGAGCGAAACCACAACTCAATAGGGACATAAAATTTTCCACAGTAAATTGATATAACTAAATTAAGTGACATGCAATCACATAACAAATAAAAGATAATAATGCATGAATGAGTTTTGATTCTACCCAACCCGTTGATCTATATAATATGACAAGCAAATCTGCATGTCTTATACCATACATTTTACTACTGTAATTCTAAATACCCAATTATATAAACTAACACCCATCTCAATCATCCCATAATTCCCCTTTTGCTAGTCGTCTTGTTTAAGTAATTGATCTTCAAGCCCAAATCACCTAATCGACAATTATATCGCTAATATCCTAATCTACTGTGCACATGGGCTCGCCTGAACTTGATCCCTACAATAGTCAGACTCAATTGCACAAAAGATCCTTCCTATTACATACTCTTTTCCTAAGTTCTTTATTAACCCCAAAAATTCCAACCATCATCGATAACATATGAACATGTCAAAATTAATAAAATAATATAAAATAATTAACAACATGTAAACAACCAATATTAAGAACATTAATCAAATTATAATATTAAGCATAATATAGTCCTCACGAAATTTAATTAAATCAATTTCTGTAATGGCTGCTCAAGACACTCCCTACCTCAATTCTAAAATATAACTACAAATTAGTAAAACACAAGCAAACCTCTTCATCTCCTCCAATATCATATTTCCTTGCATCTCTCTTTTACTTTGTCTTTCCCATATTTCTTTCCTTTTTCTTCTTCTCTCTCTCTCTAAAAGAACTACCACATTGTAGAATTGAACAAATAGTGAAGTAGGCTCCTGTTTATAGTAATAATAAGAGTCGGTTAAAGATGAGATAGAAAGAGAATGTCTACATATCTAGTATGTGGTATCAATTGGCATGTGAATATGAATGAAAGGCTGCCAGCTATAAGCATGAGGTGTTTATCGTGCGGACGCCATGTATTTTATACTACTCCTCTCTGCTTTCTTGCCGTTTACAATGGCATCAACAAGATAATAATATGCGGACATCCGAATAACAGAATAACTGTGAGGGATCCCTCAAATATACAGAGAGCTTCCATTGAGGGACTCTCTTGTAGAGCCCACTCCGTATTATATTTTACTAATCCAAACAGTCTATTTTGTAGATATTCATTCAAAGATCATCTCTACAAAAAATCACTTGAATCCAATATCATTTGACCACTCAATTGAATTATAGAAATTTTAGTACTTTCTTGAAGCCCGTGTTCATTGATTTTGTAGGACATAATTGGATGTCGAAACAGTTTTCACTTTGTCTAATTTTTTTGCAAGGATGATCTATGAATGTATACTTAAAAAATAGATAGTTTGGATCGTTGAAAAAAAATTCGTAAGGGACCCTAAATGATAGGACCCGACCCAAAATTCACTTTGGAATCCGTGTCGAATCCCATGCGTGTTCAACACTTCGCAAGTATTGGTCACGAATGACTAAAATATCTTTCATTGCCCTATCCCAAAAACTGCTTTAGGGTTTGACTTATACTAGAAAACCGGCAGAATCTCCCCTGAAAAAGAATAAAAACCCAGAAATCTACCTACATAGCAAACACAAATTTTTTTTTTCCGAAGGGTTCAATAAGCACAAGGTATAAACCACACACCAATTAGCAAAAGTTTTAATGGGCTTCAAGCCCCCCCTTTACCAACATAAGAAAGTCAGAAAATTAATCTTGACATAATTAAACATAACAAACAAATCATAAACTTGCGGTTGCACCTAGGTTAGTCTGGGTTGCCTACGTACCCTTACTGAGGGATCAAACCACACATAGTTCTTTCTACCACAAATCATAATTAAGATAATACATAAATGTTCAATTAGTTTATCATTGTACATTCGAACACTTACATAACCAAACCCTTTTACCTGAAAGCCATACTTGTAACCATCTACATAGTGCATATGTCCTGTAATCACACACTAGGGGAAGGGGAAACTGGCTGACCACTTTTGTAGATAAGTCGGGTAGGTGGCTAAGGATCTGGCCAACCCTGTGCAGATAATATGAGCAGAGTGACAAAGAATATCCAAGTGCTTCTCCAGAAAGCACTTAGATTTCTTATGACAATTTCAACATATTTATAATAAAAGTGTTTTATAAAAAGTACTTATGAGCATAAGTGCTTCATAAAGAAGTAATTCCAAACCAGCCCTAATAATAACATGGCGGATTTACCAAGAGAAGAAGCGTATGTCTATAATTTAATCAATTTCAGTGTTAACCACACTCCACAATCTGCTTAGCACACCCTGAATACAAGTCATGATCAAATTACTCAGCACACCCAAGTCAAGGTGTCATCTACTCAACACACCGTGCCTCATCACAAGGACCACCACGTGTCCAACCGTTCCAGCTGTACGTGGATAAGGACCACCTTTGTCCTATAGGGTTTCCTCTAGTCAGGTAAACCAGTATATAAACCATTGTATTGATTCTTTGTCAAGCAAGGCAGAAGGCAACCGTTTATACATTTTTTGAAAACATTTCATTCTCTCTTACATTGCTGAAACTTTTCCATTTTCCAGCAATCTTTTCAAAGGTGGATGGATGTTGGGGGGTGTATAAATAGAAAATCTTAGGAACCACCAGCACTTTCCATCTTTTTCTTTGGTTTGTTTTGGCTTGCATTTGAAAAGAAAATTAATTGTCTGCAATTTTTTTTTTTGGGTCGAATTCTGATCTCAGAAAAGGAAACAGAGTACAACAAAGCCAAAAGCTCAAAAAGCAAGACATGGACGTTGATGACACCCTGAATATGTAGGTTGGATTGGGCCACCTACTGCTGCTCCACAGATGCCTCCTTCGATGATAAAATGATCGCTAATATACTTGGCAGACAAACAATGTAGTGTTTGTCTTCGCCATCTCTTTTTTGTTTTTGTTTGATGGAATTTGCTTTGTGTTGTATGAATATATATTGATGTTGATAAAGGCTATAGTTTGTTTATATACGTAATTTTGTGTTCGGATACATTTCACATCAACTGGTTTAAGGAGTAAAAAAGTATTATTAGAACATTGCAATTTGTAATTGCATAAAAGCAAGAATTGGCATTCCTGTCAAGTTTTACGCCGTCAAAATATGAATGTTGATCATGATCACCATCGCCCGCAGCAGTCTGAATGGCACAGTGGCCGGCCTTATGACGTGCAGAAGATGCTACAACTCAGAAGATGGTACAACCTGTAAGAAGTATTATCCCTCTGCTCAGCAGCTGAGCTCCATGATGACACAAAGTGTGGCCTTACTTTTTCAATGTCAAGTCCCAGCTGCAGCTACCATAACACAAATTCAGCACTTTTGCCATACTTGAACCTTAGATAACTTGTTAACATGATCAACTACAAAGAAAATCCTATAGCTTATGGAATTGTTGTTCACATGACAAGGGAAAGATTTGACATTTCACTATGCCCAAAAAGTATTAGTATATTGATGTTGATATAGTGCGTGTATAAGCGAGGATGTTCCAGATCCAACGTATTGTAATGAATGTGCCGTTGTTTGTTTTGTGTTCTGATACATTTCACATCAACTGGATTAAGGAGTTAAAAAGTATTAGTATAACATGATCAACTACAAAGAAAATCCTATAGCTTATGGAATTGTTGTTCACATGACAAGGGAAAGAGTTGACATTTCAAAGATATTAGGTGTATGTTAACAAGCCTTCAAGAAGGACATCCAATGATCAAAAGTAATACCTTCAATATTGTTTCAAAATCCCAAGCAGTTGGCTTTTAAATTAAGCCTCTCACTCATAACTCACGCACCTATGAGCTCTCAAACTGAAGAAAGAAAACAGAGCAAAACAGGGGAGGCAATATTGTGCCCTCTGTGCTTCACCAGCATGGCCTTCAACTGCCACACAAATCTTTTACTAGTGAACGACATTACACATTTGATACCTAGAACCCATTTCACTAAGACGTGAATCAAACGAGACAAAAATAAGAAAGAAGAAAAAAGAGAGAGAAATTAAGAAATTACCTTTTCAATGCATTGGTGGGTCGTAGGGTTCTCCAATTACAACGGAAGGTACATGTTGAATTTTACAGAAATCCTCTCCATCTTCCTGAATCCTACTATGGAGTTCTCTAGGCATCCCGAAAATGGTTAGTTCCTTGAGATTAGTAAGATATGTCAGCCCATCTGGAAGCGTAGTCAATCCACTGCAAAACCCTATTCGCAATCGCCACAGACTAGGCATGGCTCCTTCCTCTACCCTCCACTCTGTTATTTCGTCCATACGAAAAACGGAAAGAAATTGAAGGGAAGGAAAGCCTCCTTTGGAGAAAACCAGTGTCTTTGTATTCTCCTCAAAAACTTCACTTATAAGGAGCAGAGTTGTTAAGTTTGGCAGCTTCTCTAGTATTCCCATTTGGTCGGCCATTAGACTACAGCTACACAATTCTAACTTGGTGAGGTTTGGATAGTTGTGGAGCTCTTTTGGTAATTCTGCTGTCGGCCCATCCAGCTTCAGTTTGTATATACGACGACAACTTGATACTATTTGATTACCCTGCTCCTCATAACTTGTATTCCTTACAGAATAATAACCATTGTATACAAGTAGAGACTGGATACGATTAAGCGTGCTGCCTACAGATTTCAAGATTTCCTCCAGATTTTCCAAGGGAAGTGACAATCTTATCTGCAGTTTTAGGAGATTGGTTAATCCAGCAACATCCTTCAAATCACAGTACTCACTTGAAAGAAAATCTAAGGTCTGTAAATGACCAAGAGTAGATAGCTTCAGGTTACCACTTGCTGTGTAACGCCTTGGTAAATATAAATGCCTTAATTGCTTCATTTTCCATATCACATTTGGGATGAACAATTCGACATATCGAACACGGAAATCAAGAGTTTGCAAGCATATCAAATTACCTAGGGATGATGGAAACCTTTTTATTTTGCTATCCCTCACACTTAGAAACCTCAAGTGGACCATATTTCCAATTTCACTTGGCAACTCTACTTCTACTTCATCAACATCTTCAACCTTCAAAACTCTAAGCACTTTGAAATCCGTCAGCGGAGATAGTAATACTTTTTCACTTCTTGGCCTCCATTCTCCTAAGACAAAGTATAATAGAGATCTGACGTGGCCATTTGTTTCATCTCTTGATGAAACCAACCTATCAGCATTCTCATCCAGGTAGATTGCAAGTCTTCGAATTTTCCCCACTGGTGTTGCCTTGGCTACCATAGAAGAAGTAACAGGATTAGTTGCCTTATTTTCCTGCAAAGAATAGCCAATCTGGAGAAAGCTTTCCTCTTCTGCCTTTAACAAACACAAGTCTCTTATAAGGTCATGGATCTGACATGTTTTTATTGTCCCAGTTGAACCGCTTCTTCCCACTTGAACCACACACCTTTCCACCAACTCAGTTAAGCAATTGTGTGCTATATTCTCCATTGTTTCCTCTAGACTATGTCTTTGTTGTCTCAATGAGATAAGACCTTCAGCCATCCATAACTTAGTTAATGTGCTCACTGAAATCTCACGGTCTTCAGGATAATGGCCTAAATATAAAAAGCATGGTTTTAAGTGGTACGGTAGGTCATCATAGCTCAATGCCAACACCCATGATGCACCTTCGTATTCTTGTTCATGACCTCTGCCTCTCCTTATGTATGCATATACATTCTCGTTTACCATCTCCCATTGTTTAATAGTGTTTTTTGTGGAAAGAACTCCGGCAAGCACAATGATGGCAAGTGGCAATCCTGCACAATGTCGAAGCAACTTCCTACCTAATTCTCTCATCTTAGAGTAAATTCCCGAATCTGAAAATAAGCAAAGGAAAAACAGCGACTTGTAGTATGAGCAACCGTACTATGACAATTTATCATAAGGTATCCCTTGCTTAAACGATTTAAGAACTACAATTAGAAAATGTAGAAAGTTTATCAGAAGTGTCCTTTGTAATATTATAGGTTCGGATTCTATAAAAAGCATAATGCATAATGGACAAATGACAAAAATTAAATTTTGACAAACCCGAAAAATATGTTTGGGATATATTTTCAAGGGAACATACAAATTACAATATAACGATTTCATTTGGTTCGGTTTTGACAAAAATCGCGGATGAAATCGAACCAAATCGAATCAATTTAAGATGATTTATTAGTTCTGCCGGTTTGGGCATAAGCCCAATTCTTTTTCCTTTTTGCATTTTTTCAACATTGTTAACCCAATTACAACAACACCAAATAAATAAATAAATAATAATAATAATTGACTAGCCTTTTTTTCTTTCCATTTTCTAGCATATCAAACCATCCTGAAACTCCATTTAAAACTATCCTAAAACTCAACATATAATTAAACTTCAAAGTTCAATAACTAAAACAGCAAAATATTCAAATATCAATAAATTCAAAGTTCCACATCAAACTTCAAATTCAACATCCATATATAGTTATTATCCAATGAGATGACTACACGTGCATAATAAAATATAAATAGATAAATATATAAGTGGATGGTTTGGTTTAGTTTAGGGCGGATTGCAAATGCTATAGACCAAACCAAACTATTTACGGTCCGATTCGATTTTAAAACAATTTGACTTTTTCTTATCCAAAATCAAACTAAACCAGTAATTACAGTTTGAATCGGCCGATTTAGTTGGTTTGACCAAATTGATTCCCACCCCCTTTGCTAAGTGCTCGATGATATTTGAAAACTGCAAACTCCCAACAATTCTTAGGAAAAAAAATATATAAAAACCTTTCTATCAGCAGATATAGGGCCTTCCAAATTTTGGAATCGCTTGGCCTCTATATAAATAAGAATAGAAAACAAATATATATTAAGGGTGAGAAAATACCGATATCAGGCCTTCCAAATATTGCTATCTTCTCTAATAGTGCCAAACTCTCATTCTCCTTTAGTGGCTGGAGTTTGTGGAGGAAACAATTTCTATTTGGGGGCAAAGCGACTGCTTCATAGCGTGTTGTGAGTAATATTGTGCTCTCTGTTTTCTCATTTGGAAATGCAACATTCAAAAAATTCCACGTCTCGATACTCCAAACGTCATCAAGTATCACCAAACATCTCATTTCTTGCATGACACAAAAAAGCTTCTTTGCTATTTCATCATATGTCATTTCCTTAATATCTTGTCTTTGTTCCTTGGTAGCAGAAATGAGTTTAATGAAAATTCCTTCCCAAACATTTCTTATTTCACACCGTTGAGATACACACACCCAAGCAAAACTATGAAAATGTTGCCTAACATTTTTGTGATGATAAACCTGTCTTGCAAGGGTGGTCTTCCCTAAACCACCCATCCCCCAAATAGATACCACTCGATGACGATTTTCATCTTTTACTAAATGCATAACCAATTCTTCAACGTTGAACTCTAATCCAACAACATCACGTTCAATAACATGAGAATAAGTTCGCCTCAGTAGTCGTTGCCTCTCATGCAATTGCAAGAAAGATTCACCTCCAACCTCTGTTGGTACCCTTGCAATATTATAACTTTGCAAACTTAACCTCAAATTAGAAATTTTGGCAGTAATGTTCTCAATTTCTAACCCAATCTTTCGAAGATCAACCCCTTCCCTGAAGATGCAGGCAAATCTTCTGAGAATATTCTTGATGCCCCTTTTCTTCTTGGAAGCCACTTTCAAGCCATAAGTTTGAATAACATCTTCCAAATCATAAGCAGCATCTCTAGTTTTGGCAACCCAAACTTGTACTGTTGCATCTTGTCCTTGTCTTGCGTCTGCATCTTTGAGGAAGCCCTGCATCAATTGTAGCTCAGTTTGTGCAACCTCAACTTGATGGCTCACTCCAGACAAGAACTTGGCTTCCTGAGTGGCGAAGTCTCCGACCCTTTCGAGCACAAACGAAACAACTGCCTCAGCCATGCTATGCTCTCCTTCTTAACCTCCAGATTCAATTTTCAGATTAATCAGTGAAGTCTTCTCTGCACTCTTTCGTCTATGTATGAATTCCAGCCAATCAATTCAATTTCAAGTTTCAACCCAACAATAACAGCTTTGACGTTTCCTAACCACCTCAAGTTTTGTACGTTCAACGACTAAGTCAGTCGTCTCCAATAATTTCCCCGAAGAATGCAACTTATCATCCAACAATTAATGCAAGCTTAACTTCTTCGTTAAATATTGGACCCAAAAAAAAAATCTTATCTGTTAAATAATTCTTTCATCCTAACACAGCTGTGACATGGCCTGTCGCTTTTTCCATCTTCTACAATATTCAAACGGAAAGTTTTTAGTCTATATTGGTGTTCCCTCTTTCCCATCTGCCTGCTATTTATTGCTTCTAGTCTCCAAAAATCTCTTTGTTTGCATAGTTGAATATTCAATTGTAGTTTGCCAACAACTATTCAGATACGTTGGGAGGAAAGAAACCCCAAGGGGGAAGGGGAGAGCCACAAACACTGTGATAATCTCGCATTGGCATAGCCAACATCTTATTGCCGTCATGGGTGAAACTACTCCAAGCGCTATCTTGGGCTGTAGCCCAGGGAGATTTTGGGGATAAAAAAAAATCAAATATATATATATAAGGAGCTTTAGTTGAGGGATTCCTTAAATAAGCTTATTTAAGGGATACCTTTGTAGGGCCACTTCGTATTATATTTCACTAATCCAAACAATCTATTTTGTAGATAATCATTATTCAAAGATCATCTCTATAAAAAAATCACTTGAATCCGATATCATTTGACCATTCAATTGAATTATTGAAATTTTAGTACTTTCTTGAAGCATCATGTTCATTCATTTTGTAGGACACAATTGGATATCGAAACGGTTTCCGATTTGTCTAATTTTTTGCAAGGATGATCTATGAAAGTAGACTTAAAAATAGACGGTTTGGATCGTTGGAAAAATTTTCGTAGGGGACCCTAAAAGATGTCCCTCAATAGAAGGGGACTCAGGCTTCATCCGTCTTCTTCCCTTTGTTTCTTTTCTCTTCAGGTAGGACAATTCTTCTTCCAATTATGTTTTGACCTACACTTAAAGCAATCGTCTTTCGCCTTGGATTTTGATATTCCTCAATCGACCTCTCTCTCCAGACTTTGCTATAACACCTTCACCTTGAGAGATACCTCCGGGATGTTGAAACATTATGTCATGCGTCAGGATGTCTTGCATGACCTCTTCATACTTCAAGGTTCCCTTCCCGAAGCTGAAAATATGAATGCTAAAGCTATCACCCCCAGCAGACCAATTGGTCAGCCGGTCCTTTTGGCTGTAGAGAATCGTACATGTAAGATATGGGAGCAGATCCGCTGTCCCTATTTTTCATGTCCCTTCATGTCTCCTTTTTAATTTTGACAAGTGCCCACCTACTACCCATGTGGATCGAGGTTTTGCTTTTGTACACCTCGACCAAACAAACCCGACCATATTTATTGGTTTTTCTTTAACAATTATTTCCATGAAATTTGAACTCATAGAATAAAAAGTAAAAATGTCTGTGGCACAACCCAATCCTAGGAACCAAATGACAAAGCCATGAAAATAATTAGTTGTAAATTAAATGCGTCGAAGTATATAGATATGTGTCAATTCAAACTCTGACTCAATACGCGTGATCAATAATGTAATCCAACATCTTATTTAAACAGGTATATGGATAGCATCAAACGTATCCGTGTTGACCTATTCTTATTATCACTCAATTGCTCTAACACTTAATTTTTCAAATTAGCACATTCCCATTGTTGCTGTTGATGATTTGTTTTATCGTTAATGATTTTTTTCCTTTTTATTTTTGTTATCTATATAAGTGTTTTTAAAGGCATGCCTTTGCGCGCATCGGCACGCGCGTCGAAGCGAGACGGCAGGTAATTGCCTAAGGTGGTCGGCTGTTTCGTGAGTTGCACGTTTAGCGCGGGCAAGGCATGAAGAGGCATTGCAAGGCATGACTAGACATAGTAAGGCGGAGCTAGATCTGGACAATAGATCTGAACTAGAAAAGATTGTGCAGAGGTTCTAATCTAAACCCTATATTAGCACAATCATCAAGTTATTATGAGCCTTAATTATCAATTTTATATCATTATCATCAACATCATTTGGTCCTAATTACAGTTAACGCTTTTATTTTGTTTTTGTATGTAAAATTTAGGTTGGATCATTGGGCCACCAACTTCTGCTCCACAGGTATCCATGCACAAGTGATCTTGAATATATATACTTTGGCAGACAAAGGCCCTGCTAACAATTTTTTTGTTTGTTTAATTACTCACTTAACAAACGCCCTGTTAACAATTATTAGCACAATCATAAAGTGTCACGCCCTAACTCGGGATATGATGGAAAAAAAACCCCACGCTCTATGTGCTTAAGAGATGGTGTCATTCTGTCACACCCCGGCCTTGGGGTACGTTAGAAAAAAAACCCCATGTCCTGTACATTAAAAAGTAAAGATAAAGGTCAAAATAGTGTTTAAAATAAACTTTTCTTATAAAAATAACTCCAAAATCATACAAGAGTACAAGAAATAAATAAAGTTCTATCACTCTTATCTAATTCAACCTTGGCTCGCCTACCACCCGTCTTTTGGGTTTTACAACTCCAAGGTCTATAAAGGGGTGAGCGAAACCACAGCTCAGTAGGGACATAAAATTTTCCACAGTAAATTGATATAACTGAATTAAGTGACATGCAATCACATAACAAATAAAAGATAATAATGCAGGCAAATCTTCTGAGAATATTCTTGATGCCCCTTTTCTTCTTGGAAGCCACTTTCAAGCCATAAGTTTCAATAACATCTTCCAAGTCATAAGCAGCATCTCTAGTTTTGGCAACCCAAAATTGTACTATTGCATCTTGTCCTTGTTTTACATGTGCATCTTTGAGGAAGCCCTGCATCAATTGTAGCTCAGTTTGTGCAACCTCAACTTGATGGCTCACTCCAGACAAGAACTTGGCTTCCTGAGTGGCGAAGTCTCCGACCCTTTCGAGCACAAACGAAACAACTGCCTCAGCCATTCTATGCTCTCCTTCTTAACCTCTAGATTCAATTTTCAAATTGACCAGTGAAATCTTCTCTGCACTTTTTCGTCTATGTATGAATTCCATCCAAACTCCCAAGTGCCATCAGTCCAACTTGTTTACACCATAATCATCCGAGCATATTCAGCCTCAAAAAGACTAGCACCAAGGCAAACACGCCTTCTCTCATGCCGAAGGAAGACACTCTTCCAAGGTGCCAGACACCTGCCGAAGCTCCCGACCGCTGAAGCTCTCAAACTGCCAAACCTAATATCCAAGACACGTGTCACCACCACAGCGACTTGCACAAAGTCCCACATCGGAATTCTACACAAACCTCCCACTTTCACTTCCCTGTAAATAGGGAACAGTACTCTAGTAAAAAGGGTAACTACTTTCTGACCTTTTACTATTATTCTGCTAAAGTTACTGCTCTTAGTTGACTTAAGTATCGGAGAGCCTTCGTCCGGCACCACACCGGTGTCCGAAGCTTAACGATTGCTTCTCCTACTTTGTGTTCTTCAGGCTCAACCCTTACAGAAGGTCATCACCTTCTCCACTGCTGAAGACAAACCCCCTTTTCTCTAAGTTGACCCTCTCCAAAAAAGAGCATCAATAGTTTGCCGTTGTCAGTGGGAATCAATACTTGAATCCCATTTTTATCTACAAGCCCAACTGGCTCCTTCTCCTATCCGGCCTCGTCGCCTCTTCTTCACTCCACATTCTACTATGCCGACCGAGGATAGCCAAGATACTCAGCACCATACCCCCGGTGAGGGTACCTGCTGAAGGAAACCTTCAGCAGATGCCAATCTCCAGGTAGAGCTGGAGAACCTCCGCGCCAGTGTCACCAAGATAAAAAAGTACAACAATTCAGTAGCTATTCCTTTTCTTAAAAAAAAGAGAAAAAAAGTCAAATTTCAAGTTTCAACCCAACAATAACTTAGCTTTGTCGTTTCCTAACCACCTCAAGTATTGTACGTTTAACGACTAAGTCAGTCGTCTCCAATAATTTCCCCGAAGAATGCAACTTATCATCCAACAATTAATGGAAGCTTAACTTCTTTGTTAAATAATTCTTTCATCCTAACACAACTGTGACATGGCCTGTCGCTTATTCTATGTAGAATGAATACTTAGATTTAACCTATCGCTTATTCTTATAAAAAATAAAAATAAAAAGTGTAAACGGGTACAAAATAATAATAAAAACCCAGATATAAAACTTGTCTATGTTTAGAATATTAAAAAAAAAGTCTTTTTCCATCTTCTAACTAACATATATGAAAATTCCTCTCCAATATTCAAATGGAAAGTTTCTAGTCTATATTGGTGTTTGCTCTTTCTGGCAATTGAATATTCAACTATGGAAACAAAGAGATTTTGGAGACTAGAAGCAATAAATAGCCAACATCTTATTTATTTATTTATTTTTAACATTGGTAGGAAAGAAACCCCAGGCTAGGGGGAAGGGGAGGGCCACAACCACTGTGGTAATCCCGCATTAACAAAGCCAACATCTTATTGCCGTCATGGGCAGAGCTACTCCTAGGGCTATCTTAGGCTGTAGCCCAGGGAGATTTTGGAGATAAAAAAATCAAATATATATATATATATATATATATATAGTCCAATTCTATTGAGGAATCCCTCAAAGATGTAGATGCAAGAATTATATATAGTCCCCTTTTATTTGAGGGACTCCCTTTAGGGTCCCCTAAGAATTTTTTTTCAACGATTCAAACCATCCATTTGTTAAGTTAATGAACACAGTGCTTCAAGAAAGTACTAAAATTTCAATAACTCAATTGAGTGGTCAAATAATATTGGATGCAAGTAATTTTTTTGTAGGGATGATCTTTGAATGACTATCTAAAAAATAAACCGTTTGGATTAGTGAAATATATATAAACCGTGTGTGTGTGTGTGTGTGTTTATATATATATATATATATATATATAACTTGTTTTATATATAACCCAATATGTACTAACCTATTAAAGTCCAAAAAAATTGAAGTTTCTATGAATTTAGTTGCAGAGCATCATAAGCATACGCATTAAAATAAGCACACTTTCAATTATGTTATTGAAAATATTTTCATTTTGATAATATTAGTTTTTTGGTTGTATTTAATATGTATTTGTTTTAAGTTAAAGTTTATTGGAAATTAACATTAAGCTTTGCACTCAAGGTCCTAAGTTTGATTTCCCCCTCATCCAATATCGCTTATATAAGAATGAAAAACTTGAAAATTAGTCAATTGAACTATGAACTAGTGTGTCTTTTTTTAACAAAAAAAATAATAGCAATAGTCTAAACTACAAGGGGGATGGGGGTTTCACACACACACACACACACACACACACCACACACACACACACACACACACACACACACACACCTCTGATATCTCTCCTTCTTGGTTGGAACTTGATCATGATTAATTATTGGTGATGATACTAGTAGGAGAGCGAGTTACTTCGACTCCCAGAAAATACTTCAAAGCCCCCAAGTCCTTCATCTCAAACTCTGAGGCTAAGCACTTCTGTAATTTATCTATTTCAACAATATCATCACCAGTAACTACCATACCATTGGTATAGATTATCAGCAAAATAATCTTACCATCCCGAAAACCCATTATTGTGAAAACACATGACCTCTGTATGACAGTTCCCATTACAGTAAGTGCAATGCATGTTTTCTTTTTGCTCAGGGGTTGGTCGGGGAAAAGAAAAACTAGTAGCAAGGGCTTTGGAAATCATGACAGCAGAGGATTAAGTCTTTCCATCCTTCTTGGGCATCGTCTCTAGGCGTTGGGCCTCTTTATGAACAAAAGCAAACGAATCTTCTAATTTTGGCAATGGACTCAACCTCAACAAATCTCCTCTAATTTTATCAAACTCATCATCTAGACCAGTAAGAAAATCATAAATACTGTCTTTTTGTATCTCGACATGTCGAATCTTCACATCATCAAGGCACTTCGTGTTGATTGGAGGACGACGGTCTAGTTCCAACCAAATGCTCTTGAGCTCAGCAAAGTAAGATGCAATATCACGACCTCCTTGAGTAATACGGGTTTGTTTACACTGTAATTCATAAATCTGTGACTCATCAGTTGCGTCATAATACATATGGGTTGTACTCTCCCAAACATCTTTGGCTGTTGGTAGATCTAAGAATAAGTATACTAAATCAGGTTCCATGATTTTTTTCAACCATCCTTTAACAATGGAGTCCTTAATACACCATGAATCAACCTCTTTTTCCTTGGTTTGACACATGAGGCAACATCATCTTTGACCAAGTACTATAGTTCTTTCCATTCAACTGTATAGTAAATGAGGCAGCGAAATATTATTGAGAACTGTAACAATTGGTTGCGTCAAGGCCAGACTTTTTAGGGTTCCTGAAGCACTGGATTTTGCTACTGCGGTGGGGTTGTCTAGGGTAACTTCGAAAGCCATGCAGGAGAGAGAACAAGTTTGGATGGATTGGTGTTGTAGGAATCTTTTGCCGCACTAGGTTTGTGACGACAAAGGCTTAGCTGTTGTTTTGCAGCAGCTAAGGTTTTTTTTTATTTTTATAAGAGACCAGGATTAATCGGCTCTAATACCAACTCAAACTAAATGCAGGATTGAATAATTGTAATTGATATTATATTTCTCCAAGAGGAAGATATATAAACAAGTACAAGTTGACTTTTCCTACAAGGAAAAGTAATTAGCTAATTATAAGGAATTCTAACTAGGTAATAATTCTAATTGGGTAACATGAATTACATCAAAAAATTAAGAATCACTAGATCCCTGAATTATGGCTCATGCCAACGTAAACCTCTAGATTGATGAGTGAAATCTTCTCCCTACTCCTTCGTTTATGTATGAATTCCAACCAATCAAGTCAATTTCAAGTAACATGTCAGCTTTGTCGTTTTATGACCGCCTCAATTACTTGTTCAATGCAATAATTGCATATAAGTCAGTCGTCCCCAATAATTTTACCGAAGAAGACAATAGAGCTATACGAATGCAATGCATGTTGTATTTAGAATTATAAGGAAAATGTGTTTTTCCATCTTCTAATAGAGATGAAAATTGACAGGACCCGCCCCGAATTTCCCGGAACCCGAGACGAACCCTGCGGAAACCCCGGCATCGCACCCACGCCGGGTTCACTCCTTAAAACTATGTCCTCTTTTACCAGAGAGGATTTAGGGCACAAGACTTTCTGCCAAACTTTCGGCAGAGTCTCCCCTGTAAATTGAACATTCCCCAAAATTTCCACCTACATAAAACACATTTTATAACCCAACCAGCAGCACGCACAATATAATCTCATGCAATTTACATAAATGGCCTCCGGCCTTCAAATGATTCTAGCAGAACTGCCCACACTGTTTTCAAAATAACTTAATGCATCAAACATGCACATAACCAATTCGAAATCTATCTATGCACACCTTCGCTCACTCAGTCCACCGAACAAGCCTCAATTCAACCAAGTTTCGGGACCAACCACGAGGTCCGCATCATACTCGATAAAACCACCTAAGTGGTGTCTAGGTCGTGGGTGCACCTAGGCGCTATCCCAGGCTGCCTACGTACCCTACAAAGGGATCAAGCCACACGTAGCTCTTTCCTATCAATCCTGGCTCCTGATATCAAATAAACCATTACATCCATATAAATTCATACATTCTAGGGTTTATCCATCACAACACACCAAACACAATCACATAGCTCCCTTCATACGACGGGACGCACCCGGCCTCGTATGGGGTCTGTCTACACATCGGCTAATCCAAAGACGCGTGCTACCTCACACTGGGGGCCTGGCTACATTCTCACCATCCCTCACACAATCATATCTCCCCTCATACGTCGGGACGCACCCGGCCACGTATGGGGTCTGTCAACACGCCGGCTAATCCAAAGACGCGTGCGACCTCACACTGGGCCTGGCTACATTCTCACCAGCCATCACACAATCATATCTCCCCTCATACGTCGGGACGCACCCGGCCACGTATGGGGTCTGTCAACACGCCGGCTAATCCAAAGACGCGTGCGACCTCACACCGGGCCTGGCTACATTCTCACCCGCCATCACACAATCATATCTCCCCTCATACGTCGGGACGCACCTGGCCACGTATGGGGTCTGTCAACACGCCGGCTAATCCAAAGACGTGTGCGACCTCACACTAGGCCTGGCTACATTCTTACCAGCCCTCACACAATCATATCTCCCCTCATACGTCGGGACGTACCCGGCCACGTATGGGGTCTGTCAACACGCCGGCTAATCCAAAGACGCGTGCAACCTCACACTAGGCCTGGCTACATTCTCACCAGCCCTCACACAATCATATCTCCCCTCATACGTCGGGACGTACCCGGCCACGTATGGGGTCTGTCAACACGCCGGCTAATCCAAAGACGCGTGCGACCTCACACTGGGTCCTCACCAGCCCTCATTCTCACCAGCCATCACACAATCATATCTCCCCTCATACGTCGGGACGCACCCGGCCACGTATGGGGTCTGTCAACACGCCGGCTAATCCAAAGACGCGTGCGACCTCACACTGGGCCTGGCTACATTCTCACCAGCCCTGGCCTGGCTACATTCTCACCAGCCATCACACAATCATATCTCCCCTCATACGTCGGGACGTACCCGACCACGTATGGGGTCTGTCAACACGCCGGCTAATCCAAAGACGCGTGCGACCTCACACTGGGCCTGGCTACATTCTCACCAGCCATCATACTATCACTTGGGCCTGGCTACATTCTCACCAGCCATCTTACTGTCACTTGGGCCTGAACATAATCACAATATGGGGGTACGAGGGGTAATGCGTATAGCACTGTAAACTAACATTCAATCTCTTTATATATCATTACACATCCACACAATTAATTAAATATATCATATAATTTCTAATCATACAATAACATCAACCAATAAAACATTCCATAAACTCCCCCATTTAAATTCACCAATTTATATCCTAAACCCACAATATCCATTTAACTCAACAACGCTCAAGACCTGTCACTAAGGTCATCCTAACCCTCAAGGAAAGGTAAGACTATCTCGGGAGTCTCACAGTCAACCTAGGGTCAAACGGGCCTGCGGGGCCCACAACCTCCAAATTCCGATCCGAAAGTTCCTATAGGTTCTATAGGCTCTAGGACACATGTCCTGCAAGTTTGGTCCAGATCGGACAGTCTGATCGCTCACGATCACACAATCGGACGATTACTAAAACCCTAACCCCAGGGTTGGCATTTCCGGAGTATCCGGGACTCCGTTTTACGATCCGTCAAATCCTACACGATCCTGGTAATACTTAGATCAACATAATATAACTTCAGGACCATCCAACGGTCCAAACCTAGCGAACCCGGAAAATACGCGATATGCGATATCCGTTCGGGACTCTAACGATATCCAAATTGAGATCCAAGCGCACCTACGCGCTCATGACAACCTGAGGATCCCATTGGGACAAAAATCCCCCTCAGCTACAGTGCCCACGCACCGCCCACGCGCCGGCAGAGCGTGGGTGTCCAAAGCGATAACCCATCGCCGGAAAAACCACAAATCACGGCTCAAGACTCCTACCCTAGGTAAAACACCTAATTTGGAGTCACTTTTGTTCTTGGACGTACCCCAAAAACTGACCGGAAGTAGCCGGAATCGCGATCCCGAAACCGGCCGAATTTCAATTCGTAGATCGAGCTACTTACGCTACAAATTGATCAATTCCTACCCAACAGGCAGCTAGAGCTCAGAAAATAGGTGAGAAACCATACCTCACTTGCCGGAATCGGTGGCCGGACGACGGAGAACGAAGCCGGCGAATTTTCTGTCAAAACCGGAGCTTTTCTCCTCGTTTTCCGGCGAAATCACGGCGGCTGGCGACGGGACCTGGCCGGGGTAGGAAGAGGACGGCGGCCCGGTCATTTTGGTACCGGCCCCGTCAACTTTGGTGGCCGGACGAGAGCACGGCCGGCCAAAACGTGACCGGCTGTTTCAGCAGTCGCGAACCAGAGGAGAGAGAGAGCGACGCGCGGGAGAGAGAGAGTGTATGAGAGACGGGGGCAATTCCGTCTTTTAACCAAAAATCCATTTTCCAAATATTTACGATTATGCCACTGAGCTTCTTTTGATCATATCTCTCTTGTTACAACTCCGATTCGAGCCCACTACGTGTCTACGGACTCATCTCACCGTGCTCTACGCAACGGTACAACCGGAATTCTCAAATTCCTTCCGGGGGTAAGAAAATGACTAAAATACCCCTATCCCACGGGTAATTTCTCAATTCCACTTAAATAAATTAAAACATGGGATAAATTTGGGGTCGGGGTGTTACAAAAATTCCTCCAGTGTGCAAAAGAAAAGTTTCTATTCTATGGTGATCCTTGTTTCTGGCCCCTAATCTGAATAATTCTTTAACTGAAAAGATTATATTCTATGGTGATCCTTGTTCTCACGAAATTTAATTAAATCAATTTTTATAAAAGCTCTCTCAAAAACCCCTAATCTCGATTCCAAAGCATATCTCCAAATTAGTAAAACACAAGCAAAGATCTCTATTTCCTTCCATCACTCTCACTTTGTCTTTCCCACATTTCTTTTCTTCTCTCTCTCTCTCTCTCTTAGAGCCCTTTCACCGGTTGCCCCCAACCAGGGCAGGACTCGGGCCAACCCGCAGGCAAAACTAGCCCGAGCTCAAAGGCAGCTGACGTCAGTGCCTGGGTTAAATTTTTTTTTTTACTGTTGGTGTGTGCTAACGTGAAAAAAAAATTGAATTTACATGTGCTGACGCTGTCAACCTTGACGTCCGCCAATAGTAACAATGGTGAAGCTAGGATTTCATGTGTGTGTGGGTCTCTTACAAATTATAAAGGATCAAAAGTTCGAAGTCACAATACATACGAAAAATAGTATATATATATATACACATGTAAAGAATTATATTGCTTATTGGTTGCAATCATAATTATCCACGATAAAGAGATAGACAAATACATTTTAAGTAAGAAAAATCGTGAGTAATAGACAAAGAGTAGCGATTTAGCAAATATTTTTAGAGTTTTTTCCCCCATTAAACCCGATAGAAAGAAAAAATCAAAATTTCACAAACTAAAAAAAATTTAGGTCCCTTCATGCATTCATATTATATATGAAAAAAATACTTTATGTAAAAATATTGACTAAGTATGAAAAATGGTTTTTCAAAATAATAATTTTCTCAAGATAATTTTTGGCGGCTTTTACTCCTTACACATCAAATAAGAAAACTTGATTTTATGGGATTTTAGTATAAAGTATATATTGACTTAATGAGCCATAATTTTTAGCATAAATCATATTTTGCATTAAAACTGATTTTTCATATTTTGATTCGGTGGGAATTTGATTGTCTAGTATTTTTATTTGAATCCAAATAGGGGGTACTTCCTTATGTACATTGTAAACTTAAATAAATGGAGCAATATAAAAAGTAAATGACAGTAAAAGGACAAAGACATTTACTTAAATATTGAAAATTGAAATAAGATAATCTGTACACCTGGAGTGCACCACCACCAATTGAAATAAGCTATAAGCAGGAGATGACAAGGAGATGACAACTCACTAGGTGATAGTGCTTCTAGGTTGACTATAATAAGGTGACGTGTCCAACAATAGTATGATGAAAGTTGTTTACTACAACTCTTAAACTTACATTTAGTTTTGCATGCAGGAGGTGATAAGAGAGATATCAAACAAGAAAGTATTATTACCAGAGGCAAATAAGGACCAAAGCCCCAAGTAACAGACTACACTAACTGGTCTAAACACGTTGTAGAACTTAAAGATATCACAACATGCATGTTTGCGTAGCGAAATAAGGACCGCCTATAATAGCGTTCCAGCTGTAAGTGGATAAGGATAATCTTTGTCCTCTAGGGTTTCGTCTAGTCTAGGGTCTTACCAAGTAAACACTCCTTAGTCTAGGGTCTTACCCAGTATACACTCCTTAGTCTAGGGTCTTACCCGGCATACACGCATTCTTTGTAAGTGGACATAAACCATTTGTATTGATGCTTTGTAAGTCTATATAAATCATTGAACTGATTCATTGTCAAGCAAGGCACTTGCACATTTTTCGAGAACTTTTCCATTTTTCCAGCAATCTTTTTTTGCTTGTCGAATTTTGATCTCATAAAAGAAAACCATGAACGTTGATCATGGTCATCCACCTCAGCAGTGGTCGCATGGTCTTTGTAGCTGTGTAGAAGATAAATCTACATGTAAGATATAAATTCACTCTGCGGCCAAAATTCACTTTGTCTATTATAGTTACATGTCAAGTTAAATTTATACCAAGTAACATTTTTTAGCACTTCTTTTATAAATATATATCTACTCAACCCACCCATTTGGTGAAATTGATCTTGTGGTGTAGGTTTCATCACATGGTGTTTCCCATGCGTCACCTTTGGCCAAATCGCAGAAATTGTCGACGAAGGACAACATTGTAAGTGTCACAAGACCAAAAAGATTTCCCAAATCTACAAACATGGCGAATTTATTATTTTTCCCTCAAAGTAGTTGTATATATAACTAGTCTCTCACATTTAGTTCTCTAATAATAATCACGTGAACATTTAGTGTGAGAGAACGGTTGCGATGCATAGACTATTGTATATGGAAAAGTTAACTTCTCCTTGCACCGAGTATGCCTGACTTTAATTATTAAGATGATTAGGTCAATGGTGTGTTACTAATGGTTGGATTTTGTAATTTTAGCTTGCCTTTACCATGGCATAGTGTACGGGTTCTTGATGACGATTTCGTGCCAGTGGGTCTACTCATGCATGTATAGAAAGAAATTGCGCAAAAAATTTGGTCTGCCGGAGGAGCCTTGCACTGATTGTGGTGTTCATTACTGCTGTGAATCGTTTGCCCTCTGCCAAGAACATGCTGAGCTCAAATCTAGAGGCTTCGACCCCTCCAAAGGTTTTAAACTAATCCTACACCACACATATATGTCGTCATCGTACAGTTATGACCTTAAATTTAACATTATTTACATCATTCGGCGGTACTTCAATTTATATTTTGTATTTGTTTTTATGATGTAGGTTGGAATGGGTCACCAACTGCTGCTCCACAGGTGCCTCCTTCCATGACCAAATGATCGCCAATATACTTGGCAGACAATTATGTCGTGTTCGTCTTCTCTATGTCTTTTTTGTTTTTGTTTGATGGAATTTGCTTTGTGTTGTATGAATATATATATTGATGTTGATAAAGTGCGTGAATAAGCGAGGATGTTCCAGATCCAATGTGCCGTTGTTTGTTTTGTGTTCGCATACATTTCACATCAACTGGATTAAGGAGTAAAAAAGTATTATTATTGTTCACCCATTTTAGATTTGTTTCTGTGATGGTAGGGTAAAGTTCCCATTGTCTTGAAAACCATTGACTGGTCAACAAGTGAACTTTCTTTTGTGTGCGAGCGTGCCACTGCTAGCAATGAAAATCCTAGCAGATTTCTTAAAAAAAAATAAAATGCACCCCAAGTTACTGATTTCTAAACAAGCGATTGTGAATTTGGGTGAGGAATATCTCACAAGTAAGTTCTTTTCTTGCCTCAAACTGGTGAAGACTTCACAATTTTTCACAGTACAAAACTGGTAGTTTTGGCCAAAATAAATGATTAAAAAGTGACTATTTTCAGACAGAACTGCCTTTTACAAAACTCAAAAAGGAAAGACCAACTCTAAAAAGACGAAAAGAGCGATGGACCTCAATTTCTGCTTGGATAGATGCTTCTGATTCGGGGTGGACTGGGTATGTCTGTGCTGGATTGAACTATCAACACCTTCAGCTATCAAGTTCCAACCATAAATCGATATCAATGTTCGAGTGTGGGAGAGCTTTAATCTATTTCAAGCCTTAGAAGGCTTTTTGAACGGGCAGAATTGGGACCTCTTCAGTCTAGAATGGGCAGAAGTGGCTGGATTTGATGATTACTGACTGAAAAAGGGAAGTTATTTGTTCTTGCAGAGAAGAACCATCAACAGTCAGTTCTTTATGGTGATCACCTCTCTCCTTTTTGAAAGAAAACCTAATCTCTTTTTGACCTTTAACTCCTCTTTGTAAGTGTTCAATCTACCATGATGGTTAATTTGATTTTCCAAATGAACAACTCCCTGCACCCTACTTATCTCTTTAGAAAATATAGTCTGCTTATCCCTTGGAAATGATGCATGTCATGATGCAGAATTTATATAGAAAGGGACTCTGATCTTCTTTTGACTGAAAAGGCTGGAGACTTTTGCCTGTTTAAGACCTACCTTTATTAACTCCCTATCAATCTAGTTGAAATTGCTGACTTTTCAAAGTCAGGTAGTCACGTGGGTTTGCTTCTATTTTGAGTTTTTCTCTTTTCATTTGATCATGCTAAGCCCAAGTTGAGTTTTGGGATTGTGGGCTGATTTCTTTTCTCTGTTTTTCCAAAGCCCAAGTTTATTCTCGTGGGTTGACAGGTCCTCGGCTGGGTTTTCCCAATTTTGGGCTCTTGATTCAAATTTAAACAAAAAAAGGTCCAAACTGCTTGGATTTTGATATTGCTTCGTCTTTCTAGGCCTCCAGCGTTGGGCTTAGTGTGTAGAATTTTGGCCCAAACAATTATAACTTGTTAACATGATCAACTACAAATAAATTCCTATAGCTTATGGAATTGTTGTCCACATGACAAGGGAAAGATCTGACATACTAGTATCTTTGTATCCTCCTCAAAAACTTCACTTATAAGGAGCAGAGTTGTTAGGTTTGGCAGATTCTCTAGTATTCCCATTTGGTAGTCTCAAAACGACGACAACTTGATCTCCTCTGGATACGATTAAGCACGCTGCCTACAGATTTGAAAATTTACTACAGATTTTCCAAGGGAAGTGACAATCTTATCTACAGTTTTAGGAGATTGGTTAATCCAGCAACATCATTCAAATCACAATACTCACTTGAAAGAAAATCTAAGGTCTGTAAATGGCCAAGAGTAGATCGCTTCAGGTTACTGCTTGCAAGTAGATTGTAAGACTTTGAATTTGCCCCACTGGTGTTGCCTTGGCTACCATAGAAGAAGTAACAGGATTAATTGCCTTATTTTCCTGCAAAGAATAGCCAATCTGGAGAAAGCTTTCCTCTTATGCCTTTAACAAACACAAGTCTCTTATAAGGTCATGGATCTGACACGTTTTAATTGTCCCAGTTGAACCGCTTCTTCCCACTTGAACCACACACCTTTCCACCAACTCAGTTAAGCAATTGTGCGCTATATTCTCCATTGTTTCCCCTAGACTATGTCTTTGTTGTCTCGATGAGATATAGATGTTTTATTATGCACATGTATTCAAATATCAATAAATTCAAAGTTCCACATCAAACTTCAAATATTCAACATCTATATCTAGTTATTATCCAATGAGATGGCAACACGTGCATAATAAAATATAAATAAATAAATATCCAAGTAGATGGTTTGGTTTGATTTCGGCCAAATTGCAAAAGCTACATACCAAACTGAACTATTTACCGTTCGATTTGATTTTAAAACCGTTTGAAATGATCTTATAAAAAATCAAACAAAATCGATAATTACGGTTTGAATCGGCCAATTTAGTTGGTTCGACCAAATTGATGCCCACCCCTTTTTCCAAGTGCTTGACAATATTTTGAAAACTGTAAACTCCCAAAAATTCTTAGGAAAAATATATATATAAAAACCTTTCTATCATCAGATATAGGGCCTTCCAAAATTTGGAATCTCTTGGCCCCTATATGAATAATAATAGAATATATATATATATATATATATATATATATTGAGGGTGAGAAAATACCGATATCAGGCCTTCCAAATATTGCTATCTTCTCTAATAGTGCCAAACTCTCATTCTCATTTAGTGGCTGGAGTTTGTGGAGGAAACAATTTCTATTTGGGGGCAAAGCGACTGCTTCATAGCGTGTCGTAAGTAATATTGTGCTCTCTGTTTTCTCATTTGGAAATGCAACATTCAAAAAATTCCATGTCTCGAAACTCCAAATGTCATCAAGTATCACCAAACATCTCATTTCTTGCATGACACAAAAAAACTTCTTTGCTATTTCATCATATGTCATTCCCTTAATATCTTGTCTTTGTTCTTTGGTAGCAGAAATGAGTTTAATGAAAATTCCTTCCCAAACATTTCTTATTTCACACCGTTGAGATACACACACCCAAGCAAAACTATGAAAATGTTGCCTAACAATTTTATGATGATAAACCTGTCTTGCAAGGGTGGTCTTCCCTAAACCATCCATCCCCAAAATAGATACCACTCAATGACGATTTTCATCTTTTACTAAATGCATAACCAATTCTTCAAGGTTGTACTCTAATCCAACAACATCACGTTCAATAACATGAGAATAAGTTCGCCTTAGTAGTCGTTGCCTCTCATGCAATTGTAAGAAAGATTCACCTCCAATCTCTGTTGGTACCCTTGCAATATTATAACTTTGCAAACTTAATCTCAAATTAGAAATTTTGGCAGTAATGTTCTCAATTTTTAACCCAATCTTTCGAACATCAACCCCTTCCTTGAAGATTTAGGCAAATCTTCTGAGAATATTCTTGATGCCCCTGTTCTTCTTGGAAGCCACTTTCAAGCCATAGGTTTCAAAAACATGTTCCAAATCATAAGCAACATCTCTAGTTTTGGCAACCCAAACTTGTACTGTTGCATCTTGTCCTTGTATTGCATCTGCATCTTTGAGGAAGCCCTGCATCAATTGTAGCTCAGTTTGTGCAACCTCAACTTGGTGGCTCACTCCAGACAAGAACTTGGCTTCCTGAGTGGCGAAGTCTTGGACCCTTTCGAGCACAAACGAAACAACTGCCTCAGCCATGCTATGTGTGGAAGCAAAATATCTCACCCTAGGACAAATAATTAGGCAAATCAATTTGGGATTATTTGACATAATTGGGAAGTACCTAACCGAATTGGGAGTTACTCGAATTAATTAGGAGGTTACATAATTCAAATTGGATGTATTTGAGCATCACCTTAATTAGGGATTTGGTTAAATCCCTAATCCTTAAAGACACCAACCTCGCTGAGGCTCCCTATAAATACTTGGCTACACACAAGGATTGAGGTACGTTTGAATTCCTACTGAAATTCCACATAAGTTATCCCTCACAAACCCTTCTCCGCCATTTTCTTTCTCTCTCTCACACAAGGCTCCGGCCTCCACACGCGGCTCCGGCCACCCGGTTTCCTTGAAACACCTTACCTAATTTAGGCATCGGAGAACCTTTGGCCAATACCCCCCGAGTGTGGTCCTTTTACTCCAATCTGTTTTGCAGGGAGAAAGAGAAACGGAGAAGACGAAGGAATCTTAGGCGAATATTCTAGTGGGACGAAAATCGCTCCCACAAATTGGTGCTTTCATTAAGAGCGAGAAATAATACTCAAAACGTGCTCCAAATCCATTTTCAATACATTTTTTCAAACAACCATGGTTGATACAAGACATACGAAGAGTCACATCACCACAGTGGACCCGTCTCACGGATTCATGGTGGAAACCTCAACGCAACCGCACGAAATCGTGGCTGCCACGCCTTGCAGTCGTCTCCTAGTGCCTTGCAGCCACCTTCAGCTGCTGGAATTGCAGAACAGCCACCACATGACCCCGTGATCTCCACATCCTTGCAGCCGCAAGCGCAAATTGCCGAAGCTGCTTTGCCGCGCCATCCTGCCATCGGAGCACAGCATCAGTTGTACCACTCAATTGCCAAAATTGTTGCATAGCCCCACAGCTACTTTGACTCATCTACAACCACGCTTGACGTATGCACCTGTGTACACGTCCAACGGAGCCCTAGCCCATATGCCGTTGGGCCCAATGCACACCACTTTACTTGACCCGCGCAGTCAAGTAGACCTTAACTCACGAGTTGATCAACTCACTCAAAAGGTCAACGATCAAAACAACCTGATTGGCCAGCTACTCGGGCAGATCAACTTGAATTAAGGCCCTAACCTTGGACCTAGTGACAAGGAGAGGAGGATGCACGAGCAAGCCGGCGAGCAGTTTGAGAGGTCCCAGGCTGGTCAGACGGGAGCAAACGGGCAGGGAAGAGGACGAGATTGTGTAGACGACATGCAGACAACTGCAATCTGTACTCTGAGCCGTTCGGGGCTAGGTAGAAGGACCAATGTGCTCGAGAGGCTAGGCCCACAGTCCAATGTCCACACCCGCTTGGGCCCACAAAGAGCTCAAGTTTGTGAGCAGTCGCGTGATGAGCGCAACGATCAACGCCCACCAGCCCGCTTGAGGACCAACACGCGGCAGCAAGCTGTAGAGGGATCCTCCCAAGCTCAACCTTCTCATCTGGCCCTACGGGCAGGTCAACCAAGGGGATCGACCCTTGAGAGCTGAGGAAGAAGTTAGCCAGCGGCAATTGAAGTCGACCCGAGCAACCCTCCGTGTAGGCAGAAGATGTTGATCGATGCTCACCAGCCCGCTCGTGGACCAACACGCGGCGGCAAGCTTTAGAGGAATCCTCACAAGCCCAATCTCCTAATCTGCCCCACGGGCAAGGTACCCAAGGGGATCGACCTTTGGGAACAGAGGAAGAAGTTAGCCAGTCACGCTCGAGGCCCCGAAGACGTCAGCCTGAGACTCTAGCCCTACGGGCAGAAGATGTCGAGAAACTAGTAAATGACCGACTCCAAAGTCTCCAACTTAAAGGAAGCATAGAGGAGGCCATGCGCAAGGAAATTGATCGAGTCGACTGTTCGCCATTTACCGACAAGGTGGAATGAGCTCCGTTGCTGAAGCGGTTCACAATGCCATCCATCACTCCATTCAAGGAGGACTCTGACCCTGAGAGCTACTTAAGGCACTTCAAGAGCGCTATGATCCTGTACAAGGCAGACGACGCCCTAATGTGCAAAGTGTTTGCAATGACTCTGGGAGGAGCAGTTTAAGACTGGTTCCACACTCTTCCTCACATTGGTTTATTTGCACTTCCTTTTCCTCACTTCTTTGTCTTTTCACTTCCTTGCCCTCCCTTCTTTTTCTTTGCAGATCATCTCCCTCATTGCTCTTTCTTTGCAGTTCCTCTCCCTCACTGCTTTTTCTTTTCACTTCCTTTCCCTCACTACTCTTTCTTTGTGCTTTCTCTCCCTTGCTGCTTTTTATATTCCCTTGCTCTCCCTCACTTATTTTCCTTTGCGCTTCCTCTACCTCACTTGGTTTTCTTTGCACTTCATCCCTTTCAATCCCCTCATCTTCCTTTTCCTCTCCCGCATTTCTATTACTTGGCCCTTCATCCCATTGAATGTTATCCACTTCCTCACATCCCTTAAATAGATGTGAGATGGCACAACGATTCGTCCTCTCTTTCAATAAAGCTAGGTCCCTCCTTACTTCCTGCTCAAACTGAGGACCTAAATAGTGGTCTAAAAGTTTTTCCATCCATATGACCTTTAACTCAATGACGTCCTTTTCCCGCTTTACTTGAAACAACTCGGACCTCAACAAGCTTACCACCTTGTTCAACTCATCAAGGTTAGCAGATGAAGAAGGGATTGACTCTACCGAGACAACAGCAGGGAGATCCTGTGGCCAACTCCAATATGGTTGTCTCATTTCCTCTTCACTCGAACGTAGCGCCTGTAACTGAACTGACTGTTTCAGAATACATACAAGATTCATATTCAATCATTCTACTTAATAATTTCATTGAATCTTATAAACAATTTCAAAGGCTGCAAACCAAACCTCTTTGCTATGGAAAAAATAATTGTTCAACTTTCTCATCTCGGGAACAGACGTAGTAGTTCTCCATCGCAAAATACGCGGGGACAGCTGTTGGATAAACACCTTGCAGTAATTAAGGTCCGTCATTCTAGGAATTAATTCATATACCCAAATCTACACAATTCACAGGACAAAAGTCATTATTTAAGTTTTAAAGTCCACAAAGCATAATTGACATGAATATTATTACCATGTACCTGGAAAGCATACATGAAATCTTTAAAACTCCAGCCACCCTTTTGCACTTCACCATGCTTATCCTTCTTGCCCTTCTCATTTCTCTGGCTCGTTCCCGTTACCTTACTTTTCCCCTTCCCTTTTCCCTCTTCATTTTCAGAGCTTTTCATATACTTTGTTGGTCAAAGTACATCAAACCCCACGGATACCTGTTGAATGCATCAAAGTCCTCTACAAAGGTCAGGTAATTTAGATTGATGTTCAAATGCTTGTCCCTTCCCAAAACCACTAACTCAACAAAGTAAACAAGAGCTAGCTTGTATATGTCATCTTCCTCTGTGCACCTCAGAAATGCTTCTTCTAAAACATTACATGTAATTCCTTTGTCTATAAAATATCTTTTCTGAAGTCTAATTTCATCAATTTCTCCACTGGAAACTTTAGGCACTTCCCCAAAACGAAGCCCTGTGATCAAACAGAAATCCTAACGAGTGAACTGAGCAACGTCGCACCCTGTTAAGAAACTTCGTCCATCTTCACACTCTGCCCTGCTACTCTACGCAACACAACCCCATGCACAATCTGCCCGCTAAACTGAATCTTATATATATATATATATATATATATTCAGAAGATGGCCAAAGCATGATGTCTTGAATTGTTCTAATTGTTCGGCAGTCAACTTCGCTCAAATTGCAGCTAGGGATGATTTTGCATGTGAGCAGTTGTTCACCCGTGACGAATATGCCTCTGACTCTGGCCATACCAGCTCCATGTTGGATCTCATTTCCTAAAATACAAAATGAAATAACGTGAACACATATACTACCACGTATTTGCACAATCATATTGGTATTTACACAACTAGTCAACCAGGCACATTACAAATTTTACAAAGTTCATGCGCATAGGGATTACTGATCGCAGGCTTTAACATCATCAAAGCAATATGGCAAATTTTGTGCAAATACCTGTTAATGCAATGATTTTGTGAATTACAAGCAATATCATATGTTTTATTTATGGATCCAAACTCCAATCAATGGTTAATGCATGAGTGAGTATGAGTGCAATCTGGGCAAGTTCTGCACTTCACACACATGACAATTATTGTCATCTCATACACAACACAAAATAAATAAATAAATAAGAAATCTGGTGGAAGGAAGCAAAGCAAAGCATCTGCTCTGCTATCTGTTTGCTAAGCCATTGCCACATCCTTATTTCTTTCTAGCTTTTTCTTCAGTCAGCCACAATCGTCATAGATCAACCTTTATTTCAAATGCTTTGCACTTTTATTCATGAGTTTATTATTATATGTTCTCATTTTTCACAGGCAAATTTAGTAACAAAGGAAATAATATTTATTTCAAAAAATATATAAATTCTAGCGCTAGAGAGGTAATCTGCATTGCTTCAAATGTATAAGGTTTTGAGGGCCTCCTCCAATTCAAAACCATTATCTTATTCCTATCATTATTGACATGTTATTGGCATGTTATTAACATGTTATTGACTTGATTTTCATTCGATTTTTAACATATACCCAAGCAAAAATTAACATGCAAGTGAAACACAAAGAAGAGATGCCAAATCCAACAACATTGATGGTACAAATTGGGGAAAACCATTACTCTAACCCCAATTCAACACCATTATCTTATTCCTATCATTATTGACATGTTATTGACTTGATTTTCATTCGATTTCTAACATATACTCAAGCAAAAATTAACTTGCAAGTGAAGCACAAAGAAGAGATGCCAAATCCAACAACATTGATGGTACAAATTGGAGAAAACCGTTACTCTAACCCTAAACTCAAATTCCATAAATTACTCACCAAATGTTGGTTATTGAACAATCACAAGGTGTTTGTGCGGGGTCTTTGTGCAGCTTTGCTCCACAAATGGAACCTATCACTTCCAACGAATATGACTTATCTCCTTCCCCTTCCACTGCTTCGCCCTTTCACTGTTTTGGAATCCAAGCCTTTGCCCCTTCCACTCAAAATAAATACTTTTTCACGGTTTAGAGAACGGAGTTGCGTTCAACTGTTGCCTTCAACCGTTTCTCAGAGCTTAGCGGTTTCTCAGAGCTATGAGTTTTAGAGTGATGAGTTTTTTCTCTTCAAACTTCGAACTTGCCTCTTTTTTATTTTTTTTTGGGACCAACTTCAATGTTGGATATTAAATTCGGGTTTGGGTTCCTCACCTACCCGATTGCACAACTTTATCTCAATTCTCCCTAGCCCTTGGATTGATCTGATGGCTATAAAGTGAACCCCTTATAACTTTCCACTCATTATAGTCTGAGCGCATGGGAATAGGTCATGGGCCACCAATTTAGAATGTCTAGCCCATAAATACATATCGGTTGAGTCATCCTAGGGTTTTGGATGCTTACCGTGTTGCCTTGATTAAAGGGAGAAGTTAACCATGCTGCCTTGATTTTTGTAAATTATGAGTGATTATAGGTGATTTGATTTTGTATCTCTCTCTCTCTCTCTCTCTCTCTCTCTCTCTCTCTCTCTATATATATATATATATATATGTCTTAATCCTATATTTATTTAAGACCTATAAGTTCTCATGAGCGAATATCCCTCTTGTGAAACAAAGTCATAATTTTTTTTTTGGTTATTGTGAAAATATGAATGCTAAAGCTATCAGCCCCAGCAGACCAATTGGTCCGCCGGTCCTTTTGGCTGTAGAGAGTCCTACATGTTAGATATGGGAGTGGATCCGCTGTCCTCATTTTTCATGTCCCTTCATGTCTTCTTTCTAATTTTTCGACAAGTGTCCACCTACTACCCATGTGGATCTAGCTTTTGCTTTTGTACATCTCGACCAAACAACCCTACCATATTTATTGGTTTTTATTTAACAATTATTTCCATGAAATTTGAACGAGTGGTTCAAGGCGTAGCATTGGAACTGCAATGTAGACTTTTGTTTACCGAGGATACTCATGAAAGAAAAAGTACAATGTCAATGGCACAACCCAGTCCTAGGAACCAAATGGCGAAGCCATGAAAAGAACTAGTTGTAAATTATATGCGTCAAATTATATAGATATGTGTCAATTCAAACTCTGCCTCAATACGCGTGACCAATAATGTAATCCAACATCTTAATTAAATAGGTATATGGATAGCATCAAACGCATCTGTGTTGACCTATTCTTATTATCACTCAATTGCTCTAACACTTAATTGTTAGTCCAATTAGCATATTCCCATTGTTGCTGTTGATGATTTGTTTTATCGTTAAGGAGTTTTTCCTTTTCATTTTTGTTATCTATATGGACCTTGCCAGTGTCTTTTTTTAGAGGATATCTTGGCTGTCAGTAATGAGTCAACTTAACATTAATTTTCTCGAAGATAAAACAAAACATGGCCTGCTCTACCATGAGAAGAAGCATATATAATTAATCAATGTCACAGGTGAACTGCCAAAGACGTTGTCTGTTCAAATGTTGTTGGATGTTGCGGTGGGGGGGTTGTGGTGTATAAATAGAAAATCTTGGGAACCTCATAACCACCAGCACTTACCATTTTTTCTTGGTTTTGTTCTGCATTGCATTTGAAAAGAAAATTAATTTGTTTGCATTGCGAAAGCATGAACGTTGAATATGGCCATCGCCCTCAGCAGTCTAAATGGTCGGGTGGTCTTTGTGACTCTGGAGAAGATGTTACTACATGTAAGATATAAATTCTCTCTCCGGGCAAAATTCACTTTGTCTATTATAGTTACCTGACAAGTTAATTTTTCATTCCAAAATACCAACAGTAACATTTTTTTAGCACTTCTTTTATGAATTTGTACATATATACATCTACTCAACCAAGCAATTGGTGAAATTGATCTTGTGGTGTAGGTTGCATGTCATGCTTTCTCCCATGCATCACCTTCGGCCAAATCGCGGAAACTGTCGACGAAGGATGAAGTTGTAAGTATCAAGACCAAAAAGATTTCCCAAATCTATAAACATGGCGAATTTATTTTTCCCCTTTAAACTATTGTACATATAATATAATCACTTAGTGTGAGAGAATGATCGATGTATGCGACTGTTATTGTATATGAAATGGTTAATTTCTCCATGCGCCCGCTGCACCTGACTTTAATTATTAAGATGATAAGGTCAATGTTGCGTTACTAATTGGCGGTTGGATTTTGTAATTTTAGCTTGCGTTGCCCATAGCATAGTGTACGGGTTGTTGTTCACGATTCAGTGCCATTGGGTCTACTCATGCGTGTACAGAGAGAAATTGCGCCAAAAATTTGGTCTGCCAGAGTAGCCTTGTTGTGATTGTTGTGTTCATTTCTGCTGTGACCCGTGTGCCCTCTGCCAAGAACATGCTGAGCTCAAATCTAGAGGCTTTGACCCCTCCAAAGGTTCTAATAAACTAATCCTACACCACACGCATATCTCGTCATCGTATAATTATGACTGAAATTTATCGTTGTCAACATCATTTGGTGCTACATCAAATTTTATTTTGTATTTGTATTAATAATTTAGGTTGGATTGGGCCACCAACTGCTGCTCCACAGCTGCCTCCTTCCATGTTCAAATGATCGCCAATATACTTGCCGGACAATGTCTTGTTTGTCTTCGCCATCTCTTTTTCGTTTTTGTTTAATGGAACTTTCTTTGTGTTCCTTGAATTGATGTTGACAAAGTGTGTTTAAGCGAGGATGTTCCAGATTCAACGTATATGAGGAACAATATTGTAATGTATGTACTGTTTTCCCAGCTTATTTCGACCTCTTTCTACTGTCAAGTTTGCAACACTTTGCAGAAGGTTGTAGATGTCACAAGATACTAAAACCTGTAAGAACTATACATTATATATGCAGCAAAAGAGATGTCAAAACATGAACATTTTGATGCTCTTTTTCTCGAGCTAACGTTCCCAAATTTGCTTATTTTGAAGCTCACAACGCGGAGCCCTCAGCTCAGCAGCTCAGGTCCATGATGACAACTACATATCTAACAGCATTATCATGCTCCTGCTCTAGAATGCAATAATCCCTCCAAAATAGAATTTGCTTCAGTTGAATTTTTCGCTTTCAAAACTGATACTTCCATTAACACAAAGAAACAAGTCTACATCACAAGATAAACAACACCACCAATCAAACAATCACAGCAAAATCCATTCCAAAGTATTTCAATTCCTACAAACCATTAAATTTCCAATTCCCAAATCCTAGGAGTAGTAACAATCTGACAAGCTCAGCTGATTCCAGCTCAAATGTCTTAAACAGTCAAACCTGAGCAAAAGACTTCATCAACCAGTCAGCCAGCTTTCACAGCGTCGCACAAGTGTGGCACTGCTTTTTCAATGTCAAGTCCCAACTGCAGCTACAAACATGACAGATTAAACATTTGACACCCAGAACCCACTTCACCTAGAAATGCGGAAGCAAACATGACAAAAATAAGAAAGAAGAAGAAAAGAAGAAAATAAAAAACTTGTCCTTTCATTGCATCAGTGGGTCGTACGGTTCTCCAATTACAAGGGAAGGCACACATTGAATTTTACAGAAATCCTCTCCTTATTTCTGAATTTTTAGAGTTATCTAGGCACGCTGAAAATGGTTAATTCCCTGAGATTAGTAAGATGTGTCAGCCCATATGGAAGTGTCAATCCACTGCTCATATCATATGAGTTCAAACAATCTTGGTTTGACACGTATGAGGTGGACTACGGCGGCAAAGTTATGATCGGGGACAGCTCGGTCTGTAGAGTCGAAGGAACGGGTACAATCAAGGTGAAGATGCATGATAGCGTGGTTAGGTACATACCAAAGTTGAAGAAGAATCTCATCTCCCTTAGTACTTTTGACAAGAATGACTATTCCTACAAGGCCATGGGAGGGAAACTCATAATCTCAAAGGGTTGACTTGTGATAATGAATGGAGAGATTCAACCTAACTGCCTGTATCGACTATGTGATACAACGGTGACTGGTGGAGCATCTATATCTACAAAGAATGACTTTGATGATGATACTCAACTTTGGCATTTAAGGCTAGGGCATATGAGTGAGCGAGCAATGCAAGAGTTGCACAAACAGAAGCTTCTAAAGGGAGTACACAGTTGTAAACTTGAATTCTGCAAATATTGTACCATGGGGAAGCAGTCAAAGGTGACATTTAAGCTATAATACAAGAGAATATGAGCATGAGAGTGCTTGATTATATTCACTCGAATGTGTGGGGGCTAGCACCGGTCAAATCATTGGGTGGAGCTCGCTACTACGTCACATTTTTGGATGATTTTTCTAGAAAAGTTTGGGTCTATTTCATGAAGGAGAGATCTGAGGTCTTCACCGAATTCAAGAAGTGGAAGGCAGAAGTACAAAACCTTATGGGAAGGAAGATCAAGATCCTAAGAATGGAGATAAGGAGGAGAATATAACGACAGCAAATTTCTGGAGTTTTGCAAGAGCGAGGGTGTTAAGAGGTATTTTACCATGAAGAAGACGTCTCAACAAAATGGAGTCGTGGAGTGGATGACTAGAACTCTCATGGAGCGTGAGAGGTGCATGGGGATTCATGATGGCTTGCCCGAGGCATTTTGGGCTGAGGCGGTTATCCAGGCTTCCTATTTGATTAACCAGTCTTTATCGAAGTATATCGATTTCAAGTGTGCAAAAGAGGTATGGTATAATAAATCTATTGAGTATACTAATCTTAAAGTATTTGGATGTAGTGCCTATGATCTCATACCTAGTGACGAGAACCAAGTTGAAACCAAAGTCTCTTGAGTGCATATTCCTCGGCTTTGAGAACAGTGTGAAAGGTTTCAAGTTATGGGATCCAGTGAACTGGAAGAAAATACTCAGTATTGATGTTGTGTTTGATGAAAAGACCATGTCTATGATCAAAGTCAAGAAATTGGAGGTGAATGATGATGTTGTTGGAACAAAGACAACCGTTACAATTTCACCAAGTATGAGGGTGTTCGGGGATACTCCAAGTATGCAGTCAATTGAAAACGTTCATGAGGTGGTGGAGTCTGATACTGAGGTGAAAGAATTTGGGAAACAACAATAAACTCAAGATAAAGAAGAAGAAGAGGCTCAAGATCAGGTGGAGCCACACCATCTATAGCTAGGCCAAGCCCAAGAGAACCATAAAACCTCATCAATGGTTTGGATGGGGAAATGGATGCAGTTCTCTATGCTCTAAACATGAGTGAAGGGGATCCAACCACGTTCCAAGAAGTAGTTGAGAGTTCAGAGCAGGAAAGTTGGATGAGTGCTATGATGGATGAGATGGAATCTCTACACCGGAACTCTGTTTGGGAGTTGATTCCTAAACCCAAAGATCGGAAGATGATCTGCTGCAAGTGGGTGTTTAGGAAAAAGGAAGGAATACATGAGAAAAAGCCAACTAGATTCAAAGTTCATCTAGTGGGCAAGGGGTACTTACAAAAGGAAGAAGTTGATTATGATGAGATCTTCTCTCCAGTAGTGAAGCATACTTCTATACGGTTATTATTCTCCATAACGACACAATAGGACATGAAGGTGGAGCAAATGGATGTGAAGATGGCGTTCCTCCGTGGATATTTAAAGGATGACATCTGCATGAGTCAATCTCAAGGGTTCATTGAAGCAAGTAAAGGAAATCTAGTTTGTAGGTTGAAGAACTCTTTGTATAGACTCCAACAATCTCAAAGACAGTGGTACAAGCGCTTTGACACATATATGTTGCAGATTGGGTATAGAAGATGCGAATCAGATTGTTGTGTGTACTCTCATGTGTTCAAGGATAGGACGATCATCTTGTTGTTACTCTATGTGGATGATATGCTAATTGCATGTCAAGATATGTCAAAGGTCCAAGAGTTGAAGAGTCTACTTGAGAAAGAGTTTGACATGAAGGATCTTGGTCCCGTACAAAAGATCCTAGGAATGGAGATAAGGAAAGACCGAAATTTGGTCAAGTTGTGGCTGTAATAAGGCAAGTACATATATAAGGTACTTGAAAGATTCAACATGTTGGATTGCAAGCCCGTGTCTACTCCTTTGGCAAATCATTTTAGACTAAGTGCCCAATAAAGTCCTTCTAATGACAAGGAGAAGGATGAGATGAGTAAGGTACCGTATGCAAGCGCAGTAGGGTGTCTCATGTATGCAATGGTTTGCATATGTCTCGACTTAGCTCAAGCTGTGAGTGTGGTCTCAAGATACATTAAAAATCTAGGCAAACAAAATTGGAATGCAGTGATGTGGATTTTCTTGTGTTTGAAGGACATTAAGAAGTTTAGGATTTTATTTGAAAGACAACAAAGAAAGACATGTGTGTCGGGTTATGTGGATTCAGATTATATGGGGCACTTAGACAAGAGGAGATCTACTACGGGGTTTGTTTTTACTTGTGTTGGAGGACCAATTAGTTGGAGAGCGGTACTCAATCAGTTTGTACCTTGTCTACTACTGAAGCAGAGTATATGGTGCTAACGGAAGCTTCTAAGGAAGCAATATGCCTGCGAAGATTGGCGAAAGAGTTAGGGGTAGCTCAAGACTTGGTGGCGATTCAAAGTGACAGTCAAAGTGTTATATGCTTAGTCAAGAACCAAGTGTTTCACTGAAGGTCTAAGCATATTGATGTAGGGTACCATTGGATAAGGGATTAGGTGAATGATGGGGAGATTGCAATAGAGAATGTTCATACAAATGACAACGCTTCGGATTGCTTAACCAAGCCAGTTACAACTGAGAAGTTCAACCATTGTTTGAGCTTGCTCAATCTTGTTGCATGCTAAAGATTGAGGTAGAGCTCTTGGGAGTTACTAGAACGATTTCCAAGAGGTTTGAAGAGGTTCTAGGGGTGAATGATTTTCATGAGGTGTTTAAGGCTCACCAATGTGGAGATTGTTGGAGTTGGCTCACTTAAGGGTGCAGAAATAGGAAGTCTGGAGCAGAAATGACTCGTCGTTAGTTCCGGAAACGACTAGTCGCCCAAACCCGAGAGCAATGAATTAGTCTCTATGCAAAGTGACCGGTCACCACATCCTAGTGGTCTCAGCGTGTTTTGGAGTTTTACCTAGGTTTTTGGTATTTTGCTAGCCTACTTGGGTTAAACTATAAACAGGCACTTTAGCGCTAGGTTTTCATAACGTGAGAAAGCTAAGGCATCAAATTGGTAACCAAAGGGGTTTTTTCACATTAGTGAATTTCTCAGGGATCACCAAGGTCTTGCAGTGTTTTTGCACAACAGGCCCATCCAACTTCAGTTTGTATATACGAGGACAACTTGATACTATTTGATTAGCCTGCTCCTCATAACTTCTGCTCTTTACAAAATAATAATCGTTGTATACAAATGGAGATTGGATATGGTTAAGTGTGTTGCATATAGATTACAAGATTTCCTCCAGATTTTTCAAGGGGCTTGACACTCTTATGCTCAGTGTTCTAAGATTGTTTAATCCAGCAACATCTTTTAAATCACTGTACTTACTTGACAGAAAATCTAAGGTCTAGCCAAGAGTACATAGTTCCAAGTTACCGCTTGCTGTGTAACACTTCGGTAAATATAAATGTATTAAGTGTTTAATCTTCCATATCACATTTGCAATGAACAAATCAAAATATCGAACACGGAAATCAAGAGTTTGCAAGCATATCAAATTACAAAGGGATGACGGAAACCTTTTTATATTGCTATACCTCACACTTAGAAACTTTAAGTGGGCCATATTTCCAATTTCACTTGGCAACTCTACTTCTACTTCATCAACATCTTCAACCTTCAAAACTCTAAGTACTTTGAAATCCGTCAAAGAAGATAGTAATACTTTTTCACTTTTTGGCCTCCATTTTCCAAGGACAGAGTATAATAGAGACATGAAATGGCCATTTGTTTTATCTCTTGATGAAACAAACCCATCAGCATTTTCATCCAAGTAAATTGCACATCTTCGAACTTTCCCCAATGGTGTTGACTTGACTACCATATCAGAATTAAAAGGATTAGTTGCCTCATTTTCCTCTTCTGCCTTTAACAAACACAAGAGTCTCTTATAAGGTCATGCACTTGGCAAGTTTTAATTGTACTAGTTGAACCATTTCTTCCCACTTGAACCAAACACATATCCACCGACTCAATTAAGCACTTATGTGCTATATCCTCCTCCTTCATTGATTAGAGGATCACTTTAGTAGGTTTAAGGCAATAAACCTTACATTTTATATCATTATCATCAACATCATTCGGTTCTAATTACAGTTACGCTTGTATTTTGTTTTTGTATGTAAAATTTAGGTTGGATTGGCCACCAACTTCTGCTCCACAGGTGCTTCCATCCATGCACAAGTGATCTGGATAATACTTTGGCAGACAAAGACCTGTTAACAATTTTTTTGTTTGTTTAATTACTCAGTTTTAGGAATAAATGGTTTATTTGTATTCTTCATGTTTGAAGATTAACAATGTTTACAAGTGTGTGCTTAAGGGACAGCGTATTCCTGTCACAGCAAATTAAGATCCTTCCCATTACCCCATTTTCCATAATCTCTTTATTAATCCCAAAAATTCCAACCATCACCGATAACATATGAACATGTTAATATTAATAAAATAATATAATGATAATTAACAACATGTAAACACCCAATATCAAGAACATTAATCAATTTATAATATCAAGTATAACATAGTTCTCACGAAATTTAATTTAATCAATTTTTATAAAAGCTCCCCCAGAAACCCCCAACCTCAATTCCAAAGCATAACTCCAAATTAGTAAAACACAAGCAAAGCTCTCTATCTCCTCCAATATCCTATTTCCTTGCATCTCTCTTTCACTTTGTCTTCCCCATATTTCTTTTCTTCTCTCTCTCTCTCTCTCTTAGAGCCCTTCCACCAGTTGCCCCCAACCATGGCAGGACAGGGCCCAAGCCCAGGTGAGAGCTTCCAGCGTGCCAAACTTGCCTGGGCAAGTTGCGGGTCCCACCAAACTAGGCTAGCCCGAGGTCGAGCCCAAAGGTAGTTGATGCCAGCATGACATCAACGCCTAGGTTTAAAAAAATTTTACCGTTGACGCGTGTCAACATTAAAAAAAATTTTGAATTTACATGACGCTAGGCTAGCGACAACCCTGACATTAGCCAACGATAACACACCATGTAGAGCGTTCTGGTCGCTCCGATCGTCTTAAAGAACTATCAAAGAATATGAACGCAAGGCAGCCAGCTATAGGCAGGAGATGACAATTGACAACTCACTAGGTGACAGTGCTTCTAGGTTGACTATAGTAAAGTGACGTGTCCAACAATAGTATGATACAACTCTTAAACTTAGCATTTAGTTTTGCATTGCAGGAGGTGATAAGAGAGAGATATCAAACAAGTATTATTATAAAAGTATAGCAAATATATTTATATGCTACGGACAAAGGTAATTATAATTAAATATATATAATCAATTAAAGCATATAACTAAATATTTAGTAAAATATTTAATTTCCCAAAATATTAATATATTTTTAAAAATGCAGGGTTTCACACTTCCATCATTATAATTAAGTTTTTAGAGTCATATCACCAGACAATTGTATACTTCCATCGAGCTTTTGCTTTTGTACACCTGGACCATATAAATGTATTGGTTTTTATTCAACCCTGAAATTTGAACTCGTAGAAGAAAAATTAACAATGTCCGTGGCACAATCCAATCCACTCGCATAAAAAGTAACAATGTCCATGTCAGTGTCTTTTCTTAGAGGGTTCTCCCGCATAAATTTTGGATATATTTTCTTTTTTTTTTAAATGAAATAATTTGACAACATGTTTTACACGTTGTAGAACCCAAAAATATCAGAACATTCAGTTGCGAAATTTTCTCTAAATTTCATCTTGACAACGCGCATTAAAAGAAGGTTAGTGTACTACAATGTGCACTTGGTGCATGTTGCCAAAAGTATACTTCAACAACGTGCAGCAGACGGCGCGTTGTAGTGCAGTGTCTTTTCTTAGAGGGTTGCTGCTGGGTTAACATCATTAATAATAACATGGCGCCTGCTCTACCAACAGAAGAAGCATATGCCTATAATAGTGCGTTCTAAGCTGTAAGTGGATAAGGCCCACCTTTGTCCTCCAGGGTTTTGTCTAGTACTAGTCTAGGGTCTTACACAGTATGTACTGATTCTTTGTAAGTCTATATAAACCATTGTATTGATTCTTTGTCAAGCAAGGCACTTCCACATTTTTCGAAAACATTTACAGTCTCTCTCTCTCTCTCCCTCTTACATCTCCTCTTACATTACTGAAACTTTTCCATTTCCAGCAATCTTTTTTTCTGGTCGAATTCTAATCTCATAAAAGAAAACCATGAACGTTGATTATGGTCATCGCCCTCAGCAGTGGTCGCGTGGTTTTTTTAACTGTGGAGAAAGTTTTTGTACATGTAAGATAAAAATTCTCTCTGGGGCCAAAATTCATTTTGTCTATTATAGTTACCTGACAATTTAATTTATACCAATTGGTGAAATTGATCTTGTGGTGTAGGTTGCATGACATGGTGTTTCCCATGCATCACCTTCGGCCGAAACGCAGAAATTGTCGACGAAGGACGAAATTGTAAGTGTCAAAAGACCAAAAAGATTTCCCAAATCTATAAACATGGTGAATTTATTATTTTTCCCTTAAAGTGGTTGTATATATAACTGGTCTCTGACATTTAGTTCTGTAGTAATAATCACGTGATCACTTAGTGTGAGAGAACAGCTGCGATACATAGACTGTTGTATATGGAAAAGTTAATTTCTACTCACACCGACTGCACCTGACTTTAATTATTAAGATGATTAGGTCAATGGTGTGTTACTAACAGTTGGATTTTGTAATTTTAGCTTGCCTTTCCCATTGCATAGTGTACTGGTTGTTGTGGACGATTCACTGCCAGTGGATCTACTCATGCATGTATAGACAGAGATTGCGCCAAAATTTTGGTCTGCCGGAGGAGCCTTGTGGTGATTGTTGTGTTCATTTCTTCTGTGGACCGTGTGCCCTCTGCCAAGAACATGCTGAGCTCAAATCTAGAGGCTTCAACCCCTCCAAAGGTTTTAAACTAATCCTACACACATATATGTCGTCATTGTATAGTAATATACTATGACCTTAAATTTATCATTATTTACATCATTCCGCGGTACATCAATTTTTATTTTGTATTTGTTTTTATGATGTAGGTTGGACTGGGGCACCAACTGCTGCTCCACAGGTGCCTCCTTCCATGACCAAATGATCGCCAATATACTTGGCAGACAATTAATGTCGTGTTTGTCTTGTCCATGTCTTTTCTGTTTTTGTTTGATGGAATTTGCTTTGTGTTGTATGAATGTATATTGATGTTGATATAGTGCGTGTATAAGCGAGGATGTTCCAGATCCAACGTATTGTAATGAATGTGCCGTTGTTTGTTTTGTGTTCTGATACATTTCACATCAACTGGATTAAGGAGTTAAAAAGTATTAGTATAACATGATCAACTACAAAGAAAATCCTATAGCTTATGGAATTGTTGTTCACATGACAAGGGAAAGATTTGACATTTCAAAGATATTAGGTGTATGTTAACAAGCCTTCAAGAAGGACATCCAATGATCAAAAGTAATACCTTCAATATTGTTTCAAAATCCCAAGCAGTTGGCTTTTAAATTAAGCCTCTCACTCATAACTCACGCACCTATGAGCTCTCAAACTGAACAAAGAAAACAGACCAAAACAGGGAAGGCAATTTTTGTGCCCTCAGTGCTTGTGCTTCACCAGCATGGCCTTCAAGTGCCACAAAAATCTTTTACTAGTGAACGAAATTTACACATACGACATGCAAATCAAAAACAAAAAAAAAAAAAAAAAAAAAAAAAAAAAAAAAAGAAGAAAAATGAAAAAAAGAAGAGAGAAATTAAGAAATTACCTTTTCATTGCATTGGTGGGTCGTAGGGTTCTCCAATTACAACTGAAGGTACATGTTGAATTCTACAGAAATCCTCTCCATCTTCCTGAATCCTACTATGGAGTTCTCTAGGCATCCTGAAAATGGTTAATTCCTTGAGATTAGTAAGATATGTCAGCCCATCTGGAAGCGTCGTCAATCCACTGCAAAACCATATTCGCAATCGCCAGAGACTAGGCATGACTCCTTCCTCTACACTCCACTCTGTTATTTCGTCCACACAAAAAACTGAAAGAAATTGAAGAGAAGGAAAGCCTTCTTTGGAGAAAACAAGTATCTTTGTATTCTCCTCAAAAACTTCACTTATAAGGAGCAGAGTTGTTAGGTTTGGCAGCTTATCTAGCATTCCCATTTGGTCGTCCTTGAGACTACAGCTACAAAATTCTAACTTGGTGAGGTGGTTATTCTAAATACATCGGATAATATAGGACAAGTGAAGTGGTTATTCTACGAGGGCATCGCAACAATAAAGACATGAAGTTATGATACAAATCAACTACAACATTTATGAAAATACCGACGCTAAACTAATTATAGACATCGGAAAATAAGAAGTGAAGTGGTTCTTGTGAAAAGGCATCAGTGGTATATAAAGAGCTGATGTTGTCATCAAAGACATCAGAAGTCAACATAATTTGGACGAAAGTCAACAATTGAAGCTCATTAAGGCATCACTTTGGTTGAAGAAACCAATGTTGTTTCTGTAAAAGGCATCGGGTTTTCTCCGATGCCTTTTATACCCCCCCTTTAGCATCACCTTACGAGGCATCAGTATGTGATAGGAAAAGGCATCGGTGAACCAATGCCCATTAGCTTTTCGTAGTAGTGTATGTCAAGAACATTCTCTGCTCAAATCTAGAGCGGCTTGGACCCCTCAAGAGGTTCTAATCTAAACCCTATATTAGTACAATCATCAAGTTATTATGAACCTTAATTATATATTTTATATCATTATCATCCACATCATTTGGTCCTAATCACGGTTAATGCTTTTATTTTGTTTTTGTTACATATTTAGTTTATAACATATGCAGTTAAATCCATATATATATATATATATATACGTGTTATATTTTCAGAAATTTTTCTTATTAGTTATTAAAAATAGTAATATTATAATAAATATATGTTTTGATGTAGACAGCTTTATCTCGTTGTTACTGTACTTGAATGGCTAAGTTCAACAGTCTAGTTGTTATCTAAATCTTTTTACAAACACACTTTAGACTCACAAGTGTCATTATATCTAGGTGACTAATTAAGCTCTATTTTAGCATGAGGTGTTGGGAATCTAGTAATAGTTATCCTAATCTTGGAGCCCAAAATTCTCACATGATCATGACCTCCCCACTAATTAGAACTAATTGGTTCTTCCCTAAGTATTACTATAAATAGGACCTTTTTCCTTTGTTTTTTAAAGTACTTAACCTTGCATGAAAGTTCATGCAAAGAGAAAGAAAAACGTAGAGAGAGAGAGAGAGAGAGAGAGAGAGAGAGAGAGAGAGAGAGTAGTGATAAAATTCTCAGGAGGAGTTAGGGCCCATATGTAGCTTGTGGTTGTTTTTCTTAATTTAGAATTAACCTTGAAAAAGAGGTAGGGGTTTCTTGGGGGCCTTTTACATTAGATTGATTTAATTAAATTTCGTGAGCATTATATTATTTTTTTTTTTTTTTTTTTTTTTTTTTTTTTTTTTTTTTTTGGTTTGTGATTATGCATGGTATTATAGTTTGGTTGATGTTCCTTGTATTAGGTATTTACATATTCTTAACTATTTGAACAAGTTGGCATAATTATATATACATTGGTGATGTTTTAAATGGTTACATTGTTGTGAAGGATATGTGAAAGGCATGATTGTATCATGTCATGGAAATTGGCTAGAATTGTTGGGTTGAGAAAAAATGATGGAAAAGAGGGTAATGGAAATTATCTTTTGTGTAGTTGAGTCTAACTCTTGGCATGTGCCAGATCTCAAAGATCCCACAGTGCACATGGTTTTTATTGGGTGATACAGGACTAGCGACAGAGAATTATAAGCATTTGGGACCAAGTGGTATAAGCATGGTATAGGACGTGCAAGTCTGCTTGTCCAGTTATACGGGAGTAGATGAAGAGCATTCATGCATTAATTATTATTAATAATGTGATATTTGGCTATGTGATTGTATGTCACTTAATTTAGTTATATCAATTTACCGTGAAAAAGTTTATGTGCATACTGAGCTGTGGTTTCGCTCACCCCCTAACAGATTTTGTAGGTACTAAACCTGAAATCTAGGACTTGTGATGATTGTGGCTTGTTTATAGAGTGTATTGCATACATAGCTTGTGGTTGAATAATGAGCTACTCTTTTAGTGAACTCTTGAGTAGTTCTAACTAGTAAAATAAAAGTAAAAATGTAAGATTTCGGATGTTGTTTCCGTTGAATATTCTATGTGAAATATTTATTTATTATAACTTTTATTAAATTCTATAATTAAGATGTGAATCACGTCTTAATCCAAGATTACGTAAATCCATTGATTAGGGTGTGACAACTTTAGCAGACAAAGGCCTATTAACAATTTTTTTTATTTGTTTAATTACTCAGTTTCAGGAATAAATGGTTAATTTGTATTCTTTATGTTTGAAGATTAATAATGTTGATAAGTGTGTGCTTAAGAGACGGTGTCTTCCTGTCACGCCCCGGATTCAGGGTATGGTGGGAAAAAAAAACCCCCCCGTGCCCTGTGTATGAGGAAATTTAAAAAAAGGCCAAAATAGGGTTTAAAATAAACTTCTTTTATAAAAATAGCTTCAAAATCATACAGGAGTACAATAAATAAATAAAGTACTATCACTCTCTAATTCAACTTCGGCTCACCTACCACCCGTCTTTTGGGTTTTACAGCTGCAGGTCTATAAAGGGGTGAGCAAAACCATAGTTCAGTAGGGACGTAAACCTTTCCATAGTAAATTGATATAACTAAATTAAGTGACATGCAATCACATAACAAATGAAAGATAGTAATGCATGAATGAGCTTCGATTCTACCCAACCCATTAATCTATATAATAGGGCAAGCAAATTTGCATGTCCCATACCATGCATTTTACCACTGTAATTCTGAATGCTCCATTATATAAACTAACACCCCATCTCAATCATCCCATAATTCCTCTTTTGCTAGTCGTTTTGTCTAAGTCATGGATCTCCAAGCCCAAATCACCCAATCGACAATTATACCGCCAATATCCTAATCTACTATGCACACGGGCTTGCTTGAACTTGGCCCCTACAATGGTTAGACTCAACAACACAAAAGATCCTTCCCATTACCCTCTTTTCCATAATTTCTTTATTAATCTAAGAATTTCAACCATCACCGACAATATATGAACATGTTAATATTAATAAAATAATATAATGATAATTAACAACATGTAAACACCCAATACCAAGAACATTAATCAATTTATAATATCAAGTATAATATAATTCTCACGAAATTTAATCAAGTCAATTTTTATAAAAGCTCCACCAAAAACCCCCAACCTCGATTCCAAAGCATAACTCCAAATTAGTAAAACACAAACAAAGCTCTCTATCTCTTCCAATATCATATTTCCTTACACCTCTCTTTCACTTTTGTCTTTCCACTTTGTCTTAAAGAACTATCAAAGAATATGAACGTAAGGCTGCGAGCTATAAGCAGGAAATGACAATTGACAACCCACTACGTGATAGTGCTTGTAGGTTGACTATAGTAAAGTGACGTGTCCAACAATAGCATGATCAAAGTTGATCACTACCACTCTTAAACTTAGCATTTAGTTTTGCATGCAGGAGGTGATAAGAGAAAGACATATCTAAATAGCTTTGCATGCTACGTATTATTATAAAAGTATAACAAACAAGTAAGTATTATTAGAAAAGTATAACAAAAATGAAATAATTTGACAATACATGCTTTGCACGTTGTAGAACTTAAAGACAACACAACATGCATGTTTGCGTTGCGAAATAAGGACCGCCTATAATATTGCGTTCCAGCTGCAAGTGGACAAGGATAGCACAGCATGCATGTTTGTCCTATAGGGTTTCGTCTAGTACTAATAGGGTCTTACCCAGTATATACTGATTCTTTGTAAGTGGATATAAACCATTTGTATTGATTCTTTGTAAGTCTATATAAACCATTGTATTGATTCTTTGTCAAGCAAGGCACTTCTACATTTTTCGAAAGAATTTCATTCTCCGACCGTCTCTCTCTCTCTCTCTTACATCTCCTCTTACATTACTGAAACTTTTCCATTTCCAGCATTTTTGGTCGACTTCTAATCTCATAAAAGAAAACCATGAACGTTGATTATGGTCATTACCCTCAGCAGTGGTCGGGTGGTCTTTGTAACTGTGGAGAAAATTTTTGTACATGTAAGATATAAATTCTCTCTGGGGCCAAAATTCACTTTGTCTATTATAGTTGCCTGACAAGTTCAATTTATACCAAGTAACATTTTTTAGCACTTCTTTTATAAATATATATGTACTCAATCCATCCAATTGGTGAAATTCATCTTGTGGTGTAGGTTGCCTCACATGCTGTCTCCCATGCATCACCTTCGGCCGAATCGCAGAAATTGTTGACGAAGGACGAAGTTGTAAGTGTCACAAGACCAAAAAGATTTCCCAAATATATAAACATGGCGAATTTATTATTTTTCTCTTAAAGTGGTTGTATATATAACTGGTCTCTCACATTTAGTTCTCCAGTAATAATAACGTGATCGCTTAGTGTGGGAGAACGGTTGCGATGCATAGACTATTGTATATAGAAAAGTTAATTTCTCCTTGCACCGACTGCGCCTGACTTTAATTATTAAAATGATTAGGTCAATTGTGTGTTACTAACGGTTGGATTTTGTAATTTTAGCTTGCCTTTCCCAAGGCCTAGTGTATGGGTTGTTGTTCACGATCAATTTCCACTGGGTCTACTCATGCATGTATAGAAAGAGATTGCGCCAAAATTTTGGTCTGCCGGAGGAGCCTTGTGGTGATTGTTGTGTTCATTTGTTCTGTGAACCGTGTGCCCTCTGCCAAGAACATGCTGAGCTCAAATCTAGAGGCTTCGACCCCTCCAAAGGTTTTAAACTAATCCTACACCACACATATATGTCGTCATCGTATAGTTATGACCTTAAATTTATCATTATTTACATCATTTGGGCGGAACATCAATTTTTATTTTGTATTTTTTTTTATGATGTAGGTTGGATTGGGGCACCAACTGCTGCTCCACAGGTGCCTTCTTCCATGATCAAATGATCGCCAATATACTTGGCAGACAATTAATGTTGTGTTTGTCTTCTCCATGTCTTTTTTGTTTTTGTTTGATGGAATTTGCTTTGTGTTGTATGAATATATATTGATGTTGATTAAGTGCGTGTATAAGCGAGGATGTTCCAGATCCAACGTATTGTAATGAATGTGCCGTTGTTTGGTTTGTGTTCTGATACATTTCACATCAACTGGATTAATAAGGAGTAAAAAAGTATTGGTATAACTTGTTAACATGATCAACTACAAAGAAAATCCTATAGCTTATGGAATTGTTGTTCACATGACAAGGGAAAGATTTGACATTTCACTATGCCCAAAAAGGCCTATTACTCATAAATACCGTGGTATTCAAGCCTGTTGCCTATTACTATGTAACTTGTTAACACAAATCTTTTACTAGTGAATGAAATTAAACATTTGATACCCAGAACCCATTCACTACGACATGCGAATCAAACGAGACAAAAATAAGAAAGAAGAAAAAAAATAGAGAAATTAAGAAATTACCTTTTCATTGCATTGGTGGGTTGTAGGGTTCTCCAATTACAACGGAAGGTACATGTTGAATTTTACAGAAATCCTCTCCATCTTCCTGAATCCTACCACAGACTAGGCATGGCTACTCCCTCTACCATCCCCTCTGTTATTTCGTCCATACGAAAATCGGAAAGGAATTGAAGGGAAGGAAAGCCTCCTTTGGAGAAAACTAGTATCTTTGTATTCTCCTCAAAAACCTCACTTATAAGGAGCAGAGTTGTTAGGTTTGGCAGCTTCTCTAGTATTCCCATTTGGTCGTCCTTGAGACTACAGCTACAGAATTCTAATTGGTGAGGTTTGGATAGTTGTGGAGCTCTTTTGGTAATTCTGCTGTTGGCCAATCCAGCTTCAGTTTGTATATACGATGACAACTTGATACTATTTGATTACCTTGCTCCTCATAACTTGTATTCCTTACAGAATAATAACCGTTGTATGCAAGTAAAGACCGAATACGATTAAGCGTTCTGTCTATAGATTGCCGCAAAGTTATTCAGCATATGTAGTCAAGAGGTGCATGCTGGCTTTCATGTGGTCATTTTTAACAAGCTGTCAACCAATTCTAACCATACAAGAATATAATGTTAATTTCAACAACAAAAATCAAGCGTTTTATAGAGCCATACATGAAACTGTTCTCATCTCCCAAATGTAAGAGGAAGAAGTAAAATACCTTGGCTTGTGTCAGATATATATAATCAATTTAAAAGCTTCTGATCATACGCCTTTCAGGCCATGGCTTCACCAACAATAATAAATTAGCTGTTGTAAAATCGCATTAGATATACCATAAGCTCATGATATCATCATTCTTTATCACTCAAATGCTAATAGCTTCACTATTTGCTTGTTGCAAATCATGCAATTCGCTGCAAAGGAAAAGGTTGGACCTGACAACATTTGCAGATTAGTGTGGTGCTCATAGTTATCGTGTCCGAGAAGCGCACCCGCTGAATTCCGATGGCAGCAATGTTTGGGCCGAAGGGGCATTGCACCAGTCACCTTCCCCTGGCCTTGGTAAATCTTCTGTACAGTGTAGACATCACACGTGGTTCTCTTGGCTCTCTACACGTTGTAACAATTATAAACCATTTTAGTTACATCTACGGAGAGGCATACATGCTCCCAGCACTTCATTGCGTGCCTTCACTTGCTATGAATACGTGAGGTGGTATTGGATAATGAATTATCGAATGTGGTTAAATTGTTAATACTCCCAGCTATGATTGTTATGAAAATAACAATAAAAGTTTCATGTTGCTGCAATGTGAACATTCTTTTAATCAAATAAATATGAACATCAAACCATTGATCAAGTATCATGTCTTCCAGGAATTCTTGAATAGAAGGGCATCACCAATACTTTGATCAGTACATTTGTTACTTTCGAATGAAAGCTGTAACTTTTGTATTTGCCTTCTCAGAGCATTTCAGCATAAATGCCTCTACTCAATTCTTAGCCCCTACAAGATTTTTCTGGTGTCGTTCAATCATGTGCGACCCTTGGCTTTGTAGGATTTAACCCCTGCCTCCATTTCAGAGATTCATTGCACGAAGTTATGGTTTTTGCACTAGTGGAATATGACGGCATATGTTCTAGTTAAAATTTGAATACCAATTATCTCTATCAAACTTGAGAATTTTTCGCAGAAAAGTTCCTTTGTAAATTCAATTCAACCCATTCTCATCTATATCACAAGATATATAGGCTATGATAAACTTTAGAAAGGCATGAAGATATGCATTGATAAAAGATGTAAGGCCTGGGCACAGTTCGGGTTGGGTCAAATTTTGGCCGACCCACGAGCCAAATCGAAGGAGAGCTCGATTCTCGGGTCGAGTCGGGTCTAGGGTGAAACTCAAAAATGGGCCAAATCGGAAATGGACTCGGTTCTCAGGTCGGTTCCATGTTCTGATCGGTTTGGCCTTGAGCCCATTTTTACCATTTTCAAAAGCCCAAATTGTATTTATTTTCAGGAAAAAAAAAGCCCAAATCATATTTTTTTAGCAAAACAAAGCCCAGATCATATTCACTTTCAGCCCCAAAACCCTTTTTTTGTTGTCAAATTGCCAAAACCTATTAAATTCTTATGAACAAGCCCAAAACACTTTTTACTTCTCTTTCAAAACCTGAAATTATGTAAATTCAACCTATAAAAATCCATCATTCCAATCTAAGTTTCTAAACTAAATAAATCTCACATACACACATTCAACCAACCAACCAAGGAAAAGAAATACAATCTCTTACAAACCATTACAAAAAATAATACACAAACCAAATTAAACTTATGAAATTAAAGATTACAACCAATCAAAAAAATACACATAAAGATAATATCCTTGCAAAAAATTTGCTGCATCCATTCTTCCAAAAGCCTTCAAGGGAGACTCTGCCGAAATTTCGGTAGAAGTCTCGGCCCTCTTTTCCTTTGTTTTAGGGGAAGAGGACATTTGAAATCAGTAAGTGGGCCTGGTATCGGTTGGATGTCGAAAATACCACAGGATCCGTCACGGATTCCGAGGAATTCGGGGCGAGTCCTATCATTTTATTTGTATTGTTATAGCTTGGTTTTTTCAAGCTTTATCTTTTAATTATTATTTTAAGTTTGAAATCCTAGTTGGGATGCATACGCCAGAGTTTCTTCGATACTGCGTGCTCGTTAGTGGAGGCGCACCAGATTGTCTTAATTTTGATGTTTGGTAAAGTATTGGCTTTTCACTCGATAACTTACCGGTAAGTTGTAGTCTTTTCACTGCATCATTTACATGTCGATTAAATATCGGCTTTTCACGCAATACCTTACCGGTAAGTTATAGGCTTTTCGCTCAATCATTTACCTGACGATTAAATATTGGCTTTTCACGCAATAACTTACCGGTAAGTTATGGGCTTTTCACTCCATCACTTACATGATGGTTAAATATTGGCTTTTCACGCTATAACTTACCGGTAAGTTATTGGCTTTTTGCTCTATCACTTACATATTGGGCATAAAATTATTACACATGCATGCGCACTTATTTGATTGAAGTTGCCATTGTTTTTCGATCAATTTTAACATGCAAATACTAGTCATAACTCTAGGGGTTATTTTTTGTTATTTCAATCCCTAGTATGGACATGAATATATTAAATTAACAAAGACAAAACTATTTTCGGTAAAAAGGTTAAAGAGCGTGCTGTTGAAATTGCCAAGGGCATAGATGACGAAGATGGGTTGATAGGAGCATTGAATGCCTTTCATAGGCACTTTCCCCACAGTAAATCTGAGGATAAACCCGAGTCATTGCCTGTTAGAAGTGGCTTATTTTCCATTAGTAGGTGTTTTGGCCATTCCCATTTCAGTACACATCCCACGGCCTCTCCTCCACATTTGTAAGTTGGAGCAGTTTCTCTCTGTAATGAGGCTGACTTGAGTACCCTATAACAGTAAGAAAAGAAAAGAATACCCACAGATTCTCTTGTAATGACTGCAAAAAGATTCAGTCTCTAAGCCCCAAGTTGTTAGTGTGTCAACTAGCTGAAAATGCAGTTTTGTTTTAGTACACAAAATTGTATTTACAGGCTCCTTTTGCTCTACCATCCCCAACCAACAAACCACCAGTGATAGTGACATGTACATTTATCTTCAAGTTCTCAATCTTGTTGTTGCTATAACAATAATTGTAATAGACGAAGAATTTGCTAAACAGTTCTGTCTTAGTTTGCTAGACCACAGTTTGTCATAAAACTATGCCACAAAAAAAAAAGACAAAAAAAATAAAAGAACAACTAAGGCAACTTTGAAAAAACAATGACTAAGGGCGTTTGACTAAAACAACCAAAGTCATTCGAAGGTTGGAAAAAACTAAAAGGAGACAAGTCATTTTTTTCCTTGCGTAGAGCTCATCGATACGAGTTCATAGACACGTAGTGGCCCAAATCGCAGTTTTAACGAAAAAGTTACGGTCAGCGGAAGCACAGTGGCACAATTGTAAATATTTCAAGGTCAGAATTTTAAAACCCAGGTCAGCTTCTTTTTCTCTCTCTTTCTCCTACCACGACTCTCTCTCTCTCTCTCTCTCTCTCTCTCTCTCTCTCTCTCTCCCCGTCGCACAACAACATTTTCCGACGCTGAATCCGGCTTCGTCCGGCCACCGTTTTCGACGAAACGACTTGCAAACTTTTCCTCTCCTCCTCTACTTGACCCACCCAATTTAAAAAACCCGGGTCTCACCCAAGTGCAACCGCGAGATAAAATATATTTTTGGACTCTAATTTGGTCATTGGGATCGAATCCTATTTATTAGATTTGTTAAGTTCGGTTTTGAATTTGTCGGTAGCCTGAAGGGATGTGGTTATAATGTGTTTGTGATTGTGTCGGGGCTGAAACCTATTTTAGATTGATGAATGATTGTGGATTGAGTCCTTACAACTACTTATGACTATGCCTGGAGGGTAGACTGTGCATGCTGAAGTGTGGAAAATTTAAACTGTGTTTTTGACAGGTTGAAAATTTTGGTTAAGTCCGTTTTTCAAGGGAGACTCTGCCGAAATTTCGATAGAAGTCTCGGCCCTCTTTTCCTTTTTTTTAGGGGAAGAGGACATTTGAAATCAATAAGTGGGCTCGGTATCGGTTGGATGTCGAAAATACCACAGGATCCGTCACGGATTCCGAGGAATTCGGGGCGAGTCCTATCATTTTCTTTGTATTGTTATAGCTTGGTTTTTTCAAGCTTTATCTTTTAATTATTATTTTAAGTTTGAAATCCTAGTTGGGATGCATACGCCAGAGTTTCTTCGATACTGCGTGCTCGTTAGTGGAGGTGCAACAGATTGTCTTAATTTTGATGTTTGGTAAAGTATTGGCTTTTCACTCGATAACTTACCGGTAAGTTGTAGTCTTTTCACTGCATCATTTACATGTCGATTAAATATCGGCTTTTCACGCAATAACTTACCAGTAAGTTATTGGCTTTTCACGCAAGATTTACCGGTAAGTTATGGGCTTTTCACTCCATCACTTACATGATGGTTAAATATTGGCTTTTCACGCTATAACTTACCGGTAAGTTGTTGGCTTTTTGCTCTATCACTTACATATTGGGCGTAAAATTATTAGACATGCATGCGCACTTATTTGATTGAAGTTGCCATTGTTTTTCGATCAATTTTAACATGCAAATACTAGTCATAACTCTAGGGGTTATTTTTTGTTATTTCAATCCCTAGTATGGACATGAATATATTAAATTAACAAAGACAAAACTATTTTCGGTAGAAAGGTTAAAGAGCGTGCTGTTGAAATTGCCAAGGCCATAGATGACGAAGATGGGTTGATAGGAGCATTGAATGCCTTTCATAGGCACTTTCCTCACAGTAAATCTAAGGATAAACCCGAGTCATTGCCTGCTAGAAGTGGCTTATTTTCCATCAGTAGGTGTTTTGGCTATTCCCATTTCAATACACATCCCACGGCCTCTCCTCCACATTTGTAAGTTGGAGCAGTTTCTCTCTGTAATGAGGCTGACTTGAGTACCCTATAACAGTAAGAAAAGAAAAGAATACCCACAGATTCTCTTGTAATGACTGCAAAAAGATTCAGTCTCTAAGCCCCAAGTTGTTAGTGTGTCAACTAGCTGAAAATGCAGTTTTGTTTTAGTACACAAAATTGTATTTACAGGCTCCTTTTGCCCTACCATCCCCAACCAACAAACCACCAGTGATAGTGACATGTACATTTATCTTCAAGTTCTCAATCTTGTTGTTGCTATAATAATAATTGTAATAGACGAAGAATTTGCTAAACAGTTCTGTCTTAGTTTGCTAGACCACAGTTTGTCATAAAACTGCGCCACAAAAAAAAAACAAAAAAAAAAAAAAAACAACTAAGGCAGCAAAAAAAAACAATGACTAAGGGCGTTTGACTAAAACAACCAAAGTCATTCGAAGGTTGGAAAAAATTAAAAGGAGACAAGTCATTTTTCTCCTTGCGTAGAGCTCATCGATACGAGTTGATAGACATGTAGTGGGCTCAAATCGCAGTTTTAACGAAGAAGTTACGGTCAGCGGAAGCACAGTAGCACAATTGTAAATATTTCATGGTCAGAATTTTAAAACCCAGGTCAGCTTCTTTTTCTCTCTCTTTCTCCTACCACGACTCTCTCTCTCTCCCCGTCGCACAACAACATTTTCCGACGCTGAATCCGGCTTCGTCCGGCCACCGTTTTCGACGAAACGACTTGCAAACTTTTCCTCTCCTCCTCTACTTGACCCACCCAATTTAAAAAACCCGGGTCTCACCCAGGTGCAACCGCGAGATAAAATATATTTTTGGACTCTAATTTGGTCATTGGGATCGAATCCTATTTATTAGATTTGTTAAGTTCGGTTTTGAATTTGTCGGTAGCCTGAAGGGATGTGGTTATAAAGTGTTTGTGATTGTGTCGGGGCTGAAACCTATTTTAGATTGATGAATGATTGTGGATTGAGTCCTTACAACTACTTACGACTATGCCTGGAGGGTAGACTGTGCATATTGAAGTGTGGAAATTTTAAACTGTGTTTTTGACAGGTTGAAAATTTTGTTAAGTCCCTTTTTCAAGGGAGACTCTGCCGAAATTTTGGTAGAAGTCTCGGCCCTCGTTTCCTTTGTTTTAGGGGAAGAGGAAATTTGAAATCAGTAAGTGGGCCCGGTATCGGTTGGATGTCGAAAATACCACAGGATCCGTCACGGATTCCGAGGAATTCTGGGCGAGTCCTGTCATTTTATTTGTATTGTTATAGCTTGGTTTTTTCAAGCTTTATCTTTTAATTATTATTTTAAGTTTGAAATCCTAATTGGGATGCATACGCCAGAGTTTCTTCGATACTGCGTGCTCGTTAGTGGAGGCGCACCAGATTGTCTTAATTTTGATGTTTGGTAAAGTATTGGCTTTTCACTCGATAACTTACCGGTAAGTTGTAGTCTTTTCACTGCATCATTTACATGTCGATTAAATATCGGCTTTTCACGCAATAACTTACCGGTAAGTTATAGGCTTTTCGCTCAATCATTTACCTGACGATTAAATATTGGCTTTTCACGCAATAACTTACCGGTAAGTTATGGGCTTTTCACTCCATCACTTACATGATGGTTAAATATTGGCTTTTCACCCTATAACTTACCGGTAAGTTATTGGCTTTTTGCTCTATCACTTACATATTGGGCGTAAAATTATTACACATGCATGCGCACTTATTTTATTGAAGTTGCCATTGTTTTTCGATCAATTTTAACATGCAAATACTAGTCATAACTCTAGGGGTTATTTTTTGTTATTTCAATCCCTAGTATGGACATGAATATATTAAATTAACAAAGACAAAACTATTTTCGGTAGAAAGGTTAAAGAGCGTGCTGTTGAAATTGCCAAGGGCATAGATGACGAAGATGGGTTGATAGGAGCATTGAATGCCTTTCATAGGCACTTTCCTCACAGTAAATCTGAGGATAAACCCGAGTCATTGCCTGCTAGAAGTGGCTTATTTTCCATCTGTAGGTGTTTTGGCTATTCCCATTTCAATACACATCCCACGGCCTCTCCTCCACATTTGTAAGTTGGAGCAGTTTCTCTCTGTAATGAGGCTGACTTGAGTACCCTATAACAGTAAGAAAAGAAAAGAATACCCACAAATTCTCTTGTAATGACTGCAAAAAGATTCAGTCTCTAAGCCCCAAGTTGTTAGTGTGTCAACTAGCTGAAAATGCAGTTTTGTTTTAGTACACAAAATTGTATTTACAGGCTCCTTTTGCTCTACCATCCCCAACCAACAAACCACCAGTGATAGTGACATGTACATTTATCTTCAAGTTCTCAATCTTGTTGTTGCTATAACAATAATTGTAATAGACGAAGAATTTGCTAAACAGTTCTGTCTTAGTTTGCTAGACCACAGTTTGTCATAAAACTGTGCCAAAACAAAAAAAAAAAGACAAATATAATAACAGAACAACTAAGGCAGCTTTGACGGGAAAAAAAAACAATGACTAAGGGCGTTTGACTAAAACAACCAAAGTCATTCAAAGGTTGGAAAAAATTAAAAGGAGACAAGTCATTTTGTTCCTTGCGTAGAGCTCATCGATACGAGTTCGTAGACACGTAGTGGGCTCAAATCGCAGTTTTAAAGAAGAAGTTACGGTCAGCGAAAGCACAGTAGCACAATTGTAAATATTTCAAGGTCAGAATTTTAAAACCCAGGCAGCTTCTTTTTCTCTCTCTTTCTCCTACCACGACTCTCTCTCTCTCTCTCTCTCTCTCTCTCTCTCTCTCTCTCTCCCCGTCGCACAACAACATTTTCCGACGCTAAATCCGGCTTCGTCCGACCACCGTTTTCGACGAAACGACTTGCAAACTTTTCCTCTCCTCCTCTACTTGACCCACCCAATTTAAAAAACCCGGGTCTCACCCAGGTGCAACCGCGAGATAAAATATATTTTTGGACTCTAATTTGGTCATTGGGATCGAATCCTATTTATTAGATTTGTTAAGTTCGGTTTTGAATTTGTCGGTAGCCTGAAGGGATGTGGTTATAATGTGTTTGTGATTGTGTCGGGGCTGAAACCTATTTTAGATTGATGAATGATTGTGGATTGAGTCCTTACAACTACTTATGACTATGCCTGGAGGGTAGACTGTGCATGCTGAAGTGTGGAAATTTTAAACTGTGTTTTTGACAGGTTGAAAAATTTGGTTAAGTCCCTTTTTCAAGGGAGACTCTGCCGAAATTTTGGTAGAAGTCTTGGCCCTCTTTTCCTTTGTTTTAGGGGAAGAGGACATTTGAAATCAGTAAGTGGGCCCGGTATCGGTTGGATGTCGAAAATACCACAGGATCCGTCACGGATTCCGAGGAATTCGGGGCGAGTCCTGTCATTTTATTTGTATTGTTATAGCTTGGTTTTTTCAAGCTTTATCTTTTAATTATTATTTTAAGTTTGAAATCCTAATTGGGATGCATACGCCAGAGTTTCTTCGATACTGCGTGCTCGTTAGTGGAGGCGCACCAGATTGTCTTAATTTTGATGTTTGGTAAAGTATTGGCTTTTCACTCGATAACTTACCGGTAAGTTGTAGTCTTTTCACTGCATCATTTACATGTCGATTAAATATCGGCTTTTCACGCAATAACTTACCGGTAAGTTATAGGCTTTTCGCTCAATCATTTACCTGACGATTAAATATTGGCTTTTCACGCAATAACTTACCGGTAAGTTATGGGCTTTTCACTCCATCACTTACATGATGGTTAAATATTGGCTTTTCACCCTATAACTTACCGGTAAGTTATTGGCTTTTTGCTCTATCACTTACATATTGGGCATAAAATTATTACACATGCATGCGCACTTATTTGATTGAAGTTGCCATTGTTTTTCGATCAATTTTAACATGCAAATACTAGTCATAACTCTAGGGGTTATTTTTTGTTATTTCAATCCCTAGTATGGACATGAATATATTAAATTAACAAAGACAAAACTATTTTCGGTAGAAAGGTTAAAGAGCGTGCTGTTGAAATTGCCAAGGCCATAGATGACAAAGATGGGTTGATAGGAGCATTGAATGCCTTTCATAGGCACTTTCCTCACAGTAAATCTGAGGATAAACCCGAGTCATTGCCTGCTAGAAGTGGCTTATTTTCCATCAGTAGGTGTTTTGGCTATTCCCATTTCAATACACATCCCACGGCCTCTCCTCCACATTTGTAAGTTTGAGCAGTTTCTCTCTGTAATGAGGCTGACTTGAGTACCCTATAACAGTAAGAAAAGAAAAGAATACCCACAGATTCTCTTGTAATGACTGCAAAAAGATTCAGTCTCTAAGCCCCAAGTTGTTAGTGTGTCAACTAGCTGAAAATGCAGTTTTGTTTTAGTACACAAAATTGTATTTACAGGCTCCTTTTGCTCTACCATCCCCAACCAACAAACCACCAGTGATAGTGACATGTACATTTATCTTCAAGTTCTCAATCTTGTTGTTGCTATAACAATAATTGTAATAGACGAAGAATTTGCTAAACAGTTCTGTCTTAGTTTGCTAGACCACAGTTTGTCATAAAACTGTGCCACAAAAAAAAGACAAAAAAAATAAAAGAACAACTAAGGCAGCTTTGACAAAAAAAAACAATGACTAAGGGCGTTTGACTAAAACAACCAAAGTCATTCAAAGGTTGGAAAAAATTAAAAGGAGACAAGTCATTTTGTTCCTTGCGTAGAGCTCATCGATACGAGTTCATAGACACGTAGTGGGCCCAAATCGCAGTTTTAACGAAGAAGTTTAACAAAGCAACCTACACAACACTTAAAAGAATTAACACAAAGTTTCACCATCAACAAATCATAATTAAAATAAGATGCAAGAAAAATACCTTCCAATATATCTTAATCACACTAAGAAGGGAGAGTCTTATTCAAATTTGTCGTGGATGTTTTACTTCCCATTTCTACAAAATATAATAAAATAAATCAAACCAATTTGAGTTAGAACACATAAAAATAAGAAAATAATCGGATTCAAATATACTTATAGAAATGATAATATTACCCATTTCAATTGATTCATAGAACTTCATCTCCTTAATGCTTGGCACATATTGCAATGAAGATATATCTTCGGACCTTATCCAATTTTGAGAGCAAATCAAAGCCTCAACCATCCTAGGAGACAATGAGCTTCGAAACGAGTCAATCATTCTCCCACTTGTGCTAAAACAAGACTCCGAAGCTATTGTGGAAGTAGGGATTGCAAGCACATCCTTTGCAATTGATGCCAAAGTAGGATACTTGAGCCCATTTATTCTCCACCACTCTAGTATATCGAACTCCTCATCAATGGATTCAAGTGGATCCAAAAAGTACCTATCCACTTCATGTGTTATAACCACATTCTCACTCTTTTGTTGAATTTTTTTCCACTTTTCCATCATAGTTTTTCGCTTACGACCTCCAAAAACCAAAGAAGAGTTGGTTTCATTGTTAGTACTACCACCACTCTCATTGGTAGTACTAGTAGCACCCATATTATTACTACTAGGCTTATACACTTCATACATATTCATAAGAAGTTGTTTCGCCTCATTTGTCTTTTGAGCCACCAATCTATCACAAGTAGTATCATTTTCAAATATTTCTTCAAAGATGTGCTTCAAATTGCGAAGCTTGAATCGGGGGTCAATCACAACTCCTATCATCAAGAACGGGTTCACTTTATGAAGTTCACCCCAATATTTATCATATTTCTTCTTCATTGATGCTGCCATATCATTTAAAAGAGTATCCATGGTTGTCCGTTCTTCAATAGGAATTGTAACATCATATCTATACAACTCTCGAATCTCCCCATCTATGGCCAGCAAGTCATGGAAGGTTGAGTGTGATGTTGGATGCAAAGAAGCTGAAATTTTCAAAGTAACATCATAAAAAGTCTTCAAAAACATCACAAATGTCACGGCTTTTTCCCAATCTTCATCACTAGGTGGACCCACCCTCTTATTAGTCTTAGACTTTCCCTTCCCTTTCCCACTTCCTTCAATGCCTTCAATTCTCTCATCATCTCCTTCATCTTCCTTGAAGTACATTAAGTAGGAAGAATCAGGATCATCCCCCATTCTATCAAAAGCTTTTCGAAATTTCAATGCCGCATCAAGCATCAAATAAGTAGAGTTCTACCTAGTGGGCACATCCATCACCACCAACCCCTTGCACTCTATTTTTTCCGTCTCAACACACATTTTGAAGTAACTCAACCGAGAAGGTGAGGACCTCACAAACTTGACCGCATTACGGATTGCCACAATTGAGCTTTCTAATCTCTTCAAACCCTTCTTAACTATCAAGTTGATTATATGAGCACTACACCTCATATGCATGTGAACTCCTCCTAACACACTATTCGAATCTTTCCACCCATTTATTTTCTTCCTCACATATTCAATTGTCTTAGTATTGGCAGCTGCATTATCTGCAATAATTGTGAGTATCTTCTCATGTCCCCAATCAATCAAACAATTTTCAAGCAATTTCTCAATGCTCTCCCACTTATGACTATCAATTACACAAAAATTTAGGATCCTTTTGTGCATTTTATAGTTGGAATCCACAAAGTGGGCAATCATGTAATTCACATTTTGAACCGATGTCCAAGTATCGGTTGTAAGGCATATTCTATGTGAACGAAGGTCAACTTTCAACTTCTCCTTCATTTTTGTGTACATTTCTAGAAATCTTCTTCCAAGAGTTCTACGAGAGGGTGGATTAAATTGTGGGCATGCAACACTACAAAATTCCCTAAACCCTTCACCCTCCACAAAGCTAAAAGATAGCTCATATCGAACCACCATCCTAATACAAGCATCCAAACAATCATCTTTGTTAAACTTCCTAGAAACAAGAGCATTACCCTTGGATGCATCAAATGCGAGCGTCCGTGTGTTCTTATCCTTGTGCCTATAAGGATATTGCAAGCATTGTTTGTTTAGATGCTTCCACATGTTGCTAGTCCCATTTTTCTTGGTATCACTAGCATAAGTAGCACTACAATACTTGCACTTAGCCCTTTTTTGAACTTCTTTTCTTTTAGTCTCATCTACCCCTTTCAAATCCAATACCAAATCATACTTTTCAAAGTGTTCCCACACATCACTCTCCTTCTTACAAGGTTTCCTTTTCCCGGTACTAGGTTCTAATGGTGATGGTGTTGGATTTTGTGATGTTGTTGTAGGAGGTACAACAGCATCACTACAAGGTAGAGAATCATCATTCCCATGCATTTGAGCCTCATTAGAAGCAGGTTCCTATTCATAAACAGATTAAAATCATATTTAAACACAGCCAAACAAAGTTTAACTACCCATAAACATATTAAAACATATATCCTATTAAAAAAAACACATTTAAACTATCAAAACAGATTTAAACTATGCATACAACTCCCTAAACATATATCCTATCCAAAAATCTGATTTAAACACAGTTAAAACAGATTTTTCCTTTTCAAAGATGCAAGAAACAGAGTCAAAACAGATTTAAACAAATTTCAATCACATACAGATTACAAATTACATATTTAAACACAATACAAACAAATTTTTCCTATCCAAAGATGCAAGAAACATATTTAAACAGATTACAAATTACAGAATACTTCCAACATATCTTACAAAAACATACTACAAAAACATATTACGAAAACAGATTATAAAAACATATTACAAAAACAGATTTAAACATATTACAAAAACAGATTATAAAAACATATTACAAAAACAGATTTAAACATATTACAAAAACAGATTTAAACATATTACAAACACAAAATTAAAACAGATTACAAAAACAGATTTACACATATTACAAAAATAGATTTAAATAGATTAGCAGCAGCAACGAATATTTACCTCCATTTAAGCAAAATTTTCCAAACTTTCAAAGTTCAGCAGCAGCAGCGACGCTAAGCAACTATGAATGAAATCAAAAAAATGGTTAGGTTACAAACAAGCTTCATTCCTTTCATAAATTCAAACCAAATACCCTTAAATACCCATTGCTCTAAAAAAAGTCCTAAAATTAAAACCAAAATTTGAACTGCATGCCTTAATCTTTAATATGTAACTAACCATAATTCGTTCAAAAAAATTGAAGTATCATGCATGAACAATGTCAGATTGCAAATAAATCATCACTCTTACATCTATTCTTTAATAAAAACAGACCTAGCATGCAGCACAACCTATTTAACAAAAAGAAACATAAACATAATTAACACAGCAGCATAACAACAGAATAGCAGCAGCAGAAACAGAACCTATAGTTTCACATAACCTAATTTCATAAAACAAAAATTAATTGGTAGCAGCCCTAATTAGAATAATTTAATAGAAGAACCTAAATGCTAGCAGCCCTAATTTGTATAATGCATGATACTTACAGTTCATAATTTCTTTGTCAATTTCAAATAATCATTACAACACAACATAACCTAATTGGTGGCAACCCTAATTCGACAACCCTAAAGGCTAAAACCTTAATAGAAAAAATATATCATCACATCAACCTCAACCACCAAATCGACAAGCCTAATTTAACAAAAAAAAAACATAAACATAATTTATAATAAACCCTAAATTCAAAGGAAGATGATGCTCTCACCTCTTTGACTGATATGAGAGAGAAACCCACAGAAGAAATTGCAAGAGAGGAATAGATGTTGTCGGCGATCAGAAACTGAGACTGAGAAACATAGAAAAATCGAGATAAGAAGAGAGAGCAAAGAGAGAGTTCGCAGAGCAAAGACGCGACGGGAAAAAAATCGAACAGATAAGAGAAGAGAAGCTGACCTGCGTACAGGGATGGAGGCGGCACGGTAGCTGATCGACTGAGAGTGAGAGGATCGACTAAGAGTGAGAGGATCGAACAAGAGACTGTCGAGAGAGAGAGGCGTCGCAGCCTCTTAGGTTAAAAACAAAATGAAAACTGAAGAGAGGAGAAGACTGAGAGAAAGAGAAGAGAGAAGGGAAAAATTAAAAAATTCATGAGGGATCTGCTACAAGTCTCACATGACTATTTTTTTTGGCTAATCATACGACGCCACGTGTAATAATTATATATATTTAAATATTACCTGTTCGGTTCAGGTTCTTCGATTCTGAAAAAATGAGACTCGAAGGCCGAACCGTTGACCTTCGGTTCGGTTCAGGTCCGTTGTTGACTTTTTCGGTTTGGTCAAAAAACACTCTTTTTCGGTTTGGTTTGGTTTGATTCGATCGGTTTGATCGATTTATCGGTTTTTATGCCCACCCCTAGATGTAAGCATGTTCCAATGCCACAATTAGCCTTTTTGTAGAAGTGTCTGTCAAGAACATTCTCAGCTCAACTCTAGAGGGGCTTCGACCCCTCAAGAGGTTCTAATCTAAACCCTATATTAGCACAATTATCAAGTTATTATGATCCTTAATTATCATTTTTATATCATTATCATCAACATCATTTGGTCCTAATCACAGTTAAAGCTTTTATTTTGTTTTTATATGTAAAATTTAGGTTGGATTGGGCCACCAACTTCTGCTCCACAGGTGCCTCCATCCATGCACAAGTGATCTTGAATATACTTTAGGCAGACAAAGGCCTGTTATTTTTTTTTTTTTTTTTTTTTTTTTTTTTTTTTTTAATTATTCAGTTTCAGGAATAAATGGTTAATTAGTATTCTTTATGTTTGAAGATTAATAATGTTGACAAGTGTGTGCTTAAGAGACGGTGTCTTCCTATCACACCCCGGACTTGGGGTACGGTGGAAAAAAAAACCCCACACCCTGTGCATGAGAAAATTAAAAAAGGCCAAAAAAAGGTTTAAAATAAACTTCTCTTATAAAAATAGCTCCAAAATCATACAAGAGTACAATAAATAAATAAAGTTCTATCACTCTTATCTAATTCAACCTCGGCTCACCTATCACCCATCTTTTGGGTTTTACAACTACAAGGTCTATAAAGAGGGGAGCAAAACCACATCTCAGTAGGGACATAAATCTTTTCCATAGTAAATTGATATAACTAAATTAAGTGACATGCAATCACATAACAAATAAAAGATAATAATACATTAATGAGCTTCAATTCTACCCCACCCGTTAATCTATATAATAGGGCAAGTAAATCTGCATGTCCCATACCATGGATTTTACCATTGTAATTATGAATGTCCTATTATATAAACTAACACCTCATCTCAATCATCCCATAATTCCCCTTTTGCTAGTCTTCTTGTCTAAGCCATTGATCTCCAAGCCCACCAAATCACCCAATCGACAATTATACTGCCAATATCCGAATCTACTATGCACATGGGCTCGCCTAAACTTGGTCCCTACAATGATCAGACTCAACTACACAAAAGATCCTTCCCATTACCCTATTTTCCATAATTTCTTTATTAACCCCAAAAATTCCAACCATCATCGATAACATATGAACATGTCAATATTAATAAAATAATATAATGATAATTAACAAGATGTAAACACCCAATATCAAAAACATTAATCAAATTATAATATTAAGCATAATCTAGTTCTCATGAAATTTAATTAAATCAATTTCTATAAAGGCTACTCAAGAAACTGTCTACCTCGATTCCAAAACATAACTCCAAATTAGTAAAACACAAGCAAAGTTCTCTGTTTCCTCCAATATCATATTTCCTTGCATCTCTCTTTCACTTTGTCTTTCCCATATTTCTTTTCTGCTCTCTCTCTCTCTCTCTGAAAGAACTATCACCTTGTAGTATTGAACAAATAGTGAAGTAGGCTCCTATTTATAGTACAAATAAGATTCGGTTAAAGATGAGATAGAAAGAGAATGTCGGGATATCAAGTAGGTTGCGTCAATTGGCATGTGAATATATAAATGTGAATTCAAGATATAAAGATGACAACTCACTAGGTGATAGTGCTTTTAGGTTGACTGTAGTAAAGTGACGTGTTCAACAACAGTATGAATATCAAAGTTGATCACTACAACTCTTAAACTTAGCATTTAGTTTTGCATGCAGGAGTTGATGAGAGAAAGACATATCTAAACAAACAAGTAAGTATTATTATAAAATGCAGGGCTTCACACTTCCATCATTATTTTTTAGTTTTTGGATCGAGCTTTTGTATACTTCCAATCCCATGTGGATCGAGCTTTTGCTTTTGTACACCTCGACCATATAAATATTTAACAATTATTACCCTGAAATTTGAACTCGTAGAAGAAAAAGTAACAATGTCCTGCTCTACCAAGGGAAGAAGCATATGCCTATAATAGCGCGTTCCAGCTGTAGGTGGGTTTAGTCTTGTCTAGGGTCTTACTCAGTATATATTGATTCTTTGTAAGTGGATATAAACCATTTGTATTGATTCTTTGTAAGTGTATATAAACCATTTGTATAGATTTTTTTTAGTCAAGCAAAGCACTTGTACATTCTTTGTTAGCAACTCTCTCTTTCCCTCTTACATTTCCTTCAAAAGAAAACCATGGACGTTGATTATGGTCATCGCCCTCAGCAGTGGTCACGTGGTCTTTGTAACTGTGGAGAAGATATTTGTACATGTAAGATATAAATTCTCTCTCCGGCCAAAATTCACTTTGTCTATTATAGTTACCTTACCTGACAAGTTAAATTTATACCAATTAGTGAAATTGATCTTGTGGTGTAGGTTGCATCACATGGTGTTTCCCGTGCATCACCTTCGGCCGAAACGCAGAAATTGTCGACGAAGGACGAAATTGTAAGTGTCACAAGACCAAAAAGATTTCCCAAATCTATAAACGTGGCAAATTTATTATTTTTCCCTTAAAGTGGTTGTATATATAACTGGTCTCTCACATTTAGTTCTGTATAGTAATAATCACGTGATCACTTAGTGTGAGAGAACAGTTGCGATACATAGACTGTTGTATATGGAAAAGTTAATTTCTCCTCGCACCGACTGCGCTTGACTTTAATTATTAAGATGATTAGGTCAATGGTGTGTTACTAACAGTTGGATTTTGTAATTTTAGCTTGCCTTTCCCATTGCATAGTGTACGGGTTGTTGTGGACGATTCACTGCCAGTGGATCTACTCATGCACGTATAGACAGAGATTGCGCGAAAAATTTGGTCTGCCGGAGGAGCCTTGCGGTGATTGTTGTGTTCATTTCTTCTGTGGACCGTTTGCCCTCTGCCAAGAACATGCTGAGCTCAAATCTAGAGGCTTCGACCCCTCCAAAGGTTTTAAACTAATCCTACACCACACATATATGTCGTCATCGTATAGTTATGATCTTAAACTTATCATTATTTACATCATTCGGCGGTACATCAATTTTATTTTGTATTTGTTTTTATGATGTAGGTTGGATTGGGCCACCAACTGCTGCTCCACAGGTGCCTCCTTCCATGACCAAATGATCGCCAATATACTTGGCAGACAATTAATGTCGTGTTTGTCTTCTCCTTGTCTTTTTTGTTTTTGTTTGATGGAATTTGCTTTGTGTTGTATGAATATATATTGATGTTGATAAAGTGCGTGTATAAGCGAGGATGTTCCAGATCCAACGTATTGTAATGAATGTGACGTCGTTTGTTTTGTGTTCGGATACATTTCACATCAACTGGATTAAGGAGTTAAAAAAACAAGCTTTAACTTCAAATCTTACCAAGGATGTTCACTCCAATAAAAGCACTCGAAATTTGAGTAGGTATTGTCACTCATAAATATGTGAGAGGAATCAAAGTAATAAGATGTACTCACATAATCAAAATGAAGGCACAAGACTTGAAAGATCTCATGGAAAGATATCGCATACTTGAAAACATTTAAATTATCCGACCATAGTCCTTCCACACCTATTCTCCACATGAGGAACCACACTTCTCCTTTGATCAAATAAGACTTTCACTAAAATTGTAGTGGGGCTTAAGGTGATAGGTGAAACAAGAAAAATGTATGGAAAACAACAAGGTCTAGAGAACCAGTAATAAAGCATCCTTTGATAATGAGAGATTGTTGAACTTTGTATCATGCAAGAGTGGACTCGAAATTTTTAGCTTTTCTTGTTCTCGTCATTTTTCTCTTCTTTACTTTTCTTGAATTGGCCAATTCTTTTGATGAGTTACCATGCCCCAAACTTATGCTTTTGAAACCCTTAGGATATACACTTTCTTTCTTTTTCTTTTCTTTTGTAAGCTCTTTGAAGTCCTTGCATTCTTGAGAATCTCTTTAAAATATAATATGGTACAGGTGATGTATATACTGAAGGGTTATTATGGTACAGGTGATGTAGTTTAAACAAAGAAATAGGCTCAATTTAGAAGGCTCAAAGGATTAATTAAGGATAATTAATGAACGGGTTGGCTAGAAAGACTAAAACAAAAGAAACAAGGTCTATATCATTTCCTCGAATCCACGTGGTTTATGAAATATGCCTCAAATAGATAGTGAAAATAGTTCTAGCAAACAATTTAAATATCCTCAAGTACTTGACCAAAAGAAGAAATAATGAGATCACAACGACTTGTAGACAAGAAAATTAAAGAATAATATAACACTCAAGAAAGAAAGGCATAGGCTCAACAAAATCTCACATGATGAGGTTATATAAGTTTACACTAGCTCTTATTTACCAATTTAAATCATGTTAAATTCCCAATCAAAAATCATATTACATGGCATGTATAGAGTTTTGCCAAGATTATAAGATTATGGCTAACACAAAGATAATGTAAAGAATTATTATCATGCTCACATTTTCTTGAAAGTTAATTGAAAATAAAAACCAAATCTCATCATAGAATTGGGAAGTAGCTACCAAAAATAAATAATAAAAAACTCAAACTAAAAAGAAAATATTTTTTAGTTTTCTTGAATTTTTCTATTTTTTACTTTTTATTTTAAATAAAGAAAAAATGGACAAAACGAAACCAACAAAATAAAAGAAAAGAAAATTAAATGCATAAAAACACAAACTAGTTAAATAAAAGCAAAAGTTGAAAAAGAAACTCAACAACTAACAACGCAACGCACCATGGTCCATGCAAAAGTGTTAATCGCGACTCTTTTGCAAAAAGTGGGCGGGTACAGTGATTCACTTTTCTTCTCTTTTTTAAAATGCAGTTTTTGACTCAGGTACGAAGAATTTGAGGTATTTCAAAAACTACTTGGCAAAATTTGACGTTCTTTATACGGTTGAATTTAGAACGAAAAAGCGAAGACTGTTTCGCAGGCCAAAATAAAAAAGGGGAAAACAGCAGATGGTGCAGCCACAATGAAATGAAGACAGCAGATGTTGATTAATTAAATATTATTAATCAAGCCAACCATGTATAGCCCTCACTACCAAGCCCATCAGCCCACCAATTTAATTGGTGTCAAAGTATCATGCTTATAAAGCATGTAAACCATTGTTTCCTCTGATGTGGGATAATTTTGCTTTCGAACTTCCGACACTCTTACTACGCAATAATCCCTCCAAAATATAATTTGGAATGCAGTTGAACTTTTTGCTTTCAAAACTGATAGTTGTACTAACACAAAAACAGAAGTCTAAATGACAATAAAAAGAACACTATCAACCAAACAATCACAGCTAAACCAAGCAAAATCCATTACAAAGTATTTCAATTACTGAAAAGCACAACAAAAAGTAAATTCCTACTTCCTAAATCCTAGTAGGTACAATAAAACCTGATAAAAAGACTGCTTCACCCTGCCAGCCTTCTCTAAGGCAAGAAAACTGTGTACACTACAGCTAGGTGCTTGGATCATCTTTTCACAGAGAATCGCACAAATTGTGGCATTTCTTTCCTGTCTTGGTAAGTTCAGTTTCACACATGCGCTCGCTCTGCTGCAGAGCTTCGGCATACTTTATCAATGTCAAGTCCCAGCTGCAGCTACCATAACACAAATTCAGCACTTTTGCCATGCTTGAACCTTGGCATTTTTACTAAAAGAACAAGAGATAACTTGTTAACATGACCAACTACGAAGAAAATCCAATTGCTGATGGACTCTGGCTTTCTAAATTGTTGTTAACATGAAAAAAATAATAAACAAGAAGGGAAAAGAAAAATAAATAAATGAAGGAACAGGTAATATAGTGATGTAAAATGAAGAAGAACGAGAATTAATCTACAGTTTGAAATTAAGCAATTACCTATTCGTTGCATCAGTACGCTTCTCCAATTAGAAGGGAAGGTACATGTTGAATTTTACAGAAATCCTCTCCATCTTCCTGAATCCTTCTGTGGAGTTCTTTAGGCATCCCTGTAATGGTTAATTCCCTGAGATTAGTAAGATATCTTAGCTCATCTGGAAGTGTCGTCAATCCCTTGCAATATTCAATGCAATCGACAGAGACTAGGTATGGCTCCTTCCTCTACCCTCCACTCTGTTATTTCGCGCATGCCATAAACAAAATGAAATTCAAGAGAAGGAAAGCCTCCTTTGGAGAAAACCAGTATCTTTGTGTTCTCCTCGAAAGCTTCATTTATGAGGCGCAGAGTTGTCAGGTTTGGTATCTTCTCTAGTATTCCCATTTGGTCCTCCTTGAGACCATACCTACGCAGTTGTAATTTGGCGAGGTTTGGATAGTTGTGGAGCTCTTTCGGTAATTCTGCGGTTGGCCCAAACAGCTTCAATTTGTATATATGCCAACAACTTGATACTATTTGCCCACTCTTCCTTTCAGCATTCTTTTCATTCATAGTAACTTGTATTTATATCATTTTTCCTAATTTTCTTGGTCAATATATGAATATCTTCAGTCTCCATCGCCCCAATCCCGAATGGTCTCTTGGCCTTTTCAGTTGTGCTGAGAAATGATATGTCTAATTATAATTTCTTGCTAAAAACTAAAAATAACAATGGAACTGAAAAGGTTTTAGATGTATCCACTAATTTGTCACAGAAGTAGATATAAGAATATCCTACTAGACCATTATGTAAAAAATCACATACAAGCAAACAAAAAAAGCCGAAGGCCTCTGCTTTTACAGCTTCATGATTACAATCAAATTTGCATCAACACATTCCCTCCAAAATACAGGGGAAACACTTTGACCCAAAACAAACAAGGGAAACTCTTTGCTGCAGTATATTTCTTGTTTTCAAAATTTATAATTGCATTAACTCAAAGAAACAACTCTAAATTGCCACAAAAAGAGTGCTGTATATATACACCAAACAATCGAATCATTCCAGGCAAACATTGACCCAAGAAATTTCAATTTTCGCCAAACATTGAAATACGCCATAAAACGAAGATTTCCATTTTAACTCCAAGTAACCATCAGATCAACTCAGCTGATTCCATTTCACATCACACAATTCAACCTGTCAACCTTTTCTTTCTTCTCCTGAACAATTTGCTTGATCATCAGCTTGATCTGCAAATATATATTTTCCCCATGTCATGCAAGTCCCAGCTGCTAGTACAGTAGGATAATGCAAACTCAGTACTCATTCCATTTAGAAGATCAACACCAGCACACAGAGCATCTACAGCCCTGGATCATTTCATTCAACGTATTAAAGCCCATATATGTAACATTGACAAAATGCTAAACAAAAAACAACAGAATTAACCTTTCCATGGAAGATGCGGTGGGTAGGCCATGGGGTTACCCAAATACAAGGGAAGTCACATGTTGAATTTTATGGAAATCCGCTCCTCCCGCCTTAAGCTTACTCTGGAATGTACTTGACATCCCTTCAATGCTTAATTCCCTGAGGGTAGTAAGATATCTCAGCCCATCTACAATTGTCATCAATCCGTTGCAATATTTAATGCTCAGTCGGCGGAGACTAGGCATGGCTCCGTCCTCCACCCTCCACTCTTTTACTTCAGACATGTGAAAAAGTGAAAGAAATTGAAGATGAGGAAAGCCTCCTCTGGAAAAAACCAATATCTTTGCATCCTCGTTGAAAGTGTTTTGTTCCAGCCTCAGAGTTGTTAGGTTTGGCAGCTTCTCTATAATTCCCATTTGGTCGTCCTTGAGAAAGAAGCGACGCAGTGTTAACTTGGTGAGGTTGGGAAAGCAATGGAGCTCTCTCGGTAATTCTGCAGTCGGCCCTTCCAGCTTCAGTTTGTATATATGACGACAACTTGATACTATTTGCGTAACTTGCTCTGTAGAACCAGTGACTGCCAAATCTGTGTACACAAATAGAGACCGTATATGGTTAAGCGTGCTGCCAGTAGATTTCAAGATTTCCTCCAGATTTTCTAAGGGGCTTGACAGCGTTATACTCAGTTTTCTAAGATTTGTTAGACCAGTAAGATCATTCAAATCACAATTGGAGCTTGAAACAGGATATAAAGTCTGTAAATTGTGAAGCGTAGAAATTTTCAGTTTACCGCTTAGTCGAAGCCGGTGAAAAAAGGGCAAATATAAATGTCTTACGTGTTTCATCTTCCATATGACATTTGGGATGAACAGCCAACTATCTTCAACTCGAAGATCTAGAGTTTGCAAGCATATCAAGTTACCCAGAGATGCAGGAATCCGTTTTATATTACTTCCCCTCAGGCTTAAAAACCTTAAGTGGACCATATTTCCAATTTCACTTGGCAACTCTGCTTCTCTGTTCATACCTTCAACCTTCAAAACTCTAAGTAATTTGAAATCCTTGAACATGGTAAGTATCAATCTTTTACATTGTCTCCTCCATTCTTTTAAGCCAAAGTATAATAGAGATCTAAGGTGGTCATCTTTCTCATATCTTGATGGAACCAACGTATCAGCATTCTCATTCAAGTAGATGGCAAGTCTTCGAACTTTCCCCAATGGTGCTGCCTTGGTTACCATAGAAGAAGAAAAAGGACTGATTGCCTCATTTCTCTGCGAAGAATTCACAACTCGGAGAAAGTTCTCCTCTTCCGCCTTTGACAAGCACAAGTCTCTTACAAGATCATGAATTCGACAAGTTTTAATCGTACCAATTGAACCCGTTTCTCCAACTTGAACCACACACCTTATCATCAACTCACTTAAGCAATGGTACGCTATATCCTCCATTTCTTCCCCTAAACCTTGTCCTTGTGTCAGTGAGACGAGACCTTCTGCCATCCATAATTGGGTCAATCTTTTCACCGGAATCTCAAAATCTTCAGGAAAATGGCCTAAATACAATAGGCATGGTTTTAAGTGATAAGGTAAGTCATCATAACTCAATGCCAATACCCATGAAGCACCTGCATATTCTTCTTCGGGACCTATGCCTCTCCTTATGTATACATAAACATTTGCATGCACTGTAATCCACTCATTAACAGTGTTTTTTCTTGCTAGAACTCCGGCAAGCACAGTGATGGCTAATGGCAAACCTGCACAATGTCGAAGCATCTCCATTCCAAGTTCTTTCATCTTTATGTAAACTCCAGAATCTGAAAAGGTAATGAAAACCCAAATTAATACTTCTAATAGCAGTAGTGGTATAAAAGAAAGACACAATGTCCTATGTATTGTAGCTATTATATGTATTGCATATGATAAGTCACTATCTTGGTAGCTAACAAAATGTTAAACAGGGCAGTTCTCCTCCCTTCTTTATTGTGCCGTCAGTGTTTTTGTTTTGTATTCAATAACACTGGGAGCTTCAATTTTCATTCACGATTGGTCCAAAATATATAAGTTCAATTAAATCGACTATTTCAATTACTGGAATCTTGATTCCTTTCAACCAAAAGAAAAAAATTCTGTACTCAAAAACATGAATATAGAGATAAGAATATATCGATATTCCTAAAAATTATTTTGTTATAAAAGAATATCTGTGCATCGCGAATGACAGTACTGCGAATTCCACAAGGTAGTTTCTATGAGGCTCTATCAATATAAATAAAGAAATTGAGATAAAAGAGTGATAAAGTACCTTTATCAACCCTTCCAGACAATGCTATCTTCTCAAATAGTTCCCAACTTTTGATTTCATTTAGTGCCTGGGGTTGATGAAGAAAACCATTTCTATCAGCATGCAAAGCCACTGCTTCATTGCGTGTTGTAAGTAAAATTCTGCTTTGTGTTTCCTCACATGTTAATGGAAATGCAGCTTTCAAAGAGTTAAATGTCTCAATGCTCCAAATGTCATCAAGTATAACCAAGCATCTCTTTCCCTGCTGGACGCGAAAAAGCTTCTTGGCTATTTCATAGTCCCTCATTTTTGCAATTTCTTCTCTTTGTTCCTTGGTGGCAGAAATGAGTTTAATTAAAATGCCTTCCCAAACATCTCTTACTTGATACTGTTGAGATATACACACCCAAGCAAAACTATTGAAATGACACCTAACTTCTTTGTGATGATAAATCTGTTTTGCAAGTGTGGTTTTCCCTGCACCACCCATACCCCAAATAGAAACAACTCGGAGGCAACTTTCTTCCTTCACCAAATGTGTGACTATTTCCTTTACATTGTCTTCTATCCCAACAACATCACGTTCAATAACATGAGAATAAGTTCGCCTTAGTTGTTGTTGTCTCTCAAATGATTGCAAAGAAGATGCACCTCCAATCTCTCTTGTTTCCCTTACAATGTTATAGCTTTGCAAACTCATCCTCAAATTAGAAATTTTGGCAGTAATGTTCTCAATTTCTGCCCCAATCTTGCCAAGATCAACTCGTTCCTTGAAGATGCAGGCAAATCTTTTAAGAACATTCTTCATACCTGTTTTCTTCTTGGAAGCCACTTTCAAGCCATAAGTTTCAATAACATCTTCCAAATCATAGGCAGCATCTCTAATCTTGGCAACCCAAATCTGGACTCTTGCATCTTCTCCTTGTCTTGCATCTGCATCTTTCAAGAATCTCTGCATCAATTGTAGCTCAGTTTGTGAAACCTCAACTTGATGGCTGACTCCAGACAAGAACTTTGCTTCCTGAGTGGTGAAGTCTCCGACCCTTTGGAGCACAAAGGAAACAATTGCCTCAGCCATTCTCTACAACTTACTCTCTCTTCACCAAAAGAAAATCAACTCAACCGCCAGATCTAGTTTTTAGATTGATTGAATTTGATGAGAATATCTCCTTAGCAGTAGAGCAATTTCTTTCCGTGCATCTATGAAGTCCAGCAACTAATCAACTCATCCCAACAAAAAGTAGTCAACTTTGGCGTTTTCCACCTACCTCAATAATAACGTATATAAAACAACCAAAAAAGAGAAGTTTATTAATTTATGCTACATATTACATTATTTCAATTAAGTATACAATATAGTTAGTGAGTGCACTTAGACATGAGTTGGATTATACAAATTTTTAGACAACATTGAAAAAGTTAACTTAATTCATAACATGTATAAACAAAATAAAAAGTTTATTAAATTATTCTATATCTTATATTATTTTGATTAAGTCTAAAATGAGATTAAAGAGTGCATCAATTAAGTCTAAACAAAGGGTCTAGACGGGCCTAGGCGGGCCGAGAGTTTCAAATTATAAGTCCAATAAGCCCTACCCAATTTAAGAGCGGGTTAGGCCTAACGGCCCTAAAAAACTAGTCAAACCGGGCTTTGGCCCATCTCAAAGGCTACACACTTCGGCACATGGACTTAGGGCCAAATGATAATCTATGTGTGATGATACTCAAGCCAAACACATGGACAACAGATTATGACGTGGAAGCATGTAAGGCTTTAAGTCGAACACGTAAATAGTCTCCCTTAATACCATATTGGTTAGTGAGCATTTAACCCAAAATCAATTAAAAAATCAATTCTTCTTAGAAACCCTAAGGAACACTCTCTAAAATAAAACCCTTAGGAACTTAGCTCCAACCGCCAACTCCCTTTTGGGGTGGTGGCCTCCTTCCCCAACCCTCTCCTCTCCTACCTTTCCCTCCCCTCTTCTCTCCTCTCCTTCTCTACCCTTCCCTCCCCACCCCTTTCTCCCTTCCTCTCCTCCTAGCTTTCTTGTGGTTGTTTACCACTTTTTTGGCTAGATTTTCCGCTTGCCTGCATTGGTGATTTCGTTGGTGGTTTTGCTATGCTTGAAATCTTTGGTGAGTTTGGGTGTTCACAGTTTATTGAGTTGTAATAATTGCATCAACTCTTTGTGAGTTTGATGTTTGTTTGTAGTCCAACCTCTACTTGTAGTTTCTACTTGTGAGAGTTTAAAAGTTGTAGTTGTATTGGTAGTTTTAGGCATTGCGGTTCATGTCTCGCTTGTTCCGGCTTGCAGTTTTTATGCTGAAATTTCTTTGGCTTTATGAGACTATTAATGAAGATACACCTTATGTGTTTGATGTTGCCGGTGTGTTTCTATGTATCTGGATTAACCTTGCATCTTTGCTATGCTTTCATCTTTGCATTAACCCTTGGTGGGTATTTGTACTAACCCTTGTGGCTTATAAATACAATTATCATTTTTCTCTATAAAATAAAAATAAAAAACCAAAATCAATTTTCAATTTGGGGAGGGGGGAAACCTACGATCATTTAAATTATTAAAGTAAAACTTCCATCTCAGATGTGAGATAACACTTAAAACATTTACTACCTCTCACATGAAGGTAACTTCCGCCGTTAAAAAGGTAGCCTCTCTAACATTCCTACATTGCTTAAATTAGGAGGTACTTATACAAGTAATAATAAGGACAACAATGGAATTAAGTTGACTTATTAGATATAAGTCACACATAGCGACCAAGTCTTCTTTCGAATGCTAACAATGACATGGCCGGCTTCATTATATAGCAGGCCTGCTTTACTATGTAAACGGATCCAAAAATAATAATCAAATTCAAGAGCGATCTTCCCCAAGACATGAACTGTGGAGTATAAATGCCAAATTCTTAAGATCCATTCCCATCAGCCCTTAAGCATTATTTTCATTAACATTAAGTTGTATATATCTTCATCATTTTTCATCATTTTCTTGGTGAAAAATATGAATATTTTCAACCGCAACCGCCCGAAGCCCGAATGGTCTCTTGGCCTTTTCAGTTGTGGAAACGAGATCTCTACATGTAAAATTATATATAGCTCTCTGTCTCTCCCTTTATTTCTTGCTAAAATTTGGCACCTCTAATTCTAAGCTACTATTGAATTACAAGCACAACTTCAAACTATTTGGTGAATTAATTCATGTAACTGTGGTGTAGGTTGCATAACATACCTTCTCCCATGTGTTACCTTCGGCCGGATTGCAGAAGTTGTAGATGAAGGACGAAGTTGTAAGTATAAATAATTAGCCAAGTGCACAGATCAAAGGCTGAGGTGCATCTGTAATCCCCTGGGCTTATTGATATCAAGCATGACCTAAAATTTGGAAGCATTTCTTCATTAGAGTTAGACCATGGAATCCTCGGCCCATGTAACTTAATATTTAGTGACTTTTAATTTGTTGAATGTATAGTTGCAACCGGGATAGCATAAACAATGCTATTCCCGGCCAATAATGTTATGACATGTGGAAGTGTTATCACGCGTGTTACAACGTTATTGGCCGGGGATAGCTTCATAGAAGTCTTTCTCCAAGTGCAAAGGTAAAAATGCTCATAACCACTCGAGCTACAAGCTCTTTGCGAGTTGAACACACTTTTGCTGGTTACTACATTGTCAGATTATTAATTTGAACTATAATTTTGATAAAAGCAATCAACACATAAATTATACTTTTAATAACCTGCAAGTGAAGAGCTGAGTTTAATTGTTGCTTTACTGATTGGAGCTTTTGTATATGGTGGGCTTGGTTTGCGTTTAGCATGCTGTGCACAGGGTTGTGCATACTGCTGCTTGATGATGGTCCAATTCCACTGGATCTACTCATGCATCTACAGAGAGAAATTGCGTACGAAATTTGGCTTACCAGACAAACCTTGTTGTGATTGTGGTGTTCATTTCTTCTGTGACTCATGCGCCCTTTGCCAAGAGCATGCCGAGCTCAAAATTAGAGGCTTGGATCCATCCAAAGGTTCTAAATTTAATCCCACAATTATGATAAATAATTATGTGTTTATTATTAATTATGGTTCTCCTAATACACGCATCTTATTTTTGTGAATATTATTGTAGGTTGGACTGGGCCACCAAATGCTGCTCCAAAGGCTTTCTCCATGTTTAGATAGTTAATCTCTCCAGTATTTTCTTCCTGAGTGTATTGTGCATTTGCCTTCTTTCTTGGCATGGTTTTCTTTTTATTTCGTGAAAGAAATGTCATGAATAAATGGATGAATGGTGTAATTTATCTTTGGAGAATCTAGTTGGTGAAAGCGTGCCTAATAGCCAGTGGGGTTTGTTTAGCCATATCAGAAAGGGCAGTAAAAATTCAAAACAAATATATCTATATCAAATGTTTCAGAGGAATTTCTTCAATTGGTATGAAGTTCTTTATGCACCACTTTGTTATTACAACTTACAGGTAGTTTGTGAGGTGGGAAGCCCCCTTTTTTTCTCTTCTTCGTTTTTCTTCAGAGTCTTGTAGCTTTCCCAACGACTTCCTCAATTTTTGTCAAATAATTACTTTAATAAAAAGAAAGGTTTTGTGAAGCTTTTTCAATGACTACTTTTTACAATCTTGAAACAAAAAAGTTTCTTAGTGACTCGCTTTTAGAAATAAGAAAGCAATCCAAGAGAAGCTCAATTGCATTTTCCCATACAATTCCTTGCCTCCTTGGCACAAAGAAAAAATTGTTGCTAATCTGAAAAGGTCTTTTCTTAGACCATCTCCAATCGATATGTCAAAAGTGTCACATAGATATTTAACAACTAGAAATAACATTTCACATCACTCCAACCTATATGTCAAAGCTGATGTGGAATGATGGCTGGAGGTTGAGATGTTATTTTTGACATCCCAAAAGCAAAATGTCAAATGAATATTTTATTAGTTTTTAAAGACAACTAGCTGTTACTTCCATTTCTTTTTTTCTTTTTTTCTTTTTTCTTCTTCTTTGTCTTAAATGATTTGACTGTTACAATAATTATTTATTTGACATATCGGGTGGAGTGTAAAACTATGTAAATGTCAAAATGCCACATCAGCCATCAGCCATCAAATTTAAATTTGATGTTTGGTATTTGACATCTCCCTTGGAGATGCTCTTAGAGCATCTCTAACCAATGTGTCAAAAGTGTCACATAGACGTTTAACAGCTAAAAATAACATCTCACATCACTCAAAATGATGTGTCAAAGCTGAAGTGGAATGAAGGCTGGAGGTTGAAATGTTATTTTTGACATCCCAAAAGCAAGATGTCAAATGAATATTTTATTATTTTTTCTTTTCTTTTCTTTTTAATTAAAAATAAATCAACACTAAAATGTAATAAAATAATAATTTAATTTGACATATCGGGTGGAGTGTAAAGCCATGTAAGATGTCAAATTGCCACATCGACCATCAAATTTAAATTTGATGTTTGATATTTGACATATCCCTTGGAGATGCTCTTAGAAATATCCTTGTTGTTTAATAATTAAAGGGTATTTTAGGAATGATGGTGGATGGAAGATAAAATTGTGTTTTTTTCAAATTTACATGATGGGTTAAAAGATAAGATTGTGACAGCCCCATCAATTAAAAAGTGTCAATAAATCATAAAAGAAAAGAAAATGTTAAATTAATTTTAATGAGTAATGCTACACTTACCACATTATTATCTCATATTTCTATACTAGATGATGTGGTATGTCCATATCATATGACATATCAATTAAATGAATGAAGTGTATTTTAATAAATAAAATTAGAAAAACAAAAACTAGTATTTTACATGATGTGGTATGTACACATCAACCGCCACATCATGTGGTATAAAATTGTGGTATAAAAATGTGGTAAGACTAGTATTGTTCAATTTTAATTGATGTGGTTGTCCACCTCATTTGCCACATAAGGTGGTATGAGAATGTGGTATACAAATGTGATAAGAGTAACATTACTCATATTTGTTATTTATTTCTTAATTTAAAATCTATTACCAACTAACTCTCTCTTTCTTAGTGATACTTCTACTTCTCATTCCAATAGAAAGAAAAATATATATATCCAATTCATTTTATAGTTTTATTGCTCATTTGAATTAATTTTTTATTTTTGTGTCAATTAATTTCTAAATAATTACATATACAATTTTTATTGACATTTAATATGTCTCATTTACGTTCATTTAGATAGAATCTGATGGTTTCTATCTTGATTGAATTCTTATCCAATTCTAGAGCTTTAATAACTTATACCATATAGGTCATTTGGCTACGTTTGGTTCCTGGGAAATGAGGTTTGGGGGTGGGAAATCAATTGTTTTTCCATGTTTGGTAAGTCTAAACATAAGAAATGATTGCCTAGCACATGGAAAATATGGGAAAATGTAACTATCCTCCCCCCTTAGGTATCATTTTTTTTATTCCCATGGGAAACTTTGAGAAAATAGGCCAGCATTAAATGCATATTTTTCATGACCATTTGTCCCGATTAACAATTTAGAATTACAATATAGCAGTAAATGCATTCTTTTTTAATATTTAATTTCATATGGGTATAATTTAAAATTGGGTTTTTAATTCACAAGGTCCTCAAACTTATACCTGAATTTCATTTTGGTCTCTCAACTAAATTATTCATTCAAATTGTCCCCCAACTCTTTATTAATCATTGCATTGGTCTTACCATTACATTTTGTGTTAAATTTAGTCATGTGAGTAGCACATGCTATATTTGTGAGGGTAAAATAAGACTTTCAACAACTAAAAAACTAAAAAAATATGGTTAAAAATTAATACAAAATTGTCTTTATTTTTTAAATTAATTAAAAACTATAAAAGAATAAAACAACAACAAAAAGCAACCTAAAGAAAAAAACTAGCCCACCCAACCTCATCCCGGTCTCATCGTCCCCCACTCCAATCCCAACCCCCATCCCCTAGCCACATCCACCTTAACAGACCCCATAAGTAAACCTACCACCTCCTTCACACAAACCCACCTTATCCTTGTCTCTCTCTCTCTCTCTTCCGCCTCTCTCTCTCTCCCCCCCTTCAGCCTTCAGTTTCCTAAATAGAGAATTTCTAGTCACCATCTCCATCAAAACCGTCACACGAAAAACCACCATGGCCAGCCGACCCAACGAGATCAAAGAAATAGGGGGTTGCGGATGCTCTTTAATTTAATCCAATTAGCTTTCCACTTTGTGAACTTCATGGATTCCTTCAAAGCACAAGACTTTCTAGGTGCTTCTCTGGGCCCACCGTTCCATGTTAGGACACAATATCCTACATTGGAAAAATAACATATCCTAGAGTGTTTTAAGATCTCATGGGCACCCTTCCTTTACAAGCCGATTTTTAGGGGCAAGTTCTACTATGGGCTCTTAACATTTGGTAGTCTGGCTTCACCACGTAACTAGGCCCAAATTCACGGAAAGGGCAACATGTAGGCTAGATTAAAAATGATCGATGTCATGTATGGCATGATATCGAGTCATTGAATATGATAGGTGAGTAAAGCCGCCTCAAACGAAGGAAAGGGTTACCATCGGGTCAGTGTCGACAGAGTGGGCCAACGAGGACGTTGGCTACGGAAGCGTGGAATGTTAGGACTCAAGATCCCACATTAGAAAAATAGCATATCCTAGAATGGCTCAAGAGCTCATGGGCACCCTTCACTTACAAGCAGATTTTTAGGGGCATGTTCTACCCATGGGCTCTTAACATTCTAGTACCGATTTCGAGCTTACCCGAGTTGGATAACTTGGATTCACATATTATAATGGTGGCCTCCTTCTACATGTTAGCTTATTTTACCGATCATGCTCATTTGCTACAAAACCCTAGGGTATGGGTTTGTTTGAAGAGAGAAAGAGGGAGGAGAGATAAAGGGAGAGAAGATGAGAGGACATAAGGAGGGAGGGGAAGAGAGGGTGGGGTGTGGGGATGAGAAGATGGGGCGATGGTTATTGGGCTGGGGACTAGGATGTGGGAAATGGAGAGAGGATTTTTTTTCTTTTGGTTTTAGTTTTTAATTTATTTAGTATTTTATTTAATTGGACTATTTCAACTCTATATTTGACGACAACAGACAGAATGTAACGGTAAGATCAATGCACCGATTAATAAAGAGTTGGTGGATCATTTGAATGAATAATTTAGTTGATGGACCAAAATACAACTTGGGTTTAAGTTTGAGAACCATTTGAGTTAAAAACCCATTGGAAAATTAAACAAACTTTGGTTTACATTCCTACGCAATCCAAACATGAGAAAGGAAATAAAGTGGTATTTCCTATTTTCCCAGCATTACCAAACATGGGAAAAGAATCTTTCATTTTCTATCCCTTAGAAAAACATATGAAAAATTATTTCTCATTGAATCCGCGAAGCAAACAGGACCTTAAGATGAGATGAGATGAGAAACAAACCTAACAAAAAATTTGACATATAGAGACCATGAAGATAACGATGATGATACGGCAAAATATTTTTTTTGCTGTCATATACCATAGAGTACCATAGAGAGCATATATATATATATTTTCCAAGTAGAGATCATATATATTACCACACATCAAAATTTAACCATATAAACTTATATCTTCTATCTCTGAATTTTTCCATGTTAAGGATGTTCTTATGGTAAGAAAAGTGCTCACATTCTTCTTAGGGAAATGTATATTTCAACAATCGGAACCATCTTTATTTTAAATTGTTCTTACAAAAAATAGATCCAAAGTTGTTTGAGTCATCTAAAACTGAAACGGAAATTGCTAAATAATTTTTTCTTTAATTATTCTTCCGTATAGATAATCCTGAAAGATAACCTAAAAACTAAACAATTTCGATCAATGGTTTACAATCTAGAATAGAAAATTTCTTATTTTAAGTAAAAACCTCCTTATACCAAAGAAAACATCTACCATCTATATCACCTAATCTAAATACTTTGCACCCGGTGTGATTGTGAGGAAAAAAAATCTGTATTAATTACAGGGTAGGGAAAATGACAACGATAATAAATAGAAGCAATATGATTTTTTTGCTATAAAAGCACAAGGAATGCAAATGCCCCAGTCCATCCACATCAGACTCTCCCAGTGATCAAGATTGAAAAACAATGAAGGGATCAAAAGGAATATGGCAGTTGTACTGTGTTGTGTTGTTCCTTGCCTTATCATTTGGTCTAAGTACTCCATGGCGATGGCCGTCGACACCTTTCACAAAGAACTTCGTGCGCATCGTCAACAACCTCAGCAATAACCAAACATTCACATCTCATTGTAAATCCAAGGACAACGATATTGGTCTCCATACTCTCGCTCCTAACGAGCAGTACGAATGGAAATTTCGTGTCAACATGTTCAGTTCAACACTCTACTTTTGCAACTTCTGGTATAAGGACTACCATAACGTTTTTGATGCCTTCAAAGCCAAGTATGAGTTTATTTACGATTGTGGTGGAGCTCATTGCGTATGGAAAGCCAAAGATGATGGGATATACTTGACTCAAGGCCAGACGATGGAAGATAAGAAATGGTATGATTGGAAAAAAGAATGAAATGTCAAAGGGTTTTATATGATATGAGGCTTGCTTTAATTGCTTGTACTCAAAATAATAAAACTAGTTTATTTTCTACTTTGATTTCTTCTTGTTTGTTTGTTTTTTTATTTATTTTGTATGTGCAAGAATAATGTTTGGTCGGAAACAACAATTTAGACAGAGATCAAACACTGATTGTATGGTGCTATTTCTTTTATCATTTGACTGGGTTATGTCAAACTTAGGTTTGGTCAACACTCATGTAATATTAATGCTGCTGTTGATGGTATCAGTATTGGCTTTCTTTTGGTCAGAAAGTACTGGTTATTGGCTTAATCGCAATTCGTTTGTCATTTTACAATTTAATCAAAACCGAATGAGTTGACCAAATTTAAGACTCTTAAATGATACTGTAAAGTTTTTTATAAATAAAAAAAACAATTCAGGAGAGAGAAAGTGTGACATGATTATAGGTGGCAATTTATTTTTTATTTTTTTTGGAACTGCGGCGATAGATTGCATTCATAATTCAGATTGAAATGTTGTCATTTACCAACAACAAGCGGACGAGGTATACTTCCATTCGTAGCCACACATGGCCTAAGAAATTCAAGCAAAAGAGTCACGAGTCTGGAACAACCAAACGAATACCTCAACTCAACACTCCTAACTACAACTGCAAATACAACTTTATAGTTTGGCTTTCCATAAAGTATATGGAGTCACCTTTTTGACCAACAATATATGGAGTCCTTAAATGACAAAAACAAATTCATTAAACTTTGGCCACATTACAATGTATATCCTTGTAATCCAAGTCAATTTCCATTTTAGTATTTGTAAAATTGTAATTTCAATTATATCAATCATAAAGGCTATAGCTTAAACAATTGCAATTAAGACAAAAAACAATATTTTTGATCAATTGAGTGGCAAAGTGTTGACACTGGACAAACTTTCATCACACTGACACGTGTTGTTATTAATTCTCAGTTGGGCCAAGTTGTGGACATGACCTTGGCCCTAACTTTGTATTTGGGCTTAGGCTTATATTAAATAATATTAATAGGAAATTACAATTTTCAAGTTTTATTTTTTGATTAAAACAAATTAGGTCTTGTTTGATTGATTAAATTCAGGCTATTTACTTTCACATTAGCTTGAAAATTGAACTAACATAAATAACAACATTATATATTCTCTTGTGTATTGAGAGGAACACAAGATTAGGAATTTAAATAGATGATCGTCGGAAAAACTACAAGCACTGAATAATGGCATGGAATTTTGTCTTTAGGACAATTTATTAATTTGAAAGCCTTTATCGATTGATCAAGTCTGGTTTGTTTATCTCGTTTATATTAAATTTATGTCTCTATTGACTTATTATTCGGTTTAATAATTATTATATTATTTATAATTTTTTTTAACAATAACTTGTGATTAGTAACACTAGGTGAATGAATGTGTAACTGTCACACCTAAAAAGGACATGTATAGGCTATTTTCGTCTTTTCATGCAAGCGCCATGTATTTTAAGGGGATTGTTTCTTTAGAAAGTACTTATATTCATAAGTGCTTTTAATAAAAGCGTTTTTATTATAAAAATCTTGAATTTTCATAAATAAATAAAATTCAAGATTCAAGTGCTTCTTGGAAAAGCATTTGGGAGTGCTTCTTGAAGAAGCACGTAGCAGCTGCTTCTCCAGAAAGTGCTTCTATAACTCAAAAACGTTTCTAAATTTTTCAGCCAAATACTGTCAAAATCACTTTTAATTATTCTAGAAGCACCTCTAAACATGCCCTAAAATGTTAAAAGCACTGGTTGCTATATATTTCATTCGTTCCAATATAGCTTATGTGGAATGAAATAAAATAAAACGCTAACCGAAATAAACTTGCACGTGAGCACCAAATAAATAGTTTGATAGAATCTACATATATAAAGCAAAAGGCTAAGAATGGTGAAATATTCAAAATACAAGAAAATGTCATTGGTTAATTCAAACATTAAGAATTGAAATTATTAATTAAATGAGGATAATATGGTAAATTCACATTTTTTCATATTAAAAAAATTAAAATTAAAAACAAAATTAAATTAAATAAGAGGTCTTACTTTTATAGAACATAACTACCCATTTCTTAATTCTAAAAAAATAAAAATAAAAATAAAAAATAAAAAATAAAACCAATTGGCAGATGCGTGCCAAGGGGCTAGTTAAAATTAAGGGACAAAATTGTTTTTTTTTATTTTTATAAAATTATTCCAAACTTAAATTGTAACTTTAGCTTGAACTTTTCCTGACAAATGTTATTATAAGACTATAAACCGGTAGTCGTCTTCCTTATTTTCCTGGAGGCCACCGGTCTTCTTTGATCATACACGCTACTTTCTCACACCACCTAACCCCAACTTGTCGTTAATGATTAAAATAAAGGGAGTTTCACTAAAACACCCAAAATGGAGGTTGAAATTATAAAAAAACCCAACACCCAAAACACTTTATAAACACACCCAAAACCCATCATTACACACACTCAAAACCCATTTATAAACACACCCAAAAAGTTGACTTTGGGGTTGATTTTGGGTGTGTTTCTATGTTTAAATAGTGCTTGGGTTTTTTTATAAATACATGTCTAGGATTGGGTTTATTTATAAATTTGTATAAAATAAATGAATACCATTATAAAAATCGAGTGCTATAAAAACCCATTTCAATTTTTCAGCTCTTCTGAATCTTTATAAGACTCAAAACGCTACCCTCTCCTCTACTGAGAAAAACAGAGGGAAAGAACGTTGGAGTCGCCATGTCTGAAATAGTCAACGAGGCTTGGAGAAAATATCTCATACAGCTTCAATCCCACCCTCTCAGAACTAAGGTTTGTTTCAGTTTTTGAATCATACCCAGTTTTTCTTTTCGTTTTGTTTTTCTTACTCCGTCTTTGTAAAGATTTCAATTCAAAGATGAATACTTGGGCCTGTTTTTTAATATTTTTTTGCTTTTTGGTGTATAAGTCATTAAATTTTTTGGTTTGTTTACTTTGAATTGATGGGACTAGGCAATTACATCTGGAGTTTTAGCTGGGTGTAGTGATGCAATAGCCCAGAAGATTTCTGGGATCAAAAAGCTTCAATTGAGAAGACTGCTTCTGATAATGGTATGCCTATTTTGATCATGGTGTTTAAAATTATTGTTTCTTTAACAAATTGCTAAATGGTTTGGATTATATTCTCAATATTGGTCTGAACTTTATAAGAGATTATCAAAATTGGTGTGGCTGCAGAGAAAATGGTGGACAGAACAAGGAACTATATGTGTTGCCTTGTTTCTTATGCAGTTTTGGTTTCCTAGAATATATTCATCTTAGCAACCATGTAATGAATTGAAACTCAAAAAATTTACATTGGCCTTTTCTCAGATAGATTGGTATGCTTATCAGGTTATATATAATTGTGTTATGTCATGATCATGTATATCATGTTGGAATCTGAAGCTTAAATTCGTTTTCAGCTCTATGGGTTCGGGTATGGGGGACCATTTGGGCACTTCCTCCACAAATTGATGGATATAATATTCAAGGGAAAGAAGGACAACAAAACTATTGCAAAGAAGGTAATCGTTCTTTGTGAAGTCGAGTTTTGTGCTTTCCAACATATAATTCTCATGCTTTGTTCATGCTAATTTGAGTTAAATAAATGCCAGAAGCCCGAATGCAATTTTTGAGTCAACTATTGATGAATGAAAATTTAAAATATCAGGTTTTGCTAGAACAATTAACTTCTTCCCCTTGGAACAACATGCTTTTCATGATGTACTATGGCTTGGTGGTTGAAGGTATGCACGTATCTTTGGTATACTCTTAACTGATCTGTCTCTTATTCGATATCTGGTATCCATTAATTTTTGGTCTTTAGTTATAGTAGCATGATGGCTTGGTGGGACTTGATTGCTCTCTTGTCTTTTTTCTTTTATGTTTGTTCTTTCTTTGGTTCACCAACTGGGGCAAGAGGATGTCTACTGTGTATACTATTCTTTGAGTCAGTTAGTAGGATATATCAATTTACATTTTTATGGTTTTAGAGCATTTTAAGCTGCAGGGTGTAGACCTCTGTCCTTTTAATTGGATGTTTTTAAGCTGTTATTGTGGTGGGCTTGGGTTTAAAAGGGGGGAAGTCAAAAGTTATAGTTATTGCATAGTTTAGTTTATCATTTAGACAAAAAATTTGTTTTGTTTCTAAAGGTTATTAAACCACCAAACTATTTACTTTAGAGAATCCTGCCTTGAAACCAAGCTCCAGTTTATCCATGTTTATGAGTTGTTTTCGTTCCCTTCCACACAGGATGGTGTGAACATTTCAAACGTCAGTTTCGTTCTTAAGAGCAGAGCTGTGCAGCTTGCTTGAAACATCTAGAAGGCATTCCAGTTCTGTAATATGTGTTATCTTGATAGAGTATGTTTGGAATCTGTGTTCAGGCCAAATAGATACTGAAGAAATGATAATGAAATTTTGGTGCTGAAGCTGAATTCATCTTATTCTGCATATTCTTTCTTGGTCTTTATGATTTTTATCCATATATCATATTAAATTCATGCCTTAATATGTTTTGATCTATCATCCAACAAATTACCTCTCTCCTGTCACTTGTTCCTCTGGCAATTTAATACTCTCAAGCATGATGTAAATTACATCTTCGGAAGCTTGACGATTTTGTTGCAATGCTCATGCGGTAGAACTCTGAATCAAGAATCATGATAGTGGACTTGTAACTGATGCATTGCTTTTTTTACTTTGGCATTGCAGGAAGACCATGGAATTTAGTCAAGAGTAAAGTTCGAAAGGACTACCCTTCTATTCAATTGACAGCATGGAAGGTATAAAATATTAGCCATCTTTCATTGTTTTATGCTCAAGGCTATCCTTGAAACAAAGATTTGGAAATACTGACTTGATGATGGTTGCAGTTTTGGCCTATTGTTGGTTGGGTCAATTACCAGTATATGCCCCTGCAATTCCGGGTCTTGTTTCACAGCTTCGTTGCCTCGTGCTGGTACGCTGCTATATTTTTTCTCCTTTGTTGCCTCTTTAAAATAAGAAAAAAGGATAGTTGTACAACGTTGCCATATCCACATTGTATTAGTGCTTCTCAGATACTCTCCTGTACATATCTAATACGGTATTAGTATTACCTCGTATAGACTGTTAAGTAATGATTATAGCTAATGAATGATCAAATAATTTTATTTGAGGGACGCCCTTTAGGGTATCCTACAATTTTTTTTCCAATGATCCAAACCATCCATTTTTTAGGTCTTCATTCATAGATCATCCTTATAAAAAATTAGACAAATCGGAAACCGTTTTGACATCCAATTATGTCTTACAAAATCAATGAACACGGTGCTTCAAGAAAGTACTAAAATTTCAATAACTCAATTGAATGGTCAAATGATATCGGATTCAATTGATTTTTTGTAGAGATGATCTTTGAATGTCTATCTACAAAATAGACGGTTTGGATTAGTGAAATACAATCTGGAGTGGGCCCTACGAGGGGTGTCCCTCAAATAAGCTTATTTGAGGGATCCCTCAATGGAAGCTCTCTGTATATATATATATATATATATATATATATATATCGTTTTGTGGCATATTTTTTACTTGTGTCGTAAATATCTAATGCAATTCAGATCATTGTGCAACTAAACCTACTCACTCTTAACTTGCTTATTTCAGGGCAATCTTTCTCAATCTGAAGGCTAGATCGGGGGTAATCAAGCAGGCCTAGAACACCTAATTTTGTTCTTCCCTTTTTCTATGTTTGATTGGAGCTCTTACACTCATTTTGTGAAAATGGTTTCCTGATTAGTATCCTTTGTATAAGTTTCTAGCTGAATTAGTACTATGAAGCGGTCGATTTTCTTTCTTACTGTCAGTTCTATCATACGGTTGAATTATTGTAGGATATACTTAAATCTAGTTCAATTTGCAGAAGATCAACAATGTTTCAGTTGATTTTGTGACATATTATTTTCTGACTGTTAGATTCCAAAATCTGCAACGCCATCTGATCAAATTTAGATTTACCTTCGAATGGCCAGAGGAAAAAATAAATTTTGACGATGATTTTTAGAAGCTGGATTGCGCATCTTTCTTCAAATAACTAACAATTTTATTGTAAAGAAAGAAATTGCTAATGTATGTGGGGCACAAAGCGCGTGCTAAGAGACTAGAACACATAAGTTCAAGCAAGCACACAACACGCTTCCGCGTCATCCATGATTTGAACTGTTCGAACATCCATATCTTGACTACTAAACCATGGATTTACACTCCCCTGCCTCCACAGTTGAGGGAGGCTCAACTTTTCTTTGTCTGGTTATGACTTCATACACCACTTCAACAAAAAACTTCATAATTACTGCGAAGAAAAAAATGACCAAAATATGACGAACAACAATGAAGTAAACGACCAAGGTTAATGATAGTTTATGGTCTTCATTGTTCTTCATAATCTTAATCAAACAAAATGATCCCCATATAGCACCTGTGAAGCAAAAATACATGCAAATTCCCAAAGCTTGAGGCATAGTCAAACATTCCTTCTCCTTGTCCATTTCCATAATATATCAGAGCCCACCTGATGTTCTTTTCACTTTTCCAGTTCTTTGTGGTTACCTGAAAATATATGTGACATGAATTTTAAGCAGGGGAAAACAAATTAGGATTTTATAAATTACAATTTTTAATATGTACATATTTTTCTGGATTTTTCATTCAATTGTGGATTTTTGTAATTACCTTGTTAGCATTCATGACAAAATCCAAAACCCACAATCATATATGTGGTTCAGTTAAAATGTTATATAACAAGATCATGAAAGTTATTATATTCAAGTTAATAAATAACCAAAATTAAGATGTGTGCGCTTATATGATTATCGTGGTGAGTTTAAAGCTCTAGTGATAGAGCTCACCATAAGAGTTCGACTCTCGTCCTCCCACTCCTCGAATTTCAAAAAAATGAACAAAGAAATTAAGCGTGTATCTTTGGAACAAAACCTCAAATAGTCTCAACAAGTAGCACCTTATGGTAAATTAAAGAACTATAAGGAGGAGGAAAATATATTAAAACCCTCATAGACATATATCTAACAAGTCAAAATAGTTACAAATTCAAACAAAAAAGAGAATAAACAAATAAGACTCAGCTTTCAAAGTTTTGTTCAATCTTAAATCCAAGGACCTCCAAGTCCAAGAAGGTTGAGAAACTTACTTGTATACAGGTAGCTCTAGTCAAAAGCAAAAAGACCCCCTCTGTCAATTACTCTTTCAAACTGCGAATATATAGAATTCCAAACTAAACTTGAATTGCAATTATATAAGATCGATGAGAGCCAAGATATGGGATTTTGGTGGGAAGTTTGGTTTGATAAATAAATTACTCAAAACGCATTTGATTTGTACATGGGCTCCCACCTCAAATCGTGGCCGTTAATTTTTTATTTTTATTATTTTTTTCTTATTGGGGTTTCAATATGGGCTTTGAGCAAAGACTTAAGGCCAGAATGTGGCTTTGTCAATGTTACTTCACCTTTTTTCTTTTAAAAAGTACATTCCATGTGATAATAGCAGTCATTTTGTGTACATTCCATGTGAGAATACTTCTGCGGGGTGTGACGTTTTGCATATTGTAACCAAAATTCATACCAAATTTTAAGGCCTACCCCCTTTTATGATTTTAATTCCATCAGTTCTTCTTCTTCACAACCCTCAACAAAAAGAAAATTCTTAACAATTATTTTCATAGTTTTTATGCTAATATATCAAGAATTAGTTGTGTCTTTGAGTTAGGATTTTTTTTTTTAAGACCTTTCCTATTGAGAGAAGCGTTAATATACTAAACTCACACATACTATACAAATATTTGGACTCAAACCCATAACCTGTCCTGGATGAGCAATTATTCCAAACCACTATGGTAGTAGGTCTTTTGCTCAAATAATTAAGATTAGAATACACTATTCATTCTCAAGTAAAACATTTGTACATAAATTAAGTTTATTTTAAAAGAATTAGGGATAAAAATTAAAAATTGCAATTAATTATGAAGCAATACTTAATAACTCTGTGTTGTTTGATGAGTACAATGTTAATTATGAATTGTTGACCCCATGAATAATTTTTGGCTACACACTACATCGTTTATTCCTTTTTGTTCTTTTTGAATGAAAGGGTTACGTGCCTCAGTGTTTATCGTTTAGCCTAAAGACAATTCAAAACAAAGAACTAGAGGGGGGCACGCATGAATTGTTGACTGCTGGTTTTGGAAGTTTGTATAGCCACTGAGATAATGGAGCTTTTCAGAAATTAAATCCAAGTGAAAACTCATTCATCCCTTCATCGCTGACTCTCAATGAAGTACTCCAAATCACTTTAGTTTACGGAAAATAAGATTAAACTCGAGTGCAAATGGGCGAGTATTTTAGTTCACTGAATTAAATATTAACTTGGACATTTTGTTTTTGGTGAGAGTTTGAAAGGGAAAGGAGACGAGAAAAATGGCCTTGAGATTCGAATCTAAGAAAATTGATCTGTATACGAATCATCTAACCATTGAAATATAGACCTGTTGGCATTAACTTAGACCTTCTTTTGATAAGACAAGTTGATTTTATCAGGTACTATTCTTTTATCTTTTTTAAGTCTAAGTATGTGTGAGTGGCTGATATCTAAAGTGTTGTAGTACTCTCACATATAGTATAAGGTACGAACTTTAGAAAAAGAGAGTAGAATAACTCTACAACGTCCAAAATACAAATCATGAGCTGCGGTCGACATGATTGACGTGGCGGTGTTAATTCATAATGAAAAAGAGTAAGGAGTTGGAGAGAGCTGGTAGAAATTGATGACCGATGGTGGTGATCCTTTATTTGGAACTTCGATCAAAATCAAAATCACCTAACTCATTTGAAATGCAATCTAACCAAAGCAACCAAGCTTCAAGCCAGATCATGAGTGTAATGTATAGGGAAATAAACGAGTACTAATATCTTAATCGGTATGTAAAATCAATGTTTATATTGTCAGATTCACAATATGATAATAAGCATCTTACACGTTTTCAAACTATCTTGATCAGAACGAAAATACGTACTCTATATATACCACTCATTATACTAGTATGTCAAAATGGAGAAAATTATTGCATAGAGTTGTTGTATACAACTTTCTTCTCAAAAAAAATTAGTAACATCATTAACAAGGGGGGGCTGAATATGAGAGAAGTGTTGTATACGGTACCGGCAAGATGTTTTGTGGATGTAGGGTTCATTTATAGAAGTTGTGTCATAAATGACTTACTGTATTAAGACAGCTTAATGGGGAAACTTCCTCGAAACTTACACGCAAAAAAACAAAGGTTGTGTGTTGATGGAAGAAAGAAGCACATGAATTTTCGACAGGAAAACGTCAAGCACAAGGCTTGTTCAGACAAGAATTGCTCTAAAATTTTGGCACAACTATCTCATTTAACTTCAAGAAGTGGGTTTCCAGACAAGACATTTTCCTTTTAGAGGAAGGTTTTGGTAACAATTCATCCCAATGTTTTTTTTTAAAAAAAATATCTAGGGTTGGGCATTTGCACGAAAAAACTGGCCACACTGACTGAACAGAAACGACCACGCCAACTTATCCTCTTTTTCCTTCTTCTCCTCTTCTCCACCGCCGCTGCTCATCTCTCTCTCTCTCTCTCTCTCTCTCTCTCTCTTCCCCCAGATCTGCTCGGGCTTATCATCTAGTTGAATCTTGTCGTTCGGTCCATTCTGCTCTTTTTTCTCTTTATCAACTACCACGCTCTTTTTTCTCTTGTCGTCCGCCACTAGTTTCATCCATCTCTATCTCGACTCGAATCTCATTTAAGTCGACTGAATCGAGCTTTCTCGATGAACCAATCACAGTTGATAGAAACTTTGGACGGTTTGGTATTAGATCCCAGAAATGACTCACCTATGAGAGCAGTTCCATTATCGATTCCAGCCAAAAAAGAAGCCAAACCGCATCGAGCCCAGACCTAAAATCACCTCACCTTTTTTTTTTTTTTTTTTTGTTGTTTTTTGTTGGGGCTGTTTGAGTTGACCATTTATACTATAAATTATATTTAATGGGGACCTCGAGGCCATGATTGTGTGTGCTTTGATTAGCTTCTGTTGAGCATTGCATTTGGTACGTACACACATGACAACCCACAGCTCATGGATCACGTTGTTGATTAGGAAAACTTAGTTTTAAAAATGTGGAGACTAATCAGAAAATTGGATACGAACACTTATTCATACCATAAAAGACTGAATATAATAAGGAACTAGATTCATAGACAACCTGGTACAAAATAATCCGTCCAATGCTTTAATTATATATCACCTTTATTAGAGAGATGATACACAAAATGTATAAAAATGTGATATGTCTAGCATTGCTCGTTATACAATTACGATGACTATTTGTCGCATAATTCGAGTTACGGGTGTTACTGATATTTCCTTCTACGCAAGTCCAGCCCAGGACCTGAAAACCTTAAGTTATACCAGAAAGCCTAGAAGCTTAATGGCAGGAGCAACTGTAATAAATCTGAATAATCTGCCACCACAACAACCTAACAACTTACCCGATGCCCAAGTGTATTTGTATACATTATACATACGTACCCACATCAAGCAAGCATGCATGCAACGATATATGCAAAACAAAGAACTCACAAACACAGATATATAATTGTCGAAAATCGACTTTAAATATATAGATTAAATAAGCTAATCAACAAGAACAACAGATTAAGCACCGGAATTTCAAATGGCTCCGATCTTCACACAGCAGACATGCATTCTGTCATCTCTCTCTTAATTTCTTCTTCGTCTTCTTCTTCTTCGTCATACTCCTACAAATAAATACAACAAAACACAGAACGCAGACATTATCGTCATCACAAACAGAAGAGAGAGAGAGAGAGGGAGAGAGAGAGAAATGGTTTTGATCTCACTCGCCGCCTTCGCACTCTCTCACACTCACTTACTCTCTCACTGTTCACGAAATCCTGCGCTTTGTTTTGAATCAGAAACTCAGCCGCTTCTATTTACTATCAACTACCACGCCAACTAGCTGACGTGGACCAAAACCATCCAGCCAATCACCAAGCGCCACGTCCCCAACTTACGCAACAATACAAGGCCCGTTATATATATCCCTGTTGTCACATCTGAATCCACTTCGCCAGTTGCGTCGGGTTCACAATCCCCGGAATGTGGGCCCCATCCGTCTTCAACATGCTCGCCACCTCAGCGTAACTCTCCTGCGCCGCACCCACACCCGAACCTGAGCCCGCCCCGATTTTCCCGGCTTCGACCGGCTTCCCCCTCCTCGGCTCGGCTGACGAGCTCATCAGCGGCACCGCCTCGGCTCGAGCCGGGTCGAACTTCTGACCGAACAGCGTGCCCTTCGTTAAATACTCGTACGCCATGTAGCCCGCCAGCAGCCGATTCGACGACAAAGTCGGAGCTGTCATTTGGCTTGGGGTTGGAGCCTTTGGAGCCGGCTGTTTAAAGCCGTTGGACGAGGCATTGGCTTGTCTGTCCTTTCGCTTTCTGGATGCGCCAGGTGGCACGATCCTACGGCTATGGCTTTGTTGGAAACTCATCTGTAAGTTTTGAAAGATGTGATTTTAAAACTCCATGCCACGTCAGCGAACGAACCTCGAAATAGAAAAAAGCCAGAGTGGGCAAAACCGTCAAGTGGGGATTCGTTGCCGGGGGACAAATGCGTCAAATCAGGTACCGGAGGACTCTTTTTTAAAACGCCAGAGTGAGGATTTGTAGAGTTAGAAATGTAATTTCACAAAGAAAACAAAGAAGAAGAAAAATGCCTTTTTAGAGAAACAAAAGGAAATTTGAAAAAGAAAAATAATTATTTGTGAATTGGAAGGAGATGGGGTGGGGATTGGGGGTTAGGTTAGAGGCTTAGATTCGATAGATGAAATCGGATCCAGGTAGCTGTGGCCCGAACCGATTGGGATGGTGATGTATCGGAGTGTACACAGCGCGAAGAGAGAAGGGGGGCCACCGGAATCTGGCGGAGTATGGGGAGATACAGAGGTTGAGATTGTAGAGAGAGAGAGAGAGAGGAGAAGAGGAGGAAGAAAGAAGATTGGGGATTAAATAGAGAGAGAGGGAGACTGACTGAAGCGGCGTGGTTCATGAATTTATATGTGGTTTGGTTTTACATATGCCCCGCAGTTTTGAAGGAATGACATAAATGCCATTGCTATTGTCAAATGACTCAACTGCCCTTTTGTTGTGAAATACTATCAGCTACGTTTTTTTTTAATGAAAAAATGTTAAGGGGAAGGGGAGGCTACCCCATTTCCGGGATCAAGGTGTATCAAGGTCTTTTTGATGATTTACAGAGGGAGTCTTAACTTCTTTTTGGGTTTTTACTAATTACCCACTAAGAGAAATTGTCAGCAAGACTCGAACTTATATCTAAATTCGAAGATAACGATCCTTACCAACTCAACCAACCGTCGTTGGCTACTAACTATATTTTCAATTATCAAAAGATTAAGTGACATCGCATAGAAAGCCACGGAACGCAGTCATATAGACCATCGGGTTTGGTCATGGCGGTTGCACAATCGCATGCGGCTGCTGGCGTAGATAAAATACTTTATTTTTCTATGCCAAAAGAAATTGTGTTTTTAAAATCTAGAGAGATGTATTGAATAACTTCTTACCATGATTTTCCACACGAAGATTTGATTATGTGGATCGATGTTTTTATAGTGTTGTACATTTGATCTATATAATGATAATGAGAAATGTTTAGGAGAGTTGTCTAACAATGTAGAAACGGCTAACAAAAAAAATACGCATCCAAATAAACATACGGGTGATTATGGTTAACACTACTTAGAACTAATTAATTCGTAACTAATGTATTCAACATAATAAAGTAAAATATGTAAAACAAAATACTTATAACTCTACACCAAAGTATTTCATAGAAAAATATATATATTGTAACCAAAAGAAAAGATTTCAAAGAAAAAACAAAAATTCGTATAAAAATTCCAAAAAAATATAACGATGTAAATGATACTCTAGTCTTCGTCATCTTCATCATTATTATCGTCTTCTCCGAAAAATGCCACAATTTTCTCAAGTTTATTAAGTGAGAAACTCATAAAATGCATCTCCTCCAATATCTCACTTCTAACATTCAAGTCATTGTTTGACCCAAAAAAAAATCAAGTCATTCTTAGAAATTGCATGGACCAAAAATAGTTTTCCAACATCGGGATTTTTTTTGCTCTACATCACCTCGAGATCTTTTAGGATAAAATCAATCACAAGACTTTAGATGATAGAACTAACACCTCATCACATAAAGTTGTTAAATTAGAGACAATTAATTGAGCACACATAGGGTGATTAAGGCGGTGTCAACTCAGGTATACAAAAGCAATGAGTTGCCAACAAGTGATATGAGAGTCAATAATTTGGAAAATATCCCACATCGGAAAATAATCCACAACGGAAAATATTAGGGGGCATTTGGTATCCTATTTAAACAAGGAACTCAAAAACTTTGATTTTTCCTAAAAACAAGGAGGTCTTAAATCTATTTTTAAAATTCAAAAATTTGTTTGGTATGCAACTTGAAAATTGCTTTTAAATCTTTAAAATTTGAGAACTTGTGGGTTATTAGAAAAAAAAAACTGAAAAAATATATGTTTTTTGTTTTTAATAATTAGGGTGTTTTTTTAGTTGTTCTTGAGTTTGAGTTTTAAAAAATAGGGCTACTAAACAGGTTTTTTTTTGTTTTGGACTCAAATTCTGTTTTTGAGTTTAAAAGGTTAAATTCAAGTTGAATACCAAACAGACCTTTATATTTTCCAAACAATTTGGCATGCCATCTTAACAGCACGATAATTTGAATATTTGATTTGATGAATTCAAGTTCAAATATATGATTTAGATTATAATTAGCAACTTTAAGTACCTTGAAGCTTACCATCTCAAACATAGAACAAAAGAAAATTTGTCGAATGAAATTTCGATTATTTTTTTTTGGGTTAAGTTTTTGTCTTTTTTTATCTTGCCAGAATCTTTAAAGTAATGTTATTTTTGGGTCGGTAAGTAAGTTCTTTAAAATAAATAAAAGAAGTGTAAAGCTATAAAGAATAGCCAAAACTTTTTTTTTTCCTGAGAAAAAAATAGCTCCTAAAAAAAAAACTATTGGGCAAAGGGCCTTGAGCTTATCTTTGTTTGAGGTTGCCCGACAAGGACGTTAAGGGTCAAACGGGGGGTCCATATTTCTGTGTCTCTTTCATTAGTATTTGCATCAACTAAATTGGTGGTATTGACAAATAAATGACGATAATGATATATATATTTATGGTGAGTACGATCTTTAATTGTGATTAACGCTATTATGTTACTATGTAACTTTGTTGTGATTGTATTGTCCGGTCGTAAAAGTACTTAGCAAATATCATATCGTTTGTAAAATAATAATAAAATCCAATATATCCTTCAACACACATATTTTGAGAAATTAATATAAGACATGTTTCGCTAACAGAGTCTAACCCAGTCAATAAAAGAGCCTTATAGATAGACCATAATATTAGTAATGATACAACTGGAAAAAAATGAGATTAATATCCCGCAGAAAAAACTGATATGTATTGCGACCTTTTTCATACCTACTCCGATAAAGGAAAAATAATGGCATATATGGTGGGCAACACCAAATTTGCATGATTCACCAACCAAACTAACATGGCAGTAGTAGGAGTCTCAGTTCTCTTGGTCTTCATAGACTAAAGATTTTGTTGGTCAGCTATTGTTATATATATATACAGAGAGCTTCTATTGAGGGATCCCTCAAATAAGCTTATTTGAGGGACACCCCTTGTAAGCCCCACTATGGATTGTATTTCACTAATCCAAACCGTCTATTTTGTAGATACTCATTCAAAGATCATCTCTACAAAAAATCACTTGAATCCGATATCATTTGAACATTCAATTGAGTTATTGAAATTTTAGTACTTTCTTGAAGCACCGTGTTCATTGATTTTGTAAGACACAATTGGATGTCGAAACGATTTCCGATTTGTCTAATTTTTTGTAAGGATGATCTATGAATAAAGACCTAAAAAATATATAGTTTGGATCATTGGAAAAAAAAATTGTAGGGTACCCTAAAGGGCGTCCCTTAAATAAAATTATTTGAAGGATCCCTCAATAGAAGGGGACTGATATATATATATATATATATATATATAGTCAAACGAGTGAGCTATTGTTGACTCAGAATGCGATAAATGATTTAAGTTTGGTTCATACCTCAATATATCACTTTATATTTTGGAATTAATGTCAAATTATCACTAGACTTTGACCCAACAATTAGTCACCCATAGAGCAGAGCTATTGTAGATATAAAATAATTGAGATTTTTATAGAAATGTCACCTGAATTTATATATTATTTTTAATTTGTCACCTTAAAAAATAAAATAAAAATAAAAATAAAAAATAAAAAGAGAAAAATATCACCTTAATTTTTCAAAATCCATGATTTGTCACCTAACTTTAATACCATCCAATTTTCCATCAAATTTTAAGGATATTTTAGTCTTCCAGTTTCAATGGTATTTTAAAAATAATTTTAAAAATCATTATATAAAAAATTGTATATCTTTTAAACAATTAAAATTGTATAAACAAAATCTCAGTCCAATGATTCCTTGTGACATTAAACGAGAAACATGATTTTGTAAATAAATCAAAACCACGATTTTTGTTTATGTAAGTGAAAGTCTAAATTATAAGGGGAGGGATGAGGGTTTCTCTCTCTCACACACACACATACACACTACTAATATGTTATGGGGGTTCAAATTTGAGAATATTGATTAGCAAGCCAAGACCCTTTTTCACTTAATTAGAACCCATTGGCATCAAAAACACAATTTTAAGGAAGCAAATTTAAACAAATATATTATCTAGGGACGGATACAGAATTTTAAAATCGATTAGGCTAAATTTACCTTACAAAGAAACTCGGCGCCACGGGTGAATTTCATTGATAACAAAAAATGATACACATACAATTGGTAAGGAGGGAAGGACCCTTCAAGTCTTCAATCACTAATTATTGATTCATTATCGATATTATCGGAAAATTCCCTTAGATGAAAATGCACATAGAATAAGAAGAGTCAACACCAAACTCTTATTCATGATTTTTAAAAAATTCAAAATTCAAAATCTTAACAAAATCCCTAATAATTAAGTGAAGAAAATTACCACAACAAACAAAAAGAAAGGAAAGTTTTGCTATGTTTCTCACATGCTTGCTTACTCAAGTGTGCTTTTGAGTTGTATAATAGGTATCGGGTGAGTTGGTTTCAAATCTGGGATAGTCTATGGTTATTTGAATACATGTTTTTTAGCATGGGCTTGTAACTAAGCAAGACATTAAAGTGATTGGTTGCTATGAAAACCTTCTTAGGTGGGCCATAATGGTCTTGGGCTATTCACCTTAATATTGGTGAGTGAAGTCGCACAAAGCACAGCCCCTACCCTCAGGGTTAGTCGGGTCTCCAACCTTTGTGGTTGGGCAGCAACTACACCAGGAATACATGTTTTTGTTTTTTTTGTTTTTGGGTGTGAAAAGACTACATGATATTTAATAATGAAAAAAAATTTCGTATGGGCTGTCGCAAATATAGCCTTCTACATGCATCTGTCCTTGTCTAGGACCAAACATTCCGACGCAAAAAAAAAAAACAAAAAACATGGACTAAACATGTGAAATGTTAAATTACATGTTACACGTTAAACATGTTATTGAATTGGTTCAGTGTTAGTTGAAGTTTTAGGAGAAAGGCATTATTTTGTTATTTTCGATCAATAACATTATGACACGCGTGATAATATTTTTACATGGCATAACATTATCGGCCAGAAATAGCAAAATAGTATTATTCCCGTTGCAACTAAGTTTTTCTCGAGTTGTAGCCCTAAAAATAGTCATTTCACATCAAATCAAATCAATTACAGCTAAGATAAAACAATTAAAATTGGTGGAATTAGGTTGAATCAGTCAACTTGATCGATTGATTTTGGTAAGAATTTTGAGCGCTCTTGGTGCAAAGCAGTATTCCATGTGATTATAACTTTGAAATCACATAACAAAAAACTGCAGCCTCTTAAAAAATAAAAATTAAAGCAAATAAGGGGAGAAAACATACCAAGAGAAAAAGTACTGAAAGGTATGAAACAAATCATTGTTATTAGTCTTTGTTATTTTAGTTTTGGAATAATCAGTTCCTTGCGTTGCGGTGGATTTGGCTACTATACTTTGTTTTATTATTGTAATTTCCGGGGGGGACCTTCCCCTAAAGTGTTATTAGGGGACAAGACCCGATGTTACTTGGTTGAATGTTCTTCAATTACCACATAAAGGAAGCCGTTGTGTTACATTGTGACTTTGAAAAAAGTTTCGGTCTAATAAGGTTTCTATCAGCATATTCGTCATCACCGGCGACTACATTCTAATACATATCCTTTTCAGACATCTATATCACATTGTATATTCGACACATCACATGCTTGTGTAATATTTTTAAAATTTATATAAGATATATACAATTTAGGATTTAAATTCAAAATCTCTTCTAACATACAATGAGAATTATGACTAGATCAGCATATATGCTATGAGTATATATTAGAAGAAAACTACCAATAGATGAATACATGCACAACACAATGACTTCTTGTTAAATTCTTAACAATTTTCAGGAGGAGGCTACGGCCTACAGCTGATTACAGTCACTGTCCCGTTTGGCGTGTGTGTTGTGGCAAATATGGAAAGAAAGAGCCTTCATCATGCTGCCAAATCAAAGGAGACTTGCCAAACTTTTAACAAACTTTGTCTCTCAACTCAACACGTGTTATGTTCTTAGCATATGAGAACATTTGACCAGAAAAACAAAGGGGTGAGCAAGGACGAGCCCAAACATGCAATTTCAAGACAGAGCCCAAAGGATTGCAAGGCTTACCAAAAAGAAGCTCAACAAAAGAGTATAAGCCCAGAGCCGACTCCAACGAAACCGACTAAAAATGATTCCGACAATGTTCAACAAAAAAACTTAAAATGTTTCTGAGTTAAAACATTCTTTTTTTCTGGAGACGCAAATTTTTCTTGAGGAAGCACTTTCAAGTGCCTTTCTATGGAGCATTTGGATTTTAAATAAAAATTTATGCGTTTTCAATAAAAGCGCTTATGAAGTGCTTAATCTTTTTTATAATCATCTGGGTTATTCTTTCAACCCTTTCTTTTTCAGCTACGCTTGGTAGTTTTGACAAAGGAAGAACTGAATCCTTTTGCTTTCTTGCGTTGGGGATTTATGGGATGACTGGATTTACCAAATGTCATCAATGGAGTACGACTTATGTTTTACTTTTGTGGATTGAGGATGGGCCTTCTTGGCTTTCCCCTACTCTTGGCAATGATGTATCAGATTCAGTTCCAAGCTATCAAAAAAGAAAACCCTATCATCTTGATCACTGGCTACACCTACATTCATAGTAGTAGTACTATAACCACCAACTTCATACAGTGGTACCAACTCTATTTTCTAATACTATCTTCTACATTTTATCAGGAAGATATTCAATATTCAAAATTTTCCGATTCTTAAAAAAAAATAAAAAAAATAAAAGCTATAGTAATTTTATTGATAACACAAAAAAAAGTACAGAATATGCACAATGCCAAATATGAGTACAACATCTCCAGTGACTGAATACAAAAATAAATTGGTTTGATCTGGAGAGAATTATGCATGCCAGAAAAACCTAAAAACTCCAATTCGGCAGACAAGAAGTCTCTGTATTCAGAACTACAAAAAATTTTCCAATTCTAAATTAATTATAAGAGAAGAAACAGAGCAAAGTTTGGCTCCTTAAAATTAAGGAGGAGCTCCTCCTTAAAACCAATGAGGTTTTGACACTTGTTAATGTTGCTATCCCCTGATTTTAAATCAATTATAAGAAAAGAAAAAGTATATATACTAGTTAATCATTAGTGCCTAACTTGTTTGATCAATGTGTTGATGTACACATTGATTTAACTTAGAAATGATTTACATGCAAGTCTGGGCTAGGAAAGTGATCCACCAAACCAAAGGGAGGCTGGAACGAAAAAACTGGAGGCCTGATTAATTTCCCCCTAAAAACTGTCGGTTTGCTTGACCTCTCTCCTCTTCACTATTCCCAGCACTAGCACTTCTTGAAGGACGTCCAATCCAAGGTCCTCAATAATATAGTAACCTACCTCATTAATAAACCATCCTTGAATGCATGACAGGCAATTATTGGACCAAGTTGTTCATGTGGTACTAGTTTTACAACTGGATTTTACAACAAAATTTAATATTGGTTCGGTTTAGCTGCATGATGCTGTCCACGATGATGGTTTCATCCTAGGAAGTTGAAATCATCACAAATTAATATTGGTTTGGTTTAATTTGCTTGAATTAAAGTGAGACCAGCTGTGCTAAATAAACATCAATTAATGGATTGGGGATCTGACACATCCATTGCCGGAAAAAGTCTATCTGATGCATAAGTTAGTTGAATGTTTAGAAGTAAAGTATACGAGAAAATTGTGATATTTGGCGATAATACCTTAACGCTTAGGTTTTACCTTAGCCCGGTCCATATATAGGATATTTTACCTCAACAACACATATACACAAGTAGGACATGAACATTTCCTTCTCAAATGTTATCCATTTGTATTATAGATCAAGACTCCCTCGTCACCAAGAATCAAAGACGTGTGCTACCCCAGATCACCTGCTTCATAAAATTACTCTGCAATCAGTTATTAGAACAGCTGGAAGTTTCAAAACGATAGTCATATGGTCATTAATTGTTATTAGGGCTTGTCCAATATAGGTCCCTACATTTTCTATTTCCTAGACATATACCCATCATTCTATAAATCTATATGTAAAACCCAATTTCAAATTTAAATGACCAGTAGGATATAAGAGGTCATAGTATTCCTACGTTTTTACATCATTGCCGCTAAACTTCATATTTTATTTATAATTTATTTCAAGCATTTTATTAACTACTATAATTGTAATTAATACTCCCTATTAATATCATATCAATCACCCCATTTCTTTTGGTTACTATTCTCTCTAACATATTGCCCATTGCAAACCAAAAATATATATATGTAAATTACATATCCAATAATGTACCTATGAAAAATATAAATATAAATATATACGTATAAAAATATAGGTATATTATTTACCAAAAAAATTTACAGAAAAATAAGTACATGATAATTTATAGAAAATATAGATATACAATAATTTATTGAAAATAATAGGTAGATTATTACAGAAAAATAGGTACGTAATAATTTATAGAAAACATAGATACACAATAATTTGTAATAAAAAAATAATAGGTAGATTATTATCCATAAAAAAACTAAATTATAGAAAAATAGGTGCACAATAATTTATATATATATATAAAAAAAAAGAAGATAGATTATTATCCATGAAAAAAGTAGGTACAATAAATGAAATCCAAGTTCAAAAATAGGTAATTATTATTCGGGAAAGATGGAACAAAATTTCAAAAAGGCAATAAGGAAAACAGACTTTTTTGGCCAACAAATTGTTGACTATATTAATGAATTTTAATAATAAAACGGCTAATTAATTGCAGACAAAATTTTAGAGGGAATCACCACAATAAATTGGGGAACCAAAAATTAAAACATCACCCCATTACACATTGAAAAATAAATAGGGGTATTTTGGCAATCAAAAATTATAATAAATAAGAATTGAGTTTAATAAGATAACTTGATGAGTTGGATCCTAGTCATAGGTTTTTACTTATAAAAATTAGGTATTATTTATAGGAACAAAAAGTGAAGAGTTACAGGTAATGTAAGTTGAATTTAAAGGGTGTAAGCCAAATTTACTATTGTTATTAAGATGAGAAGAATATCTCAACAAGCAACATGACATTCATATTTTTGAAGCGTGCCCACCTCACTTCACACCGTCGACAGAGAAGATATAACGAGTCATCAGAATAGTTTCGAAGGGACCAAAACACATTAATTCACGATCCAGCTTCTTTTTTTCAGCTTTCTTTCATGAGGCGAGATCTTTTATATATATATATGAGAAAAGAGTTAGATTGTATGACATTTTTCAATGCATACTTTGTTTGATGAGAATTTAAATGCGAGCAAGACAGGAAGAGCAAGTTTTCAACAGGCAATAAATTCTTCATCTACATAGCACATGGCACAGTTAGCAAAGAACCATTGAGACAACTATAGTTAGTTGGATCTCCAAAATAACAATTTTTTTTTCTTCGTTTAATTTCTACAGAAATGCATTTTTATGTACATCTTAAAATTATAGCTAAAGATCCAAAATCTTGAAAGGTTTCTTTTCTGGTAAGTCATTGACGAAGCATAAATGAACATAATATAAATCGCTTCATCATCAAATCGAATAAATAGATGAACATAATATTTAAACCTAGTTACTGTCATTGACAGAGCATATTTTCATTAAGTCTTCATCACTATGCCTGAAACTAAAAACTATATGCACCAAATTAATGTTTGCAATGTAGTGTAGATAATAGAAAATCACTCATCTTATTGTTCTCATTACGTGATATAACCCAAATTTTTTAAATTGATCTGAGGCAGATGAAAGTACTGTAGCATACATTCTACTATGGGATATACGCTCCTGGAGCCGTTTCGAGTGACCTTGATTTGCGTTGAATGGTTCATACAAAATGTTCTCATATATCACCTTGGTGGTCCTTGCAGTAGCAAAAACCTGCTGTAACTGGTAAATCTCCCCAGTGAATGTCCAATTTTTGATCTTTTTGTTATGTCCAAACCAATCTTGCTAATTAGCCGAAAGTAACATAGTCATGAAATCAATATCTTCTTCCAGTTTGTAATGTGACAGGACGGAAGAACTTCCTGTCAAGCACACATAAGTAGCCATGTGGGCGCAAGTGGGTGCATTTAGATCTGCCCTAGCGACTATTTTCCTGCTTAGGGTTTTCGTCAGCTGAAACCACAGGTATAAGTTACAACCGTACCCGAGCTGATAATTGTGGGGTGCATTTGTAATTAAATGTAGCGACCAGTTAGTTGTTGCGACCGATTTAATGCAAAAGCAAAATGGACATATGCATGCTCCAGAATCCAGTATAAAAAACCCTCTATCATCTCTTGTAGCTCTCAGAATTTAGCTCAGCCTTGTAAAAGAATATTTTGAACATGGGAAGCGCTGGGAGGCTTGCTTTGTTTTCTTTGTTTTGCATTCAAATCCTTGCAGTGAGTGTGCTTGCAAGGAATGTAGTGAGTGTGGAGCATGATGAGGAGGAAAAGAACTTAGCTGTTGGGCTGGGAGGGGGATTTGGTGGAGGAGGTGGGTTTGGCGGAGGAGGTGGGTTTGGCGGTGGAGGTGGAGGTGGTGGTTTTGGAGGCGGCGCTGGTGGAGGTGCTGGCGGTGGGTTTGGTGCTGGTGCTGGTGGCGGAGCTGGAGGTGGCGGCGGCTTTGGAGGTGGCAGTGGTGGAGGTGGAGGATTAGGTGGGGGGCATGGGATTGGTGGTGGTGCTGGTGGTGGATTTGGTAAAGGTGGTGGTGTTGGCGGTGGGATTGGTAAAGGTGGCGGAGTGGGGGGTGGTGCTGGGGGGTGGTTTTGGCAAGGGTGGTGGCATTGGGGGTGGAATTGGAAAGGGTGGTGGAGTTGGAGGAGGAGCTGGTGGTGGATTTGGTAAAGGTGGTGGTGTTGGCGGTGGGATTGGTAAAGGTGGCGGAGTAGGCGGTGGTGCTGGGGGTGGTTTTGGCAAGGGTGGTGGCATTGGGGGTGGAATTGGAAAGGGTGGTGGAGTTGGAGGAGGAGCTGGTGGTGGTGTTGGTGGTGGGATTGGTAAAGGTGGCGGAGTAGGCGGTGGTGCTGGGGGTGGAGTTGGAGGAGGAGCTGGTGGTGGAGTTGGAGGAGGAGCTGGTGGTGGTGTTGGTGGTGGGATTGGTAAAGGTGGCGGAGTAGGCGGTGGTGCTGGGGGTGGAGTTGGAGGAGGAGCTGGTGGTGGAGTTGGAGGAGGAGCTGGTGGTGGTGTTGGTGGTGGGATTGGTAAAGGTGGCGGAGTAGGCGGTGGTGCTGGGGGTGGAATTGGAGGAGGAACTGGTGGTGGAGTTGGAGGAGGAGCTGGTGGTGGATTTGAAAAAGGTGGTGGTGTTGGTGGAGGAATAGGAAAAGGTGGCGGTGTCGGTGGGGGAGCTGGTGGTGGCTTCGGAAAAGGTGGTGGAGTAGGTGGTGGGATTGGCAAAGGTGGTGGTATTGGTGGAGGTGGAGGCATTGGGAAGGGTGGTGGAATTGGTGGTGGGGGTGGTTTTGGGAAAGGTGGTGGCATTGGAGGTGGAATCGGTAAAGGAGGGGGATTTGGTGGCGGCTCTGGTGGTGGGATTGGTGGTGGATTTGGCAAAGGTGGTGGTGTTGGAGGAGGAATAGGAGGAGATTCCGGTGGTGGGTTCGGAGGCGGTGGTGGATTTGGTGGAGGTGCAGGTGGAGGTGGTGGTGGCGGCTTCGGTGGAGGTATTGGGCACCACTGAACTTCGCGTTCTGTGTGTTACATGTGCATGTGTATGAAGGATGAACAGTGATTGAGTGATATTGTACTATTTCTTTTACTGCTGCCTTTCATTTATTTTGTTAAACAATTAATATTTAGAAGTAATTCTATCTGGGGTGATCGATGATGACTCAAGTCTAGTCTGCTTCTCGTACCATGCTGGGGGTAGGGGGCAACAACATATTAGTGTACTTTTTTGTTTTTACTGAAATTAAAAGAGTATCATTGGATTTAACTTTTGGCGCAGGATTAACTAGCTAATTAATTGATTAATTAACAGTGAATGATCTATGTCGAAACTAATTAACTGTGTTCATATTAATTTTGAATGTTTATTAAGGGAGAAAGAAAAAACTAGAGTCACCTTTGCATTCGCATTTGTCTGCAGCACTTATTGGTCAGCCAAACCTGCACACAGTAGAATTTAAGATGCCACCAACCAATTGGAATTTGGTCCCTTATATGCATGCCACCAAATCAATTGAAATTTGGTCCAAGTTTCCTTGATGCTGAGAGAAAAATTAAATAGCGAGAGAGTTTCTCACACTGCTAAAGTATTATGGGTTTCAAGTATGAGACCATTGTCTGTAAATTAAGACCTTTTTCATTAAGCTATACCCCATTAACGGATAACAACAAAAGTTAGTCCTTTATGATGTTGATAATGTGAGATGCATTTATAAATAAATTAGAAAATTAGATTAAAACTCAAAAGTATTAGACTTTGTTAGGAATAAATAAACCACGTTATTTTTATTTTCAATATAATCTCATTAACTATATATCTACGTCATCAAACTTACCATAGTGAGTGAACCAATATTTATTGGTCGCATTATTTAATTTTCTGAGCGTGTGCGCCTAATTTACCCTCCTACAACATTTGGTTTTTTTTTTGGTCAACCCGTGCTTGTCTGAATTAATAATATTTATAATAGGTGCCGTGAGAAGAATTGTGAACATTATTAGCTAGTAATTTTGTTGCCAGTGTTAGACGGATTGTAATTAATGAGTTTGCCAAAGAGGTAGGAAGATAATTAAGAGATTGACGTTAGCATGTATAGGTACAACTTTACCAGCTCCATATAAGCTAAAATTGTGAATCTATGGGAAGCGCTAGGAGGCTTGCTTTGTTTTATTTGTTTTGCATTCAAATCCTTGGCAAAGGAGGCGGTGGTTTCGGCAAGGGTGCTGGCATTGGGGCTGGAGTCAGAGGAGGAGCTGCGGGTGTAGGTGCAGGAATTGGAAAAGGTGGGGGAGCTGTCGGGGGCTTTGGAAAAGGAGGAGGAGGCATTGGCAAGGGAGCTGGTGTTGGAGGTGGAGCTGGTGTTGGGTTCGAAAAAGGCGGTAGTGCTGATGCTGGTGGAAAAGGCGGCGGAGGGGGCTTTGGAAAAGGTGTTGTAGGCGGAGGAGCTGGTGGTGGATTTGGACATATGGGTTCAAGAAATGGAAGTGGTGCTGGCGGTGGCTTCGGAAAGGGTGGTGGAGTTGGTGGCGGTCCTGATAATGTACTATTTCTGGTACTACCGCCTTTCATTAATTTTGTGTTAAACAATTAATATTTAGAAGTAATCTTATTTCTTTTTTCTTTTTTGGTGAAGCAATCTTATATATCAGTGTACATTATTATTTCTGAATTTGAAGGAGTGTTATTTTGTTCAATTTATCCTGTGGCTGGACAAACTTTTAGCGCAGGATTATAGTGGATCATCTTTGGACAAGGTAAAAGGTTTGAAAGGTTGAATATATATTACTCGGCTGTGTTTGCGGCGCCTGTTTTTACCTTCTCCTCCAGTTTTTTTTTTGTGTTTTTTTTTTTCATAGGTTGGTGAGCATTGAGCTGATTTGTGATGGTACTATTTTGTTGTTTCGGTTGCTTACTTCTGTTTGTGTTCCGATGCTTTTTCTGGCCTTTTAATGAAAATCTCACTTGATAAATAATAAAAAATTAAATCGTTTTGAGTTTTTTTAGAGCATCCACAATGGTTGTTCAATAGTTCAATGAAATAATTCAATAAATTGAACTATTTTGACATATATTGAATTGAATTGCAGTTTTACTTACAATGGTACAGTTCAATAGCTTCATATCAATAGTTATATTTACTTACATGTTTTTTTTACATACTTAAATAAAATAAAAAGGATACATTTAATAACATTAAAAAATTGTACCATTGAAATATTCTCAAGGAGATCTTTAAAAAAAGACCAATATTGAATATATATATATATATGAAAAAAAATTAATTGTTGTAATTTTTCTATTACATTGAACTATTGAACAACCATTGCCGATGCTCTTAACAATATAATGCATTAATTGCTGTATTTTTCTATTTTTTTATTGGCATGTGGGTCTCAAAATTAGTTTATAGAGGATTTATCATATGGCACCCTCTGTTGCAATTACATCTATTGCAGTGAACTAAATCACACAATTGCAAGTGAGATTTTACTGTTTTAGTTCAATTTCATGCAATTTGCATTGACCCTAACCATTGCATATGCTCTTATAGTAGTAGGAGTCTAAACTGGTATGGTTATAAATTTCTATCTTTTTTTATATTAAGTTTCATTATTAGTTTTATTTTTCTTTGAAATAATTAGATAGGAAATGGAATTTGGTCCATAGTTTCCCCTTACGCTTAGGGTTTAGAAGATTTACTTCCTAGTTGTGTCGTCAACAATTCCTTCTACAATTAGGACTTTCGTACTTTCCTTTTTTCTTACACATGTAAACGCAATATAAACCTCATTACAGAGAAGAATGCAATACAGAAAATTCTCCAAATATACCACCAAACCAATTGAAATTGTGTTTTAGCTCAGCCATCTAAAAGAATATTTTATTTTGATAATGGGAAGCGCTTGGAGGCTTTTGTTTTCTTTGCTTTGCATTCAAATCCTTGTAGCGAGTGTGGTTGCAAGGAATATAGTGAGTGTGCGGCATGACGAGGAGGGAAAGAACTTAGCTTTTGGGAAGGGAGGGGGATTTGGCGGTGAAGGTGGTGGTTTTGGAGGCGTCGATGGTAGTGGTCTTGGGAGTGGTCTTGGTGGTGGCATTGTTAAAAGTGGCGGGGTAAGCGGTGGTGGAGCTGGTGGTGGCTTTGGAAAAGGACGACGCATTCTCAAGGGGGGTGGGGGTGGGGGTCGTGGTGGAGGAAGAGCTGGTGGTGGCAAGCATGGTGGATTCCATGGTGGTGTACATGGTGGAGCTGGGGGTAGAGTTCACAGCGGTGCTGGTGGTGGATTTGGAAAAGTTGCACTACAACAGACAGTGTTATTAATGGCATTATACTGCACTTTTACCATATTCCTATAAAAGATAAGCAGCGGTTCAGCACAGGCTGACCAAAACAATTGCTATAAGAAGAAACAAAAGCACTGTGCGCGGGCGTTACAAATTGATTCTTATTATTAGTTTTTTTATCAACCTCAATTGATTCTTTATGCAACAATACTCATAGTAAGATCTTTTTTATTTTTTAGGGTGCAATTGTAACCATGTTCGAACATACGAGAATTCTCGTTTCAATTTTAATACCAAAGTCACCAAAAGAAATACAAATTTGAAAACTGATCAAAAGGATAATATTTCTGCTAGATTTCCTTCATTAATTTTGAGTGTTTAGAGGAGAAAGAAAAAACTAGAGTGAGTGAGTGAGACCTTTTGCATATATATGTATTTGTCTGCTGCACACAGTAGAATTTAAGATGACACCAAACCAATTGAAATTTGGTCCAAGTTTCCTTTATGCTGAGAGAAAATTTGCCTTCCAATGTTTTATCTTACTAGTACTTGGCATATGCTTTAGTCATATTTAGCTGCCTAAGCTAGAATGTGTGTATTATTGTTATTGTTATATTATGCCCTCATTCAAGTGTAATTTGTCTCAAATTTACGTATTTTTATAAGAGACAAGTGTACAATATTTTTTTTTGTTGAGAAAAAACGATAATAATTATTGATAAGACAGAACAAAGTACAAAACAACCATAATGTCGAATATGTGTACAATATCTTCTCCTAGTTGAAAAAGGACTTGGGGGTATCAGAGAGAGCTTTTTTGGGTTTCGACTACCTACTGGTTTATGGAATAACTATTTTGCAAGTGTCAATAAAACGGGGTAATTGAATTTGAGCTCAATTCCAATATTATGAGTGGTGCCTATTCTCACCTGTAATTTTTATTTTCCAACCCGCTATAATTTTTTTGTGTTATAAATATCTTGTTTATGCATACCATATTGAAGTCACGTTCTAATCTGGTTGGGTGTTTGGCAGACATAATGAGGCCAATAACCACTCCAATGAAACTCCATTGAGGCCAATTCAAGTAGGAAGATATACATACGAAAAACAAAAGAAACTCATCATGTCTGGCTCATTCTAGGGTTTAGGGCTTTCAAGTGATGTGTCCATGGTGGCAGAGATTAGTGCATTAGGGTTAGACGAGCTGGGAAAAATGGGGTATTATTAGAATAATAGTGGATGGGATGAGTAGTTTGATATTTTCAGTTTCCCTTTTTCCCCTTTCCTTATAATGTTGTAGTGATAACACCATAGCACAAGACCTATCTATTTTTGTATGAGCTCGTTTGGGAGTGATTCTAGATAGGCCTAAAAGCATTTCTATGGAGAATCACTTCTCCAAATAATCACTTTAAGTGGTTTTAAGTGATTTTATGGAGAAACACCAATCATTTAAAGTGATTATATGGATAAGCAAACGAGCCCTATATATCATATAATGATCATTAAGTGTACGCCATGGAAGATGTTTTCTGAACTTTTCCAACATATATGCTTCCCTTCTAGATTATAAGTATTTTAGAAAGACTTATTTACTATAGTGCTCCCTAAAACTATAATCAAATCTCATTTTACCCCTTTGAAAGTTAAAGTGATCCAAAGTGCCATCTTGACCAAGGTTTGGTGTTTCACTTTGTCCCCCCACCGTTAACTATATTAAAAATTATGTTAAAAATAATGAGGTGGCATGAATGAGACCTACTTTCTTGTTGAAATCTATGCCATGTAAGTGCCACGTGTGAGAAAAAAAATTACTTCTCTCTCCCTCTTTCTTTCTCTATATCGGACCCCTTCCCCCACCAACCCTCTTGGGACAACCACCACTCCCCCACCCCACCCCACCCAAACAACCGCCCACCCACAACAAAGCCCAACCCTTGTCCCTCTCTCTCTCTCTCTCTCTCTACCTTTGTCTATCTATCTCTCTGTGTGTCTCTTTGGGTCTAGTGAGAAAAAAATTTCATATGATGCAGAACATTCTTTTGTGGATATAATGATATTCATTACAAAACACGATAATATAATGATATTCATTGCTTTTATGGTGAGAATTGAGAAATAAAAAAGTAGAGGCTGAGAAATTTTGGGAGGGGATGATGGGGGTAGTCTGATTTGGGGGGAAGGGGGGGGGGGGGGGGGGGGGGTGTGTGTGTGGGAGAGGTGTTAGGATAGGGGTGTGTGTGTTGAGAATTTTTAGGAGGGAGCAGAACAGAAGGGGTGGTGAGGAGAAGGGTGAGTGGGGCAAGGGGCCGATGGGTTTGAGAAGAATGGAGCGAGAGAGAGAGAGATATATATATATATGTTTTAAAAATATTTTATTTTCAATTATAAAAATTATTGTTTATTATTATTTTACAGACATGGAGCTTTTGTGGTACATATTTTAGCAAAAGGGAGGGTCCCATTCGTGCCATGTTAATACTTTTAACAGAATATTTAACAGAGGTAATGGTTGGGGGCAAAGTGAACCACCAAACCTTGGTCAAAGGGGTACTTTGTATAACTTTAGCTTTTAAGAGGTAAAGTGAGATTTGACCAAAGTTTCAGGGGCACTACAGTAAATAAGTCGTTTAGAAATGAAATATATGCTTTGGAAATGACCTTTCCTCCACATTCCTCACATAAAATGAGAGCCTAATTGTGCAAGTGGTGGCTATTGGGGGACTCATAAGAAATTTAGAGAAAAACTTGGGTAGTGACTTCCCTTACCACATGACAATAATTGGCAGATCCATTGAGGGACGAGAGTGCAGACACTTGCCCTCACTCTATGTGGGATCAACCGATAAAATTGCCTAGTTGGTTTGTTATTTTCTTGGAGCATAAACGGAGGCAAAGCCTGCAAGATGTTCGACAAAATGCCCCAAATAAGAGGCTGAGACAAAGAAAAACCTAACATATACATCCATTGATTTTTTTTATAAAGATAATGGGTTTTTTTTTAGTACAAGAAATAGTCTAAATTACAGGGAATGAGGATTTCTCACACACACACACACACACACACACACACACACAATTATGATGTCATGGGGGTTCGAACATAAGACCTCTAGTTTGCAAGTCAAGGCTTCTTTTCACTAGGCTAGACCCTGTTGGCATGAATTCACCATTGATGATAAATATGAATATTGAATCATAACATAACATGTTTTAAAATTTTTTTTATTTATGATTCAAATTGTGTAACACCTATTATGTTTTGCTATGTAATATGAACACTCCATCAGGCTAAAGTGTTAGGGTGTCGGACACACAGACACGCGAACATGCCTCAAACACGACTTCGACACGGGTCAACAGTCAAGACACGTTTTGGACACAGTCAACTGAAGTCAAGACACGACATGGACCATTTTGAAAATTATAAAACAAAAACTAGGATCAAAACATAATTATTGAAACTATGTGAACATATTTAAAATATTTTTAAAAAGTGGGCTAAAAATGTAAACAATATATATTTTTAATTTTTTCTTTGTTCCTTCATAGCAGAGCTGATATTTTTGGTTGACTTCTATTGATAGCAATTTGTTCATGAGAGAAGCATCTTTTTGAGTGAGTAATTCATTCACTTTGTTTCTTTTTTTATTTATTTATGCAAACTCGATTCTTATTTTATGAAGTGAGAAATCGTTTTTCTTATTTTGAAGATGATAGATCATATATGAAAAATGTGTGAAATTTGGTTTATGATGAATCATGAATATGTTTATCATTCTTTATTTTATTTAGAGAAAGATGATTAATGCAAAGTTAACTCGAATGAGTATGAATCTGTTTTATGGTATTATGACATTGAAGTATTGGGTATGAAATTTCTTTAAAAATATATATAAGTATATAATTTTATAATTTTATTAGAATTTATTATTATTTTAATTGCCGTGTTCTAGCCGTGTCCATGTCATAATTTTTTGAAATTTTTCGTGTTGCCGTGTCTTGTTTATGTGTTCCCATAACTGTGTCTGTGCAACATAAATGTTTTGAATGAACAATACATGTCACTCGTACCTACACAAGTTTTTTTTCATTAATTATGTGAGAGAGTTCAAAAAATTGTTTGGAATAAAGTTGGGTTCTATAGGGGGTGGTTGACAGAGATGAGGGAAGATATAAGACCATATGCATTGTTAAAAAATCACCTAAGTTGAATTAGTTAAAAACAAAAACAATAGAAAAAAACTTCAATCTAAAGTACAAGAAATTCTTACCCAAAAAAAAAAATAGAGTCATCGTTTCAATCATCTAAAGGCTCTGACCCAACCCAAAAAAAAAGAAAAAAACAAGAAGAAAGAAGAAGAAAATCACCTAAAAGGGTTAAACAAAGGGAAAAATAGAAGCTACCCAATAGTACATGCAAGTGGGCAAAATGCTTGACAGACAGAGAGGGAAATTACCTTGCTGGGGCCGGCAGTTGACCAAATATAAAGTGGAATGGGGTTCATTTTCAAAGTGGGCCTGGGGGCATTTACTTTCGAGTAGCCTGGCATTTCTTAAATTTAATTTAATAATGAATTATATTATTATTATTATTATTATTTTAAATTAGCAGGATGTAATTATACGTTTTGAAGTGATTTACAGGTGCCCAAAATCTTCCCTCTGTTCACACCTTTGAATGAAGACTCAGGGGGTTAGATTTCATAATTTAATGCAACAAACTCTGAGCTCCAGAACTGTTAGGAATACATCAAGCAACACATACAAAGCAATATACAAGACTTTCCTGAGAAAAAGAATAAAAAAGGGGGAAAAAAGGGTTATTTTTGCTTTGGATTCTTGGGTAACAGGAGAAGTCCAACTGACCTTTCCTTGGATGAATTGGAGAGAGATGGATGGGGAAGTTGATGGTTTGTGGGCTCAGTCAATGCTTTTTGCCAACCAAAAGGTACTTTCTTGGAAGGTGTTTTGATCTCAGCGGTTTTTATGCTTTGATGGGGTTTTCTCTTACTTCAACTTTATGTTCCAAAATCATTGTGTTTTCTCTGACTGTGGTGTTGGGCGTGCTGAATTGAAACTGGGTTTTAAGTATTTCTGCATTTTAAATCTTCCTTTGTTTTTTCATCTTTAATGAGCTGGTGGGGTGATTAGTGTTTGCAATTGGTGATTGTTGGAGTCTATGAAGTGGGTTTCCAGAATACTTTGTGAATTTTCCATTTGAGTGGAAAGCTTGGAATTTTGTTTTCTGGGAATCAGAATTTTTGAGTAAACCATCTGTTTATAGTGTCAATGGTTGTGTTTCTGATCATGATCTAAGAATGTATGACCTACTAGGGCTGCTCTGTCATGTATGTTCTTTGAAGAGCTCTGCTTTTCTCATTTCTTTCAATTTTTGTTGTTGGTGCTAATTTGGAAACAGCTCAATTGGAATGATCCGGTATGAGAACTAAAAAGTGGATGAATAAGAGAAGATTCAGTATTAAAGGGAGGTTGCATAAGATGCTCAAGTGTATGCGTTCAGGGGAGCAATTAAGGGTAGATGAAATTGCTCATTCATCTGACTCCCTGGCAACTCGGGACTATTCAGCTAGTGGTGGCTACTCCGGTCGAGCAGGTGAGATTGAAACAAAGGTGGATAATAGCAATATTGAAGAAGCTGAGTCTTCTTTGCGTGAGAGTGGTTATCTCAACTATGAGGTTGGTTGCAAATAAGTTTTGCATAGCTCTTACTTTCTTGTTGGCTTTTGTTTTACTCCCTTGTATGTAAACCATTATTGAATAAGTTGAACAACTTTATGTCTTGAAAGAATCTGAATATCTTCATCACATGCTCGGAGTGGGTAGCAATTCATATTGTGGGACTGTTTCTTTGAGTTTATCCTTCTAATGGTTAATTTACGGTTATTAGCTGTTTTACTATATACTATATAACTCAAATGAGTTCCTTATTTAGAATCATCTTCAGCGAAATTAGATATCCGGAAATACAGTAAATAATTCAAGTACATAATTCCAATTTTGACAAAATCCTGAGTGCCATTGCTTGACATTTAGATGAAATTGGAAGTTTGCTTAAAAAAATTCCAAAGACGGTATGATAGATTTGTTATAGTCCATGAATATGCACTGCAAGCTCCACCTGTGATGAAATGTTTTTGAAGGGATTACACAGATGACATCAATTGTGAAGGCATGGTTGATGTTTGTGATAAATCAATGGCTTTAGTGATGCAGTGGTTTACTAGTTATTTTGTAATTTCTTTTTTTCTTTTCTGAGAACCAGGACCTTGAATGGTAGGACTTTTTGAAGCAGTGACTTATTGACTTTCACTGATTTCAAAAATCACTAGTTTTGGATGATTATTATCATGGGGCACTCCACAGTGACACTGATCAAGGTTAAATAATTAGGCCAATTTTTCTCTTGATAGGAGTCAACACTTTTCTATAATAGGAGATTCTTAGGATTACCCAAAATTACTTCATATCTGATCATCTGCATTGTTACAGTTATATGCTACTGTGGTTTGCTTGAATCTTCCATATTCAGATAATTATTAAAGCTGAGAGATTTGTGTATTTTATAGGAAGCAAGAGCTCTATTAGGAAGGCTTGAGTATCAAAAAGGTAACACAGAAGCTGCTCTTCATGTATTTGAAGGAATAGACATTGCTGCTGTGATTCCCAAGATGAAAGTCTCCATTTCTAGAAGATGCGAGCCCAACAGACGTCGATCTCAAAGTGATGCTGTCCCACCCATGTCTATGCATGCTGTTAGTTTACTCCTTGAAGCTATTTTTCTTAAAGCAAAGTCATTACAGGGTCTTGGACGGTTTGGAGGTATTCCTTCCATCTCCTGTTCGCTTTCCAATTCCTGGCTGTCTTATATATATTCATACTTTTGTGACTTTCTCGCGTCTTGTCTGGGATGTATTCATCTCATGAGCTTTGAATGAACCAGGGAACATCCTTTTGCTTCTAGAATTATAGGTAGTTTATAAAGGATATAGCTATAGTCAATCACACAATTAGATTTCGAACCAAAACTGAAATTCTTACTTGTGTTTTGATACATTAACTTGCATAATTTGGTTGCTTCTGCTGAGCTTTATACATACAAGTTTAAGAACTTTGAAGATTATTGAGAAAGTACATTTTCATAATAATTTCTGCAGGGCTAATTTTACTTGCTGACCCATTTTGCAGAAGCTGCTCAATCATGCAAACTTATTTTGGATACTGTGGAATCTGCATTACCAGAAGGCTTGCCTGAAAACTTTGCTTCTGATTGTAAATTGCAAGAGACTGTAGGCAAAGCGGTTGAGTTACTTCCAGAGTTGTGGATACTTGCTGGGGCTCCCCAGGAGGCTATCTTATCATACCGGCAGGCTCTCCTCTATCATTGGAATCTTGACATTGAAGTTACTTCAAAGATAGAAAAAGAATTTGCAGTTTTTCTTCTGTACAGTGGTTGTGATGCAAACCCTCCAAATCTACGTTCACAGATGGAAAGCTCCTTTGTGCCAAGAAACAATATAGAAGAGGCTGTTCTGCTGTTGTTGATTCTACTAAGGAAATTTGTTGCTGGAAGGATTGAATGGGACCCATCAATCCTTGATCATCTTTCTTTTGCCTTGTCCATTTCAGGGAAAATAAGGGCCCTAGCCCATCAGATTGAAGAATTGATTCCTGGAATTATGGGAAGACAAGAAAGATATTGCACCCTAGCACTCTGTTACTATGGGGAAGGTGATGACTTGGTTGCTTTGAATCTTTTAAGGAATGTTTTAAATAATCGAGAGAACACGGACTGCATTCTGGAATTATTACTGGCTTCTAAGATTTGCAGTGAGAATTTGGTTTGCATTGATGATGGGACCAAATATGCATACAAAGCACTTGGACGGTTGGATGGAAAATGCAGTCAAATGTTAAGTATTGCAAATTGCTTACTGGGTGTTTCCCTGTCGGTTAAATCCAGATCAGTCGCTTCTGATTCTGAAAGGATTTTGAAGCAGTCTGAAGCGTTACAAGCACTACAAACTGCTGAGAAAATTATGAGAGAGAGGAGTCCATATGTTGTATTTCATCTTTGTCTAGAACACGCTGACCAAAGGAAGTTAGATTTTGCACTTTATTATGCAAAGCAGCTATTAAAGCTTGAAGCTGGGTCCAGTACAAAAGCATATACTCTTTTGGCACGAATATTGTCAGCTCAAAAACGGTTCATTGATGCTGAGACTGTAATCAATGCTGCTCTAGATCAGACAGGGAAGTGGGATCAAGGAGAACTTCTGCGAACTAAAGCAAAACTCCATATTGCACAAGGCCAGCTGAAGAATGCCATAGAAACATATACCCATCTTCTGGCTGTTCTTCAAGTTCGGACTAAGAACTTAGGTGCTGAAAAGAGGCTTCTAAAGGTAATAGTAATTAATGGTGATACCTTTATTTTGAACCCCTGCATGTTTGATATCTTTGAAAATCTGCTTTGCTGGCAAATCTTTTATTACTGTTAGCCAAAATTTGCATTCTTCCAGTACTTTAGCTGACTATAAAATTCATGGTTAGGTTTACTATCAAATTTGGGTTTGATTTTACGCATTATTTGTTATTTGAGATGCATAAAATATGCTATAAAAAATAAACATTGAAGTGGAGGAGAGGGGTTTAGAGCTTAGCTTTGAGTCAGTACCCAATTAATGTTTACAGAAGACTGTTCCGAGGTAGCAAATTGTTGAATATTTACATTTTTATTTTTACATTGTACAGAGTAGGAGCAAGATTAATAGAAGCTTGGAAATGGAGACGTGGCATGATTTAGCTAATTTATACACAAGCTTGTCACAATGGCGTGATGCTGAGGTCTGTCTTTCAAAATCCCAGGCTATCAATCCTCATTCTGCTTCTAGATGGCATTCTACAGGTATATTGCTACTAATATATTTATGTAATACTGGTACTCTTTCCATCTTGGATGCTTATATTGATGCTTTTATTACTTCCTGATACTCATTGTCTCTGGTAGCAGAGAATCTCAGTTCTTGAAATATAATTTTAAAGTACAAAGTGAAATCGCCATAGGGTGTAACTTTCGGACCAAATTATTCAAATTTGAAGTGCTATCTCTCTTTCATCAGCCTTCACTTCTGGCTTCCAGTAATTGAGTGGCAACTGCTTCTTTCAGTACTTATACAAAACAGTTGCTTCAAATAATGAACTTGTATTTTGATCTTGATACTAAAAAACCTTGCATTAAAGTTTTCAAAGTCATTTCTCTTGAAGTCAGTTTGAATAAAAACTTTTTGCCATTTTTCTGATCCTCCCCACATTGAAAGGAAACCATAGTACATTAGATGTTGAAAGACCAAACATTTGTTCAAAACTAGGTAAGGACCTCTTGTTATGGGATTTAATACTTGGTTATTTTGCTAGGTTTACTCTATGAAGCTAAGGGTCTCCACCAAGAAGCTTTAGAATCATTCAGGAAGGCATTAGATGTTGAACCCACTCATGTCCCAAGCTTGATATCCACTGCCTGTATTCTCAGACAGTTTGGTGGGCAATCATTGCCAGTAGTCAGAAGCTTTCTCATGGATGCACTACGACTTGACAGAGGAAATCCTTCTGCTTGGTACAATCTCGGGCTGCTCTACAAAGCCGATGCAGGGGCATCAGCACTGGAAACTGCTGAGTGCTTTGAGGCGGCAGCTTTCCTTGAAGAACATGCACCAATTGAATCCTTCCGATGACCATCTATACTTCTGAACCTTCTAAACTATGTATGATTCTACTGCACCTTCTAAACTATGTATGATTCTTCTCCACCTTCGAAACCATGTATAATTCTTCTGCACCTTCTAAACTATGTATGATAGTCAATCAACCAGTGGTTTGTCAATTATACAAAAAGGTGAAAACATAGAATATGAAAAATTGTTGTACCCTCGTCTGTGTTGAATTTGCTTCACCTGAAATTATATTGAGTTCTAATATTGCTCTACCTTGCGACCTCCTATGTACAAGCTGTTTGTTTGGTGTTTTTGATTCTGGATTATCTAAAGCGCTTTTGTGATAATATTTCTTTGATGGACGCTATTTTCACCCTTGCCAAAGCTAGTAGGCAATAGGCATCATTTTTTTTATTGAAACTTTTCAGCTCTATGCGGGTGGGGTGGCTAATTATTTCTCCGATACAGAGTATAACCAGTAACCCAGTAACCTCAACACACACAGAACCACGAAACCTCGAGAAAGTGAAGCCTAACCATGATTTTTCTAAAACCATAGTCCTGAATTAGAAGCTTAACCATGATTTTCCTAAACGTTAATTCGAAGCTTAAGCGTGACATGTATTTGCTAACATCTTAATGAACAATCAAAAGGTGAAATGATATCATTTCGTGGCATGAAAAGCAGAAACATCTAATACGAAATTCATGTTTACTACCTTCACCTTGCTAGCAAGTTGTAATAAATGCATCCCCTTGCCGTATCTTGCAAATAGATCTGCAATAATGGACCAGAAGTAATAGCCATTAGATCATTAGAAAGTTTCAGATCTGATAGCTTTCATACCACTTTTGTGAGAAGTACAAGGCATGCTCTGCATGAATTTATGTGCACATATATCTTACGTGTCAATGAGCAACCATGACAAATGTTCAGCTTTTGATCATTTAAAGGGCTGTATCAATTATGTAAATGACAGCATTGTTTTTCAGACTTAGATTCATTTCATGATTTAAAGGGCTGGATCAATTATGTAAATTCAGCTTTAGATTCATGTTCATTATAACATTAAAGTAAATATCTTATGAAATATTGGAGGAAAGAATGACAGGAAAAACACAATACCAATCTTGGTTGGGTAGAATTTGATTTTAAAATTTTACTGAACTAGAGGCTCCTACAAGCCCGTGATCCAACCCGAACCTGCCAATTGAAAAGAAAAGAAGACACAAAGCTTGGCATGAAAAGCACAAGTTTTATTTGCGCTCTTTGTTTCAAACAGCACAGATAACTGGGCTCTATGTAGATGGCCACGCTGTAGCCATTTTAAAGTGATCGGTCTCTTCTATAGCAGTTTCCATTGATTGTAGAGCACAAATGTGTTGCTTCGTGGCAGATATTTAGAGCACGAATGAAGTATTTGTACTTTAATTTTGACAAATGATTGAAGTGTTAGATGGACTGATTTGACACTTGTGAGCTGAGCGGCTATACTTTTCAAATATTCTATTTAAAGAGTTTAGCCGCAAAGTTATACTCGTAAGGTTTGGAGGCTTGAGAATGGTTTGAGACTTGGATTTAGGGTTTGGTGGCTCAAATTAATTTTTGGAATACTAAAATAATTAAAATAATTTTAAGGTCCACAAAATTATCTTTAATAAGTAAATATAATTAATTAGTATTTATGAACTAATTTATGAAATTAATTAAAATATTACAATAATAATAATTCATTAAATAAAGAATAATTAATATAAGGCTAATATATTACTTAATTACAAATATTAAACTAAACAAACTAATTTTGAAAAAGCAGGTGTCAATAGAAGACATAAGCTTAGTGCACACGAACTGTACAAGCAGAGCCGTCTCAAGAATGTCAGGCTTGTATTCCAAGAAACAACATTACAGCTCGAACCTAAGGTTTTAACCATTTAGGGTTATTTAATTAATATAATTAGTAATTAGCTTTTAGTTATTATTTGTTTAGTGAATAATTAGTATTGAAATATTTTAATTAGTTTTATAAATTACTTAATAAATAGTAATTAATTATTTTGAATTATTTTGTGCACTTATTATTTATTTTGAATTAGTATGGAAATATTTTAATTGGTTTCAGAAAAGGCCAAAAGAAGAACTCAATTGTTAGTTGGCTTAAATGTCAAAATAGTTATTGTGTTTTATCGTGTTGGCCAATTTAGACCATGTGTTTTTAATTTGGCCAATTTAGTCTCTGTATTTAGCACCGTTAGCCAATGTCGTCCAATCCATCAATTTGATGTTAAAATTTTTTTAAAAACTAATATAATAATTGAATTGAATTTAAAAATAAATAAATAAGCACTAAACAAATAAAAATGAGATCCAAAAACAAAAACTAAAAATTAAAAAACAAGGCACCACCATCCAATCCCAGCTACCTCCCCATACTTGCCCATCCTAGCAGCCACCACCATCAAAATACTGTCACACACAAAATTGTGGATTCTCAATTTCCCTTCTTTGAATGAATTGTCAATCTTGGTTTGCTGTGGGGAAGGTTTTGAGCTAGCTGTTGATGCCAGTTCAAAATATGGGTGATGCAACTAGGATTCTGTTGCATAATTGGGTTTGGAAAGTCTTTGTTTATCTGAAATTGGAGCTGGTGATTGGGGTTTCGGTTGGCTTTGGAGAAGCTATAGAAAGTTGAAGAAATTACAGTTTATGAGCTGTGAAGGGATTGGTGAAGAGGTTCTTTTTCGTCCTTTGCTATGTTTTAATGAATAGTTTCAATATTTTAAAGTTAATTATTTTTAAAAAAAATTAAAAAGGTTTTCGGTTTTTAAAAGACAAAAAAAAGGTTTATAATGTAAATTTAATGAATTGGACCACATTGGATAACTATTCTAAACACAAGGACTAAATTGGCTAAATTGAAAACATAGGGATTAAATTGGCCAACACGGTAAAACACAGGGACCATTTTGATATTTAAGCCTTGTTAGTTTATTCAATTCGGCCATATTCGTATGTTCTTTTCGGTTTTTTTTTCTTTTCCGATTTTTAATGTTAAAGGAAATTATGGATTTTATCTCGCGTTTTAAAAATTAAAGACTAATTTGAAGCAATGGTACTTTAACTTATTAGCAAGTTACATTTAGTCCTTAGACTTATCATTTAGTTTGTATAGTCCTTGTTAACCGATCTAACTCAAAAGGAAATGGCCTTGATTTGCAGACTTGTGGTTTCATGTTCAAATTCTCATGGTATCATAGTAGTGTGTGAGGAATCCCTCTCCTCTTAGGTTAGACTATAGTTTGTACTCAAAAGTTTCTATATAGTCCTTCAAAATAGTAATTATTAAATACTTGAAATAAAATTCCTAATGTATCCCTAGTTACGATTAAATTGATAGAAATAAAGGACTAAATGTGAGAATATAATCAAGTTGAAGGACTTCGAGAATAATTGCTCTAAATAATTTCTAATTCACCGTAACAAAAACCCTAAATCCCCAACCTTTGCTTCATCTGCTTTTCTACGCTCCGCCTCCTTGCTTGCTCAAAGTTCTCACAGTCGCACACTTGACCAGAACAAAAAATGGTGAGCTCTCTCTAGTCCTCCTCCCTCGTCCATACGAAGTCGTTTGCCTTCTGTTAACTCGCTTTGTTTGTACGACCTCGTGCCGTTCTTCTTTAATCTCATTCTGCTTTGTTTCTTCTTGTTTTTGTTTGGATAGCCTTTCAAGAGATACGTCGAGATCGGGAGGGTGGCTCTCGTTAACTACGGCGAGGACTATGGGAAACTCGTCGTCATTGTCGACGTCCTTGACCAGAACCGAGTACCTTCTCTTTCCTTTTTTCTCTATCAAGTTTTCAATTTTTGTTAATTTTGTATTGCGTTCTGTTTGGCAACTGAGGGAATTGTAGGAAATAAATTTTGGGATTCATGCTTTACTGTTAAATTAGCACGTTGGCTAGTATTTTCTGAGCTACCAAGCTGAGATTTTTTCTTCATGAGCTGGGTTATTTTTTTGTATTTGTATTTTTGAAACTCCTACCAGTGGAAAGATTTACAACAAACTAAACGATTCCTTAAACATTAATGGTTTTCTTGTATTTGATTATGTGAATGTTGCAATTCAACTGAAAGCTTGATTTGATATTAAATAAAGGGGTTTAGAGTGAAATATGAATACTTGAGAGTTTGTTTTTCTTCCTTGTGTTGTATATGCCAACTTCTCTGATGTATCCTGCGATTTCTTTTGGTTTTCCGAAGCTGGTAATAACTATTTTTCTCATTAGAAGTATAATATGACTACCAGGGGCTTTTCTTGGTTCTCTATTTGCTGGGAAGTGGTTATTCTTGTCAGAATTTCATTTGCATTGATTAGAAGGGTTAAATCTTTTAGCAGCACATAACCCTCTTTACTAGGGCATTTCTTGGTTTGTAAGTGGGGAAATTTGGAGATATGAACTTTTCATTTAAGTCCAAATGTTAACATGATTTCCAATCCAACCTAAATCGATTGGGTTTGTCTAGTTTATTAATGATATGGTTGGTGTTGGTCTGGTAAATCACGACTGCAGAATTTTGGGTTGGTATTGTATTGGGCTTCAATCGGTTCCAACCCGACCTCTGCCCATCCCTAGTTGTATGTTCGGTTAACATGCTTCACATCTCCTTCAACATATTTGTAATGTTTAGTCTATTGTTAATTGTCCTCTGAAGGCTCTTGTTGATGCCCCTGATATGGTGAGATCCCAAATGAATTTCAAGAGACTTTCCCTAACTGACATCAAAATTGACATCAAAAGGGTCCCCAAGAAGAAGGAACTGCTTGCTGCCATGGAGGCTGCTGGTAAGCTCAATAACTCTTAAACATTGATGGTCTTGTTTTCATGTCATACTTTCCTATTCGATAATTGTATATATGTTGGTAGATGTGAAGAAGAAGTGGGAGAATAGCTCTTGGGGTAGGAAGCTGATTGTTCAGAAGAGAAGGGCAGCTCTTAATGACTTTGATCGATTCAAGCTCATGCTCGCTAAGATTAAGGTTGGTTATGCCATAAACAAATACTTATGTTTTAACTATGAGTTCCTTTATGCAAAAGTGTCCTATATTTCCTTTATTAGCCACTGTTTCGTATGAGTCTTATGGATGGATGTTTGCTATTAGTTTCTTTGTCTTTGTCATGTTGAACCCTCCGGAGCTAATTGGTTTTCCTTATTTGCAGAGAGCTGGGCTGGTGAGAACCGAGCTTGCAAAACTGAAGAAGGAGAGTGCATCTTAGGAAATATCATGATATTTAGTTTACAATTTTGTCATGGATTTTCTTTTGAAAGCTTTATGTTTGAATGTAATCCCTTTGTTTTTCTTCAATCAATTTTAGTTTTCAGATCATTGTTGTTTCTAGTATTGTTGACAAATGTTGGCGCATCTCTTGATTAATTCTGCCAGTCTGTTTTCACATATAGAATACCAGTTTCTTGTATGGATTTTTATGCTCTATTTTGGTGCACGCGTTGTATTATTCGTCATTCTGCACCCAGGAGGTGGCATAACACAAAAGAGTTGGTATATCAACAAATTGTGATCTGAGCTGAAATTAGATTGATTGTATGTGGTGCGGTTCACTACATAACAGTTGTGGTGCTGAGTTTGTTTAGTTCCTATACAATTTGGGAGCAAGATTAGTGATTTCAGTTCAATTTTCTGCAATAATCTGCGCAAAACAGATTTGGCATGAATTCTTTACCTTTGTTCTTGGCAAGGCAAATCGAATTCTGAAGACCAATATCTGCTTTCCACTAATCCTCTCTCACACCACTTAAGCCAACTCTAATTGCAAGGGGTTTGTAATTCAAGTGTTTAAAGCGTTTCGGTGTTTGTGCGTAAAATACAAAATAATTATAAAAAAAAAGTAATGCTACACTTATCACATTTCTATACTACATGATGTGGCATGTTTATATCATATGACATCAATTAAATAAATATGTCCCAATTAAATAAATATGACATATCAATTAAATGAATGAAGTGTATTTTAATAAATAAAATTAGAAAAACAGAAACTAGTATTTTACATGATGTGGTATGTACACATCAGCCGCCATATCATGTGGTATAAAATTGTGGTATAAAAAATGTGGTAAGACTAGTATTATTCATAAAAAATTGTGTTTTACAAACTCATAATAATGGCATAATCTCACTCTTTCCCAACCAAAATAGGAACGAAGTGGTTAATAACTTAATAATATCTCATCTCAATCTTTCTCAATTAAAATTGGAATGAAGTGGTTATATCTCACTCAATCTTTCCCAATCAAATTAACTTCATATATTATTCTTCTCTCCATAAACCCTTACAAGATTTTGAGTTCGTTATCACAGTCCGTACGAGAAGAAGCCTCTTCAGGTGACTGAAACGATCTCATCCTCTTTCTTTCAAAGTCCGTTTCTCAAAACATCCTTTGGGTTCAGGTTAATTATGGCCGACGTCCAAGGTCTCATCAATGACTTTGCCACCAAGCTCAGCAAACGGTGCGTTTTGAACTGTTTCTGCTACGTGTATCTTTCTATGCATGCATGTGCCGGCTCTGTATTGTGTTATGTGTTTTTTGTTTGGTTAGAGTTGTTTAATGTGGTGGCAGGAAGGTGGAGGGTTCGAGGGAGACTGCTCGGATGACGGCGGAGTTGCTTCGGTCGGTAATATCGCAACAGAAGATGACATCATCCACAAACCATGCCGCCGTTCTTATTGACGCCGTCAGAGGTGTTGGCCGGCGGCTTATTGATGCTAATCCTGTTGGTATGTTCTTTTAGAATTAGAAGTTTTACTTAGGAAAATTGATTAAATTACCATTTCTATTTTTAATTAATTAAGTTAAGAAAATACCCGAGGAACTGATAACGTTTGGGATGTGATTAGAACAGAAACTGTTTGTGTAATTGTTATAGTAGTAAATGTTACCAAACTTACAATTGCCAAGGTGTCTGTCTTGTTATCTACTTTGGCTGAAAAATTTGCAACTCATACTGAAAACCTAGGTTGCGGATATTTGTAATCTGTCAAAATATTCTCTTGTTAGATAGTCTGGCATGTTATGTTGTCAGACTGAACCATGGCCATTGAATAGGTGGATACATGTCCCAATGTGCGGTTCTGATTTATAATATAGTAACATAACACAACCGATATAGCTATAGCAAAAACATTACCCTTTTAATTGAAATTAAATATATTACATAAGCACTTGTCAGATTAGCTTTTAGAGTATCATCATCACAAGTTTTTAACTTTCAAGATCATAATCAAACATCATATGTAAATCTGCATACACAATGTATGACTAGTAATGACAGGACGTTCCACACGTCCCAAGATGGCCCTAAGTCTTGTTCAAGTACATGAGAGCTATGAATTTGTTATGTGATTATAATGACTATGTTTTGGCATGGTGGGATTGCAGAACTTGCTGTTGGGAACATTGTGAGGCGTGTTTTGTATATTATTAGAGAGGAGGAGCTTTCACTTCAAGCTGGAGAATTGACTTTATCCCCTCAAGGCAGTGATAGAGAAATTGATGAGGAAGATGATAAACTTTTCCTGTCGTCTGCTGCTACTTATCAAAGAATTCTGCACCCACCTTCATTGTCTACGCTGCTTGGGAGCAAACTCGACATGCCACCAGCTTGCCATCCTTCAGCTTCAAGGAATCATGATATTGAAGGAAAAGGCAAGTTTGAGGTATCCTTGTAGTTCATATCTAAGATCCCGTAACACTTTGTTATCAAAGAATATATCATTGCTTTTGTTATTATTTACCTGAGAGTACAATAAGCGTCCAATAAAAACAAATTTAGGCATTTAAGAAATGTATTTTTAAACTAAATTGCAGTTGTCCTTTACAGCTTATAAAAGTCCAAGCAGCTTGACATTGAAGCGCCATATCATGGAGGCAGTAAATGATCTCATTGAAGATATAAAAACTTGCCATGAGCAGATTGCAGATCAGGCAGTGGAGCTAATCCATCAGAAGTAATTTTTCTTTCACACTATGAACATATTTCTGCTACGGATTTTCTTCACATATTTAAACAATCTCCTGAAATTTTGTTTTCTCCTCATATCCATTTAATTTATGATATGTGCATTCTAGCTTCAAAAAAAATTTGATGTCATATTTTGTGAATACTCTGTTCTGATCCTCTGATCCATATCATTCCTTCTTGATTGAATCCATCCTTTGCAGTCATATTTATATGGTTATGGTCCCTCTGATTGTGAAGGATGATATTCAGGTGGATTATATCCCTATATATTCAGTTGAAAAGACTTTACATGCAAAAAATAAACAAGGTTGTTATATACTGTCGGTTTTACATCCATATTGAATTGGTTTGGGTGGAACATCATTATTAGTTTATTCCTGCCTTAAATATCTTAGCTCTGCTGCTCGGTAGCTCATATAACTTATGCATCTTAATTGGCATGCAACCTCCCTTGGTTGAGAAGAAATAATTAGCCAACTGAAGCTTGTAGACAGCCCAATGAACAAATATTATGAAGTGGAGATTTTTTTCCTCTTGATTAAATGCCTACTTGCACAGTGATCTATTGATAGACATGTTTCCTCAGATAGACAGTTGAACTTGTCGTATATGTGTTGCTTATGAATATTTACTGGCTTCATTACAACTGTAACTGTTTTTCAGAGAGGTGGTACTAACCTTAGGCCACTCAAGAACTGTGAAGAAGTTCCTATGTGCTGCGAAGGAGAAGAAACGATCGTTCCAGGTGGTCGTTGCTGAGGGTGCTCCAAAGTATCTACATGATTAGAACCTACTTGTTGATTAATTGATCTTTCGCTCTTTTTTTGTGGCTTGTTGCTTACTTGGTTTTGCGTAGGTATCTTGGACATGTTCTTGCAAAAGGGCTGGCTGCAAAAGGTTTACAAACTACAATGATTGCCGACTCTTCAGTGTTTGCCATGATTTCACGAGTAAACATGGTAATTTTTAACTTTGCTTACTCTTTTACATCTGTGCTAATGCTATGTAGAATCTAGCTGTACTTATCAAAAACTTCGCGTACAGGTTGTAGTTGGGGTTCATGCTGTGATGGCCAATGGTGGAGTCATAGCTCCTGTTGGCATGAACATGGTTGCACTTGCTGCAAGAAAGCATGCTGTTCCATTTGTCGTGGTTGCTGGCACTTATAAGGTATTGGCATGAAAAAACTTGTACAAGTTTACTGAACTTTTGCAAAAAAATTGAAGAATTTCAATACTAAAAGGGAAATAGCCTTATTGCAGTAATGCAGTATATATGTCAGACCGATCAATTAAGTATACGGATGCATTATTGCAGTAATGCTCTTCGTCTTTATTCACTTAACATTTAGCTGTTCATCATTTTTTTTTAAAATTGTAGAAGATCTCAAAACTCAATGTATATAAAGAACAAATTTAATCTTCTATGGATGTTCTGATGCTTATCAAGAAACTAAATAAAAAAAGAATGAATGTTGAATTAGATGCCACAGTCTATATCAACAATACTGTTAACTACCGATCTCATTAGAACTCCTTAGAACTTTACATTTTTATGGTAAGGAGTTTCTATCCTGTCATGCTGAAACTTTTAGACATGTATTGCTGATTTCTGGGCAGCAATTTATGGATGAAGACTGGAGATCAGTGCAAAGCTTCTGTTTTGCAATTTTAGGATTATAACTTTGGTGCTTAAGAACACATTCTACTGATCTTTTGTGTTTTCTTCCCCAATTAATTTATATTGTCTTGTTATTTCCTTGTTTATTTACAGTTGTGTCCTTTGTATCCAAATAATCCGGAGGTTTTGCTGAATGATATGAGATGCCCATCGGAACTCTTATCTTTTGGGGAATTCTCAGATTGCACGGATTTTAGTATCGGCAGCGGAGCTCCTCTTCTTCATGTTCTTAATCCTGCATTTGATTATGTGCCACCAGAACTAGTCAGTCTTTTTGTCACTGATACGTAAGACCATTCTTTTTCCTATCCTTTTGTGCAGAATTAATTTGAAGTTCCATTCGTATTCTACTATAGTGCAATTGCTATTTCATTCAAAACGTTCAATCTTAGCTTTCTGTTCAATATACAACCGCAGTTACTTTGCTTTAGGTAGTTGTCTTGCACGACTATGATGGGATGCCAAGCAAAAACAACTTGCACGACATCCCAAGCAATCATTCCCCTTTCGCTATAAACTGAAAATTATACTACTAAATTCAACTTTAAGTGCTTGCAAATCTTTCCTTTCATTTCTGTAACTGATGATTTTTTTTCATTTTCCTGAATTTCCTCTGCAGTGGGGGGCATACTCCATCATTCATCTATAGGCTCATTTCTGAATTTTACTCTGCTGATGATTTGGCTCTGCAACAAAAACTGCTTCCTGAAAGTGAACATTCTAATTCCATATAGAGGAGCTATTTTTTCTCTTTACAATGTAAGTCCTAGATACTATAGCTTCATTTTACTTTTTTACTTTTTCCGGCGTACTGATTATGTCTATCAGTGTGCCTGTAGAGACATTCAGATATCTCATGATTTTGGTATATTTATACGTATTACATTTAAAATCATGGTTATTAAATATCAAGACCAGGTACTCTTTCCCCCAAAGATGAAAAGTTTAGTTTGGATTAGTCAAACTTGCTTAGAAGACATTGAGGCATGATTTCCCCTAAAGATGAACAGTGTATTTTAGAATAGTCAAACTTGCGCTGATAAATTTGTTTCATTTTTCAAAGTCAAGATAAAGGGTCCAAATACCAACTTCCAATTAATTTGCTCTCCAGACCGCATTTGGAACCCCCTAAATTTTGTCCAAAGAAGCAGATAAGCTGCATCAGAAAAGCAGAACATAAAGACACAGAATGCTAGCAGGAAAATAAAAATAAAAAATCAACACAGCAAAGATATAAGAAAAGCATTTGCTTTGTTTACCGAGTTATAGGATAGCTCTCTACAACAGGAATGATAATTATTGTCTCAGTTTTTATCAGTGTTCCATGAACCAACCCTCTTGAAGAAATTTTTTACAGATATTATGCAACGGTAAGTTTGGTCTTACAAGCCTCTACCTGCCTGCTATAGTTTGATGTTGAATAATATCCGACTGCTTCCTCGTTTTGTTATGATTATTCTGGGAGGCGAGCTAGGTCAGAAAGTGATACAGTAGAAGGAAAAGGTAATTCAGAAACTTGGATTTTTTATTTTCTTCGATTTTCATCAAAATTAATACAGTGGAAGGATCAAAATCAAGCTGGCATGCTAATCCCAGCTTCAATTGGCCAAGCTTGGGGAGAAAGAATGCCCTCTTGTTGGCTTTGGACTGGTTGTAGGCCAAGAAAAGCATATAGAGTAGAAACTGATGCATTTTCTGGACAACGATGAATTAGTGAACGCATGTTTTAACACAAGCAATTTATTTGCAAAGATTAAATATATTAGTATTTGATAGCTCATCAGAACATGTGTAGGTATCTGACCGAAGAAAAAAGACCGGTACACGCACCACAAAATAAAAATAAAAAAATCAAAGAACACAACAATTTATCTTTAGTACTTTCCACTTCTTTAACCCAGCAGAGAGGTGGCATAGGCAAGAGCTTTCGTCACGCGAGTAATGGTCTTACAAGCCTCTACCTGCCTGCTAGCTAGTGTGTTTGACGTGACGAGTGCAACATACGGTGCAAAGCCTGGCTCTGATGTCAGTAATGCCTTGGCCAAGGCTTGGAGTGATGCATGTGCATCGCCATCGGCGAGTAAAGTTGTTGTTTCGAGTGGGACATACAAGTTAAAAGAAGCAACTTTCAGGGGCCCCTATAAGGCTCCTATTGAGATGCAAGTTCAAGGCACATTGCAGGCTCCAGCAGACGCTAGCCAACTCACAAGACCGGATACTTGGGTTGGTTTTTAGTACATTGACATGCTCACCTTATTAGGTGGTGGGATTTTGATGGCCAAGGAGCACTTGCTTGGAGTCAAAATGACTGCCACAAAAACAAAAATTGCAAACCTATTCCCGTTAATCTGCGGTTTGAATTCATCACCAATTCCAAAGTTTAGGACATAACTTCACTTAATAGCAAAAATTTCCACATGCATGTTTTCCGGTGCAACCATATTACGTTTCAACATCTTACCATCACAGAACCTAGCGAGAGCAGAAACACAGATGGAATCCATATCGGGGCTTCGACTAGTGTTTCTATTGGTGATGACTCCCACCAAATCACAGTGACTGATGTTACTTGTGGGCTAGGCCATGGAATAAGCATTGGAAGCCTTGGAAGATATAAGGAAGAAAAGGATGTGACCGGGATCATAGTTAAGAACTGCACCCTGACTAATACGCAGAATGGTGTGAGAATCAAAACATGGCCAGATTCTCCTTCGCCTAGCACTGCCTTAGATATGCACTTTGAGGATATTATCATGGTTAATGTCAATAACCCTATCCTCATAGACCAATTTTACTGCCCATATACTCGGTGTGACCAAAAGCCTCCGTCAAAAGTTAAGATCAGCAATGTCAGTTTCAAGAACATTAAGGGCTCATCTTTCACTCCACTTGCAGTCAAGCTTGTATGTACCAGGGGCATACCGTGTGAGAATGTGGAGTTGACTAACATTGATCTCACCTATGGTGGAAACCAAGGTGCTCTTACCTCTCTGTGTTCTAATGTCAAGCCCAGAATTACTGGCGTGATAAAGGCTCTTGTTTGTGCTACATCGTCCTTGACACCTCTTCCTTTATCCAAGAAGTAGACAGCACTAATTAATGTTCTCTATGCATAAATTACTGTGTTCTACGTTGCTTTTGTGCTACATGTTCTCTCCTTTGCATCAAGATAAATAAATACACAACACACTTTTCATCAATGCCAACAGGATTTAGAGCCCTCTTATAGCATTGTTGACTTGTTTGATCCCAATTTTCATCACTGAAAACTTCCCTTGTGAATTTGGCAGTAACACCGCATGATATTTCTCTGTCTTATTTGAAAATGACCAGATAAATTCAGAGTTTTTTTTTCTCATAATCTTTTTGGCATGCTGTTGATGGAAAAAAAAACAAAAAAGAAGAAGAAGCCATTCTTACATTTTTACTGTGGTTTGAAAATAAAATCGTGATTTTCTTCGCTGACACTATGATTTTTGGTGTAAATCAACCTCAACCAACATTCGACAGCAAAAAAATATGCAAGCCACTTTTTCAAGTTAGAAAATTTGAAAGGATGTTATATTTGTAGAAATATGCATGTCAATTTTGTCCCTACTCTTTATACAATATTTTAATATGGTTGAAGTTTAATTACTATTTTAATACTTATAAAAAGTTTCCATTTCAATCAACTCTAAAGCATAGGCAGACAGTTTCTATTTCTATTATCATCAATATACTAATGACAACAAAATGAGGTCCATACAATACAAGCATGCAATAAAGCTTTACACTGCGACAGGAGCACCAACCACAAACAAAGGGATGTGAGGACTTCCACTGACTATGCATGAACTGAACCACTAACGCAGAGTCACTCTCAAAGGGATGTCTCCTAACTCATAGTCATTCAACGCTTTCTCTGTCAGCTTTCTGTTCACATCACATATACAAGTACAATATTACCTTATACCAAGCAATATATTTAGTTTTCTGTTAGGTAGTTTTATTGCCTCTGCACAAATGGTACGACTGTACACGTTACGTATATCAACATACACTTGCACTTTCACTCAGGGATTTTTCCAGTTGCCCCATTACAGTCCTTCTCTTTAAGGAAGTGTCCCACTATGATGTGTGGGATGTCCAGTAATCATTCCCCCCTTCACTATTAAACTTAGGTGCTTCGCAAATTATTCCATTCACTTTGGCATCCTCTTAGTTCTTCTTGTGTCAAGTTGAATTTTGATGGGGTTGTTAGGGGTTTCTCGGGGGATGGAGTGATTTTTCGTGATTCTACTGGTTCGGTTTTGAGCTGTCCTAGGGGCTTCTCTTGGATAGGGATCTTCTCTTGAGGCTGAACTTTTGGCAGTTATGGCTGCTTCTTATTCTTAGGGTAATAGGTGGCATAGACTTTGGATAGAGTGTGATGGAGGAATCGACTTGATCAGTTGCGTACAATACACTTTCAGGTTTCTCATATTTTCTTGAAGGTATGTCTCAGATTTTTCATAATGACTTTCCTTGTTCTATCGAGTATCTATTAAAAACAAGTTCATTCTACTTGTGATGTCTTCAAGATTCTTTAATATATTAGTTCTCATTGTTCTTGACTTCTTCTCAAACTAGTTCAACTTCACTTTGCTTTATTTCTTAATTTAGCTGGTCAGTCAATTATTTTTACCGAATTCAGGTACCCTGTTCTTGTTAATTGACTACAAGGAAATGACTGCAATGTCTAATACTTTTTCATGCAACATTCATGCAATTTCTAAGTATTTAGCAAATAATCAAAAAGGCAGTCAGAAATTATTAGATATTAGACAACAAGTCTCGGATGAGTGAATGTAAAATGAAAAGTAGTCTGAGGAGTGCATGAAGATGATTGCAAAAGTAAAATTACAAAATTTCAATGGATATTCAACAAGATAAAAATGGAGTCACTAGTTTGAGCCGACTCTTAATGGCTTTCCCCAACAAGGTCACTGTCTTTTCATGCTGATCTTCTATCCTAACTCTATCAAGGTCTTGCAGGTCATAGGTTTGGTCCTCTACTCTGCCGAAACTCAAGAAATATTGAGTGATCTTGCTGCTAAATTCTCAGTGGACACTTTCAGTGATGAAAAACGTGATGGAAGAGGTAAAAAATGCTATAAGATAACTGGAGTGCTCTAAATCCTGTTGGCATTGATGCTTTTCAAGGAAATATTTGCAGCATAGTGCTGTTTTCCGGTGAACACCTGTGTTTTCTTGGTGACCCTTTTTTTTAGGCTAAACAGCTTACTAATTATAGTATAGAAGTTGAACTACAATGTATCTTCTTAAGGAAACCTATAAAAAGAGCTAGTGGTTGGTTGGATTTTTTGATGGTTTTGACCCTAGTCAGACTAAAAATTGGCCTCGAAGCAAAATGGAGCTTCATCATCCTTCCCAACAAAAAGAAAATAATCAAGTGAAAAATCAAGATGGCTCATAAATTGAATAGCATGGCAATGATTTTGTTCTTATTGTTAGCATCTACAGCTAAAGCTGAGCCAGGTGTCTTTGATGTTACAACTGCAACATATGGTGCAAAACCCGGGCCTGATATTACTCAGGCTTTGGCCAAGGCTTGGAATGATGCATGTGCATCGCCATCGGCGAGTATAGTTGTTGTTCCGAGTGGGACATACAAGTTAAGAGAAGCAAGTTTCAAAGGCCCTTGCAAGGCTCCCATTGAGATTCAAGTTCAAGGCATATTGCAAGCTCCCACAGATGGCAGCAAACTGACCAAAAAGGATACATGGGTTGGTTTTGAGCACATTAACATGCTAAGCTTATCAGGTGGTGGAACTTTTGACGGCCAAGGAGCACTTTCTTGGAGTAAAAATGACTGCAACAAAAACAAAAATTGCAAATCTAATGCTATTAATCTCAGGTTCAACTTCATCACCAATTCCACAGTTCAAGACATAACTTCACTTAACAGCAAAAATTTCCACATGAATGTTTTCGGGTGCAAAAATGTTACATTCCAACATGTTAACATCACAGCACCCGGAGAAAGTGTAAACACAGATGGAATCCATATCGGGCGTTCAACAGCGATCAACATTACTGATGCAAATATTGGAACTGGGGATGATTGTGTTTCTATTGGTCATGGCAGCAAGGAAATCACGGTGACCAAAGTTACTTGCGGACCAGGCCATGGCATAAGCATAGGAAGCCTTGGAAAGTATCTGAATGAAGAACCTGTTGTTGGGATCAGAGTTAACAACTGCACCCTGAGAAATACACAGAATGGCGTGAGAATCAAGACATGGCCTGCTTCTCCTTCAGCTAGTACCGCCTCCGATATACACTTTGAGGATATTATCATGATTAATGTTGGTAACCCTGTCCTCATAGACCAAAACTACTGCCCGTGGAATCAGTGTAAAAAAAACGTTCCATCGAGAGTTAAGATCAGCAATGTCAGCTTCATGAACATTAAGGGCTCATCTGCCACTCCACTTGCAGTCAAGATTGTATGTAGCAGTTGCATACCATGTGAGAATGTGGAATTGGCTGACATTGATCTCACCTACAGTGGAAAAAAAGGCCCTCTTACCTCTCGATGTTCTAATGTAAAGCCCACCATTACTCGCGTGACAAAAGCTCTCGCTTGTGCTACCACTGCTGGATTAAAGAAGTAGAAAGTACACTACAGACAAATTGTATTGTGTTCTTTGACTTTTTCTGCTACATGTACCGGATTTTTTTCGGTCAGATACCTGTACTTTATCTAAGAACTAGAAATACTAGTGTATTTTTTCTTTGCAAATAAATTTCTTGTACTTCCAAGATTAAAGCTAGTGAGTCCAAAACTGATAGAAGACCTAATTTGCCAGAGGGTTGCTTCATGGAAATTTTAAATGATATATATTATACATACACACACACATATGTGCTGAGGAGGACAGCAATACTACAAACACGTACGTTCTAGAGAGTGATTTGGTGATGAATATTCTTAAGGCTAAACTGTTAGTCAAATAAAGATAATTAATTACTATATTTACAGAATTTCGAAAATAAAACTTCATTATAAATTCGAAATAAATACAAGAAACTAACGGCAAGGAAAATTAAGAATACTTTACAGATGATTGAGTCTAGAACTTGCTTCCATCTCCTTAAGAAGAAATTGCCTCATCACAGGTACTTTTAGGATTTGCTTGGCAAACATTTCCCAAGATACAACGATCGACTTCTTGTTTAAGTAGCACTCCAATCCCCAAGAAAAGCTAACTCAAACTTGTATATGAACTCTCTCTTACTAACTCACTATATTTTTTAAAATACAATGCTATGAATGCTCCAAAAACTACTATTGTAGAATGAAAATTGGATTAATCAGAAGTCTGGGATTGCTCTCTATTTATAGACAGTTATGCATCTGTTCAGGAAAGATGCGACTGAAAATTTACACATTGTAGTGTGTTTTCAGGCGAGAACCAGTGTAACTTTGTCATGTTTGGGCAGACACTACTTTTGGCTGTCAGTCTTGATACACGCGGATACACCATTTGCACAACAGATACATTAGCACGTTGACCAGACCACAGTAATGGCAACGTTTAGCACTTCTTTGCAATTTTGAATTGCAACCTTTCATAAAACATTATTTTATTAGTGACTTTTCATAGAAAGTCTCATCCCATCAACCGTAAATGTTGATAATAAAATATTAATTTTATTTTGTGTAACTTAAATAGTCACACATAGGGCCAATGGTCATATACCAAAAATCCGATGATCATGTACCATATTGAAAAGTCACTGGTCTCACAACTTAATATAATTTTCATTCACATTATTATAATATTAAATATTTACAATTTAATTATCTAATAATTCCCCACACTATGAGGATATTATATGGTTAATGTCAATAACTCTATCCTCATAGACTAAAAGCACTGCCCGTATACTCAGTGTGACCAAAAGCCTCGTTGAAAGTTGAGATCAGCAATGTCAGCTTCAAGAACATTAAGGGCTCAACTTTCACTCCAATTGCAGTGAGGCTTGTATGTTGCAGTGGCGTACCGTGTGAGAATGTGGAGTTGGCTGACATTGATCTCACCTATATTGGAGACAAAGGCCCCCTTAGCTCCCTGTGTTCTAATGTCAAGCCCACAATTATTGGCATGATAAGTTCCGTTTCTTGTGATACATCGTCATTGATCTCACCTATATTGGAGAAAGTAGTAATTATTGTTGTACTAGCGGAAGGACAAATAGACCACGTCTTCATTCTTACGCCATAAAGATGTATTTGAGAGACGAGCACATAATAATATTATTTCAGAATTTATTATGTGTATTTAAGCATGTGCCACCTGTTTAAGAATACACAAGTCCTACATCGAATACTTAACAAAATATATGAGTTCAACATCAGTTAAATATCCGATGTGGGCCATGTATTGATCTCAGTCTTTTTGTTACTGATATGTAAGGCCTTTCCTTTCATTTCATTCAACTCTGAAGACGGACTGTTTCTGTCTCCATTATCATCAATAATACTAAAGACGTCAAAATGAAGCTAATACAAGTACGCAGTAAAGCTTTACACTGCGACAGGAGCACAAACAATAAACAAGGGACGTGAGGACTTCCACTGACTATGCATGAACTGAACCACTAACGCGGAGTCACTCTCAATGCCTGTATACAAACCACTCACGCAGTTTCACTAACGCATGCAGATTCATTCTACGCTTTCGCTATCAGCTTTCTGTTCACATATATACAAGCACAATATTACTTTCTACCAAGCAAGATATTTATTGGTTTTGCAGAAATAGTACGACTGTATGCGTTTCTGTTGGTATTTTAGGGTGTTTCGCTCTGATACCATTTTTGGGTTTAAGGGTGAAGGGGTTTTAGGATAGAACATAGCTTTGTGTACATATGGCTAGATTGCTAGCTTATTATTAGCTTAGTTTCCTAGCTTTCTAGCTTGATCATTACATTGAGCTCTCAGCACTTATTTGTATATAGAGAGAGTTTGTCGACATTGCCTATCCACCAACTTTAAAGGGTGCTTTTCACTCCAGCCACATATTTTATTCTCTAGACTTTTCTAGTAGATAGGATATTTTAGTCTTTTATAATAATTATGCCATGCAGCCTTGAGCTCGCCGACTTTGCATAGTCGGTGAAGTCTTCTTGAATCTCTAGATTTTTCTTGAATTATCAAGCATAAGAGCATTATATTCAACAGTTCCATCCATATATATATATATATATCAACATACACTTGTACATCCACTCTGGGATTTTTTTCAGTTGCCCCATTACAGTCCTTCACACAAAGGAAGTGTCCCACTAGATGTGCGGGATATCCAGTAAAAAGAAATTTGCATGATATATAATCCCAATAAATCATTTCCCCTTTCACACTATTAAATTTAGGTGCTTTGGAAATTATTCCCTTCACTTTGGCATCCTCCTAGTTCTTCTTGGGTCAAGTTGAATCCTGACGGGGATGTTAGGTTTCTCGGGGTGTGCTGGTTATTCTGAGGGATTTTTCAAGATTCTACTATAGTTCGGTTTTGAGCTGTCCTGCGGCTTCTCTTGGATAGGGATCTGCTCTTGAGGCTGAACTTTTGGATAGATATCCACTAGAACAAAATATGTTGTCGTATAAGTGAGCGCCGTCTCTTGCAAGGCATCATACGACAATTTTTCACCGTCATATGTTAACAATTCAGACGATGGTTCTAGTGTAAAAACTGTCTTCTATGTGAGTTTAAATGGACCGAAACATGCTATTTTCGTTGTCTGGATAAACTTGAGAAGACAAATTCAGTTATTTTCTGTCGATGACAGTTTTGAGTCTTATTAATAGAGGTGGACCCCATTGTGATGGTAAGATGTTGAAATGTAGTATGGTTGCACCGGAAAACATGTATGTGGAAATTTTTGCTGTTTAAGTGAAGTTATGTCCTGAACTTTGGAATTGGTGAGGAATTCGAAGCGCAGATTAACGGGAATAGGTTGCAATTTTTGTTTTTGTGGCAGTCATTTTGACTCCAAGCAAGTGCTCCTTGGCCATCAAAAGTCCCACCACCTGATAAGGTGAGCATGTCAATGTACTGAAAGTCAACCCAAGTATCCGGTCTTGTGAGTTGGCTAGCATCTGCTGGAGCATGCAATGTGCCTTGAACTTGCATCTCAATAGGAGCCTTACAGGAGCCTCTGAAAGTTGCTTCTTTTAACTTGTATGTCCCGCTCGGAACAACAACTTTACTCGCCGATGGCAATGCACATGCATCACTCCAAGCCTTGGCCAAGGCCTTACTGACATTAGAGCCAGGCTTTGCACCGTATGTTGCACTCGTCACGTCAAACACACTAGCATGAGCTTTAGATGTAGATGCTAACAATAAGAACAAATGCATTGCCAATAAACTTAATTTCAGAGCCATCTTGATTTTCCTTCCACTTTGTTATTTTGTTCTATGTATTTTTTTTTATTTGGAAGGATGATGCAACTCAGTTTTGAGTTGAGGCCAATTTATAGTCCGATTGGGAAGGCTCAACACCATCAAACTATCCAATCAATCACTAACTATTTTTATACGAAGTTGCATTCTAGTTCAGCTTGCTGTTTAGCCTTAAGAATATTCATCACCAAATCTCTATCTAGAACGTGCTAAGCTGTTTGTGTCCTCCTCAACATCCCGCAATTTATGTATATTCCAGAAAAGAAGGACCAAATTGTATATGACTTGTTAAACACTTCTATTATTTACTTCTACGTGTTTAATTATATTATAAAAAACAACATGCCCCAATATATATTTTCCAAATTGAATGACTTATTAGCATTGCTGTCCTCAAAATACCCGAATATATATTCACTCATAATTTTGCAGAAAAAGAGGACCAAAATCAACAGGAAAAGAGCATGCCTAGATTGGCCCATTTGTTCATTTTCACCATTATCACTAACCATATGACTCATTTTCACTAACCATTTGATTAATTTTTTTCCAGAACTAATCATTTCATTATTGGTCAACCATTATATTTAGTTCTGCCGAAATAGTTAGAAATTTGATGAAGGTTGCATGAAAAAAAATTGCTAATAGACATTCCCTTGCAATCAACTAACAAATTTAGGCTGCCTAAACTCATTGAAAGAAATGGACCAGCCAAATTGAGTAATAAAACAAAGTGAACCGACTTCAACTTCCTTTCATAATATTTTAGGAAATCTGGGTTGAAACGAAAAGACATTCCTGCATTTTGCTGTGATCTGAAAATGGAAATGGAGAAGTTCACTCTTTCGCTAGACCATGATGTTTGATGTAAAACAACCTCTACCGTATTTTGACAAAATATGCACACCAGTATACATGTTAAGTAAATAAAAAGGGCCTGCACAAAAGATGTCTTTGTCACCCAAGGAAAAGAATAAACCAACTGTATTTGCATAGAAGAGCATACCACATTTTCATGCTCTGTTATGCAAATTGAGTATGCACATAAAGATGTAATCTAGGGGAATAACTTCCCTATTCCAGGCACGTCAAGAGAGAGAGAGAGAGAGAGAGAGAGAGAGAGATGGATAGAGAGAGAGGTATTGCACCCACGAGAGGGGAGTCCCTCTCCTAATCTAGAGACTAGAGCAAAACAATGCCCTTTACCAAGAAAAATGGTGAAGTGATCATTTGCAGAACGTTGGTTTTCTCTTACAATTTCCATATCTCAGGCTCTGGTTTATCATTGAAAGCAAGGCACAAATGTAAGAGGGCATTGCCAGTAGAAAAACATTCCTTGTGCTTTAAGCAAATAAAAGTCATAGACTCAATCTACCAAACATACATAAGAGAACAACAAAGACTTGTAGACCGCAGGAAGGAAAACTAAAACTGAATATTGAACAAGATATTGGGGTAAAATAGGAACAAAATACAGTGATCACGTCTTTCAACAGAATAAGCGGGGGGAAACAACACAACCCCGAGTATCATAACTTGCGAAGATCTATCCCGGCCTTCTTGGCAACGGCATCAATTCCATTTTTCTCTATGGTTTTCAATGCTTTAGTTGACAAACGCAGTTTAAGAAAGCGCTTTCCAGCTTCCCACCAAACCCTCTTGTATTGTAGGTTCACAAACTGCAACTTTTTGGTCTTGTGAGCCGAGAAGGAAATCTTGTTTGCCCTATTTGATTTCTTCCCAGTGAAAGGACAAATTCTACCTGAAGAAATTAACCAATTCACAAGGTAAATCAATTTCCACCATTCTAACAATTAGTTGTAATGACCCATTTGACCATGAGAACAATCAAGAAACTTCTCAACTAAATTATCAATCAAGAAACCCCATTTATGGGACAATCCATTCAACTTGATTCCAATACCAGACTAAAATTACTGTCCCCCACTACTATATAGAGGAAATGCAATTGAACCCATATTCCCACTCCCCAAAATAAAGAAAGGAAACAATTGTTTCAGCTTCTTCTTTTTTGTGTGGAGAAGATTGAGGTTCATTTTTACTAGCATATCACATTGTCAACATGTAAAACAATTTTCTACAATTTTCTATGAAGCTTCTACCTTTAACTATAAACAGCAAGCTTCCAATTCTAAAAATTCATTTTGACGTCTCTCAGCACTCAAAAAACATCAAAGTGGACAACCTTAAGTTATCTAATTAAGAACATGAAAAATGACTACCAAAATTCCTAAAAAAAAAGTGTTCCTTGAAGAAAAATAAAAACAGAGAAAATATGGGAAATTGAAGGTTAGAGAAATTACGGGCAACAATGGGCTGAAAGGTAGGTGGGGAAGAGGTGGAGATGGACTTGGGCAGCTGAGACGACATGTCGTAGGAGATTTTGATGCCACCCAGCTGACTGGTAACGAACCCGATATCCGAAACTGCTTCGGCCCTAAAAGGCTGCAGCAATCTCTTGGAAGACTCCGCTTTGCGAAAGCATAGACTTCGGGTGTTGGCGAAAACCACTCCAGCTGTTGCCGATGCTGCCATTGATGCTCCTCAGTCTTCACCCTTCTTGATTATCTTTCTTCTTATCTTCTTTTTCTGAAAAAAGGAATGTATCGGATTGAAGCCTCTGGTTTTGAAAGGCCATTGCCTATGGCGTGCGCCGTGTGTGTGATGGGCTTAACGCCGGCACTGGGCCTTGAATCTCTTTTGAGTGGGCTCAACCCTGAGACTTTAAAAAATATATTCAGATAACCTTGACGATGGGAAAGAAATTTATTAAATATGAAAAATATACCATAACATTACTTAATACATAAAATGTTTCATATTTGATAAGGGGCTTATAGTTGAAGTGATTAAGTTCATTTACTCATGTATCCTAGATTCTAGGTTCGATTCCCCCTCTTCATTATCGCTTTGTATAATATATAAAATTATATATATATATATATATATGTCACATATAGATGTGAGCAATCAACAGTTTAGAAGTCATAAATTTGAAGGTTTAAGAGACTGAGCGAGAGCGAGACTGCGAACGAGTGTAGGTGTAAGTAGGTGTAAGGGGATGAGGGGAAAAGATGATGCAAACCTGTATCTTAGAATAATTAAAATGGTTATTTGAGTAAAACAAATAGTATGAGTGAGGTTAGTCTATATGTCTATATGTGTCGTTGGACTAATCTAAGGGTCTTTATTAAAAAGGTCCTCCCATGTTCTCATTTTTAGGGTGAGCGAGCGGGACTGCAGTGTCACAATTGCATGATATTTTGAGGAGAGATTTTTGATATTATTGATTTCACATCCATAAAATCTAATATTGATATGAAGTCTTTTATTTCTTTGTTGTTTTGGCATAAATCCTTAAGGCCTTTGCTTTCTACTTGTGTCAATTGTTATAAATTTGGCCATGGAAGTTGGAAACCCCAATTTTGGTTTTCACATTTCTCGAAGGTAGGGTTAAGTGAAGAGGAATGAAATATAGACTAAAGGATTATTAGCAGATAGGAAGGTAAGTTGTATAGTTAGCCAAATCCTCTCCATAATCATCCTCATTACTGTAAGGCTTTAACAAAGGGCATCGTACCCGTTTCACATTTCATTTCATACTCTGGAACGAAGCTCCGGTTAGATTAAACATCAAACTGAATCTTTTTAATAAGATTTCAGCATCCTCAACCTGGTCAAACTCTAATAAAATGCCCATACATGTCATGGCCAAAGCTCAAAGATAACATATTAACAGGGCTGGAAAATGTTGACTACGGAGACACCAGCATAGTGCGATCATGAAGCCTGCCTAAATGGGTAACATGTCATTACAACACGAGCATTGTCAATAGCAATCAAACATACTCAATTTTGAAATGAGCCCTGTAATGATCAAGTGAAATGTACTCCACTGTCACAATCCGATCCTCAAAAACCCGTCCGTGTAAACAATGTGCTGCCATTAAAGAGGCTTCTATTCTTCCAAACTCCACAAAAACACACCCTGGCTCAAATATGCTTCCAAGATCATAATCATGCTCCTTCCCATGATTCTGTTCCTTAATTTCAATCTTCTCATTAGCATCCGACTCTGTTCCCAAACTAAAGTCCTTTCCAGCAAAACTTCTGAGTTTCTCACCATCAGCTTCCTCTTGAGTTGATCCCTCTTCTTCAGCCATTAATTTGTTTTCCAAACTTAAGTCATTTATTTCAATAGCTTCAGTAGCCTTATCATCATAGCATTCGGAAGCATCTTTCATGCTGTTCAGTTGGTTGTGGAGTTGCTCCGGAACCCTGTTAGATGGGTTCTCGCTTCCTTTGATTTCGATATCTTCACCAAATTGACCCATTTTACATGATTTTTCCTCCATAAAATCATCTGTAGGCTCATCATCTAAAGCAGTTACACTAAAGCAGTTACCTTTGGTAACTTCATCTTCTTTAACTTCTTTGGCATTGCTAGGAAACTCCACGAACTTATTATCAATATGTTCTTCCAAAGTATCTGTTTTTGCTCCCTTTTGTTCGGACTCTAAGATGTTCTGGTACCCCCCAGATTCTGCATCATTGACAGCTTCAAATACCCCCGTGGTGACGTAATTGTTGCAATGCTTGACAACTTTTACAGATTTGACAGCTCCAAACCTGCATAATTGAAGGGCTTTAAGATTTACTCAAGTATAATTTATAAAGAAAACAAAAACAAAAACTGAAAATGAAATTCTCTGGGACCTGGCACACTCTAATCGCACATCTTCCAGAACTTCTTCTACCTCTGGTTCAGATAGCAGTGAAATGTGCTCTAGATTTAACTAGTTCACATTGAGGAAAAAAAGATTAGGAAAAATAATAATAAACTGATCCATATAAACCGTACTTCTTACTAACTGTCGATTTTCCTAAATAAATTAAACATAAAATCAAGCATGACAGCATACCACGTTTCTGAGCTTTAGGACCTGCGAAGGTTGTTTGAGAAGTGGCTTTGCATATTCTGGGATCTCATGTAATGACACATTTCCATTTTCCTACAATATGTCGATTCTTCCATCAGTACACATCTCCAAGTAAAATAACAAACGCGGTCAAGCAATCAAATATCGAAAGTTGTTTGAAAAGGGAAGAGGGTGGTCTTCGTACCAAGGATGATGCATCATGAATTGCTCGAACTGCAGTTAGCACTCTTCCACCCAATTTCATACCATTCAGACCTGCACACGCTTTGAGAGTAACCGACTGGTCTACATACTGATGCAGCATCCAGATGTCATTAGGAAAACAGGGGTGAGGGGGAATTGATTTATGAATAGGAAAAAGAGTGCAATATACAGCTCTAAATCAACAGTGGTAAACACTAAAACGCATGCTTCTCTTCCAAATAAATGTATAAGAACAACAGTATTTCAAACAAAGGCAGATAAAACTGATGCTGTTACCAAAAATTAACACATAACGTTTACAAAGAATATGCTAGAAACAAAAACTAACTTGAGCCATAAATGTGCTTTATTACCTCCAGAAAAGCACATGGTTCATTAAGTTCCTCATTGACCTCAAAATGGTATGCCTTCAAAGGTCCAAAGACACTAATGATCTCCATAAGCTGGAAAAGCAGCATAAAAGGCCTAGTCACTAAAGTTGATGGATGAACATAGGAAAAGAAAATGAAAAGAGGAGATGAATTTTTGGTGGGAAAAGAGAACTATTTGCATCATAAACGTCGTGTCATATTACCATTTTTGATGAAAGAGACTTTGAAATTCCACCAATGAAAATCTGCATAAATAAGGGGAAAATGAAAAAAGAAAAATTAATGAATTTCCAGATAACAACAAAGGCAAGTAGCATATCACAACATTGAGATGTAGTGTGGAATCAAAGAACAAGATAACATCAATCTTCATAAACTACGAAGCTTTCATATATTAGTAGAACCTAGATGCTAGACATCACAAGAAAAAGGGTCTATGATGTCTCTGGAGCAAAATTGATGCAACAATACGAGTCTACACATAGGTCTTTTCATGGATACTTAAATAGCCTCTGGGTACGCACTAGAGACTCTTCAGCCTCTGAGAGAGAGAGGTAGAAAAACGTTGTCTTGATGCCATATTGTGTCATTATCTTCACAAATATATTTGATTTCACTAATAAGGAGTTATATCCAAATATATTTATAAGTGCCGTAGATTATTTCCAAGGAATGGCATAAGATGGTTACCAAAACTAGGGACAGAAAAAAGATTTCTGTCATCCGTTAGGTATTTACAAGTACCTATCAGGTTCCCCATGCAGTTATAAACTTAAGATAATTGCCCTGTATTAGAAAACAGAAGTTTGCAATTTTGCAGTCATCTTTAAGGATAAAAAGCAACTTTGCAATATTGCAAGATTAATCAACAAGAATATAAGGATCATGAACCATAAAGGTGATGCACAAGGATTGAGTCCTTTTCGCTACCTTAAAATTTTATGTTTACTAAAACATTACAGGAAGCAAAAAGCTTTCACTATTGAGAAAATCAGGTGGAGGATAAATAACATCAAAAGACCCTGATCTCTTAAAAGTAGCATGCAACAGATGAACTACTTAAGCTTAGTTAGAATCCCAGTCTATCAATGATGTAGAGAATAAAGCAAGGACAAATCTATAAGAACAAAGCCTGGATGATGATGTGACCCACTAACAAAACTAGTTCTCCACTACCCTGAATTCGTGAGGAAGTGCATGCACAGTGGTCTTAAACTAATTGTAGCAGAAATTACATGTACAATTACTATATGTTGCATCACCAGCTTACCTTGTTGGGTGAATCCTTCACAACATCACTAATTGTCTCAACCACAGCCATTGATTTATCTGGGTCACCAGTCTGCATGAAAATAGCAACTGTCTGAAAACCTGCTCCATGGATAGTAAGCACAACATACCTCAGAATTTGCAAAGCAGTAATAGAAAGTAGTTTAACCAAATAAAGTTAAGCTTGCAGCATAGAAGAGTATAACCAGATTGTACTAAAAGTAAGAATTAATGAAATCAAAGCTTTTTCACTTATGTCTTTTTATTTAAAGCACTTATTATCCAAAAGAAAACATACATAAATAAGTTTCATTGTAATTAATTTGTTTATCATATTTGGATTTTAATTGGATTGGATCCACCCAAATCCAGAAAATATCATTTATGACAATCTCAATTCAGATTCAAATTCGAAAAAGTGGAATGATAAGCAAAACTCAATACAGTCTTTTATCTTTGACCCATTAATTCATTCCGAGTAGGAAACCATGTAATTATAATTGAAAGAAGGAAACTGTGCTAGGTCCGATTCTGAAATCTGTCCTCTATCCTAGGCTCTCAGCTTTCTTGACACAGAGTCAATACAAAGAGATCATCAATTTTTTTTCCAAGAATACCAATAAGCATTAACAGATAGCATATGTCATTAAGGTTAATAATTTAACGGGAAGCTAATTTCAATAAATTGTTAATGTAAAAATAAAATAAAATAATTAAACTATAGAACCTTCTGACTTTCAAGGAAATTGCTACAAGTGTTATATCTCTAACAACAGAATACAGCGCACCCATGAGAAGCTAAAGAGCCAATAGACCAGAGAGAAAGCACATAAAGACTATGGGAGAAAACTTTTGGTCAGATAAGTTTTTTCTCATGCAGGCATGCAACAAAGACAAAAGGCAACATGGAAAGGACGAATGCTTATATTCAACATGAAAGAGAGACACATGAAAATCACCACAGAACTTGATTTTATCTCTAAACACATGAAAATCACCACAGAACTTGATTTTATCTCTAACTGTTTAGCATCTCTCTCTGTCCCACTTCCTAACGTTAAAATAGGGCGTCTCTAGATTGGCTAGAAAACTGGATGGCTTCCATCTATTCATCTTGAGCCCATAATGGTATTTGTACTAACTAAACAATCAAGCAAAGAACTACCCATGGTGACAGCATGAAGCTCATACTCGTCTCAGCGTGTTCCTTGTTTCTATCATGTCTTGTGATGCTAAGATTTCAAAAAAGTTTCAAAAACACTACACAAGAAGCATATTACAACATGCTAATTGCAAAAAGGATGAAAGCATATCATGACTGATGCTTAAATTGACTTAAGTCAAGCACATCCATCAGAAAATTCAAGTTGCAGATAATACCACTGGAAATGAGACCCAGTGTCCTAAAAGACTATATTACATGCAAATTATATGTTAAATGCCAAATAAAGCAAACACTGTACTCCATGTCATTAAATATTACTGTTTAAGCCTAGATCAGTAACCCAAATCCAAATCCAGAGAAGAAGCTGCAAGCACATCAAACTTGTCACTACACCTGGAAATCTTCTTATTTAGGAGTCAGCTTCATCATCGCCCTGAATGTGAATTACGACACACCCAACATAAACATCCTATTTAAGAGATTCCAACATGACAGTCAGAAAAATTCTTGTGTAACAGGACAAAGACATTATTCCATGTACAATAGAGAGCTTGTGAACCTACAGTAACATATCCCAATGTTAAATTTAACAAACAACCTTGATTCTGCTTCCGAAGTACAATAATAATACGACCATATAAAATTTTACAGCTAAGAACCAATCCTAGTCCTAAGAATGGGTGTCTATGGCCAACCCCATCATCTAGCGAACGTGTAAAGACCAGGGACTCAAGAACATGATAGATTCAATCAGATATTCAATGCTACGCATTTTCTTGCATTGCAATACCTCCATCCCTCCCATTTCATAAAGAAAAGAAGGATGAGGGAAGTTTGTATTAAAACAATAAAAGGTTAAACAATAATTAAAATTATCACTTTGTTAGATCGTGTAATTTGCAAAGCCATCCATATAAAAAATAATTTTACACATGCTAAATTGTGTGCTTATGAAGTAGTCAACATATTCAAAATTTGTACTATACATGCTTTTGTGACCACATATTATCCTGAATCAGTGCCTATTCATAGAACATGGAATTGCAGACAGAAAACTCATATGGTGAACAAAGTAAAGAACATAAAATTGGAAAGCTGTTTGGAAAAATTTGTTTCTTTAACTCAGAGAGCAGGGAAAGAGGGAGTTCTGTCACTTACAGACTAGCCATTTATCCTGCCTAACTATTGTCCAATAAATGGGAAAAGGCATGTCACTCTACAATCCATGCCTTCTGTTTTTTTTTTTTTTTTTTTTTAAAGAATTCTCCTGGGAAGAAACCATTGGTCAGGAACTTAGGATTTGACACGGCATGCTGACTTATGGGGCTGTAGGCTTTCTATAGACCTTTGACCCCTCTTTATAACCACCTAGTCAATTAGGGCTCGAGGTCCAAATTTTACTGCAGAAAAAAGTTCGTTTTTGCTGAATTTTTGGGCAACCTGGGAAACATCTTTTCCAATCAAGGTAAGCGAGAATTGAAAAGGCTTCTGCTCTGTTGTGTGGCAGCAGATGGATAACAGTTGGACCATGATTCAGTTGGACTTGGACTTTGATTGAACAAATTTGATAAGTAAGAAGACAATTAGACCAAATCATAGTGTAGATTAATAGTCGCCCCTAAGACATGTAATAAATAATTAAAAAATTACAACAAATCAGTAAGTTAAGACCAGGATTCCACAGTAGGTGAATGCATTATTCAACAAATAAACAGAGAAAAATACGTTGACCAGCTAAAAGAAGAATATCAACTTCAAGCAACATAACTTGGTAGGTCATATATCAAAAGGAAAAGATCAAACAACCAACAAGCAACAGAAAACGGTATAAAGCAACAATGAGATAAGAAAAGAAAAGGTGAGATGAGAAATAAAAGGTGAGAATTATCATTCTTACAGCCACTTCAACAAAGTCTTTAGGGCGCCTTATTTTAAGAATGGAACCAGAGAAGTCACTGCCGTCAAATGATAGAGCAGCCAAAGCATCTTCAGGCGTAAGAAACTCCACAACAGCTTGACCCTTTTCTTTGTTAATCTGCAGTTAAAATAGTTAAAGCACGCCTCATCCCTAAGTCATACTTGCATGTATCACAAGGATAAACATTACATGCTCAAAATTATTACGCTTACCGAACAACTAATGCATGGTCGTGTTCCTTGGATATGGTTGACACCCGAAGACAACAAAAAATTATTAAGAGATTCCACTAAAGTGTTCTCAGAGGTTGAAGATGGAACATTTTCTACACAAAGCCTCCTCATAGGCCGGGTAGCTTGTGTTAGTTGGACAGAGTCAATGGAAGCATTCTTCTTAGACAATAAAGAATTAGGAGAAGCCCCAGAAATAGATTTCCTAGTAGCCGAAGCAACAGCAACAGCAATGGCCATCTCATGTACATTTGAGGACATATTACTGTTTGATGAATTAAAAAGAGAAGCAACTGAACCAGATAATACCTTGTCAGTCGCTGTAGGGGGATGATCCCACCTGGCTCTTTTCTTTTCAGGTGAATGATCAGGTGGGGATGGAGTCTTAATAGCAGACTCAGTTCTTCTCTTCCTCGGTGAATAGCCACCAAGCCTATTCACAGGCACACCATGTCGCCGATAGTGGCTACTTGAGCCATTACTAGATACTCTGCTCCTGTCAATATCGGAATGCTGTCTTTCAGATCTATCTTTGAGCACATGTATCTCGCTGCGCATCCCTAAATTATGAGATGTATACTTTTGTGCCCTTGGTGAGACAGATCTAAATCCATGTCCATCCTCACGGTCTCTACTTCTTGACCGTCCCCTTTTTAGCCTTGATTTTTCCAAACGTGATTTTGATGGTTCTTTCCTCTCCTTTCTCTCTGAAACTTCTACAAGATGATGTTTCCCTGGATCGTGTTTCTTTGGAGCATTTTTGTCTCTAATTTTGTCCTCATTTCCATTCTGGTATTTTCTCTTGCTTTCTCGTTCAGAGTTTCCTCTACTTAGGTCCCCATGTCTCTCCTTTCCTTTTGAGTCCCTTGAATGCTTCTTCACAGATTCACTTGGAAAGTTATCAATTGAGCGTTCGTCAACTTTTTTTCTGCTGTGTACTTGTTTTTCAGTTTTTCCTCCTTTTGCTTCAGTTCTTGTATCTTTCTTCGGTTTATCCTTCAAGCTTTCTGACTCATGGCCTCCTCTATCTTTCCCTTTAGCAAAATCAACTTCTGTTTTAGCACTCTTGGAATTATATGTTTCTTTCTTTCTGGAACTTGCCTTCACAGCTTCCTCTGAGACAGATTTTTCAACAAAAGGGGGTAAATCTTTATGGTGTCCGTAATCCCTTTCAGATTCAAAACGATCTGAAACATTTTCAACAATAGATTCCCTTGGTATATTCCTTAGATCTATGGCATTATCACATAACTTTTTGTTGTTCCTCCTAAGCATAATCTCTTCACAGCTGAAAGGCCTTGTCCTAGCAGCACTTTCTTCATCATGATGCAGGGAAATCCCACTACTTTTTCTGTTCTTTTCTTGTAGCCGACTAGATGTGCTCATCTTGCCCGATATAAATTCAGTGAAACAATTCTGAGGTTCTAATAGAGCATGGGGAACAGTTAACCAGTACTGTGATGGATATGTCAAAGTGAATATTGCTGCACCAAGAAAAAGAAAAACGCATGTGATATTAGTCAAACACCCATGTGGATCAACAAATTTTAGTCCCTCTGACTACAATGCAGAACAGCATGGTAAAATAGTTGCAACCAAATTGTAGACTACAAAGAAGACTGGAATAGGTCAAGAAATTATAACATCATGCAAACTAGTGAAGCACATGTGCTTCTTCTTTTTTTCCTGATTATGTGTTATCTAAATGCAGGATAACAAGCACGATCTGCACTCCATTGTGTACCCCACTACTACTATGTAATCAAAGACAACAACTCCAATTGGAAACTACCTGTGGGCCTTTCTGTATGTTACTGTAAATAACATTATACTAGCACTTTCACTTCTTTTACGTTCAATAAGACAACTTCCTTTCAACATTTCTGCAACATCTCTAATCCATTTACAAAAATTCAGTTCACAACTTTGTAATGAAAATTAAATTAGTACCCCATAACAACTGAAAGAGCCATTTTAACTTAATACTACTAACTAGAGAAATGGTCACCCTTACAACAGGGTAATAAATTTAAAGCGTTCAGTATTTCCATTACATCCTAGAGTTCAGTATAAGGAGACAAAGATGGAAAGATAGTCAACAAGCAATCTGTTATACATACGAAAAACTTAGTAATCTAACCTAGGTCTGTCCATCTGTCTGAGAAAATCAACCTGCCCGACCAGATATGGTCAAATTTGCTTGGTTTCCCTTTATTTTTGCTCAGCAGTAGATGCAATTATCAGGATCCTGATAATTTTGGTTTGGTTGTCAGGTTTGAATGCTGGAAACCCAATCAAATCTGGATGGATATACATTTTACATAAAACTTATGAAAAGAAAAACCTCACCAAACATATATTCTATGTTATAACACTAGAGGCTTCTTTTCACTACGGTGGGCATGCACCCACAGGATCCTTAGTGAACCTCAAAACCCTAACCCTTCATTCAGCTCTCTAAAACCTACAACGGCTCAACCAACCACACCCTCTCTATTCTCAATCTTCTCATCACTAATTTTGACAGCTCAAGTCTAGATTTGCATGATGTGTTCTTCGCAATCTTTTCTACCACTGTGAATCATCATCAATGCCACCTCTGTCAAGCACTTGAGGCTCCATTGAGGCCTCTCACTTCCTGTTCCAATCCACGCCCACCAAATCTTGGATCAGATGGGATATTGTTTTGGAAGCTGAGGATGACATCAAGCCACCCCCAGCAGAAGTGCTGAGTTCAGATGGAATTTGGGCCCTAAAACAATCCAACTGACCCTAAACATTTGTATTCTTATCTTTACTTTGGAAAATTCTTCTATATGCTAATATTTACATCTTTATAAACATTTGAAGAAAACATGTGAGGCCTATTGAAACTTACAATGAGACATCTGAAACAATTTAAAATACAAAATTACTCTTTCCCTAAGTAAATTCAGTCTCCTTGTTAACATATATGATAGAATTAGGTGCATTATAGCAATTCATTGTCCATTACATCCGCCTATCTCAAGAAACCTATTTATCATGTAGGAATTAAATCAAGATGTGTCATCCAATCAACTCGTATACAAAAACAATCTAAAATAGAATTTTCTCATACACACATGTCACATTTGCAATACATATTATGAGTCGTTTCCTGCATTACCACACAAAACCTACCTAAATTCAGAGCTCTCGTTAAACTGAATACAACTTTAGGATATGAAAAAAGAAAAGAACAAAAAAAATCCGTGTATATTGTATCTTAGAAAAGATGGGTACGAACATAATGCTATCTAATTTATCATTTAGCACTAAGCGAAAAAAACATATTACATTTCAAAATGAAAATGTAACTGAAGAAAGCTAAAATCTCCACACTCCACTCACTAACCAAGAAACAATTAACTCAGCCAATAAGTTTTGCACTGCCTATGTTTTCCCAGAAAAAAGATTTCCATTTTTACTTCTCCTTCCCTTTCCTCTGATTTCCCAGAAACCAAACGGAGTGGGGTAGGCAAAAGAAACCAATTAAACCCAAGTTTAAATTACAGACGAACATTCTATTAGCAGCCTCCATTACTAAATAAAGAGAAAACAAGTTTCTTATATAAGAAACGTTTCTCTTTGTAGAAAAGGAGAAGATGGTGCAAGTAAAGATTGTACCTTTGGGACGAAGATCTGGCAGCGAGTTCAGTACGCCGAGAGAGGCGTGCGTTTATGAAGGGCTTAGCAGCAAGAAGCGGAAGTGGCCAAAGAAATTGAGTAAATGGGGAAAACCTAAAGAAAAGCAGAGAGGCAGGCAGTTATCCTCAGACACAAAGAAAGCTGCGAGCCTGCGAGTTTGGCTTGCCCTTCGGCCAGTTGACATTTCCTGGATATTTATTTTGGTTGGAAATTTTCCTGAATTTTTTTTTTGTTGGAAGAATTTCCTGGATTTTAACACTTGTTATTTTGTTTATTATTAATAGGAATAATCTAATCATCAAAGGATTTCATAATATTGGTTACCAAATCATCAAGTATCATGAATTCACGGTATATCTTATCCATTAGAGCTGGAATGTTATGTAATGAGGTGTATGTTAAATATACATCATTTGTAATCGGAATCACTTGCAATGGGGAGGTGTAAACGATTATAAATTTGCATCACAACTATGAGATGCACATGTGCATTCTTTTTTACATCCCTTGCAGGTGGGGGGCCTACAAGAGAAAAAGTGAGAAATTGTGGACAAAAGTGAGCAAAATCAATTATACATCTTACACATTGAAGCAAAAACCACATTTACAACCCCTGAAGGTGTAAAGGGAATGTAAAAGTGGCTTTACTCCCGAAAATACACATAAATAAAGATATTTTATATTTAAACCCCACATTTCTCTTAGTTCACCCCAACTTTTAATTTAAATTTTCACAATTTCTAAGAAAACCTCACTATCTTCCCAAACTACCCTTAAATACACCCCAAGCTATAAAAAAAATAAAAAATAAAAAAGATTTTCTATTTAAACCCCACAATTTTCTTTGTTCATCCAAATATTTAAATCATTAAACAATATTTGTAGTATACATGAGATTTTGTTTGGGGTGAAAGTTTGAAGCAAAAGTATGTGCTAGGCACTAGTTTAAGGATGGTTTGAAGGCATCAGTTTGAAGCAAAAATACATGAGATTTTCTTCTTGTGCTAGGCATCAGTTTGAAGCAAAAGTATTTGTAGTATACATGATATTTTGTCACGACTGATCTTTCTCTTCAAGCCTTGGAAAGAATCTTCTACAGTTGTGGAACCTAATCATCTAGTCGCACACGGTGCTTCAATGCATTGGATCTCAAGGATATCAAGAGTGGCGAGGAATTTGTATTTTTCTAAAACTTAATATGTAGAGTGGTGGGGTGTGTGAATAGATATACTAGTGTTAAGTATTAAGTTGGATGACTTTTTTTGTCTTTTTACACTGTAATAAAACTTACAGCTTAACAATTTAAGTATTAGGGTGAACAAAGAGAAGTGTAAGGTTTAAATAGAAAATCTCTAAATAAATGAGTCTAAAAAGTAAATAGTTAATTAATTGACAAGATAATAGGATTTAACTTGACATCTAAAGTCAATGGGGTCTAGTCCAATGGCCTTAACTTGCAGATAAGAGGTTTTAGGTTCGAACCCTATGACATTTTAGTTGTGTATGTGTGAGAGAAATCCCCTTCCCTTTTAGTTTAGACTATCGCTTATACTCAAAAAACTTGACATCTAAAATACTGAGATTTTATTATTTTGGTAAGACATCAATTGGGAACAAACTCTATTTGTATTATTGCTCATTTGTTTCTTGTTTTCTTAGGCAACACTTTACCTCAAAGGAATCAAATTGAGTAACCTTGATGATGAAACCTCGAGAGTTAAAACTTAAAGATTGTAGGAATAGATTGATTTTTTTTAATCAACTAAAGGGGAGAATTCGAATTTGTGACATTTTCAAACATAGAGGAGATATACTATAATTAACTTGATTTTCTTTCAAGCGAGAGAGAACGTTAAAGGAATACAAAATGCGTTGTTGGTTGGTAAGAGCTTAGCGATTAAAGAGAAAATTGGGAGGTTTTAAAGTAGGAAATGCTAGCAAATATAGTCAAATAGAGATATAACTGAAATTTCTTATGTCTATCTATGCAATGTTTTCTTCATAATACACTGCGTATAGACCGAGTATATTTAAAATCCTTTTTTTAAGCGTATTTCAAACAAAACAATACAAACTTTTTTTGCAACAAATAATTGAGTTCCATGCTCGGCAAAAACAAATTATGAATAACAAATGCTTTTGTGAAAAGAAAATGTTCATCCCCAATCACGAGAATTTCAAATTCATTCCATTTTGCAAATGCTTTTGTGAATAACAAATATCGATTGCAAAGAAAACTGTAAAACTGGGCGTGGGAGCAAAATAATAATTTATATGGGGCCAAAAGGTCTCTAGAGCACTAATATATAGTGTCAAATTGCATACATAAAACTTGTTCAAGTTTTGGCATTGCTCAAAGCCTTGAAGGTCCATAACAACTGAAGGGTTTGAGAACAGCAAATAATAATAATCCAATTTCGTAGTTACAACTCACAAGTTCAACTACCAAGGCAAACAACCTTTTTCTTCACCATAGGTTTATGTACATAGCTGGCCTTGCATTCATTTTACCGCACATTTTCCCTTCGGCGCACGTATCGGGTTCTGTCATTGTATCTTGGTCTGTCCTGAGCTCTCGAGGGCTGTGGCTCCACCCTCCTCTGCCTTTCAGGCGACCTTTGAACAATTTCTCCATTCACAAATAACTCAGCTGCATTAAACAATATTTAGTTACAAGAACAAGAAGCCTTTAGAAAATTCAAAGATAATTGAGACTAATAATAAATTTAAGAATAGACATCATTTTAAAATAGGGGTGAACATGCAATGAAGCCACACTGTTTAGTAGTAAAAGGAAACAATGCAACAATGCATATGGCACCAAATCAAACAATAATATATACTCATGACAACAATGCTTGTTGATGAACCATTAAGAGTATATGGCACCAAATCGAACAAGATTTACAACTCTGAGATGATCATACTATCAAAATCACAAATTGTCACCATATGTATCCACTCCAATGATTCTGAAACTCCACAACACCCAAGAAGCAACAGAACAGAATGGAGGGAATTATTATGAGTCCATTAGCATTCAAAGCTAGACATGACCGAAGGCTACTAGCATTGCCAAGATGGACTGGGAGTTAAAAGAAAGAAAAATTCTTGTTAAATCCAGCAAACTGTCAGCAAAGATGTCTTTCTAATGATAAAGGTCACCAAATGTATCAACTCCAATGATTCCGACACTCCACAACATACAAGAAGCAACAGAACAGGATGGAGGGAATTATTATGAGTCCATTAGCATTCAAAGCTAGACATCGCCAAAGGCTATTAGCATTGCCAAGATGGACTGGGAGTTAAGGAAAGAAAACTTCTTGTTAAATCCAGAAAACTGTCAACTGTCCGCAAAAATATCTTTCTATTGATAAAGATCAGCAAATGTATCAACTCCAATGATTCCGAAACTCCAAAATATACAAGAAGCAACAGAACAGGATGGAGGGAGTTGCTATGAGTCCATTAGCATTCAAAGCTAGACATCGCCAATTGAAGGCTATTAGCTTTGCCAAGATGGACTGGGAAGAAAGAAATATGTAAGTTAAACCGAACAAACTGTTTGGTATGGATGTCTTCTAATGTATGTTAAACCAAACAAACTGTAGGCAAGAGTAAAAATTCCTAAAATATGTTTCATCTCCCCTGATCTGCATCTCCATGAAGTATACAAAGCACAGAACAGTTAAGAGAGACATTTGATGTAAGAAAATTAGCATTCAAAGCTAAATAATGCCTCAAAGGCCTATTTAACTTCTCCAAGATGGACTGAGAATTATAAAAATAACTTTGAGGGAGCCAGAATCAATCCCTTCGCACTCTGGTTAACCCATTCTCACTGTGATGTTAAGTATCACACTGAGACAGATAAACAATGAATAAAATCTTCTAAAGCATAATACGTATGATATTTTATCAAATGGATGGGTGAACAAAGGTGTAAAAAAACTCAAATTACTAAAACCTCAATAAGGAAATCAAATTACTTCAAGAAACTTCTTTATTCAATTGTGAGTGCAAGAGGTTTTAAATAAGAGAACATGATATCTGAAGACGCATAAGTTGTTAACCATTAAATCCTCAAAAAAAACTTACCCCCATAGTCTTTATATTCGGCATCAACATATGAATCCGGAAGCACAAAAAGAACACCAGGCATGCCTGAAAAGAATGAAAACAAAGAGATGTACACTCATGATCACATAAACACATATAAATAGTTTGTATAATCACTCAGAAACAGGTAGCTAAAACATCAATGCAATTTAAAAACACTGACCTTCAAGCTTATTCGAGGTCTCCTCGTCAATCTCACAACCAAAACCAAAATACCTCTCGCAGGACACATTGTAAATTTTCTTCTTCGCCTCTTCCTCGCTGTCAGATCACAAGAAGCAACAAAACAACAAAAGGTTAACGCATACAAACACCCACGATGCAAAAACATTAAAATTCGCTTATTCAATTACAATTACAAACACACTTAATTACAGCTACGAACAAATAATTTTTTATAAAAAAAACTAAGAAATTCAAACAAGTACACTACAAAAACATTTCAGATATATAAGAAAAAAAAAATTTTCCGATTACATTTCCATCATTTTCCTACTAATCAAACTCGAAATCAAAGAATCATTACCTCCCAAGGATTTTAGCCAGGGTCTGAACATAGCAATCGATCATCTGCTGCTTTGTAGCACCCTCACCTCCGGGCTTGTCCATGACTATGAGCCAGTGCTCGTAGTCGCATCCCGGGAAAAGCGGGGCCATTTCAGTGGGTGGACGGTCACTGAAGTTTGAACCGGAGTTGAGGGGCGAGTAAGAACCACCGGAGCGGTTCACCCGGCAGCGGATCGGAGTGTACCGGGTGGTGGCGGTGGGGAATCGGACGGCATGCGAGAGTGGGGCGAGAGAGCGACGGCCGAGTATAAGAGATGGGACGGAGGGAGGTTGGGTGAGTTTGGATGTGGAGAAGAGACGTTTGGGAACGAGGAGAGAGATTGTGGAGTGGCGAGAAGCGGTGGTGGTGGTTGCGGCGGCGGCCATGGCAATGGCTCGGACTAGGGTTTGAACCATTTTTGGGTGAATGGGACTGAGGGAGAACGAGAGTGAGGAAATCAGATGAGGGTTTAGGGTGCCGGGGGATAAGGGTATGAGGAAGTATTTATCTCTGTTTTTAGGAATTTTGGGTTGGGCCACTACGGTTACTTTCTGGGCATCGAATGATGAAGATCAAAATAAGCCCATCTTCTGCTTCTCACTAGCCCATATATGAAAGGGTTTGATTCTCACTAGCCCATATATTTTCCTGAGTAAAAAGTTAAGAGTAAGATTAACAGTCAGATCTTTCTAGTGGTATAAAGAGAGAAATTATCTTGAAGATGGTATGCGTTCAATATATAGGTTAGGTCAGTTGGTCAAAGTAGTACTGAGTTCGTCCTCTTACATTCAAGTTCGAATCTCATTTTGCATTAAATTAGATTAATTTAAAGTAATATAGACTATCGCTTATACAAAAGAAGAAGAAAAAACCGCGGTTTTGAAGTATTTAATCGGCATGATACTCAACAGAGACATTGTGCTCTTAATTAGTATAACTCCTTTTGTGTGAATAATCTTCCATGAGGAAATCATTCCTCCACCTAATAACTAAAGAGTAATTTTACATGACGACATAAATTTATACTACAATAAATAATAGTGAGCACGCATTTGGTATTAAGCAACGATAATGAACAATCACCACATTTGGTAACAATAAATAAGCAATGATGTATTTGCCTAGTAATTTTTATTTTACAGTATTTCTTGCTACTGTCGGCACATTTAATTCTATCAGGGACAAAAAGTGATCGCATAGTTAGGTCCACCAGTGCATGTGAAAGTGCTAGTTTTATCATCAAAAGCATAACTATAAGCTTGAGGGCACTGGCTCTTGAATATCTTTGAATAATCGGTAGGAGGGCATGTATCAGGGCTCCCGAATGTGCCGGTGCAACAATAATCCGGCCGGTTGAAAGCCAAACATGCACTTTTGCATGCAATCACACCGCCATCTGACCCTTTTACGGCCAACTCTGCCGGGCAAACACTATTGACATTAGCGGGGCAGCTTGTGTCGCTACATCCACCAGACCCTCCTTGTGGGGCTAATTCGAGAGGCACGTTGAAGCCGTCAACGAGACTAACATCGTAGAAATCTTGCCCTCCACCCGGGGCTAGAGTTAATTCTATCAACGATGCTGGTGGGATTGCACCAGCACCATTGCATGCGACTTGACCAGAGCCGCAGTCTGCGGTGCCACAAATAAACTTTCCTGAGGCATCTGTGGAGCACTGGGTCCGGCCCCAGAAGCGGCCGGACCATGGAGAAGGGACATCCAAAGATGAGGAGGCGCCTGATGCTAACTCGAATCCAGTTGAAGATAATTGTGCACCACTCCCAGTTAGGGCTCCTGGCCAAACTGTGTAGGGGCAACGATTTGTGAATGTGAATGTAGCTGAATCAGCCCCTGCATGTCATGGAAAATGAATAGGTTCAATGATTTTATGGTAAACATGAAAAAAGAAAAATTAATTCTAAATCAGTACAAAATAAATGTTATTAAAATAATTAATCATATATCAAAACGTGTTCGAATCCTCAACTTGATCATCAAAATCGTACTGTTGGTTTCAAGTCTAAACTTAATCATTTTCCTAACATAAACCATAAACGCTAAAAAACAGGAAAATTTTATTTTTCTTGTGCTAATACCAACACAAATTAAATCCAAACTCAAATATCTAAACATGGGCTTAGCCAAGTTAGCCGGAACAGATGTGCTCCCCGTTCTACACCCAAGTTCGAATCCCTCTCCCCTGAGTTTAGATTAGGGTTGTATCCAAAAAAATAAAATAAAATCCAACCACTTGGTTATAAGCACAATATTAACACAAAAAATATTAATAGAGGATCCTAATTTCATACACAATAACATAAACAAAAACCCAACAAAAAAACCTAATGCTTTCTTACCTGATAGGAAGACAGTGACCAAAAGAAGAGAGAGCAAAGTTTGAGATGCCATGGTTGAGTGGTCTGAAATATTGCTGCTTTGGATCTAATTTGCCGATGCTTTGGGTGATTGAGAACCCAGGAGGTGGTGGGGTTTAAATAAGGCTATGAGCCCTGAGAATTGGCTTTAATTAAAAGGAGAAAAAAAAAGGAAAAAAAAGGAAGGAAAATAGTGCATGCATCAAAGCTGGCATGCTTGCCCATAAATTGGTTCATTGTATTTTATATTTCTACTGGATATCATCTCCAGAAAAGGAAAATTAAGTGGGCTGCGTTGAATTTATAAAGAAATGCTTGAATTTCTTGATTTGTTTTGCTGATTAAATCCCTTACTTTGTGCTAATTACTGCCAAGTGTTACATAGGACCCCAATCTTATCTAAACTAAAAATAAAAAATAAACGAAAGAAAAATAAACCATTAATTAATTTTGATCATTTTTCGTGATAGAACTAATACGACGGGTTTTGATTTGATTTTAAAACTAAAAAAGTGTAATTTTAAGCTAAATCATAGTCAGTTTAGTTTGATTCGATTTGGTCTATATGAAAACCGCATAAATCGAACCAAATCACCTATACTAATTTATTTATTTTGGCACTCAACGTTTTCTTATTGGTTATTTATTATTATGTTTTATCCCACACATCGGCATCAATTTGTAATATATGTTAGTTTGCTATTTTGGTGAAATATTTGATGTGATTGTTTCAACATTCGAGTATAAAGTTGTGGATGACCCAAAAGTAAAAAAATGTAATGTTTCATTTCACTTTACTAGATTTGGAAAGTGTATAAAATACAAGTTCTGCGCAATTTCATCCAAATCAGAGATCGTTTAGCCACTTGAATATATTGTGAACATTTCCTTCGTTATCGAAAACATCGTGTTCCTATAAGTTTTATTGCTTATTCAATGTCAAAGCACTAGGAACTATCAACTATAGGGAAATGCAAAAAAATTAGGGAGTTTCACTAAAACACCCAAAATGGAGGTTGAAATTATAAAAAAAACCCAACACCCAAAACACTTTATAAACACACCCAAAACCCATCATTACACACACTCAAAACCCATTTATAAACACACCCAAAAAGTTGACTTTGGGGTTGATTTGGGTGTGTTTCTATGTTTAAATAGTGCTTTGGTTTTTTTATAAATACATGTCTAGGATTGGGTTTATTTATAAATTGCTAAAAAAATTATTAACCAAGGGGACAAAGTTTATTATCTTCCATGCAGAGTATGCGCTTCCGACTTTCTTACAACACCATACTATAAACTAAGATTTCATTTAACAAAGCCAGGAAGCACTAGCAGCTACAGAGCAATACAAGAAGTGTATTGATAAAGGGGACATAAGTTTACAACACCTGCCTGAGAATGAGGTAAATTATTCCCATCGCAGCCTTGAATATGTGCTCCAATTTCTGTCCATAAACATTGAAGATTTTGAGCATACTTAAATAAAGGATCATACATCATGTCAACTGAATAAGATTTTGTTTAGAAAACAGCCAGGAAGCACCAACAACTATATGGAAATGCAAGGAGTTTACTGATAAAAGTTTACATCACCTGCTTAAGCATGAGGCTGTACATTATCATTCCAAATGCAGCCTTGAAACCATGTGCTCTGACTTCTGTCAATGGAAATGAAACATTGTAAGCATAATTAAAGAAAAATATAGTAAAGGGTGTTAACTGAATATATGTCGTGGCTCAGACCGATTGACATAAAGTATGCAGTATTTCTGAGGGCCAGGAGATATATAGGTAAATAATTTTCAGGTTCTTCAACTGTCAGCCTAGAATCTCAGTGACTCGGCCTAGAAAGTATACGTGCATTTCACAAGCCAAAAATATAATAAACAATTTAAACAGGCCCAGCCTTGTCAGCAGGCCTTGAATTTTCCCAAATTGAACAAATGAAGAAGGTTAGTATTAGGGTGGTGATTTTCCCACTCCTTTTTTGTCCACTTACACTCTGTTTTGTTTTTTAATAGTTTTTACTATAACCACAAAGGGAGAGTAAGTGGACAAAAGAGGAGTGGGAACATACAATTTTTAACAAAGGGAGTGTAAGTGGATAAAAGAGGAGTGAGAAAATCAGCTCCCTAGTATTATAATCTAATCATAGTCCTAGTTCTAAGGTTAATGCTTTACCATTTCTAACTTCTCTGTCACCATATGGAAAAAAGAACAAGAAAAGAAAAAGCAATATGTCACATGAGCAGTATATTTTGCCAACTGAGATGTGTCAAACTTGCACGCATTAGTTTGATGTTGCTCATTGTTGCATCTCAAGATTAGAGCTGAGCATTTTCAACTAGGAAAAACTATAACAAAATTGAAGTTCTAAGTCTGCTGCTGCAATAAATTACTAATTCACTACAATTTTTCGCTTAACTTTTTATTTTTCAATTTTAATTTTCTGCAAGTTACTATCAGAATAAGGCAGCAGTAGCAACTGACCTGCTCAGAATGAGGCAAATATTTCCCATCAAATACTATGGCTACCCGGTCCTTGCCATCCACACCTTTAACTTTGTCGACTGAACAGTAGAAATCTATAGCTGACATACTACACGTAAAACAAGAATGATCAGTTAAAGAAATAAAAAACCAAAATAGATTTTTAAAGCCAGGTATATTGGTTAAAACATGTCATATACAAATTTCACAAACAGTTTTTGCAACAACCAACTCAGCAAAGTTCATCAAGAACCAGTATGTCAAAAACTTTATTGTAATTCTATAGCATTTTAAATCAAGACACAAAGACACAAAATGAAACTTACATGCCATCACCAAATTCCTCGTTGATAATCTCCTTGATGCTTTCACCAAAATGCATAACTGCTTCATTCAACCTACAGAATTGAAAATCAGCAAATGGAAGGCATACCAGCTAGAAGGATAATTCATAACTCTGAGGAAAGAGTAAGCTCCTTTGACCTATTCTTAACATCAAGATCTTTGTAAAATATGAAGGTAATGAATGTGAATATCATGGCGGGTGTTGCATATTACACCTTCCAAGGAACAATATCAGCTTTGCACTGAATTTCAATATCATCATTGTTTCATATATTTTATCAATATTTTCATTATTACACATCTCTTACATTCCAATTGGATTCATGATACTGTGGGACTCAAACCGTTTGAGACAGTCAGGAAAAGATGTGCTGGAAAAAAGTTGGGTTCCATAGTATCTTCTTTTAGCCTCAATCACATCCATTTTAACACAAGAAAACAAGATCCACTTCACCATCAATATACCAATATCAATATGATAACCCATATAATCCACAGAGACCTTCATCATAGTCTTTAAGTCTTAAATCAATGCTTACAAACAATTAACAATATGGTTTATATATTACATATGTATAAGCCATCCAAACTGCTTTTCATCACTCCCAAACAAAAACCCATTTGATTATCAGAAGTTAGAACCTAAACTCAAGACAAATGAAAGGACACAAATTGAGATGACCCACCTGTAAATAGTGGGATCTTGGATCAAATTAGGGTCATAGGACCTCAAGGGTGGAATCATCATCTCCTTAATGAGCTCTTGGGGCAGGCCAGGCAGGGCAGCCTGCAACTTAGGGGCAGTTTCAGGCTTGAGCTGAGCTTGGCGCCTCAGAAGCTGAGCAACATACACGTTGGTGAGGCCTGTCTCCTTCGCTAGCTGACTATAGGACTTGCCAGACTCGCGCTTCACAGACTGAAGCTGATGGGTTATGATTGCTTTGTTCTCAGCCATTTCAGTTTTCTTTATCACTCTCTAAGTCCCTGTGTGCTTTTATAGACACATACGCACGGTCACTGTTAGAGCTTTACAGATTTCTAAGAGGGAAGCCCAATGATGTTGGGTTGGGTTGGGTTTCTTTGGATAAGTTTTGCTTCACATGATTTCTGTGGATAAGTTTTCGCCGCTGATCTTTATATAATTTTTTCACTAACTCTTGAAATAAGTTTTAAGTTTGAATTCTCTTTGTTTTTTTATACTTTTTTTATATGCTTTTATATAATTTTTTTGGTTGCGATTCTACCAATTTTAATAGTGTTAAGCGAGTTTAAGTGAGAATAGTTTTAAGTAAGCAATCTTTGAGACGAAAAAATAAAATTGCGAAACTTCGCTTTAATGATGAAAAAGTGGAATTATGTTCATCTCAAGTGAATTCCATTCTTTATTTTAGGACATTTCCTATTGAGAGGGGCGATAGTATATTAAACACACATACATTACACGGATGCTAGGACTCGAACCCAGAATTGATTCAAACCACATAGTGGGCCCTTTGCAAGTGAATTCCATTCATTGAAAATGCATCATGTAACCAACATCCAGAAAGAAAAAAAAATGAAGAATTCAACAAATTGAATAAAATTCTAATGTCCTTAAAAGAAAAAAAAGGCTAAGTTTTTTTGTTTTAAAACATTCCTAACTTTTTGTTCAAAAAGTCATTGTAAGTGAAACATATTAGCAAATTAGCAAGAAGATTATTCAAGATTCAAGCAATAACATACTAGGAATGGCCACACATATTTTAATTGCCTCTTTTAGCCAGGTCACTTTCTCTAGGATTACCTTGCAAAAGAAGGAACAAATTTACTTCCTTTATAACGGGAACCTAGAGAATCAAAATATCAAATCATATGCGCACCTTCTTAACACCAAAAAAGCTACGCTCTTAATCACTCTCTCGTTGTGTCTTTGGGTGTATGGAACTTGGCTGGGCTATATCCATGGCTGTCATTAAGGCCACAATGGTTCTTTTCTTCTTGATTGGACTTGTTATTTCTCAAGATTGTGTACTTACAGAGTCGTCTGCAAAGAATCTCCCTACTTGTGTCGTTGACATGCCTCGTGGTGAGTTCTTTTTCTGAACCTCGCTGTACAAAAGATTTTCTTTTTGTTACTTCAATGCTTTTGAGAGATTGAGAATTAACGGATATAATGTATACATATATATATTGTTCCAGGAACTTAACCCTATAGCCTCATTTGATGGCTTGGCCTAAACTCAATTGGGATCGAGTATGAGTCATCTCGCCCCTTTAGATGAAAATTCTAAACTCGATTGGATTGTTGTCCAATTAATACGTTCAGTCTCGGCATTTATAAGTTCACCAAACATCAATCATGATATTAATTCAACTAAATTGAAATAGTCAAGCGACCGAACGAGGTCTCTATATATGCATAAACTACTGTACTTCCTAGCTACATGATTACTATGTGCTTTATTTTTGGCTAGCTTCTAATTGATCCTTAAAAAATACCCGGCACAATGATTTATTAAGTTCAACTGATTTCTATATACTTTCTTTCATATGATATCAAATTATATGAACACTGAATATTCCTAACTTCGAAGTGACTAATTATATTAACGTACGGTTTAAACATGTGCAGATCTACATCCATGCAGCCCCACAGATCATTGCATAATGCAAGAAACTGAGCAAGATTTTATGTCAAGCATCAATGACAACCACTCTGGGTCGGACGATGAGATCAAGGTCACAACCAAACTATCAAAATCAAAATCAAAATCAAAATCAAAATCAAAATCAAAATCCAGGCCGAGGCCAGTCAAAACTTGCCCTTCCCCTGACGCTTCTGGTGCTCCAAAAATAGGATCTATGGAAAAAAATGTTCTTCTCATCGTTGCCATTTTTCTTCTTCTAACAGTTTCTGGTCCTTTGATAGCTTTGGTCATGCTTGGCATTATTCCATTCTTGTTATATATGGCGACACGATGACCATGACGGGTGAGGAAATAGCGACCTGAAGGCCTAAGATGATCTGCTTTGTATATCATCCTGTTTTCTTCCTTTGTTAATTAACCATATCTTATTGAAATTGTTTAGTTCAAAAGTTTTTTTTTCCTTATTAAGAGAGAGGGTGATTCGAACTTGATAAACTTCTTTCAACACGAGTGACGTATTTAGTGAAGTTGATATGCCACTAGATCAAGAGCTAGGTGGTATGATTGCAAAGTCACTTAAAGTTATTAGCAAACTAACAAAAGCTATTAAAATTGTTATGTTATGAATATCGCATCTAATTTTTTCTCCATATATAATTAATCGATTACCAAAGGCTCAGACATCATTTATGCACATCTAATTAATACTAGGGGGATAAAAATAAGGATCCGGATCCTCTGGTATGATTTTCTCTGTCATGATTTGGTTGATTTTCATTCTCCACATGTCACTTCATTAAAATTTAATATAAGAGACTTGACACATCATCCTTAAAATAAAACCTCAATTTACTGCTAAATGATAACGTGGCAAATTTAAATCCCTTAAATTAAATTTTAATGAGATGGTATGTGGAGAACAAAAGTCAAACAGATCATGTCCATAAATAAATCCCAAACTACAATATCAGTTATCCAATTTATTGGATGATATATATATATATACTGATCCTCTGCACTCGTTGAAGATTCTATTGAGTTTTTAGTAATTAAAATATCACTATATATAATATTATCTGTCGCATTTTTTGATTATATCTAGAATTCATATTTTTAAAATCTCTATTTGAATTATTATACACGCAAACCATTCATCTAGATCATGGCCCAAGTCGACAAAATTACGTACTTGGATATTTTGGCATTGTATATTGTTGGCCGTACTGGACAAACTAATACTGCCAAACAACGTTTATTTACAATGTATATGGAGTAGGAAACTTCTGATCAACTATCGTTTAATTTAATCCCATGGCTGGGTGTAATCTAAAGATAGATTCCTTATTCACAACCCAAAAAAGAAGAAGATAGATTCCTTATATAAGAAAAGAAATAACCATATCTTACTCTTGGCGCTTTTTCACAATTCAACTTAAACCGTCTATTATGTATGTCTTTTTCAACAATCGTCTCCTCGTAGAGTATCGTGAGGTCTGAAGATATGTATCTACATATTTTGGGGAAAAAAATGTTATATTTCTATTTAGATCGGTGCACTAGATGCTAGGTTATATTTCATGAGTTATTGACTTATTGAGGTTTGATAAGAGTTTAAATTAGGTTATACCTTGCGGCTCAAAATCTTGTGAATTAAGAAATTTTTTGAAGCCAATTAAAGCATATTTATTTCCTTTTGCGTGAACCGTTGCTTGATAGTCAAGTCAAACCTTGGTGATGAGTAGAGACGACCCTATATAAGTGCTTTCATCAGACACATTCTCTAACCTTAATCTCATCATAAAGAGAGAACTAAAACATTTTCTAAGAGAGAGAGCAGAAACCTTAAGTCGTTTGTGTCTTGTTGATTGTGTTGCTGTCGCTGCTGCTACTGTTAAACGAGTTCAGAGGTTGTGTATTCCAGAAAATGGTGTCAGGTATGTTTATATGCATTTTAGTTTTGTGTGAAAGATCATGGACGCAAATAGAATCTAACCAAAAAAAAAAAAGGCTTGCTAAGAGCTAAGATTTTTGGGGTAGACATTACAGAAAAAAGAAGAAGAAGAATAAATTGCTAGAGGACGTTAAGTTTCTTGTTAATCCAATTAGGGCATTTTATTTCTTTTTTAAGATGATTTATCAACTTTAAATTTCTAAGATTAAATTTTAATGAGATGCTGTGTGAATAACAAAGGTCAAATAGGCAAAAAAATCAAAGCATATGGTCAAAAAAGTAAGAAGTGTATAATAAGATTTTTATATATATAACAATTGACAGACAGATTGTCTTTTTAGTAATATAAACAATAGAAAAGTCAATCATAACTTTTAACTCTTGTATGGATAACGAAAATTGAAGTCCCCATTATTGAAGCAACATGTCATAATATAAAGCAAACTTGTGTATTGGCATTTTTAAAAAAGACAAAAATAGGTTTGTATATGTTTGTACAGATACGTTTTCCGAATGAAAAAGCATTCAATCGAGGTCTATAAAAAGGCTATTGGCTTTGGCAAGTGAAGTGGGAAGACCAAGTTCAATAAATTACAGAGAGCTAACTAGAGCAGCACAAACAAAAGGCATGGCAGCTGAAGAAGGGCAAAGGGTCGATCAGTACACACAAGATGGGACTGTGGATCTTAAAGGAAACCCTGTCCTTCGATCCAAGAGAGGTGGATGGACTGCTTGCTCCTTTGTTGTCTCTCTCTCTCTCTCTCTCTCTCTCTCTCAGTTTATTGCTCTGGGAAGTTGTTAATTTGGCTAGAGTATAAATGGTCTGATTTCTGAGCCAAGCAACTCTTTTTGTGATGAGAAGTTTTATTGGTTCTGTGTCTGAAAATTTGCATGAAGAAGATATTAAGAAGTCAGTGGATGATGAAATTGCATGAACTTTCACTGATTTGCTTAATTAATTACCAGCTTATATATTATTGTGCGTTAATTGTGATTGGTTGACTGATCTGGCTCATGAATGAATGAGGGTGTATATACCCACTCTCCCAACCCACACCATACCAGCTATCTCACTACCTACTTAGAGAATCCACAATTTATTTCCCCATTGCTCCCATACCACACCTATCTCACTACCTAACCCAACACATATAGTTAGTTGTCTGGCTAACATTGCTTGCATTTACACTGCTGTACTCTCTCTCTCTCTCTCTCTCCCCTAAGCACACAAAAACAAACAAATAGCATTGCACCAGCTTCCATACAAGTCATAGGCCAGCCACATGATGAAACAGATTCCCATTTCTATATTTGCACTTCTTCTTTTTGTCCCCTTGGGGGTCTTGAAAAAGTGTAGACTAACCTTACTACAAGTTAAACCTACAACTGTTTAAAATGAAATGTGTAAGTAATCAATCTTACCCACCCAATGAAACTGATAAATATCTTTAATATTGCTTTCATTATTTTAAGAAAAAAATATATTTCAAAAAACAATTGTTGCTTTAGATATTTATTTTGTCTCTGGCTTTCTACAACATCCATGCACACACACCGATCAATTCAAAAGTAACACAGAAGAAATCAACCCTTTGTAGATAACTTTAAAAGTAGTACACCGAAAACTTCAGGAGATGTTAGTGTAAATAATTCTAATATATATCCATATGGCCAACTTGGACTTTAAATGCATGCAATTTCTTCCTCCCAGTTGATTTTCTTTGACTTGTATTGCAGTGTATGAGGTGTTTGAACGCATGGCATATTATGGAATATCGTCGAATTTGATCTTGTATTTGACCAAAAAGCTTCACCAAGGGACTGTGACTTCTGCGAATAATGTGACCAATTGGGTTGGCACCATTTGGATCACTCCTATTTTGGGAGCATATGTGGCCGATGCTCATCTGGGTCGTTATTGGACATTTCTCATTGCTTCCATTGTCTATCTATCGGTAAGTCGTTCACACCACTCATGCACTTGTGACTGGTCTAAGTCAACATATTGTTTGCACCGTCCATTTCTACCAATGATTTCAAACGTACATGTGTCGTTATTAACACGAATAAAGAATTGAACTCGAGTACGAGTTTAATTGGACTAATTGCCTGCTACACGATTATCTAATAAGAGAATATTTTCGAATTAGTGAAATACAATTCGGAGTGAGTCCTATAAATGTGTCTTTTAAATAAACTAATTTGAGAGATCTCTCGATAAAATCTCCACATATAATTATTGAAACTTCAATAATATTGCTTTGATTGGATTGGTGCACGAAAGTTCATTGGCTTGGAAAATCTGTGTTTGTAAGACAGTGGTAGGAAGACATCGCTGTCATCTAGACTCTGTCTGATGTCACAACTGGGCGACTAGTTTGAATTTTTCTGGCCGGCGCCGGTCATATGTATATTTTAGGTATACATCTTTTTCTACGTAGTTGTCTACGTCTATACATTTTCGTCTTAGCCTTACAGAGTATACAAAGCTGGATTTCTTGTATTTTACTCGAGTCAACTATACAGGTCCACATTAATCAACACATGCATGTGGATATGGTCCAAAACATTTTAGTCTAAGCTAGGAGACATACGTATGAGGGGCATGATGATGTCAAGATTGGGTTGAGAAAAATACAAGAATGACAAATTAATTAATTAATTATTTGATGGGGCTTAATTAATTATCTAATCTCATCATTTGTTTTTTTATAATTAATTTGCAGGGAATGTCTGTATTAACCCTAGCAGTTTCACTTCCTTCTTTGAAACCACCTCCCTGCCGAGATCCCCATGTCGAAAACTGCAAGAAGGCCTCCTCATTACATCTAGCTGTGTTCTATGGTGCCCTCTACACTCTAGCCATTGGAACAGGTGGAACAAAACCCAACATATCAACCATTGGAGCAGACCAGTTTGATGATTTTGATCCCAAAGAGAAGAACCAGAAGCTCTCCTTTTTCAACTGGTGGATGTTCAGCATCTTCTTTGGCACACTCTTTGCCAACACAGTTCTTGTCTACATACAAGACAATGTGGGCTGGACCTTGGGATATGGCCTTCCAACTCTTGGCCTTCTTATATCTGTTATAATCTTCTTGGCTGGCACACCATTTTACAGGCACAAGGTGCCTACTGGCAGCCCCTTCACAAGGATGGCTAAGGTCATAGTTGCTGCAGTGAGGAAATGGACTGTGACTCTGCCTAGTGACCCTAAGGAGCTCCATGAGCTTAACTTGGAGGATTATACAAAAAAAGGAAAATTCAGAATTGATTCCACACCAACCTTAAGGTTTGTAAATATACGTTCATTGACTTAGGCTTTTTTTTTCTTTTTTTTTAGGTAACTCTGTTCTGAAGATTTGGTGATGTGTATATTCATGCAGGTTCCTCAACAAAGCTGCTGTGAAAACAGGCTCAAACAGTCCATGGGAGCTATGCTCAGTAACCCAAGTAGAGGAGACCAAGCAAATGATACGAATGGTCCCAATCTTGGTAGCCACATTTGTACCAAGCATTATGATTGCACAAGTAAATACCTTGTTTGTAAAGCAAGGCACCACCCTTGATCGAGCGGTCGGGGGCTTCAAAATCCCCCCTGCAAGTTTATCTGGATTTGTGACCCTCTCCATGCTTGTCAGTGTCGTGCTCTATGACCGGTTCTTCGTCAAGATCATGCAAAAGTTGACAAAAAATCCTAGAGGAATCACTCTCCTTCAAAGAATGACAATTGGAATGCTTCTCCACATTATAATTATGGTCATTGCATCTCTAACTGAGAGGTATAGGCTTAATCTTGCAAAGGAACATGGCGTAGTCGAAAATGGAGGACAAGTTCCCATAACCATATTGATTTTACTTCCCCAATTTGTGCTAATGGGAACAGCTGATGCTTTTCTAGAGGTTGCCAAAATTGAGTTCTTCTATGACCAGGCACCTGAAAGTATGAAGAGTCTTGGGACTTCTTATTCCATGACCACATTGGGGATGGGAAACTTTCTTAGCAGCTTCCTTCTTTCAACAGTTTCTCACATCACCAAGAAGCATGGTCACAAAGGATGGATTCTGAACAACCTAAATGCTTCTCATCTTGACTACTACTATGCATTTTTCGCCGTACTAAACGCCTTGAACTTCATTTTCTTCTTGGTTATGACTAAGATGTATGTGTACAAGGCTGAAATTTCGGATTCGATAAAAGTACTCACAGAAGAATTGAGGGAGACAACCTACAAGCCATCTAACAAAGAAGAATCCTAGACATAGCTAAAATAAAAGCAACCTGCGCCGCAGAAATTGAAGATGAAACTGAAATTGTTGACAGTCCCCAGCTCAGTTTGTTAAAAAGGCCTTTAACAGAGCTTCTAGATAGGAATGGTGGATCATGGTAGTGTGTGTAAGGGAGAGGGGAAAATATAAAGCTGTGAATGCTTGCTAGTATTTGCCTGTAAGTACATCATAAGAAGTTAAAATATATAGTACTTCCAGTCCTCAAATGAAGGATGTGTTCATGAATATCTTAGAATATCTGAATAGAAACAATTTCTTGAAACTCTTGTCAATAACTTTAATAATGGTGGTAGGACAAATATATTCGGAGTTCAATTTGTTTGGTAAACTTGGATGAAGGATAAGAAAAATTACCTTCACAAACTCCATTTGCCCAATGCCTACAAATAATAATAACGAATTTGTACAATCATCTCTCTATCCCCAGCAATATATTGGTTTAACATTAAAAGTTCAGGAAATTTGGATACAATGTGCCCCCTCACATTTCCCTCAAATTTTCTTTTTGGTCACGCTGCTGGAAGTTAGTACTAGAATGCACCCAGGATACAAACACACTGATTTCAAAATGTACATGAAAATTCATCCTCATCACCTCCTCTTTGCTAGCTGGAATGTCCTCTTTAAGAATTGGTTTGCTGCTTTGTCATTCCTGTGGCACAAAACCCTCAATATTGTGTTTGGATCTGACCTGTTCCATCTTCCTGTTGTTGGAGGCATGGGCAGCCTTTGCCCTGAACCCGCAACTCCAATCCCACTTGTTTCGCAAGTCACAATGCTGAAATCTTCCATTAGTTGTTCAGTACATTGCCCCATCAATTCTATCACCCCTTCCGTTGTCTCCCCTTCGTGTTCCACCACATCCTTGGCTATCAACCCTTCTCCACAAGTGCAAAAAACCCGTTTTAAGCTGTCGAAGTCTTCCTCAATCATCTCATGGTCAGTTCGGTAAAACACCCGGGAGCTTCCTCCAGCAACCAAAACCATAAGGAACGCTTCAAAAGAAGCCCTCATTACTTCTTTTATCGCCAAGGCCTGAGCCCTGTCGGTGAGGATTGCACCCAAGAGAGTCAGGTTCTGCTTGAGAATCCGCAATGCAGGTTTAATTCGTGCATTGGCTACATCACCAAGGTAGAGGCTATCATAGAAGACAGAGTTTGAGTCAAGGAAGATCAAGCGGTAGGCAGCTACTTCTGAGACATGTTGGCATGCTGCTTGGATGGCTAAGTGGGCAAGTTCAAAGTAGGAAGAGGCATTGCTGTGATTCCTGCGGCTGTTGGAACAACGGCTACGGGGTGTTGAAGGAACGATTTTAGGGGAGAGGGAGAGGTTTTTGTCAAGAGAATGAAGGTGGGAAAGAAGATAGTGCAAGGTGTTGAGGCGGATGTAGAGGCGTTGCGTTCCTCTGCTTGTTGATGGGCGAGGATTGTTACCGTCATTTATTCCATTTGGGTGACAATCTTCTGCTCCAATACTACATGGGCTAGCTTTTTTCCACAGTTTGAGGAACTTCGAGTCCCGGTTACATCTTGTTAGAGGAGGAAGCGTGGGGATATAACTTTGTTTCGAACCTGAGATAGAAAGACTTTGATTAACTCAAAACCTTCCAAGAATCTTTAACTGCTACCAAAATATACTTTGACATAAAAAATATGGATATTAAGAAACAAGTAATGTATCTCCATGATCTTACCGCATGAAGCAACAAATGTAGTATAGTCCTTGAAAAGATGCTCCAACCCATTAGCAAGATCATGAACAATATTTTCGGTAATTCCTATTGGAATTTCAAAGAAATCCTCCACTGTTTCCTTGGCCAATTTCATTAGCTCCTCAGCTGATTGTGCATATGGCTCCGATTTGGACTTCGGATTCCATGTCTGCAACACAGATAACTTGTTCAAGTAAGTCAATTTTAATAAGATTTGATTGTAAAGCAAAGCTTAAAACTTACCTCGCTTTCTTTTGCTCTGTTAACACACTCTTTCCCCGCTTTCAATCTCTCATTAATCCATCTTTTCAAGAGGTTCATAATGATTGATTCCACTTCATATGGAACCATCTCTCTCACAATTGCTTTGCCACCATCTTCACATTCAGCAGAGTCCTCAACCACCATTTGGAGCAGAACCTTTTCTAGCTTTCCTGCCCTCTGCAATATCTCAACTGTCTCAGATGTAAGTGTGGAGACCCCATTTAAGTATTGCTTTAGTACAGCTCCATAGCAATTGTGCAGTGTCACGGCTGCGACCCCAGCTGCAGTTGTGTGCCACCTCTTCAGTATGGGACTGAAGCTCTCCCTCTCTTTCAAGGCTAAATCCTCTGTCTCTTTGGCCAGTTTAAGCAATGCTTCAGTCACGGCGTCCTCTGCCACTTCAGTGACATTCCCAGCTTCCATAATCTGTTGTAAGGCACACAAAAAAAGGGAAGATTAGAAGCAAATCAGACTTATTTACAACATTATGTATAATGGGAAATGTCTCTTGTCACACTAGCATGCTATCTCACCAAATTGTAAATCACGACCGTTGATTAAGTGAAGTCACATTAGAATATGAAATTTTAATTAACAGTCTGACAACATAACGTATCAAAAACTAATTAACATTACTCAAATATAGTAGTAATTAAGGAGCACATAAATACCTTTTCAAAAGCGCTTTTCATGGAAGATCGAATGTAGTAATCCACACGATCACCGGAGTTGTCCACCACCTTAATATCACCTTTCACTCCTCCTCCCCTTTCTGTGATTGTAACATCTTCACCCAAGATCTTGGAAGAAGACAAGGCCAAAGGGAGAAGGTTCTCAATTTGGCCAACTGTTCCCCTCTGGAAATAATCATGGTAGCTCAACAATTTCTTTTCTGCCCACCCCTGCATAGAGCACAACACCGAAGACAAGATCTTCACATACAAAGCCTCCCTATCCGGCCTCTTGGCATTGTTCGCAACTTCAGCCAACATGGCATGTGCAGCACACAAAAGGTCAGGCTCAATCTGCGCGGTTGAGACGTATTGCTGAAACAAAACCCATGTAAAGCACACGTTGTGTATTGGCCTAGTGATCCCCAATGTCGACCATGTCTTCTTCATGAGCTCGAGGAGCTCATCGACTTCGTCGAGTACTAATGTCTCGTCTCTGATATCGAAGATTGAATAGAGAAGAGAAATATAGATGTGGATGTTGAGGGGGTAGCCATCAGCCCAATGACAAACATCTGTTGGAGTTCCGTTGGAGCTGCGCCATGATAAGGAGACAACAGAGTTGCAAAGGGTTCTCATGGTGTCTGAGTTCTTTCCAGTGTCTATGGCTTTGGTGTCAACCGATCTTATGATATCTCTAAGACGCATGGCGAATGTGTTGGACTTGTCTAGTGGGATTGAAGGGTGGAGGAGGAGGCCGGCTTCGAGGATCTTGAGTTGCCGCTTTTGCCAGAAATGGTACTCGTGGGGGTCGTTAAATTCGGAGGGCTTTAGGTGCCGAAGGAGCTCGAGTGGGAGGATTATGGTCTCTGCTCGCCTACCCATCTGCTCATTAAGAAGAGTAAAATTATTTGTACCATATTTACAGAGAGGGAAGTAAAGAATCACAATTGTAACGAAAGTGAGATTCACCATCTTCAATGTGCAATAATCAAGGCATTGTAAATTCCTACGACACATTTTATATCACTTTGTGTCTAAATTTTATATTTTATATTCATTAATTATCATGCAAACAAACACACCTGACTCACACATTGCACGTGTTTATATATACATATAGAAAATAGAAATGAATACGTACTTGGCCTACGAGGGTCCTCATGAGCGTCTTCCGGAGCCGATTATCGCTCCCTTCCGTGACCCTCATCTGCTGCCTCATGATCTCGGCCGACGTCATCGGCCGCCTCGGCCTCGATGGTGGCACGGTGAACGATATCCCGGGGGACCCACTACTATTCGATCCATTCGGAGAGGAGGGACTCGACCATCCACCATTTCCGGCGCCCGACACCATCCTCCTCGACGGCGACCGCTTGAGCATCTTCAGCCCAAGTGCCCGCTTCACACGGCTCGTCGGGGTCGTCACCACCCCATTGGGCTTCGACCCCGATCCGGACCCACCCCCATCCCCACCACCATTGTTGTTGCTAGTGCTATTATTGTTCTCGTGGTTAGAGTAGAAGACGAGGGCGTTTCGTCCTCCGAAGCCGGGGGCCGAACGACACGCGGTGAAAAAGATCTCGTACGCGGTCTCGCGTACGTCATCGCGGTCTATGCCCTCGAGCTTGCCAAAGGGCCAGATGAGGTCGGGGTCGGAGTCGTGGTAGTCGGGGCGGGGGGCGAGGAAGGAGCTGCATAGGGAGTCACGACGAGCGTGGTACTGGTGGCCTGGGCCCATGGCAGCTGCGGCGGCAGGCGACGAAAGGAGAGATGTAGCGGTCGGAGTCAAATATCCGGCGGGGGAGACAAAGCGGGCATTTCTCTCTTAAAAGAGGAGGAAAAAAAAAGAAAGGAGAGAGGATTTGAGAGGCGTGCGTATGTGTGAGATGATTTGGTTGGTTTTGTGTCGATTGGTTATGATTTATGACAGCGGTTTTGTGCGAGGAAAGAGAGGCGAGAGCCAAATACAGGAGAGAACCAAAACGCTGTTGTGCGAAGAAAACGAGGTGCAATGCGACATAGATAGCAAAGACGGTTCCGAATATTTCTGCTCCTTCTTAATTATTATTATGATTACTCTCTTAATTATTTCTTTAATTGTTTTTGTTTTTGCTAATCTTGGATTAGATTAATATTCGTCTTCATCAAACAAACAGATTGATCTTTTAAAGCTAGTTAGATTCTACTTACACTCCAGCTCATCTGGAGAATGATTTGATTTAGCTTCACACGTACTTGCCTTGGTGTACCAGAAATTTGTTGGTTTCCCTACATTATTATCCACTAATCTCTTTTTGGTAATTAAGAGCATTTTTTAAACTGTAACTTGTCTGTCTTTTCTGTTTACGTTTATGCGCTCTACTTGCCACGAAGGCTTGACGTAGTGGCTCTATCTACACCTCATGTTTACTATTTCTCTGTTTGGGGAATTTTGCACTACATGATTGTAACACTGTTGTGCAGTGTTACCCATCCATCCACTTATGTTATAAAATCAATAGGTACCCTAAAGTAAATATTCGTCATCCACTCATATTATAATATGTCGATGACTAAAACCACGTGGGTAGTTCTAACACAATGAGATAGAGCTTGCATATGGGGTAGCCAAAAAAAAAAGCATCAATAGGTATGGACGTTGGTGTCCACAAAAGGGGTTTGTATTGACAATTTTCGTACCCAATATACTGAAGTGCTAATGCAAATTTTCTTTTTGTACAAGCAATCTATACTACTCTAAGCGGGGACGGCCGCACTCCCTAACAGTTGTGGTACATAATGGTAAAATGATGAATGTGATTGATTGAGTAAAATAAAAAAGATAATCAAAATACAAAGATAAAATCGAAGTGTAAAATCTTACCTATATAGTTTTGGTTGAAACAGGGTTCATGGCTCAAAAGACGACTTGCCAATTACCATTGATCTGAGGCAAGAGAAGCCCAACCCAACTGGTCTTACAGTAAAAGATGCTTCCGACAAGGGGAGGCCCATCAACAACCGTTAAGGCCGCCTAAAGATATCCATATATACTCAGCCATGATAGCTTCTCTATATACATGCTTGATAGTCTAGTCATGAGACTGAAATTCCTAATAAGTCTCCAAATATCTTTTGCAAGTAATCGTAAGCTTAATGGCGGAGCCAGCTAAGGTCTAGGAGAGTCAGTTGACCCTTCTACCATGAGGGTTTGTTTTTTGGGTTAGTGATGATTTGTATAAGTGTCGACTGAAAACAATTATATTGAAGAAGCTTCCGAAGACAAAAATTGAAAATAAAAAACAACCATATCCGCGAGTTCTATGGCAAGATTACTAGTACACCACGTTTCTTTTATCCGAGAAACCCATGCCCACCGCAAACAATTAGTCATTAAATGATTGCCACACAAAGTATCAAAATTGATGATCAATGAAAACGAACTGCCTTGTTAAAAAGAAATAAGAGATTCAATTTTTTCTTTTCTATGCAAGAGATAGTTTAAATTACTTTGTAATATACGAAAGGGAAATCGAACTTGGGTGTAAGGGGTCGAATAGAATCCGGATCCTCTGATTGATTTAAGAACTCAAAAAGAATATGAAAACGTAGTTCTTGACCAAAAAATATATATATATATATATATATATGAACACGTAATATAACTAATCTACGTATTATAATATGAGTGTATAATTATTGATATTATGCTGTAAAAGTAAAAAATATCAACTATATTGTCCACATATTATAAAATATGGACTGATTATTCAACATGACTATATTTCAATATCACACAATAATGACTTAAGCTCATGACATATGAATCACGTCGTCCACACCAAGATTGTTGGATACCTAAATCAACAATATCATGTATATGTACTACCTAATAGTTACTAATAAATTGAGTATATATCCATGTATGCTATATTGCTATTGGAATAACTCTCTTTACAGTGTTTTTATATATTTTTTCTTATTGATCTAATAAAATTCTATCACTTTTTTATAATAATAATAAAAAAAATTGAGTTTATATTTTCTTCATTTCAAATTCAAACACATGCACGTATTTCACGGTGGCGGAAAATTAAACATCAAACTGTTTGACTGGGAAGGACGATTTGGATTGGAGATATGGTGTCTAATTGATGACCAAGTTTTGATGAAACTTGGCAACAACCAGGCAACCAAAAATGAGTGGATGGTAATACATAACTTAGAATCTTTATTGGCTCGTCACAATCCGTCAGAAGACAACTACCACTGTCCATGCTCCATGTTTTTGAAAATCATATAAAAAGCAAACTTTTGTGTTCCAGTAATTACTAAATTTAGAAACGAATTAATCAAGTAATTAATAAAATAGTCTCTTATACCTAACTAATTAATTATGTCACAATAATGTGATGAGTTCATTTTTCTCACAATTTGCTTGTCTTTTTTCATGTTTTTGCTTGGAAAATATTTTCAGTAATATAAATGGGCCATGTTCCTGGACCTTACTTGGCTTATCTATTTATGCAGAGAGAGAGAGAGAGAGAGAGAGAGAGAGAGGGTTTTAGTGGCCTTTTGGTTCCTTTTTCAGTGCTGCATTAGTTTCTCCTCCTCCAATCGAAGAGAAGAGAGAAGAAGGAAGAGGGTTTAGGGGAATGCCTGTTATGTTTCGAGGGTTTTAGGCTTTTGGATCTGCAAATTAAACCCCAACAACTTGGAAGTGCTTCAAACTTTGTGGTAAGTTTTAGAGCTTTAAATTTATCTGCATAAAGTATAACATGAAGTCTGCGTTTGAGGAAAAACAGTGAAGTTTTTGTGTGTTTGAGTAAGGTTAATGTGCCTGAATTTAGGCCTTCCATTCAACTTACTTTCCTTCAATTTCTTTTGCAGTTTTGATTCATTTGTTCTTGTTAAAAAATTTCAAATGCAGAGAGAAAAGATGAGAGTGGCAGTGATTGGTGCTGGGATTAGTGGTTTGGTTTCAGCTTATGTTCTTGCAAAAGAAGGGGCGGAGGTGGTGTTGTTTGAGAAAGATGACTACTTGGGCGGCCATGCCAGGACTGTCACATTTGATGGTGTTGATTTGGACCTTGGCTTTATGGTCTTCAATCGTGTAAGTAATTATTATCTCAATGTACCTTTGTTTATTTTTGCGAATAAAATATCATTTTTCTTTATTGGTACGAATGTTTGAGTTTCAATTCTCTCCTCCTTCAATATCATTGTGTAGGGAGAAAAAAAAAAAAAAAAAAAAAAAAAAAAAAAAAAAAAAGCATATGTAAACATATTTTAAGCATAGTTTAATTCATTATAAAAATAAATTTTAAAAACTAAAAAACTAAAACTTAACTTTTATCATTCTAAAAAAAAAACACTTAACTTTTATCAGGTTTAAGTTAGTTTGATTTGGTTAGTTTATATATATATATATATATTCTGTTTGGTTTATGTTTTACTATTTAAACTTGTTTTCTTTGTATAAATGATATTAGGGGAGGGTGGAATCGAACCTAAGACCTCAGGTTCATATATAAATGCTCTTAACCACTTGAATTACAAACTTCCTGCAATTTTACTATTCAAACTTTATACCTTGAAACTTTATTTTTTTTTTTAATAAACACCTGAATTTTTTACAAATATTATTTTAAAATTTCTTTACTAAAGCCTAATTAAATAGGAGCTGAAGTGACCCTACTTTAGTTTTTTTTTGTTTTTATTTTTTTGGGGTCAGAGAAAATGACCCTGCCTTAGCTATAAACTTCATAAAGGGCAAAAATGGAGCTGATAGAATTTTGTTTTTATTTTTCTAAATGGAGAAAAAAAGTGGGACTAGTGATGGGTTCCCATGCAAACGAAGGGTCCCCTATGTTGGGGGTAAAAATTGATATTTTGTTTTTTCCAAAATTTCTTTTTATGGATATTAGCTCTTATTTTCTTGTTTTAATTATTTTGTATTTTATTACACTATTGTTTTACTTATTTGTCTCTTTAAAATAAAATTGTTGTGATTTAAATAACAGTAATTTTGAGTAATATTGCAAACTTAATGGTCTTTTACTATTAATATGTAAAGATTTTTTTTTTTGGGACAGAATAAATATGTAAAGATTATGTATATATCTATATATATTACCCCTGCATGTGCCAATTGTTGTTTTTTTTTTTTTTTTTTTTTTTTTTTTTTATAAATTAAGAAAATATAATATGGGTAGTTATGTTCCATAAAAATAAAACCTATTATCTGATTTTGTTTTAATTTTTAATTTTTTTAATATGAAAAAAATATGAATTTACCATATTATCCTCATTTAATTAATAATTTCAAGGACACTTTATGGTATTTTGAATGTTTTATACAAAGTAAAAGGTAGAGAATGGTAAAACATTCAAAATACCAGAAAATGCCATTGGTATTAGCAAACATTAAGAATTGAAATTATTAATTAAATGAGGATAATATGAAAAATTCACACTTTTTCATATTAAAAAAATTAAAATTAAAAGAAAAATCAGATAATAGATTTTATTTTTATAAAACACAACCACCCATTATCTTTTTTAATTCTAAAATTAAATTAAATTATAAATAAATAAAAAGCTTTTTGCAGACCAAAATGCATGCGGAGAGCCCAGTAACAATTACGGCACAAGGTTTGATGAGAGAGAGAGTGAGAGAGAGGGGTGATGAAAACGTGTAAGGACCTATATATATTTATTGGACCCAACCATGGCAACGTCCAATCTTAAATAAAGGTGTCAGGTTTTCATGATATTTTCTTTGATAAAATGCCTCAGAGAAGGATAAAGTAGGGCAAGGGGGCAAAGGAATGGCCGAGACTTGGGCTGCATTAGGCCAACCTTTACAGGTGGTTGTTAGGCTCCATTAGCCAGTGCATGGTAGGCCAAATTTTACAGGTTCTTGCCTCCATGAAGGAAAATTTCTGGATTCACCAATTGGTAAATAAATAAATGGATATGAGACCGACTATTCCCCTTAATCAAATATTGAAATAATATGAAACCCACTTAATTTTTTGATTCCTTATATGTCAATAAACATGGAAAAAAACTAAGAGATTAGAATAATTGAATAATTACAATACTCATTTTACTCGTGAACATTCTAATTATGAATTAATGTGGCCTTTTTTTTGTGCATTTTATGTCCTTTCGGTTGACTAAGGACTACCATTAGTGAGTTAGGTAAGGGGCTCACTCCTCCTTAGTCACCTAACTCACGTATTCAGTGTAGGTTTTTCTCAACAGATATGAACGTAAATGAATGAATTTTTACATCTAAACAATAGTCACACAAAGCTGTACTAACAAAATAAATGTGGTCTCTACTTTTAATTTGATGCTGACAAATAGAGGTGTACAATGCTGACACCCGTTTCATTTATATTAAGTTTTAAAAAAAATTGTATTTAGCTAAAAAAATATATTTTGGTTAGTTAATCTTAGGATTTAATCATATAATTTTTTTTAATTAAGTTTTAAAAATAAATAAAGAACCTCTCTCTCACTTATTTAAGTTCTGATTTAGATGTTGAGGTTTGATCAATCCAAAACTAATTGATAATGGTAGGGAGTTCCAAGAGTTTAAGTTTTGTAATGCAAGACTTGGAATTTTCGATGTCGAATTTGTATACTCTAGCAAGAAAAAATAAATAAATTGATGGTTTGAATATTGGACAGGTAACCTATCCAAATATGATGGAGTTGTTTGAGAGACTTGGGGTAGATATGGAGACATCTGATATGTCCTTCTCAGCGAGCTTAGACAAAGGGCAAGGCTGTGAATGGGGCAGTCGAAATGGCTTGTCAAGCTTGTTTGCACAAAAGAGGAACTTGTTCAATCCATACTTTTGGCAAATGCTTCGAGAAATCACCAAGTTTAAACATGATGCAATCAAGTAAGTAACTTAAGTGATCATCCTGCGCATTATGTATTAAATTTGCAGAAATAAATTTGTACTTTTTATGGTATCGTGAATTTAGACTACACATTCAGACAAAAGTCAATCTCATTAATAATCTAGATTCACGTAGAGTCGGATATAAACTTTTTGGAAAAATTCTTCGATATACACTCATATTATAAGACGTATATTTATTATTAATGTTATTATTACATACTAAGTCCATGACATATCAACCATGTCGCTCACGCATATTATAACGAAATGAAATGGTACTAGAGTCGGGCATCTAAAAATGTTGGGTTTATTGCAGTTATATATCTTAGTGATGCAACATATGTGTATATTTCTATTTTATTTCCTGTTCCAGTTACCTTGAGGAGCTCGAGAACAACCCGGACATTGATCGCAATGAAACCTTGGGGCAGTTTATCAAGTCACGAGGCTACTCTGAATTATTTCAGAAGGCTTATCTTGTGAGATCACCGAACCATTAATTTCTGTAACATCTTTAGTTGGAGCTTTTCAAGTCACCTGTTTCCAGTTAAGTTAATCCGTTCCTTGGTGGAAAATATTCTGCAGGTTCCAGTATGTGGTTCAATCTGGTCTTGCCCTTCAGAAGGGGTTATGAGCTTCTCAGCCTTCTCTGTTCTCTCATTTTGTCGAAACCATCATCTACTTCAGGTACATTGTTTTTGTTCTCCTTTTAGCTTACCTTAAAAGCCTTTGTATGTCAACGGGTCTAGCCCAGTGGAAAAAAGCATTGACTTGCAGACTAGTGATCTCAGGTTCGAACCCCTATGACACCTTGGTTGGTAGTATGCATGTGCGAAACCCCCTCTCCTTGTAGTTTAGACTATCGCGTGTATTAAAAAAAGAAACCTTTATATTAAATTATGCTTTCCCAATTTGTATGCCTTGAGAGTTTTCATGCCTATAGGTACTTACATTCTTGCCTTGGCCTGGTTTGGTTTTGCAGCTATTTGGCCGCCCACAGTGGCTTACTGTCAGATGGCGTTCACATTGTTATGTCAAGAAGGTCTTAATTTTGTTGCTGAATCACCCAATATTGCTTGCCTCATTTTTGAAGTAAATGTTCCCTGTGGCTGATGTTTGGTTAACATTTCAGGTCAGAGAAGTGCTGGAAAGTAAAGGGTGTCAGATAAAAAACTAGCTCTGAGGTACATAGGGTTTCCACAACTGATGAGGGTGAGTAATTAATTTTCTTTCCATTTCTTGATTTGCTATTGTATGAATTCCTGTAGGATTATAATAAAACATTCTTGGTTCAGTTTGCTATTATATTGAGTGGATTTTATGAGCTATGCCTGATAAGTTTGGTTTTATATGAAACTAACCTTGCATTACATCTACCAGAACTATAACCTCATTGTATTAACAGAGTTTATATGAGAGAGAGCAGGTTGCAGTATACTCTCTGGTGATGGTTTGGAGGAAATATACGATGGCTGCATAATGGCTGTCCACGCCCCAGATGCCGTGAGAATACTAGGAGACCAGGCAACATCAGATGAGTTGAGAGTACTTGGTGCTTTCCAATATGTATACAGGTATACTTTCCTTTTCCTCATTGAATTATCATTTGCATTGACAATTACGTTCAATTTTCATTTCAGTTTTTTCCCAAAGTGACCATTTTCTTTCTTCATATTTATTCAGTAAGTATCATTTTGATTGGAAGATGGTAATTGTTGCTCCTCAGAGCTTAGGACTAGGACACTTGAAGTGTACTCAGAATATGATCAATTTGTAATAGTGTACTTGTTCATGTGCTTTCTCTGCCTTTTTTTGGTTTGGGAAAAATGGGTTATATGCTGAAGTTGATTTGGCTTTGGCCTGTGATCTCCTATAGCTAATTCATTCAATGCACAATCATTGTTCAACTCTCTATTGGCAGTGATATTTTCCTGCATCGTGACAAAACTTTAATGCCCCAAAACCCAGCAGCGTGGAGTGCATGGAATTTTCTCGGAAGTAATGGCAACAAAGTATGCTTGACATACTGGCTCAATGTGCTTCAGGTAAATAGTGTGTTCAACTTATGAGAAATAAAGTTCATATTAGTTCTCAACATCAAATGAAAGATTAAAAACATGGACTTTGATCCAATAGGTTTGATGTTTGGCCTCATTTTGTTAAGAGAAGTAGAAAGTTGAGGAACTCCTAGAATTTTTTCCCTTCGCTGTTAAATGATTTAACCATTCCCTGGAATTTCTGAATGTGCAGAACATTGATGAAAAAGGTCTACCATTTCTTGTGACTCTAAACCCAGATCATACACCAGAACATACCTTGCTTAAGTGGTCAACAAGCCATCCAGTCCCATCTGTTGCTGCGTCGAAAGCTTCTGTTGAGCTTCATCGCATTCAAGGAAAGAGAGGAATTTGGTTTTGTGGAGCATACCAGGGTGAGGTTTACTCTCCGGTGGCCAGAATTATGTTTAGCTCTATCTTGCATTAAAGAGATGATTATGACATTTTCATCGCTCAGAGCTGATCTTTTTGTGTGTTGTAAAATCAGCTGAGTGTATGTTATATTTTTCTTTTTCAGGTTATGGCTTCCATGAGGATGGACTAAAGGTATGACATGATGGAATAAGTAATTAAAGATCATTTTGTTGTATAACCAATTCAAATATGTTACATGGTAAGATATGAAAGAAAGATTGACATCCTAGGTCATTTTATTCATTTTCGGCTGAGCGATACAATGCTGACTATATAAAAGCCCCAGCCATTTGGAAGAAGGGCTGCCAAACCTATGTTTTCTGCAAGGTCTCTTCGAGATTATATCAAATTAGTGGAATTCAGCTTAACAGTGAAGTGTTCTACTTTGCAGGCTGGAATGGCTGCAGCACACGGTATTCTTGGAAAAGGATGTTCCCTCTTGAGCAACCCAAAACACATGGTTCCGTCACTGACAGAAACAGGGGCACGCCTTTTTGTTACTAGGTTTCTTAGACATTATATATCTACTGGATGTTTAATGTGAGTAATACTAAAAGGCTAATATTCTAGACTTTCTTCACTATAAAGCTCAAGCTAAATCATATAAATCACAAGCTTGTAGTTACTGATCTGCATTCCATGTGCCAATTATCTCATTCAACTCTTCTTAACATAAGAATGAGATATATATGCATCCCCACTACATACTCCTTTAATTTTCTTTCATCATGTGGAATAATTTTTTTTATTTTACGGAGATTATTAATACATTGTGCCTTCTCCTCCTATAGTTTATTAGAGGAAGGAGGTACAATTTTCAACTTTGAGGGAACCAGAAAAGGGTGTTCTCTAAAATGCGTTCTTAGAGTTCATACTCCTCAGTTTTACTGGAAGGTATGCATTCTTATTTTGATTATAACACTTTTTTTTAATGGGAATTATAAACTACATGGTGTTGAAGTTAAAAGGAAAAGTTCTAAATCACTTCCACTCATAAGTAATAGAATGCATTTGTCAGGTAATGACACAGGCTGATTTAGGCCTTGCAGATGCCTATATCAACGGGGATTTTTCTTTCATTGATAAAGACAAAGGCCTTCTAAATCTTTTTATGGTAAGATAATTGATCGGTGTCCAGTGCAAAATCATTTGGTTACTTTGCCGATTCACATAAGTTATCATCTTGCTGATTCATTTTCCAGATTCTCATTGCCAACAGAGATTCAAATTCTTCTGACTCAAAATTGAACAAGAAAAGGTTTGATGACACTTGGTTACCAGCTTAAACTTGAATTATGATATAGCTAGTAGTCATCAGAATCTCACTGAGCTCAGGACTCAAATTTGTTTGCTATAGGGGATGGTGGACGCCATTGTTATTCACAGCTAGTATAGCCTCAGCAAAGTACTTCTTTCAGCATGTTTCAAGGCAAAATACTCTCACACAGGCGCGCAGGAACATCTCTCGTCATTATGATCTGGTACACAATTTATGACCTGGATTTAGTTTTCACAGAGATTTAGTTTGTTTTCATTTAAGGTACTGAATTCAATTAGCATCAGGCATGCACAAGCTGATTATTACCTTTTTGTGTGTTGCAGAGTAATGATCTATTTTCGCAGTTCTTGGATGAAACAATGACATATTCCAGTGCTGTATTTAAGGTCAGAATCATCAGTTTCCATCAAGTTTACAGTAAACCTAGCATGAAAAAAGGTGTATTGTTTAATTTATATTTTTGTTTCTGTATTGAATTATTTTATAGACTGAAGATGAAGATTTAAAGACTGCACAGCTAAGGAAAATCTCTCTTCTCATTGAAAAGGTGAGTCTTTTATGTAAGAATTGTGAGCTTTCGATATCCTTTTCTGTGCACTATTCCAATCTGTTTTTCCTTTGAATTAATCTAGTCTAGAATTGAGAAGAACCATGAAGTTCTAGAGATCGGATGCGGTTGGGGAAGCTTAGCTATTGAAGTTGTCAAACAAACTGGTTGTAAATACACTGGCATCACTCTGTCTGAGGAACAACTCAAATATGCACAAAAGAAAGTGAAAGATGCTGGCCTTCAGGTATCAAATTTTGCAAATTCCATGCTTATATATAAGCACATGCACATGCTGCTAGATGCATGTCAAGGCTTGAGGCTTACTTAGAAAAGCCTTTCATGCATAATTTCAACTAAATTTCTTCCAGGACCGCATCAGATTTCTTCTGTGCGACTATAGGCAACTTTCTAACTACAAATATGACAGAATTATATCTTGGTGAGTACTGATCCCACCAAATTTAATTCATTAATAATATTCCTCGAAAATACCTTGACCTGCGGTGGAATTTTTCAGCGAGATGCTTGAAAGTGTGGGGCATGAATTTATGGACGAATTTTTTGCTTGCTGTGAATCTGTGCTAACAGATAATGGCCTTCTTGTTTTACAGGTAACATCCCATATAATGTTGTCCCAGGGTAGAACTAGAACTAGTAAATATAGTTGTTCGACTATTTTGATTAAAAAATAAACTCCTATAAACGGTAGCATCCAACATCTTGCTAATAGTTAAGGGCTATTGATCTTGCTTCAGTTCATATCAATACCGGATGAACGTTACGATGAGTACAGACGAAGTTCAGACTTCATAAAGGAATATATTTTTCCTGGTGGATGTCTACCTTCATTAAGTAGGGTAACATCAGCAATGGCTGCTTCTTCCAGACTCTGGTATGATCTGTTATCATGACAACAATTTCATGGTTAGGTTTAACTTCCTTGTACGTATTTTTATTCGACTTTCGGGAATTCCATTACTGCAGTGTGGAGCACTTGGAAAACATTGGAATCCATTACTACCAGACACTGAGATGTTGGAGAAAAAATTTCTTGGAGAGACATAGGTAAGAAGAAAATCATGCGAACTGCAATAATCCTCCCCAAAGAAACATAAACTTATCATTGCTGCTTGTTGCTCTCTGTGCTCTTCTTTTGCTGCAAAATGCATTTACTGAATTTATTCTCTAATAAAAATTGTTTTTAGACATATACGTAAATATGTACATATGTAACTGAAGTTTGGGATTTTAACGTTGGCACAATGGCTTGGATGTTTGTAGTGAAATACTGGCTCTTGGGTTCAATGAGAATTTCATCCGGACATGGGAATATTATTTTGATTACTGTGCTGCTGGTTTTAAGACATATACGCTTGGAAATTACCAGGTACACATTACATATATGTTCCTGCAATTTTCAGATATTTTAAGCTTTTTGGATCCACAACTAAAGAGTTGCAAACTGTTCGTGTGTGATGTAGATTGTGTTTTCGCGTCCTGGCAACACTCCGGCCTTCACCGACCCATACAAAGGCTTCCCTTCAGCTTCAGCATATTGATTGTTCTGTTATATGATCAGGCTTCACAATTCAGCATAGTATTATTCTGTCGGATAGTATTATTTTGACTAAAATCTGCCGGATAGTATTATTTTGTTCCGGAGAGTATTGACTGTTTATCCATAATATTATAAGGCGTTTGGTGCTATTACAAATAAATAATATGATTAAACTATACTGTGTTTGGTGCTGTTCCAGATAACATCGGATCCTATTTTTTTACAAAAAATTCTTTGATAATTTAAGTGGAAATTGAAATTGAAATGACATGAATTTTATTTATTTATTTATTTTTTATAAGATTCATATGACAAGATTTTTTTTATTTTTTTTTCATATAACCAGAAAACAAACCAACAAGCACCAAAAGTAGAAGAAAAAAAAATACAAGAAGAAAAATATAGCCGCATGTATTGTTCTAATCGTTGATTTGGGATGATAATTTGATTATTGAGTTGGATACACAGCCGCATGTATTGTTCCAATACATCAAGAAAAAAAGTCAAAAAAGAAAAACTCATAACCTAATTTCTACAAAAATTTAATAAAAAAGGAAATATATAAAGAAAGAGAAGATGAAGAGAGAAGAAGCACGTTAGAGAGAGAGAGAGAGACAGAAGAGAATAACCTTGGAGAAGAAGATGAAAATAGTGTTGTTGGATTTTTCACATAAACATGTGTGTTCTTTTCCCTAGCTGTATAATTAAGTATGTATTATCTAAACCGGGATGTGTGAGTTGTATTAATTAGCCGAATAAAGAGCGTATAAAAGTCCAACCCGTTTAAAATAATCAAGTAATTAAATAATACAATTTGACCCCAAACACCTGACATGGACTATTTACTCCCATTCAAAGTCTAATACGGTGTACCAAACGAGAGTACTGCCGAATTTCTGTTCATTTTTTTCTTCTTTTATTGTATGCAGTTATTTTATCATCTGTGTTTTGGATCGAACAAGCTTCCGTGAAAAGCTGCCTGTCTTCTTCATCTACTACTTTTTTTAAAATTAAAAAAAAATTAAAAAACCAGAAGACACAAAAGTAATATTTTTTTATCATTTAGCTTTCTGTTGATGCTGAACAGCAAAATGTTGCCACTAGGTTTAGACCTTGCAACAAAGCCTACTTGACACATGAGCGAGTATAGCCTAGTAGCCCACTCCACTGAGGCAGATCATAAAATGTAACATAACACAAGATTGGTTTATTTTCCACAAATCGTATCTGGCATAAAACTGTACAGAACAAAATGCCAACGTCTAGCACAATCAGTGACCGTCTAACATCGGCCATTGAAATTTAGACATACCAAGTTTTGCAGAATGCAGAGACCATGTTTTAAACATACCGGGTTTTCCATACCAGGGTAACCCATTTTACACCATTTCATCTCTAATATGCTTTACATAATCCAAATTGCGGGAGAGGGGTAGAAGATGCCAATAAGTTATAGCCAAGGAAGGCTCAAAACAACAATGCATGTATGTATGCTTAAGTTGCTAAGCAAATGCATCACTAGGCATTTCAAAACAGATCATCGTCTAGTGGGTGCAACATCTAAGGATTCTAAAACACCGAACAAAACGTTCAATACAGAATCAGATAAGAAAGCCCTCACACCCTCAGTATTATTGCCTTTTCTATTTGACGGATTCCTGTAGTTCAGTCAAAACACAAAACTCCCCCACAAAGAATTGAGATAACAAGGTAAGAACACATGGAAGGAGACAAGATATAGGGTAGGCTACTCTATACTATAACAGGGCAGGAGAAAACAGAGTCTGCACTATTACAACAGTCAATATTCTTATTGAAATAATGCATCATAAATCTAGCCTGTGTTCTCAAATTTGGAAAAATAAATGAATAAAAATGCAATGGGTCTTCTACTTCATTCTAAAGTTCTAGAAAAACTATTTTAACAGAAGCACCTCCTTTCTGCTTCTCTAAATTCCGGAACCATCTGCTCCTATGAATCAAAACACGGCCTTACACAATCAAATTTTAAAGCGAATCTGGCTAAGCTGCTCAAGTCAACATACCGTACGCTGTTCACCTCACAATCTGTCATGCAACCAAAACCAGGGTGAAGTTTACGATATTAGTGATATGAGCTTGAGGACTCTGCGAAATTTGACAGTGTTGGCAATGGCATGGCCTGGCTGGAGAATGCCTCATTAATTTCAAGTGAACAAACTTCCAAATATTTCATTCCATGCTGAACACACCCCCAATGAACATGCCCCACCATGAAGCTCGTTTCAGCCATGATGGACACTTCACTTTACAACTTGTGCACCTCTCCTCCTGTACAACACAAGGGCAAATACAGGGGGAAAATGATTATGCCATCGTCAAAGTGTCAACTACCACTATGATTATCGCTACCCATAACGAAGTGACCAGCCCATAGCTCCATTGCTATCAGAAAAATATCCTCACTACATCTTTGTACTCCTACTTGTCATAACAAATCAAGCATAAGCACCTAATGGCTAAACTTTCTACAGCATCTAATCCTCAGCCAAATTAAATTAAATTAAAATAAAGCACTAATAAGATGTCAAACAACAGAATACTCAAATGCAATAAAACCAAAATAGGTAAGGTTATATAAGCTACTTTAGCTTTAACACTACGACCAAAAACGTAATTGCCACTAGCAGCAAGTAGACAATTATAAGCACGCCAAATTTAACACCACTCAAAAGCAAAAACTAAATACGAGGAGCATCTAGTGCGAACTAAAATACTACTTATTATAGACTACCAAAAGAGTAACTGCAAACTACTAGAATTTAAGCAATCCAACCAGTCCCAAAGCATTGCCATCCAACTTGAGCTGTTCCTGCTACTGCCGCTGGTGATGAGAAACCATTACTAGCTCATGCATAAAGAGTTACAGATCCTTAAAACAGGATGAAATTTCCATTGAAACAGTTGACCATCAAAATTACTGCTGTTGGGATTGTCGTGCCTGAGCACTGCCATACCCACCACCATAACCAACTTGTCCACCATTTGCCTGACCACCATAGTTTCCTGAAGCCTGGGATGGATCAGATCTCCAACCAGCATTTCCATAACCTGTATTTCCATTTGAATCGCCATAGCCACTCCCAACATAGCCACCACCACTACCTTGCTCCCCACCTGCGCCACCAACATTGTTGTTTGGGACACTCCCTGAACGCCCTCCAACAGCACCATAACCAGACGGATTTGCATAGGACGCATCACTTCCACTGTACCCACCATAACCATAACCTTGAGCTCCATACCCAGCCGCTGCACTAGGTGATTGACCAGCAGGTGCAGAACCAGGGCCGCCACTGCCTGCACCTGCACTGCCACCTGAAACACCCCAAGGAGCAGTATTCCCGTATCCCATAGCACCATATCCAGAGGGGGCTTGAGAACTCCATGAACTTCTAGGGGCACCTGGCGGACCACTAGCATAGCCAGCATTTGGGGCATTAGGGTTTCCGTAGGCAGCAGCTGCTGGACCTCCATAGCCAGTATTAGTACTACCGTAACTTCCATAACCGCCATAACCAATTCCATTACTGGTAGGACCATAGCCATAACTGGGTGCACTATACCCAGAAGAACCATAAGGTGGAAAACCACCTCCAGTACTCTGAGATTGCATGTACCTGTTGGAGTCCATTCTACCATCATATGCATTTGGGTTGCCACCAGATGCGCCATATCCTTGATAACCGCCACCAGCTGCACCACCGCCACCTTGACCACCCCCCATGCTACGGCCACCCCCACCAGGATTGGCATCTTTGGGAAGAGCCCGCTTAACTTCCACTTGCTTACCATTTAAATCATGAAATGTTTTGTGCAAAACCCTATCAACTGCTTCTTCAGTATCAAATGAAATAAATCCAAATCCACGAGGACGTCCGGTACTTTGGTCATACATTACTACTACATCAGTTACATGGCCATAAGTTTCAAAATACTCACGGAATCCTTCTTCGCTAAGAGTGGGAGGCAACCCTCCAACAAATATCTTCTTGGTCCTAATATTTCCACCATTTCCAGCACTTCTAGTAGGGTTAGCATTTCCAACTCTGCCAGTGGTTTGCTGCTCCTCTCTTGATAGGGCCCTCTTAGCCTCAACCTGAAATATAAAACCAATGGTTATGCAACAGAAGTAAAGATAACTATAGTGTCCTCACCGTTCTCATTTTTTCCATCTTCCTAACTTTTATGCAATTACAGCAACCCAAAATCATCTTCTCTCTAAAATTCTTCTGATTAGTAAAATCTCTGCCATCCATAACCTACTATAACCATAGACAGCACCCACCCGTTATACACGAATCCTCTCCCAGGGATCACCCTCACCCACTGAAAAGTGGTAAGAGAGACCACATACAATCAATAAAATGTCCCCGGAGGTGCAAGTCAAGCTAAAATTATTAGCAGCATCATAATTCTGGGATGTAAAACAATTGACATGCAAACCAATATAAATCTTAAACCCTAAATCCAGTCACATATGTAGCAATGAATTATTTCATAGCAATGTACCTCCAGACACATTTGCTCACAAGAATAACTTTATTACACACTAGCAGATCAATAAAAGGGCAACGATACAATCTATTATGCCATTGGATTAGATAATGACATTTGTGAAATTGCCTTTAAGAATGTAAAAGGGGGTGGGGGTGTAAACAAATTCTTCAAAACTCTTAATAATTAACTATAACATTTATAACATACAGCGACAAAATATTTGAACCAAAATTAATCAATGACTTCGAATTCTAAAGTTTTTAAAGGGAAAAACCAAGGAAATATCATGTTCTATTCCACCCCCGCACCCCACGGCTATATCAATTGAATCAAGTTCCACCTTCCAAACTTAACAGCAACCCGCAAACCAGAAAAAATGCAAGTACATGCTTTCATATCTAATGGAATCAATCTCAACAACATAACTAAAAAAATATATACTTTAATATCTAACGGAATCAAGCTCAACATAAGAACTCGACAAAGATATATACAACCATAATCGCAGTATTACAAAAGCAAAAGGAAACTAAAAATCCAAAATCTAAAATTAATTGTTAAAAATAAAACAAACAACAAACAACTGAAACACGCACATAGAAACAGAAAACAATTAGCTTTAGACCTAATTAGCACTTAAATACGCTCAGAAAACGAGCCAAGAAATTGGAATCTGAATCTCACCGTTCTACCATCGATGGTGTGCTTATCCTGAAGAACCCTATCAAGAACAGCAGGATCTACAAAAACCACAAACCCAAAACCTCTAGGGCGTCCCGTGACTTTGTCCCTCATAACCACTGTTTGCAAAACGTCGCCGTAGTTGCTGAAGTACTCCTTCAGCTTATCCTCCGAGGTTTCCCATGAAATCCCACCAATAAAAAGCTTGCCTTGATCTGAATCCATGTGGGTTTTCACTTCCTCTCCCTCTAACTGCCTACGTGAGTGAAAGATTCGATCGTTGTTTATTTTGGAGGGGTTTTTTGGATTTTGGGGGTTTGGGATTTGGAGAGGAAGGGAAGAGGAAGGGTTTGTGGCCGACTAGAGAGAGAGAGAGAGAGAGCGCGCGTGGGAAAGTGAAGTATGTATGGTAGGCTTTGAGACTCTGGTGGGGGGGGTGGGGATTGGGACTTGGGGGATTGGGAAGTAGGCGTTTGGACGGATGAGATTTGCTGGATTGGTTGGTCGGGAATCATTTTGATGCGGGTGGTAGTTGTTGTACGGCTGAGATTTGATGTAAGTCGTCATCCGTCAGTGAGGTCCAAGTCTTTAACCTCCCCTTGTCTTAGCTTTGGCTCTTTGTCACGTGACGTGCACACTAGATGACATATGATTTTCTTTTTTCTTTCCTTTTATTATTCGAGAATTCAAAATTTGTACTCTTGTAGCATTTGCCCGGCCCGTTTGTTCGGGTAAGGCCTGAGGCCCAGCTTTGTTTGTAATTATTGATAATTATTGAATATTTATGAAAGGATTTCGAGCCTTTACATTTGCAAACTGTGTATTTACTCATATTTCGTAACATCTAGGCCATTCCAATAATCTAACGATTTAAGATTTGACATTTCACTTTTAAACTTTTTACACTCATCCATTTAATGAATAAGTTTAAATAAAATCTAAAAAATTTAAAATAAAACCTAGCAGCTATCCCACCTCTTCGATAACTCTCTCCCTCTTCCATGAATGTGCCTTTTTAGCAAGAACAAGAAGACGGCAACCCAATCCTAGATGGGTGGAGATGCCTCATAATTGTTTTGAACATCAATGATTTCCAAGTGCTGGTGGTATTGTCCCAGTGAATTTATTAAAACTGAGATTCATTGCAATCTGCAAGCTTGAAGAACCCTTTTTTATATTTATAGTTTATTTATGTATTTTACAAATAAAACACTCAAATTTGTTTTGTTTGAAGAGTACTTTTTTAACAAACGAGAGTTTGGGGTGGGGGAAGGGGGGAGGTTGGCTGTGAGGAGGGAAGATGTTGCCGTGAGTGTGGGTGGGGCAAAAGTCCTTTTTCTTTTAATTTTTTTTAAAATTATATTTAAACTTAACATTGTTAAGTTAAAGTTAATTAAATGGATGAGTGTAAAAAAATTTAAAATGAAGTGTCAAATCTTAAGTCATTAGATTATTGGATTTGCCTAAATGTTGCGAAATGCGAGTAAATGCACTGTATGTAAATGTAGAGGCTCGGGATCCTTTATGAAAATCATAGAGTATATTCATATGATTATAATCATTTTTTTAATCAAGAATGCTTATAGTTGAAGTGGTATTACAATTTTGTAAGGATTTAACAAATCTCAAGTTTAAATCCCTTTTTAAACAAATGGCAAAGTCAAAATAACCTAATCAAATGTAAATTTAGTAGTCAAATAAGCTCAATTCATAAGCCGTCCATGAGCCTAAATAATTTTGGACCACAGGAAGGCATGAGACTAGTATATTTATGAGACGGGTTAGTCCTCGAATTAGTTTGAGCTAACAAATAATGTGGTCAACAATGTGATTAGAACTAAGGTATATAATGTGGTCAATAATGTGATTCGAGCTAAGCATAATGTGTTCAAACAATGAGATTAGTAGATAGCCTACATTGATATTTTCTCCGTCTCCAATAAGGTGGCTTCGAATTTTGTTGCAGGCCAGCCGTTAACTTCTCTTTTTCCTTTCTTCCATATGCACTTCTTGTCAAAAGTACCAAACAAACATGGGCTGTTCTTGACTCCCTTTCATAAATTCTCACGAGACAAAAGGCAAACGAATAAATGAGGGCACAAGTATGAGAGCCGCATTGTACAATGTAATCACAGACAAACAAACAAAGCTTTTTCTTGTCATTTCCTCCTTTATTAAACTCGTGCACCCACCACATCATTTAACTCCTCCAACGTCACTATTTTCAAAACCCTTTGGAGCCAAATGCATTTAAAATTTCCCTAACCCCCCCTTTCCCCTCTATCCGCCTATATGAACCACAATCCTCAGTGTTGGTGACACTAATGAGAAGCTAGGGACTTTCTAATATGGGGTGCTTCCTTGCCTGTTTTGGTTTTTCTAAGAAAAAAAAGCGGCGAAAACCAGGTAACAAAGTTGCAGCTGCTGGAGACCAGGTAAACTCTGGTTTTTGTTCCTGGATGTGTTTCATTGTGTTAATTAGTGTCAGATTATTAAACCCAATTTGGGATTTTTATGATTTTGTTTGCTGCAGGGACGTGGGAGCTATGTACCATTAGATTCATCTCTGACGATTATTGGTGTCGATGGTGCAAAAGAAAGTCTCCGTAGTGCAGGTTCTGAACTCAGGTTAGTTCTTGCTTATAGTCTCCTACTTTGTGATGATATGTGGAATATTAATTTCCCTTTCCTTTAATGTTTGTTGTTTTAGAGACAAGCCTAAGGAGCAGACAAGGTTCAAAATCAGAAAGAAAGTTAGCTTCAATCTTAATGTCCAGACCTATGAGCCTATTTCGACTGGTTATCATTTCTTGGAGAGTGACGAGGAGGAGGAAGTGGAAAAGAATGGCCAAGAAGTATCAAAAGGAAGCCTTTCCACTTCAGCATCTCAAAGGGATTCAACTACATTGCGGATGGGACTTTTTCCTTCAAATTACAGGTACCAAAATGTTCGAGACAGCTACGACGAAGACGACCATATAGCAGATGAGGAAAGTGATTTAGATGACAATTATAACGACATTGATGATGATGATGACAGTGAAATTGATGATCAAAGAATAAGCCAAGAGGGGTTTTCAAGGCAATTCTGTTCTTCCTCTATAAAAAGGGAATTGGAATGTCCAAATGCTAGAGGTAATATCCAGTATGTACATTCTGTACTGAGTCCAGTAGAGAATCTGACTCAGTGGAAAGCAGCCAAAGCAAAAGCAGCAGCACCAAAGCAGCAAAAGGAGAATATAGCAGCATTATCTCAAGAACCCCGGATGCCGCCTTCTAGCAGATCAAGTTATAACCAGTCCAAACCTCTATTGCAAGAAATCCCAGTTCATGCCAGTCTTTCAAGTTGGTTAAATTCACAAAGTACAAATTAGTCCGAGACCACATTGATCACCAATATTTGCACAGCTTCTGTAACTGGGACCATCTCATTCACGAAATTAACATATTTGAAATTCAAGCTCGGTCAAATCTAAAGCGATATGAGAGAAAGAAGTAAACATAGCTAATTTGATACCAAAAAGTGAAGAGGGCAATAAACAGAAGTGTAGTTGAGGGTGCTTTTTAGCTTTGTAGCACATTTTGGACAGAGTGTATTTTTTGAGGGCATTGTTGTTTGTGTTGGTTTGTTTGTTTTTGGTTCTCTGGATTGCCTTGTAAATAAAGATGTTTGGTGGATTTGTACTTGTGTTGGGCAGTAACTCTGTTCAAGGAAAGTATGTAAGTCCAGAACAATGGCTTTGCAGAAAAATACATGTTGGCTTTACATTATATTTCCTTATGTCAGATGTTGAGTGGGGCAAGTTGGTCGAATGAGTTTTAAAATTCCATCTACCTAATAATGCAAGGATATAGATTCCAAATAAAGATTTCATGTAGAAGCAGAATCAATTCATCAATATTTTTTGGATAAAATTTTATGGAAGAGTCAAAATAATATCAAATTATACAAGGATTTTGAAAATTATATATAAAAATTCCATCATTGCCAGTTTGCAAACAATTTTCAATATTTTATTGGGGTTTCCAGGAACAATGTATACAAACAAACAGCAAAAAATTGGTACCACCTGAGTGATGCTTGGCAAATGCTATTTCTTGCAGGAACATTACAAATCCACTAGGTTCAAATTATTGATTCCTTAGGCATTTAGTCCTACATAGAATACATTATTTTGGCCGAAACAGTCAATGCAAATTAGACAGAAGTATGTCTGGAACACAGCCATATTCAAACTGCAAGATGAATAGACTTTCTTCTTTCTGTCAAGTGCTGAAGGAATACAGAAGGGAAGAAATAAACAGAATTGAAGTACCTTTTATTGAACAGGATGATTATCAAAGTATTCTGTCATTCTAAATACATACAACATACAAATATGCCCTGTAAAGCATACAAAATCTCAACTGTATTTAATATATTACATATGAAACCATATTGCCGTTATCCTTATCTGCTTTCACTCCCGGAAGATGATGGTCCACTCAGTTTGCTTCTGGTTGTAAGAGAGCTCACAGCAAGTTAACCAAAAAAAAATCGTACTAGACTTAGATGCAAGACATGGGAGACTGCCTTGCCTTGGTCTCAGGACCTTTGGTCCATCCTTGACACAGTAGGTTAAAACAGAGCCAGTTTGTATAAAAAGCATCAAAATCCACTTGGAGAAATTGCCTAATTGATCCAGCAAATGTACCCTGATAATTCGTGTACTGAACGATATCTACATAATAATACATATGCAAGAATCTGCATCTTCATCATCAGAATCACTAACATCGCTGCAGATGAACAGGAGAAAGGGTGAGAGACTAGTAACTCCACAATAAATCTATAAACAATTATTCAACATTGATGTAGATAATAGTTGCTCTTTTGGTAAATCTGTTTTCCAATTTTAACTGGTATTACAAGTAGATAGGGAGATTGTTTATTTCAATCTACGGAAATGCAACCAAGCAGATTATCTTGAAAAGGATGTCTTGGTTTGAGCAATCAATAAAGATGTGGTAAACCAACAAATTTTGGAATAAATTGTATTCCCAATTCCTTTAGTGCGCCAAAAACATGTAAACACAGTAACACGCTAAGGGACAACTGAGGAAGTTACTTCATATGTAAATCAAAGAGTGCCCTTATGTGTAAGCAGACACTTCTGTGCTAGATCAAGGGATAGTTCAGGATAATGCTTCACCAGAATACAAGAGATATGAAGGTTCCAATGATCAAACAGACCAAAGATATAAAGGTTCCAACGATCAAACAGACCAAAGATATAAAGGTTCCAATGATCAAACAGACCAAAGACATGAAGGTTTAGTGTAAATCTGCATAACTTCACAAATTGGATGCATAACTTCGTCAAAGATAACTATTTTCTTTAACAAAAAGAAAAAGGAAACTATGTCTTGAAAACATGGAAATTAGACTGACCAAACCTAGATATTCAACTGACAAACCTAGACTAAACATATAATAATAAAAAAATCGTGCACTACATTAAAATGGAACCTGAATTGACCAAATCTCATAGTATTACTAACAATCCACTGCCTCAAAATCAAACAGTTTTTCTAGAGTAGGAACAGTAGATAATCACTGCAACTCCCGTTTGTAACAAATAGCCAGTCAAGTAATTAGCTGAACTCCAATAAGCTAAAGGTCTCCCAGCAGATGCTAAAATTACTTCTGTATATGATGCAAACTATCTTTTTTCAGGAAATACGAAACCTATGATTGCAGGAAAATGCACTAAGAAAGACTACCACTGGATAAACAAAAAAGGTGGTTAGAGGCTTGCAAGTTGCAGCTATGTCAGAAGCCCATGGAAGTAAGAGGAAAGGCAAACCCCAAAGAAGTAAAGTTGGCTGGTAATGGTCATTACAAAAGACTAAACAAGAAGAATGGCTTATGTAAAATGGATAATGTTGGAGAGCAGAATTGAAAATTAAGTGTCACCACAGCTAAAAGGACAATTAAAAGATAAATGAAGATGGTGAATTCTGGAATTAAAGTTCGGCTGAAATAACATCTCAAATCAAAGTCGAAAAAATAGAGCAGAACACCAACAAGAAATAGGAGACAAGGATTTGCCAAGAGTTTACAGGTGTCAGATACCCTGTATCCACAATAAGGTAGAAATACATGAGGTAGGGGCTGCTCTTTATATTTCATCTTGCAGTGAATATGCTTTCACTTTTGCTTTATTGGGAGCCATGGTTATAAAGAGTTAACTGGTTAGTCCTTTGCTTTTCAGTTTTCACTCTAACATTTCCCAAGAAGGCTTGATAAATTCCTTCAATCTCCTTAGACCAAACTTCTACCCTGATGGAGGAAAGTTACTAACCCCAAGCTGTCATCCTGATTCCTGACACTAGTCAGGTAATTCTGTTAATGGAGCAGGCAGAAGCAACAACACCTTCGTTGAGAAAACTCAAATAGGTCAAGCTCAGCTCACAACAAAATTGCCGAATCCAATTTAAAAAAAAAAAATCTCAATGCATAATGAAAAATGCAAACATAGTCATAAAGGCATTCAGGTCAAAAAGTGCCAATCAATTTGGACAAAATCTAAAACAGTTTGACATGACCAAAAAGGCAAGTGTTCTTCTTTATAGTCAGAAAACACATCAAAACATTTGCAAAGTTCACATATCGTATAAGCATCCATTATAAAGAAAACCACCACAGCTAAACCACATCAAAGCTCAAACAGGTAAATTAAATCATAAAACTACATCATGAAACCAAAAACACCACAAACAACAAGCATAACTAAACAAAGAAATCAAAATTCCTATAATTTGATCAAGACAATGCATAAGTAAAGAAATAGAATTCAGCAAATACATTACCTTGGTTCGAATTCCAACACCTCAACAAGCTTATTCCCATTCTTATCATTCCACTGCACTTTTCGTCGGGTTTTATTCGTTTTCCTTGACATACCGCCTCTCCGAGGCGGCAACAAAGAATTAGACTCACTATCTTCATCTCCATTAACATTTTCCTCAACTCTTTGAGAGTCTGTGGTCTCCGACTTCTCAGTTTTACAGCCATTAGTAGCATCCTTAGCATCCGTATCCATTAACAAATTCGATGCACGACCAAGAAAAACGCACACCCGATATCCAAATTCAACCAGAAACTATTTAAAATTCTGTAATTTATCAAAAACCCAATCGACCCAAATCCCTGATGTTGAAGAATTCGCAAACCCTAACCCTAAAGTTCAAATCTTGCAGGTCATCACGGACGTGAATTGCCATTTTCCCCAAAGTCAACGCCCATTCTCGACACGACCGGGGCTTGAATAGCAATGAGATAAACTAGAAAACACGATCAAATTTCGAAAGAGAGAAAAAGGAACCTGATAATTGCTAACCAGGGAGATAACTGGGAAAAGTTTCACATTTTCCCGAGAAAGTGACGGAAAATGTACAGTTTCTTAGATCCTATACGAAATGAAAGGAACGGGTCTACTATTCTGAACCCATTTTGGTGCGAAAAAACAAATGAATACTAACAATGAGAGTTTCTGATTTTATTTTGTTGTGTTTCTTTGAAGTGAGAGGGGATCAGACCCATAATTTGATAGTAAAAAAGTAAACGACTCACAACAATTTTCAGCGTTTACTTTTTATTTATTTTCTCAGTTTTTAGAGGCTTACACGTGGCATAATATGGGGCTATGTGTGTGTTAGTTAATATCGTTGTAACAGTGAGGAGTTGGCGGTATGTTCACTGTGAATATACACCGAAACGTACAACAAACATATTTATATTTTCCTTTTATTAAAGCACCTAGTACATTCTAGTACCAAAAAATAAAACACAGTACATTTTTGTCAATTATGGTGCAACTTGTAATGCTAGAGTCAATCGCTTACTCGATAAGCCGGCCAACTATGTTTATGCATGCACTATTTTTTTTCCTTCTAATGTTTAAAAGAAGAATTCAACAAACGTCGAACTCTAATATTGTCGTCACGTGAATATTAAATTTACAATTTGTGAGTTGTCATGTCATTTCATAAAATTGACGTTATGAGATGAATCTATTCGAAATTATGTTTTTATTATGAACGGGAAATGAATAGCCGAAAACTCTTTTATCATTGAAAAGAGAAGTGACATCGCACTAACAGCTAAGCAGTTATTTTATTATATTTGAACTTAGCCAAAAACAAAAGTGGGGTAAAATTTTGTAAGTGGTGACTCATGATTGCTGCTAATATCACTATTTACATGTGGGTGGTCATTTTTAATTCCCATAGATGTCATTTCAACACAAGTCATTTTTAAGTTGTAAGTCATATTAACGTAGCAATAATGAGGTTACCTGATTGTCCTACATGAGTTTCTTTCCTATTAGTATAAGCCATACATCTTGTGCCACTATTTGCAACTTTGACTTCTTTATTTTTAGGGGAATTTTGATGGGGCCATCCCACATGTTCTTAGAAGAGATAATCCGGCGGCATATATCTTTCTCACAACAACGCATCTCATGCAAAATATCTTAATTTTATTTGGCCATTAAAATAATTATAATGTAACTCGTGTAAGAGTCTAGATTAGTGGTAATCCCATAATTTATATTGTAATTAGACCCATCCTCATCCAAGAGATCTCAATGCTTGAGAATTTTTTATTTTTTATTTTTTACTTTTTGGAGGCTGTCAACAATGAAAATTGATTCGTCGAACGGGTAAATTACCTAATTCGATTTGTGGTTAAAATATAATGCGATTGATTAAATAGTTACATTTATTTATCATAGAGTAAATGTTGACTTATATAATAATAATAACTCGCTAAGAGATTCTCTTAATAAGAAAATGAAAGCAAATTTGTAATTTTGTAATTTGAAGCAATCTCTCTTCCAAAGAATGGTGGGGACAAACACTCGACATCCCATCATATTGCAAACCTAACCAACTGATGGCATGGTTTGAAGTCTTCCTTAAATGATAGTTGGATCTCTAATCAAGAGTCAGTACTCAATGGTTCACCACGATAAATATACTCAATGCTCCACTGTATATAAATTTTTGTTTTATCCTACGCCAATAAAACTGTCGTTAATGATATTTGAACTCATAATCTTCTCCGATGATGTGATTGGATTGAGGGTTTAACCAATTCAGATGTGTTAAAATGGAAGATATTACTTTAATGTCTTCTTTACTCTAATTTTTTTTTTCTTTCTCAATAACTTGGATTGCATGCAAAGGCATAAAGAAAACAAAACCTACCAAGATGAGGATGCTGACAGAAAATCACTTTAGTATGTTCTTTTTTTCTGACAAGTTAGCATTAGCAGCAGAGAAAGAGACAGTTTGCTTCAGAGGTTGCTAAACTTGAGTGCAAGGTTGAACTTAAATTTTACTCCAAGTTCATACCCTCCAAAAGTAGTTTGGGTGAGAAACTGTATATCACACTATACATCCCTCTACATAAGTTCCATTTGATATGAGAACAAGATATCAGAGGTAGAAAGATAACTTTCTGGAGGCAGGATGGCATGCTTAGAGAGGGCATCCCCAGCTTTGAAGAGAATCCTGCTCAAATTGTACCGGTAAGTATATTTTCAGTATTCGTGCTTCGATTGCCTAATTCGAGTTATGCATCGTAACAAAACAATAATGTTAAGATTTTGCAGTGCTTATTAGCAGCTGTTTTGCTATAAGCATATTGCATTTTTGTTTGAAAATCTACATTACAACAATGTCTCATGTCTGCATGCATGAAAAGGGTTAACTAGCATATTGCATTTTTGCTATAGTCATTGATGAAACAGCTTATTTGCTGAACTAGCAGAAAAAGCAGCATCTCCATCCACTTCATAATTTAACAAGTTACAAGGTAGTGTTTTGCGAGCCATCGATAGTGAGTTACAGAAATGGCGACCTTCTATAAGTGTAGGAAGAGTGAAAATTAAATTGATATCAAGAAATATTGGAAGGAAAATTCCACATCATAAAATTTCTTTTGTAAAAAGTACAGCCGAAGTGACAGATTTAACTAATCTTGACAATATACATAGTAGGAATTTGGTGACAGGAAGATGTGGTATCCAGGTAGATAAGCATTATGTGTCCAGCAATAAGTTGTAGGGAGGATAGACCTGTATGGTTCTACCACTAAAATCAGCAACTGCAAAAAACTTCACCACATGGAAAAGAAAAGTCATGTTCAGCATCATTGTCCAAACTCAAAAACAGCCTTTGTGGGATGTTTTTGTGGTGTTTAACTAATAATGGAAGCAACATGATAAAGTACTAAAAACTTTTCCCAGCGGCTGGGAAAAAAACAATAACAGAATAGCATAGAGGAGATTACCATATCATCAAAACAAGGAAATAACAAGAACTAATATGGTCCCCATCACATAAACAGAACTGTTATAATGATACGTGAGCAAATGAATAAAATTTGGATATTGGATTCTTCCAAAAAGTTCAAAAACTTGTTAATGGATTGGAAACTGACTATGGAAGGATAACTTTGCTAAAAAAAATACTAAATTTAAATCATATACATCAGAACTTTTGGAATCAATGTCGTGCGTGTATGCGATGCTTCTGGTTTTCAGTGTGAATCACTTATCAACAAATTCATTAGGCTTAGTATAAAAAAACAAATGTTTGAACTCAGATACTAATGGTCAATATGGCAGGGCTTTTAGACACTGAAATTAGAGTAAATACAATTTCTAAAGCTTATACAATCTACTGTTTTCTTCAATATATTTAGTAACCAAATCTGCGAAACAATGAATCTGTCAATGGTTTTCTAAGTAATACTCATTCTGACGATTAGTATTGTTGCTTTCATAACAGTGAAAACAAGTCCATAGAGATTGATCATCACTTGTATGAATTTGGGTCTGTGGAATACCATATCCAGGTAAGCCTTGGTCTTCAGAAATCGAATTTGAAATATTCTAGTCAATCTGTTCAGTGTTCATTTTCTGCCTTTCTACCTAAAATCAGTCAAAGCCTTCAGTGGAAAAGCATCAAGAAAATGGTTTTATCATGCATCCTCAAGATTCAAAATCAACTCACATAAAAGACTAAAATTTAAAAACATGATTAGCATTTTAGGATTTAGGAATTTCACTGGTTCTTTTAAAGAAATCAATTTTAGAGGAACGACACCTTCATGTTTAGATAAAATAATGTGTGAGAATTAGTGTGAGTGGTCAACACCTAATCATATGGGTTTTCCAGCAAGCATTTTAGTAACTTTTATGATGATTTTCTTGAAATGAAACAGTCTTCAACATCAGATGCACATTATACCTACTTGTCAGTATCAACCCCGCTCCTTTCCCAAGGAGTCATACTACCAAACGGGATTTCGCATTATACTAAACAGATGGTAAAGGGAATTTGTCCGGATGTTGTGGAGATCATGGAACCTGCGAAAGAAGGATACCAGATTACTTTGAGACTTGATTTGTCTAAAATTCCAAATGGAAAAGGTTTGACAATCTTTCACATTACCTCAATAACATATAGAAAAATTTAATCATATTATTTGTCTTAAACGTCGATATTTCTTAATGCATGACCATCTACTTTGATAAGTCAGTACACATGGAGCTTCTTGCTGTTACATTGACTATCTCATTTTGAGTAAATCAATGGTCAGTTTGATAGCCAAAAGAACAAAAAGAATGAAACTTTGTAACTACTTACACTAAGCAATGTTTTCTTGGATTCCAAGCTCCTTTTTCCTCCGCTCCCTAAACCAGAAATTATAAGAAGATGACATAAGTTGTCCATATTGTTACACACCACTACATTGGTGAAAGTCCGAAAACAAGTCTGAATAGTAAATTTGGAGACAGCTGTGTCCTGTACACTAGTACTTAATTAGGTCCTGAAGTACTGTATAACCTAGTTTTCTGACTGTACTGTTGAGGCAGACTTCTTGTCCACAGTTTTGTAGTTTTTGTGTTGGTCACAAAATTCTGCTTCTTTAGAAAAATTGACAGAATGAAAAATGCTTAAGCTAACATGGTAAAAATTTACAGTGAAATTCTGCTAAGATTTTCTTGAATCATATTCATAATTCTATTCATGAAATTCGTTTTTCTTTCTCCAGATTCTATAAAGGTAATTGCAGACATTTCTGCTGTGCAAGCAGTAATCTTAAGTTCTCAGCTGAAAGAAATGTTGATGAATGTCAGCTCCCAAGATACATTTCAAGGAATGTATAAGACAATCAAGCTTGTATATCACCCAAGAGAGCCTTTCTTTATTGTTAGACAGGTAAACTTCCTTCCTAAGGGGAACATCAGACTACCATATAATGCAGAACAATACTTGTCACTTTAGAGATAAACACATAAGACCACCATATAATGCATGGATTTTAATGAAGGTACTCATGTTTTGACAGCCACAGAAAATCTTAGCAGTATTCCCGATACGTTTTAAAGACAAAACAGACGTCATTATTGCAACAGCCTTCTTTCAGGTTTGTGGCTGATGCAGTGAAGTAAATATTTTCTCATTAATACTAGTAATGAAATCACACTCTATTTCCTATTCCTAACAAAAATTGGTTAAAATTTTCTTTTCCTCGATTTTCTATTTTGATCCCCTTCTGGGGAATGGAGACAGGAACTTATGGATGTTGGAAGTTCTGAAAAATGGGCCAAAGCACCTCCTTGTTGCTGGTCACCCATTCCACCTCCAGAGTTAAGAGGAGAACCTTTTGAAGATTTGAGTACCAACGGAGGATTTGTCTCTTTTGGTATCTTCTTAGATAACAGTCTTTAAGTGCAAAAGTCATGAATTGAGTGGTTACAAACCAAATTCTATTCACCATTAGTCCAAATAAATGGAACAAAAAGTACTCCAAATATAAACTTTCCTCTTAAGCGCCATGAATTATCCAACAATAAGTTAGAGAAAGATGGAACACTTTTTTATAAATCCTATAATAATGTTTCTTATTTAAATAATAGCATCAGCTATTGTTTTATCTTTTTTAATTTATGGTTGGCTTTTCATATACCAGATAAAGATTTGGTATACTCAGTCTAATACATGTGGTATTAACTCATATGCAGATATTTCTTCACGCCATGTCAAAGGTAAAAGACTAGACAAGACTGTATGGAGTTTGTTGAATTTCTATGCCTATGTTAAATACCATGTAAAGGTAATAATTCTACATTGTTTTTTGGTTTGTTTTTTCCTTGTGAAAATTCATCCTTAGTATTCTAGAAATTTTTAAGCATAGCAATGGTTACATTTTTAGCTAACAAGTTTGTTCAACCAGAGCACCAGAAGTTTTATTCAGAGAAGGATGAGAAATCGTTTGCAGAGATTAGTTGAGGTACAGAACTGAAACCCCTTTCATACCCAAGAAACTCAAGACCAATGTTTACGAGTATACAATTTCTTTTCCTTCTCTCATATCAAAAGGAATTTTGGATTGAAGACCCCGAAAAAGATGAGAGAACTAATATTCCTTACATGCTTGTAGGTCCTGCATAAGAGAAGCACGCAGGAAGAAGAAAAAGAAGAAGAAGAAGAGGGAAACCATAAGGTTCAAGGTACGGTTTCAGTCTGTATACTTTCACAAACTCATAATAAGTAATAAAAAGATAGCTGTAAAGTAAAGGAATGAGCTAAGAACTTCCCTCAGAAGGAGGCAGCAGCTGGTGCCTTCAGTTTCTGATGGACAACAAAGTTGGAATGATGAGCTTAGCTTAAACTTCATTACCACTTATTAAAAAAAAAAAAAAAAAAAAAATACCATTACTGATTCCGTGCCATATATGAAATAAAGTATTTAAAAAAGTTATCAAAAACAGAATCTTCACAATGATATAATGACTGGTAAGTCCATTATTCTTAGTAACTTCTGTAAGAGAGATATGGTAGACCAACAACAATTCATATTTTCTTAGAATCTGGTTATAACTCTCTCATTGTTTGCTTTCAAGCAAATGCAGGATGCATGTTCATGAGAAAAAGGATCAATGTATCAAAACCTAAAATTCTAAAACGAAGATATAATGACTTGAGCGGGAAGATCAAGAGAATCCGTTCGCGAATTAAAATCCAGGGATTTGGGCGTTTTCGTCGACGATGGTTGAAAATGCCAAAGTTTTCTTCTTCAATGAGATATACCAAATTAGATTAAGTTCGTTCCATATCAGGACAGAAGTTAGGATAAAGAATCATTGTCCTATACTGCTTCTTATTCAGAAACATACCATGACATTTTTTCATCACATTTAAATAGCAACTGAGTGCTGTTTTAAAGCCTTCATATTTATCAAACTATAGTGACATAACTGCTTAATTTGTATGTCTTAATATGTCATTCAGTGAAAGTCAGATAAACAAAAGCAGACAACATGTTGCTTAAAATATTCAAAGGATTCAATTTGCTTTAGAATTGAAAATAGAAATAAAAATAACCTCGCAACCATTTGGTGCTTATAAAGTTGTGGCAACATCAATGAAAGAACAAAGTAAAGAGCACTAAGACAGCAGATATGTATAAACTCAAAACTTGAAAAATTAATATAGACATAGATTTGGAAATTACATTTTAGCCAAATAGAGGATAGCAAGATAAGTTTTTGGGGAGCTAGTTTAGTTGCTGACGAAATAAGCAACAGTTTGCGATCCGAACATTCAAACAGAAAGATCTGAACATAAATAGCATCAAATAGTATTTTACCTTTTTTTTTCCTGGATTATATTAAAAGGTCTAGGATTGACTTACCAGGAAATTTTTCAGCTGCCACAGTGAATCATAATCATAGGACACCTTAAAATTTTCAGTTGTTACTAGTATCTCCAACTTCTCAGGAACCCTTTCAAATTTCAACTCTCATTCTCCTTCCTTCAAATGGATGCGGTTCATTGTATGCTTGATTTTTGAAGAGTGACAACTTTGAATGCAGATGGTAAATTATTGATAAACATCTGAAAGTAAATGATTTCTGTACCAAAGTATGTATGTAGCCACGAATTTGCATCAGATGCAATGGCCCAGATTGTAAAAGTTTGCGTTAGGCTACCAATGCACCAGATGCATTGCCATTACTTATTTTGAACTCACAAAAGTCTTAATAACATGCCTTATAAGGAGCGCCAAAATTGAAGGTAGATATGCGGTATCGACAAAGACAGATTACAGGTGCTTATGTTTTTATATTCTTTATTTTTTGAAATGTAAGTACTAGTATTACTGATCATATATATCGAAAAGTATGCTCTTTTAGATCATAAACTCTTTATAAGGATTACAAACACATTGAAAGAAAAAGAAAAACAAGAGGCCAAAGAGTGTGAAAAAGGTCATGTATGTATTGACCAACAATTTGCAGCCATTCGCATTTAAGTCATGAATGTTGCAGTGATTTTATAAGCATGAACTCTAATACTTCCGCAACATTCAGAACACAACGAAAGTTATCCATTTACTACAACTATAATACAGAGTAAGCATCTAATACTTAATTTAAATTCATGATCTGAGACAATCCAATATCAAATAACCGCATGCCATAAATTTAAATTTTATAAAAAAGAAAAGAAAAAAAGTAAACACTAGCGACCTGAGAATGAACAAATGAGTAAAATCTCCATTATCTCTGAAAGTTTCTACCAAAATTGACGGTAAACAAAAATAGAACATACATTCATTCCATATCGAGGTCGAGGCTAGAAGGCATCAACACATGCCCCGAATCAAGCTGCGCTAGCAACGGGCCACTGGCCTCACTACACCTCAAATTCCAGTTACTTGCCACCAAAGCAAACAACATCAAACTCAATAGCAAGACTGCAATTGCATGCCCAATGAACAGCAGCGTCATCAAAGAAACACCCCTCAAACCATCCTCCTCAAGATCACATTTCCACTCAGCATTCTCCTGGTTTGGCCAAACTGACATTTTCTTGCACCCTTTTAATCCAAATGCATCAGTGTACAAGGACAACCCAAGTTGCAAAATCCAAGTGCCCTTTAAGACCAATCCAGAGGACAAGAAAAACTCGGCGCAAAACGAACAGGGCCTAATTGATAAATACAAGGAACAAACAGCACAAACAAGGGTCAATGTACCTAATATATCATACATAGCTCCACCAAGACCCGAAATTCCCTTGCCGATCACCGAATACTCGACCAGGAACGAAATGGCTGCGATAACGAAGACGAACCCTTCATCGATATGCAAAGTGTCAATATTTTCACGGCAGATGATCAAAATGATGAGTGCCCAGAACATGAAAATGGCTGCTGATTGCTGGAAAAACGCGAAACGATACGTGGGGTGGCCCGAAAAGGCCAAAAAGATAAAAATTTCGGAGAAGGAAGCAATGGGGAGGGCTATGGTGAGAGTGTACAAATCAAAGTTTTTCCATTTGGGTTCTGAGAAATACCAGATTTTGGATCGGTAGAGAGATGGGTTCTTGAGGTAGAGAGAGGAGGAGCAGAGTAGGCGACGTAGGCCTATGGGAAAGAGCAACACGAACGCTGAGAAATGGGTTGCTAGTGATGCCATGTGAATTGTGAAGCAGCTGTGAAATTTGTTGCGTTTCTCTCTGCTTTCTGTATCTTTCTGATTTTCCTGCGTTTTTTAGTTTTCGTTCCCTCGTCGACGTTGTGAGGAGAGCTGTGAAATTCAGAAACGGTTTTTTGTGTTTTTCTGGTTTTGGTTTTGGGCTCAAATTTTCGGAAAGAGAATGTTAAAAGTTAAAACCATTGGCCAAATGACACTTTTCACCTTTTTCATCTTTTCTACTGTGGTATTTTTTTGTTGTTACATTGAACGCGATCCTAACTTTAACTTATATTAATTATTACATTTCAAAGATTTTTTTTATTTTTTTATTTAGAAGAGATTTCAAAGACTTATGTTTTCACTTTTCTTCTATTATTTACGCACCATAATGTTGTCTCCTCATATTATAATATATGGTATTATATGTAATAATGTGACATTCATATCTAAGTAAGTATTTTCCCTAACCTACTACTGTGAGCAAGTTCATATCATCATCTTGCCAACATGAGCCTTCACATTTTTTATTCCCCTTTATTCAACCTAGGAATACCGCTGCACATGCTAGGGCACGTGCCTTATTTTAACGTTGCAAACACAAGATTTGATTATTTGGACGAATGTTGTAAACACTTGGTAACTACGAGGATAAAATCAAAAAAATTGAAACTACAAGAACGAAATTAGATAAACTATGTGGACCAAATGTATTTCTCACCTTAAAAAAAAACATTGATACTCATTGGACGAGTCATTCTATAGTAACGGCCTTACATATGACCCTTGGATAAGGCCCTATTTCTTGACTATTGGATTAAATTGATTAGCCGTTTGATGAAATTGGTTAGTATGATCCAACGGTTAAGAAATAGGATCTCACCTAAGGGCTTTATATAAGGTCATCACAATAGAATTGTCGCTCATTGGACACCCCTTAGTTGGGCTTTTGGGCTCAGATGAAGCCATGAGTAAGATAGAGCCCATGAGAGGCCCACTTACTCCTTTTTTCTATTTCTTTTTTGTGTCAACACACTTCCTTTTACTCATCTTCAAGCCGAACCGGAGCTAGTGTGCGGTTTCATTCCAGCTCACCCTTTTTCTGATGAAGAAGAAACCACTAAATTTGCCTAGACCCTGAATTTTGTTGTCTTTCATTCAAATAATTGTAAAACCCCACCGGCCACCCTTTTCTTCTTTGTCACTCTGCAAAGTTCGGGGGTTGGAGCTGGGTCAATAAAAACTACAAATAACCATGCTTACTTCAATTACCTCTCAACGGCTGAGACCCTTTCTTCTTCTTCATCTCCGTCACACTCAAATCCTCGTATATTCCTCTCTTCCTCACTCTGTTTCCACCAAACCCATTTCGATTCACAACCCTTCTAAACCAGAACCGCAATCAAGTTCAACAATTTATGACCACACCACGGTGCGTGAAACGCTTTCTTCTTACTGCAATGACTGGAAGAAAGCCTTGGACTTCTTTAACTGGCTGGAAACTGAATGTCACTTCCTACACTCCACTGTAACCTACAATCGCATGCTTGACATTCTTGGTAAGTTCTTTGAGTTTGAGCTCTGCTGGAACTTAATTCAAAAAATGAAGCAGAACCCAGTTTCTGTTCCTGATCATACTACATTTCGTATACTGTTTAAGAGGTATGTATCTGCACACCTTGTAAAGGAAGCTATAGATACTTATAATAGATTGGAAGAGTTTGGTTTGAAGGATGAGACCTCCTATTGTAATCTTATTGATGCTCTTTGTGAGTATAAGCATGTGATTGAAGCCCAAGAATTCTGTTTTTGGAAGAACAAAGATTTGGGTTTTGATAACAGTACTAAGCTCTATAATTTACTTCTTCGCGGGTGGTTGAAAATGGGGTGGTGGGGTAAGTGTAGGGACTTTTGGGAAGAGATGGATAGGAGAGGTGTTCGTAAAGATTTGCATTCGTATTCAATATATATGGACATATTATGCAAGAGTGGAAAGCCGTGGAAGGCTGTGAAGTTGTACAAGGAGATGAAGAACAAAGGGATCAAACTGGATGTGGTGGCATATAATACGGTTATTCGTGCCATTGGTCTTTCTGATGGTGTTGATTTTTCAATGAGGTTGCTAAGGGAGATGAAGGAATTGGGTTGTCAACCAAATGTCGGGACGTATAATACAATTATAAAGCTTTTGTGCGAGAATGGGAGATGTAAGGAGGCATTTTCGTTGCTTCATCAAATGCCTAGGATGGGATTACTACCAGATGTGATAACGTATCATTGCATTTTTAAGCATCTAGAGAAGCCAAATGAGATTCTTAGACTGTTTGATAGGATGACTGAAAGTGGGGTTCAACCAAAGATGGACACTTTTGTAATGCTTATGAGGAAGTTTGGAAGATGGGGATTCCTCAGACCAATGTTTCTTGTGTGGAATAGGATGGAAAAACTTGGGTGTAGTCCTGATGAGTCTGCTTACAATGCTTTAATCGATGCTCTGGTGGAAAAAGGTATGTTAGACATGGCTAGGCAGTATGATGAAGAGATGCTAGCAAAGGGGCTTTCAGCTAAGCCAAGGGAGGAGTTGGGGACAAAACTAGTGAGCTGTGAATCTGATGATGGGTAATTGCAATATGATTTTGATGCTTCGAAAGTACCTACACATGCATCTGGAATACACAGGCATTTCCACCTGCATTTTTCTGTTGAAAAGAAAATGGGAGCTCAGGAATACCATCTAAATAATGCAAACAGTGCTGAAGGATATGGTATTTATGGCTCCCAGGTACATGTTATTATGAAGGTGTGCAGCTGAGAATATTGGTTACACTGAGGAAAGAGTTTGGGGTGGTAACTGCAGATCATTCGACGACCTTTTGTGCTGAGCTTGTCATAGCACGGACACCTATTTCCTGCTCATAATAAAACTAAATGTTAAAGACCTTTTTTATCTAGGACATGGATGTGTGGGTAAATTTGCCTGCAAAGCTGATATTTGGAGCCCAGAAGCATGGCTTCCATTGGTTCAGAAGTAGGCAAAATGTAAGGAGAGGATATTCTTGTCAGTGCCCTTGTTCTTGCCGATGTGTTGGAATTGTTTCCAAAATTAGATTCCAAGGACATAGTTGTTCATCCATTTTGTCTTCCACTCTAACGGTCATGGAAACCCTATGATGATATTAAGCAAGTTGCCAGTGGTGACAGTATGCAAGTTATTGGTGTCTAGCTGCACACTGATATGGGTAACTTTATCGTTTCTTTCGGGACATCTTATAACAATTTTTCTTCTTGTTTCCTTTTTTAGTTGCTGGGGAGGGGTGTTGTCAGTTTTAACAATTTCTTATTGGGAAAACTTCTCAATCGATTCCTAATGAGCAATTAAATTTAGAGTGAGAAACATTTTTGCTTGTGTCTGGAAAATTGAATATGAAATTGGATGCACTGTATTGGGCACTTAAAATAGTTATCGGAGTCTCTGTTATGTTTTCTTAGAGCCTTTTCTCCCTTCCATAATTATTTTATGCAGTTGCTAGCTTAAATATTACTCATTTTAATATATGTTAGTACAGTTGGTTTTGTACATTAGCAGCCTGGGTGAGTTGATGTCTTCTTTTATTTTCTCTCCTTTCATTGCATGTATCCAGTGGACCTGCGACCACTGCTTTGGATTAAAACTGTTTGTTATATTGGTTGTCCAGAGTCCAGACTATGCTTCTGTTGCCCAAAAAGTGTTACTTTACTTGGGATCATATAGAAAAGCCAGTACCCAAGTTAGAAGAAAGAGTTGGACTCCTAGAAGAAGGATCTTGCATGGATGCCACAATCCTTTCCTTAATGGTTCTTTGCAGCTTAAAATGCAGGAAAGCAAAGACTTTTGTACTTGAGATGTAATTTTGGGGACTTGTGTGGTTGAAATGCTTCATCTTTGGCGTACAAGTATGTGTAAGGAAACTTGTACTTGTATAAAAACTAATGCCTTGATGTTACGTACATTCTTTCTTTTCCCTTCATTGTTGGTTTATATTTCTGTTTATAGAATGGGAGATTTGCTTTCTTCTCTCTTTGTTCTTAAACTTTGCTCTACTGATATTATTTGCGTTCTTGGGTGATTCAATCGGTGCAATTTTAAATGAACAATTTGAATACTGATCTGTTTGAATCCTATGTGAAAAATATTTGAAACTGAAGTTAACTAGGGTTTTTCATTTGTTTGACAGAGTAAACAGCCAACCAAGTCTTAAGCAGATCTATATATAGTGCAATTCCAATCTAGAAACAATGTTTAGTTTTCACCCAAGGAAGCACTCTAGTGATCACATCCTGGGAAGTGCCATTAATTATACCCTTCCATGGTTTACCAAGTTCCTGGATGTAGCAGCACCTGAAATTCAGTGTTCTTCTCTTGTCGGTATTGTTCTTTATTTGAAAATCTTTGGACCTCCCTGATTTTTATATTATCAGGTTTGATTTTCTTGATTCTCTTTCCTTTTTTCCGTCTTTTTATTCCCTTCCTGGCTTTCAGGATACAATTGCAGTTCCTTGCTTATATTGTTTTGTTTAAGTCTACTTGGCTTGTTTGTGGTCTTCAAAGAAATAATAAACATACATGTCATTACCAGTCTCAGAGAAATAGATTTTGGAACATCAGTTTAGTAGTTTCTAAATTTAATTTTTTTAACATTTTAAAAAGAAAAATTCCCGTGGAAATGTTTGTTCAGCATTGTTTTTTTCAGGGCAAAGTTAGGAAGGGGTAGGAGAGTTTTCTCACAAACACCATCAAGGTGTCATGGACGTTTGAATCTAAGATCACTGGTCTGCAAGTCAAGTCCTTTTTCCACTAGGCTCGATCTCATTGAGATATTTGTTCAACATTTTAATCGTGCTGTTTTGTCTAGGGTTTCGAAATTCCAATTTTCTTGGAAAGCTTGCACTTTTTTCCTACAATGACACTTGCGATGTGCATCAAACACCGTCCTCAGGAAGCCATTTTAAAACCATTCTCCGAGTCTACTTATGACTTCAAACATTCAACGTTGAAAATTCATGTTGTTCACATGCAGCTGCCTAGTAGGAACGAAGCTACAAGGACTTGTAAAAGATGCAAATCTCGCCATTTCAACGGTCCCAATGATGTCCTTTGGTTGTTATGCACCATGCAATTTCATTCATAGTTTGCTTTGTAAAATGCCCCTATATGAAAATTTCAATAAAGGGTTCTAGAATGAACGGCCAGGATCATCCCATCGATTACTCAGGGGCTTCTAAGAAGGAGACAAGTGGACCAAACCAAAGACACAGTAGCTAGAAATTCAGATTCAGATCCTCCTAACAAATGGAGACCGTCAGTGCCAACAAGACTCTGCAAATAATACAACATATGTTGTGGAAAACTAAAAACTAAAATCCAAGGCCATCAGTTTATGTGGCTCCTAATAGCTCTTGAACTCTCTCTCACACTGCTATCCAATAAACAAACCAAAGGCTCTCAAAATTACACCAAAAATATCCCCTCCCTTTTCCACAATAAAAGGCCATTAACAACAACTCTCACAACTTCTAACAAGCAAAACATTAAAGCCCGCAAATTTTCACACAGATTAGAGCATAGTTTCTGGTTCTTTCTTTTTCAATGGCAACTTCAATTTCTGCAACTGGGTTTAAAGGAAACTTGTGTTCCTCATTCCATGGAACTTGGGCAACTTCAATGGTGGGGGAAGATTATGCCATGCTGGTGAAATCAGTGCCAAGCCATGTGAGAGTTGGGAAGCCAATCAGAGCACAACCCATGATGAAGAACGTCAATGAAGGCAAAGGTATCTTTGCACCTGCTGTTGTTGTTGCACGTAACATCATTGGCAAGAAGAGGTTCAACCAAATTAGGGGCAAAGCTATTGCTTTGCACTCGCAGGTAATTAATATGGTCTTAATTCCCTTTCTCACTAGCTTTGAGTTAGTCTACACTAAGCTTAGCAGTAAATTAATTCTCTCTTTGGAAACTTGGCTAAACTAAACATGTTTGGGAGGTGCCAACAGTGCTTCTAGATAATTAAAAGCGGTTTTCACAATGTTTTGCCAAAGATTAGACGAAATAGATTTTTGCAGTTACAGAAGTAGAGCCTCGTAGGTGAGAAGTAGAGTCTAGTAGGTTCTTCTTCATAAAACACTTCCAGATAAACTAATGGAAACACTGAAGTTTTTAACAAAAAAAGATTGTGTGGTTCTAAACAAAAGCGCTATACATATACACTCCCAAACATGGAATGAAATGAAATGGTATTTAGAATTGCGGGGCATATAATTAAAGCTGCAAAATCTTATTGTGTAATCATAGTAAGAGTTCGACTCTCGTCCTCTGTCAAACCACAAAAAAAGAAAATTTCATAATAAATAATTATAATAAAGATTTGGTATTTATATAATTTGTTAACAAGTTTGACACGTATTTCTCTGCAGGTAATTACTGAGTTCTGCAAATCCATAGGAGCTGACGCGAAACAAAGGCAAGGACTGATTCGGCTGGCGAAGAAGAATGGAGAAAGGCTAGGGTTCCTGGCATGAGAAAGAAATCAGTAGAGCATGCATGCCTCCATTTTGTTGTCTCCACTAGAAATTTATTGTTATAGTTAATTTCATACTTCATTCCCAAGGACTTCCAGATGCATATACTCGTCCAGCTGGGATTTCCTGAACATCTTTCAGAATGTAAAATTTGTTGTCTGCTCCTCCATATTCATCTCCATCTCCCTCTCCATCTCCATATATTATATAATGCAGTTGTCATGATCATTCTCCAGTTTAGTTGCAATTAAAACTGAGGAATTCGCTTAAAATTCACTTTAAAAGTGATTACATGGAGAATCTCCCTATATTATATGGAGAAGCGTGTGGCCACAATAAAGTCATCATGCACTACTCCCCTATAAAAACATAAATTTGTAAGGAAAAAATTGCACGTTTCCTTTATAAAAACATAGAGGAGTGCAGGCATGAATTCAGACCCCGAGTGCATGCAAATCTTTAATGGCTCATTGGCTACGCAACGTCTATCTATAAGAGGCTTAAATAGACAGACATGGAGTTAGCCAAGTTGACAAGAGCACATGTAGACTTGAACCATTCAATTATCAATTCAAATAAATCACAAGTGTATTACAAACTAAACATACTTTTTAAGTATACTATAGAAATATTCAATATTACAAACAAAACTTAATCAGTACTTGATAAAATTTTCAAAAACCGGAACATAAAGAACAAGATCATAGTACACTAGAGAAAAATAAGTTGACAAATGTTTCCTCCAGCTTTTCTCAACAAAAAATTTGTGACGGTGTTCACAACTTTGGTAATGGAGAGCGAAGACCCGTGCAACAAAACAATTGAGGAATAATCAAACATTGTATCGAGGCTTTGCTGATCTTTCCCTTTTAGAATCGTCCTGCAATAAGAGAAGAAGTGAGAAATAGAACATCAAAATCAAATAACACTTTCAACAAAACATTGAAAATTAAAATCAAATAGCACCGAATAAAATTTACATGGAAGCTGTAGGTGATCTTATCAGTGACATCGATTATCTCCTTCCACTTCCTCCCAATGCCCATCTACATGACAAGATAACAAATTCAGCCACTTGTCCAGATTTCAAATTTGCAACAAAACATGGGACTACAAAACTGTAATGGTTACGCTCTAACCAAAAAAGTGGAATATCAGTTGTGAGACTGTACAAGTAAAAATCAGAGTAGTATAATAAGAGAACTGGTATAAATACTACAAACTGATCTATGCTCTGTTGAACGTATATGCCTGACTCCTAGGGGGAAGGTTCTATACATCAGCCTGGCCAGGTGTCATTTATCGTTCTTTTCTTTTTTCATTAAGTCTACAGCTTATGGCCTCAACTTCAACCTCCCTCTCATTGCTGGAGATCCATTTCTTTTACAAACAGGTCTTGGAGAGCCTTTGTAAAGATAATAATATGACATTGATGAAGATTTTAGCAGATTTGATTTCTCCTTTTCAACTTATCTTTTCTGTTTAAAAAATCACAGCCACTATAAGTGTTTCGATTGTCTAATTTTCTCTTTATTCTTTTTTCTTCAGGGAACAAATGTTTGAGGTTTTAATTTTCCTTTGGTTAAGCATTTCCATTTAAACAACACGCACAAAGCACCCAGCAACAAACACTCATATCAATATAACAAAGACTGTGGTGAAGATTCGAATATGTTGGGGCTTTAACCCTAGTGCTGTTTAACAGCAGAGCAGATGAAGAATCATCAAAAGAGTAAAATAGATCAACCAAACCCACTAACTTAAAGTGTAATTTGAATCACACACACCTGGGCAGCCTCGTTTGCAGCATTCCTAGTCCATAATGCAAGTTTGTCCTGCCTCTGGCGCACACTTGCTACCACCCCGCAAATCTCATCAGCCTCATCAAATTGCTCTCCAATCAGTGCCATCAACTATCCAATGAAATAAGAGCCCATATTATCAGAATTCAAATAAACCCTAATGTAACATGAATCAACCTAGTGCTTAGTCCAATACACACAAAGTCATCTTCAGCCCACAGTGACCAAGATACATCAACTGTTCTCACTGATGGGCAGATGATGAGAGTAATACTCAATGTCCATATAGTTTGGCATGGTATGTTGCACTGTCAATCAAGACAGTTAAGTAGGTGAAATCAAATCTCAATGTATTCCTTCATTCAATATCTGGCAACATAGCATGCCAGACTCTCATTCCTCTACATATGTGTGCATTAATATAATGAAAAATGATGAGGAAAACAACAACTCACGGTCTCTAGCCACATGGTATCAAGGCTGGCCTTACTCCTGCTGGTGACAGTCCACTTCCCTCCATTAGCACACTCAGGATCCTCCCATTTTGGTTCAACCCCAGCCCTGAACAAGTGGAAATCTGCATTTGGTGGAAACTTGCTCGGCTTGAATACCTGATCATACAGACTGCAAATACATTTCGCATCTCAAATTAAAATTGAGGGATTGGAATCAGATTAAAGTCCTGAACTTGAATCATACAACCAAGGTTTGTGGGTCCAAAATTACAAATTTAGAACAATCTGCTAGCATTTTTGTTTTGCCAAATTAACGGGAGAAAGGGAAAAGAGAGAGGAGAGAGAGAAGGAGATCAGTTAAGTGAGAGGTGAGAGATGAATAAAAAGTATAGAATGGTTTTAAAACCTAAAACATAAAGCTTTAAATATTTTTATATCTTTAATTTTAATTCAATACATTCCTAATCATTCCTTCCTCACCTCTATCATATGTGTTCTCTCTTCCCTTTCCTCTCAGTCTCTCCCCTCAAACTTTAATTTAAATTAATAGAATGAAACTATAACAGGATGGAAAAAAAAGAAACTAAAAACTAAAAGAGGCTACGAAATCAAAAGACTAACTGGGTATCGTATTTGACCGGATCAACTAGAATTGTAAGCTAGACATTAAAGCAGGAAAAGATTAACCACAAGGAACAAGGTTAAGAACGTTGGAGCTAGCACTTTTTGTATCAAAGGGAACAAAAGCCCCATCAAGCAATGCATAAATTAAAAAATTCAACCATTTATTTTCCTCTAGATATTCTGGCAAGTTTTCTAATTTTTGGAAACAAATTGACCTATATTCCAATACATTACTTGGCTTAACAGAAAGTTTCACCAAAATTTCCCCAACCAAACAGAAGATAAGGGCATATCAGTTACCAATCAACAAACATGAAAGATCAGCACAAACCCACATCACTAAAAAAAGTAAACAATCTGAAAACACAAAGCAAAAAACAATACAGGGAAGCATAAGAAAACCAAAAAACAAAAGGGGCGGAGATGGGGATTAGGTTTAGATTATGTTATGCATACCACCAGAATTCTTGAACGGTTTCGAAGGTGTAGGCCTTGCGAAGAGAGGAACCCCAAGCAGCACCTTGCTTGGGCTTGGATTGGTTATCGAACCAAAAGGTCCACTTCCTCTCCAGCTTGTGGGGCCCACTGCTCGGCTGTATCTTTGCCTCGGCTGCCGCCGCCTCTAACCCACTATTTTCCTCAGCGTCTAATTGTGGTGGCGGCGCTGCTGCTGCTACCTCTGTCGCCATTGTTGTCTTGTGGAAACCTTTTTGATTCGTCTGTATGTCTCTCGGGGTTGTGTTGTTTGGAAGAAAAAGAAGAGGAGGAAAAGAGAGGCTTGCTTTTTTCGCAGTCGGGCGTTTATATTGTGGAGAATCCGCGGGCCTGCGATTTTGCCCTGACTTGATACGGTGGGTCGGCCCGAATGTAGAATCCTGTAGTGAGGACTTATTTAAGCCCTGATATGAGGCCATATCTTTTAATCATTAGATCAAATTAATTAGTTATTGAATTAAATTAATTATTTTAATATAAAGATTAAGAGATAAGACCCTATTTAAGGATCTTAGATAACACTCTCACTATAAAATGACTCCGGCCCAAATGTACCTAACTAAATGGGCCGAACACCAATCTCACAAACTTGAAAGATCTCTACACGTTATTTTTCCTAATTAGTCACTTTAGTACCACTTCAAAAATCGAAAATATATATTAATGTGCCACTAATATCAAAGTAAAGGGGGAAAAAAAGGACAAGCATATGAATTGTGCAAAATTCCCATGTGGATTCTCTTATGTGAGGCGTTTATACTACTCATAAATGGTTAGACTGAAGCTGGTTGGTTTATGACAACTTAGGCTTTTTGAAGCAGCGTCTCTTTCTTTTTAATATGTATCCACAAGCTATGTTCGCTTTTGATGTTTCATCTGCCTTTAGTCCCCTGTCATTGGACTCATGCTTGTTTGTATTTGGTGCTTTGTATGCACCCTGGTTTTATTCAAGTACCAGTTTGTCCAAACAAAAAAATGTTGGATTGAGGAGAATTAGATTTCGAATTCCTATTGAAGTTGTATATTAAACCATATGGATTGAGGGGAGTTAAATTCCAGATTTCTATTGAAAATGTTTACTAAACCATATGGAATTTGAATAGAAGTGGTACTAATTAGTAAAATGTCGTCGTTGTTAGGTTAAAGTAGATGACAAATTTGGAATTTTTAAAATTGTGTGATGATATAATGGGTATAAAAAAAATAAAAATAAAAATAAAAAAAGAATTCCTAATAGGTTACTTCTCCAGGAATTAGAATATCACATCCCACCCAAGAATTCAATTCCTAATTTTGTGTAAGCCCCACTTACTTTCAATTCCTTGATGTGAAGTAAACGTAGGAATCCTCCATATGGGGAATTCAATCCATGATGAGAATTCCAATTCCTGATTAGTAAACACTAATGGCATGTTTACTAATTCGTAATTGGATTAGAATGAATTGAATTGAGGAGGAGTTGGATTGAGGAGATTTAGATTCCGGATTCCTATTGAAGTTGTTTACTAAACCATATGAATTGAGGGGAGTTAGATTTCGGATTCTTATTGAAGTTGTTTACTAAATCATATGGATTGAGGGGAGTTAGATTCTAAATTCTTATTGAAGTTGTTTACTAAACCATATGGAATTGGGATATGAGTGGTACTAATTACTCAAATGTTTTCATTTTTTGGTTAAAGTAGATAGCAAATTTGAAATTTTGAATATTGTGTGAGGATATAATGGGTAAACAAGATGAATTCCTAATGGGTTAGTTCTCTAGGAATTATAATATCACCTCTCACCCAAGAATAATTCTTCCAAAATCAAGAATTCAATTTCTAATTTCGTGTGGGCCCCATTTACTTTTCAATTCCTTGATGTGAAGTAAACGTAGGAATTCTCCATATACGGAATTCAATTTAATCATGAGAATTCCAATTCCTAATTACTAAACACACCATCAGTGTAATTCATTCAAGTAAGACACTCGATTTCGCGTAGAGCTTGGTTTTCTAGTTCTAGTGTGTCGTCCCTGGCTTGGAAGTGTTATCTCTGATCCTTTCCTTTCCTTCGGAGAGTTCTCATCCTTGGACTTTATGGTTTTTGTAGAATTGTCAGTAATATGGCATGAAACACATTGTTTGTGTATGTCTGTACTTAACGAAGTTATGATTCTTCAGAGCTGATGCTCGTTCTGCTTTGATCCTGTTTTTATTTCCGATCACCGCTCATTTTCTGAAACAAAATGACCAAACACAAGCAAATAGATTGCACAAGATGTTGATCATATTTTCAAATAGATACTCTAATGCTGCTGAAACGTCCATACAACCTAGGATTTGGAACATGCTGCTGTTTCAAGTACTACATATGGTAATTTCTTCAATCTATCAGAAAGAAACATCTTAATTATTTGGGATTTACGTGTTCCTTGGAGATCAGTGGTAACAAATTCTTGGTAATGAAGACTATCATGTCCCAGAACCAAAAAGTAGGATCCAGTATTATCATCAAGTACAATATCTGTTCATCATAAGAGTATTATTCTTAGAAGGGTCCATGCCAAGTTCTTGAGAATCCATATCACGGGATCAGCTATAGATAAGTCTAAAGCACAAAGCCTGATTGCAAGAAATACCATACGGGACGAACGAGAAATTACCAGGACTTGATAAGAAAGCACATGGCATAGGGATTTAGCTGGCTCTAATATTTTGTTTACCTTCTCTTCCATTTTACTGTCCTTCGTTTCTCCTGCCAAAAAGAGAGATTCAAATGTCAAAACTGGAAGCTAAACCATACAGAAGGGACATATTTTTCTCCCTAATATGATAGATAGAAATGAGATTTGTATTGTCACTAAGCATATGATTATGTAACTAAACCTTCAGCTACAGATATTGATGGCATCAATACACTTGTGACACAAGATTTTGGAATTCTTGCAACAATGGGTGGAGAAACATCTTGGTGTTCCTCTGTAGATAAAATCCAATGTCAAATCACCCAATGACCACTAAATACTCCAGAAAAATAAAAGGATGAACAAACATATTCTTTCCTAACATTAAGGAATTGCATCATTCTTTTGGAGGAAGGATTGATCATAGGAGTAAATCAATCAAACAAGCTCCAAAAACTCAATCGGAAATCAGACATTTAAACTGAGACTTCTTTTGTCTGAGGAAAACATATCACAAACTTTTATATCCCGAGTTCACACTGATTGGAATCAACTGATAAACTGATCGCCTAAATAAATAAGAAACAGAAGTCTAATTATAATAAAGTACATTCTTCTTCATTTCAAATGTATGGAATTTGGCATGACACACTTTCATGACCCTACCATGTATGCATAATTGCAGAGTTAAAGAGTACAGACCATTTGTATATTTTTGTGAGAGAGAGTGAGACCGACAGAGAACGTGAATTTCCTTTTTCATTTATCTGGAGTAGTAAGGATTGGTCATAGGTGTAAATCAACAATACAAGATGTGATAACTCAAACTGAAATTAAACATTTAAACTGAGACTTCTTTTGTCTGAACGAAAACATATACTGAATTAATGTCCTAAGCTTCATTAACGATACAAACTTAGACCACGAATGATACAAAAAGATGCAATTTGATAGTTTCGTAAACATTAGGGACATTTTGTGATATTAAGCATTTTTCAAAAAGGAAATAGTACAGCCGCTCAGTTATACACGGTTTTTTTCCTTTTAAAAAAATAAATAAATAAATAGTATGGCCGCACGGCTATACTCCATTTTTTAATTTTTAAGAAGAAATAGTACAGACGGGCGGCTACACTAGGTTTTTAAATTTTTTTAGCTATACATTGTTTTTTTCTAATTTTTTAAAAAGAGAAATAGTATAGACGATCGGCTAAACTTGGTTTTTAAAATTTTTTTCCATAAAAAACGTGTAGCCTTCCTAATTTTCGAAAAAGAAATAGTATAGCCGAACGGCTATACGTGCTTATTTATTTATTTTTTTAATATAGTATAGCCAGTCGGCTATACTCGGGTTTGTAAATAATTTAAAAAGAAATAGTAATGCCGCGCGGCTATATGGTGTTTTTTTTTCTTAGAAATAGTATAGTTGGACGGCTATACCCTGTCTTCCTCATTCCAAATGCAGGGAATATCGCATGACACACTTTTCCTGATCCTCCATGTAGGTTTAATCACAGTTCTAAAGAGTAGACCATTTGTATATTTTTGCAAGAGGTTTGATATCAACAGAGATAATGAACATCCATTTTTGTTGTCTTTTGTTTGTTCTTAACAAAGTTATGATTCTTCAAAGCTGATGCTCGTTCTGCTTTGATCTTGTTTTTATTTCCGATCACCGCTCATTTTCTGAAACAAAATGACCAAACACAAGCAAATAGATTGCACAAGATGTTGATCATATTTTCAAATAGATACACTAATGCTTGGCGCCAAAAAAAATTAACCCGGGTTTTTCTTCCCCACTTTGCGCGACGATTTGTTTGTTTGTCGTGCTAAGTATCTTTGCGCGACCAAATATTTCGTTGCGCAAGATTTTGTAGTTTTGCGCGACAAATTTGTTTTTCGGTCACATGAGTGAATTTTGCGCGACGAATTTGTCTTCGTCGCGCAAATAGTAAAATGTAGTAGTGATATTGGGTAGTCAAGCATATGATGTTAGTTGTGTAAGCGATAATGTAAATATTGTTAGTTGCTTACACAACTTTTTTATTGACTGTATTGTGGAGGACATTATCGCATTGCTTAAAAGATTTGCAGCGCACCAGTTCATGCTACTTTTAGATATGCAGATGGGGCTGCTCGTAGAGTATCACAATTATGCCCTACATAGAGGTGGCCCTGCGTTTGTTGGAAGATTTTTGTTTTTCTTTTTTGGGTACTGTGGAGGTTATCTTTAAAATAAAAAATATAAAAAATGGGGCATCCAGCTACAATGATCCAAGTCATCACATTCACATCAGCTTAAGATAAGGTTTTCTTTTTCTTCAATTATACAACTTGCATTGGATGGTGTGTGCTGTCGAAAAAGTTAAGATAAGGTTTTCTTTTTCTTCAATCATACAGCTTAAGATAAAGAAATTGCTCTACCGACAAGGAGATATTCTCATCAATCAATCTAAAAACTAGATCTGGTTTACTTGTTTTCGTTTTGGCCAAGAGAGAGTAAGCAAGTAGAGAGAATGGCTGAGGCAGTTGTTTCCGTTGTGCTCGAAAGTGTCAGAGACTTCACCATTCAGGAAGCCAAGTTCTTGTCTGGAGTCAGCCATCAAGTTGAGGTTGCACAAAATGAGCTGCAATTGATGCAGGGCTTCCTAAAAGATGCAGATGCAAGACAAGGACAAGATGAAACAGTTCGTATTTGGGTTGCCAAGATTAGAGATGCTGCGTATGATTTGGAGGATGTCATCCAAACTTATGGCTTGAAAGTGGATTCCAAGAAGAAGAAAAGAGGCCTCAAGAATGTTCTCAAAAGATTTGCCTGCATCTTCGAGGAAGGGGTTCATCTTCACAGGATTGGGGAAGAAATTGAGAATGTCACTACCAAAATTTCTGCGTTGAGATCGAGTTTGCAGAGTTATAACATAAAGGAAATAAGGGACAGGGACAGCGGTGGTGGTGAATCTTCGTTGCAATTGCATGAGAGGCAAGGACTACTCAGGCGAAGTTATTCTCATGTTGTTGAACGTGATGTTGTTGGGATAGAGGACAACGTAGAAGGATTGGTAATGCATGTATTGAAGGATGAAAATCGTCATCAAGTTGTATCTATTTGGGGGATGGGCGGTTTAGGGAAGACCACCCTTGCAGGACAGGTTTATCATCACAAAAAAGTAAGGCAGCATTTTCATAGTTTTGCTTGGGTCTGTGTATCTCAACGGTGTCAAGTAAGAAATGTTTGGGAAGGAATTCTGTTTAAACTGATTTCTGCTACCAAGGAACAAAAACAAGAAATTAAGGAAATGACTTATGATGAAATAGCAAAGAAGCTTTTTCTTGTCATGAAAGAAATGAGATGTTTGGTGATTCTTGATGACATTTGGAGTATCGAGACATGGAATCTTTTGAAGGTTGCATTTCCAAACGTGGAAACAGAGAGCACAATACTGCTTACTACACGGAATCAAGCAGTAGCTTCGCTCCCAAATAGAAATGTTTTTCGCTACAAACTCCAGCCACTCAATGAGAATGAGAGTTGGGAACTACTAGTGAAGAAAGCAATACCTGCAAGGGCTGAAATCGGTATTTTCTCACCCTTCATCTTTTCTTTTCCAGTAACTTAGTTAAATAGCGAGCCACACATATGACACAACTTATGTAGTGTTTTTTCAGTCATTGTTGGGATTACCCTTTACAATTTTTGAACATTGTCCAACATGTGGCAATTTTTGGGAGGAAAAAAACATTAACGTGTAGCAATTTCATAACTTGGTCACACATTTGTTAGGTAGTTTATCTTATGCAATTGCAAATAATAATCAGGATAATTTTAGCTAATTCAAAATTTTCTCCCAGCCTCCTCTTCAATCCAACAATATCCCATACGTTTTATGAGTTGGTGCAGATTTAATTTTTAAATGTTTTCCATTTGGCATGTATTATAAAATCCAAACTTATAATAAGATAAAGAATATTAGTAAATTTCAGGATTTCACAATTTTAATTTTAAATCATTCGAGCAAGGAATATCCACTACGATTGCTCACACTACAAGTTCATATTTAATTTTTTTTTTCTTTCCTATTTTTTCAGACTTGGGAATGTATAGAGACTTAGGAAGGAAGATGCTTCATTATTGTAAGGGTTTGCCATTAGCCATCACTGTGCTTGCCGGAGTTCTAGTAAGAAAAAACTCCATTAGAGAATGGGAGAGAGTATATGAGAATGTTCATGAATACATAAGCAGAGGCATAGGTCATGAAGAAGAATATGGAGGTGTATCACAAGTGTTGGCATTGAGTTATGATGACCTACCGTATTACTTAAAACTATGTTTTTTATATTTAGGTCATTATCCTAAAGACTCTGAGTTTTTGGTGAGCGAATTGACTAAGTTATGGGTGGCAGAAGGTCTTATCTCCTTGAGACTACAAAGACATGGTTCGAGGGAAACAATGGAGGATATAGCACGTGATTGCTTAAGTGAGTTGGTGGAAAGGTGTTTGGTTCAAGTGGGAACAAGTGGTTCAACAGGAACAATTAAAGGTTGTCGAATCCATGATCTTGTACGAGACATGTGTTTGTTAAAGGCAAAAGAGGAAAGCTTTCTCCAAATGCAAGAAAATAATTCTTCTGTGGCAGCCGAGGCAGAACAATTGGGGAAAATTCGAAGACTTGCAATTTACTTGGATGAGAAGGCAGATAGGTTGGTTTCTTCAAGAGATGAAACAAATGGGCACGTAAGGTCTCTATTATTCTTTGGCCTAAGAGAATGGAGGCCAAAAAATGAAAAAGGATTACTTTCTCCATTGATGGATTTCAAAGTGCTTAGAGTTTTGAAGGTGGAAGGTATTTATGAAGTAGAAGTTGAGTTGCCAAGTGAAATTGGAAATATGGTACACTTAAGGTTTCTAAGTGTGAATGATAGCGGTATCAAAACGTTTCCGCCATCCCTAGGTAATTTAGTATGCTTGCAAACTCTTGATTTTCGTGTTTCAAGTTATATTGACATGGTCATCCCAAATGTGATAAAGAAGATGAAACAATTAAGACATTTATATTTACCCTGGGATTACAGAGCAAAGGGTAAGCTGGAGCTGTCTACTCTTGGCCATCTACAGACCTTATATAACATTTCAAGCAAGTATTGTGATTTGAAAGATGTTGGTAGATTAACCAATCTTAGAAAACTGAAAATAAGTCTGTCAAGCTCTTTGCAAAATCTAGAGGAAATCTTAAAATCTACAGGCAGTACGCTTAACCGTATCCGGTCTCTAATTTTTTGGAACAATTCTGAAACGAATAGCAGTGCAGAGCAAGCTATGCAAATAGTATCAAGCTGTCGGGGTATATACAAATTGACGCTGGAAGGGCCAATTGCAGAATTACCGAAAGAGCTCCACAACTATCCAAACCTCACCAAGTTAGTATTGTGGAATTGTGGTCTCAAGGAGGACCAAATGGGAATACTAGGGAAGCTGCCAAACCTAACAATTTTGAAGCTTGTAGGAGAAGCTTTCGAGGAGAATACAAAGATACTGGTTTTCTCTAAAGGAGGCTTTCCTTCTCTTCAATTTCTTGATGTTTTGGCTTGGCTGGAATAACAGAGTTGAGGGTAGAGGAAGGAGCCATGCCTAGTCTCTGCCGATTGAGCATCCAAGTTACTAATCTTAGGGAATTAACCATCAGAGGGATGCGTAGAGAACTCCACCGTCGGATTGAGGAAGATGGAGAGGATTTCTATAAAATTCAACATGTACCTTCCCTTGTAATTGAAGAACCATTCGATTAACCACCACTGATGCAATGATGGCAAGGTAATTTCTTTCCTTTAATTGTTTAATTTTAAAGCGAAATGGGTGGTTTGGTTTGTGTTGATTAGTTAAAAAATGAAGCAGCGAGAGAATATTAAAGTAGAAAAGCCAACAGAAGATGGGCTCCCTTGTTTAGCTATGTTTTCTTTGTCCATTTTTATTGCTTTTTGCTTGTGCTTGTGACTTGTGTTGTGAGTGAGAAGCTTAAAATTCCTTACTTTGAGGCCAAATATCTTATAATAATATTTGATTTGTTTTCTTTGTCCATTTTGATTGCTTTTTTGATTGTGCTTGTGAGTTGTGAGTGAGAAACTTTAATGTAAAAGCCAACAGGTTAAATTTCCTTATTTTATTACTTATAAACTTTAATATGATAATTCTATCGCATTCCAAAATCTTATAATAATATTTCAAGGCCAACAGGTTAAAATACATCACCGTTAGATTTAGATGCTCCTTTTATATGATGTTTTCCATGAGGATACAAAGATACTGGTTTTTTCCAAAGGAGGCCTTCCTTCCCTTGAATTTCTTTTTGTTGGTAGTATGGGCCAAATAACAGAGCTGAGGGTAGAGGAAGGAGCCATACCTCGTCTCTGTCGATTTTTCATCCAATTTTGCTTGCGATTGACTACACTTCCAGATGGGCTGAGATATCTTACTAATCTCAGGGAATTAAACATCACAGGAATGCGTAGAGAACTCCACCGTCAGATTGAGAAAGATGGAGAGGATTTCTATAAAATTCAGCATGTACCTTCCCTTGTAATTGGAGAACCGTCCCCCTACTCCTAACCACCACCGATGCAATGATGGCAAGGTAATTTCTTTCTTTTAAAATTTTTAATTTTGAAACGAAATGGGTGCATTTTAAAGTGGTTTGTATTTATCAGTTATAAAAAGAAGCAGAGAGAGAATAATATAAAAAGTAAAGAAATATGGGCGCACAGAATATGGTGCTCCCTTGTTTAGCTATGTTTTCTTTTTCCTTTTTTATTCTTTTTTTTTTTTTTTTTTTTTTTTTTGTTTTTTTTTTTTTTTTTACCTCTTTACACCTAGTTTTCCTTGTTTTTCGACCATTTATAATTCCATCGCATTCTGAATTCAAGTTTTCGTAGTTCCATATGGGAATCTTATAAGAAGTATTTGTCTCCATTGGATTTTTTTTGCAAGTCAAGTAACAGTTGAATATATATTTCTGGCATTTGAGACTCTTTGAAATGTCAAATCTTTCCCTTGTCATGTGAGAAACAATTAGAAAGCTCCTGTAGATAAGCAATAGGATTTTCTTTATACTTGATCACGTTAACAACTTATCTCTCGTTGTTTTAGTAAAAAGGCTAACACATACCCAAAACGTATGTAAAACACAAAGCTTAAATACATACTCTCTTTTTGGCATATTGGATAAACTATTACGTACAAGAGTACTAGCTTAAAATGAGTGTTTTTCTTTTCGAAATGTTGTACAATTTTACTACTATGTTTATATTGGAATGCAATTTTAAAGTGAAAATGGGTGGTCGGTTTGTGTCTATTGGTTATAAAATGAAGCATCGAGAGAATATTAAAGTAGAAAAGCCAACAGAATATGGGCTCCCTTGTTTAGCTATGTTTTCTTTGTCCATTTTTATTGCTTTTTGCTTGTGCTTGTGACTTGTGTTGTGAGTGAGAAGCTTAAAATTCCTTACTTTGAGGCCAAATATCTTATAATAATATTTGATTTGTTTTCTTTGTCCATTTTGATTGCTTTTTTGATTGTGCTTGTGAGTTGTGAGTGAGAAACTTTAATGTTAAATTTCCTTATTTTATTACTTATAAACTTTAATATGATAATTCTATCGCATTCCAAAATCTTATAATAATATTTCAAGGCCAACAGGTTAAAATACATCACCGTTAGATTTAGATGTTCCTTTTGAAATTTAGATGTCCTTTTGAAGTCAATCAAGTAAGAGTACGTTGAATATTTATGTGCATTTCAGAATCTTTCCATTGCTACGCGAACAACAATTAGAAAGCTCCAGCCCATAAGCAAAATGTTCTTCTTCTTTTTTATAGTTGATTATGTTAACTATATATACTCTCTTTTTTGGCATACCAGATAAACTATTACGTACAAGAGTACTAGATTGAAATGAGTGTTTTTATTTTCAAAATGTGGTAAGATATTACTACTATATATATATATTCATTTTGGAATGCACGTTTTGACAAGTAAACTGCTGAATTTGTGTTATGGTAGCTAGCTACATGTAGGAACTGATATTGAGAAAGTATGTTGATGCTCTGCAGCAGAGGGAGCATGTGCGAAGCTGAACTTACCTGGAGAAGAAAGAAATGCTCTGTGAAATCAAGAGAAGCAAAGATGTGGTCAAGTAGTTTAAAGTTCATTACAAGTTTTTGTGTCTAGTGATTGTCCAACAGTACATTTATATTACACAACTGAAATGATTGTATTATATTAAAATTTGTATTTGTATTCCTCTGTCGTGTCTGCTTTCAATTATGAATTTTCAGTAATATGGCATGGAACACAAGGGTGAATTTCCATTTTCATTTATCTGGAGTAGTAGGGATTGGTCATAGGGGTAAATTAACAATACAAGCTCTGATTACTCAAACTGAAATCAAACATTTAAACTGAGACTTCTTTTGTTTGAGCAAAAACATATACTGAACCAATGGCCTGAGCTTCTTCAGTCGTTGGTGTTTAGGACCATGAAGTGAATGGCTCTGAATTTTGGGATTGTTCAAAGAGATGGGACTAAATTGCTTTCTGGGTCTCCCTCTTGTTCTATAATCTAATCATGATGGAAAGTAGGAACGTGCAAGGAATCATTCCTCTGGTGTTTGTGCAATTTTACCACCCCATAAACTTAAAGGGCAAGACCCTTTGTGAATGTATTTTAATAATTTTAACAGAAATAGTATGGCCGCGCGGCTATACTAGGATTTTTTCTTTTGTCGAACACCGAAATAGTATAGCCACCAGATACTGCACAACTTAGCAACGATTAATATGGTCTTCGAATAAATATAAGTACTCGAAAATTAAGTAACACCCAGAAAACTACGACCAGCAATTTGAAACATCAACAGAGCCAAAAAGAAGATGAAAATGATGTCAGGAGGGTGTTTGGGAACCAAGAATTTTGAGAAATTTGAAAAAATTAGGGTTTCAGAAATCAAAATCAGGTAGCAAAAATGCAAAGACGATGAGATCGATGAATAAGATGATATCACGACATCAGAAAAACTGTAATCGACAATGCAATTGTAAACAGAAAAAAACCCAAACTTTCAACAGTATATGAGATGAAAGTTAAAAAAAACCCAAAAATCAAAAGGGATTAGAACATTGATGGGAAGTTGAAAGCATACCTAAAGAAATCAAATACAAGCTCTGAAGCTCAGGCGTTGTTGCAGGGTTTTGATTCTTTTGCTTTCCTGATCTCAACTGGAATATTTATAATCGAGTTGGGAAAATCCTGTGGGTTCAGAAAATAAAAAGAAATAAAAGATAGAGATGAGAAATCAAACCACCACCGCTATCATCCGATGGAGACTAACTTGGAGAAAATAATAAGGCAGAACCCACCACCAGGAACTGCCATTGATGAACCTCAACCAGTGATGACAAAAATCCCCGTCATACCGGGTTCCGATTTCGAGTTAAAATTGGGGACAAGTAAGGAGGTCCCCGAATATTAGTGTTTTATTATTTTAAGGAATTTTTATTGTTTTTATTGACACATCAACACAAATGTGGGTCCCTCACTTTCCACATCATCAACTTAAGAGAATACCATATAGTCAAATTGACGGAATATGTAAATTGAACAAATCTTAAAACGTTGAGGTGCAAATTTATGAAATTGAAATCCTATTGCCCATTTTGATAATGCCCCCAAACCTATAGGGGGCAAAATTTAGTCCTAATTCTTTTAGTAGAAATGTCATCTAAACTTATACTTTAATTTCAATTTGTTACCTTAAAGAAAAATTTAAGAGAAATGTCATCTTAATTTTTCAAATTCCATAATTTGTCATCTGACTCTAAACATCATCCAATTTTCCATCCATTTTAGAAGGTATTTTACTCTTTTCATTTTCAAGAGTATTTTAAATATGGAAAATTCATTATTAAAAAATTGTATTTTTTAAAAAAAAATCTCACATTCCCCCATCCCATGTGCGCCACCAGCGGTTCCAACCAACCTCGCCCACCTTGAAATCCATTCCCTCTTCACATCCCCTTTCTCCATTCCCCCTTCCCTCTTCCCCTTCCTCCTCTCTCTACCATGGAACACTTACCCTCCACACACAAATTCCCTCGGCCCACGCAAACCGAGTTCACCTTTTTCTTCTTTTTTTTATTTTTGGTATTTTTTCATTTGCATATTGAAAATTTGTGGATGGAGAGAGAGAGAGAGAGAGAGAGAGAGAGAGAGAGAGAGAAGTGGGGGGAGGGGGGTCCTGTGCGATGTGTTTTGGGGGCGGGTGAGAGAGAAAGGGAGAGAGATCTCTTTTTCCTCCTTGAAAATGGAAAACTGAAATACTCTAAAATAGATGGAAAATTGAATGGTGTTAAAGTCAAATGACAAATGATGAATTTTGAAAAATTAAGATGACATTTCTCTTAAATTTTTCTTTAAGGTGACAAATTAAAATCGAAGTATAAATTGAGGTGATATTTCTAAAAAAAAATACCTATTATTTGTTTGAGTTTGGTAGCTGAAAGTCAAGCAGACCATAAAATAATCGCAGAATACAGCACAAGGAGGGTGGCCAAGTGTAAGATGCCTATCAAACAAGATCTGCATGCCCTTCTCACATTTAGCCACAACTTGCCCTTCAAAATCAGGTGTTGTTTGCATCACTTGCCACGCAAGATACTCAAGACTTTCTCATTTGCCTTTGCTTCTTTCTCTCTCTCTCTTTCTCTCTCACGCAAGATACTCAAGAATTTCTCATTTGCCTTTGCATTTCTCTCTCTCTCTCTCTCTCCTTCCTCCACCGCTAGCTCTTTATAAAAGCAAAGTTGAGCTAGCCAGTCTCCTCTGTGCCTCCGTATGCCATAGAGACAGAAGAAGAAAAAAATTCAATATTCATATATCATGGCTGCTGTGATGGAGGGTGAAGCATTGGCAACAGAAGCTCCATATGCACCTGTCACTATTGAGAGGAAGGTCAGGGGTGACTTGGAAACCAAACTTCCTAAGCCATTCATTTCTCTCTCTCTCTCTCTCTCTCTCTCTCTCTCTCTCTCTCTCTCTCTCTCTCTCTGTATAAACATTAGGGTTGTTTCTTCTTCTTCCACTATTCTCTAACATGATCTTCAAGAAAATTCCAAGTGATATTATTTGGAAAGTTTGTTTTTAATGGAAGGATTAATTTATCATGGGGCACTATAATAATTTGACACATAGTCTAGGATTATATGAATCAAATCATTTGGTCTATGACACTGTTTTTCTTTTCCCCTTAGTGAACCTCATCCATTCCGTGAGATAAATCTACATAATGAAAATTTCTTTAAACTAAAATTCAAAGTAACAAGATTGATTTTAGTTTCTACCTCTAGATTGAGCAACTCCCCAATTGAAGCCGAGCTACCTAATTGAAGTTGAAATATTCCTTGACAAATTAATGGCAACTAGAACATGTTCAAGTGCACTAATATATTTTGTATTTTGTTTGAAAATATCCCAATTTCAGACATGCCAAGAGCATTGGTTGCTCCGGACACAAACCATCCAACAGGAACACTGGGCCATCAGCACCGCAACATGAGTGTTCTTCAGCAGCATGTAGCTTTTTTCGACCAGGACGACAATGGGATCGTCTACCCTTGGGAAACTTTTACTGGTAAATCTTCATGTGTGCCTGCTTTCTGGCTTCAACTTATTTGTTCAACCTCAACAAGCACCCTTTGTACTAAATTTATTAGGTTCTCATATACTTTGTTCTTTTCCCTTTAATCAGGATTGCGAGCCGTTGGTTTCAATCTCATCGCTGCCGTTGTTATATCTGTTTTTATCAATGGGGCTCTGAGTTATGCTACTCTGCCCGTAAGTTGTATATTGTTTGCTACACTTCTTTATACCACTGTGGTTGAATTTAAATGGTAGTTACTTAATTAGTAATAAGCATCCTAAGAAAATTTCGGTTTCACGGTATATGTCACTAATTCACCAGTAAATTACTATTACATTTGGATTATTAACACCACGTGGCGATTAGTAACAAACAGTAATTTCTCTCAATCCTTTAGATACTAAGCAGAGTGTTGTTAGAGATATCACATTCTGGACTACATGCTACATGATGTTCATGTTAATTAAAGTTGGCTATAACTGATGGAAGAAGTACATATTAAGTGCTGTATCATGTGCTTAGTTAATGCGGTTTCTTGTGTGCTTAGTTAGCTAATGCGATTTCTCGTTTAGCTGACCACGTTATGTGGAAGTTGGTGTGTGTTAAAGTCTGATAAATGTGAGTGTAAATGTAGGACATAATGAAGTTGCATTTGTAATTCTCGAATTTCCAATTTTTCACAGGGGTGGATTCCTTCTCCTTTCTTTCCCATATACATTTACAACATTCACAAATCAAAGCACGGTAGTGATTCTGGAACATATGACACAGAAGGAAGGTATGTAAATATAAATTAAACACGAAACCGTAACAATCTTTGATGTTGTGATGGGTCGAAATGAATCATTAGGACTCATCTGAAATCATTTTGCAGGTTTAGCCCAGTCAGCATTGAGAACATGTTTAGCAAGTATGCCAATACTGTGCCAGACAAGTTCACCCTGGGAGAGCTTTGGGACATGACCGAGGGGAACAGAGTTGCATTCGACTTCTTTGGATGGTAACCTTTTTCGGGTCCGTAATGCATTTCACTTACAATTTCCATGTCAACTAGCTTTGGTTCTTCACTTTGCCATCGCTTTGAGTGTGATTTTTGCAGGATCGCGAGTAAACTGGAATGGGGACTTCTGTATGTTCTTGCCAGAGATGAGGATGGTCTTCTGTCTAAAGAAGCCGTTAGGCGCTGCTTTGACGGAAGCTTATTCGAGTATTGTGCTAAGATTAATGCAGCTGGTATGGCTAAGATGGGCTAGAGCCTAGAACAAAATGCACTACTTGCAGTGGAAGCTATATGCACCAAAAGATACGATGTATATGTATGTATCTTAGTGTATGTTTGAGATGTTAAGAACTATAATAAATTGAAGGATGGCCCTTCAATGTGTTCGTTGGATTGGCTCTGGTCTTTGGTGTGTTTATAAGTGGTCTTGAGTTCAAACTTCATGGTATCCTTGTGTGTGAGTTTCACCCCAACCCCTTCCTAACTTCGGCCCAAAAAAATAAAAAAGGATGGGCCTTCACACAGTTCTCACATAAGGTTGACCAATGATCATAATTTCAGCTGGTTAACAACATTTCCCATCAAATGTTTTTTTTTTTTTTTTTCATATAAAATGCTTCATTTCAAGGCAATTGAATTGGATGAACAATTTCAAATAAAGGAATGAAAAGTACAATATTGGGTTTTGTTCAAGAAACATAGTACAATGGGTTTGGAAGTTTGAATGTTCTTTTGGCCCTTGGAAGCCCCTCAATACTGCTATATTGATCTCCTACAATGCCCCAAATGCGGTAGCCTTCACCAATCAACTGTTTTCTCACTTCAGTCTTGTAATTTTGCACCCCCATCAATTCATCATCGGGACCCCTGCAACCCCAAATGAAATTTTCCAAATATTCAAGTGAAACAAATTAATTAATTAATGAGAGACAGAGAGACAGAGAGACAGAGAGAGACAGAGACCTCAATATGAGACTTGTCCATCCATAATAGCCAACATTGACAAGGTTGTCAATTGTGGCTGATCTGAGATGCTCCCTCCTTGAAGAAACCAAAATGATCTGCAGCCCTCTGGCTTTCATCTCATTGAAGAGTTTGAGTGAGTTTTCCAGAGCAGGTGCCTTGCCCTGGCTCATCCATTCCTCCAGAGAAGTCAGGTTCAACTTCTCACCCCTATTTCCAATTTTGTTCAAAAAACAATTGCAACAATTTTGTTCAATCCTCCAATGGGTTACGTAAATCTCCACCATAAATATTTTATATGTGATCAGATTGCTTGTTTTGAATAACATATCAAAAGGCTTACCCGAAATGTTGCTTCTTGTAGTAAGGCACGGTGGAAAGGAGCGTATCGTCAATGTCGAAAATCCATGCATCTTTACCATCTTTCTCCAAATTGCAGCTGGTGCTCAGATGCACAATAGCTTCCTCAATCGCCCTCTCTGAGTCCACCTTGTACTGAGTTGAAGTAACATATTTTCCAATGTAGCCAACACATTCTTCGGGCACGACTTGGAACTCTCTGATGTTGTGCAGCTCGACATTCATCCTCCAACTCTCGCAGTAGTTTCTCAAGCTGATGCTCAGTCCATCTTTGGTGCTGTGACTCAAAATGTTCCATCCTGGCCCTGCTACTGCTACAGAAATAACAAGACTCAAACAACCTAACAACACGCTTAGATTTCTGCTCATTGTTCTCGCAAACATTGACTTTGGTGTAAGACACAAAGAAGAGAGGGAGGTGGATTTCAAGTAGGTCTTGTTAGAGAAATGGTGGACTTCAAGTAGGTCTTGTTAGATAAATGGAGCAATGGAACTAAGTTTTACGATCAATTCGCATACCGGCCAGGGTGGAAAATGCCTGATGATCAATTTCGCTAGGACATTACTACTTCGTCGCCACATGAATTATTGCGATTTTGTCGCCACATACTGACCAGGGTGGCAAAAGTAGATGCACCGACTTGCTTTTAGCCTTTCGTTAATGCTTTCTTTGGCAGGATTTGTGTACGTTATAACAAACGACTTGTAAATTATTCGAAAATGCCTCACCAAATCAGGACAGCAAAAGTAGGAACGCATCATTTATAGGGAAGAGATTTTGATTGCCAAGTGAAATTTTAAGGGAAGAAATTTTGATTGCCAAGTGAATTTGGAGGGCAAAAAGAACGATTAGAAACTGAAGCTTATTGAATCAACATGGATATCTTCGGGGGGCACATAGCAATTTCTAAATTCTGAAAATAAAACATGATAGTAATATCTAGATCCAAACAAAATCCGCTGCAGTTTGCACAACACCACAATAACAAGAAACAAAAATTTAGTCAAATTCCAGGCGCGACCTGCTTCTAATATCAAAAACACGGATAACACATATAAGTTCAGTCCTATGCATAGAGCTCAAAGAAAGTAACACTCAGACGATGGCGTTAGCAGCACTTGCAATCCTTGGCCAAAGATCAGCACACTCCTTTCCGATTGGACCAGTAATGGCAGAACCTAAACAAACAGAGAGCAGCCAATTAGTTCAGCTGACCCAACAACTTATTATAACGAAAAGAATGATGAAAATGTTGCATAACCCTCAACTAAGGAAATAAAAGCTGTACCTTTCATTTCACCCTTTTAACACTGCAAATTTTTAAAAAAAAACAAACAGTGAAATGCATGCAATGAGTGCCAGTCCAAAAACATGCTCAGCCGCCAACCAATTACAAAGAAACCAACTCATCTGGAACTTTTACCAGGATAAACAAAACCAAGAGAGTGTTACAAAAATCAAATTGTAAATCGAATAAACAAGATGCACGTTCACTTTAATATGTAGGGACCAGATGTAACAGATGTGAGCATGTAAAGCTAAGGTACACCTGTAACGATGGGCACTATCGATTTTCCAGACTTGTAACAGCATCAACCACAAGAAAAAGAGGACACTTGACTTCTGTCTGGTTACGATATAGCTAGTTTTATCTTACTATGGGAACCAAAAAAAAACAGTAGAAGCAACACACATTACACAATGTAGAGATGAATCAATACAAGTCAAATCATACAAACATGATCCCAATTCAATGCCAAAACAAATATGTAGTGCCCAAATGGAGCAGATGTGAGCATAAATGCAAGCACGCCTGTAACAATGGGCACTATTGATTTTCCAGACGTGTAACAGCATCAACTACCAGATAAAGAGGACACTTGACTTCTGTCTGGTTATCAGACACATTTTCTGACAGGATGACTATAGGAGATCTAGATAGAGGGGTACAACAGTTCAGGTAAGAAAGGCAATCAAACATTGCACGGTATGAAAGGTGTAGAGAAACTGTGAGAGAATAACTCTAGACTACAAATGCAACACAAAGAATATGCAAATTATTGGACAATACTGGGGAAACATATCAACAGTAGGAGAAAATGACACAGGAAAAGAACATGTATCGAATGGCGAAAGAGAAGATTCCATACAGAAGAGAACCCACTCGAATATTATTCGACAGGTTGGTTCCATTAATGTAGCTGGTTTCAGAAAGCATCAAATCATAATACACACATAAATCCACCAATGGAGTTATGTGCACATCATGACCCTGCTTAACCAGCATCCTTTTTTTCTCATGCTGTTTAAATCACCAAAATACAATCAACAAGCAAAGACTTCAGATTAAAAAAAATAAAGAAAGCATTAACAATTAACAAATAAAACTTATAAATAAATAAAATATTTAGCCAAACCCATCTCCATTTTTTAAGGGGAAACCAACAATATGAACACAATAAACTCAACATCACAGCAGATTTTTGTGTATAATGCGAACTTAATAGTGTAGTGCATACCAAAGAGACCTATCCTATCATTTAATCCAAGGAGCAGAACATACAGTACAATTACACTGCACTACCAATTAGTAATAATCAGAGAAATTCAACAAAAATGATATTGACCTTCAAAGTACATGAAGACCCCATCCTTTCGGCGCCATGGCTTGCGCTGCCTCACAATGACTGCAGGCAGGACCTTCTTCCTGAGGTCAGGCTTCCCCTTCTTGACAGTGGCCATAACCATGTCACCAACACAAGCAGATGGCAATCTGTTCAGACGACCCTTGATACCCTTGACGGATATGATGTAAAGGTTCTTAGCACCGGTGTTATCGGCACAGTTCACTGTGGCTGCCACTGGAAGACCCAGTGACATCCTAAACTTGTTACCAGCGGATCCTCCACGCCCTAAACAAGAAGATCAACATCAGAATCATATGTTACTATATACCAAAAAAAGGGTCAATTTAATTTCTTTTGGAAAAATAAAACAGCATAGATCGATACATCTGCGGAGTATCAAAGATTGAAAAACATAATTTCTAGGGAAAAGGTTTCTTATCAACCAAACAAACCCACATCGCAATCCTTAGAAATACATGATTCACTGAAATATTATTAAGATTTTCGTAACAATTTCTGATTGGTAAAAACGAAGGTAAACATAGAAACTGCTGAATCAAATCAATGTAACACCAAAACCCCTTTCATTTTTTGTTCCCTGCGACAGCTCAGTGGGCAAAGAACTCAAAAAGTCCAAAGCAGATTTAACACATGATAAACAATACTGGTAATCTACGGTGTTGATTAGCATGCTTGGGCTACATTTTCATGAGAGACAAGCAGAAATTAAGCAGAAACATAGGCAAAGAAGAAACAAAGGAAGAGAGCTAAGGAGGCGAGCTAACCTCGCTTCGACATTTCGGCTGCTGCTGAAACGAGACTGAGAGAGCGATTAGGGTTTTGGACTTGTATATATAGAGGGCCGCGTAGGGTTTTCAGCCAGGTTACAATTCCAAAAATTACAATTCACTCCAAATTCTTTGATTAAAATACCGAGTAAGTCCTGAGCCTTTTAAAAGAGTGTGACCTCGCTTAGTAATGGGCCTTGGGTTTGTCCTTGATTGAAGTCTCTAGAGTGGGGGCCCAGCGTTCTTTTTTATTTCTGGTTTGGCAGAGGCCTATTCTAATTTTTACCAGGATAAGCAGTAAAACCAAACAAATTATTACTGATGCTTCACTATTAATTCGACCACTGTACAGACGTGAACTAAGCGAGTTTTTTTTTATTTTTAATTTTTTTTCAGATGAGGGAAGTGAGCCCCACCATTTCACGTAAAGTAGATTAATTCAATGTAAGTTAGACTATCGCTTGTATTAAAATAAAATAAAAATTGAAAGAAACATATATGAGGAGAATGCAGGATAATCACTTGACTTCAAGCGGTTATCTTTCTTGAAAAAAAAATTATGTTTAACATACTTATTTATGGAAGACGCACAGATTTTTGTGAAGATAAGTGACAAAACTAGCTTCCATTTCCTCGTTGCCCGCTAGAACTGCTCTTATTCTCCTTATTCCCCCTCAAACCTAGCTAGGGTGCGTAACTTCAGAGAGATACAATGCTTGACAAAGAATGAACCATGTAGCCCTTTAGTGAAGACATCTGCCATTTGGTCTTCAGTTGGTATATAATGAACCAGTAAATCTCCTTTTTGAACTCTCTCTAACAAAATGATAGTTGACATCCAAGTGTTTTATTCTTGAATGGTACACAGGATTAGAGCTCAATGCAAGAGCTGATAAATTGTCACAATGAAGTATTGGCTGCTGAGGTAAAAACACCTTTAAATCTTGTAGCACATGCTGTATCCATGATATATCAGCTGAAGTAGAGCTAATGCTCGATATTCAGCTTTTGTGGAACTTTGCTTCGTTGACTGCCATGAAATTGCATTAGGACCTAGAAACACCACAAATCCTGTAATTGATCTTATTGTATTAACATATCCAGCCTGTATAAAATATATTTCCTTGTATTTAACAAATTACACAAAGTCCCTATTTATACTAGTACAGGATATCTACTTAAGGTAGGAAATAATATAGACACGAATACAATCCGATTTACAGCAGGAAAGGCTAATTGCTAGGAGGAGATTGTGAAGTTGACTTCCGTGTAGGCTAGGAAAGGAAAGCTGCGTTAACACAGCCCAGTCTGCATCACTGTAAGCAATTAACTACCAAGGACCATTAGCAACTTAAGTCCATAATCCAATGTACCCTGAATGTATCTAAGAATTCTCTTCACCAATAACCAATGCAAGTCTGAAGGAGTAGTCATGCACTGACATACACTATTAACAACATATGATAAATTTGGTCGACTAAAAGTCAAATATTGTAACACTCCAACGATACTTCTGTATAGAGAAGGATCTGATAAAGGAACACCTTCATATTTCAATACTTGACTGTGTGGCTTACAAGGAGTAGAGCAAGATCTGTAAGTAGTCATTCCTGCTTTTTGAAGAAGATCTTGAGCATACTTCTGTTGACTAACAAATATACAGCCATTTGTATTATGAGCAATTTGTAAAAACCAGAGGCATAAAAAAGAAAAAAGCAGATCTTGACCTGATAGGAATAATTCGATCGCTGAAAACAATTTAAAGCTCCAGGGCCTTCTTTGGCATTCAATCACAGTAGAAGAAGCCGAATTAGATGTGGAGTGTCGATGATAGCAATTGGCTGTCGTATGGCCTCACTTGCTGCAAATTAGACTTGAAAGAAGTAATCGACCCACCAAGAAATTCAGAGAATGGACGAAACTGAGAATTGTCATTACGACCTCCATTGAACTTGCCACGACCATAAGACACATGAGAAAAATGACGTGAATCAGAAGCTGGAGGAGTGGATACAGAAGGTGTAGGCAGAATAGCACAAAGTAGTATGACGAACCATACGCGCTTCAGCAGTGGTTTCAATAACAAGAAGATGTGGGTGAAAATCTTTAAGAGACAAAGATGATTCCCGAGCAATCAAGACAGTGCGAATCATATCACATTTCGACGGTAAACCATTCAACGCAGCAATGGTAAAATCATCATCAGATATCTTCACACGAGCGGCATGCAACTGATCGTGAATATGTTTGAGATGAAGAATGAAGCATTCAATCGAATCACTATACCTTTCTGTGCGGTTTGCAGAGCACGAGAAACCGAAGCATAGCGATCACAGAGATTAGCCAAGCCTCTCGAGCGGTCTTGCTTCCAATAACATACTCGATGGCTTCATGGGATAGAGAAGCAATAAGCAAACTCAAGAGAGCCTTAGCAAACTCGATGGCTTTATATGCATCAGTAAGCTTAGAGGTGTTCTCTTCTTCATCAACAATGGCGAATTTGGGAAGAGGAACGACAGAGCCATCAAAGTGCCCGAAAAGGTCTTAACCTTGAAGTAAATTGAATCTGATAACTCCACTTCAAGAAGTTAAAATCAGCAAGGGAAGGGTAAGCATGTCGAGAAGGCTTTCAATTTTGAGAGAGGAAACCATAAAAGTAGAAGTGGTGAAAAAATTTCAAGAAATTGAGAAAATTAGGATTTTCAGAAAAGACCGATGTGAGGAAGAATATGCATAAATCAGAGGCACAAAGAAGATGAAGCGAGGTAGAGAAGCACACAATGAGATAAGAAAGACGTAGGAAGAGAAAGAAGAAGAAGATGAATATTCTAATTTCTGTTGAGAATGAATTACATCATACATGCAGTAGTATATTTATATAATAACAAACTAACAATCACCTAACAATTTTCTAACAAGCTTAACAACTATCACGTGACAACCATGTGAAACTGCTGACTGTACATACACAGTCATCACACATATTTATTACTTGAAGGCCAATAAAATAGATTTTTTAATATTTTCCCAACAATTACAAATGCATAATATTAAATTTTTATGAAATGTTGGGGGTTAGGGGCCAGCCGAAGTGTGGCTCCATCCTTGGTGAAGACTGTAAGGCCCCATTTGGTTTGTGAAAAAGATTTGATAGGAAATACTTTCCCATGTCTTTCCCAATGAATGGGAAATGGAAGATTCTTTATTTAGTTGAAAGAAATGGAAAATTCAGGTCATCTTCAGTCATGGGCTATATCCCAAATATAGCCCTAAATTAATGCAAAACTCATCTCCAGCCATGGGCCAAATAAAATTTTGGCCAAATTTGGAGGGCCACATTTGGCCCTTTAACCCTCCAATCGGGCCAAATGTAGCTCAGTTTTGGCCTACGCCAAATTTATAGTGGGCCTCATCCATGTGCTTTTCAACAACCAATCATTAAAGCAGTCCCCACTCCCCTTTTTGAAATAATAAAATATGAAGGACCCTAAAATATAGTCTTGCATGGCTTGGAGATGAAAAAATTTAGCCATGCACTATTCTTTAAAAAATTAATATTTTGGGGGGCTAAATTTTAGTCCTGAACTACATTTAGCCCTATGGTTGAAGATGGCCTCACTTCTCATGTTTGGTAATCCTAGGAAAGTAACCAGGACATACAATTTTATTTCCGTTCACATGTCTGGTTTGTGTAGGAATGTAAAACAAAGTTTGTTTAGTTTTCCAATTATACCCGTATGAAATCAAATATAAAAAAATGCATTTAATGCTATATTGTAATTCTAAATTGTTAACGGGCATAAAATTGTCATGAAAAATGTACATTTAATGTTAACTCATTTTCCCAAACTTTCCCATGAGGAGGAAAACAAAACTCAATAGGAGAGGAGAACTTCACTTTTCCCCTATTTTCCCATGTGCTAGGCAACCATTTCTCATGCCTAAACTTACCAAAAATGGAAAATCAATTGATTTCTCATTCCCAAGCCTCCTTTCCCATGAACCAAATATGGCCTAAAAGCCATCAGTTGTATTTGTCGAAAGCTTGAGTTGATGAGAGTATTGAAAGAAACTACATTAGACATTTTAATCCTCCAATGAATTTGCATTATTATTGTATATGTTAGGATTAAATGTGAAATTTCATTCCATATTGAACGTAAATGTGAAATTTCTCAAGAGAGATAGAGAGGAAGGTGTATGCGGGACTTCACATACATTTTTCTCTCGGGGGAGCAAAGAAAATAAACATTTCAGGAAAGCTTTTCCAGCAGATGTTATTTCAAAACATTCTATTATCTCAAAAACATATGGAGCCTTGAAGGCATTAACTTTCTCAAGTCAAGAGTCTAACTAGATTCCTTGAAGGCATTAACATTCTCACTGGATTCCTTTCACAATCAAATTGATACTCATATGAAAGGAATCCAGTGAGATTACAAAACATAAGATGACATGATTTCCATTTCATTGTAGTATTTTAACCATGCTACAACTGTAAGATGAAATTATGCTTGAAGTACTTTAAAGGTTGCCGCCACGACAAAATGGGCTTCCACAGAGACACTGGAAAGCCTTCACAGGATGATCATGGTCATCAAAGTCAATGCCATAGTCCTGCAACAGTACAGACATTAAAAAGTAGGATAGCAATGTCAAGTAAATAGTAATACCAAAAGTATCAGATTTTGGTGAATTTTTCTTACCCAAGTGAGCTCCTCCATAGCATCAACGTTCCTTGTTGTGAAAAGGGCAACCTGCACAGTAAAAGACATAAAAACATATAAATAAATGCTTCCATTACCTGCTTGTATGAAGAAATGCTTCAATTAAATGCTCAGAAATCATACATGATAATAGTGATGATCTGGGGTCTCCACTTCAACAGGGATCTCAACCAAGGTAGCATCAAAACATCTAGCCAAAGAAATTCACAATTGATGTGTGAGGAGAAAAGTTTAGCACGAACCATAATTAAGGGGCGAAGAGTAAATTAAATCTATCCCATGAATCAAAATATTGAAGAAAATAAACCATTCAGGTCCCATATGACGTTGACACAGCTTGAATAAGTAGTGCTAATAAAGAAGAATTTTACGTACAGAAATTGAACAAGACATATCTACAACTGGTCACTAAGTGCATTGCACATGAAAGACTCCCCCAATAGTACAATTATTTATTATAGCTTGTGAAAGTTTGAATTTGCAGATAAACTGCAGATGTAAAGTTACTGGACAGTAATTTAGTAACTAGACTTGCAAGTAATCTAAGGAAAACTTAAATACTAAACAAAGAAATTAGAGTTTGGGTAGACCGAGTGGCTGAGATGAGTTCATGCTGACACCCCAAGCAATTTGAAGTTGGACTTGTGTAACCGAATCAATTAACTTTGGTAGAAAAGAATAGTGAATTAAGATTAGTACAAAACAAATTGGAAATCAAATAAAGGAGTAGAGTCAATGATTAGATAATCAACAAGATGTTACTTCATGATAAAATTCAAAATCTCTAAACTGAGAATTCATGTAATCTTAAAACTTCTAGTCTGAGGAGAAGATAAATGGTTTAATCAAGCAATAGAGCTTCCTAATCAACAATAAGATATATTTGTATTCACTAATATTGTATATAGATATCTCATACAAGATGAAACTAGCATCTCTTTTTCGAGCAACAAAATATGTCACATTTTCTTCCTATCATCTGTTCAGATGCAAGTTTATATCCAACTACACTTATATATGGCCATGGCATGATAATACTGCACCAATATTATGCCAAAGTTAACTCTTATAATAGGGTAAGTAGATATATATCCTGCAAGAGGTAGATATCTTTAACGGTAGCAGAAAAAGAACTTAGTTTCATAAGGGCTTTCCGTAGTGCTCGAAATTCAGAGACTAGAGACTAGACGACAAGTCCCAGGGTCATGGCTGGTTGTGATGGACACAATACCCTGAGATTCATTTGGAGAGGATGTTTTGAATAGCAACACAAACAACACCAGAGAAAACAATTACTTGAAATTTATATAAAAGAGCACATATAACTCTTCTGCAAATTATAAAATTTACTATCAAAAAAATATTTATGTGGGTCGAAGGGAGAGGTGAAAGGTGACTTTTATATGTTTGTGTGCTTGTGTGTGGCATCTACACCTGTGATTGATACATATGTATAAGAGTATGGAATTTAGACCTGTGATTGATAAATCTTGCAACATTTCCATAAACTGTAGCATCTAAGCAAAGTGCCTCTTCATCTTTTAAGACACCCTCTGAACCCCAGTCTGCATCTAGTAGCACCGGGCATGTATGCTTCTTACCAACGTTATGCATATTTCGCTCATATAGTTCTGTATTGGTAACTATCTCTCCAACATATTCACAGACAAAAGCCCCTCTTGGCAAGTCCTCCAGTGTTCGAAGGCCCCACCCTTTTCCTTCGGGCGTCAAAAACACCTGAAACATATAATAGACCAGCATTATATCAAGCTATTACATAACTAAGGGGCACAACTGACATTCACAGAGAAAAAACTAACCTGCAACTTCACAGTAATGCCTTGCTGAACAATCCGGTTTCCACAGTTCATGTTACATCCGCATTTAGACCAGCATTCCTTCATAAATTTCCTATATAAATGGCCCTTGCATGCCACAGGACTCTTCCTGTTCTTAGAGCTTTCAAGTGGGCACTTTTTACAATATACGTAGTTGTGTTCTTTAGGTTCTTGTTTCATAGATATACAGTCTTCCAGAAACTTGTCCTTGACCAATCCCCCGGGTGTGTAAGCAAACCCACCCCTAGTTTCAATAGCACAGATACATGGTATAGGTGATGCCAGACAATCCCCATAACAATGCGGACAGCAACCCTTATCAGATATACGATCAAGTGAAAATTTCACATAGGCATTCTTATAAACTAAATTCTGAGGGATGTAAAAGAAGGTTGGCAGATCTTCAACATTTCTTCCATCTTCCAGGGAAATTTTCACTCTTTCTTCACCTCTAGTTATGTCATCAATATAAACACAGGACTTTACAACTCCAAGTGAAGAATGGTGGTTCTGAGCAGCCTCCACCTTGCATAATTTTGAAGATTGTAGCCCTTGGAGAACCTTTAATCTCTTTCCACTTTCACCACAAATTTTCTCAATGTCCTCAGTTGTAAAACCAATTAAGTGGTTGAGACATTCAAATCCACTGAAAACTATATGTTTTGGTATATGGGGTACAATCTTGATAAGATTCTGAAATACAAATACTTCACTAGGAAAACTTGGAGCACCACAATTATCGCGTTGGTAATCATCTTTTCTGGCAAGAACATCTTGTGCATTGGAAATTTTTAAATCTGGTGAATCTCTGAGTCTTGTTTTTTTATCAACAGTGGAATTAGTTTCTATTGCCAAATGGGATTCCCCATTCCTATATGATTTTATGCATCTCCCTTCCACCACTTCTACCGCTGCATCACAATTTGGCAGATGGAAATCATGCTGTGGAGAAGAGGTACCAATCAAAGGAATTTTCACCTCTCCTGTTGGAGGAGATGATGAAACATCCATCTGTGATAAATCAGAAACACTATCTCTATTGTCCACATTCAATGGTTCCACTTCCAGTAACCCTGAGCTGTCTTCACCATCATCAGCATTACAACCATCATAATATGAAGAATCATGTAACAATATCACATTGAGATTTTCTGCCACCCCTGGATTGCAGCTATGCACAGGATCTAAGTTCTTCCAAATGACTAAAGCACCTTCTTCGTGGTTTCTCCGGTTAGTTCTCAATAGTGGAACACATTCCTCAGATTCTTCAGAGTCTGAAAACATATCTTCATCATTCTGATGTGCCTTTCTTGATGGAGCTGTTTCCAAGCAAGATTTAGAGAAGGGACGTGACTTTTTTTCCTGTTGTATTGTGTATAATTTCTTGGTTGAAAAAGCATCAACTTCAGTTTTGTCATACGATGGCACTTCCTTGTTCTCAGATTTCACTCCCTGGTACAAAAATACATTTAATGTTACATCACTGAAAACTAGGCATGCAAATGCAATTGAAACAAGAATTATATGTCCTGTAGATCTCCTCTGGATGGTAGATGAGAGGCAGCATTATGGCACATGAAACACCACAACCATAATTTGAAATGATAGTAAGAAAAAATAAGCAAAAAATCAATAAGATGAACCAAAAAGTACTCACCTTTGATTCGTGAATCAAAACTTCTTCTTCCTGATGTCTTAGGACAGTCCTTCTGGATAGGGTTTGAAGTTCTTCAGATGAAGAATCTGAAAACAGATTGTCATTCGAATGTGCACTTCTTGATGGAGTTTTTTCCAAGGAAGATTTGGAGAGAGACACTGCCTGTTTTTTCCGCTGACTTGTGCATAATCTCTTGGTTGGAAGTTCAACATCTTCAGTTTTATCATATGATAGAGCTTTTTTGTTCTTGGATTTCACTCCCTGGTACAGAAATTCATGAAATTTTAAAACATTTAAATTAAGCATGCAAATCAAATGGAAAAAAAGTTATTATTCCCATAGATCAGCCCTGCATGGTAACAGAGCAGGACGTGAAACACCACGCTAATAATTTCAAATATTTGTAACAGAAATATAAGGAGTAAAATCTAGATAAAGAAAAAGATGCCCACCACTGATTCACGTATCCTAGCTTCTTCTTCCTGGTGTTTCAGGGAATATTTGCTCAATGGTGGCTGAGGGTCATCACATGAAGAATCTGATAACAGCTCAACATCATTTGGATGTGCACTTCTTGATGGAGTTGTTTCCAAGGAAGATTTAGACTGAGACAATGCCTGTTTTCTCTGTTGTCTTGTGCATAATCTCTTTGTTGGATGTTCAGCATCTTCAGTTTGAGCTTCTTTGTTCTTAGATTTCACTCCCTGGTACGAAAATACATGAAATCTTAAAACATTTAAATTAAGCATGCAAATCAAAAGTTATCTTTCCCACAGATCTCCCCTCCATGGTAGACAGAGCAGGACATGAAACACCACAATAATAATTCCAAATGATTGTAACACAAAAATAAGGAGTAAATTCTATAAGATAAAGCAAAAGATCCTCACCTCTGATTCAAGTATCGAAGAAGCTTCCTGTTGTTTCATTGAATATTTTCTCAATGGCGGTTGATTATTTTCAGATGAAGAATCTGACAACAGATCATCATCACTTGGATGTGCGTGTCTTGATGGAGTTGCGTCTGAGCAAGACTTGGAGAGGTACAACGCCTGTTTCTTCTGTTGTCTTGTGTATACTCTCTGGGTTGGAAGTTCAACAGCTTCAGTTTTATCATATGATGGAGCTTCTTTCTTCTTGGATTTCACTCCCTGGTATGAAAAGACACATATATTAAAACATTAAATTAGAATTAAAATGAAATTGAAAAAAGCAATATATCCCATAGATCTCTGCATGGTAGATAAGGAATAGAATCTATACAATAAAGCAGAAAATAAAAAGGTCACCTTTGATTCATGAATTAAAGTTTCTTTTTCCTTGCTTTCCACTCTCTGTTTGAAAAAAGCCATTGTAAGCAGACAAAACAGGATAAGGAATGAGAATACAAAGTATAACCTCATATACAGAGGAAACCAATAAGCATTGAACAAACCAAACACCAGATATTAACACATATGTAATATGCACCTCCTCCTTGGAATTCTTGTCCAGTATAACGTCAAGCAGTACTCTGTAATCATCATCTACGATAAGCTCCCAGTTATTTTCATATAATTTTAGAAGTTCCTTAAGCGCTGCCTTTGTTTTGGCTCCCGAAATGCCATAACGCTTCATTACACGACAGGCATCTGCAATTGTGTGCTTTTTTGGTGGCATCACTGAGTTAAAGTTTTCTGATAGGTCAATCTGCTGGTGTGTCCCTTCCCTTTCCTTCATATGCAGAATAGTGGAATAAGTGACAGGTATGAATCAACAAAACGGATCCAAAATTGGAAAATTATTTATTAATATTCCACTCATGGTGGACTGAATTATTATGCAAGCAATGAATAACACCACTGTCAACAAAATGAAGCAGGGAACTAGGAAGCCAAGAAAACCCAAAAATTTTAACCAAGGGGCGATCACCATGGATGCCATAAGAACAAAAATGAATCATCTTATATAACTGTAGTAATGCTATCACTGGTTGTCCATATCCAGCATAAGTAGATGATTTAAAAAGAAAAATAATTAATTTTGAAATTCAGATCAGCTAGTAAACCCACATAACTGACAGGACAGCCACTGCCCAAATTTCCTCACATGGGTTAATTATATTAAAAATTGAAAGACTAAGGCTTAATACTACCACCCATGTTTAACTCAGTCAAAGGAAAAGGATTCAATGTCTTCTTGAAAACTTAAAAAAAATTCTTTATTTTAGACATCAGCTTGCGTTCTACATTGACAGCAGAATATTATTTAAGGAAACCTGAATTTTGTAAATCTTACTCAAATAAATAATCAAAACAACAACAATAACAAAAGCACACGACTAATGGACTCATAAACATCCCCCCGATCAATATGTACAGTAAACAAATAAAGCAGCAACATTTGAAACAGTGAGAAATTAAGACAAACAGGAAACTGGCAAAAGGCCTCTTCTTTCAATAGTACACAGGGCAAGACCCATATATGCATAAGTGATGGAGGTAAATTCGAGGCTACAACAGTCCTTCATCATCAGCAAACAAGAACACATCCAAAACATGATGCACAACCCAAATGCAAAGACCACAGATAACGTCAAAAACTTACAGTCACAGAGAGAGAGAGAGAGAGAGAGAGAGAGAGAGAGCGCGCGGGGAAATGAAAGGAAAGTTGAGTGTGCATTTCTCATTCTCTTTGCAGCAGAGAAAACAAACAAAAAAACAGTCTTGGGTTTTTTGTTTCAAAAGAGAAAAAATTGAAGCTGAATAAGAAAAGCAATAGGTTGAAGCTAAAGAAAAAACTGATGAAATACAGAGCAAAATACCCGAAAAGAGAGAAAGTAAGATATTTTATATGAAAGCATCAGAAATGAAAAGGAAAAATGATTACTTGACTCGCAAGCTAGTTGGAGAAATCGAAAAACAAAATAAGAAAATAGAAATTTCCCATACAGCATTCACCCAAAAGAAATAGCTAAATACAAGCATATGAAAGATACCACAGGACATGTCACACTAAACCAAAACTTTCAAAACACCTTCTTTTTCTGCTTTCAAAAGCATATCTAAAATCATCTCCCCTAAAAACAAAAAAAATCTCAAAGACTCGTAAAAATCTCAAACCTGATCATATAAAAAAGTCACCTTTCACCCAGGTGAGAGTTGCTAAACAGATAAGATGAAATGGGAAAATGTTCTTAAGGCCTTCAGATCTATGCCACTCAAAAACCCATTTTGTTTTCTTGATCCTTTTTGGAATTTTCTTTACCTTCTCTTCTTCTTTGATAGTGAATAAAAACAGAGAGAGTGATAAAAAATGTAGCTACATTTCGTGGTATGTAAATATATACCTCTAAGACTACAAGACAGAGCTGCTGTGCTGGTTTGAAGACCAAAGGTCCAAGAAGCTGTAGGGAGCTCTAGGGTTTTTCCATCTCGTACGGTCGAGTGAAAAAGTTGGAGGTGAAAAAGCTCCCTGGCCTCTTCGCCTTCTTTTGTACCCCAAAATCAAATGCAGACAAAAAAGTTTAAAAAAAATATCTTGAGCAAAGCAAAAATGGTAACCTCGCGGTAATATCAAAATAACCTCCTGCTAAATAATTAATTAGGGAGCTTCTAGATTTTCGGGATGATGTTATTTAGACATATTTAATTGTCAACCTCGTCCCAAACCTGGAAAACTGTGGGACCAAAATGGTCAAACCTTGCCACGTGTCGCATAATAAATTTTAAAAGAGTAAAAGGTCAAGATACGCCTCCATCCTGGAGTGCCATATGGCGGAGAACAATTGTGCCACGTGGACGTACAATTGGTCAGCCAATAAGAGGTGAAGGGATCATGGGCTTGGAAGTTTGCCTCTTAAATATGGGTCATAAGGCCCATTTGTGTGACTGAAGCCCAATCCAGGTATAAAAGAAGTCCAATCCAACGCAGATAAAGGGACTGATTTATGAGGCTAATTTTAGTCACAACCATCCGTCAGCTTGGTACTGCTTTTATATGTAATTGGTTTATAATTTTTTTTTAGCGATATTCTACTTTAATTTAATCTAAACTATAGGAAGGGAATTCGAACTCGGGTGCAAAGTGAAAAGCATATCCACTCTACCCAACTTAACTAAGCCCATATGTGATGTTTATAAACTTTTGATTAGAAAAAACTTTATTAGAACACGGTGAAATTCTTTACACAAAAAATAAGTGTGCTTCTCCAAGAAACACGTTCATGACTCGAACTTTTAGCCCTTCTAAAACATAAAAGGAAAATGAGGATGGAATGATGAAAGAATAGTATGGTAATTTCACAAATAAAGAATAGGAGTCATTTGAGTAAATATTTATCAGAAAAATGAAAATGAGAGGAAAGTAAGAAGCAAGATGGTAAAGGGGGAGAAAAATGGTAAGATATATCTATTTATTTTCTTTTCCTTTTCTATAAACAATTTGTTTCTCATTTCTTCATTTACTTCCAAGGACAATGCTTTCCATCTCTTTTTTTTCATTTTCAACTTGTCATTGTAACAGCGTTGTAGGTGGGCAACCATTTTTCTTTTCTCCAGTCTATTCAAAACAACCATGTCAGAAAGAATGAAACAAGAAACGCAAACGTTATCAAACAGACTAAAATGAGTCTCAATTTGCATTTACAGTGGGTTTTTTTTATAAGGATTGAATGACTCAGGTACTGGGACAAATATCAACCGCTTAGAAATAAAGTAAAGGCATAACATGCCAAGAACAACTTCTGTCAGTATTCAAAACAAACACAAATTGAAACTGACATAGAAGCAACCAATGATGCACCAAAACTTCACCAAAAGAGCTCCTCACAAGTTTAAACAAAAATGGAAAAGCAGCCTGCAGACAAAATCAAATTCCATCTCTTTCCTGAAACACCTTGCTTGCCTGGTTTAACCAAATACTTGCAGTTCAATCATCAATCTCTTTCAACCCCATATCAATATGGAGGCAAATAACCCCGCATCTGTTAAGCCTTCCATTTGGTTTGACCACAATTTTACCAGCCCTGTGATCAAGATACTCAAACACTTGTACTTATGCATCTGTATCACCACAAGAAACGTGACAGTCATCATTACAATACCAGCGAGGGGAAATTTTCTTAAGGAAACTGTCAGCCATGAAATATGCCAATATACAAGTTTAATGTTCAGATTATTAGTTAAAGTAGATCAGCAATTGAGACATTTTACAGTAATCCAGAATTCTTGACCTGCTTCTACGTAGAACTATACGGAATGAATTATATGAAAGAACTTTCCACTAACCTTAAAGTAATCACACGCAGGGTAGGAGTGAAACGCCTGCTGGAGAATGGTTACCTGAAATTTACTCCCATATACTTCCAGTACAAGGTCCTGCATACATGCTTGACCCCAAAAAAAAACAAAAAAAAAGGTCCGGCATACATGATGATTTGATAATACTTTTACAAAGTTAAATATTTTTCTTGTTCTTTTTCCCTTTATAGAATGGCTATGTGGATTTATTGTACTGTCCACTATGGTTAGTTTGCTTTTCTCATCCTTTTTTTCTTATTTTTCTCTATCTTGGCTAGGAAATTTGAAGTTAAACAAACGTGCTTCAGGCATGTTTGACTCATCTAATTAAATTGCCACCATCATTTATAACTGGTCAGGTCCATGGTTTAGAGGCTATAGGTAAGTTTCTAACTTTATCTTCTGATTATGAAGAGGACTACTACGATTATTTAGTCTCAATCTCTTCTCTATCACTTTTTATAGCTAAGCTAGACAACTATGTTTGAGTATATGATGAACACCTAGTGGGTGAACAAAATATAAGACAATCTAATATGTCAAATGTAATCCCTGTAATTAAAACATGAAAACAAAAGATAAGATCCAGGAAACTTACTTTGTGAGCACTAGAATGATGTATTCCACGCATGAACATGGTCATGAACGAACTAGCGGCGACCAGAGCAAGCATGTTAACAAGCTGCAAATCAAACGCTCTAAAGCTGGAGTGGAGGTATGCAGAAGATGAAAATTTTAAATTATGATAGCAGGGTTTGGTCTAAGAATTAAATTCCAGTTCGGATTGATCTCAGCAAAATTATTAAAATGCCAATTTCAGTGTTGCTAATTGCCCTCAAGATGATTTGCTATCAATTTAATTATATCAAAATCTCGTACATTCAATACTAATGAGCAGATTACAAGCGTTTCTGGCCTAAGAATCAAGGGACTAAATCCCAACCAATACAAACTAACCTAGAATCAGAAAACTGTCTGATATCACTGTATCAGGGTAACTGAAGTAAACCATAAAACACAACAGAAAACATCTGGATTCCAATGTATACATACATATATAATTTAAGTTGCCCACTGCTGTATACAGTATGAGAGTTACAACTACTACACAAATTTCAACCCTGGATTTTGGTACTTAAAACTCCTGTACATTTTGGTCGGAGAGTGGGACTCTGTGTATGGATAATTGCTACTGCAATTGAGAAGGACTGCAGAATGGACATAGTTGGTTGAAAATGAACAAAATATAAACCATCGTGGACATTCAACATCCTGAATGTGGGAGGGCCATGTTCTGAACCCTGAAGAATTGAAATGGGAGAAAAGCATCTCAATACATATTCAAATAATTGCATAAATGCTCAAAAGTTAAGTACGAATAGATGCAAGTATGTGACAAATTGTTCCTGGATAATTTTTAACATCAACTAACATTCTGTAGCCTTGCAAAGAACCATATAGCTTTAGCATCACACAAAATATGCTCGAAGTATAAAATACCATGTTTCAGTTCCCATCAGGTAAGTCATAAAAAACACTTCATCCTTCGTTTTCAAGCCAAAAACAATATTATTTTCCAGATTCCGAGATCTTATGTCCAAAAACATTAACTCATCAGATCAAGCACCGGATACACAAATTTTGTAAACATGTATGGATGTAGTCAATTTTAATACTTGCTCAACAACATTTTGTATTTCACTTTGTACGAAACTAAAGGGGGAAGGGAGTGAGGTAGGAGATTGGCATACCTTTCGATTTAAATCAAATGACTTGCACTCGCCCTGAGTGTCCGATTGAGGGAAAATGTCTTCTTTGCTTGATTTGGTTTGAAGTACTGTGAGTGGGCACCCCAGATCCCAACCTCCACAGTCACAATGTCCACCAGATCTCCATCTTTCAGTAAGACTTGAAACACCACCATTTCTGGTTCTTGGCCCACCATGAAGACCTGCTGGGATTAGAACATCCATACTGGTAGAGCAATCACCATTATTTCGACAACATTCGATAGGTACTGAGGCTTCCACAGTAGCAGTTTTCTTGACTCCAACTTTCTTTAAAAATTTCAAACCCCAACCTCCAGCCTCCTCCTTACGATCATCAGGGAGATGGTCTTTGACAACAATGGCAGCCAATTCAAAATTTGGAGGGAGATGATCTTCTAATAAATTGGGCAGACCTAGAGCATCTTGATTGTTGCCTGTATCTAGGCACGACTCCCGAGAAGAACTTTCAAGTTTCGAAATTGGTCCACTCAATTTGGAGGAGGTTTTTTGTTTGGACGAGTGACCTGACCTGAATACTTCTGCCACCTTCTTTGATAACCCCTTACTCTTCCTGAGATTATGGCTAGAAGTATGCATCTCAATACCACCACCAAACAAAACAAACTCAGTCTCCATGATCTTTGAATTGTTTGAGCAGAGCGAGACCAAATTATTCACTTTCATCTTACCAACGAGCTGTGACTCACCATCTCGAATTTCATGGTCCTTTTGCCCACCCTTTCCTGAATGGAACAAGTATACATAGTCCAGAGTCTTATCTTCTTCAGACTCAACCTTCCACAAGTTGGCTACATAGACCTCCCTTTTTTGATCTGTGGAGAAAACAAAATGAGGATTCCCTCCCTTCCATGTGCATTGAAGCATTCCTTGAGAAACAGTGGCGAGAGCAGAAGCAGAAGATTGATCAGAACACGCAGAGTTTGTACTACACAGAGAAACAAACCTTTTGTGGCCAGTATCAGATCCATTTTTATGGCTTCCCTTATTTGGTGTTTCCTTTTCTAGCACCGGTGAAGAAGAGAAACTTAATCCACCAGGAGATTCTGTAAAATCATAGCATATTGAGCCTTTCACATCATTTGTATTAATTCTTGTCAAGTCTGTATTGCTACCGAGGGGACCGAATTGGTGGAACAAAGGGCTCTTTAATATATTCACCATGCTCTTGCTCCCCATAACTGTACCTACAATCCACTGTCCTGCAGGGCCTATCACTACACTCCCACCTCCAGCTGCCAATGGACATTCAAAAACAAACCTAGTAGAATTACATGTATCTCCACTTCTAACTTTAGCCACATTCAAGCTCTCAGGCAAAGCACCAATCTTTGTCGAGCTCAAATTCACAACTGCACTGCATCGGGTAGCTTTGGATGCACTAATATGAATCAATTCCATGCAACGACGACGAAATTTTTCATCTAAGCTCAGTATATGTTTTGGAATCCTTCTGTCCAAGCCCAGAGCACTTGGAAACAATGAACTTTTTGTGCAACATTTACTAATTTGTGAACACTTAACATTTGAAATTAGGGCATGCTGTGGATTTGACCATGTGACTAACCTTTTCAATTTTGACCCAGAGGATTTTAAAGTACCATTTCTTGACAATTCCCGCTCCTTGCTCAATCTATGCAACGAATCGTCTTGTCCCTGGTGATCTTTCTGAGCATCTACTAACTTATCATCCATCTGCTGACCCCAATTAAATACCACACATTAATGGCAGCTAAGTTTTTCCCTATATTTTGCTTCAAACCGAATTATATAGACTTGGTGGTAGACAGCCTTATATAACTGTCCAATTCTTATCTTGCAAGAAACCTGAACACAAACACAAGCGGTAAGCATAAGCTATCAATTTGCAAATTTAAGATGACATCAATTGGAAACTTTGAAGTTTGTCCAACCCAGAAGCTACGGAGATAAGTCCAGAAATTGATCGAAGCTGTCAAAATCAAGCTTGGGAGATTGTTTTCAAAATCTGAAGCGTGAAGCATTAGGCTCCAGGCACAATCATAAAAAATAAGCTTGGAGGTTTTTATTTATTTGTTGTGCTATCAAAACCAACTGCAATTATATCTTCCACAGTTTTCTAACTTTCCCTTGGTGACTTAGATACAGTTTCTCCCTAACCCAAAACAGGAACACATACAAAAAAATCTCCCACCAACCCAACATAGCTCCTAATTCAGTAAAAAGAAAGTACTTAATTCCTAATTTCCATCTGTTTATAGTACAATTTCTCTAAGAACTGAGAAAGAAGAAGACAGACAAAAAGATTTGATCTTTATACATCTTAACTCCATATAAATAAAACCTAGAAAGGAAAATCCAACACAACATTAGAAAATCACAATTAAACCAACAAAGTGGCCTATGATAAAGATGAATAAAATATTTTAAAAAGAGGCAGAAAGTGGCCATAAAACATAATAAACAGACACCCAGAAGAAAAGTTCAAACAATTTAAAATATACATATAAAAAAAAACTAAAAAGACCAATTTTTTCTTTTTCTCTTACCTTAGGAATTGGATCCAAGAAGAAGCAAGCAGCTTATTTGCAATGCATTTAACACTGTTCTTACTCCTCAAACTTTGAGCTTGTTGTCCCAACCGCACACTTTAAACACAAAGAAGACTGAAAGGTCAAATGGGGAACCACCAAAAAGAAAGTAAAGAAAAAAAGGTGGCCAAGTGAAGAAGAATAAACAACCAGCTAAGCACATGGAAAAGCAAAGATAAGCAAGAGCCACCACCACCACTACTAATGAGATCACACGTCTCACAATTCTAGGTTCCAAGCCATCTGTTTCTTTTCATTTTCAATAAAAAATTACAACTGTTTTAGGCAACATTGAAGAAAGAACGAAAGAAATTATGAGAAATGCCTGAAAAAAAAAACTGAACTTTATTGTTTGGGTCTGAAAAACTGAAACAAAAAAACCTCTGAACTGAACCAAGAGGCGTGGTGGGGGATGAAGTGGGTTTAATTCGTAAGCCACGTTTTCTGGGTTGAATTTGGGTACCTGTTTAGTTCTACCGAAGTCCCGGGTTCAACTGTGGCGGGCCCCACCTCATATTCTTGCATTTTCTGAGCCACTACATTGACAAAGAAATTTACACAAAAGTAGATGCTTAACAAAAAGTTTATAAATTGCGTGCCTTGTTGATTTTATGTTAGAAGAAAACTTGCCCAATATATTCACGGTTGAGGAAGAGCATATCGCATTGTTAACCCTATCTTTTGATCATTGATAATGTGAATTTTTATCCCAACGTGTAATCCGCAATCATGACAATATGAAATGTAATGAGTGCTAGTGGCCTTACTAGTTTTTCTTTTTTTATTTATTGAGTTGGATGATTAAAACATAAATATCTTTCAACATTGAGAATATGCTTATTTGGAAATACATTTATAGAAAACACTTTTGCTCCTAAGCGTTTTTATTAAAATTGCTTTTATTAGAAGAGCGTTGAAATTTTTTTATAAATCCAATTGTAAGTGTTTCATGAAGAAGCACCTTCTCACTCTTATGCACAGGTAGATCGGTAGAAATCATATTTTCTTCATATCTGTTATGAATGCGATGGTGGGTGTAGCCGTGAGAGCACTTCTTTAGGTGGTGGTGATAGGGTTCGTTTAGACTCATAGGTTGATTTAAGGTTTTGGTTATGTTGGGTTTGTGGGCTTTATTTGGATTTATGATTAATTGTGGTTATGTGAGATAGTAGTTTTAGTGCGGTGTTTGTCTACGTTAGTTTTGTTTTTAGCATTTTAGTTTGTTGCCTTCTTGAAATTGATATTTTAGATGTCTTGTTGATGTCTTTGATTGTACCGTTAAAGTTTATCTAATGAAGTTTCTATTTAATTTTATATAAAAAAATGAAGCACCACCTCCAAAAAGCGGTTTTATGAAGCCAAAAGTACTTTTAAATTGTTATATCAAACATAGTCAGTAACGTTTTCCATTACAGAAGCACTCCCAAATTAATTAGTGATATTGGTCATTATACTAACAAAGAAATTTATCATATAAGATAAGACTTGGTATTGGATATAAAATTTTAAACACACACACCTTGCAATTAGCCAAAAGTCACAAGTAAAAAGTAACGTAATATTTTTACTTGAGAATTTGAATTGAAGATATAATATAATATACATTTTGAGTGTATAATGCGTGCGAACTTATCTCTGTACTATTGGTATATGGTTCAAAAATAAAGAGGGAAAAGGGGTTTTAGAGGGTGAGCTGGTGCGCATGATACTGAGAGCCACAGAACTCCACTAGTAGGTCAGGGTGGCCCCCACTACAAGTAGCCGAATAGGAGAAGGCCACATCAGCTAAATTGTTCACATTTTTTTATTATTATTATTTTTTAATAATTATTATTGGGCAATTGGGTTCAAGTTCAGACAAATTTTGTTCGTTTTTGTTGCTTTGAATTTTGATTGCCACAAGGCTACGACTTGGTCTCTTGGACTTGGACATGTGAAGAGAGAGAGAGAGAGACATAGCGTAGGAAATGATCAAATACAAACATACCTACACCTACATACATTACATTCTCTTATTTGTTTCTAATTTTTATAGTATTTATATTTATTATTATATTATTAATCAAGTTAGTTTCTTTAATGTGCTCATATTCTCCTCCCCTACTTATTTATTATGTAGGCGGCGGGTAAATTAAATCTCATCCTTCAACTCACTCAGAAAATCAGATCGGCCATCACCTCAAAAGATTTATTTCCAGCATTGAATGGTTGCAAGGTTGCAATCATAAAATTCATCATGGCTACTAAAAACCAAAACCAACCAAATTAATTATGGTTACCCTTGTTTACATCTCTCCTAATTAATAATCTAATGTAAAACAGAGTGTGTTGTCTAAAGAACTTATTTGAGGATCAACTAGTCTTTTGTGTAGTGATAGTTGTCTCCGTTTAGTTGGAGAAGGTCTCAAATTCGTTTTACATAGATGCAAAAACAATATCTAGTTGTGATTGATCCATTATTATAGTGTAGTTCTGTTGTTTATCTCGGTGTAAAAAATATTCTTTTTTTTTTTTTGGGTCAAACAAAAAGAACTAATTTGGGGAGTAAAACTTCTCTATTACAACATACGATAGAGAAGTATTTCTCTATCTTTGTTTTCTTATCATCGACCGACAAATATTTGAGGTTTGAACAATTTTTAATATTAGAAAAATAAATACCACTAGACTAAATAGAATAGCTAACTTGAATTGTTTGATTAGATATATGTCTCGATAGCATATTTTCACCTAAATGCATTTTTTTTAAAAAAATTTGGGATAATAAAAGCAGAAATTCTTTTCCAAACCACAAAATGCATTTTTGTGAAGTTCAACTACTTACTACAAAAGTCGGATACAAAAGGTAAAAAGGAAAAGTGTTTTTGGGGAAGGAAAAAAACCCTTTCGCTGTCTAAAAACGTGCTTTTTTGTTGTTAAAGGCAATTTAGTCACGAGCAAGATTGATATAGTTAGTTGGTGGGAAGTTTTTCTTGTAATAGCAATAGATGGTGGTTGGTGGTCTCTAGACTAGGCTAAATTTTCTGCAGTGGAATTATGGGTAGTGAGTTATATGACAAATGAAATTGCTAACGGCATCCCCACTACCACTAGTAGAATTGGATGTTTGTGATTATAGACTAGCATTTTTCTATGGCATCTATCCTCCATTATCATTTGTGCATGGAAAAGCTTTTACATTTGCTCAATTAATCAATATATGATCGCAACCCTAAGGCACCATTATATGAAACTTGGTTAACAATTTCCCTGCAATATGATGATAATAACTATTTTTGTTTCCATTTGATTAAATCTAATACGGTTGTTAGAATCAAAACAAATAGAAGAGTTGTTTTTGTTGAAAAATTTGATTCGTTTAGAACCATATTAAAATCTCATATCAGATTTGTAACGAGTGATCAGTTGGTATATAAAGAATTAGACCACACACACTAATGTCGAGACATATTTATTTAACCACATATCCATTGAAATCTCAAATGACCATATCGACATATTTAGTGTGAACTTGCGTAAGAATCCATACAAGTCTATGGACTCATCCGCCGGCTTTCACACAATATTTCTTCCATCCAACAATATTCCCTGCAATGTGAATATTCAAATATTCAAATTTGGTAGCCGGCCTGGGGGATCAGTGGGACCAAACTGAATCTTAAATTGGGCATGGGCATGTGCAGGGCTAAAAATCTTGGGCAAATGCAGACTGAAATGAGTGAACCTGTTTTTAAAACATTGGTTGACAAATATGACATTGACAACAAAGTTTGTGTCTATTTAGGAGCCGTCTAACCAACAAACCAGTTGAAAAATGAAGGCATTTTGTCTGCGCTCTGTAAATTTTCACACCTAACGATTAACCGAACACCCTGCTTTTTCGAAGTTTGTTTGTCATATGACTATTACACTTTCGTCGAAGTCATAGCATTTGGGCTTGATTTTTTTGACCTCCAAAAGTATGCAGAAGAACCTAGGACAAACAAACAAGGCCCTTTTCTCACCTCAGTTCATTTGAGCAGCTTCTGAAAACCTGCATAACTGTCATTAAAACGTTTTGACTTTGTGTCAATTAATCCGTGAAGGATAATTTTTCTGGCATAACAAAAATAATGAAGAGAGAAGTCTTTTTTCTTTTCAATAGAAAGGCCCGATAAAATTAAGTTACTTGGAAATGGACCACCAATGTCCACACCAAATCCTCAACTCTCGGGCCAGTACAAACATACCCAAATCCTCAACTCCATGCCTGACATGTGACTTTTTTAACGGAGATTTGGATGGAAATTGCTAAAAACTAATGGTGGGGGATAAATTGACGATAAAATTTAGTACGAGTGCTAAATTGGCTGAAAAATTAATTCATGGTGTAAATTTCAACTAGCGTGATAGTTTAGGGGGGGTATTCGGCAGTTTACCCACATAAAATTGTTCCACTGGTATTCAAGTAAAGATGCCATGAAAATGTACACCTTACAAGTTTGAAATTTGTACAAGAAATAGCATCACAAGAACTTAACATTGTTATGCACTTTTCTATACAGTCCTGACTCACTTATTTATTGGATAATATTAATGACCCAATTTATTGAATTTTTTTTTATTAAACCAAGGACAGACAAATCCTGGTGGAAACAGGGTCCTGCAAAATTGGTAGATTAATTAGTCTATGGCTAGTATACTACTCAAATCCACGATTGGATGGGATAGCTGCATTTGAAAGAGTTCACTCCACTGATATGAGCAAAGATATCTGAGGAATCAACCAAATCCTCTTCCTCTTTCACAACTACCTGTGAGATAACAGAATAAAAAGGACAACAAAACTTTGTAAGGCGACAAGACAATCAGAATAAGGAAAATGTAACAGCTTGAAAGAAAATAAAAATTCTTGGTAGATATAAGATGAGGCATATGTTTTAATAGTGTAAGAAGTATTACTTCATCGTCTTCGTCGTCTTCATGGTTGCTACAAGCAGGTCTATGAGTCTCTCCGAAGTCATCGTTCTTCGCAAATCTTCCTCTGACTCGAGGTCTGCTGTCTGCAAGTGTTTTGCGGCAGGCGTACTGCATATTTGCTTGCACAATTAGTGAGAGTTTAAATCTTAATCCCCTAGTATGAAGCACACATAGTGACATACATGCACATATGAGTAGAGGCAAATGCTTTTCACAAATGTTTTCCTCTTATAACTATATGTAAGAAGATATAATAGGATGATGAAAAAAGAAGGGAACCCTAGTGTGTGTGTGTGTGTGTGTGTGTGTGTGTGTGTGTTTGTGTTGGAGAGAGAGAGAGAGAGAGAACCTTGATTTTCTTGGTGAAATTCCTTTCATTCCTTTTCTTCATGTACCTATGGATTTTCTCTTTCCTTTCTTCAACAGAGAGCTTTCCTACTTTAAAATTTGGGTCTTCTGCTATTGGAATCTCTGTTGGTAAAGAAGTAGAATTCCCAGCTCCATTCACCAGTTGTTGACTCTCAGCACTAAGTGCCTTTCAAGTAGGAAAAAGATGAAAAATACACCAAAAAAGAAAAAAGGTAGCAGAGAAAATAACATTAGTCCCTTTCAGTGCACAAGAAAGAAAGTGCTTATATTCTTATTTTGATGCTAAGCCTGCTGATATTATTTGGCAAAGTTGAATGTGATACCACTTTTCCAGTCTCCATGCAGGTGATAAGAGTTTAAAGAGAGCAGATAAACAAGATTATACTTCTATAGATGTGGCCCCTAAGAGGATTTATAGAAGATGATCATACGCCCCCATCGATGCCTCCTAAATATGGAATTCTAAGTCTTTTGAAATTGACTCTAATGACCAATTAAAGCTCATGTGAGAGACTGGACTAAAATGAATTTTAAGAGGGCAGGTGTTGAAATGTTGTGTTACTTCAAGTTCGCTTTTCAATTCACACAGATTGAATTAAACTGTTTATATGTGTTTCTTGCCAGAAAGAAAATATCTATTCCATAAGATCTCTCTAAGCACTTATAAAGTACTAAAAGTTTCTAGCAGCGATTAGTACCTGAAGATCTTCGGGGTTAAAAACCCTCGGTAATGATTCTGGACAGAAAATTCCACCATTGTCTCCCTGATATTCCAAATCTTGCGGTTGAAGTTCAGAAGCCATAAGGATGCTGCTGGTGAAAATTCCAGAACTGTCAGCAGATAATGCAGCAGGATTTATAGTCCCAGCAGTCATGTATGGTGGTCCCATACCAGGACCAAGAAAAGAACAAGAAGGAGAAGAAGGGTTCAAAGGAACATAAGAAGGCACTGAAGACAAGCAATCCTCTTCAAAAACCGATGATAATGGAGCCGGCATAAGAGGCACTACAGGTTCAGCAGAGTACTGAGAAAATCCCTCAACAACAGAATCTGCTAAGGAGATTTGAGGTGGCACTGAAGAGAAATCAAATTGTTCTTGTTGGGGTACGAGAAACGTCGGCACAGAAAAAGGAGGGGATTGAGAAAAATCGATGGAAGCTGATATGTCATTATCAATTTCTTCTTGGGAATCAAAGATTATGGAAAGATTGCCACTATTGTTGTGGGTGGTGTTGGTGACGGTGTTAGTGCTAGCGGCAGTGGTGGTGGTGTTGGTGCTTGTGGTTGTGGTAGTGGTGCTAGTTGTTGTGGGGGTTTGTGCAATGGTTGTATCAGTATTGCCATTGTTATCCTGGTAGGTACTGAACTTAGTTTCTATGTCTGGGGGAAGTGAAAGATTTGTAGCAAAGGAGGAATTTTCTTCATAGCAGCAATTTGGAGAAGAAGTAACCTCTGAATTCTGTAGGGTCTCTTGGAATAGTTCAGGATCACAAAAATCAAAAATTTGAGCACTAATCTGGCTGGAAATTTCATCCTGCAAAACATCAGAGAGCAATGTTAACAATATGATTATTTGACAAGATTACATGTAAACCTTATCATCAATAATAAGATTGTAATAATAAAACCTTTTTCTTTAGCCGACTAGGAGCATCATTCTTCATATTTTTGCAACCAATAAAATTTTATTATTGTTGCACAAGATTTTGACAGAGGCATGCTACATCTTATGACAGTAAATTTATATAACAACCTGTGTCACAGTAGAGCTTTCCCTCCCTCCATCCCTCTGTTTTTCTCTTTCTATATGCATGAAGCAAGCATATGAAAAGTATAAAATACAATGAGATAGTTTTCCCAGGTTTTTTTTATGTGGTTTCCGTGGACCAATCTTCCATGTATATGTACATATATGATTCATGAACACAATGAGTTCTTTAAAGAAGGATGGTCGGGTGGTCGATTTTCTGTGCAAAGTAGGAAAAAGATGTGCATTTGTGCTGCATGTGACATGTAGGAAAAAATTTACCCAATTTCAGCTAGAAATCAATGGAGTTAGCTAAGATGGAAGCTCATGGAATGTTAGTTTTGTTCAATTTATAGAAACGACTCAGTCCGAGCGAACAGTGAGAATTTAAAGGGCACTTGAAAGAACCAATTTATGTTATCCATGTGAAATGCTTGTTTGTCACTAGGCTCCTTTAACCTTCTAAACTCAAAAAGAATCAAAGATAGAAAAGCTTATGGGAGAAGCATAAAAAGATAAATATTCCCATTCTAATCAAAAGAAAAGTGGAAATTTACTAGTAAGGAAATTCAGGATTAGAATGCTAAGGTGATGGCCCCCTAAGACAATGACAATGACAACTTTGTGGGTATTATTGGAAACAAGTTTGAAATATCTGCCAGGAGTGTGCATATGAAATAGCCTATATAAATGGCTCAACGAATGGTGGTACAAATTTGATGGGATTTGCTTGTGGATCATTCTATTTTGAGTAAAATGCCTTAACCCCCACAAATTCTTTGGGAGTTTGAGAGTTGAATCAAGTCCGAAACAATAAGCTCGTCGGATCAAATATGTTCTTTTGTTCCAACCAGTGGCTCTCAAACTCAGAACATTCTGAATTGTACAAGAGCCAAGTATAAAGATGATGATGATTTATTATTATTATTATTTAAATTTGGAAATGTCAAAATCAAACAAGACATTCAACAAGAAATTTACACGCAGCTAGAAAGGAAGAGATGCGAAAGGGATTGAGCAGATGATGATGGTTACAGAAAGAGGCGAAAAAGAAAGGGAGAGCATATGAAATTCCTGCTGCTTTGACCAAGAAATTTTACCCAACCAAAGCACAAATGAAAAAGGCCAAAAAAAAAAAAGGAATGCATGCATGATTTTGAATGTTCCATTCAATAATTTTGATTAGCTTGCAACCATCTCAAGACTTATTTTGAAGAACCCCATTTGCAGAAACACAAACTAATTTGCAAACAAAACACAACATAAATTATTCTGCTCAATGAATTTGATTCTATTTCATCTCCAGACTAATTCTGAAGAACCCCATTTGCAGAAAAACACTAATTAACAGATTAATCTCAACAAACATGCACAAAAACACAATCTTGGTCCAGGAAATTAACAAATATGAATCCATGCATGCATCATGCATCATGCATGAACAGAGAGCTAAACACAACAATGGAGAAAAAAAATTTAAAAAAAATGGGGGGGGGAGGGTGGGGAATAATAACCTGCTCCTGCTGCTGCTGCTGCTGAATCACATGCTGCAACATGGTTCCAATTCTCTCTCTGTTGCGTGGCTTGAGCTTTAATCAATGGTTTCGCTTGCTTAATTGAAAAAAGAAAAAAGAAAAAAATCAAAGAGAGAATGTATTTAAAATGCAACCAATATGTACATGCACATCGCTCCTCCTCACGGGCCTTGTTGTTGTGATCTGGATGGAAACTATACAAAGGAGGAGCCAAATGCAACAGAATCTCAAAGAGCTAGCAGAGCCTATAACGATCCAAAAAACCAAACGACCATGGCAAAAAAAGAAAAACAATTTACAGAGAGAAAAACAGAGGAAGGTTAAAAGAAGGGTGAGCTAAGAAAATGGAGGGGTGTGGGGTGGCAAAAGTGAGTTAATAGCCTAAACTTCATATATATATATAGTGGTAGGGGTCTGTCCGTACTTAGCCGTCAAGCCTGGCACTGGTCAACCCGAGGCCCGCGGGGGATCGCTAGCTTGGGGTCCGTACATGGCGTGGCACTCTGGATGAACACAAGTGAAAGAAGACTGGACACGTGGCGAACTGGGTCTCGAGTCTCGACCAATGAAGGGGTGACCTGGCAGTGGCCTCTAATGGATTTTGTTTTGTTTTGTTAAGAGGCAAAGCTGGTTTGGTTTGGTTGGATTTTCTTCATCTCTAACCTTCCTTAACTCGCAACAGTTAGAGCAGAAATTGGTTGACCAAGCCTTGCCTGTTGCCCGATTCTTTTCTAAGTTTTATTTTGGTAACCCCCGATTCTTTCAATGTGCGTAAATATATAATCGAAGAACGTCCTCAATGTGTCCTTGTTTGGCATACAATATTGGATTGAATTATTATTATTCAGGATTTGGTGTTAACATGTGACTAAGGAGCTTAATTAGCTAAATAGTGCTATCATGCATTTGGTATATACTATCTACACAACATTGGATTAGATCATACCTTAAACCCCGAATGTGTACACCCGACTTTAGGTTTCGATTCTCGAACTTTGAATTCTAGATCATAAATCAAACTAAACGATGTCTGATTTAATTTTTGTAGTTTTAAAAAAAAATATGATTACGTTGTAGGTTGAATTCAAACGAACAATTTTTTTTCTTCAAGTACTTATCACCTTCCTGGAGCCATTGAGCTATGTATTTAACTCCATACAACGCAAAGCTGTCGATATCTTCCCCTTTTACTGTAAAGGGAATTTATTTTTGAGATCAGTCAACTAAGGGAAGAAGAATGATGATTTTGCTGCAGTTACATAAAAGATATGGAATGGTACACATGCTAATAATTTGGGGAATTATACGCAGTGGATAACGATAAAGTTATTCCACTCTGGACAATATCCAAAATAATTTTGATAAAAATTCATGACTAAATTAACTTGACACGAAAACAATGAAACCCAAAATTTTAAAAAATAAATTAAAAGTGACTCTCCCTTTCAAGAACCTTAACCGCAGTCTTAGTCATTGACTGATGCTGAAATAATTATGCTTCTCGATCACTGGAGAATATATATTGTGTACTTGCTTATAATTCAGCCTTTTATTTGTATAGATCCTTATGGCATAGAATTGATATGATATTGATGAGGATATGAGGTGGACGTGCAGGACATCTTATGCTTGATAATGCAGAGGTGCTCAACTACTCCTGATCAATCATGGGAGTCAATTTCTGGCTATGAGCTACACCATTCAAATTGAGAGTGAGAAGATTAGTGGGAGTCCTCCGATCTCCGTATTTACGTCTAAAATTACGCATTTTCATCTTTTATTTTAGAGTCTGTTATATTTTATTTTAGGGATCGTGACATGAAAGTCCTTAACAACTTTCTTATTTATTATAAATCAAATGGTGAGTACTAAATTGTAAACCCAAAACAGTTAAGTATGGATACTCAAAAGTACGTAGTTTTGGGTATGAAAACAAAACAAACACGGAAAGATAAATTTATTTGAAATCTCCTAATTTCCATTGATGGAGATGCTACACCTTCATGATAAATCACATGGAATTTTATACAATGAATATTTGCTCTATCAGGACAAAAGATCATAGATTTGGTTTCATACATGCTGGATCGTTTTATGTTTAGGGAATCATGATTTGGTTATATGAATGAATACCTTAAGAAGGTTGGCTTTTTTTTTTTTTTTTTTTTTTTTTTTCCTTTTTTGAATTTTTTTCCTTTTCTCTTTTTGATTCAACAATACAAAAATGAAAAAAAAAAACTATCGTTTATAGGATTTGAATTCAGGAACGTATTCAACAAGACAAAGACTAAATTACTATTAAACCGAAGGGTAATTGACAAATTTTGTTTTGGATTCGATTTAAGATGTAGAGTCATGATCCATAATGGCAAACTAAAGTTATAGATGACAGGTCCTAAAGCATGCCCTTGACGATGCATACATGTCTTATTTCCTTTTAATGCTTGAATTTGGATATAGAATCATTTTCATTTTGACCATCATATACATATCATCACCAAACCTACATAAAAAAATGCTCCACCTCCTCCTTTTTATTCCAAACCCCATGCAAAAAGGCAAGCCCAACTCCATGAGCACCCAAAAAAATACACTAGGGTTGATTTGCTTTGCATCAATAATTTTCTCTTTCTAAAAATTTAGGCAAAAAAACATGACTCGTGCACATGTTTAAAAAAAGTGGGATCAATCCCCTTCCTCAATTTAGCTTATACCTCTTTCCAATCAATGTGGGTCGACAATGCTCAATTATATGTTGTTCTGGAAACTTAAGCTAACCTTTTGGTTTGTGCATCCTTCTAGAGAGCTTTCCATTTTCTGGTTTTGGCAAAAGTTCTGGAGCATGAAGTGATTCGCATGTCTCATATGTTTTGTGTTTTAGATTTTACTGAAGGGAAATATACCCTTTCTCGGAATCTAAGATTGTGTTTGATGACTTACGTACTATACCAAACTCTCACCGGAAACATGTATGAAACAAGCAAATTCTGTGTTGAAGGGACGGGAAGGTTGTGCACATGGTTTTGCAAATTATATATGCTAAGATTCTACAGAACATGTCCATTAGAATAGCTCCATCCATCCGTCCCCGTGACTTGGGATGAAATGATTAACATCATGTGATCTATTGGGATATTGTGTGGCTCGATACTAACCATGAGTGTCAATGGAGTTAATCCCATGTCAACAGTGGCGGAGCAAAGAATTTTGTCATTGTCGATGCGTGATAAAGAAAGTTATCAAATGGCATATAAATAGGTGTGTTCAAACATTTCGTCAAACACCTTAGTCATTTGCTTAAAAAGAAAAACTCAAGAAAATTGAGGTCATGCGACCAACATGTACACCATAAGATGACGTATATATATATATATATATATATATATATATTGTGTGTGTGTGTGTCCTCAAACACATCTTTCTTAGATAATTTTTCGCAAACGCTTTTCTCACAATAATCAGTCATGTGACTACATATAAGAGGAGCGTTGTATACATCCGTTATACACAAGAATTTCTCAATTCCACTTTTCGGACTAACTGAAACTGCTACCTCTTTAACAACTTCATTAAGCATGCATTAATTGAACAGAAGAAAGAAGAAAAAAGTTGTGATAGATGTTTGATGTAATGTCTCATCGTCTTCACTCAAGGTTCTGCTGTAGCATCAATCTAATCTTTGCTACAACATAACCATGATGGATGCCCATTTCGTCTGTATGGCTCTCATTAAATTCTTAGGCTCAATATTCAACAGACATGGTTTTTTTAAAGAATTTTACAAAACTGGAAAGAGGGCATCAATTTTTACACTTTGGAATGCCTCTGTTTTTCTTTTCTTAGATAAATGGTATTTCAAATTTGACAGAAATAAAGCCATATACAATTTTATTCTCAGGAGAGCAATATACTATACTGGGATATTTTTTATTTTTTATTTTTTGGGAATCAAAATATTTTGGGAATCAAATTATTGTGGGAATTTTTTTTATCTGGCTTGTTTGATATCAACCTTCAGACCACATGTCTGGTTATGTGTCTCATTTTTTGATCCAGAAGATGAATAATTTTGGGTACATTTACATATTCTTGTCTGTGTCCCTATAATATTTTCTGAGTTATAACGCTGATTAATCATCAACATTTGGGACAAGAAGAGATTAGTAAATGTAACATTTGGGATTTAATATGGGTATTTTTCTAAAGTTGCATGTAGCTCTTTTGATGTAAAATCCCACGTACATCTAAACACGCCTAAAGTGGAAAACAATATCGATACAATATAAAGAGAACATGACCCAATAACTACCATATTTTATTTTTCCTTTCTATTTCTCTTATTTTGCTTAGTCAGCTTCTGTTCTTAGGTTACACAACTTCATTACAATTCATAAGGCCATTTCTCTCAGGTTTTTATAAGTGTGCGTTGTGGATTGATATGAAATTTTTAACGGGTTGATCCGTATAAGTTTCATGTGAGATTCGAGTCCTATACCAAAGACGGGAGCTTCTACAATGAGGAGTTAAAGTGAGGAGGTTATTTGAGGAGACCGATCCGACCGTCAAAACATTTAAATATTTAAGTCCCATGATTTCTTTACATTTGTTGATGGTGAGATTTGACCTCCTCAAATAACCTCCTCACTTTAAGCCCTCATTATAGCCTTTCCGTACCAAAGACATGTCGTAAATTGTCATCCCTAAATTTGAACAATTTGAGCTTAACCAGTATTCATAATGAGTTGGACTCGAGTTGAGTTTATTTAAATCAAAAGGAGTTGAACCTGAGCCCGAAAACCAAGTCGAGTATATCGGGTTGGATCTGGGTCGCCCTCCCAACTTGCTCAACCCGCCCAAGTTGCTACACCAGTCCATTTTACTTTGGGCCAGCAGCTTAATAGAAGCCCAACTGAAGCCGGTCCGATTTTCATCTTAAGTTTTATAGAATCCCTAAATCATAAAATCCAAAGACCATCGACCTGATTTTCTTTCTTTCACAAAGTTGGATTGTATCCCTTTGTGTCCTTGCGAGACAGCGCTGCCCTCTTCTCTTGACTTCACTTCACTGAGTCGCAAGCAGCACAAAGGCTGACACAAACCCTAGCTCTCTCTGCCATAATGAACTGCTCAAGTAAAGCTCTCTCTTCCTCTCTCTCGCGTTCGTTGTTTTACTTTTATCTTTTTTGGCTGATCTCTCTTTTTCTAACTATTACTCTTCTTATTTGGCCGTACAGTCTCCGGCGAGGTGCCGGAAGAGCCTGTGGTCTCCAAGAAGTCTGGTTTGCTCTTCGAGAAGCGTTTAATCGAGAGGCATATCTCGGTGTGTTTATTTCTCTCGCTATCTTCATTCTAGGGTTTCCGTTGGTTTTACCATTATTGTTTGGTTACTGAGAAAATTCCGGAAAATTAAAGAATAACTAACATGTGAAAACTTCGGAGTGCATTTGTTTATGCCATTTATTGCTGCTAGAAGAACTCACATTATTTATATCTTAGTTTTGTTTAATAAATTTCAGTTTCAATGCTACATATGATAGAAGACTAAGTGTTTGTAGTTGTCCTGTTATCTTACTAGGAATACGGAAAATGCCCGATAACTGGAGAACCACTTACCGCTGATGATATTGTTCCAGTTCGAACGGGCAAGGTATACTGAATTTCAATATATTTACTTCATTTCATTCTTAGTACAACTTTTGGTTGATCTTTTTATATATTTAAAAACGTATATACTTGTTTATATATGTGTGTATGTATGTATATATATATATATATTGTAATTATGGGGTAAAATGGCCTCTTGAGCCGTGCACTACATGATAGAGGGTAGCCTTCGCTTACCCTTAGAAAAGGTGGAACTTAATCATGGGTCTCTGATAAGATGCCCAAGAAACTTTATCTGATAAGTGAGTTGGCATTTTGTAATTAATATAGCTCCTTATGTGGTGGATTTACTCTGATGGCTTTCCGTGCAGATTGTAAGGCCCAGACCTGCACAAGCTGCTAGTATCCCTGGCATGCTCGGAATGTTCCAGCTTGTATGTCTTCTTATTATACTATTACTGTCTTCATTCATCACCTTTCGGCATTTACGTTTATCTTGTATCTTTGACTGTTGTAGATCCTAAATTTTAATCTGTGGTTTATGCTATACTACAATTATCTCATTCAAATATGCAACTTGATTATCATCATATGTCATGGTCTTGGAATTGTCCAAGAATAAATCATGATTTGCTGTCCAGAAATAGAGATTTGTTTCTTACCCAAAATATAAAATCATGGGAACTCCTGGCGAAGACATGTAAATATAGCTAAATAATGTCCAAGGTTAAGTGAAATAAACAAAATTACGAAATGTCATGGCTAGGCTACTTATTAATTTGATGCAAAAAGAGTAAATTTTAGATTATTACTGAAAAACTTTAAATATAAGATCTAATTTTTCCTGATATAGCCGTCTCCATTATTATTCTGACTATAACCAACCAAAAGCATCCACATGATAAGTGGGACTCATTAGCAATCCCAGCATTTGCTTTCAGAGTTTGACGAGTTCATTAGCATTACCCCATTCACAGACTGCCTAACTTGAAAATTATGATAAAATTTATGGGTTATTGGATGGTCCTTGTGCATCATGTGGAATATGTTATAAGCACTATAATGAGTTACCAACAAACTGTCCATTGTTCATTCTGTTTATTGTAGCAGTTGAGCCTCTATTTTTAGTGGGTTATGAATCTTAAGAACTGGTTTTGGACAGTGCTTAATGTAATGATATGATTTTACCTTTTTCTTTTAATAATATTATTATTGCGTTGCCTAGTGTTATTGCTTTGTTTTCATCTCACATTGTAGTTCCAATTTTTGAAGTTTATTTTATATGTATTCTTTGTATAGTGAAGGAGTTTTTTTTCCTTCGTACCAATAGGAATGGGATAGTTTGATGCTAGCTAATTTTGCGATGGAGCAACAATTGCATACAGCAAGGCAAGAGTTGAGTCATGCTTTGTATCAGGTACTGCAACTAGGTGATATTTCTCCCAATTACATATTTTGCTTAGTTAAGGTACCTAGGTGCCTTCTTTTATTTCCTTTTATTTTTTTTTTTTTTTCTTGCTTAACATATTTAGCATATATTATTTTTTTTTCATTTTGTTAGTTTTGTCTTTTTTTTTTTTTTTTTTTTTTTTTTTTTTTTTTTTGGGGTTACTGCAACTGGAATATGACTTCATGTGGTCGAATGATCTAATTTTAGTAATCCATATTTTGGCAGCATGATGCTGCGTGCCGTGTTATTGCGAGACTCAAAAAAGAAAGGGATGAAGCAAGATCATTACTTGCTCTGGCTGAGAGACAAATTCCCATGTCAGCACCATCAACAGTTGCAGCAAATGCCTCTGTCCATAGCAATGGGAAACCAGGTTCTTTCTCTATATGCTTCTCAGAACATTTGATATATTTTCATAAGTTTACATATTAACTCATTTGAGGTCTATTTTCTTCTATAGCTGCTGATGACCAGCCGGGACCTGGCGTGAGGAATGTACGCCCTGGAATATCTCCCAATATCCTAGATGATATGACTGAATGTAATTCGGTTCTTTCACAGCAGAGGAAGAGGCGACAGGTACTGTTATGCAACTGTTGTCACTTGCTAGATTTTTAGTAGTATACCTTCCATCCCATGTATAGTTTTTATTGAGAAAAGATGCTGGTGAAGGTCAGCCATTTTTACAGCATTTATCTAATAAGTTATGCTAGTTATATCTTTAATTTGTATATGGGTTTTGTGCTCAGATATCCCCAACGTTGGCTCCAGTTGATGCTTTGGAGAGGTATACTCAGATATCTAGCCATCCCCTTCATAAAACAAGCAAACCAGGAATTTTATCGATTGATATTCATTCTAACAAGGTATGCGTTTGTTCTTATTTTATTATTATTTGGTTTTGTTCAAGCATCACTTCTGTATGGGTATGGCCGCTGCGTGCCTTGCTATTCAGTACTTGCTGTTAAATGCGTTTGTGGTGTTGTAATGTCTCTATTGATCTTTAGGTCTATAGCCCTGTAGACCTGTAAAAAAAAAAAAAAAAAAAAAAAAAAAAAAAAAAAAAAAAAAAAAAAAAAGTGAAAGAGAATAAAAAAATTAGAGGAGGAGACGGAGGAGGAATAAAATTTAAATGAATCTGGAAGCTCTTATGTTTTAGGGTTCAATTGCATGGTTCAGTTTTGCCATATGGATAGCACATGCTGCTATTAGATGAGAATTTGGATCTTTTGCATGCTTTTCTACCTTGATCTACTCTCTGCTCCAAAAGTTTTTCCAGTTTTTTCTCTTAAAGGTAGACACCTATTAAGGAAAAAGTAATTTCATCCTTCTGTGCCCACCTGTGTGTTTTATGTCTTTCTGATATCCTGTGCTAAAATGTCGAAAACAATACCCTAGAAGGATAAAAAGTTATGTTCAGTACACATATCAAATTTAGCTTTATGCAATTATTGTTAATTATGTGCGCCTTAGTTATGTTTCCATCTGGCTGATCAAAACTATTTTTTTTCCTTTTCCTTACAGAACATAATTGCAACTGGAGGGGTTGATACAAATGCAGTAATCTTTGATCAACCATCAGGACAAATCATATCCACTCTTAGTGGTCATTCAAAGAAGGTATCATCTATTAACCCTATCAAACAATTACTTGATGTCTTTTCATTAATGCATATTGAATGGCTATGTATCTTTTCCTTGGTAGGTTAACAGTGTCAAAATTGTACCTCGGGACGATCTGTTAATAACTGGGTCAGCAGACAAGGTAAGCCACATTTAATTTATTTCTTCTCGTTCATGGACATTTTCAACCCTTTATTGATTTGTTCATTGCTTCGTTGCCATTTCATCTTCACTATTTTCTGGACTTCGATTGCTAGCTTTGCATATTATTCGGTACCAATGTGTAACCCTGGCCACTACTGAACTTTGAATACCTCAAAATTGCAAGTTTTGAGTTGGGATTTTTGAAGTTTTACTATGTGGACCTACACGAATTCAAATTGAGATGCTAGATTTCTTTATATTGCTTTACATGTTGTAACTGGGTAACCTCCCCTGACCTGAACACAAAGGTAACAATAGAAAAGAAAAATAAAAAATTGGAGTAAACACAGAACTGTGCATGCATGCAATTTAGAGGTTATGCATAGGTTTTACTTGTGTAACTTATCAGATATTCAATCTAGTGAAGTCTATATTGTGATGTTTTGATATCATTTTTTTCCATCAATGTTGCAGACTGTTCGCATATGGCAAGGGTCTGATGATGGGAACTATAACTGTAACCACGTTTTGAAGGACCATACTGCAGAGGTAAATAGTTTTGATTCAATCTTTTCCCCAACAAGTTCACCAAAAAATGCTCCAAGTCCCTTAAGTGGAAAAAGAGCAGTAAATCAGGGAAAAAAAAAGTGAACTTACTTTGCTTCAATAACCATTTCTACTTTTTGTCTTTCTGTGTCCAAGTCATGATGTTTCTGTATTTCCTGTGTTCAGGAATTTTGGTTTATGTTATAAGATGTTTGATAACTAATGAATAATGTCTGATAAAATAAACTGCTACCTGGCAATTTTCTTTTTATTTGATATTTTTTGAGGGGCACTGCCCAGCAACCGAGTTTTATTATGTATTGCATTCTATATACTGGTTATGTGCTACGTATATTACTTTATTTAACATCTCAAAAAAATTTCAGGTGCAAGCTGTTACTGTGCATGCCACGAATAACTACTTTGTGACTGCTTCTCTTGATGGTACATGGTGCTTTTACGATCTTTCCTCAGGGTTATGTCTGACACAGGTTATAATCCTTCACTCTCTGTGTGTGTGTGCATGCATGCAGGATGCCATGTTTTCAATATCATGCACTTTGTCAAGTATCATTCTTTTTGAACATCAGCTTCTATCATGAGGCAGTACAATACAAATGCATAAACTTGAGGACATGTTTATGCAGGTCGTTAAATATGTTTAGTATGCAGCTCTTTGCATTTCGTTGGTTGATGAAGTGGGGAAAATATTTATGGTTGACAAAGTGTTGAAACTTCTGTAAAATGTTATTGTATGTTTAAACTGATGCACGTGTATATCTGCTTCTATACTAGTTGAGTTTGCTAAAATAATGAAAAAAGAGAATGGAAACTTTTTCATTTGAAACAGAGTTCATATTTTTTTTAATCCACCTATGTTCTCCTGTGATATCATTATCTGTACCTTAATTTGCCTTGTCCTTGATTACGCAATGAAAATTTCTTTGGCTCTTTAGGTTGAAGACCCTTCCGCATCTGAGGGCTATACATCTTTGGCGTTTCATCCTGATGGTCTTATCCTTGGAACAGGCACCACTGGGGGCCTTGTGAAAATTTGGGATGTTAAAAGTCAGGTGTGCAGGCATTACTTTTTCTTCTGCTTTCAACCTTTATTTTTCAGTTCTGATTTTACTTTCATTACTTGTGCTGATTGACAGACAAATGTTGCGAAGTTTGAGGGACATGTTGGTGCAGTAACTTCCATATCCTTCTCTGAGAACGGTTACTTTCTTGCGGTAGGTGCTCCACTAAGAAAAAAAATGAAGTAGATAGAGAATTATATGATATCATGCTCATATATTTTACATTTAAATTGGACAGACTGCAGCAAGTGATGGCATTAAGTTGTGGGATCTACGCAAATTGAAAAACTTCAGGACATTCACTCCATATGGTCCTGACACACCAACAAACTGTGGTATGTATATTCTCTTAGTTTCTTTCCCGGCAAAAAAAATGAGAAATATTTCATTGCAATGCTTTCACTGTGCAAAATTCTGTTGAATCACTTGAAAGCAACTCTACTTCTTGGGGATTCTTGGTTGACATGGTGAATTTTTTGTTTACATTTACATGTATCTAATTCTTCTTGCTAGATGAGAAAATTTCCTGAGGTCATATATCTATACGCTTCCCTTTTTGTTATAGTCTTCCTATTGTCTTATGTAATCTCTCATTACTTTAGTAACAATGAATTGGATAAGATTTCATATTTAGACTTTTAATATCATACAAGTCTTGCCAAATATGGAGTATAATGAGAGCTCTGTTTCTGATCCATGCAGTTGAATTCGACTACAGTGGAAGTTACCTTGCTGCTGCAGGCTCCGATACAAGGTCAGTGTTTGAAAAACATACATTTTTGGATTGAACACCTGAATTTTTTTTTAAAATGCCTTTTCATTTGTGTTAATAATATCAAGAAACTTAACGCATGATGGGGGTAGTTTAAAAATTGTAATATTCTACTGAAAATTATAGCATCCCATTATTGTATATGGATATGCGATGAACTGTAACCTTCTAAGTACAATTATGGCACACCCAAGGACAGAAGATTACAGTTTATGTCATATCCAAGGAACTACCCATTCCGTTCCTCCTACCTGCCTTCTCCCTCCCTGATTTCTCTTTTGAAGAAGATTATGAAATGAAATGATTAGCTTAGATTTACTGGACATTAGTGTAGTGGCCTGTGAAAAACTGGAATTTGGTATAATAGTGGTTAATTACTTAAGTTGTCTGAAAGTTGCCATATTTCTCTCTGAGTGAATGTGAGAAAGCTGACATTTGCATTTTACGTCAGTCCAACGGAAGCTGGATATTCTTTGAAATGCATGACAGTTTAGCAATAAATTTTGAATTTAAAGTATAGTTTCTTCTCTATTTGTAAATTCTCATCTCCAAATGCCAAATATTCTGCTACCGTCTTGCTTTCCAGAAACTTTTGAACACTGATTTTGGTATTTTGCTTTTGCAGAGTCATCCAAGCTACTAGCGTCAAATTAGATTGGAACACTATAAAGACTTTTCCTGATATGTCTGGCACAGGTTATTTCTCTTCCACTCGCCTGTCAATTGTTGGTTGTGGGCCTTTGTGGCCTTTACTTTACATTAGTCCCTGAGGTTCTTTACATTAGTCCCTGATGTTCTTTACATTCTTGTCTTGTTTTAGGTAAAGCAACAAGTGTCAAATTTGGTCCAGATGCAAAATATATTGCAGTAGGATCGATGGACCGTAACCTACGCATTTTTGGCCTGCCTGGCGATGATAGTGCAATGGAGCCCTGAAGTCTTATCAAAGTTGCCCCGTCTGCAGTTGCTGTTACCTTCACTGCGGGTTAATTTGGATTCATCTTGTTGGCCTTTGAACAGGGTTTTGAAGCAATTGTGCCTTGTAGAACATTTATGTAGTTTTGTATTTCCATGTGCAGTGTTAGCTGAGCGGTAGACGTTATTCCAGGGAAAAAAAAGGAAAGAAAAAAAAGGGGATAGAAATAGTTGAATGCTTAAGAGATTTCAATTTTCGTGGCATATTGGCGGCTGAGTTGTACTATTATTTTTTCATGTTCTTAATTCCCCCAAATACCATCATGACATTATGGTTGATCATTACTTGAAACCAAAATTGGTTATTAATGTTCCGTTAGGGTTTTTTGGTTATTAGCACGAATCTAACAATTCTTAATACAGACGTACAGTTTTAACCATTCGAACATTTTAAGAAAAAAATTAGTTCTGCAAATTTCCCTGCCATTTAGGCACGATAAATTGTGCAGCACTAAAAGAGAAGAATGCACACTCAAAGGGATATTCCCAAAATCGAATTTAGAAATTACAGATAGAAAATACTCCCCTTCTGCTAATGACAATATGACTTGTGCATGTAAGCTTTTTTTTGGGTGTTTTTGATGTATTATTTTTTCACATGTGAAATCGTAATTTGCAGGAAGGAGGAGATCTCCTAGGCAATGAGGCAAGTAGTATCCATTCTACAAATATGTATGATAGAATCACATAATTCATGGAAAATTAGATTTTCTATTTTCTTCTGCAAAGGATGTGCAAATATGCATACAATACAACTACATAACTTTAGCATAAAAATACTACATAAATTTCGGAAAATTAGAATTTTAAGACAGTCCTTGTTGCATAGCAAAATAATCCCACGAGCTACAGCTTCAAATCTAATAGCTTTCCAAAAGTATTGTTCATCCCATGTTAATCAAAGCCCTCCTATGCTGAATGGTGGAGCAAACTAGAAATAGAAGAATAAAGAATGTAATCACCAACATGATACACAGATACAAATGTATATCATCATCTTGGGCTTGTATCAAGGAAGGTACCGCGACGCATGTGTAAAACCCCAAAGCTGCATACAGAAAGGAATGCATAAGTACGTGATCAAGTATCGACATGTTATATTTGTTTGTTTACGCACTCAAGTGTTACACCTGAATGGAGATTGAGCATGCGTACACATAAAGGCGAAGAGGTTGCTCAAACACATTACCTCAACATTCTTCAACTCAAACTCTGAGTTATGAGCCAAGCACAAGTTCCCGAATGTTTCACATGGTCCGCTTGTTCCACTTAACCTTTTTCAAGCAATAGTTTACAATTGTAACAAATGGATCTGTAAGTATTTCTCCATCTGACAACAGGATACAGGTGGGAATTCAAAGGAAAGCATTGGAAAAGAAAAACTTACAGATCTCCATCCAAGCATAAAGCATAGTTACCACCACCCCCAAGAGCTAGCATGTCATTCAAACACATGTAGTAATACCTGTTGGCTCCTATGTACACAAATTAGACATGGCATCAGCAGTGCCTTTTTCTTTCTAAATGAAAAAAGGAAAAAAATAAAATAAAAGGAAAAGCCCAGCTATGGCTCTTCATCATCATAAAGTCCAAATATTTAGTTACATATTGCTTTACATTTCATCTACTATCATGAAGCATTTTTGAAACAAGAACCAGCCAATCCATACGAAGGACAAATTGACATGTTAATGCGGCGGAGTAACTTGTAACCTTCTGTCAGAGACTGAGGTATCATTTAGCATCTCTATCTTAAGCTCCACAACCCACCCATGTTATACATATCATACATATTACGCAAACCCATAATTTGAATCCCAAATACTCCAAAAGGAAACATGCCTCGCAAAGACATAGGACAAAATGCTTACCAGTTGGTCTAAATAGCCTTGGTTCACCATATATGGTTGTAAAGACAAATGTCTGGTTTGTTCCCTATAACCAAAAGGAAAGCATAAGAAGACGCTTATATTGGAAAGAAAAAGAAAGAGAAATTCCAGACATCCAAGTATATAGTTAAGAAAATAATTTTCAAATATTAGTATTCATCCTATAAAAAGAAAGGGGCATATATTCATTAAGGAAAGAGCATCTTTACTTGATATTTTCTTTTTGCCGTAGGTTTCAAGGGGCCCTCTAGAAGTCCACCAAACACAGCACCTTGCCTATCTCCAACAATCTAGAAAGTGTAAATACAGTCCACATTATCCTCACAATACTACAAATGATTTGATGTTATCAATTTCAGATCTCCTTGGCAGAGACATTAACATACCAGCAAACAAGGACCAGAGAGGTCAGAACTCTTGCGGATAAGAGTACGGAGTGATATACCATGTTTCAACGTACTGCCCTTCAATCAAAAGAATTGATACTGAATCGAAATCCAAATGCAACAATAGTATACTACTTTTAACGCAGGGCGCAAACTCCTCAAGAAGCTTACCTATACAGCAAAACCCATTGGCACCCTTTCACTATATTAGGAAGAGATGACAGCAAGAATTCTTGCAGGTCTGAGGAGATAAATACAGAGTCATCCATGAGATAGGATAGATGCTTCTGTGGACTATGCTGGTCAGTTGCTTCTTCAAACACCTCAGAACCACTGGTGCTCCCACCGGAAACATGGTCATAATCGCTTTCTCGATTATTTTCTGTTTCCTTGTTCTCACCTGGTGAACGACATTCTACATATCTATGTAGGGATTCATCTTGGGATTCAAAGTCTACATTACTAGCAGAGAGTGATCGTTGATGCTTGCCTGATCTGGATTCACCAAAGCCAACTGACGGGATAATGTAGGAAAAGTATGAAGACATTGATTTACCCCCTTTAGAATCAGGCCTGGCCTACACATTCAAAGACATAATGTAAACAATCATGATACATAAGACAATTTAAATTAAAGAAGCTACCTTCTGATTGGAAATTGTAAAAACAGGGCACTGACTATTCCCAGAAAAAAGAGGAAAAAATAAATAAATCAACCGAGCTAAATCATAACTCTGGGCATGCATGGTTGAGATGAACTTTTTGAACTGAACAAGGACACAAATAATTTGAAACAAATTACAAATGGAGCTAAACTTCTCCCCTTAGAAACCGCAAATATATAACTTTGGGGTTAAAAAAATGCAAGAAATTGTCATAAAACTCAGTTCCTAAGTTTCCTGGCAGATTACTATCACAATAACAGCAATAAGTGAATGGCCCAACTATGTTGTTTTGACAGTAATTAGCTTCAGATCACTCAGACAATGGCATTCCCTTGTTGCCCATGAGATCTCAAGTTCTCAGTTAGACAAAATCCAAACAGAACCATGTTACACAAACAACCAAACTGAAAACCTACGCTGTCTATGACACCCAGATCTCAAAATTCTTCAATAAGAAGGATCACATCAACATTGCCAGCAAAACCCATCAAGCTCAAACATTCAAGCTAATGAAAAACACAGAGAAAAAGAGCAAAAAACAGAGAAATAATTGGATCAGGGATGGTACAAAAATTACCTCAGGATGATGATGGTCCAGTGAGGGAGGAAGAGAAGAAGAGGATGATGAATCGGGTGAATCAGCAAAGAGACGTGAGAGCCTCTCTGTAACCTTCTCTTTCAAAGTGAACATTGTGATCAGCTGACGTGAAGGAAGAAGGAGAGATGCAGACAGGTCTATGAATCTCAGGCCTTTCTTTCTCTCTATGTTTTCTTTTTGGGTTTTGGTTTTTAACGTTTTTGATTTCCAAACGATTTTAGCTTTTGAATTTTTGTGTGGAGGAGGAACAAAAGGACCGTTCGTCGGTGGCAAAGAAAGCAATCAAATCAAACGGAGAAAAGGAAAGGTTTGGTCATTGGGGCAACTTCAATGTGATTTGGATTCTACTATTCTACACATAACGCATCCTATGTGATTGCTATCTATGTTTGGAATATACATTTATTGTCTATGCTTGCTTCCCAACTTTCGTGGTCTCAAAAACTATTGGTGCTATGTACAATAAAATTAGAAGACAATCTTTGTTTCCAAGAGTGCAAGTTTCACAACATTTGTTGCTAATACTTATTCAGTTTTCATGCTATATTGTAGCATTTCAAACTTTACAAATCATGCATATCATATGTGAGTTAGGCCAGTTGTTCCCCTTTTTTATATATAAAAAATACAAGCTAATCTAAACGACAAGGAAGTGGAAAATTTCTTACACAACACTACCAATTAGATCCTTTTTATATTGGGTTGATGATACTACCATTTAGTTATATAATGTAAATATTTGTTAGTTGCTTACACAACTTTGTAAATATTTGTTTGCTTACACGACTCTCTTATTGACTGTATTGTGGAGGACATTATCGCATTGCTTAAAAGATTTGCAGCGCACCAGTTCATGCTACTTTTAGATATGCAGATGGGGCTGCTCGTAGAGTATCACACATTATGCCCTACATAGGAGGCCCTGGCCTTTGTTGTTGGAGGAAAAGATTTGTTTTTTTTTTTTTTTTTTTTTTTTTTTTTTTGTTTTGGTGTGGAGGTTGTCTTTAAAATAAAAAATATAAAAAATGGGTCATCACATCAGCTTAAGATAAGGTTTTCTTTTTCTTCAATTATACAACTTGCATTGGACGCTGTGGTAGTGTGGTGTGTGCTGTCGAAAAAGTTAGAACAAATATATAATTAAGGGAAGGTGGTCAGAAAGAACGAAAACGCCGAAGTTGGACAAAGAGATATTCTCATCAATCAATCTAAAAACTAGATCTGGTTTACTTGTTTTCGTTTTGGCGAAGAGAGAGTAAGCAGTAGAGAGAATGGCTGAGGCAGTTGTTTCCGTTGTGCTCGAAAGTGTCAGAGACTTCACCGTTCAGGAAGCCAAGTTCTTGTCTGGAGTCAGCCGTCAAGTTGAAGCTGCACAAACTGAGCTAGAATTCATGCAGGGATTCCTCAAAGATGCAGATGCAAGACAAGGACAAGATACAAGAGTCCAGATTTGTGTTGCCAAAATCAGAGATGCGGCTTATGATTTGGAAGATATTATTGAAACTTATGGCTTGAAAGTGGATTCCAAGAAGAAGAAAAGAGGCCTCAAGAATGTTCTCAAAAGATTTGCCTGCATCTTCAAGGAAGGGGTTGATGTTCACAGGATTGGGGCAGAAATTGAGAATATCACTACTAAAATTTCTGCGTTGAGATCGAATTTGCAGAGTTATAACATAAAGGAAATAAGGGACAGGGACAGCGGTGGTGGTGAACCTTCCTTGCAATTGCATGAGAGGCTAAGGAGAACCTATTCTCATGTTGTTGAACGTGATGTTGTTGGGTTAGAGTCCAACGTTGAAGAATGGTTATGCATTTAGTGAAAGATGAAAACCGTCATCAAGTTGTATCTATTTGGGGGATGGGCGGTTTAGGGAAGACCACCCTTGCAAGACAGCTTTATCATCACAAAAAAGTAAGGCAGCATTTTCATAGTTTTGCTTGGGTCTGTGTATCTCAATGGTGTCAAGTCAGAAATGTTTGGGAAGGAATTTTAATTGAACTCATTTCTGCTACCTGGGAACAAAAACAAGAAATTAAGGACATGACAGATGATGAAATAGCAAAGAAGCTTTTCCGCGTTCTGCAAGAAATGAGATGTTTGGTGATACTTGATGACATTTGGAGAATCAACACATGGAATCTTTTGGAAATTGCATTTCCAAATGTGGAAACAGAGAGCGCAATATTGCTTACTACACGCAATCAAGCAGTAGCTTCGCTCCCAAATAGAAATGCTTATCGCCACCAACTCCAGCCACTCAATGAGAATGAGAGTTGGGAACTACTTGAGAAGAAAACAATATCTGAAAATGCTGATATCGGTATTTTCTCACCCTTACTCTTCTTTTCTAAGTTCTTAGTTATATAGCAAGCGACATAGAAATTACCCTTTACAATTTTTTAATATTGTCAAACATGTAGCAATTTTTGGCAAAAAAATTAAAAAAATGTAGCAATTGCAATTTTATAAACTGCCTTACTTGGTCACACATTTGTTAGGTAGCAGATGATTTATCTTATGCAATTGTAAATAATAATCAGGACAATGCTAGACAATTCAAAATTTTCTCCCAACCTTCTCTTCAATCCAAACATATCCCAAACTTTTTTGTGTTGGTCCAGATTTAATTTTTGAATGTTATCCATTTGGCATGTGCCAAATTTATAATAAGACAAAGGATATTAGTAAATTTCGGGATTTCACAATATAAATGTCTTAATTGGTATCCTTTGCTATTTCATCATATGTCATATCCTTAATTTCTTGCTTTTGTTCCTTGGCATGCTCATACTTCAAGAATTAATGTATTTGATTTTTTTTTTCTTTCTTATTTTTAGATTTGGGAATGTACACAAAGAAGAGAGAATTAGGAATGAATATGCTTCGACATTGTAAAGGTTTGCCATTAGCCATTATTGTGCTTGCCGGAATTCTAGCAAGAAAAAACACTGTTAGAGAGTGGGAGAGAGTGCATGAGAATGTTCGTGAATACATAAGGAAAGGGACAGGTCATGAAGAGGAATATCAAGGTGCATCATGGGTTTTGGCATTGAGTTATGATGACCTACCGTATTACTTAAAACCATGTTTTTTATATTTAGGTCATTATCCTGAAGATTGTATTATTTCGGTAAGCACATTGACTAAGTTATGGGTGGCAGAAGGTTTTATCTTCTCGAGACAACAAAGACATAGTTTGGGGAGAAACAATGGAGGATATAGCACGTGATTGGTTAAGTGAGTTGGTAGAAAGGTGTTTGGTTCAAGTGGGAACAAGTGGTTCAACTGGGACAATTAAAGGTTGTCGAATCCATGATCTTGTACGAGACATGTGTTTGTTAAGGGCAAAAGAGGAAAGTTTTCTCCAGATTAAATATTCTTTGCAAGAAAATACTTCTTCTATGGCAGCTGAGGCAACACAATTGGGGAAAATTCGAAGACTTGCTATTTACTTGGATAAGAACGCAGATATGTTGGTTTCTTCAAGAGATGAAACAAATGGTCACGCGAGGTCTCTATTATTCTTTGACCTAAGAGAATGGATTCCAAAAAGTGAAAAAGGATTACTATCTCCGTTGAAGGATTTCAAAGTGCTTAGAGTTTTGAAGGTTGAAGGTCTTCGGGCAAGAAGAGTAGAGTTGCCACGTGAAATTGGAAATATGGTACATTTAAGGTTTCTAAGTGTGAGGAGGAGCGAAATAAAAACGTTTCCGCCATCCCTAGGTAATTTAGTATGCATGCAAACTCTTGATTTTCGTGTTTCAAGTTATATTGACATGGTCATCCCAAATGTGATAAAGAAGATGAAACAATTAAGACATTTATATTTACCTTGGAATTACAGAGTAAAGGGTAAGCTGGAGCTGTCTACTCTTGGCCATCTACAAACCTTACATAACCTTTCAAGTGAGTATTGTGATTTGAAAGATGTTGGTAGATTAACCAATCTTAGAAAACTGAAAATAAGAGTGTTAGGCTCTTTGCAAAATCTAGAGGAAATCTTAAAATCTACAGGCAGCACGCTTAACCGTATCCGGTCTCTAATTGTGAAAAATGACACGAATAGCGGTGAAGAGCAAGCTATGCAAATAGTATCAAGCTGTCGGGGTATGTACAAATTGACGTTGGATGGGCCAATCGCAGAATTACCGAAAGAGCTACACAACTATCCAAACCTCACCAAGTTAGTATTATGGAGTTGTGGTCTCAAGGAGAACCAAATGGGAATACTAGAGAAGCTGCCAAACCTAACAAATTTGAAGCTTTTTGAAAAACCTTTCGAGGAGCATACAAAGATACTGGTTTTCTCCAGAGGAGGATTTCCTTCTCTTGAATTTCTTCATGTTTCTAGAATGGACCAAATAACAGAGCTAAGGGTAGAGAAAGGAGCCATGCCTCGTCTCTGTCGATTGTGCATCCAATTTTGCTCGGGATTGACTACACTTCCAGATGGGCTGAGATATCTTATTTATCTCAAGGAATTAACCATCAGATGGATGTGTAGAGAACTTCATCGTCGGATTGAGGAAGATGGAGAGGATTTCTATAAAATTCAACATGTACCTTCCCTTGTAATTGGAGAACCACTCGATTAACCATCGATGCAATGATAGCAAGGTAATTTCTTTTTTTTAATTTTTTAATTTTTAAAAAAGGGGTGCATTTTAAAGTGAAATGGGTGGTTTGGTTTGTGTTTATTAGTTATAAATGAAGCAGCGAGAGAATATTAAAGTAGAAAAGCCAACAAAATATGGGCTCCCTTGTTTAGCTATGTTTTCTTTCTCCATTTTTATTGCTTTTTGCTTCTGCTTGTGACTTGTGAGTGAGAAGCTTAAAAGCCAACAGGTTAAATTTCCTTATTTTGAGACCATTGATAATTCTATTGCATTCCGAATTCGGAATATCTTATAATAATGTTTCAAGTTCTGAGTGAGGAGCTTAATCTAAAAGTATTTGAATCCAGAAATTTTGAAGTTAATGAAGGGATTGATTTTGACCATTTTGTTAATGATAGATTTCTTCTTCAAGGCTTGTTAAGAGATTGGATGTTTTTTGGAAGTTAACATTTGAATATATGTGTGTGGCATTTTGAGACATTTTTAATATATGTTCATGTGAAGACACTCTTGACTAGCTTGAAATGAGTGTTTTTCTTTTCTAAATGTAGTACGATTTTACTACTATGTTCATATTGGAATGCAATTTTCACAAGCAAATTGCTGAATTTGTGTTATGATAATTGCAGGTAGGACCTGACATTGAGAAAGTATCTCGAAGCTCTGCGACATAGGGAGCATGTGCGAAGCTGAACTTACAGGGAGAAGAAAGAAATGCTCTGTGAAAATCAAGAGGAGAAAAGATGTGTTCAAATAGTTCAAAGTTGGTTACAAGCTTTTGGGTCTAGTTATTATATTAAAATTTCCTTGATGAAACCTTGTATTTGTATTCCTCTTTCGTGTGTGTCTTCAATTATGAATATTTTATCTTTGTGAGACGTACATTTGCGAAATCGATATACTGTAACGGATAATTTTATCTTCGTTTATAAGTTTTTAAAGTGCCATTGGCAACAAGATAGGACATGTAAAAGAAGTCAGATATTTCCCAAGGCAGAGTGTTTTTAATGCTGCCCTCCCTGCACCCCTGAAACATATGCACCCCAAGGAATTAGCAACGAACTCAGACCTCAAGTTTAAAATACTTGCCCCTTGACTGAACCACTCTAATAAGCAAGTTTCGGAACAAATACTGAAGGAAGAAAGGGAGAGGTTAGAACGACGGCACAGGGCAGACAGCGAGAGTAATTAGCTTCAGATCACTCAGACAATGGCATTCCCTTGTTGCCCACGAGATCTCAAGTTCTCAGCTAGACAAAATCCAAACAGAACCATATTACACAAACAACCAAACTGAAAACCTACGTTATCTATGACACCCAGATCTCAAAATTCTTGAATAAGAAGGATCACATCAACATTGCCAGCAAAACCCATCAAGCTCAAACATTCAAGCAAATGAAAAACACAGAGAAAAAGAACAAAAAACAGAGAAATAATTGGATCAGGGATGGCACAAAAATTACCTCAGGATGATGATGGTCCAGTGAGGGAGGAAGAGGTTGCTATTACTTATTCAGTTTTCAAATAAAATAAGTCTCCTAGGAAAACCGATTCACTTTTACTGTTTAGGCTTAAAATAATTAAAATAACGTCAACATCATCATTATGTAGGTTGCGATCTCCTAATCTAATTATCGACACACATTATGACTCAATCTCGGCTAATTAGTTCTTTAGAAAATGTGTCATTTTATTGACATGTGCAATTTGATTATTTTATGAAGGAAAACAATCTACTTCTGAGAACATTTTACCCAAAGTATAAAAAATATCATGATGAATTGGTTAAAATTCTAAATCTCGTTAAGCATAATCCTTTAGCTCATAATTTCTATTAGAGAAATTTTATTGAACACAAAATTTAGGGCATTTGGTTCTGTTTCATGCTATATTGTAGCATTTCGAACTTTACAAATCATGCATAAGTGAGTTAGACTAGTTGTGCTATCTTTTTATATATTAAAAATACAAGCTAGTCTAAACTATAAGGAAGTGGAAAATTTCTTACATAACACTACCAATTAGATCCTTTTTATATTGGGTTGATGATACTACCATTTAGTTATGTAATGTAAATATTTGTTAGTTGCTTACACAACTTTGTAAATATTTGTTTGCTTACACAACTCTCTTATCGACTGTATTGCGGAGGACATTATCGCTTTGCTTAAAAGATTTGCAATGCGCCAGTTCATGCTACTTTTAGGCCATTTCCAGCAGCCTAGGCGGGCTCGGGCTGGGGGGGGGGGGGGGGGGGGGGGGAGGAGGGAGCCCAAAATGCAATTCTAGCAACAAAGGCTGGCTCGGGCAGGGTGGGGTCCACGTGCCTGGGTTGGCCTGAAGGCAGAAGGAGCCCGAGGGCGCAGCTGACGTCATTGCTGATGCCAGCGTGACGTTAGCATGCGGTTTTAAAATTTTTTTACCGTTGGCGCGTGCAATGCACGCGCCAACGTTAAAAAAAATTCAAACGCGCGCGTCAACTTTTCCCCCAACGGCTTTGTGTGACGTGGTCCTTCCGATTTCTCCTTGTCATCCAATCCAACGCCCTGACATTTTTCAAGGCAAAAAATTATGAAAAAAATCGTAAAAAAATATTGTATTTTTTTTCTATAAATACCAATACCTACTCTTCAGTTTTAACAACAAATTCTCATACATCTTCTCCTTCTCCAACTATTATTCACTTTCTATTCAATATTTTCTTCACTTTTTACTCTAAATTGTTTTCATTTTCAAGTTTAATTTTTCTCTATCATTATGGCTTTTTCTCAAGAAATCGGAGGGGCATGGAGCATCATAGAAGATGCCTTGTTGTGTGAGTGTTGGGTCCAAATTAGTCATGATCCCATATCGGGTAATGAGATGAAATTCAGTCAAATGTGGAAAAAAATTCTTCACGAATTTGTTGAAAGATCGGGTTCCACCCGTACGGAAAGCGCATTGTCAAGTCGGTGGAAACTTCTCAACAAAGAGTTGGGGAAATGGAGAGATGCCCTCACAAAAGCGATGAATAACCATGCAAGCGGGGAAAATCTCAGCGATGAGGTAAATTATTTGTAATTTTCATTTTATTAATTTTAATGTCCTATTAATTTTAATTTTAATGTTTCTTGCAATTGGTATATTTTGTTAATATTTCTTGTATTTCCATATTTATTTAAATGTTTCTTGCAATTTTTATATTTTGTTATTATTTCTTGTATTTCTAATATTTATTTAAATGGTTGTTGCATTCTCTATATTTTGTTAATATTTCTTGTATTTCCATATTTATTTGAATGTTTCTTGCAATTTATATATATATATTTTTATTTCTTGTATTTCTAATATTTATTTGAATGTTTCTTGCATTCTCTATATTTTGTTAATATTTCTTGGATTTTCATTCATATGTTTATCTTTTTTGCATTACCAATATTTTTTTAAAGTTCCTTGCTTATTCAATTTTATATATATATAGATTGTGCAAGCTCAAATGTGGTATGGTGCTATTGGACAAGGGAAAAAAAATTTCAACCATACCCAATGTTGGGAGGTGGTGAAGCATTGTAAGAGATTTAGCATTATTCCAATGGCTCCAACTTTGGTGTTAAACGAGATGCCACTCCATAATTCACAAGCTTCGGATTCGCCTATGGAATCCCCTATGAGTGAAGACTCACCCATTGAAAAGGAGCTGAGGCATATTGGGAGGAAGGCGGCGAAGGCAAAGAGAGGATGCAATTCTACGAGTAATACCTCTAAATTTTTGGAGGAAATTACAAGGCAAAGCGCCTTGAGAATTGAAATAGACAAGAAAGTCCAAGAAGATGATAGGGCAATGGCAATAGAATTTGCTAAAGAAAAGGAGTATGTACACAAAGAAAGGGAGTATCAACGCAAAGAAAATGAAGAAAAGAAGGATCGGGAAACCATGGCCATGGATACAAGTCACATGTCTCCTGAAACAAAACAATATTGGAAGCTAGAACGAAATGCTATTATGAGACGAAGACTTTTTTGTGATGATGGACCTAGCCAAACGGATTGGTTAAATGATGAAAACCCTTAAGTTAGTTTGCTTGCCTTTTCATTTCAATGTATTTTAATGTTTTGTTTTAAAAATTAGTTGGAATTCATGTATTTTATTTTATTAGTAGTATTGGTTTTCTTTGAGTTACCAAAGAAACTATTGAATAAGATTCCTTTTTATTCAAAACATTCAATACATAAAAAAACTAACCATAACCAAAGCATTAAAAATAAAAAAACAAACAAACCACAACCAAAGTATAAAAAAACCAAACATAACTAAACATAAAACATATACATTAAAATCTTAAAAATGTTCTTCATGTCACTTCATTCACCGTCATTTCCTTTCACCGCCCATAAATGCTCCATTAAGTCAACTTGACGGCGTTCATGAATATACGAAGATTGCATCTCCCTATATCGATCAATCATACGGTTCATGAAAAGACCATCTCTAACCAACGGTTCATGCTCCACTGGTCCTCCATTTGGCCCTATTGGTTTTTCATAAATTCGGGTCAAGGCCGTGCTCATGGGATCGGGTTCGTACACCTCTTCAACTTTGTAATCATACTCATCCTCCACAATCATGTTATGAAGGATGATGCATGACATCATTATGCTCCTCAACACCTCCTCATCAAACATACGCGTCGCACCCTTAATGATCGCCCACTGAGCTTGGAGGATACCAAAGCACCTCTCCACATCCTTTCTGTAACCCTCTTGATATGTAGCAAATAATTTTTGCTTCTTAGTTCAGGGATGCGGAAGTGATTTCACAAATGTTGTCCACCTCGGGTAGATCCCGTCAGCTAGATAATACTCAGTTTGGTAGACGGTATTATTGACTTCATATGTGATTTTCAGGGCTTCTCCTCTCAAAACATCATTAAACACCGGGGATTGACCTAGGACGTTCAAGTCATTTTGAGATCCAGCAACTTCGAAAAAGGAGTGCCAAACCCATGTATCAAAACCTGCAACGGTTTCAAGGATGATGCTTTTTTGGCATTTCTGATTTCCGTAATCACCCTGCCAAACAGTTGGGCAATTCTTCCATTGCCAGTGCATGCAGTCGATGCTACCAATCATTCCTGGAAATCTTCTCTGTTTGGCTTTTTGCAGAAGTCGTTGCAGGTCCCTGTGCGTGAGTCGGCGCAGGTAGTCCATGGTGTACAGAGTTTCAACTGCATCAAAAAATCTAACCAAACTCTCCAAGGCAGTGGACTTCCCCATCCGGGCAATCTCATCCACCTGATCAGCAAATGCATCATACGCCAACATTCGTATAACAGCTATGAACTTTTGTTCGAGAAGCAGTCCCAAAACACCAACACAATTTCTCTTTTGAACAAAGTATTCATCATAATTGCAAATATCATGCATGATTTTATTGAACAAATGTTGTGGCATTCTATACCTCCCTCGAAAATGAACATCATAGTACAGAGATGTTGGGATAAAATAATCTTCCATAAGATTCTTACCCCGAAAATGCCTATGTCTGTCAACATTTGGGGCACGGCCTTCATGTGAACCACGACTGTTCTGGTTTTCTTCATCAAGCATGGCCACAACCATGACAAGTTGCTGATCTAGATCTCTCTGCGCTCTTTTGCTTGCAGCTCGTCTACACGTTTTTTCTCTTATTTCTCGCTCTTGCCTCTCCAAGACCTCCTCCATGTCTGACATTGTGAATGAAATATGAAATATGAAATTTAAAATCTGAGAAATGAAATTTTTGAGAAGATGTAGTGTGAGAGGTTTGTGAGCTGAGCCTTAGTTTTATAGAAAAATTTAGGTCGATAGAGATGACACGTGGCACAATTTGATAAGGTGAAAATCTTATCTGAAATTTGAAATTCAATGAAATGTATCTGAAATGTGAAATTCAAATGAAAAGTTGAAATTCAAATGAAATTTATCTGAAATTTGAAATTCAGATGACACGTGGCGCAATTTTATAGGGTGAAAATCTTATCCAAAATTTGAAACTCGGATGAAATTTATCTAAAATTGAAATTGAAATGAAATTTATCTGAAATTTGAAATTCAGATGAAATTTATATGAAATTTGAAATTTGAAATTTGAAAAAAAATATTTATCTGAAATTTGAAACCGAAAATCTTATCCGAATATTTTATCAGAAAATCTCATCCGAAAATATTGTCCAAATTAATTGTTTAGGTAAACAAATTTGTGAAAAAAACAAAAAATTGAATAGTACCCCCCTTGCTATGGCAACTACTGAAAGTGTAACTTATTTTTTGCAATGGCAGACACTATTCCTGTAAATAGTGTCAGCCCTAGCCGCCCCTTGCAATAGCAAGATTTCCACTGCTGGAAGTGTCCTTAGATGTACAGATGGGGCTGCTCGTAGAGTATGTTGCATAGAGGTGGCTCTGCGTTTGTTGGAAGATTTTTTATTTTTATTTTTTTGTACTGTGGAGGTTATCTTTAAAATAAAAAATATAAAAAATGGGGCATCCAGTATAATGAACCAGGTCCTCACATTCACATCAGCTTAAGATAAAGTTTTCTTTTTCTTTTTCTTTTTCTTCAATTATACAACTTGCATTGGATGCTGTGGTAGTGTGCTGTCGAAAAAGTTAGAACAAATATATAATCAAGGGAAGGTGGTCAGAAAGAACGAAAACGCCAAAGTTTACTACTTTTTGTTGGGTGGAATTGGACTTCATACATAGACAGAAAGAAATTGCTCAACTGATAAAGAGATATTCTCATCAATCAATCTAAAAACTAGATCTGGATTACTTGTTTTCGTTTTGGCGAAGAGAGAGTAAGCAGTAGAGAGAATGGCTGAGGCAGTTGTTTCCGTTGTGCTCGAGAGTGTCAGAGACTTCACCATTCAGGAAGCCAAGTTCTTGTCTGGAGTCAGCCGTCAAGTTGAAGCTGCACAAACTGAGCTAGAATTCATGCAGGGATTCCTCAAAGATGCAGATGCAAGACAAGGACAAGATACAAGAGTCCAGATTTGTGTTGCCAAAATTAGAGATGCGGCTTATGATTTGGAAGATATTATTGAAACTTATGGCTTGAAAGTGGATTCCAAGAAGAAGAAAAGAGGCCTCAAGAATGTAATCAAAAGATTTGCCTGCTTCTTCAAGGAAGGGCTTGATGTTCACAGGATTGGGGCAGAAATTGAGAGTATCACTACTAAAATTTCTGCGTTGAGATCGAATTTGCAGAGTTATAACATAAAGGAAATAAGGGACAGGGACAGCAGTGGTGGTGAATCTTCCTTGCAATTGCATGAGAGGCTAAGGAGAAGTTATTCTCATGTTGTTGAACGTGATGTTGTTGGGTTAGAGTCCAACGTTGAAGAATTGGTTATGCATTTGGTGAAAGATGAAAATCGTCATCAAGTTGTATCTATTTGGGGGATGGGCGGTTTAGGGAAGACCACCCTTGCAAGAAAGGTTTATCATCACAAAAAAGTAAGGCAGCATTTTCATAGTTTTGCTTGGGTCTGTGTATCTCAACGTTTTCAAGTCAGAAATGTTTGGGAAGGAATTTTAATTGAACTCATTTCTGCTACCTGGGAACAAAAACAAGAAATTAAGGACATGACAGATGATGAAATAGCAAAGAAGCTTTTCCTTGTTCTGCAAAAAATGAGATGTTTGGTGATACTTGATGACATTTGGAGAATCAACACATGGAATCTTTTGGAATTTGCATTTCCAAATGTGGAAACAGAGAGCACAATACTGCTTACTACACGGAATCAAGCAGTAGCTTCGCTCCAAAATAGAAATGTTTTTCTCCACAAACTCCAGCCACTCAATGAGAATGAGAGTTGGGAACTACTTGAGAAGAAAGCAATACCTGCAAGGGCTGAAATCGGTATTTTCCCACCCTTCATCTTTTCTTTTCTAGGTCCTTGGTTATATAGCAAGCCACATAGAAACCATTACATTGCTTACGACACAACTTATGTATTGTTTTTTCTTTTTTCAGTCATTGTTGGGATTACCCTTTAATTTCTTTTTTCAATTTTATTGACTGCCTTACTTGGTTACACAATTTCTTTTTTGGGGTCACTCATTTGTCAGGTAGCAAGATGGATGGTAATTTATCTTATGCAATTGCAAATAATAATCAGGACAGTGCTAGCTAATTCAAAATTTTCTCCCAACCTTCTCTTCCATCCAACGATATCCCATACGTTTTCTGTGTTGGTACAGATTTAATTTTTAAATGTTCTCCATTTGGCATGTATTAGCAAATCCAAACTTATATTAAGATAAAGGATATCAATAAATTTCGAGATTTCACAATTTTAATTTTAAATCATTCGAGCAAGGAATATCCACTAAGACTGCTCATACTACAAGTTCGTATTTGATTTTTTTTTCTTTCTTATTTTTCAGACTTGGGAATGTACACAAAGAAGAAAGACTTAGGAACGAAGATGCTTCAATATTGTAAAGGTTTGCCATTAGCCATCATTGTGCTTGCCGGAGTTCTAGCTAGAAAAAACTCCATTAGAGAATGGGTGAGAGTGTATGAGAATGTTCGTGAATACATAAACAGAGGCATCGGACATGAAGAAGAATATGAAGGTGTATCACGAGTGTTGGCATTAAGTTATGATGATCTACCGTATTACTTAAAACCATGTTTTTTATATTTAAGTCATTATCCTGAAGACTCTGAGTTTTTGGTGAGTGAATTGACTAAGTTATGGGTGGCAGAAGGTCTTATCTTCTCGAGACAACAAAGACATAGTTTGTGGGAAACAATGGAGGATATAGCACGTGATTGCGTAAGTGAGTTGGTAGAAAGGTGTTTGGTTCAAGTGGGAACAAGTGGTTCAACTGGGACAATTAAAAGTTGTCGAATTCATGATCTTGTACGAGACATGTGTTTGTTAAAGGCAAAAGATGAAAGCTTTCTCCAAATTAACTATTCTTTGCAAGAAAATACTTCTTCTATGGCAGCCCAGGCATCACAATTGGGGAAAATTCGAAGACTTGCAATTTACGTGGATGAGAAGGCAGATAATTTGGTTTCTTCAAGAGATGAAACAAATGGGCACGTAAGGTCTTTATTATTCTTTGTCCCAAGAGAATGGAGGCCAAAAAGTGAAAAAGGATTACTATCTCCGTTGGAGGATTTCAAAGTGCTTAGAGTTTTGAAGGTTGAAGGTCTTCGGGCAAGAAGAGTAGAGTTGCCAAGTGAAATTGGAAATATGGTACACTTAAGGTTTCTAAGTCTGAGGATTAGCGAAATAAAAACGTTTCCGCCATCCCTAGGTAATTTAGTATGCTTGCAAACTCTTGATTTTCGTGTTTCAAGTTATATTGACATGGTCATCCCAAATGTTATAAAGAAGATGAAACAATTAAGACATTTATATTTACCTTGGAATTATAGAGTAAATGGTAAGCTAGAGCTGTCTACTCTTGGCCATCTACAGACCTTACATAACCTTTCAAGTGAGTATTGTGATTTGAAAGATGTTGGTAGATTAACCAATCTTAGAAAATTGAGAATAACACTGTCAAGCTCTTTGCAAAACCTGGAGGAAATCTTAAAATCTACAGGCAGCACGCTTAATCGTATTCGGTCTCTAATGGTGAAAAATAACATGAATAGTGGTGAAGAGCAAGCTATGCAAATAGTATTAAGCTGTCGGGGTATATACAAATGATGCTGGAAGGGCCAATCGCAGAATTGTCGAAAGAGCTCCACAACTATCCAAACCTCACCAAGTTAGTATTGTGGAGGTGTGGTCTCAAGGAGGACCAAATGGGAATACTAGAGAAGCTGCCAAACCTAACAATTTTGGAGCTTATAGGAGAAGCTTTCGAGAAGAATACAAAGATACTGGTTTTCTCCAAAGGAGGCTTTTCTTCTCTTCAATGTCTTAATGTTTCTGTTACAGACCAAATAACAGAGCTGAGGGTAGAGGAAGGAGCCATGTCTCGTCTCTGTCGATTGGGAATTAAATATTACAGGGGATTGACTACATTTCCAGATGGGCTGAGATATCTTACTAATCTCAAGGAATTAACCATCAGAGGGATGCGTAGAGAACTCCACCGTCGGATTGAGAAAGATGGAGAGGATTTCTATAAAATTCAACATGTACCTTCCCTTGTAATTGGAGAACCAGACGAGGACGACGACTAGCCACCACCGATGCAATGATGGCAAGGTAATTTCTTTCCTTTAATTGTTTAATTTTAAAGCGAAATGGGTGGTTTGGTTTGTGTTGATTAGTTATAAAATGAAGCAGAGAGAGAATATTAAAGTAGAAAAGCCAACAGAATATGGGCTCCCTTGTTTAGCTATGTTTTCTTTCTCCATTTTTATTGCTTTTTGCTTGTGCTTGTGACTTGTGAGTCCTGACTCCTGAGCCTTATCATTTCCCAATTTCCAAATATTTTTGCCTCTTTTTTGTTGCACCATTACCTCTTTACATCTAGTTTTCCTTGTTTATCGACCATTTATAATTCCATTGCATTCTGAATTCAAGTTTCCGTAGTTCCATATGGGAATCTTATAAGTATTTGTCTCCATTGGATTTTTTTTTGCAAGTCAAGTAACAGTTGAATATATATTTCTGGCATTTGAGACTCTTCGAAATGTCAAATCTTTCCTTGTCATGTGAAAAACAATTAGAAAGCTCCAGTGGATAAGCAATAGGATTTTCTTTATATTTGATCATGTTAACAACTTATCTCTCATTGTTTTAGTAAAAAGGTTAACACATACCCAAAACGTATGTAAAACACAAAGCTTAAATACGTACTCTCTTTTTTGGCATATTGGATAAACTATTACGTATAAGAGTACTAGCTTAAAATGAGTGTTTTTCTTTTCGAAATGTAGTACAATTTTACTACTATGTTCATATTGGACTGCAATTTTCACAAATAAACTTCTGAATTTGTGTTTTTTTGGGTAACTGCAAGTAGGACCTGACATTGAGAAAGTATGTCGAAGCTCTGCAGTAGAGGGAGCATGTGCGAAGCTAAACTTACAGGGAGAAGAAAGAAATGCTATGTGAAAATCAAGACGAGCAAAGATGTGGTCAAATAGTTTAAAGTTTGTTACAAGCTTGTATTTGTATTCCTCTTTCGTGTGTGTTTTCAATTATGAATATTTTATCTTTGTGAGACATACATTTACGAGATTGATATAAAGTAAATTTTTTAAGTGCCATTGGCCCTCAAGATAGGACATGTACCCCAAGGCGAGTCGTTTTGAAACACATGCACCCCAAGGAATTAGCAACAAACTCAGACCTAAAGTTTAACATACCTGCCCCTTGACTGAGCCACTCTAATAAGCAAATTTAAATCTCTATTAGTTTTCACAACTCTCTAATATGAGGTAATTTATTATGCTGACCAAATATTCAAAGGAAAAAAACAAGTTCCATAACGTAAATTACTAATTATTTTTACTAATTTTGGGCCGTCGTGGGCCCATTATAGTTAACAAACTCTCCTATGTCGGTTCAAGGCCTGTACAAATTGATTGGTGGTCCAACACCAATTCCACCACACGCTTCCAAAACCCTAAAGTCCAGAACCTAAACCCCTCCTCTCTCCATTCTCTCTCCCTCTCACAGTAACACAAAGACACGGAAGAAAGAAAAGGAGATATCAGAATGGCGGCACAGGGCAGACAGCGACAGTCATTGCGAAACGGCAGCGAGGAGCAGAGCCTGCTTTCCAGGGTATCGCAATCGGGGGTGGTGCAGCAGACGAAGCGAGCGGCGAACGACGCGTCGTTGGTGACGAAGAAGCTGATGAAGAGCACGGGCAAGGCGGCGTGGATTTTGGGAACGACATTCCTAATCCTGGGGGTCCCACTGATCATCGCCATGGATCGCGAGCAGCAGTTCAACGAACTCGAGTTGCAGCAGGCCAACATCCTCGGTTCCCCTTCCTCTCTCAAGTAAAAACAAAAACCTAACAACAAGAGCCCTCTTCGTCTTCTCCATTCCTCGCCTCGCCCTTTCCCCTCCTTCAATTTTCGTTTCTTTTTTGTTTTAGTGATGTTAATTTTTGTAACTGCAGAATTTGGGCTATTATACAATTATGGCTAAAATATTATATATTTGGGTATTGTTTATTGAAGTTTATTCAATTATGGCAAAATTGCTTTCTGGGTCTAAAAAAAATAAAAATTGCTTTCTGGGTTTTCTCTGTCAAGGAGGAATGTGCAAGGAATCATTCCTCAGGTATTGGTGCAATTTAACCTCTCCTTCAACTTAAGAACCCTTTGTGAATGTATTTGTGCTATGTTTTGTAGTGCTTTCAAAACAAAACAAAGCATATCATGTTCTGTTGCAAAAAAGAAAAAGAAAAGGAAGATCAATCTATATCTGTATAATTCACTAAAGTACAAGCACTGATCTAGAGGCTAGTACAAAAAATGCACAGATTATCTCAGAGCTTGGTTTACAACAAAGCACATGCTGTTTCATAAAAAAGGAAGATGAATCTAGCATCAGTGTTTCACTCAACATATACTATTTGACCTGGCAAAAAAGCTAACTCTCACCAAATATATACACAAGTTAGGTGGAGATAAAAGTATCATGATGAATTGGTTAAAATTCGAAATCTCATTAAGCATAATCCTTTAGCTCATAATTTCTATTAGAGAAAGTTTACTGAACTCAAAATTTAGGGCTTTTGGTTCTGTTTCATGCCATATAGTAGCATTTCGAACTTTACAAATAAGGTATATGTGAGTTAGGCCACTTCTGCCCATTTATATATATATATATATATATATATATATATATATAAGACAAGCGATAGTCTATATTACAAGGGATAATGAAGTTTCTTCTACGAACACTACCAAGGTGCAATGAGGATTCAAACATAAAACCACTAGTCTACAAGTCAAGACCATTTTACACTGAATTAAACCTCATTGTGTGCCTGCTTCTTTGCAGACATTCAATCCTCCGTCTCGTAAATTAGAATAGCAGGGTTATCACTTGCATTACATTTGGTTACTTTCACTTTCAAATTGAATAATGTTTGGGTATGTTGTTGGGTTCTGTTTTTTCAGATCTTAAGAGTATGATATCAGCTGGGTTGGCTGCTATAGCATATTGTGATTACAATCTCGTGGAGGCGGTGACTTGGAATGAAAGTATGTGTATTTTGTGCATTGGCCATGGTGGGGGAAGCTTGCCATTGTTTTTGGCTAGTAAGATTCAAGATAGGTTGCATTTCAAGTTGGGTTTTAATGGAGTTGGAAGTTGAAGGAATGAAGAATGTGCCATTTTTGTCTTTTATTTCTTTACCGCTGTTTCTTGGCTATTTCCAAATCCAATGTGTTGTCACACATCCTATCAGAAGTTTTGAACTGAATAGTTGGGTGTTGAACCTAACCTAGAATGATTTGCTCCTTTTCAGGTGCTGTTGTTGACAGACGTAGTTGAAATCGACCCTCTTGTTATCTCGGCCTCAGTTAAAGCTATGGGGTTTCCAGCTTTCTCAGTTGTTACTCCGTCGGGCAAGCGTACTGTCTCAAAACCCGATACCATGGATGAGGTTCTGTGGAAATGCATCCACGAGAGGCTGTTCCTCTATGAGTCCGATGCTGAGGAGTTCATTCTCAACAACACCAGCTTGTACGATATGATCTTCATTGATGCTTATGATGGCGAAGATATCTTCCCTCACAAATTATGGGATCCACATTCCCCATTTTTAAAAGCTCTCAGCAATTGGCTTCGCCCTGAACATGGCACGGTTGTGGCGAACCTTCATTCAGACACTGAGATCTTGAACCCTGATGGCTCTGCTCCATCCGTTCTGCAGCAAACCTTGCCAATGGGAAAGTACGTCTCGGGGTTTGCCGGGCATACAAGGACGTGGCAGTAGGTAATGGAAGTAGTTGTAGAGGAAAAGATTCTTGTTTGGGGTTTACTGTTTCAGTTCCTTGGGTGGCCAATACGTCTCTGGTTGTCTGCAGAGGCTTTGGGGTTAAGGGTGGGCCTGGCAACAGAGATGTGATCATGAACACTCTCATATCCAAATCCTTTGAACTGGAAAATATTCTCAACTTGCCATTCTCTTGTTTGCAATATATAAAGAGAGGTTCTTTGTTTGTCTTATTCTCTTGGTTCAATTGCCATTTTTCCATTAAGATTTACCTGTGGATCAAATTGATGATGTTTTATTTTGGGGTTAACCAATTTTTAGCACAATTGATGACAAGCTAATATCACAACACGTGAGATCATTAAGTTGATCGAGTCCCATGTAGACAACTCTAAATCGTTGATGGATGTGAGGTTCACATTTATTAATAGTTGTCTTTCTGCACTAGTACAAGATAGTGCTGGGTTCGGTTTGGGTTGGTTTGGTTTTGGGCCCAACTAGACACTGAACTGTAGGTCGCGGTGTGGCTATTATGGAAACCAAAACCAAACCATAGCTGGTTAATTGAACTTATTGGTTTGGTTTGGTTCAGTTTGAGTTTTTAGGCTTTCTTAGAAATTGGCCCAAATTTCACATAAAATATATTTATGAGCCCAATTCAAAGCATATAAACCTATACATGAATTCAAAGCATATAAAGCTGTACATATTCAAAGCATTTTTTAGCCCAAAATCATATGTTAAAAACTGTATATCATCATCATCATATATTCAATATCCATCATCACACATGAATTTAACACATTACAATCCATCATCATCACACATGAATTTAACACATTACAATCCATCATCACAGATATGACAAACATCAAACATCAATTTAACAAATTCAACACTACATGAAAGAGAGATATTAGTATATTACAAGTTTCAACAACAACAAAGCAACAACATCAGAAATTACAAAGCATCAAAGCAACATAAATTAAAAAAGCTTGTTGCAGCAGCAGCTGCCATCTTGTTTCTTCAATCAATCCGTGGGAATGAGAGTGTCACTAGGAGGTTGTCCATTTAATTGAAACGATTCAAATTCTGCAAGAACATAAAACATAAGATAAATTAATGTTTACAAAGTTAAAACACACAAATTAAAACGAAAAACAATAACAATACCAAACCATTACCTTTTTCCAGTTTCTTCAAAGTTAGGTACAACTCCAATTCATCTTCAGTGGGCTCCCTGTTGAAGGTTGCAATCTCCTAATTAGATTATCGACACACATCATGACTCAATCTCGGCTAGTTCTTTAGCAAATGTGTTTATTTTATTGACATGTGCAATTTGATTATTTTATAAAGGAAAACAATCTACTTCTGAGAACATTTTATCCAAATTATTTTAAAAAAATTATCATGATGAATTGGTTAAAATTCGAAATCTCATTAAGCATAATCCTTTAGCTTATAATTTCTATTAAAGAAATTTTATTGAACTCAAAATTTAGGGCATTTGGTTATGTTTCATGCCATATTGTAGCATTTCGAACTTTACAAATCATGCGTATGTGAGTTAGGCCAGTTGTGCCCATTTTTTATATATAAAAAATATAAGCTATAGTCTAAACTACAAGGGAGTGGAAAACTTCTTACACAAACACTACCAATTGCCCAAATAGAGATGCCGCTTACGATTTGGAAGATGTTATTGAAACTTATGGCTTGAAAGTGGTTTCCACGAAGAAAAGAGGTGTGAAGAATGTTCTCAAAAGATTTGCTTGCATCTTCAAGGAAGGGGTCAATCTTCACAGGATTGGGAAAGAAACTGAGAATATCACTACCAAAATTTCTGAGTTGAGGTCGTGTTTGCAGAAGTATAACATAAAGGAAATTAATCCTTGTAATTGGAGAACTACTCGACTATCAACCACCACCGACAATGCCAAGGTAATTTCTTTCTTTTTAAAAAAATGAGTGCATTTTAAAGCGAAATTGGTGGTTTGGTTTGTGTTTATGACTTATAAAATGAAGCACCAAGAGCAGAGCACAATATGTGCTCCCCTGTTTAGCTGTGTTTTCTTTGTCCATTTTTATTGTTTTTTGCTTGTGCTTGCGGCAGGTCAGGACTGGTAAACGAAGGCCTTTCCATTTATAGCTCTTTATCAACTGATTTTGAAATTAAACCAGCAGTGGAGATATGTGCTTGTGTGGTGGATCTGTTAGGCCAATCAGGTGAGACCTCGATCGAGCATTAAATTTCATCAAAACGATGCCTGTAGAACCTGGTCCAAGTGTTTGGGGGTCTTTAGTTACTGCTTCTGTGTTGCATGGGAATCATGACATGCAAGATCTAGCTTACAGGTTCCTTATTCAACTAGAACCCAAAAACCCTTCGAATTATATTTCGCTATCAAAACTTCTATGCTTCTTCTAGAAGGTGGGACGTTGTAGCTGAAATGAGAAGAATGATGAAAGAAAGAGGTTTGAAGAAGGCACCTGGGGGCAGCTGAATAAGCATTAATTCCAAGACTCATTGTTTCTATGTTGCTGATAAAGCACAACCTTGTTCTAATTCGATCTATCAGATGCTTGACTACCTTATCTTAGTGATGAAGGGAGCCTGCTATTCTGATGATTTTGAACATCCAGCATAGATCCTTTTTATATTGGGCTGGTACTACCATTTAGTGATATAATGATTGTTGTTAGTTGCTTACACAACTTTGTAAATTTTTTTTTCTTTATCAGATTCAGGTCTGCCTAATGTAAGTGATCTAATAGCCTCATCGGGCTTACATGCAACTGGTGTATACTACGTCCCTTTCACAATAGTTGATTATGTGATCTGCTTGTGAGTGGCGATTGTGACAAGTGTGTATAGTCAAACCTAGATAAGGTGGTTGAGCTTGCCATTTCCTATAGGCAAGGGGAACCAAGAAATTTTCAACGGGTGGGCTAGCTAAAGTTGTTAGCTTAAAATTTAATGATAATTTTTTTAGTACCTATAATTTCTATAGTCTTTCTAAAAATAAAAGTAAACGCCAAAATTGAGGGAAGGTGGTCTTGCATTGGATGCTGTGGTCCAATGATAATTGAGGGAAGGTGGTCAGAAAGAAAACGCCAAAATTTGCTACTTCTTGTTGGGTGGAATTGGACCACACACATAGAAATTGCTCTACCGACAAAGAGATGTTCTCATCAATCAATCTAAAAACTGGATCTGGTTTACTTGTTTTCGTTTTGGCGAAAGAGAGTAAGCAGTAGAGAGAATGGCTGAGGCAGTTGTTTCCGTCGTGCTCGAAAGTGTCAGAGACTTCACCATTCAGGAAGCCAAGTTCTTGTCTGGAGTCAGCCGTCAAGTTGAAGCTGCACAAACTGAGCTAGAATTCATGCAGGGATTCCTCAAAGATGCAGATGCAAGACAAGGACAAGATACAAGAGTCCAGATTTGTGTTGCCAAAATTAGAGATGCGGCTTATGATTTGGAAGATATTATTGAAACTTATGGCTTGAAAGTGGATTCCAAGAAGAAGAAAAGAGGCCTCAAGAATGTTCTCAAAAGATTTGCCTGCATCTTCAAGGAAGGGGTTGATGTTCACATGATTGCGGCAGAAATTGAGAATATCACTACCAAAATTTCGGTGTTGAGATCGAATTTGCAGAGTTATAACATAAAGGAAATGAGGGACAGGGACAGCGGTGGTGGTGAATCTTCCTTGCAATTGCATGAGAGGCTAAGGAGAAGTTATTCTCATGTTGTTGAACGTGATGTTGTTGGGATAGAGGACAACGTAGAAGGATTGGTAATGCATGTATTGAAGGATGAAAATCGTCATCAAGTTGTATCTATTTGGGGGATGGGCGGTTTAGGGAAGACCACCCTTGCAAGACAGCTTTATCATCACAAAAAAGTAAGGCAGCGTTTTCATAGTTTTGCTTGGGTCTGTGTATCTCAATGGTGTCAAGTCAGAAATGTTTGGGAAAGAATTTTAATTGAACTCACTTCTGCTACCAAGGAACCAAAACAAGAAATTAAGGAGATGACAGATGACGAAATAGCAAAGAAGCTTTTTTGTGTCATGGAAGAAATGAGATGTTTGGTGATTCTTGATGACATTTGGAGTATCGAGACATGGAATCTTTTGAAGGTTGCATTTCCAAACGTGGAAACAGAGAGCACAATACTGCTTACTACACGGAATCAAGCAGTAGCTTCACTCCCAAATATAAATGTTTTTCTCCACAAACTCCAGCCACTCAATGAGAATGAGAGTTGGGAACTACTTGTGAAGAAAGCAATACCTGCAAGGGCTGAAATCGGTATTTTCTCACCCTTGATATTTTCTTTTCCAGGTCCTTGGTTATATAGCAAGCCACATAGAAACCATTACATTGCATATGACACAACTTATGTAGTGTTTTTTCTTTTTTCAATCGTTGGATTTTACAATTATTTTTTAATATTGTCGAACATGTAACAATTTTATTGACTGCCTTACACATTTGTTTTTTTTTGGGTCACTCATTTGTTAGGTAACAAGATGGATGGTAATTTATCTTATGCAATTGCAAATAATAATTAGGACAATGCTAGCTATTTCAAAATTTTGACCCAACCTTCTCTTCAATCCAACGATATCCCATTTGTTTTCTGTGTTGGTGCTGATTTAATTTTTAAATGTTCTCCATTTGGCATGTATTATAAAATCTAAGCTTATAATAAGATAAGGATATCAGTAAATTTTGGGATTTCACAATTTTAATTTTAAATCATTCAGGCAAGGAATATCCACTAAGACTGCTCATACTACAAGTACGTATTTGATTTTTTTTATCTTTCCTATTTTTCAGGCTTAGGAATGTACACAAAGAAGAAAGACTTAGGAATGAAGATGCTTCAACATTGTAAAGGTTTGCCATTAGCCATCATTGTGCTTGCTGGAGTTCTAGCCAGAAAAAACTCCATTAGAGAATGGGTGAGAGTGTATGAGAATGTTCGTGAATACATAAATAGAGGCATCGGACATGAAGAAGAATACGAAGGTGTATCACGAGTGTTGGCATTGAGTTATGATGACCTACCGTATTACTTAAAACCATGTTTTTTATATTTAAGTTATTATCCTGAAGATTGTATTATTTCGGTAAGCACATTGACTAAGTTATGGGTGGCAGAAGGTCTTATCTTCTTAAGACAACAAGGTCATGGTTCGGAGAAAACAATGGAGGATATAGCACGTGATTGCTTAAGTGAGTTAGTGGAAAGGTGTTTGGTTCAAGTGGGAACAAGTGGTTCAACTGGGACAATTAAAGATTGTCGAATCCATGATCTTATACGAGACATGTGTTTGTTAAAGGCAAAAGATGAAAGCTTTCTCCAAATTAACTATTCTTTGCAAGAAAATACTTCTTCTGTGACAGCCCAGGCATCACAATTGGGGAAAATTCGAAGACTTGCAATTTATGTGGATGAGAAGGCAGATAGGTTGGTTTCTTCAAGAGATGAAACAAATGGGCATGTAAGGTCTCTATTATTCTTTGGCCTAAGAGAATGGAGGCCAAAAAGTGAAAAAGGATTACTATCTCCGTTGAAGGATTTCAAAGTGCTTAGAGTTTTGAAGGTTGAAGGTCTTCGGGCAAGAAGAGTAGAGTTGCCAAGTGAAATTGGAAATATGGTACACTTAAGGTTTCTAAGTGTGAGGAGGAGCGAAATAAAGACGTGTCCGCCATCCCTAGGTAATTTAGTATGCATGCAAACTCTTGATTTTCGTGTTTCAAGTTATATTGACATGGTCATCCCAAATGTGATAAAGAAGATGAAACAATTAAGACATTTATATTTACCTTGGAATTACAGAGCAAAGGGTAAGCTGGAGCTGTCTACTCTTGGCCATCTACAGACCTTACATAACCTTTCAAGTGAGTATTGTGATTTGAAAGATGTTGGTAGATTAACCAATCTTAGAAAACTGAAAATAAGAGTGTTAGGCTCTTTGCAAAATCTAGAGGAAATCTTAAAATCTACAGGCAGCACGCTTAACCGTATCCGGTCTCTAATTGTGAAAAATGACATGAATAGTGGTGAAGAGCAAGCTATGCAAATAGTATCAAGCTGTCGGGGTATATACAAATTGACGTTGGATGGGCCAATCGCAGAATTACCGAAAGAGCTACACAACTATCCAAACCTCACCAAGTTAGTATTATGGAGTTGTGGTCTCAAAGAGGACCAAATGGGAATACTAGAGAAGCTGCCAAACCTAACAAATTTGAAGCTTTTTGAAAAACCTTTCGAGGAGAATACAAAGATACTGGTTTTCTCCAAAGGAAGCTTTCCTTCTCTTGAATTTCTTCATGTTTCTAGAATGGACCAAATAACAGAGTTGAGGGTAGAGAAAGGAGCCATGCCTCGTCTTTGTCAATTGTGCATCCAATTTTGCTCGGGATTGACTACACTTCCAGATGGGCTGAGATATCTTATTTATCTCAAGGAATTAACCATAAGATGGATGTGTAGAGAACTCCACCGTCGGATTGAGGAAGATGGAGAGGATTTCTATAAAATTCAACATGTACCTTCCCTTGTAATTGGAGAACCACTCGATTAACCACCGATGCAATGATAGCAAGGTAATTTCTTTTTTTTAATTTTTTAATTTAAAAAAAAGGGTGCAATGATAGCAAGTCAATATCATTTTTCACTTGACCAGACCTCATTGTGTGCTCGCTTCTTTGCAGACATTGAATCCTTATTCTCGTAAATTAGAATAACCTCGCTTGTGTTTTTAAAAAAGACTATACAAAATTTGAATAATAAAAACAAAACAAGTTGGGCCTTATGCAAACAAGTTGTGTTAGCATATCCGGAATGATGTGGCGCCAAGCTACATCAGAGAGGGTCCAGGCTTAGGGTTTTACTTCCCGGGGATGATGTGGCGCCGAGCTAGATCGAGCGCGGGTGTCAACATCCGGAAGCTCTCTACCGCAGTACAACGTCGTATCGAGGACGAGGGCGACTGGTCCTACGCCTCGGAATGGTGGGGCACAGAATCTGAAGGCCACACCGTCCTCCGATCCACATCCGACAAAGGCAACGGCGTCGTTTCAGTCGTCGCCTACCCTTCGTCGAAACCCAGTGAACTCCACTGGGCATCAACGGAGAGATGGCTACAGAAAAGGTACGAAGAGATACATGGATGCCATGAACAGAACGACAGATTCAGAGTGCTCGGATATCAATGGCGCGCTCTTCGCTTCAACGATGACACTCGCCAAAGCACCGTCAAGGTTTTGGCTGCGTATCGGCAATCTGAACCTGGCGTTTTCGCCGTTATGCAGCAGCCGCATTGCTTGGCTGTTCCATGTAAGCAAACCCTTTTGGCCTCTGATGATTTGGTTTGGGCTTCTGTCTCAATTTAGTATCCAATTCAATTTCTATTTAGCTTTTGGTTACAATTGAATCACATTTGCATCACATCGCTTGGTGATTGATTGAACTTTATCTAGTATTTCAGTGTGTTTCAGTAATGATTGCATTACATTTGGTTACTTTCACTTTCAAATTGAATAATGTTTGGGCATGTTGTCGGGTTCTGTTTTTTTCAGATCTTAAGAGTATGATATCAGCTGGGTTGGCTGCTATAGCATCTTGTGATTACAATCTCATGGATGCGGTGACTGGGAACGAAAGCATGCGTATTTTGTGCATTGGCCATGGTGGGGGAAGCTTGCCATTGTTTTTGGCTAGTATGATTCAAGGTAGGTTGCATTTCAAGTTGGGTTTTAATCGAGTTGGAAGTTGAAGGAATGAAGGATGTGCCATTTTTGTCTTTTATTTCTTTACCGCTGTTTCTTGGTTATTTCCAAATCCAATGTGTTGTCACACATCCTATCAGAAGTTTTGAACTGAATAGTTAGGTATTGAACCTAACCTAGAATTATCTGCTCCTTTTTAGGTGCTGTTGTTGACATAGTTGAAATCGACCCTCTTGTTATCTCGGCCTCAGTTAAAGCTATGGGGTTTCCAGCTTTCTCAGTTGTTACTCCATCGGGCAAGCGTGCTATCTCAATACCCGATACCATGGATGAGGTTCTGTGGAAAGGCATCCACGAGAGGCTGTTCCTCTATGAGTCTGATGCTGAGGAGTTCATTCTCAATAACACCAGCTTGTACGATATGATCTTCATTGATGCTTATGATGGTGAAGATATCTTCCCTCACAAATTATGGGATCCACATTCCCCATTTTTAAAAGCTCTCAGCAATCGGCTTTGCCCTGAACATGGCACGGTTGTGGTGAACCTTCATTCAGACACTGAGATCTTGAACCCTGATGGCTCTGCTCCATCCGTTCTGCAGCAAACCTTGCCAATGGGAAAGTACGTCTCGGGGGTTTGCCGGGCATACAAGGACGTGGTAGTGGGTAATGGAAGTAGTTGTGGGGGAAAAGATTCTGGTTTGGGGTTTACTGTTTCAGTTCCTTGGGTGTGCAATACGTCACTGGTTGTCTGCAGAGGCTTTAGGGTTAAGGGTGGGCATAGCAACAGAGATGTGATCATGAACACTCTCATATCCAAATCCTTTGAACTGGAAAATGTTCTCAACTTGCCATTCTCTTGTTTGCAATATATAAAGAGAGGTTTTATAGTTGTTGATTAATTTCATAACAAGTTTTTATATCTGGCCAAGTTTCTTCAGAGTTTGACTGAGGTTCTTTGTTTGTCTTAGTCTGTTGGTTCAATGGCCATTTCCCATTAAGATTTACCTGTGGATCAAATTGATGATGTTTTATTTTGGGGTTAACCAATTTTAGCACAATTGATGACAAAAGCTAATATCACAACACGTGCGATCATTGACTTAAGTTGATCGAGTCCCATGTAGACAGCGGGTGGAGAAACATCTTGGTGCTCCTTTTCTGTAGATAAAATCCTCAATGACCAATAAATCCTCAGGAAAAAAAATGAGCTGAACAAAAACTCAATTGGAAATAAGACATTTAAACGGAGACTTCTTTTGTCTGAGGAAAACATCAGTAAAAAATTAGAGCTGAAAATTTTATATCATGAGTTCACACTGATTGGAATGAACAGATCCTTGTAGTTACATATAACGAGGGATTACACCAAAGGCCTGAGCTTCATCTACAAAGATCAAGCCACAGAGAGAGAATTAGTCTGGAAAACCAATCCTAAACTGATAAACTGATCGCCTAAATAAATAAGAAACAGAAGTCTAATTATAATAAAGTACATTCTTCTTCATTTCAAATGTATGGAATTTGGCATGACACACTTTCATGACCCTACCATGTATGCATAATTGCAGAGTTAAAGAGTACAGACCATTTGTATACTTTTGCGAGACAGAGTCTTGAGATCGACAGAGAACGTGAATTTCCATTTTCATTTATCTGGAGTAGTAAGGATTGGTCATAGGGGTAAATCAACAATACAAGCTCTGATAAGTCAAACTGAAATCAAACATTTAAATTGAGACTTCTTTTGTCTGAGCAAAAACATATACTGAACCAATGGCCTGAGCTTCATCAACAATACAAACTTTGACCACGAATGACACAAAAAGATGCAATTTGATAGTTTCGTAAACCTTAAGGACGTTTTGTGATATTAAGCTTTTTCTTTAAAAGGAAATAGTATAGCCGATCGGCTATATATGGTTTTTTTCCTTTCTTTATCCAAACAAATAAATAGTATAGCCAGGCGGCTATACGCATAGTACCGCCGGGCGGCTATTCTCGGTTTTTCTAATTTTTTTAAAATAGTATAGCCGCACGGCTATACCTGGTTTTTAATCTTTTGAGAGAAATCGTATAGCCGAGAGGCTAAACTTGGATTAAAATTTTTTTTTAAATAAAAAACGTATAGCCGACCGGCTACACGCGGTTTTTTCCTAATTTAAAAAATAAAAAAAAATAGTATCGCCGAACGGCTATACGCGGTTATTTATTCATTTATTAAAAATAGTACAGCCATCCGGCTATACCCAGTGTTTTTTTAATTTTTTAAAAATAGTAGTGCCTGTCGGCTATACTCGGTTTTTAAATAATTTTAAAAGAAACAGTATAGCCGCCTGGCTATACGTTGTTTTAAATTTTTTGAAAAGGATAGCTATACGTGGTTTTTTGAAAAAGAAATAATATAGCCGCCCAGCGCTACTCGGTTGTTTTATGTATTTTTTTAAACAGTATAGCCGATCGGCTATACGCCTTTTTTTTATTTTTGAAAAATAGTATAAGGTTCTTGCTATGAAAGGCAATTAGTAATTACAAACAAACCACATGATGTGGCAATAAAAGAAGGCAGGCCTAATTTGGAAACAGTAGTTCACTCAATTATGAGAACTGATCTAATGGTTACATCCCTGGTTACAAAAAAGCTCATGCTGTTTCATGAACAAACAGGAAGATCTATTATGTATCAGAGTAATTCATTCAAGTAAGAGTGCCAAACTAATGGCAACTAAAAGACGCTCGATTTCCCATAGAGCTTGGTTTTCCATTTCTAGGGGGTCGTCTCTGGCTTGGAAGTGTTATCTCTGACCCTTTCCTTTCTTTAAGAGAGTTCTCATCCTTGGGACTTTTTGGTTTTTGTAGAATTTTCAGTAATATGGCATGGAACACATTGTGTAGGTTTTCCTAACCAAGTTATGATTCTTCAGAGCTGATGGTCGTTCTGCTTTGCTCCTGTGTTCATTTCCTATCACCGTATCATTTTCTGAAACAAAATAACCAAACACAAAGGTCAAGCCACAGAGAGAGAATTAGTCTGGAAAACCAATAATGACTCATGAGGACTAATAAACATTTTCCTACGGCATTAATGTAGGGATACAATCTACCACTTCCCTTAATACGTGTGCCAATCCTAAACTGATAGACTGATCACCTAAACAAATAGCAAACTGGATTATCATGAAGCATATGCTTCCTCATTCCAGTGCACAGAATACTGCATGAAACGCTTTTCTGGACCCTACCATGTAAGTTTAATCACAGTTCTAGAGAGTACAGACCATTTGTATATTTTTGTAAGAAAGAATTTTGTCAATACAGATATGAATGTTCATTTTCTGTCCTTTTCTTTTGTGTGCAATTTTCATGCTCGGTACTAGCAAAAAAAGGAATGAAATAAAACAAAAAGATTTCTTTACACTTCAGCTTGACAACTGCAAATTTCAGAACAATCCTAAATATAAAAGGTATTATTACAAATGAATTCAAAGATACATATGAGACTGAGCAAGCAAACTTTTAGAGCTCATTTCTGTGATACAAATGCAAAACCCCATTAGTAGAACGAACACAATTTATCAAAACACGTAGCAAAAAAATAGTTGCATGTGTCAATTGGCAAAACAGGCAGGTTCAAAAGTCCTATTACTCAATACTCCATGAATAACAATAAACCAGGACTGAAATAGATTAAACTTTCAAACTAGGAAATTCAGGATTTAAGGAAAACCTGGAAAAACAAGAATTAATGATGACATGACGATCATCTTGGTCTTCTTGGTGCCTGACCTTCACCTTCGGGTACACAGTACACTTCAAGATTCCAAAGAGAAACAAGAAAATCCAATTTCAGAATCATTTTATTTTCTACTTTCTATTAACATAATCCAAAAGAATAACCCAAACGACAAAGCAAGCTAAATAAAATGAACACAAACCCATTTCTTTTTTCCTCTTCTTCTCCTCTTCTGTTCAACTATATTAAACAATCTACCATATATCTCCACAAGTACAACTACCATTAACAAATCTATGGTATCTGTTTACATCTCTCACAATGATCTCCCTCTCCAATACTCTACAGATATACTTGAATGCCTCATGGCAATCCCGGCATATCCTCAAATTCTTCACAATCCTTATTGACTTGCCTGGTGGTGCCGCGCCACTCACCACTGCAAATGCTACTGCCAACTTCTCACTGTGATACCAAAGGGCTTCCTTTTTCTCCCATTCCCCTACTTCATGCAATATCTCATCCCAAACCGGCACATATCCTAATTTTCCTATCTCCTCCATCAACTCTACCAATTTAGCATAGATCTCATTCATTCTTTCATGCCTTCTGTCCCGGGCGAAAAAGACATGAACTTTCCCCCTTACCTCGATCCAACTCCTTCCACCTTCCTTTTGTACCCTCCTATCTTTCATCATCTTCCTCACTTCTGCAACTTCATCCCACCTTCCAGCGTTTGATAACACATTTGCAGCAATTACGTAAGCAGAGTCATCATGTGGGTCAATTTCCAATAACCGTTTAGCCATGGACCTAGCGAAATCAGGTGCTTTATGATACGCTGAACTTGATAGCAGTGATCGCCACACTGCAGCGTCTGGTATCAACGGCATTGTCAGTGCAGCCCTTTCAGCCTCTTCCAATTGACCAGCTCTTCCCATTGCACCAACCAAACACGTATAATGCTCGATCGCTGGTTCCAACCCATAATCTACCTTCATCCGGGTCAACCACCAATCAGTCTCAGAAACCAAACCTGCATTGCAAAATGACGTTAAAATTGCCAAAAAACTATATTCATCCGGCACAAGACCCCGAGCTTCCATTGCATTGAAAATCTCAAGCATCGATTTTGTATCCCCCTGTTGTGCATATCCAGCCAGCATCACATTCCACCCCACAATGTTCATGCTTGACAAGTTCTCATCAAAAACCTGTCTAGCATCAGACACAAGCCCAGCTTTCCCATACGAATCAATCAAAGCCGTCCCCACAATAACATTTCCATCAAGTCCCGTAACTATAGCATGAGAATGTATGATCCTACATTGCTCCAACACAGCAAGCTCCCTTGCAGCACGAAGTGCGCCGGAAACACTATACATAGTAGACCCAATATCAGAACATTTCATGTCAGCAAAAGTGGACAACGCCTCAACGGGTCTCGAGTTCTGCGCCAACCCAACAATAACCGCTGCATAACAAACCTCGTCTTTGTGGGAAATTTCATCGAGCATCTTGCGGGCTTCAATGGGTAAGCGACATTTGGAGTAGAAATGAATGAGGGCAGACCCAGAAAAGGGCTGCGCCGAGACGCCGAGCTTGAGAGAGAGGGAGTGGAGGGCAAGGCCGAAGGAGAGAGAAGGGAGAGAAGCACAGGTTTTGAAGAGGGAACCGAAGGTGCGCTGGTTGGGGAAAGTGGGGTGGCGGAGCATGGAAACAAAGTGTTGGAGGGCGAAGAGGGTGTTGCAGTGGGCCGAGATCACGGCCGTCCATGAGACGACATTGGGAGAAGAGATTTGGTGAAAGAGGCGGAGAGAGTAGGAGAGGAGATTGGACTTGGAGTAGAGAGTGATGAGGTTGTTGCGGAGGGAACGGTCGATGTTGGCGGCCGTGATGGCTCGGGCGTGGAGGATGCGAGGGTCTGCGTTGGGTGGTTGCGGTGGAGGAGGGGGTGGTTGTATTGAGACTCGGTTCATTTTGGAGAGGAGGAGCTTGTTGGACACTGGAAGACTTGCAGTTTGGGGTTTTTGGAGGGGTTTAGCTGTGCATGCTGAATGCACGTGAGTTCTCTTATATTTTCATGTATTATTTAAGAAAAAAAGTCACCAGCGAAAGTTGTTGAAAGAAACTCTCTTGCAAAGTTGCAAACTATCCCGCCAATAACACAATGACACGTGAAAAAATTAGCCCATGCTTCCTTGTGTTATTGGCTAAGAATTAACAAAATTAAAAGTTTTTTTTTTTTTTTTTTTTTTTTTTTTTTTTTTTGACTCAGGTTGGAATCCCTATGACAACAGTGTGTGAGAAAATTTTTATCTCCCTCATATAACTTGTATTTTAAAAAGAAGTCACTTTTGGTTCCGTTAATTTGTTGATTTTTTTACTTTAGTTCTTGTAGTTTAATTTTGATAATTTAACCTTTGTAATTTAATTCTATCACAATTCAAGGACATATAATTTCCATCTAATTCTATCTAAAATTTCGTCTAAAATACCTTCCACGACTTAAGGATGAACCATAAAATTACGAAAATTAAAACTACAGGAATGAAAGTGGAAAAAAAATCAGGTAAACGTGACTTTTTGACTTTATATGATTTATTTTTTATGAGCGAATTTTGTTGTAAATTATGTGGCTGCCCACAAAATCTCCAAAATTCGGAGACTTGCGACAAGACTTCACATATGCACTGGTAGTCGACTGCATTGTTTTATTTTTTCAGCACAACTTGCAGGCCGGCTTGGTCAACATTTTTGCATCTTCCCCCAAATTGCAGAGGGGAATGCTAGATGGGTTAGTAAATTGCCAGAGCTGCCACAAACAGAGCTGCTTAGTCTTCAATGGCTGCTTCTACCTCCACCACTCTTCCTCCTCCTCCAAAGAAATATGACGTCTTCCTGAGCTTCAGAGATGAGAACACCCGCACAAATTTTACAGAAGATTTTATACACAGCTTTGGACCAAAAAAGGATCTTCTTTTTTTTCGTCTTTTTTGCTGAATTTTTTTGTGTTCAAAACTTCCCATTTGACGTTCTAAGATTCTTGCAAGTTACAAAATTGTCATAATGATCTTGAAGAAGTAAAACTATAGACCGGACAACTAATAACTAGTGTGAAGGCTAGCTAGGCACCAAGGGGGCAAAGATGAGAGAAGATGCATGCATGGAAGATTTGTATGTGGGACCCATCACCCATGTCTGACCTGTCATTGCACACCAAAATGACCTGTTGACAGCATGGAATGAGACTTTTCAGTTGTCCACTGGTTATTGGCTTTTTCCCCTTTTTTATTCTTTTATTTTCTACTGCATATATTTGTTTGAGCAGCTACAAATCAATAATGAGTTTGAATGAAATTCAAAGCCCATTCAAGATTAATCACATTCCAATCAGGACCGAAGTTAAACAATATGCATGCCAAGATATCAGAATATTAGGGCATCTCAAATCTAAGAATTTAGATGATCTTATAGGATCACTTTGTACTTGAGAATATTATAATTCATGTATGCTACGATATGGACAAAAATGATATGAAGAAAACAAATGAGTTTCAAATAATTCTTTACATATAGACATTTCAAATCCATACGTATCACATCTAACTATTTCAATATTTTCAACCAAATGTTTTCTAAGTTCCGTAGCAAATTTAACCTTGTTGTCATATCCAAGTATTTTTTTTCTTTTCAAACTCCTCTATTCCAAAGTTATAGGAGCTATGGCTTCACTTTAAATTTATATGGACAGAATCCTGCAAATATGGAACTTTGATTTTTTATTTTTATTTTTTCCTTCTTCTTTTTCTCATGAATCTCCTTTTTTCTTGTTGCTGAAGTTAGAAGTTGAAGATTTGCTGTGACATCATAGAAACTTTTTATCTTTTTCCCTCTTGAGTTGTTGGTGAAGTAAAAAAGATGGAAACAAATCTTAAACTACAAGCCAGCTTTTACCACAAAATTATTAGGTTAGCAATTTCATCAGCATCCAAAATCTAAAACAACTCATCCAAGATTTTCCACTGAATAAGAGAGTACGAAATTGTAGGGCCTAATCCTCATTGGGGCCCTTTTTTTATTTATTTATAAATTTAACTCACTACTGAAAATGAGAGTATCTTCTAATGTAACATCATTCTTGATTCAACTTTTCTTTAGTATCCTTCGGGTCTTGGCTTTTTTCTTTTTTTGCCCTCCTTCATTGCCAAACTCAAATGTATATATAGGATAGCTTTATAATTTCATCACTAATGAATGTTTATCAAACTAAAATGGCAGACAACAAGGACAATGATACTTTGATAGTTTCATCTAAAAAGAAAGGTCGGTGGCTTGTGGTACTTTTAAGTTTCAACTAGAATTATGAGGACTTATAGCTCAAGTGAAAAAATATCAAGGTGTACAACGGACTTATAGCTAAAGCCACCAACGCCATCCTGTATGAACCATTTGAAGTCGGCAGTTCCACCAAACTTTTACTGAGCTAGGCCAAACACAACACATACAACATTGTATACCATCTCTCTAATAAAGGTCCCACAAAGATGCGGAACCCATTATACAAGTACATCTTAGAGATGTGGTATAAAAAGATAGCCTACCTAACATATTACTCTATTGGATAAGGGTAAAGCTATGCCATATACTTTTACCCTGTAAATATTGGAATTTCAACTCTTGCCTCTCCTACCAATAAGAAAAATTCTGAACTACAAACAAATTTCTCTGGTTTCGAAAATTTGGCATTTCAAAAGGCGTTAGAGCATCTCCAAGGGAGATGTCAAATACCAAACATTAAAGTGAGATGTTATTTCTAGCCGTTAAATGTCTATGTGGCACTTTTAACACATCTGTTGGAGATGCTCTTATAGTTTTTTGTTCTTTTGGGCCGTGACTTTCAAACAAACCTACTTCTAACCTATAAATTTTTTAGCAATGTCGCCAATAAATAAATTACAAAAGAACAAAAAAACCCAGAAAAATAAATAAATTAAAAAGTATGCGCTCTGTGTTATGTGCGCTCATGAGAAAGAAAGAAAGAGAAGTTGTTTGCAACTTGCAGCTTTCTAGAAAGCATAAAAGTTGTGAAGAAATCGGGGAAGTGAGAAAAAAGAGACAAACACACACCCACATGACTCATCAGGGACAAGGAAGGTAAAACAATAAACAAAGAAAAGAGGCCAAAATCTGTTCGTCCTTGCCCGATTCTTTTTTCTTTTTTTCTTTTTCTTTTCCATCCATTTCAAAATGACAAACATTCATTCCTACATCAATTTTTCACGGAGGTGAAATTTTTTCTGAATTTCATGCTCTAAATGCTTCTTTTCCTCCTTCCCTACTTTGCCTCTGCCAATTCTATCCACCACAAAAACCTCATTTTCTTCTCTCTAGAAGAAGAAAAAAAAAGAGAGAGAGAAAATTAACAAAACAAAAAATTGTTGCAAGTATCCACCACTTTAAAAGAAGCTTGCTTCTTGAGAAACCCATGTCCTCCTATCAATAATCTGCACAGAATAACATGATCAAACCATGGCAGATTAGAATTTAGAATCAGAACAATTAAAAGCAGAAATAAGATGCATCTCATATTCTTGTATGTATATAATTTACATACCATCATGCTTCTTCATCAAATTTCTGGCAAACAACAAAAATATGACTAGAAACCCAACTCCAGCTGCTCCTCCCAAAATGATAGCCACTGTCTTCCCTGTATTTCCTGACCCTATTTCAATCAAGCACATTCAAAACTCAGATCAATATAATGGAACCATTCTTAGAGAGAGAAACACTAATCTAAGTTACCCAACTTAACAAAAAGCCCTCTTTGACAACCTAACCAGAAATTGGACAAATTGTAAAAACAAAAAGTCATGGCCCCAAATCCAAAAGAACAAAATCTGACTTCCATTTTACCTGATGAAGATGAAGAAGATGATGATGAAGATGAGGAGGATCTCCTGGGAACCCCATTTGGGTAATAACTATAGCTAAGAAAGCACTTGTGGAGATAGATTTGGCCTGAAATGGCACTCCCACATTCAACCTGAGCTCTCTGCACAGCATTCTTCACACACTCACCACAATCCGAGTCTCCCACATCTCCTTGGCACTGCCCCAAGACATAAACTTGTTGGTAATTTGTTGTATAGAAGCCATGGCCACTCACAACACCGTTCTCCAACACTGTATAGGCAGTGTCCCTTCTCTCTTCAAACCCACTTCCAGCAATATTTGTTCCCCCACAAGTCTTGAACAACATTTCCATGCCTGAAATTTGGGCAAAACCAGAGATTTCATAGAGCATGTAGCACCCAATCAGCTGAACCCTAGCAGCAATGGTTTTGCCACAGAGATTATCAGACATTTGTGGCAATTTGCTCACACAGTTGTAACAGTCGGAATTGCTGAGGTCCCCTCTGCATTGAAAGAGACCAGAGATGGTGGTTTGGCCACTGCCAGAGTTGGTTTTGAAAAACTTGGCCTTGGTGGACTGTTGAACCAAAGACCCAAAAAGGGCTGAGAGGGATTGAGAGTAAACCCCAGTTGGATCTGAAAAGGTCTGCTTTGCACAGCCCTTGTAGACCAAGGAGGTGATATCAGTAGCAGATTCAGCAAGTGGGATGATGAGCTGAAGACTGAAGAAGAACAAAAGCAAATACAGGAAGAAATTGGGAACAGGTTTTGAGAGAAAACCCATTTGCTGTGTTCCTTTTTGTATCAAATCATGTCAGTTTTTGGAAGGTCTGGGAGGTGTTTTTGGGGGGTTTTGAGAGAAACCCAGCTGAGAACTGAGTAAAGGTTGAAGCTTTGTGCTTAAACTGTGATTTTTGTGCTTCTTTTTGCTGAAAAAGTTCGGGTTTTTGGCTTCGGCTTTGGTTTTGGTTTTGGTTTTGGTTTCTGGTTTTGTATGGTGCAGAGCAGTGGTGCCTGGGATTTTCCCCTTCTCTTTGGCTTTGGATGGCCTACCTCTCTGTACATGGCAGGGGCAAGGGGTATCTCTTTTCACACCAGGGTCCAGAAAATGTACATTGTATAATTGATGGTAGAGTAGTAAATAAATTATTATTATGGGGAGAATGGACAATTAGCTTTATTTTAAGCAGTATTTAAATGTTTGAAGAGAATGAGAACAAAATGGTATATATAAAATAATAATCTCGAAAGGAGAATAAATATTCCCTGTTTAAAGAAGGTTTTGGGTTGGGAAGCAGAAGCAATATGAAAGAAAAGGATTCTGATTTTGGGGGAGAAGAAAGTAATGAACTTTGACTGAAGTACATCATATTTTGAGTAATTGAAGGGTAGATCGTGGGGTCCAGGAGATCAGCGGTCCTTATTATAAGTTTGGATGTAGGCCCATCGGCCTAAAATCTGCAAAAGACTAGGTTAACTTGGAGGCAAAGCCTCTTTACAAAATTTGATTCATTTGTAATTGGTATGCTCGTACCATTCTTGCCTTACATGTTGCATTGTGATGATGATTTGTTCACCTTTCTCAAATATCACTAGTTCACAATCACAAGTACCAAAACATATAATTGTATTTTTTTTCCATAATTCATGAGATATGATACATGAACCTTGGTACGCCCATTTAATAACTTTATGTGGCATGTTTACTTATTCATAATGAGTATTATAATTATTCTGATTCATGACTTCATCTAAGTTTACTAACACATAGATATTTGAATTCTTATGCTTCTTGATTTTCTTTGCACCAACACGTAATGAGTCAAAACTCAAAACTATGTGGGTTACACATTAGAATCCGTAATCCAATACTTGAAAAAACAGAAATTAAATTGATTATGAGGGAGTAGTTTTATCATACCCATTTGAACTCACATCTCCACTTATCTCAAGCCATGTAAAAGAGTTAATATGCAAAAGTAAAACGCTAGCTCCAATACTTCTCGTCTACTTTATTTTAAATAATGTTATTTACACTTCAAAAGTTATTTCACGCACTCCTCGTGTATGAAAGGAGTGTGAGAAAGGTAGATGTGGCGTGCATATATCACTCACTTTCCTTTTTTCTCATGCTTTCTTTAAATGGGAAGTTAGATTCTTTTTTATTATAATCCTGTATTTGTTTATCTTTCCACTGTTTACATCATGTGGCTTGTAGGAGATTTTATGACATATATATATATAAATAAAATTTATGAAAGGAGGAGCCTTTAGCTGTACAAGTTGGGCTTTTTGAAAGCGAAAAGAATTAAGTAAATAAATAAGAAAGCTTTTGATGCATATATATATATATATATAGCTGCCAAATTAAAAGAATTAGGCCCTTTTAGTTTTAGAGCACATGTTGCAGGATGGAAGAAGATTTCATAGAGTATTGCATTGCCTGTTTTTATGTTGGATCCATCCATGTTTAATTAACTAAACTACAAGCCCTAAGTACATAATTTTCTTTTAAATACATCATAAACATGGGCTATCTGAGCTTGAAACTATAATTTGCTTGACCTACAATTAAGGTGGAGTAAACTCTAGGCCAAGTATTTTTTTTTCCCCCTCTAATTGAGTATATAATAATGCTTTATAAGACAATCATGCCTCCAATGTCAAATTGGATACAACTGGCTATATGAAAAAGGAAATTGGAATACCAAAAACCAATTTTGGTGTTTCTCGATTGGGGTAAGTATTATGACTCTAGTTAATAAATCTGTGTATTATATCCGTATGTACGTATTTTTTAAAAAATATTTGTGTTTCCATATACTATAAGGGCAGAACCACAACCAAGGCTGTGGTCCACCAACAACAGGTATGCTGCCTTTTGGTTTTTTGTTCGCAAAGTAAGTTTTTGAAGAATAATATATAATATAAATATTAAAAAAACTATATAGCTCACTATCAACTACAATACATTAGGGATTTTTTTGGCGGTGTTTAATGAAATATCCTTTTTTGACCAAAGAAAAAGGGAAAGCTCTTTAACATGGACTCAATAAAAACCCTCGCAAGTTCTTCAACCCACAATTGCAGACGGAGTAAGTAATTGAAACTCACAGGTGGGAAGAGACTTTCAAAGACAGAACAGTATGTTAACTTAATTCTATTGTTCTTGTGTTTACAACGATTATATATGTGAAGCTTAATTATTTATATTTTTTGCACTTTGCATTTGTGAAGCTTGTTCGGTTGATGCCCAGAGATTCAAATGGATTCAAAGTGCAAAGGTATGATTTGAAGTTTATTGAAATTTAGTCAATAGAGTTAGACTACATAAATAAATGCTGGCAGAAAACACCACCACTTTCGACTTGGATAGCTTGATGGGAATTAAACAGTGGCGTTGCTATATTTAATGTGTTGCATTCAAGTCTACATATTAATTATGTGCGTGATTTAAGCTTGAGGGAGCGCTTCAAGGTCTCTTCTATTTCGTGAGTATTGATAGAGATAGAGACCACAAAGATTTATGATGCAAGGGATAGGTATCCTCCTATTGCTTGGATTGGAACCCAATTTGCAAAGCTTAAACGATTACGAGTTGTAGCTCAAATAGTTAATTACGAGTTGTAACTCAAATAGTTCAGAGTATTTACCCTGCACCTAAGGTTTTAGATTCGATTTCCTCATCTTTTATATGATTGTATAGAAATTTTGAAGACTTTAATTTGACTTCTTTAACAAAATTAAAGTGAAAAATCTTAACTCAACCTCAGACTCAATGAATTTAGTTGGTCAATCGAAAGTATCCAAATTCTAACTCATATTGTTCCACATTACTTTTGTAGACAACTGAAGATAAATTTATTTGGAGTCTTAATCCTAGTGTAGAAGCTTTTGTGTTAATTCTCCAACTTTGAATTGAAATGGAATTCCCCCTTAACGAATAGGAAGCCGTTGGCTAAAAACGACATGCCGTTCATAACAAAGAAGCCGTTGGTTGCGCGTTGACATCTGACTTGGCAAAACGGCACAATTTGCTAAGTGGCGTGATCAACTGTGACTGCCTTCAAGAAATCATCAGTCTAAAACTTGAGCCTCTTTGACCTGACGAATGATTCCTTCCACGTTCCTCCTTTCCACCATCATATTGGATTATAGAATAAGAGAGAACCCAGAGAGCAATTATTTTTTTGTTGAAAAATCCAGAAAGCAAAGTCCCAACTTTTTGAATATTCCCAAAATTCAGAGCCATTGACTTCATGGTCCAACCCCATTTGGCCATTTGGACCCTCCTCTCTATACTTCTCTCAACACCTGAAGAAGCTCTCAGAAGTGAGAGAAGAAGAGGAAAAAAGAAATGGGTTTGTGTTCGTTTTTCATTTTATTTAGCTTTCTCTGTCTTTTGGGTTCTTTGTTTGGATTATGTTGTTAGAAAGTAGAATTTCTGAAATGGGTTTGTGTTCATTTTTCATTTTATTTAGCTTGCTTTGTCTTTTGGGTTCTTTGTTTGGATGGATTATGTTGTTAGAAAGTAGAATTTCTGAAATGGGTTTTCTTGTTTCTCTCTGGAATCTTGAAGTGTACCCGAAGGTGAAGGTCAGGCAACAAGAAGACCAAGATGATCGTCGTGCCGTCATTGATTTTTGTTTCCCAGGTTTTCCTTCAATCCTGTATTTCCAAGTTTGGAAACTTTAATCAATTTACAAAATTTTGCTTTCTGAGTTCTATTTCAGTCCTGGTTTATTGTTATCCATGGAGTATTGAGTAAGAGGACTTTTGAAGCTTCCTGCTTTATAAATTGCGGTTGTTTTACTCATGGATTTTGTCATTTCTACCACAGAATTGAGCTCTGAAACTTTGATTGCTCAGTCTCATTTGTATCTTTGAATTCATTTGTAATAATACCTTTTATATTTACAATTGTTCTTAAATTTGCAGTTGTCAAGTTGAAGAAAGTGTAAAGAAACCTTTTTGTTTCATTTCATTCCTGTTTCATTGTAATACTGAGCATGAGAATTGCACAAAAAAAATGTGAGAAGAAAATGGAAATTCATGATCTCTATTGATAACAAAACTCTCTCTTATAAAAATATACAAATGGTCTATACTCTTTAGAACTATGATTAAACATACATGCTAGGGTCCAGAAAAGTGTGACATGCGATATTCTGTGTATTGGAATGAGGAAGAATGTACTTTATTATAATCCAGTTTGCTATTTGTTTAGGTGATCGGTTTATCAGTTTAGGATTGGCATGCGTATCACTTCCAAGTTAAGGAAAGTGGTAGATTGTATACCTACATTAAAGCCCTAGGAAAATGTTTATTAGTCCTCATGATTCATTATTGGTTTTCCAGACAAATTTCGTCCATGTGGCTTGACCTTTGTAGATGAAGCTCAGGCCGTTGGTTCAGTATATGTTTTTTCTCAGAAAAAGTCTCAGTTTAAATGTCTGATTTCAGCTTGAGTTATCAGAGCTTGTATTGTTGATTTACTCCTTTGACCAATCCTTACTCTGGAGCAATGATGCCATTCTTTTAAAATACTACCTCACTATAGAAGCATTACTTCCCTTCCTCTTTCGCTTTACCTATTTTAATGTTAGGATAAAATGTTTGTTCATATCATTTTTTATTTTTCCTGAGGATTTATTGGTCATTGGGTAATTTGACATTTGATTTTTTCTACAGAGAAGGAGCACCAAGATGTTTCTCCCCCCACTATTGCAAGAATTCCAAAATCTTATGTCCCAAGTGTAGTGATGCCATCAATATCTGTAGCTGAAGGTTTAGTTACAAAATCATATGCTTCGTGACAATACAGATTCTATCATATTTATTAGGGGGAAAAAGATTTTCTTTCTGTATGGTATGTCTTCCAGTTTTGACATTTGAATGTGTCTTTTGACAGGAGAAATGAAGGACAGTAAAATGGAAGAGCTGAGTAAACAAAATATTAGAGCCAGCTCAATCCCAAGGCCTCGTGCTGTCTTATCAAGTCCTGGTAATTTATCTTCCTTTTTAATCTATATCAAGGTATTTCTTGCAATCAGGCGTTGTGATTTACACTTATCTAACTGCTATCATGATATGGACTCTCAACTCTTAATGAGCAGATATTGTACAGTAAGTGTAAAATTGAAAAGCTGAGGATGGGGTCATTGATAATTATACTGGATCCTACTCTTTGGTTCTGGGAGAGTTTGTTGGCTATATTATGCTGACCGTCCATTGCACAACAGAACATGGCAGATGCTTAATAATTAGCCATTGTCTGATATCCAATGAACGCCTCAAAGTGCTGGGGGCGATGTAATCATATTTGGCTAATCTCTAAATAATTAAGATGTTTCTTTCTGATAGATTGAAGAAATTAGCATACTGATAAACACTGAGTCTGATATGTAGTACTTGAAACGGCAGCATGTTCCTAATCCTAGGCTGTGTGGGCGTTTCAGCAGCATTAGTAATCTATTTAAAAATATGATCAACATCTTGTACAATTGCTTACCTTTCTGTGTGGTTATTTTGTTTCAGAAAATGATACAGTGATCGGAAATAAAAACAGGATCAAAGCAGAACGACCATCAGCTTTGAAGAATCATAACTTGGTTAAGAAACCTACACAATGTGTTCCACGCCATATTACTGAAAATTCTACAAAAACCAAAAAGTCCAAGGATGAGAACTCTCTTAAAGAAAGGAAAGGGTCAGAGATAACACTTCCAAGCCAGAGACGACCCCCTAGAAATGGAAAACCAAGCTCTGCGGGAAATCGAGTGTCTTTTAGTTGCCATTAGTTTGGCACTCTTACTTGAATGAATTACTCTGATACATAATAGATCTTCCTGTTTGTTCATGAAACAGCATGAGATTTTTTGTAACCAGGGATGTAACTATTAGATCAGTGCTCATAATCGAGTGAACTGCTGTTTCTAAATTGGGTCTGCTTCTTTTATTGCAATATCATGTGGTTTGTTTGTAATTACAAATTGCCTTTCATAGCAAGAACCTTATACTGTGTTTAAAAAATTAAAAACCGAGTATAGCCGCACGGCTGTACTATTTCCCAGAAAAAATGTAACAAGCCGAGTATCGCCGTCCGGCTATACTATTTATCTTTTTTAAAATTTAGGAACAAACCGAGTATAGCCTATTTCTTTTAAAAGTATTAAAAACCGAGTATAGCCGACCGGCTGTACTATTCTAAAAAAATAAATAAATAACCGCGTATAGCCGGTCGGCTATACTATTTATTTTTTATAAAAAGAACAAAACCAAGTATAGCCGGTCGGCTATACTATTTCTTTTCGAAAAATTAGGAAAAAGCCGAGTATAGCCGCCCACCTTTGTGTTGATGTGTCAATAAAAACAACAAAAATTCCTTAAAATAATTCGGGGACCTCCTTACTTGTCCCCAATTTTAACCCGAAATCGGAACCCGGTACGACGGGGATTTTTGTCATCACTAGTTGAGGTTCATCAATGGCAGTTCCTGGTGGTGGGTTCTGCCTTATTATTTTCTCCTTCTATTTTTCTCCAAGTTAATCTCCATCGGATGATAGCGGTGGTGGTTTGATTTCTCATCTCTATCTTTTTATTTTCTGAACCCACAGGATTTTCCCAACTCGATTATAAATATTCCAGTTGAGATCAGGAAAGCAAAAGAATCAAAACCCTGCAACAACGCCTGAGCTTCAGAGCTTGTATTTGATTTCTTTAGGTATGCTTTCAACTTCCCATCAATGTTCTAATCCCTTTTGATTTTTGGGTTTTTTTAACTTTCATCTCATATACTGTTGAAAGTTTGGGTTTTTTTCTGTTTACAATTGCATTGTCGATTACAGTTTTTCTGATGTCGTGATATCATCTTATTCATCGATCTCATCGTCTTTGCATTTTTGCTACCTGATTTTGATTTCTGAAACCCTAATTTTTTCAAATATCTCAAAATTCTTGGTTCCCAAACACCCTCCTGACATCATTTTCATCTTCTTTTTGGCTCTGTTGATGTTTCAAATTGCTGGTCGTAGTTTTCTGGGTGTTACTTAATTTTCGAGTACTTATATTTATTTGAAGACCATATTAATCGTTGCTAAGTTGTGCAGTATCTGGTGGCTATACTATTTCGTTTTTCAATAAAAGGAAAAATCCTAGTATAGCCGCGCGGCCATACTATTTATTTTAAAATTATTAAAATACATTCACAAAGGGTCTTGCCCTTTAAGTTTATGGGGTGGTAAAATTGCACAAACACCAGAGGAATGATTCCTTGCACGTTCCTACTTTCCATCATCATTAGATTATAGAACAAGAGGGAGACCCAGAAAGCAATTTAGTCCCATCTCTTTGAACGACTGAAGAAGCTCAGGCCATTGGTTCAGTATATGTTTTTGCTCAAACAAAACAAGTCTCAGTTTAAATGTTTGATTTCAGTTTGAGTAATCAGAGCTTGTATTGTTAATTTACCCCTATGACCAATCCCTACTACTCCAGATAAATGAAAATGGAAATTCACCCTTGTGTTCCATGCCATATTACTGAAAATTCATAATTGAAAGCAGACACGAAAGAGGAATACAAATTCATAAGGAAATTTTAATATAATACAATCATTTCAGTTGTGTAATATAAATGTACTGTTGGACAACATCTTTGCTCCTCTTGATTTCACAGAGCATTTCTTGACCACATCTCCAGGCACATGCTCTCTCTGCTGCAGAGCTTCGACATACTTTCTCAATATCAGTTCCTACATGTAGCTAGCTACCATAACACAAATTCAGCAGTTTACTTGTCAAAACGTGCATTCCAAAATGAATATATATAGTAGTACCACATTTTGAAAATAAAAACACTCATTTCAATCTAGTACTCTTGTACGTAATAGTTTATCCAGTATGCCAAAAAAGAGAGTATATATAGTTTACATAATCAACTAGAAAAAAAAAGAAGAAGATTTAGCTTATGGAGTGGAGCTTTCTAATTGTTGTTCGCGTAGCAATGGAAAGATTCTGAAATGCACATAAATATTCAACGTACTCTTACTTGATTGACTTCAAAAGGAACATCTAAATCTAAATCTAACGGTGATGTATTTTAACCTGTTGGCCTTGAAATATTATTATAAGATTTTGGAATGCGATAGAATTATCATATTAAAGTTTATAAGTAATAAAATAAGGAAATTTAACCTGTTGGCTTTTACATTAAAGTTTCTCACTCACAACTCACAAGCACAATCAAAAAAGCAATCAAAATGGACAAAGAAAACAAATCAAATATTATTATAAGATATTTGGCCTCAAAGTAAGGAATTTTAAGCTTCTCACTCACAACACAAGTCACAAGCACAAGCAAAAAGCAATAAAAATGGACAAAGAAAACATAGCTAAACAAGGGAGCCCATATTCTGTTGGCTTTTCTACTTTAATATTCTCTCGCTGCTTCATTTTTTAACTAATAAACACAAACCAGACCACCCATTTCGCTTTAAAATTAAACAATTAAAGGAAAGAAATTACCTTGCCATCATTGCATCATTCTTATGGTTAGTCGAGTGGTTCTCCAATTACAAGGGAAGGTACATGTTGAATTTTATAGAAATCCTCTCCATCTTCCTGAATTCGACCGTGGAGTTCTCTACTCATCCTTGTGATGGTTAATTCCCTGAGATTAGTAAGATATCTCAGCCCATCTGGAAGTGTCGTCAATCCCCAGCAATATTCAATTTCCAATCGACAGAGACGAGGCATGGCTCCTTCCTCTACTCTCCACTCTGTTATACTGTCCAGGCCACTAACATCAAGAAATTGAAGAGAAGGAAAGCCTCCTTTGGAGAAAACTAGTATCCTTGTATTCTCATGGACCGTTCTTCCAAGAAGCTTCAAAATTGTTAGGTTTGGCAGCTTCCCTAGTATTCCCATTTGGTCCTCCTTGAGACCACAACTCCACAATACTAACTTGGTGAGGTTTGGATAGTTGTGTAGCTCTTCCGGTAATTCTGCGATTGGCCCATCCAACGTCAATTTGTATATACCCCGACAGCTTGATACTATTTGCATAGCTTGCTCTGCACCGCTATTCGTTCCATAATTGTTCCCCAAAATTAGAGACCGGATACGGTTAAGCGTACTGCCTGTAGATTTTAAGATTTCCTCCAGATTTTGCAAAGAGCTTGACAGACTTATTTTCAGTTTTCTAAGATTGGTTAATCTACCAACATCTTTCAAATCACAATACTCACTTGAAAGGTAATCTAAGGTCTGTAGATGGCCAAGAGTAGACAGCTCCAGCTTACCCTTTGCTTTGTAATTCCGGGGTAAATATAAATGTCTTAATTGTTTCATCTTCTTTATCACATTTGGGATGACCTCATTGTTGCGCAAAACACGATAATCAAGAGTTTGCAAGCATACTAAATTACCTAGGGATGGCGGAAACTTTTTTATATCACTCCACTTCACACTTAGAAACCTTAAGTGTACCATATTTCCAATTTCACTTGGCAACTCAACTTCTACTTCATTAAGACCTTCCACCTTCAAAACTCTAAGCACTTTGAAATCCATCAATGGAGATAGTAATCCTTTTTCACTTTTTGGAATCCATTCTTCTAGGCCAAAGAATAATAGAGACCTTACGTGCCCATTTGTTTCATCTCTTGAAGAAACCAACCTATCTGCCTTCTCATCCACGTAAATTGCAAGTCTTCGAATTTTCCCCAATTGTTCTGCCTCGACTGCCACAGAAGAAGTATTTTCTTGCATTTGGAGGAAGCTTTCCTCATTTGCCTTAAACAAACACATGTCTCGTACAAGATCATGGATTCGACAACCTTTAATTGTTCCTGTTGAACCACTTGTTCCCACTTGAACCAAACACCTTTCCACCAACTCACTTAAGCAATCACGTGCTATATCCTCCATTGTTTTCCTCGAACCATGTCTTTGTTGTCTCAAGGAGATAAGACCTTCTGCCACCCATAACTTAGTCAATTCGCTCACCAAAAACTCAGAGTCTTCAAGATAATGACCTAAATATAAAAAACATGGTTTTAAGTAATACGGTAGGTCATCATAACTCAATGCCAACACTCTTGATACACCTTCATATTCTTCTTCTTGTCTGATGCCTCTGCTTATGTATTCATGAACATTCTCTAACACTCTCTCCCATTCTCTAATGGAGTTTTTTCTGGCTAAAACTCCGGCAAGCACAATAATGGCTAATGGCAAACCTTTACAATGTTGAAGCATCTTCCTTCCTAAGTCTCTGTACATTCCCAAGTCTGAAAAATAGGATGAAAAAAAAATTCAAATACGGACTTGTAGTGTGAGCAGTCTTAGTGGATATTCCTTGCTCGAATGATTTAAAATTAAAATTGTGAAATCCCGAAATTTATTGATATCCTTTATCTAATATAAATTTGAATTTGCTAATACATGCCAAATGGAGAACATTTAAAAATTAAATCTGCACCAACACAGAAAACGTATGGGATATCGTTGGATGGAAGAGAAGGTTGGGAGAAAATTTTGAATTAGCTAGCATTGTCCTGATTATTATTTGCAATTGCATAAGATAAATTACCATCCATCTTGCTACCTGACAAATGAGTGACCCCAAAAAAAAATTGTGTAACCAAGTAAGGCAGTCAATAAAATTGAAAAAAAAATTAAAGGGTAATCCCAACAATGACTGGAAAAAGAAAAAACAAAACATAAGTTGTGTCTTAAGCAATGTACTGGTTTCTATGTGGCTTGCTATATAACTAAGAACCTGGAAAAGAAAAGAGTAAGGGTGAGAATTACCGATATCAGCCCTTCCAGATATTGCTATCTTCTCAAATAGTTCCCAGCTCTTTTTCTCATTTAGTGCCTGGAGTTCGTGGAGAAAAGCATTTCTATTCGGGGGCAAAGCTACTGCTTGATTGCGTGTTGTAAGCAATATTGTGCTCTCTGTTTTCACATTTGGAAATGCATCCTTCAAAAGATTCCATGTCTCGATTCTCCATATGTCATCAAGTATCACCAAACATCTCATTTCTTGCAGAACAAGGAAAAGCTTCTTTGCTATTTCATCATCTGTCATGTCCTTAATTTCTTGTTTTTGTTCCTTGGTAGCAGAAATGAGTTCAATTAAAATTCCTTCCCAAACATTTCTGACTTGAAAACGTTGAGATACACAGACCCAAGCAAAACTATGAAAATGCTGCCTTACTTTTTTGTGATGATAAACCTTTCTTGCAAGGGTGGTCTTCCCTAAACCGCCCATACCCCAAACAGATACAACTTGATGACGGTTTTCATCTTTCACCAAATGCATAACCAATTCTTCAACGTTGGACTCTAACCCAACAACATCACGTTCAACAACATGAGAATAGGTTCTCCTTAGCCTCTCATGCAATTGCAAGGAAGATTCACCACCACTACTTTCTCTTGTTTCCTTTATGTCATACTTCTGCAAACTTGACCTCAAATCAGAAATTCTGGTGGTGATATTCTCAATTTCGTTCCCAATCCTGTGAACATCAACCCATTCCTTGAAGATGCAGGCAAATCTTTTGAGAACATTCTTGAGGCCTCTTTTCTTCTTCTTGAAATCCACTTTCAAGCCATAAGTTTCAATAATATCTTCCAAATCATAAGCCGCATCTCTAATTCTGGCAACACAAATCTGGACTCTTGTATCTTGTCCTTGTCTTGCATCTGCATCTTTGAGGAATCCCTGCATGAATTCTAGCTCAGTTTGTGCAGCTTCAACTTGACGGCTGACTCCAGACAAGAACTTGGCTTCCTGAATGGTGAAGTCTCTGACACTTTCGAGCACAACGGAAACAACTGCCTCAGCCATTCTCTCTACTACTTACTCTCTCTTGGCCAAAACGAAAACAACAACTAAACCTTCAGATTTAGTTTGCAGATTGATGATCGATGAAATCTTCTCTGAATTTTCGTCTATATGTATGAAATGTGGCCAATAAACTAAACCAAAAGATAAATAGTTTGCCAAAACCACTTTGTCATTTTCGTATCTTTCTTTTCTTTGTCAGAAAAGAAAAGAAACTCGAATCAATGCAAGTTGTGTTCCACAGTTCTTTCTCTTCCGAGAGAAATTCTTATCTTCTAATAAAATTATTCGGTGTTCTTTTCTAATATCACTTTATTCTTATCTTCTGAAATAAAGAAAACAACTGCCTCAGTCATTCTCTCTATGAGAATATCTCTTTGTCGGTAGATCTGTGCTGGATGTTTAAAATCATCAGGAATAGCAGGCTCCCTTCATCACTAAGATAAGGTAGTCAAGCATCTGATAGATCGAATTAGAACAAGGATGTGCTTTATCAGCAACATAGAAACAATGAGTCTTTGAATTAATGCTTATCCAGCTGCACCCAGGTGCCTTCTTCAAACCTCTTTCTTTCATCATTCTTCTTCTCATTTCAGCTACAACGTCCCACCTCCTAGAAGAGGCATAGAAGTTCGATAGCGAAATATAATTTGAAGGGTTTTTGGGTTCTAGTTGAATAAGGAACCTGTAAGCTAGATCTTGCATGTCACGATTCTCATGCAACACAGAAGCAGTAACTAAAGACGCCCAAACACTTGGACCAGGTTCTACAGACATCGTTCTGGGAGACAGTTTGTTGGCTATTATGATGACTGTTCATTATACAACAGAACATGGCAGACGCTAGCTTAATAATTAGCTATTGTCTGATATCCAATGAAACCCTCAAAGTGATGGGGTGATGTAGTCATATTTGTCTAATCCCCAAATATTTAAGATGTTTCTTTCTGATAGATTGGAGAAATTACCATAAACTGACAAACGTTTTGAGTTCGATATGTAGTACTTGAAACAGCAGCATGTTCCTGATCCTAGGTTGCATGGAAGTTTCAGCAGCATTTGTTTATCTAGTTGAAAATATGATCAGCACCTTGTACAGTCTATTTGCTTACCTTTGTGTTTGGTCATTTTGTGTCATAAAATGATATGGTGATTGGAAATAAATATAGGATCAAAGCAGAAAGACCATCAGCTCTGAAGAATTATAACTTGGTTAAGAACAAACATACACAATGTGTCCCCAGTCCCGGCCCTGCCCAGGGGCAGTCAGTGCGACTGCCCTAGGCCCATTATTCAAGGGGGCCTCAAATTTTATTATTATAATAAGTGTTATATTATATTATTATAAATTAATTTAATATTTTTTCATAATTTTTAGGAATAGGATATTGAGATGAATATGAAATTTTGAAACAAAAGATCCATGACGAGAGTTTTAAAAGAAATTCTTTGATATTGGCTTGACTTTCATTTTTGAAATTCTTTGACTCACTGGTATGGTATCCATAGTTGAACATTTTTTTTCATTATTTAGGAATATGGAAGACATTGCTCAAAGTTTAAAAATGTTTTCGAATAAATACTTTCTCAAAAAATCCAATGCTTAGTTGATAAAACAAGAAGTATACTATTAATGTGTGTAGGGCACACTTCAGATTTTCGCCCTGGGTCTTTGAAAACCCAGGACCCGCCCTGTGTGTCCCATGCCATATTACTGAAATTTTTACAAAACCAGAAAGTCCAAGGATGAGAACTCTCTTCAGGAAAGGAAAAGATCAGAGATAACACTTTTAAGCCAGAGACGACCCCCTAGAACTCGAACACCAACCTAGAATGCAAATGACACTTACATGTGGCACGCTGAAATGGCAATTTGGGACAACACCCACGAGCGTGTTGCTCTCATCTCTGCGTTCCATCGCTACGACGAAGCTTCCCTTCCCAGCAGAGGGGAAGTCAATGATGAAATGGATCTCTATTCTCAAGTCAGCTATGATTCTATGAATCCATGCACAACACCCACGAGCGTTCCACGTGATATCTTGAGCAAATTTCAATTTGATAACCGGTAACCGACAAATGCCATTAACCATTTACTTTCTTTTATTGTACTATTCATTGAAATTTGCCTATGCTGTGTATGCACAGTGATGGGCCTATGCAGTGTATGCTCAACACTTGCATGCACAGTCGTGACAGCAGTCCCACATCGACTCCAAACAAAAGCTTCAAATTTTTTTAGTTTATAAAAGTATCTTCACCCCAACTATTTTCTCAGGTCTAGTTGTATTACTTGCTAAAGTATTAGCTGGGCCACTTGTTAAAGTCCTAGTTGGGCTTTAAGTTGTGATTTTTTTTATAAATGCTTAATTCGGCATTTAAATTTCTAAATAGTTGGGCTTCTTATGTAATTGGGCTTCTGAAGAAACCCTAAGAATTCTTTCTTATGCAATTGGGCTTCAATATGATTTGCACCGTATATTCAAAGGCCATTTGCTAAGTTTGTGCCGTACAGTTTTTCAGAGGAACGAGATGGGAAAGAAGAAGATTGCTATAGAGAAGATTGAAAACAAGCAGTCTCGCCTTGTGACTTTCTCAAGGAGAAGGAATGGGCTCTTCAAGAAAGCCAAAGATTTCTCAAATCTCTCCGGCTCATCCGTTGCAATTCTTGTAATCTCTCCAGGGGGCCGCCGTTACACTTATGCCTCTCCTTCCTTTGACTCAGTGGTCGACCAATTCCTCTCCGAAACCATTGATGGCTCTTCCACTGTGACTGACGGTTCTTCTTCATTTGACTATGTGGATGACCAATTTCTCCCCACCCACCAAAGCTGGATCAACTTCCGTTGATTCTATGGTGGATCAATTCCTCTCCACCGGGGCTGCCTCACCTTCCTATGACTCTGTGATTGACGAGTTTCTGTCCACCGCTATTGGCTCTCCTTCGGTTGACTCCACCGCTGATCAAATCGTGCCCATTGCAACTGTTGACTCTTCCACCACCACTACTTCTGGCTCTTTCCGAGACACATTGAAGGCTTTGTCGGACATCAACATTGAAGCTTGTAATGATTTGGAAGAGTTGATGACTTTGAAAAATAACTTGGAGCAAATCATCAGAGAGAGGACAAGGCTAATATAATAATTTCCACGGCAGTCTTTTATCTTGTTAATCTCCACTTGTTTATAGATTTGGGGAGAGTTAGCCTTTTTGTTAGGTCAAATAGTATATATGTTAGTGAAACACACTGATGACTGATGCAGGATGCATCTTCCTTTCTGATGGAACAACATGTGCTTTGTTGTAGACCAAGCTCTGAGATCATCTGTGCATTTTTTGTACTAGCCTCTAGATCAGTGCTTCTACTTTAGTGTGAATTATACAGATATAGGTTGATCTTCCTTCTTCCTTTTTTAATGCAACAGAACATGATGTTCTTGCTTTGTAATTGTCTCTAACATAATGAAGAAAATTGTGCATATGTTTATCCTCTATTAATGCACCTTCTTTTCTTTTACAAATGTTATCTGAAAAATCTGCCTCAACATCCTTGGATGCCTTGGGAAATTTTTCAGAACCTTGAACACATTTGACCATCGACAATCGCATCTGGTACTTAACATTCATCCCATGATTATATGGACAATGATGACCATCCAACTTTCCCAAGTCCTCATTATCCGATTAGAAAATTACACCGAGATCTTCTTTCGCTTTTGTTCAATCCCTAAATGCGTATATAAAAGCATGTGCAACAAAACCTCAGCCATAATACCCTAACCTATGCAACTTTTACATACTGAAATGATGCAGCATTTGATTTTGCAATTTCAGCCTCAATCTCTGTATGCAGTAACTCTAATACAGAATAGATCCTACAAAATTTGGGGTGGGATTTGTCCCCTGAAAGAAATACATGCCCAATGTTGTTAACCTCAATCCAACTGCACCCAGGTTGCTTCTTGACTCCTTTCTCTTTCATTCTTGTCCAAATCCTCTCCGCATCTTCTTTTCTTCCAATACTTAAATACATTTCTGCCAAAATCAAATATATACCAGAATTACCGGGCTCTATGTCCAAAACCTTCTCCCCTGCAATCACACCCACCTCAACATTCTTGTGGATTCTACAGGCTCCGAGTAATGCTCCCCAGACACTTGCAGGAATTTCAAATCCATCTGCTCTCATTTGATCTAAAAAACTCATTGCCTCATCTATAAGTCCAAATCTCCCCAACAAATCAACAACACATGTAAAATGCTCAGTTGTAGGTTCAATGAAATACTTGCATCTCATCATATGAAAGTAGTATCTGCCTTGGTCCACCAACCCCGCATGGCTACAGGCAGACAGAACACCAACAAAAGTTATGTGATTGGGTTGAACATCTGTTGATCTCATTTGTTCGAACATCTCCAAAGCTACTTCACCATTCCCATGGTGAGCGAATCCGCAGATTATAGAATTCCAAGAAATGACATCATGACTTTTCATGCAAGAGAATTCCAATAAAGCAAAATCCATATTCCCACATCTTGAGTACATGGTCACCATAGCATTGGACACTGCAACGAAGTGATCAAATCCCGCTTTTACTGTGAGTGCATGAGTTTGCCTACCAAGGTGTAAGGTTGGTAAGTCTGAACAGATTGTCAAAACACTAGTAAACGTATTTTTGTCTGGGGATGGCCCTGATTCTTTCATTCTAATGAAAAGCTTCAAACCTTCTTCACCAAGATCATTTTCACTTAATCCAAATATTGTGGCGTTCCATGCAGCTGTATCTCGAGTTGGCATTGATTCAAAGAGTTCAATTGCACTGCCAACCTCTCCAATTCCCAAATACCCAACAATCATATTTGTCCATGATACAACATCTTTGTAAGGGTTTTTCTCAAGAAAAGCATGAGCTTCTCTAGTGAGCCCATTTCTTACTAATTTAAAAATAATCGAGTTCCAGGTTTTTGGACATTTCTCTGGCATCTCCATGAAAAGCTCCAAGGCATCATTAATTCTTTGAACCTTGACCAACCCATTCACCATTAGAGTCCAAGATTCCAAATCCCGCTCGGGCATTTTCTGGAACAACCCCTCAGCAATTGCAACATACCCGTTTTCTATATACCCAAGGATCATAGCATTCCAAGCCTGAACATCTCTCACAAGCATGCCATCAAAGAGTTCTCGGGCTTCAACAACACGTCCTGCACTAGAAAACCCCGAAATCATTATAGTCCAAGAGGCCAAATCTCGAATATTCATTCGCTTAAAATACTTTTCAGCCAAATCAAACTCTCCAGAATTCACAAGACCCCCAACCACCAAGTTCCATGAAATCACATCCTTCAATGGCATCCCATCAAACACTTGTACCGCTTCACCAATCATCCCATTACGAATATACCCGGAAACCATTGAATTCCAAGTGACAACATCTCTATAAATCATCCTGTCAAAGACTTGCCTTGCACCATCCACATCCCTACATTGCATCAACCCGGTAATCACGGTGTTATATGAGAAAACATCACGCTCAGTCATCTGACTAAATAAATTAATCGCATCTTGGAACTGCCCATTTAGAAAGTAGCCGCGAATCATGGCATTCCACGTGACGGTGTTTCTTCGAGGCATTTTGTCGAACAGCTTCTGGGCTTCTTCCACAAAGCCATCCCTCATGAAAGTTGAGATTTTGGAGTTGAGGGGCTTTAGATTGGTGTGTGGAGTTGCAGTTTGGTTTTGCATAAATGGTTTTGCGGTCGCCGTGCAGAGTGATCTGGTGAGTCGTAGAGAGAGGTTTCGAGTGAGCATACTCCATTAGTTCAAGTGTGACGAACTACGCGGGATCGGAAATAAGCAAAAATGCAATGGTGACTTGACCCGTTGTAACTTGGGCTTTGCCCTTGACCCGTTAATGAAGGATTATAATCTTACACCCAACATATGACTAGCCTGCATAGGCCCAAACATTTTGATTTTGAACCAATCAATACGTGATCGGCATATCAACCCAGGAGTATATCCATCTTCACACATGTTTCTTGTCGTCCATAAAATCTATCCCCCCGCATCAAACGTTCTGAATTTAAATTATGGCTTAAATGTTAAAATGGTCCTTGTGTTTTAGTCAATTGGCAAATTTAGTCCTTGTGTTTTTAATTTGACCAATTTAGTCCATGTGTTTTACTCCGTTAGCCAATGTTGTCCATTTCGTTAAATTTCTGTTAAAAAATTCATATAAAATTTTAAAAATTATTAAGTTCTATTCACAAAGCAAACAAATATGAATTAAAATAACAAAATGTTAGAAAAACAATCTGGAAACTCGATAGCCTATATGTTCTCATGCCACCACAACCACCATGAGGAGTCCCAGCCACCACCATATTCTCTCTCTCTCTCTCTCTCTCTCTCTCTCTCTCCTCTCTCTCTCTCTCTGTCTCTGTGTGTGTTTTTCAATTGTCGAATCCCAACATGGCAACCAAGTTCTTCAGTTTCTTTTCACTGATTCTTTTGCTCTGCTCCACATTCATTGCAGTAAAGTGCCTCGCCTTTCAATATCATGAGTACAACAATTGGAGATTTCCTTGATGGGTTATCTCTTGGAACCACCAAAGAATTGGGCCCTAGCCCAGGTGAGGGGCACAAATTTACGAACCAACAAACCCTTGGAGGGATAAAGAAACCTAGCCCGAGCCCTCCCTTCCCTCCCCACAACTCCTCCATCTCTCTTTCTCTCTTCCTTTTTCCATCCCACCCACCCCAATAAAATATGAGTGAAATAAAGATTCAACATCAGTATTGGCAGGCAACTAATGGTTGTGGTGTTGGGTTGGGTGGCGGCAGCAGCATGAGAGAAGGACACAGTCTGTTGGTTTTCCAGAATTTTTTTTTTTTATTTGTATTAATATTATAAACTGAACTTAACAAATTTTTTATATTAATTTTTAAATTTTAATGAATTTTTTTAAAGGTAATTTAACATAATGGACAACATTGACTAACGATGTAAAACACAGGGATTAAATTGACCAAATTAAAAACACAATGATTAAATTTGCCAAATGTGTAAAACACAGGGACCATTTTAACATTACGAGAGCAAAAAATTTATTTATTTATTTTATACCTATCATTCTTAGGTGACTAATGCATATGTATTTTTTTACCTTGAAGTCTGGTACTCTATGAAGAATGTGTCATGAAGGATTTTTCATTAAAAAAATCATTAAAATGACGCGACAAATGATCAAATAGAATAAAGAATCATGCAGAAATTGAAAATAGGAAATGCATTTCTAAGTATGGAATATGGGCCTGAATTTGTAATAGTTATTACTTACTATCTTGCTGGATTTATAAAGACCAAAAACACGGAATTTCAAAAAACTCTCTCTCTGCTTCCTGAACCCTAGCCCCCCTCTCTTCTAGCGCCGCCAGGGGAGAAGTGGTCACCGACCCTTCTCCCCCCCCCTTTTCTTGCCTCCTTGCTCCTCCTTTCCTCCTATCCTCCCTTCCCCCCCTTCTCCTCCCTCTTTTTGGTTCTTTGATCTGTTTTTTTTTTCGGCTTTTTCTCCTCTTTTCTTTTTTTCTCTGCTTCCCTCCTCCCCCTCTCTCCTTCGTCCCCCTTCCTCCTCCTCCCTTCTCTTTCCTCTTTTCCAGATCTCTCACCTTCTCTTTTCTTTCTGTTCTTTTCTCCCATCTCCTTCTTTTAATTTCTTTTTTGATTTTCTCCTTTACTTTTTTTTTCCCTGCCTTCTCCTCCATCTTCCATTCCCCCTCCCCCCCCAAAAAATTTTCCTCCACGGGTTGCTGCTCTGTTTTTGCAGAGCCAGTTCCTTTTCGTTCTTCTTTTTTTAAAGTTTAATTTGTTTCGTGTTTTAGGCCGTGAAGGCTTCGGTTTTAGGTTTTGGTGTTCTTTACAGGTTTCTGCAATGCATTTTCTCTCCTCATTGTTGGAGGCTGCGCCACATCGGTTGGTCTTAACCACTATCATCGGCTCCTTGACTCCACAAATGTTTCTTCTGTTGTCTATCCTCAGTGGAACTGTTGGAGTTTGGGATGCCTTTAAAGTGCAAATCGCACTTATTTCTTGGATTATGGTAGTGCTACTCCTACTGGGTGTAGCTTTGGTGGCTTGCCCACCACCATTTTCTGTTGGTCACTGGTTTCTCCTTGGTGGTTGTCGGCTTGCTATGGTGGCGCGGCTTGTGACTGTAGGATTGTGCGGCAGATGTCTGTTAATGGTGTTAGGGTTTCCTCATGTTGTGTTGAGCTTTGTGGGCTTTTGCATTTTGTGGGTTTTCTGCCTTGATGTGGGCCCTTCGCCTCTATGTGGGCTTAATGCCTTTATGTATGCTTTATGCATTTTGTTAGTTTTATTTGTAGTGGGCTATGTCTGTATGCATTGCATTTTGTGTGAACTCAATTATTTGAGTTCATTTTGATGTAATATGGTGTTTGACCTTCTATTTAATGAAACAAGATTTCGTCCAAAAAAAAATCTTGCTGGATTTATTTTTCCTGATTTATTATATGCAAGAATCTCCATTTCGGGTGTGTTCTTCTTATACATCTCTTGTATTTACCTATTTATTTATGAAATTACACTTGTTCTCCTGAAAAAAATTAATAATAATAAAAAAATTATGGAATATGGACCAAACCAATCAACCAAAGCTTTCCTCTTGGTCCCAAGAAAATGGTAAATTAGAGCTCCGATGTTTGATCCAAATTGAACTTTTTTCTTCTTTTAGAATTTTTATTTGGGCAGAACTAGATTGGAGATTGGAGATTGGAGATTTGACATGGGCATATCTTATCCCCCCAATATATCTCTTCTACTCTTACTGGCCACAATCTGCCCACATCAGCCAAGATATAGCCTACACCATCAGTCTCTCTTCCTCTTACCCCGTATCTCATCATCGATCACACCCCTTTTTAACCGTAAAACTACCATAACCACCACCTCCTCTGCCTCACTCACAACCCCACAACCCCACCTCTGCCACCATGGCTGCCTCTGCAGCTGCGGCCATGAGCTCATCTTTCTCACCCTCTATCTACACCGTCAAATGCCTACGATCATCCAATCAAATTTCCCCACTTGATCATCTCCACCTTAAAATGGCCCCTACCCGAATGCTTTCATCATCATCTCTATCAAACCCTTGTGCCATAGAACCCCTACTTTCGATCAATGCCGGTTCAAACAAGTTTCGGGTGCTGAGGGTAAGTACTGCCGTGGCTCAAGAAGAGGTGGCGGTGACTGATGAGATTGAGCAAGTGGCCTCATTGGCTGAGGAGGAGCAGCAGGAAGAAAAGAAAGCAGAGGAGCGGGTGCTGTCCGCAGGTGATGAAGAGTTGGGGGGAGAAGCGACAGCTGAAGTTTCAGGTGGAGGAGATGAAGGTGAGGAGGCTGTTGCTGTGAACACAAAGCTTTACTTTGGGAACCTTCCTTACAGCGTTGACAGTGCACAGCTTGCTGGGATAATTCAGGACTACGGAAGTCCAGAGCTGATTGAGGTGAGGATTAATTTCCTTGTGATTAATTACTTTGTTTAGTAGGTGATGTGGTATTGTTATTAATTTATTGTCTGATCAAACACTTTTAGCCTCATTCTCTATTAGAATATGGATTAGTCACAATTTATTAGATCGGGTTACTATAAAATAGGATTTTGCACTGAAGATGCACCCTAGCTAATACCCATATTGTCATTTTAGATTAATTAAGCGAACTTTCCACATTGATAATCTAACAACATAATATGTTAAATATTTAACGAGACAACACTACCCTTAATATATAACAGGATGTATTTGCCTAGAGTTTAAGCTTTTTATGTGACATGGCATCAAAATGGGGAAAGTGCTTTTCCCAAATCCTAGTCCTAGCTTCTACTTTCCTTCATCCTCTCACATTTAATGTCAGCAATTATATGATCTAAATGAAGAAACTACTCCATAATTTTCAATTGATTTATAGTTCTGTAGCAGACAACTAAAAAATGACTTAAAACATTTAGGTGGTGATTAGGTTTTGGGGTTATTAAAAACTGAACCACTAACTTTAGACATTTACCTCTCAATGAACTTTGTTCATCTACTGCTTTCTCATCACTTAATGATGTGCCTCTGAGAACTGTAAATGGAACACATATTTGTAAAAGTTGTATGGATTAACCAGATACTGTAACCAGACAAAGTTTTTCCCTTCTTTTGGGGAAAGTTTGAATTCTGCTATTTGTTACTGATGACGCCTTTCATCAAAGGTTCTCTATCATAGGGACACTGGAAAAAGCAGAGGATTCGCATTCGTTACAATGAGCACTGTTGAAGATTGTAATGCTGTCATTGAAAATCTTGATGGACGTGTAAGAGTCTCTCTCTCTCTCTCTCTCTCTCTCTCTCTCTCTCTCTCTCTCTCATGCTTACATAAGAGCCTTTCACTTAAAACCCTATCGATAAAACTTTGTGTCACATTTACTCATTACAACTCTCGTGGCAATAGAAAATGCATCTCACTCGTAACACATGAATTATATATCTATGAGAGATGTCAGCAAATGTGGTACATGTATCGTTACTCGAATCTTAATGCTAAAAGCATTCTGATATTTCAGGAATTCATGGGGCGAACCTTGAGGGTGAACTTAGCGGACAAGCCAAGACCGAAATTACCTCTATATCCTGAAACTGAGTTCAAGCTTTTTGTAGGGAATTTATCCTGGTCAGTCACATCTGAAAGCTTGACGAAAGCTTTTCAAGAATATGGAAATGTGGTTGGAGCCAGGGTGCTATATGATGGGGAGACAGGAAGGTCCCGTGGCTATGGATTTGTATGCTACTCAACGAAGTCAGAGATGGACACTGCCTTAGAATCTCTCGATGGAGCGGTACTATGAGTCCCATCCACCTCTACACATATAAGTTATTTGCACTTACGACAAATCACAATTTGACATTTGTTCCCTTATAAGGAGAGATAACTTGCATGAACTTGTAACACCACGTCGTGTTACCTCACATACAATAATTCCTCCAGTATAGAAAAAGAAAAAGAAGAATGAGTGGACATGTTTCAAATTGTAGTTTGCTTGTGAGAAAGCATGGCTTGTTGAGGCCAGCATTTTCTATGTATTGGGTAGGCAACTGACTATCCCTGTTTTGTTTTCTTGGCTTCTCAGGAGCTAGAAGGAAGAGCACTGCGTGTAAGCTTGGCTGAAGGGAAACGTTCATAAATATTAACAGTGTAAATTTGGAAAAAAGGGTTAATTGGAAATGTTAGCTGAGGTATTCACACAAGTGACTTGATTGGAGCTTCTCCCTTCCCTCTCTTGTTGCTTTTTGTAACTCTCTTTTTTTTCATCCCACGACTCTTCCGGAAATTCCTGGAGGATATGACTGTTTTTGGCAATGACAATGGTGATTTTGCTGCCTGATCGATCTGCTAAATTAATACAGATCAGTTTTTGTGTTCATCAAGTCAATGGCATTTGTTAAACTACATTGCAAAAACTATCAAATTTGATCATTTATAAAAGTGTATAGCTATTTGATCATTTTGGTTGCCCATGTACTTTCGGTAGTCGAAATAGAGTATTGCTTAGCTCCTTAAAACTAAGGAGGAGCTCCTTCTTAAAATCATGAAGCACTTAAAACCCAAAAATGTAATTTGTTAAAGAAAATGTTAAAAAGAAAAATAATATAATATAAAGGTGTGGAAACCCGTATGTTAGAGGCTAGTTCTTGTTAAATACATCAATTAATTAGCAAGTTAAGTGGCTAGGTTATACATTTGGATCACAAATTTAAGCAACCACCTAGATTATAAATCATCCAAATTGACAATAATATAACACTCCGTGGAATGAACGTCTTGATAGTTTAGTACTAAGGGCTCATTTGGTCTACGGACTTAACTTCTTGTGAATGAAACTTCCATGTCTAATACAACTATATAGTAATGGAATATGTTCATTCCCATGTTTTGAAACACTATGAAATGAGGACCAAGAAATGCCACTCTCTCTCATTCCTATGTTTGATTTGTACAATATTAGTAATGGAAAGTTGAGTTTTCCAATTAATACCCTTATTTTTTATTTATTTAAACTTTTTAGTAAAAATTGATATTTTATTTAAAATTTAGAATACGAGTAATTTAGTTACCAAAAAAAGTGGATTAAATGCTTTCCCAAGTGGGGAGAAAAAGATTGTCAAGGAGAGTCGATGGAATGAAATTCTCCCTTACATGGGAAGTTTATAACCATGAGCTAGGTATTGCATTCCTAATAGTGCACTTACCAAATATGAAGATGTAATTTCATACCAATTCCTAAACTTCTAAATCTTCAACCATAACAATCCTAAGTATCTAATTAAAGAATATATATGTTTCAGAGTAATGTCATACATAATCCACCTGATTAATGATTAGGACTAACAATGTGGCATCATAGCATGGAAGAGTGTCGGAAAATAACCTTATCGAGTGTGTTTATGGCAATAGAATATATTCATATGAGTATTGCCAGTTTAACAATATAACAAGTATATGACGATAGTATATATCAATATAAGAGTAACGTATAAGTATATGACCATAGCATTTACACATGGTCTTACTTAGATATATGAAATATAATGTCGCTAAATTGCCAATATAATTAATTCATTCAAATAAGAATTCACTTGATTAGTAATTTGAATTGACAATGTGATATTATAATATGTCAGACTGACATGTCATATAAAACAACAATCCAAAGCGTTATATGATTTAGATTGACAATGGGGTACCATAACATATTAGACTATTAGTAGACAAACATTTCCATGATGTGTGTTATATTGCTATAATAGCAGTTAGGACGAATATTTGTGAGATTACTTGCTAATTGTCTCTCACCTTTTTGCATGATCTTACTAATTATGTTGGTTCCTATCTTCACCATGCTTTTAGATAATCATGGGAACAATTGGTAAACACATATTAATTTCACCCAATTCAACTAAATCATACAATTCAATTCAAACTCTTAGTTTTTGTAGCACCTTTGCAAAGAATATTCTCTTTTTCAAAAAAGGAAAGAAAAAGATTGCAACCCAATATCACAAGCGTAAGTTAGCAAGTAGTGACGAAGGGGAAAGGGTCCTTTTGTGATGCAATTCCATGATAAAGTGCGCCGCGTGGAGTGAGTGTCACCAATTTCTGTGGTGGCGGCTACCAACAAAAGCCGCAAGCAGCAAAAACTAAACCCACTGAGTGAAGAGATCGATCCTCTCCCCCAAATCTATCTCAAGGTCTCCTTCTCTCTCTCTCTGTCTCCATATACATTTTCTCTCTCTAAGACTAAAGCCTCCCCCATTTCTCAGATCCCCCCCTTCTCTCTCTTTGTCTACATGTGTAAATGTCTGTATGTATTTGGCATTTGTGCTTAATCTTATCTTTTGGGTTTTGGTGCAGATTTGAGGGGGCGTTTGCAGATCTAGGGTTTTTGATTTTGCTGTTTTAGGGTTTTAGAGGTTTCGAATATGGCCACGCCCTTTGCCATTCCCGTCACTGCTGCTCAGGTTCTCTCTCTCTCTCTCTCTCTCTCTCTCTCTCTGTGTTTCTCTAGCGCTGAGAGTGAAATCTTCGTTGTTTTTGTGTGGTTTAGGTTGGGACGTACTTTGTGGGGCAGTACTACCAAGTGCTTCAGCAACAGCCAGACCTTGTTCATCAATTCTACTCCGACGCCAGCACTATGCTTCGTATTGACGGCAACACCAGAGAGACCGCCACTGCAATGCTGGTATTATTCGTCTTTTTTTCTTCATTAGTTTTATGATTAAGTTCCTTCAAACGTTTTCAACTATTTCTGACAAATAAATATGAGTTGATATGGGTGAATAAAGCTGTATGGATGTGTATTTCAACTTTCAAGTAACCTGCTTGATGGGTTTATGGGTTTTTGTTTATTTATTTTTTTAGGTTCCTATATGTACTGGGTCGGTGAATAATTTATTTAGTTTCCCTGCGTATATACACTTGTTATCAGTGTATATTAGCTGATTGTACTGGTTGCAAAGAGGGTTCTTTGTGCATCTAGCTGTGAGAAGTGTTTGTATTTTTTTTTCATGCTTGAAATATTTACCTCATTGTATTGCGTGTTGGAGGCCTCATTTTCTTATATTTTCTTTGTTACTCCTTATTTGTGGATCAGCGAAATTGAAAAAAAGAAGTATGCTTATTTGGTATAGGGATATTGGCTGCATTAGCCTTCACATTTTTGTTTTCTTTTTCCGACATAAGGTCAAGTATGTTATTAGGTACAGGTTTAACTGGTTTAAACCATTATCCGAACTTAGTAGGTTGAATATGGATTCCATCTTGTCATTCAGCCAGATATAAAAGCCATAATCTCTTTTAGATCCCTGATTTTTGTACAAAACACTGTCCATTTTCTGTTTTCATTAATTTGATCAATTCACTCTCCTCTGACTTGTAAATTCATGGACCTCTGTTGTACATGGCAACCATTTGAGGTAAGTGGTCCTTACTCTCATTAGGTGTTATCCCTAATGAGGAAAATCAGGAAGCGGTACTTCTAACAAGCAATCGCATGATGGTACTGGATAATTGGAGTTAGTTACAGTTTAAACAATGGTTCCGAGATGATTAATAATTGATTGCATTTGTATAGCATTTCTCTGATTTTGTTACTTTTTTAGGAATCATGTCTAGTACACCATAAATATTTGTTTTAATTTGTTAATAACTCTGTGTGTGCTATTACGAATATAAGATACCTGGCTATCCTTGAAGCGCCCCTTGTTGCAGTTCATAGTATACTGCTGGGTTCTAGATTCTTTCTTTTTGGCCATGAATTTTTATGTTCAATTTTTGTAGGAAACATACTAATAGTATCATTAAGAACAAACCATGGAATGCTTTTATAAATCTGTGGTTTTTTGTAGTGCATGCCCATCATATATTGATGGGCAATTACTGCTAGAAAGTTATCGATAAGAATTGAATTTAAGCAATACAAAACATGAATCTCCCACATTGATATAGTTATTAATCACAGCCTGTCCCAATCAGTTGAACCGGTATTTGGGTTGCTCCAACCTGGATTCTCTTAGGTTCATTCAAAGGATTCAATCAGCAAGAAACCCGTCTGTGATCAGAGTCCAGCCAATATATATATATATATTTGCTGTCTTTTCTTTTTTCTTCTCTTAAGAAAAACAGTATGAATGTTCTAAATGACAAAAATATTAAATACTATTTTAACTTGTCTTGCACATTTGCAGTTTTATTGATTGACCTGCTGTTGGAGCAATGACCCATGGCCTTTTTCTTAATACAACTTTTTTTGGTTCTATAACTATGAATATATTTATTTTAAGTAAATTTCGCACACTCTTAGCACTCACAGTCACATTGACCCAACTATTGCTTGGAATGTTCAGTCATTTTGCCTAAGTTAGAAACAATTAATTTGATGCCACATGCATAGTTTATATAAGCAGTTGTATGCTACTTGTTCTTTCTGTATAAGGTGTAGCCCATTTGGTGTACCCCTCTGTTGAATACTCAAGTTAATCCTTTCTTTGTGTGTATGCAACAGCAAATCCATTCGCTTGTTATGTCGCTCAATTATACTGGATATGAAATCAACACAGCACATTCCTTGGAATCTTGGAATGGAGGTGTTCTTGTGATGGTTTCAGGCTCCCTGCAAACACAAAATTTCACTGGAAGGAAGAAATTTGTTCAAACTTTTTTCCTTGCACCTCAGGAAAAAGGTTATTTTGTACTTAACGATATATTTCACTTCATTGATGAGGAACTAATGCACCACCATCCATCGGTCATATTAGCCCAGAGCAATCTTGATGCCAAGCTAAGTGTTCCTACTACGATCCCTGAGCCAGGTATTGTAATGCATCATAATTTACGTTGATTTGAAGATTCCATTTTCAGTAGGCATTATCAAGTCTGTTATTTTAGTGGTGGATAAAAGATATGATTATTTACAAGAAAAGTGTAGAAAGGATATATATTTGCATTTATGTACAAGAATCTATTCCTTGAAAGAAAGAATTTTATGTATGACAACAAAACAAATTCCATAATTAGCAATGGCAATTGTGTTGTTGATTGGTTTCTACTTTTTGTGCAATTGTTGAATAGTGATGTTAACTTGTTTTGAAACCATGTTTATGCACGATTACAATCTGATAAGAAAATGCCTTCAATGTCATTTTTAATAATATGTTTAAATTGTTGTGGCTAAAAATGCCTTTTGTGAAGTTCTTAGTAACTTAATTTTATTTGGTAGTTAGTCAAGTTTCATGACAACGTATAAAAAAAGTTTTTTTGTTTAGTAGTTTAATTGATGAAACTGGTGATTTTGCAGTGGCTAGCTATTTGCTGGGTGGAGAAATTCAGACAAGAGACTTCGCGGCTCCTGCTGTCAAAGAAAATGGTCCGGTTGAAAGTTATGGTTTTGCAGAGCAACGGTTGCAGCAAGTTGTTGAAAGTGAGAATTTGTTGGATGATAGTGTTGTAGAACAGTCAAATGGTTCACTCATAGTACAGTGAATACTGTACAAGATCACCTGTCTGCATCTGTGGAGGAACCTATTGGAGAGCCCCAAAAGCAGACCTATGCTTCCATAGTACGCACTGAACCTGTGACTAACTAATTATGTTCACAGAAACACATACTTATGGATACATAAAATCTTATGCTCATTATATGTGACCAATTTTGTCTGCTTGGTTCTTTTGGAAGTTACGTGTTGCTAAAGGACAACCTGCGCCTTCTGTAGCTCCCCAGCATTCAGCTAACAGGAGTGCACTACCGGCTTCAGAGTGGAATCACCATCCTCAGTCCTCTGCTCAGCAGCCCATTTCATCATCAAATACATACGAAAGGCCTGTTGCAGAGACAGCAGATGAGGCAGCAACTCTAGAGGATGAAGGTGAGCTTTTGGGCTTTCATTTGTAACCCATTAAGTTTTGCTCATAAGTTTTTTTTTTACTCAGTTTTGTTCACTGTTTTCCTCTAAATCAACATATGGGCTGTTTGATATGCACTTCAACAGTTTTATTTAATAATCTTCTTATTATTTTTGGTGAATGCTTTTAGGCGAAATAAAGTCTGTTTATGTAAGAAACTTGCCGCCTACTGTATCTCCATCTGAAGTTGAGGAGGAATTTGTGAATTTTGGAAAACTCAAGCAGCCTGAAGGAGTGGTCATTAGGAGTCGCAAGGTTCATGCTCTTCTTTCTTATTCTTTTGTTCCCTCAGGTCCCACTCCGCATGTGTCATTGTATATCAGTCTGAAATTATTAAGCTAAAATATTTCATTGTTGTGCAGGATGTTGGTGTTTGCTATGCGTTTGTTGAATTTGAAGATATTACTGGTGTTCAGAATGCCGTCAAGGTCCACTCTTAAAAACATCAATGCTTGAGTGCTGTTTGCAAAATTTGAATTCTGATTACTTCCCTTACAATTTAAATTGGAGATGGAGGCAAATTCGGATTTCCTTTCCTCCTACAAATCTGCTTACTGAATCTTTTATTGATTTTTTCTTGTCCTATTTTCTATAGGCTGGTAGTGTTGAGATTGCTGGACGACAAGTGTACATTGAAGAGCGGAGACCAAACAGCAACATCCCATCTCGAGTGGGAAGTATGTTTCCTTTATTAATATTCTGTGATCTTATTAACATGTAAAATAAGTGTCTTAAATTCTCTAGTGGAAAAATTACTACATTTAACAATGCCTGGCCATTTACATAGTGGCAACATAATGGCCTCCTACATGTGCTCACTGTGATTGGTTGGAAGATCAAGCCGCCCCTAGCTATATTTGGCGACAGCGGTTGGATCTGTTATTGTTTTGTCGTACTAGTGTCATGATAATTGTCTACTCCCATATTCTAATAGTTCTTGCATGTGATATTGTGATTATTTTGTGTAGCAATTTTAGAATTACTTCATAACTGTTTCATCCTACAATCTATGCTGCTGTATTTAGTATGTGGCCACTATCAACGGTCTTAGTTTCATCCACTTTCTTGTGCTAGTTATCTAATGAAAGAAACCCTCGTCAATATGACTGCTTAGTATGATAGATTGTAACTGCAACTGGCATTAGACATATTGGAGCTTTGTTTCTGATTGAATTGTTATGGTAGCCAAATCTTGCTATGCTTCTCTCTATGTTCCAGGCTTTGCATAAAGATATGCTCTTCTTGTAATTTTATTTTGATGAATTGTTGTGAACAGGAAGGGGTAGAGGAAGGGGCAGCTACCAAGCTGAGGCACCGAGGGGCCGTTTTGTCTCTCGGGGTTTTGGGAGGGGAGGTGGCTATGACGGAGGTGACCAGGACTACAGCCGACCAAGGGGAAATGGCTACTATCGTCCAAGTCCCCGACAAGAAAGAGCAAACCCAGGTTATCAATCATCAAGAGGCGGGCAAAATTCATCAGAGTTCACTAATTAGGATTATTTTACAATGAGGAAAGGAAATTTTTGGGTCAGCAGATAACCTTTATTGGTTGCATAAACTACATACTGGTATTTCGTAGAGGCAGTTTAGCTTAGATATGTTGGGCATGTGAATCATATTTTTCTAAGAAGGGGTTGTTGCTTGATACTGGAATTCTTAATTCAAGAGGTGATGGGTTTGCAATTTTGACCTCAGTTCTTCTTTGCGAAATCTTTGCATGGTCTCTCCTAACCTGTCTAATCTGTTAGACTTTTGCTTTCACCATCTTCCAATTTGTGGAGCAAACAATTTAAATGCGAAATGAACATGGTTATCTGCTTTATTTTCATTACTTCCAGGGGAAAAATGGTCATAAGAACATGAAACGAAAAGGGAAAAAAAAAGGTAAAATTAACAAAATCACTCGCAATGTCGTCCCTAGAAGACTGAATTGTTGAAAATTGAAATCATCAATATTTACTAGTTTACTTTTAAGTTGGTTTTGTTGTTTTTCCTCTCATTTCATATGGCTTGCAATGCAAGCTCTTATTCGATACCGGAAGTTTTAACAAGGATGAATGCTAAGGACCCTTAAATATTTTCTGCCAATAATTTTCTTTTTGAGTTTTAACTGTGATGAAAGCATGTAAAAGTGGCACAAGGTCTCATTGCAGTCTTTGCAGATGAGGATAAATAAAATAAATACAATAAAACCACTTTAATAAATTATATAAAATTTTCCCCTTTGGGACAAATCATACAAAAATAAATAAAAAATCATAGCCCATTTCAGCATTTCTTATAATGAATCTGTATGGTATGGCAGTTCTGCCAAAAAGGAAACAAAATGGCATGGCAGTTTATTTTGATAGTTGGTACCATCGATAAATCAGCAAGATAAATTACAGACATAAATTATGAAGCAGAGGAAATGAGCAACTGATCATATTACGATCCATTCTGAACTATCGAGCGACAATTATTTATTACAAGTTTGCCGTTTCTAATAGAAACATTGTAGCAGAAACATATAGAACATAAACCTGGTGGCATGGCATCTATAACAGATTAAAAGTACAACCATTTTCTCTAGAAAATGTTCACTTAACTAACTTCTAAGGCCACCAAGTTTCTCAGTTTAAAACTTTGATAGTGATGGTGTATCTCTATGTACAGCTTTAGACCCTATGCAGCATTAGAACCTGATTCAGTAGTTCTGCAATCTGCTGTGTTAGGAATTCAGGCATTCACAGCGGTCATGGTTCCTCCTTGTACGAGAGGCACTTGAATGTGGCCTTGCATTACCGTATCTTCCTCTTCTTCAGCTTCCCAGAGGAAATGAGCATATGCCGCAAGAACATAGCTAAACACAAAGGAACAAAATGTTTAAGAGGTCATTTTAATCAGTTATATTATCTTTTTTATGATTAGATCTTTACTACTAGTCAAATATTTTGAAACATCTCCAATCATTCGGACCAACAAATGGTGATCTAGAGGATTGGGAAACAGGATTTGTTCAAAGTTAGAAAGTTCAATAACTAATTCAAGGTCCTGCATATCATTGTTTATGTTCCAGATTGAAGATAATATAGAAAATATTCATGAACATGTTCAAGTAGAAATTCTGAGATCATGTAAGAGTATGTACCTGTCCTCAGGATTTGCTTGAACGGCTCTCTCAAAGTAAGACAATGCCTTCTCACTGTCATGATGAAGTTCCCAAACCAGTTTAGCATATTGCGCCATGATCTCACTGTCCCCAGGATCAGCTTGCATGGCCCGCAAATAGTATTGTTCTGCTCCTTGAAGGTCTCCCTTGGACTGTAGGCAATCACGATAAGTTACACGTGTGACTAGAAATCCAACTTAATATATTTATATAAAAAAATAGGTGTTCTATAATAAAAAGAAGTCAGATGTATAGAGAAAATAGAGATCAAAATGTGCATCTCTCACCTGACACAAGAACTGAGCATAATTTCTTAGCAACAAAGCATTGTTGGGATTCTCTTCAATCATCATCTTGTAATTCTCCTCAGCATTGTAACCTCTTCTGGAGCCAGCTTCGGCAGTATCGAGCATGTCAATCCCATTTTCTGCTGCAATGTGCGAAGATGGACTAACTTTCTTAGTTTCTTCTTTGGAATTGGTGTTTTCAAGTTCATTCATACTATCTCCCTTGTCACCTTCTTCCCGGTCATCCTCTATTTCCCATAGAAAACTAGCATATGCCCCAAGAACACGGCTGCAACAAGAAGACAAATAATTAACTTCCAAATGCGCTAAATGCAATCTGTCATGTTTTTTGTACTGAGCATCAACTTTGAGACTACTTGATTTTTTGCAAACAAACCAACCTGGAACGTAACCCAACTTAATATGTACGATAATCTAGATTTTCTGCTGTGAAATTAGATTTCAAATTTTCTTTGGAGATGGATTTATACAGGAAATTAATCACCTGTCTTCAGGAGCAGCTTGAGTTGCACGTTCAAAGTAACTCAAGGCTCTATCTTGGTCATGATGGAGCTGCCAAACCAGCTTAGCATACTCAAGTAAAGACTCACCATCTTGAGGATTCGCTAGTGTAGCACGCAAATAGTAATCTTCAGCTCCATGGAAATCTCCCTTGGACTGCCATGAAAGGATTGAAGTACATTGCACAAAAATTAGAAATCAAGATTTATTCTGTATAGGAGGTATGAATTTAGCTTCTTCCCAAGTCACTTAATCGGGAAGAAGTTTAGTCAGAACGATCAGGCTATTCAGTAGTTTTAACTCAAGTCACATATAACTAAGGTTAAAAGGCAACATTTCGTTCTCCCTGATAGAGACGAGAAGAAGACTTGTTCAACGTGAATAACAACCTTCACGATAATTAAGCCTAATAGCAGGACCGGAACCAAAGCTGTAGCCGAAGCAACAAGAGCTACTGTTGCAAAAATGAAAAGAACAATAGCAGCAACAGTTGCAAGCACACTCTTTGAGTCTTAGGCAGGGTATTTGTCTGCAGCCCAGTCAATGGTCAACAAAAAGATTGGATCGCAGAAACAGAAACTAGAAAAGGCTTAGACCTTGCCTTACACAACCACTATTGTGATGCAGATTTGAACTCACAGTTTAGCTCTGGAATAATGGAGATTGGAAAATCAGGCACAAAAAATTGTTGGGATTGCTCATTCATTGGACACAAAACATAAGCTCTTTATATTCCAGAATCAAGAATCAAAAATTGGATATTTGCATCAGTTTCTTAACTATATAGCTCTTTCAGTTTTATGTGATAATCATTATAAATTGAACACAACCAAAATAGGGGAAAAAAGAAAATACTAGCGAAAAAACACATGCTTCAACAAAAAATCTTACTTGTAAAGCTTGAGCATAATTCCTAAGGAACAAAGGGTGGCAGGGATATTCATCAACCATCCTCTTATAATACTCCTCTCCATTGCCGCTCTCATCGATATTTGCCATAGATAATTCATCATCCCAAGCATCCCAACCAAAACCAGCAGCCTGAACCCCAAGCCCCGCTGCAAGATACATGGAAGGACTTGCAGGACGTACTTGTTCTTCAACACGAAAACTCTGGATCCCATCCAAACCTTCTTCTTCCTCTTCACCCTTCTCCTCAATCAATCCCATACTCTTCTTCCCAAAACAGAAGTCCCCACCTCCCATCATCGATTCTATGTTCTCTCCTATTGTAATGGTCCTCTCCAGTGGTTCTTGATCTGAACCTTGAAAGTCAAGCATGCCTGAGTGAAATATCGAAAAAGACGGAGCTGTTTCCAGCATTGAATTGTTATCTTGATAGGAAGAAGACGTTCTTGGTGCAACCGAATTTCGAAAATCTTCCATGTCACAAGAACTATCAACTAGCCCTTCCAAGTTTCCATCAGACCAAGCTCGCCGAATTGCTTTGAGGCCTAAACTCTTGGATTCTGGATTGAACTCTATGAACCCAGAAGCAGAATGAGAGTTTGGAGAAGAAGAGTTGCATGAAAAAGATGTCAAGTTGAAATGGTGATGATGAGCACTATTGGGACTGTCTGAGACGGATGAGAGGAGTGTTTCAATGGCTGGGGTTGATGAGCTTCTGAGCAGCATTTTAATAAAGCTTTTTATACAACTACTAGTCTTTGGCTTGCCTGTAAATGGAAACAATATTGAATTTTTCATATATATATAATATAAAAAATAAAATAAAAATCAGATTGAATCAGAACCTCTCATTTCAGTACCAGATCATGTTCATGTTGCCAAACCATAGGAATATGTAGGCTCAAGTTGCATCACAGATAGTAGGTAAGTTGGAATTTAGCTAAAAACTTATCAATTATGCACATGGCTTTAAATGTACAACACATGGAAGAACTGCCATTCATTCATTCATCCAAAGAAAGAAAGAAGAACATGTATCTTTAGGTATATAGAAAGCGATAACATGTTGGTTTGGTTGCAATATTAATCAAAGCCAAATAAGTAACAAGATGCACGAAATTCCATGAATAAAGAAAAATAAGACATGAAAATCACAAGAAAGAATGTGAGGAAGCTTGTGACCAAATTAATCTTTTCTGGTAAAAATAATTTGTGGGTTATGAGCATTGGGATCTAATTAATTCATACAAGGTTTAGTTTAGGTGAGTGTTTATGTATTCATCAAGAACCACGAATAGTATAAGAGTAGCGTTCGAAGGCATACCTCTCTCCCTTCACTTTTGCTGTATGCAGCAAACCCTTCTTCCCTTTCTTATTGTAAGGAAAGAAGGTTTGTGCTGATTGTCTTGTAAGGAAGAAATGAGAAGGTGGAAGGAACTTGATGTGGTTTAAGGCATCTATTCTATTGCAGTGGCAGAGTACTTTTTTGTTTTTCTGTTGTTTTTTTATTTATTTATAAAAAGTTGAATTTGTCATTAATGTGAGAGATATGTAAGCTTGGCCATAAGGTAGTATTTTTACTCTGAATTTTCTTTATTGGCTGCTCGAAGAGACAGCAATCTCTGGCACGTGTAATTTTCATTGAAAGGTGTCATGCATTCTTTCTTGATCTTTTGGGTACAGTTTTTTTAAGCAACATTCCAAAACAACACCACTTGATTTTATTTTTTTTCTAATTTTATATAAACGATATTAGGAATGGGGAATCCAACTCAGGAACTCGGAGTGCAGGGATAAACTTGAGTTACACCGCTTCTTTTTGATTCAGAGGTCAAGAAAAGTGGCATGGGCTTACACAAATTTTGCCCATTTCAAAAGGCCTGTGAGTCATGACTTAAGGGCCTGTATGTCTTTCAGTGGAATAGCAGTTTTGGACAGATGGACTAACTTGGTTAGAATTTTGGGTTACATAATATGAGTCATTCTATAGTGAGGGTCTTATACATGGCATTTAGATGAGGTCTTATCTCTTAATCGTTGAATTAGACTAATCAATTTGATATAACGGCCAAGATATAGGGCCTCACCTAAGGGCCATATATAAGTCCCTCACTCACTATAGATTTCTGGTACATAGCAGAGGCACTTAAGATAGAGTAATGACTTTATTTGCATTATTGATGAATAGGTCACACTTTTTTGTGTCATGTCATTGTCCTATAAAAGTTTGATTGTGTTCACCTAACTAATCGATAGATACTGTTATACTTAAAAAAAAAATTAAGCCAACATGACTCTCTGCCACATTAAAATAGGTGGTTGTTTTAACGCAATAATGTAGTGTACACGTCAAATACCATGTAAATTAATACACGAAAATTAAAACAAAAACAGTTTGCTATTAAGCATTTTCCTTAATTGTTTGTATTGTTTAAAGAAGTTTCAGATGTGATATCAATCAACCGTAACAAGTTAGTTTTATTTAGGATCTTCTTCAGTTCTGTATCTATGACTAGGGTATATCAAATTGTTGTTAACCAGGCTTGTTTTTACTAAATACAAGATAGGTAGAACCACTTTTGATTTTTCAAGTGAAAATGGTACTTGGAATACACACTGTGCCAGCCAAAGCCAAAGCCAAGCATCAGAATTTCCCAGTTTGATGCTAGCCAAATATAGTTATTAGTTAAGGAGTTAAGGTGATACTGTAAACCCCTCTGGCTCACCAAATTAGAAATTACTGTTATGTTGGCTGCTTAAGACAATGACATGATTGAAAATTTGGAAGGACCATAAATCTCACCCTGAAATTACCCTAATTTTAGCTCAGGGACTGCATGTAATTAAGCCAAATCAACAACCTCCTCCTTCACCTCCCCCACACCTTCCAAAATTAAACTTCAGTGTAACCAAAAACCGTGGGGTCAAACTCTCCCACATTGACAATTGTCTTCCTCACATAACCAACCCTCCATTATTCTACGCTGTTTTCGCACAATTCCACCTTGCAGGTGCCCTCATTCTCTCTCTCCCCTCCTCCCTTTTTTCAACCATACCTCCCTTCCCCCATGATGCATGCCCTTGCCTCTCGTCGTCCAAGAAGAGGACGACGAGCGGAACCATCTCCATCTTCGCCACTACCACCATCACTTTTTTAAAACACATTTACGTCCATCTCTTTGATCCTTAGCTAGCCTCTATTGAATATCCATCGATCGGAAAACCTTAAAGAAGGCGCGATTTGAATTTATTATTCAATCGCGGCGACAATGTCTCAATCAATCTTAGCTCCGTTCCAACTCCTGGAACTCAACGTCATATCGGCCCAGGACCTTGCGCCGATATCACGCTCCATGCGCACGTACGCCATTGCATGGGTGCACCCAGATCGAAAGCTATCGACGCGGGTGGACACTCAGGGCCACAACAATCCGACATGGAACGACAAGTTTGTGTTCCGGGTGGACGAGGATTTTTTACACGAGGACACCTCCGCCGTGATGATTGAGATCTACGCTCTCCATTGGTTCAAGGACGTCCATGTGGGCACGGTTCGTGTCCTGGTGGGTAACCTTATCCCCACCCCGGCAAAGCCCCACCACCACAACCCTCAGCTAGGCATGCGGTTCGTAGCTCTCCAGGTGCGCCGTCCCTCGGGCCGGCCGCAGGGGATTCTAAACATCGGCGTGGCGCTGCTTCACAGCTCCATGAGGAGCATGCCCTTGTATTCCCAACTCAGCACATCAGCCGTCGGATACAAAACCTTGATGGGCGAGGAAGACCCACATCGCAGTAGTCAAAACCATCATGCAGGCAGTCAAATGACGACGTATTCGAAGCCGGAGCTACGGCGCAGCAAGAGCGACTCCAGCTCCATGTTCGGGTCGGACCTGAGAGCCACAGAATTTAAAAACAAGGGCAAAAATGGAAAGGCGGGCTCAATGGTCAACGGGTCAGAAGTCAGCATAAAAAGGAACAAAAAAGGTCGTCTGTCCAAAGCCAGCTCGATCATTGGTGGTTCAGAAATAATTATTAGGAAGAGCAAGGACAAAAAAGGAAAATCAAGCTCCCTGCTTAGCGCCTCAGATATAAGCTACAAAAAAGGGAAGCCGAGCTCCATGCTCGGCGCCTCAGACGTGAACAGCTCGGTGGCCCCACCAAAGTACGGAAAAGACAAAAAAGGAAAGCCGAGCTCCGTTCTCAGCGCCTCCGAAGCCATCGTGCGGGACCCACAGAAAAAGGGTGACAGTAGTAACGGTAAACCCGCAAGCTCCATGCCCAGCGCATCCGAACCGGAAGACCCGCCCAGAAGGAAACCCGCCAGTCACAAACCATCGCCGAAATTCAACCTGGCAGAAAATTACGGTTCTACCCCCGGACGGAAGTCCGCTCCGCGAGCTGGCAAATCGCCGTTCTACAAGCTGCAGTCGCCGTACGAGCAGTACGCGACGCCGAGGAAATCGAACATCATGCCGGTGCCGTTCATAACGGAGTCGGAGCTGGGGCCTTCGCCGTCGGAGGTGGCGGCGGCGATCGCGAAGGAGCGCTTGGATCAGGACACGGAGAGCTCGGTGGTAGTGGGCGCATGGAACGAGGAAGACAGCGTGGAGGGCTTGCAGTCCAAGCTCGAGCGGTGGCGCACGGAGCTGCCGCCGGTTTACGATCGCGGAGAGTTCGCGAGCTTTCCTTCCAGCGACGAGCGCCACGAGCGGCGGCACAGCGATGGCGGAAGCGGGCTCTTCTCGTGCTTTAGTAATATTTGTGGAATCGAGTGCTCCATTGTATGCGGGTCGGGCGATTCGGATAGTAAGACCCGGAAGAAGAATGGTAGCAAAAGTGGCGGAAAGGTCCCACGGAGCCCCTCAGTCGGAAATCTAAGCTACATGTGAAAGGACCCGGATGGAGATGGGTAAATGGGCAGGGTTTTTTTGTTTTCCATAATTTGGCAGGCAACGGTCGTGAAAGAAGATGGAAGTTGAAATCAACCGCTTAGCTCGTGCTAACTTACGCCAAGGGTGATACTATTAACGAAGAAAGAACAAGCGAAACGTAAGGGCAGGGCATGGGCGCAGGATACGCAAGTGCACACCAGGGGGTTGATGATATTGAGTTGCACTTGGTTAGGCCATTCTCTTCCTCTTCCCAATTTTAATTTTGTATTCATCGAATTTCTGCTGTGTAATTTATTGTTTCCCCAAAAAACAGAAAAACAAAATACAAAGGACCGTCCAAATTAAAATTTGTGTTTATTTATATTATTGTTGATGTAGAATATAAATCTTATATGAACAATTTTATCATTTATCGAATTATCAGTAATGTGACGTGGGATATTAATATTTAGTTTTTTTGTTTTTTGTTTTGTTTTGTTTTTTTTTTTTTTTTTTTTTTTTTGTCGAATAAGATATTGGTTCCCCATATCTCTTTAATTGAAAAAGCATCCAAAAAAATATATAAGAAAAAAGCGTTGAATATAATGGGATTTGAGAGCAAAGAAGTGAGGGAAAGAGTTTGATGATTCTAAGAGTGAAGGTGATTGGAGTTTGATATCTGTGTTTCAAGGCTAATGTGCTCATTAGAAATTTTTGCATGTTCTGGTTACACCATCCAATATACATAAGACATGTGGAAATATTTTATTTTTATTTTAAAAAAGCAGTGCAGTAAATTGGTGAGTCCAAACCACATGTCCTATGTATATTTTGTTGGCGAGTCCTTACTTAGTTAGGATTTTGGTCCTTACTTAGTTAGGATTTTGGTTCCTTATTTCATTAGAATTTTGGTTAGTCCTATTGTAATAGAGATTTACTTCCTATTGTAATTTAAATATATTTCCTATTTTATTTAGGGTTAACACATCTTTGTATTTGTATAAATACCTCCATATTGGAGAAGAAGAATAATATGAGCGTATCTGAGCATAATTGAATATTTATCCTACTTTGTTTGACATGGTATCAGAGCCTAGGTTTTCTTGTGACCTGTGTTTGCGGTCTCCTTGAGAGTCGTTGCTAATCCTTGAGATCCTCTGACAAATTGAGAGTGGTTGGCATTCCTCATTCCTAACCCATCATGGGTCTTCACCTTGCTGTAAATCCCCGTTTCTCCTTTCCTTCATAATCAACATATATTTCTTCTGCCTTAGCCATAGCCGCACCTTTCTGCAATTTTACCCTTGTCTCTGTCCTTACCGTGTTTATGTTGAGTCATTACCTTTCTTTTTCTCTACCTATGCCTGCTGCTGCCTTTTTTCTCTTACTCTTCATCTCTCTATGAGCTTGCTTTCTGTTAAAATCAGATTGAGCCCATGTTAGTTTCAGTCTCTTGCGCTCACAGCCGAGCCTCTCTTTTAAATGTATACCATATGGGCAACACGCCCCTTCACCATTGATTGCCTGATCTCTTTCCTCTGTAAGCCTCGTCACCGCTCGCCGAGCCTTCTCCTCTCTCTATCCTGCCGAGCTACACTGCCGTTGTTCCCTTTGCACAGTCGCTCTGGTCCTCTCTCTCTGTGCACGCCTATATGGTCCTTTCCCATTTGATAATGTGTTTCACTTCCTGCCCAAGAAACATCTGTGTTTTCTTACTCTCTATTTATTTGGGTGTTACTTTCTCCAAATCTCAACTCTCATACATCGTTGGATTTGAGGGGGAGTGACACTGCTACTCATCTATTCCGCTGCAATTCAGCTACCTATCAGCCATGACTGATTCTTCTACATCTGAGCGTTAGTCCGCTTCTGTTTCTTAAGTGCCACTTTTCTTATGGTTCCGACGACCTCTTCTCTTCAGGGGGAGAGAGGGAGTGAAGAGAAGTTGTTTATGTTGTTACTGCTACCACAGTTGTTTGCCCAGGGGGAGTGAAGAAAAGTTGTCTATGTTGTTGCTGCTTCCACAGTTGTTTGTCATGCCTTGTCTTGCTGGTGCCAGTGCCTTATATTGCTATTGCTGGTGCCAGTGCCTTGTGTTGCTCTTGCTGCTATCAGTTTTTTTGTCTCTTGCTGGGGACACTGTTGTTGTTGCTTCTACCATGTTCGTGTCTTTGCTGGTGTGTTTTTTCCGCTGCGATCATGACCGTTGACCTTGCCTTACCCTATTTTTTAGGGTTTGGTTTATGCCTATCTACTGTCGTGCTCACAAAGTTTCTGTGTTCTGACTTACCTACTGCTGTACTTACAGGGTTTCTATGTTCTGCCTTACCTATGGGCATGCTCACAGAGTTTTTGTGTTATGCTATGTGCCCTATTTTTTAAGGTTTGCTCTTGTGTTTCTGCTACGAACTTTGCTTTAGTTTGTCACTTGTTTCACCCGTGGTTGACGAAAAGACATTCTCTACAGTTGGTGTTTCTCAAGTATGGTGTTCTATGACTCGTTTGTCAAGTTAGGCGTGCCAAATATCTTTGCCCAACTTGAGGGGGAGTGTTGGCGAGTCCTTATTTAGTTAGGATTTTGGTTCCTTATTTCATTAGAATTTTGGTTACTTACCAATTATTATTTAGTCCTATTGTAATAGAGATTTACTTCCTATTGTAATTTAAATATATTTCCTATTTTATTTAGGTTAACACACCTTTGTATTTGTATAAATACCTCTATATTGGAGAAGAATAATAATATGAGACTATATGAGCATAATTGAATATTTACCCTACTTTGTTTGACATATTTGTGTACCCGAAACATGCAAAAGTAATGTTTAGAGAGATTATATTTTAGAACCATATAAATTAAATTAAGGGATTATATTTATACATACATAAATTGATTACATGATCCAATTGGTATGTTAATTAATAGCATCAAAATATCTCATGTTGGGTATTTATTAATCCTTGTTGTCGATCCTTTTAAAGATGTTTTAGAGATATACAATTTGGTATTTAATGATCAGTATAATGGTTGTTACAATTTAGTTATGCTCATCCTCTTATCAAATGGTTTAATTTGATACTTATAAAAAAAAAAAAAAAAAAAAAAAAAAAAAAAATCAATAGTTCAGATGTGCTAGAATATGAATATGGTTTGAATGTATTAGGTTTTGTTTTATTCTTCTCCATAAGGAGATATATATATATATATATATATATATAGGAGTTTACATGAGGGTCTTACAAGGAATTAAATATAGTAAAGAATTAGGAAAGTATCTCCTAATTGTACAATGATTTATCACTTATATAAAAAATAGGAAAGTAAATCCCTTAATTAATCAAGGAAGTAAATCTCCTTGATTAATTAGGAGACTCACGTCAACACTCTTCCTCAAGTTAGTGCATATTTGTCATCAATGTCTAACTTGGTAAGTGAGTCATGAAATACTCTTCCACAAACAGCTTTGGTTAAGATATCTGCTAGTTGATCTTCTGATTTTACGAATGGTAGGCGAATGATCTTTTTCTCAATTTTTTCTTTGATAAAATGTTTATCCACCTCAACATGTTTGGTTCGATCATGTTGAACTGGATTGTGGGCAATATCGATAACTGAGTTGTTGTCACAATGCAACTTTATTGGCTTTTCTGGCTTGAAGCCCAATTCTGTCAAGGGTCTTCTTATCCACAATAATTCACAAACTTCGTGAGTCATTCCTCGATACTCTGCTTTTGCACTAGACCGAGAAACCGCATTTTGCTTTTTACTCTGCTAAGTGACTAGGTTACCTCTCACGAATGTAAAGTAACCAGAAGTAGAGCGTCTATCTATAATAGAACCAACCCAATCAGCATCTGTGTATCCAATAATTTCCAGGTCTCCATTTTTTGAGAACATTAATCCTTTCCCATGGGCTGACTTTAAGTATCTTAATATTCGATCAACTGCATTCCTATGAGAAACATTGGGCGAATGTATAAATTGATTAACCACACTCACAGCATATGCAATATCTGGTCTTGGAGGACATATGAAAAATAAAACCTTTGGTGGTGGTGATAGAAGCAGGAGTCTGGGTAGCTAGGTCAGCAGGATTGACTGTATGCTTCTGTGAGTTTGCAATAAGATGGAGAATCGTATGGGTTCTTGACATCGCAACGGAAGTAAGATGTGATATGAGAAGGTGAGGAATGTAATGTGAGAAATTTGATGTAGGAATTGGATTTAAGAGGTATGTGTATGAGATTTGAGGGTATGTATTTAGGGATTTGGATAAGAGGATTTGAGGACTTTAGATTTGAGGGATTTGGATTTGGGGAAAAATATGAGGAATTTGATGTAGGAATTGGAATTAAGAGGTATGTGTATAAGATTTGAGGGTATGTGTTTAGAGATTTGGATAAGATGATTTGAGGACTTTAGATTTGAGGGATTTGGATTTGGGGACAAATATGAGGAATTTGATTTATGGTTTTGGATTTGAATATGAGAAATTTGAGATAAGGGTTTAGAGACGAAACAACTTCTCTTCATTCCCCCTCTCTCCCTAAAGAGAAGGAGTCGTCAGAGTAAAGAGATATGCAGTATCTTTATGGGAATACGTCAAGGTAATGGGGATATGTCAAAGGATTCAAACCATATTCATATTTTAGCATGGTATCAGAGCAATCGATCCTCGGTTGTCTCTAAATTCTCATATCAAATTTTTTCTTCAAACACAAACCCTAAATCCTCATATCAAATTTCTTCAAACACAAACCCTACATCCTCATATCACATTTCTTCACTCCCAAACCCTAAATCAAATTCCTCATATTTACAGCTTCAGATTCAGATCTTTATACCCGAATCCTCATATCCTCTTATCACGAAACCCTAAACACAAATTTTTCCTCTTATCACAAAACCCTAATCACATCTTTTTCCTCTTATTCTTAAATCCTTCTGCTGCCATGAATATCGTCTCATCTTCCCAAACCACTGCCTCCACTTCCCCATCCTCCAAAATTGCCACAACAGGCTCCCACAGTTATGCTTTGCATAGTTCTTCAAAGAAACACATCTGGGTCATTGACACCAGAGCCACTGATCACATGACCTTTGATCCTAGACAAATTACCTCTCATACACCGTCTTCTCAATCGGTGATGTCTAATGCTAATGGTACCTCCTCTCCAGTAATTGGGGAGGGTTCCCTCTCTCTCTCTGACTCCCTCACTTTGGATTCGGTATTGATTGTTCCATCCTTACATCATAATCTCTTGTCTGTTGCCCAACTTACTACGGCTTTGAATTGCACTGTAACCTTTTGGCCTACTCATTGTGTTTTTCAGGACATTCTTAGTAGCAAGATGATTGGTTGTGGTACTAGGAGGGGCAAACTCTACTATCTGGACTTGAAATTTGACAGTGAAGCCAGCCTCAGTCACGCTTACAAAATTGGGGGTACGAGTGTTGAGAAGCAAACTTCCGAAGTATGGTTATGGCATCGCTGTCTTGGACATGCTTCATTTGGATATTTACGAAAGATATTTTCTTCCTTATTTTCCCAATTAGATCTCTCCAGTTTTACGTGTGACATCTGTGAACTAGCCAAGAGCCATCGTGTTCTTTTTCCCTTAAGTTCCCATAAAAGTTTGGTTCCTTTTTCTCTTGTTCATTTTGATGTTTGGGGCCCGGCTAAAATTACCACTCCAAGGGTAGCTAGATGGTTTGTCACGTTTATCGATGATTACACTCCCCAATAGAATGGTGTGGCTGAACGAAAGAATAGACATTTATTGGAAGTGGTTCGTGCCTCTCTCTTTGGTGCCAATATGCCTCGGTCTTTTTGGGGAGAAGCCGTCCTCTCTGCAGCATACCTTATCAATCGGATTCCCTCCAGTATCCTCAATTTCCAAACCCCCTTCAAACACTCTACCACCATATCCAAATACCTCCTCCCAAAAACCTAGAACCACGAATTTTTGGATGTGTGGTCTTTGTCCACTTACATGATCACCAACGGAGCAAATTGGATCCTCGTGCCGAAAAGTGTGTTTTTATTGGTTACGCACCTCATCAGAAAGGTTATCGGTGTTATCATCCTCCTAGTCAGAATGTGCATACTTTTATAGATGTTGTGTTCCAGGAACACGATATATATTTTTCAGCCGTACATGAGGAGCATCGCAATGCCAACACATCTCAAATTTCAAGACTTTTTCCTTCAGAATTGTCCCATACTGAAAATGACCGGTCGCATACTGCAAGCGACCGATCGCCAGAGCCTCCGCCTGAAAATGACTGGTCGCTGGAAGCAAGTGACCGGTCACTTGAGACTCTGCCTTAAAGCGACCGGTCGCTGGTTGAAAACGACCGGTCGCCCCCCGAAAATCTGAATATGCTTCAAAATGACCGGTCGCCAGAGGACCACGACAGGTCGTCTCCCTGCTGTCAAACTCAAGAGGAGAACATTGAAGAGTTTTTGCCCGCTCAAGAGAATTCTTGATCTTCAATACCACACCAATCACCTGCTGAGGACGTCATTCAGGTAACATATTTTCCTGAAACTTATAACATTAATGAAATATCCCATGATGATTTAATTTCAGAAGGCACAGAGCCTGCATATCAGATTCCAAAATGGAAGAACCGTGGAAAACCTCCAGTTCATTACGAAGCAGATCTTAATGCAAAAGGAAAATATCTCATCAACAATTATGTATCCATCAGCAAACTATCAGAGTCACGGGTACACTTTGTAAAGCAGTTGGCAGACATACCGATTCCCATCAGTGTCACTGAAGCACTAAACGACTCAAAATGGAAAGAAGCCATGAATGAAGAAATGCGAGCTCTCCAGAAGAATGGCACATGGGAACTCGTGTCATTACCTCATGGAAAAAAGACAGTGGAATGTAGGTGGATTTATATTGTGAAACTCAAAGCAGATGGATCTATTGAAAGATATAAAGCTAGATTGGTGGCGAAAGGGTACACAAAAAGATATGGGATAAACTACCAAGAGACCTTTGCCCCAGTAGCCAAGATTAAAACTATCAGAGTCCTTCTGTCTCTAGCAGCAAATCTAGATTGACCATTATATCAGTTTGATGTCAAAAATGCTTTCTTACATGGAGACTTGGAAGAAGAAGTATATATGGATTTGCCACCAGGATGTAACTTAGCTCGTGACAAGGAGAATCAAGTTTGCAAACTCAGAAAGTCATTATATGGGTTAAAGCAATTCCCCAGGGCATGATTTGGCAGATTCACTAAATCCATGATGAATTTTGGATATATACAGAGTAATGCATATCACACTTTGTTCTTGAAGCGTGATGGAAGAAGACTTACTGCATTGATTGTTTATGTGGATGACATAGTTGTAACTGGAAACGACACAGGAAAGCAATTGAAACTGCAGAAGTATTTGTCTCAGGAATTTGAGATAAGGGTTTAGAGACAAAACAACTTCTCTTCACTCCCCCTTTCCCCCTAAAAAGAAGGGGTCGTCAAAGTAAAGAGATATGCAGTATCTTCGTGGGAATACGTCAAGGTAACCTGGCTCTGATACCATGCTAGAATATTAATATGGTTTGAATGTATTAAGTTTTGTTTTATTCTTCTCCATAAGGAGATATATATATATATATATATATATGAGTTTACATGAGGGTCTTACAATGAATTAGATATAATAAAGAATTAGGAAAGTATCTCCTAATTGTACAATGATTTATCACTTATATAAAAAATAGGAAAGTAAATCCCTTAATTAATCAAGGAAGTAAATCTCCTTAATTAATTAGGAGAATCACGTCAACAAGATGAACACTTATCAAACAGATCTTTTCCTCTCATCTATCTAACTCTAATATCAATGTGCATACACCTGAGGAGGTAGAAAGGGGAAGATCATAGAAGAAGTATACTTGACCAAGAAAAGAGGAAGAAATGAAGAGGGAAAAGTTTGGCGGCCAAAAGGGTGCGTGGAGACACAAAATGATACCAAACCGTATCCTAAAAGCCACATTTCAGCTGTCTAAGATCTAAATCTGATTATGGAGGAATATACACCCAATCTTTTGCGGGCCACACCAATATACACTTCTATACTTTCACCAGACAACCAAGAAGAAGTTTCCTCCACCGTACGCGCCAAATTTCCAACAATAAATTGGGCGAAAATTATTTATAATGCTTACGTTCTTAAAAATTGAGTGGAAATACATGTTATGTTTTAGATCACATACTACTCATCCTTTCACCTGCTCCGTTATCTAAGTTTTTCTCCATCAAGACAAGTAGCAATAGTTTTTTTAATTTGTTCTCATTGCGATCAACTTATTGCATCAAGCATGTATGTTGCACGAACATATGTTATTACAACTATAGTTATATTTAGCATTTTAGAAATTTGATACTGTTTTACATGCTATTGGTATTCTACTTTTAAAAAATTTAATGTTTGGATTACGCATGCTTTTAAAGAAGTTCACTATGTATGTAGCCTCTTACTTAACGTCCCTTGGTTAAGAGTGCTAGACAATTACAATTTGAATACTACCATGGTGTGAATTGTATTATTTTATAAGGTCATATGGGCTTTAGTCGTAAATATTTCGTTCTTTATAAATATTTTGTTTTTATAAAAAACACTTATCAAATGAAATTTACTCACTAACAATTTAATGATAGTTCTCTCTAATATCCAACGAAATGCGTTTTTTATTTATGAACAAAGATGAGATTTTAAATTACTCAAATATACGAGGAGGAAATTTGAACCCGAAAGAAATTATAAATTCGAATTTGTCATCAAACAAAAGAAATATATATATATATATATATATATATTTGTCTAGAATAAAAGAGGCTGTAGCGCGTGGGCAAGAAAGTAAAGTACAGAAAGTGTGGAGCTGTCTCAGACTAAAAATGGATGTTTATTGTCTAGTGGTCCCCACAAGTCCTCCGGTCAGCCGCGGACTCTGTCGGCTTACGTGGCGGTGAGCCAAAATGCCCTGGGGTAGCCGAGGCACGTGACTTGGCTCCCACTTTGTCGACTTGTCCCTTCAACCCACAACCTCTTTCTTACCTTTGGGTAGTCCCACTTCTTTTCTATTTTCTATTTTTTTTTCGCCACAGGCTTTAAAACTTGCCATTTGTCTGTTTTATATTTTCTTTTTCTTTTTGTACCCTGCTATTTCTGCTTTCTCCTTTCTCATTAGAAATATATATATATTGTACAAGACAGTTTGGCTTTCGGCATGGAGAATATATTTTAAAATATAATATTTGAGTAGAGCTATAAAACTCAATCCAAGATATAAGATGAATGAAGTTCACAATTTTCTCAAGGGAAAATGAGAAATTTCTATAAACATAAATTACATACATACTTAATAATTAATATCAAATGAATCAAGATATATGTGTGTAAAGCGATCCATGGGTGAGTTGTTAGTCTAGAAGAAATAGTCTTCCCTGCCTAACATTTTTTTGCATGTTAAATTTCTAGTTGATGTCTGCATTAAAATATGTGTGCGCACTTTTATAGGTAAAAAGTCATTTTTTGTTCTTATAATTTGGTGGTTTTACCATTTTAGTCCGCGTAGTTTAATTTGTTAATTTTATCTATGTAGTTTTGAATCCGAGCAATTTAAGAACAAGTTACAAATTCTGTCAAAATCATTCCAATTTCGTTATAAATTATGTCAAATCCTATACTCAAAACGTAATGGAATTGGAAGGAATTTAACATAATTTGTAACGTGTCATTGAATTGCTTGAATTTAAAATTATGGGGCTAAAATTGAAACTATGAATATCAAAATAGTAAAACCGGCCAACTACAGAAACTAAATGTGACTTTCTCTGTTAGTTTGATCAATATGAACCCCATGACCATGACCATAATCAGTTAAGTTGTGATTTATGGTACTGATCAAGAATATATGCCATTACTGATTTATCACCCAAAAAAACTACACCACCAATTAATGAGATAACCATAATTATGTGTCGAACCCATTACAAAATTGATTGTCTTTGCATTCACGAGTCGAAATGAGAGACTTATTCCAACCAAATGAAAACAGCTCCACCTTGTTGTGAGTTAATTGAATTCATAGAGAGAGATGAGAGAAAACCCAAGAGAGAACCCTTAGCCACCACCCCCATGCTTTTTGTCCTCTCTTCTTCTCTTTTTCCTTCCCTTTCCACATCCTCCCCTTCCCATCCTCTTTGCTTTCGTCTCCCGCATCATCTCGCTCTTTGTTTCATTAGCTCGTTTATGGTTTAATTCTGTAGTAGATATATGCAAATCTATCATTTTTGGGTGTATCTTCTCTATTTGGCGAGGAGGAAAGCTGATTGGTGCAGATCTTTTCTCTCTGGGAGCTTTCAGACATTGGGTTGGCTTTGTGACAATGGGGTTGCAATCCGACTAATTTAGTTTCTTTATTTTTGAAATAAGTCCCATAAACTAAACTATCTTTGGATTTTTTTTGTGCCTAGTTTTCACTTCTTCTTTTGAGAAATTTTCACCTTTCTTGTGTGAGAGTTTTTCACCTCTCTTGTTCTGGCTTGGTTTTGACAAGCTTTTTTTAAAAATTTTAAAAAAAAAAAAATTTTTAATATTTTTTTTTAAATTTTTTTTTATAAATTGTTATGAGTTTGCAATCTTAGTTAGGATGCTTATGTAGGAGTTTCTTCAATAATGCGTGATCGTTAGTGGAGGCGCACCGAATTATCTTAATGTTGATGTTAAATCTCTCTGTAATTATAATAGTCATTTGTAATTAGTGCCTTTTTTTATGAATACAATTTCAAATTTTCTATTAAAAAAATAACAAATAAAAAAAACATTCTTGTGAGTTACAATGACTCTACGTTTTCCTTTGATGAGCAGTGTGACCTTTTCTTGTAGTAAGTGAAGTATTCTTTTGTTAGAAAAAAACAAACAATGTTTAATCCTTCTATAATAGAATGCTACAATTTAAAATTGGAAATGTTATTCCTTCCTATTATCGAAATTGTTAGAGTCAAAACAAGTATAGGAGAATTTTTGTCATGCATGGAATAAATAATTCCTCCATTTTCACATAAGACAAACATTTTTTCTTGGAAAATCTCATAGAAATATTGATTTCTCACAAGTGTTGGAGTTTTAAATCCACAAGCGCATATGTGTTTAATTGTCTTGTGCACACCTCTCTAAATCTATGAACTCCATAAGAAATTGAAACCAATTTCAGATCTCACTTTTCTTTAAAAAATAAGAAAAAAACAATGCAATTCAACGGCCAATATTAGAAGTATGTAACCAATCTTTAACATAAAATACTTATTCGAAAATAAAATAATAATTAATTAATAAGGCAGAAAAGTTATTTAGATGGTAAATAAACTTGGTTTTTAACTTTTTACAGTGCAAAGTAAGTAACCCAACAATTGTTAGTAAATTGTAAGAAAATTACACGTAGGGGCAAACTATATATTGCAACATTGACTTACTTGTTTGTACCTTTCTTTCCTAAACAATCAATTGATTAGACCATCTCTACCAAAAAACAAATTCTTGAGAAGTGGTCCCCCTAATTCCATAATTTTTAATGATAATTAAGTTGTTCTAATTATAATAATCAATATGCTTTCCCTTTCTTGTTATTTTTCTCAGCTTTACTGGGAAGGCCCACCATCCACTGTCAGTGCATCTCTCTTTAGGTCTCACCTTTCTAAAACAAGGTTTTGTGCCCTTTGTCTTCCCAATAGTAGACAGCACATAAGGAGAAATAAGAACAGAATAATGCTTTTTGCTTGTAAAAAGACTCAACCTTTAGTTTTTAACCTTTGCTTTTTATACTTTAAGCAAAGCTAAGAGACACCTAAGCTCAAATTAATAGTGATCCCTACTCCTTAGTTTGAGCAGAATAATTGTAATTTAGGTCTAGGATTATGCAACAATTTCAATTAAAAAGAAGTGGTATTTGCTAACCACATATTTGAATCTTTGCCCATTACCTAAACAGACACTTTGAGAATGGTATTTCTCGATCTTACTTTCTTACTCAAACTGCATTTTCTTAACAAAAAAAGAAATGTCGCATTAACAACCATACAACCTAAAATTAACGAAAAGAGAGAAGGAAAGTGTTATTCTCATTTTTAATCTGTCATCTTACGCTATATTTGTATTATTTAAAATTACAAGTTATTAAACTTAGATTGCAGAATGAAAAACTAGGACTGTGAATAACAGCTCAAAAACAAAAAAAATTGAGTAAATAATTTGTTTGATTAGATTAAAAAAAAAGGGGGTACCTACTTATGAGGCCTATGCTGCCTATAATAATACTTAATCAGTAAAAGCAATTGACATCCCAAGAACTAGCACTGTTACCTGCATAATTTTTCTGTATATGCAACTAGAATCCCAATTTTCCTCATTGTCCAAATTAAAAGGTCCGACAAGCCAAAGTTTAATATTATCATTAACCATCATACCAAGACCAAAAAGTTAAAAATACCATCATACTAGCTAGGAACTTGTATCATTTCCAACCTCTCATCATACCACCACACTATTATTTTAATTATTCCCATTAATTCTTTCTTCTAAACCTTATCATGCCCACACAAATGACCATCAAAGCAAAAGATAATCTTTGTAATTAGAGGAACACAGCAACCTAACAGCTCCAATTTGTATATGCTTCAACATAAAATTTTATAATATGATTCTCTCTATCTATACTTTTTGTATTATAAACAAGGTAGTCTTTATAATTTTTTTTATACTACTTGCCTCTTTATCCTTTATACGAATTACAGTTTGACATATATGCAAAAATAATTCATCAAAAAATAAAAAGAAATTTTTTATTAAAATGTCATGAAATTTGAAAAAATGTCATGAAATTTTTTATTACAGTTTGAAAAAAAATTTCCTCACATACACTACTAAAATGTTATGAAATTTGAACATAAGATTACTGATTTGTAAGTCAAAGTCTTTTTTAAAGGGCTAGACTGGTTGGCTCTTTATAAAATATAAATAAAAAAGCCAAATTAGAAAACAATCAATTTTGTTTCTTTTAGTACAACACCAAGACCCAACAGAGAGAAACAGATTCTTGAAAGATATGAATGATGTCAAGGAAAAATGAGGGTGGGTGGTGAGAGTGCAAGGCGCACTAGCAGACATATGGGCCCCATCATCATCACTCTCTCCACCACCTCTTCAACCTACCCCTCCTTCCCCTCCCTCTTTGCTCTGCTTTTGCCTTTGCATTCTTCCCCTTCTTCCTTTGTGGTCCATCTATTATACACAACTCTCAAACAAGCAAAACAAACAAACAAATTCCTACAACTCTCAAACTCCCAGTCTTCTCTCTCAAACCCACAATTTCTTCAACCTTAATTTCTTTGACCTCTTCAAAATCTTCAACCTTTTCTCCCGTCTCTCTCTTGATCAATTCATGGAAGGCACACTTGGGTTACTTGGTGGTGGTGGTGGTGGGTCTTCCGGGGGCTCATCAAATGAGTCAGCAATGTCAAAGGTGGAGGTGGTGGAGCAAGACTACGTGGGGATGTCATCTGAGGCAACCTCATACCCAGCTGAGGCAGAGCTTGAGCTGGGCCTGGGCCTTGGCCTGAGCCTTGGTGGTGGTGGAGGTGGTGGTGCAGGGAAGCAGCCAAAGCCATGTGCATGGGGTGAGCGTGGTAGAATCTTGACTGCTAAAGACTTCCCTTCCATGGTGGGCTCTGCAGTCCCTTCTTCTAGGTTCTCTCACAGACCCAATGCTTCTTCTGCTGTTGCTGTTTCTGGGACTAAGAGAGCTGCTGACTCTGTTTCTCAAGAGGGTGGCTCTCCCACTGCTGTAAGGTGAGGCTATTCATGGAAAGCAAGCTCTTTATATATATATATATATATATATATATATAAATATATATATATTTATTTATTCATAAAAAAGTATAAATTTTTACTCTTATATTCTTGTGTTTGACTGCTGAGAAAACTGAGAAATTGCACGTTCTCTTCTTGTTTTTGTGTCCATTCCAGGAAAATATAAAACTTAAGAAAAACCAAGTAGCTGTGTTCGCTTGGCTTATTTTATGCCCTCTTAAGAAAAATTTAAAAGAATTTTTTTAATAACAATTTTCTGTTTCATTTATTTATTTTCTTTTTCTTGATTAATATTGGTCTATTATTATCAGTCTGTAATCTTTTTCATATTGCATCTAGTTCTTAATCTGTTTTTGACTATTGAATTATAGAAAAAAGAACTATAATCTTTCACTCTCTTTATCTAGTCCTAAATATTTTATTTAAATTTATTGTGTTTTATATGCCATTAAGTTGTAGTATTATACTCTGTTGAATGCCCACAATGTATTTTATCAGAAAGTTCTGGAAAAAAAAACAGAGAATGTGTTGTTTATTCTGACAATTAAGGTTATGAATGCTCTGTATCTCTGGTTTTGTATTTTGGATCATTGATGGTTGTATTTTGTGTTATGAAAGCAGTCAAGTTGTGGGATGGCCACCTATTAGTGCTGCAAGGTTGAATAGCTTGGTTAACCAAGCAAAGACTGCAAGGGCTGAAGATGACAAGGAAGACGAGGAAAAATCTAAGGACACTTCTAAGAAGAAGATTAACATGGGTAATAAGACTACTGCTAAAGAGAAAGGGCGTCTCGGATTTGTGAAGGTGAACATGGATGGAATTCCTATAGGGAGGAAAGTGGATATGAATGCTCACTCTTGCTATGAGACTTTAGCTCAAACACTGGAGGACATGTTTTTCAGCCCCACTACAGCTATTGGTTAGTTCTCTTTCTTTGATTTTGGTACCTTTGGCACATTTGAAATGAGGACTTTAACTCAAAAGAATGGAGGCTCTCTGTTTTATTTCATGTTATGATCATCAATTGGTCAGTTTTGATGCACTGTGTATGTGATGTTACTACTATTGTATGACAATGGTTTTGTGCTCATGTCAGGTGGAGACAAGGAACAAGCAACAAAACCCTCTAAACTTCTGGATGGATCCTCTGAGTTTGTACTCACTTATGAAGATAAAGAAGGAGATTGGATGCTTGTAGGAGATGTGCCTTGGGGGTATGCTTCTACCTCTAATTATTAGTTTTGTTAAAAAAAAGAAAACGGGATGGTGAACCTAAAAAAATAAAGAGAGCAATGTACTTTGTAACATCAAATTTGACATTCCCGGAGTTTCCTTCTGTTACTTTCTAGTAAATAATGCTGACAGTATGTTTGCTATTTTTATGGTATATAGGATGTTCATCAGCTCAGTGAAAAGGCTTCGTATCATGAGGACCTCTGAGGCTAATGGACTTGGTATGCATTTAAAATCTTCAAGCCTATATATAGCTTTCCAATTTCAGTTTGTTAGTTTATCGCATTCGTACGAGACTATGAGGACCTCTGTCTAATCCTGATTAATCATTTATTTACAGCTCCAAGATTTCAAGAAAGCAGTGAGAGACAAAGAAACAAACCTATCTAGAATAGGTGCTGCTACCCGATTATTTTTAAGTCTGGTAAGATGAAGGAAACCTACAGTTTGACAACAGAAGGAAGTAGAAATTTGATGAGACAGAGTGTGAAGATCGGCTTCCACTGGGCTTTGCTTGCTTTTCTTTCAAAACCATTCTCTGGTTCTTGCTGGTTTTTTTTCTTCTTTTTTTCTTCTGGTAGGCCATATTGTTTTTTAGGTTTTACAGCCTCTTACATAGTGCTAGCATACAGGCCTGCATACTCGGCTACATATGCTGCTTTCTCATACTGTAAATATGGGAGCACTTCATATCTAGAGTGTTGAGTTTGCTTCAATCTAGTGGACTCGTTTTTCTTGGTGATAGAAGAAAAGCTTGTATGGTTTTTGTTATTTATTAATTATTTTGGTTGTGTTGATTAGCAATATATTTATTTATTTGTACTTCAGCCTCAAGTTTTAACTTGACTTTTGAATCATGGTACAACAATTATACTAAATTGGTAGCATAATAACTCAATTCTGAAAATATGTATGCATTTTCTATTGGTGGTGGCTGTGGTTTTGTATTCACAACAATTGCCTGCTCTTGCTAACTGGTACAACTGACAACAATGGAGGGGACCCCAATCTTCTGCGTGTTCGTAATAATTTTTTCTCTGGGGTCCGTACTGTCATTATTCTAAGAGCTCTAGGCTGTAGAAGAAATTACCTTAGTCAATTGGATTAAAGCTTGTGTCCCCATACCTTGTTGCGACTCTGCTGTGAAATTTTTATCTAACGTCATGATGGTAAAATCAGATATTACTTGGCAGAAACTCTCAAGACTCGTACAACTGATAATAAGTTTATAACTAAACAATTCTCCTAAGTCCCAAGTGGTGAAGATGCACTAAACTTGTTATAATGGGTGTACACTGCCATGTCTTCTTGTAATTGGTGTACACTGTGATGTCATCTGGTGTTATCGTCGGAAACAAAATTTCTCTACATAAACCTCCAAACTTTTATTGATCGGCATCAAGGCCTTTTGTTTTGTTCTGTATTTTTCTCAACAAAGTTGTTCTTTGTAGAGGGTAAAAATTATGCAATCATTTAGTTTTTGACCTCAGATTACTACCCAATGAGTTGATGGAAACTGGACAGTGGTGGTCCTACTCTACCATAATTACCTTCTTTTAAGTAATTTGTGGGACAACTGTATCTTATTAATGCTCACAGTCATGCTAGTCTCTGTTCAACTTTCTGATCTGACTTGCATGCTTTTTCTTGCTGGTTTCCATTCCATATCTTTGATGAAGGAAAAACCCATAAACTTCATTGGCAGAAAGTTACAACTGAGAATGGCTAATTGACTCTGCCAGTTTCAACCTTTTCTCAATTTGAACAGTAATTGAATGACTGAGCCATCATTAAAGCTCTTCTTGAATTTTTATTTTTTGTTTGGGTCTGAATTTAAAGCTCTTCTTCACTTTCACCAAAACTTGCTGAGCATGCAGCCTCAAGAAGAACACTTATAATTGCTTTGGAACCCAACAGCTGGAAAGCTTTAATTTATTACCATTTCCCCTTTCTGGGTTGCACTGTAAAGTGATCCTAGGAAGCCCTTAATGGGTGGAGAAAAAAGACAGTCACAAGTGATGAGCTTTAATGCCATACAGGGCACACAGTGGCCAATTTTAGATCAAGACTATGACCCAGCAAGAGTTTGTGGTGGGGTTTCGTATATTGATTATGGCTGAGAGACTTCTGTTTGATTGTGACAATTGTTTGGTTCTTGGATTCATTTGTGCAGACATTTTGGCATGTGTTCTGCTAATTGATTACTGTGTAAATTAAAAAAAACTTTTAACTTTTATAAAATGTTCTTCATTTTTTTCAATTATATTTGAGAGAGATGTTTTAAACTTGGTATTTCCTCAGGACCCTCCCCCAAGTATTGTACATTTATTATGCAGGAAGTGATCCTCACCATGATGCATGATGCATAAAAAGTTACTGAAAATAGAAATAGCAACAATAGTGTTTGTTTGGTGCATTTCAAAATTCAATGAGAGAATAAATGCTTTGGTCTAGTAAAAACAAGTTCAAGATAAATAGTTTTAATAAAAGAAAACAGAACAAAGCCAACGGGGTCTCACTCAGTGAAAGAGGGCCTTGCCTTGACTTGCATACCACAGGTCTCAAGTTCGAATCCCCACAACATTATAGTTGTGTGTGTGTGTGTGTGTGAGAGAGAAATCTCCCTCTTCTCTAGTTTAGATTATGAAGAAAACAAAATAACTTTGAGAAATGAAAAGCATATGCAACCAAAGTTCAGATTTATGATGCTTTCCAAGTCCTCTGAAGTATATGGAGAAGCAAGATTCGACCTGGGAATTGAAGTTGCTGTCGACAATCCCTTTCCAAGAGTAACATAAGAAGAACAAAGGAACAGACAAAAGTTTGGTCTACCAAGTTATAAGCAATATATATGTCAAAAGTGATGGGGGTTACCCAAGTTGCAGTTCTATTTTTCAGGTTTCTTTTTGTTTTGCTGGAGAAAATTGTGGACATTGTCATACCAATTTGTCTGAAAACTCTTAAACCAGTGTAAGGGCTCGTTTGGGAGTGCTTCTTTCCGAAGCGCTTATGCCAGTAGCGCTTATGTTAGTAGCACTTATGACATAAGTGCTTCTACAAAGAAGCAGTTGTCGTTTGGATGTCACATTTAAAAGTACTTTTATACTACATAAAAGTGCTTTTGATATTTTGTTGAGTGTTTGGTTGACAAAGTAAAAGCGCTTTATAGTAATGGCAACCCTTCCCAATATAATCTCTCACAAAGCCATATATGTTTTCCATTAATGCATCTGTCTTTTTCCTTTTCATTCAATTTCAATCAAAATATATGGAAAGTATATATGTGCTGAAATTTGAAAGTAGTGAGCGACGGAGGCAACAAACAGACAAACAAGCCATAAATTTAAGCAAAAGGGAAAACACCATGACAGTGTGAAAAGCTCTGTCTTTTGTCTCTCTATCTGTATGAAAAGCTCAAGTGGGTTCTATCTTTTTGGGTTGCTTGCTCCTTTCTCTTTCTTTCCTTCTTTTCTGTCTTGGGTTGTTGTGTTTTTAGTATATTTCAAGGCTGAAGAAGCTAAACTGAAGCTGTTTATTGATGGGAAGATAATAGATGCAAGCAGATATGATCACAACGTTTTTCAAGGCTTTGTGTTTATATAGGGAGTTTTCTTTTGGGATTTTTTCAAAGTTCTGGCTTAGTCTGGAATTTTGGGAACTTGTAAGGGTGGAAAAAGGTCTGAGAAGAAGAAGGCAGAAGAAGAAGAAGGGTGTTGCTAAAGGGTGCTAAGTCTGAAGCTTCGTTGCCGACCAGAGTTAACAGTGTGTGTGAGAGAGATGGAATAGAAGCTGTGTTTTTGTCTAATAAGTTTTGGCGTCTGTTGGGCTTTTCGCGGGTAGCGTTTTAATTTTAATAGGAGAGAAAAAGATAGAGAGAAAAAAAAAAAAAAAAGATTAAAAAAAAAAATATGGGTATTCTCGGCATTTTAAAAGTTTCATTAAAGGGAGCCAAGTGCTTCCCGTGTTTTTGTCCTGCAGTGCTTTTAAGAAGAAGCACCTCTCAAGTGCTTCTTCCAAAACCACTCCAGTGCTTTTGGATCTCACCCAAAGCGCTTTTGCAATTTTTGCCAAACACTATTTTTAAAATATATAAGCGCTTTCACCCATTTAGAAGCGCTTTTCGCTGCTCCAAAAACACTCCCAAACGAGCCCTAAATCTAATGCAGACCACAAAAATAAAGTGTAGCATTCTTTTATGACAGCTGGGACACCAACTTCTATGCTCAACAGCAAAATGCACAAAAGAGTTTGTTTAAACCAAAATTTCTATCCTCTGAATTTGAATGAAAACATTTAATGTTGAAACAAATAGATTAAATGCTGCAATAAGCTTTTAACATTTAATGTTGAAACAAATAGATTAAATGCGGCAATAAGCTTTTAAGTTTTTTTTTTTGGGTGCAACAATATGCTTTTAAGTAAAGTGTTATTTCTCCTAATTTAGAAAACAGAGGTCCATGGTTCAAGTTCAACCTGTATTATCGGGGCAGTGCAGAGAGAGTTGCTAGCATTCCGCTGATCTTTTAAGCCAAGCCTCATAATCATTGATTTTAGCTGAAAAATTAGGATTTTCCAGCTGAACCAAGCAATCGGAAATACCCACGGGCGGAAGCCCCCACATTGGGTCTGGTTTTGCAATTTTTATGTTACAGGACGAAGAAATAGCAAATTGCTTATTAAGACGGGTTGAACCCGCAATCACACTCAACCTGTTAAGCACCCCTCTTTTGCTGAAAGTTAAGAACTTGAACGAAGAAAAAAAAACCCACATGATTTCGGTCTTCGAATTGAGAAACTTTCACTATTATGGTGTATCTTGCATTTCTATGTAACATACAATAAATTCTTGAATAGAACAGATATACAATGCCTCTCTTACAATAACAGGTCCAACCAGCACACGAGGGATGGATTTGAGATGGATGTTGTATACATTCGATGTATGTGAGCATTTTCCGTACAACTTAAAGATGACTTCTAAAATTAGGATAAAGTCAAATTAGAACAAATTTCATGCAAGCAGAGGTCACCAAAAGTTGTCCAGTGATGTTCACTTGGACACCCCCTTTATTTTCTGGTCATAAAACATTCTAGCATTCGTACTAACAATTACACACATAAATACATATGGCACTGACCTGTTAATCACACAGCATACAAAACCCTTGGGAATGGTTTCCCATTATTCCTTAATCTCCGCTACCTAATAACTTATAGTGGCAAGAATACAAAGCAAACACACTGATCAAATTTATGATGATATCAATTGCCTACTGCAAAAACTCTCTCGGGTCGGTGACATAACCGGTCAAAGCAGATGCAGCAGCCGTGTAGGGGGAAGCAAGATATATCTCGCCTTCCTTGTGGCCCATTCGGCCAGGGAAGTTCCTGTTTGTTGTTGAGACACATACCTGCAAAGACAAAATGGTATAATGTACCACAGAAATAAAGAAAAAAAATAGTTATCAAAACGAAGATATTTTCCTTGTTCATATAAAGTGGCACCCAATAATAGTAGGCTAGTAGCACTGAGAAGTGGATGTTCCAATATCCAAAAACATATTTTTTGGAGTTGCTTAATCCAAATTCATTTTTCCTTAAACATGAGGGCATGACCATTGCGAATGTGTTGCAGGTTAAGGAATAGACTTGCCTTAGGTTCATTCAAGCGAGCATAGGTGTCTTTAGGACCACCTAAGCAAGCACCGCAACTGGGACTCGCAGGCGTGTCACATCCAGCTTCCTCAAATATCTGTGAGCAAGTCTTGCCACCAGATCCTGGTACTGGAAGACTATACACGTCCATCCAAACCTACAGATTTTAGCATATGCAAAATATAAGATTTTATCATCATGTATTTCATAGATTCCTTCATAAATTTATACTACAGACGTTGTCGCCTAAGCACTTAATTCTGTAGCATGACAAACCTTTTGGGTAGCAGGCACAAGAAATGTTGGCACTTTGACCTTTTTGCCCTGCAGTAAAGCAATTAGATCTTTAAAGCTAAAACCAAGAAACAAGAAAATTTCCCAGAAAATCAAATAAAAACTTGGATGTGGAACAGTAGAAGGATCTACAATACAAACATGCACTCACTACCAAAAGCAAGTGCTAGAAACGACAAATAAAAACATCGAATAAAAAAATCCAAACTGTACCAGCAGACCATAACCCACATAATGGTGAAATTTAATAATGATAAAGAAAATACAGGTTGACTGCATTAATTTTGATTAGCAAAACGCATGTGATTTACAAATTGCAAATCATCAACAATACATAACTACACTTATATGCATGCATTTGATAACAAAACAATCGGATGCTTATCAAAGTCAGCACATGCTAACAATATTAAAATTCTTGTGCTATAGAGATTTGACTCCTTACTGATGCTAGAAAAACTTTAGCTGCAGCCATAAAATCCTCTGTTTTTCCACCAGTACAAGAACCAATATATACTCTGTCAATTTTCACATCTTTGCATTCTCTTGCCAAAGCACGATTATCAGGAGAATGAGGCTGCAAAATAATTAAAAAACATTAGTAGGACAAGTGAGGAAAAATTAGCAACCTTTGAAGATCTAAAACAGAGACTAAACATTATGAGATTAATCTATGTGCTACTCACCTTTGCCACCAATGGCTCTAGTTTTGAGATATCAAATCTGTACTCAGACAGAAATCTAGATGCAAACAAAACAAACTTATTAATACAAATGAATTTCCAAATATCATGATTATTAAGGACCAAAATAAAGTATTCATTTTAACATTAATACAAGGGATACAAAAGGCCAGCATGAATTATTCATTTTAACATTCAATTTTCTTAAATCTGACAAAAATTTACAAATGATAAGGTTACTAGCCAGTGATACAATCTGAACTAAGCTACAATGGTAAATGACCACATAGTACTTAAATATGGCATTTAAATATGTATATTTTCAAAAAGAAGACTGCAGAATGATATCTGGTTATTCTAGCATAGAATTAGAACCTCAAAATCCCAGTAAAATCATATTCTGAAAAGCTGACTTCATAATACTGGTAAATCTTGAAGGTACTTAAAAATGCATTAACCATAAAACTAAACAGAAAATTTTAGAGTGCATGTCTACATTGAATGCAAATACATGCTTCAGATTTCAAAGTTATTACACAACAGAAGTATCACATTATAAGCTGGATCATGAAACGGAATAATAAAATGTGGGTATTTAATAGCATAAACTACCTTGCTTTGTCATCACTGTATACAGGTTCATAGGGTACAGAAGTCTTATCCTGCAATTCAACATATAATATTATACAGGTTGTGCTAGACAACACAAATGTATGTGACAGGAAAAAAAAGAACAAGATCTGTTGCAAAACCACCACGAAAAAGTAACCTCTGTAACAAGATAAAAGCAAAACCCCATGCATGGCTCTAATGTAAGGCTTGCTCCCAACCCCATTCTACTGATTCTAAACTCAGCCTTGGGCCTGCTGCCATAAGGCATACCATTGTGTGCATGAGAGAGAGAGAGAGAGAGAGAGAGAGAGAGAGAGAGAGAGAGAGAGAGAGAGAGAGCTATCATAGCATTTGATGATTTGTAGCACTAACCTCAAGGTACTTATATGTGGTGCTATCAGCAGGAACAATACCATTTTTACCCCCCAGCCTCAACAACCATGTTGCATAATGTCATCCTTTCTTCCATCTGTCGAGCACAGGTTCATTAAAGAGTAATTAACAACTGCAACCAGATGAATCATGTCATCATACATGCATTCAGTGAGACCTTTAAATTTCACTTACAGATAAGCTTTCAACAGTGCTGCCAACAAACTCCATAGCTTTATATGTTGCCCCAGAAACAGATATTTCACCAATAATCTGCCAGATGAAAATCATTTATCAGGGCAACAACAGGAAGACTGGTTGTGTTCATCAAGTTATAGATCAAACAACTGAAAATCATAAGCTCTATCGAACTGATATATTATAACTTTTCAGTATGTCATGAACAATGAACGGAAACAAATGCCTTTAGACTTGGTTAAACTTACTTGCAGAATCAAATCTTTGGCAAGCAAATAGTCAGGCATTTCACCATCCATCACAAATCTCAATGTTGGAGGTACCTGCAATTTAAAGAAGGCAATCAGAAAAGTAAAAAAACACAACACAATTTATTGACCACAACAGAAATTATGAGTTTAAAGATTTAACTACCTAGATCACACACAGCTCATACAGGAATGACAAACACATTTAGCTTTTAGAAAAGCACCATTTCCTTTTTGCTCTCCATAGTTTGTGGATTCCTGACCTGTTTTTTACGTGTCTAACAACTTCTACTGTGTGCTTTTGACTTTTTGAAAATTGAGAAACCCAAGCGAGGAGCATACCCCATTCTCAAATATTAGAAACTGAACATGCCTACGATAACAGAAATAATATTCTAAGAAGTCCACCTAGACTATTTAATCTAGGGTTTATGGCACAAGTGAGATACTAGTGCTTACTTGACATGAATTTAGCATAACAAACACATGCTACTAGAGTCAGTTCTTTGATACTGCATGTATGTACCCGGCTCAGGCAATTTTAGTTACTTCTAGCCAAACACAACCATCCAAAAATGTCTAAATCAAATCCTTTCAAGTGCCCTATCATCACCTTCATGGCCACAAATAAAAAAAAGCAGAATGATGGCATAATAGTTCTGAAAACTTATAGATACACACCTTTGGACGTCAGCCTACACACCATTCATTTAAATAACATGCAGCTTATTTAATCCTATTGTTTGTCACCACCTACTATCCGAAGCACATTTTATATTGCTTTCTTATCACTTATTCTGACATAATTTAGTAAAATTACGAATTTGTACAGCTACATACATAGTTTCTGATGTTTCAAGTCAAATACTAGTTGTCAAAAATTGATGTTTCTATCAATACATGTAACATTAACACATGGGGCATCACGTAGATGACATGTTCATATCCAGAACAGAAATATTTATGCACATACCAATGTCGATCATTAACTGAATCACTACCCCCTCAAACAATTTGTACATGTCATTATTCATACCAAAACCAAAGACATAATCCAATGTACAAGCCGAAATATCTGTACCATTATAACAATGTTGATGATTCATTAGCCCTTCATTTATTACACAAACTCAGACACTAATTATAAATTATTCTAAAATCATCACCAATTGCACATAAGGTAAGAAATAACTCCCAAACCATTAGTGTCACAAGATCAGCAAATAATATCAATGCCTCAGAAAATTTTGATAGCTGTGAAACACAATATGAAAGCTAAACAGGGAGAATGGGAGCCATATTAACCAATATTATATTAATGGAAGTCAAAATATCCGTGGAATTACACCATTTGCATGATATCTTCTGGTCAGTGATAATTATATGTGATTGGGAAAGTATAAATGAAAACAAATCTGAAACATCTGCAAACCTTGAGCAGGAGCTTCCCAGTGCCCAACACAAAACCTGCATCAGTGTTCCCGATTCCAGTAGCAAATTGTCCAAAAGCTCCCGCAGTACAGGTGTGAGAATCTGTACCCAGTAGGACCTGAAGGCAATATAAAGTGTTTGATTGCTGTTTTTTGGATTCTAAAGCCATAAAATAGTAGTGAACTCTGCAAAATGAAAGTACCTCTCCAGGCCTGCAATGGCCTTCTTGAGCAAGAGCAACATGGCACACACCCTTATAATCAGGGTTAGCCTGCAAAAATGTGAGTTAAACTCAATATCTGAAAATAAAAGCAAATAAACCATAAGAAACAATACGACTTCAGAGCCAAACCTTAAAATTACTCAGATCCTTGATATCATAGAAGTACTTGATGTTTTGTTCTGTGCAGAAATCCCTCAAAATATCCACATTACGATTCGCACGTTCATCACTTGTAAATATATAATGGTCAGGTATAATTACAATCTTTTCACGGTCCCAAACCTGTAATGTCAAAACGATGATGCAATATTTATCCCCCAAGAAAACATAAATAATGCAGCGATTACAAATTTCAGATATGGAAAATAGACATTATTAACAGTAAAAATACACACAGCAAGACAGAGCTGAAGATGTAAGCTTAAAAAAACCAAATATACGCCATCAAGCTATGAGTCAGGCAAATAAAATCCATCAACCAATTATCGGGGCATTTGGATCCCTAACACTCAATTCTGCTCCTGAGGGAAGCACCACAAGGATTTAGCCAACTCTACTCTATCTCTTAGTATATAGTTTCCGATAGTTCACCCTCCCCTTTCTTTTGGTGTTTGAATAATATCCGAACTTATTAATCATCAATTTTTTTTCCCTCCACGCCTCCCACAGGAAACTCCTTAATTTATCAACTTTCCTAGCCACCCTATTGGACAATCTTAAAAGGGACATGAAATACATAGGGAGACTACTCAGTATGGGTTGAGTCAAGATAAGTCTCCACATCTAGCAACACAGCCTTCTTCCACTACCTATGTCACATGCCACTCCCTTTGCTAGAGACCTCTGGATCTATCCTTCACATTGATTGCTACCAGCACAACCTTGGGTGTGTTAATCTTTCGGCCTGACATAACTTAAAAGAGTGATATCTGAACAAAATTGGCAAATTTCTCCCCCCTCACTGTCAAGAAAAGAAATGTCATTCGCAAATTGAAGGTGAGATACTTGTTTTCACTCCTTCCCCACTGTGAAACCTTCTATGAAATAACAATTTCTAGCTCTCAACAACAACCTCCTAAAGATCTCAACAAATAATGTAAATAAAACGGGGTAGAGCAACTCCCACCTGTTGTAGCCCCTAAGAAGCTCTAAATCTTCCTCTCGACCTCCCATCTATAATCATTGAAAAGCTAAAGAAGCTAAAGCAATGAATAATTCACAGCACCCACTTCCTGCCAAAACCTATTCTATGTATCTCTGAATGTGATCATTACCATTGCTAGATAAAGAGAGTCACCCTGACTTGATCAATGAACCTATTACGTCTCACTTAAAATTTATGCCAACTCCTTTTCGTTTTTGGTTTGTAAAGCATGTTTAGGAATATGGCTTCTGATTATGCTGCTTCAAGGGCCATCCCGATTTCCTCTCCCTAGTTCAGCTCTTAAAGTTTAAGAGGGAGTTGGGCTGGTGGGTGTTTAATACACTGATGTTTTTGGCAAAAAATGAAGTACCTTGGCGTTCTGGCCGAACTCTTTCTTGAAGATCCCAAAGGAACCAGGGCCACAAACATCATGTGTCATCAAAACATCGACGTTAACCCAAACATTCTCACCAGGGCTCAACTGGGTTTTCTCAGAAGCTCTAGCAAATATCTTCTCAGTCATCGTCATTCCCGTCTTGACCTGAGAATGAATCAAAACCCAATGTAAAAAACAATGAGCTGGAGATTCCCATTAATTCTAACCGCACAAAACAATGAAGAAAAAGGGAAATAAAGATCCTAACCGAGCCAGTAGTGGCAGGTTTGCGCTCTGATTGTTTTGGTGCAGTGACCGAACAGATTGTCTTGGATGTTCTCTTGCATTTCTGACTGGAAAGCGGCGATGCGGAAGAGAAAGCAGAGAGACCCAAATCTTTCTGCGGTTCAAATCAAATTTCAGAAGACATGGTTTAGTGAAACAGGAAAACAAAAGGAAAAAAAAGAGTTCAGACTTAAATGTGAGAACTTTATACGGGTATTGAACAAAAAGAGAATACCTTGTTGCTGATGAAAGAGGTGGATGGTGGAGCAACAGTGGAGCAAGCTGCCATGGATGTGAAATGTGTGGCTATTCGGCAAAACACAGTTTTCTGAAAGGAAGAAAATGAAAAGCAAGTTGGGGTTTTGGTTTTGTGTTTGTTTGTGTTATTGAAACTGAGAGGCGGCGGCTGAGGGCGAGAATTGGTGCACAGTACAGATGACAAGTGGAGGCGTGTGTGCTTTTTTTTAAATTGGCTACTAATTTTAACCTGTTAAAAGTGAATATGTGGAAAAAGCAGGCTACATTCGAGAATTTATCAAAAATAGCCAAAATTTACCCCTTACTCTAAAAAATGTCAGTTTTTATAAAATCTTTCAAATATAGTAAAAAACTCATATAAATAGACACAAATACCCTTAAAAATTAAAACCGACATAAACCTAAAAAGCAAAACTACACACAAAATTTGGATTCGCACGCATGTTTGTAGTCTTTGGTTGAACTACTGCTGAGCACCCACGTCTGTAGCCTTGGTCTGAAGCAATTCCAACACTCCCTAATTCAACTTACCGATTTGTAATCTCATGTTTGCTTTTCTTTCTCTCTCTCCTTCCATCTTTGTTTTAATTCCATGGTTTTCTGTTGGCCACTTGAAATAGTTTATTCAACTTATTAATTTTGTTTGTTGGATTGGATTTGAAGATAAAGAACTTATTAATTGTATTTCTTTTTCGATTTGGATAAATAAAATATTTCCAATTTGGGTCTGCCTGGATCATTGTAAATTAAATTAGGGAGTATTGAGGCTATACAGATGTGTTGCCCATTGATATGGTTATTAAGTTCCTGATCAACTCCCATAGAGACACTCCTCATTTCATGCAATGACGATACTTTGTACAAATGTGATTATATGACCTTTATGTGCGAAAAAAAGAGTTTTTCAATGAGTTGAATATTCAAAACATAATTATTGAATACTAGTGTCTCTAATATAAGTTTTTAAGTTTCTTGGTCCTATTGACGGATATTTCCTCTCAGGTTGCTGTGATAAACACAACAATGACAGCTCTCACAAAGACAGTGGGTGTGTTCCCGAAGTCGTTGATAACAAAGTCTTTGCACATAGATTCAATACTTTGATAACATATCTTTTCATTTATCCTATCTCGACGTCTTTGCACATAGATTAAATACTTAGACATTTTCAAGAGAAATAACGTCACCTAAGAAGGAAGGTGAACAACTTGTTTTATAAGCAAAGCTATAGTTCAAGCTAAAGTACAGACCCTCATGGAGAGATTGTGGACCTTGGCAGCACGGGATCTCTTTGTAGATGTTGATTCTCGGGCCTTTTTTTTTCCATTAGCATGATCTTTCTTTTTAAGTTTATGTGGGTTTTAATTTTTAAAGGCATTTGTGTCTATTTAGGTGAGTTTTTGGCTATATTTGAAAGATTTTATAAAAACTGACATTTTTGAAAGTGGGGGATAAATTTTGGCTATTTTTGATAAATTCCCGCTACATTCCCGGATTTTTCTTTCTTTTATTTATCTATTTTATTTCAATTAGTTTTTTGTTCTTTTTAATCTTATTCAAGGGGTAAAATTAAGTTTTGCGTTGTAAAAAAATACACTCTGTCTATCTATCCGGATTATCACTTTTGTTCGTTCTATTTTGAAAAGGCTTAATATCACAAAATGTCCTTAAAGTTTACAAAACTATCATATTACATGTTTAATGTTTTTTTTTTGTCATTCGTGGTTCTCAAGGTTAGTATGTGTGATTACAAATAGTTTCTGCCGTTATGTTCTGTCAAAAACTCCGTTAGTTTACTGACATGACATATATATCACAAAACATCCATGAGATTCACGCACCTATCACAAATAGTCCCTGCGAAATTTCTTAATTTTTTCATTTAAAATGCATAAAATTTTGGTTTTCTTTTTTAAATCTTATGAATTTTGAATTATTTTTAAAAATTATTTTTTCATCTCCAATAATATAGTGTCATGTGTATTTAAAAAACAACATATATTTTTAAATAATTTAAAATTCATAAAATTTAAAAATGAAAAAACCAGGGGTTTAGGATTCATAAATAGTCCTCAAGGTTAAAATCTTTCTATAAATGGTTTTTTTCATTTTTAAAATTTTATGAATTTTAAATTAATTTTTAAAAACTTCATTAGTTTGTTGATGTGACATATATGCGGAACCCACATCTTCAAAAATATAGTGTCACATGTATTTAAAATACAATATATATTTGTAAATAATTTATAAAAAAAACCAAAATTTTATGAATTTTAAATGAAAAAATATAAAATTTTTGCAAGGACCATTTATGATAGGTGAGTGAACCTCAGGGATGTTTTGTGATAACTAACGGAGTTTTTAACGAAACTTAACGGCATGAATCATTTGTGATCACACATACTAACCTTAAGGACCACGAATGACACCAAAAAACATTAAGGATGCAATCTGACAGTTTCATAAACCTTAGAGATGTTTTGTGATACTAAGCCATTCTGGAAAAATGGGTTTCAAACTTGAGACTTCTTTTAACACTAAAAAATAAATATCATTAAATCTTAATTACTCAGAAATGAATTTAAGCAAAGACATTCTTGAAATACAATAAACCCAAGAAATAAACTCAATAAATGGCTTAGGATTCAAGATCTCATATCAGAAAAAATAGCATATCCTAGAGTGGTTTAAGAGCTCTTGAGTACCGTCAACATGTCTACTCCAGTAGAAAAGGTCATTGACTTGCAAATCAGAGGTCTCAGATTCGAACCCTCATGACATCATAGTTGTGCATGTATGTGTGTGATAAATTATTCTCCCCTCTAATTTAGACTATCGCTTATACTCTACCAAAAAAAAAGTCTAAAACTAATCAAATAATAACCACTTAACATTTTCTGTAATTTGTGTTTTGGACTTTGGAGAGGATTTTACCAGTGGGAATTGGGTGTGGCACGGACTAGGCTAGAGCCTGGCCTGAGAAAAAAAGTATGGGGCTCGCTCTCACAAATGGACCATTAGAATCGTATAATATATATATATATATATATGTATATAGAGAGCTTCCATTGAGGGATCCCTCAAATAAGCTTATTTGAGGGACACCCCTTGTATGGCCCACTCCGGATTATATTTCACTAATCCAAACCGTCTATTTTGTAGAGACACATTCAAAGATCATCTCTATAAAAAATCACTTGAATCTGATATCATTTGACCATTCAATTGAGTTATTGAAATTTTAGTACTTTCTTGAAGCACCGTGTTCATTGATTTTGTAGAACACAATTGAATGTAGAAACAGTTTCCGATTTGTCTAATTTTTTGTAAGGATGATCTATGAATGAAGACCTAAAAAATCAATGGTTTGGATCATTGGAAAAAAAATTGTAGGGTACCCTAAAAGGCGTCCCTCAAATAAAATTATTTGAGGGATCCCTCAATAGAAGGGGACTGTATATATATATATATATATATATATTTATAAATAAATAAAAAATTTGGACCATTAGCATCTGCCGGGTATGATATGAGAATGACAACCCAAAAACATCCTATTTTATTAGCTTTTTTTCTTCTTCCAAAGCAAAACATTTTATAGAACGAGTCATGTTGATAGTCCTTGTATTTGGTTTTGTAATTTACCTTCGTCAAGTTTTTTAAAAGGTATTTATAATGTTCGGAAGCTTGGGTTCCTCAGAGTCAAGAGTCAGGGTAACCTCGTTCTCGTTGCAATTCTCATGTTGTGTTTTTTTTTAAGAACAAGACAGACAAAAAAAAGTGCCTCTTTCTTTGGAGGCCAGGTTGAGGTGCTGCACAAGTGTCGCACTGTGAAATGATTCAAGATGTTCACAAGAGGCAAAAATAACGATAATAATTCGATCAATAAGATTAAAAATTGCGAGCATCTTCAAGTTGCAAGTCTAAACATGAACTCTGTATGATAATCCCACACCAAATCAATAGCTAGTTGATTATTTATGAGAGTGTTAATTTTTTATTTATTATGATATCGTTTTAGTAGGTGAGTTGATAAAGGAAGAGTTTCTAAATTTTTAGGGTGTTTTAATTAGTCAAGGGCTAAAGTAAAATTCACAGTGGGGTCTTATTATTATTATTTTAGAAATTTTGTGATTACAATTATAATTCAGTCAAAAAAATCATTATCCACAAAGTGTCAACATAAACTGACAACAAAATGCGAATATGGATTATTTCATAGATTTCATACCACGATGTCACAAGTTACAACTTTAATTCCAACTGCATGCACACATCCTTGGTGAATTTTGATTTAGAAAAGTAAACAACTATAGTTTAGGAAAAATACCAAGCAGTTGCTATAATTCTCCAAGGAGTTGGTATTTTTCCTAAACTATAGTTGGTATTTTTCCTAAACTATAGTTGGTATAAACAACTATGGTTGATTCAGAATGTCGTTGATATTTTTCCTAAACTAAGGGCCAGTTTGGCATTGCTGTGCTGTGAAAATAATCGCTGTCAGATTTGCTGTGAGAGAAATCAGCTGTGAGAGAAAGCAGTTTGACGTTTGGTAAAATTTTTGTTAAAAATGTTGTTGGGATTGATTTTACGTATAATAAGAAAATGATTGTCGCATAATCATTAAACCCAGCGCCTCTTCGAAACTGATTCCTGTATAATCAGAAAATGAAAGCATCTCATTAGTTGCTTTCCCTTATAGCTTTCTCTCACAGCAATTTTTAACAATAAGTGATTTTCTCACAGTTTACCAAACGGGTTGGGCTTCTCAAAATTTTTTCAAATCACTTATCACCCCAAATAAGCAATGCCAAACTGGTACTAAGCAGTACCTTTATATAGATAGATACATTTTTTATATATATAATAGTATAGCTACACGGCTATACTGTTTTAGACACGTGACGAAGTGGCGCTAGCGCCAGGCATGCCCTCATTTTAAAAGTAAATAAATAGTATAGCCGCGCAACTATAGTTTTAATAAAAAGGGTATAGAGCCTATACGACACGTGGGAATCGGGTGGTCCTTCTTTATTATTATAAATAGGCCGGGCGGCTATACTACGGTATTTTTATTATAAAAAATAGTATTTTACACGTGGCGAAATGAGCGCTAGATGTCAGGCGGGTCTTTTTTTTTATTTTTATAAATAGTATAGCCGTGCGGCTATAGACGAATCTTTTATGTATAATAAAACTAGTATAGCCGGGCGGCCATACTCGCGTTTAAAAAAAAACTAGTATAGCCGCACGGCTATACTTAGGTTTTTAAACTTTTTATTATAAAAAAGGTATATCGGCTATACGATATTTGACACGTGGCCACGTAGACCGCTAGCCACAGACAGTCCTCTTTATTTATTTATTATTATTATAAATAATATAGCCGTTCGGCGATACTTAGATTTTTTTATAATACATTTCTGCGCTAGGCACTATATTTCACTTGTTTTGACTGCTTCCATTATAATAAAACTACAACTTTCGACCTATGCTCCTCCTGCTATAGCGGTCGAAGCTACACTCACATCCATGCCAACCTTGTAGACAACTACGCCGCCTGACTGCGCAGCAAGGCTGCTGTATCCACCATGACACAAAATCAGGTAATTAACACTAATTATTCATATGAAAAATATGCTTCTATAAATGGAAAAAATTACTTATAACACGTGTACAAGACGTACGTGACCATACTAACGTAGTTTTATAATTTCTTGTTATTTTCAGACGTGGCATTTGTGGGCCAAATTTTTCCATAAACAAAGTATAATAATCAAAACGATCCCTCTTGATAAATAAAGTTACATATGTGTGTACATATATGATCTCACAGTACAATATAGTTTGAGAACATAAATTTTTTGTTTCCATCAAATAATTATCTTGTCAACACACTGACGCTATTTGTTGATAAGCATGCAGCCAAGCTGGTCCCATGATCAAGATTCTGATGTAAGTTTTCTTATTTCTTTTTACAAATGCAAACTTTTTTGCCTTCATAATCACTTAGCAGTAACACCATGATGCCACAAGTTTGGCTTGAACTCAAGGTATCGTTGGAGGATTTTGTTCTGGATCAACAATGAGTTGTGAAATTCTCAAAGAACTAATGTAGACTCATTCTGGTAGCCACACAGAATGTGGTTAGTACTACACTTAAGAGTAGATACTGTATGTAGATATAAAATTAGGCTATTTGTTGATCTATAATTTAGATATAAAAAGCAAAGGCACTTATGACTTATAAGGTAGTCATTTACTATATCCAAATGAAAGTAAAATAGTAAAATTCAGATAATTAAGAAAATAAGATGATAAACTTAATTAAATTTATTCATCGGCAAAGGCTACCATGGAATTTATAAGGGTTTCGATAGTAGAATTAGGTTAAAAGAGAAATTCAAATATTAAGCAAACAATAACTGAAATAAACTTTAATAGTGAGAGCATCTCCAAAGGGAAATGTCACATATCAAACGTTAAAATTGAATTTCATGACTTATTTGGCAGTTTGACATATAATAGAGTTTTACATTCCACCTAATATGTCAAATTAAAATATTAAAATGTTATGTATTATTTATTGGTTTACTACAATCTAGACACATTAATTGAAAAAAAATAATAATAATAATAAAATAAAATAACATCACGAGGTCAAACAAGCAAAAATAACAAGAGAGAGAAATATTAATCCATGTAGGATATTTAACATTTCGGTTGGAGTGAGTCTCAACTATTTTTTCTACAGGGAGCATTTTTGCTCACAATTTTAACCATATGTGTACCTTCACCACCCAACTCATGACTTGACGTTAGGCCTGGGCACATATCAGTTCTGAATGGTAGAAGGCTCTTCCGTTAACCAAACCAAAGACTTTGGTAGACTTCGAATCGGTTAACCTAATATTTGATTCGGATTGGTCGGTACACCGATAATACCGTAATCAAAACATACTAATAAAAATACAATTTATAATACTTTCACATAACATAAGTTCTTGAATAAATACACCAAATTATCCTTGTAAAATATAAAAGCCCAATAGTCTAATTCATCCAAGTATGAAATCAAATAACTTAGTCACTATATCATTCAATATGTACTCAAGATGTACTAGGAGCCACTTGTTTTTGTTGTTTGAACCTTTGAGTGTTCTTTTTCATGCTGAATCCAACCATATAAAGAACATAAAATTTGGATCAACAGTTGGAAAGTTACAGGTACAAAACAGGACAAAGGTCGAAATTGAAAAACATAGGAAGTACATAAATTCCTCTATGACCAAAAAGTGCTACAGTACCCGGGTAAGTGATACAATTGTGATAAGGAAGTGATACAGTGGTAATAAAGCAGTGATAAACTGGTGATAAAGCAATGATACAATGGTGAGAAAGAAGTGATACAGTAGTGATAAAGGAGTGATACAAAATGCTGATTGTATTTACCTTTGGTTTCTTGTTTTGTATTTAAATAATAAAATAAGTATAAATATTGGATCGGTACGGGTTTCTGTTGGGTTAGGAATTTTGTTTCTGTTAACCAAACCAAACATTTCGGTATGGATCGAATCAGAATAATTAAAATTAAAAAATAATTATTTAACCAAACCAAACCAAACCGTCGGTACAGTATGATTGGTACACGGATAATTCGGATGAGATGCCCACCCCTACTTGACATCTATCCATTCCTATAACTATAGTTAACTATTTGTTTTAAAATCTTTTAAAGTATTTAAAACCAATAAAAATTAAACCAAATAATATTTAAAAAGAAAGAAAAAAAGTACATGTCTCTTTCTCTCCCTCCCCCCTTCCCGACCTCCAGTGAGAAATGAGAAAAGGGAAGCATGGTTTCAAGATGCAAGAATCTACAAATTTCAAGCACTTGAATGGCTCAAATCTAAAGGATATTCTAGATCTGAAGCTGGAAAGGCGACAACGATGACGAACAAGAAGCCATCGTGTCTGACGGCAGCGCTAGAGTTACGGTTTCTTGGCTTGTTGTAGAAAATAGACGACTACGACGAAACCACTTGAGAATTAGAAACTGTGATGGACATGTCTCTTTACCTTTTCCATTTAATCTTTCTGATTGATGAGGATGAATGAGGTGAGGGAGGAAATGGTGGCTGGGGTTGTTGAGGGAGGTGGCTATAGAAAATAGGGCCTCTTGGTTGGGGTGGTTCGGAATAGAAGGATATAGAAGGAGAGAGTTTTTATTTATTTATTTATATATTTTATTTTATTTTTTAGTTTTAAATGCTTTAAAATATTTAAAAACAAATAGTTAACTAGGGTTATAGGTTTGGACAAATGTCAAGTCATGAGTTGGGTGGTGAGGGTGCACATATGGTTATAGTGGTGAGCAAAAATGCTCCATTTTTCTACCTGCTAAAAGTGACACGTTGGATTTAACATCTTTCTTGGAGATGGTCTGAAAAAATGTGACTGTCATCTAGTGAGATTTGTGGTCCCAAGATAACTATGACCACTAACTTGGTACATGCCCTAAAAAAAATCCTAATACTATTTTGTATTTTGGATTAACTACATTTTACTCCCTTCCTCGGGGCCAATTTCGACAATGACCCTAACCTGCATGGAGTAATATGTAGTTAATTAATTTTAATAGATATATTTTTACTAAAAGCATCTACAATGGGAATGGGCTCCCACCTTCTAGAGACAAATTGGAAAAATACAACTCCAACCATGCTCTCCATCCACCTCTTAAAATAGGGAGACATCTAGGATCTCATAAATTTGAAAAGAGAGAAAAAAAAACCTCCAAGTGGGTCCCTATAATATTTTAATGCTGCTTTATTTTATGAATATTTTAAACTTTTAATTAATGCTGACTATTTTTTGTTATATATAATTTTTTTTTATTGAGAGGGACCATTTATGCTAAATTAAAAAAGAATTATAGCATTTCAGACGCCCAAAACTATGGAGTATAATTGAAGTTGATATTTTATAGAAATAGTTTTTGTGTGTTTTTAGCTAAAATTTTCAACTAAAAAAAATAGGGGGCATTGTAGATGACTAAAACTGAACTTACTCAAGAAATTATTGCCACATGTGCATTGTAGGCATTATACAATGTGTGTAATCTACTACCACTCTAATCATTCGCATTGAGAAATTATTATATGATATTGGGATATAGTTATGTGGTATGACTCGTCCACATGTTATAATATGGATGGACGGTATAGTTAATATTTTCCACTTTTATGATATAATATCAATAAATATCCACTTATATATATTCTAACAAATGAGTTATACCACATGACATGCTCTCATACTACGTACACTATTGCACTTAAAGCATCCACAATTGGGTTCTTAAACCACAATTTAAGATAAATTTTAGGGAGGAATTGGAAAAATACAACTCCAACCATGTTCCCTATTCACTTCCTAAAATATAGAGACCTCTGGGGCCTCGTTTGGTTTACATAATGAATTTGATGGGAAATCATTTCCCATGTCATTTTCCAAGGGATGGGAAATGGAAGATTCATTTTCCACGTTTGGTAATGTTGGGAAAGTAACCGGGAGATAGAACTTTATTTCATTTCCCGTGTTTGTTTTGAGTAGGAATGAAAAACAAAGTTTGTATAAATTTTTGATTATACCCATATTAAATTAAATAAAAAAGAATGCATTTAATGATATATTGTAATTCTAAATTGTTAATGGGGACAAAATGGTCATGAAAAATGTGTATTTAATGTTGGTTCATTTCCCCAAACTTTCCCATGAGGAGGGAAAACAAAACCCAAGTTGGGAGGATGGCTTTACTTTCCCCTTACTTTCCCATGGGCCATGCAACGATTTCCCATGCTTGGACTTACCAAATATGGGAAAGTAATTGATTTCCCATCCCCAAGTCTCCTTTTCCATGAACCAAACGAGGCCCAAGAGCTCCTAAATATGAGGAAAGATAAAGGACTCTTAGTGGCTCTCTATAATTTAATGTTGTTTTGTTTTATGCATAGTTTAAACTTTTAACTAATATATATATATATATATTTTATAGAGATGGACCAATCATATTAAATTAAAAAATAACTATAGTATTTATGACTCCCTAAACTAGAGAGTATGATTGGAGTTCAAATTTTATAAAGAGCTCATAAAATAAATTTTGTGTATTTTTAGCTAAATTTTAAGAGCATGACCTTTGCCTACATAATTATTGACTAATTCCTTGTGATCGTGTATTTATTATTTCAGGATGTGGTTGTGAAAGTAGCTCGGATATTGAAGGTTGGTGTCGATGTCGGACAAACTACTTTAAACGGTGGTTGCAGCATTATGTGATTGACAGACAACATAGCAGTTTTCATTTTTCAACGAAAACAATAAGTTTTTTTATAAAATTAAAAAAAAAAAACCAAAATTTTAATTTGACCTTATTGTCATTATGGTGGTTTTGCTGCTAGCTAGGTCGTTTTTGCATGTGACTTTTTTCTTTTCGGGTGAAGCTAGCAGAACTCTTTTCATGGTCCTGTATTAATAAATTTTACTTGGTTGTGATGTCTATATATATATATATATATATATATATATATTGATTTGAATGCCTGCTAAGATTTATTACCTTCTTTAAATAACATTTATGCTTATCTCTTTTGCTGATAGTTTGATAATACAAATATGTTTTCCAGTCTTAACAGAAGATTAATCTGGTACTTACTAATATCTTGTCTTAATAGAGTATCTCTCATGCTTATCATTCAAAGATAGAGATCAAATTGTTACAAGCTCCGGACCTATGACGAATCCAAGAATCTTGTCTCTTGGGGTTATAGTGTAAAACAATATAATCAAGTCATAAATTCAATTTCATTTTAAGGGGGGGCACACACACAATAAGTGGACACGGCGGTAGGCTTGCATGCAGATGAAGGAGGTGAGTTGGTGTGTGGGTTGGGGGGGGGGGGGGGGGGGGGGGGGGGGTGGGGGGGGGGGGGGGGATGGAATGGAGGGGCTAGCTAGCCTGGCAGGAGATGGGGCCCACGAACCCAGGCTAGCCCTCAGGCAAGATCTGCCTTAGTTTCAGCCCCAGTTTGCTGATGTCAGCAACAACAAAAATTTAAAAAAAAATCTATAAAAATCTATAAAAAAAAATTTCAGATTTTTTTAAAAATAAATACTTAGTTGTAGTTTTCACTTCCCACCCCCAAAACTCTATACAAATTTATCTCCTCATATCTCAAGTGAATAATTGTTGCCATGGCAATTAGTGGAAACACCATAACCTTTTGCAAGGGCAGCAACTATTCAAGTGAATAGTGGCTGCCCTAGCCCTCCCTTGCCATAGAAAAGGGCAAATGGGTGGAGTTGCTCTCAGGGTTTGGAGGGTTTCCCATAGGGTCACACAATCGACTCAGGTGGACCTTCAAGCATATTTCCATGACTTCCATAGGATCGTTTGACCCTAGTGACCCCATTGTGGTTGTCTCTGCTCTAGACCATAAAATATGCAACATGTAAATAACCTTTTGTGTTGGCATGATTTTAATGGAACATAACACTAAACCAGTATTATATTGCACCTCTGAATACATGTGTTTCATGGCAAAAGGGTGGTTTTGCAAAATGGAATAGGGGGAGGGGAAAATTAGGTGAAAATTTTCAGATTTTTGTAATTATAAAACTTTTAAAAATGATGTGGAATATTGGTAAAGTTTGAGGGAGGTATGTGACAATATGAATAAATTTCAAGGGATGTATGCACAATTTAATTTTTATTGTTAAATTCATTTTGGGAGAAATTTTTACAAAAACACAAAATATGAGAGGGGTGTCAATCTAATTAATCCTTAATTATGAGAAGAATTTGCATATAACGGGGATGCTATCATAGTGGTATTTTAAGCCTATCACTCATTGTCATATTGGAAAGTTAAAACCCAATAATAGGTGATCGGCTTGAAATAAAACCACAGTGGTATAGATAGGCCTACCCATTATTATGTTTTACATTATGTTTCATTCCTAATATGCCACTCATTATTTTTAAGGAGATGAGTGGCATTCTAGGAATGAAACTTTGCATTTTACATTGGGCCTGAATGGCACAATTGGCCCACCGAAATTAAAAATGCTTCATGAAACAAAGCAAATAGCCTCGTCCTTCAATCTCTCTCATTCGCTCTGATTCTCAAGCAACAATGGCAGCCATGGAAGGCGTGGTACAGAACCAACTTCCTCAGCCCCAACAGCAACAACCACCGCAACCCATGGCGGTAGAGAGGCTTAATGACGCCGTGCAGCAACAGCTGAACCTAGAGTCCGTCAAGACCCGAGCCATCAGCCTCTTCAAAGCTATCTCTCGCATTCTCGACGACCTCAACGCCTACGCTTACGCCAACACAACTCCCAAATGGCAAGACATCTTGAGCCAATACTCCATGGTCAATCTCGAGCTCTTCAATATCGTCGATGAAATCAAGAAGGTCTCCAAGGCCTTCGTGGTTCATCCCAAGAATGTGAACGCTGAAAACTCTACAGTGTTACCCGTGATGCTGTCCTCGAAGCTATTGCCTGAGATGGAGGTTGAAGACAATGCCAAGAGAGAGCAATTGCTTCATGGTTTGCAGAGCCTCCCCATAGGTTCGCAAATTGAGAAGCTGAAGGTGATTTAGGGTTCATTTTAGCATCTGGGTTTTGTTCCAATTTTGTATGTCTATTCAATTTCAGAAGCTTCAGATTATTGTATGCAGGCAAGGATTGATATGATTGGAGCAGCTTGTGAAAGTGCTGAGAAAGTATTGGCTGATACTCGTAAAGCTTACTGCTTTGGAACTCGTCAAGGCATACCTATTGTTCCTACTCTGGACAAGGCTCAGGCTGCCAAAATTCAAGAGCAAGAAAATCTTCTCCGTGCTGCTGTTAATTTTGGCGAAGGTAACCACTATTTGTCTTTCTGAAACACTTTCTGCTTCTCAATGTTGCAGTTTTTGTTAACGACTTGCTTGATTGATTTTGGTGATCGTTTCATTCATAAGCTCTACTTTTTAGGTCCTTGCTCAGCTTTAGGTTCTTTTTTCTTAATATTGCAATCGGGTTATTGCTTTAACTTTCAAATGTAGTGTCTCTATTTGTTTATGATTTAGTACTTGTCATTCAAACCGAGTATGGATATATGTGAATGGTTTCATATGGGTTTGTAAATGCATGCATGCAGGATTAAGGTTACCTGTAGACCAAAGACAGAATACAACTGCACTTCCAATGCATCTGGTAGATGTGCTCACTGTTGGTGATGGAGCTCAGCCTTTTGCCGAAACCTCTGGTAATAATCAGTTACTTGTTGTTCAACCATGATTTAACCATGAGTTGATGTACTAGGTTGTACTCCATTGCTTTTCAGGTGACTTTAACTAAAGTTTTTTCAGGTATGTACTTAAAGAATACCCCTGTATCATCAAGTAACTTGACTGCTCAGAGCCCCTTGATGCAGGTTAGATGATAGGCTTCTTAAAGGGCCACTTTGTGAGTTTGAATTCTTAATTGAGGGGAATTGCTAATCAAGTTATGATGATAAAGTTATTTCATTTTGTTGTCCATTGAATTTACCTTAGAAAGTATTGTTTTCATCATCATCTCTCCCTATACATAATCACATTTTTCAGAATATAAGCACACGGATCTCTGAATCTTTCCTCACATTTTCTCTGCCATCACTCATTTTGGCCGCTTTTTTGTTGTTGTTGTTGTTGCATTTATTCCCATCTTCTTTGATCACATCACCCGAAGTTGCAAGACCTACATCCTCAAAGTTTACACAGCTTAGATACTCTCTCCACAAAAGGACTGTTTCGTTTTCCATCTTGTTGAAACCCTCTGCATTTGTGAGGTCAATTATACAGTTTTAAAATTTCTTATTTCTGTAGCTTTATTGTTTTCACTTTGGTTTTTGGTTCTGGGCCTAACCAAAATGAGTGTTTGAGTAATGAGGGATCCCTTCCAGTTGTCTTGAGCTATTGTTTGGTAAGTAGTGAGGGATCCCTTCCAGTTGTCTTGCGCTATTGTTTGCTAATCATGTTGGCAAGGCTACGTTCTTGGCATCCTTACCATTACCCCTTATCGGTTCCTTCATCTAAACTTCTACTTTTATTATTCATAAGTTTATTTTGTAATCATGTTGAGTTGGATCCACCTCAAACCCATTTAGTGGACTGATTTGGCCTGTAATTTGGATTTGAACTTTTTCTTTGAAAGAGAATAGGGTTTGGTCAGGGTCTCACATAACCTTGGTCAACCTTAGCCAACAACATAATGCTGTTTTTCAAGTTTCGTTACTTTGATGAATGTTTAAATGATATAGATGTACTATGCATCTTCTGGCCCTCTTACTTGACAATGTCAAAAGCAGGTTTCTGGATCACAACTAATGGGAAGACCGGCTGCATCTCCTGGTGGTACCAGTGTTTCAAACTTTGATAACACAACGACATCTCCACTGCCGTATGCCAACTCACCAAGGTCTAGCACAAACATGATGAATACGCCATCCCCTCAACAACAAAGCCAACAACAGAAGCAACAACAACAGCAGCAACAGCAGCAAAAATTGATGCAATTACCTCAGCATCAGCAGCAGCAACTCCTTGCTCAGCAACAATTTAGGCAATCTGCAATGCAAGGACTAGGGCAAGTAAGGTTTTATGCCAACATCCTATATGCTATTTTATGGCTTAGGAATTGTTGCCACATCATCCATTTCATTAAAGACTCAATGCGAGTTTCCAAATATTTGTTTTCTAGATTAAGTCCATGGCCAGTCATCTAGAGAATGTAACTTTTGACTCTCTCATTCATCATGCAGAACCAACTGCAACAGCTGCATGATTTGCAGGGCCAGCCGCAGAAGTTTCAGTCGGTAACTTTGTTGCTAACTCCTTTTTTACCTTTTTTCTTTTTTCTTGTCTCTTTTTCTGGTTATCATCTCTTAGTAGTTCTCTTATGTTTTTCTAAGGATCTAGATGCTGCTTTCGTTGAATCTTTCACACTTTCAGGAATTAGATATGTACTTTAAGATATTAGTGAAAAATCTATTTACTTGCGTTGCCCTTTTGTTTAATAAGGTGGAAGTATTTGCATCCGCATATCCCCACAAATTACAAGCCTTGTGCATCTGCGCCTATAATCTGGGTGTTGGTTCTTAATGCTTGGATAAGAGTTTGGGCTTCTGAACGGATGACTGTAGAGTCATGGGGAATGAATGTGTGCTTTTCCCTTGTGCTATGTTTGGTGGTTTGTAGCCTTGAGGAGTTCATCTTCATATTAGAGAATTTTGCAAAACTGTAGTATTTTAGGTGTTACTCTTTCTTTCTCTCCCTCTCACATGTTATTGGCAAAACTACATGAGCTTTTGCATCAACAATGCAAAATAGCATTTATTTGTCTTGCCGCATTTCCCCATTTTTGGGGTTACTTAACTAGTAATTATTATTCTTTCTCTAGTTACACGGACAACATCAAATGCAATTTTCTCAGCCTCTGGGGCACCAGCAATTTCAGGGTAGGCAGTTGCCTTCTGGACACGTTCAACATGGCATTGGTCAAAACCAACTTAATCCAGGAAATCAAATGAATCGTCATCTTGGCCAGTTTTCTGGCACTGCAAATAGTGCACTATTTAATGCTGCTCAGACGACACCGAGTCAAATGGTTAGATTTTGTGCCTATTCATTATCACTTTATTATTTGCATGAAAAAGAGTGGGAAGATTCTATTCATTGCATGGTTCAGAACATCAACTTGTATTGTTTGTGATATGCTTGTATTTTTATATTGTGTAAGTTTTGCATAACTCCACCTTTATGCCCTTCTCATTTAATTTAAAGTGCTGCAAATTTTTTTTTTTTTTTTTTTTTTTTTTTTTTTTTTTTTTTTTTTTTATTTTGATGATTTATGCCATTACATCTTCATTTCTTTTCCTGTTTCAGATACCAAACATTTCGGCCACTATGCCCTCACAATCACTTCTGCCTCGAATGCAGGTACATTTCCTATGTGATTTGGTTTGTTGTGTTTCCCATGTTTATATTAGTTTCTTCATTTTATTAGTTTGTGCCTTTTCCTTTTTGCTTGTGGAGTTCTTTATTCTCAAAGAGTAACTTATCTAAGGTGGATGCTGTATTTTGATGATATGAATTGTTTTGATATCATGTGACTGATAATGTGATGACTTAATCCCTTTTGCTCTTTTTGCTCCACAGTTTGAATTGTCTGGTAACAATCCCCAGAGGAGCCATGCTTCCCAAATGTTGAGTGATCAGAGTATGACATACGCCCTTTCTTGGTCTAATATTAACCTCATATATGAGTATTGCAATCTGGTTCTTCTTGTTCCTGGTTTGATTTAGTAGTTGGGGTCTTTGCATGCAGTGTTTAACATGGGAGCAGCAAATACTGGTGGTATGATGCCTCTACAGCAGCAGCAGCAGCAGCAGCAGCAGCAGCAACAGCAGCATGGTTCGCAAGGTGCATTCGGAAACATTCCACCAAATGCTCAGAATCTTCAGCCTAATATGGTAGCACTTCAGGGTACACCACAGAATCATCCCAATTTTGGTCAACAGAGACAGCAAAATCAGCAATAAGACTAATGTTTCTAGTTTGTCAACAGAAACTTCAAAACTTTTAAATTTTTGTTCTCTGAAAAACAGAGTTAGTGTCTCTCTGTTTGGGTAAAATAGCTAAGAATTTGCAATTGGCACTAACCTGGTGGATGTAATTGTTGTTGTTGACCTATATAAAAACTTGTACATGCTGTTTATTATCTAATTTGTAAAAACACTTTCCAATTCAGTGATAAATCAATAACTAAATCAATAACTTTGCAGTCATCCATTCAGAAGCCCATACTCTTATCCAAATATTAAGAACAGACACCCAGATTATAGGCACAGATGCACAAGGTTTGTAATTTGTGGGGATACAGAAGCTAAATCAGTAACTTTCCAGTTCTGTAAAGGAGCTTCTGAGTGGTTCTTAACATATTTTGTTTTGATAAAAGTTATATCAATAGAAATGAATTATACTCTTATTATCTCTTCAAAATATAAATTAATTCATGCGGATCGAGTTCATTTTCATTCACAATTCACATAACAACCAAACCAAACAAAAAACTAACTTAATTATGGACTTTCTTTACGACCACTTATAGCAAATGTCATATTGTTGGTTGTCCCAGTTAAACATGCAAGGGCCACCATCACGTATAACCCAATAACACTCACTGCAATCTCTACCATCTCTCCAGTGATTATACACGTCGAACCAGTGAATCGATGCATCTGGCAACTGAAAACTGCAGTAGAATCGTGTTATTCCGATAAATGTCGGCTTAAAATGGAATTCAAATGAGTCTTGAGGTTGGAGCACTTGGATACCAATGTCATCATCCTCGGATCGGCAGTTAACGGTGAGGGTCGAGCCTCCCTCCAATGCATTTGTGACTCTAACATGTCTTGTCTTCCGACCAAGCCCTGCCCACGTGAAGAAGAAAATGAACATGGTGAGGAGAGCTACACTTCCATAATTGAACCGAGCCATGCCAGCTATGGCTTGTGAAGAAATTAATGTTATGACACTGGATGGAACATGCTTTTATAGTTGCTATAGTGCAATAAGATTGTGGTAACCGATGTGGTTGATAAAACCTAGTAACAATTTGATGGGAATAATAATGTGGAAAGATAAGTAAGTAAGAAAAAAGAACAACAGGTGAAATTGGAATGGCTCAATATGAATTAATTTGACAAAAAACGTAAAAGAGTTCATAATTGTCACATAACCGATATTGAAGATTTGTAAAAGGAATATTATAACTGACATTGAAGATTTCTTCAACTGAAAATCTTGCATTTGACCATCCTCGAGGAGCTCCTCTCCTCAAAACAAATGGGATTTTGAAACTTGTCAATTTCATTGAACTTTTTATTTTATTTTTTGAAATTCTTTTAACTTTCTTTGTTTTGGAACAAGTGTCAAAATCTCAGTTTTGAAGAGGAGATCCTCTTTAATTTTAAGGAGCCAAACTTTGATCTCTTGAATATAATGAACATAGAGCAATATGATTGTGTTCCATTTGGAGTACTTTTATTTATAAGAGACATAAATGAACATTAAATACATAACACGAGCCACCAAGGCTACAAGTTATCATATTCATTTTTTATTAGGCTTTTGTAGTACTAATAATATTAATAAGATCAATTAGTTTGATGAGGTTTTAGGTTCGACTCACATGAATAACAAGAACGATATATATATTTATTATGAGTTCTGATCAAAATGATTGCGGCTAGGAAAGAACAAATCTTGGCTGTAGGTTTCTCTTCCTCACGACACGAGGCTTTCTCCTTGTTAATCAACCAAAGAAGTTCGGCGATTAAGCTAGGAGGCTCTCTCCCGGAGTTATGATTGTCAAGATGGTGCTCCAAGAAAAAAAAAAAAAACTTAGTTGATATATTTATGTGGAATCCTACATAAAAGAAAAGATAAAGGCGTTGTGTGACTTTGGATTTTGATTGTTGGTTTTTTTCTTTCTTTTTGTGTCCTTTGATTCTGAATAGTTCCTTCCTATTTATAGGAAGAAAACCACAGCCTTAATAAGAGCCTTGAGTAGGAACAAAATATATAAGCACTGCGTTTGGTTGGTATGAAATGAGGTTGGGGGTGAGAAATCAATTGTTTTCCTAGGTTTGGTAAGTCCAAATATGGGAAATGGTTGCCTAACACATGAGAAAATATGATGAAAAATGTAACCCTTCCCTCCCCCCTTGGGTTTCATTTTCCCTTCTCATGAGAAACTTTGGGAAAATGAGCCAATGCACATTTGACCATTTTGTCTCCATTTAGAATTACAATATAGCATTAAATGCATGTTTTTAAATTTGATTTCATATGATATAATTGAAAAATTAAACAAACTTTGTTTTACATTCTTACTCAAACTAAACATGGGAAATGAAATAAAGTGGTATTTCCTAATTACTTGCCCAACATTACCAAACATGGGAAATAAATCTTCCATTTCCCATCATTGGAAAAGACATGGGAAATTATTATCTATCAAATATTTTTCGCAAACCAAACGGGGCCTAATAGGCTTTATGATGTAGTCAATACGAACCTTGATATGACATGACTTGTGTAAGAAGAAAACTCTTGCTTGAGTAGGAAGGAAGTCTTCTATGTTATATGGCTCCATCTCTCTATCTCTAAATGGGGTGAGAATACTTATGTGAGTGTGTTTTTGGGCGGTAGCACATGGACCTCCTTTTATAGACTTCACTCAAGAGTCTTGCCCATCAAGGAACTCTTGAACTCTCCTTAAGAGCATCCACAATGATGCTCTCTATTTCTTAGCTAAAATTTAGCTAAAAATATAAGAAAGCTATTTTAGGAGCTCTCTAAAAAATTTCAACTCCAACCATACTCCCTAATTTGGAGAGTCATAAATACTATAACTTTTTTTTATTGGTCAATCTCTATTAAAAAAAAACAATAGTTAGCATAAAATAAAGGTTTGAAATACTCATTTTTCTCTCCTCAAATTTAGGAGCTCCTAGGAGTCATTTTTTTCTCCTCAAATTTAGGAGCTCCTAGAGGACTCCCTATTTTAGGAGGTGGATAGGGAGCATGGTTAGAGTTGCATTTTTACAATTCTTTCCTAAAATTTGTCTAAGAAGGTGGTTTAGGAAGCCCATTGTGGATGTTCTAAGCCAATCTAATTAGATGTTGTAATCCACTTGAGCTTTAAAGTTTGGCACAATTTGTTAAGAGATTATCTATGGTCAAATTCTTTGCAACTTATTAATGGATATAATCCTTTTAGTATGAATAGTTTATCCGTCTGGGCGTGGATGAAATAAATTCCTAATCAACACAAGACTAGGAAATCTCAAATGATTAGAAAGTGTTCCAATAGAATATGAACTCTTACACATAGAAGAGGTTAAAGTAGAAAAAACCAAAAAGAAATGGACGGTGGATTTGCATGCTCAAGATCCTAGGGAAGTGGGAAGGGCCGATGGAAGTGGGGAGACATAAAGGGCACCAACTGATGAGTCAAAAAGAGAAGGGAAGAAAAAGGGACATTCAAAATAATGCCAAGAATGAAGTGAAGGCCATTGGCCACACATATGTGCCTTCGTGAAGAAGGCTCGCTCTGAACTCGGAAGAATCCAGGCAAATGCAATCAAGCAGATACGTGTACTAACCAAGCTTCAATCATAACCATGCGATCATATACCAAAAAAGGAAAAGAAAAATTCCTAACCCTTAGATGATAGACAGAAGAAGACAACAAGTCTCAAAAGGCCGAATAATACAAAGCAGTGGATCTTGACCCTGCGATATGGTCGTTGGATTGTATTTTTCCTTCGTTGCCTTTCTAACCTATCAGTCCACTACAGTGGTGGCATGTTCTTTTTGGGGACTGCAACTTGTAGCCTGGCTTTTTGTTCAAAGTATTATTCATTTTGGGAATATTTTTGTTCACTACTTTAATTTAAGGTATTATTATTCTCAATAATTGATACGTGTTCATAAGTATAACCATAGTTACATAAATTAAAATAAAATATTAACCATAGTTATACCTATAGACACGTGTTAAGTATTAAGAAGAGTGATAAGTTTACACCTTGGGTTAAAATGGTGAGCAAAAATATTTCCTATTCATCTACCCAAAAAGTTGGTGGTGTTAGTAATCTGAGCCCCATAATTAGACTTGTAAACGGGTAAGATTCGGATCAAATATACCTCAATCCAAATCTAAATCTATTTATAATCGGATTATCGGATTCATATCGTATTTAGACTATCAGATTGCACCTATCAATCCATATCTGTTACACATCGGATTCAGATCGGATTTATTTTGTGATGTACAAAAGAAATCAAAATTTCATTAGTAGCCTCGTTCTTTTATTGTATTTATCTACTTTTTATATCAATTTTTTGATATTTTATCATAATAATTAGTATTAAGTGTATTCTTAGTGCATAAAAAGCTAAAATTACTCATTTACACATATAAAATATTAATATAAAGCACAAAAAAAAAACTATATACTTCATACTAAGTCAGATTGGATCAACTATAATTCATATTCGGATTCATTTATAATTGAATTATTGGATTTGGATTGTAATCGGATTATCTGATTGAGATGTCTAATCCATCTTTTATTAATCACACCAGATTTGGATTAAAATCCGATCCATTGACAGGTCTACCCATAATCCTCGAGTGTTCTTTGGCATCTTTCTTCCTCATCTATTATTTACTGTGTGTTCTTCCCTTTTCAGATTGATTGATATACAAAAATAACAACAGTGCACAGGTGGAGAAAGGTGAAGTGCGAAAACCACATCATTTTGTCCTTAGAAATTTAAATGATGGGACCTTGGAGATGTCCTACACATTAAGTCTTCGTCTCCTACAAGCCAAGGGTAGGTTGCCGCCCTATTGCCAAAAAGGGCTCCACCTGTTGAGAAGGAATAGTGGAAATTGATCATAAGCCTTCCTTAAGAAGGTCAGAGAGAGAGAGAGAGCTTTCCTGGGAGGTTCCTACCTCATCAAGTAAATATGTCTATATAAGTAGGCCTCTAGTAATTAACTTCCATAGTTTCAATTTTCCACACAGAAAAAAGTTCTGTTTATATAGAATAGATCATCACCAGAGAAATGGAGGAGTTGCGTCAAATTGCATTTGCATATTACAAGGATGTACCGGAGCACATGAAGATGTGGGTGCAAGAGTTCTTGTCGGAAATCGACAAGGATGGGAACGAAAAAGTGAGCCTGCAAGAGTTCTTGGCATACATGGGCATGCATGAAGATTCGAAGCATCTCTGTACCCCAAGTTTCTTCGATGAGCTAAAGCAGGAAGGCAGGGAAGAGTTAGAGTTCATGGACTTGCTGGCTCTCTTCTACATTGTTTCCACTGGAAGGCCATTCTGCAATGGCCACTGCAAAAACTTCATAAAGGGAGGGTATTTCACTTGCGTCCAATGCTTTTACCATTCCCCCAAAACCTTCGATCTTTGCCCCGTTTGTTACCTCGACGGCAAGTATGTCCATGGCCACAAAAACTTCCTTGATAACTTCCTAGTGCTAAAAACCAAGAGGACAGTGGGAGATAATTTGAACCAGGACCAGCATGGAGAAGCATCAAGCATAACTAGTAAGGTATGCTCCTTAAATTAAGTTCATACATATAGTAAGTGCTGGAATGAGCTACCTATGGCCCATTTTTGTTACTGATTATATATATACGTAAGCTAATTTTAATGTTCTTTTATCAAAGTTATGTTGTCAAACTGTGAATTCTAATCTCATCTGAAATTCACAGTCTAGACTCTAAACATACGCATTTATTTTATTTTATGGAACATGGGGAAAATACAAAACGGTGTGATGGCATAAAATTTTGCTGTGTATTCCTATATATTCAGCTCATTAATTAATTTTCACTATATATATAATGCAGGCAAAGGCACCAGAGTCTGGCACTGGCAGTACACCAGCAGAGACAATCAATGCACTGGTTCCCGTGAATCCAAGGCCTAATGATGTAAGTTCCTCTTTCCCCCCAACTGATAGGTTGATCTGTCCCAACGAGGAATTTCATCTATGGAAATTCGAACTTAGGATATCAGATATATTGGAGACTAAAACTACAAGCTCAATCATATGCAAAACTTTTGTCATCCCCATTAGGACACAATTATTCTCTAATTAATTGTGATTATTTAGTTGTTAACGACTTTCAGTCATTCATATGGATGAGGATTGTGTGGACTCTATTATGTGGAGTAATGTGGGACTCACGACCTAGTCCAAAAGGACCCCCTGTTCTAGCATTGATAATTAATTCTCATTTTATTATTATTTATTATTGTTATTGCTAATTATATTACATATGCCTAAAACTTTTGTGATTGTGTATGTAGTAAATTACACGCTTATTTTTATTTTTATTTTATTTTTCTGTGATCTGAGAGTAAATGGCATGTTAGTCCTCTGAACCAAGTCATATTTCATTAGCAGACTTACATATTTAACCAAAATGAAACGTGATCACCTGTACATAGTTATTAAAAGGAAAAATATACATGTAACAAATTGAAATTATGAGATTGATCGGGAGGTCATTTTATTTGTTCCTCTCGTTGTATTTCTGTTAATTTTGAATAAATTTCTCTCATACTGTCGAGATTCCTGTGAAAAATCCGTTGTATTTTGGGATAATCTCTAAGAGAATATTTAATACTATATTTTCAGACAAGAGCAAGGAGGAAAGCGTTGAAAGCGATAGAGATTCTGCTCGCACTGGGAAATATCTTTGTTGCTTCCAGTCAGTGTACCATTATGTGATGAAGACTGATCCAGCAAATACAAAACTTGAGTCAAACAGTCAAACTTGTGAATGGAGAGTGGGGCCAACTATATATCACGCCGACGGATTTTTATTTTTTATTTTTTATTTTTTATTTTTTAAGTTTTTGGTTTTTAGAAAGTTAAATTCAAGAAATTTCTTGTATATTACCTTTTCTCCATGGAATCTTCTCACTCAGAAGTTGCAGATAAATTTACATAATTAATCGATTTAGATATCTAAACTAAACTATGAAATTAATTAATTACCCTCCTTTGTCTTTTGTACTTGGTAGTTTCTAAATTAAATCAAATTGAAGTATTTTATTCGGTGTCACTTACCCTCCATATGGAAAGGTTCTCTTTCCCGGAAGCCTCCTCGACATCGATGGCACACACAATGTGATTATGTGAGAATGGCCAAGTATTTGATTGTTACATCCACAAACAATTTCCTAGACTTTTCTAATATTATTCTAAGTCCTGATGATCTTCATAAAAAGTAGCTTTTGTATGTTCTCCTCGACAACTATAATTTAACTTCACGACCTAATTAGCCCAATAAATAACATAGATACTTTTTACATGATTATCGTTAAACAAACTTATTATTCGAGGGCATACATAAAAACTTACTGTATCCCTCACATCTTCTTCTCATGACCCTGAATCATATACTTGACAACTTGACTTCTTATATTGACTCAAATAACTTTGATATATGTTCAACTTACCACATTACTCTTCCTAATTACGCGAATTTATATTTTATTTTAAAAGGTCTCCATGTTATTTAGAGAGATCTAGCAGTTAATATACCTCTTTTATAGACAATCACTTCTCCGATGAGGGACATTAGTATTTGATTTTCGATTATTGAACTTAAGACAGCGTAGGTAACTAATTAAATAATATAAAGCTAGTAGAAAAGACTAAGTAAACATGTTGACTACTACTTGTCATGCAAGGCTCCAAAGGCAACCAAACTTTATACTAATAATTTGTTACATTAGATCAGAGATGACGTATCATTACCTGAAAGTAACACGTAATTACCTCCTCATTATTAGCTAGGAAGCTTCAAGTGTAAACCCCCACCACTGACTAATGGTGCCGACCTTAGTCACTTTGGAAATTTCCTTGAAATTAACCATATGATAATACACATACATATAAATAAATACCTCCTGTGACTGCCCTAGCTTGTGCCAATCAATCAAATCCAAGAAGTTCGCATAAATTTTTTTAAATGGAGGAGTTGCGCCAAACAGCATTTGCATATTACAAGGATGCCCCGGAGCAAATCCGGCGGTGGGTGGATGAATTTTTCCTGGAAATGGATCATGATGAGGACGACCGAGTGAGCTTGCATGAGTTCTTGACATACATGGAGATGCATGAAGATTGTACGCATCTGAGTAACCCTAGATTCTTCGATGAGCTGAAGAAGGAAGGGAGTGAAGAGCTTGATTTCTTGGACGTGGTGACTCTCTTCTACATCGTTTATAGTGGAAAACCCTTCTGTAATGGGGATTGCAAAAAATTCGTAAAGGGAGTTTATTTTACTTGTGTAAAATGCTTTGATCATGCCAGTGATGCCGCCAACACATTCAATGTTTGTACTGCTTGTTATGTCGATGGCAAGTACGTCCATGGCCACAAGAAATTCCTTGATAACTTCCTACTGCTTCAAACCAAGAGGATGGAAGCTTTGAACCAGCTGCCAGCATCAAGCATTCATGAGGTAGGTCAAGGAATACTGGCTTGTTTTCTTTTCCTTATTAATTGTTTTTTCAATTCCAGATCAACAAAAAAGTAATTTTATTAGGGCATTGGCAAGGGAAATCCAATCATATCCAATACTGTATGCTGAAATTCCTGGACTTCTTGTTATGTGACAATCTGATTTGCATGTCGTCGCTTTCTGGTTAGAACATAACACCTTTTTTTATTAGTTTTATTTATAGTTTAGATTCTATATAACATGTTATGTTTCAAATAGACGACACAGAGGGCACGGTGCTTTGCCTCCAAATTTTCCTCCTTCGACACCGATTTCCTCTTTTGTTTTGGGACAAATTTCCTCTTTTGTTTTTCATGGAGATAATAATTATTTATGCTGAGTGATCATTAATTAGTAGAGTTAAACATCTTTCATATTATAAATTAAGGGTTCCCCATCTTTGTCCGTTGGTTGAATCTTGAATGGGGCTGACGTTAAAGTTAAACCAAACACCATCCCGTTGTTGATTATATTTTGTGAATTAATTAATTACATATATATATTAAAAACAACTTGCTCCTAATCCATGAAGTTAGTGCAGGTCATGCCAATTTTAATTTATTTGCAGCTTTATAAAATTGTTGAAGAACAGCTGGCCTTGGCGGCCTAAGCCAAATTATGCAATTAATTAACTTTATAAACCATCGACTTTATGTAATGCTAGTCGAAGTCACCTGAGTCTGGTAGGACATCAGAGACGAGCAATAATTCTTCTTCCCGTAGACTCACCAATGAGCCAAGCAGTTCTGGTGCATCCACTGAAGTGGTTCCCGTGAATTCAAGGCCTAAAAATGTAAGTAATTCTCATCTCCTCTCTTTCTGACTAATAATTAGTGGACAAACCCTAGCATATTTGTTCTATTTATTTGTCTTTAATTAATTAGTACTTCATCGTGGACGATTCGTGCTCATTCGGAGACCTTGCTTGCTTGGCTGAATATGTTAATTTTCAGAGGGCAGGGAGGAAAGCGTTGAAAACGATAGAAGTGCTTCTCGCCCTGGGGAATATCTTTGCTTCCACTCAGTGTACCATTATGTGATCAAGACTGAGGAGCGCTAGCTAGAGCAATCATGCGTGTGTGTGTATATATATATTTTATATAATTTCAAGGTTCTTGTTTCCAATTAAGCACTTGAATCAAACTTGTGAAATAATTTGTAGTCTTCACCTGCTGAAGCTGAACCAAGGCTCCTTAACTCTCAACTAAAATGGAGAGAGAGAGTCCAATCACAGCGGCAGAGCTGGGAAATGCTGGAGTGGGGATACAAAATTGGAAACTACTTGTCTCTTTCTTAGGATAAATCACAGTCTGACATGTATACAAAAAATTTTCTTTATGTAATTTCTACGCTAGCTAGCTAGGCAATAAGATCGATCAAAATTAAAGGAAACATGCATCGCACTGCACTAATATTTCCACACTATTTTGTATTCTAGCAAGTAGATAGGACGAACTGCAGTAAATATGTAAGTATATCATGCAAGTCATGGAAAATTTAATGAAAAGCCTCTTCATCTATCCACACACAATTCTTGTGTTCATATTGTCTTTACCAGGTTGATGATGGCGGCAGTAGTGACATACATTAGATTATGAACGCAATATATAAACCCGGCCTTAATCTCCATGTGTGAAATGTGTTCAGAATTTTAGAATAATTCTCCTCAGCCCATCCCTCATCATCCCTTCTTCCGTTTTTCTTTCTAAGTAAAAAATAATTTTTTTTTTTTTTTTTTTTTTTTTTTTTTTTTTTTTTTTTTTTTTTATTATAAGGATGTTAGATAAGATGAATTATAGGACAAGTGTAGTGCGACTTTTTCTGGAAAAGCTTCCAAAACATATTATCCATAGATGACATGTTAACTACCCCTTAAAGAAAAAGAGAGGAGAGTGTTTTTCTATTTTTCTCCCTTTTCTGAACACTTTGGACGTCCTAAAATAATAACATTGACCCAACCACTCCCACAATCATCCTAATCTTCATTATTAGACTAATTGGGAACGGTTAAGCATCAAAGTAACACTAATGTACTGCTTTCCAAGGCCGTGGTCGGCAAGGACCATATCCTTCTTCTAAAGTATCTTTTGAGGTCCTTGTTGATTCTTTCAAGTCCTTCCAGAGAAATTTTGTTAGAATTTAAGTGGGAAAAGAGTTTCCTACACTCTTTATAAGAGTAGGGATCTTTCACTATAATAAACACAATTGGGTTTTTCTGAAGTGGGCTTTGGACTTGTTGGCCTTATTTAAATTAAATATATATCCTTATATATTTAAGTTTTTGAACTTTGGATAACTTCAGTTAGTTTGAAATTCAAAGTTCAGACATATTTATTTAAATAGCCAAACGTACAGAGAACCAAAAAAACTTTGAAACCCAATACATCTCACACAACACTGAAAACCATTGAGAGTACCTATACTGTAGTTCGCCAGATAACAAATTTAAGGACATAGCAAATCTGCTAGCCTCTAGCATCTCTGCAAGTTAGTATTTCTGGTTAATACAAACTCTTGTATCTGTAATTTCTTTTTGTCATATATTGGTTCATTTAAAAGCATTATATATATATATATATTCTGTTATATTCTACAGGTTACTGATTGTTTCCAACAAATTTTAAAGAAAACAAATCAAAATGTACAAATATTCAATCACCCCACTTGCTACATATATAACCATGCATACCCGACCTAATTAAATTATTAACCAAAAAACGGACGTATATAGACAGTTTGGATAATTGAAAATGGAGGAGCTGCGGCAGACGGTGCTTGCTTATTACAAGGATGCTCCACAACACATAAAGCGGTTGGTGGATGAGTGTTTCGTAGAGATGGACCTGGATGGGAATGACCGAGTGAGCCGGCTAGAGTTCTTGGCATACATGGAGATGCATGAAGATTGCAAGCATCTGAGTACTTGCAGCTTCTTCAATGAACTCAAGAAGGAAGAAAAGGAAGGGTTAGATTTCATGGATGTGGTGATTCTCGTCTACATAATTTACAGTGGAAAACCATTCTGCAAGGGCACTGTGGAAGCTTTATAGAGGGAACGTATTTCACTTGTGTCATGCTTTGATGGCCATGAGCATGGCCAATGTAGTGTCCCAAACAATACCTTCAACGTTTGCGCTGCTTGTTACTTTTGATGGCAAAATTTGTCCATGGAGTCAAATTGTTTCTTGATAACTTTGTGTTGCTTCAAACCAAGAGGATGGAAGCTTTCAAACAGCGCGCATATACATAAACAAATTTAAATACCATACATGCTTCTAATTTCGGGTTTCTTAATTTTTTTAAACATATTTTATTAAAATTATTTGCTGCAACAATTCTTGAGAATATTTCGAGTGATTTTAAATGTTTCAAATTAAAGGATTTTTGTTTCATTGTTTCATGTGAAACAGTTAAAGACATCTGAATCTACACTCACAACAACGGAGCCAAGGGGTTTTGCTTCATGCTAAAGCAAATGCAACATAGTCGAGTGCAGGTACCACAGTGGTGGCCTCCCTCTTTCCCACTGCACGACACCTAGGTTCAAAACTCCAAGGAATTTCTTTCCTACCAATGTAACAAAAAAAAAGAAAAAAGCAATGCACCATAGAATTGTATCTAGCACCAACCATTCTTTTAAATTCTTCTAACAGCAGCGTAAATGTATGTCTCACAAAGATAAAATCATATCATATGGCACATGAGACCAAGTTGGGAACAAAGGCATGATGCCCACAGGCTCAAATATTCATAATTGAAAACAGACACGAAAGAGGAATATAATACAATAATATAAATGTACTGTTGGATAACCACTAGACCCAAAAGCTTGTAACGAACTTTAAACTAGTTGACCACATCTTTGCTCCTCTTGATTTGCACAGAGCATTTCTTTCTTCTCCCTGTATGTTCAGCTTCGCACATGCAGCTGCCATAACACAAATTCAGAGCATCGAGATACTTTCTCAATGCCTACCTGCAGCTACCATAACACAAATTCAGCCGTTTACTTTTGGTCCCCCCACCCAAATATAAAATCCTGGGTCTGTGTTAGCCTTTTTACTAAAACAACGAGAGATAAGTTGTTAACATGATCAAGTATAAAGAAAATCCTATTGCTTATCGACTGGAGCTTTCTAATTGTTTTTCACATGACAAGGGTAAGATTTGACATTTCAAAGAGTATCAAATGCCAGAAATATATATTTAACTGTTACTTGACTTGCAAAAAAAATCCAATGGCGGTGTATCTTAACCATAGTATAAAATATCGATAATATCGACAAAATATTGAGGATATTATTGTTTTTTCGGGTCACAGATATTCCGGAACGTATTCATACACATATCGATGTCGATAATTTCGCTCACACTTCAGCAATATTTTGTCAAAATATCACTATAATATCGAAAATATCGATGTAGTTGGAAAAAAAAACCAAACAAACAAACAAACAAAGCACACACACAAAAGGGATTCAAACCCTTGCCATTTCACTCTCCAATGCCTTAACCACCATGTTGCTTATGTTTTTATGATAATATGCTAAAATATGTATATTTATATTGTTATGTTTTGAACAATTACATGCAAAACTATTTTGGGGGTTTATCATTTGATGACTACTTTTCACAATATACTTACTCTACACATAGAGATGATGAAGAAAGTGAAAATTTTGAACCTCATAAGAACTTTGTGTTGTACTAAGTCACTCATGTATCTTACCACGCAATGTATAAAGTGTAAAATATTATAGTAAATCATTATATATAAATGATTATGGTGTGTTTAATTTTCTGTCATTAATTACAACATATTTTCTACACTCAATGTTTGTTAGCTTGCTATATAATCAACTTAAATTAGTTAACCCATCATGCAATGCATTTCTTTCCAATTTTTGTGACAAACTAATAGATAATTGACTGAATAAACATCCTCCAAAGTTTCAATAAAAATTTCCAAGTTTTTCTTACAATTTCCGTGGTTTTTATTCAATTTTTATCGATATCAATAATATCTCGATATTTCCATCGAAATTTCTATGTTTTTAAACTACCGATATTTCCGATACCATCGATATTTTAGACATTGATCTTAACAAGCCTTGAAGAAGGATATACTAGGAAATTTTTTTTCAAAATTTATGGAGACAAATACTTCTTATAAGATTCCCAAGAACTACAAAAACTTGAATTCAGAATGCGATAGAATTATAAATAGTTGATAAACAAGGAAAACTAGATGTAAAAAAAAGAAAAAATATTTGGAAATTGGGAAATGATAAGGCTCAGGAGTCAGGACTCACGAACAAAAAGCAATAAAAATTGAAAAAGAAAACAAATCAAATATTATTATAAGATATTTGGAATTTGGAATGCGATAGAATTATCACTCACAACACAAGTCACAAGCACAAGCAAAAAGCAATAAAAATGGATACAGAAAACATAGCTAAACAAGGGATCCCATAGTCTGTTGGCTTTTCTACTTCTCTCGCTGCTTCATTTTTTAACTAATAAACACAAACCAAACCACCCATTTCGTTTTAAAATTAAAAAAATTAAAAGAAAGAAATTACCTTGCCATCATTGTATCAGTGGTGGGTCCCACAGTTCTCCAATTACAAGGGAAGGTACATGTTGAATTTTATAGAAATCCTCTTCATCTTCTTCAATCCGACGGTGGAGTTCTTTACACATCCCTATGATGGTTAATTCCCTGAGATTAGTAAGATATCTCAGCCCATCTGGTAGTGTCATCAATCCCCCACAATATTGCATGTGCAATTGGCAGAGACTAGGCACGGCTCCTTCCTCTACCCTCAGCTCTGTTATTTCTTCCATATTATGAACATAAAGAAATTCAAGAGAAGGAAAGCCTCTTTGGAGAAAACCAGTATCTTTGTATTCTCATGGAAAACGTACGCCAAATAAAAGACGCAAAGTTGTTAGGTTTGGTAGCTTCTTTAGTATTCCCATTTGGTCCTCCTTGAGACCACACCTACACAACTCTAACTTGGTGAGGTTTGGATAGTTGGGGAGCTCTTTTGGTAATTCTGCAATTGGCCCTACCAACGCCAATTTGTATATACCTTGACAGCTTGATACTATTTGCATAGCTTGCTCTTCACTGCTATTCGTTTCAGAATCGTTGTGCACAATTAGAGACCAGATACGGTTAAGCGTGCTGCCTATAGATTTTAAGATTTCCTCTAGATTTTGCAAAGAGCTTGACAGTCCTATTCTCAGTTTTCTAAGATTTGTTAATCTAGCAACATGTTTCATATCACAATACTCACTTGAAAGGCTATCTAAGGTCTGTAGATGGCCAAGAGTAGACAGCTCCAGCTTACCCTTTGCTCTGTATTCCCAGGGTAAATATAAATGTCTTAATTGTTTCATCTTCTTTATCACATTTGGGATGACTATGGTGCAACTGGAAACACGAAAATCAAGAGTTTGCAAGCATACTAAATTACCTAGGGACGGCGGAAACGTTTTTATTTCGCTCTCCTTCACACTTAGAAACCTTAAGTGTACCATATTTCCAATTTCACTTGGCAACTCTACTTCTACTTGATTAAGACCTTCAACCTTCAAAACTCTAAGCACTTTGAAATCCTTCAACAGAGATGATAATCCTTTTTCACTTTTTGGCCTCCATTCTCTTAGGCCAAAGAATAATAGAGACCTTACGTGCTCATTTGTTTCATCTCTTAAAGGAACCAACCTATCTGCGTTCTCATCCAAGTACATGGCAAGTCTTCAAATTTTCCCCAATTGTGTTGCCTCGGCTGCCACAGAAGAAGTATATAAAGCACAGGCTATAGCAAGCTATAACACTTTTCTTGTATCACTAGCTATATATCTGGCGATGGAAGAACTACATGCAGCAGCTTATGCATACTATAACAGTGGCAATGAAAATACTCATCGTGTAGCATATGATTTCTTTCGGTCCATGGATACAGACGGTGATGGCGCAGAATCAGCTACGCGACGGTGGCCTAGATTTGCAGGAAGTACTTACGTTCTACTATATCATCAAAACAAGGTACATCACCTGGTTTGATGGAGGAGCAGCTAATTATTATTATTATCATCATCAGTATCCAACGTATGACCTGTGTGCTGCTTGCTATGGTAATGCCAACTACATTCACCAGCACTCATACTTCTTGGATAACCACGTTTTGCTATGCTCCAAAAGAGGCCCTCCTCATGCTCCGCCAAATCTTGCCATGGTAATTGAATTACTAATTCTAACATCATATAACATGTTTATTTATTTTGGAATGGAAGTATGGAATTGGAATTAAATCAACTGCCAAGGTTTTTTAGGTATTTAATTACTAATTCTGAGGCGAGACATGGTTTTAAGTAATACGGTAGGTCATCATAACTCAATGCCAAAACCCATGATGCACCTTCATATTCTTCTTCATGACCTATCCCTCTCCTTATGTATTCATGAACATTCTCATGCACTATTTCCCTGCTTCTTCATCTCATACTTCATAAATTTCACCACCCATCTATCTATTACTCCATGTAATGCGTAGATTTGTGGGTTTTTGTTATAATATACATAAGTTTAGCATGCAAGTAACCAATCCCCCTCGGACTATATTTGAGGAATTAGAGCCTGTAAGGAATTGCGTTGCTTAATTAACAAAGCAGATGGAGCCTAGTTTTAACAATGATGATAACATTCTTTCTCAAATGGGGACGTTACATATCTACAACCTCAAAGAGCAATATGCAGAAGAAAGCTTTTCAAAGATAGAACTTCCTTTACTTCAGGTTGGAACTTATGCTGTTAATTGTGTTAAATTGCAATTACTTTATTGTTTTATTGTTCTCCCGTTCTGTTGTCGTCTCTCGGATTGATTAAGATAAAGACGAGATCAGATCAGGCTGTTGCCGCATGAGAGCTTTTATGTGTTTAGGGGCGAGAAAATATCGTCTATGGGTTCGAGTAATTTATCAAGACCGGGCGCTGTCGGCGATTGGGGTTTAGGGTCGGGAAGTGAGGGGAAGAAGAAGTAGGCTGGGAGCCATAGTAGGATTGGGTTCAATGAGAATTTGGCAAGTGGGAGTTAGGTGATAATGGCAGTAATTCGGATGCTATGTCAACTGGTAGTGTACCTTCGGATCCTATGTCAACCTGCTGGCGCGGTCGCGGCTACAGAACCGTGAATCCTCTGCTGAAGCTTTCAACTTCTTTCTTCCTGGTAATTGGGAGCACGCTCTCTTCCTGGTTGGCAAACCATACAGCAATATAATGCCAATGCTCTTGTGCTTGGTTCGATTATTTTTAATCGATTTGTTTGTGGACACAAAACGTACTTCCATACATACAAATAGGCTGAAACTAAATCCAAACCAGAGAAATGTAACTGGCGCCGTTGAATAACATGTGCTCCTCTCTCTTCCAATGTGATCCTATCACTGACAACTGAAACCCAACTTTCAACAAGATCTCCAGTAAACTTAACGCCGTTAAGGTTAGAGTTACATGAGGTTTGGAAATTTAAAATTTAAAAAAATTGATTTAAAAGTTTGATGACGTGTCTGTGATTGTTGATGGGATTTTGGTGAGCAGATGCAGAACAAATGGATTCCATAACTTACGAGCAGCAAGAAGGAAAACAACAGTGAAGTTGTTTCAGTTCAGTTCAGACCTGTTCATGAAATTTCATATTGATTTGTTCATTTTACTGAAATTTCAATATGGCTGCCTTGTAGAAGTATACATGCTCTGTAGATGGGAATTATGTGCTTCTGCTTCTCAAGCACTCTGTTTGTGTTTGGATATCTAGATTGGTTTGGGTTTCCGTGGATTTGAAATCCAGTGGTGACGAAGCAAAGAATTCTCTTATGTGCAAAGGCTGAAAAAAGGCGACTGACTTAACTTATATGGAGTGAGCCAAATTTACCATACAATTTTACGTAAAAACGACGACGATCGATAGGGAACTTAGACACTTGGACTGTTTGTTTGGTCTCTCTCTCTGCATGTACTCGGACCGTCTTGCTCTGTTAGTCTTTGAGGTAAATTTTGATTCATTCATTCTAAACCAGGAAATTGAAAGAGTATAGCAGTTGATGTGCTTGGACTCCATCTTATATATGACTTGGTCTTCCTGCCTTGAATGCCTTGGACTGTGTCTTGGTCTGTTTTTGTGTGTGTGCGTGTATTTTTTGTATGTTGAATTAGTTTGAGATCCAATCCAAAATTAATTGACAATTAATTGCTGAAGAAGTTCTAGATCTTTTAAAGACCGACACAACTTTCATACTTCAATGTTAAATGCTCATAATTTTGTAACACACTTAGGAAAAATTATTGTATAATTAACATCATCAACGTGGTGTAACAAATCAACTCAAATTACTATGTGACGGTGTCCCTGTCATAGCCAAAAAATAATTCATAAGATCGTGGAAGTCAAAAAGAAAGTGTTGGATGATATTCGTAGTTACTATATATATTATACCCTTTGGGAGCCATGCTCTTGTAAAGAAACAATAAATTAAGTCATGATGTTACTTTTGGGAGCATAAACTAAAAGTTCACTTTTGATTTCCATGACTCATGTTCAAGATGTTGAGATTATAGAACTTCATATTGGTTTTATTTTTTATATTATATATATAATTATAAATAATTCACAATTGTCATTAATGAGATTTGATTATGTTAATTTTTTTTTCTTCAAGTTTTTTTTGTTTACATTTAAAATAAAATATTACGTAAATTTTAATTAATCAGACGTGACATATAAGTTAACATAAGAAAAGCGACTTTGAATAAACGCGGCTCTGATTAACGAGATGCAGCTTGTGTTCTAGTCTAGTATGGGACCAAATTGATGCAAGGAGTTGTCGTGTCGTTTTGCCTCCTATCTCTGCTTTCATTGTCACTGTCAATTTTTAACCAGATCGATTGGGAATTTGGACACTGAGTACTGTGTTTTAGTCTCTCCGCGTCTTCTCTGACTATCTCAAAATGTAGAGGTGCACAAACTTTACGCAACATCCCAAACATGAAGACTTGGAGTTGACCAAGACAAAAAGAAAAACAAGAAGACTTGGAAATTAATTAATATTGGAGAGTTTGAATATGTATATATATATATATATAGAAAGCTTAATATATAATATTATATGCATAATTGATATTCAGGATTCCTCTCTCAAAACCAAAGCCAATATAAAGCACATGCTATATTGGATTGCTTGCTATCACTAGCTATATATCTGGAAATGGAAGAACTACATGCAGCAGCTTATGCATACTATGACCGTGGCAATGAAGATACTCGTCGTGTAGCATATGATTTCTTTCGATCCATGGATACAGACGGTGATGGCAGAATCAGCTACGCCGAGTTCAACGACTTCGTCCAACAAAGTGGATACAACTGGATCCTTCATAATGACCCCAACTTGTTCGCTAAACTTGACCGCAATCGCGACGGTGGCCTAGATTTTCATGAACTACTTACGTTCTACTATATCATCAAAACAAGGTACATCACCTGCCAAGGCTGCCGAGCACACCTTTGTGGCTTGTATTTTACGTGCGTTGAGTGCTTTGATGGAGGAGCAGCTAATTATTATTATCATCATCATCAGTATCCAACGCAGAGATTAAAAATCTTTAACCAATCCTTAACGCAGAATTCTTAACATTAATTAAATCAGATGTGATATTAATTTATTTAATAAATTGATTAAGGGGATTAGTGGGAACATCGTGAAAATATAATTAGTAATTATTGCAAATAAATTTGTTGTTTTGGGTTGATTTCTCGAAGCTCTTGCTTTGGGTTTATTTATTTAACAGAGGTTAATTTTGTTCTTTGGTATCATATATTTATTTCCCTGGTTGTTAGATGGTTTGATTTTCTGATTCGAATTGCCATATGACTCATGTAGGCAGTCGCTCAACAGAATCCTCTAGTGATTACTAATAATTACTACGTCAATCAAGCTGCGCCTCAAATTCAAAGGGTGAGTTGAGCTTCAGATACGTTGAGATAAAAATGCATTAATTCTTCCACTGAATATGCTTTATATGCTTTTGCTTATATATGTTTTTGACTTTTCAGAATAGATGGTACCAAGCATTTCAATCATTAGAGATGGCTCTTTCTATTTCAGCTTTGGCTACCAACTGCACAATTATGTGATGTTACAAAAAAGGCCTTTCAGAGTTGTCCTATTTTCTTTCCATGTTGGTAAAGTTTCGTTGTCGATTGTATTAAATACAATAAGGAGTTGACTTGGGATTCAACTAGCCAACTAGCCAGGAAAGACCTCTAGTCTCCTTGGACTCTGTCTTGGTCTTTCTGTCTTTGCCCTTTTCTTCTTCCCCGCTGTAATATTATTCTCACAAGTGAGTTAATCATTATTTAAGACTATTTCTATGTGACTATCGCTTGTATTTAAAAAAAATAAAAAAAGAGACTATCAAATTGTTTTTCACTAAATGATGTCGTAATTTTATGTTTTCTCGAATCTAAAGATATCAGCATGTGACACAACGCATAATTTGATGAACAAATTTAAAGACTCTAGCATTATTGTATACAATATGTTTGTACCCAATTTTGGTAAATGGACCAAAAATGGTCTAACGGGTTAAAAGAACATCTTAAAGAGAAATCCAGGGCCATTAACATTTGCCTTTTCTTATGGATTATTTTAGCACGTAAAATTGAATTCCCGTCTTTGTCCCTTTATAAAAGTCTAAAGAATCAACGTTCAGGCCCAAAAGGGACTCGGGGCCTGAATAAAATAACAACGATAGGAGGGACAGGAAGTTGAGTTGGGCCCGAATTATACCATTGGGCCCGAGTTAAATATTAATCTAGCCCGAGGACAATATATATTGAAACTGGTTGATAAAACCCATATAAGGTCTTCCTAACCACGATTTTGGTCTCTCTCTTACCTGTTCAGGTACTGCTCATGTTTGTCAGGTTGACACTTGCGAAGAAAAGAATGTTGAAATCCTCTTAACTGAGGCATAAAAAAGAATCAATCCAGGCCAGTACCCCCCTTGGAGCACAATGGCTTGAAAAAAAGTCCAGAAAAAGATGCGCGAACTCTATCAGAATTAACCAATTCACAACCATCCATACCAGATCTATTGGGCAGGTCATATACCCAATAGTGGCACGACTACACAACACCACGAATCAGAGTCAAGAAGAGTTGGAAGATAGGGACTCGATCGAGCCCGCTTGTTTTTGGCAGACTGATTCAACTTTCAATATTGTTCAGAAATTGAGGAAGTCCTCTCTGTGAGCCAAGAGACACATCCAATCGGGGCATTGGTGTTGATCCAGCAAACCTCTCCATTCCTCCGAGTAGAGCTGATCCCCGCGAGCGGCGAAAAGGAACGGCGGACGGAAAAAAGGACCAACACAATATTGATCGAGTATATATTAAGCTGTTAATTAGAATGTCAACCCAACAACAATTTGATTTTATTTAAACATAAGACTCGGTTAGTACTAATATAGTACTTATATAATACAAAATTACAAAAAAGAAAACGAAAGAGCAGAAAAGCTGCCTATAGGCTATAGCTGTACTGTTCTAACTTCTATATGGAAATGGAAGAACTACATGCAGCAGCCTTAGACTACTATTCCAATGGTTCTCCGGAACTTCAGCGTCTGGCATGGTCTTTCTTCCAATCCATGGACACAAACAACGATGGCCGAATCAGCTCCTCAGAGTTTTATGAATTTTTGCAGCAAAGCGGTTACAGCTGGATCATCAACGACCCCAGTTTCTTCACGAAACTAGATCGAAACCGCGACAGTGGCTTGGATTTTTATGACGTGCTCACCTTCTACTACATTGTCAAAACGAGGAACATCTTGTGCCAAGGGTGTAGAGTGTACCTTTGTGGCTTGTAGCGTTGCTTGCTTTGATGTAGGAGCTGACCATCATCAGGGCACCTATGATCTCTGTGCTGCCTGCTACCGCATCAGGAATTTTTATCACTACCATACGTATTTCTTGGATAACCATGTCTTGCTGCGATCCAAACGAGGCCTTCCTCCTTGTGCTAGCCCCGATCTCAGTAAGGTAAAGTGCTTGTTTCGTTATTTGGATCATCTTTTGCTAATCACCTTTTACGAGGGTGCTTAGCAAGATAGTTGAGATGTGGTATATGTTAATGGATCTTATCTAGAGTAATTGAGATGCGTATACAATGTGCTTTTACGAAAGTAGCTAATTTGAGTTCCTATATGGTTGATTGATGTAGGCAATGACTCCAGTTCCATAGCCTCTGGTGATTTATAACAATTATTACTTTCAAGCACCTGAAAGGGTGAGTGTCTTTTTCTTTGATTTCATGCTCATGTACCCCTTTCAATTTTAAAGGATTGAAAGGTGGACATTTTCACATTTCTTATTTAATTTTCTTTTGTTTTGTACATTTTTTCAGAATAAATGGTTTCAAGCATATCGTCTATTTGAGATTGCTGTTGCTGCTGCAAGTGCTGCTGCCAATTGTACAATTATGTAATGTTATTACAAAAAGGGTTTAATGGATGCCTATACTGGATCCCCAGAAAGTGAGAAGATATAGGAACAATCACCGATCATAGTTGGAGAATTGCGCGAGATCATTTCATGTTTTTCGTCACAAGTTCATACTTTGATTTTTGTTTTTATTCAACAATATAAAAAACTATCGGTCATAAGATTTAAACTGAAAAATGAGGTCACTGCCTTCAATCCCCTCTCCTTCTCTTTCCTTCTCCCTTTTACTCTTGCCTTGTTCTTCTCCGTGGTGGATTGTTTGGGCTGTTGCCCTGTGTTGTGGAGGTTTCTTCCTCTGTTTAAATTTGTGGGGTTTTGTTTGCTGCAAAAGGCTTGTGTCTTTTTGCTTCCCCACTCATGTGGGTGTTTGCTTGGCTGGGTCAGCCGTTGTTCTTTTGCTTTTGGTTGTTTATTTGCAAATTGGAGTTTCTATCGAACTTATCACAAATAGAAATCGTCCTTGCCATCCATGTAGGTCGAACTTGAGGACCTCCTCTAATTAAATAGAGACAAATACCACTATCTCACTCAAATTCATAGCTTTCTATTTTTATTTTTTTAGAGGAAGCCAAGCTAGCCGTCATCCAAGAGAGAGAGAGAGAGAGGGGGAATGGACTATTTTCATCAACAGCTGTAGTTGATAAATTCAAAAAAATTCATCAATGACTTTAATTCATGAAACTTGAACTTGAAGTCCTCTAACAAAATAGAACGATGGTTACCATTAGACAAAAAGATGATTATTAACTTTGTTTTGTATTAAAAAAAGGGATAATGGAAAATTTAGGACCATAATTTGGGAGCCCGGTTCACTCTGTACTGGAAGAAGTAAAAACAAAAGGAAAATACCCAAGCACCACTCGCCGTTTGGGATTTCGGACTACTCACTTGGGTCCACGAATTGAAACCCAAATAATGATCATGTGGGAGTGGGAATAAGACTCAGAGTGAAAATAGCCGCACTAGTTGAATGTGGCAGTTACCTCACCCCTCAACCATTTTTTTCCACATTTTTTTTAATAATTAAAGTTAAAATTAAAAACATATTTTCATAAACATAAGTAAAAAGCCAAGAGGCTAGTAAGAAAGAATAAAAGGAAAAGACCAAACACCTGTCCTTTCGCTGCCCAAAACAAACAAAAATAATCCCATCAAGCTTCCAGGCCAGTCTCCAAGTAGTAGCCTTTTATCTCATCCCTGTTGCCTTTCTGGCGGGAAGTTAAGAACAGAGCTTCGCATTTGGCGAAAGGAAAAAACTCCTCTAAAACCCTAGAAATTCAAAAATCCCTTCACAACCAAAAAGTTGGATACACTGTCACCACCACTCGCCATGTACTGGCTCGCTACTCGTAACGGCGTCGTCTCTCTCCCTCGCTGCTGTCATCTTGCTCTTCTTCTTCGCTCCCCTCCTCGTAAATGCAGCAGCTCTTTCATTCCCTCTCCGCCACTCTCTCTCTCTCTCTCTCTATCTCTCTCTCTCTCTCTCTCTCCCTCTCTATTTATGTTGTATATGGTCTTGGGTGGTTGAAATTTCTCTAAAAGGAAAATCCTTTTGAAGCTTGAGAGAACGTGCTTTATTCACTTGTGCGGAATGTGTGTTATTTATATATGTATGAGAATTAAATTTCCATGGAATAATAGTTCTAAAGTTTGGTTCATTGATGCCAAGTTTGGAAAATGGGTTCTGGGTCTTTCTATTGAATGCATGCCAGGTAGTTTCAAACTTAGAATTCTAAAATTTTCTTCTAGAAGTATTTTGTATAAAATAAAAATAAAAATCATAACTTCATTAAAAGCAAGATAACCCGGAAGCAAAGAAATATGAAACCCTCTGTAGCTGTATTGGTTTTTTTGCTGATGCCAAAGTAAACCGAAGTTATTACTCAACAATGTAGTTCGTTTTATTGTATTTTCAAACATGGTTATGATCAATCTGGTATAGAATCCAAATGTTGTCTGATGATGATTTCCTTCGTTTTATTTATAAAAAAAATGGAAACAGAAGAATAAGTCAAGGTCTGATTAATTACTTGTTTAAAGAGTGTGCCATACTCACTGGCAAAGTAGGTAGTACTTTGTTTGTGTGTATTATTTCTTAAATTTCAAGATTCAGATTTTAGTACTGTTGGTTATGTAACCTTTATTTTCATTTTTGCATTTGATTCTTGCAATTTACCATTGTGATTTAACTAATGCTATTGAGGATTCTTTTTGTACATTACTAGTGGACAGTTTCGAAGGATTCGTTGTTTCAAAGATCAAAAAGTTTTAAGAGGAAGCAGAAAGGCGACCAATAAACTTAATGCTTTGAATAATTTCCTGGATGAAAGAGTTCTTTCTAACATACTGTGGTGGAAGGAGGTTTGCTATTACATTTTATTGTTGTGATTAGACACACTTTTTTCCTTTTGTTACAAGCATTCCTTGGGAATATTATTTCTTGATATATTTCATTGTCATGGGTTTTTCATTTGCAGAGGATGGAGATGTGTAGGAAGCCATCAACTGTCCAGCTGGTTAAAAGGCTTGACTATTCCAATTTGCTAGGCTTGGATGTTAATTTAAAAAATGGGAGGTGAGATCCCCTTGTGATGCTAAAGTTGTCTTATTGCTATTTTAACTGTATGCTTATGGAAGAGACAATGAGAAGAAAAAGATATGAGTTATGCGTTGTTCTTTTCTGCTCTTATTAGTTTGTCTTGTGAGCTTTTTCTTGCATATTTTATGGTAATTATTCTTCTGAGCTATTTTTTGCATGCTTAAATGACATGAAGGACCAAACTGTAGTTTCCTCAAATTTAATTCCCGAACTGTGGTTATAGGCATTGTATCTCTGCATTGGAAAAAAAAAGTTCCTTTTCGTGGTTAGTCAGCATATTAACATAATTTCATAAATCTCAAGGAATTGAATTCCTATATAAATAATTATTTGATCTAACCTGAAAGGTCTCTAAGAGTGTTTCCCATGGTACAAGAGTATCCTTTCAAAAATTTACATGTTCATAGTTTTTGTATGAATATAAAACTAAAAATGGCCCACTTTCTTAGAAGCTTCATAAAGATTACTTCTTTATTTGTAAAGCTCATTAAGTCAAACTTGTTTGTTTTAGTCTAAAAGAGGGAACACTCAACTGGGAGATCTTGCAGTTCAAGTCAAAGTTTCCACGTGAGGTTTTGCTCTGCAGAGTATGTAACATATTTCTTTATCAGCCCTCTTGGTTATAAGAAACTTTTTCTACCAAATTGCATTGGGTTGCCTTACGAAATGTCTTTGTATTCATTAAATGTTTATATAGTGTCCATTAATGATAGATGCAACAAGTGTTTTATTTCACTTATATTTCAGGTTGGTGACTTTTATGAAGCCCTTGGAATAGATGCTTGTATTTTGGTTGAATATGCAGGTTTGAATCCTTTTGGTGGCCTGCGTTCAGATAGCATTCCAAGAGCTGGATGCCCGGTTGTGGTATTGATCATACTTTATTATCATATGCATGTTATATTTCCATTCCTTGATCTTTAAATATTCTTTTGCCTTTAAATTTCATTCTGCCTCACATTCAGAATTAATAATTTCTTTCCTAATTTTGAGGAACTTGTATATTCAAATAGTAAAACCCTACTGTGCCATTTGCATGAGAATTACTTGATTTAATGAAGTTTTGAATGGATTTCCAATGGTTGAGTCAAGAAGATGAGTTCAGATTTGTGATAGTAAGGAAGGTGGTTTTAACTCATAAGTGCGGTGCCTAACACGAGGGCTTGTTTGCAAGCCATTACTGGGGCATCTGTGTGAATTAAAGTATGAATTCCTTGTTCCTTTTTTCTTCTCTGGGAAATATACCATGTGTAGCAAATTGGAGATGCTGAAGGGGTCCTTCAGATGTGGTGTTATTTTGCATAGTTCTGGGATGATATCTTGGGAATCATGTTAAATAATTGGTACAGCATAATTTCGTCCTGTTTCTTTTGTATTTTTCTTCCAAGTCTTTATTTTTCTGTTGCTGTCACTGCTTGCTTGCATAAATTTTTTATTTTTTCCCCATTCAATCTAATCTAAGGACATGGTTCTTCGACTTTTTGTCGATTAATTTCTTCTCTATGCATTATTATTTTGGATGCATTTAATCATGCATTTGTTCCCTTGGGGACTCAATGCATAATTGCATATGATTTGCAGAATCTTCGTCAAACTTTGGATGATCTGACACGGAATGGGTTTTCGGTGGTAAGTTTAGCATTTCTGATAACTCATCTAATGTATTCATGAAATTTAAGATCAGAGTTTTAACATGCTTTTCTAAGTATTCACTTTACTGTTGTGCGGAATATGCAATTAAGCCTTTGAGTCTTCATTATTTTCTGCTCCACTCATGGACTGGGGACTTGGTGCCTAAATGGTATAGTTCCACCTGTGAACCACTGATGCATGCTTCATTGGGTGTTTGTCCTGTACTTATCTTTAGATTTGTTGCCTCATCAATTGCCTTATTAGTCATCTTTTGGTCATGTGAGTAGGGGTGGGCACGGTATGAGATGACACGGGATGGAGGTCATCCCGGTGTCAATTCCGAATAGGAGAATCGGTATGGGATGACACGGGATGAGAATTTTTGAAAACATGTTCAAACCATACCGAACCTAATCGGGATTGGTATGATTCGGTATCAATGTTGATACCGTAAAAAATCTGCAATTTCCCAATTGGGGCTTCGGGATAGGTTGGAGCTGTAGATTCAAGAATAATATACCTGCAAGGCTGCATCAAACAGTAATTTCAGATTCATGCAAATACAAAAACAGAACAATTTCTCAATTTTGAAAACACAAAACTAAAACCAGCAGTTTGATGCAAAACTAAACAGACTATAAACCTCTAGATTGATTGCTATCTCTAATTCTCAAAATATACATAATGAATTACAGCAGCAAGACTTAGCTTTTATATGCTATTTAAAACAAAACAAAACAGACTATAAACTATATAACTATATTGGAATTACAGCAGCGAGATAGAACAAACCATTATTAAACCATGGTCAAAGCACATGCTTTTTATTCAGCTAGAAAGAAGAAAAAAAAACCAGGACATAGAGGAGGAACTGAAAGAAGAGTCGAAGAAGAAATCTGGACAGAGAGGAGGAACTGAATTAATTGAGTTAGGGTTATTATTTACATTTACTATTTGGTATGGTATGACACCAAACAGGATCACAAAGTTGAACCGATGTCGTGCCAAACAGTAACGGAATGACATGGTATCATCCCGTTTACACGTCAACACCAAACGGTTTGGCACAAAATTGACACGGTTTGGCACGGTTTCGGGATGGTTTCGGTATTCCGGTTTTGATGCCCACCCCTAGATGTGAGCATATGTCAAAGAATTTATGGTCATCATCTGACTAGTTTGTTCAATGCAATCATCTGACTAGTTTGTTCAATGTTCATCATCCAACTAGTTTGCTCAATGTTCACGGTTTGGTTCTTGTAGTGCATAGTGGAAGAAGTTCAGGGTCCAACACAAGCTCGTTCCCGTAAAGGCCGTTTTATATCGGGGTAATTACATGTTGATAATTCATTCTTTCAATTTAATCTGTGATTCTTTTCATATAGCATATCCTTAAGGGATTTGTTTTTTCTTTTTGAAGTGATTGATAGAATTTTTTATCTATTGCTTATTCCGAGGAAAGGGATACAAAGATTTCCAATCCTGAAGCATGTTATGGTGTTTCTGATACAACACTTAGTACAGTGGTCATAAAATGTTGGAACATTCTTAGAGCATCCACAGTGGGGGGGTGTAAATTCGGGGGTGTAAAGCCACTTTTACATCCCCTTTAAATCTCCGGGGGGTGTAAATATGTTTTTTGCTCCAGTGGGGGGGGTGTAAATTTGGGGGTGTAGCCATGGGTCCCAGCCTTTTATGTTGACTTTTCTTCATTTTTCTTCTCTTTTCTCGGGTGGGTCCCGCCTGCAAGGGATGTAAAAATAGATGTAAATATACATTTTATTTTACATCCCCATGGTGGTGATGTATATTTACATCCATTTACATCTCCCCATTGGAGACGATTCCGGTGACTTGGGGTGTATATTTAACATACACCCCCATATACACCCCCTCACTGTGGATGCTCTTAATGGCCAGTTTTCCTTCCAAGAGTCATCCGCGACACAAACACATGTTGCTTCTTGGAAAATTAAATAGCGTGGTCTTTTTATTTTATTTTTATATAAACCACTAAATTTATTGAAAATAGAAATAAAATGCTCTTATGAGTGCCCATATTTTTATGTCAGAAAGTTTCATGTTATAATGAAGATTTCATTTATCTTTATATTTTCTGGGCAAAGTTTTGTTTTTGAATTTGATATTCAAAATGCTTGATATGCATATGTTGCTTCTGACTTGTTTTGTTAAGTATTTCAGGCATGCACATCCTGGTAGTCCATATGTGTTTGGACTTGTTGGGGTTGATCATGATCTTGACTTTCCAGAACCAATGCCTGTAGTTGGTAAGAATACGTTAGTTTTCTTCTATCAAAAGTTATTCCAAGAGATTTTGTTTTGGATTCTCTATTTGGGTTTTGTTTCATTTTGTTGCCCTTGATTATTTAAAATTTAAAGGCATAAGTTAATTGCCGTTGATTTTTTCATCAAAAAGTTAGTTTCTATTGCTCATAGTAGTCAAGGGCAATAAAGCTATCTTAGATTGACTGTTTAAGGCTTATTAATCGTTGTAAAATATATATGGCAGGAATATCTCGCTCGGCCAGAGGGTATTGCATAAACTTTGTCCTGGAGACTATGAAAACTTATTCGTCAGAGGATGGGTTGACTGAAGAGGCCCTAGTCACTAAGCTTCGTACTTGTCGGTACCATCATTTATTTCTGCATATGTCTTTGAGGAGCAATTTTTCAGGTAGATATAACTTCTTAATTAATGGGGAAATTTTTTGGTGCCATTTGTTGCCTGTGGTGTGCTCCTAGTAGGGTGAAATGTAAAATTGTGTACTGTATTGGGTTGAAGCTTGTAATTTTCTCTGCTAAGTGTGATGTAGACCTGTTGGATTGGAAGTTGGAACTAGCGCCTTTTAGATTATTATTATTTTTTTCTTATAAAGATACAGTTATATTACTGAGAAGACATGAAGGAGCAACAAGGACGAACAGGTGGTCAAGAAGACCACACCAAACAAGCGGAACCAGAAAGAGAAAAAAATAAAACCAAGGGCTCATCTGAGCCAGAACACTCCCAAACACAAAACTAATAGCTATGCTTCTGTTATTGTACGCCTTGAAGCTTTTTTTGCCTAAATGTGCCTTACAAATTCTCTGTGAAACCTCAATATAACCTAAAATATTAGTACTTTTATTGCTTTACAACCTGTAAAATAAATCTTTTGTTTTGATTGTATCATTGACATATTTTTCTGCTATTCTTCTTTAAATAATTTATTTGAATCTTAATTATATCAAGCGGCTCCTTTACAGGCACTTGTCGTTGGGGAGAATTTGGTGAGGGAGGCCTACTATGGGGAGAATGTAGTGGTAGACATTTTGAATGGTTTGAAGGCAATCCTGTCATTGATCTTTTGTCTAAGGTTAACATGTCTAATGATTTTATTGCGTATTTTACTTTTTGTTCACTAGCATATCATATGAAATAATTGCACTATTGAATACTTGTTTCATATTTTTATGATTATAGCTATCTATCTATTGGACTTCTCAGGTTAAAGATCTTTATGGTCTTGATGAGGATGTTACATTTAGGAATGTCAGTGTGTCTTCAGAAAACAGACCCCACCCTTTGACCCTAGGAACAGCAACTCAAATTGGTTTGTCTAATTGCATTGGACACTTCAATTTTATTTTCATCATATGAAGTCGTTGTCAAGTTAAAGTGGTATTGATCAGTGTTTCCCATACTTCCAGGTGCCATACCAACTGAGGGAATACCTTGTTTGTTGAAGGTGTTGCTTCCTTCAAACTGCACAGGACTACCTTTATTGTGAGTATTTTTTGTATGCCTTTTTTCTGTTTAAATTTATTCAGAACAGTATCTATCTTCTGGGGGATGCATGCATGTGCAATTTTTTATTTTTTATTTTTGGTGTGAGTGCACAAATACATCACTGCTATTTGACATTTTATATCACTGCTGAGTTTTTCTTTAATACAAATGACAAAGTCCTTCTGTTTTCCTTTTACTCTTTTAATTCTGTCCAATGTACGTTCTCATAATGTGCTAAAGTACACGTACACCTGTGTCTGTCTTTTGTACTTCTATGTTCCTTAGATTTGTTAGTTTCTGATTTCTCAGGTATGTTAGAGATCTTATTCTTAATCCTCCTGCTTATGATATATCATCCACAATTCAAGGTGAGCTGTGGTATACTTTTTGTATTGGTCCAGCATTAGATTATAGAATACAAAATGCTTTTTTTCCATAATGCCAGCTCCTTGACCTTAGTTGATAAAATGGCAAACTTTTCCCCTGATTGTTCATACTGTTTCTTGTCCATATCTTTTGGAGTGTTTTATACCAAGTCAAACCTGGTGCAGTGTTGCATGGGTTAACATGGTTTCTGCTCAAACAGGTGTCACCACATTCAGGTCCACGCTTGCACCAAATACGAGACAGATCAATTAATTTGTATGATATATTTTAAAAGGAGGGTGGGGATGAACTTAGAAATTTAACATAGTTTTAATTAATAAGGGTGCACTTTTCTATGTGGTAGAGAAATGGTGAGGTCCATGTAGAAGGGCTTCAAAGCGAAAAGAGTCGGAAAATAAGAGCCACTAACCTGGGTGATTCACATAGAAAGTGTCTGTAAGATTAGAGATTTTTTAAATTATTATAATGTATTGATCACAGTATTTTGTTCCCCTAAGAGGTTGCACAATTAACATGTTATGTTGACATGCCATCTCATTTTTTATTGTTTTTTCAAAATCTTCTGACAAGTTTTCTTTTTCTCAAAATCAGCAACGTGCAGACTTATGAGTGACATAACGTGCTCGATTCCTGAGTTTACTTGTGTATCACCTGCAAAGGTTGTATCCTAACCTTGTTAATCAGTTAGATCTGAAAATAACTTGCTCTTTGCTTTCTTATCTTTTCGTTTTTATGAAATATCAATGGCTTCTTGTTTTTTTATTTCTTATTATTTAGTTTTTATGAAATATCAGTTCTGGTTAGATTTCATGAATCAATTTGAGGTGCAAATTCTTGCAATGATATTGTCCCAAGTGACTCGGTGTCATGGATTCAAGTCACGGATACAGTCTGCATTTGTCTCGTCCTTACCAAACTCTGCTTTGGCTAGAGCCTTGTTTATTGGGCTGCCCTTTTTAGTAAATCTATTTCCTCATTGCTTGTGGAGTCTTTGTCAGGGGGCAGTATGAGTTATATTTGTGCCTCAGGGTTCATACTCCTATTCTATTCCCAATAATTGAGTATCACATTATAACCATTATGATATAATCTCTACCTACATAGTAATGTTACCACTTGATATTAAAGTGCATAATCTCTCTCTCTCTCTCTCTCCCTTGGTGTTTCAGATTTGATTGTTCATGTGTCGAAGTGCTATTCAAGTATCGTCTTGCCCTCTGTGTAGCCTAAAAGGCAAAAGGAGTAGCTGAGGATAGGGATTATAAAGAACAGTGCAGTCTGTGTACCAACAATTTTGGGGACAATTGGGTAAAATGTATGCAAGCTTGCAGAGCGCTAAAATTAACACTAAAATCAAGATAAAAAGCAATTGAAAGTGGAGTTAATTTTGAGCTTCACTTTGATAATGATGGGTGAGAGTACCCATAGATCACTTGATCAAAATTATCCCATTCTAAAATTACAGATCGAATTTAAATGAACTGTATGGAGTTAGTATAATTAGTTACCATTTTTTCTTTTATTGACAGCTTATGGGTTCTTCTCTTTCATCAGTGCTGATACTAATACCTTCCTTCATGCTAATGTCTAGGGTTGGCATTGACAGCTTATTGTTCCCCATGGTTGGCATTGACCTTTCTCTTGACTCAAGTATGAATAGTATCTAGGTTAGCTGAATAATTACTTCTCTGATTTCTGTCGTTTACTGTTTACGGGTTAGATCTTCCCTGAGATATTATGAGATCGAAAGGCAATAGTTTTAAAAGAGAATTCTTTTGCCTTACTTCTATCTATGTCCTGCTGGTTGTAACACTCCCTTTTAAGTACTTTTGTCTCGTGTAGCCTTAACTGTTTTTTTAACTGTAGAATTTAAATTTAGTGAATACATGGTTTTTCCCCATATGTCTGGTCATTTTAGTATGTTTCATTTGATTCATGTGTACATGGATGTTTTAGCGAATATGCATACATTTATAGACACAAAAACACATCTATGTATTTATACAGGGTCTCTGGCTGTGTGTGTGCCAACTCAACACATGCCTTTCTATGTTGTAGTATATAATTCCCGAGTTATTGTATGTTCCACAGCTGGTGAAGCTTCTTGAACTGAGGGAGGCCAATCATATTGAGTTCTGCAGAATAAAAAATGTTCTTGATGAAATACTGCAGATGCGTAAAACTCCTGAGTTGTGTGAAATCCTGCAGTTGTTGATGGATCCCACATGGGTGGCAACTGGGTTGAAAATTGACTTTGAGACATTAGTAAGTACAGCCATTTGGTTGAGTTTACTGTTTTTTCTGTTTTTTTTTATTAAATGTCCACTTGTTTACAAAAGGAAAAGTATAATAATAATTGTATAGGTTAATGAATAAGCAACCTGCTACTTTTGATTTGTGAGAAGTAGAGCCTTTTGTTTATGAAAATTGACATGTTTGTGTTCAAGGCTCTTCCTTCAGAAAAGAAACATTAATTGTTCGAGCTTCTATTTATAGTTCCCTATCTATGATTTTTATGTATTCTTTATGAAGGGCACTAATACTTGGCTGGGCATAAATCACAAAAGTCTTCGTTCTATTTGATACTAATACACCCAAATCTTTGTTCACAAAGACTTGGTATAAATAGTCGTACCATTTCTTTTCAAATCCATGTAACATCCTGTATCGAATATTAACTTATTCATGCACTCTGGTGTTCTTGGTTTTTTGTTTATCATGAGCTATAAGTTTTTTTTAATTACTCATAAGTTTCTAAGTTTTTTATTTATTTATTTATAAAGCATGAAACTTTTGAAGGCGTTGGTATATCTTTTATTTTTTACAATTTCAAAGCACTCTAGACACTATATTGATGGTTGGAGGATAGATCTAATTTCATAGGCATTCAAATGGTTTCTCTCCATGTCTTTTCTGTTTCTTTTCCATGCATGTAATGCTAGTCCTTTTTTGGCCAGGTTAATGAATGTGAGTCCACGTCAGGTAGAATCGGAGAAATGATCTCCCTAGATTATGAACATGATCAAAAGCTTAGTTCTTTTCCTGTTGTTCCTAGTGAATTTTTTGAAGATATGGAGTCTTCATGGAAAGGTCGTATAAAGAGAATCCATATAGAGGAAGCATTCGCAGAAGTGGAAAAGGCTGCTGAGGCTTTATCTTTAGCAGTAGGTCTCCAGCACTCAACTTTGGCTGACATTGTTGCATGTCTCAACAAAATATATAATGTCCTAGAAGAGGACACTACATTAAGATTTCAACATTTTGTTTCCTATTTATAAGCATTTAAAATTTTGCAGGTTACTGAAGATTTTGTGCCCATTCTTTCTAGAATAAAAGCAACCACAGCTCCACTTGGAGGCCCAAAAGGAGAAATATTATATGCGCGGGAGCACGAAGCTGTTTGGTTTAAGGGAAAACGGTTTGCCCCTGCTGTTTGGGCTGGTACCCCTGGGGAAAAACAAATTAAACAGCTTAAACCTGCTCTAGATTCAAAAGGTAGAAAAGTTGGAGAAGAGTGGTTTACCACAACGAAAGTGGAGGATGCTTTAACAAGGTGTGCTATTTTCCCTAATGCTATGGAAGTACCTTTCATGCTTCTTCAATTTAACACACCTACTTGTTATTATCTTCTATTATTTGACTTCTGATGTTGAGTAAAATTACTTTTTTTTTGTTTTGTTTCCTGTTGTAGGTATCATGAGGCAGGTGCCAAGGCAAAAACAAGGGTATTGGAATTGTTGAGGGGACTTTCTTCTGATCTACAAGCGAAGATCAATATCCTTGTATTTTCCTCAATGCTTCTAGTTATTGCAAAGGCATTATTTGCTCACGTGAGGTTGGATATTTAAAACTTTAGTAAGCTTTTCAGCATTACTCATGTCATCTGTAATAATAATCAATGGTGTCCTTCAATAGTTAGATGGTTGTATCGAAAAATTTATAGTGATATCTCTGAATCAGCGGTGTCTAACTATTATTGTATTTTCATTTTCTGTGGTCAGTATTTTCATGCAGAGATATAATAATTGTTCTGTTTTCAGCGTGTAAGAGCATACTGAGAGTATGAGACTATCGGAATCTCACTCATACCAGTTCTCAATTTATAAACTGAGCAGATAGGTGGTTTTCTGAAATAAAAGATATTTTTTATTTTATGGTTTATTAAACATTAATATGCATTTGATTCAGTTCTCTTTGGTTGTCTTAAGCGTAAGTTACACAGATCTCCCATGTGGTTTCTTGAAAGTACAAGATTTCTTCACCCTATTTTCAGATATTACTTTTACATTTTTGTAATTCGCTAAATCTCAGGAAGTTGGTGTTATATTGCTCTTAAAAGGAACATACGTTGGAAAGTTGTCGTGGAAATTATTTGATGGGATAGGCTACCAAAATTCAGCCTAAATTAATTGAAGCTGTTGGCTGAGAACTGACCAACAAGAATAACATCATCATGCTATGTTTTATGATACTTTAGTACCTATTTTTTGAATGACACATTTTGTATCTTTCCATGTTTCTATATTCACATCTTTAGGACAGGAAGTACTTTCTTGTTCAAATCTACCCCAGTCCCGTAATGGTGTTTATTGTAACTTAATTTTGTGTAATTGATACGTTGCAGTGAAGGGAGAAGAAGGAAATGGGTTTTTCCTACCCTTGGAGAGTCCTATAAGTCGAAGGTAGTATTCAATAAATCAATGTGCCCCTGAATCTATTAGGCTGGCAGCTCACCTATATTGATATAATAATATCCTTATCATGTCTTTTGTATTTGCAGTGGCTTATATATTAATGTGTTGGATGCAGGATGTAAAACCAGGAAATGGAGAAAATGGGATGAAGATTGTTGGTCTATCACCATACTGGTTGGATGTAGCAGGGGGAAGTGCTGTGAATAACACTGTTGATATGCAGTCATTGTTCCTTTTGACTGGACCAAATGGTGGTGGTAAATCAAGTTTGTTACGATCAATTTGTGCTGCTGCGTTACTTGGAATATGTGGATTTATGGTGCCTGCAGAGTCAGCCTTGATCCCTCATTTTGATTCTATTATGCTTCACATGAAATCTTATGACAGCCCTTCTGATGGGAAAAGTTCTTTTCAGGTATGGTATTACTATGTGCTGTCTTAGTAGTCACCAAGTAATGTAGTAACTTTATGCTGGGTTCAGTTGCTCCTAATTAGCTAAGCTCTTCAAGCTTCATATTAATGCAGCAATTGGACATATGTCTTTTTGACAAAGGTTAACCTACATGCCCTTTAACCTTTCCACTTCGAGCAGAGAGGACTCGAGCCCCTTAATTTTCTTCACGTATTCTTGTGGAATTTTATTATTAAGACTGCCTACGTAAATAAAGCTTGTGTAATTCGTTTTCACTTATGGCATTGTTTGGTAATTAAAACCTAAGTTCACCCTGTCTGTCTCTCTTTCTCCGTTATTTTCTTCTCTCTCTCTCTCTCTCTCTCTCTCTCTCTGAGTGAATTAGTCAAAAAGCAAAAGTCGCCTTAGCATTTTGTTTGATTTGAGTCTTGTCAATTCCCTATACGTATATAGTCATTTGATTCCCATCTAGGCTGGCAATCAGAACATTAGCTTAATGGCTGCATCACTACACACTGTTCATTGTTTCAGGTAGAGATGTCAGAAATTCGGTCCATTGTTTCCGGAGCCAGTAAAAGAAGTCTCGTACTTGTAGATGAAATTTGCCGAGGAACAGAAACAGCAAAGGGGACATGTATTGCTGGTAGTATTGTTGAAACTCTTGATACAATAGGTTGTCTCGGTATCATATCTACTCACCTGCATGGGATATTTAGTTTGCCTCTTAATACAAAGAATACTGTATACAAAGCAATGGGAACTGTATATGTGGATGGCCAAACAAAACCAACCTGGAAGTTGATGGATGGGATTTGTAGGGAAAGCCTTGCATTTGAAACGGCTAAGAAGGAAGGGATTCCTGAAACAATAATTGAAAGAGCTGAAAACCTGTATCATTCAGCTTACGCAAATGAGGTGCTTCTAGGAAAGAATGGCACAAAAGTAGAACAGTTCTGTTCTACAGGTTTTAGCAGTTCTGATAGATCCCATCCTCAGTCGAGTAGTGGTAAAGTTGAAGCTGTCCATAAGACAGGATCAACAAACAGAATGGAAGTCTTACAGAAAGAGGTAGAGAGTGCAATCACTGTGATTTGCCGAAAGATGCTGATTGAGCTCTACAAGGAGAAAAAAACATCAGAAGTTACTGAGATACACTGTGTTGCAATTGGTGCCAGGGAACAGCCACCTCCATCAACCATAGGTGTTTCATGTGTATATGTGATTCTCAGACCTGATAGGAGACTCTATGTCGGACAGGTAATTTTCTGTTGACATGAATTATTTTCAGTTATTTGTGGTTTAACACTCAAAAAGTAGTCATGAAATCGAGGTTGGTCTATTAGGCCGTGCTGATAATGGTTTGTTTTCGTCATCGGCTGAAAAATGATGGCATTACGCCAGTTTATTATACTATTTTTGCTTATACTGAATATGCCAATCTAATGCATCTGTGATTGTTCTCATAGACTGATGATCTAGAGGGCCGAGTCCGTGCACATCGTTCAAAGGAAGGTATGCAGAACGCCAATTTCCTTTATTTCACTGTCCCAGGGAAGAGCTTGGCTTGCCAATTGGAGACTCTTCTCATCAACCAGCTCCCTAATCAAGGATTCCATCTGACCAATGTGGCTGATGGTAAACATAGGAATTTTGGCACATCCAATCTTGCCTTGGATGGTGTGGCAGTTTGTAGATAATTCTGCCGTTACTTTTTGTACTAGGCGCTATGGTAAGGGAAAGGGTGAGATGGTTGGCATTCCATGTAGCCTGTATATGTATGTAGTAGTAGTAGCGGTGGAAGCAACAATTTTTGTTTTTGTTTATGTTGCTCCACTTATCATGTTTGTCAGCCGAGTGGATGGAGGTGAAATTTTTCGGTACTTGTAAAATATTACATTTGTTATTTATCCCATTTTCTCCTTTACCAAAATCCGATGCCTCATATTTCGGATTTGCTATATTAGTTTTTTTGGTACTGGGTTGCAATAACAACTCCTTTTGGTGGTGAGCATCTGCATAATAAATGATAGGGTTGCGGTGGTGGAAATTGAATGGAGTTTGCTTAGGATGAGGGTTTCTTGTGAGGAAAAAGTATATGTTCTTTGATTGTTAGTTCCTTCCAAATTTCCAGAAAGGTTGTGTTTACCCTGAAAAGGACCCGCTGGCCATTCGCGTGTGGTTTGGCCATGGAGTTTGCTTGTTGCGATTGCGAAGGCATGCCATTGTTGGCAGTGAAAAACTCCAATAGACTGAAAATGGTAAGATTGGAAAATGAGCACCGATATTGACTTTAATCAATCGATTGTGGATTGGGTGGGAAACTGACCCAATACAGGTTCTTTTTTATGCCTCAATTAAGAGGACTTTAATATTCATCTAGTGCGAAAATGGTAACTGACAGAAGCTGAAATTGAACAGTAATAGAAATAATAGAAGTTTATCGGAATATTTCCCTATTCAGACAACTTGAAAGATAAAGGAAATAAATAAATAAATAACACATCCTGAAGATTTCTCTATTCATACCTAGTACATAAAATTAAAATGAAGATTGAAGATTTCACTATTCAATCTTGTACAAGAAAAAAATCATACCAAGAGTTGGCATAGCAAAATAAAGAAAGTTCCTCAGGGGTTGTCAATTGGGAATTCAAAGAATGAAAAAGGACGGCTGTTTCAAGCTTTTGAGCTGGGTTTATAGACGTTGAGTCTGGTTTTTGTTGGTTGAGTTGTGTTCTTGCTGATGATTTCTCCTTTCAATTTATAGAGAATGAAGGTCGGTTGAGTGGACTAGCAGCCAATTTGAAGTACCCACTTGCCATTGATTTTGGTGAGTGGGTTGCTGAAAATATAAGTAAACCCAAAAAAGTTGCTAAGAGGCTTTGATGAGATTTGACAGAAGTTGTCATTATTAGACTTAAAGAAATCCAAAGTATTAGTCCACTTGCCATTGATTGGTAAGTGACAGCCAAAAGTAGTGAACTAAAAGACAAAAAAAAAATGGAGAGATAATGACCACCATTTATACTTCTTTCTTTATTCATTTTTTAAGCCCACTTGCATATTACTTTATTCTTCTTTCAACATTGGTGTAGACTTTTCACGTGTATATTGAGTTTTGGCTTTGTTTTAATATTCTTCATCACAGAGAATATTAAATTGTTTCCATCTACCACATCTTCATTTTATTCTTCTTTGAATCAACTCACTTGTGATGAAGTCCCTCCATTGATGAAGTGAAACCTTATTTGCAGCCACTGAGTTTCTCCTCTGAACATGCCTTGATGCATAATAAACCGGGAATGCTATGTTGATCCAATTGCTGCCAATTTTGGATATGTTGTTCTCCACATAAGTAAGAACAACATTCATGAAGAACTTAATTCTATTTGAGCAATGGAAAATCTGATTTAGCATGGTTGCAACTGACTGGTCGCCACAGACTGCTGTCACAAACAGAAATCATGATTAGTGCTCTGAAGATTCAATACTTGTGCAAATGACGCCAAATTCGGATATGTTGTAGTAGACATCCAAATGAACAACGTTCATGAAGAACGAATGTTCATTTGAGGACTGGAAGCTGGGCCAAATCGGGCCATAATTAGGCCCGAATTGCCACGGTTATCAGCTTTCGCTGTTGCTGATATGCTTCTGATATTTGATATTGCAAGGATTCCACATTTATCCAAATTATCCCAAACTTGGATATGTTGTAGTCGATATTCTAATGAAAAACTTTCATGAAGAAAGACAATTCATTAGAGCATTGGAATTAGGCCCCAATTGCTGCTATAAGCTTTTTACTGACACTGTGCGTCCGGAAATAAACCCAAATTTAGATATGTTGTAATAGACATAGAGATGAACAACTTTCATGAAGGATGAAACTTTATTTGAGCGCTGGAAGTTGAATTTTGGGCCCACTCCATCTGACTGCAGCAATGCATGTCTAGCCATATTTTGACCATTTTGATGTTCATGGAACATTATCTTCCAATTTATGCAAAAATACGATTTTGTACAAACAGGTTGAGAAATAAATTGTAAGTGTTTTAAAGAGCAATGGCAGAAGGTGGGTGCTGCATACCAAAACCAGACTTCCTTCTCAAGAGAAATCCTCATCGTAAGAAACCCCGTTCAATTTCTCATAGCATGTTTGCTATCAATAGCACAAGTACACAATTTCCCATGTGTGCATCTAGTGGAGACGAACCTCATTTGAAATATTAATGCATGATGAGCTCTAAAACTCTGTAGTTTTGTTAAAGTTGCAGGTTGCCTATATTCTGGCTCTACGGCCTTCTTGTGCACTTACTTTTCCCATGGGCTGTGCTTCATATTACCTGGGAGCTATTTCAGACAGTTGGCTCTAACCTTCGCTCTAATGCGTATAAATGGTTCCATTTTTGTCAACGCAATGGATTTTGTTCGAGAAAGAAAAGATACACTGCTGTCTCATTACTTTGGTTCTACTATAAACATGTTCATGTTGGTTTCCAGGAGCCACCATTGTTACATATATACAACCTACGACAAAAGTAGGCTCATCATCAAGCTCACTATATCTAGCAGTCAACCGATTCGGCGAACTAAATTTGTTGATTTGATCTGTTTCTGCCTTCCCAACAAAAAGAAAACATGTTTAATGTTAACCCAATGCAGCAGACTGACGGCAAAAGAAGAATCTACGCCAGAAGCCAGAAGTTCTTGTGGGTCTTTGTGTTGAGAAGGTAGCCTCCATTTTGGCCCTTTTTCTGAACTCCAACACATGTGCAGCTGCTTTTATCAATCAAATACTCTGCTGTGTCTATTGGTTTTGTCCCTCGCGTGGACCCCCCCAGGCCTCCTGTATCTGTCAGAGTACACAATACAAGAAAGAATAAGCAAATCATTCAAGCTGAAATCTGTTTTCCCAGAATAAATCCCAGTAACATTATCAAGAACATCTTTGCTTAATTGGTGGTGAGCATTACCACCATATTAGTAGCCTTTGAATGCGTTTAATTGTTGAGATTCATGTAGCATGTAAATTAACTCACATTCTTCCAAAGACAATTCACGTGATGGTAATGCTCAACACTATTTGAACCTAAAACAAAAAATTCCGATGGCACTTCAAACTCACCCTAAGATTATAGTAGAAAGACTCCGTCGTTGCCCTATAATTAGGACATCGACCCCGAGAGCCTTGCTATGATCTAGAATAATGCTTGCTTTCTCTTTGCCTTCTATCAACGCCACCTTCTCTACCCGCACGCGTACTTTTGGTTTTGTAAGTTTGCATGCTTTCTTCATTTCTTCAAGAAAGTCGGCGTGCCCTAAGCTGCCTTCTATGGACGCGGCGGCTGAGCCTGAACTGCGGCTAGGTCTTCTAAGGAACGTTGTTAGTGTGTTTCGCCACGAGTTAGGGTTTTCGACATTGAAGAGGATCAACTCGTCGTTCTCAAGAATTGCTTTAGAAAGTGCATATTGTAGGGCACCTGCTGACTCTTGGGTTGGATCTGCTACCACCATTACTCTCCGTCTACATCCACCTTCCATGGCCCACCGCTATCGCCACCACCATCAACCCCAACGACCAGCAAACCCCTTAGGGTTTTGCAATTAAGGGTAGGAAGTTTCTTGTTTATGCTTCTTATTAGGGGAGGCTGTTAGAACCATACCCGGGACCAGGTCAGTTGCCAGCAAAGATGTTTGAGGGAAACAGTTTCAAGTTATGATTTCAGCTAAAAGTCTAACTCACAACCTTTTCTTCTTCCTTCCTTCCTTCCTTATTTTGTTTCAAACAGAATCATATACATTTGATAATCCTCGTTGTTCTTTTACTGTTCTTGGCAGACATTTAGATTTAATTAACAACTGAAAAAACGATTTTTTTTCATAATCAAGTTGAACAAATCCATTGTTTAGTGTTACAACTTGGAATATATGTCACTTACTAAAAAAGAAAACTTGAAATATCTTTCACTTATTAAAAAAAGCCTTCAAACATCTGTCACTACTAACTCAAACAACCACCACCAAACCGCCTAAAAAATGAAGGGAAAAAATATATTTATGGCCCGTTTATATATATATATATATATAATATATATATATTATTCTTTTATTTCTTCAATTAACACAAATGGGGAGAAGAAATAGGAAGGTAAAAGAAAAAACAGAATGCATAAAATTTAAATATAATATGTACCTTTTTTTTTTAATTTAGATTTTATAGTCTGTTCATTCTACATATCTTACCTCCTCTCTCTCCTTCACCTTTACATTTCTTTTCTAACATTTTCCCCCATTTTCCTTCTGGATTGTTATTTATAACTAAGAAAAGGGAAAAAAGAACCTCATGGCCCATTTGATAATGATAACCATTTCAATTTTAGTTTTTATTTTTTATTTTTTGTGTTATAATATAGAGGGAAAAGAAGGAGAATGGAAAGTGAAATGGGAGGGATGAGTAACAAAAGTGAAAACAAAATTTAAAACCTAAAATCTATTTGAAATTGTTTTCACTTTCAAGTTTTTGTCTTCACTTTTGTTATTCATCCCTCCCATCCTCCTCTCTCATCCTCTCTCTCATCCTCTCTCTCAATCTCACCCTCACTTTCATTCTCCCTCTCATTTTCCTATATATTATAGCAAAAAAAAAAAAAAAAAACTAAAAAACTAAAAAAACTAAAATTGAAATGGTTATCAAATGAGCCCTTAATTTTATACCTTGTTGTAAGAAGAATATTCATATGAGTGTGACCAATGAATAATTCTAAGTTAAACTTTTGATAATGAAGAGTAGAAAGAACCTGCTTTACTACATCATCATCCACGCAGAGCTGTGGTGGACTCTAATTAATGTTATTAGGGAGAAAATAACGAGCTTTAGGGTCGTCAAAGTGGGCGTGCCGGAGTGGTTATCGGGCATGACTAGAAATCATGTGGGCTCTGCCCGCGCAGGTTCGAATCCTGCCGCTCACGTTTTTTACCTTTTTGTTTTTAAAACCTTACAAATATTCACATTAAACTACTAAAAAGACTATAGTTTACTTTCACTTGAATCTATTAAGACTAATTGAGTTTACAAAAATATTCATTGGGTGTGTCTAGGGTTTTCAAACCTCAATCCACATGAGTGGAGGTGGAAGAACTCAACCGACTAAACTATACTCTACTAGCGATAACTCTAGTCAATTAAGCACTCAAGATTTTTCAGAATCTCAACTTTAAAAAAATTAAATAAATAAATAAATTTACTACACGAATGGAGAGTGCTTTGGTTTGTCCTAATTTATATAGGATATCTGACTGAAACAATCTTGATTAGTTTTCCTAACTCAACCCGGATTGCTCAACTTTCGAAGTCCATTATATATACTAACTCTGCTTGCCTTCACTCTCTACAAAGCAAAACCCTTCTCTCTCCATCATCGAAACATTCATTCATAATTCTTTGATCAACACACAACGATGGCAAAACTGAAAGTATACCACCGTCGCCACAAAAAGAAAGGAAGATCACCAAACTGGTCTGAGCTCCAGCCCGAACTCTTACGGCTGATCACGAACAATCTCTCTTTCGTCAACGTCCTTCAATTCAAAGCCGTTTGTTCTTCGTGGAAACACGCTGCCACTTCGTCTCATACTCCATCTCCATGGCTCATGCTCCCTAGTAGTAGCAGTCGAGAAAACGATCAAAACAACCCTGACAGTGCAGCTCGTTGCTTCTACAGTCTTGAAGAACAAAAAGTTTACACCATCAAGAACGCGTTTCAAGGCTTTGATCATGAGGCTCGGTGCGTGGGTTCATCACATGGGTGGCTGGTCATTATGGACAGCAATGGAAACCCACATCTTTTAAACCCGTTTTCGCGACGTCAAATTCAGCTCCCCTTGATTTGGCCCTTTCCTCGCTTGACCGGTGATCTCTCCTTGGAAAGTTTACGGATGTGTGTTAGTATTGCCAAGGCTGTCCTCTCCTCCGACCCGTCTCGGGACAACAACTTCGCTGTGGTGGTGATTTATGATTTTTTACCGTCAAAACTTTCATTTTGTAAGCATGGGGAGGAGGACAGCAGATGGACAGTCTTAAATGTGGGTAGAGAATATTGTGATATTATTTTTCACAATGAGCGGCTGTTTGCATTGGCTGGGGATGGCTCGGTTGAAGTCTGGGACTTCAACAACTCCTTTCCCATCAAAACCATCGACCTTCGTCAACCATTTGCAGAAATTGGAAACGTGGATATAGTGAAAGACTTTTCAAGGGGCATACATTCTACTCAGACTTATTTGGTGGAGTCTTTGGGTGAGATTTTGTTTGTGGGGAGAATCATTGAGAAATTTGTTAAGCATGAGGACATTGCTGAGGGGGATCTTCCTCGGAAGAGTGATTATATATGTCCCTATAGAACTCTGCACTTTTACATTCTCAAATTGAACATAACTGCCAAAAGGTGGGAGAAAGTAGAATCATCGTTGCGCAATCGAGCTTTATTTTTGGGTGGAAATCAATCGATGTCAGTATCCACTCGGGATTTTCCAGAATTAGAAGAAAACTCAATTTACTTCACAGATGATAGTTGGGAGGAGATAAATTATGTGGAAGATTATGGTGGTCATGATGTTGGAGTTTACAACCTAGGAAATAAAATTGTGAAGACACTAGTACTTGATCAGTTTAATAAGTGGAGAGTTGATCCACCACCCTTTTGGATTGTTCCTAATCCATGGTGAAAAGTAGATAGTTTTCACGTATGTATGAGCATATGATGTTTTCATGTACTAGTTTATAGTTAAATGCACATCAAGCTTTTTTTAGCTGCCTTTTATGGTTGAAATCTTTGGGTTTCAACCCACTTTCGGTTTAATTTGAAAGTTCGTTGAAAAAGTTCAAACGAATGTAGCACAATTGGATACACAATAAGGTGAGCCCATTTTCAAGTGAATATTAAGACCAATTATTTTACATGAAGATATGCTTTTAGACAATCAAACCACATGATTCATATACTTAATTATAGAAACAAACTATGCCAGTGCGTAGGTATAGATCAGTTGGTTCTCTTCCATCTCAATTCAATGAGCAAAGGTTCAAAACCCCCAGACACCCAATTAACCGTGATTCCATACTTGTTCAGATGGGGCAGGTAAAATCTAAAAGTTGTTGCAAGTCAAAAAAACGTTATTAATAGTGTAATCATGAATGGCGAGTGTTTTGGTTTGTCCAAATATATATAGGATATGACTCTGAAACAACTTTAATTGGTTTTCCTAACTCAACCTGGATTGCTCCACTTTTCAGTCCATTACATATACAAACTCTGCTTGCCTTCACTCTGTACAAAAGCAAAACCCTTCATCAAAACATGCATTCATAATTCATTGATCAACAAACAATGACGGCAAACTGGTCTGAGCACCAACCCGAACTCTTACAGCCGATCATGAACAATCTCTCTTTTGTCAACATCCTTCGATTCAGAGCCCGTTTGTTCTTCGTGGAATCACGCTGCAAAATCTTGTGCCACTTCAACATGTCCTCCTCCTCGAACCCCTAGTACTCCATGGCTCATGCTCCCTAGTAGTAGTGAAGAAAACGACCAAAACAACCCCGCCACTAGTGGAGCTCGTTGCTTCTACAGTCTTGAAGAACAAAAAGTTTACAGCATCAAGAGCTCGTTTCAAGACTTTGATCATTCTGCTGCTTGGTGCGCGGGTTTATCACACGGGTGGCTGGTCATTAACAACAAAGCAAAGTCGCATCTTTTAAACCCATTTTCGCCACGTAAAATTCAGCTCCCCCTGATGCGGTTGCATATTGCCAAGGCTGTCCTCCCCTACGACCCGACTCATGACAACAACTTCGCTGTTGTGGTGATTTATGGTTTTTTACCGTCAAAACTTGCATTTTATAAGCATGGGGAGGAGGACAGCAGAATCAGATGGGCAGACTTAAATGGTGTGCATAGAGAATATTGTGATGTTATTTTTCAAAATGAGCAGTTGTTTGCATTGGCTGGGGATGGCTCGGTTGAAGTCTGGGACTTCAACAAGTCCTTTCCCATCAAAACCATTGATCTTCCTCAACCGTCTGCAGAGATTGAAAAGGCGGATATAATGCAAGACTTTTCCATTTACAAGTATTCTACTCAGAATTATCTGGTGGAGTCATTGGGTGAGATTTGGTATGTGGAGAGAGTGATAGGGAACTTTGTTAATCATGAGGGCATAGTCATTGGTCAGGGGAATCTTCCTGAGGGGTTTGCTGTTATTTGTCCCTATAGAACTCTGCGGTTTTACTTCCTAAAGTTGAACATCACTGCCAAAAGGTGGGAAAAAGTAGAATCATCCCTGCGCAATTGAGCTTTGTTTTTGGGCGGAAATCAATCGTTGTCAGTGTCCCCTAGGGATTTTCCAGAATTGGAAGAAACTCAATTTACTTCACAGATGATCGTTGGAGGAATATAAATTTCCAATTAGACTCTGCTGAGGATGGTTATGGTGGTCATGATAATGGAGTTTACAACATAGGAAATAAAGTTGTGAAGCCATTTGATCAGCTTGATAAGTGGAAAATTGATCCACCACCCTTTTGGATTGTTCCTAATCCATGATGAGAGGCAGATAGGAGGACAGAATATGATCGTGTTATATTTTCATGTACCATATAGTGGTTGGATTTGTTCCATCTAAAGGTGAAACACTTCTTTCTTTTATGTAACTGATCTCATTTTACAAATTAAGTCAGAAAAGCCCAAGTTTTTTAATAGAATGTAGCAATTGGATACACAATAAGGTAAACCAACTTTCAGATTAAGACCAATGCTTTTACATGAAGACATTCTTTGAGAAACTACTTGGTATAGTATCCAATCCACATGGAAGGCCACATATAATATTCATACCTAAAATAGAAATAAACTATGCAACATCACCATGTAAATTTCATTCTTGTTTGCCAATCCTATCCAAATCCAAACTTCCTATGACTTTTTAGACCACAATAATTGGATGCCTAGCATGAAAAGCATTAGCCTGCAAGCTCAGCCAAAAAGCTCAACTAGCTAGAAAGTGGCAAATTTGTCAATTAGTTACCCTTATGCCACCAATCAAGAATCTTATTACAAAATGTATAAATGAATAGTTGAAGCATTAAAATTACTGGAAAATAGGCACAGTGACTAACAGAATATGGTATGCTTACCCACCAAGCATAACCATAGAGAGAAAATGAACTCCAAAACAAGAGCTTGAATTCTGGAAAATAATCTATATGTGGGAAGGTGAGCTTACAAGTCAATATTTATTCATCCAATCCAACTTTCTAGCTTGTAGCGCAATCAAACAGCAACAGGATATATAAAACTAGAAGCCAATCATTTCTACGCTCTCCAGAAACCCTGATTCCATAATTCAGATAGGGCAAGCAAAATCTCAAGCAGCTGCTGACTATTGGTTCAGAAGTAGCTGGCAAACTAGACATCAAACTCAAGAGACGCTTCTACCGTAGGCAAGATTAATTCATGCAACAAAAAGTCACAACCCTTCCATTGTGAGTGATTTCATCTGACTAGAATAATGGAGGTTTGCCATTGGTGACCAGTCATCTTGTTACAAACAATATTTACATATTATATTTCCTTCAGATTTTATAAGGGAATGCGCAAGAGACGCAACAGCATTAGCAGTTGTGTGCGACAGTGAAATACACAAACTGTTTGCAGATACCAACCTGCAGCTTTATCAGCTTTTGGCGTTCAATTTCTCTAAAAGAATCTTGTTTAGGAGCCCTGGATTTGCTTTTCCTTTTGATAGTTTCATTACCTGCATGAGGTTAAAATGAAAAACCATTTCACTGAAGTTTAAAAGACGTTATGTTATTAATAGCATAATCATGAACGGAAAAGGGAGCGTAGGGGGGATAAAAAATATATACCAGTTAAAGTTTGAAAGATTTTACCTGGCCAGCAAAATAACCTTGCAGCTTAGTTTTTCCGCCACGATATTGTTCCAGCTGCTTGGGATTCTCGGACAACACCTTTTCTACCCATTTTTCAATCTCAGCAGGATCTACTATCTGTTATAACCAAAGAAATTAGAGAACCCTTAATTTATTGGTAAATTCTGTATTCTTATCATCATAAGATGATGTTGTTTCATTTTGATTGGCTGCTAAAGTAAACTCTGTATAATATCATCTAGCAAAACTACTATCTAATTGGACATTTATTAAGTAAAGAATTTAACAAAGTCAATCATCTATTTAAGGGGGGCAGGAAGTATTGTATTGTCTTTTTGAACAAAAGGTTAGATTTCCATTATTACCATTGTAATAATTCTGTACACTCACTTTTAACACAAACAAGGTATAGGGCATACTCAGAAATAAAAAGTTCTCTCTTGACGTCTCAAACTATACATCTTGGGACATCTCAAATAAGATACAAAACCATCAATTTTTAAAAGAGGAAATAATCTAGCATGTTACTTTAGGAACAGTCAATCAGATCAAGTTAGTGACCATCGCATATCTTGTTGAAATAATTGCCATAAAAGTTTAAATGCGCAGACAGACAAACTATTTGAAAGAATCACATCTACACATCTGAAAATTTGAAAATAATTATATCTTATTAGAGTCTGGCAACAAACTGAACAACTTGCCTGAACTAAATCTTTTGCTTCTATCAGTCCCTTCACAGTACCACCCTTGGCTAGAAGCTCAAACAATATCTGCAAATTCTATTGATCTTAGAAACGAATAAAATTGTAAAACTAGTCCAGAAGAAGAAAAAAAAAGAAGTACCTCTTTTCCTATCTTCCCACTAATGGTCCCATCTTTTATGGAAGCTATTAATTCAGCCAACTCTTGAGGAGTAAGCTTAATCTCATTGATGGTCAACTTTTCATTTTTCATATAGGCAGCAATATCGCCCATTATCCAGTTGGTAGCCAGCTTCACATCAGCACCTTTTGTAATAGTAGTATCAAAAAACTCTGCAACCTAAGATAGACAGTAAACAATGAGCCACTTTCAGGTCATTCAACATTATACTATCTAGGAAAACATCAACTAGTTGTACTTGAATATCAACACTAAGAACTTCAAGGAAACATTTATAGACATTAAAAACTTCTGGATTACATCTCACAGTAAGAGACTGAGTGACACTGAAAAGACAGATGCCCATCCCATGAATGCCATATACAATATTCGTCTTGCAAGTAGACAAACACACACTTTTCTTTCGTCCTTTCATTCTTTATTTCTTTGTGTGAAATGCAGTTTCAGTTGCATGACCTTGGGAAGTTTATTTTACATTGAATATTTCTGTAACAAATATCTCTAGGGATAGGGAACTATCCGACAATGTTGTCTTATCCATATTTTCTTAGCCACTATGTCAAATCTACAAACAGTTGAAGTCAGTCATAAATTTCAACTTATGTTTCATTCCTTTTCTTCCAAATTCCAGAACAATTGAGCAATTCCCAAACAGAGGTTTAGGGAGAGGACAATAAGACAGGCAGAGGACTTACATTCATGTCATTTGCAAGGAAAAGAACATCCTGCATGCTCAGGCCCATCTTTTCATACCTCCGACGCTTCGTTTCTGGAAGTTCAGGCAAAGAATTACGAATACCATCAACATAGTCTGTAGTGAGGAAAACTCCTGGAAGGTCTGGTTCTGGGAAATATCGGTAATCGGCAAGTCCTTCTTTCTTCCTCATTGTAACTGTTTTCTGGTATAAAAAAAGTAAACAGAACATGTAAATAGACACCAAGGGACCATGTAAGCCATATATATCCAGTTGTTTGACTAGACGATTAAGGTACAATCACCTGAGCTCCTTCTTCCCATAGACGAGTTTCCTGTACAATTTCTTTATCCTGGCCTTGACTATGAAGAAGCACCTGCCTTGAGATTTCATAATCAATTGCCCTACTAACCGATGAAAATGAGTTCAAATTTTTTATCTCCACCTGCCAATATGTAATATAGGAAGCATTAAATCAGTCTCAAAAAGTGATATATAATTGTATTCTAGATACAATCATTACAGTTGACTGGTGAAAGGGTGCATATGTGCTATTACAAATGGATTTCTTATTCCAATATATACAGAGGCTTAATATAACCAATTTTATAGTGCATTTCTTTGAATACAAGAATACATGTTTCTATATCTAATTATGTCATTCAGGTGAGATCTTGGTCAAGTACAAAATGCTTTCTTTCTGAGAAAACGCCACCAAAAGCCAACGATAAAAATAACATTGTCTGAAAATTAACAATCTAATTTAACATGATATTGCAGTGGTTGTAACAAACATAATATTGCAATGATCATCACAAACATCAACAACTCCAACAACTAATAAATGACAAGTTCACATGTAAGGATCATAGATTTATGCCATCCTTAGTTTTCTTTTTTTATTTTCACAATTTTACTCACATCTAGTTATCCAGTGCTTTCCTTAATGACCCCTCAGGTCTTTGTTCTTTACTCTGTTTTAAAAGAATTTCTCTTTATACTCGATTTCTAGTTGCTAACAACACAACAAATGTGTAAGTAAATAAAAGTTACTTACCTTCGTCCCAAACTGTAATTGCCCAATTGGTCGAACTGAAATATTAACATCACAACGAAGTGAACCTTCTTGCATATTGCCATTACTCACTCCCAGATACCGAACCAACCTCTGTAACTCTGCAGCATATTCTGCAGCTTCAATACCATTTCTCATATCAGGTTCAGAAACAATCTCAAGCAAGGGCACCCCTGCCCTATTTAAATCAACCTGCAGAACAGAAACAAACAGTATCTAGGAGTCTAAGAAAGGTGATATAGAATTAACCTCAGCCGCTGATAATCTTTTATAACTTATGAGAAGTAAAATTTACTCACTCCACTCCATTGTAAATTCAATGTACTTACAAAACTGAATTTACACACAAATCATAATACCATACTAAATCTGATTGAGCCTTTAAATAGTAAAACCAAAATAGAAGAAACCATAAAACGGCACAGAGAACCAGAATGTAGTTCACTCTTTTATAACTTATAAGAAGTAGAACAATGTTGATGGTAAGCACAAAGAGAAAGGTACTTTCCTGCGAGTAACTTCCACCTTCTGAATGAAGCAGCTTCCCTGCATCCTCTTCCATGTGAACTCTTGTAATTCCAAACTTCCTACGCCCACCACCAAACTCTAGCGGAAGATCCAAGTCAATGTAACCACTGGTTGCAATTGGAATGTCAAACTGCGATATTTGGTATCCCTTCGGAAGGTCTGGGTAAAAGTATTGTTTCCTATCAAACTTTGAGTTCAATGACAATTTGCAATTGAGTGCAAGTCCCACTTTCACTGCAGACTCAATGACCTTCAAGTTCAAAACTGGTAAAGCTCCAGGCAGACCCATACAAATGGGGCAGACGCTGGTGTTTGGAGGAGAGCCATAATTATAAGGACAACTACAGAAGGCCTTGGTAAGAGTGTTGAGCTGGACATGGGTTTCGATACCTATGACTGCTTCATAGTCCTTTGAGGCTTTCTCAAGTGCTTTGCTCTGGGTACTATGTGGCGAAACTTTCACTTGTGGCTTGACCTTTTCTTGTGTTGCTGTCTGGGTTTGTGCGCTTCTCATTGTGCAATACAAAATGACATCTTTTCTTCTAATTAATGCAGTTGGATGAAATAAAAAAGGGTGGGAATGAAGGCTTCTAAAAATTGTGCAAGCCATCTTCTTAATCCAATAATGCAGGGCTTGTCTACGAAAGCATTAAGCAATGCACCGGTTAGTTGGAAAAAAAGAAATAGATTTTGAATCCAAATTGATTAAAACAGCTACAATTGAATATAAGGTGACATTTTCAGGCATAAATCCTAACCATATCATTCACCCGTTAAATTAAAACAGTATAATACTTTCAAAGCACATCATAATCGAATTTAATCTCTCAATATACAAACAGAAGCACAAAACCCATTTCCTATTTCACCCAAAAGGCACCATTGCCAACTGAAACAAGTCGTCGAACAACAGATGGGCATCATCACAATTCTCCCACCCAAAAACACAACAAAAATGCAAAACGGTATTCATTGGATTACATTACATTACAAAAAGCACTGAACAAAATAATAAAATCGAAAAAACTCACCTGTGTGTGCTTCCAGAAGTTAAGGTTCGCTGTTTCGGCTATGGAGGCAAAGCTGAAAAGAAGGTTGATGTTGCTCTCTTACACTCTGCTTAAGCCGGCGAGCAGGAGACTAGAGAAGAGAACCAAAGATAGGCTTAGCCTACCATGAGACATCCATGCAAAGCTTAAGTTATGGCAGTTAATCAAAAACAAAACTTTGGCTCTAAACCAATAGCCGATAGATTTTCTATCCCAGGCAGTCACTGGACTTCAGAACCCCACAGATTTTCTATCTTGCGCGTATGGGTTGTGTGCGCATATTAAATCTGCTCACTCAACAAAAATTGAAAATTGAGACCCTGGCCATCAGAAAAGTGAGCGTGCCGGAGTGGTTATCGGGCATGACTAGAAATCATGTGGGCTCTGCCCGCGCAGGTTCGAATCCTGCCGCTCACGTTTTTTTCTTTATTTTAAATTTTTTTTGTTTGTTTTGTTTTTTCATGTCAAATTCCAATTATTAAGTATAAAATTCCCATTTTTGTGGCTTTTTGTAAAATTCCCATTATCAACTTTTTCTTCATAGTATGCAGAAAAGTGTATACATACATAACGGACTTGCTGCCAAGTATGATGTTGCAACTCACCTTAAATTAGTCATGCTCAAAAGTCAATTATGGTCCATCCAATTTTTTACTTTTTTAAATTTTGGCCTTTACCGAACTTTATATGTGTTTTAATCTAAATGAAAGTTTTAAGCCAAACTCGGTTCATATTAGGGAAACTTTGTATTTAAGTTGGAAAAAAGATAGTTAGTTCTAAGTTTATTGGTATATCTCCTCTTCACGTTTTAAGAGCTCCCAAATCCAAATCTCCTTTCTTTGTTGACAAAGAAAAAAAAAGGAAAATTTAATTTTTTGTACAAGCCATTGCGGGAAAAATCTCAACCAATTGAGTTATACCTCATTGACAGTAAAAAAATATGTTAGGAGAAAAAGTTGAGTTAAATTTTAGATAAGTTTAAGAAACTCAACTTGCATTAAATGTTTTGAACTTACATTAGGATTAAAAAATTAATTAATTAAAAGCAACCCTTGAAAAAAACAAAAGCTCAACTTGCATTAAAAATATTGGACCTAGATTACGATGACTTAAATCTTTGGTTAGGATGTATAAGTCCATTGTGTCATAAGTTGGAACTATATTAACTTGTCTACTTATAAATAATAAATAATAAATTTGTCTACATTTTAATGAAGAGTAATGCTACACTTACCACATTATTATCTCACATTTCTATACCACATGATGTGACATGTCCATATCATATGTCATATCAATTAAATGAATGAAGTGTATTTTAATAAATAAAATTAGAAAAATAGAAACTAGTATTTTACATGATGTGATATGTACACATCAACCGCCACATCATGTGGTATAAAATTGTGATAAGACTAGTATTATTCTTAATGAAATTACTTCTAAAAAAACATAATATTAAGAAAATTATATAAAATTCTTGATTTTGTTTACATTTTTTATTTTTTAATGGCAGTAGCACCTAACCTGTAAATTGGACCATTAAAAATTTCAGTAAATTTAGGTTTTAGCCATTAAAAAAAAATTTCACCCTAGGAAAAAGTCAAAACTTTTTCAAAAAAGACAGAAAAACCTTTCAACTTTCAAATCAAAGACATACAAGTGTAAATGATTTCTTAGGAAATCCAAAAATAAATAAAGACAATTTTGTCCATTTTAGCTTCTTTTACAAAATTTCTCTCTTTCCAAAGTCTTCCTAAAATTTCGAGCATGTTGACTTGAGAGCAGAACTCAAGTGAAAGTGAAAGGTGTAAAAGACACATTTGGAGTCGTAATTATGCCGGGGACGACGGGGTTGGGATCAGTCCTTTTTTGCTGCTAATTTATACCAAGCTCAGGGCTACAATAGCAAAATTATTACCGAAACAACCACAAGAAGAAGAAGAAAGCATGGAGGGACAGCAATCATGGAGGCCAAGATTATCGTTCAGGAGCGCGACCATAATGATGTGTTTGCTGAACGTGATCACTGCTCTTCTATTGCTTCAGGGCTTTCTCTCCTCTGCTTCTTCTCGCTCCAAATTGTCCACCTCTCACCTCAATTCAGGTCTCTTTCTCTCTTTCTCTCGGTCTTATTTTTCGTTTGTCGTGAAGGAGCTCTGATGTTTCTGCAAATGAAGAACAAGTTGTCACATGGGTATTCTGTATCTTTGCAAAGCATGCTGACCCATCATCTAAATTTCCTGACTTTTTTAAAAAATTTGGGGGATTAGATTAATGAAGAGTTGTGGGTTTTTCTTGCTGACCCATTATTTTCTTCTTGTTGTTGATTGGATTGGAGAGACATTTCGTTTGGGGTTGGGGAATTTGGATGGTTAATGTGGGGTTTAATGGTATTATGATCCTGTTGTACAGCTTTATGGTAGATAAGTGACTGGAACAAAAACTAGACATATGAGGATGCTGATGTTGGAAGGTTTAAGCATATGCTTTTAAATTAGGATTTTTAGGCTTAAAAGTTTTGTGATTGAGGGCTTCTATTTAATTCAAAATCAGAATTTATTATCTTTTCTAAATTAACTAGGAAGTCCTCCTTAGAATTGGGTTTTGGGATTTGAATATATTTGATTGAACCCTTAAATGTTAACTTTATGAGGTTTTCTTCCTAGTTTGGACTTGGACCAGCTTCAATTTCAAAAGTTAAATCAATAAGTAAAATATGATATTTGCTAGCTGATATTTCAAACCCATTAATTCTGTGACTTTAGTTCCATGCACTTAATTTTCCAAACCCCAAATGGGGATTATTGAACAGCCGTGAAGTTTTATTGTTGAAATGAAATTCAGAACCACATGATCTCATTCCATTTTTAAGTTTTTCTTGGAGAAGAGTTAATACCCTGTTTAGATTAGTGAAACCTTGGATTTGTTTGCTATCTCTTGTTTGGTTACCCTGAGATTCACTTTTGGTTAGAGAAATTTTGTAAATTACTCAAAATATTTTTCATATGAGTTGCCTTGAGTACTCTAAAGATGAAAGGTAGTTGAGTTGTGTGTCCCTGCTCCTCGATCTCCCATGATCTCCGATCTGATCTAGAACTATTTAAACCCATGGGATTTACCTTGATGGAAATAATGAGTTTAATCTAAGGGAAAAATGGTCCAACAGGGGGATTGTTAAGACATTTCTTCCATGAGGCATTACAATACCAGGACTGCATTTTTCATTTAAGAAAACATGGTGATTGTTAAACTTTGATGCATTCATTATAATAAGTTAAATGTACTCGAATCATGAAACTGTGAAAGGTTTCTGTTCTTCTTGTGGGATGCTTCATATGCTTTATTATGATATATTCTTGACTTTAATTGGGTTCTTTAATCTTCCTTGTATATATGCATTACTTTATGAGCATTGAACATTCAGATTGACTGGAACAGACTGTTTATACTTCCAACTGCAGCCACACTTAGGTATGTTCGAGAATCTGAAGAAATTCGTCTTGCTATGAGACCCTTGGAACTGATAAAAAGAGTAAGTATGGCATCAGTGTTATAATTGCTATTCACTAATTATAATTCTAGTAAAAAATTCCTTCTATTGCTAGTTTAAATAAAGTGGCGAATGCCCCATGTAAAAGCCGAACCCATATCGTTTTAAACTGCTTGCTTCTCTGATTTGAATGTGCACTTTTCATTTTGAGTTATTTGTAACTTTTTACTTTTGGAATTTGGTTGGGGTACAATTTGATTTTCATTAAATTTTCTTCCCTCTTCAGGTGAAGGAAATCCAACAAGAAGCAAATGCAAAACCCGAAACAGTTCAAGAGAAAGACACAAAGCAAACCGTTGCAGGTGACCTTTCTAAAAGATTGAAAGATCTGCGTTCTGTTAATGATGCTACCAGCTTCAAAGGTGAAAATCTGTCATCTTTCCTCTACATATCTGCTTTTTTTGTCAAACAGCTGTTTTTCCCGTTTGGGATCATATAATGACTCTTCCTGCTGGAAGCTGTATTCTAGTAATGGCCTTTAGAGCATTTGTGTTTCCAGCTCATGCTTTAAATTGGATATGTGCGTTCTCTATCCCTGTGTCTGCATTGTAAGCATCTCAGTCTCTCTGGGAACCCAAAACAGAAATGTTTTTGGGTGAATTATATCTTTATCAGGAGATTTATGAAATGGAACTCTCTGGTTACGGAATCCCTCATAATAATCACCTTTCCATGGTGGTATTTTTTTTTATGTGATATTGCATGTTCCTCTCTACGTAAAAACAATTGATGATATTGTGAACCGTTTTGAATCTGACCTTAGATGTTTCTATCATGTGTTTGTCTAGAAGCGTGCTGCCTGCTACCTGTGCGACTGTGTCAGTTACTTGTTCTTCATGAAATCAGATAATTGCTCGCATTTTAAGTTAGATGTTAACCATAATCTTTCAGAGAACTCATCAAACATTCTTCACTCAATTGATGCTAGAGCAGATGGATTCATCATTTCTTGTTTCTTGTGTGAATTAAGTAGCCTACAAAATGAATGTGGAGTTTCATGAAAATTTTCGTCAAATTATTTTTCCAACTTCTAGTATTAGTACATGCAAGAAAGATACATTTAGCCTGTGACCTCTATTTGAGGTCCGGAAATAGCAAGGTTTTGAGTTCCTACTACTTGTTTAGATGCTGTTTTTTTATATTTATTATGAACTAGATTTTAGCAATTTGCATAATGTCCTGCAGCCTTGGAAGAGTGGCGTAAAAGGAAGATGGAGAGAGCGAGACTACGTGAACTAGAAAAAAATGGAACACACGCATCTCAAGCATGAGCCATGTCCTTCACAAATTATTGCTCACATTATACCGGAATTCGGAGACCGAGTTGTCTGCAAATGTGTATATTACAACTTTGATTATATAACAAAAAAAGGTTTATATATGACCACACAAAATCTTACCAAAAGAAAAATTGTACTTGGCAATCATAGCCATTCTTATGCAGATGCAGTACTCAAAAGCTCTCTGCATAATATACGAATATGTAATATGTTCCTTGGCCTGTCTCAGTTGGAGTAATGTCAAAGTTAATGCTTTGTTTATTTGCTTTTGGGTAACTTGCTTTTCTCACCCTTTTAGTTTATCGTTTTGCTTAAATCATCGTTTTCTTTTAAGTAGGAAACAATCAAAGTTAGTTTCAGCACCTCTCTCTAGCCTGGTCGCTTTGTCTAACATCAAAATTCATCAGGTCTTAGGTTTAACTCGCATTGCTATTACTTTTCTATTGAAATGTAAAATTGGATTATTAATTCAAAGCCTTTTATCACAAATGGTCCTTGAGATGTGCAAAATTATCAATTTTCATCCTTAAGGTTTTTTTATGACACTAATAGTTCTTAAGGTTACCCAACACGCATCAAATTGGTCACTGCCGTTCTGAAAGGTTTATCTTTTATGGCATGGGGCAAACCAACTTCAACTTCATAGTTGACAAGCTTTGCCGGAAAGTGCAAGATGAGATGAGACTCCAAATGAAACGTATGTCTTGTTCATGGAAGCAGCAAGTTCCATAATCATAAAAGTTCTTTAAACAAATGATCCCCGAGCATGGAAGTTTTAGGCACCACAATGGCCCAGAATTTGCTCACACATGCCAGTTATATTCAAGTAGAGATCATTCAGGAGTGCAGTAGTTTATCCTTGATTTTAAGTTACCTGAAACCCTTAATCATCATCATCCACTACAAATGAATTATCCGAGGCACCAAACAAATGGACTCTATTCAAACATATGTGGAAGCACTAATTATACAATTCCTGTACAAACTTTAGCCATTTGGATCATTATATATACAAAGCTACAAGTACAGAAGATTACTACAGTTGTGCTTACAAGCTTAACAAGCCTAATGGCAACTACCATCAGTTGCAGACCGCAACTTGCGGTGGAATTGCATGTATGAAGACTTAGTCCAGGAAACAGAAAAATGCCTAAAATGTCAGCGCAAATCATCACAGCAGCATTTATGGCTCGGTCAGCGAGTTCTCAATTCCAGTTCATTTTCCCTTTTCTTTTTCTTTTTTTTCTAACCCTGTGACTTCAATTTGACATGTACATGAGCCAAGTCAATGCTTTTGGATAATCTGATAGCAAAATTTACATTTTCAGCATCTACTTTTGAGGAAAAATTCATGGACCACAGAATTCAGAAGCCATCTAAGAAAACTACAGAGCTATGTAGTCCGAATGCCATCTGCAAAATAAGATAACAAAATTAGTGAGCTAGAATGATTATTGGTTATCTAATATTATAAATGCAATTGCAACAATAACCAAACATATCCAATCATAGTCTGATAACCACAGTTTTACAATCTTTTTCCATGTACACACCTACATACAATGAAACAGAAAATAATATTGACCAGATGACCTATAATGGCTTCAGATCACAACAGTGAAAGGCTGATTAAGCTATCATATACAGAAATCTAATGAACTGAATTACGATTATAAAGAAAAGGGAACTAATAACTGGATGATAGAATATTTAGTGCATCATACTTTTGGCCAGTGAGAATTGCCCTTCCATTTGCAAAGTTTTGGTCGAAATTATATACAGCAAATAATATACAACTGCAGAAATAAACAATAGAGAAGGCTCATACTCCCCCCGGGGAAGCAAGCTGCTTCTTTTATTCAATTAACTTTAAACTTCCCTTTCCTAAATGCAAAGATTTTCATGACTCTCTGGCTTTAGCTATAGTTAATGAACCAACTTAAAATTTTAATAGAAATATAACCTGGAACAAGTTATGTGTGTGCGCACTCACGTGTGGCATGTGTGTGTTCACCTGTGCAGGCAAGTGCATGAAACAGGTTTGTGGTAATACAGCCTGGCAGAGCTTGAATACGTTGGGCACTTTCTGCAAAGTGGCCAACTGAATGTTATCTTAAAATGCATTTTGAATCTTCACTTGCAGAAGTAAAACGAATTTCTAGCTTTACAAACCTAAAAAATTAATTGGTTTTAAAGAAAATAAAGGAAAGAAATACACCTTTAATAAACAACATGAATTTCAAATTGAAAATAAATTATTGCTTATTCTAGTCAATTTGCAATAACTTTTACAGAATTTAATTTTAATAGTAGCGACTTTGTCACACAGAAACATGATTCCAACATGGATTCCTTATTTTCTACCCTACCTGAAAGATAAAAAAACAATTTTAAAAATGGTTTTAATATTTTGGTTAAGCAATTAAGATGACAAGATGTTGTCTGAAGCCACAGTGTCGGTGCAGAGAACAAATGTGTTTTTTTATCTAGTTGATATGGCAAGGGCAAGAAATAGAGAACAAATGTGTTTTCACTTTAATGTACAGAGAAGCTACCAAGAATTTCAATGAGGAAAGAATTATATGTTCAACTAGTATATGACAAAAGAAAACCTACCAATTTGTCTCTGCAAAATATTACACAACAAATCAGAAATCGTTAGTCATTTGATTATCATAGTCATCATTTCAATCTTATCGGAAACATTGTGCTCGTTAACTTATTTGATCATACTTTGATGACTAAAATGGTTTCCTATTTGCCAAACTTTTTCCAAGGATGATCCATTGAACAAATATTGTAAGAAATGGACAGTTTGAATCATTAAACATTAATTGCAGGGTCACCCAAACAAGGGAAGTCTACACGTTTCTTAAAATGTGGACGCCTTTTTAAAGAAGTTCCTTTTATATACAAACACATAGATTAAATTAGCATACAGAATTCATGAAAGAAACTGAATACTAATTGGTCCATTTGTAGCTGCCAAAAATATTTGCCAAAGATTCTCACAAGTTATTTTTTGGGCGTATCCTTTCCCAAATCAACATACACGATAGTAAGTTGACATTTAGTTGTAGCCCTAGCATTTATTTTGTACAACTTAAGTAAATAACCTCCAAACACCCCATACACACAACAACTATGCTGTATACCATAGGTATAAAACAGGTCCTGCATAAAACTTTGCGTATTTGCCTTGCACTTTTTTCTTTAAAACACAAGAACTAGTTCCATAGGTAAAACTTACTTTGTTCTCTACTTATAATCTAATGCTTCTAATACTTTTAATCTATTTACTTTGGTGATTAATGAATGCGTCAGTTGAAGTGAAATCAGGGTACTACTTTATGTGTTTACATTACTTTCCCATCAATCAATTCCAGGAATTTTTCCTAGGGAAAAAATATATAATTGGGGTGTCTCATGTTTACTGTAGTAACTCAAATTATTACCCTTTATTAGAGTCAACCACACTCCATAGGTAGACCACTACATTTTTGCTTCATTTGACTTTCACGTATCTATTCCACACAAATCTCTTTAACGTTCCCTGTACTAAAGTCCCCTTCAAGAAATACTAGAAACACTAAACAAATCAAATAGCGTCTTCATAGTCGCTGGATAATAGATTAAAAGTATGTGCGACAAGGCTAGACATTAGGCCTCACTTTGGGCTTCAGTTTCATCTGCATTTAGAGACTACCCGTTCTTTCTCCTTTCAAGGGATTGGAAACTGCAGTGTCTTATTTTGGTTGAAGTTTGGTAGGACCCGTTATCTTTGTTGGGTAGGGTGGGTTGGCGGTTATTGTGCTATAAGTTTCTCTTTATGGTAGGTAAAGGGTCATATATTTTGTGGACTTTGATTGTACTTCCCTTTCATCAGTAGTAAGTAATAATTTTCTATAAATTTTTTTTAAAATAAAATAAAATAAAGAGATCACAATTACGTAGTTGTAGCTTTTGCCAACAAAAGCATTATCTATAAAGGTTACTCCTATAACTGCTTCAAATAACAACTATTCCTATAACTGGCATATCTCAAATACAAACACGTAGACTCTTTCAGAACCCAAAGGTGCAATTACGACGCATGCTCTATATTGTTCTAGCCGCGCTCATTAGTAATATAATGGCATGCAGACTAAAAGGATGACTCCAATTACAAGCAATGGGGAATATGACTCTATGACAAAATTGCTCCTGCTAGAAGCACGAAATATTTATACCCCTAACAAGGGGAAAAAAATTCTAAAAATATCATTGTTATTTCGTACTGAAAAAATATATATAAAATAGGGGGTTAGATTTTTGTTTTAATGTGTTTGAACATACAACAGGGAGTATCATTTTTCAGGACTGAAAAGCAAATACTTTCGTTGTAGAATGAGAAATCATGTAGGAAGTTGAAATTTAAAATTGTATAAGTGTAACCAAAAAATTCATTGATAAGATTTTATTTATTGGGAACTGGCTACTATGCTCCACTATAAAAAAAATCTTTCAGTCTTCCCCTGCTCACGTAAACATACAACCCCAGAATAGCGAAAAATAACACAGGCCCACCCCTGCTCAATGTTAAGAAATCATTATATGTAAATTCAACAAAAGTTCTAGCTGAAACTTGTTTACATAGAGCAATATTGGGAGAGAGGGTTGGGAGATGGGTTAGGATTAGGCTAGGTCAAGGGGTCAAATCCCTTTCCATTGCAAGAGGTATTGAATTTTTTTTCTCTTAGGGGTCATGAACAGAAATGGAAAATTTCTGGATACTCGGTGTCAGATTGCAGGAGTCAAACTAATAGTGAGGTGACAAACTATTCTAATTGCTGATTTTAAACAGCATTCATGTCCCGCTTTACTCCTTATTACTTTTATTTTCTCGCTGCAGGTGACTATGATATCCTCTATATCTCATAGAAAATAACTAGATTAACAACAGCAATCCAAACACCTATTTCTAATGCAACAAATTTAAAAGTACTACTACATACACATACAAGACACAACCATGAAACAGATAAAGAGATTAAGCAACTTTTATCCCTCAATCATTTATCTTTAGATGAACATACGATCTTAGAAAATTATAAAACTTAACAATAAAATTCCATGATTATAGTTTATAGGCAGTATCATGCCCCATGATAGTACCTACAATGGAAATGAATGAAACAGTCTTGATCCAAAGAGGCACAAATGGAAAAGGTGTATCCTAAGTACATAGATTAGAATGACTAGCTACTATCTGTAACAAGACAATTCACCTCCATCACAGAGAATCTTAAAGGCCCCTTCCTCCGGATATGCTTCACCATATGATTACTAGAGTACATCATTGCACAAGGAATCACACACCTAGCAGGCTATAAATAGGTGGTAAGGTGGCATTGAAGTTTGAACTAGAGCTACAGCAAATCACAGGAAAAGAGAAGCTCACTGCTTAAGATTCTCAGCAATTAGAAGGGAAACAAGGCAAGCTGATCTGATGCAACACAAAACCAAAAAAAGTAAATACTTTGCCTGAGAAAGAATTTGGATTTACCTCAGTATCTCATATTCCGGTAACTGTCTGCATGATCCAAAAAGCATCACGCCATCAAAATTATTTAGTTACAGATAGCAAGTTTCCCCGTCCATTCATCAGCCACCCCATAGTCAAGGCTCAGCTCTCTCATGGGAGGGATGTTCTCCATTGCGAATAGCATAATATGAGGAAACATTAGATTATTGTGATCATACAGTACAAATTGCACCAGCACATTTGGAGTGGAACTGTGGCTCATGTAACAAGCAACATTTCTCATTTTCGATACATCCATTGCAAAATCCAATGGTGGGATTGAAGGATAAGATGGACGCACATAATCAGGATATATCTGAGATAAATCTCCCCACTCTGTCCATCTATCAGAAAACCGATGTGGATAAACCAAGCTATCACCATTCATTGCAAAAACTTGAGCCATTTCTCTAGTGAGAATAACCCCTGTATACTCACATATAAAGGCACCAGCATGTATCAAGTCCAAGGACCTAACTCCCCAACCTGTTTCCCTTGATCTAAACACTTCCAGTCTATTTCTCAACCCTTTTTGTGTGACACGATTCTGACAGTGTGGGGGGCAACGGCAGAAGGTCCCACATTCAAAAACCACAGGCTTGCCTCTTAATAGAAACCCATTCTGATCATAAGCAAACTCGCCTCCATTTTTCATAGCACAAAAGCAATTACCAGAACAACCATCAACACAATCGCACCCAGTCCCCTGCCCAGACTGATGAAATACTTGCGTTGGAAACACAGTTGTCACAAGATAATCATAGTACAAGGGATCCTGGTCAGAATCAATGTCATTGAAAAGGAAAATTGGAACATTCTCCTTCTTATTAGAAATATCCAAACTAAGATAACCCGACTGCCTCACAGACAAGGGCCTAGTCCTAAGACTCTCGGCAAACTTAAGGACGGCGCTACCCATCTCCCCTTGCCCTTCCATTCTCAAAATCTTATACTTATAAACACCAAAGCCAGACTTGCCCACATCAAACCAACAATCAAAAATTCTATACAAGCCATCATAGACATAAAGCTTACTTGAAACACTGCCTTGACATTTGATCCCTCTGATAACTCTCACTTCAATCCCATAATGCATGCTTCTCTCCAATGCCAAATTCCCACCTTCCAGCTTCTGATGAGCACATTGCCTATTAAACTTGTCCTGCCCTCCATGACCAGTGTAGATAATCACATCACCCGCATCCTCATCATCTTCATAGCCACCCGAAACGATAATGCTGGTTGCAATTGGCTCATGGTTCGAGCTCTGGCTCGCCGGAAGATAGTCAATCCCAGCTTGGACTTGGCCATGTAATCCAACCACACACAACTCCATCCGAAAAAAGAAGATATCGCCAACATAGACCCCAGGAATCGAACCAACGATTCTTTTGTCGCGATTGAGCCACAACCCACGATCCCTGAGCACCGAAGCGGCTCGCAAATCACCTCGGGCTCGTCTCCCGAGCCCCGGGGCCCTCTTCTCCTCTTCCGCCACTGACAGAATGCGAATCGAATCGTATAGCATTCGGGTTTTTCGCACTACGTCTCGGAAGTAGCGCTGGTCCTCAACGTTGAGATCGGTGACCCGGACGAGCTCAGAGGACCGCTGGGGGTATTTTCTTCGCGCAACGACGACCTCTTGGAGCTGTTGTTCTTGAGAAACGGGGACAATTGCTCGCGAATCCGGGTCCAAAACGTCGACGTCACCGAAACGCTGGAGCCCTTTTGCAAAAGCTGTTCGGAAAAGCTCGGAAATCCGATGGAACTCCGAGTACACATTGTCTTGGTCTGAGGGTATGGTGGAGGATTCAGATAGAGGGGTGTGGTTGGGGTCGGAGAAAGGGGTCAATTGGGAATTACCGAAAGAGTTGGGGGTAGGAGTGGGAACGAAGGGTTCTTGGGGTAGTTGGGGCAGTTGGGTATCGAGTGGCTCGTCGAAAGGTTCGAGCTTGGGTTCGATTTTCGGGACTTTCATGGCGATGGGGGTGGTGTTGGTTGGGGTTGAGCCTGCGGTTGATTCTGGGAGGTTATTGAGGTCTAGAATTGGGATGAGAGAGCCCATTTTTTCAAGAGAAATGAAATGGGTTTGAGTGGGAAGACAGTGTGGTTGTGGAGGTTGAGCATGGAAGGTTGCGGTTGTGGTTGTGGGTGGGCTGTTGTTAGGGTTCTGCAGAGAAATTTGAAGGAGGTACTTTCATGGCGGATTTTGAAATGTAAAAATGACAAAGGGCGTCAATTTTTGGCGTCCAAATTTCCCAGCAAATTAGATTAAAATTGAATGAAACTGACTTTCTTGGACAGAATTGCCCCTGTGTCCCCAAAAGAGTAAAAAATATACGTGAGCATTGGATGCTTAGGACAGCAAACATCAGTTGACGATTGATGTATTACAACACCCATTTGGGTCCCACTTTAATTTTTCATCTAGAACTATCTACGCATGTTATGCTTGTGAGGAGAGTTATCGCACTCAAAAATTACCATATTTGAGTGGCATGTTTGTAAGTGCTTCTAGAATGGCTAAAAAAAATTTCTAACAATTAAAAATATTTTTGACAGCGTTTGATAATGGTGGTTGTAGGAAATAGAAAATTTGTTGCAAAAACGTATTGATAAACAAAAGTGTCTTTATGATAAAAATCTTGAATTTTCATATAATAAAAAATCCAAATGCTTTATAGAAAATTTGTTGCAAAAATGTATTGATAAACAAAAGTACTTTTATGATAAAAAGCTTGAATTTTCATTTTTTTTTAATCCAACTACTTCTTGGAAAGCACTTGGGAGTGCTTCTTGAAGAAGCATATAACATCATAAAGCACTTCTGAACTTTCATTCCAAACACTGTCAAAAACGTTTTTAGTTGTTAGAAAGTGCATTTAGCCCTTCTAGAAGCACTCCAAAACAAGTCATTATTATCATGAACTTTAAATTTTATTACTAAAGGCAGAGGAATGATGAAACATTCAAAATACCACAAAATATCATTAGTTTACGAAATTATTAACAAATGAAATTATTCATTAAATAAGGATAATATAGTAAATTATCAATATTTCATTTAATGAAATCATTCGTTAAATGAGAATAATATAGTAAATTAACCGTTTTTATATTAAAAGAAATTAATGAGATCTTGGATCCTATTTTCATGCAATACAACTAGACTCATTTTCTTTTCCCTAATGTTAAAATGGAAAAATAAAAATAAAAATCTATATATATAAAGCAAAAGGTAGAGAATGGTAAAACATTCAAATACCATAAAATGCCATCGATTAATGCAAACATTAAAAATTGAAATTATTAATTAAATGAGGATAATATGGTAAATTCACTTTTTTCATATTAAAAAATTAAAATTAAAAGAAAATTCATATAATAGATCCTATTTTTATGGAACACAACTACCCATTATCTTTTTAATTCTAAAATAAATTTCAAATTTTAAAAAAAAAGTCTCTTGCATGTGCGAAAGCGCGTGCGGAAAGGCTAGTGTATATATATATAAGAAACAACAACAACAACACAAAACTAATGGTAACCAATTATAATGAGGTTTAGCCCAATGAAAAAGGGTCTTGACTACAAATCAATGGTCTCAAGTTTGAACCCCTATAGTATATTGTCATTGTGTGCGTGTGTGAGAGAAATTCTCATCCCTTTTGCCACTATATGAATGTAGTTTAGCCTCAATTTTTACAAACTCACTTTCTTTCTCCCCCCATTCTATAATAACATGAAGATAAAATATAAGTACCAAATTGTTCAAAAAAATGAAATTTAGATCCATAAATAACTAGAATGATGCACATGTGATGCATGGACGTATCATAAGTTAAAGTGCTTTAAATAAAATAAAATAAAAAAGTGAGATATGTGAAATGAGTGGATTGGTTGAAAAAGTAAAATGAGAGTAAAAATTGGAACCAATAAAGCGAGATTCTACCTCTATCAAACAAAAAAGTGAGATTCTACGCAATTACTATTCTACCCATAATTATTATGCTTCATTTGGTGGCTCGATTTGGGCTGGATAGTAATTGAATCCAAGCCAGCTCTTATGAATCACACCACTCTAGATGAGATTTCCAAAACACAAAATGTGGAGTATTTTCCAGTTTAATAAATTTAATCCTAATATTTATAAATTCACCATACATTAGCCATGACATTAATCCTATTTAATTGCCACAGAAGAATAAATGGCATATTTGACTTTTTTTTATACAAGTAATATTAGGGGATATGGGAATCGAACATAGAAACTCGGATGCATGGGTAAATACTCTTAACCACTTTAGCTACAAACCCCTTATGCATATGTGAATTTTTAATTTATTAGGATAGATAAGATAATTATCTTTAATATAATATAGATTAAAAAAACAACGTACCCAATTTGAATTTAGCTTGTATTTTATTTATAAATTAAATTGGATTCACTCTAATTATGTTTATACAATTAAACTTAGCTACACCGAAAAATAAAATACAATAACTAACTAACTCTTTGTCTAATTATATGTCGCATGTCAATGTTGGAAAATGTCTCAAGTTTGAAGACCTCATTTTTCATGGATCAAAAAAATAAAATAAAAAGTATGTCGTCTCTAAGTTTTGCAGAGGAGAGGCAGAGAGAGAAAAGAAAACATATAAAGATTTTTTCTTTTCGTTAATTCTTTAATGAGTAAGGGAATTTACAATAGGCTCCTTAAACCAACTCATTAGACAAATTTTAGGAAGGAATTGAAAAAAATACAAATGCAATCATGCTCCCAATCCACTTCCTAAAAATAGGGAGACTTCTAGGAGCTCTAAAATATGAGGAGAGAGAAAGGACTCCTAGTGACTCCTTAAAATTTCATATTGATTATTTTAATACTATTTCAAACATTTATTTAATGCTGAGTACTTTTTGTTTTTTGTTTTTTTTTGTCTACACTCAATTCCAAAAATAAATTAAAAAAGAATTAAAGCATTTATGACTACCTAAACTAGGGGGGGTGTATTTAATTTAGATTTTAAAAGATTTTAAAGAAGTTTAAAAGTTTAAGTGTATTCAATCATGATTTTATAGAAGTCTATTCAATTCTTGGTGTATTCAATTCAAACTTTTTAAACTCCATTCAAATTTGGATGTATTCAATCATGACTTTAAAAAACTTCATAAAAGTTTGGGTGTATACTAATTTTAGGCCATGACAAATCTTTGTTTTCCTCTAGAGATTTTGATAGATATATTATTTTTATTCTCAAGATATGATTTCACCACTTCTACTACCACCATCTTATCATGACTATCACTATAGCCACCATCGTCGCCGCCGCCGCCACCACCACCACCACAGTCATCATCATCGTTGCCGCCGCCACCACCACTATCGCCGCTGACCCCAACACCACTACCACTCATCGCCACCCCCACTACCAGCTCCACCATCACCCCCACCGTCACCACCACTACCACGAGCACCATCATCATCACTGCCACCACCACCACCCTTACCTCCACCTCCACCACCACTACCACCCCAACTATTAGCCCCATCGTCACCACCACCACCACTGTCATCATCATTACCATCACTGCCACAGCCACCACCTCCACCACCACCACCACCACCACCACCTTCACCACCACTACCTCCCCCACAACCCACCATCACCACTGCCACTGCCATTGCCAACACCACCACCGCCATCACTATAAACTCCATTAAAATCAATAATAAAATTCTAACAAACTCAGTTAAAATCTATATATGAATTTAGTCAAAATCTATGTGGAGTTTGTTGAATTCAGTCAAACTCAATTAAACTCCATCAACTTTATAACTCTTTTAAAATCATTTAAAATCTAAATTGAATACACCCTCTTAAGGAGTATTGTTGGAATTGATATTTTATAGAGAGCTCATAAAATAGCTTTCTAGTGTTTTTAGCTAAATTTCAACTAAAAATAAGGAGCATGATTGTAGATGCTCTAATATCAGTGTATAAACTTCATAGAAAAAGTAGACTAACCAAATGCTATCCATGTGAGAATGCTTTACTGCAAAAGAATAGGAAGACAAGGTGGTGAGAGAAATGTGGAGCAAATTTTTTCTTTTTTATAATTATTTTAAATGTTATATGACTAAGGGAATTTGTAGAGAGAAATAAGGAATAGAGGAAGACAATATAAATTAGTCCCTAAAAACTTGTCATCTTCGTCTTTGATAATCACCTATTTATAGGCTTACAATGATAGGAAGCTAACCCACAAATTATGAGTTAAAGGCTACTAATTACATATGTTACAATATATCAAAAGGTCATCCACATTCTATGTATTTATAACATTAAATTATTTGTATACTCTTATTATTTTAGTTTTAAATTATATGGGGACTAGGAGTTCTCACACACACACTAACAAGATGTCGTGGGAATTCATGCCATTTTCCATTGAGTTAGACCACTATTACTTTTTCTTTTCTCTATTGGATTTAACATAAATAAGAGCATAAGTGGAAGTTTATGAACGTGATTCATAATGGTAATTTATCTTAAGTAATAATATAGATATTGAGTGAACAAAGAGGTATTAAAAATGGTCTCACTCTTTTCTTCTTCTTCTTCTTCTTCTTTTATTTTTTATTTTGTATTTTAACATAATCGATTTTTGTGATACTTTGAGTTTTTTAAAATATCACTTCCTGCCAATGAGGTCTAGCTCAGTGGAAAACGGCCTTAACTTGTAGAAAAGAGGTCTCAGGTTCAAACCCCTATGGCATCATAGTTGTGTTTGTGTGGAAAAATCTCATCCTTTGTAGTTTAGACTATCACTTATACTCAACAACAACAAAAAATATCACTTCCTAAGTCATCTTTTAAAAAAATAATTTTTCTAATCTATCACATTAATAATTATAAGATTCTATATTTATATCATCCATATATAATGTTCTCTTATCATATATTTGGCATGTTATGATACATACGAGGATAACATAATTAAAAATTACTTAACCTAATCAATGAATTTTATTAATAGTAAGCATCATAAAATTGCCAAACTAAAGACAACAGTAACATATTTAAACATTACGTAACCTACTCATCAGATTAGATTAACATGTTGGCCACATAATATATTAGACTATCTGGTAGGATTTATCATTTGACCTGTGGTCCGTGAGCTGAATATAGCATGAATATAGGATAATAATGTTCTTTTCTTAGATATTTGTCGTGCTACAGTATCATACATACAAAAGGACAATACATTAACATATGATATTAGATTAACAGTCTGACAATATAATATGTAATAGCCCGAAAAATTCAAGGTGGATTTTCATATTTTAGTGAAAAATAATATTGTGATGGAGAATGATTATGGGTATTTTATCAAGTGATTTTGGATTGAGATTATTAAATTAAGTATGTTTAATTTGAAGTTGGACAAACATGACCAAAATACCCTTATGTGTGGATAATTACCAAAATATCCTTGTAGGCCAAAAAAAAAAAAAAAAAAAAAAGAGAGAGAGAATAAGCCTAAGGGATTTTTCTTGATGAAGCTAGGATAGGTGAATTGCTAGCAGGAGGGAGATGATAATGAGAGAGAGAGAGAGAGAGAGAGAGAGAGAGAGAGAGAGAAAGGAGAAGAAGAAGAAGAAAACTAAGAACAAGGAGAAAAAGAATAGGAGGAAGAGAAGAAAAATTCTATAAGGAATTGGATCAAAAGTGTAGATTCGACAACTTCGAGAATCTCCGAAGGGTAAATTTGGTCTTTTAGCTAACTGGACATGAGGTAGGGTTTCCTGATTTCCCGATGATAGGGCTATGTCACTTTTAATCTCGGTGCTTATATATGATATTATAAATATGAATATTATTGTTGTTTTGCTCGATGAATATTATTTGATGTTATGTGGATATTATTATTGATGTTTCTCCATGGATATTATTTTTGACATTGGGTGAATATTATTATTCATGTGATGAAGCTTAAAATATTATTGTTATTATCTATATTATTATTTAGCATAGATAAATGATGTTTGCACTGCATTACATATGCATCATAAATACAGTGGTGTTAAGGGTGTGTGTGTCGTTTGACGTATATCTAAGGGGTGGGAGAAGACCTTAGATATATTTGAGTAAGAAAAAAAGTAAAATATATTCAAGTGACAGAAGCGGGGCTTGAATATAATGAGGTGATGGGAGCAGGGTCTCTAATGAAAAGTGAAAGTTGAGAAATTCATAAACAAAGAAAACTGGGTTAAGGGACAGATGGACGCTAGTTCATATTTTAGGGTATTCGGAGCCACAGTGGTAAAACACATGATATGGGACATGCAAGCTTGTTGCCCTAAGGTATGAATTAGTGGGATTATGAGGGAGTGAGTTCATGGCATCATCACATAATGCAAATTTATTCATTTGGTTTGATTGCATAACTTATATATCTTGTGTTGTTTGATGCATGACACTTTGATTAACTGTGATAGCTGACCTTGTGGGGTTTGACGGTACTCTACTGGGCATTAGAATGCTCATACCCTAATAGATTGTGCAGGATTCAAGGCGATGTTTGAGGAAGCGGGTTTCAACCAAGCTATTAGGCTTTTGTTGTTGATTTGTGTAATTAACTTTTGTAAGTAGTCAACTATTAGATAAAGATCTTAGTGTGTAATTAACTACGAGCTACTGCGACTCTGATTCTGTGTTGTTAGGTAAATTTGTAATCATTTGTGGCTCTTTTTCTCATCATATCATGGTTGTAGGATTTTATTCTTATGACTATGATATGACTCACACCCTGATTCGGGAATATTCCTTATTTTCGAATAAGGTCATGACATAATATGACATGTTGTAGGTAAGCACAAGGTACTACACCTAATCAACATATCGAAACAACAGGATGACAAAATAACATGCTAAGTTGCTAAGGATAAAATATTCCAAGCATACTATATTATTTTTTCGCCATATATGTGGTCTATTGTCATGGCCAGTGTTGAGATTTTGAGGGTCCTGTGTTTAAATTAAATTCGAGCCCTCATATGACATGAAAACAATAAATAATAAATAACCATGAATTGATGCCATAAAACAATTTTTTTAAAATTAAACTTCATTGTCAATTGCAATCACAAATCAAATTCATACCCGTTTGGTTCATGAGAAATGAGGCTTGGGGATGCGAAATCAATTGCTTTCCCATGTTTGGTAAATCCAAGCATGGAAATCGTTGCCTAACACATAGAAAAGTAGGGGTAAAGTAAAGCCCTCCTCCTCTCTTGGGTTTTGTTTTCCCTCATCGTGGGAAAGTTTGGGAAAATGAACCAACATTAAATGCACATTTTTATGATTATTTTGTCCCCATTAACAATTTAGAATTGTAATATATATATCATTCAATGCATTCTTTTTTTATTTGATTTAATATCGGTATAATTGAAAATTATACAAACTTTGTTTTCCATTTCTACTCAAAACAAACATGAGAAAGGAAATAACATAGGAAAGGAATCTTCCCGGTTATTTTCCCAGCATTACCAAACATGGTGAAATTCATTTCCCGGAAATGACATGGGAAGTGATTTCCCCTCAAATCCGTTTCGTGAACCAAACGGGGCCTAAAAGTTTTAACGCTTCAATATGACTAAGTTAAATGCTAGTATATTCATAGCAAAATAAACGGTTACCATTGTAAAGTAAATAAGCATAACTAACTTCCATAAAAACGCGCCTAATCTAGTGGTTTGGTGAGTGCATAAGTGGGAATCAAACTCCAGCCTCCAACGAGAATAAGAGCGCCATAAACCAACTTTGATAGGCGCATAATCATGTAAGTATGTTGCTCATTCACATATATTGATAAATACACACACACACACAAAAGAGCCTCTAAAAATCAAGGCCATGTGCGGTGGCACCACCCTAAGGTCGGCCTAGTCTATTGTATTACCTAACTATGAACCAAAACCACATATTCGAACTCAACTAATTAATGGTTGAGATTGACTATCTGTCCACAAATACATTAGATTATCTATGAGTGTTTGACAAGAAAACCTTATATGGCAAGAAAATATTTACCTTGTATGTTCTCTTGCTGGACAATTGCTAGCACGTTATAATACTAGACTATGAATGAGCACCAAACATTCATAAATGATTCTAATTAAAATAATAATTTAGATAGACAATCATAAATGATTCTAATTAAAATAATAATTTAGATAGACAATCTAATAACATAATATGTCAAATTAAAGTAATAAAAAAATTCTAATTTAGGGTTACCACATATGTTATTCTTTTGGGTTGCATCAACACGACACATTCGGTATTGGAAAGTGTCAAAAGTATTTAACCCACCATTGTTCCCAACCTGAATTGAAAAACATTACAAATGGGATGGACTAAAAGACAAAGGTTGGTCCATTTGGTTCGTGGAAAAAATTTGATGAGAAATAATTTCTCACGTTTTTTCTAAGGAATGGGAAATAGAATATTATTTTCCCATGTTTGATAATGCTGGGAAAGTAACCAGGAAATACCACTTTATTTCCTTTCACATGTTTGGTTTGCATAGGAATGTAACAAATTTATTATAAATATAAAAATAAAAAAAAATAAAAAAAAGCATGCTATATTATAATTCTAAATTGTTAATGAGGTCAAAATAGTCATGAAAAATGTGCATTTAATGTTGGCTTATTTTCCCAAACTTTCCTACGATAAGGGAAAACAAAACACTAGGGCGGAGAAGAGTTTCACTTTCCTCCTACCAAACGGGGTAAGGGTATTGGGTTAGGGGATGGGCCTTGTGGGTGGAAGGAAGGTATGGGTTGTTGGTTTTTAGGGTTAAAAACATACCGAGGGAAAAACAATAATAATTCTGAGTTCTGGGTTATACTAGTCTTCTGTAAATCACTATATAATCTTGAATTTTTTTTTTTTTTTTTTTTTTTTTTTTTTTTTTTTTTTTTTTTGTAATATGTTGAGTCTAGAGAGTGGTTTTAGAAACTTTCTGGGTTCTGCTACTTATATTTGGGAGTCTAATGGATGTGGGCTACATGGCTTAGTTCTGTGTTTGTGTATTTAGGATTGTTGAATATTAATCTCAGATTTTTTGCAATTATTGGCCCATTTTCGACTTATGTGGATTCCATTCCTTTGTTAAGTCTAAAAGTGGGATGGAGATTGATCACACATGTAGTTTACGCTTATTAACAGAATGAAAAACAAAGTGACTGATATCATACGAAAATGATGCAAAAAATTTGAATAGATATTTGTATAGCTCATGATTAAAATAATTCCAGACCTTGGTTTTGTAATAACAACAAAAAGAACTAGACATAAATTAATTTGGTCCAAGCCAAATTATTGGCATCAACAACTATAGGGAAGGCAACCGGCCGATTAGTGACCGCATATGACAATATCATCCTTATCTATGTGTCCCATCCCTGCGCTCGTCTCCATCTCCATCTCCGGTAAGAATTTTGAGGTAATACTCGTCCACGTCCCTGTTGGGGGATATCTCAAAAATTAGCCTTGAATCCTTAAATTTAAATATATATATATATAAAGATATTTATCCTACATTATAACACTTAAATTTCACCAAAAAATATCATTCAACTCAAGTACCACTCAATTAAACTATAAAATTTAACTAACTACTAAAAATCATCTCAATTCAATTTGAGACAACTAAATAAATATTATATTATTATAACCATACATAGTTATATTATATTCTATATTATTTTAAAGTAAATATATCACTTATCGGACCTAGTCCGGGGACATGAATAACAATACCATCTTCAGCCATCCTCAATCAAATACTTTTAAAATTCAAGGAATTTCCATATTTGTCCCCAATTTTCTCCCAAAATCTCTCCCGTTAGGCCACGACCATAGAGGAATTTCTGCCATCCCTAACAACCAAGAACATCAGAGATAGAAGGAGGCTCCACATCAAATATATGCAGAGCAGGAGAAAGCGCATATAGCCATAGAGAATACCACAATTTTGCTCACTATAAACATGCTTGGTTGAAGAATTCCAAGACTCCTGAAACTTCATTTTGCAGCGATTCACAAGACTAAAGAGAATGAGTAAGGACAAAAAAGTTTGGCTAAAAGAGTAGCAACACATATTTCCCAGCACTTGTATTTATATTACATTTTATTATGACGATTGTGTCCTTTTTAAAGTTTGGATAAAACAAGAATCAAGCAAGGACAAGATCATTCCAGAAAGAAACCCCTTTTCATTGCTACTGTATATTAATTGACAGATATATATTACAGGAAGAATATCAAAACCATAAATATCAAACTTTAACATGATCATCAGAAACACATGAAGCTCATAGAGGCAACCCCACATCAAAGATGCTTTAACTTTGGAACATTCTTCATCATCACCCTCCAATACATGGAGATTTTGATCTCCACCGTTGATGGGGTGGGCCCACTGGGGTGCTGGACCAGTCTAGGCAGTGCAGCTGAGCAGTATGCTAGACATTTCTCTGGTGTATGGATAATGCACCGTCTGTTTAAAGTTTGAAACTTGGAGAGGCCAAGAGACAGAAATAGGGTTTCATGGGGAGCAGAGTGACCAAATCTTGACAAGTGTCCTACCACCTGTAAGGCTGTAACCAATAATCCACATGCAAATCTGATTGCTTTACACGTATCTCATTTCTAACATCATTACATCGGTTGCCTCTTCTATATAGAGCCTCACTTGCAACCTCTTTGCTCTTATCAAAGGCCTTCAACAAAAAACAAAGTGATCAGCAGTAAGCTTGTGCTTGAAAGGAAGAGAGCTTGCTTGGTGTTAGTTTTGTTGCTTTTATCTGTGAGATTTTGTAAGGAGATATGGCTCAGACAGTGGGAAGGACCGTGGCAGCTCCATTGCTGTTTCTCAACTTGATCATGTATTTTATTGTAGTTGGTTTTGCTAGTTGGTGTCTTAACAAGTTCATCAATGGCCAGACCAACCACCCTAGTAAGTTCATATTATATTACCTCTCTCTTTTCTTCGTGGGTTTTCTTGTTTAATTATGAGCTCGTTCAGAATCTCTCACGGGGAGAAATACCTTTATGTGCTTATTCATATAATCACTTTGAGCGATTCAGTGTGAGTTTCAAAAAAATCACTTAAAACTACTTAAAGTGGTTATATAGAGAAGATTCTGCATAAAAAGGATGGAATATCGGCCTATCTAGAATCACTCCTAAACAAGCCCTGTGACTTTCAAGTCCTAGTGATTTTTCTTGGGTTTTTGATATCACAGTGTGTAAAAATTTTGGGCAGGTTTTGGAGGAAATGGAGCAACAATGTTCTTTCTGATATTCGCCATATTGGCTGGGGTGATGGGCATAGCATCAAAGTTGGCTGGAGCAAACCATATCAGAGCTTGGAGGAGTGACAGCCTAGCTGCAGCAGGATCATCATCAGTTGTGGCATGGGCTCTCACTGCACTAGCCTTTGGGTAAACAAATCTAAGAAATCTTTTCAATTCACATAAATAGTTACAACACACAATTAGTCAATTAGATCAACCAATTGACTAATTGAGATAATTGTTGTGTGTGTTCACAGGTTGGCATGCAAGCAAATAAGCATTGGAGGACACAGAGGATGGAGGCTGAAGATCTTGGAGGCTTTCATAATAATCTTGGCATTCACTCAGCTTTTGTACATCCTGCTACTTCATGCCGGAGTCTTCAGCAGCAAGTATGGCCCGGGTTACCGCGACACCGACTACCCGGCTACTGGTGTGGATCCAATACACAAGGGCACAGCTGGAGCAGTCCCTGCCACTAGGGTTGTTTGAGGATCTCATATAGCAGTAGTGACTTCCACATTTAGATGAGAATTGACTCTCTTTTGTTTTCCTCTCCTTTTGTGGGAGTCATAATTTGATATGGGGTTCTAAGTTTTAGTTTGTGAGTTTTGTGGTTGTAGATAGATGTAATCAGTGACCAAGTGGTGTGTTGTGCATGTTTGTACCACATATGTGGGAACTAGCTTGTTTTCAGCATTATGTGTGCATCATGCGTATAATGTATGGTTTTTTATTAAAGCTTGGTTAACATCCTCTTTGATTTAATTTATATTAGTTTGTCTTGATATTTTTATATGATATCAATCTCTCAAGTAGCCTGATACCAATCAGGAGAACAGTTCTGCATCATTTTGAATTCTGTATTTTCCCTTCAATATTCAGATTGATTACAATTGGAATGCCTCTAATTTTGTTGTAAGATTATCAGCATTATGGTCTAGGAAAGATTTCACTGAGCCAAGAAACAGAGCAACCATTAAGCTCAAAATACTGATTGTGGTAAATTCAGATTAATCCTTCATGGCAGCAAAGGGCAAGAAAATGCTTGAATCACATTCATCTACTGAATATCAGCTCCTAAGCATTAAACAGTTACAAAAGTACAAAAGGCAAACGGAAGGAAATCAAAATTTAAGGAGAAGGGCAGGGCTGTGCTCTATAAGAACAAAAAAAAACCCTCAAATTAACCTCCCCTGAGCTGATTGGACTTGATTCTTGTGAGAACTTAATGCTTAACCTTGAGTGATAAAACCTTCTTTGCGACCTTCAAAACCTGGCCGCATGAGTTTTTTCTCTCTTTTCGCAATCTTCCGCATTTTCTTCTCTTGCTTCTTCTGTGATATGTTATCTGATCTCTTCTTCTGTTTGTCTGCTTTCATCTTCTCTGTGGTTTCAACCCTTCCCTTCCACTTCTCGGCATTCTTCTGGTGCTTCTTCTTCTCCTTGTGAAGGCTTTGCTTCAACAACTTTGGATCATCATGAACCTTGATCCCAGCAGCTCTACTTGTTGCTGCTTTCCAAGAATGCTTCTTTGCGATTATCTCACCTTTCTCGGGATCTTTCTTGGCTTCTTCCAACTGTTTTGCCCTCTCAAGCTCCTGCAACTTTGACAATTTTCTCTTCTTATTCTTCTTCCCCAGCTCATCTTCATTCCCAAGTTTGACATGACCGAATGTGAGCTCCTTCGAAGCCTCTGCAGCATCTTCCCTCACTGAATCATCACTAGTAGATTTCTTTCCATCAGATGCAGTTTCTCTCTTCCGTTTCTTCGGGTCAGCTCCTTTCTTCTCATATCTCCCATGTCTCTCGATCCTCTTCCTTGCTCTCTCTGAACCTTCACAGTGCCGACCAGCCCGAAACTCCTCGATCTTACAACGAAGACGATGCTGGAGTTCTTCATATGTCACTGACCGGTCATCATCTTCTAGACCAGCCACCACAGGTTTAACCTCTATTTCATCACTGTCACTCTCATCGCTCGACTTCTTTTCCAAACTTTGTTTTAGCAAATCAAGGGTTGTCGTAGAAGACTTCTCTGGATCCAATCGTTGTCTTCGAGCTTTCTTAATGTTTTCCTTTGATTCCTTCTTTGCCGAAGCTTTGGCAGACTTGCTGAGACCCTGAAACCACGGCTTCTCATCATCGTCAATGGGTAGATAGAACCTGGCAGGGATGAGCTCAACTAACTTGTCGAAGAACTGAGAATTCTGATGAATAATAGACTTCAGATCCAGAACTGGTTTCGAATGGATGGCATGACTTGCCCTCTTCTTCTTCATCTTCAAACTGATTAAAATTATGGTAAATTCCAAGTGTCAGATAACATAAAAAAACAACGCACCACTGTTCAATTGAAAGAATCAAACCAAACCACCACAAAGAATTAATTCTAAGGATTTCTCTCTCACACACACGCACAAGAATGCCACCTCTTATTTAATCTCATGCGGATGAAGTAAAGAAAAAAAAAAAAAAAAAAAAAAAATATATCCATTGTTGGTTTATACAACCCATTACTTAAAAACTTTTACCATGATTAACTAAATTGAGCAAAGTTTCAACTGAGAGCAAGACATAGCTCAACAATGAGAAAGGACAAAGCTCTGTTGCACAATCTCATCCAATTTCAGCACCTCAAACACATTTACGGTCCATGACTCGAAATCGTAGACAAAATTGTTAGAAACCCTCAGCATATATAACCCCTCTCGTCAACAACACCCATGTTTGAGGGAGAAATACCAATAAATAATCAAATAAATAAAAGCCCTACACCCATGATTGAGGAAGAAGATACCATTAAATAACAAAACATATAAAAAACTTATAATTAATGGACAACTCCATTTGAATGGGGGTGTTAATTTTATTACAAAACTCGAAGATTAAAGCTTACAAGATTCACGAAAGTTTCAAAAAAAGAGAAAAAAAAAGGGGGGAAATCTGGAGGTATGAAAGTTTCAATATATGGTGGTTCATATCAGCATCCCGAAGCTTTAATTAAAACTGAAGTCTAAAAATTCAACATAAGCATTCTTACAGACACCGATATTTTCAGTTCTTAGGAACCCAGAAAATAATAACATTCTTACAAATGAAAGACGAAAAAATAGGCAAAAAAGAATAATTAGATTATTCGCGAACTCAAGAAATTATGGAAAGTAAAATACTTACTGAGGAAGATGATGCTGATAAGACACAAAAGTGAGCGGGTTTTCGAGAGGGATTGGGGTTGAAGACAGAGACTTCGATACAGGGAGCGTGATTCTATTGAGGTATGAAGCTGAAACCCTAGGAAGAAGAGTACGACGACGTTTTAATAACAAGATGGGACTGTCCAATTAAGCTTGGGCTGGAGAATAAACATTGGCAAACAAGAAACAAAGCAAGAGAGCTAAGGAGGCCAGCGACCTCGCTTCGACATTTCGGCTGCTGCTGGGCCTTGGCCATATAGAGGGCCGCGTAGCGTTTTCAGCTACGTTACAACTCAATCCAAATTCTTTGATGAAAATACCGAGTAAGTCCTGGGCCTTTTAAAAGAGTGTGGCCTCGCTTAGTACCGAGTAGTCTCTAGAGGGGGGCCCCAGCATTCTTTTTTATTTTTGGTTTGGCAGAGGCCTATTCTAATTTTTACCAGGATAAGCAGTAAAACCAAACAAATTATTACTGATGCTTCACTATTAATTCGAGAACTGTATTAGGGATGCCAATGGGTTGAAATGGGGGTGGGTATGCTACTTTCATCCCCATCCCTATTAAACTTTTTTCCCCCATCTCCCGTCTTCATACTCACAATATTCATATCGGGGATTCTTCATTCCCACCTTCGTTGGGGAATGGGTTCCCTGACCCACTCCATTATGGAAGAAAAAACCATTATGAAACTACTTTGTTGAAAGAAAAAAATTGGATTAGGACAAGATCATGAATATATATATATATATATATATATAATATACATATAAGACAATATAAGAATAGTTACATAATGACTAGAATTTAACTAAATATATAAGCAGCTTAAGATTCGTATAAGTTATATAAATATATAATATAATAATAGGAAATATAAAGTTTAGTTGGCACAATCACTTTAATGTTGCGTTTGGATTAGGGAAATAAACTTGGGATTTTGACAAAAGTTAGAATTTCTAAATTGACATGAACCAATTCCCATGTTTGGATTAAAAAAAAACATAGAAATTTAGAAATTCCGCATAGGAAAAAACATAGAATTTGGAGATCATAAATCCCAACTTTAAATTCTATCTAAAAATTGTCATTTCTAAAATCCCAAGAGAAATTGAGTTTAAAAAAAAAGATAACTTTACAAATAAAGGTTAAATTCCGTGTTTAAAATCCATCATCCAAACAATAAACTTTACAAATTCTAGAACATTAATTTCCGTCATTTTAAATTTCGTCATTTATGAAATCCTTTGTACTTTTAAATTTCCTCATCCAAACACACTAATATCATATTTATATATACTATAATATATCTATATATATTCTAAATGGGAAAGGGTTGGGGTTTAAAATACCATCACCGCCCCTCCCTGAATACCATACCCAAAAAATTCTCCATACCCATCCCTATACCCCTTTTTTTATCCTTCATACCTGACCCATTAGGGTCCGAATCCCCACGAAGACCCTTACCCGCGGGGAAAATGTGTCTGTAATCTGTATAAGCCTTTTTTTTTTTTTTTTTTTTTTTTTTTTTTTTTTTTTTTGTCATGACAGAAATGAGCCCCACCATTTGCATCCAAGTACGAGTTCACCTCCCCATAAAGTAGATTAATTTAGTGTAGATTAGAATATTACTTGTATTAAAAAATAATAATTAGAAGAAACAGATACGAGTAGAATGCGGGATAATTACTTGACTTCAAGCGGTTATCTTTCTTGAAAGAAAAAAAAATTATGTTTAACATACTATTTATGGAAGACGCACAGATTTTTGTGAAGAAGAGTGGCAGGACTAGCTTCCATTTCCTCTTGTGGTCAACAACACATATTTATTACTTGATGACCAATAAAATAGATTTTTCAAAATTTTCCAACAATTACAAATGCATAATATAAATTTTTTTTATGAAATTTTGCAGTTAGGGGGGATGGGCACTTCCAGCCGAAGTGTGGCTCCATCTCAGGTGAGGACTGTAAAAACTATCAGCCGTATTTGCCAAAAGCTTGAGTTGATGAGAGTATTGAAAGAAACTACATTAGACATTTTCATCCTCCAATGAATTTGAATTATAATTTTGTATGTTATGCATATCATATTGAACGTAAATGTGAAATTTCTCAAGAGAGATAGAGAGGAAGGTACATGACAGACTTCACATACGTTTTTCTCTAAAGAGAGCAAAGAAAATAAACATTTCAGGAAAGCTTTTCCAGCAGATGTTATGTCAAACATTCTATTATCTCAAAAACGAATGGAGCCTTGAAGGCATTAACATTCTCACTGGATTCCTTTCATAATCAAACAGATACTGATATAGAAGGAATCCAGTGAGATTACAAAACTACAAGATGACATGATTTCCATTTCATTGTAGTATTTTAAACATGCTAGAACTATAAGAATAAATTAAGCTTGAAGTACTTTAAAGGTTGCGGCCACAACAGAATGGGCTTCCACAGAGACACTGGGAAAGCCTTCACAGGATGATCATGGTCATCAAAGTCAAAGCCATAGTCTTGCAACAGTACAGACATTAAAAAGTTGGATAACAATGCCAAGTAAATAGTAATATCGAAGTTATCAGATTTTGGTGAATCTTTCTTACCCAAGTGAGCTCCTCCATAGCAGCAACGGTCTTTGTTGTGAAAAGGGCAACCCGCACAATAATGGAAAAATCTAATTAAGACAATTTAGTGTGCTTCTACTAATGATCATGCAGGACGGAAGAAATTTTGGCATAGGCATCCCAACTAAGATTGCAAACTCAACAATCAAAAAGAGATATAGCTTAAAAAAACCAAGCCATAACAATACAAATAAAACTCTTAAAAAAAAGATGTGGAAAACTATCACAAAAGGATATGTGAAAAGCTTCTACAAAGCAGAGGTAAAAACTATACATAAAGCTCAAAGAGTCTCTGTAACTTATTCTAAAAATAAAGAAACTACAAAAAGGATGATAGTGGAGATTTGACGCCAGCCTGTGATGGGTGGAGGAAAAGCAAAACCAAACCAAGACAAATAGGGAAAACCTTCTGTCAATGAAAATGAGGGAAGAGAGAAGGAAGGAAGAGAGAAAGGGAGAGGTGAGGAAGAATATTGGCCTCCTCTCTCCTCAAAGTGAAAATGACGCTAGGAGTGTTTTTTTGTTGGAAAAAGGGCTAGAACAACAGTTTATTCTTAAAATAATCTTTGTTATGTATACAGTGTATTTTGTGATTAATTATTAGATTGGATACACTTCAACAAAAGAAAATGTGGCAATAGAAAGCCTCAGGTTGGAATAACATATGATGAGAGACACTCCTATTAATAGCAGTAGGAAAATTTGATTCCTTTGTGTTTGGGTTGCAAAGATAAGTGGGATTGTGTTACAATTCCGCACTGGCACTGTGTCACAAACGTAGAACCGCAGTAACATTAGGCGCAAAGGGTTTCTTTCTTTTATGCAAGGTACCTAAAATCTCTTTAATTTCCACAAAAATAAAACAATGCCAGGAAGAATTGGGGTTTACTGTTTCAAAAGCAAGCAAAATGATCAAGTCCATTGCTTCCCATATATGCTTAAAAAGTGATGAAAACGAAATGTGCCAAACCATTTTTTTGTTTTGGACTTTTGAATTGATGAACGCTCTTTGTTGGAACACTGAGGCAGTATGGACAGTAACATATTCCAATTAATTTCTTTGAGAGCCTTCTTTCTCACACCCTTTTTTTTAAAATGAAACTAGAGCGAGCGACTAATGCATTTCTAAGTCTTCATCAAATTATAACACATACATATTCAGATTATCGTTTTGAGTGAACTCGTACTTACCATATGACGTGGTGTTACAAACACAAAGAATATACACAAATGCATTTCTAAGTCTTCATCTCTCATTACTCCATAATATTTACAACCCTAAAAGTGACGTCATCATTTCTACTACTCAGAAATATAAGAATATGATTCTAATACTTTTATTGTAATAGAAAGATAAAAATGTATTATATGTGCGTTAGCATGTCTAAATATTGGCACTTTGAAATAGTATATTCATAGATAATGAACTACAAGTGGTGAAATATACAATATGGATGACAGCTTGAGAACAATTGTATGCATACAAGACTTATCCTATTTGGGAAAGAAACAACAAAACACAGAGAAACCAAAGGGATACAGATGACGCTTGATATTGCATTATCAAGTAAATAATGGTGACGGGATGATGGCAATGTGTGCCTACCCAAGCGTGCGGGGGGGAAGTGAGGTAAAGACAAACCAAAGGGCTGACTGGTTGACCAAAACTGGAGCATAATTGGTGTTTTGATTTTCAAAAGGTCAAAAAGTTTGCTTGGGAAAGGTATATGTAGGGGGGTGGTCAAAGTAGAAGCTAGCTTGAACTTGAACCAGCTGCACCCAAATTGGGTTTAGTGCTTAATGAGAGATTTGGATAAAGAAAGAGGAATTAATTAATCTAATCTTGATGAGTCAAATACTTTTTGTTGATATCATTTATTGGGTTGAAAGTAAATCCGACATGAACTAGAGTAGTCGGCAATGAAATTGATAGTTTTGTGATTGATCTACGACAACAAGTTTGGTTAGCCTTTTTTCTTCCTAAAGTTTCTGATGTCGATGCATTAAGATAAGGGTTGGCTCCAAAGGGAGAGAAGTAAAACATCTAATGATGCTATATATTTTTTATTTTATAAAATAATAATTGATTATTGATGTAGAAAAAAGTACAAAACAACTATAGTGCATCTTCTTTAGTGACCAAATGCCGAAATGATATTTTACCTTAATAAAAAGCTAGTAAACGTAGTTTGGGATTAGTTCGACAGCAACATTATAAACTGAATTTATGTATAATTTTTTTAGTTATACAAATTCCCAAAATTTTGTACTTGAAATAATGAACAATTATGCAATTGCAACGACTTCCGATCCGTATATATTTCTGGAATAAGAGTCTTCATATTGCGTTTTTCACGTAGATATTGTGCTTGAATATAAGCGATGATAAAGTTTAGGAGTTAAGCATTTCATAGTTCTTTATTTAAGGGTTTATATATATATATATATATATGCCGTCCATGAATTTGTTTAAGTGCCTTACTTTCATTTAATTTTTCACCTATTTTGATCACATGATGAACTTTTGAGAGTAAAAGGTGTATTTATATGTTATATTTAAACTCGCTTAATTCCCGACAACATAGTTCGTTTTTTTTACTAGTTACATTTCCTATCAATAAAATCCTATTATTATTCTCTCAAAAAAATAAATAAATAAATAAAAGAAGATAAAAATAGATAGAAATTAAACAAACGTGATAGCAAGGATGAAAGTCACACATTTGAAACAAAAAAAAAAATCATGGACAATAGACTAAAGTGAGAATCGAGTAATCATTTTTGTACTATTGTTACAATTAACTCTAAATTTGGCATATTTTATTTATGTGTAGAGAATCTAAATCAAACCTAGTTAATTACCAACTAGTCTCAATTTAGCGATATTTGTCTTTAGTTGGTTAGAGGAAGTCTCATGTTTAACTCACATAGTTGATGAGGACGATAGTTAAAGATACCTAATTGTGATATAGCTTTGTTGTAGGTGATTTATTGGTCCTTATAAAAATATATTATAGATATATTCCAATGGTTTGAAAAAAAGAAGAAGCTAAGTAGTTAATTTCTATAGTAGGGATAGCCATAATCCAATCTAAGTTGAAGTATCATAATTAATAATACTTTCCCATTATTAACAGTGAGGTGTTGAACCAAGTAAAACCTTGGATTCTGTTTAATGTGTGGTCTTATGAGTTTGTTGCCTACCTGATTAAATGTCAAAGAATTTAGCCCCTTCTTTCTTTTGTGTAATGAGAACTTCATTTGTCAAGAAAAAAAAAAACTTACAAAATTATGGAAAAATTATAAATTTATGACAAACAATTGAAAATTAGGGAAAGTTTCAATTTGAAAATTATTTTCCATAAACAAACAAACACAATATGGACACAATCAATTAACAAAAGAAATGATGGCTGATGAATAATTAAAATGCATGGGGAAATTAAAAAAATTCAGTTAGTTGCTTTTTTATTAGAAGGATTTACAAATGAATTGTATTTTACTTTTATCCATGAGAGAATGACGATTAAGAAGATAAAATACCACAAAATGAAGAAGAGATAGATTAAGGGAGCTTATTTTCCCACTATTATTTTTTTCACTTACACTCTATTTTGGTCTTTCTCTTTCCTATTCTACCCTTGCCCTACATTAAAGTTCCGATAGCTTAAATTAAGAAAAGTTAACAGAAAAAATAAAAAAAATAAAAAATCGCAGCGTCTTCTTCTCCTTCATTGTGTCTTTCCCACTTCTCCTACCCAAAGCTACTCTCAGAGCAATTCATAGAATAGAACAATCATTCTCCTATGGTCCTACTCAAAGAAAATACTCTTTAATTATTGGTGAAAGGTTAGCTATGGATGAAGGCCAAACATTAAAGTCTAAGTTCTAGAGGATTTTAGACATGGTGGGTATCAGTGATTTGAGTGGAATGACAGAGTTTAGTAATGCTTCTAATTCTCAAGATACTATGCATGGTATGTTTAATTTCTTACTTAATATACGGCAAGGGTTTGGCAAAATGAAGTAAAAATAAATTAATGTTGGGTAAGGATTAAATAGGAAAAAAAAGAGAACAAAATTGATTAAAAAGTATTAAAAAGAAAAATGTGTAAGTGGAGAAAAGGGGAATAGGAAAATCAGCTCCCTAGATTAAACTCAAACCTTTTTTTATTTATTGATAAACTCAAACTTTTTTGAAATAACATTGAACTAAGTTTATACTCAAAATATATTTTTTAATATATACTAGCCCCTTGGCACACGCTCATGCGTGTGCCAATTGATTTTGTTTTTTTGTTTTTTTAATTATTGTAAGAAACACCGAAAGCTATGGTTTGGGGTCCCAAGGAATAAGCAAGAGGGCAGGAAATGTAATTGAGAATCACTTTGACCCATGTTGCAATTGTGTGTGTGTATATAATTTTTTTTTTTTTTTTTTTTTTTTTTAATTATCTTTAATTAGTTTATTACATTGCTTTTTACCGGCTAAGATAGCAACGGTCAACCCCATAGACTTCAAGTCAAATTTGCAAATTCAAATAGGTTATGTTATGTGTACTACAGCTAAAGATATCATGGACTGACCTTAATCAAGTTTACCTACCTTGACCATTAATATCTCAATTCTCAATTCTCAATTCTCAAGTGGCTCTTTGAAAGAAAACAACCGTCTGTGTCATTAGACTAAATAATCATCGACGTATTACGAAAATTTATACGTGAAGGAAAAAATAGGAGCCAACCACAGCTTAAATATCGCTTTAACTTTTAAAATTGTAATCACACACAGGGCAAAGGTTAGGTTCTTAGATGTTTTTCATTTGAGTGCAGGGTGCAGTGATCAGATTTGTTGGTGCACTGCACTGACACATAAGCTGAACGAGGATATAAGAAAGAGAATAAAAGAATATACTCTTTAATGTTTTTACCATCAAGATTTAACTATTTTGATGACGTGAGGGAATGACTGCAGGTGAAATTGTGCGGTTAAAGCCTTTGATATTTATGCTTACTTTTACTTTTAACCGAATACCATTATTGTAGGAATTTTGCCCATTTATGACTTAGAAAAGTTACTTATTGATAGTCCACCCAGATTAGCATCATTTCATGCATAAATAGTTTTTACCCTTACAGAGCTTACCAAATAAAAATGTCAAAGTAAAATGATTTGCACAAGTCTTCCGTCACACCCTCAATCAACAGTTCATAGAGAGAGATTAATTACACTTTTGCAAAGCCGTCCAATGGGTGAATGCTCTCTAAAAGCGAACTACTTCATTATTTAGAGAAAGCAACACTTTATAAAAGGCCTCCCGTACACAGAAAAAACTTATGTTATCTCATATTTTATACATTTTTAATCTATTTTTCTCATCATGCGATGAGAGACGGGACGGTCTCAAGATAAGGGCAACCTGCCCAAGTAAGATTTTTTTTTCCCCCTATAGTTAGTGTATAGGTTTAAAGCTTAGTCCAATCCAAAATCTAACCTCCAGCCTTAAAAGAAATCTAGCCCAACTCATTTTAACATTCTGGATCCGTAAAGAGAAAGGTGAATGAAATATATCACCATAGAGCGGGAAATTAAACCTCGACTTCCAGTTGATTTGAGTTGCACACCCGTTGAGAGTATAAATGCATTTCTCAAAGTGTATATATATAATTTACTAATGAAACTATATATGAAACCGACTACATGCATCTTTTATAAACTTGCACTAAACATATGCATGGTTCACTTATGAAGTAATGTTTCTTGATCGCGTAAACATATTCTTACAAATGCACTGACAAGAAAGGGGGAAAAAACTTTAACATAAATTTATCTTATCTAGCAAGGATTCCATATCTATGAATCTTGCTTTATTGTATTGAGCAAATCTTGTATACGTACATACTTAGATACAATCGTATAACTAAGATCTTAATTAAGATTTCTGTAATCATACTAATTTTTAAAGTAATTCTCATCAATGATTATTGGCTCCTAAGTTCTTAGTGAAATTCCAACTCAACAAAAAAATATCAAGGGCCAAAATGAGTTTTACAACGGATCATCATGAACTGTGACAGACTTAATTAATTTTAAAGATGGGATTAGACAGTAAATGTTTCTAGAAACTTGGTTAATTAAAATTCCCTTCCAACGAAGAAAAGACAAAGCAAAGATTAGTTAAAAAATTAGGGCTTTGAACCCCACATCATGCCCTGAATTTGATCCTAATCTTTTTTGAAATGACACCCGGCCTTAAATAAAGAAAGAAAACAAAGCAAAGGGTTAATAGAATAAGGAACCCACATGAGCAGATCTTTCTAGCTTTAAGCACGTACATTCTTAGCTGTTAAACAAGTTCAATTGATCTCACTTTTCTTGATTATCCGTACTAAACCCGGATTAGTGTTGTCTGGAAATAATTAATCAGGGAAAATCTGATTTGATATTGTGACTAAGAAACGTATCAACATTTCATGCATTTTAAGGTTGGTGGCTGAAATAAATAAATAATAAAAATTAGTCTCTATACACGCGCTTCGGCGCATGCAGAAGGTTTTTATTTTTAAATTTAAATTTATTTTAGAATTAAAAAAAATAATGAGTAGTTATCTTAATATTTGTATTAACTAAAGACATTTTCTGGTATATGAAATGTTTTACAATTCTTTGCATTTTGCAATATATATAAATAAGATTTTATGATGGTGGTAAAGGCAAATAATATAGAGTAATAGTAATCTCTTTCTGATTGTCTTTGTTTATGGAAAATAAAAGCAACAAGCATGGACGGTAAACAAATAGCATTAATAATCAAATTAAAATGCATGTATATATAATTTTTTTGCTAAGATTTCAAGAAACTAACAAGTAACAAATCCTTATCCTGAGTTATTATATCAATATGTCACCTCGTGTAACGAATATAGGGGAATTATTAAGGGCCAGTTTGGTATTGCTGTGTTGTGAAAATTATTGCTATCAGATTTGCTATGAGAGAAAGCAGTTTGGCGTTTGGTAAAATTTTTGTGAAAAGTATTGTTGGTATTGATTTTATGCATAATTAAAAAAATGATTGCCGCATAATCATTAAACCCAGCACCTCTTCAAAATTGATTCATGCATAATCAGAAAATGAAAGCACCTCATTATCTGCTTTCTCTTATAGTTTTCTCTCATATCAATTTTTAACAATAAGTGATTTTCTCACAGTTTACCAAACTGGTTGAGTTCCTCAAAATTTAAAAAAAATCACTTATCACCCTAAATAAGCAATGCCAAATTGGCACTAAGTGATTTTTTTGATACCTTAACTTGACAGTGTGTGTGAGAGAAAATTCTCTTCTTCAATATTGCTTATTTTATAAAAAAAATTTGAGTGATAACGTTTCCCCACGAATATATAAACCTAATAAGTTTCCCCAAAAATAATTCAAATTCGACGGAATTTGTCCCAAAATCTATCAACTTATATATGGACAGATCATCATCAGTTTTTCACACCATCAGCCTCACCCAGAAAGCATTACAAGTTCACAACATAAAAAATCCACGCCGCGTGGGTCCATAAAGCATCATCATACCAAAAATATCATAGAAAATAATAAAAGGCAACACGTGTCCCTTTGTGACGTTCCAGAACCATCAATGTCCTGAGAATTATAGTGCCCCAGTGCCCAAAATGGCATCACCAAATTATATTTAATTCATGTGCAATGGTGATTCCTTGGAGCAATCTCCTTAAGAAGTAAGCAAATCCAACACCTGGAAAAAACCCATTGGTCTTGTGGTAATTTTCAACTTGAAAAACTCCCCCACCCACTAATTTTGTGATTATAAAATGTTTTAGACTATGCTTAGTAAGCTATGGAGCTACTAATCCTTCTTGTCCAAAGGCATACGTGGCCTCAATCCATGGGAGCCCTACTTTATCTCTTGTCTCACTTTAGCATCAAGACAACTTAAGCTGATGGATTTAGATCCTTCCTTGATTATGTCAGGCAGTAGAATAGCATGTTTTCGGATTCCTAAAACGCCCTTGTGTGAGCCAAACATTTTCATCTGCTTGACTGAATCATTGCAGCCACATGATTGCTTTAATATTTGAGTGTTGATCATGTTGATGTTAAATCACACCTCAAAGGTGAGGGCACAAAGATGGCACATAAAGATTTTTCTACTGTGCGCATTTAATGAGTAAGCGAGTTTATCATTCTCTAGAAAGGTCAATCACAATTCATTAGATTCTATTCTCGTTAAATGAGCATTCGAATCAATAACGCACCTATAAAGTGATTAATTAAAGGCACAAAACCATTTCAGACAAATTATAAATGGAAAAAGAGTGTGGCAGGGTGCTTTTCTCATTACAATTTTGATGTGATCAACTACTCTTGGTCTAGTGGTAGACGTCTTGTATTCGGAACCTCATTTCTAGTTGATATAGAGGAAAAAAAAATAAAGTCAATGAGGTATAGTCTAATAGAAAGGGCCTTGATTTTCATACCAGTGGTCTTAGGTTTCAACCTTATGACACTTTGACAGTGTATATGGAAAAAACTCCCCTCCTCGATACCGCTTGTAAATAATAATAAAAAATTGATGATGGTATTTGTGAGAGATCAGATCACCGTACCTCAAACAGTGGAAAGTATAGGAAGGATTTGAAAATGACGGTTGACTGATGGAACAAAAGTATGGGCTATGGTGCAGATGTATAAATATGCAACAAGCACTAGCCAAAATGCCACAGGATTTGGAAGACAAACTTTAGGTAGCATACCTAAGCACAACACAAAATAAAGTTGTGCTTTCACATGTATTTGGGGGTGATGGCAGGTCATCAAATGGGTTGGGGTATAATAGAAGAGGAGGGCTGGAGAAAGGGTCCTTGGACTGCTGAGGAAGATAGGTTGCTTATAGAATATGTAAGGCTTCATGGTGAAGGCAGATGGAATTCTGTTGCTAGGCTTGCAGGTAACATATATATATAGATGCAACTTCACTCTCTTAATCTCAGCTCAAATTTTAATATGCATAGAATTTTACCCTTTTTTATTGTTAATAATTTTTACTGCCAATGGCCATTTTTCTTGTGCGGAAATTGAAAAAATGTTTGGTTTCTGTTTTTTTTTTGTAGGACTGAAAAGGAATGGAAAGAGCTGCAGATTGAGGTGGGTGAATTATCTGAGGCCAGACCTTAAGAGGGGGCAGATAACTCCTAATGAAGAGAGCATAATTGTAGAGCTACATGCTAGGTGGGGGAACAGGTAAATATTTTTATATACTTTTTGGTTCTTTTTTTGTTTGAGGTTATTTGGTAATATACCAAATTTCTGTGGTGAACAAATTCAGATGGTCAACAATTGCAAGAAGCTTGCCTGGTAGGACTGACAATGAGATCAAGAACTACTGGAGAACCCATTTCAAGAAGAAGGCAAAAGTGCCTTCTGATGCCTCCGAGAAGGCGAAAACTCGTCTACTAAGGAGGCAGCAGTTTCACCACCAGCAGCAACAGCAGCAGCAGCAGCAGCAGCAACAACAACAACAACAGCAATTGCAGCTGATTAATCAAGCAGAGGTGAAAAGAATCATGGCCTTATTGGATGAAAACGACAATAACAAAATCTCATCCTGGCCTCAAGTGAAGCAAGACATGGACACTTCTTCTGCTGCATACCCTCACAACACAGCTGATCATCAGGAGCAAGGCTTCTATTCAATGCTCAATGGCAATGTGTATGTGCCTGAAGCCTCCAGTGAGGACAGTTTTCTGTGGGATGGTTTGTGGAACTTGGATGATGTCCATGGAAATTTTGGCACAGCAGCAGGCAAAGCTAGCTTCCACAACTTGGTGGTTCCTTTCTGTTAATTAAAATTCGGGCAGCTTTTGATTTTGTTTGGTGTAATATTTACTAGCTTGTATCACCAAAATGATCCAAGGCTCTCTCTCTCTCAAAGTGGAGTGGAATTTGGGTTGCAAAAGATATGCAATCCAGGCTTAATTAGCTATTTATTTTCCAATAAATTGTCGACCGCTTTAATTTGTATGAGAATTGTAATCAATGGAAAGTTGTTCTTGGAAATCAAAATTTCATGTTAGTTTTGAAGCATAGACTTGCATATTTTTCATACAGGTTTCACTGTCTCTTCTCTCTCTTCTTTTCTGTCTTGATCAGGATGAAAACTGATAGTAGTTGTCATTTGTACTTCGAGAAACATGAAAGCATACATGATTAGTTACTTAGATTAACTTATGTCAAGCTTTTAGTGACATCCTTGTCGTCACTTTACTCTTTTTTATGATATGGTTTTAAATAATGGATTAAGGGAATGCATGCAATCAATATTGTAATCATTAAAAATGGAGGGAGATTTCACTAAAAAATAAAAAAAAAAAAAAAAAAAAAAAAAAAAAAAAAAAAAATCTCCGATGGAAAAATGCAATCCTATTGTTTTCTACTCATTCAAAACAATATTATTCTCTAGAAATTTCTAAAGACAGGAACTTATTACACCAAATTTTGTTCAGTAAATAAATAATATCCAGAGTAGCACAGGTAGGAAATAAATGAAACACTACCACATAATTGGAATTTAAAATAATAGCGTCTCTAGTACTATTTCTTTTGTTTGTTTTTTTAAACAAAATATATTGTAAACTACTCTAATGTGCGAAAAGTGATATCAAACTCACGTGCAAGGAGGCGGATATACTGTTTTGATCAACTGACCTAACCCACATTGATAGTAATAGTCATTTCTTTTTCTCAAATATCATAGATGATAATTAACCCACATTAATAGTAATATTTGTTTCTTTTACTCAACTCTCATGGACGATAATTATTAAAGACGATGAAAAGTCCAGTCCAATTTTGTGCTTGGATCAATGAACTTGGACTGGGATGTTATTAAGCCCACCACCATTTTAAGAGGACAAAAAAGAGAGTTGGATAATTTTTCGTCAAACAGCCCAAACAAACGTACCAGCGATAGAAACAAAGGTCGCATTTTGTTCACCTTCAGCTTCAATTTTCTTCTCCGGCTATCTTCAACCGTCTCCGGCCATTTCGCCGCACCGACGACCATCCCCAGCCTAAGCTCTGATTTTCACTGCTCTCTGGATCTCTCACCCTCTTTCTCACAGATCTCGCAGCTATCTCCAGATCTCAGAGCTCAATCTCTCGCATCTCAGTCACAGGCAAGGAAGTTTGTTTTGTCTTTTTTATTATTTATTTTTTATTATTAATGTATTTGTGAAAATTGTCTCATGTTACTCTTTTCTGCGGTTGCTGATAAAAACTAAGTTGGGTGCAGAAAATTGAAGCTGGGTTTTGCTAAATGGAAAAGTTATTTTTAACATGGTTGGGTGTTTGTGTGATGCTTAACTGGGTTGGGTATTTTTCTGATGCTTAGCTGGTGGTAAAGACAATGGTAATTGTGTTAGGCACTGGTTCTTCTAGAACAAAGACAACCCAGAAGTTGAAATATCATATTTGCTCGAAACGTTTAGAAAAAAACAATGTGCAGTTAATCCTGCATTTAGTCTTTCTCCCATAGTTCTGTAATTTCCTATTTAGTTGGCGTGTTTTGAATCTATGTTCAGGCCAAACATATACTAAAGAATGATAATTTGGCGCCATAACTAAATTTACCTTATCCTGCATATAGTTTCCTGGTTTGTGTGATTTTAATCCTTCTGTAATAAAAGTTCTGGCTTTAATACGTTGTCTTGATCTATTGTTCGAAACATTACCTTTCTTGTACCTTTTGCATTTCTTATTGGTCAGCCACGTTTACATCACAGGATTTGAGATACTATGCCTTTGGAAGCTTGACGATGGCATAGCGTTTCACTAACAATGCTCATGCCGATATGCCATAAAACTTTGAAAAAAGAAATGGAGACTAAAGCCTGAGCCATGCATATCACTAACAGGTAAATATCACTGATTAGCGCTGATAGGTTCTTTTTATAAATGGAGCTGAAGACTGAACCATGTATATCACCGGGAACTCTGCTTCGTTACTTGTTTGTTGCTGATATACATCTCAGCTATATCAAGACTGATATAGTGTCTGTTGCAATGGAGATATTGGTTATCACATTTTAACCTGTTGAACTCACAATATGGTTCTTCTTGCTTAGTTGTGTTGGTTTTGGATACGGAGATGGACATTTGTGAGCATGAGTGTTCTTTTTAAGTATCATTTAGTTCTAAATATGATCCTCTTCCTTATTTTGCGAGAATGGAGTTAAACAACAACACTACATCTTCCACCAAGTTAAACTTATGTTTAATAGAATTTAGTTTGTGTTTTTATAGGTTTTGCACAAACAAATCTATTTTCTCATTTTCTTCTCTACTCATGAATTTTACTTGTCTAAATTCTGTGGTTTGCGATTGCAGGGATTTTATGTGATCCTAAGAAAAATTAGACAGAAAACAAATTTGCATTTTGATTAATTTGTGTTGTGTTATTTTGGTATCAGTAAATTTTTGTTCTAATTCTTGTGTTGATATAACGGATATCATGGATATCTTGTTATGAACTTGGTTGAAATGAAAAGCTTTCTGATCAGTTTTGGTAAATATGTCTTCCTTATTTTGTTCTAGGTTGTGCAAATAATTGAAATTATAACATGGTTGCTTTTAAATTTCAGTGTCATTTTTAATAGTTAAGTTCTGATTCGAATGAATTATATTTTATGCCATCAAGATATATTGAAGATATTATCTTTTGTAAAATTTATTTTATCAATATATTTATGAATCAATATGAGAAATTGTTATCTGGCAAAATGATTGGGTTCAAATATATTGTAAATCAAACACAAAATAATCTTATCTAGCAAATCCATCTTCTTAGTCCCATATTAGATCAAACTCATCATAGTATTATTTCTCAGCTAAGGTGTGAAATTTACTTGCAGATGACAATAAAGGTGGTACAAAAAGATGGGAGAGAAGACACCTTGGTTCATTAAGTTTATTCCTACTTGTAATTTTGATATCTTCACAAGCGCGTGCACAATGCCCTTCTTTACCTTCAAGCCCTAGCCCCAGGCCTACAAAAATGGTGGGACCCAGGAGACACATCCTCCCACTCCTCCTCTTCTCTGTCTCCGTCCTCTTCTTCTTCTCCTACTACCACTCCTCTCTCCCCTTCTCCTCCCCAGACCCAAACCCAAACCCTACTTTCACTCTCCGTGCCCAAGACCCGAACTCTAACCCCAATTTCACCTTCATTGTCAAGGTCCTGACCTTCAACCGCCTCGAATCTGTTGCTCGCTGCCTTCGTTCCCTCGCTGCTGCCGACTACCTCACTGACAAGGTCCAACTCCACATCTACATTGACCATTTTGCACTTGGGGATGCATCTTCAAATGTTGGTCAGAAGTTGCAGGAGTCACATCGGATTTTGGAGTTTGTAGATGGGTTTGAGTGGAAATATGGGGACAAGCTAATCCATTACCGGACTGCCAATGCGGGCCTGCAGGCCCAATGGTTGGAGGCCTGGTGGCCCAGCTCGGACAACGAGTTTGCGTTTGTTGTGGAAGATGACTTGGAGGTCTCACCACTTTATTACAAGTTTCTAAGAAGCTTGATTGTGAATTACTATTACAATGCCTCCAACTATCGTCCATACATCTACGGGGCTTCGCTGCAGCGACCAAGGTTTGTCCCAGGTACCATCCTATTTTGTTTTCTTTGTGTTTTTTGGAATACCAATCTTTGAATGCCTTGTCTCTAATTCAATTTCTAAAAGAAAGTGTAAAAGGGCTTATGCTTAGTACTGGCACTGAATTGATTTTACTTTGGGCTTTTTCTGATACTGGTTATCAGATCCGAGTGATGTAAATCATGCAAGAACGTTTATAAAACAAATCAAATTTCAGTTTTGAATATTTGGATTTTAATAAATCGGTGAAGGAAAAACAAAGGTTTCAGAAGAGAATTTGTTCCACTTAAATCATCTTTTGGCTTGACATATTTTCACTCTTCTTATTCGGGAATAAAGAAAGGAATTTAAAAGTATATATATATATATATATTTATAATTTTTTATTTATTTTTAAATTTCCTTTTAATTAGTTTGATGCTGGCTTGTAGGTAAACACGGGAACAAAATACAGTTGGATGATAGAACACGACTCTTCTTGTACCAACTCGTTGGCACTTGGGGTCAGCTTCTCTTTCCTAAACCTTGGAAAGAGTTCAGGTTGTGGTATGACAATCACAAGGCAAAAGGCATTAAACCATTTCTTGATGGCATGGTACTTTTTTATTTTTACTTTCTAGAAATATGTTTCTTGATTTTTTTCACTTATTACTCAGTTGAGCTCTGAAATTTATGTGCAGGTGACAACAGGGTGGTACAAAAAGATCGGAGAAAAGATATGGACACCTTGGTTCATTAAATTTATCCATACTCGTGGTTATTTTAATATCTACACCAATTTTTTACATGAGAGAGCGCTTAGTGTCTCTCACAGGGATGCTGGTGTTAACTATGGGAAAACAGCTGGGCCTGATTCCCATATACTGGATGAAAGTTCTCTTGATTTTGGTTTTTGGGATATGCAACCGTTGAGTGATTTGAGGTGGTATGATTTTTGTTTCAGAGAAATATTTCCCGAAAGAGTTGTTGGGAGCCTTGATGAACTTGGGTCTGTTCTTAATTCTGTGCAGAAACAAGACACTGTTATTATTGTGAGTCTGTTTGGGGTTCCAGAGATGGTAATTAGGAACTTGCTCTGCCACTTTGAGAGTCTAAATTTGTGGCACTATGTACTTATTGGCTCCGAATCTGACTTCCTGTTTGATCTGGCAAGAAGAGGACATCCAGTAATTGGTACAGACCAGTTTCTAAGGAGTGTAGGAGCTCACAAGTTGACGTCTTTCCAGGATTCTAATGTGGAAATGATCAAGGAAGTATTAGTCAAGGCCTATCTACTGAAAAAGTGTTTAGAATCTAGGTACAATATTTGGGTGGTGGATGGGAACGTGCTGCCTGTCAACAGTGACCTATTTATTGAATCTCATCCTTCGTATGATTTCTATATAGGGAAGAGCTCAGAGCTTTTCTTTGCCAGAAGATCATCCTCTGCACGAAGTATCGGGGGCAATGATTTTATATCCAAATTTGCAATGATGGTGAACTCTTTGCTAGCCAAAAGACACAGCCTAAGTTTTGGGTATATAATGGCAAAGTTTTTGGAACAGAAGGGTGTGAGGGTTAAGAATCTTGATGAGACAAGCTTAGGTCGCAGGATCGGTAACGGAAACGTTAATCAATCCTTAGGGGATGGAAAACAGATGGTATTTTGGTCTAGTGATATGGCTTCAGATTTACTTCAGAAGCGGCTTCAAGAATTGGGTATTTGGATTGTAAATGATGACTTTTCTTGCAAGGCTGTTGTTTGTCACAAGTCATAGCATCTTTTAGCGGTTATACACATTTTATCTCTTCATTTCATTGTAACCTATTTGTATTTTCAATTTTGTGGCTAATTTTTCCCTTAGGCATGATTCTCATTTGCCAAATTTACAGGAGATTTTAGAACCGTACTGGATGACTGCAGGTAAAGGAAGCCCGTCCATTCAAAGTTGCACTAAACTAGCTAGACCCTTTTACTTTTAACTGAGTAAGTATATGTTTACTTACCAAATTGAATGTAGAAGTGTAAACGAAGTACGCAAGGAATGGATAGTTTAGTCCAAATATGAGCGTTGGGCAAGTGATTAAGAGCAGTTACACCTGAATCCGAACTCGTGTTTGAATCCTCCTTTAAATATTGCTTATGTTTTATCCATTCACACTTCTGTTTTCTGTCATGCACACCTCAGCAGTTTTAGTGGGAAACACTTACAATTGCAAAGCCTCAAAAAGTAGGATACTTTTTTCTTCTTTTTTTTCGAAGGAAAGTACGATACTTTATAGAGCCAAAGTGAACGCAACAACTTTACAAAAAGGCCTCACTATATGTAAATTTCACAAGATCCTATATACTGTTGTTAATATTGGACAGCACTTACTTAAGATCAAACAATAACTTGGATAAGAAAATGATAATGCAAATTAATACCAGAGCATTAAAGAATTTAAGTGGGTCGGCTAGTTGCAAACATTCTTTGAAGACAACGATTAACAAAATGAAACACATCGATCTCAAATCATGAACACTGATATGCGTTCTATAGGCATGCATATTTTTGTTTGATACAAAGTGTGAAGGGTAAAGGTAAATACTTTACTAGGCCACTAACTACTAAAGGGTGTGCAAGTTTAAAACTTTTGTGGGACTTTAATGCCATATGGGAGGATGAGTGAGGGTAAAATCAAATATTTTACTAGGGTACTACTAAAGTGCATGTAGAGAAAATTTTGGGTGGAGCCTTTCTGCCATTTAGTAGGATGAGTGACAGGAAGTCTCGACCCCAGTTTATTCTCTCTATTATGCATATCCTAATTTCAACTAAGATGCAAATTAATAGTTTCCTCACTTCAATATTATTCAAACTTCAATATTTATGTTTCAGTGGAAAATGACTTTGACTTGCAGATCAATGATATGAGATTCGAACCCTTGTAGCACATTGATAATGTGTGTTTGTGAGAAAATCCTCCTTCCTTTGTAGCTTAGATTATCGGTTGTATTTAAAAAAAAATAAAAAAAATCACTACTTGCAAGAACGAGGGTGAAAAACTATGATAAAAATATAGTTTAAAGATGCATACAATTCCACTTGCATGGATTTCATATCTATGAATCTTGCTTTATTGCAATTGAGCAAATCTTTTATACCTAGACACTTAGATACAATCGTATAACTTAGTCTTAATTAAGATTTGTGTAATCATACTAATTTTGGCACCATTTCTGCATTCACTCAAATAAAAAACTTAAAAGTAATTCTCAAGAACAGCAATTGGCTCCTTCCCTAATGAAATTCTATCTCAGCAAAAATATCAAGACCCATCCAGCTTTAAATAAACCAAAATGGGACACAACTTATATACAGATCATCATCATCAACTCACTGAGTTTTCAAAATATGACAACAGCCTATATGTTTCTAGAAACTCTTGGTTAAACAATTGGGCCTTCTACCCCCACATTATGCCCTAAATTTTATCCTAAATCTACTTTGAGATGACACCTGTAAAGTAAAACAAAGCAAGGGGTAGTAGAATAAGGACCACATCCGATTTTTCTAGCTTAAGGTTAAGCACAGATGACATTGACATGCTTAGCTATTAAAATAAGTTTTAAGGGGGTTCACTTTTCTTGATTATCCGTACTAAGCACGGATTAGCATTGTCTCTAGAAATGTTAATTAACAATTGAAAAGGAAAAGAATAAATTAGATGTGATAATTCGGTGCTAACAAACGTGTGAGTATCTCATGCCTAATTTGTGTCATTGTACAATGGAGACTATCGAGTTAAGAAATATTTTACAGTTGCTGCACTATGAAAATTATCAAGTGTAGAAGTACTTTATTGACAACCCAACAAGAGAGAGAGAGAGAGAGATAGAGAGAGAGAGAGAGAGAGAGAGAGAGAGAGGTGTGACCACATATGACTTTGGTGACGTTCCAAAATCATTAGTCCCTTCAAAATGTACCACATGTTCATACTGTTGTAGTATTTTATAAGTTCTCCTCTAGGATAATAGCCCCAAAGTATATTTAAATGATTTAATTCAGATTTTATTGTAATTACTTTGAAACATTTAAGAAGTAAGTAAATCCAGCACCTAGTGCAAGCCCATTGGCCCTCTAATTTTCAAGTTAAGAAAGTTCCAACATCCACTTATTTTTACAGTGAAATTTCTTAAATTATGCTTGATTAGCATGCCTATGGTGCTACTAGTTCTTCTTGTCCAAATGCATAAGCTCCACATACGTGGCCTCACGCCATGGGATCCTTTATTCATCTTTTGTCTCACTTTAGCATCCAACACTTTAATTTCAACTAAAAGATTTGGATCCTTACTAGAATATGTCACCCAATACAATAGCAAACTTGTGGTTTCCCCAGATGCCCATCTTTGAGTGAAATATTTTTAACTTCATGATTGAAACAATTCGTATACTTGATTGGTATAAAGTTTGTAGTTGATAAAAGTTAGGTTGGGTTGCCTACCTGTGCGTTGATGGTGGTCAATTGATGTATTAAGAGACCTATTTGCATTGGTGATTAATAACTATTTATGTGCGTAGGCGACAATTACTAGCATATGTCTTGTAATTCATTTTTTATATTAAACATGAGCGACTTTCAACCGTTGATGCGCCAGGAATGATTGTCACTGCACCAGGAATGATTGTCACTATCACATGTCTTCTAGTTGATTCTTGGTGTAAAATATCAGACATTAAAGGTGAGGATAGAGATGATGATAAAGAGACAAAAAGAAATCATGGAACAATCTCAGACAAATCACAAATGGATATAAGCGTGGCAGAGTGGTTCTGTCATTACAGATCTGATGATGGCATTTGTGAGAGATCAGATCACCCGTACCTTAATTAAAAAAGTCGAAAACATATAGGGAGGATTTGAAAATGACAGTAAATTGACTGATGGAACAAAGTAGGGGGCTAATGGTTATGCTGCAGATATATAAATAGGCAACCAAACATAAGCAGAAATGCCATAAGGTTTCTGAAGCCATAACTTTACAAGCTAAACAAACACATAAAGAAGTTCTGTGGTTTTGACATGTATTTGGGGATGATGGCAGGTCATCAAATGGGTTGGGGTATAATAGAAGAAGAGGGTTGGAGAAAGGGACCTTGGACTGCTGAGGAAGATGGGTTGCTTATTGAGTATGTAAAGCTTCATGGTGAAGGAAGATGGAACTCTGTGGCTAGGCTTGCAGGTATTTATAATTACAGCTTAATTCTTAATTAGATGCAGTTTGTATTTTGTCTAATTAGGGTTAACAAAAGCATAAAAATTGTACACTTTGATTATACAGGACTGAAAAGGAATGGAAAGAGTTGCAGATTGAGATGGGTGAATTACTTGAGGCCAGAACTCAAGAGGGGGCAGATAACTCCACATGAAGAGAGCATAATTCTAGAGCTACATGCTAGATGGGGGAATAGGTATGTCTTCTTCTTCTTTTTTGTTTTATTTAGTTTGATCTTTTTCCTGTTTTAGTGAGCTTAGTTTCTGCTTTGAAAAAATTCAGGTGGTCAACAATTGCAAGAAGCTTGCCTGGAAGAACTGACAATGAGATCAAGAACTACTGGAGAACCCATTTCAAGAAAAAGGCAAAAGTGCCTTCTGATGCCTCCGAAAAGGCGAAAAATCGCTTCTTGAGGAGGAAGCAATTTCACAATCAGCAACATCAGCAGCAACAACAACATTTACAAGTGAATCAAGAAGAAGTGAAAAGAATCTTGGCCTTGCTGGATGAAAATAATGACACTAAAATGCCATGCTTCTGGCCTCAAGTTAAGCAAGGCATGGAGACTATAAGTACATATCCTCATCACACAACTGATCATCAGGAGCAAGGCTTCTACTATTCCATGCTCAATGGAAATGTGTCTGTGCCTGAAGCCTCCAATAACGAGGACAATTTTCTGTGGGATGGTTTGTGGAACTTAAATGATGTCCATGGCAATTTTAGCTCAACATGTGCAACAGGAAAAGCTAGCTAGTTTGCACAATTCGTGTGTTCCCTTATGTTAAATCTGAGCAATCTTTGGTTTTGCAGGTGTAATATTAATAGCTAGAGTTCTTTAGTGTCATCAAAATGTCACTAGCTTAAAGTATGGAGTTGCAAATTTTCATAAAAGGCTAAACTTTCTGCCTTTTAATTATGTTTTGGTTGCTTAACACCAATAAATATGGTTCCCTTGGTTGGTAGCCAAAATTTTCTCTTTTTTGTTGCTTGTCTATACTTTCTAAGAATAATCAAATTGAAGGAGCATGTTTCTCCGAAGGCAAAGTGTTAAAGACAGATTGAGCAAGAAATTAAGGAGAAATTATTGACTCCGGCGAAGGACAACATCACTCGTTCATCCACACACAAACAAAAACAAAAAACAAACTATATATTTATACATGAAATTCTTTTTTATGTATGTGACTAGATGAGTGACGTGTTCCACCCACCGGACAAAAGATGAAAAAAATCACTCACTCAATCAAACCTTTTTGTTTTTTTGGACAAATTCACTCAATCAAACCTAAGTTGTACTTTGAAAAACACGGAAGAGCACATGACATCTTAAATACTTTTTTAGATTAGTACTAGGCTAGCTTAGTCGTGTCAAGCTTTTAGTGACATCTTTGTCTTCATATTCTTTATGCTCTTGTGAGAGAAAATATGCAATCCTACTGTATCATTTATTTATACTACAAGGGTCTTGTCTTGTATCAAGATAAGAACTAGGTTCTTTTAGTTGTGCTTATTTTTTTATGTTATCTTCTGTGACATCCGTCCTTTAGATGAGCTATAGCAGATAGTAAATTAACTTTGCCTATAGTGCAAAACTCGTCTCTAATTCGACTTTCATCATGGTCTATGCAATTTTAATTGTAAGAATATAACTCATATTCTTACTTACTTTACACAAACCCTCATTTCTGTTCATTGATTGGATGAACTGGCTATGTGTCGAGTACACATAAATTTTTTACTTACATTACATAAACCCTAGTGAAAATCAAGCCAAATTATATTCGCCCAAAATGGCCACTTCGTCTACTCGATTGACGGAAATAAGAATTTTACTTGTAATGTCAAATAATTACATGGGTAACTCATAAGAATTTTATGGTCATAAATATCAAATAACAACATGGGTAATACTGCCCAAACTATAGGGACCTCAGTACAAATGAAACTAAACTACAAGGATACTTTTGTAATTTGGTCACTAACGTCCCTTGTGAAGAGGGGATTATAATAAGTCAAAATATTCGTAAGCCCAAACATTTCAAGGCCCAAATTCCACCTCAGCCCCAGGCCCAGACGTTAGCAACCCAACCCCTTCCAGCCGAGCCAACTATATTTCAAACTCCCCTCTTCCCTCTCTCAGTTTTGCAACTCTCCCAGTCTCTCTCTACTTTCTTCTTCACCCTCTCATTGTCGGTGGACGTTCCCTTATTCTTTTCTATTTACTTCAATCAACTTCTCCTGCTGGTCTCCTGGGTGTGTAAAAGGTGAAACGGCAAAGCTCACATCACATGCCGTTTGATTGACAGAGCCACATAGTTTCCGAAGCGGGCTGAAGGTGATGGCAGGGCAATAATATTTATCTGCAGTGCCTTTTAAATTTTGTAGAAAATATGCCTCTTCTATTAAACATTGTTTCCGCTTTGCATAACTAGAATAGATAGAGAGCTGATAATGGTGTGTTTTTAAGCAGGTGATGTTTGGTTGCTGGAAGAAGCACGGACACGGATACACAAACTACCTCTCCGTGCTTAATGAACCTCTCGTCTGCGCGCAAGACATTTACCCTCATAACCTCACGCTATTACACTTGTGCCACTGTGCTCCACCAGCCTTTGAACCTCCACCATTTTCTTCAGCTTTCGGTTACCCACCACTCTCTTCCACTCACTCAACAAGCTCACGCTCAAGTTCTCACTCATGGCCTCCAACAAAACCCTTTTCTCGCCACAAAGCTCATCTCTGCTTACGCTCTTTGTGGAAACCCAACCAAGTCGAAACTCGTCTTCCACTCTGTTGAGATCAAGAGTATGTATTTATGGAACTCATTGATTAATGGGTATGTGAGAAATTGTGTTTATAATAAAGCTTTTGAGCTGTTCGAAGAAATGTGTAACTGTAATGTATTGCCGGATGATTATACCTTAGCGACCATGGCCAAAGTTTCCGGCGAGGTTCAGGACTTGGTTGCAGGGAAATCTGTTCATGGGAAGAGTATAAGAGTGGGGTTTGTTTTGGATACTGTTGTTGCCAATTCTCTGATGTCTATGTATTGTAAATGTGGGAATTTTAGTGAATGTAGGAAAGTATTCGAGGAAATGCCTCAGAGAAACGTGGGGTCTTGGAATGCGATAATAGCAGGATATGCAAGTTCCGTGGATCATGGTTCTGATAAGGAAATTTGGGAAATTGCTAAATGCATGCTGATGAATGGGGTGAAACCTGACGGGTTTAGTGTTTCAAGTCTTTTGCGTTTGTGTGGAGGTGATGATATTGAGAAATGGGATTACGGTAGCGAACTTCACTCTTATATTCTTAAGTATGAATTGGATTTAAAGTGGGGTTCAGATGTTCATCTCGGGTGTTGTTTGATTGATATGTATTCTAGGAGTTATAGAGTTGATTTGGGTAGACGGGTATTTGACCGCATGAAGTGTAGAAATGTATATGCTTGGACTGCCATGATCAATGGTTATGTGCAGAGTGGAGCTCCCGATGAAGCATTGGTTCTGTTGCAAAAGATGCAGGTCGAAGATGGAATACAACCCAATAGAGTATCCCTAGTAAGTGTCCTTCCTGCTTGTAGTTCACATGCTGGTTTAATGCGTGGGAAACAAATTCATGGGTTTGCTATCAGGAAGGAAATGAATCATGATGTATCGTTATGTAATGCTTTGATCGATATGTACTCGAAATGTGGGAGCTTGGATATTGCAAGGCGAGTCTTTGAGGATGATTCTTTTTGTAAGGATGCAATCTCTTGGAGTTCAATGATTTCAGGATATGGTTTACATGGAAGAGGTGGGGAAGCCATTGTTTTATATAGTAAGATGCTTCACCTTGGAATCAAACCAGACACAATAACTATAGTTGGGATCCTTTCCGCTTGTGGCAGGTCAGGACTGGTAAACGAAGGCCTTTCCATCTATAGCTCTTTATCAACTGATTTTGGAATTAAACCAACAGTGGAGATCTGTGCTTGTGTGGTGGATCTGTTAGGCCGATCAGGAGACCTCGATGGAGCATTAAATTTCATCAAAATGATGCCTGTAGAACCTGGTCCAAGTGTTTGGGGGTCTTTAGTTTCTGCTTCTTTGTTGCATGGGAATCGTGACATGCAAGATCTAGCTTACAGGTTCCTTATTCAACTAGAACCCAAAAACCCGTCAAATTATATTTCGCTATCGAACTTCTATGCTTCTTCTCGGAGGTGGGACGTTGTAGCTGAAATGAGAAGAATGATGAAAGAAAGAGGTTTGAAGAAGGCACCTGGGTGCAGCTGGATAAGCATTAATTCCAAGACTCATTGTTTCTATGTTGCTGATAAAGCACATCCTTGTTCTAATTCGATCTATCAGATGCTTGGCTACCTTATCTTAGTGATGAAAGGAGCCAGCTATTCTGATGATTTTGAACATCCAGCATAGATTCTTTTTATATTGGTTGATACTTTGCAGACCCTACTACAGTTAGGGACAGGATTCGTACTACAAGTACCATTTAGTGATCTAATGATTGTTGTTAGTTGCTTACACAACCTTGTAATTTTTTTTTCTTGTTCTTTACTAGATTCACGTCTTCCTAATGTAAGTAATCTAAGAGTCTCATCTGGCTTATATGCAACGGGTGTATACTATGTTCATCTCACAATAGTTGGTCGCACAAACTGAGCTACAATTGATGCAGGGCTTCCTCAAAGATGCAGATGCAAGACAAGGACGAGATGAAACAGTCCGTATTTGGGTTGCCAAGATTAGAGATGCTGCTTATGATTTGGAGGATGTCATCCAAACTTATGGCTTGAAAGTGGTTTCCAAGAAGAAAAGAGGCCTCAAGAATGTTCTCAAAAGATTTGCCTGCGTCTTCAAGGAAGGGGTTGATGTTCAGAGGATTGGGAACCAAATTGAGAATATCACCACCAGAATTTCTGATTTGAGGTCAAGTTTGCAGAGTTATAACATAAGGGAAATGAGGGAAAAGGACAGCAGTGGTGGTGAATCTTCCTTGCAATTGCATGAGAGGCTAAGGAGAAGTTATTCTCATGTTGTTGAACGTGATGTTGTTGGGTTAGAGTCCAACGTTGAAGAATTGGTTATGCATTTAGTGAAAGATGAAAATCGTCATCGAGTTGTATCTATTTGGGGGATGGGCGGTTTAGGGAAGACCACCCTTGCAAGACAACTTTATCATCACAAAGAAGTAAGGCAGCATTTTCATGGTTTTGCTTGGGTCTGTGTATCTCAACGTTATCAAGTAAGAAATGTTTGGGAGGGAATTTTATTTGAAGTCATTTCTGCTACCAAGGAACAAAAACAAGAAATGAAGGACATGACAGATGATGAAATAGCAAAGAAGCTTTTCCGTGTTTTGCAAAAAATGAAATGTTTGGTGATCCTTGATGACATATGGAGAATCGAGACATGGAATCTTTTGAAGGCTGCATTTCCAGAAGTGGAAACAGAGAGCACAATATTGCTTACTACACGCAATCAAAAAGTAGCCACGCTCCCAAATAGAAATGCTTTTCTCCACAAACTCCAGCCACTCAATGAGAATGAGAGTTGGAACCTACTTGAGAAGAAAGCAATATCTGAAAGGGCTGATATCGGTATTTCCTCACCCTTAACTCTTTTCTCTTCTAGGTTCTTAGTTATAATTTTTTAATATTGTCAAACATGTAGCAATTTTTGGCAAAAAAAGAAGAAGAAAAAGAACAAGTAGTGATTGCAATTTTATAAACTGCCTTACTTGGTCACATATTTGTTAGGTAGCAGATAATTTATCTTATGCAATTGTAAATAATAATCAGGACAATGCTAGACAATTCAAAATTTTCCCCCAACCTTCTCTTCAATCCAGATTTAATTTTTGAATCTTCTCCATTTGGCATGTGTTATAAAATCCAAACTTATAATAGGACAAAGGATATTACTAAATTTCGGGATTTCACAATATAAATGTCTTAATTGGCATCCTTTGCTATTTCATCATCTGTCATGTCCTTAATTTCTTGTTTTTGTTCCTTGGCATACTCATACTACAAGAATGTATTTGATTTTTTTTCTCTTTCTTATTTTTAGATTTGGGAATGTACACAAAAAAGAGAGAATTAGGAAAGAATATGCTTCGACATTGTAAAGGTTTGCCATTAGCCATTATTGTGCTTGCCGGAGTTCTAACAAGGAAAAAACTGTTAGAGAGTGGGAGATAGTGCATGAGAATGTTCATGAATACATAAGGAAAGGGATAGGTCATGAAGAAGAATATGAAGGTGCATCATGGGTTTTGGCATTGAGTTATGATGACCTACCGTATCACTTAAAACCATGTTTTTTATATTTAGGTCATTATCCTGAAGATTGTATTATTTCGGTAAGCACATTGACTAAGTTATGGGTGGCAGAAGGTCTTATCTTCTTAAGACAACAAAGACGTGGTTCGGAGAAAACAATAGAGGATATAGCACGTGATTGCTTGAGTGAGTTGGTGGAAAGGTGTTTGGTTCAAATGGGAACAAGTGGTTCAACTGGGACAATTAAAGATTGTCGAATCCATGATCTTGTACGAGACATGTGTTTGTTAAAGGCAAAAGATGAAAGCTTTCTCCAAATTAACTACTCTTTGCAAGAAAATACTTCTTCTGTGGCAGTCGAGGCAGAACAATTGGGGAAAATTCGAAGACTTGCAATTTACGTGGATGAGAAGGCAGATAGGTTGGTTTCTTCAAGAGATGAAACAAACGGGCATGTAAGGTCTCTATTATTCTTTGGCCTAAGTGAATGGAGGCCAAAAAATGAAAAAGGATTACTTTCTCCATTGATGGATTTCAAAGTGCTTAGAGTTTTGAAGGTTGAAGGTCTTCAGGCAAGAAGAGTAGAGTTGCCAAGTGAAATTGGAAATATGGTACACTTAAGGTTTCTAAGTGTAAATGATACCCTTATCAAAACGTTTCCGCCATCCCTAGGTAATTTAGTATGCTTGCAAACTCTTGATTGTCGTGTTTGGAATGACAATTTGGTCATCCCAAATGTGATAAAGAAGATGAAACAATTAAGACATTTATATTTACCCTGGAATTACAAAGCAAATGGTAAGCTGGAGCTGTCTACTCTTGGCCATCTACAGACCTTACATAACCTTTCAAGTGAGTATTGTGATTTGAAAGATGTTGGTAGATTAACCAATCTTAGAAAACTGAAAATAAGTCTGTCAAGCTCTTTGCAAAATCTGGAGGAAATCTTAAAATCTACAGGCAGTACGCTTAACCGTATCCGGTCTCTAATTTTTGGGAACAATTATGGAACGAATAGCAGTGCAGAGCAAGCTATGCAAATAGTATCAAGCTGTCGGGGTATATACAAATTGACGCTGGAAAGGCCAATTGCAGAATTACCGAAAGAGCTCCACAACTATCCAAACCTCACCAAGTTAGTATTGTGGAATTGCGGTCTCAAGGAGGACCAAATGGGAATACTAGAGAAGCTGCCAAACCTAACAATTTTGAAGCTTCTTGGAAGTACGTTAGAGGAGAATACAAAGATACTGGTTTTCTCCAAAGGAGGCTTTCCTTCTCTTGAATTTCTTGATGTTTGGAGTGTGAACGGAATAACAGAGTGGAGAATAGAGGAAGGAGCCATGCCTAGTCTCTGTCGATTGGAAATTGGATATTGCAGGGGATTGACGACACTTCCAGATGGGCTGAGATATCTTACTAATCTCAGGGAATTAACCATAAGAAGGATGCGTAGAGAACTCCACCGTCGGATTGAGGAAGATGGAGAGGATTTCTATAAAATTCAACATGTACCTTCCCTTGTAATTGGAGAACCATCACCGATGCAATGATGGCAAGGTAATTTCTTTCCTTTAATTGTTTAATTTTAAAGCGAAATGGGTGGTTTGGTTTGTGTTGATTAGTTATAAAATGAAGCAGAGAGAGAATATTAAAGTAGAAAAGCCAACAGAATATGGGCTCCCTTGTTTAGCTATGTTTTCTTTGTCCATTTTTATTGCTTTTTGCTTGTGCTTGTGACTTGTGTTGTGAGTGAGAAGCTTAAAATTCCTTACTTTGAGGCCAAATATCTTATAATAATATTTGATTTGTTTTCTTTGTCCATTTTGATTGCTTTTTTGATTGTGCTTGTGAGTTGTGAGTGAGAAACTTTAATGTAAAAGCCAACAGGTTAAATTTCCTTATTTTATTACTTATAAACTTTAATATGATAATTCTATCGCATTCCAAAATCTTATAATAATATTTCAAGGCCAACAGGTTAAAATACATCACCGTTAGATTTAGATGTTCCTTTTGAAGTCAATCAAGTAAGAGTACGTTGAATATTTATGTGCATTTCAGAATCTTTCCATTGCTACGCGAACAACAATTAGAAAGCTCCACTCCATAAGCTAAATCTTTTCTTTTTCTCCTGTTATTAGCAATTTTTACTAAGTCAAATTGCGTGTCACTAAGTCAAATTGTTATTAGCAAGGATGTTAGAGATTAAAAAAGTTGTACAAAATGATGTGACAATTTATGTGGATGGTGATATGTGTCATGTCATTTTCTCCTGTTCTCTAACAAAAGAAGAGACTCTTGGTTTTATGGAAAAGGAAGTAGGAGGCTAGAACTCACCTGAGTCTCATGTTGGGGTCATTTTATACATGATTTATCATGTCATTCACCTAATGTTTTGAGTTAGTTCTTGACATTTTATAGCATTTTGCTTCCATTTTCGCATTTTTATAGATTTTATCTTGGTTGGAATAAATGTGAGCTAAAAGTGCATTATTGAATATAAGTTCTGGTTTTGCTCATTTTCGTAGGTCAACTTATTGACCGTGGATCACCATGCTCCGGTGCTCGGATGAGGTGAAGCTCTTCATCAAACTTGTTCCAATGGATGTTAACTACAACATGTCCGAATTTGAGCTCCATTGAATCAGTATAGCCTAGTCAACAAATCCAGCATTGATCCTAACTCTGGAATTATGGGTTTGGACCACCTTTATCTCCATTGGATGTCACCCTTCCTTTTCTACTTATTACCACACCACTTGGTAACAATATTTTACCTCGGTAAGCTGGGATCTCATTCTAGCTAGTTGGATCCCACTTAAGGTATTAAAATTCAAAGAAATGATGAAATAGGGACATTAGCCCACCAAGCTTTAGGAAAAAGGGGAGTACCCTATGGATTGGTGAGTTGGCAAGGGAGAGAGGGCAGCTAGAGGGACGAAATCAGCTGATCATTCGAGACACACTGAGGATTTTCTGAAAAGCAAAGAGTATCCAAGCAAAGAAAGCAATACCCAAGAGAAGATGAAGAAGTCATTCCACCATTCAAGGCTTTTGTGCTTTCACCTTCACAAAATTTGTAAACTCTTTCTAGTTATATTTGTGTTTGTAATAAACATGAAGAACTAAACCCCATAGCTAGGGCTTAGGTTGAAGCCCTAAATATGAATACTCTATTGTTTTGATGCTTAAGTTTATGGATTTCTATATGTTGTTGATGAATTCCTCTTCACTAAATTAATTTATCTTTGATGTATGTTTTCTTTGATTGATCACTTTTGAAAGCATACTTATTGAGATTGTTAGGATTATATGAAGTCATTTCTGCTTGGGTCTGTGTATCTCAACGTTATCAAGTAAGAAATGTTTGGGAGGGAATTTTATTTGAAGTCATTTCTGCTACCAAGGAACAAAAACAAGAAATGAAGGACATGACAGATGATGAAATAGCAAAGAAGCTTTTCCTTTTTCTGCAAGAAATGAGATGTTTGGTGATCCTTGATGACATATGGAGAATCGAGACATGGAATCTTTTGAAGACTGCATTTCCAAATGTGGAAACAGAGAGCACAATATTGCTGACTACACGCAATCAAGCTGTAGCCACGCTCCCAAATAGAAATGCTTTTCTCCACAAACTCCAGCGACTCAATGAGAATGAGAGTTGGAACCTACTTGAGAAGAAAGCAATATCTGAAAGGGCTGATATCGGTATTTTCTCACCTTTACTCTTTTCTTTTCCAGGTTCTTAGTTACATAGAAACCATTACATTGCGTCAAACATGTAGCAATTGCAATTTTATAAACTGCCTTACTTGATCACCCATTTGTTAGGTAGCAGATGATTTATCTTATGCAATTGCAAATAATAATCAGGACAATTCAAAATTTTCTCCCAACCTTCTCTTCAATCCGAACATATCCCAAACTTTTTTGTGCTGGTCCAGATTTAATTTTGAATGTTTTCCATTTGTAATGTGCTATAAAATCCAAACTTATAATAAGACAAAGGATATTAGTAAATTTTGGAATTTCACAATTTTAATTTTTAATCGAGCAAGGGATATGCACGACAATTGCTCATACTACAAGAATGTATTTGATTTTTATTTCTTTCTTATTTTTCAGATTTGGGAATTTTCACAAAGAAGAGAGAATTAGGAATGAAGATGCTTCGATACTGTGCAGGCTTGCCATTAGCCATTATTGTGCTTGCCGGAGTTCTAGCAAGAAAAAACACCGTTAGAGAGTGGGAGAGAGTGCATGAGAATGTCCATGAATACATAAGGAGAGGGATAGGTCATGAAGAAGAATATGAAGGTGCATCATGGGTTTTGGCATTGAGTTATGATGACCTTCCATATTACTTAAAACCATGTTTTTTATATTTAGGTAATTATCCTGAAGACTCTGAGTTTTTGGTAAGCGAATTGACTAAGTTATGGGTGGCAAAAGGTCTTATCTCCTTGAGACAACAAAGACATGGTTCGAGGGAAACAATGGAGGATATAGCACGTGATTGTTTAAGTGAGTTGGTGGAAAGGTGTTTGGTTCAAGTGGGAACAAGTGGTTTAATTGGAACAATTAAAGATTGTTGAATCCATGATCTTGTACGAGATATGTGTTTGTTAAAGGCAAAAGAGGAAAGCTTTCTCCATATTAACAATTCTTTACAAGAAAATGAGGCAGCTAATCTATTAACTTCTTCTTCTATGGCAGCCAAGGCAGCACAATTGGGGAAAATTCGAAGACTTGCAATTTACTTGGATGAGAATGCAGATATGTTGGTTTCTTCAAGAGATGAAACAAATGGGCACGTAAGGTCTCTATTATTCTTTGGCCTAAGAGAATGGAGGCCAAAAAGAGAAAAAGGATTACTATCTCCGTTGAAGGATTTCAAAGTGCTTAGAGTTTTGAAGGTTGAAGGTCTTAACAAAGTAGAAGTACAGTTGCCAAGTGAAATTGGAAATATGGTACACTTAAGGTTTCTAAGTGTGAAGAATACAAGAATAAAAAGGTTTCCTCCATCCCTAGGTAATTTAGTATGCTTGCAAACTCTTGATTTTTGAGTTTCCAGTTACACCATAGTCATCCCAAATGTGATAATGAAGATGAAACAATTAAGACATTTATATTTACCCTGGAATTACAGAGCAAAGGGTAAGCTAGAGTTGTCTACTCTTGGCCATCTACAGACCTTATATAACCTTTCAAGTGAGTATTGTGATTTGAAAGATGTTGGTAGATTAACAAATCTTAGGAAACTGAGAAAAAGAGTGTCAAGCTCTTTGCAAAATATGGAGGAAATCTTAAAATCTATCGGTAGCACGCTTAACCGTATCCGGTCTCTAATTATGGAGAACAAAATGAATAGCGGTGAAGAGTAAGCTGTGCAAATAGTATCAAGCTGTCGGGGTATATACAAATTGGCGTTGGTAGGGCCAATAGCAGAATTAGCAAAAGGGCTCCACAACTATTCAAACCTCACCAAGTTACAATTGAGTAAGTGTGGTCTCAAGGAGGACCAAATGGGAATGCTAGAGAAGCTACCAAACCTAACAATTTTGAAGCTTATAGGAGATTCTTTCGAGGGGAATACAAAGATACTGGTTTTCTCCAAAGGAGGATTTCCTTCTCTTGAATTTCTTTATGTTTCTAGAAGGCACCAAATAACAGAGCTGAGAGTAGAGGAAGGAGCCATGCCTCGTCTCTGTCAATTGGAAATTCAATATTGCTGGGGATTGACGACACTTCCAGATGGGCTGAGACATCTTACTAATCTCAGGGAATTAACCATCAAATGGATGTCTAGAGAACTCCACCGTCGGATTAAGGAAGATGGAGAGGATTTCTATAAAATTCAACATGTACCTTCCCTTGTAATTGGAGAACCATCCCCCTACACCTAAGTTCCTAACCACCACCGATGCAATGATGGCAAGGTAATTTCTTTCTTTTAATTTTTTTAATTTTAAAGCGAAATGGGTGGCTTGGTTTGTGTTTATTAGTTATAAAATGAATCACCGAGAGAATAGAAAAGCCAACAGAATATGGGCTCCCTTGTTTAGCTATGTTTTCTTTCTCCATTTTTATTTCTTTTTGCTTGTGCTTGTGACTTGTGAGTCCTGATTCCTGAGCCTTTATCATTTCCAAATATTTTTTTTTTGGGTCCAAGTCAAGTAAACTGCTGAATTTGTGTTATGGTAGCTAGCTGCAGGTAGGAAGGAACTGAGTATGTCGAAGCTCTGCAGCAGAGTGAGCACGTGCGAAGCTGAACTTAACGGAGAAGAAAGAAATGCTCTGTGAAAATCAAGAGGAGCAAAGATGTTGTCCAACAGTACATTTATAGTACACAACTGAAATTATTGTATTATATTAAAACCTGGTCCCATATATGAATATTTGAGCTTGTGGGCATCATGCCTTCGTTGATTTCACGGTTAGCATTCCCAACTTGGTCCCATATACCATATGATATGATTTTACAAAATCCTTGCCAGGTGCTGGTGGGAGAATTTAAAAGAATGATTGGTAGATTTGTTCGACATTTAATTACTGCACAAGAGACTTCAGAGATCTTTTTCTTTTCCTGTTAAAAGATTGTGTGCCACTATGTCAAATTGTTATTAGCAAGGGATGTTCGAAATTGAAAAAACGTTTTACAAAATGATGTGACAATTTATGTGGATGGTGATATGAATCATGTCATTTTCTCTAACAAAAGAAGACACTCTTGGTTTTATAGAAAAGGAAGTAGGAGGCTAGAGTTCGCCTGAGCCTCATCTCCAATTTAGAGTTGGAATATATCTTAAAATTTTGTGCCACACAAAGGAGAATATCAATCGGGCTTTCTATTTTTCTCTCTTTCTTTTCGTGGCTTAAGCTACCAGTACCTTGTGCACTTGGACAAGGAAGGAAAGGAGGCTGTTAGATGGGGCTTGGGAGCAGAGAGAAGAGACTTCCATGCACAACGCAGATCCCAGGTACTTGTTCTACCAATTTTTACATCAAGCACCTCATAGCTCTGGAACTCCTTAACTTCTTCTGTTTCCGTTTTCGTTATGCGATAAGAGCTCAGCACTGATCGTATATACATATGAGATTTGTGAAACAAAAGTTATATTACAACATACTGACTGCTTTTTGCAGAGTTCAGCACCATTTAACATGATGCAACAATGCAACAACTTCAGTTTTGTCACAGAAACTACGATTGAAACTGATATCCCGGATGAAGCCTCTTTCTAAGTCATCGAGCAGTTTGGAGAAAACGAACAGCATTGAGGCAATCCTAGATTCCTCTTGTACCTTCACTTCTCCTGCTCTCATTAAAATGCAACCCTATGAAGTAGCTGCTTCACCTCTACATTACAGATTCTCACTCGGGTAATCCTGCATATTGCTCCCACTTTCAATCGGCTTGCTATATGAAAACGAGTGTTGATCATAAAATAGAAGTAGTTCTTTCACTTTTATGCCTCAGATTCTCTCTCGCGTCTGTAGATAGAAACTGAACCATATACCACTCTACCGACCCTTCTACTTTTCTGACTTCTTCTACTCAAGCCTCTCTTCCTCTCCTTCCCAACAACAGCTTCTGACATGGGTAAATTACAAAGCCATCCTAAAGGAAGTAAAGCCGCAATGAACTGTACAAGAATTCCAAAAGGCAGGCTTGAGTAGTCGCCTGCTGTTACTCCAATCAGAGAAGCCAATCCAACGCCTAAAAACCCACTAGCTATTGATGATAAACACAAGGCTGATGCTAAGAAAGAAGTCAGAGATCCTTCACAACCTCGAGGACATAAACTCGCAAATAGCACTGTGAAAGGTAAGAGTTTGAATTGCGCAATAGTTTCTGCTAACCCCGAAAAACAAAGAACAAACACCTCATTTGGAATCCCCAGTCTAACATTGATCTGTCTTACTAAAAGAAGGTCAAGAAGAAGTGAAAAGGCATACACAAGTTGCACCACACCAACCAACTTTCTCATGGGAATTTTTTTCCAATAACAGTCATAAAGTACGGCAGTGGAAAGAAGCATCAATTGGCCAATCACTCGAGACATGCCAATGACTGAAGGATCAAGATGTAGACATTGTGTTTGGTAGCAAAAGATGGAACCTGACAGGACAGGAACCATGGCAATAGAAGCTACTATCCAAGTAAGAGGACGAACAATACTTTCCTCTTGAATTCCCATCACCAGCTCAGAAAATTGTTTTCTCATACTTTCAAAGATTGGCTTCCTCATAAGATAGTGATCTGGCAATTGTGGTAAACCAAGAGATTCCTCTCTTATTCTCAATGAAATTGCAAGTTGAGCAGAAAGTAACACTGAAAATACGAGAAACATGGTTCTCGGTGGTGTTTTCATTAAGAAATATCCACCTATTAAGTTACCAAGGATTCCACCAGCAGCTGATGCCATGAATGCATAAGATTGGAGGCCTTTCATATTTTTTTCTTGCCCGTACTCTGCAACAAGAGCATCCTGTGCTACTTCTGTAATGGATGCTCCAAGATTACTAAGAAGAACACATGCCATAAGGGTAGGAAGGGCTTTAGCTGCAACAGGGATAACTGCCATTGGCCCCCAAGATAGGACCTGTAAAAGAACTGAAAGTTTGAACTCCATCAGAAATAGCCCATAGGTTTTTAGAGGACAAATATACCCTTTTTTTTAATTGCCTTTCCAAATGGTTCATATTACTTTCTGATTGATACCTATGTTAACACACCATTAAACAGTGTTTTTAGGTTCCACTTCAACATTGTTGCAACTTGCAAGGAAAGCAGCATAAGGTTAAGCTACCTTTTACAGGATATGAGCACAAAAAGCAGTAGAATTTGTCCAATTTAAAGAGAGAAGTTTCCTTATATTTAGGAATCTAATAAGTTTTTGTCTCCACAGATTAACCAAAGAAATTGTGCACATGGAAGAGACAAATGGAATCTCTAGCATAATCAAAACGGGAAGAAAAGGGCAAGAAAGCAAACCAAGCAAAGGAAAGAATAAAAACAACATAAACAAGCAACCTGAACAAAAAGCACAAACAATATGACTTAACATTTAAAAAATATATTAAAATTGAACAGATTTCTCTACAACAATGACAGAAAACAGAGCACATGAATATATTAAAACAGGGAACTATCAACAAAATTGACAAAAACGGAATGACATCAATGAAATAAGGCAAGGGAATTGTAACTAACCTCCAATGGAAATATAAGGTAATCTATGCGCACCAGAAATGTAAAGAGCATCAGAGAGTATTCCATAAAAGGGTTTGGCCACCATGGGAAGGTTACCAGAATGCTGTACGAGCTGCAATGTTGAGGGGTGCATGTTAAGATTGTGAGCCATGTGGAAGTTCAACGCCAGCCATGGAAAGCACCTAAAACCTTGCATCCAATACCCAAATCCACACAGAAACAACATTTGCTGGCTACCCAGTTGGGGAAAACCTCTTCTTTCCTCATGAATCCTGCTCCTCTTGGTTTTTCTGTAAATAACTTGGGTTGGGTTTATCAAGATGGGGCTTCTGAGCTGGGTTTTGGGTTCTGTTGGGTTTACAGGGCTGTTAATGGTGTCTGGGTTTTGGCGGTGAAAACTAAGGATGGGATTTAAGTGAAAAGGACGTTGCTTTGTCGAAGGTCTGAGGACTTTTGGGCTTATTGTTGTCCATGGATTTTCAGAAGAAACTGATGAATAAATCATGGTATATTACTAATTTGGTACTTCTAAAAAGAAAAATGCAAAACCAAGAAAGAAATGGAAATGAGGTGCCTCTATAAAACTCTCTATATGCTTCTATTCTATATTGGCTGAAAGTAACAATGAGGAAAAGTAGTGTGTGGAAAAGACAGAGACTTTGTTATTTAATAAATAATATAAGCTGGCAGCTGAATCGCTCTAAGAAGAAGAAAGAATATGCTTGTTGCTAATGGAGAGATCTAGAAAAGTGTTAAGACTGTAGTGAAGGGTTCTAGTAATTTTGAAGTAGAGAGAGAGAGAGAGAGAGTGAAGAGCATAGCCTCCTCCTTCTCTAGCTCAGCCTGAGGCTGATGGATACCTTGTTTTTGGAGGTGTGTTTGTCTTTGTCTGTTTATGGTGTACTTATTTTGCTTGTCTGTTTTGTCTTGCTATCTTTTGGAAATTGGGAGGTTCGGCCATGTGTTTGACACGCGCCCCTGTGGAGCGAGTGGGTCCAAGGAAATAGGGAGGGGCCAGCACACGGGAGTGGTGAGTGCGGGGGTGGGCCCTACATGTAGATTTGTTTTAGGTCAATTTCGTGGAACTGACTCTGACCCGACCCAATCAGCGGAGAGGATCTGAGTAGTAGATGGACTGATTGGGACTGCATATGAGATGTTGGATGTGGACTCTCCGTATATGACCGTCCGTTTTTGGACAACTGTTGGGAGTTTCACACGCGCGGCAGGCACCGAATGCAAGGTTGGTAGAAGAGCAAAGCGCGTGGGATTATAATATCAGGTCATTTTGTTGTGAATTTAGTAATTTTATGTGGCGTTGTCTAAATAATTTAGTAATCAAATCAAGTCTCCGCCGTTGGAGTTGGGTTCAGATTTTTTTATTTTTTATTTCTTCATACAAGTGAGGGTTTAAATTAATCTAAGGGTTTTACTCAAATGGTCTTCAAATTTATACCAAATTTACATTTTGGTCCATAAACTGAATTATTCGTTTAAATGGTCCACTAACTCTTTATTAATCAGTGCTTTGGTCATACCGTTACATTTTATATTAAATTTAGTCAAATAAGACTTTTGACCTATGTATCACCCATTTATCATTATTGTATCACTACTTTATCACCTATGTATCACCACTTTATCACCTATTTGGAGAACATAGGACGGTTATGGATGGTTTTACCCTTACATTTGACAGCAATATTAACGTAAGGGTAAATTACTCAAATGGTCCTCAAACTTATACTCGATTTACATTTTGGTCCCTCAATTAAATTATTCGTTTAAATGATCCTTTAACTATATATTGATCGCTCCATTGGTCCTACCATCTAATTTTCCGTTAAATTTAACCAAATTTTAGAGTAAATACGACTTTTCATAATTAACAAATAAAATAGAGTTAAAATAAATACAAAATTAGAAAAAGAGAAAAAAAACATCATGAGACCCAAACCCCCTCCCTTCGATTTCTTCCCCCCCATTCCCCCCGACCTCTTCATATGGGCATAAATCCCCAAAACCCTCACAGCAATTTCGGCGTCTTGGCCAAAGAACCGATACTTGTAACCGACTTCCACCATCAAAATGACATCTGGGTACCTCTTCTTGAGGTCCACCACTTGCTGCTCCAAAGGCGTGAACTTGGCAGGTGGGTTGGAAGAAGGAGAAGGTTTTGGAACGTCGGATGATGGTTCTAAAAGCTTATGGAGGAACTTTTGGTGGAGGGAGGGATTGAGTGCGGTGGGTATAGAGTTGTGGGTGTGGGGAAAGAGTTTGGGTAGTTTGGATGGTTTGGGAGATGAGGAGGTGAGGTGGGAGGAGAGGAGAGTGCACTTGGAGGGTGAGAAATTGACAGTGGCTGTGATTTTGGGAGGTGGGGTTGGCGGGTGATGAGGTGGGGAGGAGGGTGGTGGGTGGTTGTCTCTCAACAACAAAGGGTAATCAAGGGGGAGGGGGAGAGGGTTTAGGTGGTTGTTGAGTTGGGGTTCTAGGTTCGTTGGGAGGGGTCTATGGAAGATTTTTTTCTTTTCTTTTTCGGTAGTTGCTGGCTCGGGTGGAGGGTGGGGAGGAGTTAGGGTTTTGGGTTCATGGGGCCTGGGGTGGAGGGTGGTTGTTGGATGGGTTTAAGTGGAGAATGGTTATGGGATGGGTTTTGGGGGTTGGAGCTTGAGGGTAGTGGCCATGGGGGAATGGAGAGAGAGCTGTTCATTTGGCACAGGCTTTTCGTCATCTAATTCTATTTTTTCACGAAATATGCTCAATTTTTGGTCTCTATTTATTTTGTCTGAAAGGAATTAATAATGAAGTTTAGGCTGAACCAGTTGTTGCCGGTTGTAGAATACTTGTATATGCATTTCAGTATCAGTACTGAGAAAAAGTTCAATTAATGAATGCTTTATTTCTTTTTTCACTTTAGCAAAACCATTTCCTTCCCTTTTCCCACAGTTTCTCGTTCACCAAACAAGTTGATTCTGTGAAGATACTGGGGGCTTTGACTTCAATCTTTGCCACTGAGAGAGAGAGAGAGAGAGAGAGAGAGAGAGAGAGAGAGAGTTTTTATTTCATTTTTCAGTATTTATTTATTTTAACCGTACGAAATGACCAATTTGCCCTCGTATTTTACAGAAACATTGACAGAATATAACGATAGGACCAATGAAGTGATTAATATATAGCTAATGGATACCATTTGAACGAATAATTTAATTGAGGGACCAAAATGTAAATCGAGTACAAATTTGAGGACCATTTGAATAATTTACCCTTAACATAATGTAACGGTAGGATTAATGGAGCGATTAATATAGAGTTGATGGGCCATTTGAACGAATAATTTAATTAAGGGACCAAAATGTAAATCGGGTATAAATTTAAGGACCATTTGAGTAATTTACCATAAATGTGTGGGATTCGAGTTTTGGTATAAAAGAAGGGTCGGCTCATGGTTCTAACTAATTGACTTAATTCATATATGCAAATTTAGAATATTAAGATAAAAGAAAGAGCAAAATTATTGTCATGATGGAATTTTAAATGCAGTTGAAAAATTCGCCATTTTCACTAAGGTAATGGAGGAAGGTGAGTATCGAACTTTGATGCTAAAGGATCGAATGTTAATCAATTTATATTATAATGTATGTATCTATATCTTAATATTATACTCTAGATTCATGATATATAAAGTCTCTCATTCACCCATATTATAACACATGAATTGATAACATCATGTGATAGTGTGACAATCAAACCTTAGAATTTCTCTCTCATATAATATGTATGCACACACGTCAACGTCTTAATTGTTGATAATAAATGAAATCTTTGGCCCGAATTTAACTAAATGACTGATTAACACATTATTTAGGGAATATGACTTCATAAAGAAATTTGGTGTATAACATTACTTCTCAACTAACATTGCATTGTACACAAACATTGTTGGGTGCATGGGTTCTGAACCTCGCCCATAGGGCTTAAGGCCAATCACTTGTGCCCAAAAAAAAATCATCTTTGCTTATAAACAAGAGTAATACAATGCTACCACTTATTGTAATGTTGTCACCAAAACTATAACTAATTCATAGCGTTATGGTTGTAATGTATGTTTGTAATGTTCACCCGATTTTTCATTTCTTCATTCAAGAAGACAAGAGCAAACCCCAAAGGGAAAGTGCACCTCATGGCAGCAAAAGTCTCATTCTTTTGAGTACCCTTTACTCAAGACGAGACCATTAACGATTTCTATGTTTTCCTCTGACTTTTTGTTGTTTTTTTAAAGAAAATCTTTCACTGAACAAAACGAATATAAATCAAATCAGATGTTTCTGAGATACCTATCTTTAAATCTTTTGGTTCCTGAGAATATAAATCAAATCATCTAAAAGCAGAATGATTTTTCAACTCAAAATTTCACTCATGGCCTCAAAAGAAGAAGGATCATACATTCATTCACAAGAGAATCAGGAAACTTTATTCATTTGTAAAACTGACATCAGAAAGAATTTGTACATCAGTGCTTCAGCCAAAAGAATGTCTTAAGAGAATTGACATCTGGAAACTATGATCAAGAATGGAACAACCTAAGAAAGAGACCAGTGTGATTGAATTGGGTATGAAAAATCCAAACCCAAGAATGATTGGATGACTGGGAAATGGATATCTACATGAGCTTGTAGTAACACTCTCCTCCACTGAGAAGGAACTGATAGGCTTTGTCACAGTGACAGCTGAAGTGAATGACCAAGCAGTCATCCTTCTTCTCTACGCTCACAGATTCAGCAAATTCTTTCTCACACTCATCCTGCCACAACAACAAAAATGCTTAATTCGCATATTAAAGAATCTGAAAATACAAAGTTAGTGCTTGGTTTGATTGATCGGTTAGAAAGCCATGAAAAATGGAAGAGAAATCAAATTTTCTATCTTGATGTCAGATTATTAAGACCCAAGAAATCTTTTTTCTATCTTTTTTTTCATTTTCTTTGTGATCTTGTTTGTGGGAAACCCAGTATTCTTGAAAACTAAACAGAGAACCCAATACCTCAGCAGCACCAGTATTGCTATGAAAATCTTGATCAGCGGCATCAACAGCCTGTACTTGTGCTTCTTCTTCCACTGCCTGCTGTTGCTCATCTTCATCTTCTTCCATCAAGTCCTCTTCACGCATCAGTTGCTGGCACCAATGGCTCATCTCTCTGAGGCGATCCTTCATCCTCCTCAGCCTCTGCAACAACAGTTTTCCCCAAACCCATTTCAATGACAACTCAAAAATAAAACAATAAAGAACCGAGCTTTCTCACAGATTACAACATAAAACTCCCCAAAACCCATATCAGTAAAAACCCCCAAAAAGAGAGAAAGACTCAAGCTTTTCACAGATTAGAACATTAGAGAATGAAATTCAAGAAAATTTTCTGACCTTGGAATTGGGAGTGTCAATGTCGGTGCCCAGGTCTTGGGAGGAGGTGGAGAAGCGTGAGGAGGCCTTGGCAGGAGAGGGATTGATATCTGAGACGGAGCGGCGGAAGGTGTGGGGAGGAGGCAGGGGAGGCAGTGCACGAGTCGGGGAATGGGATGGAGTCTTGGGGCAGTGGTGGCGATCAGGAGAGTACGGAGGAGTGAAATTGGGCAGAGAACCGCCACAGGTAGAAGCAGAGGAAAGGGAAGGATCAAAGAATGATGGGTTGGCGGCGGTGGCAGAAGGAGGGTTGCAAGGATCGGACATGCAGCGGCGAAGAAGAGGGAGAGAGATCTTGTGGTAGCCATTGCAAGGGAGAGAAGGGTCTGGTTCTGGGTTAGGGTTTGCTGGGCAAGGAAGATGGTGGATGGTTTTGGTGGTGGTGGTGGTTCATGGTGTTTGGTTTCTCTGATTCTTAGTTTCTAGGAAGCTCAGGGATTTGGAATTTGAGTTGCAGAGGAAAATGGAGGGAGTTTGTTTATATAGAGAGGAAGAGAAGCTTAATGGGTAAAACGACAGTCAACAGTTGACAGTTAAACAAGCCGTTACATTTGGCGCCACATAAAAAAGACACGTGCTTCATTATAAGTAGGGGAAAACGACAACAATAGCAACAAGCCCGTCTAGCTCAGTTGGTAGAGCGCAAGGCTCTTAACCTTGTGGTCGTGGGTTCGAGCCCCACGGTGGGCGTTTGTTTTTATACAACAAGTGCTGCAACCTAGTTATTTTCTAGATAATGCGTACAGACTACTAATAAGGCTTCTTCTCCATCGAATGTGAAAATTGTCCGCAACAGGTTTGAGGATCAAGGTGACAGGTCAAAATGTGCTTCCAATAGCGAGTGAACTTCCATTAGGGAAGACAGCTTGAAATCTGGTTTGAAATTGACGTTGGCGTATTCTGGAGAGTCATACGTCCCACTTTCATCAAGCAAGCATGCAACAGCTCCTGCTCGCTTCCCACAAGCCACCTGCAAAGTCAGGCAATTCTTCATAAGCATTTCCAATATTTCTACTTATATCACGGGAATCAAGATCAGATAGCAACTCAGAAATGTAACACACTGCACAGTTGCAATGCAGAAGTTCAGGTTCCTTCAATTATACGGTCAGCATTCTTTTCTCTCAATACAACAAGGCCCATTTATATGGTAGGCATGATGAGTACTGTATCAAAAATAACAAAAAGTGAAGAAAGAGGGAGAGGGGGGATGGCAAGAAAATGGGAATTCTAAAGACATTAATAACCCACTTTTTATGAGAAATTGACAATTTGTTGAAGAAAATGCAAGAAAGTGGGAGATTCTTACATATTGAATCCAAAAACACGTCTGTCATATTTTTCTGAAGACATCTTAAGTAGGCATCATGAGTATGAGCACAAACAATTTGAATTCTCCTCGGGGAGCACAGAGCAAAAATGTACATGAGGACAAATCAGAGTTAATGCATAAAGACGCCTGTTATCATGTTAACATTGCAGACAGTCAACCTTATTAGCATATATGGTTGACAGATGTTGCTTGGAATGTTGGATTTCTTCTCCATATTTATTCCCCAAACAAAAACACTACTGACCTTTTTTCTTGTAGTGTGTATTGTAATGTGTTCTAAAGACAAAACAAAATGATATTGAACAGTAATAGATGATTAACTGTTTACGTGCGATCCTTTTATACACCAATGACTTGGTGCATTTCAATATGCTTGTTCTAATTCGATCTATCAGATGCAGAACCTACTACAGTTAGGGACAGCATTTGTACTACAAGTACCATTTAGTGATCTAATGATTGTTGTTAGTTGCTTACACAGCTTTGTAATTTTTTTTTTCTTTACTAAATTCAGGTCTTACTAATGTAAGTGATCTAAGAGCCTCACCTGGCTTACATGCAACGGGTGATGTGGTAGCTGCAGCTTGGACTTGACATTGAGAAAGTACGCCGAAGAAGCTCTGCATTTGCCAAGACAATTTGCCAGTTTGAATAAATAAATAGACAGCAACTTTCTTGCAAGAAGACGAAAGCAGAAATAAAATTAAGTTCGAAAAAAATAAAAAGTATATTCTATTTTAGAACAAGGTGTCACCTACCACAGCTTGCATTACATTATATTTTAGAACAAGGTGTCACCTGCTACAGCTTGCATTACATTATGTTTTAGAACAAGATGGTCAGAAAACGACAAAGTTGATGAGTTCTTGTTGGGTTCAAATTGAACCAATTTGACCAATTGGCTGCAAATTAGATCAATCTGCAAATTAGATCTGGAGGTTTAGTTGTTTTCGTTTTGGTGAAGAGAGAGTAAGTAGTAGAGAGAATGGCTGAGGCAGTTGTTTCCTTTGTGCTCGAAAGTGTCAGGGACTTCACCATTCAGGAAGCCAAGTTCTTTTCTGGAGTCAGCCAACAAGTTGAGGTCGTACAAACTGAGCTACAATTGATGCAGGGCTTCCTCAAAGATGCAGATGCAAGACAAGAACAAGATGAAACAGTCCGTATTTGGGTTGCCAAGATTAGAGATGCTGCTTATGATTTGGAGGATGTCATCCAAACTTATGGCTTGAAAGTGGATTCCAAGAAGAAAAGAGGTGTGAAGAATGTTTTGAGAAGATTTGCCTGCATCTTCAAGGAAGGGGTTGATGTTCACAGGATTGGGAAAGAAATTGAGAATATCACCACCAGAATTTCTGAGTTGAGGTCGAATTTGCAGAAGTATAACATAAAGGAACTAACAACGGACAGAGACGGTAGTGGTGGTGAATCTTCCTTGCAATTGCAAGAGAGGCTAAGGAGAACTCGTTCTCATGTTGTTGAATGTGATGTTGTTGGGTTAGAGTCCAACGTTGAAGAATTGGTTATGCATTTAGTAAAAGATGAAAATCGTCATCGAGTTGTATCCATTTGGGGTATGGGCGGTTTAGGGAAGACCACCCTTGCAAGACAGCTTTATCATGACAAAAAAGTAAGGCAACATTTTCATAGTTTTGCTTGGGTCTGTGTATCTCAACGTTTTCAAGTAAGAAATGTTTGGGAAGGAATTTTAATTGAACTCATTTCTGCAACCAAGGAACAAAAACAAGAAATTAAGGACATGACAGATGATGAAATAGCAAAGAAGCTTTTCCTTGTTCTGCAAGAAATGAGATGTTTGGTGATACTTGATGACATATGGAGAATCGAGACATGGAATCTTTTGAAGGATGCATTTCCAAATGTGAAAACAGAGAGCACAATATTGCTTACAACACGCAATCAAGCAGTAGCTTTGCCCCCGAATAGAAATGCTTTTCTCCACGAACTCCAGGCACTAAAGGAGAAAAAGAGCTGGGAACTATTTGAGAAGATAGCAATATCTGGAAGGGCTGATATCGGTAATTCTCACCCTTACTCTTTTCTTTTCCAGGTTCTTAGTTATATAGCAAGCCAAATAGAAACCATTACATTGCATATGACACAACTTATGTAGTGATTTTTTTTTCTATTATTCATTCATTGTTGGGATTACCCTTTACAATTTTTTAATATTGTCAAACCGCCTTACTTGGTCACACATTTGTTAGGTAGCAGATGATTTATCTTATGCAATTGCAAAAATTTATTGTCCAGATTTAATCTTGAATGTTTTCCATTTGGCATGTGTTATAAAATCCAAACTTAATTATAATAAGACAAAGGACATTAGTAAATTTTGGAATTTCACAATTTTAATTTTTAATCATTCGAGCAAAGGGATACGCACCACAATTGCTCATACTACAAGAATGTATTTGATTTTTATTTCTTTCTTATTTTTCAGATTTGGGAATTTTCACAAAGAAAAGAGAATTAGGAATGAAGATGCTTCGACACTGTGCAGGATTGCCACTAGCCATTATTGTGCTTGCCGGAGTTCTAGCAAGAAAAAACACTGTTAGAGAGTGGGAGAGAGTGCATGAGAATGTTCATGAATACATAAGGAGAGGGATAGGTCATGAAGAAGAATATGAAGGTGCATCATGGGTTTTGGCATTGAGTTATGATGACCTACCGTATTACTTAAAACCATGTTTTTTATATTTAGGTCATTATCCTGAAGACTCTGAGTTTTTGGTGAGCGAATTGACTAAGTTATGGGTGGCAGAAGGTCTTATCTCCTTAAGACAACAAAGACATGGTTCGAGGGAAACAATGGAGGATATAGCACATAATTGCTTAAGTGAGTTGGTGGAAAGGTGTTTGGTTCAAGTGGGAACAAGTGGTTCAACTGGAACAATTAAAGGTTGTCGAATCCATGATCTTGTACGAGACATGTGTTTGTTAAAGGCAAAAGATGAAAGCTTTCTCCAAATTAACAATTCTTTGCAAGAAAATAATTCTTCTGTGGCAGCCGAGGCAGCACAATTGGGGAAAATTCGAAGACTTGCAATTTACTTGGATGAGAAGGCAGATAGGTTGGTTTCTTCAAGAGATGAAACAAATGGGCACGTAAGGTCTCTATTATACTTTTTTCCACAAAGATGGATGCCAAGAAATATAGAAGGATTACTATCTCATTTGAAGGATTTCAAAGTGCTTAGAGTTTTGAAGGTTGAATGTCTTAATCAAGTCGAAGTTGAGTTGCCAAGTGAAATTGGAAATATGGTACACTTAAGGTTTCTAAGTGTGAAGTGGAGTGATATAAAAAAGTTTCCGCCATCCCTAGGTAATTTAGTATGCTTGCAAACTCTTGATTTTCGTGTTTCAAATTATGTCGCCGTGGTCATCCCAAATGTGATAATGAAGATGAAACAATTAAGACATTTAAATTTACCCAGAAATTACAGAGCAAAGGGTAAGCTGGAGCTGTCTACTCTTGGCCATCTACAAACCTTATATAACCTTTCAAGTGAGTATTGTGATTTGAAAGATGTTGGCAGATTAACCAATCTTAGAAAACTGGTGATAATAGTGTCAAGCTCTTTGCAAAATATGGAGGAAATCTTAAAATCTATCGGCAGCACGCTTAACCGTATCCGGTCTCTACTTGTGTTTGTGGACAACAATAGCTGTGAAGAGCAAGCTATGCAAATAGTATCAAGCTGTCGGGGTATATACAAATTGAAGTTGCAAGGCCCAACCGCAGAATTACCGAAAGAGCTCCACAACTATCCAAACCTCACCAAGTTAGAATTGGCTAGGTGTGGTCTCAAGGAGGACCAAATGGGAATACTAGAGAAGCTGCCAAACCTAACAACTCTGAACCTTAAGAGTCAAGCTTTCAAGGAGAATACAAAGATACTGGTTTTCTCCAAAGAGGGCTTTCCTTCTCTTCAATATCTTTTCGTTAATGGTATGTTCGGAATAACAGAGTGGAGAGTAGAGGAAGGAGCCATGCCTCGTCTCTGTCGATTGAACATCACGTATTGCTCGGGATTGACTACACTTCCAGATGGGCTGAGATATCTTACTAATCTCAGGGAATTAACCATAAGAGGGATGCGTAGAGAACTCCACCGTCGGATTGAGGAAGATGGAGAGGATTTCTATAAAATTCAACATGTACCTTCCCTTGTAATTGGAGAACCGATGCAATGATGGCAAGGTAATTTCTTTCCTTTAATTTTTTAATTTTAAAGCGAAATGGGTGGTTTGGTTTGTGTTGATTAGTTATAAAATGAAGCAGAGAGAGAATATTAAAGTAGAAAAGCCAACAGAATATGGGCTCCCTTGTTTAGCTATGTTTTATTTCTCCATTTTTATTGCTTTTTGCTTGTGCTTGTGAGTTGTCAGTCCTGAACCCTGATCCTTTAAATCATTTTTTCCTTTTTTTTTTTTTTTTTTTTTTTTTTTTTTTTTTTTTTTTTTTTTTTTTTGCACCATTGCCTTTACATCTAGTTTTCCTTGTTTATCGACCATTTATAATTCCATCGCATTCTGAATTCAAGTTTTGTAGTTCCATGGGAATCTTATAAGAAGTTTTTTGTCTCCATAAATTTTGAAAATAATTTCCTAGTATATCCTTCTTCAATGCTTGTTAAGATACACCACCATTGGATTTTCTTTTTGAAAGTAAAGTAAACTGCTGAATTTGTGTTATGGTAGCTATTTGCAGGTAGGAAGGAACTGAGTATGTCGAAGCTCTGCAGCAGAGTGAGCACGTGCGAAGCTGAACTTACCTGGAGAAGAAAGAAATGCTCTGTGAAAATCAAGAGGAGAAAAGATGTGGTCATGTAATTCAAAGTTCGTTATAAGTCTTTGGGTCTGGTGGTTGTCCAACAGTACATTTATAATACACAACTGAAATTATTTGTATTCCTCTTTCGTGTTTGTTTTCAATTATGAATATTTGAGCCTGTGGACATCATGCCTATGTTTATTTCACGGTTCAGCACCATTTAACATGATGCAACAACTTCAGCTTTGTCACAGAAACTACGATTGAAACTGATATCCGAGATGAAGCCTCTTTCTAAGTCATCGAGCGGTTTGGAGAAAACGAACAGCATTGAGGCAATCCTAGATTCCTCTCGTACCTTCACTTCTCCTGCTCTCGTTAAAATGCAACCATATGAAGTAGCTGCTTCACCTCTACATTACCGATTCTCACTCGGGTAATCCTGCATATTGCTCCCACTTTCAATGGGCTTGCTATATGAAAACCAGAGTCGATCATAAAATAAAAGTAGTTCTTTCACCTTTATGCCTCAGATTCTCTCTCGCGTCTGTAGATAAAAACTGAACCATATACCACTCTACCCACCCTTCTACTTTTCTGACTTCTTCTACTCAAACCTCTCTTCCTCTCCTTCCCAACAACAGCTTCTGACATGGGTAAATTACAAAGCCATCCTAAAGGAAGTAAAGCCGCAATGAACTGTACCAGAATTCCAAAAGGCAGGCTTGAGTAGTCGCCTGCTGTTACTCCAATCAGAGAAGCCAATCCAACGCCTAAAAACCCACTAGCTATTGATGATAAACACAAGGCTGATGCTAAGAAAGAAGTCAGAGATCCTTCACAACCTCGAGGACATAAACTCGCAAATAGCACTGTGAAAGGTAAAATTTTGAATTGCGCAATAATTTCTGCTAACCCCGAAAAACGAAGAACAAACACCTCATTCAGAATCCCCAGTCTAACATTGATTTGTCTTACTAAAATAAGGTCAAGAAGAAGTAAAAAGGCATACACAAGTTGCACCACACCAACCAACTTTCTCATGGGAATTTTTTTCCAATAATAGTCATAAAGTACGGCAGTGGAAAGAAGCATCAATTGGCCAATCACTCGAGACATGCCAATGACTGAAGGATCACGATGTAGACATTGTGTTTGGTAGCAAAAGATGGAACCTTACAGGACAGGAACCATGGCAATAGAAGCTACTATCCAAGTAAGAGGACGGACAATACTTTCCTCTTGAATTCCCATCATCAGCTCAGAAAATAGTTTTCTAATACTTTCAAAGATTGGCTTCCTTATAAGATAGTGATCTGGCAATTGTGGTAAACCAAGAGATTCCTCTCTTATTCTCAATGAAATTGCAAGTTGAGCGGAAAGTAACACTGAAAATACGAGAAACATGGTTCTTGGTGGTGTTTTCATTAAGAAATAACCACCTATTAAGTTACCAAGGATTCCACCAGCAGCTGATGCCATGAATGCATAAGATTGGAGGCCTTTCATATTTTTTTCTTGCCCGTACTCTGCAACAAGAGCATCCTGTGCTACTTCTGTAATGGATGCTCCAAGATTACTAAGAAGAACACATGCCATAAGGTTAGGAAGGGCTTTAGCTGCAACAGGGATAACTGCCATTGGCCCCCAAGATAGGACCTGTAAAAGAACTGAAAATTTGAACTCCATTAGAAATAGCCCATAGGTTCTTAGAGGACAAATATACCCTTTTTTTAATTGCCTTTCCAAATGGTTCATATTACTTTCTGATTGATACCTATGTTAACACACCATTAAACAGTGTTTTTAGGTTCCTCTTCAACATTGTTGCAACTTGCAAGGAAAGCAGCATAAGGTTAAGCTACCTTTCACAGGGATATGAGCACAAAAAGCAGTAAAATTTGTCAAATTTAAAGAGAGAAGTTTCCTTACATTTAGGAATCTCTAACATATAAGAGACAAATAGAATCTCTAACATAATCAAAATGCAAGAAAGCAAAACCAATCAAAGGAAAGAACAAAAACAATATAAACAAGCAACATGAACAAAAAGCACAAACAATATGACTTAACATTTAAAAAACATATTAAAATTGAACAGATTTCTCTACAACAATGACAGAAAACAGAGCGCATGAACATATTAAAACAAGGAAATATCAACAAAATTGACAAAAACGGAATGACATCAATGAAATAAGGCAAGGGAATTGTAACTAACCTCCAATGGAAATATAAGGTAATCTATGCGCACCAGAAATGTAAAGAGTATCAGAGAGGATTCCATAAAGGGTTTGGCCACCATGGGAAGGTTACCAGAATGCTGTACGAGCTGCAATGTTGAGGGGTGCATGTTAAGATTGTGAGCCATATGGAAGTTCAACGCCAGCCATGGAAAGCACCTAAAACCTTGCATCCAGTACCCAAATCCACACAGAAACAACATTTGCTGGCTACCCAGTTGGGGAAAACCTCTTCTTTCCTCATGAATCCTGCTCCTCTTGGTTTTTCTGTAAATAACTTGGGTTGGGTTTATCAAGATGGGGCTTCTGAGCTGGGTTTTGGGTTCTGTTGGGTTCACAGGGCTGTTAATGGTGTCTGGGTTTTGGCGGTGAAAACTAAGGATGGGATTTAAGTGAAAAGGACGTTGCTTTGTTGAAGGTCTGAGGACTTTTGGGCTGATTGTTGTCCATGGATTTTCAGAAGAAACTGATGAATAAATCATGGTATATTACTAATTTGGTACTTTTAAAAAGAAAAATGCAAAACCAAGAAAGAAATGAAATGAGGTGCCTCTATAAACCTCTCTATATGCTTCTATTCTATATGCAGTATTGGCTGAAAGTAACGACGAGGAAAAGTAGCAGTGTGGAAAAGACAAGAGACTTTGTTATTTAATAAATAATATAAGTTGGCAGCTGAATCGCTCTGAGAAGAAGAAAGAATATAGACAAGTGTATGACTGTAGTGAAGGGTTTAGTAATTTTGAAGTAGAGAGAGAGAGAGAGAGAGAGAGAGAGAGAGAGTGAAGAGCATAGCCTCCTCCTTCTCTAGCTCAGCCTGAGGCTGATGGATACCTTGTTTTTGGAGGTGTGTTTGTCTTTGTCTGTTCATGGTGTACTTATTTTGCTTGTCTGCATTGTCTTGCTGTCTTTTGGAAATTGGGAGGTTGGGCCATGTGTTTCACACGCGCCCCTGTGGAGCTAGTGGGTCCGAGGAAATAGGGAGGGGCCAGCACACGAGAGTGGTAAGTGTGGGGGTGGGCCCTATATGTAGATTTGTTTTAGGTCAATTTCGTGGAACTGACTCTGACCCGACCCAATCATCGGAGAGGATCTGAGTAGTAGAGGGACTGATTGGGACTGCATATGAGATGTTGGATATGGACGCTCCGTATATGACCGTCCGTTTTTGGACAACTGTTGGGAGTTTCACACGCGCGGCAGGCACCGAATGCAAGGTTGGTAGAAGAGCAAAGCGCGTGGGATTATAATATCAGGTCATTTTGTTGTGAATTTAGTAATTTTATGTGAAGTTGTCTAAATAATTAGTAATCAAATCAAGTCTTCAGCCTTCTTCCACCGTTGGAGTTGGGTTTAAATTAATCTAATCTGAAGCAGTGGGATTCGAGTTTTGGTATAAAAGAAGGGTTGGCCCACGGTTTTAACTAATTGACTTAATTCATATTTGCAAATTTAGAATTTTAAGATAAAAAAAGAGCAAAATTATTATTATTATGGAATTTTAAAGGGAGTTCCACTAAAACACCCAAAATGGGGGCTGAAATTATAAAAAAACTCAACACCTAAAACACTTTATAAACACACTCAAAACCCATCATTACACACACTCAAAACCCATTTATAAACACACCCAAAAAAATATACAATTGTTGATTTTGGGTGTGTTTCTATGTTTAAATAGTGCTTGGGTTTTTTTATAAATACATGTCTAGAATTGGGTTTATTTATAAATTTGTAAATTTTAAATGCAGCTGAAAAATTCGCTATTTTCACTAAGATAATGGAGGAAGGTGAGTACCGAACTTTGATGCTAAAGAATCGAATGTTAATCAATTTATATTATAATGTATGTATCTATATCTTAATATTATACTTTAGATTTATGATATATAAAGTCTCTCATTCACCTATATTATAACACATGAATTGATAACATCACGTGATGGTGTGACAATCAAACCTTAGAATTTCTCTCTCATATAATTTGTATGTACACATGTCAACGTCTTAATTGTTGAAAATAAATGAAATCTTTGGCCCGAATTTAACCAAATGACTGACTTAACACATTATTTAGGGAATATGACTTCATAAAGAAATTTGGTGTGTAACATTACTTCTCAACTAACATTGCATTATACACAAACATTGTTGGGTGCATGGGTTCTGAACCTCGCCCATAGGGCTTAAGGCCAATCACTTGTACTAAAAAAAAATCATCTTTGCTTAAAAACAAGAGTAATACAATGTGCAATCGATGTACGTAACGTCCTCTAATTTCCAAATGCTACCACTTATTGTAATGTTGTCACCAAAACTATAACTAATTCATAGCGTTATGGTTGTAATGTATGTTTGTAATGTTCACCCTATTTTTCATTTCTTCATTCAAGAAGACGAGAGCAAACCCCGGGGGAAAGTGCCCCTCATGTAAGCAAAAGTCTCATTCTTTTGAGTACCCTTTACTCAAGACGAGACCGTTAATGATTTCTAAGTTTTCCTCTGACTTTTTGTTGTTTTTTTAAAGAAAATCTTTCACTGAACAAAGCGAACCCAAATATATAAAGTACGGTACACACTGGTACCACTGCATGCACATGCTCAGAATTGCTAAAGGTGGAGTAAGATTATAGTTAGTCTACTCCCATTCAGTTGCAAGATACGCAAATGACTGAAATCAGCATGAAAATGTTTCTGAGATGCCTAACTATTCAGATGTTTCTGAGATACCCATCTTTAATTCTTTTGGTTCCTGAGAATATAAATCAAATCATCTAAAAGCAGAACGATTTTTCAACTCAATATTTCACTCATGGCTTCAAAAGAAGAAGGATCATACATTCATTCACAAGAGAATCAGGAAATTTTATTCATTTGTAAAACTGATATCAGAAAGAATTTGTACATCAGTGCTTCAGCCAAAAGGAATGTCTTAAGAGAATTGACATCTGGAAACTATGATCAAGAATGGAACAACCTAAAGAAAGAGACCAGTGTGATTGAATTGGGTATGAAAAATTCAAACCCAAGAATGATTGGATAACTGGGAAATGGATATCTACATGAGCTTGTAGTAACACTCTCCTCCACTGAGAAGGAACTGATAGGCTTTGTCACAGTGACAGCTGAAGTGAATGACCAAGCAGTCATCCTTCTTCTCTACGCTCACAGATTCAGCAAATTCTTTCTCACACTCATCCTGCCACAACAACAAAAATGCTTAATTCGCATATTAAAGAATCTGAAAATACAAAGTTAGTGCTTGGTTTGATTGATCGGTTAGAAAGCCACGAAAAATGGAAGAGAAATCAAATTTTCTTTCTTGATGTCAGATTATTAAGACCCAAGAAATCTTTTTTCTATCTTTTTTTTTCATTTTCTTTGTGATCTTGTTTGTGGGAAACCCAGTATTCTTGAAAACTAAACAGAGAACCCAATACCTCAGCAGCACCAGTATGCTATGAAAATCTTGATCAGCGGCATCAACAGCCTGTACTTGTGCTTCTTCTTCCACTGCCTGCTGTTGCTCATCTTCATCTTCTTCCATCAAGTCCTCTTCACGCATCAGTTGCTGGCACCAATGGCTCATCTCTCTGAGGCGATCCTTCATCCTCCTCAGCCTCTGCAACAACAGTTTTCCCCAAACCCATTTCAATGACAACTCAAAAATAAAACAATAAAGAACCGAGCTTTCTCACAGATTACAGCATAAAACTCCCCAAAGCCCATATCAGCAAAAACCCCAAAAAGAGAGAAAGACTCAGGCTTTTCACAGATTAGAACATTAGAGAATGAAATTCAAGAAAATTTTCCGACCTTGGAATTGGGAGTGTCAATGTCGGTGCCTAGGTCTTGGGAGGAGGTGGAGAAGCGTGAGGAGGCCTTGGCAGGAGAGGGATTGATATCCGAGACGGAGCGGCGGAAGGTGTGAGGAGGAGGCAGGGGAGGCAGTGCATGAGTCGGGGAATGGGATGGAGTCTTGGGGCAGTGGTGGCGATCAGGAGAGTACGGAGGAGTGAAATTGGGCAGAGAACCGCCACAGGTAGAAGCAGAGGAAAGGGAAGGATCAAAGAATGATGGATTGGCGGCGGTGTCAGAAGGAGGGTTGCAAGGATCGGACATGCAGCGGCGAAGGAGAGGGAGAGAGATCTTGTGGTAGCCATTGCAAGGGAGAGAAGGGTCTGGTTCTGGGTTAGGGTTGCTGGGCAAGGAAGATGGTGGATGGTTTTGGTGGTGGTGGTGGTTCATGATGTCTGGTTTCTCTGATTCTTGGTTTCTAGGAAGCTCAGGGATTTGGAATTTGAGTTGCAAGTTGCAGAGGAAAATGGAGGGAGTTTGTTTATGTAGAGAGGAGGAGAAGTTTAATGGGTAAAACAACAGTCAACAGTTGACAGTTAAACAAGCCGTTACATTTGGCGCCACATAAAAAAGACACGTGCTTCAGTATAACTAGAGGAAAACGACGACAATAGCAACTAGCCCGTCTAGCTCAGTTGGTAGAGCGCAAGGCTCTTAACCTTGTGGTCGTGGGTTCGAGCCCCACGGTGGGCGTTTGACTTATATTTTATATTTTTGCTACTTTTAACTCTAACACCACATTTGTATGGGTTCAAACCATTTCCACAAATATATTGGTTCTTGGTAACTGGTAATGAGCTTTTACCAGGCCAAGTACAACACGAATTTTAAAACTAAAACAAGTCTGGTAGAAATTGATTGGTCTTCCGCCTAACTGGTTTCTAGTAGAAATTTTCTACTAGTTCCTTCCTCTTCCTCTTCCTCTTTCACTTTCAGGTTGCAGTTTCTTTGCTTCTAATCGTTTCGGGGAGCAAAGAGCAAGCCATACAACAAGTGCTGCAACCTAGTTCTTTTCTAGATAATGCGTACAGACTACTAATAAGGCTTCTTCTCCATCGAATGTCAAGATTGTCCACAACAGGTTTGAGGATCAAGGTGACAGATCAAAATGTGCTTCCAATAGCGAGTGAACTTCCATTAGGGAAGACAGCTTGAAATCTGGTTTGAAATTGACGTTGGCCTATTCTGGAGAGTCATACCTCCCACTTTCATCAAGCAAGCATGCAACAGCTCCTGCTCGCTTCCCACAAGCCACCTGCAAAGTCAGATAACTAAACTACTGAATTGTAATATGTTCTTGAGACAAAAGAAAATAATATGGAACAGAAATAGATGAATAACTCTTTACGTGCAATCCTTTTCTACACCAATGACTTGGTGCATTTCAATATCCTTGTTCTAATTCGATCACATTGTCCTGGCCAAATATGTAAATACTAATATGAACCCTTCAATCCATTGACAACGTAGCGATATTCTACACTATGTAAGGTGGCAGGCACATTGTCTTGCCCAATTGACTTAAGCCATATTGTTCGCCATCCATGCTACCATTGCATAGATAAAAATTGCATATCAATTTTTATTTTTATTTTTTGGGTTGGGAAAAATCAAGAATATAATACGAAGAACAATAGAACTGACAATGGGTTTTGAGGTTTCTTGTTAACGAAAAATGGGCTTCATTTGGCCATTACCTTTTTCGATTTAATCATATCCAAAACATTAACTTCCAATGAGGCCCTTCTCTTGTGCCCATTTCTATGCACCCAAACCGAACAAAAAACAACCTTCCCATTCCCATCAGTTCTAGTGTGGAGTCGTTCTCTTCTATTACGTGGACCGCCATATATGGTCTTTAGGTGTACACCTGTATTATTCGTCGTAGGATTAAATTGAACCTTCCGGATTTGGATCTCTGAGTGGAATTTCTTTTGCACAATTGGGGCCATATGGTCATCATCAAAGACTTTGCCATACGGTGTTGATTGAGAGGAGGAGGATGATAATCAAGTGAGAAACGGGGAAGCTGCTGAAACATAACAGAGAGATTGCCCTGTTTACTTTGAAACTTCTGATCAAGCAGTGTGTATTCACATGGAGAATAAGCTAATCACGAAGTGTCAACCTGTCCTGCTTCTTTTCCATCTTCTTGGTGGAGAAACTGCCTAAATTAAAAACCTTTCAGCTTTCTTCTTTTTGGTGCAAACTTTAAGCTTTCTTTGCTTTCTATTTTTTTATTTTATTTTAAATTAGGTTCGTCAAGAGATATCTTTGTCATGTGTTGATGGGTCTGGTAGGTAGGCCTATGGTTGTCATTTCAAATGTGTAAGTGGAGGTCTCCTTTTATCATTGAGATGTATATCTTTCTGAGAAATTGCGTGGAAATGTAAAAGAAAGTTGCTTTTGTTTTCTTTTCTGAAAAGCACAAATTAAAGCACAATCACTTTGATTTCTTTCTTCTTCTTTTTTTAAAAGAAAGTGTGCTATCATTCCGAGTCGGGAACTATTTGGTAAAGCTCTCTTCCAAAATTGTTTTAAAACCTACAACATCCACCAGGGGACAAAAACGTCCAATTATTTTTAATCAGTTAGTCTTCTAGTTGACGTTACATAAATGTTTGCATGCTTGTATTGAATTTCTTGAGCATAAGTGGGATATGGATCAAAGACTTGCTTTTTTTCTGTTTGGTCCAACATCCAAAAAACGATTAACATGAAAAGACCCCTTAAGGTTTGGAGTCATTATCAATATGAGTCATAGGTTTCAATTTCATCATCTTATTGAGTGTATTGTGGAGGACATTAACGCATTGCTTAAAAGATTTGCCGCACACCAATTCATGCTACTTTTAGATATGCAGATGGGGCTGTTCATAGAGTATCACAATTATGCTCTACAGCCTCTACATAGAGGTGGCTCTGCGTTTGTAGGACGCTATGTTGGAAGCTATATTTTTCTTGTACCGTGGAGGTTATCTTTAAAATAAAAAATAAAAAAACGCAGCTCCAATAGTCCAAGGCTGGTCACATCAGCTTAAAATAAGGTTTTCTTTTTCTTTTTTCACACTTGATGATATCGTGTATCCCTGTCCACCACACAAACAACAATACCTCTATCCCCTCTCTCACTCTTAAATTATACAACTTGCATTGGATGCTTGTGGTACAATGGTAGTTGAGGGACTGATAAAGAGATATTGTCATCAATCAATCTAAAAACTAGATCTGGTTTACTTGTTTTCGTTTTGGCCAAGAGAGAGTAAGTAGTAGATAGAATGGCTGAGGCAGTTGTTTCCTTTGTGCTCGAAAGTGTCAGAGACTTCACCATTCGGGAAGCCAAGTTCTTGACTGGAGTCAGCGATCAAGTTGAGGTTGCACAAAATGAGCTGCAATTGATGCAGGGATTCCTGAAAGATTTGGATGCAAGACAAGGAGAAGGTGCAACAGTCCAGATTTGGGCTGCCCAAATTAGAGATGCTGCTTATGATTTAGAGGATGTCATCCAAACCTATGGCTTAAAAGTGGTTTCCAAGAAGAAAAGAGGCCTCAAGAATGTTCTCAAAAGATTTGCCTGCATCTTCAAGGAAGGGGTTGATGTTCACAGGATTGGGGCAGAAATTGAGAATATCACTACCAAAATTTCGGCGTTGAGATCGAGTTTGCAGAGTTATAACATAAGGGAAAAGGACAGCAGTGGTGGTGAATCTTCCTTGCAATTGCATGAGAGGCTAAGGAGAAGTTATTCTCATGTTGTTGAACGTGATGTTGTTGGGTTAGAGTCCAACGTTGAAGAATTGGTTATGCATTTGGTGAAAGATGAAAACCGTCATCAAGTTGTATCTGTTTGGGGTATGGGCGGTTTAGGGAAGACCACCCTTGCAAGAAAGGTTTATCATCACAAAAAAGTAAGGCAGCATTTTCATAGTTTTGCTTGGGTCTGTGTATCTCAACGATTTCAAGTCAGAAATGTTTGGGAAGGAATTTTAATTGAACTCATTTCTGCTACCTGGGAACAAAAACAAGAAATTAGGGACATGACAGATGATGAAATAGCAAAGAAGCTTTTCCATGTTCTGCAAGAAATGAGATGTTTGGTGATACTTGATGACATATGGAGAACCGAGGCATGGAATCTTTTGGAAATTGCATTTCCAAATGTGGAAACAGAGAGCACAATATTGCTTACTACACGCAATCAAAAAGTAGCCACGCTCCCAAATAGAAATGCTTTTCTCCACAAACTCCAGCCACTCAATGAGAATGAGAGTTGGAACCTACTTGAGAAGAAAGCAATATCTGAAAGGGCTGATATCGGTATTTCCTCACCCTTAACTCTTTTCTCTTCTAGGTTCTTAGTTATAATTTTTTAATATTGTCAAACATGTAGCAATTTTTGGCAAAAAAAGAAGAAGAAAAAGAACAAGTAGTGATTGCAATTTTATAAACTGCCTTACTTGGTCACATATTTGTTAGGTAGCAGATAATTTATCTTATGCAATTGTAAATAATAATCAGGACAATGCTAGACAATTCAAAATTTTCTCCCAACCTTCTCTTCAATCCAGATTTAATTTTTGAATCTTCTCCATTTGGCATGTGTTATAAAATCCAAACTTATAATAGGACAAAGGATATTACTAAATTTCGGGATTTCACAATATAAATGTCTTAATTGGCATCCTTTGCTATTTCATCATCTGTCATGTCCTTAATTTCTTGTTTTTGTTCCTTGGCATACTCATACTACAAGAATGCGTTTGATTTTTTTCTCTTTCTTATTTTTAGATTTGGGAATGTACACAAAAAAGAGAGAATTAGGAAAGAATATGCTTCGACATTGTAAAGGTTTGCCATTAGCCATTATTGTGCTTGCCGGAGTTCTAGCAAGAAAAAATACTGTTAGAGAGTGGGAGATAGTGCATGAGAATGTTCATGAATACATACGGAAAGGGATAGGTCATGAAGAAGAATATGACGGTGCATCATGGGTTTTGGCATTGAGTTATGATGACCTACCGTATCACTTAAAACCATGTTTTTATATTTAGGTCATTATCCTGAAGATTGTATTATTTCGGTAAGCACATTGACTAAGTTATGGGTGGCAGAAGGTCTTATCCTCTTAAGACAACAAAGACGTGGTTCGGAGAAAACAATAGAGGATATAGCACGTGATTGCTTGAGTGAGTTGGTGGAAAGGTGTTTGGTTCAAATGGGAACAAGTGGTTCAACTGGGACAATTAAAGATTGTCGAATCCATGATCTTGTACGAGACATGTGTTTGTTAAAGGCAAAAGATGAAAGCTTTCTCCAGATTAACTACTCTTTGCAAGTAAATACTTCTTCTGTGGCAGTCGAGGCAGAACAATTGGGGAAAATTCGAAGACTTGCAATTTACGTGGATGAGAAGGCAGATAGGTTGGTTTCTTCAAGAGATGAAACAAATGGGCATGTAAGGTCTCTATTATTCTTTGGCCTAAGTGAATGGAGGCCAAAAAATGAAAAAGGATTACTTTCTCCATTGATGGATTTCAAAGTGCTTAGAGTTTTGAAGGTGGAAGGTCTTTATGGAGTAGAAGTTGAGTTGCCAAGTGAAATTGGAAATATGGTACACTTAAGGTTTCTAAGTGTGAAGAATACAAGAATAAAAAGGTTTCCTCCATCCCTAGGTAATTTAGTATGCTTGCAAACTCTTGATTGTCGTGTTTGGAATAACCATGTGGTCGTCCCAAATGTGATAAAGAAGATGAAACAATTAAGACATTTATATTTACCCTGGGAGTACAGAGCAAAGGGTAAGCTGGAGCTGTCTACTCTTGGCCATCTACAGACCTTATATAACATTTCAAGCGAGTATTGTGATTTGAAACATGTTGGTAGATTAACCAATCTTAGAAAACTGAAAATAATTCTGTCAAGCTCTTTGCAAAATCTGGAGGAAATCTTAAAATCTACAGGCAGTACGCTTAACCGTATCCGGTCTCTAATTTTTTGGAACAATTCTGGAACGAATAGCAGTGCAGAGCAAGCTATGCAAATAGTATCAAGCTGTCGGGGTATATACAAATTGACGTTGTATGGGCCAATCGCAGAATTACCGGAAGAGCCCCACAACTATCCAAACCTCACCAAGTTAGTATTGTGGAATTGCGGTCTCAAGGAGGACCAAATGGGAATACTAGAGAAGCTGCCAAACCTAACAAATTTGAAGCTTTTTAAAAATGCTTTCAATGGGAATACAAAGATACTGGTTTTCTCTAAAGGAGGCTTTCCTTCTCTTCAATTTCTTCTTGTTTTTTCCATGGACAAAGTAACAGTGTGGAGAATAGAGGAAGGAGCCATGCCTCGTCTCTGTCGATTGAAAATTGGATATTGCTCGGGATTGACTACACTTCCAGATGGGCTGAGATATCTTACTAATCTCAAGGAATTAACCATCATAGGGATGCGTAGAGAACTCCACAGTCGGATTCAAGAAGATGGAGAGGATTTCTATAAAATTCAACATGTACCTTCCCTTGTAATTGAAGAAATATTCGATTAACCACCACTGATGCAATGATGGCAAGGTAATTTCTTTCTTTTAATTTTTAAATTTTAAAGCGAAATGGGTGCATTTTAAAGCGAAATGGGTGGTTTGGTTTGTGTTGATTAGTTATAAAATGAAGCAGAGAGAGAATATTAAAGTAGAAAAGCCAACAGAATATGGGCTCCCTTGTTTAGCTATGTTTTCTTTCTCCATTTTTATTGCTTTTTGCTTGCGCTTGTGACTTGTGTTGTGAGTGAGAAGCTTAAAATTCCTTACTTTGAGGCCAAATATCTTATAATAATATTTGATTTGTTTTCTTTGTCCATTTTGATTGCTTTTTGATTGTGCTTGTGAGTTGTGAGTGAGAAACTTTAATGTAAAAGCCAACAGGTTAAATTTCCTTATTTTATTACTTATAAACTTTAATATGATAATTCTATCGCATTCCAAAATCTTATAATAATATTTCAAGGCCAACAGGTTAAAATACATCACCGTTAGATTTAGATGTTCCTTTTGAAGTCAATCAAGTAAGAGTACGTTGAATATTTATGTGCATTTCAGAATCTTTCCATTGCTACGCGAACAACAATTAGAAAGCTCCACTCCATAAGTTTTTTTTCTAGTTGATCATGTTAACAAGAAGTTATCCCTTGTTGTTTTAGTAAAAACATAAAACACAAAGCTTAAATATATATACTTTCTTTTTTGGCATACTAGATAAATTGTCACGTACAAGAATATAGATTGAAACGAGTGTTTTTCTTTAAAAAATGTAGTACGATATTACTACAATGTTTATATTGGAGTGCAATTTTCACAAGTAAACTGCTAAATTTGTGTTATGGTAGCTAGCTGCAGGTAGGAACTGATATTGAGAAAGTATGTCGAAGGTCTGCGGCAGAGGGAGCATGTGGGAAGCTAAACTTACAGAAAGAAGAAAGAAATGCTCTGTGAAAATCAAGAGGAGCAAAGATGCGGTCAAGTAGTTTAAAGTTCGTTACAAGCTTTTGGGTCTAGTGGTTGTCCAAAAGTACATTTATATTACACAACTGAAATTATTGTATTAATTAAAATCTCCTTGATGAAACCTTGTATTTGTATTCCTCTTTCGTGTCTGTTTTAATCATGAATAGTTGAGCCCGTGGGCACATGCCTTTGTTTATTTCACGGTTAGCATTCCCAACTTGGTCCCATATGCCATATGGTATGATTTTACAAAATCCTTGCCAGCTTATGGTGGGAGAATTTTTAAAAAAAAATGATTGGTAGATTCGCTCGACATTTAATTCCTGCACAAGAGATTTTAGAGATCTTTTTCTTTCTATTCAGAAACAATTGTCATCTGTGAAATTTGAGGTTCGAGGACTCCAACAAAGTAAAAATTGCGTGTCACTAAGTCAAATTGTTATTAGCAAGGATGTTAGAGATTAAAAAAGTTGTACAAAATGATGTGACAATTTATGTGGATGGTGATATGTATCATGTCATTTTCTCCTGTTCTCTAACAAAAGAAGAGACTCTTGGTTTTATGGAAAAGGAAGTAGGAGGCTAGAACTCACCTGAGTCTCATGTTGGGGTCATTTTTATACATGATTTATCATGTCATTCACCTAATGTTTTGACTTAGTTCTTGACATTTTATAGCATTTTGCTTCCATTTTGGCGTTTTTATAGATTTTATCTTGGTTGAAATAAATGTGAGCTAAAAGTGTATTATTGAATATAAATTCTGGTTTTGCTCATTTTCGTAGGTCAACTTATTGACCGTGGATCACCATGCTCCGGTGCTCGGATGAGGTGAAGCTCTTCATCAAACTTGTTCCGATGGATGTTAACTACAACATATCCGAATTTGAGCTCCATTGAATCAGTATAGCCTAGTCAACAAATCCAGCATTGATCCTAACTCTGGAATTATGGTTTGGACCACCTTTATCTCCACTGGATGTCACCCTTCCTTTTCTACTTATTACCACACCACTTGGTAACAATATTTTACCTCGGTAAGCTGGGATCTCATTCTAGCTAGTTGGATCCCACATAAGGTATTAAAATTCAAAGAAATGATGAAATAGGGACATTAGCCCACCAAGCTTTAGGAAAAAGGGGAGTACCCTATGGATTGGTGAGTTGGCAAGGGAGAGAGGGCAGCTAGAGGGACGAAATCAGCTGATCATTCGAGACACACTGAGGATTTTCTGAAAAGCAAAGAGTATCCAAGCAAAGAAAGCAATACCCAAGAGAAGATGAAGAAGTCATTCCACCATTCAAGGCTTTTGTGCTTTCACCTTCACAAAATTTGTAAACTCTTTCTAGTTATATTTGTGTTTGTAATAAGCATGAAGAACTAAACCTCATAGCTAGGGCTTAGGTTGAAGCCCTAAATATGAATACTCTATTGTTTTGATGCTTGAGTTTATGGATTTCTATATGTTGTTGATGAATTCCTCTTCACTAAATTAATTTATCTTTGATGTATGTTTTCTTTGATTGATCACCCTTGAAAGCATACTTATTGAGATTGTTAGGATTATATGTATCTTCATATTTTCCTAAGGAACTAATGGATGGAGTGAGAATCATTCATGTAAATTGGTTTCTTGAATGCCTAATGTAAACATCATACTATTAGGGTTCTTGTGATGTTCATATTCTCTTCAAACTTAATGGGTTTCTTTATATGATTAAATCGAAGTACTAAACACACATGCATTGATTGTGTAGGAAACACAAGTATTGTAGCACTAAACACACATTTTACTTATCTTAGAGAAAATTAATGCGTCTTGAGCCACTAAACCTAGTCTTGATAGTGAACATTTTCATTAGTGTATCTAGATTTCATAACTTGAGTATCCATAAACATGAGTAGGATTGTTTAGGGTGGATTCCTAAAACCCTAGTGTTTGTCACCATATTAAGTTACACTTTGATAATCACATGTGTTGATCTTGTTAAAAATTAGAATTCGGTTACATTTAAGCATTAGAATTAGGTCACTTGAATCAAAAACACCCCTTTCCCCTTTTTGTTTGTGTTTGTTGTTTGAAACTTTGAATGTTATTTTTATTGCATAATGTACACTTTCGTAACTGGTTTTGACATTTGGTCCAAGTTTAGTTCTTCATTTTTCCATGCTGAATCCAACCATGTAAAGAACGTATAATTTGGATTAACAGTTTGAAAGTTACAAGTCAAAAACGAGACAGAGGTCGAAACTAGAAAACACAAAAGGTTCATAAATTCTTCTTTGACCTAGAAGTGTTACAGTACCCAGGTGATAAAGAAGCGTTACAATTACGATAAAGAAGTGATAAAGTGGTGATACAGGAGTGATACAAAATGCTAATTGTGTTTACCTTTGGTTTCTTGTTTTGTTTCATTTCTTTTACTTTTCTTTACTCATTTCTATTATCCAATTTGTATTTTACTTTGTGTTGTGGTAAATAAGCGTTCTTTACATACTCAAACTAGACCTTTTTATAAGCCTCCAATTCTTCATGGGAACGATTCCGTATTTACAAATTTATACTTCAATAGATTCGTACACTTGCGGGTATTTTTAAGGGTTAATGACCTAATGGTCCCCCAACTATTGCTCCAATATCATTTTGGTCACCAACTAAAATTTTCAATTCAAACGTCCTTAAACTTTTTATTTTGTACCAAGATGGTCCATCCATGACAGATTCCGTCATTTCTCATCACGCGATGACCACGTGATTGAGTTTTGAAGGATATATGCGACTTTTTGAGAAGCTATGTCGAAGGGTATGGTTGAAATGGTCCCTCAACTATTGCTCCAATATCATTTTGGTCCACCAACTAAAATTTTCATTTGAACTTTTTTTTGTATTATCAGATGGTCCTATTGTCAAAGTCCGTCAATTTTATTGTTATTTATTTTTTGTATTTATCTTATTTTAAAATTTTTAATTATTTTAAACCATAGAGAAAAAAAATATTACTTTTTAAGTCCATGTCATAAATAAATAAAAAAAGAGCCATGTTGGTGGTGAGATTCAATTTTTTTCAATTTTAAAATTAGGTACAAGTTCCTATAATAGTTTCCTTTAATTTTTAATTATTGTTTACTCTTTTAAAAAATTTGTTAATTTTTTTTATTTTATATATTTATGTGATTTTAATTAATTTAAACAATAGAGAATTATTATTATTAATTGTTAGGTCAAAAAAAAAAAAAAAAAAAAAAGTGAGATTCAATTTTTTAAAATTTCCTAATTTTTATAATAGTTTCCCTTAATTTTTAATTATATATTACTATTTTAATTCATAGAGACATTTTTACTCATTAATTTAACAATAAAATTCACAGACTTTAACAGTAGGACCATCTTGATATCCAAAAAAAAAGAGTTGAAGGACGGTTCAAATGAAAATTTTAGTTGGTTGACCAAAATGATACTAGAGCAATAGTTTGGAGACCATTTGGATCAATAACCCTTTTAGAGGAGGATATTCACCTAAAAATACAGTTTTGCCCCTCGATTTCACGGAATAATACACAAACTTTGACGGATGGACCATCTTGATACAAAATAAAAAGTTTAAGGATGTTTGAATTGAAAATTTTAGTTGGTGGATCAAAATAATACTTGAGCAATAGTTGGAGGACCATTTAGGTCATTAACCCCTTTAATTAGATAAGAAGCAAATTAATTTGTGCCAATTATTAATAACATCTCATCACCAATTTAGAGTTAGCATATATCTGAAAATTTTATGACACACAAAGGACAATATCAATCAGGCTTTTTATTTTTTTCTCTTTCTTTTCGTGGCTTAAGCTACCAGTACCTTGTGCACTTGGACAACGAAGGAAAGGAGGCTGTTAGATGGGACTTGGGAACGGAGAGAAGAGACTGACATGCACAACGCAGATCCCGGGTACTTGTTCTACCAATTTTTACATCAAGCACCTCATAGCTCTGGAACTCCTTCACTTCTTCTGTTTCTGTTTTCATTATGTGATAAGAGCTCAGCACCAATCGTATATACATATGTGATTTTTGAAACAAAAGTTATATTACAACATACTGACTGCTTCTCGCAAAGTTCAGCACCATCAATATGATGAAACAACTTCAGCTTTGTCACAGAAACTACGATTGAAACTGATATCCCAGATGAAGCCTCTTTCTAAGTCGTTGAGCGGTTTGGAGAAAACAAATAGCATTGAGGCAATCCTAGATTCCTCTCGTACCTTCACTTCTCCTGCTCTCGTTAAACCATTCCACAAATATATTGGGTGGGAAATTTGATTAATGTCTCCCAAAGCATTTGGTCAGGTTCTTGGTAACTGATAATGAGCTTTTACCAGGCCAAGTACAACACAAGTTTTAAAACTAGTATAAGTCTGATGCAAATTGATTGGTCTTCCGCCTAACTGGTTTCTAGTAGAAATTTTCTACTAGTTCCTTCCTCTTCTTCTTCTTTCACTTTCGGGTTGCAGTTTCTTTGCTTCTAATCGTTTCGTGGAGCAAAGAGCAAGCCATACAACAAGTGCTGCAACCTAGTTCTTTTCTAGATAATGCATACAGACTACTAATAAGGCTTCTTCTCCATCGAATGTGAAGATTGTCCGCAACAGGTTCGAGGATCAAGGTGACAGGTCAAAATGTGCTTCCAACAGCGAGTGAACTTCCATTAGGGAAGACACCTTGAAATCTGGTTTGAAATCGACGTTGGTGTATTCTGGAGAGTCATACCTCCCACTTTCATCAAGCAAGCATGCAACAGCTCCTGCTCGCTTCCCACAAGCCACCTGCAAAGTCAGGCAATTCTTCATAAGCATTTCCCATATTTCTACTTATATCACGGAAATCAAGATCAGACAGCGACTCAGAAATGTAACACACTGCACAGTTGCAATGCAGAAGTTCAGGTTCCTTAAATTATATGATCATCATTCTTTTCTCTCAATACAACAAGGCCCATTTATCCTGGATCACATTCTTAAAGACGTAGCAAGAACATTACAGAAAAAATACTTTGAAAAGAAGTAAAAGAAACACAAGCACTCACATCATCTTTAAGGGAATCTCCAACCATCATTATTTCACTGGGTTTAACTTCCCAAGCTGAACATATATGCAGTAGTGGAGCTGGATCCGGTTTGTAAGGTCGAAATTCCCTGCTCAGAGCTGGAGAAAATGTCAACTGCAGCAACCATAACACAGAAAATAAGATATCAAAGTCCACTACTGAGTAGAAAGGAGATGAGCCTCAAACGTACATTACAATAAGTTTACTTATGGGTTAGGCTGCAGGGCCTCAATAAGTGGGATGCATCAAATAGTAAATGCGGGATATATCTACAGACATGAAAGATTAGTAATGAGCACACAAAAGATGACTGACTTCAGCAAGGAGCCAGATCAGAGTAAGCTCATCCATGATCATTGACTACAATAACCCAAAGAATTTCAAAATTGTTTTTCCTGTTTAGATTTCACCAAGAAAATCATTGCTAGAGAAGATGGGTTGATTCAGTCAAAAAAGAAAGAAGGGATGGGGTTGATTCAGCAAGAGCAGAAAGTATAAATTGGCTATATGAGGAACCATATTTTCAGTTGTCCAAGATCATATTAGGGATTAACAAAAAACTCCTTTTGCAATTTAAGAACAGAGGAAAAATGTAACTGAGGACAAATCAGAGTTAATGCATAAAGAGGCCCTGTTATCATGTTAACATTGCAGCCAGTCAACCTTATTAGTGTATACGGTTGACAAATGTTGCTTGGAATGTTGGATTCCTTCTCCATATTTATTGCCCAAACAAAAACACATAATAACTAAACTACTGAATTGTAACGTGTTCTTAAGACAAAAGAAAATAATATGGAACAGTAATAGATGAATAACTCTTTATGTGCAACCAATGACTTGTGCATTTCAATATGCTTACCCTGAACCGTTCATGAAATATATCTACTGCGGCCTTGACATTGCGTGTGATTAACCCCCTCCTGTAAATAGTGCAAATAAAAACAATAAGCATATCGCCATAGCTTCATTCGTAAATTCAAATAAAAATTCAAAATCTTGCAAACAAAAGAAGATTAGGAGCTTCACTAGCATGCATATAAATATAGCGTACACTTCCAACCCCTAGAGATTGAACCCAGGAACTCAGGTTCCGCCCTTGTACCTAAGAGGGAGGAGGTGCCACTAATACTATTGACGTTAATTAAATAACTTTGTAACTTTTTTGCACAGATAACAACTATACTCCAAGTACATGTTGATTAGGCTTGCAATTTATACCATCTCCAGGAAAATATAATAGGGATCATGGAAAGGGATATATGGAGATCAACTTGACAACTTAAATTCCTAATCAGGACAAGGTTCACTTGTAACCCAAACATTCCTCGTCTTATCCAAGGCAGACCAACTAATCACCTTTAGCTAGTACTGATAACAACTTGATTTGGCAGAAAGTAGGACTTCCTCTAGTCAATGTTCAAAAATCACGCAGCCATTAGTTAGGCATTTATCCGTACATACAACATAAGAAGGAACGACTATTAGGGAAGATAAAAACTTGACATGGGCTGAGAATGACCTTATATTCTTAGAATCTAGAAAACCACAAAGTTCTGCTGCACCTGCACCACAATTTACCCAAATGTTAATGAACATCTGTAAAGTGATGATGGGCAAAGGAATAATGCAATCTCAAGTCATAAGTTCATGCAAAGTATAACTCAAATTCTCACGCTAATTGTGGACTAAGCACCAAAACACTCACTACAGAAGGGGAAAAAAAACACTCCCAAAGAAGCAAAAGCATTCTATTGTTCACAAAACTTAATCAAAATTCAAGATTCAAAATTTTCAATTTCATTTTTCACTTATTCACACCAAGGAATAAAAGGATACGCCACATGGAATACTTTACCCAAAAAAAGAGGTTAGATTTACAGCTGTGCTATTAGCAACATAAAGTAATTGAAACCAGAGCTACATTATATTTTTTTCCTTATCCGGCACTTTCCCGGGAACCAAACGACAGAAAGCCAAAACCAACATAGAAAAACTCTCTCACCAGGCATGATCTGGAGGCGATCGAGCCCCTGGCTCTCGTAATCGGCAATAATATCATACGCCTTTCGCTGCTTCTCGGGGCTCCAAGTCTCAATGTGGTGCAATATATCAATCCCAGAAGGGCTCTCGGCCTTGATTCTGACGTACTCGTCCTCGCCGAGCACAGCTCTGTACATTGCCGCGAAATCGATGACGGGGACCGTTAGGGTTCCGTCCATGTCGAACACCACGCCTCGGAGGCGAGCCCTGGGCGGGGCTGCGGAGCTGAGGGTGGAGAGATTGCCGGCCATGGGTATTTTGGGGATTTTCAATTTTGGGTACAAGAGGAGGAGTGTTCTGGGTAGGAGCAGGGACATTGGGTTTGAGTATTTGGGTTATTTGAAGGGAGTGATTGGATTTTGGGTATAAGGGAGTGATTGGATTTCAGAAGTGAAATTGGTAAAACTTTTAGAAGTGTGAGTGACACTTGGAGAAGTCCAATTTTCCTGTTACCAAATCCCCGATGCCCCCCTATTTCCTCCTTGATATTGTGACACGTGGCACACCACTTAACGGCATTTTAACTCTGTTAACTCTCTTTAGCCCAATTGTTTTTATTAAAATAATTAAAAACTATTAAAATACAAGTTTGACACAAAAGCGATATTGCATCTTCATCTTCCATCTTATAATTATTTGTTTAAGCGTTTCTCATATGAAAGCTCCAAAATCAGAAGTCAAAAAGAGGGAGAAAAATTATGAAGCAGAACCTGGCTTTCCTTACAAACCAGCATCCAACGAGCAAACAAAATTATCGAACCAAATGCAAGGGTTGAGTCATGATACGCAGGGTAGAAGATGAAGAGGAGAGAGAACGTGTTTGCCTCAAACTTGTTTTTTAATTAATTTTTTTTAAATAAAAAAAAATGGGCTGAAGAGTTAACAGTGTTAAAATGTTGTTAAATGATGTGCCACATGTCACAATATCAAAGAGGAAACAGGGGGCATAGAGAATTTAGTAACAGGAAAATTGGACTTCACTTGGAGAGCCTCTTCTTGGGTAATGTTTTGTTTGGTTGCTGGGAAAATTGGAGAGAAAATGAGGAGGGTCAATACATGCGTTTATAAATTTGTAGACATTTCCGGGAAAATATCAAATTTGTGCTTGGCCATTAGTGGTCTGTGATTTGTTGATCAATCTTGTAGCTTTTCATAAATATAGTGAACCATTGCAGACCAATCATACTATTTACGTACAGTCCTTTGTGCACGCGTTTGATTTGAAAATCTTTTCATGTCGTTGGCCGCATCATGGGGCCAATTTTGGGGATTGAAAGGGAAAGCATAACCCTCATGAACTGGTCTGGTTTTCTTACTTTGCACCATTGTTCACACATGTTCTTACTTTCCACGTTTAAAATGGGCTATTTTGGACTGACTTGATTTTGCATTGTCATTTTAAGCATCCCAATTATTTGTCAATAATTCATGAATTTTGTTGATTTGGAGACGTCCGATCAAATTGAAATGATACAAAGAATATTAACATGGCCTATTACGCAAGGATGTCACTCAAGTATACTATTTATATGTTCCCTCCAAATTGGATAGAGTTTGGACAAGAGTTTTTTTTATTTTTTATTTTGGTGCCAGAGTTAAGAAGGAGGTGGGGATTTTCTCAAACACGCACTATCAATGTGTGACGAGGGTTCGAACCTGAGACCATTGATCTGCAAGTCAAGGTCTACTCGGCTAGACCCCTATTGTTTGTTGAAGCTAAGTTTTATGTCTTCTTTTTTTTCTTTCCAGAATTTAAAGTTGAGAAAAAGGTTTACAAAAGGATTGGAGATGCTCTAATAAGTATTTCAAGCTTTCATATCATGGATCTTAACCCATGAGCTTCCTCGACGGATACCAACACATATGTGTGACGTTTTAAGATTTATGATTGTCATACCAAAATAAATAAAATTTGCCTAAACAGATGCATTGATCAACAGATTATATCCCAAGCTGCAAGCCCACCCAATCAATACTGGGTGAAAAATCAATGGTTCCGACATATTCTTAACCATTTGGGTGTGCTGGAAGATTACATTTGCACACCCAACTAGTGGAGATCGCCTTGCCAGCATGTGTCTACAGAGAATTTGGGCTTCTGTACTCTTTTGAGCCCCTTAAGGAGAGCCCCTTAATCTTTGTTGCCTTCTTCGGCCTCAAGAAAAAGAAAATAGAATAAGGACTCTCTACGATTTTTTATGGGTGATGACTTTCCCACTCTCTTTTTGATCATTTACACTTCCTTTTGTTTTTTAATAGTTTTTACTATAACAAAAAAAGAAGTGTACGTGGACAAAAAAGGAATGGGAACACACAATTTCTAACCAAGAGAGTGTAAGTGGACAAAAGAGGAGTGAGGAAATTATGTTTTTTTTAATCATAATTTGAAGTACAAAATGGAGGTACTATTATCATGTATGTGTGGATATGACAACAATTTGATTTTCTTCATATATCTCGTTTGATAACCATTTTAATTTTAGTTTTTAATTTTCGTGTGTTAGAGCATAAAGGAAAATGAGAGTGAGAATAGGAGTAAGGATGAGATTGAGAGAGAAGATGAGAAGGGAGGAGTAACAAAGTGAAAACATTTTCAAATAGATTTCAGTTTTTAGTTTTTGTTTTCACTTTTGTTACTCATTCCTTCTATCTTCCCCTGTCATCTTCAGTCTCATTCTCACTTTCATTTTCCCTCTTTTTTCTCTATACTCTATCACAAAAAATATAAACTAAAAACTAAAATTGAAATGATTATCAAATAGACCCTTAATTTCTCTAGTTTTCAAATCATGTATCTAAGACTGCCACGTTAAATAATAAATTAAATTCGGTGAATATATTTGGTGTGTTAAGCAGCACTTTTACATATAAGCTATCAAGTCAACTGATTTCTTAATGAGGCCAAACTACAACCTACTTTGCCAGTTGACATTACAAACGCAAAAGGAAGCTCGACTTCAAGACCCATGCACCTCTTGAAAAACTCCAACGACCTTCAAAATCTGAGTTTAATCCATAACACAAATATTTGTTCTGTTTAATTGTAAACATAGGTTTTCTTTCTACTTCTTTTTTTTTCCTTTTTTTATGTACAAGCGATTAAGAGAGGGGAGCTTACACAAATATTCAATAGGTGTCTGGAGATTTCGAATATCTGTCTACATGGGTGGAGATGCCAACTAAGCTATACGTACCCCACTAGCCAATACAAGTTTTCCTTTTTACTTCAACGAAGACGCAATTATCTGCACATTGTCTATCAAGGCCTACAAGCAGGTTTTGAAGGTTAATTAGTAGATTCTTCTTGTTTTTGTTGATTAATTTAATAAGAGTTGGTTTATAAGCAGTTGACATTTGACCTGCTAAACATATATGTGTGTGTGTGACATAATTAGCCATGAGCGAGCAGCCAAACACAGATCCTACAGATTGTGATTGATGCACAGTTGACAATTGAAATGTTGAATATATGCAGCTCTATATGCATGACGTGATGTATTTCTTAAATATAGAATGCATCGAGAAAACACCACTTCTACTTAAATTTTTTCAACTTTGATGTCATTTATTGACATAGTTAATTGTTTTACAATGTAAAAATGTTGAGTAAAAACTGAAATATGAACTTTGAGGTACGATTTGAATCGTAGGAGACAAATAACACTTTAAGGAAACGATTCAAATCGTACCTCGAAGTCTTTCTATTTTAGTTTTTACTCAACAAGAAATCCTCATTTAGAATTATAGTTGCAAGCCTCGGATTGGTTAATCGCTTCACTTTTAGGTTTTGAGTGTTAGATTTCGAGAATAACCAATTTACCATTAAATGAAATCAAAGTTAAAGAAAATTGAATAGAAATGACGTTATTATCTTGATCACGAGAGTTTCTATAAATATGTACATACGTAAGTGTGACATAACTCTGAGCTCGCTGAACATATTTTGCTTACTCCCAGTTGCATTAAGTCGTTGCATGACTTTGTCATAAACCGTGAATGACATATTTACTTGACAGACATACATCAATAATGTATAGCAATTCGCAGGTAATTCATGGTTTGGCTGCTATGGATTGTTTATATCAAATAGAAAGCAAAAAAAATTAAAAAATAAAATAAAATTCAGAACTTTCCTCATGGAGCTAAAAACTATCCCTTTTCTTGTTTATACAATAAAGCAACTCAAAGTTGGTTTCTTTTTTACGTTTATGTCTTTTTCATTTCTCCATTTGTTAATTGAATATTATCCTCGAATTTTCTCTTGATGTACGGATTCAAACCTTTTTAAAAATAAATAAATAAATTGCTTGATGTTAGGGGTTACTTTCAACTCTTTTTGTCATTTATTTCTTTTTTTTTGCTGGACTTTTAAAAACTTCAAAAAAGAAAGTCTCCTTTGAAAAGATACTAGAGAAAAAGATAAAAAAAAAGAAGAAGATGCAAAGCAGCTACATTATCATATCTTGTTGATTGGTCAGCATTCCTAAAAGTAAACAAGCGATGCACCATTTTTCTTCTTCTTATTAATGTGTGAAGGAGAATCTAAATTTGTGACATCTTAAGAGAAAATAACATTAAAAGGCTAATTGGTAATGCACAATTAAAGTAGTAGGGTTGACAATTTCATTATTAAACCATAAGAGAGAAAATCCTGAGAGAGAAGTTTTAGTCGCTTCCCGGTCGTCTTCATCCCTCTCCTCTTCCCCTCCTTACCCTCCTAGACTTTCCCCTCCCTTCTCCACCTCTGCTCCTTGCCCATCCCCTCAAGGCCTTTCGTCTTGTCTGAGTTTGGTAGTTGATTGGTTGATCTTGGTGATGACGTGATTGTAGATCGAATTTTATTTCTACTTATGAGAGTTAAAAAAGTTATAATTGCCATTGTAGTTTGGTGCATTGAGGTATATGTATGATTTATTCAGGCTTGCTGCTTTTTTGCCGGAATTTATTAGGCCCTATGTGGCTATGAGTGGAGGTACACCTTGTGCGCTTGTTATTGATAGTGGAGTCTTTTACATTATTTGGATTAACCCTTTATGGTTATTGTGCTTCTATAGTTGTATTAACCCATGTGGTTATTTGTATTTATATTGGTCCTTATAACTAATGCCCTTTATGCCTAATTATAAATACAATTTATCGTCTTTCTCTAGAAAAACATAAGTTGGGCTACTAAACCAACCGTAGCCTAGCCAATTCAAATTGTAATTAAAAAATCTTGTCCTTTAAATCATAGCCATCGTACGGAGACCAACGATATGTTCACCAACTTTCATTTTACTATCAAACACAAATCCAGCAAACAAACTGCATTAACCAAATTGAATCAAATTAATAAAATAATTGTTGGAAGAATCAAAATTTTAATATTTAATACCAGAAAAATCATGGCCACTTGTAATTGTTTAGGGCTAATTCCCTGGATTTTCGCCTTATCTATGACGAATCTAATCAATTAAAAAAGGTATCTGATCTGTTGGACTGCTGCTCAACCCCTTATTATTTTCGTAACTAAAATAGTTAAGAAAAAAATGAAACTCGTTCTTTACTATTTCCAAAGGTTATGAATATTTTTGTACAATAAAACTAGCTTAAATAAGTACGTTAATACATGTGAATGGATGCATTTGGCAAGTCAAAGCAGATTTATGAATTGAATTTGGGTTTGGTTTTTGGTGGTAGGGTGTTGTTTAGGGTATATCACATGCGTACATCAAGAAGAAGAGCTATAGCATCTGTCAAAGTTTGGCATACTTTGACGTTGTATTAAATTCAAACCTCTACAATAGAAAAAGAATACAATAGTAACATTGGAAATTTCATGGATTCATCACACGAAAAGATTTCAGATATGAAATCGGATGTCGTTAAGAAAGAGAGCATAATCAAGATATAAACTCTATTTCATGTCGAAGCTCGTTTTGTAGAAAGGCATCTGAGGCTAGAAGAAAACAACTAAAATTCGTCGATTTATAATAGAGGGAAAAATCAAACTTGGGATCTCTTCATCTAATTTGTTTTGTTATAACCATATCTCACTTCTACAAATGAAGTCCAAATATTTTGTGAGACTAAATTATTGAAATAAAATCATACCCTCTTTTTGAAAAAACACACACACACACAATGGAAAAAAGAGAAAATAAAATTCAAAAGATTAGAGAAGAAACCAGTTTTCAAACTGAAGTTCCCATCACCACTAGCTGATAAGATATTCAACTTAAAATTACCACCACAGAGTTTCATGCGGTTGTCCAAGTACCAGAAATTCTTAAATTATGGGTAAAGGGCAAGTTTTTCTGTGCCTTTAACCTTAATCAAATGACCTTTCATTTTCTCTCTCTTTGGGTAAAGTTGACGAAATGACTTTGTTCTAGAGAACGAAAGATTGCAAACCCAATGGGAATACAAAATATCCCAAAGGTACATACAATGCATTCACATTTGAATCCATCGCAAACAACAACATCAAATGTTCAACTTTGCTTTATGATTTGCAAGTCTCAACAGCTAGACTAAATGTCTATATGATTCAAAAATGTCACTTTCTTCTTCTCTTCTTCAGTCAAACTTAAAATTCTACTACATACTCACGAACTTTCTTCAAGACACGAGCGTACAAGATCATCAATATTCAGTATAAAACTTGGAAGAGAAACTCTCATATCATAAAAAGAGCAAAATCACGTAAGGAGATTGTGAAAGCTTCGAAAAAAAATTCTTCATTCCTTTTCCTTCGAATAATATTGGAAGAAAATTCCAACTCAAGAACTACAACACACCACTCAAATATATTATCACTAAGTTATGGTTGTGGACATTTGACATCCATGACTTGATAGTATGTTGTTAAATAAAGTGACAAAAATAGTTAAAGCATAAATTCGCAACACAAGGATGGAGGCGGGCGGCCATACATATATTTGCATACATAAATTGTGGACCCTTGGACTTTTCTAATGCCAAGTCTAACAAGGCAACGTTGAAAGTCGTCGTCAATGTCATAGACCAACCCACCACCGTTTGCTTTGGTAGCTCCTTTCGGGTTTATGTCTTTCACACTTGTATATTTGACTGACCGCAATTTCTTCTTTAATGCAACCAATTGCAATACCAATCGATTTCCAAGCCAATCTGCATCATTTATTCGGGGAAGATACTCGTCTACTGGGATTAAGAATTCTTACTTTCCGTCAAAGGGTTATAGCTCAATCAAAAGGAAAATTGGCTTGTAAACTATTGATTTTAAGTTTAAAATTCAATGATATCTTGTTAGTGTGTGTGTAAAACTCCAAAATACTCGTCTATTGGGATTAAGAATTCTTACTTTCCGTCAAAGGGTATAGCTCAATTGAAAAAGGTATTGACTTGTAGACTAGCGGTCTTAAGTTTGAAATTCCATGACATCTCGGTAGTGTGTGCGTGAGAAACCTCAATTTCCTTGTAGTTTAGATTATCGTTTATATTAATAAATAAATAAATAAAACTCATACTTTCCTAGTGATGCCTGTATTTTTATTTCTTTTCACTTTTATAAATTACTTTTTGTATACTCGCCAATTTGTGACTTTCAGGAAAAGAGACGAATAATATCCATCATTCCACCTCAAAATGATGATTTTGTTTTGTTTTACATTAAAAAAAAAACGAAAACAAAGATCATCATTTTGCTACAGTTTTCATTTAAATTCCAAACTCAGGCTGCCCCTTCCCAATTAGACTTTTCTTTTCTGAAAACTAATTAATTCATTGTTAATAACTTAAGGCTATCACCAAGTCAATATTCAACGGAAGATTGGATTGGAAAAACAAAATGAAGGATGATAGGAAGCAATTATATCCCACGATTGTCCCAGCTCCTTTATATCATGCCGACATCATCTTCATTCCATGGAAGAATATATTTTTAAATAACCATTATACTCTTTCACATAGTCTATGACAATATATTTTATATGATCAGAAAATTCCCAATTTGGATGAGTTTTTAGTGATGAGCCTTGAAACATGACTTAAAATATACATATAGACGATTCGGAATGCTAAATTGCATTGTGGGGTAATCCTAAAAAGAATGTGTGCATTTTGTTTTAAAATAAGCTGATGCATCTATGACAAAGAGAGCATATAACATCGAGTGCAACTCTATGCGAACCGGACAGTTGATAGTGCAAATAACGTTCGCTTCTAAACTAATCTTCTTATGAAGTAAATTTTGCAAAATTAATATAATTATGTATCTATCTCTCGTCACTCTTACAAAAATAATTACAGCAGAGAAAAAAAATCATATTTCATGAGACGTGACACTACAAACAATATAACAAGGCCATGCTAACTCCAAGTTCACAAGCCATCTACTGGTTTGACATTCCAACCAAGTTCTATCTTGGCGGCGTCAGAAGATTCTCCTCAGCCAAAAGTCTACTGGCCCAGGCTCCCATACTCTATAATTTCAGTTAAAGTCAGAATTCAATCCAGTGAATGAATCCAAAATGTTTCACATCGATTCATTGATTTGCTTTGTTCTTTTGTCACTTCCATTTCATTCACGATCACAAAACAAAGCCAGCCACATTTCTTTTGGCTTTTAACAAAAGCAGATCAAACAAAAGCACTTGTACCCATTTCCCAGAGTAGTCATGGCTCACGAATGAAGTACATTTTCAATATTCAAATAAGTACCACATAAATATTTCATTTTAATTTTAATAAAATAGAAAATAGACAGTCACATAAATAATAATAATAAATAATAATTTACATAAATAAGAAAGAGGTAAAATCTCAATCCAACGCAAACTTATCTTCAACACGCAAATCATTATCACCACAACCACCCCATTACAAAAAGACACATTATTTTACACAAATCCTACATATAATAATTACTCAACAGTTACTATTCAAAAATATCAAACCCATAAAATTTTTATAAAAAAAAAGAAGAGGAAATGAGTTTCTAAACGGAAGTGGGCGTGGAAGAAGCATTTGGTTCTACTTTTCTAAGCTGAATCGTCGCTGGCTTCTCCGAGTCCTCGTCGTCATGGTACACGTAAGCAAACCCACCATGTCGGGTCAGATCCATACCCGCCATCTCATCCTCGGCCGAAATCCTCAGCAGCTTCAGCTTATGAAGCACGAAGAACAGGGGCCCCATCGTGGCACTGACCCACCCGATAATCACCACAATCTGGATCAAGTGGGCCCCCAGCATCCTCCCTCCGCCCCCCATGAACAACCCGTAAGGCCGATCAGGTTTTCCCGGGTACACCTCGTTCACGTATTTCTTGGTAGCAAACAGCGCCGTGAAGATAATTCCCCACGCGCCGCATCCGCCGTGGAGCTGCGCCGCCTCCAACGGGTCGTCGTATTTCATCTTCTCGGCCAACTTGTTGCACGAGATCAAAACGATGGCGGCGACGAAGCCGCATACGATTGCTGCCCACGGCTCTACGACGGAGCACCCCCCAGTAATCGCCGCGAAGCCGCCGAGAAGTCCGTTACAAACGTCCGTTACGTTCCAGTGACCCGAGAGGATCCTCTTTCCGAAGAGAGTTGTCAAAGCGGCAGTGCAGCCGGCGAGGGTGGTCGTCACGGCGGTGCGGCCCACCGCCGACCACTGCCCGTAATATGATCCGGTCCCATACGAACTCAGGATCTTGGTGAAAGAACCCGGGTTGAACCCGTACCACCCGAACCAGAGCAAGAACGTGCCCAAGACTACCAAAGTAGCGCTGTGTCCGCGGAGAGCGACGGACCGGCCGGAGTGGTCGAACCGGCCGATTCTCGGACCCTCGATGAACGCTCCCCAGAGGCCGGCGATGCCTCCGACCATGTGGACCACACCCGACCCGGCGAAATCGATGACTCCGGATCCGAAAAGGAGGTTTTGGGTATTTGCAGCGCTGGCCCAGCCGTCGGTTGACCAGAACCAGTGGGAGACGACCGGGTAGACGAAGCCGGTGAGGAAGGAGGAGTAGATGAGGTATGCGACGAACTGGGTCCTCTCGGCGATGGAGCCACTGGTGATGCCGGCGGCGGCGATGGCGAAGGCCCACTGGTAGAGGAAGTGGCTGTAGTCGAAGGAGTCGGAGGGGATGTCTCTGAGGCCGAAGAAGTGGCGGCCGATGAAGCCGTTGGAGGGGCCGCCGAAGGCGAAAGCGAAGCCGAAGAGGTAGTAGAAGATCCCGCCGGTGGCGGCGTCGAGGACATTGGTGAGCATGATGTTCATGGTGTTCTTGGCGCGGACGGAGCCCGCGCAGAGCATGGCGAAGCCGAGCTGCATTGAGAAGACGAGGTAGGCGGAGAAGAGGAGGTAAGTGGTGTCGACGGCGTAGGCGGTATCGGAGAGCTTGGAGGACACGGCGGCGAACTGGGAGCAGATGAAGTTGGCTGCATCGGTGTTGTTGGGGCCTAGCAACTGGGCCAGTTGGCCTGAGGAGCAGTCTAAGGTAGCCCACGTCGCCATTGCAGCACAGATGAGAGAGAAGAGAGAAGAGAGGAAGAGAGGAGAAGTAAAAGTCTAGATCCTCATCTACCTCTCTATAACAGGTACCGTTGGGTGGATGCTGCTTATGTATATAAGAGAGAGAGAGGCACGAGCTTTGATTTTTGGAGCAATGTGGGCCCATTTCCTGTAGTGTTCATATATGATTGGAAGATTTTGTAGACTCAATTTTTGGAAAAGTTTGTAATATACACGGTCAGGATTCAGATCCATGCAGGTCTTGGGGTGTTTTGTCATTTTTCATAATTAATATTCTACTAAAACTGATCTCTGATTATTAATTAGTACAATTAGCATATTAAAATAATTTCCTCCAGTGGAGGGAATAATAACTTTAGGCGCTAACTTTCATTTTAATTTAGACACATGATCGATACTAGACAATAATCTTAAGATATAAATGAAATAATAATCGAGACCTATGTTTTTATTCGATGGCTTTCCACCTGCTAAACTAAACTTTGCTTAATTAAGTGACATAATTTAAGGTACGATTAAAAACGTGATGAATGCGGTGTGGGAACATGAATTAGGCTTAAAATACTTAATTAAGAGTTCGATTCCATCTAATTCATGCAGCTTGCCTAGCATCCCGTCTAATTCATAGCAGTTATATTGAATATTTTGATTTCAATTTGCAAAGCAATGATCTCATTGTTTGATATTTGACAAGACCTAAGAGCAACTCCACCCATTTGCCCTTAGCCATGGCAGGGGGGAGCTAGGGCAACTACTATTCACGTGGCTGCTCTTGCAAATAGTATTGTGTGTTTCCACCCATTGTCATGGCAAAGGGCAATTACTATTCATTTTTTTTTGTTTTTTTTTTCACAAATTTGTTTACCTAAACAATTCATTTGGATAATATTTTTGGATTCGTACGTGTCAATATTATATTATAAAATATCATATCTCAATTGGATAAATTTTTGGTATATATATTTATAAAAAAAAAAAAAAAAAAAAAAAAAAAAAATCAGTATTTTTTTTAAAAAAACTTGATTATTTATTTATTTTTTTATTGCACAAAAATTGGCTGCCATTGGATTGGAGAAAAAAATCTGATCGGAGAGCCCAGAGCGCGACATGTGGACTTTAGCGGCACTGTAGCACGTGTGGTCATTGTAGCACGCATGACGTCAGCGCCCGCGTTTTGGACCTCGGGCTGAACTTGCCTTCGGGCTAGCCCGAGTTCGTGGGACCCGCAGCCAGCCTGGGCTTCAGCTCACCGCTAGAAACGATTTTTTCGAAAAAGCAAGCCCAGCCCGAGGCTCAGGCATACCGCTGGAGTCGCTCTAATAACTAACCAAAAAATTGAAACTTTTTATTTTTATATTTTATAAAAAAGCGATATATTGCATTTGTAATTAAAGCCTAAAGGTCGTCAGGTAGAAGGGAGGTGTAAACCCACAAAGCAGTAACAATAATATCCTACCAGGAAACGTTGAGACCAAACTCATTCAGCATCCAAAGAGTGACCACAACTTCCTCCAAATGGCACACACATCAACACACAGTATCTAAAAAGACAAAAACGAAAAGAAAAGAAAAGCAACGAAATGTAATACTCCCTAGATGGACTTGGATGCGTATGTGGGGGGAGAGGAGGGAGGGAGGGGGGAAATAAAATTTATTTGCTCTAAAATTTTCCAGAACATTTGCTTTCCTCCATGGAGACTATTTTACCCTATAAAAAAGGAGAGTCAGATGGCTTACCTTCATATATCTAAACAATAATTTCATGTCCGTTGCTTTCAATAGTTGTTCATATTATGCAATATGCATGCATTTTTCTCAATAGATTTTCAGCTCGTTTATTTCATTTGATTTGTTTGTCTTTCTTTAGTCAATTTGTGTAATTAATTTGAGTGACAAGTGTTCTATACTAGTATCATGTCATAGCTAGACCATTTTGACTTGTTTTCAGCTATCCAGTTTCTTATTGAATTGATTCAATTATCTTGTCTGTTGTAATATTTATAAATTCAATTAATTCAAGATTTTTCCTTCTTGTAGCTTGTTCCTACTCAATTCTCAGTTCCAAACCAACTTCTCTATCCAAAACTTAATGGCTGTATGGTTTTAGTTTAATGATAGTTATGTTTGAAGTTTGGGACCGCTATGGTTTTAGCTCTAGAACATGATGATTTGAAGAAAGCCATACATGACAGATAGTAATGATAACTTGAGCTAAAATTGGTGTAACTTCAACTTTCTGCATCTTTAAAGGCTTGGCATCCTTTAACTAATGGATGAAAGATGGCTAACCCGAATCCAATCCACACTTTGGTGAAATCTATTTTCAGCTCGTTTATTTCGTTTGATTTATTTGTCTTTCTTTAGTCAATTTGTGGAATTAATTTGAGTGACAAGTGTTCTATACTAGTATCATGTCATAGCTGGACCATTTTGACTTGTTTTCAGCTATCCAGTTTCTTATTGAATTGATTCAATTATCTTGTCTGTTGTAATATTATAAATTCAATTAATTCAAGATTTTTCCTTCTTGTAGCTTGTTCCTACTCAATTCTCAGTTCCAGACCAACTTCTCTATCCAAAACTTAATAGCTGTATGGTTTTAGTTTAATGATAGTTATGTTTGAAGTTTGGGACCGCTATGATTTTAGCTCTAGAACATGATGATTAGAAGAAAGCCATACATGACAGATAGTAATGATAACTTGAGCTAAGATTGGTGTAACTTCAACTTTCTGCATCTTTAAAGGCTTGGCATCCTTTAACTAATGGATGAAAGATGGCTAACCCAAATCCAATCCACACTTTGGTGAAATCTATTTTGGAGAATACAAGAAAGTCCTACATAAATTAAAATCATAAGTAAAATCTTGTAATTACAATCTATTAAAACCATAAGAAAAATCATGTTGAAATCTATTACATTAAAATAATATAATTACAATCTATTAAAATCTCAATTGAATACACCCCCCTAAATTTTTAGTTTCTATTTTTCATTTTTTGTGCTAGAGTATAGAGGGACAAAAAAGAAGAAGAGAATGGAAGTGAGAATGAGAGTAAAGATGAGATTGAGAGAAGGAAGATAAGAGGAGCGGATGAGAGTAAGGAGTAAAGTGAAAACAAAAACTAAAAACTAAAACCTACTTGAAATTGTTTTCACTTTTGTTACTCATCCCTCCCATCATCACCTCTCAATCTCATCCTTACTCCTATTCTTACTCTCACTCTCATTTTCTTCTTACTCTCACTCTCATTTTCTTTTGTATTGTATCACAAAAAATGAAAACTAAAATGAAAATAGTTATCAAACAGACCCTTATTTTGCCACGTACGTAATGACAATAGCTAATAAATAAAATTTTATGATTTCAAACGACTTTCGACTGCTCTTTATTTAGGGAGCTAGAGAAAACATAGAAACTCTGTGGTGTGGTGAAATATAGAAAAGTTTATTTGAAATATCGTGAGAGTTTTCTATGGAACAGAATCTTTTCATTAATGTGCTAGAAAACATAGAAAAGTTTCCTTTGCACGGATCTCTCTTGAGGCTTCATAGCAAAGCTAGAGTTAGAATTCTCAAACCTCTTCAAACTCTGTGGTGTAGTGATTTCAAGTTGTCAAATCTTATCTCTGTTAGTGATGAATGTACAAAGTCCACATTTGTCACGTTCTCAAGAGGGTGAGATGAGATTTTGTCCTCGATTTTTATCCATGAATCTTTTCCTTTTTAAATTTTTAAGTAGGACATGGTTTTATTTCAAATTAATTTTGGTCTCACAAAATATTTGTGGAGATGAGACCATTATCATTATAGACGTTATACGACCAATATTTTGAATGGTATGAGCGTACATAACCATGCAAATACAATCAATCCATAGAGAGATTATAGCGTGATACTAAAATATAATCATCTGTATAATTTGTTAACTAACGTGTTATAATATATGTGGACAACATAATTCATTTAGGGAGCATTTTTACTCACCACATTAACTTAGAGGTGTAGGAATTTTGTTATTTTTGTTGTCAATTGAGTTTTGAGTCATAAAGAAAAAAAAACAAAAAAAAACAAAACAGATTTTATGTTCCAAAGAAAGGATTTTGTGTTTCAAGGAACATTTCTTGCATTTTTCTAGCCCCAAGATGATTGCAAACATGTTGCAGATGTGTTACAGATGTTGTTTTGGTCATTGGATGACTTTAAAACCCAGAAAATAGCAAAAGAGGTTACTATGTTCTTATTTTGGTCAAAATAAATTTTTTTGCCTATTTTCCTTTTTGATGTTTTTCAAGTAAATTTGAAGCCACCAACATGTTTAGAATGGTTATTATGATGATTTGAAACAGGTTTGAGGGTCTCAAGTGGTTTACATGGCGTTTTAGGAAGATTTGAAGCTAAAAAAGTGGCCTAAAACCCAAAAAAGGCTAGCTACTATCTACCCAGAAATATGAAGATTTTTCGTCACAAAAGGGTTTTCAGCGGCGGTGTTCATCAGATTTTTCGTTGCTAAAGGGTTTTCAGCGATGGTGTTCATCAGATATATCGTCGCTAAAGGTCAATTTTCCAGAATTTTCTGATTTCATTCCAAATCAATTACGATCCATTCCATTCGCGATCAGAGGTTTCTAGGAGCTATTCCAAGTGTGTCCTCTTCCTTTTGATGAAATTTCTTTATTCCTAAGCAATTGGGGCTCATAAATTCACTCATATTTGTTTGCAAAATCACAAAATTCCTTTAAATTTTGAAAAAATAAAAATTTGTTAAAGCCTGTACTTTCTCTTACTAATAGTGATGTATATGTAATGTTTGATCATATTTCTTTAATTAAAGTGTTGCCATGAACGTTTATGCATCATAATTATAGCACTTCACATAGCCATACTTCAAGTATTTTGATGGACAAGGTAGCTATACTTGGATGATCGTGGAGAAATAGTGGAGACTACCATTGTGAGATACTTGAGCCAAATTTCCATTCATTGAGAGAGTATTTGAGATTATTCTTATTCACTATTTTCTTTCTTTCTTATTTAGATTGATCTCAATTAGACTTTTGAATTGAATACTAAGAACTAATTTCTCTTTTGTATGAATAATCGTATGCTTTCACTTTTGAGTTGGATGGACCTTGGAAGATGATGTTAGGCTATGCATGTTCTAACCACTAAATAAAGCCTCATGTCCTACCCATTGTGTGTGCCATCAACCCTTTGAAGCCAAACACTTAGCATTTTATTTCATCACCCACAATATTTCCTTACCATTTTTACCCTATTTTTAGCCATATAGTAGAACTTAAGACATACTAAGGCATTTATCGCGTTATAAGGCTTGGCTCTTCAAATTTACTTTAAAAGGGCGTCCAGGATTTTTGATATGCTTCACTTTTTTTTTCTTTTTGAATATAGATCTTTTTTTTTTTCTTTTCTTTTTCTTGAACTTTGAGCACATATTTCCTTGGTACATGCCACCTCTTTGAAGATGCTCTTACTCAGTTAACTATGTCTACCACCCAATTTATGACTGAAACCAAAACCCAACTTCAGAATCAGAGCGCTTCTATTCGGAACTTGGAGGTGCAAGTAGGCCAACTAGCTACTATATTGAGTGAAAGAAGCCAAGGAGTATTGCCAAGCCAAACCGAGATTAATCCAAAAATTCAAGAACATGTGAAGGCAATCACATTTCGAAATGGGAGACCCATCAAAACCGCTGTAGATTTGGACGCAAAAAAGCACCACCAACAGTTGAAAGAAACGGAAAAAACTAAAGACAATAGCCTACATACCGTCGTGAGCTCCACCAGAAATTCAGCAAAATCTGAGCAACCACCATTCAAAAATCTCACTCCAAAATCCTACGTTCTGCCAATTCCTTTTCCACAACGCTTGAAGAAACATAAGAAGGATGCATAGTTCTCCAAATTTCTTGAAATTGTTAGGAAATTGCAAATTACCATTCCATTTGGTGAAGCACTAGACCAAATGCCGAATTATGGAAAGTTCATCAAGGACATCTTAAGCAAAAAGAGACGTTTGGAAGATACAGAGATGGTGGAATTGACGGAGGAGTGTAGCGCGGTAATACAAAGTCAACTACCACCTAAGCGAAAGGATCCAGGGAGGTCTTCTATACCTTGCACCATTGGCACTATTTCTTTTCAAAGAGCATTGTGTGATTTAGGTTCTAGTATTAATTTAATGCTTTTGTCTGTAGCTAAAAGAATTGGTTTGGGGGAAATTAAGAAAACTAATATTTCCTTGCAGATGGCAGATAGATCACTTACATATCCTCACAGCATTCTTGAAGATGTACTAGTGAATGTGGATAAATTCATATTCCCAGCTGATTTCATAGTTTTGGATATGGAAGAAGATGTCGACACTTCAATTATTTTAGGCCACCCATTTCTCATTACGGGAAGAATGATAATTGACGTAGAAAAAGGTTCTTTGATCCTACGAGATGCTGATCAAAAGGTGGAATTCAAAGTTTTTTATGCAACCAAGTATCCCATTGATTCGGAGTATTGTTTCCGTTTAGAAGCAGTAGATCATGTTGTTCGACCACAATTCATGGCAGACTACCCAAAAGATCCACTAAAAGAAAGTTTGGTTCATCCCTATTATTGTTTTCTAGATGGCTATTCGGGATACAATCAAATCCCCATAGCGCCAGAAGACCAAGAAAAGACGACATTCGCATGCCCCTTTGGTACCTTTTCCTATAGAAGAATGCCATTCGGTTTGTGCAATGCCCCCGCTACTTTTCAACGTTGCATGATGAGTATATTCTCTGATATGGTGGAGCGCTTTATTGAAGTATTTATGGATGATTTCTCTGTTTTTGGGTCATCATTCGATTCTTGTCTCTCAAATTTAGCCTTGGTTCGACAACGTTGTGAAGAAACTAATTTGGTTTTGAATTGGGAAAAATGCCATTTTATGGTAAAAGAAGGAATAGTCCTGGGCACAAGATTTCAGCCAAAGGGATTGAGGTTGACAAAGCCAAGATTGATACTATTGCCAATTTGCCACCACCTACCTCCGTGAAGGGAGTCCGAAGTTTCCTTGGTCATGCCGGGTTCTATCATTGTTTCATTAAGGATTTTAACAAAGATTACACAAACCATAACCTAGTCTTCCGAGTCGGCTATGTAATTTATGATACTTGTTACAAGAAGCTATTTACTAGGAATCTCCTTTTGGTCTCAACCTAATTCTTCCAATTAAGCAATTAGTGACCAATTAATTGAAAGCATTAAGAACAGTAACAAGCACTCAACATGTATAGATAAATAAAATTAACAATATCAAAGAATTTGAGTATTCATAGCTAGGCTACATCGTAACCCTAGTAAAAGAAATTAGTTCATGAATGACTTATTGAGAATCATGATGCTTGATGAAGACATGGAAGACACCAAATTCTCCAAGTAGAATGCCAAGGTTGCGCAAGCTTTCTTCGTATTCTCCGTTGGATATTTCGGCTATGAGTATGAATATGTAGGATGTTGGAGGATGGAGGATGATGGGTGATGGGTGATCGAGGATGGAGGATGATGGGTCCTTTGAACAATGACCTAAACTTCCTATTTATAAGACTTCTAGAAATCCTCTAAGGTATAATTGTTAGTCTAGATAGGTATAACATGTAAAACACTAACCTGTTTCAGACATGTTGAATATGATGAAGATCAAAACGAACTTGAGAAACAGAGACTTTCTCCTAGAAGCCGAGAACTCTTTCAGCAATAATTCTTAATGGGATAAATATCTGAATGCTTGGTATTTTTGTGTGTCTCTTGGCTCTAGAAGGAGCCTTCTATTTATATGCATATCTCTAGGAGTTTTGCCATCAAGAAACTCCTAAAGAGATAACCTTAATTCTTATAGGATTAGGTAATCTTAATCCTTATCAACATAGGAATCCTTAAGCCTGTTAATATATATCTATAACACTTATATTAGGCTGCCATCTCTGATAGGAATAGACTTTCTGATAAACCATGAGTTCTTATTCGATTAGAAGATCACTTCTGTGGTTTAAGACAGTAAACCATCTTACATTCTCTCACTTCATCAAATAATCGATCGAAGCTCATTGTCATCACTTAATGGCCATGTGAAAATCTACTCTTATCTTTATTCCTTTATCAAGCCACTGTCATGATTGACAGTTCACAAGGGACTTTCGAAGCTCCTTAGATATATAACATCTAAGACTTTTACAATCACATATATGAACTAACAAAAACACATAAGGCTTCTAACTGGATTAAGATTGAAACCGTTATGATTATACTGTCAAGTGTAATCAATCATAACTGGTTTAGCTCACCCTTAATGACTGCCAAGGTCTTTAGAACAAAATCAATTAATGACTGATTCATAGATTCAAACTGTGAACAATTGCTAGCACAGTTACAGTTTGGCCTTAATCTATTTGCCATTTAATGAAACAGTATACGCAAGTAATAAAAAACTTCAAAACTTTAACATAACTGAATCAAGCAGCCTGCAAAGTTAGCATCTGTGTAGCCTTCTAGCTTCAGTTCTTCAACTCTTCTATAGACCAGTTTATACTCCTTAGTCCTCTGTAGGTACCTTAACACCTTTTTCCCTGCAACCCAATGTGCCTGGCCTAGATTGGACTGAAATCTGCCAAGAACACTTATACAAAATGCAAGGTCAGGTCGAGTACAAACCTGAGCATACATGAGGCTTCCTACTAATGAGGCATAAGGCTTGTCCTGCATCTCTATCCTTTCTTGTTCAGTCTTGGGAGACTGTTCACTGCTAAGCTTATCACCTTTTGAGAATGGAACATCACAGCCTGTGCAATTTTCCATATTAAACCTCTTAAGTATCTTCTCAATATAAGCCTTCTGAGATAAACCTATCAACTTTCTGTCTCTGTCTCTGCTAATTTCGATTCCTAGCACATAGTTGGCTTCTCCTAGATCACTCATATTAAAATGAGTAGACAACATTCTCTTGGTGTCATGTAACAAGGACAAATTACTGCTTGCTAACAGGATGTCATCTACATATAAGAGTAGGATAATAAAATCCTTTCCATTGAACCTCATGTAAATGCATTCATCCACTGGATTGTCAATGAAACCTTGAGATTTTATTATCTCATCAAATTTAAGATACCACTGTCTTGAAGCCTGTTTTAAACCATAAATTGATTTCTGCAGTCTGCATACTAAATTCTCTCTCCCTTTTAAGACGAAACCATCTGGCTGTTTCATGTAAATCTCTTCAACTAGATTTCCATTTAGAAAGGTTGTCTTGACATCCATTTGATGCAAGTGCAGATCAAAATGTGCAACCAAAGCCATGATGACTCTGAATGAGTCTTTTGTTGACACAGGAGAAAAAGCTTCATTATAATCCACTCCTTCTTGTTGTGTAAACCCTTTTGCCACTAATCTGGCTTTGTATCTGTCTATTTTCCCTTGTGCATTCCTCTTGGTTTTGTAGACCCACTTGCAGCCAATAGGTTTAGATCCTGATGGTAATTCAACTAAACTCCATACACCATTCTTGCTCATTGATTCAAGTTCAGACTCCATGGCTGCAAACCAATGTTGATTTTTCTCACTTTCCATGGCTTGTTTATAAGTGGTAGGATCTTCTATGGCGTTGATGTCAAACTCAGATTCTTGCAAATAGACAAAATAGTCATTTGGTAGAGCTGGTCTTCTAGTTCTTTGGGATCTCCTTAATTCTATGGTCTGAGGTTGTTCTGGAAGATTTAACTGCATTTCAACTTCTGCAGTTTGTTGTATTTCAACTTCTGGATTTTGATGATTGTTTAAGTCTTCATGTGCAGGTGAGATTTCTTTATTCAAGTTGTCGAAAGTCAAGATAGTCACTCCCTTTTCTTTATTTCCAGCTTCTGCATTTTCTTTGCTTTCTATTATTTCTTCAAACTCAAAATCTGCTTTATTTGTTTCTTCCTTCTCTTCTTCAATGAAAACAGCCCTTTGTGTCTCTACAAATCTGGTGGTGTGATTTGGGCAATAAAATATGTAGCCTTTTGTCCTATCTGGATATCCCACAAAATAACAACTAACTGTCTTTGAGTCAAGCTTCTTTTGCATTGGATTATAGATCTTTGCTTCTGCTCTGCATCCCCAAGTTCTCAAGTGATTGAAACTTGGTTTTCTATTGCACCAGATTTCATAGGGGGTTTTGTCAACACCTTTGGTAGGTGTTCTATTAAGCAAATAATTTGCTGTCTTCAAAGCTTCACCCCATAAGAAAATTGGTAGTGTTGTGCAACACATCATGCTTCTCACCATCTCTATCAAGTTCTGTATCGTCTCTCTGAAACACCATTTTGCTGTGGTGTTCCAGGATTTGTGTACTGAGCAACAATACCTTCTTGTTGCAAGAAAATGGCAAAAGGTCCTGGATTTCTACCTTTCTCAGTGAATTTTCCATAGAACTCTCCACCTCTATCAGACCTCACTACCTTGATTTAGAATCTAGTTGGTTCTCAACCTCTGCTTTGTAAATTTTAAACATGTCCAATGCCTTCGATTTTTCTGCTATTAATACACATAACCATATCTGGAAAAGTCATCAGTAAAGGTTAAAAAAAATTTGTAGCCATCATGAGTGTTGACTGGAAAAGGGCCACAGATATCAGTGTGTATCAACTCAAGTAATTTTTCACTCCTTACAGCTCCTTTCTTTCTGAGGTTTGTCATCTTTCCTTTTGCACATTCAATACATGTTTTATCCCTTTCAGGTGGTCAAGTGGTGGCAACATAGATTGCTTGCTTAAGAGATTCATCCTTTCTTCTGAGATATGTCCTAGTCTCTTGTGCCAAAGAGTATATGATTCTGAATTGCTTAACTGTTTTGTGCTTATTACATTTAACATTTTAGTGCCTTGTTTTGGTAGTTTGCAATTCAAACGAAACATTCCATCAACAATCATGCCATTACCAAGAACTCTTTTATTTCTTGAAATGGAGAAACCAAAATCATCAAACTCAAAATGTAAGTTTGATTTTACAAGCCTACTAACTGATAAAAGGTTCCTTGTCATAGTAGGAACATAAACGACATCATCTAATTCCAAACAAAAACCAGATTGCAACTCTAGATTAACTAAACCAATAAAGTCTACTTTAACTCTTTCTCCATTTCCCACGAACACCTTCAAGTCATCCTTGTTTGGCACTCTCTTTGTTTTGAACCCCTGCAAGGAATTTGTTACATGAAATGTTGCACCACTGTCTAACCACCATGTATTGGATAAAATCTCAAGTGAATTTGATTCATAAACCACAGAAACTGAGTTTTTCTTACCTTTAGCCTTTTGCTTGTCCAGCCAACGCTTGTACCTTCTACAATCCCTCTTCATGTGACCAAACTTTTTGCAGAAAAAACATTTCAGACCTACTGGACCTGTCCCTTTGGCAGTTTCATCATTCTTCTGCTTTTTGTTTGCATATTTGGATTTATATCCTTCCTTTGGCTTGCCTTTAAAATCCTGCACCAGATTCACATGTTCCTTTGCATTATCATTCCTAATGCTTTGTTCTTCCTGCACACATATTCCTATTAGATCAGCCACTATCCATATTTCCTTTTGAGTAATGTAACTAGTTTTCAAATGCCTATAAATGCTAGGCAGGGAGTTAAGAGCAAAGTGCACCATCATGGCTTCATCTACTGTAACTTTCAGAGCTTTCAATTTGTTTCCAATTTCGACCATGTTCAGAATGTGAGTCCTTATGCATCATTCTCCATTATACTTCAAATCTGTGAGTTTGCTCATTAGTGTACCTATCTAAGCCTTTTTGGAGCTTTGGAAATTCTCTGCTATTGCCTCAATGAATGCCTGTGCATTTTCAGACTCTGTGATGCTGCCCTTTACCTCCTCTGAAATTGATCTCCTCATGATTAAGATTGCCATTTTGTTAGCCTTAGTCCATTTTGCAAACTTGGTCCTAGTTTCGACAGATGCATCAGCTGCTGGTGTGGCTGGTGCTTCCTCAGTTAGAACCATTTCATAGTGCAATAAGCCAAGAGCTATTTCAAGATCTTCTCTCCATTTCTTGTAGTTGGAGCCAATAAGGGTCTGGATTGAATTGTGATTGACTGTACAGGTTTTTAAAACATTAATACCTTAAATAATTTCCCCAAAAGACTTTAACTTAAACATACTTAACTCTCATCTTTGGATAGAAAGTTTAAGTACGTCCATTGACACTGAAATACAAACAGTTATATAATTCCTTGAACAAAAGTTATCCACATCTTTGGATAGAGGAGAACTTCTGCTATTTTATAACTGTGCATATTCCATGTCGATCCATCATAATCAAAGCTATATCAAACTGCTCACATCTTTGGACCCGCCTTTCAATATGTTCTGAACTATGATGCCACTTTGGATCAATTACTTTGAATATAGCTATCATGGAATGATTGAGCCGCTTTAGCTTGCTCAATTATCCCATGGCAACTGCAAACTTGATCAAAAACTGTCAAGAATATGATAAAGTCAATTCTTTATACTGTTATCATGTTCTTGTCTATATAACTTGCAGCTTTCAGTTTAAAATTTCATCATGTTTCAGATTGGTTAGGTAAAACATGATATAACTGAGCTTTGATACCACATGTTAGTCTAGATAGGTATAACATGTAAAACACTAACCTGTTTCAGACATGTTGAATATGATGAAGATCAAAACGAACTTGTGAAACAAAGACTTTCTCCTAGAAGCCGAGAACTCTTTCAGCAGTAATTCTTAATGGGATGAATATTTGAATGCTTGGTATTTTTGTGTGTCTCTCGGCTCTAGAAGGAGCCTTCTATTTATATGCATATCTCTAGGAGTTTTGCCCATCAAGAAACTCCTAGAGATAACCTTAATGCTTATAGGATTAGGTAATCTTAATCCTTATCAACGTAGGAATCCTTAAGCCTGTTAATATATATCTAGAACACTCATATTAGGCTGCCATCACTGACAGGAATAGACTTTCCTCTACCCTCAGCTCTGTTATTTGGTCCATTCTAGAAACATGAAGAAATTCAAGAGAAGGAAAGCCTCTTATGGAGAAAACTAGTATCTTTGTATTCTCATGGAAAGCCATACTTTCAAGGCATAGAGTTGTTAGGTTTGGCAGCTTCTCTAGTATTCCCATTTGGTCCTCCTTGAGACCACAATTATACAATTGTAACTTGGTGAGGTTTGGATAGTTGTGGAGCTCTTTCGGTAATTCTGCAATTGACCCATCCAACCTCAATTTGTATATACCTCGACAGCTTGATACTATTTCCACAGCTTGCTCTTCACCGCTATTCATTTTTTTATCCACAATTAGAGATCGGATACGATTAAGTGTGCTGGCTGTAGATTTTAAGATTTCCTCCAGATTTTGCAAAGAGCTTGACACTCTTATTCTCAGTTTTCTAAGATTGGTTAATCTACCAACATCTTTCAAATCACAATACTCACTTGAAGGTTATATAAGGTCTGTAGATGGCCAAGAGTAGACAGCTTCAGCTTACCCCTTGCTATGTAGTTCCAGGGTAAATATAAATGTCTTAATTGTTTCATCTTCATTATCACATTTTGAAACATTTTGATGGGGGATGGGGAAACATACTAAATTACCTAGGGATGAGGGAAACATTTTGATATGGCTATCATTCACACTTAGAAACCTTAAGTGTACCATATTTCCAATTTCACTTGGCAAATCTACTTCTACATTATAAAGACATTCAACCTTCAAAACTCTAAGCACTTTGAAATCCTTCAACGGAGATAGTAATCCTTTTTCACCTTTTGGAATCCATTCTCTTGGGCCAAAGAATAATAGAGACCTTACGTGACCATTTGTTTAATCTCTTGATGAAACCAACTTATCTGCGTTCTCATCCAAGTAAATTGCAGGTCTTCGAATTTTCCCCAATTGTGCTACCTCGGCTACCATAGAAGAAGTATTTTCTTGCAAAGAATAGTTCATCTGGAGAAAGCTTTCCTCTTTTGCCTTTAACAAACACATGTGTTGTACAAGATCATGGAATCGACAACCTTTAATTGTCCTAGTTGAACCACTTGTTTCCATTTGAACCAAACACCTTTCCACTAACTCACTTAAGCAATCACGTGCTATATCCTCCATTGTTTCCCTCGAACCATGTCCTTGTTGTCTCAAGGAGATAAGACCTTCTGCCACCCATAACTTAGTCAATTCGCCCACTACAAACTCAGAGTCTTCAGCATAATGACCTAAATATAAAAAACATGGTTTTAAGTAATACGGTAGGTCTTTATAACTCAATACCAAAACCCATGATGCACCTTCATATTCTTCTTCATGACCTATCCCTCTCCTTATGTATTCATGAACATTCTCATGCAATCTCTCCCACTCTCTAATGGTGTTTTTTCTTGCTAGAACTCCGGTAAGCACAATAATGGCTAATGGCAAACCTGCATAGTGTCGAAGCATTTTCATTCCTAATTCTCTCTTCTTTGTGAAAATTCCCAAATCTGAAAAGTAAGAAAGAAATAAAAATCAAATACATTCTTGTAGTATGAGTAATTGTCGTGCATATCCTTACTCGAATGATTAAAAATTAAAATTGTGAAATTCCAAAATTTACTAATATCCTTTGTCTTATTATAAGTTTGGATTTTATAACACATGCCGAATGGAAAACATTCAAAATTAAATCTAGACCAGCACAAAAAAGTTTGGGATATGTTTGGATTGAAGAGAGGGGTTGGGATAAATCATCTGCTAGCTAACAAATGTGTGACCAAGTAAGGCAGTTTATAAAATTGCAACTGCCACATGTATTTTTTCCCCAAAAATTGGTACATGAGTGACAATATGAAAAATTGTAAAGGGTTATCCCAACAATGAATGAAAAAAGAAAAAACACGAGGTCTGTTAGAACGCGCTGCACAAGCTTGGGGTTTTCTAGGGATTTCACGATTTTCTTACTCTTCGTTGTGCTATTGCTGTCCCACCGTCCGTGGTGGCGGATGGGATATTTGAGTTTGTGTTCGAGGCTGGTGGAGGCTCATAGGAGGGCTTGGTTGCTGGAGAGAAGGGTGCTCGTACCTGGGAGATGTTGGATGTTGGTGGAATAGAGTCTGTTGTGCTTCCTCCTAATTTGTATATATGCCGACAGCTTGATACTATTTGAATAGCTTGCTCTCCACAGCTATTGTTGTCCACCAACACCAATAAAGACCGGATACGGTTCAGCATGCTACCTATAGATTTTAAGATTTCCTCCAAATTTTGCAAAGAGCTTGACATCCTTATACTCAGTTTTCTAAGATTGGTTAATCTACCAACATCTTTCAAATCACAATACTCACTTGAAAGGTAATCTAAGGTCTGTAGATGGCCAAGAGTAGACAGCTCCAGCCTACCCTTTGCTCCGTACCCCCAGGGTAAATATAAATGTCTTAATTGCTTCATCTTCATTATCACATTTGGGATGACCATGTCGATACTCCAAACATGAAAATTAAGAGTTTGCAAGCATACTAAATTACCTAGGGATGGCGGAAACCTTTTTATTATGCTACCCATCACACTTAGAAACCTTAAGTGTACCATATGTCCAATTTCACTCGGCAACTCAACTTCTACTTGATTAAGATATTCAACCTTCAAAACTCTAAGCATTTTGAAATCCTTCAACGGAGATAGTAATACTTTTTCATTTTTTGCCATCCATTCTTCTAGGCCAACGAATAATAGAGACCTTATGTGCTCATTTGTTTCTTCTCTTGAAGAAACCAACCTATCTGCCTTCTCATCCAAGTAAATTGCAAGTCTTCGAATTTTCCCCAATTGTGCTGCCTTGGCCACCACAGAAGAAGTATTTTCTTGCAAAAAATAGTTAATTTGGAGAAAGCTTTCATTTTCTGCCTTTAACAAACACATGTCTCGTACAAGATCATGGATTCGACAATATTTAATTGTCCCAATTGAACCACTTGTTCCCACTTGAACCAAACACCTTTCCACCAACTCACTTAAGCAATCACGTGATATATCCTCCATTGTTTTCTCCGAACCATGTCTTTGTTGTCTCAAGGAGATAAGACCTTCTGCCACCCATAACTTAGTCAATGTGCTTACTCAAATAATACAATCTTCGGGGTACTGACCTAAATATAAAAAACATGGTTTTAAGTAATAAGGTAGGTCATCATAACTCAATGCCAACACTCGTGATACACCTTCATATTCTTCTTCATGTATGATGCCTCTGCTTATGTATTCATGAACATTCTCATGCACTCTCTCTCACTCTCTAATTGTGTTTTTTCTTACTAGAACTCCAGCAAGCACAATAATGGCTAATGGCAAGCCTGCACAGTATCGAAGCATCTTCATTCCTAAGTCTCTGTACATTCCCAAGTCTGAAAAATAGGAAGAAAAAAAAAATCAAATACGGACTTGTAGTATGAGCAGTCATAGTGGATATTCCTTGCTCGAATGATTTAAAATTAAAATTCTGAAATCCCAAAATTTACTAATATTCTTTATCTTGTTATAAGTTTGGATTTTATAATACATGCCAAATGGAAAACAATTATAAATTAAATTAAATTGTGTTGGATATTCCTTGCACCAACAGAAAAAACGAATGGGATATTGTTGGATTGAAGTGAAGGCTGGGAAAAGATTTTGAATTAGCTAAAATTGTCCTGATTATTATTTGCAGTTGCGCAAGATAAATTGCCATCCATCTTGCTACCTAACAAATGTGTGACCAAGTAAGGCAGTTTATAAAATTGTAAAGAGTAATCCCAACAATGATTGAAGATAGGGTGAGAAAATACCGATTTCAGCCCTTGCAGGTATTGCTTTCTTCACAAGTAGTTCCCAACTCTCATTCTCATTGAGTGGCTGGAGTTTGTGGAGAAAAACATTTATATTTGGGAGCGAAGCTACTGCTTGATTCCGTGTAGTAAGCAGTATTGTGCTCTCTGTTTCCACGTTTGGAAATGCAACCTTCAAAAGATTCCATGTCTCGATACTCCAAATGTCATCAAGAATCACCAAACATCTCATTTCTTCCATGACACAAAAAAGCTTCTTTGCTATTTCATCATCTGTCATCTCCTTAATTTCTTGTTTTGGTTCCTTGGTAGCAGAAGTGAGTTCAATTAAAATTCTTTCCCAAACATTTCTGACTTGACACCATTGAGATACACAGACCCAAGCAAAACTATGAAAACGCTGCCTTACTTTTTTGTGATGATAAAGCTGTCTTGCAAGGGTGGTCTTCCCTAAACCGCCCATCCCCCAAATAGATACAACTTGATGACGATTTTCATCTTTCGCTAAATTCATTACCAATCCTTCTACGTTGTTCTCTAACCCAACAACATCACGTTCAACAACATGAGAATAACTTCGCCTAAGTAGTCCTTGCCTCTCAAGCAATTGCATGGAAGATTCACCACCACCGCTGTCCCTGTCCCTGTCCCTTATTTCCTTTATGTTATAACTCTGCAAACTCGATCTCAACGCCGAAATTTTGGTAGTGATATTCTCAATTTCTTCCCCAATCCTGTGAACACCTCTTCTTGGAAACCACTTTCAAGCCATAAGTTTGGATGACATCCTCCAAATCATAAGCAGCATCTCTAATCTTGGCAACCCAAATACGGACTGTTTCATCTTGTCCTTGTCTTGCATCTGCATCTTTGAGGAAGCCTGCATCAATTGTAGCTCAGTTTGTGCGACCTCAACTAGATGGCTGACTCCAGACAAGAACTTGGCTTCCTGAATGGTGAAGTCTATTACACTTTCGAGCACAAAGGAAACAACTGCCTCAGCCATTCTCTCTACTACTTACTCGCTCTTCGCCAAGACGAAAACAACAACTAAACCTCCAGATCTAATTTGCAGATTGATCTAATTTGCAGCCAATTGGTTCAATTTGAACCCAACAAGAACTCATCAACTTTGTCGTTTTCTGACTACCTTGTTCTAAAATATAATGTAATGCAAGATGTAGTAGGAGACACCTTGTTCTGAAATATAATGTAATGCAGGCTGTAGTAGGTGAACCAGAATTAGTTCTAGATTGATTTAGCAATTTCTATCTGTATAAATAATCGTCCCAACATCTCTCAAAAAATAATAGTCAACATTGGCGTTTGCTGACCACCTTCCTCATCAATTATATATATTTGTGCAACCACTTGTATCGCACACACCAGACAACCTTCAGGAATCTTCAAATAAATTATTTTTCCATAATTGGGGGAAGTTGTATAATTTAATCACTTTCTCTTTAACAATTTATTAGTTGCACAATTTAATCAGTTTTGTCTTCTTGCAAGAAAATTATTGCTCTCTATTTATTTATTCAAACTGGCAAATTGTCTTGGAAAATGCAGAGCTTCTTCGGCATACTTTCTCAATGTCAAGTCCAAGCTGCAGCTACCACAACACCCGTTGCATGTAAGCCAGATGAGGCTCTTAGATCACTTACATTAGGAAGACCTGAATTTAGTAAAGAAAAAGAAAAAAAATTACAAAGTTGTGTAAGCAACTAACAACAATCATTAGATCACTAAATGGTACCTGTAGTACGAATGCTGTCCCCAACCCAACTGGATGTTCAAAATCATCAGAATAGCAGGCTCCCTTCATCTCTAACATAAAGTAGTCAAGCATCTGATAGATCGAATTAGAACAAGGATAGATCCCTTCTTTCTTTTTTGACTGAATCAACCCATCTTGAGACTCATCTCCCTTGTTAACGTTCTTTCTACTCAGTAGTGGACTTTGATATCTTATTTTCTGTGTTATGGTTGCTGCAGTTGACATTTTCTCCAGCTCTGAGCAGGGAATTTCGACCGTACAAACCGGATCCAGCTTCACTACTGCATATATGTTCAGCTTGGGAAGTTAAACCCAGTGAAATAATGATGGTTGGAGATTCCCTTCACTACAAGAAAAGAGATTAGTAGTGACCAATTTTCTTGTGACCAAATGAATACTGGTCACAAAATACAGTAAATTTAATGACTAATAATACTATATGGTCACTAAAATGATTGGCATCTAATTTTTAATGACTAAATTTTCTAACCAGTATTTAAATTAGTCACTGAAAACAACTTAAATTATGTTATTAGTGACGAACATGAACACATATATGCCAAGGTAGCCTTCCTCCTCTTATTTGATACACCCCCCGTCCCTTTTTTCCCTTTTTTTTTTTTTTTTTTTTTTTTTTTTTTTTTTTCAAAACAAGGAGAGTACTGCATCAAATAGAGGAAAAAAATAAAAGATAGAGCGAGATCAGAGCAAAATCAGAGCGAGCGAGACCAGCGCAAGATCAGAGCGAGCTAGGTTTTCGTTTGTTACTCAGGCAGAGCTTGATTTTAGGTTCAATTTTGATTTCTCTTTCAATTTCGATTAGTTTTGCCGCATGAAAAAGATTGTTACTCTGAGGTTCAGATTTGTTGTATTCTCTTATTGTTTTGCTTTTGTTTATGATTTGTATTAAAATCTGATTTTGATTTCATGTTTGAACACATCTTTCTGAAACTGAGCAACGGAGCAATGATTTAAGGTTTCAAAGACAAAGATATGGAAAATTGGGGAAATTGGAGAGCAAAGGAGCGGCTCTTAGTTAATTCTTGTTAATGAGTTTATTTGTAGTAGAAGTGCTGCTGGATTGTAGATTTTTTACATTAAATTTAAGCGAAATTGTTTACTTGACATTTGGATTCAGATTTGCATAAAAACTGGAGGAAACTAGCCTATGAGGGATTTTGCATATGTTTGTCATTGGTATATGTGATATCAATTTGGTTTTACTTTTTATCATATCTACTATTTCCATCGATGTTTCTTATGATATTATATGGTCTAGAAAGCACATTGGTTACTGTTTTGGAAAGGATATATCTTTAAGACAAGATATGGTACTTCTCTCATCCAAGTATATGACATGCCTTTGTTTCTTGGATGTATGTATTATGCGTCTCCTGGGATATATTTTTCTTAAACATTTCTCTTTGTTCTTACTTCAGCTTTTCATACAATTTGATCTAGCAGCAGAATCTCGAGAAGTCATATCTTCAGCAATTAAAATGGTATGCATAAAAATTGCTTATGCTTCTTTTAATTTACTTTGAGAGGGATGAATGATATTGCTTCTAATTAGGAAAACTACTGCTTTATTTGGCATATTGTAGGCTTATACAGAGGTATAGTTTGAGTACGTAAATAACACTTATTTAATACAATATAAAGGTAAAATGCAAATCGAATACTAGAAATGAGTAAAGAAAAGTAAATGAAATGAAACAAAACAAAAACCAAAGATAAACACAATCAACATTTTGAATCATTATTGTATCGCCACTTTATCACCAGGTGTTCACCCGTTTTATATTTGTTCATGTGATAGAAGGGTAAAGTTCCCCATTGTCTTGAAAACCATTGACTGCTCAACAAGTCAACTTTCTTTTGTGTGTGAACGTGCCATTGTTAGCAATAAAACCCTAGCAGACTTTCTTAAAAATAGATAATTTGCGCCCAAGTTACTAATTTCTAAACAAGCGATTGTGAATTTGGGTGATGAATATCTCCCAAGTAAGTTCTTTTCTTTGCCTTAGATTGGTGAGGACTTCACAATTTTTCACAGTACAAAACTGATAGTTCTTGCCAGAATAAATGACAAGAAAGTAAACTGTTTCAGGCAGAACTGCATTTTACAAAGCTCAAAAAGGAAAGACCAACTCTAAAAAAGGACAAAAGAATTTTGGACTTCAATTTCTGCTTGGGTAGCTACTTTTGATCTGGCCTGTATGCTGGATTGGACTATCAACACCTTCAACTGTCAAGTTTCAGCTAAAATCGATACCAACGTTCGAGTTTGGCAGAGCTTTAATCTATTTCAAGCCATGAAAGGATTTTTGAACGGGTAGAATTGGAACCTCTTCACTCTGCAGAGGGCAGAAGTGGCTGGATTCGATGATTACTGAGCTGGAACTGCACTATAGTATATGTTCTGCTTGATTAGGGCTCTCCATAAATTTGTTGAGGTTTTCATATTTGTAAAAACCTGAACTCTGCTTGATTTGGCTTAAGCTGAACCAAATTTGTAACGAGAGAAATCTCGCTTTGTATGACTATTTCTCTGAAACTGAACTAACTCTAGAGATTCTGAATTCTAGCTGACTTGTTTGTTGTGGCTCAATGCGCTTTGGTTGCTTCAGTGTTTTGAAGGTTTTTTTAGATCAAGTGATCATTTTGAATTTTTTGTTTTTGATTGATTTTTTAGCTGTCATTTAATCTGTTCACCTTCTCTCATATTTATAGAAAATGCTGGAGTGGGATTTCTATTCTTTTAATAATGGGCGGCAGATTTTCTAAAAACTAGATCTTTCATTTTAAATGTCAAAGAAAATGGGAATTTTATCTATTCTGGCAAACAAACCATCAACAGTTAGTTCTTTATGGTGATCACTCCTCTGTTTTTTGAAAGAAAACCTAATCCTTTTTTGACTTTTCACTCCTAAGAGTTCAATATGTCGTGATGGTTAGCTTGATTTTCTAGATGAACAACTCCCTGCACCCTACTTATCTCTTTAGAAAATGTAGTATGCTTATCCCTTGGAAATGATGCCTGTCCTGATGCAGAATTTATATAGAAAAGGATTTTGATCTTCTTTTGACTGAAAAGACTGGAGACATCTTCCTCTTTCCTCTTTTTAAGACCAGTCTTCATTAACTCCTTATCAACTCTCTTGTGATAGTTGAAATTGTTGACTTTTTCAAAGTCAGGTAGTCATGTGGGTTTCTCTGTGAATAGATTTTTAAAAGTCTGCTGACTTTGTACTCTGGGCTTTGAGATCAATGGTGAGCATTTAGAAGCTGGGCCCAATCCAATTTTTCTTTAGAATTTTAACGATCTACTTGGTGGTCAATTTTTCCATTTTTATTTGGCAATTTTATTGACTTGCTTTGTGTGTTTTTTACAATTCTGCCACTTTGTAAAAGATATGGGCCTCTGATGTGGATTGGGCCCGTTTCGGAATCAAAGCCCAATCCTCTGTTCTTTTCTGTTTTGTGGGCCTTGTTCCTGTGAAGATGGGCTGGTGCATGGATTTCTTTTAGGCCCAAACACTAGGTATCACCCGTTTATCACATTTATGTCATAGACGAATTTATGAACTTCATCTATTTTCTAGTTTCGACCTCTGTGCCGTTTTTTGACTTGTATCTTTCCAACCGTTAATCCACAATTTATGTTTTTATATGGTTGGATTCAGCATGAAAAAATGAATAACTCATCGGGAACCAAATATAAAAAACAGATACAAAAGTGAGCAGAATTCAGTGGAAAGAACAATCAAGATTTCAAACAACACACACACACACAAAACAAAGCGGGTTTTTTTTTTATTCAAGTGAACTAATTCTAATGCTTAAAATGTAACCGAACTCTAATTTAACAAGTTTAGACTATGTGATTATCAAAGTGTAAAATTAATATGTAACAAACACTAGTGTTCACCCGTTTTGATTTTAATCCTGTGATGGTAGGGAAAAGTTTCCTATTGGCTTGACAACCATGGTGGTGGTCAACAATTTTTTTTTTTTTTTTTTTTTTTTTTTTGTTTTTACTGCTAGCAGTTTAAAACCCTAGCAGACTTCTAAAAAATAGATAACTTGCGCCCCAAGTTACTGATTCTTTAAACAAGCAATTGTGAATTTGGGGTGAGGAATATCTCCAAAGTAAGTTCTTTTCTTACCTCAGACTGGTGAGGACTTCACAATTTTTCACAGTATAAAATTGGTAGTTCTTGCCAAAATAAATAAAAAGAGGGAAGACACAACGTTTAGGCAAAACTGCCTATTACAGGACTCAAAAGCGAAATGGCAACTCCGAAAAAGGCAGCAGAACATTGGACTTCAATTTCTGCCTGGGTAGCTGCCTCTGAACTGGGCTGGATTGGATGTGTCTATGCTGGCTTAAATCGTCAACACGTTCAACTAATGAGTTTCAGCTGGAAATCGATACCAACATTTGAGTTTGGTAGAGCTTCAATTTATTCTGAGCCATGGAAGGCTTGTTGAACGGGCAGAATTGAGACCTCTTTAGTCTAGAGAGGACAGAAGTGGCTGGATTGATGGTCACTGAGCTGGAGCTATACTAAAGTACCTGTTCTGCTTGACTAAGGCTTTCTGTAAATTTGTTGAGGTTTTCGTATTTGTAAAAACCCGGACTCTGCTTGACGTGGTTTTGTGTTGAACCAAATTTGTAACGAGAAAAATCTCACTTTGTAAAACTGTTTCTCTAAACTGAACTGAAACCAGATATTTGAATTCTAGCTGATTTGTTTCTTGTGGATCAAATAGCTTTCGTTGCTTTAGGGTCTGAAAGCTTTTGAGATCAGTTGATCTTCTTGAGTTTGTCAGTTGTGACTTTGAGAGTTTTTGTCTTGATTGATTTTTTTGGCTACCCTTGATCTGTTCACCTTTTCTCATATTTATAGGAAATGCTGGAGTGGGGTTTTTAATTTTTAATAATGGGCGGCAGATCTTTCAAAAGATCTTTTCTTTTTTCTTAATGCCATAAAAGAGGGAAGTTTATTATTCTTACAGAAAAAAACCATCAACAATCAGTTTTCATGGAGGTTTTTTCCTTGCTTTTTGAAAGAAAACCAGCTCTTCTTGTTCTCTGTTTGTTCCTTGTAAAAAACACACAATCTGCCATGATGGTCAGTTTGCTTTTCCTGATGAACAACTCCCTTGCTCCCTACTTATCTCTTGAAAACGTAGCCTGCTTATCTTATCTCTTGGAAAGGTAACCTTCTTTGGTGCAGAGCTTCTCTGTATGTAAAAAGGGGATTTGATCTTTTTTCCCTGGTTGTAGAAAAATGGAGATGTCCTCCTGTAAGACCTGCATTTACTACCTCCCTATCAACTCCTCTATGATAGTTGAAAATTTTGACTTTTCCAAAGTTAGAAAATCACGTGGGGGCTTTCTTGAGAAAAAGATCTGTTGTTTTGCCTTTTTGGGATAGAGACCAAGTGGTGAGAATTTCTTAGAAGCTGGGCTTTTATCCAAAACTGTGTGTCAATTTTTTTAATTGCCAATAATAGTACTTTATTCTTTAGATCACGGCTATATTTGTAATTTGTTTAAAAAGGTCTGGGCTTTTCAGTTTCTTGGTTTTGACCTCTAATTCATATAGATGAAAAACCCAAAATGTTTTGTCCATGGGCCTTTTGGCAAAAAATGGGCTGGCGTGCAGAATTTTGGCCCAAACAAATAGGGTTTTCGGAATCCACCCTAAACAATCCTACTCATATTTATGAACACTCAAGTAATGAATTCTAGACACATTGATGAAGATGTTTGCAATCAAGACCGGGTTTAGTGACTTAAGACACATTGATTCTCTCTAAGATAAGTAAACTGCGTGTTTAGTGCTACAATACTTGTGTTTCCTACACAATCAATCTAGGTGTGTTTAGTACTTCGATTTAATCATATAAGGAAACCCATTAAGTTTGAAAAGAATATGAACATCACAAGAACACTAATAGTATGGGGTTTACATTAGGCATTATCAAGAAACCAATTCATGAATGATTCTTACTTCATCCATGAGTTTCTTAGGAAAATATAAAGATATATATAATCCCAACAATCTCAAGAAGCATGGTTTCAAGGGTGATTAATCAAAGAAACATACATCAATGATAGATTAATTTAGTGAAGAGGAATTCATCAACAACATCTAGAAATCCATAAACTCAAGGATCAAAATAATAGAGTATTCATGTTTAGGGCTTCAACCTAAGCCATAGCTATGGAGTTTAGTTCCTCATACTTATTACAAACACATATTCAAAATATAACTAGAAAGAGTTTACAGATTTTGTAGAGATGAAGGCACAAAAGCATTTAATGGTGGAACAGTTCTCCTCCTTCGTAGCCTCCTTGCTTGCCTGCTGCCCTTTTGCTCATTTCTTTGAATTTTAACACCTTAAGAGTGATCCAAATAGCTAGAATGAGATCCCAAATCACCTAGGTAACACATTGTTACCAATGGTGTGGTAACAAGTAGAAAAGGGAGGGTGACATCCAATGGAGGTAAATGTCGTCCAAACCACAATTCCAGAGTTAGGATTAATGCTAGATTGGTAGGCCGGGCTATACTTGTTCAATGAAGCTCAAATTCGGATATGTTGTATTTAACATCCATTGGAACAAGTTTCATGAAGATTTTCACCTTATCTGAGCATTGGAGCATGCTTATCCAAGGCCAAGAAGTTGACCTACGAAAATGAGCAAAAATAAAATTTATATTCAATAATACACTTTTAGCTCATATTTCTTCCAACTAAGGTAAAACTTACAAAAACACAAAAAGAAGTATAAATCTATAAATTTTCAAGAATTAACTCAAAACATTGGGTAAATGACATGATAAATCATGTATAAAAATGAACCCAACAATATACTGGATGATTGTTTACAATGGATAGTGCTTAAGAAATTTGATGAACAAATAACTTGTTGATATGATTACTTGAAAGTTCTAAGAAAAATACAACATAATTTGATTTGAGCAATGTTTCAACTTGTTTTTTGATTTGTGTTTGATGTCTTTGTTTCTAAAACTGCCCCTTCTATTTTGAGAAGAAAATGCAGCTCAGGCAAGCTCGACTCAAAATATCCCACTCCTCAAATTCCTTGCATGTCTGATATGGCCTGGTGGTTTCTTCCTCGATCACTAATCCCAAAGCTTCCTTTTGCCTCAAATTCCGTGTGAGTTCCAAGGTTGACTTCGCTCTAACCATAAAACCTCGAGTGTTCTCATGCTAGCCGAACTTGGAACTACTAGTTGCCAACGTCACCCATAATACTCGGTGATAGGATTTTAAATTTGTATAATTATTTATCTAATTAATACATATTTAGTATATGGATATATCTTATAATTAGTATGATAAGTGGCTTTAATACTTGGTGATAGGAACCACTAGCTTTCCTCTCTTATCATTTTCTTATGTAGTAAATGTGGATCAATTTTCGTATTTCAGGCCGTTTGTGTATATCTACATTCATATACACCTTTAGGTCGTTTGTGTGTATATATATATATCCATATACACCTTTAGGTTGGAGTGTTTTTCAGCTGCTAGGGATGTAAAAGTAGGATATACCCTATTTACACCCCAACAATAGGATGCTTTATTATTTTACTCATATTATAATATGTATTAGTATTGTAAATGTATATCTATTTATTAATGATATATCTTGTGTCATGACATATTACCTATGTCGTCTACTCATGTTGTCATACTCAAACTAATAACATAATGTGACAATGTATCCTCACACTGTAGTATTAATAATTGACACAAATTATTGTGCTAATCATCCAATTATAAATACCCACAAGTGTACGAATCTATTGGGGTATAGACTTGTAAGTACGGGGCCGATCCTACGAGGAACTGTCGGCCTATACAAAGTTGTAGTTTGAGTACATAAAGAACACTTATTTAACAAAACACAAATGTAAAATACAAATTGGAAACTAGGAATGAGTAAAGAAAAGTAAAAGAAATGAAACAAAACAAGAACCCAAAGATAAACACAATTAGCACTTTCTATCACCCCTTTATCATCGTTGTATCACCACTGCTATGTATCACCAGTTTATCACATTTTAGCAAGAGACAAATTTATGAACTTCCTTTGTTTTCCAATTTTTGACCTCTGTCCCATTTTGGACCTATAACTTTCCCACCGTTAATCCAAATTTTATGTTCTTTATATGGTGGGATTCAGTATAGAAAAATAAAGAACCTAATGCAGGCCAAATATCAAAAATAGATACAAAAGTGAGCAAAATTTAGTAGAAACAAACACACAACGCTTCAAACAACACACACACAAACAGGGGGGGGTGGGGTTTGATTCAAATGAACTAATTTTAATGCTTAAAATGTAACCAAACTCAAATTTTAACAACATTGATAAAAAAATGAATATCAAAATGTGGCTTACAATGGTGAGAAACACTAGGGTTTTCGGAATCCACTCTAAACCATCCTACTCAAGTTATGAACTCTAAATGTGTTGATGAAGATGTTCGCAATCAAGACTGGGTCTATTGGCTCAAGATGCATTGATTCTCTCTAGTATAAGTAAACTACGGGTCTAGTGCTATAATACTCGTGCTTTCCATATAATATATCAATCTAGGTATGCTTAATACTTTGATTTAATTACATAGAAAACCCATTAAGTTCAAAGAGAATATGAACATCACAAGAACCCTAATAGTATGATGTTTACATTAGGCATTCAAGAAATCAATTCACATGGATAATTCTTACTTCATCTATTTGTTGCTTAGGAAAACATGAGGGTACATATAATCCCAACAATCTTAAGAAGCATGCTTTCAAAAGTGATCAATCAAAGAAAAACATATATCAATGATAGATTATTTAAGTGAATGGGAATTCATCAACAACATCTAGAAATTTATAAACTCAAGCATCAAAACAATAGAGTAATCATGTTTTGGGCTTCAACCTAAGCCCTAGCTATGGAGTTTAGCTCCTCATGCTCATAGTAAACACAACTTCAAATACAATTAGGAAGCGTTTACAAATTTTTGAAGAAGATGAAAGCACAAGGTCTTCAACGATGGAGTGACTTCTTCTCCTATTTGGTAGCCTCTTTCTTGCTTGGTTGCACCTTTGCTCTCCTTTCTCTAGCTCCAATCTCAGAAATTCCAAAAGTGTTGACAATGTGTGGAATGATTCAGCCGAAACCTTCTCTCTCTCTCTCTCTCTCTCTCTCTCCAATCCATATGATACTCCACCTTTTCCTGAAGTCTTTGAAAATTTTGACGGTAAGGCTAAATTGACTATTTATCCAGATGCTAAATTGGTTGAAAAATTAGTTAGGGTAGTGAAGTTCGATTGGGGTGATAGTTCGGGGGATAAAAACAACTAAAACTCCTTGAAAATTATCTACAAGTTCATGGGCAAATCACCAATTAACCCTAAAAAATTATTACTTCAAAGGCTTGAGGCCTTCCTTTTTATGTTATTTATTTCACATTTCTAACAAGGGTATAATTGAAAAATTAAACAAAGTTTGCTTTCCAATCCTACACAAACCAAACGTGGAAAAGGAAATAAAGTGATATTTTTTTATTACTTTCCATCATTGCCAAACATGAGAAATAAATCTTTCATTTCTCATCCATAAAAATAAAAATAAAAACATTGAAAATGTTTCTCATCAAATACTTTCCATGGTGGTAGGCCCGATAAATTAAGTGTTTATTACTTGTTTATATTTTTATTTATCAATTTCAGATTTAGGAAATAAAAATAAACAAATGAGGCTGAAATGCTTAGGCCCATTCTTTCTATACGGAATGTAGGCCAAGCCCAACAGGGGATAAGGATATTAGATAACATCTGAACAGAAAAGAAGAGCTCTCCGGACTCTCCATTGATGGAGGTCCTCGCCAGCTCTGCAACTGCTTCTTCATGCCCTCATTTCGTAATCTCCAACTTGTACAAGAACCCTAACTCCGCCTCCATGGCTGCCACTCCTCAGGTACTGTCTCTCTCTCATTGCTTTCAATCTGGTTGATGGCTCATTTTAGCTCTCTTTCAGCGGGCATAACCAGCAATTATGAAATTAGAGAACAGCTTAATTGTCAGTTTATTCTCTATTCATAAAATTCAAACCTTTTGCTTTCTTCTTTCTTTGGGTCAAATTGTCTTGAACGCTGAATATTTTTGCACTTGGCTTGCTTTGCTTTACAACATGTTATGTCTACACAACTGAGTATAGTTTTCATTACTTTGACTCATTTTGACAGGAAAGGCATTTAATTTCCTGATCATTTTTGCTACATTATGGCATTTAGATTGCTTTCCCTCAAGTTAGAACAAAAAGTGAAATCCATTCAGGTTGTTGGTAATATCTTGTAATAGTCACAATTTTATGTTGGAAATGGATCCAAAAGAGGCCTAGTGTCTACTGAAAGATTTAAGATACTGCTCTATAATGTATGCTGAGCGTTATCTAATTGTAATGGTAACTCCAATAATTTATAATTTTCAATTGGACTCTTTGCAGGTGCTGCAACGGAAGTATGCACCAGTAAGGATTGTAGAAGCTCGAGCAAAGGCTCCCTTAATGTGTTTGAAGAATACATCCCTTAAGAGACTGATAAATTATGGTAATACGGATAGGGCCTTGCTTTTACCGATATGCAGACTCAACCAGAGTTTCTTTTCTCAGTGTAGTTTGTTTTCAGTACGCTATAGTAAGCTCAAGAAAAAACTTCGATTGAAGAAATATGCTGGCAGTCTCCATAAAGTGATAACTTGTGAAAAAATTGGACATCATGCTTTTGTTCGATTCATTGCTGCACTGATGGTGGTCATGTCAGTTTCTGTTTCCTTTAGCGAGAGTCCATCATGTAAGTTTACTTTTTATGGTAATGCAGTAGTGACAGCCACAAATTGTGCAATGGTGAGGGAATTTACTTCTTGTTCTTTTATTTACTTGCATAGGGGCTCTCACTGAAGAGAATCTTCTGTTCTTAGAGGCATGGAGGATGATTGACCGTGCATATGTTGACAAAAGTTTCAATGGACAAAGTTGGTTTCGGTACAGAGAAAATGCACTGCGCAATGAGCCGATGAACACGCGAGAAGAGACATGTATGGATTCCATCCTTTTAGTAGTCGCTACATACTGTATTTTCCTACATCTTCCTATATTAAAAATAGTTCGAAATAATCCAAGGCTGTTCTTTAAAAGGACACCTCTATAAGGTTCCTTGGAATTCCATTAATAAATAGTTTTGTACTATAGATTTCTGCATATACTACCATATGTGACTTGAAACATGTTGGGATTATTTGGTTCTTCCGACCCCCTGGTTGCAGAAACTTTATGACGATCTCTAATGTCTGCTCCAAATAGAGTACTTTTAATTTCATTGTTCCAGCTTGAGAGTTTTCAAGATTTACTGATCATAGCGTACCAAAGCCTCAATTCACTTGCCAAGTTGGAGATATCACCAGAAACTCTAAAATAAGATGCCATAATAAAAGCAGCGCAACTTTTATAAGAAGAAAATATAAGAATTAAGGCTGAGCTGAAAAACTTTGCAACTTCAAAGGACTGGTCCATGAACTTCCATTTTCTTCAAGAAGCAGTAGATTTGGGCTTGAAATATGCCAACTATTTTGGGCCATCCCCAGGGTTCGCCTGGTAATTATCCAGTACATGTAGGATGGGGGACTACACATACCTGGAAAATAGTCAGGTGCTAAAAAATACATGACTACCTCATGAAGATGAAGCCAAAATTTTAAAAAGAAGCGAAATGAGTAATAAGGTAGGTGAGTTGTCATGCAAATTGTTTCAATATTGCATACTGTTATTTTATTAAGTTGTATTTGGGTGCTGTATCAATATGAATAAACTTCATCCCTGTTAGTGTACTTCATTTAGTTGAAAGTACTATATTTGTCTTTCCAGTTTCCCCCACTAAATTCTAATGGCGTATTTGCAATCAGATATGGCGATAAAGAAGATGCTTGCCACATTGGAGGATCCTTTCACTCGGTTTCTGGAACCTGAAAAGTTAAAGAGTCTACGGGTACAAGGATTTATCTTCTTATGGTCTTAGTGTATTGCATTTTGGCCTGAGTAATAATGTGACACTATTAGATACCACATTAAATACAATCTCTACCTGTTAGTTTAAGATAGCATTTCTTCAGTGAAATTTCAATATAGATACTGTCCCTAAAATCTGTTTATATCTTCTTTGAAGGCAGTCTGGGACTCAAGGTGCTCTTACAGGCGTAGGGCTGTCAATTGGCTACCCTACAAAATTTGATGGATTACCTGCTGGTCTTGTTGTTATTTCAGCTTCTCCAGGAGGTCCAGCAAACAAGGCTGGCATCTTGTCTGGGGATGTTATTCTTGCAATTGATGATACAAGTACAGAAACAATGGGTATATATGATGCAGCAGAGCGGTTACAGTAAGTTTCTTACCCACTTAACCTGTTGAATTAGATTTCGCCCCAAATAGTTAGGTTCTAATAAGGAAATGCAATTATAATATGGCTTACAATAGTATGTATTTCATTTGTAATTCACCTAACTACCCATCAAGTACTAGGATATTTATTTGTGGATTAGTCACCAAATCTGTAGTTGAAAGCCATATCAGTTAACTTTCTGGAGAAGCTCACTATCTTGAGGTGTTTGAATTTTTGAGTGTCATTGTCCGATTCCTTGTAATTGAAGTAAGTTGTTTCAGAATCAGGACTTCTCTTTCCCATTAAATTCATTTATTTATTTATAACACATTTTTCCTACTTGTATAGGGGATCTGAAGGAAGTTCAGTGAAATTGACCCTTCGTAGTGGACCTGAAATAAAGCACCTGGATTTGATGTAGGTTCAGTTCTTCATTAATCCCTTCAGAAAGCCTGTTATCTCATTATACAGGGAATTATTTTTTCTCTTCTTCTCAAGGAAATACAATTTTGCATGCCCAAAAGTGTTTGAAGATTTATTGCTTTGATTAAATTAAGCTGAAAAGGCTTCAATATTGATATTAAGTTCATGGTGACATTTTAAAAATGCTTTTGGGCTGGTTGTCATTATGGCTGGAAATTGAGCTCAGTGTTTAACCAAAGTCATCGTATTCGCTTTGACACTTGAGCAACTTCTAGGGGTTAGCACTAAGGAGCGGGGTGAATTTTCATTTTTAAAATTATCTTTTGTCTGAATCTTCTGTCCTTTCTTGTTCATTATTTAAAATACTTTAAAATACTTTTTGCTGCCTTTAGGCGGGAGAAAGTTTCACTGAATCCAGTAACGTCAAGACTATGTGCAGTGCCTGCTTCAGGAAAGGATTCCCTTAGGATTGGCTATATCAAACTAACATCGTTCAATCAAAATGCATCTGGTAAGCCGAACTAGTAGCTGTTATCGGTTAGGTTTTTCGAGGAGTGGTACCTAAATCAAATATTTTTTTTATTTATAAATAAGTTAGGAAATGTATTTCTATTCATAAAAGCAAGGTCTATTTTTCTAGTTTATTTACAGAAATTATATAAGTTGTGTCTCATCTGGCAGAACTCAGAATTTTACTGTGTTGTTTTGATCAATTATGTTCTCAATTCCCCTACCACTGACAGATGAATTTAGCTCTCCTGTGCATAGTTTTGAAGGGAACATAGTTCATTTTGTTTAGAATTTTATTGACTTATTCTTCACAATCTCATTTAGTAATTGAATGGTTTGAGCTCTTTTGCATTGTTTTTGTTTTCTATTTTCATCTTTAAATATATATATATATATATATATTATAGAGAGAGAGAGAGAGAGAGAGAGAGAGAGAGAGAGAATGTGTTCTCATTATTATTTAAACCATTATATCTGTTCTCTCAGCTCTCTCCCTTGCCTCTCTCCTCTTTTTAATTAAAATAACACAGATTAAAAGCATTACCAAAGGAGCTCATACTTTGAGTGTCAATTTCTGCAATTTGGTCTAACAACTTGCATGCTGTGTAGGTGCTGTCAAGGAAGCAATTAATACTCTAAGGAGTAATAATGTTAATGCCTTTGTGTTGGATCTTCGAGACAATAGGTGATTATCTTTCAACCTTGGTCTTGTAAACTTTGCCCTTTGGCAGGCTTTCTGAAAGCTTAAGTTTTCTTAAATTTGGTGCAGTGGTGGTCTTTTTCCAGAAGGAATTGAAATTGCCAAGATTTGGTAAGTAACACTAGAGAATTGTGGCAAACTTATACTGCATGCCTTTAAGTCTTACACTTTCGTGGTGCCTTTCAAAGTTGTATATGTCAGCATTCATTTTGTATGCACATGAAAGTTTTGAACTCATATTTCATATGCACAAATACAAGAAACCAATTCTCTACAATTCATTTCGTTGAAAGCCATTTTAATGCATTAGAGCCCAAAAGGGATTTATGTGATCTGCTGGGCGTGTGAGATGTGGACATGTAGGATTCACACATTTCAAGAAATGTGGAAAGTCACGTTTTGGGAGACAGTTTATTTCTTTTCTAAAGGTTTTCCTTTTTACTTGAGTTGTCACATCCATACGTCCTTGTTATGATTAAGCATCTAAGTTTTGAAAGTGTGATGTTTCAGGGTTATGCTATAATAGTGTCTTTTGCAGTTAAAAACAACACAAGATCAGTTAATGCTGTTTGTTGGTATGGGTTTTTTCTTTTTATGGAACACTGGGCATAAATTGTATCCATGTATAATAAGAGATACTGACAAAATGAATTTCAAGTTAAAAGCTGTAAGAAACATGCCAACGATTTTTAGATTTCATCAAGGGTTAAAAAAGAGAAGACATGCTTCTTTCTCATTATTCAACCAAACGATGTTTATGATTAAGTTAAGCTCAAAGTTTTGAAACTGTGATGTTTCAGTGTTATGCTGTAATAGTGTCATTTGCAGGTAAAACAACACAAGATCAGTAAATGCTGTTTGTTGGTATGGTTTTTTTTCCCCTTTTTCTGGAACATGTGGTGGATAAATCGTATCCATGCATAATAAGAGATACTGACGAAATGAATTTCAAGTTAAAAGTTGTAAGAAACATGCCTAGGATTCTTAGGTTGCATAAAGGGTTAAAAAAGAGAAAACTTGCTTCTTTCCTCATTATTCAACCCAAACGATGTTTAAGAAGAAAACCCATTAAAGCAACCAGATTACTACATCATTGCTTGAGGTCTTTTGATTATTAATATTCTAATCCATTATGTTTGATCCAAATTTCTGCAGCACAAACTTCTATAATCAAGTTTCGGTTTTTTATTTTTTATTTTTTAAAAAGACATTGTTAGTCTTTCAAAATTAAGCTTACACTGCATTATGTCAGGTCCAGTATATTCTAAGTTTTCACAATTAGATGCTGCCTTCCAGGTTGGACAAAGGTGTGATTGTATATATATGTGATAGTCGTGGTGTTCGAGATATATACGACACTGATGGAAGCAAAGCAGTAGCACCGTCAGAACCCTTGGCTGTGCTGGTATACTTCTATACATTATACAATGAACTAGATTTGTTCAATTATATTCCGTGATTCATAGGCAAACATTTGCAAATGCTATTATTAATGGTGCAGAGTTGTCATCATTTTGACCATCTGTCATCAAGCTCCGGCCTGTCTCTCTATACTGTTTAATAGTGGACCCACTTTTTCATTTTTGATATTTTATCTTATTAACAGGGAGCCTTGCTAGCATCTATGTTTTATTGCTTTAGAATGTGACATTCTTGAAAAGTGGGTAATTTAAATTCTAGGATTCATTGTTATTTCCCTTTCTGATTTTAATATTGAGTGGTGTTTTCATGTGCTTTCCCATGAAACATTATCTTTAAAGAATTGTGTGGTGAAAAATTGGTGTATGTTTCTTCTGAGATTTCATCAGGTGAATAAGGGCACAGCTAGTGCAAGTGAAATATTAGCTGGGGCATTGAAAGACAATAAACGTGCGGTGTTGTTTGGAGAGCCCACATTTGGGAAAGGGTAAATTTTTTTTTACTCTACACAGTTCCTATAAATATAATCATGCATTCCTGACTTGAGCCATCCATCCCACTATGCAGGAAGATTCAGTCAGTTTTTGAGCTGTCTGATGGCTCCGGGTTGGTTGTTACAGTTGCTCGTTATGAGACACCTGCTCACACAGATATTGATAAGGTCTGATGCTATCTTCTCTATCTCTCTATCAATTAACTCTGTTCTCTCTCTCTCTCTCGCTCTCGCTCTCGCTCTCTCAATTAACTTTGCCCACATTGCTTCTTATAGGTTGGTGTGGTTCCAGACCATCCCTTGCCAACCTCATTCCCCAAAGATGAGGAGGCATTTTGTAACTGCCTCCAAGATCCTGCATCTGCTTGCAACAAGGTCGAGCTGTTTGCAAGATGACAGTATCCCCTTTGAAGACAAGACCTTCCTTTTTCTTTTTGTGCATTAGCATTGTTTACAGTACAGGAAGTTGACAATTTTTTGTTTTCATGTGTAGTTTGACATTCTGTCAAGGTTTTATTTGTTTATGTATTGTCTTTGATTAAAATCAATTAAAGAAATTTACCATGTCAATGTGGATTAGTTGTGCCACTGTCTTGCAACCCACAGAGAACAAATGCTTATTTGGTTTATTTATTTAATTATCCAATGAAAGTCATTTCCAGGTAGAATATTTTGATTTACCTCGTCTTGGAACTGTAAACCACAAATTTCTGCAGTTATCTAAACTGTACCATAAGAAGAGAAAATTCCTTATGAGATAAATACCAAATTCTACACTGTATGGAACAAAATGTACCATGAACTTGTACTCTCGAGTATATACGATGGCATATGGATACTGATAGAGCTTCAGCATCCAAGCTAGACGTACGAAGAAAATGGCTTAATTATGCCATCGAAAACCATCATGTACACAAATTGGCTCTGTCTGAAACTTGATTCCTTGATCTTAGCTTCAACTGATGTAAACGGGATCCGAATGTCATGTAAGAGGAGGAGCAAAAAGCCTTGTAGTGCTTGATCTCTACACTTCCAGGCCAACCAGTGAAAGTCATTCTCCAGGTTGACTGCTGGTTTGTATTCTCTATTCACCAAAACATCTTTGTCCATGAACCCAAAAATGGAAAAACAGCAATCAACAACCTGAACAGCAGAGGTGTGTCACTTTTCCTTTCTCTCTTACTCAACTTACCCTTCCCCATCGGCTTTCTTCGAGATTGCCTCCGTGCAGATTCAATTCTTTCAAGATCATCCCACCCACCAAGACCTGATGCATCTTGGCCACTGTTATCAACTGAGACATCATTGCCTACTACCCAAGATTGATAATCCATCTTTTTGTTGCTAGTTTCTTGTTCTTCATCCATTTTAACGTTATCTACAGTGCTGGCAAATGGTTTCCTTCTCCTCCTGGTCTTGGACTTGCGTTTTGGCCTACTTTGTGTTCCTCCCCACAACTTCTCAAATGCCAGTGAAAATGCTGACTGACAAAGGGGGAATGCTAAAGCCATGAGGAAAGCTTTTGCACCCGTAGACAGCAGCAAAGATACGATAATAGCTGGAAATGCCCAACCATAGGATCTGAACACCTGCACCCACCAAAAAGAAAATATATTTCATCTTACAAATTTTTGTTTAAGAAGGATTTTGTTTAACTTCTAACTCTGGATACAACACATGGAAAGATGCCCAAAGCAGCCAAAGATAGCAAAGAACAGAACACAATATCTATTTTTCCTAGTGATTTCTATCATTTGAGTATGAACCTGATATGGGGGCATTCACACATATGGGAAATGCAAGTATCATGACAATAGGGAGAAAAAAAGAAAGAGCTTCCTCTCACAACAAAACCCAGCTAAAGTATTGATGCATTTTAATACTTAAAACATCTGGGTTTTTTTTTTTTTCAAACCAAAAATTGCAACATCCCAAATCCCAATTTATACAAATAACCAAAAATGAAGTGAAAGTTAGAACCTTGAGAATCCAGACACTATCAATGGCTTCATCCAAGATTCCACCAGAGCCTTCCTCCGTCTCCGAGTAATCATCTGACCACCACCGCCTTTTCTTCTTCTCTTGACTTCCATTGTAATTGTAGTCTTCTTCTTCTTCTTCGTCGCCATCAGCATCATCTTCTTCTTCTTTGTTGCCTTTGTCTCTTAAATTAAAACCGAATCTTTGGGACCGAATGGTTTCGGCATTGGAATCCCAACGACGGTACTTAGGAGTGTAGGAGCGACTTGGTTGAGACGAAGGAACTGGGTTTTGAAAGAGAGAGTGAAAGGAATATTTGGGTCGCCATGGATGAGGCTGTGTGAGAAGGAGGACACTGCTCTCCATTGGCGGTGTGAGCTTCCATTTGCCACGTTCTTGTTATCTTTTGTCCAATTAAAACATCTACAACTTTATTACCCAAAAAAAATCTTTAATTCTTTCTCGGTCACAAAAATAAATTCCGAACTTTTTCGCAAAGCCGCGATTTATTTTATTTTCTTTAAAGAAAATAAAAACATTACACTAGCGGTTTCTAGCCGAGTAGAAAAGGACATGTCTTAGAATATCTCCAATCGATATGTCAAATTGCCATAAGGACATGAAATAACAAAAATTAAAGATTAAAATTGCTCCAACCGAGCAGTTAAATTCTACATGAATTTGAAGGCTGGAAGAGGTATGTCAAAAATAACATATCAAAATATTTTTTAGTCATAGACCCCACTATCATTTACTCTCTTTTAAAACTTTATACATCATATGAGTCCCATTTATTTTTAAAATATAATAAAATAATATGATATTTGGTAAAGGGTGGAGTTAAATTTTTTTCAAAGCATCAAATTGCCAAATAAGCCATCAAATTCAAATTTAACATTTTGCATTTGACATCTCTCTTAGAGATGCTTTTAGTTCTAACACGAACTGAATTCCCAAATTGAAAAATACCAACAAAAAAAAAGGTTTTATAGGGCATGATCTAGATAATCCTTGCATTCCAATTAGAGTTTATTAACTTGGTTTTTATTATTATTTTGTTTTTGTTTTTTATTTATCATATTCCTAACTCATTACTCCACATTCTCACGTCATTAGAACTAACTTAGGTAAACTCAATTTGGTTTTTAGCTTTACAAATGGTGTGTTAGTTAGATTGGCCTAAGTTTTTGTGCACTCCCAAGCGATCATGGAAAGTATAAGGTTTCTCTCTTTCCCCTCCATTAAAAAAAAACTTTCATACTAAACAAGTAAAGATTATTTGTGATTTTTTTTTTTTTTTTTTTTTTTTTTTTTTTTTTTTTTTTTTTTTTTTGTTGTGATTTGAGGATAAATTAGGCACATTTTTTAGTTGTAAGTTATAATTTTACGCTTACCAATTCCATTCCATCTGTGGCCGTTTGACTCTCGTGGTGTTGACCAATTGTAGCTTTCTTTCACCAATTATATTGTTCCCATCTTTTAGGTTCATTCGACTCAAAGAGGAGGATGAACAGGAGACAGAGAAGAGAGACAAGGAAGAAAGAGTTTGAGAAGAAAGGGAGGGAGGCTCGAGGACGCATAATTTCATACAAAATTTGCAGGTATGATACTTTTAATTACTTAATAGTTTTCTATTACAACACACTCATACATTATATTAAATAAAAAGAATGTTTAACATATTACTGACAGGATTTGTCATTCACCATGGATTCTTAAGGTTTCTTATTTCTTTTTGGCTTCTGTCTCAATTCATGTTAAAGTAATCAAGTTATTGTACATGATAGTAACACTAAACGACATGTTGAGGTGGTATTTACTCAAATTATAATATGTATTGGAATGATTTGAGGAAATTAGTAACACCATACCACATCGAATTCAGTTACATCAAAACATTACTCATATCACGATCATGCACGTTAACTTCTTGTCAAATTCTACTCGAAGTGACATTAGCCATAAAAAAAATCTACATAATTGCAAAACCTAACTTGATATTTTTATTTATTTTAAATAAGACCTAAATTGGTATAAATAACGAGCAGGTGACTATTTTTACATAAGAAAACAACAACTTGATAGAGGAGTGGCATTGAAGAAGAGTTTGAGAATCAAGAGAGGGGGAGGCTCAAGGATATTTTCATACAAATTTACAGGTATAATTATTCTTGACTGATTTTTTGTTCAATCATCGATTTTAAAGTTTTTTTTTTCCAATCCATTTTAAAGTTTTTATTTATTTATAAAAAAACGAAACCTTACAACCAGAAACCATGTGGGCACGCAGGGCAACTAAATCAAAGTAAATCTATTTAGAAGTTGAACCGATGCTAGAAGGAAAAGAAAACTAGAAAATTACAATTAAAGAGTCGGTGATAAATTGTACAAAAACATAAGAAGGAAACGACATGTCGTCGCCAGTAGCAAGACAAAAAGCGAGCTCCCCTGCCGAGAACCAAAACGTGAGGCGCTCCATAGCCATAGCTTCCGCGAGAGAGAGAAGGTTTGGAGCCATGAGGCCGACTCCGATGGACTTCTTCGGCGACATGGACGACCAGGGCTCCACCATGGCCATGGACGTTGACGATGTTGACACACTCGAGAGCTTCGCCGACGGTGTCATCGGCGAGAACAAGCTGGCCGACGCTGACTTCTTCAACTCCTTCGAGGACGATTTCGACGACACCGACATCAACTGAACCAACCGCAGCTTCTTCTCCATTGAACCCATGTAATGATTTGCTTCGATTTGCTCTGTTTTCTAGGGTTTCGGCTAGGATGAAGTTTCGTCTTTAATTGGCCAAAATAGTATATGCAGTATCAATGGATGGATGGTTATTTTGAAAAATTGGTTATATATAGATATGGATTTTAGTTTGTGTTTATGCTATATGTGATTGCTGTGTGAATGATGGATGGTTTTCGTTCTGTTTGGTTGGCGTTTTTAAGCTCTGCGTGGTTTCTGTTCCAAATCAGAAAGTAATTGGTTGCTTATGTGTGTTAATGGGATTATTTTTTTGGGGCTTTTGCAAATGGTGTGTAGTATTAGCTGTTTTGGGTTGTCTAGAAGAGTGAGGAAAGGCAAAAGAGAAGTGGGTATGTGAAGGTTTTGTTGAGTCAATGGTAATGATTCAGTGATGAACAACATTTGAGAACTTTTGTTTCCATGCTAATTCTGGCTTTGTATGCAGTAACCACGTGGAATTATGGTTCTGCTTTGCAACATTGGCATATCTATATGCCGTATGCATTTGGTCTATGCTGTTCAGTCTCTTGCATATTTTGCATTTGATCCAGGTTTGTCTGTGTTATATGATGTCATGACTCAGTGTCTGTGCATTCATGGTGGTTATGCCATTTAGTCTAATCACTTATTGTCATTCCTTATTTCTTAGGTGCTATTTCGATTTCTCGGTGCTCCATGTGCATCGAGCTCTAGGTGCTTATGAATTGAGGTTGAAACCTCAAACCATTATTAGTCTTGCTTATTGTTTTCTCTATTGCAGAGGTGTCTATATGAAAGTTTAAAATGGTTGGTTAGTGGGGTACTCTTAGTTGTTTGGTGGTCTGTAGTACACCTTATGTGCTCGAGTTATGGTGGTCTGTGGTGCACCTTAGGTCCTCAAGTTATGGCGGTCTGGGATACGCCACAGGTTGCTCGAGTTATGTTCTGGAGTACACTATAGGTTCTTGAGTTAGGATGCCCTCTTTTATAGCCGCCATGGGGTGAGGGGGAAGGGTTGTATCATAGAGAATCTAACAGTTTATACTTTCGTGTGACTGCAAACTGTGGAGCTACACATGATTGATTCAAGATATAATAGGAATCCTGAAAGCTTGTGTCGCACTTTGAATTGCTATAGCTGAGGAGGCAAAAATCCACAATCGAGTCTGCGGCTTTTGACTTGGTATGGCCACGTTGGGTTTGTCTAGAATTTTTATTCATATGCCAGAGTTTTTGCATTTAGCATGCTAGATAGGTAATAAGTAACCTTCTAGGTTGGCTTAAGAGTGCTTGGCAACCAGTTTGGGTCAATTGGGAAGCCTTCTTGATGAAGTTTAATTGGATGGGTTCCGGCCGTCACATTTCACCTCTGCACGGTTGCACCGAAGTCTTGTGTTTAAATCCCCATTCGTAAATGTTGCTTGTATTAAACAATCAAAAGAAAGGAATATACACCAATTAAACCCTTATACAAGAGTGATTACAAACGATGCCTGTGGCTCTGGATAGTATGACAAAGTTGGGTTTCAAAATGCAGAAGATGCAATTTATGATCAAAGACAAGAAGGAAACGGAGACTAGGAATAGTAAAGTTTACAGGAAGAAATGTTGAGAAACAAATACATATGGAAACAAGGGAGTTTAGAAAGAACAAACCAAACCGCAAGGTTTTCTAAACTACTCGAAGAAAGCATATTATAACATGAGCACAAAGTTAACAAAATAAAGCCGAACTGTTATAAGTTAACTAGCAATAAAGATTAACAATAATCACGCCAAGTTCCTAACTAGCCTAGCTAGCCACAGTGCTAAAAAAACGAGGTTCAAGCCAGTAAACTTGTTTTTCAAGCCCTGTTAATCCAAGATCATCACTGACTATTTTTATGTTTTTCCTTCTCAAATTATACACGCATAAAAAACAGGTGTCATAAGATGGTGCATAGGTGAAGTAGATTGAGTTCTCATGATCAAATTCCTGGGGTGTGACGAATATGGACTGATTCGAACCCAAAACCAATGCCTGGTTGCCAAAGGATTCCACCTTTGTCCATCCAGATGTACATGTACCATCCCGATTATTATATTCGAGCTTATAAACAATGAATGGAACCGGGAGGATGGGCAAAGAACTGATCCTCTGAACCAAGAACAGATCACTTGCCCCAGTTTTGGCTATGCAGGGCTTTGGGAACCAATTATTTAGTTTTAGTTCCAAGGGCGCACCAGCTGGGATAATTTCCAACTTTTTTTATGGGAATCAAGGAATTGGTGAAATCCCAGACTTCAACGCTGTAATCTACGTTTAAGGCATAGAAGCCATTGTGATCGCTCGTAACATCAACATACGCTTTCTGCCCGGCAAGCTTTGTCCACTTGTTATCCGCAGGCGTGCAGAAAGCAAGACAGTTACACCCACCAATGGAACCGTGGTAATTGTACATTAGCAAGACCCCAATGCTTTTTTTGTTGCCGCAGGTTGGTTGCAAAGAGACAGCAACCTTGAGCATCCTTTGTCGCCGATGTCTCCCAGACTTCTGGAGAACAATTACTGGATCAATGCTATACAGAAAAGTATCAAGTGGTGGGAGCAGAAGCTGGATCCCTGCAGATACGGGATTTAAGAGCAGCAGTTGTTTCTTGTTGCTCAAGAAAAGCAGCCAGCCGTGAGAGGACCCAATGCAAATACTATCTCCGTCGCATAACTGTTTAGGCATGTTGTAAAACTTGCCTTCAAGACTGTAAAAACCAACACCATCTTTGCCCTCGTCTTGAAAAGCAAGGAGCAGCGGCTGCTCTGGTAAGCAAGTGAAGGACGGCGATGAGCGTGAGATGTATTTGATGGCCTTAAGCCATGGACGACAAACTGCTTCGAGCCGCAGTATGCTTCCTGGGGACAGTTTTGATAAGATCAATTCAAAAGGGTCAATTGGAAGTTCGGACCAACTTGTTCTGCTATGTTTTGTTTTTTTGGAACGAATGGCTGTTTTGTCAGCCATTGATGTGTGACCTTGATCAGACGCTGAACCAATATTTTGGAGATTCTGAGAAAAGAGAACCCTAGCGAGAAGAGAATAACGAAAACTCACTAATAAAGGGTTTGACAAAAAAGAAAGGGAAATTCTATATGAACCCCATAAATTACTCTTTACACCCCATAATTTTTTACACCCCACTAAATTTTAATAAAATTTCAAATTACTCGTTAAACCCCTTTTTTTTTTCCCTAAATTGCCCTCATAAACCTCATTCCCTAACCACCCACCGAAAACCCCTTTCCCTTTCAGCCACACCCCATCTGAAATCAAACCCCACCCCATCTAATATCCAGCCACACCCCACCGAAAATTCTCTCCTCTTGCAGACACACCCCATCGCACACCCCATCCCATTTACACCAACCTCCATCGCAGAACCATCGAAGAAGCCCTTTGCCATCACCTCCATCGCAGAACATCAAAGAACTCATCCCTTTGCCATCGCAGATCTTTGCTCACCATTGAAGAAGCCCTTTGCCATTGCCTCCAGCAAACCCGAACCATCTTTGAAACAGAACCATCACACCCATCTCCATCTCTGCAAACCCGAAAGCCATTGAAGGTCAAGTTCTCACAAATCCTTATTCAAGGTTTGATTTCAAATTTGATTTATATGTTTACGTTTCTAAGTGTTGATTAAGCCTACATTTGATTTCACTTTTGAAAAGCCAAAGTCTGATATTGATTTTGATTTCGATTTCAAGGTTCTGGGTAGTTCGAACCTGGTTTTACGAAAATGGATTCTAGTTTCGGTGGATTGCCACCGAAATGATTACATTGCTTCAGTGGTAGTCCACCGAATTGAACCTATACTTTCGGTGGGTTACCATCGAAATTGTTACCTTGTTTCGGTGGTAGTCCACCAAAACTGTTTCTATTTTTCAGGGGACTCCCACCGAATTTCTTTCGGTTTTTCAGTGGTACTCCACCGAATATGTATTCTTTTTTTAGTGATTGTCCACCGAATTTATTTCCGTTTTTCAGTGATTATGTACCGAATACGTTACTGAGTGTGTACTTAATATTGTTTATTTTTAGATATGAAGAGGATTCGCAGGGGTACTACTGAAGCGTCATCATACCGACCTAATAGACAGCGTCCCACGGCCTCAGCGAGGAGACAGAGAGCGGCTCCCCAAGATTACATTGAGGATACTACAGAGGTTGAAGATGTAGTTCCTACTGATTACAGTAATGTTGACGCAGAGGTTGAAGATGTAGCTACTACTCAGAATAGTAATGTTGAGGTACATGCCGAGCCTACTGAACCATCTCGAGTAGGTCCCATTGATCCATCTTTACTTACGAGTTTTAAAACTCACATAGCAGCTGCAATTTGGAATAACCAGGTAAGTCGTTTTACTATGACAATAGAAGGTAGAATATAAGTCTGGTTCATGGTAACTAACCTTAATTTTATTTTTTTGTTTTGTTTAACTAGGAACGTGAGCCCCTTAGGTGCATGTCGAAAACATCTACCCTTCGTGAGTGGAATTGGTGGGGTAATCCAAGGGTACATTCAGAGATCTGGATTAGAGCACCTTATTAGGTGTTCTTATCAGAATGCTGATAAGATTGTGGTATCTACATTTGTTGAGAGGTGGCATCCCGAAACGAACATCTTTCACATGTCTTTTGGTGAGATGACCATCACATTGGATGATGTGTCATCTATTTTAGGCATTCCTGTGTCTAGTGCAGCGGTTGCTCCTCTTGGGAATTTCTCTATATGCATATATGTATCGAACGTTGACTGGTTTTCACGAGGCTTATAGAGCTGAAAATAAAACAAAATATTAGTTATATGGTAATAACACATTGTAAAATAAAACATTTGTAGTACATACCTTAATTTTTTTTGGATTAGACAACATGGAACTAGAAGCAACCATGTTTCTTTTTTTTGGCACTGCAATGGTACTTTTCTTCGGTTTTATTTTGAGTGAGGAAGTGAGGCTTTGCTTTGGTTTATTTTTAGGTAGAGCAATGGAGGCCTTAGCAATCTCAAATGCAAATGGCAAATGACGAGTAGAAGTGTCGACTTTTCGTGGTCTCCCTTTGGTCTTCAACTTCTCTTTTGGTTCAGTAAGCGCAATAGAACCAGGGTTCATTAGCTCCTCCAGTGTCATGTGGGCTTGTCTCTTCTTCTCACCATCTTGTTGTTCATACCACATATTGAATCTTTGTAGTTGTGACCTTCCTGGTGAAGTTGTGCCATGACTACTGTTTCCTATATTGATGATATCTAATTTCCTCCAATGTGAATGCACGACATCAAGTGGTATTGGTACACCATGCTCTCTATACTCCGCAATTTCATGTGCACATGGTAATTGGTGGGTTCGACGAATAGCACAACCACATGACAAAGCATCCACCCTATCTGTCTCTAACCTGATTGCAAAAAAATTACAATGTTAACTTTGTAAACCATATATGTACATGTAATAAGTAAACTGAATTTACCTTTCTAGCTCGCACACAATTACACTCAAAGCCTTTATAGAAACAAAACCTACTAACTCTCTCAACTCCGGATGCCTGAACCTATGTTGAATAAAACATCGACTCTTTTCAAAAAATGCCTTAATCTCTGTGTGCTCTAGCTCTAACAATGAGTGTATAGTTACCCATGATCTCTCAAAGTTAAGTTGGCTTGAGCGGAGCTGTCGCTTCAACTTTACATGTGCACTTTCCGCTCTGTTGATAACAATAATAAATTTTCCTGAAGCAAAATAAATTTTCAAATTAACATATCAAAAGTTGACTAAAATACTTACCTATTTGAGATCGTCGATCCAAGATGCATACAAGTGTCTATCCATGCGGCCACAAACCTATCCTTAAATGGATTTAACCAATTTTCATGTATGTATTCAAGAGCTTTTTGAAATTCACTGAACTTAGACTCAATCTGTCGCAAACAACGCCAATATTCCTCCTCCGTTTTTTAACCAACCAAAGTATTCCAATCCTCATCAAATTGCTTCCATTGTTTGAGGGTCCCAAATAACTTCTTGCAGTTTGCCAACACTCCTTTGTTAATATGCCATCTACATAATAAATGTTGTGCTTTCGGAAATATAGACGTAATAGAATTCATGAGTGCTAACTCTCGATCGGTGACAATAACACCAGGAAGACAATTATCATCCAACAAACTCCTCAACGCAGTCAATGCCCATGTGTAATTGTCTTCCTTCTCGGCATTCATATACACATACGCAACAGAGAATGTCATATTAGTATATGTCACCCCCACAATTTGCAATAGTGGGAAACGATACCTATTAGTCTTATAGGTGCAATCCATGATAAGTACATGTGGAAATGCGCTCAAAATATCAATATTAATGGGGTGTGTCCAAAACAGGTCAGTTACAATATCACCAGATGTCCTATGCCACTCAATATAATTGTGTTCGAATAACTTAGTAAGCAATTGTTGCATTTGGGTTCTCCCAGCAAATTCTTTGGTTCTATTTCGGATCCTAGCATTGTATATTGTCTTCATAGTTGAAACATTCATTGCATCTCTATCTTTAATGGTGACCAAAATATCTCTGGGTTTCACCAAACTCTTAGACATGTCCACCAACAAGGCATTCTTCTCTTCAGTAAGTCGCCCCACAAATGAATGACCTTGAAGATACTCTGAAATAGGATGGTTGTGTACTCCACAAACCACCTCCAACTTCCAATCATCCCCATCACCAATATTGACACCTTTTAACAAGAATGGGCATCCACATTTCTTGGTACCAGTGTCCCTAGCACATTTTTTCATATCACTATTTGCATCCGACCTTATATCAGTTGTCTCACTAGACTTGCAAGACTTATAGTTACCGTTCCTCTCACAAGCAAGTATTACACGAGGTCTCCTCTTGCCCTCACCTCCATAATCAGACCTTTTAATTACAATGACAATATTATTCAATTTTCCTTGTTCACGAGCCCATCGAAGTAATGCATCTCTACCATTGAATATCTACACATAAAACTCATATTATTTAAATATAAAATTTGAAACATTAATGCCACGTTAATGATACTAAAAAGGATTTCAGACAAATAATTACCGAATAAGTTGTGAATTGATCACTATAGTCCATTACACATTCTGTTCCCACATTGTTGCCTTCAGTAGGGGCGTCACCTTGATTTTGTTCCTTCAATGGGAGTAAGATCAAAATAACTTGGATTAAATTTGTGGTCGGCAATAAGTTACTGAAAAAATAAATAAATTTCCGTTGGATGCCACTGAAACTCGGGTAAAAGTTCAGTAGTACACCACTGAACTACGTTCTATCTTACGGTGGATCCCCACCGAATATTAAGTTTCTCACCGGTGAAATCCAACCGAAAATGGTGCAACATTTCGGTGGCATCCCACCGAAATTATCTGTCGCGTTCGGTACTGATGTGCTGAACACAACCAGCGACTGTTATGAAATACTAAACTTGCAAAACGCCAAAAAATAAACTCGTACCTCATTCGAAGCGTCTCTAACTTCAATCTCACCCTTCATGAATAAATACAATATATTTTTTCACCAGTATAAACTTATAAATCTTGGGTTTAGGGTTTAGGAACATGATAGTTTGAGAAAAAAGTCTAACTAGGATTGCAGGAACATATGTGGGGTGTAGTGAGCAATTTTAATTTTAATTTTAATTTTTTTTGTCCTTAACGGTATTGTGTACAAGGGTAAAATAAGTTATTTATATTTAAAATTAGTATGGGGTGTAAAGAGCAATTAATGGGGTGCCAATAAAATCACCCAAAAAGAAAACGAGTTATTTATACTAGCCAATTGGTGTTCTTTTTTATTTTTTATTTTATTTTTAGAATTAAGAAAAGATAATATAGATAGTTATGTTCCATAAAGTAGGATTTATTATCTGATTTTGTTTTCATTTATATTTTTTTAATATAAAAAATATGAATTTACCATATTATCATCATTTAATTAATAATTTTAATACAAATTTATAAATAAACCCAATCCTAGGCATGTATTTATAAAAAAAACCCAAGTACTATTTAAACATAGAAACACACCCAAAATCAACCCCAAAGTCAACTTTTTGGGTATGTTTATAAATGGGTTTTGAGTGTGCGTAATGATGGGTTTTGGGTGTGTTTATATGTTTAAATAGTGCTTGGGTTTTTTATAATTTCAACCCCCATTTTGGGTGTTTTAGTGAAACTCCCTAATTTTAATTCTTAATGTTTGAATTAACTAAGAGCATTTTCTAGTATTTTGAATGTTTCACCACTCTTTGCCTTTTGTTTTATATATATATATAGATTAACACCCCTTAGCTTTTTCGAGTTTTCACAAAACCAAGGTTTTAAAAATTACTCAAACACTCTCTAAGGTCTTTGTCATGTTTACTAATTCGTAATCAAATTAGAAGGAATTGAATGACGATAAATGAATTGATGAGGAGTTGGATTGAGGGGAATTAGATTATGGATTCCTATTGAAGTTGTTTACTAAATCATATGGAATTGAGGTAAGAGTGGTGCTAATTGCTAAAATGTATGTGCTCTCGTTGTTGAAGTAAAGTAGATGGCAAATTTTAAAATTTTAAAATCGTATGAGGATATAATGGGTAAAAAAAAGATGAATTCCTAATGGGTTAGTTCTCCAGAAATTAGAATACCACATCTCACCCAAGAATTTGAATTCCTCAAAAATCAAGAATTCAATTCCTAATTTTGTGTAGGCCCCACTTACTTTTTAATTCATTGATGTGAAGTAAACACATGAATCCTCAATAATTGGAATTCAATTCCTGATTAGTAAAAATTGCTTTCACAAAACCCCTTTTTCTTAAAATTCCTTCACAAAATTGTTGATTTCATAAAAAGAAATATCAAAATGACAAATCTGCCCTTAATTTTATACATAACATGAGCACAAAGTTAACAAAATAAAGCCAAACTGTAATACGTTAACTAACGATAATCACCCTAGTCCCTAACTAGCCTAGCCAGCTACAGTGCTAAGGGACTAGGTTCAAACCAGTAAACTGGCTGTTCAAGCCCTGTTAATCCAAGATCACAGGCTTTTTCAATTTCTTTCCCTCTCAAATTATACACACTTAAAAAACAGCTGTCAGAAGATGGTGCATAGGTGAAGTAAATTGAGTTCTCGTGATCAAATTCCTGCGGTGAGATTAATATGGACTGATTCAATCCCAAAACCAATGCATGGTTGCCAATGGATTCTACCTTTGTCCATCCATATGCACATGTACCATCCCAATTATTATATTCGAGCTTATAAACATCGAGTCGAACCACTTGGGGGTTCAAAGAATTGACCCTCTGAATCAAGAACAGATCACTTGCCCCAGGTTTTGGCTATGCAGGGTATTCGGAACCAAGAATGTCCTTTTAGTTCCCAGGGCACACCAGCTGATGGAATAATAATTTCTAACTTTTTTATGGGAATTAAGGAATTGGTGAATTCCCAGACCTCAACGCTGTAATCTACGTTTAAGGCATAGAAGCAATTGCCATCGCTCGTAACATCAAGGTACAGTTTCTGCCCGTCAACCTTTGTCATTGTTATCTGCAGGCAAGACAGTTACATCCATCTTTGTAATTGTACATTAGCAAGACCCCAATGTTGTTTTTGTTGCCGCAGGTTGGTCGACAAGACAGAGCAACCTTGGGCATCCTTCGTCGCCTAAGTCTCCCAGACTTCCGGAGAATAATTTCTGGATCAGTGCTATACAGAAAAGTATTGAGTGGGGGGAGCAGAAGCTGGATCCCTGCAGATACGGGATTCAAGAGCAGCAGTTGTTTCTTGTGGCTCAAGAAAAGCAGCCAGCCGTGAGAGGACCCAATGCAAATACTATCTCCATGGCATAAATGTTTAGGCATGTCGTAAAACTGGCCTTCAAGACTGTAAAAACCAGACCGGCTAACATCTTTGTCCTCGTCTTGAAAAACAAGGAGCCGCGGCGGCTCTGGTAAGCAAGTGAAGGACGGCGATGACTGTGAGATGCATTTGATGGCCTTAAGCCATGGACGACAAACTGCTTTGAGCCGCAGTATGTTTCCTGGGGACAGTTTTGATAAGATCAATCCAAAAAGTTCAGTTGGAAAGTTGGGACCAACTTGTTCTGGTATGTTTTGTTTTGTCAGCCATTGATGTATGGCCTTGATCAGATGCTGAACCAATATTTCGGATATTCAGAGAAAAGAGAACCCTATAGAGAATGGAGAATAACGAAACTGACTAATAACGGAGAAGCAGCTTGTCGTGTGTATGTAGCAGAGAACAAGTTTAAGGGTAAAAGAAGTCGGAATAAAATGATAGTGTATTTGGAGAAGAAGTTTGCATTATTTGGGAGGTAATTGGTTGCTTATGTGCGTTAATGGGATTTTCCCTCTTTATATTTCATTGTTTATCTTCGCAATAATTGGGGCTTTTGCAGAGCGAGGAAAAGTAAAAGATAAGTGGGTTTGTGAAGGTTTTGTTGAGTCAATGGTAATGATTCAATGATGCACAACATTTGATATCTTTTGTTTCCATGCAAGGTCTTGCTTTGTATGCAGTAACCAGGCGTCTGTGCATTCCTGGTGCTCAGTTATGGTGGTCTGGGGTGCACCGTAGGTGCTCGATTTTTGTAGGTTTAACATGTACAAGATAAGGGCAATATGATCAAAGACAAGAAGGAAGAGGACACTAGGAAAATACGTTTACAGGAAGAAATGTTTAGAAATAAATACATATTGAAACAAGGGAGATCAATTCCAATGACATGAGCACAAAGTTATAAATAAATAAAGCCAAATTATATGTTAAGCTTCCACAAAATATAATGTTTAAAGATTAAGTAACAATAATCACCCAAGTCACTAGCTAGCTACAGTGCTAAAGGATAACGTTCGATCCAGTAAGCTGGTTGCTTTAATAATCCCAGATAACAGACCTTTTTCGGTTCTCTCTCTCTCACATTATAGACAATTAAATCATAGCTGAAAGAAGATGATGCATGGAGGAAGTAGATGGAATTCTCCTGATATCCTGGAGCATGATCAAATTCCTGGGGTGAGATTAATATGGAGTGGTTTGAACCCAAAACCACTGCATACTTGCCAATGGAGTCCACCCTTCTCCATCTAGATGTACCATCCGGATTATATTCGAGCTTATAAACATCAAATCGAACCCTTTCCCAGGCAGAAGAGTCGACCATCGCAACCAAGAACAGATCACTTGCACCAGTTTTAACCAAAAATAGATCAGTGGCATCAGTTTTGTCCATGTAAAGCTGGAAATCATAATCTACCTTTGCTACCATGGGCGCACCAGCTGGGATAGTTTCCAACTTTTTGATGGCAGAGGAGTTGGGGAAACCCCAGACTTCAACACTGTAATCTTCGCGTAACGCATAAAAGCGATGGCAATCACTCGTAACATCTAGGTACCGTTCGTGTTCGTCAAGCTTCGTCCATTTGTTATCTGCAGGCGTGCAGAAAGCAAGACGGTTACGCCCATCTCCGACATTGTACATTAGCAAAACCCCAATGTTGTTTTTGTTGTTGCAGGTTGGTGGCGAAGACAGAACAACCTTGCACATCCATTTTCGCCAGTATCCACACGTTCCCTTGAGGAGAAAAATTCCTGAATCTTCCATAGGAGGATATTGATACATAATGCTATCTATATCCGGAAAAGTATTGAGTGGTGGGAGAAGAAGCGGAGCCGCTGCAGATGCGGGATTTAAAAGCAGCAGTCGTTTCTTGTTCGTCAAGAAAAGCAGCCAGCCGTGAGAGGACCCGATGCAAATAGTATATCCATCGCCTAACTCTTTAGGTATGTTCATCAAGCTGTAAAAATTGCCTTTAAGACTGTAAAAACCAGACAGGCGACCGCCATCGTTGTCCTCGTCTCGAAAAAGAAGGAGCCGTGGTGGCTCTGGTAAGCAAGCGAAGGACGGCGATGACGCTGAGACGTATTTGATGGCCTTAAGCCAAGGACGACAAACTGCTTCGAGCGGCTTTATGTTTCGTACGGACAGTTTTAATAAGATCAATTGAAAAGGGTCAATTGGGAGTTGGGACCAATTTGCTCTGCTGTTATGTTCTGTTTTGTTGGATCCAATGGCTACTTTGTCAGCCATGAATGTACGGTCTTCGCTGAACCTATATTTCAGAGATTCGGCGGAGAAAAGTTAACCCTAGCGATATAATGGGGAATAACGGATAAGCAGCGTACTTGGAGTACAAGTCTGAACAAGTTTGTTGTATATATATATAAAAGAAGTTTGAGTTTGGCCAAAAAACAAAAAAAGAAATTTGAGTTTGGCCAAAAAACAAAAATAGAAGTTTTAAGGCAAAAGAAATGGATCTTTGGAGAAGTTTGCGAAAAAAATATAATTAAAAAAGAAGTTTGCGAAAAAAATATATTTAAAAAAGAAGTTTGCGAAAAAAATATATTTAAAAAAATTGGCAAAAAATATCCGACCTGCCGGATTCGAACCAGCGACCTAAGGATGGCTATTGGTTTACCCGACTACAGTCCTCCGCTCTACCAACTGAGCTAAGGTCGGATTGCTGAACAAGATGCCAAACAAAAGCTTCTTATATGGAACGCATATGCAGTACATAATAAGCTAGTTAGTTTTGTTACTTTTGACAGTTCATTTCCTCCGATTTTTAATTGACCTAGTGTCAGTTTGTTCTTCAGCTAGGAAAAGCATTTGAGAACCCAATAGAAGTGATCCATTAATTGTTATTTAGAAATAATTATAGTTCTCCTCGTTTGTCTACGCACACTATAAAACATAAAAACGACAATTATAGCTTTTAAAAAAATAAGGGATGCTATTGATGCTGTCACCATCCAACATTGAGATAGAATAGAACAGGCCAAAGATGACTTGTGCCATTGTCACTTGCCATTTGCCACTATATAAGCCCGTCGTAATCACTGTTTTGAAAATATATAAACAAAGGTATGGTTGTTAAACTATTTTTTTTAATTATTATTAAATTGTTAAATTAATATCAATAATGCAAGAGACTCCAAATTTATTCACCAAAGTATGGTGACCCTAGTAATATTCAATAAAAATTGATGATAAGGGTACTTGCAATGTGATATGTGAGTTAAATTTAGTATACAAATTTGACCTCACATTAATATTAAACCTATGAGCAATGTTACGCATACCACATTTGCATATCACTTTGTGTACCACCTCTTTAAAGATGGTATATAGGGTGGTATACAAATACAGTACGACTATTATTTTTGTAAACTTTTTATATATATGCTGGCTTCAAACTTATAAATATATATATATATATATATATATATATATATATATATATAAAGAATTGCACATGAGGAAAAGCGAAAATTTTATTTAATTAAACTTAATTTTATTGAAGTGTCCAATAAGGGCTATAAAAACAACGCATTTGTGCAAAGTGCAGACACATACAGATCCACTAACAAACACACGCACAATCTAAGTCCAAAATGAGTAGCTCCAAGGAAGTAGCCAATAAGCCTCATGTTGTTTGCATGCCTTTTCCAGTTCAAAGCCATATGAAGGCAATGCTTCAACTAGCAAAGCTCCTCCACCATAGAGGTGTTCATGTAACCTTTGTCAACACAGAGTTCAATCACAAAAGGCTTCTCAAGTCTCTAGGGCCAAACTCCCTCGACGGTGTGCCTAGTTTCCGATTCGAAACCATACCAGATGGCCTTCAAAGTTCAGATGAAGATACCCAACAAGACATGTTATTGCTTGGAGAGTCCATCAAAAAGAATTTCTTGGCTCCATTTCGGGACCTCATCACAAAACTCAATCACACGGCAGGCGATCCTTCAGTGACACACATCGTTTCGGATGGTTGGATGACGTTGTTCCCCCTGGCAGCAGCTGAAGAACTTGGAATCCCTGTTGTACTCTTCTTTACTATTTCTGCATGCAGCTTGATGGGCTACATACAATTTCCAGCTTTGGTTGAAAAAGGACTTGCCCCACTCAAAGGTGAAATTACTCAAATATGAGTAGCTTAATTCCAACCTTTTTTGGAATGTTAATAATAAGGCCTCCCTTACCTCTTAATTTTTAGATTAATTCTCCTGTTTTTAAACAGATGAAATTTTTCTTCACTTGGGTATTTGCAGATGAGAGTTGTTTAACAAATGGCTTTCTGGACAAGGTGATAGATTGGATTCCGGGAATGAAAGGTATTCGTCTAAGGGATCTCCCACACAACTTGAGAACCACAAATCCCAATGAGAAATCCTGGACAAACTGCTTGGAAGCAATTGGAAGATTTGATAAAGGTTCAGCAGTTGTTCTTCATAGTTTTGATGCACTGGAGCAAGATGTTTTGGATGCTCTCTCATCCATGTTTCCACTTGTTTATGCAATTGGCCCTCTCCCATTACTTCTTAATCAGATACCAGAGCACCCTTTGAAGATTATGGGATATAGTCTATGGAAAGAAGAATCTGACTGCCTCAAATGGCTAGATTCCAAGGCCCCAAATTCAGTTATTTATGTGAATTTTGGCAGTTTGGCATTCATATCACCCGAACAGCTTGTTGAGTTTGGTTGGGGACTAGCAAATAGCAAGCTTCCCTTCTTTTGGGTCATTAGGCCTGACCTGGTTGTTGGTGCATCATCAATTTTGCCACCTGAGTTTGTGAATGAAACTAAGGAAAGAGGACTAATAGAAAGTTGGTGCCCACAAGAACAAGTCCTTGAGCACTCATCAGTTGGAGGATTTTTAACACATAGCGGTTGGAATTCAACCATTGAGAGTCTATGTGCAGGTGTGCCTATGTTGTGTTGGCCATGCTCTAGTGACCAGCCAACAAACTGTTACTACACTTGTAATGAATGGGGTATTGGCATGGAGATTTGTAATGATGTTAAGAGGGAGCATGTGGAGAAGCTTGTTAAAGAGTTAATGGAGGGAGAGAAAGGTAAGCAAATGAAAAACAAGGTCATGGAGTGGAAGAAACAAGCAGAAGAAGCCTCTAGCCCATATGGTTCCTCATCCTCAAACTTGGACAATTTTGTGCATCAAGTGCTATTAAGAAAAGCTAGACGGGAGTCAAAGGGGTCTAGCTCAATGAAAGTGGGCATTGACTTGCAAATTAGTAGGTCTCAGGTTTGAACCTTCATGGCACCTTGGTAGTGTGTGTGAGAAATTCTCACTCTTCTTTGTAGTTTACCTATCACTTGTATTTTTATTTTTTTTTTTTTTTTTTTTTTAGAAAAAAAGAAAAGCTAAACGGGCAAGTCATTGGCCCAAATCGTAGCTTGGAGCCCAAACTTGTTGTGAATGTAGTTTTCTGTCTTTGAGTGCACGTCGGTCTAATTTGTTGAAGAATATAAAGTTTCATATCGTAACCTTGACAAAATAAAATACACTATATAATGAATGGTTTCTTTACTAATATAACGAGACTTTTTGTGATAAAACCTCATACCTAATTTAACATAATTTTTCCTCAATATCCTCCGCAAAACGTTCTTTCAATAGTTTAGTTTTGTTATTTCAATAGTTGATTTCTCCAATTTTCAATTACCTTCGTTTGTTCTTTAACTAGGGAAAAGCACATGTGATATGGAATGATGTATCATTGGAGAACCCAACAGAAGTGACCCAACTGTGTTATTAGAATACTATGATTTTCTTATTTCTTCATTTTATAGCACATCTATTATTTCACCCGATGTTTATAATAAGAGATGCCATTGGACTATTATTTTGGACCATCCTACAACAAAACAACATTGAGATAGAATCTGAATAATTCAGGCCAAGGATGACATGTGCTAATGCCACTTGCCACTACAAGGCGCTGGTTGCAAAACATATCAACAAATCATATCAACTTTAATTAAAATTTATGTCAAGTTAGATTCTCCTCACTAATTGATAATAGAATAATAATTAAGATGAATTATGTGACAAATGGTTCTTCAACAGAGACTTGTTGTTACATAAATTTGGCTTCGTTAGCATTATTTAACTTGAATTTACAAACTCTAAACTTAAAATAAGTAAGGGGTGTTGGAGGAGACAGAGTTGGAGTGGTTGATTTTTTTTTTTAATACAAGTGATAGGATAGACAACATTTCCGATACAAGACAACATTTCACATTGCAGAAGCCATTTTTATAATTTTCTTCAACCTTATAAACCAATGCATTTGTGGGAGACACACAAAAACACACAATCTAAAATGGGTTCCAAGGAAGTAGCCAATAAGCCAGTACATGTTGTTTGCATTCCAGTTCCAGCTCAAAGCCATACAAAGGCAATGCTCAAATTAGCAAAACTCCTCCACCATAGAGGTTTGCATATCACCTTTGTCAACACAGAGTTCAATCACAAGAGGTTCCTCAAGTCTCTAGGACCCAACTCCCTCGACGGCTTGCCTAGTTTCAGATTCGAAACCATACCAGATGGCCTTCCAAGTTCAGATGAAGATATCACTCAAGACCAGCTCTTGCTTGGTGAGTCAATCATAAATAATTTACTGGCTCCATTTCGAGACCTCCTCAGAAAACTGAATCACACAGCAACTCTTGACAATCCTCCGGTGACTCACATCCTTTCGGATGGTTTGATGACGTTCGCGATCACAGCAGCAGAAGAAATTGGAATCCCTGTAGTACTTATGTTTAGTATTTCTGCAAGCAGCTTCATGGGGTATAAACAATATCCCACTTTGCTTGAAAAAGGACTTGCTACTCAAAGGTGTATATTACTCAAACATTTACCTATTTTTTTTGTTAGCTTTATTAAATTTTAGATTCTTAACAAATAAAAAATTTCTTCACCTGTGGGGCATTATTGTAGATGAGAGCTGCTTAACAAATGGCTTTCTGGACAAGGTGATAGATTGGATTCCAGGAATGAACGGCATCCGGTTACGGGATCTCCCACACAACTTTATGACCACAAATCCAAATGATATCTTCTGGAATTACTGCTTGGAAGTAATGAGAAGGGTTGATAAAGCTTCAGCAGTGTTCTTCATACTTTTGATGCATTGGAGCAAGATGTTTTGGATGCTCTCTCATCCATGCTTCCACTTGTTTATGCAATTGGCCCTCTCCAATTACTTCTCAATCAGATACCAGAGAACCCTTTGAATGCCATGGGATATAGCCTATGGAAAGAAGAAACTCAGAGCCTCAAATGGCTAGATTCTAAGGCCCCAAATTCAGTTGTTTATGTGAGTTTTGGCAGCTCAGCTGTCATAACACCCGAACAGCTTGTAGAGTTTGGTTGGGGACTAGCAACTAGCAAGCTTCCATTCTTTTGGGTAATTAGACCTGATCTCGTTGTTGGCGAGTCGGCAATTTTGCCGCCTGAGTTTGTGGATGAAACTAAGGAAAGAGGTCTAATAGCAAGTTGGTGTCCACAAGAGCAAGTCCTTAAGCATTCATCAGTTGGAGGGTTTTTGACACATAGCGGTTGGAGTTCAACCATTGAGAGTCTATGTGCAGGTGTGCCTATGCTGTGCTGGCCATGCTCTACTGACCAGCCAACAAACTGTTACTATGCCTGTAATGAATGGGATATTGGAATGGAGATTGGTAAAGATGTCAAGAGAGAGCAAGTGGAGAAGCTTGTTAAAGAGTTAATGGAGGGAGAGAAAGGTAAGCAAATGAAAAACAAGGTCATGCAGTGGAAGAAACTAGCAGAAGAAGCCACTAGTCCACATGGTTCCTCATCCTTAAACTTGGACAATTTTGTGAATCAAGTGCTATTAAGAAAAACTAGATGTTAATTTATCTATGGGAATGTCTTCAATTGTCTTGTCGATGAACAAGCTTTTACTCAAATGGTGTTGTCTATGCTGACACGATTTTCTTGAATATAAATAACAAGAAAAACATGTACAAAGTAAATTTGTAATGATTTGTCGAATTCAATCTATCTATATGTACTATATGCACGAGAATTATTAATTTGACTTTGATTATGGGAACCCTCAATTTATTTTATTTAAGAAACACATTGTGGACTCATAACAAAGACAGCTCCGTCTCAGACTCTCTCATTTTAATGTAGACAGCCTTAAAAAAAGAATTTATTTATTTTAATTGTTTTGATAATACAGGGGGCAAAGCCCAAACTCAAAAGATACTACACGGAACAAATCTATGCCTCAAGACGCCATTCTTGTCATTATCTAAATTAGTCTTCGGCGGCTCAGCGGGGAAAAAACCTCATGATAATAACAATTTTCATTTTCAATTGCATATAGCCACACGAAAGATGTTGCCAACCCTATAAAACTCTTTATTTCCGAGAGTGCAAACACATACACAAAATACACAAAACAAATATTTAGAGTGGAGATGGGTTCCAAGGAAGCAGTAGCCAACAGCAAGCCTCATGTTGTTTGCATTCCTCTTCCAGTTCAAAGCCATGTAAAGGGAATGCTTAAGTTTGCAAAACTCCTCCACCACAGAGGTTTCCATATCACCTTTGTCAACACAGAGTACATTCACAAGCGCTTCCTCAAGTCTCTTGGACCCAATTCCCTCGACGGCTTGCCTAGTTTTCGATTCGAAACCATACCAGATGGCATTCCAAGCTCAGAAGAAGATACCACTCAATACATTCGTTTGCTTGGTGAGTCAGTCACGAATAATTTGCCGGCTCCATTTCGTGACCTCCTCATGAAACTCAATGGCACGGCCAATATTCCTCCGGTGTCTCACATCGTTTCGGATGGTTGGATGAGCTTCACCATCACAGCAGCGGAAGAAATTGGAATCCCTGTTGTACTCTTCTTCACTATGTCTGCAAGCGGCGTCATGGGATTTAATCAGTTTCCTACTTTGCTGGAAAAGGGACTTGCTCCACTCAAAGGTAAAACAAAAGAGATATTATTCCAACAAACTTTATTAAAACGACAAGTATAAGTACCAAATCAAACTTTATTTCAACAACTTACAAATTCTATTGGAAACCTTGTCTTTTTTCTCGTTATTGTTGAGGACATGTGAGGTACATATAAAAGCTTACTTTTCTTGACTTGGGTATTTGCAGATGAAACCTGGTTAACAAATGGCTTTCTTGACAATGTCATAGATTGGGTTCCAGCTATGAAAGGTATCAGGTTAAGGGATATCCCAAACAACTTTATTACCACAGACCCCGCCGAAGCATCTTGGATCTTCTGCTTGGAAGCAATCCAAAGATTTGGTAAAGGTTCAGCAATTGTTCTTCATAGTTTTGATGCATTGGAGAAAGAAGTTTTGGATGCTCTCTCATCCATGTTTCCACTTGTTTATGCAATTGGCCCTCTCCAGTCACTTCTTAACCAGATACCAGAGCATCCTTTGAAGGCTATGGGATATAGTCTGTGGAAAGAAGAAACTGAGTGGCTCAAATGGCTAAATTCTAAAGAACCAAACTCTGTTGTTTACGTCAATTTTGGAAGTTTAGCGGTCTTAACACCGGAACAACTTGTGGAGTTTGGTTGGGGACTGGCAAACAGCAAGCTTCCCTTCTTTTGGGTAATTAGGCCTGATCTGGTTGTTGGTAAATCGGGGATTTTTCCACCCGAGTTTGAGGCTGAAACTAAGGAAAGAGGCCTTATAGCAAGTTGGTGCCCACAAGAGCAAGTCCTTGAGCACTCATCAGTTGGAGGATTTTTAACACATAGTGGTTGGAATTCAACCATTGAGAGCCTATGTGCTGGTGTGCCTATGCTCTCCTTGCCAATCTTTACTGACCAGCAAACAAATTGTCATTGTGTTTGTAATGTGTGGGGAATTGGCATAGAGATTAGTAAAGATGCCAAGAGAGACCAAGTGGAAAAGCTTGTTAAAGAGTTAATGGGGGGAGTGAAAGGTAAGCAAATGAAAAACAAGGTCATGGAGTGGAAGAAACTGGCAGAAGAAGCCGCTAGTCCACATGGTTCTTCATCTGCAAATTTAGACAACTTTGTGAATCAAGTGCTATTAAGGTAAAGCTAAATGTTACGTGTTATGGAATGTCTTTAATTATCTTGTCGATGATATATCTTCTTGTTCTTCAAAACTTTTAATAAAATTTTCTTGAAATTAAATTACGAGAAAACGTGTCCAAGGTAATTTTGTATTTATGATTTGTGGGGTACAATCTATATGTGTATCATGCATAAAGAAATTCCTCTGATTTGATGTCCAATTAATCTTGAATAGGAAATGAAGTTTGGTCACAGTTGCTTGTACAAATTGAGACCACAAGAAGTGTTTATATAACTTCGATTGTGGGAGGATATCAGTTGTGTATCGTGCTGGATGAGGACTGGACTGAAGAAGGGGGTTAGGCAACTGGCAGACACATTCGAACCAAAGACAGGACATTAACATCATGATAAATAATTATATGTATTGAGTCCCGTTTTGATTGAGGGATCCCTCAAGTAATGTTATTCATGTCCCATGCTATAAAATGAGGCTGGATTCATTAAATTGGACAACAATTCAACATATGAACGCATCATTGTTAGGATCATATGAAAAGTCTTCTATCCCGAAATCTCTATTTTCTTCCCTATAAGTTGTTGCATCAGTATCATCAGCGCCCAATGCAATGGAGCCATTCCCAGTAGCAGTTCAACCCCCAACAACAATTTTCAAATCCTCATAATTAACTACACTTTTTTCTTGAAGTTTACTGTGACTTGGTGAGACTAGCAAAGAACAAATTATTCATTGTTAATATATTGCAAATAACAAATTGTACTAAACTAGTAAGCTATTAATATATTTGAAAGATTATGAACTAAGCTCACCTTCAAGTAATCTTTCCATACTTCATCACTAGCAGTGAACGTCTTTGGAATTGGGTCCCACCCAAAGCCAGAGTTGTTACGCATAAGCGTAGACATCTTGTTATATTGCTTCTTAAACCACTTCATTCGGCTCAAGTAATGATTATAAGTTTTTGGAAACCTAATTTTTGCATTAAGATGAGGAAGTATCACTTTTTCTACATTTTGCTTGCTAAGTGACCCATTAGCATCACGCAATCCACTATTGATAGCATCCACCAAGAGGTGCAACAACTCATTGGTATCGTCCATGGTCCAAGATTCATAGTTATCTTTCTCTTTGCCCTTTCCTTTGTTATTTCCTTGTTGTGAATCCCCCATTTAAATTACTACTATAACATATATAAGAAATTTATTAGTTATTTCACAAGAATACGTATCATACCAAACAAGAAAAGAAAAGAAAAGAATACCACAAGAAGTGTTTATATAACTTCGATTGTTGGGGGGATATCAGTTGTGTATCGTGCTGGATGACGACTGAAGGACTGAAGAAGAGGGTTAGGCAACTGGCAGACACATTCGAACCAAAGACAAGACATTAACATCGTGATAAATAATTATATGTATTGAGTCCTGTTTTGATTGAGGGATCCCTCAAGTAATGTTATTCATGTCCCATGCTATAAAATGAGGCTGGATTTGGACGACAATTCCACATATTAGAGGAAATAAGTCCCAATGGTGATACTAGCCTATGGGATTGGACTAGACATAGTTCCAATCATTTGGACACTACAAAGTTTGACTGTTTTCGTTTGGACACAAATTTGGTGTCACCTTGGATCCATGCCCTCCAAAGTTACTGCAACAAAAGCTCCGTCTGCATAGCAAAGACAGCTCTGTCTCAGACTGCTTGTTGCATAAACCCTCTCCTATTCGTCTTTTAATTTAAACAGCCATACAAAAATATATCATATATAACAATGTAATATAAAACTGCACCAATCATTTTAATAATTTTCATTTTCAATTGCATATGCCTGACTCCTTTGTAGGACTCATTGTCATGATACAGCCACACAAAAACAAAACAAAAAATTGTTGCCAACCCTATAAAAACAGTGCATTTCTGAGAGTGCAAAACACACAGAAAAATACACACAACAAATATTGAGAGATGGGTTCTAAGGAAGTAGCTAACAGGCCTCATGTTGTTTGCATTCCTTTTCCAGTTCAAAGCCATATAAAAGGAATGCTTAAGTTTGCAAAACTCCTCCACCATAGAGGTGTTCATATAACCTTTGTCAACACAGAGTTCAATCACAAGAGGTTCCTTAAGTCTCTAGGGTCCAATTCCCTCGACGGCTTGCCTGGTTTTCGATTCAAAACCATACCAGATAGCCTTCACAGCTCAGATGAAGATACCACTCAAGACCTTCTTTTGCTTGCTGACTCAGTCAGAAAAAAATTTCTAGCTCCATTTCATGGCCTCCTCAAGAAACTCAATCATACGGCCAACATTCCTCCAGTGTCTCACATCGTTTCGGATGGTTGGATGGCCTTCGCCATCACAGCAGCTGAAGAAATCGGAATTCCTGTGGTGCTCTTCTTCACTATTTCTGCAAGCAGCTTCATGGGATTTACACAGTTTCCCACTTTGGTGGAAAAAGGACTTGCCCCTCTCAAAGGTAAACAAATGAAGATTTTCTTGGCTTTTTTACTTTTGTTTTTTGGTACTTGAATTTTAACATGTGTCCTAACTTAGTACATGAACTATAATAATAGATACCAAACCGAACTTATTAAAACTACAAGTACCAAATCAAACTGTATTACAAGTACAACTTCCAAATTTGATTGGAAATTTTGTGTTTTTTTTTCTTCTTCTCATTATTGTTGAGGACATGTGACAGAAAAAGTCATTGAACCAATAGTGAATAAAAGCTTTCTTTTCTTCACTTGGGTATTTGCAGATGAAATCTTCTTAACAAATGGTTTTCTGGACAAGATCATAGATTGGATTCCAGCAATGAAAGATATCAGGTTAAGGGATCTCCCAAACAACTTTATTACAACAGATCCCAATGCCATATCTTGGATCTTCACCATTGAAGCAATCACAAAATTCGATAAAGGTTCAGCAATTGTTCTTCATACATTTAATGCATTGGAGCAAGAAGTTTTGGATGCTCTCTCATCCATGTTTCCACTTGTTTATGCAATTGGCCCTCTCCAACTACTTCTTAACCAGATACCGGAGTACCCTTTGAAGGACATGGGATATAGTCTATGGAAGGAAGAAACCGAGTGCATCAAATGGCTAAATTCTAAAGAACCGAACTCTGTTGTTTATGTCAATTTTGGAAGTTTGGCGGTCTTAACACCGGAACAAGTTGTGGAGTTTGGTTGGGGACTGGCAAACAGCAAGCTTCCCTTCTTTTGGGTAATTAGGCCTGATCTGGTTGTTGGTAAATCGGCAATTTTTCCACCCGAGTTTGAGGCTGAAACTAAGGAAAGAGGCCTTATAGCAAGTTGGTGCCCACAAGAGCAAGTCCTTGAGCACTCATCAGTTGGAGGATTTTTAACACATAGTGGTTGGAATTCAACCATTGAGAGCCTATGTGCAGGAGTGCCTATGCTCTCCTTGCCCTGTCTTTACGGACCAGCAAACAAATTGTTACTGTGTTTGTAATGTGTGGGGAATTGGCATGGAGATTAGTAATGATGTCAAGAGAGACCAGGTGGAAAAGCTTGTTAGAGAGTTAATGAAAGGAGAGAAAGGTAAGCAAATGAAAAACAAGGTCATGGAGTGGAAGAAACTGGCAGAAGAAGCCGCTAGTCCACATGGTTCTTCATCCTCAAACTTGGAAAACTTTGTAAATCAAGTACTATATTAAAGAAACGCTAGATGCTAAATGTGTATGAGAATGTCTTTAATTGTCTTGTCGATGATATATCTTGTTGTTCTTCATGGCAGAAAATGTTAACGAGCTTGAGGTTGTTAATAATGAAGAAGTAGCTCCACCTAGAACTTTATTAGAGACTTATTTGCATCCTAGTCGTGCACCCAATCCTTCATGTATCATGTTTCCACCTAACATGCCCGCATATCAGTTTAAACATGGAATGATTCAATGTACCTATTTTCATGGCATGGAAAATGAAACTCCTTAGAGAATTTGAAGAAGCTATAAGCCCCTTTTACAATGGTCAACCTATTGCAATTAATTTCACAAGGTTTTTTTTATTTTTATTTTTTCCATTTTCTTTGAAAGAAAGACAAAAAAGTTGGCTATACTCATAAGGGCTAGGTCTATAGGTTCTTGGGCATAGATGACCCAGACATTTTTCAATAAATACTTTCCTAATCATAAGACAATTATTCTCAAGAAAAGAATCTCATTTTTTTCTCAAAAAGAAAATGACACGGGTGTATCCACTATCGGGTGGTTTAGAAAACAATTGAGAAAACCCCCCCCCCCCCCCCCCCCCCCCCCCCCCCCCACTTTTCTTTTCTTCAGAACAATTGTCTTATGATTAGGAAAATATTTATTGGAAAATGTATGAGTCATCTCTGCCCAAGAACCTATAGACCTAGCCTTTAGTGAGTATAGCCAACTTTTGCTTTTTCTTTCAAAGAAAATGGAAATAATAATAATAATAATAACCTTATGAAATTAATTGCAATAGGTTGACCATTGTAAACTCGGAAGTCCGGGTGTCAAGAGCAATGTAAAGAAAATGACAGAGTTCGAAGAACAAGTGAGAAGGGAGAGAGAGCTCTTGAGAAGTTGGGAGCTCCCGCCCGGAGGTGGTTTTGAACAATGCCGCAACACTATTTATAGGCTGGAGATCAAAGCTAGTAGATGGGCAGCCGTTTCACTTCACTTGTTTATTCAATTTTTATGCCCTGCCTGCCCATCACCAAGTAAATCGCACTTCCCTTTTGTGATGCCAATCCCTGCGTTATCGTCCTCTTGTCCCTGCTTTATTCTCTTTTACAAGCCTGCAACTGCCTATTCCCCACATGGGCACCAATTCTAGCCTTAAATTTCATCAAAACAAACTGAATTTATCAAATGAAAAGGACTAATAAATATATTTTAGGAATATAAATTAAGATATAAAATGTGCCCATCAAATTGGCATGGAGATTAGTAATGATGTCAGAGAGCAAGTGGAAAAGCTTGTTATAAGTTTACCTATTGGTCATTTCAGTGTTACATATTTTGTTTTGTTATTACGTGCTTCAGTCACTCATTGGGAATGCTTCTTTAGGAAGTACTTATACTCAGTTTTATTTATTTTTTCTTCCAAAATATGTTGAATTTTTTGTTATAAATTTAAGTGCTTTTTAAAAAAGCAATTGGAAGTACTATATGGAGAAGCACCTAGCACTTGTGTGAATTAGAAGCAATTTTAAATTTTTTGGTCAAACACTATCAGCAGGACTTTTGGTTAAGTAATTTTAGCCCTTACAGAACAAACATTATTGGTACAAGTCTTGCATTCTGTACCACTGCAGTTGGTCAAAAATTGATGAAATAAATCAAATGTTGTTTTTGTGATTGATTTTTAAGATGAAATAAACCAAGAGACTGGCAACGTTCACCATTCGCATAAAATCATCTGGGCAACTAGTGTTACATCAAATAATTATACATAACTGGAGGCCAACAACCAAGAGAGAAACCCTTTTTTTTTCCTTTTTTACAATTAAGGCCTACATATAGGGGCCTAAAAACATATTGCCTTGTTCAAGACAAAAAGGGATAAAGAAAAAAAAATGAAAAAAAGAGAGAAGAAATTACATTCCTAATAACAATGTCCAATGGAACCTGAACAAGCATATACAATAACATGGTCTTTGACATGTTTTGCTCCATCTTACTTATCAGTTTTCCTTGTTAAATTAAATTCCCTAGTGGTGTAGACCAAAAAAAACAATAAAGGAAAAATTATAGAGTTGTATTTTGATTCTGAATGGAGCATTTCACAGGCATTTGACTGAAGAAACAACAGTCAGGTACAAGGTTAACTGTTATAGGTAAATTGATCTGTGTAATTCGATACAAGCTTCAACTTCATGTGCGCACCGTGATTCCACCCTGAAAAGAAAACATAGGATCGTCGTACGTTTTTCACCAAAGAAATCAGAGCCATTAAAACATAAACTAATATCTTAAGCACTTGAGTTATTTCCCATGCTTCTGTATGTTTCTCTAGAGGCAGTATGCATAAGCACTGCTCTGTGCTCGCCATCTGCTGTTCCTCCACACCAAACTACTTAACTGAAGCTGACCCAAGTTGAAGGTTAGTGAATTAGTTGTGGTTATTTCTGCCTTGGTTTAGTCGCATATGATCTGACTCATTAATGCTTTACCTAGGTACCGTAACTAGGGGTCGCCTAGTTTAAGGGCCACAAAGAGTGGCAACAACAGAGCATGCTTATACTTCCTCTAGTCGAATGATAAATAAATAAACATGAAAAAAACTGGGTGGAAAAGAAAATAAGTTGCACTGTACTGCCAGCAGACCAGATCAAATAACTAATGAGGATCACAAAAACATAAATTGAAATAATTCAGCAAACTCAAATCAAATGAACACAGTTCAACCAAGTATAGCTTATAACCATACGCAAAAGTGAAAGTCAATGTTTCAAGATTTTGAAATATTAAGTAGACAACCCTTCTAAAATTATACATCAAGCAATCGTCTGGACAAACCTATGAAGCACCTACACTCCTACAAGGTGGCCATGGCTGTGTTGGATACAGCAGACATCAAGACAATTTGCTCTCAAATAATTTTATTCGGGGAAAAACTATATTTTCAAAATGTAATCTTAGGACTTCCTCAGAAGGAAAGGGACTCAAGCTAAGGTTTATCTATTTATCTCTACAATTATAGCTGACTTATTTCTCTCTCCAATTAGCCTTTTATGTTCAAATATTTGACAGTTTAAACACCAAGAGAAAAGCATTAAATTCATCTGTTTACTCAACTATGCAAAACATCTAGAAAATAAGGATAATATTAGAGGCATAATACTACAAATCTTATCCACAAATCACCATAAAACGATGATGTCGAAAGCACAATAAGATTAATTTAACAAAACCCAAAGGCAATAGATCTTCAAAAAGAGAAACAAACCAGCTAAGCTTAGTGGTTTGTCTCACAAGAGGGAAATGATGGCTAGTTCCTAGCATTCCAAAGCATATGTCGGGACCTGCAATAATTGATTTTGGTAATATTAGTAACCAAAATATTATTACAAAACCAAAATCACATTCCAAATCACTGCTCTGCCCCTACTATAATCTCGAAATGCACAAGAGATCCAACAATGTTGTAACAATCACAAATGATTTGTTTGACACAACAAAACCGTGAGTACCATGAAGAAGCATGTAATAATGTTAAAGTCACGTTAAAATTCAATAAGAATTTTTTTCTTTTTCTTTTTTGGTTCAAGTAAATGAACCGAAATCATTGTCCAACACAGCTGGACACAACTGTGCTACCTTATGTTGCACTTCTCTCATATAAACTTTTTTCCACACTTTTTCCTTGGTAAAGATTTAGCAAAGTTTGTTTTTCCCAGTTTTTTATTTGTTTGGCACTGATTTCAATTTTCTTGGAATAGTCTGTAAAATAAAAAATACTGGAGAGAACCAATTTAAATTAATATGTTGAGAGTTTTAACATTTTGTTCCTAAAATATCTCAAAGGTAGGCACCAGAAATTTTTAGTTGCAGTAGAAGAAAAACATTACTAGAATAGACAGTACAGCACAAAAAGGAACAACTTTCAAAACACAGAAGAATGAACAGTTGAGAAAAGTAATTAAACATGTCAAGGATGAATAGTTAATTTTGATTTGTAAAGCAACTTTGAAAACAAAAACACGAAGGAAAGGCATAATTTTGTTAAGGACTTTTTATACCTCAAGCATGTTTTCGTCAAGAAAAGCGGATGTTGTATGACTCATTCCATGAGAACTATCATATTGGAGGATCCGTAACTTCCCTTCCTGCACCTCATAACACGACTCGTAAGTTCTGGAAATTGGCTGAGGAACAAGAAAACTAAAAGAATCTTTCTGAATCCCAATTGCTTACCTTAGTTCCATAGACAAGGCCACCTCCAACTGAAGGATGAAAGCAAGCGACATTGACTTCATCCTCCGCACTAGGAAGAACTCTCACAAGTTCCATATCAGAAACTCTATAGACCTGAATAATAAATATGATTGTTACATGAACATTTAAAATAGATTCATGCCAAAATTCACCCTATACCTACCTAATACCGCTGTCAATTACAGTAGAGGACAACCAGAAACAACACTAACATTAACGTATATATCATGCATAGCAATTGAATCTTATAGTATAACTACAAGGCATAATTACCAGGAAACTTTAAATAAAGTTGATAAAAATCTATTTCATACACAAATAATTATTCAGCTCCAAAATGACTTTTAGTTTACACCGACATTTACTGCATTCTAAGGCTAGTGTAATCTAACTTAGGTTACATAGATTAGCCTCAATCATAATTAATAAAAATTTTATATTATCATCCTTATTATAAGTAGATTAATTTTCATGCAAATTTCTACATGTGACTTTTCCAGATTGATTGAAGCACCTGATCAAAATGAAACTTTGACACTCGATCGCAGGCAAAACAATTAAGAAAGGAGGGAAAAAAGAACTAAAAACTCTTACCTCCAGAATGGTGTAAATAGGCACTGTTGTCTCCCCGTCAATGACAACACTCTTAAGAAGTGAACTGTGACGACGGCCATAGGCAAGTAATATATGCTCTGATGTAGGAGAGAACTGCCATGGTAAATTCCAGGATGAAAAACCTTTAGTAAGTGTCTGATGAAAGTACAAAGCTTTTCTTGAATTTTTTTTTTTAAACAATATAAAAAAATGTTTAGAACTTCAAATGATTAGTTCATGAATCTTTTGCACATAAATGATGCACAGAATAAATCGTGGAAATTGGGGCATCAAATTCCTGAGTTTAATTTCCACTAAAATAGGCGTCTTTCACAATTTCCATAGTGCCATTTACAAAATTGACATACATAAATCCAAACACTGAAATCTTCAATTGCCAGAAATTGAAATTATGGAAATCTAAATTCTGTCATTTTAGAATTCTATGTAATTTTCAATTCCTTCATCCAAACGGAGGGTTATAGTTGGAATGATCAATGAGAAACTAGTGATCAACATGAAATTATAAGTGTATACATATCCAAAATGCAGCTGACCTGAATAGATGTCAAGCAATGGGCAGCTCTTATTGCCCGGGATGCAAGAACCTTGCCAAATCTAGATAAATAGAATGAACATCAGGACATAGAAAGAAAGAAAATTCATATGGAAAGTTAAAGAGGTAAGAAAATAGAACGCATATTTATAGGGAGTTCAAACTTACGTTGCCTCCTCAAGGGAATATATCCGGAGCTCATATACGACATGGTGAGCTGAAATTGGATGTCGAGTTGGAGAAGTTGCTGCCCCTGTGACATCATTGTTGACCTGGCTCTGTAATCCAGGATCAGCTTCCATATGGGGCAACATACATGCAACACAAGCGGCTAAAAACTTTCCACAAGGGGAAAAATGGGCACCCATTTCACTGCAACAAATTCACAAGTAAAGATCCAAAAAAGATATAGCCAGTAATAATACTATCAAAGTCCAAACTGTCATGCAATGCTAAAAAGAAAAAATACCTAAACACTTCATGAGCATCAACTAATCAAGTTGAAGTATTTGTTTGCGTAAAAATGCAAATTCAGTAAAAACAAACTACCAGTTGATGTTGCATCCTTCGTACTTGCTTACAAGACTTAAAAATAAGCTCAAAGCAATGTCTAAAGTTGATAAAACAATAACATGTCATGAAAATTGAAAACAGAAAGAAAATTACCTACAAAGTACGGCATGTGGAATGATTAAGCGACATCTTTCTGCATCAAGGGGAGCACAAGGATTTTTCACATCATGTGGCCAAATTCTGAGCTTCACAGTGCAAGGTAACTCTGCAGCTGCTGCTGCAGCAAATGAGTTTGCAAGTTCAGATTGGATTCTGTTCACAACAGGTTGAGGCTCACTTTCACTGTGTGTGATATTATTGAATCCAGCACCTTCATTAGACCCAATCGTTGGCACCATATGAGTACGTGAAGTACGATGCCGGGAACTAGATCTTCCAGTACCCCTGGATTGATTCACACTGGTCGGTATTACTGAGGAAGTTAAGGGAGCTGTATTATCCATCTCACCATGTGCAGATGGATTATCATGTGCAGCATCACCTACCAGCCGCATATTCCGTTGGCTAGCTTGGGTCTGACCAATTAACCAACCTTGCAAGAAAGGAAGTTCCCAATATGTTGAGTCACCAAATGGGAAAATATGACTACTTCTCCCTTCTGGTTGAACTTCCATAGGCTCCAAACTGTCCATTGCAGGTTGAGAAACTTCAGTTTCCATTTCACTCAAGAAAGGATTAGTTCCTGTGTCTTCTGGCGCTGGAGAAGAGCTATTAGGTTCAATTGGGGACAACAGAAGTTCATACTGCCCTGAAGGAGTTGAATATGTTAGAAGCCGCACTGAAGCTGAAGGATCAACTCTTTGTTGTGCGCTACTTGAACCATTGTCCAGATCACTACGCTGCATAGATATTCTCCCATTATCTCTAGCAAATGAAGGCCATATCAGAAATGGTAGAGACATAAGAGGTAGTCCATCTGCCAAACCAGAACGATCACTAGAGTGAGCATCTGCCAAATATACAGTAGGTGGAGGATAGCGCAGGTAACCCGGAGAAGTTGCAAGTGTCATCGAGGAATCTGATGAGTCAAGGTCATTGACCTATAAAACAGAAAAATGGCAGACTTAAAAGACAGTTGATCATAGAAACAGAATAATATGACTCCACAAAAAATTACCTCAGCAGTTAAAAGAAACGGAGCTGCATGTGGGTGAAAATGCACAGCCCGAAGTGAACGTCGTGTTTTCAGTACTATGGTTGGTGAGGATGTCTCCCCTCTCTTATTGTAGTGCCATATGTATAACTAATGCAAGATTTAAAAGGTTAAGTCCATTAATGAAAATAAAAATAATTATGTCAAATTTCCAACTAAATGCTCTTACCTTGTGACCTGACGCAACAGCAAGAAGCTCACCTTGGGCATGAAAAGCTATCGAAGCAATGGGACGCACTGTGTGGAGGAAAACACACTAACAATCATATCCATGACACAAATTTAATCATATAAGAATTCATTGTTTGTAAATCACTATGAATGATAATCCACATAGATACTTACAAAAATCACGCGATCCTATACACTCTGCCGTGTTTGCATCCCACAAGCGAACTTCATGATCCAAACTTCCACTAGCCAAAATGTCTGGATGCAAAGGATGAAACCTAACCTGCGAAAGCACAACCAGCTAATAAGAAAAGCACAACAAGCTAATAAGAAAAACACAGCCAGCTAACGAGATGAATCCAGTAGCTATGCTGAATTGTCAGATCTGCTAACCAGTAAATTTGTTTCTGAATAAAATAGCTAGATTTAAGTGGAAACACCCTAAACAGATTTGGATAAAGTAACCAAAAGACTTTTTATCAAAGCATAAAATTTGAAGAGGATTTTGACCTCATAAACATAGATGGGTATCTCATAAAACAGAATATGGATGAAAAAGAAGCTTCAATGTGTCACTAAACCTCTACCATGTCTGTTTAATATATAGTTCACAACATCTTGCAGATGGCTGAAGCAAGAAGCTAATAATCATTCAAAGTCACTTATTCTCACCAAGAATAATAGATAAATAAAGTCAAATAAAGGGAGCTTTAGGCTTACCACCCAAGGTGTCCTACGGTGACCGCTCAACACCTTTAAGCAGATCCCAGTTCGGCAATCAATAATCTTTACAGTATGGTCTCCGCTGCAGTTACAGTTGCATATTGCAAATTGATAAAATGATACATTTCTTGGAATAAATATAACTCAACCCTACGCTTTAGCCAAACCCTTGTACCACAGTGAAAAATATATACACAAAGCAGAACTTACTGAGTAGAAGCCAGTGTCTTTCCATCGGGGCTGAAGGCTGCTGCAATAGTTGACCGTGGAGGAGGCACAAGCGGACAATATCTGGCAGACAAATGCTGTAGTGACTCTGCCTCCACCCTATAGTCAACCCAGTTTCAAGACACAAACAGAAAGATCAACTAAATGCATAATGATTCTAACAAAGGAAAAGGCAGTATGCTTTATTTTTATTGCATGAACATTACAAAAGAGCAACTAAAAAGAAGGGGGGCTGATTACCATGAGACAAGGCCATGTCTAGCATCTCTAGCTGCTTCGCACCTTGAGCCAATAGAATCAGAATGAGACTTGGAAGCTTCCCCCCATAGTTTCTTTGACGAGTTTTTTGTTTGAGGAGAAACCTCTCTCCGTGCTAACAGTCTAAGGACATTGCTAACACTGCCAGAAACATCATATACATGCAAATCAGTTTTGACTCCAGAATGCCCAACAGGCACACCTTAAAATTATCAGTGGGTAATTAACATATTGATCATTTAAAAAAATCAAAACCCAAATCCACTTCTGGAGGCAAGAAAATTACTTTAAAAACACTTGTAACTCCTCAATTTTCAACAATTTTGTCCTTAATTCTAACCAATTATGATAGCTAATTAATTGAAACATCCCATTTAGATTGGGGCTAATTAAAGCATGAATGGAATTAGCTACAATAAATTTTTCCCAGAAACCTTATTCACAGAGCATCAATTGGGGAGTTGAATTACACGAAAACCAATATAAAAAAACCTATCAAAATTCCAAAAAGAAACTCTAAAATTTACCTGTGCTTGCATGGATGGGGCTGAGGAATGCGCGGCACAGAGGTAGACGGAGCATTGGGCTCGTCGGCCCACAAAGAACCTGCCCTCATTATTTTCCAGGGAAAATGTCATAATCTCAGCTTTTCCGACATTCTACGGCAAAATTCAGATTGATAAATTAAAAAAAATCAACAAACTTTCACATGCAAATCATTACGTCGTGTAAGCGTAACCTAGGAGGATTGGGAATTATTTGAATTGAAGGAAGGGGTTTGAATTGAGGTTGAGGGCGTGGATTCTGTGCGAGCGAGCGTTGCGTAGGCTCGGGTGTGGAGCGAGAAGGCGAGATCTCTGGTTGACGAGAAATGGAAAATTGAGAAGGGAAGTCTGTGGCCGTGGAATTTGGATTTGTTTTGGGAAAATTCCGTCTTGGGTTTCTGTGATGGGCATTGGACACAGAAGGAAGGAGGGGGCTCTAGGCGGCTAGGGCCCTAGTGACTTGTGTGTTGGACGACAATGCCCTTGGCTCCCTCAGCCCTCAGGTGTGGAGTCGTAGGGAACCAACGACACGCGTTTTGAGCTTTGTTAAACGGCCACATTTATTGCTCTTGTCAATTCGTCTCTCTACTATTTGCTCCACATTTATTGTATAGAACAAGCATATTAACTTCCTTTCTTCGTACAACTTACTGTTTGAGTAGAATTCCCTACAAGATGCTACGAGTTCGTTTGAAATTACTTTTATAGGAAGAATTTCTGCTCATAAATACAGTACTAGAACTTCAAATATATCTCGTACGCAATCAATAAGGATGAGAATTAGATACTTGCAAAAGGCAAATCAACTCTCGATCAACGTTAAATGTTAGATTGCCCAAATTAGGCCTCCTCTTTACTAAATTCATGCAATGTATACCTTAAAATTCAACTCATCAAACTTTGGGAATGATGCGAGGTTCAATACTGTATTGTGGAAAAATCTTTCCTAGTAAGAAATCATGCTCCATAACACTATATCATCTATAAATTACATAGATTACATTGTGATACTTTATTACTATGCTTCAAGATGTGCATTCCATCTTCTTTGGCCATCTCCAACTAATATGCTGGAGCAAATCACTCAAAAGGAAAAATTGTGAGTTTCAACTATTCTATCTATCTCCATTCTATCTCTCAAAATATATTTCATAATCTTTTTCTTTTTTTTTTTTTTTGTTTGGTAACAAGAGGGGCTAAGAGCCCAGAACTATTTCAATAATCTTTTGACTTTATAGAAACTAAGACAATTATCCCATTTTTCACTCAATTGTTAAAAAAATTTCACATCAATTTTAATAATCAACTTTGAAGTTGGCCCATCTTATTTGTCATGGTTTTTCCCATCTTTTACTTCAAATGGAAATGATGATCAAGTTTTCCTAATTAACTAGCAAACCAGGAGAAAAATAAATTTGGGTGGAAGCGATGGAAGACGAGGAGGAAATGTTAATTCATTCATTCGCCATTGCCAATCTTATCATAAGCTCACTGCCTGAATGAAGAAGATTAGGCTAACAAAAGCATTGAGGTTGAAAACCTACGCAAATAGTTAGGTATCATTAGTGAGTTGATCATAGAAATTTGTGGAATGATTATTTTTCTAAGAACCAGCATTTCATTTAGTCTTCGTTCTTTGACTCTCTTGTAGTTCAATGCATGTGTGACACTCTTTTTCCTCCCCAGAGTTTCTTGTGTGGTTTTACCTGGAAGGTTTTAATGAGTCTGTGTTTTACGTGCAGGTCCTATTGAATTGTTCTTGGAATATTAATGGATTTTCTCTTCTAACAAAAATCCTTAAAAACTTAAGAGTTTTTCACTCTTTTATCTATTTTCATGGTATAGACATGCATTAGACTTTCTCACTGCTCGTGAGTTTTTCTCTTAAACTCCATACTGTATCATTTAATTAAAGTTTGTTCATCTTTCTGTTGATGCTTATATTTGGTTCAACAAAAGATGACCTTTTTGAGATCGAGGTCTAGCAATTCTTCCGGACTAGATCAGCGTAACCAACCAAGTTGTCCTTTAGAACCTACAAAATAATGATGGGTGACACCGGTGTGGTGCCGGCCAAGGACCTTCTAATGCTTAAGTCAGTCGATTGTTTGAGAGCAAATTGCACAATAGATTCTGATGCTTAGAACTGTATACATTTGACGATGGGTCCTTTCAGCCTTTTATATCATCCCAAACGACCTAGTCCTTCTCGGAGTACAACTCCTGAACAACCTAGCCTATGACTCCATTTAGATAGGCGTCTTCGTGATCTCGAAACATCCTAGCTTTTCCAAGACTAGGATTCCTTTGAGTGAAAACCACATAAATTCGGTTGATGTTAACCTTATGCACAAGAAGTCCAAGCTCATGGACCAATGGGCCCACAAGCTCATTTGGGTCAAGGTGGAAAAATATATGGTGATTAGGCTCAAGTTTAGCTGGACCACTAACACCGAGTTGAGCCTTAATGTGTCTTTCAATTTATGTGCAGATTACAAAAGGAACAAAGCCTTATAGATATTTACTAAATTGTTATTCAACTCCAAATACGTATTTGTCTATTCCTAGCAAATTTTCTTGCTAGTATGTAATTGTGTATCCTTTTGTTGCAATTCTGAACTTCCATATATATGAATATGACTCCAATCTCCAAATTCACCAAATAGCGTACATATCAATCAATGCATTACCAATATACAAGTTCTGAGCTTCTCTCTCCCCCTCCCCACCCCCCCCACACACCCAGATTTCTTCTACCCACCAATTTCTTCTGCTACCCGATAACCCATATCAGACCCCACCAATTTCTCCTTTAGATGTGGAATTGATGAGATAACACACATCGGACCCAAATCCTCCAACAAAACCAAACAACAAAGGAAAGAAAAGAAATATATATATAATTAAAAAAAAACACAAGCCTTAGTGGATGAATTTTTTTTCTCTTTCCTGTAGTTGTTGGGGTTCATGGGGGCGGGTGGTGGTCATAGGGAATGGGGGAAGAAGAAATCAGTGGGGAGAGAGAGATAGAAAGAGAGAGAGAGGGATAGATTTTTAATTTTAACATTTTAATCAATTTAAAATTAATGAAAAGACAAATATGCCCTCATTTTTAAAGGAAAAGTTGATTGAGTTGACGGAAATGACGATTTCTGAAAGTAAAGGCATAATTAAAGTATACAAATTTATAAATAAACCCAATCCTAGACATGTATTTATAAAAAAACCCAAGCACTATTTAAACATAGAAACACACCCAAAATCAACTCCAAAGTCAACTTTTTGGGTGTGTTTATAAATGGGTTTTGAGTGTGTGTAATGATGGGTTTTGGGTGTGTTTATAAAGTGTTTTGGGTGTTGGGTTTTTTTATAATTTCAACCTCCATTTTGGGTGTTTTAGTGAAACTCCCATTAAAGTATCACCGTAACAATTTAGCAATATGAGGGATGAAAGTAAAGTTTGGTCTTAGTCCAAGGACCATTGCTACAATTTTGCCTTTCATGTTAAAACGAAACCAAACTATTTCTCTAAACGTTTGCTTAATGTTTTTAAGGGTAATATGTAGTTTTGCCCTATGAAGTATAGCATAATTGTCAATTTTCCCCCAAAGCTTTTTTCTTTATTCAGTAAATTAAGGACCTAAACTATATAAAAATGGTCAATTCGGGAATTGCCATCAATTTTTTGGATGTCTATCCAAATTTTGATCACATGACTAACACTTGGTTAGTTTTTAAGATTTTTTTTTTTTGGTTCAACCAAAAAAAAAAAGTTAAGGGTAACCACCCAAACCACCATCTTCCCTAGCTCAACCACATACCATCCCCACAGCCCCACTCGAAGGCCTTGCACCCAAAATTCCTTATTTATTCTTCTTTTAATTTTTTTAATTTAATGATTTTCAATTTTGAAAATGACACTAAAGAGAAAGAAAGAAAGAAAGAGAAATGGATGGGTTGAGAGGGAACGGTGATGAGGGGAGGTGGGGAACAGGCTTTTGGGTTGGGTACAATACAGGAGGGGCTAGGTTTTTATTAATTTTTTTGTTTTTGACTTTTTTTCTATTATTTAATAATTTTTTCCCTTCAAAATTACGAATTTGCCCCAAAAAATTAATGGCGAGTCCCAAATTAGTCATTTTTATATAATTTAAGTCCTTAATTTACCAAAAAACAAACCTTAAAGATAATCTGTATCTATATATATAAAGCAAAATGCAGAAAATGGTGAAATATTCAAAATACCATAAAATGCCCTTAGTTAATTCAAACATTAGGAATTAAATGAGGATAATATGGTGAATTCATATTTTTTATATTTAAAAAATTAAAATTAAAAACAAAATCAGATAATAACTCCTACTCTTATGGAACATAACACTATCCATATTATCTTTTCTTAATTAAAAAATAAAAACCAATTGGCACATGCGTGAGCATGTGCCAAGAGGCTAGTATATATAAAACAAAAAGCAGAGAATAGTAAAACATTCAAAATACCAGAAAATGTCTTTGGTTAATTCAAAGATTAAGAATTGAAATTATTAATTAAACGAAAATAATATGGTAAATTCATATTTTTTTAATATTAAAAAATTAAAATTAAAAACAAAATCAGATAATAAGTCATACTTTTATGGAATATAACTACTCATGTTATCTTTTTTTAATTTAAAAAAAAAAGAAAAAAAAAAAGCAATTGACAAATGGGCTAGTTTAACAATTATGATAGAATTTTGAGCAAAACCGCAGATTAGACTTTTTTAGAGTACAGATGCCCTTGTCCACAATAATATCTGTTTCGAATCGAACGATCCTCTAATTTCCGGATCCCCAGAATCGGGTACAACACCTGAACCGCCAAATAGATCATAAACGTCAAGGCTTAAGCTGATTCATTGGTGGGCCACCCATCCAATCGACCTATACCCTCGCCGTCACCATAAACCACGACACATACTGAAACAAGCCTAGCCTTACGTGTCAAACACTCACTGACACCGCTACTCATCGTCCGCCACGTGTCCTCTGTCTCTCACAGCTCTCTTTCTCTACCGTAGAAAACAAAACGACAACAACAGTAACAAGCCACCTCCACCCCCAGTCTCACCCAACTACATGTCTTAAGCCTTAAGGACAGTTTCCTCTCCCGGTGCCAGTTCCTCTCCTCCACGTGTCAAAGCGGCAAGGCGGCAAAGCGCGTTAGCCAAAAGTCTGGAACCTTCACGCGAAGCGCCATCGCACCGTCCAGACTCGTCGGCTCATGAGCATCCCGAGGATCGTAGCCGTCACATTTTGGGCCGCTAAGCCCGCTGCCACGTGGAGTGAAGAACACGTGTCGGAAAGGCAGCGGCTCAGAAAAGATTATTTAAATCTTATCCAAACCCAGTTCCAAACCAAGCTCTTTCGTTTCTATAAATGTAGGAGCTTCACAATCCTCCCTTTTCCCACACAAAATTTTCAAATCCGAAAAAGATCTGAAAAACAAAAGCTACTGTGACTTAACTGAGAATCTGAATCTCCAAAAGCAAAAAAATTCACACGCAGAGCAAAGGAAAAGGCAGAGGTCCAAAATACAGCTTTTTCTCCTCTTTAATTTATTTCCTCTCACTTTTTAGGCTTATTTTCTGTTTGGCTTCGGGAATGGCGTTGAACCTAACGCACCAGATCGGAACACTCGCCGGAGCATCGATTTCGACGACAGATACGAACTCATCCTCCGTTGAATCGGTGAACGCATCGCCGAAGTGGAGGTCGTCGACGCCGAGCCTGACGTGCAAAATCCAGAGGCCAGACGCGATCGACGGATTGTCGCCGCCGTTGAGCCCTTGCCGGTCACCTCTCGGGTCGACCCGGCCCGATCTGTCGGTGGCGTGCCAGGCGTTCGCGACGGAGATGGAATCTCCGGTTCTAGAGCACCAGGTGAGGCGTGCACAGAATAAGGGGACGGGGGTGCCGGTTTACGTGATGATGCCGTTGGATAGCGTGACGATGAACAACTCTGTGAATCGGAAGAAGGCGATGAACGCGAGTCTTCAGGCTTTGAAGAGCGCGGGGGTGGAGGGTGTGATGATGGATGTGTGGTGGGGTTTGGTGGAGAGGGAAGCGCCCGGCGCGTACAATTGGGGCGGGTACGTGGAGCTTCTCGAGATGGCGAAGAAGCATGGCCTCAAAGTCCAGGCTGTGATGTCGTTTCACAAGTGTGGCGGCAACGTCGGGGACTCTGTCACGTGAGTCTCTCTCTCTCTCTCTCATGTTATTTCCAGTGTTCATTGTTTTCACGTTTTTCTTATTGGTTTAATTTTTTCTTTCACGTGCGACTTTGGAGCGTGGGTGCACGCTCTTGTGTGAACCAAAGTACATTAGCTTTTGTCTGAATTTGGCTGAATAGATTTTTCTGGAAGTTACTTTACTTGAGCAGTACATCTAGGCCTGGCTTAACAACATATTTGGAAAAATGGATGTATACCAGTTAGAAAAGTAACTGTTGGGTCTTAAATATGTCATTATTTTTTGCAATCGGGGATAGTAAAACTGTAAAGTTCTCATGATTAGGTACTGATAAACTGTGATTAAAGGAAAGAAACATCATAACCAATATGATCATATGCCATCCTTTTTTGGGGAAAGCTGTAGTTTGGATTGGGGTTGTTACAATAATGCGTTCATTGGATTTGTTACAAAAATATATAGATTAGATTTTTCTTTTATTCCATTACCAAAAGCGATGTCTTATTTTCTATTGATAATGGCATCTTTAGCAACATTGCACTTGAACATTACATTGTTGTATGGGATTTTGGAGATTTGTGGCGCTTTGGTGAATAGTCTATTTTTGTTGAACACAGAATTCCTTTACCCAAGTGGGTTGTGGAGGAGGTTGATAAGGATCCAGACCTTGCATACACTGATCAATGGGGAAGGAGGAACTGTGAGTATTTATCACTTGGCGCTGATACCCTCCCGGTCCTTAAGGGCAGGACACCCGTGCAGTGTTACGCTGATTTCATGCGTGCCTTCAGAGACAACTTCAAACACCTCCTTGGTGACACCATTGTGGTAATACTTCAGGCTTTTTATTCTTACTAGTTGAATTCAGTTGGGTGCTTAAGAGTTTCATAGTTGGTTGATTGTGACTTCAATTTTCTGATAGAGTTTATTGTGCTATTGAAACTATCCCACTATATAAAACTTAATAATAACCGTGTCTCTTGTTAAAGCATCTCCTCTTGTTAAAGAATCGATTGCATGTGCCTGAAAGATGGATACATAAACTGTTTACACTGAACCAACAGTGCAAGAGCTTGTTGGTTCATAGCAATTGCCTTAGGAAGAAGTGTTTCTAATGTGTCTTTATTGGTTTGCTGCACTTTGAGCCTTGACGTTGACTTAACTTTGAACCTTGAAGTGCTTGAATAACTTGTTTGTTCTTACCTTGGTGGTAAATGTTCTATCAGATGCTTAGGATAAACTCATCCTCTGGCACATGCTGAAAAATCATATTGCTACAAGTTCACTTAAAAGGAATGCTAAACAGAAAAAAAAACTCAAACCTGTGGTGGTTAATGAATGGCTTTTATTGTTCGTTAAGACTATGCATGCGTCTGCAACCGTATTCAATCTTTAGTTTTGTAACATTTGAACATGCTGCCACATGCCTTTCCTGTTTGTTAATTTGTTTCAATATTCCTAATTCAGGAAATCCAAGTTGGAATGGGGCCAGCAGGTGAGCTTCGTTACCCTTCATATCCAGAGCAGAATGGGACATGGAGGTTTCCCGGAATTGGTGCCTTCCAATGTTTTGACAAGGTATTTAACTCTCTCTCTCTCTCTCTCTCTCTCTCTCCCCGTGCTTGTAGCTTTTTTTTTCCTAGACCATGACTAATATATGTAACATGATGCAGTATATGCTCAGTGGTTTAAAAGCTGCTGCTGAAGCTGCTGGCAAGCCAGGATGGGGAAGCACAGGCCCCACTGATGCCGGTGAATATAATAAATGGCCAGAAGATACCCCATTTTTCAGAAAAGATGGTGGAGGCTGGAACAGTACTTATGGTGAATTCTTCCTCAGCTGGTACTCTCAGATGCTTCTGGACCATGGTGAGAGGATCCTTACCTCAGCCAAGTCCATCTTTGAGAATCACGGTGTGAAGATCTCAGTAAAGATTGCAGGCATCCACTGGCATTATGGAACCCGGTCCCATGCCCCTGAGCTGACAGCAGGGTATTACAACACACGATTCCGGGATGGTTACATTCCTATTGCTCAAATGTTAGCGCGCCAAGGTGCAATATTCAATTTTACTTGCATTGAGATGCGTGACCACGAGCAGCCACAGGAGGCTCAATGTTTACCAGAGAAGCTTGTTAGGCAAGTGGCTATGGCAACTCTGAAAGCAAACGTACCGCTCGCAGGTGAAAATGCATTGCCAAGGTACGATGACTACGCACACAAGCAGATATTGGAAGCATCGTCGTTGAACATTGAGGGAAATACCGAAGGCAACCAAATGTGCGCGTTCACATACTTGAGGATGAACCCGCACTTGTTCCAGCCCGATAACTGGAGGCATTTTGTGGCATTCGTCAAGAAAATGAAGGAAAAGGGCAGTCACAAGTGCCGGGAACAGGTCGAGAGGGAAGCCGAGCATTTCGTACACGTTACTACACCTTTGGTCCAGGAGGCTGCTGTTCTTATGCGCTAAGATTGCATAATTTAGGCTTTAGCTAGCTTTGCTTCTACCGCCCTCGAAACTATCTTATATATTGCCTGGCCGCATATAAGGGTCAGATAATGGCAGTACTTCAATCCCTGGTTCTTTTTCCATAGCTCTTTTATTTAAGTTGTGGCTACGGAAAATGAGGGGCTGTGTAAACTCTAATATCTCCAAAAACCTTATCTATTATCATGCTAATATTATACATGATTTACGCAAACTCATATATAGTTTCCTTGCATGCACAAGTCTTAAAGTGCCTGTTGCACGATGCCTTTAGCCAAATAAGGATGTTCACTCGTCCTTTTATGTATGACTATGGAAGACTCAGTTCTAGTGATGTTTGACTCTTTAGTTTAGGCATGTGTGTGGTACTCTTTCCTCTTATGAGGTTTTATCCCTTTCAATTTTCCTCAGAAAGGTTTTAATCAGACCACTTTGTTTACATGTTGTCGCATCTTGTACTGTATTCTTCATGTTAACGAAATCCATTTTCTCAAACCCGAAAAAAACAAAAACTATGGAAATGTGCAAATGAGAAATATGGTTTTGGTTTTTACCAGCCAATATTACCTACAGAAGAGTTTTATAGAAATAGTTTTTAAATGATGTTATCTAAAACAAATAGATAAAAATTAGCATTGGATTAAACCTATTTAATGTTTCAATAATTAGAGGATAAACTTGGGGATAAACTTGATAAGCTCGTCACATCATGTGAAAAATCACGTGTTCGGTTGTGTGTGTTAGAGCTCTTTCAAGTTGTCAATTATGTTTTTTCAGATGCACAAGCACACCAGGTGGAATTCCTGGAATCACATGTTTGGCACAAAGAATTCTATGGCCAAAATCATGGATATTCATGTTTATCTTGAAATTTTAAGTTTTTGTCATAGCAAGAAATGCCAAAAGCAATGGTATAAATTAGACGCATGTAAACCAAATCAATGCCAAAGTTAATGGTACAAATTAACACAAAATTTTAGTGGTGTAATTAGCTTTGATGGGGAAAATTTTCTAAGTATGTTTTTCTTAACGACTTCTGAATTTGGGTTCCGGAGGACACAAATTTGGGTGGAAATATCCTTGTCATGTGTGGCATGTGATGCTTAGTTAAAACAGAACATGCAAATGTGGAACTAACAATTTCCCTAATATTTGCTAAAATGAGAAATTTAGCCCACCTTATATATTTTTTTAAGTACAAGCGATTGGGGCGGGGAATTTAAACAAATATTCATTGGGTGCTTGAGGGTTTTGAGTCTCTACCCACATAAAACTCAACCAATTGATCTATACCCTACTTGCCCACCCTCACCCTATTTCTTCCATCTCCAACAGAAAATAATAAATAAAGATAAGGTTGTACTCATCCCGGCACGTGACAAGAAAGTCTACCCAAATTTTTCTCAACAAAGAGCACTCTTTGATCTTCTCAATCACTGCCTGGTGGTGCGTAGTCCCCTCTTTTGGGAGGACCATGAAAAAATTGGCAACTGCCATACTAATTAATGTCACCCAATGCCCATTTCAACAGCAGAAATACACGCTGCAGAGAGACTCGTTCCCAGATCCCTGCATACACTCTCTTTTAGGATCATAACTTAGTCTATATATACATATCAATCAACAAAAGTTTACATCATCAATTAACAAACCCCAACTTACACAGAATCATTCTCATTAATACCACAATTTCTCGAGAGAAAATGTCTAGCATGCAGCAACCCTTGAATGCAGGCCAAGCCCAAGGCCAGGGCCAGGTATATCTATGGTATCAATTTATGTTCTCAATTTAAGCAGCAGTATTTAATTTATTATGACAATTTTACCCCTGCTGTTGGTGCAGGCTAAGGCAGAAGAGTGGATGCAATCCACACAGGACACAGCAAATCAAGCTAAGAACATGACATCTGATGCAGCTCAATCAGCCAAGGAGTCTGCCCAGCATGGAAAGGACCAAAGTGCTGGATTTATTCAGCAGGTTAAAAGATTTCTTATCAATTCTTAATTCTTTCACTCTTTTACATGAGAAATTTGACGTATCAACTAACTCTTAATCTAGTAGCATGTCCTGACTTTAAGACCGTCCTGTTTTCTCTAGAATGAATATATAAAAAATCGTTAGTTATGAGTAGAAAAATTTGTTGGCTATATTTTGCTTTCTACAAGTTCTACATTATTTAAAAATAGCTTCATAATGTTTGGTGTTGTTACAGACTGGAGAGCAAGTGATGAACATGGCTCACGGTGCCATGGACAGTGTGAAGAGCACACTTGGCATGAATGAAAAGAAATGAAGAAACATGCCATCTTCCTCTTATGATGTGTGAAGTGGTGTTAGCAGCCGCTTTGATGGATTTAGGGTCTTTTTAGAATCATTTTGCTCTTTCCTTAATCATTAGGGACAAGAAAATTTGTCTGTCAGTTGTAATAAACGCTACAGATCTTTAATTTGTTTTCCTTCCAAATCACAGCTTATGTAATAAAACCACACCAAATGCAATGCAATGCATTGCAAACAAGTTGGTTTCCTTCACCTTTATTAATATACTTTCTTTTTACTGTTATCTGTGGACTGTCCAATTCATCATTCTTTGTACGACTAGAATGCAGAAGCATATTTGTTAGTATATTATCTCTATTTAATAAATATTTTGCCAAAGTTAAGAAGGGACGGGTGAAACGCACACACAAGGGTACCATGAGAAATTAACCAATTCGGAGCACATCAAAGGCTTGGGCCAATACAACTAACACTCTATTAGTATTTAGAGTTTTTAATATTTGATAAAACCTTTTTTATCAACCAAAAAGGGGAAATTTTCAATTATACCCTTGTAGCATTGAACAAGTTGAATAATGAACTTAAAATTATAGGGTAATATAGTAATTACGCTCCATTTTTCACTCACCACTTTCTCTGTTCCATGGATCAAATTGCCTTTTGACCTTGTCCATGTGCATTGCGCTCATCGCAACCAATTTATTGCAGCAAGAAAAGCAATGATGAGTTCTATAAAAGGAACTTTTGCGATATAGCTTTAAGAGTAATGCTACTCTTATCACATTTCCGTACCATATAATGTGGCACCTTACTTGGACATGCCAACTCATTTAATTTCATTTTAAGTTATCTTATTTTTCATTCATTTTGGTTAATATATTTAATAATTATTATAATAATAAACTTTGTTAGAATTCTCATATCCTTGCGTCCTCCTCCTCACCACTCTGTCTCCCCCAATCAATTTCCTCCTCCCTCTTGAAAGTCCCTCTAAACCCTAAACCCTTCATCCTCCCTCCTCCTCCTTAATTTACAGAACAAATGGAAAAAACATCACAAAAGATACAAAAGAGTAAATTGAAAAAACACAGCACGATCAACGCAATTAATAGGAAAAGACCAATCATCATAGACAGATCTGAGAACTTTCAGCCATGATCATGAACAATGGCCCATAACCCTTAACATGATATAGACATTTTTCTTCCTTTCGACTCCTTTAATTTTCAATGAAACAATTAGATAAAATAATTCTTTATAAAAGTAAAAAGGAAAGAAAAGATGGTTTGCTAGAAATCAAATAAGAATCAACTAAAAGAATGGAGAACGGAGAATGGCTGGAAGGACAAGAAGGGAGGAGGTTGCCGCGGTGGGAAAGAGAAGAAAGAGATGGAGTGGAGAATAAAACATAAAAGATCTAATCAATTTTTTTAGGGTTTTTAATAAAAATTAAAAAATGTAAAATGAAATTAAATGAGGTAGCATGTCCAAGTAAGGTGCCACATCATGTGGTATGAAAATGTGATATACAAAATGTGGTAAGAGTAGCATTATTGTAATTTTAAAGCGTAATATAAAAGGAACTTTTCTTACCCAAGCAGGATCCTAGCAGAGAAAATCAAGACAAAGGATTGAGATCGTATAGGGTTTAGGGTTAAAATTTCTTAATATATTCAAATTAAAAGTGAGCCTCCCTTGAAGATCATATATCAATGGCAGACAAAACTCCACTCCGCTCCTCCAAAGTACGTAGCAAATCAAGATGGTGTGAACTTCCAATTGACCTCTGTGCATTGATCTTATCAAAATTGTCTGTCAAAAACGTACTGCGATTTGAAGCGGTTTGCCCTCATGGAATAAGGCAGTCAAATATATATCGCAGTCGCCATCATCACTCGCTTGCTTACCAGAACCGCCATGGATCGTTCTTCATAAGTATGACGATGATGTCGGGTTTCGTTTTCGCACTCTTAAAGGCAAGATTTACCACTTGAAGGACCCTCCCGGGAAGTTACGCCATGCTGATGTTATCTGCCTTGGATCCTCTCACGGATGGCTGCTTTTCTTGAGGAACAAGGAACAGAAACAGCTCCGGCCGCTGCTCTTAAATCCCTTATCTGGGATTCAACTCCTTCTTCCATCTTTCCAAACTTGTCCACATATAATTTCCATCACATACCCTAAGATCCCGACACGCATCGGGCATGCGTATTGTAGAATCAAATCCAACAAATGTATTCATACTAATCCTATAACACCAGAACGTTGCTGTATGGGCTCAGTGGAGGATATGGCAAGAAGGATTAGCAAAGTTGTTCTGTCTTCGAGACCGACTTGCAGCAGTAACCAAAACAACAATGATAAAATTGTAGTCTTGGTGATGTACACCTTCAAAAATGGCTGGTTGGAGCAAGACCAGATCAATTTCCTTGCAGTCCATTTTCTTATGTTTTGTACCACTACAGATGGTACGTGGAGAAAACTTGGCAAGCAAGCACAGTACATTGACATTACTAGCTCCAATAATAAGTTCTATGCATTACGCTTAGATTTTTGCGTCCATGTCTGGGATTTCCCTGATTCATCTCCTGTTAAAAAGTTGAAGATCCGACCTCATAACGCGTCGGCGATAGTTGAACAAGTGAAAAATAAAGATCAGCTGCACAGAGCTTACATTATCAAAACAGGGGAAGATCTGTTCCTAATTTTGAGGATCTATGAAAGTTGGAGCCATACCGCGGATAAAACAATTTCGTTCCGTGTTTATAATCTGGGTTTGATAGATGGTAAATGTGGATGGATGGAGGTGGAATCGATTGGCAATTGGGCGTTCGTTTTGGGTTCGAAGCAGTCCACGGTGATGATCTGCTCCGGTGATGGCTCAGAGTGGGAGGAGAATTCAATTTACTTCACAGAAATGCCTTACCTTAAAGGTCATTTAGGTGTGTTCAACTTGAGTGACAAAAGAGTGAAAAAAGTTTGTGATCTTCCACAGAGGCCACCTTACTCACCAGATCTTTGGCTTGATCCCAAGTTTTAGCAATTAACAACACCTTTTTCCAAATACAAGACTTCTTTAAGGTATCTAGATCCTTTCCATTGAATAATGTTGATTTCAATATTTATAAAAAATAATGTTCTTACCTTTTTATTTATTTATTTATTTATTTAAGGATGATAATTGAATAAGAATTTATGGTATGTTTACTTATGGGTATTTTAATAATTGTAATTCCTTTTTTCCTTGTGTTTATTAACATATTGCGATTCCTGCCTTTACTTACAAATAAAGAATAATAAATTATGTGGTTCCGTTGATCTAATTCCAATTTCTTATTCCCTTATTCTTAAAGTTCTTCGATTTATGACGAGTTGAAGAATCCCTCCATCAAAAGGGATCTATAAGCTGCCCCATGTTGTACGATTTTGATTTTATTTATGATAATTCCTTGTTATTTTATAAAAATTATATTTTTATTTTTTGAAAAAAAAAAAAAAAAAAAAATCACTCTATCGACAGCCATACCATAACTACGTAAAGACACTAACGGCCAAGGCCAGCTTCTTCTCAGAGCTTCCTCTCCACTAACACGGAACAGGGAGATACCCTACGCCACTCCACCACTCCACTTCTACAAAAATCTTCTCCCCTTCTCCACCAAATTACACACCTGCCACTACTACTCTAACCAACCTCTCTTCTCCACCTATTTTAAAACGTAATATAAAAGGAGCTTTTATTTATTTATTTTTTATTTTAATAATAATAATTTTTTAATTTATTTTATAATGAAATATAAAATATAAAATCGTCCAAACTTCATCTCCAAGTAACCTGTTAACGCAGCTTTCCTTTCCTAGCCTACACAAAAGTCAACTTCACAATCTCCTCCTAAAAATTAGTCTTTCCTGTTGTATTAGTATAAATAGGGACTTCATGTAATCTGTTAAATACAAGGAAATATATTTTCTACATGGTATCAGTCTAACCAAGGGTTTCCTCCTTCTCCCTTATTTGATCCAATCATCCTTTAGGTCCACCTCATGGCTTCGTCTGAATCCACCATCTCCCTCCCTAGCCCCAACTTTTCTCATTTTATCAAGCTTACTGACTCCAACTATCTCCTTTGGCTCCGCCAACTCAAACCCTTTTTAATCGGTCATAACTTTTGGAAATTTATCGATGGCACTCATAAACAACATTTTGCCTAAACCTCCATTTCTACCACCGCAACACCCACAACCACCACCTCCACTCTTACCCAAACCAATCCCGCCCATGCTCAGTGGTACCAACAAGACCAACTCATTGTTAGTTACATCAACAGTACACTCTCTGAGTCCATTCTCTCTCTCACCGTTGGCTGCACCTCTACTCAAGGTCTCTGGGAGTGTCTCCAATGCCACTTCTCTCAATCCAGTATGGCATGTGAATCTGCTCTTCGCTTTCAACTCATGGATTTGCAAAAATGCTCTCAACCCATTGATGCTTACCTTAATCATGCTAAGTCTCTTGCCGATTCACTGGCTGCCATCAATGAACATGTCTCCCTAAAAGAACTTGTCACTACTGTGCTTTAGGGTTTAGGACCCGATTACAAAATGCTCATCATGGTAATTCTCAATTTTCCTCCGCTTCCTGACTTTGCTTATCTTCGTGCTCGTTTGTTAGCTTTTGACGCACATGCTCCTCGAATCTCGCATGATCAAAACACAACGCTAATGGCCACCCAATCCTCTTCTCACACCATCAGTCATACTTTCTTCCTTTCTCACCATGGTTGTGGCTCTTCCAGCAATAGGCGCGGTGGCCGCGGTGGCTAGTGCGGTCGCGACCATGGTGGTTGGCATAACTTCTCATCTTCCTGGAGCAACCCGTGGAATGGCTCCCAATAGCCCCAATGGCCTAATCAATCGTGGCCTCCTTTTGCTCCAAGTTCTAGATCTCAAAGCAACTGGCCATCCTTTCAGCCTCTTGGGGCCCAATCTGCAGCTTCTAACAAACACTCTCCCTGGCCCAACTCAGCTCCTTGATGCACCACTTGCAATACCAATCAAAATACTAATGCAACATGTCTCCATCGCTACAATGGCCTAGAATCCTTTCCTTCCTTTGCTGGGGCTCAATTCATGCAGCCACCTGACTCCACTTGGTACCCTAACACAAGTGCCACTCATCACATGACTAGTAGTCCTTCTAATATCCAAAATCAACAGCCATATCAAGGTAATAATTCTGTATTTCTTGGTAATTGAGATTTTCTTTCTATCTCTCATACTGGTTCTCTTCCTCTTCCTTTAGGTTCTCACAAATTTTCTCTTCAAAATATCTTTTGTCTTCCATCTCTTCGTACTGATCTTCATTCTGTTGCCCGTTTTACTCATGATAATTTAGTTTTATTTGTCTTTACTATTGACTTTTATCAAATCTATGACTTATGTACTAGTTCGTTACTCTTTTAGGGCCATTCTAAAGATGGTCTTTACCCACTTTCCCTCTCCTCTCACTCATCCACTGTCCCCCGTGCCTTTACCATCGTGCACTCTCCTGCTTGGCATTGTCGCCTTGGCCATCCATCCGATTCTGTGCTCTCTCATTTAGCGCCATCTCTAGGCTTTAAAGTTTCTTATGCTTTCTGTAAGGATTGTGCACTTAGCAAATCCACCAAACTATCCTTTATTAGTAATAAATCCTTTGGCCCATCTCCCTTTAATTTAATTCACTCTGATGTATGGATGTCCCCGGTAATTTATGTCATTGGTTATCGCTATTATGTCTTGTATACAAATGACTTTTCCTGTTACTCCTGGATCTATCCTATGCACTGTAAAAATGAGGTATTTTCTCACTTTCAAACCTTTCTTGCCATGGTTAAAAATCAATTTCACACCACTATGCAAATCCTTTAAAGTGACAATGAGACTAAATATGTTAATAATGTTTTCTCTGATCTTTGTAGTCAACTTGGCATCCACCAACGTTCGTCCCCACACTCCCCAACAAAATGGCCTAGCTGAATGTAAACAAACACATTGCCACCATGATCCGTACCCTTCTTACCACTTCTCACACTCCCTACAATCTCTGGGTTGAAGCTGCCCTCCTCCGCACTTGGGCTCGTATCGATCACTTCTTTAGTTCCAGTAGCTCCGAACCCCCCGGGTTACAGCAGCTCCGAACCCCCAAGTTCCAGCAGCTCCATAATCTCCTGCCCCTGTTCCTTGCATGTGCACCCGCCTTCAGGATGGCATTTAAAAGCCCAAGCTTCATACCGACGACACTGTCAAATATCCATTTCCCCGTGCTTTATTAACTGTTGTTGAGCATACTAAACCTACTTGTTTTTCACAGGCCACTAAGCATACTAAATGGCGTGATGCCATGACTGAAGAGATCAATGCACTTCTCAAAAATCATACATAGTCTTTGGTTCCTTCCTCTCCGTCTCATAACTTGGTTGGGTGCAAGTGGGTTTTTCGAATTAAGCATCACTCTGACGGCTCCATTGAATGCTACAAAGCTCGTCTAGTTGCCAAGGGTTTTCATCAATGTCCGGGCATAGACTATGTTGAAACCTTCAGTCCTGTTGTCAAGCCTACCACCATTCGCAATGTTCTTAGTCTTGCAGTTTCTGGTGGTTGGTCCCTTCATCAACTTGACATCAAAAATGCCTTTCTCCATGGGTTTCTTCAAGAAGATGTCTATATGGCTCAAACCCTTGGTTTCATTGATCACACTCGTCCTTCTTATGTTTGCAAGCTCCACAAAGCATTCTATGGCCTCAAACAAGCACCTAATGCTTGGTTCCATCGCATTAGTACTTTCCTTCTCTCTATGGGCTTTACACAGAGCCAGCTGACACTTCATTATTTATTTTTCAACAAGCGTTCCATACCATCTTTATTCTTCTATATGTCGACGACATCGTGGTAACTGGTAGTGATTCCACTCATCTCTAACAATTCATCTCTATTTTAGGTGGCCACTTTGACATCAAAGACCTTGGTCCGCTCAACTATTTCTTGGGTTTACAGGTTCTTCATAAGAATGGTACTCTCCACATCAATCAACTCAAATATGCACATGATCTTTTACAGAAAGCCAATCTTCTCAACTCTAAACCCGCATATATTCCATTAGCTACCGAGGTTCTCCTCTCAGTCTCTGATGGTGCTCTCATCTCCAACCCAATCGAGTATTGCGAGCTTGTTGGCAGTTTACAGTATCTCACTCTTACTCGCCCTGACATATCTTTTGCCGTCAGCACTTTTGCTTAATTCATGAGTGCCCCTCGCACCTCTTACCTTGTTGCCGCCAAACGGATACTTGGGTACATCAAGGGCACTATTGATCTCAGCCTCACCTTCACTCCTCAAACTGCCGCCATTCCACATACTTTGATACGAATTTGGGTGCCCCGATTCTTGTCGGTCGACCACTGGATATGTGATTACTCTTGGAACTAACCTCATCTCATGGTGTTCCAAGAAACAGCTCACAGTCTCGCGCTCTAGTACAGAGTCGGAATATCGTGCCCTTTCTTATGCTTGTGCCAAAACCACTTGGATATGCTATCTTCTTCATGAATTGGGTGTGCGTCTTCGGTTCCTAGTCCAACTCTTTTGTGACAATCTCAGCACTACGTACATGGCTGCCAATCCAGTTTTCCATGCCCACACACATCACATTGAGTTGGACTGGCACTTTGTTAGTGAAAAGGTTGCTCTTAGAAATCATCAAGTTTTCTTTGTTCCTTCTATCGACCAACCTGCGGACCTATTCACCAAAGCCTTTCACAAACCGTGCCATCAGCATATGTCTTCCAAACTTGTGCATCCTATGATGCCCAGTTTGCGAAGGGGTGTTAATGCAACTTTCCTTTCTTAGCCTACACGGAAGTCAACTTCACAATCTCCTCATAGAAATTAGCCTTTCTTGCTGTAAATCGGATTTCTTGCTGTAAATCGGATTGTATTCATGTCTATATTATTTCCTACCTTAAGTAGATATCTTGTACTAGGATAAATATGGACTTTGTGTAATCTGTTAAATACAAGGAAATATATTTTCTACATAACCAACCTCGTTTTAGGGTTTAGGGTTACTTCGTTTTATTTTTAAGTGCTCAATACACTGATATCAATTCGTTTTATTTTTCTTAGAGCTAGGGTTAAAATTTCTTAATGTCTTCAAGTTAAAAGTGAGCCTCTCTTGAAGATCATATATCAATGGTAGACAAAACTCCAGTCCACTCCACTCCAAAGGAACAATATGTAGCAAATCAAGATGGTCTGAACTTCCAATTGACCTTGTGCCTTGATCTTACCAAAATTGTCTGTAAAAAACGTACTTCAATTTGAAGCGGTTTGCCTTTCATGGAATAAGTCAGTCAAATATATATTATAGTCGCCATCATCATTCACTTGCTTACTAGAACCGCCATGGATCTTTCTTCCTCATTTTACGAATGATATTGGGTTTTGATTTCGCACTCTTGAAGGCAAGAGTTACCACTTGGAGAACCCTTTGCGTGATAATGGTATTTGCCTTGGGTCCTCTCATGGATGGCTCCTTTTCTTGAGGAACAAGAAACCGTTCTGATCATTGCTCTTAAATCCCTTTGTAAGATCTATTTCACACCTATAAGCACATACCTTGAGAAGCCATTGAAAACAAGCACAGCAGCAGCAACTGGCACACACGAATTGGTCTTCCTCTCTCTCTATACACTCTTGTTCTATCCTATATAAAGGGGTAGGAATGCGAGTCTGTATTGGTGTATGAGAGTGGGGACCAAAGCCTTAATTTTATAGGATGAGAGCCTTAAGGTTCCTTGCCCATAAAGGAACTCTCCAAGTTTATCCTTATTACCTCGGGTATCCATAACCTAATGTAAATAGGTATTCTACAAGTGAGATAGAGCTCCTACTCTATCAAACCTATCCGAGAATATCAACTCTATCTCTCCCTTCTATCCTTGTCCATTTAGGAGTCCTAAATAGATGTGAACTCGATAAGGAGTTCTAACATTCTCCCACTTGAGTGAAACATCCATTTAAGGCTCTTCTTTAAGAAACAAGAAATTAATTCCTTATGTGCACAGTTTGGAGAAACATTTTGATAACAATACCTAAACCACACTCGCTGTCAAATATCATCAACTCAATGGACTACAGACATGGTATTCAATATAAGATATCATCCACCTATAATCACAATAAGCAATGATATCCACATAGAGTACATATATGATCTCACCTGCATCTTCAAACAAGCTTATAAACTGAACTGTAAAACTGTAACCAATGAACTCAAAACAACATTCATTCATGAATCTAAAAACTGTCTAGAATATCTCAAAATAAAAACAGCTCATGGTATGAAAGTAAACTTAAACAAACTAGTTAAGATTATCAAAAGATAAAGCTCCCACTAAAAGCATACTCAAATCTAGACAGTAACCCCATGTTAATCACATGCCTCTGAAACAAATTGTTTGGGATTGCCTTATTCAAAGTATCTTCCAGCATTTCTGTAGTGTTGATATAATCAACAGAAGTTGAACCTTCTCGAACTTTCTCTCTAACTAGCAGATACTTTACTTTCATGTGTTTGAGGCCAGCATACCTCTTGTTATTCTTGCAAAAGAACACCACCCCTTTGTTATCACAAAATAATTGAATAGGTCTTGCAATGGAATCAACAACTTTCATGTCTTCAATGAAAATTTTCAGCCACATGGCATGTGAGGTAGCCAGCTTCATAGCATGCCAAATACTCATCAAACATGGTAGATGTAGCCATAGAAGGTTGTTTTACACTCCTCCAAGCTACTGCACCACCTCCCATTAACACAAACCTGGAAGTTGACTAAGAAGTGTCTTTACGTCCTGCAAAGTCTGAATCTGTCTAACCAACTAACTCCAAGCTATAAGTCCTTAACACCTTCTTTGCAACCTTAATATCGCCGGGCGGCTATACTTCAATTTTTTTTAAGGCTTTTTTAATAAATAGTATAGTAGGGCGGCTATACTTTGGGTTTTTTTAATATAATTTTTTAAAAATAAATGGTATAGCCGTGCTGCTATATTGGGTTCTTTTTTTAATAAATAGTATAGCGTGGCTATACTTAAGTTTTTAATTTTTTTAATAAAGGGTATAATCGAGCGGCTATATACTCTTTAAATATAATATAATTAAATAGTATAGTGGCTCGGCTATACTGGATTTTTTAAAAACGTTTTTAATAAATAGTATAGCAGTGCGGCAATACGCTTTAAATACAATACAATTAAATAGTATGGCCACGCGGCTATACTTCTGGAGAAGGTAGCATTCTTCATGTAAAGTGTTACTTGAAAAGTGAAGCACAAGCAAAAGCATGTCAAGTCCTAAAATCCTATGTGCCATATTAGATACAAAATGCTTCTTTACATGTCTTCAACAGATGAAAGCATCCCTCAACACTAATGGTGTTGTGCCCTTGGAATTGAGCAACAAATAGAAAAGAGTTTTAAATTCCTGAAAAATTCAACTTGCCATCTTTGTTAGTGTTGAGCTCCTGGAAGGGGATCCTTTAAGGCCCCGTTTGGTTCACGGAATGGATTTGATGGGAAATCATTTCCCGTGTGATTTCCCAAGGAATGGGAAATGGTGATTCCTTTCCCATGTTTGGTAATGCCGGGAAAGTAACCCGAAAATATCACTTTATTTCCTTTCCCATGTTTGTTTTGAGTAGGAATGGAAATCAAATTTTGTTTAGTTTCCCAATTGTACCCCTATTAAAAATATGAAAAATCTATTAATTTTATTAAACTTTCCAATTTAATTATTAAACATTACACCAATGTCCTATTGATAGTTCGAATATGCAAAATGTCCTATTAAAAATAGAACGTTGCTGCTGGGAGGGTTTTGAGAAATGTGAATTTAAAAAAAACAAAAAAGAATACCCAAGGGGAAATAGAACGTTGCTGCTGTTGGATAAGTTGTAATTAAAATTATTAGTAAGGACAAATTAGTCAGAAAAAAAATGCATTTAATGCTTGTCTTACTTTCCCATGGGAAGGGAAAGTAAAACCCAAGGAGGAAGGATGGAATCACTTTCCCTCCTATTTTCCCATGTCCCAGGAAACGATTTCCCATGCCTGACTTACCAAACATGGGAAAGTAATTGCTTTCCCATCCCCATGATTCCTTTCCCATGAACCAAACGAGGCCAAAGAGCTGCCATAATAAAACTGCTGGTATTCGATGAGAGTTATTGTCCCATCACCATCTAAATCCATTGCTTCAAAATCTTCCCATGCCTTATCCTTTTGCTCCTCTTACAAATTATCAAAACAAGCTAAAGCAACCTCCCGTTTTCCTTCCATCTCCAGAAGCTATTAGAAAGAGAGAGAGAGAGAGAGAGAGAGAGAGAGAGAGAGAGAGAGAGAGAGAGAGAGAGAGAGAGAGAGAGAGATTTTTGACAGTTTTAATTTTTAATTTTTTTAAGTAATTAATTTTTTATTAATTTGTTTTATCCATGTTGGAGGTGGGCTCCACTTTGCCATATTACCCACTCAAATTTGTGAATAAAAAATCTAGGTGCACAAAATTACTAAAACACCTCTGCCACGTCATCAAACTTAACGGACTTTTGGATAGAATTGACGGTAGAGGGCAATGTGGAACATCAAACCTTGGTCAATGGGGCAAAGTGGGTCACTTTAACTTCAAAGGGGTAAGTGAGAATTGACTAATGTTTCAAAGTGCACTGTAGCAATTAAGCCTAATTAAATAGTATAGCCGAATTATTTTTTTTTTTTTTTTTTTTTTTTTTTTAGTATAGGCTAGCGGCGATAAGCTTAAAATATAATATAATTAAATAGCATAGCCGATCGGCTATACTTCAGTTTTTTTTATAAATTTTTCTAATAAATAGTATAGCCAGCCGACTATACTATTTTGGGGTTTTTTTTATTAAAACTTTTTTAATAAATAGTATAGTCTTGCGGCTATACTGGTTTTATTTATTTATTTATTTTTATATATAAATAATTTCCTTAAATTTCATTTATCAATAAGAGTAGTTTAGAAAATACACGCTTTTAAAAAAGAAAACATACAATAATCGTATTGTACACGTATGTATTTTTCATATTTAATACACGTATTTTTTTTACAAAATTTTCTATAATACACACAAAATTAACGTACTATACACATAATTTTTACATATTATTGAATAAAAATAAGATATAAGATAATTTTTACATATTCATGAGATGTGGTAGTATCCTTCATGTAAAGTGTTGTTTGAAAAGTGAAGCAATTACCAAGAACACTCCAACTCAGCATGCAATTATCTACGATAGATAATGTGTTAGTAACATAATTTAGTAGCACTCAAGAGTAGATCAAAGGCAAACATTCCCACAAAAAAATAAAAATAAAAAATTGAACTCTCGGATTGATTTACTATGAAATTTCTCTCTCTTCAATATCGGCATGAGATATTTTGAAACTAGCAAATTAATATCTATACAGTATAAACTAATGCAACTAAGAGGGTCCTTATTTAATTTTATTTCCAAGACATGCTTCAAAATATAGGTGATATGACGGAAAATACAACCATAATAATAAGGCAATACGACAATATTGCCTTCTTATTGTGCTTGTATTGCCTCTTGTTGAGGCCCAAAAAATCCACAGCTTGGCCCAAATATATTCTCAGCCCAATGCGATATCTTACCGAGAAGAAACCGGATTTGGGCACGCGAAAGTTCGTCATATGCACTTGCATGCGTGTCATGCCAAGCAAATAAGCAACACCCCACGCTACAAGCTTAAGTGGGCCCAAGTCACGTGAATGCTCGGGGCTTACTTGAGTGGGTTGTGGTATGGATAGTAATGAATTGTCATGAGGCCCATTGATGGGCCGAGAAATGGAAGTCCCGGGTTGCTTGGGAGCCTCGGAACTCAAGCCAATTTCTTGTGCCCAAACATGTGGGTGAGCACAAAGAGAGAAAAGTAGCCCATTAACTCAACCAAAATAGTCCAACTCTTGATAAGGTTAGCCCATTTACTTGATAAACCAACTTATTGACCTAGAAGGCCCAAGCAAGAAAATATATGCAAAATCTCCAGCATCTAGCTGAAAACAAAAGCCACGATGAAAGCCAAAATATCCTTGTGTGTAAGCTGCTGGGAGGCTCCAGCACATGGGGAGGAACAAGTTTCAAGCAAAAATATCCGAAGAACCAAGAGATATTAGCGCGCAAGCTGCCAGAAGGAGAGGCACCCTTTGAACCAACATATATATCCATTTGCTTTCCTTCATCATATCTAGCCATGGAAGGAGGAAGGTAAGAAAATAGGGAAATAGCTGAAAATGGGAGTCTACCACTGAAACAGTTGCGGGAAAGGGGCCTTGAGCTCCCAAAAATTCCTGATTTTGTGCAAATGGGCAGAGTGGATTTCACCAAAATAGGATGATTGAAGGGATGAGGGGGGAAAGGAAGGGAAATACTTGGCCAAATAAGATAGAAGCCATTAGGGTTTCTTGGAAAAGGATAGCTTCTAGCGGCTATAAAAGAGGCCTCTTCTACCCAACAAGCAACACACACATTCAGATAGCAAGCTTCATCTCTCATATCTGAAACCTCTGCAATTTTGAACTCTATCCTTCCATCTCTCCCCATTTTCCCTTTTGGTAAACATTTCTAAAGTTTACAGAGTTTTTCGTTGAGCTGCCGGAATCTACCCAGCACACCCACTACTTCATCACTAGTTAAAACAACCATATCCAGATAGCAAGCTTCCTTTCTTACTTGCAAAACCCAGCAAATTCGTGCTCTATTCATCATTTTCCCCTATGAACACTTACTTTTCTCTTCAGTGTTAAACTCATGACAATTTTGCTCCCATGCCACAAGCCTCTCATGCCAAGTTAAAAAATCTATCTATAAGCTGTTGTTATTTTTGTTGGTGACGGTAACCAAGGTGTTTCCTAAGGCCCTACTGTCCTTTCGAAGCATTATTGGGGCTTGATCTTAGAACTCAGGCTCAAGGGGCAATTTCATCCATTTTGCTATTTACGGCAGCCCAGACCCGTAGTAGCTGCCAGAACGAAAAAACCCCTACACCTCTCTATTGTAATGTTATTGCCATCGTATCACCTTTTTTTAAGTGGGTCTTAGAAATAAAATTATATAGTTGGGAGTATGAAGTTTTTGTATTGCCTTCTTATTGTCATTGTATTGCCTTTTTATTATCGTCGTATTGCCTCAGTATTGTATTATATCGTCGTCGTATCACCTTTTTCCTTTTCAAGTCTTTCTTGGAAATTTTTTGCTCGGTTTCAGACAAGTAAATGGTTCTGTTTCAAATAAAAATTTAAAGTTCATCAATGCCAATTCACCATTTCCAGAACAAATATCACAAATTGGGTTTGCCAAACCTGTTGGTGGTGGTTAGTGGTATGGATGAGGAAGATGGGTCTTTGGACTCCTGAAAAGAAGAATATTGAGAATTGAGAATTAGGGCTGAGTATCAATGAAAGGGAGGAGATACAAAATTGGGGTTTCATCTCATATAGAGCATAGTAGGGAGGAAGAAGAAGCAAAGAAAAAAGCAATTTGGGGTGTCATCTCAAAAAGAGCTGAGCTGAGAAGAAGAAGCAACAAAAAAAAAGAAGTGATAAAAAGGTGATACGTGGCTAATAGGGAACTTTTATAGAGGGTATTTTTGAATGAGTTTCTAAAAGAATGCATTGTTGAATAAAACATTGAAACTGGGGACAAAGCCGCGTATTTTCCAAAAAAATTTGTGATTCCATGTAAAAATCCGTAATCAAATACTCCCTATTCCACTTTTTTATCCCCTTTATTCTTAGAGTTCTCCAATTTATGGCGAGTTGAAGAATCCCTCCATCAAAGAGATCAAGCTGCCCAATGTTGTACAATTTTGATTTTATTTATGATCATTCCTTGTTATTTTATAATAAAAAAATATTTTTATTTTTTGAATTTGAAAAAGAACAGAAAAAACTCGATTATGACAGGCATAACTGTAAAAGCGTAACGACACTACCCGCTAAGGCTAGTTTCTTCTCATAGCTGCTAGTTTCTTCTCATTGCTTCCTCTCCACTTGCATGGAACAGGGAGATACCATACGCCACTCCACCACTCCACCTCTACAAAAATCTCCTCCCCTTCTCCACCAAATTACACATCTGCCACTTTGTTCCACACTGTAACTCAGCCATGGCTTCTCTGCAAACCCATCGTGACAATTTTCAATTCCACCGTTGTGTCTCCTCTCTCTCCCCAAAGCTCCACAGCCTCCAAAACCCCAAGCTTTCACTGCGCTTTCCCATCTCATTTTCCGGGAAAGTTAAGGTAACTTTTAGAGGAAATGGGAAGGGCAGAGATGGAATTTACTCGCTTTGCTGCTTATGCAGAGCTGGTTCTGAGGTTGAGAAGGTTTCTGCTGAGGAAGGAAATGAAAGGCCTCCTTTTGATATCAATTTGGCCGTGGTTCTTGCGGGTTTTGCATTCGAGGCCTATAGCAGCCCTCCTGTAAATGTTTCTCAACTGAAATTCCTTTTATTTTCTTTAGGGTCATATTGAATTGTTTGCTTTCTTAAAAAATTGAGGAAAAGGAAAGAACTTTAGCTGTGAACTTGACTGGTATTTGGTTCCTGAAGCTTTGTTTAGTTACTGAGGAAGTGTGTGAAAAGTTAACTAAGCTTTTTTGGGATCCTGATGGTGGATTACCTTAAGCGTTTTAGTTTCAAATTCATTTGATTTTTGTTGGATTTTTTTTCTTTCGGTTTAGGATAATATTGGGAGGCGAGAAGTTGATGCTGCAGATTGTAAGACAGTGTATCTTTCAGAGTATGCATTCAGTTCCTTATCAGATACTTCTTATTTTTAGTTGTATGCATTTAGTTATACAGTTATACTGATTCATGTTTCTAGGGAAAAGTTACAAATAAGCTGATAAATTTGTAACTTTTATGACCAGTTACAAAATGCTTTTCGTGCGTGCAGGTCATTTGTACGTGAGATCTATGATGGCGAATTGTCAGTTAAACTGAAAAAGGGTCTCAACTTACCTGCCATGGATCCATGGGTTGGTTATTCCTTTCAACCTTTTCTGCATTACGGATTACAGTGATTAATTACTACAGTAGGCTTCTGTATTCTTTTATACCTGTAATTCACATTTCTTATTTGTTTCTTTTTTTCCTTTTAGTTTTTGCTTTTTATTTGACATTTGATGTGCTTTTAGGGAACAAGTGATCCATATGTGGTCATGCAATTAGATGGTCAAGTTGTCAAAAGCAAGGTTAAATGGGGGTAAGGTTTGCGACTTTACTTTCATATGTAATTTTAAATCTTTGATCCCCTTCCACAGATTAAAGAGAATGATAATCTTTATGGTTCACTAACAAAGTTTGCTTAAAGACTTTTGTGATGCCTTAGATTTTAATATAATGATCTTGCTCTTGTTTCACTTGAAATGACAAATTTACTTGGATCTCTTCTAAGGTGTAGCAACACCCAAAACTTGAGAGTTAAAACCTAATCCTAGGCCCTAAAAAGGCACATTTTGCATTAAATGAAGTGTCAACTGATTGGCCGTGCTTGCTGATCAATTGACAAGCACAAGCGGCGCTCATAGCGTCCAGTCGAACAGTAGAGGACCGGACTCTGTATATACACACACAATTTATAGCTCTTCTATCTGTATATATGTCATAATTCTTTTTGTTGTCATCTTCTCATTCTGTGCAAAGTTCAACTTTTTTTGTATGGTTAGTTATGTTTTTCACACACTTGTATATTAGTTATTGCTTGTTAGAATTGGTAGAGTTGGAAAACTTTCTATTAATTGATTACTTTCTGTTTGCTGATAATGAATCTTTTGTTTCTGACTGCCTCTTTATGTAGGAAAAAGTATCATAGAAACTTAAATATGTGAGATATCTAAAACGTATTGCATGTTGCCTTCATGACAGATAACGTAAACATATCATCATAAAAATTTCAGTGGATCCACAAAATTCATGGACATTTGCTTTAATTCAACTCATAAGCTTGATTTTATTTACAAATAATGTAATGCCTGCAGGACGAAAGAGCCAACATGGAACGAGAACTTCAGTTTCAATATCAAGCAGCCTCCGACCATAAATCTGCAGGTCAACATGTATTCTTACATTATCTGTACTCTTTTACTTCCCATACAGAAAGCTCTTGCCTATAATTTCATTTATTTTCTTCAGTTTTCTGTGTTGAAAATCAGGAAACAGTTGCAGGAAAAAAAAAAAAGTAAAATTGAAAAGACCCCTTCCTTAAAATTGACTGCAGTCACTCCGCGACAAAATGTTTTCATCTCTCTGTATGTGAAGGGAAATAATTATCTTGTTTCTAATAACTGTTTGTGAATGGATATCTCCTCTTTCCAGGGCCAGTTATCTACAATATTACTGATGTAGAGGGTTTTTAACTTTTTACTCTTGAAGATTAAGTTCCTTTTATAAGTACTGCTACATTCTTGGCATGTTAGCTCTCTTTTTAAGATGTCAATCATATCCTGTTCTCCAAAGTTTCCTGTTACCCGGAATGCAGACCTGTTATCATCTGACCTTATGAGCATGATTAAGAATGAGAAAAAAAAAAACGTTCTGAAGAATTAATTGGTCATTTATAGCTTTCTGTTTTCCCAGCCTATGAAGAACCATATGTTGTACTTAGTTATCTGCATTCAGCATTGTTGTTCTTATTCTTGCTATTGTAATAATCATATTGATCTTGTATTGCCTAAGAATACTTTCAGAGGGAAGAGATGTTAACTTCTAATTTTATAAAATGAGATGTTAATTATCCAATTATTGTTAGTGTTATTTTCAAGTTGCTTCATAGCTTCTAATTTCCTAATATCTGGCATCAATTTTTAGGTAGCAGCTTGGGATGCAAACCTAGTAACTCCACATAAACGAATGGGGAATGCAGGCATCAGTCTGGAAGGCCTTTGTGATGGTAAAAATCAAATCAATCATTGTTAGTGAGGCTGTATAATTTTACTTTTCAAAATGATTAACATATGTGTATTTTTCTAGGAAATTCACATGATGTACTGGTGGAATTGGAAGGAATGGGAGGTGGTGGAAAGTTACACCTAGAGGTACGTTTTCCTGGTGAAATGTAATTTTGGTATAGGTAGATGGTTCCAGAGTGTTGCATTGTCTCCTGTTGTTGTGAGAATACACCTTACAATTTGGGATCTCATGTATAACAAAAAATTACTACGTGTTCTGTATAAACCTACTATAGCTCATCTTGTATGCGTATATGCCAATACAAGTCACCATGAGAAAGTTCCGTTCACTTCAAGTCTTTTTCTTGCCAAAAGATCTCAGATGTGTTGCAGGATTTCTGGGAAGGAATGAGACTGTTCTATTTCTTGGAATGCCTTCATTTGGGTGTCCTTTCCCTTATACATTTTCTTAACGTTTGATTCTCAGGAAATGCAACCTTGAGTAGCCTTTTTCCTTTCAGACAAAAAAAGGAAAATTTTATTATTTATAAAATAAAAATAAAAAATCACCAGAATTTTGGGTGTTTTATATTCTCCTTATACAGAGGGATGCTTACAAGTTGTCTGTTCTTTCAGTGACTTAAATTGATGCTTAATCTTCTTGTTTTCTTTTATGCTATAGCCTGTATGGTCCTTTTTATTTACCTGCTAATAGTTCTCTGCTTGTAATGAAGGTTTCGTAAATTGTTTATGTGTGGTTCAATTGGGAACTTCTTTCGTATGAAGTTTTGTTATTTCAATTACTGATACTTTAATTCTATTGTTAATCTTAAGCATCTAGTTTATATTTGCTGTGATGGTCTGTGGACTGGACCCTGCAATATTATATATGTTCACACTGATTTTCTCTTTTGACGTAGCGTTCTGTTTGAGTTATAACTGCTAGTGTTGAGCTTTCAGGTCAACTATAAAAGTTTTGATGAAATTGACGAGGGAAAAATGTGGTGGAGGAGGGTCCCCTTTGTTTCTGACTTTCTCTGTAAAACTGGTTTTGAGCCTGCTCTAAAAATGTTTGCTGGCTCTGACACTGTGCAAGCACGTGAATTTGTGGAATATGCTTTTGGGCAATTAAAGTCATTCAATAATGCCTACCTTCTGAAGAATCTGACTTCAAGTAGTGATGAGAATAACACAGAAGGCACTAGGAAATCTAATAATTCTGCTGGTGTGTCAGACATGCCTTCCCAGATGGAGGGTATAGCAGAAGGTTCTTTAAATAATACAAGCTTCAAAGAAGGGAGCAATTCAGATGATTCCAATGCAGATAATGGTGGTGGGGAGAATGGTTATGCCCCTGAACCCCTGAAACAACTTGGTGAGGAAAGGCAATCAGATGAGAATTTTTGGAGGAACTTTGCCAATGAAATTAATCAAAATGTTGTTGAGAAATTTGGTCTCCCAATTCCAGAGAAACTAAAGTGGGATGGGTTTGATTTATTAAAAAAGTTGGTTTGCAGTCACGAAAGATAGCAGAAGCATCTTATATTGACTCAGGGCTTGCGACTCCAGAAGGCGTAGATGTTGATAATGATAAAATAAGTGGCCCACTTTCTGTTAGCATGATTCAGTCTTCACTTCCAGATATTAAGGAAGCGACAAGGGACCTAGTAAGGCAAACTGATTCTGTTTTAGGAACATTAATGGTTCTAACTGCAGCAGTATCTCAATCAAACAAGGAAGCAAATCTTTCTGGAAGGAGCAAAATTAAAGAAGAGGATACTAGCAATGTAGAAGATGATGCCTTGACATATCCCATCAACAAGAAGCTTGCTAGCTCCCAGGGAGCTGAGGAGATGAAAGAACTCTTTTCTACTGCAGAAAGTGCCATGGAGGCGTGGGCGATGCTTGCTACTTCTATGGGGCATCCAAGTTTTATAAAGTCTGAATTTGAGAAACTATGTTTCTTAGACAATGCGACGACAGACACGCAGGTATGATTTTAATCTTTTGAGAGGACCGAGGAGCTTCTTTATCTAGTTATAGTTCATCTCTAAAATCTGGGTAATCATAAAACCTTATATGTGGCAAAAGGCTGTCAATTAATTGTGAGAATTATATTGTGGATGACTAAATTATAGGAAGCTGCAGGTGGCAATTTGGTGCGATTCTTCCCGGAAAAGATTAGTTATCGCTTTCAGGGGAACAGAACAGGTAGGTTATATATTGTTTTTGTTCAAATATGGAGATTGGGTATGTATCTTCCAGCTCAAAATACCTCTACTCTAATTTTTGCAGGCAAGATGGAAGGACTTGCGAACAGATTTAATGCTAGCTCCTGCTGGGTAACATCTTTATACTTATCGAGCTATAACTTGTGTATTTGATCGACATTAGTGATTTGTGATCTTTCTTCCTAATTTTCTTTGAGTCATAATGCATGTAATAAGTGTCCAGACTGGACCAGCCAGTTGGAACATTGAATGGTCTGGTTTCAAGTTCGGATTAGTACAGGAAGTCATCCGGATTAGTACAGGATCCATTTTATGTTTAATAACCCACTTGGAAGTTAGACTGTCCGACATTGGTTTGACTGGCAAACCTTTGAACTAGTTGTGGTTGAAGAAAACTTGGTAGTTATTCTCTGACAGAAAAGTATGGTTTGAAGCTGATTTTGGATTCAAACAGCAAATGAGTTTTAATATCATCTCTAATGTACAATATGCAAAGTATACTGTTTTGTGGTGGCGCTCTCATTGGTTAATGCAGCTGCCATTACTGTTGAGTCATAATTCAAAGTTTGATGAATCAATTAAAGCCTTCAAGTATAATTATTCTCTGACAGAAAAGTATGGTTTGAAAGTTGATTTTGGATTCAAACCACAGATCTTAAGGGTAGAAGACAATGAATTAAAGGTTGAGGCTAGCAACACTTGCTGTTATGCTACTGATAGCTTGTACTTAACTATTACATTAATAACTTTAAGACAATTTTGTTTAATTTATGCATGAGAAGTGGTCCAACTGCGGCCGGTCGGAGTGGTGACCCCTGACCCAGTCACTTTATCTGGGTTGCCAATCAGTTGAGGTTTTAAACGATCTCATATGCACTAAGTTTCTCAATAGTTGTTGATTGATTTGTCTAAGTTAATATTCCACAATTTCAGATATGCCCATTAAGTTAAGTATTATACTTTGTAATGTTGGATTCTATACCTCTTTAGGCTAAATCCTGAAAGGATAGGTGGAGACTTCAAGGAAGAAGTTCAAGTAAGCAAAAACAATTCATTCATGGATGAGATAAACAGATAATTGACAAAATCCAATCTTTATGTATTTATTGACAGTGATTAAGTTATTTCAGGTTCACAGTGGTTTCTTAAGTGCATATGATTCTGTCAGGATCAGGATCATCTCTCTCATGAAATTGGCAATTGGTTATATGTAAGTTTTGATTTTTTTAATCTTTTAATCTTATTTTCTGAGCATGTAGCTACTGTCCTAATTATATACAAGTCAAGCAGCAGAGGACGGGTATTATCTAAAAGAATATTTCGGAATCAGTTTGCTTCAGTTAAATACATTAGGCATGTGGTTCACTAACATAACTTGCATCCTTTATATATGCGTACTGAAGTCCTTTCAACGATAAAATCTTGGAACCTTTAGACTAAACCAGATGTTAATTATTTATTTATTTTGATGTCCATTTATTCTTTGCGATTTTCAAAGTATGAGTTCTCCCCTTTTGGTGTCCATTTTGCATTTGCATCATGGAATTTGATTTTTCAGTTGTCAAAGCAAAAATTAAGTGGTTTTCTGTAACAGTGACGATCTTGCTGAGCCGCTGCACAAATGGCATGTTTATGTCACTGGTCATAGTCTAGGTGGTGCATTATCTACCCTCCTAGCTCTTGAACTTTCATCAAGTCAATTAGCAAAGTGAGTTCATATATTCTACTCAGTGAAGTTATTATTCTTCTTTATCGTATCATAGTAAGTTTGCACGTGAAAGAATGCGTATTCGTGCACAGGCAAATCGTTAACCATAGGTTATGTTGGGCTTTAATTTTAACTTGTACTACTAATCCAATCTTCTCTTTATGACTGTAAATAGTGTTTCTTTTCACCCATGCTATTTCACCTTTGAAGCCTTTTAGTGTAGAAGTTATTGACCAAAAGAAAAATAAAACCTAGAAATGCTTTGATAGACAACCACCCTGACATATTTCTTTATGACTTGAATATCCTTAGATGTTAGCAACATAACATAAACCTATCATCCTTATGGTTGTAACAAATGCTTTGATATTGTACATTGAATTTTCTCTGTGTATTAGGCGCGGAGTGATTTCTGTGACCATGTATAACTTTGGATCTCCTAGGGTCGGTAACAAAAAATTTGCCGAAGTTTATAATGAGGTAAGATTTTTAATAGTAATTCTTTAGTTGTTTTCCATCGCTTGGCTTTTAATTCTTCATTTGAGCGTTGGGTGATTACCCTCTCATCTTTCTTTTCTATGGCTTCATTATTGTTTCTGCTGCAGTCATCTTGGTTGGAACAATTCATTGTTTTTTACAACAGGCTAATTTCTGGTCTACACTGTAGTTGCTAATCTTGTTAGTCTTGTAGAAAATAATTTTCAAATCTAGGATTGTGTTACAATAAAGGAATTTACTCATTAGAATACTCCTCCACTCACTCGTTCTCTCACTATCTATCTAAATATTTACCAGTATATTATATATGTAAATATACATGTTAGAGTTTTATGATAGTAAATATGGAACTCTTTAGACTTAAATTTACAGGTATGATGAAGTCAGATCCAGTGTGATATTCAAATTTGCCTCATGAAGTTGAAATAATTATTAAATATGTGAAAGTTTATATGTTGGATGTCACATGCGTATTTGTTTGGTGAATATTTATTCAACATGCAAAACTTACCTCTGCAGAAAGTCAAAGATAGCTGGAGAGTTGTAAACCACAGAGACATTATACCAACAGTCCCCCGCTTGATGGGTTACTGTCATGTAGCTCAACCTGTTTACCTAGCAACAGGAGACCTAAGAAATGCCTTGGTGGGTAGTTCACTGTCAATTCTCCAATTAAACTTCTGACTGTGTGAAACCTAATTCAGGCTTTTTAATTTCTTGATAGATGGACATGGTATATGCTATTTAAATTTATATTTTATGGACAGTGTAAATGTTGTCCTCCTAGATAATTGATATGATCCTCTAAAACTTGTTGGCGTAGCAGATATATATACATACATATATATGTGTGTATATATATATATTTATAATTATCACATTTTAGAATGGCCGAATTGTCTTTATTTGCTTCAATTCAAAGTCTACTTGTCATCTTAAAGTGAAAGCAGTGTGAAATTGTTTTGGGGTCCTTTTTTATGGTCAGAAAGCACTCTTCTTTCTCTTATACCCAAAATGTCTTCCCCCAGTATATATGTACAGTAACAAAGTTGCGCCAATTAAGGTATTCTTAAGTACAGGTTTATTGGCATTTTCCATGGTAAAAATCCTTTTCTCTTTGAGGTTTGACATGCTTCAGAGTCATTTAAGTTCCTTCCCCAGTAAATGCGTGGCAGGGGATGCTCTAAACTCCCTGCGAAGCTGCATGACTGAACTGATTAATTATCACAAGGCATCAACAATTTGAATTCCTATTCCATATCTCTTCAATACTTCAGATGCAATGCTGGACAAAGTTCAATTTATGTGATTTATAACACATTGAAATCCTTGCTGAATGAATACAAAGACTGATACAAAATATAGTACATTTTTACTTAAAGCTGAGCTAATGACTCTATCCAGGACAATATTGAGCTTTCTGGAGATGGTTACCAGGGTGATGTGATTGGGGAGTACACACCAGATGCGCTTATCAGTGAATTTGTACGTTTTGCCTCATTTAATCTTTTTCTTTTGGTAGTATGTTTGCTTATGGATGTCCAATATCACATTCATATGTCCACATATCTATATCAGTGTTTTCAATTTCGACGCCTGCTGACATGTTTTAATATAGTAGAGAGAGGGAGGGAGAGAGAGAGAGAGAGAGAACATATTTATAGTCGAAGTCTGATCAGTTCTTGAGCCTTTCTCTAGCATTTATATCTTGGGATGCAACCACTGTTGGGTGCAATGAGGCAGAATTGAAACTGAAGCTATGTCCCGCTTTACTATTTGTAAAACCAGATTCCAAACAAGATCAGGAAAGAATCAGTCATAAGATCCCAAGAAATTAAAATGAATTATCTTTGTTATGTTCATGATGTGACTAATGCCCCAGCTGCATATAACGATTTTCTTCTTCCAGATAAACTGATGAAAACAATTTTAAAAAGTTGCTATGTTGACTGCATCCTCGCTATATCTCATCTCACTGGGAGTATATGTAATAATTCTCTAATAAAGATGTCCTTATTTTAGGACAATTATGTATTACATTGTAACCCATCCCACAAGATGCTGTCATGAGTCATGATCTAAATCGTCTAGTTTTTAGGTCTCCTTTTCACAGACCATCCTTGTCAAGTAGGATTCAATTTGATGTTAAGATATCTTTTGAATGCCTGCTCCAGTGTGTTTTTCTTTAACAATCTTCCCACTGTTCAAAAAATCATTCTTAATGAGTTAAAGTTTGTCTCCAGATGAAGCTTTTCTGCGTTTTTTATCAGAAGTTTGACTAAGGGTGATTTTGTCCTACAGATGAAGGGTGAGATGGAACTTATGAGAAAATATTAGAGACTGAAATAAATATATTCAGTTCAATTAGAGATGGGACTGCACTTATGCAGCACATGGAGGATTTTTACTACATCACATTGCTAGAGGTACATTCATGGGTCGAACTTATAGATGTTATTTGTTAATTTGTCATATTTTGGTGGTTCAATTTGGTATTTGAGGGAAGTAGGGGCTATTTTAATTCCCTTTACATTATTTCCATGAGTTGTAATGTCTCCTCATCTCATTGTAAGTTGTTAATTCCATGAGTTGTAAGTTACTATTTGTTGTAATATCTCCTTATCTCATTATAAGTTGTTAACCTGTTTTCTTCTTTCCAGAATGTGAGATCGAATTACCAAGTTGCAGCAGCAAGGGCAGTGTCAGATGAACAAAAAAACATAAAAATTAGCTGAGGATGGCATCCAACAGGACTCAAACATGCCTTTGAACGTTCGTAATTGCCAATGCTTCTAGGCATTGTGCCTGCAACATACCTCCATCAGTCAGGTGCCATATATTTCTCCAAATTGTACGTTGTATACAGGATTTTTATGAAATGGAACAACATCAGCAGCCATTTGTAACTCAAAGTTTGTATAGTTTTCTACAAATATCACAAGACTATTCCCACAAACAATTTTCATAACCATGGTCTACATTAGATTTCTTTTAACTTTTTTATGTTGGTCATGTCACTCGCAATTTCTCTGTCTCCGTCTCCGTCTCGTCTCTCTTTAAACAAAGCTCATTCCCTTTTATGTGCACACACCACCTTTCTGGTTTGACACTGCAATACCAAGCTTAGTTTTCGAATGAAAAAAGGTCAAGTGCCAGGATTGACACCACATTGCAGAGGAGGGAAGGAAATTTCTCAAAAACAGCGGTTCCGCATAAATAAAGATACAAATACAAGAACAGAGACAGACAGAAGCTTTGCTGTAGCCTGTAGACATATATCATCAGTTATATTCATTACACTTGGTATTAAAAGCTTTAAGCGAGTTTAAGAATATAGGCAGAGAGTGGCTTTTAAGAGGTATGTATGCGCATTTTATTTGCCGTCTACGCATGCAAGATGTACGTGCATGCGAGCATGTGCGAAGAAGAAGGGGGTTATCTTAATATACATTATTGGCTCATATCTCAACAGTGGTAGCTCCGCAATGAAAAATAATGTTCAAAACATAGCATATCATACAACTATATTAGAACCACTGTGTGATCAAAGAATCGTGAAAGTGTTATCACACGTGCCTTAGTATTATTGATAAAAAATGGCAAAATAGTGTTATCACTATTTCATGGGAGCCTGTAGTTTTAGGCACAAGGGAGATAAGACACACACATGTCAGAAACAGAAGATAAGACACCACTAAGGCTGTGGTCCTGTTGAAAAATTATTCATCTCTGACGCTCCTCAGGCGGAGCCCACATATAGAATTCATCGTCTATTATTGTATAATTTCACCAGGTTGTAGTAGCCCATCTATGTACCCTCAGCTGGATTGCCCCTACTCTTATGGCTGGTTCTGGGAAGACTTTGTATTTTTCTTGGTTAATAACGATTAGGATCAATACATCACATGTATTAGCAGCTTCTTAGCAATAATTCAAACGAGGCCAAAGGAAGAGGGGAGCCTCGAACTTCGCCCAAGTACGAGGTAAATGTTCTCAGCAAAATCACTGTAGCTATAAGCTCTAAAAGTAATTACGTACAAGTTGTGCCAAATTATTTAAATCTTTAACTTGTTCCATTGCACCTCATGCTTTGGATATCATACTTCATACACAGTAGTGACTAAACTGTCAGTGTAGTGATAATAAAATTATATTACAATTTTCTAGCCTGTTTCACATTCACAGGCTGTGAATCTCGAGAAACATTCTTAGTGACCTGCAGTGTCTTCTTGCTGCTCATGATTCTTAAGCTTTGCCTTAATATGTCAATCTCTCGTTCCTTCTTGTATTGTTCATGCTCCATAGAAACTATTCTGGATTTTAGGCCTGCAATCATTTCTTCTTTGGTTTTGATGTCTCTCTTTAGCTCTTCCACAGTGTCTTCCTCCTCTGCTCTCCAGTACAGCCCATTTTCTACAGTAAATGCCATTGCTCCATCATATCAATACACACAACACACACATATTTTATATATATATATATATATGTTCATACTAAACATACTGAAATTCAACCAGACCAAATTGCTTGTCATATGAGGGAGCTTGAATTTATAAGAACATGTAATTTAAATGAACATGTGGGAAGATTGGAAAGATAAAACATTATCTATGAAGATTAGATCTGGTTAACTATACATGGGAATCAAGCTATTCCATTTTTCATCAATTCCAAATTATTAAATATACTTGCAGTTAAAATGAACATGTGGGAAATTCTGCTTTTTATGCGTTTTTGCTTGTGATGAGAACAGAAAAAATCAATCACTTTCAGATGAAGAAAGAAATTGAGAACCATGCACCTACTGCTAAATCCTGATGTCGGTCATCATCAAAATATAATTCAAACATGAAAATTGCATCATATTCATAATTTCATGAGAGAGAGAGAGAGAGAGAGAGAGAGGAGAGGGAGAGAGATTTACATACCACAATGTGTCCTCTGAATGAGTTCATCAAGCTCCATCTTAATAGCCAGATAAAGCTGCTTCCACTTCTCCACAGTCTCATCTCTTCTTGCTCTCTCCTCCCTCATTTGCTCAGCCAACAACACTTCCCACTCCTTCTCCCCACCACTCTTATTATTCCCAGCTCCCAAAACTACCCCTGCATCCTCAATCCCTCTAATTCTCTTCTCCTTCTCGTCCACCATCTTCCTCAACATCTTCACCTCCTCCCTCATCTTCTTCTTCTCTTGCTTCCACTCAGCCTCCTTGAATGCAAACACCATCATGTCCCTCTCATATGCTGCACTCTCTTTCTTCCTCTCACACACCATCCCACTCATTTCCTCTTGAATATTCCTCATCTTTTCTCTCAACCCACCAACATCTACTTTCTCACTTAAATTGTTCCTCCTCTTGCTAGCAAAGCCCCCCATCTTAAAAACCCTTAATTATAATTCTTCTTGCAAGCTAGAAGCTACTTTTTGGGGTCACTAAGAAGGGCCTGTGTGACATAAATTTTATCCACAGGGGGTAACAGAAGAGGCTCCTCTTCCACTTAATGAAGAGTTAGATATGTTGTCTATTTTATAAGCCCCATTGGCAACTCTCACAATGTTAATAATGACTGAGGGAAGCATCAATGAGGCTCGTGAAGAAGACTGAAGACAGTCTTGTATTTGTACATATTTTTACAGAAAGATTGGACACCCATGATCTGTATGCAAATATAATTGGATTATTCCAAGTCACATGCAATTTTCTTATTTGGGAGCGTGGCTTTTATTTATTTATTTTTTTTATACACGGGACATTACGAGAGAGGATAATCGAATCTAGGATAAGTAAATACACTTTATCTCTTGCGCTACAAGACGTCACTTCTAGATTCAAATCTATCATCATTATTATTCAATACATGCCAGCTGCTTTCAATGGCAATGGGTCTACATTTAGACTCACAGCACAGGGCATCCTTGTACACTTTGCTCTATCATTTGGCTCTAAAATTCTTATCACTTATCTATTATTAGCCAATATTCCAATTTCCAATGGGTCCTATAAATACTTTTTTTGCAATGGCATTACTCTAGCTGTCCTAGGAGTAGAGCCTCCTTTACCTAGTTAGACTGAACTCCACTCAATATTCCTCAAGCAAATCATTGCTGGCCAAAATAATGTTTCAAAATTAAACATGAATTTGAAATATTATTCCACAAAACTTGTTCTGTATCTGTAGGGATGGCACAAAATGTACATGTGGGCAGTCTTATATTATTATTATTATTATTTTAATTCTTTCAAAAATAATCCACCTGATTGGTTTTTCTTTTGGGTAGCTCTCAAATCACCTTGGCAATTCAAAGAGTACCAATTAACCATCAGTTGATGACCTACCTATAGCTACTTCTAGAAGAAGTCTTGGCAGACCACCAAAGGCATGAAAATCCATTGCAGTTGTGAGGGTTTTTATTATTATAATTTTATAACCAGGCAAAAGATTTATGCAGGCATATGTGTATATGTTCACACCCCCATTTGTGCAACTACATTCATTGGTGTGTCTTTGGATTCCCTGACTGACAGGACCTCTTTGACTTGGAGGTGGAGATGTTTGGTGGTTTGCAATTTATGAAGAGAGAAAAATGTGCAACAAGAAATTGGCATGTATATGTATAATATGCTTGTAAGCCTTGTAAACTAGTGGGTTTTCCAGGGTAAATCCAGGGACAGTGTCTGTCTATATTCTAACTTCCTATCAGATAGTGAGTGGGGGGGTACTAGTGGGGACATTGGCTGTAGATTCAGTGGCTGCAAGTTGAAGGGTGGATATACAGCCCTCTTTCGTTAACACCCAGCATTTTACTCAACACACACCCATAAAAAGTTAAAAATATATACCCATTTACTTTAATGTATTTTTCTATAGGAAAAACTGTATATTTTCTCTCTTCTCCTCCCTTCTCTGTCCCCCCATCCCTTTCCTTCTTCAAATCCATGGCTTATTGTTGGTCTTTTAGGTATGAAGTAAAGGGAAAAACTACGGTTTTGGTCCCATTTTGTCATTTTTCTCCTTACTCTTTGTGTTTTAATCTTGTGATCATGTCTTAGTTGTTAATGTTCAACTATCTGGACTTGATTAGAAACAAAAACAAAAATTAATTACAAATGTAAAAGTAGAAAATGACCTAGATACAGAGTCCAAAATTATGATTATCTTTTTAAAACACAAAATTTAGTGAAAATAAGTAGGAAGTTGGGGAATTTGTTTAAAAGAGAAGAGTGTACGTGTAGTGTAGTGTAGCCAGCACTGAGGACAATAATGTGTAGGTGGAAAGCCCCAATAAATCCAGTCACTACTTTATGAATTGAAAGATCAGTTGGCTGACACGAATTTCCCCATGCCTATGTCCCTGGGGACCCCTAAGTTCGTTTTCCATGACTTTATGTTTAGTTGTATGACAAAGTAAATTAATTATACTCACCAAATCATGAAAAAATGAAAATAAAAGAAAAGATGGAATCGTTACACTGTCATATGATATTACTACTTTATATATCATAATAATGGGTGGATAATGTATTTATATTTTAGAACGTAATATAATAACAAAACACGTGTTCTAACATGAATTTTTAAGACATGGCCTATTGTTTGTTTTGTTAGGTATGAAGATTGTTGTTTTGTTAGGTGTGAAGTAAAAGGAAATTGGTTTTTGGTTCTCTTTTGTTATTTGTAGTTCCAATGTTGTGATCATTTACGGTTAGTTAACATTTCTTGTGACAAGATCATAGTTTAAACTACTCTAATTTATAGAAAGTGGGATCGAACTCGAGTGTAAGGAGGCAGACACACTATCATGGTCACCTAACCAACCCACATCTACAATTAACTACATTAGCAATTAAAATAAATCAAACATTCGTAAATTACTTTGACAAATATACATGTAATGTTCGTGTGTGGGGTTGTAACGGTTAGTTAGTTTATAAATATATATATATATATATATATCGAGTTAACTGGATTTCATTCTTTAACCAAACAACATAATACAACTAAGATCATCTCCAAGGGAGATGTCAAATACCAAACATCAAATTTAAATTTGGATGGCTGGAATGGGCAATTTGACATTTACACAGCTTCAACCAACTCACACCAAAATAAATTTAAATTATTATTACTATCATTTTTTTAGTATTTGTTATTTTTTATTAATAAAAAATAAAAAAAAGAAAAAAAAAAAATAAAAATAATAAATTTGACATCTTGCTTTTGGGAGTCAAAAATAACATCTCAACCTCCAGCCTTCATTCCACATCAGCTTTGACATTCGGTTGGAGTGATGTGAGATGTTATTTTTAGCTGTTAAATGTCTATATGGCACGTTTGACACATCGGTTGGAGATCTCTAACAAGGATGAAATTCCAGACAGAAATTAAATGTGGGGTTTGTTAGTTTATGAATTCAGAGCTCAATAAAAATCCTCCCACCCACAGTAAATATACTAAAGATGGAAAATGACCTCTGAGCTGCATGGACTAATTATCTTGCTTGTCCTTAATTGTTAATGTCAACTAACTCTACGGACCTGAATGTCAAAATAAAATTACAAAGGTAAAAGTAGAAAACTACATAAATTGAAGAAGCCAAAAGTATGTCTCGCTTTCGGCTTTGGTGAAGACAAATAGGAAGTAAGGAAAAATAATAATAAAAGAGAAAAGTGTAGTGGTCTCTGAGAACAATAATGTGTAGGTAGAAGAAGCACCAATAAATCCAAACACCACTCAATGAATCGAAAGACTAGTATTTTGGCTGACATGAATTTTCCCATTCCTATGGTCCTAGGGGACCCTAAGTTCGTTTTCTATGACTCTACTCCTTTTTTATTTATTTATATATAAGCGATATTGGGGGAGAGGCGTGTTCTCACACGATGTGCCAGAAGGTGTCGTAAAATTCAAAGATTACTAATCTGCAAATCAAGATCATTTTTCATTGTGCTATACCACGTTGGCCTATGATTGTATCTTTTTAGTTGTATGACAAAGGTAAATAAATAATAAATCAAAAAAAATGAAGAAAAAAAAAAGTTGTTTGGGAACATGACACCACATGTGATATTACTAATTCACTTATCGTAATATGAGTGGACGATGAAGTTATACTTGGGTATTATAATTAATAAACAAATACATGTTATAACATACGTGACATTTTTTTCGAAATGAAACATATTATATTTAAATGCGTAAGACCATTCTTTAATAGCCCACAAGCCGTAGAGGGCCCACTGCAAGTTTGTAAACTGGATTCTATGGAAAGAAGTAACTTACTCATCAAAGCATCTTCATTTTGATTTTGATTTTATATGGTAGTGGGACTTCCACGGAGCATCTTCCATTGTTAGGCTTAGGTTAGGTTGGTCCGTTTGATTATCAGAAGCTCCACATCATCAACCTAATTATTGTCCTTGATTATATGATACTCCATCACACCAATTAAAGATACCTACTCAAATGAATAATAACTTTTTCAATTCTCTCCATCCCTTATTAATTATGAGTCTAACACACGTTTCTCTCTCTTTCTTGGTTTATTTTATTTTTTAGGACCTTTTTTATTAAAAAATGCGATAATATACTAAACTCACACATACTACACGGATGCTAAGATTCGAACTCAGGACCTTACTTGAGAGAGTAAATACTCCAAACCACTACACTAACGAATCATTTACTCTCTTTTTTAGTTTGTTAGTAGTTGGTATTACATATTAACAAATTCCTGACTTCGCCCTTTATCTACAAATAAAAATCTCATAATAATTTGAAAAAAGTGTGATATGTAAAAGATCGTCAGTCCACACTTAGCAGACAAAAAGTAGAAAAATCCTTTTTGTGATATTGTATAATGTCCTTTTGATCTTTTTAAGTTGAACTTGCATGCATCCCCTCTTAATAATTAATGTAGGGAATAGTGCATCACAATAATTTCGTACGTTATTGGAGAAAGTCTTTAATACTTTGTAGTAGAGTAATTTGGAAAGAGAATTGCATGTCCCGGCCCCTAAAATCAAATAAATGTACCCCAAGACTGAAAAGGGAGCGTTTAAAACCATGAAGCATTGCTTTTCCATGCAACAAAGGGACCGTCATACAATGGGCACTGGGCCTTTTTGCCAACGAAAAAATTGTATCACAATTGAGCATTATTATCATATAAATGTATTTAATGAGGTAATAGATTATCAATTTGGGGAGTTATATACTAGATTTTCATATGAAATTGTGGAACCTCTTACTTCATCTTAGTTCATTACCATTGATGATTTTTTTTTTTTTTTTTTTTTTTTTTTTTTTTTTTTGTTTTTTTAATGAAGAAGGGGGGGGGGAACCCCAGAAACAAAAAACCAACCTAGCCAACACTAATCATCCGAGGCTTCACAGGCCCCAACAAATCATCAATCAAAATAGAGCTAATCCAAACTGGAGCTTCATCAAAATAGCAGACCCCTAATCCATATTCAGACTCAATAGCCAAACAATCTGCAGCAGCATTCCTTTCCCTATAAACATGAGTAAGCTCAACAAACTCAAACTTACTCATCAAAGCAACACAACTTGCAATCACCCCAGTACAAGGATGAAGACAACTAGGAACATGTTGCTTGATAAGCTGAACAACAGTCATAGAATCCATTTCAATAGAAAGCCTAGCCACCCCTTTAGCCGTAGCAAGCTTCAAGTCAAAGAATAACCCCCCTAGAGCTCAGCATCCATAGTTTGACCAATACCCAAGTTGACAGCAAAACCACCCATCCAGTCCCCAAGGGAATTACGAATGATACCACCAACACCAATGCAACCAATACCACCCTTGCGAGAGCCATCAATATTTAACTTGAACACACCATTCCCCTCCCTGTGATGCTTTCAAGCAATTTAATATTGATGATATATACACTCTTGCTAATAAATTTTATCCTCAAGATTTTGACTACAACTGAGTTGTGGGCTTTCAATCAACAATCATGATTTTATAAGATTGATATGGATTACAATCCAACCTTCAAGAATCTTGATTCCATTTCTATATTACTTTAGCGCTTAGTGGAAACAAGATTAGCACAAACCTACTACTTGATTGACAAATTGATTTGTTTGGTGCTAACTCGTCATGTTTCTATAGCAACAACAGAACGAGCATTTCTTGTATGAGACTGATCAAAAATCAGTTTTGAAACAAGATAGGTGATGAGTTTTTTATACTGATTGTATGTTACTTCACATTGAAAGAGATTTGCTAATAATGTAGATAATTAATCGATAATTAATGATTTTAATTCTATGAAGACTTGAAGGGTGCAACTTATATAGTGTTATTTGAGAGGTAAGGCTCATTATGTCCTCCCCCATCCCCCCTTGATGAGGTGTATTATTAATTTTTTTTTGTTATCAATGAATTACATCGTACTATCGAGTTTTCTATATACTTAATATGTTTATTTGTAAGATAAATTTAGCCCAGTCAAGTTTGATATCCAAGTTTATCCCTGCAAAGGGGGAAAAAGAAATGATTTTTATTAAAAGTTGCATGCACTAACTTTGTTATTATTTTTAATCAGCTGCCTTAATGTCCTTGATAAAAATTTGTTTCGGCAAAAATGCAACATATACTTTAAAAGTACAACAAAATTTGTTTCCACTACTAATTATTTTTTTGATAAAACCTCACACATATGCAGTCTATTAGTTAAAGACAATATTTGCATTGGGCCAATTGGTACTAGGCCCGCTTGTCCAAAACTGTTGTTTATAACTTATTTTTGTTTCATTTATTTTACATCTATTAAGATGTGTGATTATACATATTAGATTTGACCATAATTTTTTTAGTTTTCAATAATTACTTTTTTTTATCATTAAAATCGATCCAATCCAATTCAATTGGATGATAAAATTCTTGATCTAGTCCATACTTTATCAAATACAGTTTCGCGAAGTTTTATTGGTTTCAAACCAACGAACACCTATTAACACAATTATAATCCCCAACTTTAAAGTATCACAACATAATTTAAACGTATTTGTTTTTTAATTGTAAATTTTGTATTTCTAAAAGAACTCATCAAGATCCATCAAACAAGACTAGTATATTAATGGATATCAAATAATAATAGAAGAAAAATTACATAACTATCCAAAGTATATTAATGAATTTGGTATCTCCCAGGACTATACTATCTGTCCCTTTCAATTCAGTCTCACATTTGTGCACATCACATTAGACAAGTCCCAATGCAAATTCACCCCAACGTTGGTCAAACTCGAAGCCCCATCTCAACTCCTTCACGCCTTTCTTTGCAATGATCCAACGACCATGAAACGGTTGGTCATCTGACGACATATCGTATAGAAGGAGAAAGACTTTTATGTCACGTGGTTAACACTATTTTGTTATTTCCAATTAATAACACTATGACATTAGTGATTAGTGATAACACTTTTACGTAATATAACATTATTAGCCGAGAATAATACTGATTTACTATTCCCGTTACGATTAAATTGACGTGTCAAAAGTGACTGCAGATTCAAGAATCAAGAATTTTGGTAGGCCCGTATCAGGTGATGAGGGGGCCGCAACATCAACTCACCAACGGTCAGTAGTTGTGCCGTGTTGTTGTCCCCCATTCGGTGGGAAGGAGATGGCTGGTTTAGTTACAAAATTGCCCTGAGAACTACGAGATAATAACCACGAGGCCATTGTACTCTTGTAAATTCGTAATTGTCTTGGTGTAAAATTTCACTTTTTACTTTATTTTTATCGAATGATATAAAAGCTTGAATTGAAGGGAAATTATGCGACCATTATTACCTGATTGAGTTACATTCACTTAATTGGTTGGTTACCAAATATGCACTTATGAGCTCTTCTCTCTTACGCAATAGCAAATTTTGGTTAGCAAAAGTGTTTATTCTTTCAAAAACTTAGAAGAAAGTAAAAAAAGTGTGGTTGGCTTTTTGCTTTCTTTAAGCTTTTTCTAAAATTTTCCAAAAAAAAAAAAAAAAAAAAAAAAACAAAATTTTCTAAATTTAATTGGAACTGCTTTTCTTTGTGAAGAAAATGAAAATAGTTTCCAAAATGTATTAAAAAGAAAAACAATTTTGTTGGTTACTCTCAAAGATGTGACATCAAACCATCTTCATCTTGAGTTTAAAACAATTTAAACCCTTGCAAAATAGAAAAAGAAATATAAGTGTAAAGGAATGCCATCTTCATCTTGGGTGTAAAAATAAATACTTTAAAATAATGTTTATTTAGCGCCTTTGTGATGATCTCTTGGGCTTGTGTAAATGTTGAAGAATATAAGTTTCACATCGGAAACTTGACTAAATAAAATACAATATAATGAATGACACCACTCTTAATAACACCGATGTCTTTTGTGATAAAACTCCACACCTACTGAACTTTGTAGGTGGTTAAGTTGGGGACCATATTAGTGTTCTCGTAGATGGATCGATGGCTCGTCTTTATGAAACTCAACATGGTACTAGAGTGGGTTGATTGACTGGGCATGCAAATATTGAGCCCCTTACCCATTACCCCTTACCTAATATGTGGTGTTCACATATTGGGCTTAAATGTTTACTTTTATCCTTATCCAATACGTGGTGTTTACATGTTAGGCTTGAATGTTTGACTCCGATATAGACACAAAAAGACGTGTGGTGAAAAATGGACCAAACTATATAATTAAAAGTGTAATGTGTATGTCATATGTTTTAAGATTAAACCTTTGTGAAATATTAGACGGAGTTGAGTTATTGCGAGCCATACCAACTCCTACACTGCAATTGCATCTTTTTAACCTATAGGCCATAAAACCCAAGTGACAATTGAATCAGATTACATAGAAAAAAAGAAAATTCGTAAATAAACCATACTTAGTAAATACCAAAGGGTATAATACGTACATATATTTTTTAACAATTAAAAAGAAAAGTAAAAATCGTCCAATATATTAATATAAAATGATGTTTTTTAAATTTTTATAAATTTTTGTTTGGAGAATTTTAGTTTGTTTCTAATAGTATGGAAAAATATGCAAATAAACCTGAAAATATTATAAAAAAATCATTTTTCATGAAAAATATGCAGTTATAATATGCAAATAATACGTTTTACATTCCATATAATTATGAAGTATTTTTGAAAAATATATACGCATATGGATAAACCTTAGCAAGGGTTGGAGCGGGCACCAAGAGGAAATAATTGGAAAACCAGGGCAATATTGTAATTTCAAATTTTCTGTTGAGTTACGCGTTCGTGTTGTTTACGCTTTTGACAGACAGAAGCCAAACAGAGGCCGAGAGCGAGCGAGCGAGCGAGAGAGAGAGAGAGAGAGAGGGCCAACGGCGAGAGAGAAAGTGCAAGAAAGAGAAGGAAAGCGCGAGAAAATAAGAGGGAAAATAGTTGCAGAGGATCTTCTTCTTTCTCGTTCAGGAAGGATAAAAGGTCCGCCATTGGCATTGTACCTCTGCAACAACATTTCCCATGTGACCTCGTCCATTGTCTCAAAACATCCAAACCCACCTACAGTTTTGTGGCACAAAGTCCGTACAGTCAGAGCCAGAGGTACCGGAGCGACATTGCCATTATTTTACGTGCGTGCTGCTGCAATTCCAAGTTTGAGCAATTAGGCACAATTTTTTGGATCTTTGTGCGTACGGTTCGCTCCGGAGAGAAGAATCCATGGTTTCGTCGGCATTGGGTGGTGGCTGTTGCTGAGGGAATCTAGGGTTTTCGGAGCTCTGCCTGGGATCTGAATCTAATCAGATTTTTCGTCTGCAATGGTAGCTTTTTCTTATTTTCTTGGTCTCCAAGTTTTAGAATTTATTTGCTATTCATTTAAATTTTTTTTAAAATTGTTGCCTTTTAAATTCTATTCTTTAATCCGGGTTGAATGCATTGATCTTTGTTTCAATGTGACTTGATTCTGCTCTTAGTTAGCTGAAACGGGGATTAATTCGTTGCTGTGGTGAGCTAACATGAGACTGGAACTGTTTGATTATAGTTTGTGGCAGTGAAAATTTTGGAAATTTCTGGTATTTTATAGTGGTAAACGAAAATTAAGATATGTACAACATTCAAGTTCATTTTCTTGAGTAGGTTTATTGAAATTAGCTGTTTTCTTTGTAAACTTAGTGTAAGTAAACTTATGAGATAGTTGGGCTTTAGACAGTCTAGTGAATAGATGGCTTTCTGGCTTGAAATGCTATTTGTTTTCTCAAAGTAATCGGTGTAAAGAAGAGCTGCATTGTCGTCATTGCTGAAGTTTGGATTGTGTAACCTTGGCTATATGGCCGAGAGTTTATTAGGATAGTTCCGCCTAAATTACTGACCACCTTTGGATATGCTATGAACTCAGTAAAGCAAAGAGCATATCAACAATTTAGTCTATACACAGCATGAATTGTGACATTATGATCGTGTATTATAAAAAATCACATTATACTTTAGTTTGCTTGTTTGACAACTTGATTTGAAAGAGAAGTTGATACTGCTTACTGGTTTATGCCTATCAAGAAGAGGCATGGCTGACTGAGAAACTGCATGTACTGAATTTTTTTTATATCTAATAAATTTTTCAAATTTGACAAATATTGATGACTATCCTCAAGCTAATATGCTTGTCATCCTATCACATATGCACCATGAATATTTTTACTATGCTGCTGTATTGATATCTTAATGTGGCCCTTTTTTCGCTAATGTAGTGGATGCTTCCCAGTGTATATGTGAGATATACACTGGAAGAACCTGAAAGTACTTCTAAGGAAGAATATAAATACTAATTGCTAAGATAAACATAAAAAATCCAAAATTAAAAGAAAAGCCTCCCTTTTTTCTCTCTTGTATACTTCTTGTGTCCTAAGGTAGTGACCATTTCTGTCGTTTGGAGGGAATATTTATTACTCCAAAAAATAAAGATTGAGTCTATTTTAAAGCACAGTTAGAGGAAAAGAAAAGAAATCTACAGCTTTCTGGCCAGTATGTAACGAATTTTGGGAGTTCAATCATTCTTATCTTGACAGTTGGAAAACCCATGAATCTGAAAGATCTTCTAGAACTGTAGATCCGCTTTTATTGTATGAATGGATGATACTGATTCTACACCAGAAGTGCATCCAGAAACTTTTTAGGTCTCCTGGATAAGTGCTTTGAATATGAAAGATCTTGTAGAATTTGATGTTTACTTTAATGCATTAACTAGGAATTTAGCTAAATGGAGGTAGAGTAGATGAGGTTAAGTATCTAAAAAATAAATTATCACCCCATACAGTTACAGAATAAGGAACCCTCACATTTCTGTTGTAGATTCTTATTTTCAGTACAGTTTTCTAATTGCAATCATAGTCTTGCTGTCTAATGCTAGATATGCTGTTGAGTATCAAATCATTGTCAATGATGATTTTAAATTATAGATCTGGCTTGCTTTTTCTTATAGAGGCACTGATTATCTTATTGTCCACACAGGCTGCTAATGTTAATTTGGCGGTTGGATCTCTTGTTTGGGTGGAGGATCCTGAGGTAGCTTGGATGGATGGAGAAGTTGTAGGAGTTAATGGTGAAGAGATTGAAATAAACTGTACATCAGGGAAGACGGTCAGTGCTGCTTTTGTTTTTAAAATTCTTATTAAGCCTTGCATCCGCTTTTATTAGCTAGTTAAGAGCTAACATATATATTAATCTTGAACTTCAGTATGAATTTTTTTAGTACCTGAAAGGTAAGTGCATACCTATCACACAGAGGGCTTAATAGACCTATCATGTTTGTAGGAAAAATGATGGCGAAGAATTTTAAAACACTCACTAGATTAGGAGAATGTTTTAATAACATAGTATGCCCACAAAAAATTAATAAGGTTCTTTATTTACTAAGCAATGACTCAATGTTCATTTGAGTGCATGTATTTCATGTTCCTTGTTTTACGTTTCCTTTGATATTGACAGAGCCGTTATGTTTTTTTGATTTTGAACAGAGCCATCATGTTTATTGCATATATATGAAATCTACTGACTGACCATCCTTGCATATTATTGAATATCATGATCAACTAATGGGCTATTTTTTCTTCCCCTTCTGTTGTAGGTTGTGGCTAAAGTATCCAGTGTGTACCCAAAGGATCCTGAATTTCCTTCATGTGGTGTAGACGATATGACAAAGTTGGCATATCTGCATGAACCAGGGGTTTTGCAAAATTTAAAAAGTCGATACCATATAAATGAAATATATGTGAGTACTACCAAGATATACACAACCCCTTTTCTTTTTTGATTGTAGGTAGATTTATTTTTCCCCAAAGGTCATCTATGTCATGTTATTTCCTAAACCTGCATTCATTTTCACCTTGCATTTGTGGTCTGAAACACGGATACTCTCATTCTTTTTTGTATGCAGTCAATACTGTAATTGCCAATATATTTTTTTTTAAAGGTATAACTTTAATAGCTGGAAGAAGGAGCTAAACTCTCTAATTGTGTTTCCAGACTTACACAGGAAGTATATTGATAGCTGTGAACCCTTTCCGGAGACTACCTCATTTATATGATAATCATATGATGGAACAGTATAAAGGGGTAGCTTTAGGCGAGCTGAGCCCACATCCTTTTGCTATAGCTGATGCTGCATACAGGTATTTTGTTGGATTTGCCATTGGCTTCAATTTTTTAGTGTGGCTTAAAAATAAAAGAAAATGTGTTTCTAATGCAGACAGATGATTAATGAGGGAATAAGCCAGGCAATTTTGGTCAGTGGGGAAAGTGGGGCCGGAAAAACAGAGAGTACAAAGATGCTTATGCGTTATCTTGCCTATATGGGGGGAAGAGCTGCGTCTGAGGGGCGGTCTGTGGAGCAGCAAGTCCTGGAGGTAACAAGTTTATTATGTTCTTAGTTGTCCAAGTGGGTAGTAGCATTACAGTTAGTTCTCTTTTTGTTGTCTTGTCAGATGTCTCTTGTTCATGGCTTTTGTTGGCGAGTGACTTGCATTTGTGATAAAATTCATACCTTCATTTATTATTATGATTTTTTTATGGCAGTCCAACCCTGTTCTTGAGGCATTCGGTAACGCAAAGACTGTGAGAAATAATAATTCAAGGTGGGAACCTTTTTTTCTTCTTCTACTGGGATAACTAGTTACTATTATTCTTGTGTCTACTGGGACAGCTAATCTTAGGGTGGAAGGTTATTATGGAAAGTAATATGTATTACTTTAACTTACATCTTCTATTCATTTGGGTCAATTTTGGACTCAACATAACTGCAGTCGTTTCGGTAAGTTCGTGGAGCTTCAGTTTGATCAGAGGGGAAGAATCTCAGGAGCAGCCATCAGAACTTATTTGTTGGAGCGGTCCCGAGTTTGTCAAGTGTCCGACCCTGAGAGAAATTACCATTGCTTTTATATGCTCTGTGCTGCACCTCCAGAGGTAAATTGATCTCCTGTATACATACAGTATATTCTTCCTATGTACTAAAAAGTAAACGCTATGAATTAGAGAAAACCAGAACAATCACTAATGATATAGATCCTAGCTGTACTAACTTAATTATTCTTCTGCTGACCATAAATTGATATGAATTTCTAGTTTGTTACTAGCTGTACTGTGTGTCCAGTGCTCATGATTGTGTGCAGACAGACTTTGATGTCTGCATGTTAGTGCTGCTCTAGCTCATGTAGAGTGGGAGTTTAGTGTGAGATAATTAAACCTAAGAACAGTTCATTATCCAAATGACATAACTAATTCTTGATATAAATTTCTAACATTTGAATGTTTTCTTGTGCCCACATTCAGGATGTCGAGAGGTACAAATTGGGTAATCCAAGAAAATTTCATTATTTAAATCAGTCAAACTGCTATGAGCTGGATGGGGTGGACGATTCTGAGGAGTACATAGCAACTAGGAAAGCTATGAATGTTGTTGGGATAAGCTCTGATGAGCAGGTATGTCACTGGAGATAGCTTATGAACATTAAATGTTCTGTCAAATATCTTGACCACTGCTTTTCAAAAAATAAAAAATAAAAATCTTGACCACTGTTCTGATTTTTGCAGGATGCAATATTTCGAGTTGTAGCTGCAATACTCCATTTAGGCAATGTTGAGTTTGCGAAGGGGAATGAAACTGATTCATCTGAACCCAAGGATGATAAATCTCGGTTCCATCTCAAAATAGCTGCTGAACTTTTCATGTTCGTGACCATTATTTTATGTACTTTTGTAAATAACACGACTTTTGAGGTCTTCATAAGTGAAAGGCTAAGCTTTAATCTACAATTTCTGTTAGGTGTGATGGGCAGTCTCTTGAAGATTCTCTGTGCAAGCGTGTAATTGTGACCCGTGATGAGACCATTAAAAAAAGTTTAGATCCAGATTCTGCAGCCATCAGTAGAGATGCACTAGCTAAAATTGTATATACAAGGTTATTTGATTGGTATGTTCATAAGCATACTAGTTAGTTCATCGTTGAGAAAAAAATTTCTGCGTTGACTTATCTCTGGTTGTTATTGTTTTCCTAAAGTGGTGAACTGATTTTCCCCAGGCTTGTAAACAAGATAAATAACTCTATTGGTCAGGATCCTGATTCAAAATATTTGATTGGAGTTCTGGATATTTATGGATTCGAGAGTTTCAAGACAAACAGGTGCTTAACCGGTATGCTTTTATTTTCATCGTTTAGAGGTTAAATTATTGCAGAGGACTGCATGGATTCCTTCTGTTTTTGGGATGGGGATCTTGATTAAGAAAGTTAACTCTCTTGTGGCTCTATGATGCCATTTGACTCATAATTGTTTTCTTCTTTTGCGCTAAAATACTGAAAAATCCCCTGGGTGTTTTATTTATGCAATCACATCAGTGAGTGACAAATTTTCAAGTGATCTCACAGTCTTTGCTTCTCTGGCTTATTTACTCATGCAAAAACATTACTGCTCAGTGCTCACACATTTCCGTGATATCTCTGTTCTGTTATTAGTTCTTAGGTTGGTCTGGTTGCTCTTATTATATTCTTGACATAACTCCTGATGTGTATAATTTCAAAACTTTTAACTGGTGTGCAGCTTCGAGCAATTTTGTATCAATTTGACAAATGAAAAATTGCAGCAGCATTTTAACCAGGTGTGGGCATGAATACATAATATGTATTCTTTGGTATTCTTGGATCTTCAAGACTACTCTCATTTACTCAATTAAGTGTCAACATTCTGCTTGACAGCATGTGTTCAAGATGGAGCAAGAAGAATATACTAAAGAAGAAATTGACTGGAGTTACATAGAGTTCATAGATAATCAGGATATTCTCGATCTCATTGAAAAGGTATGCCATGTATATTTTTTATTTAAGGTATGCTTATCTTCCCTTTGAATTAGGCCATATATATTTGAAATTTATTTCCTTTCTTTTAATTAAGCTATCTTTTAAACTTCTCGCCTGTTCTCTGTTGATTGATTTGCTTGTCTTCATGTATTGTACTTAATTGAATTGTTATTATCATATTTTTGCAAGAGAAGGGACTGTCTATCTGAATGAAAGAGTTGTCAGTGCCTCATGATATCATGTGTTATTTCTCTGATGTATGTTTTTATCATTTCAGAAGCCTGGCGGCATCATTGCTCTTCTTGATGAGGCTTGGTATGCACTAGAACATAAAACATTAATGCAATACCTTCCCCCTCTCCCTCCCTTCGTTCCTCTTAAGATATCAACCAGTTAAATTTATTTTTGCTTATGCAGACTATGACGTATTTTCATTTAGTTCTTGTGATATGGTGACAAGTTCTTGTTATGCTTTGTAGTATGTTCCCAAGATCAACACATGAGACATTTTCACAGAAGCTTTATCAAACTTTTAAAGACCATAAACGTTTTAGCAAGCCTAAATTGTCACCAACCGACTTCACCATTTGTCATTATGCCGGTGATGTAAGTTTTGAATTCAAGCTTCTTATATAAACTAAATCAGACTAATGAATTCTACTCCTACCAACGAGAAGTTATCAACTTGATATTTATTTCATTGGAAAATTTGGTTTTCAGGTTACTTATCAAACAGAATTCTTCCTAGATAAGAACAAAGATTATGTTGTTACAGAGCATCAAGCACTCCTTAGTGCCTCTGAGTGCTCTTTTGTTTCAGGCTTGTTCCCTCTTTTACCTGAAGAATCTGCCAAATCATCAAAATTCTCTTCAATAGGTTCTCGATTCAAGGTCCCTTTCTGTTCTAAATTTCTAATTAAGCAAATGCTCATTGCACAGTGAAATATTTTTGTGTTTACGTTCCTTCTGTTTTTATTCCTATCATCTTCTTGTACAGCAACAACTGCAATCTTTGCTTGAAACACTAAGTGCAATTGAACCTCACTACATACGTTGTGTAAAACCAAATAATCAACTCAAGCCAGCCATTTTTGAGAATGGTGCTGTTTTACAGCAGCTTTGCTGCGGGGTAAGCATATTGTGTATTCAATTCATATATGTTAATCTTACCAGTTACATTTTTTACATAGTAATGCAACATGGCTTGGTATTTATCTAATTCCAGGGAGTAATGGAGGCGATTAGGATTAGTTGTGCTGGATATCCGACCAGAAAGACCTTTGCGGAATTTGCAAGTCGTTTTAGCATCCTAGCACCCGAGGTTCTAAATGGAAGGTAGTTTCATCAAATTCTCAGAACATCAATCGAGCTCTCTCTCTCTCTCTCTCTCTCTCTCTCTCTCTCTAGATAAGTTATCTATATTGGTTTTCTCTAATGCTTGATGCGTGTGAGTGCTGATCCGCTGGTGACCATAGCATTTATCATACAAGTCCCAACCTGCATTAGAGAATTTTTGCTATATCTATATATGGTCAAAGATCCATTGCTACTCACCTCACAGATAAATTTGTCCTGCAGTTCCCATCCCTGCACGAGAGAATTCTTTCTATATCTATGCAGAACATCATGGCTAACCTGTGAGGCTGAAACTATTGATTGCATTAACTGTGCAATCACTAGACTATATATATAAATATGTAAAATGTCATGGATCTTGGACACAACAATTAATTGCGTTGCACTCTAAATTCAACAGGGCCAGTGGAGTATCAATCTACCTATTTATCTATCTAGAACATCATGGATATCTCCAACAATCAATTGCATTGACCACACAATTTAGTCAACATGATGAATGGAGTATATATGCACTACCTATATGGAACTTCTTGGATGTCCTGCAACAAATGATTGCACTGACGGCACAGTGAAATCAACATGATTAATGGACTATATATTTACTACAAACATATATATATATATATGTATATATATTATGCTGCTACGAATATATATGTATGTGTGTGTTCATTTTTCTTTTTGTATGCTTGTCACTGCATGTTTTTTGTTGTTGTGCAAGAGAAATGGACTACGCATGTAATACAAACTATAGCAGTTTTGTGGGGTTGCAGTGTTCTAGCAGTTTTATGGCTGGAGAGAAATACGGAAGGGTTTTCGAATATTGGGATAGAGGAGGAGGATTTACAGGATAAAGTTAGATTTTAATTATAACTTTGGGCTTCATTATCTTTTGAATTTTGGGATGCATCTTGTTTGGAAAGTCTCACTAATTGGAAAGCAACTGTTCTCTGATATTCTAATTTAGGCTTAAGTCCTGTTTGATGGAAAATATTCTATTGTTTTGTAGTATAGTTTTCATTGATGTAGTGTTAAAGGTGGACATCTTGTGCATGACATGTATTACTCAGACTTGTAGCATTAGAATTTCTTCTTGTTTTTTTTCTTTCTAATTTTATTTTGTTTTTATATAAAAAGTCAGGTAACTTTCTTAATTCTCTATTTTCAGTGTTGATGAGGTCGCTGCATGCAAGAAGCTTTTACAGAAGGTCAACCTCAAGGGATATCAGGTATTTAGAAGTTCTGCTGCTTTTACACACTTACAGTTAGATTTTTATCTTTATTTTTTAAGTGCTTAAATAATTAAGTGGGAACTACTCATGTTTCCACTTCTGTATTTGTGGTTTTCTGCATTGATTTGCTTAAAATGGATGGCAGTTTCTTGTCACATAGGTCTTGGCTCTGTATTGCAGTATAATGTTACTGATACTACATTTGGAAAATCTACGAAGGGGTGTAAATGAGCCAAGCCAAGCCAAATACCAAGGTGCCCAAGCTCGGCTAGGCTCAGTTGTGAATCAAACTCAAGCTTATAGTTGGCCTGGCTCTGCCAGTCTCTTTTTTTTTATTTTTTATTTTTTAATTTTTTAATTTTTGTAAGAGCTCTTGGATTAATGAAAACTAAAAAATAATAAAGCAAATACACAATAGTAGGATATGTCCTAGGAGAAATGCACATTTTTGAAAGATTGGTCATTAATCTGAAGAAGGGAAAGTAAATAATTTTTTTTAATAAATATTTTGGATTTAACTAAAACTACATGATAGATCGATATCTTTTTGGACATCTATTTTAATTATGCAATAAAAATGACTACATCTTTATGAGCCAAGTTTTGATGACCAAGCCAAGCTTGAATCAACCTGAAGCTATCTCATAAAAAGTACAAGCTTTATGAGCTGAGTACACCAAAGCTCAAGTTTGGCTCATTGTTCTAACAAGCCTAATATTTTGTTTGAGCTCAGCTCATTTCTCTTATGAAATGAACTCAAACGAGCCAAACGTCAATCTCAAACTGTAACAGCCTTAAATCTACATTTTCAGAAATCAAGCCACTTTGTACTGCTGAGCATAACCCACAATCTTTTGTAGGGTATGAAGGAACAATCTTTTTGATAGGTTTGTGTTGCAGGTTGGCAAAACAAAAGTGTTTCTCAGAGCTGGTCAGATGGCAGAACTAGATGCTTATCGAAGTGAGGTCTTGGGAAGATCAGCAAGCATTATCCAGAGAAAAGTCCGCTCCTACCTATGTCGCAAAAAATTTGTCTTGTTACGGTTGTCTGCCATCCAAATCCAAGCGTTATGTAGAGGTACCAAGTATTTTCACCTTGTGCTTCTTGGTGATAAGGTACCTTGTAGCCAAAGAGCTGGTACTCAAGATATTTTTTTCTTTTGACTGATCGCAGGACAAGTTGGACGCCATCGATATGAAAACATGAGAAGGGAAGCTGCTTCTGTGAAAATCCAGAAATATGGTCGCTCGTATATCTCTAGGAATGCTTATAAAAATGCGTGCTCTTCAGCTGTTTCTATTCAAACTGGTATGCGTGGGTTGGCTGCTCGTAAGGAGCTTAAGTGCAGGAAGCAAACATGGGGTGCAGTTGTTATACAGGTGAGGATTACATTGGCTGCTTGTACTTATTTCTTCTTAATAAAGTTTTTCTTATAAAAAAAGAAAACAAGATCACGTGGATGCTTGAATCTTTGAAGCAGATACTATGCGCTTATATGAATAAGTTGGTTTTAATTTTTTAACTTTTTATAATGTTTATACATGCTAATCCAGAGTGAGTTAATGTCTACTACAGAGTCAATGCCGGAAATACTTGGCCCGTGCTCGTTATTTAAGAATGAAGAAAGCAGCAATTGCAACACAATGTGGTTGGAGGCGAGTAGTTGCTCGTAAGGAGTTGCGGAAGCTTAAGATGGTGATGATCTCTTTCTTTCTCTTAAATTTTTCTCCTTTTGATTTTGTCTTCTTCTTTTGACACCTTGTCTTCTTTATTTATTTATTTCCTTTTGATTTCTTCTTCTTCTTTGATGCCTTGTTGGTATGCTTTTTGATTCTTGGTTTCAGTATGTTGCAATCCAGCAAGTATTGTCGGATCTGGTTTTATGGAATTTAGTTATCTTGTGTAAATAATGGGTTCCACCGTCTAAAAGACAAAATTAAACAGTAGTATCAAATAATAACAATCATGGCCAAGTCTGTGCGTCATCAAATTACCAGCTCTCTCTCTCTCTCTCTCTCTCTCTCTCTCTCTCTCTCTCTCTCTCTGTGGTAACATATTTGCAATTTTGTTACGAACCAATTTACATTGGTTTCACACGGGTGTATATTTGAAATGAGCATCATATTTTTGAATTTTAACTTGTCTTTTATTTTGCAGGCTGCAAAGGATGCTGGTGCTCTCCAAGAAGCGAAAAATAAGCTGGAAAAGGAAGTTGAAGAACTAACCTGGCGTTTGCAGCTGGAGAAGCGAATGAGGGTAATGATCCCCATCTTCTCCTAATGTATTAAGGCACGATATCCTATGTGGCCATGACTGCAATCATGTAACCAATATTAGATGGATACCCAATCAGTTGAATAGCAACTACCCACAAAAATAAATTATGATATTTTGATTTTTGGGTGAATGCTTTAAGCTTTCCATTTGACAGATTTTCCTCGTATAGGTTCCATTGTTTTGTTTGATACAAGGAGCTGATACTGTAAGCCTGTAAAAGCATTCTGTGTGTAGGATGAGAGAGAAAATTCTGTTTATATGCATATGTAATTTTTTTTTTTAATTTTTAATATTCTGTTTGGAACTATGAAGTTTTGTTGATGCAGTAGCAATTTCTTGGTTAGAAAAGAAATATACTCTTTGAAAGGACAAGTTCCAAACCAATTTGCCCAAGTCTAATAGTAAGACCTATTTAGTTCAAAGAGTAGTGTCCATCTTAAGCAAGGGTCTGCCAATAACAAATATATTTCTTTACTCTCTCTTCTCCTCTGTATCATATCTTGCTAATTTCTCTCATATTAAGTTGTTTTGTACTTCCTTTTTCTCTAAACCTCTTTTATTTACATACATTTCTACCATCTGTAAGAATCATAGGATCACCATCGTGTAACACTTTATCATTGGTTCACCATTTACCTGTGGTTCAAATTGTTATTTATACATCCATTTGGCTCCTTGTTGATTAAGGTTCATTGTTTGATAAGAAGCACAAGCAGTATAAGTATGCTGACTGTTTATATAGTAAGTTTGAATGCTGTAGTGTCATGAATGTTTTGGTTTGTTAAACTAGATGTAGCTTGAATTAATGTTTTTCTCTAAAATATCCATGGTAGATTGCTTGTCCACTTTACTGTACAGTTTCTCTTGTGATATAAAATTTCATGTTTTCTTTACAGAAAAATGCAGAACAAGGGAGGGGCTACTTTAGGACTCCCCTTTTTTTTTTTCCTCTTCCTTTTCTTTCCAAACTCAGTAGTCCATTTGCGTGAGTGTAAATGCAGGCTGACATGGAGGAGGCCAAAACAAAGGAAAATGCAAAGTTGCAGTCTACTTTGCAAGAGATGCAACTCCAATTTGAAGAAACTAAATCACTGCTTATGAAGGAACGTGAGGCTGCAGTGAAAGCATCTGAGGAGGCAGCGAAAGCAGCTGAGGCTTCAGCGAAAGCAGCTGAGGCTTCAGTGAAAGCGGCTGAACAAGTTCCTGTCGTACTGGAGCTTCCAGTTGTTGATCATGAAATAGTCACTAAGCTTACTGCTGAGAATGAGCAGCTCAAGGTAAAAGCACTGAAACTCTTGTATGCATTTGTTTCTCTTGAACAATTCAGGTATATAAGTGACCATTTCATGATTACATTCAACTGCATTCAACTATATAATTGGCTGAGTTTTTTTGCCATTGTATTTTATGATTTTAAGCTCTGATCCTTTGCAGGCTCTGGTAGACTCACTGGAAAAGAAGATTGATGAAACAGAGAAAAAGTTTGAAGAAACAAGCAGGCTTAGTGAAGAGCGGTTCAAGCAGGCTACGGAGGCAGAGTCAAAGATAATTAAATTGAAGACTGCCATGCAGAGGTTCTTTCTTGACTTCTGTCAAATTAGGATGCATCATTGATCTTTACTCTGACAATTAATTGAATAGTTGGAACTTTTATGCTTAATTGTGTTTTGTTATTCTGAATTCTGATATAGATTATTGTCTGTATCATCCTCAGGCTTGAAGAAAAACTTTCTGACATGGAAACTGAGGACCAAATTTTGCGGCAGCAAGCATTGAAGATTTCAACTTCTATGAAAATGTCAGAACATTTAGCAGGAGCAGCAGCTCAGGTAGGCATCCCATAGAAATGTTTAGTTTTCACATTAGTCCTTCTAAGAACATTTTATTGATTTTTGTTTCTCCCCTTATAATTGCAGCCCTTGGGAAATGGTCATCATGTAAGTGAATAATATAAAGCAAGTGTTGTTTACCATAGTTGGCATTTATTTGCTGTTCTTTCTATGATCCTAATGTTGGATTTATGTTATGCAGGAACCACTCAGACCTACACCATCAAAGAGATTTGGCTCAGAGTCTTTGAGAAGATCCCAAATTGAAAGGCAGCATGTATGTATTTGAGAAGCAAATGATGCTTTCCAATTCACTTATTTTTTTAATCTATTTTGTTTTACCTTTTCATTTATATTTAATTTATGTTGTTTTACTTTTTCTATTTTATTTTTGCTTTACTTTTCTCATGAAGCTTATTCTGCTTCTATACTATTTTTGTATGTGGTGCAGGAGAGCGTAGATGCTCTTATGAATTGCTTGACAAGTAATGTTGGGTTCAGTGAAGGAAAGCCAGTTGCAGCAATTACAATATACAAATGTCTTCTCCACTGGAGATCATTTGAAGCGGAAAAAACTAGTGTATTTGACCGACTTATTCAGATAATTGGTTCTGCAATTGAGGTAAACTAATTTCCATTATAAATCTTGTTTTGCCAATAACCAATCATCAAAGTGGAGAAGGGAGGGGGTCAGGGATTAGACGCTTTCATGACTTCTGTTGCTGTGAATTCCTTAATTTCTTATTGAATGCTTTCATCAGATTTCCATCATTGAAAAAAAAAAAACTACTGCATCTCGGTACCAGCTTTTTATTTTATTTGATCATGAATTCTATATATTTCAGTTGTTTAGGGGTGCTTGTCATCAGTGAGTTCTTTTCTGTCATGATTAGATCAATTACTTGCATCTCGATATGAACTGTTGAATTTTATATAGTACATAAGGAAACTCTCTAAAGTGGCTTCAACATTTTTTTAAAGTGCCGGCATCCTTGTTGGGGCCACCCTGCAATATCGTCAATGATCCGAACTGTCTATTTCTTGGTACTTATCCAAGGATTATCTTTTCAAAAAAAAACCAAATTTAAACCCACTTAGCCATCTAAATGTAATCAAATAAATATACGAACATCGTATTTCTGATAACATTTAGGCATCTGTATATATTCACGTTTATGACATTCATATATGAATGACATATGTATGTTCTCTCTCTCTCTCTCTCTCTCTCTCTCTGCATAAAGGTTCAAAAGTGCTATAACCAAATCAATTAGATAAAAGCTTTTAAAGTTATCAAAAGAAAAGAAAAGGAAAAAAAAATGTTTCGAAGAAATGCAGAGCCCTAAAGCAATTTGGGATATTTATCCTGTACCCTTATTGGAACTTGGGATTAATAACATATGTTTCTTTGCAGGATCAGGATAACAATGGTCATATGGCTTATTGGCTTTCCAATACATCTACATTGTTGTTCCTGCTCCAGCGGAGTTTAAGAACTGCTCCGCGAAAGCCTCCTACTCCAACATCTTTATTTGGAAGGATGACCCAAGTAATGAAATTTATTTTATTTATGTATGAGTTTGATTTTGTCCAAGTGTATCTGATTTCTATCTTTCTTCTTGTACATGATGCGATATGATGTTCTTGTTTCTTAGGGCTTCCGATCTTCTTCTGCCAATCTTTCCGTTGGTGCTTCTGATGTTGTGCGTCAAGTTGAGGCCAAGTATCCGGCTTTGCTCTTTAAGCAGCAACTTACAGCATATGTAGAAAAGATATATGGAATCGTCCGAGACAATTTGAAGAAGGAATTGTCACTTGTGCTTTCTTCTTGCATCCAGGTACTATGAATTTTGAATTTCATCATTGGAACTTGGCATGAATCTTCCATAGTTCTTACATTCTTTTAGGTGTTAGGATGGAAGAGTTATTGCTTGCTGAAGCTTTAATTTCTCCAGATAATTTTTGCTGTACTCTATGGTTCATATCTTCTAGAAGTAAGCATGTGATCTAAAGATGCTAGTGTGAACATTACATCCAGTCATTTTTATAAATTTTTTCATTTGGCCTGAATTAGTTTACCATCTTGCTTTTCCTTTCTTTAATATTTCTTCCCTTTCTTGATGCGGATTTTCCATTGCATATTATGGTAAACATGGATGTCTTCTGTACCAGTTTGGTTTGATTTATGATTCATTTTGTTATTAAAGTTGGTGAGGATGCAAGTTAGCTACCTTGGTTCCCAGGAAGTAGCTTTGATTGATGAAACATTGTGGGATGAAATATGACAAGGCGATTTTACATGAACCAATTCGGTTAATTATATCCCATGGTATCATTTAATTGATTCCGGTCACATGTTTTCTTGACATTTCAGGCACCCAAAACATCAAAGGGGAGTGTTTCAAAATCACCTGAAGGATCAAATAGTAATAGTCCTCCAGCTAATCCTTGGAATAGCATGATCGCTAGTCTTAATGGGTTTCTCTCTACGTTGAAAGAAAATTGTGTAAGGCATTACTTTTGACAATTTTTAAAGTGATCAATATCCTTTTGGATACATTCTAATCCAATGATTAACCTTGTTTCAGGTTCCTCCAATTCTTGTTCAGAAGTTAAGTACTCAAACTTTCTCATATATCAATGTACAGATTTTTAATAGGTAAGTTGCTGTTTTGTCTTTGTCAACAAATATTGCATAGAGTTATATATATGACGGGGTTAACTTGTGGCTGCATTGTTTGCTTGATTCTGCTGCAGCCTTCTTCTTCGTCGAGAGTGCTGCACATTTAGCAATGGGCAATATGTGAAGAATGGGCTAGCTGAATTGGAGCTATGGTGTAGCCTAGCAAAAGAAGAGGTAATGATTTATTCTTATCACCAGTGAAAGGCTAAATTTCACTTTCCTTAATCACCTGGATCCTCCCTCCCTTCCATCTTGAATATAGCACTGGTTATTCCTTCATTAGTTCTTTTGATTATTGTTGGTTGATGTTTCATATCATTGCAGTATGCTGGCTCATCATGGGATGAACTCAAATATGTAAGGCAGGCTGTAGGGTTCTTGGTAAGTAGCGGTCAAGAAAATAAATGGAGTGCTTAGGATGGCTCTTGTTGCTAGTTACTCTTTTTCTCTTTTATGATAAATAAATCCTGTCATTGATTTCTGTTGTCAACTTGTCATAGACTGAATGGTATTTGTTACAGAGACTGAAAATGTAAATAATACTTTGTGTGTTAGAAATTTGATGATTTAAAAAGATTTATTGTTCATCAAAGGAATATAAGATCAGATAGGGAAGAAATGTGACATAGTACTGAATTTGCCAACAGTTAACAGCATTATAAACAGATACAACATATTAAGCAATGATGTTAACTCTAGATAAGTAGACATTATTAATGGGACTAGCATGGATTTCTCTTGCTTACTTATATCCCATCAAAGATTTGTGAAGTGCTTTATAATGATGCTGGTCAGTTGGCCTGTTACATATTATTGAGGCAGTATTGCCATTGTCTCACTGCGGAGGGTAAGTCGAGATAAGAGCCTGACAACTGGTCAGTCAATGGTTTTATCTTGAAAAGGGAAATATTTGTGCAAAAGTTTTTAACCTTGCACATCCTTTATGCAACTTGAATTCTTGAAAAGTATTCAATTTGATTTTGCATTAAGCTTGTAGCACCATTCATGACACATCATTTGTTTAAATAATTATGGAGGCGTGCTTTTCTCGAAATTTGCCGTATATATTCGAATGATGGAAGAAAACAGTCTCCTAATTTCATGATGAGTATAAAGATGTTTATTAAATAGATTTATAGGCATGATACTGAATTCATATTGGAAATTCATCTGTAATTCTTCTCTGAAGACTAGTTTGATCTCTGCAGGTTCTAAACCAAAAGTCCAGAGTCTCGTATGATGAACTTACAAATGACCTCTGCCCTGTAAGTCTCTCTCTGTGAAACTGGCAGATGAAATGAATTTTTAGTCAACATGTGCTTGAAGCTGGCGATTCTTGAATTAATAGATTTTGCTGCATTTATAAATAGACTTGATTGCTCTCTCTCTAGCTCATTTATGCTTCTGTCATCAGGTCTTGAGTGTTCAGCAGCTCTATAGAGTATGCACACAATTTTGGGATGACGATTATAACACGCAAAGTGTAGCCCCTGAAGTGAGTTGAGAAGATTGAAAACTTGATTTGAAACTGCTTAATCCATGATTGTTGGACATAGTGAAACTTCTACTTTTCTTTTGTAGGTCATTTCCAGCATGAACTTTCTGATGACAGATGACTCCAGCAATGATGATAGCAGCTCCTTTTTGTTGGATGACAATTCCAGGTTAGGAAACCTCTTTTCTTTTTCTTTTTTTTCCCCTTTAATTAATGCTGATGTTTGAACCTTCTTCTAATCATGCTTTGTGAATGCAGCATTCCTTTCTCGGTTGATGATATTTCTAGTTCCATGGAAGACCAGAGCTATTCAGATGTGAAACCTCCTGCAGAGCTTTTGGAGAATTCAGATTTCCAATTTTTACAGGAGTAAGGCTGTCATTTCTCTACAATTCTCTTTTTCTCTTTGTGGAGCACACTTTTGACAAGGATTCAACCCAAACTTCAACTCTTTCAACTCCTGTAAATCCGCCCCAAATTTCTCCCCTCTTCAGGTGCTCTTCTTCATTGTAACTTCCATTTTCCTGGGTTTAATATTCTTATTTTCAAGTAGAATTGTAAAATTATAGTAGGCTGGATCAGATAGATAGAGGGGCAAGGATAGGTTTCGCAGTTCGAGTTCACATATTTTTGGTTAATCTTTTATTTTTATAACGGGACTTGGGGCCAGCATTCTTTATAGGGGTGGTAGCCGGGTAGAATATTGTGAATGTAGTTTGGTGGGAGGAGTTGATCTCAAAACTAATGCGCTCCAGCCCCAAATCTTCATTTGTACAAAGTAGTAGAATGTATTACAATACAAGGTATATATAGTGGAATTGCCTAATGTTTTCAGCAAAACTGTTGCAGACACATCAGTTATTTCTTTTTATTTTCCTTTTTCTTCTTTTGGTTCTGCTGCAGTAACTTCAATAGAATTTCTGTAGTGGACTTGATGTATGCACAAATTCTAGACGTTTTGAATACGAAAATTATCGTTCGAAGGTCGTTTCATAGTCTGTTTTGTTGTTCGCATTTATAGAAAAGCTTTGCATGAAGCGCTTGATGCATGCACAGATTCACACAGAGAAGCAACAAACACACTTTGCACACCCTTTAATGTTTTGATATTTTGTTTGTGGATGAGCAAGTTTACTCTATCCTCAACTTGAATTCATGATCAAATTGTTAAAGAACCATTGCCCATTCCATGGCCCATCGCGTTCAAGCATTAAGAAGGCGTGTAGTTGTTTTGCTTAAATTTCAACTCATGTTAGTTTATATAATAGTGTACTTGAAGGATAATGCCAAATTACCATACTATTTGTCAAAACAAAAAAAAAAAAAAAAAAAAAAAAAACTCAAATTTGTTTACAATAATAGGGGTGTATTTGATTGTTCTATGTCACCAAGGACGGATATATTTTATTTTCTGTCTTGTACGAGTGATATTGAAAAAAAGAGGAATCGAATACAGGATTTGGAATGGAATGGTAAATTCTCTTAATTCATTCTTACTAACCTTCAAATTTCTTTTTAAAAGAGTTAAGTGTAAACCCTCGACTCAAAATTCATCCTCTCATTCTGCTATTGTAAGATGATTAGGACTCTAACTAAAGCTGTCTCCCCCAAATTAATTTGAATTTCTTAGCCACTTGGCATCCCAACTTGTTTTTTGGGAAAATCTTGAAGAAAAAAAAGAAGCAGCAATTTTTGTGGATATGAATTGCATTATTTTTCAGTTGGAATATTTTATTATTTTGTGTGGGTTCAGCTGGTTCATCATTTTGCTAGGCAGCACATGGTAGCCCTGAACTTGGTAGAATTTTTTCAATAAAAGCTATTGTTGACCATTTTCTGAGCCTTGCTGAACCCTTTGCTCCAATCTTCATGTGATCACATGTGTTCCCATGTAATTCACATCAGATTCTCTCCCACTTGGGGAACAATTTGACTCGAAATTAAATATACAATATCTGATACCATTTCAGTTATTACAGTTATGGAGTTAGTTGCATTTATTTATATCTATATTATAGTACTATTTTCTTAAATAATATTTTTTAAAAATATGTTAGAAATTAGCTTAGGGGAATGGAGCATGCATTATGATCCGTTTCTGGTTTATACATGAATCATATGGAATTAATGTTAATACCACTCTGATTCTGAGCATTCTGTTGCTGTACTATTTCATTAATTTTTTTTTGGTCAAACTCAAGCTTCATTAAAATAAAATGAGACTACAATGGAGGGATAACATTAATTTTATATGCTCAAGGATCACGTTATGTGCGCATAATTGTTCATTCCATGGAAAATGCAAGACCATAAATCTGTATTTTGAAGAATCAAAATGATAGTGTCATTTCGTCAATTCCAGAATTTTAAGCTTCAGTTTTGCGACCATATTCCTTCTCAAATTCACAAATTTTGATTTCTCACAAGGCATTGATGGATTCTAAGAAATATCATCCATTGATATTCCTAATCGGCATCATTCATAATTTAGACTAAGACGGTATTTGATTCTTTACAAATCTTTGACTTCCGATATTAATTAATAAAGACCAAATTACGTGTTATAAGGGTCAAAATTCATGAGAGAAACTTGTAATTTAAGCAGTGCTCAACATTGATATTTGAGCCCCTATAGGCAAATCTAGGGACATATGGGAGGTTTCTTTTATGGTAATCTCTAGTAGCTGCACAAGGTTTTGCATGTGTTCTTAGTAATATGATTTTAAAACTAATAATAATAATGTAGCGACCGGAACAAGAATTTTAGGTAGCGTTCCATATTTCACTGAAAACGTACTGTTTTGTATTCTCTGTCTTTAAAAATAAAATAAAATTATACTTTGGAAAATTGATATTCAACTTCCTTGTATATATTCACATCATCGGCCCAACAACTTAATTAATGGATGAGATCTTAACAAATCAATCATACATGTAATGATTCAAAAGTTTATAATATAGGAGAAAAAACTACTTTTCTTACCATTAATAAATATTATTGAGAAATTTTTAGTTTATGACATGACTATTTGCATCACACACCATCATTCATGACCCAACTTGTGGATATGGACCAATGAGGTATTAGTTCGATTGATCTAGACCTTTGGTGTGCTCCCAAGTGAACGAGAATTTTATTATCCGACTCGTTTATCATGTAAGTCTCTCTTGAGGCCAGCCAAAACTAGATATTGAACCCATTAGAAGATGTAAACATAATAGATAGTATATATCTTTTGAAAATAGAGAGCAGAAAAATTCTCTGTACATGTTGTTAGAATGTGAACATCCAACCTAAAATTAATTGGCAACAAATGGAGAGATCCAACATTTTATGCTAGGCTACCATATTTGATGTGGCCACTATCCACCCGCTCCCTCACCTGTGGCCTTTTTTTTATGCCTAACACGTGAACAATTCTTATATGCCATGTGGATGAGATAACTTTGATACCATATTAGAATGACAAAATTCAATCCAAAACTAATTGACAATGTGTGAAAAATGCTCATATCCTTTGGGACATGCTAGACTTCCATCTTGATTGCGAGATGCTCTCTACATGTATCACTATTTAAACATCAATCCCCACACTCAAATATATTCATTTGGATGGTTTAATTGAATTAGACTTTCATTCATTCATTTTTTTTTAACTTTGCAACAACCTAATTAACTGAATCTAATTATGGGAAAGGTGTATCATATTAATTTGAGAATAATTAACAAGAAATCGAGCTTACCCAATTTAATGATTTCATATATCTCACTTTCTAATTGCTGCTTTTGCTTGATTTATATTCTTTCCTTAATTCCATTCCCGTAGTAGCACCAATTTTTTGTTCCTCTTGATGAGATTTTCTAGCCTTTTCATGTTATGAGAAGTTCATTCTGACCAAACTCCACCAACGATCAAATAATTAATTAAATTTATAAAATAACAAATGGGAGGGAGTTCAAAACCCATCACATAAAAAAGTGCAAATGATATTTGTCCGGATGTTCTTGTGTGCACAAATAAAAAAGGAAAAAGAAATGAACAAAGGCTAAAGTATTGATTTGTTGAGCACCAACATATATATAATATACGACTCATTATAGTCTTGATTAGGTCACATGCAGGGTCGTATGTAGGTCTTGCGTGGCATCTTTCTACATGATCTTTTATTTATTTATTTATTTTCCACATGATCATAATTTTCATATTATGATATTTTCTTTATTTCATACTCAATAAGTTTTATTTTTTTTTCTCATTCAATCAATATATGGAGGTTTTGTATCAACAATACTCTTTTAATTATAGCAATATCTTTTGGTGACGGAATTATTTGTTACCTAATAAAGATACGTGCCATTGGATGGAAACACGGAATAATTTATTTGCAAAGTATACTTGCATTAATTATGATTGCATGCCTAATGTTTATGAGAGAGTCAAATGAGAGATCACATAGTCAAATTAGGGAAAGATTTGGGACGGTAAGCGACACGAGAATAAGAATATTAGAAGAAAAGCTATATATTTTGTCAATGTGTTTGCGCAAATGATGCCTATATGGAGGCTTTTGGGGTGGTGAATTTTTTTCATTATCTTACTCTGCTAGTTCTTTCTTCTTCTCATGTTATTCCATGTGACCCTCATTTCAATATGAAGAAACAATAGGGCTTAGCGCTCTCTCTCTCTCTCTCTCTCTCATAAAACATTTGGAAATCTCAATCAATAACACAATGAGTGATCTCCGTGTGTGTCTATAAGGTATAACTTATAAGAGAAGAGAGCTAAAAATTTCTCAAAGATTCAAATTATTTAGTAGATGGTCAATGCAATATATATATATGCGTAAGTAGTGGTGGGAATTTTTGAAAGACATGTATAATGCAACTCAAATTTCACATAAAGTTAGTCTGTTTAACCATTGCTTCACACAAATATGAATACGGTATGCTCCTCCACCAACAGTGAACTAATTATTTAGAAGTGATTATCATGTAAAAGTGCTATTAAAACCACATAGTGGTGTAGTGTCAATTTGAAAAAACACAAATCCTCTAAATAGGGAAGCCCTAGAACCCTAAAGAAAGATGCTAAAAATTACAACATTTGGGCTCCACAATATACAATAAACCTAATTGCTAACTTTTCTCACAATCATAATAACTTGGTCCTAACATAATAACCTCTTGTTTAATCTTAAAATTCAAAAGCAACACTCGAACTAAAGTGATCGAATGATTTCTTTATCCATAATACTATCATTAACATCATATTATTGAGGCTCAATCACGACGTTTTGATCGATATCAATACAATCATCATCGTATATCATTGTCAAGATATTACTCAAGTTTCTAGACATATCCATGTTTATTATTTTGATCAACTTCTCGGGAGAGTAGCTTTTGTTGCAGCTTTTCCTCATGATGCTGAAATAATATAATCTACAAGGACAATCTCATCAAGTATACGCTTTTCTGACATGCACTCGTGAGAAGCATATATATTTATATGGATCCCACACACACTTAATAGTTGACAGCCTTGCAGAAGCTCCACCAACGTAGATTATCACTCTCTTTTTAGCAGGCTCGTGTAACTTTTCAAGGCAGCTGGGAATGATGAAACATATGCACACACGTATGAAGAACACACAAAGCAAGACACACAAGGCTTTTTGCTCGTGGATTAAGATAATATATAGATGAGGCCACCATCAACATTTGGAAATGATCGAGGGTTTTACTTATTCCAAAGCTCTAAGAATAATATCCTATGAAGAACCAAAAACCTCCTCATCATCTTAATCTGCATGAAAAGAATACACTTCATAAAACCAAGGTTACATGCACGTGTGATACCTCTTTTCCCTCCATAATATTTCTCTTTGGTTAAACCAATAATTATTTCTACGGTAATTAACTTGTTAATCTTTTGTTAGACGCAAGACCAGAGAAAGCTGTATACGTTGAGAGTGTTTATCTCACATTGAAAGTTGACATTGCGAACTGATTTTGATGTGGAACATCCTTCATAGTATAAGAGCAAGGCTTCACGTGTTGGGGCCAACATATGTGCTCCTACATCACCCAATATACGTTGTTCATGTGTTAGGTTTGAAAGTTTGCTACACGTGAGGGGGCGTGTTGAGAATGTTTGTCCCACATTGAAAAGTTTATGTGTTGTCCACGTGAAGTTCGCCACATGTGTGGGCGTGTTGAGAGTGTTTGTCTCATATTGAAAACTTAAGAGACCTAACATGAGTTTATAAAGAATTGGGCTACTCCCCCATTACCAATTGATAAAGAAAATTCAATAATTATATCAATCTCTATTACTTTTTATTTATTTATTGTTTGATGACTATTCAAGAGCTAAGACCATTCCAATGCTCCTTTTCATCATGCATAAATTGAACCAACAATTAGGATATAAGCACGAAAATTAAAGCTTTTGTAAATACAGATACTTCCAACATGTGATCATTCATTTAAATTGTAAAACGTTTATTGAGTTCGTATCCATGAACTTTTCTTAATGGGAGCAAGATATAGATCAAATTGCAATAAGAAAGCAACCAGTTTGTGACTCCAATTTAATTATTTGAGTAGTTAAGAGATATATAGGAATACAATTGAGAAATTCTACGTGTTCGTATATCCTGATTAATTTATACTAAATATCTCATACAAATAAAAACATTGAGAAACTACTTCCTAAATCTCTAACTTCATTCATCATTGTCATCACATGTAAATATGATAGCTTCTAATTCCTTCTTCCTATTTTGCCCCTAGTCCTTCTTAGTCCAGCATTCCACCAAGCATAGGACAAGACTAAGTCCAAGCCAAGCCAATTCAAGCCAGTCCTTGAGTTTAGCCATGTCCAGTCCAGTCATGCGTACCAAACGCCCTCTAAGTGTACAATCCAGAGAGTCTCATAGAGTATCATACCTTGCACAGATTTTCCAACAGTCCCAGTTCACGCAACTTTGCTTCTCGTGGCAAGAGTTTTATCATACAATTTGCTCTCGTAGCATACCTTACTCAAGAGAGCATCAATAGAATACCATGAATGGCAGAAAGGGCAAATAGAGGCAATAGCCCTCAAGTGGATCCGCCAGCTGCGTGTGATTTTTCAATGTTATAATTTGGGTAGATTCAATATATTACACAGGTGTTGATGAAATTGAAAATTTTGGTCTCAAATAAAAAACTAGTTTCAATGCAAGAACAAGGAATAGATGCTTGCTGTGATTTCAACTTCCAATAGGTTTTGTGAGACCTCCCAGGTGCAAGTGTGAATCTAGGACCCTAAATCACCTGCTCCACGTGGTCGCACCATGCATGTCCTCGTCAGCTCTGTCTCAATGAGAAACGTGTACGTTCGATGAACCAGAAAGATCAAAGATCCATGTATACATTTTCAATTTCAAGTTGCTCTTGAGAGAGTCTTGATAAACTAAACTCAATTTCAAATCTAATTAAGTCGTCGATCGCTACATATGCATGGGGAGTGACGACAAGAAGAGAATAGTTTGCTTAAACTCGCTTTCCTAGATTCTAAATCTCTTTCTTAACTCTTTCCAATTTTGGAAACACAACCAGACAGAAACATCCATTCTTTTAGTGGAGAGATTATAGAATACTATGGTAGTAGGGTCACGAGTTATATCTTGTATACGTTATATAATTTATAGATTTTATTCTCTAAAAAGGAGAGGGGGGAAATAAACTATGTCATCCACCCATATTATAACACGTGTACAAGATGTACATGTGACCATACTGCTGTAGTATTCTATAATTTCTTCTTTTAATAGATGCCTCCATATCATGCAATTATGTGCACAATCATTGGTTATTAACTTGTTCATTCAATAATGTAAACAAGTTTAGTGAGCCTAGAATTATTATTGTTTTCTTTAAATACAAGCGATATTAGTAGAGGAGAGATTCAAACACAGAACCTCATTGCAAGAGTAACTGCTCTTAACCAAGTATTTTTTTTTAAAAAAAAATTTACTCTTAACCACTTGAGTCACAAGTCCATTTTTAAAATTATTATTAGTCACATTTTTTTTATTTTTAAAATTTCATGTATAGGAAAGTTTAATGCTTAGAAAACGTTTTCTCCCTTTCCTATATATGAAATTATAGGAAAGGGAGAAAGAGAAAACGTTTGGACACAAGCTGCAAATCATTACGTGCTTAGAAAACGTTTTCTCCCTTTGTCTTCTTCTTATGTTTATGAATTTTGAAATGAATCCTGATCTAATCTGCACTTTAGGTGAGCGTTTATATATTCAGTGGTAAAACGTTTACCTTCAGACAAGTCAAGTTCAACTCTAGTCTTTGAATTATAAATGGGTACTATGATCGAGCATTAAATTTGTTCACCAAATGATTCACATAAGCCAGAGTTCAAGTCTACCTTTTGAATTATAAATGAGTACTCCTACGGGTGTCAAATTTGTTTAGTTATAGGTCCAGATTAAACTTTATTTATTTCTATAAATAAGACCTTGACATATGTACATACACATTAATTAGGTCATTATTGAAAAATAAAAATAAAAATGCGCTTTGTAAAGAAATGAATGGATTTAAGACTAAAACCACTTTATTTTACACATTACACAAGACACCCTTTCTTATGAACTTAATTTTTATTTTTTTGGTGCTATAAACTATAAAATAAATAAATAAAACTAGAGTTAATTAGGTCATGTTTGAGACTAGTTCTGAAAGGGTTAAAAGCACTTTAGGAAAACAATAAATACTTATGATTTCATTTGGCAGAAAACCTTAGAGGTAGTGCTTTGCAAAAGTGTTTATGAGTTTAAGTGCTTCGTATATAAGTAATTTCAAACAAGACCATAAAGAGGAAAGGAGAAAGGAAAGAGGACAAAAAGTTAAATACGTAAGTAAAGATGAAACTTGGTATTATAAGCAATTTGACGGGTGAGGTGATTAGAGTAGGAGGTGTGCATTAGACATAGGTACATGTACGTTCCCTCGCCCAACTTCCGTGGAGCCATTGACATGCTGCTCAGTCAAAATTCATCTAATCTGTAGGCTATAGCTAATACTGCTAGCATTGATAGAACATTTTGTTGCCAAATTTTACTATATGCAATGACTGGTTGATTAAACTAGTACCTACATATCATTCCTTACAAACCAATAAAGCATGTGCATTTTAGAGATAGGTACCCTGAGATTACGGGAACAACTCATTATCATATATATAAACCATATATATCTGATATGTATATTGTATTTATCTTTTTCAATTAATTAACGGATTACAAATTTCAAAACGCAAAAGTTTGTAATTGAAGTAGTTAAGAGTAATTTTGATACTTTAGTATTGTTTGTATGAGCTTTTGCCCTACACTAAAAGTCCTGTATTCGATTTTCATCCCTAAAATTATTTGTATAAAGATTTACGAAATATATATATACTATAATGATTAGAAGAGCACTTACCTTTACACCCAAGATGTTGTGTTTGATTTTCATTCCCATCAATGTCAATAAAGCATATAAATATGCCAAAAAGGCCGGACGAGATAACACTGATATGGACAGCACATAGATAACAAGTCATTCTGGTTCGGCCATTCGTTGCAAGAATGGAATTTCATGTTGCAAATTCTAGATTTTAAAGTATGGCCAAAGAAGACAGTGTTCTAGAATTAAAGCAACAAATTTGCAACTATATGATTCTTGAAATTGTGTGATTTATATGTGGCATTATAATTGTTCTTATTGGACGCTTAGTTGGCATCGTTTCATTACTGACCTTTCCAACTTTTTTATCAACTTTTCAATCTTTTCTTTTTTTTTTTTTTTTTTTTTTTTTTTTTTCCTTCTTTGGACCATTAAATTGCTGGCTGAAAGTGATGGATAATTTGTAAGCGCAAGGCATGAAAAAATATAGTTCATATACAAGCTAATGATTATCATATTATGGCATATTGCATCTAGGTGTTTCCTGCAGAAACCAATGTCGGCAATGCATGATTTGATCAGTCTCTATCAAGGACAAGATTCAAGACTGCGTGGGCATGAGTATATTCCCAAACAAGTACTTCCTTATAAAATTTTTTGTTTTAGCCTCAATCAGGGTTTGTTTAGCCAATGGCCCACTGACTAGGCCTTATTTTTCAAGCCAAATTTTTCTGCATTATTAAGGAGGAAAATATTTTGGCGGGCGGAGGGAGACTCCTTGATTGGACATAGTTGGTTCAATACAATTTGGACGTGCTAATCAATGTGGGGTTTGTGAGTTGGATTCAGTCCTTGATTGGACAAACCAGAGTTTTGACTGCTGGAAGGAGTTAAAACCAAAGAAGTCAAAAATCAGTTTTTTAGCCATTGGAGCTAAGTTTATAGGGGGACCTTATCTTATTGGAACCCACCCCTGGAAAAAAAGGCTACATCCATGTGCTTCTTGACAAGGGGTTCAGAGTACCTATGCAGCTGGTTAATTTCGTGGTCACCTCAAGTGGGTGGCTTGTCCACTCCTACATAAGTTAGAAGAGATAATACAACAGGATTCCAACCAAAAAAAGACCGCTTTCACAAAAGGTTTAGAATGTAATTCTTTTATTTGACTACTATATATGTCAACCTCTTATAGTGAGTGAGACACCTTGTATTTTGAGAGTCTCACTTTTACAGAGATTGACATATACTGCAATTTTCATACCTAAATGACTCAGGTTTTTATTTCTATTACATTAAAAGGAATCGAATCGTTAGCTTATTTGTATCATAACTAATTACTTCACCGTCTGTCTCGACTTGAATTAAATTCCAAGGGCGAAATTGGCAGATTGTGGGATGCGGTTTCTAGTCCTTCAATTCATAAAATACATAGGCATATAATTGGGTAGAGTATATATTTTGGAGGGATCTAAATTCTAATTCAATAAATTAATGTAATAAACAAAAGAAGGCGGCCCTAAGCTTATCATTTGGAAATGACCCTCGCAGGCTAAAAAGCATCGTTTTCAAATCCCAGTCACATGCTTGCTCTCATGGCCAAATACCCCCTCCTTTATTTAAACCCCTCCATCCCTCTCTCCCTCTCACACATCATTTCAAACATCTTCCATTTACCTCTCTCTCTCTCTCCAACTCCTCTTTGTCCAATCTTTTGATCCACTTAGTTCAAAACAATTCATCCCACCACCACTTTCTGCATAAACCAAAAAAGCACCATCTCCATTTTTTCTCACTGCTTTTGTTTTGTGCAACAAAATACTATTGGGCAACCAATATTTTCCATAACCTATCTCTCTCACCACCTATTGTCTTTCCAAAAGATAAACATACTTCTTCATCATGATGTATAATGGTACCTGTCATAACAACATACCCCAAATGGTTCCTCACTCATTTGACCAAGATGACCTTTTTGCTAGGAGATGCATTTGGGTGAATGGACCTGTTATAGTTGGGGCAGGTCCTTCAGGCCTAGCTGTTGGTGCTGGCCTTAAAGAACAGGGTGTCCCTTTCATTATCCTAGAAAGAGCCAATTGCATTGCTTCTCTTTGGCAAAAACGCACATATGATCGGCTCAAGCTTCACCTCCCCAAGCAATTCTGCCAATTACCCAATTTCCCATTCCCAGAGGACTTTCCAGAATACCCCACTAAAAACCAGTTCATCAACTACCTAGAGTCCTATGCTCAACATTTTGACATCAGCCCCCAGTTCAATGAGACAGTCCAGTCTGCCAAATATGATGAGACCTTTGGTCTGTGGAGGGTCAAGACCATTGTTTCAACAAGCAATTCAAACCTTGCTGCTGCTGAGGTTGAGTACATTTGCCGGTGGCTCGTGGTGGCCACCGGAGAGAATGCAGAGAAAGTAGTGCCAGAATTCGAAGGCTTGGAAGAGTTTGGTGGCAATGTCATGCATGCTTGTGACTACAAATCCGGCGCGGCTTACCGTGGTAAGCAAGTACTAGTTGTTGGCTGTGGAAATTCAGGCATGGAAGTCTCTCTTGATCTTTGCAATCACAATGCAAGCCCTTCAATGGTGGTTCGGAGTTCGGTAAGTAAAGAAATTTCACAAATTCTGTTGTGAATTCAAATCTTATGGACGACAGTTGTTGAAAAAGTATCATGTTATCTATTAGTAGAAATTCAAAGTTCAAACTTGGACTTAATCTGTTCTTCTCTTCTGTTTTTGGTATCACAGGTTCATGTCTTGCCGAGGGAAATTTGTGGAAAGTCAACATTTGGATTAGCAGTTTTGTTGATGAAATGGCTACCACTTTGGCTTGCTGATAAGATATTGCTGATACTGGCATGGCTAATATTTGGAAATCTTGAAAAAGATGGTCTTAGAAGACCATCTTTAGGGCCTTTGGAACTCAAGAACATTTCAGGGAAGACCCCTGTGTTGGATATTGGTGCCTTACAGAAAATAAGATCTGGTGAGATCAAGGTGGTCCCTGGAATCAAGAGGTTTTCTCATGGTAGAGTTGAACTTGTTGATGGACAAAATCTTGAGATTGATTCTGTCATTTTGGCAACTGGGTATCGCAGCAATGTTCCTTCATGGCTCAAGGTCAGAATTAAATTTTATTACAATATTTCCATCTCAATGGGTTTGGTTTGGAAGCTTCTATTTTTCAATCCATGTGACCGTTATGGCAGTTTTTTTTTCTTCCTCTGTTTCTCTCCCTCTCCCTCTGTTTTGATGTCTTGGCCGTCAGATTTTTTTGTAATGATTTTGTCTTTTTCATTACCAAGATCTGGTAGAAGAGAGTTATTTCTTTAAAATGAGGATCCAAATCCAAAATTATATTATTGGAGAAAATTTCTTATCCACTTTACCTGAAATTTTCTTTTTCATACAAGTTGATTTTGTATTTATGTCTTACTGTTTTGGTATTTATTACCAAGTTTCTTTAAATGGAAAAGTTAAGGTTTAGATAAGTCTCCTCAGTATTTCTAAAGTTGGATGGTCTTGACACTAAAATTTTCCTGGAATGTTGTGCAGGAAAATGAATTCTTTTCAAGAGAAGGAATTCCCAAGAATTCATTCCCAAATGGGTGGAAAGGGAAAGGTGGGCTTTATGCAGTTGGGTTCACAAGGAGAGGACTATCTGGAGCCTCACTAGATGCCATGGGAGTCTCACAGGACATTGCCAAGAGCTGGAAAGAAGAGACCAAGCAGAAGAGGAAATCTGTTGCAGCTAGACATCGCAGATGCATTTCGCATTTCTAAAATTTCAGAGTCACCAAATTATTTTTTAGTTTTATTCTTTTTTTTATGTGTATAATTTGGTGACTGAGTTTTGTGTAGAAAATAATGTAGAATACAGAAAGGTAGCCCTCTCCTATAGAAAACCCAACACATCAAAAATAATTGGACATAAATTTGTCAAAGGAAGACGAGGCTTATTCTTTATTTCCTATGGAATCTTGTATTCAAATTTATTAATAATAATCCAATTCCCAGTCAAATGAATGAGATTCTCTCTCTCTCTCTCTCTCTCTCTCTCTCTCTCCCTCTCTCTCTATATATATATATATAATATATATACACACACATTACACACAAGTTTTTTTTTGTTTTTGGTTTTTTGGCTATTACATTGCAAAAAGTTGAAGTTAGCCCACTAGTCATAACTATAATTGATGGGCTCTCCTCTCTCAACCCAAGCTGGCCCACCAAGGGCCCCATAAATGATGTGGGCCCCTGGTCCACCACTTTCCAACATCACAAATCTCTTCAAAAAGATTCTGACTGTGACTGAACTTTTCAGAAAGAAACAGGTCTCCTCCCCATGTTGCCTTGCACATGGATAGAACCTGGAAGGATATACAATTCTTGGGGTTGTCAACATTGGCATGAAACTTCAAATACTTGTTTGGTGCACAAATCAAACACAATTTTCACAGCTAGAATTATTGCATCAGAAGATTAAAACAGCATGATCATATAACAATGTTTTACCAGGTATAACCAAATATAAAAATGAAAAACTGTATTTATAGGACAGCTTAATGTATAAGCCAACTCTACTTCCAAAGCTTTTTTGAAAAAGTGCTTTCTGAATACTCCTTCAATCCTCATAATCCTCTCCGGGGTCAAAATTCAAGAGTCGTTCTATGGGTGATGGTGCGTACTATAGATGTGGACTTTCGTATTAGTAACTTTACTTAAGTTTAATGAAATAATCATATGACTAATATGAAGGTCCACATGATGGATCCATATATAACACCCTCACTAAAGAATTTCGCCAAAACTCAAAACATAAACCAACCTCTATTTCCCCTGAAAAAAAAAGTCCAACTGCCAAAACCCATTGGATAGTATGCAAATGTAGTTTGGGGTTAGCAGCCCTTCCTAAGTCATTGAAAAGAATTTGGGCAAACCCCTCTACACTTCTATCCAACTAATATCAGCCTAAAGTTTCCTTTTGCTCCTCTGATTAGCATGATATGCTTCTTTTAATAGCAAAATTACTTTTTTCACATGATGTGTGTGTGTGTGTGTGTTTTTTGTCAATACAGAATGATGTGTTGTAAGTAGGAAAAGACAACCCATATGAGTCCCCATGCTGTTTCTTCACCACCACAAACTCAAATATTGTAAAGAAAGAAAACCAATTCAATTCTTCAAGAGCGTGCTGTTTGTGGCTCTCTTTCCAAGCATAAAGAAGCAAAGCTTGTCTACTTAAAGTTGCGGCATTTTGAGCCTACAAAATGAATTCCACAACTGCACTTTTGTCAATTCTCACTGGGATTTCTAAGGTTCTCGTTAGCCCACCCTGCTATCCACAATGAAAACCACATGGGGAGGCTACCACCCATATCCTTCCCTACTTCCACCACCTGAGATACTTTTTTAAAAGAAAGAAAAAAAAGCCCATTCCTTCATGTTTTCATGCAGATACATTCCTCTCACTGTCTTACTGCTTTTGGACCATAACCTCGTACTTAATTAGGTCTCTGCATTCAATTATGCATGGCAAGTTGGCAACCATGTATGTGTTGAAGGTTCAGTCTGAGAACTCTAAATGAATTCATTCCTCTACGGTCGGTTTGACTGATCTTTGACTACCATACATTAGGTTTGTACAAAAGATTAAGGCCCAGTCATTTTTGTGCACACCTTCTCATTTGAAACCCAATTTTCGTTTGCTTGTTTTTGCTTAAAATGAGCTTTGAGGTTCAGAAATAAATGAGTATAACGACGTGAAAAATAACAAGTCTAATAATTCCCTATCCAAAACCCTAAACCTCCAAGACAGACTGTACATTAAACTGTTTGTTCTTCCAAAATTTAGGGGGTGTATTCAATTAGGATTTTAAAAGACTATTTTGGGATAAATAAGTCTTGTGGTATTCAATTAAGACTTTTAAATAATCTAAACAAGTCTGGTGATATTCAATAAGGACTTTTAGGATTTTTTAAAGAGGGTGTCCAAATCTAGTGGTATTCAATCAAGACTTTAAACAAGTAACAAAAGTCTTTTAGTATTCAAAAACTTGCTAATTTCGAAGGATTTTTTTTAAAGAAGGAATTTGTGTGACTTTTTAGTGGGAGGTATAAATACCAAACCCTAAAAAAAACCTCACCATAACCCGTCACACTTTTCACGTGAGATTTTTTTCTCTCTACGAGAGAAGATGAACAATTCTTCGTGAAATCGCAAGAGAAGTTAAACGGTGAAATCGATTCTCATACCGGCTCGAGGTAGATGTATCCATGAACTTTGTCCAGAACATGCTTCATCGATCTCCGATCCCGATAGCTCCCATTGTTCGCAGTAGCTCTCATTGTTGGCTCACAACTGAACTTGGAACGCTAACAGATTGATAGAGATAAAGGGGTTTAGCAAATATTAATCGATTTCACAGATTGACAGATTGATGGAAAGGATTGAAATCGCTTACAAGCAAGAAAGCCTTCACATGAGTTCTGGAAATCTTGACCTCGGCTTTATCATCTTGATAGGCCTTCAATAGTATATCCATCAAATCTTTATCTTCTCTATCCCAACCCTCTCTCTCTTCATGCTGCTTCACCCTCCAGAAGTTATCATACCCATGGTCACATCCATGAGCTGCTTCCCATCAACCCAGAAACCCAACCTCTTCAGTGGGCCCAACACATCCCCAAAACAAACCTTTGCAGCCAACTCAAATGATTATTTTACCAACTCCCTGATTTTTTCAGCTTCCTCACCATTCTCTGAACAACTAGTGCTCATAGCCATCCTGCTATTAAACAGGCACTTGTTAAAAATAGAAATATGGGAGAAAATTTCAAGGATCATATCAAATTAATTGTAGAGCATGCCTGCATATACTGTTGTTTGTAAGACTCATCAGCTCAGCACCCACATCAACCATCTCTTTCCTCGTAGCACTCTCCAACATTTTCCTCAAAAACTCTGCAACCTCTGCATGTCGAATGGCACGTGACCTTTCTATTTTGCAAGAGGAACATCACTCACATGTATGTAACCCTTGGATAGTTGCATATTAAATTAATAAGAAAGCTGAATTTTCAGCTTAAATCCAATTTGGATGCAGAACCATTTTAGTCAAGCCTTCCAATGTTGGCAGAGATTGGTGTCAATTTTATAACCCATTTTATAAGCCTTCCTGTTTTTATTGACTCTTGTAACTTTGAATGTTTGCTTTTATTTATTGTTCCATTCCATTTGATCTCGTTTATGTTATTGCTGATGCAAGTGCCCACAACTAAGTTGGTTGGTTATCGTACAAATAAAAAATCCATGTGGTCCTTTCAAATCTTATAAATTCTTATGATATAAATCTTTAAAATCCAAACATAAAAATCCTGAATATAAAAAATCTTTCAAAAAAATCTTTTAAGTCATTATATTCTTAAATAGTCTTTTAAAATCCATTTGACTTATTTATTCATAAATAGTCTTTTAAAATCTCAATTGAATACACCCCCCTTAGTCTCAGCCAAAGTTTTGACGTTACAGAAATGGTATTACAATTTACAATTCAATTTTTCTTGACTTCATTATTTTATCTTATCTTGACTTTCTCCTTAGTTGAGCAGAAGCTTTCCATCATCAATTTGACTTCAACAGTAGAATTCTTGGCTTGGAATCAATTACCTATGATCATAGCAAACATATATGTCAACCTGAGAAGACCTAGGAATTGATTGATACGTAATTGGTTCTATATATATTTACAGAAAAGATTAAGGACAACTTCGGTTTACATTGAAGTGCCCTCTTTATCATCTGCATTTCACCAGCTAATGCAGTCACTTGTTGGAAAGAATCCGATTGATTTCACCATTCTTATTGTAGGTATCCACAATCTTCTTTGCATATGAAGGCATATGCTGATCAGCTCTGCATGGTTCAGCTCTACTATCAGGTAACACATTGAAAGTTGCGCCTTTGTTTTCCCCATATTCGGTTTACATACAGGTAGTTCCTGATGGTATGGTAATCGAGTGAATAACAAGCAAATTCCAGACCCTTTGGGCCAATCTGTTCAACAAGAACCAAGTCATAAAATAAAAGTTTGCATATAATTTTATAATTCTTAAATGCATCACTCAGAGTCCTTACCAAGTTTAGCAAGAAAGCAATCACATTCCCAACAAACTTTGGGGCAGGTTCAGGACCCTTTCCTGAGAAACAAGATTGTAGAAACAATGGTAAGCAGCATATATTTTGCGAGTCCTCCAGAAATTCAGATGAGCTATAGCCTACATTACAAACCATATGATTTTCAAGAAAAATGAAGCATATTTTCTTCAGAAGATACAGTCTAATACAGCGAAATGATAAACATTTCTATTCTTGATCCCATCAAGGGGAGGTCCTATTCCCTGAATACACCAATAAAAAGTATCACAAAGAAGGTACAGCACGTACCCAACTTAGCATTATCATATGCCTTAACAGTCTCCATGACAAATGGTTAGCCATGCTTAGAATACTTCGTACAAAGGAAACTATGTCCTATAAACATTAAATTTCAAATTGCAAAAATACAGAGAAAGAGAAATAGGATAGGATCAAGGGTTTTACACTGCTAGTTGTTGGAGTAACCTCCCAAAGATTATCAACCAGACTGAGCATCTCTCTTCCACGTTCATTTCTACCATTTGAAGGCAAGAAAAAAATAGAAATCTTTATTTATTTCTTTCCTTTACCACCAAAGTGGAATAAAATATTGCAATAGCACAATGATAAACAATAAGCACAACGAAAAGCTGCACAGAGTCCGAGCAACAATATTACCTTACCGTAACATACTGTGGATGTTGAGTCATGCTGATTCCAGAATATTTTGGCACACCCATGTATCCTACAACTAAATCCTGAAATAGGTGAGTGAGAGACATGTGAGAACCTTTATACTACTAACACTAAGTTATGCTTGTTTCAGTAGATAATAAAAGCTTTGAATAATATGTCAGACCAAGGTGATGGTGACAAAATGTAACCATGATTCTTGCAATAGACTTGTAACTTTAATTAATTTTCACAAATGTTATATGCAGAGAGAGAAAGAGAGAGAGAAGGAGAGTAGCAGTTGATTCCAAACAATTGGAAATTCCTTGTTTTTGTTGAATTGCATTTTTCACATCTAAATGAGCTTCCAAATTTTAATTTGATCATCAAACATAGTCCAGTTTCATGTACAAATACCCAGTTTCAAAGACTTTCATCTATCCTTGACATAAAAGTTTTCCTGCATTCCATAATAAGTTATCCTTCAAAAACTCACGAAAGAGGAAATCGTTGACAATAAACCAATTGCTGAATTGAGACAGTACAAAGTCTAATAACTCTCCCTCTTTCCCTCTCCCTGGCCAAAAAAAAAAAAAAAACTAAAAATAAACAAAGAAGCAATAAACTTAAGAAGAAATTTAGCATAAAAATACATGTTTATTTCTAGAGGTTAGTAAAAAATGAACTATTTTCATCAGAAAGTGTTACTTACGCACTGTCTAACCAAAAAATGCATGGGAACAATGAGATGTGATCAAAACTACACAAACTCCGAAAATAAGAAAATAGCATTCCTGTATCCTTGTAAAGATGAAAACTCACCGCTAAACCATTTGTATAGTCGAAACAACTGCAAGACAATAAAAATGGAACAGGTAAGGAAAATATATGACAGATATAAACTATAGTATTTGATATATGTGGCATTTCTGTTTGTGAAATATGTCATCTAATTGTAAGTTACTTGTTGAATCGATCTGAGGGAATTCACAAATGAAAAGTTAATAAATTTGTAGCAGTACAGGTGGTGATGACAATGATACTACTGCGTTTCCAATATCAAGCATAGTCCCTGAATCTTATTGACTATAGCCTCGGGGACATCTGGTACAATTAGAATGAGAAGAGAAGATTACCATGTATTTAACGACTCTCTCCTAAAGCCGCAAAAGCATCTATAAAGTTCAAAGCATTTGCACACAATCCTTTTGATAGTGTCAATGTGTGTTGATTGTGTGTGTGTGTCTGTGTGTGTGTGTGTGTGAGAGAGAGAGAGAGAGAGAGAGCAATTGTTTATCTTTCCTTTTCTTTCAATAGCATGATAAGTGTACATCCACTGAAATCTTATCCTCAAGGTTGCTAGTCCTATTTAGTTCCTGATGTTCTTTCTTAATATCTAAAGGTATGTCTACAGCAATTTCAGAAATGAATTTTCCTTGACCAAAACTGTCAATCATACCTTCTAGTTGTTGAATCTAATTCACATAAAAAATATTCAAAAACTACTAAGTATTACAAAGAAAAGGACAAACATTACCTATAACAAGAAGGAGCAATACATCAACCAACTCATTTGCTGGCAGAGAGAAATACGGAACCTGCTTTGGTTAAAATATGAAATGAGATGAGGTAGCATGAATGGCAGAATAAATACCAAACTGAACATACAAGGACCACTTTTACCTCTTCAATATGACCATCCAAATGCTTCAAGTGAACCTATCAAGAGGACAGGAATAAAATTTAAGAAACAATATAGCCAACTAGCCTGTTAAGAAATGCTCACACCAGGAATAGTTGGCATATAACAAAAGATAAAACAATTAGTGTCCATTTTACTATCATAAGCCTATAATCTAAAACAGATATAAGCCTGCCAGACCGCACCACTAAATTATTATAAAAATAAGATAAAAGTATCCATGAAATCTTTCAGAAAAATTGTGAAAAGCCCAATCCCACAGCACTCATCCGAGGTTGATCCCCTTTTTCGAAACAAGAATATTGCTAGAAGTGTTAAAGGGTGTGCAATGGCACACATGACCACCTTGAAACATTGCTCAGTCCTTGGGCTCTTCTAATAATTGAAATAAGTACCTTTTATGATAACGCATCTAAATCCTGTACTATATAGAGACCAAATACTCAATCGCCACAAAATGTACAAAAAGAAGTGCAAACCTTGTAATTTTGCATAAACTCATAATGAAGAACTGTCTCTGGTTCACTACTTGCAGCCTTTAAAAACTTATCAAGCCCTTCTCGAGTCCCATTGTCCACTGTCAAACAAGAGCATCAGTACTGAAACAAATTATATTACTTGTTACTGATGTCATTTACTAGAACAAGGGCATTATATAGTTGTTGACTACATACATTTTAATAAATAATGATGCTGCGGTTGATGATATGATGATTATGATTATAGAGATAGTAAGATACAGTTTATTATAGTAGTTCATCTATGCCATGTTTAACATGATATCATGGCAATTATATATATATTCTTTCCTCTGGGGCCTTTAGTAATAGACATAAGTAAACTTGATGGCTAGACTACTTATCGAAATCGAGAAACATAAAAAATAAAAATAAAAATAATACATAAGGCTAACCGCAATTTGTGCCTAACACATAAAGCTTGTCCAAATTTAAATGGTGCTCCACAGATCGTAACGCTGCAGTTTAAGAAATTACTCTGCATTACAATATTACAAGTCACAACAGAGAAGGATTGAACGTAGAACTTGCAAGATTATATTATAAATGCTACCTTACACCTGGCAACCCACACCACAGAATAGAAGTTTCTTTACACCTACAGCCTATTTTACAGGAAAGGCACACTTGTGTCACTAAAACTCATAAGAAACGTGCAATTTTGTGACAAGGAGCAGTGTAGAATAAACAACTAAGGAGTGGGAAGAAGTACAAACTGTTCACTCAAAAGCAATACCAACAATTGAGATTTAAGCTCCATAAAAGGATGGTCCATCACTTAAAGGACGGAAAAGTCCTAAACAAAAAACCCAGACCACAAAGGACGGTATGCTCTTATCAGCTAGAACTTCCGCTGGTGTCCTGTTGAGAACGGGATAAAGAGAAATGACATAATGAGGATGGAATAACAATAACCAGAAACAAAAATGTCATAAAATGGTAGAAGAATTTCATCTGAGGAACCTGTTTTTCTCCCTCTACCATGAACTACAGGTTCCAAGCCCTGAATGGGAAAACAAAAGAGTACATGAATGCTGGAATATCAAAGAAACAACTTGAGTTTTATTGAATTAACCAACAAGGCTAGTTTACAATAAAGTATAAAAATCCAAAGCTATGTAGTTCCACAAGTCTAGATGATGATTTAGTTAAATATGAAAAGAAAACTAATAGTAATAATAATAATGAATTCTAATGACAACATTGGTTGTAGCTGCACCTCTAACTTGAATTTCGAGAATCAAGACTGATGAATAAAATGGAAATCATGCATGGCAATGGATCATTAAAAAAATTAGATTTTGAACCAAATTTGAAGTTCGATCATTCCACTGCACTTCAAATGTCCACATCCGGTGTTTGGTACATGATATTAGAGAACTCGAGCATTTACTGTGCTCTAAATCAGTATTTAAGAGTAAAAATTCAATGACAGTATGAAAAATTGGGAGAGGAACAAGAACTTGCTTCAATCTTAGACATTCCATCTCCTAAGAAAGCACAGGCTTCCTTGAAATGGGCAATGTAATATGTGTCGCACAACCCGCAACAACTACCAAAAGACAAGATATAGCAAAAAAGGAATAAATAAAAATTCAAACTTTAAATGCAAAAATTCAAATTTATAAAAAGTAAAAGTGGGGTAATGAAAGGAAGTGAAAGAGCTTCAAAAATGAACTTGCAGTGATCTTTAGCCGGGTAAGTGCCACCAGGAGGCATGGGTCTGGAGCGTTGCCTCCAGTCCTCTCTCAGCTTCACTGACTTTGAGTTGGTTTTCCATATGTTCCACCACATAACACTACACAAACTTCGCCGTGAAACAAACACACAGATACACAAACAAAGGCGCACACAGAGAGTTTTGGGGGGTACCTTTAGAGGAAGAGGAAGAGGAAGAGGAAGATGAAGATGAGGAAACAATGGAGAGTGAGAGAGGAAGGGAAGAGAGCTTGGCAATTAGAGAACACATTGCAGCTGAGAGAAACCCCAAGCCAACAATAATGCAACTGAAACAGAGTGAGAGTGACTACAATGTGCTGAGGCTGTGTGAGCCACCTATTTCTTTCTAACAGTCTGCCATGGTTCTTTATAAGATTTGGTCACCCGTGTGACCGGGTGCACCTGGTTCGAACCAAGGTCTAAAATATCGGGAGTTTCGGAAATATCGATGGTCCAAAAACACGGATATATCAATGAAAATATCGTGGAAATATCGATATCGATAAAAATTGAATAAAAATCTCGGAAATTATGAGAAAAAGTTGGAAATTTTTATTGAAACTTTAGAGGATGTTTACTTAGTCAATTGTCTATTATTTTATCACAAAAAATTGGAAGGAAATGCATGGCATGGTGGGTTTGAGTGATTTAAGTTGATTATGCAGCGACTTGACAAACACTGTGGCTCTAGAAAATATGTAGTAATTAGTGAAAGAAAATTAAACACACCATAATTTTTTAGTTATAATAATTTACTTGAATATATTACACTTGATACATATGATAAAATATATGAGCTTAACCAAAAAAACAAAGATAAAATGTATGAGTAACTTAGTACCACATAGAAAGAATTCCTATTAAAATTCAAACTTAGTATCACATATAATGAACAATATTAAAACTCGAAGTGAATAATAATAAAACTCCATAATATATAACAACAACAAAATACTACTCCATTATAAAATAATAAATAACATTAAATATATGCTTAAATTTATTCTTAGGGAACTTTTTTAATATGAAAATTTATCTTAGATAATATTAGCTTGCATACATTTTTAAAGACCTTATAAATATTACAAGCTGAAGATAAAAACACAAACTCAGACACAGCTGAGTTGGATAAGGCACTGTGGCTGATGAGAAAGGGAGGGGTTCGAATCCCTCTGTGCGCAATATGGAGACTTGCGAATTTTTCTTACAATTTCCGTTGTTTTTATTCAATTTTTATCAATATCGAAATATCTGTGCTTTTGGACTACCGAACCAAAGTCTAAAAATATCGATTAGATTGCATATACTTCATTGAGGTTAATTTTGTCATTTGCATAAGTTTAAAAAAAAAAATGAAATCATCAGTTTTGGTCAAACAATCAACGAAAAGGGGTTTTGTAAAAACAAACTGAAACCTCAGGAGTGTTTATGTAATTTTTGAGACCTAATGGGATTTTGTAAAAACACAAGAAATCTCAGGGGGTGTCAGTGTAAATAACTCTTCAAATTTTCATTGTCTTCATCATCTCGATATTATCGATATTATAGCAATATTTTGACCAAATATTGCTGAAGTGTGAGAAATTATCGACGTTGATATTTTCCGATATTATTGTCGATATCATCGATACTTATATAGATATGTTCCAGAATATCCTAGATCCGAAAAAACGATAATATCCTTGATATATTAGTAGTAAATACTTGAAAAATTGTAGGGTCCAAGTCTACCGAGGGATGGCAAGTGATTAGGTCTTTGAACAAGGTTATGAAAACTTAAATAACTCGCTTACCATGAGTACTAATAATTTCTGCTCTATGGTTCTTTGTGAACAATTTGCATTTAACTAAGCCTGAAATCAAGCAACATAGATGTACTGGCATGAAACTATTTTCTTTTACTTAGTAAGATGCTCATACTTGTTTAAGGTCTTAAAATCAAAATTTAATGGATGAAACCTGGTGTTCGTTAGGATTGAATGTGGTTTTCATAGAGGTCTCTGTGTATTTTAATGGATGAAACCTAGTTGCGACTCCAATTATTTTGAACAGACACACCAACTTTCTCTTTGCATAGTTTTTGTGAGGATTTGTTGTCAAGTTTTGTACTGTATAGGTATCCTCAGACGTCTGAGTCTTGTCCAGTATGCTGTGGAAATTGCTGATTAGACGATGAATTCACATGAATACAATTTTTTTTTGTTGTTGTGATTTTTGAAAATTTTGTAAAAACACGTGTATTAAATAAGAAAATACATAAGTACAAGTATTGTATGTTTGCTTTTTAAAAAAATATGTATTTTACCGGGTCTTTAAGATGTATATGAAAAACAGAAATATTATTGAAAAATACGTACTTACATGTATAATACAAGTATTAAATGGGAAAATACTAAATTCTTTATATGGGTAATAAGTAAAAAATCAAAAGGGGACAAAAGAGAATCTGGTAATGGCCTAATAGTATTGGATTATGCTCTACACTACTCTTATCGATAAAGGAAAATCAGAGGAAAAAAATGTTTAAAAAAGAGTAGAGCCGGGCGGCTATATTTAAGGAGTACAGCCGCGCGGCTGTACTATTTATTTGAAAAAATAAAAAAAGGACCCGCCTAGACCGCCTAGGCGGCCGATTTTTCGAAAACCTGAATTGCTTTGTTTTTTTGTTCTTTTTTTTCGGCGGGTCTGGCATCTCTGCAAATACAAAGCTAAGGTTTTACTGACTTGCACTTTCTCACCGTTTATCAACAACGTAAAGGTTAGCTCTTCCCAACAATTCACTCTTAAATTGAGGGTTGAAGCCATGTCTGAAAGTAATTGTGGTTTCCAATGTGCATGCCACCAAATATCACACTCACCTGAGGAAGGTAAGCGGAGGGATTGATTTGACAATGTAGTCAAGAACTGAAGCATCAAGAATGCATATAGTTCCATATACCGTCTGGCCATCACCTGAGTATGTTGCATGGGAAATTGATGCAGAAAAATCTGGAATCCACTGGAAATACAACACAAAAGACTGAAATCATCCGTATCCTCAAACAACATGAGAGAGAGAGAGAGAGCTGGCTAATATATGCTAGTTCTTTCACTTCATATACTGCAAGGTGAGTCTTGTTTATGGCAAGGAGGTGCAAATCATTCTGGTGAATTTGGATGTAAGTATCTGACAATGATCTCAACTCCTTCCCATCTGGAATCTGCAACAATTTGCTTCTCTGTTTTTCCCACCCAGCAGCACCCCAACACAAAATCTGCGGGGCCAAAACGACGTCGTTAAATAACAGAAGTCACATTAAAGTAGAAGCCATTTCTGAAAGTAATTGTAGTTTCCAATATGCGTCAGCTCCAGAAGAAACTATTCAGAGTGTTCGAGAAGGCAAGGCCATACCGTCATCTCGGGGGTGAAAAGCAAGAAATGTTGCCGCAGGTGGCTGTGGCGGTGGCATGACTTTCTTCATGGTCTGCGTTTTTACGCATCAGATTTTTATGAGTACAATGAGTTAGATCATGAGAAATTTGCACACAGAACCTAAGCGTATTGACAAACAAGATTTGGGAAGTTTTGGCTGGGACAAGAAAATTTCAAGAATACTATTTGTGTTGGGTTTACCTTAAATGTTGTCATGTCAAAAATGGAGATCATCCCTCCTGTTGCTGATATAAGATATGAATCATTCTTGGACAAATCAAAGCAGGACATAGCTTCTTCAGGGTTGGTGCTGGGAAGGTCATTGTTCATCAGCTCTAAGCCACTCCTTGGTTTCCATAAATTAGGGTGAACCTTGGGAGTTTGGGTAATCACTACAATTTTTGAGAGTATTCGAAGTGGATTTTGGGTTGCCTGAATTGTGAAGTAATTGGCAATTCTGATAGGTTGATGCCACAGGAAAAGCCCTGAAGGATGTCATTGCTGTCGGTATCGGTGGAGGGATGGCAAGTGATTAGGTCTTTGAACAAGGTTGTGAAAACTTAAATAACTTGCTTACCTTGAGTACTAATAATTTCTGCTCTCTGGTTCTTTGTGAATAATTTGCATTTAACTAAGTCTGAAATCAAGCGACATAGATGTCCTGGCATGAAACTATTTTCTTTTACTTAGTACGATGCTTATACTTTGTTCAAGATCTTTTAATCAAATTTTAATGGATGAAACCTGGTGTTCGTTGGGATTGAATGTGGCTTTAATAGAGGTCTCTGTGTATGTATGGTTGCGACTCCAATTATTTTGAACTGACGCATCAACTCTCTCTTAGCATAGTTTTTGTGAGTATTTATTGTCAAGTTTTGTACTGTATAGTTATCCTCAGACGTCAGAGGATGCCATTTCTGAGTCTTGTCCAGTATGCTGTGGAAATTGCTGATTAGAAGATGAATTCACATGAATACAATTTTTTTTTACTGGGTGAAGAGAAGCATCTGCAAATGACATTGACACGCACACACCAAGAGGCTTATAGTTATACTCTTTGCTTTTCAATATTTTACTATCATTTGTGTAATTGAGTATTGAGCTAGTGGATAGTATTGCTGGTCCTTTGTTGGGGTTTGTTTCTATTGATAACTGAGATTAGAAGACGAAAACATGCAAACTTGTCTCCTTTCATGAGAGATGTGACCACCGCCATCTGAGTCCTACCACACAAAATATTAATGCGCTTTTACCAATTTTTTAATTTTTCTTTTTGGATTTTCTTTGGGACAGGTTTAACTCTTTTTGACCTAACGACAATAAAGTCAGTTATAGAGGCCGACGAGCGTGTGTATTGGTAGAGCCTTTACCAGGAGTATATTCTATATTACAGTTATTCTGTAGTCTGATTATCATTTGATATTAACTTTGTCAGCAACAACTGCAAAACTTCTATTTTTCATTTTCACAGAAGCTTTCCTAGTTGTTCATATGATCTCTGGCACAACTGTTGTCGGGAGATCCGAGATGGGCACTTGCAGGGAGGTGGGAAGGAAGTGATTATGGAATATGTCAGTCGGGGCCTATACTATTTGCATGGTGGAAAGGAAAGCGTGGAACTGCTTCCGGAAACTAGCCCCAAGTGTTCTGGAAGGTGAACATTTGAGTGGAAACTGAAAGAAGGTAGAAAGCTGTATATTGTATTGATACCTTGAGATCGTAATATACAAGATTTATACAGAATGAAAGTTCTATTCTAAGTAAGCATGGAATCTATTCTAAGTATGTAAATCACAATAGGTGTAATGACCGTAAACTTAGCTAATTACTAAGATTGAGGTAATCACAATAGTTGACCAATTTCTTCCCTTTAACACTCCCCTCAAGTTGGAGTGTGAATATCAATTACACCCAACTTGCCAAGATGGGATTGGAACAAGGGGGCAGGTAACGGCTTAGTGAAAATATCTGCAACTTGATGTTTGGTTTGCACATGAACTGTCTTGATCTCCCCGTTTTGAATTCTCTCACGAACGGTATGACAATCCAATTCAATGTGCTTTGTCCGTTCATGATACACTGGGTTGGCTGCAATGTAGAGGGCTGCTTTGTTGTCACAGAGTAAGGTGGCTGGCTGGTTGTGTTCCACTTGTAAGTCCCGTAAGAGATATCGCAACCAAGTGAGTTCACAAGTGGTGGCTGCCATAGAGCGGTACTCAGCTTCTGCAGATGACCTTGAGACAGTGACTTGCTTCTTGCTTTTCCATGATATGAGTGACTTCCCAAGGAAAATACAGTATCCAGTAACTGAGCGCCTTGTAAAAGGACATCGTGCCCAATCCGCGTCACAGTAAGCTGTCAAGTGGAGGGGCCCGTGTGAAGGGAATAATAACCCTTGGCCAGGAGCTCCTTTGAGGTAGTGGAGGAGTCGACGTGCTGTCTCAAAATGATGCATTCGGGGTTCATGCATAAACTGACTTAGAGTATTCACCGCATATGTGATTTCGGGTCTTGTTATTGTAAGATATATTAACCTGCCAACAAGTCTGCGATAGCGAGTAGGATCCTTGAGAGGGTCACTCCCTGTAGGCATGAGTGCAACATTGGCTTCCATAGGAATTTTTGTAGGCTTTGCACCAAGTAAACCTGCATCTTCCAAAATATCCAGTGTATACTTCCGTTGACAAAAAGAAATCCCAGATTTGGACCGTGCAATTTCAACTCCAAGAAAATACTTTAAAGGTCCAAGATCTTTGATTTTGAAACAAGTGCCAAGGAAGTGTTTAAGGTCTCGTATGGCATCATCATCATTTCCAGTAATTATCATATCATCAACATACAACAATATAACGGTGAAGGATTTACCATGTTTGTGTGTAAACATAGAATAATCTGCTCTGGATTGAGAAAAACCAATATTTTGTATAGCAGAGGAAAACTTACGAAACCAGCTTCGAGATGCCTGTTTAAGACCATATAAGGATTTGTGGAGACGACACACAGTGTGCTCCCCCTGTCGTTGATAACCGGGCGGTGGAAGCATGTAGACCTCTTCATGGAGGTCGCCATGAAGGAAAGCGTTGTGTACGTCCATCTGATGAAGCGGCCAATTGTGAACAGAGGCAACAGTGAGGAGACAATGGACAGTGATAAGTTTAGCAACAGGGGCAAAGGTCTCAGTATAATCGATGCCTTCACGCTGGGTGAACCCTTTGGCGACCAAACGAGCTTTGTATCTCTCCAGGGTACCATCGGAAGTGTACTTGAGTTTGAAAACCCATTTGCACCCAATCGGACGTTGGCCAGCGGTAACGGAACTAACGACCAAGTGTGGTTCTCTTCCAGAGCTGCAATTTCGGAGTTCATAGCCTCAACCCAGTGGGGGTTGTGACAGGCCTCCTCATAAGTGTTAGGTTCAACCAATTGGGAGATATTGTTGACAAAAAAACGATGAGGTTCCGAAAAATTAGAATGAGTGACATACCGAGTGATGGGGTAGCGAGTACCTGACGTGATGGGGAAGGAACTCCTGGAGCAAGCAGGGCGGCATGGTGGGCTTGGTAGTCCTTGAAGTGGGGAGGGGGTTTGATAGATCAGGTGGATTTTCGCAGAGGTGGGGCGGGAGAAATGGGATTGGCGTCGGTGAGAGAAGGAGGAAGAGGTTGTGGAGGGGACGAAAAGGCCGGAGAGGGTGACGCCGTGGCATCGAAGGATGGTGAAGATGCGGCGGTAGGTATCGGTGATGAAGGAGAAGAACCAGAGAGAACAGGGGGTGAACCTGAAAACTACTTGTACTGTCCAAGGGCTGGAGATATCCAACGTGAGAATTTCAAGCATTTTCAGTGGCATTGGTTCAGGGGTGAACCTGTAATTGTGAGTAATGAAACCACAAAAGGTTTAAGCTGGGAACCATTGGTCATGTGGCATGCTTGTCGTCAGATATGCAACATACTAAGCATGGTAAACATTTGGAAGTCAAGAGCATTGACTGCTTGGATTGATGTGAGGTGAGTTGTCCTCAGGCTTTGAATTGCTTACTGCTATTTGTAATTATGTTTCTAATTGCTCACTGCTGCTTGTAATGATGTTTTAAATATATGAACTGTTTAAAGTTATAGTGCGAGATGTTTGGGAAATATCTGTATTCTGTACACAGGTGTTGTCATCAATTTAGGTGGATAATTATGATGGTATTCGAATTTTTCATCACATACTGTGTCTTTTTTGACGTTGTGGGATTTTTGGGTCTTTTAGAAGTATGTCAGGAACTGGAACATCCGAACATGGTTACGGTGTCATAATTATTACCATGCTTGAGCTTGACTATAAATAACCCAAATTCTTGCTTGTGCAGACCGTGGGGATCCTGTTCACCGTCTGGTTTGTTTGAAGGATCACCCGCGCAACCTTTGCCCATACCTCAATTACGTCCCTAAGGGGGAAAAAACTTGGCCCCAAAGCTATGTTAGTTTGTCTATGTTGTAATCAGGAGGATGGCCACCCTAACCGTGATAACTGGGTAGGAGTTGCTGCTTATATTAGGTGTTCTAAGTGCGGTGCTAATTATGACCACAGGACTAAAGACTGCCCCGTGGGATACTACAATACATGTTGGTATTGTAAGAAAGAGCTCAACATGAGTTGTGACTGCCCCGAGAATGGTTAAGACTGCACATGAGTTATGACTGCCCCTATATATATAACTAGTGGAACTGTTTTCGAATACTAATTTTAATTAGTGGAACTGAGTCGCTGCTCCAATTCGATGAATTAGCAGCTTTTGTTCTTGGTATTGTTTATGCAGGTGTTTTAGTTTGGTTGACAACTTTTTCTAATAAAATCTTTAAATATCGTTCCTTGAAGATCCAAATTTCTGAATATCGTTCCTTGAATGGTGTCGCAACTGAATTACTTGCTCAAATTCAATAGTGAGGGCACTGAATCTCTTGAAATAAATAGCTATCCCTGCAGTTATTCGTATAAAGATCATTCATACATGAAATAGGCTGAAAGAAACATATTATTTAATTGATTCATCTTGACTAAAGTATGATATTTGAATATCACCATAAAATTTTAACATGGTATCAGAGCACCGGTTCTAGGGTGTCTCTTGAATACTATTTTTACACACTCCTTTTATCTCCTAGGTTTTTCACAACCCTAGCCACAACACCCAAGCATGGGTGACACCAAATCAAACAGATATCAAACATCAGCTTCCGACAACGAATCCCCCAAGTTCACAACTGAAGAATACAGTCAACTTAAGTCTCTTATTCACAATGGTACAATATCTCCTTTTTGCGCCAGCGCCAATGAGTCATCACCATCCACAACATCTTGGATACTTGAAAGCGGAGTCACCGATCATGTTGCTCCTCCTTCTATGTTGAACACATTGAAAGTTGCACCTTTGTTTTCCCCATATTCGGTTTACATACAGGTAGTTCCGATGGTATGGTAATCGAGTTAATAATGGGCAAATTCCAGACCCTTTGGACCAATATGTTAGAACCTTTATACGACTAACAGTAAGTTATGCTTGATTAAGTAGATAATAAAAGCTTTGTATAATATGTCAGACCAAGGTGATGGTGACAAAATGTAACCATGATTCTTGCAGTAGACTTGTAATTTTAATCAAACAAGGTTTGATGTTGAAAGTCTGAGAAATTTTTATTATTTGGAGTTTAAAAATCCTTTCAAAGGCATCATGCATTATTTTTTTGGCCCTTTGTAACTAAAATAAATGAGTTTTTTTGGTCGGAATAAAATAAATGAGTATTTAAACAAGTTATTTGAATCATTTTGAAGTGTTAGAAATAAATAAATGAGTATATAATGACGTGAAAAATAACAAGTCTACTAATTCCTACCTCCAAGAAAAACTGTACATTAAACTGTTTGTTCTTCCAAAATTTAGTCTCAGCCAAAGTTTTGACGTTACGGGAATGGTGTTATAATTTACAATTCAATTTTTCTCGACTTCATTTTATCTGATCTTGACTTTTCTCCTTAGTTGAGCAGAAGCTTTCCATCACCAATTTGACTTCAACAGAAGAATTCTTGGCTTGGAATCAATTACCTATGATCATAGCAAACATATATGTCAACCTGAGAAGACCAAAGAATTGATCGATACGTAATTGGTTCTATATATATATTTACAGAAAAGATTAAGGACAACATTCGGTGTACATTGAAGTGCCCTCTTTATCATCTGCATTTCACCAGCTAATGCAGTCACTTGTTGGTAAGAATCCGATCGATTTCACCATTCTTATTGTAGGTATCCACAATCTTCTTTGCATATGAAGGCATATGCTGATCAGCTCTGCATGGTTCATGTTTTCTTTTTGTAAATTGCATGTTTTCAAGTTTCGAATATAAGAAACCAGCATCACAGTTCTACTATCAGGTAACACATTGAAAGTTGCACCTTTGTTTTCCCCATATTCGGTTTACATACAGGTAGTTCCTGATGGTATGGTAATCGAGTGAATAACGAGCAAATTCCAGACCCTTTGGGCCAATCTGTTCAACAAGAACCAAGTCATAAAATAAAAGTTTGCATATAATTTTATAATTCCTAAATGCATCACTTAGAGTCCTTACCAAGTTTAGCAAGAAAGCAATCACATTGCCAACAAACTTTGGGGCAGGTTCAGGACCCTTTCCTGAGAAACAAGATTGTAAAAACAATGGTAAGCAGCATATATTTTGCGAGTCCTCCAGAATTTTAGATGAGCTATATAGCCTATATTACAAACCAAATGATTTTCAAGAAAAATAAAGCATATTTTCTTCAGAAGATAGAGTCTAATACAGTGAAATGATAAACATTTCTATTCTTGATCCCATCAAGGGGAGGTCCTATTCCCTGAATACACCCATAAAAAGTATCACAAAGAAGATACAGCACGTACCCAACTTTGCATTATCATCTGCCTTAACAGTCTCCATGACAAATGGTTGGCGATTGCCCTGTAATTGGCCATGCTTAGAATACTTCATGCAAAGGAAACTATGTCCTATAAACATCAAATTTCAAATCACAGAAATACAGAGAAAGAGAAATAGGATAGGATCAAGGTTTTACACTGCTAGTTGTTGGAGTAACCTCCAAAAGATTATCAACCAGATTGAGCATCTCTCTTCCACGTTCATTTCTACCATTTGAAGGCAAGAAAAAAATAGAAATCTTTATTTATTTCTTTCCTTTACCACCAAAGTGGAATAAAATATTGCAATAGCACAATGATAATCAATAAGCACAACGAAAAGCTGCACAGAGAGTCTGAGCAACGATATTACCTTACCGTAACATACTGTGGATGTTTAGTCATGCTGATTCCAGAATATTTTGGCACACCCATGTATCCCACAACTAAATCCTGAAATAGGTGAGAGACATGTGAGAACCTTTATACTACTAACAGTAAGTTATGCTTGTTTCAGTAGATAATAAAAGCTTTGTATAATATGTCAGACCAAGGTGATGGTGATAAAATGTAACCATGATTCTTGCAATAGACTTGTAACTTTAATTAATTTTCACGAAGGTTATATGCAGAGAGAGAGAGAGGATAGCAGCAGCAGTTGATTCCAAACAATTAGAAATTCCTTGTTTTTGTTGAATTGCATTTTTCATGTCTAAATGAGCTTCCAAGTTTTAATTTGATCATCAAACATAGTCCAATTTCATGTACAAATACCCAGTTTCAAAGACTTTCATCTATCTTTGACATAAAAGTCTTCCTGCATTCCATAATACATTATCCTTCATAAACCAATTGCTGAATTGAGACAGTACAAAGTCTAATAACTCTCCCTCTTTCCCTCTCCCAGGCAAAAAAAAAAAAAAAAAAAAAAAACGAAAAAGAAAAAACATGCAAAAGCAATTAACTTAAGAAGAAATTTAAAATCAAAATACATGTTTATTTCTAGAAGTTAGTAAAAATGAACTATTTTCAACAGAAAGTGTTACTTACGCAGTTTAACCAAAAAATGCATGGGAACAATGAGATGCAATCAAAACAACACATACTCCAAAAATAAAAAAATAGCATTCCCGTATCCTTGTAAAGATGAAAACTCACCGCTAAACCATTTGTATAATCGAAACAACTGCAAGACAAAAAAAAAGGGACAGGTTAGGAAAATATATGACAGATATAAACTATAGTATTGATATATGTGGCATTTATGTTTGTGAAATACGTCATCTAATTGTAAGTTACTTGTTCAATCGATCTGAGGGAATTCACAAATGAAAAGTTAATAAATATGCAGCAGTACAGGTGGTGATGACAATGATACTTCTGCGTTTCCAATATCAAGCATGGTCCCTGAATCTTATTGACTATAGCTTCGGGGACATCTGGTACAATTAGAATCAGAAGTGGAGATTACCATGTATTTAACGACTCTCTCCTAAAGCCTCAAAAACATCTATAAAGTTCAATGCATGTGCACACAATGCTTTTGATAATGTCAACGTGTGCTGATTGTGTGTGTGTGTGTGTGTGTGAGGGAGAGAGAGAGAGAGAGAGAGAGAGCAATTGTTTATCTTTCCTTTTCTTTGCATATTTAGTGTACATCCACTGCAATCTTATCCTCAAGGTTGCTAGTCCTATTTAGTTGCTGATGTTCTTTCTTAATATCTAAAGGTATGTCTACAGCAATTTCAGAAATGAATTTTCCTTCACCAAAACTGTCTATCATACCTTCTAGTTGTTGAATCTAATTCACATAAAAAAATATTCAAAAACTACTAAGTATTACAAAGAAAAGGACAAACATTACCTATAACAAGAAGGAGCAATTACATCAACCAACTCATTTGCTGGCAGAGAGAAATATGGAACCTGCTTTGGTTAAAATATGAAATGAGATGAAGTAGCATGAATGGGAGAGTAAATACCAAATTGAACATACGAGGACCACTTTTACCTCTTCAATATGACCATCCAAATGCTTCAAGTGAACCTATCAAGAGTACAGGAATAAAATTTAAGAAATAATATAGCCAACTAGCCTGTTAAGAAATGCTCACCCTAGGATTAGTTGGCATATAAGAAAAGATAAAACAATTAGTGTCCATTTTACTATCATAAGCATATAATCTAAAACAGATATAAGCCTGCCAGACCACACCACTAAATTATTATAAAAGTAAAATAAAAGTATCCATGAAATCTTTCAGAAAATTTGTGAAAAGCCCAATCCCACAGAACTCATCCAAGGTTGATCCCCTTTTTCGAAACAAGATTATTGCTATAAGTGTTAAACAAAGGGTGTGCAATGGCACACATGACCACCTTGAAACATTGCTCAGACCTTGGGCTCTTCTAATAATGAAATTAGTACCTTTTATGATAACTCATCTAAATCCTGTACTATATACAGACCAAATATTCAATCGCCACAAAATCTACATAAAGAATTTCTTAGTGCAAACCTTGTAATCTTGCATAAACTCATAATGAAGAACTGTCTCCGGTTCACTACTTGCAGCCTTTAAAAACTTATCAAGCCCTTCTCGAGTCCCATTGTCCACTGTCAAACAAGAGCATCAGCACTGATACAAATTCTACTACTTGTTACTGATGTCATTTACTAGAACGAGGGCATTATATAGTTGTTGACTACATACATATTTAATAAATAATGATGCTGCGGTTGATGATATGATGATTATGATTACAGAGATAGTAAGATACAGTTTATTATAGTAGTTCATCTATGCCATGTTTAACATGATGTCATGGCAATTATATATATATGTTTCCTCTGGGCGAGTAATAGACATAAGTAAACTTGATGGCTAGACTACTCGTCGAAATCGAGAAACATAAAAAATAAAAAAATAATAATGCATACGGCTTTTTACTAACCACAATTTGTGCCTAACACATAGAGCTTGTCCAAATTTAAATGGTGCTCCACAGATCGTAATGCTGCAGTTTAAGAAATTACTCTGCATTATGATAGTACAAGTCACAACAGAGAAGGCCTGAAAGTAGAACTTGCAAGATTATATTATAAATGCTACCTTGCACCTGGCAACCCACACCACAGAATAGAAGTTTCTTTACACCTGCAGCCTATTTTACAGGAAAGGCAAACACTTGCGTCACTAAAACTCATAAGAAACGTGCAATTTTGTGACAACGAAGGAGCAGTGTAGAATAAACAAATGTGTGCCTGCACACACACATACACACATACATAGACCAAACAAAATGAACTTCTGAAGAGTGAAACCAGAACAAGAGTTATTATGCCTAAAATCTATAAACAAGAAACAAAATCTGAAAGGTAAAGAACAAACCCTCCAACATGGGAACCCACAAGTTAGGAACGCTAAAAAGCCATATACATGATAGACATACAACTTATGTTTTGTCAAAGGAATCTTCCTCCTCATTGGCAGTCCTAGCCACCTTCAAAATACTATACCCACAAAACCCCATTAACCAGTGAGTGTATGTATAAGGAACAGGGAAATCAGCTCTGGGCGTCTAATAATGGAGGAAGTGTTACCCTCCAAAACTTTATGGAAGAAAAAGAGAAGTGCCAAAGGAGGGGCGCCGTATTTGAATAAATTAGATCTGTAGTTATAGTCACAAGACTCACAACTAACAAGAAGCAATACCAACAATTGAGATTTAAGCTCCATAAAAGGATGGTCCATCACTTAAAGGACAGAAAAGTCCTAAACAAAAAACCCAGACCACAAAGGATGCTATGCTCTTATTAAAGTTGACTCAACCACAAAGCATGTTCGTTAAATAGCACAGGAAATAGTAAATTAAGATTTGTGTCACTAATGAAAAAGAAAACCAGCCACCTCAACTAGGGCAAGGGTATTAAGATTAGGAGATAATGTCGGCTTGACACCTTTAGCAGCTAGAACTTCCTCTGGTGTCCTGTTGAGAAGGGGGTAAAGAGAAATGACATAATGAGGATGGAATAACAATAACCAGAAACAAAAATTGTCATTGAGAAAAATCAAAATGGTAGAAGAATTTTGTCTCAAAGAAAATGAACTAGATGCAAACCTTGCTAATACAGGCCGTGCAGTAAATCTGTCGTTTGGGTCACTGTAATAATTAAAACCATATGATAATTAACATTCCAAAAGGGGAAAAAGGAAAAAGGATTGAATAGGATAGATGAGTCCATAATGTTATCCACTCCAGTAAATTCAGGCCAGGACCTCTGTACACAAATTACGGCTTCTACCATGCCTGATTTTAGCATTTCTATTGCAATAGTTGTTACTATTCCTGTCCACTGAGCTCCTGCCATCAAAGAAAGCAATGCAACATTTTCATATTACAGTGACGAGAAAAATCAGACGAGACACAAAAGATGCACTACAAAGCATTTGACTCAAGAAATTCTGACACACGATAAAGAAATTATTTACACAAATTGCAATTTATTATGAGAATTCATAAAGTTCAAAATTTTAAAAGTTAAATAAATAAAACTCAAAATTAAACTGGAAAAGTAGGTAGAATTCCTAGTAATGAAAAATGGGATGACTTAGATGCCTCAGATGAGGTTCTACAAACTAACACTACCAATCTCCCTTGACAGTAGACTTAAACTATAGCGATGATGAATGACTGATAAAACAAAATTACCTCAACAGGCATCACTTTACGAGCATACAACAACTCCTCATAGACACCCAAGTACATTTCATCCGAGGAACCTGTTTTTCTCCCTCTACCATGAACTACAGGTTCCAAGCCCTGAATGGGAAAACAAAAGGGTACATGAATGCTGGAATATCAAAGAAACAACTTGTGTTTTTTATTGAATTAACCAACAACGCTAGGTTACTATAAAGTATAAAAATCCAAAGCTATGTAGTTCCACAAGTCTAGATGATGATTTAGTTAAATATGAAAAGAAAACTAATAGTAATGATAATAAAGAATTCTAATGACAACATTGGTTGTAGTTCCACAAAGAAACAACATTGGTTGAAGTAAAAATTTGGTCTCGTAGCACCTCTAACTTGAATTTCAAGAATCAAGACTGATGAATAAAATGGAAATCATGCATGGCAATGGATCATTAAAAAAATTATATTTTGAACGCAAATTGAAGTTCGATCGTTCCACTGCACTTCATATAAGCACTTCAAGGTGTTTGGTACATGATATTAGATTACTCGAGCATTTACTGTGCTCTTAATTAGTTTCAGGATTTCAAGAAATGACACCAACTTCCATCTACTATTTAAGAGTAAAAATTCAATGAAAGTATGAAAAATTGGGAGAGGAACAAGAACTTACTTCAATCTTAGACATTCCATCTCCTAAGAAAGCACAGGCTTCCTTGACGTGGGCAATGTAATATGTGTCGCACAACCCGCAACGACTACCAAAAGACAAGATTCAGAAAATAAAGAAATAAATAAAAATTCAAACTTTAAATGCAAAAATTCAAATTTATAAAAATTAAAAGTGGGGTAATGAAAGGAAGTGAAAGAGCTTCAAAAATGAACCTGCAGTGGTCTTTAGCCGGGTAAGTGCCACCAGAAGGAATGGGTCTGGAGCGTTGCCTCCAGTCCTCTCTCAGCTTCACTGACTTTGAGTTGGGTTTTCCATCTGTTCCACCACATAACACAACACAAACTTTGCTGTGAAACAAACACACAGATACACAAACAAAGGCGCACACAGAGAGTTTTGGGGGGTACCTTTAGAGGAAGAGGAAGATGAAGATGAAGATGAGGAAACAATGGAGAGTGAGAGAGGAAGGGAAGAGAGCTTGGCAATTAGAGAACACATTGCAGCTGAGAGAAACCCCAAGCCAACAATAATGCAACTGAAACGGAGTGAGAGTGACTACAATGTGCTGAGGCTGTGTGAGCCGCATATTTCTTTCTAACAGTCTGCCCTGGTGCTTCATAAGATTTGGTCACTCGTGTGACCGGGTGCACCTCTTATTTTTCAATAAGTTTTTTGTTTTACGTTATGTACTCAAACGGTCCCAAGTTGTATTTTGGCCCATCAACTAAATTATTCGTTCAAATAGTCTACTAACTTTTAATTAATCGGCACATTGATCCTATCGTTATATTTTAACGAGGGTAAATTACTCAAATGGTCCTCAAACTTATACCCGATTTACATTTTGGTCCCTCAATTAAATTATTCGTTCAAATGATCAATCAACTCTATATTAATCGCTCTCTATTGATCCTACTGTTACATTATGTTAATGTTGCCGTCAAATGTAAGGGTAAAACTGTCCATAACCGTCCTATGTTCCCCAAATATGTGATAAAATGGAGATAAAGTGGTGATACATAGGTGATAAAGGGGTGATACATATGTCAAAAGTCTTATTTATCCCCACAAATGTAGCATGTGCTGCTTACATGACTAAATTTAACAGAAAATATAATGGTAGGACCAAAGCGCCGATTAGTAAAGAGTTTGTGGACCATTTAAACGAATAATTTAGTTTATGAACCAAAATGTAAATCGGATACAAATTTGAGGATAATTTAGTTTAGGGACCATTTGAGTAATTTACAATGTTACCGTTAAATATAAGGATAAAACAGTTTAATTAAATAAAATACTAAATAAATTAAAAACTAAAATTATAGAATTAAATTATATGTAAAAACTCTTCCCACCTCCTTCTTCTTCAACATTTTTTTGTTTGAATTGGTGCATTTGGACCTCATGATATTGTTCATTGAAACCAATAATTTTTTTGGATAAATTTCTCAAATGGTCCTCAAACTTGTACTCGATTTAAATTTTCATCCTTTAATTAAATTATTTGTTCAAATGGCCCATTAACCATATATTAATCGCCCCACCTCCTTCTTCTTCAACATTTTTTTGTTTGAATTGGTGCATTTGGACCTCATGATATTGTTCATTGAAACCAATAATTTTTTTGGATAAATTTCTCAAATGGTCTTCAAACTTGTATTCGATTTACATTTTGGTCCCTCAATTAAATTATTCGTTCAAATGGTCCATTAACCATATATTAATTGCTCAATTGGTCCTATAGTTACATTCTGTCAACGTTGCTATTAAATATGAGGACAAATGGTCATTTGTACGTTAAAAATAAACAATATTGAAAAATGAATAAAAACTCTCTCCTCTCTCTCTCTCTCTCTCTCTCTCTCTCAAGCTCCAACCCCAAAACTATCCCACAACCACTCTCCACCCAAACCCATCCAAACAACAAACCCCCCCTCCAGGCCATGAACCCAAGTCCTAGCTCTTCCCCACCTGCCACCCAAGGTTTAAGGACCATTTGAGGAAATAATCATTTTTTAAGTATCACAATGACAGGTATATTGCGATAGGAGATTCGATACATGTTTAACGTTATTAACCAATAATATCAAGTAAGGTTTTAAGTAATTTGGGTAATTTGCAATAATTTTTTTTTTTTTTCCTTGTTCTTTCTTTTTGGCTTGATGTTTGAAGAGGGCTCGTAGAAATGGATGTTTCTGTTCTTCTTTTTTCCTCATAATTAAATGGAGTTGAAATCTCACAAATCTACATTGCCCAAATTCAGGTTGGGCGTCTAGTCTGTCGGTTGCAGCACCACCATACTATTCTCAATTAACCACAAATAAACGTGGTGAAGTTTTGTTTTTTGTTTTGTGGTGTTATTTATAGAATCGAAAAATAAAATCAATTTAGAAACCGTAAAAGTCTACTTGTTAGAGCTCCATCAACAATAGAAACCAAATTATTTGAAATGTTTCGTTTTTAAAGGATTACAGCAACAAGCAAAAGCACCCAAATCGAAAATCAGGGCCTTCTGATTATCATCAAAGATATGGGGATTGTATGGCAAAAAAGACAAGTTACAATAACCTTTTCCAACAAAACCCAAGTGATCCAACTTCGCAATCAATCGCACTCAAATTATAGAAGTAAACAAGAAAATTAGCGAAATTCATAAAATAACTGAGAAATTATCGTTGGGTGTATTCCTGAATCCCTGCCTTTATATCGGAAAATACCCCCACCTTCAAATGAAAACTTTCCCAAGAAAAAGCCCTCAAACAGGGGACAAATATCACCATTTAAAGAAAATGACACCTGAGAACCAAATCGTTTCTTTCATTTCGTGGGGGCGTTAGCCAAAGGTAAATGGATGGCGGGTAACAAAGACTGCCGAAAAAACGAAAAAAAAGGAGAAAACACAGGTCGTACAATTTCTTCGTCTGATACAACGGTATCCCCTCTTTCGGGATACCACCAAATACCCCCTACAACTATAAAGATCTACAACCAGTAACAGTAACGAGGGACTTTAATTCAGTTTCAAGAAATGATACTCAGATATTCAATCAATGGAAGGCCTCTAGGACAAGATCATTTTCTTTATTAAAAAAATGGACTGTAAATTGACCTCAAAAACATATACAAATGACGCCCGGCATGACGCCAAGGGAGGCGAAGGAAGGCAAAACCGGATCAGAGCATGAGGATTGTTGAGACGCATATTGACTTGCAATCGCACAGAAGATACTAGTTCTTCGCTTGAGGCCTCCTCTCAGAAAAAGCTTCATAATCCATCCCCACTCTTTCCAATACTACACTGAGAATAATAGAGCAAGATGAATTTACTATATATCCACTCCATGAATTGCAGAAACTACAATTAACGTTCAAGAAACATTATTGCACTCTGGCTTAATTACACAGCTCTGGACCAAAAATTCCTTTCTAATAGAGACAAAATAAAGTATTAAAAGGCACCAAAAGAATAATGGTACTTTTGCGGAATGTGTACCTGAGCAGCCAACTATAAATAAAATTTTCAATCATAAAAACACGGTACTCATCGCCCTCATATGCATATGGAGTATTGGCGGACATATCAACATGCTAGGTTGGCTACAATAATATTCTCGTTACGATAATTAGGGGCAGTAAGAGCTCAATATCGGAGTTTGGGCTTCAAGTTTGCGGGAAATCATTGTTCAGCGCCGTCATTCATGAAAACAATACGGTCAATTGTATGAGGATTGTGGACAACAAAAAAATAGAGCCAGAACAATCCATTATCAAAACGAACTCACTGCTATATAACAAGTACGTCAAACACATGATCCACTTAAAGTATGACCAGTGATGCGGGTAGTGATGTCCCTCTTGGTAACAAGAGAGGAACGTCAATTCCATGTGTAACGGACTTTCACCAAACTTACACAAAATCAAACAGTACAGAGGACGCCAGACAGAGTCAGGTTCAAACCCATCTGAAAATACGAAAGTAGTCGGCTAAGATGACAAACAGCATTCCCATGGAATGTATTTTGTGCTTGAACGAAGCTTGTTCCATTGGATCAAAAACCAGTAAAACAAAAAACACAATAGCTTGGTCACATCCAATGTCCACAAGTTCGAAGTCACATAAAGAAAGCATTAGGACATTCTTTCAGTCACAGATTCAATTACCCGTAAATATATGGATCAAGCTGAAGAAAGATTTGACCAAAAAACAAAGAAAAATCGAAGAACGCTAAGAAAAAAAAAAAAAAAAAAAAAAAAAAAAAAAAAAAAAAAAAAAAAAAAAAAAAAAAAAAAAAAAAAAAAAAAAAAAAAAAAAAAAAAAAAAAAAAAAAAAAAAAAAAAAAAAAAAAAAAAAAAAAAAAAAAAAAAAAAAAAAAAAAAAAAAAAAAAAAAAAAAAAAAAAAAAAAAAAAAAAAAAAAAAAAAAAAAAAAAAAAAAAAAAAAAAAAAAAAAAAAAAAAAAAAAAAAAAAAAAAAAAAAAAAAAAAAAAAAAAAAAAAAAAAAAAAAAAAAAAAAAAAAAAAAAAAAAAAAAAAAAAAAAAAAAAAAAAAAAAAAAAAAAAAAAAAAAAAAAAAAAAAAAAAAAAAAAAAAAAAAAAAAAAAAAAAAAAAAAAAAAAAAAAAAATTGTCAATTGTGAAGTTGGTGCCCAAAAATGATATGACAAATTTGTATATTTAAAAGATATAGCCGCACGGCTTTGCTTTCTAAATACATTTGGATATTTAAAAGTATCGCCGTTCGTCTATACCCGTTAAATATTAATATATTCGAATATTTAAGAGTATGGCCGTATTTAAGAGTATAGCCGACCGGCTATACCCTTTAAATATTTTCGAGAAAAACGCGAAGCTTCCACTAGCAGACGACGGAGCTTGCAGAAGCCATTTCGCTTCTCTATCAACTCGAGCTTCGATTTGTTTTCTTCGGTTTCGGCTGCTTCTTCCTCCTTGTTCGCCCGGAAAAAAGACCCAAACCCGCCCAGCAGGCCCGCCCAGCCGCCTAGCGCCCGCCTAGCCGCCTAGCTCCGCCTAGCCGCCTAGCCGCCCGCCTAGGCCGATTTTTCGAAAACAGAGATTGACTGAAAGTCTGAAACCCGAAATTGAAAAAGTTTAGCTGCAAATTTGAGCTTGAGATTGAGATTGGGAAGCCGAAGCAAGCACAAGTCAGGTCCATAGAAGAAGAGATCATTAGACTCTTAATTCATCTAATTCCATTTGCTGACTTGGTGTCTGTCTTCAGTGGAAGGAAATGATGAAGCTATCCTATCATGGAGTTTCTACGGTCTTGCCAATAACAAGGTTCGGTTTTTAGGCCCCAATCTCAAATTCTGACTATTTATTTTTGGTTTGGTTAAGCAAAAGATTGATTGGGTTTGGTTCTTCTTGCTTGAAACTTGATAAATCTTTATGCATTCAATATTCATCCATTGATGGTTCTTCTTGGTTGGACTGCTTTTCATTCTTTGGATATCCAAATTTGAAAAAAAGCGGTGCAGGAGCAGTGTGTCATGCACATCATCTCACATTCCTTGAGGTTCATACTTGTGTTATACCAGGATTGTTCTGTACTTGGCAATTTCACCCCAGAGTACTTCTTAAAGATGTCTCCACTGCAATTCAGTTGGCTCTTTCTCGCACAGCTATATGACCAATCCACCAAGTATATGCCAAATTGAAAGCAAGTATATAATATTTGGTTCCGTTTGTATGTCACAGAGAGACTCATTGGCTACTGATGAGAGGCTTAATGCTCTAGAAGAAGAGGTTCACATCTTTTTCAATTTATTTTTTGCAATTTTCAATTCAATGAAAAAGTAGCAGAAATGGGCTTTGCAATGCTTTTTAGGTACGGCTTCTGTGGGCTGCATCAAGAAAGTACAACTTCGATCTTCATGTTTTAGAGTCTAAAGCACAAGATGCTGAGGATAGACTCGAAACGGTTGCCTCTCAGGCTCAAAAGGTCATGCACTGATGTACTCAATCCATCTTTGGTCTATGGCTATGAGTGTGTGATATGTTGTTAGTGTGGGGTTCATTTTGCCATTGGCTTCTTTCTCTTTGCTTCCAGATGGCTGACATTGTTACAGAACAATGGATTCAAATTCAGCGGCTTGAGCAGGCTCCTCATATTATACAAGTTTTTGGCTTCAGGTTCTTTATTTGCTAAATTCATAAGTTTTGCTGAATTAATGGGGCACAACACGGCATGAGCACGAATATTAGTGGGCCATGCTCGCGGCAAGGCACGAAAGGTTGGGCCGTGCCGGAATCAAAAAATTAGTATCACAGTGATAGAATTGATATTTGACCTTCTCTAAAGATAGATGACGTGGACTGAAATAACATGAGCTTCCGTAGAGAATGGCGGGCGACGCAATCCCGCGTTTTCCTGCCCCCGCCCCCCCCCTTCCACGTACCCCCCCCCCCACCCCCCCCCCCCCCGCCCCCCCACCCCCCCGCCCGCCCCGCCCCCCCCCCCCCCCCCCCCCCCCCCCCCCCCCTCCCCCCCCCCCCCCCCCCCCCCCCCCCCCATCCCCCCCCCCCCCCCCCCCCCACCCCCCCCCCCCCCTCCCCCCCCCCCCCCCCCCCCCCCCCCCCCCCAACCCCCCCCTCCCCCCCCCACCCCCCACACCACCCCCACCCACGACCCCCCCCCCCCCCCCCCCCAAACACCCCCCCACCCCCCCCCACCCCCACCCCACCCCCCCCCCCCCCTTAGCATCCACACTCGCCCCCACCCCCCCCCCCCCCCCCCCCCCCCCCCCCCCCCCCCCCCCCACAACCCCACACGACGCGTAGCAACGCTGAACGGCACAGGGACCCTGTCCAGAGGCGGGGCCGGCGGCCCCCTCCGCACGCGACACCCAACGCCCCCCGGGATTAAATGTTTTAGTGATATTATATATTTAAAAGCAATAAATGAATGAAAAAAAAAAAAAAAAAAAAAAAAAAAAAAAGAAAAAGAAAAAAGAAAAAAAAAAAAAAAAAAAAAAAACAAAAACAATAAAAAAAAAAATTAAAACCAAATTTATTTTACGAAAAAAAAAAAAAAGTATTTGAATTCAGCTTAGCTGATTGTGATGTCAATCAAGTATTGTGGACCAACTGAAATTTTCTTTTGCTGTAACTTCTGCAAGATGGAATCTGTGCATTGACTATTTCAAGATTTTAGATTGGTATGACAGGCCGCTCATCTCTGTTTTACATTTATGATGTCGCAACTACCGTACGGTCATTCCTTATGGAAAACCTCCTGGAGATAGTGTGACCACTTGAAGAATACTTAGCTTGCAGAATTTTCAAAAAGAACCCTATCTTTCTTGAAATCAATTGTAAAATATGCAGGCTCTTTTTGAGCTTTTGCAATGCAAGGCAAAGTAAAAATTGATACACAATTTGTATAGGTTAGTATCATGTACTTGCGAAGGGGTGGTGACTACATCTTTATATGAATATATATATATATATATATATATCATGTTGAATTATTGGGTGGCCTGATCCCTTTTTGGGTGCCTTGTGTTTTTAATCCCAAAGTGAAGATTTAAAAAGCCAAATAGTTCCTCAAAGAGGACTTGGTATGGGGTAGCCTCCCCTCTCCCTAAACACATGCTAGTTCTTTCACTTCATAACCTGCAAGGTGAGTCTTGTTTATGGCAAGGAGGTGCAACTCATTCTTTGAATTTGGATGTAAGTATCTGACAATGATCTCAACTCCTTCCCATCTGGAATCTGCAACAATTTGCTTCTCTGTTTTTCCCACCCAGCAGCACCCCACACAAAAATATGCAGGGCCAAAACGACATCGATCGGTGGAATGTGTGCAGGTGTTCTAGCCTTGTGACTTCGAGTTTACCAGTAAATTTATTGGACAGCAAAAACATGAACCTAGAGCTGATTGACAAGTGGAGAAATTTGGAGATAGTCCAAAGGCTCTGTTCATGGACGTGAGGCATTGTCAATTGTGAAGTTGGTGCCCAAAAATGATATTACAAAATTGTATATTTAAAACGTATAGCCGCACGGCTTTACTTTCTTAATACATTTGGATGTTTTAAATATACATTCGAATATTTTAAGAGTATAGCCGACCGGCTATACACTTTAAATATATTCGAAACGAACACGAAGCTTGCACTAGCGGATGACGGAGCTTGCAGAAGCCATTTCGTTTCTCTATCAACTCAAGCTTCGATTTGTTTTCTTCGGTTTCGGCTGCTTCATCCTCCTTGTTCGCCCCGAAAAAAGACCCAACCCGCCCAGGAGGCCCGCCTAGCCGCCTAGCGCCCGCCTAGCCGCCTAGCCGCCCGCCTAGGCCGATTTTTCGAAAACAGAGATTGACTGAAAGTCTGAAACCCGAAATTGAAAAAGTTTAACTGCAAATTTGAGCTTGAGATTGAGATTGGGAAGCCGAAGCAAGCACAAGTCAGGTCCTTAGAAGAAGAGATCATTAGACTCTTAATTCATCTAATTCCATTTGCTGACTTGGTGTCTGTCTTCAGTGGAAGGAAATGATGAAGCTATCCTATCATGGAGTTTCTACGGTCTTGCCAATAACAAGGTTCGGTTTTTAGGCCCCAATCTCAAATTCTGACTATTTATTTCTGGTTTGGATAAGCAATAGATTGGTTGGTCTGGTTCTTCTTGCTTGAAACTTGATAAATCTTTATGCATTCAATATTCATCCATTGATGGTTCTTCTTGGTTGGACTGCTTTTCATTCTTTGGATATTGCATTTCTGTTATAGATTTTGACATTCGATCATGCCCTCTTGTTTGTTGCTGAACCTACCTATCTCAGAAAATGGAGGGGCAGAAGGGTACAAAATCGAATAGCTTACCATATAATAGCTATTATTTCTAATCATATCACTGTTGGAAGATTTCTTTCTTCTTTTTTCCTTGGTGGCTTTTATTTTTCTTTCAAACTTTGTTTTAAACAGCAAGATGATTTCGTACCCAGTTCTGACGAAGCCATTCTTATGTAAATATCTTGCCCATTTATATTGGAATATCTTATATCAATCAGATCGCTGAACCACAGCAAGCACCCCCTTCCTCCATCTCAGATATCCGAATTTGAAAAAACGGTGCAGGAGCAGTTGTTCATGCACATCATCTCACATTCCTTGAGGTTCATACTTGTGTTATACCAGGATTGTTCTGTACTTGGCAATTTCACCCCAGAGTACTTCTTAAAGATGTCTCCACTGCAATTCAGTTGGCTCTTTCTCACACAGCTATATGACCAATCCACCAAGTCCCAGTCTTGTTGAAAGGTCAGTATAAATCATGTGATTTTGTTCAGTGCCAACACTTGTTCAAGTTTCAGTTTAGGATTTGCTTAATAATCTTTGGGTTAATTTAAACAAACGTGAATGAACTTGGGAGTGGGTGGAATGAATCATATTTGGAATAGCTTAGTAATTTTATAATTGAATAATTTAGTAATGAAGATGGTATGATGGAGTGAAGGTTTGTCTTTGTAGTTAATCATTGATTTTGTCAGATAAAATGTAAGTTTCGAAAATTCTATTTAGAGAGTATATCCGAGCGGCTATACATTTAAAAATTTCTATTTATATATTATGGCCGCTCGGCTATACTATTGAAATATTCTGTCAACTGTCCTATTTGCAGCGTATAAATAGAAATTTCGAATGTTAAATTTCGAACCTATTCGTCATACAGTGCATGGCTATGCATAATAAGACAGTTGACAATGTTAAACGTATGCCAATTTCTCCACCAACCTCATCCCTTCTTAATTTTACAAATATTCAAAATAGGAAATTAAGTTTTGTTGTGGATTTTTTATTATTATTTTAATTCCTTGGCATAGATGCTAGTTTGTCTGCGGTTTTCTACTACACTGCACCCGAGTTCCGAGCTAGCAAGTTCTAACTTCTAATCAATGAATTTTCTTTCATCAATCAAGTGAGGGGCTGGGTAGAGAGAGGGAAGGAATAATGGGGTTGGAGGAGGGGAATCTTTAAAGTATTATTTTTATTTTTAATAATTAAATTAAGTTTTTTATAAGATAATTTTTAATTTTTAATTTTTTTCTTCAAACATGGTACTTAGTTTAGCAAAATAATGGGTCATATTGGTGCCATGTCAGCATTTTTAATGGAGTTTTAAACAGACTTGACGGAAATGGGCAAAGTAGGACACAAAACAATTGTTAAATGGCAAAGTGGGTCACTTTAACTTTAAGGGGGTTTAATAGGAATTGACCAATGTTTCAGGGGGCACTATAGCACTTAAGACAAAGAGCAACGGTAAGATGGGCACTAATGTGGTACCGGCCGAAGGCTCTCCGATGCTTAAATTAGCTTAAGGACATAGTGAATAATAATTTGGACAGAATAAGGGCTAAGTAGCCGAATGTAACATTTACCTCATTTTAGGGACTTGCACCTCTATTTATAGATCTTGGGAGGTGTGCACCTTGAGTGGGATTTTGATGTGGGATTGTGGACATTGCCTTAGAGCAACTCCACTCATTTGCCCTTAGCCATGGCAATGGGGGAGCTAGGACAGCTACTATTCACGTGAATAGTAGTTGCCCTTTCAAATAGTATTTTCCGTTTCCACTCGTTGCCATGGCAAAGGGCAATTACTATTCATTTTTTTATTTTTTTCACAACTTTTTTTACCACAATAATTAATTTGGATAATATTTTCGGGTTCCTACGTGTCAATACTATTCATATCTCATAATCGGATAAAATTTTCAATTTCAAATTTCAGATAAATTTAAATAAAAAAAATGGCTGGTATTTATAGAAAAAAATTCATTAATTTTTGGGTATTTTTAAAAAAAATTTCCGAATTTTTTTTCAGTATTTTATTGCAAAAAAATTGGCTGCCGTTGGATTGGAGGAAAAAATCATATCGGAGAGCCCAGATGATGCCACGTGGCAACAGGAAAAAAAATCAAAATCAGTGGGGTACTGTAGCGCTGACGTCAGCAGCCCTCGTTTTGGACCTCCGGCTGAAGCTGCCTTCGAGCCAGCCCAAGTTGGTGGGTCCCACACTTCCCCCGGGCCTGGGCTGTCCGCTGGAACAACTTCCCCCCCCCAGCCTTGGGCTAGGCTGTCCGCTGGAATCACTCTTAGAGGCTGCCACGGGTCCTTTGTCCAGCCTAGTAAAACAGACACCTTCTTAAGCCGGATCAGTAGGTTGCATGGGCGGAACCAAGACAATGGCTGCCCTTGGCTGTAGCCCAGGGAAGGTTTGGGAAAAAAATAAATTAAATATATTTATAGCATAATATTTTAACTATATATATATATATATATACAATTTCAACACCAATAAGCATAGTAAGAGGTCTTCCACATTTGTATTTGGTGTCAAAGTTTGTCCCAACATCAATTTAAAAAAATTTCTATTAATTTGTCTCCAAAAAAGAAGCATTTTACTATAGAAAATGTAAGTACAAAAAAAAAATATTATCATTAGATTTTAAGCTAATAACTTTAGCTAGCCCACTCATTGAAAAATTTCTGGTTCCGCCCTTGGTAGGTTGGGTTGCCAAAAGCTCACCCTGCCAATGATTTGTACATGGGTAGGATTGCCGAAGGTTCACCCTACCGATGGTCGTTTTATGAGTCTCAATGCTTTGACTGGGCTTTGTGAGTCTCATTGTAGGTCCTACGCTCCACATGCAGAATAATTGGCTTGTCATATATGATATAAAGACGTAATATTAATAATATACACTCCCACTTGCGAGTTTAATTTTAGTTGAATTAATATATTATTTAGGCTAGTTTAAATGCACATTAATTAGTTCCAATTCACCAATTAAATTTATATTTAAATTTGATGTTTGGTATTTGACATCTCCTTTGGAGATGCTCTAAAGTTCAAATTTATTTTCAAGTAGTAATTTGACACAAAAAAATTCAGGTTATGAAGTCAATACGGATTTCTTTCTGTCGAAATGAAGTGAAACGCAGATGGAAAGCTTAGAGTTATTGCTCAAATTTTCCGAACGAAAATAGTGGTTTTTGTATTCTTCTAAGAAAAAAACAAAAACAAAAAAAGGCAAACCTGCTCCGCCGCTTCAGAGGCAACGGTAACTAAAACCCAACGGGTGAGTCGCGTACTAGATTTGGGCCCACACCCTCTAGAAACTAGGCGAAATAAAAGAAAAGAGTATGAAACTGGGCAATGAAGGGGCCAACCAACCTTGTGTCTTGACGTTGTTTGTTTCTTTACCAACACCTTCAATCTTTATCAATCAAAAGATCATCTTCCTCTTCAATCTTTCGTCCATTTTACTTTACATGATTTTTCATCATCAAAATTCACATCCACAAACCCAAAAACATTTATTAGTTTATCTATTTTGGAAAGCAAGTTTTGTACACGTAATTATAATTTATGATAACCCTGTTGTTTGTATCTCATTGGCACAATGGCAACTTTCTTGTGGGCTTGGGAGGATTTTTTTTTATTTTTTAAATCAATATTTATGTTCTGGGTTTTCTGTCTAATTGAACATTGTTGCATGCAAGGTGTGGACATGAGCTGTATAGGTCATGCCTGTAAACCAATTTTCAATGCATGCTTCATACGAATAGTCAGAAAGGGAGAAGACAAAAGGGAACAATAGAAAATTATATAATGCACCAAATGTGTCCTGCTTTGAGAGTAATGAAGGCTCTCAGTCTCTGAAAATATATTATATGTCGAAATTTTTTGAAGATTATGCAAGGGGTTTCCTGGTTTCTAAGATGTTTGGAGAAGGCATCTTGACATCACATAAAAGGACATTAGAAAAGGGTTCATGGAATCAGCGGCTATGAGTGCTGCAACAATTTAATATGTTACAGCTGTCTGCTTCCGATGACCCTTTTGCCAAAACCATACTCATATTACTTGTGCATAATTGGGAAGTCTACTTAGTCCTTCCTTATATAGAAGTGATGAATGACCTTGACACTTCATTCTTGCTGAGCACTGAACAGTGTCAAAATCAAAGCCTTACACTGCACTCCAAATATATAGGGTGAGAGGTCAGTATTTTGCTCTCCACAAGTTAACTGTTTTCTTCTTTGGATATTATTAACTAATTGTAGCAATCTTTTGTTATCATGAAGGAATTGCTTCTATTTATTGCTTGGTTTTGTTCCCATTGGTACTGGCTACTTTCCAATCCATTCTTCTGCATATAATTTGACTTCCTGATAAGGGTATCACTTCAAAAGGTACTTCTTCTGCCTTAACATACTGAAATTTTCAATGTTTCCCTCATTGTTCTCAGATAATAGTATTAATGTGAAGTTTTTGTTCTCAGTTTTGCTTGATAGTTTGAATTATTTTGAGTTCTGCACTGTCAGGTTTTCTGATTTTTACTATTGTGATGTAAAATGGGAGTTTGGTTAAGTTTTTCTTCATCTTCGTCTACTTTTTCTCATGGCTTCCTCTCTTTTGACATTGAGGTTGTATGCTTAAAAAGACATTCAGAGTTAGGTAAGGAAAAGAATGCAACAGTAAAAGAAACTATGTGATACAATGCATATTCACCAACTTAGATTTGATCTATGGTTTTCAATTTACCTAAGTGGAAGTACTCTTTTACTTTGGATGGATGAAGTTTGCCAAAGTAACAGAAAATCTGTATTTTTCATTTATCTTAGCACATTGACAAATTTTTTACAATTTTCTTTTCAATTACATAACTTTTTCTATGCTACACATCCAGTTTGAGAACAATGTGTAAACTTGTTAAAAATGAAGTTACATCTTAGTGCTTTAAATTGCAGAATGATTACATCTGCTGAAGCAGTTGAAGCTATGGTAGAGGTTGTTCCTTGTGAAGAAGTTCCTGAGTCATTGGAGAAAAAGAGAATTGATTACTTGGCAGAAAGGAAAAGGCCGCTGCGAGCCCGTTATGCATATGGCATAATCTTCTTAATCACAAGTCTTTGGGCTTGGTTTGTTCGTGACTATGCGCAAAGGGTTTTACCTGAGCTCCATTGTATGCAACTGTTCTCCCCTTCTCAAAAGATCTGGATTTTCTTCTTACTTTAGTTTGGTCCATACCATTATCAAATTTATACAAATCACAAGCTCCTAATTCAAATACTGTAACTGACTTCTGCAAAGCCAATATCCCTATGTAGCTTCTAAAGTAGTTTCACTTTACGGATTCTGCTAGACTTGTGATCTTTATCTTATGTTAAATTCCACAGACAAGTTCCTTTGCACATGAACAACATTTAGAAACTGAAATTCTAATCCTGTCATGCATTATTGGAAGTGATTCATTTACACATAATTACAGACTAGAAAAGGTATATATAATGATGCTTTCTGTGCTGTGCTTCTAAAATTTCTTTTGCAGATATGAAATCTTGTGGATCAGGCGGAAATGACTGCTTTCATACACTGGGAGTTCTTCGTGTGAGTTTAGGAAGCTTTGTATCTTTTTTCTGGCTGATTCATAAGATTAAGTTTAACTGCAACCCCTTATAAATTGGTTAACCAATACTGCTGTACCCTTCAGCATGAAGCTCAATTGGAAACTACGGATGATGGAGAAATAATGCAGTCATAATCTTGTGTTTGCAGGATAAATGTGTTATCATAGGATGGATAACAAAATAACTCAGGCCTATAACTTGTATTATCCTCGTTTTAAAATATAATATTCATTTTCAGCTACAGATTTCCTACCTGTGTTTCTGTCCCCTCAAAGAGTGAACAACCTTAACATCAAAATCAGATATTTTTCTTTCTAATGTTCCTCACTACATCTAATACAAGAAAACTATGTGAAGCTCGCAATGCATGGCATTCTGGATGGTGGGGATTGAAGTTTTTCATATTACTAATATCGATGGTGGTTCCACTCTTCATTCCTTCAGATTCTGTTCAATTATATGGTACGTTAATTTGACATCAATCACGAAACACTTCATATTTAATACCATATTCTTTTGTCTTTCTTTATACTAGTCCTTTATGCATCAATTGAGAAAGAAGCATGACTTACTTGGTCCATCTGATGTTAGAACATGTGAGAATAATCTCTTTCAATGCATTATTCTTTTCAATCATATTTACAAGTAGATACAATGGTCAATTAAGAAAAACCATGGAAAACAAAAATACAAAGTCTAGGCCTAAGAACATAATCTACTATATATGGGGGTTCTGTTACCATGGATATTAGTAGTTTCCTTCAAATAAACCACTCATGACCTATCTATTCCTCCTTGTTTGATGCATCTTGAAAAAGAATTTCCAAATTAACAAGTTTTTTTCCTATTTTCTTGCAGGTGAATTTGCTCGTGTTGGTGCAGGGTAATCTTTCAAATTCTTTGTTAAAATGCCTTGAAAGCCATTTATATATTCTACCCTTGCTTGAACTGGTTGCTAGCCTGGATAAGGCCATCTTTAGTGCTTTGTTCTAACCTGCTCCACCGTAGCATAAAACATTAGATCATGATTTGTGCAAGCGCAATCGTTATCATTACAGAAAATACTAATCTCAAACTCTAGTACAATTTGTTTTTCTTTACCTCACTTCTAAATCAGTTGCCTTCTTCTAGAGAGAATTATTTCTAAGATTTGAAAAGGACTAAAGAAAAGCAACCCTGATGTGGAAACTATCAAGTCAATATGGGACAGCTTAATCAACACAATTTCAGAGAGTGGTGTGAGAGTTCTGGAGTACCCTGTAATCAATGTTTAGACAAAAAAGAAGAAGAAGGAAAACAAACTAATGAACAAACCTATGGGTTTTCGCATCTGGAAATGGAATCTTGTTTTTAAACCTCCATTTTAGATCTTAGAAAACATCGATTCATCACCTTATTGAAATCAAGGTGTAGCATGTATAGTAGAATATATTCTTTAGTTCGTGAACTTGCACGTTTATTTGCTTTGAGTGTTTGGCTCATATCATGACTAACATTTGTTTGTGCTAGCTTCTCATGACAGGATTTTTCTCTTTCTCCAACTTATAAGTGTGATCCATTTTATTAATTGGTGGAATAAGTACTGGATGCCCGATGAGAAAAAGAAGCAGAGGTATGACTTTTTATTAACAGGAAAAGTAGACATTAGCTCAGATTTTTGGATGGCTACCATTTTACTGGTCATCCCAAAATGAAAAAATGGTCAGCTTATTACCTAATACAAAATAGAAACAAAGACTTCGTAAAGATCACAATAAGGAAATAGACCATTGTAACTATTGCTTTAGCCTTCATTTCTTCTCTTGGTGATAAATGCACTTAGTAATCTTCTTTTATATTCTACAGCTGCTCCCTTGGATTATTCATGTCTACACTGTTTTACATTGCTTCGATGAGTGGAATTGCATATATGTACTCATCACATGCGATGAAATCCTCATGTGTTCTCAACATAATTTTTATCACATGGACCACAATTCTACTTATTGTAATGATGGTTATATCGCTACATTCGAAGGTATACAGTGCTCTTCAAAACACTTCCATTTGATGTAAATTAATTACTTATCAACTTCGATTTGTGTTCCTTCTAGTTAAGAATAGATTATCGTTTTCCTTCTTAATACAGGTAAACAGAGGTCTTCTATCTTCTGGAATTATGGCTTCATACATTGTTTTCCTATGCTGGTCTGCTATCAGAAGGTTAGGACTTCAGCCATACATCAAGTATTAACTTGCTAATTCAGATTCAGCTAAAATTTCTACCAATGATTTATTTATTTATTCTTAAATCCTCTTTGCCTGTGCATTGTGCATCAGTTATATTGTGTAGGTGTAAATTTATGTCATAGATTCGTAAATTTTGGTCTAAATCCAGATAGTATTATGGTTCATTCAACATATTAGTAAGCGACTGCTCTTAAAATTTATGCTCAGTATTTATAAAGGTCTCTAAGAAGGTTTACTTTAAAATGAGCAGTATATGAAATTTTGGTTGTATTTCTTTTAGCTAACACTGAAGGCAAAGTGAAACATCCAAAATTTATGAAATGAGAAAGGCACTAGCATCTGTTTCTTTATAGGCTTTCATCACCTATTATGCCTTTTCCTTTGCAACTTGATTATCAAGACATTTAACGTTACTCTGGTTTTAATACATGGCTTTTCAGTGAACCTGCCAATGAAGAATGCAACAGACAAAAACAAGGGAATGTCAATGGTGATTGGAGTACAATACTAGTAAGAGCTGACTAGTTCTATTTCTTTTTTCTTCTTTTTGGTTGCCTCTTTTAGTTCCCTGTATTGAATGATAGTTTACAGACGCGGTTTTGTAGTACGAGTATATGCAAAACATGTTAAAAGAATCCAGCACTGAAAATACTAGCATCAGTTAATGATGGTCGGTTTTGGGTTGAACATGCACATACTGCTAGTCGGCTACAATGCAAAAAGCCACTGCTACCCATAGATGAAGTAAACTGGGAAAAAATTCAGCACTAAAAAGTGTTTGAGCACTAGAAAATTTTCTGGTTCCTTCATTATCCTTCTAAGTTGAAGAAAAGTATCCTCATTTTCTAATCAGAGACACTGATGAAATGATTGTTAGCAATAGCCCCACATCGCCTAGGTACCTTTGGAATGTGCAGTGTAAAAACATATTGGCATCCTTTCTGTGTAAGCCGGTTTGGATAATTTCTAAAGATGAGTTTAGCAATGACATGCACCAAATGTATTCAATATTAATCTCCATAGTGGTAATATGTTGTGTTACACTGTACTGCCTGCAGGGCTTCCTGATTGCAATATGTTCTATTGTTACGGCAACCTTTTCAACTGGGATAGATTCGCAGTCATTTCAGGTGAATACTTTCTCTGTATATAGTATATGTTCAAAGAATGAATTATATCCACCTTATTTGGTTGCTAAGAAAATGGCAGAGAAGAAAACAAAATTTAGGCGTAACAGTTTCACTAATTGTTTTGAGCCACTGGAAAACAAAAATTGCCTGTAACTTAATTTAGTGCTTCATACAACATGGCTCCATTGACGCAATTCTTAGATACATAGATTCTATTCATTGACAAAAGCGAAAGTAAGCGTGAAATATGCAGGGATTTTTCTTGCTGACTGCTAAAAGCAGCCAGGATCTTAATTCCAGTTATTTAGCCAAAAACTAAAAAGTACTTCTCATGCTATTTAGTTTCAAAAAGATGAAGTTCAAGAGGACGATGACATCCCTTACAAGTATGGATTTTTCCACCTAACATTTTCCTTGGGGGCCATGTATTTTGCAATGCTATTCATCAGTTGGAACCTCAATAACTCAGCTAAGAAGTAAGAAACCAAACTATCAGGTCCCCTGTCATTTAGATATCTCTGTTTTGAAAGGATTCATTTTGTATAATTTCGATTGTTGTACATAACATTCTGAAACAATCAGGTGGAGCATTGATGTTGGGTGGACTAGTACATGGGTAAAAATTGTCAACGAATGGTTTGCAGCTTCAATATTTCGTAAGTACATCAGTGTATATGAGTTCCTATTTGGATTGCTTCTGAACAAGGATTGTTTTTCATGTCTTGAGTTTTATTTCTCTACATGCAAAATCTGATAATACACTTTAGTCTGCCATAATCAACCTACATCATAATATGCCCTACTCAATATTTGGCATGAGTAACATCACAATATAGCCATTTTGATTTTCTTCTAAAAGTGCACTAGCAACCTTACTCAAAATTTGGCTGATCTACAAGTTACCATGCTGAAATTGTAAAAAAAAAAATCAGATAACTTGAAAGATTATTGAATGTTTGGTTTGTATTTTGGTTCTATTGGATTTGTGTTCTCTTGGAAAGACATGATGGGGAAATCAGAGCAACTTTTTATCTGTTCTATATCTTTGATTTTCTTCCAATGTTTGTATGCAGTGTGGACGTTGATTTCCCCAGTTCTGAGGCAGTCCAAAGTCATGGATCATGAAGAGCCTGTGCAGGAGCTTGATAACTCAGCTGTGCCATGATTGATTATGGAAAATATTGCAGATCTTTCTTGCTACCTGCTACATGGTCATTATTCTTTCGGTGTCAATTATTCTTCAAGCCAGTCACCAAAGGAGCAGAGAAAAACAAGTCTTTAATATTCCCTTGTTGGAAAATCAAGAAGAAGATGCCTGCAATTGAGTATTCACATATTTTGCACCTTAAAACATCAGAAGATGAAGAAAATACCATGGTTTTATGAAGAGGATTAATCATGTGAAGTGAACCACATGATGACTTATCTAATGTGCTTGGCATATTGTCAGAAGTCAAATTGTGAAATTTATCCAACATAATTTGTTAGCATTTCTCATAAGGTTATACAATTAATCAGTTCTGCCACATTGAATTACATGAAAACATTTGTATGTCATCAGGTCAATTTTCTTTCATTAGTCTGTGATACTTGCTGGTTTGGTTGCACCCAATGCACTATTGGCACATTCTCCCGCTGCTATCCAGTCAAACCCATATGTAGATCAAAAGTTTCATTTCTCTTTTTTCCTTCTAATTATAATCCAGTCAAACCCATATACATCACCTCTCAACCACTAATAGCAACCTTTTTAGCCTAATTTATAAGAGTTAATTGCTGTCTAGAATTTCCTAAAACAGAATAATGGCATGCTTTCTCACTAGACCTTTTCTACTTTCTATATAAAAGCAGGAGCCATTACCCAATTGAACACTCACCAAAACACCTTTCTTCTTCAAATCAAATCCTTAGAAATCATCAAGAGAGAGATACTTCAAGATGTTGAAGCAATCACCAGTTTGTTCCATTTTCTTCACTGTGCTAATTGCCTCAGTGCATGTACTGCTGGTCAAGGCAGCAGTTGACCCAGTCAAAGCCAGTGGGCATGAGCCAATTCTTGAGATGTACATGCATGACATTCTTGGGGGCAGCAGCCCTACAGCTCGGCCAATCACTGGCCTACTTGGCAACATCTACGGAGGGCAAGTGCCCTTTGCAAGGCCAATAGGGTTCCTTCCCCCACAAGGTGGCGTGGCCATCCCCAATGCCAATGGTGCCCTCCCAACTGTCAATGGCCTCAATGGCATTCCACTTGGCACTGGCTTAGCTGACACAACATTTTCAGGAAAACCAAGTGGCCAGGCCCAAACCCAGTTGGGCCCTGATGGGCTGGGCCTGGGCTTTGGAACCATCACAGTCATTGATGATATTTTGACCACAGCACCTGAGTTGGGCTCACAGACAATTGGGAAGACTCAAGGAGTTTATGTGGCAAGTTCAGCTGATGGATCGTCACAGATGATGGCTTTCACAGCCATGATTGAAGGTGGTGAATATGGTGACACCTTAAACTTCTATGGCATATTCAAAATTGGAAGCCCAATGTCACATTTGTCAGTGACAGGAGGCACTGGAAAATTCAAGGGTGCAAGTGGGTTTGCTGAGGTTAGGTCACTTATACCTCCTGGTCAACATGTCACTGATGGTGCTGAGACATTGCTGAGGATCATTGTGCATCTAAGCTACTGAATCAGATATGGTGTGGAAAATTTAACTGCAAGTTTGATTTGTTTGCTTGATCTACAGAGAATCTGGATGCAGTTTTCTTGTCAATGATTGAAGTTTTTCAAATTTGAATTTGTCTAATTTTGTCATAATGGTATTCTAAATTTTCTGTTGGATTTTGCATTGGCAGAAGAATGCAATTTATGTTTAGTTCATTTTCTGTCGTTTTCCTGTACAATTTACATACAATGAATTAATTGATAGGTAAAAGTTGTTGCTTGCTTTCAATCTTTTGATTTTAAATCCTCATGACTTGAAACTCTTCATGGCTTGATGACTTCATTTAGTTTTGACTACACACTCTCATTGCAGTGACCAGAGTTTCGAATAGGACATTCAACATAGGAGTACAGACCTTAACACTGCATCTTTGGTTTTTTCTGACAAAACCAACCACACTAAGCCAAGTTGAAATGAAACTAATAATTCAAATCCAAATTCTCAAACCTCTTGTAGAAAAATTTGGATCTGATTCAAATCCAAGCTCTGCAGCATATCTGTAGAAGAAGAACAAATAAAAAGGTCTTATAATATAAGTGTATACAGAACAAACCTAACAAACCAAAAACCTACCAGAATCATGGTTTCTGATAATTGAATTTTAGACCAAACTGTGCCTTCTTCCATAAAAAGCATCAAAGAATTGCTCCATTTTCTTCCAATCCAAGAAACAGATGTAAGTACAACATTTAGTTCTTCTACAATTGCACAAACTGTCATAGTAGTCTAAAAGAGGCAATGAATTATACATGAAAAGAGAGAAAACCTACTGGACAATGGAATTTTGTTTTTTTTTTTTTTTTTTTTTTTTTTTTTTTTTTTTAGTAATCATCTGTGAGCCATATGTTTTTGGCTTTTAGGTTAAGAAGCTCCCAGTCCTTGAAAAAATCTGCAATTAATGGACTATAGACACCAAAGAAGTGACCAATACTTTAGAAACCTTAGTTGGTTGTTCTGCCTACAATATGTAATCTCGGCTGTCACCATACTCAAATTCATCAAACCATTGTCTTGCACACTAGTATGGTTAGTCCAACTATCTCTTTTAAAATGCAAGTTATGCAACTACGTGTGCAAATCGATGGTTTGATGATTGTGACATGAACCATTGGTTAATATGAAGACTTGTGATATGGCAAATAAAACAAAAATACAAAGAATATCAATAATTTAAAATATAATTTCAAACAAACATGATAAAGTAAAACCGAGTATAGCCCCCCGGCGATACTATTTCTTAAAAATAAAAAATAAAAAAACAAGTATAACTGTATATATATATATATATACAGAGAGCTTCCATTGAGGGATCCCTCAAATAAGCTTATTTGAGGGACACCCCTTGTAGGGCCCACTCCGGATTGTATTTCACTAATCCAAACCGTCTATTTTGTAGATACACATTCAAATATCATTTCTACAAAAAATCACTTGAATCCGATATCATTTGACCATTCAATTGAGTTATTGAAATTTTAGTACTTTCTTGAAGCACCGTGTTCATTGATTTTGTAGGACACAATTGGATGTCGAAACGGTTTCCGATTTGTCTAATTTTTTGTAAGGATGATCTATGAATGAAGACCTAAAAATAGATGGTTTTGATCATTGGAAAAAAAATTGTAGGGTACCCTAAAGGGCGTCCCTCAAATAAAATTATTTGAGGGATCCCTCAATAGAATATATATATATATATATATATTAAAAGCCGAGTAAAGCCGAACGGCTATACTATTTTCAAGAAATTTTTTTAAAACCGCGTCTAGCGGTGCGGCTATACTATTTCTTTAATTTTCTTTAATAAAAACAAGTATAGCCGCACGGCTGTTCTATTTATTTAATAAAATAAAATAAAAGAGCCTCGTAAAGCAGTGCGGCTATACTATTTCTTTCCAAAAAAAATCGAGTATATCTGTGCTGCTTTATCAAGTAATATAATTTATGAAGTTAATTAAAATATTCAATACTAATTACTCACTAAAGAAATAATAATTAAAACATAATTATTAATGAAAATAATTAAATTGGGCTAAGATATTATTTAATTACCAAAAACAAAATTTATTGACTTAGAGATACTAAGTTTAAATTTATTTATTTTTAAAAACCTCTTTCGACGAAATTTGGTCAGCACAAATATTTCCCGGCGAAACTTTGTCAGATTAGAACTCTCCCAACGAAAATTCGTCGGCACAGCTGAATTTTGTCGGGAGAGGTCTAATCCTGCAAATATTTGCTGGTTGCTGACTAAATGTCGTCAGGACAGGTTTTCTCTCGTTTTTATATTTTAAAAATATAAAATTAGATATTTTAAAAGTATAGCCGCTCTGTAATACTCTATAAATAGAAATTTTAAACGTATAGCCGCGCGGCTATACTCTATAAATAGAAAATATAATATTTTAAACGTATAGCAGCACGGCTATACTGTATAAATATAAATTTTAAAATATACTCTATAAATGCGTAAAGCGTAGCTCTTCAACTCTCCATTAGTGAACATGTTTCCTTTGGAGTATATGTGCCATTTGTTTTCTCTTATATTGTTTTTAGTTTTGGAGTTAATGATATTGCTCTGGTTCAAAAAGATAAAATTTATCAACAGAATATGACTTAAATGAAAAATAAATATATTAATGTACTAAAAAACTACGATCTATATTGATGCCGTAATCATTGGAAGTTTGATTTCACACATCTAACATAGAAACAGTGGCTTTCTCAGAAAGAAATAATAATAATAATAAAAGGAATGCAATTGGGGATGCGATATTACATACAAAAGGCAGGTGGGCGAAGGGGTCGCAGGTCGCTGGTGGGCGAGGAGGTCACAGAGACACAGAGAGAGAGAGAGAGAGAGAGAGGAGGCGACGGCTCAGAGGAGAGAGAGAGAGAGAGGCAGCTTGGTTTTAAAAAATTTAGGATGCTTTTCCGTTTCCACTTGAAAATGTGGTGAAAAGAAAAGCAAAGTGAAGATTTCATATATTTGGGTTTATGTAGCATATGAGTAAATTCTGTACCTATTAGAAAAACAATGGTCCTGTTATTGGAGCTTAATTCCATCCATCAATGGATTAAGCAGAAGTGAATTTCCACTTTTATGAATTTCGAGCTAGCCTGGAGGGTAATGTTTTGAGATGTGATGATGCACGAAAGAATGATGTCATTACCAGTTTAGCAGTAAATTGAATAGCAGACTTATTTTAGGTATTGCTCCTTCGAGAGTATATTCTTTTCCTCTTTTATTATTATTGATGATGTTGATGATGGCGGTAGGAGTGAAGAAGTTGTGTTCGGAACAGATTAAGATGGGGTGGTATGCAAGAAAGAAATAAGGTCCACAAAGCAATATAAATAGTAATTGGAACAATCTTATTATTATTTTAAATTAAAATTATTACATATGCAAGACCTAATTGTCATTTATTTTTCTAGAGCGCAAGACATTCATGCTGCATGCAGCTAGCTAGGCAACAATTGCCAATCCCTTAATTAATATAATTATTCTTGGAGCAGCTCTCATAGCATGAATCCACGAAGCCTTTCACATAGCGCTTATCTACAATATCAAGCAAATAAAACCAAAATATAAAGCATATCAATGACCGAAATATAATTCAAAATGAACGTGATAAAGCTAGAGAGAGAGAGAGAGAGAGAGAGGTAGATCAATAATCCCATATGGAAATATGTATATTACCAGAATTGGAAGTGCTTGTGGAGGCAATAGAGTTGGCACAGTTATGTGTACAATTATACACAACATCTGAAGGCCTATGTTTGCATCTGATCATGCACATGCCAAGGCATATTGGGTTCATCAGGCACTTTGTCGCACATTTTAAACCACAAGAAATAAGATGACCATTTGGAACCACATGATTTGTATTGGAAGGATCAGAGACATCATCAACTTGACCAAGAGTGCTGCCATCATTTGGAACCGCACTTGTATAGGAAGGATTAATATCAGCTTGAGCGATTGCAAGCAAAAGCATGCTCATCAAAAGCACAGCCCTCGAGACACTAGCATCCATACCTCCTCTTTCTTTGTTTCAACTTTTTTTCTTATTGAACTCTATTTGATTGCCGGAGTTTGTTGGTGGAGGAAGTGGAAGCTATAAAGCCACAATTTATAGGGAGACCCTTTGGCCATCTATGGTTCTAAGCATGATTGTAGCTAATTACATGAGCTGTGATGCAGCATATATTGAAGCAATACATGCAGGACTATCATTTTGAGCATAATTGAAGGTGTCTCTCTTTTGATTTCATTTGATTAAGTCCGAAATATTTATCTGGTAAGTGTCAAATTATTATTAATTGGTGGATGTAATTTAGGCAGTTTGGTAGTATTCATAATATATATTGTTTTCTCATTATACGGAAATGACAGAATTATTGTTGATTTTCTTGATCAATTGCAGGTATGCTTTGATTTAGTTGATCTTACTGTAATGGAGCCTTTTTCTTTAAGATCAATTGCATTGAGTCCCTTTTGATTAAGTCTTTTTGTCAAGACAATTATGTGCCTAGTGATGTAGGTTTTCTGTGCTTTTAATTTGTCAACAGGGTCTAACCTAGTGGAAAAGTGTTTTGACTTGCAGACAAGAGGTCTCAGGTTCGAACCCCCACGGCATTTTAACTGTGTGTGTGTGAGAAACCCCCCTCCCTTGTAGTTTAGACTATCACTTATACTAATAAATAAATAAAAAGCCTTTTTGTCTGAACAAAATTCCTTCATTAATTGGGTCTCACCTCAAAAGTTAAATTTATAATTTAGCAATTTTTGGTGTCTATACATCATTATATATATAATTCTAGAGAAAAATAACATCATATTGGGTGCCTAAATAAGGATGATTAATAGTTGACGAATTTGCAGTTGTTGGGCAAATTATTATTATTTTCACTGTTTTATGATTTACATAAGAATCAAGTGTGAGTAAGAAGTAGATTCACAACTTTTCCAATATAATATATATATATATAAATCTTGTTCTTTCTTTTTCTTTTTCTTTTTAAATAAAAGCTAAGTTTCATTAATTCTATATGAACATTACAATCTAACATTTTGTCATGCCTCTTTAAAAACAACAAGTCCAACTAAGCGTAATATACAAAATTTCAAATTGTTAGTTTCTTTGTTTTCCAGTCCTTACTTAGAGAAAATTCAATCCACAAAAACCGATTTCCAAATTCTTTTGCATGTTCATCCCCAAGTTTGTCTGTACACACCTTTTTAATATATTAATTTGTTTTTATATGATCGTCATGTTCGAACAATATACTATTTGATTAGGGTGTTGCTATTTAGACTGCATTACTAACCACTTCTCTAATACAGATGGATCCCTCCCACAAACACTGGCTGAGCTCACCTCTCTAATAGAGGTAGTCAACAATGTAGTCAGTAAATATGATTCAAATACCATTATTGATTTGATAATGGCAACAATATTCTGATTTCCTCGTCTGTGATTCTTTTTGAGTTTTTCTAGTGATGTATAACTCAATGCGGATGAAAGCAAACGATGCTAATTAAATTGATTATATTATAGAATAGATGTCGATTGTTTGGATCTTTAGTTGATTGTAGTACAAGGCAAATATTGCTCATGTGTCCAGCGCCCAACCTTTTAGAATGGTGATGAGGTACAGGTATGATTTGAAGGTGCTCAAGCTTGAGCTTCTTGGCGGTATGGCTAGAATGAATGAAAAAGATAAATAAACGAAGAAACTACACGTACGGCATGGTGAACCCAAAAAAAGGGTCCATAAAGCAATATCAGTAGTAATTTCGTAAATCTTATTCTTGTTTTTAATAAGAAGCTTACATATGAAAGACTTAATTCGTCATTTATTTTCTGCAGCAAGATATCCGCGTTGAATTAGGGAACAATAACCGATCAATTAATTTATCTGGTTCATAGCATGAGTCCACGAAACCTTCCACATAGCGCTTATCTACAATCAAGCAAATAAAACAAAAATATAAAGAACATCAATAAAAATAAAGATAATTTTTTTTTAAAAACATGATAAAGTAAAACTGAGTATAGCCAGCCGGCGACACTATTTCTTTAAAAAGAAAAATAGAATAAACAAGTATAGCCGCCCGGCTATACTATTATATATATATATATATATTTTAAAAAAAACCCAGTAACGCCCAGCTTCTTGATAGGCATCCGTTTCTTAATTGTACAAGGACGGCTGATACTGGTGCTCGATATTGAATGGACGGCTATACTATTTCTTTTTTAAAAAAATTAAAAAATATGTATAGCCGTCCGGCTATACTATTTGTTTAATAAAAAAGAGCAGAGTAAAGCCGACCGGCTATACTATTTTTGAAAAAAATTCTAAAAAACCGAGTCTAGCCCAGACGGCTATACTATTTCTTTTAAAACAATTAAAAATAGTATAGCCGCGCGGCGATACTATTTCTTTTTAAAGAATTAAAAAACCAAGTATAGCCAATCGGCTATACTATTTTTAATTAAAAAAATATTATGAAAAAAGGACCCTCCTAATTGCATTAGTTTATACTTTATAGTTTGCAGAGAGACCTGAGCTGAGCTCTGTTCGCTTGAAGATTGGTATCTAATTTGTCTTGATATTGGTTTTCTTGACTGCTCTGAGGTGTAGTATTTGGCATCACTGTATCATTATGAATGCTATAAATGAAGAATCTCAAAAAATAATACAAGCACTGGTATTGCAGCTAAGAAAATATAAATTTAACAATTTTCCAGTGACCCGTATTTGGAATCTGTTTAAACTTTTGCAGAGGTTTAAAGTCTTTACATTTTTCAGGCTTTTCTTCCTGTGTTTGGTTGATAATTACGAGGCAAATTAGCTGTCATACATGGACCATTGATTTAGGACTTTAATATCAATCTTCGTCTGGGTTTCCATTCAGTTTGGTTGTATTTGGCATGATATTCCGGTGAGATCCTCATGTATCCTTCTTAGTGCTTTGTTTGAGTGAAGATGATTGATTTCTTGATGACTCAGGTCTTCTATGTTTCCTCATGTTCCTGAAATTCATCCCTTGTAATTGTTGAATAATTTCTCTCTTTTATTATGGCGTTGGTGAATTTTCTTTCTAATCGTAAGTTAAGGCTTGAATTTATGCTCCTCCTTTGAGTTTAGTTTGGCTGTTGCCAGAGTGGTCATGCAATATTTTTTCATTTTGTATAGTTTACTAGGTTTCGTGTTGGTTCTCTGAAACTCAGTCTTAGCTTTTCTCCTACAGAGTGATGAAGATATTGGTAGTACGTACATGGTTTCTTTGCTTTCTCTGGTTGTTGATTCTGCACTTATGCAATATGCATCATATTGGGGTTTGGCTTTTAAATTAGTTTCTTATGTAAGTGTTATTATATCTATTTTAAACAATGCCGAGTAAAGCCGGACGGCTATACTATTGTGTGAAAAAAATTTAAAATCGCTTATAGCCGCGCGGCTATCCTATTTCTTTTGGAAAATTAAAAACCGAGTATAGCCGCGCGGCTATACTGTTTATTAAGAAAAAATAAAATAAAAAGAGCCGAGTAAAGCCGAGGAATGCCCATGCTATTTCATCAAGGCTGGAGGCTCCAGATACCAAAAGCAAACTATTCAAGCAAGCTCCCACTGAGCACTGACAGCCTAAATACTTATAGAATAAAAACTAAAATGCCTTAAAGAAAAATGAAAGTTCGTTACAAACCAGTCCACCAGCAGCTAGATGATCAAGCATCCCTAGATATATATAATATAAGTGGGTTTCTGTTGCCTTCTGTTCGCTATCCATAGAAACTTCTTCCCATCCTTCTCAACATAGCCATTCATATGCACTCCATAAGCCTATACCAACCTGAAGTACACATAAAAAAATGTTAAAAATGAAAAGTTGCAAGAAAATCAAATGAACAACAATAAAAGAGTTAGCTGGCTTCCTTCCTACGTAACCATTGAAAAAGCGCACAGTGTCACCTCCAAAACCTCATCATCAAGCCCTTTCACAGAACCTCCGGGTCTTTTTTTGTTTTTTGGATTCAGGAGTACATAGGGAGAAACAATCACCTATGGTTTGCTACAAAGTGTTTGCACTGACTTTCTCTTCTCAGGTTCCAATCAAAACTCAAGAACCTATATCGCTAAGAGATGATCTCATTTTAAAGAAAATAAAAAAACTACTATGTTTCTATTGTATGTTTGTGTTCTCTCTTTCCATGTATAATTTCGTTCCTTCTTTTAAACTACATTCAGACTGAAGTTTCTAAAATAGATGCTTGAACTTTACACTTTGAACACATGAAACTTTTTGCCTGAAAATGACAGATCACTTTCATGAATCGGCTGATAATCCAAAATGAGCAAAACCCATTTCTAGAAAACACTTATAAAACCTCAAAAGACCACTGAAGGAACCAAAAAACAATTAAAAAATTAAAAAAAAATTCATTATAGCCGCTAATTATAATAGTATTTTATACATAGAGGGATGCATTCATCTGTTAAAGACATGTAGAGAAGCATTTTGAATTTGACATGGCACATAGGATTTTAGGACATGGCATGCTTTTGCTTATATTATGCTTCACTTTTCAAACAACACTTTACATAAAGAATACTACCTTATCTCTTACTACTATACTCACAAATCTTTGTTTGAAATTGAAACTTTTGTGGAAAAAAAAACAAGTGTAGTAGACATAAAACATACGTACATACATGTATAATGTATGGTACATTTTGCTTTTTTTAAAATGTGAATTTTCTAAACTACTCTTATCGATAAATGAAATTCAAGGAAATGCTTTTTTTAAACCCCGTGTAGCCACACGGCTATACTATTTATTAAAAAAAGTTTTAAAAATCCCACAGTATAGCCGACCGGCTATACTATTTATTTTTTTAAAAAAACTATTTAATTATAATAGTATTTTATACGTAGAGGCATGCATTCATCTCTTAAAGACATGTAGATAAACATTTTTTGTTTGATACGGCACATAAGATTTTAGGATATGACATGCTTTTGCTTATGCTTCACTTTTCAAACAACATTTTAATTACATGAAGAATACTACATTCTCTCTTACTACTATACCCATTAATCTTTGTTTGAAATTGAAAATTCTGCATAAATAAAAAAAACACTTGTATTAGACATGTAACATACCTATGTACATGTATTGTATGTTTGCTTTTTAAAAAACGTGTATTTTCTAAACTACTCTTATCGATAAATGAAATTCAAGGAAATTTTAAATAAATAAAAAAAATTAAACTAAAGAACCCAGTGTAGCCGCGCGGCTATACAATTTATTAAGAAAAGTTATATAAAAAACCCAAGTATAACTATTTATTTTTAAAAACTGAAGTATAGCCTCGCAGCGATGCTATGTAATTATATTATATTTAAAGAGTATAGCCGCCCGGCTATACTATTTATTAGGAAAAAAAAACTTATAAAAACACTGAGTATTGCCGCGTTGTCTGATTTTCAGGGTTGTCTCATAAGGTTGCTCACAAAATAATTCCTCCTTTTCAAGCAACCAAAAAAATGAATAAATAAATGGGGCAGGTTGGGAATGATTTATTATTATTATTATTGCAAAGATAAAATTCTGAACTGTTACTAAAAACGTCATAGCACAAGATTGGAGATTATTGCTGGTGCATACATCTTTGTCATACGCTAGGCTTCAAACTTTGACCAATTGCAAAAACAACATTATACCATGAAAGCAGAGCGGAAATTAACCAATAAGTAATCATGCGAGCTGCGAAAACAAAAAAAAAAAAAAAAAAAAAAAAAAAAAAAAAAAAAAGAAAGTAAATCAGATGATCATCTCATCAGTTCATTTAATTAGTCTTGTGGAACCAATGATACAATACAACAAACCCACTTCTGTATGCCATCTGTGATACATAACTAATTCACCTAGAACAAAATTCAAATGATTCCTACAAATAAGATAATCCAACAACTTCACCTCCTGATTTTGGAGTAGCCTCAACCACTCCATGTGCCCATTTCCTCTATATTAAGAGCAATACCTGTTACCCATCAGAGTACTTCAGCAAGAAATCTTCAGCATTCAATTGTACATCTTTAGAGACCGAATTTCAGGATGTTGAAGCATACATTTTCATCTGTTTTCATCATAATGCTGATTGCAAATATGCACAAGGCAACTGTACTTGTGTCTGCAGTTGATCCTGCACCAGTTGGCAATGAACCGGTTCTTGAAATATACATGCATGATATTCTTGGAGGCAGTAGCCCTACAGCTAGGCCAATCACTGGCTTGCTAGGCAACATCTACAGCAGCCAAGTGCCCTTTGCAAAGCCGATAGGGTTCCTTCCTCCAAATGGTGCGGTGGCTATCCCTAATGCCAATGGTGCCATTCCAACTGTAAATGGTGCCAATGGTCTACCACTAGGAACTGGCTTATCTGGTACAGCTTTTGCAGGAAATCCTAATGCTCAACAGAATGGCAATCCTGCTACCCAACTAGCACCGGATGGGTTGGGACTAGGCTTTGGGACAATCACTGTCATTGATGACATACTGACCTCTAGTCCCGACTTGGGGTCACAAACTATTGGAAAAGCTCAAGGAGTTTATGTGGCAAGCTCTGCAGATGGAACAAGACAGCTGATGGCATTTACGGCTATGATGGAAGGAGGGGAGTATAATGACAACCTCAACTTCTACGGAGTGTACAAGATTGGGAGTACCAAGTCACAGTTGTCAGTGACTGGCGGGACAGGCAAGTTTAAGAATGCCAATGGGATTGCAGAGCTGCAACCACTGATTCCTCCAGGTCAACATGCAACAGATGGTGCAGAAACATTGCTGAGGATTACTGTCCACTTAAAGTACTGAGACAAAGTGGTCTGTTTGTGTCGATGTCGATGTCAATGTGAGTGTCTGTGATTGTATTAGCTACATGTGTGGAGTATCTTTCAATTGCAACTGTTCTGCTTAAGTATGGTAATGCCTAATGAAGAATATCTTGTCAACTGATCTTCTCACCGCTAAAAGGGTAAGGAACAAGATCAAACAAAAACTCCAAATCACCATCATACTAAATGTCATAGTACACAATTACCATATCATGCAAGATGCATTACTGCAGATCACAGCCACCATATAAGTAAAAATTGCATGAGAACATCACATATCAAACCAAACCTTATTGTCCTCACGGATGGATGACCAGTAACTTACTATTCAAGAACGAAAACTATGGCAATGTAATCTTTGGACTACAATTTTCTCTCTAAAGCAAGAGACTCATAAGAGTATTCAATGTAAGGCAACACAAGGTGGGTGCTGCCTATTATTGTAGACTGTAGATGTCAAAATTTTAGTAATTGTAAAGAACATTAGAAGGGGAAAAAAAAAGAAGAAGAATGATTAGGGTAGTTGCAGAGAAAAATGATGTGGAAAAGAGAGATGAAAAGTATATGAAATATCAAGGCAGCAAGCTTTCAACAATAATTCCCTTCATTGAAACTGATCTGTATTCATCGAGCTTCTAACAGAACCCCAAAGAGTCATTATATAGTAGAAGATTCTTATAAACTTGAAAATTACACCGTTCTAAGACCTTGAACCATTGACTCAGAGACATCAACTCTTAAGTTGACTCTCTGATTTTCTTAGTTCTTTTTTAACTGATTTGTAGACAACTGTGAGCATTTCCTTTGGAACAAAATGGCCTCATAACCACCAACTTAGTCTTGGCCTTTCAAAGAGGATACCTCATCTAAAACCAAATTGTTGCTACCCTATGTAACCCATATAATTAATGTTGGAACGGCACAGCAGCTTACAACTGGAATGAATTACCAAAATTTTGCTTTTAAACTATCTTTGTATATTTGGAGACTGTTTCTTTATATTACAAAGGAAAAGTTTAAAATACAGGGGAAAAAAATCATAAGTGAAACAAAGTTCAGTTTACAAGGGAATGCTTCCAATTACTATTGTACTTGCCTGTAAATGACTCAGGAACTCTACTGCCAAGAACAAAGTATATGTTATTCGTCATTCATGTAATTGCTCAACATATGGCAAATCTACAAAGAAGAAAAACACAACAAAACAGGTCTAATGGTAAGTAACATACCACACATACAGCTCCTCATCGTTCACGACAAGCTGGTGATTTTAGCATGAGAAAGCACACACGCTTCATCGATCCCGTAGAGTGAATCTATCAAATGAATCCGCAATGACGCTGGACCATTTGCCATTTTCATTCCCATCTCACCAGCAATCCCAAATATCGATAACGCCGAAGCTGTAGCTTCCAATACATGTGATTGATCAACCGAAACAAAGGCAGCAATGAGGGCAGTGACTGAACACCCTGTTGCTGTTATCTTTGTCATCATGGCAACCCCATTGTGAGCACCAACAACTTTCTTCCCATCTGTAACAATATCAACAGCTCCAGAAACTGCCACTATGGCACCACTGGCTTGAGCCAGTGACTTTGCTGACTCTACTGCATCTGTTGACTCATGGGAACTGTCTACACCCTAAAAACAACAAAATTCAATTAAAGATGATTTATAACAACTTTAGTACGCACAAAAACAAAAACAAAAAATTTATCTTTGATATTCAATGAACTGAATCATCATCTATACTAATAACATGAAGCCAAAAACTTTGACTCAACAATTTAAAGACCTAATTTCCCCAAATATAAAAAAATTTCAACTTAACAAATTTCAACGGAGTTTTTTTGGTATCAGAAATCCGATTCAAAGCACAGGATAACTTGTTCTTCATAACACCTCATGAGAAAATTGATCAGACTAATTTTGTGATAAAGCAAGAAAATTTACCTTGGTGGGTTCCACAGAAGCCTTGGCGAGGGCGATAATCTCGGACCCATTTCCCCTGATAACAGTAGGCTTAAGCTCCACAAGCTCCAAGCAAGCCTTTAACCGGAAACTGGAGGCACCGGCGGCAACTGGGTCGAGAACCCAAGGCTTACCGGACTTATGTGCCAGTTCAGCGGCCAGCTTCATGGCCGGTAGCCAGCCGGCGGAAAGTGTGCCCACGTTGACGCAGAGCGCGTGGACCTGAGGCGTGAATTCCGGGAGTTCTTCTAAGGTGTGGAGCATGGCGGGTGATGCACCCGCGGACAAGAGAGTGTTCGCCATCAGATCCATCGACACGAAGTTTGTGATGCATTGGATGAGTGGTGATTGGGATCGAACTGTGGATAGTAGGGCCCATGCTTTCTGGGACCACATGGTTACCTCTGGTTCTTCTTCCTTGTAGTTGGACTCGCTTTGCATGCTCTCTCCGTCTTTAGCTTGCCTAGAGCTCTGTTCTGGTGAAGACTCGTTTTAGTAGCAGAAAGAAATCGACTTTATGTATATGTGTGTTATAAACTGCCGTTTTGCTCAATCATAATTGTCAATTTTTACTCTAAATAATTTTTTCCATAAATTAAAGGGTGTAATTAATTTAGATTTTAAATGATTTTAAAAGAATTAAGTTGATGGAGTTTAATTGAGTTTGACTGAATTATACAAATTCCACATAAATTTTGACTAAATTCATGTATAGATTTTAACTGAGTTTGTTAGAGTTTTATTACTGATTTTAATGGAGTTTATAGCACTCAAAAAACAAAGAATAGGGGTGATGACGATAGTGATGGTGGTGATGGTGATGGCAGTTTGTGGGTGATGGGGGAGATGGTAGTGGTGGTGGTAGCTATGGGGGTGATAGTGGTGGTTGCAGTGGGAGTGAGGTGATGGTAGTGATGGAGCTTGTGGATGTGCCTGTGGTGGCAACAATGGTGGTAGTGATGGTGATGGTGATGATGCTAGCGGTGGCAATGGTTATCGTGGGGGTGATAGTGGGGCTAATAGCGGCGGTGGTGGTGGGAATAAGGGTGGGGGTGGGGTTGGTGGCAATGGCAGTGATGGTGATGGCGGTGGTGGTGGTGTCAGTGGAGGTTATGCGGAGCTGGTAGTGAGGTGGCGATGGTGGTGGTGTCATGGTGGGGTACTGGTGGTGATAGCCATGATAAGATGGTATAGAAGTGGTGAAATCATATCTTGAGAAAAAAATATATATATCTTTCAAAATTTGGGGGGAAACAAAGATTTGTCATGGCCTAAAATTAGTCTATAATCAAACGAAATCTAGCACTTTTTGCATTTCCTTTAAAATTAATGAGTTTTTTATTATAGACTAATTTTAGGCCATGACAAATCTTTGCTTCCCAAAATCAAAGGACTTGGATCAAGGTCTTCATATATATATATATATATATATATATATATATATATACAGTTATGCTCTTATTCGGATGTCTGCACATTATTATTGTACGGATGTTATTATAAACAGGTATGAAAGCAGAGAATGGTAGTACAAAATACATGGCATCCGCACGATAATAACGTCTAGAGGTCCGCATAGGAGAATTTTTGATATACAATTATTCTCTTATCCAGATATCTGCACGTTATTATCGTGCAGATGCTATTGTAAACATGCAGGAAAGCATAGAGGGGTAGTACAAAATACTTGGCGTCTGCACAACGTCCAGATGTCCGTATAAGAGAATTTCTGTATATATATCTCTAAATTATAGGTAACATACTCCCTTAACAAAAAAAAGTGATTAATTGACTTGTGTTTTTTACATACATGAGATAAAGGTACCGATTTTTTTGCCTTTTTGTTTATGAATCTAAGTTACAGGTAACATACTCTTTACCACTTATTTTTTTTATGTACCGGAGACATAGGTAGCATATAATGTCCGACTTATGTTTTTATGCACCTAAGTTATAGGTAATTTAATATTCTGCTTTTCAATTTTTCCACCTTATTTATAGGTAAGATGTTTTGTGGTTTGTTCACCCAATGGTGTAGATATATTTGTAAACTTAATATTGGGTAAAATCATAAGAACCCAACTCATGACCCAAGATCTTGAACTTCATGATTCTCACAATAGCATTAGGCGGAAATTCAATTAGACTTAAATTACATACATACCTTGAATGATTAGTCTTCTACCATATCAAGATATTTGTCTTGAGTGATCCGTAGGCGAGCCGTTAGTGTGAAGGAAATAGATTTCTCTCTCTAGCCTTTTGCACGTTAGAGAACCCTAATATGTGTTTTCATCAACGTACACATAAGATGGGTATGTGCACTATTTTAGGCAGAGTGATCGATTATCTTGGCATGTGGTTATGTTCCCTTGGAGACCATAGCCTGCCTAGGTCTTTAGCATGTGTAGTTTTATCTTGCTTTGACTGTAGTTTTTTTTTCTTTTGGACACTCTAACGACCATGTCATTATGACTTTGTAATGTAGTGTTGAATCACTGGAGCTTGTATTAATTTTTGAATATTTGAGGCATGTTGTGATCTGCATGTCTTATATATATATATATATATATATATATATATTGCTTGGTTGGCAAAATTTGTTTTTATGAACTGCTTGAGATTCTCTGACAGGTTGGATATCCTTAAAAACAAGGTACATGCTGCCAAAATTTTGTCAGACCACTGGGCCTGAAAACACCTTCTTGTCATGCCTAAAAAAGGTCGGACTAGTATGTGCATGGTCTTTGCCAGGGTTTTGTATCCCAGATGTTTTGCATATTCTGGTTGCTTATCAAAAGGGGACAATGGTTTCGTTGTTCCAGCAGCTTAAGAATGCATGCCCCATATTATTTTGCTTAGGCATGCTGCTTGTTGATGGCCTGGGACCCCATCCAAGTGACTTTGCTTGGCATGTCTTAATGCTAAGTGGCGTGCTTTTTTTGTTTTTGTTTCGTTTTATGTAAAGGGGATTTAAAATGTATAAAGGGGTAATAAAACTTCATACACATATTTTTTTTTATAAAAATAATAATCCTTCATTCTCATTGCAAAGTCCCTGCTACCATGAAGGTGCACTATACAAAAGTGTCTTTTTTTTCAAAACATGAAGGTAAGACAGAAGGAGTTCATGTTTAAAACAAAAGGAAATGCAATAATAAAAAAGTGCTTCGCATAAGATTAACTTAGCAGTAGTAAAGCTTGAGCACTTTGCATTGATGAATACTCCAATCAAATCAAGCCCCCAAGTATGAAAGGACCAAGGAGTGTGCATGACTTGCAATAGCATGAAAGCTTGTGGCTTAGGTTGGCATGTATTTGGCATGTGTTATACAAGGCTGCCATGCTCTGCAGAGATATTTAATAGAGCCACAGTTGCCGCTTTACTTTTATGCGGCTCATAACCCAATTAATTAAAGAGTGATTTGCGGCTCTAATGAGAGGTTACAGCAGTTGTTTCTCAATAATCTTGTTGATCAAATGAAGCCCCCAAGTGGCGCTCTTCCTCCTCACTCTTCCAAGCTTCCTGCCCATTTAGTTTAACTGAAATGCTTATTTTCCTCACTGCTTCCAGCAGCCAAGAAAATTGGCTGATGCCAATATTTTCCAAATAAACTTTATAATCTACCACAATATTGCTATATCAAATTTCGACAAGCGCCTCCTCATCTTTCTCATCGTAGCAATCCAACGCTAGGTCCCAGAACCTGAACACAAAGTCCATAGGATCTTCGCCATGTTTTTGGCGAGTGTTGTTGAGTTGAGTGGTGGTAACTCTTTCTTCATACTGCAAATACTTCTTACAAAATCTACTTGCCAAATTCTCCCAAGAGCAAACAGAGTATGGCGCCAATGTCGTATACCATGTGTAAGCACGATCGGTAAGGCTCTTCGAAAATTCTCTAAGTCGGAGATTATAATCACCAGCATGTGGTCCCAAAGCATCGATGAAGTGGTTGACATGCTCCTTCGGGCTCCCCTTCCTTTCGTCGAAAAGGACAAAGCTTGGTGCTTCATAGCCTTTAGGATATGGCTGCTAGAGTAAACTTGATGTATACAGCGGCTGAGGAAGGTACTTTCAATCCTCCTAGCCACTTAGTTCTTTTTCCAGCATAGCAATGACGTCTTCTTGGGTGACAAAAGATGGTCTCTTTTGTTCAGACCCCTTTCCAGCAGCAGCAGATTCCTCTTGTGGGTGTCTCTCATTTTCTTCGCTTGGCTTTGGAATCGAATTTTTTTAGCTCTTTTATCATCTATGCCATCTCCCTCTAGGTCTCCCCCATAGCATGGATGGTTGCAATGAGGTCTAAGAGGGTAAAAGCTCCCTCACTTGCACATTCTTCATCTCTAGATGAGGCATGTTGCCTTGATTCCGAATCACCATGGTCTGGCCCATCTTGGGAAGTCATGTTGTTGCTTCTGGTCTTTTTCTTTGGAAGAATTGGTTAAGATAATGGCCTAATCCCCAGCACAGTCGCCAATTTATGTAAAGGGCTTTTTCTTCCGGCAGCTGCAAATGGGCTGGGCTGCCGTAAATGGCAGATTGATGAAATTGTCCCATGTGCCTGAGTTCGAAAATCAAACCCCAAAAATACTTCGAATGGGCAGTAGAGCCTTATAAAGCATCTTGGTTACCTTCGCCAACTAAAACAATAGCAACTTACAGATGATTTCTTAATGCTTATAGATAAATTTTCTAGCTTGGCATGAGAAGCATGTGGCATGAAAGCAAAATCAACATGAGTTTAGCATTGAAGAGGAAATTATGATTTCTTGGGGAAAAAGGGTTGTGTTAAGGTAGGAAAGAAAAGGTTTGCAAGAAGATTTGGCTGAGAAGAGAGAAAGAAAGAACAATGTTCTTCCGACGGCTTGACAGAAATTCTGTCATATGTGAAAGTGGTCTGCCATAAGAGGAAAATGGAGAAGAAGGGTGAATAGTGCACGAGATTGCTGGGTTTTTGCAGACAAGAAAGGAAGCTTGCTCTCTAGATGTGGGTTGGTTTCGTTGGGTAGAAGAGACCTCATTTTATAGCTGCTAGAAACCATCATTTCCCAAGAAACCCTAATGGTTTCTACCCAATTTGGCCAAGCTTTTCCCTTCATTTCTCCTCTCCTCCCTTGACTTTTCCTATCTTGGTGAAATTTCCCCTGCCTATTTGCACAAAGGATTTTTGAGAGTTCAATGCCCTTTTCCCGCAGCTGTCTCAGTGGGAGACTCCCATTCTTAGTTATTTTTCTTCTTCTTTCCTTCCTCCTTCCATGGCTAGATCTGATTAAGGAAAGCAAATGGATGTACATGCTGGTTCGAATGGTGCTTCTCCTCATAGCAGCTTGCACGCTAATATCCCTTGGTTCCTTGAATGTTTTTTACTTGAAACTTGCTCCTCCCATGTGCTGGAACCTCCCAGCAGCTTTGTTCAATGAACCTTCAGACCTCCCCTTCGTGGCTTTTGTTTTTCCAGCCAGGTGTTGGGGCCTTTGTAGCTCATTATGGTAATTGTATGGGCCAAGGTGGTTCATTAAGTAAGTGGGCTATTTTTATTAAACGTTGGTCTTTTTGGTTGAGTCAATAGACTATTTTGATTGGGCTATTGGGCTATTTTTTCCTCTTTTGTGCTCACCCACATGTTTGGGCCTAAGAAATGGGCTTGAGTCTCAAGGCTCCCAAGTAACCTTAGACTTCCATTTCTCGGCCCATCAATGAGCCTTATGTCAATTTATTACCATCCATACCACAACCCACTCAAGCAAGCCCCGGGAATTTGAGTGGCTTGGCCCCACTTAGGCTTGTAGCATGCTTGGGTGCGAAATAACGATTTCGTGCTTGGCATGGCATGTTTTAATTTTATCATCCTTGGGAAGGGCTGCGATGTTTAATTTCGGCATGGGCTTATAGAGTCGGTATATTTTATCTCAACCCCTAGCATGACGAATTATTTATTTAGCATGGCACGTGAACTACAACTCGCATGTGGCGGGTTTTCGTGTACTCCGTTTTACACCTTTTTTTAATATAATGTCTTTTTGGGCCGATAATTTATTCGGGCCCAACCGTGAATTTTTTGGATCTCAACACATAGGTATAATGTGTGGGTCTTACTTTCATTGATTAAATAGTATATATTAGGTAAATATTATTAAGGAAAGAATTCAAAATTCAATTACAAGGAAATAATGCATTAAAATTAGGTTTTTAATATGAAAGTAAATAAAGTCAAAGGATATACATCTAAAACCAAAAACGTGTGGACTAAACTCAATGATAACTAATCGTTTTGAACCTAAATCTAAGAACCCTTATTATTTTTGTAATTTCCTAGTTTTAATGTTGAGGAGTATATGCTTCTATTTACCAATCTACCTACTTTTGTTTTTAATAAGTATATCAATTTTAATTTCTTGAACTAAATAAGAAGAGAAGTTCTTAAGAAGTGTATTTTTCACATTAGAGGGGGTCCTTCACAAAATTTTAATAATAATTCGAATAGGAGCACTCAAGCGCTAATCGGTTAATAAGTTAATAATGTCATTTCATACTGATTAATAATTTATCCATTTGTTACAATCATAATTGTTCTTAATTTCATATTTTAAAGTGGTTGAATGTTAATCCCATCATCTACACTATTAAAGACTCAAAATTTAATAATATATACTTCAACAAAGAGAATAAATTCAAAAAATGTTTATAAATCCTTATATTAAGGTGCCCTACTTAAACATGTAAAATGGGGGAGAGGGGAATTCACAACAATTTATTTACCACATAGGTCACTTCATGTGGGCCACACAAAATATTTATAAAATATTCTTACAATATTATCCTACGGTATAGGTATATTGTCCTATTGCCCATTACATAGGTATAATGTGTGGGTCTTACTTTCATTGATTAAATAGTATATACTAGGTAAATATTATTAAGGAAAGAATTCAAAATTCAATTACAAGGAAATAATGCATTAAATTTAGATTTTCAATATGAAAGTAAATAAAGTCAAAGGATATACATCTAAAACCAAAAACGCGTGGACTAAACTCAATGATAACTAATCGTTTTGAACCTAAATCTAAGAACCCCTATTATTTTTGTAATTTCCTAGTTTTAATGTTGAGGAGTATATGCTTCTATTTACCAATCTACCTACTCTTTATTAAATTTTCCAAGTTGTGAATTTCTTGGAAGAAATGGGGCTTCCGTTTGGATGGAGATACTTTAAAGAAAGAGCTTATTTTTTATCACCATTTTAACCCAAGTTGTACCATAACCATCGTTCTCAACTTATATTTTTTGAAAATATCATTATCAACACTTGACACGTGTCTATGAGCATAACCATGGTTTCACAAATATAAAGCAAAAAAGTTAACTATGTTTTTGCCCATGAGCACTTATCAAGTGTTGAAAAGAGTGATGAAGGTACACTTTAAGTTAAAGTGGTGAGCAAAATGAATTAGATTTGACAAACATGGAAGTAAATTTTTTACCAATAACCAACTTACCAAAAACACTAGATGACAACAACCAACATAAATTTTATTCCAAAAGACAATGGTCACCAGGTTCTGTGAACCTCATGTAATTAAACCATAAGGACCTTTATATAAAAGAAGAAGAAATACCCAAGTGATCTTCCACCAAGAAATACTCCACTACTTTTCACACAAACAATATCAATATGGCTTTGCTCATCAGAAACGTATTGTTGCTGCTAATGGTGTTGGTGTTGTTCCAAACTACTTGCGGTTGGAGTTTTCGTAAGCATAGCCTAACTGTTACCGCCACTAATGATTTGGGCGCAGAGATGACCATTCACTGTAAATCCAAGCAGGACGATCTTGGTTCCAATCTTATCCCCATTAAAGGCAAGTATGAGTTTTCATTTCGGCCCAACTTTTGGGGGACAACACAATTCTATTGCAGTTTTCAGTGGGGAACTGAATTTCACTATTTCGACATATACATGGGAGATAGGGACCACGAGAATTGTGATAGTTATAAGTGCATGTGGAGCATAATACCAAAGGGTCCTTGCATGTGGAACTATTTAACCGGTCATTACGACATTTGCAAAGACTGGAACGATAGTAGTCTGAAATCATATGCTCCTTAATTAGTTGTAATTTCTTTGTTGTTATGGGAGATGGAAAATGTAACTTACATTATGCCCTTCTTCATATATTTATAATTATCAAGAGTTTCGGCCTGCTGAATCAAGGGTTTGAATTTTTGTTGGTTTAGGTGTAATTCTCTTCATATCAATTTATTTGATCACTAGAGATGTTGTACTCATTTCGGCACTTTTGTGGCTTTGTACTATGTTCTATTTCTTCAATAAATACTATCGCTTGTTAAAAAAATAATAAATAATAATAATTATTATAAAATAAAAAAAAACTAAAACTAAAACTAAAACAAGAGCTTGATTTTATTGGTATCGGCATATAGGGATTTTTCTTTATTTATTTTTTTAATGCGACGCGTATATAGGAATTGGTTATATCCGATTGTTGAAATTAACAAGTTTGTAATTTGTTAGTTTTAATGTTGAGGACTATATGCTCTATTTATCAAATCTCTATTATCTTTTGTTCTCTTTACCAAGTGTATGAATTTAAATTTCTCGAAATTAAAGAAGAAGATAGGTTTCAAGAAATTTTATATCAACTTTGATTTCATTGGATTTAAATGGAAGATGAACTTATATTTTGTACTTGGCATATGCTATGATAAATTGATTTGATTCACTGGCTTTGTTCATTTTGGTTCCTTCATTTTCCGTTCAAAGTTTCTCGAGTAGTGCTCGTAGGACCAGTGGCGTAGACAGAGGGTGGTTGCGTTTCGGTTACCGCAACTTTTCAATGAAATCGTGAATCGACCAACATATTGCAGTATGATAAAAAGACGAACCATGAACTGACCGACATATTGGTATAGGGAACAACATAACATTACAGAATTTTCTATCAACAACAAAAAAATGTTATGCTCATGCTTAAAAATACTGCTGAAATAAGCAGAACTTTCTATCACTAGCAATGATTTTTTAACTTATATACGGAGGAGAATGAACTTTATTATTAAAAATAAACCAATAGAATCCACAATCCTGCTAATGCACAATTAATCAACTAAATAGTTGATTGCAAGCTAGAGATTATCTCGGCTAACCCACTAACAACAACCTCAACACAACCGATGTTGCAATACTAATTGAAACCCAGGTTCCTACTAGATAAAAGTTTAATTATTGAAACCCACTAATGCCTCAGATTGAGCCCTAATCCTCACATCGACTTCGAGCCTAGACCCATTCGTGGACAAATTTGGGGCCTTCGAGCTTTGCTCCACGGACATGGTGGTGCTCTAAATGTCCTGATTGTAGACCATTTCGACCTTGACTTTGTTTGACTCTCTCTCTGTACCTACGACTCCAATTTGTCCAACTTCTTCAGCTCGTTGGCATCAAATAGTAGCAATTATGAGAGCAACAAACAACTGATAAACAATTGCTCAAGTACATATATGTCGACGGCGTTTTAGTGGCGATAGAGACTGTTACAATAAGAGCTTTAGTTCTTCAATGGAGGACTGTTGAATTTCTAGGGTTTTTCAAGGGGAAGGAGGAAGACGGAAAGGATGAGTGTATCCCTAAATCTAAAATCGTTGGGTTTCTTTTCTTTCTGTTTTTATTTGATCTGTGTGAAATTCTTTTATTTTTTATAACAAATTATGTAATTAAAACAAATGAAATGGCAAATGACATAGGTTGCCATGACATGTGCCACATGTGTTAATATCCAAAAGTTGGTAAATAAGTTGGTGCCCTTAGCGTTATTGTAAACATATAGTGATTATAGACCGGCGGTGGACAGCATCAAGTTGGCCACTGCTAAGATTCCTTTAAATGCATGTTAAATTAGAGATTGGGATCCGATGCTATATTAACTTACTTTGTTTTTATAAAATTCAAAAAAGAAAAAAAAAATACTTAACTTGTTATATACAAATCATCAAAATTGAAGGAAGTTGAGGCTCCACTATAAAACCAATTGGCAATAGGGGAGGCCAATACATTATAAGCCCTTGCAAAGTTTTCTAACTTTCCAATGTGGGACATTTTTCACTTCACATATTCTCACAAAAATCAAGTATATTTTTGCTTATTCCTTTTTTCCATCTAAATAATTGCATTCCAGTGTTTAATTTTTTATACTCAGTCAACATAACTCAACGATAATCATGTTTCTATGACCTGAATTTTCTTTTTAATACAAGCGAAATTGGGAGAAGGGAGAATTGAATTGACATCGTATGTGTGAATAAATACTATTACCTTCTTGAATTACAAGGTTTATGGGCCAATATAAATGTGCATTAATTTTGCTCTTATCCTTATGAATAATTCCCATTTTATTCCAATAGAAAAAATTGTTACCTGGTTCAATGATCCTCATTGATTAGGCCATGAGGAAACCTACTGTATAAAAGAACATGACACCCTCTCGTGATCATCCCTCAACAAACTCCAAGTGGTTTGGAGATAATCCAACAATCAATATCATTACATGGCTTCGCTCATCAGAAATGAGCTACTAATTGTGCCTGTTTTGTTCCTAACTATGTGCCATGCAGACGGCAAAACAACTGTTAGAACCATTAATAATTTGGGTGCAGAGATGACCATTCACTGTAAGTCCAAGGACGATGATCTTGGCATCCATGTCGTCCCCGTCGGTGGCTCTTACGAGTTTTCGTTCAGACCAAATATTTTTGGTAGAACATTATTCTTTTGCAGTTTCGCTTGGGCAACTGAGTCTCACTATTTCGACATATATAAAGCAAAAAGAGAGTTCCCGCCATGGCACGACCGCACGTGGAGTATATTGCCGAGCGGTCCCTGCATGTGGAATTATGAGTCGAGTCAATATGACATTTGCTATCAGTGGAATAAGGATTAATCTGAAATCAAATGCTTCTCAAATTTAATTGCTTTGTTGTTAATTATGAGAAATAAGTGCTTGGCAACGCAAGTTCGTATGGGAGGATGCGGCTCCACCTTGCCTAAGGATGTTCTTGGATAAAGACGGGGATATGAGGGGTAGTTTTGTTTTGCTGTAATTTGTCTGTTGAAGGGTTGTGATACTCATTTTTATTGACCGAAGTTTCCTCATTTGGGGGATCTTATGGCAAGGTTTTAACGAGGTTAATGTTATGCCCTCATTTCTTTTGTTCAATCTGATTTGATTTAATGTTTCCCCTTTGATTCTTTTATTTTTTATTTTTAAACTTTAAGTTTTGTGGATCATAATACCAAAGGGTCCTTGCATGTGGAACTAGGATTTGAATAAGTATGACATTTGCTAAGCGTGGAATAAGGATTAATCTGAAATCAAATGCTTCTCAATTTCTTTGTTGTATTAGAAAAGGAAAATTTACCTTTGGTTGCTGTTTTTTTTAATTAAAAAAAAATATCTAGAATAAAAAACCTAAAAGATTATCATCTAATTCTCATCCTATTTCTTTCTCTATATTCTCTAACTTCACTTTCGTTAGAACAAATGGTCATGTGTCACGTCTTGGGATCGGCTCCGCCGTAGTACGATATTGTCCGTTTTGGGCTCCCCTCTCTGCCCTCACAGTTTTGTTTCTGGGAACTCACAAGCAACTTCACAATGAGTCACCCATCCTGGCATTGCTCTAGCCCCAACTCGCTTAACTTCAGAGTTCCCATGACTCCGAAGCCAGTGAGCTCCCAAAAGACCTCGTGCTAGATGGAGGTGGACATGTACATATAAGGCACATCACCCTCTCTCTGTTGGTCGATGTGGGATGTTACAATGCCTTCAATTTTGTTAACTTTTTCTGTTAAATGCAAGGTATTTTTATGTTAAAACCAAAAAAAAGAATAAAAAATCATATATTTAAAATAACAATAAAAGAAAATCAAATAAAAAAACCAACCCAAAAAATAATAATAAAGTCGAGGGAGTAGAAATCGGGATAGAAGGGGAGAGAGAGAGAGAGAGAGAGAGAGAGAGAGAGAGAGAGAGAGTTTAATTTTAATTTTTTAATTTTTTATAAATTTTTTTAATTTTTATTCATATTTTAATTAATTTTGATACGAAAATATCATTTTGCCCCTGCATTTAACAGAAAAGTTAACAAAATTGACGGCATGACCATTTGTCTTAACGAAATTGAAGTTGACAAACCATGGGAACCATTTTGGAAATTGAGGAACTCAAATGCAAATCCAGTCTAAATTCAGGGACTAATAAAACGATTAACCATTTTCCTTTTGTATTCATGGTCATCATACATATATGTTCATATTTAATTTTCTTAAGAGGATTTGTATAATTAGTTTGTACCGTTTTAAGGTTTTACATTAACACCATTTTTTTCAACCAAAAGAAAAAAGGATGAAAACCGATTCCTTTTTGCCTATATTTTCATCAATCAAAAGGGAGAAAGCGGACCATCAAATTATATTACCTATATTAGATTGAGTTCAAAAAAAAATTCACAACAAGAAATAACTAAGAGTTATTTACACTAACACTCTCTGAGATTTTTTATTTTTTTTTACAAAATTCCTTGAGATTTTAGAAATTACACGAACATCTCCTAAGGCTTTAAATTGTTTTTACGAAACCATTTTCATTAATTTTTCGTTCAAAGATTGATGATTTTATACAAAACAATATCCAAATGACAAAATTGGCCCTTGAGATTAGATTGCATACTTCATTGAGGTTAATTTTGTCATTTGCATAGGTTTTTTTATATAATAAAATCATCAATTTTTTTACGAACAATCAACAAAAAGAAGTTTTGTGAAAACAAACTGAAACCTCAAAGAGTATTTATGTAATTTTTGAGATCTGAAGGGGTTTTGTGAAAATATAAAAAACCTCGGGGATTATTAATGTAAGTAAACATCTCCAAACCTTCTTATTAGTTTGTACCTTCCTAGTTTATATAATATTAGACCGTAGTTATCGTTTGCTAAAAGAACTTAATTTAGGCTCAATAGGTTTAGAGTTATATTCACTTCCTGTTTAAATAAAAATAATAAATTATTATTTTTAGAACTTTTCTTATTGAGAGGGATTATAATATATTAAATTCATATACAATACACGAATGTTACGACACAATTGAGAACCTTTACTAAGAAACAATTGCTGCAAAACACTACACCAGTAGGTCCTTTGCAAATCAAACAAATTAAAAATAGAGCAAAATAGAGAAAGAAGACAACTCGATTAAAAATATATATATAAAAAGAAAGGAGGAGACGATAAAGTAAAATCAGAAAACAGAGTAGGCAGAGAGCATCAAAGCGTGAAAGAGAGCAGCCGAAAGCAAAATTCTAACTCAAACAAAACACAAGCAACACTCGCAGAGACTTTCACAATCCCAAAGCAGCAATGCAAAACTTAAGCCCATCGCCACCGCCATTATCACCACCTTCATTTCTCTCCGCACCCACCGCCCTCTCAATCAAAGACCCCAAAGCCCTCCTCTCAATCATCCTAGTCTCTTCCCTTTTTGCTCTCCTCCTCTTCCTCTCTTCCTCTTCCTCATCCTCATTCTCATCCTCCTCTTCTTCTCCGCATTCTATGCCCGACCCGTATCTCTTCCCGACCCGACAAGCCCACCGCATCGTTTACCACGACAACAACTCCTCAGATCCCATCCCTCCCTCCATAGCCTACCTCTTGTCCGGGTCAAAAGGCGACTTGGGTCGGATCCTCAGACTCCTTTACGCCACTTACCACCCCAGAAACCAATATCTTCTCCACCTTGACCGCTTTGCTTCTGATTCTGAGCGTGAAAAGTTGGCTCTCAAAGTCCAGTCACTCCCCATTTTCAGAGCTGCCCAGAATGTCCATGTCATTGGAAAGGCTGATTTTGTTTACCCAACAGGATCTTCTGGTATTTCCTTTACGCTTCATGGCGCGTCGATTCTGCTTCGCTTGTCGCCCATTTGGGATTGGTTTATTAGCCTCAGTGTTGGTGATTATCCACTTGTTACACAAGACGGTATGGATTTTGTGGCATTGTTGTTGGATTTGAATTACTGTTTCTGATTTTTTTAATTTTTTTTAGTGTATTTTTTGGTTTTATGTCGGATTTTTTATATGGGGTTTTCTGGGTTGTGTAGATCTTCTTCACATTATGTCATTCCTGCCCAAAGATCTAAACTTTGTGAACCATTCAAGTTATATTGGTTGGAGAGAGTACGATCGTATGCCTTTCAGATTTATCGATTTCGCATTTATGTTTGTATTCAAGTTTTGTGTGGATGCTGTAAATGAAATGTAAGGTTTGTGTTTGCTGTTTACAGGTCTAGGAGATTGAAACCGATAATTGTTGATCCGGGGCTTTATCTTTCTCAGAAAACTGAGATGTTCTATGCTGCACAGAAAAGGGTGTTGCCTAATGCTTACCGGTTGTTCACAGGTGCATTTTCTTTGTGAACTAGTTTTTGCTTAAATTAAGTTCTTTATTTCAATTATCAAAGAGGAAATTGTACTACGAAAAATGTGATTGCCTGTGTGTTAGTTTGAGCTTCATTTGCACAGAGTATGAGTTGTTTACAGAGCGAATGAACATCAATAGTCTATCTAAGTTATCCTCGCAAAATTTTAGTTGAGATTTAGTTATCCATTGTACTTCCATCAATTAGTACTATAATTTGGTCAATTTGCAACGTGTTTAAATTTGAAATTCAAATGATGTTACCAAAGAATAACCTATAAAGTGGTGTGAGCTTGTAGATTGTGTGATTAGGCTAGGTGAGTCCCGCTGCTGGATACATAAGGATCCATCAAGCAGTTATCGGATTGAAGCAATCACCTACCCTTGAGCATCTAATGGGTTATCACTTTCTGTTTGCATTGCTAGAGCTGGAGAAAAAGCTGAAAGGTAACAGCCTTCCAGTTTGTTTTTCACTGTCATTGGTGCCAAGAATTTTTTGGCCAAGTGTTATGGTTTTGGTGGTTTAGGATCAAAACCAATTTTGGTTAGAAAAGAATCCAATTCTGGAACACTACTCAAGTGGTCTTTTCTATGGTGGTGGAGAACCTGGAGATGCATAGAGGACCTAGGTTGCTTTGTATGAAGCCTTGCAATTTCCATTCAAACAAAGTGAATTTGAGTTCTTAAATTTATCTACTGGTTCCTTTAGCTTTGTGTTCAGAACTAAAATTATAATTACTGGTTACTACTTTCCCATCCGTAGTGTCAATTGCAGAAAGATATTAGGAATGAGTCAGTTTGACCTTTTAGTTGCCAACAAACTTAGAGATTGAATTAGTGATTCTTCTTTTTTCTTCCCCATAAATACTATGTAATATGTGATATTCTTAAGTTTTGCACACTGATGATGTAAAATATGTATTCTTCTTAAATTTAACCTTTGAGTTCTGTCACAAAGAGGCAGTCTAGATGAGTTAATATCAGCTTTTTACCTGGATTAAACTGAATAGATTCAAGATTACTTGCCTATACAGCAATGACCACAATGTTTTCCAATTACCATATAAAAAAGGAATAGGCATTGAAGAGAGTCAGCATAGAAAGACAATCAGAAAGAAGATAAGCATTTGGCATAAACTTTTGGCAAAGAAATGTAACATCCACCCGGTGACCTTCGTCACCGTACTCTCTTGATAGCTTCAATAGTTCACTGAAAGGCTTGAGAAATGGGATATAGCATTGGAAAGGTTATTAAAGTGGGCAGAGAAGCAAAGTAGGGTGATCCAGTTATGATACTATCTGATTGAAGATCTCGTAACTCTGGTGGTCTTTGGGACTGAGACCATGGACCAATTGATATGTGCCAGTTATGCCTACCGTGATGCCCTTACGCTATCCTGAAATTTGCACTACTACTTTGTAGATATGAACTGTACTGTGCTTAACTGTTCGCTGATCGTTGTTATGTAAAACTTCCCTTTTTTGCTTTCTCTCTTTTTTCCAATTGAGATAGGGATCATTTTGGAAACTTAGTAGTAGCAGTTTATTAAAAATAATTGTCAGACTAACTCGTATGATCATTTTTCTCTGCAGGTTCTTCTTTTGCGATTCTAAGTCGTAATTTTATTGAGTTTTGTGTTGTTGGTACTGATAACCTGCCAAGGACTGTATTGATGTATTTTTCTAACACACCTTCAGCCCTTTCCAACTACTTCCCTACCATTCTTTGCAACTCCTATCAGTTCAATAAAACTGTCATAAACCACAACTTGCTATATGCTAATTTCGACACACGAAAGAAGCCCCAGCCAATCAGTTCCGATGATTATGATGTTATGATTCATCATGGGGCTGCCTTTGCCACAGGATTCCGGTTAGATGATCCAATGCTTGACCGTATAGATAGAGATGTATTAAAGCGCGGTCGAGGAAAAGTTGTGCCTGGTGGCTGGTGTTTAGGTGGGTTTGGAAATGACACGTGCTCAGTCTGGGGAGATGCTGATATTTTGCGGCCTGGTCCAGGTGTAAGAGGACTTGAGAAACTTATGGTTGGATTGCTCTCAAATGGCTCATTTCGATCTCATCAATGTATATATGAGTGATCTGGATCCTCTGTCCCACGAGAGATTGAATGAAAATGATAATGTGAGTTGCCCCTTCAGCATTTGAAAATTTGGGAGAAGAATATCTGATAGGGACTGATTTTAGCGAAACTAGGCTTAGTTAAATTGAAATTGTTGTAAAATGTATTACAAATCATTGTGCTTGGAGTTGACCAAGGTGTCCTGTTGTACAAGTGATGTATTACAAAGCATATAACTTGAAATGACTGTCATATATCTCCTTTTGCTATCGAGGTTGAGCTCTAAGCATATAGGTTTGTTGGTGAAAATGTGCTACGCGTTCTGAACCATTGTTTTGTTTTCCTATTTTATGTATTCTGAGTCATTATTTTTCCAGAGTGTTCCAATAATATATTTGCATGATAATATTAGTTTGTAATTTTTTATTTATGAAATTGACTCGTTTTACTATTGAAAGACTAGCTCCTTAAAGCTAAATTTGTATATAACGTTGACAATTAAGGTTATGATATAAAACTGATTTTTTGAAAAGCAAAGGGCAAGGGGAGCCTTGGATGGCTGGATCATTAGGGTTTTTCTTTTTGTAATTCTTTAAGCACAATGTGACACTGCTAGCATCCATAACATTAACACCACTAACATTGGGACAACAGCTGCAAATACAAGTGCCCACGATACATTAAGACCATATTTATTGTCATTCCTTTTCTAACAATGGCGTTCCCTGGAATTGGAGGAACATCATAGTACAAAGCATCTAGGTAAGCCAATATGGAGATGGTGAAACATCTGCCTTGGCCCTTTGTCGAATTTTTGACACACTTCACTACAAACCTGTGCAAACCTGTGCAATATGAATAAGTTCTAGCACATCCTCAGGTCTTCTCTATCTCTACAATAACAATTCCTCCGCTGTCTCCATGAGCAGCATGTTTTCTCATTATTGCACTCAAATCTATCTCTCCCTCTCCCTCTCTTGGGCTTGCAAGAATTTTAGAAAAATCCAAAAAATGTGGCTACTGCAAAAACTAGAAACAAACCACCGCCCACATAGCCAACCTGATTGAAGATACCGTGGGTTTAATGTTGTAATATTATGACATCAAGCTACAAGTTTCTAATATTAATAATATCAAGGGAAGGTTATGGATCTTACCAGTTTTTCAGAAATGTAGTTGGCAAGAAATGCACCTCCTAGAACAGCGATGGATGTTGCAAGTACATGCCCAGCAATGGCTCCACTTGCTACACCCCATGGAGACTGTATTCAGGAATTATTTTAGACAAAAACCATCACCAAAATATAGTAAAACATGGAAGGAAAGATATGCTGTGTCTTAAACTAAACATGGTTGCACCTGTGCAGCACCAAGAGCAATCGTGGCAAGCATTGAGCGATCTCCCCATTCCTAGAAGCAAAAACAATATAGTAAAGTTGACATCTGTCCTTCAGGCCATAGTAATACGCATGTAAAATGATTCTACAAATTATGCAATATGCTTACGGCAACAAATATAAGGGTGAATGATTTCCAGACAATTTCAAGCGGATTAGAGAGCCTCTTTGACACCTGAGAAAGTGTAAATGATAAGAATGGCTCAGAACAGAATCTTCTAAATGGATTTGGGAAAATATATAACACATGGACACAGACGCGCATGCGCCAAAACACAGCCAAATCATTGAGAAAAACAAAATTTGAATTGTGCCCCTGCAATAAAAAATTGCAAAAGGCAGAACTTTGTATATGCACAAAGCCTGAGTATTATAACCTTGTGAACTACTAGACTACCTTCTCTTTCACAAACTCCTCAGCTTCAACATATTCATCAAGCTCAGGGCTGCTCTTATCACCACTCTTAGCAACATTTGATGGAAGGTCCCACGCATCTTTTATTGATTTGAGACCGAAGAATAGTAGAAGAGTTACAGCTGCATATTCTCCAATTGGCAAGGCTGTTGATATGGCAACAGAACAACAAAAGGAGGAGATTTAATGTCAAATATGGTTTTACATAATTTCATCAGGCCATTAAAAAATGCATCTCAAAATTGATATAAGTTTGAGACATCATTAAAATATCAAGCACAAGTATTTACTGTTCAAATTGTTGACATTCACTGAAAACAGCCAACTATGAAAGGAGTTTAGAATAGAAAGTTGCGACTGATCATCCAATCTCATACAATGATATCTAAGCACATACAAATCCATAAATTTGCATAATCCTCATTAATCAATTTACAAATAAAGTCATACATCAAAAGACACGAGAATTTTATCTCAAAATTCAAATTCTTCATACAAAATCTATAGGCATCCATGATGGTTTAACATTGGCTTCGATGCACCAAGCACAGGTAATCTGGAACTTGGGTTTCTCTGATTCGGTGATTTTCTGGTAGATTTTTGGTTGAGAATTAGGATTGATAGAGAGCAAAGATGAAGAATATGATGTCCATTTGGTTTCTTTACAACCCATTTTCATGAAATTGTAGTACTCATCATCATGTGTTACATGCTTCATTTCTGTTGAAATTGATGATTTTGCATAAGAGAGAACCACGAGAAGTATATGTTAAGAGTATTACAGAGCATTTGAGCACATGCAGTCCTCCTGTCCGACACACACCAATAAATACTGGGACGAATCCCACTAGGGGAGGCCCCAAGAGGTTGGGGTGGTCGAAATCAAGACCATCTCGGAGTAAATTAAAATTGAGTCAAGGCTAACATATCCAGGAACATAATGTTTCTTTGTTTAACATCAATTTAGGCACTATCTAGTAGACATAACCAACTAAGATGCGTGAATAGAGAACAAGACAGGTTGCATGTGGCATGGAAAAAAAAACCAGCTAGGATTGTATTTCAAAAGAATCATCAAGATGATAAAAGTCGTTAATGACATTGATTAGGGACCTTTGGATTTTGGGGGGGGAGGGGGAGAGAGGAGGGAGACTAACCCTTTTTCTTTATAAAAAGCTTAGTTGACAGGCAAGCTGATTAGCATTGGAAGACTATTTACTATTATCTAACTGATCTGCCGGTTAGCAGCACATTAATATCGCCAACCTGTTTTCTGAATACACCTGCAACTATGTTCAAGATGAGAAATGCCAAGAATTACAACTTACTTGTCTGGAATTGAGCAGGCACCGAGTTAAATATTCGCCCAATAATGACAGACAGGATTGTCATAAGTGAAAGAGCACCAGTTGACCCCAACAGAACCTGTTAAATTAAAGCAAGTAACCCAAGTATTCATCAATTAATACTGAATCTGTTTTAATATGGCTGTCTGAAATAGCATTTGCAATTTCATCAACACCATTTAACTAAGTTGTTCTCAGAATGACATTTCCATTGTTTTGTATTAAGGGAGCGTGAAGATCCTAAACAAAGATTTAGTTCACCAATGGCACTCCAAACTCATGTATTAAGAAAGGATTTTGCATTAAGTTTTCAAGTTTTTTTTGTCTCCTAAATATCTAGATTATAGGGAGGGTAACATTATGCTTGAACCATTTTGGTCATCAACGTAAGAGGTTCTTGGAATTAATTTCATCTCACTAGTTTTATCAAATTACAGGCTGTTGTCTGTTTTGTAATATATGTATTGGGGTTGGTACTTAAATTACTTCAGAACAGTTCAGGCTTTTTGAGATCCTAAGCTATGTATAAACACTATAGAGAGAAAAATAACGATTAGCTCGACTAGAACAAACTAAGGACAACAAAGCATTGTTAGTTGTTGTTTCCTTTTGGGGTTTTATCCCCCCTATCTCATCCAAAAAAAAAAGGGGGGGGCAACAAAGCATTCCTCCATGAATTTTTTGAAATTCAGGACTGAGGAACTTCAATTCCTAATTAGGAATCTACAAAAACCAACTAATCAGTATATTGTTTCTTAATTCAAGAGTAATTCCATATCTTCAAATGGTTTACTAAAGATAACTCTTCCAATAAGGGTTCAGCTGCCTTTAGGTTTTAATTATGTCCTGCTTTATATCCAGTTACAGTTTTCCCCTCTGTTGCACGTTAAGGGAAGAAAAGCAGAAAACAATATATTTTCTGTTGCAAGGAGAAACCACAGTTTGTTTCCTTTTCCATAATAGAAATCAAGGGTTTATCCATATATAAGTATAAATTTGTCAGTTACTAGGTATAAACACTCATCCAACAAAAAATATACATGTATATATGTGTGCCTATACAGATCGGCGAAATAACTGAAGAAAGAACATAATCAACGTTAGTATAGTCAAAATTTAGAGAAGTTAGAAAAAATCATACCAGTGCTTTGTCATATTGCATGGCCAGGAGTGCAGCAATGAAGAATGTCTAGTCAATAAACAGAAAGTATAACTTAGGTCCAACTTTCAACTCTAGTAGCACACATAATAGAAAAATTACGGAGAGTTTCACGTCTTGGAAACTAGCTTTATGACATAGTTTTCAGGTTCAATAGATTAAATTCCTTAATTCATGATGATAGTATATCCAATCTCAGCCAATTCAATAATCAAATGTTAATGACAGTCAACGAGTAGTTAGATCTAAAGGATAATTAAAATTTTCTAAAAGTGAAATCTTCATAATAACAAAATAGAAACTATTATTTTCTTAACCCCGGTACTCAACTTTACCAAAAATTGTCATCTCTCTAGGTTTAGCTACACGAATCTTTTGTGCCATACCACATTACTTAAGGTCACTATTCTGCTCTACTTAGGATTATATCTTGGAAATGCAGACGCATCTTTTACATGTAAAATTCCCAACATCTTTGTCACCAATTGACATGAACATGAAAATAAAATAGAAGACAGCTAAAAAAGTTGAGTTACCTTGTCACCAATTTCAGAAACAAATATTAAAGAAAATGCAGCTGTGAAGCCTGATTTTGCAATTGCTGCTAAAAGTGTTGAAGGTCCTCCTTTCACAAAGGCAATCAGAGAAAAAACTAAGGCACACCCAAGTAGCACAAGACCCACAGATAGAGGATAAGGGATTTGAATTTGACGCTTCTCACTGCCAAATCATGAAAAATGAGTATGGTTCAGGTAGCTCATTATGGACTGATAGCAGTTTAATATGCAACAATTCAAAGGAATCAAGTCAGATGATATATAATACACACCCACACACACTACTATATCATCAATTCAACAGGAAATCAAATCAATTCAATAAAGCTCACATTTCAGATAAACTGTCAGTGGGTGCATCATTGGGAACGATTTTCTCATTCTTGTTTTCCTCCCTGCCATCAAAGCCTCCAGATCCAATACTAACGTTAGATGCTTGAACTCGTACTTTGCTGCCCGTGGGCCTTGATATCTCTCTATATCTTACTATAAATAAGTTAGGCAGTGTATTACTCAGAACATGCTATAAACACACAAAATATATGACCTTACAGATCAAAGAAGAAAGGCAAACAGTATGGCCTTCACAAGTATTACAAGAATTAGCACCTTTGAAACCAGACAGAGTGATTTGTTCAAGAAAAGTCAATAATGTATTACTTCAAACATTTGTAACTAATCACAAGAAGTAAATATACAATGCATTGTTATTGGGTATGCCGTATGCATCCGGATCAACTAACTGAAGCAATTCATGAAAAAACGGCAACTTTCAAACAATCATATGCACCTGCCATCTGAACTGAAACAATTTATGTCCACTACCACCACTAACTGAAGCAACCAGCCTCCTAAACCGAATTCTTACACACTTTACTATACATAAAATGGTTAGATTTACTATGATTCTCCCTACCCAAATGGCACAATTTTCACAAGAATCAATCTACAAGGTCAACCCAGATAGCCAATGAATCTTGTAATTGGTGTCTTATTGGGTAACTGAGTCTAAATTATCAAAAACATGATAGCTCAACTTCCACTAAAAATCTTCCAGCACTCAAATTGTATAGGAAGTCATAAAACAAATGTAAATCCAAAAACTAACCAATATGCAAGAAGTCCCTCTTTGAATTCCAGATAGACGGTAAAGATTCCAACTTGAAAAACGGAAGTGTTTCAGAGAGAAATAATTGGATGAGAACTTACACGAGGGTGAGATGGGCTTTCTAGAAACAGTGGGACAGCTTGGTAGAGTGTCCACCAAAGCTGACAAAGGAAGCTTCTTTCCTGGAATGAATGGTGTATGAGGAAGCCCCAAACCCTGCATTCTTTCTTTCCTGTAAGACTTTTCTTCTTACAGTTTTTTCATCTCCACCCAAAAGACTACTTTTTCTTTTTTTTCCTCTTTTGTATGTTGGGTTTTGAGTTTTCGCAAAGCAGAACTTGGGATTGAGCTGAGAAGCCGTTGCCCAGTTGAGCAAGCTCTGTTTTTAAAGCTTTCAAGATAGTTCCGAGGGTGGGGATTTTCTAGGCTGCCACGTGTGTTATGGGAGAGATAAAATGGAAGCTTGGTAACGTGCCCACCGAACGACGATGAATGGCTATGTGTACTGGGGCCCGTAGGCTACAAATTGAAGCAAAGAAAATTTGGATTATGCTAGCAATCACCGAAACTCGTTTGAGTGACTGTGAACCGTTAATTAATTAGAAAACTCACATATAATAATGGCTCACAATTATTTAAGCGCGTAATTAATTTCAAACAGGAACAACTTGATTTTGATGCAACAAACTCATTTAACTAGTATCGCCATCAGTACAAACTTCTTTGTTCTTTTTCAACAATTTCTAAAGAGGCAAGGAGCTGTTTTGGCATGTTCTTTACACTCTCCCTCTAGATATGATTCTTCACGTCACGGCCGTTTTTTGCCTTTACTGGGGCCATCTGGTTGGTTCTCTTTTTGTTGTAAAGTAAGGCCTTGTGTTTGGGTGTTTTGTCAGAGCCATTGTAGGTGTGTTTTTGGTTTGTTGTGTTGGGCTGGTGTAGATTTTTGAGTTTGGACTAAACTTTTGTGCAATTTATGCTCTTATCAATGAAGTTCAGATAGGATGGCCCAAAATTGAAGAAAGGAAAAAACTCTGTTGATTTATGGCTGTCACTCCCACATTTTGGAGAGAGTGTGGATAGGTTGGGGAGTTGGACCCTTCCCTTCATGTAACGCAAAACCAACAATTTACAAAAGGACCGGCGCTTGATGAAGATGCTACCATTGAATAAATTGTACAGGTGCATGTGTGCAGTTTGTGCTGTTGCTGAGTGCTGATTTACTATATAGTAACGAGTTCTCGTAACAAGCTATATAGAGTCGTAAGGGTTTGTAACTCAAGTAGTTAAGGACATTTACTTCTACACTCAAGGTCCTAGGTTCGATTCCTCTCTCTCCAGTATCACACTATCTTGAAAAGCTATATAGAGCGAGCCTGCCTAACTTAGGATTTTATTTTCCTTTCTATAATTTATTATTTTCATTGGAGATGACTTGTTTAAGAGTGAAGGAAAAAAAAAACAGTTCCAGACTTATGGCCATTTTAGCTGGTTAACATTCTAGTAGACGGAATCTTTGGACATTTAGAAGGGGCAAGGTGGCTCAATTTTGATTGTTATATTCATTCCACTTTCCTTCATCCATGTTAGAGAATTAGTCAGACAAACATAAGATTGGAAACAAGTCTCCCAAAAAGCAATGTGGGGATATTTCAATGTCAAATTTTCCCTTGTTGGATCTATAAACTAAAGTTTTTTGTGTTATATTATTAGTATGCTCGGTTTTCGTTATAATTCGAGTAATGCTACAGACACCAAATCATGTTTTGAGGACTATTGCAAGATTTTTTGCATGGTAAATTAACTTGCACAATCAATTCTTTGAACCGTACTTGTGAGAAGAAGGAGTTTGCTCCAAATGCCATTATATAAATGCCAGCCCAAGTTCTTTTTTCCGAGGCGTGGTCTCCTCTAGGTTTAATAATTCTGCCAAGTTCATCAATCTTACAAATTTGCATCCCGTAAGGTAATCAACCTCAATCATCATGATGACATTGGATATTTTTGTCAATATCTTCACATAGATTTGAAATTATACATTAAATACATGCATTCTATCTGATGGAGGGTCCAGCCTCCACCGCCCAATCTCATTACAGTCCTTGACAAATGACTATTTTACTCATATTTTTTGAATGCATCGTATTATTCAGAAAAACGTGTGAGTTGTGATTTTTACCATCACTAATAATTCCTACTATGCATGCATAAAGACAGACAAATCTACAGTTTATTTCCTGTAGCAAATGAGGGCAATAATTTGAGTGCTTTGAAAGATTGTGGCGTTATCTTACTTAAAAGTTGATCATCACAAGATAATTCTCTCTCTTATCAAAGTGATGAATATCAGTAGAAGCTGTTGGTAAAAACATGTTGGCATGAAAACATCCGAATCCTTCGAACCGTAAATCGTTCGAATCTCTTGCAACAAGTAAAAGGCTCCTGACCTGATCTGTAACTCATCATATAAGAGAAAGGACCAAAAGATAAAGAAAAAAAAAGGCAGCAAGGAAAGGAAAGCAAAGTAACTGAAGGCGTGACGCATTGTATGAGGCACCAGTTGAAACCCCAGGTGAAGAACGTGGAATTCTAAAATTGTGAGGGGTTAATGCTACAAAGTTATAGATGCATATATATTTAGTTGGTACGTGAATTTTGTAAGGCTGATGCCTTGGAATAAAGAACAACTTATCATAAAAGTGGGGGAAAAAAAACAAGGACAAGAGAGTAAAGAAAACCCCATGGAAAACAGATCCATCTATTTTGAGAATCAATTTTTTCTTAGTGTCTATAGAAGTACGGAATGGTCACGTGGTCCATTTTTACATGTGTTATAATATAAGTGGATATTTATTGATACTATTCTCTAAAGGGGGGAGGGAAAATAAATCTATAGTCCACACATGTTATAATGCATGTACCAGATGTACCACGTAGTCAGTAGTATTTTATAATTTCTCGATCATTTGATCTTACATTGTTTCTATATTGTACATGTACTTATAGTATACTAATTCTTTTTTCTCTCATTTAATTTACCTAATTAGTTTTTAAGAATGAGTACAGATAACCCTATTTAGTTCTGTCGTAGTCCATAAAATTGGTAAAGAGAATATAATAAGCGTTTCCAGACTAAAATAACACCAAAAACAGTTTTTAGGAACAAAGTCAAACCGTCCTTTGTATGATCTGTATAATCATGAGTGCATATTTAATATACATTGCTTTCAAAACCAAAGAAATATGTATATAATAAATTGGAAAAATTGTTAGAGAAAAATAATAAGCAAATATTTCTAGACACGTTATATAAGAGGAGGCAATAAATCCAGACCTACTTCCTTACGCAGGTACCTTAATTACTACCACAAGATCTATAAGCTGGTGTCACGAGGTCGTGGCTCCTAGTATGGCCAATTGCATGAGGAACACGACATCGTGTATGTTATTGGGGGATGGACTTGGGTTTCAAACTTCCACCTATATTTTAAGCCTTGCCATAGAGATTGATGTCCATTAAATTCCTTCTTCTTCTTTTTTAACAGATAAAACGATTCTAAACTACTCTAATGTATGAAGAGAGAGAGATCGAACTTGGTGCAAAGGAGTGCGCACACTGCTTTGATTAATTGACATAACTCACTTGTACAAAGTTGAACGATTGAATCGATCTTGAGTCCCTTTGGATTAATCTGCCTATTGTATATGAATCAACAGATTGATGCCGTTTATATGCACCAATATTGCAAGTTCTAAATTGTGTAATGAATATCGTATCTTAGTGGCTTCCACGCCACACTATATATAAACTATAAAGTCTAGACAAGAGGTCAAGAATGTGTAAAGCAACCATCACATTACCTTATGGTAAGTTTCGAGAAAATTTTCCATCAATGGAAAAGGTTTCAAATTTTGCAATAATGCATGCGACCACACTTTTTCTAAAGTGACGATGAAACAAACTACTTCTCCACAACTTGCATCGATCTCACCTTTTTTCTAACCAGCAAAACCCCAATTTTGACAAAGATGTTTGCACATTTTTTTCCAAATGAATCACAGTTTTCACGGAGGAAGATTTGAAGAGGATGACCTCCCGATTTGCTAGGATCTTGATGACACAGAAAGGGATTTCAAGTGCAAAAATAACTATCAGGAGCAATCTCTCCCATCACCTGTTAACAAGAAACCAAAGAGAGCTTTTATATTTTGTTTGGCTTCCATGTTTTTCTTTTAAAATTGCTCCAACAAAATAAATTTGGTGTTAGAAGTGATATTAAAAGTGACATATGTGGTAAGGCGCTTCAAGTGGTTTAGAGTTTTTATATCTGCACTCGAGAGCCTAAGTTTGATTCCCCTTTTCGTACGAAGAAGAATTTACATGTAACAGGGTTGTCACCGTGACGCTATCTCAAGCCTATCACGCATTGTCATGTCAGAAAGTTGCATTGACATGAAAAATTAAAACACCCATAACTATAAGTGATTAACTCAGAATAGCTCCGCAATTCCCTAGTGTAAGTAAGATTTTTCTTCAAGGTGCAAGAATCATAGCCCTTAAACTAACTCAATAACAAGTTAAAATAAACAGCACTAGATAATTTAACTATAGTTACCAGTGCCAGATACATCATACATGACATCATCTAGCTGCTCTTATTATTTTTTAATCATGTGTATAATACTATAATATATGATATAACTTTCCACTCATCAATTCTCTTTCCCCCCACTTTGATGAAAGAAATAAAACAAGAAATATTTGTATCCTCTTCTTTTATGCAATTGAAAAAGAAAACATCTCCACGAGGGTGACGAAACTTTCTTAAAGAGTGAAAAATCCAAAACATAATCCGTAAAATTATTAAGTTATCCAAGATGATCCGTTTTAGCAGTGAAGACAATTAAAATTGAAATAATTTTATTTTTAACGGTTGAAACGGGTGATCCGTGGGTTGACAAAAAACAACCAGTTATCATAGCTCAGGTGACTCTCGATTCCAATCGTTATCAATCCTATTCAATAAATCCCAACCCAAACTCATAAGTTTTCGTGCAAATTTTATCATATATTTGTTGAACAAGGGTAGAATTATAAATTTTTCAAAGGGTGAGTTAGCTACAATTTTTAGCTTAAAATCTAATGATATTTTTTAACTTACAATTTATATATATATATATATATTTTTTTCCTAAAAATAAAAGTATACATTAAATCATATAATCACGTTAGTTATAGCCCTATGAACTAATTTTTAATAAGTTTAGCATATAAAAAATACAGATTAAATGCAACAAAATGGTTAACACAAGAACAATGGAGAAACCGCCAAGAAGACCACAAAAGATACTTTGGAAAAATAATATTTCTCTATTCATAGAAATAGTGGGGAAACTGTCAAGAAGACCACAAAACGAAGGCCTCAACCACAAGTGGGAACGGCAAGTTGATGTGCTATATAGGTTCAACTGCTCGTGGTGTTAAAGAATACAAAAAGTATCATATCGGAAACTTAATAAAATAGAAAGTCTCATATAATGAATGACTCCACTCCTAATAACATCGAGGCTTTTTGTATAAATCTTACACCTACTAAACATATAATTAAATTAAACACAATATCAATGTTGCTAGTAGTGGGTAATAAATTCATCCCTCTGAAATATTAACAATTATTAGTATACAATTTTGCCAGTCTATGCATCATGCATTGGTTTGGTATTGGGAGAACACAAATTTAAAAGGACATCACTAAGAAATAAAAATGAATATAACCTCTATTCACAAAAATAAATAAATAAATAACATTTGAAGTTGCACTTTTAGTTAGGATGTGTATGTCAGGGATTTTTTGAACTAGTGACTTTTTTAATTGAATTGTGATGCAATTCCAAAAATTCTATATATAAAAAATAAAATAAAAATAAAAAAAAGTTGGCGGTGGAGTCAAGCTTGGCAGATGAGCCTCCTAACTTAAGGGTCAATGCTAATTAAACAATTAAAAGAAACTCTTGTTTCCTTCCTAATCCTAATCAAATTTAGAGATGGCACTGAAACCCATAAAGCAAGCACTGCTTCCAATCAAATCAAAACCCGATCTTGTTATCTCATGTGTGAAATTAAATGGTTCTTTTTCCTTTTTGCCATGTTAAAAATCATGTTGGTTGCAGCATATTTAGTGGTGGGCTAGTTTTCAATTGGAATTGAAAATAGTTTGCAATGGAAAAGGTGTAAAGGACGGTATCATTGTTAGCAAAGATGAGAGTCATCACTGACATAATAAATTATAGATAAGGCATGTGCGCATTTGAAAAGAAAAAACTGATCAAAAGGACTAGACCAAATAAAATAGTTGCTGCTGGGACCGGAACGTTTGAAAAATAGAAAAACCAATCAATTAAGCAAATAATCCGATGCTAAATTATTGTTTACAAAAAATTAACTATTGTATAAAAATCAAGCAAGGCTCCTGTTTATTTTTTATTTACGATATAGGATAATTATAATATACTTTTATAACGGGCTAATATACTCACAACAAGACTACAACACTACTAACTATACATCAAACTCATCACGAATATATATCGTCTTCGTCATCCATTCAAGTATAACTTAAGTCCTCTTCTGACTAAACATTGACAAATATTTCAGTTCAGCAACAGTTTTTTATTTTTTTACATGCATTTTTGTTGTTGTACAGTGCTCCACTGCATCAGGTGCTTAATTATCGGCTATGGCCTCATTCGCACTCCTGTTCAGGCATGTCTAAATATTTATAGATTAAAACCTGACAGTTATAACTGATAAGGATGGTGGAGGGAAGGACATGCTTGCTTTATTGAAAAATAATAAAGGAAATGATAAGTATGGTTTGCACAAAATTCAAAATGTTAATTGGAAATTAACCAACTGAAGTGACATAGTTTTGAACAAAGACCTTCGAGAATGTGAGAACATTTAAGCCACAATACTCACATAAATTTTTTTGTTTGTTGCCTTTTTAGGTTTTGTGGATTACATAATATGCTAACGATCAAATATGTCTATTTTTTCTAGCACTCGAGATCATAAATTCGTTTTCTCCTCTCTTAATATTGAAAAAGAGTCTATTTTTTCACCTAAATGGTGAAACTGATGGAGTTTTTAGTGGAGGTGAGCCAACCCTCAACATTGTCCAAGTCAAAGGGATGTGGCCAGCAAAGAGCCTTACCCTTTTGCTTGTGCTCCAATAGTTATCAACATCTTTCTATCTATATAGACCTTTCTTTCTTTCTTTTTGTCTCTGTCAAATTGTGATGTTCTTGAATTTTCATACGGGACCCGCTGATATTCACCTTTCAACATTCCATGATTAGACATCAGACTCATAACCCACAAATATGGACTGGTTGATGATATGGACATAAAGCCTATGCCTAGTGGTTGGGCAAGCTAGGGATCTATCTCACCCAATTTTCCAATTTTCCTACGTCCGTATCCTTTAGATTTGTGGACCATGTGTATTTAACTTTGCCTACCTTGGATTATGATGCTCATTTTATTCATTTATTTGTTTTTGTAATAATCTGGTTTTGGCATAATCCGTTATTTAACTTTTTTGGTAATGTACCAAAACATTAATTGATGTATTTTTCGATGGTTGAAAATTAACACTCTGTTGACAAAAAAGAGTATTGCTCATTTCTAAGAAAAAGAAAAAAAAACAGGTCAAACAAAATTAGAACTAGAAAAACTTTAAAAGAAAAAAAAACTGACATACAACAAATTCGTTGTATAATTTTTTAGAGTCTTGTCAAATCTACATGGTTATTCATAGTTATTTTTATATATTTTTTTTAATACAAGCGATATTCTAAACTACAAAATGATGGGGGTTTCACACACACTATCAAAGTGTCATAAAGATTCGAACTTGAGACTATTGAACTAAATCCCGCTGGTCATTGATAGTTATTAAAATAAAAGACATTATGCATTTTTATATGCGCATAGGCTCTTAAAAATAGTGATAATACATTTTAAAATGTCATTTAATTTAACTAATTTTGAAAAACATCTCTCTTATAAAAACGTGTTTAAAGAAAATAAAAATAAAAGGAAAGTGCATGATGACTATTTTCAAATATAATTATCAATTGTTCAATGTTATTCGTGGTACACTCTTATAGTGCTTATTTTTATTTTTATTTTTAAAAAGCATGTCTTCCAAAATATATATATATAGAGTGCTGCTATTTCCACCATTCTGTTCTATTTTCTCACCCACCTTATCTTCAAAATTTTAAAGACAAATTTACCCATTTATAAAATGACTTATAAGGACAAAACCAATCTCCATCACCTAAGTGTGGGCAACCATTTTATACCAGCCATTGAATTAATCTCACAATACATAGAGCCTTTTATTAACTTAAATTCTTGACCCGCATATTGCACACAACTTCTTCTTCCTCATCTAGCCATCTCTTTGTTTTCTAAAAGCTTTCCCAAAGTTTTTCTATTTTTCCATTATAAATCTGATTTCTCTCAAAGGTATTATCATTTTCTCTACAAAACAAATGTGGGCAAAATTAATTTTCCCTTCAAAGGCTCCTATTGTCCTTTTAAGATTTCATAAAATTCTAAGTCATGAAGTTGTTTAATTTTCGTCTATTTGCTTCAAACCACAAGCGATTGGTATTATTTGATTGAGGGAGATCAACATGATAGGAGCCTAGGGACCATAAGCATTCGAACCCATGCTTTAACTTCATGTTCTTCAACCACATATGTATTAAAATAAATAAATAAGAAATTAAAGAAAACCTAAAAATAAACGAATACCCAAATCCCCTCTTCTACTGCACACAACCCCTCCCATCACAAAGCCCATGCGTCACCTCCTCCAGGATGAGAAAGAAGGATGAACTCTTGAAAGAACCACAATTGGCTTGGAGGAAAGAAAGGGGGGTTTCCCTTAATACGGACCAGGAAGTAAAACGGATATAAGTTGGGTTTTTGAGAGAATTTGCTTTGAATTAATAATTAAAAGGTATTTTAGGAATAATGGTGGGTGGAAAGATATGATTGTGTTTTTTTTTCAAATTTACATGATGGGTGAGAAGATAAGGTGGGCGGAGAAATATGACAGGTGGGTGAAAATAGTAGCACTATATATATATATATATAAAGCAAATATATATATATACAGTCCCATTCTATTGAGGGATCCCTCAAATAATTTTATTTGAGGGACACCCTTTAGGGTACTCTACAATTTTTTTTCCAATGATCCAAACCATCTATTTTTTAGGTTTTCATTCATAGATCATCCTTACAAAAAATTAGACAAATCGGAAACCGTTTCGACATCCAATTGGGTCCTACAAAATCAATGAATACGGTGCTTCAAGAAAGTACTAAAATTTCAATAACTCAATTGAATGGTCAAATGATATCGGATTCAAGTGATTTTTTGTAGAGATGATCTATATATACAAAGAGCTTCTATTAAGGGATCCCTCAAATAAGCTTATTTGAGGGACACCCCTTGTAGGACCCACTCCGGATTGTATTTCACTAATCTAAACCGTCTATTTTGTAGATACACATTCAAAGATCATCTCTACAAAAAATCACTTGAATCCGATATCATTTGACCATTCAATTGAGTTATTGAAATTTTAGTACTTTCTTGAAGCACCGTATTCATTGATTTTGTAGGACCCAATTGGATGTCGAAATGGTTTCCGATTTGTCTAATTTTTTGTAAGGATGATCTATGAATGAAAACCTAAAAAATAGATGGTTTGGATCATTGGAAAAAAAATTGTAGAGTACCCTAAAAGGCGTCCCTCAAATAAAATTATTTGAGGGATCCCTCAATAGAAGGGGACTGTATATATATATATATATATATATATATATATATATATATAAAGCAAAAGACAGAGAATGATGAAACATTCAAAATACCAGAAAATGCCCTTGATTAATCCAAACATTAAGAATTAAAATTATTAATTAAATGAGGATAATATGGTAAATTCACACTTTTTCATATTAAAAAAATTCAGATAATGAATCCTATTTTTATGGAACACAACTACCCATTATATTTTTTAATTCTAAAATAAATTTCATTTTCTTATAAAAAAAGTCTCTCGCAGGCGCGGAAGCGCGTGCGGAGAGTCTAGTATATATATAATTAACAACTCTTACTGAATATATGCAAGAGTTACAATTAAATAAGAAATTACACAATCTAGTAACTGATAAAGATGAAGTTAAATTTGTATTAAAAAATAACTTGATCAATACCGATAGATGTGATACAAAACGAATTTGTTTTAGAGTAAAGAAGCTACCTACCAACTCAATCTAAGAAAATCCTAAAGCTTTATTCAGAAAAAGATAAAAAAGAAATTCAAACTTTTTTGGTTGCCTAAAAGTTCACAGTTCCCCTCCCCTCCCTTTCCGAAGCACTAAAAAAGAGGAAAACCGAGTCCCCACAACAATCTTCTTCTCTAGATAGAGAGACTCAGCAGCACACACACAGCGAAAGAGATAGAAAAGATGAGAAAAATATGAAGGCATGCTTTGTCGGCCATTGAAGCTTCAACCCAAGAGCTCTGGTCCCTTCTCTTCCAAAAGATCATTCATGCCCATCATTCCATTCCCGACTCTGAGCCGTGAGCTCCAACTGAAGGACTTGGCTTTACCTCTGTGTGTGTTGCTTTTCATAGTTTGAAAGGGTATTGATATTTCTGGAATAAAATATTCTCAACGAGATCTTTTATATGATTCTATGCACTTTGAGCTCTGAGTTTCTTGGTGCAAAAGCCGCAATAAAGGGGTGGGCTTTGAGATATTTGTGCACAAATCTTGGCCTGTAGACCGGAGATCCCCACCATTTGTGGAAAAGGCGAACTGGGTTTGCCTCACTTTTGTCTTTTGGTTCATAATTCCATGGTTTTCAGCTTGTCATTTCAGGGAGTCAGTGCCAAGAGGTGGACTTGCTGCTTGCATTATCACTTTTTTGATGAGTGATTATCATAGACTTTGAGAGGTATGCTAAAGCTACTACCTATGTTGTTATTGGTTAATTTATTTTTCAGTTTTGGTGTTCTGGGTTGTTCTTCTTGACTGATTTGTCACTGTTTTCTCTTACACTGGTTAATTTGAATAATTCAGTTTGAGTTCTTGTTGCAAACAGTTCATAGGTTTGCTAAATTCATTAGTTTTGACTTTTGTGTTATTGGGTTGTCCCAAATGATTGTGTCATTTCTTTCCTTTTAGGTGTCTGAATTTGATTTTTAGGCTCTCTATGTTATCTATATGGGTCGCTGAGTTATCTAAATACCGAGTTTTGTTCTTTCAAATGGTTGGTTCCTTAAACTCTTGATATACGTGGATTTTGTACTGTAAAACTGGCTTCTTTAAAGGCAGTTTCTGAATTATCAAATTCTTTTGTGGTGAAAAAATCTGATTGTATTTTACTTGATTTAGTTTTACCGCATTGCATCTGAAGAGTTGTGCATTTGCAGGTGTTAAAATATCTGATTATGTTGTAATTGTTTGTTTCAGGGTTACTAAAATGTCCAAAAAATCTGAGTTGAGGAGGGCTTTGGAAGTGGAGTTTGCAGGAATTTTACTTGCCTTGACTCTACTTGCTTCTACTTCAGAGGGGCTGAATACCGAGGGGCTGTACCTTTTAGAGCTAAAGAAAAGTATTCAGGATGAGTTTTATTTTTTGGGAAATTGGAACTCCTCTGATCAAACACCATGTGGTTGGATAGGTGTAAATTGCTCTTCTGGTTATGCTCCAGTGGTCAAAGGTCTTAATTTAAGTTTCCTGAATCTGTCAGGAGTCCTCAGCCCTAGCATTGGTGGTTTGGTTCATCTAACTTTTCTTGATCTTTCACACAATGATTTCTTGGGAGGCATGCCCAAGGAGATTGGAAACTGTTCGGGTTTGGAACAACTTTATCTGAACGATAACCAGTTTACAGGCCAAATACCTGTGGAGGTGGGTAAGCTGTCAAATTTAAGAAGTTTGAATATTTGTAATAACAAAATCAATGGTTCTCTTCCAGAGGAGCTTGGGAACTTGTCTTTACTGGTTGATTTTGTGGCATACACCAACAATATTACGGGTTCAATACCCCCATCTTTTGGAAATCTCAAGAATCTGGTAACTTTTAGAGCTGGGCAGAATGCTATTTCTGGTAGCATGCCAGCCGAAATAGGTGGATGTAAGAGCTTGAAACTGCTTGGTCTTGCCCAAAATGCTATAGGGGGGGAATTGCCTAAGGCGATTGGGATGCTTCAGAGCATGACAGATATGATTCTGTGGGGTAACCAGGTATCTGGGCCTATACCAAAGGAGCTTGGAAATTGCACTAGCCTTGAGACTATTGCTTTGTATCAGAACAATCTTGTGGGGCCTATACCTCCAGAACTTGGGAAACTGAAGTCATTGAAGAAATTGTACATCTACAGGAATGGCTTGAATGGAACCATTCCACGGGAAATTGGAAATCTTTCTTTTGCAACTGAGATTGATTTCTCGGAGAACTATTTGATAGGTGAGATCCCAACAGAGTTAAGTAAGATAAGAGGTCTAAGCTTACTGTACCTTTTCCAGAACCAGCTAACAGGTGTGATTCCAAATGAACTGAGTAGCTTGAGGAACTTGACAAAGCTTGATCTTTCAATGAATTACCTCAAAGGTCCTATTCCAGATGGGTTTCAATATTTGACTGAACTGTACCAGTTACAGCTGTTTAACAATTCTCTAACCGGTAGCATACCTCGGTGGCTTGGACTTCACAGTGGACTTTGGGTAGTTGATTTTTCCGATAACTTTCTGACAGGAAGAATACCTCCATATCTCTGTCAACATTCCAATCTAATTTTGTTGAACCTAGAGGCTAATGATCTTAATGGAAATATTCCACCTGGAGTCTTGAACTGTAAATCATTAGTGCAACTTCGTCTAGTTGGAAACAGGCTAACTGGGAGCTTTCCTTCGGAGTTATGCAATTTGCCCAACCTTTCTGCAATTGAGTTGGACCAGAACAAATTCACTGGTCCAATTCCTCCAGAGATTAGGAACTGCCAAAAGTTGCAAAGGCTTCATATTTCAGACAATTACTTTACATCTGAGTTGCCAAAGGAAATAGGATATCTGTCTCAATTGGTGACTTTCAACATATCATCCAATTTGCTCACCGGGCGGATTCCCCCTGAAATTGTTAACTGCAAGATGCTTCAACGACTTGATCTCAGTCGGAATCGATTTGTAGACGCTTTGCCAAATGAGCTGGGAACCCTTTTGCAATTAGAGCTTCTCAGGCTTTCAGAAAATAATTTCATTGGAAACATACCAGCAGCACTAGGAAACCTCTCCCATTTGACAGAGTTGCAGATGGGTGGCAACTTGTTTTCTGGTGAAATACCACCAGAATTGGGTTCACTTTCAAGCTTGCAGATTGCAATGAATCTCAGTTTTAATAATTTCACTGGGAGAATACCACCAATGCTTGGAAATCTTAATTTACTTGAATTCCTGCTACTCAATAACAATCATTTGACTGGTGACATTCCCAGCTCATTTGAGAATCTGTCGAGCTTAATGGGCTGCAACTTCTCATACAATGACCTTACTGGACCTTTACCTCCCATCCCACTGTTTCAGAACATGGCAATTAGCAGCTTTATCGGGAACAAAGGTCTTTGTGGCGGACCTCTCGTTGGTTGCAGTGTAAATCCGTCTCTTCATTCTGTTCCATCTCTGGAAAGTGGGGGTACTCGACGCGGTAAAATTGTTACAGTAATTGCAGGTGCCGTGGGAGGTGTTTCTCTTATTCTCATTGCTATTATCTTATATTTCATGAGACATCCAGGTCAGACAGTTCCTTCCTTGCAAGATAAAGATACTCTATCTCCTGATATGGATATGTACTTGCCTCCAAAGGAGGGATTCACATTCCAAGATCTAGTTGAGGCGACAAATAACTTTCATGAAAGCTATGTTATTGGAAGGGGAGCTTGTGGAACCGTTTATAAGGCAGTAATGAGAACTGGACAGACAATTGCTGTTAAGAAGCTATCATCGAACCGGGAGGGCAACAACATTGAAAACAGTTTCCAGGCTGAGATTTCGACTTTAGGAAATATAAGGCATCGAAATATTGTGAAGTTATATGGATTCTGTTATCACCAGGGTTCCAATCTTCTTCTTTATGAGTACATGGCAAAGGGTAGCTTGGGTGAATTGCTTCATGGTGCCTCTTGTAGCTTGGACTGGCCAACTCGTTTTATGATTGCCCTTGGAGCTGCCGAAGGTCTTTCTTATTTACATCATGACTGCAAACCCAGGATTGTCCACCGTGATATAAAGTCCAATAACATTTTGCTAGATGAGAAATTCGAAGCCCATGTAGGTGATTTTGGTTTGGCAAAAGTGATTGATATGCCTTATTCAAAATCAATGTCAGCAGTTGCAGGATCATATGGATATATTGCTCCTGGTAAGCTTCCCATTTGTTCTTCATTATTTACTTAAATAGTTACTGAATTGCCATTTACTCCGAGAATACTGCTGAAGAACAAGTATTCTTTAAGGCTGAAAGAACTAATTTCTAGTCTCTCTAAGACCAATATTCCCCCCCTCTTTTCCCTGATGATTTATTTTGGTGATTCTTTTAATGTTGGGACATCTTTTCTTACATATTGTAAAGTAAAAATAGAAATCAATTTTCCTCCATGTTGGTAGATAATGTTACAGCTACAACTTGGTTGTTGAGGATATGTAAGAAGAGGGAAATTGAAAGTTCAAGCATTAAATTTTAAATTCTTTGTTATTTGGAAACCTCTTTCTTAATCCCTCATTTTGTCGTTGGAACCCTTGAATAAGAACGTAAGCAGCAGAAATAATCTGGTTAGGATATTTTATTCTTTTCCTAGTCTCTTTTGAAAGGTGCCAAGGGGCCATCACCAAAGTTAAGAAGCTGTCTACAAAAATTTAAAAACTAAAGACAAAACAACACCTAGAAAAGAATTAAAAGATAAGGGAGGAGCCTTATGTGTCCCCTAGGAAACTCATTTGTGGATTGGCTTGATGTGTGCATATTGATTTATGTGTTTTTTATCCATGTACTGAGAAACATGATAACTTCTCATAAATAAATGGATATATGTCAACTTATCTACGAGGTGCTTGCCCCAATGGCTGGCTGTGGCTGACTTGTTAAATTTGTACTTTTTGGATTTTCATTTGTTTACTCTTCCCTTTCTCTCTCTGCAGTTGCTTAGTTCATTCCTGTTTATCATTTTTAGAGTCAATTTTTTTATTGAATGGTTGATAATGTTACTCTTCTTCATGGCAGAGTATGCGTACACCATGAAGGTTACAGAAAAATGCGATATCTATAGCTACGGCGTCGTTCTATTGGAGTTGCTAACTGGAAGAACTCCTGTACAGTCACTAGATCAAGGGGGTGATCTTGTCACCTGGGTGAGGCATTATGTTCAAGACCATTCATTGACATCTGGGATACTTGATAGTCGGTTAAATCTTCAGGACAGAAGTATTGTTGATCACATGCTTACTGTCTTAAAAATTGCTTTGATATGCACAAGCACGACGCCTTTCGACCGTCCTTCAATTCGAGAAGTTGTGCTGATGCTTACTGAGTCTAATGAGCAAGAAGGGGACTTTATTCCATCTCCAACTTATGATCTTCCTTTGAAAGTTGATACAGATCTTCCGAAGGATGATGAAGATCTTCCTTTGAAAGACAACACCCGACATCCTCCTTCGAAAGATGATACCTGATGAAAGTATACGACACATCCCTAGATTTTAGTAACTCAGATGATTTTTTTGGGTGCTGATTCTTCCTCGAATTATTTGCAACAAGGAAATGGTAATATCTTGTACATTTTCCAACTAGAAATATGAATACTGGAATTTTCCTTTCTAATTTGTGAGGGTATTCAAAGTTGCTCTCAAAGTTTGTTTCTTTTCTTACTATACAGTGTATACAGTATAGTAAAAATCAGTGTACAGTTATGCTATGTGCATTTTAAATGGCATTATGTTCACTTTTAAATCTTAATCCATTGAATAACAAAGAAGCCTGAATTTAACTTTTGTCATCAATTCAAAGCTACAGATTTTGTGGTCACATTTTGTAATTTGATTTTTTTTTCTTAATAAATTTAAAAATAAGAAAAAGTAGGCTTGGGCTTCAATGGGGCACAAGGCCTGCCCTGAAGTGATCAGTATTTCTCCAATCCAAAATTTTCACAAACCCAATCAACTATGGCGTTGCCTTCAAGTTTGAATCCAAAAATTCGAACTCGAACCGAATCGGACTGATCCAAAAATTCCACTTGGTACATTGTACAATAAAGTGAAGAGAAGTAAAGTTATATTAATAGCAAGTTGAAATCCATCCCCCATTTAGTTGTGGCCTATAAACTACAACTTGGTAGATATAGTGCAGTTACGTGAATGAGCTAGACCATGGTATTTGTTTGCAGTTTATTATCATAGGGTTTGATGTAACGCAAGGTTTAAAGGGATTGTATACAAAACAATTACATTACCAATTGCAAAGCATCAAACTTTAAATTCAAAATCAATGTACTGGATAAAATCAGCATTCTTGCACATTCATAGCCTAATGGAATGGCCTAGGGGTTGATGAACTTGCCCGACTGGACCGGCCATGGATAACAATTCTGATCATGAAAACAAATGCCAAGAAAATAAACAGTCCAATAACATTTGCTACATCCATCTCTATCTGCTCTGTAGACATCGTAGTAATGAAACTCTCTTGACCATCTAAAGCTGCAAAAGAACAGTGTGGTTCCAAAAATATTTTGCCTAAAACGAAACTCAAAGCTCTCCCCAGGATGAAGTACGCGATCGCCAAGATCATCGTCCTTGGATTTACAATGAACAACGAGGTCTCCGTAGACTCCCAAGGCGTTGGTGATTCGGACAGTTCTTTTTTTAGGAAGGAGACCAGCCTCAACGGATATTATGAGAGCTACTAGCATAAGCAGAATCAGAGGAAGAACACTTGACAAATATCGACTCATTTTTTTTAACGTGGGAAAAATTTCGAGATGTGTACATATGGTTGAGTCTAACCTTATATAAATTCATAATTTGCATCCTAGACTATTTCAGCGAAAGGTGAATTTGAAGAGATGGTGGGTACATTCTTTTGGCATCCCACCACCTCTGAGAATTTAACATTCCATTATAATGATCAATTAATTAGAAGAACTGTTACATAAAAATACCCTAAACGCTCTCCAAGAAGAAAACCCTAAGGAAAGAAACCTCAGCCGCCTCAGCTACGTAAAAAATTAATTGTCATCAATAATTATTATCGCTTTTTCTTAAAAAAGAAAAAAGAAAAAAAGGATAAAAAAGAAAATCCCCTCAAGAATTGATTATTGAAGATATGAAATTATTATTTAATATTCATGATGAACCAGAATTACATGGTGTCATGATGGTTGAGTTGTTCAATATAAAACCTTACTGAAGTAGGGATACTAGCTCAAGAATTGATTTATGAGTCATGCCACAGAAAGCACTGACCATACAAACACGGGCCAACTTTTTTAACCGTCCAAAAGCATTTGCTACATTCATCCCTTTTTTGAGAGTAGATGTCAAAATAGTGAAGTTTGGGATCCCCAGGCCATCGAAATCCGCAGAAGAATAGTGTGCTCGCCTGAAAAAAGTTTCGTCCAAAACTAAATTCATATGTCTCCCCCGGATGCAGCAGGTGCTCGCCGAGATCGTCATCCTTGGATTTACAACGAACTGTGAGGTCCAGGTTGTCTTCCAAAGTGTTGGTGATCCGAACCGTTATCTTTTTAGGTGGGTTAGACGACTCAACTACTGTTGTCATATGAACAACTAGTAGTAGCAGCATCAGCGGAAGAACACATGTTGCAGTGAAAGATGGACTCATTTTGCTCGGGGGGAGAAAAGGTTATTTTTCTCTCTATTTTATAGTGAGTGTCCAAGGCGACATGCAATTCATAATCATTTGTTTATGGTTCATCCAACCTAGAATGAGTAACTCATTTCATAATTGATGATTGTTCAGTGTACCTGGTAAAGATGCAGATTATTTTTTCCAATCTCCATGTATGAATGCCATTCGAATTCAAAAGGTTGGTCCCAGAATTCGACCCCATTGGAAAGAAAAAACAACCAAGTGTGGCATAAATTTTGTAATTTCTATATTAAATTAAAACATATTCAATATATTTTCTTTTTTGTTGGATCTAAATATTTAATGTAATTAATAATAAATTTAAGGAGAATACAATTTCACCTAATTAGCATAGAGTGCTGCTATTTCTACCTCTCTATCCTATTTTCCCACACATCTTATCTTTCCACCCACCATGTAAATTTGAAAAACCACAATCCTATCTTTCCACCCACCATTATTCCTAAAATACAATTTAATTATTAATTTATGCAAATTCTTTATATTTTTTAGTGGAAACGATGTATTTATTTCAATAAAACTGAAACCGATATCCTCCTCAACCAACAAGTTCTTGATGAAAGCAGGAGGGTCCTTATCCCATGAGAACATGTCAATTGATGAAATAGCGAAATATGCAAGACTATGTGCCATTGTATTGGCATCTCTAGAAGCAAAACAAACTGAAGAATTTTTAGTTGCGGAAACAAAAAAACGAGTCTTCAATTGACACTCCTATTGATGAGTTGTCTGCAATGTGCATGAGCACATTGAATAGCTTCTGTGCATGAGCAGAGGTGCAACTTCAGCAGCTTCTGTGGAGTTTTCTGGCGACCGGAGGTGCAGGTGCACCTCCTTGCGCTTGCACAGGTTCATCAATTTTGGCGCGTTGGGGACATGGAGTGAATATGTGGCGCTTTCTATGTCATTTTCCGGAGGAAGATTAGTGGCGTTTGTTCTTCCTTTTGTCGGTGTGTTTTAGATTTTTAGTCTTTGTCTTTTTTCGGTCAATAAAGTCCAAAAATTCTATGAGTATTCTGTGTATTTTTTTCTCTCATAGTGCCAGAAACTAATTAGTTGAGTTGGATGGGTGTTCTTAGTCTCTTTAGGAGAGTCATACCGATTATTGGCAAGTTTTGTCCTTGATGTCATTAGACTAGATTCGAGAGAAATATGGTGGTAAAAAGGGGTTATAGAAAAGTTATTATCGAGAGTGATTCTCTAGATTGTTTCAGCTTTTCGGTTGGCTCATGTCATTAGGGAAGTTTTTATCCATGTCTGCCATATTGCTATTGGGATGACTCCCTTTACTATCTATATCTTTTATACTCCTTTTTCTTATGAATTTAATAGAATTCTATTGTCTTTTTATAAAAAAATTACAATACAATATGGCTGGTTTAAACGACACTATTTAAGAGGCCTTTTTATTTTATTTTATTTAAAAACGTGCCCCGAGTATTTTTTGGATAAAAAGGAAGTTGTTAGGATTATACCATTAAAGGACTGAACATGCCAAAAGCAAAATGGAAAGCTACATTAAATAGTGTCGTCGTGCCCTCCCTTTCAATTATCACATGTATTATACATATTTCTAATTCATTTTCATTCCATCCATGGAGTAAGAATTTAATTTGAGGCCTCTTCGTTTGGAATATAAAATGCTTATATTTGGAGACAAAAATAGCCTTGTTATGTATAAAAAAGAAGAAGAAGAAGAGAGAGAGAGAGAGAGAGAGAGAGAGAGAGAGAGAGAGTAATGATCATAGTATTCGAAACAATGGAACTGTTAATTATTCTAAATGAAGAGATCTGTGGAACAAGTTCATATTATTGATGTAGACGGTAGATATATAACTAATAACTAGGTGGGTTCCATGGATAGCAAATGTCGTATAGCCTGGTCTTGTAGTTGAACAAGCATCCGCCATAGGGTACTATAACCCACATACAAATGTCACACCTATCTTGATCTCTTTTCTGTATGTATATATCAATATAGTGAGATGCACCCGGCCACTCCACCGAGCAAAAGTATTGTGTAGTCCACCACATGTTGGGTCGAAATACGAATTCATAGGAGATGAGAGGGGGGAGGACATGGGCACCAAGATCATCGTCTGCGGATTTACAGTGAATAGTGAGCGTCAAGTCTCCGCCCAAATCATTAGTAATGTTCACATGTGTCACATTTGGAAGAGCTCCTGCATTTGGAAGAGCTCCTGCATTTGGAAGAATTCCTGCATCACACATGGTTAAGGACCAAACAAACACAAGCAGCACTAGCAATCCTACATTCCTAGTGAACAAAGCCATGATGACTGTTTAAACTTTGGATAGGTTTTGCTTTCTTTTCGCCAAGTGAATTTGAGGATGGCTAGGCTTTGTGGGTGGTTGCCACTTATATACCGAGGTAATTACTATTATCCATTTATGATATTATACCATTTCTATACATGATATATTATACCAATTACAGATTAATAGGGTTAAAAACAATTGTGGTGCATGAACTCTTCAATTTTAAACCAATTTGGTCCATATTCATTCACTGTATTGGTCAACTGGTATTATTCATATGACAAAGTGGCATGTGTAGGGTCCCACAAACAAATGCTACACCTCCTTTTGTCTCTCTCCTTTGTTTGTATATTGTGAATTGGTGAGATGTCCCCTCCCACGCCATGCTGCAATGGCGACTTGAGGTTCCCCAAATGCCTGGTCGCAGGGGCGGTGCTACGCCGAGGGCAAGGTAGGCTGCTGCCTTACCCCAAAATTTTCAAAAATAAAAAATACTTATATAAAATAGGCCAACTCACGTGAAACATACAAATTTATTCCCACTCAAAAAGCAACCCACATATCTATATATATAAATCAAAAGGTAGAGAACGGTGAAACATTCAAAATACCAGAAAATGTCATTAGTTAATTCAAATATTAAGAATTAAATGAGGATAATATGATAAATTCACACATTTTCATATTTTAAAAAAATAAAATTAAAAGAAAAATCAGTAATGAGTACTATTTTTTAAGAAACAAAACTACCCATTATTATTTTTAATTCTAAAATAAATTAAAATTTAAAAAAAAGAAAAAAAAAGAAAAAAGAAGCCTCTCAAAGGCGTGGAAGCACGTGCGGAGAGGCCAATATACATAATCTAAAATTTTCCTCCTCTTTAATTATCTTCACTTTAATTATTTCCTCTTTAATTATCTTTTTTTAATTACCTAGATTCTCGTCCCTGGATTACAATGGATAGTGAGGTCTAACTCTGGACCTAAGTTGTTGTAAATCCAGACCACTGTTTTTTCCGGAAAAAGGCCAGTACTAGATTCTCTACTAATATACTCAAATAAATGCAGATCCGTATACTATGGTATTAAATTGGGCTAGCAAAATGCGGATTAGCATACTACGTTACGTGGGCTTGGATGGTTTTCTGTGGGAGCCTCTGATTTTTTGCTTAATTCCTTGTGGGTCTTTTGGCATGTTAGTGTGTTTTCTTGTTTGATTTGCATTAATTTGAAAAGACTATAATGACATCTTCAATAGAAAAGTCAAAAGTAGAAGGGACAACATCAGTGAGTAATCCACATCATTCAGAGTGGATTTTAAGACCTGTAAATCCTGAAAGATGCAAAATGAGAATGAGCAAGATCAGTGAGCAATCCTACACCGTTAAGGAGGGAAAGGTGAAGTGGCATATATGTGTGTGTACTTGACTTCCTAGCGAGAGGCTTTTTAGACAAGATAACATAAGCGAGTGTAGGAACAAAACGGTGAGGGTTCATGCCCTTCAATATATCTAACTATCGATTAAATACAAAAAGAGTATATGAAAAATATCAAATATAATTGTTGACTAAAGGCTCATTTGGGAGTGATTATTAAAAGAATATATGAAAATTATCAATATCAATCATATATCAGATACTCTAAATTTTTACCCGATATGAAATAATCTACTTTCATTCACAAACAAAATTTCAACATATAGAACAAACAATAACGAACGAATTCCTCATGTTCCAAAGCAACAAGGCTCCCATACATTTCTTATTATGAGCAGAAATCCAATTAGCTTTTGTAATGTTCATTATTTTAGCAACACTATTAGCTCATCTGTGGTGGTGGTTTAGGCCACTCAAGAGAGATATCACTCTCTCCGACATTGTAGTCTCTATAACCATAAACTCCACCCTCAGTCACATTCCAAATGCAGTTTGTGGGGCACCTACTCTTATCCCTATCAGCAATATACATGTCAAAGACTCCAAACACGTCCTCCAAACGACCCTGCGGGTAGCGTCGAAAATTTATAGCACAAGTCAAAAGCGTGACCCCTCCAAAGCGAAAACTCCAATCATAGGCAGTGTTGCAAGCTATTTCATAGACTCCCAAGTCTTCGGTATTTGTTTTACAGTGAATTGTAAAATATTCCAAAGCAATTGGAAGATTGTTGTTGATATGAACAGTGGTTAATGGTGGGTCTGATGCCAAGGTTGCTTGGTTTCTTGCAGAGATGATTGGCAGATTCCAAACAGCAACGCACAACACAAGCAGAAAGACATGTTTGCCAAGAAGAGGATTGCACATTTTTAGGTTCTTTTTTTTTTCTTCTTCTTTTGACTTGGTGATTTCAATGGCTATCACGCATTTGCATATTTATGCAACAATTGTAAGGGTGGTAAACAATTTGAATCCAATTTCTTTTTTATATAACATATGTGGTAAATCCAATTTAATACATTCCCATTAGGTGTGCAAATCATCATTCTCTTATTCTGAGTTTTGGAAATGCTGGGGTTATGCTATATTTGGTCCAACTGAATTCAAATCCATATTCCACATGTAATTTTATAAGGAAAGATTAATTTGATCCTTTGGTATAGTATTATTATAGGAAAGAATCCATATGTATTATTTCCATTATTATAGGGCTCTTAAATTTGCTGAGTTAGATTACGTAGTTGGATAGGATTCATAATCCTAGTCAAATGTTTGGTGGCAATTCTATCAAAACATTGGGATTTAGTTGGTGGATTGGATTATGTCTAATCGTACTAAGTCATGTAATAGCACATTTTAATTAATTCAACCCCTTAATCCTGTGTAGTACCCAAGGTCTAAAATATTGATAGTCCAAAAACACAGAAATTTCGATGGAAATATTGGGATATTATCGATATCGATATTGAATAAAAACCATGGAAATTGGAAGAAAAACTTGGAAATTTTTATTGAAACTTTGAAGGATGTTTATTTAGTCAATTATCTATTACTTTATCACAGAAAATTAGAAGGAAATTATCGATGTCGATATTTTCCGATATTATTGTTGATATTATCGATACTTATACGATATGTGTATGGATATGTTCCAAAATATCATAGACCCGAAAAGCGATAATATCCTCGATATTTTGTCAATATTATCGATATTGTAGTCCTTGGTTGCACCAACCATATCATTTGATTAATGTTATTGTTTCCAATCCAATGCAATCCAATTATACCTCATAATCCAATCAAATCCAATCATAATCACCAAACATGGGGAAAGAATTCCCATGTATTCTTTCCCTGATTTTAAAAGAGATACCTATTCAAAAACCAATTTTAGCATGACATATTATACAAAAACTCATATAGAGCATATTTGGAGAGAACCAAAAACTTGCCACTTGTAATTTTCTAATGGTTCTTAATGTGTTAAAATTTTATAAAAACCAATTAGAAAATGACAAGTGGCTAAGGGTTTTCTCTCCAAAGAGACTTTATAAAGGTTTTTGTATAATGTGTCATGTTAAAAATACCCACACATATCACATCACATTGGACAAAATGAGAGATGTAAAAGCGCCTTTTTTTTTCTCCGAGGGAATAACTTCTACAAAACCCAGAAAACGGGGAAAAAGGAACAAAACGTAGGAACCCAAAAACGGGCCAAAGAACAAAAATAGAGAAAGTACATACACTTAACCACACAAGTCTAATATAAAAATAATTTCCCACCACTTTCAAACCGTTTTCCATTCTCTTAATCAAGTTTAATTAAAGACTAGCCCCTTGAGCTACTATTGGTTTTTTTTTTTTTTTTTTTTTTTTTTTTTTTTTTTTTTTTTTTTTTTAGAGAAAAAAAATAACATGGATAATTATGTTCTATAAAAGTAGGATCTATTATCTGAATTTTTTTTTAATATGAAAAAATGTGAATTTACCATATTATCCTTATTTAATTAATAATTTTAATTATTAATGTTCCAAGGGCATTTTCTAGTATTTTGAATGTTTCACCATTCCCTGTCTTTTACTATATATATATATATATATATATATATATAAAAGATAAACAGTAGGATGCACGTCACCAAAACATTCTCACGCCAAAGTCGGCGATTTTCATTTCCATGTTGCTGTTCACCAAAACATTGGCGGGTTTGATGTCGCGGTGGATGATCTTGTTGTTGTGGAGGTAGTTGAGGCCGTTAAGAACTTGGCTGGCTACGTGGGCAAGATTGGGCTCGGAGAAGGTGCCTTGGGCTTTAAGCAAGGTCTCGAGGGTGCCGGAGTCCATGTACTCCATGAGGATGCCGATATCTCCCGACGGCTTCTCAAAGATAGCGTGGCAGCGGATGACGTGGGGAGAGTCGGTGCGCCACGGCGGACTGTGTGGTCGTTGGAGTCGCCATAGACGAGTTTGAGAGCGTAGGTGGTGGAAGCCCGCTTGTGATTTACCTTGTAGACGGTGCCGCTGTTACCGTGGCCGAGGACTTGAAGTTTCTCAAGATCGGCGGCGGAGATAGTGCCGAAGGAAGAGTTGTTTGTGACGGCCGTGGTAACAGCAGCGGTGGGAGGGAGGGGTACAGAGAAACATGGGTGGCACTCGGAGGGTTCGGGCAAGGGGAGGCGGAGATTAAGCTGGCGGCGTTGTCGAATGAGAGCCATTTTGTTTCTAGTTTGGTTGGGGATGTGTTGGTGGTGTGGGTGTGGAGTGGAGTGGAATATTTATATAGGGTTTCCTTTTTCCTAATACAAGTAGGAGTGAGAAAAGAACTTGCGGGCCAAGCAGCCGGCATCATCCAAATGGATCCCAACATTTTAGGTTTAGGATTATTTTGTTTTATTAACTAATTTAAACATAATTATCTACATTTGGATTTCAAGGCATTTACTAGTAGCTATGATATATTCATAATCTTGTTAAATCCATATCTATCAACGCTTAATAGTTATCTGCCAACTTCATTTGCTTTGGGAGTAATCTGCCTTTTATAATTAAATATTTTATCATTTTAAAATACTCGCAAAAAAGAAAAAAACAAGAAAAAAGTGCAGGATAAAGATTTCAACCTAAAACTCAATTAATCTTTTGGATTTCTTCTGACTTGGTCTTTTCAGGGAGCCATGTTGTCCTTGGATACATATTATTAATTTTGCGATCTTGGTTAAGTTGCGAAATCTACCCATTTTGGTAACGCCAAATTTTTATTTGTTTTTCCTACTTCAACGAGGAACACTAGGTTACTGTTAGTGTTTATAGGTCTATATAAATAAGAGTCTTGTATCCTATGGACAATTAACTTTGATTAATATCTCTTGCTCCATTCCCATTATTCACATTTTTCAATAGGCCAAACATGTACCTGTTTCATTTCTTTGTTGGAGGTACCAATTAGCACAGAAGGCTTGGGAGAAGACATTGTCATAAACCCTCCTACAACCACCGTTCGTATTGACAATGCTATTACCGATAGCAAAAACTTCACGGTTCATTGTAAATCCAAGAACGATGATCTGGGGGTTCATGTTATAACCAACAGTCTTTCATACGAGTGGAGTTTCAAGGTTAATTTCTGGGAAGCTACACTTTTCTTCTGTGATTTGAGTTTTCAAGACAAATCCAGGGCTGTGTCTGGATCGTTTGACATATATGTAGCCAAAAGAGACATGAAAAGATGCCCAACATTTTGTGTTTGGAGTGTGCAGGAGTCTGGCTTTCATGGCTACACAGAAGACTCGGGCCTCGTTCAATTTGATATTTTCCTTTCCATTTAAATAGAGACGAAAATAGAATATTACACACACACACACACACACATATATATATATATATATAGTCTATATAGTTTACAGCAATGCTGCAAATTGTATTGTATTTACGAATATTATCGTTTTTTCTAAGGGTGCTTTTTGATCTAGTTATTTTATATAAAAAATTCAACCTGGTTATAACGATGCATTAGGCGGCATATTCACTTGTCACTAACTACAAGACACACATTTTTCACTATGTGCTAAACGCTACTGAATTTGAGTGTTGGAGCATCTTCAAAGAGAGGGGATGCAAATTTAGGGATGGAAAGCCTAATTTACATCACCGTTTATATTTCCTTTAGAAAAATGAGATGTGAGTTATTTATTTCAATAGGGAGTTTCCAAATTTAAGGAGCTAAGCCAACTAACCCAACAAAAAGGAGTTTTAACTTTAGAAACTAGTGGTCTCAGATTTGAACCCCGTGGTACCTTAATTGTATGTGCAAGAAACCTCTTCCCATTTATAGTTTAGACTATTACTTCTATTAAAAACAAAATTAAGGAGCTCAAATTTAGAGTTGGTGGTTTAATTTGTGCTGTCGGATGCCCATAGCCATTCAATCTCAACTGTGAGGACATTGGAGTATGTGGCGCATTCACCAAAAGTCTCCCATGTGCTTCCTTTTGTCGTTCTCCTCCTTTTCAATTTGCATGACTCGCTATCACAGGATATAAAATTAGATGCAAATATGCATTTTTTTTCCCCATATACCAGGCAGTTCTTCATTTACATCCTCAATTATTTACATCTGGCTTGGTGATCCTCTAACTACAACTACTAGAAGGAACAAGTATTTTTATTTTAATTGGTTCAATAAATTTGCAAAGTTGGGAACCATACACATTAGTAAAAATACGTTGAGTTCATGCAAATACAAAATACGAAATAGACAAATTGACCGTCAGACCAAAAACAAAAAACTAGACAAATTGACCGCGCAAGTTGGATTTGGGATGCTAGTCTCAGCCCAAGAGCAGGAATGGCATGGGCCGAGCTGAGAAAAGCAATGGATATGGAGAATTACTGGGTATTGAATGTTTTTCTCCAACTCCCTTGTTACCGTTACTGATTTGGTTTCCTACGCTCGGGTCCCCCTTTTCCGGTGACCGGTTGTGGCTCGATCATGGCGGCAACATCTTATTTTTTGTTTGTGTTTTTTGTGTTATTTGGGGCCCTATGTCCACTGTTTTAAAGTTTGGGCTTCTTTATGTTATGTTATGTTTGGCCCGATAATCGAGAGATCTAGATTACTTTTTGGGAGAGGCTATAATGAGGAGTTTAAAGTGAGGAGGTTATTTGAGGAGGCTAATCCCACCATCAAAATATTTAAAATGTAAGTCCCATGATTTCTTTACATTTGTTGATGGTGAGACTGACTTCCTCAAATAGCCTCCTCACTTTAAACTCCTCATTATAGCCTCCCCGCTACTTTCTTTAATTTTAGTACAAGCGATTTGGGGAAGGGGATTTACACAAATATTCATTGGGTGCCTCGTGGTTTTAAATCTCTGCCCACGAAAGTGAAGGTGGAAGAACCCAATCAACTGAGTCATATCCCACTAGCTGGACTCTACTTTCTTGTTTCCTTAGAAAAGTACAAATTCTGGTTCAATGCAATTTCTTCTTATTGGGCCTTTCCAAGGGCTTTTTTGTCTTCCTCTATTCCGGACGTCACAATTGATTTTAGATTAAAATCCAGTAATGTCACGTATTATTGTTGAAGTATGTATTAATTTTTAGTTCATACTTCATTTAAAGTCCGTACTATTGTTGAGGTATTATTGTTGAGATGAGTAATCAATTGATTTTGGGTCCAATAATTCCACATCAGAGCGTGTCACGTCCAACATGTGAAGCCTATACTATTGAGATAAGCACTCAATTGATTTCAGGTTGATTAAACCTTGAATGAAAGAGAGTGTGTCCCCATCCAAGTATTTGAAGTCTATATCATTGAGCAGAGTAACTGGAATTATGCTGTTATGAGATTGGGGAAAAAAACACTGTGAAGGGAACAGTGCATAGATAAAAAGAAGAGTTGGGAACCAATTGTTTCTTCTTGATACGGAAATAGAAAAAGACGGCAGATGTAGTGCAAGGCACGAATTGTCTCTATCTTCGAAGCACGTAATGGGGATTGAAAATGCCAAATGTTGGTTTTGTTGTGACTTATGCTTTTCAACTGATAAGTGATATTCATTTCTCTGGGGGAGAGATAAACTTGCTTTTGTTCCACTGAGCCAGCCCACGCGGTTTTGAATCGACACACAGCCATATCCTCATGATATGCTTCTTTAATCCTTTAGTACCAGCACTGCTTCATTAGGACATCGTACATTCTGCTCACAGTTTTTTCTTCTTATAAAACGCACGGGAGGAATTGTATTTCGAGGAGTTTATGATTACTTGTTTGAAATGTCAATAATAGCTCCCCTTTTTTTAATTTTTTTAATTTTTTTATGGGTGTAAAAATATCGTATGAGGATTAGGTGAGATGAAAATAAAACAATTACTCTTTCAAGTCATGTATTCAAATCTCCATTCTCAAATATCGCTTGTATATAATGTTAAGCTAAAGTCTAAATTTACTTATTGTGTGGGGGTAATGGGGGTAATCATGGCAACGGCCCTAGAAATGGTAAATATGGTATCTATATAAACCTGAAATTATACTATTTGGATTCTGCCTGCATTGGCTTCTTTTTTTTTCTTTTTTTGGGTTGATATTTTTGTTTGATAGATCTTTTGTACAATTTTACCGCAAAAAGAAAACAAAGTTCCACAGAGGAAGTTTGGGAACAAAAAAAAATCCAAACCGACAAAAGGCCTGCCATTAAAACTTGGGTAGCATTACAATTCCAATGCCCTATGGAAAAAAAGAGTAGTATTTTATTACATATTGCTTAGAGTAAACTCATAATTGAACCAAAATTCCATTACAGTCGTTTCTAACATAACACAATTCAACTTGGGGTTCCATCTGTGACTTAGCAAAGCAAAATGGAAATATTTAATTTTAAAAAGGAACCCAAAAACAAAAATACCCTTCAATTTGTTTTCCAGTAGTCCATGCACTTCGTTTATTAAAATGAGAACTGTTTCCCAATCATTAATGTTACCATGAAAAATCTTTTTTCCAGTTTACTTCATCATTGCTGAAATAGAACCCATCTTCTCTGACCAACCAAGAACACTTCCTAAAAGGACCGCACCTCTGTGTATCCCTGGGAGCCTTAAAGGCCTCAAAGCTCTTTCTTGTTCGGTCCCATTTCATTGTACATTTGAAATGGTCGTTGGTACCCCAGAAATTGGTCCTCAGACTCCAGCTGAAATCATCATGCTCCTGAAGCGCTCGTCCACCAAGATCACTGTGTTCTGATGCACACCAGATGACAAGAGGCAGGGAGGAGTTGTTTGTGAAGCCGTTGATGACTCGAATATCGTATTCGATGCCGTAGAAGTTCTGGGGTTGTAGTATTGACATGAAGATCACGAAGGACGCTAGGCCACAGATGAGAAGAATGCTGGTGAGGATCTTCATATTTTTGTAAAGTGAAGGAAATATTATGGTGGAAATGATAAATGAGCAACGCTTTTAAAGCTGGCCATAAAGAAAAAATCGTTTTCCAACTTGAAATGGTAACGTCATAATGGTTTACCAACCTCCACCAAGTATCATACCAAATATACATGTATACGAGATTTTTTTTTTCTGTCCTAGGATCAAAGAAAGTAATGTGATACACAACATGGAGAGTGAACCAATATTTTCTCTCTTTCCTAATTCGAAAGAGGAGAAAGCGAGAATCGAACTTTTGTTGCAGGTGTAACCGTATACGAGTAACTTGCTTAATTAGTATCTAGCCACATCCTTTATGTTTAGTTATTTACATGATGTTTGACAGTGGTAGATCTGGATATAATTGGTTTTATAATATTTGAATTATATGGGACTGTGGGGTATATAGGCGACTAATAATGGTTATGCACTACGTGATACAGGTAAGATCATATGTGATATATATAACTTCTCATACTATTTTTGCATTGATGAAAACTTTATCCGTGCAACTATGCAAGGCTCCACATGAATACCAAACAAATTTAAAGCATGGAAATGTCAATGTCACATCACTTCCCAGCATTTTAGATATTAGCTATTTGTGATTCGGACACTGCCACACTTCAACGCAGCAAGCAAATATATTTCTTTCTTTTTCAGCCGTTAACTTTGATGCAAGATCTTATCATTCAAGTAATTAAAATTATTTATCTACACACTTGAGGTCTTATCTTCGTATCTGACAAAATGAAAGTTATCAAATTGAGTTTAACAAACCCTATATTAGTTACTTTTTAGCAAACCTAATCTGAATTTTTATGCGACAACCAGGACTGCAAGAAGTAATAATTGGGGATTGAAAAAGATCCGTCAAACTAAGACCAAGTTGTAGGCTGGTGGTAGTGGATAAACATGAAGAGTAATCTAGCATATCTCAAGTGGTGCCAGTGGCAGCGTTTTGCTGTTAAAGAGCCGCACATGATAGAATAAGATGTGGTTTTGATCCTTTTGTTGTCCATAGATCTTCTGTATGGCTTAAAGATAGAAATCTAGGCAAAACGACAACAAAGCCTACGATATGTAATATTTTTTATTGTTGCCAAAACCTATGACATGTAATCTATGGCAGAAGATTTTCTTTTTGCCTAACATCCCAACACTTTCAAAATTGAATGCCGACGATCTTAATTTAGCCACCCTTCCTTCCTAAATATTCTAGGTCAATTGGGTCATGTTGTCGGACTTTTTGCTCTTTTATCAGGTTTTGCTAGCACTTCAAATCACTTAACAAAAAGAAAAAAAAGGAAAAGAAGAAAAGCTATAGCACTTGAAATTGGACTTCTCTAAAGTCCAACTCTAGTGTATACGGGCCTTTGCCTTTCTGTTTATCTATTTCTTCTGGTTGAGGCCGGTGGGACATTTCTAGGATTTCTTCATTTCTTTGGGATGAATTTGTAATGGCCAGCCTATATAAAAGTTTTTGGGCTTAAGGGAGACAATTGACCTTGATACCATACTCCATTAAGTAGTAGGATTGGGTTAGCTGATAAGTCCATAAATATACTCATTTATGTACTCTTTTTACTTAGGTTTTGTAGAAGAATTAGATTTAAAAGGGGCTTATTACTTTACTTTTCTGATTTTCAGTTTTTCTGTGCTCATAGAAGGTTTTTAAGGGAAATTCAACTCTTCGGAGGAATTTTAGCGCAAGGCCAATTGGAGATGAAAGCTAACATCTTGAAGTTCAATATGTGATTTTTCTAGAATTTTCTACTAAGAAAATTGGTACAGTATTACAAGTAAAGTTAACCCACATGCAAACAAGACAGTTTCGTACATGTTACGTGAATGTGAAGAAACGGAAGCCTTCCCGAATTTTCCAAGTTACGTGCTATATATGGTTGGAAAGATAAGACATTTGTCTTTCTAAAATATATTTTTAATGATTTTTCTAGAAGGCCAAAGATCCCCAAATCGTGTGATAATTGGGCTGAGCTGTATTTCCCTATGGAGTTAAGAATTGTGATTTTTACTTTCCTATTTGGATTCCTTGTTTACCAAGACTTCTTGGACGACTTTTCAGTCAATCTTAGGGTTCAAAACTCTGATATAAGTGATATAAAAGGCCAGCCAAGGCCCCCATACAAAGGATTCACGTCCTAAAGAGATCAACCGCGCAAGAGGAGAAAGCTGCCAACGAGTTCTTTCTTTTCTTTTCTTCTTTTAATTTTCAGTTCTTGTGTATTTATTTTTGGGTTCATCCAAGAACATGAGTAACTAATTTCTTGTTAGTTAGGGCTTAATCTTGAAGCCCTAAACATGATTTCAATTATATAAACAAGTTTGAATGGATTTTCAGTTTCTACAAGCGTGATGATTTCGGTTTCTCTATGTTATGTGAATTCTGATATTTTGTTTCTTTGAGTAGCTAACTTTGAAGCATGTATTGAAATTAAATTGTTGTAGAACATAGGTCAATTGCCATATTGAATGTGTTCATATAAAAATGCACATAATACTTTTTTTATTATTATTCTAGGCAATTGAAAAAACTGAATTGTTGTTCAGTTATGGGAATATGGTGGGATTATCTTGTGTCCTATCCACCAGTGGCGGATCTAGGAATTTTTCAGGGAAGGGGCAATGTTAAAAGACTAAAACATCCGAAAAAATAATAATAATAACCAAATAGCCTTACAATTTAAACAACACTAATATTATCCATAATTAAAATAAATAAGAGTTTTACGTCTAAGCCTAATTGACTATAATCTATTTTCTATATAAATTAAATGCACAAAATTCATGTTACACAATTATTTACCAAAATTAATATCAAATATGAACAAAATGCATGTCAATTACACAATTAGTCTATCAAAATTCATATGAAATCATCCATTAATCTAACCAAAATCAATACCAATTAATCTAACCCAAAGTACATGTGATTTGGAGGTCACAAGATAAAAGTAGATGTGATTATGAGTTTGGGGTATTTTTTGGTGAATTTTTTGGAGAACATATGAATTTTTAATGAATTTCTAAATTTGGTCTAATTAAAATTGGACACATGGCGCCCTGATAGTGGACCACATTAAAAAGGAATGCAAGTTGAGAAGCACAGGATTCTAACTACAAACACAAGTCATCTTCTTCTTCGGCTGGTTGTGTCTGCAACTTAAGTGAAATTTTTTCAAAATCTTCTAAAATCTATAACTTTGGTTGTGAAGGTCCAATTGATGAACCGTTTTCTCCTACGTGATCGTGAGATCGAGCTCAACAATCTAAGGTAAATATTCAGGGTCTCACATAGCAGCAACAAAACAGCCTCTTTGAGGCTTTTAATCGAACACTTGGAGGGCACAAGCAAATGGGCAAATTCCTGCATCTCCAATGCGTTTTCCTGCGAGAGGAGGTGCACCTGCACCTCCTTACGCCTCTGTGGGTCCGCCACTGCCTTCATGGTGACATCAAGGAAGAAATATACATGGACCCTCCGCCAGGTATCCTTGTAACCTCTAAGGAGGGTATGGTGTGCAAACTACAGAAATCCTTATATGGATTAAAGCAGTCTCCAAGAGCTTGGTTTGGGAGGTTTGCTGCATCTATGAGGAAGTCTGGGTATGTACAAAGTAATTCGGATCATACTTTGTTTCTGAAGCGTCGGAAAGGTAAATTGACAGCTTTAATAATTTATGTTGATGATATGATTGTAACTGGAGATGATCAGACAGAAATATAGAGTCTCTAGAAATATATGGCGTCTGAATTTGAGATGAAATCATTAGGTGACTTGAAGTACTTTCTCGGGATTGAAGTGGCTAGATCTAAGCATGGTATTTTCTTGTCCCAAAGGAAGTATGTTTTGGATTTACTTGCAGAAACTGGAATGTTGGATTGTAAACCAATTGATACTCCTAGTGAACATAATCACAAGTTGGGGTTATATCCTGATCAAGTTCCTACTAATAAGGAGCGCTATCAACGGCTTGTGGGGAAATTAATTTATTTAGCTCATACACGTCCTGACATTGCGTATGCAGTAAGTGTGGTGAGTCAGTTTATGCACGCACCTAGTGAAGATCATATGGCAGCTGTGACGTGTGTTTTGAGATATCTCAAAGTAACTCCTGGAAAAGGGTTAATGTTTTCCAAGTATGGTCATACAGATGTGGAAGGATACACCGATGCTGATTGGGCAGGTTCGGCTACTGATAGACGTTCTACGTCTGGGTATTTTACGTTTGTTGGTGGTAATCTTGTTACTTGGAGAAGCAAGAAACAAAAGGTGGTGTCTCGATCTAGTGCTGAGGCCGAGTATCGTGGAATGGCCCATGGTGTATGTGAGTTACTGTGGTTGAGGAGATTATTGAGAGATCTTGGCTTTGGGCCTAAGAAACCTATGGATATATATTGCGATAATAAGGCTGCGATTGCAATTGCTCATAACCCTGTACAACATGATCGTACAAAGCATGTGGAGGTTGATCGAAATTTCATTAAAGAAAAGTTGGATGCGGAGATTGTTTCCTTCCCATTCATCAGTTCTGAGTATCAGTTAGCAGATGTCCTTACGAAGGCTGTTTCTACTAGTATTTTCCACAACTCGCTTGACAAGTTGGGCATGCGTGACGTCTTTGCTCCAACTTGAGGGGGAGTGTTGGCGAGATATCCTAGTCTTATTATGATATTTCTTTCTTATTCTATTAGGATTTTATTTGTTTCCTTTTTGTATAGATATTATGTAATTAGGACTTTTCTTATTTCCTAGTATAACCCTACTAGGGTTTGTAATCTTGTATTATAAATACCTCCTTTCGGAGAATGAAATACATCTGAAATATTCTACCCATATTGTTTGACTTAATGGTCATAATAATTTATTCAATAGAGTAATGCTAGGATGAGATTCTGTATCCCTGTAAGCCAGTCCTCATATAGACTGACAATTCTGAAGTGAGACATTATGTTTCACAACAACAAAACTGATAAAGTGGCGGCTGGCAGTCCCCTCCCTTGAAACCAATTCTCTGGCAAAACGCATTGCAATCAGGCTGGTCTTCACATTTTGCTCGACATTGCAAGTCGGCCATTCCTGAAACAATCCAAAAATTAAAACGTATCGTTAATTAGCAATTTAAAACGAATTTAATTTGTAGCAAGAAAAGTAATGTTCGAACATTGTATATGATTTCCAAATTTCAACATACCAAGTGAAGAGAAGACCATGGCGATGACAACCAGCAAAATGGTTAACTTCTTGGCAATGATGCAAAAATACCCACCGGCCATTTCTCTTTGCTTTTGACTTCAACTCCTTGCAATGACGAGCCAATGGTGAATGGTGATGTTATTTATATGATTAGGAGAAGATCTAATTAAGGAAACATAATCCTAGGCTGACTCATGCAATTATGCCCAATATTTTTTCATCCTTCAATTCTCCTAAGCTTTTAAGGAATCATATCTCACTGTCAACCACTTGCTATATCTTCTGTGTACATTATTATTGGGTTATTGTTGTCTAGATTTTTTTTTCCCATTATTCTAAAGGTAGTTATAGAGTTGCCCTAATAAGTGGATATTCAGCCTCCTTAGGCTCCGTTTGGTTCACGGAACGGGAAATGGAAGATTCTTTTCCCACGTTGGTAATGCTAGAAAAGTAGTCGGGAAATAGCACTTTATTTCCTTTCCCATGTTTGTTTTGAGTAGGAATGGAAAACAAAGTTTGTATAAATATTCAATTATACCCTTATTAAATTAAATAAAAAAAGAATGCATTTAATAATATATTGTAATTTTAAATTGTTAATGGGGACAAAATGGTCATGAAAAATGTGTATTTAATGTTAGTTCATTCCCCCAAACTTTCCCATAGGAGGGAAAACAAAACCCAAGTTGGGAAGATGGCTTCACTTTCCTCCTACTTTCCCATGGGCCAGGCAACGATTTCCCATACCTGAACTTACCAAACATGGGAAAGTAATTGATTTCTTATGCCTTAGGGCAGTGAAACCTACCTTAATTTTACTTTGAGAAAACAAAACCTACCTTGAAAATGTTAAAAATATGCATTTTTTCTTTTTATATAATAAATATATAGACATTGTTCTTTCAAAAATAAAATAAAAAAAATAAATACATAGACATTTTTCACATGTTTTCATATTTTTCATTCTTTTTCATGATATTGCATTAATTGAATTGAAGAGTCTATTGGAGCAACAATGATTCAAGTAGAAAATAAGGCTTTTCAAATTGTCACGTAGGTCAACAAACTTCAATTTGAAGAGTTTTATTTGGTACTACTGTTGGAGATGCTCTTACACCGAAATTCAAATTCCCCATTCCATAAATTGGATTAAATTAGCCATATTTGGATGCAAGCTTGAATTTGGAATTGAATTTCCAAATCTATAGATTTCAAATCTCCTAAATTTGAAATTTATTGTAAATGCATGAGATGGTGGATGACCACAATACCTGTTAGTATTACACCCTTGTATTTATGTAATCTATGCACTAAGTATTTGTAATTAGTGCTTGTAACCTATAAGTATATTGTAAATGATGGTGTTCAATTTCCTAACTTGTAAGAGCATCACCAACTGTAGAAAATAAAACTCTTCAAATTGAAGTTTGTTGAGCTAGTGGCAATTTGTATAGCCTTATTTGCTACTTGAATAATTTGAAGATGACGTGATAACAAGTTTGATCATTTGAAAAGTGAAAAGCATGTCGAGTAGTGTGATAACGATCATGTATGAAGATAATGTTGCTTGTATTGCTCAAATCAAAGAAGTGTTCATCAAGGGTGCCATAGCTTCAGAAAAGCCAAGAGATTTGAGTCAAACAAATTCCTTCATAAGATAATATAGAGAACCTTTTTACTAAAGCTCTTCCGAAGTCTATATGCAAGAAGTTATTAAAGATCAGGGGGAGTTATCAATCATGGGGAGCATCGAAATTCTACTACATCGGACATATGCGCAATGTTTTATTAGACCATGTTTTAATCCCATGTGGTTTTTCTTAACAAAGTTTTAACGAGGCATAATAAGCGTGTCCAACACCATGTATCAATGATCCAAAAGAATTTGCATTTTTTTTTCCTTCACTTTGGTTTTGTCCCACTGAGTTTTTCAAGCAATGTTTTTAATGAGGCAACTATGTCATTGATGGTGGACATCCAAAGGGGAGTGTTGTAAATCCATGAGTTGGTGGATGGCCACCATACTTCTTAGTATTCCAACCTTGAATTCTATGTAACTTATGCAATAAGTATTTGTAATTAGTGCTTGTAACCTATATGTATATTATAAATGATGGTGTTTGATCTCATAACCTGTAATGTGTGTTAAGCCTATAAATAGGTGGCTCTACCAAAGATGAAATGTGAATATACATTGTGAAACTTTATCTTTAGAATATCACTTCTCTCAACATTTTCTTTCTTAATTTTATAACAAAATCTATTTGTTTGGCAACTATATTTGCACGCAGGGATTTGAATTAAGAAGGGACTTTATGTTAATGTATGCATTTTGAGTTTTTCTTTTGGCTTCCCTTGACAATTTTGTAATAGGATTTGTATTGTTTTTATCAAGCTCAAGTTTAGATTAAGAATAGCTTCTCTAGGTGTTCTTAACTAACAACTATCCTATGGAGGTTCAAGCAAATTGACAAAGGCAAATTGTGCATTGCATCACATTGCATTAAATTGATTTCATAAAATGATGACTAGTCATCTGTTTCTCGTATGACTAGTCATCCTTGCTCTGTAGGATTTCCAGCTAGATAACCAACTATTTTGTCATATTCTCCTTTCTCTCTCCGCTGTCATGTGTTGATTCAGAGCTAAGGAATTTTTGGGTGTAAAGGCTAAAGGATTCCTAATTTGGCAGCCGTCACTTTTGCAAGCAAGTTTTGGAAAGTTTCTCTGTAAACTTTCTCTTCTTCCTCAAGTGTAACCTTCATATTTTTCATCTTTGAATTTTCCAAAATGTTTTGAAAACTGCATTCGAAATATGAAAACCTCATCTTACTAGATCAAACACTATCTCATATATATCTAGGTCAGATTCAAGATTGATTTCTTCAAGAGTATGGTTTCTTGAAGAAATTGGTCATTCTCCTTTGAATCCAAATTTTGGTTTCTGTCTAAGTTAGAGCTTGCAAGCTGGTGCCATGGATGAATGAGCTGGAGAAAGAGCTGCCATTGCAATGAAGAACTGAGCTTCAAGCTTTGCTAAGTTGGAGAAGAAGATTGCACAAAGGAGGTATAGCTCATCTTCCTAAATAGATCTAGGTTTTTCTTGAGCTTGCTTGTGTTCCTTTGTAAGAACCTTTTTTTACTTAGTGGATTGTCTGGTCGGTTGATGATCCTCAGTTTTTTCCAATGATGGGTTTCTGGGTGAACAATTTCTAATTGCATCAATCTTTTAATTTTTGTTTTAAGAGAAAAAGAGTAAATGCATATATGTGGGTGTAGGTCAGTTGGCCAAGGTATTGAGCTCATCCCCTTGCACTCAAATTCAACCGTTCCTCGTAAATTAGAGTACTTTAGAATATCGCTTTTGTCACCAAAATAAATAAATAAATCAGAATCAATAAATTAGAGTAAGAATATCGCTTATATCACAAAAAAGAAGAAAAAAAGGAGAAGCAAATGATTGAGTACAGAATATTATTCATTAATTTGTAGACCGATTAAGCACATAATGGTCATAATAATTTATTCAGAAGAGTAATGCTCGGATGAGATTCTGTATCCTTGTAAGCCAGTCCTCATATAGACTGACAATTCTGAAGTGAGACATTATGTTTCACAACAACAAAACTGATAAAGTGGTGGCTGGCAGTCCCCTCCCTTGAAACCAATTCTCTGGCAAAACGCATTGCAATCAAGCTGGTCTTCACATTTTGCTCGACATTGCAAGTCGGCCATTCCTGAAACAATCCAAAAATTAAAACGTATCGTTAATTAGCAATTTAAAACGAATTTAATTTGTAGCAAGAAAAGTAATGTTCGAACATTGTATATGATTTCCAAATTTCAACATACCAAGTGAAGAGAAGACCATGGCGATGACAACCAGCAAAATGGTTAACTTCTTGGCAATGATGCAAAAATACCCACTGGCCATTTCTCTTTGCTTTTGACTTCACTCCTTGCAATGACGAGCCAATGGTGAATGGTGATGTTATTTATATGATTAGGAGAAGATCTAATTAAGGAAACATAATCCTAGGCTGACTCATGCAATTATGCCCAATATTTTTTCATCCTTCAATTCTCCTAAGCTTTTAAGGAATCATATCTCACTGTCAACCATTTGCTATATCTTCTATGTACATTATTATTGGGTTATTGTTGTCTAGATTTTTTTTTCCCCATTATTCTAAAGGTAGTTATAGAGTTGCCCTAATAAGTGGATATCCAGCCTTTTTAGGTTATGTTTGGAGCATGGAATGGGAAATGGAAGATTCTTTTCCCACGTTCCCAAGTTGGGAAGATGGCTTCACTTTTCTCCCTACTTTCCCATGGGCCAGGCAATGATTTCCCATACCTGAACTTACCAAACATGAGAAAGTAATTGATTTCCCATACCTTAGGACAGTGAAACCTACCTTAATTTTACTTTGAGAAAACAAAACCTACCTTGAAAATGTTAAAATATGCATTTTTTCTTTTTATATAATAAATATATAGACATTGTTCTCTCAAAAAATAAAAAATAAAAGACATAGACATTTTTCACATGTTTTCATATTTTTCATTCTTTTTCATGATATTGCATTAATTGAATTGAAGAGTCTAGTGGAGCAACAATGATTCAAGTAGAAAATAAGTCTTTTCAAATTGTCACGTAGGTCAACAAACTTCAATTTGAAGAGTTTTATTTGCTACTACTGTTGGAGATGCTCTTACACCGAAATTCAAATTCCCCATTCCATAAATTGGATTAAATTAGCCATATTTGGATGCAAGATTGAATTTGGAATTGAATTTCCAAATCTATAGATTTCAAATCTCCTAAATTTGAAATTTATTGTAAATGCATGAGATGGTGGATGACCACCATACCTGTTAGTATGACACCCTTGTATTTATGTAATCTATGCACTAAGTCTTTGTAATTAGTGCTTGTAACCTATAAGTATATTGTAAATGATGGTGTTCAATTTCCTAACTTGTAAGAGCATCTCTAACTGTAGCAAATAAAACTCTTCAAATTGAAGTTTGTTGAGCTAGTGGCAATTTGAATAGCCTTATTTGCTACTTGAATAATTTGAAGATGACGTGATAACAAGTTTGATCATTTGAAAAGTGAAAAGCAGGTCGAGTAGTGTGATAACGATCATGTATGAAGATAATGTTGCTTGTATTGCTCAAATCAAAGAAGTGTTCATCAAGGGTGCCATAGCTTCAGAAAAGCCAAGAGATTTGATTCAAACAAATTCCTTCATAAGATAATATAGAGAACCTTTTTACTAAAGCTCTTCCGAAGTCTATATGCAAGAAGTTATTAAAGATCAGGGGGAGTTATCAATCATGGGGAGCATCGAAATTCTACTACATCGGACATATGCGCAATGTTTTATTAGACCATGTTTTAATCCCATGTGGTTTTTCTTAACAAAGTTTTAACGAGGCATAATAAGCGCGTCCAACACCATGTATCAATGATCCAAAATAATTTGCATTTTTTTTCCCTTCACTTTGGTTTTGTCCCACTGGGTTTTCAAGCAATGTTTTTAATGAGGCAACTATGTCATTGATGGTGGACATCCAAAGGGGAGTGTTGTAAATCCATGAGTTGGTGGAGGACCACCATACTTCTTAGTATTCCAACCTTGAATTCTACGTAACTTATGCAATAAGTATTTGTAATTAGTGCTTGTAACCTATATGTATATTATAAATGATGGTGTTTAATCTCATAACTTGTAATGTGTTTTAAGCCTATAAATAGGTGGCTCTACCAAAGATGAAATGTGATTATACATTGTGAAACTTTATCTTTAGAATATCACTTCTCTCAACATTTTCTTTCTTAATTTTATAACAAAATCTATTTGTTTGGCAACTATATTTGCACGCAAGGATTTGAATTAAGAAGGGGCTTTATGTTAATGTATGCATTTTGAGTTTTTCTTTTGGCTTCCCTTGACAATTTTGTAATAGGATTTGTATTGTTTTTATCAAGTTCAAGTTTAGATTAAGAATAGCTTCTCTAGGTGTTCTTAACTAACAACTATCCTATGGAGGTTCAAGCAAATTGACAAAGGCAAATTGTGCATTGCATTAAATTGATTTCATAAAATGATGACTAGTCATTTGTTTCTCGTATGACTAGTCATCCTTGCTCTCGTATGACTAGTCATTTGTCCTATTCTCCTTTCTCTCTCTGCTGTCATTTTTTTGAGTTCCTATTGAGATGGGCGATAGTATATACTAAACTCACACACATAATACGGATGATAGGACTCGAACCTAGGATATTGCCTGAGGGAATAAATACTCCAAACCACTACACTAGTGGGTCATTTGCATCAATCTTTTAATTTTTGTTTTAAGAGAAAAAGAGTAAATGCATATATGTGGGTGTAGGTCAGTTGGCCAAGGTATTGAGCTCATCCCCTTGCACTCAAATTCAACCGTTCCTCGTAAATTAGAGTACTTTAGAATATCGCTTTTGTCACCAAAATAAATAAATAAATCAGAATCAATAAATTAGAGTAAGAATATCGCTTATATCACAAAAAAGAAGAAAAAAGGAGAAGCAAATGATTGAGTACAGAATATTATTCATTAATTTGTAGACCGATTAAGCACATAATGGTCATAATAATTTATTCAGAAGAGTAATGCTCGGATGAGATTCTGTATCCTTGTAAGCCAGTCCTCATATAGACTGACAATTCTGAAGTGAGACATTATGTTTCACAACAACAAAACTGATAAAGTGGTGGCTGGCAGTCCCCTCCCTTGAAACCAATTCTCTGGCAAAACGCATTGCAATCAGGCTGGTCTTCACATTTTGCTTGACATTGCAAGTCGGCCATTCCTGAAACAATCCAAAAATTAAAACGTATTGTTAATTAGCAATTTAAAACGAATTTAATTTGTAGCAAGAAAAGTAATGTTCGAACATTGTATATGATTTCCAAATTTCAACATACCAAGTGAAGAGAAGACCATGGCGATGACAACCAGCAAAATGGTTAACTTCTTGGCAATGATGCAAAAATACCCACCGGCCATTTCTCTTTGCTTTTGACTTCAACTCCTTGCAATGACGAGCCAATGGTGAATGGTGATGTTATTTATATGATTAGGAGAAGATCTAATTAAGGAAACATAATCCTAGGCTGACTCATGCAATTATGCCCAATATTTTTTCATCCTTCAATTCTCCTAAGCTTTTAAGGAATCATATCTCACTGTCAACCAGTTGCTATATCTTCTGTGTACATTATTATTGGGTTATTGTTGTCTAGATTTTTTTCCCCCATTATTCTAAAGGTAGTTATAGAGTTGCCCTAATAAGTGGATATCCAGCCTTCTTAGGTTCCGTTTGGAGCACGGAATGGGAAATGGAAGATTCTTTTCCCACGTTGGTAATGCTAGAAAAGTAATCGGGAAATAGCACTTCATTTCCTATCCCATGTTTGTTTTGAGTAGGAATGCAAAACAAAGTTTGTATAAATATTCAATTATACCCTTATTAAATTAAATAAAAAAAGAATGCATTTAATGATATATTGTAATTTTAAATTGTTAATGGGGACAAAATGGTCATGAAAAATGTGTATTTAATGTTGGTTCATTCCCCCAAACTTTCCCATGAAGAGGGAAAATAAAACCCAAGTTGGGAAGATGGCTTCACTTTCCTCCCTACTTTCCCAAGGGCCAGGCAATGATTTCCTATACCTGAACTTACCAAACATGAGAAAGTAATTGATTTCCCATGCCTTAGGGCAGTGAAACCTACCTTAATTTTACTTTGAGAAAACAAAACCTACCTTGAAAATGTTAAAAATATGCATTTTTTTCTTTTTATATAATAAATATGTAGACATTGTTCTCTCAAAAAAATAAAAAATAAAAAAATACATAGACATTTTTCACATGTTTTCATACTTTTCATTCTTTTTCATGATATTGCATTAATTGAATTGAAGAGTCTATTGGAGCAACAATGATTCAAGTAGAAAATAAGGCTTTTCAAATTGTCACGTAGGTCAACAAACTTCAATTTGAAGAGTTTTATTTGCTACTACTGTTGGAGATGCTCTTACACCGAAATTCAAATTCCCCATTCCATAAATTGGATTAAATTAGCCATATTTGGATGCAAGATTGAATTTGGAATTGAATTTCCAAATCTATAGATTTCAAATCTTTTAAATTTGAAATTTATTGTAAATGCATGAGATGGTGGATGACCACCATACCTGTTAGTATGACACCCTTGTATTTATGTAATCTATGCACTAAGTCTTTGTAATTAGTGCTTGTAACCTATAAGTATATTGTAAATGATGGTGTTCAATTTCCTAACTTGTAAGAGCATCTCTAACTGTAGCAAATAAAACTCTTCAAATTGAAGTTTGTTGAGCTAGTGGCAATTTGAATAGCCTTATTTGCTACTTGAATAATTTGAAGATGACGTGATAACAAGTTTGATCATTTGAAAAGTGAAAAGCAGGTCGAGTAGTGTGATAACGATCATGTATGAAGATAATGTTGCTTGTATTGCTCAAATCAAAGAAGTGTTCATCAAGGGTGCCATAGCTTTAGAAAAGCCAAGAGATTTGAGTCAAACAAATTCCTTCATAAGATAATTTAGAGAACCTTTTTACTAAAGCTCTTCCGAAGTCTATATGCAAGAAGTTATTAAAGATCAGGGGGAGTTATCAATCATGGGGAGCATCGAAATTCTACTACATCGGACATATGCGCAATGTTTTATTAGACCATGTTTTAATCCCATGTGGTTTTTCTTAACAAAGTTTTAACGAGGCATAATAAGCGCGTCCAACACCATGTATCAATGATCCAAAAGAATTTGCATTTTTTTTCCCTTCACTTTGGTTTTGTCCCACTGGATTTTTCAAGCAATGTTTTTAATGAGGCAACTATGTCATTGATGTTGGACATCCAAAGGGAGTGTTGTAAATCCATGAGTTGGTGGATGACCACCATACTTCTTAGTATTCCAACCTTGAATTCTATGTAACTTATGCAATAAGTATTTGTAATTAGTGCTTGTAACCTATATGTATATTATAAATGATGGTGTTTAATCTCATAACTTGTAATGTGTTTTAAGCCTATAAATAGGTGGCTCTACCAAAGATGAAATGTGAATATACATTGTGAAACTTTATCTTTAGAATATCACTTCTCTCAACATTTTCTTTCTTAATTTTATAACAAAACATTCATTTTTTAGCACCAAACATGGCATTGGATTTAGCAAATCCAATCCTACTACTTATCATACAAACCAAACAATGCCATCATTGCGAATCCAATATAATCTAATACAATCCAATCCTAATCACCAAATATGAAGAGCACAAAAATGGCTAATAACATTTCGATTTGTCCCATAAAAAGTGGTCATCTTCAATCTTGAACGCAGGTTTCCTCCCTATATAGCAAGGAGAGTTTGAGTACTAAAGAATTTGTCTCCAAGTTTGGAAAGGCTTACACGATATCATTTCTCAGTTGTGCATCCATATATTTTTTGGGAATAAATCTTGGAATAAATTGCTGGCGGCCAAAAATTAAAGACTAAAACTATAATATAGGAATAGACACAAACTCTTATTAATCAAAATATTAGGTTCTCAATGACTGGAATCTAATTATACCCTTAATTTTATATAAGAAAATGGTAACGTTGTTAGCCTTTAGATTTCCAGGAGAATTAGGAAATGGCTTATTGATTCCTGCATGGATAAGCCTTATCTAATATACACTCACACAGTAAATTTTGTACTATAAAAGGAACCACAAGGCCTTCTTGAACTTTATCCTGCTTCAATAAAAAGAATTCCAAAAGAAAAAAAGAACCGTTTTCCTGCAGGAAACAAATATGAGCCCTCCTATCAGAAATGTTGTTATGACACTGCTAGTTGTGCTCTTAATTACAAGTACTGAGGCCGACGTTCAAATTCCTAGGACCAAAAGAGTCAGAATCACCAACTCGTTGGCAAGCTACGTGGACATGAAGGTCCACTGTAAATCCGGTGCGCATGACCTAGGGGAGCAGATAGTTCGTCCAACGGAGAGCTATGAGTTCAGTTTCAAAACAAATTTTCTGGGAACCACATTGTTCTTCTGCAGCTTTCAGTGGGGGAATGAGTTTCATTATTTCGATGTTTACAAGAACGGTAGGGACGATTGTAGCAAATGCTTTTGGACTATTGTTGAAAACGGACCTTGCTTGTATGGCGTTCAGGGTGTCTGCTCTCAGTGGAACAAAAATTAGGGTCTTGGGAGTATCATGAGAGGACTCATTGTTATTACAGATTTTTAAAAATTAAAGGGTGAATTACAATTTGTGCCGTATGAAATTTGGTTTAATGTTTTGCTTTAGGTCTTACTCATGATGCCATATGTGGTTGGAAATTCCGCCAACTTTAATTTAGGGTCTTTTGATCCAAATATTGTAATGGTCGTTAATTTCATTTTCAATAAAATTCTGTTTCTTTAAAAAGAAAAATTTGAGTAAATTATCTCTTCCCTATGCCTATAATGCATGCAAGGTAGTAATGTAAGATTTACGTTAAGTGAGATTTGATTGCATCGAGCCATTAGAAATGTTGATCTCAGTCATAGTAGTCATTTGGGTACTGACATGACTGGCCTAAATTTTTTGAACTTGAATGATTTCATATGAGATTACATGTTTGTTAAGGAAAGCTAAAAACATTAGCTAAACAAAACCAAAAAATAAACTAATTGCTTATAGCGATAATGATTTTATATAATTCATTATTTGTTTCTATTTTAGTTTTTTTCATTCAATTAAGTGGAATGCTAGATACCTTCCCTCTTACCTTCTCCATTAATTTTGTGCCACATTTATTCCACTCACAAATAGATGTATGTATTTTTCCTTGTAAAGTGAATAAATTGTTTTTTTAAAACACATTAAATACATAGATTTTTGTGTTAATGGATACACATGTCACAAAATGAATGGAAATGGAAGAAAAGGAAGGTAGCCAGAATTACTCTTCAAAATCACTTAACAAAAAGAAAAAAGGAAAAGAAGAAAAGCTATAGTGCTTGAAATTGGACTTGTCTAAAGTCCAACCCAAGTGTATACGGGCCTTTGCCTTTTTGTTTATCCATTTCTTCTGGTTGAGGCCAGTGGGACATTTCTAGGATTTCTTCATTTCTTTGGGATGAATTTGTAATGGCCAGCCTATATAAAAGTTTTTGGGCTTAGAGCACCTCCACCCCAAAGGGCAAGGGCAAGACAAAGGCAAGGCAAAACAAGGTTTGTCACTATTCAATTGAATAGTAGCAGTCATTGCCTTTTTTGTTTCCACCCCATAGGGCAAGCGCAAGGACAATTACTATTCACTTTAATTTATTTTCTATTTTTTATACTTAAACCATTAATTTTGGTGTGGGAAGTAAAGAATATGACTAGATATTTATTTGGGAGTTTCACTAAAACACCCAAAATGGGGGCTGCAATTATAAAAAAACCCACCACCCAAAACACTTTATAAACACACCCAAAACCCATCATTACACACACTCAAAACTCATTTATAAACACACCCAAAAATATACAATTGTTGATTTTGGTGTGTTTCTATGTTTAAATAGTGCTTGGGTTTTTTTATAAATACATGTTTAGGATTGAGTTTATTTATAAATTTGTATATTTATTATATATAAAAAAAATCTGAAATTTTTTGAATTTTTTTTAAAAAAGTTGATGACGTTATTAATGACATCAGCAAACCTAGGCAACAACCTAGACAATATTTATCTTTGGGCCTGCCTAGGCTTGTGGAGCCCACCAGTTGCCTGGTTTTGCTGCTGCACGCTGGAGCCATTTGCTAGGCCTAGGCCCCCCTCCTGCCCGGGCAAAATAGGAGCGTTGGAGGTGCTCTTAAGGCGGACAATTGACCTTGGTACTCTACTCCTTTAAGTAATAGGATTGGGTTAGCTTTATCCAATGCCATTATTGTTGCTAAACAATGAATAGGAATATGATAAAAGGTAATCCTAGGTACTTTTTAATGTGCATTTTTGTATCATAACTTTTTTTTTAGTACAAGTGATAGTCTAAACTACAAGGGATGGGGGTTTCTCACACACTCTCACACAACTAAGATGCCATGGGGGTTTGAACCTGTGACATCTTGTTTGCAAATAAAGGCCCTTTTCCACTTCACTAGACCATATTGGCTTTTGTATCATAACTTAATTCTATATTTGATTGTGCATTTTTAAAGGATAACTTATATTATATATAGTTAAGGTGGGATACATAATCTAACTACAACCGTTGACCTCAAATCCAGACCTAGAAACTGGGACACTAGTGCTAATGAAGGATACTTATCGGCACTGTTTGGTAACTAAGATTTGATTGGATTAGGAAATAGGATTGTATCACATTTTGGATTGGAAATGATAAGTATCCTTCATTGGCACTAGTGTCATATGTCATGATTCCTGCTCTTGGGTTCGAGATTAGGGGGTTGGAGTAGTGGGATTAAATATCCCGCCTTTTTATAGGATAAGTTATCATATAAAAATGCACATAATACTTTTTATATATTTTATTCTGGGCAATTGAAAAAACTGAATTGTTGTTCAGTTATGGGAATATGGTGGGATTATCTTCTGTCCTATCCAAGGTCCAAAATATCAGGAGTTTCAAAAATACCGGTGGTTCAAAAACACGGATATATCGATATCGATATCGATAAAAATTGAATAAAAATCACGGAAATTGTGAGAAGAACTTGGAAATTTTTATTGAAACTTTAGAGGATGTTTACTTAGTCAATTGTCTATTATTTTATCACAAAAAATTTGAAGGAAATGCATGGCATGGTGGGTTTGAGTGATTTAAGTTGATTATGTAGCGACCTAACAAACACTGTGACTTTAGAAAATATGTAGTAATTAGTGAAAGAAAATTAAACACACCATAATTTTTAAGTTATAATAATTTACTACAATATATTACACTTGATACATATGATTAAATATATGAGCTTGACCAAAAAAAAACACAAAGGTAAAATGTATGAGTAATTTAGTACCACATAAAAAGAATTCATATTAAAGTTCAAACTTAATATCACATATAGTGAACAATATTAAAACTCAAAGTGAATAATAATACAACTCCATAATATATAATAACAACAAAATACAACTCCATAATAAAATAATAAATAACATTAAATATATGCCTAAATTTATCCTTAAGGAATTTTTTATATATGGAAATTTATCCTAGATAATATTAGCTTGCAGATTTTAAAGACCTTATAAATATTACACACTGAAGATATAATCACAAAGTCATTCGCAGCGGGCTGGATAAAGCCCAAATAATGCATGCATGTATAGGAAATTATCCTCCCCGATATTAACGCGATAATATCAACAAAAATATTGAAATATTGACGATAATTAAGTGAATATGAGCTAAAATATCTCCCACTAAAAAAAACGATATTTAATACTATGGTCCTATCCACATTCATTTTTTAACATGGCATTGGATTTAGCTAATCCAATCCTACTACTTATCATACTCACCAAACAATGTCATTATTGCGAATCCAATATAATCTAATACAATCCAATTCCAGTAACCAATTATAAAGGGCACAAAAAATGGCTAATAACATATCGATTTTGTCCCATAAAAAGTGGTCATCTTCAATCTTGAACGCAGGTTTCCTCCCTATATAGCAAGGAGCATTTGAGTACTAAAGAATTTGTCTCCAAGTTTGGAAAGGCTTACACGATAACATTTCTCATTTGTGCATCCATATATTTTTTTTGGGAATAAATCTTGGAATAAATTGCTGGCGGCCAAAAATCAAAGGACTAAAACTATAATAATTGGAATAGACACAAACTCTTATTAATTCAAATATTAGGTTCTCAATGATTGGAATCTAATTATACCTTTAATTTTATATAAGAAAATGGTAACATTTTTAGCCTTTAGATTTCCAGGAGAATTAGGAAATGGCTTATTGATTCCTGCATGGATAAGCCTTATCTAATATACACTCACACAGTAAATTCTGTAGTATAAAATGAACCACAAGGCCTTCTTGAACTTTGTCCTGCTTCAATCAAAAGAATTCCCCGTTTTCCTGCAGGAAACAAAAATGAGCCCTCCTATCAGAAATGTTGTTATGGCACTGCTAGTTGTGCTTTTCATTACAAGTACCGAGGCCGACATTCAATTTCCTACGACCAAAACAGTCAGACTCACCAACTCGTTGGCAAGCTACGTGGACATGAAGGTCCACTGTAAATCCGGTGCGCATGACCTAGGGGAGCAGATAGTTCGTCCAACGGAGAGCTATGAGTTCAGTTTCAAAACAAATTTTCTGGGAACCACATTGTTCTTCTGCAGCTTTCAGTGGGGGAATGAGTTTCATTATTTCGATGTTTACAAGAACGGTAGGGACGAATGTAGCAATTGCTTTTGGACTATTGTTGAAGCCGGGCCTTGCTTGTATGGCGATAAGAGTTTGTGCTATCAGTGGAACAAAAATTAGTTTCTTGGGAGTATCATGAGCGGACTCATTATTATTACAGATTTTTAAAAATTGAAGGGTGAATTATAATTTGTACCTTATGAAATTTGGTCAAATGTTAATAATGTTCCCCGTACTTGTAATGGCATAACTCATCCATTTGCACGTTTTGCTTTAGGTCTTACTCATGATGCCGTGTGTGGTTGGAAATTCCGCCAACTTTAATTTAGGGTATTTTGATCCAAGAATTGTAATGGTCGTTAATTTCATTTTCAATAAAATTATGTTTCTTTAAAAAAAGAAATTTGAGTAAATTATGTATTACCGACTGCTGTCGATGTTTATAAAAATCGGTTGATTATAGTTTTTCCCCTCCCAGTAGGCATTTTGTGTCAGTTTAACAGTTCATACTTCAAAAGTTTCAATGCTAGACCTGAACTATCTCATGCTTTCACTGACGTGGATGCCAAATTTGTGCAACGTGGAAAAGAGGAAAAATGAGTGTAATTGTTTATAGATAATTTAAAAAATTAAGAAAATTTATTCCAAAATAAAAGTTAATTAAACAAATTCCCAAGTCCCCGCCCCGCGCCCTCCACTCCAAGCACCCCCATGTCTTCCCTATGCCTATTAAGTGAGCTTTGATTGCATCGAGCCATTAGAATGTTGGTATTGACATGGACTAGCCTAAATTTTTTGAACTTGATTGATTACATTACATATGAGATACATGTTTGTCAAAGAAACCTAAAAACATTAGCTAAACAAAACCAAAAAATAAAATAATTGCTTATAGCGATAATGATTTTGTATAATTCATTATTTGTTTCTTTTTTAGTTTTTTTTCATTCAATTAAGTGGAATGTTAGATACATTCCCTCTTACCTTCTCTATTCATTTTGTGCCACATGTATTCCACTCACAAATAAATGTATGTTTTTTTCCTTGTAAAGTGAATAATTTGTTTTTTTATCACATTAAATACATAGATTTTTGTGTTAGTGGAATACACGTGACACCAAATGAATGGAAATGGAAGAAGAGGAAGGTTGCTAGAATTACTCTTCCAAGAATTGCGTTCATTATCAAATAAATAGCATTCTATTATTCCTTCTTAACAAGACAGTGGAAGCATAGCATATGTAGGTTAGTCCAGTTGGCTAGGGTAGTGAGCTTGCAACCTTATACCCAAGTTTGAATTCCCCTTCCCATCAGATTAGATTAATTTAGTGTAGATTATCACTTGTGGAAATAGCATCACTTGTAGATTAGATTAATAAGAGCACTGCTATTTCCATCTCCTGTCCTATTTCCCCACCCACCTTATCTTCAAAATTTTAAAGACAAATTTACCCTTTTGTAAAATGACTGCTAAAGACTTAGGAAAAACCTCAACTTATTACGGAACCCACCTATTCTACCGTTCGACAAAAAGGAAAAAAGAAAAAGAAGAAGAAGAAGAAAGCGTACGACTCCTCAGTTGTTCACTACTCCTTAATACTCAGAACTCAATTCTAAGACATTTTTCTTCTCTCTTCATTCAATCAAATTGTTTCTAGAGAAGAGAACAGCAATTAATTAATTTTTAGAAGCTACAAGGCATATAATAAAAAACTAAAAGATCCATAAAATCAAAATATTAGACTAATACAACTTCATCATCTCCATATCTCAACTTCCAATGGTTAACAAAGAGAATTAGCTTGAATTAATAACTAAAGGATAGGTTGGTGGAAATAGCAGCACTCATTAATAATTAAAGGGTTTTTTTAGGAATTATGGTGGGTGGAAAGATAAGATTGTGTTTTTCCAAATTTACATGGTGGATGGGAAGATAAGGCGGGTTGTAATTTTTTTTTTTGGGGGAAATAGTGCCACTATAACTATATATGTACAAAGATGTTAACGTATTGTATGGCTTTTTAGGAAATGAGTGAAACTAGGTTATTCTGGCCCTTTTATTGCATGGAAGAATTAGGAAATGATCTATATTCTTTCCAGCTCCGATTACCTGGAGGGGTGGAAATAGCAGCACTATAACTATACATGTACCAACATGTTAACACATATTGTTTGGCTTTTTCGGAAATGAGTGAATTGATTATTCTGGAACCTTTATTTCATGGAAGAATTAGGAAATGACTTATATTCTTTCCAGCTCCGATTACCTAATATTTAATCCACACACCAAATTGTGCACTATAAAACAGACATAACTTTGTCCAGTTTCAATCGAAAGAAAAAGAACAAGAAAAAATTGTCCTGCTTGAAAAAATGAGTCCTTCTCAGAGAAATGTTGTTATGCCTTTGCTAGTAATTCTTTTACTGACAACAAGTTCTGTGGGTGGTGCTTTCAACTTTCCTAAGCATACAGCCGTCAGAATCACCAACTTGTTAGAAAACAACGTGGACTTGACGGTGCACTGTAAATCAAATGACAACGACCTCGGGGAGCACACAATTCGTCCAAGGGAAGAGTATGAGTTTGATTTTAAAACGAATATTTTTGGAACCACACTCTTCTTCTGCGGGTTTAAATGGTCGAATGAATTTCATTGGTTCGATGTTTTCAGAACTGGCAGGGATGATTGCAGCAGTTGCTTTTGGTCTATAATTGAAGCTGGCCCTTGCTTGTATGGTGTTGATGGTATCTGCTATCAGTGGAACAAGCATTAGCTTAAATTCAAATGTCATCGTTACAATAAAGAATTCTACTCAATTTTAGCCATGATCCATTCTCTTATGGGAGAGGTTTGTCAGAAGAAAAATTAAAAAATTATGTAATCCTCGTTCGTAATGAATAGTCTGATTATTGTAATCCTCGTTCGTAATGAACAATGCTTATTGCAAACTGCAATTCTTTCTCTGCACACATACTTTCTTTCTTCTTCTTTTTGTGAGATTTGCTACCCACCCATAGGAAGTGGGGTATATATATACACACATATATATTTTTGTTTACAATTTCCTTCTATTGAGGGCACTACTACAAAAAGTGAAAAAGACGACTAGAAAAAGACGACGGTAGAAGAAAAAACCGTCGTTGTGTTTAAAAAGACGACGGTAACAAAAAACAATCGTGGATAAGTGACTTAAACAACTAAAAAACGGAAGTACTGTTGAATATTTTTTTATAACGACGCATACAAATAAAAAAGCGTCGTCTTATTAAAAAGATTTTCTTCAGAGTTAAAATCTGACCAAAAAACAACGACAGCATGTATGACAAGCGTAGTCTTTTAAAAATCAAGTGTCCTTTTTTTGGTAAAGACATGGTTGTTTTGAAAGAACTGTCGTCTATTATATGTAAAGATGATGGTTTTTTTTTAAAAAGGTCTTCTATTATGAAGTAAAGATGATGGTTGTTTTAAAAAAAGGGTCGTCTATTATGAAGTAAAGATGACGGTCATTTTTAAAAAGGGTCGTCTATTATGAAGTAAAGATGACGGTTTTTTTTTATAAAAAGGTTGTCTATTAAATGTAAAGATGATGGTTTGTTTAAAAAAGGGTCGTCTATTATGAAGTAAAGATGACGGTTTTTTTTTAAAAAGGTTGTCTATTAAATGTAAAGATGATGGTTTGTTTAAAAAAGGGTCGTCTATTATGAAGTAAAGATGACGGTTTTTTAAAAAAAGGATCGTCTATTATATATAAAGATGATGGTTTGTTTAAAAAAGGGTCGTCTATTATGAAGTAAAGATGACGGTTTTTTTATTTATAAAAAATGTCGTCTATTAAATGTAAAGATGATGGTTTGTTTAAAAAAGGGTCGTCTATTATGAAGTAAAGATGACGGTTGTTTTAAAAAAAAGGGTCGTCTATTATGAAGTAAATATGACGGTTTTTTTTAAAAAAGGGTCGTCTATTATATGTAAAGATGAAGATCTTTTTTAAAAAGCGTCGTCTTTTAAAACACACTAAAAAATAGCCGCTTAAGTGAATTCGCGCTCGACAAATTTTCAAAATTTCACCCTTCTTTGAAAACTTTATCTCTCATTAACAAGCGTCGTCTTTTAAAACACGCTAAGCTAAAAAAAGGCTACTTAAGTGAATTCGCGCTCGACAAATTTTCAGATTTTCCCCCGTCTCTGAAAACCTTATCTCTCCCTCCTTGAAACCCTCCTGCACTCTCTAAAACACCCCTCATGAAACTCTCTACAAAATCATCAAAAAATCGATATCAATGAAGGAGTTGAGAGATTGAGGTCTTTGCAGATCCATAAGATGTAGAGGGAGTTCTGTATTTGAGAATCAAAGCTGGTTGAAAGGTTTGATTTGAAAGTCACCTAATCTCTCAATACCCTTCTATATCTTGCTAGTGAATTTTGGATTAGTCTCTTTGCGTTTCTGGTATGTTCTTTGTCTCCCTAATTTCAGATTTTGTCTCTCTTGATGTGTCTGGTTTGTTTACATATTTTTTTATATTTCTGGTTTCTTTTTAGATTTTCTGATTTGGTTATCAGGAGATGAGGAGGAAGCTTGCAGATTTATAACTTTTTCTTTTGCAGGTTTTCTATGTGAGTCGTATGTTTTTTTGTTGTTGAAAATTTGTTACCTTCTCTTTTCACCATCATTTTATTTATATATTTTTCCTTTTGCAAGTTCACGGTGGTCTTTTTTATGCTCATTTTACAAGTTTTCTATGGAAATATGGACCAATGGTAAAATTTCTCTTCCACCTAATTTTTTATGTTTATAATTTTTTTTTTTTTCTCTTTGTCATTTTGATTTATTTACAGGGATGATGGAGGAGACTTCAGTTGTGCATCATTTGTATGTTTGGATGAGGAATGCTTGGATTAGGAGTACGTAGGTCTTGTTAGGAATTATGTTTGTTGTAGAATAAAGATTGGTTAACTATGTAATAACTATTGAATCTTCAAGTTTTATGAAAGAAACTATTTTTGAGTGTATATATTCATTAATAAAGCATTATGGTTGGTTTTCTAGTTAAAATTGTTGTATAGCATCATAGGAAATCAAAAAGAACTAAAATGTAGCAGTTTGGAAACTTATTAGAGGACGGTTTTTATAATAAATCATGGTCTTTATAGATAATTAACAACGGTTTTTATAAAAAAGGGTCGTTTATTATAGGTAAAGATGACGATTTTTGTAAAAAATGGTCGTCTATTATATGTAAAGATGACAGTTTTTTAAAAAGGGTCATCTATTATATGTAAAGATGACGGTTTTTTAAAAAAGGATCGTCTATTGTGAAGTAAAGATGACCTTTTTTTCAAAACGGGTCGTCTATTGTATGTAAAGATGACGGTTTTTTTTATAAAACAACCGTCGTCTTTATAAACAATCCACGACGGTTTTCATAAAAAAAACTGTCATCTTTACATACAATACACGACGGTTTTATTAAAAACAGTCGTCTTTCCTCCTATAATTAACGATCTTTACCTCTAAACAACGACGATTTTCTTTAAAAACCGTCGTCTTTAGGGATAAACAACGACGGTGAAAAGCCGTCGTAGTTTGACACCCAAATAGATGTAGGTCAATTTCACGACGGTTGGAAAACCTTCTACACGGCGGTGGTTTCCCATCGTCTATTTCGATTTTTGTAGTAGTGGGGATCCCACAAAATTAATTGAGGGACACCTTGTATGGTCCGAAACAAATTTTATTTCAACAACATGAACCATCCAGTTTTCAAGTCTTCTTGCATAGATCACCCTTTGCATTAGAAACTATTAATACATCTAGTTGTCATGAACATAATAGATGATCCCGATGGTTCTAGAAAATACTAAAACTACAACTGTCGATTGAGTTATAAAATATTTTCGAATTCAATTGATTTTTGCAAGGAAAATCTTTGAACGAATACTTCAAAAATAGACAGTTCATATTATGAAAATACAATATTTATGGGCCCACAAGGTATCCCTAAAATAAGCTTATTTATTGAAGTTCTCTATACTTGCTCATATTCTTTGTTAAAAAAAAATGAAAATACCTCATATTTTTTTATATTTATCTTCCTTATCTTGTTTTAAGAAGAAGGGAGAATAGTAATTAACCTAATACCAGACGAAAAACATATCTTTGAGATTTTTCAATTTGTACTCCTCTACTCAGAAAGGAAAGGCAATAACAAATCATAGGAGAATGAAATGTTATGAAAAAATATAGTTTTCCTTTTCCGTAAAGCCAAATACAAAAACATTTATATTGTAAATAACTTATAAACAAATTGGAAAGCTTTTAAGGTACAATGAAATTGAAGAAAACAAAATAATAGGTAAGTAAAAGCATAATAAATAATAAGTAAGAAGGTGAGTTTGGTACGGTGAAGCACGTCAAAGGCGCTGTCTTAAAGCCTTTGTAGCCTCCCTATGTGCAAGTATTGACGGTCTACAAGACTTCAAGATACGACCTCTAGAACACAAACTCAAGATCCGCTATGAGCATGTTCATAAACGGATATAGGTATCTAAGTCACATAACCACTGTGTAAGTGTATGCATTTTTGCGATTTTCTTTTGGCTACCCTTGACAATTTTGTAATAGGACAATCATTGTAATTTTCCAAGCTCTAAGTTTAGATTAAGAATTACTTCTCTAGGTGTTCTTATTTAGCTACATTATGATGGACAATATTGTGTTTGACAAAGGTAAGTTTTGCATTGCATTAACATATTCCTGAAGATTATGACTAGTCATCCTTTCTCTGTATGACTAGTGATCCTCCATATGACTAGTCATCCTTCCTCCATATGACTAGTCAACCTTTGCGTTGTAAGGTTTTCCAGGTCACTGTTTGCAGCTAGATCCTACCCACTTTTTTGTCTTATTCTGCGAAATCCTCTGCTGTCTTGTACTATTCTAACCTAGGAATTTTTGTGTAAAAACACAGGCATTCCTCATTTGGCAGCCGTCACTTTTGTAGGCAAGCTTTGGAAAGTTTCTCTGTAAACTTTCCCTTCTTCCTCAAGTGTAACCTTCATATTTTTCATCTTTGAGTTTTCCAAAATGTTTCTTTTTGAAAACTGCATTTGAAATATGAAAACCTTACCTTGCAATATCAAACACTTTCTCATATATATATCTAGGTCATATTCAAGATTGATTTCTTCAAGAAATTAGTCATTCTCATTTGAATCCAAATTTTGGTTTCTGTCTCAGTTAGAGCTTGCAAGCTGGTGCCACGGGATGAATGAGCTGGAGAAGGAGCTGCCATTGCCTTGAAGAACTGAGCTTCAAGCTTAGCTAAGTTGGAGAAGAAGATTGCACAAATGAGGTATAGCTCATCTTCCTAAATAGATCTAGGTTTTTCTTGAGCTTGCTTGTGTTCCTTTGTAAGAATCTTTTTCTACTTAGTGGATTGCTTGTTCGGTTGATGACCCCCAGTTTTTCCCAATGGTGGGTTTCTAAGTGAACAATTTCTGATTGCATTTATGTAATTTTTCTGGGTTTGTGTTCTTGGTGGTTGACTAGTCATCGTATGAATTCTGGGTTTGTGTCCTTGTAGTTGACTAGTCATCATTATCTGCTGTTTGGTGTTTACTTGATTATGATAATTTCACACACTTTCACCATAGTTGTTTCTAGCACATGGGATGCCTAGATTGACGGGTCCTTCTGAGTGTCTAGGTTGTCACTAGTAATTTTCTAGGGTTGCAAGTACATTGTGGCGTGCTCTGTGTGTATTCTTGATTGTGGCTGTTCATAACTAGCAGTTGACTAGTCATAAGTGTTTTTGGTCAAGGTCCAAAGTGTGTGAAGATTGTTGCGTTTTGTTTAAGTGTCGTAAAAGTTAACCCTCGTCATCTAAGTACCAATTTCACACTGCCAAAATAATAATATAAAGTAGAGAATATATATATAAAAGTAGAAAATTAGAGAATTAGTTTGTGGTGGTGATTGTGGTATGTGATATTCTGATGGTGTATTGTGGTTGTTACAAATGTGAAGGAGGAGTGGCCTTTTAGAGCAATTCCACTAGTTAGCCCCTTGCCATGGCAAAGGGAGCCCTAGGGAGGCTACTATTCACGTGAATAGTGGTTGCCCTAGCACAAAAAAAAATTGTGTTTCCAGCAGTGCAAGACTTGCCATGGCAAATACTATTTATTTTTTTGTTTTTTTTCAGAACTTTGTTTACTTAAACAATTAATTTGGATAATATTTTCGGATAAGATTTTTGCCTATGTTTCCAAAAGTGAAGAGTATTGGTTGGTATTTATAGAAAAAAAAATTCAGTATTTTTTTTCATATTTTTTTAAATTTTTTTCTTTTTTTTGTTTCGGATAATATTGGGCAAAAAATTGATTGCCGTTGGATTGCTGGAAAAAAAATGATCGGAGAGCCCAGGAGCTTCCACGTGGCATAGAGCCGTTGGGGGTTGCTTTTCGATTTTTTTATTCGCAAAAAAATGGCTGCTGTTGGATATGTTTAAAAAGCTGATCGGATGGCCCAGCAGAAGACACGTGGAAGAGAGCCATTGGGGGTCACTGTAGCGGCGCGTCAAATTTTTTTAAAGGTGGCTGTTTTTTAAAGGTCAGCGCAATGACGTCAGCACAGCCCGTGGGCTGGCGCTCGGGCCAGCCCAGGTATGTGGGCCCCACTGCTTGCCATGGCAGCTTCTTGTTGCTGGAAACCACATTTTGGGTTTGCCCCCCCTAACCCTCCCCTTGGGCCCTTTGCTGCCAATGCTCTTATAGGCATCCAAGAACATGTAACCTTCACCAACGAAAAAATTAAGCCATTCATTATAGAAATAAAACCTAAATATTAAATATTTATAACCCTCACAATAAATAAAATAAAACAACCAAATAATTAAAACCTTTTTTAAAATCCCAACATGAAACGCTCTTAAACCCAAACCCAAATCCTAGCCTCTCTTTAGTGCTGCAACAAGGGGGAAGGTGGTCTTTGCTAGTCCTCCCTTCTTCCCTCTCCCCTTTCATCTCTTTTCCTCTTCCCCCTTTTCTTTTCTCCTCTGCCCTCTTCCCTCTCAACCTCTCTCTCTCTCTCTCTCTCTCTCTCTCTCCTCCCTCTCTCTCTCTCTCTCAGAATTTCTGGGATTTATTTTTGTTTGTTGTTTTAGGTTCTTAGGATGCAGCAATTTTGGTGGTGTTTACTTTGTCCCCATTGTGGCGGCAACGATTGTGGTAGTGGTAGAGGTGGCCGTGGCGGGCGAAACTGCTTTTTTGTAAAAAAAAATTTGTTTTTTTTTGTTCGGGTTTGCCTTCTTCCCAGCCTTAGTTGTTGCCTCAGGTTGGCTTTGTGTTGGTGTCAGTTTGATGCGTGTTTGTTGTCTTTCTGCAATAGAGTCTGCTTTTGGCTTTTCCAGACAGGCTTTTATAACAAACTGTCTTTGGCTCTATGTGGCTTTAAGTTGAGGTATACTATATGAGTTTGATGTTTTCAATGGATCTATCAGTATTCTTTGTAACCCCATTGTAAGATGTGGTTATTCTATTTGTATTAGAGGTGTCAAACGGGACGAGCTGTCCCAACACGACACTAGCCCAGGCCATTTAAATGAGACATGGCACGACACCATCACGAATATTAGTGGGCCGTACTTGGCACAACATGAAAGTTTGGGAAGGGCCGAGATAAAAAAAAGGAGGTCCAATGTACAGGGCCAACCCGTGGCTCTACATGGACCGGGGCCTAAGCCTACTTCAAGCACGACTCGACCTTGAGTCCGCTTCAAGCATGGCCTGAGCCCGGCCCACTTAAACCTTTTTTTTGCAGTCTCAAAAGTCAAAACCCACTTAAGTGACTTAACAATTACGTAATCCAGAATCTACTGCATTTTTTTCACTACCAAATTGGAATGGCAATTAAAAACTTGAAAATTAAAAAAAAAACAAAAAAAAAGTGATGCAATGACCAATGACCTATCGATCTCGTTGTACACCCCAGCCTTAAGTGACTTAACAAACAGACTTGAAGTTAGAGAGTTGGACTCAAAGGCAAAGCGTTGAATAGAGCCTAGAATGAACAATTTGAAATAGTGAGCCGTGCAAATGAAAGAATTTGAATAAATACATACACTGATGAATAAGTGTGGAAGGATCGTATAGGACTGTGTCAATATTAAATGTTCATTTCCAATATATTTTACTTATTAGTTTAGATTGTATTTGATTATAATTTCTTTTACCTTTCAATTCATTTTCCCTGTATTAAACAATGGATCATACAATACATTTAAATCAAAATATTAAAACCATCAACATGATTGGACTGGATTTTAGCCTTAGCTTCATGAAATTGGATTGTAAAATCTAAAACTAGAACTACATTGGATCATATGTCAAATTTTGAAAATGTTGGGCTAGTTCTTGGGCCCGAGTACAGCCCAAGCACGAGCATGGCCCGTTTCAATGTGGACTTGGACTTTGGGCCAAATTGGGATAAATGGTTTTACTAAATGGGCCAGCACGGTACGGCTCGATAAATTAAATGGGCCGCTTGGCCCGCTACAAATACGTCAAAGCGCGAGTTTAAATGGGTCGGCCAGGCCCGTTTGACACCTCTACTTTGTATTGCCTTCATGACATAACTTATGAATGCAATCTCCCCACCGTTTGACCCAAAAAAAAAATCATTAGAGAAAAACAAGGATTTAGGGTTGATAGAGGTGATTAAGGCATGATATAAATGAAACATGAAAGTAAATATAAATAGCTATACATTTCGAATATTGTCAATAAATGAAATGAAAAAGTAAATATATCAATTTAGGTGAACTAAATTGATGCCCACAAGTTTTTGAAATCAGAATAGTAAGGAAATAAGAGCATCTACAATCATGCTCCCTATTTATTAGTTAAAATTTAGTTAAAAACACCCAAAAACTATTATAGGAGCTCTTTTTAAAATTTGAATTCCAATCATACTCCTTATTTTAGGGAGTCATAAATATTATAATTATTTTTTAATTCAATATTATTGGTCAATCTCTATAATAAAAAATAAAAATAAAAAAATAGTTAGCATTAATTAAAAGTTTAAAATATGCATAAAACCAAGAAACAATAAATTATAGGGAGCCACTAGGAGTCATTTCTCTCTCCTCAGATTTAGGAGCTCTTAAAGGTCTCCCTATTTTAGGAGGTGGATAGGGTGCATGGTTGTATTTTTCCAATTCCTCCCTAACATTTGTCTAAAGAGGTGGTTTAAGGAGCCTATTGCGAATGCTCTAAGTGACAATATAAATGTACCAACACCATTGAAATAAATTTATAGCAATCTAAATGGGGAGCTAATAAATTTATAGCAATCTAAATGGGGAGCTAATTTTCCCACACCTCTTTTATTTTTTAATACTTTTTTAAAAATCATTTTTGTTCTTTTTGTTCTTTCTCTTTCCTATTATACACTTACCTTGAATTAAGGTTTTGATAACTGAAATTAACAAAAGTTAACAGAAAATAAACAATAAAAAATAAAGAAGTCCCAACGACAAAAAATAATCTCTGTACAAAATTCCAACAAACTAAACCATTTTTAACTTGTGTTTCAATACACTAGTATTTGCGACAAGTGAAGAAACTGTCAATTCTCTTATCTTCCCTTCTGCTCCTTCCTCCCTCATTGCCTCTGCTTTCCTCTTGTTTCGTTTGGTTTTTTTCTTTTTTCTTTTTTTGTAGACTTAGTTGTGGTTGGCTCTGATCCCATCAATTTTCACAGCAAAGCCTGTGCTAGAGGGTGGAGGAGAGTTAGAACAAGGAGCTTCATATCTAGGGTTTTAGTCCCCATCAGATTTTCGGTATTCTCCCGTTCCTTGGCAGACCATAATGCTCTTATCTCTTCTTGTCACATTTGCTTGTCTCTGTTATGGATCTGGATGGCTTTGGATGTGCATCATTTATAGAGCAAAGTGTTGTTGCTCCTTTAGTCTCTATTTGTTTTTAAAGTCCAGAAACTTTATGCCAATTAGAGACCAAGTTTTGTCCTTGATGTAACTGACTCGATTTAGGATAACTTAGACGGTAAATAGGGGTTTTTTAGACAAGTTCTTTGCAATTTATTCTCTCCATATCATTTCAACTTTGGAGCTGACTCAATCACTGGCGAAGCTTTACTCATGTCCATTGTATTGCTAATCAAGATGACTCTCTATGTACTTTTTCAATTGATCTAATAAAATACTATCGCTTGTTTGGTCCGAAAATTGTGTTTCAATTGCTCTCAAATGATTTCCAATCCTCAAGTAAGCTTCGAAATTGGAGAAATTCTAGAATCTCCATAACTTCCCTTAAAATTTACCTTAGGTTGTTAGGTTTGATCTCACAATCCTGTAGGTGAAAACGGTTCATGAATTTGACAACTAGAGAGAAAGTTATGATATTTCGAAATTTTTTCAACCAAACTTTGTTTTTGGAAGTTGCAGACTCACACGTGGAGGAAGAATAAAGAAATTAATGCGTGGTAAGAGTAGAATAGGAAAGAGAAAGAACAAAAAGGAAGAAAATTGATTCAAAAGTATTAAGCAACAAACCGGAGTGTTGGTGGACAAAAGGGGAGTGAAAAAATCAGCTCACTTGAAATATTAATATATAAAGATGTAGTAATTGGAATCATTCAATACCCATTTCTGATAACTAAATATGCCATAAAAGTATAATTGAAAAAGGGCACAAATGTCTTAATCGAAAAATTAGGCTAAGTAATGATTCAAATCTGATTATGCCTTAATTATAGAGTGTTGCTATTTCTATCCCCTGTCATATTTCTCCACTCATCTTATCTTCAAAACTTTAATGATAAATTTACCCATTTGTAAAATGACTTCTAATCACTTACGGTGCGTTCGGATGAGGGAAATAAACTTGGGATTTTAACAAAACTCAGAATTTTGAAATTGATATGAACCAATTCCCGTGTTTGGATAAAAAGACATAGAAATTTTGAAATCCCGTGTGTGAAAAAACATGAAATTTGGAGATCATAAATCCCAACTTTAAATTCTATCTAAAAGTCGTCATTTCTAAAATCCCAAGAGAGATTGAGTTTTAAAAAAAGATAACTTTACAAATAAAGGTTAAATTCCGTGTTTTAAATCCATCATCCAAACAAGAAACTTTACAAATTCTAGAACATTAATTTCCGTCATTTTAAATTCCGTCATTTATGAAATCCTTTATACTTTTAAATTTCCTCATCCAAACGCATTGTTAGGGAATTTGGAATGGGTGTTTGTGAAACAGCCATGAATATCGCCACAAATTGGCATTATTGATTTTCATGTTTGGTATGAAATGGGGTTTTAATAGATAGGGACTGTGGTTCTTATTAGGTTGGATTTGCTCATTTTTATTTTTGGTAATAATAATATGGCTTGTTAATGCTCTTTTTGGGAGGGTCAACTTAGACAGAGGTGAAATGGTGGATGATGGGTGAAGGTGAGGACCTTTAGCATATGTATGAAAATTTGGGCAAGCGTTAAATATACAAAAGAGGAGATATACGTGGTTCACCCTTAATGAATGGGATATGTCTACGGAGAAGGATGTTCTCATTTCTCATTATAATAATATATTTTTACATTTGTACAAGGGATTGGACCCAAATATAAAAATAACAAGTGAGAAGCCTAGGGATCCAGAAGAGGGAGTCTCTTTCTCACAGGAGAGTAGTCTTCTTTTATAGGCGACGGAGAGTCTCCATTTCTTGTAGTCTTACGATGTGAGACTACTCTTGCTTTGCTTAGAGTTATGACTTGTGGTAATGCTTCTTTGGCTAAGGTGATGACCTCTCAAAGCATGACACGTGGATGATCAAGCCTAGCTAGTTGCTTGGCCAGTTACAGTACTAACATGGCTTTTTTAAACCTTGTAATTGTTGGATGATGGTGGCAGTTGGTTTGGACAATAAAGAAGGTAGGGAGGAATTTGGTGTCGGGGGCGATGATGATAGATTTGGGATTAAAGGGTACTTTAATTATTAAAGAGAATTTACAAAAAAGAATTTCCTTGAATTAATAATGAAATGATATTTTAGGAATAATGGTGGGTGAAAAAATAGGATTGTATTTTTTCAAATTTACATGGCGGGTGAGAAGATAAGGTTGGGTGGGGAAATAGGATAATGGGATGAAAATAGCAACACTCTAACTATATATATACAAATATGTTAACATTGTTTTGCTTTTTAGGAAATGAGTGAAACCAGATTCTGGCACTTTCATTTTGTGCCACATGTATTCCATTCACAAATAAATCTTGTATTTTTCCTTATAAAGTGAATAATTTTTTTTAAAACACATTAAATACATAGATTTTTGTGTTAGTGGAAGGCACAAAATGAATAGGGAATGGAAGAAAGGGAAGGCAAGAGGGGAAGATAGCTAGAATTACTCTTCCAAGAATTCCATTAATTATCAAATTAATAGCATTCTATTATTGCTTCTAATTAACAAGACGGTGGAAGCATAGCATATGTGGGTTAGTCCAATTGGTAAGGCAGTGCCAGTGAGCATTCAACTTTGCACCCAAGTTTGAATTCCCCATCCCAATATATTAGATTAATTTAGTGTAGATAATCACTTGTGGAAATAGCATCACTTGTAGATTAGATTAAAAAAAGCGTTGCTATTTCCACCAATATCATATTTCCCAACCCACCTTATCTTCAAAATTTTAAAGACAAATTTACCTCTTTGTAAAATGATTTCTAAGAATTTAGGGAAAACCTCAACTCACTTAACCTACCTATACTACCGTTTGACAAAAAGAAAAAAAGAGAAGAAAAAGCATACGACTCCTCAGTACTTAGGAGCTACAAGGTAGAGAATAAAAAGCTAAAACATACATAAAATCAAAATATTAGACTAAAACATTTATCATTTCCGTCAAACACAACTTTATCATCTCCATATCTCAACTACTAATGATTAGCAAAGAGAATTTGCTTGAATTAATAATTAAAGGAAATTTTAAGAATAATGGTGGGCGAAAAGATAAGGATTGTGTCCTTTCTAAATTTACAAGGTGGGGGACGAAGATAAGGTGAAGTGGAGGGGAGGAGGAAGGTGGAAATAGCAGCACTATTACTATATATGTACCAAAATGTTAACGTACTGTTTGGCCTTTTAGGAAATGAGTAAAACTAGATTGTTCGGGCACTTTTATTTCATGAAAGAATCAGGAAAGGACTTATATTCTTTCCAGCTCCGATTACCTATTTAATGCACACAGCAAATTGTGCAGTATAAAACAGACATAACTTTGTCCAGTTTCAACAGAAAGAAAAAGAAGAAGAAAAATTGTCCTGCGTGAAAAAATGAGTTCTCTGAGAAATGTTGTTATGCCTTTGCTGGTAATTCTTTTCATAACAACTTCTGTGGATGGTGCTCTCCTTGATGCTCCTAAAGACGTAGTCGTCAGAATCACCAACGCGTTACAAAACAACGTAAACTTGACGGTGCACTGCAAATCCGGCGACGACGACCTTGGGGTGCAGACACTTCGTATAAATGAAAACTTTGAGTTTAATTTCCAAACAAATATTTTTGGAAATACACTCTTCTTCTGCGGGTTTAAATGGTCGAATGAATTTCGTTGGTTCGATATTTTCACAGATAAGAGGGATGATTGCAGCAGTTGCTATTGGACTATAATTGAACTTGGGCCTTGCTTGTATGGTATTGACGGTCTCTGCTATCAGTGGAACAAGCATTAGCTTAAATTCCAATGTCAAACTTACAATAAAGAATTCTTCTCAATTTTAGCCACGATCCATTAACTTATGGGAGAGGTTTGTCAGAAGAAAAATATAAATAATTATGTAATCCTCGTTCGTAATGAATAATCTGATTATTGTCAATTGCTATTCTTTTCTGCCATTCTTTTGCTATAAAATGCAATGTCTCAAAGTGAAAAAATAAAATAAAATAAAATCTGTTTACGCGAAGAGGAATGCTAGTAACCTTCTCTCTAACCTTCTCTTTTGGACCTTCTCCCTTTTTTGCTTGACATGTGTCATTCTCCTTACACTTAAAACGATGTCATTAATATATTATACAAGCTAACTTTTGCTTTCCAAGTTTACCCTTATTAAATGTATTCAATTTATCCAAAAAGAAAAAACACAACTTTCTTACCATCTTATTAATTTTTTTCTAACGTCAATTAATTTTTTATAAAGAAAATATATGCTTTAAGAGAAATGGATTTTTTTTTTTTTTTTTTTTTTTTTTTTTTTTTTTTTAATTTATTTAAAAAAACAAAGGGTTTAGATAGGGGAAAAAAAAATCCTTTGTGTTATTAAAAAAAATATATATATAGGACATTTCCTCTTTTTTGAAAAAAGCAGATATTTTCTTTAAAAAAATAATTGACGTTTAAAAATAAATTAATAAGATGGTAAGAAAGTTGTGAATTTTTTGGATAAATTGAATACATTTAATAAGGGTAAACTTGGAAAGAAAAAGTTAACTTGTATAATATATTAATGACATTGTTTTAAGTGTAAGGAGAATGACACATGTCAAACAAAAAATAAAGAAGGTCCAAAGGAAAAGGTTAGAGAGAAGGTTGCTAGCATTCCCTTTACGGAATGTTGGAAATGGGAAGAGATCAAAATTCACATGGGAGTTTTGTGCCATGCCTTGTTCACCACCAAATTTGTAGTCCCGCATTGGTTGTGTCTCTAACAGATATACATGTTCCAACATGTGTCAGTATGTCTATTTAAACACCATTAATCCTCATTCCATAAATAATATCGAATTTGCAGGACATAGCACTAAAATATTTGTGTGCATTTTCTGAGAGATAAGCACACATATTTCGCCAGTAAAAGAATTTCTGGTATGGGCGATATTCTTTTTCAAGGACATTGCAATCCAGCAAGCCTCTCTCTGCACAAAGAGTGAGTGTTTCATTACCGTTTGTTATTTAATTTCATGTTTTTATTTCATTCCGTATTGCTAGATTATTTATTTAATTAGTAGAATAAATAATCATTATAAAACTAATTGTTGCACCGTCAACAATATTTCGGAAAACTATCCACACAAGATCAATTTTTTTTTTCCTTTTTTAACCAATAGATATATAATATATATTAAAAACTAACATTTAATGTACCAGAATATTATCAGAAAACTATCCTCACGAGATCAAAAGATTTTTCCTTTTTTAACCAATAGATATATAATATATATTACAAACCAACATTTTAATGTACTGGAAGGAGGATCATATACAGGTGCTAAGGAGTTTCGTTTAAAATGTTAAATTTGACAAACCCCGATATGGTTCACTATAGTCACCCTAAGAAATGGAGATAATGGATGACGGTGGCTGATGGAAGTGATTAAGGTATGATATAAGAAGGCTGATGAAGTAATTGAATCATGATTAGAAGGTAATTAACAATACTTAAGCTTATTAAATTTTAAGGGCTTGTCCAATATAGATCCCTACATTTTCTATTTCCTAGACATATACCCATCACTCTATAAATCTATGTGTAAAACCCAATTTCAAATTTAAATGACTAGTAGGATATAAGAGGTCGTAGTATTTCTATGTTTTTACATCATTGCCACCAAACTTCATATTTTATTTATAATTTATTTCAAGCATTTCATTAACTGCCATAATTGTAATTAATATACTCCCTATTAATAGCATATCAATCACCCCATTTCTTTTAGTTGTCATTCCCTCTCACATCTCGCCCCCTAAAATTACAAAAATAAAAATAAAAAAATCTGTAAATTACATATCCAATAATGTACATATAAAAAATATATATATAAATATATAAATATAAATATATATTTATATAAAAAAAAAAAAAAAAAAAAAAAAAAAAAAAAACAAAGTTACTTTGTAATTGCGTATATTTTTCATAATTAAAAATAGGTACACAATAATTTATATAAAATATAGGTACATTATTTACCCACAGGTAAATTATTTTACAATATACCTGTAAATGTGTATAGGTACATTATTTGGAATAGATAATTATGTACACTTTTCATACTAGGTAAATTATGTTTTTCATAAAACAAACAAGTAATAGGTACATTATTTTTTCAACATAATTAGTATGTACAGTTTTATTCATAAACAATTATAAAGTGGATTATTAGTCATGTATAATTCATAAAAAGAAAATAACATAAAATTTTTATTAAACAAACCGATTACCTAAATTTGAATTTATTGTTAAATTTTTTTAAAAATGTTTCAAAATTAATTCCTACATCCATTACAACCATTTGGAGATCTTTCCAAATTCAACATCTGTCATTATATACAATCCAATTAAAAATTGTTTCCATATTGATTCATACATTAATATACAAAATGCAATAATGGCTTAGTTGGGGGTATTTTTGGAATCTGAAAAGTACAATAAATCAGATTTTATGCTTAATTAGGTAACTTGCTGAGTTGGATCCTAGTTATGAGTTTTTACTTATACAAATTGGGTATTATTTATAGGAACAAAAAGTGAAGGGTTTTAGGTAGGGCAAATTGAATTTGAAGGGTGTAAGCCAAATTTACTAAAATTTTAAATATACCCTATCAAATTTCTCAAAAATCATCAGGACTGATGTAGGTGATTAAGGCATGATGGAAGCTGACGGAGAAAATTGAGGCATAATTGAAAGCCACTCTTTTGATATAAAAGCACACAGTCGAACGTTCCCAGCAGTAGACTCTTAAAAGAACAAAAAAAGATAAAAAGAAATCCGAGTGCTAGAAAAATGAGGGGATCAACAATTCTGCTGTTGCTTGTCTTAGGGTTTATAGGCCAAAAAAGCAGCTGCATTGATATCTTCCCCGGAAAAAAGCACTTTGTGCGAATTGTGAACCAGCTCGAGAAGGAACAACTCGACTACCATTGTCGATCGGCAGACGATGATGTTGGCCTTCGCAGCCTTCTCCCCGATGGGGAGTGGGAGTTTGGATTTCGCAATAACTTCATCAACACACACTGGGACTGTGATTTTTGGTACGCAAATTACAGTGCTCATTTTCGAGCGTTTGACTGGTATGATGATTTTTTGGAAAAATGTGGTGGGGCCCACTGCATATGGGCGGCCAGAGAGGATGGAATATCCTTGTATAGCATCACAGAGAACGAATGGTATATAGAGTTGGGCTGGACAGAAAACAAACCACACCTTTGAGAAGATATATGATGAGATGTGCCAAGCCATATGGTTTTGCTAGTTTTCTGTTTCTTTTCTTTTGTTTTTGTTTTTAAATTCCCCGTTACAATTGCTTGTTTTGTTTTGTTTTTTTTTCATCATACGATAAGGAAAACGTCGGCCATTGGGATCTTATTGTATGTAGTAAGAGGAAATGTTTTTGTTTTCATTGTTATTTCTTTTTTGCTCAGTCTTCTTTCTCATTCAAGTTCTTACTTTTTTTCTTGGATCATGACTTAATCATGAGCAGAAAATGGGGTATATCGGTAGATATAACGAAATAATAGTTATGATGTTTCTTTTTCTAATTAAACGAGGAGTTCAAATCCTCTGCTGAACTGTAGTCCTTTATGTGTTGAATTAAGTAATTATATATGTCCAAACTGCGTTATTTTAAGCGACTATTAAAATGTAATAGCATTATTGCTAATTTTTTAGTACAAAACTTTAAATGCTAGGGGCTTGTGGGTCGTCAATTAAGGTATGTAATGTGAGATTATTTCTTGGTTTGGGACTCCTCCCAGAATTATTAAGTAATGTGAGGTTGAGGTGAACTTAGAGTGGTGAAGGACAAGATAGCGGAGTAAATAAAAATTTGAATTATAAGTTGGGGTGAACTTAAAACATGGGGTGACAAAGAGAAGTGTGGGGTTAAATAAAAAAACTCTATATTATCCTTCATGAAATAACATGTCTATGTTTATTTGCTCATTAAATAATATATTTTTTTGAAGCTCATTAAATAATATTTTTCTTGAAGCTCATTAAATAATATTTAGATCAACATGAAATTAGTTATTGTACGTGGTCTAAGCTTGAAACCCCAATATATTTTGGAATTCGAAATTTTTCAGAATTCGAGATACATTCTAATTCCAATCTAACTTTTTTCAGAATTTTCATATCGAAATCGGATTTTCAATCCAACTTGCAAGTTGCACCTACGTATGTATATAAAATGTATTGGACGTCACACCACATTTGTGAATTATACTGTTCACTTTCTGTCGAAACAATTTCATCTAGAATATGCATACAACGTCGACAACATCTATATTTCTTTTGTAAGAAAAATATATTATAAAAAAAAAAAAAAAAATTTGATTTAAATAAAATTAAAAAAAAAAAAAAAAAAAAAAAAAAAAAGAAAAGACGACTGAAGAGCAGGTTTTCTTCTCCATTAGGTAGCAAAGCAGGAATCTCGGGTATCTGATTCGGGAAGGTTACGTACCAAAAAAACATTTGCGTCCTTATTACATTAAACGTTTCATTTAAAATGCTTAATTTATATTCCGTTGTTACTTAAGATGTTTAAGCTGCATTCCGCTATACTATATATGAAAAGAAAGACAATGGTTTTGTGTGTGAGACTTGGGGAGAGAGTGAAAAATCTTTTTCGAGTACAAGCGATTGAGGGAGGAGGGTTTTACACAAATATATTTATAAAAGAAAAAAATAAAGGAAAAAATAAAATGGGAAAAGGTTGGCTCGTTGAAATTGGGGAAGAGACCCTCCTTGCAAACAATGAGGTTTTGACACTTGTCAAATTTTTTGGTTCTTTTTTGTTGAAAATTTGTCAATGTTGCTTGAATCTCCATTGATTTTAAATAGCCAAGCCAAGAGAAAATCAAAGTTCATGGGGGTGATTAAGGGATGAGGGTGGTTGATGAATCTGATGGGGAGAAATAAATAAGGCACATGATTGGATAGCTGATTACGCTTACTATAATTTGAATTATCCAATCAAATTCCTCAGAAATCAAGGGTGATTGCGCATGATTGAATAGCTAATTAAGCTTATTATGATCTTTCGAGTATCCAATCAAATTCCTCAGAAATCATGGCTGATTGAGATGATTAAAGGAGGTATGATATGTCTGCTGCTTAAATCAAATTCCTCAGAAATCATGGCTGATTGAGGTGATTAATTAAGCTGATATAGACAACTGAGGCATAACTGGAAGACAATTAACAGTAGTTTAGCTGGTCATTTTTAGATTATACCCTATAAAAATTGCTCAATAACGACTATTGATGGCAATGATCAAGGCATGACTCTTGAGGCTGATGGAGGTTGATGGCAGTAAAATTCAAGCTCATGGAGAAAACTGAAGCATGATTGAAAAGCATATCCTTCGCTATAAAAAACACACAGCAAGAGCGCAATGCACAGATTGGACCAAATTATATGTCGACTACCATTAGAAAAATGAAGGGATCAACCCCAAGATGGCAGCTGCACTTTTTTTTAGTCTTGCTTGCCCTAGCCTTTGTTGGTCAAATTAGCTGCTTTAATCCGCATCCAATCTCCGGGAGAAAGCACTTCGTCCGTCTTGTTAACAATCTCCAAAACGGGCAACTTTTGGTTAAGTGTGGATCCGAAACTCCAGATGATCTTCTTGGTGAGCATCTTCTTGGCACCAATGAGGAGTATGAATTTGGATTTCGCATGAACCTCTACCGCACTAAATTTTACCGCTGTGATATGTCCTACTCCAATCACCATAATCGTTTCGAAGCATTTACCGCCACTAAACATTTTCTGGAAAAATGTGGCGGAGTTCATTGCATATGGAGGGCGCAAGAGGATGGGATATCCTTGTACAACATCAAGCATGATCAGTGGTCTCTGATGTACCGTTGGGAAATACAGAGAATTTAATAGATGAAGAAGATGATGAGACCCCAAGCTTAGCTTTCTTTCTGTGTTAATGTACCTAAACAAATAATTTGATATTAATGGTTTTGTTTCCCCATGTTATCTTGTTTTTTAATATAAGTGATAGTCTAAACTACGGATCCAGATCCTTTGCTCTGATTTTCTCTACCATGTTCTGCTTTTGGGGATTTATAAAGTTGATATTATTTCATAAAAAAAAAAAAAAAAAAAAAAAAAAAAAAAAAAACCCCTAACACGTTAACGGAATAGTTTTTTTCGAATTAACATCAAAAGACTCCTAAAAATTTGGGGTCATTCTCAATATGGGTCCTAGAGTTTTAATTTAATCATTTTACATCCCATGATTTTAAAATTTGACCAATTTAAGCATTCCGTTAAGTTGACCGTATGGTCAAACGTTAATTGATGACGTGTCCATTGTTGGACCCACAAATTTCTAAAAAAATAAAAAATTAATTATATAATATAATAAAATGACATTTTTTAAAAACTTTTTTTAAAAACCTCCCTCTCTCTCTACGTCCCCTTCCCTTCCGATGAATCTAGCCACTCACACCTCCTCTCCAAAGCACAACTCCGCCATTGACTGCTTGTCTGTCCTCGCTAAAACCAAGTCCATCACTCCTCTCCTTTCGCTCCGCTGCAGCACTGCCCACCCCTCTTCCTCATCCCCACCCCACCTCAAGGGAATGATAGTTTCAGTGCATGGGTGAAATGGATATCGAATGTTTTAGGCGAAAAGTGAGATGGGTATGGTGTTCTGATGAAGAGGGTGGCCATGGATGCCATTGAAGATTTGAATTAAGGCCTATTCTTTCTTGTCTCTGGCTCTGCTCAAAGTTCAAAGTATCAGAATTTTGATTTTGATTTTTGAAAAACAAAGTAGCAGATTTGGTTCAAGGCTAGAAATCTAGGCATCAGAACTACCCTTCTCTAGAGGAGATTTGATTTTGGAATGAGGGAAAACTGCATAGTTCTTAGGCAGATATTTAGGTGAAGCAAAAGAATTGGTATTTGACTAAGAATCTGGGGTTTTAATCCTCATATCAGGTCCAAAAAGAATGTTCTTACTCTCTGATGAACGAGAGACTTTCCCATAAACCTTCACATCATCATTAAGAGAATCTATTATGCTTAACCCTACTTTACTGCTACCCCCATCTCCTCTGCGACCCATCATTGTTGGACCTTGGGGACCTAAAAGGGTTGCCCAAATTTGAAAACACCCTAAAATCTAGAGGAGAAGTTGGGCTCATAACTGAATCAAAATCTGTTAAACCCTTAGAACTCAACCCCACAAACAGACCAGGAACACTGAAAAAATAGTTGCTTTTGGGATTGTGTCCCAAAACATTAGACCCAGCATCAGCAATTGGCAAACGACCCATTTGGTGTTGATTCTTCTGAATTGACCTGCTTCGCTTCCTCGGCATTATCACAACTATCTCCCTTTTGGGAACCAAAAGCCCTCCTTTTCCTCAGCATTATCTCAATTGTCCCCTATATCAAAATTGAAAGACCTAGGATTATCCACTCTCTCTGTCTCAGCAACTTTTCCAAAATTTCACAAAACCAAAACCGTAACCTTTCTGCAACCTGTTCGAATCCAAAATTTTAGAGAGGGCAGACGAGTAGTAGATGGCGGAGCTACACTTCGGAGAGGAGGTGCAGGTGGCTGGACATGTCAGAGGGTGAGTGGGGATGTGGTAGGAGAGCTTGTATGAGAAGGGGACGGAGAGATAGAGAAGGATATATATTTTTAAAGTTTTTTATTTTTATTTTTATGTTATTATATTATATTATATTATATTATATATTTATTTTAGAGATTTGTGGGTCCCTTAATGGACACGTCATCAGTTAACGTCTGACCAAACGGTCAACTTAACGGAAGACTTAAATTGGTCAGATTTGAAAATCATAAGGTGTAAAATGATGAAATTGAAACCTGATGACTCATATTGAGAATGACCCCAAACCTTAAGGGGGTCTTTTGATGTTAATCCTTTTTTTTCTCTTGCTTCACGTTATGTCCTCTTCTCTATTTTGCCTTCTTCCTTACATTCTTGCTTTTTTTTTTCCTTCTTCATGTCTCTGCCCCAAATCTTACCTCTCAGTAAGCTTTCTTTTTCCCAAACCTATGTAATCATAATCCCTTCCCTTTTCCCTATCAAAAGAAGAAGAAAAAACTTTTCCTCCCATATCCAAAGGATTTCTTTGTTGTTAATCAACTCAACACTTGGCTGAAATAACTTTTAATGTTGAATTACAACGGGGTTGAATCTGGCAAGGTGTGAGTCTCACATGAGCATTTTAAAAGACATGGCAATACACGTGTTACTCAACAGATGACTAGTCATATCCTAATACATTCTAATGTGTGTAATGCATGATTTACCTTTGAGCTGATTTGCATTTAGCCACACTTTGTCTCTATCATAGTAGGCTTCTCCAAACTAGTCTAACCACTAATCAAACTTGAGCTTGATGATGTAGAGCAGCAAATACAATGTTTTCTAAAAAAGCCAAAAAACAAAATAGCTAAAGCTAACCTAAGAGAAAGGCAATAATAAATCAAAGGACAAAATCAAGGATGCTGGAGGTGATTAAGACATGATATGTCTCTGTGATAGTAGGCCTCTCTAAACTAGTCTAACCTAGACTATTTAAACTTGAGCTTGATGATTTATAGTATCAAATACAATGTTTTCCAAAGAAGCCAAAAAAACAAAAACAAAAACAGCTAAAACTAACCTAATAGAAAGGCAATAATAAATCATAGGATAAAATCAAGGATGATGAAGGTGATTAATGTAAATGTATGGATTTTGTAATTTTCTTTTGGCTTCCCTTGACAAGTTTGTAATAAGACAATCATTGTATTTTCTCAAGCTCAAGTTTCGATTAAGAATTTCATCTCTAGGTGTTCTTATCTGGCTACATTATGATGGACAACATTGTGTTTGACAAAGGTAAGTTTTGTATTGCATTAACCTATTCCTGAAGATTATGACTAGGTATCCTTTCTCCGTATCACTAGTCATCCTTCCTCCATATGACTAGTCAACCTTTGCGTTAGTAAGATTTCCAGGTTACTGTTTCCAGCTAGATCCTACCCACTTTTTTGTCATATTCTGCGAAATCCTCTGCTGCCTTGTACGATTCTAACCTAAGAATTTTGGTGTAAAAACGCATGCATTCCTCATTTGGTAGCCGTCATTTTTGTAGGCAAGTTTTGGAAAGTTTCTCTGTAAACTTTCTCTTCTTCCTCAAGTGTAACCTTCATATTTTTCATATTTGAGTTTTCCAAAATGTTTCTTTTTTAAAACTGCATTTGAAATATGAAAACCTCATCTTGCTAGATCAAACACTCTCTCATCAGATTCAAGATTGATTTTTTCAAGAGTATGATTTCTTGAAGAAATTGGTCATTCTTCCTTTGAATTCAAATTTCCTTCTTATTTGAGTTGGAGCTAGCCAGCTGGTGCCATGGGATGAAAGAGCTGAAGAAGGAGCTGCTATTGTCATGAAGACCTAAGTTGCTGGTTTTGCTAAGCTAGAGAAGAAGATTGCACAAAGGAAGTAAAGCTCATCTTCCTAAATAGACCCAAGAATTTCTTGAGCTTGCTAGTGTTTCTTTGTAAGAATCTTTTTGCTTAGTGGATTGCCTGGTCAATTGATGACCCCCAGTTTTTCCCAATGGTGGGTTTCTGGGTGAACAATTTCTGGTTTCCATATCTGTAAATTTTCTGGGTTTGTGTTCTTGATAGTTGACTAGTCGTTGCATGATGTTCATGTGTTTTCTGGGTTTGTGTTCTTGCGGTTGACTAGTCATCATTTTCTGTTGTTTGGTGTTTGCTGATTATATTGTCTTCACACACTTTCACCATAGTTGTTGCTAGCACAGGGGATGTCTAGATTGACGGGTCCTTCTGAGTGCCTAGGTTGTCACTAGTAATTCTCTAGGCTTGCATGTACATCTTGGTTTGCTCCGTGTATGTTATTGTTTGGTATAATTGACAGTTGACTAGTCATAAGAGTATTTGGTCTAGGTCTAGAATGTGTGAAGTTTGTTGTGTTCTTGGTTGAATTTCTTTTAAATTTATCCCTCGTCACCTAAGTACCAATTTCAATTAAGTCACGTGAATAGTGATTGTTCTAGCAATTGTTTTGATGCATTCCTACCCATTGTCATGGTAACCACTATTTACATGAGATATGAGGAGAGGAATTTGTATGGATTTTGGTGTGGGAAGTGAAGAATATGACTAGGTATTTATATAAAGAAAAAAAATCTGAATTTTTTGGTATTTAAATTGGCCGCTTAAGTCACACTGACCTCAACATGACATCAGCTTGCCTAGGCAAGTCTTGCCTTTAGGCTTACCTAGTTTCATGGGCCCACTTCTTTCCATGGCAACTTTTCCTTGGTGATGGTTGTTTTTGGAGCCTAGGCCCCCTTTTACCATGGCAAAAGAGGATGGGTGAAAGTGCTCTAAGACATAATATATGAAGGGAATAGTTGAGCTTATTATCAAATTTCTCAAAAATCATGACTGATGGAGAAAATTATAAGGCATAATTGATTAGGAAATGGTTGACTCTTCTCTACATGCTTGGTATAAATATACGCCCCACATGAATTTGGGCCTACTAAAAGTTTTAAAAAATGGTGGGTGGAAAATATGATTGTGTTTTTTTCAAGTGGAAAATGCTAGCACAAATTTACATGGTGGGTGTGAAGATAAGGTAAGTGGAAAAATAGGACAACTGGTGGAAATAGCAGCACTCTTTAGAGAAAGAGATAATAAATCCGAACTGAAAAAGAAAATTATAATTCTCCCCTAAAACGGAATTGAATTAATTAACCAACCAAATAGATATTTACCTTATAAAAAAAAAACCAAATAAATATTTACATACATTTGTTCTCTTGTTGTAAGAACAGATGTATTCCTACCCATTGTCATGGCAACCACTATTTACATGAGATATGAGGAGAGGAATTTGTATGGATTTTGGTGTGGGAAGTGAAGAATATGACTAGGTATTTATAGAAAGAAAAAAAATCTGAATTTTTTGGTATTTAAATTGGCCGCTTAAGTCACACTGACCTCAGCATGACATCAGCTTGCCTAGGCAAGTCTTGCCTTTAGGCTTACCTAGTTTCATGGGCCCACTTCTTTCCATGGTAACTTTTCCTTGGTGATGGTTGTTTTTGGAGCCTAGGCCCCCTTTTACCATGGCAAAAGAGGATGGGTGAAAGTACTCTAAGACATAATATATGAAGGGAATAGTTGAGCTTATTATCAAATTTCTCAAAAATCATGACTGATGGAGAAAATTATAAGGCATAATTGATTAGGAAATGGTTGACTCTTCTCTACATGCTTGGTATAAATATACGCCCCACATGAATTTGGGCATGCTAAAAGTTTTAAAAAATGGTGGGTGGAAAATATGATTGTGTTTTTTTCAAATGGAAAATGCTAGCACAAATTTACATGGTGGGTGTGAAGATAAGGTAAGTGGAAAAATAGGACAACTGGTGGAAATAGCAGCACTCTTTAGAGAAAGAGATAATAAATCCGAACTGAAAAAGAAAATTATAATTCTCCCCTAAAACGGAATTGAATTTATTAACCAACCAAATAGATATTTACCTTATAAAAAAAAAACCAAATAAATATTTACATACATTTGTTCTCCTGCTGTAAGAACAGATGTATATAAATAGCTAGAGTGTACATAGTGGGATCAAATCATATCGAGGATAAGCAAAATGAAAGGAAAAACTTTACGGGTGTTGTACTATTTTCTGCTCTTGGCTTCATTAGCCTTCAAGCCAAGTTCCTGCTCCAGTACTTTGTCAATTGGGAAAAAGTACTTTGTGCGTATCGTCAACGATCTGGACAACAAACCACTTGACTTCAGTTGTAAATCTGGTGATGATCAAATCAATCGCAGTCTTCCTACTGCTGGATCAAAGTTTGAATTTGGATTTCGACTCGGGTTTACGACTCAGTTCAATTGTGACCTGCGGTACTCAACTTACCATGCTATGATTATTGCGTTTAGAGATGATGAGGCTCTTCTTAATGATTGTGGTGGAGTGCATTGCATATGGAGTGCGAGAGAGGATGGAATATACTTATATAGGATCAAGCATGATGATTATAAAAAGTGGTATGACTGGGAAAAGCAAATTCAAACATGAAATTTGTCGGGCCTTGAGTTCTGATATATTTGTACTCAAAATAAATATAATAAAGGGATTTGTTTTTGTTTAGATTCCTCTTACTTTTTTATTCAATTTCTATATCTTGGTTTTGTTTTGGAGTCTGATCAAGACAGTGAGTCCGCTGAACAATCAAATTTTTCATCTCTCGCTCTCTTCTTATTCTTAATGTCTTTATCTCTCCTATGCACTTGTAATCCTACTAGTCAGTATGATTATCAATTTCAAGACTCGTTTTATTGATACTGGATATCAATTTCAAGTTTTATTCTATCATTGCAACTTTCAAGTGTTGGTGCATCTGATTTGGTATGTTTCAAGAGCAATTTCCATGGGGCTTTTTTCTTTTGGGAGTTTCATTATTATACTTAATATAGGAGCCCAAATTATTATATAAAAAAATCTACATTAAATGAACTTTAGAAACACACCCAAAGCCCATTTACAATATAACAAAAAGGCTTTGAACTTCCTATAATTTATAACATTGCCGTTTGTTTTCTTAAAACAAGCCAACCTCAAAAAGCTCACAAATAAAGCCAAAACAAAAGGGTAAAACCCAATAGGACAGCTGGCAATAGTAGGGTTTTTATTTTTGGGTTGTTGTAGAATTCAGTATTATTATTTGATTTTGAAAGAGTTATTTGGTATTAAAGTTGAGAGAGAGAGAGAGAGAGAGAGAGAGAGAGAGAGAGCTTACGACTTGGGAGCACACCAAAGGCGAGAGCCAACTAACTAACACCCCATTGATATAAAAAATTATCTTAACAAGGAAAAAAGTCCGGTTGGCGTGCGTGTGGTATTGAACTAATTAAAAAGATAAAAGTAAAATATATATGCGACCTCAGCAAAGAGAAAATTTACCATATATATCCATATCTAGCCTATTTATGTGGCTTGCCAAAAGAATCTGAGAACATATGCATGCATGCTGGGCTGGATGATCAAAAACTCGAAACAGCTATAGGTTTAAAATTAGGAACAATTTTTTCTTATTCATGTATATGACAATTGTTTCCTACCATCACATTGTTGCAATATATTCGAGACCAGCATTTAATTATATATTTACGAAAATAGTATATTGTCATAACGTTAGAATAAAAATGTATGGTTTTCATGGCAAGGAAAGCATTCGTGAAATTTGATTGGAGCATTTAAGTTCCCTTTGAAATAATTAGGAAAGGATTGCCTCAATCCAGCTTAGATGAGCATGTTCTTGTGGTAGTAATCTTGGGTTTTTGAACTATAAAGTAGAGGGAGAGAGACGGTCCTCTTCATCTTCTTCAACTTTTATTTTTTTTTTTTTTTTTTTTTTTTTTTTGTTTTTTTTTTTGGGAGGGAGTTAAATTTGTACTCCTACTTGAAAAGAAAATAAAAAACAGAGAGAGAGAAAAAAAGAGTCCTATTCAGAGAAATGCTCTTCCACTTATGCTGCTGCTAGTTATTTTTTTTAAAACCACCAGTATTGCTGCTGACATTGGCCTTCCAAAGGATGTCACTGTCCGTCTCAACGTATGAGGAGAGATCGTAATCATGGCTGGCTAGAGAGAGTGGGGAGGAATGGATTGGACAGGGGGCTGGGTAACAGTACAGAGGTGGGTGCTTGGGGAAGTGGGGGAGATGGCTGCCGTAAAGGAAGAGGGAGGAGAGGGGGGTATGCGTATTGAGGGGGAATGGGTTTGATATTTTTTAAAGAATCTTTTTAGTTTAAAAAAAAATCTTTTTCTTATTTTAAATTGGTTTTAATGTTCTATTAATATTTTAATCAATTTAAGTTAAAAAAATAAGTCCCATAATACTACATCATCACTTAGCAGATTATTTAAGAGTCATTCTAACAGCAGTCACATTGCCACATGATGTCGTGGGAATTCAAACCTTAGACCTCTGGTGGCATATATTAAAACAATAATAGGTGGCATATATTTTAGCTTTCTTTTTTAATAAAATAAAGGCTTAATTATGTACATGCCCCATGTGCTTTCAAACTTATCTCAGATTACTACATGTGTTTGCAAACGTCTCAAAGTCCCCCCAACTTTTTAAAAACCGTCTTACGTTACCCGTTCCGTTAGTTTTTTTGACGTTCCGTTAAGTTTTTGTTACTATTCGAGAATAGCAGCCCCTCCCAATTCGAGAACAACAGCCCCTCCCCTTTGTTACTGTTCATCCGAACAGTTTTTGGGCCACCATCTCCTCCTTCGGCCACCCCAAGCGACAGCATGGGTATCAAAAGAACCAGCACATTGTCCTCTACTAGCCTCACATCTCAGCCGCTGCCAACTGCCGTCTGGATCGCTGGAACAAGCAAGAAATTGGCCGGTTTTTACCCAAAATCTTCATCGCTCGTTCGGGTGATTCCGAGCACCATTTGCTTCGATCCAGGTAGGGTTTTTCAACCTCTCGAGCTGTTCTTGCTGCTAGTTGTGTTGGTTAGGAGAAATTTCTGAGGACAACTTAACGGAACGTCAAAAAAACTGACGGAACCGGTAACGTGAGACGGTTTTTAAAAAGTTGGGGAATACTTTGAGACGTTTACAAACACAGGTGGTAATTTGAGATAAGTTTGAAAGCACATGGGGCATGTACATAATTAAGCCTAAAATAAATTTGACCACATTAATTGATCGCATAGCTCACCACATGATGCGGTAAGTAGTCAATTAAATGCATTCAAATAGGGTTACTTGAAATAGTACAAACATTATTATCACTTAAATGTGGTCAATTAAGTGTGTTCAAATAACGTTACTCTAACAAATATCTTTATTATTAATATGAAATGTTATATTTGTTTACACATTAAAACATGAACTCACTTGAAAAACAATCCAAATTCATAATCTAAGAACATGTCCAAATTCATATGACTCTAGCCTGAAATGGAACTGAATTAATTAATGGCTTAATTATGTACATGCCCCATGTGCTTTCCAACTTATCTCAGATTACCACCTGTGGTGGAAAACGTCTCAAAGTACCCCCCAATGTGCAAAAAACTGTCTCACGTTACCCTTTCCGTCAGTTTTTTTGAAGTTCCGTTATTAACGTTACTGTTCATCTCCCCCAAAATTCCAGAACAGCAGCTCCTCCCATTTGTTACTGTTCATCGCACCAGTTTTTGGGCTGCCATCGCCTCCTCCGGCCACCCCAAGCGACGACATGGATATCAAAAGAACCAGCACGTTGTCCTCTACCACCCTCACATCTCAGCCGCTGCCAACCGTCGTCTGGATCACCGAAAAAAGCAAGAAATTGGCCGGTTTTTACCCAAAATCTCCATTGCTCGTTCGGGCGATTCCGAGCACCATTTTCTTCGATCCAGGTATGATTTTTCAACCTCTCGAGTTGTTCTTGCTGCTAGTTGTGTTGGTTAGGAGAAATTTCTGAGTTTTGGAGGGTAAATAAGCGATGAACAGTAACAAAGGGGAGGGGCTACTGTTCTGGAATTTTGGGGGAGATGAACAGTAACATTCGTAACGGAATTTCAAAAAAACTGACGAAAAGGGTAACGTGAGACGGTGTTTTGCACGTTGGGGGGTACTTTGAGACGTTTTCAAACACAGGTGGTAATCTGAGATAAGTTGGAAAGCACAGGGGGCATGTACATAATTAAGCCTTAATTAATCAATAACAAAATTACAGTTTTTAGAAAGAAAGAAAATAAGAAAACAAATAATTCTTTTGCTATAAGAACACATATATACATATATATAGCTAGAATGCACGTACTGATCAACTCATGTTGAGGATTAGCAAAATGAAAGGAAAAGCATTACGGCAGTTTTTATTTAATTTTTATCCATATTGATGATCAGAAGCAGTGATATAATTAAGAATGCGAAAGTGATAGATGAATTTGTTTATAAATTAATCAAAAGCAAGATTGAAATTTCCCTATCAAATGAACCCAAAAAAAATACTTCCCTTCCCATATCCATTGTTTGATGAGGGTGGTTGCAGACATAGGAAGCAAAAGAGAACGTGATGCAGGAAGAAGGAGAACCACCAACAACAAAAAAAGAGGACTCGGATGATTCTTATTATGTTCATACTCTTCTTGGTAATAATATTTTTGTGTTCTAACATTGGAGACAGAAAAGAATGATGAGCGATAAGATTTGGAGGTGTGGGGAGAAGTGCTGAGAAAGAAGAAGAAGAAAAAGAAAAGAAAAAAAAACTGCTACAGCCGTTAAGTTTAGACTTTAGTCAAATTAAGGTTTTTATTATTATTTTTAATTAGGAGTAAATTGAATTTTTATTTCAAGGAAGATGTGTCCAATTTAAATCCGTTAAATTAAATTTTAATGAGGTGTCAGGTAGAGAACAAAAGTCAAATAAATCATGGTAGAGAAAATCAGAGTAGAGGATCCGGATCCTATATATATATATATATATATATATATGTGCACAATCTTTACTTAATTTTTACCATGCAATCTTAATTACACAACCTCACCTTGCAAATAACTTTTATCATTTTTTTTGTGGTTAAATTATTAGATTATTGATAAATAAACATGTCTCAAAATTTCATTCAAAATTTACATAGTTTTTTTAATTTAAATTTTCATTATTTTTATTTAATTTTTATCAATATTGATATTTTCCTTGAAATTTTTACATTTTGGGACTATCGATATTTCCGAAATACCCGACATTTAAGACCTTGCATGTAAGTGAGAAAGAAAAAAAAACAAAAAGCATGTTTCAGAACAATATAGCCATATTTGAACTGCTCAAAGTTGAAAGTTTAGCTCCTTAGTTTTTTAAATATTGTATTGTAAATCGCTTAGGTAACGTTTGGTATCCTATTCAAGTAGCGAATCCAAAAACTTTGATTTTTCTTAAAATTAAGGAGTTCTAAAATCCTTTTCTTAATATTCAAACACTTGTTTATAATCTTATTCAAGTGGGGAATGCAAAACTCCAATTTTTCTTTTAAACAAGAAGTTCTAAAATCCACATTTTAATATTAAAAACTTGTTTGGTATGCAACTTAAAAAACAATATATATAATTAAAATTCTAAAAAAACACAACAAAAAATAATAATATGTTTTTGAGTTATTTTTTAGTTTAGGTTTCCAAAACTAAGCCTACCAGCCAAAGCTGATGATGACGATCAAAATTTTTTTTAAATAGAAAGTATAGGCACCTTGCTATACTCTTTAAATATAATATAATTAAATAGTATAGCCACTCGGCTAGTCCAAGATGTTTGGCACTTAAGCTCCTTCTGCGATTCCATCAAGTTTGCACATGTGTTTCGTGAAGCCAACTTCGTGGCAGATTTTCTTGCCAACCTTGGCCATAAGCTTTCCCCTTTGTTCCTTTGGGAAGTTGGGTTGCTGTTACCTGATGCTCCTGCTTTGCTTTGTAATTTTCCTTCCCGCATAAAAAAATAAAGAAAAAAGAAAAATGTTTCCTAGCATTGTATTGTTGCAATATATATTCGAGACCAACATTTAATTATGGATGTAAAATGGTAAAATGGTATAAAAAGTTAGAATGAAAATAGTAAAAAGGTGGAACAAATTGTATTGGTGAGCTCCATCTCAATTAAAGAGGCAGTATATAAAATGTGGTAAGTATTGATTTGGCAAGAGTACTCTTATTTCACAGAGAGTTAGGTACAACATGGTGACGTGAACATGGACACAATCAGATGAAAAAGCGATAACGATAAGGTACAGAGTGTGCGTTTTAGTCAAATGCAACTATGTTGTCGTGGATTGACTTAAACTCATTTAATTAATTCAATGATTAATATTGTTTTAAATGCATATAAAAGCACGGGTACATATGTAGAAAGTAGAATGATATTCCTAAAAATAAAATGTAAATGATCAAAACGTAAGGCATTCTTTTACTATAAAAGCATGCATAGCAAGAAGCGTAGAATGCACTACATACCGAGAGCATGAAACAAATGGAGGGAAAAGCAATGCAGCATTTCTGCTATTCTGTGCTCTTCTTGGCTTTGGCATTTGGCCCAAGTATGATCTGCTCTGGTCTTCCCGTCATGACAAAGCGCTTTGTGCGCATTGTTAACTTGCTCGACGACAAGCAACTTGTCTACCATTGCCGTTCAGAAGATGATGATCTTGGTGAACGAACTCTTGCTCCAAAGCAGGAGTGGGAATTTGAATTCCATCTGGACTTCGAGAGCTATTTCAATTGTGAGTTTTGGCACTCCAATGACCACCATCAGAAGTTCGATGTGTTTGTTCCCAGTGATAAGTTTGTTCACAGGTGTGGCGGGGCTCATTGCATTTGGCATGTAGAAGAGACTGGATTCTTCTTATATCACATCAAGACTGGGTGGTTGGAAAAATCTTATGACTGGATAATAGGAGGATGAAAAAAGCCATATTTTCTCCACATCCATTGAATTGAGCTCCAATTGTAGTCAAATGAAATATAATAAAGGGAGCTGTTCTGGGTTTAATTTCCTCATACTTTTGTTTGATTGTATTTTCATTTCATCAGAATCTTGAGTTTGTTTTGGTTCATGCTTAGAAGAAAAGAAACACTTATTGCTGATCTTTTCGGAACTAAAAATAGAGTTAATTGCACAATGACCCCCAGAATTTATATAATAACTTCAGTTTTTTTTTTTGAAACGGGAACTTCTATTGATGAACAAAACTAGTTCAGAGTACAAGAATCCTCAAGAAGCAGGTCCTGTATGATCTAAGGCTTCAACGAGCAAACCGATGAGTCCCAACATTTTGGTTCTCTAAACACACCTGAAGGTTTCAGAATTATTTAACATAATGCCACTACAAGGGAAAAATCATTAACAGAGCTAAATAGATAAAAATGCTAAAACACCCTTGTAGAGTTGTAGTATTGCTTTTGTTCTATTCAATTTTTCTAAAATTTTAAAACACTATTTTTTTAATACAAGTGATAGTTTAAACTACAAGGGGATGATAGTTTAAAAATAGAGTTCATTGCACACAATCGCAGCCAGAATTTAAGTAATACCTTCCGTTTTAAAATTAAACAAACACAGCTCAAGGTTCTAGGGTTATTGAACATAATCCACTACAAGGAAAAAATCATTAGCAGAGTAGAAGTATTGTTTTTTCTTCTATTCAATTATTCTAAAATGTTAAAACACTATTGCCAAATATATAGATGAGTAGAAAAAGACATTGACTTGCAGATCATGTGTCTCATATTCGAACTGTCATGGCACCTTGCTATTGTGTGTGTGAGAAACTTTGCTTTCTCTTAAAGTTTAGACTATCGTTTGTTTTAAAAACAAAAACAAAAACAAAATGTTAAAACACTATTAGGTTGAATACATTTTAGATTTTTTTATTATTATTTTTTTTTAACAAAACAAATTTGACCACATTAATTGAACATTTAATGGGAAAGGATAATGGGGCAATCAAGTGTTCAGTTAATTTTTTTTTTTTTTTTTTTTTTTTTTTGTTTTATGAATGAATAAATTTTTTTTTTTTTTTTTTTTTCATCATTATTATCTTTTTTAAGAAGTGTACCCTTATCACTATTCTCAACACTTGACATGTGTCCATAGGCATAGCCATGGTTCCATAAATACAAAGCAAAAGTTAACTATGGTTATTCCTATGGACACATGTCAAGTGTTGAAAATGGTAGTGAGGGTACACCTTAAGTTAAAGTGGTGAGCAAAAATATTTCCTTTTTTTTATTATTAACTTCAAAAGATCCCCCAAACTATGGGGTTATTTTCAAGTTCAAAATCATTTTGTAAAACATTTACAACTGTATACACAAACTCCTGGAAAATCTACATTTTACCCACTTCGTTAGACAAACTGTTAGTATATCTGTCAAATTCTGATGTGGCAAATATAAGCCCTTTTTTTCATGACGTGGACTCCAAGTGGACAAAACAATAAATAAACAATTCTTTATTTTTTTTTAAATTTAAAAAAAGGTTAAATAATTATATTAAATAAATACATTAAAAGTGAAATTTTTTTATATAAAAAATCAATAATTGTATTCATAAATTAGACACAAGGATCATCAACCACAGGGGCGAGAACAAGTACAAATACCCACAAATGGTTAATACATATATGTAAGCATAGTAACCACATATGGTTAATCCAAATATATGCAACATAAAACCAAAACAATTTCAACATAAAAGCCGCACACTTGAACAAATCTTCCAATACAACTACAATCTTTAAACTCTCAAGTGCAAAATATAAATAGAGAGTAGATTACAATTAAAGACTCAACTCACAAAGAGTTTATACAATTATTACAAGTCAAGAAAACTGACTGAAATTGAAAAATGCATGAGATCCCGAGCATTATACCTTAGTCCCCAAACCCTCCGTCGTCTCTGGGGTCGCCATTTTCCCCGTCACGGATCCCAACAAACCCACCGTTGGAGTTTCTTCTTTCTTTCCTACACCACCGTTGGAAAAACATTTCGGTTTTTCCAGTACTTTTACACAATCGGGTCTGCAACCTAAAAACGTAAAATACAATTTAGTTTATACTTCGCCATTATTCCTAGTATGTGTGGGATCATCTTTCGCCATATATGGGATATTTGTAATTCTTCTTCAAGCAGTAGGTATGGGTACCCTTGTAGAGTGATATACATATATTTTGCGATGATGTAGTTAATTTGCGATGTTGTACTTAATTTCATCGCAATTTAGGTGCTTTAAATTGTTCTGGGAAGAAATGAAACGAAGCATACTCTGTGGCTTTTAAGCCAAGAAAGCATTCGTGGATTCTGAGCATTTAAGTTCCCTTCGAAATAATTGCCTCATTCCACCTTGGATGAGCATATCCTTATGCTAGTCATGTTGGCTTTTGCACTATAAATTAGAGAGAGAGACGTTCTCTCTCTTCAACTTAATTCGTAGTCCTAGTGGGGAAAAAAAAAAAAAAAAAAAAAAAAAAAAAAAAAAACCTTTCAGAGAAATGCCCTTCCCCTTATGCTATTGCTACTTATACTGTTACACTCCCCCAGTATAAGTGCTGGCATTATTCCAACGGAGGTGACCGTCCGTCTCGGGAACCTGTTGGCAACCACCTTGGACATGACCGTGCACTGTAAATCCAAAGACGACGATCTTGGCTCTCACATACTTTTTCCAAAGGCAGACTATGAGTTTCAGTTCAAACCAATTTTTTTGCGCACCACGCTGTACTTTTGCAGCTTCAAATGGTCGGGTATATTGCACTATTTCGATATTATAAGGCTCACAGGGATGACTGCACCAAATGTTTTTGGTCTATACTTCAGGATGGCCTTGTTTGTATGGTCCTAACCCTCCAAAGTGTTATAAGTGGAACGAAAAGCTTGGTGCATGAGAGAGGCTGTATTACTACACATTGTTATGTTTATGTAGCCCTTGTTCACAGTGAATAAAATTAATCCGTTCATCTAATGTTCTGATTCTTGCTTTACTCATATGTGTGATCCACTCACTCTGATCCAGCTTTGAAGCATCTCATTTTTCTCCTAACAAGCATTTAGAAATTGGACGTCGGCAAATTGTTCAAATGAAGCATTGATTTGCAAAGTACTCTTATTTTATGTCTACTTTTTCCTTTATCTTCATGTTCACTGAAATCTTCGATTTTATCTTGAAATCATATCTTCACGTAAGCCAAAAAGAAAATAGCATTTATATTTAAAAATATAAATATAAAAAATGCTCCGTAGTGGGTATAAATTTAAAAGCCCATTTAGTAGGTTTTAAGTAAGCCCATGTGGCCCATATTTTATTGGTGGATTACGGTTTCCAACTTAGCTAACCATATATATACATCATTTTCTCACTTACTTTCTATAGTGTGCTTCCATATTTGGTAAGAGAGAACTCTCTCTTTTGTTTGGGTAGAGGTCACTATCGGGAACCATTTGAGAGAGCCAGAAATATGTAGGGTGAAGGAATTGTGACTCATTTCATTTTGTATATGTGAAATAAATAATCTTCTCTTTTTGTTTTGGATGTGAGTTTGTTTGTTGTAGCATTTGGGAGATAATATATCCTTAGCATTTAACTACTTCAAATTTGGTATTCTTCTCTCTTTTATAGCATGTTTGGTTTGCGGAAAAGATTTGATGGGAAATAATTTCTCATGTACCCAAGGGAGGGAGGAGGGTTGCATTTCCCTCCCTATTTTCCCATGTACCATGCAACCATTTTCCATACATGTGGAATTCAAGTCTATGATGTTAAATTTCATAGAGATGGGATAGTGTCCCACTATGAGTAACACCGATATTGTCCCAAACTTAACCACCTACAAAGCCCAGTTGGTGTGTGGGGTTTTATCACAAAAGGACTCAATGCTATTATGAGTGGAACCACTTATTATAAGTTGTAATTTATTTAGTCAAGTTTCCAGTGTGGAATTTTTTATTCTTCAACATATGAGAGTTAGACACTCTTCTATGATCTCTTTTTGTTATTAGTGAAATTTCCTCACTATCCTTGAACTGAACGTAGAAGCTTATGTAGTTTTCCTGAAAATTTGGAGTCATGCCAAGTATAGTGAACATAGAAGTTTATGTAGTTTTCCTTAAAATTTGGAGTCATGCCTAAGTTGTTGGTCATGTGACTTAGATGATACCAATCACTCATGATGGATCCAAACTCTTTAAGGCACGATTGGTATACTTTTTTTTAATTACTTTCCATTTCTTTTGTTAGCATGTATTTGACAACTTTATGGTGTATTTACATCACCATACATTATATATGAGGGAAGGTTAATTTAGGTTGTACGTACCCTATAAAATTCCTTCAAGTATATGAAAACAAAATTAGCGTTCTTTTGCTATAAAAGCATAAAGCTAGAAGCCTTGAATGTCCATACTGAGAGCATGAAACAAATGGAGGGAAAAGCAATGCGGCAGTGGTACTATTTTCTTGTGCTCTTCTTGGCTTTGGCATTTGGCCCAAATATCTGCTCTGGCCTTCCCGTCATGACAAAGCGCTTTGTGCGCATTGTTAACTTGCTCGACAACAAGCAACTTGTCTACCATTGCCATTCAAAAGATGATGATCTTGGTCAACGTACTCTTGCTTCCCAGCAGGAATGGGAATTTAAATTTCATCTCGACTTCGAGACCATTTTTACCTGTGATTTTTGGCACTCAAATAACCACCATGCTCATTTCGATGTGTTTTATCCCAGTAACAAGTTTGTTCACAGGTGTGGCGGGGCCCATTGCATATGGAGAGCAGAAGAGATTGGACTCTCCTTATATCACATCAAGACTGGTCTCTGGGAAAAATCTTATGATTGGGAAATATATGGAAAAACATTATGAGTAAAATCTAAGTACTGTATAACTTGGGATCCTAGATTGTACGACCACAGTAAATTATAATAAAAGGGATATACATGTTCTTGTTTTTTTTGTCATCTTCATTTCACTTTCTCACAGGTCTAAATTTCAAGTCTAATACTTTTTTTTTATAGAAAGAGAATTTATTCATGGAATTAAAGACATATAAAAAGCGATATGATACAGTGGCCTCGTTAAAACCTTCCTAGGACAACCTCATGAGACAAACTTCAGGGGAGGAAAGAGCATGTTATGGACTAACAAGCGAGTCTAACACTTGAACAACTCATATTGGGTGATGTGGAGTACGTGTAACTCTAATACTATGAAAGAAGTTGAAGCTCCACCTCAAAAACCAATTGACAATCGGAGTTGTAGCTCAATTCTTCCTTGCAAGGTTTCTCAATTTTTCAATGTGGGACATCTTCACATCCTTACAGTTATTCCCATTTAGTGAATAGATTAATCATATAATTAATATTTTGTTAAGTGACCCTAAGTACTAAGGTACAAAACTAAAAGAAAAGAAAATGGGTTATTTTAGTAATGAAAGGGGTAGAAAAGATGAGAGAGAGAGAGATCCAGATCCGGGAGGTTTAATAAGAGTGTCTAACTATACCAATCTATTCTTTCCTTGACAGATCTATTGTATTTGCCACAAATCTGAGTTGGCTTTGGTTGCGACTTATCTTGGGGTTAGTAGTTGAGGGGGAGCAAATCCACTGTTCCCAAACCCGTGTCCCCTCTGTGTCACTTGCTTAATTGAATGACATATGTTCGTTTACTTAACCAACTATATATTAACATTGTTAACCCTGCGAAAACATAATTAAAAGGAAAAGGAAAAATAACACTCCAATCCCATTTGCACCCACCTCCTCCTTACACCATCGCTCCAGCACACACAAATTATATCCTCCAGGTTAACATTGTTACCTCCATCGCCATCATCACTTAAATCGCTCTCAACTCACCTAGACTATTAAGAAAGTATTTCCCATAAAGAACTAACACAAACAGTCCTAATTCATTTGGGGCTTTTTCGGTATGAGATTCTCACCGCGAGTAGTGTAGAGGCCATGATTGGATCAATCAGAAAAACAAAAAAACAAAACCCCACAATGTAAAGCTAGTGAATTTGACATAAGTTCAACGATATTGAAGTACAATGAAATTCTCTAAACAAATTTGGGGTAATTATATGTCTCATGTGATGTTACTTGAATCGGGGCAATCGAAAAAGTTTGCAGCACATATTACCAATCGAGCAAGCTTGAGTCCCACTATATTCCAAGGGCATATCAATCATCTCGTTTCAATTCCAAAGCCAATTGATTTTCAAAATTTAAGAAGAAGGTATTTTCTTTAAAATAATAATATAAATGTTTCAAAATAGGTGTTTTTTTTTCAATGTTTCAACATAGTTAACGTTGTTAATACTTGGCTAAGTGGAAGTACCGATTCCAACAACAAAAAATGTGGAAGTATAAATGTCACTCGGTTAAGCAAGGGTCACAGAGGGGGAAGAAATTCGGGGACAGTGCATCCACTCCCCTCTTTTAGGTGCTGCGGATGTGTCTCATATTAATGATGACGAGAATTATTATTATTTTCTTATATATATTTGGTGGTCGGTGGGGAAATAAATATGAGATAGAAATAGTAGCACTCTTTTTTAGTATTTTAAAATGAGGAAATGCTAGTAATCTTCTCTCTAACCTTTTCCTCTGGACATTCTCCCTTTAACTCGTGACATGTGTCACTTTCTTTATAATTAAAACAATGTCATTAATGTATCACATAAACTAATTTTTATTTTCCAAATTTATCCTTATTAAATATGTTGAATTTTTGTTTTTCCAAGAAATTAGTCTTTTTATAACTTTATTTCTTATCACCTTTTTTTTTACTTTAAACGTCAGTTTTTGTTTAATGTCCGTTTTTTTATTCTAGAAAAATAGATGTTGCTAATAAACTAGTTTCTTTTACTGATATGTTTATTGTTATTACTATTTATGTTTTACTGTTATGTTTTTTTTCTTCTTATAACTACCTGAAAATAATATCTTTAAAACATCTTTTTCGTAAAATGACTATTGATGGAAGTGATATCATTTTTGTTGTGGAAAAAAAAAGGTTCTCTTCGAAAAAAAAGAAAGAAGACACTTTTTAAAATAAATAAATAAAATTGTTTTTTTTCTTATTTATATATATATTTTTTAATAAGGTGGTAATAAAGTTGTGAAAAAATCAATACATTAAATAAGGATAAATTTGGAAAACAAAAATTAGCTTGTATGATGCATTAATTACATTGTTTTAAGTATAAGGATAATGACACATGTCATGAGGAAAAAGGAGAAGGTCCAAAAGAGAAGGTTAGAGAGAAAGTTGCTAACATTCCCCAAGGAAGGACAAATATCCATTCAAATTAAGAAATAATTAGCACTAATATTGTTTCTAAACGTGCCAAATTGTTAATAGGAAGCATGAATTTCACGATGGTCGACTTTTTTGTGTCGTCAGATTGCCCTTAGTTGTCATTCTGAATCATTCCTTTATGCCGTTTTCCATAAAAACATGCATGTATATGACAATTTTCATTTATGTCCGGTGTATGCATTACTCAAAATATGACAAGATTATAACCAAATATGAAAACCAAATAATATAAGTTTTCTATAAAAGCATATGCAGGCAGCAGATTGCAAATGCAAGAAGCAAATGAAGGGAAAAGCAATGAGGCAGTTGTTCTATTTTGCGCTCTTCCTTTCTTTGGCATTTGGCCCAAGAAGCTGCTTTGGCTTCTGGCCTGGGATAAAGCACTTTGTGAGAATTGAGAACGAGCTGGCCAACCAACAACTAAACTACCATTGTGAATCCGATATGGACGATCTTGGCTATCGCATTCTTGCTCCCCATCAGGAGTGGGAATTTAAATTTCGAGCTAGCTTTGACACATTTTTTCAATGCTCAATGTGGTACGCGAATTTCATCGTTACGTTTGATGTATTTTATCCAAGTGATGCGTTTATGGACAGGTGTGGGGGAGTTCATTGCATATGGAGAACTCAAGAGAGTGGAATCTACTTATTTCACATCAAGACTGGAGAGTGGGAGAAAATGTATGACTGGAGAACAAGAACATGAAGATGAAGATGATGATGGGGAAAATATTCTTTACTTAGTAGGGTTGTTGTCTGCTGAAACCCTAGACATGTATGCTTTCATTCTGTCGTACCTCAAAAAATTGTAATAAAGGAGAGATATGTGTTTTTTTCTCTCATTTTCATCATTTTTTTTTTTTTTTTTTTTTTTTTTTTTTGTTCTTCTTTTCCAATTAGGTTTTTCTTGAACGCAAATCTTCATGGAAGCCACACATTAAATTTGATATAGAAATATAAAAACGGATGCATTCATTAGGAATAATCCAGGCGTTTTTTAGGGTCAATTTAGGCCAATTAACGGGATAGTTTACTTTTTTTAATACCCATTTACCCTGCCAAGAGAAACGGGAAGCAACAAAAAGTAAGAGGTAATATCCCTTTTGTTTCTTTCTTCTCTAAAATTTCCATCTTGCCTCAGTGATGGTGGTTCTCCTTCCTGTTCTTTTTTCTCAACAAAAACAAAAACAAAACAAACAAAAAACTTTATTCCTTTCATTTATTTACCTTATCTATAGGAGTGATTCATGTTTCTTCTTCTTTTTTGACTTTCAATATTGCAGATTTTTTATTTATTTATTATTTTGTGATTAGATATAGATTTGGTTTTTGAAGATTTTTAACCTATATGCGTTCGGATTAGACATATTAAATTGGACAACAATACAATATATTGTGTCTTATAAGTCTAATCTAGAGGGGGTGGGACTCGACTCATAACGACTCACTTAAACTCAACTCCAATAATCCAATCCAAGTCGAGCCACCAAATGAGGCCTTAAGGAATAAAGAATATGTAATATAGAACCGTTTGCCCAAAAGTATTGCTAAATCTCAAGACACCTAAATCATCAATATCATGTAACAAAATGAGTAACACAGCGTGAGCGCCACATATTGCTTTAAGCAGGCGTACATATTGAAAGAAAACTAGCTAACTACTTCATTATTTCTAGGAAAAACTTTATTTGCATGCATGTGTTCCTAAACAAAACCAAACAAATCCACAGTGCAATTTGCCGTGCTGATTTTCAGTGAGGCCATGTAAACTGCAACTCCAACCTCTTATGCGCCTCGATGAAGAGATACAAGCCATCCTGCTTCACGCGCCAAGCGCAGAAATTTCTGGAACACCTAGTTGAATCTCTTTTAGCATCAAATATGTCGAAATGCCCATTTACATTTCCCCAACTCATGTCACAAGACAACACAGTGCTAGGATTGACGTTCCAGGTAAAGTCATGTAAAAATAGAATCGAATGGCTTGGATCCACGCCGGCGGCTTGGCACTGAACATTCAGATTGGTGTTTTTGGCCAAGTCGTTAAAAAGGGTCACTCGAAAATCATCCATTGAGCTGCATATGGACAGGGACAGTAGAAGGAGAAGCAGAAAACTTAGTGTGTTCATTTTTGTCCTGTTTCAGAACCTTGGAGAAGATGCTTGATCAGATGGTTATTGAAGGGCCCATATGATAACCATTTCAATTTTAGTTTTTAGTTTTCATTTTTTGGGCTATGTTATGGAGGAAAATGAGAGTGATAATGGGAGTGAGGATGAGATTGAGAGAGAGGATGAGAGGGAAGGATGGGAGGGAGGAGTAACAAAAGTAAAAACAATTTCAAATAGAATTCATGTTTTAATTTTTGTTTTCACTTTTGTTACTCCTTCATCCCATCCTTCTTATCTTCTCTATAAATCTCATCTTCACTCTCATTCTCACTTGTCCCTCTTTTTACTCTGTACTCTAGCACAAAAAAATAAAAAATAAAAACTAAAATTGAAATGATTATCAAACGGCCCGAAATGTTCTGCTTCTTTAGCTTCCTTTAAATAGAAAAGCAGTTGTGAAATTTGAAACCAGCAACTTAAGTTTATTGACCAAAAAATACACTAATATGGTAACTGATAATTTAATGGATACCCCTATACATTTACTATTTCATTGGTGTGACAATCGCCTGACTTAAATTCATTATATATATATATATATATATATATGTTTTTCATGTACTTCCGGGGGGGGTAAATCGACAGTTAACCCTTTTTTAATAAGCTTCATGAAACTTGAAATCAAAATGATAAAGAAAAAAAAGGCAACCAATATGGTAGAGGTTGCAATGGAAACCTAATTTGAAGGCCAGGGATCAAATTGATATTTATATTTCTAATAACAATATATACAAAAAGCATTTTTCAGAACATGTAAACCAGCTCAGTACCTCACCTGTTAAGCATTGGAACACAACTTTCCAGGACTGAACAGAAATTTGCAGCCTAATCAGTACCAGCCAGGCCAATTAGTTGAGCAACTTCATCTTCAAGGCGAGAAAAGTTAGACAAGAACTTTTCATGAAGTTCATCCGAGCCGGATTGAATTTGCTGCCACTGAGAAATACCATCAACAATGACCTTCATACCACTCTCTACCAATTCCATTCCCTTCCTAATTCCATCCGGAAGTTTCCTTTTCTTATTGGTTTGCTTTCCACCATTAATCTCCCCTGTTTGCTTTTTGCAGTCGATTTCCATGTTTTCACATTCCGTAGTCTCTGGAATGACATTTGATTTCTTTTGAAACATTTCTTTCAGAGTTAGACCCTCCCTCACAAGCAGACCAAGCTGGTCAGAGCTAGGCATCATTGCAAGAAGCGCTGTTTCCTTCTCAAGAAATATCTTAAACTGAGACATGAATCTCTCCACGCTTGCCTCATTTGCAGATACTAAATCATATGAAAGCGCTGCATCTTGCGGAACAAATCTCCAAAGTTCATTGCAACATGTCCGAGCAGAAAAATATCCAAATGCTGCGATGGCCAAATGAATAAATGCCCAATGCCGTTCTCTCAACAACATGTGATACAACTCCCACAGAGCAGAGGTCTTGGCACTTTGATTAGTTTCATTGATTTCCATATGAGCAAGGCCTGCCATGAAAAGAGCCAGATTTGGTTTGCATTCATACAATTGGGTATCAGAAGCTGCAGGTCCTGAGATAAACAGGTTTTCAAGCTCAAAGATTACTTTCTCCATTTCGTCATATGCATATAGATGGTTCATTTTTGAGATGATCCCCAATGTTTCACTCAAAAGTTTGCAGTAGTGCTCCTTCATTAATTTATCTGAGGAAACTCTGTAGTTATGAATGATAGCAACTAAAAACTTCAGGGTCTTCACATCGATATCAGATATGCTGATCGGGCTTCAAGAGAGAAAAACACACTTCATTAAATATAGTGGTTAAAAGATTCCATGATGAAAGGTGGAGAAGAAAGTGCAAGAAAAAGATTTAACAGTGGTTTTGGAAATGCATGAAGAGGAATTTATGGCATCATGAAAAGAATACAGAAGAAAGTAATTATGAATAGAGATACTGTTAAACTGAAATTCTTCAAGAAACAATGGATAGGCTAAAGAATATTATATCATAGTGAAATAATATTGGTTGTGCAGCATATTGTTTGGGAAGTTTGTTTAACCTTAGTAAGTCACAGTTCTCAAAAAAATATTAAATAAATAAACTTGCATGATTGAATAATCATTTAGACTAAAACAGTTTACTACCAAGTAACATGCATAAAGGTTTCAAGTTACTTACAGAGACTGCAAAGAAGCAGACAAAGCAAAGACTGGGACCCCAAAAGCACCGGAATGGAAAGATTGCATCGACTTGTCATCAAAATTTTCTACGAAGACATAGTAATCAGTAATGATTCTTTGAGTTGCTATACTTTTCATCTTGTCTGAGAGTAAATTTAATGGAAAGCCTTCCGTGAACAAGGCCAAACGCATAACTGATGATAATTGAGCTCCATCATCACTAACAATAGACATGTAAACCTGGTCTACCATAGATTGTGCACCAAAAGTAAGAAGCATGCTGATCGATCTTGCCAATTTTCTCAGAGCAGAACCAGGTACAAGAACTGATTCCGCAGATGCCACAAACTTTAATAATGAGCACAGTTTACCAATAATGCCACTCGCCATCCCTGGCTCAGCATAACGCAGCATAAAGCACCAAAGTTCCATCACAATTTCCCAGCAAAGAAAGTGAGGATGAAATATATTCTCAAGAAGGAAAGACTCCAACTCACTCCAAGCAGGACTAGGAGAGACCACAAGCATGAAGATTTCCAATGCATTCAAAAGAAAAGAAAACATAGGCTGCCAGACAACTTCCACAGTTTCTCCGGACCCGTATAAACCAGGAACTTGCAAAAGCAAAATGGAAGAATATACATCTTCATCGATTAATATATCCAAGAACCAACCAAGCTTTCTGGTAATACCAAGTTTTACATCTTCTTCAAGATCAACAGAAAATTTCAAAAAACCAAGAAACAATGAAACACGACCAAGCAACAAGGCTTTTTCTCCAGGAAATGCTTCCCCACATAAAGAAAAGATTTCATCGAATGAACTTATCTTGTTAAATTTACTCAGATCTTCAGAAACAGTATCTCTGTAGCTTCCTTTACTGAACAGAGAGTCTAGAATCTCACCCTTGAACTCCTGCTTCATTTGAGATGAATTCAGTAAAGAAATGAGTAAATCCAAGGATGCTTTCTCCAAGAGTTCTGTGAAGACATCAGCGGCAGTTTTTAAGAGCTTTTCATTGCTCAATAAAATTTTAAAGGTTGAGATCATTAGGATGCAATTTGTTATCTCCCCTTGTACCAGATATGCTTGACATGGATACAGGGAAGATATTTTTATTGCATTAATCAGATAAAACTTGACTGGAAGAAATGTCTTTCTAGCTTCTGTCACAGAAATGGTTTCCTTCAGAGACGATGACCAAGCCTCAGCTGCACGTCTTAACAATTCATTGACCAATGAGATCAGATTTGAAATTATATCTGCTACATTCACCTTTGTTGCGAGTACCCCTTCACCAAGCTGAAGCAAAGTAACTACACCTTTCCACGAAAAATTAAGAACCTTTACCAGACTGCCACCATTATTAGCAGCAACAATGCCTATCTCACACAATTTTTCTATTGTATACTTCGTTACATTAATAACATGATTCATTTTACTGAAACCTTCAACGTCCATTCCAGTTTTGTCCCCTGGAAGTTTTTCATCCCAGGACTCCCAATTTACAGCTCGGGCATATGCTCCACATAGTCTTATTACAGCATCAATGACCTCCAGTGTGACCTTTACCACTGATTCAAAGCACTGAATTCTCTGCATTTAGGTTGTGCAATGTCTAATGTGAGATGTGATCGGTATTTTAAAATATATAATAATTAGAGTTCACAAATGGAAAATTGACCAATTGATCAACAAGTGTTCATTTAAATAAAATGGAATATTTTAAAGTTCAATAAAAACATAAATATATACCGGACCATCATGTAACACATATCTCAAAAGTGGCCTATGTATATTTATTTATGCAATCCATCACAAGTATATTTTAGCCCAACTCATAAGAAATAACATTTAAATCAACACTAAAGCTTGGCTCATTCAAATAAACAAGAGTCTCAATACCCAATCAAAATCCCCTGGCACTTCATTGGAACCTTAATGTTAATGTAAGTTTTTTTCTTTGTTAAACATCAGAAATTCATAAGCCCTGACTCACCAAGTATTTAGCAGTACTCGATTTAGCAAAGCATTTCTTAAACTATTACTAAAATGCATTTCGAAAAGAAAATATTTGAGAAGTAATATCAATTTCAAAAATATAGAAAAGAAAAAAGTGAAGACATTCTTTTCATTAACAGTTCTGTGGCGTCCCAAAGTTTGTGACCTCTTTCAATATGAATTATTACTACATAACAGATAAGATCCAGAAGATAAACAAAGTACTTTTATTAGAATAAATGATCCATAAATATTATCACAGGAAACACAATGCAATAAGTACCTTAATCTCTGATATTGAATCTTTGATCAAGTTTAACTGTTCCACGAAGAATTTCTCAACAATATCTAATGACAGCTTGTCAACAGAAACAGGGAATCTTGCCAAAAATGAAAAACTAGCACCAGAAAAGCTCAGCAGATTCAGAAGCAGCTGCAAAATGAAGTACATAGTGTCAATGAAAACTGTATTCTACAAGACAGCTAGTTCACAACACAGCAGACAGATGATGGAAGCAGCTCATGCATATGCTACCTTTTTTATTGAGTATGTATTAACATCTGGCATGGAATGTTATCCAAAATACCAGCAACTAAAGCACAGAAACATTACAAATGTCCTACATGTCAACGAACTTCAGAAGAAAATCCCTCAAAGAAATAAACAGCATGCAGACCCTCCAATAAAAGGTATAACTTGGTTCAAGAACAAAATACAAGCTGATAGGAACAACATTTAATACATCTACTTGCACACTTTCCAAGAAAAAAAATTCAGTCATTTTAAACTGGAGAAGTCTCCAAGTTAAGAAATTTGTCGTGTTAGTATTCAGGTTAAGACAAATGATGCTTTATATAAAAGCAACATTTCTTTCTGTAAGCAAATAAGAAGACTGACAGTGTGCACTAACATTTACCTCAAAGAACAGGTTGGCATGCTCTTCTTCTTGAGACTCCTCAGTCGACATAAGAGTCATTTTTAGGTGTTTACCACACCATATGCTGGCCTGAAGGGTAAATCATGCTCAAGATATTAGACACCACAGGTTCCAATGAAGAATAAAAACTTAGTATACTTGCTCTTAATCCAAACACAGTGCAAGTAAAGACATATTACCTTGGTCCCAAGGGCAAGGAAATGTGCTAGACAGTTGGATATATCAGATTCTAGGTATTTTGCAGCCACCTGTAATATAGCCCTATTTAACATGCACTGGCTTATATCCAAGCAAGTATAGTCCTCCCAAAATGTCTAGCTTGTTGTTAAGAACAAAACCATGAACAGATGATTGCATAGCAAACAGTACATGAGAGGATTGCACACCGAATTATGACCATTTGCAAAAGAAAATAATGGTGGGCTGGTTAGCCATGAAAGCTTTCCTATGCATGTAAATTTGAAAACACATATTTCTAAGAAACTTTATGGCCTACAACATTGCATCAAAAGAAACACAAAGGTCATCATAAGAGCACTGAGAAAAACAAAAAGTAATTGATCCAGTGGCAAAGCTTTTCTCATCAACACTTAACAAGAAGCCAAAAATGGGGTTATCTTCCATTTTATTACTGCGCACAACGTTTATGTACGAGAAATTGAACAAATATTATAATAGAACGTTGAAACGACAATACTGAAATAATCCTTAATTTCTCACTGAAATTGGGGAAACACATGACTATGCAGTGTTCCTGAAAGCTGAAAAGTAAAGGATGTATAAAACAAAAATAAGTGCATTTCAAATTTTCACAATTTGCTAAACACTGAACAGATTAGAAATCATAAGTAATGGAATAAATTATTAAGAAAAAACTCAATAGCATTGAATTGGATACTGTGAGAGATTCCGCAAGGGAAGCCAATTCAGATTTCTCTGTTATTTTCAAATCCCCAAGCTTCGTAAGTAGTTCAATACGATTCTCCACGACCTGCATAACACAGAAGTCCAGGTCATGGTAATCAAAACGTGAATTAAAAGCACACAAAAAAACAAAAAAAATCGAAGAAAATGTCACTTCATTAAATTTGCGAGGCAGTTCAAGTTTTGATTAAAATTGGATTCAAATTTTGTACACGCTACTACACGAAACCTAGCTAAGAAATGCATAACTAAAAGCTGAGAGTGAGAGAAATGAGAGAAATGAGAGCGAAACAGAAAATTAAAAATGAATGGACTGAAAACCCTAAGGTTCAAATTGAATTTTTTGCAAAATTGGAAATGAAAAACTGAAAATACATACATCTGAGCATCTAATGGCGTCTTGTATACTCTGCAATTCGCTGCTTGAGCTCCCTCCCTCCATTTCCTTCTCTTTCTCTCAATACAGCTCTCACACTCTCTCTCTCTCTCTCTCTACTTTCTCTTCTGGTGGATTTGATTTTCCCGCCTTTTCAAAAAGAAGAGGCAAATTTATAATTACACTTTATTGAACAGAAGAACCATATTTATAGTTTCACCCCTTTAAGAGGTTTCAAATCTCCTCCTTTTTTTTTTTTTTTTTTTTTTTTTTTTTTTTCATTCGGAGGAGAGAAACCCCTTGGGGTTTCGAACCTTGGCGTCAAGCAGGGGGAAGAGGGAAGCCACCACTGTGGTACCTGCTCTCGACCTATTTGTTTTTTCAATTTGTGAACTTGGAACATTTTGGAGTAAGCTTAAATAATTGGGCTTGGTTATGGACTTCATTCAAAAAATATATAAAAATAACAATACTAAGTCAAAATTGGGAAGTTTGGACAGAATACTGAACGTGATGATAATATTGTTGGGTGTGGAGAGAAAAACTCTCAAGGGGTGTATTTAATTTAGATTTTAAAAGATTTTAAAGAAGTTTAAAAGTTTAGGTGTATTCAATTTCAATTTTATAGAAGTCCATTTAATTCTTAATATATTCAATTCAGACTTTTTAAACTTCATTCAAATTTAGATGTATTCAATCATAACTTTAAAAGATTTCATAAAAATTTGAGTGTATTCAAAAACTCAATGATTTTAAAGGAAATACAAAAAATGGTGGATTTCGTTTGATAATAGATTAATTTTAGGCCATAACAAGTCTTTGCTTTCCCCCAGAAATTTTGATAGATATATTATTTTTATTCTCAAGATATGATTTAACTACTTCTACTATCACTATTTTATCATGACTATCACCATAACCACTACCGCTGCCGCCACCACCACCGCCATCGCCACCACTGTCATCGACACCACCCCCAACACCACCACCACTCACCGCCGCCCCTATTACCAGCTTCACCATCATCCCTACCGTCACCACTACTACCACCAGCACCATCATCATCACTGCCACCACCACCACCCTTACCCTCACCGCCACCACCCTTATCACCACATCCACCACCACTACCACCCCCACTATTAGCCCCACCGTCACCACCACCACAACCACTACTAGCATCATCACCATCACTGCCACTGCCACCACCACTGCCACCACCTTCACCATCGCCGCCACCACCTCCACCACCACTACCTCCCCCACAAACCACCATCGCCACCGCCATTCCCATCCCCACCACCACCATCACTATAAACTCCATTAAAATCAAAAACTCAATTAAAATCTATATACGAATTCAGTCAAAATCTATGTGGAGTTTGTAGAATTTAGTCAAACTCAATTAAATTCAATTAAACTCCATCAACTTTATAATTCTTTTAAAATCATTTAAAATCTTAATTGAATACACCCTTAACCTCAAGTGTGACGATTGTTGGTTGTTCAAGGTGTGGCCAGTATTATGGTATATGTCAATGCCCAATACATGGATTGTATAGCACTATAGTATGATCATTGGTATAACTTGTCTACTTGTTTTAATATGTGTGGATGACATGGTTGACTTCTCACTCTTAGGGAATAGTATCAATAAATATCCACTTATATTATAACACGTTGATAAGTTATATCACATGACCGTATTACAATAATACATTATAATTACTCATGCCTAAGACATGGTTGCGAGCCAGAATAATTTTAATCATTAATTGATAGTTGTGGGGATTTGTTAACAATTTTCAACATTATCAATTAAGTTGGTACATAAAGTGAAAATTGAGTGTCATTAGATCAAATGATTGTTAATTAACAAATAAAACTTCAATACATATAGTCGTAGTAAACACACATGAAGTACCACTTCACTTAGAAAAGTGACAGAGTGATTACTGGTTTATTCACTCTGTTGTAGGAGAAGCCTAGCTAGCTAGAAAGAGCAACACAGCAGGAGACTTTCAAGTAGAACTGTAGGAGCAAACACACACAGCTTATGTATATTAATTGCTCTAAATTAATGGTATCCGGGGGAACTCTTCCTATCTAATTTCCCAGGCATGCCTACACCTCCAGAGCCGTCAAATCCTCCAGTACCGCCAACACCACCACCTCCAAAGCCAGTTCCACCTCCAAAGCCAGAACCACTACCACCACCGCTGCCACCTCCACCACCTCCCCCTCCGCCTCCTCCACCCCCACCACTTCCACGGCCATACCCACTCCCTGAACCAAACCCTGACCCTGTACTACCTGGACCGGCACTGCTGCCACCGCCACCACCCTCTCCTCCTCCTCCGCCCCCAATTCTACTGCCAATGGACGGAGATGGTGTGGGAGCCAGTGTCTTAGAAAACGGTGGAGGGCTTACAGAGTGGACCAAGCTTATGAAAAGGAAAAAGGCAACGTAGATCAGTAGTGTCCGAGCCATGTTTAATTAAACACTTTATGATACTTTCACATTTATGCATGGTTTGCATAGTATGATCTGTTTATATAGGGCAAGGAGAGGAGCCAACTCACGAGATAGGTAAAGTACTATCGAACCCCAAGTCTACGTACCAAGATGAGGCATATTTCAATATGGGAACTCCAAGTTTTGTGTCCTTCCAACTTTTAGATTTAACAAATGAAACCGGGCATGTAGCAACGTGACACCTATGTTTTGAATTTAGGAGGTGGCATGCGTTACAATCAAAGGCTGCCAATAGCCATGATCTGCTTTCATGGCTCATGCCATGCGATGTTGCAGGAAATCTGCGCATAGGACGTTACAACTTACAAGAGCATTGTCTTTCTTTCCTGCGAAAAGAACATTCAAAGGGAGTATAGGTACTTGGATATTGATCAAAGAAGAAACAGGGGGTTTTGATTTGCTTAACCGAAAGATTTTAAAAAGATACCATCTTTCTTCGATTTCTCCATATTTTCTGCAATCAGTACGCAAGTTTGGGGTTAAAGCTAGATAACTGATACTTACTTGGGTAAGAAAAATGCTCCCTAATAACAAGCCAATCGTCACTGTAGCATATGGCATGGATCACCAAACTCGTAAAGTACGCCACGCTACATATGTATGTGGTGTTGAGAGTGCCGCACATTGGAAGATGGAAGGATCTCGAGTTTCTCTACCTATTGCCAATATTATTTTGGATTGGATGCTCACATGTTAATATATGGTCTGAGAGCAAGCTCATCTGCAACAAGTTATACATGAGTAGCTCTGATCTTTAACTTTTAAATATAGATGTGTTTCATATTCTCATCCCCAACTTTACAATTCTAGTTTCTTCCTAGATAATTCCAATATTTAGCACTTTCTGTGGGTACAACATCAACAAAATTCTCAATGCTAGAAGTTTAAGTTTACCGTTTAAAGGACAAAGAGACAAGTTTTTCTTTTTATGTTTGCTAAGAAAAAGGAAATTTGGGGTATATTCAATTAGGATTCTAGAGCATTTTAAAAGATTTTTTTTGAAGTGCCAGATTTCATGGAACTTTTAGATTTTGCATAGACTTCATAAGAGTTCTATATAATTTTATTATAAACTTCCTTAAGATTTGTATCGCTTTTATTCCAGACTTCCATAATTTCTTTAACATATTTCTTTAAAGATGAATGTTAACTTTGACATCCTTACCCAAACAATCAAAAAACCAATCAGGCCCAACGCAATCCCATACATGATCTCCTTCTATTCTTCAGACATATATGATGCATGGGCTGCATGGTTGCATTTATCAAAAGGTCTAATCGCACTTTCAAAATTCTCTAGTATTCCTAAGCATGAATTATTGGTTACTCAAACACATCTTTTCCTTGAACAACATAAAACAACATTTAAAAAAAGTTATGTTTGACGGAAAGCAAAATTAAAAAGAAATTCTCAAGAAATATAGTGACAATATGTATAACAAATTTGAAAGAAAAGTTTAAGGAAAATATTCAACATTTATTCATTATCAAAACAAATAAAGCATATCAATCACAACATGTGATGCAACTATGAATTTTATCATATCAATCACAAATAAAGCATAAAAAATATACAAAACCCAGAAAATACTACAGACGTTGGAAGGTAATTATCAAAACAATGCTACAAGGTTGGATGTTCTTATCAAGATAATTATCAAAACAATGTTCCCTATAGAATTAAAAGGGTAGCTACAGCTTCCAACTAAACATGGATGCTGCCATTCATAAGAATTATTCTCTCTGCTCATTTGATTCAAAGTTAATTTCAAGCTAGTTTGTCTAAGTGGTCATTTTAAGCATACGATATAACTTTAATTATTTATTATTTGTACAAATTCATTTTTCAAGTTGTTCATCGAGTGTTTGGTCATTCAACAAATCAGAGTTTGAACTAAACTGCATAATAAAGTTTGAAACATGCAATCAAGAGAAGTGGAATTTGAAACATGCATCGATTCTGAAAATACCTGCAGGATGACTCAAAATGCCTAGAGGAGGGTGAATAGGCCAATTTAAGATTCTAATCAAATAAATAAAAATAAACTTTGGTAGCAGGATTGATATGGCTTATCAATCCTGTAACGTGCTGGGCATAAAATAAAAAAACACGCAGAGAATTATTTTACGTGGTAAAACCCCACCTCTGGGGAAAATCCACGGGACTCCTCAGTCCAACACAAATCCACTATAGAACGATGATTACAAGAAGTACTCACACACTTATCCTAGACACATTCTAGATAATGTTTACCGACTTCTTCGTAACTCAACTTCTGTCACGGGATGATCTTCGACACTCCTTATGTTGAACGCAATACTGGCCACGATTGCTTAAAGCTCACCAGAGGAAAACCGTCACCACGGTCTTGGTGCCCTCAACCGTATGAGTCACCGACATGCATATGAATGCAATATGAATGATTAAAGTGTTTGATAAATCACCAAGTAAACATTGAACACTTGATGATTTATCTCAAATATACGCACAACAGGTTTTCTTAGAATTCTATATGCTCAGAACAAATATCTCAAAAGCTGTACAAATAAAAGAATGGCACATGATCTTTTATACAAGACTTGTTCTCTCTCATGGGAGAGAAACCCAATAGGCCACGAATATTAAACTTCCTATTGCACCACAACCTATCATCAATAAGAGATTTGATTCACCTTGGACTCAAAGTAATGACGCCTCTCTTTAAACCAAATTAACTAAGAGGTAAGCAACATGCAAAGTCACAATAGGAAAAGATAATATTTTAACTTCAATTAAAATAGAGTTGAACTAGGAAAGTAATCTCAAGAGATAAAATCTAATCTTATTAAAAATAAGATTAAGATAAAAATACTTTGAGTGAAAATAACTCAAACTAGGAATCCTATAATGAATGCATGATTTACCTGAAATCAGATTCCTCATATCGGTCAAGTCATGCTTTGGAAACCTGAGATTGAATGTGTTGCGCCAAAACGTCTAGTAAACGATATTCACACACTAACTCCCAACCTATGCTAGAGTCTAGGAAATGACAATACAAATTTCATACTAACAGATTCAGCAACACTTCTTTCATATATTTTTATTGTTATTATATAAAGTTGTATATAGATAATTGGGAAGAAAAACAACGATAAACCTTAACCCCAAGCTAATTAACCCTAATAATAAGTAAAATTTGTAACCTCAAACTATACCTAATAAGAAGAAAAACACGATGAAGAAAAATTATGGAAAAAAGAAAACCCAACAAGGTATTGATCAAAGAAAAAATAGGGAGCGTAAATTCACATATGGGAGGAAGGTTGTTTGTCTTATGCAAAGAGAAAAGGTAGGATGCATGCAGAGAGAAAACTAGCATATGATGAAATCTTAGGGGGGGGGGTGTGGTTGGATTTATTATGGTCTTTGTTATTTATACCTCTCACCTTAAAACCTACCAAAATTTATCACTCAATGAAATCATTCCAAATATATGACTTTTTGAATACACCTAGATTTTATTCTACTTTTTTATAATACTAATTGAATACACCCATATCTATATGTACTTTTTAAAATTTCATACAAGTTTGAATTGAATACACCCAGACTTGTATAAACTCTTTTAAAATTTGTATAAATTCAAATTGAATCCACTCAAATTTTTAAATCTTTTTAGATACTTCAAGAATCCTAATTGAATACAGTCATCAAAGTTTACTAGCTATGTGCTTGGTTGTTATTATCTGTTAACATATTTTGTTTAAAAACCTGAATAGATTGAAATTCGAGGAGAGTAAGCATAGTAAAGAGATTGTATGAAAGGTCCAAATTAATAATAATCAATATGCATAGTAAAGAGTTTGTTTCCTCTCCATGTAGTTCAATAGAAATCCATAACTTTTTTCGTCTTGATAAAATTCAAAAGTATATTATAAGGTACCAATAGAATTCTAATGGACCAACATGTAGGGCTATTCCACATTGGAACAGTAAATTTTATGGTCTGATTTCCATCAGATTCAAGGACGGGAGGACCCTGTCCATGCATAAATTAATGTCTGTCTACAATTATGATGAAGTCAGTGCTGAGACTGCTCACGAGAGAGTTACAGATATCACATTACAGATTCACACGGGGCTATGCATGCAACACATTTGCTTGTATTTCATTGGAATACAACTGCTCCAAGTCTGTCTTCTAGCAAAAGTGCTCTATAAAAGTGGATTAGGTTTCCAAAGTAAAACAAATATATGTAAGTTTAGCTTTCTGAGAGCATCAAACATGAAGGAATTATTTTTCATGTTTCATGTGCTCCTCCTTGTGTCGTCTATATTATCGTATAAGATTAGTGGCCTCATGCCCAAGATTAGAGATAATATGTTGAATGAGAGTAAACTTAATTGTAGGCCGGGAGAGAGCAATGGCGCTGGAGTTGGGAGTGGAAATAGACTTCAATATGACAGTAAGTGTAACGCTGCTGGTACTGAAAATGATTGCTGTGGCTGTGGAGATGGGAATGGTGGGGGAGGCTTGGGAGGTGGTAGTAGTAGTAATTTTGGCGGTGGACATGGTGGTGGAGGTGGTGTAGGGGGCGGAGGAGGTGGCGGCGGCGGTGGAGGGGATGCAGGGGGATCTGGCGGAGGTTTTGGCTTTGGGAACAATAATGAAAATAATGGAGGTGGTGGCGGAGGCGGTGGGGGTGGTGGTGGTGGTGGTGGCGGAGGCGGTGGGGGTGGTGGTGGTGGTGGTGGAGGAGGCGGAGGGGGTGGGGTTGGCTAAAGGAAGAGAGTCATGGATTTCCACAAAAGCTTGTAATTCAATTCAGAATTGTGGCATGTTTCTAGGATGCATTAGCCCAAAATAAAGCTTTTGAATTTTCAGATGTATTTTGTGAATTGATTTGCTAGACATGGTGACTCTTATGTTTATTATTTCATATATATCTGACATTGTGATATATATATTTTTTTATCATTAATAATAAGATCAGCCAATTTACTATATGTCAGATATGAATTGGCCTGACATTAATTTAAGAACAAACACACACTGTCGCGGGCAAGAACAAGCCGTACAGATGTTCACCATGCAAAACGGAAGTTTAGTATCGATCACATAACTATGGACTTTTATGTATTTCAAATTTCATTCTTTCTTTTATGATAGTTAATTGGCTTTTTTTCTTCCAAATTAGGAAGGGAATGAGGGAAATTCACACATACGAGTATCATGAAAGGAAGTTTGAATCTATGCACCATGGAAGAAAACTTGAACCTAAAACCACTTGGTAACACACTAAAAACCTAAACTATAATCCAACACACACCCGATGATAGTCGATTGCCATTTAACTCGCAGTAAGAAAATCATAAAGTTTATCTTGTTTGAAATTTAACGAAACATTGTTTTTGTGTTGATAATATTATGCTTGATAACAATCAAAATTATATTGTTTCAAGATATATATAGAACGCTGCATGTAGGGGACTGACTTAATAAATCAATTCATCATGACTAATAATTTCAAATACAATGAAGGCTAACTCCATTCAATTCAAACATAATTAGAAAACAATGGAAACAGATACAAACCAACCATTGGATGCATGCCTCAAAGAGACAACCCAACAATTACAACTAGAGATACCGATAATAATAAAATCGAAAAGACAAGGACAAACCCCTACTAATCAGACAGCTAGCCATGCATGCAAAGCAATGAAATATTTAGAAAAAAAAAGTGATCAAGGACATGGAAGAATGCCACCAGCTCCACCACCAGCTCCACCACCAGCAGCACCACCTACACCACCCACACCACCTAAACCGCCAGCTCCACCAGCACCACCTAAGCCGCCAATACCGCCAACTCCACCGGTACCGCCACCTAACCCCCCAAGACCTCCGTGACCAGCACCACCACCTAACCCCCCAAGACCGCCGAGACCGCCAGCACCACCACCAACACCTCCAATACCTCCTACTCCCCCAACACCTCCAATTCCACCAGCTTTGCCAATCCCACCACCAATTCCACCAAGAATAGGCATCACACCGCCAACTCCAGCCCATCCTCCCATCCCAGCAAACCCACCAAGGCCGCCATATATCAAGTTCTTCTTGTCACCAAGGCCAGTAGGTGACTCTGCCGTTGGTGCACTTGCATGCACAACCACGGTTTGCTCATTACGGCTAACATGGTCATCTCCAGGAACCTTACGTGCACTGCTTGCATGCAATAGTGCTGATGACAAAGCAAGCACCAAAACGACACGCCACATCTCCATCTTTGATCACTCTCTCTCTCTCTCTCTCTCTCTCTCTCTCTCTCTCTCTCTCTCTCTCTCTCTCTCTCTCTCTCACTTGGTGTTGCTCTCTTTGAACGAAACCTGAGGGGTTTGTGCATGGTTTATATAGGGGAGGGATGAAGAGGTGCGAAGGTAGGGGACAGTTGAGGGTAATTAATAAAGAGTTGTATTAATTAATGGAGAGGAGCATGCGACCTGGTGCTGTTTCAATGGTCTCGAGAAGGGAAATGAAAATGAATGAGAGCTTTGAATTTGGGATCAGATCGATTGAGAAGTTAGGTGGAATCAAAAGAAGAGAAAATTGAAGGAAGTTAATTAATGTCATGTCATTCTTGCGCATTGCCAAATTTGGTGGTGGTGTGACTTGTGCGCGTCTCTTGCAATGTCACTAGGCTACATTGGAAGATAAAAATGGCAGTTTGTTATGACTTATTTAAATGGTTGGGAATTTTTATTTAAAGAAAATTTATTTAATTGAATATACTTTAATTTTTTATTTGGAATTCTTAATTCAAAAAATGATTAAAAAGTCCATTATAAAAAACAAAATGTTAAAATAGTCCAGGGCCTCCAAAATTGGATAAACCGGTCCAGTTACTGTTCGACAGTAACATGAAAATAACTCCTACATCACTGTCGGACAGTGACACGAGAGTTGTTCAATGTCACTCTCAGTGAGTGACATAAGAGTTATTTCATGCTACTGTCGGATAGTGACTGGACCCGTTTGTCCAATTTTGGAGGCGCTTGACAATTTTGTCTTTGTGCCCTCTTATTTGTCATTATATGGTAAAGTGTAATTGATACTTAGGTGACGAGGGGTAAATTTAACGACACTTAATAAAACGCAACAAACTTCACACACTCTAGACCTTGACCAAATACTCTTATGACTAGTCAACTGTCAGATATGAATTATACCAAACAATAACATACACAGAGCATACCCAAATGTACTTGCAAGCCTAGAGAATTACTAGTGACAACCTAAGCACTCAGAAGGACCCGTCAATCTAGGCATCCCCTGTGCTAGTAACAACTATGGTAAAAGTGTGTGAAATCATCATAATCAAGTAAACACCAAACAACAGATAATGATGACTAGTCAACTACAAGAACACAAACCCAGAATTCATACGATGACTAGTCAACCACTAAGAACACAAACCCAGAATTCATACGATGACTAGTCAACCACCAAGAACACAAACCTAGAAAAATTACAGAGATGCAATTAGAAATTGTTCACCCAGAAACCCACCATTGGAAAAAACTGAGGATCATCAACTGACCAGACAATCCACTAAGTAAAAAAAGATTCTTACAAAGGAACACAAGCAAGCTCAAGAAAAACCTAGATCTATTTAGGAAGATGAGCTATACCTCCTTTGTGCAATCTTCTTCTCCAACTTAGCAAAGCTTGAAGCTCAGTTCTTCATTGCAATGGCAGCTCCTTCTCCAGCTCATTCATCCATGGCACCAGCTTGCAAGCTCTAACTTAGACAGAAACCAAAATTTGGATTCAAAGGAGAATGATCAATTTCTTCAAGAAACCATACTCTTGAAGAAATCAATCTTGAATCTGACCTAGATATATATGAGATAGTGTTTGATCTAGTAAGATGAGGTTTTCACATTTCGAATGCAGTTTTCAAAACATTTTGGAAAATTCAAAGATGAAAAATATGAAGGTTACACTTGAGGAAGAAGAGAAAGTTTACAGAGAAACTTTCCAAAACTTGCTTGCAAAAGTGACGGCTGCCAAATTAGGAATCCTTTGGCCTTTACACCCAAAAATTCCTTAGCTCTGAATCAACACATGACAGCAGAGAGAGAAAGGAGAATATGACAAAATAGTTGGTTATCTAGCTGGAAATCCTACAGAGCAAGGATGACTAGTCATACGAGAAACAGATGACTAGTCATCATTTTATGAAATCAATTTAATGCAATGTGATGCAATGCACAATTTGCCTTTGTCAATTTGCTTGAACCTCCATAGGATAGTTGTTAGTTAAGAACACCTAAAGAAGCTATTCTTAATCTAAACTTGAGCTTGATAAAAACAATACAAATCCTATTACAAAATTGTCAAGGGAAGCCAAAAGAAAAACTCAAAATGCATACATTAACATAAAGCCCCTTCTTAATTCAAATCCCTGCGTGCAAATATAGTTGCCAAACAAATAGATTTTGTTATAAAATTAAGAAAGAAAATGTTGAGAGAAGTGATATTCTAAAGATAAAGTTTCACAATGTATATTCACATTTCATCTTTGGTAGAGCCACCTATTTATAGGCTTAAAACACATTACAGGTTATGAGATCAAACACCATCATTTATAATATACATATAGGTTACAAGCACTAATTACATATACTTATTGCATAAGTTACATAGAATTCAAGGTTGGAATACTAAGAAGTATGGTGGTCATCCACCAACTCATGGATTTACAACACTCCCCTTTGGATGTCCACCATCAATGACATAGTTGCCTCATTAAAACATTGCTTGAAAAACTCAGTGGGACAAAACCAAAGTGAAGGAAAAAAAAATGCAAATTCTTTTGGATCATTGATACATGGTGTTGGACACGCTTATTATGCCTCGTTAAAACTTTGTTAAGAAAAACCACATGGGATTAAAACATGGTCTAATAAAACATTGCGCATATGTCCGATGTAGTAGAATTTCGATGCTCCCCATGATTGATAACTCCCCCTGATCTTTAATAACTTCTTGCATATAGACTTCGGAAGAGCTTTAGTAAAAAGGTTCTCTAGATTATCTTATGAAGGAATTTGTTTGACTCAAATCTCTTGGCTTTTCTGAAGCTATGGCACCCTTGATGAACACTTCTTTGATTTGAGCAATACAAGCAACATTATCTTCATACATGATCGTTATCACACTACTCGACCTGCTTTTCACTTTTCAAATGATCAAACTTGTTATCACGTCATCTTCAAATTATTCAAGTAGCAAATAAGGCTATACAAATTGCCACTAGCTCAACAAACTTCAATTTGAAGAGTTTTATTTGCTACAATTGGTGATGCTCTTACAAGTTAGGAAATTGAACACCATCATTTACAATATACTTATAGGTTACAAGCACTAATTACAAATACTTAGTGCATAGATTACATAAATACAAGGGTGTAATACTAACAGGTATGGTGGTCATCCACCATCTCATGCATTTACAATAAATTTCAAATTTAGGAGATTTGAAATCTATAGATTTGGAAATTCAATTCCAAATTCAAGCTTGCATCCAAATATGGCTAATTTAATCCAATTTATGGAATGGGGAATTTGAATTTCGGTGTAAGAGCATCTCCAACAGTAATACCAAATAAAACTCTTCAAATTGAAGTTTGTTGACCTACGTGACAATTTGAAAAGCCTTATTTTCTACTTGAATCATTGTTGCTCCAATAGACTCTTCAATTCATTTAATGCAATATCATGAAAAAGAATGAAAAATATGAAAACATGTGAAAAATGTCTATGTATTTATTTTTTTATTTTATTTTTGAAAGAACAATGTCTATATATTTATTATATAAAAAGAAAAAATGCATATTTTTAACATTTTCAAGGTAGGTTTTGTTTTCTCAAAGTAAAATTAAGGTAGGTTTCACTGCCCTAAGGCATAAGAAATCAATTACTTTCCCATGTTTGGTAAGTTCAGGTATGGGAAATCGTTGCCTGGCCCATGGGAAAGTAGGAGCAAAGTGAAGCCATCTTCCCAACTTGGGTTTTGTTTTCCCTCCTATGGGAAAGTTTGGGGGAATGAACTAACATTAAATACACATTTTTCATGACCATTTTGTCCCCATTAACAATTTAAAATTACAATATATTATTAAATGCATTCTTTTTTTATTTAATTTAATAAGGGTATAATTGAATATTTATACAAACTTTGTTTTCCATTCCTACTCAAAACAAACATGGGAAAGGAAATAAAGTGCTATTTCCCGATTACTTTCCTAGCATTACCAAACGTGGGAAAAGAATCTTCCATTTCCCGTTCCGTGAACCAAACAGAGCCTAAGGAGGCTAGATATCCACTTATTAGGGCAACTCTATAACTACCTTTAGAATAATGGGAAAAAAAATCTAGACAACAATAACCCAATAATAATGTACACAGAAGATATAGCAAGTGGTTGACAGTGAGATATGATTCCTTAAAAGCTTAGGAGAATTGAAGGATGAAAAAATATTGGGCATAATTGCATGAGTCAGCCTAGGATTATGTTTCCTTAATTAGATCTTCTCCTAATCATATAAATAACATCACCATTCACCATTGGCTCGTCATTGCAAGGAGTTGAAGTCAAAAGCAAAGAGAAATGGCCGGTGGGTATTTTTGCATCATTGCCAAGAAGTTAACCATTTTGCTGGTTGTCATCGCCATGGTCTTCTCTTCACTTGGTATGTTGAAATTTGGAAATCATATACAATGTTCGAACATTACTTTTCTTGCTACAAATTAAATTCGTTTTAAATTGCTAATTAACGATACGTTTTAATTTTTGGATTGTTTCAGGAATGGCCGACTTGCAATGTCGAGCAAAATGTGAAGACCAGCCTGATTGCAATGCGTTTTGCCAGAGAATTGGTTTCAAGGGAGGGGACTGCCAGCCACCACTTTATCAGTTTTGTTGTTGTGAAACATAATGTCTCACTTCAGAATTGTCAGTCTATATGAGGACTGGCTTACAAGGATACAGAATCTCATCCGAGCATTACTCTTCTGAATAAATTATTATGACCATTATGTGCTTAATCGGTCTACAAATTAATGAATAATATTCTGTACTCAATCATTTGCTTCTCCTTTTTTCTTCTTTTTTGTGATATAAGCAATATTCTTACTCTAATTTATTGATTCTGATTTATTTATTTATTTTGGTGACAAAAGCGATATTCTAAAGTACTCTAATTTACGAGAAACGGTTGAATTTGAGTGCAAGGGGATGAGCTCAATACCTTGGCCAACTGACCTACACCCACATATATGCATTTACTCTTTTTCTCTTAAAACAAAAATTAAAAGATTGATGCAAATGACCCACTAGGGTAGTGGTTTGGAGTATTTATTCCCTCAGGCAATGTCCTAGGTTCGAGTCCTATCATCCGTATTATGTGTGTGAGTTTAGTATATACTATCGCCCATCTCAATAGGAACTCCAAAAAAAAATGTCATAAATAAAATATTGATGTTCCTCCGTGATTTGCTTCTCAATTTTTTTTTTTGCGAAAGTGCTTCTTAATTTGTTTGAGCCCAATAAATAGTGATTTCGTTGCCATCTCCAATGCAACACAAATTCTCACACCCAAGTTCTTATATGTGGGTCTAAGATTTACAATTTGTTTTTGCCCACATCTCAACTCAACTCTTGAAATTTTAGAGATCCAATGGTTCAAAAGTTGTATCATAACTTCTAAATATATATATATATATATATATATATAATGCCACCGATCCGCTTCATATATATATAAGATTGACACCATGAAACAGAAGCACCTAACATTACTCCTGGAAAGTCTACCAGAGTGCCCAGAATAGAAGGCTCCATTTTGACATTAACAGCCATTCGACCACAAAATAGAGAAATATGCTCGATTTGTGACACAACATGTTAAGGAATTGAAATGTGGCAACATATTTACTTCCTCTTCCCCCAAGCGTTATATAAGTAATCCGAGATCAAGACCAACCAAAGATTTAACTACTCTCTGCAAGTGAACCCCTAACCATAAAAACAAACAATATGCAAAAGATGTCATCCTTGAAGCTCATGGCAAAGCTCTCTGCAGCCCTCCCAACCAAAACAATAACTGACAGAGGCGCTCTTACCAGCCTAAGCACTAGAGTTTTTGTCACTGCTGCCACAAGACCTTTGCAAGTGAGTTCTAATCCATGTTTCGAATTCCTAGCCAAATTGTTTTGGGATGCAATATCAATCTACAATACCTAGTACATTGTCGATAACTGATTAAATATTTTATGACATTGTCGGTAGCAGACTAGCAGTTATGTAGATTGGTCGATGACCTTGTAAAAATTATGGTAAGAACATCAAAATAATGCCCCTCTTTGTGTCACTGGCTGGACACTTGCTATTTGTTATAATAAGATTGGCCTTTTAAATGATGCTACCAGATAAATTTTTGTATGTCACGATAACCTTGCCACGTGGTGATTTCAACCTACCCAAAATTATAACACGCAATACTAACGTGTTTAAACTTTAGATTATAGTATTAATAAATATACACGTGTTATAATATGAGTAACATTGAAAATTTAATGGCTTTTATTGTATAATGGTGTGGATCATGTTATATATATATGTTATGCTGCTTAACCAGTTTTGGTAAACCGCAGTCCAAGAAGGAGGACGACGAGGCAGATGCATGTGAAAAGACGAAAGAAGCAGCAGATTCAGTCAAAGATGGAGCTAAAGAAGTGAGACATACCTGTGAATTCATGAGAGACACTATCGAAAAGACTACCAAAACAGTAAGGCTCAATACCAACTCACACAAACCAATCATGCTTGAATGAGTAGGTGCATTACGATTCCAGAGACAAATTAATGGATCGGTTTTTAAATGTAAAATTTGCTTGTGGGACTTGAATTTCTCTCCAACCTAAGAAAAAAAACCGAGTTTTTACGCTAACTAATTGACTATTTAGTTCACATCTTATAAGGATCACGAATGTGGTTTCAAATTCAAACTGTTTATTTTTCAAATACCTCAATGATCATAGTTTCTTGGAAAAAAAAAAATTTAGTCCGATTAGAAATGATTTAGCTATTTAATTACCATAATCGTAATTCATGTTTACAATAATCTCTCAAAATTTAACACAAGGGCCTTAATCCAATGAAGGGTGTGTGTTTTTTTTTTTTTTTTTTTTTTTTTGTTTGGCCAAGGAATAGGGTGTTTGTTTAACCCAAGATGTAAGCTTGCGTGATTTACCTTTGGGCCGACCTTATTAAAAAAACACGTTACTTGTTTATTTTGTGAGAGGTTGTACACTCTACAATGTGGTCAAAGAATGTAGTACATATATATGGTGGGGGAAGCCAAATCATGCCCTCTATGATAAGGCCATTTACAATTGAGTTTTAAGTTTTAACCTCCTAATCTAAAAATCCTAGTTCTGCTAGTGCCGGCAATGCACAAAAATAACAAAATATATACATGTTAACTTAAAACAATGCATGCATTTAGCACTTATCAATGTGAATTGAACTATGAAACCATTTGTTCTTAAACTTCTGAATGTTTTGGGAGATCAGATGACCAAAATGGCCAAAGATACGACAGAGAAGATATCTGAAACAGCAGATAACATCACAGACAAAACAAAGGGCACAGTCTCAGGCGCATGGGGAGTGGCCAAGAACACTACTGAGATTATCAAGGACAAAGTAGTGGGCAAGTGAAAAACAGAGCATGAAGACCATCAACAACTAATAAGTTAATTTAATCCACATTTTCTTCATGTATGTATGTTCCATCATTTGATGTGAGTTTCTTTATATACTAGCATTCTGAAATTACAAACCTGACTTATTTCGAAGAAATTAATTTTATTTTTCTTGTTTTATTTCTAGTCTTCCACATCTTTCCTTCTTTTTACAAAGCACCATGGCTCTCAACTCTGTAACAAAAGGCAAAAGCTAGTACTTGCATCTCATGTCACTTAATTTCCTTCTACAGTGTGTATAGATTCCATAGGATACTTATGCGTTTATATGTGTAAGTCAAGCGGCCAATATTAAAGCTTTGGGGAGCTTTTCTTGATCCTTGGTCCTTGCTTCACCCTGAAGAAGAGTATCAAACACCCCACTGTATTTCAGTATATCTCATCACTTTCTAATAATATATATATATATATATATATATTATATAAAATTGGTCATTCTGTTAGGGGTTGTGTTTTGCTGGAAATGTACAATGTGTTGGTTTTCAGTCTTCATTCTCTATGGGGTGTTTTATTTTCAGCTATTAAATTTGAATGACCATTTCTCATCAGCTGAACTGCAATTGAGTTCATAAAGCTGTTCGTGGGCTACATTGATTCTGTATATTTTCCCCAGTTTTTGCACCTTAAGCAGGACAGATTTTTGTTCCAGTAAAATGTTCACTCTCCAGACCATCTGGCTCTAAACACTGTTCCTGCTAGTAATTGCTTGATTCAGTGCATTATGGTGTCCCTGTTGTCAATCTCTTTTTGCTTTAAAAGACCCCTCACATAGGAATGGTACTCCAACTGTCAATCTTTGTTTGTCTTTTAAAAGCCCTTCACATGTACAAATAAGCTCTCTCTCTCTCTCTCTCCCCCCAACAACAAAAAAAAAAAAAAAAGTAGTAACTAGTGTAAGCGTTCATAGATAATAATGAGAGTCAGATTGGCAAGACTGGTACAAAAAAGAATTGTCCTAGCAGTCAGTACAGTAAAGGCATGAAAATATTTATATCTTTCACTGGCTCTGGGGAACTAAACAATAAAAGATTGCTTAGCACTTAGAAATCATTTGAATTTAGATGCCCATAAGAATGAAAAATCAATTAATAGTGCAAAGTCTTTTACAAGACACACAGTGTCCTTTTTCACTGCAAGTGCAGAAACTCCTTTTGTGCAGAAAGCCCTGGCTGTATAAAAGCAGCACATCAGTCTAAGATCTTTGGGAAGGTACACTGAGTGCATAATTGGAAATCAATTCTTTCATACTTGTTACCAACTAGGGAATGAGGAAAAGTGAAACATAAAGTCCAGGGCCCATTATTCTCTCACACATGCAAGAAATCAGAGAGCCAGCTCATTTTGGGACCTACCCAACAGAATTTCAATTGGTCAAATCATGAATGATCTTTCAGTCTCCTCTCCTGGAATGTTAACTAAGATTCTATCCTTCCTAGAGAAATCTCTGGTATGAATTGATTTGATTATCTGTGTCCAAAATATGAATGATTTGAGTACTAACAACTAATGGCTTTATTTTGCTTCTCTGCATTTGATTATAACAAATATCAACCTTTTCTTCTTTACATCAATAACACAAAGAGTTTTGAAACTGAAGAAACTAAAAACATCACAATCTTCTGCTCTGTATAACTTATTACTTGAAACCCATTTTTGCACTAGAGGAAGATGAGTAAAGTAGTGTGGATGCTGAAAAACTTGTGTTGTTGCTTTTGCCAAACAAGCTTTTCATTGCTGCTGCTGATGATGATGCTAAAACTCCAGTAGAGTTCTTATTTTCTCGAGCATCATTCGCCGGAGATCCTTTGAGAAGCACATCAACCTTGGCATATTCCTCCCTTTCATGTTTAATTTCCTTTAGCATTGCTGCCACATCTTTCATAGTTGGTCTTTCATCAGGGGTTGAGTTTACACATAACAAGGCTATGCCCAATGCTTGCATCATTTCCTCTATCTCTGATTCTGGTCTAGATAGTAGGCTTGGGTCAAGGACTTCAATGCTTCCCCTCTTCTGTCTTACCCAATCCACTACATGTAGCCCATCTGGTATTGTTGGATCTATTGGCTGCTTCCCTGTCAAGACTTCCAACACAACAACACCATAGCTGTAAACATCACTCTTCTCTGTGATCTTCATCATGTATCCATATTCTGAAAAGGAGCAGTGAAGTTAGCTCAAGTGGCTAATTGGCTTAAATCATGCATTTATAAGTGATCATTAACATGAAAATCATGTGATTGTTTGTGAATTTTAAACAAAATGGCATAACAAAGTAATCAAGTTAAGAGAAACATGAAACTAACTGTATGTGATTAGAGAAGAACACTTACCAGGAGCAATGTACCCATAAGAACCAGCAACTGTGTTGGAGGACCGAGCAAAATCCCCATCGTCAATGAGTTTGGCTAGGCCAAAATCAGCAATGTAAGGCTCAAACTCAAGGCCAATGAGGATGTTATTTGCCTTGATATCCCTGTGAACAATTGGAGGAACACAATCATGGTGTAAATAGGCAATGCCTTGGGCAGCTCCCAACAATATTTGGTACCTAACTTCCCATTCAAAGGCATGTCCTGTCCTCTCATGGAGGATACTGCCCAAGCTTCCATTGGGCATGTAATCATACATGAGCAATCTTGTGTGCTTGTTCCAGCAACAACCAAGGAATCTAACAATGTTCTTGTGACGGATTGAGCCAAGTGTTTTGACCTCCGCTGAGAATGAATCGCGAACTCCACATTTTTCATCATTACAACATCCATTGTCTGCAGCAACTGTTGTTGGCCAGAGCTTCTTCACTGCAATGACTTCACCATTGTCCATATCAGCACGATAAACAACCCCAGAACACCCTTTTCCTATTACATTGGCATCCACTAAGCATCTAAGCACTTGCTCAACTGAGAAATTTAGCTTCTGGAATGGAGTAAATTGCCAAGCCCATGAGTTCCCCAATTCTGAAATCATTGTCGTCTCTAATATCTCTTCGAGCTCTAATCACTGCAATGATCCCCATAACCACCATTGCAACTGTCAGGGTGATCAGCAATGCAATTGCTAGCTTAAGCCTCCGTGACCGCCTTATGTCATTTTGATTTCTTGCTAGTCCTGTGTTGCTAACATCACTCAAAAAACACGAGTCCCGGTTGGAAGAACAAAGGCCTTCATTTCCAGCCAAGTCCATTGGTGATAACTGTCTGAAAAGTTTGTTGTCTGGAAGATAGCCGGTGAGCTTATTGTAAGACACATTAAGAGAGACAAGATTATCAAGCCCAGCTAGTGGACTCAAATCTCCATCAAGCTGGTTATGTGAAAGGTCTAGTATGGAAAGCTTGTTGAGTGCTGATATTTGAGGTGGGATGTGCCCAGAGAGTCCATTGCAGCTCAAATTTAAAGCAATTTCAAGGGCTTCAATCCTACCAAGTTCCACTGGAATGCTTCCAGTGAGCTTGTTGCTGCTAAGGTCAAGCAATTGCAGACTCAAACACAGGCCAAGCGATGAAGGTATTGATCCAGAGAACGAATTCCTGCTTAGAATGAGCTTGTTCAATGAAGCAAGACGAGCCAAGCTTGCTGGTATCTGGCCAGAAAATTGATTAACTGATACATCCAAGACTTGAAGTCCTGATAGTGAGGACAATGTACTAGGCAATGGACCGTCTAAAGTATTGTTGCTGATGTCTATCATTTGTAGCTCTGTGCAACTCCCAATCTCATCAGGCACTGACCCGGAAAGGCGATTCCCAGACAGATCAAGAAAGTTCAAGCTCCTAAGGTCTCCAATAGCTCTAGGAATCCCTCCAGCGATCCTGTTGTCTCCAAGCCTTAGCCGAACAAGAGAGCTGCAGTTACCAATATTTGGTGGTATCGAACCCGAAATGTCATTGGAAATCAAGAGAACCTTAGTGAGGTTTTTCAGCTGAAACAAGCCAGCAGGTATGCTACCAGTGAGTGAATTGTGGGACAAATCTAGTGCTTGGAGATTACTACAACTAGCCAAACTTGCAGGAATGCTTCCTTCAAGCTGGTTTGCCCAAGCAAAGAACACAGTCATCTTTGACAACATCCCAATCTCTGATGGAATCAAACCGGATATCTGATTAGTATCAAGCTGCAACTGCATCAAGTTTGTAAGATTGGAAAGATTCGAAGGAATCGAACCGGTGACATTGTTGTCACTAATCATGAACTCCTCAAGCTTTGAAAGCCCTCCTAAAGATAATGGTATGGTACCAGATAGAGAATTTAGAGAAAGATCAATCATCCTCAAGCTACTACAATTCCCAATCTCCTCTGGGATTACCCCAACAAGACTATTCTGCCACAACATTAATTGATCCAGCTTCTGCAGCTTACCAAGCTCTGGTGGAATTGAACCAGACAAACTATTTTCATAAAGAAACAAGTTGACAAGCTCAGAACAGTTACCTATTTCAGGAGGAATTTCACCAGAGATCATAGTGGTATATATGGACAGTGTCTGAAGCTTGCTAAGCCTACCGAATGAGGCAGGCAAAGAGCCGGAAACTTGGGTATCAGCCAACCCCAAAACAGTCAAATTGCTGCAGCCTCCAAGCTCCTCTGGGATTCTCCCACTAATGTATTTGTTCCCTCCTGCTCTGAGCACTTCAAGACTTGTAAGCTTCCCAAGTTCTGATGGAATAGACCCGGTTAGTCGATTATCGAAAAGCACAAGGTTTTTCAGGCCAATACAGGTGCTTAGCTCAACTGGGATTTTCCCAGTGAGCTGATTGGAGTTCAAAATCAAGTCTTGGAGATTTTGAAGCTTCCCAATGCTTGCAGGGATAGAACCCACGAGAGAATTTGAGCTGAGGTCAATGACTTGTAGCTCAGTGCAGCCACCAATGTCATTGGGGATGGTTCCAGTGAGATTGGCACCAGAAATGACAAGTTTGTGAAGGGAGACAAAGGAAGAGAGATTGGATGGAAATGGAAGCTCTAGAGGGACAGATTGGATTGTGATTTCTGTGACAAGGCCCTTTGGAGAGCATGTTATGGAGGACCAGTTGCACGGATTAGAATCAAGGATATTCCAGTTAGAAAAGAAAGAAGGTGGCGGTGAAGTAGAAGAGTGGAGCCAAGAGAAGAGAAGAGAAGCTTCATTGTTTGTGGCAAAGACAAAGGGAGGTGTGTAGAGAAGAAATAGTGTGAGACACAGAAAAACAGAGAATGAAGAAGAAGAAGAAGAGTAGGAGGAGTTGTAGAAGAAGGAGAAGGATTGCCTCGAGCTGGGCAGCATTGTAGACATTTGCCTCAATTTCCAAACCTTTCTTCTCGGGTTTGCATCATTTGGGTTTTGCAGCCTCTCTCTCTCTCTCTCCTCTCTCTCTCTCTCTCTCATCTCTCTCCTCTCTCTCTCTGTGTTTTTGCTTTCTTGCTTTGAACTCAAACTCAAGGACCAGTACACTAGTTTTCTACAACTATACTATACAAAGCGAAGCACAGAACGCAAACAAACGCACCTTAACCAAATAAACAAATCAAAGAAATGAAAACCATTGCCTTGAGATCAACAAACACTCTGCACCACCACCACCCCACACCTTATGCCTCTCTCTCTCTCTCTCTCTCTCTCTCTCTCTCTCGCTCTCTCTCTCTCTCTCAATAGAAAATTGAAGGGGTTGCTAAGCTTGGTGGGTTCACGCACAGGTTAAGGGAGACACTAGATGGCAGAGACCCATGAATTTATATATTGTATGTATTTCTTCTCTGTATGCATGATGAGAGATGAGCTGCTTATTTTAATGTAGTTTTTGACTCCATTAGATTAAAAGTGAGGAAAGCAGTTAGCTCCAACTCCAAGCCAATGTCATTTTTCTCTCAATCTGAAGCCAACCATTATTTAAATGCACAAACAGACACTCTGCCTAATCTCACACTCACACATTTGGTGATTGAAAGCTTTTCTGGGCTTCAGTTACATTTCAATCTTCAACTGGCCTTTTCTCTGAGTCTCTGATCTCTACCATCCATTTATAGGATCCCATTTTCTCTTTTACCATGTTTCCAAAATGAACGTTTTGTTTACATGTTTTTGCTATATAAATTGTCGTGAAAAATGAAGATAAAGTTGCACTTGCTATTTTATTTCAGGCAGTGGTCCATGTACATGATAATCTTATAGGGTACTTTTTTCTTTGTTTTATTTTATTAGGGAACGCAATTATGGTTCAATTTTAGAAAATGAACACTATTTGCAAAGAGGTCGAACATCTATAAAAGGGAATAGATTACAAGGGACCTTACCATTTATTTTAGAGCAATGCTTTGCATTGGATTAGGACTAGATGAAATGTTCAAACTATTCTAAACTTATTTTAAATTAAATAAAAAAAAAAAAAAAAAAAAAAAAATCATTTTCAGTCTTTCCTTTTCGGGTCAAGTTTGATTCGCGAGAGTGAGAAGTGCATAATGGTTTAAATTATTTTAGGAAAAATGTACATGCCTGGAAAAGCATTGGACATGGATTAAATTAACCTATATCCTAATTGAATCCAATTGAAATTCATATCATAAACATATTGTTAGTTTTAAAATATAATCGGTGAACCGATAATATAAAATTCGAAAACAAGGCTTAAGTAAAAAATAGGCTTAAATGCAAAAATGGTCCCTGTGTTTTATCATGTTGGCCAATTTAGTCTATGTGTTTTCAATTTGGCCAATTCGGTACCTAAGTTTAGGACCGTTAGCCAATGTTATCCCTTCCGTTAAATTTTTGTTGAAAAAATTAAAAACTATTTAAATATTAATTTTAAAAAATAACTATTTGAATACAAATTAAAGTTCAATAAATAAGAGCAAAACTAAAAAATCAAAATGTAAAACAAAAAAATCAAAAAAAGAAAGACACCAACTCTAATCCCAACCACCGCCACCACCTTCAATCTCACCACCAGCCACCATCTCCAAATCCCAGCCACAATTCACCACCCTTCTCTCTTCTCTCTCTCTCCCAACAACAACCCACCACCTCAACTCCGATCAACCTCACTATATATATATATATATATATCTCTCTCTCTCTCTCTCTCAAGAACAATCCTTACCTTCACGTTTCTGAATGTTTCGGTAGGTAGTCTCCTGTGGGGATTTCCTTGTATTAGTTTTTGGTTTCGTTTGTTTCTCTCCCTCTTGGTCTTGCCCCTCCGCTTATCACTCTCCTTCCCACCTCTCCATTCGTTGGGCAAACCATCCCCTCCCCGACAACATTTTTTTTCTTCAAGTTTCTTGTTTTCTCATGTTATGATTTACTTTTCATGAATTTTTAATAGTTTTAGATTAATTTTAAAAAGTTTTATAGGTTTTTAAAAGACACAAAAATGTTTATTATGTGTATTTAACAACAAATTTAACGGAATGGACAACATTGGCTAACGGTCCTAAACACAGGGACCGAATTGGCCAAATTGAAAACACAATGACTAAATTAACTAAGGTAGTAAAACATAGGGATCATTTTTGCATTTAAGCCTAAAAAATATAGAAACCCTAAATTCTATAATATTCTTAAAATTTAATTGACAACAGAACTTGAGACATCTTCCAACATTTAAAAATGCTAGTTATATTCTCATTTCTACTTATTTTTTTCTCCCCCCCCTTCAACTTCCCATCCATCAAACAATGTTTTGTTTAGGATTATCTATGTGATAGGTGGAAAATTGTTGAGTCATCTATACATTATCAAATAAATGGATTAATATAATATTTCAATTAAACACTAAAATGATAACGATGATAATCAAATGATTAAACTATTTTCACTGAAAATCAACCAACTATTTTCAGTAAAATATGATGGCATGAGAACAAAGTGCAAGATTAGAATGAGAGAAAATAAAAGGAGAAGATAGTAAACATTCTTCAAATACATTAGGATGATTGAAAACTATTCAAGTAGAAACATTTTTGTTTATATTTTACATCTCATTTTTTGTTTTTATTTTTATTTTTTAACTTGGGAAACTAGGGCCTTTGTTTTCTTTCCTTATGCTATTTAACCAACTTTAATTTGGTAATTCTATTTAAAGTTTGATGGGAATGTCCATGAAATAACTAATTTGAACCAATGCCATTTAAAGTTTGTTCTACTCAATTCTAAAGAAAGAAAGAAAGTTGGTTCTACCCATAAATGGGTCAACTGAAATCCAAATGAATCTGCAGGCAGCTTCATAAGTGGGTCAAACCAATTCAATCTATAATTTTATGGGCAGGCATGTAGTCAATCCATGAGTCCTTCAGTAAAAACTGGTTCAATATGTTTAGAATTTAATGCAGGGGAAGTCAATCGTATGGTTCTTAGACAATACAAGAGAAACAAGATCCCTTGCATAGCAATTCTCCATTGGTTTTATACCATAAAAAGGTTAAAATATTAGACAAATAGCAGAGGCATGATAAAAAATAAAAAAAACCTCATAAATCCCATGCAGTCCTCTAACTAGAGAAACACTTGTGTTGTACAGGAATAACATTATTTTGCTATCCCTGGTTAATCGCAGCATAGCACACGTGATAATTTTTTCACGTGACAATCTATGATTGGTTGGGAATAGTAAAATAGTGATATCCCCGTTATACAAGTTTTTCTGCTCTAATTATGCCTATGTTGAGCACATAACAAAGATTGGTCTTCAAGATCTTAGACCAGTCCTGACTAATCACAGTCCTCCTCAGCTTCAATTTCACCACCAATGCAACATCACAACATGTAATTCTTCACAAAAAGAAAAGGAAAAGAATAGTTTTAAATCTAAGCAAACAACAAGATAATGCAATTTAAGAACGGTTATTGAGTTTGTGCCAATATTAATACAAGTTTGATGGGAAATTCTGTGACAATTTCTGAACATGTATATTTATGCATGTGAATTGTAAGAGTAGAGGGTGGAAACGATGATGGTAGATTGCTAATTCAGCAAGATTGTGCTACACAAAGCCATGCGCCTTAAGCGTGACTTAACATTTTGTATAAATTATTAGATCTTAATACGTGTTAATTCACGCGCTAATCAAGTCGGTATGGACAGTATGTAGTATTTTTTTTCTTTAAAAAAAAATAATAATTCTGACAAATGTAAGGGTATCATCCTTTGAAAAATGGGATTAGAACAGGTTGCCGTTAGATCCAATGGCATTTTTGGGCTGTGCATCTTCAGCATTCAGTATTTTACACAATGAGCACAGAGTTTTTAATTGTGATTTGTGAATGCTCTCAAGAATTCAAGACTTTCTGAAGCATGCCTATTTTAATATATATAGCTTAGAATAGTATTGCTTAGTTTATACTTTCAATATTATATTTTGGAGATATATTTTATGCGGAGAAAAACTTGTGAGCAGCACTTCACAACATCACGTGAGTAGCACGTAACTATATATGAGATACGTGGTATACAACGTTTTACCTATCTTATAGGAGTCACCAACAACATTCAATCAATGCGGCCCCACCTAGATTCATCAGTCAAATTTTACTTTCTACCAGACTTTTGTTAATGGGTTTAAATCTTTTTTTGCCCTTCCTTTCTTTGAATAAAAAGATCCTAAACCATTATATGAATTTGTCTAAGTACAACATTAGTTTTTAGTTTAGCTATATTTTTTTATGTTGAATATATCTTAAGTTTAGTTCATGTCCCATTATAATAAAAGAAGAGCACGTTATGCATAATGCTTAATAATATTTTCTAAATACGATGAATAAAACAATGCAAAGGAATTGAAATATAAGTCACGAGACTTGTTTCCTTCTTAAAATATATTGGATTAAGAAAATATGTGAGAGATCATGTGGCCTAAATATCACATTCCACAATCATGAAAAGAAGGAAAAGAAAAAGAAAAGATAGGATGGGAAGTGGGTTTGAAAACAAAACCATATGTGATAAAATAATTAGGGTTTTTGGAAGGAAATGGGTTTGAGTGGATTGGTTTTGGTAGCTTTAACTCAGCCCTTTAGCAGAAGACAACAAGACCAAAGACACATCCCTCATTTTGAGGCCAATCCACGTGAGAATGGGGAATCCAAATATTTCTTCCCCTAATTTCTTTCTGTTTTTCTGACCAAACCAAACCCCCTTTTGAACAAAACACTGTGTTTAATAATAAACTAGTACGGTCACAAATTTTATAGTAATTTATGAAATGTTATATTATATACTACAACTATATAGTATAGTGGATTTAATTTATTTTATATGACCATAAAGTGACAGAAAATAAAATAAAGGTGAACGGCGCTGCTGCTTGAAGGCCCCTATTTTAAGGGTCGTGACTTTGGGAACTTCCCTAGTGGAATCTATACACGTTGGGTTTCTGTCGCCACCTCACAAATCTTTTCAAAGCAAATATGTAAATTAGAATATATACATATAATTGGAATCTATACAAGTTCACAACTTCAAACTGAAATGAAGAAGTTAGTAGAGTTGTTATTGATTTTCAGATATGAGGATCAATTCTTTCTAGTAATCTTAAGTTCATAATTTATCAGATATGTACGTCAACTCAAATATGATTACATACATTAGTCGTTATTGAGTCTGCCTTTTGACACAACTAAATAAACATATTGAATTAAATTGATATGTACTCGACATGAACACAAAATGATATGACACAACATAATTGAATTATGACCCTTACTTTTTCTGATATCTTCATCTTGATATGCAAAACTAGCCAGCCCATGAAAATATATCTTCATGTCTTTTCCCCAACCACCAAACTGAAGAAAAAGAAGATGATCCCAATTTCACTTGAAGCAAAACTCTAATAACTTTTTTAGCTGCCTAGCTAGTAGCACTAGCCATAAATGGCTATCATGTCAACTAACAAGCTAAAGCTCAGTTGTGTGGAGGGACTGAAAAAACATGAGAAAAACTCTCATGGAACTAGGATATCAAAATAGTGCTAAGTTGGTCGGAGATAGCAAAACAATGTCATCCCCGATACATGTAAGTTTTTTTTTCCAACCACGGGGATGAGTTGTGTGAGTAATTTGTGACATGACCTTCCACATGAATTTGTATCATTATTGAGTTTCAATAGCGTACCTACAAACAAGATCAAAGCACAAGCCACAAAAGCTTTTCTGCTCCTTTCCATGTTGCTTTTCTAAAAGCTTTCAAAAATGGTGACACCAAAACTATGAGCATGCATGTGTCTTCTTGGGCTTGATTTATATTGGACTCGGAAGCCTGTGATGTTTGGGCTCACCAAAAAATACAAGAAAAAAGAGCAAAGTAGTTTCTAGCTTCACCTAATAACTTTAATCAATACACCAATGCTCTAACGGGATCTAGATATGTCTGGAATTTCCATTGAATCCCTTCATTCTTCAACAGGACCAGAATTGGTACTCAGGGATGCCAGGTTGCTGGTTTCCTCTAGGCTCATGTTGTTGAGAACTGACATTAGATGAGGCCCTATCTCTTAATCATTGGATCAAATTGTTTAGTTTGATCGAACGATTAAGAGATAAGACTTTATCTAAGGATCTTAGATAAGGCCAACATTATAGAATGACTCGTTATGTGTGACTTAATTTCCGATTTCGGTTGCATGCATTTGAATTGAGGATAAGCATGTTGGGTTGGGCCCATCTTTTACTTATCTAATTTGGGCCTTCCAAAGTGGACATGCCCAACGTGCAGTTGACACCCAAGAAAAAGGCCAGATCCCCAAATTCATGTTTTGGTCACATTTTTTATTCAATTAAAAGAAGGAAAATTGTATGCTCACAATTCACAATTGACATGTTAAAATGTTATTTGTCAAAACTATGATGTTAATGGTTTTTGGAGTCTCGTCGCATGCAAATTGCAATAGGTCGTCTCCCTCGGTTGATTCCACGAGACATCCTTTTTATATTGCACACAAAAGAGAATTGGCGTCCCTCCCTTGCACCCTTGACTTGAGTCAAAACCCAAAATAGCCAAAGGGCCTCTGAGACCGAAGTGATCAGCTGACGATAAAGAAACAAGGCGGGAAAATGGCGCTGCTGGGAGCAAGAGGAAGTGGGCTGGTGCTGCCAAAGCCGGTGACTTTTGTGACTGGCAACGCTAAGAAACTCGAAGAAGTTCGTGCCATCTTGGGCTCCTCCATCCCCTTTCAATCCCTCAGGCTTGACCGTACGCACAAATTGCAAACCCTCTCCTCCTCCTCCTCCCCCTTTTTCTCTAATTTTTTAATTTAATAACTTGGGTTTTTGTTTTTTTGGGTTTTGGCAGTGCCAGAATTGCAAGGCGAACCGGAGGAAATCTCCAAAGAAAAGGCTAAGTTGGCTGCTCTTCAGGTTCTTCTTCTATTTCAATCTTATATATATATATATATATATATGTACCCATATATGCATATACATATATATTTTTTATAATGTGAATGATGCTATTGTATGGATTGGTAGGTAAATGGTCCTGTTCTTGTGGAAGACACTTGCCTCTGCTTCAATGCCCTCAAAGGTCTACCTGGTTAGTGCTCCCTTCTTATTTCTCTTTCGCTCTCTGTATTTTGCTTGATTTTTCCCCCCCTTCTCTTTTTCTTTCTGTATATTGGGATTATTTATTTCTGATGGGTGCTTTTAAATTCAATGCAGGACCTTACATGTAAGTTTTTCATCTTGCTTGCTCTCTCCAGGTGTTGTTCTATTTACCTGCTTTCTATTTTACTTTAATTTTTAGTAAAGTACAGATTTAAATTAATTTAATTACTACCGGTTCATGTTATTAGTAGGTTTTATGAGTGAATACTAGTGATTGGTTACTGTTTAACTTATTTTCTAATTTCAAAGAATGAATGACATTCAATGGATGACACTATTAGAGACATTCATAACCTATCCCCTAATGATCTTGCGTGATATTGATAGTGGTAAAAATTTGGGCACAAACCACCTCTTTCTAGTATAGCTTTTATTAACAGAGAAATTTGATACATCATATCTTTGGTTCGGTCTATTAGCAGAGGGTAAGAGGTTTTATGGTTGGTTGGTTAGTTTGTCATGACTCATACCCAAAGGCGGGGATGGAATCAATAAAGAGGGTTTAAAGATTGAATCTCTGGAATCTAAATAGGGGATTTCCCTTGACGTATACTCTATATTTCATATTGTTATAGATTGTTCATTTGGTTGTGTGTATTGTTATTTGCATTGGTCATTTGGTTGTGGTGATTAATTTTTTTCCCCCTTGTTTTCCCTATTCATTTTGTTTATTATTAAATGTGTAGGCCTCTCTCTTTCATGATATGGTGTTTGGAACTTGGAGAATTCTGTTCCTTTTAAAAAAAATATATATATATAAACTTTTCCTTCACTCTCTCCCCATTCTTATTTTACAAATTTATAAATAAACCCAATTCTAGACATGTATTTATAAAAAAACCCAAGCACTATTTAAACATAGAAACACACCCAAAATCAACCCCAAAGTCAACTTTTTGGGTGTGTTTATAAATGGGTTTTGAGTGTGTGTAATGATGAGTTTTGGGTGTGTGTATATGTTTAAATAGTGCTTGGGTTTTTTTATAATTTCAACCCCCATTTTGGGTGTTTTAGTGAAACTCCTTATTTTCTCACTTCTTGTGGTATTTGATGCTTCATGTTGTTTTCTGGTGCAAGATGTTAATTTCATGCATCTTGAATTTGATGACAGTGCTTATACTACAAAACATTTTATGCTTATCTTTTCTACTAATGTAAAATAACCATTTTGTGGCATTTATGGACAATTTCTTTCTTACCCCTCTGTTAGTCTGGCTTTATGTTTTTTTAATATTGAAAGGCTACAAAGTATTCTGCTTAAGTGCTTGATCTATTAATGGTAGGTTCTTATCTTCTTTTTTCTTCAGGCTTCAACTTCTTGCTAACCTCCCCAACACACATCCCTTTCTTTTCTTCTTCTGTTGCCTAGTTCCATTTACCCTCTAGTAGATTGATCAACATGTGTTGAACACTTCTGCAATAGCATACATTGATAACTTTAGAATAATTCTCTCTCTCTCTCTCTCTCTCTCTCAGGGCTAGAATTTGTTTACCTGTTTTTGTAGAAATTGTAAAGCATGGCTTAGACTCTCCATGCTTTCCCTCAAAGTTTATTATTAATTGTTATATCATCATTTAGAACTTTACCTTTTCAATGTGGGATATACTTGGAGAAAAGGTGTTGTTTGTCTAAAGCACTTAGCCATTTCAAAGAATTGTAGCTAAATATCGGTAACTCTTGATCATGAAGATATATTGGATTGCTGAAGGATTAGTGCAAGCTGAAAATTCCAAGGTGAGAGAGAGGTGAAAAATGTCTTATGGATGGAATGTTGAGAGAAAATAAAATAGTATTTTTATCTTTACATTTGGCTTCAAAAGTTTTCAGAATTTGAGAAAGTAGTATTGTTGTTGCTGCTGCTCCTATTATAGTTGCGAAAATAATTGGAGTCTGAGGGAACAAATCCTTGGTGAGCACATTATGATTCTGTTCCAATTTTTATGCCTTTCAATCCTTTATCATATTTAGGAATGCATACCTACTTTTCTCTGGCCTTTGCAGCCTGATGGCTATTTGTTATTGCTGCTTCTCTCTGTTGTTTCATTAAATTTGGCAGTTTATTGTAACTTTTCTTGTTGCTGCTCCTTTTCAGCCTGATGGCTATTAAAACTCTGGTTTGAAAAACATAAAGGCATTATTAACAAGTAACAAATATGTGATCCTAATATTCTTTACAACAATGCAGCAAGTGGTTCCTGCAGAAGCTTGGACATGAAGGTACTTATCGTGCACTTTCCTGTTTATTTTTGTTCCCAATGCTTCTTTATTACTTTTTATGAAAATGTTTGTGGTTCTATTTTTCTCAAATGTGTCTTTCATTTTCTTTAGGTCTCTACAATTTGTTGATGGCATATGAGGATAAGTCAGCTTATGCATTGTGTTCCTTCTCTTTTGCCACTGGACCTAGCGTTGAGCCTATTACATTCCTGGGTAAAACTCCGGTATGTAGAGAGTTAGTTTCTAATCCAAATTGTGTCTGCTTTTTTCTTTTCTTTTATTCTTTTGCTATATTCCCCTGTAGAAGGTTTGTATACTACCTATGTTTAACATTTTGAACATGGTTTTGGGGCCATCATATGCCGCTTGATTGTAACTTCCGCCCAAGAAAAATGTTAATGTTCTTAGGTTATATGACAACATTTTTCTATTCAGTTAGAATGACATCCAAGTAAAACATGCAAACTGTTGACTCATCAGGCAAATATTGGAATTTGAAATTTGAAATTTGTGTCCTTTTTAAATGAAAAAGAATATTAGTTGTTGGAAATGGTTATACAGGATGGCTAACACTTGCTAATGTGGCACTAACATGCAATTTGTGGATGAATTCTAGGGGAAAATAGTTCCGGCAAGGGGACCGACCGATTTTGGATGGGATGCAATGTTCCAACCTGATGGTTACGACCAAACGTAAGCTCATCTTTATTACTTCTCAACTTTTACTGTCTTCCTCCGTGGTTCATAGTAATACTTGCAGCTGAATTTCGTTATTTGTCTTGCTGTAGTTATGCCGAGATGCCGAAGGAAGAAAAGAACAAGATTTCTCATCGCTCCAGAGCTCTTGCACTGGTGAAGTCTCACTTTGCTGAAGCTGAGTACACTTTCCAGACTAACTCTCTGTAAGAGTGAATTTTCCTTATCTTGTTGCAACATAAGACGCTTCCAAAGTATTGCAAGTTTTTTTCTATTAGTAGCAGCGTTTCCAGTTCCCTGTAGGAGAGGATAGTGTGGAGGAACAGCTTTCTCGCATATGCTATAAACTTTTATAACAGTGATTACACACATTTCAGACAAAAGTATTTATGAACTAGATATAGAAAAAGAATAACTCTATTTCGAACCATTTCAGACAAGTATTTCTGTTCTGCCCCATATAGTGATGCAATCTTTAAGCAATGTGAATTACCTATTTTATACTTACTGCACAAGAAACACTTGAAATAACTTGCTCTAGCTTTATGCTGCACCAAAACACTTGAAATGACTTTGCCGAGCTTTATTGTCAATCAAAAGCATTGCCGATTGATCATCCGAATTACTGTTCATGGTGTTCTCTTACATTGTACATTGACCATTTTACACAGACAGCGTTAGTTTCCATTCTTTATTTCCTTTCTCTGAAGTTCAGCTGCAGCAAGTCTACATATTGTTGGTTGATCTTAATAGGAAAATCAAGACCGATTAAAGTAGTGAGAGACTTACTGTTCAAAACAGAAGGCACGTTTCCCAAGTTTTACTTTTCAAAGCCTAAGACAAGTTTCCCAAGTTCTACTAAAACAAGATCTTTAAGAAAGATTTGGAACCTGTCGTTGTCATTCGGCGTCTGCTAGGCAGCATTCAGTGTATGTTCCAAATCTAGAGTAGGGTTCGGTGTTTGGAGAACCAGTAAACTGCAACTTACAAAGTACTTAACGAGTTAATTTGGACCACAAGTAAGATTGGGTTCACCATTAACCATTTGGATACCTTATTTTTTCTGCCAAGCAATGCTCAAAGCCAATCTTACACAACTCCTACCAAATAGGGCTGCCTCATTCGTCTTAAATTATGCTCACTAACAACTGTAGTATACGCAAGTAAAATACGTCAAATGCAGCGACTTGTTCTTAACGGTTGAAAAACCTCGTGGCAATCGAAAATGCTATACGTGGGTATTACAAATACTTGTGTTGTCATATTGCGCATTCGGACCACACATTTAGACAAAAATCAAAATGATCAACTGGTCCATATTTATGATTGGCAATATAAAATGCTTACGCTTATGATTTGCGTATATGACACTTTGTTCATCTCACCCATGTTCCTCCTAGTCACTTCAACTATTTTGGCTATACCCTTCTCAGATGGACTTTCTTTTGAAGGTCAAGAAAATTGAAAAAAACAAAAGCCTTTACTTGTCCCTTTTTTTCTGTCTTGGGAAAACGTGTCGTGATCAAGGTGAAGCCTTAACACGATCTCACTGTTTTTTCAATTGTTTTTCTGTAATGAGATTGTCGGTACAAGACGCCAGAATTCTTGCCAGGCTACAGAAGTTTTTGCTTTTATTTTGGGTTAAGTTTTGGAGAAGAGGAAAGTGAAACTCGAGTCAGAATTCAGGGGGCATATGCATATCTATAATGAAGGTTTGTTTTTTTGAACTTTAAGAAAGGACAGTTGTTGCCGTTAGAACCAATTCCCTCCCTCTTTCTCCTATTCTTCCCGCCATTATAATCAGAATATTATATTACACCACATAACATCTTTTAAAATTCTCACTCCTCACTGTTTGAGGATGCCAAACCACTGAACCATGTTGTGTTACAGGTCAAGATAGCACAACCCATCAAAAAGGAGAGCACTTTCATTTCAATTTTTCAAACCCAAATCAATAAGGCTAAGGTTGATATGTGTATAATAATAATAACGTATGTACATGCACAAGTTGGGCAGCAGAGAAAATGAGAATGAGAGATGGTCCCATCCCATGTCTATTAATTAGGGCGAATCAAAACCCTCACATGCCATATGGGGCCCTGCCTCACATGCAAATTGCTAGGCTATCTATAATCTATCCCCCAATTTCTTCATTCCATCATTTTTTTACAAACGATTGGAAACGATTAAAAGATTAATACACTCACAACTAGCTATCGAACCAACACATCACAAATATACATCGTCCTTGATATCCATGTTTCGAACTAAGGCCTCCTCTAACCAACAAAAGACAGACAAAAAGGCTAATTGGTGTCTTCATTTCATCATCTTAACACATGACATGGGACTCATCACTGCCCTTTGTTTTGTTTCCAACTTTATCAGCTATCCATGTTTGTTGGTCATATTCTGAGCCACTGCATGTTAGAGGGGAGGCCATAATCAAACATTTATTTCTTTTCTTGCCCCCACAAACTCATAGTGGGGCGTGGGGCATTTGGGACACCGCATGGAAATTAATTTGGGTCACTGAAACCGATGCACATTCTTGCATAGTGTTCAGAATATATCCGTTAGGGATATTTGGTTGCACTTGACGTTGCTTTCTTTCTCAGCGTTGGTTTGTTTGTACTTATGTAAATAAGGACTGTATACTTGGGATACAACAATTTCTCCTCCAAAAATAACCCTAGCCTATAACTTTGCAAGTTATATGACTTGAATTTCCTGAAATCATCATAACCAAGCATTAGGATATTATTTTATTTAGCCACCGGTTCTTATTCACAACCTGACAACATCTGGTAAGAAGAGAATTTCTGAATTGCACTTTTTTAGTAACAACTCTCTTTTAGTTTTTAGAAAACTATTTTCATTTCTCACTTGGAGATGTTATGTAGAGTAGATCGTCATGGATGATGGTGGGTTCAATTCTAAACATACCCATATTTCATATTGGGGTTATTACATTCCGAATCATGATTAATATGATTATTGTTTTCTTCCATTAAGCAGTTGCGTCTAGTAATTCATCATTTGGTAAAGATGATAGTGGTAAGAAAAAGGTGATTTGATTATGGTGGTTTGGTTGGTAAATGACTTGTTGTCATGTGGAGTGTTTGGGAGAGCACATGGAAGGATAACGAGTGCCGGCAGAGAAACAAACACTGATAATGAGCATAATGATAGAAAAAGAGAAACCACAATTACACAACCAAAAGTAAAAGATTGCTTCCATTGCCATTTGCCAAAGGAAAAAAGAAAATAAAAAAGGCTTAAAAGGTGAAAAAGGAACAAATCATCACTGCAATTGCTGCTATGCTCTATTGACTAAAACAAAGTCGTCCTTTCATAACTCAAATTTGACATTCATATCATACTATTGCTTGCTTGCTTGTAAGACTCTAGACAAAAGAAAAAAGAAGGAAAAACCCACAAAATCATTCATATCCTATAAAACCCAAATGTATGCAGACAAAAACACTGACACTGGGAGGAAGAAGAAGATAGACACACAAACGGTGGTCAGAACTTGGAACTTGATGGGATGAAACAGAATGAGACCAAAATGAAAACAAAAAGGGAAAGGGGCAAAAGAAAAAAAAATGAACAACGCTTCTGCACCTGCTCCTAAAAATGGCATTGTATTTTTCAGTTGAAGCAGACCGAGGTTGACCAATAACAGAAAGACAATGTGGAGGGAGGCAAATGGATTGGACGATATAATGACATGTGTAAATCAATGTACACTTGCCAAATTTTTTTAAAATAGGAAAAGATGAAGGGTAGAATTCAATTGATGGAATATGTCGAAATTGGGTAGAAGCTATATAATTGGTAAAAATGGGAAATGAGATACTAGCAAGGATGGCCTCTGCGGCAGGGGAGTGCACCAGAACCTGAAGTTATGGCTCCAACCATGGCAGAGGACTTGGCTCCCAAGCTTGAGGCCCTGGCATAGCTTGCTGAAGCTCCAGCTCCGGATGGAGTGAAGTAGGCACCATTTAGAAGCAGGTCTCCTTCTGATCTCCAGTTCCAGCTCTTCCATTGGGTTGTCGGTGTCTCGACCCTCTTGGTAACCTTTAAAATGCAAATTTGTCATCAACAATCAGTTAGTATGTGAACCTCATCATGATTCATAGCAAACAACCATTAGTTGACAAGGAAATATGATTAGGACTAAATTACCTCCTTTGCAAAGGGGTTGGTTGGAGCAGCATATCTGTTGCCCTGGCTGTTGATGGTGGGCTCTGCACTTCCACCAATGGCATACATTTCCCAGTGAGTGTAGTCGTTGTTCACCACATGGAAATACCCGTGCCTACACCTGCATTGTCCATAGTCCATGTCTTAATCTTATGAGAACCAAAAACGAATCGCGGTGCAACAAATTGGTATTGCATTTCTGCTGTCAATAAGCCAATCCGATTTCATTATTGAACTGAAGACTTACCTTGGCATTCTTTGGATAAGTCCCTCCCCAAAGTGGTTGTAAGCAATTGTCACTTGCATTGCCTTGTCTCTGGTATAAGAGTCACTGTGGCCCAACAGCATCACCTGGTTTTCAATAACATAGATATCAATGTCAAGATTAAAACAGAAAAGTAAACACATGGAAGTAAATAGTAATTAGAGATTCAGAAGAATTTACAGACCTCATTGTGGTGGGTAAAGTGGTTGTTGGAAATGGTAATTGCAGTTGAGCCCATGACAGCATCAACAAGACCATCAGCACAGTTGGAGAGAGAATTGTGGTCAACCCATATATGGCTGGACCCGAAGATGGAGACAGCATCACCATCAGCCATTGTCCGCCACCCAAAATGAGATGGAGAGCTCCTCACCAAAGCATTTCCTGTGGGCTTGCAGTCATGGATATGTAGACCATGAATTATGATATTTGTAACAAATTGGATTGTGATGCATGCTCTATTAGCAATGTGAACATTGACTCCGCGGCCATCAATGGTCTTGAAGCTGTTCATGATGAGCTCCTGCTTCAATTGTATCACCATGTCTCGCTTGAACACAATCCAGAGAGGCTCGTTCTGGATGACAGCGTGGCGAAGAGTACCGGGTCTGGGGTTTACAGGATCATCATCACCAGGGTCAGTGACAACATAGAAGCGACCATCACGACCACCAATGGCATTTCTGCCAAAACCAATGCCGCAGTCTGCAAGACGCTTGCGGTTTTTCTGCCAGTTTGGATCACAACGCCAGCAGTCATCAATTGGATTGCCAGTTCCACATGAGAAGAAGCCCAGCTTCCTTCTCTCAGTGCTGTTTCGGATACTCCTGCAATATCAACAGTGTTTCTTTCTACTGTCAACATTATTGTAAAAAACAAAAGCTCTTTCATCATAATCCAAACAAAAGCTCTTCCACAATTACAAAGAACTATTGCCTAAACATACTCTAAAAAGTTATAAAGTTAAAAGTAATTTCTACTGGGATGTTGGTGGTGGCAATTTCTCCTTAGTTTCTTCATTTGTCATGTAATGTATTTGGCAAAAACCCGAGTCACTACATGACAGGGCAGCACATGAAGAGGGGAAAAAGCAAGTATTTTGTCCATTTGTGAGGAAAATTGCTCGGTGTAACGGATAGAAAATTGCTCTCTTGATTTTGGCCCAGAAAGAGAAACAGAGTACATGTTATCCTTCTAATCATTGTTTTGGCAGCACACGGGTGAAACCTATCACATTTGGTTAAAAGTTCCAAAATGCCACCTGAGTCTATAAGATCTGAATCTATCAAAATCATAACAGCCAAAGATTTACACCAAGGATCATTAAAAGCAAGGAAAAGAGGGGTGTAAAAATCCCATAGCATCTTTATTGGCTGGCCTAATCTGTGACATAGACATGCATATACAAATCAAATTTCAGCACTTATAATAGGTGGTGTGTCCTAGACACTATCAAATTCATTACACAGACCTAAAGCTAAAAACTTGGTACCCTTCAAATGTAGGACATAGTGTATGTTTAGACAAGGAAAGAGGCATGTGGAAAAGGGAAAGTATATGCCAAGTCTAACATGGAACAGGGAAAATACGACCGACAGAAAAGGGAAAGTAGAAAATGCATAATGCAAACAACTTCAAGCATTTACAGTGCATATGACAGAAAAGGCAAAGTGAAAATGGCATAAATAGAAGGCAGGGCCAATTCATGAGAATGCAAAACTTCAGGCATTTGCAAAATTAGAAACTGAGTTAATTGAAATTTCCAATTGGGTCTCAGTTGGGTTAGGTCCAAATTCATAAGAGCTACCACCCACCAAAACCTCTCATCAGTGAATGCAGTCAAATGTTCATCTGCTCAGTTCTCTTTCTTCTTTTGAGATAAAATTTGGTTTATTTTATTATGCCCCATGTGCATTACACAGTCACATGCTCATACCAGAAAATATAGACACAGTGGTGACACATAAAAGTGTAGAGAGAGAGAGAGAGAGAGAGAGAGAGAATCAGAGAGACCCACATGTCAACCATGGCAACAACCTCCTCTGGGTCATCAACTGCATGCTTATTGAAGCTCTCACCATCCTCAGCCACCCTGAAAAAACCAATTAAGCAACAAAAAAAAAAATTGAGCAAAAACCAAACCCAGAAAAATTACCAAAACCCAATAAACCATAAACCTCCAAAACATTCACTGTCACCAAAAAAACCGTTGGGTTGGGTCAAACTGACCAATAAAAAAATTGGCGAATTGGAGAGTGACACGTTTCAGTCGCAGGAAGCAAGTAGGAAACAAAAAATAAAAGACACGCGGCTATGGAAAGCACGATTCACAGTGTGTACGAGTGCAGTGCTCGAGGCCATAGCTGAGGGGCAGACACTGTCGACTAAAAACCGTTAGGGGGCGTTTTTTGTGCAGAGGGAAGAAAAAACTAGTCGGCGAGAAGGCAGATGTAGAATTAACTGTATTGGCTGAGGGCCATTATGGAAATGTTGAAAAACGAGAAGCCACAGAGAGAGGGAATCCGAGGGGAACAAACATAACGGAATAAACGGCCCAGATCTTTAGATCCAGATCTTGACGGTTGAGATTGTTATTTGCCGTTGGGACAAGAACAGAACAGAATCATCCAACGGCTTAAACGGGAGGAGGGGACAAGCGAAACGGTTTAGATCCATCCACGTGGACAAGAACAAATAATAAAAAATAAAAGAAAGAATTAACGTTGGGAGGGGTTTTTGGTTGGGTTACGGACCTGGCCGCCATTGATGAGTTGCTTGAGCTCTGCAACTCCTCTGTTCCTCCATTTCTGCAGAGAAAAAATTCCAAAATTAAAAAAAGAACATAAATTAAAGATAATGACATGAAATTCAAGCACAGAAAATAACCAAACACCCCCATTTGTACGGACAAGTTCAAGAACTCCCTCTCCCTCTCTCTCTAGAAACCTGCAATTTCTACTAAAGTACAACGAATGTAGCTCCATTTTTCCACTAAGAAACCCCATTTCTCTTAAAGCAGCAAAGCACTCTTTTGCCTCACTCACTCAAATTCCACTCAACCAAACAAGCAGAGAAGTGGAGAGAGAGAGAGAGAGAGAGAGAGAGAGAGAGAGAGAGAGAGAGAGAGAGAGAAGCAAAAGTAAACCTGTTTCCAGAGATCTCAGCAATTGCAGCAAAGAAGCAAAGCACGAGAAGCACCGCCAAGAAAGCACCAGTAACCCATCTCTTACTCTCAAACACCGCCATTGCAATCTCTCTCTGTTTCTCTCTCTGTGTTGCTGTGAGGAGAGAATGTGAAGTGGAGCAGAGAAATTAAAGACACGCCCACACACAAACACACAAAGAAATGAATGTGAAATGCAGAGGGGGAGAGAGAGAGAGAGAGCAGAGAGAAAAACAAGTGTGAGTCAGAGAATGAGGAAGCTCACACAATCACTCCCATTTATATAGACACCCACATTGTGCACCCACTTCTTTCTTTAACGCCGTTTAGTCGTTTACAGTTATCTAACTAACACCAATAACAGTGTTGATTTTTTTTTGACTCCCCGGGATTAGGTTCACTCTAACCCAACAACCAAACAACCCCCACCACCAACATTAACTGCTCTCACCCAAACAAACACAGCACCTCTATACGTACTCCTTTTTACTTTTTACTGCTTTTTACTGCGAGACCCCCAACTAACATTTTACCGCAGGCCTATCCGACCGACTCCTTTTCTTGCCACGTCAGCCCAGGCCGTTACTGATGAGAGAGAGAGAGAGTACGGACGGTCACGGGAACAGATGTCACCGTATTCTGCTGGTTTTGCGCTACGATTAAGAAGTTAACTAAAACGCAAATTCCTTTTTCTTTTTCTTTTTTTTAATTTTTTTAATTTTATAATGGCGTGTTTGGGTCGAAATGCAATTCGAGGCGCTAATCACGGCCATAAGGCGTTGTTTGACTACCCCCATTGTTTCAAGTGGGTAGAGGGGCAATGCTTGCTTACAGCCTGTGTACGCAATATTTCTCTTTGGGTTTTATTTAATTTTGCTGTGGAATTGAAGGCATTGTTTGGTGGCAGTTTTAAGGGCTTTCCCTGCTTTTCTGTCTTTATTTTAATTTTAATTTAATTTAATTTTCTCTTTTTTGGTTGTGGCTTGAACTGTGAAGTCTCCTTATCGCTAATGGTGGTTACCAACTCACTCGATATGTCAATTTCCAGCAAATCCCCATGTGAGACAAAATTTCTATAATGCAGTGCAGAATTTGAGTCAGATTGCAATGTGGAAATTGCAAAGACAAACTGAATATTCAAATTTGGCAACAAAGACTTTGAACCATGCATATCCTGGACTAGATATCCATAATTTAGCATCATGTGAGTGTGTGCATATGTTAGCTACATATGTGAACTCTCAAGTTTTGTGACACATTTTGCCATAGATGATCATGTGTGCTAAGGTCTTGATGATCGCTCTTTTCTTTCCTTTGCAAATCTTACGTCCTTTGCCGAACATCTCCACCCAACCTACGTACCGAAGATAACAGAACTTCTCAACACCCCCCAAGTTGTATCCAGATTTGGACATCAACGCAACATGTTAATTTGAAAGCTTAAATTGAATTATAAATTACTTGAGCTTTTCTATATGTGCAAGGCAATAGATTCAAGAATGATTAAAGCTTTCACATGTTAAAACTCTCATCAGTTGGGGGTCGTATTGGTTTGGTAGGAACAGAATTGAAGCCATCAATTTCAGCTATAAATGCTAAAATGCATAGGAATTAAAAGCACGATAAATTGTGGCCAAAGCCTTCAGCCCTTTCTTCTAGCCAAAAATATATGTCTCCTTTTCGTTATCAAAATTAGTTATCTATCTCAGCTCAACACATATTTTTATCATTCATTTTACAACGTAACCTAGAGTTCTGAACTAATCGCTTTCGTTTCTTTAAAGCAATTTTTTTATTGTTTAGGATTTTAACTTAAGATCTCTTTTAGAACATAACTAATGCTAAACAAAGATAAAATGTGCGACACAAGGATAATGCATGTATTGGTGATTATCGTGTAAAAAAATGCATTTATAGATAGTTTCAAACACAAGGATGATGCAATAGAATTTCAGTACATCTTTTTATCTTCAATAGGAACCTCCCATGAAATAAATTATGAGCTACGATTCTTTTATAGTTTATGCTAAATTATTACAAGCAGAAGCAGTAAATACGTTTAAGTACTGTCTATACATAAATATATATATATGGTAGGAATGTGATGATCTAATTAGGGAATTTGTATTTTCTTGGTTCACAAGAAATTCCGTATATAATCTTACGTTCGAAACCCTACTTATCCAAGTTCAATGTGGATGTCTTTAATGGTTCTGGTTGATCCAAATTAGCCTATAGTTCTACTTATTCACCACAAGGAGACATCAACAAGTTTAAAAAGAAAAGGGCAAGTAATATCTAATTAGGGTTTTTGCTGGGTTCACAAGAAATGCCCTAATTATCTTTCCCTTTGACCCAAACTAACCCTATTTAATTACTTTAAAGTTTTACTTATTCACCGCAATGAAACACATTTTTTTAAAATAAAAAAATCGATGCAAAAAAGTAGAAAAATAAAAAAGAAACAGAAAGTTAAGTTGGACTTGGAAGTGGGAACACAGACTTGAATGTTGCTAGACCCAAGAAAATGGGCCAAATAAAGGTTAAATGGTAATTAGGCAAATGGAGTTTGAATTTTGGAGGGTTTTCACTAACACCTTTTCGGGGGCAAGATTATGTTGCCATGCAACAACCAAGTGGTTCTTATGATGGCAAACTTGTCACGCCTTTCCATTTGCTTGGTGTCTTGCCCTTATTCTCATCATTCAGTACAAAAAGGTACACAAGCACAGGAACACCATCATCATCATCTACTCGAACCAGCGCCATTGATTGTATGGACCAATCTTGCTGCATGGGTTTTGGGTTCTGAGAGAGCTTTGACTTTTTGAGTTAACAAGCTTAACTGAATCATTAACTTGTAAAAAAGTAAAAGTAAAACAATGCTATTTCTACATGCTTTTAAGACAAAAGTGTTTTACTAATTAACTAATGTCACAAGCTGTCTTAATATTTGCAAAAATTAAGATTAGAGGAGTCTTTAGTAAATTAAGAATAATCCAATTAATATTGCCCGTCGGGTTATATATAGCTCAGTTGGTTGAGCTCTTCCACCTTTACCAATGTGGGCAAAGGTTCGAAATCCCTAGGTACCCAATAAATATTTGTGTAAAACCTCTATTTATGTTTTAGTTTGTAAAACTGTTTATGATCTCTTCACTCTAAACATATTTGCAAAAATTAAGTATTGCATCTAATCAGATATGGTCCACAACATTGGTTGGAAATTATGTTGGAAAGCAAGTCTCTTGATATGTAGTTAATTAACCATAATGAATCTCTGTCCCTTGAGATTAACAACTTCCGAGTTAATTAATTCTCTCTTTTGCTTTAATAATAATCACTGTTTTTGATTAGTCAATTTGGTACGTTGATGAGTGAGATTATTGATGGAGGCCCCGCAAAACCATCAAGGATGATGACACAAAAAAAAAAAAAAAAAAAAAAAAAAAAAAAAAAAAAAAAAAAAAAAAAAAAAAAAAAAAAAAAAAAAAAAAAAAAAAAAAAAAAAAAAAAAAAAAAAAAAAAAAAAAAAAAAAAAAAAAAAAAAAAAAAAAAAAAAAAAAAAAAAAAAAAAAAAAAAAAAAAAAAAAAAAAAAAAAAAAAAAAAAAAAAAAAAAAAAAAAAAAAAAAAAAAAAAAAAAAAAAAAAAAAAAAAAAAAAAAAAAAAAAAAAAAAAAAAAAAAAAAAAAAAAAAAAAAAAAAAAAAAAAAAAAAAAAAAAAAAAAAAAAAAAAAAAAAAAAAAAAAAAAAAAAAAAAAAAAAAAAAAAAAAAAAAAAAAAAAAAAAAAAAAAAAAAAAAAAAAAAAAAAAAAGCAGAGAAATTAAAGACACGCCCACACACAACACACAAAGAAATGAATGTGAAATGCAGAGGGGGAGAGAGAGAGAGAGAGCAGAGAGAAAAACAAGTGTGAGTCAGAGAATGAGGAAGCTCACACAATCACTCCCATTTATATAGACACCCACATTGTGCACCCACTTCTTTCTTTAACGCCGTTTAGTCGTTTACAGTTATCTAACTAACACCAATAACAGTGTTGATTTTTTTTTGACTCCCCGGGATTAGGTTCACTCTAACCCAACAACCAAACAACCCCCACCACCAACATTAACTGCTCTCACCCAAACAAACACAGCACCTCTATACGTACTCCTTTTTACTTTTTACTGCTTTTTACTGCGAGACCCCCAACTAACATTTTACCGCAGGCCTATCCGACCGACTCCTTTTCTTGCCACGTCAGCCCAGGCCGTTACTGATGAGAGAGAGAGAGAGTACGGACGGTCACGGGAACAGATGTCACCGTATTCTGCTGGTTTTGCGCTACGATTAAGAAGTTAACTAAAACGCAAATTCCTTTTTCTTTTTCTTTTTTTTAATTTTTTTAATTTTATAATGGCGTGTTTGGGTCGAAATGCAATTCGAGGCGCTAATCACGGCCATAAGGCGTTGTTTGACTACCCCCATTGTTTCAAGTGGGTAGAGGGGCAATGCTTGCTTACAGCCTGTGTACGCAATATTTCTCTTTGGGTTTTATTTAATTTTGCTGTGGAATTGAAGGCATTGTTTGGTGGCAGTTTTAAGGGCTTTCCCTGCTTTTCTGTCTTTATTTTAATTTTAATTTAATTTAATTTTCTCTTTTTTGGTTGTGGCTTGAACTGTGAAGTCTCCTTATCGCTAATGGTGGTTACCAACTCACTCGATATGTCAATTTCCAGCAAATCCCCATGTGAGACAAAATTTCTATAATGCAGTGCAGAATTTGAGTCAGATTGCAATGTGGAAATTGCAAAGACAAACTGAATATTCAAATTTGGCAACAAAGACTTTGAACCATGCATATCCTGGACTAGATATCCATAATTTAGCATCATGTGAGTGTGTGCATATGTTAGCTACATATGTGAACTCTCAAGTTTTGTGACACATTTTGCCATAGATGATCATGTGTGCTAAGGTCTTGATGATCGCTCTTTTCTTTCCTTTGCAAATCTTACGTCCTTTGCCGAACATCTCCACCCAACCTACGTACCGAAGATAACAGAACTTCTCAACACCCCCCAAGTTGTATCCAGATTTGGACATCAACGCAACATGTTAATTTGAAAGCTTAAATTGAATTATAAATTACTTGAGCTTTCTATATGTGCAAGGCAATAGATTCAAGAATGATTAAAGCTTTCACATGTTAAAACTCTCATCAGTTGGGGGTCGTATTGGTTTGGTAGGAACAGAATTGAAGCCATCAATTTCAGCTATAAATGCTAAAATGCATAGGAATTAAAAGCACGATAAATTGTGGCCAAAGCCTTCAGCCCTTTCTTCTAGCCAAAAATATATGTCTCCTTTTCGTTATCAAAATTAGTTATCTATCTCAGCTCAACACATATTTTTATCATTCATTTTACAACGTAACCTAGAGTTCTGAACTAATCGCTTTCGTTTCTTTAAAGCAATTTTTTTATTGTTTAGGATTTTAACTTAAGATCTCTTTTAGAACATAACTAATGCTAAACAAAGATAAAATGTGCGACACAAGGATAATGCATGTATTGGTGATTATCGTGTAAAAAAATGCATTTATAGATAGTTTCAAACACAAGGATGATGCAATAGAATTTCAGTACATCTTTTTATCTTCAATAGGAACCTCCCATGAAATAAATTATGAGCTACGATTCTTTTATAGTTTATGCTAAATTATTACAAGCAGAAGCAGTAAATACGTTTAAGTACTGTCTATACATAAATATATATATATGGTAGGAATGTGATGATCTAATTAGGGAATTTGTATTTTCTTGGTTCACAAGAAATTCCGTATATAATCTTACGTTCGAAACCCTACTTATCCAAGTTCAATGTGGATGTCTTTAATGGTTCTGGTTGATCCAAATTAGCCTATAGTTCTACTTATTCACCACAAGGAGACATCAACAAGTTTAAAAAGAAAAGGGCAAGTAATATCTAATTAGGGTTTTTGCTGGGTTCACAAGAAATGCCCTAATTATCTTTCCCTTTGACCCAAACTAACCCTATTTAATTACTTTAAAGTTTTACTTATTCACCGCAATGAAACACATTTTTTTAAAATAAAAAAATCGATGCAAAAAAGTAGAAAAATAAAAAAGAAACAGAAAGTTAAGTTGGACTTGGAAGTGGGAACACAGACTTGAATGTTGCTAGACCCAAGAAAATGGGCCAAATAAAGGTTAAATGGTAATTAGGCAAATGGAGTTTGAATTTTGGAGGGTTTTCACTAACACCTTTTCGGGGGCAAGATTATGTTGCCATGCAACAACCAAGTGGTTCTTATGATGGCAAACTTGTCACGCCTTTCCATTTGCTTGGTGTCTTGCCCTTATTCTCATCATTCAGTACAAAAAGGTACACAAGCACAGGAACACCATCATCATCATCTACTCGAACCAGCGCCATTGATTGTATGGACCAATCTTGCTGCATGGGTTTGGGTTCTGAGAGAGCTTTGACTTTTTGAGTTAACAAGCTTAACTGAATCATTAACTTGTAAAAAAGTAAAAGTAAAACAATGCTATTTCTACATGCTTTTAAGACAAAAGTGTTTTACTAATTAACTAATGTCACAAGCTGTCTTAATATTTGCAAAAATTAAGATTAGAGGAGTCTTTAGTAAATTAAGAATAATCCAATTAATATTGCCCGTCGGGTTATATATAGCTCAGTTGGTTGAGCTCTTCCACCTTTACCAATGTGGGCAAAGGTTCGAAATCCCTAGGTACCCAATAAATATTTGTGTAAAACCTCTATTTATGTTTTAGTTTGTAAAACTGTTTATGATCTCTTCACTCTAAACATATTTGCAAAAATTAAGTATTGCATCTAATCAGATATGGTCCACAACATTGGTTGGAAATTATGTTGGAAAGCAAGTCTCTTGATATGTAGTTAATTAACCATAATGAATCTCTGTCCCTTGAGATTAACAACTTCCGAGTTAATTAATTCTCTCTTTTGCTTTAATAATAATCACTGTTTTTGATTAGTCAATTTGGTACGTTGATGAGTGAGATTATTGATGGAGGCCCCGCAAAACCATCAAGGATGAACAATCTTCACACACGCAAGAGAGAGAGAGAGAGAGAGAGAGAGAGAGAGAGAGGAGAGAGAGAGAGAGAGAGAGAGTTGCTTTTGAGACTTCTAATTTTTACTCAATTGCATCTTTTTACATAATGAAAAGTAAAAGACAGATTTCGTAGGGCAATGTTTGCTTTGCTACCAGAAGTGGATTAGCTTTTGTGCTTTTTTCCCCTTTACCCAAAGCAAGTGAGTTGCAGCCAGGACTTGCACAGTCTTCACTTGAGACCGAGCCTTGATTTATGCAATGGAATGTTCTCTAATGGACGGACCATTTTGAGCCGCCGAGTATTTCGGCCATTAACCAATCATTTTTTTTTTTTTTTTTTTTTTTTTTTTTTTTTTTTTTTTTCCCTCCCTTAGATTCTCTTTACATATTCTTATGCCATGGTGCTTACGGTTTATCACAATTTTCAATCTTGATAAATGTGGTGTCGATTTTATTATTTTACCCATGTTGGTTTATTTCTCTTATCAATTTATAAATAAACCCAATCCTAGACATGTATTTATAAAAAAACCCAAGCACTATTCAAACATAGAAACACACCCAAAATCAACCCCATAGTCAACTTTTTGGGTGTGTTTATAAATGGGTTTTGAGTGTGTGTAATGATGGGTTTTGGGTGTGTTTATATGTTTAAATAGTGCTTGGGTTTTTTTATAATTTCAACCCCCATTTTGGGTGTTTTAGTGAAACTCCCTATTGTTAAATTCTTCAACTTCTGTCGATTTTGTATAACTTTGGCTTTCATGTGCAACGGCAATTTTTGTATTCAATATCACCTTCATCTATTAAAATAACACTAAGGGTTCGTTTGTGAGTGGTTCTGGATAGGCCTATAATCACTTCTATAGAGAATCAATTCTCCATATAATCACTTAAGTGGTTTTAAGTGATTTTATAGAGAAACACATGCCCATAATCACTTGTAAAGTGATTACTTGGAGAAGTACGTAGGAGGTATTTCTCTCCATAAGTGATTATGGCCCTCCTAGAATCACTCAAAACGAGCCCTAACTAACTCCAAATAAACTCGATAATCTTGGGTTAGAAGATCCCTGAGATTTCCCCAAAATCATGTTTTAAGGGCTTAGCTATCACCCTTCCAACTTATCAAGTGACATTGAACACGAAACACTCTTACGCAAAAACTAGCAGACCGAACAGTTTGTGCATGTTGAGGCTGTGTGGGTCTTAGATTATCAGTTAATATCATATTTAGCCACTTGGTAGTATAGATTAAGTTCCTTAAGCTTAAAACTACATTTGTTGTAGCAGCGAACACCCACATTCTTCATTAGGTAGATTCATTCATGCCAGACCTAAAATAAACATTTCATCAAAAAGAGCGTCTTGAATCAAATCAAAGGTATCCTAAAACTACACAAACAAACCTATAGCATCTATTCACCAAACAAAATAATGGTGTCATATCACAATTTCATATCACATATCAGCTGGAGCAGAAATTTCCATGGACGTCTTTTAGCCCCTTAATTATCTCACCAACCCCGAAGTAGTAGATCTATTTGGTAATTTTGGTGGTTATGTCATTAGCTAGGTCGCTTTCGCTTCCAACAAAATGACTTTTCTGTTGGATTAGGCACGTAGTTATTATATGTACTGCATTGAAGCATGTAGGGTGGCTAACTTCACAGACAAGGATGGGGATAATATTGAAAGCCCACCAAACATTTCATATACCTAAACATCGATCCCTACATGCTTTGCCGAAGCACTGAACACAGCATGTACGTACAAAATACGAATTTAATCATTTCGCATATTTGTAATAGCTAGGGAAATACAACGCACATTCAGTGACTCTTAGACGTTATTTTCGGAGTGAGATTTACCATAAACAGTGAGTTCTGGATAATGGAATTACAACCCTTGCAAGCATGGTTTGGTGTGCTAATAAACTTCATTAAAGAGATGCCCGCATCTAAATCAAAGGATTAATCATAGAAGACTATCAATCACTCTCCATCAAAATAATTATCTTTGATGAACAATATTCCCCTAGCTAGTGCATGACCAGTAAGTTTTTATTTTTTTTTCATTTTTTTATATTTTTTATAAAAGAAAGTTTATGGAGAGATTGACTACTCTCACTACTAGCGTCAGGGCAGACCCACAACCTCGAGCTGGAAAGACTTACGTGTGGCACCCAACTGCCAATTGCCACGTGTGTGGATATATGTAGGAAATTATATACTGCGCACCAACGAGGACTGCTGGTAGCGGGACTCTAACACTAGTAGGGCTACACATGCAGAGACCTTACCAACTGAACTAACCTCTCATTGGGTACATGAGCCATTAGTTCAATAACATATACATCCCCCTTTCTTTTCACTTACCCAGTTGACTTTAGAAAAGGGAAATTTGAAGAAACTCTTTTTCAACGCCTGGGAACAACACACTGTTGCCAGCGTCGTCGTCCCAACAAATGCACTCAAATTATTCTTTAAAAGAAAAAGAATAAGACAATATATATTTGCTTGACAAAATAATTGTCCTTCAATAATTTATATTGAATCAGATTAGGTTTGTGCTTGTATGAATAATGGTTCACATCAGCACATGGCATGATCTTGGTGCACAACCACTCATATATATATATATATATATACAATGCGATTTTCTAGCTGCTAGCAATATTGTCTTGAAAATGATGACGTTAATTTTGAAAAATAATTTGGATAAGTGTTTGTTTTTCCATGGCCTAATTTAATTTGACTTTGGAATATATCCAATCCCAATTGCAAGCGAAGATGATGGTACGTACATTGGTTGGGAGGTGACAATCAAGCTACAACATCATGCATGTGAGTGCCATGTGCATGGTGGAACCATTTGTACGTACAAATCACCTTTGAATCCAGTGTATATTTGAGCAAATTTAAGGAGTTGCAATCATCATAGCTAACAGTTTGGATTGAGAACGATTGCTGCTGCTCACTTGTTATTTTTGGATTCAATTTCAGCAGCTATTAAGTACTTATAGGTAGATTGATTTAAAAAGAGAGAGTATATTTATAGGTATAACGTCTAAGTTAGGATGACACTATCTAATTCAATAAATATTCGATGGATTTAAAACCTGAATGAGATAAGTGTCTATGCCGGTAAAAACTCTTAAATCATTATTAGTCCACTCATATTATAACACGTGTTTTTATTTATTGATAGTCAATTACAGATTTACGAGCATAAAATTGGTCAATACAGAGAGATAAAGAGAGTAATAATTGCTCTAATTATGAAATAGGGGATCAAGCTCAGGTAAAAAGGATTAGACATACTATTTTGATTAGTTGGCCTAACGATCACGTCTACACACTTAAACCTAAATTAAATTATGTGTGATGCAACGAGATGTTATTAGTTTTCTTAATTTCATGGACCCCACCCTTTCATGTATATTGCACTCCTATGTTATTGTAAGTTAAACAGTTTCGTGAGGTTGCAACAAAATTAGTCCCACATTATTTATTTTGAGAGATAGTCCCACATTATTTATAAATACAATTGGATGCAAAGAGACCCAATTTGTGCAAAGAATTCTGAAGCTAGCACACAATTGAATGCGAAGTGTCAAATCTTATAAATCATTTTCTCTCTCTTTTCTCTCGCATTCGCAGCAACCAAACATGCAATGATGAAATAGCACCCATCTCCATCTCCAGCTCCAGCCTCCGGGGGGGATTAAATGGGTGGTCGAAGCCTGAACCCCCCAACCACAACCGCCTCCTTTCTCCAAAACCCAAAAGTTTATCGTGGGTCCCGAATGTTGGTTGGGGTCCGCAGTGGGACCCACAAATGAACTAACCGACTATAGAGTCACATGGCAATGCCTACTCACATGCCCACCCACACCCAGCAGCGCTCATTAAGGAACTTTCCTCATTTTTATTTATTTATATGTTTCTTTTTTTAAAATGGAATATCGAAATTATTTTGCTTGCGGAGTGATTGGCGGGGCTTCCTTTCTGACACGTCGGCAGAGAGTCCACGTGGATTGTACGTACGGTCAAAGCAGGGTGGAGGTTGGTGCAAATGCAAAGCAACCATCTCCCAACTGAAAGAATCTTCTCTTTGAAAAGCTTCTTATCCAGAGAGAGAGACAGAGAGAGAGAGAGAGAGACACAGAGAAAAAAAGGGTTTTGATGGTTGACAGAGAATAAAGCTGATATGTTATCGTATGTTTCTCTTTTTTTATTTATTAATATATAAAAACAGCATTTTCTATTTAAAAAAAATGGTTTTGTTTGGATTTTATAATCAGAAAAGTTGGCGTTTGTTTTCTTGGTTAAAATATTGAGGGGAATGGGAGAGATGGGATTTTGGATTTATTTTGTATTTTTGTATTTTTGTTATGGCCTAACATATTTTTGATTGATGAATAAAATAGTAACTTATAGCCACAAATCACTCCATGACTTAATATAATATTGTCAAGATACGTCTCTTTATGACAAGAATAATCTTCCAAAATATGAAGGCCTTATTGGGTATCAACCTATGGTATTGCGTGCCAATGATCGCTTTTCAACCTATGGTATGCATTTACTATTTAGGAGAGAGAGAGAGAGAGAGAGAGAGAGAGAAACAGAAAGAAGAAGAAGACGACGATGAGATATGGTATGGATTATGGGACCCCATACTTTATCATGTTTTATAAGCATGAAATGTGTTTTAACTTAGTCAAGAAGGTTGTCTTTGTTGCGCCTTCTTTTCCCTTAGACGTAATTCTTCACCTCTACAATTTCAGGTACTGTGCCATGCATGTTGGGGAATTGAAGACTGAGGACGTGCACTTGCGACCTTGTCTAGCAGATTTTTGTAAGGTTTTAACTCTAATTAACAAAGAATTGTTTGTTGACATTCTTTAAAGTTTTCTAGTGATCAACGGTACTTCAGTAGTAAATTCTTTGGATAAACCATGTTTTTCAGTTTGTAAATTTCAAAAGCTTTGGCTTTGTAAATGAATGGTTGCTTGTAATGTTGAATGTGGATGTCGAACATATTGAAGCCTTTCTCGACTTGAATGTGGATGTTGAAAACTTCTTTCAGATGATGGAGAGCCTCAAAAGAGAAGATGGTGGAGATAGGAATGCATATATATGCTGGAAGCATAGACAAAAAACGTGAGAGCAACAAGGCAATTCAATAGTCACACATGGGGTGACACCACAATGAAAAAGCAGGCCAAACTCTCCCTCTTCCCCCCTAAATGCACACGGGTTCGATTTACATGGAAGACAAACTTGAGACAACCCAATTTAATACTCCCCTCCCCCTTCTTATAATGAATAATAAAATAATAAAATAATAAAATAAAAACAAGGCAATCCCATAGTCAACACATGGAGGAAAGATGAAGCAACTTCTTGTAGAGTGATTGTTCCAAAAAACAACAACACGGGTAAAAAATGAATGATATATTTTTTTTTTATATAGAGAAAAACAATAATTGTATTCATAAATTAGGCAAAAAGACCATCAGCCACAAGAGCAAATACAAATGCCCATAAAGGGGTAATACAAATATTGTTACTCTAGGTACACGTAGGGTTACTCCAGATACATGCCACAAAAGGCCAAAGAAATTATGGCGTAAAAGCCACATGCCTGAACAAACCAAACATGAATCAGAGTGCCCAAATCAACCAATACAACTACAACTTGTAACTCTCACAAGTACAAAATACAAGTAGAGACTATAAAACAATTAAACACCCAACTGACAAGGAGTTGATGCAATTATTACAAAAATAAGAAAACTACCAACAAACAACCAAAAACCAACAGATCCACTACCGCTGTTGTTGTTGCCGCCACCATAGACATAGAACACCATCGAGATTGTAGTTAGTCACCTTTCAACTAAAACACCAACCAACAAAACCACAAAACCAAGCAGATCTAGACACAAGTAACCTCCCCACAATTAAAACCCCAAATTCCAGTAGATGGGAAATGGAAAAATAAGTGGGAGGTAAGGAAAAGGGAGAGAGGAGGAGTGGCCTCCTCCCCCCTCCCTGGAACACAGCTAAAGAGGTTTGAAAGAGAGAAGGGAGGCTAGGGTTTAGAGATAGGCGAACAAAATATATTTAAAAATGAATGATTATTAACTCTCAATATGAAGTTAATTGTAATCCTCAACCTTATTAGGGCAGTAAATATTAACCCAATATTATTTGAAACTTTTTAGTATGAAATCACCTTGTGCCCTCCAGCTTTTTAGTTCCTGGCATTCTTGCCTAACTAGATTATAATTAAATCTCATCAAAATGGCTTGGACAAGATGATGCATTGTGTTAATTAACCCCACTTTCACATGGTTTATGGTTTACTAAATCTTTGCTTTTGTGCGAAAATCAAGCTTAAGGTAATGTTGTTGATCTTTGCTCGACCAACCAACCAAAAAACATAAGAGGGAAATAGTGGGCTCCAAAATCTTGAAAAAAATGCAATCAAAATGTTGATTATAATAATTAGAAACCCATTCTTTTGCATCTAACCTAATCATCGCCTTGCATATTGCAGCTGGAAATGAGATTGTGAGAGCAAATAGTAAATCCATATATGCATAATGCATTGCACTTTTTTATGATCCCCCAGGCTTGATGCCAAAGCTTTACTTCCAGGATAAAAAGGTTGAATAAAATAGTCAAAACTTTTTAAAGTGACCTTTAAAGATGCTTTCTCACTGGTCACAAGTCAATATATCATCACTTTGTTCAAGCTAGATATATAAAGCCTAACCTATCGTTTCACCTTCCAATCTATATGATTCGATTCAATTATACGGGGCTCGAGCTTTTTTTGGGAAATCTTTGCTTAGATTTTACTTCTTGGTTTTTATGTTTTGGAAGATTACAGCAAAGCACCCACTAGTGTTGTGGTTTGGAGCAATTGATCTCCCGAAAAAAATTATGGGTTTGAGATTTAGTATCTGTGTAGCGTATGTGATATTATCGCTCATCTCAATAAGAAATGTTAAAAAAAATGTTTTGGAAGATTAATGTTACATGCTTGCTCTCCCAAAAGGGGAAGATGAAACGACTTGTCACAGCCAGGCCCTTTCAGAAGTAATCATCGTTTTTACCCGACTCATGTGCCTCTATCATTTTGCTCATAAATATTCCAAAAGAAGATAAAGAAACTATCAAATACTGTCAAAATTCTTATTCGGCGAGTCATGGTTGACAAGATTCAACCAGAGGAAAAACTTCAAATTAGTCATTGATTGCAATTCGTACTGATTTGCAATATATACTTTCTTATATTGATTGAATCGACAATGACAAACTTTCAATACAACACACACGAGTTAATTTGAAATACACTTTTGTTGTATAATATTTGTTAATTAGTTTTTAGTTTATTGATATTGAGTTAAAATCGAGCATTTTGTAACTCAAGTGTTTAAGAGCATTTATCGAGATTCTAAATTCTTCCTAAGCCGGAATCACTTCTCCCTCGTTGATCAATGAAAAAAAAGAAATTAAGGGGTGAATTATAACTCGATTGGATGTGGTGTTTTTATGGTGTTGAAGCTTGCATTTCTGTTTTCCCTATAAAAACAAACTTAAGAACAATAAATTCCCTTTTGCGGTGGAAGACGTAGAGCACTTGACGGACCCAAACCCTTGAAGATGTAGAGCACATTAAATGAGTAACAGCTGTAGAGTGCTCTATCTCAAAGGGGGATGTGAGTACACTCAAACTAGAGCTTGTAACTTGGGTCAAGTAAACGTACGGTAACCATGCATACGCTTTGGCCTCCCATGTGTCGGTGTATGAGTTAAATTGTCGCCTTTTTTCTTGTCTTTTTTTCCTCTGGTGCTGGTGCTGGTGATGGTGGTGGGTGGGTACTCAACTGATTGAATTAATTTAAGACCGAAAATATTGAAAAAAAGAAGAAAACACTGTGGATGCAATTCCCACCGTCATGTTCCACATGTATTATTAATGTATACATTAAGTGTGGCTTTTGAAAGCATTCACATATAAGAAAGAGCAGATCGACCGTAGAATTGCATGTCCTGTAAAACGTACGTATTGTACGTACCCTTCGGATTAAAGGTATATTTATGGTTGGTTTCCATCTTGTCAATTCTCATTCCAGCTTATGCTTATCAATAATAAGTACATGCATCATCTCCAACAGGCAATCAGGATATTTTTTGGATAGTTAAAGTTATTAGTTTTTTTTTTTTTTTTTTTTTTTTATTTTCTTAAAAGTAAACATTAAATCATATAAACCACGCTAATTCACAGCTCCAGAGACTAATTTTCAAAAAGTTTTAACATAAACCAAATAGGGTTTAACACCATAGTAGATTGAACATCTAAGACTTTTTACCTAGATTGACCTTAGGTCTCTTCATGTATTCATACATGAAAAATTGTTTTATGTAAAAATATTATATTTTGCACTAAAATCAAATTTCATATTTTGATTTGGTGGGAATTTGATTTTCTAGTATTTTTATTTGAATTCAAATGGGGGGTACTTCCTTATTTACATTGTATTCTTAAGTAAATTGAGTAATATAAAAATAAATGAAAGTAAAAGGACAAAGACATTTACTTAAATGTTGAAAATGGAAATAAGGTACTCTGTGTAAGTTCTTAAGAAGCTATAAAATCAAATATACTAACCTTTTGTCCAGATTAGTTGCAAGAACTAGAAATATCTTCTCCAAGAAACCAACACTGTATGCTTATCCTGATGGGGTAAATATTTGATAGCTGAAGCGTGTGTTGTTGGTTATGGAGGGAGCTCTCTATTTATATGCATATATATCTCTTAGAGTTTTGCCCATCAAGGAACTCTAGGATATGTCCTTAATGTAGTAGATATTGGAGTCTCAATCCTAATAGAGTTAGGAATCCCAAAGGCTTTTAGATTTCTGTTTAACATATTATCCAAAGCTGTTGGTCGAGTAAGTCTTTGAGTTCTTGATTAACTTGGAGTCCTAGCAATATCCCTCAGTGATTAGAAGATCACTTTAATGAGTCAAAGATGTATTACCATCTTGCACTCTCCACCACCAGCTGAGCAAAGTAGCAATTTGAAGTACCTACAATGGTTTTTCCGGTGATGGGAGGTGTAGCTGCACCTCCTTGCGCCTTAATAAGTTCGCCACTGACTGGGCTAATATTGAAAACAAGTTAAATATATAGGGTTGTAGCCCTTAGTGTGGTTCCACCCCTGTGTGTTTCATTGTTTGCCAATGAAAATTAGGGTTTAGAATGGGCTACCTAAAGCTCAAGTAGTGAGTAATTCATGATTTCGATTAAGCTCGGTTTGTGGCCTCTTGCTCGATTAAGCTCAAGCCGATTGGGTTGTGCTTGGGGTTTCATGTTTGTAAATGTCTTATTTTAGCCATACCAAAGAAAAAAAGAAGAAGATTAAGCTCGGTTTGAGGTATGAATTCAGGTTGTAGGTACTAGTCAAATTAGAATAATTTAGGGTGAGAGATTCCAGTCGAAATTGATGTTTACTAGGTTTGAGATGACTTTTGTCTCCCAACTTACGTGTAGTTCTCTATCAATATACTGTTCTAAGGTATTTGTAGACATGTGGACAATTTCAAAACAAAAATTCAAATAATGGTCTCCGTTAACGCTCAAGTTGCCACGACATGAACTCAATTCAATCTAATTGATTTTATACCAAGTTGGAGTCGTGAGGATTCAGATCGAAGCTGTAACCCAAATATTTTTCAGTGAATTCAACAATCAGGTGGAAAAGAAGATGGAACAAATATATATCTAAAATCCCTTGTCTCTCTCTCTGTCTGTCTCGTGCATGTTATGCTATCGAGTCTCTCATCTCTCTGTCTGTCTCGTGCATGTTATGCTATCGAGTCTCTCATCCCAAGTATGAGCGCAAGTTTTGCATGTAGGGCGGCGTGCACGCATGTAGGCAAATGGAGCCCACAGAGGGTCCTACTCACATGATTTCACGTGCACTCTACAAATATTAAAATATAATTCAAAAGAAAAAAGCTCACCACAATTCCATCTTCTTTGATTGTTTTGGTTGACACTTACACATGTGACATGCAATGCGAAAGTATTATCCTAGCGCACGCATTCTCCCACCTCGTCATGAGCTAATTGTCAAATATTTCCCAAATCTTCGACACGTCTCTTTTCTTGTTTTTCTTTTCTTTTCTTTTTTTTTCCCTGAAAAAATAAAAGAAAAACTGATTTATTCAAAACATGGTTAATTAATTAGGAGAATTATTTGTAAAAGAAGAAGAAGAAGAACTTCTATATATTTACCTTTTACACTACTATATAAAATCAAATTGTTAGTGTAATGTTTTAGATTTCGAAAATATTCTCGATTTATCTAATTAGAAGAACCTTTCATATAATTCATTCTATCATCTAGTACAATGTCATAAAATAAACTTAAAGGCGTGTAATCACCTTACATTTTGGTATCGGATCTCTACCACCATCCTTTTTGCTGGTTCTTTATGTTTGGAATGAGTCGCATAGACCTTTTACGTTTTCTGTGTAATTTTCACCTCTAAGTTTGTGAGAATTTTTCACCTCTCCTTTGTGAGAACTCTCCACCACTCCTTTGTGAGAGTTTTATTTGTTTTGTTATGACTTGATTTTTTCAAATTTTATCCATTTTTGGTTATTCAGAGTTTGCACTCTTAGTTGGGATGCCTATGCTAGAATTTTTTCGATCTTGAGTGATCATTAGTGGAGGAGCTCTTGCCTTAATTTTGATGTTAGATTGCTCCGTTATTGTAATGGCCTTTTGTGGTTAGTTTGTATTGGCCCCTTGTGACTAATGACTTTTTGGCTGAATTATGAATGAAATTACAAAATTTCTTTATTTAAAAAAAAAGAAAAAAAAAGGCGTGTAATCAATAAACCTCATGTACTTTGTAAATTTGAAAGCTTTTAGATCAAAAAAGTATTTTAAAGATTATAAATACAACAAAACTATGAAGTGTAAGTAATGGGATTTATATATAAACTTTTATAGGTAATAACCATTTGGTTTAGTGGCATCCGATCTCTAACTACGTAAAGATTTAAAATTTTATGTGTTAAGTGAAAAAAAGCAAAGGATTAAAGTTCAAAATCCACATGTCAAGCCCAATACTATTGAATAAAAACTGGACGTAGCCTTATGTAAGAAGAAAGGTGAGCCCAGAAAGTTGAACGGTAATTTCAAGGGCCACAGCTAATGAGCAGCGACCTTCACTTTCCTCCTCGGCCTGCGGGCTCTTAGCAACCCCACACTCGTTTTATAGGTCATTTATTTTTCCCTCCCTATTTCTACTAAAATCATGTGGCAAAGCTATTATTTAACTCATTAATAAGAAAGGAAGAAATGGTCATTTTGGTTGACAAAGATGATTCTCCTGATAATATTATAGATATATATTCACGTTCTGTATAAATTTTTGAAAAATATTTGTCTGTTTATATGTAAAGAATCATTTCTTGTTATATGTCAACTATAGTTTAATACGTGTACATAAATTTTTATATTTATATTTTAATAAGTAGCCACTCTAAGCCTACATGTGTTCAACTTTTATTGGACGGATGAATGACTATTTACATGCAAGGAGCGAATCAAGATTCTAAATTTTTTGACACGAACCAAGGTTCTCAAAAATCGGGGCCATGAGAGCAATGACACCACCTGCACTACCCCATGACCGTCCCCCTCTATATGAGTTGAACTTATTTTTGGGTGAACTTCTAGCGAATCAAGATTCTAAATTTTTTGGCATGAACCAAGGTTCTTAAAAATCGAGGGCCATGAGAGCAATGACACCACCTGCACTACCCCATAACCGTCCCCCTCTTTATGAGTTGAATTTTTTTTTGGTGAACTTCTTTTTGACAGAGGAATGAATCAAGGTTCTGAGTTATTTAACAGAAGAAGGACTATTTAGCAATGGTGTAATTGACTCCTAATAAGAGGTGACAGCCGAACGGCAACGGCAAGCAGTGGAGAAATAAAGACAGAGAAGAAGAAGATTTCGTACACTTCCTTCCATTGCAAATTTGCATGAACCACTCTCTACGGCTACTTTTTCTTTAGATAATCAATAATACCAAAAACAACGAAAGAAAGAGAATATTCCCATCACCCATCTCAAAGATGCCAAATCTCATAATCACTACTGAACTCTTTCCTTCCCCTCGTTCCCAGCTTAAATTCTGAACCTTCATCAACTTTACAAAAAAAGAAGCGGCAGAAAATACAGAATTAATGTTATGCAGAACTGTAAGCTATGGATGATCACTTTGATCATTTTACTGATTGTAACAAAGATGGCAGTGGCTCAGTCTCCCATTCCCACAACTCTAGAAGGCCCATTTGAGCCTGCAACGCGGCGTTTCGACCCATCACTTCGCAGAGGCAGCAATGACTTACCTATGGACCATCCCAGGCTGAAGAAGAATGTGACTCTGAATTTCCCAGAACAGATAGCACTTGCAATATCCTCACCTACTTCCATGTGGGTTTCTTGGGTTACTGGTACTTGTCTGTGCAATTTGAAATTCTGAGTGTTTTGTGCTGTTTTCTTGCTTTCTTTGTTTGGTTGAATGGAATTGATGAACTGGGTTGGTTGGTTTTTTGGGGGTCAGGGGACGCTCAGATTGGGAAAAATGTGACACCACTTGATCCTTCCAAGGTTGGGAGTGAGGTGCGCTATGGAAAAGAAAGTGGGAAGTATGAGAGTGTGAAGAATGGGGTTTCAGTTGTTTATAGCCAATTGTACCCATTTGAAGGCCTCTTGAATTACACCTCTGGCATCATTCATCATGTGAGGATTGATGGTATGGAAACCTTTTGATTCTTGTATAACTTTTTGATTGTGTTTTGTTTATACAATTGAATTGCCAATACTATTTTGAAAATATTAAGTACCGAATGCGAAAAGAATCCCGGTTGATTATTTTATAAGTTGGAGAGAAGAGAGAAAAACACATATTTTGGTGAAGCAAAATTTGTGCTTTATTCATAATGGTGTTAATGGTTGCTCAATTGGGGCCTTTTAGATGAAATTAGCTCCGTTTCATCATAGTGTTAAGTTGTTAACAGAGTGAAACTTGATATCATCTTCAGAGGATGGTCATTTAGTTACATAATGAGCACCTAGAAGATGATAAGTGGAACAAAATATGAAGAGCTCTCTTCTTTGTTGTAGGTCTTAAACCAGGAACAAAATATTATTACAAATGTGGGGATAGCTCTATCCCTGCTATGAGTGAAGAGCATGCCTTTGAAACTTTACCAATGCCTAGCCAAAGCACATATCCTCATCGAATAGCTGTCGTTGGAGATTTGGGGCTCACAAGCAATACCAGTACAACTGTTGATCATTTAATCCAGAATGATCCTTCAATGATTTTAATGGTTGGAGACTTAACCTATGCAAATCAGTACCGTACAACTGGTGGGAAAGGAGCTTCATGCTTTTCATGTGCATTCCCAGATGCCCCTATCAGAGAAACATATCAACCCCGCTGGGACGGGTGGGGAAGGTAAACTGTCTGAATTAGTATGGATCTAAATGCCTTTGCATCCTGTTTCACTGTTATGAATTTTGATATCTACCACCATTTGTGATTCTGCTTCTCTTGAATTCATTGAAATCCTATTAACACGGTCAAAATGGAAGCTCAGGTTCATGGAGCCTTTGACCTCAAGAGTTCCTATGATGGTTATTGAGGGCAACCATGAGATTGAGCCCCAAGTTTCTGGCATCACTTTCAAATCCTATTTGACAAGGTTTGCAGTGCCTTCAGAGGAATCTGGCTCTAAAAGTAACTTCTATTACTCTTTTGATGCTGGAGGAGTACATTTTATCATGTTGGGAGCTTATGTCGACTACAATGCTACTGGTAATTGATGCCATAGCCTTTCTAATTGATAAATTAACTGCTAATTACAAATGAGTTTTGAATGTTAGTGTGTGGTGCTGCAATGCTAAATTATCAAAATGTAATACTTCCTCGGAATCTTTTGTTCTTAATTGTATGCAATGTCCTATCACTGCTCATTCCAGGTGCTCAGTATGCTTGGCTTAAAGACGATCTACATCGCCTAGACCGGACAGTGACCCCATGGCTGGTGGCTGCATGGCATCCACCTTGGTATAATAGCTACTCTTCTCATTATCAGGAATTTGAATGCATGAGACAAGAAATGGAAGCCCTACTTTATCAATATGGTGTTGATATTGTTTTTTCGGGTCATGTAAGTTTAAGTGGATTCTATCTGTAGTCATTTGTTATCGATATGCGTACTTATTTGGAAAATTTCTGTCTGTAGTTTAGCTTTGATGTATCTTCTGTGCTTCAAATACTTTCAGAAATTAGTATGTTATTTTCTGTTGATGTCAAAGAACACGTACCTGTTGGCTCTTCCCCGAAATTGAAAAAACCTGAAAATTTGCTAATTGCATGTTAGGCCACAATATGCTTCTGTGTTAGCAATATATATTATGGAAGGCAGGTATATAAGTTAGTTGACATGTGATCTTTAGGAAAAATATGAAAAAGAAAGAAGGTCAAGTGTACATTTCCATCAATCTCAATTGTACTAATCTTCTCTGCCATGGAAGTTGGTTTATGAAGCATTCATAAGATTTTATTATTTCTTGAACTGGAATTCTTCCAGAATTAAACACATGATTTTTATTGGTAAATAAGTACATCTCATTCATTGTAACGAACTTATACTGCATGATTACGCCCCCAAAAAAGAAACACTTGTACTGTGATGCATGATCTATTAAATTCGTTAAATAAATAAGTTCTACTACAACTCATATATTTCATGACATCAATATTTGGTGATCTTTCATCCAAAAGCACCAAAGTTTGTTGCTCAAAGTGCACAAAAAAAAGAAAAGAAGAAGCCTAAGTTGCAGGTTCTTACTCAATGCCCCAATAAAATGGGAAATTTCTACATGCATCTGATTAATAATAATTACAGAGATTTGATTCCAATTTGGTGTGGCAGACAACAGATTCTTGACTAGGATCATCATTGTAGGCTAGATACAACAGTAGTAGGCAATTCAAAGAGGCCATAGAAATGAAACTGGAAAAATACCTTAGGTTCTTATTGTTGGAGCAAGTTTCTATTTTGATGCTGAATGAGTGCAATATGCTTCTTTTCAGGTCCATGCCTATGAACGGATGAATAGAGTATATAACTACACGTTGGATCGATGTGGGCCTGTTTACATAACAGTTGGAGATGGTGGAAATATTGAGCAAGTTGATGTTGATTTTGCTGATGACCCTGGAAAGTGTCCTTCAGCTGGAGACAACACACCAGAGTTTGGAGGGGTTTGTCATTTGAACTTTTCTTCAGGGCCTGCTAAAGGCAGTTTTTGTTGGAACAAACAGCCAGAGTGGAGTGCATTTAGAGAAAGCAGTTTTGGACATGGCATACTTGAGGTATAATCTCAGTTTCTAATATTCTGCATCGTTTTTTACTTCCCTAGTAAAACAAACTTATCTACACAATGTTTATTGATTAGTTTGGCCATGATTAGCAAATGTAAATGTTTGTGTATTTGCTTCAGAGGTGCAAACCATGAAAGTAGAGGAGCTAGGCGCGATCTTTCGTGATGTCTTCATTCTTTCTGAGCTACACTTTTATAGAGATCTTCCATGACCCTTTTATATCTAAATGCAGGTTGTGAATTCTACATACGCTCTCTGGACTTGGCACAGAAATCAAGATACATATAAGGAAGATAGCCATGGTGATCAAATATACATTGTGCGACAACCCGAATTGTGCTCCCCATCTGCAAAGGTGATTTCTTAGTTCAACACAAAAACTTTTTTACACCGCTGAAACTTGTCATTTTCACTGTTGAATTGGGTTAGCAAAACATGTTCTAACTGTACAGAATTGAAAAGTTTCACAATGGCTCAACTTAGGTGGTGGCTTGATCTTTAGCTATGTACAGAAAAATTTGTGTAATTTTTATTTGTTTCCATGGCCATAAAAAGATTTGCAACAACGTACTTTCATTTTGATCAATTACTCCTACTTTCACACTCACTTTTTTTTTTTTAATCATCCTTCTCAAACTACCAGCCATCAGTTTCTCCCTCTGTGCCCTCACTCTCTGCTGCATTGCACTCTCTGGTAAGCTCCTTTTTCCTCACTTCTTCACTATGATAAAAAGACATTCTTTAAATTCAAATTTTGGTCTCCTAGGTGCTCTCTGTCTCCTTGCCACTCTTGGGAATGTTTTCTCTCCTCTCCTCATCCAAGTAGTCTCTTTCGCTCTGCGGCTGTGCATCTGTGCATTTGTGCTTTCTCTTTTAAATCTCAGGTAAGTTCACTCCCTGAAATTATAATTCTATGTCCATTTCTTATTATTTCTAGTTTTTGTCTGACAATTGGTATCTTATCTATTTATTTATTGCCTAAACGGCTCATAGGTGTTTGATCTGACTGTCGGCTTAATTTCTTGTATCTAATTTTCTTCTTGTTCACTGCTACAGAAGCTTCCAAAATGGATAGATTGCCTCAATTGTTCATTGTATAAGATCATTCAAATGGTGGTTAGATGAAGATCGCCTCAATTGCTTTTGTGCCATGGAGAATGTTAAGAATGGATTATAAGAATGATTAGCAAATGTAAATGTTTGTTTGTGCCATGATAAAGCTGTTTGTGGATGCACTTTGGTTATGAGAGTGAGACTGTACAACTCTTCAAATTTGTTGGATAAAGATGAATTTTAAGAGAAATTAAGACCCAGATTGTTTAAAACAATGGATTCCTTAGGCTTAAAGGATGGTCTTGGAATCAAGTCTTCACATTCCAAGTTAGCCTGTCTCCTAGGCATGAAGGATGGTATCCAAAATTAATATCAACCCTAATATATATATCTGCAGAATTGATTGATGGAATGGAAAATGGTGTGGGATGCCACCATCTTGGGATCTATAACATGAAAACTTATGAAGACAAGTTTGCTGGAATTGGTAAAAAAACATATGTATGGTTTCTCTACAAGAAAATGTTGAGAGCCGATGCCGATGTGGGGAATTAAAGTTTTTTTTTTATTTAAATAAAAAAAAAAAAAAAAAAAAGAGATTTTTTTTTAAAAAAAAAAAAAAAAAAAAAAAAAAAAAAAAAAAAAAAAAAAACAAATGGGGGTCAATTGAACAATTGGAACTGCAAGCTTTTGCATTTGTATTCCCTATAGTTTTAAAATATTAATATTTAAAAGGGTATGGCCGTGCGGCTATCCTCTCTAAATGTATAAGAATATTTTAATAGTATAGCCGTCCGGCTATACTTTCGAAACATATACGAATATTTTAACTGTATAGCCGCGCGGCTATACAGCACAAAATGGTTTTCCATTTTGTAATTAAGCAATATCTTAGCCTTTTTAAATTACTTTAATTATTATTTATTTAGTGAATAATTAGTATTTAAATATTTTATTAATTTAATAAATTCTAATTAATTATTTTAAATTATTTTATGGACTTTGTTTTTTATTTATTTTTATACAAAATTAGTTTGTTTAGTTTAATGTTTTCAATTAAGTAATATGTTGCTTTATTTAATTATATTAATTATTATTTATGTTTTAATTATTCTTTATTTAATGAATAATTAGTATTTAAGTATTTTAATTAATTTCATAAATTACTTAATAAATACTAATTAATAATATTTACTTATATTAAATAATTTTGTGGATTTTCAAAATATTTTTAATTTTTGCATATATTTTAAAAAATTATTTTAGTATTCCAAAAAATGAAAATTATTTAATTTTTGAATACTTTTCTAAAGAGAGAGAGCAATCCCAATCTTGGGTGACGTTTGGAGTTGGACTTGGGCTGCAATCCCAATTTTGAACAATAACCCAAATTGAGTTGGGCTTAGTCTTGGTCTGTTGCCCTCCAATGATGTTTGGATTCTCAGATTTTCCCTCAGACAAATAGATATTGCTAGAGCTTTCTTCTTCTTCTTCTTCGTAGCATCACCATTTGGCTGCCAATAATAAACCTCATAATTATTAGTTTCCAAATCTTGATTAGCAGCCATTTATTTATTTATTTGAAATATATAAATAAAGAAAGCCGAAGAACATTGAAAGCATCATTCGCTCTGTCCAAAAGAAAACGTTTGGACCTCCCACATGCCTCCTGGATCTCCACGCGACTAAAATCCACGTGTCCTCTTCATCGTCTTCATAAATAAACCTTCCCCCTCCTCAGGACCTGAGCATTTTGACTCACTCTCTCTCTCTCTCTCTCTCAATTTCAACTGGAATTCAATGTCGTCGAACAATATGCAGTACAAGAATCTGGGCCGCTCGGGGCTCAAGGTGAGCCAGCTCTCGTACGGAGCATGGGTCAGCTTCGGCAACCAGCTCGACGTCAAGGAGGCCAAGTCTCTCCTCCAGACCTGCCGAGACCACGGCGTCAACTTCTTCGACAACGCCGAGGTCTACGCCTCCGGCCGCGCCGAGGAGATCATGGGCCAGGCCATCCGCGAGCTCGGATGGAAGCGCTCCGACGTCGTCGTTTCCACCAAGATCTTCTGGGGTGGGCCCGGCCCCAACGACAAGGGACTCTCCAGAAAGCACGTCGTCGAAGGCACCAAGGCGTCGTTGAAGAGGCTGGATATGGATTATGTTGATCTTATCTATTGCCACAGGCCGGATGTCACTACGCCGATTGAGGAGACGGTGAGGGCTATGAACTATGTGATTGATAAGGGTTGGGCTTTTTATTGGGGGACCAGTGAGTGGTCGGCTCAGCAGATCACTGAGGCTTGGGGGATCGCCGAGAGGTTGGATTTGGTGGGGCCCATTGTTGAGCAGCCTGAGTATAATTTGTTGTCCAGGCACAAGGTTAGTGGGTTTTTTTATATTGTTTTTGATTTTTCGTTTGTGGTTGTGCCCAGATGGGGAATACGTTTGGCTTTTTTATGAGGGTTTGTGGAATTTTGGGGTTTTTAGTGTGTACCCATTGATTAGATGTGAAGATTTATTCAATAATTCTGAAAAAAAAACAAAATTGTTGGTTGGATTAAATAACAGTCCCCACCCAAAGTAAAAACAAAATTGTTGGTTAGATTATGTATGTGATGTAGTTTATGGGTTTTGATTTGGTGGTGGATTTAGTGTTATAACTGTTATGTGAAAGGGGGTTGCTTTCATTTCACTTTTAGGATGAGATGCAGTTGGTTGATCACTTGGTAGTGCGTTTTCTTTAGAAAATAAAAGATAATTGATGTTTTTGATTGGGGGGATTGGATATTTGATGATTGCATTTTAGACTTAGTGGCTGATGTTTACATAAGCAGATGCTAAGTATCCCTTGATTTAGTATCCAGTCATAGTCACCAGAGAAGACTGGTAGTGAGCAGGGTCACTCGCTCATGTACCATTAAGTAAAAACTTCACATATATAGAGGTTCTCTTAAGTTTTAACTAATTTGAATATGCAGAAGTTCATATTTATATTGGTAACCCCATTTTTGCCAGTTTTCATTCATTGCTGACTTTCCTTCCACCTTTCTTCCCTTCTTTGAAGCTGAAATCCCTGTACAACAGGGACTGAAGCAACTCTCCCATAACCGTATATTCATTCAGTTATGCCACTAGAATGGCAGCGTCCTTCAAACTTCATTTCTCATTTTCATAGCCGTGTTCTATATTATTGTTATTTCCTTGTCATGGGCCATGAAATTAAATCAGTAGCAACTTAGCAAGAGATGAGTATTCCTTGTAAATGATCTTTAATGATTTTCTGTTACCCTCTCTGTATTGAATGAATTTATTGGTTCTCGGAACCTAGAAAGCTCTTATCTTTAGTTCTAACCAACAATCAAGAAATTATGATTTCAATTGTTGTGCTATCTCTAGCTCAATGCTTATCTTAAACTCTGTGGCATTTCTACTCGTCCATGTCTGTTTCATTTATTACTATATTACAGTTGACGCCCATGCCTGTTAATTGGGCTTATGTTTGTACGGAATTTTTTTTTCCTGTATGTATGGTATACTCCAATAACTGTATGCCTTTATATTTACTGATGATATCTGTCGCTTTTATGGAGAAGGGAAACAGCAATGGATGGATTTTGTCCTCTCTCTCTCTCTCTCTCATACTGATGATTCCTTCAACTATTACATGGGTGCAGGTTGAGTCTGAGTACCTCCCACTGTACACCAACTACGGTCTGGGTCTTACCACTTGGAGCCCACTTGCTTCTGGTGTGCTCACTGGAAAATATAACAAGGGAAATATACCACCTGATAGCCGATTTGCATTGGACAATTACAAAGTAAGATTTCAATTAATCACTATGATAGCTCTGTTCCTAAGTACATGCATTGTTGAATTGTCTAAATTGATGACCCCAAACTGCTGTAGTCTGTATTTTGTGTCTCTTCAAAATCAATAGAGGAGTATTGTTGAGATCAATCTTTTAGTTTCATTTTTTTTATCGTATTATCATAAATTATCATTCTGGTGTCAAAGTTGCATATACTGTTATACTTTTTTCTTCTTTATGGGTAGGACATTAACTTTTTGACTTATGCCTTGCAGAATCTTGCTAGTCGATCACTGGTTGATGATGTGCTGAAAAAGGTTAATGGTCTGAAGCCAATTGCAGATGAATTAGGTGTACCATTAGCTCAACTTGCAATTGCATGGTGTGCTGCTAATCCTAACGTCTCATCAGTTATTACTGGTGCTACAAAGGAGTCCCAGGTTTGTTTTCAAAATATCACATCTCTGAGAGATAATATTAAGGCTGTGATTCTTTGCTACTATGCATGTGCTTGATCTGCTTGTGTTTGGCTATTATTCAACTGTATGAAAATTTTCATCTCCGTCTGTGTCATGCCTCCAAAGGGGTCTGAACGTTATTTTTCATCTTAATAATGGTGTTCAATGAATGTTGTTATTCCTGTTTTTGTGAGATGTGGTGGGCATTACTATTGTTCCTTTAGTTTGACTGTGCTCTTCAAGAAATGATTTATTGATCTTTGAGTGGTCCTATCAGTTTATCTGGAATTTTATATGTAGGATTCAAATTTTAAATATTAATAGTTTAAATTAAAGTATTGGCACTTTGTTTACTTCTTATGTTTTAAGTTTATTGCAGTTATTCCCGCCTGCCGTATATTCCTGATTTGGTATTTATGATTTTCATATTGTGTTATGTGAAGCCTACCAAGTGAATATAATTTCTGCAAGCCATGGGCCTACTGCCATACTCTTATTCAGTAGGTCATTTTTCATATGGAGGGTAAAATGTTGGTTAAAATGTGCCAGTTCCAGTAATTTGTTGTGTACAACATTCTTAAAATAGTGGTCATTTGCAAAGTGTGATGCCGTCAACGTAGGCTTCCCAAATCTTTAAATCCACAAAACATCTAACAATAGGAAGTAGGTAAACAAGTGTGAAGCATTCCATTGTGAAGGGAGAACTCTGTTTGTTGGAAGTGATGATACTGTAGAAGCAAATAGAGTTTTTATGTTCTCCCATTCCCACTAAAAAGGTGGGCAATAGCAATGTCATCTGTTTATAGTGACCAAAAGCTGTTATCGTCTATGCAGATTCAAGAGAACATGAAAGCTGTAGATGTAATCCCTCTATTAACTCCCGCTGTGATGGAGAAGATTGAGGCTGTTGTTCAAAGCAAGCCAAAGCGTCCAGAGTCATATAGGTAAAAACACACGGTATATTTATGGGCTCCACGTATTTCTGCACATTACACAGCAGACTATGATCTTCAAACAGACAGAAATTTAAACTCATGCCTTTGTATTGTGGTTGGTTAGATTGTTTGATATTCTTTCATGTCAATGCTCAGACTATTCCCTGGATGTAATTTGTATGGTGTTTTAGCAATGAACTCGTCTGTTTTCCAAAAACAAAAAATTAAAAAAATTTGAGATTTAAAGAGCGAGGAAGTCGTGATGTTCTGAGCACTTTCTGATGTATTGTGGAATTGGGTTTAAAGAGATTTTAAGATTGTGATAAATTGCTTGTATTTATTGTTTTGGATTTCTATATCAGCTGAAGTTAGAGTTCATCTGAGCCATTTTGAATTTTTTTCAACATTTGGACATTTGGTATCCAATTGCATGGTTCAGCAAAAAAGATGGGGTGTGATGTGAATAGGTTAAGTTGTACGAAAGGCATGCTTTCCAAGTTGATAGGTACTAACACTTCAAAGGACTCTAAAACAAAGGGTGGAGTAATATTGACCTCTTCCAAAATCGTCTGTTTTCTTAATATTTTTGTTGTCCGAACCAAACTAGTCTTCATAACCAGAAACACCATCCTCAAGCATAGTCCAACTGCACTTCGTTTGAGTCTCGGCATTGATCTTAAACTCTCTGGAGTTTTCTTTCTCGGCATCGATCTTAAACTCGCCGGAGTTGTCTTCCACAGGAAGGTACAACCTGGACTCCGAAGTTATCATCCTTGGATTTGCAATAAGCAGTGAGGTCTTGCACCTCCCAAAAGCAACCGGCCGTATCTTCTTCCACCAAGCCTACTTTGCATCTCCGACCAAGCAAAAAATAGGATTAAACAAGAGAAAAAGAGCCCTTACAAATGCTCTAATTGATGACCTAAAACCCTGGTAATAGCTCTTATTTTAGACACAAGGAATTAGTTTCTTTAATCACAAATTAAGTGCCAAAACTCAAGAATTCAAAAGGGCTCAATCTTTGTGGAGGGCTTGAAGCTCCAATGGCAGCGGCCACCAGAACAAAAAATAAATCTTTCGAACCAAACTCATTACTCAAAACTCAAATAGTCATATACAACAAGTGTCATTCAAATTAAAAAGAAACAGTTATTAGCACTTCAAAATACTCATCTTGCACCCTTTCTTTCTTTCTTTCTTTTTGACTAAGGGAGTACATATCAACTATTTTAACATGTTAATAACAGTTCCCAACTTAAATACAAACAAGAAAATATACAAAATTCAAATAATCCAAAACTATTTATTTTAATGTGATAATGCATGGCCAACGGGGTCTAACTCATTGGAAAAAGAATTTACCTTGTGAAACCCACCTCTATTTATAGTTTAGACTATCATTTGTAGTTTAACAAAAATTATGACGATGCATGAGGTTCATTTTAATAGCCCGTCCGAGGCCTAAAAGCCTCACACTTCGGTCCATGAATTTCAGTTTAATTCACATTCTATTTTTGTGTATATTTCTGTTTATCTACTTTATTTTGTGTATCAAAATGGCTTTGCCCCGAGATCTTTTAATCAAAATATCTATGAAAAGAAAAAGATAAAAAGAGAAAGAAAAAGAAGAAAAAGAAGAGAGATTCATAAATTAGTTTAGCAGTTAGGCCTATTCCTTTCCCTCCATTCCCTGTAATGATGCCGCGTAATCCTTTGTATTGTTTGTCGTTTCAACTCCGACCCTTATGCAACGTTCTCTCTCTCTCTCAAAACCAACAAAACCCCAACCCAAATCCATTTTTATATTTTTTTGTTTCTTTCTGATTTGACCCAAAATGTTGAAATACCAGTGCACCAGCCTTTAAGCTTTGATTGCAAAGCTTGATCAGCGCATTTTTACGACCATAAAGGTACCCATTTTGCTATTTCTTTTCCATGTTCATGTTCATTTTCTTTTTGCATGTTCATGTTTGAGCTTTCATTCTCATGTTCTCTTAAATACTTGATGACAAGATGTTTGTCAAAAGTACAAAGCATAACAATAGAAATTTGGGTTGGTTTTCTTAATTGTTTGGTTAGGTGGAAAGGAAGGCAATATTGGGTTGGTTTGGTTATTGCAAAGGCGTTCTTCATTGAGAATCAACTCTATGAAAATCTTTGCACTTTTCTTTTTTGGGGGCTATCTTTCATTATGGAATTGAGGAACCTGGTAATGGTTAATTTTCCACAAATGCATGATCTTGTTGGTTTTGGATGTTCTTGAATGGTAACTTTCATAAAGACAGGAAGTATGGAGATGACCCATCAAAGACTTCGTACACAGTTTAGTAATTTGGCATTCAATGTCAAGCTCACTGCGGCTTTCGTTACAAAAGAAGAATTTTTTGAAGATATATGATGGAGGCTAGAGAGTGTTTATAGGTGCATCATGGGATGAGTTTTTATATAGAACAAGTTTTTTGTGTTTAGTATTATGTACTTCAATTTGGAGAAGCAGATTTTTAATTACTTGTCATCAAGGATCTAAAGCTTGAACGCCAGAGAATGCTCATATGTGAAGCCTCAATGAAGTAAACTCCTTTTGAGACCATGACTAGTGAGGCTCCAGGTACTTCTCGTCAACAGTTCTGCAAAGATACAATAAATCATGATCGAAGTAACAAAAGTGCTGCAGATGACAATGAAAATAATATTTGTGCACAGACTGGTGAGGAATTTTCAGCGGAGTTTCTGCAGGATCGTATTTCACAAAGAAGATTAGCCCCAGTAGTGACTGGCGTTGATCAGCGCCAGTCGAAAAGAGTGGGTTTTAATTTAAATAAAAACCAGAAGCTTGTTTATGAGGATCTCGCTGGTGTTGTTGGACTAAGGAGAACAGATTCTGACTGCAGTTCGGAATTCTCAGATTTTAGTCCAGCGGCTGCTACCGGCTTTGTGGCTGACATAGAGAAAAATGTTTATCCTAGTAACATAAGCAGATACCACTGGGAATATGGTGCTATTGGGCAAGTATCAGGTAAGTTTTCGGATGAAGTTAATTGTGATCGGGTTATTGGAAAACCAACTACTCCACCTCTTTATGTACTGGAATCCCCTCAGTCATACCATCCTTATGGTCAAGTATTTTCTGAAGGTTCTTTCTCTTTCAAAATGAAATTTCTCTGCAGCTTTGGGGGAAGAATATTACCAAGGCCAAATGATGGGAAGCTCAGATATGTGGGTGGAGATACACGGATTTTATCTATTCGCAAAGGCACCAATTTGGACGAACTAATGAATAAGACTTTTGCAATTTGTAACCAACCTCACACTATTAAGTACCAACTTCCTGGTGAGGATCTTGATGCACTTGTATCTGTGTGTTCGGATGAGGACCTTCATCATATGATAGAGGAATATCTTGAGCTAGAAAGAACTTCTCAAAGATTGCGGATCTTTCTTGTTCCTTTAAATGAAACTGAGAGCCCAAGTTCTGTGGAAGCAAGGGTAACACATCCAATTGGTGCCGACTCCCAATTTGTTTTTGCTGTTAATGGCATGCTAGACCCAAGTCCTCGGAAAAGTTCCAGTGGGCAAAGTTTGGCCAGTCAGACTAGCCAGCTTGGAAATACCTCGGATTATAGTCCAACTTTTCGTAGAGAATCTCCTACAGCCACATATTTAGAGACCAAAGATTATAGTCCCAGTTCCTCAAATGTGTTGGGAACATTAACTAAACCTGTTCCTCAGTTCCTAGCTACTCTTCAGATCCCAAAGAAGTCTTTTAATCACTCCCCTCCCATATCTCCTGTTCCACTTCAACATAGAGATCCCAAGAGTTCTAATGTGCAGTTTTATTTGGATCGACCATATTGTGATGGTAACGGAGGCATTGCTCCCTCTGTTATGGAAAAACTTCCATGTGACAATACCTATTATCTGGATGCTGTGGGCTATAATGAAAATCTTCATCATGGGCCTCCAGTGTTGAATTACCATCATCATAACAAATACTTGGCTGAAACTTCCCGGACAAGAAAGTCCCAGAATGTGCACTCCCACAATCGTAGCTTTAGTGAGAATTCTGTGCCTTCTCCAAAGTATGGTCAAAGTGGTATGAACTCTGAGAGACTTGTGCCTCTGGAAAAGGCCCTACATTCTGAAAAGTCTGTTTCTCATCCTACAGTGGGATTATTTTCAGGGTTTGATGATAGAGATGCTTCTCATCACAGAATAATGCATGCAGTACTTTCTGACTCTCAGTTGCACGGACATGTTCAGAGGTCCTCAGAAGGAGAAGTTGTCCCAGTGTCCTCATTGAAATGCAGAAGAGCAAATTCACCTTCACTAAAGATGCAAAGATCCTCGCAAGAATGGCCTGTGCAACAGGAAGACATGGTTGATGGGAAACATGAAATGGTTGAATATAGTAATCAATTCACAATCAGGAAACCTGACCAATGTAAGGAGGAACAAGGTCTGGGGATGTTGAACCGGACAGACAGGAATGACACTTGTGCTGATAAAAACTGGAACAAATTTGAAGGAAGTGTTGATGATATATCAAATGATACTGTCATGGAATTTAAGAAGGTTCAAAATGTGAACTGCCTGAGCAGTGTTTCCTTATCTTCAGATGATTCACAATTCCCCGGAGGTGGGGTTTCTGGTTTACCAATTTCTGAAAATGAAGGTTCTAAAGATACTATGGGTCGCCAAGGCTACGAATTTGACACAACTTCTCAGTTCTTTCTTAGGAGCCAAAGTTGTACAAGGGATCAGCAGAGTGCTACAACTGAGAGAATAAGTGGTCAACCAGGGATCAGCAGGGTTGCCACTCAGGAATTCTTAGATGTAAGTATTTTTCCCTTTGCAGATTTGTAAAAAATATTTTCTAAAAATTCTTAATAAGTTCTACCTATTTCAGAAATTGGCTACAAGTGCTGCTTCAGACGGAGAATATTCTGCCCTTGACAAGGACCCTGTGAATTATCCTGAGTATGTGGTCGAAAACGTAGGTCTTAGCAGACAGTCTTCTGAGGTAACGAAGTGTGACGATGCTATCCCTGTCCAGTCACAGCGCTTGGATGATCATCATGACAACAAGGCGAAGGAATCAGTGGTTATTGTTGAGGACTTAACTAATAGTACACCGCCAGCTATCCCCTCCTCTAAAGTGGCCTATCATGTCTCAAATATAGAAGATGAGGACAGTGATGAATGTTCGTCTCCTAGAGAAACAGACACAGGAAGTACAGCTCCAGAATCTGATGACAAGGTAAACATACTCCTTACTAAATTTAAGCTAAGATTTTTATGTTAATGTGTCTGGTGGTAAACTTAAGCTCCTATCCTCTATTTTATAGGGTGTGAGAGCTGATGGCAATCATAGGCATGAAACTATTAGCGATGTTGCAATAGCTGAAATGGAAGCGGGCATCTATGGTTTGCAGGTTGAGAACGACTATCTTGATGGATTTATGCGTGATCTGATATTACTTATCTCTTCTCAGCATATGATGGATGCTTAATTTGTTTGGCAGATCATAAAGAATGATGATCTCGAAGAACTGCAAGAGTTAGGATCTGGTACATATGGAACTGTCTATCATGGGAAGTGGAGAGGAACAGATGTTGCTATTAAGAGAATAAAAAAGAGCTGTTTCTCCGGCAGATCATCAGAGCAAGAGCGACTGGTGAGTCCCCGAACTCATTAGTGTTCAAGCAGTGGAGTTTCTTATCTGTTTCAGTTCTGGTTGTCATGTTCATGTGCTGAATTGATGTTACAGCTTCCCATTCCTTGAAGTATATATAAATGGCTTGGGGTTAAATGTAGATCCAAAAGTTTAAGATACTTTTCGCAATGAAAATGAAAAATTCACTTGTTTTGGCAGACTAAAGACTTCTGGAGAGAGGCAAAGATTCTGTCCACCCTTCACCATCCAAATGTTGTAGCATTTTATGGGGTGGTGCCTGATGGGCCTGGGGCAACATTGGCAACTGTAGCTGAATTTATGGTGAATGGATCACTGAGACATGTCCTAATAAGGAAGGATAGGTTAGTTCATCCATTTTTCTTTCGTTCAATATATCCTCTAACTTGAAATAGATTTATGTAGTCTGTCGATTCTTTCTGCAGAGTGCTTGATCGTCGAAAGAGGCTCATAATCTTAATGGACGCAGCTTTTGGTATGGAGTATTTGCATTTGAAAAATATTGTCCACTTTGATTTGAAGTGTGACAATTTGCTTGTTAATCTGAGGGATCCTGAACGTCCCATATGCAAGGTAATTGGTGAAAAACAATATGTTGCATACCTTCCACGCTTCCATATTTCTTTTGACAGTGGATTTAAACTTAATTACTAGTTTTGGTATATTTCTCAATGAGCTGTTAACAATTAGTTGTTTCAAAAAGTCCATTTTTTATTTACTAGTCAGGAATGCCTTTTAGTATATAGGATGCATTATACAGTTCTCCTAGGGTGGTTTTCTGCTTTTCAGGTTGGAGATTTTGGGTTGTCAAGAATCAAACGCAACACACTAGTATCTGGTGGCGTACGAGGAACCCTTCCGTGGATGGCACCAGAATTATTAAATGGAAGCAGTAACCGGGTCTCCGAGAAGGTTAGGAATTTAGAATATAACCAATCACTTTTGCCAGGGAGATTGAGCAAAGTGGGATCCGAAGCCAAGCATGCCTGATTCTTTAACCTGATCATTTTGGTGTTCCTTCTTTAATAGGTTGATGTTTACTCATTTGGTATTGTAATGTGGGAGATCCTGACTGGGGAGGAACCGTATGCTAACATGCACTGCGGTGCTATCATAGGTAAGTTATTCTAGCCTATTGCTTAAATGTTTGTCTCTTCTAAGTTCATTCTTAAGCCTCCTCAAGAGACTCCTTTCTGAAAAACTGATGTCCTTGGAAGGCAACTCATGAAGGAATAACTCTCTGCAGTTTCAATGTATGAGACTGCCAGTGGGAAAATGTAGTAATTAGAATTTGAGTTCATTTGATTTTTTGGAGGGAGCCACTTCTTGAAATTTACTTCAACTACTCCAGCGAGAATATGAACCATGCTCTAGTAACTCTTACCATACATTTTCCCGTACGAAGAATGTATGCCTTCTGCATTTCCTACATAAATATCCACACATCCCTTCTCATGACTGATTGAGGATAAGTAATTCAATCCTCAACTTTTTCTGGATCAACCATCTTGGGAAACAATTCAATGAGTTATACTTTTATACAGTGTTAAGAAATTAAAAGAAGTTGCTTAGATTCTCTTGACCACTTCAAATCAGAAGAGTTTTGACCTTCATGTAGATCTAAGAAGAAACCTAAGCTTCTTCTTCATATTAAAAAGCGATGTCAAAGTTGAAGTATTGTGAAATGTTTTCATTTTGAGGATAGCTATATGTTACCAAACCATGCCTTAGTAAAACTAGATCTGTATCTAGCTCACATATCTGAAAATTTTAATTTTCCTAATAGAACCTTGTCTTTGCCTATGCCTTATTCCTTGCAACATGGTCTTCATTTCAAAAAGATTTGATTTGTTATTTATTTACCAGGATTTGTAGCCATAACATTTTCCTTTTTGGAGGTTTTTCTTACAAATTTTGACAAATTTTTGTTTTATCGTCTTTTCATTGAAGGGGGAATTGTAAATAACACACTGAGGCCTCCTATTCCAAAGCGTTGTGAGTCTGAGTGGAAAATTTTAATGGAACAGTGCTGGTCACCGGATCCTGCTGATCGCCCGTCATTCACAGAGATTACACATAGGCTGCGTGATATGTCAATGGCACTCCAGAAAAAGCGCCCTAATCTTGCAAGTAGATGAAACTTAAAATCCTCATGTAAGTCAGACTCACTAACATAGAAATAGTTTCAACACTTAGTATAATTAATATTCCTGTAAATTTTGATCTTCATAGACTGAATACACGAATGAAATCTATACATTTTTCCATTGGTTGCAATTATTACATATGGCTCCAAGCAGCCCGGACCTTTTGAATATCCTTCCCGTTTGGTTCATGGGAAAGGAGACTTGGGAATGGGAAATCAATTGCTTTCCCATATTTGGTAAGTCTACGTATGAGAAATCGTTGTCTGGCTCATGAGAAAGTAGGGAGAAAAGTGAAGCCATCCTCCCAACTTGAGTTTTGTTTTCCCTCCTCATAAGGAAGTTTGGGAAAATGAGTTAACATTAAATACATATTTTTTTATGACCATGTTATCCCCATTAACATTTAGAATTACAATATATCATTAAATACATTCTTTTTTTTATTTGATTTAATATGGGTATAATTGAAAATTTATACAAACTTTGTTTTCCATTCCTACTCAAAACAAACATGAGAAAGGAAATAAAGTGATATTTCCAAGTTACTTTCCCAGCATTACCAAACGTGGGAAATGAATCTTCCATTCCCATTCCTTGGGAAATGACATGGAAAATGATTTTCTCTCAAATTCATTCCATGAACCAAACGGGGTAACACTGCCCGGTCTTCTATTAAGTGTTCATTCCCACTCCAGAAAACCCAATAACATCCCTGACATATATCTGTGAACCTTGAATTAGTTAACTTGGGCATCAAGATACCTAGTTTTAGGGCCTTACACTATATTGCAAAATTCCTGTACTGACCAATATGAATCAACTGAAATGATTTTAGTCGATTGGCTCACGGCATACCTATCGTGACCAAGAAAAAATCATACACCCGCCCACACACACACACACGCACAAAGCTGAGAGATCTGTTAAACTTTCTCCGTCAGAGTTGGGGCTTCATAGGTGTTAACCAAACCAGTGAATGTAAAAATTTATACTTAAGGAAAGACACATGCAGAAAAACATGCATGGATTCTTTAAGCTGATCTTGTAAACTTCAAATATGATGAAAAAGACGAAGCTTTTTGAATTTGAAAAATCATTTTATCAACAATATTTAATGACAAGCGGATATTTATGTTAATCATGATGATTTGATAATTATCTAACCAGAATCGTCTCACTTTTTATTTTCTTTCAAACAACAATAGAAACAATATGTTTAATCTGTTCTCGAATTTTTCCCTATGAATTTATCTCAGTGAAGTCACTTTTGTTGGAAAAGCTTTCACTACCATTTTACAGTTGCAATGGGTTTCTTTACAACGATGAATTATTTCTTTTATACTTGCATATGTAGTTGTTGGGATGACTTTTGCACTGAAGAACCGAAGACAAATTTCGTAGTTTATTAATATCCTTGACATGTGAATGGGAGGTTTGAGATCTTTCTTTCGTTCTATCTAATATATTAAGTAAACTTCGCAATCGATTTCCAACCTCCATTCTCATTCTTTGTCCTGCATATCATGTGTAAGCACTATGAAAAATAAATAAATAAATAAATATTTTCTTTTAATACAAGTAATAGTCTAAACTACAATGGGGGCTTCTCATATATACATTATCAAGATGTCATGGGGGTTCCAACCTGAGACCATTGATCTGCAAGACAGACCCAGGATTTCAAATTGGGGTGGGCTAAATTTACCTTACGTACATAGTTATCAAACTTGACAGTACTAAGTGAAATTCGTTGATAACAAAAGATTATGCCTAATCATGATGGCATGATGGCGTAATGAGTTTTACCCCTCAAAACACATCTAGTACATAGTTCTTTTATATTCTCTACGTGCAGGGGTATGTGAAGTGAAGGGGAGTTATTTTTTACCAAAAAATAAAATAAGAGGTGTTGTTTTCGACCAAAAAAATAAAAGCAGGGGTTTTTTTGTGTTTGGCCTTTGGCCCCTTTTGTACCAAAAAGAAAAAGAGAGAAAAAAAGGTGAAGGGGGATTATGACAGTGCAGTGCAGGGCTATTCACTGGGTGCGATGGGTGTATCAGTTTAGGCTTAAAAAGACAAAGTCACATGGGCTATAGCACAGGTTAGTCAAAGAGTAGGTCCGTCCATGTCAAGGCCTTTATATAGGGCTAGATCCTGTTGACAAAAAATAGATAGAGAAAGAAGATAGGGTAAAGAAAAAGTATGGAGCTCTCGAAAAACACTTCAATATCTTGATAGCCTTGACTATTTGATGGTCATATTATATGGTGTGACATGTGCTGAGAGATATTAGAATGTAAGTATTCAACCCAAAATCAATTTCCAATGAATGAAGAGACCTAAGATCTTTTAAAGCCTAATACTGTATTAAAAGCATTTAATCCAAAACTAATTGATAATAAGTGAAGAGACTCAAGATATTTTAAAATATTAAGGGCTTGTTTGGGAGTGATTCTAGAGAGGCCAATAATCACTGTTATGGAGAATCACTTCTCAAAATAATTACTTTAAATGATTTTAAGTGATTTTATGATGTGCTTCTTCTCAGAACCACGTAAAATCACTAAAAGTGAATTTTTTGGAGATGCAGATGGGATGTGCTTCTTCCCAGAAGTAATTATGGTCTATTCGAAATCACTCCCAACTGAGCCTTAAGTAATGCTTTAAGTTCACCATATGCAATTCATAGTCTCAACACCCTAAAAAATAGATAGATATACTTTGACCTTTGTTTTGCTTGGCCCTAGCAGAATAATTGTGATTGCGAAAGAAAGCTCTTCAAATCCAAGAATACTTCACCACCGCCATTGCCTATCTATCCGTCCAATTGTCCTATCCTATCGATGGCGATATCATCTTCTTGAAAAACTTGTGCACCAATGGAAAAGAAAATATACTAACATGAAAGATTAGTGGCTAGTCCTATCTTAATGTGTAAGCATTATAAAAGCAAAGGCATTACTCGACAGCATTGCTTTGGTTATCCTGTCCCCCCCAAAAGTTTAGATAACGTTGCTAAAGGCACCACTGTAGTGTGTGCTTTTATAGGCATAGTGTAGGATTAGCAATTGTCCCGATAGTACACAATAATTAGGTCTATAGTTTCATGAAAATAAGAAATAGTATAATATTGATAAACAAACAAAAGTGCAAAGCAATTATGCGCTGAATATGGATAAAACTTCTTCAGTGATCAAACACAACAATATGTTGAATTGATATGGAGAGAATCACTCACAACTCAAACAATGACTAAATCCCCAATTCAACAACTAGAAGCATATGTACTCATACCTATAATACAGATTCGCCGTGCAACCGCAAATCTATATCGAAAGCCAAAAGCTAAAAATAAATAAAAATCCTAAATAGAAAACAAAGCACAACAAACTCATAAAAAGTTTTTGAAAATTATTAGACTAAAACAAAACTAAGAAACAGGAACACTGGTCTATATTTTAATTATACATGACTTGCATGTCACACGGTGCATACACTTTTGTGTATGTCTTTCCCCACACATAATGTGAAAGTACTTACATAAAGAAACATACATAAAATATACGTGAGTGAGAGAAATAAACACAACGGTTTGTATACATTTTCCATGATCACATTGTACTGCAACTTATTGAAAAGCTACTATATGCCGCCACAGATATTGGGCTAATTAGCTAATTTGCTTACTATAATATGCCTTTTTATTTATTTATTTCTTTAAGCAATCAATTGATCCAAAAGTTAAGACTTCGCGCACTTACATTCTCAATTTCAATCATCTAATTAAGTTACTTGCCAAAGAAAGACTACCAATAGGGATGGACCCACGTTGGAGCAAAGGTGGTCAATTGACCCCTGAAAACCCGAAAAACGCCATGGAAAGCAAGAGAATTGACCCCTGGTCGTGTTTGATGGCTGGGCAAGAGTGCCCAGCAACTGCTCGATGAAATGTCTACATGAAGAAGGCATGGCAGCACCTGCCCGCTCTCGCATGCTGCCTTCCGTCTTCTTATTTGTTTTCGTTTTTTGACCTAGCCAAAACGACACCATCCAGGACCAGGTCACTTAACTTTTATTTTATGTTATTTTATTATCATGGCCTTTTGTACAGGTTTGAGAAAACAAAAGCCCAAAACAGAGCTCTTCCCCAGCTCGATATTAACAACCCCACCTAATTAAACTTTTCTTATTTAATTTAAATTATATCTAAATTTTCGAGTATATCTCCCTATCATTGAAACCAAACCAGAGTAATATTTAACTGCACACAAATAAAAATAATTTTCTTTTTAAGTTTTCTAATTTCCGAAATATGCATATAACAATCTTATAAACATGTTCCTCATTGAAAAAAAATCTAATAAATTAACATGTTCTCTAAAAAAAAAATCTAATAAACATGCATATATATACACACACACTAAAACCACATGTATGTATTTTTATTGCATTTTCATTCATTTCTACGGGTCTTCTATACGTAAAAAATTGTGAGCTTATATATGTTGACCTTCGAAGATAAGATTTCTGGAACCGTCCCTGACTACCAACCAACTTTTTGCTTATGATCCTCGACCCTTCTCTTCTTTTGCGGTTGTAGAAGCTTTGACTTTTTTTTTCCATAATTGTCAGCTTGATGTTCGGCCACTGATCAGCGTTTGGCTTGTGCTAGCTAGCTGCTCACACTGGTCATTCTTTGTTTGGTCAGGCTCAATTTGTCTGTTGAGAAAGTAAAACCTTGCACCAAAAATACATAAAAACTTGGGCTACTTATATTAATTGTCAATTAATTTTTTATTGGATGCTCTAATCCATTCGGACTTTAGAAACCTTGTTTATTTGATGGGTTATTAGGGGAAGGCTAGATGATTAGTGCAAACACAATTACACGATACTAAATATGTCGATATTTCTTCATATGTCAAACATGTATGTAGTTTTATTAAAAAGTTTTCAATGATATTTTATGTACCAATTGTCAACTGGTTACGAATCTATCGCATTCAAAAAAGTACTGTATTTAAAGCCATTTGTTTTCCAACATTGGGTGGTGTGTGGGGTTATATGCTTTCCAAGTCAAATGCTTTCCAAGTCAAATGGTTTATTGGGTATATTTTTTGAAGTGCCTCATCCCCAGCTTAAGTCAACCCCTTCTATTAGACTTTCGATTGATCAGCCCATTGAACATGCAAAAAGAAAATGGCAAACATAATCGTTACCACAAGACACGTTGTCTCAATTCCATTTCAAGTGTCAACATAGTCAAATCTTGCTGTCCCTTTTCCTCCTCTTTCGGTGGATCCCAACTTTGTTTTTTTCGGATGGAAACAATGAACATATGATGTTTACATTATTATAACAAGGTAAGCGTGGCTAATTATCAGTAAAGTCAGCATAATCATGAACTAAAATGATGCCTAAAAATATGATTAAATGGTAATCAATATTAAGAGCCAGGGAAAAGGAGCCATGGAAACCCACTGGTGATTGTGCTGGCATACGTAATGAATGATGCATCATATATAAATACTGGTCATCTATAGCCAACTCAGCCATTTCAATCAATGCAATGGCGAAGTGCCATAAGCATAATATATACAATGCAATCTCTCAAAACTTTCCTTATGAATTATATATATATATATATATATATATATATATATTGGGCATCTTCATTATTTGTTTCCTGTTGTGATATATAATATTTGTTTGCCTTGGTGTTTAAAAATATTGAGCATCTCTACTTGGTGCCAATTGAATTTTAGTTAAATACTCACATTCTAATATAGTATCAGAACATGCTATTCATGCTCTGATATATTAATTAGCATTACCCGAGTGTTCTTGAAACACAATTAATGGCATACCTTAAAACAAAATTCGTATAATGTGTCTTTTATTTTGTTTGTTTGAACCTAGGATTTCGGATGCATAGATAAATACTCTTAATCAATTGAGCTATAAGCTCCTTACAAAACTTGTTGTGTAACATCATTAACTGAAAATTCCCAAAAAGGACAATTAGGTATGAGAAAATAAACATGCTTCTTTTGGGTAACACTTTGGCATCACACTTTCTTATATCAGGGAATCTTTTCTCTACAAGGGCCATATATGACCACAACATTTCTATTTTCAACTTCTTTATTTTTTACCAAACAAGCCATAGTATTTTATTAGATCAATTAAAAAAGTGCATATAAAGCCATCTCGATTAGTAATACAACGGACATGGGTAAAGCTTCCCTAGTGACTAGAGTAAGCTCTAGAGCTAAAATGATCTTAAGAAAATAAATCGCAAAGAACTTGTCTAAAAACCCCTATCTACCTTCTAAGTTGTCCTAGATCAAGTCAGTTACATTAAGGACAAAACGTGACGGCTAACCAACATAACTTTGCTAGAGAAACTAGACCACCCAACTAATACATCAAAATTCTGGGAATTACAAGAGAAAACCAGACAATTCATAGAGTTTCTAGACTTTAATAACAAAGTAAACCAAATCTAAGAAACCAAACAACACCAACTAAAGGAGCAGCAACACTTTGCTTTGCAAATGGTGCACAACCAAAGCCATTCAAATCCATAACAGAGGCAACAAAGATCTGCCAAGAGGAGAGGAGCATCGAGGGGGAATAAACCCCTAGATATGAAGCTTCTCGTTCTAACTCTCCTCCGCCCGCTAAGACATGGTGTGTTGTGAAAATCTACAGGATTAGAGACAGCCACAACCAAGTTTGCAAAAAAACAAAAAAAACAAAAAACAAAAAACAAAACAAAAGGAGCAAGAGGAAAGGAGGGGCAAGGATGGACGGAGGAAGGGAGGAGAAGAGAAGGGAGGGGGATGGGAAGTCATCGACCCCAAAAGAGCAGCAGCTCTAGGAGTTTCTTCGCTTGATGCTCGCTCGAGTGAATATTTGGTACCTAAATGTGTTTAGATGAGGAAATTTAAAAGTACCAAGGAATTCATAAATGACGGAAATTAATATTCTAGAATTTGTAAAATTTCGTGTTTGACTAACATATTTAAACATGTAATTTAATATTTATTTGTAAAGTTATTTTTTTTTAAAAACTCAATCTCTCCTGGAATTTTAGAAATGAATACTATTTAGATAGAATTTAAAGTTGGGATTTATGACCTCCAAATTCCATGTTTTTTTCCACACGGAATTTATAAATTTCTTTGTTTTGTTATCCAAACACCGGAATTGGTTTGTGTCAATTTAGAAATTTTGAATTTTATCAAAATTTCAAGTTTATTTCTCTTATGAAAACGCACTGTAAAAAATATTAGTAACTTATTCAGAACAACCTTCTTAGTTGATTAATTAGCAGGCATACAAGCGCGTTATAGGAAACAAAATACATAGGCAAATAAAAGTTGCACTATTGATGCTTTCTGTCGGTTGGCTCAATTTCTCAGTTAAATTTAGGAGTAAATTAGCAAGTTGATTCTATAATACTAAAACAATTAATAAAATTAAAAATTAAAAGAAAAAGGAAAAGGTGTGGGGGAGAGAGAGCTTCACCGTGGAATTGAGTTTGGGAGGGTCGTGAGAGGAGTTGTGTATGGCAAGTGTCGGCGGAGCCAGGAATTGAGGTTAGAGGGAGCCATCTTGCAAAATATAAAAATAAAGGGAATGAGAGCATAAACACTACAAGTTCTCGTAGCTAAAGTAAAAAATCAGAAAATACGCTTTAAATTACAGCTTTCACACATCAAGTTATGATTGTTGTACATATAAAACCCGTGTATCATTTTTCAATATTCAATTCAATTCATATACACAACATTAAATTATTTACACATAGAGAGAGAAAGAAAAGAAGAGTGAAATTGCTGGAGAGAGAGAGAGACAGAGAGAGAGAGAGAGAGTGAGAGTTAAGTAGGGGCCTGGGACTCCTATGGTCCCTACGTGGCTCCGCCACTTGGCATCATGACGGGGTGTGTTGGTGGGGGACGGGAATGAGAGAGAGAAGAGTAAAAAAAGTTTTTATGTTTTGTTTTGTTTTGTTTTGTTTCTTTTTCTGAATTTTTTAAACATTTAAATCAATGGAGGACCCAACGGAAGTGGTATTTTGCAATCTGTTGGACACTCATTTGAAATGTTTGAAAAATTTTATACAACTTAAACCTACCACCAAAAACATGTTAAATTGGAAGGTTAGCTACTTCATCCTAATCAAATAGCTAGTTGATTGCTTATAAACTTTAGCCAAGTGGCATGGGATGAGTAGGGTGATCGTGAAGATTATTTATTTATTTATTATTATAGGATCTTCTATTTTGTTTTATGGTCGCATTGTTCTAGGAACTGCATCCTGATCTCATTATCTACAATGACATTATTTGTTGACCCAAAAAGTAAGGTACCACGTACACATAACCAATGTTATTCTATTGCCACACCCCACAACAATTTTGGTATTGACACATTTGCAAACTATATTGTGTATCGGGGTGGAATTTACCAATACAATGAAATCCATCTCTATTAAATATGTGGTATATAAATGTGATATAACTAACATTTCCGCAATAGATGAGTTTTCATGTGTAGTTGGTTCCATTTTTCGTAATGCTAGATTAAATCAAGCTTATTCGACGTACACATAATTCATGTCGTGAATAAATTTACTTGCATTCTTGGGGGACACTATTTTAATCACACAAGTGCCTAAATAAGTATACACATGCATTGCTACACTTAATTTATGCCTGTTCCTTCAAATCTTGTTCACTAATAAATGTACCATGGAATCCATATGGAACCCTAGCGGGCAATCTCACCAACCCCACTTGCTTCATGCTTGAAGCTTTCAATATCACTAGCTCCGAGCTCTCATCAACCTCGTCCCTCACAAAACCCATTATAAACCCATCATCATCTTCTTCAACATGGTTTCCCATGCTATCATTTTTCCTTTTCGGCACATAAAAGGGTTCACCTCCAAACCGGCCGGTCCCATACAAATGCTTAGTCACCGAACCAGTTTCCAAATCCACCTTAGCAATGCCCGAACACTTGGGCCACGGCTCGGCTATAGCCATGTACACATACTTGCTCTTTCGCCCTACCACCTCTTTATTCACTTGCCCCACTTCCAAATTCAAACCCGGGACCAAGACACGGCGGCTTGATTCTCGAGTCCTCAAATTCATTTGCATTTCCGTCAATTCAGCCCGAATTGGGTTGTTTTCGTGCTCGTTAAACACCGAATCAGGTGGGTCCATGCACGACCCGATCACAACAATAATCGGGTCACCCACTTCCGAAGTTTCCTCCCATGCATTACACAAATGGAAACAAAAGCAATTGGGCACGTCAATCCACTGAATCCCCGATTCATCCACATCGTTTTTAGGCAAAATTCCAAACCGAGACGTCTTGTTCGGGTTGTAGATGACGGGCGACCCGCCTTTGATCATTTCGGATAACTTGAATACCACTTGCTGATCCGGGATCACCACATAGTTCTGGGTTATAGCAAAATCATGCACCATAGTTGGTTGGTCTAGCGTGATGTCCACGTCACGTGACTTTGTCCCGCTCGCGCCAAACTTGAAGTACTTGAGGTACGGTTTCTTCACCACGTCGTAGCTCAGCACGTAGAGCTCACCCGTTACGGGGTCCACCTTGGGATGAGCAATCATGGGCCGGTCCAGCCCACCGTTAAAATCGAACCGTCCAATTGTTTCAAGATCACCATCACCCTTGATTTTCACATTGTACGGAAGATCATCTTCGGACATGGCTAATAATCGTCCGTTAAAATAAACCAAGCTAGCATTAGCCACGCCAGTCCCACGAGAGCAGTCAACCAAGCCGACTGCGGCTCGAGCCATGAACAAGCAGAGCCGAGCCAGTCCTGAGTGACCATGAAGCTCACCAATCGGCTTCGGGAATATAGACCTGCCCATCTTGACTTCTTGCTCTAGCCGGCTCGTGCGGGTGTACCTACAGCTGTAGCTGGCTCGGTTAGCTGAGCCTAGAGTGAGCGCGTGGATCATTCCGTCCCCATCAAACAAGTGGTGTCCGCCTGCCGGCGCAAACATTGGATTGGCGCCGTTTCGGACATAAACGCCACGTAGACAATCTGGGATTTGACCCACTACCTCTAAACCGTACTGAACTGGACACTCCCGAACCGGTGAGAAATTACCGGATATTTGGACCGCCGGGTCAATGGTTTTGGGCAAACTTTGCTTCTTTTCTAGAGGCTCTATCAGTGAGGTTTCTATTGTGTTCAGGAGTGAGGCTGCTAATTTTTGAAGTGGGTTTAGGCGAGGTTGGTGAATATTGGGTTTGATAGGGTTCAATTGTGGTAACAATGGTTTAGTGTTTGGCCATAGAGGTTTTTGGGTTTTCTGGGGTAGGGTTTTCTTGGATGGGTTGATGAGGATTTTGCATGTGATCTGTGTTGTGGGTGAGCGAGTAATTTGAATGGAATTTTTGGGAAGTGTGGAAGAGGATGGTGGAGTGTTGGTGGTGGTGAAGTGCAAAGAGGCATGCATAACTACAATTTTAGAGAGAGACACAGAGAGAGAGAGAGAGAGGTGTGATGAATAAGATGTGTAGAAGGGTGAATATATAGTAGAAGTGGAAAGTGTGTTGAGTGGGGTCTAGGTCACATTTCCAGCAAGTGATAAGTGGTATATATATATGGTTCTTGCTTGATCTCGATCGTTAAGAGTGTTGAAGATCATATGTGTGTAGTTTTTCTTCTCTGTTCAACCTTCAAAGATATATACAGAAAACAAAAATCTCAAAGTTCAAAGAGAAACAAACCTAATTGGAAGAAAATTACACATGTTCAAGGTAGAAGATACTTGTGGACACGTAAGTATCTTTTGCTTTCTCAGTCCAAGGAGGTACTTATAATTGACACGTAGTAAATATATGAACTATACAAGGACACGTATCACTCCCAAACAAATTTATGTGCCTGATTAATGGTAAGATGAGATTGATGAAACAAACACGATTGTTAGTTAATGCCATGCCTGTTTAGAATGTAAAATTTGAAAGATAGGGAATCCATTTGATGTTTTAAGTTGGTTTGAGTATAAGCCAGTAGGTAGCTCAGTCGGTTGAGTTCTTTTACTTTCATTTATGTGGGCAGAGATTCGTAACTCTCATTCAATATCTCGACCTTTTAGAGCATTTCTTTCAGGCTCCCAAAACCCATTCCAACGGTGAAATCTAGCTCTAGCAAGACGTGGGGTCCATCAAGCCCAGGCAAATGCCCTTGGGTTGCCATGGCGATGGGTAGAAAAGTTTTTTTTTTTAAATGTTAGGGTAGATATTATTAACGTGAACAGTAACCGTCCTTACTTGCTATTGTTCTTATTTGCCATGAAAAATGGATGTAAGTACTCTTAGAGCTTAAATTTTACGTTAGCCCAAAATCTGATACTTCAAACCTAAAATCCAAGCTATAAATGGTGATTCTCACCGTAAACAATTCACCGTATCAATAAATGAGATCAAAGATTAAGAAAATTAAATAGACTTGATATTCGTTCATAAAGTACTTTCATGGTTCTTCCAATTATTAGCTAATGTATAATGTTATTAACAAAGTCTAAATTTCTCAATCCAAATATGGCTCAATGCGATGTTGAAATATAAGAAACCATTATGGTTAGATGTTTATCATTGGATTGGATCGGATCGCATGTGCATCATGCATATTAGCTCTAGCATTGAATTGAATTTTGGTTTTTTATTTAGAAATAGAACACACACAAAAAACAAAAACAAGGAGATAAACAAATAAGGTGATCTACGCATGAATTAGGAATGACATATGTATATACAAGGACACATGGGTGAGGAGCTCTTGACCACCTCCTCCCTTGTCCATTTGACCTCCATGCAAATGAATGCAAAGCCATGACCAGATGCATATGGTCACCCACGTGAACGGCATGGCACCTTCCCTATATATATATGTATTGTCATTTCCAAGCCCTTGGTTTCTTCCTCTACCTTTTGCAGTCGATCGAGAGCTGAATTGCATGGCTGGTTAGAGTGTGAGTTTGCCGTTCTCCTATTTCAACGCGTGCCCTAAAGGACAGTCATTTGTCTACGTGTCTTTTACAGGCAATTGAAACCCACGTGGAGGAGTGACTAGAGTCAACCCATGACAACACTTTAAAAAAACAGTGGCGTAACTAATAATAGTGACTATTTCCAATTTTTTTTTTAGTGCAGAGAAACTATGGTTTGCTTCTTGGTTTCTTTTTTTATTATTATTTATTTATTATTTTTTTTTTTTTTTTTTTTTTTTTTTTTTTTTTTTATAACAATAGGTTAAACTACTTAATCTAAAATCTAAGGGGGTGCGAAATTTGAATTTGAGTGTAAGGGAGCAAATTCATTGTCACCTCACGAGATGGATTATATGGTTGTACATATTTATAATGGTATAAGTAAAATAACTCGGATTGGATTATATCTAATTCTAGTAGGCCCTAAATGTAATAGGATTTTGAATTCCACATATAGATGATGATATCTATACAGATGGATCGTACTAGATCATGTAATAATATATTTCAATTAATTTAACCAGTAATTATGTGTAGTACCAAACACATCATTGTTTTGTTGAATATAATTCAATAGAATCCAATTTTATTTCATAATTTAATTCAATTTCAATGACCAAACATGACCTAAATATATACAATTGTTTTGTACACTGAATAACAGATGAATTACTAATATTACATATATGATGTTAATTGTATGATAAATATAAACTCACTTGAGTATTTTTGTTTTTTGAGAACCCAAAGAAATTACGACGTACGAGAATGCTTATACCAATTCTTCATCAAATATAAAGAAATTTGCCTTATCCTGTAAATTATACGTCAGCTTGTAAAATGTTTGGTTTCACTCGCATATTTTATGTTCTTTACCTCTGTCGTGGGCGTCAACGACAAACGTATTTTGGTTTGGCTTGCACTTTAATTTCACTTCAATGTTCGTATATAGCCAAACCAAATCCGATTGTTCTGCGATTATTACTGACGTGATGAGGTGCAGTTATATATTATGTTGTATGATAAGGACAAACTCAATAAAAAAATATATATGATATTTGAAAATTTAAAATTAATTAATTAATTAATTAATCGGGTTTAATTTAAATCACAGAGCTCAAGATGTGTACAGAAAACTGATGGATTATTGAAAAAAAAAACATACATATGTGTATAATACTAGTATTAAACGTGAAAAATGCTAAATTCTTTATATGGGTAATAACTTTGGCAAAGTAAAAAAATCAAAGGGAACAATAGAGACTCGGGTAATGCCCTAATTGGCAATGGATAATGCCCTAAATTACTCTTATCGATAAAAGAAAATCAAAGAGAAAAAAAAAAAAAAAAAAAAAAAAAAAAAAAAAGAATAAGAATCCCAGTATATATACATATACGACAATACTATTTATTAAAAATTATAATTAAAAAAACCAGCGTAAAGCCGCGCGGCTATATTATTCTGGTAAAAAAAACCAGCACAGCCGTGTGGCTATACGATTTAAAAAAACAATTTCCGTAGTAAAGCCGCGCGGCTATACTCAGGTATTTTTTATTTAAAAAAAATAGTATAGCCGGGCGATACTCTTTTTAAAAAAAAGAAAAAGAAATAGTGTAGTATAGCCGGGCGGCTATACTGTTAAAAAGAAAAAGGAAATGCTGTAGTGTAGCCTAAGATCGTGATGTCGTCTTGGTAAGCTTAGCATTGAAGGCCTCTCCCTGGTAAACCATCAGAAATACACATACAAAACCAAACAACCTTGTTCAATATCAATACTTGGATTATATAAGCTATCAAATTCAATCCATTGTCATACTGTTTTAGCTTCTCTCTCCTCTCTCCCATATCTAATTGAAATCACATTTATGTCCGGATAGATCATAGCCTTCATCCATCATATACAACACAGGTCATATCAGAAAGACATAACACTTCTAACTATTGGCATACAAGATGACTTTCAGTGATAATCAAAGGGAGCCGGTGCCTCTCTCAATTCCTTACCCTGAAATTGAATATCCTGCAAACAAAAAGACAGACACATTCCGGAAATCCAGAATTAATATGACGAAAGATGAGATAATTTGGAGAACATATGAACATGGTTGTCTTGACTCTTGTTATACGAAAACAGGCTAAAAACATACATACACAGGTGCTCATTAGGCTTCACAAAATGAAACATAAGGATTACTAGAATCTTGAAAGCTTCCACAGAAAACAGAGCTCAATACATCTAAACAAGTAACAAAATTGTAAAACCAATGAAAGGCATGAAAATGGAAAAGGTGTTTAATACTCACAGATGCATAATGGTTGACATCTCGATGATGAGCTTCATCGGCACGAATCACAGTAATAACATCCCTTAGCGTAGCATCTTTAGGAAGCCTCCAGTAGTCGATTGCGATTGCAGGAGCTTGTACATTTTCAATCTTTCCACTATTGATATCCTTCAAATACTCTGTATAAGAGTGTATAGCCTCCTCCTCCAGATACCCAACAATCCTATGCGCCAGTTTGGGAGAAAGCAAATAAAGAACAAAGAAGGCATTGAAGAACAATCCCTGCACAAGAAGAACCAGTAGCCTCTCGTACCACATGGGCTGTACAAGTTCCACCATTGTCATGAGGTGCATCCTCTCATTCTCTGCCTCTTCAAGTAGAGCCTTGACCCAACCACCGCTCTGCTGGAACTTGCGGAGAGACCTTAAGTGCAGTAGCATTCCTCCCACAATGCCAGGGACAGCTGCCACAGTTTCCAGCATCATTGCACGACACCCATACCGTCTCTGAAACATGAAAAAACAGTAACTTTGAAAGCTTCTACACAGATCACATTTCCTGACAAAGAAGAGACAAACTTGACATGCATTACAATTACAAGTGGTTCAATTTAACCACTGTCCTCAGTAAAATTCTGTAACCAAAACACAGAGTAAAAAAACAATAACATACCTAACCAAAACAACATGTTTGCTTCTTATAAAATGCTTCTATAATCGTCCTTCTAGCGACCATGTCATGTATGATAAATAGTGAGTGTAAAACATCTTAAATCGCGGGTAAATCGAGACTAGGGATTGGCATCAAAATAAAATTATCTGCAAGAACAAATGCAGCAAGCAAGCTAAACTTATTTTCAGCAAAATAAGACGGATGATAAAATCGATTACCAAAAAAAACAAAAAAAAACAAATAATAATATATGTCATCTTGCACATAACATGAAAAAGAATTAAAGAAAGAAAAAGAAGAAGGGAGAAGGTAGCAAAACCTTAAAGAAAATATCAGTTGGCATCCGAAGAACCTTGACGGTCCTATACGCAAATCTGTCCATAAACATCTTCGGCACATGGTGCTTGCTCAAATCAATCGATAAGTCCGGTTTATAAGTATCCCATGGCTACATTCATTAAACAAAATTCAAGATCTGCTAATTCATATATAAAATACAAAATTAAAGAAAATGTGATTTCTGAGTAGTCCTCCTGACCATGAAGCAATTCCAAGTCCACTCACTCACGTCCCCTCTTGTGATCTTCGGCCTATAAATCCCCCAGTAATCCGAAACTACTACCCTATCACTTCCTTTCTTCGCATCATCGGAGACTGAGCTCTTGCTCTTCCTCCGCTCCTCCACCGTTTTAGCAGACTGCGGCACTGTGCTCATCATCCTCGTCCCAACGTCACCCTTCAGGGAATGCAGAAACTCGGCGCCGTCCAATGGCGTGAGGGGCACAGCCGTGGAAATGTAACTGTTGCAGTTCTGGGTCTGGCCACCGCGCAGACCGCCCACAACTGACCTCACCGCGATCCTGTTCATCTTCTCCGGGCCAAGAGAGATCGTTAACGTTGGAGGTTTTGGAAATGAACGGTTTCTTAGTTAGTTTTGTGATTTTGGGTCTTCATGGACAAGCGGTTGGGAGGGCAGAGGACTAGGATGTTGCTGGAAGGGATTTTGATCGTCTGTTTCGAGGGAACATCAAACCATTTTAGACCGTTGTTGCTTGGGGCTCTACTATTATGGAAGAAATTTATTTATTTCTGTGGGTGCTTACAATTCTTCACCTTTTCTTAGACAATTCAAAAAAATTTCTAGTGTGATTTTGCATTTACCTTTCATTACTCATTTGTTATAATTGACCAACCAAAAAAAATATATATACAAGTGATTATACTCTACCATGCTATTTATAAGCTTGAAATAATGATGAAGGGGAAGCATGTGCAACATCTCCATTCAAATAATGATGCAGAATAAAGTCATTAACATAAAGATAATTGATTTGAGGTGTGTAAGAGCTTTACAAGCTATTTTTCTATCGAAAGAGAAAGGATTTGGTGAATTTATTTGGTAATTAGCACATCATTGAAATGCTTTAGTAATGTAACAAGTGTAGCCTCATTAAAACCTTGCATTTAAAAACCCCCAAATGGAGGAAAATCCGGTCAAGGAAAAAAAGTACCACTACATCACATCCAATATAAAATTAAATTAAGAAAATAATTTTTCATTGGCTAATACATCATAAATCCATAAAGGACCATCCTCTAACCACACTTGAAAGTTCTGAGACAGGAGCGCTTGCTTAGCCAATAGATGACCAAGTTCAAAGTAGAAGATGAATATTACTAATGAAGAAACTTTATCCCATCTAATCTCCACAAAATAGTAAGATATAACACCCTTAACCAATGGCAGAGCCACCTAAGGCCCAGGCCCCCTCTCATATATACATTTACTTACTATATTTTTGACACAAGTTTTGACACAATTTTTGGGTCATTAGATTACTCCACCTTTAATGGTTGAGATTAAACATGACATGGCAAAAAATTTCTCTTTAATTAATATTTATACATTAGGATTAAAATTCTGATACCATATTAATTAAGAATTCATTCTCTCTCATCTCATTGATTATCTTTAATAAATTAATTCTCTCTCTCTTTCTTCTACAAAGAATTGACGCAACCTTCTTTGCCTTTGTTTCTTCTTTCTCTCTCTCTCTCTCGTCCCCAAACCAGCTTCTTAATTAATATTTGCATTGTGGTTTCATATCATTTTCATTTTCCTCCTAAATTTCTTCCTTTCACTTTTTTTCTAATGTCTAAGAGGTGGAAGACCTGACTATCATCAGAGAATTTATTCAGTGAAATACTTCATTGATAAAAGCTATAGGCAGATCTGACTGGTTTCATATCATTTTCATTTGCCAATTCAATCAAAGAGCTGAGAACTTGAGAGATCAATATAGGCAGATAGAAAATATATTAAACATAATCTGTCAGTGTGAATCGGGTTGAGGCAAGGCCAGCTTTAAAGGTTGTAAAAGCAGAGGAAGCAGAGTCGACAAGGTAGAGTCACACAATCTATGGAGCAAGCAATAAATCTTGAGTTTCCTACCATAACATAGCATATTAAGTCTCACGCATTTGATCGATTTTGGTTCTGGTAGGGGGTTTTGATTGATGACTGTTGTGTGCTCCTCTCTCAATTCCAGTCATCCTCCGTGGCCCATGTGCCTAGGCTTTGTAATCGAGTTGCTAACAGGGTTTGCCTTGTTTGCTTTTCATTTGCCCCAAGATTGTTTTTGGTTTGGTGAGGCCCCTGAGCTTGTTCAGAATCTCCTCACCCAAGACTGTTGCCTCAATTAATCTTCAATGCTTGATCGATTTATTTCCAAAAAAAAAAGTCTCACGCATAATCTATTAAGATATTATCAAGTGTTGAGAGAAAGCATAGCTTCAGTCAGCTTATATTCTAAATCATTAGAGAGAGAGAGAGAGAGATTAGATTACCAAGAAAAAATAGATATTACCAAGAAGAGAGATTACGTTTCCAAGAAAAAAGGGAGGAGAGGAGAGGAGAGGAGAGGAGAGGAGAGGAGAGGAGAGGAGAGGAGAGGAGAGGAGAGGAGAGGAGAGAGAGAGAGAGAGAGTAGATTACCAAGAAAAAATGGATATTACCAAGAAGAGAGATTTCATTTCCAAGAAAAAAGGGAGGAGAGAAAATAATTTTATTTTATTTTTATGAGAGAGAAAATAAAATTAATGATTGTTTATTTAAAACATTAAAACTATTTGCCATGTTAGATTTAATCTCAACCATTAAAAATGGAGTAATCTAATGACCCAAAAATTGTGTCAAAACTTGTGTAAAAAACATAGTGCCACGGATACGCCCCCATATATATATATATATATATTATATATATATATATATTGCTTTTGGACTGCCTCAACCCAATAAGATTGTTGCTCGACTCAAGATGTCATGGAGCTTACTATGTATATATATTATTTAGTTATTTGCCCTTCTCTATATTCAGACTTTTATATAGAAATTTAAAACAACACTTCGATGTAAATTAACACAACAAAAGCTTCAATTTATCTTCTAGTGTCCCTATTTTATACCAAGTCTATATTTTTCATATGGTATTTTTTTTTTAAGATGAATTTTTTTCATATGGTTTAATATGCCCTCCTTGACATGAAAATTCATTCACATCTACCTTCATTTCCTCCTTCAGTATATCTTATATTTAGTGACTTATCCAATCCAATCCAATACTAGACATCAAATGAGCCAATGTATAAATTCTTATTATAAACATTAATATGTAACTTCCAAATTGGGGCTAATGTGTAATATTTGATTAGTTAGGATCCTTAATGATATAAAATAAGAAAACTTGCATAGCCTCCAAGTAAACCCTAAGCTTTTACAGTCTAATGAGAAAAGGCACACATTGATAATTCTCTTACAGTGGGTTTGGATGAGAGAAATAAACTTAGGATTTTGACATAAGTCAGAATTTCTAAATTGACATGAACCACTTCTCGTTTTGGATTTAAAAAAACATAGAAATTTAGAAATTCCGTGTGGGAAAAAAACATGGAATTTGGAGGTCATAAATCCCAACTTTAAATTCTATCTAAAAGTCGTCATTTCTAAAAGTACAAAGGAATTCATAAATGACGGAAATTGATGTCTAGAATTTGTAAAGTTTCTTGTTTGGTCAACAGATTTAAAATACATAATTTAACATTTATTTGTAAAGTTATCTTATATATATATATATATATATATATACACATACAGAGAGCTTCCATTGAGAGATCCCTCAAATAAGTTTATTTGAGGGACACCCCTTGTAGGCCCCACTCCAAATTGTATTTCACTCATCCAAACTGTCTATTTTGTAGATACTCATTCAAAGATCATCTCTACAAAAAATCACTTGAATCCAATATCATTTGACCATTCAATTGAGTTATTGAAATTTTAGTTCTTTCTTAAAGCACCGTGCTTATTGATTTTGTAGGACACCAATTGGATGTCGAAACGGTTTCCAATTTGTCTAATTTTTTGTAAGGATGATCTATGAATGAAGACCTAAAAAATAGATGGTTTGGATCATTGGGAAAAAAATTGTATGGTACCCTAATGGGCATCCCTCAATAAAAGGGGACTGACACACAGAGAGCTTCCATTGAGGGATCCCTCAAATAAGAGGGATCCCTCAATGGAAGCTCTGTGTGTGTGTGTATATATATATATATATATATAAGATAACTTTACAAATAAATGTTAAATTATGTTTTTTAAATCTATTGCCCAAACAAGAAACTTTACAAATTCTAGACATCAATTTCCGTCATTTATGAATTCCTTTGTACTTATCCAACTAGGGGCAAGACCCCAGCATCTCCAAGGGAATACGCAAATGAAATAGGCAAAATTGTACTATAACAACCTAGGTGACATGTTGCCTACCCATTTGTCTCATAAAAAAAGTTGGTTATTGCAAGAGATTAGGCAATGCAAGTGTACAAATAACTTTATATTACTTATTTTTATCTTTTATATTTACTATTATATTTTATAGAAAGTAGGTGAGAGAGTGGAGATGATATTTTATTATAAAAAGCAAGTAGGATCCAATATACCTCTTCTCTTTGAAGTAGGCAATATTGTCTTGTTAAGGAGAGTGTATATATTTTGCCTACCCATTTGCCTTTTCGTTAGAGAATGAAAATGCTGATGTGGCAAGGCAAATGAGATTTGCCTACTCTTTTGCCTCTTCGCTTGGAGATGCTAACTCTCCTATACTCCATTGAAGCTCTGTAGCAATTGGGCTAAGTGTTTGAAATAGTCTTGTGAGAGCAAAGCATGTCTGCATCAATCTGTTCTTTATTTTATTTACAAAAATTCAACTCATCCAATGACAATTAGTGTGGCGATAATTGCAAGCATTAAATGATGAGAAAAATATTTCATTTTTCAATATTGAGACATTTCACCTCGTCGCCTTTGGTTTTACTCATTTGTTAAAGTGTTTTTTTCCTCTTATTCTTTTGACAGCAGACAAAAGATTTCACTCGGTTGCAACGACCAGTATACCTTTGATTACTCGTTTGTTAAAAGTGTTTTTTCCTCATTCTTTTGATTGGAAACAAATTTCAGTAACAAGAGAAAAAAAGTACAAAAAGTGGACAAGACATCCACTTGAGCAAAGAGAACAGATGGCCAAGTGATTATACTTTCCTATACTATTTATACAAACATAAAAAAAAATAATGAAGGAGAAGCATCTACAAACTCCCTACAGAATCAACAAGCTAATTGATCTCTAAATGAAGAAATCTCTTCAAAGATAGGAAGTCTCCTAGACCTTAGAGGGGTCCAGTGCTTCATCAAGTGGTCAAGCCCCTCCAGAAAAGCATCTTCTATATTCAAACTCAATGAATTCGATGACAAAACTACAGTTTGACATTGCTCTAGCTCCTGGAGCAGTTCCTTGGCGCGAATTTTTGATTTGGGCTCATCAGATCCTGAAAGCGCGCCCTGCAAGACATCATCAAGAACTGCTTGTGCCTCGACGTATCGTGTTTGCTTGATCAGGCATAGGCATAGGTTGCAGGCCTTGTTGGCATCTGGGTCGATGATTTGAGCTTTACGATACACCACTTCTGCAGCAACATGGTTCCCTTGTTGCATGTAGGCCCAACCTAAGTTCCCCTGATCACAGATCTGTTAGGTCAGACGTTGAGATGGCAAGGCAAATAATTGATGACATGAATAGAAGTGAAATGCACCTTCCCCCTCCCCTCCCCTTCCAAACTTTGACACAAAAAAAAAGAGGAAGGGAAAACAATTCATTCAGAGGGTTAGAAGCAGCATTATCTATATTAATTAGATTTTGATTCGGATGATGGGGGAAACAAAGCATGGTGAGAAAACTTTGAAGTCAGCTGCGCTTATGTACAATAGGATCTTTCAGAGGGGCTATTAAGGTAATTATCTGAGAAGCTTGTTCTTGCACAAGAAAACAGCCATTGATTATGAAATACTTCATTAGCTGAAAGGTGAATCTTATAGCTAGGAAATGATGCTTATGACCGTACCTTCATTTTTGTTTTATAACTGTTACGGAAAGAGTACAAAAATCTGATTAGAATACTCATCATGTTGTTCTATTACCAAATCAGAATTATTTGCAAAGACAAGGAGTTATACTTAGTAGCTGAATTGCCTGACCAGCAAGCAACTCATTCTGCATATGTAAGTAGGCAGGTGGATTCTTTCTGTTTATATTTTTTTTCTACAAAAGCTAAATCTACAAAATAAACAAATTAGGAAGCAGAATAGTACAGAAAACAGGACTGTGCTGGATAATTGATTTAAGTACTTTTAGATTCTAAAGCAACCTACAGAGAAAACTAGGTTATACTGAGTTTTTTTATTTTTTTTAAATCTTGTTTTCTTGAATCAAGTACAACAAAATCTCAAAAAGGCAACAGTTTAGGTACAGTCACAAGTTTTATGCAGTCTGGTTTAGTGATGGAGAGAAAAGTTACTAATGTAGCTTAGTACTAACCAGTATCCTGGAAGTCTCTTTCTTGATTGTGACTTGAAACTTCCTTCCATGGGAGCGCGCTGTCTTGGTAAGCTTACCATTGAAGGCCTCTCCCTGGTAAATCATCCAAAGTTTCTGCTTCAGTAGCTCTATTTGCTCCTCAACTCTACCACATTTCTGCCAAGTTCACATATATGGTGAGAACCAAATTCCAAAACCTGAAAATTCTTATTATGGTCAGAAAGAGTGACGCTACTTAGGATTTGGACACAAAAGCTAAGTTTTGGGTGGGTAACCCTAAACCATTCTATATCATGCGCAAGCTTCTGCAATAAATTTTTTGCCAACAGGGAGGAGAGGAAAGAGAGAGCATAAGCCCACAAGTGTTCTCCAAAACTGCTCAAATTCCACACAGAAGAGGGTGGAGTGATTGATACTGAAGACATCACCACAATTGCCAATTAATTGAAAAAACATTAGCATTTGTTAGGAACTGAGGGTGGGTCTAAAGTCATGAGGATCATACAGGCCTGCTACAAAAATAGGCATTTGTTGATGAGATATCCATATGCCTCTTTTAGGAAAGGATATCAAGCCTTGGAAATGAGAGCTAAGCTTCTATATTTACCTTGTACAAGTCAATTAGTACATTGTCTAGGGATTCTTGTGCCTGCTTAGAGCAGCGATCCCTGAAAGACTTTATAGCTTCAATTGCTTCTTCTGCTCTATCTTGCTGCTTCATGACTACTGCCATGTCTTTGAGGGCACTATCCACCCTATCTCCAGCGTTTATCGCCTTCCAGAACAAAACTATAGCTGCTTCTGGATCCTTCTGAACTAACTGCATTTGCACAAAGAACATATGAACAGAACAATATTAGCTAAATAGTAGAACGTTTGACAGTTGCTTACCAAACTCAGATTTACCAAAGGATTAAAAAAAAAATCATAACCAATCCACAATCAAACATAAAAACAGCACCAATATTTACTCTGAGAGACTCCAAAAGAACACAACAAGACAATAGCACCGCATGCTTCAACGCCATTTAGAATTGATGAAAAATCTCCAATAATAATAACCAATAAGAAAAATAACTTTCAACATATTCCTCTGCTGATTGGAATTTCAGTTCTAATGCCATTTCTACAAACAGGCCAGAAGAGCAAGAATTTCCAAACTTTCTTCTTAGAATTTGCCATTTGGGGAAAATGAATAACTATCAAAACATAATAAAAACAGAGAAAAAACAATGTAGTTAGATATTGCAAACACTTGTTATGAAATCAAAAGGCACATATCACTCTATCACTCTAATAGTACACTGGTCATGACTCATGAGTCCATAACAACCCAACCCACATGAGTTATTCTCACAGAAAAGAGGATTAGAATAACTTAATAGGGAAAGTTAAATTCCAAATAGGAAAGTGCAAGTTTAATACTTTTTTCATTATAAAACTTTCTCAAACTTACCCTTTTTTGTTTTTGGATTGAATCCTCAAAACCTTAACTTCAAAGGGCCCATTAATGAAAATTAAAAGCTTCCCTAATTTCCCACACAATCATATCTTTGTCTAAGGCATCACTAAATCGAGATGAAACTGAAAGTTCATCAATTGACCAAACCCAAAATCCAAAATTTATAAACATAATGAACAATTGCAGAGCAATTAAATAAATACCCATAATCTAATCTAACGTCTCATTTCAACCCAAACACAAGTATATGATATGAGGTGAAAGAAAAAGACCTGAACGTGCTTGGCCCTGACGTAGGGGCTGTCACCAGGAGGCAGCTTATGAAGAACATGGTAAGGAGGATCCTGCTGCACTTGCACCTGATCGGCCCTCTCTCCTTTTCTCGGGCTCGTCATCGTCTTCTTCCTAACGTCAGCTTCTGAAAACTCCAGACTGTATAAGAGAATTACGGATTTGAAGAGAAGATCTGGAGTTGGAAGGGAGCTAAATGCAGAGGATAATTTATAAATTTTCGAAGAGCTTCTTTCGTCTTCGTTTTTTTGTATGAAATATGAAACGAAATGGGAAGGAAGGAACCTGGACGCAATCGGGTCCAGATGCTTGGTAGAGATGGACGGGAACATGTCCGCTTGCCACGTATGAGTTTTGGAAACGCGCAATTGGCGCAAAGCGAACAAGGAGGGCGAATCAGGGGACGTGACCCTTCATGCCTTGGGGAGACTTTGTATACACATTCGAGCCTCTTCAAATGGCGGGCCTACAAATATCTCCTTTCTATATAACGAAAAAGACACCTGCATGTTTGGGGTGGTTATCAATGAGATTACCTTTTAAAATTATAATTAATAAACAAAAAATAAACTTCGGTAGCATGATTAATATGACTTATCAATCCTGAAACGTACTAAGCTTAAAATAAAGGAACATATAGAGAATTATTTTACGTGGGAAAACTTCATATTTGGGGAAAATCCACGACACTCTTCAGTTCAACACAAATCCACTATAGAACGATAATTACAAGAAGTACTCACACATTTATCTTAGTCACATTCTAGATAATATTTACCGACTTCTTCGTAACTCAACTTCTGTCACGGAATGATCTTTCGAGACTCCTTATGTTAAACGCAATACTGGTCACGATTGCTTCAAGTTACCTGGAAGAAAACCACCATCACGGTCTTGGTGCCCTCAACTGTATGATTCACTGAACATGCAAATGAATGCAATACGAATGATGAAAGCATTTAATAAATCACCAAGTAAACATGGAACACTTGATGACTTATCTCAAAGATATGCGCAACAGCTTTTGTTAGGAAATTTAGATGCTCAACCAAAATGTCTAAAAACTGTAATTGAAACAATGCACGTCCTATCTTTCTACAAACCTATTCTCCTATTTCCGAGAGAATTGCATAAAGTCAAGAGATCAAATCTTGCCTAATCAGATTTGATTCTCTCTACAATTTCATCAACTTATGCATTCTTAAAATAACTTCCAATCCCATCAATTGTTATACAAGGAAACAATACATACAAAGATGAAAACAATTAAACCAAATAGAATGTTCTCTCCAAGTCAAAGATGAAAAATGATATTTTAACTTAAACCAAAATAAGGTCCAATTAGGAAAGTAATCTCAAGAGATAAAATCTAATTATATTTAAAATAGGACTAATATAAAAGTACATGAGTGAAAATAACTCAAACTGGGAATCCTATAATGAATGCATGATTATGTTGATTTACCTGAAATCTCATATCAATAAAGTCACACTTCAAAAATCCAGGATTGAATGTGTTGCGCCAAAAACTTCCAGTAAAACATATTCACACACTAATTCCAGACCTATGCTAGAGTCTAGGAAATGTCAATACAATACTAACACTCAATATGGACTCTAGGGTATCAATTTTATCAATTTACACCATTACGTTTGCAATATCATCCAATTTCATCATTTCGTTAAGTTGACTGTGTGATCAATCATTAAATGCTGACATGTCTACTGTGAGACTCACTTACCAACCAACTAGTTCCTAAATTTTTTTTATATATAAAATGATAAATTAACATAAATTTAAAAATTTTAAAAAAACTTTAAAAATCTCACCCCTTCTCGAGGCCAACATACCCAACACCCCCCTGTTTACCCCCTTGTCCTGCACTAACCCCAGCCCCCATCCATCTCTCTCTTTGGCGTCAGTTTGGTGGCGCAACACCAAAACCCAATTCTAGTAAGAAAAAAAAAAAAGAATGAAGATTTTTTGAGAGTAACAAAGCAACACACAATTAAAAATTCATATTTCATAATCGAAATAAATAAAAAATAAAGGAAGGAAGATTTTTTGAGAGTAACAAAGCAAACATCAATGGAAAATCAAAGCAGCATGATTAGCCTATGACTGGAACGAAGTGGCTACAGAACTAGAAATGAACATAAAATAAGTATAAATAATTTTCAATAAGCTTTAACATAAAATAAGTATAAATAATTTAGGAGTTAGAAATGAACACAAAAAAGCTTATTGAAAATATAGGAGTTAGAAATGAACACTCATTTAATACATTTTATGCTAAAGTTTTTTTTTGAAGTTTTAAATAATTTAGAGTGCTACTATTTCCATTCCCTTGTCCTATTTCCCCACTCACCTTATTTTCAGAATTTTAAAGAAAAATTTACCCATTTACAAAATTACTTCTAAGTCCCTCATCTCGACGAAACCCAGACCGCCCCACCACACATTCGAACCCCACCTCCTCTCTCCTTCTTTTCTCTCTTCCCCCCTCTCTCTCTTTAACAGACCCACCCTACTATTTGTCTTATCTTCCCCACGCACCCATTTACCCTCCCCCTCCTTTTTTATCCTTATTTCTCTCCTTCCTCCTCTCGACAGCCACCCCTATGAATGAATTGATTCTTTATTTTTCTTTCGTTTGTTATTTGGTATGGTTTTAGGTTGAATAACTCAAAGGGTTATTGGGTTTTGGATTGGCAGGGGGTTGAAGGTTAGCATGCTTTCAATGAAAGCAAGGGCATGCTGTAGGGACTTAGTACTAAGAGCACCTCCACCGCAGGCACAGAGTCGGGCAAAAGGCCCCCCCAGATAGCCCAAAACAGCTCCAGCGCTGCACTTCCAGCCCGGGCAAGCCCTGGGTCCCACCAGCCCGGGCAAGCCCAAGGGCAAGTTTCCACTGGGCTTCAGCCCGAGTTCGATGACGTCAGAGTGACATCATCGCACAGTACTGTGCCATATGTCGCAACCCTGACTCTTCGATCCTTTTTTTTTCCAACAATCCGACAGTCCTCGTTTTTTTGGCTAAAAAATTGCAAAAAAAATCGAAAAAAATCTGAATTTTTTAAAAAAAAATACCAAAAAATTCTGTATTTTTTCCCTATAAATACATAACCATTTTATTTTTTCCCTCACATTTTTCTACTACTTTCCATTTGTATAAAAAAAAACAAATGGCATAAAAAATTGCAAAAAAATTCAAATTTTTTTAAAAAAAATACCAAAAAATTCTGGATGTTTTCCCTATAAATACCTAACAATTTTATTCACTTTCCACACCAAATCTTCATCCAAAATATAAATAGTGATACGTGACAACCGAAAATATAATCTAAAAAGCTTATCAAAATTAATGGTTTAAAGTATAAAAAAATAGGAAATAAAGTACAATGAATAGTAATTGCCTTAGACTTGCCCTAGACTTTGCCCTCATGGGTGGAACCACAAATGCAAAGGCTGACACTATTTACGTGAATAGTGGCAGCCCTTGCTTGCCCTTGCCCTAGACTTAGCCCTTGTGGGTGGAGATGCTCTAAGGGGTGTCCTTTGGGATTTTTTTTGGAATTGTGATTGAAGAAGAAGAATAGGAAGGGGTTGTTGGGTCTTTTTATTTATTTTTATTTTTATTTTTAATAATTTAAATTTTTTGCTTCATTTATGGGTTTTGGTTGAATTAATAATGAAATGATATTTTAGAAAAAAAGGTGGGTGGAAAAATAGGATTGTGTTTTTTCAAATTTACATGATGGGTGGGAATATAAGGCGAGTAGGAAAATATGACAATGGAGTGGAAATAGCAGCACTCATAATTTATAGTTCCACCATATTAAATGAACACAAAAAAGCTTCACAAATGCAAATTGCAAAAATATAAATAATTAAGTTTCACATATATATTAGTTGTAAGCATACCAACAATACAAATTTATAAATAAACCCAATCCTAGACATGTATTTATAAAAAAACCCAAGCACTATTTAAACATAGAAACACACCTAAAATCAACCCCAAAATCAACAATTGTATATTTTTTGAGTGTATTTATAAATGGGTTTTGAGTGTGTGTAATGATGGGTTTTGGGTGTGTTTATAAAGTGTTTTGGGTGTTGGGTTTTTTTATAATTTCAACCCCCATTTTGGGTGTTTTAGTGAAACTCCCTAAAAACAATGCCTTATTAGCAAAATGATGAATTTTACTTAGAAAATTGCTTCTCTTTTGGAGACAAATCAATGACAAATATTAAAACTGAGGAGTTAGAGTCGATGACTAGCGTTGATGTTGGGACCATTTTTGACAGCGCCCACAAACATGGAAGACCCATGTGTATTGGCATTGGTTGTGTATTGTTATATATGTATTTAGGTTAACATAGTGGGTTGTATACGCAACAAAAATAATAATAGGATGTATATATATATATATTTTTTTTGAACAGATGGATTTGCCTTTCTATGTGGTGTTAACCCTTGGCGAATGATTAAGAATTTTCATTTAGATATGAACTTTTTAAAAAAATCTCTTTGCTATTTGTTACCTTGACTGTTTGAGGGGATTCTTAAACCTTATTAATATGAATGAGTTAAAGAATAAGTTTTAATTGATACTACACCTACCATAAATTTTTAGCATATGAGCAACCTGTGCAAGAGCATATCATTTTCATTGCTTAATGACCAAATTGAAATTTCATATAAATTAAATAACCAAGAGGGTACTTAACCCAACCACTTAACGGAAACTAAATGCATTTCTATAAATTGTAAACTTTGAGTAAAACAATAACCAATTTGAAATTTCCTATAAAATTCAGTGATCAATTTGAAATTTTCTATAAAATTCATAGACCAAAAATATATTAAACAATTTTTTTAACATTGAAAAATAAATAGCATTGTTGGTGGTTCTTCATTTACTAGCTCCAAGCAATATTTCGAGAGGGGGAATACTGGTGTAGGGAAGCTTGATAGAGGCTATCGGAAATACCCATACAAAACCAGACAACCTTACTCAATACTGAATATATCGGCCATCAAATTCAATCAAAAGTCAACCTGAAACTGCGAGGAATCACATACGGTTTTACCCTCTCATGAGTCATATCTAATTGTAAAACCATCTATGTCCACATAGACCATAGACTTCATCCATCATTTACAAAACAGATCATATCAGATAGACATATAACACTTCCAACAATTGGCATACAAGATGCCTTCTAGTGGTAACCAAGGGGAGCTGGTGCCTCTCTCAATTCCTTGCCCTGAAAATGAATATCCTGCATACACAAAGGCAGACAGAATCCGGAAATCCAGAATTAATAAGACGAGCCTTGAGATAATGTAAAGAACACGTGAACATGGTTGTCTGGTTATAGGAAAACAGGCTAAAACAGACACGGGTGCTCATTATAAGCTTCACAAAATGAATTAGAATCGTGAAAGCTTCCACAGAAAACAGAGCTACATCTAAAGAAGTGTCAAGTGACAAAATTGTAAAACCAATGAAAGGCATGATAATGGAAAAGGTGTTTAATACTCACAGATGCAAAATGGTTGACATCTCGATGATGAGCTTCATCAGCACGAATCACAGTAATAACATCCTTCAGTGTAGAATCTTTAGGAAGCCTCCAGTAGTCAATTGCGATTGCAGGAGCCGGTACATTTTCAATCTTGCCACTATCGATATCCTTCAAATACTCTGTATAAGAGTGTATAGCCTCCTCCTCCAGATACCCAACAACCCTATGTGCCAGTTTGGGGGAAAGCACATAAAGAACAAAGAAGGCATTGAAGAACACTCCCTGCACAGCGAGAACCAGTAGTCTCTCGTACCACACGGGCTTCACAAGTTCCACCATTGTCATGAGGTGCATCCTCTCATTCTCTGCCTCTTCAAGTAAAGCCTTGATCCAACCACCACTCTGCTGGAACTTGCGGAGAGACCTTAAGTGCAGTAGCATTCCTCCCACCATACCAGGTACAGCTGCCACAGTTTCCAGCATCATTGCACGGCACCCATACCGCCTCTGAAACATACATTTCACTAGTTCAGAACTTCAGATCATATTGGAAAGAAAAGGGAAAAAAAACAAGGTTTTGACCATGACTTTTAATTAGTATGATTATGAACAATAACTTAGGAAGCTTCTACACAGATTACAACTCCTGACAACGAAGAGGCATCTAAACTAAATTGCAGTTATGGTATTTGCAAGTGTTTACCCACAAAAATCAACAAACTTGACATGCATTTACAATAAAAAGTGGTTCAATTTTTCGCCTTGAAACCAAGGAAGTTATAGAGCTAAGTACATTTCCCCTAATTGATGTTTACGGAGAGATTCCTTTAATGGAATGTACATAAACTAATTAAAGAACACCAGCTATGCACAACTCTGTGACCATATAAGCAATAACAAACAGTCTGATCAACAACGCTGTTTTCTCTTCACACCAATGTTCTCAGTAAAATTCAGTAAACAAAAAAGAGAGGAAAACAATGATAACATGAACCAAAAATATTCTACAATTGACATGTTCTGCTTCTTGTGTCAATCGATTGTATTGAAAAATTAGTATTTGCATAACATGAAAACGATTAAAAATAAGCAAAAAGTAACTAAAACCTGAAAGAAAACATCAGTTGGAATCCGAAGAAGCTTGACGGTCCTATACGCAACTCTGTCCAGAAACGTCTTCGGCACATGATGCTTGCTCAGATCAATCGACAAGTCTGACTTATAAGTCTCCCATGGCTACATGAATTAAACAAAATTCAAGATCTGCTAAATCATATATAGAAACAAAATTTAAAAATTCAAAAATATATAAATATAATTCTGACTAGTGCTTCTAACCATGAAGCAATTCCAAGGCCACTCACTCCCATCCTCCCTTGTGATCTTCGGCCTCTGAATCCCCCAGTAATTCGAAACGACAACGCTATCACTTCCTTTCTTAGCGTCGTCGGAAACCGAGCTCTGGCTCTCCTTCTGCTCCTTCTCCCCCAGCGACGCCGTTTCAGCAGACTGCGGCACCGTGCTCATCATCCTCCTCCAGTAAAACCCGCCCAAAACGTCACCGTTCCAGCGATTCAGAAACTCGGGGCCGTCCAAGGGCCTGACGGCCACCGCAGTGGAAATGTAGCGGTTGCAGTTCCGGCCGCCGAGCAGGCCGCCGACAACCGACCTCACCGCGATCCGGTTCATCTTCTCCGGTTCGAGAGGGTTTTAGAGATCGTTAATTTGGGGTTTTTTTTGGTAATAAAACGGTTGCTTTGTTGATTTTGTGTGGCTTTTGAGTCTTCAGGGACAAGCAGTAGGGACATATATATGGTAGAGGAGCAGAAGTTACTGGAAAGGGTTTTGATCTCCTGTTTCGCGGGAAGATCAAATGATTTTACCCCGTTTGCTTGGAGAGCAAGTACGGCATTTATTTCTTCCATCACGTGAATCTCGTTGGACAATGGCGTGTTGTGTGGTGGGGGGGGGGGGGGGGGGGGGGGGGGTAGTAATTCTCTGTGCTCAGTGCCACAATTCTTCATCTTTCTCCTAGAAAATTTATTTACTGTTATCCTGTGTGCAGAAAAGTCAATGGTAAAATCACTGTCTTGACCAGCAGCAAAACTTGAGTCAAACGGAATTACCCTTCGCTGGATTCGAAGTACATGGGAGACGTTGTCAACTTGTCATGGGCATTGCTGGGGTGGTTCGGACAATTGCGTGGCTCCATCTATTTTGGACACCCGCTTTTTATGTGGAATTATGGAACTGCCCTTATCTGGATTCCAAATACGTGGGACTTTGTTATGGATACTGCTGGGGTGGTTCGGACAATTGTGTGGCTCCACTTATTTTGGACACCTGCACTTCCGTCGCTGCTAATTTTTAGTGACACGTGTGCGACGGTGGTATTTCCAAGTAGCACCGGCAGACTTTTATATTTCAAAATTCGTCATTGAAAATTCTGTAAAGGCAGCTGTGGGGCAGGAAAACACATGGCATGCACTCTAATTAATCCACGTTTGTCGAAAGTTGAAGATCCTTCCATATTATAATTTAATTTAATGATCAAATTTACTTGCTTCCGTAGGGGGTAGAAATTAAGGAAAATTAGGTATTAGACATTATTAAGTTTACTAATTAGTAAGTGAGATATTAGGTATTTTAGTTTGGGTTTTAATACTTCAAAAAAAATAGCTATTTTAGATTAGGCCAAAGGCTGGCCCAGATTCGTTGGGCCAGCTTAAAAATAACAAATAAAAAGACAATTCTACCCTTTTCTCTTAAAAAGCATGGCCCATCTGTAAACCTACAAATTAAATGACGCTTTTGCCTCTGAACATTTAAACGACGCGCGAGTTTCTTCTTCGTTCGTTTTCGTTCGTTTTCTTCTTCGTTTCAGAGCTGGGTTCTGCCATTGGAGCTCAATTTTCTGGTAGGTTTTGCTTTTATTTTCTTCGTTTTTCTGTCTTCTTTTTTCTGCTACGTTTTCGTTCGATTTGCATGCTGAATGACTGTCAGTTTTGGGTGATTTCTGTTCTCCTTAGTTCGGGTATTTCGAGCTCAGTTTTGTGGCTCGATTTTGCGGCGCGATCTTGTGGCGTTCAATGCTAAACCCTATATTCTTCGTTTCGTGATCAGATTTGATTTTAAGCTGCTGTTTGGTTGTGGAGATTTTTGGCAGTCCTAAGTTTTGAGGTATGAGTACTTTAGAACCTGTTTTCGTTTATATCGACTTGTATGTTTATGGAATTTAGTTATAGTACTTTTATCGTGGTTTCCTTTTGGTTTCTATTCGAATTGTTTTGATTTTCTGTCATAAACTACATCTGTTTGTTGTAGTTTTGGTAGAAACTGCATTGCAGTTTCTTGTTTCATAATTCGATTTCAGACTAATATTTGGAAGTCTATTGGAATTTTACAACTGCTCATGTACATTATTTACTGATTTAAATTGTTTTCTGTTTTTGTTTGTTGTTTTGTTTGCATTTTCAAGGCTAATGGAGGTGTGTGTCATTGCCAAGTGCACATATAAGTCGGAAACCATGATGTTTTCAGTTTCATCAGAGTCATCCATGGTTGATATTTTAGATTAGGCCAAAGGCTGGCCCAGATTCGTTGGGCCAGATATTGGGAAAGGCTTGGGCAGCAACAGTTTTGCAGCTGGAGTTGTGCTTCCGCCAATTACAAAGAGGCCAGCCGGAAGACCACCAACAAAGAGGATCAAAGCTTTTGGTGAATTTAAAAGGCCATTGAAATGCAGTCGGTGTAGTGTTACTGGGCATAATAGGAAGACTTGCAAGGCTGTGATATGAACATTCCTTCTCAGTTGACGATTGCTTACGTTAGATATGGTTTAGTGAATGTATAGTCAGTTTCTGCATTGCACTTTTTGCAAAACCTGCATTGCAGTTTTAGTTGCTTTTAATTGGCTACACAGCTTCTAATTGGATATTATGATTCTTTTTTGAAGTTAATGAAAATTATACAATTGTTTCATGAGTGGATATTCGTTTTTGACTGCCATTGAATGCTTGTTTTCAGATTTGAGCAGATTTTGTTGCAGAAACTGCACTGCAGTTTCTGTTTATTTGTTGCAGATTTTGAACAGAACTTGTCCCATAATTCAATTTCAGAATACTTTTTGCTAGTCTATGGGAATGTTATAACTGCTCATGGAGTTAAATGTGTTTTGATATTAGTTTTAGTACTTTGATTATGCCTTTACCTTTTGAGCAGCAGTGCAGATTTTGACCAGAAACTGCAGCGCAGTTTCTTGTTCGAGACCAGAAACTGCAGTGCAGTTTCTTGTTCGATAATTCAATTTCAGAATAATTTTTGCAAGTATGTTCTCATATACCATAACTAGAAATATTTACAAACATCCACAAGAATTAAGATACATATTGTCTTGAGTTAACGAAAGGCAAATCACTAGAGACGATTAATTACACAGTGTTTGTGGTGTAGGAGTTTTGTGACATATTGTGCTCGATATTCATTCATGAATTTCTTGTCCACACTTTTTGGAATGGGCTGTCCTTGTGCTATTTTATCCATGTAGAACATGACGAACATGCCGCAATCCAACCTGCAAATGAATACGAGATTAGCTTTTGGTTTTGAATGATTTCAAATTGTAATGAATGGTTGAGTAGACACAATTCTTACGAAGATGAATTTTGTTGAGCACATTCTGTGTCATCCTCAAATGGAAACTGATATGGATTTTGCAGAATCCAATTTAGAGTGAGTTCTTCATTTGGGGACAAATCAACCTGTGCAGGTGTAGGGGGCCCTTCTTTTTGCTTCACAAATCACATTCAAGAAGCACAGAAACTGCAATGCAGTTTGTGGTTCACTGCAATGCAGTTCACAGAAACTGCAATGCAGTTTGTGGTTCACTGCACTGCAGTTTGTCTTTCACTAAAATGCAAAAAACAGAATATACCAGAAAATATGCATCTACTTGACATGAAATTGAAAGATCAGCATAGCCAAAACAAGAACTACAAAACATAACAGAAACTACATAACAACATGGCGTGAAATAAGCAACATTCAAGAAGCACAGAAACTGCAATGCAGTTTGTGGTTCACTGCAATGCAGTTTGTGGTTCACTAAAATGCAAAAAACAGAATATACCAGAAAATATGCATCAACTTGACACGAATTTGAAAGATCAGCATAGCCAAAACAAGAACTACAAAACATAACAGAAACTACATAACAACATGGCGTGAAATGCACAGAAACTGCAATGCAGTTTGTGGTTCACTGCAATGCAAAAAACAGAATATACCAGAAAATATACATCAACTTGACATGAAATTGAAAGATCAGCATAGTCAAAACAAGAACTACAAAACATAACAGAAACTACATAACAACATGACGTGAAATGGAAAGAAGTATAAATAATTTAGCAGAAACTACAATGCAGTTTCTGTTTTCTTCAGTGCAGAAAACAGTTTTGATGCTCTTTTGTGATTTTTCGGTTTCTAGAGGTTTTCAAACCAAAACTAAACCCAAAACCTAAACTACATTGCAGAATGACAGTAAGTAAAATTTCAGAACCCTAAAATCAAAGGCAAATTTGTGTTAGGGGTCATTTTCTTACGATTTTTTCCCCAAGAGAGTGCTAAACCCTTCAATCGTCGTCGTTGCTGGTCGTCGCTTCTGGTCGTCGCTCGTCGCTGTTTCAGATTTTGGGGGAATAGGTTGGAACTGCTGAAAGAGAGAATGAAGAATCGGCTTCGATCGTTGGTGGTCTTCGATGATGGTCGCACGAATGGGTTGGTGGTCTTCGATGATCGTTGGTGGTCTTCGATGATCGTTGGTGGTCTGGAGGTTTCTGGAGTTGAAGTTGAAGATGTTTCTGGAGGTGAAGTTGAAACGTCGCGCGAAGGAGTTGTGATTCAATTTTGGTTTCGGTTGATGTCGTTTTGGTTCAGTTTTGGTTTGATGTCGTTTTTCAGTTTTTGTTTAAAACTAAATAGGGAGTTTCACTAAAACACCCAAAATGGAGGTTGAAATTATAAAAAAACCCAACACCCAAAACACTTTATAAACACACCCAAAACCCATCATTACACACACTCAAAACCCATTTATAAACACACCCAAAAAGTTGACTTTGGGGTTGATTTTGGGTGTGTTTCTATGTTTAAATAGTGCTTGAGTTTTTTATAAATACATGTCTAGGATTGGGTTTATTTATAAATTTGTAAACTAAATACTGAAAATGGCATATGTTGTAATTTTCATATTTTGTAATGGTATTTTTGTTACATTTTGGTTTTTTTCCTTTTGCTAATTAGACTAAATTGTATTTCTTTCTACTAAATTAGTAAACTATATTATGCTTTAAAACTAAAGCTCCCTAGAAATTATCAAACGTTCTAAGCATATACAATTGGGGCATGCTCCAATGGAAATGACAAGCAAAGCAATTAGATTATTATTTGTTTGCACTTTTTCAAGTCAAGTCAGGTTTGCACCAGTTGAACTTTCCCATCCTTAAAGTTGTGTGAGGCAAAATATGTGCATCGATGATCGTTAATTTAGTGTATTTTTTTACACTCGAATTTGATTCTGTCTTCTGTAATTTTGCGTAATTTAAATTATTATTTGTATATTAAAAAAAGGGCTAATTCATCCTGATTATAAAAATAGGCCACTAGATCCAATCAAAACGAAATTAAGAAGATAGAAAACAAGCTGTTTACAATCTTATTAGATGTGTCTAAAAAAGGATCTGTGTTCATGTACATCAATTATAATCTTCATGAATATACAATAGAGAATTTATTAGATCATAAAGAGAAAAAAAAAACTCTTTTAATTCTTCACGTACATACAAGATGAGTCTCAGTGATAACCAAGGGGAGCTGGTGCTTCTCTCAACTCCTTCCCCTGAAACTGAATATCCTGCAAAACAAAACACAAAACATATGAGAAACCCAAATTGATATGACACACCTTAAGATAAGATGACTTTGAGACTAATAATGCAAACATGGTTTTTCTGGTTATAGAAAACAGAATCAAACACAAACAATGCTCCTCCATGTATCAAAAGGAAGAAGTAACAAAAATTGTGAAACCAGTAAAGATCATGGAAAGGCAGTTCATAAGACTCACAGATGCAAAATGGTTGACATCGCGATGGTGAGCTTCATCGGCGCGAATCACAGCGATAACATCGTGAAGGGTGGCGTCCTTAGGCAGCCTCCAGTAGTCAATTGCGATTGCAGGAGCCTTCACATTTTCAATGTTGCCATTTTCAATATCCTTCAAGTACTCTGTGTACGAGTGCACAGCTTCCTCCTCCAGATACCCAACAACCCTATGAGCCACTTTGGGGGAAAGCGCATAAAGCACAAAGAAGGCATTGAAGAACACTCCCTGAACGGCGAGAACCAGAAGCCTCTCGTGCCACGCGGGCTTCACAAGTTCCACCACCGTCATCAGGTGCATCCTCTCATTCTCTGCCTCTTCAAGTAAAGCTTTGATCCAGCCACCGCTGTGCTCGAATTTACGGAGAGACTTCAAATGCAGCATCATGCCTCCCACCATTCCGGGGACAGCTGCCACGGTTTCCAGCATCATTGCATGGCACCCATGCCGCTTCTGCAACATGAATAATCTTCAGTTTATAATTTCCGCCAACCATGTCAAATTTTTATGTTCCCCTTTTATAATTTACTGAGAACAAACATCGAAATTCCGAAATTCACAAGCATTTTAGATTGATTCAAGCTTGTAACAGAGTCATAATAAAATCAAAACAAACGGGGGAAAAAAGAAGAAGTGAGGTGAGAAGGTAACAAATCAAAACCTGAAAGTAAAGATCCGACAGAACTCGAAGAGACTTGACAGTCCTGAACGCCGCTTTGTCCAGAAACGTCTTTGGCACATGGTGCTTGCTCAGATCAATCGACAAATCCGCTTCATAAGTCTCCCATGGCTGCACTCAAAATTCAAAGTTCCTTAAATAAATAAATAAATAATTTCAATAATTCAGACTAGTCTAGTTAGTCCTCCTCCTGACCTTGAAGCAATTCCATGGCCACTCTGTCCCGTCCTCCCTCTTAATCTTGGGCCTCTGAATCCCCCAGTAACTGGAAACGACAACGCTACCATTGTCGTTCGAGCTCTCCTTCTTCTGTTCCTTCTCCGCCAACGGCGTCGTTTCGCCAGTCGACCCCGTGCTCATCATCATCCTAGTCCTCCACTGAAACGCGCCCAAAACGCCGTCGCTCCTCCGTCTCAGAAACTCCGAGCTCTCCAACGGCCTCACAGCCACAGCCGTCGAAATGTAGCGATTAAAGTTCCGGCCATTGGCGAGACCTCCGATCACCGATTTCAACGCGACCCTGTTCATCTTCTTCGCTCAAATTTGGGTTTTTGCTTGTAGAAAATCGATTTATGTTTTTTTGTCGTGGTGAAGCTGAAGCGGGCTTGAGCATTTTATATGGTGATTGATTAGGCTGGAAAGTGCTGGAGAGTTTGAAATTCAACGGTAAAATTTTGGCAGTTGACGATCTTGACTTTGCCATCTCTCTTCGTTCTGTCTAGATTCCAAGTCTTTGGGGTTGTATTGGTGCTGTCAAATGGCGTGGACCGATCAAATTCTTGCGTCCCACGCCGGATTTTATGGGAGTGGCACGTGTCTATGTTGCTGCTTTCCGGGAAGGGGGCTGACTGGCGTGGCGGCTGAGAGAGGTAAGAAAGAATTGACTATTTCAATCATTCATAAGAAAGAATCAAGCACATCCTCAATCCCGATTCCCGACTATGCATCTAGAACAAAAACACATTCATGTTAGGTATAAACAGTGGCAGTAGTCCCATTCTCCTGGACCTGTGGTCAACCACCCTGGATTAGATCTAAGGGTTGAGAAAAAAAACTGATTAAAAAATTATAATTGTATCATCAAAACACTATTTTGATTATTAAAAATAGACTTTTTATTACAAATGATCCTTAACGTTTACGATTTTATCACGAATGGTCCTTGATGTTTTTTTGTGACAGTAATAGTCCTTAATGTTAGTTCTTTTTATCACAAATGGTCCCTCTGTTAAAAATTCTGTTAAGTGTAATAAGTGGAGCCCACATGTCCAATCACATTGTGACATGTGGATTAAATAAATAAAGAACTTTTTTTTATTTTATTTTATGAAAATCCATTCTCTCTCTGTCTCTCTCCCCCTCCCCTCTGCCCTCTCTCCTCCCGTGTTCTCCCTCTCCCTCTCCCTCTGTTTTTTTTCCTTGCCTCTACAGCCCGACCACCCCATGCCCACCCACCTACAACCCACCCCTCTCCCTCTGTATATTTTGCAAAATAATCACTTGCACAAGGTAGTTTCACATTTCCTTTTACACAAATATTTATTCAAACAACTTAAAACAATTAAAAACAGAGGGGGAGAGTAGAGGAGGAGAGAAAATACAGTGGGAGAGGGTAGGGGAGTTGGGCGTGGGTTGCGGCTTGTGGGTGGCTGTGTTAAAAAAAGAGACGAATAAAAGAATACCAAAGACCATTTTTTCTTGCAGGTGGCAGGCAATGGGCAAGAAAAAAACAAAGGGGGATTGTGGGTTATGATTTATATACCACTATACAAAGATGAATAAAGATATATGGGTTATATTATTATTTTTACAGAGGGAGAAGGATAGGACAGGGGGGAGAGAAGGAGAGCAGAGGGGGAGAGAAGGGGCAGAGGATGGAGAGCAAGGGCAGAGGGGGAGAAAGATGGAGTAGAGGAGGAGAGGGATGAAAAGTAAAAAAAAAAAAAAAAAAAAGAAAGAAAAATTTTCATAAAAAAAAATTATTTAATTATTTATTCATCCACATGCCACAATGTGATTGGACATATGGGCTCCACTTGTCTTTCACTTTAGACACTTAACAGAATTTTTAACGAAGGGACCATTTGTGATCAAAAGCCCTAACGTTAAAGACTATTAGTGTCACAAAAAAACCTCAAGGACCATTCGTAATAAAATCTTAAACGTTAAGGACCATTTGTGATAAAAAGCCTTAAAAATAAGTTTTTAACCGTCATCTGATTGAAAAAAGGCAGAACTTTCCACCATGAGGTGATCAACCTCCACCTCTACCTTTAGAAAATTCTAAATAAAATCTTTAAAAACAAGATCTCTATAAATAAATAAAAAAGGCAGCCCCACCACACTAGATCTCCCCATCGCCTGTCCCAGACCCACATCCACCCGCCCCTCTCTGTATGTTTGTCTCTATGACTCTATCACGTGGGATGGCTGTGGTGAGAAGAAAAATTCAGTACATCTAGCCACCTACCCAACGGCGAATTGCTTGTCGTATTCGGAATCTCGCCCCTCCTCTCGACCAGATTGCCACCAATGACCAGATTCTCTCATGGGTCGGGTCCTTCATCGCCACCATTCAAATAGGTCAGTTGTCAGATCATGTTGAGGCCGCGAACGAGCTCGCTTCCCCGAGTTTGTTGTAATTTCTACCGGAGTTGGTGGCTGTGAGCGTCGATGGATGCAAGAACATGTTATTCGTTTTCTGCAGAGAGAGTGTTTTGCTTTCTTTTCCTTTTTTTAATTTTATTTTTTGATAAATATAATTAATATAAAATGATAACATACGGCTATACTATCTATTAAAAATAATAATAAAGCCGGCTAGTTATATATTTTAAAAAAGAAAAAAAAAAAAAAAAAAAAAAAAAAAACCCTGTATAGCCGCTCGGCTATACTATTTAAAATTAAATCAAATCCGTATAGCCGGGCGGCTGTACTTTTTTAAAATAAAAATACCCCCGTATAGCCGCTCCGGCTATACTATTTATAAGGAAAAAAGCCCCGCCTAGCGCTATGGTGCCCACGTGTCAAAACCAGTATAACCAACCGGCGATACTATTTTTCTTTTATTTATAAAAAAAACCCCATTATAGCCGCCCGGCAATAATTTGTTAAAAAAAAAATTACCATAGTATAGCCAGGCGGCTATACTCTTTAAATATATTATATTTTAAAAGTTTAGCCTACCTTTTATTGAAAATAAATAAATAAAAAGTTCCTTCCTATTTGCATTAGTTTATACTTTATTGATATTAATTGGCTAGTTTCAACATGTCCAATGCGAATATTGAAGAAAGAGAAATTTCAGAGTACATCAATGTATAAGAGTTCAATTTTTTCTTATTATTTTTTTTGGTGGGAATGTTTGCCTTTGTTCTAACTCGTTCTCTCGAGTGAAACTTGTTGGAGGAACAACAATCAATATTATTCTAATAATTTAATTAAACAACAAATTAAATAATGAAATTAAATATGGCTATCAATTAAAAACTATTGCAATAGGTATTAGATAAGGATAAATTCAATTAGACAAAAAAATTATATAATATTTGAATTTTAAAAATAATTCAAATAAATAAATAATTAATTAAAAATTCAGGTTTAATTTAAATCACAGAGCCCAAGATGTGTACAGAAACAGATGGATTGTTGGAAAATACATACATACGTGTATAATAAAAGTATTAAATGTGAAAATGCTAAATTCTTTATATGGGTAATAACTTTGGCAGAGTAAAAAAAAATCAAAGGGGACAATAGATACTCCGGTTATGGGCTAATAGTAATGGATAATGCTCTAAACTACTCATATCGATAAAAGAAAATGGGGGAGAACTTTTTTTATAAAAAGAACCCTAGTGTATATATATATATATATATATATATACGGCTATACTATCTATTAAATTTTTTTTATAATTTAAAAAAAAAGGGAATAAAGCCGGGTGGCTATACTATTTATAAGGGAAAAAGCAGGGGTGGTTGCGGTTCGGTAATTGCGAATTTTTGTCCAAACCGCAAACCGACCGACTATTTGCGGTATGGTGATTTTTGAAACCGCAAAAAGCGGTCGGTTACCGCAAATTAGCGGTTTAAAACCGCAAGTTCTCAAACATTCACAAAAATATAAATTCACTACCTAAATAAATAAATACACAACCTCAACTTCTCAAGCATATATAAATTCACAATCTCCTCAATTTCTCAAGCATTCACAACCTAAAGAAAATTAAAGTTACAATTCCAAGCATTCCAATTAAAGTTAAACTTCTCAAGCATTCCAATTCCAAATCCTTTAAAGTTACAAACAAAAAGGAAAATGCAAAGCAAAATGAATTAAAGTTACAACTAAACAGAAAAATCCAATTCAAAGTTAATTAAAGTTATAAACTAAAAAAAAATGCAATGCGCCAATGTTACAAACTCAAGTGTTGGTGGTGAGTGAATTTGAAGAACCCAGTTGTGTTGTTTGAGCACTAATACTATCTACAAATAAAACAACATAGTTTAGTACATTTTATTATAAGAAGATCAAATAAAACAACATAGATTGGCTATACTTTGCGGTTTGCGGTAACCACAAGTTTTGAAAATCAAACATCGCAACCGCAACCGCAAATGCGGTTCGGTTATTCATACCGCAAATGCGGTTCGGTTTACCGCGATTGCGGTAAATAGTCGGTTGATTTTTGCGGTTTTTCGGTCTAAAATGCCACCCCTAGAAAAAAGTACCCGCCTTGCGCTAAGGTGCCCACGTGAGCAAGTATAGCCGAACGACTATACTATGTTTATTAAAAATACCCCAATATAGCCGCTCGGCTATACGATTTAAATATATTATATTTTAAAGGAATAGCATACCTTTTATTATTTAAAAAAAAAGTTTCCTCCTATTTGCATTAGTTTATACTTGATTGTTAATTGGCTAGTTTCAACATATCCAAAGTGGATATTAAAGAGAGCAAATTTTCAAAGTAAATCAATCTAATAATTTAATTTTTTCTTAGAGCCTCTAATTCAAAACAAATCAACAAATTAGCTATAGAGACTGCGCGGCTATACTTTCTCTCAATCTCATCCTCAAAATGCCTGAGCAACATGGTCTTTTCCATGCATAGGAACAAACTAAATTACATTATAAAAAAAAATCAACAAAATCAACAAAATCGACGTAATTTTTCTTTTAGAGAGGTTATTTATTCTTATCTACTTAAAATATTCATTCTATGACAGCCTATGCATGAATATTATATAACCTACCAAAAATGAAAAATGAGCCAACATTTTCGTACTAAATGTATTCCCTTTGGTGCTTTTTCATTAATTAATGTGGCATTCTATCCCATCACTGAAATGTTGTTTCACCAACAATTGGAAAACATATTTTTGTTTTCTTATGGTTGGTTTGATAACCATTTCAATTTTAGTTTTTAATTTTCATTTTTTGGGTTAGAATATAGAGGAAAAAGAAGGAGAATATAAGTAAAAATGAGAGCGGAGATGAGAATGAGAGGGGAAGATGGGAGAGAGGAGTATTAAAAGTGAAAACAAAATTTAAAAAGTGAAATCTACTTGAAATTGTTTTTATTTTTGTTACTCTTCCCTCTCATCCTCCCCTCACATGCTCTCTCTCAATCTCATCCTCACTTCCATTCTCTCTCTCATTTTCCTCTATACTCTAGCACAAAAAATGAAAACTTAAAACTAAAATTGAAATGGTTATCAAACGAGCCCATAATTGGTCATTATGGTAACCAATTTTCATAATTGGTCATTATGAAAACTTACAACTCCATCCCAATAACAAGTGGATGTATCATGTATTCACTTATTTGCTTTCTAAAACTTACTTCAAATGTCATTTTTTTCTCACTCGAGAAATTGTTGTGGCACCTAACAATTCAATGTATTTTCTCATGCGTTTTTAATGCTTAATAATGTCATATCCCACCCTAAAATGTTGTGGCACCAGCAATTGGATAAGTAAATTTTGTTTTCTTAAATAGTCACGTTGATTCAACTCTATCATCCCACATTTCCAACCTATAAATTGATACACACCCTGCAAACAAAATGTATATCCTCCTTACAAAAACAAAACACCATGATGAATCAATTGAGGGTGTTACTAGTGACATTTTTGCTCGCCGCTATTGGTGTGGCTGCATTGCGTGACACACATGTCGGACTTAGCGACGGCATTCTTAACAGGAATGTTAACATTACCAACGGTCTAGGTCCAGACGTGGATCTTACTGTTCATTGTAAGTCCGCAGATGACGATCTAGGAAAACAACTGATTCATTATGGCTCTACCTATGGGTTTCATTTCAGAGTCAACATTTTTGGGGGTACACAATTCTATTGTAGCTTTAAGTGGCCTGGCCAATTCCATTGGTTTGACATTTTCATACAGGATAGAGATCACTGCAAGAATTGTCCGTGGTTGATCAAAGCTGACGGTCCACGCGGATTTAACAGTGAAACTGGTAATTATGATGATGTATATAAGTGGAACAAGCCCAGTGAATTTGTGTTGACGCATGGCTAGGAGAGGAAACTTCAATGTGGGACTATAATATCCAGTCATATGATGTGGTGTGTCTAAGCAGTAAAACATAGCTATTTGATAAGCTTTGGATTTTTGCATTCATATTTGTTCAACTTCTATCTTTGACTGATAATAAAATGAGAAATTTTATTTCTTTAGTTTGGATACATTGTGAGTTTTTAAGAACCAGTCATACGTACCCATGTTATGCACCCTTCTGGTTTAGGATTTCTAACGGTTTATTATTATTTTATTTGTGATAAAAAAATCAAAGCATAAGAAAAGCAACACAAAAATTTATTTTTCAAAACAATTTTGATGGGCTTGGAGTATAAAAAACGGCCGGTCTGATATAAGCCCCTACAATTTCTATTTCCTAGACATCAATCCATAAATTTTGAAATCTATATATAATACCTAAATTCAAACTAAAACATATAAAAGGTCATAGTACTTCTACATATTTACAATGTATCTACAAATTTACCTATATATCTTGTATATGTCCAATATAGGTAGGTAAATTATTTTCACAATATACCCTAACGTGTTGGCTTTAATATACCTACAATATACCCATAATAGGTAAATTATAATAAATTTTTTTTTTGAGGACCTTTCCTATTGAGAGGGCCGATAGCATACTAAACTCACACACACTACATGGATGTTAGGACTCGAACCTAGGACTTTACCTGAGGGAGTAAATACTCCAAACCACTACACTAGTGGGTCTTTTGCAGGTAAGTTATAAGTGATATTAGCATAATAGAAAATTATTAGGTAAATTATATAGTAAATTTGGCTTACACCCTTCAAATTCAATTTGCCTTACCTAAAACCCTTCACTTTTTGTTCCTATAAATAATACCCAATTTGTATAAGTAAAAACTCATGACTAGGATCCAACTCAGCAAGTTACCTAATTAAGCATAAAATCTGATTTATTGTACTTTTCAGATTCCAAAAATACCCCAAACTAAGCCATTATTGCATTTTGTATATTAATGTATGAATCAATATGGAAACAGTTTTTAATTGGATTGTATATAATGACAGATATTGAATTTGGAAAAATCTCCAAATGGTTGTAATGGATGTAGGAATTAATTTTGGAACATTTTTTTAAAAATTTAACAATAAATTCAAATTTAGGTAATCGGTTTGTTTAATAAAATGTTTATGTTATTTTCTTTTTATGAATTATACATGACTAATAATCCACTTTATAATTGTTTATGAATAAAACTGTACATACTAATTATGTTGAAAAAATAATGTAACTATTACTTTTTTGTTTTATGAAAAACATAATTTACCTAGTATGAAAAGTGTACATAATTATCTATTCCAAATAATGTACCTATGCACATTTACAGGTATATTGTAAAATAATTTACTTGTGGGTAAATAATGTACCTATATTTTATATAAATTATTGTGTACCTATTTTTAATTATGAAAAATATACGCAATTACAAAGTAACTTTGTTTTTTTTTTTTTTTTTTTTTTTTTTTTATAATAATACCTATATTTTATATGTATATATTATATTATATTTTTCATAGGTACATTATTGGATATGTAATTTACAGTTTTTTTTTTGTTTGTAATTTTAGGGGGCGAGATGTGAGAGGGAATGACAACTAAAAGAAATGGGGTGATTGATATGTTATTAATAGGGAGTATATTAATAACAATTATGGCAGTTAATGAAATGCTGGAAATAAATTATAAATAAAATATGAAGTTTAGTGGCAATGATGTAAAAACATAGAAATACTACGACTTCTTATATCCTATTAGTCATTTAAATTTGAAATTGGATTTTACACATAGATTTATAGAGTAATGGGTATATGTCTAGGAAATAGAAAATGTAGGGATCGATATTGGATAAGCCCTAAATTATATCCAAAATGCGTTTATAAAAGTTGGGTATATTATTTGAATAATAAGTAAATTCATATTAGGTACATTATTTTTTGTAAAACAAGTAATAGGTACATTATTTTTTCAACATAAAACAGTATGTATGCTATTATATTTATAAAATAATAATATAATACATAATTAATCACGTATACTTCTTAAGTAAATAAAAAAAAACATTTTTTTATTTAATAAACCGATTAGGTATGTTAAATATGAATTTATTGTTAAATTTTTTAAAAGTTCAAAATTAATTCCAACATCCATTAGGAGACTTTCCAAATTCAAGTCATTAGTTACAATCCAATTAAAATTCGTTTCCTTATTGGTTCCTACATTAATATACAAAATACAATAATAGCTTAGTTGGGGATCTTTTAGGGATAAAAAAAAGTACAATAAATTCAATTTTGCTCTTGATTAGGTAACTTGTTGAGTTGGATAATAGTCATCAGATTTTATTTAGAAATAACAGGATTTGTTTCAAATAAAAATAAAGAGATGGGTTGCAGTTGAGGAAAAATGACTTTAAACCTTACATAATTTAAAAAAAAAAAAAAAAAAAAAAAAAAAAAAAAAAAAAAAAAAAAAAAAAGGTTAACTTAATAACACAAACTAAACCCAACCTATAGGCTATAGGGTCATTGACGAGTTCATACTCGATTTTGGGGACATTTATGGGTACATACTCAACGTCGCGGAAAACCTACAGATTGCCCCCTCCGTTAGCGAGTCCGTCAGGAAATCTGTTATCTGCCTATGTGGCAAATGTGGGTTCTATTTTTTAATGAAGTGGACTTACAAGTGGACAAATAAATAATAAAAAATTATTTTTAAAATAATAACAAAATTAAATGAAAAAAAAGCAAATAAAATTAATATAATAAATTATAATAAAAAAACATTAATTTTAAAATAAATAAATAAATAAAAACCCTCATCTTCTCCGTCTCCTCACCCCATGTCTCCAGCCAACTTCACAATTTTCTCAACCTCTCTGCATACCTTCTCTTCCTCCTTCACTTGCCCCATTTTCTTTACTCTTTGTATGAGAGTAATTAATCGAAGAGTTACAAGAACAAAATGGAGAAGAAATTGATTGAGATTTTGATCTGGGTTTCGGACGCGCTTGGATCCAATGAATATATTCGGAAGTGCTTGAAATTCTTGGTGATGCAGCTAGGCTTTTCTCTAGTGAAAAAGACTTGGCCTTTGGATCAGAAGCATTTGATCGTCTCTCTGGTGACGATGAATAAGATGAAGATGATGAAGGAGATTGCTCATTATGATCTGAAAAGGCCGAAACTTTCAGTGACGCATCTGGGTTCTTATCTCTGGTGACGAAATGGGCGAGCTTTGGTCCGAAACGACCGAAATTATCTGTGATAATGAATCTGGGTTCTTAGCTAATGCATCTGGGTTCTTCTCCAAGCTTCTCTCTGATGAAAAAGATAGCGGTTGAGGATGGGGGCGCATGTGCTGGGTTTCGGGGTGGAGTTGGTGATGGCTGAGGGATTTAGTTGGGATTCATATTGTGGGTTGGGTTGGGTCGGAGAAGGTGGTAGGAGGAGAGAGAGGATGACGGTTGAGAATGGAGGGGGATATCAGAGAAGATGGATTTTTTTGTTTGTGTTGGGCTGCCATGGGTGGGTGTTGAGGGAGGGTTGCGACGGGGGAGAGTGGTGGGTTCTTCTAGGTTGGTTTTTTATTTTCTATAATCAATTTTAAAATAATTTTAATGATTTAAAATTAGTTTTGAAAAATATATAATTTTTTATTATTTATTTGTCCACTTGTAAGTCCACCTCATTAAAAAATGAAACCCACATTTCTCACGTAGGCAGATAACGGATTTCCTAACGGACTCGCTAACAGAGATGGCAATCTGTAGGTTTTCCGCGACGTTGAATATATACTCATAAATGTCCACAAAATCGGGTATGGACCCATAAATGACCTTATAGGTTGGGGGGTTTATTGTAATTTACCCTAAAAAAAACAACAACAAAACAAGAATAAACAAGTAAAAAGGGTTTGGAGTATATTAAAAAAACATCTAAAAAAAGGCTCAACTAACTAACAGTTGAAAACAGCCCAACAACTAGCTGTTAAGCAATTGTTATTGAAGGCGTCACGTGGCAGATCCTTATACGCTAATGCATCTGGAAAAGCAACTTTTGCTGCGCCACATTTTTTTTTTCAAAAACTGACCGTGGAGCCCACTCTTGCCCAGGCTAGCCCTTAGGCCAAACCAACGCCTTATTTTGCCTTAGGTCAAACTGGACTAGGTCAAATACATGCATTAGAAAAAGGTTTTTTGTCATTTGTAGCCAGATATGGACCTAGCCCAACCTTGATAAGTCCCATTAGACTGCTCTAATGGTAAACTCAAAGGTTATGATGCAAGAAAAACTCAAAGGTTATCTATGAAATGATAGCAAGAAAATTGGGTTGGTGCTTAAGTAAGAGAAAAAAAAACCTTCGATGGGATTGTGATACCCGATTATTATAAGGGAGTTTCACTAAAACACCCAAAATGGGGGTTGAAATTATAAAAAAACCCAAGCACTATTTAAATATATAAACACATCCAAAACCCATCATTACACACACTCAAAATCCATTTATAAACACACCTAAAAAGTTGACTTTGGGGTTGATTTTGGGTGTGTTTCTATGTTTAAATAGTGCTTGGGTTTTTTTTATAAATACATGTCTAGGATTGAGTTTATTTATAAATTTGTATTATTATAATGGAATCTACTTGTTCAACTTTAGAAATAAAATAATAAAATAAAGAAGTTTTTTTTTTTGGGGTGAGGTGTGAGAGGGGGAGAGAGTTTTTGATGGAAAATAATATGATTTTGAAAAGCTGATAGGGTTTTTAGAATTTTTTTTAAAAAATAATAAGGAAAACGAAATAAACTACAACCGGAAACCACACGGACACGCAGGCCCCACCAAGTCAAAATAAAACGTAGGGTTTTTAGAAGTTGTTCTTTTAGGTCATTCACATGTTGAGCAAAATGGGCACACGTACTCCACCTCTAAGCTTGTTGTCCTAGTGTAGTATTTTTTTATGGTTTTCTTGGGCTTCGGCCTTCTATGTGATAAAAAAAGGGACACACGTACCTCACCTAATTGGCTACACATCAAGTTTGAATGAAAATGCCTAGGCGACAAAGCATAGAACAAACTAAATTACATATCTACAAAATCAACTAAATGGGCTTATTTTTTCTTTGAGAAAAGTTCTTTATTCTTATTATCTCCTTAATATTCATTGCATGGCAACCTACGTACTAGGCATCAATATTATATAACCTACCAAAAGAGATGTACCCAACAATTCCATGTATTCCCTTCTATGCTTTTTCATTAATTAATGTTGCGTTCTATCTCGCCACTGAAAAATGTTGTTGCACCAACAATTGCTCATGTTGATAACAGAAGAAGAAGAAAGAAGAATCGAGAAGCTTCATGATGACAGAGAGAAAACAGAAAAGAAGAAGAATTCAAGAAAACTGATCTTTCTGTTATTGACCGAATGACTTACACTTTACGCGCGATAGGTTTTTATATCACAAGTACACCATTAGCAGCCAAGTAATCGAGCTAACTAATCTAACTAACCTGAGACTAAACACATGATTTACTATAGCAGCCTAACAACACTCACGCGTCAGCTAACTAATCATTAGGCAAACAGATTCAACTCTATCATCCCACATTTCCAACCTATAAATTCATAAACACCCTGCAAACAAAATGTATATCCTCCTTACAAGAACAAAACACAAAGATGAATCAATTGAGGGTGTTGCTAGTGACATTTTTGCTTGCGGCTATTGGTGTGGCTGCAATGCCTGCCACTCAGTTCAGATCTAGCGGCGGCATTCTTGACACACATATTCGTATTACCAACGGTCTAGGTCCAGACGTAGATCTCAGCATTCATTGTAAGTCTGCAGATGATGATCTAGGAGAACATCTGATTCATTATGAAACTGTCTATGGGTTTGATTTCAGAATTAAGATTTTTGGGGGTACACAATTTTTTTGTAGCTTTCAGTGGCCTGGCCAATTCCATTGGTTTGACATTTTCATACAAGATAGAGATAACTGCGAGAATTGTGCGTGGTTGATCAAAGCTGACGGTCCACGCAGATTTAACAGTGAAACTCGTAGTTATGATGATGTATATCAGTGGAACGAGTAAATTTGTGTCGACGCATAGCTAGGAGAAGAAACTTCAAACGTGGGACTATAATATCAAGTACTTTAGACTTACCTACTCTTGTTACCCATTCGAAGTTCTTTACTTTTTATTAACCTTGCATATATTGATTATTTTGTTATAAGTAGAATGGTTTTAAATATATATTCAGGGATTCGGGGCGGGTTTGGGAGGCATTCCCTTTACGGGAATAGGAACGGGGATTCCTTGAAAGTTCTAACTGGGGATAGGGGCAGGGATGGGTAGCGAGGAAGGGGAGGGTATTGTGATACCCAGCTCCAAACCGCCTGTTACCATCCCTAGATGAGAAGATAAGACAATGAGTAGAGATAACAAAAAAAAAAAAAAAAAAAAAAAAAAAAAAAAAAATAAATTATGTTTGGGTAAATTCGCCATTCCCATTACAACCACAACTCATCCCACCTTTTTCTTTCTTTTCTTAATAAAAGGATGCATTAAGAAAAATAAGTTCATATTGGTAAAAAGGAAAAAAGAAAAATAAGTGGATAGAAAACAAATAAAGACCCTCCAACTTCTCTATAATGAAACCTTTGTACTTATGTACAGTAGGGATGACTGCAAGATTTGGTACATAGATGGTCATCAAATCCGAGGGTCCATACACGTACAATAATATAGAACCAGCTATTTTCATAAATGCCATCGGTGGAATGAAATAACCCACTTTCACTAGGCTCGCAAGGGGCAAAAGCCACCCAGACGGATATTGCAAGTCTTTTTTTTGGGTCGAGAAAGATGATATAATTCCATAAAACAGAAAACCTCACCCAAAACGGCGAGATCATATAATTACAAAATAAAGCAACCCAGTAAGAAAGCTCAAAGAAACAACTAATCTGCAGTATTACATGAACAAGAACAACAAGATTGTCCCAAATGGTGATACCGACATATAAACTAAATTGAAATTACAAAAAAAATTGAATTAAAAACAGCATTACACCCAATTGAAAGAAACAGCCGCAAAAAACAACATAAAAATTTGACCACCACAGATCCGCCACCATAACCGATACCACTCAAATCAGTCCAAAGCCAAGAGAACCGAAACCATGAAACAGGAAAAAGGTGGTGCAAGCACCAGAGCCGTAGCATTGCCATAACTCTACACACCTTCCAAGATTTATGCGAGAGATCGCGTTTTGGATTGGCCGTTGTATCCAAGAGATGCAACCAGGTCGAGAAGGAAGAGTGAGGGTCTGGGTGATGAACATCACCCGAGAGATCCCAACTCCACCAGATTCAAGATCGTCGACGCACCTATAAGAGAACAGCAACCAATCGGAGGGCAGCAAAAGAAAAACTATAAGAGGAATGGAATGGTGGAGATTTGGGATTGCAAACAAGGTACGAGGCATGAAGCCTCAGAAACGAGCAAGTGAAGCTCGAACACGTCACCAGACTCAAACGACGAGAGATCTTCGGACCAGCAAGATGGGGATTCCAAATGCTCCGAGAGAAAAACCTCGAAAGACCAGCAAGACACAGTAGAGGGGGAGGAGGGGGAGGAGGGGTCGGGACCTCCTCCCCGTCACTGAGATGGAGCGGCGTTGGATGTGGGTTTTCGCTAGTTGAGAGAGAAAGCGGCGGTTCCAAACCCTCGAGAAGAGGTAAACAAATCAAGTCGTGTAGTGTAGCGGCACTTTGACCAAGATAAAAATCACCCATTGAAATAAATTCCTAACTCTCTTGATTCTAGGAATACCCAGAACAATGAGAGAATGTATGTAATTCTCAAATCCAGAGAGCAAGCACTTGTAGGGAGAAACTCAATTTCATTCAACGTATTCAAAATTTGTTTCACACCACCAAACTCAAACAACTATTAATATACATTACATCGAACCAAAAATTTTCCTAGTTATTATAAATAATTATATCATGAACCCATAAAAGAAACAGAAATTAGCCAGGCAAATAAACACTTTAAGAATCAAAACATTACATTGCAAATGCCTCAATATCTTTTCTTCTATCGAAATCACATTTTGCAAAAGTTAAATGCTTTCTCTTGTGCAACTTTTGTATTGTGTAATCTATCCAAACACATTTGGATCAGATGGGCAACCTTTCAAAAGAGTTTCTATGTGACGAAAACCACGAGCCCTCCCTTCAATAGTAGATATGTGGTAATAGTGGCGAATTAGAATACTTTTGTATCCCCTCCATGACTTCAATGTCCGTAAGAAGATCAAAACTTCCAAATTCGACCTCATGTCTCTTCAACATGTTAACAGCCATTTTGCTAAATTCACATTTGGGATTCTCAGGGGTTCCTTTCATGAAAAGCATGACTCGATTAGAGTCAATCAGCTGTTGCAGCAGCCTTTTCAAGGCATCGTCAAGGCCATCTTGCCCTTGAATTTAACCTTGGGAAGATTCATTTTCTTTTGTCAACTCCGGAGCAGGTTCTTGAGGCTTAACTGCAACTTTATTAGCCAAACTAGATGGATCTGCACCTTCTAATGTATCAGCCACCTTTCCATCCTGCCAAGAGACAGCACAAACCAAAAAATATGACCAAGAGAATAACAAAATACATAACAATCGGAGAACCCAAGCCAACAAGGAATTAGTTACAAAAGTGGTTCGGCACTTTTCCCGAAGAAAAGGATCTCGGCTAGGGATTTCCTCTGAGCCATAGTCCTCCGAATGTCTCTGTGGGCTTACTGGTCTGGCCTCCAAATACCTCGTTGGCGTTGTCGAACAGTAGGTGGACTCGATGGTCTTGGAAGGGACATACTCATAGTTTGATTTGGCGGTGAATTCCAAGCCCCGAACTTTCCGAATCGGTGATTTATTTCCCAAAACCTTCAATCGTGAGTCTCGGAGTCACGCATTGACTCTGATCGAAGATCGCTGTCTGCTGACTTCCTTGTCGTTAAGCCGATGGCAATAGTCGGAGTAAACCTTATTCGGTAGGTGCGGTTGGTCTCTGGGAGCCGGGACTACTAGCTGCTTGGAGGGCGCAGGCATTGCCTTTGCCCCCTTCTTGCCCTTCTTCTGCCGACTTGGGTCTGTAGGCTTTGGGAAGATTGGGTGGTTTGGATATTCTCCATATGCTGTTGATTGAGCAACTGCTGGGTTTCATCCACTTTGGACGAAAGGAGGTTGTTATGTTCTTGTAACTTAGCCATGTCCTACTAAAGAGAAGTGTGTTGGGCCAAAAGCTAGCTCGGCTTCAGCGGTGAGTTGCATAACGGGCGAATTGCCGAATGGAGTGCATAGGGCAGCGCTGGGCTAGCTCCACTCTACCTTCCGAATGGCAACCCCTCTTATGGCAAAAATACTGGTACTGAAGTGGTCCCCATGTGTTCTAGGGATAGTGGGTTGATTCAGATCGCGTCCCACAAACGACGCCAAACTGTTGATACGAAAAAGTGGTTCGGCACTTTTCCTGCTCAACTTAGTGATGTTGGGCCTTCAGAAGAGCGTATAATCTGCAAGATAGCAAACGCTCGGTAAGACCTTAGGTACCGGTATGGTACTAGTCGAAGGCTCTCCGATGTTTGAGTAAGTACGGATTTAGTAAAGGATTTGAACAAATCCAAAGGCAGTATGTCAAAAGTTCAGATTACCTCCATTTTGGAGAATTGTGCTCCTTTTATAAACCTTGGGAGGTGTGCAAGTGGTGTAGAATTTCGATATGGGACTCTGGGCATTTACTGTGGACATGTCACGTGTCTAGTGGGCATTTGTGTTTTTATTCTACGATCGGCATGACCAGGTGCTGAAGGCTTCCCTGCCGATGACGCGCATTGTCCTCATGTTTAGCTCTTATTAGTTGCTGATTTTGGTATCAACAGATCTGCACCTTCTAATGTATCAGCCACCTTTCCATCCTGCCAAGAGACAGCACAAACAAAAAAATATGACCAAGAGAATAACAAAATACATAACAATCGGAGAACCCAAGCCAACAAGGAATTAGTTACAAAAGTTTATCAACAACGAAATTATTTTTCCAATCATAACTCAGTTTCCACTATTATCACGTGTTTCCACTAATTCGAACAAAGTTAAGCGTTCTATTGCATGTGACATCTAAACACCTCAAGTTGCAGTATAATAAAGAAAACCACCATCTAAAATTCTCTCGGAGTTAGTAAATCATTCTATGATCCTATCAACAAATAAATGTATTATTAAATACCGGCTATATATATCCATCGTGCACATACCAAAATAACTTGGCAGGAAAAATCATCTTTAAAAATTGATTAAATCTTTTGGCATAATATATATCCTCTAATTACAACAACAAAAATAAAACAAAAACAACACTTTCTTTTTTCCAAACCACACAAAGCCCAAGCAAATTTCATATAATCTCTCTCAGAATCCTAAAAACAAAAATCAAGAGCATAGAGGAGCACTAGCGCAAAAGGGAGGATATACAATAGAACAATATGATTGAGTGGACAAAGACAAAAAATTAAATATTTTCAATGTAAAAAGATAATTTTTCATACACAAAAGTTGTGGCATAAAATTAATTTAAAGCTCAAGCAATTCAATTGCAGTCTTGGTCACTCTTGAATTAAAAGAAAAAGGAAAAGCATACACACCGATTATTGGCGTATGGCAGTTGAGAGGGGCCATAGCTGGCGAGAAAAGGTCCTTTCCGCAGACGTTGTCTGTGGCTGTGTAGAGCTTGGTGTTTGGCTTTGCGGTTGTGAGAGAAAAAACGACTAGCACGCAGTTAGGTGTAGGATGAATTGTGAAAGAAAGAAAGAAGGGTGTTTCTTGTTTACATGTTATATAGGCGGTTTGGCTTGATTGAATAACCAACCATATTAATCAATATTATTGTTTTCATTACATTTATCAGTCTTGATTAAATAATAAATTATCATTTAAAACTAAAAACCCCAATGCACGCATCTTTAATAAGCAGGGCATTAATTTCTAGTTTTGATTTTCCGATTTCGTTTGGGATTTTGGTTTTCTGAATCCAATCCAATCCCTCTGTCCTCCTTCCTCGTTTCCTTTCTTTCCATCTCCTTCTTGGACTCCTCCTGCTCTGTTGCATGCGTAAGTATCCTCACTAAAATATTTTACTTCTTCTGAATGTTTTGTTTGTATATCTCTTATTACTGCATCTTGATTGTCAATATTTTAAATTACCCGTATTTTAACCTCCTTTATTTGTCAGTCTTTAGTTCATAGAACTAGTCACAGAATAAATGTAATGAAAAAATCTAATCTCAAGTAAGCATTTCTTATTGGGCTTATTTATTTGGGCGGTTTTGTTTCATTTCTCTATTGCTTTAATTGGCCTCAATGTTCTTCTTCTTCTTCTTCTAACAGACCTCGTAAGCTCTGTGAACTTTGAGATCAGCTCAGATGGATTATATAAGTTTAATTGATGACAGAAAAAGTTAGAAACCATGAATTACACATTTGAACTCATTTCTAATTAAATTCATAATGTTAGCATCTCAATTGCTTATCTAATTGATTTATGAATTTAAAATCCATGCACAGGTTTTGCCGAGGGTTGAGGAGAATATAATTACAACAGCATATTATGGACTCGTTTTAAACATTTTTGTTGAAGTGATCATCTCCAAAACTGGTCGTCTCCAATTGCAGCATTGAGATTATTAGTTTAAAAGAATTTGCCTATGGTATTTTCATCTGTGCGAGTAATTGCTTGGCTCCTTGCTAATGCAGAACCTCATTGCTACTCAACTTGGAGTTCAGAGGATCACAGGCATTACCGTTTTCAACACAAGAGAGGAACAAACATACGACCCTTTCCATCAATGCCCGTTCTTAGACTCGGAAAGGGGTCTGTAACGGCAAACAGACCCAATGTTCGAAACTAATTTTCAGTTAAATATAAACAAAAACAGAAGGGAAGAGGAGTCGGTTAAAATTGCAGGGTTGTACATTGAAGTGTTGGTACAACTTGATTTACCAACATGTCAATCCCAATGTTCGAAACTAGGCCGTAGGTGGGCTGCACGCACGGGTCTAACGCCTGAAGGAGTAATCGGGGGCCCATCTCTTTTGTTTTTTTTCATCAACATATAAATGAAATTTTCCTTCTCAAACCCTAACTCTAACAAGAGCCGTCTTCCAGTCCCTCCCTCTCGCTCAGACTCCTTCTTCACTCAGACTTCTTCTTCAATCCTCATCTCTCTGTCTCTCGCGCATAGCCCGCCTAGACCTTGGAGATTCCGAAATGGCGAAATTTTTTATTTTTCAAGGCGCAGCGCCCGCCTAGACCGCCTAGCGCCCGCCTAGACTGCATAGCTCCAACCTAGACCACCTAGCGCCCGCCTAGACTGCGTAGCTCCCACCTAGACCGCCTAGCCCGCCTAGCGACCGCCTAGAGACCGCCTAGACCGCCTAGCCCTTTTATTCAGTAATATTAACAATATGAGTGACAGTGTGTCCAAGGATTTAACTTTTAAAGAAGATTTCTGAGAACTGGAAAAGAAAGAGATGATGCTTACATTGTTCCCACAACCTTGTGAGACTCTGCGTGCCTTGAACGATACATACCAATCCAAAATCTGAAATTTTTGGGTTCATGTTCTCATCCAAGAGAATGTTACTGACCTTCAAATCTCTATGTATTACCTTCAAACAGGAATCATGGTGGAGATAAAGAAGTCTATGTGCTTGAACTCAGCGGCAATGTGAAGTATATTATTGTCCATAGGCGTTTTCTGATGGAGAAGATCATCTGGTACGTCAGCATCTTTATTTTTTCTCAAGAAACCAACGTCACCTGATCTTGCTGCCTCATACAAGGAAGGATCCATGTCTATCAAGTAATGTTTATTGATATTTTAGTGGCCGCTATATGTAAGCATCTCTAAGTGTGAGAATAGAAGGATCAAGATGACTTGTGATGAACTGCACAAAGCATATATACAAAGATTATTCCAGTGCGAGAAAGTCTTTTCAGATTCTTTGCTCTTGGTCATAAAAATATTGAATTCTTGTCTTCTCTAGGGTGTATCTTCTGGTAGACTCACTGGACTGGACTGGACTTCAATTAAAATGGACAAGAGTCCTAGCCGTTGTTTGGTGAGCCACATACTGACTTGGACTCAACTCGAATCCAATCTAACAGTTCCCTGGTAGCTAGTCAAGTAAAGTATCAATCAAATAGTAACCTGTTAGCTAGACAAGCAAAGTATCCACCACATAATAAATAAAATCAATGACAGAAAATTGATTCTCTTGGTAAAGATAAATTTGCTGTTGTCGATTGCAAGGAAAGCACATACGTACCATTCCCATGTTTATCAACAGAACAGCTCCAGCCATATTTTCGCACTCATTAGCATTGAACTAAGAGTATCAACCGGACATCTCAGAAGGTTTTCCATCTTTATCAATGAAACAGCTCCTGCTATTTTAACAACAAAACAATAAAAATAACATATATGCACCAAAATTTCTAATTGTAAAGGAATTTTGATCAGGCGTCATGGGAAAGCCTACAAGTTCAAAGCATAGTTGCTTGAACTGGAACAAGTTTACGAAAAACCATATAGCTAGTACTGATTATGAGGGAATAGTAACAGGTTTGGGATGTAAATACTAGGAAAGTATGTGATGTTCCTTACACATTCTGATTTTTTGTGCGTGATTTGAATCTGTGCACTTATTCCCTCAACCTTCAATTTTTGTTGCTCATGCTTAAACTTTCCGACAGAGTGTCATGGAATATGAAGAACATGAAAAACATGCTTGGAGTGTTTGATTTTTCGTGCACAGAGCGCACAGGGCTTGTATCTCGTAGTGAATGATTGTATGTTAGTCTCAAAATCTTTAAAATCTTAAACCAAGAGTCTTGTATTATGCTTAGGTGATCTGAAATGTAATGTAGTACCCGTTTCCTTTTGGAAAAGCAAAGAAACGTTATGCTGCACACTATATTCTGTTTCTTCTATTATTTATTAAAGAGTTATTTCCACTAACACCCCTAAGGGGTAAAATGATATACTCACTATTTGCAAGTGACTATTCCTAGTGGGTATAGTCTAGATGTTGTTAACTATGCTACTAAGTTTTTTGTATGCTTGACTTAAGGCTGGCTGGTTTAGGCTACCAGAATACGTGATATACTCTTGTATCTGGTTTATGCAGTTATATGCAAGTTTGCATATACAGGATGCTAAATTGATGCGTTATGGGTGTAGTATCAATAACTTAGTTATCGTATTTTAGCTGGGAGAAAATAAATATGTTAATTTTGCAAGAAAAAATTAATAGATTCAGAGAAATATTGATATGTCCTTGTGTACTTTTGACGTTACATATTGGTTGTCGAATTGTTTAGTATGTTTTAGCAATGCCAATAATTGTGGTGTACGCTTGAGTTAAGGTTTGGCTAACAATACTTAAATATTAGATGCCCCATATTTTGGCTGCGTTCACAGTAATTACCACCTACCTCATCTGTAATTTAAGCGGACTATTTAAAATGATGCGTGTCTTTTCAGCTTTTTTGGTGCTCAAGGAAGGTTCATTGAAGACTAACTATGCTGTCCTCTATTCTCTGTATAACAAGCAAGTAAAAGTTTGGTGCACAAGGCAGGAAAGGAAACTAGCTAGTGGTCTGGACATTGCACATGAAAGCGAACATTTGTTGCTTTTAAGTATAATCCTTTATCTATAGCAACTGCATTGCGATATATTACATGAATCGTATCTGTACGTACACTTTGAAAGTAAGATATTCGTCCCCTGTTGATTATCTTGCATGAGATTAAATCCATTTAGAGTACAATGCACCTATTTCTGGTACCCCTATGAACTTCAATCCATTTCTTTGGCCACTTCTCCAGTATGGATTTGAACCATTCCAAAGAAAAACTTGTGGTGGCAACTCAGCAGTAACTCCAATTACAAATGTTCCGGATGATGGATCATTTGCAGATTTCCACGAATCCAAGAAGCGTCTCTCTCCAGTTTTGGTGTTCAATCCTATCATCATTTCAGGTAAGAAAGTATCACAGGGATAATCAAAGCTTTCCCAAAAGATTCCTCCAGATATATGATCTCTCAAAATGAAGTTTCCGGTGTCTAATAGCACTGCTTCCTAATTATTCAATGAGGTGGTGACACTGGTTGACCAGACAGTGTTCTGTTTTCCATCCACAAGCCTCAAATTTCCATCAATGCCCGTTCTTAGACTCAAAAAGGGGTCTGTATTGGCAAGTGGCCTCTCTCTGTTGGCCACCTATACGATTCGACTGTTCTATGTATGTAGTTATTCTTATACCATATTCCAATGTATTGTTTGCCTGAATTACCAGGACTAAAGAAGCCCAATTCAAAATTTTGGTTGGTAGAGAGGTTAAAGTTTCATTTTGCAAGATATGTTCGGATGGAGTTAAAATGTGAGTTGCAGCAGTAGAATGAAATGAAATCAACTTGTGCAAGAGAAATATGGACAAGAACAGCATGCTGAAAATTGGAGATGCAACCAGTTTCCTTGAAAGGTGGCACTTTGTGAGTGAGTATTTTCAGTTTTTGCTTTTGGTCTACCAACCCTTCAATCTTTGAGACTTTTGACCCAATAAAGGCTAAAACATTAGGCTTAGAGCATATTCAAGGGAGATGTCAAATACCAAACATCAAATTTAAATTTGATTGCTGATGTGGTAATTTGACATTTACACAGTTTTACACTCCGCCCGATATGTCAAATAAATAATATTGTAACAATAAAATCATTTAAGATAAAGAAGAAAAAAATATATTTAAAAAAAAGGAAAATAATAAATGAAAGTAACAGCCAACTATCTTTTAAAAATAATAAAATATTCATTTGATATTTTGCTTTTAGAATATCAAAAATAACATCTCAACCTCCAGCCTTCATTCCACATCAGTTTTGACATATCGGTTGGAGTGATGTGAGATGTTATTTCTAGCCGTTAAATATCTATGTGGCACTTTTGACATATTAGTTGAAGATGCTCTTAGAGCATCTTTAAGGGAGATTTCAAATATCAAACATCAAATTTAAATTTGATGGCTGATGTGGCAATTTGACATCTTACACAGCTTTACACTCCACCCGATATGTCAAATAAATAATTATTGTAACAGTCAAATCATTTAAGATAAAGAAGAAAAAAAATAATAAAAGGAAAATAATAAATGAAAGTAATAGCCAACTATCTTTTAAAAATAATAAAATATTCATTTGACATCTTGCTTTTGGGATGTCAAAAATAACATCTCAACCTCCAGCCTTCATTCCACATCAGCTTTGACACATCGATTGAAGTGATGTGAGATGTTATTTCTAGCCGTTAAATGTCTATGTGGCATTTTTGACACATTGGTTGGAGATGCTCTTAGAATATAAAAAATGAATGGCTATACTGTGGGCATGCTCTGCAACCAAGGATTAATATGATATATATTAGACTAAGAATAACAATGTAGACAAAGACAAAGTATCCAATCAAGAAAGCTCCAGTCTAGTATCTACGCCCTGGAAAATCTTCATTTACTGTCTCACCTCCAAGAGAGAAAAGGGGTTCTTTCCCAATGTTCGAAACACAAAAGAATTGATTGCACACTGCATATGGACCTTCGAAATCGCATAACACATTTTTCAAGAAAAAGAATTGATTGCATGACCCCAATCAACTCAAAAGATCAGGTGTACATATTCTATATTTCATGTTAGTTAGATCACACATTAGTTTGGGGTCATGCATTGCTTCTTTGAATGAAGTTCGATGCAACTGCAGTCTCTCTTTCTCCTTTTACATTGTTATCAAATTTTGGCAATAGTTGCTCTAGGCGTACAGTATCATCACAAGATTACATGAAGCAAGAAAACCTACAACAATTTTGGAAAAGGCAAAAGAGGAGAGAATGAGACTGAGAACGTTGCTTACTAGGTACACTAAGTATCTAAGTGAAAGAGGAAGAGAGAAGATTAGGTTGCTTACTAGGTACACTAAGTATCTAAGTAGAGACTACCCAGATGAGGAATTGGGTGGGCAAGAGAAGAGTAGAATTACCGAAGAGCAAGGAAACTCAAAATTTTGCAGTTTTGGAAACTGCATTGCAGTTTTCATTTAATTACAATTTAATTTTTGTTCTTTTCTTGGCCTTCAACTTCACCAATTTGAAGAGTAAAGGCTATCCAGATGAGGAATTGGGTGGGCAAAAGAAGAGTAGAACTACCCAAGAGCAAGAGAACTCAAAATTGGACTTTTGGAAACTGCATTGCCAGAAACAAAGTATTTTACCAACATGTCTTGAATAAAAAATATATATATATAGTTCTGTTTTGTTTAACTCTAGAGCTGAGCATTTTTGCCCAAACTCACCATTGTAGTTTCCATTTTTGTATTTCAGTTTCCGTTTATGCATTGCAGTTTCCGCTTTTACATTGCAATTTCCGTTTCTGCATCGCAGTTTCCATTTTAGTACTTTCATCTTGGGTTCCTCCATTTTGCTTCAATAAAATTCATTTTTGTTTTTGTAGCTTGTTTCGTTTTGGTTTTTTTTAGTTTTTTTTTTTAACATAATTGATTACATTGTATTTTTGTTGCAGTTTATGTTTTTATTTGTAGTTTTTGTGTGAATAAGTGTTGAAATGAATTTTTTTTTTTTAAACCGTTGATTGTTTATATAAATATTGTATAACTGAATAAATATTACAAAATCAAGTTGGTGTAGTGGTTTGTGAATGAGCCTTCCTCCTTTGAGGGTTAAGGTTTGAGTTCCTTCAATGACACAAAATCTTTGTTTTTAAAAAAAAGGTGAATAAAGGGCAATTTTGATATTTTTTAATGATATTTTTGTAAAATTAGGTATTAAGTTTTGGTGTTTGACTTTATGCTAATTAGATGAAATTGTATTCCTATCTTAAAAATTAGTAAACTATATTGTGTTTTAAAACTAAAGCTCCCTACTATAAAAATAAAAATAAAACATAGAAACAAAAAAAAAAAAAAAAAAAAATACAAATGAGTTGGCAGTGATGTAACGGTCTTATCATCCCACAGTCCCACAGTATAAATTGATAAGCAAGTCTTGTTACGTTCCCAAGTTCGAATCCGTCTTCCTCATTGACAAAAGAAATATGAATCCATTGTTGCTGCTGTTCATGTTTTTGCTCGCTGCTAATTGTGAGGCTGCATGGCGTTCTACACATGTTCAAATCACCAACAATCTGGACCCAAATACCACAGATCTGACCATTCATTGCAAGTCCGCGGACGACGATCTAGGAGTTCATGTACTTCACCATCAAGAATTCTACAGGTGGGATTTCAAGATGAACTTTTTCGGGGGCACACAGTTCTGGTGCAGCTTTCAATGGCCTAACCAGTTTCATTGGCTTGACGTTTTCATAGAAGAGACATTTAATTGCAGGGACTGTAAATGGATTATCAGCAATGATGGTCCAAGCTTGTACAACAAAATTACCAAAGTTTATGATCATAAGAAATGGAACGACGAGAAGAAACGCACATAACGTTTGGGAAAAAAATTTAAACTTCCATTCCATGGAGCTATCTTATCATGTTATTGTGGATGATGTACGTGGTTGATCCTAACCGCAATGCTATCAAATGCAGATTCACACAAAGCTGTTTTGCTTAGATTTTATTTTGAAATAATAAAAATTTGCAATTCATGTTTTTCAATGTATTGATATTTTTTTTTCCTTTTTTTATTGCATTTGATATTTTTTTTAATACTCGATCATATTAATTCACATGTTATAACATTAATGGTAATCTTAGAATTTTTTTTTCCCATAATGTATGCTTGAGGCATGTGAAAAGTCAACATAGTCTCCATATACAATGCACTTGTTGACAACTATATCTCCTTCATGGATTTCCTTAATTGGTTAATCCCTTTATTAGTCTCTCTTTTTTTTTCTTTTTTCTTTTTTTTAGAAAAAGCAATAGTAATTATTGATGATACATATCAAAATAGGAAGTGCTACTTTGGCATAACCAAGTAACGGAATATACAAGTAACCAAGTAATTATGTCAACTTTCCATGACCCTCCTGACAGTATTAGGTCATTTCTTAATGAGGATTTACTTGGAGTCTGTAGGCCTCGAAGAAGTAACGGAATATACAATTTGCAAGTAACTTTACCAATTGAAACAAATATTAAATTACGGAGATTTGATTGAGACAATTAGGATTATGAGGATGGAAATGGAATGAAGGTCAAACCTATGAAGTTATAAAATTGGAAATGAACAGAAATATATAATTAAGAAAGGAAAAGGATGAATGTTGCAATATATTTTTGGACAGCATTCACGGTATTTATTATTGATGGGGCATATTTCTATTTAATTTGTATTAGATGCATGCAAGCAAATCTATCCAGACAGAGCACTTTGCCCTATAAATTTCTAGGCATCTCACACCTCCAATGTCGGATGTTATAGTTCATTGTGAATTCAAAGGCCGTGACGTTCACTAACTTCTGCTTGGTATGGCCATCCCGGATTGAATGGTTTGATATTTAAACACACGAGGGATGAGTGCAAGTTATGTACGTGGCCGGCTGGCCTGGTCACCCCTGATTGTCCATGTAAGTATGATCCATGCTATAAGTGGAACAAGAAAATTTGGTGGGCATATATGGTTGATGGCTCAAATGGTGCTCTAAGTTGTGTTTCTAGTTGTCCATCCATGAAGTAATGCTCCCTTTGGTCTGAGTCCATAAGCTAATGTTTTTTTTACCTTTTAAGGATGAGCATAAAATTACCGTTTTACCTTGTTTATATAGAATATACAATATTTTTTGGCACCCCTCATATATTAGACAACATGTATGGTATTCTGCAAAAACAATATAGAGCATTTGCTAAAAAAGAAAAATAACCTAGACAGACTAAAATTTGTTAATATATTCCTTACTAAATTGTAAGGGATAGATCGGGTAGTTAATTTATTTTTGCACTCCAGGTCATGTGTTTGATTCCTCACTCCCTAATATATTACTTGTATTTGAGGGGGAAAAAAAAACGTATTTTCAATTACAGATAACCTATTAAAGAAAAAGGATGAATGTGGCAATATATTTCTTACCAAAAATAACGTTGGCATGATGTGACACCCATACATGAATATCAAATACTGGACAATATTCATGGTATTTATTGTTGATGGGGCATATTCTAATATGTATTAGCTAGATACTTCTATGTGTGAATCTCTCCAAAGCAGTATTGGCCTATAAATTGTTGGGCATCCCACATAACCAATGTGTCTCAACATACAAAATACATACAAAGATGGACAAATTGATCATTTTGTTCCTGATTTTTGCATTCATTACCATGTGTGAGGGTAAATTTTGGGGTATAACGCATGTTAAAATTATCAATGGTTTGGAACCAGCAGCAGATGTTAGCGTTCATTGTAAATCCAAAGACGATGATCTTGGTGCTCGTCAACTTCAGAACAATGCAAGCTTTCAGTTTCAGTTCAGGCCCAACTTCTGGGGAAGTACACAATTCTACTGCAGCTTTGTGTGGCCAAAACAAATTCAATGGTTCGACATTTTCAAACACAACAGGGATGATTGCAAGTTTTGTACGTGGATTGTCAAAACTGGAGGTCCATGTATGTACAATTATACCTCTGAGAGCTTTGATCAATGTCATCCCTGGAACAAGAAAATTTGAATGTGCATATTACAACTTGATCAAGGGTTGCTCTAAGTTGTGTTCTAACTTTCCATTCATGAATAAATGTTTTGTTTTGACTTCTTCTTTTTTTTTTTTTTTTTTTTTTTTTTGCATGACATCTTAGATATATCCATTAGGTAATTTCGGTACATACCATAACAATTTTTATAGTAAAATAAATATGCATTGGCAAAAAAAAAAAAAAAAAAAAAAAAAAAAAAAAAAAAAAAAAAAAAAAGAAAAAAAGAAAAAAAAAATAATATTTATAAAGAGACAGGAAAAAACCCAGTACCCACAACCCTATAAACATGAAGTAAAGGTGAATAATATCTCTAGATGTTGAGACTTGAGAGGCATGAGCGAAGTCAACATAGTCTCTATCTCCTCCATGGATTTCCTTAATTGGTTAATCCATTATTTTTCTCCCTCAATTTCTCTCTTGATTCCAGTGGCGGTTCCAGGATTCGAAAGCCGACCGGGCAAAACTTATATAATAAACTTGACGAAAAGAGTGAATTTCATTAATAAACATTAAAAAAATTACATAGTGAGGGAAGAAGTAATAAGTCTTACCCTCAAATGCATCTATATCTACAAAAACTAAAATAAAAACCAAAATAAAAATTAAAAGAAATAAATAGAAAAAAAATTTATTTCACATTAAAAAGATAGATAAAATAGGGGACTACATTAATTTTTTTTAATAAAAAAAAGCCAGGTTTATATCGAGAGAAGTGGGAATGAAGAAAATTGGCGGAGCTATTTTTTTTTTAACGAGTTGTGACCTCATTTCTCCTTGTTTCCTTTTATAATTGTCTATTATGACATACGTTTTTGGCTTTCCACTCGAGCTCCATAGCCCTATCAATCATAATGTTCCGTAATTTCTGAAATAGCTATCTTTGTGCGAGACAAAAAAAAATTAATAATCATAAGTAATGTAGGTAATATTTTTCTAGCAAAAAGAGAGAAGGAAAAGGAAGAAATAAGAAATAAGAAAGAGAGAGAAGAAGACAGAGAGAGGAGAGAAGATAGAAGAAAAAGAGAGGAGGGATGAGAGAAGGAAAAGAAAGAAGAAAAAAAAAGAGGGGTAGAGAAGAGAGAAGGAAAAGAAAGAAAAAAAAAAGAGGGAGAGAAGAGAGAAGGAAAAGAACGAAAAAAGAGAGATAGAGAGGAGAGAAGGAAAATAAAATAAAAAAAAAGGAGAGAGGAGAGTGTTGATAATATTTTTTTTAACAAAAATTTGGACTTGGCAAAAGAGGAGAGAGGAGAGAGAAGAGTGTGGGTAATATTTTTTTAACACAAATTTCGGCCGGGCATGAGCCCAGCCTGCCATAGGCTGGAACCGCCACTGCTTGATTCATATGCGCGTGAGAAACCCATGCCATTAATTCACCCATGAAAACTGAGGAAAAATTATTGCACATTTAACCTGGAAAACTTTTGGCAATTTTTTTTGGGTGCTGATGATTTTTCTATTTCTCTTTTGTCCACTTACAATCCCCTTTGTTTTATAATATTACTTTTTACTATAACATATAAGGGATTATATAATGGACAAAAAGAAGTGGGAATATACAATTTCCAACAAAAAGAGTGCAAATGGTTAAAAAAGAAGTGGGATCATCAACTCTCTTTTTTTTAACTTATTTATTATCAAACTAGAGACAAATTTGTTCAAAGGGGAAATAAAATTTTATGCCCTTTAGTTTGACCTAGGTTTAGTTTTAACTGTTTATAATCAAATTCCAGTGTTTACTAATAGTTTCAATTGGCCCAAACTATAATTTCTTCAATTGTTTAGAAAGTGGTGATGGTGGTGGTTGTAGGAGTAGATATTTTCGTCTCCAATCACAGCACACCACGTGGAAAAGAAGATTATTTCTTAAATTAATTAATTGAACCAGTTTATCTGGCCAATTAATTAATTGGGATAAATATCTTGATTAATGGGATATTATCTTTATTTAATAATATAATACCATTAATTCTCTCTCTCTCTCTCTCTCTCTCTCTCTCTCTCTCTCTCTCTCTCTCTCTCTCTCTCTCTCTCTCTCTCCCCACTAGTAAAAAATCACCCTTGCGCAACCACATTTTGCGCGACGAAAAATTATTCGTTGCTCAAAGTCACTTTGCGAGATGAAACACAAAATTTCGTTGCTACAAACCTTGCGCGACAAAATTTTGCACGACGAATTGTTTTTCATCGTGCAATATCACTTTGTGCGACAAACTTTTGCACGATGACAATACATCGTCGCACAAAGTCTTGAGCGACCAAATTTTGCGCGATGAAAAACAATTCGTCACTTTGCGCGATGAAAAACAATTCGTCGCGCAAAGCACTTTGCGCGACAAAAAACAATTCGTCGCTCAAAGCGACTTTGCGCGACAAAACAATAAACTTCGTCGCGCAAAGTCTAATAAATAACATAAAAAATTCTTTTTTAAATTGACGATCGAATTAGTTCATTGTACTCATATAGGGTCAAAGAGTGTAGCTATAAAAAAAATCATCAAAATCGGAGTTAAAATAACCGTTAAATCGTGATTTTTCATTTATAACCGTCGAAAAGTTTTGTCTCATTACTTGATCTCTGAATGTTTATTTTTTCCGATTTTTGGCGTATAACATCTCAAAGTATAAACAAACAAATTTGACGGTTGGATTGTTGAAACTAATTTCGTAGAATGCATATGCCATCAAAACAATATATTCACTAACAATTAAGAGTTTATTTATAGTTTTGTTAAATATAACATGAGATTTGGTGGTATCCACTAGTGTAAATATTTTAAATTGATGATCGAATTAGTTCATTGTATTCATATAGGGTCAAGGAGTGTAGCTGTAAAAAAATCATCAAAATCGGAGTTAAAATAACCGTTAAATCGTGATTTTTCATTTATAACATTTCTGAATGTTTTTTTTTGCGATTTTTTGGGGTATACGATCTTGAAGTATATACAAACAAGTCTGACAGTTGGATAGTTGAATGGTGTGTGTATATATATATTTATTTACTTATTAAGTAGCTTAAAATTTATTTATTTTGTACGTATAACAATTAAGAAATTGAATAGTATATATATTTATTAAGTAGCTTTAACCTTATTTATATTTTAAATCGTAAAATAAAATTATTTTATTTTTTATTATTCATAGCAATTATTTTTATAAATATCGTGCTACGAACCAATTTTTCGTCTCTCAAAAGTTTGCGCCACCAACAGTTCGTCGTGCAAAACTCTAAAAATTTGGGCGGGTACCCAAAATGGGATGCGGGATTAATAAAAAAAAAAAAAAAAAAAAAAAAAAGACTTTGCACGACCAACATTTTGTGTCGCTCAAAACTTTGCGCAACCAATATATATTTTCGTCGAGCAAAAATTTGCGCGGGTACCAAAAAATGGGATGCGGGAATTTTTTTATATAATTTTTTTAGACTTTGCGCGACCAATATGTATTTTTCATCGCGCAAAAATTTCAAAATTTGGGCGGGTACCAAAAATGGGATTTTTTTTATTCCAATATGTTTCGTCGCGCAAAAATTTCAAAATTTGGGCGGGTACAAAAAATGGGACGCGGGATTTTTTATTTTCATTTTTACTTTGCGCGACCAATATACTATTATTCGTCGCACAAAACTTTGTGCAACCAATATTCCACTATTCGTCGCGCAAAACATTGAGCGACCAATAATCCAATATTTTTCGTCGCGCAAAGTGATTCGGTTTTTAAAATAAAAATAACTCTTCCACCATTTTCTCAATGTCTTTCTCTTACCTCTCCTCTCTCTTTCCCTCTCTCCAAATCCCACCATTTCTCTCACACTCACTCCTCTCACTTAATCTCTCATCATCTCTCTCATCACTATCTCTCACTCTCACTCACTCTCTCATCTCTCTATCACTATCTTCTCTAATTCTCTCACTCTCATTCACTCTCTCATCTCTCTATCACTATCTTCTCTAATTCTCTCACACTCACTTCTCTCACTCACTCTCACTCACTCTCAATCTTGCCAAAAGGTAAATTCTCTCCAAATTTTAAATTTTTTTCATTAATATGTGTTTTTGGAGTTAGTTTTGAGTTTGTGTGGGGAGGGATTGGAGTTTGGGTTGGATTTGTGGTATAACAATTTTAGGGGAGATTTTATTTTTTTTCTTTTTGTAGGGAATCAACAAGACTTTGACGGCTAAAGTTGAGGATTAGGAAGCTATCAAAACATATCCTCCGCCACTACCACCACAATACGCTTGTATTAGGATTTTATTATTGTACTTTGTTAATTTATGTGTACATTTTGAATATTATATATATATATTTATTGGATAATTTGATCACTATTTTTCATATGTAATTTTATTTTGAATATGTCAATTTAAATTAAAGTAATTAAAAATATCATACAATTAAATTAAATTTAAAAAGTAAAAATTTGAAAAAATTAATATCTATTTAAATTAAAGTAACGAAAAAAATCATACAATTAAATTAAATTTAAAAAGTAAAAATTTGAAATAATTAATATAATTAAATTAATATTAAAGAAATAATAAAACAAAAAGTCAAAAACCAAAATATTTCGTCGCGCAAAACTCTAAAAATTTGGGCGGGTACCAAAAATGGGACGTGAGAATTTTTTTTTATCTTTTCGTTGCGCAAAACTTTGTGCGACCAATATTTTTTCGTCGCGCAAAGTCGCTTTGCGCGACCAATATGTTTCATCGTTCAAAGTCACTTTGCGCGACCAATATGTTTCGTCGCACAAAGTCTTTCTTCACGATCTTTGCGCAACGGATTCTACGCAACGAAGTTTCTGTCGCACTAAAATTTGTGCGACTACAATGTATTTTGCGCGACGAAATTCTCTTCGTTGCGCAAAGTGTAAAATGTAGTAGTGCTCTCTCTCTCTCTCTCTCTCTCTCTCTCCTCTCTCTCTCTCTCTCTCTCTTCATTTGCTATGCACATAATGTCCTATATATAGAGAGAATATGTCGGCAATGACTCCTTTCCTATTGGATGGTGTTTGGCGGTTTACAAATACTTACTATCCAAGTTTTATTCATGTGGTGGTCTAGCTTTGCTGATAAGGTAGTTCCCAATTCCTCCAATCCTATACAACCTTTCTTGGTGAATTGACAGAGCTAGTATATAGCTATGCTTACTAGCATTTGTTTTTCTTTGACACATACTACACTAACAATGACTAAGCATGTCCATAATAGCAATGACTACACGTAACTACACTAACAATGACTAAGCATATCCATATATAATATAATAGGATATTTATGTAATACACACATATATAATATAATATAATATATAAATTAAATAAAAAATATTAAATCTTTAAACTATATAATTTTATAAATACGGGGTTTCACAATCTACCCTCCTTAAAAAAAATCGTCCTCGAAATTTACTAACACTTAATCAAGAAAATCTACTCCTAAATATCTTTGTTATTAATTTCTTTAAATTCAAACCTATATGCTCACACTAATCTTCTACCACAGTTCCCAAGGTTGTCTAATCCCTATGCTCTGATACCATTCTGTCACACCCCGGACCCGGGGGTCGGTGGAAATCCCGTGCCCGGCGCGTGAGAAAATAAAAAGTAAAATAAAATAAAAAGAAACCGAAACATGGGTTTAAAATAAACTTCTCTAATAAAAATATCTCCAAAATCTTACAACTTTACAATAAATAAACAAATGCTATACTACTCTCATCTAATTCATCCTCAACTGGTTTATTCCTTTTCTTGCCCACTAATTCATCTGAAAAATTAAACAGGGTGAGGGGTGAGCAACCACAGTTCAGTAGGGACATGAGACCTTACCACGGTAAATTGATATAACTAAATTAAGTGACATGCAATCACACAGGGAAATATCATAATAATAATAATAATGATAATGCATGAATGCTCTTCAATTCTACCCAACCCGTTAATTTATATAATATGGCAAACAAATCTGCAAGTCCCATACCATGCATTTTACTACTGTGATTCCAACTGCCCCATTACATAAACTAACACCCATCTCAGTTATCCCATAATTCCCCTTTTGCTAGTCGTCTTGTCTACACCATTGATCTCCAAGCCCAAATCACCCAATCGACAATTATACCGCCGATTTCCTAATCTACTGTGCACACGGGCTTGCCTCGACTTGGTCCCTACAATGCTCAGACTCAACTACACAAAAGATTCTTCCCATTACCCTCTTTTCCATAATTTCTTTATTAATCCAAGAATTCCAACCACCACCGACAACATATGAACATGTCAATATTAATCAAATGATATAATGATAATTAACAACACTTAAACACCCAATATCAATAATAATCAAATAATAATATCATGCATAATATATTGCTCACGAAATTTTATTAGATCAATCCCCATAAAGGCCCCCAAGAAACCCCTACCTTGATTCCAAAGCATTGCTCCAATTTAAGAAAATGCAAGCTAAGTCCTATATCTCCTCCAAGAATTTCATCATCATCATCATCTCTCTCTCTCTCTCTCTCTCTCTCTCTCTTCATTTGCTATGCACATAATGTCCTATATATATAGAGAATATGTTGGCAGTGACTCCTTTCCTATTGGATGGTGTTTGGCGGTTTACAAATACTTACTATCCAAGTTTTATTCATGTGGTGGTCTAGCTTTGTAGATAAGGTAGTTCCCAATTCCTCCAATCCTATACAACCTTTCTTGGTGAATTGACAGAGCTAGTATATAGCTATGCTTACTAAGCATTTGTTTTTGTTTGACACATACTACACTAACAATGACTAAGCATATCCATATATAATATAATAGGATATTTATGTAATACACACATATATAATATAATATAATATATAAATTAAATGGAAAAATATTAAATATTTAAACTATATAATTTTATAAATACGGAGTTTCACAGTGTTACTATAAATAACTTTTTATTTATTTATTTATAAATATGCATTAAGAAAGAGATGGCAATTTTCCCTACTGGTAAAGGTACCCTTACCCGTGAAGACCCGTCTTCATGGGGCTTCGACATAAAAACAGGTATGGGGATGGGTTCGGGGAATTTTTCATGTATGGTATCGGGAAGGGGCGGGGTTGGTATTCTAATCCCCAACCTGAACCCGCTCATTTAGATTTTATATATATGGTGATGCTACCTCTATAATGATGGTCATGTCTTGGACATGTAGGTTTGACATGTATTAATATTTAATTTTTAATTTAATAAACAATTTGAATTAATTACATATCTTGTGCTCATAGTTTTTTTTTTTTTTTTACGTTTAAATTTTTTTTTTGTTTTTTTTTTTTTTTTTTTTTTATGGGGCGGGTCAGAAACCCATTCCCCAATGAAGGTAGGGAATCCCCAATTTGAATACTACGAGTCTGAAGGCAGAATGGGGGACGAGGATGGGAATGGAAATGACGTACCCACCTTAGATTCAATACATTATCATCCCTATAAGAAAACCACCAGTAGGCCTCTCGTGGCCATTAGCCCCCCAAATATACAGTATTATCTATTCAGGTTGCTTTAACACTGTAAAAATATATTTATTATATTTAAAAAAAGAGAGAAGTTTTTTTCTTCTAGTCCCACCCCTAATTGGGAACTTATTCAAGCATTCTGTAATTTTACATCATATGTTCTTTTCATATTAAAATTTCACTTGTATACAAGCATTTATAGTATATGAAATTTCCAAAGAGAATTCTCTTTGTAATTGATATTCATTTATAAAAAAAGGAAAAAAAAAAGTAAAATTTGTTAATATATTCCTTACTAAATTGTAAGGGATAGATCAGGTAGTTAATTTATTTTTGCACTTGAGGTCATGTGTTTGATTCCTCACTCCCTAATATTTTACTTGCATTTGAAGGGAAAAAAAAAAGTATTTTCAATTACATAACCTATTAAAGAAAAAGGATGAATGTGGCAATATATTTCTTACCAAAAATAACGTTGGCATGATGTGACACCCATACATGAATATCATATACTGGACAATATTCATGGTATTTATTGTTGATGGGGCATATTCTAATATGTATTAGCTAGATACTTCTATGTGTGAATCTCTCCAAAGCATTCTTGGCCTATAAATTGTTGGGCATCCCACATAACCAATGTGTCTCAACATACAAAATACATACAAAGATGGACAAATTGATAATTTTGTTACTGATTTTTGCATTCATTACCATGTGTGAGGGTAAATTTTGGGGTGTAACGCATGTTAAAATTATCAATGGTTTGGAACCAGCAGCAGATGTTAGCGTTCATTGTAAATCCAAAGACGATGATCTTGGTGCTCGTCAACTTCAGTACAATGCTAGCTTTCAGTTTCAGTTTAGGCCCAACTTTTGGGGAAGTACACAATTCTACTGCAGCTTTGTGTGGCCAAAACAAATTCAGTGGTTCGACATTTTCGAACACAGCAGGGATGATTGCAAGTTTTGTACGTGGATTGTCAAAACTGGAGGTCCATGTATGTACAATTATGCCTCCGAGAGCTTTGATCAATGTCATTCCTGGAACAAGAAAATTTGATGTGCATTTTACAACTTGATCAAGGGTTGCTCTAAGTTGTGTTCTAACTTTCCATTCATGAATAATTGTTTTGTTCTCTCTCTCTCTTTTTTTTTTTTTTTTTTTTTTTTTTTTTTGAGTGCATGACATGTTAGATATATCCATTAGGCAATTTCGGTACATCTACCATAACATTTTTTGTAGTAAAATAATATATGCATTGGCAATCCAAAAAAAAAAAAAAAAAAGAAAAAAAATAGCATTAAGAAAACCAGTACCCTCAAAGCATACTGAAGTAAAGGTGAATAATATCTCTAGATGATGAGAGGCACGAGAGAAGTCAACATAGTCTCTATCTCCTCCATGGATTTCCTTACTTGGTTAATCCATTATTTTCTCCCTCATTTTCTATCTTGATCATATGCGCGTTAAATTGAGATACCCATGCCATTAATTCACCCATAAAAACTGAGGAAAAATTATTGCACATATAACCGGAAGAATAATACTAGTCTTACCACATTTTTTATACCACATTTTCATACCACATGATGTGGCAGCTGATGTGTACATATCACATCATGTAAAATACTAATTTATGTTTTTCTAATTTTATTTATTAAAATACACTTCATTCATTTAATTGATGTGGAATATAATATGGACATGCCACATCATGTGGTATAGAAATGTGGGATAAAAATATGGTAAGTGTAGCATTAAACGTTTGGCAATTTTTTTGGGGTGCTGATGATTTTTCTATTTCCCTTTTATCCACTTACAATCCTTTTTATTTTATAATACTTTTTACTATAACATATAAGGGAGTATATAGTGGACAAAAAAGAAGTGGGAATATACAATTTCCAACAAAGAGAGTGTAAGTGGTTAAAAGAGAAGTGAGAAATTTTTTTTTACTTATTTATTATAAAACCATAGACAAATTTGTTCAAAGGGGAAATAAAATTTTATGCCCTTAGTTTGACCTAGGTTTAGTTTTAACTGTTTATAATCAAATTCCATTGTTTACTAATAGTTTCAATTGGCCCAAACTATAATTTCCTCAATTGTTTAGAAAGTGGTGATGGTGGTGGTGGTGGTGGTGGTGGCAATGGTCATGGTAAGGCGGTGGTGGCAATGGCCATGATGTTAGTAGGGATGGTGGCATCAACGAGGATCGTGATGGTCATTTCCAAGTTAATGTGGTGGTAGTAGAAGTGGTGGTGACAACGACATAAAAATTGAAAATGAAAAGAAATATTTGCAAACCTTTTTCTTTCTTTTTTTCTAGAAAGGAAAAGATTTTTGTCATTAATCATGAAAGAGAAACATCAGCAGCCAAACGAGTGCCATCCCACCCAATCTTCAACTTTAGGACCATTGTTGTCCTTGTTGCAGTCATCCAACCCATCGCCAGTACCAAGCAACATATATTGTGGATTTAGCCACGAGGAAGATGTGCGGGTTGGGTCCAAAGCCCTCCATCTTTCTTGTTCTAGTTTTCATAGTTGATGATCTTATAAGTCTAAAGCTGAGACTCAGATTTGGTTTTTTGTACTAGTTTCATTAATCATTATGTCCATTAAGTTTTTTGTAATCATGAAGTTTATTTGGGTTGGTGAATCTGTATTATTGCTCTTTCTTCTTTGCACTCCAAAAGATATAGAGAAGATATGTCATGGCTCGAGACATCGTGAAAAAAAATTAAGGAAAAAAACTGGTGTTAGGGATTACATAGATGAGTATATATACATCCATGTTTTCAAATATGATGGTGTTCAAAAAACTAGAGTTTGTTTTTCCTAAATTTTTTCTGTAAAAGTTGTGCGATGATGGTGACAATACTACGAAAGGAGGTTAGGCCTTCTCCAATCCATTTGGTCTTAAACTCAAATTTTCTCCCTATAAAAAGTAACTATTTGAGTTTTTCCCGGACTCAAACCATTTTTTCCCCCAACCCTTCAAACTCAAATTTTAAGTCTGCAACTTTATTAAACTATTTAAGAGTGGTTTAATTCTATTTTTTTTTTAATGGATAAATTTTCTTCATTTAATCTTTTTAAATAACTTCATAATTTAATTTTTTAAACAATTTGACCTAAACAAGATTGAAATTCCACAAATATAATTTTATTCCAAAAGAAATGCACAAATACTTCAAATTCACCATACATGAATTAATATGGATTAGATTAATTGAAAATATTATTTTGATCGTTGGACCTTTTTTTTCTCTTTAAAATAGATTGAATTTAATATGGATCGTTGATTTGAGTTACTATTGGAATTATAAATAAAATAAAAGGATTATGTTTGAATTGTTGTCGTTGGAACCAGTGCTTGCCACATGGCAAGACAACAGTTACAGCACAGCAGCAGCAGCGGGGCCGACAAATTCTTCATTGCACATGGGTTGCATTAGCCTTGAGTGGGTTCCACTAAAAAGTTTTCCAGTCCAGACAATAGTTGGACTGGTATTTGGCCCCAAGTTTGGGTTTTCCCAAATTTTGGCATCTTACTTTTCTTGAGTTGGGAGAGGAATTAGGCTATAATTTGGGATTATTTGGGTTTGGCCTCATGGGTTGGAGATGGCCTTATGAAAGAGCTGTAGAGCGGCAATGGAGGGTGTTCTTAGGTCGTGGCTACGTTCAATGGATGAAAGATGTCCATTGAAGATATAAACATATAAAAGTTATATAAATTAATACAAATTAACCAAATAAAATAAAATGAAGGATGTGGCAATGACTTGGATTGCCATAGTTGGTATAAGAGTTGGTATATATCTCCTATAACAACTATCCGTATTTATTGAGTGGCAAATATGGTAGCTAACAATTTAGCTGATCTTGGCCATCCATATATGAACATTCATGTATTCTGTAATTTTACATATTATGTTCTTTTCATATTAAAATTTCACTTGTATACAAGCATTTATAGTATATGAAATTTCCAAAGAGAATTCTCTTTGTAATTGACATTCATTTATAAAATAAAATAAAGGAATAAAAAAAAGCATTTATAGTATTCTACAACAAAAAAAGATATCTTGTCAATGAAAAGAAAATATATAACCTACGAAAGAAAAAGGATGAATAGTAAAACTTGGACAACTTTCATATTCTAACGAATATTAGGTAGTGTGGATGTCTCTGGAACACTCTTGCCCTATAAATTTCTACACATCCCACACACTAAATGTGTCTCAACATACAAAAATACAAGCAAAGATGGAGCGATGGATCATCATCATATCGTTGATTTTTGCACTGATTACCATGTGTGAAGGTACTCTTTGTGGAATTATCAATGGTTTGGTTCCAAAGTCGGATGTTCTCGTTCATTGTAAATCCAAACAAGACGATCTTGGCGTTCACCTAATTCACTACAATGATACCTATGAGTTTGAATTCAAGCCCAACATTTGGGGAACTACACAATTCTACTGCAGCTTCACGTGGCCATCCCGAATTGAATGGTTCGACATTTACAAACACCAGAGGGATGAACTGTTGTATTGTTTGTGGATGGTCAAGCCTGGTGGTCCGTGTAGGTACAATCGTTATAGCAAGAGCTTTGCTGATTGCTATAAATGGAACAACAAAATTTGATATGTGTACGACTGATGGTTGTTACGGTCTTGTCAAGGATTCCTCTAAGTTGTGTTCTAGTTATGCATCCACAAATTAATGTTCTTTTTGGGGATGAGTTCTTGAATTAATGTTTTTCTATAAGATTCGAAAGGATCTAAAAGTGAGTGAAGTTTATATTCATTAATAAGAAATAAAAATGCAAGGGGCTGGCTAGTGCGTTATACCTCAGTTGGTTGAGTTTTTCCACCTCTACCAATGTGGACAAAGGTTCAAAACTCCTTTTTGTTGATTGTTTGTCCAAAAATGATGATTTCATAACAAAAAACATAACAAAATGCAAATGACAACGTAAACCTCAATGAATGTATGTGTAATCTAATCTCAAAAGAAACTTTATCATTTGTAGAATTTTTTTTATAAAAAATAATCAATCTTTGAACGAAAAATCAACGAAAAGGGATTTTGTGTGAAAAATTTAAAACCTTATAGGGTGTTTGTGTAATTTCAAAAACTTCATGGAGTTTTGTAATAACATCGAAAACCTCATAGGGTCTTACTATAAATAACTCTTTTTAAAAAAATAATATGCATTAAGAAAGAGATGGCAATTTTCCTTGCTAGTAAGGGTACCCTTACCCGTGAAGACCTATCTTCGTGGAGCTTCGACCTTAATTGGTTGGGTATGAAGGATAAAAAACAGGTATGGGGACGGGTTCGGGTAATTTTTCATGTATATGGTATTTAGGAAGGGGCGGGGTTGGTATTCTAATCCCCAACCCAAATCCGCCTCGATTAGATATGGTGATGCTACCTCTATAATGATGATCATGTCTTGGACATGTAGTTTCGACATGTATTAATATTTAATTTTTATTTAATAACAATTGAATTGATACATATCTTGTCCTCATAGTATTTTTTTTATCGTTTAACAAAGTTGTTTTTTATTGACTTTTTTTCATAATGGGGTGGGTCGGGGAACCCATTCCCCAATGAAGGTGGGGATAGGGAATCCCTAATTTGAATATTACGGGTATGAAGGCAAGGATGGGGGACAGAGATGGGAATGGAAATGACATACCCACCTCAGATTCAATCCATAATCATCCTTATAAGAAAACCACCATGAGGGGCCTTACGTGGCCATTAGCCCCCCAAATATACAGTATTATCTATTCAGTTTGCTCTAACACTGTAAAAATATATTTATTATATTTATATATAAAAAAAAGAAGTTTTTTCCTTCTAGTCCCACCCCCAATTGGGAACTTATTCAAGGCTTCCATACATAGTGGCAACCTATGTACACACTATATTTTTTATTGTTGATAAATAATATTTGGATATAAAGCATATCACTCACCAATGAAAAAAGACAATAATGAAATATGAAACATTTATCATTAAATTTAATCTAATCTAACATAGTTAACATAAATGTAAAATATAAATGAAATGCTAGATAAAATTATTTTGATTATATAAAATATTAAACATAACTCCATCAAATGATTTAAAATGTTCTTGGGAGGAGTTGTGGGGTACTCTTTTTCCTTGACCGGATTTATTTGCTTCGGTTGGTTTTTGTGGCAACAAGTTAACGAGGCCACTCTATGGCTCCTCTTACTGTTGATTATTTTTTGGTGTACTTTGTGTTTGCTAGTTGCTAATGAAGTTATTCTATTGTATAAAAGTTACTTAAAATATTCATAACCTTTTCAATTACAATTACCTACACGAGCAAAATAAGTATGAAATTTAATAGATTGAATTGTACTGGATTGATGAGATTCTCACAAGCAAATGCATCATTTAATCCAATTATTTCATTTTGGAAATTAGGGATCAATCCAGTCCGCCAAATCATTGAAATCAATTAAAATTAAATTGGATTGGATTGGATCAATCGGTTTGGAAAAATTGAATTGGATCTTGCACACCTGTAATGGAAATGATGTGGGACTAATTATTTAGTGTTCTTCTATTCTCCAAGATATTTGTGTATCTCCTCTCGCAATTATCCATTTTATCGAGCAGCAAACATGTTAGCTGCCAATCTGATCTTGACCATCAATATATAATCATTCATGTATTTTGTAATTTTTATTAGGCAATATTTCATGTGGCTTTTACCGTTTATTTCTCACTTTTATAGAGTATTTTATGTTTTGAGATTTATTATTGTGCTTAGATGACAAAACCCTCCTAAACCACATAATATTCTTAATACCAAACCCTAGCCCCCCTCTCCTAAAAACCCTCCTAGAGTCGTTTTCATTTTGAGGGGGAGGAAGCCACTGTTCTTCCTCCCCTCTCCCTTCTCCCCTCTTCTCTTCCTCCCTCACTTCTTCCCTCATTTTCATATACAAAAGGTTTTCCTTATTTGTCTTCGTTTTGTTATGATTTTTCTCCAACCATAACAGGCGGCTGTGTCTCGGTCTCAGATCTCCACCACCATCCTTTTTGTGGTTTCTTTATATTCGGAATAAGTCACAGAGACTCTTGGGTTCTTTGTGTAGTTTTCACCTCTCCTTTTGTGAGAGCTTTTCACCTTTCCTTTTGTGAGAGCTTTAAACCTTTCCTTCGTGAGAGCTTTTCATCTCTCATTTGTAAGAGCTTTTCATCTCTCTTTTGTGAGAGTTTTATTTGTATTGTTATGGCTTGGTTTTTTCAAGCTTCATCTCTTTTTGGGTCCAAAGCCCTCCATCTTTCTTGTTCGAGTTTTCATAGTTGATGATCTTATAAGTCCACAGCTGAGACTCAAATCTGGTTTTTCGTACTAGTTTCATGATGAAGTATTATGTCTATTGAATAATTTTTTTATCATGAAGTTTATTTGGGTTAGTGAATCTGTATTATTGCACTTTCTTCTTTGCACTCCAAAAGACACAAAGAAGATATGCCATGGCTTGAAACATTGTGAAAAAAAAAAAATTGAGGAAAAAACTAATGTTAGGGAATACATAGATGAATATATCCCTTGCATCGATTTTTTTTTATTTTTTTTCCATGTAAGGTTAAATCTAATGGTGTTCAAAAAACTGGAGTTTGTTTTTCCTAAATTTTTTCTGTAAAAGTTGTGTGATGATGGTGACAGTACTACGAAGGAGGTTATGGAGGAATTGTAAAGCTGCAATGGAAGGTGTTCTTAGGTCGTGGCTGCGTTCAATGGATGAAAGATGTCTATTGAAGATATAAACGTATAAATATTATATAAATAAATACAAATTAACCAAATAAAATAAGATAAAATAAAATGGAGGATGTGGCACATAACTTGGATTGCCACGTCATATGCCATGTCAGTTGTTAACACAAAGTTAAGAGTTAGTGTCCGTAGCATTAATATTTAGCGTTCTTCTATTGTCCAAGATATTTGGTATCTCCTCTCACAACTATCCATATTCATCGAGTGGCAAATATGGTAGCTAACAATTTAGCTGATATCATGGTCATCCATATATAAACATTCATGCATTCTGTAATTTACATCATATGTTCTTTTCATATTAAAATTTCACTTGTATACAAGCATTTATAGTATATGAAATTTCCAAAGAGAATTCTCTTTGTAATTGATATTCATTTATATATAAAAAAATATAAAAAAAAGGAAAAAAAAAGCATTTATAGTATTCTACAACAAAAATATATGTCTTGTCAATGAAAAGAAAATATATAACCTACCTAGGAAAGAAAAAGGATGAATACTATATCTTGGACAACTTTCATAGTATTTATTGTTGATGAGGTATGTGTGGATGTCTCCAAAACACTCTTGCCCTATAAATTTCTGTGCATCCCACACACTAAATGTGTCTCAACATACAAAAATACAAGCAAAGATTGAGCGATGGATCATCATCATATCGTTGCTTTTTGCACTGATTACCATGTGTGAGTGTGACGGTAAACAACAAGTTTGTGGAATTATCAATGGTTTGGTTCCAGAATCGGATGTTCTTGTTCATTGTAAATCCAAACAAGACGATCTTGGCGTTCACCTACTTCACTACAATGCTCTCTATGAGTTTAAATTCAAGCCCAACTTTTGGGGAACTACACAATTCTACTGCAACTTTACGTGGCCATCCCGAATTGAATGGTTCGACATTTACAAATTCAAGAGGGATGCAGGGAAGTTTTGTTACTGGATGATCAAGCCTGATGGTCCATGTAGGTACAATGGTCGCAGCAAGAGCTTTGATAATTGCTATAAATGGAACAAAAAAATTTGATGTGCGTATACGGCTGATGGTTGTTGCAATCTTGTCAAGGATTCCTTTAAGTTGTGTTCTAGTTATGCAGCCATGAATTAATGTTCTTTTTTGGGCTGAGTTCATGAATTAATGGTTTTTTTTAATAAGATTCGAAAGGATTCGAAAGGATCTAAAAGTGAGTGAAGTTTGTATTCATTAATAAGAAATAAAAATGCAAGGGGCTGGCTAGCTGTTGCGTTATACGTTTGTTGGTTGTGCTTTTCCACCTCCATCAATGTGGACAAAGGTTCAAAACCCTTTTTTGTTGATTGTTTGTCCAAAAATGATGATTTAATAAAAACAAAAAACAAAACAAGACTTATGCAAATGACAACATAAATCTCAATGAATGTATGTGCAATCTAATCTCTAAGGCGAACTTTGTCATTGTAGAATTTTTTATATATAAAATCATCTATCTTTGAATGAAAAATCAACGAAAAGAGGTTTTTTGAGAATAATTAAAAACTTTAGAGGATGTTTGTGTAATTTCCAAAACTTTAAGGAATTTTGTGATAACACCGAAAATCTCAAAAAGTGTTACTATAAATAACTATTTTTAAAAAAAAAGCAATATGCATTAAGAAACCCACCAGTAGGCCTCACTTGGCCTGCCCCCCAAATGTACAGTATTTGGGCTTCACGTGGCCTGCCCCCCAAATGTACAGTATTTCTATTCAGTTTGCTTTAACACTTTAAAAATATATTTATTATTTTTACAAAAAAAGATGAGTTTTTTTCTTCTAGTTCCACCCATAATTGGGAACTTATTCAACAGTGGCAACCTATTTACACACTATATTTTTCATTGTTGATAAATAATATTTGGATATAAAGCATATCACTCACCAATGAAAAAAATTACAATAATGAAATATGAAACATTTATCGTTAAGTTTAATCTAATTAAACATATTTAATGTAAATGTAAAATATAAATGAAATGCTAGACAAAATTATTTTGATTATATAAAGTATTAAACATAACTCCATCAAATGACTTAAAATGTTCTTTGGAGGAGTTGTGATACTCTTTTTCCTTGACTGAATTTATCTACTTTGGTTGTTTTTTTGTGGCAAGAATTTAATAAGGCCACTCTATGGCTCCTCCTACAGTTGATTATTTTTTGGCGTACTTTGTGTTTGCCTGTTGCTAATGAAGTTATTCCGTTGTATAAAAATTACTTAATACAAGAAACATACTAAATGTAAGAAAAACTGGGATCAGACAAACCTAGCAACCAAAAAACTAGAGACCAACTAAAATGATCAATTTAGCAACAAATTTAAATAGTACAAATAACACATATGAAGCATAAACTCATAAAATTATTTACACAATATTTAACATACATTTAAACAAAGGAAAACAAGGATGACAAGTAGATATGCAACATAAAAGGGAAACATGTACAACAACAAAAATTCACGGCATAAAATTCGAAAAAACAATTTTTCTTCAAGAGTAATGCTACACTTATCACATTTTTATCCCACATTTCTATACCACATGATGTGGCATGTCTACATAATATGTCACATCAATTAAATCAATGAGGTTTATTTTAATAAAGAAAGTTTAATTAACAGTTTTTTTTTCTTAAAGTGTTCATAAATCATAAAAGAAAAGAAAATATTAAATAATTTTAATTGATGTGGCTGTCCATCTCATTTGCCACATAAGGTGGTAAGAGAATGTGGTATACAAATGTGATCAGAGTAGCATTATTCTTTCTTCAAAATACAAAACAAACAATAACTATTATTTTAGTCAACTTATTAGTGAAATCTTAACAAAAAAAAGTATCCTTGAAATAATCTAGTGGCTGGATTTTAAGTATAATGCATGCAACAGAGATGCTTGAGAGAAAGCTTACGAAAGTGAAGCATAAAAAGATAGAGTTTGAACTAAACCAAGAAAAATATTACCTAAGAGTCTAAATACAAATTGTCAAACAAAGTAGGGCAAATATTCAAATATGCTCATATATACTCATATTATTATTCTTCTCTAATATGGATGTATTTATAAAGAAGTATAACCCTAAATAAAATAAGAAATAAATCCAAATTACAATAGAAAATAAATATAAATTACAATAGGAAATAAATATAACTTATAATAGGACTAGATAAATGGGTAAGAAATCAAAATCCTAATATAGTAAGGAAACAAAATCCTAACTAAGTAAGGACTCGCCAACACAAATTACAATGCAACTTTTGGAAACTATATATATGATATCTCCTCCATGGATTTCTGTAATTTTACATCTTATGTTATTTTTAGATTAAAATTTCACTTGTGTGGTAATAGAATATGTTGAGGATTCTCCTCTTGACCCAAAAACAAGAAAAAAAGAAAAAAAGCATTTGTAGTATTGTACCCAAATATATATATATATATATATATATATATCTTGTCAATGAAAAGATGTGTCTCAACATATTAGGCATGTGTGGATGTCTCTAGAACACTCCTGCCCTATAAATTTCTACGCATCCCACACACTAAATGTGTCTTAACATGCAAAAATACAAGCAAAGATGGAGTGATGGATCATCATCATATCATTGATTTTTGCACTCATTACCATGTGTGAGGGTATGACTTGTGGAATTATCAATGGTTTACTAAATCCAAAGTCGGATGTTCTCGTTCATTGTAAATCCAAAAATGACGATCTTGGCGTTCACCAACTCCCGTACAATGCTAGCTTTGAGTTTCATTTCTCGCCCAACTTTTGGGGAACTACACAATTCTACTGCAGCTTTGTGTGGCCATCCCGAATTGAATGGTTCGACGTTTACAAACACAAGAGGGATGCATATGATTAATGTTTGTGGATGGTCAAGCATGATGGTCCATGTAGGTTCGATCATGGCCAACAAAGCTTTGATGATTGTTTTGAATGGAACAACAGAATTTGATGTGCGTATACGGCTGATGGTTGTTACTAAGCCTGGGCATTCAAACCGGTAACCCGGTCAAACCGCCCAAACCAAACCAAACCAATGGTTTGGGTTGGTTTGGTTTTTTTTTCAATTTTTTTTTGGTCATCGGTTTGAACCCAAACCAAACCGAAATATATGGTTCGGTGTACGGTTTGCAATATTCAAAACTACGGTTTAACCAAACCAAACCGAAGAAATTAAAAAAATATTATATATAGTATTATTATAAGAAATATATATATATATATATAATACATAGTTTCAATTTTTTCTTTTTCTTCTCTCTCAATCTCTCCATTTGTCTTGTCTTCATCAGTCCCTCTCTTTTTCCTTTTTTTTTCTCATTCTTCTTACGTCTGTCTTCACTCTCTCTCCTCGTCTCCCTCTTCTTCTTTTTTCATTCTTCTCTCTCTTTTCTTTTTCTCCTCTTCTTCTTCTTCTTCTCCATCTCTCCCTCCCTTTTTTTTCTTCTTCTCCTCTCCATCACTTTTATTTCTTCTCTCTCTCTCTCTCTCTCTCAGAAAACCAAAAAATTGAAACCGAACCAAACCAAACCACCAAGTTCGGTTACCGAAGTGGTCAGTTTTCATCAATTATGGTTTGGTTTCGGTTTTCAAAATAGCCAAACCGATGCCTACAGTTTGGTGTTCGGGTTGAGCCCAAAACCGAACCAACCCAAACCGAGCCCACCCCTAGTTGTTATAGTCTTATCCAAGATTCCTCTACATTGTGTTCTAGTTATCCATTCATGAATAATGTTCTTTTATGATCTGAGTTCCATGAAGTAATGTTTTTTAATAGGATTCGAACGATTTAAAAGTTAGTGAAGTTTGTATTCATTAATAAGTAATAAAAATGCAAGGGGCTTGGAGTGCAGTATATCTCAACTGGTTGAGCTTTTCCCCCTCCATTCATGTGGGCAAAGGTTCGAACTCTTTTGTTGTTGTTTGTTTGTTCAAAAATGATTATTTCATAAAAGCAAAAAAAAAATTTCAAATAATAAAATAAATCTCAAAGAATGTATGTGTAATTTAAAACCTTAGAGGGTGTTCGTGTAATTTCTAAAACGCCATGGGGTTTTGTGATAACACCGAAAACCTCAAAGGGTGTTACCAAAAAAAATACAACTCTTCGTGGAAGAAAAGTAAACTGTATCCCTATTCTTTTTTCTCTATTTTCTTCTTCTACCCCTTATTTCAATTCAAAATATTAAATTCGCAAAATTGTCAAGCCCATATCCAGAAATAAGGAATATTCTTGAATCAAGGTGCGTGAATTGAACAAAAATAAACCAAAAAGGTTGAAAAATTGGTTAAAATACATTTCCCTTATAAAAATAAAAATAATTTTACAAGTGTACAATATATAAATAACAATTTATCACTCTTAACTAATCCAACTTGTCCGATTTAGTCCTTGTCTTGCCATCAATCTGAAAAACAAAATAGGTGATGGATTAGCAAAGCACCGCTGAATGAGTAGACTATGTAATATGTCAGTCCAGCAATGTCATTTTACACACTGAAAAATATAATAAAAAATCGTAATCCAAATCATATCACATCATTACTTCATATCTTGGTTATCATTCACAAATTGTACCCAGCACGTGACCTTTATTGGCCTCACTACCCAATGTCCCCGTTTCGTACATTTATCCTTCGGATGCTCCGTCACTGAAGTTCTCATGTTCCATGAATAGTACGTACTTCACAAAAACTCCACACACACACAAAATTGTATGAAATATTGCACAAATTAGACATGCTTGACTTGAAAATATAGAGAGATTTGTAAATAAAATAAATCCATGATTTTCACATTTATCACAAATAAGAACTTTTAGAACACATTACATAACCCACACACCATGATAATGATAATTATAAAATCTTGCCAAACAAACCCACATCTTCTTCTTCTAGGTATGGAAGTAACAAGCATATTAGAATCTTAAGGGAATAAATGACTCATTCCTTTCCACCAATGATATCATAAAAGAATATGTGACTCATTCATTTCTACCAATGATATCTTAACACAACTTGTACTACAAAAAAAATGAAATAGATGACAGGGATCCACCGTCGTTGTGATGCCTTAAAAATCGTCATTAAATCGACATCCATATTTTGAAATATCAAACTACAACATCTTTTTACTGTCATTGTTTATCTGTAAAGACAACGGTTTTTAGCAATGACCGTCGTTGTTCTTATGTAAAGACGACAGTCTTTTGTAACTGTCATTGTTTATGGGTAAAGACGACAATTTATTAAAAACTATCGTCATTTATGGGTAAAGACATCAGTATTTTGTTAAAAACTGTCGTTGATTTTATATAAAGATGACGGTATTGTTTTAAAAATGGAGACGGTATTGTGTTAACAACAGTCATTGATTATATGTATAGACAATGATTTTTCCAATAAAACCATCGTTTTATTATCTTTAAATATGACGTCTAATAAGTTCCCAATTTATCACATTTTAGTTTTTTGTTTCCTATGATTCTATACAATGATTTTAACTAGAAAGCCAATTATAATGCTTTATTAACGAATATATACACTCAAAAATTATTTCTTTCATAAAACTTGAAGATTCAATAGTTATTACATAGTCAACCAATCTTTATTTTATTACATACATACTTCCTACCTATAATTAGAAACAAAGGAGCTCACAAATTCTACTAATTTGATTTGAACTTCATCAATTTATTCTTGGGTTGACGTAGCTCTACCTTCTTGCACATTTTTCAAGTTGTTGTATTCCCCTCCCCTGTAATAACATCAGCAACGGTAGGTCCTTCTACAAGACTTTTGCCTTTACGTTCTCTTCTAGTGCCTGAAAATTTAGAATCTTCAGCCAACATGACAAAGAGAACATGGCAAAAAGATAGAGATGGAGAGATAGACCGTTGTGCTGCGACAAGCTATCAAATGTGATGTCGAACCCAGGCACCTCAATCCATGAACACTGTGCTGGGGGTGGTTTTGTTTTCAGAACATAATAAGCATAATTAAGTACATTCATCAGAGCAATTTAGTAGTTTTCTCTCATGACTGAGAAATATAAACAGAGGTTAAACCATCTATCTACCAGAAAAAAGCTAGTGAACACACAATTACAAGAAGCTTACCTGAAAATGGCATCATACTGCAGGCCGGTTTCTTGACAGCTAAGCATTTAAACTAGGAATTGTACCAGCTCAGCTTCAAAGTACACTTCTAAAAAAGCTGAGAGCAATTGTGTCATACTGATAAAAATTTCAAGGTTATGACAGAATTTACCCAGTGATAACGACAAGGATTCCAACATAAACTGCACAAACAGCAGTTGATGAGATTTGTTTAGCGCAACCCAACAAAAATGCATATCAACAAAATTTTCAAATGAAAAAGTAAAGGAACAAGCAGAGTTGCATACCTCTTGTGGAGCTTTCCTAGTACTAATAGCACCATTCTCATTCAATATAGGAACAAGCAGAGTTGCATACCTCTTGTATGGTCATGCTATTTATTATTTGGTTCTTTGACACAAAGAACTTAACTTAGAAATTAAGAACCAAAACTAAATTAACAAGAACAATGCTATAAAATTTAGAGAGGGAAAAGGGAACATGCAAAACAAAAACATCAAACCATATTTAAAAATAAAAATACACTGGTAATCAGCGGCACATCTAGAGAAAGCAAAACCAAGCAAGAAACTTGGGAAGACACATAAAACCCAATAGTATATGTTTTCAGGTCGCTGTCAACAGAACAATAAAGGGAATTACACCGTGTAGCATGGTAGTTGTCAATACCTGAGAAGATCCTCATAAAAATCATGGCGTTTGTTCAGTTCATCTACTGAAAGAGAAGCATATTTTAACTAAGAAAAATAAATAAGAGCAACTAAGATAATGCATGTGAAAAATATTAGATTGGAAATAATAAAGAAATACTAAAAACTTACAAAAACCAAACGCATAGACCTTCAAAAATATTAGTTTTGCATAATCCTTCCAACTCTGGGCAGCGACTAATTCGATGTCGTCTCTGCACATACCAACTCTGGCTGCTAAGCCGCCAATTTTATTTTTTTTTTCTAAAAATAGTATAGCCGCGCAGTTATACTCGGTGTTTTGTTTTTAAAAAAAGGGTGTAGCTGGGCGGCAATACTACGGTTTTTTTATTTAAAAATAGTATAGCCGGGCAGTGATACTATTTTTTACACCTGTGGGGGCCAGGCGGGTGGTCCTTTTTGTTATTATTATAGTCGGGTTTTTTTTAATAAAACAGGTATAGCCGCGCGGCTATACTATTTTTGACACGCGGCGAAATGGGCGTTGGGCGCTAGGTGCTAGGCGCTAGGCGCCAGGCCGGTTCTCCTTTTGTATTTTTGTGTCTGATTTTTTATAATAAAAATAGTATAGCCAACGGCTATACTGTTTTGACACATGGCATGGCGGCACAGGCGGGTTTTTTTTTAATTTATAAATAGTATACTATTAAAAAATAGTATAGCCGTGCGGCTATACACGGGATTTTTTTTATAAAAAAAATAAAAAAGGTATAGTTCTTTATTGGGGTCCTTTTTTATATAAATAGTATAGCCGATTAGCTGTACTCTTTACATAAGCTGATTTACTCATAAATTTCTCTCTTCAATATCTGCTTTAGAGATGTCAAAACTAGCAAATTAATATCTAGAAAATATAAACTAATGCAACTAGTAGGGTCATTTTTTTTCCAAATAAATAGTATAGCCTTGCGGCTATAGGAGTATATTTCTCCTTGATTAAAAATAAAAAAACTGTGGCAGTACATTTCTTACTTAAAATAACTTGTAAAATGGTATGGCATCCACCATATATCGGAAAATAAAAACATTTATTCCCATCCCCTAGGTTATTTTTAGTTATTTGCCTCTATTCATGGTACTCTAATACGTAATTTTAGACGTTTTCTTTCATAAGTGAACTCTCTCTTGCCCTATAAATAAATATATAGGCAGCACCCCTCAAACGCAACTCAAGGCCTCTCTCTCACATCCAAACACACAGAGATATGAAGCAAACGATAATATTGTTGGTTTTTGCACTCAGTACCACCACCATCTGTGAGGCTTATTCTTTTTTTGTTTCAACGGACGTTAAAATTATCAACGCTTTGGGCCCACAGATGGATCTGAACGTTCATTGTAGATCTAAGAATGATGATATAGGGTTGCACAATCTCCACCATGAAGACAACTTCCAGTTTCATTTCAGACCAAACTATTGGAGGAGCACCAAATTCTACTGCAGCTTCAAATGGTCTGACCAATTTCATTGGTTTGACATTTTCATACACAACAGGGACGATTGCAAGCATTGTACATGGATGATCAAATCTGGAGGGCCATGCAGGTACAATGATGAAACTGAAAGTTTCGACAAATGCTACCTTTGGAACGACAAGGGAGACTCAAATTGAGAGGGCATATGACATCAAAGTTTTATCAAGGGTTGCTTCAAGTTTTGTTCTAGTCTTCTTGTTCTTAGCATCTCACCAACCTGATTTTTGCACTACCGGTTCACCCGGGTTGTGAATACAGTTATCGGTCAACGGTTGACTGACTGGTAGAGCAAAAAATCACGTATGTGCATTCACACCTGAAGCAAACTCTAGTTCAGATGAGTATGTATAGGAGGGAAGGCAAGGACTAGACATGCAGAAGGTCCTAGAGCAATGGTTTCAGTTATCATCATGATGAAGATTGGAACTAACACTATATTTAATGTTTTGTTTGCCAAGACAAGAAGCTTTAAAACTATTTAAGTCAGGTAGAGCATCAACCTAATCCCTTCCAAAATTGTTATCTTGCTCTTGTAAATCGTCAGCCTAATATTCAGTCATGCAAAATAGATACACGAGGATAAGCAATTTAATAAATAAATAGAGAACTTGCATAAGTATCTTCACAAATTAGAGCATGTTACCTATAATACATCCACGACAAAATAAGAAAAGCGTACCCTTATAGTAAAACAAGGTGGCTAGTTGAGAGGAAAACGGATCGATTCTACAAATTTCTTGTGTTGGTCCAAATGGAAAACAAAACAAAATAACTGCAGAAAACTTTCAAGAATTCAAAAGTTACATTACACTCATGGACATTATCTGACGAGCAAGACCTGGATCTTGGTTCAACAGCTCCCTCAAGTTGTTCTCCACCTCTGCAACCTGTTTCTCAATATATTCCTTTGAGATCTGTCCAAAGCACAAAAGAAATAATTTTACTTCTGCCGAAGTCCAGAAGAGAAAATGTTTCATCTTAAAAGTACCACGTAAACATGATCTTCATATTATTTTTCTTCAGAAACAGAAGGATTTAATTTATTTTATCCATAAAGATTAAAAGTACAAACATAGGACAAGCTACACTAGAACACATGCAATGTCTCAACCAACCAGCAGCTAACAACAAAAACGTCTAAAACAAACTCAAAAACATTTCATAACAGCTCAGCTAACAAATAAAAGTTTTGAGACTGCCGCCTTCCACTCTGCATGAATATGAAAAAATAGAAAATCCCAGCGAATTGAAGCCTACAATGATGACCAAAAGCACATTATACCACAAACACTCCACTTCCCCACCCCTATAACTTTCCGAAAAAATGTGTTCGTTCAATTTATAGCCATTGCACAACAATTCCACAAAGTTCTTGCTCTTTTACCCTCTCCGAAAGCAAAAAAAAAAGAATTTCCACGAACAAAGAAACGCAGAAATTTGGGAATCACCCACAACACAAGTCATGAACCTCATCTTGACTTAAGCCTCAAATCTATGCCTGATTAACTAACGAAAATTATAGGTTTGACTGGCACTTTTGAGGTGAAGACAAGTTAGGGGTGAAAGGATTAGCACAGTTCAGCTCACTCGTAAAAAGAAGTATTTTTTGGCATTTCCTACAATTTTGAAATTAAAAATTAAAAATTTAAGACAATGGAATACTACTTTATTAGAAGCTTTATCTCTCAAAATTAGTTCAATAATTTGAACCTCTCTATATACATAGGATAAAATTATCTTCTTAAGCCTTACAACCCAAGTAGTTGTTTTGGTTAAATCTGACAAACAAAGCTGTAGAGTTGTATCAGTTAAAAAATCTCCACCTTTCTAAAACGACAAAGATTAGCACTAGATGTCCACGTCTTAGGGATTGAAAAAATTTCTTAAAAGTGCAAGGCAATGTTTTTCCATCTATAAATTTGGAAAATTGTATTTAGACACATTCTTAGGACATAATTAGAACAATGTTCCCACTCTTTCCTAGTTAATGCATCAGTCTTCTGTTCACTGTCATGACTAACAATATTATATAAAGCTTCATAGCAAATCCTTTTAAGGTTTTTACTTTCACATGTCTCAACTTGACAGATTCAACTGAAACAAAGTCTAACAATGTAAAAGAAAGTTACCAAAAACTAAAAATTCAAGATTATGGGATATTAAAAGGTTTTTTTATTTTTTGGTAACTTGATATTAAAAGGATTATAAGTTGTCAGTGGAGTCTGGAGAATGCAAAAAGAACTCGTCAAGGTAATATAAGTTCGGATATTGGGGCTACGGATGAGGTAGAGCTGGTTTCTTCAAGTCCATGTACATATGGCGGCATATTTTGAATTTTATAAATGAAACAAATTTTATCAAGTATTAGACATCTAAACTTTCTAGAGGTATCTCTAAGAAGGTTAATTGAATATATTTACTTTGTTCCACAAAGAAACAGAACAAATGGTGTAAACACACTACAAAGAACAAAAAGAGACCATCATAATTCACAAGAAAGTGGAGATAGACCTGCAGTGAGGTAATTGCACTCTCACTGTCCTTGAGCTTCTGTTCCTGTTCATTCACCAACACTGACTTGGGCTCTAAAACAAACCTGGCCACCATGAGCAACGAGTTTATCAGAGTACGTCATATATGTATCAGGCAACTCATAAATCAACAAGACCTGAATTCCATCTAATTTTCATGCTTAAAAGAGGCAATCCAGAACTCACGTTCTCCCTGCAAAACAGATTAAAACCCAAAAAAAAAAATTATCAAAATTAAATCCCAACATCCCAAAAGAAAAAGGGTCCTTTTCTCAAATTAAATTTGACAATTGAGGCAATGGGTTGATTGAAATGAAGTACCTATAGATTTGTAAGTATTTGCATCGTCAGATAAAGGCCGCAGCTCCTCCAGGGTTAGAAAAGCACGCTTCTTTTCTCCTTCTTTGTTCCTCATCTGCGTCTGCACCTGAAACCCATCTCAATTCTCACTGGATAAGTTCACTTTTTCATCATGTATATTTATATTGACATTAATCATATACATAAATAAATAAATAAGGTAAAGACCTGCTTCAGTTTCGCAGTGAGCTCAATCATGCGACCTTGAATCTCAAAGAACGCCTATAAAAATTTGATTATCCTGGTAAATAGCAGCAACCGAGAGAATATGGAAAATCAAGAGACAAAGAGAAAGAAGGACTTACAGCTCTGTTGGCTTCGTCGGCCATTTTCACAAGATTGATTCTTTCGACCTATTGCTCTCAGAGCTTGAGGGATGCTGAAATCTGAACTCGTCAGTGACTTGGTATGGGTTTTTGGGTATTGGGTCGGGTTTGGCCCTCAAAAGCCCAAATTATTAATTAAGCCCAGTAATTCTTAGATAGTGGGTCGGGTTTGTTATTCATTCAACATGCAACCGAACACGCATTCTGTTCTTGCATTTATTAACCCAATAATGAAGAACCATCTCAATATTATAAAATAATGACACGTGTAATAATGTTATTGGTGGTAAAAATGAGAATGTCCTAATTACTAATCCCCTTTTAATCATGTTAGTGATTACTGGAATGATGTAATTGTCCTTAATCACATATGATTGATTGATCAATGAAATAATTATACATACGTTCTTTTAATCATGTTAGTGATTAGAGGAGTTTAGAACTATAATCAAGTAATTCTCCTCAATCACATATGATTGATTGGTTAATGACCAACTATGCAAACATATTATAGACCAAACAAAATTTCTTTTTACACCGTGAAACCCATTCTCTCTACCGCCGTGCTACCACTCTCATTCTCTCTCTTCTCTTCTCTTCCTATCTAAGAGCACTTCCACCCAGCCCTTTTTGTCATGGCAAAAGGGGACCTAGGCTCCAAAAACAACACATACCAAGGAAAAATTGTCATAACAAGAAGTGGGTCCCATGAAACTGGGTAAGCCCAAAGGCAAGACTTGCTTAGGCTGCTGCTAACATCATGCTGGCCTAGCCATGCTCTTCACTTCCCACACCAAAATTCATACAAATTCATCTTCTCATATCTCATATGAATAGTGGTTGCACTTGGGTTGTTATGGTAATGGGTGAGAATGCATTTTTTTAAAAAAAAAATTGCTAAGGTAGACACTATTCACGTAATTGCCCTTGTCTCCATTTGCCTTTTACCATGGTAGATGAGTGGAAATGCTCTAAGGGGGAAAATGAGACAATATCACATTACTTACTATACAAATTAAGTAAGCTTAGAAACTATGATTGTGGGGTGTCACATTACTTAGTATACAAATTTAGTAGATTTAGCAATTATCATTGTGGGGTCTAGATGTCCAATAAACAATGACAAGTTGTCTCCAATTAGATGTAGCAAACAAGGTAAAAAGGAATATGCTAAACAAACACTAGAGTCCAAAAACAAGGAAAGTGACATGTAGCTGATTTTTTTTTTTTTTTTTTTTTTTTTTTTTGTGTTTTTTTTTTTTTTGTTTTTGGTTTTTTTTTTTTGGTCATAGTGGTTTAGACTTTGAGGACTATGAAGTCTTTAAAAAAGAAACATTATTGCGTTCAGTGTGTGTTGTTTAAAATTAGTGTCTTTCTCAAGACCAAAAGTAAATAAAATTTGTGCCTCTTTTCCACACCAAAAGTAAAATATAGTTTTTTTTCTACACCAAAAGGAAAAAAAAAATAGTGTATTTTCAACGAGCCTAGTTCCTTGTTTGGTCTGACAAAGACTTGGCAAAAATAATAGAATGATAGAGTATGCAAGTTGACACAAAAACGTATCAAAAGACCAAAAATACTCATAATTCCCTCTTTGAATTTTGATTGACAATTTAACACAACCAATAAAACCCCTCAAAAAACCAAAAATCCCAACTTTGAAGATTTTTTTTAGCGGAAACAGAGCAAGGCACACAGAGATTTCTGAGAAAGGAAAGCAAAGACCAAAGAAGCCATTGGATTTGAAGATTTAGCCAAGAAAGGTTTTGGGTTACGTCTGGTTTGGCGCTTTCTTCGCCCCAATGCCCTCAACCTTAACCAAATAACTGGACGAAATCTCTCTCTCTTCGAAAAATAACTTACCTTCTCTCCATTTTACTACTTTCTCTCTCTTCCCTTTATTTATCTTCTCTTTTATTCTAACTTTGAGTGGCTTTCTGGTAGCCCAAAACGAAACAAAAACAGATACACAAATTTTTTCCTCCATTTCCCGGCGACCCACATCGGAAGTTCACATCTTTGCTCCGACCCAGATCGAATCCGGACCCGAATACCAAGCCACCAACCCCGCATTGACAATTGCGATGAACCCACAATAGAAATGCATGTGGGTCATTAAGCGTGTCAGTTGTCAATGATAAAAGTTGGAGGAAGTGGTTGAAATGTAAAGCCGGATTCGGGTGCGGATACGGGTTTGTTTTCAGATTCATGGGGATTTGTTTCAGTTCTGAAAAGCAGCAGCATTCCAATTGTAATCAGACGAGCCCACCAGGTATTATATCATGTATGAATATATTTTGCTTCACATTTAATTATGCATTAATTTCCTATCAAATAAATGATTAAAATGGGTAATCATTAATCTGTATCTAATGTTTCTTATTAGCTTTGAATGCATTTGGAGTTTTGGGACCTTTTATTTCGAATAATAAAATTTGTGATCTTATGTTGGCTTCCTTCTAAATGTATGATCACAATGGAAATTATGCACAGTTATGGGGGAAGGGAAAAAAATTGGGTGTTCTTGCATCATATCTTGTGAAAAATCAAAGTTTTCAGTTTTTACCTTTTGTCATTTGTCACATTTTCTAACCAGGTGACTGGATTTGAAGCATTTATTGGAGTTTGTATATGTGAGTAAATGTGTGCCACATAGTTTTTTTTTTTTTTTTTTTTTTTTTTTGTTTGTGGGGGGGGGATGGTTTTGATTTTGGAGTACATTTTATTTTTTTTCTTACTGGTGTGCTTCCGAAGGCATTAAGTTTTGATTCATGAAATTAGGAGGTTGTTGAATTTCTTTTGTACTTCTTAAATATAGTTCTGATATTTGTGAATGTTTATGACAGTTATTTTATAGCATTCTATGCATTTATTGCGGCCAATATGTTTCTGTTCTTCAGTTTCCATATTTTCAACTTTTTAAATGGTGTGTTGTGGTTGCGGAATACCCGGTTATTATAATGAATTTTCATGAGAGTATGGTTGAGAAGCAACCATCAAGAAACATATTCTTTCTATGGTAGGCTAGTGGCTAATTTTAAAAATTAGTGATGGGAGCATTTTTGGAAGTAATGGTTAACTGATAACATAACTTTTCTCTTTTTCTTTTGAAAAAATTTATGCAGTAGGACATGGCTCTGCTGCATGTCCACCTCCCGATAAAAGTGCAATCAACACTCCTTTGGCTTCCAAGAATGTCAAGGACCTACGGCAAAGTCCCGGATATATCAATGTCAGCATCTTTACTTATGATGAGATGAGTTTGGCCACAAAACGTTTCCGGCCAGAGCTAATTCTTGGTGAGGGTGGGTTTGGAGTTGTATATAAAGGAGTTGTTGATGACACCGTGAGGACAGGTTACAAGACCACACAAGTTGCCATCAAGGAGCTTAATCGAGAAGGGTACCAAGGTGATAGGGAATGGCTGGTATTTGACTTATCTTTCCCTTTTATCTTACTTATTTTCTTAGAAATGAGGCTTTACTATATTCAATTTGTATACTTTACTCCATTCTGATAAAGAAGATAAATTGTTGTAATCAGAACATAGTAGAGGGAGGTTCTAGTGCCGATTCTGCCCAATGTTGATGATGAATACATTCTGATACTGCTGACAGAATGGTCTGTTAGATTGAAAGCTTTGGTAAATCCATTCCATATTTTATGTTGTCTCTTGCTGTGCAAGACAGTTTTTTATACTGTTCTTGACTTATGAAGAAGCTCCATCAGAAATAGCTTAACTATCTCTCAACTGTTGATGCCTTTGGAAAGTAATGAGGGCTATCTTGTTACTTACCGTAGCATTCATACAAGTTGCATTGCAAATAGACATTTCCCCAAGCTGTCCCTTTTTTTCTTTCCTTCTCTCCTTTTATGGTCATGGTAGAATACATACACTAGTGTTCTAGTAGCTTTTAGAATTAGTTATTCATTAACATTCCTTTTGGAGACATCAAAAGTGGAATGCATGTATTCAGTGCAACATGTTTTTCAGTGGTGATTAGGGGAAAAATTAAATGATAGATTTCTTAATCGAATTTAGTCCAGCATCGTTTAGAATCCATTATTCATTAAAATTACTTTTGGAGACATCAAAAGTCAACGGCATATGTGTGTGGTGCAACATTTTTATGATGAATAGTGTATTGGTAATTAGGAGCCAAAATCAAAGGACAGATTTGAAGTGCGAAGTTGATTTTTAATTTCCTATATCAAGGATCTTCTGGAAGAGAAACAAAAATGGAAAATCATGGCCTATGGGATTTAGAAACGAATACTGTAACGTCTGTTTTAGCAATGATAAATTGATAACTGACATGGACAGTAAGACATTGATCTAACATGTATGGTAGATGGTGTTTCTTGCTTAAACAGGTAGTTGTCTCTCAACAATTCCTAGTTCACCAAACTGTAAAACCATGTCCAATCGGTGGCATTTGGCATAATTTATCATCAGATTACTTTGTTTTCCTTTTTAATTTGCTAATAAACTAAGCCTTCTTCCGGGGTGTTTGCATGTATAGTGGAGATTAATTTGTATCCTTTTGTCATGCATTATTTTTCTTGCAGGCAGAAGTTAACTATCTAGGTCAGCTTAGTCACCCTAATCTTGTGAAGCTGATTGGCTACTGCTGTGAGGATGAGCACCGGCTACTGGTCTACGAATACATGGCAAGTGGCAGCCTGGAAAAACATCTATTTCGCAGTAAGTGTTTTATGCCATCAGAAATATATGGGATGTTAAGAAAATGATGTTTTAGGTGAAGCCAATTTATAGGACTTTTAGATTAATGCCATTTATTGCAATAATGGATGATAGAGTCAAAGTATTACGAATTCTATTTTTATTGTTTATCATCCCCTTACACTTTTAATCTCAAGAATGTTAAAAGCCATTCATCTAGCTTGACTTTGATTGTTATATACAGTCCAGAGCGAAATTTTCTTTTTCTTTTTCTTTTTCTCCCAAGATTTTCCTAGCTATGTATAGGGTTTGAAGGCTTTTCAAGTTCTTATGAAAACTGTCTTTCTAATAATAAACAAGAAGGTGGTCAAGTGAAGGTGAAATAAAGTACTCAACTATGCATGTGATTGTACTTATTTTTGGATGCATGTGATTTTACTTATTTTTGGACAAATGTACAAGTAAACTGCATTTATCAGTGTAAAAAATGTGTTACAGTTTAGAATACTTAGAAACTTAACACTTGTGTGTGGAAATTTGACTTTTATTAGATACGAACAAGCATTTCTTCTAGTTGTTCATCTCAATCATCTGAAATGTTATGGACCATTGTTTATATAAAATATATGCCTGCAGGAAGTGTAAATGTAGACTGTATGCAGATATTAAACTTCCCCAAACTGCATATTGATCCATCAACAGTCTATTGCAACAACATTCAATTGAGTGTTCTGGTGGATACTTTTGACACATCAAAAACATTGTGCCTCTTTTGGTTAACACCGTAATCATTTCTTTTATTTTGGGTGGTAGGAGTGGGCTGTACGCTTACATGGTCAAGAAGAATGAAGATTGCTTTAGATGCTGCAAAAGGGCTTGCTTTTCTTCATGGTGCAGAGCGACCAATAATTTACCGTGACTTTAAGACATCAAATATTTTGTTGGATGGGGTTAGTTGTCTTCTTTTTGTTATCTTTTATATAGCACTTATTACCATTGAGCATCTTATTGGAGGTGCTGTCAGAAAAAAAAATTCAAATATTTCAGAAGTCTAATTTCACAAATGAAACCCGAACCAGAAGATGAAGTATACACAAATGCTTCTTGTCAGGATTCTTTGTCCATTCTGGAAAACAAATATTGGTATTTTTTATAATGAAATTTGTATGTTCTGGCATATGAGTGATTACTTCTGGGGAAGTTAGGTTGGTTTATGTTGCTGAAAATCTAACGATAACATGCAGGACTTTAATGCAAAGCTTTCGGACTTCGGCCTTGCAAAGGAAGGGCCTATGGGAGACCAAACCCATGTTTCAACAAGAGTGATGGGCACATATGGATATGCTGCACCTGAGTATGTAATGACTGGTGAGTTGTTTCATAACTTCGTCGCCGAGTCATATCATAAAACGTTATGTTTTTCTTTTTCCTTGATACAGATTGACAAATGCTTTCTGTTGCCAAGCGAAGAGATTATTTTGATGTTTATTAATCATATATCAACTTGGTTTTTCAATAGCAGTGCACCTGAAGTAATTTTTTATAATTCCTTTCGCATTATTGGCAATGTTTACATCATAGCTTGGTAGGTTAGACCTTAGTAATCCATCACTGAGTATTAAGTTGATCCAAACAGGGCATCTAACTGCTCGAAGTGATGTTTATGGATTTGGAGTGGTGCTACTTGAGCTGCTCATTGGACGAAGAGCAATGGATAAGAGCAGGCCCAGCCGGGAACACAACCTGGTTGAGTGGGCTCGTCCACTCTTGAACCACAATAAGAAGCTTCTGAGGATTGTAGATCCTAGGTTGGAAGGGCAGTACTCATTTAAAACTGCAATGAAGGTGGCCCAGTTGGCATATCAATGCCTTAGCCAAAACCCAAAGGGGAGGCCCCTTATGAGCCAGGTGGTTGACATCCTCGAGACTCTTCAGTCATCAGGAAACCACGAACTTCAAAGCGGAGATGGTGCTGTAACTCTTTATGAGGCTCCCAAGGGAACAATTGCAAGTCCTGCTAAGAAGAGAAACCAGAACAGAAGAGACGGTGAAAGGGGAGGAGAGGCGCATAGGAGCAATCCGGGAAATGGAAGGAGCAAGAGTGAGCCTATGAATGACTTCGATCGTAATAACTTGTCTCCAAATTTTGTGTCGCATGAAAAGTAGCTTTTAAACTTGTACCAGAGAATGGATGGAGGTTGAAAATGTACAAGATAATATCAACTGGTCTATCCATTTAGTGTTTTTGAGTTAAATTCATATTCCCGCTGGGTCAAATTTGTGATTTATAATTTGTAATTCATTTTCTAACACTCTATTGTATGCGCTACCTTGTACGTTGTGATTTTAGTGTAGCATCTGAAGAAAGGCCTTCAGCATTCTCCTCTCATTCTTAAATATTTTTTTATAGTTTGTTTTGTCATTAAAATTCAGGACAGAACGGTAGTTCCTTACCCTACAGTGTGTGGTAAAATATTCCATCGCTTTTTATTCTGGTCAACAAAAATTCTAGCACCTTCTTTTTTATACAAATGATATCCTACTTTAATCAAATCTAAATTATGGAGAGGAATTCAAACTTGGGTGCAGAGTGGGGAGTACATCTATTCTAGTCAACTTGGCTGGCTATGTTCATGTATGCAAACATTCTGCAACTTGAGTTATTGCTTTTTCACCTCTTAAACCTTATCTTATATATAAGATAATAATAAGAGATATTTAGTCATATACCCATTCTTAGCACTAAAAGTATAAATAAACCCTACACCATTTAATTTCTATAAACATACCCAAAAAATGACAGCTGGCCTTTTTGAATTTAATTTTAATTATTAAATTACTTTGATGCCCCATTGAGTGTTTTAGGGCTTTTTTATGAGGTTTTTGGATTGAATTTGTTTTAAGAAATCAATGGCAGTTTTGTAATTTAAAATAAGTTAAAAGCTTTTTTGTTATGTTGTAAATGGGCTTTGGGTGTTTCTAAAGTCCATTTTATATCAGGTTTTTTTTATAATTTGAGCTCCTATATTGGGTATTATAGTGAATCTCCCTAATAATAATGACTACGAGTTATCACCCAAGGCAATAAAAAAGTCCATAAGAGCATTTCCAACCGATATGTCAAAAATGTCACATAGACATTTAACAACTAGAAATAACATATCACATCACTCCAACCGAATCGTCAAAGTTGATGTGGAATGAAGGTTGGAGATTCAGCTGTTATTTTTGACATCCCAAAAGCAAGATGTTAAATGAATATTTTATTATTTTTAAAGACAGAATTATGCTTAAAAAAATAGAAATGAGCAATCATTTCCATAAATTAAAGGACAAACTATATAAAACCCCCCAAACTATATGGTCATTTTTAAGTTCATACCCAAATTTAGAGACATTTACGAGTGCATGCTTAAACTCTCGGAAACCCTACATTTACACCCTACATTAGCCAAATCGTTAGTTAATCTATTAAATGCAGATGTGGCATTTGTGGGACCTATTTTTTAATTCATGTAGGGTTCCACGTGGACAAAAAAACTAATAAAAAATTTATTTTTTAAAATTATTTTAAAAGATTAAACATATTAAATTTTTTTATAAAAAAAAACCTTACCCAGATTCTCTCTCCCGATTTCTTCCCCCCACCCAATTTCTTCTCCACCACCACCCAGATTTCGTCGGCTTGGTTCAATGAAGCAATTGAAGGATGCATAGGGGTCTTCCATGTTGCTCACCCCGTGCATACCAAAGAACTTGATCAAGAAGCAGTGACCAAAAAAGCTGTCCAAGGAGCCCTAGGCATATTGAAAGCCTGCCTAAATTCCAAGACTGTGAAGAGGGTTGTGTACACTTCTAGCGCATCAACTGTGGCTTACAGTGGCAGCAGCCAAGACTTGGTGGATAAGAGCTCATGGAGTGATATTGAATTTCATAGGTCTCTTAAAATATTTGGAACTTCATATGTTGCTGCCAAGACCAAAACAGAGCAAGCTATCCTGGAATTTGTAGAAATTGGGTGGGGGAAGAAATCCGGGGTTGAAATCTTTTGGGGGGGGGTGGGGAGGGTGTTGTTGGGAAGAAGTTGGGAGGAAGGGAGAATCTGGGTCGGGTTTTTATTTTAATTTTAAATTTTAAATTTAATATGTTTAATTTTTTTAAATAATTTAAAAAATAAATTTTTTAGTTTTTTGTCCATGTGGAACCCCACATTAATAAAAAATAGATCCCACAAATACCAAATCAACATTTAACAGATTAATTAATGATTTGGCTAATAAATAGCGTAAATGTAAGGTTTCCAGAAATTTGAGCATGTACTCATAAATGTCTCTAAAATTGGAAATGAACTTAATAATAACCCTATAATTTGGGGGGTTTTATATAATTTATCCTTCGGCAAGCAGTTGGGTAACTTATTAAATAAATAATGTCCAATTTCTTCACAAAGTTTTAATATTTGAAGTTTGTTCTTACTCTTTGATATTTTTAAATTGAATGGCTCTCTTTCTTTATGATATATTAAAGACCTTTCCAAAAAAAAATTATATATTAAAAGAAATAATATTAACTTCTAGTACATAAGTTTTCCAGGCAAAAAATTGAAATAAAAATTTAGTAGTGTTTTGGGAATATAATTGCACTAGGATGCATAATAGTTTAAACTTTAAAATTCTATTGTATCAAATCTATGCTCTCAGATGAATTTGTAGGAGCAACTTCCCTTTTTGCTATTAAACAAAACCAGACCAAAAAATTAAAAAATTTGATAATAAAAAAAGAAAAACCCCTTCTACATAGTATGCTGAAAATGGGAACTCCCATACTGATGAAAACGGAAAAACTCTTGGTTTTCAATATAAGATGGAGAGATGGATGTGCGCATTACATTACATACAACAGGAAAATGAATTTCTGACTGAAATTGTACTACCAGTACTAAAGTATCTTACCAATGAGTGGAATCTGCAAGCACCATAACATCATAACCTTGGTTTATTATCTGACTGTCAGGAGCATTATCCTACAGAAGCAGAAGATTGTCGTCAGTGACACGCCTTTGACCGGAAAATTTAGAAACTGTACTAAAAATATTAGTGTTGGACAAGGAGCAAGTATACGATAACAGAGATATGTTAAGTAGCCTTACCCCATAAATGATGCAACTTCACAGCTAATTGAGTAACGGATCTTCTCTCTGAAGGATTCGAAAATTCCATGTTCACAGCTTCCTGGATAGAAGACAAGAATTCTTGCTTTGCTTTTGCAGACAGACCAAGGTAATTTGGTCCATGAGTGGTGCTCAAGTCAGCAATCTAAACGAGTGAAAATGACAGCATGTGTTAACATTTTTCTCTGGAACACATTTTGGTTTCTATGTAACAAAATTTCGAAATGGATAACAGAGGTGGAAGAAAAGCCCCAATGGTTGCTTCTTAGTAAGTGTGAATCATTTTAACAAATTCAAGTTTCAGTTGCATAACATGACAGTGCACAATATGAACTAAAGTGAAGATCTAGAAGTTCTGCAACAAGTTACAACGAGGCTGCTCTATAGTTATGGACCTAGTTCTTAAAAATATAATTCTATGCTACTATAATGTATGGAAAGAATGTAGACATGTTGGCACTCAATTTGTTCATAATAAAAGTTACGATGTATTAATCATGTATAAAAGCACTTGCCTGCTGCAACCAAGGAATTATGGTATTGATAAACCTTTGTTCTAGGAGATAAGATGCTAAAATGCTCAGAACACCGCTGGCAGTTTTAGGAGACAAACATTCTAGAACTGGACCAGTTCCATCAAGAAGCTCAACCAGAACAATTTCATCGCCAGAACAAAGAGCTTCCACATATGCAGAGTCTAGGTCCCCTTCACATAGAAAACCTTTCACTTGTTTCCAGAGGCTATTCTTACTTTCTACCACATTTTGTCTCACTTTAGTACTAGAAGCTGAAGAAAACATAGCATCAGTCCTTGTTTGACTATTACCCATCCTTTGTGTTCCCTGCCCAGGAATTTTTCGAATGTCTTTCCCAGTAGGATTCCTGGTAAGCTTCACCTTAGTATTGCTCCATGTCTCTGTACTTTGTTTTGCGGAACTATTCGCTTGGCTCCTGCCAAATGTGTTTTCCTCCCAAATATCAGAATGTTTCATTGACAACAACGAAGGCTGTCTGTTGCGCACATCTAAAGATGGCCTAGGAGTGCTTGTGGAGAGTCTTGGAGAATGCACAGGTTGGCTTTGTTTCATGAGTTTGGAGGTTGCTAAATTGGAATGCTCCCCCCTGTGAACAAAGGTCTGAGCTAATCCATCTACAACATGTTCTAGACCTACCACCCTTGTTTGTAACATAGACAAGCTATCCATTATGCCAGACGTAAAGACCTGTGAAAGAGTTCAATAAAAGAGCTAAATTACAGGGTTCACGGTAATTAACAATGTATGGGGAAAAAAGATATTCTGATTTCTAGGCAATATACGACAGAATGAACATATATTTCAAATACAATTAGACTGCTCAAAATGTCAGGTAGGACCTCTAGGCACAGTGTTTACAACAATAGGGTTTAGTAATTAGACCTTAGCCAAGACGGCCAACTACAAGTTTACCCCAAGAATTGGAGAAGGAAAAAAATGGAACTAAGATGACACAAGATGCAATGCTAACAATTACTTTCAGACGTTCAGGATTAAAAAAAAATCTGATTTGAAAGGATACAGTGACTCCAGAACTTAAAACTTTGTACCTGGAAATTGAATGGCATGCCTACTCTTTCATGATGATTTAGCAACAAATGCAGTGTTATCAATTGATTGTCGTTCATATAAAGTTCAAAAAATCTTACAGATGGCACTCAAGGTTTTTGCATAGAACAGCATATCAAAACGTTTAATTAATTATCTAAGAGTTAAACAAATGGTGAAGCAACTAACACATATCTTGTCCGAAAATATCAATATATGTACCTGTAAAAGATCCACTAAGTTGGACTGTTTGGTTTCAATCTCCACTAGTTGTTTTCTAATGCAAACCATTTCATTTGCCATTTGTGAACAGCATCCATGTGGAGAATGGGAACCAGATTCTGTCACGGTTGAATCAAGACTTCTACGGTCATGTATCCTTTCAGAGTACATCTGTTTCTCACTACTAATATCTTCAGCTGCAAATCGCTGATTTCTTCCTACTGGCTTCTGCAAACCACCTTTATCACTGCTATGAGAACCTGTAACAAACTTCGCCTCAAGGTCATCTGTGACAAGATTGGACCCAGATGAACACTCCTGCTTTTCATCCATAGGCACATATTCATATCCAATGTCCTGTGTGCTTGTAAAATCTGTGCTTGTCCGTTCTAAAGTCTTTGTAATAGAGCTACCCTCAGATTCTTCATTGTTAAATTCAGACAAAGAAGCATTGTGGGTTTTTGGAACTGCAATTTCAATATGCCAATCATCTTCATTGGAACGTTGATGATTTTCCACATAACTTGGACATGTTTTTTTCATAGACAAAGGAATCCTGCTCTTAGTTGAGCCAGTAACAGCTTTCTTGAGTGTGATATCCTTCCGTCCAGATTCACTAGCACTAGTGATATCACTGTAGTCACCTCCACAGAAATTCTCTGAACAAAATTGTTAAAGCATTATGAGAACAAGCAAAGCGCATTAAGTTAAGAAACATTCCAAAACTAAAAAGAAAAAAACAACAAGATATTTTCTTATTAATCAAAGCAGGCTTTCTATGCACTAGTAATATACATGAGGAATTAGGCTTCGGCTCCCCTATCATAAAAGAAAAATGAGGAGAAAACATAATTGAGGAAGCAGTATAACACAAAAGATATCATGATGAAAGACGATCTCTTTATCCACAATGCATCGGAAGCTAAAGTAACCCATCAGAGGAATATTAATAAGTTCATATGATGAAAGATGTAGAACATTGTCAAACAAGACTGCTTTCACCTATTAAACCTGTTCCTCCAAAAGTACACCAACATTTGAAGGGGAGTTTAGGAGCATGTATAATTTAAGCATGGGTTCAACTAGACCTTTATCATCAAAACCAAGATAAATAAAATCAGCTACAAGTCAAGTTCATATTTGGACTTTCAGGTTAAACACTTCATAAACTCCTTACATAAAGTTGAAGTTTTCATTTCATCTAATATACAGGAACTATTCTCAAGGAATTTTATTGAATTTCGGATAATAGAATAGTTTCCTTTACTAGGTTAATAAAACTGCACAACTATGCTAGTCATTGTAGAATTCAAGATGCATCACAAAATGTCCAAATCCGATTGAACTGCACTAGCTTCCAAATCTTCTTAGCTTAATAGGAAGCATCCAGAGGCAACACAAAGTATCAGAAAACAAGTAAAACCAACTATGGATTTAGATGTTTATGCGAGCATCCAGCACACAAGATAGAATTGAAGTAAAATGCAGCAAGTAAAACCAATCTGAACACACATATACAGATACTGGCAACCAGTCAGTAAACCTTTTATGGAAGATCCAGCTTCTGAAGGTTCAGGAGTATCTGATCCTGGAAGACTTTTCCAGCACTGTAGAGCCTGCAGGACCGTATCCCTAACTGGTTTCACCTAGAAACAAAAGAAGCACCAAACAGATCTAGTTTAATCATCTGCATGAAAGAAGATTCTCTGAGTGTAGATCTTTAATTAACACTAACCTTGTCAAAGCGACAAGATTCAAGGGAACGAATGCAGGAAGCCTTAAAAGAGCCCAAGAAGGATCCACCACCTGAAGCTATTTCCCCTACGCTATGCATGCAGCTTTGCGTGTTGTCCCAGTCATTACTCTTGAGAGATTCTGAATGCTAGCCATTGCAGCAGAGAGAATTTTGTGTTGGAGCACCCCCTGCCTAGAACAGAAAATCAAATTGTGCACCAAAAAACATTTCTACCACACAAAGTACAAAAAGTATAGGTGCTACAAAAATATACAGTAAAATAAAATAAACACAAGCATGTGAAGTATCAAAGTAGGTTGTTTAGAAGTGTAGTAGCCAACAGCACTATCCCATCCCATTCACTGATTAATTGAAAAAACACACTGTACTATGATTGAGAGGGAACACCATATAGCATGTTTTTACAAATTCTAGAGATTAAAAGAAGATTCTTTTGCACACAAATAAGTAAGCAAACTAATGTATTCATGCAAATACATCAATCTGTGATGATTAAAGGAGCTGTCATCTTAAATTGCTTTCATTGGTATAGATTGTAAATCAACATTAAAAACACTCTCCCTGATTTATTGAACAAAACTCGAAAGATTTGCGATAGAAATCCATTAACATTCTTCATACGATTTGGAAAAACAAAATTGCAATACCCGAATCATAAAAGACAATCAATATATCATGAACAACTTATGTTTGCTTAAGAACTCACCTGGATAATACTTCTGTTCAATCAATAATTGCTGGCTTCGCCATGAAATGTGGATTTTTTAACAACTTATTGTTCGGTTCAACATACGCTGCAGAAATTGGAAACTGGTGGATCATGACTATTGTCAATGACCCTAGCTAAACACAATGCTGAACCCGACTGCACCTGCCTGTTTTGTTCACACCAGAGCTTCGAAAAGTGGCCCCAAAAAAAAAAAAAAAAAAAAAAAAAAAAAAAAAAAAAAAAAAAAAAAAAAAAAAAAAAAAAAAAAAAAAAAAAAAAAAAAAAAAAAAAAAAAAAAAAAAAAAAAAAAAAAAAAAAAAAAAAAAAAAAAAAAAAAAAAAAAAAAAAAAAAAAAAAAAAAAAAAAAAAAAAAAAAAAAAAAAAAAAAAAAAAAAAAAAAAAAAAAAAAAAAAAAAAAAAAAAAAAAAAAAAAAAAAAAAAAAAAAAAAAAAAAAAAAAAAAAAAAAAAAAAAAAAAAAAAAAAAAAAAAAAAAAAAAAAAAAAAAAAAAAAAAAAAAAAAAAAAAAAAAAAAAAAAAAAAAAAAAAAAAAAAAAAAAAAAAAAAAAAAAAAAAAAAAAAAAAAAAAAAAAAAAAAGAGGATACCTTTAAGGCTCCACTAGCAATCCCTTAGAGCACTTCCACCCACAAGGGCTAAGTCTAAAGCAAGGGCAAGCAAGGGCTGCCACTATTCACATGAATAGTGTCAGCCTTTGCATTTGTGGTTCCACCCATGAGGGCAAAGTCTAGGGCAAGTCTAAGGAAAATACTATTTATTGTACTTTATTTCCTTTTTTTTTTAATACTTTAAACCATTAATTTTGATAGCTTTTTAGATTATATTTTCGATTCGTCACATGTCACTATTTATTATAAAATTTTCACTTAAAATTTAAGATATCATTTTTCGGATAAAATTTTCAAATAAAATTTTTGGATAAAATTTTCGGTTGCCACGTGTCCATATTTATTATAAAATTCACATCGAACTCATCATACAAATGAAATACCTACTCACTCATCATACAATTGAAATATTCTTGGTCCTCATAGTCCGACACAATGGAATACAAGGACAACTCCATCATTGACGGAGGCGGTTCTACCGGATCACGACGTGGGGGAGTATTTTCCTTCGGAGGACGTAATAGTGCCGTTATTTCTGACACGGAACGCACCACTGGAATTGACTGCGGGCATTGTTCACTTGAGGAGCCATGTGTAATGGTTTTCCTCTTTTTTGTTTTGCCTTGACTAATCTATTAAAAAAAAAGAAATTGGAAATGCAGGAAATATATATATATATATATAAAGACATTAAATTGAATAAAACTGAAATTAATTTTTTTTTTACCTCGTTGCCAAGATTTTGACCTCTTCGAACATTTGTCCACAACCCTCCGGCTTCGATGGAAGATAACATTTGTATTTTTGCACAAATGAAATTTTGTAAAATTTGGTGTGGAAAGTGAAAAATATTGGAAGGAGATGAGTTTGTATGAAGATTTGGTGTGGAAAGTGAATAAAATTGTTACGTATTTATAGGGAAAAAATCCAGAATTTTTTGGTTTTTTTTTAAAAAAAATTCGAAAATCAAATTTTTTTTACTGTTGGCGCGTGAAATTCACGCGCCACGCGCCAACGGTAAATTTTTTTTGATTTACTCCACAATGACGTCACCGCCCTCGGGCTAAAGCCCAGGCGAAAGTTGCCCTTGGGCCTGCCCGGGCTGGTGGGACCCAGCGATTGCCCGAGCTCATTCCTGCGCGCTGGAGCGGATTTGGGCAGCCAGGGGGGCCTTTTGCCCAGGTTTGGGTGAGCGTTGGACTTGCTCTTACAGGCCTGAAGAAAGCGGAGGGCGAGAGGGAAGAAGAACAACATGGGTTACGATTCGTGTGATGAGGAAGTTTACGAGGAGTTTGGTAGGGGCTAATCGATTTCTGGGGTTCATGTTTGGCAATGTCAATGAATATGGTGATCTTGACGTCGATTATATTGACGACGATACCACTGTTACTGGAGCAGATCATACCGATCCGCGCAAACTAAGCATGGAGGCTGCACGAGAGGTTCTTCTTAGATTCGGTGTTTCTGATGAACTGATTGCGAGGCAGACTAGATGGCATCGGATTGCAATGATAAGCAAGCTTTCCAGTGAGCAAGCTGCATCTGGGGTCAAAGTTCAGAGTTTTTCTTCAGCCATAGGTGGGGACGAAAATGAGAATGGCTGTGAAGGAAATAATGGCGATCTAGATTCTTTTGCGGGCGATTTGGAAAATCTGCTTGATGCAGAAGAATGTGATCAAGAAGGTCTAGGCCTAGGAGGTGACCATGAATCCAAGCATGATAAACCGGATGGTGTCAAAGGGCTTAAAAAGAGAAGCCGGCCATCCATCCCTCAGACAGAAGAGGAAATTGAAGATGAAGCAGCTGAACAAAGCAGGCTTCTCATGGATGATGATAAGACTGCGAGGAAGAAGAAGAAAGTAAGATTTGTGGAGGAGGAAGCAGGGTTGGCTTCTGGCTCGCAAACATGTTTTGGTATCGAAAATCCGGGGAGGCCATTGAAGCAAATTATTGGTGCAGCCAAAGCTAAGGGATCCTATACTTCAAAAGAGAATCCAGTGGGAGATGCCAAAATTCCTAATCTTCCCAAAAGAAACAAGACCGGAAAATGTAAAGGAAATAGAAATAACGATACTACTGAAGATACAGATCTGATGATTAAGAAACTGATAATATCAATAAATGGAGATAAGGGGTTTCAGGAGAAGAAGTCAGCGAGACAGAGTTTCAACTGTGGAGCATGTGATCAGCCTGGACACATGAGAACAAACAAGAACTGCCCCAAGTATATTCATGGAGAAGATATCCATAGAGCTTCTCAAAAATCGGCTACTCTAAATCCATCTTGTCAATCTCAGCCGAAAACAAGGGCAAAGGAGCTGATACCTAAAAGCTCTGCAACTAAAATTTCGGTGATTGAAGCTTCCCAGGTTGAAAACCATGGTCTGAGCACAAAGCTTCCTAGATTGAAATTCAAATGTGGGCCTAACAAAATGAAGTCTGAAAATGTGCCAGTTGAACCCCCTAGTGTGAACCATGATACTGAATCACAAAGGGCAACTGTTGTTATACAGGCACCAGCAAATACAGATAGAGAAGAGGTGGAAAGTTCCCAACAGAAAGGGCCATTTGCGGAAGCGAAGAAAGAGCTGCATCGATATCATAAGAAAATTGTAATTAAACTTCCAAAAAAACTATTGATTTTAGATCATGATCATCAGGTCGATTTGCGTAAAGAAAATATACAACTTTGACTTCATCTCAGATGGCAGAAGCATCAATGAAAGAAAGTAGTTGCATCTCTTGTGTAAATTTATGACTCTGAGTTGTAATTTGCATAACAATCATTTAACCAATAATACCATCTTTGAAATAAGACTTTTTCTTAAAGATTTTTCTTCCCAAAACTATAGCTGCCTCCCAAAATTTGTCCACATACGTATCAGTTCTGAAATAATTTGTGAATGCTCAAACAATAATTCTTTGGTGAAAGGCAACCAAGACACCAGCAAACAAAGTTACAAAACTAAAGTTAATTTCAGGGTGACAAAGAAAGAGACTCTACATCTATCGAAACACATGTACACTAAGATACTTAAAAGAAAACTTACGAATCAATAGGCTGCTTGAGAAAAGTAGAATTATATGATAAAACCCGGTGACAGAACAACTACTTTCATTTCGATATTCATTTTGAAATCTTCTTAATGGGGAATATGTAATTGCAGCTTCTTTGGAGAAAAGGACAATAGCAGACATGATAAACCAATTAATTAAAAACTGTCACTATTTCCAAGTAAATTGAAAACAAATCCATCACTCTAACTCGTTGATACCCATTGCTTGTCACTATCATCAGTATATATTTCAACATACATTCAAATATACATAACCTGTATTTTCTGCTCACTAGTGTCTGACAATCTCAAGGATATGCTGATATCTATAACTTGCATTGGGCAGATATACAATTTCTCATTAATTTATAACTTATAATTAAAGGAGTTTTATCAAACTCACTTAACACAACAAACTGACAGACATTATTGAAATGAGTACCTTTTCTGAATATTGTCAGATGATGAAACACAAACTTGCCGAGCAAACATATTGATCATTTCATCCACCTCCTGTCTTGATACTTCATTTATGTCTCGAATCTGCAGATTATATACAAAAAGGTAATAGTAGTTTAATGTTAAAAAAAATTGTGAATTGATCCAACAGGAAATGTCGTTTGAATCCAATTTTACCTTATTTAGTAATAAGGATTTTTCCTCGGTGGCTCTTGGCGGGCGCTAGGCGGCTAGGCGGGCTCTAGGCCGGCTAGGCGGCTAGGCGGCTAGGCGGTCACTGGGCGGCTAGGTGGTTTCTAGGCGGGCGCTAGGCGCCTAGGCGGGCTCTAGGTGGTGGCTAGGCGGTCTCCAGGTGGCTAGGCGGGCGCTAGGCGGTAGCTAGGCCGGCTCTAGGCGGCTAGGCGTGCTCTAGGCGGCTAGGCGGTCGCTAGGCGGCTAGGCGGTCGCTAGGCGGCTAGGCGGGAGCTAGGCTGCCAGGCGGGTTGGGTCTTTTCTCGGTGCCGAACCCCGGAGGACGAAGCAGTGACTGCGAGTGCAAGTTCCGTCCTCTGCGAGTGCAAGCTTCGTGTTCGTTGGAATATATTTAAATAGTATAGCCGCGCGGCTATACGTTTAAAATATTCGAATCTATTTAGAAAGCATAGCCGCACGGCTACACTTAAATTTATTCAAACGCATTTGAAGAGTATAGCCGTCCGGCGATACTCTTTAAATATACAATTTTGTCATATTAGTTTAGGGTTTGGGGCTAAAATACAAAAAACATGAGAAGAAAGTTCCCAACTGCACATCATATCTCATTGAAAAATCTACAAACCCTGGGACAGAATAACTACTTTTAATTCAATATTCATTTTGAAATCTTCTTGTAAGGGTAGGAGATTGTCATAAGAGGATAATAAGAGTAATTAGGATTCAAAAACGGATCATTTACTCCTTCACCACCGTGGCCATTAGGATTCAAAAATTGACGGTAAAGAGGATAATAAGAGCAAACTCTACCACCCCAACAATCCCCACCAATAGAACCTTCACACCTGAAATTACTAATATGAGAAGCAAGCTTCGATATTTCTTCATCGCTCTCATTGAAACCTTTACACTTCTTGGCATCCAGAAGCACCAGGTTTTTGCAGCCCTGTAGAATTACAACAAAATCATCCCGACAAGTCTGTGAGTTCATCAACGTCGGGTTCTTGATATTGAGAAAAAGGTTAACAATCGACATTGACGCATCTCTTCCAAGAGACTCAAACAAAGTTAAAACATAAAAGCTCTTGCAGTGAATCTGCTCAATTATTTTCACAAGATTATAGCTACCTCCCAAAGAAAGCTCCTCCAAATTTTTCCACTTGCATATGAGTTCTGGAAATATGCATCTAGTTTCATCCAACAGTTCTTCAGCCACAGACAAAGACATATGGCAAGGACAGCTGCAAATAAAATTAAAGTCATCATAACAAAACAAATATATTACATTGAACTTAAGTAATCTTGAGATTTAAACTTAATAATCTGCAACAAACATCAAGGCTTTTTCAATGCACCACCCAGGTAGCTTGAGAAAAGTAACAATACCGTTGCTACAGCTAATGACAAACATTATAAAAACAGTGACATAAATTTTTTTCCTGCTAATTCCATATAAAAATTGAAACTTTCTTAAGAGGGTAGGAGTTGTCAAGAAAGGAAGGACCTCCGCAACCGAAGGGTCAAATACTTTTACTTCTGGAAAATCAATACTCAGCCTAATGGATTGGTGCTTGCTCTGTACCATGACTTGCAAACAAAAGGGACATCACAAAGCAGCAAGACCAAGCCAACTCTACCCTAAACATTCACGAGACAGTCAATGTTCAACTCCTCCCATCTTCGTTGATCCTCCATCTACAACAAAGCAATGCAGCTAGCCTATAAGTAAACCTGTCTTATATATAGAACCAAATGCTACCAAACGATTGCCAATGGTCATGAAAAAGATATCACTCGTAAAAGAATAAAAGACATCACTTGGAAAAGAATTAGTACCTCAACGCAGGAGAAAGCTGGAGATATTAAGGTAAAGTTGGAAAGCCTCACCATTCCGATTGCTTCTCCCATAATTGCTTAATTTTTTTTTTTTTTTTTTTTTTTTTAAAAAAAAGAGCGTCGGGTTTATTGGAAATGGAAGAACATTGCCGATGCATTACCAATTTTTAATCTTTCCGGAGGTTAAGAATATGACTTTCGGTTTCCCCAGAAAAAAAAATAATAATAATAACACTTCAATTACACAGCGAACTGCTAGAAATGAGTGTATCGTTTGCTCTTCTCAATAAAACACGAAATTCCTTGTTGCTGATCAATTGCTCTTATATATATATACATGCAAAACCGATATATACAAGCCATCGATTGATAATGCATGCATGCATGCATTTATATATATACACATACCTAGTGTAGAAGTGTATGATTTCATGTTCGCGAGTGATGCCCATTCTGGAGAATGTCAAGAAAATGGTTCTCTCGTGATCATAATATTGCTGAATGGCGTCCACTTCCTCCTCATGATGACCCCTTTCATCCTTCAAACCACCATAGCCCTGTGGGTGAGTTGGAATTTCTGCAAAATGGTGAGCCATGTTGGAAGCGAGATCGAAATAAAATGAAAATGAAAAACATCTGAACATTCTTCTTTACTTCTCATTCTCATATCCTACATGTTTCATATAACCATTCTCCGATTCTAATAGGAACATTCATAATAACAACTGAAGTGAAATGCAATATAGTGGGGTTTGCTGCCGTTGAATTTTTGGAGAATGATTGTTAGGACCGGGGGAGTGTCCACAAAGGGGTATATTGCTCTCCAGTTTCCTTCGTGACTAATCCATCTTCTACCTTCAACTTGAACAAATTTGGAAGTTGGCCTTCATTTCTTTCTTCAACATACCTTGTATAATCGAATGAGTTATCCAATCTAAGGTACCACGCTTAAGTTACAGCATCATAAAGTGCTATAAGATGGGGGGTTGGTGGAATTAGAAAGAAAAAAAAATTGCGTCCTTTACAGGGGAATATCATGGAGAACCAAACAAAGGGTTTGCATTTACTAATTTTGGATGTCAATCATCTCCTTGTTCTAGAAATCCTCTCTTTTAGTAACACAACTCAAAAATGAATTACATCCTTGGATTTCTAATGAACTAATGGGATTCAAATGAGTAAGCATAGCTAAGAAAAGAAGAGGATCTAGATCCTTATAATTTTCGGTTCGTGTTATTATTCAATTAGAAATGTGAGTGATATACCACACAATTGAAAATTCCAAAGAAACAAAAAAAAACAAACAAACAAACAAACAAAAAAAAACATTCAGTTAAAATGAATCCTTGTATGTTGAGAGCCTATGAATTTGTTCTATATGTGTGATTCTTACTTGAATATGACCAAATTCACAGCTTCACATCAAAACGCCAACAAAGAATTAATCCTAGATATAAACCTTATAAGACATATTCAAGTAAGGTTATAGCTAAAATCATGCTAAAGAGGAAATCGAAGAAGAAACTGGAAAAAAAGAAAAACTCACTTATAATGTCACCATGGAAAGTCCTAGTGGCAGGCCATTTTTTGTAGTCAATGTTATCAATGGTAGTCCATCCAGTAGGCTCTCCATTCTTGTTTACAGCTGCACGGGAGTCCTGCACCACAGCCATCATTACCACTAGCATAGCTAACACCTTCATCGCCATAATCATAGTTGCTAGAATCTCTGTGATCAAGATCAGTTGTATATCATGGGAGTCACAGGTTGGAGTTGTGTTTTGTGTTGTTTTGTTTTATCTCTCTTGTCTCTTTATGTCGATCTGAGTAGTACGTGTGCCTCTTTATTTTTTATAATAATAAATTTGTCTCATATCCGTTTTGGTTGTCCAAAAAACAAGTTTACTATTTTTTTTAAGTCGATTGTTGGTTTTTCTAATCAATTACTGTTGTTTGATTTGTTATTTTTTATCCAGTGAAAATTGTATTAACAATCGAGTTACAAGGGCCAATACTCCAGGAGGTGGTATGTCCACATCATTCAGAAAATATTACCTTCCTCCTATCACATCCTCAAGGGGGTGTCAACCTCGCGAGGTGTCAATGCATACTAGTGTGGAAAAATAAGACTTCCTCATCAAAAGCCCAAAACCAATTATCACAATGAAACCAAACGAAAAGTTACAGAGCCCAGAATCTGAACCCAAATAAGTGAATAATCCAAAGGGAGCCCATAACCGGCCACGAAGAAGTTAACGGCTACTAATTCCTAACAAGATTGGGAAACAAAGAAAACAAGGAAGCCGCTCATAAATACCCACTTACCCAAAAGAAACACCAAAAAATAAAAAAACTAAAAACCCACTTCCCACCCCTCCCTCTCTTCTCCTCTTTCAAGTCTAAAACGATCAGAAACAGAACCCTTCTCTCTCGGCTCCCCACTGTAACTGTCTTTCGTGCTCTCTCTCCTCTCTCTTACCAGGTGATCTCTCTCTCTCTCTCTCTGTGTTCTGCCTGTCTCTCTCGAATTTCAAGAAGAGAGGGGTATATAATTGATTTCTTTGTATGCAAGATTTGATTTTTAACACACTTGCAGCACGCTAATGCTTTCACTTTGTCTATTAGGGTTTTTCTTTTTGTCTTTTATTTTCTGGGTATATACCTACCAATTAGGGTATTTGATAAATATTGTTAATTTTTATAATCAAGTTTGAGTGCTGCTAAATTTACGATATAAAAATTGGGACTGGGGGCCGCTGGGATATGCGGGTCTTTTAAATTTAAAGGGCTAAGGATGAGTGGGGCCCTCATGTGGTGCAATTACCACAATGGGGTTCGTCTTCAAATTTCAAAACCTCATCGGATGGAGGTGGACTGGAGGTTTATTTACTTTTAAGCTTTACCTAGGACTCTTCAAGAGAGGAATTTCTGTTCATCTGCTTCTCTAGAAATGGAGATGGTTTGTCGGGCACGCATGCATTGTATAGTTCAGTGATCAGAACCATTTATTTTGTTTATTCGTTATGAGATTTTAGTGTTTTCTAGAAACAGTGTGTTCGCTTGTTCATAAGCTGTCTGTCTGTTCTTGCAAAACAAATCCTTCTCCTCCATGTCGAGTGTATGTATACCCTCACTCCCTCCATCTCTCGTCATGTAACATATCATGTGATTAGAGAGAGAGGCGTATCCCGGTTTCAATTAAGTTTTTCAACTCCTAAAGAGCTTGATACAATACATACAAAATAATTTAAATTTTTTTTTGTTATTGGTTGCTATTCCCTAAAAGTCATTCCAACTTCATATGGCAGGTTGCATCAGTCTGATGAACCAAGGCATCAGTGAGGAACCAGGGCACTAAATTTCTCTCCTTGATATCCCGTCCTGAAAAAGAAAATTTCCTGCATTCGTTTGCCGGGAAATTTTCTGAGAAACGGAAAGAAGATCAAGATGGAAAAGAATCCAAGAGAAAATGCCTTGGCCTACGTACTGAATCAAGTACAAGGAGTCAAACATTTCAAGGATGCTCAAGAGAAGTTAAAAAAGAGCATATATGATAGAGGCTTTCTTCTCTTCAAAAAGGTTAGGGAGAAACTTGGTAAAGACAAGTTCGTCGAATTCCTAAAGCAACTGCAAAGGTATAGCAATGGAATTATAGATTTGACGGAGTTTTTAAACTTGGTGGACGATGCAGTTCGAGACGATCAAGATCTTATGAACGACATTGATGCTTTTTTGGAGCATTGTGATAAGGAGCAGATGAATTGGTCGCTTAGGAATGAAAGTTGACTCTTTAACAAGTTTTGTTGTAGTTAGTTCCATTCACCATTTTATGAACTTGTGGATTTTGAAGGTGTGAATTTGTTCAACTTCTCTTTTCTGCTGTAACATTTGAACCAAGCTTTTCGTCGGTCTTTGTATTTTTGTATATGACCCTGGCTAGGTTAAATGTTAAGCTTTGCGAGCTCCCTATTATGAACTCTATGCGCAGTTGTCATTTCCAGGGGTTTTTGTACCCTCACACCTTCCACAAGCCAATCATTTTTGGTCTTCTACATTGCAAATCAAATAATGCGATCCTCGACCTCATGGTCCTCGCATCACTGTTGTCTTTGCCGTTCAATCCGTCAAATTTCATCACGTGACCACAACTTTAGGGGGCACCTTTGTCAAAGCAATGTGTGGAGGACCGAATGATGACTTTTGAAATCTTGAAGGACACTTGTCAAAGCAATGTGGAGGACCAAATGATGACTTTTGAAACCTTGAGGGACCACATCGATAGATTTGCAAATCTTACGAGCATGACTTGATTCCCATTCCTCCCACTATGTACGATTAAACTGGTTAATTTAAGATTGAAAGCATTGTTGGGAAGAATGCAGATCTGTATTTATCACATTTGACAAGTGTCGGGATTTCTAATTGAGGGTTCATAAATTAGGAAGGGACTTTCTTTCGAACGCTACAAGTACGAGAGTAATTTCCGATGAATGACACCAATCCTTGTATTTGTTTTCACAAGTATATGCTAAGCATACATGTCTAAAATTGAGTTTATTTATAAATTTGTATAATATTAATACCGTACAAACTTGTCACTCATCACCATGTGTTATGATTTGTGTGGATTGGTAACACCAATAAATTCGTATTTCCTATCAATATTCAAAATTCTGGATTGGTATAGATAAAAGGCAAGGTGCTCCACTAAAAACTTGCACCAAGGTAAGAGTACAAATAGTACATTTACAAAGTTGACATTAACTTACAGCCAAAACTGGTACTTGAGAGATCACGTATCTATATAATCTACAGATTGAATGGTCCTTACAAGCTCCTTCAAATTGGCCAGGACATGGCGTGGTCCTAAGCTCTTAACACCAATGTAATTCAAAAGCTGCTCTAAATCCTACACCACACCCAAAAAAAAAATGCTAAGGTCAACTAAGTATAGATAAAATGCAAAAAAACCGTGACATTTAATGGTTAAGAAATTAAATAAAGAAAAAAACAAAACCCCAAAAAAAATTCCTTACTCACTAACAGAAGCGGAATTTTAAAAACAAAAAAAGTATCTTTGTCAAGGCAACATGCAGATGTAAATGCTGAAAGTAATGCCAGATTTGAGTGGGTTAAGGAGCAGCAAGATTTTGTTCTCTCTTCTACCTTCTTTCTCTATTCCTACATCAATTTGGTTTCAGGGAAAACCTCGTTCTAAATTATTGAGTTTTCACGGTTACCATTGCCCAAAAAAACAAAAAAAGATTCAAAAGGAGAACTTTAATACACACAAATGCACAGAGATCAAACGAATGAAGATATTATAACCATATGCAAACTAACGAAACTATTTTAGTCTCAATAGGTGTTATGGAGCCCATGAAAAGATATGAAGAAAATTGCACCTTGTTTAGTAAGAATACAGCATATGCCGCTCTCGTTGTGTCTTGACCGTCTAAAAAGAGAGGGAACTCCACATGCTTCACATCCGTGGAAACCACTGTATTTGATGACAAATCAGATGAAGTAGCCTCTACGGATGGTCCATAATCAATAATATAGGAATGTGAACCACCCAATCGCAATGGATAACGCAATGGAACTTTTAAGTAGGAAGCTATAAGTAAGACAGCCTGCATTCAAAATCAATATAATAGAGCATTTTTACTTGAAACAACTATGGCTAAACAAACAAAACAAATTGCCCCCAAAAAATGTACTTCAATATGACCGCATAACTGTTACTGAAAGAATATAAATTTCTTCTGGCACAGGAAAATATTATAGCATTTTAAAGTAGAATCATCTAAATTTATCATGTATGAATTGACAACTTTATAGTTTATATCAAGCAAAGAAAAAGTACTACGCACATGACCGACATATCCCAGGGCAGTTGCAGACTTCTGAACCTCCTTCTTGTTGGTGAAAAAACTCATCATTTTAAAAGGCAGCATAGTTAAATGGAGACCTAAAATTGTCAATGTTCCTTGATTTGCAGGTTTAAATCGAGCAGAATTACCTGTATTGAAGAAAAACAGAAGAAAAATATAATCCAAGTACCAGAGCACAGCAAAATACATTACAAGAGGTTATTAGAATTGACACCACGAATATATTAATTTTTTCGCAATAAATACTCCATACAAGAAAATAAACCTGAAAATGGATATTGCGGAACTGTCTAGCCAACAAAACCTTAAGAATGTATAATTATATCAAATCAAATAAATAATAACAGTGAAAATCATTAAATATACAAAGCAATATATACAGTATAAGATCATGATACATATTTTGAATATATAAATAAATACATATATACAAATACGATATACCCGAAAAACTTCAAGAGCAAAGATCCACAATGTGGGCAGCCCCGCTGTCTGAAAAGTGATATATTTTTCCTTTTCTTTAAAGTTTTCATTTACAAGTTGCAACAGAGTTTATTCTTTAGAGCCTAATAGAGTTTAGAGGTTACAGTTTAAAATTTAGCTCTAAGGTTAGGTTTAGGGGGTAAGCCCAAACTCCAAATCCTAAGCCTTGGATGGAAAGAAAAAACAAAAACAAAAATAAGGTAACTATCAAATGCCACAGGACATTTGAATGCTTACGTTCACTTAAGAACTATCCCGCAATCCCGACCAGCAATATCATAAGGAAATTGCCCATATTTTAGATAGAGATCGAGGTCAAGAACGTAATTTAGACTATCTTGAGAACTCCAAAGAAACAAGCTTTTAATGAAGGAAATAAGGACTGAGATTCTGGGGAAAAAAAATTACCAGTACATAACCCCATAAATTCCTGAGCACTTGTACAAATTAAGCACATGGGAAATATAATATATATATATATATATATATAGTTGAGATAGAAAATATTGCCATGATATCCAAAATTTCATGAATGTGGATAAATAACTAGGAAGGAGCTGTAGTAATTGCTTGAACTATTTAGCCCCTTTTTTCCTTCCATTAGTCATATGGGTAATTATTGATTCTACTACAGCTACTCTTTTTTCAGATTGCACAAATTAAACAAGGTCTTGTACAACATGAAATAAATATCACAAGGTACAACTCGCTTGCATATACCTGATCTACTAGTGTTAGGAAATGAATCAAGTTCCTGTTCTTGAGCAGGACCCATAGTGAACTTTACTGGATAGAGCAATGAAACTTGTGATATCATATGTTGTTGTCTCCTTCTTAGCATCTTTTGCAAATTTTTAAGACGAACATACCCCTTTTCTGTGGAAAGTAGCCGATTTGATTCCTGTAATGAAAGTACAATCAGATTTTTACCAGCATATATCAAATACTAAAGTTTAACAGTAACCATTAACCTTGAAAAGGCACATAGAGAAGAAAAATTAAAGGTTTTTAAGAAAAGTATAGCATGATGAGTTTTGAATTTTGAAATGGATCAAAGCAAAGCCAATAGAAAATAAAAGTCAAAAAAAGAATTGATGAAATGAAACAAAAGAATAGAACATATGCACGACAACTACTAGTTTACCAACAATGAAAGAAACTTTCAATTCAAAAGTGACCCAATATAAGTAATTTACACTAGTCATATATACATTCCTTATTAATGGTATAACTTAAATTAACTGCAATGGAATTTTTGGAAAAAAAAATTTGCAATGCGACAAATTTTTGCTTCTCAAGACGGCTAATCCAAAAGAAACTAGAGTTTATATTTCACAAGCTAATAAGTTCTCTTTCACCCAAGCACTGTTTGGTATATAATAGTTATAATCAATTCTACCTCCAACCGCTTCCTAGCAACAGATAGAGCCGTCCCAGCAACCAATAGCGACCTAAGCTCTATACTAAGCTGCTCCTCTTTCTTTTTAGTATCTTCCACAGCAAGCATAGAATGCCTTGACATGTTTCCCAACACCATTTTTCTAGCCTCCAGTTTCTGGTGCATCTCCTCAAGCTCATTTGATCGACTCAATGACTCGGCTTCAACCTGCCAACAATATTGCCGCCCGCTAACCCGCGGGCTAATCAGTTAAGACCCGATCAATCAAGTAACAACACAATATGTCAATGACAACTTAGTGCACAACCAGAATACACTTTCAATTAGTCCCAACTCCTTCAAATGCTCTAAACAAAAGCCAATGCACAGTCAAGGGAGGGGGATGAGGAACCTTTACATTTTTTTCATTCTTTTATATAGTTACTATATAACAAGCTCCATAACTCTATTTTTCCTTGACTTAAAATTTGGGTCAACTAAGCAACATTTTTTTTATTGTAAATACTAACCAGCAGAAACCAGAGACAATAAGGCACTTTTACTAATTTCTGAAGAATAAGGTATACAAACAAACTATGCTGCAATGCTTTATTTGATAGATGAACAAGAAATGAGACTGCGCAAACAAATAAGGAACTAGTATAAAAATTCTGAAACTATGAGTAAAAGTAAATTTAATGCACGTTCTTTTCTTACATCAACTCGGCAAAAAAAAGAGGAAAATTTTATAGCCCAAATGACTCAACTTACAAGGTCCTCAATTCATATTTTCAGAGCCTCGTACCACCAGTTTAGCTGAAACTAGATTAAACTAATCTAAAAAAGAATATTTATATATCCATGCCCTCAGAAACCAAATTAAATCCACATACCAGTGGCCCAGCTAAAAAAGAAATTTCTTTTACCTACGAACACCTGAACAATTCTAATTTTTCCCTCTAAATCTGCTAATTTAGTAACTAATAAACCCAGTTACATCTAAATAAGTAACGGAAGAACTTTTTAAACTCCAATTTGTAACTGCACAAAAAATTAAATTAAATATCCCTATTCACTCACTTTTTTTTTTTCAGAACTTAAGACTATAATACAACTAACCTCAATATCAAGAGCACGAAGCATCCACTAAAACCCTACCTCAATGAGAGATTCGAGCTTCCGCTGAAGACTCTGTTTCTTCTCCTGAGCTTCGCTGAGCGCAGAAGAAAGACTCCACAACCTCACAAGCTCTTGCTCGAATTCTTCCCATTCGATCACCTTCACATTTTCGGGATCGCTCTTCTTCGGCTCTGCGGACAGGGTTCGGTCTCGTTCCATTAAGAAAAGGAGAGAGAATTTTGTTGTGGTTCGAATTTGAGACGGGGCCACGGGATCGACATCATCGTCTCAGAGTCGCCAGTTAGGGTTCAGAACTCATTTTCTGGGGAAAATGTTTTGGTTTCTTTTTTTTTCTCGGGAAAATTTGTTTCAATTCTTAGACCAGTTTGAAAGAAGGTTTGTTAGGCAAAGAATGACAAGTGGAAGGGAAGACTGGAAGTTACTTCAGACGAGGATATAAATGTCATTTCAGTAGAACAAGCAGATCTCTGCAGTAAAGTGCACCCGGTTGCATAGGATACAGCCTATAAAAACCAATTATCTTCTTTTTCTTCTTTTCCTGAGTTTGAATGCAGAAAATAAACTCGAAAAATAAGTCAGAATTTATAAATTAACATATAACAATATAAATTACAAAACGTAGAAATTCTATATGAAAAAGAAAAAAACCTTAAAATTTAGAGGTGATAGATTTCAACTTTAAATTACATCTAACTAGTTGTCATTTATAAATTTAAGAGGGTGTTATTTTTATAATTATTAAAAAAAAATTTTAAAAAAATAAACATGTACAACTTTAAATTATGCTTCAGCACTCATTTTTACTTTGTCCGGTAAAACTCATTATATCTCTTAAACAATGTTTGGTGTTTTAAAAAAGAGTTAATCATATTTTGCACACGATTAAACCCTGAGATATTTCATTATGAAAATCGCAACGAGAACTCGTTACAACAACCACTAAGGGCACAAAAAGCCCTGAAGGGCACAGGTCACAAGAGTCTATAGTGAGGGCCTTAGGTAAGGTCCTTTTTCTTAACTGTTGGATCAAATTGATTAGCTTAATTTCGGTTAAGAGATAAAACCTCACCTAAAAGCCATATATAAAGCCCTCACTATAGAATTCTTGCAGGTCACAACACAACTTTCAACGGGGAACAAGAGGTAAACATATATGATGAACCTCAACAAATGACCCAAGAGTTACCAAGCTGGCCCAAAACCATAAGCAGAAACCCATATACAGCAAAACAAACTCGCACCACTGTTTTAACTGTTCCAATACAATGGTGTACTTGTATGACCTTTTGTTCATCTTAAACAAAGTCCATTTTGAGAATCTCAATTGAAAAAGACCATCGTTTCGAAAATCATAACTTCCATAAAAGAGAGTGATCCGGCATATGTTAAAGTTGATTCTGATTACTGTTAATACACCGTTTAGGGTTTCAAAGTTATGAACGGAATGGTAAGCAAAGCTGATAAAATAAGGGAGTTTCACTAAAACACCCAAAATGGGAGTTGAAATTATAAAAAAACCCAAGTACTATTTAAACATATAAAAACACTCAAAACCCATCATTACACATACTCAAAACTCATTTATAAACACACCCAAAAAATTGACTTTGGGGTTGATTTTGGGTGTGTTTCTATGTTTAAATAATGCTTGGGTTTTTTTATAAATACATGTCTAGGATTGAGTTTATTTATAAATTTGTAATAAAGTAATAAGGACAAACCAACCAGAATCCAATTGGAGGCTCCAATTTGGAGCATCCAAATTCAAATACCACCAAGAGTATAATGAACCTGCTTCAATAAAGGCCACAAGATATCCACTCAAGGATATATACAATATTATCTCAAGAAATAATCAAAACTCAAATGACTCGGCAGTAGTTGGATCCATCAAACCAAGAACTAAAAATACTCCAAAGCCAAATATATAAGGTTGAAAAAATTATCCATTCAACAGACGCAACAAAACTTGAAAATTAAATAGTCTCAACTCTCAACATCCTCCTTAAAAAGGCGGAATTGACTCAAACATAAACCAGCAATGTGTCACCACCGCCTGTCCAGCACCCAGTTCTGTGCGCATACACCGGAGATGGAGCACAGGGAACTAGCTGAAGCAAAAGAACTACAGACTAAACCGGCTAAACAATTTAAAAACACACAACTTAAATATGAGTCTTTAAAAGCAATGCATAGGTTTGCATCATTGAAATTTTGATACTGTGCCATTATTCTTCACTTCTTCTTGGCAGCAGACTTGGTGACCTTGGCACCACTGGGATCCTTCTTCTCCACGCTCTTGATAACACCAACAGCAACGGTCTGACGCATGTCACGGACAGCAAAACGACCCAATGGAGGGTACTCAGAGAAAGTTTCCACAACCATGGGCTTGGTGGGAAGCATCTTCACCATACCTGCATCTCCGTTCTTCAAAAATTTGGGCTCCTTCTCAATCTCCTTACCAGACCTCCTGTCAATCTTGGTGAGGATCTCACCGAACTTCACAGCAATGTGGGAAGTGTGGCAATCAAGAACTGGAGCATATCCGTTGCCAATCTGACCAGGGTGGTTCATGATGATGACCTGGGATGTGAAGTTGGCAGCCTCCCTGGCGGGATCATCCTTGGAGTTAGATGCAACAAAACCACGCTTGAGATCCTTCACAGCAACATTCTTAACATTGAATCCGACATTGTCACCAGGCAGTGCCTCCTGAAGGGCCTCATGATGCATCTCAACAGACTTAACTTCAGTGGTGAGCCCAGTTGGTCCAAAAGTGACAACCATACCAGGCTTGATAATACCTGTCTCAACACGGCCCACTGGCACAGTTCCAATACCACCAATCTTGTACACATCCTGAAGTGGTAGACGGAGGGGCTTGTCTGAGGGCCTCTTGGGCTCATTGATCAAGTCAAGAGCCTCAAGAAGGGTTGGTCCCTTGTACCAGTCAAGGTTGGTGGACCTCTCAATCATGTTGTCACCCTCGAACCCAGAGATGGGAACAAAGGCAATTTTGTCTGGGTTGTACCCAACCTTCTTCAGATAGGATGAGACTTCCTTCACGATTTCATCGTACCTTGCCTTGGAGTACTTGGGAGTAGTGGCATCCATCTACAAGTAGCAATAACAAAAGAATACAAACAAGTTAAAAAAACAAGATTCCAGTGAAATTTGTACAATAAGAAACCACAACCAACAACACAGGATGCACAATGCAAAAATAGAAAGGAATACATCCACTATCAGTGATCATATAATAATACCAGAGACCCAGAATGGAAGCATAATTGTAACCATATGCAGTAGGCAAAAGCATTTAGATATTTAACAATATGCGACACACAACAATAAAGCATTAGCTATTTTGTAAAACTTAACAAAATCATAACAGCACTGTGAGGCATATCAAACATTGCAGTGAATTGCTTAAAAGACGCTGACTCAAACCAACAAAAAGAAGAGAGAGGGAATCGAACCCTCAATAGTTCACAGAGAACTATGCCACCAGGCAATCCCTCCAATACATAAACATAAACATCTTCTAATAAAGTGGACACTACCCATAGTTCCGGACACCATCGATGTCCACAAATGCAAATCCCAACAACCAACAGTGCATTTGAACTACAGGAGTATCCCTTTACCAGACAGAACCAGCTGCTGACAAAAACTCAGTTATAACATATGAGAATTAAATCATATAGCATTTGCGGTTTTTATACCTTGTTACAGCAGCAAATCATCTGCTTCACACCAAGGGTGAAAGCAAGAAGAGCATGCTCACGGGTCTGGCCATCCTTGGAGATACCAGCTTCAAAACCACCAGTGGTAGAATCGATGATGAGAACAGCACAGTCAGCCTGTGAGGTTCCAGTAATCATGTTCTTGATAAAGTCACGATGTCCTGGGGCATCAATGACTGTGCAGTAGTACTTGGTGGTCTCAAACTTCCACAAGGCAATATCAATGGTGATACCACGCTCACGCTCGGCCTTAAGCTTGTCAAGCACCCAGGCGTACTTGAATGACCTTTTGTTCATCTCAGCAGCTTCCTTCTCGAACCTCTCAATGACACGCTTGTCAATACCTCCAAGCTTGTAGATAAGATGACCAGTTGTGGTCGATTTTCCAGAGTCGACATGGCCAATGACCACGATGTTGATGTGAAACTTTTCTTTACCCATTATAAGCGATTAAAATTTACCTGTGAAACACAACGAATATCAACTATTAGATCTCAGAAAACAAAGAAACTATTGAAAATAAAATCCCAAAAACAACAAAACATTTCAAAATTTTGAAGACCACAATTACAAGAAACATATATATATATATATTATAATAACTTTTAAATTATTAAACAAACATATAGTTTCTAAAAATCTTGAAAAAAAAACTCTCAGCAAGATTAATCATATCATTTAATACGATGAACAGTAACTTAATCGAAGACAATAACAAGGTATTTCAAAAATCAAGTCCTTTTGTTCAGTAAAAATATTGACTCTACTACACTGAGAAAACCTATAACACTTCAGATTGGTTTTAAGAAATCGATCTATTATATAACAAACCAAGTTAAGACCATTAAGTTTCTCAGATTATTATCAAGAACAAACTAGAAAAGCATGCATCAAAACGAGCCGATAACAAAACACAGATGAACGAAAATGAAATCAAGAGCACTGATGAAAACGAATACAAATCTAAGATCTACGGAGTAAAGAGAGCAATATACGAGAGTGGCGAGGAAAAATACCACAGATCTGAAGCTCAAACGCTAGGTTCAGGCAGAGCGGCAGAGGCAGTGAGAAAGAGAAGGCAGGGTTTGAGAGGCGCTACGTGACTTATTTATAGGCTGAGAGAATCGGGGAAATACCTAGGGTTTGCTTTGAGAGACCTAATGCCTGCCGTTTTGTTGGTTTACTACGCTGCCCCTGAGTCGTGCCCAAAATGACGAGTTTGCCATCATGGATTGCTGATCAAGTAAGAAGTCAACGTGAATATGGGAATTTTCTTTTTCTTTTTCTTTTTCTTTTTCCTTAATATTTGGCCGGTTTTGGTTTAGTGCTAATCAATAATGGTGCTTAGAAAATTGTCAGAAATGGCCAAACTGGCGAATCCCGCTTTTGTAGGGCAATTACGAGTCGGATCCCCACTTTCAATTTCGTCTCAAATCGAAATTTTGATCGTTTAATTTCCTTTAAACTAAAACTCTGAGTCCACTAAGACTTTACAAATAAAAGATTCGAAGAGATTCACCCAATAAATAACGAATAATACTTCGGTCTCATCTTTACATCTACTAATAGTGTTACGTATGACATTTTTTTTAAAGCATTTATGTGTGTGGTTGGTTGATGAAAATAAAAGTAAAAGAAGATTGGATGTTTGGTTGCATGTGTAAAGATTTTTTTATTTTTTTATTTTTGGTTACAACATGTGTAAAGAATTTTTGTTATAAAGGCTCAAGGGCTTTTTTTGGCTCCTTTAAATTGAAACTAATGGCAAAGGATAGATTAGTATAGTGATTTAGAGTAAGTGCTCTCTCAAGTTTATGGGTTCAAGTCCTCTAGCATCCATTAGTATGTGTGAATTTAGTATATTATCATCTATCTCTCAATAGAAAAGGTCCTTAAAAAAATTAATGTGGTTAAATTTTAACAAAATTGGCAAAATTCCAATGAAAATGACTAAAATATTTATAACAAATTAATAATAAGTGTGAAACCCATATTGGTTGCATCTATCCAAAAAAAAAGAGCCAAGCTTTTCCAAAGGCTAAGTTACATTTTGGGCTCTGTGATTTGGGGCCTTAACAAATTTATTTTTTTCAATCACTTTTAAATATGGGCAAACACAACCTTAAAATTAATATCCTTATATTATAGGCTAATTTGTTCATTAAAATATCAAACTAATTGACAATTTATATTTTGACATTATGGTGCAAAGTAGGAGTGGATACAGTCTGGATTGGATCAGTTTCATTTCAAAATCACGATTGAACCAATTACAATATAATGATTTAGTTTGGTGCGGTTTTGACCAAAATTATGAAGTAAACCAAACCAAGCCAAACCAATTGTTGAGGCCCAAAAAATCCAAGGGTATGCTCAAATATATTTCTAGCCCAGTACGACACCTAACTTGAGAAGAAACCCAACTTGGGTACGTAAGAGTTCATCATATGCGCTTGCACATGTGTCACGCCAAGCAAATAAGCAACACGTCACGCTACAAACTTAAATGGGCCCAAGCCACGTTAATGCATGGGGCTTGCTGAGCGGGTTGTGGTATGGATGGTTACGAATTTTCATGAGGCTCATTGATGAGCCGAGAAATTGAAGTTTTGGGCTGCTTGAGAGCCCCAAAACTCAAGCCCATTTCTTGAGCCCAAATATGTGGGTAAGCATGAAAGAGAGAAAATGGTAGCCCATTACCCTAGAAAATTGGCCAACAAATATGTGGGTAAGCATGAAAGAGAGAAAATGGTAACCCATTACCCTAGAAAATTGGCCAATCACCTTAATAAAAATAGTCCATTGGCCCATCCCCTTAGTGAACTAGCACATTACCTTAAAGAATGGCCCAAGCGACCAACAAAATATATGAAAGTCTCTAGTACATGGCTAGAGACAAAACCACGACAAAAGCCAAAGCCACTCACGTCTGTAGGCTGCTGGGAATCTCCAGCACATGGCCAAAGACGAATCCCAACACAAGACATCCAAAAACCAAAGGATACTTGAGCAAAACACCATTTAGACCATCGTCATTACCCACTCATTTCTCCTATCAGCTCTTGCCATGAAATAAGGGAGGAAAGAAGGAACGATGGTAGCCAAAGATAGGAGATTGCCACAGGGACAGCTGCAGGAAGACTCTAGAGCTCCCAAAAATCTTGTCTCTGTATTTGGATTTAGGGAGATTTCATAAAAAGAGGTTGAATCGAAGGAAGATAAGAGAAATTGAGGAGAAGACTTGGCTGAAATTAGAGATAACCCATTAGGGTTTTTTGGGAAGAATGAGCTTCCAGCGCCTATAAAAGGAGGCACTTTCTACCCAACAAGACAACTCATCGAAGGCAAGCAACCATATCCAGAGAAAGCAAGCATCACCTCTCATCTCTATAACCCTTTGATTTCAAGTCATGTTCTTCCATTGCTTCCCTTTTTTCTCTTTTGTCAAGCCACCTAGAAGCCTGATAAAGCTTTCGTCAAGCTGCTGGAATCTGTTAAAGCCACCCATGCTTCCATCTTCTTCCTATCTTTCCAATAAACACACATCCAGAGAGCAAACTTCATCTCTCATTCTTAAAACCTCTGCAATTTCGAGCCCTATTCCTCTATCTTCTCTCATTTTCTCATATGGTAAATCGTTTTAGAGCTTGACAGAGCTTTCGTCAAGCTACTAGAAACTACTCAACACATCCATTGTTATTCCCCCATCTCTCTCTTCTCAACGAACTCTTTTAGAATTCATTCCCCCTTACCTTAAAACCTCTGTTTCTCATAGGAAATCGTAGCTCTTTCTCTCTCTCTCTTTCTTATGCTAAACTCATGAATGCTAAGCTCTCATGCCACAAGCTTCTCATGCCAAGCCAAGAATTTATCTGTAAGCGACAGTTGGTTTCATTGGTGAAGAAGACCAAGGTGTTTCCTAAGGCTCAGCTACCCTTTCGAAACACTCTTATGGTCTGATCATTGAACTCAAATTCAGGGGGCAATTTCATACATTTGGCTCCTTACAACAGCTCAAACCCATTAGTAGCTGCCGGAATGAAAAAGCCCACACACCAATTAAATACGGTTTAGTTTGATTTGGTTTAATTCGGCTGGCTTGGGCTTAAGCCTAATTCTATTTCCTTTTGCATTGTTTCAACATTGTTAGCCTAATTACAATAATTAAAAAAATTCACAACTTGCACTATACTTTTTTAATTTTCTAGAGTATTAAACAATCCTAAAACTCGACATGCCATAAAACTTCTGTTGAGGCCCAAAAAATCCACGGTTTGCCCCAAATAAATCCTTGGCCCAATACAATACCTTATCGAGAAGAAACCCGATTTGGGCACTCGAAAGTTCGTCATATGCCCTTGCACACATGTCACGCCAAGTGAATAAACAACACGTCATGCTACAAGCTTAAGTGGGCCCAAGCCACACAAGATGTCTAGGGCTTGCTGAGTAGGTTGTGGTATGGATGGTTACGAGTTTTCATGAGGCCCATTGATGAGCCGAGAAATGGAAGTTTTGGGCTACTTGGGAACCCCAAAACTCAAGCCCATTTCTTGAGCCCAAATATGTGGGTAAGCATAAAGGAGAGAAAATAGCTAATTACCTTAGAAAAGATAGCCCATCACTTTGGGAAGTTGGCCCATCCATTTATTGAACTAGCCCATTACCTTAAAGGATGGCCCAATTAACCAACAAAATATCTGAAAATCTCCGGCACATGGCTGGAGACAAAACCATGACAAAAAGCCAAAAGCTACTCACATCTGTAGGCTGCTAAAATCTCCAGCACATGGGAGGGAACAAATTTCAAGCAAAAACATCCAAAACCCAAGGGATACTTGAGCAAAACACCCTTCAAACCAATGTACATACCTATTTCTTTCCCTCATTAGACCTAGCTTCGGAAGAAGGGAGAAAAGAATGACGAAAGATGGTTGAAAATAGAAGTTCTCCACTGAGACACTGCGGGAAAGGGCCTTGAGCACCCAAAAATCCCTGATTTTGTGCAAATGGGCAGAGTGGATTTCACCAAAATAGGATGATTAAAGGGACGAGGGGAGAAAGAAAGGGAAATACTTGGCTAAATCGGATAGAAACCATTAGGGTTTCTTGGAAAATGATAGCTTCCAGCGCCTATAAAAAGAGGCATTTCCTACCTATCATAACAACACACATCTAGATAGCAGTCTTCATCTCTCATCTCTGAAACTCTGCAATTTCGTGCTCAATTCATCTTTCTCCTCCTTAGTTTTCCCTCTTGGCAGGCTGTTCTAACAATTAACAAAGCCTCTGTCAAGTTGCCCGAAAAACATCCATTGCCTTCATTTCTCTCTCTATCTCTATTCTCAACGAATCCTTTTAGAATCCCTTCCCCCATGCCTTAAAAACTCTGTTTCTCATAGGAAATCGCAGCCATTTCTCTATCTCATGCTAAACTCATGAATACTTAGCTCCCATACCACAAGATTCTCATGCCAAGCTAGAAAATTTATCTGTAAGCTGTTGTTATTTTTGTTGGTGAAGGTAACCAATGAGTTTCCTAAGGCTTCGCTATCTTTTCGAAGCATTCTTGGGGCTTGATCTTCAAACTCAGGCTTAAGGGGCAATTTCATCCATTTTGTTATTTACGGCAGCCCAGACCTGTAGTAGCTGCTGGAAGAAAAAAAACCCCTACAACTTCAAATTTCAATAACTAATATAGCTACAATTCAAATATCTATATATATAGTTACTACACATGTAAAATAAAAATAAAAATAAATGAATATACATGTAGGCAATCCAATTTATTTTAGGCCGATTATACAAACTCAAAATGAACAAAACCAAACCATATAGGCCCGATTTGGTTTTTAAACCGTTTGACTTTTTCTTCATTAAAACCAAACTAAACCAGTCATTATTGTTTGGATCGGCTGATTTCATTGGTTCAACAGAATTGATGCCCACTCCTAGTACAAAGTGTAACTGACCTTAGAATAAATGACATATGTGGTAATACTATTGAATTGCGTGAAGTGTTAAGGATAGTTTAAAATAACTAGTTCATGAATAAATGTTTATTTTGGTGACAATTTCAACTTTTACGTAGGAATTTAGATTCAAATATCATTTATTATATGTAAATTTGCTAATATATGAATTAGGCTAAGTGATCAAGGTAGTGTGCTTGGCTCCTTGCAGTCACAGTCCAAAAATTCGATAATTTCGCCGAAATATCGGCGAAATTATAGTTTTTTTGGGGTTCCGAAATTTTAGCACAATTCCAATTATATATCGTGATTTTTTCGATATTTTCGTCGATAATTTCGAGGATATTTCGGGGAAGATATTTTCGTTCAAATGGCAGCTGCAAATGGTCAACATATCGCGATATTATCGATAATATTGCGATATGAACTTTCAAAAATGAAGTAATTAGCTTGAACGTCGCACACAGGGTTTCATTTAATCATGAACAAGAAATTTCAGAACACTCAGATCCCTCAAGAAGTAAAACAACCCCCATATCCATACAAAATGAAAGAAACAGAAAAGCAGAGAGTGTAGCAGAGAAAATGCTCACCAGATCGTCCTCGAAGCTCAGGGTTTTTGGGGTTTGTGGGTTTCAGATCTAAGAGAGTGAGTGGCGTAGTTTGTGTCTTCCTCGGTGCAATCTCTGAGAGTGAGAGAGTGATGGAAGCTACCACAAGACAGAGAAGGAAAAGATTAAAAACAGTTTGCAGATGAAATGGACAAAGGTGGGGCCCTTATATACCATAATCTAATTGTCCCGAAAATGCCCATTCTGCAATGCCCTGGGTTTTGGTGATTAATTATGATTTTGACACTGTAGGATAGTTATTAGAGGTAGTTGCTTCCAGTGAACAAAAATGAAGTAATTCGCTTGAACATCGCACACAGGGGTTCGAACCCCTCCCCACTTTGTGATTATTATCTATCGAATTTGGTATTTATAACTTTTCCAAGGTTTCTTAAAATATAAAATAATTACTTATTGTTCTATATTGTTGATCAAATATTTAATTACTTAATATAATTTTTTTTCTTTCCTATTTAATCCATTTAATGTTATTGCTTATTTTATTATTCATTATAAGTACTTACATTACTAAATTCCCTTTCAAATTGTTGCTTAATTACTTAAATCTCTATAATCATTTTCTTTATTTCCTATTTAATTCTTCTTTGGATAACTTTATTTATGTTCTTAGTTAATTTTCAATCTTCACTATTATTTTTTAAGCATGGTAAAGTGCTTAATTTTCATGAAAATCAAGTTGGTTTACATCTTTTATTATTTTTCAATTTTTGATAAATAATAAATATAAGAACATGTACCATGTCATGATGTCCAGTGAATAACGTGAAATAAAGTTACTCATGTATCTTACCATGCAACTTATAAAGTGTAAAATATTGTAGTAAAAATGATAAATAAATTACTAGAGGGTGTTTAATTTTTTGTCATTAATTATTCTAGATTTTCTAAGTCACAAAGTTTGTCAGCTCGCAATATAATCAACTTAAATCACTCAAACATGCTATGCAATGCATTTCCTTCCAATCTTTTGTGTTAAAATAATAGATGATTGACTAAATAAACTTTTTACAAAGTTTCATTAAAAATTTCCATGTATTTATCACAATTTCCGTGGTTTTTATCCAATTTTTATCGATATTGATATTTTCCCGATATTTCCATGTTTTTGAACCATCGATATTTCTGAAACCCTCGATATTTAAGACATTGCTTGCGGTTGAGTTCAATATGCCTCCCTTGAACTAATTTGATCACTTTTTCACTATAGTGCTACCTCATACATATAACCCTCGTATTTTAAAAAATAATAATTAATGGGCTATGAGTGATAAGAAACCATAAAATATTTTGAGAGCAACCACGGGCCAACCCACCTGCACTGCACCATGCTTTTGGGTCGAGCAGCCCACCTGTGAATGCACTTTCTCTTTAATAAAGAAAAAGTTAGAAAAAAGAAAAGAAACAAGTTATAAAAAAAAGAAAAAAAATACAAAAGGAAAGAAAAAGGAAAAAAAGAGAGGAAAACTTCAGGGAGTGCCAGACTCCTGATTTCCACCGAGTAGGTGCAACAGAGACAATCTCGATAGCTTTCATCAATGGCGGGCGTATCTCTGAAGTGCGGGGACTGTGGGGCTCTCCTGAAGTCCGTGGAGGAAGCCCAAGAGCATGCCGAGCTTACCTCCCACTCCAACTTCTCTGAGTCAACCGAAGCTGTTCTCAACCTCGTCTGTTCTTCTTGCGGCAAACCATGCCGATCCAAAACCGTATAGTCCCTACTCTTTCTTTCTCTCTTGAAATTCAATTGTTTTACTCTTTACTCTGAATTTGCTCATCTGGGTCAGTAGGATTTCAGTTTAATTTTCATATACATTAGTTGGAATTCAGTATCTTTGTTTCTTAGTAAATTTTGAAACTTTTGGTTGTTCTGTTTTCCATTATTTTCAAGTATACTGAACTTAATGACCAGCAATGTTTTTTTAATTTATCAAAGGTACTTAGGTGTATCCAAAACGGGATTGATCCTCACATTATCTATTATATACTGTCATATTGGAAATTTTGGTCTCCTTATTAGATTGTTTTTTTCTGGGTTGTTGATTCAAATTCAGTTTCATGTGGATTAAATTAAATATTTTTTGGTTATTCGAGCTCAGAGAGTGAGGAATGTGGCAGCAAGCTGAACTCAATGAGTAATTATCGCATGTGTTTATATTTAGAAGATTGAAGATTAGACTATTATTTTCTTGGCAATAGAGAAAACTCGTTTTGATGATTTTTTGGTGCTTGGATATGTTTGATCATAAAGGAAAGTGATTTGCATACCAAAAGAACGGGGCATACTGAGTTTGTTGATAAGACTGCGGATACAGTAAAGCCAATAAGTTTGGAGGTTCCAAAGGTGACAGCTTCAGAGTCCGAAGAGGCTGTTGGTGCAAGTAGCCAGGCAGAAGGTACTTCTTCCGGTTGAGTGTTTTGTATATCTTGAGGTTGTGTTCAGTGAAAGCATGAAATTTGATCTTATATATTTGGAAAGCTTTTTAGTGCAAATAGGTTGGATAGGTTGGATTTTTACAGTTTTTGGGTAGATGCCATATTCTGTATGAATTTACCGAATCTGTGCAACAATATGATGCATAACTAGAGTTTATGTTGGTGTTGGATGTTGTGATCCTGGTTCTTCTTCTTTCCTTGTTCTTTTTTTTTTTTTTTTTTTTTTTTTTTTTTTTTTTTTGCCTTCCTGCTGTTGGAAATCAGTTTTATTTGAAGGGCTTTGGTTTTTTTTTGGAGCATTAATCTTGTACCTCTGTGTATCCATGTTCTATTCAAATTAAGTCTGAATATATACTATGATAACTTTAGAGATGTGCATAATTCTTCCCCCAATGCATGGATTTGCACAGAAGTGCATAAAGTAATATGATTGCATATACTTGTTCTCATCGTTGTTTTGTTAATGGTCATTATTTCTATAAACAAAGATTAATGGTCTTTCTTAGAATTCTTCACTAAGAAGGCTGTCGGCAGTCAGTGCTTCTGCTTGTTCAGGTCTAGATTAGAAATCATGGTTGTAGATGAACATGGAAGATGCACTTTAACTTTTCAAATTAATTCCGAAGTCAGGCTTTACAATCTGTTTATTTATGATAGGAAACATACTGCCATTGGCTGGTTTTTTCTTTATGGTTAGTCATTTCTGTTACTCTTGTTTATTGACTCGATGATTACCTGATCAATGTTTCTTCATCTAGAAATGGTTGTTCCAGAGGTTGACAAAAAGCTGCTTGAGGAACTCGAAGGAATGGGATTCTCAACAGCGCGGGCAACCCGTGCACTTCACTATTCTGGTGAGCTCATGAAAAAAAAATTGTATATTTATGAAATGATATTGAAGCTTCTTACCTTTGGCTTGCTTTTAGTGGTTTTGTTTATGTTTTACCCCATCTTTTGTTCCCATCAGAAAAATGATGGATGCTAATAATTATTAGGAGACTTGTGATTTCTATTAGTTGAAGTACTGCATGATTAGGACTCAGGTTCATTTGTTTATAGTTTTGGGGCCTGTTCTTCTTGTAGCTACCATTTGAGATAGAGCCTAGATACAGCCTGCACAGTGGAAAGCATTAGAAGAACTAGAATTCATAAAAGTTGAGCGAGTGCATACCCTGCTGTGCTTATTAAATTTATTGGATTTCACAGATTATGAAATTCTTAGGATTCAGCTATTTCTGCTAAAACCAGTGAGCTCTGTTCTATATTTAATGGTTTCTAGGGTTGTAAGCTTGTGAATTTTTTCATTTTGAAACTGTTCCACATAATTGAAAATTTGTGACCTGACAATATTAATTCTCTCAGCTCATAATATCTTTTTTTCCCAGGTAATGCAAGCCTGGAGGCTGCAGTCAATTGGGTGGTTGAACATGAGAATGATCCAGACATAGATCAAATGCCTTCAGTATGATACCTTCATTTTGATCCTTGATATGAATCATGTGCATCTCCTCTCTCTCTCTCTCTCTCTCTCTCTCTCTCTCTCTCTCTCTCTCTCTCTCTCTCTCACACACACACACACACACACACACACACTCACTCACTCAATGCAAACACTTCGCGGCAGAAATGGTTGGGGCAGAAAAGGTTGGATGGACTGGTTATCTACTTGCATATCTATTGTATGATGATGTTAATGATATACCACTGGTTGAGAAAATATCACACACTCAATGCAAACACTTTGCGGCAGAAAAGGTTGGATAGACTGGTTATGTACTTGCGTATATATTCTATGATGATATTAATGATATACTACTGGTTGAGAAAGTATCTTCCAAAAAATGTATCTCGATTAGGGAAGATAGGAGGAGGTTTGACATCCTAGTGATGACTATTAGTAGAAATCAAGTTTTATAAATTTATCTATTGGAAACTGAACAATTTTTTTTAGTGGATGATGTTGGTGTTGGAAATTTCTAGGGCATTATTTTTCTTTAAGAAAAGTCCATGATTTTTTTTATATTTGTTTATTTAATTGTAAATCTTACTAATGCAACTTTTATTTGCCTTATTCCAAAAATAAAAGGAGACCAGACTCCTTGACAATTAGCGGCTACCTCCCTATAAGTTTGCTCTCAAGATTATACAAAGTGCATGCTAAAGTGTTGGCCTTGAAATTGAGAGAGGTTTCTTAAGTAGTCTATCAGTGGTGCGAAGCGGCTTTGCCCCCTTTCAATCGGGGGGCGAAAGGTTAGACCTTAGAAAGTCAGGGAACAGCGGTTTGGGAAACAACTTCTCAATCCCAAGGTGCTTTAGTGAATGAGAGGCAAAGTTTAGACATACTTTTGGCTGGTTATGAGGTTGTGCAGGGCTGGATATAGAAAGAAGGGGAAGGAGGAAGGGTTGGTTATTAAGGTTGACTATAAGAAGGCTTATGATTGAGGTGATTAGGGATTCCTAAACTCGATGATGGAGGTTAGAGGTTTTGGTGAGAGATTGTTCTTAGGGACAGTTTGTGTTTGTTAAACTTAAGACTTATGTTTTTGCTTGACATTGTAATGTCTTCTCAGTTACTGGGTTTCAGAATTTGGTGAATAGTTTAGCTTTTTATTGTTTGTTGTTGCTTTAGAAAAAGATAAAGAGAGAGAACTTCAGAAATATGTAAAACTTGCCTGCTTATTTGTGCTCAGGTACCAGTCAACACCAAAGTTGAGGCTCCAAAACCTTCTCTCACGCCAGAGCAATTGAAAGCCAAGCAACAAGAGCTTAGGTTGTGCTTTTTATTCATTCTCAGTGTCACTGATTAGATCATCTTGATCATACCAAAAAAATGAGATAATCTTGATATCAAAGTTATTGCAGATTCTAGTTTCTGCTTGTCATAATAAATCTCATTCTTTTTATTGGATGCTGTAGCTCCCAATTTTGTTTGTTGAAGCTGATAGGTATTAGCATGTGTAAGGTTTATAATTTTAGATTGAAGCTCCCTTTTCCTTCTTTCATTTATAATTGAGAGCAAACTAATCACTTCAAAAGTCTTTCTTCCCTAGTATGGAAATTGGACTCTGCAATTAACCTTTAAAAGTTAATTACTGGTTATTCAACCTTTCCATTGAACTGGTAGGAATACTCATGCTTGGGCATATGCTTCATCCTTTTACTTGAATTTATCATGTAGGTATCCTTGTATGGACTTTGCTTGTAACTTCCTTTGACAACATGGATTTGGGCCATACTCATGTTTTAAAATTTCTTTAGACTTGCTTAATGCTTCTCACTATTTTATTCGATTGCCTTGTAAACTTCTTTTCAACCATCCTTTAAGGGAGAAAGCTCGCAAGAAGAAAGAAGAAGAGGAGAAGAGAACGGAAAAAGAAAGAGAAAAGGTACTTCTGAATGTCTTCCCTCATATCTTTACTTGCATTACAAAAGTAACCTTTTCCAGCTATTATGTGTATGTAAGTGCATGCCTGGTAGTCTTATTGTGAAAAAGTTACATCCCAATATTGGACATGCCTTCTGACAAAAAACAAAAAAAAACAAAACATAAAGAAGGAAAAGAAGCAGAAAATCTTGGACATGCCTTTCCTTTTCATCATCATGTATTGTTTGTTCATGTGTGTCTGTATGAAATCTTTAATACAATTAATTGAAAATTCAGCTCTTTTATAATATTGCTTATTATTTTTTAATACTTGATAGTTTATGTTCTCAATAAAAGATTTGCTTCTTGAATCAATCCTTTTTTTGTTTGCTGGTTCAGTTCAAGGAGAAATATGTTTAATTTTTTTAGTTATCTGGATATATATGTTGAAGAATTCTGGTTGGATTCATTTATGTTAGGAAGTTATTAAGAACCTACAAAAGCCTGCGCTCTGTGTACAATATGTAGTACTTCAGTTTATCTCAATTTTCAAATCTACGTTCTTTGATCAAATGTGGATGATATGTTTCTTTGTATTTTTATGAATTTTTTTTTTCAGGAGAGGATTCGAGTAGGCAAGGAACTCTTAGAAGCGAAGAGAATGGAAGAAGAAAATGAAAGAAAACGGTTTATCTTCATCTAGTGATCTTTTGTGTTTGTTTTCCAATCTACCATTATACGACATCAATGCCCTTTTTCCTCACATTACTTGGATTCATCTTCCACTGGGATGGAAATGTGATTCTTTCTTATAGGATTATAGCCTTGCGAAAAGCGGAAAAAGAAGAAGAGAAAAGAGCTAGGGAAAAGATTCGTCAAAAATTGGAGGAAGATAAGGTAAAGATATTCAGAGCCACTTTGTTTAATCCTGTATAAACTAATTAAGACTAAGTTCTTGGCCTTACAAGCAATTTGTTAAGTTTTTGTTCGTTATCATTTGTCTAAAGCTTTCCACTTGGAGACAGTTAAACTCACACCTAAATTATGTCTTTTTCTTTAATCAAGTCTGTGAAGCATTATTAGCAGAGGAAGCCTTTAATCGAGTTTAATGGACAAAAAAGAAATAGTGAAGGCAAACCTTGTTCAAATTCTTGATTGCCAATTAGTTGAGAAAAGTAGGAGTAGTTTATTTTAGGAGCCATTTGGTAGCGGAATGAGTTCTTCAGGAATGAAAGTTCCTTTGTTCATTCCTTGGAGATGGAAGTGAAAAAATATCTCATTCCACTGTTTGAAAATGCTGGGAAGTGATAACCAGGATATACCTGTTATTTCCATTCCCATTAGTTTTTGTAGGTAGTGATGAAAATAAAAAATTTGTTCAGTTTTTCACTAATACCCTTAATATATATAAAAAATGCCAAGATTTTTTATGGAAAACAAAAGGTGGTATTTTAATTTATAATGTGGTTGGTTTAGTCATCAAGAGTACAATAAATATATTCCCAAGGCATGGAAATTGCATACCCCAGGGGGTCCAAGGGTTTGATTCCATCCTTCATGGGTGTGCAATTCCTATGTAACATGCATCACATTCCCTGGGACTTGTTTACCATATTTGGAATAACGTACCCATTCCCAAACTTCTAATTCACGAAACCTAACAGGCCCTAAAGTATGTAAAATTATTAGACCCATATAAGGCTTGACATAAATTTGAACTTTTGATCTATCTTGTAGGGCATATGGAGTCTGGATTATTTCATCTGAGTTTGTGTTATAAATGCAATGACCTTAGGGTTTCTGTAGTCTAGTAAAGCTAAGGCACTGTGCACTATCAACAGCTAGTCTAAGTTTTTTGTTTCCTTTCATATTTTGAACTTTCTATGTTGTAGGAGGGTTAACTAGTGTGGATCCGGTCTGTATTTAGATTAGTATAAAGAAGATATCCACCTCCCTCTCAACCCTCTTTTTAAAGTGAATGGAAAGCACTTGCAAGTAACCTGTCTTAAATGTTCTCTGGGAAAATTTACTTGTTAATTACATGACTTGACAACTAGGATCGACAAGTAAGTTAGTAGATATAGTACCATGACTTTTCTTTTAGTTTGCTGAAGTTGTTTCGAGTTCTCACTCTTTATTCCTGTGTACATCTTGTCCATTGTTTTGTACTGCTATCTCTTCTTATTGAAATTTGTTTCCTATAAAAGAAGGATAAAGGAAAAAAAATATAATACACACCTAAAAGTACCTCATTATGCTGTTTTAGAACTTGCTTCCCCCTTTTATCAGTTTGTTGTAGCTGTTTCTTTATTTTTTTAATAATAATAAATCAGTTTTCTTTTTCCTTATCTGTTTGTACAGGCGGAAAGGAGGAGGAGACTTGGTTTGCCACCAGAAGATCCTTCAACTGCAAAACCTGCTGCACCTGTTGTGGAAGAGAAAAAGGCATGAGCTTGTTTGAATATATTATTTACCTGTAATGCCATTCAGAAATTGTTGAAACCTGTACTGATGCACCTCTGTTGTATTAATGGTATCTGACGTACAGAGCTCATTGCCCATAAGGCCTGCTACAAAAGCAGAGCAAATGAGAGAATGTTTGCGATCTCTCAAGCAGAATCACAAGGTAAAAACTGTATCTGTGATGTTAATAATTCATTAAAAACAAGAAAATAAAATTTCAACTTCTTGATATTGAGGGCGTTTCTGTAGAACCACATACAGGTCTGGTACAAGAGTTCAAAAATTAAGTTTTCCTTTCAAGGGGTTCATGATTCTCCTTAGTTTCAAGTGCTCATTTTTGTATTTTTAATGTCACTCATACTTACACTGTTAAGCCATGACCCTGGATACCAGCCATAGTTACTTTTTTTAAAATAAGAAGGAAAAAAAGATATGTGGAATGCTTTTTCTTGAAAAGAAACTGCTCTCACTTTTGATCTGTTCAACGTTTTGTTGTATGGATTGTGGGCAATGGCCTTATTTTCTCTTTCTGTGCGTAGGAGGACGATGCCAATGTGAAGAGAGCATTCCAGACTCTTTTAACTTTTGTAGGGAATGTTGCCAGAAATCCCGATGAGGAGAAATATAGAAAAATAAGACTCACTAACCAATCTTTCCAGGTAGAACAACTTATCATGCACAGAAAACAGCCATCTGCTGAGAAATCATTTCCTGTTATATGATTTTATACTCGTTACAAGGTGTTTCGGTTGGACTCAGATGTTAATGGTTTAATGTTGCATAGACTGTACCCCATTATTGAGCTATATTCTTTTAATGTCCATGTTTCTTGTTTGTTGACATAACTCCTTGTTTGTTTTCTTTGTTATCAATCACTCATTGCGTTAACAGGATAGGGTTGGTTCGTTCAAAGGAGGTATTGAGTTCTTGAGTTGTGCGAGTTTGAGAGGGTAGAAGGGAGCGAGTTCTTGTTTCTTCCTAGGGACAAGGTTGACGTGGCAGTGCTGAATTCAGCTGGGTCTGAGCTAGACTCGGCAATAAAGAATCCCTTTTTCGGTGTTCTTTAAGTTCAAAGATGTTTCATTATATATACAGTTTTTCTTTTACGGATTTGGTGAGGTGAAATTGATGCTTTGTGGTTGTTTATTACATTACTACACCGATTTGGCCATTATTAATATATGGTTATGAATTAAGGGATCTTTACTGCCAATTTCATTTAAGATAAACTTGGATCAAGAAGGAACACCTCAAAGCAAGGGGTGTCGATTTTCACACTTCATATTTTGTTATACTACCATGCTTTATATGCCTTGAAGTATTTTGTGCTGAAATTCCCTGTATAAGGGATAGGATATGTGGGTTTGTAGTACCTCTGTAACTTGTTTTTGAGGAGAAGACATTATTAGTCTTTTTGAGGTTTATACTTTTTGTCATTGAATCATGCACAGGGTTATGTTTACCACTCCCTCCCATTTCGATTTTGTATTTGAGGATTTTCTTCCAAAGTTTATTTGTGTTTGATTCACAAGTACCAATTAAAGTTAACTTATTCTGAAGCAAATCAAGCCATTCATGTTGAAACCATTTGTGAAAAAAAGTAGTTCTCTTTTTAAAAATAAAATAAATTAAAATCATGTCATACGAAATAAAATTGTGTTGTATTGAATATTCATAAAACATTTTTAAAAAAACAGAAAGGAAAAAAAAAAGGCTTTAAAATATACCTAATTCTCGGTGGGCGGTCGAATTCGAGGAATAAGTTATTAGTTTTTTTATATTGAATATATAGACGTTCTCATATTGTCCAGCCCAAGGTACGGTAGAACAGCCCAATACTCATATTGGTCGTGTATGTATGTGCATAACAGCGTCGCCCACTACTCAATTCAATTCTCATCACACACTCTCTCTCTCTCTCTCTCTCACTTCAATTCAACTTTCGGGCGACCCAAAAAAATAAAGAAAGAAGGAATTAAGATTCTTGGCTCAACTTTCTTCTTCCTTCAAACTAAAACCTGGTTCAGTTCTTCTTCTTCCGGGTAATTTTAATCTTTAATCTAGGGTTTTAGAAATTTCTTATCAGTTTTCGTTTTAAATTCTGCCCCTTTCTCTTCAATTAGTCCTTTACTTGGTTTTCAAGTTAAATAGTCTTCTTCTCCTAATCTGATGTTGCTTTACCTCATTACGTGTTTGCAGATCATACTCATTGAATTTGTCTGAGGCTGCGGGAATGATGTTTGGGTATTTAGGTATTTGTGCAGAGAAGCTTTGTCTATTTTGCGCAAGAGTACGAGCATTCATTCCACCGTTTTTGTCTTCTCTCTTTTCTTGGAACTCCAATGGCCAAAAATACCTAACCCACCTTCAGAAGCTTGACCAGGTATGATTTTTATACCACGATAATCTATCACTGTCAGGGTACAAATGAAAAAATCTATATATTCTTTATTTTTTACTCATTAAATTTGTTGGATTTCTCAGTTCATCCTGTTCTTAAAAGTTTACTGAAAATATTGATTACATCATGGTGGTTTTAGATTGCAAGATTGAAAATGAATATAATGAAGGAAAAAAAAATTTTAATTTGAGGTTGGGAGTTGAGACTAGATTGGCTGTGTTGAATTTCCTTGTGCTGTCCTTGGTATGCATTTTGGTTATGTATTATACATTATATATGAATAAGCCGTATTTCTGGATTTCGTTTCTTGTAGATTGATCAACCAAGATGGGAGGGCTTACCTCTGGACTGTTTGGTGAATGTGTTTGGAAGAGTTGGTATGAGGTCGTTGCTCTTAAATGTTCCTTTTGTGTGCAAGACATGGCACAGGGCGAGCCTCGACCCTTCATGCTGGCAACGTCTCATTTTTATTGACACTGAAACTGAGATGGACCTTGAAACTCGTCAATTTTGGTGTTGTGATAATGAAATTGAAGCTGATATTGACATTGAATTGATCGTCGCTGTTTTGAGGCATTGATGAATAGATTTGCATGTCAATATCGAATGGATGATAGTTCTTTTTCTGACACTGGATTTATAAAGTTCGTAGTCAATCGTAGCAGAGAACATGCAACTTTCCTGAGGCTTCCTGGAGTCTGTCCAGAAGCTGCAATGAAATATGTTGGGGATGTGTAAGTTTTCTCCAAATCATTCCAATGTATTTTGATGTCTATAGATAGAGAGAAAAGAGTGACTCTTTGGTTAAGCCATATTTTTCTATGACATGCACTTTGACATTAAAACCATTTTATAGTAACCTGAAATATGAGTCTTGGTGAACATTTATTTGCAGGTGTCATGGACTCAAGGGTTTGTCTTTGCCTAGACGTTTACTGCTTTGTTCACCAAGCATCGTTGCAGAACTGATTGGTAAGTGCAAACATTTGGAGTTATTGTCTGTTGGGGGCAGCCATAATTTCGAGGAGATCCTTTTACAGTTCAGCATGGGCTGTTGCAAGAGGTTTCTCAACATGGATGTGCCAGCTGCTTTAAGGAATAGGGAAGGGAATAGGAATGTTCCTGATATTATTCCAAATGTTAGCTTCTTATGCAGCTACAATTTTGAGGAAATCTTTTCACAGATCCGCATTCACTGCAAGAATTTTTGTGGTTTAAATGTGTCGGGTGCTTTACTTAGAAGAGAAGATGTGTTGGCAATTGTCAACTTGCTTCCTCATATTAAATACTTAATATTGAGGAAGTCATTCATTGATCGGGATGATCTTGCCACGTTACTTCAAGGCTGCGAAGAACTTGTGCTTTTGGATGCAAGGAATTGCTGTGGTTTTGATGAAGGTGATGTTGAAATATCAGTGCTTGCTTCTCATATTGGTAAATTCAGCTGTGAGGGTTCTAGATATGTTGACCCTCTTCTGTGGTTGCGTAGTCACAAATATATTTAGACATTGATATGAGTGCTTTTCAAGCAAAGCATACCCTTATTAGCTTAGGTGTTTCTTGTCCAGTTCTTTCTTAATGGGGTTCGATATTTTGAATGCTCTTTCCATGACACCGAAGTGATTGATGGTTGAGATTGAGACTTGTTTCTGTCGGGTAGTGACAGTTGAGAATTGTAAATTCAGTTTGTTGGTAGGTTTGGAGGGTTTATGTAATAGGCTACAGACTTGAACCTTGGGTTGTGTAATTGTCTAATATAGTAGATACTATTGTCTGATGATCTCTTCTTCTATTTTATTTTTAGAAATGTAGCTAAAATTGTATTGAAGTTTATGCTCCTGGATAGTTAAGTCCCTTTGTCTGCAAGTCATGGTTGAGTTTTGTTGTTGTTGATAAAAGCTTGGGGGAGGTGAAAATCGTAGCACCTTAGCCCACTTGAGCTATAAACTCCTTGCAAGTCAGCATGCCTTTAGTGTTATATTTATATTTATTTTAGTTTGTAAATTTCTACAACACAAACTGAGCAGTGAGTACCTTAAGAAATTAAAATCATTTCACCTGCTTACAAGTTACATGCCTCTACACCCCTCATGATGGGCTCTGCCACCATTAGAAAAGAACTAGCAAAGACAAGATGAAGCCAGGCAACAAATAAGGGTCTCCATCTATATCATCCCATGATCTCTTCAAACCAGCCTACTTACCATGACCCAGGGCAGTTAATCAGCTTCACAAATCCTGGAAGTGCTTGCACACGATCTGCTGAGAAGGCTGCAATAAACTCCTCTAAGCTACTCAGTAAGGACTTCAGAACCATTTTCAGATCAGCCACTATATATGCCTTTAAAAACTATAATGTTCAATACCTTCCTGATCCTCCACAGGCCAAAATCTTAGGCTTATAGGGGGTTGCACAGAATGCGAAGAAGTCCCATCACTCGGCCATTTACCAAATCTTAGGCTTGTTCATTTGGAAGGCATGCATAAGCTTAAATGTGCTGGAGCTGAGTTTTATGGTACGAAAAGGAAAGAGACGGGGGTGGCTTTGTTTCCAGCACTGAAGCTCAACTATTGATTGAATATTGCCCAGCTCTAATTAAATGGGAGGAACTGCCAAGAGATGAGAAAGTAGCGGTGTTTCCCTGCCTTGAGGAGTTGACAGTTTGGGGGTTGTGAAAAGTTGAGGCGTTTATCTGATGGGCTACACACACCTTGTATGCCATGTCTCCGTGAATTGTTGATTGACAATTGTCATTTGCTCTACTGCTCGGGAGGTTCTTTAATAGGTGATTGTTTAAGATATCAGCTGGTAGCTTCCCATCAGTTATACGAGTAGCTTTCTTATATGTTCGGATTCCAAGGTGCTGATCGATAGTCTAAAAACTTAACATTCACGTTTTGAACCACCTGCAAGTCTTTTTATTAGAGCATCTCCAACTTTAAATTGCCACATAGACATATGCGGTCAACTCTTTCTTTTTTCTTCTAAAATTGAATTTGGTTTAGTTCTTCCAGTACTCTATTAGAGCAAGCAGGACCCAAGTAAGTTCATCTCTCGTTACTGTTTAGTGCTCATTATTGTCGTTTAAACATGCTTTCTTTTTAGGAATTGTTCTGTGTCTGTTGCATTTCACAGTTCTGAGTTGTTTAGTAAGGTGTTGCATAGATATATAGATTCAGTGGTAACCAGTCTCCGGTGCATTATTGTTTGAGGGATGAATACTAAAACGTTCTTTAAACACTAGAAAATTAGCCTTTCAAAACAGAGGTTTTAAAGTTGTTCAAGCAGAGTTTGGTCTACTTTTAACACAATGATAGCCAATTAGCCATTGAAGAGACGCATCAAAGCACTAGATATCTTCCAAGATAAGGAACAGACTGAGCGCCTTAAGAAACTAAAATCATTTCACCTGCTTACAGCCTCTAAACCCCTCTTGATGGGATCTAAGCTACTCAATAAGGACTTTAGAACCATTTTCAGATCAGCCACTATATATGCCTTAAAAAACTTTAATGTTCAATACCTTCCTGATCCTCCATAGGCCAAAATCAACACCATTAACCCCAGAGATTTCTGGCCAGAAAAAAAACCAGAGATCTTTCACCTTTCATGACTCCCTTCATGATCATGAACTGATTTGCAGCTGCACATGCAAATGAAAATAAACAAGCTAGTTGAAAAAGGAATAGTGGTGAAGACCACTGTCCAATTTCACCAACTGCATTTACTGATTTGAACTTCCAACAGAGAATTACCCTAATAATCATATCTTACATTTCCATCTAATCATATGATTATTCTTGGAAAGCATTCACACGTTTAGCTTCAATCAATTTCATTTGAGATATATACATTTCCCTGGAGGTTCTCCATAGGTGATTGTCTTAGATATCTGGTAACTTCCCATCAGTTACGAGTATCTTACTTAGCATATGCTTGCCCTGTACGAAATGTTGTTAGTAAGTTCATGTCAGTCTCTGTTAATTCCAAGTAGTAGTAGTAGTACATAATCATTTAATGAATTGGAGGATTTACCAGAGTGATCGGGGAACCTAATTTGTTGAAGAACTGTCTATTTGCAGTCATTAATTGATTTTAGTTCACGTCCTCAGTGCATTCCTGGCACTGGAAGATATCTTACTACGTTGATGTGTCTATTGAATGTCTATCATTGTAATGAGCAGCGACTATAAGTCTAAGTAGTACATTCAGTTCCAAATTGCACAAACTTCCCTTTGTAATCAATTATACACTTTGGAAATCACTACCCTACTCTGCTTCTCTTTTAGTGTTCTAGTTTGATTTGTTTTACTTTTTAATATTTACTTATTGTGTGTTGTGCTTCTCTACTCTCTAGCTAACTTTTTTTTTAATGATCCAATATACTGGGCGTGTCCATGCCATGTCTGTTGTATATATGCAGATGGACTTTTGTTGTTACTTTGGTTTGATTTGTAGGTTTTCAAAGAGGTCATCAGTCAAAGGAGGAACGGTGTGCAACATATTGTGCAGGTACTTGAGATCTATTTCCTCTGTTGTCCTACAGAGGTAATCAGTTTCTTATTTCTTTGTGGATAATGCATGACATGTTAGGTTTTGTTCAAAAAAATACCCTACGTGCTGATCATATGGTGTATCTTATACTCAAGCCTTAAGACTTGCTTACTTACTGGCCTCAGTAGTACAACTAAATTCAAAATCTATTCTGGTATTCATATGTGACTCAAGGAACTTGAATTTCAAACTTAGTGGTCTATACTTCTCCTGAATCTTGTTTCGAATTCTTTTTTTCCTTTTCTTCTGTTTTTGTCTTCTTCTTCGGATGCTTTTTTTTTCATTCTTCTTTATAAGTGAAGTGTTTCGTACATTTTGAAAGCTTCAATTACCATGGTTTGTTTATATGGAAACTTACAGAGAAAGTACTACATTTTTAAAGTTTCAAATACCAGTTACAGTTTCCAGTTTCATTCATTTTTGTTATGCTAAAATGAACCAATGAACAAAATTGGATCATACGTGCATGTATTTGAATTCCCAGACTTCAAAATGAATCAATGCTTTATTTATGTGGCAATCTATACAATTGCAGGTGTTTATGCGTCTATGGTGTCGTTACAACATTTGTAATTTTCTGTTTCAGATTTTAATTTCTCTCTTTTCCATGCATGGAGAGATACTGGAATCAACACTCAGTATGCTGTATGCTGCCTAACCTTTTGTATACTGCATAGTGCAACCAATATGGTGTTTTCGTGGTGCTGGTTTTCAGCTATATATATGGTATATCATTTGTTGATGTTGAATTATTAATTCTTTTTATTTACCTTATCTTAGAGTACCCTTGACCTGAGTATCCATTTTCCTAACTTTCTTGTTTCTATAATTCAGGTCATGGACTCTTGCATGGTTGCATATGATCACACAGAACAGAGGCCTCTGTTCCTAAAGTTACAGGATAAAATTTCACCAACATTAGCGAGTCTTATTGGATAGCATGTCATTTACTTATGCTTATTGCAATGTTCAGGTAAAGAAATCTTCAGTTATAAGGTTTTTACCGCCATTTGAAAAGTTGAAGGTTATTTTGAACATTTCTTGCTAAGTTGGTCTTGGTTTTATATTGACTATGCATTGCAGAGTCGAGATTGAAAAAGAAACGCATGCACGCAATGTGCCTGTGGTCTACAACTTATTGTTTTGGACAAAATGGTAAGCTATGATCCCTTTAATTTGTTTTCTTGACATTAATTCATCATCAAATCTGAGTTATATTCTTATGAGTTTTGCATCACATTGTCAATTTGTTTGTTGTGGTGCAGTTTAATGAGGAAAAATGCTTTAAATCAACTTCTAGAGATGCAGAAGCACTTTTCGTAGCTATTCAAGCCCTGCATCTAATGATAAGAGTCATTTTTGTTTAGATCTATGGATGCATTTATCGAGTTTTTTGTTACTCTAGTATGTCTCTACTTAGGGTTTAGATCTATGGATGGATGCATTTGTCAGTAAATACTGGAGTAGAAAATCAGTAGGTATTGCTTAAAAACATCCGAGATGAGTTACATGAAAGCGATACCTACCTATTCTTATAATACCACAAGGAATTTCGGAAAGAAATGCTAGGAAATTGTGCTCCCTATTTTCGAATGGTGAAGCCCTCAGCAACATCTTGTCAAGTTTTAATTCCTTACATGTGTTAAATTTATACAAGGCTGAAATTGAGGATTTTCCAAGTTCAATCGGCAACATCTTGTCAAGTTTAATTGCTTTACGCGTGTTCAAAGTTTCTGGAACAAAAATCAGAGAATTGCCAAAATCTATTGGCAAGCCTTATAACCTATAAACGTTAAGAATGTGTAATACACGGCATCTTTGAAGGTTTTCAAAGGAAATGCAAAATCTGATCAACCCAAGGCATGTTTATTTTGACGAGTACGTGGAAGTTGCATTTGGGATGAGACGATTGACTCATTTGCAAACATTACCTTCGTTAACTTTAGATAACGAAAGGAATCATGGAATTGACGAGCTGGGTGGCTTAAACCAATTAGAAGGTGAACTAAGTAGTAGATTTTTGGAACATGCGAGAGAGACAGATGAAATACAGGAATCTAATTTAGCTGGTCAAGCAAATTACAAGGGTTGACGTTACAGTGGGTTATTAGAGGGATATAAACGACAAGGAAATGGATGTATTAGAAGGCCTCCAACCAAACCCTGAGTTGGAAATCTAGAGATTGACAAAATCATGAGTGCTAAATTGGCATCATGGATGATGAGTGGCTTGTTGCCACTCAATTTGAAAGAGATTCGGTTATCCAACTCTGCCATTTGCCAAACCTTAGGCATGTTATATTCCAAACGCAAGCTCTGCCTGAACAATTTCAGAACCTCACTATTAACTTCGTGTTTTAAAAGCTTTGCTAGTATTCAAGAAATTTTTGTTTATCAATTCATCCCTCCAACAACAATATGAGAAACCGCTTACCACTGAATGTATATCTATGCAACATTTTACCAAATTACAACCGTTGGAATTCTTGGTTCTCCCATCTGTGGGAAAGACTAGTGATAATCAGCAGCGACAAAACAGTACAGTCAGTTCCAAATTGCTCAAAACGTCCCTTTGTAATCACCTATACACGTTTAAAATCACTACCATACATCCGCTTCTCTTTTGGCGTTCCTCTTTGATTAGTTTTAGTTTTTAACTTTTAGTTATTGTGTGCGTTGTGAGTTAACTCTTTTCTAATCCAGTATACTGGCTATGTCAATGCCATGTCTGTTGTATGCAAATAGACTTTTATTGTTACTTTGATTTGTAGGTTTTCAAGAGGCCATAAGTCGAAAGGAAGAGCTGGTGTGGAAGATATTGTGTAGGTACTTGAGATCTATTTCCCCTGTTGTCCTACATAGGTGGTGAGTTACTTATTTTTGTGTGGATAATGCATGACATGTTAGGTTACATTCACGAACATACCTTAAGTGCTGATCATATTGCATATCTTACTCAAACCTTAAGACTTGCTTACCTACTCTCATCAGTAATACAACTAAATTCCAAAGCTATTCTGATATTCGATACGTGTAACATGATTCGAGGAACTTGAATTCCAAACTTCGGGGTCAATACTGTTTCTGAATCTTGTTTGAAATTCTTTCCAACTGTTTTTGACGCTATTTTTTAAAAAAATTCTTCTTTATCAGTAGTTAAGTGTTTGATATATTTTCAAAGCTTCAATCACCAAGGTCTCTTCATATGGAAACTTACAGAGAAAGTAGTACATTTTCGAAAAGGTTTCAAATACCAGTACAGTTTCCAAATTCATTCATTTTCGGTATTGCTAAAATTATTATCAGTAAAGAAATTATGGATCATACCTGCAAATATTTGAATGCTCAGAATTGAAAAATGAATCAATGCTATGAACTTGGGTTTTCTAACACAACAGCGTGCCCGTACTTGAAAGTCAGATGAGCAGTGCCTAACGAAGGAAAAGATCATTTTAGGATTCAAATCAAAACACACAGGAGTGACATTTTTGTTAATCCCAAATTAACTCATGATTCTAGTCTAGATAAGGATTCGACTTGAAAAATTGAACCTAGGTTCATATTGATGTAAAAACTTATGGTGCTGCCAATCTTATATTAGGCATAGCTTCTTTCACGTGCCAACACCACTTCTCTGTTACTGGCACTCTACGAAGTAACCAAGAGAAGTGTTAGGCTCCTTAAAATTATTCCTTATGTTTCAATAAGAATTATTATTGGTGAATTGATGTTAACCTCTGCTCACGCTTTAATAGTATTTCTTTTGTTTCAATAAGAATTGTGTTGGCAGGCTTTTGTAATTTGTTTGTTTCATGTATAATAAGTTGATCCTGGTTGCACATTACACAGAACAAGGCTGGCTTGTCATGTCTCATTGAACCAAGACTTGGAGCAGGAATTACAAGAAACTTAGCATTTACGATTACCAGGGATGTCTCTACTTAAGTCAGTAAAGTCAGTAGGTATTGAAAGCTGAAATCAAAACTCTCTCAATTGTCAATCTCTTCTTTTCTTTCTCTTCTTAATTGGTACAGGTATTGCTTTGCTTAAAAACATCCAAGATGAGTTACACGAGAAAAAGTAAAGCAATGCAGAGAAGGCATTCAAGGCATGAAATAATTGACCAACAATAATTGCACCGACAGACACGCAGAGATGGCATTCAAGGCATGAAATACGTAAGTGATGAAACTAAACGGAGCCACCCACCAATATTGAAAATCTTAAGCCCCATTACATGTCGTCTAGCACTTTACCTTTCATAATGTGAGGCCAATATTATGGCAAAGACGATATACCCATCACACCAAATGACTTGAATTTTTTATTTCTATCAAACGGAGGAGAGAGAAACACTCAAACACTGAAACACTGTACTTGCGTCTTCAATCATCTGGTTTCCTTGGCTATCTTTACATTCTCTGCTCTCTCATCTCTGTCTGGCGCGAGTATGGAAGCTGGAAAGGTGTTAGAAGTTCTCTATACTTTTCCTGTCGAGGGAATACTGAACAAGCTGGCTTCACTTGCTGCTCAAGAAATAAGCCTGTTCCGGGGATTCAAAAAGGAACTAACAAAGCTTCGTCAATCATTACTCGAGATTCAAGATTTCTTAGGCGATGTTGCCCACCAGCCTCAAGAACGGGGCAAGGCATTGAAGGACTGGGTGAGAAAACTGAAAGACATAGCTGATGATGCTGACAATGTCTTGGATGAAATCAACTATGAAGATCTTCGCAGGCAAGTAGAACTGTCAAACCAAAAGGGGGAAAAAGGTACGCAACTTCCTTTCCAGCTCCAATCCCCATTTGTTTCGTCAAAAATGGCACATAAAATCAAGAGCATCAACGCATCTTTGTTGGATCTCAAATATGAGGCATCTTTCATTGGACTAGTTTCCAAGAAAATAGATCCAACCCCTCCGGAAATTGGAGGGGCCAGAGAAACCGACTCAATCTTTGAGGAAGATGAAATCGTCGTTGGAAGGAATGAGGATCTGTCAAAGATAATGACAATCTTGACAAACTCCAACTTGGATCAAGAAAATCTTTCAGTAATGCCCATTGTCGGAATGGCAGGCCTGGGAAAGACAACTGTGGCTAGGTCACTATTCAATAAAGATTCTATTTGTGGACATTTTGAGAAGAAAATATGGGTGTGTGTATCTAACACTCTTGAGGTCAATTCGATTTTAAGTTGGATATTAGAATATCTTAACCCAACAAAGGCTGGGATACAACGCCTAGATGCATTGCTTAAAAACCTAGTACAAGAATTGGAAAAAAAGAGATATTTTCTCGTGCTTGATGATGTGTGGAACGAAGAACCTCAAAAATGGAGCAATTTGATGACTTGTTTGTCAAAACTTCATAGTGCCCAAGGAAGCGTTGTTATTGTCACTACGCGCAGTGCCAGTGTTGCATCAATCACGAAAAAAAGTACTCCAATGTATGTTTTGAGAAGTCTATCTGTTGATGATTGTTGGGACATATTGAAGAAAAGAGCATTTCCAGATGGTAATGCTCCTATTGCAAAAGATCTAGAAACAATTGGAAGGGAGATTGCCAGGAAGTGTGCTGGTATACCTTTAACGGCAAAGGTACGTAATGATATATCAATTTGAAGTTTCTTGCATTTCTTTATTTGTTACAAGTACTAAAAGTATTCAGATAATTTACATACAAGATATTCAGCTATAGCCCCTTGCAACTAAAATAGTCTAGACAAAAACTCACTTACTTTTTTAATTTTAACTAAAACCCAAAATTAATTGAACGACAAATTGTCCATTAGTATTGAATTATTTATTAAGGAGAAACTCCTTCTTGCCTACCGATGATTAGGCATATGTAGTTAAAAATAATAGGTATGTACTAAGAAAATACAAATGTTACATTATAATATATATAGGTATATATAGGTACCTAGATTTGCAAGTTCAACAATTTTCCTAGATATTTCCTAAGAAAATTGTAGGTAAATTATAAGGTACCTAAAACACAAGGATCAAGACCTATAAAGAGCAAAACGTGTTCTTTCTCTTTGAAAAATTAATTTCAAACTTTGATATAAGTAAAAGGAACAAACTAACTAATCAATTTGAAAACAAAAACAAAAATTATCACGCAGTCAAATTTGGAAACACATCATTTACTCATTGTTTGAATATATATTCCATTAAAAAATCTTTAATTATATAGAAAAAAAAGACCCCCCAATCCCTAAATTTATGCCAAATTGAAATACCATTACTGGCATTGACTTGCAAATAATTTGTTGAAAAAAATATTGTTACAATGTACTTAGCATAGGGTTTTATTTATATAAAAAAAATGTTTTATTTATGGAAAAATAAGGTGATGTGTTGTAGGTAAGAAAAACTGCGTTTGAAGGGGAAAACCCAAATTTACTATTTACACACATGAACATTGGCTAAGAGGATTAAACATTCCACAAAATAACAGTTTTTGGTGAAATGTTAACATTTACTGGTAACATACAACTAAGTTTTTTGAAAAAACAAATGATGTTTCCTGTTATTATAGCCAAGTCACCTAGTTAATCTTTAATATATATACACTAATTAATTTATGTACCAACAGGTTTTGGGAAGCATGATGCGTTCTAAATATAGTATCAATGAATGGTTGGAAATTCAAAAAAGTAAGATGTGGGAATTACCAGAAGGAGATGAAAGAATAATGTCGATTTTGAAGTTGAGTTTTGATAATTTGAAATCACCTTCTTTGAAACAGTGTTTTGCATATTGCTCAAATTTCAAGAAAGATTTTGAAATGGAAAGGGCAGACTTGATCCAGCTATGGATGGCTCAAGGATTTCTATGTTCTTCTCATAACAAAGATATGGAGGATAAAGGTGATGAATATTTTACGATTCTGTTGCAAAACTCCCTCTTTCAAGATGTTATAAGGGATGACTTTGGTACTATTATCTATTGCAAGATGCACGATCTTGTACATGATCTTGCTGAGCTTGTATCAAGATCTGAAATGGAAGATAAACTTGAGAATCAACACGTGACATGGGATCCTTCCAAAAGTTCCAAAAGAAACTTTGAGAAACGGCGGTCACTGTTTGTGAATGGTGATCAAGCCATTAGTAATAATACATTACTCATAAACTTTAAAGCTTTGCGTGTTTTAAATTTGTACAGGGCTGATATTGAGGAGCTGCCGAGTTCAATTGGCGTCTTGATACATTTGAGGTATTTGAACGTTTCTCGAACAAAAATCAAAGAACTCCCTAAGTCTATTGGCAAGCTTTATAACCTACAGACATTAAGAATGGAGGATACATGGAATCTTAAAACGGTTCCAAAGGAAATGGAAAATTTGATCAACTTGAGGCATGTTTAGATGTGGGTTTTTTGAAGTACCTTGAATGATGAATGAAGTCGTCTATTTATAGGAGCCTCGGGGCTAGGGTTTCGTAGAGAATATGCTGAGTTTATTCTCTACCCAAATTCGTAGGGATCGAGTCGGACTTAGATAATATTTGATTTAATGATATTATCTTCTCTTTATTGAAGATAATATCTTAATTAAATGATATTATCTCTTTTTATGAAGATAATATATGAATTAATGATATTATCTTCTCTTTATTATGATAATATCTAAATTAATGGTATTATCTCATTAAATAAAGATAATATCCCATTAATTAAGATATTTATCCCAATTAATTAATTAGCCAGATAAACTGGTTCAATTAATTAATTTAAGAGATAATCTTCTTTTCCACGTGGCGTGCCTTGATTGGAGACGAAAATATTTGCTCCCACACACATTATACCGAACAAGGCTGGCATGTCATGTCTCATTTACGATTAACAGGGATGTCTCTACTTAAGTCAGCAAAGAGCGAAGTACAAAGTCAGTAGGTATTGAAAACTGAAATCAAAACTCTCTCAATTGTCAATTGTCAATTCTCTTCTTTTCTTTCTCTTCTTAATTTGTACAGGTATTGCTTCCTTTGCTTAAAAACATCCAAGACGAGTAGTCATTGGCGGACTCAGGAAATTTTTAGAGAAGGGGCAAAATTTGAAAGGCTAAAAGCTATTATAAAAAAATATATATTACCAACTAATACCATCTAAAATTCGTAGCTACATGTACATGCGGCCTTCATTTGTACCCTTCCACAAGCCTCAAACTCCTAGTTCCTACCAAAATTTTAAAGGGCGATATCCTTTTGGTGGCTTAAAGTCAGGTGTGAGCCTTGAGATATTGAGACGTAAGCCTTTCATAACATGAATTTTTTTTCCTTCTAAGAAATACGTTTAAGTTTTCATATTAGGCTAGACTAATGTAATATCGAATAATGAAGATGTTCCAAAAAAATTAATAAAGGTTTTACTACAGACAAAAGGCACCATTGCATTTAAAATAACAAAACCTAATAATATGATTATGAGAGAGTACTATTGCTCACGATGACATGACTTGAAAGGAAGGGATGGAGAGCATCCATCGTTCCATTCTTTATTATTTTTTTTTAAGATCTGTCTTAGATTATCTTCAGGAGGCCAAATCGATTTCTGACCAGCAAGTTTCCATAGGAGAACCAGTCTCTGATACAGACTTGGTTAACACCGTTCTTCGAGGCCTTGGTGATGGGTACGAGATGTTGGTGACAACTCTTGAGAGCCTAAACACTCTTCCTGATTTTAGTGCTCTACGATCTCGTCTTCTGACTCAAGAGTCCCTCCATCGACCTACCATTTCCTCTTAATAGGTTGCCTTGCTTGCTTCCCAGGGTACCTCCTGGCCTTTCTTCTCAAATTATGATTCACGAAACAATAACAGGCACAGTAATTGGAACCACAGGAATAATGGTCGTCGAAACAACTCTGGTTCTCGTTCCTCGGCTCTTGGTGTTTTGGGTACAACACCCACCGCCTCTTGTCAGCTCTGACATGGCTCAAATCATTTTGCTTTGATATGTCCTATGCTCTCTCAGTTTGCCCGTCCACATGTGCCCACTCCTTGCACACTGCATTTGCTAGATTACATATTGCAGGACAGCTGCAAACCCCTCATTCACCTGGTCCCACTTATACCACTCATTCTTTGCATGACCCTTCTTGGTTGCCAGCATTCACATGATTGGGAATCTGAGCCTTCTCCAGCAATGTCTCCCGAACAATGGTCATGATACAGTTCACCATGGCAATGGAGATCAAATGCTTATTTCCTATACGGGTAACATGTCACTCTCCATTGGCTCCAACTATGTCCAATTAAACAATGTTTATGTGATTCCTTTCATGCGTAAAAATCTTCTGTCTATTGCACAACTATTTTACGATAATAATGTTTTGTGTGCCTTTGATTCTCAACATTTTTGTATTTTTTATCGCTCTAATGGTTCTCTCCTCTTTCAGGGCCTATGTAAGAACGGTCTCTACAAGCTTCCATCTCTTCCTTCTCGTATTACGTGTTTATCTGCTTCTCTTCAGTCATCATCTATATGGCACAATCGCTTAGGTCATCCCTTCTAGTAAAATAATGTCATTTTTAGGCAAAAATCACTTGTTAGGTTCCCAATTTAAATTCCAAAAATCTTTATGTAAAGGTTGTGCTTTGGGTAAATCCACACAACTTCAGTTTAAAAATTCTAATGAAACACGCACTGATTCTCCTTTTTCTCTTATGCATTCTAATGTTTGACAAACTCTTATTTCTTCTGTTAAAGTCTATAAATATTATGTGTTGTTTACTGATGATTTTACTCGATTTACTTGGCTATATTTCATGAAACATAAGTCTGAGGTTCTTTTCCATTTTAAGAATTTTTTGTCATACATTACGACCCAATTCTCTACTTCCTTAAAACAGTTTCAAAGTGATGGTGGCAAAGAATATGATAACGAGGCATTTCGAGCACCCTGCTCCTCTTATGGAATTCATCATCGCTTTTCTTGCCCTCATACTCCTCAACATAATGACCTTGCTGAACCCAAGCACCGTCACATTGCTGACATGTCTCGCACTCTTCTTCTCTCGAGTTAGGTTCCTACTTGTCATTGGCTTAATGTCGTCTCCTCTGCTGTTTTTATCATCAATCGTCTTCCTTCACATGTTCTTCACTGGTCTTCTCCTTATTCTCGTCTTTATGGAAAAATTTCTTCATATGCCTTGATCGCACTACTGGCCGTCTCTACATATCTTGCTTTGTTCGCTTTGATGAGCATTCATTTCCCTTTGCTTCATAGAAATGTTTGCCTCATCCTAGTGAATGGGTAGTAGTCCCTGTTTCACCTAGTGTGCCCCCTCATGCTACTTTACCAAATCCCACCTTGCCATCTGCTACAGAGGCATCATCTTCCCCACACGTGGCCCCTATTTGGACATACTAGCACCGCCCACATCCACCTCATGATCCGCAGTCTCATTCTGCATTATCCTCTCCTACAGCTCCCCAGCCCACTGTTGATAGGTATACTTCTGATTCTGGTTCGCATGTTGTTGTGTGTCATCCTATGCTTACTAGCTACCAGGCTGGTACTTTTCACCCTCGAGTTCATACTAACGGCACCATTCGGTATCCTATTCCCAGTGCTTTGTTGTCTCATGCTTCTCTTACTCCCGAAGAACCAACTTGTTTCTCGCAGGTTGTTCATTTTCCTGAATGGCGTGAGGCCATGGTTATTGAATTTAATGCTCTTCTCAAGAATCAGACATCGGTTCTTATTCCTCCTTCTCAGCAACAAGTGGTTGGATGTAAGTGGGTTTTTAAGCTTAAACGGAAGTCAGATGGGTTTATTGAGAAGTACAAGGCTTGCCTTATTGCTAAGGGGTTCCATCAACAACCTGGTATTGATTTTGATGAGACTTTTAGTCCTGTGGTGAAGCCCACAACAGTTCGAACCATTCTAGCTCTGGCAGTTTCCTTTGGTTGGCCTCTTCGTCAACTGGATGTGAAGAATGCATTTCTTCATGGTTATTTAGACATTATTGTTTTTATGTCTCAACCTCCAGGGTTCGTTGACCCAACTCGCCCTACTGATGTATGTCGGCTTCATAAAGCCATTTCTGGTCTCAAGCAGGCTCCTCGTGCTTGGTTTCAGCGACATAGTGGCTTTTTACTCCAATTTGGGTTTGTTCAGAGTCGAGCCGATCCCTATTTATTTATCTTTGGCCATTCTTATGACATTATGGTTCTCTGCTTGTATGTTGAAAATATTGCTCTGACAGGGAATCAGCCATTTCTCATCTCCTCATTTGTTCTTACACTTGGTCAAGAGTTTGAACTTACTGATATGGGTCCATTCTCTTATTTCTTGGGGATTGAAGCCACCTCTACCATCTCTGGCCTCCTTCTCTCACAAACCAAATATATTGTTGATCTTCTCAAACGACATTCCATGACTGATTGTAAGCCTTGTAGTACTCTGATTTGTGCATCTCGTCAGCTATCCTCTCTTGCTAGTGAGTTACTTTCTGATGCAATTGAGTATAGGCAGCTTGTGGGCTCCCTTCAATATCTCACTTTCACTAAACCCGACATGTCCTTTGATGTTCATCATATTGTTCAGTTTATGAGCGCTCCTCGTTCTCCTCACTTGGTTGCAGCTAAGCGTATTCTTCATTATTTGAATAGCACTCTTGGTTTTAGTCTTTCCTTTAGTCGATCTCCGAAGAGCACTCTTAGTTTTGGTCTTTCCTTTCGTCGATCTCCGAGCCCCTTTACTCTTCGTGGTTTCTCTGGTTCTGATTGGGCTGGTTGTCCTGATACTCATTGTTCGACCACTGGTTTTTGTGTGTTTGTTGGTTCCAATCTTATTTCTTGGTGTGCTAAGAAACAATTGACAGTTTCTTACTCCTTTGCTGAGGCTGAATATTGTTCTCTAGCTCATGTTTGTGCAGATACTACATGGATCTCTCATCTCCTTCATGAGTTGGCACTTCCTCCTTCTGTACCAACCTTATTGTTGTGTGACAATCTCGGCACTATCTATATGGCTTCCAATTCGATGTTTCATGCTCGCCCTAAACATATTGAACTCAATTACCACTTCATTTGGGAGCGCATTATCTCTGGCTCTCACCGAGTTCAATTTGTTTCCTCTTCTGATCAGTTCGCTGACATCCTCACCAAGGGCCTTTCTACACATCGTTTCCAACTCCTTCGTTCAAATCTCGTCTCTTCCACATCATCAGATTTTGGGGGGGAGTGTTAGACAACATCCCTAATTTATAGCTAATTGATGTATATACCGTTTATATCTCTCCAGTCAACTATATTAATTATCAATCCCTATAAACTAGGAATTCCTTTATATATATTTTAGAAAAGTTGATAGAGGTCCAAAAATCCAACCCAACTAACCAATAGTTGGGTCTAGTCCTCGAATTATTATTTATTGATACAAGTCATTTGACTAGTTTGCCACGTAGATTACATTCCATTTTTGACATGTTGATTCAAACTTTTGTATTTAACTTTTTTGTATTTAAATTTTTTGTTCCTATTATATCCCTATTGTCTAAAATGAGTAAGATGAGAATTTATATGTCATAATGATTAGATTTGATCATGTACAATTAAAGGAATAATTACATTTTGAATGTAAATGTCGAACCTTCATTTTTTTTCCTTGAATTTAGCTTATTAACCAGATGCACGCTTTTCTTTCTTGCTCCTCATCTCTATCTTCTTCTTTCTCCATTTCTTCTTCTTTTCTTCATTTATATATACCCTATGGTATAGAGTGTTGATCTTGTACGGTCAATTGACAATCTACACATTGCCACATATAATTCTAAAGCCTCCTCATGCTGATGATTTTGAATGTAACCCAAGATCATGGCATTCCATATTACAAGATTCCTTTCCCCTTTCGTTTTCTTCTAAAAGTTGTAGGTAATTATTTCTATTTTTGTTCACCCTATGGTAGAGGTATAGTATATACTCTTGTAGATAAATTATCCTATGGTGTAGGTATATTATCATATTGCCTATTGCAAAGGTATATATTTGTTTTTTCATATTTTAGACAATGAATAATAGTATTTTATGTACATTGTTTTATAGGTAACATACAATTTTATTTGTCTATTTTTGTGTCTGACTTATAGGTAGTCTTCTAATTTATGTTCCTAACTTATATGTAGTATTCTAATTTATGTTCATGCCTTATAGGTAACACAATTTATCACTAAGTTTTTTTCGTTGTCAATAAGAACACTATTTACCTGTATGTTAGGTACATAATTTAATGTGGGTGTTTGCCTAATTTATTAGTATAATATGTGGGCCTTTACTTTCATTGATTATTTTGTATTTTACTCATATATTAGGTAAATATTATCAATGAAAGAATTCCAAATTTAAATTCTGAAATTTAATTACAAGTAAATAATTCATTAAATTTAGATTTTCAATATTTTCCTTATTTACCTCAAAGGGTAAAATCGACACAATAAAAAGAGTAATAAAAGTCAAAGGACCTACATCTAAAACAAAAAACGTTTGGACTAAACCCAATGACAACTAATCATTTTGAATCTAGATCTAAAAACCCCTTACAAATTAGAATTCGCCATATTTCATGCCTTGCTTTCTTACCCAAAAATAATACTTGAGAACCAACACTCAAGTCCTCATCAGCGGCTGGAGACCTCATCCTTACAACTATATTTCATAATATTATATTTCTTCACATAATTAACCAAACAAGAAAATGTTGGAGGTTTATGGTAAATATAAGACTAAGACATGCACAAAGCATACAAGTACAATCCTTATAGGTTTGGTTTGGATGTCGTCTCTTGTTGCGACCATTTGCTTTCTCTTCGTCCAATCTTTTAGAAGTTACTTTCACTATAAAATTCTCTTAAAATCGAAAAAATAATTGTTGTATAGAAATGTCATATATGGCAACTTCACTTAAGAATTTCTCCTAATTTTCAGTATATTTTATTTGACCTGGCCTCGTGCAAGGTCACCAACAATTATTGTTGGTGTGAATTTTTACACATCCTCAAGGATTAAGCCAATGATATGAGTGGTGGAAGTATGCCGGTTATAAGGAAAACAAGGCAACTTGGACTATCTAAATGACATTGCTTTTGTCACAAGCATTTTAGATTTTCACCTACCAACTATAAAGGTTACGTACCTACCCACCACTCTCCTACCTTGATTTTGATAGAGCCCATCGATTCTCTTAAAAACCATTTGAGAGACCAACTCTCTTGCCACCATTTCAAGCCTATATAAAAACCCAATTCCCTCCTTTCAATTCTCAAACTTTAAACATACCAGTACTTCCTTTGTCTAAACCCACAACCTCTCTCTCTCTCTATCTCTCTCTCTCTCAGCATGGGTTATGTAGTTTCCAAATCCACCGTTTGCACTCTTCTCACATTCACATTGCTTTCATATTTCACCAAAGTCTCAAGCTCTCATCTTTCCCTCCCTCTTCCTCCAACTTTCTCAATCATATTCCTCCCACTAATTCCCATTATTGCCTACTTCTTGATCCACTTCATCTCCAACCATTCCTCAAATCTTCCTCCAGGTCCTCTCTCCATCCCAATCTTTGGCAATTGGCTCCAAGTTGGCAATGATTTAAACCATCGCCTTCTTGCATCCATGTCACAAACCTACGGCTCCGTATTCCTCCTCAAACTTGGCTCCAAAAACTTGGCTGTCGTATCAGACCCCGCCCTAGCCACCCAAGTCCTCCACAACCAAGGCATAGAGTTTGGCTCCCGCCCTCGAAACGTGGTGTTCGACATATTCACCGGCAATGGACAAGACATGGTCTTCACCATCTACGGGGATCACTGGCGTAAAATGCGTCGAATCATGACGCTGCCATTTTTCACTAACAAAGTTGTGCAGCATTACAGCAACATGTGGGAGGTGGAAATGGACCAAGTTGTGCATGATCTAAACAAAGATGAAGGAGCGAAGACAGAAGGGATAGTAGTTAGGAAGCGTCTGCAATTGATGTTGTACAATATTATGTATAGGATGATGTTCAATGCCAAGTTTGAATCACAAGAGGACCCTTTGTTCATTGAAGCTACCAGGTTTAATTCTGAGAGAAGTCGGCTGGCTCAGAGCTTCGAGTATAACTATGGTGATTTCATTCCTTTGTTGAGACCATTTCTAAGAGGGTACTTGAACAAGTGCAGAGACCTGCAGAGTAGGCGGCTGGCTTTTTTCAACCATTATTTTGTTGAGCAAAGAAGGTAATTTCCATTTTTTTTTCTCCTCAAATTTGTGTTATGTATGTTCGAACTTAAGAGTAATGCTAGCTAGTGATACCACGTTGGTTACCACACCTCTTACGGACTATATAGTTAGATAAGTCGGTTTTAATGTGAAAGATATGATCAGTAATGTGATCAGTAAATGTGGTACAAATAGTTCTTTCACGTAATTAATGGTTTTTATATCCGCTTTGATCTAAACAAGTTACATAAGCAAAAAAATTTGTGTTTACAGGAAAATTATGGCTGCCAATGGAGAGAAGCACAAGATAAGTTGTGCCATCGACCACATAATAGATGCTCAAATCAAGGGGGAAATCAGTGAAGAAAATGTGCTCTACATTGTGGAGAACATTAACGTTGCGGCAATAGAAACAACACTATGGTCCATGGAGTGGGCCATAGCTGAGCTAGTCAACCATCCAACCATTCAAAGCAAGATCCGTGATGAAATCTCAATCGTCCATAAAGGAGCTCCAGTAACAGAATCCAACCTGCATGAGTTACCATACTTACAAGCCACGGTAAAAGAGACATTAAGATTACATACCCCAATACCTTTGTTAGTACCTCATATGAACCTTGAAGAAGCAAAGCTAGGAGGGTACATCATCCCCAAAGAGTCTAAGGTGGTTGTCAATGCATGGTGGCTGGCCAACAACCCTGCATGGTGGAAAGACCCTGAGGAGTTCCGACCGGAGCGGTTCTTGGACGAAGAATGCGGTACGGAGGCCGTGGCAGGAGGGAAGGTCGATTTTCGGTACTTGCCATTTGGCATGGGAAGGAGGAGCTGCCCCGGGATCATACTTGCATTGCCAATCCTAGGCCTTGTCATTGCCAAATTGGTGTCAAATTTTGAGATGAAGGCTCCTCAAGGGGTGGAGAAGATTGATGTGAATGAAAAAGGAGGGCAATTCAGCTTACACATAGCAAACCATTCAACTGTTGTATTCAACCCGATCAAGGCATGACTTGATAACAAATCTGTTTAATGGTTGATCAAGATTTAAATGCTAAAGCAACATATAAATGTTCTGTGCTACTATTGGTAATTTCCATTTTTCCTTTATGTACTCCGTTAGGAAATAAAAGCTCTCTTTCGTTATACAATTATAATTTATATATTATGTTGTCAGATTATCAATAATCACTATTTCATTATTGAATATTATCAAATTTTCAAACATAACCATTTGGCATTGTTAAATGAATTCAGGTCTTTGCACAACTTGAGAATCCATTTAAGCTTGTTATACAAAACTTGTTTCGAAGGTTAATTATGTTGATGGTTATCAAACGAACCCTCGGTTTCTTTGAGATTAAAAAGGAAAGATGAAGTTATTTGGATTGTTGGCTTTAATCATCATACTACAAATTCGATTGAATGCTCAAATCCAATTAAACATAGTGGAATCTCCATTTGGGTCCAACCTGATATTCATCCATGAATCATGGATAATAAAGAGGGCCCAAACTCAAGCAGATTATCGATAAAAAGACTTCCAACATCTTTAATTTTCATTAATGCTTCTATAGTTTTATTTTTCCACAAAATAAAAGAAAGTCCATTTTTTAAAATTTGAAAAATGTGGATACAATTGATGGGAAAAAAAAAAAAAAAAAAAAAAAAAAAAAAAAAAAAAAAAAAAAAAAGAGAAAAAAAAAAAAAAAAAAAATATATATTTGGCAAAGAAAGAAACATGATACAACAAGAACAAAAACACACTACCGTGAAGGAAACCTTTGTCTCCAGCATGCATGTGATGGCCTGCGGGAAGAAATCTACAGATAAAGGGAGTTCGCAAACATGATACCTCGCCGAAGGCTTTCACTTGCTCCAGCAAATTTCTCCTCTAAAGCAACTTCTCCTACAGCATGAGCGGCAGTACGCAACTGAAAAAAGTCCAGTCCGTTAAAACTGTAAGATAATTTCTAATGTTATCCCCATTCTGAAGGAATTAATATATGGGCACATTTCTTGGGAATTAAAGTCGGTGTTTCCGAAATTTCCATGCATAACTAATCAAGATGCTACACAGAAAACTAACCCTACCAGTGGTGAAGTTAGCATATACAAAACTTTTACTCGAAGAGCCAGAGCAAGTTAAGCTACACTCCCTTTTCAGTGTTGGCTACCAATTGCCCTATGAAGAGTTAAATTTCATCATAACCCAGATCACAATAACTATAAATGAAAGCTAATAACCAAGCCCAGGTCCTGCCCAAACTCTATTACGCCTGGCAGTAAGGTGATCTGAGAAAGGACAGACAGCTGTAAATAAGGCCACAGCAGTAAACACTTGTACATGTTTTTTTTCTCACCCCTGGACTTACCAAATTTGTCTCATAAAGCCTTGATGATTAACCGAATCTACTGTAGTATCACCAATCATAAATGTTAGTTTTCCCGGTGTATTATAAATGTTATCTTGGTCAAATAAACTTCCACTCCTTTCAAATGGGTTCTGTAGTAAAAGAGGCCCTTGAATCCTCACAAAACCAAATTATGAGATATGTTGTGCTTCCTAACAAAAGCATTTTCTCAATCAATCAGAAAACTTTAGTACAAACACAAGGGTATTTCAAGCCTCAATTCAAGTTCCTAATTTTTGTCTTTCTTTTCAAAGCAGAAGCTATATGAGTATATACCCAAGATACAAAGTGAGATCTACCACCAATTACTACACAAACAAACCCATGAGAGCTCGGAAGACCCCAAACTTACTTGTATGGTTTACCCTAATAACCACAAGATCCTGTTTACAATTGCAATTCTGGGATTTGAAGGAAGGTAGAGACACTACTCGAATTTTAATCTCTATCAGAAAATAAATAAACAAATAAAAAAGACTTTTATGCGAGGGTGTTCTGGAATCTCACATACATGCTACCAAATATTTACTACTCAAATTTTATGCAAAATTATAGTGGAACATTGCAGTGCACACACTAATAGCTTACTGACTCGGCTATATGTTCCAAAAGACAATCATAAGCATTATAGATATCTAATTCATTCTTTTTCATAGCAATTCAAGTCACGTGCCAAAGATTCCTCAGTGCTGATACCCAATTAGTCAATTGAAGAAGAATCTATCATGCAGTTTATACATGCATTCCACCACTTCTATGAAACAATTGTTTTCTACCATCATAGTTCTTCATGATCATTTGATGCAAAGGAACTTGAATTGGAAAAATTGAAAACCCTCTAAGTAGGAAGCATGCAATACTTCCTCACATCACTTTAGGTTATATTTAACAGAACGAAAAAATGAAAAATACTATACCTGATTCAAAAATTCATCAAGTCTTCTAGCACTTCTAATGATACTACCCTCAAATATATCTGTCATTTGTGTAACATCCGCAAAACTTGCACCCTGATGAAATATTTATTAGAAAAAGAGAAAGGGAAAGAAAAGTAGTCCTTATTAAACAAATTATGGCTTGAAAACAATCAAAGGGTTAGAAGTTGAACCCTCTAATAAAAAAACTAACAAAGTTGAACCGTCCAAGCATTACTACTTCCAATAACCCAATATACTACATTAGACAAACTAGCATAGTCAAAAATGCCAGAAAATGATTGGACACCAATCATAAAGTAACTCAAACATATCCACTGTATGAGCAACAGACAAATAAAATTATGTTGCACGAGTAAGATGAAGAAACAATCTGTCATTTCTATCTTGTAAAACATTCCCGCCTTTGGGACTTACAGTTTAATATCTATTACCCACATGCAGCATCCCATGGAGGTTGAATCATAAAGAGATTCACAAGACTAAGTTTTCATCATAACAACAATGGTACAAGAGTCATAAGTATAAATAAAATAACCCTTTGTAAAAAAATAAAATCAAATAAGAAAACGTTTAGTTACCAATTGCTTTCCTGATTAACATTTCAAGCATATCAAAGCATAAATATAAACCCTTCAACTATGATCACCTCAAATGACTTATCTTAAATCCCAACCCACAATTATACCCATCACACATTTACTTATAAGTTTCACTTGATATCTCAATCAATTTGAAGTTATTTCTTTGCACCACTTCTATCATCAATTATCGAGGTTACCAACACATAGCCATGAAAGAGAGAATTTCATGCATGGAAGCAACAAATTGTGTCACATAATAACACACTAACCTTCGACCAACAATAAATCACATCCATCAAGTATGGCCTCACTGTTGATTCCACATACTCATCAACGTTCACTTCTAATTTGCATTCATGTTGTATCTGCAGCCATATAGAGGTATTACTAGCTGTTCATAATAAAAAATAGATAAATAATTTACGCATATGACCAGTATGTGAAACTAAACATTATAACACCTCTGCGATTCTTCTTGCACTCTCTTGGAGTTGTTGTAATGGCCTAGCAAGCTCTGTCCTCAATTGTATCTGCTCATTCGATTTATCTCCTGGAATAAAACAACTTGCAAGAGCCGCAATTTGATGATGATCCAAATCGTTGAACGTACCTGTTCAACATACAGCATTTATACTTACAGAACGCTGACACAATATTGATGTGAGGGCTGAACAAAGGTGTTTTAAACTGATAAGTCGACCAGCTTCACTGCCCCAGTGGGCTTAGCTAAGCCCAAAATCAGCTTTATTAGCTTTAAGAAGTTCTCAATCTTATCATATGTTTCTATTGTTATTGCATTGGCCAAATTGTCCGATAAGAGGCCTCAAGTAATAAAAGCTTTTGCAGGCTGGTGAAAGGAAAAGTGCATGGCAACTACCATTAAACATCAGTTCAGTAACAAGGAGTTCATCTCCTGTGTCTATCAAGCAGGCTGCTCGCCCCTTTAACTGGACAACATCCTCAGTATCAATGTGACCAAGCTTCTTCAATACTCGCGAACGGTTCTTAAGTTCATCACGAAACTTTTGAAGCTGCATAATTAATGGAAATCAAATTAACCAAAGAAACAGTTAGGAAAACAGCAGAGTTGAGTAGGCATACTCTTTTAAAAATTTTGGTACATGCAACATCAAAAGGTCAGTGTAACATTGAACCCTCATCCCATACGAATCATTACACTCTGTATGGTTCTACCACATGTCAGAACTGCTTAAGACTGGACTGTCCAAATCAGGCATACCTGGGACTCACGCATCTTGGACTTCAGTTGTTGAATTTCATGATCCACCTCTGCTTTCCGTTGAAAACATTTAATCTGCTGAACATCTTGAGACTGCAGTCACCAAATAGTAAGAACATTGGGTGATGGTGAAGTAAATTCCTAGAAAATAATTTTTTGTCCAGACAGTACAATGCCTTTGGAATTTGAAATACTTTAAATAATATGACAAACCTTATGCAGCGGATGTGCATATAATTTCTGTTCAAGGGCCTCTATTTGATTAACCAACTCAACAATTTCAGGATCTTCAATGCCCATATCCTAAAATTCAATATAAATTTTGAGAAATATATCACAGAAGAAATATCAAAGGTGGTTTAGTGAAAAAGGTATGACCATTTTTTTTTTTCATTTTAATTAAAGGTAAAAATGTTAGCAATTAAAAGGTAAGGTACAGGAAACTTTTGTAACAATATGGTAGAAAACAAAAGTCTTTTCATACCCCCAACGTACCAAAGACAGTGGATCATTACCTTTACAGGATTCAGCTTTGGAAGGCCTTGTGGAAAACGAGTTCCTAGCTCCTGGACTGCAAGCAGAATACTTTGCCTCGCCTCCAATGGCCGCAAATCAGAAGGAATGGATATTCTGAGTTTGCTTAGAGCAGAAATCAGGGGCAATTGGACAGGGACCTAAACCAGATGGATAGCAATATCAGAAACTCCAGAAAACCAGTTCAACTACTTGAAAACTTAATAAACCACATCTAAAATTTATAACTTCGTTGCTTCTCGTGCATGAACTTACTACATGCATTTCACCCTTTTCTCCAGGACGAGGAGGGCATGGTTTTGGTTGTGAACTGTTCTCACTTGAACCAGGAGAACAGTGAAGCAAAGTATCCACTATATAACCACCACCGCGTGAAGGCAGTGAGCCTAATGTGGATGACGGCTTTTTAACCACATTAACTACAACTCCCCAGCCCCAATCTGTACCACCTTCCCTAATCTTGACCTACAACAATCAAAACGCCTTCTGAATAAGAACAAGCAAAAACATGACCTGCAACCTTTGGAATATAAAATCAATAGCTGAAGCAACCATTGGCCTTAAGCCAGTGTATATACTATATAATGACAGCTGAACAAAGAAGCTTAAAGACAAGGCACAATATGAAAAATTCATATCAATAAATTATTAGGTAATACATCAATGTGAGAAGAAAAAGGTAAATATTTTCTTATTCTACCTATCAGAATAGCACTTGTACTCAGAAATACATATTTGAGAATTAAATAGAAATTAGGAGAAAAGAGTAGACCGCATTACTCAGTTCCAAAACTATTAAACAACATCTATAAAAATTAAATTACATACAACCAAGAGACCGCATTATTCAATTTCAATGCTATTAGAAACAACTAGATTATGATCACAATCAAATTTCAACCAGCTTGACCATTCTCGGCACATACCAGGCGACCAGGAAGAAGAAAATATAGAACTCTTTCAGGCCTCGTTATCTCTGTCATCATTTTCTTTTCAAGTTGGGCTATATCAAGTTTTATCTTATGATACTCAGCAACTTCAGCCTGCATATAAAACATTAAACTATAAGTATACAACACAAACAAGAAAAACATACATAATCACAATGGAAAAGACTACCTCTCCTGACGCATCAAGTATTGCCACTTCCTGCTCAAGATTTGAAACCTTTTTCCCTATATCAGGTAAAGCCTAAATAAGAGAGAAAGATCCGAAGTGGTCAGTCACTATGCACCAGGTGGTTGGGTGCAGTACAAATAAAATATGTGATTCAGTAGAAACCTTTTCGTGCTGAAATTGGTGGAATGAATTCTTTATCACATGTTCAGCTGTGAATTGGCCTTCCGCACGGCTCAGCAAATTTAAAATTGAGTAGTAGCTGAGTCTGAAAGTACTAACTAAAGGAGCTGGTTTACCCAAAACCATGTCCTTGAGTGTGTTCATTTCCATCTGCAAGAAGTAACAATATAAACATTCATTTCATGACCTAAGCTTGTTCTCAAACATCACACTGGGCTGTGATTTTCAAGAAAACAAAAGAACTCTTTTTCTCCTTTCACCCTTTATAAATATGAATTTAGCTCTAAAAATATACAAGAATAAAACATAACAAAGCAACAAAAAATCTGAAGGTGACTAAATGGAAACTTCAACATATGGAAGGACTTCTAATGGTTAATGTATAATGATCAATTTCTCAATTTATGAATCAATATAGAACTTAGTGAGTGGGACTTGTATACTACAGAGAGATAAGTAGTGGTGGAATCACCTGCTCATCAATCATTATGATACAAATACCACGATCATCTTTGCCACGACGCCCAGCCCTTCCACTCATCTACAGGAATTACAATAACTGTTAATAATTTAAAATATATATCTAAGCATGCAGCACATACAAATATACAACCATGTCTCTTTCACTTATTGTTTCTTCTAAAGAAAAAAGCAGCGAAATTTTCACTTACCTGAATGTACTCACCAGATCCTATATATCGATGACTATCACCATCCCACTTCTTAACAGCTGTGAAAACAACAGTTTTTGCTGGCATGTTTAATCCCATTGCAAACTGTCACCAACGACAGATATTAATAAGTTAATCAATATTAACATAGAAACTAAACAAACTACAGCTATAAACCAAAACTTTAGCAAATGACACAGAAAAGCGAGAAAAGAATGCTTTAAGAGATGTTCTTACTGTCTCAGTAGCAAAAAGTGCCTTTACAAGGCCTTCCTGGAAAAGAAGTTCAACCAGTTCCTTGATAACAGGAAGAAGGCCAGAATGATGAACAGCAATGCCTCGCTGAAGGAGTGGCAACATTAACTCAATAGCAGGCAACTGCCTGTCTTCCTCGTTTAAGCAGAGCACTGCCTTACGAAAAACATGTTCAACATCATCCTTTTCTTCTTGGGTGTTAAAATCAAGCTTAGACATGGACATCGCATGTTGTTCACACTCTCTTCTACTGAAGCTGAAAATTATAACTGGCTGAAATTTCCGTTCCATTATCATCTGAAATTTGAGGAAGAAAATTGTAACTAAATAAATGAATGAATGTAGGAAGAAAGAAAGGCATATGAATAATGTCAATTGGAGAAGGCACCAATGATGGTAGGTAGATGCATAAACAGGTCAGCCAGAGTGACATCAAGAAATGTAAAATAACATCTCACAGAAAATGTTTAGTACATCATGGCCAAAACAGGAGGACAGTAACTCCTATTCTACTGCAAGTGCAATAAGACGTCCAGAGTAAGAACGATGTAGCAGAAGTGAGGGAAAACATTAACACCTATTATTTTCAGGAATCTTTCAATCGCCCATTCCAATAGATAAAAGTTTGCAAAGGTAATGCTTGGCAAGGACCTGTCTAAAAGTTCCGCTCCAACAGCCCTTAGATGGCAAGAGTAGACTATTTGCTAACATTACACATGATAAACCCAACCCTTAGGCAATTTGCCAAACCCGCTACTAAAGAAAACATTTGGCTCTGAAAACCTTTAGTGTTCTACTTTTCATTTCGTTTCTTCTCTCTTTGTTTTTAATAAGTATGTCCTACTTGATACCCTAAATGACCAAATTACTTTTCGGGCAAGCATATTATATTAGACCAGAAAACTGCCATCCAGATTCTCATTTCTATCCACCAGTGAAGATGAGCACTTAAAAGAAACAAACATTGCATCTTTGCCAAAAATGGTCCAAACTTGCCATAAATAAACAACACCATGCAACTAGTACTAATAAAAGATTAAACGATGTCAGGTCAGAAAATTCCATACTCCTCCATAGTAGCATGTACAAAACCTTTTATTGTTAAAACTGACCATCCCACCAACATTCATTGACATCAATGAAAGTTTTTTTATATTGCTCACCAAAATAAGATGCTTCAGGAAAACCAAACTCTCTCTTGGAAACCGTAGCTTTAAAAGTGAAGAGATTTCTCCAAAAAGAGAAACATACTCGACAAATATCAAGAAAAAAAATAACAATATGAAGATGTCGTTAAAAAGTTAAATCCACCAACAATGGTGCATTTTCTTGTGCATATAGGATATTGAATTAAATGCATGGCCATACAAAATCTTAAATTATTGGTTAATAGAGCACCATAGGTACTATTACGAGTAAAAGTTATGCTGGTAAGAGAAAGGAAAAGGGAAAATGGACTGCAGTACTAGGCCAGCTATGTTTGAACAAATAAGAAAACCCACCCATCAGTATAACACAAGAAGGAAGAGCAAAAGTTAAAGATGAAGAGCGCACCTTAACAATTTTGAAGATATCAGAACCCCCAGATGCAGTCCCACCTTTTGCAGTTCTCCCACTTGCCTTGCCATTTGAACTCCTGTGACCATCACTTTTCTGCTTTGAAAAAGTATCATGCAGCTTCACAAAATTTTCCTCCCTGAACTGTTCATTCTCGTCCACCACAAGATACAACCCATTCCCACCCACTGGAAAAACGTAATGCTGCAGAGGAGTTGGTCGAAAATCTGTGTACACCACATGGCAAGGCTGTTTGTGCAAATTACAAATCCACTCTGCAAACTCAGTGGCATTGGACATTGTGGCTGAAAGAAAAACCATTTTAACAGCTGGAGGCATAAATATAATACTCTCTTCCCAAACAACCCCTCTTTCGCGATCCTTCATGTAATGAATTTCATCAAAGATAACCCAGGCAACTTCCTTTAAAACCTCTGAACCCCTGTAAAGCATTCCCCTAAGGATCTCAGTTGTCATGACCAAACAACTAGCATTAGGTGAGATTGTAACATCTCCAGTCATCAATCCAACATCTTTAAACTCCTGGCTGAGCTCTCTATACTTCTGATTGCTCAAAGCCTTCAGTGGTGAAGTATATATAACCCTCTGCTTATCTCTAAAAGCCATGGCAATTGCATACTCTGCGACTGCAGTCTTACCTGCTGAAGTATGGGCAGAAACCAAAACCGACTCATTCCGTTCTAAGCATGCCACAGATATCTGCTGAAATGGGTCAAGGGTAAATTCATATGTCTTGGCCGCCTTGCCATTATACACAGGATTTGAGAGGGTTCCATGAACCGACTCATCCTTGGTCGAAGTGTACTCACTGGGAACTGCAACCTCATGCACACATGTTCGGGTCAAATGGCGTCGTTTCTGGGGAGATTCATGGATGGGGTTTTCTGTGATCTCTGACGCTTCAGGCTCTTTTCGTTTTGCAACCGTTGGAGATTCTTCCATTCCTAAAATTGAATCCACTTTAAGCCAAACTGAACAAAAGTCTCCTATTAATATTGAGTTTTTCTTCTTCTACAAAAATTTGAAAAAGAAAACATGAAGGAAAGTGGTGTTTGTTCACAAAAGAGTAATTTTTTTAATAATTGAATAAATATACTGTGTCAAATCATCAAGCTACACAATACTTGCATTATAAAATCGTCAAAAATATTCCAGAAATACAAATACAGTAGAAATTCATTTAAGAAAACTACTTTGGATTTCAGGTATCAACAGCCAATTCCTAAGGAACCATAAACCTGTGACCAGCGTCAACTATAGAAGATTCAGATTATTTAAACGAGAGAATAAAAGAAGAACAGAGAAACAGAAAACAGAAAAACGTCCTTTAAAATGAATCAATGTTTTGAAATTGGCTTACCTGAAACCGAGTTTTCTCAGCGACCCAAAGCCCTAGCTTGACATAAAGGAGAACAGATTAGGGTTTTATTCGAAGAAGCTAATTAGGGTTTTACAGCGGCTATTCGGAGAGCCGCCCAATTAGAGGGCCTTATTGAGTCTTTTTTTAACCGAAGCTATTCAAAATTTACACGAGTTTTTAACCCAAAAATGAAAAAGCGGGAATAACTTCTTTAAAAGAAAATTGGAAAAATTGCTCAAGTTTAAACCTTTTGCCTACCTGGAAAAAAAAAACATTTCGTCGACTTTTTAGATTAACCAAATACAAATTTATAAATAAATCCAATCTTAGACATGTATTTATAAAAAAACCCAAGCACTATTTAAACATAAAAATACACCCAAAATCAACAATTGTATATTTTTTGAGTGTGTTTATAAATGGGTTTTGAGTGTGTGTAATGATGGGTTTTGGATGTTGGGTTTTTTTATAATTTCAGCCCTCATTTTGGGTGTTTTAGTGAAACTCCCTTAACCAAAAGGGTTAATTGGTGTACCTAATTTTTTATTTACCCCATATTCTTTTTTTTTAGAAAATTAAGAATATGAATTTCTTTTAATTTCCTCATTGCCGTCCAAATCTGCAACATTTCATCCAATTTGTCATTAAATATGAGCGCAAAATGGTCATTTTGTACATTAAAAATAAATAAAAACAAGAAAATTCAAATAATACTCTCTCTCTCTCTCTCTCTCTCTCTCTCTCTGTGCAAGTGTAGGTTGGGTTCTATGGGTGGGTGGCGGGAGGATTGGTCTGAGGGTGGAGGGTTATGGTCACATGGGGTATGGGTGGAGAAGAAAACCCAAGGGGTGGGGGGGTGGCGACCTGGGCTGGGGGGTAAAAAAATAGAAGGGATGAGGTGAGGGCAGGGGTCTTTAGGGTGGGGGATTGGTTTGGGAGTATAGAGTGGTGGTCATGGGGGAATGGGAGGAGAAGAAAAACTGAGAGGAGAGGGAGGGTGGGCTGGGTTCGAGGGATGAAAATACATAAGGGGGAGGTGGGGGGAAGGGTCTATGGGATTGGGGAATTGGTCTGGGAGTACAGGATGGTGGTCATGGGGGGAACGGGAGGAAGAAGGGAGGAGATGGAAGGGGTTAGCATTAGGTTTACTCTTTTTCTTCAATTTTTACCACACAAAAAAATATATATTTAATTATTTAACTGAAAATTGGATGAAATGTTGAGAATTTAGACGGTAGGGTAAATTGGCGGAAAAAAAAAGTTCATATCCTTAATTTTCTATAAATAAATAAAAATATATATAGGTGAATCGAAAGCTAGGTACAAGTTCAAGGGACAAATCACCAGTTAACCCTAACTAAAATTATAGTAGTGAAAACATGAATACAAATTGACAACCAAACAAAAAAAAACAAAACAAGAATACAGGACCAGTTTCACTGCCTACATAGAGTGAACATTAATCCGACTAAATTCAAACCTTAATGATCTTTTTGGTTTAATTTTAAGTATTAAAAAAGTCAAACGGTCTCAAACTGAATCAGATCATAATAATTTGGTTCAACTATGATTTTGAGTTTTTGAAAATCGACCTAAACCGAATCGGACCGATCTATGTATTTATGTATTTTTATTTTATTGTACATGTGTAGTTCTCTTTATTGCATACTTAGAGAGAATTATAACTAATAACTAGATAAGAATGTTAAGTTTTAAGTTTATCTTTAGGTAAACCAAACCATCAAACATTAGTTTAAGGAAACTACATAAAACCCCCTAAACTATAGGGTCATTTTTAAGTTCACACCCAATTTTAGAGACATTTACGAGTACATAATCAAACTTCCAGAAACCGTACAATTTGCCCCCTATGTTACACAAATCGTTAATAAATCTGTTAAATGTTGATGTGGTAAATGTGACTCCTAATTTTTCATGACGTGGACTTCCACATGGACGAAAAAATTAATAAAAATTCTTTTGTTGATTAAATTAATTTAAATATATAAAATAAGTTGCAAAGATGGGAATGTCACTATTTAAAAACTTAAATTGAAAATTAAAATTAAAAAAAGCCTTCTCTCATCCCACGATAGGATTAAACCAAAAATCCAATCTTGCACAATTGAAAAAAGGTACCATGAGCTTCGGCGAGATATGAAGAACGACAACGAGCTCTAGCGAGGTCTTGACAACGTCCCTTATGGAGTGTCGCGAAGACCCAACCACCTGGGTTTTGCATATCAAAAATTTCTAGGTCCAATGGAGTGGACGATGTCGCGCTGTAGATTGAGGATGATCTATCCGAGAGGGACAACAACGGAAGCGAGATAACCTACGAGCAACAACGACTCTACAGTTGCCAGATGACGTTGTGGATGATGGGTTCCCTACGTCGGAGCCTCACGAGTTAAGCAGCGCAAGCTGAGTCGCAAGTTAAGCCTAGCGAAGTTCCTTCCTTTATTTGTTTTCTATAAATCAAACATGGGGTAAATTGTAGGGTTTCCGGGAGTTCGAGCATGTACTCGTAAATGTCTCGAAAATTGGGTATGAACTTGAAAATGACCCTATAGTTTGTGGGGTTTAATGTAGTTTGTCCTTAGTTTAATTTGGTTCGATTTCCCCAATTATTTTTGCTAAAGTCAAATCAAACCAAACTATTATATTATAACTGGTTCGTTTACAATTTTATGGTAAAATCGATCCAATCCGGACATTGCTCTCCCTTAATAGTGCTTTTGTCAACCTCGTTATTGAGCTTGCTACAATCTGTTGTAGTTTGATTATCCATTAACTCTTACTCTAGTAATATTTCTTTTTATAATATTGGAACATGAGTTAAGTTCAAATATAAGACAAGAAACATTACATCTTGAACATGATATTAATGAGGGGTAATTATGTCATAATTGTCAACTTACTCCTTAGACAACTTTTTCGGTAAATTGAGAACTTAAACTATATGCAAAATGGCCAATATGGGACTCGACGTCAATTTTTTTGGATGTCCATCCAAATTTTTATAAACATTATTGGCAAATTCGTAATTTTAAAGAAAATAAAATTATATCTTTCTAAAATACTAAATAATAGTAAAAATGTATTTAAAAAATAGAAACAAGAGAAAACAAAAAACACCACCTTCATCAGCCTCTGATAAGCCCACCCCATGCACACCGAAGACATCAACGCTAGCTCATGTGACGTTTCACCTCCTCTCTCTCTTCCTCCACTTCTTTTTCTTTCTCCTCACATCCTCTCTCAATCTCCATCTTTTTTGTCTCTTCCTCCTAGCCCAGCTCCTCTCTCGATCTCCTTCCATCTATTTTTCTCTCTCTTCACCACTACTACAACATAAACCCAAACACAAAAAATAAAAAAAACCAAAACCACTCCTACAAAACCATAACAACTACCAATCTTATTGCGACCCACATATGAAGAACCACTTCTGCAAAACCCATACCCAACCAAACTAGCCTTCACGACCTAAACGAATCCTCCATACAAGATCGCACATCACCGCTAGTGCATCACCACTGTTCAATCCTTGGTCTATAATCTTCGACATCATTTGATCTTTCTACACTAGTCTAGCCACCAAATTAACATACTCACATCGTCAAACCACCACCATCAACAAACTCGCACTGTCAAGTCCTTAATCTACCAAAAACCTAGTTTAATGGGCAAATTGACAATTATGACATAGTTTAGGAAGGCATAACGATAGTCTGGGTGATCATGTAAGTATTGTTATGAGGCAAGAAACATGTTTTTTTTGGGTCAATAAACATGTTTTTCTTTGGTCATGGCACATGACATGTTTACCTTAGTTGTGAAGAATGTGACATGTTTGTTTTGGAGGCATGGCCATAATGCCCAACTAATTTCATAATTTCATTTTCGTGATTATGGATAATGTTAACCTCAAATAACCTTATCCCGTTTGTTAATGACAAATAATAAAGTTATATTTTCCTACCCAGAAAATGATAGCAACGGAAGTCCTTCTTGGGATGTGTGAATGTGGACTGTGGTAGCACGGTGACCTTTGCTTTTCTTGGTGGTCTTCTTTGTTTTTGTCCTGAGCTTTTGTTTTAGCGATTTCTTTGTCAAGGCAATTGTGTTGTGTATTTATTCTTCAACGAGTCCTTTTGATGTTTTGCCTTTTCAAAATGCCTTATTCTAAAGGTTGATGTGTATATTTCATTGTCAAGTTTGGTAGATTTTCCTGCATTTAACAGTCCTAGAATTTCAGTCATTGCATCGGCTGTGATCTTGAATGACTTGGTGCCAAATTTGAAAGACTTTGTAGCAAGATCAAACTACTTGAGCAGTTTTACTAAGTCGAGGTTCGACTTAATCATGTGCTTCATGTCAACTCTTCTATTGTAAAACGGCTCAATCAATTTCTAGAAATGTGTTTTCTAGATGAGTTCCTTTTACGTGTCATTTAGCTTATCTTTGACATTTGTAATGATGTTGTTGAACGCATTGACATTGCACCGAAACTGGACATAGTCCGGGTATGTTGCTTTTCATAATTTCACTTTGCTTTTGTCTTTCGAGATATTGATTTAATTCTTGGCTTTGGTTGGTTTTGAGCTTCCTTTTTTTGTGGTGACTATTCTAGTGTCATTTATGATATGAAACAAGAATGAAAACATTATTAGGACAAGTAAACATAAACTACAATGCATTAGAATAAACTGCAATGCAGAAAACAGAAACTGCAATGCAGTTTGGTGTTCTTTGCATTACAGTTTGTGTAAAACAAAAACTACAATGTAGCACCTAGTAACCATCATGCTAGAACAAGTAATAAAAGCATTTCAAAACCCAAAACATTGCATGCAAGCATAAACTCAAAACCCAAAACATAAACTACATTGCATAAACCCAAAACCAAAACTCAAAACATAAAGGACATTACATGCAAGCATAAACCCAAAATACAAAACAAGTAACAAAAGGTATTCAAAACCAAAATTATAAAGGAATACAATCAAATGAGCAACTAGAAACCAATAAAACATACAAAACAGTGCAAACAAACAATGCATATGAAATCAAAATTGAACAACTATGCAGTGTTTGATATTGACACACAATCTGAAGCAATTAAACAATCAATCAAATCAAAAATGAAGGTAGAAACTTCAATGCACTATCCTAAAAACACATGAATTAAACCAAACATAATGGAGTATGAAAAATGAACAACATTAGGACTAGTGAGGCCAAAACCCAAAACACAAAACATAAACTACATTGAATAAACCCAAAACATAAACTACATTGCATGCAAGCATAAACCCAAAAACTACTGTGTTATAGTGTGCCTTCCATGTGTTTGTTAAGATGCCCAAACCAAAAGTAGTTATTAATCCAAAGAGTCATGCACTTTTTCAAATGCAGAATCAATAATACCTAAAATTCCTAAAATTGTTATGTAGTTTGCTAAATAGGCGAGAAGATGTTAGAAAGGAAGGCAAATGTGTTAAACCCATTTTTTTTTTTTAGGGGTCTGATGTGTTAAGCTCATTAGGCACTACAATGTAGTTTCTAATTTAGTGAGGGAGTGAGAGAGAGAGTTTCTTACATAGTTTCCAAATGCGTTGCAATGTCTTTTTGTAGATGTCTGCTTTTCAGAGTTTCTGATTTTTTTTTTCGATTTCAAAGAGAAATTTGAGAGCAAAATGGTGAGTGTTTTTGCGATGTTTTCAGAGTGAAGTGACGAAGAAGAAATGAGGGGAACGCGTTTGAAGTCGTAGCCTGAGTTCCGATTTTGATGTCGTAGCAGTTTTTGTTGTCGTTTTGGGCTTTGGCTGTAGGAGTTGATGTTGTTTGAAAGTGGAAACTGATGTTACTTGTGTTTAGCTTGTAGGAGTTGGGCTGGGCTCACAGATCAGTGGACAGCTGGAGGTTAACCTCATATGAAATTAAAGAATTATTTATAATGTATATATATATAAGCTGTAATGGCAATCATTGTTATTTGTATGATTTGTTAGTTGTAGTTTTGTAATTTGACGCTAATTTATTAGTCATTGACCTCAAGTAAATTATGTGAAATTAGTTTCCTATCTATCACAATATGGAACTCCCTATTGATTTTAAATTGAAGCTCCCTAAAATATATGGAGTGCCACTTGGAAGGACAATTTTAGAGCAACCTTTTTCTATTGGATGTGTGTTTTCATCAACAGTTCTATTTTGTTTTTCAATTTGTTGTCTTTATGTTTTCGTTGTTGTTTCCCTTCTCCTGGTTAGAATGGTTTGCCTTGTAATTGAATTTCACATTCGTAGCCACATGTAATTTTTTGTACATGCTTATGAGTTGGTGAAAGCTTTTTGTTACTTTAATATGATAGGCTCCTTTTACAATGAGCATACTAAAATATTTAAATTTTAGGCTTTATAGCAAATTCTTTTTGGCACAGTATCATCGTAAGGTGTAAAATTTATTATAATTGTACTTAAATTATATGGTTTAGTAAATGCACATGAAACCAAATCAACATACTCACATCGACAAACAACCACCATCAATAAACCCGCATTATCAAGTCCTTAATCTACCAAAAAATCATTTGAGAGGCAAATTGACAATTATGACATAGTTTCGGAGGGTAAAATGACAGTTTGAGTGATCATGTAGGTCTTATTATGAGGCAAGAAACATGTTTGCTTTTTGTCATGGCAGAGGACATGCTTACCTTAGTTGTGAGGTATATGACATGTTTGCTTTAGGGGCATGGCCATCATGTAGTGATCATGGATAATATTGACCTTAAATAACTTCAGCCCCTTTATTAATTATAGCAGCGGACGTCCTTCTTGGGATGTGTGGATGTGAAGCATGCTAGCACGGTAACCTTTGCAGTTGTGAGCACTGACGGACCCACAAAGGCACAAAAAGGTGCAGTTGCACCTCCCTTCGCCCGTAAAAGCCTTAGAGGTACCATATTTGCCCCTCTACTCTAGTGCCTACCAACTGCTCGAGAAAATGTCTGAAAGATGTTCTTGTTTTGCTCGAGAGATTGTCTTTTATTTTATTTCTGCTTGTTAGCTCGCGTGCAAACTCACTTTAGGGAGAGGCGGAGGTGTTTTGCCTGAACCTATCATTGTTTTGCAAATTTCAGGTATTGAGGAAGTGTCTAACATAGGTGGTGCGCGAGGCAAAGAAGACGACCTTCTTTTTTCTCAAATAATTTGACACAAACAGTGTCGTTTGCATTATTGTTGTGATTCTTTTTCATTAATGAAGCAATCTGTTTTGGCTTTGTGTTGTAAAATCAAACAGGCATTTTCAATTGTTTTTTAATGAAACGGTGCGATTGTGTTTAAAAAGGAATGACCACTTTTTTGTTTTAAAATAAGACAGCACACCTTTCTGAAATAAACCATGCTTGCTTATAACCAAGGTCTAAAATATCGGTGATATCAGAAATATTGGTAGTCCAAAAACACGAAAATTTCTATGGAAATATCGAGATATTATCGATATCGATAAAAATTGAATAAAAACCACGAAAATTGTAAGAAAAACTTGGAAATTTTTATTGAAACTTTGGAGGATGCTTATTTAGTCAATTATCTATTAGTTTATCACAAAAAATTGGAAGGAAATGCAATGTATGATGGATTTAACTAATTTAAGTTGATTATATAGCGAGCTGACAAACACTGTGAGTGTAGAAAATATGTAGTAATTAATGAAAGAAGATTAAACACACCACAATCATTTATATATAATGATTTACTACAATATTTTACATTTTATACATTGCATGGTAAGATACATAAGTGACTTAATACCACATAGAGTTCCTATGAGGTTCAAATTTTTCACTATCTTCATCATCTCTATGTGTAGAGTAAGTGTATTGTGAAGAGCAGTCATCAAATGATAAATCCCCAAAATAGTTTTGCATGTAATTGTTAACATGCCACCATATGGATCCGAGATTGGTTGACGTTATCCATGAGCAAAATCATTTGAAGATTGAGTCTCAGATTCTTTCCATGAGCTACTCGATTCCGTCCCAAAAGGAATGGGATATGAAGGGTAGGGAAATGGTTGGTTATGAGTATAATCATAGTTCCTTGAAAAACAATAATGAAACAAGTGTAACAAAATGTGATGGAAGCATATAAAGTCTTTAATAATAAATTTAGAGACAATAAATACACATGTAAGTGACCAAATAAAGAATAGAAAAATTAAAAACCACATGCTATTGACTAAGTAATTAATTGACACAATTTAAAATATAATATCACCAAAAATTTGGAATAGATAATAATAAACATGCAAATTAAATAACAATAATGAATGAGAATAACTTACTATAAACTTGCGGGGAAATTGAGGTTGATAGATGTTAAGAAAAATATGAGCATTATGTTTTGTTTTGGAGAGATATTGAGAAATAAGGGACGGCATGAGACCATTTGATTTTATTTGTATGTATAGAAATATGACTATAACTAATTAGTTAGGTGAGTGGTTAAATGGTGGGGTAAATGAATAAGTTGAAACGTGATGAATAGTTGAAAAGTTGAAACTTGAAAAGTAGCTCGCAAGTATTACATATATATATATATATATATATGATTCTATAGTTTATAATCACAAAGTTATGACCGGAGTAGTGGTTAAGTAGCTGCAAATTTCGGAGTGGAGAAGGGTTTGAACCCCACTGTGTGCGAGAGTGTGAGTGAGTTTAAATTGTTTAATTGCTCGACCATATGGAAAGGCATATTCTTTGCCAAAGCAGTTTTCTCGTTTCACCGATAAACGAAGAAAGAACAAAAGAACAATGATATTCATTTTGAAATCTTTATAGGAAAGAGCGGATTCTCCTTGTATCCAGTACCTGGAAAGGAATTCTGTATGGCTCAGAGGTGCTTAGGGCTGGTCTGAGAGCGTGAGTGAGTTTAAATTGTTTAATTTTTGAAAGTTCATATCGCAATATTATCGATAATATCACTATATATTGACCATTTGAAGCTGCCAATTGAACGAAAATATCGTAACTGAAGTATCGAGGAAATTATCGATAAATTGACGATATATATATATATGGAAATGTGCTAAAAGATCGCTGCCCCTAAAAAACGATAATTTCGCCGAAATATCGGCCAAATTATCGATTTTTCGTACTGTGCTTGTAACAACTTTTTTATTTTTTATTTTATTTTTTTTTGCAACAAAACATTTAGATATAAGTTATTACCTACATGTAAGTGGCTTTAACCCTTTTGAATATTTGCCCGTTCCTAGAAAAATTTCTAGATCCACCACTGGTTGAGAGTATGAGTTATGTTGATGACGTGGATGATGCACTGGATCTTGGACTTCATCAAATGATTGTGACTGAGGAAGGAACACCTATCTGTCTTGGATTCACCTAACTGTCCCAGTGTTGACACTGGTGTCCTGAAACCTGGTATGGTTATGACTTTTGGCCCTACTGGATTGACCACTTAAGTTAAATATGTGGAGATGCACTACGAGTCGATTGCTACACCTGCCACATGGCTGTCAAGTTCGCGGAGCCCCTGACCTAGATTGACATGCGATCTGGTAAGGGGATTGAGAAAAAGCCCAAGTTCTTGAAGAATGATGATGCAAGGCTGGTTAAGATGATTCCCACAAAGCCCATGGTGGTTGAGACTTTCTTAGAGTATCCTCCACTTGGTCGATTTGTTGTGAGGGATTGTCCGGATTTGAAGTTTGGGAAGAGATTGCGGTCGGGCTATGCGAAGAGATTGCGGTCAGGCTTTAGCGGCAGAGGATCTGCCTCATGTGGAGCCGGGGCTTGTGAGAAGGCAGTTGGGCTACGCCTAGAGTGACCGGAAATGCTAGGGTCTTAAGGCCGAAAATGCTGGAAAATGGAGAATAATCTCGGCCGGGTTTTTAGGCAAAGAGATGTGGTCAAGCGTGTTGGCTAGAAGTATGTGGCCATGCAATTCGAATGCAACTGGAGACTAATCTCGGTCGGGTTTTGCTGATTGGGAAGGTGGAAGATTTCGGCTGGGTTTTGGAGGCTGGGATCGTGGAAGATCTCGACCAGGTTTTAGAGCTGGAAACTTAGAAGAGCCCGGTTTTGTTGAAGCTTGGAGCCCGGTTAAATGCAGCCGAGCTGCATCGGGGGGAGCTGGGCTTTGCAAATGCAGCCTGACAGCTTGAACTTGGCTGAAGGGTTTACGGCCAGGTTTTGCTCAAATGGGGCTGGAGAATGGGGCCGGGTCTTTTCGAAATGGTGCTGGAGTTGGCGGCCGGGTATTTTGGACTAGAATTGTTACGGTTTGAATGTTTTGGGTTTTGGAAGGATTTTATATTAGCCCATTTTAAATATATACATATATAAGATTAAGAGGGTTTGGACAATGGAACCTAAGTGGCTAGCCCTGCCTATATATGTATGTATTGTAAAAGTCATGTCATGTGCGGCCGGTGACTTCGATAATATTTAATACATGAATATACATATATATATTAATGAATATTAAAGATTAAATGAGTTTCCTCCGAGGACCAATTTTGGATGCTCCAGGAATTCGAAAGTTATGAAGGGCGTCTTCACACCATTCCAAAGATTGAAGTTCCAAACCCAAGACACCAATTCGAGCCCAGGATTTTCGGAGGATCACATTCATGTGACGGATGCCTCACAAGGAAAGAAATCAAGGAATTTGATAATAACTCCGAGTGTTCCAAAGCAAGGAAGAATCGTGCATATCAGAATATTTCAATCAATGCAATCCCACGGATTTAGGGGGCTTCGAAAGGAAAGATTTTTAAGAAGAGTTGACATTTGACAATTCAATGGCCAACCCATGGGCTGACGAATGCCCTATATAAACCTCACCAAGCGAAAACAAAAGACACAACATCAGACAAACAAATCTACTTTTCGTCTTGCACTTTTCTTTTCCTAGACTTAGGATTTTACTTTTCAAGCACCTAGTGTAGTGAGTTCTTCCTTTTTCTAGTGTAAGTTTATAGTTTGCTTGTCATTTAAATTCGTGTTCGATTTATATTTTTTGTCATTTAAATTCAAGTTTATTTCCATTCCTTTACATTTCATTGTTATCGCACTTTAATTAAGTTTAATTTCAAGTTTGTTTTAGTTTATCGTTCTTATCGTTCTTATCACTTTTACTTCATTCTTGCTTTATTTATCGCTTTGATTTATTTTATCTCACTTCAATTCTTGTCTTTACGTTTATACGCATATTTAGTTTAATTGCATTATTTTTACTTAAGACCCTAAAAATCACAAAAACATCCATACGAAACTTAACCATCCTCAAGCCCGAGAAAGTGAAAGAATCTAAGTCAAGAGGAGATTACTTGCTTGGCCAATCAATCGTTTGCTCAAAAGTTAGAAGCGCAACACATCCATCTATTCACATTCCATTCAAGCCCAAATTCAGGGCTTGATGGTGGCACGCCTCGCTCTCAAAAGAAGAAAGACCAAAACTTCCTTCTGTCAGCCGCCTCGGCCGAAAAGAGAGAAACAGAGACATGCGTCAGACTGTGGCCGTGGGAGTCATCAAGAATGTGGATAAGAAGGATCTTACTGGAGCCAAGGTCACCAAGTCTGCAGCCAAGAAAGGCAAATGACTTGTGCGTTTCGAGGTTTCAACAAGTGATGGTCGTACTGCCCATGACTCTGTTTACATAAATTGCGTTAAAATTCTGGCCAGATCTTCAACTGTCATGTGTGCAGAGTTAAAGCCATTGAGATTTAGTCATTGTATCTAATGTTGAATCAACGCATTTACAATGAATATCATAAGGCAAAAGTCATTTTTTATACCTGGCATGTTTCAAGTGTATTGTGTCCAATGTTCTTCATTGAAATGGGAGTTCAGACTAACAAATAGTTTCATGAGCTTGCTACTACTAATTAGATGAGAATATAGGCCTTTGCTTTGCATATGTTAACAAATACTCAAGTTTAAATTTATGCTTCCGAATGTATAGGTCGTATGTAACATTTTGTAGCGGCAATGACCATGCTTGTCTCAAAGCTGACATGTAAAATATACGATACATAATTTATTCTTCCGTAAGTTGTCAACAAAGGGCATTTGGTCTAGTGGTATGATTCTCGCTTAGGGTGCGAGAGGTCCCGAGTTCAATTCTCGGAATGCCCCATTTCTTTTTTATATTTTTTGTTTTGTTTTTTGTTTTCACTTTTAAAACTTGGTTTTTTCTTTTCCTCCCACACAAGAAAGAAAGCAGTGCTTTTTCCTCCTCCTGGTCTCCGACTCTCTGCTGCCTTATTTCTCTTCCAATCTCGACTTCTGGCGTCGCGGCTTTTCTGAAAATGGATCAGTCCATACAGAATGACCTGAATGCCCCTCACTCCATGGGCACCACCATCATCGGCGTCACCTACAATGGCGGCGTCGTCCTCGGTGCCGATTCTCGAACCAGCACTGGTAATCCCTCTCTCTTTTATTTTCGATACACCTAAGGACTTTGAGGTTTCTGCAAACTCTCACGTCAAGTTCAAATTTACTGGAGAAAAATATTTGGATCTTTTATTTGATTTTTCACGGAATTTGGCTTTTTGTTGTTGTTGTTGTTGATTATTAGGTGTTTATGTTGCGAATCGGGCATCCGATAAGATCACTCAGCTCACTGATAATGTCTACTTGTGCCGTTCCGGATCGGTATCTCTTTCCCTCTGGTCCTCTTTTTTCTTTTTGTTTTTTAAATTTATTGTTTTTATTTAATGCTGTTGTTCTTGTTTATGATTTCGGTTGTTTGCATACATGTGTAAAGTTGTTTTTGTTTTCTTTCTTGCTAAAGTATGTCTTGTATTGTATACTTCCGTTTAAGTATACTAACAAAATAGCTGAACTACTTCAATTAATCATATACAGAAAGATGTTAACTTTTCAATTACCTGCATAGTTGAAACAATTCTCACAGCAAAAATTCTTTTAGTAAGAAAAATCAGCAAGATAAAGTCATCTCAATGTCCTCAGATTTTGGGCATAGAAAAGGTCAGGCTTGGTGTCTGGTTAGTATTTTAGGCTTTAGCATGCAATAGAAACAAGAACAACTCAATTCGACTTGCCCTTAATCCCTATTTGGGGTTGGCCACATGGATCCTTATCAGAATCTAATTCCAATTGACCGCATAAATTTTCTTTTGCTGCTTAATATATCTAGAGCTAATATCCTTCCATGAATATTGGCAGATTTATCCTTCCTAACCACTTTTGCCTATTTCATTCTTTATCTCCCTTTTCTCTTGCTTTGTTATTTTCCTTTTGGATCATAATCCCTCAGGAACATTGTTTGACAGATAAGTAACTTTAAGGATTTTGTCTTTTGGGTGTGTTGGTTGAAGATTTTGTAGTTGCTCTACTTCTGTTGTTAATCTATTTAATTTTCTATTCTCAGGCTGCAGATTCTCAAGTTCTATCAGATTATGTCCGTCATTTTCTCCATCAGCACACGTAAGTGAATGAGCAACTTCTGGATTTACTTTAACTGTTTTTTCTTCCCTTTTGTAGTTAAAACTTCTGGATCCACCCTACGATGATTTTTTTATATATAAAAAAATCAACTTACTAATGCCTTTGGTGCATCTCTTGGATTTCATTTTGTTGCACCACCATATGTGTTTGGGCTTGCAGAATGCTTTTATTTTCTTTGAGCATTATGTTTTCTTGCTGAAAATTTAATGAAACGTTGACCATCGTGGAACTGATAAATAGTATTCAAAGTTATGCATAAAAGATTGAAGTTGTAAACATTTGAAACTTGTGGTAGTAAGCAATTTTTAAATTTTGGAAATTAAGATGCCAGATTTAAGCCTTGCACTACATTGTGTTTTTCCATTCATTAATGTTTACTACTATTTCAATTGTCATTCAAAATTCTCTCTTTTATGTAGGATACAGCAGGGACAGCCTGCAACAGTCAAGGTTGCCGCAAACCTTATCAGGCTGTTCGCATACAATAACAAGGTTTGCTTCTATTATTCTTTTATTTTACCTTTAGTTTCCGTTTTCGTCATTCAAAAATTTTGAAAACGTTGATCGTTCTAACTTCTACAAAAAATTTATCTTTGTTTAGATTCTTTTCGTTTTCCTATTTGTTTTCAAAATTTCCACTGATTTACATTTGAATGTTTGGTAAATAAACAAGATTAAATGTCATAGGTTTACAAGTACTCCATAACAAAAGTGTGGGAATTGGATTTGTTACTTTTTAATGTTAATAGTTTATCAGAAAGTACAAAGAGTTTAAAAGTGAGCTGGATAGAGGTCAAGTTATTTCTAGCAACTTCCTGGAAACTATTTGAAAATTTGTTAGACTGAGCGTGGAGTGTACTTATTATTGAAGTACAACATTTAATAAGATTGCTATGGTTCTTCAGGTATTTCCTTATTTCCTATTGTAGTTCTCATTTCTTATGTGTTATTTTTAAAATTGGTAGAATATGCTACAAACTGGCTTGATTATTGGTGGTTGGGACAAGTACGAAGGAGGTAAAATATATGGAGTGCCACTTGGAGGGACAATTTTGGAGCAACCTTTTGCTATTGGAGGTATGATTTCATCAACCGTTTCTATTGTTTCCCTGGTCATGGTTGAAGTGGTTTGAGTAAATGCACATGCACTCTGTTTAAATTTTTGTTGCCACTTGAATGCTATTAAAGTTTATGGCTCTCAACAATATTTTGTCATCCAGGATCTGGCTCCACTTATCTGTATGGCTTCTTTGATCAAGAGTGGAAGGAAGGAATGACCAAAGAGGAAGCTGAGGTATGTAGTCTTTATGTTTTTTACGGACTTTTCTATTGCTTCATTGGTGGCTTCCTTGTTACTAGTAATGTGCTAAGTTTTGGTTTGTCATCATTGTTGATATTTGTGTATCTCCAAGCTTCAGTTTTCATCGACACCAATATGTAGTTTCTTGATCGCATCCACCTTGTCCGTAGAAACTAACTTTTTCCTTGATGCATTAGTACTTTCTAGAATTGATCATTAAAGCAATGGCTGTTAATTTACTGTAGAGATGGTGGTGAAGGCAGTTTCTCTTGCTATTGCTCGGGATGGTGCTAGTGGTGGTGTTGTTCGGACTGTCATTGTGAGTTTTTCTTTTATTGTACACTATGCAATTACTTTATGGTTTGGGGAGTAGAAAGATCTAGTTCCCTGCCAATGTACCTGCAGCCATCGCCTCGCTTCTAACTTGATTCCGATTCTCAAAAAAAAAAAAAAAAAAAAAAAAAAAAAAAAAAAAAAAAACAAAGAAAGAAAGAAATAAAGTGCAAATGCAATTGTTATTGCAGTGACATGCTTCTCTTATGAGCTTGAAATTAAGCGGTATATGATGCTTACATCAAGCTATTTACTTATATAGCATATAGTAATCCCTGTGGCAACACAATCTGTTGCCTTCCTAATGCTATGGATTTGTTGTTTTGTTAATCGGAGGTTGTGAGAATTGAACTTAAACCTTTCAGGAGAACAACTTGCTTCCTAATAGTTTTTTTTTTAATTTTTTTTTTTTTTTTTTTTACTGTTTTTCCCCTGAAAAATAGTCAAGTACCTATGGACTTTATATGGTTTTCATTCTTGATGGCCGTCTATCTTCCTTCCACTTATTTTCTGGCGATTGTATACTCTGTTCTGCAGATTAATTCAGAGGGGGTGACAAGAAACTACTATCCAGGTGACACCCTTCCACTCTGGCATGAGGAGCTAGAACCCCAAAATTCACTGCTGGATATATTGTCATCATCTGGTCCTGACATGATGGTAACTTGAGGATTTTCATCTATAAGACTAGGTAATCCCTGGTGTGACCATGAATGACACACTTTCTCTTATCCTAGTTTTTGGCCGGGGGGCACTTCAGTATGTATTTGGAAAGTTTTACTTTGCAGTTTCATTACCATCTCGTACAATGAAATGATTTGATTGAACTGATCTTTTCTACCTGGTTCGATAAGTAGCTTATAAAGAGAATAAGATGGATTCTCGAACTATTGAAATTATTTGTGTGCCTCTCAAACTAGAAGATGATGCGCGGGTGCATGGATTCTTAACTGTTTGATAATTTATCTTAATTTTGAAACAATCAAATTGCCTGGACCTCGGGAAATATGTTGATACCTAGAATTGCTAGAGGAAAGACTTGAAAATTGTGAGAAGCAAAAGCCCTGTTTCATGTGGAACGAATGTGATTGGACCCTTTTGGTTCAATTTCACTTCACGTTACTTAAAACCTTTTACTCCGTTTGGATATTTTATCCCAAGATAAATTAAGCCATTGACACGACCTGAGTTCAAGTAAGAGATTGAATTGATACGGCCAGTCTTATGCGCCAAAGATCTCGTTTAGTCCACATCCCGTTCACTATAAATCTAGTTAATCCTAAATGACAGTCAATCCAATCCTGCGTATCAAACACGTATGCATGTTGCTTTGTTCAGCTTAGTTTGGTTGGCAAAAAATTTCCGTCAACATTTTGTTCCGTTGGTACCCAATTGTAGCCTTGGTCAGTCTGTTTGACACAATGTGTTTACATCAATCACTTTCGAAATTTATATAACCGATTTCACTTTTGAAATCTAATATACACTCGAAACTGAACGATAAGAATTCCATTCTACAATGCTCTTTACAATGTACTTGCGTGGGAGAATTCCAATGTGGAAGAAAAAGAAAAGTACAAGGCAAATGAATCTTAAATTGACTTCAGCACATCATCTTCGTATCGGCAAATATAAATATGCCATGCTACGTTGTTCACTTGCCCAGAATTTGGCCCTCCCTTGAACAGAACTCGGACCAACTAGAAACTCAAGAAATCTCAGACACGGATACTCTGTTCAGAACTTCAGCTTCTTTCCACTGCTTGTGTAAGCTGGGGCCACAAAGTTGGAAGCCACCCTCAACTATTAAAAGATCACTTCTCAAATTGCTTGCTCCAGCAAGTGGTAAGTGACCGGAAAGACCAAACTTTGGTCATACCGTGCTGATTACCATGAAAGATTTTCTTAAAAACATCTAAAGGCTCCTACTAGGAAGAAAAATTGTCAGCATTTTGGTCCACTACATTAGGCATTCCCACCATCTGAGCTGCTGCAAGCTTGATTTGGAAGCACAGCGTTGCCACCAAAGTCTCCATCCAAACTCATTTGCTGGACTTCTTGTGGGGACAGGATCTTGATGTAGCGAACACAGTTTACAAACTCCCTGGAATAGGCAAGACCAACAATTAAGAAACAAGTACAACGAAAAATCATGTACAAGACTCCTAATTCTTTTGGCCCTTAATGTTACGTAATAAACAAGTCTTGATGCAAAACACTGCCCAGGGACAAATATATGTCATGCTAATTTGGCACAATCGAACATTCAACTTCAGGAACTTGAAAATCTCCAGACAAGTTATTCAAACAGGAAAATTATGCGTAGATGTGTGCATGACCATGATATATTCAAAATTTTAAGCAGAAAGGGGGCTAAAAGACTTACTCCCAAGGGTCATCTCCAACTAGCAGAACATCACTCTCATGATCTACATACACAAGTTTCCAGCCTACTCTCCCTCGGTCCTCTAACTGTCCCTCTATACCAAACCTACGAGCCAGATCTTGTTTAAGCTCACCATAACCTGAATAGCGTGCAATATCTATAGATCTCCCTACAGCTCCACGTTTGTACACCTTTACAGAAACATTAGCCAAGTTAGAGCAAAAGAAAAAATAATCTTAAATACTTAAAATGGATAGCTTCATAATGTATTTTGAATTTTAATTTAAAATATCAAACCTTGGTGTATGTCCTCATTCGCTGAAATTGAGGTGCTGGAGGCCATGGGCCACTGTCCAGAAAGCCGCTATCATTTATGGTTGACTCAATTGAATTGAATGCCATATCTGGAACTCCAAAGGACTGGGAAACCATTGAAGATGAAAGTTCCTGCTGAGCATCTTTTGCATTTTCATAGTTGCCAATCATGCCTCCCGAAGAGAGATTATTTGAAAAATCCTTTCCTAACCCCACCGTGCCCTTGGCCAACATAGGATCAGGATTCAAGGGTATCCCCAATTGGCCATCAATGTTAGAACCATATGAAACATTGTTTCTATGATCTGCCTGAACTTCCCCTTCTTGACTGGCTTCTCTGAATAACATTGATTGTGGATTGAAAGACAATGGGGCATTATTCTGCTGTAAATTGACATCATTTTGAGAGATGCCTACTGAAGTTGTTGAAGATGATGTGTCCAAGTAATCTGTTTGCACAGCTGCACTGTTCAGGTATGTTTGTGCTGTAAGAATTCCTTGACTTTGATTGCTAGCAATGTTCACTGAAGGCTTAACATCAGACTTAAGCTGGAAATCTTTCAATAAGTTACCATTCGATGGCATTGTTTCTACGGCACTAGGACTCAAGATTGTGGTGGCAGACTGAGCCATGTCCTCCCCGACTAATGAGTTTCGATGGGCTCTGTTGTTCATTAATGGTTGAATTAAACTTGGACAGTTGTTTGTGGATGGTGAATTTGAACAAGATGGAACCTCATCTGTAATCCCAGACTGCCCTGCTCCTGCACCTCCTGTCATTACATTGCTTACAGCTGTAGAGAGTTGATTGGTTGTTGGGGTTGGGAGAAGTCCCATATGCCCGGACATTTCAGGCACCATAACAGGTTGCTGCTGTTGAAGCTTTGGCTGCTGAGGTGGATGAGAAAACCGAACATTAGTTTGGCTGTTATTATTCTTTGTCAGCTGCTGTGGCATTGTTCTTGACTGAGGATGCGAGGTTGGTGCCATTTGAGGCATATCTTGCATTTGGGTGGGAGTCAAAGGCCTGGAGAAGCTCTGGGACACATCTAACAGTTGCCTCTGCTGGTCCTGCAGTTGGATAAGTTGAGCAGGCTGTTGCAGTGCCTGCTGTGTCAAAAGCGACTGCTGTTGCTGTTGAAGCTTCTGGAACAGCTGAAGTTGAAGCTGATTATCAGAAAGATGTTGCAACTGTTGGTTTATTTGATCAGGAAGTTGAGACTGAAATTGCTGTTGATTTTGACCCGCAATTTGTTGTTGATGCTGCTGCTGCTGCTGCTGTTGATGCTGCGGCTGTTGCTGTTGATGCTGTTGCTGTTGTTGATGCAGCTGCTGCTGCTGTTGCTGTTGTTGATGCAGCTGCTGCTGCTGTTGCTGCTGATGCTGCTGCAGGTTCTGAGGGATGTTTCTTTGAAGATGGTTTTGACTAGATGATTGCTGCTGAAGGATACTATTAGTTTGGACAAGAGTCTGAGGTTGCAGAAGCTGGGATTGAACTTGGCTGGAGGGTAGAGATTGATTAAACGAATTTTGCCTGGGTTGTTGAGTAATATCACCCAACTGTTGCTGTCGTTGAATCATGGATGCTAATGGGTTCATTGTGGATGGCAGCTTTTGGAGTTGATCAAGCTGTTGTGCTTGCTGAGGTATTCTCTGGGCATTGAATTGTAAATTGCTCAACTGAGGTATTTGAGGCCCTGACATGCCCAACTGCCGAGAAAGATCCGCTCCAGCAAGGTTTTGCAGAGCAGAACCAGGAAAGGAATGCATGTAATTTGGCTGTATGGAGTTACCCGCAGAAGAATTTTGCTGCATGTTCATCCACTGGACTAAGCTCAGGCCAGGTAGAACCTGGGGATCCTTCATGCACATATCATCACCAAGCCAAGGCATTGTCCTCTTAAAAAGATTATCTAAATCAGAGGATTCCTCATCTGCAAAAGGAAAAATCAAAGGTGGTTAGATGTCCTTCCACTAAAATTCCAAATTCAAAATGTCATGAAGTTTTTAAGGGCCTGTTTCTGGATGGCTCACACGGAGGTATAAAACAACGCCAGGAAAAGAATAGAGAAGCTTCCAAAGGACTTAAACATCATTTATTATGTCTTGTGCCATGTCACATACAATGGATCACAGAAAAGATACTACTCAAGTCAAAAGATCAAACATTGATCATAACAAGATGAATGACAAAATCAGTCCAATCAATCCATCCCATATCATTCACTGTTTTTCTTATTTTCGTTCGTTATCAAATTCAGCGGATATCATCCACTATTACCCCAAACAGTTCTTACCAAGCAGAAAGCAATGTGCACTAAGATTGTCTTAATTGACACCTGGTCTGGGTCCAATCTAAGTAGGGAAATTTCATCCGTTTTACTTGTTAAGAGTTGCTTAAAGACTACACAAATTAAGCTGAGACAATAAAGAACTAGCAGAATTTATGGTTGCTATATTATGTCTTTTACCTGGCATTCCTGGTTGCCGAGGACGCTTCGATCTGAAGAATGGTGGGGGACAAATGAAAAATGGAGCAGTAACAGGCTCAATTTCCCACATTGACACCCGATTACGCCTTTCCCCAGCAGTTGACTCATCCCAACCAACCTATTCATAGATATGTCGGGGATTTTGGGTTATTTTACATGACCAACAAGATGAATGGAAGCAACAAGGGGAGAGAGGATAACAAGAAGTTTCCGTCACATTTACCTGCAAATTGCGCCATTGTGAGTTCTTCCATCTAACAGAATCAAGATCACTAATTCCTGTAATTGTACCCATGTACCTGTACAACAAAAGCATCTCATGTTCAATTCCAAAATTACCGTAAGATTTTTATTTGTCAAAACTGAAGGAACTGGATGAATAACTTAAAAACCCTGTCAAGTCATCAGCATCTCTAGTTTGTAAAGTCTAATTGTGAATTATCTGCCAGATCACTATTGCCAGGATTGCCAAAATCCTGAACAATAGACTGAAAGACAAGTATACAACTACCTTCTTGTTCCTGACTCTTCAGTTTCGAACATCATACGAAATCGCATCCCCAGAGATAGTTGGTTGCCACAAGCTGCCTTGTAGTACTTGGCTAATGGGATAACAAATTCTGATGGACTGGCTCTGCATATAGAAAAGAACATTTCAATACAATTTCAGAATAAATATACTGAATTCTTTTAAATAGTGACAACAAGTGATTCACTCCCCCAAACTAGGATTCTATACATGTAGAATAAAGAAGATATTTTAGAGTAAAGAATGAAAGATGTTAACCTAGGATTGTAGAACACTGTGAAGGGGCTATTATTAGCGGCAGCATGAGCTGCAGCCGCTAGAATCCCAATGTGCATACTATCACTTGATAATACTGAAGATGATAGGTTGGTGGGTTGCCTGTTAGCGCGTCTAATTCCCAAAAGAAGCTGCTGCTTCTCATCCCTGATCATGGAAAGTGTGTATCACCATAAGAGTTTGTTTTTGCACTTAATATATTTTCAAGTGCATAAGAGAGAAGAAAAATAAAAACCTATATGTATATATAACTTGAATGAGGCCTTGTTACCAATGAATCCTACTTACAAGCAGAAATTAATGCTCAAAAACAGAAACCTCTAAGATTTTCAATTCATTGTGAATACCTAATGAACAAGACAGAATCGCCAGCGAAAAGCCTCTTCCCACTAACAAATAGGCTCCATCCTGTTGTAAGCAAGTGGCGTTTTGGTTGCCCTGCATTAAGCAAAACAATGAATAACAGATGTTTAGAAATATGATCATGATGGCACCTAATTGATCCATGAATGCAAATTCCAATGGCCAAATAAAGAACATACCACGATAGATATGGCGGAAAGTCCAAACAGTATCATGCAAATCCCTGGCGACAAGTTCTTGAGCAGGTGGTTGCATGGAGAAATCCTATGTAGAAACAGGAGCACTATTAAACTTTGTAATTAGTGTGGCAAACCTTGGAAATGAGGTAAAACTGCTTACGAGAGGAGGGAAAATCTTTTCTGCTGCACGACGGGGCACCGAGAAACCTCCATGAGTGCTTGTATCACTTGCTGTCAATGTTTTACAGAAAAACTCTGGTTGGGGCTTATTTGACTTGAGGGCGAGATCTGATCTCAACAATGCATCCTTGTCAAACTGCAGACCAAGAAGTTGAGGAATTCAGTTTCCAGAAATTTTTACCATCTTTTTTTTTCATAGAAATTTTTACCATCTAAAAAACAAAGGAATTTTACTTAAAGTAACAGAAGGGTATGTCCAAAGTATTATCAGAACATAATGATTTACTAGTCATTTTGAACAGCCCTTACCGAGGAAACAGGCTGAAGTGTCATCTGAGCATAAACTTCATCCGTTTCGGGGTCCGCCTAGAACATCATACATAAGTGAGAAAATCAATTTGAAATGATCAAAAATATAATGCATTGGCAAGGTAATACTTAAAAACAGATAAAATCAGCCATACATGCAAGGTGACATTGTGAAGGAGACATAGTAGCTTGGAGGGAAGATTTGGGTAGTTTGGTATTTGACCATCCACGTCCTTTTTCATAGATGCCGCAACCTGAAATCAGAAATTTCACTCTCAAGCCAGGACATAATACAACTTCATACATATTATAACTTCAAATATCAAACTTATCCTGTATGATGATTGCTCAATGCATAAAAACTAAAACTTTAATTTCACCATCTACTTGGAAAGATGGAACGAAAAGACCCGAGGAAATTCTCCACAAAAAAAAGAAAAAACAAAGATCAATAACTAAATGTAATTACTTAAATCTAACCAAGTACTTAGCTACCACAACAATGTTGAACAAAAACAAGAAGAGTAAATATAATGGGGAGACCCACAACAACAAAAATACATAGTATTGTTTTATTTTTCCGTTAATCCTAAATTGTTCAAACCCATCAACCCCATCTGCTTTATTAGGTGAAAATTTATATCCCACCAAAAAGAAAAAAAATTACATACAAAACCATGTGTTTTCTAAAATTAACAAAGCATTGAAAAGGAAGGTCAACAACAGATTGCTATTAACAGAAGCGGCCTGCACAATAAATGAACTCAAAAATCATGATAAGCATTGATGAGTTCAGGAAAATAGAGAGTATAGAATGTTAAGGATAAGCAGAAGCGCTCAGGCGGCGCACGATAGCAACAACATTTAAACACCCACTTGTTCGCTGTGACCTTGAGGGAAGTAGACCACGTGGGTCCCAGCCGGCGGCAAGTTCACCAGCGGCCCGGCGCACGCTTGCCATAGCTCCGGGTTTATGATCTTCACATTCTCTCCCCCTGCACACGTGTCACCCGTTCATTCGTCAGAAACTCCCACAAACAATCAAAAAGGCCTCGTTTTTTCCGTTTGTTTCCCGAGAAAACGGAAACGAGAAAGAAAATAAAGGACCAACTGAAACAGAGAAGAATCTGGATTCTGGGAATCTCTTAACATAACTGCCGAGGAGCAGAGGCAGTTAGTTAGAGAGTCCCGAGTACGTACAAAAATACTTGTAACGAACAAAACGAAGTCAAAAACAGACAAAACAAAATTTCACAACAACTGTATCGATCGATCCATCCACCGATTTTCGTGTTTTTTTAGAGAGGGACAGAGACAGAGCGCAGCTCATAGATAAATATAGAGATAGAAAGTGCCGACCTTCGCATGAATTGGATGGACCGTTGGCCGCCGCAGCTCCGGCTCCGTTCGCGGGCGGCTTCATTGTTTGCTCCGGCGACTTGGGTTCTTCGAAAGACTGGATATATTGCCGGAAAATCTCACTTGCTCATCTCGCCGGAGATATATCGGCGACAAAATGGAGCTCCTTTTCTAGCTCTTCTCAGCTCCCAGACCACGCACTCAGATCAACGAACTAGATTTTCAAGTTCTCTATCAGCTGAGCTCAGATCAGCTCAGCAAAGTCTACAGCCCCCAAAAAAGATTTTAAAAAATGGAAAAGAAAAAACTTTCCCGGAAAAGGTTGCAGATTTTCCCGGGAAAGGTTATGAGCTTTCCGGCGAGGTGAAGGGGGCAAAACGGCGACGTAAAAGGAGGGAACAGAAGGGCAGAGAAAAAGGAGGGTTTGCTAAGATTAAGAGAGACCAAATGCTGAAGCTTTGCCCCCTATCTTCCCCTACAACACCCAGACATTTCCTTTCTTTCTCTCCTCTCTTTCTTCTCTCTCTTCTTCCCAATGCTCAATGCTCCCTTTTCTCTCACTCTCTCTACATCAAAATAAATAATTTTCTTTTCCTCTTTGTGTGTTTTCTTTTCTCTCTCTACCTGTCCTTGAAAATGGCAGTGACTAGGGGCTTTGGCTCTTAGCTGACCCTAGGGAGTTGGGTTTGTGGTTAGTTTTGTTTTTCTCTTGTTAACCATGGTTAATGTAGCTTAATCTTAGAACAACAGTGATGAGAAATAAGATCCAAAGTATAGTGCTAGCGATAGTTGCCCACACACAAACATAAAAGCGTTGCTCAATTAAACATGATCATATCAATTGCTATTCAGAATATTGAGATTTGTTTCAAAATTATGCTAGATCAACTTAATATTCTTTTTCTTATGCCTACACTAGCTGGATTTTACATGCTATCAAAAGAGTTGAGAAAGAAAAAAAGTTAGTAATGGTAAGAAATTTTGCTTTGTTTTGATTGTTTTTTTCAAAGCAATTGTTGATCTTACAATTGTTCTAGTTTATTATAAAATTACCCTTTTGTCCCTTTAGCAATATCAACTAACCCACCACAAGCAAACTAACACATGATTATTTGTTATTGTCTAATATTTCCAAATATGATTATGTGTTGTTGACCATTTTGTTGACCGTCACCATCGCCATCCATTGTGCAGCACATGATGAAAGTTATTTGTATATTGGTTCTTTGTGTTTCCTTGTTCTTTTCATCTCCAACATGATGTTTTTAGTGGTGTTTTTTGTGTGTTAAATTTCTCATCTAATAAATAATTTTTTTTATTGTTTTAAAAACCTAGAAAATGAAAATAAAAACAAAACTCATTTATATGATTTATTAATTTGTATTTAATGTTTTATGACAAATATGGATAAATTGCATATGTAAAAGTTAATGTCAAGTTAAGTCTAACGATACAAAGGTAGTTGCCTCTCGAGGCAAAAAACTCAAATCCGTACGAAAATAGGGCAAGTGGTTGTTGTGGTTCGGAAATCATTGAAGCTTTGCTTTAATGCCATAATAGTGAATCACAAGACTCACGTCACTAATTAATGGCATGCTTGCACTAATTAATGGCATCACCATCTATTTTCCATCTTTAACCTTTCGGTTAATAATTAATAAGCAAATCTTGCAAATTGAATGAGTAAAAGTTTACGAGGAAAAGTTTACTAATCGAGTCAAAATACGAGGATGTAAACTACGTGTACATTCATAGTTTAAGATAATGCCCTAAATAATATCATAGATACCTCAAATCACTTAATACTATGTATTCAAAATAAAGTGCACTTTGCGAGTTTCGACATATGTAATTTTGACTATAAATGATGGGAGTTCTTTTATTTGTTTATATCTACACCATTTATGAACTTCATTTGTTTATAACACACAAAATACTAGTATCTAACATGCTATATTATTATTTTTTAATACAAGTGAGTGATAGTCTAAACTATAAGGGGACACACACACACACACACAATCAAGTTGTTATGGGAATTCGAATCTGAGACTAATGGTCTACAAGTCAAGGCCTTTTTTCACTAGGCAAGACCATGTTTGCGTTTTACTTTCTTTTTATTCAATGAGAGAGTATAAATCCAACAAAGGATTTTTTTAATTTTAAGAAGAAAAATAATAATTAAATTAGTTGAAGAATTAGAATAATTCTAATTGTTGCATTTCAAGCCCTAAAACGTGAACACTTTCCTTCTTGTGAGTATCTTCTATTGTTCTACCAACCCAACGTTTTATTGACCAAAAATGAAAAATCTTCTTGTGATGGAATTGTATTAGGCGTTGTGGGTTGACAATTGACATGATGAGCAAGTCCCTAATTAGTAAAAAGGACCCAAAAAAAAGTGGGTTCTTTGTGTTCAAAGGGCAACAATAATTACGATAAAGAAAAATTAATACATAGAGCAAGAGGGGCAAATGGGTCATTGCAGACCACCACTATAGCCTATAGGGGTAATAATAAGACCCTTGTAGACTCTCGAATGGCTCCTCTATTATTGGCTCTGAGATCCAAGGCTTGCCTGATGATGACCGGCCTCATAATCTTGCACATGCAAAATTGCACACTGAATGGTCGCCTCATTTAATTATAAGCTAACAAATCATGATTAGAGTCTGAATAAGTGGAAATTAAGAAACTTTACTTTTGCTTTGCTTGCTTGTTAATTGTTACTTTACTACTTGTTTACAAACCTTTTACTTGTCCTTAATAACCACTCCATGACATAGCAAGTAATGCCAGCTGCTGCTGCACTAGGGTTTTTTGGTAGGAGAAATTCTCGTGTGTTTGTAAGTTGGTTTGAACTCGAGAATCTCTTTTCATATATGACTTTCTTGAATTTTCTGTTTTTAACCTTTTTCAAAATTTGCATTTTTTACCAACTGGTTACTGGTTACTAGTGAATTAAAAATAATTGAAATTTATAGGGGAGGCTAAAAATTGTTTCCTGCCTTTCAAGCTTCATTGGTCTTTTTCATAGACCCAAGACTTTCATAGTTTAACCAGTGATCTTTCTTTTTCATGCTTACGCTTTTCTCTTTGTATATATCCATATACATGTAATTTTTAATATGAGTGTAAATAGATAGAAGATGAGTGTGAAAATCAGCTTCCATAAATAAATATGAAAATTGTATATAACTTTAGATCCCATAAAATTCAATAAATAATTTATACATCAAAGTTTATAAAACTAAGGAGTCTTCAAGTGATAACTACATCAGTTGAATTAATTATAAGATTTTTTTTTTCCTTGTAGTAGCTTGGTTACTACAATATTATTATAACTCGTGTTGTTCTAAGCAAAGTTATGGCATTTATAAGGATGAGGTAAGGCTTAAAACCCCATTTCTTTTGGTTGAAAAAAGAAAGAGTAAAACATGTAGAATAGCTAGGGTCACACCATATTTGATAGTGACTTTATGAGTATTAAATAATTCATTCTTACACGTAAATTATAATTTAACGTATGAACAACTGAATAATTCATTCTTACACGTAAATTATAATTTAACGTATGAACAACTGAATGAGAAAAATGAAAGTGAATACTTTTCAACTTTATGATTTTCTTGTAAAAAATAATATATGTAACACATTAAATGACATATATGATATGGGCAAACGGATAAAAGCTCATCTCTCCTTTAAAATAAAAATAAAAAATACAAGCGATAGTCTAAACTATAAGCGAGAGCGGTTTCTCTCTCTCTCTCTCTCTCTCTCTCTCTCTCTCCTCTCTCTCTCTCTCTCTCTCTCTCTCTCTCTCTCTCTCTCATACACACACACACTATCAAAGTGTCGTGGGTGTTTTTACTTGAGACTATTAATCTACAAATCAATGTCATTTCCCTTCTAAACTAGAAGGAATAATTACGAACAAAGATATTGCGTTGAGTTTATTGTTGTGATTTGCTCCTATTTTGTAAAGGAAAAAATGGAGCATTTCAATGGCTTTATATTAGAAAGGGAATACATAGGCTGTAATCCCACTTCCAAGCATCGATGGGAAATTGAGGTCATCGTCTTCCCAATTCATAGCTTGTTCAAAATTCGTTATGATCTTTTGTTTCCCAGCTCTTTTTAACCCTCAATCTTAGAATCTATACGATTTATTTTGTCAGAGAAAAAGGGAGGTATTTTTTTTTTTTTTTATCTAGAACTTTTACTGTTGACACTGATAAATGTTGAGATGTGAACTCATTCTCTTCCAAATGACTTGGCCATTTTTTCTTGTCCCCTACTATCCTATATAATTGCATCACAATTTTATTCGCTTTTGTACTTGTGGGTTTTACCTATAGCTATTTTTTATAGGTCATTTTTTAGAGTCGATAGGATATTTCCGGACAAGTTATTTGTAAAGTCACTTTTTTTTTTTATGCTTTAAATTTAGGGAGTTTCACTAAAATACCCAAAATGGGGGCTGAAATTATAAAAAAAACTCAATACCCAAAACACTTTATAAACACTTTATAATAAAGTTCTAATCTCATTTGATCACTTTCACACCGTACTCAAGTTTCTATTAATAAAATACCTCAAAGAAATTTATTTTTTATTTTTATACAAGCGATATTAGAGACTGGGAAATCGAAAGTATGAATAAATGCTCTTAATCACTTGAATTACAAAACCTTTGTAAAAACAAAAGTTTATATTAATAACTTAAATGAATAGTTATTTGTTTAATGATTTAGTTTTGGTACATCATAGTTATTTAATCCCATAAGCAAATGCCATTGGTGTCACGGTGTGGATCTACGGACCGTGTTTTCTGGGAGAGGTGGGTGGTGGTAGGGCCTGCTGGTTTGGCTATCATCAACTGTAAGCTGGTAAGCTGGCTTGGCACAATCGACGGCCAATAATAATTTTCCTACAAGTCATTATTGTGAGGAAAATTAATAAAATCTTCACTTTGATTTAAACTAAGGCCAAATTCAGTATCATAATATTTGAGATAATCTAGGTTGGTTCAAATTGAATTAGTTATTAACAAGTGAGACTCAATCCCGGTTTATTACATGAATTTAAATTTCAAAGAGAGATTGACTACTCTCACTACCAGCAACTAGTACTTTATCTTAACATTTTCAAAGTACTTACAGACTCAATTTCAAATTCGTGTTGCATGTATTCAAAGTTTATCTTAAAGAAAGTGAGTGCCACGAAATTTTCTGGTTAATTAAAAAAAACTTGTAAGATGTTGAAAAAATTCTATATAATTCAGTATAAAATTGGATGGTGGTACCATGATCATCCTAAGGTGGATGTGTTGTCATTATCAATCATGGCCACAGAATTTGAATAATAAGGTATTTCGAATGACAAACAACACAAAGATGTTAGTCTATTTTCATGATTCTATTCTCATCATACCCAAATATTTGTTGAATCATAAGGTGGATCCATGGATGATAAAATCTAAGGATTCCTCGTTGAAATAAAATAAAATTACGAACATAGAAAAGAAACTTTAAATATTCGGTAAAATAAATAAATTCAACTTATAAGGATAATGTAAAATATGGAGTAATTCTTACACACACGCAAAAAAAAAACTTCAACAAAAAACAGTTTTCCAAAATTTTTAATGCTTTCCCAAATGTATAAGTGGCAAACAATTTCAGCATGATATATTTTTTTAATCAAATTATTATTACTACAACAACTAGTCACTTCATCATAATTTCAATTTCATTCGAATCATTTCAATATGTGATTGTTCTTCTGAATTGACATTAAATCGAAGCCATTTGATGATTGAGGATGAGGTGGTTGTAATCTTATCCGCAAAAATAGGGCATGCGCATAGATTGTTGAAGTAGGAGAAAATTATAAACTTGTTGACAGTCAAATTACCAACAAGGCTTTTAAAAAACAAGAAGCTTAACTAAATCTGCAAAATATAGAAAGTTATCACTTTAGAGGCGTTGTCATCTCTCTTAAGTTTTTCGTGTGACAAATAATATTGTGTGATCACTATTGGCGGATTTATAGAGGCACAAGGAAGTGTAGCTACACATTCCCTTGCGGGACAATGCCATGGTCATGCTGGAATATACCCTTTTGCTGGTGCCCATAAACTGTTCGACAAAATGCCTCAAAGAGGCTGAGTTTTTGTTTGCTGGCTGAGCATCTGTTGCGCGTTGCGCGCAGCTAAGTCTAAGCCAAAATGAAATTGTTTTGGACTAGAAGGACAAACAAAACAAAAAACAAAAAAATAAAAAAAATCTGTGTGCTTGCAAAGAAGTCTTCTTCACAAGCGGAAATTCAGTGCGTGGTAATATCATCCATCCATGATCCGTCGACTTGGCAAATAACTTGTCAAATGAGAGATACATAAATTAACTTACAAGTTATCCATCCATCCATGTCATATCTATGAGCACAAAGTATTGGCTTGATCACTTGCTAACGTAAGATGACTAATTAACTTAAATTATAGCATATATACAATCATTAACACTAAACTTTGAATTGCAATCCTCAACCTAATACATTATAGTATTACTAGGTTAGTAGCAACGCAGTGTATCTGCCCCATACTTTTCCGATTTTTAACCTATACGAGTGTTGTGGTTCATGTGAATAGATGATATTTATTTAATCTCTGAAAATGAAAGGTAACTTACATTCCAACTTGAGTATCAAATTACAAAGTACATTTGCCGCAAATACATAAGAAAACTCAACTTCCATTACTAGGGCATGTACCTACAAGGGTACAATTTTGTGACAATTCCTCATATCATATACAATGCATTGTGCTACAAATAATATGCTAAGTTGCTAAGTTAATGCTTTATATGCTACATTCGGAAATTAAAAATATAATCAACAAAAATGCTTAATCTTCTTGTATATATTTATGATGAGTTTGATATTTATTCGTAACTAGTCTAGTTCTACAGTAAGAGCAATCCCAATACACCGATCTCACTTTTTTTCCATTTCCATCTTCTCTTTTTTTAATTTTATTTTATTTAAAAAATTCACAGCTCTTTCAATTAAAAAAGGAAGAAGAAGAAGAAGAAGAAGAAAACTTTGGGAATATATAATGTCTTTATCCGGTTATCCCTTGTAGAGAGGCGCGAGCGTGCATGCAAGCAAGCTGAAAACCCGGCCGGTTTAAAGGACTCACAAAGTCACAGTGCCCGACGTAATGGCACGCGAGTGTTACCGCCATACAGAGAACGACACGTGTCCTGAAAAAGCAAAAAATGACTAACTTTAGAAAGCAGATAAGAGCCATCCGATTAGACAATTGATTTTCCCTCTGCCCCACAGGCCCCCTATACGTGGGGCCCACAATCAACGTCAAATCTCTCATATGGGATTTGGGAAAAGTGGGGAAAAAAGAAAAGAAAAGGAAAGGGTGGTGGTGGTGGAAATTGGGAGGGCTGTTTCTGGGAGAGCACGCCTGCGATTTTGCTTTGTGCTTGGGTGGCTCTTGGGATTAGCGCCCCTAAACTTTTAGCCTCTCTCTTTCTATTCTTTATTTTTCTTCTCTTCACTTTTTCTGAAATGCCAAAATCAAATCGTTTCTCTCACCTAATTTTTGGCTTTGGAAATGCGGAACCTCTCATCCGTTCATACTTGTTGGTGCTTATAGATATGACCTGTGTCTTTTGCTTTTCATGTTTTGGTATCGATATGACGTGTTTCATTTCTTGTTAATTGGGAAATTTTATTCGCAAAAACAAACAAGGTCTTTCACTTAGAGCATCTTAAATGGTACGAGGAGGATTCTCATGTCACAGAGACACTTTAGTTGACATTGAAGCAAAATGAGATTGTCCATGAGAGCTACTCAATTGGCTTATCTAAAAATATGACCAAGCGTGTAGCACCCTTCAATTGAGATAAGAGCAATCTGCATTATCCACTACGTACTCTAACCCTAAATTATCTTTATGCGAGACCGAAATAATTAGGCTAATACTCATAGTAGTATTAGTAAGTTAATATAACGTTATTCACTCATTGAGTTGTAATTCGAAATGTCATCTCGTGATCCAAACTGTTCGCTGTGGAGTGGACCCAAATGAGTGGTTAACGTCGTATTAACTTACTATCCGATTAGTGCTTCAACATCATCCAAAGGTTACCATTGTAGAAGTATGGTAAATTAGACAATATTTATTCATGTAACTTCAATCCAAAAAATAGATCAACTTTCTATAAACAATGAAAATATTCAAGATAATAATCAAATGGTCAAATGATTTTTGATTTGGCTAATTTTTTGCAAGGCTGATATTTGAATGATGAACTAAAAAATGAAATGTATGGATCATGATATGACATTGTGGAGTGAGTCCAACGAGTGGTTAGCCTCGAATTAACTTATTAACCAATTAGAAATCAAGCACTCCTATATGTATTGACGTCACTTAATTTAAAAAAGGATTTTTGTAAAAATGTCACCTAAACTTATACCTTAGTTTAAATTTGTCACCTTAAAGAAAAATGTTACCTTAATTTTTCAAAATCCATGATTTGTCATCTGACTTTAACACCATTCATTTTTAAGAGTATTTTAGTCTTTCCATTTTCAATGGTATTTTAAAAAATGGAAAAATTATTATAAAACATTTGTATATCTTTTAAACATGAGCGTCACCGACGACTCCAATCAACCCCGCCCACCTTGAAATCCACTCGTCCTTCCCTCTTCACAACCCCTTCATCCATTCCCTCTTCTCTCTCTAGTACCATGGAACACCAATCCTCCACACATAAATTCTCTCAGTCCACTTTTTTTTGCTTATTTTTTCTTTTTGGAAATTTCCAATTTGCATATTGAAATTTGTGGAAGGACAACTACCAAACCAACAATTGGGAAGCCTACGTAACAAATGGCGACCAAGCAAACTTTAGATCCTAAAACAGAAACACAATGGCGTAAGTTAATGAAACTATGAAGACAAGAAGGGGATTGGATTTTGGGTGGAAAGTTTAAGTAGTTTCAAGTATCTAAAAATTTCATACATGCTCAATGAACACCATAAACAAATTTATACATGCTAGGAGAGAGAGAGAGAGAGAGAGAGAGAGAGAGAGAGAGAGAGAGAAGAGGGGTGGGGGAGGGGTGTCCTATGCGATGTGTTGGGGGGTGGGTTTTTTTTTTTTTTTTTTTTTTTTTTTTTTTTTTTTTTAGGTAAAAGGTGATTATTCATTAAAACAGAAATTCCAAATACAGACCACAAGGCAAAGCCTCAAATAACATACTAAAAAGGAGAAGCAAAACGGGACTCGACATAGACTAGCATAATGCCTTTCCCCACATAGACTGCGACCTTACATAGAGTTGCTAGGCGGGCACGGCAAGCCATTGGGGGGGTGGGAGAGAAAGGAGAGAAAGAAGTTTGTTTTTTTTTTTTTTTTTTTTTTTTTTTTTTTGAAAATTAGATGGTGTTAAAGTTAGATGACAAATCATAAATTTTGAAAAATTAAGGTGACATTTCTTTTAATTTTTTCTTTAAAGTAACAAATTAAAACTGATATATAAATTCATGTGACACTTCTACAAGAATTCATTAAAAAAACAAAACCATTGGGCTTCTCACTTACGAGAAAAATGATGAAAGACGCACGACTGAAATAAATAAATTCTCTGTTTCCCGACTTTATTTTTATCAAAAGTTACAACTTTTTTTGGTTATCTTGTAGGATCTCAATCACACAACCTCATAATATCCACCTACACCATTTGTTTATTTAATTCCGTATGTGGCCATTATTTTTAAGAGATGTCATTGATTTATAATAAAGGTCCTTCTGACTCTGAGCAAGAACATGGTTCAGGTAGAAAATTGTATTAAAAAATAACAATATTATAGTAAATAACGCACTAAAAAACCTTTGCCAATTGGATCATCTTTCAAAATGTCAACATCTTTGTACCAGTTCCCATTGTCACAATTGTTTTTAAATTCATCCCCATGTGCGGTTGATTGAAGCCAAAAAAATTGCTGTTTTTCGGCCTGATTTGATTATATATATATATATATATATATACAGTCCTATTTTATTGAGGGATCCCTCAAATAATTTTATTTGAGGGACCCCCTTTACGGTACCCTACAATTTTGTTTCCAATGATCCAAACCATATATTTTTTAGGTCTTCATTCATAGATCATCCTTACAAAAAATTAGACAAATCGGAAATCGTTTCGACATCCAATTGTGTCTTACAAAATCAATGAACACGGTACTTCAAGAAAGTACTAAAATTTCAATAACTCAATTGAGTGGTCAAATGATATCGGATTCAAGTGATTTTTTGTAGAGATGATCTTTGAATGAGTATCTACAAAATAGACGGTTTGGATTAGTGAAATACAATCCATAATGGGGCCTACAAGGGGTGTCCCTCAAATAAGCTTATTTGAGGGATCCCTCAATGGAAGCTCTCTGTATATATATATAAACTTAAGAAAGTGTGAGGCTGTGAGCTGTGCAAATATTTTTCAGCCCTACTTTTTAAGAGCACTTCCACCCACAAGGGCTAAGTCTAAGGCAAGGGCAAGCAAGGGCTGCCACTATTCACATGAATAGTGTCAGCCTTTGCATTTATGGTTCCACCCACGAGGGCAAAGTCTAGGGCAAGTCTAAGGCAATTACTATTCATTGTACTTTATTTCCTATTTTTTTATATTTTAAACCATTAATTTTGATAAACTTTTTAGATTATATTTTCGGTATTTTTTTGCAATTTTTTATGCCATTTGTTTTTTTTTATTTTTTTTTATACAAATGGAAAGTAGTAGAAAAATGTGAGGGAAAAATACAGGGAAAAAATAAAATGGTTATGTATTTATAGGGAAAAAATACATAAATTTTTCGATTTTTTTTGCAATTTTTTTAGCCAAAAAAACGAGGACCGTCAGATTGTTGGAAAAAAAAGGATCGGAGAGTCAGGGTTGCGATACGTGGCACATTACCGCGCGATGATGTCACGCTGATGTCATCGAACTCGGGCTAAAACCCAGTGGAAACCTGCCCTTGGGCTTGCCCGGGCTGGTGGGACCCAGGGCTTGCCTGGGCTGGAAGTGGCGCGCTGGAGCTGTTTTGGGCCATCTGGGGGGGCCTTTTGCCCGATTCTATGCCTGCGGTGGAGGTGCTCTAAGAGGGATTACTTTTCACCTTTCCTTTATAAGAGATTTTCATCTCTCATTTGTGAGAGTTTTATTTGTATTGTTATGGCTTGGTTTTTTCAAACTTTATTTTTTTTTCATTATTCTAAATTTGCAATCTTAGTTGTGATGCCTATGACAAAGTTTCTTCGATCTTGCATGGTCGTTAGTGGATGCGCACCAAATTGTCTTAATTTTGATGTTAGACCACTCCGTTATTGTAATGGCCCTTTGTGGCTAATGACTTTTTTGGCTGAATTATGAATGCAATCATAGAGTTTCTATAAAAAAGAAAAAAAGAAAAAAGAAGAAGAATAGGGATTAGATTTATTTGGTGCTTGAGAGATGGGAGGTCATCTTGTTCTATCTAATTTATATATTATGGTTTGTTGATAGGAAAAATGGGTGTCTTAATGAAACAACCCATTTATATAGTGTTTAATTCAGCATAAAGTTTCAGGTTAGACGATATGAAATTATTATAATAGACTAGTAGTACTGATTTGGAAGTCCTCTTATTAATTTTCTTCACCAGGAACACACCATCCAAAAGGTCCTCTTACATAGAATTATATTTGTGTTTTATAATTTTTTTAATAAAAAAAAACTTATTTGCAATAGAGATATAATTCACATGTTCCTTTTTTATGCGAGGAGTGAGAGAGGAACATAGGAAATCATGTTACCAAAAGAATCAGTACTTAAAAAGCATAGATGTTTCATTCTCAATTATAGTAGTCACGATCACGAAACATTTGTGACTTTTGTGTGACTATTGACGTAAGAGATATATATTCTTGTTACATGCAATTATATGCTCATATATGAAAGACAAGTACCTATTTCACATTGAAAGTAACACTGTGCATCAATGTTTCCTTAAATGAAACTTCCTCAAGTGACCTTAAAGAAGTATATACTCTCATAAGGGGGTTGACAAATTTGGAGGAGCTATAGTTTTCAATGCCCACATTGCTAGTTGTTTTAGCAGTAGAAGACTTGGTATGGGTATGGGTAGAGAAGAAGAAGAGTCAACAAGCCAAACTAAGTATACTTGTTGGTCTTTGAGTTGTTATAAGCGGTAGGGCCCATCCTAGTGACTTGTCTTGGCAATAGGGGTCCCATGGTCCCTCATGTCTTAGTATATGTTGGGTGAAAGAAGCACATAGTTGGCACATACTGCCAATGGAGTTTGGACACGTAAAGTGAGTGTGGGGTCCAGAACATGATTTGATTGGTGCTTGAACCCAAGGAAAAACCATGGGTGGACAAGTTGACAAGTTAATGGTCATGATGTCGCCAACCAGGCCACTGAGAAATATATATATTGGATTGACTTTGACGTGTGGAATGTGGATGTCCCATGATTTTGTGCTAATACCTCAAATTTGTACCCAAATTAAATTTGTTTTAGTTTTTGTCAAGTATAGTTAATGGCTTCTTATGTCATAGAATTGACTTCTAATGTTGGATTTAAACATAGAGAAAGAAGCTCTAAAGTTAAACACTCATTGAGGTTTGTGTTATTCCATTGCGACTTCATGGGTATCAAAAATGTGTTTGATTCTCTAGTACAGTCTTATTTTTACATGTTCAATTCTTTTGGATTTGTATGTTTTGAGTTTTATTGTCAAACTCTCGTGTAATTTTTTGGTGTGACAAGTATCTTGTCACATGATTATATCAATACACTCATGTTATAACACTTATAAGGTATTTATTTATTTATTATTATAAAGTTCTACGTCCATGACATATAAACTCTATCATTCCCTCATATTTTAGCATGTAAATTAGTAACAACATGCAATGATCAACGTAACACTAAAAAATTTATCTTAAACTACGAAATAATATTTTATTTTAATTTTAATTTTTAAAAAATAACGATAATATTTTATTGATATGAGAATAAGATCACAAGTACAAAAAAATAGATTATATCCTAGAGAATTAAACGAGCATCTCTATACAAAACTCAAAGATTAGTAGTGGAGTAAAATCAAGACATGCAAATATTTTCCTAAAAATAATAGTCACCGGTTATCAATGTCTAATTTCTACTGTCCAAAAGTGAATCACGAAAAGGGCAAAAAAGAAAAAGAAAAGTGGTGCCAATGGAACTGTGAGTGCATCTCAATAACCTACAAGCAATATGTTGGTCTTGAATGAAATTTAAAAGTCTTGTATATCTTTCCAGACCTAAAACAGAGCTTCACCAAGTTCCAAGAGACGCGTAGTCAACTAAGCTAGCTAGCAGGCCACATGCATTTACAGGTATAGAATTCCTCCTTGTTTTCTAGCTATTGGCCATTTCTAGTGTCTTTGTGATGCCACGAGGAGGGTCATGGGAAAAAGAAAAAAAATGAAAAAAAAGAAGCTGTTTAAGTTTACCTTACTCTAAAAAAATGTGTCTGCTTGCAAGCATGGAAAATTGTAAAAATCCCAGCAAATAATACCATAATGCAGATAGAGATTTCTCTATGGGTTTTGATTAGTATTTAGTGGCACACATACCATGATATGAACTATATGTGATACATGCAATATATATAGAGCTTTTATTGGGGGATTCTTTAAATACTTATTTGAGGGACACTTTTGTAGAGCCCACTCAGCATTGTATTTCACTAATCTAAACCGTCTATTTTGTATATATTCATTCAAAGATTATCTCTACAAAAAATCACTTAAGTTCGATATCATTTGACCACTTAATTAAATTATTGAAATTCAAGTTCTTTATTAAATTATCATGTTCATTGATTTTGTTGGTCTCAATTAGATGCCTTAATAATTTTCAATTTGCAAGATTTTGTGTAAGAATGATCTTTGAATGAAGATGTGAAAAGTAGATATTTGGATCGTTAAAAAAAAATTTCGTATGAGGTGTCCCTCAATAAAAGGGGACTAGATATACTTCACAAGCATAAAAGTATGGATGGATAATACCAAATATAAGGTGTCCGCACGATAATAAAGTTCGGATGTCCATATAGGAGAAGAAAAATGCTAGGGAGACCAACTTGTGTATCATCTCTCTAATAAAGGGTGAGAGCCATTGTATTGGTGAGCTCCACCTCTATTAGAGAGATGATACATAAGTTGATATTTAAAGATGATCTCCCTAACATTATGTATATTATATCTAAGATGGTCTCCCTACCATTGTTTCATGTTGGATCCCAAATGCCAGCTCATGGTTCAAACTCATCCAATAATGCAAATGAACATCCTCCCACTGCTTGGAGCCAGAGGCAGAAGCCCTCATCAGCACTCAACCCTAGCAAGTGATGGAAGGTGGAGAATTCATGTTAAAAGTTTGGAGAGGGGCTTTTGTCATGGGGGGGCCTCCCCAGTCCCCTCCATTATCCCTTTGTCACATAGACATATAAAATATGCATTCGACTTGCCACTATGTGTCTTCTTAATGATTGTCGACACTACATGAACGACTGTCTTTCTTTTGTTCTTGCAAGGATCTGTTTCTATTTTGTATTAATGGAGAATTTACTGTAACACCATTAATTCATCTGTTCTAATATGAGTGGGCGGCTACTTTATACTTAAAGATATAGTAAAAGTACATGTTATAGTCCTGCTCGGGGGACGGAGCTATGCGAAGGCTAGGTGTAAAAATAAAGGTATAGATCCGGAACAAGTCTATGCCAAGGCTCTGCGCCCCCTCCTCCCCTAACTATTATTGGGTGTTATAACTGTCCTAAATGTATATATTGGGTGTTATAAATGTTAAATTTAGAGAGATGGGTCAACAGTCCACTACTAGCCACGTCGATATTGTCTACAACTTAACCACTTACAAAGCTTAGTAAGTGTGCGGTTTTATCACAAAAGGTCTCAGTGATATTAGTAGTGGAACCAGGGTTTCTTAATTTATAACATTAGTGGTAACTTACCTCATCATGTTTTATTTTATTGGGGTATCGGGCTTTCGTAAATGAACTCATATAGAAACTTACTTAGAATATATAAAGAGCAGTACAGAATACCACTAATTTGGAATCATTCTCCGATTCAAACCTTTTGAAAAGAATATTATTATCTCTCTCAAATGTCAAAAACTTTAAAATGATAGAACCACCACTTTCTTGGTTGTAAGATTCTATGGTTTTTTTTTCTTTTCTTCCTAAAATAAATTTTTATTTTTGGCCTCCAAGAACACTATTTCTCAATTGGGCTGGCCCCCCCAATCCATGTGCAATTGCATTGTAAACATTAAATGTGAATACGACTCACCAACTGAGATAATAGACAAACATGAAGGGGGTCTGTCACCATGTGTGATTTTATATATTAGTTTACATCAACCTGTTCGGTTTGTCCAATTGTCTCCGTGGCTCGTTCCTGCACCGGAAACTTGTATCTGAAGTAGTTAAGAACAGTTACTCTACACCAAAGTATTGTGTGTGAGTTTCCCTTCCCATAGATCGCTTTAATAAAAAAGGATATCTTGTAATAGTATAAAAGTTGGTCTGGATCAACCCTCACTCTATCGGGTTCCAGCCTACCTACGCTGAAGCCAATGGGCCATTAATTTGTTTTAGGGCGAGTTGATCGAACCAGAAGGAAAAAAAGATTGAAACCCAGGCCACCTATATCCAAAGTATGCATTATTTGAGCAAATTCAGGCTTAAGGGGATCGGTTACAGGGCTTACCCCGGTCAATATACCCCAGGCCACCTATAATTGGTTAAATTTGGGCCTCTCAGAAAAAAAATGCAAGGGTGGTTTTATTTACTCATTTCTAGCATCCTAATTGTATTTTCTTTTGTGAAAAATATCGATTGTACATAAACAAAATTTGATTTTAATTTCAAATTTAGGTGCTTTGTATTCGGCTCCTATGTCACATGTAACGGATTATGGGCATACCGCCATTATTGGCATCACTGGGTGATTATCTCCTAACAATGAACTTTCTCTTTTCAGAAAAATAAAGATAATAAATAAACAAAATCAAGTTAACGTTAATGTTTGGTCCAATATTTCAATTAGATGTGTCATTAAAAAAAAAAAATATCAATTAGATGAAAGTGAACCAATCGGTTCAATTGTTGCTACATATACCTTTTTAAAAGAGGGGTCATATTTTTATTTTCGTTAACACGAGTTAGAATATCGCTTGTCAAAAAAAAAAAAAAAAAAAAAAAAAAAAAACAAAAAATAATTTAGGTTAAAAATTACAACTTACCAAAGAATACTTGCGTTGTATTATGATGGTATAAAAGACAAAATTGGAAGTGAAAATTGAGGGGTTTTTTATTTTTATTTTTAAAGTTTAAAAACTTTTAATATGTGCCCCTTATTACCATACAATCATTTTCTTAACTTCAACCATTAGTTGTTTTCTTCCTAGTTTTGTGGCTTAAATGTCATAATTAATCCATCATTAATCTTTAAAACTCAAAATAAACTTGGTGTGTGTTGGGAGTATCATGTATTGAAGGATCAAAGTTTTGTCTTGATATTTTAAATGCTTTTGGGTCCCTCCATGCATTGCCAATTTAGTTTGCGTTGAATTCTCACATTCTAATATAGTATTAGAGTATACTATTTATGTGGCATGCACAAAGGCCCTACGTACATTCTCTCACGTGGAAGGATGAAAGTGTTGTTTTAATCTTTAAAATATCTTGAGTTTCTTCATTAATTGCGAATTGATTTTGAGTTGAATGCTCACATTTTAATAGTGTGTATGGAAATAAATAATTATCTATTATCTTTCAATATACGGTAGTTGTTTAGCTTCTTTTTGCTATAATAAAGAAAACTTTTAAATCATAGTTAACATAATTAAGGTATATTGTAAAAAGCTATAGCGACTGTGTAATATGATGATATTGGACAACTTCTTGCCAAGAGGAAGAGGTTGCCTGACTTAAAGGGTTGCCAACCCCTTCCCTCTATAAAGAGGAGGGGGAAAAGCTTTTGGCATTTGCTTGTACAATTACGAATTAGTTAATTGAGCTTAATTATTATTATCATTATCATCACTTCATTATTAATTAGGTGTTGCTGTGATGAGAAAATGGGAGTGGTCATGAAAGAAGTTGGAATATTGGTTGTGATGGCTTTATACTTTGCCTCCATGGCGTATGTCGAGGAGGGAACTGCATGCCACATATTCTGAACCCCTTGTTCGTGAGTACATGCATCTTCATCTTAATTTCTAATTATTATTTTGCACTTGAGCATATTTGGTGTACGTAGGTTAGATTGGATTCGATAAGTCACTAGATTTAAGGTATGTTGAAAGAAGAAATGGAACGCAACTTTCAAATTTTGTCCAACTTGAAGGTAGAAGATGGATTAGTCCATTATGATCCACACAAAATGGTAGAATATCAACACCGTATAACTTATCCCTTTTAATTCTCAAAAAATGAAAAGCTTCAACTATGCTTTCATTTTTACCTTTGAATCTTATGAGTATGTATCAAATCTAATCCAACCATAAACACCAAACGTGTCCTTGGATTTGCCTCCACTCTCCAACATGAATTCAAGGGCATTTGTTTTCCTAATGTTAATTGTCTTTCGGGCAGCCTATGCATGCTCTGGATATAATAAGTGATAGCATATGGAAAAACAACGAGATTTGGATTTTGCTACAACAAGTGATAGCATATGGAAAAATAGGACATCATGTGGAGAAACATACGTTGTGAAATGTATTAGGGCTACAAACAAAATGGAACAACCTTGCCTTGAAGGTGAAGTCATGGATTATTGAAAGTATATGAAAATGGGGCATACTTTTGATTATTGAAAGTATTTAAAAATAAAAGATGAGTTTGTCAATTAGCCTTATGAATTAGTTGCTGGAAAAAGAATTTGAATCAATTAGCCTTCTATCGAACCTCATGAATGCAGCAAGGTTGCCCATGACCTTGCTCAACATGCTTTGGGTTTAGAGTTAATTACCTTATCTCAATCCATTCAAATTATTCATGATTGGTCTTACAACAAAAGCAAATGTGTATATGGTAGTAAGCAAATTTGTCTTACACGAAATATTACATGAAAATTTGGCTTGCCATTAAAATCACTAATGATTTGTTACAACAAAAACAATTTTGTATAAGATATTTAACTATCTTGTAAATCATTTTACAATAAACATTACAAGAGAATTTGGCATGTAAACTTTGCTAATGGATTTCAATTTCTCACTCACAACCCATATCCCAATTACACTTGAACTCACAAAATAACAAAGGTGAGAGAGACATTTGAGAGAACTCATAGTGAGTATGCAGTCTTTTAGGCTTAGAGAGCGTGTATTTGATATTGATATGAGATGAAGAGCTTTTGTCATGTTAAGAGTAGTTTTAAATATAGAAAAAGAGTGGGAAATTGGGTAAAATGGCACCCTTGAAAAACATATTGGGAAAATAGCGCCATTTTATAATTCTTAGTAAAATAGCAAGGGGAAGTATGTATAGGTGTCATTTTACCAACAATTATGAAAGGGTGTCATTTTACCAAGAATTTTAAAAGAGTGCCATTTTACAAAGAAATTTTTGTAAGGGTACCATTTTACTCAATTTCCCAAAAAGAGTAATGTTTTTTTTTCTAGGCAAAAAGTTAAAGTAGTGTTAGGGAGACCACATTATTGTACCACATTGTGTACCTCATCTTGAATAGAGATATGACCCACTAATATTGTGGTAAAATCTCATCCCAATTAGAGATATAATACACTCTCATCCCAATTAGAGATATAATACACTTTCATCCTGATTAGAGATGTGTACACAATATGGTACAATAATGTACTCCCCACAGCTTCTATAAAAATGCAAATGTGGTAGTCCTAGAACAAATCTATTTCATACATACATACATGCATACATACATACGTACGTACATGCAAATGTATTTTCCATGTTTATTTAGCCTATACTCTTGGAAAATTTAAAATTTAAATCTAAAATGAGTCTAAATCCTTCAAAAATACCGACAAATAACCATTAACTTCTAAATATGCATATGCATCAAGTTTGCATGATATTTGTAGTATTACCAAGCATAGAATATGTAAATTTTCATATAAGACATCCTTTTATGATGTTTCAGTCACATTTATATGTAGGTCATGTATGCATACGAATAGAATGATTATTAGCACATTTTTAGTATGAAAGTAAGAGTAAATTAGGTTAAAGTATGATATATTTATAATTACAAATGTTTCAACACTTTTGCAAATTAAATAAGATATTGGAAGAAACTAATACAAGGTAATGAATACAATCCAAAACTCAATCTAACTTTAATTTATCTACTACATTTTCGTCAGTGTAGTTGGAAGAGGATATGAAGTTTTGGGCAAATAGGTGGTGGTATGTAATGAAAATAATGAGAAAATAGATAACACCATCTTGGGTGCCCAATTATGAGTAATCAATTCTCACAATTGTTGAGTTTATCCAACTTGAGTACATTGAAATAGGGGGTGATGTGATTGAGTATATCCTTTGAGTAAGGGGAGGGTTAAAAAATCTTTCGAGTTTTCTAGAGAAAGTTACATCAGTTTTAGTACCAGTGGGTCAGCGTTGGAATTATGCGCGAGTTTTGAAAACTTAGCATCACAATTTACCACTCTTGAAAAGGGAGCGGATCTGCTGTCCCCAAATTGGTGTCCCTTCCATGTCTCGTCTCTAATTTGCTGACACGTGTCAACTAACATAACAGGAAGTTAACTATGTTAACTTTTTTATTTGACAATTTTTAAAATTTTTTTAAAAAAAAGAAGCCCAAATATCTGAGCGAGCCAGCGAGCATCTTCGTCTTCTCTGCGCGAGCGTCTTCTCCTATTCTCCAATTGCAGCATCAATTTGTTCCTTGCAAAACCCAGCCATACCCACTTTCCTCCCTCACAATCTCTGCATATTTTCCAACATCAACTCTCAAACGCTTGCATAACCTAGTTCTCTTTCCTCCTAATCTTTGTTAGGAAATTTCAGCTCCATTTTTCTCAAACCCTCGGCCTTATTCACGTTGCATCGGCTTCATTAGAGATAGGGATTGATTCCTATGGCTAGGATTGTTTAAAAGGTTGATTACTATGAATATGAAATCAAACATATCACTTTTTTTGTTGTTGTTGTTGTAATCGAGACATGGATTGATTCTCTATGTTTGAAAAACCAAGAACTTGTACACTAAACAAAAAAATTCAACTTCTACATATCATGAAGATAAAACCTAACGAAGAAAACTGAACAAATAATACTTTGATTTACTGTATATTATATAAGTTTCCGATACACAGGGCTTTGCTCACCTCCATCCACAGGGCTTGAACAAAAGGTATAATTGATTGGTTTTCTTCTCTGAAATTTCCTAACAGAGAATAGGAGGGGGGAGAACTAGGTTTTGCAAGCGTTTAAGAGTTGATGGTGGAGAGGATGCATAGATTATGAGGGAGGAGAGTGGTTATGGCTGGGTTTTGCAAAGATGTACTTGAGTAGACATTATTTTGGGTACATACTTTATTAGTAATTTTCTTATTCAACCATTAGTTGTCTCATTCATAATTTTAGGGTAGATATCAACACCGAAAACCATTTTAATTCACCAATCATCTATTTTGTAAAACCAACAAAATAACTATAAGGTTGAATAGAGAATTAGTCATTAAATTTGGTGCGTGATTAAATAAAGGAAAATAATTAACATTTCGGGTTGAGATGCTATTAGATATTATTAATGTAGTATAATAATATTCGACGACTTGCAGCCAAAAAGATAACATATGGACGACTGCTTGGCTTTGAATTACACCACTACAACCAAGTTAATTGGGGCTATATGTTATTATTAATTATCATTATTATCATCTCTTCAATTCATTAGGAGTTTTGGGAAGAACATGGGAATGCCCACATGCAAAAAGTTCTACCGAATATGTTTCACATCTCACTTTGATTTTTTATTGGACTTAATAATAAGGGTAAAGTGAGATGTAAAACATCGGTTAAGAGGACAAAATGGGTCACTTTGAGTCGTTTAAGGGGAATATAGGATTTCACTATAATTTCAAGAGACATTATAGCAATTAAGAATTTTTAAAAATATTTTTTCCCCTAGTAAGTGAAGAGTAAAACATGATTAATTCATGAACTTTATTCTTAATCAAACCCAAACCAAAACGGCCATTATAATTGGAATTAACCGTTTTAGTTGGTTCAGCCAAATTGATGCCCCACCCCACCTCTGGTTTCATGCCACACATTCATATTGACCATTTAATACCAAAATCTAAGATCCATAGACCATTCAACAATTGAAACAAGATTTTGTTGTTTTACAGCATAAGATTCTCTTTTATATTTGTTCGATTATTCTACTAATTAGAGGCTTAAACCTAACTAATTCGAAACAGACGTGTGAGTTCACTGTACAGTTTAAGGCGCAAAACCTAATTAACCCAGACCGCGATGAATGTACGATTATGTTCTCCAGGGAAAAGAAAAAAAAATGGCGATGATACAATTGCATCCACACTCTCGGACCCCACTGAATTCTGCATAACATGGTCATCGTTTCCGTGTTCTCAGCCTCCCCATCCTCCTTGAACCTTGTAAGTTTCACCTAACTCTCTCTCTCTCTCTCCCTTCCTCTGGGTCCTGTGTGTTCATTGTTGCCTATTGACTCTGTTGTTTTTGCAGAGTTTTCATTTTGGTCTTGGAAATAACTGGAATTTCAGGACTTTTACAAGATCAAGCGCTTGTCTCTCCCAGGTATATATATATGTTTCAGCACCCAATGCTACTCTCTCTTTCATTTTTCGATACTGCCCAGAAACAAAGTAGAGAAATTAAAAAATTAAAAATTTGAGTTTCACTAGTTCTTATCTATTCGAAAGTAGCAAAACCCTTAACTCCTTTCTGTATTCAGGATACTGATTTAGTAATTTACTCCGAGGGTTTTCTGATTTTCTGAAATAGAAAGAACCCAGTTCGAAATATTGAACTCCTTAGTACCCTTTGGTGACATTGGTGTCCTGTGTTTTTTGCCTCCTCGTATGTCGGTAAAGCTTCCATTTTGTTTCTTCATTTGGTTGGTTTTGCCGTTATACAGGGGATGAGTAACTAGTTGTTCTTAATTTCAATCCCTTTAAGGTTTGATGAATTTGTTTCATAGAATGAGAATTGCCATTATATCTTTAAGGATCACTTAGAATTGTCAATATTGGTCAAAACATATTGGAACTTCCCAAATTTCATGGTGGTTAAAAATTCAGGTGTGGACTGTCACTTGTATGAAATGATCTCTTTGAAGAGGGTGAAATCATTGTCAAGTTTGTTAAGAATCATTGCCAATGAAATGATTTGATTAGCTATCATAAGAGTTATGGTTCAGTGGTTTTTCGATTAAGAGCTGCTTATTGAAAAAAGAAAAGAAAAAAGAAAGCCTGTAGAAAGATTCTTGTATGGTTCTTGTGTTTTTGTTAGCTGCACATTTTTGGCTATAGGCTTTCGGAGCTAGAAACTGATTCCTAAGTATGATTTGTTTAATGTCAACATTTTTTTTCAATGAACTTATGAAACAAGTCTAATCTAGTTCACGATGGATGGAAATTAAAATGAGGATGTCAATAAAGGCCACAGATGGCGGAGGAGATTCTTATGGGTAGTAATGCAAGAGGAAATAATTAGGCATGTCATCACTGTTATTTCAATACTTGAAAGCCCTAGAGGTTGCTCAGATGACACTGGATTCAGTAAGCATAGGTCTTAAGTTCGACTTTCTCTGACCTTGGAGTCTCATAAATTGCTGTAGTGGCGTCTGAACTTACCAGTGTAAAAAGAGGCATTGGAATCTATTATATTTAAATCAAAGAGTGCATGTGCTAATTTATTTTTCAGAAGTTTCTTTGCTCCCTTTTTTTTTGCTGTTGAGATGTCCACATTTGCATCCATTTACTCTTCTAATTTTCTTGCAGGAAAGTAGGAATTTAGAGCCAAACAAGAAGCAAGATAAAACAAGTGGGATAGGGAAAACCAGGTCTGCCACAAAGGATCAGATTGTCATTTCTAACGTTCGGATATCTCAGCGGGGAAGCTCCCCTCCACTTGTTACTGCATTGAAGGCTTCAGCTGAACAAAATGCTGCTACCTTTCACTTCCCTGGGCACAACAGAGGTCGAGCTGCACCATCTTCTTTGACTCAGCTTATTGGTTTAAAACCATTTCTTCATGATTTACCTGAGCTTCCAGAGCTTGACAACCTCTTTTCTCCAAGAGGGCCCATTTTAGATGCTCAACAACAGGCAGCCAGTCTCTTTGGGTCATTGGAGACGTGGTTTCTTGTAGGTGGTACCACGTGTGGAATACAGGCAGCGATTATGGCTACATGTTCCCCTGGAGAAATTTTAATTCTCCCTCGCAATTCACATATATCAGCCATATCTGCTATGGTATTGTCCGGTGCAGTACCCAAGTACATCATCCCTGATTATAATTTTGACTGGGACATTGCTGGTGGTGTCACTCCATCACAGGCAAGTCTACAAGAAATGCTGGTTATGGTTATTACTTCAAAATGAGACTACACAACTACATTTTTTCACTTGTAAATATTTGGTATGTTATTGCTTAATATGAATGTAATGGTTAAAACAATCAGGATAATACAAAAAGTTTCTTTTAACATTAAAAGATGCTAACAGAATTATTATGATGAACTCTTTCTCCCTTTCATGTTACATTATTACCATCATTTTTTGCTGAAATTTCTGTATATGACCCGAAATGGGTGTTATAACAGGTAGAGACAGCAATCAAGGAAGTGGAGAAAGAAGGGCAGAAGCCAGCTGCAGTTTTGGTCACTTCCCCCACTTATCATGGTATATGCAGCAACTTGAGCGAGATAACCCAATTGTGCCATTCTCGTGGAATCCCTGTGATTGTTGATGAGGCTCATGGGGCACATCTAGGATTTCATCCCCAGATGCCAAATTCAGCAATGCATCAAGGTGCTGATTTAGCTGTACAATCCACTCATAAGGTTCTTTGCTCTCTCACACAATCATCAATGTTGCACATGTCAGGGAGTCTTGTAGATAGAGAGAAAATTTCAAGATGTCTTCAAACACTTCAAAGTACTAGCCCTAGTTATCTGCTTTTGGCATCATTAGATGCGGCTAGAGCTCAAATTAGTGAAAACCCAGAAACTATTTTTGGAAAGGCATTGCAATTGGCCATTGAAACTAAGAGTATGATAAGAAAGATTTCAGGTATTTCAGTGCTTGACGCTCAAAGTTTCCCTAATTTCCCTGCGATTGATCCCCTGCGGCTTACCATAGGATTTCAACGGCTTGGCCTATCGGGTTATGAAGCTGATGAAATTTTATATGAGGATCATGAAATCATTTGTGAACTTGTTGAAACCCAGTCAATTACATTTGCAATGAACCTTGGAACATGTAGAGAGCATGTCCAGAGGTTAGTGTCGGGAATAAAGCATCTAGTGGCCGCTTCTGCATCCACTCCGGCTGCTAAAAGGAAGGTCGAAGGTGGTAATTCTGCCCTCTTTGCCGATATAGAAACAAGCTTGATTCCTAGAGATGCCTTTTTTAGTGGTAAAAGGAGAGTGAGTATTGAAAAAAGCCTTGGGGAAGTTTGTGGGGAGCTTATATGTCCATACCCGCCTGGGATTCCAGTAATGGTCCCCGGCGAGACTATCACAAAAAAGGCATTGGATTATCTGCTAGATGTTAGAAGCAAGGGTGCTGTCATCAGTGGAGCTTCTGATCCCCACCTCTCTTCCATAGTTGTCTGCAATATGTAGTGTTTGCTTGGCAGGGAGAAGGTACAGCTAATTTATTTTCTAAAATTTTGTTATGCTTCAAAAAGATCAGCAATCACACATGAAATGGAATGTTGATGTACAAGTTTATTGAACCACAACCAAATTTATTAAAAAAAAAGAAAAAGAAACAAGAAATGCTAGAATCTTACCTTGGCATTCAGATTTTATTGCATGATCAAGTTAGTGGTAAGTTTTCCATGGCATTAGTCAGATCCTGGGTTTTTCTGCCACCATATGATAAAACTGAAACTTATCGGATGTCCAATGGCCCAATTTAGGTCTTGTTTATTGCACCAGCCAAGTTCAGTTAAGTAAGAATATATTGTTTCATGATAATATTACAACAATTTAATATAAAGATTTCCCAAAATCAAAATATATTTGCAAAATGAGTCATGTTCTAACCGGGTTGGCCAGGTCAAAGTTTGCAATTAGCCTGGGCCACTTACTATTGATAGGACAGAATCTTGAACAGTAAAACACATCCACCAAAAAGCACTGATTGAATAATTCCTAAGCCACTTGTCAGTTTTTTTTTTTTTGTGTGTGGTCATAATGCCACTTGTCAGTTCAATACTAGAAAAAGAAATCTTAAAAAGAGGCATTATTTGCATTGCACCCCCAAAATAGCCATTGCTCTCTTCACCATATTTGAGTACATGGAGTGTGGAAGCCACATTTGGAGAATCTACCCAAGAGTTAAATTTCACAATTCATGCTCTGGCACAAGGCATTCAAATGTAAAGATGTAAAGCTGCACAATCATCCGACTCAATTGCATATACATGTGAAATTGGTTTGCCTTACCTCTGACATGGCTAATCAAAAATGGACTTTCTTTCTATGAGAGTTCTTTTTTACACATCACAGGCATGAAGCCTACAAAACCCCCAGACCCCAAAATGATTCTCATGCGTTCAAACCTTTCCTTTTCTTCTTTGGATATACTGTATATAACTTTGTATTATAAGGCAAAACGAGAGAAAACACAAAGAGACATTCAGTCAGCAAATAAAAACGAACTAGACAGCGCTTTGCAGATAAATACGATTTCAAGATTGATCAGACCCTTCTACCTTGACTCCGTGCTACTATATGCATTAGCCCTGTAAATCTTTGATGGAATTCTTGTTGCTCGTTTCTTTGTTGGTCGAACAAAAGGATCAAACAGAGGTGCCTGTGAGTATGGAGAGCATGCTGGCCTACCAAGTTGCGAGTCTGGGGAGTCATCTGGACCAACCCATGCTATGGGACTTACTGCAGCAGAAAGACAACTATTAGTTTTGCGTTTTATTTTTCTGCAAGCAGAGAAAGATACCATCTCTGAAGTAACAGGACGTCTAATCTCAAAGGTCTCTATGTCCCCAAGAAGGAGAAAAATGATAAAAATTCCAGATGGCAAATTATGCATCTCCCTGCCTAAATTTTGTATATCACATTATACTAATTGTCTTAAAGGAAAATGCTGTAGAAACAAACAGATGTGCAGGAACACAATGTACAGGGCATCCCACTCAAGGGTTTTCTAGTTGAACTGCGTAATGTATTGCACAAGTCGAGGTCAATACATAAATGAATCACACTATATGTAGCAGGAAGAATGCATCGGTATATGGGAAGCACAAACACTTTGCAGCATCGCCTAACGAGTGTAAATTTCCAAACACATCAACTCACCAACCTTTCTATGCCCGTTTCAAACAGGTAAGAAAAATATGCAATTCGCTAATTTTCTTTTAGGTGTACTTTAGACTTCGGCAAGCAGGCAACGGTGGAAGCATTTTTACCGACTAGGACAAAAGAAACTAATGGGGTATAAGCATCATCAGGAAACAATGTCATTCCATATCGACTCGGGGAAATAATCTACTGGAAAACATAGCTAGAAGTACAAAACTATGCATTGTATAAGAATTCATACCTTCTGCACCAGGTTCAAGAAGTCTCTTGGCAGTAGAAGAAGCTGTCAAGTGAGCAGGATGCTTCTTCACATAATTATCAGGACGCTTCCTCACATAATCTTCCTGCAAAGGCTTTGGAGTTTGAAACGAGAATTGTGACATAGTAACCCCCGCATCCAGATACTCAGGATGTTGAAGCAAATACCTGAAAAATCAAAACCAGCATAACCATTAATCAAAGAGCTAGCTATGATTGTGAAGAAATCCAAGCTAAGCTAAACAGAAAGACACAAACTTACTTTTGGATCTCCACCGATGATCGAAGTTTCTTGCCTGATGGTGATTCATAGTACCTGAATAAACAAAATAGTTAACTGGGCATGTCACAAAAAGTTGCAAGTTGGTAATGCTTATGAATATGATAAAGGGACATACACGTCTGCAAATCTGGTGCCTCCTTCACCTCTAATCCTCAGCAAGCGTTGCCAGCCGGGTGGGGGCTGAGCAATGTTGGGCTTATCAATTGCCCAGAGCCTGCTTCCATCTTGAGTAATGTCTTCTGGGTCATCACAAGAAACAAAATCCCGCCATTCCCGTGCCGTTTCGCAGTAAAAGGGCTGCTCCAGAACGTGTTCACGAATCTCTTCATACTTTTCCTTTGTTGGGATGAGCCTCCATTTGAAGCAGCTGGCACACTGCACAGTGAAGGCCCCAACAGATGGCAAAACCCTAGGTGGACGATGAAATGGAAAAGGATTGGGCCTGTTCACTTTCTCATGCACTGTAGCTACAGCATTAGCATTAGCATTAGCATTGGCTGTTGCAGGGTCATAGAGCACCAGCTGATGGGAATTAAAATGGGCTTGAATTATTTCATTGTCTGAATCAGATGACGATGAAGATGATGAAGGAAGATGAAGCTGAAGCTGAAGGGACATGTATGTCTTCTTGGGTAAAGCTGTTTTTTTCTTCCCTCCTCAGCTTTTTGAATGTTTATTTTGGTGGCAACTGCGAGAACCCATGGAAAACACAGCAGATCTCAAACAGGGAGAAAAAGAAAAAAAAAAAAAAAAAAAAAAAAAAAAAAAAAAAAAAAAATTTAAAATTTCACTTACATACTATACCATCCAGATTTCAAGTTTCAACAAAACATGCGACGAATTTACAGAGGATGTTCTGATTCTTACGGAGATGAGGATCAGAGATCTGCGACGATGATGATGTTGCAGGGATAGGAATCGAACAGAGCCGTTGGTTCCGAGGAAATGCGTAGATCCTACGGTCGGAGGTCAGGTCGGAGGTCAGGTCAGGGACTGCACCCACTTGAGGTTTTTATCCTTGGTCAGAGAGAAATGGAGAGAGAGAGAGGGAGAGTCCAGAAGGAGATTATTGGCTTCCCGTTTGTGCAAGTAAGGAAAAAATCTGCCTCTGCAAGTTTTTCACTTTTTAATTTTAATTAATTAATTTATTTTGGGGTTTGGGTGACTTCAATTACTACAATTTTTAGTTTAATAAATGCATTTATTATCAAAGGAAAAAGTTCAATAAATCCAATTAGCTAATGAGTAAGAAAGAATTTGGATTTGGATTGGATGTAAATAGCGGATATTGGAGCAAGTTGCACAACCAATGGGATGAAAAGGACTAATTTCAGACAGTAATGCTACGGGTACTAACTCTTTTACTAACTTTTAGTTACCCAAAATTGAAAGTTTTAACTAAACTAAATAAAATAAAATAAAAATAAATGTTTTCAAACGTGCTCATCGAGGATGTATGGTGGTCCTCTGCTGCAGTCACCTTAGTACCCTACCCGCGGGCAGTAATTGTTGGTGTTGGGTTCCGTAGCTATCAACCAAACACATATATTGCAGACTAGGCCGAACAAAAAAAAAAGGAAAAGAAATTGATCTTATGAAATTACAAAGATGAGTATTCCCTGCAGTCAAGGTCTAAAATATCGATGGTATTAAAAATATCGATAGTCCAAAAATACGGATATTTTGATGGAAATATCGGGATATTATCGATATCGATAAAAATTGAATAAAAACCACGGAAATTATAAGAAAAACTTGGAAATTTTTATTGAAACTTTGGAGGATGTTTATTCAGTCAATTATCTATTAGTTTATCACAAAAAATTGGAATAAAATGCATTGCATGATGGGTTTAACTGATTTAAGTTGATTATATAGCGAGCTGACAAACACTGTAAGTGCAAAAAATATGTAGTAATTAATAAAAGAAGATTAAACACATCATAATTATTTATATATAATGATTTACTACAATATTTTACACTTTATACATAGCATGGTAATATATATGAGTGATTTAGTACCACATAGAGTCTTTATGAGGTTCAAATTTTTTATTATCTTCATCATCTCTATGTGTAGAGAAAGTGTATTGTGAAGAGTAGTCATCAAATGATAAATCCCCAAAATAGTTTTGCACGTAATTGTTAACATGCCACCCATATGAATCCGAGATTGGTTGACATATTCCATAAGCAAAATCATTTGAAAGGTCAAAGACTCGCATTCTCATGTGAAAATCTGATTCTTGCAAAAACAATTCAAAACAAAACAACATAAATATACATATTAGCATGTTATCACAAAAACATAAACAACATCGTGGTTAAGACATTGGATAAGTGAAATAGCAAGGGTTTGAATCCCCTTTGAGTGTGTGCTTTGTGTTTTTTTCCCCTTTTTTTCATTACATTGATATTTTCGATATTATTGCGATATTTTGACAAAATATTGCTGAAGTATGAGTGAAATTATCGACATCGATATTTTTCGATATTATTGTCGATATTATTGATATTTATATGATATGTGTATGGAAACGTTCCGAAATATCCGTAATCCGAAAAAACGATAATATCCTCGATATTTCGTCGATATTATCAATATTTTATACTATGCATACAACTGATATTTTTCTTTTCTTTCATGTAATAGTAAATTTGATGGTGTTTCTCTAAAGGGGGGGGGGGGGGGGGGGGGGGGGAGAGAGAGAGAGAGTCAAAGCACATACAAACGTTTAGTTTTTATTAAGGGCATAAATGACACATGTCATGAGGGAAAGAGAGAAGATTGGAGAAAACGTTTAGTTTTTTTAACTTCAAGTTTAGACTTTTTTTTAAAATTAAAAAAAGAGAGGACATTTCCTCTTTTTTTAAAAGCAAACATTTTCTTTATAAAAAAAAATAATTGACGTTAAAAAAAATTTAATAAGATGGTAAGAAAGTTGTGAATTTTTTATAGATAAATTGAATACAATTTAATAAGGGTAAACTTGGAAAGCAAAAGTTAATTTGTATAATATATTAATGACATTGTTTTAAGTGTAAGGAGAATGACACATGTCAAGCAAAAAATGGAGAAGGTTGCTAGCATTCCCTTTCAAAATAATATATCAAAATAATAATTGACATATTAACTTTATGCTATTATTTACTCTTTTTAAAATCCTCATGCATCATATGGGCCCATTTATTTTTAAAAATATAATAAAATAATATGATATTTGACATTTTGGGTGAAGATAAATTTTTTCCAAAGTGTCAAATTGCCACATAAGCTATAACATTTTGCATTTGACATGGATAACAATTTTTTTGATGCATTCTCACCCATTGCTATGGCAACCCAATGACAACTACTATTCGCATGAGATATGAGAATATGAATTTATATGGATTTTAGGAGTGTGAAGTGAAGAACATAACTAGATATTTATAGAAAGAAAAAAAAATTTGGTATTTTTCCTTTTTTTTCTTCAATTTTTTTGGGTATTTAAATTGATCGCTAATGTCAGCATGACATTAGATTGTTGAGGCAACAGCCCAAGCAAGTCTTGCCCAGTTTCATGGGTGTTGAGGCCCAAAAATCTAGGGTTGGGCCCAAATAAATTCTTGGCCCAACATAATGCCTTATTAAGAAAAAGACTCGATTCGGAGCATGCAAAATTCCTCATTCATGCTTGCACAAGCCATGACCACATGCCATGCCAAATAAATATGCAATCTCTCATGCTAAGAGTTGAAATAAGCACTGACTCTACGAGCCCATGCTAATTACCTCATCAAGCGTCATGCCTCTATTCAAGGACGATAAAATTAAAACACGCCGATTGACATGCCATGCCAAGCATGAAATTATTATTTCACAACCAACCACGTTACAAGCTTAAGTGGGCCCAAGCCACGCAAATGTCCGGGGCTTGCTTGAGTGGGTTGTGGTATGGATGGTAACAAGCTTTCATGAGGCCCATTGATGAGCCAAGAAATGGAAGTTTTGGGGTGCTTGGGAGCCCCAAAATTCAAGCCCATTTCTTGAGCCCAAACACATGGGCTAGCATGAGAGAGAGAGAGAGAGAGAGAGAGAGAGAGAGAGAGAGAGAGAGAGAGAGAGAGAGAGAGAGAGAGAGAGAGAGAGAACATAACCCAATGCCTTAGAAAGAATACAATAGCTTGTTTAGAAAACCTTATGTTAATTAGAGCACCCAAACACTTTGTCAAAAACACTTCTAGCAGCTTGACGAAAACCCATTAGATGCTGGAGATAACACGCTGATAACCCAACACTGTACATACAAGCCCAGCCCAAAGCCTTATTAAAAATCTGGCATCGTGCTCAATCCTTGCTAGGATTCCAAGACGGTCAAACAAGGAACCATGGCAGGAACTAGTGGAAATCCATGTGTGAGAGACGAATACCCATCGGACAAAGAACTCCTCCCATCTCTTTTTCCTCTGCAAGCTCCATCTTGAAAACCATGAGAGAAAGCAGGTGGCGCCTCCCCCCTTATGGAAAAGTTCAGCTGCGTCAAACTCTTGGAACCACAAAGGGTTCCTTACCCATGCTCATTGGATAGGAGAATTTCACCAAATTAGATTAAGTAGGAAGAAACGATGAAAAGGGGAAGGAGAAGTTAGATGAAATTAGGGTTCTTCCAGCCTATAAAAGAGAGCCTCATCTACCCAGAAAACTATCCACAGCCTAACCCATCTAGAGCTTGACCAAGCTTTGTCAAGCAACTGGAAATTCACTTAATCCACATCCAGAGAGCAAGCTTCCTCTCTTGCTTCCAAAACCCAGCAATTTCGAGCCCTATTCCTCCATGCTTCTTCTACCTAGCAAAATAACTCATCCAAGGCTTGACCACGCTTTGTCAAACAAATTGGGAATTTTGCTCAAGCCACCCAATTCTCTCCTTCGTTTGTTTTCCTCTTCCCTTAGGAAAGAAATCTGTCTAATCTTCCTCTGTTCCACTTTAACCCTTTGTTCACTGTAAGAAACTCACGCTTATCTCTCTCTGTTCATGCTAAACTCATGATGGTTTTGCTCCCATGCCACAAGCTCCTCATGCTAAGCCATTAATCGATTTATCATGCTTATTTGGTGTTAGTGAGATGAACCTAAGAGTGTTTTTCTAAAGTCTCATCAGATTTTATAAAAACCCTTTTGGGAGCTTGGTTTCGAACTCAGGCTTTTGGGGAATTTTTGTTCGTTGTCTTCTTACGGCAGCCCAAGCCCATTCGTCAGGCTGCTGGAATAAAAACACCCCTACAATGGGCTCACTTCTTGCCATGACAATTTTTCCGTAGGTTGTTTTTGGGCCTAGGCCCCCTTTTGCCACCATGTCAAAAGGGGATGGGTGGAAGTGCTCTAAGTGAGAGTCTTCCCACACGTGCTATATGGAAGATGGGCCTCACCTTTTGATTGGGCTTGGATTATATGACACCCTCACCATAAAATTTCACATACAGATTAATATTTAATAATCATAGATAAAGTCTTGGGTTAATACTACCTAAATGGACCTAACCTAAACGTCTCATAATTTTGTCGTGAGAGACCTACTTCGGAGAAATTTTTGTATCCCGACGAACTTTGACCCATATTACTAAGGCCAAACACTAAATACTCCAATGTTAACATGTGAATTCATCAACTTGCATAGGATATAGGGAGAAAAAAAGCAATTCGAAGAAGTAAGCAAAACCAAATTCAGCAGCCAAAGCATCAATCCATCAGTGAGGTGAAACCATGAACGTAGATGGAACATGAGCGCAGTGTATCAAACTAAACAAATGCTTTAAATAGGAAAATGAGAAGTCAAAATTTCTTGAATATCTAGACATTCAAGAAGGTGCTGCTGCCATCTATTGACCAAAAATTACAACAACACAAGTCTCGTAGGCTAGAAAAAATCACACCTTATAAACACAGCACAACTGTCAACTATTACAATGGAATTCCATTCCAATTGCTAAGTGATGTAAATAAACACTAGACGGAGTCCTTCGCAAAGAGTAGTTAAAGAATGCATTCTGAAGAGAAACCAAACTAAAACAGACTCTGACTAGAATCTTCCCTGGGGATCATTAAATCCTTTATCTTGCATCACTAAGTCACATATGCTAAGAAAATGGGGCTAATAAAACTGGAGTTCAAGTACAAATATGTGAAGTGTTTGTTTATATACAGGAATGAGGAACAAGCAGTACACTCATACAAATTTCCAAAAACTAGTATGAAATGAAATGAGCAATGAAGGTATGGTTATACGATGAAGCTCAGAAACTTCAATCAACATAGGGGTGAATATATAGTGATCAGATGCAGACAGGAGATGATATCATTCATCTGAATGGATTTACAAGCAGCAATAGAATTATTAGCAGCGAAGGTTTCACCTTATATAGTTCAGACACTGTTATTGTTTACAAACATACACGTGAGCAATCAAATTTGAACAAACTGATGCAACATAGACATATACTGTATCACACTTCTCAGTTATTAAAACATTTGAGCAACTGCTTTCTGCAAAGTTCAAGTTTACAAGCATGCATTGCTTTATGATCACATGCATTGTAAAAAACTAAACAGTAGAAATAAAGATAGCCAACCAAAACTGAAAACAGAAAATGCACCATAACAGAGCAGACTCCAATCTATTGAGAGGCAGAATAAACCGGACACATTTCCTGTTTGAAATGAACTAATCTCCATATCATATTATAATACAGGCCAGATATCAAAAGGACAGCCAAATTTTTTTTAAATAAAATAAAATCTGACCAAAGTCTCTTTGGTTTCACTTGTAAAAATTTCATTTGTGGAACCAAACAAGGTTAGAGCTTCTGGTTTAGCCTAATGGCAGAACTAAGGAAGGATCCCTCTGAATCAAGCCAAACAGAGGATTTTATGGTTTCGTCCAAAAATTGTAATAAACAGGACACTTAAGAAATTTTTTGTACTGTAATAATAACATCCTCAATGCCTCATATTGGCTATCAAGATATAATTCTACTAGCAAATATGAGACAGGCCAGAAATAATTATCTTGAAAGTCTACAAGGCTTATAGCACCAAAATGAGCTACAAGAACATCAAAATATATATAGAACTGCAACCGCAACAACTACTTTTCTGATCATAAAAGGGAAAAGTCTAAGTTGATAGACAACATTACTGTTTTCTGAGAGTTCATATGCATATGAATTCTTAGAAAATAGAATGAAGAATCACACTCGTATTCTAGGTCTCAAATTGTTCATTCATGAACCTGAAGACAAATTACTTACAGAAAACAAAACATTTGGTACCCCAGAATCAAATAACAAACCAACAAATGCAAGCAGACAAATTGTAAGGGAGACAACGGGAGACAGCATAGAATCTTACAAGTAAGCAGTCAAATTGCTACAAAAGAACATCAAATAACAGAGAATTAAAAAGCCATGCATGAATAGTAAGACATAAATTTAAAATCTAATAAGATTATTTGGAAGCACAAAGCCCAAATTTTTATATATTCAATAAATTCAACTACAAAGGCAAAATCCTCATTGAAAAGTGCCCATTCGTCAGTTTAAGCAAAAGCATACATAAAATTCCTTACACCCAATTACTAAAGCTAATACCTCCGTAACATGTAGAACAAAACCCTAAACAGTAACCTGAACCATAAGATGTAGATTCGACAAATAGGCACCGAACCATAACCCACTAGAGATAATACCAAAAACCCATATTGGAATTTGAAGAATCCAAACCGATCAGATCAGACGGGGCTGAGAAGCTGAGAAAGCTGTGGCTTAGGCTCCGAGTTCATGCCGATGACGATGATCAGGGGAATAAAGCCATAGTGGGTGACGACCTTGGCCTTCTTCATGGCCCACGTGCTCCACTCCTTCACGGACTGGGCCACCGAGCGCTCATCAGAACCTTTGGAGCCCTTATTCGTCGTTTTGCCCTTGCTCTTCAGAGTAACCTTCGACGCCATTGAAATTTTCGTCTGTAGTCTGTGTGTGCTGGCCTGTCTCAAACCCTAATTATAAGGTTTTTGTTTCCTCGGAGTTTGGGGCTATGAAGTGTCGTAAATGTGACGCGTCGGGTGCTTATAATATAGCGTCCATCATAGCCGTCGTTTGTTTCTTGCCCTCCACAAACTTCTAATTTTTATCCTCTAAATAAATATCTAAATTTTGTAATAGGTTTTTTTTTAAAGAAAAAAGAAAAACGTAACTTATCACGTTTTTGTTGTCTTTTAAAAGCTTGAGAAGAGAAGAAAAACAGCGATTTTTTATTATTTTAATAATGCTACTCTTATCATATTTGTATACCACATTTTTATACCATCTTATGTTGCAGCTAAGGTGGATATCCACATCAATTAAAATTATTTAATATTTTCTTTTCTTTTATGATTTATTCCAGTATTTGTTTTTCTAATTGTCTTAATTAAAATACACTTAATTGATTTAATTGATGTGGCATATAATATGGACATGCCACATCATGTGGTATAGAAATGTGGGATAAAAATGTGGTAAGTGTAGCATTACTCTTTTTTTTTTAGTCCCTTGAGAACTTTCCTGGAATGCGCTCCACGTGTGACGAATTGCTCTCTGTTCTACAGTCGTCGACTGGTTCTCACTAGAAATCGGCCCTTGCGGCGATTTTTGGTTGTTCTTCTCTTGGTGCTTGAGTGGGTAACGCTGTAACTTCCTCCGGTCATGGAGGAAGGCTCTCCTGGTGTTTTCCTTAAGAACTATCGACTGACAAAACAAGTTCGAGCTTCTAATGACAGTGAGCATGACACAGATCTAGTGGGTGAGTCCGATCCGATCCCAATGATGTCAACTGATGCAGGGGAAGGCTCCGACCAGGTACCTCATTCAGATTTTGGGGTGGCAAGTTTTAGGGATAAATTGATGAATAAGGTGAACATGAATCAGAATGTGGGCATCGATATTGACTCCTTAGATGCTGATTATGAGGACCTGAATGATGCGGATGATGTGGTCATTTCTCGTGGTGAGCGTGACCCAAGTATTCAATTTTCAGACAGAGCAATGGATCGATTCTGTAAACCATGGCAGAATGCTCTTATTGTGAAATTGCTGGGGCGATCTCACACATATAACTATCTTCGTGGCAGATTGCAGCAAAATTGGATCCTGAAAGGGGAATGAAAGCTTATTGACTTAATCAATGATTATTTTGTGGTCAAGTTTGAGCTTGAGGAGGACCTAAACTTTGTTCTCATAGGTGGGCCTTGGATAATCGCAGGGCAGTATCTTGTTATGCAAAAATGGAGGTCTGGGTTTTGCCCTGCTACTGCTCATGTCACTCGAATGGCTGCTTGGATAAGAGTGTCTGCGATTCAGCTGGAGTGTTTTGATGTATGGTCCTTAAAGAGAATTGGCAACCTCTTAGGGAAATTACTCAAGATTGATTCCCTTACCACTTCATAGAATCGTGGTAAGTTTGCTAGACTGTGTGGAACTTGATCTAACCAAGCCACTGGATGTCTTTGTTTAAATTAATCAGAATTGGTACAATATTGAACATGAAGGATTGCCTGATATATGTTACTTGTGTGGGATGTATGGGCATAAACGAGAGCATTGTAGTTTGAAAGAGCAGAGGGTTGAAGCGTTGGGTGAGGAGCATCCAGTTGTAGGAGGACAAGCTAATTTGGGCTTTGGTTTTATGGAACCTATTCAAGGGGATACTGATCTCGAACAGAGTTTGCGTGGCCCCTGGATGAATGTTGCTCCAAGAAGAAGACCTAAGGCTGATGTTAAAAGTGATGGGAGGAGGGAGTCTGGTGCTAAATCAAAGGGATCGAGGTTTGATACTCTTAGAACGGTAAGTGAGAACTTTGGAAGGGATGATGGTGAGACTAGGCTGGAGGGGAATAAGGGTTCTGTTAATGCTAATGATGTTGCTTAGTTTAGTTTTGCACAGGGTAATAAGACATGGACTAAATCTAAGAATACCAAGTATGGTGGTACCAGACATGCTCTCAATGATATTTCTAACAAGACTACCAAGGATATTAATGCAAGTGATGGGAGTGTTTTGATGGCTTCTCTCCCTAGTCAAGCTAAGTATGGTTCCTTTCATAGTGCTCGAACAAAGATTGTGGATGGTAAGAAGGTTGTAGCCATGACTCCCGTTTCTGAACAACTTGATAGTTGGGGCCATGGTCAACATATTCAAAAAGATACAGGGGTGTATATTTTTGGCCACCAGCCTCCGAATATTGAGCCATTGGATGTAAAGATTCAGAAAGGCTCCAACTTTGAAAGTGTGGATGCTATCTTGCATTCTGATGATGATGATAGTGGGAATCAATTTGAAAAAATGGATCTCTCTGAAGGTCATATGGACTCCATTGGTGGACAAGTGACAAGGGATGCTTTCAACATTGTTGAAGGCATGGCTTCTGATATGTAAGTAAGGGTTTAGCCTTTGGATTTCCTCATTTTATTTGCTAGTTCTAATGAATGTTGTTTGTTGGAATGTTCGAGGTGCAGCTTGCACCAAGTTTAAAACTAATATGCAGGACATGATTAGTACCCATCATATTGATATGTTGTTCATCTGTGAGCCTCGCATTTGTGTGCAGAGAGCTTTGAAAGTGATTTAGACTTTGGGTTTTAAGTGTTTTGAAGTTGTTGATGCGATTGATTTTTCTGGGGGATTATGGCTGCTATGGAATGATAATAAAGTTACTGTGGAAATTGTGGGTACTTCTAATCAATCTATTTCGGCTTGTGTTTCTTGGCCTGGTCAGCCCCCTTGGATGTTTACTGCTATCTATGCTAGCTCTAGCAGGGTCAAAAGAGAAAAGTTATGGGAGTATCTTACGTTTGTTGCGGAAAGTCATGAATTACCATGGTTACTAGCTGGAGATTTCAATGACATTCTATCTATTGATGTAAAATTGGGAGGGGCCTTCTCTGGTAGGTCTATAGGTTTTAAAGATTGGTTTGACAATCAGGAGATGCTGGATTTGGGTTTTGCTAGACCCAAATTTACCTGGACAAATAAACGTGTGTTGGAAAGGTTGGATAAAGCAATCTGTAATGTGAAGTGGAGAAGGCTATTTTCTAATGCCAATGTGAGACATCTCCCTCGTACAAAGTCTGATCATAGTCCCATTAAATTTGCTTGCAATCTTGCTTTAAGGCCGACCCCCTTAAAAGACCCTTTCGGTTTGAAGCTATGTGGTTAAAGCATGAATGCTTTGATGACTTTATTTCTGAAATTTGGGATAATACAACTGGTTCTGCTATGAAGAAAATCCTTAAATTAGTTAAGCCTCTTAAAACTTGGAACGCTCAAGTCTTTGGCCATTTAAGACATAAAAAAAGCAAGATTATTGGCTAGAATTCACGGCATCCAGTAGACTCTATGCAAAGGGCCTAATAAGTTTCTTAGCAATTTGGAAGGTTGTCTTATTACTGAATTTAATAATGTTTTGGATCAAGAATCTTTGTTTTGGAAATAGAAATCTCGAGTCTAATGGTTGCAGGATGGTGATAGGAACACTAAGTTTTTCCACCTCACTACTGTTGTTCGGAAAAGGAGGAACAAGATTGAGAGACTGAAGGATAGCAATGGGGATTGGGTTGAAGATGATGAGGGAATTAAAAGATTGGTTGTTGAGTACTTTCAAGGGCTATTTAATCAAGATGCAGATGCTCATACTGCGATTTATCAATCTTTTTCCTAGCCTTGCTTCTGTTGATTTGGAGGGGCTGTACAAATGCGTTGATTTGTTTGAAGTCAGAGAAAGCTTATTTGGTATTGGTAGTCTTAAAGCCCTTTGGGCTGATGGGTTCCCTGCGTGTTTCTATCAGAGCCAATGGCATATTTGTGGCCCTGCTATTTTTAATATGGTTCAGCAAGTTTTTATTGATTGTCAGATCCTAGATAAGCTTAATGCCACCTTAATTACTTTGGTGCCTAAGGTGGCCAACCCTCAAACTATGATACAATTTAGGCCTATTAGCCTTTGTTCCACTCTTTACAAGGTCATATATAAGATTATTGTTGCTCGCCTCAGGCCTATTTTGCCCAAGCTAATAAGCCCCAATTAGGTTAGCTTTGTCCCTGACAGGCATATCACTGACAATATCCTTATTGCTCAGGAACAAATGCATAACTTTAAAAATTCAAAAGGCAAGAAGGGTTTTATTACTTGGAAAATTGATCTCTCCAAGGCTTATGATAGATTGAATTGGAACTTTATTGAGCATGTGTTGGTGGAGTTGAGGCTTCCTGTTGATTTGGTTCGTCTGATCAAGAGCTGTGTTACTATTGTAAGGTATCAGCTTTGTGTTAATGGTGAGTTGACTACTCCTTTTGTGCATCTGAACGGAATTAGGCAGGGAGATCCCTTATCCCGTATTTATTTGTGTTATGTATTGAAAAGCTCTCACATATTATTTTTGATGCTGTCGAAAAGAAGAAGTTGAGACCTGTCAAATTGTCTTAGTCAAGTCATGCTGTTTCCCACCTATTTTTTGTTGATGATTTAATTCTTTTTGCTGAGGTTAGCTCCAATCAAGCTAGAGTTATGAGAAGTTGTTTGAAGTTGTTCTGTCATGCTTTTGGGCAGGTAGTTAATTTTGAAAAATCTGCCATTTATTGCTCTCCTAACACTTGTAAGGAGCTTGCTAAGGAGATTAGTTATATATGTGGTTCACCCCTTACCAACAATCTTGGAAAATACTTAGGAATGCCCCTATTACATTCTAGAGTCACGAAAGCTACTTATGAATCTTTGGTGGATAAGGTTAAGCACAGGTTGGCCTCTTGGAAAGGTAAATTTTTATCTCTAGCTGGTAGAGCTACCTTTATACAAGTTGTTACTACTTCCATTCCTATTTATGCTATGCAAACTACCAAATTACCTGCTACTGTGTGTGATGATTTGGATAAACTCAATCGAAACTTCTTTTGGGGAGGAGGAGAGAAAAAGCAGAAGATCCACTTATGTCAATGAGATCTGGTTTGTAGGCCTAAATCCAAGGAAGGTATGGGTTTAAGAAGACTGCTGCCATGAACCAAGCTATGTTGGTTAAAATTGGGTGGAGAATGCATAGCAAGGATAAGGGCTTGTGGGCTAATATTTATGAAAAAAGTATATGCAGGGTTCTACTATTCTTGACCCTTCTTTAAGGTCTAAGCAAGGCTGCTCCAGTACTTGGAGAAGTATTCTTCATGGGACTGCCTTGTTATCTCAAAGGTTAGCTTGAAGGATAGGAAAATGGGATTCTACTCTTTTCTGGACAGATAAGTGAGTCACTAATGCGCCTCTGGCTCAGCAAGATGGGGTGTTGCAGGTGACTGGTTTAGATTGTGTTGTTTCTGATTTCTCCAAGAATGGCTGGTGGGATGTTAACAAATTACGCTATGCTCTTCATGATGATCTTGTTCAGAAAATTCTTAATGTGCCTGTTGGTTTCATGGGTTCTATCCCTGATTCTCATATTTGGAGGCCTTCTCCTAATGGAGTCTTCTAAGTTAAAACTGCCTATAGGCTGTTCTTTGAAAGTCCTTGGTGGCCTGATTACGATTGGAAATTTTTATGGAGCCTCAGGATCCCTCATAAACTACATTTTTTCTTATGGCTGACTGTCTAAGGAAAACTTCTTACTAATGAGTAGAGAGTTAAAAGAAATCTAGCTGGGGATTCGGCTTGTACTGTCTGTGACTATCCTACTGAATCTATTTTGCATATATTTCATGACTGTAATTGAGCCAGAGATGTCTGGAATGATTTGCTTATCTCTCCATCCAATTTTTCTTTCTTCCAGATGGATTTCAAATCTTAGCTCAAGGCTAATTTAATGTCAAAGCTTAAGTGGCAGGCTGATATTCCTTGGTATCTGGTGTTCATTGCTGCTTGTTGGCATTTATGGAAGTGGAGGAACAAATCCATTTTTTAGCTTGAGGATGAGTTGCCTGTTAACCCCAGACACAACATCTTGGTTGCTGCCCATGAATGGTTAATGACCTCCCAAATCTTACATAAAACCAGTGCTAGAATCCAGGTTTCCCTGGCATGGGTGCCACCTAGTCTTGGGCAGTATAAGCTGAATGTTGATGGAACCAGGAAAAGTGCTTCTGGATGCATTGGTCCGGGGGGAGTTATACGTCATTCCTTTAGGGATTGGACCTGCAGTTTTGCTGCTAATCTGGGCAAAGATCAGATCATTGAGCTGAAATGTGGGGCTTTTTTTTTGGGTTAAGGCTTGTTGAGGATAGAGGTATTCGTAATCTGTTGGTGGAAATGGATTCTGCTATAGTTGTTAAGTTGGTGAGGAATGCTACTACTCTTGGTTTACATCCTATGGCGTCTCTGGCTTCTAGCTGCTAGGAGCTTATGGGAAAGTTTGATGCCTGTGCTCTCCATCACATTTATAGAGAAAGAAATGTGGTTGCTAACCAGATCGCTCAGTGGAGCTACAATCTAGATTTAGGTGTTTGTCTTCTTGATATGGCTCCAAGTTGGATTGGTGCTAGCCTTGTTGATGATTTGCTTGGAGTCACTAGGACTCGGCTAGTCTGTAGTTAGTAGTTGCTGTGTGTCCTTGGGGTTTTACCCCCCAAGTTCATCAAAAAAAGCTTGAGAAAGACAATGCTTATTTCTTAAAAAAAAAAAAAAAAAAAAAAAAAAAAGAGAGAAGACAATGCTTAAAATTACAAATTGTTACACCATTGATTTGCATGTTCGTCAAATTATAATGATGCCAAATTGCGTCTGTTTGGGATTGCTTTTGGGAGAACTAAAAGTGCTTTTTGACAACCAAAAACGTTTCTGGCAAAAAAATGTTAGAAGTGATTTTAGGTCGTGGAAGCGCTTTCTGGAAAAGCACATGCTATGTGTTTCTTCAAGAAGCACTTGGATTTCTTATGAAAATTTCATCATCTTCATAATAAAAGCGCTTTTATGAGAAGCGCTTATGAACAAAAGTGTTTTCTAAAGAAGCAGTCCCAAACAACATGGACAATTTTTCGTCTTTATATCTTAGAAGGTTAAGATTTTCTTTATTAAAAAAAACTTCTTATTTTTGGTCCATACGGCATCTCTACATCCAGGTGTGATGGATTTAGCGTCATATAAGCAAAACAATTAGCTAATTGGAGTGTTATACTTTTAAAAAACAAAGGTTAATTTCACAAGTAGTCTTTGTTTTTATCAACAGGGAGAAAGATTTGAACTATGATGCAATGGGGCAAACTCACCAATCTGACCAACTGGCCTAACCTATATATACAACAAGTAACTAATTAAGCGTTATGTTATACCATAATCTAAGAAATCTCCTTTGGTTTCGTTTAATTTCTTCACTTAATTTAGCTCAAACTAATCAAATTGCAAACCCAAATCATAAACAATGGACCTTATGCCCTTGTATAGGATTTATGTCAAGGGCCATGGAACCATCGCATAAACAATGGACCTTATGCCCTTAGATGAGGCCCAAGTCGCGTAATTTCCAAATGAGTCTTTTCTTGTGTTTTACTTTTGAGCCGAAATTTTTTCTTTATAATAGAAAAGGAAAAGAGATGTAATTTTTTTAGATTATGTTTTTCAGCCAAATTCACTGAAATCTTCGTACAAATAGAAGCTCATGTTATGTTATTGGTAGGTACAAAGAAAAAAAACATTATTTGAGTAAAGTACTTTCAGAAAAAAAGAAAAGAAAAAAAAGCTGAGGTGTGGGAATTGGGTTATCGACGCAGCCAAACGGTGGATAGATGGACATACGCATAGCTGAGCATTTCAATTGAAAGGAAAGCTAAATTAGAAGAAAGAGAGACTGAGAAAGAGAGAGAGAGGGAGAGGGAGGGGCCAGTCGAAAGCAGAGGAGGAGAAGCAAAAATGGGGGGAGGAATGGAAGCAAACAAGAACAAGTTCATAGAGGAGTGGGGCTCAGCCAGAGAAAATCTCGAGCACAACTTCCGCTGGACTCGCCGCAACTTTGCTCTTGTTGGCATTTTCGGCATCGCCATCCCTATCTTGGTCTACAAGGGCATCGTCAGAGATTTCGTAACTTTCTCTCTCTCATTTGTTTTCGTTTTGGAAATTAATCTGTGGATCCGTTTGAAATTGCCCAATCGATCGTAATATGCTTCAAGATCTTTCTCTTAATTCGATTTCTGGTTATCGAATTTGGTATGGTATCTCAACAGCTAGCCTCAGCTCTTTTTTTTGTTTTAGTGATTGTTTGACTTTTAGGAAATCAATTTTCTCAAATTATGATGTTTAAACGTTTGGGTTTGGACCCAAACTATATTTTGGGAAATAAAAGGCATTTCTTGTTTGGGGTTGTAGAAAGTGTAGAATCATCATTTGTGAAGCGTTTGTGCTAAATTTTTTGGGAACTTTTTGGGGGTTTTACCACTCTGTCATAACATTTGGCTTCAATTTTTGGTAGGGCTTTGTAGGAGGAGTTAAATGTATACTGAAAAGCCTTATTGCCTAGTGAAATCATAAGGAAACATGATTGAGTCCCATGCTCACTCAGTCAGATTTGACAGCTGTAATGTTCTGAGTTTCTAGAGCATTTCTTTGGGTTTTTAATTCTCCTGTACATTCTGTTGGAGGAATGCCTCTAATATTTTTCTTCCTCTGGAGTCTTTGTAAGTAATTAATGTAGATAATCGAAAAGGTCTCTCTAGTCAGATTTGAAAGCTGCAATGTTCTGAGGTTCTAGAGCATTTCTTTGGGTTTTTAAATCTCTTGTACATTCTGTTGGAGGAATGCCTCTAATATTTTTCTTCCGCTGGAGTCTTTGTAAGTAATTAACTAGATAGATAGTCAAAGAGGTCTCTCTACGGGAGTAAATATTTTGGTAGGAACTGGGCTTTAAGGCCTTAATCAAATGTCATGTTAAAATCATATTTTTTTCTTTTAGTTAGAGGGGTGGGGAGGAAGTAACTAAACCCTAATACCTCTTTATATTAAAAGGTATGGTTGCTACTACTAGCTAGTATCAGCTCTTGTGAAGCAGTTGCCCTTTTGCGACATTGGTGTCATGAAATACTTTTTTTTTTGTTCTAATTTGTTCATTGGTAACCAGTTGGAAAATTCCTGATATCAGTTTTGTTGCAAAGTCATGTCCTTTGTCCAACTTCTTTATCTCCCTTGGCCTAGTGGTATCTATTCTCATTGCACACATTGTTCCACTGTCTATTCATTGTTAGAGCTTTCTGATTGTCCATGTTTACAAATTCAATTGTACTTATGACAAAGATGAATAGATGGAAGGGTAAAGGTTCAAAGTAGTCTGTTGCATTCAAATACTAAAAATTAATAGTATAAGATAAGATTAATCTTAAATCCTAGGCACTAATCTGTGAAATAAAAGGCATTTCTTGTTTATACTTTCGTCTAGGTTTTTTGTTGGGGTTAATATGGCTTTGGGGGTTGTAGAAATAGTGTAGAATCATCATTTGTGAAGCATTTGTGCTAAATTCTTTTGGCACTTTTTAGGGCTTTTATCAAATTCCATGCTGTCATAAAATTTGGCTTCAATTTTGACAGGGGTTTGAATTAGGAGTTAAATGTATACTGAAAAGCCTAATTGCCTAGTAAAATTAGAAGGAAATATGATTGAGTCCCGTGCTGACTCAGTGAGATTAGAAGGCTGCCGTGTCGGAGTTTCTAGAGCATTCATTTGGGTTTTTAAATCTCTTGTGCATCTGTTGGTAGAATGCCTCTAATGTTTTTCTTCCACTGGAGTCTTTGTCAGTAATCAACATAGATAATCGAAAAGGTTTCTCTATGGGAGAACATATTCTCGTAGGAACAAGGGTTTAAGGCCTTAACCAAATGTCATGGTAAAATATTCTTCTTCTTCTTCTTATTTTTTTATTTTATCCTTTTTTTTCCTTTTAAAAGGGGTGGGGGGAAGTAAATTCCTTTGAGCTGATCTCCGTTAGTTTAATGGTTTTTCTGTTTCTTGTCAGTTGCCATCTTATATTAAAAGGTCTGGTTGCTACTACTTATTAGTATCGGCTCTTGTGAAGCAGTTGTCCCTTTGAAACACTGGTGTGTTGAGATGCGTCTCTTTTTTTCTTTTTTTCTTTTTTTCTTTTTTTCTTTTTTGTTCTGGTTTGTTAATTGGTAATGAGTTGCCAAATTACTGATATCTGTTCTGTTGCAAAGTCATGTCCTGTGTCCAACTTCTTTATCTCCCTCAGCCTAGTGATATCTATTCTCATTGCGTACGTTGTTCCACTGTCTATTAATTGTTGCAGCCTTCTGATTTTCCATGTTTACAAATTCAGTTGTACTTGTGACAAAGATGAATAGATGGAAGGGTAAAGTTTCAAAGCAGTCTGATACATTCAAATACTAAAGTTAATAGTATAAGATAAGATTAATCTTAAATCCTAGGCACTAATCTGTGTAACTATCCCTGGTATTTGCCTGGATTTTATTGTTGATTAGTCATTCATATGCATCTCTGTCATTTTAGTTCTCCTTAAATTTTCCGATTACGGGCTATTTGTTTTACGCTTTTTCTTCTTTCTTTTTCCTTGTCATATAATTTGGATGCTGACGTTGGAGTGTGTGTACACACTCACCACTCAAACAATTTGGCCATTCCAGTCTTGCAATTAATTGATTGGGATTCTAACAGTTTGTTTTCTATGGTGACAGCACATGCAAGATGAGGATGCAGGCAGACCATACAGGAAGTTTCTATGACTTATCCAAGAATGTTTGACAATAACTGTGGGACTAGTGGTAACATTCCCTATGGGACCACAAATTTCCCTTTCCTGGTAGAGGGGAAGTATTTCCTTTTCTTTGTTGATCTACGGAACGTAATACTACCAGAATTTGCATTGTTGTTGAATTGTATTTGTCTGTTACGAATACTGCACGGTCAATGTTAAACTTCTGTCTTTTTAAATACTTTATCCAGTTTGGTTTATCAGAATTCCTGGATCCCCATTTATGCATGACCTTTCTCAGTCTCCTTGTTCCCTTCTGCTCAAATAACAATCAAATTTGAACCCAGAAACCAACGGCTGCTGGCAATCCAACTCTACCAAGCAAAATACATACCATGTAATGGGTACTCTTTTTCCGACAAGAAAGTAATGGGTACTCTTAAACCGTCAGGATCGATACTGACCATTCAAATTAATCTTCCTCCGATTCCAACACTAACAGTTCTGCTGTTGTCTAGAGGTTGTGTTTATACGGAGATGGCCTCCAGACTGCCCAAAATAAGAGATATCATAAGGGTTGACAAAAACTGAGGCATGGCCATTGATTGGGTTGAAGCATTCTTTCTCTACATTGAAGTATAGGGTGGTCTGCTCCTCACTGTACCAGTGAATTGCACCCCTGCAAAACACAAGGGCCTGGAAATTTGTTGTTTTGGTTGGATGACAACGTATTGGAGATGGGTTCCAAGTGTTGGTCTGGGAACAAGACTTTGGTAGACAGAAGAACATGGAAGCAGCTCACCAAAGGTACCAAAGAGAGAGAGCAACTGATTACTTTAATAAAAGAATAGAAAACATTAAAAAAGGAACTTTCATAGCAGCACACAATAAATTTGACAACAAAAGTTAGCTATGCAGCATGTAAGATTTTTCCCTTTTTGGTGACCCTCAAACTTTCAAATCACTCAGTGTCACCCTCAAGCTTTTTGTGTATCTGTTGTTGGAAAATTGAGTGGGTGTCCGCCCAAGCTTTTTGTGTACCTGCCGTTGGAAAAATTTAGCGAATTGTGGTTTTCTAAAGTTTTCTAAAAGAGTCTACGGGTGTATCCCATCTATATGTATGGACTTTTATTTTAGGTGAGTGACGTTCATAGAGTTGACAAATTCTTAAATACTTTCATAGAGTTGATAAAAGTCACTAGTAAATTGACAAGACTTTTGCTATTAACAATTAGGGGTTAAATGCGTTTTTGCCTCCTCAGTTAAACTATAGTTGTCAATTGCATCCTCAATTATTTTTTCGGTAAATTAAGGATACAAATTTGTTAAAAATAGCGAATTAGGTGCCTATCGTCAGATTTCATTCATTTCTCCATTACTTTTCGCACGCTACCCATTTAAGCAGGGCAAAAGCGCCATTGCACCCTTCCCTCCCTATACTCCCCACAATTAGACCTAAAGCCCCAATTTTGTAAGCTAGACTAGCGGTGGTGCTGAGATGAGGCTCGAGTAATCGACCTCAAGTGAACATGGAGGAGTTGTGTTGGGCAGATGCTGTAAATGTCGAAAAAATGCTTTAATAAGGACGTCTTGGACATATTTAAACCCTGGAAGAAGGTTATATGCTTGTGGCACACAAACGGTGAGTTTTATGATGCTTTTGGTTATTTTGAATTTTTTAAATCCGATTCCATGAATGATATAGAGAGGTTGACCCAAGCAGATCATTCCTGTGTTGTTAAGGTGTATTAGAATTATGGAGGAGGAACTTTAGTTGCAGAGAGCTAAAGTAAAGAAGATTATGTTTTGGTTTGGCAGCTGCTTGATTGTGAATATAATTTTAGGGCTTTCTGTGTTATTGAAACCAAATTATAGGGATAAGAAACAGTTGAAATTGGAATTAATGCGATGAAAGAGTTTGAGGGCATGTATTCTGTGCTTTTGGGTAATATGTGTTAGTGATGCTTTTGGGTTTTTGTATATGTTTTTTGATGCGATTTCCTATATATATATATATATAAAATTTGGCTTGCTCTGAATAAAGTGGTGCAATTTGAAACAATTGATGTACTCATAGCAGTTGGGACTAAATATATCTGACCATATTGGTGCAATTGGAAAGACAAAGTATAAACAGGTCTTAAAGAAACCAAACCTCCTGAGTGTGCATTTAACACTTTGAAGTATAAAAGTGCATACTAAATACCATTGGTGCTTAGCCATAGCATTACAAAAGATATGCTAAATACCACAAGTGCAGAGCATTACAAAAGACTGGTTAAAAACCACAAGTGTAGAGCATTATAAAAGACTTGCCAAGACAAGCAAGTTTACAATTATAAAACACTTGCCAAACAAACAAATTCACAATTACAAAGCAGTTGGATTATCAAACAGTTTCACCATTACAAGGTCACTATCACTTCCTCCAAGGCATTGCCTTTTTTGCAGGTGGTTTGAACTTTGGGGATTGAGAGATAACCACTGATTGAGCAGGAGTTCCACTTGCAAACATAAAAACTGTAGGTTGGGTTGCACTTGGTTGGCGGTTTGTCCCTCCCACTTGTACACTTGGAATTGAGCCTCTCCCATCAATTCATACATTTGGAGCAGTGCCTCTCCCTCTCATTCCTGCATTTGGAGTAGTGCCTCTCCTTCCCATTCTAGCAGTTGAATTGCCTCAGCCTCTACATGCCTTATACCCATCAATAACATCAAATAATACCAAGCATAAAACCATAAAGTAAAGCCAAAATCAATACCAAGCATAAAATCAAATAATACCAAGTAGCATCATATCGTTAGTTTTGCCGTTCTCATTGGCATGGAGTGGGGAGTTTGGCTAGTAGCATTTTGGGTACTTACAGGTTCGGTAGGTACATCTTGCCTATTTACAACTTGCCTTGGCCTTCTACCTCGCCTGCCTTTCTCCATCATTCCGATCACAATTAGTTGCATTATGCCATTCTTAGCCACATCTTCTGAAGTGTATTACGATATCATACCTCTTCAATTTTGGGGCACCTTTTGGAATCTCATATACCCCTATTACCTTAGATTTCTTTGGCCTTCTAGCTTGCTTGTGATACACATGAGGTTTGATGGGTGGATTGCTTGTTTTCACCATAAGTCTTGACTAGGCATTGGGGATATGAAATTCCCATATGCTCTATCATATGCATCTATAAAATAAGCAGGATTCACATATTGCATGGTATTCTGTTACCTTGATATTACAGCCAGTGGATGGTAACAAGGAAGACCAAAGAAATCTCATTTCTTGCATGAGCAAGTATGCCTATTCAAATCCATAACATATTGGCCCCCCAACTTATGCATAACTTGATACTTTCGTCTTCCAACATGTTGAGCGATGCATGACCCACTCTCATTCAAGCATTTTTCTATATCATTACAATCCCTGGTCTAACCTTCTGAGTCCATTGCATTTCTCTTTGCCTTGCCATTCTCAACACTAAATAACTTCTTAATCCCTCTAGCATTGTCAATATTGGTTTGTCTCTAGCTTCTGAAATAGCATAATTGAAACACTAACATAAATTATTGAGCAACATATCACATTTTGGACTAGTTTTGAAATGTGATATGCTCTAATAGCTTGCAGGCCTATCTTCCAGCCATTTGTAAGCTTTTCCAGACAAATCTCTTATCTTTTCCATCTCTACTTCCCACCATGGAACTATAGTGGCTTTAGTTGCAGCCCACAATATTTGTTTCAAAGCCAAATTACCATGACCAGGTGTCTTGAAGTTTGCATGGAGATGCCTAACACAATGTATGTGCTCAGCAGATGACACTAAGTCCTCTGTTGCTTTTCCTATGCCTTTTTGCTTATCAATAATGATCACCCAACCATTTCCATCTGTGATACCTACATCTTTGAAGATAATGTTTAATAATCAAGTCCAACACTCTTTGTTCCCAATCTCTACCACACCAATTGCTATTGGGAACATGCTAGTGTTGGCATTGATCCCAACAACAGTAAGTAGTTGACCTGGATGAGCTCCCTTGATGAAGCAACCATCAAACCTCACAATTGTCCTTCAGCCTTGTAAGAATCCCCTCATACAAGCATCAAAGCATACATACATCCTCTAAAAAATTGGATCTTTACCTCTTAAAATTGTCTTCACAAGGACTGTGCTACTTGGATTTTGTCTCTTAATCTTCTTACAATAGTCCTATATCTTTGCATACTGTTCTTCAATTAATTCTTGAATCTTCTATTGAGTCATTTGCTTTGCTTTATAGATCCGATCCTTAATAACATCAATGAAATAATGCTTTTTTACCAATACCATGAAATCTCCCACTGAAATATTAGGATTTGTCCTAGGCTCCTCATCAAATATTGCAGCTAACCAACTAGAAGTGACAAATCTACTTGTTTCCTCTCTCCCACATGTCTACTCTCCTAAAATAGTCCTCACCCTAACAATTTGACTATTCACAACATGAGATGCATCTAGTACCCAAGGATAATGACCATTCTCTGCCTTTTCATTGCATTTAACTCTGAGCCTACCAGGCTCATTTTTTACAAACTTCAGTAACCTGACACAACTATTAGCATAGTATTGAATAACTTCTATGCACTCTATCATGGTTATGAATTCAAGCCCCAAACTAAATTTGGGAAACCTCAAGTCATGATCTCTGTAATACTGCTTAAATCTAGGGGTTCATCTTTTGGTCTTCCCTCTCACTGTAGTATTTTCCTCATCCTCAGATTCATGAACACTGCTAAAATCATCAGTGTGATACTCATCAATATCTGCCTGACATGGTTCTTTCTCATGGTATTCTTCATCTTCATTTACAATAAATCCACCATAAACCCTCTCATTTTCTTCATCATTTTGCTCAAATTCAGTTTCTCTATACACATAATCTTTTACACTAGGTTCTTACTCATCATCATCTTCATCTTCATTTTCTACTTGCACATCAACACCTACAAACTCATCTGCATCTTCATCTTCTAGTTGCACATAATCTGCAAAACCTTCACCAAATTGATCATCTACAAAACTTTCGTCAAACTGATCATCTACAAAACTTTCACCAAACTAGTCATCATTGACAAACTCATAATCACCCCATAGCCATTTGTCTCCAAATCCACATCCACATCTACAAAACCTTCACCACCAACATCAACATGTTCAAAGTTAGGTTGTTTACCTTTGTTGACTTGTGCTGCATCACTTGAAACAGAAGCTTGGCTCTCTAATATCTGCCCTTGTTGTGAGATGTTAGTAATGTATATCACATCTAGTTGTTTTGAGGACTGGTGCTTCACAAACTCAAGTACAAACTCAAGATAATCTTTGTAAGTGATAATTGGAACTGAACCCACTTTTTTTTTCTTATGGAAAAACCTACTTGTCTGTTCTATGTACCCTACCTTTACTGCCAACTCATACAAATCCAACATGGACACATAATCTTTGCAATGGTTGTCACTCCAGTGCACAATGCCACCCAAATAGAACCCATCCACAACATTCCCTCCATGATGAATTTCCAAGGTAAAATTGTCAGGATCAGTTGCATAGTTAAAAATGCAGAACAATTAATGTCCATCTACCACATTTATCTACTATTAAACACCTATACCAACTCACTAAAATACAAAAATAGCTGCAAAAATAAAACTCATATGCAAAAAGGAGAGACCACACATGACTAAAATGTATTATACAAGTCCCATTAAAGGAGTCTTAGAACAAGACATAAAAGGAACAACTCACATAGAACGAATCTCAGTCCAAACCAAAATAGACATAAAAGGGGCCACTAACACAAAAAACTCTCTTTTACATCGATTCGATCCCTTAATAATGTATAATATTTGTCAAAACTCATGAGGTGAGGAAAAGTTAGGAAAAGTTGACATTTACAGTACTTCAGACGCTCTCCACCATCTCTTAGGACAACATACATCTCCTTAAACAATCGCTCTCAAAGTATATTACAATCTCTCTATATTACCCCCCAAATTTCGATTGAATCTTTACTCTGCCCAATTAGATTTAGAAATCGCATATGAAGTTCTCAAACCTAAAGTCCCAATTACCCACTCTTCAAACCCTAAAACATGATTTTGCCTAAATGACGTGTTTTTAAAAAATCTCAATGGTTTCGTGTAATTTAGTCGAAGGGGAGGGCAAACTGATGATTTTGCCCTTCAATAATGGAAAAGTAACGGAGAAATGGATGAAATCATTCAAAATCTAATAGTAGGCACCTAATTGGCCACTTGTAACAAATTCGTATCCTTAATTTACCCAAAAAATAATTGAGGGTGCAAATTGACAATTATGGTTTAGTTCATGGGGCAAAACCACTATTTTCCCTAACAATTAGCCTTAGAAGTATGGAAACCTTAAAAGTATGGAAACATCATTCATTTAATAAGCATTTTAAAAGTCATTAACTTTTTGGATAACACCAAACTTTTAAGGACTTTTTAAAAGTCACAATTAAATACCACTACACTTTTATAAACTCCTTAAAAATCTAGATTGAATACCTCCAAACTTTTAAACTCTACAAAAAGTCATTAAAAGTTTGAATTGGATACATAATGTTTCAAGGAACACTAACGATGCTACATTTCATACTTTACTTGCTCCTTAAACTAGTGTGTGGATGGAAATGCAAACAAACCTTATGGATCGATGAAGCCCAATCTATAGACTATAGCCGCTATGTTAGATTGCGTCTTGCACAACATAATACTAATCCTAATACTCCTAGAAACTAAGGGTTCGTTTGGGAGTGATTCTAGGGAGAAGCACCATCCATGTGCTTCTCCATAAAAGTGATTATTGGCCTCTGAAGAATCACTCCCAAACAAGCCCTAATCTATTTGGGAGTGTTTTTGGGAGGGCTAAAAACACTTTATGACAACAACAAAACGCTTCTCATATCGTTTGGCAGAAAATTATAGAGGTGTTTTTGGGTCATAGAATCATTTTCCAGAGAAGCAATTGCTATGTGCTTCTTTAGGAATCACTCCAAGTGTTTTTTCAAGAAGCACCTGGATTTCTTTTAAAAATTCCAATGTCTTTATAAAAAAACGGTTTTGCTAGAAGCATTTATGTGTAGAAGTGCTTCCTAGAGAAGCAATTTTAAAGCAGCCCTACTTTGCAATGAATGATGACAATCCAGAGGGTAAAATAGTAATTGCCTATAAGATTAACCTAGTTCATATATACAATACAAAGCGTGTCACGTTTTGAGTGAAGCTGCAATGCCAAAGCCTATTCACTTCTTTACCCTTCCTTTTCCACCATGTTGTTGTCCTTTTTGGGCATTGGCAGACCTATTAAGGCGAAAGGAGGTGCGAATGCACCTTCGCTCGTCGGAAAATCTCTTGCAGCTGCAACTGAGGCTGCCTGAAGCGTAGTTCTTGTGAAGAAGATGACCACTGTGCCCTAGTTTTCTTTCTGATAATTCCAAAATGAAACGACGCCATTTGAATTTGGGGAATGAAATCCCTTTAATGAAATGGTGTGTTTTGTGACTTGAAAACAAACGATGCCGTTTCATTTTAAACTCTTTAATCCCCATGAATTCAGGCCCAAATTGGACTTGTTGAGCTTAATTATCTTCCCCAAAGAACTGAGAACAACCTATCAAATTCCTACCTTTATTTTAAGCCATGTGCATCCTTATCTCTTTAGACTATTTCTCTAGTTTTCTCTGGCATTCTGAATATGGCTAGATTAGCTTGAATACTGTATGTCTAGTATAATACATATGTGGGGATGCTTGATAGAGCTAATACTTCTAATTAATTATTAATAATTTTCTTTAATTAAATTAATTTATTATCGAAAGGCTTACGCCACACATTACAAGACCAAAAATGCCTCTCTACCACACTTTGCTTTTTAAAACCTTGATTGATGGCTATTAGGTGCTCGACTAAATGCCTTAAAAAGGCTTTTCTATTTTGTTTGTTGCGCTCGCTTATTATTATTTTATTTTTCAAAATATCTTGTTCAAAAAGTCGTTATTTTTTTTTCATGGGTTAATCTTTTTATTAGTATCTGAATTTTGACTTGATTTGTATTTGAGTACCTCAATTTCCAAAATGGTTCCCGTGGTCCTTTAACTTTAGTTTCGTTTGAACAAATGATCATGCCGTCAATTTTGTTAACTTTTTCTATTAAATGCAAGGGCAAAATGGTTTTTATATTAAAACAAAAAAAATGAATAAAAATAATATCTGTAAAATAACAATAAAAGAAAATCAAATAAAAAAACCAACAAAAAAAAGAAAGAGTAATGCTACACTTACCACATTATTATCCCACATTTCTATACCACATGATGTGGCATGTCCATATTATATGCCATATCAATTAAATTAATGAAGTGTATTTTAATAAAGAAAATTAGAAAAATAGAAACTAGTATTTTACATGGTGTGGTATGTACACATCAGCCGCCACATCATGTGGTATAAAATTATGGTATAAAAAATGTGGTAAGACTAGTATTATTAAAAAAGAAAAGGTTTGGGAGGAGTAGAAATTGAGAGAGAGAGAGAGATTAATTTTAATTTTTTAGTTTTTAAAATTTTTTATTCATATTTTAATCAATTTTGATACAAAATATCATTTTGCCCCTACATTTAAAAGAAAAGTTAACAAAATTGACGGTATGACCATTTGTTGTAATGAAACTAAAGTTAAAGGACCACGGGAACCATTTTAGAAATTGAGGTACTCAAATGCAAATCGGGTCTAAATTCAGGGACTAATAAAACAATTAATCTTTTTTTTCATTAATTATGAATGACATTATTATTGTTTAAATTTAAGGGTATCTGGTCATGATTTTTTTTTATTTGTGCTTTGTAGCCTTTTAAATATTGCCTTGTTTTGGGGAGTAGGTGAGTCACAATTCACAAGTGTCAACCCAACAAAAGGGGCTGGACGAAGCTTGAACTTGTCTGCAGACGCGAAAAATGGGATCGGAGACGAGAACCAGAGCAAGAAGAAGAAGCTGCCAAGCCACAGATTTCGGTGCAACTGCAGTGGCCAGCTCAGTGGACCTCTTGGTAGAGATCCTGATGCGCCTTCCAGCAAAACCCCTCCTCAGATTCAAATGCGTATCCAAACAATGGTACTCTGTCATCTCTGATCCTCAGTTTATTATCAATTATGCCCAGAGAAGCTTAAAACCTCTTTTGGGTTTGTTGTTGAGTGGTCGTAAAGAACAATTAGGTCCATACCCAGAATTTTCTTTCATTTCCATTGGAGGCTATGGCAAAACTGGGAGAGTCCCAAAATTTCTTAACATCCCCAAATTGGAAATTCAAGATTTCTGTAATGGGTTGATGTGCTATTCTAAGCCTCACATGGATGCCCCTCAGTTCACTTCTTATTATGTTTGTAATTCTGCATCTGGGCAATCCAAAAGAATCAGAGTTCTTGAAAGTCCATCCAGCAAGAGATTGATGGCTGTGAATTTGGCTTTTGATCCTTCAAAGTCACCTTTTTACAATGTGATTTTTGTCAGTGAAACATCTGGGTCAGAATTGAACCATCTGATCAAAATTGATATTTACTCCTCTAAGACTCAGACTTGGAGACCCAGCACAAAGGGGCTGTTCATTGTGCCTCATGATGTGGACTTTGGCAATGGGGTTTACTGGAATGGCGCAATTTATTGGTACCATCGAGAGAAGAACTCTTTAGCATATTTTGATTTTGAGGCTGACTGCCTGGATAGGTTGCAAATGCCATTAATTTCTCAGGGATCGTACCCCATGAATTTCGACTATTTTGGAGAGTCGGGCGGGCATTTGCATCTTGTTGGGACCTGCAGACCAGGCACTACTCTTTTCACTGTGTTTGAGATGGAGAAAGATAGGTCTGGCTGGTTTGTGAAGTGTAATGGTGATTTGGGTGCTTTAGCAACTACTTTCCCGAAGATGGTTACCCCTAGACTCTCTAGGCGTTATTTGTTTTCTCCAGTGAGCCTGTTTAGAGGAGGAAAAGAAGAAGAGCTGAGTATTGTGCTAACAATACCTGGGAGTGTGGTCCAATATAACGCCAAGGATAAGACATCAAAGAAGCTCTGTGATCTGCCAAAAGGTTTCATTTTCAATGACTTCATGGGGCAAGGCTTTAGGTTTAAATCGCATCAGTACATGGAGACCCTTGCCTCCATATGAAAAGTAGTGTTTTTCTGGTATCTCCTCCCTTCTTCTACCTTACCTTTGCAAGGATGATTTTGCTAGCGTTTCTATTCTATACATACGACTGTGTTGTAAGTTGTACAATCAAAACTTTGGTAATGAACTTTAAAAGGAGTACCTTGCTTTCTAAATTGAGGTTGACTAGGCTTGTTGCTTCTAATTTAGACCCTTCTATGATTGAGGAAATTCAAAATTACAGTTGTTTTATGTGTTGCTACAGATATAAAACAGAGCTCTAATTTTACGCATGTGACCATGTTGAAAGTTGTATTATAAAACGTTTGGCAAAGAACATTTGATGGAGGAGTATAACTTAATTGCTTTCTAAGAAAGATGACTAGGTTTGTTGTATCTAAGTTGGAGGCTTAGTGCCTTCTCTGTTGGAGAAATTCACAAATTTAGTTCTTTCATGTCCTGCTTCTGCTATAAATTCTTTCTATAGCAGAAATACAGGAAGGAATTGGGTTAACAATAAGTTCTTTCAATTCTGGCGATTTGATCCATGCACTTGATACTCATCGCAATTCAAGTACACGTCCAAATTTCCTTCCAATTCTGTGACAGTGTAAGCACATTTCTCCCATGTGGAGGGGTATTTCTGTCTACTCGTGCCGTCTACCTTAGTGCTTAGCTGGATGTCTTCCTATTTCATGAGGGCTCCGCAAAATTTTGATTCTTGGGTTTCACTCAATTTCTAGAGGGTGCAGATTGAGGGAAGTAAAGATTGAGACAATTTTGATTCAGAGGTTGAAGAAGTGGCTCATCTTGTCATGTCAGACATATATACCCCTCGTCAGGAAACATTCCATCATGAAATTTGATGTGTCTTTGAATTGCGATAGGTATCAAACTACATGGATCAAATCACCAGAACTGAAACCATAGGGATCAAAGTGGAAATCCATCAATTTACAAAGGATCAAAAGTGACTTTTAGCCTTTTTCAGATGTTATTAGCAACAATTATATAATGACACTGATCGACACATTTGGTGAATAAGTTGAATTCTCGCCAAAAATAGTTGTCAGTTGGCCGAGAACTTAAAACCGAACCATTTTTTTAGTCTTTAAGGTCTCCAGTTTATTCTTATCTATAACATGCGTCACGCCTTATGCTAATCATGATTAATATTTATATTCCGCTTTTACCATAAACGATTAAATGCGTATATGTGTTTAATATATGATTAACTGTAATTCATAATTGTCATAAAGGATTAACCATGGTTAACATGAGAAGAAATGCTATAAGTAGTGGGAATAAATCACTAGTACTCCTCAACAATATTGACTGTGTTGAGTTGGTGATTTTTTTCATGTAAATGGTGTGATTTGGAGTGTTGGTGAGTCTCAATAGTGTCAAGACAATTAGAGGACTGACAGATCGGAACTTGGGCTTGTACGCAAAAATGGCACAGGATAGGAGAAGTTAGAAAAGAGAAGAAGATGCGAAGCCAGTGCAGCTGCGTTGGTCGACTGTTTGGACATGCTGATAGAGATTCTAATGCGGCTTCCGGCAAAGCAGATTTTCAGAACAAAGGCAGTGTCAAAAGAATGGTACTCCATAATCTGAGTCTATTTTTGTTGTAAATTATGCCAAAAGAAACTCAAAATCTCTATCAGGGTTCGTCTTGAATGGTTGTAGAGCCCCATCCCCAGAATTTTTCTTCGTTTCTCTAAGAGGCAATACTGGCAGACCAGCTAGAGACCCACAATTCATTAACATCCCCCAGATCAAAATTCAAAATATATGCAAGGGGTGGTTGTGTTATTCTCAGCCTCACATGGATGACTCTGGGTTTACTTCTTATTATGTTTGTAATCCTACTTCTGGGCAAACCAAAAGAATTAGTGTTCTTGACCATTCTGACAACAGGAGAGTAATGTCCGTTGATGTGGCTTTTGATCCTTTGAAATCAGTTTTCTACAATCTGATTCTTGTTACTGAATTATCTCGGTCAGAATCCCAGCAACTGATCAAGATTGGGACCTACTCCTCCAAGACTCAGTCTTGGAGCTATGGGCTACATAATTTGGCTTATGAGGTAGGCTTTGGACATGGGGTTCATTGCAATGGTGCTATTTATTGGCGCCATGTAAGAAACAACTCTCTGTCCTACTTTGATTTAGAGGCAAATTGCATTCAAAACTTGAGAATTCCCCAAATGACATCAGAACCCTTCCGGACGAACATTGGTTACCTTGGGGAGTCGGGCGGGCGCTTGCATCTTGTCAGGACCTGCAGACCGAGCAGCATCCGCTTCACCGTCTTTGAAATGAAGGACGATAGGTCGGGGTGGTTGGTGAAGTGTCAAAGCGATTTCGGGGATTTGGTGGCTTGTTTTCCGAGGATGGGAAGGGTTGCCCATGGGCCTTATCAGTTTAATTTGATGAACCTGTTTGAAGGTGAACGAGAAGAGGACTTGAACATTGTGCTCAAAATACCAGGTGCTGTGGTCCAGTATAATGCCAAGGACAAGACCTCAAGGAAGCTCCGGCGTCTGCCGAGAGGTTGCGTTTACAGTGAGTTTTCATTTTTCACTCACTCGTCTAAATGCATTTACCAATCTTGCTTGCTTGCAGCAATCTGTTGGGGCGTTGCACCCTATGAGTTTTTGTTTTTTTTTTTTTTTTTTTTTGTTTGGTTTTTTTTTATTTTTTTTTTTACGTTGTGACCAGTGCTTGGGTTCAATCGAATAATTTTGCAGAGAAATTTAGATTTGGAGGTGTAGAACTTAGCTTTGTGACTGAGATTTGACTAGGTTGCAATTGCTTCTGATTTAGAGCCTTCTCTTGTATGATTGGCAAAATTTACAAATTACAGTTGTTTATTTCTTTCTTGCTTTTATCTCTTGGTCTGAGAGTGATAAAAAATAACTTCTTTCATGTGTTGCTACTGATACAAATTGTTTCTAAAGCGCAAGTTGAGGAGAGAGAAACGACTCATAGTGGCTTCATATGATTTAATGTTGCTTATGCATATTTTAAACTTTTAATTAATGATAACTATTTTTTTATATATATTTTTTTTCTAAGAGATGGACCAATTATATTAAATTAAAAAATAATTATAGTATTTACGACTCCCTAAACTAGAGAGTATGATTAGGGTTCAAATTTTATAGAGAGCTCCTAAAATAACATTTGTGTATTTTTAACTAAATTTTAACTAAAAAATAGAGAGCATAATTGTAGATGTTAGTTAACATAGTGGAACGGTAACATCAAAAACATCAAAAACATCAAAAAGTTGGACTCGACGCGATTCTTTTTTCATGAATTTTGCGTCACCCTGAATGTATTTTTTTTCTTCATGTACATGTACGAACAAGAGAAAAGATAGTTGCATAAGTATCAAGTTTAGGAGTAAAAATAAAGAGAAATGCTAACAACCTTCTCTCTAACCTTCTCCTTTGGACATTCTCCATTTTTTGTTTGACATGTGTCATTCTCCTTACACTTAAAACAATGTCATTAATATATTGTACAAACTAACTTTTGCTTTCCATGTTTATCCTTATTAAATGTATTCAATTTATCCAAAAAAAATTCACAACTTTCTTACCATCTTATTATTATTTTTTTAACGTCAATTTTTATTTATTTAAGAAAATGTCTGCTTTTAAAAAAAAAGGGAAATGTCCCCTTTTTTTAACGTCAAGTTTAGACTTTTTTTTTTACTATAAAAAAAGGGACATTTCCTCTTTTTTTTAAAAGCAAATATTTTCTTTAAAAAAAAGTAATTGACGTTAAATTTTTTTTAATAAGATGGTAAGAACGTCAAATTTTTTTGGATAAATTGAATACATTTAAATTTTAATAAGGGTAAACTTGGAAAGTAAAAGTTAGCTTGAATAATATATTAATGACATTGTTTTAAGTGTAAGGAGAATGACACATGTCAAGTAAAAAATGGAGAATGTCCAAAAGAGAAAGTTAGAGAGAAGGTTGCTAGCAGTCCCCAAAAATAAAATGATGACGATAACAGTTGGTGAATTAGTAGCTGCCGGTAGTAGTTGCCGATTGGTTGGAAACTTAAATCCGGACTTAATTTTTTTTGTTTATTTTTCTCAATGATTTTCTTTTTCATATATGAAGGATAAAAATAGTATGTGGACTGATTTGAGGAAATTTCAGGGTATGGTTCGAAATGAGGTGGAGATGGTATTAATCCCAAATTCGAACCCACCTCGTTATAGTTATATATATATATATATATATGTATGTATTATTTTTTTCATATGAATATATTGTTAGAGTGGCTTCCAATTGTGTCCCACGAATTCCACCAAATTTTATATTCTACACTTATATTATATATTAAATTAAACAATACATAAAAATGTAAGTACAAACAAAGATTTTGTTTTGTTTGTTACCTAGTACAATAGTTTATTTCCTTTGTTTTTCTTACTCGTTTAAATATTATATATATATATATTAATGGGGCGGGGTGGGCAACCATTTCCTTGTGAAGGCATAAATGGGGAATCCCTAATTTGAATATAATGGGTATAGCCTAGTTATCATTTTCCTATATAATACTCGTATTATACATATACGTACATATTTTTCAAAAATACTTTCGTTACACATCTCAAAAACTAGGTGAAATACACTTTAAAAAAAAATCAAACGCACAATATACGTATTATACAGGTACGCATATATATGTGAAACTCAAAGCAGATGGATCCGTTGAAAGATATAAAGCTAGATTGGTGGTGAAGGGGTACACACAAAGATATGGGATAGACTACGAGGAGACCTTTGCCCGCCAAGATTAACACTATTAGAGTCCTACTGTCTCTAGCAGCAAATCTCGATTGGCCACTACATCAGTTTGATTTCAAAATGCATTCTTACATGGAGACTTGGAAAAAGAAGTATATATGGACTTACCCCTAGGATGTAATTCAGCTCCTGACAAGAAAAATCAAGTTTGCAAACTCAGAAAGTCATTATATGGGTTAAAGCAATCTCCTAGGGCATGGTTTGGCAGATTTACTAAATCTATGAAATTTTTTGGATACACACAGAGTAATTTAGATCACACCCTGTTCTTGAAGCGTGATGAAGGAAAACTTACTGTATTGATTGTGTAGATGACATAATCGTAACTGGAAATGACGCAGAAGAGCAACTGAAGTTGCAAAATTATTTGTCTCAGGAATTTGAGATGAAGGATTTAGGTGATCTGAAGTACTTTCTCGGAATCGAAGTAGTAAGGTCAAAAACTGGTATATTTCTGTCTCAAAGGAAGTATGTAATGGATCTACTCACTGAAATAGGAATGCTTGGATGTAAGCCTGCTGACACACCCATTGAGATGAATCACAAGTTATGTGAAGACATGGACCAAGAACCAACCAATAAGGAACAGTACCAACGCCTTGTTGGAAGGTTGATATACCCGGCACACACAAGACCAGATATTGCATATGCTGTGAGTGTGGTTAGTCAGTTTATGCATTCGCCCAGTGTTTCTCATAGGAATGCAGTTGATTGGATCTTAAGATACTTAAAGTCAGCCCCTTGGAAAGGATTAATGTTCTCAAAAAATAGAGATCTTGAAGTTGTTGGATATACATATGCTGATTGGGCTGGTTCCATTACAGATAGACGCTCTACTTCTGGTTATTTTACATTCGTGGGAGGTAACCTAGTCACTTGGCGGAGTAAAAAACAAAATGTGGTTTTTTGGTCCAGTGCAGAAGCAGAGTATCGAGGAATGGCTACAGAGTTTGTGAATTATTGTGGATCAAAAGCCTCTTGACAGAATTAGGCTTCAAGCCAGAAAAGCCAATGGAGTTGCATTATGACAACAAGTCAGCTATCAATATTGCCCATAATCTAGTTCAACATGATCGAACCAAACATGTTGAGGTGGATAGACATTTTATCAAAGAAAAAATTGAGAAATCAGAAGATCAACTGGTAGATATCTTAACCAAAGCTATTTGTGGAAGAGTATTTCATGACTCACTTACCAAGTTGGGCATTGGTGACATATATGCACCAACTTGAAGAGGAGTGTTGACGTGAGTCTCCTAATTAATCAATGAGATTTACTTCCTTGATTAATTAAGGGATTTACTTTCCTATTTTTATATAAGTGATAAATCATTGTATAATTAGGAGATACTTTACTAATTATTTACTGTATCTAATTCATTGTAAAACCCTATTGTAAACTCCTATATATACCTCCTTATGGAGAAGAATAAAACTTAACTCAAAGTATTCAAACCATATTCATATTTTAGCAATCCTACTTCTGGCCAATCCGAAAGAATTTGAGTTCTTCACAGTTCAGAAATCCAGAAACTACTGGGCGTGAATTTGGCTTTTGATCCATTAAAATCAGCCTTTTACAATCTCATTTTTGTATCTAAGTCAGAAACACAAAAACTGATCAAGTTTGTTATTTACTCTTCAAAGACTCAACTTTGGAGATGCAGCCTTTTCTTTATGCCATTTGATGTGGCCTTTGGCAACGGGCATACTTCGAGCTCAACACAGGCCGCTTCCAAAGTTCAGAAATGCCCCAACTGGCATTGCCCTACCCTATATACATCGATTATTTCGGAGAGTCAGGTGGGCGCTTGCATATTGTTGGGACCTGGAGACTGAGGAGGACTCAGTTCACTATCTTTGAAAATGAAGGAAGACAGGTCCGGGTGGTTTGTGAGGTGTCAAAGTGATTTCAATACTTTGGCAAAAGATTTGCCGCCGATGATGATGACTGTCCCGTATAGGCATTTTCTGATTTCTGTGGCGACTGTGCTTCAAGGAGAAGAAGAAGATGATTTGAGTATTGTCCTGAGTGTACCGGGGAGTGTTGTCCAGTACAATGTCAAGGACAAGACCTCAAAGAAGCTCCGGGGCCTCCCAAGAGGATTAATTTTCAGTGAATTTTCATCACAATACTTGAGTTTCAAAGCATACAAGTGCATTGAGACTGTTGCTAGCATATGAAAGCAATGCTTCTTTGGCATCTCCTCCCCTGTATGCTTCCCTAATTGCCTTCAGATCTTACAATGAGAGAGGGTTTTGTATTGCTATTTCTAAAGAAGATAGGAGCTGTTATTTTTAAAGCATAGCCTCTTACAATTTGTATTTCGGACTTTTTGAGCTGATACATTTGGTTTAATGTGATATTTGTATGCATTTACTGTCTCCAACATGGAAGATCCATTTATGCTGAATGATATTCACATATTCACTACCCTCTGAAATTTGCTTGTTCTTCTCTTCCATCCCATAAGTTAAATATTTGACCTCAATTGTAAAAAGAGATATTTAGTGATATACCCATTCTTAGCACTAATATTATAGATAAACCCTCCATCATTGAATTTCTATAAACAAACCCAAAAAAAACCCCAAAAATGACAGCTGGCCTTATTGAATTTAATATTTATTATTAAATTACTTTAATGCCCTATTGAGTGTTTTGGGTATTTTTATGAGATTTTGAGGTTGGGCTTGTTTTAAGAAATTTATGGTAGTTTTGTAATTTATAAGAAGTTAAGGCCTCTTTGTTATGTTGTAAATGGGTTTTGGGTGTGTTTATAAAGTTCATTTCATATGGGGTATTTTTATAATTTGGGCCCCCATATTGGGTATATTAGTGAATCTCCCTTGTAAAAAGTGATGGCTGCTCCAATACCCTAATTCTATCTCCTCCCTGCCAAACCATACCTCTCTCTTTCTCTCTCTTCCCTGTGAACTTCTTGTGCTCAGGAAATCCGTGTACAGCGCAAGATCCTGAATTTGAGACTCTCTACACCAAAAATATTCTCTTAAGCGAAGGTATTGGCATGCAACCAGCTACTTTTTTTTTCTTCAATCATATTCTCTCTCCTCATTTGATAGCCAATGTTCCTACCCGTGCCTTATCGAAGTCATGAACAACCTCCCAAGGTGCCTTATCTCTGTTTCCTCATCCTCCTCCATTGCCAGGCATGGTATAGTTACAGTTGGGAGTTTTTCTTTAGAGTTTTTCTATTTAAACCTCACACTTCTCTTTGTTCACCACATGCTATAAATTCAAATTTTCACAATTTCTAAGAAAACCCCACTATCTTCCCAAACCAACCTCAAATACACACTCAGCAGAAAAAAAATAAAAAAAACTAAAACTCATCAACCTCACACCCCACGCCCCGTTGTCTTGCTCCTCATCACTCTAAGTTTAACTCAATCTCACATTATTTAAAGAGATAAAAACATTGTTGTCAAATGTGTAGCCGTATTATTTTATTATTATTTAAACAAAATTTGAGAATGAACTAGAAGGTTTTGATAGAGAAATGTTGACAGTTAAATTGATATGTAAGTTACCATCATCAAACATGAAGAGTGGTGGGGTGTGTATATAGATGTACTAGGGTTAAGTATTAAATTGGATGACCTTTTTTGTCTTTTTACGCAATAATAAAACATAAGAGCTTAATAATTTAAGTATTAGGATGAACAAAAAAAGAGTGAGGTTTAAAAATATTGCAGTCCATCATGTTGGCGAGATTGACCCCTTGATTTCCTATATTAATTTCCCATTCTATTTGGGTTTTTTATTTGTTATCTAGATCTATTGTAATTAGGAATTTCCTTTCCTTGTATTACCCTAATTAGAATTTTACTCCGTTATACTATAAATACATCTTTTTAGAGAATGAAATATATATCAGAAAATTATTCCATATACTTTGTTTGGCACATCAACAGCCTGGTCTTGTGCTAGCTTTCATACATTGGGAAAAAGTCGCGGCTATTATGTTTGTAATCCTTCAACAAGGCACAGTTCTTAATTCTTCCTCCTCCACCCAATGTTGTGTGGAATTACCTCAAGAATTTGATGTCAATGGACTTTGTGATTGGCAAGGATGAATCAAACACTCATGCACTTAGAAAATAATAAACAACAAAGAACACAAGAAATTTGTAGATGTTAGGCAATTGCCTACGTACGTCCTTTTGGTGATCACCCTGCTGAATTTTACTTTGAGAAATAAGTTATGACGTTGGTTGACAACAATCCCCTTAAGCATCTCCAAGGGAGATGACAAATACCAAACGTCAAATTTAAATTTGATGGCTGATGTGGCAATTTGACATCTTACACAGCTTTACACTCCTCCCGATATGCCAAATTAAATTATTATTTTATTACATTTTAGTGTTGATTCATTTTTAATTAAAAAGAATAGAAAAGAAAAAATAATAAAATATTCATTTGACATCTTGCTTTTGGGATGTCAAAAATAACATCTCAACCTCCAGCCTTTATTCCACATCAGCTTTGACACATCGGTTGGAGTGATGTGAGATGTTATTTATAGCTGTTAAATGTCTATGTGGCACGTTTAACACATCGGTTGGAGATGCTCTTAGAACACTATCCTCACTCTCTGTTTTTCTCTCACCCTTTGCTCAATAAAACTTGATACAACTTGTGAACTCTCCCTTAATTGATCTGCACTTCTCTTTATGAGGGCATGAGAGAAGCTACCTTCCAGCTGCTAGCTTACAACACACCAATCTCCCACCTTAACTTCTTCTCGGATGAATAGTCAACACCTAGAGCTACCCAACTACTAAAATCAAATGAGTTCCTAGTTCCCAAAATTGATTGCCAAAAGTACCAAAAATGTCAGAGAGTCTTAGGTTACAGATTCCCCTGGATTGACGGGCAAAAGCACATGAAAAGACATGACTAAACTAAAGAATAAAAAAAACCATATGGGCAAAAAACTGACCGGTTGGTTTAAGTGTTTGACCGGTCGCCTTGAGCAGACCGCAAGACTGGAGATCTCTGTGCAAACCAACCGGTCTTCGGGGAGAAAGCTTTCGATCGCTTGGAATCTGCTCCTTTTGGCATAAACCGACCGGTCGCCCACTTCACTGCATTCCATAGCCCTAATTGGTGGGCAAGTTAAATTATCAGTACCTGGTAAATTTCGGAGGAAAAAGCTTCAGGACCCTGATTTTGAAAGCTACAAGTTTGATATTACTACACTTAAAAAATATTTTCCTAATAAAAAAGTATCGCATGACCTTAAGCATATGCAAACTTCTTTGAAGCCAAATATTGGGTAGGTTGATCCTCGCATGACCTTAAGCATATGCAAACTTCTTTGAAGCCGAATATTGGGTAGGTTGATCCTGTTTTTTTTAATATTTGTATTGTATGTATGAGTTTTATAATTTATAATTATTAATATTAGGGCTATTTTGAGAGTGATTCTGAATAGGCTAGAATCATTTCTAGAGAAAATGCATCTCATGTGTTTCTCCATATAATCACTTAAAACTACTTAAAGTGATTATTTGGAGAAATGATTCTCCATAGAAGTGCTTTTGGTCTATCAAAAATCACTCTCAAACGAGCTCTTATTTGTTGTGTTGTACAGGTTGCTAAAGCAGTTGTTGTACCATCCAGGGACGGACCCATTCCCAGGCTAACCTAGGCTCTAGCCCAGGTTTCTTGATTTGTTTTAGTCTATAGTTATACTCCTAGCCCACCTAAGCAAACCCCACAAACCCTCTTGCTCAGTCCCTTAGCTAATGCACAGAGGGAAAAAAAATAAAATATGAAGAAAGGGCCAATCATCCCTGTTACACGCCAATCAATCATGACGTTCAATGCTTAATTAAAGCAAACCAAATTTATCTTCAATTATTAATCTTCTTTGATTGTCTTAATTTGTTGATGTTGAAATTTGGGGACTTTTTAGAATTTATGAAGTATCAATTAGGGATTTATAATTTTTTATTTAAAAGAATTCTATGTAATTTTTTTTTTCCTAGTTGCCCAAAACATCCGATTGTACAGGTTTTGTAATTAAAAATAAACTAATGAAAGTAGGTCAACCACCCACCACTGCTAAGTCCAAAGGAGAGAAAAGATCAAAAGTAAAGGCTACTCAAAGTTTTTCGAAACTCGTATAACTCGCTATGATCCGTTCGAAATGGTGTCTCCACGCCTTTGAACGCATGCTCTAGAGATCCGGTATTTATGTTACTTTAACATCCAAGAAAGACAAAGGTAGGTTCATATCCAACTTACAATTTATATATTAAGGTAAATTCATTTTCTGTTGTTTTCTTTAATTATTTTTATTTGTATATAGTTTATCAATTTTTATCGTTTGTTGTGTTGTACAAGTTGCTAAAATAGTTGTTTTACCATCCACCACTCTTAGGGCATGTTTACGTATCAGTAATGGGTATGGAAGGAAAGGGAATGATTTCCATTCCTGACTTCTCCTGCGTTTACTTGCAATCAGGAATGAAAAAATAAATGGGCCCCACATCAAAATCCATAATCACATTCCCTCAAAACTAGGAATTAGATCAACTAGGGGGAGTAGTCGATACGATTCCCATTCATGTTTTCTCTTAATAACTTCCAAAAATACCCTTATCACTTTACCATAATTCTAAAATTAATTTGGATTTTGATTCATGCAAATTAGTAAACAATAACAATGGGAATTAATCTCATTCCATTGCTAATTCCATATGTTTAGTAAACAGCTTAATGAGAATAATTCTTCCCATACCGATTCAGTAGTTCTCCGATTCCTAAATTCTTTGATTCCTTAGTTTCTCCATTTTTGATACATAAAGTCCAAACCTGAGAAACAATCAAAAGTTAAGGGTCTACTCAAAGTGATTCGAAACTTGTATAACTCGCTATAATCCGTTGAAAATGGTATCTTCCCATCTCTATAACGTTTTCTTTTTATATAGGTCGGGATGCTTGACTTTGTGTAGAACGCATTTTTCCGGATGATTACAAAGGTAGAACATGTTTTTTTGTATAATTTTATTTTAATATGAATGACTACAAAGATGCTCATCAATTTTCAAATCATCAAATTTCTCTTCGAATCGGAGAACAAGGAACCATTCAAACCATCTGCAAGTCAAGTACAACTTCATCTACGAAGCTATGAGGTTGAAAATGTTGTCTCCACATCTCTATCATCCTTTCTTTTTATATATGCCGGGACACCTGACCATGTGGTAGAACACATTTTTTGGAATGATTACAAAGGTAGAACACTTTTTTTTTTGTTGGTATTATTGTATTATACATTGAACGATTATAAAGGTAATCATCAACTTTTCGAGATGATTTCAACGCATACTCAAGAGATTCGGTATTTCAGCTACTTTAACATCCAAGAAAGCCAAAGTTCATAGCATATCCAACTTACAAATGTGAAGTTGATGGCAATGCTTGCATCATTATGCCTGAAATTGACTGTACATTGGAGGGATGGGGAAAAACAAACCCTCTAGCTAGTAGACGGCAATGGTGTGCTAAATCCTCAATTTATGAAAATATTAAGTTAAATTCATTTTGTGTTGCCTTGTTTAATTATTTCTATTTGTATATACTTTATCAATGTTTATCTTTTGTGATATACATGGACTTGTTGGAAGCACTCATCCATCTACGGGAAAACTGCAACTTCATCTATGAAACTAAGCCCAAATTCCATAGTCCTAACTGGTAGGCAAGTTAAATTATCAGTACCTGGTAATTAAATTTCCGAGGAAAAAGCTTCAGGACCTGATTTGGAAAGCTGTAAGTCAGATCTGTTATTACAACACTTGAAAAATATTTTCTTGATAAAAAAGTACGATATGACTTTAAGCATCTGCAAACTTCTTTAAAGGCGGATATGGGGTAGGTTGATTTGATGCCATTATTTTATTTGTAATGTAGAGATGAGTTTCACGATTTCTAATTATTAATATTATTTGTTGTTTTATATAGGTTGCTAAAAGAGTTGTTGTACCATCCACCACTGTTAAGTTCAAAACAGAGAAACAATCATAAGTTGAGGGTATACTCAAAGTGTGAAGATGATGGCAATGTTTGCATCATTATTCCTGAAATCAACTGCATGTTCATGTTGGAGGAATGGGGAAAAACAAACCCTCTCGAGATGGCAATGATGTGCTAAATCCACAATTTATCAAAATATTAAAGTAAATTCATTTTGCGTTGCTTTATTTAATTATTTCTATTTGTATGTAGATTATCAATTTCTATCATTTGTGACATATAGATATGAGTTTACACGTGGCATTGTTTGGGTCGGCAAAGACTTCGTTACCAATGGCAATGACTTCGAATTGGGTTTTGGGGTTGTAGCGGGTTGATCGATGGCTGCCGACTTCTCCAAACGCTTGTCCTCGCCCACCATCTACTGAGACTTTTGATCGAAACTTACGAGTTGAAGCTATTATTAACAAGGAGCTCAATGAATGGAATTTGGACCCGATTAGGCACGCCATTTATGCTAGTGATGCCCGTGCAATTACAAAGATCAAGTTTGGTAGTAGCAGACTGCTAGATCGATTGATTTGGGCAATGGAAAGGAATGGATCTTACTTTGTGCTCTCCGGTTACCATTGGCTTCACAATACTGAATTGAGGCGAAGAAGTCTGCGCCCTTTCTCTTCAATCAATGGCATTTGATCCAAGGCTTTGGAAGGAGGTTTGGAAAGCGGATGTCCCACCAAAAATTTGAAACTTCATGCAATCTCTCAAAAATTGCCGTGCTACATCGGCAAATTTGCACAAAAAGAAAATTGCCAGATCGCCTATGTGTCCTCTATGTAATGATCAATCGGATACGGCTGAACATATTCTTCTCCTTTACCCTTGGATGGAGCATGTCTGGTTCAGATGCTCCCTCAACATACGTATAAATCAACAGGCTGTGACATCTTTTGGCCAATGGTTAAGGAATGTTATTGAGGAAGGGAAGACCCTACAAGAGCGGTCACAATGCCTAATTGTTATTGCATACTTCTGCTGGCAGATTTGGAAAGATCGGTGCAAAGCGGTACTAGAATACATCTCCCTTTCACCAACTAGAACTATTCATGCTGCCTCTACTGCCATCAATGAATTCCTTGGCACCCTTGATCATGGTAGACATCAAACTGAGCCTCCCACCCTTTCTAATGGTAACTAGCAACTGTTTGTGCAAATAATCTCACGAGAGAATATTCGCTTCTAGATCCTTCAACCTTCGATCTTCCTTCTCTCTCTTCCTCGATTCCTGTAAAACATATTGGAGTAAATAGACCACACCCGGGGGGTGTTGGCCAAAGGCCCTCCGATGCCTAAGTTAGTTCGAGTGTTTGTAGAAAAACAATAGCTAAGCAAAGGGTACGGAGTAGTGTTTATGTAGGGTGTGAACCGGGCGGCCGGAGCCGTGTGTGGTGGCCGGAGCCGTGTGGAGAAAATATGAAGAGTAGAGAGGGAGAAAGAGCTTCGGGTATTTTTCTCGGGTATAAAGAGTAGGTTTAGATGTACCTTGAATGATGAATGAAGTCATCTATTTATAGGAGCCTCGGGGCTAGGGTTTCGTAGAGAATATGCTGAGTTTATTCTCTACCCAAATTCGTAGGGATCGAGTCGGACTGAGATAATATCTGATTTAATGATATTATCTCTTTTTATGGAGATAATATCTGAATTAAATGATATTATCTCTTTTTATGAAGATAATATATGAGATAATGACATTATCTTCTCTTTAATAGGATAATATCTTAATTAATGATATTATCTTATTAAATAAAGATAATATCATGTTAATTAAGATATTTATCCCAATTAATTAATTGGCCAGATAAACTGGTTCAATTAATTAATTAAAAGAGATAATCTTCTTTTCCACGTGGCGCGCTGTGATTGGAGACGAAAATATTTGCTCCCACAGCAACATCTTTGGAACCCCCTGCCTCCCCTTTTGTCAAGATTAATGTGGATGTATCCTGGAATCCAAACTCAAGGAGGGTTGGCATTGGAATCTTGATTAGGGACACCCATGGAGATTTTCTCAATGGTACATCCATCCCATCTGTGGCTGAGGTGCTGGCTTGTCTCGAAGGTTGTAAGCTCGCTACTGAGATGGGTTGTCATCATGTCACATTTGAATATGATTGTAAGGAAATAATCTCTTCTTTGAAGGGCTCCATTTCCAAAGGAAGTTGAGAAATCTATCCTATCCTAAGTAATGTTCGGGATGTTTTATACTACTTCTAGACTTGTGTTTGGACGTGGATTCCTAGAACCGCCAACCAAGCGGCATATCATTTGGCAATGCTTGCCAATTCGAGGATGAGCCCTGGAATATGGGTCAACCGACCCCTATCCTCTCTGATGCATATCCTAAACAAGGATGGTTTACCATGCCCCCCAAGGAATGCCTAATGGTTGCGGCTGTGTGGGCTTCTTGACGTATTTGTTTTTCTTATGACTACGTCTTCTTTAATTGTCCTCCTTCTATGTAGCTGTGTCACTGTTATGTCTTGTTGTACGTTTGTGCCTTGCTGTTTATGGATTTTGTATTTCTCTCTTGACTTTTTGCCTGCTTGTTATTAATTTCATCATCAAAACATCTTAGACAACAAACACAAAAGATGGAGAAGGTCCAAAAATCCAAACTCTGTGTAGACTTTCTACATGCTTTGCTTTCAGGATGTATTTCCACCTTGTTGAAATTTATGCTCTAAGAATACCTAATTCCAATTCATTGATATGGAAAGAGATTACTATGAGTGTGTGGGTTCCAACCTTGACCGCCAAGATGATGATTCTCGTTTCTAGCATTTATTTTAATTGCTGCACATTTGTGGTAGTGGATAACTTTATTTCTTATCGTCTTAAGGGCATTATTCTTAATTGGGGCTCTATCAATGGTGGATAGAGCCTTTTTTATAGTTTCGATTAAATATTTAGAGCTCTAAAGGTATTTTTCTAACAATTGGAGGCTCTATAGGTAATTTGGTTTACATGCATGATGGACTGCAATACTTTTAACACCTGTTGAGTCATTGATGAAGTTGAGAGACTTATTCGAAGGCCTAAATTGTTCCTTGTACTCGGTAGCTCTATAATAATATTAATATAATTTAGAGTTTTTTTTATTTAAATATCACACTTTTTTTTGTTCATAGTAATACTTAAATTATTAAGGTCTTAAGTTTTATTATTGTGTAAAAAGACAAAATAGGTCATCCAACTTAATACTTAATCCTAGTACATCTATACACACACCCCACCACTCTTCATGTTTGATGATAATAACTTACATATCAATTTAACTGTCAACATTTCTTTATCAAAACGTCCTATTTCTTTCTCAAATTTTGTTTAAATACTAATAAAATAATGCGACTACACATTTGACAACAATGTTTTTATCTCTTTAAGCAATGTGAGATTGAGGTGAACTTAGAGTGGTGAGGGGCAAGACAGCGGGGTGTGGGGTGTGAGGTTGATGAGTTTTATTTCTTTATTTTTTCTGCTAAGTGTGTATTTGATGGTGGTTTGGGAAGATAGTGGGGTTTTCTTAGAAATTGTGAAAATTTGAATTAGAAGTTGAGGTGAACTTAGAATATGAGGTGAACAAAGAAAAGTGCGGGATTTAAATAGAAAATTTTTATAATTTATAAGATAATGGTATAATTATTGTTTTAAAAAGAGGGTTACTCAGAATATCTGCAGTTACTCAGAGATAGGTGATTGATGAGACCAGGGAATCCGACACAAAATGATGGTTGCAAGCTAACTAAGGCCTCACCTGCACGCAATGGATCATCGGATGAGTTGCTAATGTCAAAGAGAGAAACCATTTTTTTGCTGCTTTTAGATCTCATAAGAAATAGTGAACAGAGCTTTAATGTGAATATGGCTAAATAAATCAACAAGTATACAATGCAGACTTATTCTCAGCAAAGTCAACGGAAAACTATTTGCATTTGGCATTGGCCACATGTGCCAGAATTGGATTGAGATTCAAGTTTCTTATTTGTGATTGTGGCATCTATCTGATCTGTATGGCCACATGTCCCTTGAAGAATTGGCTATCTTTAAATTATATAAAAATCCATTATTGAGCCAAAATTTGTCGTAGTTGTTGCAGCAACCATTTCTTTATAGTCATGGACAACTTTTTCCACATAAGAAAACGTAAAAGATAACAAAAAAAAATAAATCCACGAGAGACGGGTGAAGACTACACCCCAAAATACTAGGGAATTTATTTTGACTACAAGAACCATGTGAGAGAACGCAGAGATAGTAGACGCAGAACTTTTAGCTCTCCAAAAAAATGTGGAGAAATTATAGAACACTACGGTAGTATGCTTCGGTTGATGCTGGCTTTTGCCGTTTTATGTTGAAGTTGATTTGTTGGAGGCAGCTAAATTGGTGAATATAAAGGAAGAAATTTTTTGCAGCGGTTTGTAGAGGATATGAAGCAAAGTTCTAGTTCAAGAAAATGTCAGAACCTCGCCGCTGCAATAGGATGGCACAAGTCATCGATTGCGGAAGTGTGGTTTGTTCTATTTGTTGAAAGAAAGGCCAGATTGGTTAATTGGTTGTATTGACATTGACCTTAGAGCAACCAACACTACTTCTTAATGAAATTCGTATTTTTAGATTAAGAAAAGATTTCCAGGATTAGTACAGATTCAGAAAATAATATACAACTGATAATATGAGAAGATCAATAGAAAAATCATTACATTATGAATCCCAATCTTGAAAGGCACACAATTATTACAAAAGATGGGTTTAATCTCAACGGTACAAATAATAAGAGGACAGAAAATAATATACTGCAATGTTCAAACACAAGCCAGAGTCTCTACGAACTGATGAGCATGAAAGCATCCAATCTGCAACGCAGAAGTATTTGTTTCGGTGGATTTGGGACCAAAACCACAAATCTCCTTGAAGGTCCTATCTCTAATATTGTAAGATATAAACTTACCAGGAATGTGTAGCAACAGAAACGGGCCCCCTTCAATTTCTTGGACAAAAAGCAAAACAAATGCATAGAAACGAGAACCATATTCATGGAGCTCAAGGTATTCCATAACCATCCCCGGAAGTTCATCTACGATTGCAGCAATGTCGATATCATACTTGGGAATCCATCTTGAGTAATCCGTCTCCATCTCAAAGACTTGGAATTGAGTAGTGCTTGGACCATAAATTTCAACAAGGTGCAAATGACCACCAGACTCACCAAAATATCTGAACCTTCTTTTGTCCCATCTCTCATGTGATGGAGGACTAGGCATTGATCGGAGGCGCTCTCGATCGATATCGAAACATAACGTAGCCCCTTTTGGGCTAATCCAGTGAATTGTGCCATTCCAAAGCACCCCATTTTCAAACACCATGTCAGATGAGGCAACAAAAGGAGAGCCAGATAGCCTCCAAGTTCCAGTCTCAGATGAGTATATCTCAATCTGGTAATTACCGGATGCTGTTGATGACGAAGAACAATTTCGAACGCAGACAACTTGGTAGTGAGGTGACTTAGAGGGATTGAAAGCCAAATTAACACCGAAAATGGTTGTGCACGAATCGCAGCCATCTGCGTTAGGTGGAGGAAGCATCAAGAATTGCCTTGTTGAAGGGTTGCAGACATAAAAGCTGCGGCGTTTCCCCTGTTTGTGATAGCTACAGCACAAGACCAGGCCATTGATAGACTGCAACACTTTAACACCGGCTGAGTCACCGATGAAGTTGAGAGACTTAAAGGGTTGCTCAGAATTTCTGCAATGGTGAGACAGGTGACCAATGAGACCAGGACTTTGACACAAGATGATGCCTGCAGAGGCAACACTGCGATGGCGGGTACTGAATTGTGGATTGGAGATGAGGTAGAGCCAATTCTTGGAGACACATTTGAATCGGAGAAGAGACTTAACGGGCAGGCGGATGAGGATCAGCGTGATGAGGTCTTGGTTGCAAGCTATTTCCTCAGCGGCTGCCGGGATCAAGTTGCTGATGGGACAGAGAGACGCCATTTTGATGCTTTCAGAATGATCAGATCTCATCAAATCAATACTAGTTAACAGAGCAATAGTTTGCATTGCCCACATGTGCAAGAATTGGCTTAGGATTCAACTTTCTTATCCAAACTCACCTCTCATTGGCTGTCTCTCTTCTTCACTTTGTACATTGTGAATTTAATTTTGCACCTAAAAAAAATAATAATAAAAAAAGGGGACTGAATTTTATTCGCCAACTTGGTTCCACTAACACAAGAATCATGGGGAGAAGGAAGAGAGAATAGAATATTGAGAATGAGAAATATTTAAATAATTCTTAATCTTTTAAGAAAATTTGATTATCATTGGGAAAAAATAAATAAATATTGATTCTAGGAGGGGGTTTTCTCACACATACTTGTCAATGTGCCATGGGAGTTTGAACCTGAGACGTTTGGTACACCTCACTAGACTAGATTGGGTTAAATAACACTCGAAACCCTTGTTTGGTAAGAGACGAGACTAACTTAAATGAGACCGTATAGTCCAATAGTGAAAAAAAACGCCTCACTAGCTTTTCTAATACAGTGAGCCTGAAAAGTGGTTCTCTAAATAGCATGCTCGCTAAATAGAATACGTGAGTCCGATGCCTCTCTTTAAAAAATATCATAAATTTTATTTGTTTTCTTTTAATTATTGTTTTAGATCTTTGAATGGTTTTTTTATTTTAGATAAAAATCCTTAATTAAATTTAAATATTACAATAATTATTTTGATATTGCATTTGGAAAATCAAACTATAGTAATTTACAAACGTTTGATATTTTTTTGATATTGAAACAAGTTTAATAATTCATGATGTGATGCTTTCTTTATTGCAAGCAATTTTTACCTTGTCAAATTATATTTTCCAGTTTGAAGTCAAAAGTCAAATATATAAAAATTATATATATATACATATAAAATTTAATTATTGTTTTACTTGGTTTCTGAAAAACCTAGAATTATATAGAGTGAGCTTAGCTCCTTTAACAATGTTTCAATCAACTAAGATTAATCTTGAGAAGCCAAAAAACAAATATCATAATTTTATTCTTCATAAAAAATAAAAAATAAAAACAGAATTTTATTTGTTTTCTTTTTATTATTCTTTTAAATCTTTTTTTGTTGTTGCCAGATATTGTTATAAATCTTTGAATTGGGTTTCTTTTTAGCATTTATTTATCTTTTAGGTCAAAAACCCCAATTAAATTTAAATATTATAAGAATTATTTTTTAGTCCAACACAGCTCCAAACATAAGTCTTCACTATTTTTACAATCCAACTTCTTAGTCTGACGCAACACCAAACGTAAGTCAGTACTTAATCTAGCTTAGGCCAATCTGAGCTCATCCAAGACAGTCCCAGGATTTATTCTAGTTCATGACAATCTGCCGTGCCAAACAACCCCCTGGTGTGCAATATAAAACTAATTTTCACTTGACTAGACCCCATTAACAAACCTTAACTAGTTTCAACTCAAGGTTCTTTTTCTTTCCTTTTGATAACCTCGACTGAAGGTGTTGGGGTTCCCTCCTCAGTGGAGTCAAGATATGTGCGGCTGTTATGTTTCCTCTTTCAAAGCACATGAATGCATGTATGGGAATATGCAAGCATGGTTAAGAGTTGGTGGCTGAAAAGGAAGAGAAAAATGGTAGAGGTGTAGACCTGGCAAACGGGTTGTATTAATGGGTTTCGGGTCGTGTTCGTGTCAACCCGTTAACTTAATGGGTTAACACGACACGACCCGTTAACTTAATGGGTGACAAATACTAGACCCAAACACGACCCGTTACAATATCGCGACATATTCGTTACATGACCCCGTTATAACAAACAAAAAAAATAAAACCCAAAACACTAACACAGCTTCTCTACCCAGCCAGCCAAACACCTTCTCTGTCTTTTTTCCCCCAACCCTAAATCTTTAAGTTAAATAATGTACAGTGGAAGCAGTGTATACGGCAAATCTATCTGAAAACATGCTATTTCATTTTCTTATGTATTCCAATACACTATTTCTTGTCTTGGTTAATAAACAAAAACATATATAATAGGAAGTGAAAACGAAAGGGTTATAATAGGAACCTACCATTTCTTGTCTTTGTCTAGTCTTTACAACTGATGTTAGATGTAGTAAGGCTGATTGCGTTATGAAGAGAATAGCCCCAATAATATAAAAGCTGGAGAGAAGAAGAGCAGGAGAAGAACGAGAGGAAGAAGAAAAGGAAAAGGAGAAAGGAGAAAAAGACAAAAAGGAAAGAAGAAAAGTAAACAAGGTAAAGAAGAAAGAAAAGGGGAAGAAGAAAAGAAAAAAAAATTATCTTGTAAAATTACAAAATTAACCTCCTTAACGGGTGGCTAACGGGTTAACCCGTTTTCGACCTGACAAGATCTGTTAGCTTAACGGGTGGCTAACGGGTTCACCCATTTTCAACCCGACTCAATAAGCTCAATCCAAATATTGATAATTTCGTGCGAATTCGTGTCGTGTTAACGGATCGTGTGCAATATTGTCAGGTCTATAGAGGTGCACATTCTATCGGTGCCTTGGGTTCCCTCCTTAGTGGAGGAATTTTTTATGTCATGACTCATGATGGTACTTTTGCAATGATGCCAATATTGCAAAAATCACATCACGTAAAAGACGTCGAAATGTGAATATCATGTCGTCGTTTTAAAATTGACTACAAACAAGGTCAGTGGTTATACAAGCGACATCGTAGGATATCTAGCATGATGGTTTACAACAACACATTTCAAAAGCACGTCGGTTGTCAAGACAAAGCGACGTCTATCCAAAACACACTAAACATTGTTCACTGAAGTGACCTAGGCCCATTCGGTATCATTTTCAAGGGTCATTTTCTGTTTTTATTTTCTGGTTTCACTTGAAAACATGTTCGGTGGGTTATTTTAAGAAACAAGCTGAAATTGTTTTTTGAGAATGAATCCAAAAGTATGAACAAATGTTGAAAACACCACTAAGTCGTTTTTGTTTTCAGTCTCTTCGAATCAAAGCCAACTCTTCTCCGTGAAATGAGCAAACAATCCAATCAAATTATATAAAAAACAATCAAATCTCCTCCTTCCAACCATAATCAGCCCCAAAATTTCAAGAAAAAAAAACTCATAATCACAAAAATCTGCAACTGAGAAAAAAAAAGACAGAGAGGAAGAAGAAAAGAAAAAAAAACAGATGAGGAAAAAGAAGAAGAGAAATAATTAGAAAGAAGGAGAAGAAGAGAGAGAGAGAGTTGCAGAGGGAGAGATGAGAGAAACCAACCACCACATACCCAGTTCAACCACCATCACCACCCAATCTAATCACCACTACCATTAATTAGTGGAACCAGAGAGAGATGAGTTGATGGGATTTATACCATAGAAGGAAGGAGGAGTGAGAATTAAAAAGAGGGAAGAAAGAAGAAAAGAGAAGGGAGAGGAGGAAGAAGGAAAGAAGGTCTGGAAAGGAAAGAAGAAGAAAAGAAGAAAAATGAGATAAAAATAGTTTTAGATTTTAAAAAACAATAGAATTTTTTATTTGTTAAATTATACATTTATTAAAATATTTTTTTAAAACAGAAATGAACAAAAATACACTTGAAAGATAACTCACATAATATTATTCTCATTTGTACTATTAGACACATTTTCGTTGTCTTTATTTTCTAAGTAATTTATCAAATGCATTTTCAAATCCTAAAAATGCAAATTCATTTTCTTGTTTTCATTTTCTAAAAATATTCTGATGAAGAGGAAGATTCGTTCGGCGGCGCGCCCCAATCTATCCATTGCTGCACGCGTTCCGTTAATCGAGTGTCGTGGATGAACCGTTCTCGACGGCGCTCACTCACCTTCGTGATGGCGACTCAGTTTTGCCGGCTTTGGTGGTGGGTAGCGGTGATGATTTTTACTGGCTGCGTAATACGTCCTCTCAATCTCGTCATCCTCATGTGCAAATGTATTTTCCTCGCATTGTTGCTCCGTGGGGATGGGTTTACATAGCGGCAAATCATTTTGACTATTTTTATATTGCAGATGAGACGAAGGCTGACATTGATGGTGACAAACCACTAGAAGCGGCGGATTTCCTCAACTTGAGCTTTGGCCTAATGTCGATTCACACATTATGAAGTGCCCACATATCCTACTTTGTTCATCTTAGCTACTGTCAACTGTAGCTTTTGGGAACTCACAGTAGGTCAGTATCCTACGAACCTGATTCCAAAAAGTGGATTAACAGTCACTATTTTATTTCCCATGTCTTTGGTCCAGTGGCATTTGAGTTGGGGGTCCATCAATAACCATGCGAAAATGATTTACAAAATGGCATTAAAGGATTTTTGTTCTTGGCGGATGCATCTGGCTGTTAAATTCTTTCTTGAGCGAATAGTGGATAATTTGTGGAAGAATTTCACAGAACAGACCATTCTGATTTTTGGTTCACTAGCTCTCTTTCTTGTTATATTTTGGGGAAATATTGAGATGGTTTGTGCTAATAGGGGTTGGATCTTACAGTGGGTTAGTTTTGAGATATAAGTACGTAGTTTTAAACTATACATATCCAGGATTAAAAGCCCTCTAATAGCATGTAATTTGGCTGAAGTTTGATACCCGAGTTTGATAAGTACGACTACAAAATCTGTCAAAAACAGGGGTTGCAGTTTCAGTTTTGAAACACTTACTTTGGACTGCCTTATCTTGTAAGTTAGAGCTCCGTTTCTGTCAAATTTTATATAGTTTCAAAGTTTATTTAATCAGCTTCTGGATGCATGTAAATTGGTAAATTTTTATTGAGCTTAGGGTGTTTAATTCTGAGTTCAAAGTTTAATACACAGTAGCTGAAATTGTGTTAGTTTCTCTGATGCCTTTGCTGAATCTTTTCTAATTTATCCATGTTTGATATTTGTATTTATTATGAAAAATTTCTATATGCTTGCATGCATGTGTGTGTGTGTGTGTGTGAATTTGATTATGTGCAGTCTCATTATTTGGTTATGATCCTCCATAGGAAGTGGATGCCACATTTGAGCATGACAACATGCGAACATATGGAATGGACAATTTGTTCTCTGAGCTAGCAAATGCCATTCCAAGAATTGATGAAGCCATGAGCTTTGCAGAGATGCTAAGGTGAGATTCATATTTGTTTCTTTGCTATCTTGGTAGAGCTCCTTGCATATGCTACTTAATTTATATTAGCTTGCGTCCTTGGTTCGCAGTTGCTATTGTATTAATCATGATATGCATGTGCAGTAATCTAGAGATGCTAAGCCAGGTGCTATATGGTTTGATGGTTTTTCTTGCTGAGTCACATGAATTTCCAGCAATAAGAAACTGATGGATATTGCTTGCAAGCTTGCTGCATGGAGGTGTCTTTTCTGTTTCTTTGGCTGATTTTGTCTTGGTGACATGTGCTGGCAATTTGAGAACATAGAGAAGTGGAAATTCCTTGTTCAGTCTCAATGTTTATTTCGGAACTAGCAGCAAAGTTTCAAAGTTTTATTTTATGTTGTTTGTATAATTTCCTTTTTTTTCCCTTGATGTTACACATGAGTTTTGGGGTGTGGCAATGGTTTCCAAGGTGGAAATGATTTATTAATTTTATGATATGTGAGTACTTTTTCCTTTCAGGTTTATTTGACATTGGGGGTCTCATTCATTGGTGAAAATATATGAGGGGAGATGTGATGGTGGCCATTGTTGCTACAATTGGTAACATTCTACAAGGATATGGGATAATGCTACAATTGCTGGTACTTATCCGCTACTGAATTCTATATCAATTTATTTTAACGTTTAAAGTTAAAGATGTTTGAACTAAAATTGCAAGCCTCCTCCATTCTTCTGCAATAAGGGATGCTACTGAACTTCGTATCTACTGCACATTAATAAACCAAACCCAACACTGCATATGCTACTGATATAAAGCATTTTTTAATTTGTTTGCAGGCTAAATTCAGTAAACAAATTGAAGAAACATAGAGGATTTGGAGCTGCGGTGTCATGGGTTGATGCGCCTGGGATAATAACTTAGCAAAGAGGGAGGGAGAAGGAGATTGTGGAATTTTATCTGATGTGCTCTCCTTTAGTATTGCTGTTTTTTACTCATGAAATTTGAAGTGTTTATTTTATCGTTTTTGTATTAACTATGGGAGGTTATGGTTTGGTTTATGAGTTTGGAATGGAAAGTTGAGGACTTTAAAACTAATTGCAGGTCACTCGCCTAATGGATTTGATTACAGCCACAAGGAGGTGTTTCTTAGGGAAGCTTGTTAGGTGAGCTGCATATGCCTACACTTCAATAAAACTTGCTTCTGGACCTTTAAGCCTAATTTCTCTCTTTTTTGGTCTTGGTCTAATTTTCATTTGAGCTGGGAGTTTGGCTTTAGCCTTAATTCTTTCTGTTTTGTTGAATGTAGTCCATCCAAACTGGTTTTGTTTCCTTAGAAAGCAAGCAGAGAGGGATGCTACAAATATTTAAAAGGCTCCATGAGAAAAAGAATGGAGTTCCTCTGCAGATATGGGATGCATTTTAAGGAGGAGGTAACCCTTATCAGAAGCAATTACATTCATTTTTTTCTTTTATGTTTTCATATTCATGGACACTCATTCTATAATGGGCTCTCTTTATGTTTATTTCAGAAAGCAATTACATCCCTTTCTATGTTGTTTTTTATTTATTTCTGTTGCACCTCACTAAGAACTTGGATACATTTAAGCAGAGGTACTGTCTCCTAGACTTCATTGCAACTTTCTTTCTTTATTCTGTTTACACTTATTCTTCAATTGTGTTAAACTAAATTAAGGTCTAGATTGGTACTTTTTAAAATTGGGACCAATTTGTTATGGGTATTGTGATGCTTTTAATGAAAATATAAGTGGATACATGCCATATACAAGAAATGGCAATTGGCAATATTCGTACTGCAACTTTAAATTGGTCCTTCCTATAGGTAATTGAACTTAATCGACTTGTAGGTTAATATAACTTTTGTAAGAATTTCTTTCACCTTGTTTGTCCTAGAAATGACATTGTAAAACCCTTCAGAATTTATGTTTGATTATTGTTGAAACACGAGAAGAATCATGGGGAGAAGGAAGAGAATAGAATATTGAGAATGAGAAATATGTAACCAATTTTTCATCTTTTAAGAAAATTCGATTATCATTGGGAAAAGAAATAAATATATATTGATTCTAACTTTGTAGGAGTTGAGTTTAACCTATATCAAATTACGATTGTCAAGCTCAATCCTTTCACAATACAACACAATATCGCAAATCTCTCCATGGTTCTCCCCAACACACGTGATTACAAATTGTTGTTTTTCCAACAGCATTATTGGTTAACAATAATGTCACCTAATGCGGAAGAAAACTGTCATTTATCTGCTAGTTAAGATGGGAAACCTCAACTAGTTTTTTATTTTATTGTATTGCCAAAGTTAGGAATAGGGAGGGGGTTTTCTCATACATACTTGCAAAGGTGTCATGGGAGTTTGAACCTGGGACCACTAGTATGCAATGTAAGATCATTTTTCATTGGGCTAGACCGTTGACAAACCTTAACTAGTGTCAACTCAAGGTTCTTTTTCTTTCCCTTTGATAACCTCGACTCAAGGTGTTGGGGTTCCCTCCTTGGTGGACTCAAAAGGATTGCCTCCTTAGTGGACTCAAAGACGTGCGGCTGTTATTTTTCCTCTTTCAAAGCACATGAATGCATGTAGGGCTGGGCAATTAAACTGCCAACCCAAAAAACCGGCCGAACCAAACTGATCGGGTTGGTTTGGTTCAGTTATTTATTTATTAATTATTTAATATCGGATTTAAACTGGACCGAACCGGTCAGGTTGGTTTGATTTACGATTTGAGATTTTAAATGGATCGGTTTATCTGAACCGGATCGTTACTGTTGGCAAGCCAAATACTACAAAAACATTTTGCAACAAAGGAGTTCGAACCCCACTCCTCCATGTAAGAATCATTCTTGCTTTCCACTGGAGCAAACAACCTTGTTGTGTAATCTTTCCATAAATTTATTATATAATTAGTTATTCCGAATAATAAATATTATAAAAAAATGTGAGAGTATGCAAGTGGACTATGGACATGATACATACACTGCATCTGCGCTGAAACCAATGTTCTTTTTCTTTCTTTTGTATTTTTTTATTCTTTTTCTTCTTCCCATATCTCACCTCTTCCAAAGCCTTCATTTTTTATTTTTTATTCCCATCTTCTTCTTCATTCTGTCACTTTCCATCTCTCCCTCTCTCTTTCTTTTCTTCCTCCTCCTTTGTCTGTCAGTCTCTGCAATTTTTTCCTCCTCCCATATCTGTCTTTTTTATATATTTTTTTCCATGCTCTCTCTTCTTTCTATTATTTTCTATCGCTCTCTCTTCTCATCCTTCTTCTCCTTCTTCTCCCCGCTGTCTTTGTCTTCTTTTTCTATTTTTTTTCCCTTCTTCTTCTTCCTCTCCCCCATTTCTCAATCTCTCCCTCTATCTATTTTTTCCCAGCTTCTTCTTACTCTCTCTCTCTTTCTCTCACTTCGGCCTAAACCCGAAACTGAACCAAATCAAACCACAAACTCTGGTTAACCGAAATGATCGGTTTTATTGGTTATGGTTCGGTGTACGGTTTCCAAAATAGCTAACTCGAAGCCTTTGGTTCGGTGTCGGGTTGAGCTCAAAACCGAACCAACCCAAACCGAGCCTAACCCTAAATGTATGTATGGAATATGCATGCATGGTTAACAGTTGGTGGCTAAAAAGGAAGAAAAAAATGGGAGAGCTGCACATTCTTTCGGTGCCTTGGGTTCCCTATTTAGCGGAGGAATATTTTTTGTATTTCATGATGGTACTTTTGCAATGATGCGAATATTGCAAAATCACATGACCTAAAAGATGTCGAAACATGAATATCGTGTCATTTTAAAATTGGCCACAAGTTACGTCAGTTGTTATACAAGCGACATCATAGGATATCTAATATGGTGGTTTACGAAAACACATTTCAAAAGCATGTCAGTTGTCAAGATGAAGTGACGTCGATCCAAAACACACTAAATATTGTTCACTTAAGTGACCTAGGCCTGTTTGGTATCATTTTCAAGGGCCATTTTTTCTATTTCTGTTTTCTGTTTTCATGTGAAAACGTGTTTAGTGGGTTATTTTGAGAAGTGAGGATTTTTTTTTTTGAATCCGAAAGTATGAATGAATGTTCAAAATGTCAGAAAGTCGTTTTTGTTTTCAGTCTCTCCGAATCAAGCCAGCTCTTCTTCGTGAAATGAGAAAACACAATTATATCCAAAACAATCAAATCTCCCCTTGCCAACCATAATCAGCTCCAAAATTTCAACAACCAAAAAAAAAATTTCATAATGACACAAATTTGCAATTGGGAAAAAAAGATAGAGAGGAAGAAGAAAAATAGAGAGAGAGAGAGAGAGAGAGAGAGAGAGAGAGAGAGAGAGAGCAACCAACCACCACATGCCTAGCTCAACCAGTATCACCACCTAATCTAACCCAAGCAACCGTTAATTAGTGGAACCAGAGAGAGGTGGGTTGGAAGGAAGGAGTGAGTTAAAAAGAGGGAAGGAAGAAGAAAAGAGAAGGGAGAGAGAGAGAGAGAGAGAGAGAGAGAGAGAGAGAGAGAGAGAGAGAGAGAGAGAGAGAGAGAGAGAGAGAGAGCAACCACTACATACCTAGCTCAACCATTATCACCACCCAATCTAACCACAACCATGAATTAGTGGAACCAGAGAGAGGTGGGTTGATGGGGATTTATGCCATGGAAGGAGGAGTGAGACTGAAAAAGAGGGAAGGAAGAAGAAAAGAGAAAGGAGATAAGAGGAGGAAGGAAAGAAACAGGAACGGGTTTGGAAGAAGAAGAAAGAAGAAAGAAGAAGAAGAAGAAAGAAAGAAAGAGAAAAAGAAGAAAAAAAAAAAAAGGAGATAAAGATAGTTTTAGCTTTAAATTTTTTTTGTGGTTAAATTATACATTTTTTAAATATTTTTTTAAAACAGAAATTAGCAAAAATACACTTGAAAAATAACTCACATAATATTATTCTCAATTTGTATTACCAGACACGTTTTTATTGTTTTTATTTATGAATATGTTTTGTAATTAATCTACTAGACGCATTTTCAAACCTTGAAAATGCAAATTCGTTTGGAGTTGTTTTGTCGTGGCTTCCGTCGACATTTGCGTTCGTTGTCGTTGATTTCTCGTTCCCTCGGCTTACGCCATTGGAGGTCATTGACTTCAGGAACCACACAAGACCATGGATTTTCTACTGCAAAAGGAGTTGTTCGCACAAAGACTGCCATGACCCTCCACTCGGTTCGAACGCCGATGTAGAGGAAGATTCTATTTGGGTTCCGTTCTTAGCGGTGCACCCTAATCTATCCATTGCTGCACACGTTCGATTAATCGAGTGTCGTGGATGAACCGTTCTCAACGGCGCTCACTCACCTTCGTGATGGTGACTCAATTTTGCCTGCTTTGGTGGTGGGTATTAGTGATGCTTTTTACTGGCTGCGTAATACATCCTTTCAATCTCGTAATCCTCATGTATAAATGTATTTTCCTCGCATTGTTGGAGTGTTGCTTTGTGGGGATGGGTTTACACAGCAACAAATGTATTTGTTGATGCACGCATGTCGCATTTCTATTGGTAGGAATGTAAGAGCTCCTACTTATATGGTAAAGAGAGAAGTATTTTCCCAAAAATAATTGTATAGTGAAATGTCAATTACGCCCTTATTACAAGTAAATTGTTTTAATTACCCTGAGCTATATATATAATTCTCTAAACCCCTAAAATGCCCTTACTTGATAATATAAAATAAAACAATCTAATATCAAGGGGCCAAAACAATAAAATCATCCAGGTATTGGGTGTGCTCTCAAATGATCTTAGATTCAAGTCCTATGGTATTCGTGTGTGTGAGTTTCCTCCCTCCTCTTCCTAACTTTGACAAATAAAAAATTATTATAAGAAATAAAATTCATTTTCCAAAATTTTAATGGCCCAAGTACATGAAATTTTGAATCTATGCATCCAACATGGGCTTTATTCGGACAGGTGAAATTTATGCTAAATTTGCCACCAACTTTTGCAACGGCATTGAAGAGAGCTCACATACTTCCCTTCTAAAAAAGTGAAAAAACTAATCATAGATGAGAAAATGGATTTATTGGTAAAGGGATCCACATACTTGAGACAAATTTGTATATATATTTTTATTCATACAGAAATAGCAAATTACCATTTGAGAACGTTTAACAAACTTGAAATTTTAGCATTTCTACCATTTAGAAGTATCAAATATGACATTGATAATCCCTAAATGGCCTGAGAACGTTGGAGTTGCTCCTATATCTCTCTGTCACACATTGAAGCAAATTAAACCCTTGGAAGAAAAAAAATGCAGAGTCTCTGTCTCAAACCACCCAACATCTCCCCACCAGCAGAAACCATAGCCAGCAACCAAGATCTCCTAACACGGGTCCTTCTATGCATTCCAGCTCGTTCTCTACTTCGCTTCAAGTGCGTCTGCAAGAATTGGTTCGCTCTCATCTCCAACCCTAAATTTTGTGACACCCACACCTCCAAAAACCCGTACTCCAATGTCTCAGCCTTCTTCTTTCACACGGCAATACATGATTTCTACTTCATATCAATTCCGAACAATGAAAACCAGTCTGGATCCCTCTTGAAACCTCCCAGGATCATCAAACACCCACCGCGCATCAAGATTTTGCAATCCTGCAATGGCCTGCTCTTGTGCTGTTCCTTACAAGAAATTACAAACACAAGTAGTAACCCCAGATGTTATTTTGTTCTCAATCCCACAACCAACAAATTTTCAGCTATCACTAATTCACCATATGCTACTAAATCCACAAGCATTTTGGGGGTTGCTTTGGCTTTTGACCCTTCCAAATCGCTTCATTACAAGGTCCTCTGCATTCGGTGCATTGCTGGATCTGTTATATCTTTCCAGATAGAGATTTATTCGTCTGAGACTCAAAATTGGACACTTCGTGAGTCCACCTTTCTTAGGCCATTCCATATAGACTTTAGCCACGGGGTGTACTTCAATGGCGCAATCAATTGGATTAGCCGTACAAGTAGGGTGTTACATTATAACATAGATGAAGAAAGTCATGGAATGGTGTCTAGGCCTCCGAGTTACAATGTTTTTCGCAAGAGGGAGTATAGATATTTTGGAGAGTCTCATGGCCATTTGCACCTCATCGAAATTTATAGGCCTTGTGTTACTCAATTTGACGTGATGGAGATGGGGGGGGACTACTCTGGCTGGTTTGTCAAGTACCACGTCGATCTTGATCCAATAGCAGCCGCATTTCCTGAGATGGTCCCGGAACATAATATTGTTGACCCTAGCAAGGAGGAAACTTGGTATTATCATTATGCATTTCTTGTTCTCTTTCTTGCTCGAGAAGTAAACAAAGAGGGTTCATCTCTGCTGTTGCACATTCCTTGTAAGGTCATCTCTTATAATCTGAGGGATAAGAGCTTTGAGAAAGCTTGTGAGTTAACTTCCAAAGGCACTGAGAGTAAGAGATCATTGCAAGTTGGATGGCGAGATGCTTACCATTATATGGAGACTTTGGCTTGTGTGTGATGGCAATGGCATTTCTCTCCCATGCTGTTTCTGTCTATTTTTTTGTTTTGGTTGTAAGATGAAGAATGTTTGCGATTAGAAAAATTCTACTTACTTGTGCATTTGACATCATTCCAACGGCTTACAATTTCGTACTGCTCAATTATTATCGATACATTGAGAGATTGGCTAGTGTTTGAAGATATTTTTATTCTTATCGTTGATCTGAGTATTAATTTTGTTGTTGTTGTTGTTGTTGTTGTTTGCCAAGGCAAAGTAATTACGACACAAAATTCTTAATGGTACCAAATGCCAAATGCCAAATAAATTTTTTAAATCTACTGCCCCTTCTACAGTATATTTCTTCTGCTATTATCACCATTCTTTGCATCAATTACTCCTCTTACCTCAAGACAACCCCCAAGATCAAATATTTTCTTCCCAATGCTATTTTGGGTTGGGGACTATTTCGACAGATTGTGAAAAATTCATGGGACAAATGGGACAGCCCCAATGCTAGTTTCTCCATGAAAGCACTCTTACTTTTGGTCATCTTTATAGGGAAAGAACAAATTGATCTCCTGGATGCTCTCTGAGTCTGAGCTGTCACCATACGGCACTGAGATGCAGGGTTCTTTACAATTTGGAAGTGCTGGATTTTATCAGTGCATCTAGACTTTTTGGGCACTGTTTGAATAGGTTTCTTTTTTTTTTTTTTTTTTTTTTTTTCTCTAAATTTTTGGGGTGGGGGGGAATCGAACACATGACCTTAGATGCAAAGGTAAATGCTCTTAATCACTTGAGCTACAAGCCCCTTGCAGATTTCGGTCTTAATTGTTGATTTGAGTATTAATCTTAATTGCAATTCTAGCACTTGATTTACGCACAATGTATGCATTTATAAATAATAATAATAATATAGGACTTAATTTATTGCATGCAGGTCTTTCAGGGTTTGCAATAGGTAAAGGGAGGGGGATAAAATACCATATCAACTTGAAAATCTGCAAAATTGAAGTATCAAATGAAATTTACAATCTTCACTTCTTCCCATTTCAATCATTTTCCCCCCTCCCCTGAAGCAAAGACACAAGGAATGAAAAATTTGCTGGTTTCGGTGAGAGAATTGTGCAATGAAATTTTTGTGGAAATTTTAAGTAAAGGCATAAGGGCATGTGCTGTCCACCTATGCAAGAAGAAAGAACATGAAAAAAGAAAGAAAAAAGAAAAAGAGTTCAGAAACAATAAGAAAAGAGGAGCTGCAAGCTCCCTCTCTTTCTCTCTCTGTGTCAAGGCTTATGAAGATATCTTCCAGCAACTAATGCAGCTTCCATGACAAGAGTTATAACTTCAACAACATCTTGAACGTGACATGTGTTCCCATTAAACGTTTTCCCTTTTGAGTTTCTGAATTCGGCCATGCAATTTAGGAACTGTTGGCTGCACTCTGAGCTTAGATAATCATCTGCACCACAAACCACAACACCCCAACATAAGAAATGAAGAAAAACAAAAGACAGAGGCTAGCTTTTTGTATTAGATCATGTACACAGACAGCTTACCCCAAAACAAAATTTAGAATCTTTTTTTTTATCAACCACCTAATTAAATATTACTACCATCCAAAAGATTAGTTTTGTTTTAGTTGGAAAGCTTTGGCTGCACCTAATCCTATCTCTGTACCACACCACCGACAATACAAAGGCACACCAAATTGTCTGTCCGTAGTTTACATCTTGTGAAGAATCAAAAGTGTGCATGATATTTCCTTGACTGAAGAAATATTACTTCAAATCCATGGTTGCTGGTTAGACATTATTGTGCATCTCATAGCTGTAAATGGGGCCCATCTCTAAGAATTACACCACTTGTGATGAAAGAAAGAAATCATCTTTACCAACCATTTATTTATTTATTTATTTTTTTGCTTTAATTTTTCCAACCCATGGAGAAAACAAAAAAAATTGAAGAACAATCCCAGCAGAGCAGAATAAAATTGTAAAATAATTTGGAGGATTAAGAAATGAACTTACTGTTCTTAGATTGAACGCAGGCATCATGCTTCATGCAGCATTCATCAAGGCCATCACAGGGTTCCTCCCCTGGACATCCGCTGTACAAGAGTCCACAATACTTTCCATATCTTAAAAATGGAGGCACTGTCACCCAAAATTAAAAACAATAAAAAGAAATTAAATTCACAAAAAAAAAAGGGGTGATTTAATTTAGTGGGATGATTAACTAAATTTAATTAAAATAAAATTAGTACCTGTACAGAACTCTGACTCACACTGTCTACTGCAATCTTTACTCTGCAAATTTTTAGCATTTATAGGAAGAGAGAACATATGTTATGATTTAAAAGCAACTGAGAACCAAAAGAATATATATTAAAAGTAAGATGATGAAGAAGATTAAGAAGATGATGGCAAGGAGCAAACCAGAACAATAGAGGCATCTGTGGCTTGAACACCAATGTTAAGGGCATTTACATGGATGGAATCAAAGTAGAGGACAAGAAAAGAGAGGGCAAGAACACACTTCAAGGACTGCTTAAGAACCATGGTTGGGAAAAGCAAGCAGAGAAAAATGCACTGAAATTTGAGGGGCTTGCTTTTGCAAATAAGGCTCTGAATTTTATTATTTTTATTTTATTAGAAAAGAGTGGCAGAGAAAGTGAGAGGTGTGGAAAATAGCTGAGAAGGCTATGTGTAGCTACGGGGAGGAGTGAGACGGGGGAAGAGAAGAGGTTGGCTTTGTCGTGTAATGACTCGTGATATGTTTTTGTAGTGTTCCTTCACACCTCTTACCAAAATCATACACATATTTTTAATCTTCTTTTTTCCTTTTTTTTTGTTTTTTGGTTTTCTTTGAATTAAGGGACTGAACCGTTTTTGTACTGGGAATAATGCTAGAGGGCTGAGGGACTACATTTTTCAACTATATTAGCAAAATATATTGTGTGGCATGAAAATATTTAGCTGTAAGTCGTTCTTATAAATCACAATAACACGTGCATAACCTGTGATTTGTAATTAAAAAAGCAAGTGCTCCTTACGTGTAAGAAGCCAAATAATGTTACAGAGAAAAGCATCTACGAGATTATTTTTGACTATGTGTAAGTGTTAGGTGACGGGTCCATTACATTTGAACACGTGTAATCTTTTAATTGAATAATTTTCTCTAATAGATATTTGTGGGTGACTTTTTTTATGGATGTTTGTGAGTAGTTGTGGGGTCCATTTCTTGTGGGTGTGAACACTTCCCTGCTTTTGCAAGAAAAGAAAGGGGAAAGTGATAGAAAACTTTACTAGTTGACTTGTTTATCTTGGATAGTTCCTAGTTGCCAAGTTACAACTTGCTTCTGTACGAACTATTTGCTGCAAACTGCAGTTTATGTGTCAAGTTGTAGAATCTTTTTTTCTTTTTCCTTTTTCTTTTCCTTTTTCCTTTTTTTTAGTATAAGTGATACTCTAAACCACAGCAAAAGAAGAATTTCTCACAAATACACAACTAAGATGCTATGAGTATGAGGGTTGGAACCTGAAACCTCTTATCCTGTTGGCTCCTCTCTGTTCTATATGTTTGCTTCACATGTGCAACGTCTAAAATTTTTCTTTGTTGGATATAGGTTGTAAAAATGATTTATTGGGCCTAGAGCTTTTTGGGTCGGCCTGAGAAAGACTACGCCTGGACCCCATAAAATCTAAATCCATTCAAACCCAACCAAAATACTCGAACCCTATCCAAAACATTGATCTTTTCTCAACTTTCTTTTGCCATTGATTTTTGGGTTTCTAAACTATAAGCTTGAAGTTTTTTTGGTTTTTACTTTCAATTTTTATACGATAGTGTTAGGAACATCAGACATATTTTATAGAATATTTTAGCACATATCATTTTTTTTTATTATAAATTAAATACCACGAGATGTCCCCACATCTGAAGGGTGAGATTAATCCTCGCTCGGGGTTCGGGTTGCCCCTAGTCACAAAGTACTTCCAACGGATTTCGAACCCCTACCAATTGTGGCACCAGGTAGCTTGCCAACTGGAGGCCATCATATTTTAATCAAGCAAGTTGTAGCTAAGTTTTTTGTCTTTAAAAAAACAAAGTTGCGATCTAAAAAAATTAAGGGAATCAACTTATGACATTTCTCACCACACCAAAACCAAATAATATTCTAGACGGCATGGCAGAAACAGGTAAAACTCAGAATAGATGTATTATATGAGTTTTACTACTCACCTGAGCAGTGTCATTCTCAGCAAGGCTTCGACGGACACCCTCCCCCAAAAGATATTCGCCGGACAAAGCATCGGCCACGCAAGAAAACATAACCAAGGCAGCAAAGCCTAGAGGAATAACACCACCATTGAGGCCCATGATGTCAGATATTCTTGCATTGGCCATATTGGGGTGGCCTCTGTAACATAGAAGGACCTCAAGGAAGAACCCAAGCCCTTCTATGTAGGGATTTTGTTTCTAAAAATCCTTTTCAACTATGGAAATGCATGCCTCTATATAACCATTGCCAAGTTTGTCTCTCCTGCTTCTCTCTGCCTAAAAATAGCCCCTCTATATGTCCATTTTTAGAAGCTCCCAGCGGAAAACTATCCAGAAAAAGATGATGATTATTTCTATGTTTAGTTATGTCCTTAACTTCTGGCAACCTAGTCTCATCTGGAATAGCAAGGCGAAGACCTTTTTTAGGTAAAATTGGGTGCTCGAGCCCAAACAAAAGAGGATTTCTACAAAATAAATTAACAATTTTTTTTCTTTCTATTATTCCTATTATACCTTGTTTCACGCACTATGTGACGATTTCCTTTTTATATTTAAAACGGGTTGGACCAGATTTTTATTGGTAGCGGAAGTTAAAAACAAAAAAATTTAAAATGAAATTCTTTATATAATCAATCCCCAAGTTTAAAATGTTGTTTATCAATAGCCTTACACAAGTTTCACAGAGCAGCTAAATTCAAAAACGCAACTCCCCTTTTCCATCAAAGGGTACTTTCAGCTATTGTGAAATGGAGTTACAAGAGCTCTACCTTTCCATCAAACGGTACTTTCAGCTACGGTGATACGAAGTTACCAAGAGTCCATCTCACGTAAAAACGACAAAGTTAATGGGGATATTTGGATGCAGTGCCTGTATTGCTTATTTGCTATGGATTTTAGACTATTTTAAAGGGTTTTTTCTATTTTTAATAGGGTTTTGTTTTCTATTTATTGTAAACTTGTAGTCCATAAGCTTATGAGTATAAATAGGATTTTTGGGGGTGTGGGAGGAAAATAATTCACTAGCGATCCGTCACATCACGGGATCAGATTTAGGCACAACCCAACGTAGGTTTAGATGGGCATTGACCCAATGTGGGTTCACACGCGCGAAAGCCCAACATGAGCTCAGATTGGGGTTGATCCAATATGGGTTCGTATGCACATAAGCCCAACATAAGTTCATATGGACATTGGCCCAATATAGGTTCGCATGCGCGTAAATCCAATGTGATTTTGGATGCGCACCGCCCAACACGGGTTCGGATATGCATCACTCAACGTGGGTTCACAAGCGCATTATCCCATGTTGACTCATGTACAAGTGGCCTGACATGGGTTCGTGGGTATATTCAAACGCCCGCACTCCCCAATCCACATAAATCGAGGGACAACGTGAACACGGCTGGGAATTGATAACGCACAACTCACATTAATCGGAAGTGGCGAAAGTGGACATAAGACGTGCAAAGTGAGGCTTGCATCCCAAGTCTATCATCAAGTATAAATGTGAAGTTCCACAACCAGAGAAAGGTATGCAATTTCAAATTAATTGGTGCACTCAAATACATACAAAAATTGACTTGAGCGTCGAAGTATCTTTTGCAAGTACCCATCCCTCTCTCATCTAATTTCGAAGAAGTGTTGCTTGGAGATTTATTTATCTTGTGTGCGGAGTAAAGCCAAGAACCTTTGGAAGACATTCTTATTGTAAGAATCTCTGCTCTAACAGTTAGCGCCGTTTGTGGGAAGTTCAACGGAGCGCATCATGATGGGATCGGCCCGAAGATGAACCTGGAATGAACGCATCTGTAGGATCTGAACTCAATCCAGCATTTGTCTGCTGATCAACATATGGTCTCTGCCCTGGACCTAATTGAGAAGCACGTTTCAACGGGTTGGGTAATGGGCCCGACATATCAGATAGCCAGGATTTGTCAGGAGAATAACCACCGCTATCTTCTTCCTCTTGAGCATGTCTTTCTACGTAACTCATTCGGATGCGATGCAAGGAATCCTCCTCGAATTGGAGAGCTCGATCAAAGTTGACTATATGACCTACTAATTCTGTCTAATGTAGATCCGCACTAAGATCAACCCCAAGGTAAAATGGGTAGACAATTCTATCTCGATCTTGAGAAATATGAAGAAGCGTGTTGGGATCGAGGAAGTACTGAACGTCCCAATCTTGACCCACCAAGTGGCGGTTCAGCCACTGAATCCGCTCATAAGTAAAGACAATCTCCGAACGGGTTGGGTTGGGCACTACAAAACAAAAAAACCATTCAATAAGTTTCCTCTGAAAATTCGTATCATAATCGGTATCAGTAGAGCAGTCATAATCAAGAATACCAGGTTCAGGCCCGAACGATGAAGGAATAGAAATACAAGACATCTCAGAGGCCGCCCAATTCCCGGTAATCATCAAGGGTTAGGTCTTCCAATCTTTCGCAGAAGACGGTTTGTAGCCGAAGAATTTACGGGTAGGTCGAGGGGTTAGGTAGAAATACTTAGTCTCATATCTAACCATGGCAACATAATGGTGGTAGAAGAAATCTAAGAACCCTAGTGACACCCCCCCTCCAAATTTGAGGCCAACTGCCAACATACCACTAATCAATAAGTATGAGTTCAGATTTAACTGCATACGGTGGAGGTTCAAAGAATTCAACAACAGGTGAAATAATAGGAGAAGCGGAAACCTAATAAACTCTAGGTGAGATGGTGAGAGCACTAAAGCTCCCTTCGGGATTCCAACCACTGTTTACATATTCGCTCCCTTAGGTATCCGACCGATAGTAACGTTGTCAGGAATGCGGAATTTCTCCCGCATCTTATTTATCTCAAGCCTCGAGGGATATCCCACCTTTGACTTCGGCTAAAGGTTAAGTCTCGACATCGAAGTAATTAGAAAGCAAGCAGATGAAATGAAAGTTGAATGAGATAGGCAACTTGAGGAGGGGGTGTGTACCGCGAAGTCAGTTTAAATGTGAGTTGGGTTCAGAAACCAGCGTAACCCAAACTGGATAAATAAGACTTGAGGGGGTTCAGCTTAGTCAAAACACAACCTCGGATTGAAAAGACTCGAGTCGAGTAAGTCTCCTAAGAAGTCAAACATAAAGATAATCATAAGTCAACCATAGCTTCAAATAAGCGTAACTAAGGAAAATCCTTTTTAGAGAAAGCAAGTTGGTTATTCACGTAGACTCAAAAATGGTATGAGTGATACCACGGAGCAATTAAAGAGTGTAAATTCCAAGTTTAGACAGACCAAAACAATTATAGAGACATAAACTATGGGCAGTAAGCATGAGTGCACCATCATTATTATCGTTCACTGACGTATTACATGTACGGGTTAATTAGAAAATTGCACAGTATGCATATGTCAATTGACTTTAGTTTGTAAATCTACTAAGCCAGCTGCACCTAGAACATATTATAATTAAGGTGAACAGTGTCCCACGCCAACTTCACTTTACTTATTAATTTTATGTGTTTTGGGAAGCACAGATGATTGGTACAACACCAGTTGTATAGTAGGTGTCAGCATAAGGTCAACGTCAGAACTTTTGATATTATTATTACATATTCCCCATGGAACGTATATAGTAATGTATACATATATATAACTTTGCCTTATATACATATACATATATATATATATATATATTAATATATGCACATGCATACTACAGGTAGTAGTGTCTACATATCGCTACCAATATATATAATAATATATATGCACATAGTACACACATTATATTTCCTTCATGTATACATATGTTCTTCACTTGCATACAAGTACGTAAACATGTAACTTTATATATATGTTCATCACAACTGAATTAGTACGAATAGAAGTGCATGGGTTATTGCATATTCAGTTGGTACCTGAACAAAGAAATTATTGACGATGAAGGAAACCACAAAGAAGAAGAATGGTTGGTGATGGATCTGGCAGAATACAGATTACATAAAGAAAGCAGCACCCAGGTGTGGACTTGTTTGTAGGCCAGCCGTAGGGAAGTACCAAAACATCGTTCATATAAGATGACATACAATCGAGCAAGAAGCCAACGCAGATTTTGAGGGATTTTTCCTATTCTCCTTTCACTTATTTATTTATTTCTCTTTTCTTTTGTCTTCCTTCTTGTTGCCTCTGCAATATATTCATCTTCTTTTATGATTGGAGAGGGAAATGCAAAACTCTAAAGGAGAGGGAGGAGTACTAAATTGGTGTCAGGAACAGGTTTTGAAAAGCTAAATTGTCAGGTTCATGGGAAATCCATTATTTTTTGGAAATCCTCCACGTACATAGTGGGCTATGTGGGGAATCTTGTCAAAGTGATGGACATGCAATTGTCAGAATTGAAATAAATTTATTGCCACATTACCAGCTGGTAGGTACTCAAGTATGCTATTGTCTATACTCAAGCAAAAGTGTCTTCCCCATTTTCGATAGTAATTAATAGGGTTTCTTGTCTTATTGTATTTGACATATTGGACTTATGTAGATATGCTGTGCCTTAGTGATCTTTTATGACATTGTTAACTGTCATTGCTGCCTTGTTGATCGGCAAGTCATGTACAAGTTTTTGTCCAATGGTCCAAAAGGGCAAGGATAGTATCCCAAAGAGAGTATCAGCTAAGTTCAGTTTTTCCCTTAACCCACACACTAAGTGCGATTGGGAAGAGGAAAAAATGGGCAATGTAAGAGCAAAATAATTCGCTACCGACGGGATCAGATTTAGGCACAACCCAACATAGGTTTAGATGGGCATTGGCCCAATGTGGGTTCGCATGCATGAAAGCCCAACACGAGCTCGGATTGGGGTCTATCTAATATGGGTTCGTATGCACATAAGCCCAATGTAAGTTCATATAAACATTAGCCCAATACATGTTCGCATGTGCGTAAACCCAATGCGATTTCGAATGCGCACTGCCCAACACGGGTTCGGATATGCACCACTCAACGTGGGTTCACAAGCACATTACCCCATGTTGACTCATGTATAAGTGGCCTAACATGGGTTCATGGGTATATTCAAACGCATGCACTCCCCAATCTGCATGAATCGAAAGAAAACTTGAACACAGTTGGGAGTTGATAATGCACAACTCACATTAACCAAAAGTGGCGAAAGTGGACATAAGAAGTGCAAAGTGAGGCTTGCATCCCAAGTCTGTCATCAGGTATAAATGTGAAGTTCCACAACTAGAGAAAGGTATGTGATTTCAAATTAATTGGTGCACTCAAATACATACAAAAATTGACTTGAGCGTTGGAGTATCTTTTGCAGGTACCCATCCCTCTCTCATTTGATTTCAAAGAAGTGTTGCTTGGAGATTTATTTATCTTGTGTGCGGAGAAAAGCCAAGAACTTGTGGAAGACATTCTTATTGTAAGAATTTCTGCTCCAAGAGGGGGCCATGTTAAAGTGAGAGAGATCACAAAGGCATCAAATTGGGTTTGTGTTTCCTCCATTGATGAATCCCTAAGTGATGTTGATTGATATCATGATCTCCAAATGATTTGCCACAGTTAATAGCCCTTTGTATTTACCAAAATAGTCTCAGTAAAAGTCATCTGTGTTATGTGTATCACATTCTTTACAAGATGTGAGAGAAATTGAGATCTAGTGTTCATAAGAGCCAAGAGGTTAGCCCAAGTATTCTTATAGTTTTAAGGACGTTAGTGTGTTGGAGATGATGGAGCTAAAACAGCCGCCATTCACCGACAAAGATAACTTTACATTATGGCAAGAAGGAGGAGGAACACCCTAGGCCACCTAGGTCTCAATGTTTGTCTTGGCAGGCAAAGACATGAAGCTAGAAACCATGACATTGGAGGAGTGGGACACGGTCAGTGAGTTGGGTAGGGGTTCGATTGAGAACTATATAGCCGATGAGGTTATATTCAATATGATTGAAGACATTGCGAAGCAAACATTGAAAAAGCTTGAATATATGTATGTAGGAAGGTCACTTTCAAACAAAAACTTTTCTTGAAGGATGAACCCCTAAATCTTCGAATGGAAGAGGGTGGAGATCTCTTGGACCATTTAAACACCTTTAATAAGTGTGTTGCAGACTTGTAGAGAATGGAATTTATTTATGTATGGAAGATAAGGCTATTTTTGTCTTGAGATCCTTACATTCATCATACAAGCACTTCAAATTTGAGGAGGTTGTGAAAGATATTCTCTTCCGTCATAGGATAAATGATGGGGAGAGCTCTCAAGGTGAAGGTCTAGTTGCAAAGGTCGTTGAGAGGGATCGTTCAAGTAAGCATGAAGGTAAGAAAGGTAACATGAGCATGTCAAAATTCAAGGCTAAAGATGGTTGTTTTGAGCGTGGGTCAAAAGAACACTAGAAGAAGAATTGTCCCACATGGAAAGAGAATAGGAACAAAAGGAAGAAGTCAGCGGGTACAGTGGGGGTTGCCATGGATATCGACGGTGAGCTTTTATGTGTTGATAAAACTAATAGTAATTTATTTTCTATATCTTCTTGGAGATCCTCTTCTTGCTGGATTTTGGATTCTGGGTGCTCATATCATATGTGCTCAAACAAGGAGTGTCATTACACATATGAGAAAGTCGATGGTGTTGAAGTTGTGATAATGGACCACTTAGTTTGTAAAGTCGAGGGCACATGCATGATTAAGCTTAAGTTGCATTATGGCATTGTTAGGACATTGAGGATGGTAATATATATTTCAAGTTTGCATAATAATCTAATTTCCCTTGGGACTTCTGATAAAAATGGTTACATGTACAAAGCCATGAGAGGGAAAATCAGTCTCGAAGGGAATATGAAAACATTGAAAAAAACAACCCAACCACAAGGGGCAGGAGAAGAAGATGTTACGTAGTGGTGGGTGGCTATTTTGAGATATGGAGATGGGGCGTATGGCTGGGGCTGGTGGCTAAAACAAAATATTATTTTATTAATTTCTATTTCTATTTTTCCAATTTGTAAAAAAATTTAGATAAATTGAAGTTAATATGAAGGTCAATATATTTAATAAGGAAAATCTTGGAAAACAAAAGCTATGCATTAATGACATTGTTTTAGTACAAAGAAAGTGACACATGACATGAGGAGAAGGGAGAAGGTCCAAAAAAGAAGGTTAGAGAGAAGGTTGCTAACCGATTCAAAGCTTAGAGCACTTCCACCAGTTAGCCCCTTGCCATGGAAAGGGGAGCCCTAGGACAGCTACTATTCACGTGAATAGTGGTTGCCCTAGCTCCCCCCAGCAAATGTGTGTTTCCAGCAGTTAGCCCCTTGCCATGGCAAATACTATTCATTTTTTTGTTTCTTTCACAACTTTGTTTATTTAAACAATTAATTTGGATAATATTTTCGGATAAGATTTTTGGGTTCCTACGTGTCAATACTATTCATATCGGATAAGATTTTCGGTTTCAAATTTCAGATACATTTCAAAATTCAAATTTCAGATAAATTCAAAATTTGAATTTCAGATACATTTCGAAATTCAAATTCCAGATAAATTTCCAATTCCAAATTTCATATAAGATTTTCATCCTCCAAATTTCATTCGAACCAATTACCCTTTCACAAAAATCCTGATGAATTTTTTTCCACATATGACAGAATTTCATCTCATTGCCCCTTACAGGACAATGACTAATGTGGAGCCAAGACTCACACAAGCTAACATCTTCCATGACGCTCCATGCCTCTCCGGTTTCACTAGAAGAACCCATAAATTTTTCTAGAAAAATTCAACTTCAAAGTGAAAAAAATATTGACTACAAAGTGAATAATGGTAGAATGAGAAGAAAATGTATGAAGAGTTGGTGTTAAAAGTGAAGAGTATTGGTTGGTATTTATAGGAAAAAAAATCAGTATTTTTTGTGTATTTTTTCAAATTTTTTTCGATTTTTTTTCATGTTTTTTTGGGGCAGAATAACAGCTGTCGTTGGATTACTGGAAGAAATGAATCGGAGTGCCCAGAGCATCGCCACATGGAAGAGAGCCGTTGGGTGTGAGTTTCAATTTTTTTTTCATTTTTATATTTCGCGAAAAATGGCTGCCGTTGGATTTGGAATAAAGTGGATCCGACAGCTGCTGGGAGCACGACGTGGAATAGACCCGTTGGGGGGTCACTGTAGCAGGCGCGTCAATTTTTTTTTAAGGTTGGCGCGTGTTAAAAAGTTTTATACAGCAACGCTAACATCAGGCCAAAACAAGTTTTTCTACTCAGGCTGAACCTCCCCAAGGGCTAGCCCAGGCAGATTTTTTTTGCTGGGGCCCACACCTTGCCCTGGCAGATTTTTGTTGCTGGAAACACCATTTTGGGCTTGGCCCCCCCCCAGCCCTCACCCAAGGCCCCTTGCTGGAAATGCTCTTAAGGGGCAACATTGGAACAAAAAATGATTTTAAAAAATAAAAATAAAAAGATTACATCATAAAATATTTAAAGAGGAATGTAATCCTATATGGTACAAAAGTCAAAGGACTTGTATCAAAGTCACCAAATCCGAGGATTAAACTCATCTTCTCAATGAAAATTTGGATCTATATCAACTTTTATATATTTTTTTTTATGTACTCGACGACATGGAAATGTCAGTTGTTCAATGCGTCCACCTTCTTACACCCATGTTTGAAACTCTCTCAAAAGATTATAGTAGTTTAGAGTAGTTTAAAACTATCGCTCATATCCAAAAGCATTTCAGTTACAGAAGTTTCCATGCTCTACCTCCATCCATATTGAATTTTTTAAGTCTTCCGAAAAACATAACTGCTATGAGAACTAATTTACCCTGATCGCTCCATCTTCCTGAAAATCCATACCATTTATCCTGGCAATCGCCATTAGGATGGATCTGTCGTTTACAACTATAGCCAGTAGTAAACCCCACATTTCCATAAGCGCTGTGGGAAACAAGATAATGGTAATAAATTAGCGAAATTGCAAAGGGCAAAATGCATTGTAATATTTTAAAAGAAAATTAAACCAACACACACAAGTAACAAAATCTCAGTTGTAAGCAGTATTGGTGGAGCCCTTCTTTTCAAAGAAATACTCAACAAGGGTTACTGAAGATTTATCTGGTTTCATATAGCGGATTTACCTGATGACTTCAATCACGATATTCAACACACTGAAATTGAGGGGATCTTCCTTCATCTGTTTCCTCTCAGTTATGCATACTAGGATGATAAAGATGGCCAGATACGAGAGCTGTGAGAATATGAGATTCTCCACAACCTTTCCCCTTCTCGTTTTCCTCCTTTCATGAGGTTGTAGAGGATTTTGATCATCATCTTTTATGGGAAGGAACGAAGTGTAAGGAGGAAGGTACCTTCGATTAAAACAAGAATCATTTATCAGAGAGAAAAAAAAATAAAAAAGCTCATGAATTAATAATATATATCAACTACTCTAATTTAAAAGGAGGGGGCATTTGAACTCGAGTAGTGCAAGGTAGTGTCCTAACCAACTGACATAGTTTCAAAGTTTCAAGGCTACGTGTAGGGGACCTTAATTAATTCAACAGAAGATCCATCTAGTTCCAATAAAAACTGAGTTGAGATGTATCTGTTAGTTCTGTCATTGATGAGATGAGATTCAAATATTTAAGAGAGAGAGAGAGAGAGAGAGAGAGAGAGAGAGAGAGAGAGAGAGAGAGAGAGAGATTGAAAGAAGCATGTAATTTGAGGTGAGTCTGTCTCATATATTATTGTGATGTCTTTAGTTAGTGGCAAACTAAGGAACCAACAAAACCTAACCAAAAGTCATCATCTTCTTCTATAATTTTAGTAGAAATGCATGTGGGTCCCTTTCCCCTAGGCCTAGGCTGAGTTGGTGCCTCTAAGTGAGGATCTTCACCTGCTAGCATATGCTTATTTAATATTTCATTTTCTTTGCCTCTTTTGGCAACTTGGCTATGAGGACTAGTTTTTTTTTTCATTCCTTGTTTTTTGCCCTTGTCATCCACAATGTGTGGAAAAAGAGCTAACTAGTCCAACATTTTCTTGTTTACTAACTAGTTTATCACTCTTACATGTTGGGATTATTATTAATTCTGTGTCATGTACTTCAATGTTTTTTTTTATATCATTAAATTAATAAGTTTTTTTTTTTTTTTTTTTTTTTTTTTTTGTTTGGGGGGGGGGCAAAAATCATTAAGTTCCATATACTAAAAACCAAATCACATGATGAAGCGACAATTAGTATGTTACAAAGTAATAAAAATAATTTTTACGACAGTCTAATATGTTATATTATAAAAATTATGATTAATTATAATAATCATAGGACTATAGATGTAAACGCGATTCTATTTAACTAATAATTATTATGATTGGCAATTGGACAGCAAACATGTTCGTCAAACAAGAAGATTTTTCTTACTTGTATGTATGTATAGATAATAAATAGATAGATGCATGGATGGATGGATGGAAAGAGAAAGAAACTAACATCATCACGACGAATAATACCAAGATGGCCGGAGAAATGATCGAGAGGTCGACAATAGTTTCACCGGTATGTCTTGAATTCACACTTTGAAACAAAGCGCCAATGATTTTCTGGTAAGAATTCAGGCCACTTAAGCTGTCTGAACTCCACTCCAAGGACAAAAATGCTACCAACTGTACCATGATGAACCCGAAAACTGTGACAACCAAAAGTGAAGAATGGAGACTTGGAAGCAAGTGGAGGAACCCAAGTTTCCTTGTGTTCTTCAAAAGGTAATTACATAAGTGTTCTTTCTTTTTGAAAATTTTCCCCAAAACCCGAATCGAAAATCTCAAGCATGAGGGAAGCAATGTGTTGCCCAAAAGGACTTGAGGAATGAGAATGAGGAGGAGGCCTGAGTTTTTGCTGAAGACCATCATGTTTTCATTGGTTGGAACAAAGCCACAGCTTGAGAAGGTTGAAACTGTGGTGAAGAAAGAGAATGTGTGCATGTTTAGCCCCTTGTTTTTTAGTACATTTCTTGCACTTGAAATAACTGCTAGATAAAGTGAAACCATTAGCACCCCAAGACCATGAATCACTAAAAGATAACCTACAACCACACAACCCAAAAACTTGATTGAATTAAACTTCAAAGATTCACCATCTAATGGTTTATCAATTTGGTCCTGATCATAAACCTCCACACCCAAATTTAAGTCTTTGAATTCAGGCTTGGATGCCAATGAGCCCAATTCAACATGATCAAAAACAATATTATTTGTGGGTGTTGATGAAGGACTAATATCACTGCTGGCTGAAGCAACTTTTTCTTTTGTTAGCAGCATGAGCTTGAACTTCCACAGCTGAAGTCCAACCATGGAGGTAAAGACCTCCCCACCTATGAACATCAAAATGGTTAAAATGATGAGCTGGGCATTGGAGAAAACCTCCATTTCAACGGTGGACATGCTAGAAACAGTTGAGGCAGAGACAGAGGTGAAAAACAAATCTAAATTCCTAGGCCGAAAAGAAGGATCCGTTCTTGACTTCAAGGCCTTGAGAACCCCAAAACCAAGAAAGGAGAGGGTGACAAAATAGACTAGCTCGATCCAAAATGGCTTTGCCCTACGGAGGACGAACCGATAATAACATACAAGTAGAAAACCAATGGATTTGCTAAGACAGGCTAGTTTGAGAAATGAACAACTGCAAAGATGTTGCAATTTCTTGCCAAAACAAAGAAAGTTGTTCATCTTTGCTTAGTAATTGCTTTGAAAGATACTTTCTTGTGGCATATGGTTGTGCGTATAGGGTGGGGGTATTTATATATGAAGGAAACGTTCTTGATGGATTTTTTTCTTCTTCTTCTTCTTTCTTATTTATTTAAAATTGAACAATAACTTGAATTCAAAATTTCCTCGAAAGCAGTGAAGATTTCCTCGCAAACAACGAATACTTGAGCCATTATATGTCAAATGATGATTGATTTCTTTATAGAATTTTAAGACACGTGGATGAGAAACAAAATAAAAAGAATATGCTATACGTGTGTGAATATTATGGGCTCGTTTGAGACTGCTTCTTTAGAAAGTACTTCTACTCATAAGCGTTTCTAACAAAGGCGCATTTATTATAAAATTTTTGAATTTTCATAAATAAATAAAAATCCAAGTGCTTTCTGGAAAAGTATTGGAAGTGCTTCCTGAAGTCTCCAAAAAGCGCGTCTAAACTTTTTTGTCAAACACTGTCATAAGTGTTTTTAATTGTCATAAAGCGATTTTAGCCTCACTTCCAAGCAGGCCCTACACGTCTAACGATATGCAATTGAGGGGGTGCTATAGGGTATTCCTATATCCAATACTTACAAATATAAAACTGAATGATTGAGGAAATAATAGAGGTTCACGTGGAGTAATATATATATATTTTTTAATATCATAGTTTCTTTCATTTGATCAAATATTAATGTAACGGTACATCATCCAATTGTACGACTTGGTCCATTGCATAAAACATGCATATTCATGGTACATCACAACATGAATTTTGATGAGACATGTTTAGAAATTTTATTGCCATATTCACAGAAGATAGTTTTTATTACCAAATCACGTACGTAGTTGTTAGGGATATAACTAAATAAGGGAAATTAAAGTCTTTTTTAATTAATAAGGGGTTTATAACTTAAGTGGTTAAGAGCAGTTATCCTGCATCGAAGGTCCTGTGTTTGAATTCTCTCCTCCTCTAGTATCACTTGTATAAAAAAATATATATATACAAATCTCTCTTATTAAAAATCACCTCTAAATTCACATACACACACACAAAACTTGTCTATCTTAACCGTACAATACGACGTGCGAAAAACTAAACGCAACGCTTGAGCATCCAACATCCCGCTTGAACCTCCAGAGCACATAATCATTTCATGTAGCATCACACCTCTAAAAGCCAAATCACTAAAGCAAGTAAACCAAGTTTGAAAACCCCCGAAACTTGACCCTCTCATCTCTTGAAATATACTCTGTTGAGCCACGACTATGTGGCACACGTAGGGCTAGGCATCTCTACCGAGAAACCTATCAAACCGGACTAGTTAAACTGGTTTGGTCTGATCTTCTTTATTTTATTATTTGAAAATTAGGTTCCCTACCGAGAAACCTATCAAACCGGCCTAGTTGAACTGGTTTGGTTCGATTTTTTTTATTTTATTTTTTGAAAATTAGGTTGTGAACTGGATTGAATTGGAATCTATTGTTCAGTTCACGGTTTAGCTTTTCTCAAACCGCAGGTTCACCTAAACTGAACCGGTCATTTGTGATGATGATAGCGGAGTCAAACCCGTATCCTTCATTTTGAAGCGAAGCCGTCATACCACTAGACTAACTGCCTTACTAGAAATGTCAAACAATAATAGTTGATAATTTCTTATACCTAATATTCTTCTCCTTGTTAAGGTAAATAATATATAAAGTTACATTGTGTGTTGTACAAGAAAAGTAATTAAAACCTATTTACACTCTAATAGTGGTCAGCTATACAAATTAGGTAATGAATTCCTAATTAGTAATATACAACTCGTAACAATATTTCCCTTCAATTTAGTGTAAAGATATCTCGTATGCCTAACTTGTTAAGAAAGATGAAAAACATTCTACTATAGACTACTTTAATAAGTACATCAGATCAGCTAGTTGATCTATAATTTTCACAAAAGGAAATATAATTATTTGTGCTTCTAACTTTTCCTCGATGAAATGTGGGTTGACTTTACTGTTTTTTGTACGGTCATGTTGCACTAGATTATGTGAAATATCAAAAGCAACCTTATTATCACAGTGTATACTCATGGTTTTTCTCGGGCTCGAACCTATAACCCTCAACAAACTCTTTAGCCAAAGTAACTCAGGAACTCCATTGATCTAACTTTGATTCAATCGTATACACATCCAAATGGCATAAAATTTATTGTAGATTATAGGCACATAATTGAATTATCTGGATAGGTACATCATTGAACTATCTAAACCAGGCAACAAATATAACGTAAGTCCATTATCAAAATAAAACATATATATACACATATAATACGTGAGTTTATACAATCAGCTCCATTATTAGTTGGTCACTGGGTCCCTTGTGTTCTTAAATGATGCAATGTCATCATGTGCCCCGAGTTCAGTGACTTTGATCATAAACTAACAGTATATGGGTACCACGGTAGTACTATAATTTTGACCAACTATATGTTTTGATTTTCTAGCAAGTTTTTCCACGTCTCTCTCTCAGTTTGGTGGCAATGGTTTCAGCCGCATTTATGCAGTCTAAGTTTATGCAAGTTTTGTAGTTTGTAGTCTAATTTAGACTTAACAGTGTTAAATTGTAATTAATTAAATGGATAGGTGTCAAAAGTTAAAAATTAAATTGTCGTATCTTGAATCATTAGATTATTAGAATGGTTTAGATGTCTTAGATGTCTCGAAATGCGAGTAAATGCACAATGTTTAAATGTAGAGGTTCGGGATCCCTCTATGAAAATTTTAGTTTATTTTTCCTTTTTAATACAACACGAGTCATTTAATACAAATTTTCGCCCGTAATTTTTTGGAATATGTTAACTGATCTTATTGTATATCATATCTCTAATGTATAAAGTGAGACCCAACGCAAAGAATACTTGTAGCTCAATTGATTAAAAGTATTTACTCTTGAACTCGATCAAGATCCTAAGTTTACCTTCACCTTTCCCTGATACCGCTTGTATCAAAAATAAGGTGAGACCTAGCTGGATAGATTCCATATATATATTAGAGCAATGCTATATACCCAATATGCTCAATCGAGAGAGATGATTGAAATAATTTATTTCTGCAGTTTTATTCAGATTAATCTCATGACATGCGGCATTATATATATACAAGTCAACAGCAATAATTAGTTATTTTCAACTTCATATCTTAAACTACCTAGCTAGTATGCAAGATTTTTATTTTGTTTTCTAAAAACCTGGAATGTTTTAATATTGCAAATCCCAAAGGAACCATTCTAGATCAGATCACGATGCGACAAAATGGTACTTGGCAAGTATCATTTTCGTTTTTTGGGTTTAGGATTTGAAGCTAAGACTTTTTTAGTGAGCATCATCATGTTTGTACACGTGGCGAAAGTAAGGGAAAATTCAATGGATGATAAATTATCCTATCCATTAACTAATAATTGAAGACTACGGTAGTAATTAATATATAAAATGGTATTATTCCCACTCCTAGTTCGATCACCTTATCCCTTAATAATATTTTTTTTCATTGCAAATTATAAGAAATTATATATTTGAATTTTGAAGCCGTTTAAGAATGCTTCTGTAAGAAGTACTTTTGATAATAAGCGATTCTACTGAAAGCGGTTTTATAAGAAGCACTTTCCAAGTATTTTTATTGTATGGCATATGTAGAGCATGCGTGAATGACCAACCTCACTCTGAGATATCTTCCGTCTTGAAAGTGATTTGGCTTTTTTATATGATATCCACAGTATCTCTTGATTTGTAATTCAATACACAAATTAATTGATCATGTGAAACTTAAAACATAAAACTTGAAATTATTTCGCAAATGAGTGAAAAGGCTCATAATTATATATGTTATATTATATCATTTCGATTTGGAATTTTAACGTGGAGTTTTATATGCTGTAATGGCATGTGTACTAATTCGTAATCGAAATCAAAATAAGGAGTTGAATTTCTATACAAAGTACTCCTATGTTTACTTCACATGGAGGAATAAAAATGTAAGTTGGGTCTACACAAAATCAGGAATTCAACTCCTGATTTTGGAGGAATTGAACTCTTGGGTGGAATGTGGTATTCTAATTTTTGGATAACTAACCCATCTGGAATCTATCTTTTTACCCATTATATCCTCACACAATTTTTAAAATTCCAAATTTGTCATCTATTTTAACCCAATAACAAGAGCATTTTCGTAATCAATTTGGATTTCAATTCCGATTCATGGTAATTTAGTAAACAGTTTATAAGGAATCAGTACCACTCCTACCCCAATTTCATATAATTTAGTAAACAACTTCATAGGAATCCGGATTCTAACTCTCCTCAATTCAATTCCTTCTCATCTGATTATGGATTAGTAAACATAGTATAAATGTAAATGCCGATTATAACAGACAACGAATGTGTGTTGGATCTAGGAATAATGACTCGGAAATTAAGAAACTATAATTGGCAACATGGCACCATGTGTGCATACATATTGAGTGTGGAAAAGTATAGGAAGTAATGCGCATAATTGTAAAACCACATCACATGCATACATCTAAATTGCCATAGAAAATTCGAACACAAGAATAGTTGCCCACATGACGTACGGAATATATTTGAATTGGAATTAAAGTAGAAAAGGTCTTATAAAGTTGGTGAGTTTTGGTATTTAGTTTGTCAAGTCCATGTAGAGACAATTAAATGATTGCCATTGTTTATTCTAAAAGTCTGATTGATGATCGATGACCAAGGTGACAACATATGCAGTTGAATATTTAGATACCCCTCCGCGTACAAGCCGTGTCCACTATTAAGAAATTGCCTCATCGATTCGTATTTAAAAGTTGTATGATAAGTTGGTGTTTCTAGTATTATTGTTTACGTAGATTAATTTTCGTACTTATAATTCAATTTTAATTTAGGAAAATTGGCTAATTAGTATGTTATTATAGTAATAATGCTAGGGATGTCATATATGTTATAACTACCTAGATCCAACACTAGGGGCACAACAAAGGCCAGGCATGAAGTAGCCTTAGCCACCCAACCCATTATAACCCATGTAGTGTTAGATCGGATTTAGTGGACTCAAGTAACTCCTGTCCAATGTGGAGTTGTAAGGGACCATGTCACACACATAATGCTTGAAAGTGTAATGGATGGCTAGCTTGACTTAGATGGAGATTGTAGGGGTTGTATGTATCAATTCAAGTCATGGATGTGTATAGAAAATGATCAATCTAAATGTAGGTGGCTCAATACTAAAAGTAACAAAATGTTTTTCAACATGCGTTGGATTTGAATAGTTAAGTTAGAAACAATAACGGGGTTGAATAAAATTTAGCAATGATCTATTTCATAACACGCATAATATGACAAGTGTACCAATTAGAATGGTGGTTTGGTTGAAGTTGATGATTTAGCTCTTAAAACGATCGATTTCATTTTCAAAAATCTCATAAAATGCCTTTGATTAATTAATATGCTAAAAGAGATAATTGTTATAAATATATACAAATAATGGATGCCCACCATACCTAACTATTGGTGCTATATGACTCATCAATGATGTATGTATCAACTTACCATTGTAATATTATAAGGAATTATTGTGTCTATAAATAGGCATATGAATTAATAAGAAGAATAAGAATCGGCCTGGAGAACATTTCTATGGCTTTCTCCATGTTCATACTTTCTTAAATATCCTCTCTCAATTCCCTTAGTTTTACAACAATAATCATTTATTATATAAGGTAAAATAAAGAAAATATAGCTAGTATGTGTTGCAAAGAATATAGTCTCCATAACATTACTTTATTAATAATCACCACTTCATCCTCGTATCATGGGTGGTCGGCTACTAGGTCTCTTTTTGCATTGACTTGTCGGTTTGGCACTACATTATCTAGTAGAGCCACATGTCATTGCCATCATAATCAGCCATCACATTTAATTTGTGGGTCTTTGCTTTTATTATAATTATATTGTATTTTATCAATAATATATTAGGTAAATATTCTTCAAAAAAGAATTAAAAAGTTAAATTCTGAAATTCAATTATAAGGAAATAATGTATTAAGTTTGGATTTTCAACCTGTTTTCTTTATTTATTTCAAAAGGTACAATCGACACAACAACAAAAAGTAATAAAAGTCCAAAAACATGCATCTAAATAAAATAAAAAGTGTGAACTTACCCAATAACAGCTAATCGTTTTGGACCTAGATCTAAGATAACAAGAGGACTTAAGATCGTTTATAAACTTCATATTTGATATATTGTGGTGTTTGTAGGTGAGGTAGTTAAGAGCACTTATCCTTACACCCAAGGTCATATATGTTCAAGCTTCTGTTGTCCAAAAATAACTTGTATAAAAATAAAATAAAAACATATTTGATGTAGGTTGTTTTTTAAGTCAAAAGTATATATCCACTTTTAGATAGTAAAGCTCAATCAGCCCAATTAGTTTAATACCACAACATTAATGATTGAAGCTCTTAAAGAAGCCCAAGAAGATCGTACTTGTCTCCAAACACTCTATTGTACATTATATGTAATTGGGAAGAGCTCTCATTACATCCATTTGGAACACACCATTGATATGCTAATTTGCAGGAATCTAACAACTACATGCAACTCGCTTGCAGACATATGTACAAGATGTTATGTATGAAATTAAACCTAATCGATCAGTTAATTTAGAATCAAGATAGCTTCCAAGCTTTGCCATGTTTAGTACTGAAATTCTTTAGCCTCCCAAAGAACATGACAGTGATGAGTATAAACTTTCCTTGGGTACTCCACCTTCCGGAAAATCCAGACCATGCGTCTTTGCAATCACCTTCATGTTTCAGTCGACGCTTGCAGCTGTAGCCAGTTGAGAACCCAACATTCCCATATGCACTACAAATCAAACGCAGTTTTTGTTAATTACATTGGGCTCCATTTGGACAGCGGTATTTGAAAGAAACGATTTGTATTTGAAAACAAGGCTAATTAAACTTGATATAAAGCTAGAAAACATCAGACTAGTACATTTGTAATAGATTTGAGATGACTATATGCAATGAGTCAGTTGAAATCCATTGTTTTCTTCATTTGCTTTTAAAATCTTGGCATGGATTGTAGCAATGTGTAATCTTACAACTTAACCTTGTAATGTCATCTAAATCCTTAGATTTAGAATCACTCCATCCAATCGGAGCGTTAGTGTTTCCTACCGCCAGGGCCGTCTGTGAGTTTCTAAGGCCCCTAGGTGAAAACACTAGTGTTCTTGCTGAAGGCATAGAACTAAATATAGTAAAACATAAGTTGAACACAATTAACAAAGCATGTAATTACGTATATACTTACCTAATTACTTCTATAATGACGTTAAGAACACTAAAGTTGAGGGGGTCTTCCTTCATCTTTTCCCTCTCTGTGATGCAAACGAGAATGATAAACATTGCTAAATAAGACAGTTGTGAAAATATTAGAGACTCCACCAAAGTCTTTCTTGGGTTTGGAATGCCCTTTGCTGGGGCAGAGTCTTCGCAATCGCTAGTTGTTGGAAGAAATGTAGTATATGGTGGAAGATACCTGAATTGTATAAAAGAAATTATTAAAACTCACAACAACAATATGCAACTTATTTATCTTTTTTATATATATACCTCTTCCCGAAAATATATACTTAAAGTTTCTTTTATACAATCAATATTAAAGGAATGGGGAATCGAACCTAAGACCTCAATGCTCTTAACCGCTTCAGTTACACGCTCTTGCAATATATACTTAAAGTTGGAAATAAGGGTATATGGATCAGGTTCGGCCAATTGCCTAAATTTGTTGTGTATAAGAGCATCAGCTCCATATTTGATTGACTTTATTCCTTTTATACTTACAAGAATAAGGAACCCCAACTGGCATGCACACCAAAAGGGTGGGTTCAAATAACAAATGCAAAATCTCATCAAAGAGACACTTTCATGCAGTGAAAAGTAATGCATGCTTTCTTTTGGCAAGAATATAGCCACTCAGTATAATAAAGAGATTAGGGTACAGTGCAAACAATAAGTCGAAGATTTAGGATATATGACCATGAAGTCATGGACTCTCTGGTAATGAGAATAAGAGAGAAATTCTTTTTCTTTTTTTTTTCAATTTATTCTAGAAATATATATATAAGAGAAGAGATTCTAGCAAGGAAAGTGCATACACTCATATTCAAAAGTACGTAATCCAATTTTCTGGGAAGAAATAGGTTTGCGCAGTGACAAAGATGGATTTAGTTATGGGAATGATGAGAGCAAATACGAAAATGATATACGGCCGGAGAGAAGAGAAGATGAAATGAAATCACAAGGCGTCATTTGAGCATGTGTGGGTTTAATCACTAGGATAGTGACATTGATTTAATGGAAATGAATCAAAATCATGATTATGCGAAATATATATGTATATTGATGTACGATCTTAATTCATAATCTTGCAACATAACATGCATGCTAAATATTTTATACGAGATTATTTTTAAATAATCAAAAGAAAATAGTATTTTAACTTCAAAATTATTAGTTGACCTTCAATAATCCAAGGAAAATAGTATTTGCACTCAAAAAATAGATTTTCACACTTGTCCATGCACTCTCAAATATGATGAGAGTAATTAAAAGTTAATAAATGTAAAGGAAATTAATATTCCATACTCATACAAATGATCATAAGCAATAATGCTACGTACGGTCATCAAATTTGTTAATCAAATTTACTCACTAAATTATTTGTGAGTGTGTCGCTATCTTTTTTTCTTTCATCAATCTTAACATATTGTGGAAATTTCGTTAATAGTCCAAATTTGATAATATCGAGAAAAAATTATTGAGAAAATAACCTCACTTGATGAACAAAATTTGATAAAGAATTTAATGAATGCTAGTAGATTTAAGAGACGGAGACAGAGACAAAGACTCACATCATCACCACAAAGAGCACTAAGATTGCAGGGGAGATAACAGAGAGATCAATAACGGATTCACCGGCATGTCTCGAATTCATGGTCTGAAAGATTGAGGCCACAAATTTCTGATAGGCAGTCAGACCATCCATGGCTTCAGATTTCCACTCCATGGCACAAAATAGTATAACCTGAACTACTATGAAGCCCAAGACAGTAAGGGCCAGAAGAAAAGAACGAAGACTAGATAGCATATGGCTGTAGCCCATGTCTTTATAATTCTTCAACATGTAACTAAATTCTACCCTCTTGGTAATTTTCTCCAAAACCCAGATCAGAAATCTTAGGCATGCTGGATATAAAGTGTTGCCAAGAAGGAGTTGAGGAAGGAGAAGAAGCAAAAGACCTGAGTTGTTCTTGAAAACTATCATATTTTCGTTTGTGGGGACAAAACCGCAATTTGAAAAGGTGGAAACCGTGGTGAAAACAGCAAATGTTGGGATTTCAATGCCTTTTTTTTCAAGTACATGTCTTGCACTTGGGACAAGGGTGAAGTACAAGGAAACTAAAATAGAGCCACCTATATGAACCACTAAAAGATAGCCCCAAACTACATAACCCAAAAACCTAATAGAATTATACTTATTGTTGTTGTTGTTCATACCATCTATGTGATCAATAATTTGCGGTTTCTCATTCTCTAAATGTGAATGAGTAGCCAAACCCAACTCAATTTGATCAGCATTAGAGTCTGGGAAATGGTTTTTGGTATTGACTACATCAATTCTGCTGTCTGTTTGATGATCATGAAACTTGGGAATAATTTTGGACCTTGTAAATAGAAGTCCAAGCATGGAAGTGAAAACCTCCCCACCCAATAACATCAAAATGGTCAAAATAATGAGATGGGTGTTTGAAAAGACCTCCATTTCCACTACTGACATGCTTGAGACTGTTGTGGCAGACACAGATGTGAAGAACACATCAACGTCCTTGGGCCTAGTAGTTCTTGGCTTTGTGAACATCAAAGCCAAATAACCCAACAGAGAGAGCATGACAAAATAAACAAGCTGGACATAGAAAGGGTTGGCATGAAAGAGCAAGACACGAAAGATTGATCGAATTTGAGCTTTAATAGATTGGGAGAAGCAAGGCAGTTTGTTGCATGAATAGCTAGAAAGCATCTCTAGTTTATGAACAAGAACAGCAAAGTTCTTCATCTGTCTTTACTTGGAGAGAAATGGCCTGGTCATATTCGCAGTGGTGTGGGGTTTATGTAGTGGAGCATCAGGAACTGTTCTAGTAAGTGTGAGGTTTCCCTGTGGATGGCCAAATTGAAGATGACTAATTAAAAATGTGCTCATTATCTTTGATTTGTTGCACTTACACATGATATGGTGTGGGGCTGATTCCAAAGTCATATTGTGCATGCCTATATGCCATACGCTACTGAAGATCAATATATATATACACACACAGGAGCCAAGCATAGTTAAAGTTTAGGACTCGATAACCATATTTATATGCACCCACTAACTGCAACCCAGTCATAAAATGAAATTAACTAAATCGGAAAATAGTTTTTAAAACTCAAGTGGACTTGGTTACGTATTATCGATTTGGTATTTATGAGGCTTTTTAAAAAATAAATAAATATATATAATATTATTATTACATAGGGGAGAAATAACTTTAGGCATTTTACTATATATTAACTCGTCATCTCACTCTCTCTCACCGCTTCGATTAACTCCAAGAACTTATTAATGAGGTTTTTTTTAATCTTTTTTAACTTTATGCTTATAATAAACTCTTAGTTGTAATTTAGGTTTTAGTCATAAAAAAAATTTCACTTTTGGAAAAAACCAAAACTTTTTCGAAAAAGACAGAAAAACCTCTCAACTTTAAAATCAAAGACATGCAAATGTAAAGGATTCTTTAGGAAATCAAAAAATAAATAAGGGCAATTTTGTCCATTTTGGCTTCTTTTACAAAATTTCTCTCTCCTTTGGGTTTTTCCAAAGTCTCCCGGTTAGTGCAATATTAGGAATAAAAAGTTGTTTAGTTTTTCAACTATACTCTTGATTTTTTATTATTAATATGAAGAGTTTTTTAAGGGTCAAAAGTGATATTTAAAAATAACATGAGTTTTTGAAACTCATTCCCAAACTTCTAAATCTTGAACTAAACGGGCCCTAATTATTAGGACTCAAAGATCCCACATTGAAAAAATAGCATATCCTAGAGTGGTTTAAGGGCTCATGGGCACTTTTTCCTTACATGCCGGTTTTTAAGGGCAAGTTCTACCCATGAGTTCTCAACATTTAGTATCAGAGCATGGTTTTACCACAAAACTGGGTCCAATTCCATGAAAAAAGGGTGACCTATTGGCTGAATTAAGATGATCGGTGTTATGTATGGGCATGATATTGAGTCATTGAATATTAATAGTTGAGTGAAAACGCCTTAAAGGAAGAAAGGGCTACAACCGGGTTAGTATCGATAGAGTGGGCCAACGAGGACGTTGGGTATAGAAGTGTGGTGGGAAAAATAGCATATCCTAGAGTTCTACCCATGAGTTCTTAACACTAACTTTCTTTTCTTTCTCTTCGTCTGACCAACGTCTTCTTCCCTCTTCTCTTCATGTGGCCACTGTCTTCTTCCTTCTTCTCTTCTGTCTTTCTCTACAACATAGAAAAACCACGGATAAAAAAATATATGATCACTTCATAATTCATGTGTCTAAAACTAAAGCCTAAGCCTGAGGAGAGCATGGTGATGACAAGTGAATGACCTTTGCATATTATGTAAACAAGGATTAAATTGATGGAGGCTTGTCAATAACCACTCTACTTGGATTTACATGAGTTTGGTCATGTGTAAAGTTGACGGTGACTGTCGCTTCAATTTTGCAAGTTGTCCAATTGGACATATGTTAGTGCCATTTTGTTGGCTCCTCCACTTTGACCACCCAAGCAATCGCTGAAGCCATGCAGAATGCACCAACACTGTAATGGCAGGGGCATTGTTCTTATTTTAAAGCAAACTGCCAACCCCAATCGGCAATTACCAACGAGCTCAAATATTTTAATAATCTAAAAGAGCCACAAATATTTTTTATATTACGTACGATTCACGGGATCTCTTTAAAAAAGTGTCTCATCACGTAGTACGTACTTTATTATAAGTAATTTTATATACATTTACGTACCATAATAATATTATATCAGTCAGATAGGGTTAGCAATTTTATATATACAAAATTAGTGAAACACCCAATCATAGACATGAAATTATAAATATACCAAACACTATTTAAAACATAGAAACACACCCAAAATAAACTCAAAAATCAACAATTGTATATTTTTTGGGTGTGTTTATAAATGGGTTTTGAGTGTGTTTAATAAATGGGTTTTGGGTGTGTTTATAAAGTGTTTTTCATGTGGGGTTTTTTTATAATTTCAGCCCCTATTTTAGGTGTATTAGTGAAACTCCCTTTTATATATGCCCTTGTCATTCTTCCTTAGCACCAATTATCTTCTTTCTTGCTGAAAAACTTAGTTCTATTGGTATTTGGCTTTGAATTCAGCAAACCATTTGAAAGATTGACAAGATTCGAATAAGAGGGATATTGACAGTATGGAGCAGAGAGAGGCTAATAGGTCCGTAAGTTTCTATAGATCTCGAACATTCATTTGGCTTTGTCATGGCCGACGGATTCAGGATTATGTGGTCAAAGAGTCAGTGTAAAAAGTTACTAAATTTTTTTACAAAGAAAATAATACTAAAAAAATAGAAAGATAGTATTTCGATTCATAATTCATGACAAAATCAATAATACAAGTTACAATTGTCCACGACGAGTTTTCATCTTTTGAAAACGTTGCATTAATTATAGTTTCGTTATCAATACAAGCAAAAACATCTATCTCAATGTAAACAATCAAGCTATCATTCGACGATTGATCTCCCATTCTGTTACAAACTTGATTTTTAATAATATACATGGCGGAAAATGCTCTCTCCATTGAAGCAATTGCAACAGTAAAACCAAACCCAATGTAAGAAGCAAATACACATAAAGAAATATTTCATGCGTTCCTTTCTCCACCATTTTTTCCGCAAGACTACTAATCCCTTCCAACTGAGAAAATTCACTACTTGAATGCATACGATGAACATAAAAACCAAGTTGATCTTCAAGCATCAATAAGTCTTGATCCGAAAAATCTTAAGGATAAAAATGAGCAAGACGAACTATAGCTTTCGTTTGTCAAAAGCTACAAATTCATTTTTCTAACTTAAGCATGCCAAACAAGTAAGTGACTCAGTACTTACCTCGTTAAAGCAATCATTTAATTTTGCAAATTGTCCATCAATTACATGAATAAAGATCTCCACACGATAACGATGATAATTTGTCTTCATTGGAGCATTACGTCGTGATCTCCCTGGAATTACATATTCCTCATCTATGGTAGGAATCGTAATATCATGTTTGTCACAAAACGAAGATGCTTGCTCAACTAATTATTCAAACTCATTATCCCTCCTCAACTGTAGGTTTTCGTTGCATGTTTTCACTAAACTCATTGAACTCACAATGTCTTGATCTTTCTTTTGCAATGCTAGAGACAAAGTATTTGTTATTCCCAATATAACTTTTATTAAAAGTAAGTAAAACACAAACTCAAAATATTGTATTTCTCTTCATAACTTATAGGCTTCACCCGAACTATCATTAGGATTATCATCAACAATCATTTGAAGCACATTCACCACAGATGGGAACATAGAAATGATACTAATCAAGTTTCCATAATGTGAGTTCCATCGTGTATCGCCGGCACGTTTGAGAGTAGTTTCTTGATTTAAGCATTGCCTCGTTGTAAGACAATCATTTTCAAAAACTTTCACAAGCTCTTCTTGGTATTATGCTCTAAGTGCATCGCGGCACTTACAAGATGCTCTAACAACATTAACCAAACTATTAGCCGTGTTGTGAAAAAAGAGTTGACATCAATGTTTTTCTTTGCTACAGTCATGAGCAAAGCAATTAACATAAAATGCACAAGATTCTCTCAAAATCTTTGTTTTAAGACCATTGAACTAATTTCTCATATTAATAGCTCCATCATAACCTTATTCTCGTAGCTTGGAAAAGTTCAAATTTTCGGAAGAAAAGAATTCATCAATGGCTTCCTTTAGTGCACTTGAAGTGGTGTCAGTTACATGTTGGCCCCCCACAAACCTTTCAATTATTTGTCTTTTGTTGTTCACATAACGCAACACCATTGCCATTTTCTCCCTTATTGAAACATCATGTGTTTCATCTACCATTATTGAAAAATATTTATCTTTTACATCACTCAAGATAAGACCAATGGTTTCTTCGGCACAAGAATTGACAAAATCTTTTTGAATTGAATGAGCTATTAACTTTAGATTGCTTGGAACATTTTCCAACACAACGGCCCTTAACTTTTTCATCATGATCCGCAAGAAATTGCAAGAGCTTTAAATAATTCCCCTTATTTCTTGAAATGACACTTTCATCATGACTACAAAAAGAAAGACCTTGTCACAACAAATACCTAGTACACTTGAGTGATGCATTCAAGCAAGTGCAATAAGCCATGCAAGCTTGGTTTGTTTGCTTGATCACAATTATTGTTTCAATGTGTGTAGTTTGATGCATCAAATTATAAGCAACTTCTCTAGCTTTGTTGTGAACACTATCAATCTGTCCAACATGAAGGTTAAAACTTTATATTCCCTTCTTCCAATTATTAAACCCTACCCTAGTAAACGCATCACCACCTACTTGATTAAAATTAGGTTTAAAGAGATAACAATGAAAATAAAACGCAGCATCTTTAGCTATACTATATTCCAACCAATCAAACTCATCAAACCATTGGGTAATGAAGCGTCTATTAATGCTTGATTGATTAGTTTGTGGAAAACTATGACTTCTAGGTTAACAAGGTCTTTTTTGTAGATACTCTTCAGATCTCATCTCAAATATTAGGACTATAATTCGTCATTTGAGTTCTCAGTCCAGGGTCTGCCTAAAAATTAGCCAATATCTCATCTACTTCAATTGGTCTTGCATTTAAACTACCCGGATTAGATGGAGAATGACTATCTATAGATAAGTTTATTTTAAAGAATCGTTCCATTAATCTACACATCAATTAATTCAATCAATCATTAATTTTTATCCAAATTAACATATGAATATCAAAATGTCAATAACCCACTACCAATATTCAATATACCAAATTATCATATCAATCAATATTCAATATACTCAATCAATCCACATTATCAATCAATTATAAACTCAGTCAATCTACATTATCATATCCATAAATTTCATTTCATAAAAAAATATCAATATCAACAATATATATTATCATCATAAATTTATACATATCAATTATGCTAACTTGTAGTTGAAAAATACGGCGGCCGGTGGCACAAGGTGAGGGACTACATATCAATTTGTGCCGGATTCTAAAAATGTTAACGAATATGAAGTTGAGGGACTACAACATATATATTTTGAATTTAAAGACAAAAATGCGAATCGGACACTAATTCAAAGACTATTACTACTCAACATAGGGAGATAAGGGCCGGGGGGTCCTAAGCCCCCTCTCAATTTTGTTGAGGCCTTTGTTTTCTTAACACAATTACCAATCTTTTATCAAATTTTATTGAGGCCCTTTTTATGTTTTTCTTGTCTCTCTTTTCACTATTATTACTACCCCATCTACATCTCTCTTTGTCTTATTTTGACTTTAAATTTTGTAGTAGTAAACTACGATTGGAATTTCTTGGTGTGTATTTAACAAAGTACATGTAATTTGAATCAATATCTTTTGCTAATATTAATGATGAGTAGATAGTTAATGTAATATGTAAAATAATAGAATATTATAATCAAATTTAGGGATTTTGTATTAAGTAAAAGAAAATTCAAATGTCATTTCAATATTTGAGGTGCCCCCTCTATACAAAGTTTCTGGCTCTGCCGCTAATAAGCCCTCAATATTTTATCGTGTTAGGTGATGCATAATGTAGTTCGAGCAGTGTCACCAGGTTTATCAGAGCAGTTTCTACATGTTATTTAATTCTTCAAAGTCAAGATTCAAGAGTAAGCATCATTAGATGTGAGTAAACTAATTGTTTTGGTTGAACAATGTTAAATTACTGGTATAAAATGCGAATTGGGCACAAATTCAGAGATTATTACTACTAGTAAGCTCCTCAATGCTTTATCGTGGTGAGTGACACATAATGCAGTCTGAGCAAGTGTGACCATGTTTATCATAGCAATTTCAACACGTTATTTAATTCTTCTAAGTCAAGATTGAAGAGCAATCATCATTTGAACAATGTCAAATCACTTGTAAAATGCCATAAAGAAAGCATTTATATCACCTTCTTTTCAAGCCACTATATGTTTTGGTAATTTAACTACTTGTGGCTGTGAATTTTCCAGGTGGTCAGTTATTTAATCAAATATTCTTTGAAGATTTACGTGTTATTATGTTCTCTTGTGGGTGTTATTAAAAACTTAGCTCAATGGCTAAATGTCGTTGTCTTTTAATGAGTGCCCTGGCTTTTTATATCATGAATCATATGCTAGGCCTAGGTATTCTGTAATATTTTATTACTGTAATGCCAAAAAATAGTCACGAATGGACACCGTCAATTAATTTTTACTTTTCTTTTTAAAATGAATGTGGATACCACATATTGGTTTTCAGGTCCCATATATCAAAAACGATGGATAGAAATAATTATCCATGGACAAGATGCTCAGTCCTGGAATAAAAATATATATATAAAAGGTGTGGGATTTTTATTTGATGCACTTAACACTAGTTGTTTTCTTTTTACAAAATGATAGTCTTAAGTTAGTAGGGAGGTGATTCGAATTAGAATAATGCCACTCTTACTATATTTGTACACCACATTTCTATATCACTTTATGTGGCAGATGAAGTGAGCAGTTATATCAATTAAAATTAATTTAACATTTTCTTTTCTTTTATGATTTGTTGACACTTTTTAATTGATGTGGTTGTCCACTTCATCTGCAACATAAGGTGGTATGAGAATGTGGTATACAAATGTGATAAGAATAACATTACTCTTTGAATTAACGTGCAAGACGGTGAATTGTTTGTTAGATATTCAGTATCGACATGTTACGACATTAATGTGCGCCCACAACTAATTGTTTGTGAGATATTCATTGTTGACATGTTATGACATTGATGCACCTAAAACTAATTTTCAGGATCCATTAGTTGTCTAATAATGTTAGCTTGCACTTGGCCCTAGATTGCACTCTTGTTCTTCGAGTATGCGACAAGAGTGAAAAATGTAAGTGAACCAAGAAATTATTAGCATAAGGGAAGTGTGTCTGCTTGAAAGGATGTGTGCTCTCACTCTCCCACTACTCTGTCTGGGCTTAGTGGGATGATTAAGCATTTGTGTTATACAGTTATCGCATTAACATTTTTCTTTTCCTATAAGCACCTTATTTTACAAAAGAAAATTCTTGAGCCTTGATTCAGTTGAGTGATGATAGCTGTAATGGAAATGACAGGACGAAAAAAGGAAGTGGGAAATATGTACACTGAACAACCTAACCCTGCTTTATTCTCTTATCTGTTAATTAGTGACTAATGAGCCACTATTGGGATTCGTTTTAGATGACTAGCCAAGACGACAGATGGCCACTCCATCACATCAATTTCAAGGCCCACAACTAAGATATTATCTAGTATAACTGTACTAACAACTATGGCAATGGTAAGGCAAAGTTGATTTGCACCAAGGCCTCCAAAATAGATTGTCGAACAAGGGTACTTGAAGAAATGAAGAAGTACGTTTGAAACTGTTTTTAGATTAATCAAAAGCATTTTTAGGTAACTGCTTGGGAGTGATTTTGGCTCTCCCATAATCACTTATGGGAATAAGTATCTCCCATGTGTTTCTCCATATACATATGAAATCACTTAAAACCACATAATATGAAAAAGTGATTCTCCATAAAAGTGATTATTGACCTATCGAGAATCACTCCCAAACAAGTCATATTTATTAGGATTAGCTAATAAGTATGATATGAAGGGTCTTGACAACGGCCTCTGAGAGACTCAATATTTAAGAGTTTGTCTAATAATGTTTTACAAAACGGCATTTGAGACTCAATGAGGTCTAGTCCAATGAAAAAAGGGTCTTAACTTGTAGACTAGTGGTCCGTGTGTGTGTGTGTGTGTGTGTGTGTGTGTGTGTGTGAAATACTTTCCTTGCCCTTGTAGTTTAGACTAGCTCTTTTATTCAAAAACTAGAAGATCCGCCTTTGTGAAACTATATTGGAAAACGAAAACGACAAATAGAATTTTCATTTCTAAGATATAAGAATGAGTCTGGTAAATAATCCAAGGGTAGCAATGTAATAGTAAGTACATATTTGATAGCATTGTAAGGTGGTGTTGGTGGGGCAGGGGTGCTGGTGGTGGCAACGATGGTGGGGGTTGGTGGGAGCGGTGGCAATGGCAATGGTAATGAGGGTGGTGGCAATAGTGGTTGTGCTGGCCATGGTGGTGGGGATATGATGGGGTTAAGGTGGCAATAGTGGTGGAGGTTGAGGTGGTAGTTGTGGTTGGGGTTGGTGGTGGTGGTGACAATAATGGTGGCGGAGATGATGGCGATTATGTTGGGATGGTGGGAGTGATGGTGGTAGCAATGGTGGGGTTGGTGGGAGTGATCAAGGGCGGAGCCACTAAGGGAACAATGTGGTCCCGGGTCCCCTATCATCTCTTTTTAAAATATGTATATAAATTATACTATGTATATTAATATATTTTAATAATATCATTTTCATGCCTACCTACTTTGTTAAATTTTACTGTACCTATTTTAAAGAGAAATCCTTAAAATCTAAGTCTTTTTCACCTATGTCTCTTTTTTCAGTGAACATCCTCCTTGCTCTTACAACCATATGTTTGTGACTTTTTTGTATTCTCTTATTCTCCATATAATATATTATCAAGTTTCAATTCGTTAACTCACTTAATTAAAGGTTTGTTAAACTTTCTCTTATTTTTTATCGTTTTCTCTCCACCTATGGTTTGTTTGGTTTTGTGAAATTTTGATTTATTCTCTCCATTGAATTTAATGAGTCTTCCAATTTATGTGTAGATTACGAAATGAAAAAGTTGTAAATATTATATATATATCCTGCACTTTCAGCCACTTCTAAAGCAGCAGAAACAGCTCCTTTTCCAGCTAATCTAAGTGCCAACCCCTTAGGATCTTCCTTACACTCTGCTTCAACCTGACTCTATAAATTCTATGGAAAGAAGCATGTAATTGTTCCTATATACCATCAGTGCAACAATGGAAGAAGGGTTGCAACATGTAATGCCAGGAACCAAGCCGAACAAACAAACTCAGAGAGAATGAGAGGGGAAATAGACTCTTTCCAACTATACAAGACATTTTCATTAAAGACTGGCAATAGATTGATACACTTCCTCCTATAAATCTGAAATATCAAATAGGAACATTTTTATACTAGAACCAAGCACTGCTCCACAAATGTATCAAATCCGATGAAAGATGATGGATGGATGCCATAAGAAAAATACCCTAGTATATTTCATATCAACTAGCAGCCACTTGTTTTATCCTTCAATCGCAGGCAATACTGCCAATCATTGCTCTACTGCCTCCATAACCCTGAGAGAGAGAGAGTCCAGACTCTGACTGATTTTCGTCCCCGCATTCAATGATTAGCTGAAGTAGAAAGCGATGAGAAAGTGCAAGAGCATCCATGAGCTTTCCTTAGAATTCAAAGTAAACATGCCAGAATTTATATACAGAACACCAAGAAGATAACAACACAAGTCAACTGAAGAAGTAGCGCTGCACCATCTTCTTGTCCATTTAAATGAATGTTGAAACACTGCTGCTACCAACAATGTCATCAACTTCCGACTATCAATCTCACGTAGTCTCTTGATCCACTGTCAACATCAGGTGCCTGCAACAATCCACCGTCCAAGGACCTCGATTCTTCCAAAGTAATTAAGAAGCAAGAGATCTTCAACGATCAGAGTTCATTGGTATTCAAAAAACAGTCTGCCAAGCAGTGTCCGAAACATCGGCCGCCTAGGCGCCACCTAGGCGCTTTGCCCTTTTTTTATTTTATTTCATTACTTTAATTAGTAATTAGCTTTTAATTATTATTTTCTTAGTGAAAAATCAGTATTTCAATATTTTAATTAGATTTCAGAAATTACTTGATAAATAGTGTTTAATTCTATTAAAGTCTTTTGTGGACTTTAAAAATTATTTTTAAAATAGTTTCCATTATTTAAAAATCCTATAAAATTATTTTAAGTACCCAAAAATATATTAAGATTTATTTTAGTATTCCAAAAATAGATTTTAGCTTCCAAACCCTAAATTCAAGTCTCGAACCAATAACCCTAGCTTCCGAACTAGTTCCAAAAATAGTAATTATTTATTATAAATTATTTATAAATATAACTTAAACCATGCTCGTTTGATAATTTATAATGAGTATGCTTCTTTTTTGCCAGCTTTGATAATTTATATGAGTATGCTTGTTTGATAATTTAATTATAAATATAAATTATGCTTTATGCTTAACTTTTTTTTTTGTAGTACTATTATATGCTTTATGCTTAACTTTGTCCCCATGTTTTATAAAACTTATAGTACTTTATAATGTATATATCCTTTTTTATTTTTGGCATGATTTTGGTATTAATTTATAATTTATAATACAAAATAATATATATAAAAAGATTTATCATTATATAAATTTATTTTTTTATTTTAAAATAATTTGTGAGTTCTTCTATTTTATCTATTTTTTATTTTTTTTATTCCATGTGGTGCAATATGTGTGCGTCCATGTGGACGTATTAATTTCCATGTAAGTGTTTTAATGGAGGGATTGACTAACAAATGTATTAAATTGATACGGAATTAAACATTATGCATGCGACTGAGATGAAAAAAAAACTTTCTACATTGAAGGCTGAAACTCGGACAATTTCATAGTAGTAAAATGATAATTACCCATATATATATATATATATATATATATATGATGTTTTGGTCCTCTTGGTTACTTTGGCATGTATTGTCCCCCTCCCCAACACATAAAATCCTAGCTCCGCCACCGAAAGTGATGATAGTTGAGATGATGGCAGTGGTGGTGACCATGGGCAGTTCGGGTGGTGGTGGTGGTGATAACCTTGGTAAGATGGTTAGTGTACATGATTTTTGGAGGGATTCCTCAACTGAAGTTTTCTCTGTATATATATGAGTTCAATGCAATCAGAAGCTCCTTCACTTTTCCACATATATAAGCTTTCTTGTGAATACTCAAAATCCTATATTCGTATTTGCTAGTTCTAATGAACGTTGAGTTCAAAGGTTTACAACAATGAATTAAATAATGAAACAATTGAACAAATGAAAGTAATCGATAAACAGTCGTCAAATAACACGGGCACAGTCACCAGCCTCGCATATCATAACTGCCGTGTCTGGGTTTAACAGGCTTGCCAACTCAGGTTGGACCTTGTTGTACTCTTCCCTGACAAATGTTGCAGCTTCAGCTGCATGATCAGTATCTACCAGTGCAACACAGCACCCTCTAAATCCTGCACCACTGAACCGTGCTCCAAACACGCCAGGAGCCCTTAGAAGGATCTGGCGCAATTGTATCAGTGGTTCAGAACCTTAAACAATTACAACATCAAGTTAAAATCCATTGACCATGTTACAAACTCCAATCTTAGCTTGCATTTGAGATCACTGAAACAACTAAATATCATTTTCTCAACTATTGTCATTATTTTGGTGGTAGCAAGAGGTTGAAATTCTATGGAATTTTATAATTGCGCAGATGTCAGAATTTCAACATAATCAAGACAAATTTATGAATTTTCAGAAAATAAGTTGAAAATAAAGTAACTGGTAGTAAAACTTCAGCTGAAATGATTTCAAAGCCAGCAAGGAGAAAGCATTGCCCAAGTCATTTCTAATGGTGATTTACATGGAAAGAATACAGGATAACCAGGTATATGTGCATGTTAGTACAGATACCATCAGAAGCAGATCACCCTGATCCTATGCTTTTATGGGCAGAAAAGACTTCAAGGCTCAAAAGAGACAACAGTCAAATGATAAGGGTCATTCAATTGACTCCCAATGCTGCCCACACAGAATATTAGAAAACTAGGCTATTTTAACCAGTGGAGGACCTAGAATGAATTGAAGCATTTGAATTATCTAATCCTGGTATACCTACTTGCCCTCATGAGAAAAAGATACTTGCCATATAAAGGATGATACACAAAAATTTTAAGGTTCGGTAACGTCAGTTAAATATATCAAAATTGGCACAAAGGACTTAGTTTATACTACGCTTTAAGAAATATTAAACCCTAGTTCTTAGTTTAAGTATCCATATATCGCAGAACTACTCTGTCAGCATCAGGTGACTGTCTACAGTTTTGTTTTTGGTCTGAAGACTGTCTACAGTTTGGTCTACCAACAAAATAGTAAAAAGAACATAGCCATAATTGGTACTACCTACAAAATTGCCCATGTAGAGACATATGCTTATTAATATTAATAAGTGGGAAATACGTTTCATTCTTTTAATCATTTCAATTAAATATTAACCTAACGCAACCAATTTATTTGTGTTGTCATCTTTTATGCACCATGATCAGGGAAGATTCAGGAGGATGCTTTGGGAAAACATACAGTAGCTATGAACAATGGAAAGTAAATCATACCAGAACGAAGGAAAGTAAATCATACCAGAACGAAGGAAAGTAAATCATACCGCATTCATAGTTCTGAATAGAACTTAGGCCAGATTCTGAAATGAGCGTTCCAAAATCTTCGAACCTGCCTGAAGCCCAAGCTTCGAATCCTGAAACAATCCCATTATGTTAAGTAGTTATAAATCAATAGAGCAAAGAATAACGTAGAAATTAGAATGACATGCATATGTAATTTAAATTATTGACAATGCAAATATGGTAATACCTTTGCTAACCCGCATATTTTCTGAGAAATAATGCTCTGCTCTCTTGGCTAAATTAGGTTCTAATATGTGCTGCAAAGAGAGATATTTATAAAATCATAACAGGATACATAAGCTTCATTTTCATGTCTAAATACCTTCAATGAATTTAATGAATTTAAGTCCCTTGATATTATGTTGACAAGAAAAACTGTTCTCATGATTATCAACTGACATTGTGTGCATATATATGTATATACAAATTTGAGACTATTTTAAGTATTTACGAAATGCAAAGAAAAAGAGAGGCCCTTTTACAAAGAATGAATGTTTTTTTAATTTTTCTTCTTGTGTGTGTGTTTAAATCAGTGAAGCCAACCCAGGAGTAAAAAAGATGGGGAAAGAAGTTTTCCCAGAAGACCTCATAAAACTGCAAATTCTTTCAAGCCTCCAAGTAAGCATTCTGAGGCACACCACTGAGCATGACTTTTCCACAGAGTAACATAGGGTAGAAAGTATACATGTTGATCCAAAGAGAAACAAAATCTAAACATGTAAGGGAGTTTCCAACCTATCAAAGACTAGCAAAGTATTAATAGAAATAATGAAATCCTACTTCTTAGAGTAAAAGAATCTTTTTTCTCCATAAAATTACATGTGGCAAGCAATACTCATTCCCACCCATGAAGAAACACTGTAGGTGCTATGCCATATGTTACCTCCAATCATGGAGTGAAAAGGTCTGTAGAGATATTATAGGGTTGAACAATTGCTCTTACTAACAACATAGAAGCTTACGATGGACCACAATAGCGATCCATGATCTTAACGTGGGGTTAGTTGGAGTCGGAGCGAGGGGGCACTTTTAGGGCTGTGTCCGTGATGTGGATTGGTATAATATATTACCTAAAGCCCTCTACCTTAGTGCATGACCAGGGTGGAAAATAATCAAAGAGATTTCTGGATAATACAAGGAAGTTTGCAGTTGGAGAATCAAGGAAACATAAGTTAGCGATAAATGCAAGGAAGGTAATGAATCAACCTCAAGAGGCAAATCCAGCTTGTGAGAAACACAGATCGCCAGCAATATGAACAATTGCAAGATATCAAACCAAAAGGACATGCCTATGCTCCAAAGACATTGAAATACAATGTAATAATGGACTTGTGTGTATGTGTGCACACACACCATGAACCAGAAGAATCTATACTGCAAAAGCACAAGACAAATTTTCTTACCTTGTGAGTTTGATAAGCTTCTGGCTCAACTGCTTGTAAGAGAAAAAGGAAGTCAATCAATATCATCACGCAAATAATATCAATGAATATTAAACTCAAAAGGTCAGGTAAAGGTACTAGCCATTAGATAGGAGTGGCTCTGCTGCACCATCTCCGGATGCACTGGTCAAAAGGAGAAAAAAGAATGTCAGCCAGGACGTCATAGTCTAAACAAGAGGAAGATAAATTTGGAGTTGGATGCAGCATTTTAACAATAGTACGAAAAGAACTACGCCTATTTCTTTCTTGCCAGTTGTTCTCAGTAACAAGGGAAATGGATCTTACTGCAAAAGAACTGCCGCAGCCTCTTGACACTCTGCAACTCGACGATTATATCCAGGATTGACAGTCAAATTATGCTTCAAGCCTGAAAATGCCAACAATATTTTGTATGCTTGCTGCCACTCAGTCTCGTGGTTCTCTCCCAGTTTTGGTGGGTGTATAAGCTTATGTTCTTTAGTCTACACGTGCAAACTACATATATGAGACATCATGTTGCTATTAATCAAAATTAGAGCAGAATATGCTATATGTGGTCATAAAAGAAAAAGATTGGGCAAATGAATAGCCCATATCAGACCAATTCCTAGTATAGCAAATGCACAACCTGTAAAAAAAAATTCTGACAAATAGCATATTATATTTTGAGGGCAGACAAACTTCTCTTTTATTGGTAATTTGGATTAACTTTGGTAAGTCTTCCTGTCTCTTTCAAGGTAGACAAATTTAATTTTAACCCACCCACCCACCCACCCCCGCCCCATTTTCTCTTCCCATTTTATAATTTTATGTATAAACTTCAAATTAATTTTCTCAATTCTTGAGGTTGAAGTTATTCAATCAGCTTTCTTTGTTACAAGCTGTCACATAGTAGGAATTTTTCCATTGTATAAATTGAAGTCTAAACTTCACATGTTAATTGTTTCAAAGTTCTTGCGGTTGAAGTTATAAAAAAATAAAAATAAAAAGTGTACATAGCTTTCTTTGGTACAACCTTACAAATTGAAGGAAGTGAACTGATTCATAGTGTGTCCATCCATTTATAATCACAATTTAAACCTGTAATTCTGAAATCATATGCTTAAGCCTTTTATGTATAATACTAGAAATCATTGCTGAAAACTAGAAAATTTATGATGTAATCTGATATCAGACACAAATAAATCTGTCTACCGAGATCATTACGAAAGCAGCAGCCAAAATGTGAACTTTTATAAGAAATCACCCATGCATCAGAAATTCAACATAATAGTTAAGCAATTCATGAAGATGGCTGGATCATGCAAGTCAACAGTAATGCAGAATGCCTCAAAGTTAGAAAGCACCAAAAACTGAAATAAACATGACCAACATATCAGCAATAGAATCAGACTCTGCAGTAGAAATGAAGTCCATCCAGAGAATTTTTTTTTTTAAGAGCATCAAGTACAGACATTTCATGCACTACCTTGCAGTTCATGCACAATAGACAACCATAGCTTGAAAGCAATATGGCTGATTGATCCAATATCCCATTTCGCAGGCCCCAAAATTCATTTTCAATCAGCCTACATACAACACAAAATTAAAACCATTAATGGTTTGATAGTGAAAGAAATGTAGAAGAGTGGTACTTGTAAAGTTCTATATTAGGGCCTGTATATAAATATAACAAAAATAACTGTACCAGAATAGGATGGGTTAAAAGACACAGACTAGTGGTATCCTATGTGATAAATGAATATCAAGTTGATTAAACGGGAAGTTTTTTTATGAGAAATAGAACTTTTCATTAAAAAGAAAGCAGTATAAAGATAGTAAACAAGGAGACCACTTCTCAATGCTGGGCTTAAAAGTATAAAAATTATAAATAAATTAAAAAAAGCAACATCTGATAGAATATAAACTACTTGTTGGCCCACATCCTAACAGTTTAAGCTTTTGGAACTGGTAGTAAACCAGCAAATTATCATGGTATCAAAGCAGATGATCCTGATTTTGAAAGCCTGTAATTGCAACCTTCCAATATAAGTTGAGTTTCATGCATTGGACCCTCTAGACTGGAGAGAGGTCTACTCTTAAGGAAGGAGTGTGCCAAAGTATAAACTAATTGTTGGCCAATGTATTGGCCCCTCAAATGTTAAAGAAACCTACCGATCATACTCAATATTCTCTTCGGGGGACACAGCTAAGTTATTTGCAGTTTCCAAAGCCATTAGGTAAGCTACGCCGACCTGTCAACATGTAGCTGTAAGATTAATGGGTTGAATATCACTGGGAGGAACTCTCCTCAATAAAGAAATTAAAAGCACCACAAGATGTATACTACAGAAACAGTCTTTAAACAATATAATTTTACTGATGAAAAATTAAGCATGCACTGCATTTGACTAATTCTTACTTAAAGAGTTTCACTTCAATTGTAAGTGTACACTGATTCCGAGCAACTAACACCAAGTCTCAACTGATGAAGCCGTCCTTTGGGACAAACTTCATAAACACTTCTGCACTGCTTCATAATTTCTTACATTTTCGTATAACTCTAACAGTGTAGAATAGTACGAATGGCAAACTTGTTAATGTATGTGCTTTTTGTTTTTGTTTGTGTATGAATTTCTTGAAACGGAAGATAAAATCAGTCGACTAAGTTTGACCTCTTAAATATAGGCCTAATTTACTACTTCTCTCGCCTAAAAAGAAATATAAAACACATCATTCTTCTTTCTGCACTAGTAGTAAATATTTTCTAGAAAGGCAAGGTGCACATCTAGTCCAAGAAAGGTATACAAGAAATACCCCTAGTAAGCAATAAATCAAACTGTAGATTTTACAAAGAGTAATAATACATGGCATTTCTTGACACAAAACTCATATATTGTGGCACCTAAGGCGTAATGAGAATATTTTGTATGCAATCATCTTTTATTGTCATCATTTAACAAGATAGGAAACAACAAGTTAGACAAACTTACAGCAGCAGAGGAGCTCAGGCCTGAACTGTCCATACCTTCAGGACCTATTATATATCCTATGATACCCTACAAGAAGTGAAACAATTGATCTTATAATTAACTCTTTAATGAAAGATGGCATAGAACCATCAGAAAACAGATTATATGCAGAGAAGTTTCCAACAAAAATGCCCATCTCTGTCACTTCTTTATCTTTCTTAGAAAAAAAATTAGTAAAAAGTTATCATAGTCCAATTAAGAAGTGCAAGGAATATTATGTTCAATAAATCAACATTTATTTTACTAATCAGAAGAAGAAGGAAAAGTAAAGAATTGAGAAGAACGTCATTAAAGACATATCTCTAACCTGGACAAGAGAGTTCTGCCTACTCTGTAATGCATAGAGGGCTCCTCTTGCATAACTTCCCCAATCGCAGTCTTCATCTATTTCTATTTCGGAAGCATCATTTGCATTCTTCCTAGGGCATTGAACTTCATCAACTCTATAAAACCAATAGGAAATAATCAAGTTCACCAGATGCCAAATGATTACACAATGAAATGCAAGTAAAATAATGACTTACTAAGAAAAGTTGATTCAAATAAAATAGGAATACTCAAGATTGGGTGCATCAGGTCCACACAGCAAACTGAAGGCCTATGCACTAAAACAAAGGCCTACGCAACAAACCGAAAGGCCCAAGCACCTAATATTTGGGTACCCTTGAAAAGTTATATAAAAAGTGTATTTCTTTTAAAGGTGTAATTTTTTTTTTAGTTTTGATAGAACTGTATCAACTCAATAAGCATGGATTTGAAATAAATAAATGAAAGAATGCATAAAATTAAGAAATACCAGGAGTAAAGACCCCACACCTGAACCTAGCTTCACCTTTAAACTGTCCTGAACGCAGTATAACCTACAGCAAGAATTCAATGACTCAGCAAGCAGATGACAATGGAAGTAACAATCAGAATTGAATATGAGGAAACTAACTTTAAAGTTCAAATTTCATAGTTTAGTTTAAAAGTTTCTCTAGTATAAGTTTTTGTTCAATAATCCCATATTTTCAATGCATTCACAGAATTTCAAGAGTTCATTCTTCATGACAAACAATGATTCAACTTCATATCTGAGCAAACAAAACCATGCATCTGATAATGAGATACTCTATGGATCATTCATAGTTCCAAAGCATTATAAAAATCTGAAGATTTTGGTTTTCTCATGACCAATAATGATCTAACTGCATCTTCGAGCAACCAAAAACACATATGTCATGGTGAGATACTCCATGGGTCATTCAATCACAGCACTCACACAATGAGAGACGAAGGGGAGGGGCAGAGACTTTAGGTACGGAAAAACTATTCGATTTTCATTGAAGGTCTCAGAGACTCAATCAAACTATAGTTCGGATCCACAATTTATGTAATACAGATATGATGTAGGTGCTAGGAATCAAAGAATAAGTTCAAACAAAGCAAAGAACAAGTGGTGTGTGCTGAAACAAACTGAATTAAAACCATTGCAAGAGCAAAGCCACCAAGCTAGGTGAAAAGCTTGCACCAAACACAACTTAATTGGAGTTCGAACTTCAAAAGGAGAAAACACACACACACACACACACAAAACAACAACAACAAGAAGAAATCACTCAGCGGTTTATGGTGTAACTAAAACATGGATAACAACGTAATAATCTGCTGTCAGAAATAAAGGACAGGGATGACAGCTTAATAATCTCCTCTTTACATCAACAAGTACAAGTAGATTGCAAAGTCCATGTTTGAGGACCTTTGGGAATTTAATACCCAGTCAACAAACCATGGATGCATCAAGGAAACTCCTGGATTTCTTAGATGAAAAAATGGAAGAGCAGACCTGGTAAGGTAGAAGCTGCCCTGGTCAATGTACCCTAAACCTTATTGCTGTACATTATTGCACCTTGTAGGTACACACTCAGCAGCCCCCAAATTCATATAAGGTTTGATATTGCGCATCCTAATTAAGTTCCATTTCCAGAGATTTCACATCTTCTTAAATTCTTCTTTATTCTTGTTCATTCAATAACAATTTCAAATCAATAAAAAACTGAAAAAGGCTCTATGCTTTCAAAGAAAATGATTAGTTGACCTCAGTCTGCTATTACTTGTTAATTAGAGTGATGTTTTCATATTAAATACTGTATAAAGTAAAACTAGTTGACCAAGATTTTTGGGCATCATCACTGGTTTTCTAGACTCGTTAAAAGACTATATTTGATAGTTACCTGAGTGTCACCGGAAGGAACAAAACCTAGAAGTATTCCCTTATTAATTGTCATAGCTGATACAGTCCCTCCCTGCAACCATTTAAAAAAGGTGAACATAACTTTTTGACATATTACCCAAAAAATAATAGAATGAAAACAACAAAGTTTGGCATCTAACAGAAAGCCTAATAGAAACTAGCAAATTAACCAATAACATGCACTGGTAAAATGTTACATACAATTCTATGAACAGCGACTTAGTAATAAAAAGGTCATAAATTAACAGCTACAGAAAACCTCAAAAAGCATATGGAAACAAACTTTTTTAGATGAACAACAAATAAAATTTAAAATTTTACTGAAAACTAGATCATCAAGAGGTCGACATGCACATATCATCGAAAGAAACCGAAAACTAACCTGGTGATCAATATGAGCTCCTAATGGACAAATTCGATAAGGAGAAACTACAACCCGAACGTCTTCGATACCTCTCCCAGCCATTTCTGAAACTGTCTGCCTAATTCCATTTAACTACAATATACATAAATATAATTAGCATACAAAATAAGATCTTTGATCCAGACGGCATTGCGAAATGATTAAACAGAGGCCAAAAACAATGCATGCTAACATACCCATCAAGTTTCTAAATAAAACTCAAGCTTTATATAATCCAAATAATTGAACCCACAGTGAAGATAATTCTAAGGCAAAGTTAGTTCCCTTGCTTTTGGGGAACCAATGACAACCCAGTTCTTGCTTCCAAAAGCTAGAACATGTCAGCTAAACAGTGCTAATGTTGTCATTGATATACTAAATGACTTCAATTCAACATACAAGTACCAAGAAACTGGAATTTGGTGGATCAACAATGCACTATCCCATACACTATTTACAACACTGATATGATTGTAACATGAGCAGAACAGAGGAGAAAGAAAGAACCCACATAAAATCTCAGTGGATCAAAGAGTACCTGAGCTTCAGAAGGCCAAGACCACTCACCCATCTTCCCAAATGATCTCAGAATCGCCAATCTAATCGATCCCAATGCAAATGCAGAAGCTTTTTAAGCTTTAACATAAAAGATTTGTGGATCTCAGGAGACGTTGTGAAATTGAAGAAAAAATCATTACCTTCTTCGACAGTCAGTGTAGGCCAGAGCGGCATATCCGGTTAAAACGTCATATCAACTATTTTCAAGTAAATTACACGTATCATCCTTTTTGTTTACAGCAGCAGCTTTATATTTCGATTTTCGACCAAACAAAAAGACTAACATTTCCATTTTTTTGTCAAACGGGGAAGGGAGCATCACTTCAGAAAATTATTGCCCACAGCCCAATAAGATAATTTGCTCGTTTTATCTTTATATAAAGATATTGTCTACTTCGGGCCCAACCCTGACAGTTTTTTTTGGGCTTTTTCAGCTTAAAATGCATCTTTCTTTTCGAAATGGAATATGCACTTATAGTGAGGGCAGAATCATAAAGAAGTTTTGATCTAGTATTTTAGATCCAGATTTGAGTGCAAAAATGTGGACTTTAGGATGTGGGGTGGGCTACTTTCACTTGAGTGGAGTGTAGTGTGTAATTATTCTCCTTTTCTTTTCTAATCTCGAATGAATATTAGTAACAACTTTTGCAATAACAAAAAAAAACTTTCTTTTAACGGGAATAGCATTGTTTTGCTATCTTCGGTCAATAACACAATGACATGTAGAAAAGTTAGCTCATAAATCGTTACGTTGTTGGTCGGAAATAGCAAAAAGTGATATCCCCATTGCATGAGAGTGTTTCTCTAGAGTTGGGTCCAGCCTTGCATATAAGGCACAAAAAATTTCCTCTCCCAAGCGTTGTGGAATTGGACACCACTATTTTGATACCTGACATGTATTTCAGCACACTTCCTGTCTTTCTGTTTTGTCCAACTTGATACCAAATTGATTTCCAGCCAATACGCTACGTATAATTGATTTATTGGTGGATAGAATGGGTTGGAGAATGCCAATACGCGCTGATGTGAGGAAATTTGGGTTTAGGACAAAATGGGTTGGAGAATGCCTAATATTAATTAATATATATATAATTTCATTTTTCTCAATTTACAATCATTTTATTTGGTCATATCTCATAAAAATTATTTAATATTGGGCCCCTTTAAAGAGTAAATTTTGGTCGCTATATGGCTTTATCGAGTGTGCGCTATGTAGCTTTTACTTGTGATCCTTCAAGGGGTTACATAGTGGTGACCCTGTTTGGTACCCAATCCAACTTGATACCATTCCTGTTTGGTACCCAATCCTACATCAACTTGATACCAAATTGATTTCCTCACACCAACGCGCGACAGCTTCTGTAACACCAGCAGCGCGACACATGACGCCCCATTGATTCCTCCTTACACATGGGCTGCGTTAGTCTTGAGTGGGCTCCACCAAAAAGTTTTCCAGTCCAAGCATTGGTAGGCTTCACCTCTATTAGAGAAGTGTTACACAATGTGGTATAAAAATGTGATAAGCCTAGCATTACTCTTAAATCTAATGTATCATAAAAACTTCTTCATATTGAATATGTTATAGAGAAAAGAGTTTGCATTACTTTTTGGGCATTCAAATACATTTATTTTTATTTTTTATTTTATACAAAAAGAGTTCCATTACAAGCAGAATACGAATACAGTTTTTCATTTCCATTACTTTGTGTTGCATTTCAAGCATAGTCATGGTTGTCCTAGCTTTGTTCAAGGAGTTCAAATTGACCTACTAGCTATTGCTCTTTTCTTCCATCGAGTTATTAACTTAATAACGAATCATGTCAAATCATTAGCGAAGAGAGGGTAAACCCAGGGAGGCCCCTCCTCTATCCCAAGTTCTTCTCTTTAGCAATAAATTTCATCATTTTTTAGGTTGAAATAAATTTCCTAATGTTTCAAAACAAGTCTTCCATTCCTTTCAAAACAAGAATGATTTTCACGTCGATAAGGTGATAAAGTTTTTGCTCTTTTGTGGCTACGTTAAATTAATTCCACTCCCTTGATGTTAGGGCAAATAATGAAGGGGATAAGATAACGGATTAAGATTCGGATAAGTCAAATATTCCGTTCTCTTTAATATTCCAAAAAAAGAAAATTGATTCTACGTCCATGTATATTTCTAACTATTTTAAGTTTTACATACTACAGATTCTTCTATGATAATGTGCCTAGTATTAAAGGTTCATTGATATAATAACTCTTTTATCCACAAATACATAGTGTGCCTACTATTAAGGTTCATTGAGATAATAACCGATTTACATGCCTATAAAAGTGTTACAGGTTCATCACTCTTTTATCCACCAATACATCCCAATATGATAAAAATATAAACATATACAATTGGATTTCTATATGTCTCGTACCGTAACTAGTTACATAATTAGAGAGAGGTAACCATAAGATAAAAAAATACAACAGCAAAAACAATTAAAAATAATAATTAATCCGTAATATCGAGATTTTTAAAAATTAGCTATCATTATAATTAAAAAAAAATTAGCTATTAAATTAAAGTAATGAAGATCATCCAAAAGGGCAAATTAGTCAATCCACACAAAAAAACACAATCATTCCAAATCACGGACTCCATCCCCGTACTAAAGGTTATTCAGTTTCTTTTACACACTCTCTCTCTCTCTCTCTCTCTCTCTCTCTTTCTCAAATCCAAACTACACAGCGCTCTTTCTCTGCGTCTCTCTCTGCAACAAATGGCGACCGCCATGAAAAAGGTCGAGAAGATCCGCCAGATAGTCCGGCTAAAACAACTCGTGATGCGCTGGAGGCTAACGAGTCTCCGCCGCCGCTCCGTCCTCTCCTACGACGACTCGGGCCCCTTCTCGTCCGGTTCGAACCGGCGCATCCCCGCCGGTTTTCTAGCGGTCTACGTCGGAGCGGAGCGAATCCGGTTCGTGATCCAGGCCCGGTTCGTGAACCTCCCGGTTTTCGTCGGATTACTGAAAAGGGCCGAGGAAGAGTTCGGGTTCGGGTGCAGCGGTGGCCTCGTGTTGCCTTGCGAGGTTGGGTTTTTCAAAGAGATCTTGAGATTTCTCGAGAGGGATGAGAGCAAGTTTGGACGGCTGGGATTGGAAGAGTTCTTGAAGATGGTTTCTGAAGTTGGTTTTGATTCTTGCAAGGAATTGGCGTCCAATGCTGCTGCTAATTCCTCTTGCCATGCCTTCACTCCTCTGTTGCAGAAAACAAGGGGCTGAGGTGAAGTGTTCTAGATCTTCTCAGCAATGTTAGGTTCTAAATCTGAACATCTCTAATGCCTTTGGTTTTTTTGGGAAAAGGTTTTTAGCTATGCTTCCAATTAATAGTGATTAGGAAATTGTATATGGTGGTGGGCAATGGGCAGCCAAAATGTGATGCCATCCTTGAAAACCCATCTTGAAATTGTAGTACTTGCTTTGAGGGGGATTTCAATGAGATGTAGTTGTTGAACTTCTCCTTTTTCTTTTCTTTTTTCTTTTCCTTCTCTTTTGTGAAGCAGCAAGTTGTTTCAATGATGCTGTTAGTTGATGATGATGAAATCTTAGGAATTGTGTTAGCAAGAAATTGAAATTTTCTTTGGAATTAATGGTAACTTTTATGATTAATATTGACTATTTATATATGTGCTTGTATTAAATTTGGTCTCCTTCATCTTTTGATTATTGCATTGCTTACACTCTACTGTTAGTCAATTTGCTGATGCATTTTGGTTTACATTTTGCAATCTTTTTGTTCTCTCTCTAGGCAGAAAAACTTTTCTTTTAACGGGCCAGCCAATAGTGTTATTCCCATTGCATGAAAGTTTCTCTATTCCCGTTGCATGAAAGTCTCCGTCCTCTCTTCTCTGGGACATGACCATTTTAGAGAAGCTCTCATGTTTGGAACTTTGGAGTTTCCTTCTCAATTTCCTAAACTTTTATTTTATGAAAGTGGATGCAGATCGAGTTTGCTATGGGGGTTGGCGGGGTAGGTCTCAAAATTCCAACCACAACCATGTAGAGCATATAGGCTTAAAAGGTCACTGACTGCCATAGATTTTTGAAAGATTCTGAAAATATTATAATCTGAAGTACCAAGCAGGCATATATAAAAATGTCAATAAACCCATTGGCTTTAGATGTGTCTTCTAGCTCTGTTTTTGTGCAGGTGCTGATAACGTTACAGTCATGGTTTTAGAAGTTGTTGACATACAAGTTAGGTTAGGAATTCTGCCGGCACAATGACAATGATGGGAGTTATGTTTCTTACATTTTTTATGTTGTAAATTATGTATAAATGAATATACATAAAAAAAGCACTTCTGGTTTTGAAGAAAACAGAACAGTTCGAGTATGACAATGGAGTTGGGTTTTCAAAACTTGATTTCATATTATGATTTATGATTGCACTTTTAGTATTTGTGCATGTTCAATTTTAAAAGGGTATTGTAGTCGCTTCCACTGGTCAAGAGTTTAGAAGTCCTTTACCAGGCATCCATTAATTATAGTTTATTTGTGTTTGTGCTGCTTCATGCCTGATGCCATGCCTGCATGGAACATTCTCCACTTTCAGGTAGTAGAACCAAAAATAAGGAAGTTGACATGAGATTGCATTATTTGCCCAATGTATTATTAATGGAAATTACTAGGAAGGAAGTTTGTGGGGAAAGTGGATCGTCAGTGTCTTCTCACCCTTGAATAAAGTGCTTGTGTGCAACGGGGATAGCATAGCGTGATTGATCGGGGTAGAAAAATAGTGTTATCCATGTTTAATATATGTTTTTCTAATTTGGTTGATGAGAAATGAGGTTTGGGAATGGGAAATCAAATGATTTTCCATGTTTGGCAAGCCCATGTATAGGAAATGGTTGTCTGTCATATGGGAAAATGGGGCAAATGAAGTCATTCACCTCATTTGGGTTTCATTTTCCCTTTCCATGGAAAACTAAGATCATCATTAAATGCACTTTTTTCATGACTATTTTATCTCTATTAATAATTTAGAATTACAGTATACCATTAAATGCATTTTTTTTCTTATTTTATATAATATGGGTATAATTGGAAAATTTATCTTCTTTTTTTTAACAATCCTACACATACTAAACATGGGAAATGAAATACAATGATATTTCTTAGTTACTTTCCCAGCATTACCAAACATGAGAAATGACTTTTCTATTTCTCAATCTTGGGAAAAAACATGAGAAATTATTTCAAGCATGGTTGTATATAAACATTATGAATATTAAATATATAAAGTAAAAGGTAGAAAATGGTAAAACATCCAAAATACCAAAAAATACCATTGGTTAATGAAAACATTGTAAATTTAAACTTTTTTCATATATAAAATCAAATAATTGATTCTATTTTTATGGAATACAACTACCCATTTTATCTTTCTTAATTTTAAAATAAATCCAATCAAATCAATTGGCACACACGTGAGCGTGTGCTAGTGAATATTAAACGGATCGAGATTTGCAAGGAGTTTGGAATTCAAGTGGTTAACAATGTTATCCGTGCACTTTTAAGTCATGTGTTTGATTCTTATCTCTCTTAATCTCGCTTGTTTAAAACAAAACAAAAACAAAAACATACCATACCAAAATTTTATAAGAAAATTAGGCGTTTATGTGAAACATTAAAAAGTAATTATTCAAACAAGTTAATTTCGATAAGTATGAAATTAAATAAACATGACGAAAATAATGCAAGGAGCATGCGTAGTATGAACTTCTTTTCAGTTTAAAAATTAGACATAGTGATGATGTATGTACGAAATAATTAAAGACTTGAAGAGGAGAGAGAAGAGAGGGGCAAAATGGTAATATTGAAAAAAGCTCACATGCAAGATAAAGGGAGGGAGAAAAAAGCTAAAGAGGATTTAATTTAAAATAATTAAGTTTTGGGGCGTGGTGCCATCTGCCTGCGGGGTCCATGCTGAGTTACAGTGAAAGCCAGAGGACGAGGATTGATTGAAAACATAAAATTTCCACATGGGACAGTACTACTAATAGTGGTAGTGGCTACGGAGACGTGCTACGGAAAAACTTTCAAAACAAAAACTGAAATTTGCGCTCCTTTCGGAATTGTACGGCTAAACTTTCCGCAAACCCAGAAGGCCCATTCCACTCACTTCATCTACACCACTACTTTCCTCATCTCTCCACTATTTTATGGCAAGTAAAGTTATAGAAAAGTTCATGTTTTTTTTATCAACAAAAGAAAATGTTTCTTAAACGAGCAAAAGCGTTTATGATAGTGTTTGACCGAAAAACTTATAAGGGTATGAAATTGTTTTTTCATGTTCGGTAAGTCATCATTTGGAATGCAATACCTGACTTACTCATATAGGGGAGAATTAAGAAAAAAATTTCCTCTGACTTGGAAAAACATTTAATGTTGGTTTTTTTTTTTGGACAAACTTACCCATGTCATAATGTTCAAATACCACTTCTGTTTTTCTATTTTTGAATTTTCTATTTTTTTCTTCAAAAGTTACAAAAATAATTTTAAAAAATACAAAATAGAAACACAAAATTAGGATAGAAATAGATGAAAAGCTTATTTAATGTATAAAGCCATATCTATCGAGAGGCAAACATGGTAGCTGATACACTCTCTAAAAAGAGGAATACAATTTCGTCTAGTTTACATTTTGATTTGTATGAACTTAAGATCGTTAGAGGATCTACTTTGTAATTTACTTTCACTTTAAAAAAAAATTGATAGTGAGTGTTCCACTACAATAATTGTATAAATGCATTATGAATACCATAAACATCACCCATATGCACGGATCTCATATTTGTGATTTATATGATGAATAAAAAAAGTAGGAGACAAAATAGGTGCGCAAATAGTGGATTTATTATTCCAACAACAAAAAAAAGTAAATTTTATTATGAAAATAACATCAATTTTTACATGAACTGTTAAACTTATTTGACTTGAAAATGGTAACTGAGATTTTATACCTTCTGGTTGACAGTTAACAGATTTTGTTAAAAAGTTTGTTTATTGAAATACATCACTGTTCAGTTTTTGTCTGGTTATTTTTTCAAAATGATAGATATTTATCATAATAGGAAGAAATAACCGAGTGAACATATTTGAACTCTTAAAACAATGAACTCACTTCATGTATAGATAAGGTAATCCACCATAATATAAATTACCTTATCATCAACATCAAGTAGAGTCAATCTTTCATATGTATTTAATTATCTTCTTCAATATTGTGGATATCTCATCCAATAGTTAAAGAGAATCCTACAATCAAAATCTTCGCACATGTACATAAACGTCAAGCATTGGTTTTGGTGATTGGTACGGTCATATACTAAGGAGTGATTTTTCAGTCATACCACCATATGATGCGATTAATTAAAAATTAATTCATGTCGTCTGCCCATATTAAAACATGTCGATACCTCATCTTCAATAAACTAATTAAACATTTAACTGTTATCTCACATACGAAGTTTGACCATATATGGGGGGATGTGTAGTACGTCTTGGACTTTTGTGCATGTAGTGGCTGTGAAATTCAAAATCTCAAATGGTAATCACTAACCATCACAAAAACAAGCCACCAAATGTGCACATGGGAATGGGGAATTTTGGATATATGGTGCTGGTGGTGATCTCTAAACCCGTGATTTTCTGGAATTTTTGGTACGAATAAATTTAATATTGTTTTTTCATAATGGAAAAGAGTTTTTTGTGTGAAATTAATTTAATATTGTTCTACGGCTCTCAATTTTTTCCAAGAAGAAAAGATGCCGTTTCAGACTTCACTGTAGCAGTATGACTTGACAATGTTGGGCAGTTTTTATCGTTAGATGTACTACTGATTCTGACGCATTCAACTCAACTAGTGCAACTAGGGTTCCACCATGCAGAGAAGATATATTATTGTTTTTCTGTCACTACTTGCTAGAAAAGTGACGAATATGCTTTATTTAAAACAAGACAAATAATTAAAAATAAAAACTTGGACTATTCAGTATATTTTATTGAGTGATAGAAATGCAACAAACCAAACCAAGTCATCTCACTTGTTAACGTTATGACCTTTCTGGCTATTCTCAACCTATTCAAAATTAAAAAAAAAGAAAAGGACTGTTCCACTGCAGGAGCCCAGAATGGGTTAAAGGGCCCTTGGGCCTCCAAATGTGGTTCCAACGTTCAGTTCTTGCCCCGGCAAGACAGAGGTTCACCAACCAGGCAAGACCCAAGGCAAGATGAGCCTGAGCTCCTGTCTTTAGGCGATGACGTCAACGATGATGCCAAGATGGCGTTAACACACAAAAGTTAATTTTTTTATACAAATTTATAAATAAATCCAATCCTATACATGTATTTATAAAAAACCCAAGCACTATTTAAACATAGAAACACACCCAAAATCAACAATTGTATATTTTTTGGGTGTGTTTATAAATGAGTTTTGAGTGTGTGTAATGATGGATTTTGGGTGTGTTTATAAAGTGTTTTGGGTGTTGGGTTTTTTTATAATTTCAGTCCCTATTTTGGGTGTTTTAGTGAAACTCCCTTTTTTTTAATCGTTGGCGCATGACGTACACGCGGAGATTGCACTTGTCAAGCAAGCCAACGGTAAAAAAATTTGATTATATTTTTGTTGGCATCGGCGCCTGCTTTCCTCCAAAGACTAAAAGTCATGTGAAGCTACCTGGGGCGTCTGATCAATTTTTCCACTACCATCCAACAGTTGCCAATTTTTATGTAATAAAAATTGAAAACAAATTGGAAAAAATTATCAATTTTTTTCTTCTGTAAATACCTACCAATATTATTTACTTTCCATACCAAATATTCATACAAATTCTTCTCCGATCTTTATTTTCTACTACTAAATTTCATTTGTGAAAAAATACAAATGACATCTTCCATCAAAATCAGAGGCACGTGGACAACTATGAAAGATGTTTTGTTGTGTGAGTATTGAATCCAAGTTGGTCATTGCCTGATTATGGGCAATGAGATGAAGTTATCTCATATAAGGAGGAAAATTCATGGAGAATTTTGTGAAAGATCGGGTTCACCTCATACGGAAATGACCTTGGCTAGTAGGTCAATTTTTTTGAATAAAGAGTTATGGAAATGGAGAGATGTGTTGACAAAAGCGAGGGACAACATTCGAAGCGGCAAAAATCTTGGCAACGAGGTAAAATTTTTGTAATTGCAGTTTTATTAAAGAGTTTTTCTATTTAAACCCCGCGCTTCTCTTTGTTCACCCCAACTTCTAATTCAAATTTTCACAATTTCTAAGAATACCTCACTTTCTTCCCAAACTATCCCTAAATACACACCCAGCAGAAAAAGGAAAAAAAACTCATCAACCTCACACCTCACACCCCACACCTCGCTATATATATATATATATATATTGGTTTTCATAAAAATATATTATGATCAAATAATATAATATTAGTCTTTGATCACAGCATCCTCAATAATTCTCAGAAAAGTCCCAATTCAAGAAATAATCTCACATTACAACCTCAATTCATGACCCACAAGCCACTATTTGCATACCGTATTTAGGGGTTGTGAAGAGAAGATGAGAGTGTGATAGTTTTCTTGGATTGAAAGAGAAGAGTAATATGACAATAGGGTGTAGGGAAGTTTGTGTTTTTCTAAAACTTAATATAAAGAGTGGTGGGGTGTGTGGGGTATATGTATAGATGTAGTACTGTTAAGTATTAAGTTGGATGACCTCTTTTGCCTTTTTACACAATAATAAAAATTAAGAGCTTAATGATTTAAGTATTGCGGTAAACAAAAAAAAGTTTGTGGTTTAAATAGAAAATCTCTTTATTAAATTTAATGTCATATTTTTTTATATTTTCTTACATTTCTAATTTATTTTTTATTATAGATTATTCAAGCACAAATGTGGTTTAGTGCCATTGGCCAAGACAAAAAATCTTTCAACAATCACAAATGTTAGGAGATTGTGAAGAATTGTTCAAGATTCAAAATTATTCCCATACGTTTGAGTGTTGTGTTGAATGAGACGTCACTCCACGATTCATCGACATCGGATTTACCATTGGACTTCCTAATCGATCAAGACTCACCAATCCAAAGGGAGCCGAGGCCTATTGGGAGAAGGGCGATAAAGACCAAGAGAGAGAGCACTTCGAATAATGAATAGGGTGGGCACAGTCCGGTTTGGCCGGTTTGGCCCAGTTTGCAGCTCACATCAGAACTGGAATTGGTATTATTTATCCAGACCAGTCCAATTCGATTTTTGAAAAAAAAAACAGAAGAGAAACCGGATCAAGCCTAATTGGCTATTTTCGGCCCAATTTTCCGGTCTGAACCGATTCTCTAGCAAGTCAATGCTAAAATCTAAATAACTCATATCCAAAATATTTGATTTTTCCTTCTCATTCTCAGATACTTGGCAAAGAAAAATAACTCTAAAACGAATCCAAAAAAAAAAAAAAAAAAAAAAAAAAAAAAAACAACACCCGACACCAAAAATGAAAACAAAACCAAAAAAAAAAAAAAGATTTCTCCTTGCATGACTCTGATGCTTGAATCTAGTCCTAGGATCCTAGTCCTAAGATCTTCGTTACCAGCATATGAAGAAGGCTCCATAGCAAGAACCCCTTTCATCCTCTTCATCAGATCAGAGAGAGAGAGAGAGAGAGTGAGTGAGTGAGTGAGTGAGTGAAGTTGCAGAGAGAAAGAGTGAAGTCGCAGAGAAGAAGAAGAAAAAAGAAGAAAAGAAAAGGGAAATAAAGAAAGGAAAGAAAAGGAAAAGAGGGGGGAGAGAGAGAAGTCGCAGAAAAGAAGATAGAAATTCAGAAACAAGTAGACCAAACGTGAAAATACATCAATAAACAAAATTATGACTGTTTCCTTTTTCTGTCCAGATAAAAGTAGCTACGCTGAAAGCTCAAGATCGCCCAAGCGAAATGCCGGAAACCAATCTCTGGCCAGAGCACAGATGGAGAGTACAAATAACAGTGTGCACTCTGCCACAAAAGAAAATTGCTCAACCGGTTTCGCCAGAAGTACGGATTAGAATATCAGGGTCAGGGTCAGGTGTGCAACAACCATGTAAATATGCTTTTTAATATCTGTCAATTTTACAATGTTCTCCCTTCCTTCCTTTTCATCCCCTCCAAGTTGAAGTTGACCATACCCAGCTCCACTTGCATTCATCACACTGATTTCATCTTATTTTTCTTTGCACGATTCTTGAACAGCATGCGCAATCTCATCAGTGGAAGTGTAGGCAATACATATTGACAGAACTCCTCTGGAGTTGTTGGCAGTGGCCTCCATAGCCCTCTCAGCTGCCAACCTAACAGGTTCACTCAAGAGTTTTAGGTTCCCTATAAAGTGTACCTTAATTCCATAGCGGTTAACTATGCTTTCTTCCTTGATTAACCCTTCTATTTTCTCCTGTATCAGGTCCATCAAGGATTGAACTTCTTCAGGGTCCCTTTTGAAATTATCAATACTAAAGGCATATATAGTCACATATCTGACTCCCAACTCATAACAATACTTGAGCATGGACATCAGAACCAAAAACCCAACCCTATGTCCATCCCCTTCCTTCAACTTCCGCTTTTTAGCATATCTTCGATTTCCATCCATGATGAATGCAATGTGATGAGGTATAGGACGAACAGAAATTACAAGAAAAAGACTTCTCCTCAAGAAACTAACTATGCTCCAAAAAATCTGGGTTGCTTTATTGCCATTGCTTTTCTCCATCCTAGAACCATTTACAACTGCCGAGTTCTGCTAAAACCTATTTGACCTGTTAATTAATAAACAAACTGTAGTTCAAACTCCTGAAGTTAAAACATGGAACCACTGAAAAATCATGCCTTAAAATGTAGTTCAGCCTATTAACCTATAACCACAATCATAAATGAGAAATGATAAGATGTAGTTAATTATGTGCACACACTGCTGCTATGTTAATTGATTTCATTGTGCAGACTTCTGTGGCATTTACGAGCCTTGTGATTGCAGCTGTCCCGACACTATTTGTAAGTTTTCTTTAATACTTCAATCCAAAGGAAAAAGCAATCACTGAAGTGCTTAGGAAATCAGTTGAGTTTTAGGGAGTTCTGACTTTTCCATGGCATTTCCTTTTTCGCCAAAACCCCAAACCCTGAATCAGATTATATTATTTTTTTGTCTATCTTTGTACTGCTTGTTATTGGGTCTTGATATTTTTGGTTTTGTTATTTGGATGAGTTTGAGTGCTATTTGGATTGTCAGAAGATTTATTGTGCAGTGCTATGCATGGAATGGAATGTTTAAAAACTCCTGGCATGGACTCATGCTTGAATGGTCTTGGTCTTTTGAGTCCTTCTCTTGAGTTGGGTTGGGCATGAACCCAAAAGCAAATTAGATTTTCAAGTCTTGATAATGTCTTCTTTTGAGGTTGCTTTAGGTGCCCTTTTCTTTGGTTAAAATCGGATGTTCGAGATCTTGTAAAAATTCTTGTTCCAATGTGGTTGTTTCTGGTATGTTCTGTAGGCAATGGGGAGAGCTGCAATATCTCTTTCGAAGCTGGGGGATACAGCTCGGAAATAAGTGATCTTACGCTGGAACTGAATGACTTTGCGAATCGTCGTTTTGAACCTGAAAAGAAGCCTCCTTTATGCCCTTCGCTGTCACCGATTCGAACTGGGACGACGACGACGACGTCGCTTTGGTGGAATTGGGAGCGCAAAGCGTGATTGAGCGGGAGGGCCTGGAAGTGGAGGTGAGAGAAACATTGCTGAATTTACAGCGCTGGAGAAGAGTCATCGAAGAAGAAGAAAAAGATGATGATGAAGTATGATTATTAGGGTTGGAGGCACGAATTAGAGGTGAGAAGTGTGAGAAATGAACAGATTTCATTTCTGCCACCGAAATTGGGAGCTCAGGAGCTTACTCCTAAGCCACTCCTAAGCTCCACAGTCAACTTGCCTAAAAGATGGGACCTTCCTTCCTGGTAACCAAAAAGTTTGTATCTTGGGTTCAGTGGAGGGGCCCAAGGGGTGGGGGTGGGGGTGGGGGGTGGGGGGGGGCATGTGGTTTCCAGCAACAAGAAGCTGTCAGGGCAAGTAGTGGGGCCCACAAACCTGGGCTGGCCTGAGGGGGAGACTGACTAGAGCGCCAGTCCACGGGTTGTGCTGACGTCAGCGTTGGGTTTAAATTTTTTTAAAGCTGGCGCGTGCAATGCAAGCCCCAACTTTAAAAAAAATTTGACGCGCCGCTACAGTGACAGCCCAATGACTCTCTTCCACGTGTCTTCTGCTGGGCCATCAGATTAGCTTTTTAAACATATCCAACGGCAGCCATTTTTTCGCGAATAAAAAAATCGAAAAAGCAACCCCCAACGGCTCTATGCCACGTGGAAGCTCCTGGGCTCTCCGATCATTTTTTTCCAGCAATCCAACGGCAGGCAATTTTTTGCCCAATAAAAAAATGAAAAAAAATAGGAAAAAATTTAAAAAAATACGAAAAAAATAATGAATTTTTTTTCTATAAATACCAACCAATACTCTTCCACTTTTAACACCAACATCCAATAAAATTAAAAAATATTAAAGTAAAAAAAAAAAAAAAATGGCAAGCCTTGCACTGCTGGAAACACAATTTTTTTTTGTGCTAGGGCAGCCACTATTCACGTGAATAGTAGCCGCCCTAGGGCTCCCCTTGCCATGGCAAGGGGCTAACTGGTGGAAGTGCTCTTAGGTTTATGTCATTTCCAATTTATCTCAACTTCAGAACTTTGCTTTCTTTTTTTATGTTTGCGGCTTTTAATCAGTAGTTACAGCTCTAAGCATATATTAAACGCGGTCGTTTATTCTGATTGGTTTTACCATTTTGGTCATAGAAATCTGTACGCCAAATTGACTATATGCATGAGATAGAATGCACAAGTAACACAACAAGATGTTCAATGTATTGTACAAGTGTGTCTTGTACTGTTATTGTTCTCATAGTAATGTAGTCACGTAAGCAGGATTTTGCCAAACCTCAAAAATAACTATGTACATATTTATATTAATTTCCCAATTAGGTCCTTAAACATAATAAAGCTCATAATCTAAGAGTGAGAGACATGTATTAAAATTAGGTCATTACACATGTATTAAAGATAATACAGCTTAATAAATTGTTGTCAAAGTCAATATTGTCTTCAACTTGTATTCTTCTAAATTATAAGAACAAAACAGTCTATGAGTTAAAAGCTGTATATATACATCTTCAAGTGGCAGAACCCAAATTCGTAATTCTCTACATATTAAAATAGAGCATCCCTCTCTATAGTTCATTTTCATTATTTGTTTTGGTTCATGGAAACACAAGTGGCATCAACATTGTTTAAAAAGGCAGTTTGATTTCATAACACAAGGCAAATATTAGCAAATGAAGACCCTGAAATCTGACCAGAAGTGTATACAAACAAGAACTCTTCGTTATAACATGAATTTGGCAGATGAAAACAATTAAAAACAGAGGAAATTTATACACAAAAAATAATTAAAAAATCTGCAGAATTTCGGCAGAACATCAAAATCAGAGAGAGAGAGAGAGAAATGAAGAATACCTCAAAGAGTGGCAGAACTGATGCTGGAAGCTGCAACCTGCTTCAGAAATTTCCTGCTAATCAGCATGAACTGCTACTAATCAAACCTAAATCAATTTGAATCAATTTGATAAATTTCTAGGGCTGCCATTTTATTTTAATCAAACCTATATCAATTTGAAAAACACTCTAAATCAATTTGAACCACAATCCTAAATCAATTTGAAAAACACCTTGTGCAAACAACAGACAATAACAAAGCTAAGAAACACAAGCCAGCTAGGTGAAGAAATAATCTAAACTTGACAGCATAACAAAGATTTGAAAGGGGAAAAGAAAAGAAAAAATCTGCGAATTGCAAATCATACCCTGACAGAGAGAAAGACAGCTACATAAAATAAACATATGGCTGCAAACTATAATGCTGAATTTGCGAATTGCAGACAGATAGAGTTAGCCAGAGATTAGAAGGGGGAACAGGGAAAAAAAAAGGCAATCTGACCTGTGATGGCAGCGATTGAGAAAGGTGGCGCTTTAGAGAGAAACGGAGGCTGAGAGAAGCACTAGCTGACAGAGGCGCTGTTGACAGAGAGGTTTGCCTAAGATGAGGTTTTGCGTAAAGAGGATTGGCGCTGACAGCCTCTGTCAAAGAGAGAGAGAGAAAGGCCGAGGGAGAAGAGGTTTGGCTGAGAGAGATAATGGCTGAGAGATCTGTCAAAGAGGTTTCGGCACGGCTGAAGGAGGGAGGAACGAAATTGGAGGAGGAAAGAAGGGAAAAACCAAAAACGTAATCGGCTGAAGGGAAAAACGTATAAGTTTTGTGTTGATCGTGTGCATGTACTCCTATGGTAACACCATATACAACCAATAAAAAAGAGCCATGTGTAAAAAATATATTATAAATAGATATAATATATAAATTAATTATACTGGACCGGTTCGGATTGAACTGGTTTTGTGTGTTGAAAAACCAGAACTGGAATCGGTTTGAACCAGATCGGTTTGGATTTTTTTTCGGTTTTTGATTTTTTCAATCAACACAGTTTATTTTTGGATTTTTTCAACTCAGTTCAGTTCGGTTTTATGGTTTTTCAGTTCCAATGCCTACCCATAATAATGAATGTACAAAAAAAATTCTTGGAACAAATTGCTCTCCCAAGCGCAATGAGAATAGATAGAAACATCAAAAGAGATGAGGCTAACAAGTTAACAGATGAGGCATTTGCAAGAGAAATTGAGTATGCACACAAACACAACATGGACAAGAAAGATCTGGAAACCATGGTCATGGTTATGAGTCATATGTCCCCTGAAATAAAGGCATTTTGGAAGTAAGAACGAATAGATGTTATGAGAAGAATGTTTTTCCATGACGATGAACCTAGCAACACAGATTGGTTAAATGACAAAAACCATTAGGTTGTATTGATAACGTTGCTCTTTCTTAATTAGTTATATTGATTGTCTTTTATTTAATAAAGAAATCATTCAATAATATAGCCATTTATTTAGAACAAAGCATAATTCAAAAATAATTATTAAACTTGACTACATTGACCGGGATTGTCTTTATGCCCCAATAAGTGCTCGAACAACTCAACTTGACATCTTTCGTGAACATAAGAAGATTGCATTTCCTTATACCAGTCAATTATGCAGTTGTTGTAACAACCATCCCTAATCAACGGTTTGCGCTCCATAGGTTGTCCATTTGCTCCCACGGGTCGTTCATAAATTCTTGTCAATGTCGTATTCATGGGATCGAGTTCGAACACTTATGGTTCATCATAATCATACTCATCCTTCACAATCATGTTATGGAGGGTGATGCACGTCGTCATAATGATCTGAAGCACCTCTTCATCAAACATACGAGCAGCCCCCAAAACAATTGCCCAATGAGCTTGGAAGATATGAAAATATCTTTCCACATATTTCATATAACCCTGTTGATAGGCAGCAAAGTATTTTTCCTTCTTTAATTAGGGATGCAGAATTGTTTTGACAAATGTCGTCTACCTCAGATAAATTCCATTTGCTAGGTAGTACCCACTCGAGTCGATGGTATTGTTGATTTGACCGAGCACGTTAAGAACGTTTTGAGATCCCGCAACTTTGAAAAAGGCATGTCAAACCCAGGTTTCGAATGATGCAACGACCTCCAGAATAATACTTGTTTCCCCCTTTCTATTCTCATAATCTCATTACCATACAGTTTGGAAACTTTTCCACTGCCAGTGCATGCAGTCAATACTTCCAATCATGCCTCAAGCTTCGACTATTTGTAGAAGCCCTTTGAGGTCCCTAGACATAGATTTGCAGAGGTAGTCCTTTGTGTAAAGAGTTTCGATTACATCACAAAATCTGACCAAGCACTCTAGGATAGTTGATTTCCTTATCCTAGCAATCTCATCCACCTAATATGCAGATGCATCATACTCAAGCATCCATAAGGAAGCTGTAAGTTTTTGCTCTAGAAGAATACCTGAAACCCGGGCAGCATCATACTTCTGAATGAAGTATTCGTCGTAATTGCAACATCATGCATGATTTTCCTAAACAAATAAGGATGTAGTCTATATTGCCCTCGAAAATCAACACTATAGTACAACAAATTTGAGATAAAGTAATCTTCTAAGACATTTTTAGCCTGAGAGTGCCTATGTCTGTCCACGTTCAGGGCCACAACTGGGTTGTGAACCAGGGTGGTGTTGGTTTGATTGGTCGAGCATACCCACTGGTAAAACAACTTGATCATCATGTGTTTCCCACTCCCTTTCTTCTTCAGCACGTTCGCCCATTCTATTTCCATTTTCTCACTCGGCCCTCTCCAAGTTCCAACAACCTACTCATGTAAGACATTGAAAGTTGAATGTGTTTTGTAAAATTTGATAAATGAAAGGATATAGAGGATATGGATGATTGGTGTGAGTTGAGGTGTGGTTTTATAATAGGATTTAGAAGATAGAGATGACACGTGGCGCAATAGTAGCAACTCAAAATCTTATCCGAAATATGAGATTTTTATAATAAATATGGACATGTGGAAACCGAAAATCTTATCTGAATATTTTATCTGAAATCTGAGAAGTAAATTTTATAATAAATATGGACACGTGATAGTCGAAAATTTTATTAGAATTAATCTTATAAGTAGTTTAAATAAAATTAATTTCATGTGAATAGTAATTGCCTTTTGCCATAACAATGGGTGAAAAAGCAACAAAAAAATTGGTAGGACATGCACTACTAACGTGAATAGTAATAACCCTTACCTCCCTTGCCTTTTGCCATGACAAATTGGTGGAAGTACTTTTAGGCATATCAGCCTCTATGGCAGTGCCACCATCTAAACTCAGGTCCAGCTAGTACGCTTGCTTTTGATTTACCTACTTCTAGGCAATAGTTGAGATTTACTAAAATGAAAAGAAATTATTTCATATTTATTAATCCGAGCCTACAAGAAATGATTGTCATTCGCATTTCATTAAATCTAATCCATTCTAATAATCAAGGAGTAAATAAACTGAAATTAATTCTAACTCCCACCCCGTTTGGTTCACTTAGAAGATTTTATGGAAAATAATTTCTCATATCTTTTCCCAAGCGATGAGAAATGAAAGATTCATTTCCCATATTTGGTAATGCTAAGAAAGTAACAAGAAAATACCACTTTATTTCATTTCCCATGTTTGGTTTGCTTAGGAATGTAAAACAAAGTTTGTTTAATTTTTTAAGTATACCCATATGAAATCAAATAAAAAAGAATGCTTTTAATGCTGTACTATAATTATTAATGAGGGAAAAATATTCATGAAAAATATGCATTTAATGTTGGTCTATTTTCCCAAAGTTTCCCATGAGAAGGGAAAATGAAACCCAAATAGAAAGGATAGTTACATTTCCCTCCTATTTTCCCATATGCCAGACAACCATTTCCCATGGACATACCAAACATGATAAAGCAATTAATTTCTCATCCCCAAATCTTATTTCCCATGAACCAAATGCATCTTTGAGATACATTGTTAACATCAGGAAATGGAATAGTCAGGAATCTCGAGAAAACCGGCCGAGCTGCTAAAGTAGTTAAAGTTGTGATAAATCATGTCAGTAAAATAGGTCCTATAGAAATTCCACATATCCCCAATCTCCCACTCGAACCCAGAGCTAGCTGGTTCTCCCCGAAATGCGTTGAGATGCAGCAGTTGACTAGACATCTAAGGGTAAAACATTGTTTCGGTGCGAGCCGTGAGAGTGGTATCAAATCGAAGCAAATTCTGAATACTAGATATGACCTCAAAATAACAAGGGTCTAGGTTAGCTGGAACTCTATTGGATCAAATGACAAAGAAATTGTTGAGAAAATGATGGCTTTTCCTAGTTAGCTTTGAGTGAGTTAGTTTTTTCCTAAAACTCATGCATGTTCAATTGATGTTAATGCCAATTTTGAGCGCACTTCCTTTTTTGTTTTTTTTTGGTCGGGAGCCCACTCCACAATGTAATATCAAGATATGAACTATGCATATATTGGCTCCTCGTTGATGGATTATTTCTTCTATGGTTCACCCGAATAAAAGATCGTTTAGGCATGTGATTATTATTGTACACATTTCATTGTCCATCGAAAAAATATTATCTTTTGCCTGTATATTTTGTCACATCTAAATAACCAAATATTTCTCGATACAAGTGAATTTTTACATAAATGATCTTTGAATGAGGATATAAAAAAGAAATTAGTTCAGACCATGGGAACATTTTGTAATGGGTACAACAACAACAAAAAAAAATTGGCATGGTATCTAATTGTGAGTGTAACAAAATAAATAGATGAATACAATATTTTTTATTTATTTATAAACAATGAAATGTTCATGATAATAATTAAATGCCTAAGACATTTTTTATTTGGGTGTAACTTTGCAGAAATGAACTTCTCATGACGAGCTAAAAACTAACAATTTGGATCATTAAATTACATTTTGGGGTAGGTCCAATTGCTTTTTTAACGCCACATTAACTTACTAATTGATTTAGCACTTAAACTGCTCTTGTCATAAAAGTGCCGCATCACTATATAATCGTGTTTTGCTTAAAAAATGTGTTCTTATTATGTCAACCCGCTATAAACTGGACACTCGATCCAAGCTAGAGGTGGACATCAATTCAGTCGATTCGACCACACAACTCTATTCGAATCGTATTGGCAGGTTTGGTTTGGTTTTGACCACAAAAAGTCAAACATTCTAAAACTAAACTGAACTCTAATGATTTGGTTCAATTGTAGTTTTGAGCTTTTATAAATTGACCTAAACCGAACCAAACTAGGCACTTATATATATATATATATATATATACAGTTCCATTCTATCGAGGGATCTCTTTGGGTCCCCTACAAATTTTTTTTTCAATGATCCATACCATCCATTTTTTAAGTCTACATTCATAGATCATCCTTACAGAATATTAGACAAATTGGAAACCGTTTCAACATCCAATTGTGTCCTACAAAATCAATGAACACAGTGCTTCAAGAAAGTACTTAAATTTCAATAATACAATTGAGTGGTCAAATGATATTGGATTCAAGTGAGTTTTTGTAGAGATGATCTTTGAATGATTATCTAAAAAATAGACGGTTTGGATTAACGAAATACAATGCGGAGTGAGCCCTACACGAGTGTCCCTCAAATAAGCTTATTTGAAGGATCCCTTTATGAAAGCTCATTACTCTATGAATTGGAACAATGAAATAAGCTTCTATATACATTTTTGCTTATACATATGCAATCCTCTTATTCATTACTTAGAGAGACTTGTAATTAATAGCTAGATAAGAATGTTGAAATTGAAGTTTAATGAAACTTTGAAGTTATATCTATGGATTGGAACAATGTTGGTTATCGAACCTTAAAATTTGATGGTATGTTGAATTTTTACGATGATTTGGTGTGTTGGAAATTGATAACTATGTAGGAGGTTACGGATTTTTTAGGTCATAATTAGGGTCAGTTTGGCATTGTTGTGAAAATAATCGTTGTCAAATTTGCTGTGAGAGAAATCAGCTGTGAGAGAAAGCAGTTTGAAGTTTGGTAAACTTTTTGTTAAAAGTGTTGTTGGTATTGATTCTAGCATAATCAGAAAATGATTGCTGCATAATCATTAAACCCAACGCCTCTTCGAAATTGGTTCCTGCATAATCAAAAAATCAAAGCACTTCATTAGATGATTTCCCTTATAGCTTTCTCTCACAGTAATTTTTAACAATAAATAATTTTTTCATAGTTTACCACTAAGCTTCCCAAAATTATTTAAAAATCATTTATCACCCCAAATAAGTAATGCAAACCAGCACTCAGGCTAATAAAATTGAAAAAATGCAAATAAAAACGGATTAGGCTTGACTCAAAACGCCTGAATCAAACCGTGAAACATTAATTTGGTTTGGTTTCCTCAATTAATTTTGCTAAAACCCAACCGGACCAAACAGTTTTTTTATTTTATTTTTTGATATTGGTGGAGGGGAATTCAAACACAGACTTTGGGTGCAAGCACACTTGAGTACGAGCCTCTTCGACAACAAAAAACAGTTAACCGATCCAATCTGGACTGTGTCCACCTTAATCCGAACCCTTAACTTTCGTGGTGCTGGTCTACTCAGATATTTCCGATTCGCGATCGAAAATAGCCGATATAACAAATCAAATATGCTTCCAAATGCTCAAATTAACTCTCTCTACCATCCAAACCAAACAAAGAGGGTCAAGACTTCCTCACTCTCACTCTTCACTCTTCACTCTTCACTCTCACTCTCGCTCTCTCTCTCACTCTCACTCATGAACCAATGGAGCAGCAGCAGCATCAGCTAACGAATTGCAGCACATGGTCCACTGCTCCCAAGCTCCATCATCTTCTTCACCAAAACCCCCAACGCATTGCTTTTTCCAATGGAAGGCGCCAAAAGTCGAATCAGAAGAAGAAGAGTCTGAATTGGCGGATGCGAGGGTTTGGCAATGAGACTCCGGTGTTGGTGGTGAAGGCAAGTAATGGAGGGGCAGGGACTGATGTGGTGGAGACTGCGGTCGTCGACAGGCCAAAACTGCGTCGTTTTCAGGTGTCCCAGGGTCATCCGAGCCCGTTCGGTGCCACAACGCGCGATGGTGGGGTTAACTTCGCTGTTTATTCCGTCAATGCGGTTTCGGTTACTCTCTGTTTGATTACTCTCTCCGATTTAGAGGAGGTAATCATGAATTCAATTGAAAATTTGTTGCCAATTTCTCATACTGTTGTAATCATTTGTTATGAAAACTTATTTGTCATTGCTAAAATCCCAAAAGATTGCTTTTTAGTGGCTGTGCATTTGTGTTTTGAGTTTTACACTTAACTGAACTGAAATTGAAACTTCTGGGTTGTTGAGTTTCTTAATTTGTGTTATGTACCTTGTTAATTAATCATTGATATTTATTGATGTAGGATAAAGTTACTGAGCAGTTATCTCTTGATCCTTTGACCAACAAGACTGGAAATGTGTGGCATGTGTTTCTGAAGGGAGATTTCAAAGATACACTTTACGGATATAAATTCAAAGGGAAGTTTTCTCCTGAAGAGGGACTTTACTATGACTCTTCTAAGATTGTGTTGGATCCTTATGCAAAGGTGATTGACCTCAATGAGTGGCAGTGCATCTTTTATTCATAAATTCATTTGAGTTGTGCGGCTTGTTTTCCCCGTTGTAAAATAATAAACTTTTTTGCTTCCTATGGATAACTCGTTTTTGGTTTTAACCTATGAAGACTCAGACTTCATTTTATGTTTTAAATTTGTTTAGGCAGTTATACGCAGAGGGGAATATGGGAAGCTAAGTCCTGATGGTAATTGCTGGCCTCAAATGGCCGGCACGGTACCTTCTTTTGATGATGAGGTACAGTGCTCATATGTTCTGTCTTAATTCTAATTTGGTAACAGCTCACACCTGGTTTCACTTTTATCCCTTGCTTCAGATTTTCCATTATTCTCTCTTTCTTTTTTTTTCTTTTTTCTCTAAACTTTTTCTTATACAATGTATAAATAACAATGTCAATTTAAACCTATGACTTGTATTTTCACTCCCATGAAAATCTTTGGGGAAAGTCAGTTCAAGAGAGTTATTCTTAAACAACATAAAAGTTTGCCAATGAATCATATTGCATTTCTTTTCTATGATGAATATTTTCCAACACTGTTTCTTCCATTTGATTTCAGTTTGACTGGGAAGGAGATTTACCACTGAAGTATCCACAAAAAGATCTTATCATATATGAAATCCATGTGCGAGGGTTCACAAGGCATGAGTCAAGCATGGCTGAATTGCCTGGTACATACCTTGGTTTGGTGGAGAAGCTTGATCACTTAAAGGTCAGTTCAGAGAGCTTCTAGAAAAGAAAAAAAAAGTGCAAAAGGCTTCCTAGGGATATTTATTTCATCATATAACAGGTGGTATATATGTATTCCCAACTAAAGAAGAATCATCATGTCATGTATGTGAGGATAAAGAGGAATGATCTTATTTACTACATACATGTTATTTAAGTGTTTAACCACCAAGTTATGTATTATCAACTCCAGCAGTTTCATTGTGATGATCATAAAATAATATGATACATGTTGATTTCTGGATGTTCTTATTAGGTTCTGTTCATTTTTCAGGAGCTTGGGATCAACTGTATAGAGTTAATGCCATGTCATGAGTTCAATGAGCTGGAGTACTTCGGCTACAATTCTGTCTTGGGTGACTACAAGTACAATACTTATGAATCTAATGAAAGCAAAATTTATAGAAGCTAACTTTATAGGGTATTAATCAACTAATGGGTGCTTTTTCAAAATAAGAGCACATGCACTGTGTTAAAAAGCAATTCAAAATGGGGCGTAACATTTTCAACTTTGGACTTCTTAGAATCTGGAGCAAAAGATCTTGGTGCATTGCAGTCTATTTATTGTATAAATCAATTTTCATGTGTTGCCAGGGTAAATTTTTGGGGATACTCAACTGTCAATTACTTTTCACCAATGATAAGATATTCATCTGCTGGCATACGTAATTGTGGCCGTGATGCAATAAATGAAGTCAAGTTTCTTATTAAAGAAGCACATAAACGTGGAATTGAGGTGATAGCTAATAGTAATATTATTCAGAATTCTTTCATTGAGATTTCATTTTGAAGATTTGTAAGATAGTTCTATTAATGCAGGTGATCATGGATGTTGTCTTCAATCACACAGCTGAAGGGAATGAAAATGGTCCAATTTTGTCTTTTAGAGGCGCTGATAATAGTATCTATTATATGCTTGCACCTAAGGTATAAATCTGAAATCAGTACACTTGTCTTGTACGCTTTGACTTGATACTACTTTGATACTACTTTTTAATCTTTCAGAAAGTTATAGTTTGAAAGTATTTGTTAAGGGAATGATGTTCACCTTATTGCTTCGAGTAAATTGGTTTAAACTGCAAGTGTTTTACCAGTCTCACCAATTATAACATCCGGTAGAAACCTGAAATAAGATTCCATTTTTACCATGGCATGCCCTTTTAATCTATTTGCTCATGTGGTGGGCCGATTTGGCACCTCTCTGTCCATGGTAGCTCATTCAATTTTATCAGTATCCTACTTATCCCCTTATGATTGATTTTGCACACCATGTTTCTTTTCATGAATTTTGTAGCTATTGAGTGGTCATTCCGAAATGAAGTAGCAGAACATTACAGTGCTGTTGCATTTTGTTTATAATCATATTCCAAAAATATCTACTAAAACAGACACAACAAGAGTCTGCATTGTAAACTGAAAAATTCTATCACATTTTTCTCATGCCATATTTTCTGATTCGATGTCTCTTTATACAGATTCTGGGACCTAAATCTATTTCCCCTTTTTTCTTTTTAACAGGGAGAGTTCTATAACTATTCAGGATGCGGTAACACATTCAATTGCAACCATCCTGTTGTGCGACAGTTTATAGTAGACTGCTTGAGGTGGAACATTCAAACTGCCCAATCTTGATTTTATCACATAGAATTTCCCAGCTATTGAAACATGCGATAGTGGATTTGATATGTGTGAAGATTTCTATTTACAGTTGCGGAGATAATCTGCATTGTTGAAAGCCAAGCACTACTTTCTGTTGTTCATGAAATAAATGTTTAGTGTTCAAAGATGAAACAATTAAACGAAGTGAATGGAGGGTTTTTGGGCCATATAAAGGGCTGTTGTTGGTCAGCTGTTTAGAGTTATTAAACTTAGCATATGCAGTATAAGGCTGAAAAGTACCATGGAGCACCTTTGAAAATAAAATGAAAGGGTACTGTTCCAGATAAATGCAAACTTCTTGAGTTAAGAAAGACCATAAATTACGCTTGTAAGTGTTTTTTTGATAAGATATTGGGTACCAGACCAGTGTGATGCTTTGCCACTGTTATATCTGAATTAATCTTGTTCATTTTCTTCTTGTTGTGCCTGTTATCTATCTTCTCTTCTATCATGTTTCTCCGAAACTGTGTCTCTAACGTTTTCCTTTGATCAGTTTAATATAGTTTTGGTTTCATATATATAATTTTGGACTTCGGCTATTTTTAACTATTCATGTATTTATTTTCTTTCATTGCAACCATCATCTTCAACATTCCAAAAGGTTGAATGGTCATTGTTTTTCTTTTCTGTGCAACAGATATTGGGTAACAGAGATGCATGTGGATGGGTTCCGCTTTGATCTTGCTTCTATTATGACGAGGGGTAGCAGGTTATCTGCTAGATACTGTGTGTTCCAAATCAGTTTATGCAGGAAATTGGTGTTCATTTCATTCCTTTTATTTTTGCTTCTTTGTCCACAGTCTCTGGGATGCAACTAATGTATACGGGGTTCCAATAGAAGGTGACTTGTTGACAACTGGAACCCCTCTTGCTAACCCACCATTGGTTGACATGATAAGTAATGACCCAATACTTCGTGGAGTGAAGGTTCTTACTTTAGACCTTTCTTTAATATAGCTTACATATTCTTTATCAGTATTTCTAAAATTTCTAAGGGCCATGTGAAACTGAAGTAGCCTCTTTGATACATTAAATTTACGTGCTCCAAAAAAAATTACATTTCAAGCTTCCTCAATGTCCCAATGTCTACATTGTAGAACATAGAGTATTGGATACAGTCGGCTATTCCTGTGAATGTCTAATTTTGGCTGTTAGAGCCAATGCATTAGGGGAATATGGAATTTATCTCACCTTGGTCTGTTTTTCAAAAACCCATTTAATCCATTCCGTTCTTAATCAATTTAGATTAATTATTTTAGCAAGTTTGTGACTACATGCAATGAGTAGCATCTTAGCAGTAAATCTAATGTGACATACTCATTTTTTTTTCTTATTAATCGTTAATATGCCATAAAATAGTTTGTGGCCACCTTGGCCATCTCTGTTTTTTATTGTCTATTGCAATAAAATTTGTTTCCTGAGAGATGCTTATAGACTAGAAACAGTGCCTGTTGGTGCTACTCTCAAATCGTGTACATATATTTTAAATTTTCTTCGTGCTTCCAGGAGTGTCACATTTCCTTTGTTTTACTAAAATTGTTTTGAATTTTTGCATAACACTTTCCCTTGTCATATTTGTAATCTTGTTTCTAGAATTTGGCTTGGTTATAGCGATCCTGCACATGAACTTAGCTTACTGGTTTCTATGATTCGATCCTGCGTATGAATTTACCTTTTATTGGTATCTGCTAGTATTAAAAGGTTTACTGGTTGAGCTTTCTTTGTCTGTTTTTCAAACAGCTTATAGCTGAAGCATGGGATACAGGAGGCCTATACCAAGTTGGCATGTTTCCTCACTGGGGTATTTGGTCAGAATGGAATGGGAAGGTATGTTTAGATGTTACACTGTTATACATCATTTTGATTTATCCACAGTGACTGAGATAAAGAACATGATGACAGAATAAAACACAAAATACACAAATGTGTAGGGATCCTAATTGACCCACTCTTCTTTTCCCCGCTGTTATAGAACCTGCTGAACAATTAGCTGGAAAGGATGTGCCATTAAACATTAAAACCTAAGTTGTAGCGTACATCCCTAATGGGTTTTGGATGTCCAATCCAACCTTCTGATTCTGACAAGTGACAACTTTGCTTGCTTATCGATTTCAAAACAATGTTTCACATAACTTTGCTTCAGATTTAGCAATTAAATTAGAAATAAGAGATTTCTTCCTATATCTGCTTGAAATTTCTGGAGAGCTTCATGCGTCAGAATCTCTTACAGTTCTTTCTCATGTTGTTGGCACCTCTTCATGTATAGTACTGAGTTGACTTTTCTGTATCCTATACCTAAGAATTCATCGATCTGGAATTGATTCATCAGATTGACTCTTAAACAATCTTCCAATGCAGAGATTTTGATCGTCATAACCATCTCTAATTATTCTTATTTTTTGGCATTAGCATCTCACACTTTCTGCTGGTTGATCTATCTCATCAAAATCTTTAACCAGCAAGGAAATGCATTGATATTCGAAAGGGGAACTTTGGCTTTACTTTAAAACCTCCTTTGTTGTCAGATGTCTTTATTCTCTAGAATCGTTGAGGCCTGAAACCTAACAGGTGTTCATGGTGTACTTTATAGATGAGTCATAAAGCCATTTATGCGTGCATATTGTTTTACTGTGATTTTTAGTTAAATTTAATTTGTAAATTCCTGTAACTTTCAGTATCGTGACACAGTGCGGCAGTTTATCAAGGGCACAGATGGCTTTTCTGGCGCTTTGGCTGAATGTCTTTGTGGAAGCCCTAATTTATACCAGGTAATTTAAGTTTTGCCTGTCTCTTTCAGTTGACGACGACTATTAGACCTTCTTATGTGATGTACTATTCATGTGGTCTGTTATGTCAATTCATCTATCCTCATTTCTTCTCTTGAGAAACATTTCATTTTTATCTTCCTTCATATTGTTTAAATCCTGACTCCACAAGCAAGCTTTTGAGCAGTGTTGATAGATGACATGTTGGGTAAGATTCCTACAACTGCTTTTGTGGTGGGTTGGGGCTTGGTAAACAATTTGGGTTTTGGGGTTGTGATGGTAGAGAAATAGATGTAAGCCTTCCATATTAAATTATGGCATGAAAGGAAAGTTCCCGAACTACTCAATGTGAAAATATTTGAAAAGTAAGCAAGGCCCTTTGTTCCTCATTTGTCTGAAATTCAGAGTTATGCCTTCTGAATTTAATATTTGAGAATTCTATCCCTGGAATTTAGAACACTATGTATATGCTTCTTCTTCTTCTTCATTCTCTCAGTAACACTCCTCATTATATCTTTGGACCAGGAAGGGGGAAGGAGGCCATGGAATAGTATCAATTTTGTCTGCGCACACGATGGTTTTACTTTAGCTGATTTAGTTACGTATAACAACAAACATAACCTGGCAAATGGAGAAGACAACAATGATGGAGAGAGTCATAATAATAGCTGGAACTGTGGACAGGTAAATATCGATAAACATGTATTTTCTGATAGTTGGATTCAGCTTTTGTTTGATGCCCGTGTTAATCTTTGTGATAATGTCACCACAGCTGTGAAAGCCTTATGATCATGCATCCTGAAATCTTAAGGCCTAGAGTATATCATCTGGCTTTATTCTGACATATATTGTGCCCTTTTTGTCTTTCACTTTCTTTTCACCCGTATTCCATCCTTTTTTTCCCATACTTTTCGGTTGTTTCATAATCTGTTTGATGGGAAATCTATTTCATTTTTTCTTATTCCTGCTTTTAATAGTTTGATTACCCATGAAGAAGGAAAAGATGCTTATCAGGAGCTTATGGGACACAAAAATCCCACATCTGTGGTGCTTTTGTCTTTATGTCTGGACCCATTGGCAAATGAAAAGGATTATCTTAAAAACCAGATCCTGGAACAATCTTACTGGAAAGCTACTTAAGAAGAAATTAATTTGTTCAATCTGTTGATAGAATGCACTATGGGCTTCATAGTCAAGAGCTAGACTTTGTGCTTGTATCTTAGATGTGTACTCCATGGATGTGGTACTACTTTATGACACTAATTATCATCCAGTTTAACTCAATTAGGAGGGAGAGTTCGCGAGCATTTCAGTGAAGAACTTGAGGAGACGACAAATGCGGAATTTTTTTGTGTGCCTCATGGTTTCCCAAGTAAGATGCTATCATTACGGTGCGTTTTATATTGGGACTCTTCATTTGGACTACAATGACCTCTATTTACTCATTATAACATGTCTATGTTGGCTTTGATTTCTTGTAATGTAAATCTGAGGTTTTTTTGTTTTTAAGGATGTCTGTACCCACATTCTCAATTAACTGGGAAGGGGCATGGGCATCTACAAAGTTCATGGACACCTAAATAGTATAGCATTAGAGTTAGTGTGCTTTCATTCAGTGCAACAAAATAAGGGCAATTCGTACTACCCCTACAGTGTCGAATGGATCCTTTTGAATTCTCATTCTAAAGATAACAAGAGAGCCTAAATTGTTCATTAAACTTGATTTTGCATCATGTAGTTTCTGGAGCACAATTCTATATTTCCCTGCATATATTGTTTAAACGCAGCACTTTCTAGATAGATTATGCTGAGGATTGCATTTACTTTTTGTCTGCTTACTGACTAACATATTTCATTTTATCTGTTATTTACAAGGGCGTTCCAATGATATATATGGGTGATGAATATGGTCATACAAAAGGAGGAAACAACAACACATATTGCCATGATAATTATGTATTTTTCTACACCTTTGTCCATACTCTTTCTGTCAAACCCTTTTCTTTATTTATTATGGTTGTTGCTGTGCTGCAGATTAATTACTTTCGGTGGGATAAGAAGGAAGAGTCCTCATTGGACTTTTTCAGATTTTGCTGCCTTATGACCAAATTCCGCCAGTAAGCATCTGTATCATGATTGCAATCATTTATACTTTGCTTTCTGACAGACGTTTGTATCTTCTTATTTAATTTGAGTTATGCAGGGAAAGCGAGTCACTGGGCTTAAATGACTTCCCAACAGCAGAGAGGCTGCAGTGGCATGGTCATGCTCCTGGGGTACCAGACTGGTCTGAAAGAAGCCGCTTTGTTGCCTTTACTCTGGTATTAACCAATCTCACTAATGCAATTTAGAATCAAATCTTAATTAATATATCTCGTTTATTGGTGAAATGGATATAAATGGAAGATTTCACATTTCCACGACCCCACTATGCCTTCATAAATAGGCCCTCAACTTAAGTCTTCATTAGATCACCATTCTATATAGGTACAGTCATAAATATATGTATACTATGAACCTAGACCATCGATAAGTTGAATTCTTGTTTAAATGTATGGTTGAGACAATCTACGAATTAGGCTGGATAATGAATAGTATTTATACTCACATGCAAACCTTGTCTAAGAAATTGCCACGTTTAGCAGCATGGGCATCATAGGAGTAACAGGTTTTTGTTATTATTGAGATTAATAGTTTCCCTTTTGGATCTCATTGGTTTGTTTTGAGTTTTGGGGGTGTAATTTTGAAGTTTACTATTTTACTGGTATGTGACGACACTACGTGTTGATCCAGATGGACTCAGTGAAGAGAGAGCTGTATATTGCTTTCAATGCCAGCCATTTACCCGCAACTATTACACTGCCAGAGAGGCCTGGATACAGATGGGATCCCTTGGTAGACACCAGCAAGCCTGCTCCATTTGACTTTCTTTCTAGTGACCTCCCAGGAAGAGATATTGCAGTTAAACAGTACGCTCACTTTCTTGATGCCAATTTATATCCTATGCTAAGTTATTCTTCAATCATCCTATTTCTCTCTCCCGTCGATCCTTAGCTTAAAAGCACAGGTGCAGAACCCATATGCCTTGAAGATATAACCACAAAATAAATTAGTGCATATTTATAGCCTTGTATTATGAACCGAGTCAAACAAATGACAAAAAGGCAGTAAATAGTTGCAAGTAGAAGAGATTTTGTGGAAAGTAGTTCACAAAATACTGTTGGAAGAGGAAAGTTTTGTGAAGTTGTAATTTGGGGGGAAATCATGCTCAGATTTCTGACACGTCAGAAAAAAATAAAGATAAACAATTATTGTTCACATCTTGTAAATTTCAGTATGATGTGGCAGCTCAAATATTAAGAAATTGTGTTTAATTTTCACATTACAATCTTATTTTCTTCAAATTGTTTGTTTGTTTCAATGATTTTCTCCGTGTGAGTAAAGTTATTATTTGGTGTTCACTATGAGTGAATGATTTGGCCAATGTGAATTTATACTAGGTGGGCATAGTCTAGTTCTCACCCCAAATCGGAATCAGAACTATTCATCCAGTCTGGTTTGCTCATAAGTTGGGTTGCTTTCTGGTGTTGGACCGGATATATATAAATTTGTTTGAATTAAATTATTATTTTTTCACAGAACCCAACATTTTTTTTTTGGGCTTAAAAATTCACAAATGGCCAAATTTCAAATTTCAAATAAGAGGTGATTGTGCCAAGAAAAGAGAGGTGATTTCGATTTGGGCTTGAGGAAAGATTAGTTATAAGCTTAGAAATTTAGTATTAGGTTTAAATATTTTTATTAAAAACTTTTAAAAAATACACAGCCGCTCTAATTAGGCCCCATTCGGTTTTTTCACTACGAGAATTAGAACTGGAACCAAACCAAATTGGTCCGCTTTAATTTATAGTCAACTCAGTCTGATTTTTTATCAGCCCGGTTTTTTCTGGTTTGAATGCCATGTTACACTCAGCTGCTGTAAGGAAGTTATCTAAGTCCTTTGTGTAGGTGGATCACTGGCATAATGGCATTGCTTTCATTTGTTATTTGCAAAGTAATAAATAGAATATTTTCTATTTTATTTGATTTGGTAAAGAGTAAATCAATCCCACTCATCAAAAGCATGAAAAGTAAATTGGTCATTATGGAGATGTTAAATTGCCACATAGACATTAAATTTGCCACGTCGATATGAAATAACAATAATAAAAGGTTAAAGTTACTCCAACCGAGTAGTTAAATCCTACATGAATTTGAAGACGGGAAAAGAGATGTCAAAAGTAAATTTTTTCATAAGTATCAAATTGCCACATAAGCCATGAAATTCAATTTAACAGTCAATGAATATTTAGTGGCTATTGCCCTCATTTTTGTGATGACGCATGAATTTAACGACGGACTGGATTGATGAACAAATTGTTGATCAATTTCGTATCCAAGAATTAAGGTGAGCTAAAACTTAAAATCCAATTAAACCCAAGCATGCATGATCCCTTTTTGTTTTAATTTTATAGGACCAATGATCGAATTTGATGCTTATAACATGTCGTTGTACCGTGGTATATGAAATTCAATATATTATGTGTAGTTTAACATATAGTTCAACTAAGGCAAAATCTTGCCAAACTTCACTAACCCTCAGATATTAGATGAGGACATTTTCTCAATAATAATCAATTATAATATCATGACATCTAATTTACTTTGTAGCCTTATAGAAGTTAAGAAATTGTATTGATAAGAATTAAAAATAACTTAAAGCATGTTAACAAATGTGTCGGCAATATCAATCTCAAGTATAACAAACATGCTGGGAGAAAAACAAGGGGAAATAATGTTTGGTATCGGGTGAAGGAAGTTGAGGTTCCACCCCAAAACCAATTGACTATGGGAGAGTAACTCAACTCCTTATAAGCCCTTGCTAAATTTGTTTAACTTTCTAATATGGGACATTTTTCAATTCACATTCTCACATCGCACAACTGTTGGACATTGTGTGATTTGAGCCACAATATTTCTGTAATTTCCAATGCAGTCAATTAATTTGAAGTAAAGTAATTATCTTATATTTGCAAAAGAAAGGCGAACTAAGTTGAGCACTCAAAACCAACCAAAGTATATATATATATATATATATATATTTTTTCAGAAGATTCATTGTTCTGTATTCTTAGGCAGGTTGGGACAAGGTTATTCAGCAGAAGTTTGGCCCGATTAAGTAAGGTTCGAGACGGTACAGCTTGTATTTTTAGGTAGGCTGAGACAAGGTTATTCAGCACAATGGGTTAGGCTAGCGCGAGGCTCGTCGTGGGTCATGTTGGCCAGTTTAAAGCCCATTTATTAAATTATATTTATTTTAGAGATATTATTGTATTTATATTTTAAATTCAAGTCTATTTCTTTTATCTAATAATATATTTCAAAATTCAATATTCTCTTTATAAATAAAATAATAATTTTTTTAACCTGAATAATATTCTAGCCCTTTTTTATTTTGAATGTAATTCAAATAAAGTCATTCACTTATTTTTCCAACAAATAATAATCTTATTTTTACAACACATAATAGTATATATATAATTGTAAAAAAGATTGAAATAAAATTGATAAAAAAAATAAGGTTTTTTAGGTTTTAGACATAAAAAAAATTTCACTTTTGGAAAAAGCCAAAGCTTTTTCAAAAAAGACAAAAAAAATCGCTTAACTTTCAAATTAAAGACATGCAAATGTATTAGATTCCTTAGGAAATCTAAAAATAAATAAGGGCATTTTTGTCCATTTTTGCTTCTTTTAAAAAATTTCTCTCTCCTTTTGCTTTTTCCAAAATGTCCCAAAAAAATAATGCAATACATAAGTTGAGCTTAAGGTGGGCCCATATCGGCCCATTTAATGGCCCAGAACGAGTCCGGCCTAGTCCCATTTGAGTTGGGACCGGACTTAATGATTTTCATAAATGGACGGATTTAGCCTAACTTGTTTATTAAATAGGCCGTCTTAAAATGGGTCGGGCCTGCCCGACACGACCTTTTGACACCTCTTGCAGTCAAACCAAAAAGTTTAGGATTTATTGGGATCCATATATATTATAGAGATGGTTAGCAAAGTAATAAGTGGCAACACTCATACAGTTCCACCCACTTCTGTCTCTGGCTTGGTGGTGTTGGAGAGACCATAGAGCACATTAAGGTAGGCTCATCCTATGAAATCGACCACTCCAATCTAAGCTTTCCTAAAACCGACCACTTCATTCCAAGCTCTCCTAAAATCGACCACCGTATAACAGCCCAAGAGTCACAAGTAGTGGGAGAGTTACGGGTGCTGCCAATGGAGCAATGTGAAAGAGACGAAGGGGTTGGAGAAGAGTGAGAAAGACATAGGAAATTTTGAAGCTATTGAGTTTGTGTCCTAGTTTATCTAACCTTTAAAGATGTACATTTTATGTTGTTTGACCTTTTTATAATGAGAAGAGCAAACGAAGTTGAGTTTGAAGCTTAATTTTTTATCGCATAAAAAAAACTTTATTTATTTTTATTGCATGTACATGTACAAGTTACTCACGACGTGACAATTCTAATTAAATTTTTTAAAATTGGGCATTTCTAACATAACAAATTTCGTGAGGTTTTCTCACACATTGGTTCCATTTGTTGACATCTTTAGAACTTAAACACATTTATTATTGAGTAGAAGTGAGGTTTTTTAAACATGTCGGGCCTTTTGAATGAGGTTATATATAATAAGCCTTAAAAAGTGATGATTATTTGATTATTGAGTTGGATACACAATCACATTTATTGTTCCAATATAGCCAAAAAAAAGAGTCAAAAATGAAAAACTCATAACCTAATTTCCACAAAAATTTAATAAAAAAGAAATATATAAAGGAAGAGAAGATGAAGAAAGAAGAAGAGAGAAGAAGCATATTGGAGGGAGAGAGAGAGAGAGAGAGAGAGAGATGGATACATGGAGAATATTGAAGAGAATAACCTTTGAGAAGATAGTAGAGAAGAACCCTAGGGAGAATAAAATGAAAATGATTTTTCACGTGAACTTGTATGTTCTTTTTCCCTAACTGTATAATTAAGTGTGTATCATCTAAACTGGGGTGTGTGAGTTGTATTAGTTAGTTCGGTAAGAAGAGTATTAAGAACCCAACTTGTATAAAATAGTCAGGTAATTAAATAATATAAGTTGATACCAAACTCCTGACATAGACTATTTACTCATATTCAGAGTCTAATATGATGTACCAAACGAGTAAATTGGTTGTTTTAATGAGTTCGAGTACAATTAATTCATAGGTTAAATTCGATTAGGGTCATAATTCATGGTGTAAAACTGTTGAAAATCTTAATTAGAATCTTAGTAAATAGAAGATACTTACGGCCCATGGGCCATGCCCACAGGCCAGATGGATGATTTGGCTTCTGGAGAAATCTAGAGACCCACAGAAACCTCTCCTCCTTCCTGCCTTTTACAGAGACATACTCCTAACCCCACCCAAAGCTCCAGACTTTCAGGTTGTCTCTTTCCACTCTCCACCAATCCAATCAAGTTAAATCCTAAAACAGTCAAAAATCAGCAGCATCCCAATTTTCATAATTCTTTAGGATCACAAACGCAGTGCAAAAATCATCCATGGAAGACCACTTTGTCTCAGAAGGAATGCAGATGAAGACGATGAAGAAGAAGAGGAAGGAGGTGGAGGAGCTTGACCAAGTCAACGATGACTTCTCCGACTTCTCTCTTTCTTCCCCTGCCAGAAAGATTCGCCGCCTGGTATGCAAAAGTTTCAATCTTTTCTGCTTCTCTACTTCTCTTTCAGGCTTCTCTTCCCAATTCTGTTCATTGTTATAAGTCAGTATTTTCTGTGTCATTATTGATGATATAGGATGCTCATCTGCCACCCATTATGGAGGAAGAGGAGGCTGAGTTTTCATTTTCAGCTGCTCAGAATCAGCTGAAATCAGAGGCTCCAATTATTGAGGGATTGCCCTCAGAAAACCAAGAAAAGGCCATTGTGCTCTTCAGGCCTGTCAACAATACCCCAGTCTTCTCTCTCCGTTCTGACTTGATTTCTGGCTTTAAGGGTATGTTTGGCAATTACCCATTTGGTTTTATTTGTTTTGAATGATTTCAGTAATTGATGATATGGGTTATTTGGTTTTGCAGACCAATTTCTGCGCTCCAGCCATTTTGGTCTGAGATCGTCAGCTGAGGAAGATGATGAGGCAGTGCAAAGCAACAGCAATCAGTGTAAAGCTGTTGTTCCTTGGGTTCCCAGTCATCTATCTCCTGCACCATCAATGGAGGTTTCACAAGCAGACCCTCCAGAGGAGCTGATGGAGGCTGAGGGGATGGAAACAGCAACAATGGAGATTGAAGAAGAGAGCCCAGCAGCAGGGCAAGCCATGGCAGATGGGTATGGTGGTGGGATGTGGACAAGTAATGAAGGCTTTCCTCAGTGGCAGCAACAGCATTGTATGATTCCACAGCCTCCACACAACACAACCACACCCATCACATGGCTGCAATGAGACCCAAAGGCACAGGGTTTCTGGGTTGGAAATTTGGAGGGTGCCTCATTCTTTTTATTGTAGTATTTTCAACTAGGTTATATTTATATATAGAGGTGTTTTTGCTCACAGCAATCTGTTGAAACACCTAAAAAATAGTGTTGTAATGTTAATAATTGCAGTGTAGGAACTTGTAAAAGAATGATTTGCGTGTATTATGGCTTTAATGATCCAGTTCTAAAGATTAATAATCTGGTTTGGAGTTGCTTCGGAATAGATAGACTCTAGGGCTTAGTTTTGGCTTTCATAAGAACTATCTTGAACTCAACTCAAATTCAGTCCAAGCCGAGCCACCGATGAGGTGTGCTGTGCAAAGAATTATGTGATCTCTAGGCCTTAGTTTTGTTCGTCATGGGCACAAGGGCTTAAACTGTACTGTGCTGTGCAAAGGATTGCATGATCTCTAAATCGTAAGGAAGAGTCCTAAATTTCATAGAAATCAATTTAGTTTAGAATCTTAAAAACTATACACAAAATACGCAGTTCAGTTAATACAATTCGGTATTTGTCCAGTTCTGTTTAACTCGGTCCAATATGGTTTACTTAATATGTTACTCAGCTAATAACAATGTTTTCTAGTGATCTCTAATTTTTACTTCGGAAAGGGAGATTCTAAGATCAAATCTCTCTGGTGACCCCTAGTTTTTACTTCGTCGGAGGAGATTCTAAGATAAAGCCTGATTCTAGATCGCATCTTGACCCTGAGTTTTTACTTCATCGGAGGAGATTTTAAGATCAAGTCTTTACTTTGTCCGAGGAGATTTTAAGATCAAATCTCTCTAGTGACTCCGAGTTTTTACTTCATCAGAGGAGGTTTAAGATAAAATCTCTCTAAGCAAGGGCCTTGTAGCTGAATTGGTAAAGAGCGTTTACCCCTGCACCAAGGTCTTAGGTTCAATTTCACTCTTCCCAATATTGCTTTTATAAAAATAAATAAATAAATAAATAAATAAACACAGATCAAATCTCTCTAGAGGACAGTTACATTTGTTTACACAGCATAACTTTATGAATCAAAACTATGAGAACAATGGTATAAAAAATGGGATAAGTGTAAACACCCAAATAAATTGATTATAAATATGCACAGGGAGTTTGACGAGGTTAATACATTATTGAGGAGATTCTCATCTATATTCTAACAGAGATACATGGAAATGGGAAAAATAAAGGCTATGTAGAAGTCTGATGGGGGTATCCTTCTATGTCGTTCCCCTCTATTCTCTTCTTGTCCTTCTAGCAAAATGGCAGTTCCTATGGCCTGAACAACACGTAGCTCTTCAATGACTGCCGATCGACTTCACTATTTTAACTCATAAGAGAACTATAGAAGAGCTAGTCTCCTGAGACATATGTCTTCTGTGCATAGTATTTCTTTTCGCTCTCTGCCTTTTTCGCATTGCGTTTCTGCATCAAAGACAACAGGAGGAAGAACTCTATCAGAACTTAAGAAATAAGACTTTTTGCACATGCAAAAGATATGGTCAAGACGTGTTAAAACACATCACTAAAAGAGGTGCAATACGTTAATGAGCTTTATTAAGAAAGGCTATACTGGTTTAAAGATTAACACCAAATAAGATAATCTCAAGAGAACATGCCAGAACTCCTTATAATCATGATATAGGATTTAACCCAACACAAACAAAGATGGCCACTTTTCTTGTATAAAAGTTATTAAATATGGTTTCGTATATATCTCTTGACATTTGTAGTGCATACAAATTACAATCAAAACGACAGATAAAGATTTTTAAGTTACCATGTAAGCATCATGATTTGCAATTATCCTCTGTGATACTGATGTTGTTGTTATATTTTTGGGGCTTTCAAGTAATTTGAAAATCCCCATGCTCTTGGGAACTGAATAAGGATCACTTTCACCCTGCACCATAAAATAATCCCATTCAATAAACCAAGTCTCAGCTGTAAACAACAAAGTTCAATAGTGATCAATTTTGAAAAAAGATCCATCAACTTACAGTAAACAAGGAGTTGTACTCGGAAACTGTCCCGTGCACAACCAATGAAATGTTGAAAGTCGTTACCTGAAAAATGCAAGAATATAAACCTCAGATACAGTGATTAAAACATCTAAATCAGGCATTGCATCAGAAAGATTACACTATTAACAAAATGCAATGAGTCAACAATGTGTATGCAAAAGAGAGGGATCGGGGGAGTGAAAGATGATAGGGTGATAAAATACAATGACTTGGTACACAATAAAAAGATAATCTGATACATTTACTCACCATGTCCATGGTAACTTCCCAAGGAGCACCAATGATGACCTCATCAACATAACGGCAACCCAATACACTAAGACTACGTTCGTGTAAATGCATAATTGGATGGTGCCCTCTGTGTTCACTGAAAGTAAGAAAATTTTAATTAATTTTTCATCCTTTTACAAGTTTACGCTTTTTGACCAAGGTAGACAGGAAGATAAAAAATTTATACTCATCTTCTAAGTATAAAGATAGAAAGAGAATAAAATTTTCAAGGTGTAAGCATACCAATGAATGAATTGATGTCAACTCAAGAAAATGGACATACCTCACAGTTTCGTCATTGTGGATGCCAACGAGTAGAAAGTCTCCAAGCTGCCTAGCATTCTTGAGGATCTGAGCAAGCACCCACAAATGAAATATGGCCTTCATATAATAAATGATGAGAAAGCGATTTTACAGCTCTTCATATAGAAAAGGGAGAATGCTGTAATGAAAACTCCACAGTATGGAATTACCAAACCGGAGTCATTATGAATGTCACCTGGCAACATTCAGCTGTTCAGATACAGCATACACCTTATGTGTTGCCAGAAGGTCAAACTTAACCCACAGGCTTCAATGGGTACCCTTACAACTAATAATTAGCAGACTAATATAACGATCCACAACAGCATTTCATATATTAATGCAATGGTAGAATCTATTTCTCTCTTAAAGCAATGGCACTAAATCATGAAAGATGGTGAGTGCTAGAGCAATACCAGATTGAAGATAAGGACATGTCACCTTAGAGTGCATCAATGTTTTAAAAGGCGAGGCGTAGAGATGAGGCATTTTTAGTCTGCTATGCGAGGCGTAAGCCTTGAAGCAGTGAGGCGTAAGCCTTTTGAACATTAATTTAATTTAATAAAAAATATATATAAATAATACAATATAGATAAATTGTACTACTAATTCTTATTGAGCCAAAATATTCTATCAAATATAAGTACTAATTGTCATTCATGCGTAATAATCAATTCCAAAACATAAAATACTTATTCAATATCAAAAGAATGACTCAATTCATGCATCCCACTCCTCATCACGAAACATCTAATGCTATGATATTTAGCATTTATGTGTAGACTTGAGTGTTATTTTTAGTGGGTTTTATGGATATTGTGTTGTTTGGAAAACAAAAACATATATATATATATATATATATATATATATATATATATGAATCTAGCACAAAGAGAATTGCATACCAAAGGAAAGAGAGGATTCAACTTAGGGAGAGAATTAAAATTAATACAGATTATCGCATTAGGGATATACATAGGTCCATTAATGTATTTATTTAGAAGGGAAAAATAAATAATAATAATAATAATTCAAAAAAAGGGAAGTATCGCGTTAGGGATATATGTCAGGCCCAAAAAAAGAGCGTTAGATATAGGTCTGTATGTTAAATATATTACTAAAAAAAATTAAAACTAAAAAATGATTTGGGTGCTTATCAAACGCACGCTCCTTTTAAAGGGGGTGCGTTAAAATCAAAACAATGCGTTCAACTTAGTTTTGGACTTTGCAACGACGCCGTTCCATTGAAAAAAAAACCTAAAAAAGATACACGCTGTCATCTTCTTCCTTGCGCAGATGCGCTTCGCCGACCAACAAAGCGGCGCTTCACAACGCCTCTGTACGCTTTGCAGTTGACGCGCACGCTAAGCGTGCAAACGGCTAAACAAGCAGACGCCTGAGGCAATTTGCTACTGCCTCGCTCCGATGCGCGCTCTAACGCGCGCCTACGCATGCCTTTGAAAACATTGGAGTGCATTATAACAAAAGACCATCATGAAGGCTATTTATAAACTACTTTGAGTTTATATTGGAGCCAGAAAACATCTAGGATAAGGTAAAAAAATGGTCACTCCTAGGTACACCTACAACTTTGAAACTAGATGCAAAATAGGAAAATGTACTACAAAGATTCAACTTGAAACCATTAAAAAAAGAGAGTAAATGTTTGCAAGAGTAACTCATAAATATAGTTGTACCTCAACATGTCCAGCATGAAAGAGATCAAATGCCCCATCAATGTACACAACACGAGCATTTGGTCCAGGTCCCTGAGAATATGGAAGGTCTCATCATGGAGAATCAAAAAACACATTATGCCCAAAAAAACAAAAAGCAAATTTTACCCTTCCTATTTTATCTCTACAAAATAAAATATATACGAAAGAAAATGAAACCTCAATTCCAAGCTACGGTGAAAAGTGATTTACTATGTTATCCAAGAAATGGGAATTACAGGGTGACTTCTTGGTCTTTACATGTACCAAAAAGAGGTCTGTTTGTTCATTTTCAAAGATACTTATTCTCAAATGTCACTAGATGCATTGGAGCACAAGATCCTCAAGAGGAGCATTGTAAGATATGAAATACTAATTACTTTTGAAAAACAAGTTAAAATTAAAGGTGCCAAGATAGCATGTGAGGCAAACCTTTCCATTAGAGAATTGCACAATCCGTCGAGATGTTGGTAGAAACTGAGATAAATGGGCACTCTTCGGTTGACTTTCTGGGGTTTTAAACATGGATGTTTTGTTTTGATCTTCACCACCATTTGTATCCCTTAAAGAAGAGAGTATCCTCCCTACATGATTATTGTTAGACCAACTTAAAATAAGAAAATGTTTTCGGTATGCAATTTTTTAGACGTCTAGGCAGATCGTTGATCAAATGTCTTCACTTCTAGCAAGCTTGACCGTAATAGAAGTCACAAGTGGAATTTCATAATAACAAAAGCAGTCTGAGGGAGATAAAGAGAATCATAGTACCTACAATATCTGTGCTGGAGACACCTTCAGTTCGTTTAATCTGCTTGTAGCGGCCAGCTTTTTTTGCCAAGGCATAAGCATCAGTTCCATCTGGCAGCAGGCAAGGATCATCACCATGTATGATATAGTCAATCTTATGCTCATTGAAGAGTCTGCTCATGAATTGCTCAGTAATTTCATATGGAGCTTTCGGTATGACTTCATCTACCCACTTCAACCCACTAACAAGAACCAGTCTAGAAAGAACTTCAAATTAGATAAGAATAACTAGTTGTATGTATTGCATACAACGATCTTATTAAATTTTATCAAAGGCCAACTAAATTGTGCAGCAGGAGATTATACAACAGTCGCAAGAGTTTCTATTGGAACAATACAAAGTATGGATGGACCAAATAGTTCATTCTAATTCCAAGGTTGCTGAATAACACTATTAAGGAAACTAACTCTGCAAAATATGTGGATAAACTGCTTCATATCCATTTATAACAACATAATCTGTAACTTAAGTTAGTAAATAAGTAACAAAAGGTCCAACTCGAACTCACATAGGAATGTTTTGGCATTCCAATATAAACATGTGTTCTTGAGAATGAGTGTGTTATCGTTGATATTTATGTGCATAAACACTAACCTCTCTTCCATGGATAAAACAGGTGGACCTTTATTGGCAATGATCTCCTCATCACTAACAACACCCACCACCAACTCATCTCCCAAAGCCTTGGCTTGCCTCAAGGCATTGGCGTGGCCATAATGCATGAGATCGAAACACCCATCCATGTAAACACGAATGCGCTTCTTCTCACATTTCTTCTTATGGAAAATCCCAGAATCAGACCATAAATAAGGCAACTGAGGAACTGTGATTCCACCAAAATAGCTGGTGGACAAGCCGAGTAAGGCAGCCGTGAGCATTAGACCACCAAATACATGAGGGTGATTGTACATTCCATCCCAAATCCAATTGTTAGTTTCATATTCCATGTTGCCACACTTTTTCCTCTGCTTTATATTTTCTCTCAGCTCTACTTTCTCAGTAAGAGGAGACACAAAACCTGAAACCACAATGGCACAAAGAAAATCAGAAATCAACATAGCAGAACAATTGCAATATATTTTTGTCTACTTCATACAAAATTCACATTGGTTTTCTTCCTCTAACGTGAGATTTAAACTTCACAGAAATACAAGATAAATGAAAAACACTAAACAAATCTAGAGCTTGAAAATACCAAAATACACCAAAAATATGTCCAAAAGAAAAAAATGCAAATAATAAAGAGAATTTGGGAAGTATATTATTTGGAAACTGTGAAGAGGCGGTGCAAAGGAAAATCATTGAAAAGTTATTCACTTGGTTCAGCAATAAGACAATTCTGTGAAATTAAGGGATGCAAATTCTAAGCCCATCGAGAAATTAATGCTGCATGGAGAACCAAAGATTCAAGAGAATCGTTGAGAAAATTCCAAATACAAAATTTCATTCTGAATCTAAACAACAAACCCACCTGAAATTCAGAAATAATTGAAAAGAAATGGGAAGAGATGTTATGGAATATAAAAAAATCTAATGGTAAAGTAAAAAAGAGAAAATGGGAAGAAAACCTGGGCAAAATGGAATTGAGAAGTTCAAGGAAAAACAAAATCCGAAATGAAAAATATCAATGAATTGAGTATTTATTATGCTGACCCAGATCTAAAATAATGGTTCTTTTACAAGAAAGTTGGAAAATTTACCTTTTTTGTGTTCGAGCTCTGTGTCTCCTCTTTGCTTCCTCTCTGGTTTTTGGGTGGCCTTGGAATTGAAAATGGGAAATGAAATGAAACAAGCCAAGCAAGCCTATTTCTCCAAGTTTCTTTCTTACAAGCCTCTCTGGCTTCAAATAAATCTCTCCTTTTTTATATGACTGAATTAATGCCACAGGGTGAGCCCGGGGGGCCGGCCCCACTTGCTCCTCATGACCTCTTTCGTCCTTCCATGTGGACCAGAGCTGCAAGCTATGTGCTTGGCTAGCATTTTACGTGCACTATTTGTATTCCCCTTTTCTTTGGGACTTTGAAGTGTTATTTAAGGATCTGTCGTTGAATTGTCACTGTTAATAATTTATAGTTCACACATGCATGTCTTCAGATATTTTTCTTGTAATAACTCTCGAGAAATGCAACGGATTTATAGTTTAAATGGTTAAAAAATATTACTTTTGTACTCGAGTTTTTAGGTTTGATTACCCTTCGCTCATTTTGCTCTCGAATCTCCAAAATCTTAAGACTCACTCTGGATATTAGGCTGAACATGTATGTATTAAATACTCTCGTTTCATATGAACTTTTCAGTTATATGGAACGATATCATATTTAAACAAATTATATTATTTGTGTAATATACACGTATATACATATTTTCACCTACTAAAAATTAATAATATTAAAATATTATGTAACGGCTGAATATTTCACATAATGTACGTGTTCAGTAGTTTACTTAATGCAGAAGATTTCGTTTAGTATTCTAGATCAAACCTGGTAGGCAAGATGAAACACATGGATGCTATTTTGTTTATATTTTTAATGAATATAGGTTCTTGACTCTTCAGCACGTTGTCACACTAATTATGGTTAATCATACCTTTGACTTACAGCTAGAACGAAACATACATGCAGTAACAAGACAAGTTCCCTCATCTTCCTCATGGTCTCACAATCTCCATTCATGTCTCCAATCTCGTCATCAGGGCCGTCTCTGAGATTTTGAGGGCCCTGTGCGAAACTTAAATTGGGGTATCGAATAATCTAATACGAAAATACTATAAAAATTTGCCATAACTTAATGTCATAAACAATTTTTTTTATAACTAAAATTCACCATCAATAAATATGCAATGACAATCAAAAATCAAGTTCATTAAAATTTAAATGTTTCCATTTGATAAAGTTAAATGTTAGGTACAATTGCCCTTATAAGGTCCTTTGTTGCCTCCAATAAGTAATCTGTGTTTAATAGAAGAAAAAAAATTGGCAATCACAAATTAAAGAATAGTTGCACACAAATGTCATTAACAAATTAGAGAAATTGATGAACAATGATGATTACTTACTAGAAAATCAGAGTTTAAGAGAAAAAAGAAGTCATGAAGTTTTTTTCATGGTGTTTTGAATGAAGAAAGTACTTTTCTTAGAGGAGAAAACCTTTTTTACTTTATTTTTAAGAACGTTTGGGGGATATATCATATATATTCCTCATTTGGTGTGGTTAAGCTTCCACGTTGCCTGTTTGTAAAAGACTTTCTGTTTTTTTATTTTATTTAAATTTTATAATTATGTAAAGTTTGAATGCAAAAATAATATCAAAAAAGGCTAGCCAGTAGAATGACCTCAAGGAGCATCAAACTCAGACCCTTTTGCAAAAGATACATGCGCTCCATCCAACTCCCCTGAACACACTGTTATGCAAATATCCATACCCTATACTATATATACGATTCATATAATATTAATATATATATATATAATATAAAGAAATTTTTTTTCGGGGGCCCTGTGCTTTAGCACCACTTGTACCACCCCAGGCCGCCCCTGCTCGTCATCTATTGGTTTTTTTGTTTCTCTTTGAGTTCGTTGATGAATTAGTGATGAGACAACCCCAATAAAAAAATGGTTTCAAGCTTAAATTGAATAGAACTCATTGAACAAAAATAAACCCAAATCATGCCAATTATTTTATTCGGTTCAGTTTTTTATTTTAAGATTAAATTAGACTGAACTGAATTATGTCCACCCCTACTATGGAGTCTTTATTGTGTATTTTGTTGATTCTTTCAACTATGTATATTCATACGTGAGTTAGGTCAATTGGACAAGAGAGTGAGTCTATCATGTTGCTCCCAAGTTCGAATCTCCTTCTTATAGATTAGATTAATTTAAAGTTGTTTAGATTATGGCTTATATCAAAGAAAAAATGCCAATAATTAATTTAAAAAGAAAAAAAAAAACAAAGAAAGCCTTGAGATTGATCTCATGTTTCGTCCACAAAAAAGATTGATGTCACGTGAACTCTCCGTGACATCTCACAGCCACTCGACTGCTCCGTCACTTTAACAGGCTTAGCAGAAGGCCAGTAGAATTCTGTTTCTGAGTAGTCTTAAGAAAAGCGCTTCAGTGTGCAGCGCTTGAGATCCGAACCATCAATGGCGTCAAGCAAGACTTTGCTATCAGCAACAGCCGCAGTTATATTAGCAACGTCTCTCTTCTGGACCTTAACTTCGTCTTCATCATCACCTTCTTCGGCCGACTCTATCGCCTTCATCAAGAAGACCATCGATTCCAACAAGATCGCCATCTTCTCCAAGTCCTATTGCCCGTATTCTCATCCGCTCTATTTCCTTTCATTATTTCTTGTAAATTTGCATGCACATCATCTGTTTGACTTAATTCAGACCCATTTCCTAATTTCATTTAAAAATAATCTGGAATAGAATAAATCTTCGATTGATTTATGTAGAATGAGCCCTTTATTGATTTTGTTGCCATTGAAGGGCTTCTGGGTTTTAAGGAAATGAGTATTAAAAATCAAATTTTGGGTTTTACACAATGTTGTCTGTGATTTAGATTGAGCTTGTGTACATTAAATTCGCTTCTATTTTTTTCCCTAATTTTTTATTTATTTGGGTAATTTGCAGGTACTGTAAAAGGGCAAAAGCTGTTTTCAAAGAGTTGAACCAAGTACCCTATGTAGTTGAGCTTGATGAGAGAGGTATAGTTACTTAAACCTTACTGATTCTTTCAAACTGTGCATGAAAAGACATAAAAAAGTAAGGAGCTTGTTGCTGAAATATGTGATTGGTGCAAAATTGACTTTATGGTAGAAACCAATTTGATGAAATGACACTTAATTAGAGTAGTAAACTTCTTGTTGAGTTGTATGAAGGTGCATTAATTGTTCAATCTTATAACTACTAGACAGTACAAGCTTGCATGAACTTCCAGATTTTTTGCTTAGAATTTGCTTTTCAGGATTGCAGGTTGTGAATGTGAGATATTAGCTTGAATTTGCATTCAGGAGAATAGTTTGCGAACTCAAAAATGCTTCTTGTAGCAGCACCCTTTTGACAGCTTTGTGCAGTTTTCTTTGATATTTGAAGGCGTATATGCCTGTGTTGTGTGCATATACATGTACCATTTCCACTATTAGTTATTGATTGGAGATGGCAATGTGTTTCTTTCAGCTGACGGTCGAGATATCCAAGATGCTTTAGGTGAGCTTGTTGGGAGGCGTACTGTACCACAGGTGTGGGTGAAGGGAAAGTACATTGGGGGCTCAGATGGTAACTGGTTTTCCTTTCAAAATATTTTGTGTTCATTCTCTTTGTTTCTGGAAAGTTGATTAAACCAGGGAATTGCTAACAACTGATAAATATGCTGTTTTTTAGATACTGTTGAAGCATATGAAAGTGGAGAACTGGCAAAGCTTCTGGGCATTGAGGTCCAGCATAGGGAGGATCTTTAAATTGAATCATCAATGATCAGAAACTGGTAGCTGAATTCGTAGAGAAGTTGAATGTAGTGCTTATGAAATAACTCCTTCTATTACATGCGGGGGGAGTAATGTTTGCACTTTTTCATTTAGCTTTGCTTTTTTTTTTTTTTTTTTTTTTTTTTTTTTTTTTTTTTTTTTTCTGGTTACTTATTTTAGTTTTTTACTTTTGAGAATGATCTCTTGGATAAAATTGTACTCGTAGTTGATGGACTGCTGTCTGCCTCTTCACCTCTACTGCGATTTGAACGTTATATTTGTATTTCAGTATAACATTTTCCTCTTTTTTTCCTCTTGGATAAAATAGTCACATTGGCACTTACTGAGACTAGTGCTCCTGTCTACTAAACATCAGACTTTCACTTAGATGTGGCACCAAGAACTTGGGTTACCTTCTCTTAGCTTGTATTATGCCTAATCGCGGAGCAAAATCTTAAAACAATTTTTTTTGGCCAAGACCAGAATGTGATGTGAAATTGGTACTTAGGTGAAGGGGGGTTAAATCTAAATGCTATTCAAGCAGACACTGCAATCTTTACACACTTTGAACCTTAACCAAATATGTTTATGATTGGTCAACTGCTAGTCATGTAAAATCATAACCAATAACACACGCACAAAGCATAACAATTTGTACTTGCAAGCTTAGAAAATTACTAGTGACAACCTAAGCACTCAAAATGATTTGTAAATCTAGGCATCTCCTGTGCTAGCAACAACTATGGTGAATGTGTGTGAAAACATCATACTCAAGTAAACAACAAATATCATATAATGATAGCTCGTCAACCGCAAGAACACAAACCCAGAAATGCATAAACATCACGCGATGCCTAGTCAATTATTAAGAACACAAACCCATAAAATAATAAAGCTGCAACCCAGAAACCCACCATTGAGAAAAACTGGGGGTCATCAACCGACCAGACAATCTACTAAGCAAAGAAGATTCTTACAAAAGAAAACAAGCAAGCTCAAGAAATCATATATCTGTTTAGGAAGATAAACTATACATCATTTGTGCAATCTTCTTCTCTAACTTAGCAAAACTAGTAGCTTAGTCCTTCATGGCAATGACAGTTTCTTATTCAACTCTTTCATCCCATGGCACTAGCTAGCCAACTCAAATTCAGACAGAAACCAAAATTTGGATTCAAGGAAAAATGACCAATTTCTTCAAAAAATCATACTCTTGAAGAAATCAATCTTGAATAGACCTAGATGTATATGAAAGAACGTTTGTTTTAGCTAGATGCAGATTTCATATTTCAAAAGCAGTTTTCGAAAAATCAATTTAGAAAACTCATAGATGAAAATAGTGGTTTTCTCTTGAGGGAGAAAAGAGAGCAAAAGGATGGAAGAAACCTTCTCAAAACCTCACCTCAAAATTGACTGTTGCCAAATGAGGAATCATTTGGCTTTTACCAAAAAATTCTTATATCAGAATAGTACACATGGCAGCTGAGAAAATTTGCGGAATATGACAAAAAAGTTGGTTAGGATCTAGCTGGAAACCAGTGAGCTGGAAATCCTACTGATACAAAGGATGACTAGTCATATGAAAACAAGATGACTAGTCATAATCTTAATAAATCTAATGAATGCAATATGATGCAATGCACAAATGACCTTTGCCAATATGATTAATCTTCCATAAGATAGCAGCTAGATAAAAACACTTAGAGAAACTATTCTTAATCTAAACTTGAACTCGGGTAATTATAATGTATGTCATATTACAATATTGTCAAGGGAAGCTAAAAGAAAAACTCACAATGCATACACTTACATCATGTTTTAGAAAGATAAGATATGGTTTGACAAGACGAAACCATTTTATTTTTGTTTTCATCTCATCATCTGAACAATTCATTTTTTAGGTTATCATTCAAATGTCGCCCTTACAAAAAGATTAGCCAAATCAATAAATAAACACAATGTTTTTTTATAAATAAAAAAATGCATATATTGTCTGGCTAATTTTGTTGAGAATGATAGAAAATAAAATGAAACTTCACCAAATAAGTAATGCGTGCCCAAAACAAAACAGGAAAAGAGAAAAATAACTAAACGAACAAAATAAGCAAAGCAACGAAAGGTCTTTTGTTGCAGTTTGTCAAATCCATCGTCTTTTGAACAAAAATGAAGAAGCATTGCAGCAAAAGAAAAAGGAAACCGAAATCCGATGACATTAGCGACGACGCCGCTTTCGCTGTCGTACTGGCAGCTCTGTCGTCTCCAAACCCCAACTCCCTCCGACCCTTAATCAAGAAATGCCTGAACAAACTCCGAAACTCCCTCACCAATCCCATCCTCTCTCTTCTCCCAGCTCTCCTCACTTTCAAGTCCCCCACCATAGCTTCCCGTGCCGCCGAGATGGTGGGGTCCGCCGCCCTCGAGTCCTTGGACATGAACCAGAGGATTTCTTCCGATGCTGGCATCATCAATGGCTTGCTAGCCGCATTAGGTAGCTCCAAAACCAGACTTCCAGTGGCTGCCTGCCATGCCCTTTTGGATTTGTGCACTACTTCAGTCGGACGACGTCGTTTTGCTCATTCATCTGCACTTCCCAGGCTTCTGTGAGTATGCTGACACTTATCTCGCTTTCGTTTGTTTTTCTTGTTTTTCAATTACTTGACTTGACATGTGATAGGTTCTTAGTTTTGGGTTTCTTCAGGTTCATAAATCTTCAATGATTTCAGTGTCCTTGTGCTCTGTCTCTGTGTATAGTGAAGGTATTACCTCTCTGAATATTGGGTTTGAGGAAGATGAACTTCCAGTTCTACTTCTTAATGCTGCAATCATTCTCATCAACACCTGTAACATTGAACAATTGGAGAACATCCCAACAAACCTCTCCCAAGCTTTCTTTGCCTTTATGAGAAATCTGTGGGCAAAAGTGCGTAATGAGATGTTACTCAAAAACCCATTGGAGTCCGCACAAGGGGAAAACTTGTACATTAGCAACATTAGAATAAGTCATATGGCTGAAAGCCTGTTTAGGCTTTCCATTTGTGCTTCTCACCGTACCAAGCCTTTGCCCTTTCATGTGGTTGAAAGGGGTATATTTGGTTTCTCTGAGTCTGGTTTTAAAGATTTCATGTCGAACCACTGGGAGGTGTCACCCTTTCTTGTGCGACGCGGGCTGTCAGAAGGGGGTTTAGTTGAGGTGGATGATATTTTTGGTCCATTTGTAGGATTGCTAAATTCAACAGGAAAATTTCCTTCCTTTCTTTCTTCTATGCTTCCAAAGATGGTTTCTTGTCTTCCTATTTCTTCAGATGAATTGAACATCCTTAATTTCCTGGAAGAGGTGAAAATTAAATTGGGTTGTCCTCTAATCTGCCAGCAGGACATTCGGGTTCTAAGAACAGACAGCCACCTGAAGAGGGAGGTGCATTTCTTTCAGGAGAGTTTGAATTCTTGCTGCATAAAAGATCCCCATTACTTTACTATTGAGGAAATTTTAAAATGCCAAGAAGCATACAAAGAGGGTTATACAATTGCACTCCGTGGAATGGAGTTTCGCTTTGAGAGTCTTGCTGCCATTGCAAATGAATTAGCATCTCTCTTTGGTCAGCCATCAGTTGGTGCCAATATGTACTTGACACCACCTAATTCCCAAGGCTTGGCTCGTCATTACGATGACCATTGTGTGTTTGTATGCCAACTTGTTGGGACTAAGCAATGGAGACTTTTTCCTCAATCAAATGTGCAGTTACCTCGATTATATGATACTCTTGATTGGCTACATGATTCAGAAGTTCAGAATTCAATGGCTGAATGCAAACAATTTTTGCTGAGGGAAGGTGATATTTTGTATATTCCAAGAGGTATTCTTCATGAGGCATGCACCGAAAATATTAGTTTTGATGGATCTGATGGCTATTCCTTACACCTTACACTCGGTATTGAGGTTGAACCTCCTTTTGAGTAAGTTATGAATTGACGTTGAGAATAAAATAATATCTAATGATGATCAATTTTCTTAAATGCAACAGCCTTGGCTTATTTGATGAAATATATGCATGAAATAACTTGCAGATCCTATGCATAGTCCATGAGAGTCAAACATAGGACCATTGATTACCTGGTTACTGATCTCAAAGTTGCAACCAACTGCTCTAGTTTAGAGTCCATTCGTCCTTGTATTATGAAACATTGTGCATTTGCAGATATTATTTGTTTAATTAGTTGTTCATTAAAATATTAATGGGTATGTTGTTTTGTGGCCAGTATATGATTGATAGAACATTAACAAGTAGGATGTTTATTCGGTAGATACATGATTCATTATGTTGCAGAGTATGGAGGAGGGTATGGGCAAACAAATTTTTTTTTAATCATATATCAGCTACATAGTCTCTAGAATTATTTGTTTTTTCTCCTCTTAGGTGGATTTTTTTTAAGGATTATAAGGGCATGTTGCAATGATGCTTGATTCAATTCCTGACCTACAACTTATAGAATAAGATCTAAATAGAGGGGATGGGTGGCCTATTCTAAATGTCTTGTGTGCATGAACATTACCTGTTTATTACAAAATATCTTGTACTTTTGTTTTTTGTATATGTCTATAATACTAATATTCTGTTTCAATACCGAGCTTGCCTATACTTCTAATACCAGTAAAAATAGGATTAATAGCATCTCAAGAATGCTCAATGAATGAGCTAGTAATTGTCTGGAGTCCTGCTAACTGTATCCCTATCCACTTTACCTCAAGACCCCAAGAGCTGTCACTGAGTCCGAAGCATTTGTGGGTACAACTTTTCTGCAGCAAGGGAATTTGATCTGTTAATCATTAAGAATGAGACTTGGGTCATCACAAGAGTTGGTCAATTATACAAACCATTGGAATTGTCAAGAACTCAAGGATTTTATGTTCTGGTGAACTTTAATTCTTTGATTGACAATAGAGCTTTTTTATCTGCTTCTTTGTCTCTATGCTGTTGGTGAAGTAGATAGTCATGAAATTCTGAAATACAGCCTGTTGTGGCCTAATGGTGTCATATGGTTCAAGTTGGTATCATTGATATATCAGTGATACATTGTGAAATTATACTTGATGTTTTGATTTTAAAATTTTCTGTCTCCCCCTCTGTCCCCCTCCAACCCCTCCACCTTCTCTCTCAGCTCATACAATTTTTTCAAATTTCTCCATAAAGGCCAATTTGATATTATGGTCCTTGCACACATCAAAATAATTCTCTTACATTTTGATATGACTGTCTTCTGTATAGACTGGAAAATATTTTGATTGCCTAAAATAATTTTTCTTTGAAATATTTTTCCGAGGCTCAACAATGCATGTGGGCTGATCCACATTCGTGAACAAATCATATGGTATCGATTAGTAGACATCTTTTTCTACAAGACAGAGAGACAAGTTCTTGGACCCCATGTGCATGGAAAAGCTGATGCCTTGACATGCCTTATTTAATGTAATATTGTATATTTCAATTTTTACCTTAACACTAAAGATGCGTCATAATCTACGTTACATAGAATAGTACAATGAAACTACACATACACGTGCACGCATGTGAATATCGAATTGATACTTCGTGATTATTGTTTACCACCAGGCTGTGATGTGTGTGAATACTATAAGTCAAGCACACACGTATTGAAAATGTGTTTTAATTTTGCTGCGATTACATCTAAGCAATCACTTTGTGAGTTCATCTCTATTTCACATAGGTTGAAGAAAGTGAAGTTGATTGTCATTCTGTTTTGAATGGAATGTGTGTACGATGTTTGGTCAAAATGTAGTTTTAATCCACTTAAGTATTGCCCATTAGACTCTTTTATTTTTTGACTCTTGGATTTTTTTTTATAAAAAACCACTTTGTTTCAAATAAATTGATAAATCTGAAATCACAAGAAAAAATAAATATATGGTGATGAAGATTAGTATTAACCCTGCTACACTCTCTCACATACTCCGCTTCTCATTTTTAAATGCAGGTGGGAGGGATTTATTCATGTTGCATTCTTCAGTTGGAACGAGAACCAAAAACAAGCTCATAATTCTTTTGAGTCTTCGTCTGGAATTATTCATGATATATGTGTGAATTTGTTGCATGCTGCCATTGGGATGATCGGTGATTCTGATTCTACCTTTCGGAAGGCTTGCTTGGTTGCTTCAGTTTTTTCGCAATCACATACCCTTAATTGGCTTGATTTGAATCAGAGAGACATTTTTTGTCAGCTGATTGACAAAATTAATACAGAGTCACACTTCTTGGAAGTGTTCACGAGCATAGAATTAGCAATTCATAAAAACAAAGATCCATTCCAACGAATTAGATGGCTTGGATCTCTCAATCTGGAGGAGGAAAGCAGTCCAAATCATGACCAGTGTATGCCTTTGATGGGAATGAAAAACTTCTTGTCATTATGTATTCAACACAAAGACAAGGTAGAAGCTGCATTCCAGCAGCTAAGATCTAGGTTTAGTAGTGAGGTGATATTTGAGCATGCAATAGAGAGCTACACAATACTGCTAGAGAAATATAGGAAGGCCAGAAAGCAATATATGAATGGAATGGTTTCACTCCATTATGAATTATGAGTTATCTTACATGTTAGCTACCACCTATCTGTTCTCAATTATAGCTAGTTCCAACACTGTGAGGACCTGATGGACAGGAATGGATCAGCTACTTCTTGCACATTGAAATCTGATTCCACATGTTAATGAACCAGCTTCATACCAAATGTAACCAGCTTATGGTTAAAGTGTCATCGCCTTCTATAACTACAGCTCAAAGGTATGTAATGCATCACTCTTGACTAGGATTTTATTCTTCCGAACAACAGCTATGTAGGTAAAGGGAAATGATAAAAAGAAACATGAATACTGCACTGATAGTAGACAAATTTCATCAGTTGTTCTTTCCGATTATCCCATATTTAATGTATTGATGAGATATATAAATACATATCTGCATACATCTCAATCAAGAAGGCTAAGCAACAGTCTATGGCTTGGGATGTCTGGGTGTTGGATGAGTAGTCACTCCATGGTAATCAATGTGATAAATAAGCTCGTCTAAATCGCTGTTGCTGTTTGCATATTTAGTTGCTACAGGAATTTCTTCAACCGTCGATGTTTCTGACTTTCCATCAATGACCTGCATGTAGCACAACCTCAATGATGGTTTTGGATAAGAGTAGAATATAAAGACAATTATTTATTTAAGAAAAAGTTAAGAAAAATTATATTAACCGAATTAGATAGCTGTAGGCTACAAACTCGAAAATGAAAATAATGTCTGAAACTAGCAGACTGTTCAGAACTGCACATCATGATTGTTAACCCATTGTGTCGTCTAAAGTGAATAACATGCTTGAGCAGGATTCATTTTCAAATAGAATTTGGCAGGCTGTCTGAGAACTGAGAACAGATCCAATTCGGACCTTATATAATAGGTCAAGTTTCTCTCAGGAAAAACTTTCTGAAATGCCTGAAAATTTGGAAGGAGAATATTATTCATTTATTTTAAAGAAAAACCTACCTTGAGTTTTTGATAGACATGTTTGTTGCTGGTCAGTGGCATGCTTAATTTTCTCATGGGTTTCCTTCCAGGGAGAAAAACCAGAGAAGAGGAACTGATATTGTGGGAAGAAAAATAGAGAACTGCGATAAGGAAACATAAGAAGATGATGTACAAAGATTTCATCATTTATACAGCTGAAATGAAAACTTGCTATACTTGGAGAGGGAAAAGTTGGAGCACCAATATATATAGAGCTTTGCAGTGCAAGAGAGAGAGAGAGAGAGAGAGAGAGAGAGAGAGAGTGAATTATTGATGAAGGGACTGGGGAAACATGCCTGAGCCCATGCTTGTGATTCTGCTGCTTATGAAAAGGAGAGAGGCCAAAAACCAATCCAGAAGAGTGTAGACAGGTTTGTCCCCGTGCTGTTTCCAAATTTACTCACTTTGAAGACTCACTTGTGGCATTCTAACCGTAAAAAGTAAGTCCTTTTTCCCTCTGGTGTTGCAGGGCAGGCAGGCAGGTAAAGAGAAAGAGAACTGAATTCACGTTTGTGTTTCATAACAAACAAAGCCACTCACGATTGAATCATCATCCATGTTTTGTCCTCATCAATAACGGCAATTTTTGGTCATGTCACTCTTTGCCTATTGTCCCTACTCTCTCACTATTTTGATTGTTGAAGGCATCTTTTTTTGCTTTTGTTTTTGTTTTTCAAGATGCAATTTCTGATGGTTTTATTATCAAATCTGTCATTTCATCATTTCCAGTTTATTTATTTTCATATTTTAAAAAAAAAAAAAAAAAAAAAAAAAAAAAAACAATCGGTGTTCCATTTTTACTGCCTGCAGAGTGTAGATTTCAATATGAGCTTTCATATTTATTTCTTTAGGCAAAGAGTTGCCTAAACCCGTCAGAGATTCTCCACAAATCGCAAGACTTGGTACAGATTCTTTACTATGATTTTGTAGTGACTATGAGTCAAGGGTCTTAAAGCTTGGTGCATTAATTTTAGGCTTTGATCGAGAAGTGTCTGTCAATTTAAGATCAAATCTGTGGCCCTTTTGGTAGGGTATGATGGAAAAACTCTCACATAAAGTCCAAGGAGGGAGTCTACCTGAGTCATTAGTTTGATAAAAACGAACAACGCTATTTTTACAACATTTACTTATCAATTTTACACTTGTTATATATAAAAAAATACAAGTAACAGTTTATGCTACAATAAAGAGGGGGTTTCTAACACACACATTAATAAGGTGTCATGGGAGTTCAAATTTGATGCCACTGATTTGTAAGTCAAAGTCTATTTTCACTTGACTAGATTCCGTTGGCCATCAATTTTAGCTGATCAAATTTGTCTAACAGTTGTGAGACTGCTCTCTGATGCAAATCCTTCTCGGCGCGACCTCAGATTAACCGCTGTGGTTCACCAGCAATCAAATGGACTTTTTAGTTTTATCATTTGAGAGCCCAAATTTACAGAATATCCCTCATATCTATCCATCATAGGCCTGTGGCTTTAGCATTGGGCTAACAACAATTTACCACAATGGCTATAAATGAGTCGAATCAAGTCGAATATCATTGGTCAATGGGGTCTAGTCTAATTGGAAATGACATTGACTTGAGAACCAGTGATCTTAGGTTTGAATTTCATGCCACTTTGGCAGTGTGTTTGAGAAAATCCCCTTCCGCTTCTTAACTTTGGTAGAAAGAAGAAAAAGAAAAAAGAAAAAAAGTCGAATGTCATTGCGTTCAAACTTATTTATCGAACTTTAAGTTCATTTGACTCGTTTCATCTACAAGTTGCGTTTGAAAAAAGCTAAAAGTCTCGCTACTTGTAAAGAAGGTGGTGAAACCCACATAAAGAAAAGAAGGAAATAATAGACAAAAGCTTAATGATGATGTTGGATAATGAAGCCATCCAATTTGCCTATAAATAGGCTTGCTCATTCAATTGTAGAACACACCAATAGAGAAGATAGGAAAGAAAGGAAGAGTGAGAGGAAAGAAGAGAGAATGAGTTCTCTCTGAGAGGAAATTTTGTCAATGTAAACATCACAAGAACAAATACAATTCTACTCATAATATTCAGTGGTACTTTTCATACTCTGATTATTTTATTTTTATAACACAGCTCAAGTTATAATAATAAGAAGCTGGCCAGATTATCTAACATGATCTTCAAGCTGTGCAAAGTAGTCAATCGTGAATAATTTTTTAAATATAAAATGTAATAATTAAGAGTGAAATACATTTTCAACATAAACTTTAGTAATAAGCCTTTACATAGATACACAGTTTACAGCAGCTAATAAGGAAATAATTTAATGCAATATAAATACCCAAAGTCAAACTAGCAAACTAAATCAAATTACAGAAGATTGTTTGGGAAAATGAGTGATCTCGTTTAGGAGGAGATCATGGTTTAAAGAAGTGTTCGTAAAGCATATATATATATATACAAACCTAGCTGCAGTAGAATTTTTTTACAAATTAAAAATCCAGATACGACCTTTCTCCCTCATCAAATCCCATAATATGATAGTGATTTGTTTTAAAAGCACATTCCTAATAGTAATGGACAATGCTCTAAACAACTTTTATCGATAAACGAAAATCAGGGAAAAAATGGATCCCACTATATATATAAAGAGTATAGCCGTGTGGCTCTTGGGCTCTTGAAAAAATTAATTATCTTTAACATATTTAAATATTCACCAAAGAAATAATAATTAAAACATAATTACTAATTAAAGTAATTCAAAAAGGCTAAGATATTACTTAATTACATATATTAAATTAAGAAGTTGGCCAAAAACACAAAAATAAAGAAACTAATTTTATATTTTCAAATTTTAAAATTCAAAAAAATAAAAAAATTCCCGATGAAGGTTCGTCGCCACAGGTATATGGTGGCGAAATTTGCCAGTTTTATTATTATTAGCCTCATGGCTGTAAAGAACAGCCGCCCGGCTATACTATTTTTAAAAATCAAATTTTAAAAAACCGGGTATAGCCAACTGGCTATACTATATATATATTTATTTATAAAAAGAGGACCCGCCCAGCCCCTAGGCGCCACGTGCCAAACAAGTAACGCCAAGCGGTTGTACTGTTTTTTTTTAATTTAAAAAAAACCGAGTATAGCCGTGCGGAAATACTTTTTTTTTTAATCCGGGTATGGCCGCTCGGCTATACTATTTATAGATATTAATTTCAAGCTAATTAGAAATACATATTGAAAACTTAATCGGACATAGTAGAGAGTAATACCACACAATCAATAGCTAGCTAGAAACGCATTTATATGGATTGTCAACGACAAAAATCCTAATTGCTTACACATATTGTGATGATGATATTGATTCAGTTGCAATATTTTTGGACTATGAAGCACTGCAATTTTCTTGTAACTCTCGTGTTCGTATACGTATACAATACATTTTTAACGCTACGATACATATCTGTTTAGTATTTTTTTTTCTCATTACACTTCGATACAAATTGCGATAGCAGGTTGACAAGCTCTACCATGTGTGGTCATGATAATATATAATTCTGATTTGTATTTATAAGTTTTGGAGCCTTTTTATGAAAGAAAAATAAAATCACAAGTAGGTTGACAATTTTGAAAAGTTGAGTTTACACAGATTTGGAATTTCATCAATGTCATTATTATTAGGCAACAAGAAGTCATCGCGATGGACAACCGCCGTGCATAGCTGATCATGCTTCAGATCCAAAGAAAGCTTGTAATCGAAAAAGTAGCTTCAATTTTGTAAAAAGTAGCTTCCATGACGTATTGACAAATCATACACAAGAAGGGAAGCTAGGGCACTCATTTGATACCAATGTTAGAACTCCTTGTTTTATACACAGAGGAAATGAACTTTATTCTAAGAAGAACATCACTTCCTGACTAAGTTTCCTAACTAAAGAACCCTAACAACAATGTGTTAGTTAAGTAACCAACTGATTAACGAAATCGCACCTCAACAAATGAGTAAGCAGCCCAATTAACCCATGATTAGCGCTGCTCACTAAGCACCTTCTTTTGATGACCACAATGTTGAATGACTCAGCAGGATCAAGTATACTTATCACAATCACTTAATGAGCAACCCTTACTTTAGTACATAGCCTCCCTCCCTATTAACTTAAAAGTTAGGCTGACGGGCGCATCCCTAATATGAAAACATGTTGCTGCGTAGAGCCGTTCCAGTTATTTATGACATTAATGCCGCACTTTTCTGATAGAAATAGAATGACCAATTATGTCAAAGATTTATGTATATATAAATTACAAACTATATATATATATATATATATACATAGTCCCCTTCTATTAAGGGATCTCTCAAATAATTTTATTTGAGAGATACCCTTTAGGGTACTCTACGAATTTTTTTTTAACGATCCAAACCATCTATTTTTTAAGTCTTCATTCATAAATAATCCTTGCAAAAAATTAGACAAATCGGAAACCGTTTTGAAATCCAGTTGTGTTCTACAAAATCAATGAACACGGTGCTTCAAGAAAGTACTAAAATTTCAATAATTCAATGAAATAGTTAAATGATATCAGATTTAAGTGATTTTTTGGTAGATTTGATATTTGAATGAGTATCTACAAAATAGACAGTTTGGATTCGTAAAATACAATAAGGAGTGGGTCCTACAAAAGTTTCCCTCAGTTATTCTCTCATTCGGATGTCCACATGTTATTATTGTGCAGATGTCATTACAAACAGAGAAGAAAGCATAGATGGATAATAAAAAATACACGGCGTCCGCACAATAATAACGTGCGGACATCCACATAGGAGAATTTCTGTATATATATATATATATATATTTATTTATCCCTTTTCTTTTGTCCAGATTATTGTCTATTTTGTTCCCATCCCTCTTTAATCAGAGCCATATCCGCTAAAAAACAACTAATTGAAAATCGATTAGCAAATATTTTATTTTCATCATCATCATCATCATTATTTTAGCTTAATCAAGCAAATTGATCAGTTTATTTATTATTTGATAACTATACTAGACGGTTTTCTGTTTGACTAACTTTTAGTCAAGATGATACGTAGGTCATCATGACGATATTCGCACTTCAAGAAATATGCGATGTCCTCCTCCCACCCAGCCACATGCAATGTAGTTTAACGATCTTGATTTAGATTTATCGTCAAATCCTATAAGTTACAGTTCAAAGACCATTCTTACAATATGCCAACCTTTTTGGTCATTCTCACAATATGCCAACCTATATATGAAGCTTCTGGTCATCTAAACTGTAGAAAAACACAACTTATTAGTTCACAAAATTAGAAGATTTTAATTACGATACAACGTGTCTATTAAATATTTAAGTGATAGATATTATGGCTAAACGCGATCATGATTCTTTAGCTATACGTGTAAGTTACATTGTGATTTATAAGATCGAGAATCTTCTTTGTGATGTTGTTTATTGATTAAAAAAATAGAATATAATAATGGTGGGTAAGGTTGAAGGGGGTTTCTAAAAGATTGACCCAAGTTGGAGGAATGGCACTTGCACTTTTTAGTGTTTCTAAACGTCTGAATCTCTCAATGTGTTTGGTGGGGGAACCGAAATTCTGCAAATTATTGGATATGCGTTATTTTGTTTTATTTTTTTATTTGTGAGTGGACATGAGTATTTAGAACAAGAAGTTGGACCAAGAAAAGACTACAAATTGTTGTTATGAGAGGTCAACTTTGTGGAAGAGAAAGAAAAGTCCCGGTGATCATTACGCCATGGAAGTCCTGAAGTCAAAACAACATGTGGCATTGAAATTTGAAGGAGGTTTCTGGTTTCCTAAAAGGAGTCAAAATTTTAACGCATTCCTTTATTCTATCATAATAATATTAATATACTCTACTTTTCATTGGTACATTAAAACGGGTCATTTGGTGTAATTCCTCAATCAAAATATTATGACTAATAACTTATTGAAATTCAACTTCCACAATAAAATCTCTTTCAAATCCCCTCCTTCCCATTTCACAATTATATTCATCTCTCTCTCTCTCTCTCTCTCTCTCTCTCTCTCTCTCTCTCTCAAAATTCTGAAACATGGGTGGTGATGAGGAAGCATGCAACACAAAGCTAGCTCTTGGACTTGGTGTGGGTGAATATGCTTCAAGGCAAGAGATGAAGAAGAAGGAAAATCCTTTGGTTTGCTTAGACCTCTCATTTGCGCTTTGCCCAAAACAGCAGGTTGCTAGCTTGGGTGATCGCATGGAAAATCGATCGAGTTTGAGGGCAATGGATGAAGATGAAGAAAGTGAGAGAAGTATTGGTACAAATAACAAGAGTATTATCATGAACAACAAAAATGGTGTGAGAAAGAAACTGAGGCTCACAAAAGAGCAATCCACCTTGCTGGAAGAAAGCTTCAGCCGCCATAGCACCCTTAATCCGGTACACATCTTTCATTTCAGCTGAGATTTAGGCATGCTCTTGATTTAGCTTAACCTCTAATTAACTAGAGATTGTCAAGAACTGCTACATATATATATTTTAGTTCCTTATTTATTTGTCTAACATTTTAGTTTTTAATTAATATTGGGACTAAATTATGTAGGCCCGGAAACAGTCACTTGCTGAGCAATTGAATCTGAAGCAAAGACAAGTCGAAGTTTGGTTTCAGAACAGAAGAGCAAGGTGACTCGTCTGGGCAAAACGCTCTCTTGTCAAACAGTCTCACATGTTATGTATATTGTCTATAGACCCGACAAATTAAACGAACGAATATCCATATATTGCAGGACAAAGTTGAAGCAAACAGAAGTAGACTGCGAGTTCTGGAAGAAACGCTGCGAAAGTCTTGGCGATGAGAATCGTAGGTTGAAGAAAGAATTGCAGGAGCTAAAATTGTTAAACAAGAATGGGGCATCGCCATTGTACATTCAAATCCCAAAGGCTACAATGCTTTCAATGTGTCCATCTTGTGAGAGGATGGTAAAAGCTCATCACCATGACCAAGCAGCTGCAAAGAACACAGAAGATCTCAATGTGGTCCGGAAGAGTAATAAATTGCAGGGCGGCTTTGACGGTACAAATTAACTAGAGAGATTTGGAGGCTATAGCTTCATAGCCATAACCATAACTTTATATACAAGTGCAAGAAACTAAGCAACAAAAGCATTGATCATGTTGATCAATCAACAACTACCCACATGACTAAATTGAATACATGTGTGTTCTGCTAATTAAAAAATAGGGGTAGCTAGAAAAAGGTTATAATGTTATATTATAAAGTGGATGTCTTTTATATTTATTTGATTGATTTGTGTATTCCCTGATTTTTTTTTTTTTTTTTTTTTTTTTTTTTTTTTTTTTTTTACCATATCAACTCCCTCACAAGCACAATTGTAAGGAATAGGATCTTGGTATTGATATTCTTTTGGCATGTTTTTTCTGTTCTCTAATCATTCTAGGAAATGAGGATATGTCTCTTTCAATCAATCTTCTTTTTTGTTATATATGGTATTTAATTTTTCAATTCACATTGTTATGATTTGTATCTGACCTCCATTTATGACCAAACTATGCATTCACATGTTATATATTCCTCAAGAACTCAGTGACACATAAAATCTGCACATATCGAACTACGATTTTTTTAGTAAAGTAAGGAGAATGCCCCTCTTCTTTTAAGTGATATGATTTTCCCACTTCCATTTTGTCCACTTACACTTCCATTTGTTTTTCAATACTTTTTACTATAACAAAAAAGGGCGTGTAAGTGGACAAAAGAGGAGTGGGAAATCAGCTCATTTTTTTAATAATACAAGCGATATTAGGGGAGGGATGGTTTTCTCACACACACTATCAATGTGTCATGGGGGTTTGAATTTGAGACCACTGGTCTGCAAGTCAAGGCACTTTTCCATTGAATTAAACCCCGTTGGTGGAGGAATGACTTCTTTCGAGTAAGGGTAAGGAATCAAATATTTTCCGTTGAATATTAACCAAGATGATGAGTCAAGAGTTGTCTGGAGGTAATTTTTTATGGAACTTTACCAAATTTGATTACTTGGTGCTCATGAGGAAAACAATTCACAAACTATCAACGACCCGTAACGCCCATTGCATTCTATTTATCCTGTACTTTATTATGAAAAAAAAATTTAATACTCAAGACTTCCTAAACAAACAGTAGAAACTTTAATTATATATATATTTTTATATTATCTGAAAACATTAATTCGATTCTTAATAAGTTTAAATGATGAAAAGAATATTGTGATGGAGATAACCACATCAAGAAATTAAACTCTCAAATGCAATGATGGATTATCCTATACCATATACTAACCTATAGTATAGATGCATCTTCAAAAAAATCAATAATTGTATCACTGGGTTCGATTTCCCCTCTTTCAATATCGCTTATATTTTTACGAAAATGTCACTAAACTGAATAACTCTATCTCACCTTGTTACAATTGTGTGTATAATTATCATAGACACCACGTATTTGACATGGAAAGTGCACCTCAAACATCAGACAGAAAACAAAAACAAATGGCACATCATGATAAATAAAAAATTAAAAGATAATAATTACTTTTGCATCTCACTTATGACTTATTGTATGTATCAAACCCAACTTGAAGTCTTCAATGTAACAGTTGTATTACAGTAACCCCACCACCTCTTTTGGATGTGCAAATTAAGTAGCGAAAGCATTTATATTTCCCAACCATAATTTGAGAAAATTACTCAAAGTGAAACAGACTAAAAACAGCAACCAAGAATTTTATAAATAAATTATATCAATATAGACTTTTCTGTTAAAAAAAATATAAAATTTAAGGCTAGGGCTATATTATTCAATTCTGAAGAGAAAAAAAATCAAAGAGGTCTTATTTATAGCGAGGGACAACGTGAGATGCAAAAAGTGGGGGAAAAAAAAAAAAAAAAAAATGAAAAGATGGAATTCGGAACTATCTTTTTAAGGGGTGAAACAGTAATTAAAAGTATATGTGAATAATACTCGGGCATTCAATTCAAGGTTGGATCGTGTCCTTGAAAAAAAAACTGCAACGTAAATAGAAATCTATGTGAATTGTAGGCTTTACGGCATGTCTAATGAACAGAAAAATCATTAATTTGTGCAGTAAGAAGTGAAATAATTGACGAAAAAGACAAGTTATAGAGCCCGTCATTTTCTTCAAAATTATTTGACTGTAGACATAGCCAAAATAGTTGGCAAGCCTCCTAATTAATTACCAGATTAAATGAATAAGGAGCCTCCTAATCACCATGATCTGGGTTTTATGCTAATTTAGGGGTGGTTACCAAACCCAACTCTATATATCCACAATCTTCACGGCTCCTTTTTTTTTCTTTTTTTTCGGTGGTGTGTGTTAAGTATTTGCAATTCATCCAATTAATTTCAAAAATAAAATTCAATACTCTTTTATTCATCAACTAGACAATTTAATTACATTGACAATCAAAGCACCAAAAATGCAACATCAGTTTTTGGATGCTCTCAGCTTCTTCGCTTTTCTCAACCTAGCTTGCTTCTCTTCTTGCTGAATCAATAGCCGCTCTTTTTCATCCTCCTTCCTGCCAATTCTTTCACTTTTTTTCTCTTCTCTTAGAATGTCATCAAAGGTGGACACCATCACACTATCATCGTCCTCATCCTCCTCCACCCTAAAGCGCTTGCGATGTCTCTCCTTCTCCTTCATCACACAAGAAGGCTTCTTTGGCCTCTCTTTCTCTTCCGGATTTTGTTTTCTTAGAGTCTTCAAATCTCTCCCAGAGCCTCTTCGTATCCCGCTGAAACCCTGATCTCTTTCTTCATTTGGCTTTGGGACGGAATCTTTACCAAGTGCAGGTTCTCCTTTTGAAGATTTCTGAATTTCGGCATCGTCTGAGAACAAAAAGGAGTAATCCCGGGACTCTTTTATGCTTTTACACTTGAGTTTCAAATCGACAGGAATCTTGAGGCTCTTTTTACCCTGGTCTTGGGAATTTCGAAAAACCCTAGATGCCAAAACCTTTAACTCCGGCATTAAAGCTTTGCTTTCTTGAATCACTCTCCGCGCAATGGCATGTTGGGAGGGGCCAAAGAACGATCCGAAGTTGTCACAAGGCATCTTGTTCTTCTCATGAGTCGAGCCGTCACGAACAGACACCACCACCTCCTTGGCATGATTGTTTCTGATGCGTTGTTTGAGTTGCTGCCTTAGTTGAAGAAAGTCCAATTCCTTCTTCGTAGAAGAATGGAAGATCAATCGTGCCCCCATCTCTACAATATTCAAACCCTAACTTGGTTTCAAAATCACTGTTTTGATTTTCTCACAGTGATGATGATGATGAAAGGAAGAGAGTGTGTTTGCTGTGATATGCAAAGGGGCCAGTTCTCTATTTATACATGAGCTTTGTCGGTTAGTGTTTCCAAATCCGAGTAGGACTAGGAGATTTATATATATATATATTTTTGCAAGCCAGCTAAAAGAACGCCTCTTTTTTCGGGTTTCCATTTTTTAAAGTTTTTGTAATCAAACTTTGGAGGGGCAAAATGGAGAATTTCAGGAGGTCCCAATAAAATTCTCCATTTTGTCCTTAGAAGGAAAAGGAAAAAGAATGGTTGAATGGGTGATTGGTAATTTGGTATAGTGCCATGTGCAAAATAAGTGGCAGAAACATTTATATTAACTAGACAAAATAAACAGCTAAAGAGAGTGATGAATTATGCTGACATGGCATGTGGGACTCGTTGGTTTTCTATGTATAAAGCTTGAAGCCATGTATGGATTGTTGGTTTTCTATTTAATTTATATACCAAAATAATTTTTTTCAAAATTTAAAATTAAAAAAATTAAAAACTGCAAGTTTACACTCTCTAAGAATTGTAGGCTTTAAGTCCCCCATTTTCATTTTGATGATTAATAAAATTTTCCCCGTATCGTCGAGGTTCCCTAAAGAAAATTGTAGACATTATATTGAATAGATAAGTATAAACCCACGGGGCTATCTTACTTATCATATGTATAGCTCATGTCTAACTACATATGCCAGCCACATTAATTCAATTTATTTTTTAATTTTTTCTTAAAGTATTTGAAATTCATAAAATACATCTTATTCATTTCAAAAACACAAATTCACACGTGAAAAAAAAAGTACTTTTATTTATCAACTAGACAATTTAATTACATAACAAACAATTAAACCAGAAAAATCTTAACGAAATTCAACATCAGATTTTGGATGCTCTCAGCTTGTTTGCTTTTCTCAACCTAGCTTGCTTCTCTTCTTGCTGAATCAATAGCCGCTCTTTTTCATCCTCCTTTCTGGCAATTTTTTCACTTCTCCTCTCTTCTCTTAGAATGTCATCAAAGGTGGACACCATCACAAAATCATCATCCTCCTCCTCCTTCTCCCTAAAGCGCTTACGACGTCTCTCTTTCTCCTTCATCACACAAGAATGCTTCTTTGGCATCGGATGTCTCTTCCCATGAACTAGTCTCTCTTTCTCTTCCAGATTTTGCTTTCTTACAGTCTTCAAATCTCTCCCAGTCCCAGAACTTCTTTGTATCCCGAAACCCGAACCCGGGTTTCTTTCTTCACTCGGCTTTGAGGCAGAATCTTTTCCAAGTGCAGGCTCTTCTTTTGAAGCTTTCGCAACTTCGGCATTGTCTGAGAACAAAAACGAGTAATCCCGGGACTCTTTGATGCTTTTACACTTTAGTTTCAAATCCGTCGAACGAGATTTTGTCGTGGCCGAGGCAGGAATCTTGAGGCTCTTTTTACCCTTGTCTTGGGAATTTTTAAGAACCCTGGATGCCAAAACCTTTAACTCCGGCATTAAAGATTTGCTTTCTTCGATCAGTCTTTGTGCAATGGAATGCTGCGAGGGGCCAAAGAAGGATCCGAAGTTGTCACAAGGCAACTTGTTCTTCTTATCAATCGAGCCGTCACAAACATACACCACCTCCTTGGCATGATTGTTTCTGATGCATTGTTTGAGTTGCTGCCTCAGTTGAAGAAAGTCCAATTCCTTCTTAGTAGAATGGACACTGAGTGCACCCATTTTTGCGCAACTGTTGATATTTAACCTAACTTGATTCAAAAGCAATATTTTCTCACAGTGATGAATGAAAAGGTAGAGAATGCGTTTATTGTGATTTTTGCAAATGGCCAATTCTCTATTTATACACAGCTTTGGCGGTGCTTAGAGTTTAGGTTTTGTATTTCCTAATTCGAGTAGGACTACCAGGAGATTTTTATTTTTCTTGCTTAATAAGTAAGGGTTGGTATTTCCTAATCCGGGAATCATTTTTCCCAAGCCAGCTAAAAGAACGCCTGTTTTTTGGGTGGGTTTTGTTGAGTTGTCTTTTTTTCTTTTTTCTTTTTTTTTTCTTCTTTTTTTTTTCTTCTTTTTTTCTCTTCATTTTTTCATTTTTCTTTTCTTTCTTTTTTTAAATTTAAAAAATAGGATAAGCAATTCGGGGAGTGGGTATACACAAATATTCATTAGTTAGTGGGGTTTCGAATCTCTACCCACATGGGTGGTGATGGAAGAGCTCACACCCAAGTTATACTTTTTTACCTTTTTTTTTTTTTTTTTTTTTTTTTTTGTGCTTTTGGGTTAGGTTGAAAATCACCATTTTGCCCTTATAAGGAAAGGAAAAAAGAATTCTCAATGTTACAAAGGATCTCAAGTTTTTTCTAATAGAACAAAAGATCTCAAGATTTTTTTAAAAAAATTTATTTTATTTTTATCAAAGAGACAAAAGATCTCAAGTTTAAATCATGCTTTCTTGTTGAGTAGAGGTATCATTTTATTTTCGTTGCTTCAATTTGGGGTGATTGGGTGACTACTGGTAATTTGGTATATAGGAGAGGAACTGAAGTCTAGCAAATAATCATTTCAATAACGTGATTGACTTTTCCAATTGGAAAATTATGAACTGATAAAATAAATAAAAAAAGAGAGGGCAACATGACCAAAGCGTTGAAGAATCTCCTTATGAGGGTCCAAGCAAATGCAGAGTTGCATTGGAAATCTTGTTAAGAGATGACCGAGGGCCTACCAAAGAAAGAAGAAAAACAGAAGTCACCACAAGACGGCAGAAGTGAAGAATGAAGACCTAGAAATACCTTAACTCATTGGCAATCATTACAAAATTACTCATTATGGGGCATCCATTCTTTGACCCAAAATAAAAGAAAAAATAAATGTGAGCCAAAAAATAATAAATAGAAAATAAAAAGGTGCACGACTTAAGACGATCACAAGCTTTTGTTAGCACAATCTCACCATGAGCACTCTTTCCTTGTATGCGGATTTTCGATAATGATACTTCTTTCAAGCTTAACATGGTGCCAAAGCAGAGCAGGCGTATCTTAAACATGGGTTGGCCTAAAACCAAGCGCCCAACAGAGTGTTAACATAATCTCTCATCCAAAAGCACCCGGACACCCTTTTCTTATAAACCGGTTTTGTGCGGGTGAGTTCCGCCAGGAGGTTTAACAGCTTCTTGCTTCATGTAAAGAGAATTCGGATATCTTATGTCCATATTGTCATTAGTAAGTGCTCAGTGGTAAACTGGGAAAAGGCTATGAATTTTTACTCTTTGATTTGGTCTGCTGAATAACCAAGGTGGCATAGATAAGCTCATTCCAGGCATCAGGGACCCCAGGAAGGCACCAATGGCTACAGTCTTGCTTCCTTGTGGAAACTTTTTTGCCAGCAGTTGCATTCTTTCCGTAGATTGATGGATGGCCATCCTTGCGGAAATTGGTCAACCTTGTCACATTCAAAAGTTTCACAGGAACCCGCATTTCTTTGATTACTTCATCCACTATCTTCATTTTCAAAGGATAGTTATCAAGTATGGCCCCACTTAAGACTGGTTCTTTTTCCCCATTGCATGATCCACCTGAATCCCAATCTCCTCCTCTGCTTTCCAGAGTTTGAAATGAACAGAAATTATAGATAAGTCAAATACTTTCCATAATAAACAAATAAATCAATTATATGCTACTTCTCTCTCAAGTACTTAAAAATTTGTTACTAAGTGTTTAATTATCTTAAAATTTTGTTCTGTTTCTCATTATAGTAATTTCAAGTTGAATGTTGAGAAAGAATGTTTCCCAACACTCAAAAAGCAAATTATATACAGAACTCTCTATTCTAGTTTGTCTGATACGAACTGAACAAAAATGTGAGAGATGAAAGGATTAAACAGTTGAATATACCTGAAATGGGCAGAAGAGTACCCACGATAGAAGATCAACTGCTTTGATGGATTAACATTACGATCAATCCAGCTAGCCCAGGTCCTCAGAGCCCTTCTATAGGCCTCCGATGCATCAAACTTTGGATAAATATAATCTCCCTCTTTATAGTAGTTTTTCCTGTAAGAAATAACTGTCATATTTCTACAGAGTTCCGGTATATTTTGCGAAAGTAAAAATGGCCAAAAGAAGAGATCATAAACCAATCAACCAGACTAGGTGCCAGTTAGTTGCAATCTATAAGCTAATTGAGTATTTTTCTTGGTAAGAGATCGAAGGATACTATATCAGTTTTCAAAATTTGAATATTGACAGCATTCACATTCTATGGATGATCTTTTATTGTCTACCAGCCAAAAGAAAAGAAATGAATAAATAAACACCCAAAACAAATCAAAGTGATTATCACAACTGAATGAACCAGAAAATAATATTTCAATCTGCAGAACAAATGTAAGAAAATAACATTATACTAGGTAAATATTAGATAAGCTTGCAAGCATACCCACGAGCAGTCTTTCCATGAGTCCACCAATGGCCGGTATTAAAGACAAGAATGTCAGCTCTTTTCCAACGTTTAGCTGTCTTATCAATTTGATCTATCGAAAGAGTTGGATTTGAACTCCCTTGAGCATTAATGCGGACTCCTTCCTTTACAAGGAAATGTGACCTCACAAATTCCACTGTACAGTCATAGTCCTGTCCAAGATTTTCAGAAAACCTCATAATCAGTAACAGTACCAACTGATCCATTATACTCCCTACAACTAAGTTGAACTTAAAATGAGTATGATGTAATTCTGTGTACTGAATAACTAGTAAGTTAAAATTGGATTTAACTTAGATAGTTTCAGCCCAAATCAAAATATTGTAATGTCAATCCTAAAACTAAATATGGAGTGTGTTCCAGAAGGTAAGCTTTCACCCAAATATGGCAGAAGTAAAGTTAGGATGACCAAACACACATAGACTTAGCATGTATAATGAAAAGTAAGTTCTAACTAACATGAAATAAAACCAATTGGGCTATGGGGAAGCTGCCAACTACACTTTACAATCAAAGCTTAAGATCGGTACATGTAATCAAGAAAATAACTTACCGAAGTGCAAACTATATGCGTGCATGAACTAGAAATTAGTATCGCAATGATCTAACCTCAAATTTGAAAACATAGTAGCCTCTTCCCTTAGTTATTTTGTGGCCGTGAATTTCATGCATTCTGCTCTTATTATGCAAGCCTTCGCGGAGGAGGCAAAGGATTGACTCAAACTGGTTCCGGTTCATGGAATCTCCTACCAGCATCAATCTTTTACCACGTAGTCTCACCAAGAAGTCTGTTGCATTAAACCTACAAGTGACGGTGAGTGCAGAAACAAAATGTATTCCAAGAAAATTGATAAACTATCATGCAAATAGAATCAAAGTAAAATGGGAGACCAAGATAATTATTCAAATATGAAATAACTATATATTGGGAAATCATCTTCAATATTGTTTCAAAGATAGCATGCTACATACAAATGCCGTTAAATTGCAAAAAGGCTCGAAGTGGAACTAGTAGCATAAAATTTGAGGACTATGCATACCCTCAAACTCACTAAAACTGTACCTCTCAGATCAGAATAGGAAGAGCATAAGTTCTTTAAAAATGGTCAGAGAACCAAATAAAGCAGCAGAATTCAAAGAGCCAAACTGAACAATCATTATATCTCTAGACAACATTTGTAATTTATTTCCCAAAACTCAACTAAAAGTTCAATTTGTAAATTCTATCTGTAGACAACCCATTGTGTAATGTCTAATTTTCTGCCCTTGATATATGTACTTTTCCAATATTTTTCGTGGCACATCATAAGAATCACTCTTTTTGGCTATAAAGCCTACACCTTGCCACTAGAAATTCCTGCAGCAAGTAAATTCTTCCCGAGAAGCACAATCAATTTTTTTCCATATCTTATAAGATTCTTTCCTATATATACATTCTTTTTCCCCCATTTTGTTCTACTAATTTGCATCCAATTCAAGCTATTTCTTTGACTTCTGATTGATCTAATTAACATTTGGGGCCTTTATCACTAACGGAAGATACTTCAATAATTCTTTATCATAAAACAAAACGATTTTGTTCTGTTTTACCAATTAAATTGACTTGCATTAATCAATTGGAGAAGCACTTTGGTAAAAACAAAATGTTGTATACAGAATTTATTACTGCATTCTACGCTAAACAAGGAAACTCATCTTTCTTTTTCAATTTGTTCAAACCATATCCACAGCCTTTTATACAGGCACTACCAATTTCCTACTGACAAACAACTAGATTTGTTTGACATAGTCTCGATAGCCCTGTGGCATAATGGCATAGGTCTCCTTGAATTTTGCAAAGATGTTTTTCAAGTCGTGATTCAAATCCATGTAAGGGTAGATGTGCATCATCCCTGGTGTGGAGCGTGATTCAAAAAATGGTAATTCAGCAAGTTGGTGATTTTCTAAACATGGTTAACTAGTCCAACCTAGATGTTAGTAGTCTCCTGATCACCTCCCGTTGCATCCCTCGCTCATTCGGTCAAACCACCAGTCACATCCGAGGGCATCACCTCTGTAATCAGATCTGGATCCAGTTCCAATTTCAGTTCATTGCACCGTTGCACCAAACTCAACATGCTGCCCTTGATCACCTCCCATCACATCCCTTGATTTATATAACTCTATGTACCTTACTGAGCTATAGAAATCTAGTATACGTGCATGAATTTTCACTCTCTGACATTTACTGAAATGAGATTCCAAAGTTCATATTTTATCACTAGCATCAAGCCCTTCCCCATGATGGAGAATTATCAGGCTGAGCTTTTAATGAGCTCAGGAATAAGGTGAAATTAGGAAACCTTCTAGGCATGAAGTTGAGATAGGGCTGAGCTAATCTGTCTTTAGATTAAATAAATGGCCAAAGCTCCAACCTCTGATGGAAATGAGCTTGGGCAGGGCTTTCTTTATTACTAAATCCTTTTCTATGGGGACTCAAACTTGGGACTTCTTACGATGTGCATTCTGACAATTTGATTTTTCAAGATTGCAGATCACTGATTGAGAAATTTCATTTGCCCACTATGTGATTGATTCATTCAATTTCTCATGGAATTCAAGCTTGTTAGACAAGTATGCACATTTTTTGGAAAAGTGATCAAACAGATACAGCACAATATCAATGGATGCAAGGCAATGGTACTGACAGCCAATAACATGGCCAATGGAGGTTGCCATTTCACAATCCAAAAACAGAGGATTTAGAAATGCATAAACCAGAACAGAGTTTCCGTTTGTGATGAACGTCTAGCATTCCTTTGCTCATTAAGGTTTCTTCGTGGGACAAAACATATTTTCTGTATTATCTTTGTCCACTACCCATAAAAGTTTTCTGGACCTCATTCTAGGAACAAGATTTCTTTAGAAAGCAAGACATTTGGCATCATAATGGGTCCTACATTGTGATTGAGCTTGGTGGGCATTCAAATTAGATACCTTGATGTTTTAATTGCAGCAAGTAGACATGTTCTTCCTAAAACAGATCGGTGGAAGCTTTCTTAAATTGAAAATATTATCCATTTTCAACAATTGACAACAGACCAAAATAAAAAAAGCATAATATCCACAGAGAAAAATCACAAAGATAACGACTAAAGCAGGACAGAGATACCTTGGAAGATCACAGCCCTCAGGCTTCCACCGCCATTTGAGATACTCAGAGTCACTCCTCCCATTGCTTTGGCAATCAAAAGCTTCATCAACATAAGGGCAAGAACTGGGTTTATAAAGCGGGTAATGCTCATCCTTCACCCAAGTCCCCAGATACAAATCACACCCTGTTTCACCCATTTCACCAAATGGGTTTTCATTTTCACGACCTGGGTCTTGCTCAGTTTCATCATTGAACTCCGTTGGCTCTTCCGTTTGTGAATTGGATGAAACGGGTTGTTGGGTTGGTGGGTCCACTGGCTGTGAAGAGATAGAATGGAGCAAGGGCAGTTGGTAATTACTGCCTGAAGAAGAAGGTGGGTCCACTGCTACTCTTTCGGTAGATGTGGAGTTGGGCAGGGAGAGGTTGGAATTTGGAAGCGAGGAAGAAGAAGAAGAAGAAGAAGAAGAAGAAGAGGGGATTTGGGGAAAGGGATTTTTGTAGAGAGAGAGAGAAGGCTCAAGAGCTCGTTTGCTGAAGAGGAGGATGGTGAAGAGAAAGAGGGTGACGAAGACGAGAGCGGTGACAGTGCAACGCTTCTTCTGGGTTGAGGAATTGGAAGCCACTGCCATTTCACACCATTTGGTTTTGACAGTGAGTGAAGTGTGGAGGCTGCATCGGTTTTTCTGTTATTAAATTTTCCAGGCAAGTTAACAGGGACGGAGAGAGAGAGGCAGTGAAATTCCCAATGGAGAAAGGAATTTTCGTTTTTTTTCTTTTTTTATTGTTCTATTAAACATTATTTTGTGCTCTTCTCACGTGCCTACCTGGTCATGAGAATTCCAACATTGATTTTCTTTTTCTTTTTTTATGGTTGTGGAATGTAAATCTTTCTTTGCTTTTCAACTAGTCTTTTGCATTCATATTATGTACAACATAATTCTATCATGAGCACTCTTGCCATATACGAACACTTTCAAAGTTGGAAAGGTTTTATGAGGAGCCTATATTTTCATTTGGGACTGCAGAAGTTTGTATGGAAGTGTAAATTTGATTCCTTTTTAAAGGTTGAATTAGGCTTTTTCTTTAGCAAACTTCCTCGCTACAAGGGAATTTCATATAAAGCAAGTTAAGTTCAAACAAATGGTGGAGGACCAAGCCAACTTTGAAAAATGAACATATCATGATTTGTCAAAGTGTGACATCAATTCATTCATGTTATGTACGTGTATTTATTTATTTATATTGTAATCTAAGTTCATGACATGTAAGGAAATGATTTAACGACTTTGAATATATACATCTCCTATACAAAACTTGGCAATAAATGTTGTGTTGTATATTGATCTTTTATCTGTGTTTGAAGATTAAATCATATGTAAATCAAATTTTTTTTTCTTCTTCTTTCTTTTTTCCTGCACATTGAAATCAATTCACAAGTTTTATTTTTTGGTCGAAAAAAGGAAATTTCATTAAACATGAAAAATATATGCATTAGACCAAACAAAGCAACAAATCTAGGTAAGGGCTCAATCGCCTTGCTCTGCCACTCCATGACTCGAGATATGCTCACATATCCCATATCCGCCAGTCCACACGCTCAAGTTCTACTCAAATATTGTCAATCCGCCACTCCACGACTAAAAAATTGAGATAAATAGTGTACAGTGGATTAAATCATCCTTATACCACCGCACACAGTAAGTTTCATACATTTGACGAATGAACAGTAAGTTTCATACATTTGACAAATGATGCGATAATTAGTGATGACTGTCCCCCATATCATTCTATTATTATGTCAACAAGAAGTATAATAAATGAATGATAAGACATGACGAAACCCTAACCTAAATTAAAGATTAATTGAAGTGACAAGTGTCTAAGTCTTGTTGGCACTCCGGCAAGGGCACCGGTAGAATACATTACAGTTTACAAGGTTGTTTGTCTGAGTATCTCTTTCTCACCCATTCACCCAAAAGACAACCAAATAGCAACTAACAAACCTGACAAATTTCATCATGTATCAATTCAAGCGAAACCCTAATTAGCAAATGACGTGCATCACAAGTTAATGTGATCAGAACAAGTCACAATCTCATCACCCTATATCAATTAATATCTGCATCTGTATGTCCCCAACAAAACATTAATTTGCAGTTTTTCCTTTTGCTCTGGGTGTCAGCTTTTGACACAAGGGCTTTAATAGCTCTCATGGAGGAAAGAGTCCAATGGAGACTGGTGAGGGTTTCTCCTAAAACACAAAAGAGCTTTGGACTGCATGCCTTGGGGAAAGGAATCAAAAGGGTATGTAATATGTATGATATATAGCTTAGCTCTAGGCAGGCAAAAGAATGTTGTGCTTTTAATTTGGGATGTGAGAGCCCCTTTGACTTCAAACTTCAAACTTGTTCAAAAAGAATTCTGTTTTGTTTAACTCTGTCATAATTTATTAATTAGTGGATGGCCAATGACTTGAATGCTGCAGAAAGGAATTTAATGAGGTTTGGTGAGAGGCTTTCTTCTGTTCTTCAAAGCTACAGAGATGTTGATTTATCACTAGTCTTTTACTGTATATCCTGAGATACCTTTAGTAAATGCATGTCCTGTTAAAATCCCCCTCTCATTAGCCCTCTTTGTATTTCTCTTCAAAATATATATATATATATATCACCATAATCCCCCATTCCTTTTGCCTCTCTATCTCCCTCTCCCAAAGGTCGCTTTTGTATGTGCTTTGTGGGTTTTCTTGTATATTTGTCTTTGTTCTCTTCTGGGTTTCTCTGGTTTATATATGGTTCCAAAGTTTTCCTCTCATCAGTGAATTCAACGCTATATATAGCTAGTCGCAGTGAGTGTGTTGCAATGAGATTGGCTGAGATTACACTTTTGTGCCTCTTGGTTTTGGCTTGTATTAGATCAAATGCAGTTGCAAGGTCCAGCTTTTTCACTACTTTTGATCATGATCATCATCATGATGATGTTGGAAAGAGGATGAAGAGCTCATCATCAAATGGAAGAGTGCTAGAAGCAGCAACTTTCAGCCAGTACTGCAAGTCAAAGGGGCACCAGTTTTATGATTATTTTTTTCACTCTAACTCTAAGAACACCACCTCAGAAAACAAAAGGGTTGTTCCCACTGGTCCCAATCCCTTACATAACAGGTAAAAAAAGTGATGAAGAAGTAGCCAGCCTTGATGTAATAGTAGTTAATACCTTCATATATGGAGTATTGGCATACTGCTTCCTCTATGTTGAAGCTTCTCTCTCTAATTTGTATTTGTATTTCCTTTTTGTTTATCTAAAATGTTAGTGATATAAGTAACCGAGAGTTTTGTTTCTTATGATGTGTATGTCTTTATGTGGGAAAGAGGAGGATATTGGTGTGCTTCTGCATATTGTTCTAAGGAAAAAGAAGTGCTTCTGTTTTGATCCATTGCCAGCATTATATAAAAAATTTTAAAAAAATCCTGAAATGGAAAACTTCATTAATTAAAAACTTGTGTGATAAAAGGATTAATTTCTCTGCATCAGCTGCTCAACATGCCAGCCTTCGTTAAATTCAAAGCTACTTTTTACCTCTCATGTAGATTTTTCTTCAGCTTCTCTTGGTTTGTCTTATTCTTTTGTCATTTTTGTTTTGCAATTTTTTCGTGTGAAATTTCTCTCTTTCTTCCTCCTCGCTCATTGTCTCTGTGAGGCTATATTAGGTCGTATCCCTCTAAACAAGGCACAGAAGTGCGGGGACATTAGGTCGTATCCCTCTAAACAAGGCACAGCAGTGGCGGGGACAGCAGTGGGGTATGGGGGTGCGCATGGTGCAGTGGGAAAAGTCAAGGTTTGGGTTTGACAGAGAGGAGGATGTTGGGGTTCGTGTAAGGGAGTTGAACACCTATTTAAAATCAAGGGGAGAGAGAGAACATGATTTGGTTATGATTGTGTTATTTTGGTCCAATGTGACTTTGCTTTGTTTTTTTTTCATAGTCACCTACACAAATGGATGAACTTAACTACAGTAAAACTAATTTTAATCCAAGTGAGTCAAAATGGATTTATATGTCAGGATGTCATCTATAATGCTATTTAAAGAGATAGAGTCCGCAAAAATTTGTAACTCAAGTGATTGAAAGCAGTTACAACTCCTGCATCCGGAAGTCATGTGCTCAAATCCCCCTCCACCAATATTGCTTATACTGAAAAAAAGAGATGGAATTCATGGACTACGGAACAATATTTGTCACATCAATTATTGAATTTTTATTTTATTAAAAGATGCCTTGAGTTCGAAATTAATGAATTGACGGTAATTTTTGAATAAATAAAATATATATACATCTTTGCATAGTGTGAATTTTGCGTTGTGTTTCGTTTGGCTACAATTAAATGTAGAGTAGTGTGTAGAGAGAGGGACGCCTGGTCAGACAGTTGGTCTTTTTGCTGAATGTCAGACTGTAGGTGACAATAAGTTTTGACAATGCTTTCTTGTTTACAAAAAGGACGCCCCCCAATTACTAATTTGGTGCGAGGAACAAGAAAAAGCTGCAATTGGGCTGAACTTTACTTCTCACACCAGGATCTCTACATTTTCAAACACCAACTTTGGCAAAATACTCTAGATTTTTTAGCCATGATGTTTACAACACCAACAAAATCAACCCTAGTCAGACATAAGATTATCTATATACAAATCATTGATTTAGTCATTGAGCTTAAATAGAAAGCTGCTAAATGATTTTCAAAATAGATATTCCAAACTGAGATTGCAAGCCATCCTGCTTAGGAAGAATCTTGAATCTAAGAATGTCTCAAATGATTGTTAAAAACTCAACTTACATAGGAAGCTAAAACATCTGTTCTGAGCTTCTCAAAAGTGGTTCTTCAATCTTCACCCCTTAACATGTAACATCTTTCAAATCTCCCATATGCAAGTAACAAAATATTTACCACCAAGTAACCCCATTTTTCTAAAAAAATTAAAGATTAAATAGACATATGTGTGAAAACTTAAGGATGAGAACAACAAAAAAACCAATAATTTGTAGCTAGATTTGAAGTTTTACCGTGTGCATGAAGCCCTCATACCATTTTGACTTTCCTTGCAAGACAGGAAACTGCCCTCAAGTTGGTGGTTTATGTAATGAGGTAGATTCACTCTGAAAGGGAGAAGGGAAGACCTCAGATATTGTATCCCAAGAAAGGTTCTGATCTTTCGTGTGTCTTCGTTCTAAGAAGGCAGGTTTCATAGGTGTTCCAATCATTTCAACTTTGCAAGTTAGCATTGCTACAACCTCTGACATTGGGGGTCTCAGCTTTGCATGAGGCTGAAGACATAAGAAGGCAACTTGGATTGCTTGCAAAACATCCCTTTCCACAAATCCATTTTCATGCAATTTTGGATCTACTAGCTCGATCACATTTGACGTCTCGAATAACTTCCATGCCTAAATTAATAAGTGAAATGGTCAGTGGCAAGACTTCCAACTATGCTAAAAGAATCATTGAATTGCTGTATAAGTAATAATTGGTGAAGGATAAAAGGCCTACATATTCAGGGAGGTATTGCATTTCTGTTGGTAAAGTGAGATCTGTGTTTTTTCTTCCGCTAATTATTTCTAGCACAAGAACTCCAAAACTATATATGTCCGCCTTTTCGGACAATTCTCCTCTAATGGCATATTCCGGTGCTGTATAACCTCTGCACAAGCAGAAAAGAGACAGTTAAAAACAGAAGGAAAAACAGAGAAGAATATTCTTAAGGCCTTTTTTTTAGTTTGTCCACCAGTTGCTGGACTGCAAGCAAATTGTGTCATTCCAACATGCATCTAAAGCATAATTTCCGCATCTACTTAAAATCATCACCAGATGGACTTACTCTGATGACGTAAAATCTTCTAAAACATCTTAAACATGTGGTGAATACTAGAAATTTACTTTTGAACTCATAAATGACTGAAGTGCAAGCAATTTTTCTTTAATCTGTTTATCCTTGGCTCTATAGTTGTGAGAAATAACAAAACCGATGGCAGCATGTTTGTGAAAATAACTATAACCAGCAGCAGTGAAGGAACTAAACCAGTTCCGGTAATAATGCGCAGTAGAGGCATAAAAGACCTTCTCATGATTGTGATTCTTGTGGTACATAACAGTACTTTTCTTTCAAAGAATTATGCTTTTTCTTTTTGTCTTTCTTTCTTCCTTTGCCCATGGGAGAAAAGGTCTAATGTGCATTACCAAATCTTGAACAAATGTATAGAACATCCGTCTAATCAATGACTCATGAAGGGGCCTTATGGAATAAAATATTTGGTGAAGGACTTACAAAGTTCCAGCAAATGTTGTACTGAGATAAGCTTGGTCTTCAGGAAAGAACCTAGCCAGCCCAAAATCTCCAATCTTTGGTTGGTATTTCTCATCAAGAAGAATGTTGCTTGCCTTGATATCTCTGTGGATAATTCTTAGGGGAGAATCCTCATGCAGATACTGTAAACCTCGAGCAATACCCACAATTATCTGGAACCTGGTGCTCCAGTTCAGGAACCGATCACTTTTTCCTGTTTTCCATTAAGAAGAGTTATAAGTAATCATCAAAGTTCAATGATTTATTGCACTATGTCTAAGTGTCAAGTTTCAGTTAATCTGCTGATCGAAGGAAGTAGATCTTGGACATGAGATCAGAAAATCAGCCCTTGAAACATGTTTGCAGAACAAAAGGATTGACAATTCATTAGTAAAAATAAGTAACCTTCACATTTAGATGGATTGTTCAGAAATAGAGATTGCTTTCGAAGAAGAAAATAGCGTACACTTGACTCAGCCATCTGATAGGGCATTATGAATTCCCAGAAAATATATCCTCAAAAAAATTTCCAACTCTTCCAACATCATATCAGATAACAAAACAGAAAACTGAGTCTCGAAACTATTGGAGTGGTACATCCTGAACAAAAGCTAACATTTTCTCATCATAGTTGGAAATTCAGGTTTGGCGGCAGACTGTACATTTACATGCAGTTTTTGAGGACCCTGAATCCCTGATGATGGCTAATCATTACCTACAAATTTCCTTCTCCATTTATGAAGATCAAAGGAATTACATTTACGTACATATGAATCATCCTATGCTAAGAGCAAAAGAATTATTTTAGTTTCTTTCATCTGTCTGCTTACTTTTTAAATTTTTGTGTGATAGGAAAAAACTTTGTTAAGTGGCAAGTGGATACCACCAATATATAAATAATGCAAAGTATTCAAGAAGTAATACCATATACTATGAGGTCCAAGCTCCTGTTTTTCATGTATTCATACACAAGCAGCCGTTGAGGCCCATCTGTGCAACATCCGATAAGACGAACCAAGTTCCTGTGCTGAACGCTAGTGATCAACTTTACCTCTGTAAGAAATTCTGATTCTCCTTGTTGAGATTTGTCAAGGCACAATTTCTTAGCAGCAATTAGCCTCCCATCTCCTAGTTTTCCCTGACAAAAATATAGAAAGAGATTTAGAAATGAAGGACTCCCATCTGTTCCTCAAAATCCCAAGAATGTGCTCTTCCAACTCCGAACAGAATGGTGATGAACATATAAAGGCGCAGAAAGCACCAAAAGTTTCATTTTTATTTTTTCCAAGTATATTGTCATTTCAACTTATCATATCATATGTATTAAATGAATCTTAATATTTGATTTTGAAAAGTTAAGCAGCCTTGCATCTACACTATTGAGACATTTTAAAAATCTTATGAGTTAATGAAGTTATATGTAGAAACTTGTGGTTTGGATGACTGTCTCAAACTTGCAGGTTCGGAAAAAAAATAATTAATGAAAAATAAATAAAAAACTAACACCATTGGTTGCCATAGATTCAGTAATAGTACCCGATAGACAGGGCCAAATCCACCTACTCCAAGGAGATTACCGGGATGAAAATTCTTGGTTGCCATCTTCAATGTCCGGAAGTCAAAATAGCTTATTGTTCGAAGGTTCCCACTGAACAAATCTTTGGATTCTGCATTAAGACAGAAAGAAAAATATTACAATTGAGGTCTTACCAAAATCTTGGTTGTTATTTTTTGAAATTAATCTGTAGCACAACCTGGCTGCCTTCTGGCTCGTGCTACCAATTTCTTAAGCTCTTCTGGTTTGATCAGTTTCCGAAACACGAATATCAGAACTAGCAAAATTATGAGCATGACTATCCCTCCGAGGAAAAAGAACATCGCTGGAGACGGCTGCTTAGAAGTGGAGTTCATCTCCATAGAGGTTCCTGGAGACGCCACTGCAACTACAAAAAATTGGAAAACTGTTTTAGTAGTTCATGTGTGGATATAGTCCCGCGTAGGAAAGTTAAGAAACCTTGCAAGCGCTTATAAGTAGTTGCATCTCCCTCATCATTACCAATAGGTTTTTGGGTTGGAACCTCAACATGGTTTTTACAATTTTACATAACGATCAAGCCACAATCAGATATAAGGATGAAGAACATTGTTTTTGCAGTGAAGCAACCCTTACCTAGTAGTCCTCGGCCAGTCATTGTTTAGTTATAGCTTGAAGTGAACAATTAATGGGTGTAGGCTGCAGCAGAGAGTCAGAGACAACAATGGAAATGTGGTCTTGGTTTTGCTGCTATTGCTAGTAGCTTAAACAACAACAACAAGAACAGCAACAGCAGCTAGAACCGTCCATTGTTCTCTTTCTCTTTCTTCTCTTTCTTGTTTGTTTGGTTTTTTTGTTTATTGATTTTCTCGCGTTGGAAAACGCTTGGGGGGAAAAAGAGAGACAAGGAGAGACATAGTTTAATAGAATACAAGGGTGTAACATAAGAGTAATCGAAGGAATGGAATTTCGGACACTACAACATGTAGTTTTTGGTCACTTATGGGCGCACGCACGAGTATTCCTCTTGCCATTGCCAAACGACAAGCTCAATCATTTGAATCACATACTTAACTACAGACCAATAATTTGATCAAAGAAAAAAAGAATTAACCAACAATAATATTTAATATGGGCATTTCTATGTGCTAATAATAAGGAGGCCCGGGATTAAACAACCGTGGTTCATGACCGCCTCTTTTTGGCCAAGTGAACTTCGGTGAAAGGGAACGGACTCACTGTCTTACCAACTGGCCTAACCATATATACTCACCAAACATAAATTTGAATAAAGCCATAAAACCAGAGTTTTGAATTTTTTTTCTTTCAATTTTGTAGAGAATATTATACATTTGTTTATATGGTTTCCAACTCCAATTTCATATTACCAACAACCATTGCAGCTGTCCATGAATATCAATTATTATAGTAGGGTAATTATTACGCATTGAACTGGGTTACTATGATATTTTTTGTTCCGACGGAACGCCTCTCCCAAAAGGACTATTTTCTCATTAAATCTTAAATTTTTTTTTTTTTTTTTTTTTTTTTTTTTTTCAATAATAAAGGAATTCGAACTTGAAACCTCTTTAACTATTATAAAAAGAGAAATATTACTAAATTAATAACTAGTTGATGTCAATTGGCTATAACTTAGTTGGTTGAGCTCTTCCACCTCCACCCATGCGGGCAGAGGTTCCAAATCCTTAGACACCCAATGAATATTTGTATAAACCCCCCTCCCCCAATCGCTTGTACTAAAAACATACAAAAACACTTGTTGATAAGTCTTAAATCCTTTTTAGCATATAGCCAAATGTAAAACTCAAAAATATTGCATGATTTTTTGTTATGCTTACAAGAGGAATTGCATTTGTGCTGGCATGGCATAACATTTGTGCCACCAGATTAATGAACAATTGATTGTTTTCAACTAGCAAATCATAACATTCACAAGGATTGAAGTGATCTCGAAATTCTTGATCCCCATTTTAGATGACTAGAGTGTATAAGCAACATAATGACAGGCAGCAATGGAGGGTCCATGTAAAATTTTCTTATGGTTTCACATATTCTGCATATACATGATATCAAGTGTACAACTAAAATCATAACTTAGAGGGTTATATTTAATTATATTGTCTAGGCTCAATTCACCAATTCACAATCCCGTTTTTTTCTATAGACAAGCAAGCAGTCATGTGGTTCAGGCAATCCATCTACCTGCAAAAGAGAAAATGTAATGACCATGCTAAAACAACAGTCAGTAACAATAATAACAAGGGATTTTACCTGAAACTTAGCATCCAATGAAATGATAGTTTGACACTCACGTCGCAGCACCACAGACCATGGAAAACCTTTCCGGCTACCATCCCCTAAAGCAAGGCTTATGAACTAAAAAATTGTTTCGTGCCTGTCATAGCAATTCCACCATGTCTTTCCTTGAAGGCTTGAACCCTGTCAACTGAGAATCGGAAGCTCATGTTTCCTGAAGCACCCAAACAACAACTTTAGACATCATCCCCTTGTATATGTAAGAGTCATTTATAATAATTTTTATTCGTTTATCAGAATAAAAAAGTAAATGCATTTGAAGAATTGATACCTTGTCTTGAACTGTCTTTTGTTGTGAATTTCATGACTCCTTGGAAGACGAAGAGAACTGTGTTCTTCCCATATGAGACTTGCATATTCTGGATGATCAACAAAAGGATTTCTATTGTGCTGATAAAACTTGCAGACTCTTTCATTTCTCAACTTCTCTTCTCTTGAAGGTGGATCAATCTCATTCCACTTTAACAATGTAGAAAGCAGTCCCATCTCACTAGTTGCTGCTACCACATGCACCCAAAAATTTCAAGCAATCAAGATCTATGCTCAAAGCAGCTAGGCAGTCTTAATTCTCAACTAATAAGAGAATATATGGATGCAAGAATGAACTCAAAAAAGCCAACTATAAACCGCATTCCTGCCCCAACATTGATCTGTAATCTTAGCCACTTAAGTATCATATAAAATGGCTCAACCTTTCGAGTCAGGTATATATGGCCTACGAAGATGCAACAGTGAAACAGCAATAATGTTGGAGGCATGGTAACAATAGTTGCATGATAAAGACAAGACCTAGTAGGAACTTAGAGGGCCGTAGCTGGAGTGGAAATGGGCATCAAGAATTTGTTCATCTTGGGCACAGTACAGCAGCAAACCAGGTGACTTGTGACAGTGGCAGCAAATTTCCTAATAAAGTATTTGACTGCAGTGGTGGCAGCAGTAAGTGAGGTACCAAGTGGAGGAGCCTATTGATGGCTTAAAAGGTAGAAATGAAAGCAGGGGCAAAGAGGATTTTGAAGTGGACTTGCTAGGTGGCAAGGAGTTTGTGAAATAGCAGTGGTTTATTTCTTTGGGCATGGGATGCGACATTACAGATAGGCTTAAATCTCAATTTTCACAGACTATAAAATTTTCATGAATTATAAAGAAGACCAAATAAAACACTAAATTGAACTCTAATGAAGTTCATGGATTTTAAATCCATGCCTCCCAACTTTTTGCCAAAAGCGCTTCTGGTAAGACCACAAGAGGCTACAAATCACCGTATTGATATCAAATGAGATTCTAACAAGTGACTCAAATCACTTGGACTTGACTTGGCGCATAATACAGCACATCTTGGGGGACGGGTGAAAGCTATGATTGGGGCAGCCACAACAAGTACACGGCAAGTATAACATAGACTTAGAGGGTGGTTTTTTGGTGATAATTACATAGAGGCTTCTTTACACAACTAGGAAATGGTCAGCACTTCTTCTAATGGATGTTGACAAAGTCTGAAAATCAGGATGATTTTAACGAAGGAATTTTTTGTTCAACAATCAGTTACAGCATGTCTACCTTCCCTGGTCGTCTCTAATGCAGACTCAAGATCAACAGTTACAGCAGGAAGAGAATCACACTCAAACTACTCAAAGGTTTAACTTTTTTCCCTTAAACTTACAACTTTTTGGAGAATCTGAAAGGTGAAGAGCTGGGCCTCCATCTGGTTGACGAAACCCGTAACATACTGCCATGTACATCAGCGCCCTTGCAATATCTCCTCTATGCTGAAGTGGCATGAAACACAAATTCAGTTTAGTGATAATGCATACGAAACTGACTGCAAAGAGATTTAAACTAAACAGTAACTTTCTTGCCCAAACAGAGTGACAATAATCAGAAATCCAAAAAGAACGTGATAAAGGGTAGCAGATGGACATTAAAAGAATTGATGTGCCAAAATATAGTAAAAAAACCTGTTTAGGTGGTGCCCATCTGTCCTTGTCAGTTTCCGTGTCCAAAGCAGCTTCTTTGTTTGCTGGCTTCAAACACTTAGTTGAGTAAACATTGCATTCTCCGTAGTATTTGTTCCCCCTGGATGAATTGACTGCAAGAAACTTCAACTATTTTACATCAAAATATAAGAGATCTACTTTTCACATACGTAGAGGCAGTAACCCATCTACCATTCACATCTGCTGGGCGAATGTTGTGTAAATCAGTCAAGGATGGACCATCTTTTAACCCATAAGAACGAGGCCATAGATGCTCCCCTAGAAAACAGCAGCATTACATTAATTTCTCTCAAAAAGAAAAAAGGTAAACTAGAGCTTGGAGATTTTTATATCTTGCAGAGTAAAAATAAGCAGCCACAATTATAATAAAGTACAAACCACAGAAAACGAAAGCAAATTCAAAGAAGGCTGACAACAACAACAAAACTGCAAAACGAACAACACTTCATTTCAGTTGAACATGTTAGAAACCAAAAAATGAAACCAGTATCTAAACTGAGATTTTAAGCCAAAATTGTGTCAATTAACACTTAAATTAGTTGGCTTAAGCAATCTAGGATATTTCCTCCTTACATATTGAAATTTATATAGCCTTCACTAATGTTCTCTATTTGAAGTTCCGACATTTCAAAAACAATAAATATCTTGAGTTTTAAATTATATTTGTCATGGAAACATGAAGATTATGGGGTAGTAAACTACACAAGGTGGAGATGTAGCAAATTTATTAGCTGAAGCACTAATCATTAGAAGTATAGGCACAAGTGTTGAAAAATCAAAATACATAAGTGTAAGAAACCAACAACAAAATCGCACAAGCTGCAGTGAATCTGAGCAGTTGACTCACTATTCCATCCTTCAGGCTTTCCAGCTAACGACTTGGGTACAACCCTCAAGGAGTAAATTTCAACTCTGCATAAAAACATTTGTCGGCAAATTGGTAAAGAGTTACAGGGTAAATGCAATAATACAAATAGAACTACCAAAAGCAGTATTCAGCTTTGATAAGCACATACATTCCTGACGAAGCTTTGGGGTTGTCAACATCCGAAGCATCAAGAAGCTTGAGGGCATTCCACACCTATTTCCATAAACCATTAAGTCAGGCTTCTTGAAAGAAGCACCAAACCAGACTGAAAATTTAAGACACATATTAGTTGTACTATTAGTAGCAACAGAACAGTTACAGTAGTGAATGCTAAATACCTCTCTGTAGGATAAAGATTGGTGCCTGGCTATGATGGAATTCAGTTTTTTCTTGAGTGATTTACCCTCTAAATGATCCGCATTGGCATAGTAATAGTTAACATCTTCACAAGCATACACAAAAGAAGGAGATGGATAGTCAATTGCCTCAGCATCAGCGACAAGAGTCAGACAGAACAAATAAAAAGAGATGACCTGAGAAACCCATCTCCATGAAACATTGATACATTCTGTGCAATTCCTTATGCCCCTAGAAAGAATGCATTAATCAGCCATTGCCCACGACCATTTTCACTTCGAGGGTCAACAAGTACTGGTAATTGAACTGGAATATTAGCAGCCCAGTATTGAAATATGGAAAAAGGTGAGGTCTTGAAGGTTACTGACCTTGGAAAAATGGTGGAAGACCATAGAGAGACCAAATGGTTCTCTGGGTTTCGGTTATGCCAAGCTAAGTTGAATCTTTGTATTCGTAAAGTAGAGGAACGTGTGAATTTGAAATGGAAGATGGTGGTTCTCTTCTTGCAGTGGCCAGTGCTGTAAATTGCAGATTTTGTGCAATGGAATTTGGTGGCCACGACGGGAGACTGCATTCTCCGAGTGTAGAGATACCCCAACTTCTGGTTTGAAGTTAAGCCAACTGGCAGATTTTCCTTTTTTGCACCTTTTCAAATTATTTTTTCTTTTGAGATAAAATCATTTCTTTTTCTTTTTTCTTTTTAGAGTGAAGGCCCTTGCAAACTAGTACAATTTCTAAACCATGTATAAGATTTCTCAATTTTTATTGAACACTTATTCCTCTCAGAGCGTTTGGTTTGTGGGAAATAGAGCTTTGAAATGAAAATTATTTTCTCATGTTTAATAAGTTTGTTCGGTGAGAAATGGAGCTTTGGAACGAGAATTGATTTCCCATATTTGATAAGTATAGCAGTTCTTGTTGACACTTGTTTGAATGACCTCTCCTTTTGCAATATGTTCCATGTAGAACATAACAAACATGTCACAATTCAACTTGCAAATAAAAATGTGATTAGGTTTTGAATTATTGGGAATTTAATTGAATAGGTGAGTACAAACAATACTTACGAATCTTCTATTTGTTGGGCGCAATCTGTGACGTCTTCAAATAGATACTGACAACCGATGTGCAGTATCCAAGAGAGAGAGTTCTTCATTTGGAGATATGTGTCTTTTTGTTGCAGTGTCAAGAATTTGTTTTGCCTGACAAGTTCTGGTTTTTTCCCGCTTTCGAGCAAAGCTTGTGCTTTTGTTTACGAGGCGCACTTGTGGCTCTAAAATACCGGGAATGCTACAATGAGGGCTTAAAGTGAGGAGGTTATTTGAGGAGGTCAAATCTCACCATCAACAAATGTAAAGAAATCATGGGACTTAAATATTTTAAATATTTTGACGGTCGGATCGGTCTTCTCAAATAACCTCCTCACTTTAACTCCTCATTGTAGAAGCTCCCCTAAAATACAATGCAAGTAAGCTAAGCTTTTGTTTCACATGGGGCTCAATGGGTTTCAGGACTTTAACCAGCTCCATACATTTGTGGACTTGGTTGCTATGCTTTGGCTTGGCTTGGGCTTTAGAGTCCATTCTGGTTCCTTTGAGGATGGATTTTTTAGGTGGGTTTCACGTTGCTTTAAACCAGCTCCATACATATGTGGACTTTGTTCCAATTAGAGCCCAATTTGCTTCCTATACTTTACATCCCTAAGGTAGTTGAACATTGAGCTTGCCATAACTAGCATTTACAAAGTGATATACTGACAAGGGTTGTCCACTCAACAAACATGAGAAGTTGACTATTGTGTCTAACCTAATGAAAAAGGCTGACTTGCATATCAGTGGTCTCATGCTCAATTTCACATGACATCTTAATAGTGTGTGTGTTAGAGAGACAGAAAACCATTTTCGTTTCTAACTTCGACCACACAAAAAGGCAAACATGGAAGTTTAGAATAATTGGATATCTTAATCCAAATTCTAAAAGAATAATAACATATGAGTATTCCAATATACAATGCTAGAACAAAACAAAGCACAAGCAGCCAAAAGAATAGAAGAAACCCAAGTCAAGCTAATTGCCTAATAAAAGAAAACTATACATACTCATTGGATTTCTTCACCTAATAGCTTTAAAGATTCAAAGGAGATCTTCAGTATCTTCCAAGTTCTTTTTGGTGAAAAGGGGCAGATCCCAACCCAAAAAAAAACCAAGAACTAGTCATTAAGGCTTACACACAAACAGCAAGGGAGCCATCAAATCAAAATCATCCAAACTTGCCATTGATTTCAGCTTGTTGGAATTTTTCCCTAAACAAGAAAGTTTTCATTTTTCCTTGCATTATATGATCATTCATGTCATAGTATAGGACAATTTGCTATGACCAAAACTGATATCGCATCTTTGAAAGTGAATATAAAGAATGGGCCAGCCTAGGTTCATTCAGAATCGGTGGACCAAAATTCATGGTGCAATCATTTAGCATAAGATTTGAACCTTTGTGGATGGTAAAAATTGAAGTCATGATTTCCATCACTTTTAGAACCAGAAAGGTTTGAAAAACCTCTGTGGATGGTAATCATTCATGCCATTGCCACCCGTGTGAGCAGTACTATGAGCATATGCTCTGCATGATAAAGAGTTCGTTTTTTTTTTCCCCCATTTAAATGAATAATAAATAATGCTCCCTTGCTGCCGCATTGTTTTCCTATTAGATGTTGAGTTATATAATTTGATGAGGAAATATTGGATTCATATTCATTAGATGAAACGTTAATGCAAGTAAAATATTGGAGGAAACTAACAATGTCAACTAATATAAAATTATTCAACCAAGAAAACAACGCTTGCCATTTTGAAACTGAGGAAGTTCAGTGAAGCAGACCCTCTTCCGACCAAGGATGTGGATTCACATTCTCGTATTGTTGGCAATATTCAAAGGCTTTAACATTCCTTTCAAGCCATCTCCTTCAAGCACGTCTTTCGGGAAGCAAATTTTGTGGAAGACTCTCTTGTGAAGCTGGGGCATTCTACCCCAGCTCGCCATATTTGGTTACGGAAATTTCCTTCCGTGGTGGCTAGGGCAATTTCTTGCGAATCTTTAGATGTTGATTGCCCTATGTGCTTTGTGTTAACACAATGTTGTAATTTATTTAGATTCTTTAGAAATTAAAGCGTTGTAATTTCTGTGTTGCTTATAATAATAAATAAAAAAACAAGAAGATTAGCTACGTTGTGGAAACACTAACAAACAAATATAAATTAAATTTGCATATGACTGAGTAACCAATTTGAACTTGAATTTCCATCCAAATACATGGCTACAAAATGTAATTAACTAACCTCATGATGAAACTGAAAACTTACTCAAAATGCAAAAGATACTCATGAAAGAAAACATGGGGTGAGTAGCAAGATATACAAACCCAACAGAAAGAAAACTAATCTGTAATTAGGTTATGAGGAATTGAATTGAGGATGAGTTGGATAGAGGAGAATTGGAATCTGTATTCCCATTAAAGTTATTTACTAAACTATGTGGAATCAGGGTAGGAATTGAAATTAATTTGATTACTAAAATGTACTTACATTCTAAATAAATTATTAGGTTAAAGTGGATAGCAAATTTAGAATTTTAAAATTTGTGTGATGATATAATAAGTAAAAAAGATGGTTTCCTGATGGGCCAGTTTTCTAGGAAATAAAATACTACCTCCCACCAAAAAGTCCAATTCCTCCAAAATCAGGAGTTGAATTCCTAATTTTGTGTGGCCTCACTTGCTTTTTCATTGCTTTATGTGAAGTAAACACAAGAGTAATTTGTAATCGGAATTTAACTCTTTATTTTGATTCCTACTAGGGATTAATAAACATGGGAGGAACTTGCTTGGTTCAAGATTTAAAAGTTTAGAAATGTGTATGAAAATGCATTATCATGTTTGGCAACTATATTGTTGGGAATGCAACACATGGAACATGGGATGGCAAAATGTCATACCCTCGACTTTTCTTCAGAATTTTTATCCTCGGAAAATTATTTAATGCACTTTTCTTAGACTAACTTATCCAAATACCGCATAAAACCAAATACAAGAATAATATAAAATATTATTTCTTGGTCCGATTTCTCAGTGCTCCCATGGACGGGAATGAGAATTTTTCGTTCTCATCTCCTGAGATCAGACATGAACATCAGACTTTTCTTACAATTAATTGTTATTCTGTACCGAGCAACCAAGAAATTAAAAATAATAATAAAAAATCAGCAAATATGAGAAATCTGAATGATTGAATATCTAAACCTAAATTCTAAAACAATCACATTTACAAATGCTAGAGAATGAAACAAGGTGGCTACCAAGAAAAATAGAAGAAATAAGCGATTTCCGCATACAAAAAGATCCACGTGCCATTTCGGTATCCGTGGTTGTCTGGAATATCTATCCTTCTCCTCGTGTGTCTAGCCTAACACTAACATCCACATGCCTTCTACTGTTCCCCTTCCTTTCCCGTTTAAAACACAATAATATTTTTTTTTTTTTTTTTTTTTTTTTTTTTTTTTTTATGAAATTATATTCTCAGCCACAAAAATCAAAAATATTTTGGAAGGTAGCGAACTGGCTTTTTCTTCTTCTCCTATCTAAGTTTTGGCGTCTGCTGTATAAAAAGGGTACTAAAAGCTAACAGACGGGCGGTGGAGTGGGGGTCGTTGTACGCTCCGTCCGTATACCCGGACGTGAGAGAGAAGAAACCCACGCCAGCCACCTGGCCACAAGCTTGAGCTGTCGCTGTTGTTGTTGCTGTTGGTGGTGGCTCAGACTCTCATTACTCCTCGCTCTGTTCGAAAATCTGCTCAGCCCAGTGATTTCCGACACGCTTCTCGAATTTATTACGCTACTGCCACCACCACAGCTCCATGATCTCCTGCTCTCTTCGATCCCCGCTCGCCTTGCGGGCCCCGCGGGCCCCGCTGTCACTGTGATCACCTGCTGCGCACTATTATTCTCATTCTGCTGAGACGGCTGACGTGGCAACCCCTCGCTCATAATCATCTCCGACCGTAGATACAGAAGATCCGACGGCTGTACGTCGCTCCATCTTTGGTGGAGCCCGCCGGGGCCACAAGCCGACCCGGGGGAGATTATAATCCGGTGCTCCAACCTCGTCCTGTCCTGGCCCAACAGCAGCCCGTCTTTTCTCGGGCGGTCAAGGCATCCCACGGTCGACGGTTCGCTCTTCTTTCTAAACGCCGTCCAGCTGTCCAGAGACCTCCGAAACGACCACGTCGGAATCGGGTTACCCGGTCTTTGCTCTCCGGCGAACGAGTGACGCCCCGAAACCCGGCGATAACCCGGGTCATTCTCGATATCCAAAACGACGTCGCTGCTTTGCTGGCTGTGCAAGATCTTAGAGGCGTCGTCGACTAAGAGCACGTCTTCCGGGTCGACCCGGTACCGGCAAAGCGGGCAGGTGGAGTGGGCGTCGAGCCACGTGTCGACGCACTCGACGTGGAAGGCGTGCTTGCACTTGGGGAGGAGACGGAGGACCTCGGCCCGGTCGAACCGGGTCAGGCAGACGGCGCACTCGAGCCCCTCCTTCTGACCTTGGAGCGACCCGAACCGGAAAACGGGTAAGGACTCGACGACAGAGCGGTCAATACCGGAGTTTTTGCGCTGGGTGGATCCGGAAGGTCCGGAATTGGAGTTTACGGCGACGACTACGAGAGCACCGCGCTTGCAGTGCTTGGCGTAGAGGAGGAGGAGAAATGTAATGGAGAACAATGTGGTGAGGACGCCGACGATTATGGCGATGCTGGGCCGGAAGGAGGAGGCCTTGGCTGGGCCCGCGTTGGGTGGGGAAGGTGATGGGTTTGCTGATATGGAGGCAATGTCGCCGAAGTCTGGGGTGGAGACATGGCGGGTGGTGTCTGCGAGAGTGGGTGCAGTGAGAAAAGAGAGGAAGGTGAGGAGAAGAAAGAGGAGGAGGAAGAAGAAGGGGGTTGTGGAGGAGGTGGCGGGTTTGAGAAAGAGAAAAACAAGGCCCATGTTTTTTTTCTGACGCAGTAGCAGGAGGTTGAAGAAGAAAGGGGTTTGGAGGGGTGTGAGGGTGAGCGAGTTTGTAGTTTTTGAGGCGCAAAATGGGGGGCTTCTTTTTCTTGAGATTCTTGTCCAAAGATAACAACAAAATTAACTGGACAAAGGCATCTATCTTTCTATATCTCCATCATTTATATAACTCCTAATTATACGATCATTTGCTACCATCATGAAATGATTTTATAAAATAATTTATTTTTTCATAAATGAAGCTTATAATTGTAACTTGACGTATCAAGTACAGGGATAAATGCTCTTAATTTAATATTAGATTTACAAACCTTTTTTTTTATATATATCTAAGTATGTTTATCTAATGATGTGACAATGTTTAGTTATTCAAATCTTCAATATGTAGGGGTCTCATTTGTTTTTAACAAGTAAAACACACTCATTAGTATACTTACACTTTATTTAGTGAATAAATACGGTGATTTTGACATTGAGAATCAATGGACGTATTTGATAGACTACGTGGTATGATAATGTTGTGTATATTTGATTCATCCAAATTACAAACAGAAACATTGAATGTTTTATTTTCAACAATTGTCGTTTATGAGATTTGAACTCATGAGATTCTTTCTCGAGTAAAATGAAGGCTGAATGTCATAAGTATTTGCCACTTTAATGAATCTTGATCCTCACCAACGAAGGTCTATATTGCATTATTGCTTTACTATAACATTACTATTGCATTATTGATTCTTCATTTGATGGACAAAGACGTTTCAGAAAGAAAGAAACAAAGACAATAACGGAACAACATGAGCACTGAGGGCAGAAAAGAAACACTCTCGTTCTGATGTGGAAGATTAGATCCCATCTCCCATCCCATCTCCCATCCCATACTAGATAGATAGGCAACGAAGATCCGTAGGTAGGCTGTGTTTGTCAATTGAAGTATATACCGAATGAATCCAATCAATCAGGTATTTGTGCGTCACAAATTTGAGGAAAATAAAAATAAACCCAAAAGAAAATATAAAATAAAAACCATGGTTTTGTAACTGAACACGTGATGCATGTTTGTGTGGGACCGAACGCAACAACGAACAGCCACAAGGTTGGTCCCCCCTCTTTTGGTTGATTCTGGACTGGATTGGACTGAATTGGACTCGCGTGTGTATCTGCGTCTTGCGCTTTATCAGCTGCTATGGATTGGATTTTGTGAGGGTTTTTTTGTTGCAGATCAATCCAATTCCAAACCACCATTCACCTGTTTTTTTTTCCCTGTTCTGTTCTGGGATAGGAATGGGATTGGGATTGTGCCTTTTGGAACGTTGCTCTACTGAAAGCTGTTTTAGCTGAGCTCATCTACCAACCGTGCTAGTACTACAGGCCTGTAAAACCTTGTTTCAAGTTCCAACATGCCCAAAAGGAAAGAAAATAATAGAACATTTATGATAATTTAATGTTACTAAGTTATAAGAAAATTCCATCAGGGATGGCGTGGGGAATTCATTAAAGAGGTATGCTCTAGTGTTACGGTTAGTCGCTTACACAAGTTCGAGAAATACTTCATCGTTTAAGAAGTAGAATCCACAATGCATTAACGGTCAAATTTTACTTCAATGCATGGGCAGAGTCATGAATTATTGACACGATGGGCACCTTGGCCAATTCAAGCTATTTGTTTTCTTTGGGTTAGTTTAAACTTGTTACAAAATTCTAAATTTTGGCATCTCTTCTCTATGCATTAGCTTATTAATTTAATAATGACTCATACTAACCAAATAAGGTACAGAGAAAGATATGGGACGAGTACAGCTGAGATAGTTCTTGTTCATAATAACAAAGAGAAAACAAAATAAAGCGGGAAATGAGATTCAAGTATTGGGTATATATTCAGAAAAAAGGACATTTGCAAAAATGTCACCCGAATTTTAAATTTTTACTTTTAATAACTTGAATTTTGTAAAGTGTTGCAATCCACCACTTATGTCTACCTCCGTTAAAGTTTCCGTTAAATTTAAGGGTGTTTCCGTCAATTAATTGTAACTAAAAAGAATTATAAAAAAAGAAAAAAGAAATGTCAATCACCAACAATAACGAGGAGTTCGATTACTTTTGAAATTAAACCGGAAGAAATATGAGATTTTGGTGGGTAACACACAAAAAAATTCAGGCCTTAGTTGTCACATAATTTTCATAGCTATTGGAAGATTCGGAAAAAGTAGACCTATGATTTTCATAGATCTTGGAAAAAAAGACATAAGGCAAATTCTTCATATGGTTTTCATGGATCTTGGAAAAAATACCAGCACCAATCCTCTCTCGCGGGCCCCTCTCCTGGCCCCACCCCGGCCCCCCTAAAAAACGCTTTGCATACACCTTAGACCTTACCATGATCTGTCTCTTGGCATCTCTTGGCTTGGAGTGTTCAAATTGAAGGGAAAGCTCACCGTATGCATTATTAGCAAGCTCCACAATTCCTTTTTTATGGAATATAGTTATATATCCAGCACACCAAAGTAGTGAATTTGAGACACAATTAAGGGCCATTTATGAAGGTTGTGGAGTTTGATACGACCAAGAACCAATTCTTAGCTGGTGATGCGTTACAAATTAAATTTTGGATAATTAGGTTAACCTTTTTTTTTTTTAATTTAATAATTATAGTGATTGATGAAAATGTCTTTACACTTGTGATGTGTTTACTAATTAGGAATTTGAATTCTCATCAATAATTAAATTCCACATATGGAGGATTTCTGCGTTTACTTCACACAAAGGAATTGAAAAGTAAGTAAGGCCCACACAAAATTAGGAATTGAATTCTTGATTTTGGAGAAATTCAATTATTGGGTAGGATGTGATATTCTAATTCCCGGAGAACTAGCCCATTAGGAATTCATATTTTTTACTCATTATATCATCATATAATTTTTAAAATTCCAAAGTTGCCATATACTTTAACTTAACAATGAAGACATTTTAATAATTAGTAACATACCCACACTAATTCCATATAATTTAGTAAACAACTTCAATAGGAATTTGGAATCTAACTCCCCTCAATCCATATGGTTTAGTAAACAACTTCAATAGGAATCCAGAATCTAATTATCCTCAATCCAACTCCTTCTCAATTCAATTCATCATTAATTCAATTCATCCTAATCCAAATACGGATTAATAAACATGCCAATAACAGAAATTTTAACCGAGTTAGACGTAGGTGGTGGATTGCAACACCCTACAAAATTCAAGTGGTTAAAAATAAGAATAAAAAGTTCATGTGATAATGATGCACATGCTTAAAAGTTCATATGGTATTTATGCAAATTTCCCTGTATAAGAGGTTGAGAGGAGACCCGTAGTTTTGTGATACAATGCTTTTGATTTAAATGATATCCATAATTTTAATTCTATTGTACAAGTGTAAGGGTGTCCATCAAATTTTCACTACGAATTAGGTTTTGGAAGAAACATAGAGAAAAGATAAACACAAAGAGAAGAGAAAGAACATGAGAGATGAAAAATGAGCGAGTTTGATGCCCTTACTGACCTCTATATTTCTTTGGTTAGTGATTTTCGTACTCTCATTTTCTCCCTCTCCTTCTGCACTCTTTCTCTTGTTTTTTTCCTTGTTTCTCCTTTGATTGTGCACAGGTAAAAAGGAGCATGAAAATCACTTCCCAACCTATTAGTAAGTTTAGTCCACACTTGGTGGGTGAGACTGGACTGGACTATTTCAATTAAAATAAACAAGAGGCTTAGGGCTCGTTTGGGAATGCTTTTGGAGCAGCGAAAAGCGCTTCTATCTTTTAAAAATAGTGTTTGGCAAAAATTGCAAAAGCGCTTTTGGTGAGATCCAAAAGCACTTGGAGTGGTTTTGGAAGAAGCACTTGAGAGGTGCTTCTTCTTAAAAGCACTGCAGGACAAAAACACGGGAAGCACTTGGCTCCCTTTAATGAAACTTTTAAAATGCCGAGAATACCCATATTTAATTTTTTTTTAATGCCAAAATTCTCCTCTTTTTTTTTCTCTATCTTTTTCTCTCATATTAAAATTAAAACGCTACCCGCGAAAAGCCCAACAGACGCCAAAACTTATCAGACAAAAACACAGCTTCTATTCCATCTCTCTCACACACATTGTTAACTCTGGTTAGCAACGAAGCTTTAACCTTAGCACCCTTTAGCAACACCCTTCTTCTTCTTCTGCCTTCTTCTTCTCAGACCTTTTTCCACCCTTACAAGTTCCCAAACTTCCAGACTAAGCCAGAACTTTGAAAAAATCCTAAAAGAAAACTCCCTATATAAACACAAAGCCTTGAAAAACGTTGTGATCATATATGCCTGCATCTATTATCTTCCCATCAATAAACAGCTTCAGTTTAGCTTCTTCAGCCTTGAAATATACTAAAAACACAACAACCCAAGACAGAAAAGAAGGAAAGAAAGAGAAAGGAGCAAGCAACCCAGAAAGATAGAACCCACTTGAGCTTTTCATACAAATAGAGAGACAAAAGACAGAGCTTTTCACACTGTCATGGTGTTTTCCCTTTTGCTTAAATTTATGGCTTGTTTGTCTGTTTGTTGCCTCCGTCGCTCACTACTTTCAAATTTCAGCACATATATACTTTCCATATATTTTGATTGAAATTGAATGAAAAGGAAAAAGACAGATGCATTAATGGAAAACATATATGGCTTTGTGAGAGATTATACTGGGAAGGGTTGCCATTACTATAAAGCACTTTTACTGTGTCAACCAAATACTCAACAAAATATCAAAAGCACTTTTATGTAGTATAAAAATACTTTTAAATGTGACGTCCAAACGACAATTGCTTCTTTGTAGAAGCACTTATGTCATAAGTGCTACTAAACATAAGCGCTACTAGCATAAGCGCTTCGAAAAGAAGCACTCCCAAACGAGCCCTTAGTTATTGTTTGGTGCGTTGAAATTGGACTTATTAAATCAAATATAGCAGCCCATTCTCAAGTCACAGCCCAATAGAAACGAAGCCCATGTTGATGTTTGAAAGTATGAACCGACCAAAAGTTCCAGACCCAAACTGTTAAGTATTTAGTTTCCTTTTTTCTTTTGGCTTTTCAATTTTTAATAAATAGGAAAAAGAGTTAACAAAAAGAAGAAAAGCTACCCCTCGGGCGTCGACGTCGGGATTCAGGACGAAGATAGAGAGAGAGAGGCGAAGAGGGTTTGAAACTTTGAAGCTCAGCTGATCGCGAATTAAGAATTTCTTCCAGATTGCTCTAAGTAAGTTGCCTTTCCTCCTCTAGTTTGTTCTTTGTAACCCTAACCCTAACCCTAACCCTAGATTCCATCTTCGGAACTGCTGGAAGAGCAAATTATGAGCCTTTCTGTTCTATCTATTATTAATGGGGATAATGTTATGCTTTGAAACATTGGTGATGAAAATTGAATGTTTGAATTGCAGAAGCGTAGGCGTCAATGGAGGTACAGACATGTGGTAAGCCCATTGACTCGTTGCTCGAGAAGGTGCTCTGTATGAACATTCTATCTTCAGACTACTTCAAAGAGCTTTACCGGTTAAAGACCTACCATGAAGTTATTGATGAAATTTACAACCAAGTAGACCACGTTGAGCCATGGATGACCGGGAATTGCCGGGGGCCGTCCACCGCTTTCTGTCTGCTTTACAAGTTTTTCACCATGAAGCTCACCGTTAAGCAAATGCACGGTCTCTTAAAGCACGAAGACTCTCCTTACATAAGAGCGGTATGTATGTATGTCAATTCAACATTGCATACTTATTTTTACGTGTTGTTTTCAATTTGACAAGTACCGTGTTCCTCATTACAATGTTTTGTGCTATCTACTTGCTTAATCAATAATCATTGTAGTTTTAATTTTGCTTTCAGGTTGGGTTCCTCTACTTGAGATATGCTGCAGACCCGAAGACTCTGTGGAATTGGGTTGAACCCTACATTAAAGATGAGGAGGTAAATGATGCCCTTTTCATTGCTCTTATTGACTTATAATAGATTGCTTAAGTATTTAGTTTTCAAAATTTTACTTTCTTATCATATCTGTGGAGCTACTTTGCTTTATAGATGCCAAGCATGCCCTTCTTTGTAGTTATCAAAAATGTTATCTGGAAAGGACTTTATTCCTTCTGGAATGGATGTCTATGGTTTATGGAATCTGAATTGTGAGTGATTCTCTGTTGCAATTCTGCTCAAATTTATCAAGGTTTTTGAATTTTTTTAAATTCTGGTCAAAGTACTTTGTTTCTGAAAATTATAAAGCTGCAAAATCCCCGTCTGTTTTCTGATTTTGATGGATTTGGACATCTTTATAACTTTATTGCTTGTTGTATACCCAAAGATGAGCTGTTTACGAAACATACTAACCATTTGTCTGTGTCTCAATTTCCATGCATGGAAATGTGGTAGTGGTGAAGTTGCTACTACATGGAGTACATACCTTTAACTGTCTAAATCATAAGATTTTTTTTATTCTTAGTGCTCGACGTGACTGAAACAACGAAGATTCGATTCTTAAAGGTGTTGTGCTGTTTTTTTTCCTTCTTAATTGTGGTTGATTATAACTGCTTTGTATTATTTTGTTCTGCCTTTTTTGGTGATCAAAATCAAAAGTCGCCCTTTATTACTTATAATTTGGCAATGGTAGTTCCTTCTCCCCAGCTTTGATAATTTTAAAGATTCTTAAAGAAACAAAATCAAAATATTGAATGTAATAACAAAAGTTAAAGAATAAAAAAATCCATTAACGGTCATCCCTTTTGCTTATCTTTTTTTAATTTGCTGCTCTTTCTCGATTTAATTTTGTCAAAGGAGTAGCATGGGCTTTAGAGAACTTATAAAGAAAAACAAGAAGTGCAGTGACATAAAATCTACAGTTCATAATTCTTTGATTTAGAATCTGACTGGGAGTACATTCTTTCAGGTTTAGTTTGATCCAGAATCAAAATATGGTTTGATATTTAAGGGGAAGGTATGCTTGCCTAGTTTTTGGAAGTGAGTGAAAACGAAGATGATTAGGTTAGATTATAATGTGAATCATACATTGCATTGGACAAATTTCCATTCGTATGTTGAGTCTGACATGTCCTGAATTAGTCTTGAATGGGTTGTGTTCTGGTTGGCACTTTACTTCACCTTCTTATCTCAACATGACATCGTCTGTGCATCCCCATCCCACTTTGCATGAACGACTCCATTTCTTTCTTTGTATACATATACATCAAATCTGATATTGAATGTCTCGTGGATTTATTTGCATTTATACGAATGGTCTCTTTCTGTAATACCTTTTGTTATTCTCTTATGATATTTTTATTCTCCAATTTCAATCAGTGCTGTAACTGTATTGTATCCAGTAAATATAAATTCTTTTTACTCTTATCTGCTGTCTATGGTTCTAATATATTTCTCACTGATGCAGATTCTATGACACTAGTCACTTGTTTTCCTTAGTTTTTAACTTTTTATTGTTATATTAGCATTTTTATTTTATTCTACTGGAGTTCTTCATTGTTGTGTTGGCTTTGGTTTCAGGAATTCTCTCCTGGTTCTAATGGACGAACGACAACTATGGGTGTATATGTGCGCGATTTGCTTCTTGGACAGGTTAGTTTCTTTCAAGTATGCTTTATAATTAAAATGTTATGGCGTAACGAATTGTATTCTGTACAACCCCTCCTCTGTCCTCCCTCTCTCTAGGATGCATTAAGTTGGTTTTTCTGGCCACATAAGACCAAAGCTTCATAATGCATGCGGTATACACTTTCAAGTGTACTATACTATATATAGAATGCTGAAGAACCTAATTCTACTATATACTAGTATTTCACCACCCAAAAACATGACACAATATATTCCTTTAGCAGGCCAACTGGGAGCTCTTTGTCATCCAAGATAGGCCCATTTCTCTCACTCCAAAATCTTTTTTGATCAATTATATTTGATTTGTCTTGATAAGTTGGATATTTTATGCGCGTTTAACTGCAGAAGATTGCAATAACAAAATACTAAACTCTCCTTGATATTGTTTTATTTATTTATTTAAAGCTAAAAGCCATGACAGCAAGGAAATAAATTCTTCAGACCTTATAAGATTCAATTACACCATATAGCAGAAATGTAGGGCAAGATCTGTTGCCTAAATCCGAGGCAAGCTCCTCATTTAAAACCAAGAATCAAATTACATGTAAATTTTCTTATCAAGTGACATACAGTTATTTACAAATGTTCTTGACAAAGTTGTATAGTATTAGAGGCTCTCTATTTGCCAGCTTTTCTTCAAGAGTTATCTGTTGAGAGGCCACACCTTGTGCAAAGGGATTGGAGAAAGAGTTTGTAGTAGAAAGAAGTGGTTGGTTTTCAGTTGAGTAGCATGAAGAAATGTGTTCTCAATGTGCTTTCAGTACACACTCACACACGCATATCAAACTTGAAGGCATTGTATAAAATACTCTTGTTCATGCTTCTGGGACAGTACCTTCAAATCTTCTGCCTAATGTTCCGACAATGCAGTCCTTTACAGTCACAGCTGCTGTTTTTCAGATTACAGTGCGATTAAGATCTGAATACATGTTCTTCTTGGCGCTTTGAAGCATGGTCTCAGAATGCTCTACTGTTTAAGGTCCAAATTTAACACGTGAAAAAGCAATAGCATTTCTTCCCAATTTGAGTTTCTCCATATAGAAACTGTCCAAGAGTGTTAATGAACTGTTAATTTGGTGTGTTCAAAGCCGCAGTTGGATGATGATATATTGCTTTACTGTTCATTATAATGTATATGCATGTATATAAATATGTAATAGTTTTTCTAACTGATCATAGTTGATAGCTTTGTACACCTTGTGCATAGTTTCTGATGCACCTTAATCAGACAACACATAACAATAACATGCAGCAATTTAAATACTATTTTTGTTGTCCCCATAACACTTTTATTGCTATCCTCGGAGAAATGAATTAACATTGTATATTGTGCTATTGCAGTACTATTTTGATACCCTTTTCCCCCGCATCCCTGTTCCTGTGTTGCGTCAGATTGTAGCTCATCTGGAGAAGATGAAACTCCCCACTAAACTTTCTGGCATTACAGGGGAAGCTACCCGTCATGGATCTGATGACACAGCCCGACGCCCCCCTTCTGTGAAAGCGGCACTTTCAGTTTCCTTTGGTCAACGTGCCCCACATCGTGCTTCAACAAGGGACTCATCACCTGTTCGTCGTACGTTACCGCCACCACCACCTTATGACAAAGCCAGCAGTGATGATCTACGGACCCATCGCAGCCAGAGCCGTGAGTATTCTGACAGAGAATATTCGGAGAGGGACAGGGACAGGGACAGAGGAAGAGACCGGGATCGGAATCGAGAAAGAGAAAGAGAAAGGGATAGTGATCGGGATCGAGAAAGATACAAGGAACGGGAGCGGGATCGAGACAGAGACAGAGCAAGGGAGAGAGTTAGGGATAAGGAAAGGGAGCGAGAGAAAGATAGAGAACGCAGTTCTGATTATGATCGAAGGTCCAAATATACAGAGAGAGATAGCCGAAGAGACCAATATGAGAGTAGCCGTGATGGCAGTAGACATTACCGTAGGAGTAGGAGTCGGAGCCGCAGTAGGAGCAGGAGTAGAAGTAGGAGCTTGCAAGCTGGCGCTGCACTTCATTTGAGTCCACAAAGAGATGTAAACAAGGATAGAACATCTGCATCTAGCAATCTGGCAAAACTTAGGGATCTTTATGGTGATATGAGTGAACAAAAAGGGGATGCTAGTATGGATAGGATTCCCAGGATTGACAATGGTGGTGAAGAGGTGATTAGACTTGGTGGTTCTCGATGGAAATAGCATCAAAAGGTGGTTTTCTTCTATCTGATATCGCGTTAGTCAAGTCTTCTGGCCAGATGCTCTTTTGATCATCACAAAAAAGAAGAAAATATTTCCCGTGTTTTTCTTCCATCTGCAGCATGCTCATGTCGCACTGCTGCATGTATACTACACATTATTCAGAATTTCAATCTTACAATTTATTCACATGCTCCATAGCTGGGCATATGTTAAGTTTGTAACATTATGTAATAACTAAAATCTTTCATTATCATCTAAAGTTTTCCAAGTTCTGTGTGTTAAATGTTGAATGCTTGATGGTTTGGCTAAGCCATTCATGCTAGTTGCTACTGCTACTTTGAAAGCAGAACGCCATCCAGTTGTGCAGCCAGATTACTTTCTTCTTTTTTTGTCCATTGAATTTCCGATAGCTTGCTATCGGGAGTTGTAAATAACTGGATGGTGTTACTGCTTTCATATATGGTTATCTTCGTATTATTGCTCTTCGCTAGTTTGTATCTTTATTTAGTTGCGAGATTGCCTTTGAACTTTACATGACATTTTTAGCTCAATGCTTAAGTTTTTGCAGGTACATCTGGTGTATCGGGCCTTGAAGCAAACTTATTTTAGTTGTATTCTTCTGATAAAGGCAGAATATTAAAGCAAAGAAAAATGGTGAAAGCAGCATCAAAATATGAAAAGACATCTTCTATGTTCTTACGGGAGGTGCTAAGATGTGTCCCCCACCCAAAAAAAAAAAAAAAAAAAAAAAAAAAAAAAAAAAAAAAAAAAAAAAAAAAGTTGGACATTAAGGAAATGGAACCGAGGAGAGATATATTCCCTCCTCAGTCCGTACCATCTATGCCCCACTGGTGACTGGATGTTATTACTTTATCATTTTGTAAGATACCCTTCAAGATTACACAAGTGGGTTTATCTCTCAAAGCCAGAACAAGGGTTGCATTCTAGAATCAATGAATATTTGGCTACAACTCCACCCTGTCGCTGTTGGACTATTGCACTCTGGGGAAGGCTTTATTTATTTATGCACTGGTACAAACAAATTGTACCTTCCAAGCCTTCCATAAAATACACCCCCCTTCTCTTCCTTCTCCATCTCATCTCAATCCAAGTCTCTAAACACACATTACAACAATTCACAATGGCTTCACCTCCAAATGGTTTGGCACACCTCTCCCCTGATGGTACTACTTACTCACTTCTATGCTATTGAAATCATATTCTCTTGCCAAATATATGACATGTATATTATTTCTAAATTTAGACCATGCATTGATGAGAACCCGTTCAATCAGTAGTTCAGATTGACAATAATCTGCTATCCTGTCATCACTAACCCAATTTAAAAAGAGAAAAAGAGAACATTTTCGAACCTTTTCTCTGTACTCAACTTCCATCCATCAATCAAAACACTGATTTTGGCTTTTTGGTGTGCTTAATTTTTCTGGGTTTTGCTTGGCAGATGGGGATGAAGCAGCTAGAGAGCACCTACTGACAGTGGACATTGGAGAAGCCGATGGGGACGTGAAATTCCGGATACGAAATCTGACCAAGAAATCAGAGACCACTGGATGCGCCATACTCAATGGGTTGAGCTTGGACATACCAAAAGGCGTGATCGTTGGGGTCATCGGCCCCAGTGGCAGCGGCAAATCGACGCTGCTCAGAGCTCTCAACCGCCTCTGGGAGCCTCCATCTGGGACTGTCTTCTTGGACGGCCATGATCTTCGGGAGCTGGATGTTCTCAGCCTCCGGCGCAAGGTCGGCATGCTCTTCCAGCTTCCTGCTCTTTTTGAAGGTACCCATTTGAATTTTTGATCTAATCTTATCTCCAACTACCAGTCTCTGCCTCTCTGTTCAACCACAAATTGTTTTTATCAAATTGTTGAATTGCTAACTTGTAGCTTCTGTTGAACTCCTTGCTTCATTTATACCCTATTGACTTGGTTGCAGTTGTTGGGTAGCAAATTGATTGTGTTTTTGGATTGGTGTAATTAGTTGATTGCACATAAGCTCTGCTCATTCTCATCCACCATTCTTCCTTGTGTAATTTCTATTTTTGTTTTTTATTTTATTTTGGTCAAACACCATTTTTTCTTATGCATGTGTTATTTTTGGGCACTCATATTTTTAGAGAGTGATTATAATATAAATTAGATTGGTTGTATTATAATTATATCCTATGCAGCTGTCACAGTTGGTGTAAGCATTCCAATTTAAGCTCTTGCATATTTCTGACTTTTCATTTGGGGTGGGGTGGTTCAATGTAATCCTTTCTCACATTTAATACCCAATAATTACTTTTTTAAGTAGTGCCTACCAGGACCTGATTTTATTCTTATGGGACCTAAACAATCCATCATATGGTGCTCTCCCACACCCTCTATAGATATTTCTATGATTGTAGTGGTTATACCCATTCTGTCTTATTACTTGGCTGGTGTTGAACATGGCTCCACATGATCAGAATTAGACACTAAAACAACAGATCAAATGACATATGGTTGATTGTAACAGCACTCCTTTTTTTCTTTTTTCTTTTTAAAGGAAAAAAAATATTACAAAGAAGATACATCGGATCTGACAACCATACAAATCAAAGTTAACTCCATAACTAATATCTTCAAGAAGGCCCTTCTTTGTCACGAAATCTGATACCATATTAGCTTCTCGATAGATATGTTGAAAATAAACCCGAGTATACTCCTGTAGCAAGTACCTAAAAATATGTAGTCTCATTCATAACAAAGCTAGTTGGATAGGTTCAAGGGATTTTCTGGTATGAATTATTCACATAATTTTCTCTAATAGGTAAGAATTTAAAGTGGGTCATTTCATCCCTTTATGATATGTAAGATTGGTTCACGATCCCAAGTGTTTGTTCAATTGTTCAGGCACAGTTGCAGACAATATACGTTATGGTCCTCAATTGAGGGGGAAGAAGCTGAGTGACCAGGACGTCCACAAGTTGCTGACCCTTGTAGACCTTGATTCATCTTTTTTCAGCAAGACTGGTTCTGAAATGTCTGTAGGTCAAGCCCAAAGAGTTGCACTTGCTAGGACCCTAGCCAATTCACCTGAGGTAAACAGCTCCTATTTGATTTAGAAGAAAAAAAAAACTCCCCCCTTTACTTATATATATTTTATACAAGTGATGTTCTACTTTAATATAATCTAAACTACAAAGAGAAGGATTCAAACTTAGGCGCAGAGTGGAGAGCACATCAGCTCTAGCCAACTTGGCTAAGCCCATGTCTGCAAACTCCCCCTTTTATTTAGTGTTCATTTTCTCAAGTCCATTTGGCCTTTTTATATGCTGCCATCTTGAAAATGTCTTCTATTCTACTTGGGTAGGTTTTGCTGCTGGACGAGCCTACCAGTGCCTTGGATCCAATATCAACAGAGCACATAGAAGGTGCTTTAGAGAAGCTGAAGAAGAAACAGGGCATGACAATTATAATGGTCTCACACAGCATCAAACAAATCCAGAGGATTGCTGATATAGTGTGCCTCCTTGTGGATGGGGAGATTGTTGAAGTTTTAAAACCAGATCAACTCTCACAAGCCCAGCATCCTATGGCACTAAGGTTTCTTGAACTCAGCTCTTAAGTACATGTCCCAATGTTGTGTGCACAATATTTATATAGCATTTGCTTGAAACTTCTGGAAAGTACAAAACTTTCCTAGTAACTCTGGTACTTGTATTAGTTACTTTGATCATATTTTTCTGAGGGATCTAAGAACTACTCTAAAAATTTGTATCACACTCAAATTTTTGCTTTAAGCTCCCCTCATATATATACCACATATATATACATACACTTAATATTTGTTTTTCTCAACTGAACAAGTATCTAAACTAAACTAAGACTGGGCTCTTTGCATGGCTGGTCCAAAAGAAAGTCTTGAAAGACCAAGAGGGTTGCTGTCTTTGCTTCTTGTTGTTGTGCTTGGGGGCTGGCTGAGTTTTTGTTGTTGCCATGATCATCATCTCCTCTCGCTGAGCTTTGCTTAAAATGTTCCACATAATCTGTACATCTTGATATCCACACAATTGTACATCATCTTGAAGTTTTAGCAGACCGCCTACTCCGCCATACTCACCACCATCACGCCCTGCAACATAAACACAAAACTTGTTCACATGACAATGCAACAACAGTTCCTAATGTACTCAAAATCAATAGTTAAATACATTTTTTTGCCATGGCCAAAAATAAATCTTAGCCCATGAAACCCAATTGCCGTTAGAGGCTAGCCTGATCAACACTAGCTGACATTTGATTTCAGGGTCGTACCCAATTGTCATTTTAACATGAAAACGGTAAATCAAATCAAAAGGAAGAACATAAAAGAAAAGAAAATCAGTTAAATTGCAGAAGAAGCAAGAACCAACCTACAGATTTACTCAGTTTGAGTCTGGCAGAGAAAGAAAGCAAAGCTCTCCTCAACTTATGCAACCAATCCATCTTGCAGCTCAGCTCAGCTCTGCCAGGACTCACCCTCAACAACAAGAGATCATAGAGAGAGAGAGAGAGAGAGAGAGAGAGGAGAAGAGAAGCACCCCTTGAGCAATATAGAAGTGGCTAAAGCCAAGTGGGTTTTGGAATTTATATACAGAAAAGGAGAGGAAATGAGGATTTTGAGAGAGAGAAGGAGCACGCGGCAAGAGGAGCACCGAATCCCCATAACACGTTTCTTAAGAGGCGTGCCAGGCGTCCATCATCGAACCCCTTCAACAGCCACGAGGCCTCCTCTCTTCTCACTTCATTGTCTTGGCTCTCTTCTTCTTCTTCTTCTTCTCTCTCTCACTCGATTTCATTATATATATATATATCTCTTCACATTCGGTTACAATATCTAGTAATGAATTGTAGTTCCTTCTTTGTTGACGTTGGTTCTTCGGATTTGACTCCCTCTTCCGTCTGCTCTTCTACTCTGTATTAAATGCCATGGTGTGTTTGTGTGTGCGCCTTTCCATTTTCCGCTGCCTCCGTTCCTTGCGGTTCATCCACTCCCTCTCTGGTGGGAGGTCCACGCCAGTGTTGTAGTCAAATGGTCCACGTCAGTGTTGTAGTCAAATGGCCAATTCAAAGTATTTTCGGTGATGAATTTAGATTCTACGCTTACCTTTTATTTATATTTTTATTAATGAACAAAAGTTTATGGGGAGAGGAGGCTACTCCAACCCAGAGTCCAGCATACCAAGACTTCAGAGGGAGTTTTAGCCATTTTTTAGTTTTTACAAATTATTCACCAAGAGGAATTGTCAGCAACAGTACTTGAATTTAGGTCTGGATAGCGAAGAGAATGATCTTTATCAACTCAACCAACCTTCGTTGACATTTATTTTTTAATTTTTTTATACTATCATATGTGTAATGGATCTCTTTTCAATATTGGGTAGAAAAATATCATGATACAATAACTAGTTTGTGATTATATGTTTACTTTGATACTTGTGTGTCTTGCATTATTATTATTATTTAGGCTTATTAGTTAAAATGCTCTTTAAAATTTGGGTCAAATCTCACTGCATTTGAAACTGAAAGTGACCCATATACCCTCTTTGACCATGGTTTTGCGTCTTACTTTGCTCCCTGCCATCAACTTCGTTGCTAGTCCTATCAAAATTGTTGACGTGGCAGAGGTATTTTCATCTTTTTGTCCCATATGGCATAAAAACATTATAAAAAATAAAAAATTCTTTTAAATAATTAAAATTTAAACATTAAACATTATTATTATTATTATTATTATTATTTTATAAAAGAAAAAGAACCAATAACCTCGTCCCCACCCATACCAGCCATCTCCACCTAGCCCTCACTTCGATGTCACCACCACCTCTCCACCTTCCCCTATCGCGACCTTAGCCCACCTACTAGATCAACCTACTCCAACAATCCTTATCTCCCATCTCTCATCTCCTATCTCTCTCAGCCCACGAAACCCACCTCATCCTCACAGTTGCTCATCTTGGGCAAACCTTATTGCCGCACAACCACTTTCCTCTAGCATATTCATCCACCAACCCTAAAACACCCACCCCAAATGACACAACTCCAAAAAACCAACTTGCACCCAGCCACCTCCAACACATCCTTACCCAACCACCCCAATTGATCTCCCAACCCAAATCGCAACCGCCAATTGATACCCAACCCTATATTACACAAACCAAACTATCCCCAACCCTCTTCCCCAAATCTAACTTTCAAATTAAGAAGAAGAATAAAAAAAATAAAAAGATCGAGAGAAGAAGACCAAAAAAAAGAGGAAAAAATGAAGAAGAAGTGGAAAAGATAAGAAAAAAAAAGAAAAAAAAAGAATGGGTAGAAAGTCGACTGCTGGAGAAGGAAGAGTATAACATTTTTTAAATTCTTCTAAGCATATAATAAATATCATCATTCTACAAAGATTACACAAGAATACAACTTGCTCTAGTGGTAATGACCATTTATTGGGTATTGGAGGTTAGGGGTTTGAATCCCCTTAAACCATAATACTATTTAATATTTGCATTAATAGTCCATGTCAATTGTTTGGTGTCAACTTGTATTATTTAATTACCTTAAGCTAATACACGCCTTAATTATAAGGCTAGAGAAAAGAAGAGTGTTGCTAAACGAACCCTAAAATTAACTAAGTACACCATATAATCTAAGTACACCATAATATTTTAATCAAAATGTAAAATTAACTAAGTACACTCTATTTAAATATAAAAAATACCCTCACTACACCATAATACATTCTATCACACAACACCTAATACCACTCCTTACATAAATTTGTGCCCTCTTTTCATATTTTAGGTTTGCATAAAAATCTTTAATTTCGTAACCTGTTATGGAAGTAGATTTGCTAGCTCATTCAATTCAAAGCTTCTTTATTGTAAAACTATTTTAACATATACCAGACTCCCCAAAAGTTTTCTTCAAGCTCCACATAGCTTAATGAGGATGAGGAGTTCATTGTTAATCCTCTTCCCTTCTCCCCTTTCTTCCCCTACTATATTCCTCATTTACTTTTTGTTTCCTCCTAATTTGGTGTTCATTTTGTGGATCATTCTCCCTCTTTTGTGGGTGTTTGCTTGAGGTTTTCTCCTCCTTACTTGGTCCATTTTTGTGGCCCCCTTCCCTCTTTGTGTGGGTGAGCTTTGAGGCTTATTCCTTAATTTTCTATCATTTCCCCTCACATGACCTTCTCCTCTTATGTCGGCGATGGCAATAATAATGGCAGCAGTGGAATGGGCAACGATTGTGGTGGTTTCAGCGTCATCGACTTAGTTTTTATGTTCATGTGTTTACAGGCTATGTATTTTCTCCACTCATCGTCAGCGGCTGCGTCTCAGCATTTGTTCTCCACCACCATCATTTGCTCCTATACTCCGCGAGTGGAGGATGTTTTTAAAGTGTATGTGTCAGTTATTACTTAGATTATGGTAACGCTCTTTGCATCTTTGGTGGCTTGTCCATCACCATTTTCTGTTTGTAGCTTTGGTTATCATTTTCTTTTTGGTGGTGGTGGTGGTTTTCCGTGGAAGGCACGGCTTGTGGGTTTTGGGCGGTGCAACATTTCCTTGTTCTTTGTCTTGTGGTTTCCTAAGTGTGTGTTGTGTTTTGTGGGCTTTTGCCTTTATGTGGGCTTTATGCCTTTCGTGAGTTTAATGACTATAGTGGGCTCTATGCCTTTTGTATTGCATTTGGTTGAACTCATTTTTGGGGTTCAACGTTTGTGTAATTGGCTTTGGCGTTCTTTTGAATAGAACTCGATTCTGACAAAAAACAAAAAACCAAGAGGAAATGTCTGAACGTATCATAGACTTAACAATGATGGGATATTCAACCAAATATCACATCCATTCCATTCCCTTATTGAACTGAGTACACCATCTTGAGAAGTCCATGGCTAATCTATAATGTCTAAGTGAATATCCCATCTCCCATTTTCTCTATCGTAGATTTTCTAGCGTTACTGTCAGACAAAAACCAAGAGGAAATATTTGAACGTATCATAGACTTAACAACGATGGGGTATTCAGCTCCAAGAATTGCCTGGATCTCCTAAACTTGGGTGCTGGTAGAAGACTTTCATGTTCGTTAAAATATCAAACATGGTTCTCTTCCGTTTATAGCTAGTCGGTCAATAAAACATAAATGTTAGATACTTAAAGTAATTAAGTACTGAAGCTAATTAACAAAATATACCCCATTGTTGCCAAACTTGCTGCTTAACCCACCAAAACTTCTCTACGTTTGATTAGAGTGTACTTATTAAAATTATATTTGTTTCACAATTCAATATATCCTTTATGGCCATTTTATATTATGGTAAATTAGTAATTCAATAAATAGTTTGGTAGCATGGTGCACTCAGTTAATTTTAGGGTTCTTTTAGCAGCACTAAAAAAGAAAACATGTTTTCTACATGAAAAATCATACGCTCTTTTCATCTTCTTCTCCTCAAGGTTCTACCCGGCTATCTTCTCCTCATATATTTTTCTTTCTCTCATGGTTTTTTTTTTTGGGAGTTTCACTAAAACACCCAAAATGGAAGCTGAAATTATAAAAAAACCCAACACCCAAAACATTTTATAAACACACCCAAAACCCATCATTACACACACTCAAAACCCATTTATAAACACACCCAAAAAATATACAATTGTTGACTTTGGGGTTGATTTTGGGTGTGTTTCTATGTTTAAATAGTGTTTGGGTTTTTTTTTATAAATACATGTCTAGGATTGGGTTTATTTATAAATTTGTATTTTTTTTTGGGTCATATATCTCTGTCATGGGTTGATCGGCAACTAATTACTACTCTAGCGAATTCCAATTCCAATAACAAACCTACACAAATGTTAGAAATATGCCTTAAGAGCCAATACATTTGATGTAATCTCCTTAGAATACATTTCGTATATGATAAATAAAGGGCAATCTAATTTTGTTATCTTTTGTATCGTGTAAATAAACAAATGTCCAGGGTGTGCTAAATAAGAGATAAAGTAATCTAAAGAAGATTAGATTCGGGAGACCTTTAATCTCTAACTGTAGTATCCCAAAATGTTCCTAATCGTAGGGTTATCAAATGGGTATTGATTAACCGTCAAGATTAATTGGCACATATTATGTATGCTCAATAATAAGGATGGTTAGTCTCAAACCATTTGTGTAGTTGACACTAATACAAGTATGTGGGTGCTTATTAGTGAATGAGCACATTGAGCGCGATCAACTGTAGTTCTCGTATGAAGTATTTATCTATATGTCAAACAAAAACAAATAGTTGCAATAATGCAAACTAATCTTTAGACCTGAGGCACCATGGTTGTCTTGTGATGCATTATTGATCTTTGATAGCTCGCAAAGATAAGTCGTAAAAGATTTTCCTTATGTGTTATTGGGATCTCTTAATTCATCATGGGGGCATGTGAATGTACAATAAGGAATCTCTACCTTTGATAAGAAAATGAGAATGTTTCAAGATATGATTTAGTGAATCTTCGGCCGAAGTACTTGAATATGATTTAGAAAGTGATTTTTAATCATGTTCTATTGAATCACATGAGGTTAATCATATTAGGGGTTTGACATAATCAATTCGTACCCTAATGATATGATTGGAAATATTGTATTAGAGAAGGACCGTATTGCATTCCAATTCCAACTGAATAAGCTCTTCAACTATTCTGGTTAGCTTGGGTAGCTTTGATATATTGCTAGATGTCACTCTTGGCTCGTGGAAGTCTTAGGATTGATTATGATCAATCCATATAAAGGAAGAATTAAAAGGGGGTTTTAATTCCAGTTGATTAGAAAGAGTTCTAATATTTTCTCATTGCCTTGCTAATTAGAACCTAATGGATCGCACACCTTAAATGGTTAACTTTGAGAAATACATATGAAATTGTGGAAATGAATTTGATCGATTTGATGCGGATTATTCACTATGTGTAAAAGTGTATTTGGGCCTCGATAATAGTTAACGAAAAGCCCAAATGGTTGGGTACCAAGTCCAAGGGCTTAAGACACCTAAATACTATGATTTAACCAATTATGAAGCATGGCTAAGTGATCCTACTCACATTGGACCTAGTGCCTAGGTGGTTTGGCCAATAGTGGGTTAAGAAATATTGAATGGCGATGTCGGCAGGGGTTTCCGAGGAATACAAATAACCTCTGGGTTTTTTCAGATTTGGCGAGCATCTGGAATAACTAGTGAATTACAACTCTATTGTACTGCAATTGGTGCATTGGTTTTTGCTGCCTTAATGCTTTTTGCAGGTTGGTTCCATTATCACAAAGCTGCTCCAAAGTTGGCTTAGTTCCAAGATGTAGAATCTATGTTGAATCACCATTTAGCAGGGCTACTAGGCCTTGGTTCTCTTTCTTGGGCGGGACATCAAGTACATGTATCTTTACCATAAGGCCCAAAATTGGAAGCCCAAAGGGGTTTGGCCGAAAATGCATAAGTAAGAGTGCATGGAAATAGTTCCAATAAGCTCATTAACACATAAACACAATATAACATCAACCAAATAGGTTTGGGAGATCAAATAGAGATTAAAGAGAGCTTAAAGAGAGTTTTCAAGAGTGAAACAATATCATCTTTCAAGGGGTTTAGATTGAAACCAAGTCTTGGGGATCTTGCATTAGCATCCTTGAATTCCCAAGATTCTTCCTTCTCATCTCAAGGTTCCATTGGTGTGGAGACTTAGAGACCATATCCTTTTGTGGCTCACAAGGAGGAGAAAGATAAAAAAGGAGATCAACAAAGGGAAATCATCATGAAAAGACCAAAACACAACTTGGTTCATATTATAGCTTCAAGGGTAATTAGAACTTATCATTTTCTCTTGTACTTTTATTTTATGAAATTATATCAATGTTCATGACTTGGAAGAAGTTTTTTTTTTTTTTTTTTTTTTTTTTTTTTTTTTTTTAATTTACAACCACCACAAACTTCCGCTGCAATTAATTTGATTAAATGCATGTTTAATATTCAAATGAACTTCTTAAAAATGTTTTAAAACCAACAACAACAACGCAACAACTATGAGAAAGCGTGCTGGAAGGGCGAAAAAGAGGATTTCAATTTCAATTTCAAAAGGAGGGCTAGAAGGAGACCAACACAGCAACTATGACCAGCGAATTCCAATTTCAAAAGAAGGATTTCATGCTCATGGAGTTAAGCACTAAACAACATCAATGATATGGTTCAAGACCACATAAAGGGGATCACTTTCATTCTTGAAAACTTGGCAGTGTATTAAAAAAGAAAAAGAATATTGAGTAGAGATATTATAATTGTGGAGGAAAGAAGGGTGCAAGAGGAATCAAATGATGGAGTGTCCATGTCAGTCTATATGATTTTTCAAGCTCATGGAGTCTAATCCGCTGTTATCTAACGGAGCACCAAACACATTATAACTTAGTCATACTATTTATCCTAAACAATACCAAATGCTTTATAATATTATGGATAAATAGTTAGTACTCTCCGAAACAAATTAATACTGTCCAACATAAATTAGTTTGTACAATCTGACGTACCAAACAAGCCCTAACATGCTAAAAACTACTAAAGTGAACAAAAGCTGCACTAAAACTATTAGCTTACAAACCCAACATAACTGAAATCCTAAAGCAACATAGGAGCTTAGCTAAACTCTACCACCACCATTTATAAATAAAAAATAAAAAAAACTCTATCACCACCACTTGAAGAAGTGCCGTTGTGGTCACACTCACCACCTCATAAAATTTTGAAGTGAGAACAAAATCAACAGAGCGAAAACAACAACCCTAACAAAGAACAATTGAGTGATTTGCAGTAACCTCCATCAAATATGATATAGTACCAAATTTAGAGAGTATGAGCAGTGTTAAAGACCATGTTTTGAGAGAAGAATTTGATTGAGAACATAGCTCAAAAGAGGTGATTGGGAACTTCAAATTGAGCATGATTTAGAATTAGAAGAAATCACCACAAGAGGCTTCTTATTCAAAATGCCCAAGTGGATTTATTCACTAACACAAAAGAAAAATGGAAAGAAGAGATAGGGGTGGTGGTGGGGAGGGCTAGTGACACTCCTCCTCTATGGAGTTTTTCTTATCACAAAGAGAGAGAGCGGCTAGAGTTTTTAAATTTAATGTGCTTTGTGTGTCTTTCATTATTAATCTTGAGGTTTTCTAATTTAGCGTTTAATAACAACACTACGCATGATTTCAATTTTTATGAATGACAAATAGTAAACTAAAATAAGAGCCATGTGGATTCTTTTCTCCTTTTTTTCTTCTCTTTTATCTTCGAAGAAACCAACATTTGATTACGCCTTCAATCTAAGGGGCCTAGACCCCATTAACAGAGCGTACTTATTATTTTAAGGGAGATTCACTATTATACTCAATATAGGGGCCCAAATTATAAAAATACCCCATATGAAATGGACTTTATAAACACACCCAAAGCCTATTTACAACATAACAAATAGACTTTAACTTCTTATAAATTACAAAACTACCATACATTTCTTAAAACAAGCCCAATCCCAAAATCTTATAAAAATACCCAAAACACTCAATAAGACATTAAAGTAATTTAATAATTAATATTAAATTTAATAAGACCAGTTGTCATTTTTTGGGTTTTTTTTGGGTTTGTTTATAGAATTTCAATGGTGTAGGGTTTATTTATAATATTAATGCTAAAAATGGGTATATCACTAAATATCTATTATTTTAATCTTAAATACCATGTTTACTTATCAGAATCAGAAATAGATATTAAAATTATTAAAATTTCCCTTTTATCACTAGGTTTCCAATTCAATTCATGAATTCCCATTCCCAGTAAGTATAGATATAGATATATATATATATACGTCGGTCTCAAAAAGTGATATATATACGTTGGTCTTCAGGGTAAAAGATACTTTGTGAAATCCTTTGACTAAGTGGGCCTGAAACTTGCCGAAAGCCAATTGAGATAACGCAGGGGCAGTCATCGGCCCATTCCCAAGCCTCTTCCTCGTCTGTATCCCGAAATTCGCTACCTAGGGTTTGTTTAACCGTTCAGTCCTTCACCCTTCACCAGCCACCTACAGCTGTGCGCTATTTATGCAGGCGTCTCAGAATCTGGAAATACAGAACCAAAGCTCAAACATGGAGGCCGAGACTGCAACAGAAGAAGGCTTGTCACTGATAAAGCAACTCGCTTCATGCAACAAGAGCGGCCGAGACAGAGCACTCAGGGTCCTCCTCAAGACATGGCTGCCAACCCAACTCAATCTCCATGACGACCACATGAAGAAGCTCTGGAAAGGCCTCTTCTACTGCGTATGGCACGCAGACAAGGTCCCGGTTCAGACCCAGCTCATCGATCGACTTTCCTCTTTGGTCCTCAGCCTCCATCTCCCTCTTTCCATCCATTACTTCTCGGCCTTTTTGCTCACTATGCGCCGCGAGTGGTCTGGCATCGATGCCTTGAGGTTAGACAAGTTCTACCTTTTGATTCGCAGATTTATGGCTAGTTTCTTTGCTTTGATGAGAAATAATTTGTGGGATTTGGAGCTTGTGAAACGTTTGATGGGTGTGTTGGAAGAGGTGACTTTTTTCGCTGACGATAAGTTTCTAGGTAATGGTGTTAATTACCACATTGCCTCGGTTTTTCTTGAAGAGCTTAGGCCGTATCTTCCGCTTAAGGCTGAAGTTCTTGAGGTTGTTTTAGTGAGTTTTATTCGTGTTTCGGCTAAAGTTCCTGATAAAGTCCTGTTGGGGAAGATTAGGAGTAATACGTTTGATGCTTTGCTGGGGGCGGGGAAGAGGCTATTGGAGGTTAAGAAATTGGGGGAGGATGTGGGTTCGGGTGATGAAGTTATGGTCTTTGGGTCAATTGCGTTGGTGATGGGGCTTTCGAGCAAGTTTTATGAGTTGGGCTCTTCACCTGAGTGCTGTCAGGGGAATAGGAAGGTGTTATTTGGCTTGCACGAGGAGTTTCTTAAGTTGGAAAAAGAGTTGGAATCTTCTGGGATTGAGATTTCTATTCCTGATGTTGTTTACAATGATGATGAGGTAGTGCCGACTTTGGTTCCTCTTGCAGGTGAGGAGATGGAAGTTGGAAACTCAGAACCTGGTGAGGTTGTCATGGTCAATGGCTCTGCTGGAAAGCTTTTGAAGAAGTGTAAGAATCGTGAAAAGGACACTGGTGCTGCTGATACAAAGGCAGAGAAGAAAAAGAAGAAGAAAAAGAAGAATAAGAAGGAGAATGGGATTTTGGATTCTGACTCTGAAAAGAGCTCTACAGATAGGGAGAATGAGAATGTAGTTGCAAATGGTGAGAGTTCAAATAATCAACAGGCTACTGATGAAAATGCTGTTAAACTTGATGATAATGTGATATCAAACCTCCAGATGCAGTTTGAGAAGATTGCTGCTGAAGCAGGCTTGGATGGTGATGTTCCAAGTGCCTGTGATTTGCCTACAGCTTCAGATAAGGGCCCTGTCTCTAAGAAGAGAAAGAGAGTGAAGAAAGCTGTTGAAGAAGATGTTGAGGGTGGCACCAATGCAAAGAGTGGGGAGAAGAGTGCAAAGAAGGTAAAGTTTTCCATGAAAAGTAATTTGGTTTGGAAGCCCCAAAGCCCTTTACCTCCGCAAGATTTAAGAGTGCCTCCTTCTGCTACGCCTAGAGGAAGTGCACTTAAGAAAGGAGTACCTCCAGGTCCCATTAGGGAAATGCCTCTCCCTACTAAAAAGGTGAAAATGGTAAGAGTTGTTACTGCCAAGAAGGCACGGAAGGCTATCAAACGCATAAAGAAGCTAAAATCTCGCCCTAATTAGAAGAGATCAATTTTGTATTATCATTTTTTAGCTGAAAAAAATTGTTCTGTGTTTGTTTTTCATACACAACTTTAATGATTGCCCCATTTGTGCTTTTTCTTGTCTCCTATGTTTTATTGGGTTTATTTATAAAGTTAATTCTGACATTGATATTGGTTTATTCTTCAAATTGAATGAAATGATGCATTGGCATATCCCTTTGTTTGATACTTACTATGTTACTAACTTTCTCAAGAACACACTGCCCCCTGATGTTCTAGTCTACTAATCATCTGTGGATGTTTTACTCTTCAAATGACTATGATATTTATCTCTGTTGTTATTTGATTTTAGTTGCCTCCCTTTTTTCTGTGGTAGATTTATATTAGGTAGATGAAAAGACAAAGACCTCCTTGTTTATTTGCTGCATTTTTAATTTTACTAATTTTTCAGTTCTTATGTTAGAGGTGATAGACTTAAAGGGACATGTAGCATATTAGTGTCATGAACTACGTTGCCGTACATGTAGATTGTGGTCGAAGATATTCCTCTTGAAGTAACTTTTCCTTTGTGTTTTCCAGTTCAAGAGGAGTGAAATAAGAGTGACATGTATCTGTCTTCAACATTGTGAGGAATAAATATTGAACTCTTTTCCTTTTCACCATGCTGATAGATCTATGGTCTATCAAACTGCATATATTTGTGCTTGGTTTTTAGCTACCAGCCTGATTAAACAAATCTTCAAAACAGCTAAATCTACACACTTATGTGCATCCAGTCTGAGTGTTGAGGGTCCACGCTTTTATACTATATATTTTTTCTGGTCACCCTGCATCTATTACAGGGGGCCATGTGTTCTGGTGAATTAGGATGATTAGACGGGATAAGGTTAGGAATCTTTACAAATCACTTCTCCTCTATTACTGATAAGGTATATTGAAATTTGAATCACAGAGATCTATTCCCGTGTACTTCTTGCTGAAAGTAGATCTTTGGAAATATATGACTTGCACTTGAGAGAGATTCTAATGTTTCTGATTTTGCACTTAGGGGAAGATAACAAAATTGATTCCAGTTGTAGCAAAATAGTATTGCTTTTATCATGCTTCTAGGGAAATGCCTTTTTCCTACAGTGTTTGCAGCATATTTTCACTCACTTTTGGAGAAACTCCTTGACAACATGTGCACACAATTTTCAGCTCTTGTCTTGATCATGTTCCTCTCAGAAATACATGTACGAAAAATGGTCTTGTTAAAAATGTCTTTGTGGGTTGCTAAGCGTCTCTGCAAATTTTTGGTTTTACAAAAGGACGTATATAGGATTTGTGTCATTATACTTATGAAGGCCAAAGCTGAAAGCACCGCTTGCCTGCATTATGTTTGAATACTGACAATATTTTTTATGTATGAGGACTAATATGATCCAACTCTATGGTCGGTCTTATTTTTTTGGTACTTTGAGTGGGTTTGGAACATGAATGCTTGGTATCAGTGTCCCAGTTGTTTCAGTCCTTTTGAATGTTGAGAGGGCTTGTAAAATGTGGATATACTAGGAAGAAGAAATTTTAACATCACAGAAATTTGATGTGATGACTGATAGGTAAAACAGGTGTTGTATGTCAAGAAGACTAATCAGGATTCTATTAGCCTAACTGCATATTTCTCGGGTCCCTGTATTTCAATGTGTAGGATTTACTGTTCTCTTCTGTACCAATTGTCTTGTAATATTCAATGCTTCAAATTGTGGTGTTATGATTCAAGTATTTTGTGTCTTGTATGTGTTTTCAATTTATATGGTTCTAGAGCTCAATTACTTAGCGTTGTGTGTCGGGCCAATGTTTGTGTTCGTCATGGCAGCATAACTCATAGTCGTCACATGCATAAGCCATGCAACATGTAGGCATGTACTGGCTATTTGCTTGGGGAAATTGGTAATCACCAAATAATCATAATAGGATTGGCAAATATGTGGGTGTTAGTTTGTTGATTAGGATTTGATTTGGTTTTGTTCTTCTCAGTAGGATATTGTTATGATGTTGCTATTTGGTGCTAGCAGAGTTTTAAGAATAATATTGTGAGCTGTCTTTCATCCTCCAAATTTGGTGATAACTGTCTACCAACGTAGGTTACCAATTCACAGAGCTCAAATAGTTATTAGGTAGGGCTTCTTTTTCCTGTCACCTTGTTTTGTCTAGCTCCTCTTTTGCTATTATTGTTTAAGCTCGTACTTTGAGAATGCAATTTGCAAATGGACAACACACTGTAGTAGCCAACTAGCCTAACTTACATATGTTATGTTACCGAAATCTCGTAATCTATTTATTGGTCGTGTCACGATGTTAAAATTGCTGCAAACAAATAAAACTTAAAATACAAATAGCATCCCATGTCGTTTTATGTGGAGAGGAGGAAATCAATGAAGTGATCATGCCAATGAGCACTCAGCTGGAAACCCTTGTGGGAAGCGCTTGGTATCTCTGCAATAGTTGTAAATCATGTAGTTCTTCTGAACCCATTTGATTCTTTCTTGGCCAGTTGCATCCAGTGACTGACTCAACCAGCTGGAGGAGCTTGAGGAACTGGAAGAAGAACAATGGGAAGAGCCTGAAGACCAAGTGCAAGCTTGGGCGTTGAAGTTTCTGTATGAGGCTGTAAATGGGGCTTTGCTCCAATCTGCCTTCACAAGCCCTCCACGTGTGGCCCAATCATCTGCATTCCACAGGCTTGAGTATATTGACATGGCTTGGTTCTTTGGGAAAGGAATTCCCTTCGATTCTAAGTTCTTGAACTGTCTAATGGGTGTCCCATCCACAGAGAATCTAATTAATCAAGAAGAACAAAGCATAGAAGTTTATTAGGATACATACAAAAAAATATTTGAGTAATTCTAAATGGGCTAATGGCAGACTACAAATGGACCGTAAATATTCATACAAAAACTCAACATGATCAAAGGTTCATATTTACTATCAAAAGAATCATCTTATGTTTTGAAGAGAATATTTCCTATGTTATATGTACCATATTCACTAACTATATCACTAATTACATGTCTCACGAAGATGAAATTCATTTACTAATTACATAACTGAATCTCATCGAGGTCTTATTTAGTGAGAGTAAATATGATACAAATAGTTTTATCAAGTCAAAATGAGAGAGAGAGAGAGAGAGAGAGAGAGAGAGAGAGAGAGAGAGCTTAGTTTAATTACATGATGCTTTGAGGGTTCCACAAGATGGAGTAGGTGTGGAAGTCTTTGGTGGGATCAAACCAAAGATAGAATTGTTGCTCCCTATTACCCTTCCCTTGTGTGAAAACATTTGTGTGTAGAATATAAGGATCTCCGCTTAGGTTGCCTAGAAACTCAAAATCTATCTCGTCATGAGTAGAACCCAACGAGGACAGCTGCAAAATTCACACATATAAAAAACATTAGACATGCATGATATGGATATGATGTATTACGTATATAAAACTTAGAAATAAGAAAGCAGCTAAATTATACATGATGAAGTACTCACATAGTAAGCCGTAACAGTACCAGCAGAGTTACCAGGGACAAGCTTGATCTGCATATCAATTTTCCCAAACAAGTACTGATTCTTGGACCGGAAACCCGACCCCGAAGTCTTGTCCAGGGACAGCGTAAGAAGCTGCCCGTTGTCGAGAATTTGCGCTCGACCGTCACCCCATGTTAAGTCAAAATCTTGGTTGAGGTTACCAGCCGAAGCCACAACCAAAATGTTGAACAAAGTTTGCAGAAGTACTAGAACCAAGAATATCTTTGTCATGGTTTGGTTGATCGAATTGAGGAAATGGGAAGGCGAGAGAGAGAGAGAGAGGGAGGGAGAGAGAGAGAGAGGGAGGGAGAGAGAGAGGGAAGGAGAGATAGAGAGAGGTGTTTGATGAAATGCATGGGAATGGAGAAGGGTATATATAGTGGTTTTATGGGTGTGGGAGAGTATGGGAGAATTAGTGGGGCTAGGCTAGGCTAGTAGGCAATGATCAATCAGTTGTGGTGGTGGTGGTGGTGTTGAAGTGGTTGGGAAATATGCATGCGTTTGCTTAAGAGATTTGGGTTGACTTGGCTTGGGTTTATATGAGAGTGGGGACCAAAGACAGCTAATAAGATGATGTTCATTTCTCCAAGCTTAAGTTTTTTTTTCTTTCCTTTTTTTGGGTTGCTCTCCAGTCCAATTGCATTGCCTTGGGAAGTTGGGAATCAAAATCTTTTTCTACGCGGTTGTGCGGTATTAGAAGGTAAAGGGAAAGGCAGAGAGAGAGGGTTCAAATCCCATGTACATGATATCACAGCTGTCCAAATGCTTGTTGGTTTGCTATTAATTGGGTTCTAAAACTCTTAAATATCATTTGTGTGTTCCCCAAACCAGAAAACAATGTTAAGCTCGGTTTCCTCTTGACTTCAACTTAAATTAATTGGTAGTAGAAAAGTAAAAGATTTCACACTTGAGAGCAATTTGTTCACCACAAGCATTACTATTCTTCTCAAAGCGTGTCATTTGTTATATGTATTAACTGCGATTGACCTTTTGTGACCAATTATTGTCTAGAGTCAAAAGAAATAGGGCAACGTTATCAGTTTATCATCCTGACTAAGGGCAACGTTATTAGTTTGTCATCCTGACTAACATAAAATTTAACGTGCAGAATGACAAACTGAGAGTGTGAATAACAATCGATGAGGAAAATTATACAGTGTTCAACTTCAAACCAAAATACATGCTAGTTGAGGACAAATATTATGAAATTTGTAGTTATTTACGCCATGTTAATTTCAACATAGAAAAATGACACGTGATCAAAGATGATGAGCACAATTATTGTCAGTTGTTATTCTTTCACATAAACTATACCTTTTGTCTATTCGTCTTAAAATTCTTTTCAATTAATTGAGGTATTGAAGATGATGATAAGGGGCAAATTTTAAAAATGAAGCATTAGTTAGTACTAGAAGCTTAGGTAAGAGGGACAATTAATATCTTCAATTATTGTCGGCGGGCTTTTATCTAACGTATGTGGGAGGTCTAAAGTTCTAAAACATGACGCACCATAATTTGTGTTGTATATGGCTCTCGACCTCAGCCTCAGCCTCAGCCAGCCAACCAAGGGAGAGAAGGTAGGTTGGTAGTGTCAATGTCAATTTCGCCAAACCAGAGTCTTGGGATTGTCATAATGTTGCTTTCATGCTAAGCTGTTGCCCGCTTATGGGCAATGGGCGTATAAACTATACCTTTGTTTTTTCCAGCACATAGATATCACCTTTATATACCAATATATTATTTAATTTTCTCTTAGGATTTTAAAAAATAGTACTATACTGTATAATAAGATAAAGCGTTGACGTTTGTACTTGCATGCATGTATCTAGGGCAGGCCCTGTGCTTCTGAACGTTTGAGCTTAGTTTTCCAGGAGATCAAAAATTTTTGGTTTTTGGGTAACTCTTTTGGTTGTTTTCAATTTCAAACAATTTTGGTGTATTTCATTATCTTTTAGTGTCGTTTTTGTTACTACTGTGTATATATATATATATGTATACAATTCTTCTTGGATAAGATGTCTGTTCTTTTAATTAAAGAACGGACTATTGATACAGTATTAATAAAGTTTTGATATCATTATCGATAACATGTCAATAACAAAACACACCGACAGAATTGATAGAAAAATCTGACAACTTTTGTACATACATATAAATATAGATATTATTATTGAATGGTGCTTTCTATGTTATGTTATCTTGCAAATTTACATATTTGTTACTGAGGGGCAGTAACAATAGCCATCCAATCAGAAAAATGCTTGGATTATTCCCTAGTCATCCTACTTATCCGTAAATCACAGTTTGATATATATGCTAAACATTGATGAGTCATTTCTGTATAGATGTTAAATTATGATTTGCAAAATGGAGAAATCACTCATCAATGAAAATGATCAATGGTCGATCCAACAAGTTGAAAAAACTGAACCTGAACAACTATTTTGCTATTGTGTCCCCCTTTTTTGTCTCCACTTTGTCCACAATTATTGCTTGAATGACCTTCCTAATAATAACAGTAAAAGGATAGAAGTGGCGCATAATCTAATGACCACATCCAAAGCCATCATGCATTTGTCCAATTCCATTTTGCCATCCCCACTTTGTTACTTCTTCGAAATTAGGGTTGTGTGGTTATATGATTCGTAGTTCATCTTTATCTCCAGCTAGCTAATGATTAGTTCAAAACGATAAGAATGGAGCCAATAATATAATAACACTTTGAATAGACATGATTAAGAACCAATTATCCTACCCTCAACAAATTTTAAATGAATGGAAAGTAGATAAAATACTGAGGTTAATCCATATCTTAATCGGTCGACACAAACATGGGTCCTCGTCAAATGTTGCTTTCTTGCCCATTCCAGCAGAGTGGTTATGGGTTGCTAAATTCATAAATAGCTGTCCTGCTCTTTCAACAATCCATTTGGGAACAAATGATTGAATTGAATTCCACTACCAAACAAACAAGTTCATTGAACTGTAATCAGTTCACAGATTTTTCAATGATTCATTCAAACTGTTTCAATTCACTACCCAATAGGTAGACTTGTTTATAATCGTAAAACGTACTGCAATCAGGCTTTCACTAGTTTCAAACATCCATCCCTACGGTGGATGATCCCTCTTATAGAGAGGGGAAAGTAACTCTAATTACAGATATGAATTATTAAAAACTACCTACTGATGCTGTGTGGAAGTGAAGGTAAACAGTTTCCAATACATTTCTAATAAACGATAAATCCTTTTTAAAAAAATTATTTTTGAAACAGATGCAGCACTCTCCAGCTAAACAAATCCTTTACTCTAAAGCAATCCCTGAAACCCCTGCATTCTTGTTCGTGAAGCAAGCTTCAATTTTGACCCCTAAAAAGACAAAGCAAGCTTGAAGGGTGACTTCAGTGGCTCCAAAGTACTGATTTTTCAAGCACCTTCACATATAATTTACTATATTGTAATTACAGTTTCACCTTGCTTTCTTTTTGTTTTTGGGGTGGGGGGTGGGGTTAAAATACGAGGGTCAAGAATCCCAAAAACACCTATATTAATCATCCATACAAATACGGCGGGCCTTAGAGACCCATACAAATGTCATCGATGAGAACTGGTCCAACCCAACTGGGAGACCTTTCTTTCCTTTTCATTATCAGCCACTTTTCTTATTGCTCATACATCATTCTCACCAAAGGAAAACAAGTTGCTAGAACTACTTTGCCCCATTGACAAACCAAATATTTACCTAATGTTGAAAACGGAAAGAAAAATATAGGGGAAAGCGGAAATTGGAACATTGATGTAATAAACTACTCAAATAAGCCTTAGGGAACTAACCTTAGAACTGTGTCCATGAATTAAATTACGAAGCACAAACAGAACAAGCAACAAAGCCAATCAATAGAAATAGGGCAGTAACACAAGAAGGCCGTGAGAATAAGTAAATATATCATACTTTATTTATATACACCAGGTTTGATGCAATTATCTTTCTTGTCCTCTCAAACAGAAATCCTGTAATCTTATACCTGCCCCCCTTTTTGTTTGAAACCCAACAAATGTTATATAGGTAGAACCACTCCTTCAGTTGCTCAAAAATTCCTCTCTGAATGTTTTGTTTTGTGTTCCTCATTTTTGCTGAATCATGCTTCTACAATTCTCAATAAATACTTGAGGAAAAGAGGATTCCCATATGCTTGAACAACAATTTAACATAAGCCCAAACTATTGACATAGCAAGTTTAACCATACTAATAAATGAAACTTCTGGAATGGATAACCCATAGGCTTTGCACTGTAGTGATCTCATAACTAAACTCACAAACTAGGACCAAGGATCAATACAAAATATATCAACGCTACGCCACATGTTCGGTTCACACACGCTACAGACGTACCCACACACGCAACAGACACGAATCCATTCTCTCAGAAACAGTTCAGCCTCAAAGATTATGTATTGCATATACTGTTTAAAACGATATGAGAGTAATTCTCTCAGTACTAATATCTCTGCACACAAAACCTTTATATGATCCCATCTTCATTTCTTTCACAACTTTGTAATGTCTCTTTCTGTAACTATTGCATATTTGCTTCCACCATAAATCTACTTCGTCTCCAATGAGTTCTAGTTTCAAAAAGAATGCTCATTCTTACTGTTCATATGTTAGGATATGAATATACCACTCCATTTTGTTATACTTATCTCTTTTGTAGCAATAGGACTGTAAGGCTTGTTACTAAACTTCTATTCTACCCATTAGTAAACTTGAAAAAAGTTTTCTTAATGAACAATGTTATTCAAGCTTTCAACATGTCCAAACTTCAACAAAAGTAGTTAGATCATTATATATTTAGAAAATTTTAATCCAAAGATTAACACTCTCCTCCACAACGAGCTAGCAAAAGAAACGGTGCACTGAACAAGTTTACTGCCAACAAAGGTCTTACAGAAACACAATGGTTCATCACTACCCATGTTCAGAAATCATTTATCAACAATCATAATGTCATCATAAGTTTGCATTCAACTGAAAAGGAATTCAAGATAAAATATCTACGGTATTCCAGCTGGACGAAAGTCTAATTTCCAAGGTCCCTCCATAATGCTAAAGTAACTCCACAAACATAAAACCCAAATCTAGAGACAAGAAAAGTAGCACACAACACAACAGTTTAGCTTCCCCTGAAAATCATATGTATTGGCATTTGGCTGCACCTTTATTCATATAATTCAAGCAAACAAATTGCACAATGAAGTTAAAAATAAATGGAAACCGGAAAGGAGCATATGGCTCAAGCTAAATTAGAAAAAACACAGCTCTTTTTATTTACTTATAATGAAAGTTGAGTGTTTCCACTACATAGATGATGTAACACAAGATGAGTACAAGTTCACTATTTGGCCAGATAATGAGTACACTTAAGCAACAAGTTCTCCCTCTATTAAGAACAACCAGTATATATCATAAGCATTGTTAAAATGAACAAAATTTTTATAACATAAAACCCATTACAAGAAAACACTAAAAAACGAAGAGATCTGTACATGTGAGGTTGAAGCAGAGCTAAGGAGATGCTAAACAGGTGGAATGTTGGAGAAAGAGAAGCCCTTGTAACCTTTATAAGCATAGTAAGCAATCCGCGTGTAATAGAAACCCGGAAGGAACAAGATCGCCCCAAGTATCGCAAAGAATAAGCCTGAAATCATCCAAAAAAAACCCCAAAATTAAGAAAAATTGAAAATGAAATTAAACAAGAGGGCTTTTAGGGTTAGTAAGGTAGAGGGTACCGTGAGCTTTGTCGCCGCCGACATGGTTGTAGGCCATGAGGCCGCCAATGACAATGCCGAGAGTGCCGGTGATGAGGAGAGCGAAGGCGAGAGCGATCTCTTTGATGGGAGGCTTGTTGTTGACTGTGTAAGAGTCCTCCATCATCATGTCTTCGTCTGTTATCGAAAACGCGTGATCCACATACGCCATGGCTGGTTCTCTGATTGGTTCGTTTTGTGCTCTGAAAACTGGATTTGGAATTTGGGTTTTCGGAATTTTGGGATTTGAATGTTAGCTGAGGTTCGAATTTGGTTTTGGGTTTGTCGGGAGCTTTTGATTCAAAGTTTGAATCTAAGGAGGAGTTTAGGGGAATGGTCAAAGCTTAAAAAGGACAAGGCGTCTGAGTCTGAGGAGGATTGAGGAAGAAGATATAATGCACACGGCGTTTTGTCTGCTGCTGCCACGTGTAACACGTACCAAGTCATCATCAGGTGTTACGTATTTTTTTACGTTATTATTTAAGTTCAGTCACATGACGTGTCATATGTTACATTAAATAATCTCGTGTCACATAAATACTTATCTTTACTTTTCTTCCTTGAAATCACAGATCCTTCGATGAAACACATGATGTGTACGTACATTATTTTTTGTTTATAATAAATGATTTCTAAGCACATAATATATTATTTATATCGGTTATAAATCATATCGGCCAATCATATTTCAACATAGAAACTAGTAACACAACCATGGTGGTGTGTGATAGTTGAAAATCAATGTAGCAGCACAGTAGAAAACTTGTACCTCTGCTAAAAAGCTACAACACTTGTCTTTATCGAAAAACTTGGACACCAAGAAGCCTAATTGATATAGAACAATCATAAGAAATCCAAAACTTAACACAATTGAGGCTCCAATCACCCCAAAAACTCATAAGTTAAGTTACCTCTGCCGATCTGCAAGAGGTAGGCTTCTGAGCTGACCAAAGAATTAAGATCGAACAAAAACTTGACTGGTGATGATTGTTCTTGCATTAACCGCAGCTGCCCTTTAGAAACTAAATCCCACCTTTAGGAGGGTTCCAAGGCAATTCGTCTTCTCTAACGGGACTACTTTCGCACTCCTCCTCTGATCCAATGCAGTAGAGCGTTGTATTTGCTGTCACAAGTTAATACATTTTGAAATTGAGTTTAAACTTAATGTCAATGGCACAGATTACTTATGTAATTAGAACACACAATTCTGCTCTACTCATCACATATCTGTTTAGCATTTCTTTAACCCAGTCAGTTTGGGAAAAAAAGAAAAGAAAGAGAATACCTCCATGAGCCGTTCCATTTCTCCTTCTCTTCCAGTCTACCCGAAGTACTAAAGCCATCTTCTTTACTCTGCAATTTTCTTAGATTAACAGCCATAACGCCATGCATTATCTAATTTCAATTTGCAATTCTTAGATTCAGTTTGCCACCACTGTCTATGATTACATTGCAAACTCTTGACTGACAGTATATCTTCTCTTGAATGTGTTTAGTTCTTGGTTTGCGGTGCACATCAGTCTCTCACAACTAGCAAAACATCTTCATCTCCATAACTCATTGCCATCTTGGGGAACTATTAGTAAATCCTTTTCACATCAGTTTCATGAGTCGCCAAGTTTACTTCATCTGGTGGAAACTGATTAGAACCGTGGCCTGATTGATTGCATCAGTAACATTTGGCTGATAGCAGAGGAGCATGAGGATTTGCAGGTACACACCTTGCGTTGTTGGTTCCCCCTGTTAAATTAGTTCGACCAGTCACTGACTTCTTACATGTATTTTGTGGTTGGTCTTTTCCTTTTGCTACTACTCTTTTATTGCCTAGACCAGAAGTGGGATGAGGACCCTTGCCAGAGACTTGTTATCTGGTATTCGGACCATCAACTCTTGTAGCAAATTAAACTGCAACATTAAGGGCATAGAGAGAAGAGGTTGTAATGCTTATTGTTGTATTGCCATTTACATTGTGCTGCATTAGTTGACGAAAATCTTCAAAAGCTGAACTAACTTACCATTTCTCACGACACAGTTCCATTTTTCTGTCAAATTAAGTTTTTGCTATACCTCGATCCAACTATATCCTGTATTTTTCAGTACACCTCTTTCTATCATTTCCCTCCTTATCTTTGTAGCATCTTCCCAACTACCCCCTTCAGAGTATACCTTTGACAGTAGTACATAAGGTACATCATTTTCTGGAACCAACTGAACCAACTTCTTAGCAGTCCATTCTCCCAACTCTATGTTCCCATGTATCCGACAACCACTAAGCAAGGACCTGAGTATAGCAGGCCAAGGAGCATAAGGCATTCCTTCAATCATTTGTCTAGCATCTTCGAGGTATCCGCTTCGTGAAAGCATATCAACCATGCAACCATAAATATCCTCAGATATTGGTTCCAGCTTAGAATCTGAGTTCATTGATTCAAACAACAAACGACCTAGATCAACCTGACCCACATGAGCACAAGCTGCTATAACTGACGCATATGTGGCCTGGCTGGGCTTTATATGAGCCAACTTCATTTTCTCAAAGATACCCATAGCTTCCTTGTCCAGACCATGATGAGCACAAGCCATGATCATGGCATTATATATAACTACATCACCAGATCTAAATGACTGGCTAAAGGTCATCCTTGCACTTCCAATGTCCCCACATTTTGCATAAGCATCTATAACTGCACTCACAACAAATACTTGTGAGTGAAATCCCATTTTGATGGCAACAGAATGAACAGATTTAGTTAAATGATAGCCTGCATTATCAGCACAACTATTTAGAATGCTGCCCAAAATAAACTCATCAGGTTTCCCACCAGCTTCTCTCAGAGACTTGAGAAATTTGATAGCTTCAAAGAGATGTCCCTGATGCACTAGAGCAGATATCATAGTCCCCCAAGATTCCACATCTAATGTCTCAAACCCATTGAAAAACTCAAAGGAATCATCCAGTAGTCCAACTTTAACATAGCACTTAATTAAGAAGCTACAAACATATCCATGGAAAGAGAAGCCACACTTGACAATAGCACCATGAATTTGTCTAATCATTTCTTGGTGTTCATCTTTATAGCAAGTTTCCAATATGCTGGAGAAGGTAACTTCACTCGCTTCAACACCCAAGTCCCATAAATCACAAAAAATCTTCCTGGCTTCTGTATAACAATGATTTGAATTATACCCAGAAATCAACTCGTTCCAAGAAGTTAAGTTTTTGTCAAGTAGGCTGTCAAAAAACAAGCGTGCCATGTCCATAGCCCCACATCTAGAAAACATATTGATTATTGAGCTTCTAACATTAGCTTCATTCCAGAATCCAAATTGTAATGCAAGAGAGTAAAACTGAAGCCCAAGGTTCAGATCAAGTAGATCCCCACATTGTCTAAACAAGATTGAGAAAGTGACATGGTTAGGTTTCATGTTTTCTAGCATGAACTCATGGACTAACTTTGCAATTTCTCTTGTATTCTTGTCTTCAGAGAAGACACCAAATGCGGTGTTCCACGATATAACATCTTTTGCTTGTATCCTATTGAAAACATTCAAAGCCGTATCCTTCTTACCATTTCTAGAGTACATATCAGAAAGAGCATTCATTACTGAAATACTAAATTCCATCTCACTCTGGATGATCAATCCATGAAGTTGCTTCCCAAAATCCAAATTTCCCATAACAGAGCACCCCTTAAGAGTATTAACAAAGGTGAACTGGTCCATGCTTATCCCTCTCCATACCATCAAAGATACAACCTTCAAGGCTTCGAGGCCATAGCCGCATTGCGCATACCCTCCAATCATAGTATTCCAACCAGCAGTATCAAGACTGGACATAGACGCAAACACCCCTTTAGCCGATTCAATATCCTCCAACTTAGCATACATGTTCAAAATAGAACCGCCCACATAGCAGTTCTGTTCAATCCCAACTTTCAAAGCAAAACAATGAACACTCATGCCAAATTCATATGCTTTGGTACTAGCACACTCTGCACACCCCTTGAGAACACTGCCAATAGTGAATTCATTCGGCCTCAACCCACTTCTTATTAATCCCAAATAAATCTCCAAGCCCCATTCAAATTGACCATCTTGGACGGCAGCCGAGATCATCAAAGTCCAAGTGACAAGGTTTCTGTCAGGCATTTTATCAAACACCCTAAATCCATCACCCACAAGCCCACATTTTGAGTACATTTTGATCAAATTATTCAACAAAAAAATGTCATCAGTAAACCCCAACTTGATGATATGGGAATGGATTTGGGTACCAAGGAAACACGACTTTGAAGTCTCAGAGAGGGAAAGAGCAGCGACAATGGAAGTTGGGTCTTTACCCACCAAGAGATTAGAGCATGAAGAGCAGGATTTGGAAGTGTAGAGTTGGAGTTGGTCTTTGGAGATTGCATGGAAGGCTCTGGGTTTGGTTGTTGAAAGAATAAAGCCTCTAAGCCTTGAAGTAAGAGTAAGTCCTACACCACCTAAGCTTCTCATTCTTCATGATAGACCTTGGCTGGTGAAAAAGAAAAGCTTCAAAGTGGATCCCATAACGATTGGCCATTGGCACATTGCATTGCAGGCTGCAGATTTTGAGTAGCAGCCTCTGGGTTTAGGGTACGATCGATAGTTTGATCGCTCAGAATATACTTTTTTTTCTTCATGAGAATCTGATTTCTGTTGTTTTGATGGTAAAACAGTGTTTAATATTGTGGTTTTTCCCCTGTCACCATTTAGCTCATAAATTAATTTATTATGTCAATATGTGCAAAATCAAATTTGGTTGGAAAACACAAATTTGACTATAAGATCTGTAAATTGTTATAAACAAACAGAAATTAGGTTAAAAACTTTTGGTTGGGACATTGTCCTCGGGGGTTCACTCTCCACTAATAGAGAAAAACACTTTAGCTGGACGGGTCCTTTTTGCTGATGTGGCGAGAGCCAAGGTAGGAGTGGGACTGGTAGTGTGAGAGCATTTCCAACCGGGGGGGGAAGGGGGACTCAAAATGGGGTTTCCAGCAACAAAGATCTGCCATGGCAAGGAGTGGGGCCCAGCAATCTGGGCTGGCTCGAGGGCAAAATGACGTCAGCGCATTGACGTCACGACGACGTCAGCGCTGGAGTTAAAAAAAATTTGACGCGCCCGCTACAGTGCCCCCCAACGGCTGTCTTCCACGTGGCGCAATTCTAGGCTATCCGATCCATTTTTCCAGACATCCAACGGAGCCATTTTTTCCCGAATAAAAAATCGAAATTGCACCCCCCCCTCCCCAACGGCTCTCTTCCACGTGGCTCCTTCTGGGCTCTCCGATCTCCTTTTTTTCCAGCAATCCAACGGCAGCTAATTTTTTGCCCAATAAAAAAATAAAAAAAAATCGGAAAAAATTTTAAAAAATACCCAAAAAATACTGAATTTTTTTTCTATAAATACCAACCAATACTCTTCACTTTTAACACCAACTCCTCATACATTTTCTTATCATTCTACTATTATTCACTTTCTACTCAATATTTTTTCACTTTCAAGTTGTTTTTTTCTCTATCATATTATGGGTTCTTCAAGTGAAACCGGAGGAGGGGCATGGAGCATGATGGAAGATGTTAGCTTCTGTGAGGCTTGGCTCCAAGTTAGTCATTGTCCCGTAACGGGCAATGAAATCAAATTCTGTCATATGTGGAAAAAAATTCATCAGGAATTTTGTGAAAGGGTAATTGGTTCGACCCGTACGGATCAGGCATTATGAATAGTATTGACACGTAGGAACCCAAAAATCTTATCCGAAAATATTATCCACATTAATTGTTTAAGTAAACAAAGTTGTGAAAAAAACAAAAAAATGAATAGTATTTGCTATGGCAAGCCTTGCATTGCTGGAACCACACTTTTTTGGAGGGGGGGCTAGGGTAGTCACTATTCACATAAATAGTAGTTGCCCTAGGGCTCCCCTTGCCATGGCAAGGGGCTAACTGGTGGAAATGCTCTAAGGTGTCCCAAATTGGACAAGGTCTTGGGTGAGGTGGTTCAACTATATCATCAGTCTGGTCGCCCTCACAAAAATGCAACGCTTCTTTGTGGGAGGACTCTGACGGGTGATGACGGTCTCACTCAAAACTTTCCACTAGACTTCACTATTTAGCTAGAATAAAAGAGTAGGAGCCAGTGTAGTAGTAATTGTGTCATATAGAAGCATGCATGAGATGAAAGAGTTGTTTACAAAGAGCCCTAATTACAAGCTACAAAATACAAGATAAGTCTACCACATGAGAAACTGATCACCATGATCAGCTTACACATATAAGATGGACCAAGAGTTGGTAGAGGAAGTATCGTTTATAATTTTCAATGGAAAGTTTGAATCTCACCAACGTCAAATAATTGTTTAACCCAAAAAAGAAAAGAAGGAAAAGGACTAAAGTAGCTTCAACCTTTGGGACTCTGTGTGACTGTGCATGTCTTATGTTCCTTCCTTAATAGCAAAGACCTCTTCAGTCGTTGGTTCGTCAACAACACTCACTCATCAAGGCAGGCAGGTGACTCTGGTGAGTGCCTTTTTTTTATTCTTTTTCTTTTTCTGTTTGTATGTTTACTTTTTCATGTTGGCTTTACATTTCTTCAGCTTCAGCTTCCTCTTTTCAATTCATTTGTATGTAACATTGTAACTCAGATGATCTTTGTCTTGGTATCTCAACTGGTTGCTTGACTTGTGTGTTTTGATCACAGAAAGAGGGACAGCATGTCAATTTTTCTTGAAATTTTGAAATACCTCTTTTCCGATAGAAACCGCTCGCCACCCTTGACTTCTACTAATCAATCTCCAGCCTTCTATAACTATAAAGCCCCATCACCTCCATCTCAACCAGTCAAATCTCCCTTTAGTTCATCTTCATCATCCCCTAAGCCTCCGACATCTTCATCGAAACCGCTGCAATCTTCTTATATCAGTACATCTTCTCCATTTCCTAAATTCCCAACATATTCTTCTTCTTCAACATTCCCAAAGCCCCCAACATCTTCATCTAAGCTGCCTCAATCAACTTTTGTTAATCCATCTTCTTCCAATGCATCTCCATTTATTCTTGAATTCCCAACATCTATATCTAAATTACAACAATCTTCTTCTGTTGATCAGCGTTCAGCATTGCCTAAACCCCCAACATCTTCATCTAAGCTGCCCCAATCCACTCTTATTAGTCCATCTTCACCATCCCTTCAACTCCAAACACCTTCATCTAGACCATCTCCTCCGAAACTGTCTTCATCTCCTAAATTCCCAACATATTCTTCTTCTTCAACATTCCCTAAGCCCCCAAAATCTTCATCTAAGCTGCCTCAATCAACTTTTGTTAATCCATCTTCTTCCAATGCATCTCCATTTATTCTTGAATTCCCAACATCTGTATCTAAATTACAACAATCTTCTTCTGTTGTTCAGCGTTCAGCATTGCCCAAACCCCCAACATCTTCATCTAAGCTGCCCCAATCCACTCTTATTAGTCCATCTTCACCATGCCTTCAACTCCAAACACCTTCATCTAGACCATCTCCTCAGAAACGGTCTACATCCTCCTCTAAACCACCTCAGGCTTCATCAAAATCACATTCATCATCACCAAATCCTCCAACATCTTCAAAACCATCTCCATCCTCGGGACCGCCAGCGTCTTCCACTACACTCCCTCCAATCTTTAAGCAAGTTCTATCCCCAGCCTCCACAGATGTAATAACTGAAAAGGGGAAGAAAAATTATGTATCGGTGGTTGAAAAGGGTTCATTACCTATATTCACGATTCCTGAGGATTTCAAAGATTTGATCAAGAATGACATTGTGCCTAAAGTTCTTAAACAGCCTCTGTCTTCCACGACATATAAGGATTACTTTGCTGCTCTGTTATACGCTGAAGAGTTCTACCATGAGGTATGCAAGAATCTTGCCCATTTGTAATGCATTTTCTTCAGTAGTTAGTTAAGAAAATTATGACAGATATCAAACCATTTATATAAATATGTTTGTAAAGCACTTCTCAAAGTTTCAATTTTCGGAAGATTTGACGAAAATATGTGATTTCAATGTTGATTATATAGCACAATTTTGAATGATTAGCAAAACATAGCTTATTTCATATTAGTAATCATTTTTCTCTGTACAAAGATTTGAATGGTTAATTATACTTGATACTTCTTTGTTTGCATTGGTGACTGGCTATTGTTTTAAAATGATTTGAGTTTCATGTACATGCCTTTGCAACTAAATTTTGATGCCAAAAGACAAATCTAAATACTGATCCAAAAGACAAAAAGAATGTCTTAAGAGCTGTGGTATGAACGATGGAATGTAGAATGCTGTGGTACAACATTCTTCTTTTCCAAATTTTGTATGATTATTCATGCTTACTTTGAAAGAAATAAAAAAAAACCTTTGTTGTTATTTGAACCAGAAATGGGCTGATTTCAATATGAAGAATGTGACACTGAAGTTGCAAAAAGCAGCAGTTTACAAAAATCTAGACAAGGAAGAGAAAACCTTCGTAGAATTTATGATTGATTCTGTTCCTGAAAATCGGCCATTCCTTTGGTCGAGGGACTTAGTCTATGTACGGCCATCAGGTACAAATGCTGAGCAGTTTCAGGTAAACTCTGAACATCCATCAACATATGGCAATTTCTTAAAACTATCCGCATTATAATTATCTTATTACATGTTATGCAGGGCATTATAAATCGCATTATTAGGAGCAATCTTGTATTAGTGGAATTTGAAGATGAATTTTATGATTATCATGATTCGACCCAAAAATATGATGTCAGCTTCTCATTCAATAGAGTATGTTTGAAAAGAGCTCACCAAGCAGTTCAAACAGCATCGGATACTTTGTTTAAGAACTTCCTCTTTCCTGATGGTGTTTCCCGTACTAGCATTCCCACCGCACCAGCGCTGCTGTCTGGCCGTCACAAACTTGACGCCAAACAATTATCTGCTGTTCGTCAAATTTTAAGCATTCAGGGCTCACCACCTTACTTGGTGGCTGGCCAGCTTTGTGTTGAAAGGAACGTTTTTAGGCCGTCGAGAACTGGAGCGGTTGTTTGTGAAGCAGTGCACCAGTTATGTCAAACCTCACTCAAAAATAGGATTCTGATATGTGCTCCTAGTAACTGCTGTTGTGATGGGATTATGAGAAGCTTGTTGGAAGTGATTCCAGAGTCAGATATGTTTCGAGCCAACGCTGCATTCCGTGAGAAAGATGAGGTGCCTGATGACATCCTCCCATCATGCCTTTACGAAGACCCTTGTTTCTCTTGTCCTCCAACTGAGAAGCTTAAAAAATTCAGGGTGATTTTCTCGACTCTCATGAGTAGCTTTCGGCTGCATGATAAAGGCCTAACTTCAGGACATTTTAGTCATATTTTTCTGGTGGATGCTTCATCTGCCACTGAGCCGGAAACAGCAGTGGCCTTAACTAATTTTGCAGAAAAAAGTACTACTGTTATAGTCACTGGTCAACCAGGAGATAATAAACGTTGGGTTCGCGCAGACATGGCAAGGCGAAAGGGACTGAAGATTTCTTACTTCGAGAGACTTTTCAAGTCAAGGCCATATAGAAGCCTCAATCCAATGCTTATCACACAATTGGACCAGTAGCAAGAGCCACACTCAGCAACACCTACAGGCTTTTGCATTAAGCTTAAAACCCTTTGCATAATTGCACGAAACATTTGACTGTTTGCTGTTTAAATTTCTTGGTTCATAAGCCACAACCTAAAGATATTAGGGTGACTGTTTTGTTGTAAGTAGCCTTCTGCAAAGTGTGGTGATTGTTTTTTTTTGTGACAGTTTTCTTGACAAATTATTAATTGCCCTCCTAGGCTACCTTACCTCAACCTCCTGCATGTTCAGATCCTCTTCTATCTGAATCAATTTTGTTTCTTAACACATTAGAACCATGACCAGATTGATTACATCAGTAACATTTGGCTGATAACAGAGGAGCATAAGGATTTTCAGGTGCAAACTTTGCGTTGTTGGTTCCTCCTGTTAACTTAGTTCGACCAGTCCCCAACTTCTTACATGTACTTGTTGGTTGGTCATTTGCTTTTGCTACTGCTCTTTTAGTGCTTAGACCTGAAGTGGGAAGAGGACCATCAAGTTCTGCTTCATCACTCGTTGCCAAGAACTGCAATATAAAGGACAAAACGAGGTTGCAAAACAACTAATGATATATATCCTTACTCCTTCCTACAGACCATACTAATTGTTCTGTGCCATTTACATTTTGCTGCATTAGTCGACTAAAATCTTCAAAATGTGAACAAACTTACCATTTTTCATGGCCCGGTTCCACATTTCTGTCCAATTGGTTTCTCACCATACCTCGATCCAACTATATCCAGTATTTTTTGGCACACCTCCTTCTATCATTTCCCTCCTTATGTTTGTAGCATCTTCCCAACTACCTCCTTCAGAGTAAACCTTTGACAATAGTACATAAGATACATCATTTTCTGGAACTAAATTCTTTGCAGTCCATTCTCCCAACTCTATGTTCCCACGTATCCGACAATCACTAAGCAAGGACCTCAATATAGCAGGCCAAGGAGTATAAGGCATTCCTTCAAGGCTTCAAGGCCTCAAGGCTCCAAGGCCTCAAGGCTCCAAGGCCACAGCCGCATTGAGCATACCCTCCAATCATAGTATTCTAACCAGCAGTATCAAGATTTAACATAGATTCAATCACCCCTTTAGCCGATTCAATATCCTCCAGCTACATGTTCAAAATAGAACCACCCATATAGAAATTCTGTTCAATACCAACTTTCAAAGCAAAACAATGAACACTCGTGCCAAATTCATATGCTTTGGTATGGTACTATCACTCGGCACACCCCTTGAGAACACTGACAACAGTGAATTCATTCGGCCTCAACCCACTTCTTATTAATCCCAAATTAATTTCCAATCCCCATTCAAATTGACCATCTTGGACAGCAGCCGAGATCATCAAAGTCCAAGTGACAAGGTTTCTGTCAGGCATTTCATGAAACACTCTAAACCCATCACCCACAAGCCCACATTTTGAGTACATTTTGATCGAATTATTCAATAAAAAAAATGTCACCGGTAAATATCAACTTGATAATGCACTAGAGCAGATATCATAGTCCCCCATGATTCCACATCTAAGGTCTCAAACCCATTGAAAAACTCAAAGGAATCATCCAGTAGTCCAAATTTAACATAGCACTTAATTAAGAAGCTACAAACATATCCATGGAAAGAGAAGCCACACTTGACAATAGCGCCATGAATTTGTCTAATCATTTCTTGGTGTTCATCTTTATAGCAAGTTTCCAATATGCTGGAGAAGGTAACTTCACTCGCTTCAACACCCAAGTCTCATAAATCACAAAAATCTTCCTGGCTTCTGTATAACAATGATTTGAATTATACCCAGAAATCAACTCGTTCCAAGAAGTTAAGTTCTTGTCAAGTAGGCTGTCAAAAAACAAGCGTGCCATGTCCATAGCCCCACATCTAGAAAACAAGTTGATTATTGAGCTTCTAACATTAGCTTCATTCCAGAATCCAAATTGTAATGCAAGAGAGTAAAACTGAAGCCCAAGGTTCAGATCAAGTAGCTCCCCACATTGTCTAAACAAGATTGAGAAAGTGACATGGTTAGGTTTCATGTTTTCTAGCATGAACTCATGGACTAACTTTGCAATTTCTCTTGTATTCTTGTCTTCAGAGAAGACACCAAATGCGGTGTTCCACGATATAACATCTTTTGCTTGTATCCTATTGAAAACTTTCAAAGCCGCATCCTTCTTATCATTTCTAGTGTACATATCAGAAAGAGCATTCATTACTGAAGTACTAAATTCCACCTCACTCTGGATGATCAATCCATGAAGTTGCTTCCCAAAATCCAAATTTCCCGTAACAGAGCACCCCGTAAGAGCATTAACAAAGGTGAACTGGTCCCTGCTTATCCCCCTCCATACCATCAAAGATACAACCTTCAAGGCTTCGAGGCCATAGCAGCATTGCGCATACCCTCCAATCATAGTATTCCAACCAGCAGTATCAAGACTGGACATAGACGCAAACACCCCTTTAGCCGATTCAATATCCTCCAACTTAGCATACATGTTCAAAATAGAACCACCCACATAGCAATTCTGTTCAATCCCAACTTTCCAAGCAAAACAATGAACACTCATGCCAAATTCATATGCTTTGGTACTAGCACACCCCTTGAGAATACTGCCAATAGTGAATTCATTCGGACTTAACCCACTTCTTATTAATCCCAAACAAATCTCCAAGCCCCATTCACATTGACCATCTTGGACGGCAGCCGAGATCATCAAAGTCCGAGTGACAAGGTTTCTGTCAGGCATTTTATCAAACACCCTAAATCCATCACCCACAAGCCCACATTTGAGTACATTCTGATCAAATTATTCAACAACAAAAAATGTCATCAGTAAATCCCAACTTGATGATATGGGAATGGATTTGGGTACCAAGGAAACATGACTTTGAAGTCTCAGAGAGGGAAAGAGCAGCGACAATGGAAGTTGGGTATTTACCCACCAAGAGATTAGAGAATGAAGGGCAGGATTTGGAAGTGTAGAGTTGGAGTTGGTCTTTGGAGATTGTATGGAAGGCTCTGGGTTTGGTTGTTGAAAGAATAAAGCCTCTAAGCCTTGAAGTAAGAGTAAGTCCTACACCACCTAAAGCCATCTCCGGCCATGGGCTATATCCGAAATATAGCCCTAAAATAATGCAAAACCCATATCTAGTCATAGGCTAAATAAAATTTTGGCCAAATTTGGCGGGTTACATTTGACCCTTTAGCCCTCTAATCGGGCCAAATGTAGCCCAGCTTTGGTCTAGGCCAAATTCATAGTGGGCCTCACCATGTGCTTTTCAACCACCAAACATTAAAGCATTCATCACTTCCCTTTCTCAAAATGATAAAATATGAATGACCCTAAAATATAGCCATGCATGGCTGGAGATAGAAAAATTTAGCCATGCACTATTCTTTAAAAAATTAATATTTTGGGGGGCTAAATTTGTAGCCCTGGACTACATTAATAGTGCAGGGCTAAATTTTTCCATCTTCAGCCATGCATAGCTATATTTTTAGGGCCCCTTCATATTTTATTATTTTAAGAAAAACTATGGTAAAACACTCATGTATTTCACAACTATGTATTATTTAATTTAATTAAACTACGATTTAGAGACAATATTTTTTAAACCAAATGAATTTAAAACATTTTAAAAAGTTTTAAATAAATAAATAAATAATAATTTTTCAATCAATGGTTCAGACCTCCAATGATCAGAAACTAAATATATATATATATATATATTAAAACAAAACGAATTTAAAAACATTTTAAAAGGTTATTAAAAATAAAAATAAAACCTAACAGCTAGCTGACATCATCGATGATGTCAACGCGCCTTTAATATTGGCTGTTGGATTTGCAGTTGCACGAGATGTTTCGTGCTCTTGCCCACACGTGATACTTTCTCCTCTTGGAAAGCATATGCGCTGGCCCACAAAAAAATTTGGTCTAGGCCAAAGCTGGACTACATTTGGCTAGTTTGAGGGCTAAAGGGCCAAATGTGGCCCTCCAAATTTGGCCCAAAAAAATTTAGCCCACGGTTTGCATTATTTTAGGGCTAAAACCCATCTCCAGCCGTGGGCTAAAAATAATTTTGGCCAAACTTAGCTCTTTAGCCCTTCAACTAAGCCAAATGTAGCATAGCTTTTGCCTAGGCCAAATTTTTTTTAAGCCCAGCGCATATGCTTTCCAAGAGGAGAAAGTATCACGAGTGGGCAAGAGCACGAAACATCTCGTGTAACTGCAGATCCAACAGCCAATATTAAAGGCGCGTTGACATCATCAATGACGTCAGCTAATAGTTAAGTTTTTATTTTTATTTTTAATAACCTTTTTAAATGTTTTTAAATTCTTTTTGTTTTTAAATATATAATTTATTTTTGATTGTTGGAGGTCAGAACCATTGATTAAAATGTTATTATTTATTTATTTATTTAAACCCTTTTAAAATGTTTTAAATTCATTTTGTTTTAAAAATATATATAAATTAAAAAATATTGTCTCTAAATCGTAGTTTAATTAAATTAAACAATATATAATTGTGAAATATATGAGTGTTATACCATAGTTTTTCTCAAACTAATAAAATATGAATGACCCTAAAATATAGCCATGTATGGCTGGAAATGGAAAAATTTAGCTTTACACTATTCTTTAAAAAATTAATATTTTGGAGGGCTAAATTTTTAGCTCTTGACTACATTTAGCCCTATGATTGGAGATGGCCTAAGCTTCTCATTCTTCATGATAGACCTTGGCTGGTGAAAAAGAAAAGCTTCAAAGTGAATCCCATAACGATTGGCCATTGGCCCATTGCATTGCAGGCTGTAGATTTTGAGTAGCAGCCTCTGGGTTTAGGGTATGATCAATTGTTTGATCGCTCAGAATATACTTTTTTTTCTTCATGAGAATCTGATTTCCACAGTGTTTAATATTTTGGTTTTTTTCCCGTCACCATTTAGCTCATAAATTAATTTATTGTGTCAAATACGTGCAAAATCAAATTTAGTTAGAAAACACAAATTTGACTATAAGATCTGTAAATTGTTATAAACAAACAGAAATTAGGTTAGAACTCGATTTGGGAGGGGGTGAGATTCACTCTCGACAAATAGAGGAAAACACTTTAGCTGGGTGGGTCCCTTTTGCTGATGTGGCGAGAGCCAAGGTAGGAGTGGGACCGGTAGTGTAATTTGGTGTCCTAAATTGGACAAGGTCTTGGGTGAGATGGTTGAACCATGTCGCCCGTCTGGTCACCCTCACAAAAATGCAACCCTTCTTTGTTGGAGTACTCGGACGGGTGATGACGGTTTCACTCAAGACTTTCCGCTAGACTTCCCTATTTAGCTAGAATAAAATAGTAGAAGCCAGTGTAGTAGTAATTGTGTCACATATAAATTATAATAATGCATGAGATGAAAGAGTTGTTTACAAAGAGCCCTAATTACAAGCTACAAAATACAAGACAAGTCTACCACATGAGAAACTGTTCACCATGATCAGCTTACACATATAAGATGGACCAAGAGTTGGTAGAGGAAGTATCGTTTATAATTTTCAATGGAAAGTTTAAATCTCACCAATGTCAAATAATTGTTTGACCCAAAAATAAAAAAAAGGAAAAGGAAAAAGGAAAAGGAATAAAGTAGTTTCAACCTTTGGGACTCTGCGTGACTGTGCATGTACTATGTTCCTTCCTTAATAGCAAAGACCTCTTCAGTCGTTGGTTCGTCAACAACACTCACTCATTAAGGCAGGCAGGTGACTCTGGTGAGTGCTTTTTTTTTATTCTTTTTTTTTCTGTTTGAATGTTTCCTTTTTCATGTTGGCTTTTCATTTCTTCAGCTTCAGCTTCCTCTTTTCAATTCATTTGTATGTAACATTCTAACTTAGATGATCTTTGTCTTTGGTATCTCAACAGGTTGCTTGACTTGTGTGTTTGATCACAGAAAGAGGGACACCATGTCAATTTTTCTTGAAGTTTTGAAATGCCTCTTTTGTATTGAAGATGAGCGTGAGAATTATGATTATAATCAAATTCCCAGACAAACTTACGATTCTAAAATTTCCGATAGAAACCGCTCCCCACCCTTGACTTCTACTAATCAATCTCCAGCCTTCTATAACTATAAAGCCCCATCACCTCCATCTCAACCAGTCAAATCTTCCTTTAGTTCATCTTCATCATCCCCTAAGCCTCCGACATCTTCATCGAAACCGCTGCAATCTTCTTATATCAGTACATCTTCTCCATCTCCTAAATTCCCAACATCTTCTTCTTCAACATTCCCTAAGCCCCCAACATCTTCATTTAAGCTGCCTCAATCAAACTTTGTTAATCCATCTTCTTCCAATGCATCTCCATTTATTCTTGAATTCGCAACATCTGTATCTAAATTACAACAATCTTCTTCTGTTGATCAGCGTTCAGCATTACCTAAACCCCCAACATCTTCATCTAAGCTGCCCCAATCCACTCTTATTAGTCCATCTTCACCATCCCTTCAACTCCAAACACCTTCATCTAGACCATCTCCACCTAAACTGTCTACATCCTCCTCTAAACCAGCTCAGGCTTCATCAAAATCACATTCATCATCACCAAATCCTCCAACATCTTCAAAACCATCTCCATCCTCGGGACGGCCAGCGTCTTCCACTACGCTCCCTCCAATCTTTAAGCAAGTTCTATCCCCAGCCTCCTCAGATGTAATAACTGAAAAGGGGAAGAAAAATTATGTAGCGGTGGTTGAAAAGGGTTCATTACCTATATTCACGATTCCTGAGGATTTCAAAGATTTGATCAAGAATGACATTGTGCCTAAAGTTCTTAAACAGCCTCTGTCTTCCACGACATATAAGGATTACTTTGCTGCTCTGTTATACGCTGAAGAGTTCTACCATGAGGTATGCAAGAATCTTGCCCATTTGTAATGCCTTTTCTTCTTAACAAGATAGTGAAAAAAATTATGACAGATATCATACCATTTATATAAATATGTGTGTAAAGCACTTCTCTAAGTTTCAATTTTCGGAAGATTTGACGAAAATATGTGATTTCAATGTTGATTATATAGCACAATTTTGAATGATTAGCAAAACATAGCTTATTTCATATTAGTAATCATTTTTCTCTGTACAAAGATTTGAATGGTTAATTATACGTGATACTTCTTTGTTTGCATTGGTGACTAGCTATTGTTTTAACATGATTTGAGTTTCATGTACATGCCTTTGCAACTAAATTTTGATGCCAAAAGACAAATCTAAATACTGATCCAAAAAGACAAAAAGAATGTCTTAAGAGCTGTGGTACAACATTCTTCTTTTCTAAATTTGTATGATTTTTCAATAAATAAAAAAACCTTTGCTGTTATTTGAACCAGAAATGGGCTGATTTCAATATGAAGAATGTGACACTGAAGTTGCAAAAAGCAGCAGTTTACAAAAATCTAGACAAGGAAGAGAAAACCTTCGTAGAACTTATGATTGATTCTGTTCCTGAAAATCGGCCATTCCTTTTGTCGAGGGACTTAGTCTATGTACGGCCATCAGGTACAAATGCTGAGCAGTTTCAGGTAAACTCTGAACATCCATCAACATATGGCAATTTCTTAAAACTATCCGCATTATAATTATCTTATTACATGTTATGCAGGGCATTATAAATCGCATTATTAGGAGCAATCTTGTATTAGTGGAATTTAAAGATGAATTTTATAATTATCATTATTCTACCCAAAAATATGATGTCAGCTTCTCATTCAATAGAGTATGTTTGAAAAGAGCTCACCAAGCAGTTCAAACAGCATCGGATACTTTGTTTAAGAACTTCCTCTTTCCTGATGGTGTTTCCCGTACGAGCATTCCCACCGCACCAGGGCTGCTGTCTGGCCGTCACAAACTTGACGCCAAACAATTATCTGCTGTTCGTCAAATTTTAAGCATTCAGGGCTCACCACCTTACTTGGTGGCTGGCCAGCTTTGTGTTGAAAGGAACGTTTTTAGGCCGTCGGGAACTAGAGCGGTTGTTTGTGAAGCAGTGCACCAGTTATGTCAAACCTCACTCAAAAATAGGATTCTGATATGTGCTCCTAGTAACCGCTGTTGTGATGGGATTATGAGAAGCTTGTTGAAAGTGATTCCAGAGTCAGATATGTTTCGAGCCAATGCTGCATTCCGTGAGAAAGATGAGGTGCCTGATGACATCCTCCCATCATGCCTTTACGAAGACCCTTATTTCTCTTGTCCTCCAACTGAGAAGCTTAAAAAATTCAGGGTGATTTTCTCGACTCTCATGAGTAGCTTTCGGCTACATGATAAAGGCCTAACTTCTGGACATTTTAGTCATATTTTTCTGGTGGATGCTTCATCTGCCATTGAGCCGGAAACAGCAGTGGCCTTAACTAATTTTGCAGAAAAAAGTACTACTGTTATAGTCACTGGTCAACCAGGAGATAATTCACGTTGGGTTCGCGCAGACATGGCAAGGCAAAAGGGACTGAAGATTTCATACTTTGAGAGACTTTTCAAGTCAAGGCCATATAGAAGCTTCAATCCAATGCTTATCACACAACTGGACCAGTAGCAAAGGCCACACTCAGCAACACCTACAGGCTTTTGCATTAAGCTTAAAACGCTTTGCATAATTGCACGAAACATTTGACTGTTTGCTGTTTAAATTTCTTGGTTCATAAGCCACAACCTAAAGATATTAGGGTGACTGTTTTGTTGTAAGTAGCCTTCTGCAAAGTGTGGTGATCGTTTTTATTTGTGACTGTTTTCTTGTCAAATTATTAATCACCCTCCTAGGCTACCTTACCTCAACCTCCTGCATGTTCAGATCCTCTTCTATCTGAATCAATTTTGTTTCTTAACACATTAGAACCATGACCAGATTGATTGCATCAGTAACATTTGGTGGATAGAAGAGGAGCATAAGGATTTTCAGGTGCAAACTTTGCGTTGTTGGTTCCTCCTGTTAACTTAGTTCGACCAGTCCCCAACTTCTTACATGTACTTGTTGGTTGGTCATTTGCTTTTGCTACTGCTCTTTTAGTGCTTAGACCTGAAGTGGGATGAGGACCATCAAGTTCTGCTTCATCACTCGTTGCCAAGAACTGCAATATAAAGGACAAAACGAGGTTGCAAAACAACTAATGATATATATCCTCACTCCTTCCTACAGACCATGCTAATCGTTCTGTTCCATTTACATTTTTCTGCATTAGTCGACTAAAATCTTCAAAATGTGAACAAACTTACCATTTTTCATGGCCCGGTTCCACATTTCTGTCCAATTGGTTTCTCGCCATACCTCGATCTAACTATATCCAGTATTTTTTGGCACACCTACTTCTATCATTTCCCTCCTTATCTTTGTAGCATCTTCCCAACAACCTCCTTCAGAGTAAACCTTTGACAATAGTACATAAGATACATCATTTTCTGGAACTAAATTCTTTGCAGTCCATTCTCCCAACTCTATGTTCCCACGTATCCGACAACCACTAAGCAAGGACCTCAATATAGCAGGCCAAGGAGTATAAGGCATTTCTTCAAGGCTTCAAGGCTTCAAGGCTTCAAGGCCTCAAGGCTCCAAGGCCACAGCCGCATTGAGCATACCCTCCAATAATAGTATTCTAACCACCAGTATCAAGATTTAACATAGTCCAATCATAGTATTCCAACCAGCAGTATCAAGATTTAACATATATTCAATCACCCCTTTAGCCGATTCAATATCCTCCAGTTACATGTTCAAAATAGAGCCACCCATATAGAAATTCTGTTCAATACCAACTTTCAAAGCAAAACAAACACTGATTCCAAATTCATATGCTTTGGTATGGTACTAGCACACTCTGCACACCCCTTGAGAACACTGACAATAATGAATTCGTTCGGCCTCAACCCACTTCTTATTAATCCCAAAGTAATTTCCAATCCCCATTCAAATTGACCATCTTGGACAGCAGCCGAGATCATCAAAGTCCAAGTGACAAGGTTTCTGTCAGGCATTTCATCAAACACTCTAAACCCATCACCCACAAGCCCACATTTTGAGTACATTCTGATCAAATTATTCAACAAAAATATGTCATCGGTAAATCCCAACTTGATGATATGGGAATGGATTTGGGTACCATGGAAACATGACTTTGAAGTCTCAGAGAGGGAAAGAGCAGCGACAATGGAAGTTGGGTCTTTACCCACCAAGAGACTAGAGAATGAAGAGCAGGATTAGGAAGTGTAGAGTAGGAGTTGGTCTGTGGAGATTGCATGGAAGGCTCTGGGTTTGGTTGTTGAAAGAATAAAGCCTCTAAGCCTTGAAGTAAGAGTAAGTCCTACACCACCTAAGCTTCTCATTCTTCATGATAGACCTTGGCTGGTGAAAAAGAAAAGCTTCAAAGTGAATCCCATAACGATTGGCCATTGGCCCATTGCATTGCAGGCTGCAGATTTTGAGTAGCAGCCTCTGGGTTTAGGGTATGATCAATTGTTTGATCGCTCAGAATATACTTCTTTTTCTTCGCGAGAATCTGATTTCCACAGTGTTTAATGAGTTTTTATCATAAACCCAAAAATTAACCCCTAAATTCAAAAATGTCAGTTTTTATAAAAATTTAAATATACTCAAATGCCCTTCAAATAAAAAAGAAAATAAATCTACATTAAAATGGGAAATAAATTAAATTTTAAAAAAAATGCATCTATAGCTTGTATCACTGGTCATGAATCACATATATAAATAAAACAAATCATTTTAACCCTCCTTGAATTGATAGAAAGAATGTCTGATCTGGAAGAAGGCACAACATTGTTCCATAGTTTCTTAGTTTCATCCCTAAGTTCAAAGAATGTCTAATCTGGAAGAAGGCACACCATTGTTCCATAGTTTCTTAGTTTCATCCCTAAGTTCAAAGTATAAAATGAAAAGAAAGCATGTGGAAGAAGGCACATCATTGTTCTATCCATCACGAGGGACTATTACCTCGTGAAGGCGGCAGTGTGAGGAGTTCTAACATGGTTTGCTTTTGGGGTTAATGGAACACCTCTAACACCAGCAAAAGCAGCAATCAGAAGTGGTGATACCGCAAGTACAGTCTGCAGATCAAACTTTGGGGAACAAAGTACTGTCTCCCCAAAATCCTCTTCAAGTTTCTTATAAATCTCTGTCACTCTTCCCATCATGAACCTCAACATGAATTAAGTTTATAAGCAAGATTGCAATATAAGCTTGTGAAGCAAAGAAGACACATCGGATAAAAACTGATATGATGTGAACAGATGGTCCCCATGGAGATGAACTATGTTTTTAGGTTATTTAAATTTTGAGGGCATTTTCGACTATTTACGTGGATTTTTGGCTATATTTGAAAGTTTTAATAAAAACTGACATTTATGAATTTGGGGGTTAAATTTTGGCTATTATTGAAAAAAACTCGTTTAATATTGTGGTTTTTTCATGTCACCATTTAGCTCATAAATTAATTTATTGTGTCAAATATGTGCAAAATCAAATTTAGTTAGAAAACACAAATTTGACTATAAGATCTGTAAATTGTTATAAACAAACAGAAATTAGGTTAGAACTCAATTTGCGAGGGGGGGAGATTCACTCTCGACTAATAGAGGAAAACACTTTAGCTGGGTGGGTCCCTTTTGCTGATGTGGCGAGAGCCAAGGTAGGAGTGGGACCGGTAGTGTAATTTGGTGTCCTAAATTGGACAAGGTCTTGGGTGAGATGGTTGAACCACGTCACTCGTCTGGTCACCCTCACAAAAATGCAACGCTTCTTCATGGAGTACTCGGACGGGTGATGACGGTCTCACTCAAGACTTTCTGCTAGACTTCTCTATTTAGCTAGAATAAAAGAGTAGAAGCCAGTGTAGTAGTAATTGTGTCACGTATAAATTATAATAATGCATGAGATGAAAGAGTTGTTTACAAAGAGCCCTAATTACAAGCTACAAAATACAAGATAAGTCTACCACATGAGAACTGTTCACCATGATCAGCTTACACATATAAGATGGACCAAGAGTTGGGAGAGAAAGTATCGTTTATAATTTTCAATGGAAAGTTTGAATCTCACCAATGTCAAATAATTGTTTCACCCAAAAAAAAATTAAAAGGAAAGAGGAAAAGGACTAAAGTAGCATCAACCTTTGGGACTCTGTGTGACTTTGCATGTACTATATTCCTTCCTTAATAGCAAAGACCTCTTCAGTCGTTGGTTCGTCAACAACACTCACTCATTAAGGCAGGCAGGTGACTCTGTGTGTTTTTTTTTTTTTTTTTTTTTTTATTTTCTTTTTCTTTTTTTTTTTTTTGTATTCCTTTTTCATGTTGGCTTTTCATTCCTTCAGCTTCAGCTTCCTCTTTTCAATTCATTTGTATGTAACATTGTAACTCAGATGATCTTTGTCTTTGGTATCTCAACTGGTTGCTTGACTTGTGTGTTTTTTATCATAGAAAGAGGGACACCATGTCAATTTTTCTTGAAATTTTGAAACGCCTCTTTCGTATTGAAGGTGAGCGTGAGAATTATGATTATAATCAAATTGCCAGACAAACTTATGATTCTTCCGATAGAAACCGCTCGCCACCCTTGACTTCTACTAATCAATCTCCAGCCTTCTATAACTACAAAGCCCCATCACCTCCATCTCAACCAGTCAAATCTCCCTTTAGTTCATCTTCATCATCCTCTAAACCACCTCAGGCGTCATCAAAATCACATTCATCATCACCAAATCCTCCAACATATTCAAAACCATCTCCATCCTCGGGACGGCCAGCGTCTTCCACTACGCTCCCTCCAATCTTTAAGCAAGTTCTATCCCCAGCCTCCTCAGATGTAATAACTGAGAAGGGGAAGAAAAATTATGTAGCGGTGGTTGAAAAGGGTTCATTACCTATATTCACGATTCCTGAGGATTTCAAAGATTTGATCAAGAATGACATTGTGCCTAAAGTTCTTAAACAGCCTCTGTCTTCCACGACATATAAGGATTACTTTGCTGCTCTGTTATACGCTGAAGAGTTCTACCATGAGGTATGCAAGAATCTTGCCCATTTGTAATGCCTTTTCTTCTTAACAAGATAGTGAAGAAAATTATGACAGATATCATACCATTTATATAAATATGTGTGTAAAGCACTTCTCTAAGTTTCAATTTTCGGAAGATTTGACAAAATATGTGATTTCAATGTTGATTATATAGCACAGTTTTGAATGATTAGCAAAACATAGCTTATTTCATATTAGTAATCATTTTTCTCTGTACAAAGATTTGAATGGTTAATTATACTTGATACTTCTTTGTTTGCATTGGTGACTGGCTATTGTTTTAAAATGATTTGAGTTTCATGTACATGCCTTTGCAACTAAATTTTGATGCCAAAAGACAAATCTAAATACTGATCCAAAAGACAAAAAGAATGTCTTAAGAGCTGTGGTATGAACGATGGAATGTAGAATGCTGTGGTACAACATTCTTCTTTTCTAAATTTTGTATGATTATTCATGCTTACTTTGAAAGAAAGAAAAAAAAACCTTTGTTGTTATTTGAACCAGAAATGGGTTGATTTCAATATGAAGAATGTGACACTGAAGTTGCAAAAAGCAGCAGTTTACAAAAATCTAGACAAGGAAGAGAAAACCTTCGTAGAATTTATGATTGATTCTGTTCCTGAAAATCGGCCATTCCTTTTGTCGAGGGACTTAGTCTATGTACGGCCATCAGGTACAAATGCTGAGCAGTTTCAGGTAAACTCTGAACATCCATCAACATATGGAAATTTCTTAAAACTATCCGCATTATAATTATCTTATTACATGTTATGCAGGGCATTATAAATCGCATTATTAGGAGCAATCTTGTATTAGTGGAATTTGAAGATGAATTTTATGATTATCATGATTCGACCCAAAAATATGATGTCAGCTTCTCATTCAATAGAGTATGTTTGAAAAGAGCTCACCAAGCAGTTCAAACAGCAGCGGATACTTTGTTTAAGAACTTCCTCTTTCCTGATGGTGTTTCCCGTACGAGCATTCCCACCGCACCAGCGCTGCTGTCTGGCCGTCACAAACTTGACGCCAAACAATTATCTGCTGTTCGTCAAATTTTAAGCATTCAGGGCTCACCACCTTACTTGGTGGCTGGCCAGCTTTGTGTTGAAAGGAACGTTTTTAGGCCGTCGAGAACTGGAGCGGTTGTTTGTGAAGCAGTGCACCAGTTATGTCAAACCTCACTCAAAAATAGGATTCTGATATGTGCTCCTAGTAACTGCTGTTGTGATGGGATTATGAGAAGCTTGTTGGAAGTGATTCCAGAGTCAGATATGTTTCGAGCCAACGCTGCATTCCGTGAGAAAGATGAGGTTCCTGATGACATCCTCCCATCATGCCTTTACCAAGACCCTTATTTCTCTTGTCCTCCAACTGAGAAGCTTAAAAAATTCAGGGTGATTTTCTCAACTCTCATGAGTAGCTTTCGGCTATATGATAAAGGCCTAACTTCTGGATATTTTAGTCATATTTTTCTGGTGGATGCTTCATCTGCCATTGAGCCGGAAACAGCAGTGACCTTAACTAATTTTGCAGAAAAAAGTACTACTGTTATAGTCACTGGTCAACCAGGAGATAATTCACGCTGGGTTCGCGCAGACACGGCAAGGCAAAAGGGACTGAAGATTTCATACTTTGAGAGACTTTTCAAGTCAAGGCCATATAGAAGCTTCAATCCAATGCTTATCACACAACTGGACCAGTAGCAAAGGCCACACTCAGCAACACCTACAGGCTTTTGCATTAAGCTTAAAACCCTTTGCATAATTGCACGAAACATTTGACTGTTTGCTGTTTAAATTTCTTGGTTCATAAGCCACAACCTAAAGATATTAGGGTGACTGTTTTGTTGTAAGTAGCCTTCTGCAAAGTGTGGTGATTGTTTTTATTTGTGACTGTTTTCTTGTCAAATTATTAATCGCCCTCCTAGGCTACCTTACCTCAACCTCCTGCATGTTCAGATCCTCTTCTATCTGAATCAATTTTGTTTCTAACACATTAGAACCATAACCAGATTGATTGCATCAGTAACATTTGGCTGATAGCAGAGGAGCATAAGGATTTTCAGGTGCAAACTTTGCGCTGTTGGTTCCTCCTGTTAACTTAGTTCGACTGGTCCCCAACTTCTTACATGTACTTGTTGGTTGGTCGTTTGCTTTTGCTACTGCTCTTTTAGTGCTTAGACCAGAAGTGGGATGAGGACCATCAAGTTCTGCTTCATCACTCGTTGCCAAGAACTGCAATATAAAGGACAAAAAGAGGTTGCAAAACAACTAATGATATATATCCTTACTCCTTCCTACAGACCATGCTAATTGTTCTGTGCCATTTACATTTTGCTGCATTAGTCGACTAAAATCTTCAAAATGTGAACAAACTTACCATTTTTCATGGCCCGGTTTCACATTTCTGTCCAATTGGTTTCTCGCCATACCTTGATCCAACTATATCCAGTATTTTTTGGCACACCTCCTTCTATCATTTCCCTCCTTATCTTTGTAGCATCTTCCCAACTACCTCCTTGAGAGTAAACCTTTGACAATAGTACATAAGATACATCATTTTCTGGAACTAAATTCTTTGCAGTCCATTCTCCCAACTCTATGTTCCCACGTATCCGACAACCACTAAGCAAGGACCTCAATATAGCAGGCCAAGGAGTATAAGGCATTCCTTCAAGGCTTCAAGGCTTCAAGGCTTCAAGGCCTCAAGGCTCCAAGGCCTCAAGGCTCCAAGGCCATTGCCGCATTGAGCATACCCTCCAATCATAGTATTCCAACCAGCAGTATCAAGATTTAACATAGATTCAATCACTCCTTTAGCCGATTCAATATCCTCCAGCTACATGTTCAAAATAGAACCACCCATATAGAAATTCTTAATTCTGTTCAATACCAACTTTCAAAGCAAAACAATGAACACTCATGCCAAATTCATATGCTTTGGTATGGTACTAGCACACTCTGCACGCCCCTTGAGAACACTGACAATAGTGAATTCATTCGGCCTCAACCCACTTCTCATTAATCCCAAATTAATTTCCAATCCCCATTCAAATTGACCATCTTGGACAGCAGCCGAGATCATCAAAGTCCAAGTGACAAGGTTTCTGTCAGGCATTTCATCAAACACTCTAAACCCATCACCTACAAGCCCACATTTTGAGTACATTTTGATCGAATTATTCAATAAAAATAATCACCGGTAAATATCAACTGGACGATGCGGGAATGGATTTGGTTACCTAGAAAATTGATTTTGAAGTCTCAGAGAGGGTGAGGCGGTTGAACTATGTCACTTGTTGTTGTTGAGTCTCTCTTATAACTGAGTAGATGTAGAATCGGATGAGACCAAAATGTAGGAGATCCCGCTTACTTGTAAGAGGTGTTAGACGGGTGATTGCCGCATCATCCAAGACTTTCTCCTTTTAACTTCGGGAGAAACCTAGCAAGGGCTTATAATGCTACTCCTCCCATTGTCAATTAATTTTGGAGGGAACCTCAACTTTTTTCCTAGTAGTAATGGTTGCGCCTGCTGTATTGAGATGGGAAGTTAAAATCTCACCAACATCCCACAATTCTTCTTTGAAAAAAGCAAATACCAAAAGGAAAAAGAGGAGTATAAAGCAGCTTCAACCTTTGTGACTGTGCATGTACTATGTTGGGATTATAATAATGTTGCTGTTGGCTTACTTAGTGCCAAAGCTCTCTTCAGTCGTTGGCTCGTTGACTCTGGTGAGTGAGTGCTTTTTTCTTCTTTTTTGGCTTTTTCTGTGTTTCTTTTTCCTTGTTGGTTTCTCAGTTCTTCTGTTCTTGGATGGAAGGATCATATCCATCTTTGTATGTAACATTTTAGACCTTAGAATAAGGTCTAATAACTCTCAAATGGTTGTGTTGACTTGTGTGTTTTGATCAGAGACTGGAGGGCCAGCATGTCAATTTTTCTTGAAGTCTTGAAATGCCTTCTTTGTTGTGAAGATGAGCATGAGAATTATCATGGTTCTTATAATCAAATTCCCAGACAAACCAGTTTCCATCATGAAGATTATGAATATCAAACTCCCCATAGAAACTACTCGCCACCCCTGACTTCTACTAATCAATCTCCAGCCTCCTATAACTATAAACCCCCATCACCTCCATCTCAAGCACCTAAATCTCCTTTTAGTGCTTCTTCATCATCCCCTAAGCCTCCAACATCTTCATCGAAACCACGGCAATCATCTTCTCCATCTCCTAATTTCCCAACATCTTTATCTAAAACACAGCCATCTTCTTCTTGCAATACATATTCAACATTCTCTGAGCCCCCATCATCTTCATCTAAGCTGCCTCAATCAACTTTTGTTAATTCATCTTCATCTAAACTGTCTACATCCTCCTCTAAACCACCTCAAGCTTCATCAAAATCACATTCATCATCACCAAATCCTCCAACATCTCCAAAACCATCTCCATCCTCGGGACCGCCTGTGCCTTCCACTGAGTTCCCTCCAATCTTTAAGCAAGTTCTATCCCCAGCATCCTCAAATGTAATAAACGAAAAGGGGGAGAAAAATTATGTATGTGTTGATATTGTGCCTATATTCACGATTCCTGAGGATATCAAAGATTTGATCAAGAATGACATTGTGCCTAAAGTTCTTAAACAGCCTCTGTCTCCCACGACATATAAGGATTACTTTGCTGCTCTGTTATATGCTGAAGAGTTCTACCATGAGGTATGCAAGAATCTTGCCCATTTGTAATGCCTTTTCTTCTTAAGTAGTTAAGAAAATATGACATATATCAAACCATTTATATAAATATGTGTGTAAAGCACTTCTCTAAGTTACAATTTTCGAAAGATTTGACGATAATATCTGATTTAAATATTGATTATACAGCAAAGTTTTGAATGGTTAGCAAAACATAGTTTATTTCGTATTAGTAATCACTTTTCTATACCCAAAGATTCTGTTTATATACTTGATACTTCTTTGTTTGCATCAGTGACTGGCTATTGTTTTGAAATGATTGAGTTTCATGTACATGCCTTTGCATTGTACATCGTACATTTCAGTATCTTAAGAGCTGTCGTATGATGAATGATGGAATGTAGAATGCTGTGGTACAACAACATTCTTCTTTTCTAAATTTTGTATGATTTTTCATGCTGACTTTGAAAGAAATAAAAAAACCTTTGCTGTTATTTAAACCAGAAATGGGCTGATTTCAATATGAAGAATGTGACACTGAAGTTGCATGAAGCAGCAGTTTATAAAAATAAAGACAAGGAAGAGAAAACCTTCGTAGAATTTATGATTGATTCTGTTCCTGAAAATCGGCCTTTCCTTTTGTCGAGGGACTTAGTCCATGTACGGCCATCAGGTACAAATGCTGAGCAGTTTCAGGTAAACTCTGAACATTCATTAACATTTGCTGAGCAATTTCTTAAAACTATCCGCATTATAATTATCTTATTACATGTTATGCAGGGTATTATACATCGCATTATTAGGAGCAATCTTGTATTAGTGGAATTTGAAGATGAATTTTATGATTATCATTATTCGACCCAAAAATATGATGTCAGCTTCTCATTCAATCGAGTATGTTTGAAAAGAGCTCACCAAGCAGTTCAAACAGCATCGGATACTTTGTTTCAGAACTTCCTCTTTCCCGATTGTGTTTCCCGTACGAGCATTCCCACTGCACCAGCGCTGCTGTCTGGCCGTCACAAACTTGATGCCAAACAATTATCTGCTGTTCGTCAAATTTTAAGCATTCAGGGCTCACCACCTTACTTGGTGGCTGGCCAGCTTTGTGTTGAAAGGAACGTTTTTAGGCCGTCGAGAACTGGAGCGGTTGTTTGTGAAGCAGTGCACCAGTTATGTCAAACCTCACTCAAAAATAGGATTCTGATATGTGCTCCTAGTAACCGCTGTTGTGATGGGATTATGAGAAGCTTGTTGGAAGTGATTCCAGAGTCAGATATGTTTCGAGCCAACGCTGCATTCCGTGAGAAAGATGAGGTGCCTGATGACATCCTCCCATCATGCCTTTACGAAGACCCTTATTTCTCTTGTCCTCCAACTGAGAAGCTTAAAAAATTCAGGGTGATTTTCTCAACTCTCATGAGTAGCTTTCGGCTACATGATAAAGGCCTAACTTCTGGACATTTTAGTCATATTTTTCTGGTGGATGCTTCATCTGCCATTGAGCCGGAAACAGCAGTGGCCTTAACTAATTTTGCAGAAAAAAGTACTACTGTTATAGTCACTGGTCAACCAGGAGATAATTCACGTTGGGTTCGCGCAGACATGGCAAGGCAAAAGGGACTGAAGATTTCATACTTCGAGAGACTTTTCAAGTCAAGGCCATATAGAAGCCTCAATCCAATGCTTATCACACAATTGGACCAGTAGCAAGAGCCACATTCAGCAACACCTACGGGTGCTTTGGAATGTATACATTATGTCATACTTGTGTGCGCGTCTTGATGTTCTGCAGATGATTTCCCATGCATTAACCTTACAACCATATATATTCTTAGATGTCATGGTTTTTTATTGCAAAAACACTGTAAATAATGCAGAGCAATTCTCAGTAACTGGATTGTTACCCAAAGTTCCTTCTTTCTCTTTTCTTAAAGTCAATATCTGGATTGACAGCAATTCTCCAGCCTCAGTTTTAACTCTCTAAAGTGCAAATTTTGGGGAAGAAAGTTTTCAAGCTGAAGGGCCATAAATAAACATTTCTGCAGATAAAGATTATGTTTCAAATATATATACGGCAAACATAAAAACAATTCACATAAACTAAATATTAAAAAAAATTACCATCTGCTCCCAAGCTGTAGGAGACAACTTGATGCTTCAATATTGTTTGCAAGATTCTCCCAGCTTCGTCTGACATGCTTTTCTTTCCACAGGCAACCTGCATGTTAAATCCACGATATTCATGCACTTAAAGAAGGTTTTTTTTATTTTTTTTTATTTTAATACAAGCAATAGTCTAAAATACAAGGAGAGGGGGTTTCTCACACACACTACCCCGTTGACTTGTGTATCATCTTTCTACTAGGGAGAATCCGTCAATACAACTAGGTCCATCTTCGAGAGACTCTTCAAGTCAAGGCCATATAGAACCCTGAATCCAATGCTTATAACACAATTGGACTTGTAGCAAGAGCCACACTCAGCAACACCTGCAGGCTTTTGGATTAAGCTTAAAACTCTTTGCATAGTTGCATGAACCATTTGACTGTTTGCTTTTTAAATTTCTAAAAGTCACTATCTGGGTTGATATCTTTAGCAGCAATTCTCCAGCCTCCAGTTTGATCTTTCTAAAGTGCAGAATTTTATGCTAGGGATCCATTTGGAACTTTTTCTTGTAAGTAGCCTCTAAAGGAAGTGATGTGTTGGCCCTTTAAGAACTCTCAAAAGTTTGCTTCTTCCCTTTTGTGGCCAGCACCATAAACTATGCTCGAACCATATAGTATCGCAGCTCGGCTGTACTCAGTATAGCTGCCCGGCTATACTGTTTTCACACGTAGGTCCCCTTTTTAACTAAATAATATCACAGAGCGGCTATACTCAGGTTTTTTTTATTAAAAAAAAGATTTGTATAGCCACCCGGCTTTACTATGGTAATTGTTTTTTAAAAATTAGTATCGTCGCGTGGCTATACTTGTTTTGACACATGGACACCTAAGCACTAGGCGGGGCTATTTTTTCACTAACATAGTATAGCCGCGCGGCTATACTACAGGTATTTTTTCTTTTTCTTTTTCTTTTTCCAGGTATTTCTTTTTTTAAATAGTATAGCCGCGCGGCTATACTCGGGTATTTTTAGTTTTAAAAAAATAGTATAGCCACACGTGGGCACCTAAGCCTAGGCGGGTCCTTTTTTTTATCTATACGTATTTTACCCAATAGTATAGCCGCGCGGCTAAACTTGAGTATATTTTTAAAAATAGTATAGCCGCACGGCCATACCTGTTTCCACACGCGCCTCTAAATAGAACTGGGATCAAATTTTATCCTCGAGAGAACAGAGTACTGATGACTCACTCTTCCATTTCTGACCAAGTTATTATCTTCCCCTCTAAATAGAACAGAGTACACATGGGATCAAATTTGCATGAGAGAAATGAAATGGCCTGCAATCAAGAAACAAAACCGGAGTTCTTGGAACACCGTGAGAAGAAGTCAAATAAGTTAGACTTAGAAGATTTCACAAGTACGAGTGCTTGGAGTGCAGTTGAAGAACTAAACACATCCTTGTAGTTGCTTCATCTCAGATTTTTAGACAAGCTCATTATAATTTCATCTCAGTATGCAGGTTGAATCCAACTAAAAGTTAGCTGAAGAATGACTGCATGCAAACCCCAAAGCTACCCAGAATAAAAACCCGTAAGGGCAATAATGTAAATCAACTAAAGGGAAAATCAAAACCCACTAATTAATTCCGAGTTAGGCATGGACATGAATAAGGTTCTTTTTTTAAGAGTAGAAGCAATTGGGGGAGGAGGGTGACAGTGGGTACACACATGTTTGGGGTTTCTGAACATCTACCCACAGAATTTGAGGTCAAAAAGCTCAACCAACTAAGCTATACTCTACTAGCATGAATAAAGGTTTTTTAGGAATGCTAGAGAGATCACATTATTGTACAACACTATATACCACTTTTTTTAAATACAAGTTATCGCCTAAACTACAAGGGGGAGGGAGGTTTCTCACATACACACACTATCAATGTGTCATTGGAGTTCGAATATAAGATTTTTGGTTTGCAAGACTTTTTTTCACTAGGCTATATAAAGACAAAATCTGCAAATACAACTAGCTCCCATCTTATGAGTGACAACAACAAAAAACTAAGTCTCATCTATGTTATAGATGTGATAATAAACTAACATTGTCTTCTTAGCACTTTTTCTGTATTTTTTCAACCTAAAATAACCGCATGTGTTTTTTCATATTTTTTTTGTCCAAAGTAACGTGTTTTTTTAAATACAAGCGATAATCTAAATTACAAATAAAGGAAATTTCTCATACACCCAATATCAGAATGTCATGAGAATTTAAATTCGAGACCACTAAGCTAGACGTTGGTCAGGTTAGTGTAAACAAAAAAGTCGGTGAATGTGCTATTTCTGTCTCTCTGGCACTACTTTTAAAATGTCAAATTGTTTGTTTAAATTTTTTTAATTGCTTTAGTTTAATACCCTCCTTGATCCTTATCTAGGTGGGCCCCTTTTGCTGATTTGGCAAGACCCGGTTAGGGGTGGGACTGGTGAGCGTGTACATTATTATGGAAGAATCTTCAGCCTTCAGACTTTTTAACTTTCCAAAACCAAAAGGAAAGCGACGTTCAGTCGTCGGCTGTTGAACACTCAGCAACAAGCTCAGCTGCTGCTGCGTTGCATTCGGTAAACTTTCTTCCTCTTCTCGATTCATTTGCATGTAACATTGCAACTCATAGAACAGATGATCTGTGTCTCCGGTCCCAACTTTTCATTTTGCATCTTTGAATTAATGTTTTTATTTATGTCTAATTAATCCTCTGCCTTGGTTTGCTCATTTCAAATATTAATCTCTGTTCTAGAACTTGTTGAATGAGTCTCATACTTTAGACCCTGCAATGGGGTCTTCTCGTTCTCAAATGGTCGTTGGGTTTCGGTGTTTTGTTCACAGGAAGAAGAAAAGCATGTCATTTTTTCGTAAACTCTTGAAATGGCTTCTTGGTGGTGAAGATGAGCATGAATGTTATTATGGTGAAGATGTGCCTGAATTTTATTATGATTGTTACAATTGGCTTCCCGAATTACACGATCGTGATTATCGTTACGATACTTCCCACAGATACCTCTTGCCACCCCCTAAACCCCCATCAACTCCATCTAAACCAGTCTTGTCTCCCTTTAATCCACCCTTCATCTTCTCCTAAACCTCCTACATTGTGTAGAAAACCGCAATCTTCTTCGCTCGATACATCTCCGTCATCTCCTAAATTCGTTACATCTTTATCTAAAGTACAACAATGGTCTTGTGGTTATGCATTTTCAACATTCCTTAAGCCTCCAACATCTTCATCTAAGCTGCCCCCATCACCTTTTGTTACTCCATCTTCATCATCCCTTCAACCCCCAACACCTTCATCCACATCATCTCAGTTTTCTCCTCAACTATCTACTCACTCCTCTAAGCCACTTCAGGCTTCATTATTTAGGCCACGTCCTTCTTCATCTAAGCCACATCCATTATCCCCAAAACCTCCAACATCTTCTTCAAGACCATCTCCATCTTCCCCTAATAGAACTCCATTTTCCTCTGGACCACCCTTATCTTCAGATAAGCTCCTTCCAGTCTTTAAGACATTTCTAACCCTCGCCTCCTCAAATGAAATAAATGAATAGGGGAAGAAAAATTATGTATGGGTTGACAAGGGTTCATTACCTATATTCACGATTCCTGGCGGTATCAAAGATTTGATCAAGAATTACATTGTGCCTAAAGTTCTTAACCAGCCTCTGTCTCCCACGACATATAAGGATTACTTTGCTGTTCTGTTATATGCTGAAGAGTTCTACTTTTGAGGTATGCATGAATATTTCTCTTTTGTAATGCCTTCTCCTGTTAACTAGTTAGTTGCCCGATATCTAACTATTTACATAAATAGTTTGTATAGCACTTCTCTAAGTTTCAATTTTTGAAAGATGCGAGGATATTATCTGCTAATGAAATCTTGCTTGTATGGTCTGTACTCTGGATTAGCTTAGCTCAGATGGTTCATCAACATTTAAACTACGTATCTCCAACCTTTACGCAAATTTACTTGAAGAAAAAGTAAAAAAGCAAAGTGATAACTATTAGCTTGAGATACACTGCTGCCCCCTTTCTTAACAGCTTAAACTTTTAAGGTCTCGTGGTTGTCTAACATGGTATCCGAGCTCTGATTGCAGGTGGTTGTGAATCCAAAACACTCCAACCCCTCATTTCTACTTCTTTAATAGTTTGCAGGGTGGGGCTGCACTTTTATGTTTCTCACTGGCTGCACGAGAGGGAGGAGGGTGTTAGCTCGATATGCATTGTTAGCTAATTTCCTAATAGCTTTAGCTTTAGCTTGATATTCTGTTTAATCAGAATAGAAGTAGAGGTGTCCGAAGATTCTTGCAAACGTTTCCTTTCCGCATGGAAACAAGGACCCAAGCAACTTGGTAACTATTGCAACTGAATATTGATGACACAATATCAAAACAACTATCCAAAAAGACAAAATATTATTTGGAAATTTTGCATATATTAAATGTGGTAGATTTGAGGTTTAGATAACTTGCACCTGTTAGATATCCAATTGTTGCAAATTAAAATTGAAGACAGAATATTTTAGAATCTGTTTAAATAAAATACAGGCATAGTTTTAGTTGCAATCAGCTTTGTGCTTAAGAGCTTTTTCCCCTATGAGTGGTGGTATGAATGATGGATTATAGAACGTTGTGATAGATAGAACAATTTTATCTCCTCAATCCTGCATGCTGGCTTTGAAGAAAAACTTATGTTGTTTTTTGAATCAGAAATGGCCTCATTTCGATTTGGAGAATGTGACATTGGCGTTGCATGAAGCAGCAATTCACAAAAACCAGATAAGGAGGAGAAACCTTTGTAGCTTTTGAGATGGATTATTTTCCTGAGAATCGCCCATTCCTTTTATCGAGGGACTTAGTCTATGTGTAAACTCTCAACATCCATCAACATACGCTTACATGTTAAAATTATCAACATTATTATAATGATCTTACATGTTGTACAGGGCTTTATATATTGCGTTGTCAGGAGCAGTCTTGTAAGTTGTACTAGTTGAATTTGAAGATGACTTCTACGTTCATCATGATTTGACTCAAAAATATGATGTCAGCTTCTCATTCAATAGAATCTGTTTGAAACGAGCTCATCAAGCAGTTCAATATGCATCAGATGCTTTGTTTCAGAACTTCCTCATTCCCGATTGTGTTTCCCATACAAGCATTCCAACTGCACGAGCGCTGCTCTCTGCCTGTCATAAACTTGATGCTGATCAATTATCTGCACTTCGCCATATTTTAAGCATTCAGGGCTCACCACCTTACTTGGCGGCTGGCCGGCTATGTGTTGAAAGAAATGCTTTTAGGTCATCCAAAACTGGAGTGGTTGTTTGTGAAGCAGTGCACCAGTTATGTCAAATGTCAACAGAAAATAGGATTCTTATATGTGCTCATAATAACCACTGTTGGGATGTGCTCATGAGGAGCTTGTTGAAAGGGATTCCAGAGTCAGATATGTTTCAAGCCAATGCTGCATTCCGTGAGATAGATGGGGTACCTGAAGACATCCTCCCATCATGCCTTTACAAAGAGCCTGATTTCTCTTGTCCTCCAACTGAGGAGCTTAAAAAATTCAGGGTGATTTTCTCGACTTTCATGAGTAGCTTTCAGTTACATGACAAAGGCCTAAATGCAGGACATGTCAGTCATATTTTTCTGGTGGATGCTTCGTCTGCTATCGACCCAGAAACAGTGGTGGCCCTGACTAATTTTGCTGACAAGAATACTACTGTTATAGTTACTGGTGAACGGGGAAACCGTTCACATTGGGTTCGAGCTGACATTGCAAGGGAAAAGGGGCTGAAGATTTCATACTTTGAAAGACTTTTCAAGTCAATGCCATATAGAAGCCTCAGTCCAATGTTCATCACACAATTGGATCTGCATAGCAAGAGTCAGACGACACCCAAAGGCTATAACTAGAACATTCAGAGTTAGTATGCCATTTGCCATCAAATGTATATATTTTCATACTGTTAATGTTCTGCAGATGATTTCTCATTTGGTAAGCGTAAAACCATTTTATTAAATGCCATGGTTTTTGAAATATGCCATTGCTGTGGCGTCGTCCTTTTCAATACTATATTTGCATGACCCATTTGACTGTTTGCTTTTAAAATTTCTTGGTTCTCTTTTAGGGTAGCGAAGCGTGATGTTTGGTGGCTCTAGAGATTGTTGTTACTTCCGACCGTTCTTCAACTAGGATAAATTTTGATTCCAGGGCATTCTTTCCAGAATATGGGGAGTGCAGTTGAAGAACCTGTTGCAACTCAGCAGACCCGACTTTAAGGAAAATCCTTGTCTCAACTAAACATTTCTCTGCAGATCGAAGTTATGTTAAGCCTTGCTCCCCCAGTAAAGATAAGTAATAGTATTTTCTATTTTTCAGTCAAACTCAACAGCTGAAATCTGGTGAAATTTGAAACAAGCAAATTGCAAGTATCAAGCACTTCTGCCTTGCTACATCACACAGCATTAGGGTTTCAATATGATGGATCACTTTGATTTTATTGTCAGATGGAAGCATCGGTTCCGAAAATCTAATTGAACAGCACACCATGAAAACCAGTACTTCAACATGAACTTTGACTTCAATATATATTAACAAACATTAACAAAAACCATCTAACCCCAAGTTGTAGGAGATAACTGCTTCAATTTTGCTTGCATACCCGACTTCATCCAACATGCTTTTTTCTTTTTACAGGCAACAAACCTGCATGTTAAAATCAAGAAATTTGTTATCAGAAGAGTATAGCAAAACAATGAAAAGAACAATCTTAGTGTCACGAAAATTATTCAGCTCCCACACCGAATGAACTACAGTTGCCACACACACCAAGCATCAGAAAACTGATTCAGTATCCAGTTTAGTGTAGTGTGCTGCTCCCCAGATGGGAGTGGTATTGGCCATCCAACAGTTGGAAAGTGCAGCAAAAACGGAAAGTTGCTGCGAAGGGGGAGAAGTCGAACCCCTGTTCAAGTCCAGGAGAATACCATTGCCAAGAAAAATGTCATGCATAAGTCGAGAGAATTTGTAAAATGACCCATCACCAACCCTAGCAGGAATGCAATGCAAACTCAGCTCAACCCAATTCTAAGCCTTAAAACGTCATAATGGGATATGAAACACAAATTAAGATCAATTGGGATTATTGACAAATAGAACGATAATTGGAATAATATTTTCATAGAATTAAACTTCTGGGAAAGCCATTCCAATTACAACAGCAAAACCTCCAACTAAAACCCTAATTCTTCTTCTTCTTCTTCTTCTTCATTCTCTCTCCTCCTCCTCCAACAAAACCCCCCAAATCTAAAACAATTTGAACCCTAAAAAACCCTAATTTGAATACATTGCTTCAAATTCACAAATTTGCACAAACCCCTTATTCTTCTTCTTCCAGCCAGCCAAAGCTAGTTAAATTCTAACCTTAAAAATCAACTACAAGAAATTTAATCAAAATCAAAAGAACTTCAACTCCCTCACCTCTCCCCTAAAACACACAACAAAAAAAGCAAAACAGAGACATACACATATTTATATATACCAACAAAGCACACCACCACCAGCACGAACCAACCACCAGAAACCGACGGTCTATAATCCGGGTCTTCAACGCGGGTCGTCTTCTCTCCGACCAGAATTCCCGTGCCCGCCCGACAAAGAAGCCAACAAATTGAGATGTCCTGGAAGGTAATTTCCCACTCTGGCCGCTGAGGCCTCGCCCATCGGCTGTTGCTGTAAGAACAACGAATGCTGCTGCTGCTGATGCTGCTGGTGTTGCTGGTGGGAAACCGCCGACTGGGCCATCATCTCCGGCGGCGGCGTGGCAGCGAAGCTCCAGACCTGCCCGAAGTGCGGGGCCCAGAAGCCGCCAGGACCCCCCGCGGTGGGGCCAAGCATGGAGGCCATGGAGTGGCCGACGACGGAGACGGCTCCGTCGTTGGCGTGGTCGGAGGGGTCCTTGGCGTCGTGGCTGTGGTTGTGGTTGCCGTTGTCGTCGTCATGGGCCCCGCGGACGCGCTTGCCCAGTATGAAGGGGGTGGGGCCGCCAAGGAGGTGAGGCTTGTGGTCGGAGGTGGTGGTGGAAGAGGGAGCGGAGGAGGAGGGGGCACCGCCGCGAAGGGAGACGGAGACGGTGGAGAAGGAGGCGGGGGTGGTGCCGGTTCCGGTGGCAGCGATGATTGAGGGCTCGGCCTGGCGGAGGAGCCACTCGATGGTCTGGCCGTCGGACTTGTGGCCGAGCTCACGTGTGAGCTGGAACACACGTGCGGCGCATATGATGGGCATGCGGATGCGGCGGCCTCGCCCGTCGACCTTGCTGTGGCGGTCCTTCGAAGGCGGCTTCTTCACGGCCAAGACGCCGTTACTAGACGGCCTCTGCGACGCCTGCTGCTCCACCATCCCTCCTCCGCCGCCGCCGTTAGTAAGCTCGTTATTGGGCGCTTCGGAATTAGACATGGAAGAAATTGACGGTATTTAGCTGGGTTTAGGGTACACACAGAGTGTGTACGTTTTGTTTGCTTGGTGTGGAAATTGTAGAGAGAGAGAGAGCGAGAGAAGGAGAGAGAAGGGGCCTGTTTGAGTTATGGAGGTTTTTGGGGGAAGAGAGAGAGAGAGAGAGTGTGAGGGAGGGAGGTGAGGGGGCTGGGCTGAGGGAAACAGAGCTCTCTCTAATGATTGAGCTTCCAGACAGGAGCTGGTGGAGACAGAGGAGGGCACATGGGGTGGTGGCCCCCACTCCATACAAGCATTCTTCACCTTGACACTTCTTCCTCACTGTGTGAAACACGCGCAACCCCAAAACAAAACAAAACAATTTAAATATTTTTATTTAAACATATAATTTTGCCTTATCAGTCAACAATTGGTCAAAATTTTCAGCTGCTTAGTAAAATCACGAGCCTTAAGCCTTGTTATTCAAGCGAGGGTATTGAACGGTGTCGTGTCGGGTGGCGGAGGTTTATGAAACGGCGACGTAGAGGTTCTTCTCCTCGGCTTGGCTTGAGGACGGTGGGTGATTGGCTGTGGGGATGACGCTGTTTTTGTGTTCAAGTCTCTGCTGCTGCTCTGAGTTGCTGAGTACTTGCTACTTCATTTCAAATTTGCAAGTAATAAGGAAGACCATAGTAGCAACAGTAATGAATCCCCTACAGCTTAGCTCCATTTAATACTACCATATCTATATATTACTCATACTTACAACGTGGGTCCATAGAAATGAATGCACACAGTATTAATGCAAAAGGATTGTTTCCCTTTTCCAAAACCATGGCATCAAAATCTTTGTGCATTCCGTAAACGTGAGTTAGGATAGTTAATCAAAGCTAACGCATCCATTCTTTTGTACTAAAGTTGAAATTCATTCTGCCTATATTAGAATAATTTAGAATATCACCGTTGTCAAAAAATAATAATTTATTTGTTGATTCCATCGATTCTTATACGACTAAATACATTACCAAATAAAAATACTATCAAACAAAAGTGTTATTGCAAAAAAAAAGAAAAAAAAACACCAATGAAATTGTCAAATTACATATAATATACTTGACAAAATTTGAGTATATTTCTGTGAAAAATAAGAATAAATAAAATATATTGTGGATGATATGGAAACTCAAGTCACAAATCGGCCTACATGTAGCTCAATAACACTTTAGGGAGAAGGTGACATATATGCTGGCTGATGAGATACAAGCATAACATGGCCTTGCAATAAATCAAAGGAAAATGAGCCCCACCGCACATACTTTCTACTTTCTATTTCTAGTCCATTTTCTAACTTAACCCCGCCTACAAATCAATATATAATCAACCCACCCTTTTTTCTTTTTTAGAACCCTTTTTTATTAAGAGGTGCGATAACATATTAAATTCACACACACTATACGAATACTATAACCCAAAACCTTTCAATTTCTTCTTTTTTTCTTTTCTCCTTGACCTTTGAATTTTGTAGGAAAACTCTGCGCCTTCTTTAAAAATAGCCCACCTTCTACACAATAACAAATGCTCAATGCTCACCCTATTTTATTATATTCAAACTCTAAGAAATTCCTAGAGATTGACCAGTTTCCTTGATGAAAAGCCTGAATTTCATGGCATACTCTTTTATTTTATTTTTTTATTTTTTTATTTTATTTATTTTATTTTTATTATATATAGAAATAGGGATGCATTGCATTGGGGATGGGGCACTTTTCCTGGGATTCGAACAGGTAACCAGGGGAAAGGGGGAGGGACCTCACCACTAAGGTAAACCCCTCGATCATGGCACACTCACTTAGTTCCATTAGTCAGCCGACATTTTTAATGATTGGTTCAAATCTAAAAGCCTCGGCTGGATTTAGCTTGTAAACAATCATTAATCAAGCTTCCTACCCTACTAACCCACATATATCAATAACAACCAACAACAACAAGTATATAACCTCTAAGCCAATAACCCATCTATTATTAGGCCATAAGTTGCCAAGGCCAACGCCTTTGAGGATGCTCCTATCTGTCTAATCATTCTCAAGCCTAATGTCACGTTGAAGAGGCAAACTTCCTTCAAGGGCACATTTTAAATTTTTCTATAATGCGAATTAATTGAAGCACGTTTGGAATTGTTATGTCGACGAATTCACGTCACTCTAATACGGGATAAAAATTAATTTATAATTTTATTGGATTGTATTCTTATCAAATGAGAATCCATACCAAAAATGTATACCCTTCACTTGAAGTCATCAAAACTTCTTTCAAATGTTGGCAATTTCCTTGTCATTTATGCTGTCGTCATTGACAATTATAAAAATAAACTAAAAAAACATTTTTGTTTTCTCTTTGCCTTAAATTTGTAAAAAATCTAATTAGCGTGGAAAACGTGTTGCGCGGGAAGACGTGATGTGCACTGTCTCAACAGGGGCGCGTGGAGGAGAGAGCTGTCGTGGCTTTAATGAGGTCAGTAGAGAGAGAGTGAGTAAGTCGAGTGGTACAAAATTGACACATAGACTGACATAAGGCAGTGTTTTTATTTACGTAATTTGCCACTTTGGTAGTTCTGAAATTCAACTTCAAATTTTATAATTTTAAAAATATTTTTTATATAATAAAAAAAACCTTTCTCTTCTATTCTATTGCGACAATGATGAGGCAGACGAATGTTTGGGAATATGATATACACAATAATTCACGCCCTTGGTTCTTGGATTCTAAACCCTAGAGATCCAACGGTGGAAAGTTGTTGTATCTTTTGAATTCTTGAGCTCATCTACTCCGGATTCAAACCCTTGTGTGAAGAAAGTCAAGGGCATACATTATGAATTAGAAAAATGTTTGATGTCTGCATTATGGAGATTAATTAAGAGGATGATGTTGTTTGCTGGTGATTGTGTATGCCTTAATTATTTGGAGAATTGGGTTTGGGTTGGATGTCTCTTCTCCTGACTTTAGAACATGCTCGTTTATTGGACGATCTAGCATGTTATATTGTGATCACTTTCAATTTTGACAAGAGGTATGTACATGCACCAATAAAACAGTCCAAATTTAATTTGGTTTAGATCTCGAGCTAAATGTAGATTAGTCGAACCAAATCAATTCATTTAGCGATTCACTTCATAATCGATTGAGCAAATATTGTATGTACTGCAAATTAAATATCAGTTGATTCGTACTTCATACCAAGGAATACATAGAGAGATTTTGAAAGAGAGTTGTTTGGTGAATGCAAAATGTTTGTTGAATTGAAACACACTTATAATGGGAATTGATCACCCGCCCGCGATTAGCTCTAGCATAACTCAATTAGATCGGTATGTAATATACAATATGTTTTTTTTCTGTTCATATTTATCTAATTGTGTGTCAATATAAATTATCAAAGTTCCTTTTGTCATTAAAATATGAATTCATTGGTAAGAAATCAAAAAGAAAATCCGATAACCAACTAACTATTAATCGAGTGGTATTTCTCGCTTTTTTTAAAAGAGGTCTCATTACACAAGCTAGAAAAACATTACAGAACCCAAATCTACAAATTGAAGTAAGCCCTTTATGGATGGACCAGAAGAAAAGAAGTAAACCCTAGGCTATATGATTTCACCAAAGAAAAAAACAAAGTAACCCTATATGAGGACAAGAATGATGACTAGTTACTGCCTCTGCTGCCACTGCAGAGACTGGAGTACGTGCTGCCCAAATCAACAAAACCCGAGTAAAGGTGAAAACCCTAAACCCTAAAAACACTCACTCACAAATTTCATAAAAACCTAGATCTAATCTCAAATCGCAAGAAAAAGTAAAAAGCTCCAAAGTCCAAAATCTGCAGCAAACCAAAATGATCAGGAGTCTCTCAGATGAAACATTAAAAAGGAAAATAAAATAAACGAGCAATTTTAAGAAAACCTCCCAGAATTCTGTGATGTTATGATTCTGCCAGATTTCAACCCCCCTAGAGAAAACCAACTCAGTTGTACGTTGTATGGCAGCTGGCTTGGCAGCAGAACACCAGTTGGCACTATCTACCCAGATTTATTATTTACATGAGCCCATGTGGGCCTCAAACTTAAATAATTTAAAACTTGTGACTTTTTTTAGTACAAATTATAGTCTAAACCATCAAAAATACTTACGGAAATAAGATTGTTTCGCTATCTCCGACTAATAATACAATGACACGTGAAAAAATTATTTTATGTGCCATTGCGTTATTGGCCAAGGATAGCAAAAAGTGATATTTTAATTGCATGAGAGTTTCTCGGAAAGGAGGTTTCTCACACACACACATTGAAACTTGAGACCTTTGGTCTGTAAATCAAGATCATTTTCAACTGGGCTAGATCTTATTATCAAAATTATAACTAATTTATTAATTAACTCTGTATACGTAAATGTGGATAAGGTCAGTTCACCAGTCTTCTCATTCTTTTCACGAGTGGGATCTCCTTTCCACACTCGCATAGCCGCACATAGCTGTGTAAATGATTTGGATTTGGATAGATTAATAGCACTAGTACTATTTTCTTCCTCGTAAGTGGCAGTGTATTTTTTTATTAATATTTTTTGACTAATCCGAAGGTCTTGGATTATTTTGCCCCACAACAAAGACGCCCGTAACACGGTTTCTAACTTTCTACAATGTAAAAGTACAGAGCAAAAGATTTTAAAAAATAAAAATAAAAAACCACTGTCGCACACACGAGGGCATATATTCCGTATCCTAATAACGCGTTCATGTGCTGCTTTTGATTAATTAATCCTCAATTATTATGATTAATTATGCCCTAATTATATCTTTTGTGTAACCACTACATTATAATATTATTATATTGGTCGTTATTATATAATCCCCAATTGGGGTTTTGATAATTTTAATTAAATCGAATTTTAACGTATGAGTGATGGAACATTCCTCTGTAAGCCCATGATAGTAGTTGTGGTTGATCAGGTCATGATCTTATTAGTTTATTATTTATGCAAGAATTAATGATTATAAAAAATTAAAAATTAAAGTTTTCAAAAGCACATGTTCCTGGAATTTGGGGTTTTGTGTTTGTTTATATTTGGTATGGGGTGGCCCTCCCCAATGGGCAATAACCTAATTTCAACGATATCTTTCTTGCACTTTGCTTGGTTGAATTTTATTTACAAGTGAAATTATAAACAAAACAACATAAATAAATAAATAAAACATAAAAACAAAGGCGGACTTCGAGCAATCGACTAGCCTTTGATCTAATGATATTTATTTCCAAATTGGTTGAAGGAGGTCTCATGTTCGACTCATTAATTTTGAGTATATTAATCAATTATAAAAGCATCGTGTAAATATCTTGTTGTTTGTCGAAGAAATGGACGTGGAGCATGATTTCTTATTTCTCTCCTTCCCGCCTCTTTATTTTTCCCTCTCTTTTTGGTGTTGTTTCCGCCATTTTTGGATAGAAAGAAAAAATAGAAAAAACCCGCCTGAGATCATGAAATGCTTAAGATCTGCAATGGTAATGAAATTGTATATATACCCTTTATTTTATATTATTAGAAGATCTTTTTTGTTTTTTTGTTAATCATGTATAAACAATATGAAAATGTTACACCACCTTAGTACTTAAAACAATTTTAATAATATATTTTAAACAAAGAATAATAGAGCCATTGAGGTTAGCTCAAGTGGTAAAGGATGGTGGGGTAATGAACTAAGATTAAGATATGTAAAGAGTTTTATTTCTTCCGGTACAACAAAGAAAACCAAAGTCAACAGGTAGTTACGTATTAACAAGAACTTGTATTAATTGTAGATCATATTCCAACGACTGCTTCAAATACAATATCATGAAATTAAGTGAAAAACTCCACATACAATGTAAGAACTTTCCCATTTAGACCTAACATCTCCTTTAAATTTAAAGCTCTCCCATGCATCCCACCATTAGTCTCTACTCTTCTCTCTCATTTAGTCTTTTTTTTTTTTTTTTTTTTTTTTTTTTTTTTTTTTTTTTTTTTTTTTTCACTTTAATAACTTTCATCATCATTGCACACGCAACATAAATGCACGATACATCTTGACATAAATTCACGGCTACATATAACTAAACCATACAGTAGAAAAGGTAACTCTATATGGTGACAAGCCTCCCAAAATAGAACTTGAGAGAAGTGAATTCATTTGTGCACATGCACACTTGAATGTGTTTAGTTTTCGTAATTAAGTAACTAATCAAGTGCATACATATAGTTAATTTGATTGACGATGGAAGATGATGAACCATTAATTATATGGGCCCAAACCAAATGATCCAAGAACAACAAACTCATCATGCATGTGATATTCCCTGACGGGTCTCCATCTACTGATCATAATTTTGTATCTCAGTTTGTGGAGAAATTTCAAAATGACCCCAACCAAACTATTGCATAGATGTATACGGACAGGGAACATCCAAATAGGATATTTTGGGTTATATATGGACCATATGGTTGACTCTTAAGTTAATTTTGGGTCCTCTATTTGACTCATCTCCCTTGGGGTAAATTTTTTTAGACTATGCCATTCATGCACTCTAGAGTCAAAATCCAAATTAAGTTCATGTTTGACTCTTTTCCGTCGGTTATACACTCTTATGTAGAGTAGTTATTTCTGCAACCGAGGTCAATTGTTTAGAAGAATTATGGACAATCGGCCAAGAAAATATTTCTAACATATAAAATAAAATACGTATCTTTACCCTTTTTCTGATTTGATTTGATGATTAATCTGGTTCTCCGTAACATTGAAGTGAAGTTATTCATTTGAAAAAGGAAAGAAACGAGATTTTTCCCCACAAAAGTGGAAGCAAAAACTGTAAAAGGCGTCTCAAAATAGGTCATGCATGTGAGCAGACTCTAGTTGACCTTATCTGGATTCACCAGTCAGGAGACTGATGACAGGACCTGAAAATCCAAAAATTATAATAATAAATTTAAATATATTTTTAGCTGTTTAAAAAAAAACAAAGGGCCACAAATGACATGAGGCTCCAAATTGTCCAACAATCAAACAGCTGGAGCCCATCTCAACCATTTTTGGAATTATTTATTTCATGGAAAACGACTTCTGAAAAAGCTTGAACAAATTTTTTTATTTTTTACTTTAATTTTAAAAAAGGATATTATTATTATGCAGTTTTTTTTTAGTACAAGCGATAGTTTAAATTATAAGGAAGGAGAATTTCTCACACACACACACAATTATGATGTCATGGGGATTCGAACTTGAGATATCTAACATGCAAGTCAAGACCCCTTTCCTCTAGATTATGCAGTCTTTAATTTCGAACAGAAAGATTCAAAAGGTCACCGGCACAAAGAAAATTTTCTAGAGAGGAGCCAACCATAATGTGCCACATTTCTAGACTCTTCGTTAAATTATTGGTTCAACTTTTTTCTTTTTCAGAAAATAAAAAAACTTTTCAAAAGCATGATGGTTGTGAATTCAATGATGTCATTTGCGGAAAGGTTTATGCACTAATCAACGCCCCTCCAGGTCAAGTTACAATCTATTAGCTTTGATGAAACTTGTCTTGGATTCTTTCAAGTTGCACAAAATATGTAAAGATTTCATAAGTGTGGCCGTATTAATTTGTTCCGTCGATAGAGTAGATTATTGTTAAAACGTGATTTATAATTGACAGTCAAATAACATAGCATGTCTCATGTCTGATGAGAGCACATTGCCCAATTTTTTTACATTTTATTTCGTTTCATGATTCTCTTTTCTTATTTTGTTGAAAGAATAATGCTTATGGGCCCATTTGTACTTTATTTGGGCCCAAAAGATTATACGCAAAAATGATTTCGAAACAAGAGATTTGATTGTTGGAATGGGCAAAATAGAAAGTGGAACACATCAACAGTACCACCCCTTGCAAATAAGCAGAAGCACAATTCGTTTAATTAAAACCTACACTGCATAAGCTTTTGCGGTTACCTCAAGTGGCGCGGAAGGGTCGAGAGAGGTTAAAACTAGGATAGGTTAAGTGTTTGATCCATACTAATGTAACGAGAAAAGAAAACGTACAATGCATTGATTAAGGAAACTTAGCAGGTCAAGACTCGCTGGGAAGAACATTGAAGAAATGATAGACTTCTTCTTCATCAATTACACCTACCTCTGTTGAGCAAAGTAAGCAGCAGACTTGCTTGAAGGTTTGGTTACCTGCAGGAATTGCTTTGCTCTCAGAAGATTCTCTCCCTAGTTTGCCCTTTCTAGGTCTTCCTTCTTTTTGATGGAACACTTGATCACTTCCAGTCTTGCAGTTAACAACAAACACTGCTCTGTATTGGGTCACATACTTTTCATGCCTGCAAGAAATCAAGCTCAGATATAACCGAAAAAGAAGAAGAAATCAAGCTCAGATACCATTTAAAGATATACATGATTACATCATGAGTACATCTCACCCATAACAAAAAAATTTAAGTCACCATTGGAAACAAAACATTCTGCAGCTACCGAATGCAATACATAGAAGTTCAGTATGTCTCCAATTACGTGAATTGGGAAGATGATTTCACAAGTTGTACAATTACTTTTTTATTTTATATTTTGTACATTGAAAAATGCTTGTATGTATACATATATTTACCTTTTCATCCCTAATTTTACTACCACTACATGCCAACTTTATCACTACCACAACATGATCACAACTTTTGGTATCATAATTAACTATCAACTCATAGTACTTAAAAAACCACTAAAATAATCTAATTATTGCCTGCCTCCATCAGCTTTACATAAGCACCTCAATACAAATAAGGAAATTAATACCAGCCTACTCAGTTCTACTACAACAAGAAACTTGATAACACCATACACGTTACCCGCTCTTGGAAAAATGTTAGTTAAGTCCAAATTTCTGAAACAAGACAATGGGACACTATTTTTTGCTCAAAATATCAATCTTCTCTATTAAAAAAGATACCAAAAACTCCATCCATCCATACGTAAAAGGATTCTTTTTCAGAAACATACACATCATCACCATGAACAATTATGACTATGTATGCTTCTTAACTTGGAGATAAAGTTTGTGCTGATTTGAGTCGCACCCCAAGATCAGTTTATGGTTCACAAGGTAAAAGGCACCGAATGTTCTAAAGGATATTAGAGGAACTTAGCTCCTATAGAAATTTCCTTTTTAAAATGTAAGACTGCAACAACCTAAACTTTCATAAGCAGTTCAGAGCAGACTAACAAAACCTTAACCAGAATGGGGAGATTACAAAACCCTGATTAGACTGGACAGAATGCTGCAAATTAAACTGTGACAGCTACTCAAAAGTTCATTAGCTGGTCTGGCTTTCATTTTCAGTGCCTTTAGGGGCTTGCTTTTCTCTTTTGTTATAAAGAAAGAAAACACAAATCACCAAAAGAAAATATAATTTTGCAGTGGAATTTTCAGCAAGATAACTGTTATAAAAGGGTTTAAGTAGTCATTCACATATTCCCCCTCCAAATTGTTAAACTGAGCTCGTTTTCTTAGCTATCCCCATGTTTGGTTTGCTTTCAACTAGAGAAAATAGAGAAAAGAAGAAAATTTGAAATATTTTATTGTGAACAAAAGGAAAATAAAGAGAAGAAATTCATTTTGGTAACTAATACCTATGAGCCCACTTTCCCTTCAAATTTTACCTATCTTGCAGTGAAAGTTTGAGAAGAAAACCTAGAATATTTTCTATACTCAAGAAAAATAAAATTCATTCTCATTGATAACCAGCCAATGGCAAGTCAGAGAAATTAATTTTATTTTTTTTCCTTTCTCCCGGTAATGCAAACTAGTGTAACTTCTATCCCTGATACCTTTCCTACTCTTATTGTGCACTTTGTTAATTATCGAACTAAATGATAACTTACCTAGGATCCTATGAACTCATATGAAAAGTGATTTTTAAAGCCTAAAATACCAGTACAAGATTGAGAGAGTACTGTAAAAACATTATTATCCCATCAAGGACCCATTCCCACCAATGCTACATTTAGGAATCAGACTTACACAAAGAGATATGAAAAATAAAAAGAGATAGAGCATCCGAGCCTTCCTAACTACAGCAGCAAGAAAAGGAAAAGGCATGCCATAAAGATGCTTTCAGGGATGGGAACGGATGATACCACTAACCATGCTGACATTCTTATTAAAAAAAGTACTGACATTCATATCCAATGCATATACAGTATACCTTTGACACTCCAGGCATAGTGTGGTGAAACAAGATGGACAACTAAGCACAGCATCAGAAGTACGACCTTTCCTTTTCGTTTGAGCCCACAACTCATCTTTGTCATCAATATCTGAATCATAGAACTCGGGTTTGACGGAGTAGTCTATTTCATCGTCATCAGAAACTGAAATACACAACATATCAACATGGGTTACATTCAAAACTTCAAAGAATTACTCCATTGCTATATAACAGTACTTAGCTGGAGCTTCAAATATCTACAAGCAATGCCGGACAAAAGAAATGATTTTCAATTGCAACTTATCACAAGACATCCTTTCTCATTTGATTGTACATGTCGAATATACCAAGTAAAATGGATACCATTCATTGCCAATATGAAATTCGTTCCAATAAATTGAATACAAGGAGAATACAACACATTAAACAGTCCCAAGACTCTGATAATTATGACGTTTAGAAAAAAAAACTTTACTTTTGCTCTGAGTGCAATTAATATAAGGGTTTTAATACAATAATATACCTTAGCATTCAAAAAGCTTACAAAATATGAACAACAAACAATCACACTGACAGTATTCTAAGTTATTTAATCGAATATAGAAATCACAACATATTAGCCCCAAATAAAATAATATGAAACAAAGAAATCAAGAAATCCCTGTCTGGGTTCTGTTTGGTTGGTGAGAAAACGTGGAAAGGGAAAGGAAAGCGCGAGCAGAATGGAGGGAAAATAAGACGAGGAGAAAGGAGATGAAGAGAATTACCAGTTTTCTGAGAATTGGTTGGAGAGCCCACGGGGGGGTCTCTCTTGTCATCTCCATCTACTTCCATCTTCGTCTCTGCTCTGTTCTCACTTTCTTTATGCTGGGTTTAAGTCGGACTTCATTCGTATGGGCGTCTTCTCAAGTCTGTTCGGTGCTTCTTTATTTATTTATTTTTGTTAATTGATGACGGTTTGGGTTGCGTCGTGAATAAAGGTGACACGGTCTGAATTTAAACAAAAATCACTTTGTTTAGAATGAATGGTTTGTTTCGGTTCAATTTCAACAAAAATCACTTTAAACACGAAAAACCTCACGGGTGTCAGCGTAAAAAACTTTTAAATAAAAAGATCAATAGATTCAAAGTTTCATCAAACTTCAAATTTAGCATCTTGTTTAGACTTAGATTTTTTCGCCTATGGGCCTTTAAAGATGGCGGAAACTGGAGAAAGAAGAATGCTTTGGGCCTGAAAAGACTTTCAAACCCATACGAGTAGTTTGAATGAAGGAAGAAGCCGAACCTTCCGAAGTAAGGGAAAGTTTGCCTCCCCAAGAAAGCAAACAAAAGAAAGCTCGCTTACTAAGTGCTTACATTTTGAAAGAGACAAGCTAACCACACAAATAGACCGAGGAATCGTTTGCCTCATTGAGGGAGCAAACAGTAAGAGCCAGAATCTTACTTCCTCACTGAGAGAGCGAGGTCCAGAGACCAAGCTCATGTCAGAGTTCCACCACCCAAGCTATCAGAAAGCAGTCGACGGTCACCTTTTCCACTGTTCAGATTGATCAATCGCGAGTGAAAGCGTAAGATGAAAGTTATGAGGATTGATTGGACGTTTGTGAGAGCACGACCATAATTATTGTCTCGGCTAAAAGTAATACAAAGTCTATAAATAGCAGAAAGATTGATGAAACAAAGGTCTAACACCAATCAAACAAATCAAGCTCAATGACTGCTCAAATGCACCTTTTACCCTTTTATCCTGTAGTTCATAGTTTTTAATCTTTGATCGTTCATTCAATATATTAACAAGAAGTTCTTAAGATACCCGCATTTCTTAAGTTATTTCTTGAGCACCACCCCATCCATCCATATTTCTTGGGATGCCTGTATTTCTTAAGCTATCTGAAACCATTGAGCTACCGAGCCTAGTGCCACCACCAAGCTACCGAGCTCAATGATCGAGGCCTAGAACCTTACTGTCAATAATCTATTCCTATCTCGGGCAAAATCGTCCGTGAAGAAGTCACATCCACATCGCCAAGCATCACTCACTTGTACTCACGACCATTTCTGTCTGTGGTACTGGCACGCCACACACATTCACACCAAGAGGGACGTCTTTGTTATTAAGTCTGCTCGGCCCGCTCGGTTATTTTATTTTAAAGTAAGAATTCGTTTTTCACAATAATTTTTATTATTTAAAAAATTTGACTTACAAATGGGTATGAACTTGAAAGTGACCCTATAATTTTTGGGGTTTTATGTAGTTAACCCTATTATTATAAAAGAGGACAAATGATAAAATTGAGCACAACTTATGATATACAACAGATTTGGTATTTCGTGGCCAATAGGCTTCCACGCCAAGTGAGCATTGCATTTTCGTTCACTCAAAAACTCAAAAGACTCATCAAAATGCTTGCTTTTCCTCTCTCCCTCTATCTCATTACAAAACATGGACACCATCGTCTCCAATTCCGCATTACTATTCATACCACCACTCCCTCCAGTCCGTACAGTTACTTCAAACTCTTACTCGCCAACCACTTCTGCTCTCGCGCTCTCATCGAAGAAGCTCTTCTCCGGCTTCTTCTACAGCTCTGGAAGTCAGAGAAGGCAACTGGGTCTTCGTAATTCTTCTTCTTCTGCTCGTACGGTTCCTAAGTTTACAGTTGCTTCCGGTGGTGGTATTCAGCAAATTAACGAAACCCAGTTCCAGGATACCGTTCTGAACTCGGACCGTCCGGTTCTCGTCGAGTTCGTCGCCAATTGGTGTGGTCCTTGCCGCTTAATCTCTCCTGCTATGGAATGGGTCGCTCAGGTTCCTCTCTCTCTTTCTCTCTGTCTATTCTATGTATCTATATATTACATGGGATTTTATTTATTTATTTGATAACCTGAACCTATACATATATGTGTTTCTATTTACTATTGTTGCCTTTTTGGAGCATGTTCATTGTTTCTAAGCAGTGGCCTTCGAACGGAAATTATGAAAATGGGGAAAAGTTTGAGTATTTGAGAAATTGAGAATATAGAAAGAAGTAATTACATTTATTTTGAGTTTCAAGAGAAAGAATACAAGAAAGGAATGGAATTTTGCTTAAGAAATTTAATGGGTATGATCAAAATCTGTTGAACTCTGGAAATGGGTAATGACATATGGCATCTACACAAGTTAACATAACACAGTGTGGTTGGTTGGAATTGGGTAGACTTTTATTGATTTGGGAAATGACAGCTCTTGTACTCCTTGTTTTTGTAGGAATTAGAGTTGAAGTTAAACTATCTTACCGAAAGAAAACAAAAGTGTAAACTATAGGCTAAAGGTCCCCTGCTTTGTTTAAGAGTCCAGAAACCCAATTTTTGTTTAATAGTTTTGGATAGCACTTCATCTCTCTGTCTCTCTCCCAGATATGCTTGTTTTTACTTCTTGTTATGAACAAAAAACACACACACACACACACACACAATGTTTGTATAAAAAATATTTCCGGCATCACCCCAGTTCGAGGACTCACAGAAATGGCTCGGATGGTGCCACAATCGAAGAAATGTATGATCATTTTGAAACAAGGTTTGGAAAAATGTCTTGAAGAAATGGGAGGACAAGTTGCATCTTTCAAATTATTTATGCTGTCAATTTGCCTTGGATCGTTATCCAATCTATACAAATGATCTGATATATGAGTTTATTTGTTGTACTCAGGAATACAGAGACAGGTTAACAGTTGTTAAGATTGATCATGATGCAAACCCAAAACTGATTGAAGAGTACAAAGTTTATGGGTTGCCAGCTTTGATTCTCTTTACGAATGGACAGGAAGTTCCAGAAAGTAGGAGAGAAGGAGCAATTACAAAAGTGAAGCTGAAAGAGTATGTGGATGCTTATTGGAGTCAGTATCAGTTGCATAGTTACACTTCCATTTGGATAAGCAGAGGTGCCAATTCCATCAGCTTCAACTTGTGTGTAATATCAATACTCCCTTCCCATTTGTTTTTATTTTTTATTTTTAGTGTATTATACTTGGCATTCAATTGTATAATTTGAGCTGTAAATTTCCGAAAATTATCATTAGACTAGCTCTGTTGATTTACTCCTCATCTGGACTGGAGTATGCTTCATGGAGCACATAAATGTAAAAGATAGTATTTTGGTTGTCAAAATGAACACTAGAATGTAATCAAGAAATGAAGCCAAATGTGGTGTAGAGAAAATTATAGACTAAATAGAAATAATTTATAAATGCCAGATAACGTCATAGGTATTGTTCATCACTATGGAAACAGAGTACCAGACATTATGCATGAATATAGCCATTCCTTTATTTTATTTGGTTCTCGTCAAATATCGTTTAGTAAATAAGTTTTTTTTATAATTACTTTGGGAGCTGTTATTGGCGCTCTATAAAAGTCGTTATGCGCTCCCGCTTATGTTTTTATAAAGAAGGAGGAGCAGTGCAAGATGATTTTTTTGGAGTGTCAATATAATATATATATATTAAAAGCTATTTTTCATAAATAAAACCTAACAAGTTATCTTTTGATTTTAATAAATGGGGAGGGAAGATTTGAGCTTGGGACATAACATTGGGAAAAAATAAACAACTAGACTAATAGTTAGTTGGTAACCAAAGAGGTAATTGAAGATATATCTTTGACGTCGTGCATTAGTACAATCGTTGATGATAATGAAAATGATAAAGTACAAGGATAATTTATGTTTGAATAGGAAGAGGCAAATCAATAGTACGATTTTATTGGTTTTACAAGCAAGAAAATGAGTAGGACATCAAACTACACAGCCCTGTCTTGCCTGCCATGAGTCACAGCCTCATCAGGGATGTACTTGCCCCAAAACCAGTGTGCCTTCCAAACTCTGTTCATCTCTTCAATGGGCACGTTCTTTGTCTCAGGCAGGAAGAATGTGATGAAGATGGTCATAATGATCACAAAGCCAGCAAAGAAGAAGAAGAGACCAAACTTCAAGTGGCAAAGCATGGTGAGAAACACTTGGCCGATGAGAAAAGTGAACAACATGTTCACTGAGACGTTGATGGCTTGTCCGGCGGATCGGATCTCCAGAGGACAGATCTCACTGGGTACTAGCCATCCCAATGGCCCCCAAGACCAAGCAAAGGCTGCTACATATGCACATACAAAGAACAAGATCCAGTTGGCTTCACCTTTTGAAAATGATCCTTCTCCACTCACACCAAACTCCTTGCCTATCATCACTCCGACAGCAATCTACAATGTGTGTAGTGCAAGTTTAGTTAGAAAAATGCCCTTTAGAAATCAAGTTTTAATTAAAAGAAATTAGTTTCATTCAATTGACCATGTAATTAAGTACCTGACAGATGATCATTTGCACACCACCTTGAAGGAATAAGATTCTTCTTCCAAACTTATCGACTGTGAAAATGGACACTAAGGTAGCAACCACGTTAACACCGCCAGTGATGACAGAGGACATGAGGGAAGCTTCATTTCCAAAACCCAACGTCATGAAAAGCACAGGTGCATAAAACATGATCACATTGATGCCCGTGAGCTGCTGAAAGAATGGAACGAGAAAGCAAATGATAAGTTGAGGCCTATATTTTGGTTGTGTGATGTTGATCCATTGGTTCTCAACTCTGTTTGCAACCTCAGTAGCATTAAGAAGGTCTTGGAATTCCTCATCGACGTTGTCGGTGCCACGAATCTTTTGTAACATTTTCTTAGCCTTCTCAGGGTGACCTCTTTCTAGGATGGAATTTGGAGTGTCAGGCAGAAACACTGCGGCAAGGGTCATCATCAAAGAAGGGACGGCTGCAAGAGCCAAAGAGATTCTCCAGCCATATCCACCCTTGATCTTGGCAGTGCCGAAGTTAACAAGACCTGCCACTAGAATGCCAATGGTGATTGCCATTTGGAACCCCATGTTGAGCGCTCCTCTAATCTTTGTTGGAGCCATTTCCGCTAGATAAACAGGAACAGACTGCAAACGACATGGTGATTACAAATTAATTAGCCAGCTAGCTCTATAAATCGAGGAATGCTAGAGAGATCACATTAGCGAACCACATTATACGGTAGATGAAGATATGTATACCTGATTAGCAAATCCAACACCAATACCAAGCAGCAGGCGACCAATAATTAAGAGTACAATGTTATTGGCAACACCATTTAGGACAGAGCCCATAAGAAAAACAACGCCAGCTACAAACATGGAGATTTTTCGACCAAATTTCCTAGTTACTGATGAAGCAAAGAAGGAAGCCACCAATGCTGCAATGTAGAGGCAAGACGTGAACAACGTGAGGAGTTGGCTATCAAATTTGCAGTACTGGTTTTGACCACCAGACTCATTCTTCATTTTATGGTACACAGATGGGAAGAACTTGCTCAAGAACGACTCCATTGAGGTCACTCCTCCTGCATATGGAGAAAAGTTGTTTAGTACTTGTTTTAATGTAATCTCAATTATTTTAAACATAGAGAAAAAAACACAATTAATTGTTGTGTGTATGAAATGGTGTTCCAAATTACCCGAGATTCCAAGATCGTATCCGAAGAGGAGACCTCCCATGGCTGCTGCGAGACAGGTGAATACCACAAAGACAGTGACACCGCCTTCATAGCTCCTCGCTCCGCCTCCGCCTACAAAACCTCCTCCAGCCATTGCTCTACAAAGTCTTGCAGTCTGAAAGTTCTTTGAAGTTTAAATATACTTAGCCAAATGATTTTGTCAAAAATCTTTGCTATCCACTATCAATAAGAAGAAACAAAGGTATAAATCTTTTGATCCTATCTTTGTTCCTTAATTACATTTCAAATCCCAGAATGTTCAAGCATATAAAGGCCCCAAAATGCAACAACCTGCCCGGTTGTTTCAACAACTTTGGACTAAATTCTTGTGAAGCTGCCATATTTAGGTATGAATGGTTGGATATGTTAGGATATAACAGTAGATAAAATTCTTGTTTCGATTAGATTGAGATAAGTAGTTGCTGATATCAAACCAGTCCTGCTGTTTGGAGCTCTAAATTTGGCAATGTGTGATTATTGTTAGTCAAACTCTGACAGGCATTGCCATGAAAAACCATACTGTAAATTTGAATATTATATGAACATATCTTTAACCATATAATTAACCAGAATTCTGATATAGAAAGCTGAGTCAAGCTAAAACCCCCTGTCAAAACCTCAAACTTTTTTACAATAACAATCAAATAGTTGGATGTTAAATTGAATAATTAATGGTCAAGATTTCGCCATTCAAAATTCTATCCATACGAAATAATTTGTAATCCTATTCATCAGATTGCCAAATTTAGAGTTCCAAAACATTAAAATGGTTTAAATAAAAATCAAGTACTTAATCTTGTTCTAATCCAAAAACAAGAATTTGCCGTGATCCTTATCCTCACAGGTTCAACCATTCGGACATAAATATGGCATGTATAACAAGGAAGGAAAGAATTTCACAATCTAGAAAATAATTGTAGGATTATTAGGTCAGTTTGTTTAGGCAGGCAAGCTTGCTACCCTTTGGCGCCTTTATAAACTTTACATTATCTTTCTCTTCTTCTTGAGAGTGGGTTTGCTTAAACTTCAAAGAGGTTATAGACTTGAAAACTTTGAAGAGTGATGGCAGGAGGAGGTGGTTTCGTCGGGGAGGGTGGAGGAAGGAGCTATGAAGGAGGTGTCACCATCTTTGTGCTCTTCACTTGTATGGCAGCTGCAATGGGAGGTCTCCTCTTCGGATATGATCTTGGAATCTCAGGTAATTGGAACACCATTTCAGAAACACACAAACACATCAATTAATTGTGTCTTTTTCTCTATGTTTAAGAGAATTGAGATTACATTGCAAGGGGTTTGTACGTATCTCAAGAGATTAAGAGCAGTTACCCTGCACCTGAAGTTCTGTGTTCGAATCCCCTCTCCCTTAATATCGCTTGTATCAAAAGAAAAGAAAAAAAAACAAGAGGATTGAGATTACATTAAAACAAGTTTTCTCTATGCAGGAGGAGTGACTTCAATGGAGTCGTTCTTGAGCAAGTTCTTCCCCTCTGTGTTCCACAAAATGAAGAATGAGTCTGCTGATCAAAACCAGTACTGCAAATTCGATAGCGAACTCCTCACGTTGTTCACCTCTTGCCTCTACATTGCAGCATTGGTGGCTTCCTTCTTTGCTTCATCAGTAACTAGGAAATTTGGACGAAAGATCTCCATGTTTGTGGCTGGCCTTGTTTTTCTTATTGGCTCTGTCCTGAATGGTGTTGCCAATAACATTGTGCTCTTAATTATTGGTCGCCTGCTGCTTGGTATTGGTGTTGGATTTGCTAATCAGGTATACAACAAATCTTCTGTCTTTAATTAATTTTCTTTATAGCTCTCTATATATCTCGCTTACACATTTGATTAAAGAATTAAATGTACAGGTCTTAAGAGATATCACATTTTTAGACCATATTCGTTTACCACATTATGTGGCAGGTGATGTGTTGATTATCAACACAACATAAAAATTTATGTGATAATAGGACCCCATCTACCATATACTGTAGTTCGCCAATGTGATGTGAAAATATGATCTCTCTACACTACTTGAAGTTTAGAGGTAGCTAGCTAGATAATTAATTTGTACTCTCCATTTGGTTTGTAGTCTGTTCCTGTTTATCTAGCGGAAATGGCTCCAACAAAGATTCGAGGAGCACTGAACATGGGGTTTCAAATGGCCATTACCATTGGCATTCTAGTGGCAGGTCTTGTTAACTTCGGCACTGCCAAGATCAAGGGTGGATATGGCTGGAGAGTCTCTTTGGCTCTTGCAGCTGTCCCTTCCTTGATCTTGACTGTTGCTGCAATCTTTCTTCCCGACACTCCAAATTCCATCCTAGAAAGAGGTCACCCTGAGAAGGCCAAGAAAATGTTGAAAAAGATTCGTGGCACCGATGACGTCGATGAGGAATTCCAAGACCTTCTTGATGCTACTGAGGTTGCAAAAAGAGTGGAGAACCAATGGAGCAACATCACACAACCAAGATATAGGCCTCAGCTTGTCATTTGCCTTCTTGTTCCGTTCTTCCAGCAGCTCACCGGCATCAATGTGATTATGTTTTATGCACCTGTTCTTTTCATGACGTTGGGGTTTGGAAATGAAGCTTCCCTCATGTCCACTGTCATCACCGGCAGCGTTAATGTGGTTGCTACCTTAGTGTCCATTTTCACAGTCGACAGGTTTGGAAGAAGAGTCTTATTCCTTCAAGGTGGTGTGCAAATGCTCATCTGCCAGGTATTTAATTCCATATGCTCAACTAATATAAAAAATTTATCATCAAAGGACATAGATTGCACAGAGGCTTGTAGCTTAAGTGGTTAAGAGCAGTTATCCATGCACCTGAAGTCCTGTGTTTGAATCCCACCTCCCCCAATATCACTGGTATGAAAGAAAAAACAAAAGAACTTGCACTAACATTTACTCATACATTGCAGATTGCTGTTGGAGTTATGATAGGCATGAAGTTTGGTGTGAGTGGAGAAGGAGCATTTTCAAAAGGTGAAGCCAATTGGATCTTGTTCTTGATCTGTGCATATGTAGCAGCCTTTGCTTGGTCTTGGGGGCCATTGGGGTGGCTGGTGCCCAGTGAGATCTGTCCTCTGGAGATCCGATCCGCCGGACAAGCCATCAACGTCTCAGTGAACATGTTGTTCACTTTTCTCATCGGCCAAGTGTTTCTCACCATGCTTTGCCACTTGAAGTTTGGTCTCTTCTTCTTCTTTGCTGGCTTTGTGATCATTATGACCATCTTCATCACATTCTTCCTGCCTGAGACAAAGAACGTGCCCATTGAAGAGATGAACAGAGTTTGGAAGGCACACTGGTTTTGGGGCAAGTACATCCCTGATGAGGCTGTGACTCATGGCAGGCAAGACAGGGCTGTGTAGTTTGTTTGATGAGAGCAAATTGATTAAAGATAAGAGAAAGAAGAGAGGCAATTAGGGGATTCGGGGATATTGAAGTTGTAACACATGAGAATTACATGCTTTATTTGCCTCTTCTTTCCAAACAAGAGCTTGTATTGGAGCTTAGATTGCAGGATCAGTTTAATGGATTAAGAATATTGGAATGTGAACAAATTCTCGTCAAATCTAATTGAATCACACATTTTGGTAGATGCAAATGAAAAATAGAAGTTAAATGCTAAGGGAAAGTGTTTTGATTCTATGGTGTATTAGACGTCGTTGCAATCAAATGACTTTAAATTGTTCATAATATTCATTCCAACTGCCATATAAAAGAAAAAAAAAAAAAAAAAAAAAAAAAAAAAAAAAAAATTACATTAAAAACCAAATGGAATCAATCAAGCAAATTCGTCAACTAATCCAATCATGCTGATTGTTTGATTTAGGGATTCGATCATATTCACCTAACTATCTAAACCGATCAAAATTGGATAAAATTGAATTAGATCGGTCAATTTAAGAGGATTAAATTGGATCCGTCGATTTAGGCAGAGTTGATATGTATTGAGTAATATTGAAAAAAATATTCCTTATATTTAAGAATCAGCCGTTGGATTTGATTTTTAGCCATTGAGATTGAATACAATTAATATAGGCCGTTGGATTTGAAAACTCTAAATTTGGTTTGGGCTTGGGCGGCACTTGAGCCCAATGAGCCGTAAACCATTCGAAACGTACAGTACAGTCGTATAGTGGATCAAACAGTGGTATATTAAGAGAAGAAAACGACGACGTTGCCATTATGTCGGATGCAATTCGAATAGTTTCAGGACAGATCGAGCTCTGCTAAGAGGAAGAAGAAGAAGCCTCTAGGGTTTATCAGATACAGCTCTACCAGGTTCTCTCTCTCTCTCTCTCTCTCTCTCTCTCTCTCTCATTCATTCTGTGTCTCCCTCTCATTCTGTGAGATGCTTTGTGCAAAACCCTGTGCCCTAAGTTCCTAACTGAGCTCTGTAAAGGCTTCCCTCATAAACTATAATAAGAAACTAGGGATAATTGGGGGGAAATCTGTTATGCTTTCACATAACTATTGCAAAGAGGAATTAACAAGAAACTAGGGTTTGTTATGTTGTTCTTATAGCTCTACTCTAATGGGCTTGTGCTAACTTTAATACTCCACATTATGGGCTTACATGGATTTTGGTTTCTGTATTGTGCCTTGAATGATGTGAAATGGCCATATGTTTGACATCAATATCTATTAGTTTGTTAATTGGGTTTGAATTTTTAGATGGGGAAGGTTGGATAGACTTGTAGGCTTCTTCTGTTGAATTGATGGTACATTTTGTTTATGAGATAGTTCGTAGAAAAGAAAAAAAAAAGAGTATTGGGATAGAAAATGGGACTGTCCGGGATAACTTCTCCGGATTTGCGTGAACTAGCAGAGTGGTTACTAAGTGGGGATGCTATAACTTAGTGTTTGTACTGACATTTGAGAATCCCTCTGTCTCAGTGAGCTCAGGGGAAAAAGTTGAGTACATTGTAAGATTCTTTACCTGGTTTTTTACCTAGGATTGTAACATTGACACACAGACACAGACACAGAGACATATATATGTGAATATTTTGCCATTTTCCATCAATGGGTTGATGGTTTTAGATTGTAGAAGCCGTTTAGTGCTTAGGTTTAAACTCTTAGGTTTGGGGATAGCTTAAAGTCCTAGTGGTAGAACCTATACCCTAAGCTCTAAACTTCTGTGTCTTGGTCAATTTTAAAACTCTTTAGAAGAGCTAGAGGCACAGTTCGAAAGTCCTCGGTCCTGCTAAAGGGATTCTCATTAGAAAAAGCCATCTCTCTGTATATATCCATATGATGCATATATGTATCTTGTGTTGTCAATGAAAATACCAATCCTTCGGTTGCTTTTTGTTATTTTTTTTTAGTTTTACACTTTTATTCTTATTTTTTACTAAATATTTTTTTTTTTTTTTTTTTTTTTTCTTCCCTTGTTTCAATTTTTTATTTTGTTTTCGATTTGGTTTGAATCCGTTTTGATGTTTTGAATTCTGTGTGAGTTTGGGTTTTTAAAAAAAAAAAAAAAAAAACAAACAACAAGTAGTTTCAATTTGGTTTGGTACCAACTTCTAAATCCAGTTTTGTTAAAGGGGCACTTGTTCCAAATTGTGGAGTGATATTTAAAAGTCAGATGTAGCCACTTTCGCAATCTAGATTAAGCTTGAGCTCATGGCATCCAGTAATTTAGTGTGTGTTGTGCTGCCCTGCCTTTTATTTACTGTGTTCACCCAGTCGTTGTTTTAACTAATTTGGTTTATTTATGGCTATGTTTGAGCTCCTGTGAATTTTATGACTAAATGGATTGATGCATTTTTCCTATATCTTGGTCATAATGAAGCTAGTGATGGTTGAGTGTTGCTTCAATTTGGTAGACGATTATCCTTTTCCCCTGGCTTATGGAATGGGGTTGTGTAGGAAAAAGAGGGGCAATATTTTCTCTCTTTCTATTGTGCTTTTCTTGTGGAGGAAGTTTTTGCGCCGAATTGGAGGCAAATAGTTGATTCTTCTAAAAGTCCCACCAACACCTATTTTTCCATTGCAATTATCACTTCTTTGCAACAACAAATTCTTCAGATATATACTTTCACTGATACCTAGACCAGTATGAAACCCAAGCGTAAAAGTTTATACCTTATAACCAGAAGTTGGAATACAACAGAAGCAATTCCTTTTTTTGTTTTTGTTTTTTTCCGTTGATAAATAAGATCTTCAAAACTCAGTTTACGAATTCTATAACCCGTCATTGTAGTTGAATCATGGAAATGAAAGAAGAAAGCTTCAGTTTTCTGAAGAGAAAGTCAGATTTTTCAGGCTTCATTTGTCTTTTTTCACTTTCCGCATAAACCTGGTTCACAACAGGTCATTTGCCTTTTCTCTTTTCAAAAGTTAATCCTAGTTCTTCTTTGAAAACACATGGTTTGGATTATTATAAAACGAGCTATATGCTCCATTGTGCATAACCTGTATGCTTTGGATAGGAAAACTGCATATGACCTCTTCATCAATGAAAGACAGTAAAAGCAAAAGAAGTGAGTAGACGAGGGTAGTTTCCGTCTTTACTCGTGTCTATCAGTACATGCAGTGGTTTAGATTATTATGTGACTTGAGTTTTATAATGTTGTCAGTTGTTAGTCTATCAGTACCTGCCGTCATTTCTGTTGTCTTAAGTAATTTATGCTATGACAAATTTGCTTATTCATTTCATTTGTATTGCAGGATTTGAACTCATAGAAAATAAATCGTTTGCTATTGAAATACCAAACAGAGGCAATGATGCAATTTGCTCCAAGTGAGGGTGAAACTGCTTTGTCCGTAGTTGGTCCAAGGCCAATGGAGTTGTCTACGCATAGTGCTCGCCCGGCACCTGGGCCAAATGGAAAACAAAGGACTTCCAGTTTGGAATCGCCAATCATGTTGTTGACAGGTCATCAGAGTGCTATATACACAATGAAATTTAATCCTGCTGGAACAGTTGTTGCATCTGGGTCTCATGACAAAGAAATTTTCTTATGGAATGTTCATGGGGAATGCAAGAACTTTATGGTTTTGAAGGGGCACAAGAATGCTGTATTGGATCTTCACTGGACAACCGATGGGTCTCAGATAATATCAGCCAGTCCAGACAAGACTGTGGGGGCATGGGATGTTGAAACAGGGAAAAGAATAAAAAAGATGGCAGAACACTCATCATTTGTGAATTCTTGCCATCCTGCTCGAAGGGGACCACCTCTTATTGTCAGTGGATCTGATGATGGAACTGCCAAACTATGGGATATGCGTCTGAGGGGTGCCATCCAAACATTTCCCGATAAATATCAAATTACAGCTGTCAGTTTCTCTGATGCATCAGATAAAATCTTTACCGGAGGCATTGACAATGATATTAAAGTTTGGGATTTGCGCAAGGCTGAAGTAATGATGACACTTCAAGGCCATCAAGATATGATAACAGGTATGGCATTGAGTCCTGATGGCTCTTATCTTCTGACTAATGGAATGGACTGCAAGCTCTGCATTTGGGATATGCGCCCATATGCACCACAGAATCGTTGCGTGAAGATAATGGAAGGGCACCAGCACAATTTTGAAAAGAACTTGTTGAAATGTAGCTGGTCCCCTGATGGAAGCAAGGTCACGGCGGGAAGTTCTGATCGGATGGTTTATGTTTGGGATACTACTTCTCGACGCATCTTGTATATGCTTCCTGGCCACACCGGATCTGTCAATGAGTCTGTATTCCATCCCACTGAACCCATTATTGGATCTTGCGGTAGTGATAAACAGATCTATCTGGGGGAAATCTGAGTTGTACTGATATAATGCAGTATCTTCGTATTTGTTGTGGTAGTGACTTTTGACAATAGTGGAATTTTGGAAGGGTTGTATCTTGCTGTAGTTTCCATATTGGATTTTGACGGATTTAAGTGTATAAGCATTTTGATTAGATTTGCCATTTGTAGATGCTATGCTTGCCTTCCCAATTTCGTGGTTTCCCCCATTGGCGTTGATGAGATTAAATTCATTAAACAGGAAGATGAATGTTTTGGTGGCATTTGGGATAAGTGGATAATTTCTGTTAGTCCCTTTTTTTGCTTGCCTAGCATCTCCAAGTGAGTGTGTAAATGAAATAGGCAAAATTGTATTATAACAATTTAGGTGACATGTTGTCTATCCATTTGCCTCATGAAAAAAGTTGGTCACTCCAAAGGGACTAGGCTATGCAAGTGTACAAATTATTATTATATTATTTATTTTTATTTTTTACATTTACATTTATAATTTATAGAAAGTAGATGAGAGAGTGGAGATGATATTTCATTATAAAAAGCAAGTGGGACTTAATATACCTCTTCATTATGAAGTAGGCAGTATTACCTTGTTGGGGAGAGTATGTATATTTTGTCTACCCATTTGCTTGTTCCCTTAAAGCATGAAAATGTTGATGTGGCAAGGCAAATGAGGTTTTTTCTACTCCTTTGCCTCTTCCTTTGGAGATGCTCATGTAAAAGTAATTTTGTTTTTGTTTATATATATAAACCTATGCACAACGTGAGGAAAACGAGCACTAGTGACTACGGCTGGGCATTTAGACTGACAAAATCAAAAGACGAGCTAATTAGATTGATTAGTCTGGTTTTGTGCGGTTTTATTATACATTTTTTATTTATATAAAATTGGTGGAAAATTGGACCAGACTAGAAAAAGATCGGTTTGAATTTGGTTATAAATTTCGGAGTGACATTTACCAACCTAATGAGAATTACCCTAACGGGAAAAAAGCCACGACTTTCAAACCAGTGATCTCAAGTTCTCAAATGTTGACATGTGCCACCTTCAACAACTTGCATTGCATTGATAAGTGAGTCAATTTTGACTAGTTAAGTGGTCAAACTTTGAATAAATGACAACCAAAATTTTAGGACTAATGACAAAAAAAAGGTTTGGGGTTATTTTCAATATGGGTCCCGAGATTTCAATTTTATCATTTTACACCCCCAATGTTTTCAAACCTGTCCAATTTAATCATTCCATTAAGTTGAATGTGAGGTCAATCGTTAACTGCTAACGTGACCACTGTGGGATCCACCCCTCAACTAACTGACTAGTCCTCTTACAACATCTCAAAGGTATTTTCGGGTTGAAAATAGGAAAAAAAATTTCTTTATAAACCTACACCAACGGACCCTTAAATACTTTTAAAAATTAGAAATCAATTAAACAACATGATAAAATAACATAACATAGAAAGAAAAAAGAAAGAAAAAGAAAACCCAAAACCTAGCCCTCACTCTCCCCAACCGCCGTACCAACACCTACATGCCTCCATACCCATCTACCCCAGACCCAAGGCACCACCCATCCTTAATCACAACCCACACCTGTACCAGCAACCCACGCATGTGCCTACAACCCAACCTAGATCTAGTGACTACGGCTGGGCATTTAAATTGACAAAATCAAAAGACTGGCTAATTAGATTGATTAGTCTGGTTTTGTGCAGTTTTATTATACATTTTTTATTTATATAAAATTGGCAAAAAATTGGACAAGACTAGAAATAGATCGGTTTGAATTTGGTTGTAAGAGCCTTGAATATGCAGTCACTGAATCGAACGACTTTTGAATTTGTGTTTATAATTTTCGAAGTGACATTAACCAACCCAATGAGGTTTACCCCAATGAGAAAGGGCCACGACTTGCAAACCAGTGATCTCAGGTTTTTAAATGTTAACATGTGCCACCTTCAACAGCTTGCATTGCATTGATGAGTGAGTCAATTTTGACTAGTCATGTGGTCAAACTTTGAATAATTGACCACCAAAATTTTAGGGCTAATGACAAAAAGCCCCCGAAGGTTTAGGATCATTCTCAATAGGGGCCCCGAAATTTCAATTTTATCAATTTACACCCCAATATTTTCAAACCTGTCCAATTTAATCATTCCGTTAAGTTGACTGTGAGGTCAATCATTAACTGCTAACGTGACCACTATGGGATCCACCCTTTAACTAACTAACCAGTCCACTTACAACATCTCAAGGGTATTTTCGGGTTGAAAAATAGGAAAAAAAAATCCTTTATAAACCTACACCAACATTTCCTTAAATACTTTAAAAAATTAGAAATCAATTAAACAACATGATAAAATAACATAAAATAGAAAGAAAAAAGAAAGAAAAAGAAAACCCTAAACCTAGCCTCCACTATCCTCAACCACCGCACCAACACCTACCTACCTCCGTACCCACCTACCCCAATCCCAAGCCACCATTTATCCTCACTCACAACTAACACTTGTACCAACAACCCACACATGTACCTGGAACCTAACCTAGATCTTCTCCATTGCACCACCACCACCACTACTTCGAGCCCAGCTCGTCATATCTCTGTGGAAAGCTCACCCAGACCTTCCCCCGGCCACCACGACTAGATCCGAAGCCCTACTCTGTGAGCCACTATGAGAGAGAGAGAGAGAGAGAGAGAGAGAGAGAGAGAGAGAGAGAGAGAGAGAGGAGAGAGAGAGAGAGAGAGTGTGTGTGTGTGTGTGTGTGTGTGTGTGTGTGTGTGTGTGTGGGATTTTTGTGAGAGGGCTGGGTTGGAGATGGTTTGTTGGGGTAGGTCGGCGACAGATTTGTGGGGTGGGTCATAGAAGGTGGCTGGGGAAGAGAGAGGATGATTATGGGGGTTAAAGGCAAATTGATAAAGGAAATTTTTTTCCTATCTCCAACTTGAAAATACCCTTGAGATGTTCTAAAGGGATTGGTCAGTTAGTTGATGGGTGGGTCCCACAGTGGCCATGTCATCAGTTAACAGTTGACCTCACAGTCAACTTAACAAAATGATTAAATTGGACAGGTTTGAAAACATTGGGGTGCAAATTGAAACCCCAGGTCCCATATTAAGAATGACCTCAAACCTTCAGTGGGTCTTTTGTCGTTAGCCCAAAATTTTAATATCTACAAACTCATTATCAACAAGAAAATCATAATATGAATACAAAATTATCATTAAACAATAAGTAAATGGAGCTACAAAGTATCAAACAATTCCAAAACTTTACTCAATCTTAAGCAACCAAATCAATGAAAAACTTCACAAAAAGGGGTACCTATTAAGTTGGGTTCATGTTCCATTGCCCACTTTGTTGTACTTCGTCAAAAGCAACATTGTGCAACCTGTTTAGATAGGGAAGGGAAAGTTTGTTGAAGAAAGTGAGTGAACTCACCACATTAAGAGATGCGAGTGCTTTGATCATTTGCACCACAATTACAAGAGAAGACCAGACATATGGGGCAAAAGCACTCGCACCACATAAGACGTGAGCTCACTCACTTCCTTCAAAAAACCTCTCGTCCTTGTTTTGAAGTTGGCTTCTTTACATTATCATTCAATATCTATACATGGTTCACCTTCACCAAGTTATGGCTAACTACACCCACAATATGGCTTTATATAAAAGGGGAGAAATACCATTTTGATTAACAAAATTGGTAGAAAATCTAGAGTTGAATATTCGGGGATTACGATACCTATTATTTAGTAAGCCAATTAATTTTGTTCCTCGCTAAGGGCCCAATCCATTATTATTAAATGCTAGGTGTTGAATAATATATGTATTATTTGGAAATTAGTTGTATTTTAAAGATTTAATTATAGAAATTTTAACCGAAATGATTCCTGAATTCATATTGGAAATTTCATTTTGGTCCTCCAACTCTCGCATGTGTTCCAATTCAGTCATTTTGTAACTTTTCCATTGGTTTTGAGCAAGGACTAAAATATCGATAATATCGATAAAATATCGAGGATATTATCGTTTTTTTGGATCTAGGATATTTTGGAACATATCCATACACATATTGTATAAGTATCGATAATATCGAAAAATATCGACGTCGATAATTTCTCTCACACTTCAACAACATTTGGCCAAAATATCGCTATAATATCGATAATATATTATCGAAAATATCGAGACAATGAAAAATTTAAAGAGTTATTTACATTAACACCCCTTGAGGTTTCTTGTGTTTTCACAAAACCCCTAAGGTCTCAAAAATTACAAGAACACCTCAGGGGTTTTAGTTTGTTTTCACAAAACCCCTTTTCGTTGATTGTTTGTCATTTAGAGAATGTTTTTGTATAAAATCATCAATCTTTGGATGAAAAATCAATAAAAAGGAGTTTTGTGAAAATAATATAAAACCTCAGGGGGTGTTAGTGTAAATAACTCAATTTGAACCTTATAGAAACTCTATGTGGGTACTAAGTCACTAATGTATCTTATCATGCAATGTATAAAGTGTAAAATATTGTAGTAAATCATTATAAATAAATGATTATGGTGTGTTTAATATTTTTTCATTAGTTACTACATATTTTCTACACTCCCAGTGTTTGTCGGGTCTCTATATAATCAATTTAAATAAGTTAAACCCATCATGCAATGTATTTCCTTCCAATTTTTTGTGATAAAGTAATAGATAATTGGTTAAATAAACATCCTCCAAAGTTTCAAGAATTTTTTCAAGTTTTTCTTACAATTTCCGTGGGTTTTATTCAATTTTTATCGATATCGATAATATCTCAATATTTTCATCGAAATTTCTGTGTTTTTGAACTATCGATATTTTCAAAACCATCGATATTTTAGACCTTAGTATGCACTCCATGAGTTTTTCTCCTCTACTATATTTCTTTCAAATATATTGTACATTCTGTCAAAAAAGAAAAAGAAAAAAAAAGAAAAGAAAAGAAAATGATTGGAGATGGGCTGACTAATATTTGTTTGGGCCTCCTTTATTCGGATGGCTCCTCGTAAGGGAGCTTCTGATCTGAATGTAGAATTCGATCAAAATGAAAACAGAAAAGACACAATTTGCCTCTCAAACGGCCCAAGACTATGAAGATTATAAACGTTCTCTATTCTCATCTCTCTCTCTCTGTGCTTGAGTTTTGATAGCGAGCGAAACTGGAGCTTTGGAGGTTGTGGGTTGCTTCTGGCGGGGAAGTTAAGGTTCAAGTCAACAACTCTTGTTGAAGGTATGGCTCATTTGGACTAGTGGGCTTCCACTGTTTTGATCAGAAACTAATCAACTGGGTATATGAATTTCAATAGTTTATGCTAATTGAGCTCTTGTTCATTGAGGTTTCTGGTTCAATATGTTCATGATTGTATGCTTGTAACCTAATTTTCTATTTGAATGGCACCCAAACGATGGGGTAGTAACGCTAAATATGGCCAAAATTGATTCTTGAACTGACAAAAACATGTTGGCAAATTAGTGTTACAATTGGAAATTGGTAAAATGGCAAAAGCAGCTCCTACTCTTTTTCTTGAAGATTGGCTGAGGAGTGTCAGTGGCTTTAGCAATAGCTTCAGCTCCAGAAACTATTCAGCTTCATCTGCAAGAGCCATAATTCAAGCATGGGCTGAGCTTAGAGACTGCCTCCAACACAAATCATTCCAATCCCATCATCTTCAATCTCTAAAGACCCTTGTCAACTCTCAGACTTCTCTTCATGTTGCTGAGCCTCAAGCAAAGCTTCTACTTTCCATTCTGTCCTCTCCAGACCTTTCTCTTCCTCATGAATCCTATACTCTCTTTCTCAGGCTTCTCTATATATGGGTCAGGAAATCAGCCAGACCTTCTTCGGTTCTCATTGATTCAGCTGTAAAGGCTTTCTCTAATGTATTCTCTATAACCCAATATAACTCAAAGAAGAGTCCTCACCTCTTTTCTGAAGGTGTTCTCCTATTGGGTTCTTTATCTTTTGCGCCTTCTGCGTCTGAAAGCTCGAAAATAGTCTTCTTAGGGTTGCTCTGTAGGCTGTTGGCAGAGGATTACCAAGTACTTGGGTCATTTAGTGAACTAATTCCAGATGTGCTTGCTGGAATTGGGTATGCTCTGTGTTCTTCAGTGAAGGTTCATTTTGTTACAATTTTTGATTTCATGTTGAGTATTTGGGGTAAGGAAAGTGGGCCACAAGGTAGTGTTTCCCACGGGCTCATGATTCTGCATTTGATGGAGTGGGTAATGTCTGGTTTGGGCAGTTTTCGTTCTTTAGAGAAAATTAATACTTTTTCCCAGGAGGTTTTAGAGACCGCAAAAGCGAATTATGTTCCATTTGCGGTTGTCATGGCTGCAGCTGGAGTACTGAGGGCCTTAAATAGATCTGTAGTGAGTGGTCTTGGGCTGAACACTATTTCTAGACTGAGAAGATCTGCAGAAGACCGGATAGAATCTGTAGCAAGAGAATTAATTTCAAGAACAAGAGGATTTACCAGTTCAGATAATGATCGCACAGATAGTCTTCTGCTACAGTGTGTTTCAGTAGCATTGGCTCGAAGTGGTGTGGTCTCTGCTCGTTCCCCTTTGTTTATATGCCTTGCTTCTGCATTGTTGACCGAAATATTTCCTTCGAGACGTTTGTACATGAAGGTACTGAAATCAATGCATGGCAGTTCAGCTGTACTGAGGATTAATGAGGTCAAAGAACACCTGGAAAGTCTTACTTTTAAGGAAGCAGGGGCCATAACTGGTGTTTTCTGCAATCTGTATGTTTCAGTAGATGAACAGAGCAAACATATAGTGGAGAATCTTGTGTGGGATCACTGTCAACATATATACATGGAGCACCGACAGGTTGCTTTGGTTCTTCGTGGTAAAGAGGATGAAGTACTTGGGGATCTGGAGAAAATTGCTGAGTCTGCTTTTCTTATGGTTGTTCTTTTTGCCCTGGCAGTCACAAAGCACAAGTTGAATTCAAAATTTAACCAGGAAAGTCAAATGGATACATCAGTACGAATACTTATTTCGTTTTCTTGTCTTGAGTATTTCCGGCGCATTCGATTGCCAGAATACATGGATACAATTCGAGGTATTGTTGTAAGTGTTCAGGAAAGTGATTCTGCTTGTGTGTCTTTTGTAAGATCCATACCCACTTATGTTGACTTGACGAATGGCCCAGGTATGGTTTAGTTTCCAGTTTAGCTCTAACATTTGAATTTTCAGCAGTGAGGTCCTTAAATTTAGTTTTGTCTTCCTCTCATTTTTTTGTGATATTTTCATTTGATAAGAGTTGTAATGTCTACCAGACTTTTCTTTCCTGCGGAAAATGGAATATTTATGGTACAATGATGAGGTTCAAACGGCTCGCATTCTGTTTTACCTACGAGTCATTCCAACTTGCATTGCACACTTGCCTAGCCCTGTTTTTGGGAAGGTGGTTGCTCCAACTATGTTCCTATCTATCCTAAACTTGATACTTGATATTTTTGGGAACTTTTTTTTTTTTTTTTTTTTTTTTTTTTTTTTTTTTTTTATAGAACATGGTGAGCAATTTGATTCCTTCTTACAAATTTAATCAGATATATGGGACATCCTAATGGAAAAGTAGCTCGAGCCTCACATTCTATGGTTTCCGCATTCATATCTTCCGGGAAGGATTCTGATCAGGATGAAAGAGAGTCATTAAAGGAGCAGCTTGTTTTCTACTACATACAGAGATCACTAGTGGTATCTAAGGCAGATGATGACTATAATGGTTAAACTTGAGCTTCATCAATTAAAGGTACCAAATGCTAAATCTTTTCCTTGATGTGACTGCAGGAATATCCTGAGATTACTCCTTTTGAGGGAATGGCTTCTGGAGTTGCAGCCTTGGTTCGACATCTTCCTGCTGGAAGCCCAGCCATATTTTATTGTATCCATTGTCTTGTGGAGAAAGCTAATAGGCTCTGCATTGAAGACTTAGCTCACCAGGATGATATGTGGAAGAACTGGCAAGGAGAGTCGGAGCCTGGCAAGAAAATCCTAGACTTACTTTTACGGCTGATTTCCCTGGTTGATATACAGGTGAACTCATATTTTGTTTCTTTTACTTACATATGTTTGGTTTCCCTCTAGAAAGTTTACTGCTGTTTTCCTCTTCATTTTTGTTCTGCATCTGAATATCTAGCTTCAATACCCTAGTTTGTTTGCATAACACTTGGTATAGAAGTAATTTTGTGACATCTTCAATGTTCGAGAGAGAGAGACTTTGCAATTTACCATGAGCGTTGCATATATTGGCAGTGTTGATGGAATAAAGTTGTCTCAAAAGGTGTTATGAGTTTCTCTCAACTTTGGTTTTTAAACTTTGAACATTAGCATTTATGTGTTCAGGTACTGCCAGACTTGATGAAGTTGTTGGCACAGCTAATCGCCCAACTACCAAAAGATGGCCAGAACATGATTCTAAACGAGTTATATTCACAGGTTGCAGAATCTGATGATGTTACACGCAAACCCACTTTAGTTTCTTGGCTGCAATCATTGTCTTACCTTTGTTTTCAAGAAACAAGTGGGAGTGCAGCCTCCAGAAAAGTGGGAAGTGAAGCAAACAGCACTTCTGTGAGGACTCCAGACCCATTAAATGATACTAGCCTAAATGCTCGACTATGAGATCGAGGTGCAGTAATCAAGATTACTCACTGTCCTTTTGAATGTGTTTTTGATTGTTCTCAATATTGCATTAATTGAAAGTACCACTCAGTAGTGTTATATTTCTATACTTCCTGTTCAACTCAAAGATGCCGTTGTTGTGAAACACATACAACTTTCATTTATAGTTCCTTAATTCTGTCATAATGTTGTAATTTGTGGGATGTTTCATGAAAAGGGAATGTCTCGCTTTTTATATAAGAGACATTTCAGTCCCTGTTTTAAATCACAGCAGCTTGATCTCTCTTGCATTCAATTTTGGATCCTTCTACTGGAACTTCAGTTTGGTCTTGTAAGATTAGGCATTGGAGATCATTTGAAAACTGGTTATAGGATATTCGATTCATGACACCTGGGGTCCAGACTATCATGGCAATCTCTAATGTCAGAATTGATGTCGACATATGGGAGGTGAACTGTAAGATATTTTCTAAACAAGACTCATGTTCCTTTTTTTCAAACTTCATGGCAAAAGTTGGTAAAATGGAGAAATTATGGAAGAGTAGCATTCGAAGATCGGAGGTGGGGTAACCCAAACCTTCTCACTGTCTCATGATTGATTAGACTACTACTTGAAACTCAAGGTAAGAGCTATCATGGTAATTTACCATGACAAAACAGATGGCGACTTGCGTTAATGCTAACCATATTTCCTTAGAGCTAACCACTTGCTCCTTTTTTCAGACCGACTCTGTGGGTGAGTGGAAAACTGAAGATGTTTTCTTCGACATGCCTTTGAATCTGTTGCTTGAGCAGTAGTATGAGTTTCCAGTTTGGATATGATTGCAAACCTTCTATTTTGGATAAGACTCAATACCACAGTGACTTGCAAAAGCTTAGAACTTAGGGAAGGCCATTCAGAAGGTTTACCTTTGGTTACCTCTAAGCTTTGCTATTGATGCCCTTCTCCTTCCTTGCTATCCAAATTCCTCATATAATTTGCTGCTTGTTCACTGTTTGTTTTCTCCAATCCTGCTATACTTGCTTGCATCCATCTGCAGAGTGGGGCAAATACTTTTTGGTTTGAAGAACAGCCATATCTAAACAAGTGAAATCAGCTTTCAGCCTGACAACACAGCCTGCTTCTCTTGAAGAAGCAGAATTTTCTTGGCAGGATCATCTAAATTCACTTTCCTTCTTACTGCCTCCAATTATGTCTAAGTTCCTACTTTAACATCAGTAACTAACAATGTTCATGAGACAGACCTATAAAGAGAAGCAAGAATGTTGGAAATTCAAGCGATTGGATCAATCTGGAACTGGTTGTACTAGAAATTAAACAACCTACGCAGGTGAATCCACATCAGACTCAAAATTTTGCACAAATTGCTCAGAAATTCACAGAGCCAAACCTTGGCCAGCTCCGGTATGCAGCTGCTATTAGTACTAACTACTAAGAAACTGGCGAAAGAACACGAGCATTCACCAAACCTCATTAAAATCACATATCATAAGGGACAATGGGATCACATGAACCAATATTCTTCAACCTAAAACAACTCCAACACAAGAACTACCTCTGAACCTTCATCTGCTAAGGAATGGAAGCAAACAACAATGACAAAGGTTATAGAGTCATCGTGCATGTCTTTTTTGGTGTCTTATGACTAAAACAAATGAATATAAACAAGTCCTGTGAATCGACTTAAAGATTTAAAGAAATATTCATACAAGCATTTCAAACATCATATCTTCAAATAGTCACTTATGACCTTTGATTTCTCAAACTACAGTTCATCATTCCTCAAATTTTTTATATGATTTGAAAGCTATTTACAAGCTTTAAAACCCCCATAATCTTCGTTCTTATTTCAATTTTTCCAATTTTATCAGTGTAGTATCATAATTATAGTAATTCAAGGACAAATCACAATTTCCGTCAATTTTTTTCACGGACTAATTATGTGCCCCACATGTGAGGGGTATTTTTGTCCTTTCGTGCCCTTTAACCTCAAAGGCCAAAATTTAATTTTGATCCCTGTAATTTATCAATATTTTCACTTTCGTCCATGTGTTTTTCAATTTTGTCATTGTGATTTTATAATTGTAGCAATTCAAGGACATATCATCATTTTCGTCATGAAAATGTAGCAATGCAAGGACATGTCAAAATTTTCGTCAAGTTCTTTCACGATGTGTCTTTGAATTGCTATAATTATAAAATTACAACGAAAAAAAATTGACAAAATTAAAACTAAAAAACAAGAACAAAAGTGACTTTTCGCCAAATAAGAAAACAGCTGCCAGAGCTATCCTGAGTGTTCATTTTCTAACTCTACCAAAAGCTTTCATGATCAATTCTCTTCTGGTTTTTTGCCGTTTGAGAATCGTAAACGGAGGAGGCTACGTTGAGATATAGCTCTTGCGAGTGTCGCTCGATTTTTGTTGTGCTGTAAGTTGAAAGCCTGTTTCTATACTTGATCGGCAGGTATTATAATTTTCTTTTGAATAGGTTTTTTCTTTCCAAATTACTTCATTATTTTCCCAATTTGTAGAATTTAGAAAAAGAGTTTAACAGAAGAGCTGGTAACCCAATATTGCTTGCATTGAAGTGGTACCCAATTGGACGCCTTTCGATCTAATTGTGTTTTACTTTAGAGTTTTCATCGAATTTCCATCTTTGATTTCCAAATATCTTGGGGTTAATTCCCCCAAAAATGTATGATTTACATATTTGGTCGGCCTTGTAAGATTTAGATCAGCAGTTTGATGGTTTGAACTTAAATTGAATTTGGGTTTCTGCAAGGTCGGGTTTAGATTCATTCGGTTTGTGGGGTTAGCTTGAATGCAAAGGAAGCAATTGGTTTTGTTTTGTTTTGTTTTTTTCCTTAGAATCTTTACTTGGTGCACATTTTGCTTGGTGAGAAGTACCTGGGAAATGTGTGTTCACGTTTTGGTTATGAGGGTGCTCAAGTTGAGAGGCTTAAAGAAATTCTCAAGTTCTGTTCTATATGTGTTCCCAGTATGATTTTTTTTCTCTTACAAAATTAATGAGTTCTAATATTTTGCCACTGTCATGGGCCTTCTTATTTGCTTCTTGGTCATCAAAAGAACATGATATTTAAGAAGATTTTTGTTTTTTGTTTTGGAAACAAAAGCTTAAGAGTTTTGGGTATTGGTTGATTATTGAACCTTAAGTTGTTTTATGTTTGTTCGGTGGTGTAGGATTTTGGGATGATAATCAGTAAAACAGAGGTGAACTTGAGGAGGCTGCTTGCAGCTGCTCCTCAGCAACAAAACCAGGCAAAACTTGTACATGTATTATCCCTGTCCTCTCACCTCTGATATGGATGTTGTTAATAAAATTACAGGTCACATGCTTTTATTCATTTTCAGACAATTGATTTGCCCCAAAAAATTTCTGGTTTTTCGTCTCTATACGAAGTCTAGTTTTTGTTTTTTGTGTTTCTGGGATGTATACCCTTTATGGATGACATAAGTGCTGCTACTTTGCAGTATATTGCTACTTTACGAGAACAGGTAGAACAACTAGCTGAAGAGAGAACTCCAGAAGGCTTACCAAGGTTGGTATGTGTTCTATGTTCCCCCCTTGGTTTACTTTAACTTTTATTTATTCAACAATTTGATGCATGTACCAATATGCTTCCTTTGTTCTACTTTACAAATCAATCAGAAGGTTTTGGTAGGCATGATTGGAAATATATAACATTCCAAACACTGTTTAGAGTGAATATTCTTTTATACTCATATTAAGTTTTAGATACATTTTCTCATATCACTTGCGTATTTTCATTGTTTTAGGGATTTTGGGTGGATCGAGTTTGTACAAATGAATATTGTATTGTCATAAGTTATTCTCTCTCTTTAGCCATTTGTGATGTTTTGAGTTATGAACTGTATGTTCTTTAATTTGCAATGCAGAACAAACAATTTCTTGCCTTTTATTTTTTATTTTGAAACAATTTAAAATATATAAGATGAATTTTTCTTATCAACTCATAGATTGGATGTATGATTTTTCATTGGGAAGTGGCAGATGTATATGGATTATTGCTGCCTCTGGTTTTGTCTTTCATTTTTTCTAATTCTTTCTAGAAGTCTCAATGCTCCATGCTTATCCTATTTAATGAAAAGCTCGTGCACCATTTTTTCTATTGAAACACAACTTCAAAGTCGGCAAAAACAACCTGCTAGGAGCAACTACAAACATAAGTGTTTGGGGCTGCATAAGTGTACCTGTGAGAGTGAGTAACCAGTGTGTTTTGTGGTGTACCCATGTAGTACGTGATCTTAGGGAGCAAGTGACACTGGGCACAGTTTTTTGTGATGAGGTGTTTTACTATAGGTGTGAACAGTTTTTCTTTGTGCGGGCATTACCACAATAAATTCTGAAGTATCTGTATCACTAATGTTTTGGTAAATGTAGAGCGTGATTTTTTATATTTTATATTTTTAAAGGTGGGCCCTAATGGTGGCTATGTCTTAATTTTTTCATCCTTTCTATTTATTTGTATTTTCTGATACTCTGCCCTTAGAGCTTGTACGTTTCTTAATTTACTAATTGAAATTTTTATTTATGCTTCTATATACAGAGTTTCAAAGGCTGTCTTGAGTGATTATTCAGAGAAGATTGAAGCCATTGCTTCCAAATTAGCTGCTCCACCAGTGAGTACATATGATCTAGAAATCATATTGTCGCTTTTTGATGAATTGTTGATTTTTTGTACTTTAAACCAGTTAAATCGGAAAATGTTCTTTAGATTTAGGGCTTTCTGAGTAACTTCAGTGTTATGTACAATTTAAAATCAATTTACTAATAATGGGTTAGTATGAAGATCTGGAAATTATATATGACAAGGTATGAGAAAGAAAAATATTGTTAGGCTGCTACAAATTGGGGAGGAGACTGTTGGCACAACACCTAAATATTACTGTGTTTTTTTTATTTTTATTTTTTTCTTCTGTGAATGGATGGTTGGACATTTTTAGTTTTTATGCAGGGAACAATTTCTAGAGATTGTTTTAAGTTTTAGGGCCCAACCTATTTCATGCTCAATAAAATACTGAAAATTTCTCCTTTAGTGCATCAGTACATGTAATTTGTTGTGTCAGTTTATGTCATCATCTCGAGAGAAAACCTTTAATATATGGATAATGTCTCTTGCTAGATTTCTACCATGTTATATGGCAGATTTCAATCTGGCACCATATATGGAAGCAGGAATCCACCTGATCAAGGGTCCAGATTAACAGTCTGGCAAAAGAATATTTCCGTATAACATATGTATATGTTTGCAATATATGGAGTTCATTGCTCCTAACTGTGTTTTCTTTTTCTTTTTTTCGGCAAACTCCCAGCCTGATATTCAAGCACCCCAGGAGTCTCTTGCAAGAATTTCTGTCAAAGCAAACTCTTCTGATACAGGAGACAATCAGTTTCCCCTTTCTCCAGGCCTGAGAAGGAGATTCGTGTAAGTGAACAATAGTTAGGATCATTATGATTACATCTAGCTGCTTGCTAGTGTTCTTTCGAATAATCACATGTTTTATTTTAACTGGTGTTGTTTGTTAAATAGGCCTACCTCAAACGAAGATGGAACTCGTGAGACTCGTAGTGTTGATTCTTCAGCGCCTGTCAAACTGGATGCTGCAGCCCAAGCACACATTGAAAAGCATAGGTATTTTTTTTTCTACTTATTTTTGTATTTTCATACTTTCTCGATTTCTCCTTTTAAACTGGAGTAACTAGACTGTGGATGAAATTGAAAACGGGAGTGCTAGAATGTTGGTCCATAAACTGACTCAGTGATGTAATTACATATGAAGCTACTTTTTCCTTATAAACCAAAAAAATAAGTTTGGTCTTGTTTATGAATAAATAAAACGTGATTCTTGTACAAATGGAAATGACACCAATACCCCTTTGGGAACATCTGATAAAACTGGAACAACAGAGTCAGGTGAGTACTTTGGGATTAATTGCTTTTATTTTTATAATTTATTTCTTTACATTTGTCTACCTAAAAATAGACCTTGGCCTACAAATGCCAGCCTGGCCATTATTAAGAGTGCTTATTAAGGAACTAGGTCCATGTCCAACGCATGTTTTTCAAGTCCATCTGCATCGGAGTTGATCTCTATGTATATCTGATACAACACTGCCAACAGAGGGTGGCTTGAATCAACATGACCTTGAACCAGATAACTCACCGAAGCAGAGTCTATCTTTCTGTTAAAATTTCAGATGTTAATTTTATATACTTTCTACATTCTGTTTAGGATTCTTATAAATTTTCTTCTCTTGTGACAGAAAGCTTCAAGAGGATTTGACCGATGAAATGGTGGGATTGGCAAGGCAACTTAAAGAAAGTAGTCTCATGATGAGTCACTCTCTGAAAGACACTGAAAAGGTAAGATACTGTAGTTTATCTAATGCAAGATCTTGTAACCTCGGCACTATTTGTATTTAGGCTGTGGTTTGATTTGTGTTTAGGGGTGATACTGACCAGGGTGAAGTCTTTATGAAGGGAAGCTAAGGTGAAAAAATATTTTGATTTTAGGTGCGAAAATCAGGAGAAATGCTTGAAAAGAGAAATGTTAAACAAAGAAACCAAGGTTGGGACTGTAAAGAGTCCTAGGCCAAAACCAATAGATTTGAAGAGTTTAGGTGGTAATAGGAGAGTTGATTTAACTTTTTGTTTAGAAAGAGTTTAAAGTAAAGGGGATTGGGGAGGTCTGCAAGATGGTATCTGATCTGGTTTCCATGTTCAGAGAATTAATAGAAAGGAAGAAGTCGAAGAATAAGATGATTGGCTTAGCAATCAGACCTAGGAAAAGAAGGATATGCTGCTGAGTATCTTTCATACAATCTCTGAAAAAGTTAGAACACGTTACGTATTCTTATATAAGATGCTGATCTATGCTATTCATGATGGTAATAAAACATAAGATATCTTACATGAAGCAGAAAAAATTGAAGCTGCATAAAACATACGCTAGGACTCAAATAAACCTAAATTGACTATGCAGTGCCCCGAGAGAAAACCTTTATTGTCAGACGTATCAAAATCAAGGAAAAAGGTTCCAAGCGATAATGCAGCATCTTGTGTTACTTCAAAAACTGATTGTTGTGATAAATGCCAACTCTCTGGTGTGCCTTAGATGTCAATTCATAGCTGATGGAATAACATATCTTTTGGTCTCATAACTTAGTTATGGCTTGTGTGCAGATACTTGATTCTACAGAGAAGGCTGTTGAAAGTAGCTTGGCAAGCACTGGTCATGCCACTACACGGGCGGCGGATATATACTCGAAGACGTCCAAAACTACGTGTTTCACCTGGCTTGTAATGTTTGTAATGACATGTGTATTCGTCATGATTGTACTTTTAATTCGTGTCACTTGAGTGTATGTTGAGTTAGGAAAATTTATCTTTCCTCCCGTAATTGCTATGTCGAACAGTGACATAGTTTACAACTTATCATGGACATATTTTCTCAGAACTGATTAAGAAAACATTCCCTTTCCTCATTCCCGTGATGTAGAAGAAATCCATGGATCCATTCATGAAGTTCGTGACCACAAAAGACGAAGGTTCCCAACTCAGACGGACCACAAATTTCTTGGGAAGTCGGGGGCAGTGATGCCGGCTTGCGTGGATCCTAAGCCTCTTCGATTGGTTTGGCTTTTACCAAACAAATTCAGTCCTCGGTGCCAACATCTGGCTGTGCATGAGACTAGAAGGCCATTCTCCCAGTGCAGTTTAGCTTTAGATTAGGACAACAATGCAACGGATGAGGTAAAAAATTATTACAAGCACGCGTATGTCTCTATTTAACGTAAGATGTTAGTCTACATCATTTCACCAGTGATATCATACGATACGAGTTATTGGGGATAAGTCACTTAAAAAAAATGAAGTTATAAAAAATAATATATATATATATATATATCTATATGTTTACAGCCTTTTCAATAATGTAAAATGTGAGTCGTATTTAACAATAGATTATTAGATTAACCCAAATTTAGTGATGAAAGGATTTTTTGTGGTTAAATATGTTGTATTTAACAATTGAGTACTGCTAAATGAACTCTAAAATTAACTGAGTACACCCATTGATCTAAGTACACCCAAATATTTTAATTCAAATATAAAATTAACTAAGTACACTATATTTAACTACCAAAAATACCCTTGATACACCCTAATACACTATCACACAACACCTTTTTAAGCAAATACTAACCATTAAATTAATCTAATGAATTCTTATTTGGAAAACCAAAAAACGTTCCATTAGTTCCAAGTTTTTATTAAAAAAAGAATCCCTTCTAAGTTTGGTTTGTAGTTTTTTTTATGAGATATTTTTTTTCGTTTGTTTTAAAAGCTGAAAAAAGAGATTTCAAGCCTCGTTCAGAGTTGAGCCAGCCTCTAAACCCTAATTAAAAACCCTCCCTTAAAACCCCAATAAGAACCCAATATTTCAAGATTCAACCAACCATGTCGATCCTCCCAACGGAGCTAATCTTGGACATCCTTTTACGGCTTCCGCACAAGGATTTGATACGATCCCTGTGCGTTTCGAAAGCTTGGTATGCTTTCATCCACGACCGACGCTTCATCAAAGCCCATCTCCAACGCTCCATTGAAACCAACTCTGCTCCTCTATCCATTTTAATTTGGTCAGATAGCCCCAAAGATGCTCCCTCAGGTTTCTTTTCATTGACCTTTAGCGACAACGAGACGATCGGGGCCGCCTTGAGAACTGAGCAGCCGTTCAAATACGCTGACATTTACACACACATATTGGGCAACTCTGTTCATGGTCTGGTTTGAATACGCAACTATGTCGATTGGCAAATTGCTTTGTGGAACCCGTCAATTCAAAAGTTGAAGAAGATTCCCTTCCCAACCTTTGAGAGGCAGCGATTTGAAAGACTTGCTTACTATGGATTCGGGTACGACTCTGTTCATGATGACTATAAAGTTGTGGGAATAGTGGATTGCTATACTGAGAGTCGTCAAGTTCATATTTGTAGCCTGAAATCTAACACATGGAAAAGGATCCAAAACATGCCTTGCAATAATTTTGATTTTCATTCGGATTATATCGTGTTCTTCAACGGTGCTCTAAATTGGCTGATGCACCCGGTGTTAGATGAAACCCCGCACATAATTCAAACTCTTACTCTTGCCAGTGAGGAATATTGCCAGTTTTCCACCCCGGTCGATCTGGATGACGTGTATAACATGCATACGCCTACGCTGTCTTTGGAGGTCTTGGGGGGCTGTTTATGTCTCTGTGTTGATCGTTCCGGGGCCGCACATGATGTTTGGGTTATGAAGGAGTATGGAATGACAGAATCTTGGACCCTGCTTTTCTCTATTGAGCCAGAAGCTGTGCCTTGGGTGAATGTTCAGTCTTTCAAACCGCTGGTGTTGTCAAAGAATGGAGAAATGGTCCTTTTGACGTACAAGTACCACAATTCTGTCTTCTTTTGGTATGATTTAAAGAAAAAGAGTTTCAAACAAGTTCAATTTCGTGGTCATCCCCATGTATCTAAAGTGGCAGTTAGTGGTGTCGGGAGCCTTTGTCTTCTTGATCCTCTTATTTCCAAGTCCCCTCTACCTCTAAGAAGCTGACTGAGTGAATGGAATTTTTGGTGTTTGGTGTTGTTTCAACTTGCCATGAGAAATATCTTTGGTTATCTGTTGTAAGGTGGAACCTTCCACACCAATGAGGGTTCAAGAAGTAAACATTGATGGTTTAATCCCTCTTATCAGCATACTGTTGCATGATGTTTATATTTTCTTTTGAGAATGCATCATAATTTTTCCTTGTTATATTTTCAATATATATAAATCAAATTCTGGTGTAATAATCAAAAGCAAAGTGAACTTATGCTCCTTCCTTTACACTGGCCTTATTGATCATTTTAATTAATCATTATATTTGTATGGTAACACTAGTATTAGTTTGTTTGTTAGTTTGCACACTTGTTTACAACACATATCACCAACTCAGCTTTCTTGTTTAGGTATTCCAATTCTTTGTTTTTTGTCTGGCTGATGATCTTTTGGCGCAGGGTATATATAGATTATGACACTCCTGTGAAAAACATAGACGTTTAGAAATGCACCAGCAGTGCTACATTTAAGATAGAATTGCAGAAGATGCTTCAACTTTTGTGGTTTCTTATGTTTCCTGCTTCAACTCACTTACCAAAAAAATTACAATTAAATTCAATTCGACTTATCAAAATTTGGGGGAGTAATGATAGGAACCCAAGCTATTACTGAGCCATTTGGGGAGAAATTATTGTATGATACTAGAATACTACGTGACAGGTTGTTTTCGGGGAGGGATTAGGGGTAAAATGGGAAGTTTGGGATAAAATAATAATGGAATAGGTGTTTCAAAATATTCTCGGTGCAAATAAATAGTTTGGGCTCTGTTGTGTTTTTCTAAACCCCCTTTCATTTTCTGTTGTTTTGGGATCTTATATTTTCTATTGGGCTGGCCTTGATATGTAGCGTAAGGCCTCCCTTTCTTTTTTCTGTTTTTCGACTCGTTGTACTGTTAGACTTTTTTGTCGGGCCTCCCTTTATGTCTAATTTGTATTTCCAAAATTTATGTATAATTTGTAAGAACGTAAATTTTATTTAGGCGCAATTGGCTTTTTCAGTGAACTAGCACAGACGGTCATGACTTCCGTTCAGCCATTTTAATTTTAATTTTTATCTTTATTTTTTGAAGGAGACAGTCCGGCTTTTAAATGGTTAAAATGGTTTCCGATGTGGATTGTTCAAAAAAACCTAATTTGAGGAAATGCTTCACAATTTTGTTTCATAGTGTCACAGATGCATAGCAGGCCACAAATTTGTGTATGTGCACTACTGAAAAAAGAAGGCAAAAGTCACGGTTTGCTTAGCCACTCGATCCTTGCTACTGCGCGAGGGAGAGGAGAGAGACAATCAGGGAGAGAGAAAGGCCACTTTGAGGTTTCCTTTTGAATTTTCAAAGTAAAGTCAGTCTTTAGTATTAGCCAAGACAAAAAAAGAAACTTTGATATTTTCTCGCAACAAGTCATCAAGTGTCTCGCGAAGGAGAGAGAGTGAAGCACAATGTCTAATGGTGTATAATGGCCACGATTACTGTGCATTCGTGACTTATAAGATTTAACCACGGCCATTCTATGCCGCATTGGAATGGATCCATGAGAAATGTAAAGTTAAAAGAAATAATAATGGATGTCGGGCTTAAATAGTTAACTGAAAACAAATGCATCATTAAAAACATTTTCCATTTACAGCGGTTATATTAATTGTTGTTGCTAATAACAATTGGGTTGAAAATTAACAAAAGGGATGAAGAAGAGGTGTAAAATGTTAATCTCAATATATATAACTACAAGCATATATATCATGAATGATTGATTGATTGATCTTAACTGGCTCTCCTCTTCTTCTTGGCAGGATTAGAAGAGCTAGAGATTGCCATAAACACCGAAGTAAGATCGTCTGGAACCTTAAAAAACCCTTGTGAAGGCCGTGGCCTCAGTTTTCTTCTAGCTTGGGTTGGTTTCTTCGGTGCTGGCGGACACACCGGCGGTTGCTTCAAGGTCACGTGAGCTGCAGGTGACTTGGGTGTGTGGCACTCTTCATGTTCTTGGACGTCACCTTCCAAAAGCAAAAGCTCCTCGTCCTCGTCCTCATCCTCCTTTGCGTTGTTTAAAGGTCGTAGTTTTGGAACCACGACTCTTATTGGCGTGATTGGCCGGAACTGATCTTCTTCTTCTGGTGATGTTGCAAAACCCATTTTGGGTTGGGAAAGAAATCTCATCTTCTTGGCTGTGTAGTGAGGGAAGAGCTAGGTTATTTTGATTAATAAATTGTGGGTTAGTTGTTGCTTTGGACAAAAAGGTAAAAGAAGGCGTGCTGAGGAAATCGAGAGGGTGATATGATGAAGGGTGCTGAAGGAGAGGCAGATACATATGACCATCAAAGCATCAAAGTGAGAGAGAGAGAGAGAGGAGAGAGAGAGAGAGAGAGAGAGATGTGATGGGAGGGCAGCCAGACTTACACTAACATGTAAACAACACTGCAGATGGGAATGATGAAGAGATAGGGCAGGAACCGAAAGGTGTTGGAAGGGTGGGAAACAAGACAAACAAATATTAATTAATTAAGAAATGGGCAGTGAGTGTAGGAGAGAGATGTTTAAAGTGGCAACAACGCAGCCTTTTAAGCGAGGAAATTAGCAAGCAGCTTAAAGCTCAAGTAGTTAAAGTGTAGATATCTGAGGTTCTGTGTTCGAATTTTCTCTTTGTCAATATCGCTCGTATAATAAAAATACTGAAAAAGATTAGAACTCTTATTACCCACCAAAAAATAAACAGAAGAGAGAAGGAAAAAAGTGAGGAAATTAAGAGAGACCAATAATAATCTTGGGTGTGTGTGTGCCTCCCTTTTTCCACTCATCACTCATGCCTATCCATGCCACTGTTTCTTTTTTTTTTTTTTTTTTTGTTCTTCTTCTGTCTAAACCATGTTGGCCAAGTTTTCTTTTTCACCCTTTCATGTTGTTTGTTGTCCCTGCTATACGTCATAAGTGGCTCTTCTTGTTTTACACTTTTTTTCCGTGTAAATTATTACATTTTATACGAATTATGCCTTTTCTTTTATAGAAGCTGCCTGCCTGCCTGCCACACCCAGTTTCGTATTGTTTGATATATAATGTAGAAAAAGCGTATTAGTAAGCCATTAATGTGATTAAAAAAACAGCCACGGTAGTAATTCATAATTGGTTTTTTTTTATTATAAATAAATAAATAATAAAAACTGGGTAGATTTGAATGAAAAATTTAGTAGCTGGCTAGATTGATTATCTTGTGTCATGATCATGAGGTACAGTTTGCTTGCTTAAGATCCAAAACAAATAATATAGATAGGTGCAGTGCAGAGAGAGACTGCAGTGACAGGGCAAAAGCTGGTGAAATCACATGATCCATCTCATTAAAGCTACTATTTATTGGATTTTATATAGGGCAAAGCCAAACCCAGCATCACATGTGTATGCTGCTTTCTGCGATTGCTGCAGATCAACTATATATTTCATACCACCAACAACGTTGCTTCAACGAATTGAAAGCAGAATTGAAATGGAATCTTGAAGTCACTGGCCAACAAATTTGAAGAAATTGAACCACAGCACCGGGCCTTTGTTTGGGCCTTTGTGTTGGACGTATATTTTAGAGGCACCACTGCACTGCTTTTAGCCATTCCAAAGAGTTGGCAAACAATGCACAACTATCATAGGCTTATATTTTTTCCACCAAAGAAAATCATAGGCTTATAGATGCTTTTGACCCATCTAAGGCCCCGTTTGGGATTGCTTTTTTTGGCCAAAAACCTGCTTCACTTTAAAGTTAAGCAGTTTAAGGTGTTTGGTAAAAATAAAATATCCCGATTATTTTAAAAGTAGTGGCCTTTTGACAGCAGCTTTTAAAAGTAGACTCTGGGTTGCTTTTCAAAGTTGCTTTCAAAAAAAGCAGAGATGAACTTTTAATGAATTTTTTTCATTCCCAAAATACCATCATTCATTTTAAAAAATGACACCACCTCCACTTCCACATCCAACTCCACCACTTGCACCACCACATTCACTACCTTCACCACCACCACCACCACATCCTTCTCCTCCTCATCCTCCGCCACCACCACCACAACCACCACCTCCACCACCTCCTCCACCTCCACCACCACCACCACCACCACTACCACCACAACCACCTCCTCCTCCAAAACCTCCACATCCACTACCACCTCCACAACCAACACCACAACCACCACCATGCTGCCACTACCACCACCACCACCACTACCACAACCACCAACTCCACCTTCATCACCACCACTACCTCCACTCCATCACTACCACTACCACCACATGATTAGTACATAACACTTTTAACATCATGTCTATTTTAGTCATTATTCATAGTTACAACAATTTTATATTAAAATTTACCAAACGGTTTTGACACTGCTTTTTGTACTAACAGCACTTTAAAAATATTGTTTACCAAACATGGAGCTGCTTTACTTTACAGCTAATTATTTTCAAAGCACAACAGAAGCAACTTCTTTTAAAAGTGACAGCAGTCCCAAACTAGGCCTAAACCCTACCTCATTGAGGTTTTCCAAGAAGATTACTCTCAACAAGTCTCGCCTCTAGTGATTACACATCAAAATTCATAACAAACTACAAATATAACATATTTCTTTAAAGTTGTAAAATCAAACGGGTACATGGGGCAAGGGAATGACTGATAGAGGCTTGCAAATGCAATATCCAAAAACTGATAGAGGCTTGCAAATGCAATATCCACAAACTGATAGAGGCTTGTAAATGCACAGACAGAATTTCGGCCCTACACTCGTGCCTTGTAGTTCTGCAGGTGTCTATCCCCAAAATACAACTATCAACAATTTGAAATTCGGGCCCTTGAATTTTGAACTATGGCGAACTATATTTGTTCTTTCTCTCTCAATTAGTGAGTGATTTCGTGCGCGATGATTCAGTCCTACTTCTGTAATATGGTTGGCTATGACCTCTAGATAACCTTTCATGAGCAGTTGCAACTGCTGTAAAAAGATATGTTTAATCTGATTTTTGAATGTAATCATCAAAGTCCAAAAGCCCTGTAGAAATGTGACTCAAATTTCTGCCAATTTTGTCGTGTGACCAAATATGCAAAAATATAAGGGCTCAAATGTCTGCCCGTTTCGTCATGAGACAAAATCTGCAGAAATGTGAGGGCTCGAGGTTCTGCCTATTTTGTCTTGAGACCAAAACTACAGAAAAATGCTTTTATTCAATTTGGGCCAAAAGTCAATGCTCAAGGCCCAAGCTATAAGCCTAATTGCAGCCAACCCAAGTCCAATCCATTTTAATAATAGAAATGGACTAAAGCTTATAAAGTGTGTTAAGTTCTTGTGCTCAACCAACGGGTGACTAAGACAAGCACTAGTTTTCTATTCAAACTCCAATAATACCCCACATTTGAATAGAAAATAAGTGTAAAGACCTGAGAGAGAAAATCATATGAGAATTGCATCGGGAGAGGTGTCTTTTGGACTTGAACCTACCCTGGTGAAGACTTATTGGGTTTACAAGATGATGTAGTGAATATGTAATCTTGAACTGTTCACCCTAGGAGTAAACTAAGACAATACGTCTCACACAAATCAAAACCGAAGCCGAGCCAACAAGCATTAAACCAACGCCTTCAAATCACTGAGAAATCGGTGTAGGTTGGTTCGGTTTCACCGAGAAAATTGGTGGCGGCGTTGATGGGGAAACTAGTGGAGAGAGAGAGAGAGAGAGAGAGAGAGAGAGAGAGAGAGAGAGAGAGAGAGAGGGGGCTTGGAATGAACTAGCTTTGGCTAGATCTTGTCACGCCCCGAACCTGGGGGTCGGTGGAAACCCCGCGCCCGGTGCGTGAGAAAGTAAAATAAAATAAAAAGAAGCCGAAACATGAATTTAAAATAAACTTCTCTTATAAAAATATATCCAAAATCTTATAATTTTACGATAAATAAATAAAGCGCTATCACTCTTATCTAATTCAGCCTCAACTGATTTAGTCCTTGTCTTGCCTACTAATTTATCTGAAAATTTAAACGGGGTGAGGGATAAGAAAATTTAAACGTTTTCTTATCTTTTATGATTTATTGACACTTTTTAATTGATGTGATTGTCCACTTCATCTGCAACATAAGGTGATACGAAAATGTGGCAAGTGTAGCATTACTCTTTTAATATATTTATAAAAAAATTCTTTAAGAAGCCTTTGTGTGTGTGTGTGTGTGATTGTTTTAAGAAGCCTTTAATATACTAGTTTTGTAATTATTACACAAGAACTCAAGTTGGTCTCGTGTTGTGATGGGAAGTTTTGAAGGGTGGTGGAGGTCAGAGTTTAGATTCCTCTTGGCTCTCCAACCTTTAAATTTTCAGGTATTTTATGCGACTTATTTGGTTTAGGTGAATTGGCAGTCATTAGATTCTGGAATCGTGAACTGGACCAGTTAGGCAGATTTGATTCGGTTCACCACTGAAATTTATATTAAAGAGATAAAAAAATTAACCGGATTGATCGATCTGGTTTGGTCGGTTCATTGTTCACAAATGCCCAGCCCTAATTTAGACTATTGCTTGTAAATTTTTTTTATTATAAAAAAATCCAACAAAGTTATGAATTCAAATTTTGAGTGTTCAGAGTTGGCGAAAAAATTATTTTTGTCCAAGTAATACATGAATATTTTTATTTTTTAGGAGAAAAATTTGAGTTTAGCCCCATATACATTGGAGATGGTCTAAGGTCGATAGGTTTTTAAACTTAAATTTATTTTAATTCCAACAAATAAGATATAGAGTCAATATGTATAAATTAAAAAATTACTCTATTGCATCTACAGAAATATATAAAACCACAACTTCATCATTGTTGGTGAAAACATTTGACAATTATATTAAAAGTTATACAAAATATATATTGAAGGTTAAAATAATAAAATAAAGCAAATTAACTTCTCAAATTTATCAAACGGTTTGGCATTATTTATTTCATAGAAGCTAAAGGTTGTCTAACTACAAATTTGACCCTTTTGTTGTTGTTGTGAGAATCAATACTTCATTCATAAACTCAAGAGATTTAACCCTCCTTGTGATGAGAGAGACGTAAATTGGTCTAGACTTTTCGCCCTACCATAACGTTTGCTTTATATTTTCAATTTTTTTCTTTCTTCTAGATACTCATTCTCCAATATTTTCAATTGAAGTTCTCATGTTCCATGAATAATACATACTTCACAAATATTCCAATCAATATATAGTGTGAAAGATTGCTCCAAAATTAGATATGCTTGACTTGAAATAGAGATATCTTCGTAAATACAACAAATCCACGATAATTCATGGTTTTCATATTTTATCACAAAATAAGAACTTCAAGAACACGTTACATAAACCACTCACCTCGATAATGAGAGCCCTTAAAATGAATTAGCAAGACAACCCATCTACCTATCTTCATGTACTATCACCCAAACCAAGCTCCAAGAGTTTCATTACCGCTCTCTCTCCTTCTTTCTAATTTCTCATGTTTTGAACTATAAGGTTATGCTCTTATTTATAGTGTTTATAGGGATAGGATAAACTTCAATATTAAAAGGATAAGAACATCCAAGTTTATCCAAAAGATAAGTATCTTAACAAGATAAGATCATCTAAGTTTATCCAAAAGATAAATATCTTAAAAAGATAATATCGTCCAAGTTTATCCAAAAGATAAATATATTATTTTATCCGTTTAAAATACGGGTATTCACATATCTGGCCATAAGGCAACAACGGCGACGGAGGGAGGAGGAGAGTGGAGAAGAAAAGATTAGGGGAGGGAGAGAGAGAGAGAGAGAGAGAGAGAGAGAGAGAGAGAGAGAGAGAGAGAGAGAGGAGAGGAGAGGAGAAGGAGAAACGCTAAGAAGAGACGGAGGGAGAATGACATATAGAGTTACAAAGGCTGTGGAGAGAGTGAGTGAGAGAGTGACCATTGATGAATGATGAAGATGAGTAGGTTAGGTTAGGATTATAAGTTTTAACCCTAACTATTTTAACATGAATAATGCTACTCTTACTACATTTGTATACCACATTCTCATACCACTTTATGTGGCAGATGAGGTAGACAACACATCAATTAAAATTAATTTAACGTTTTCTTATCTTTTATGATTTATTGACACTTTTTAATTGATGTGATTGTCCACTTCATTTGCAACATAAAGTGATATGAAAATGTGTGATATAAATGTGGTAAGTGTAGCATTACTTTTTTATATATAATATATAAAATATAATTCAAAAATTCTTTAAGTTTTTTTTTTTTTTTTTTTTTTTTGTTTTGTTTGTTGTTTTAAGAAGCCTTTAATATACTAGTTTTGTAATTATTACACAAGAACTCAAGTTGGTCTCGTGTTGTGATGGGAAGTTTTGAAGGGTGGTGGAGGTCAAAGTTTAGATTCCTCTGGCCCTCCAACCCTTAAATTTTCAGGTATTTTATGCGACTTATTTGGTTTAGGTGAATTGGCAGTCATTAGATTCTGGAATCGTGAATTGGACCAGTTAGGCAGATTTGATCCGATTCACCATTGAAATTTATATTAAAGAGATAAAAAAAAATTAACCGGATTGATCGGTCTAGTTTGGCCGGTTCACAGTTCACAAATGCCCAGCCCTAGTTTAGACTATTGCTTGTATTTTTTTTTATTATAAAAAAATCCAATAAAGTTACGAATTCAAATTTCGAGTCTTCAGAGTTGGCGAAAAAATTATTTTTGTCCAAGTAATACATGAATATTTGTATTTTTTAGGAGAAAAATTTGAGTTTAGCCCCATATGCATTGGAGATGGTCTAAGGTCGATAGGTTTTTAAACTTAAATTTATTTTAATTCCAACAAATAAGATATAGAGTCAATATGTATAAATTAAAAAATTACTCTATTGCATCTACACAAATATATAAAACCACAACTTCATCATTGTTGGTGAAAACATTTGACAATTATATTAAAAGTTATACAAAATATATATTGAAGGTTAAAATAATAAAATAAAGCAAGTTATCAAATTTATCAAACGGTTTGGCATTATTTATTTCATAGAAGCTAAAGGTTGTCTAACTACAAATTTGACCCTTTTGTTGTTGTTGTGAGAATCAATACTTCATTCATAAACTCAAGTGATTTGACCCTCCTTGTGATGAGAGAGACGTAAATTGGTCTAGCCTTTTCGCCCTACCAAAACGTTTGCTTTATATTTTCAATTTTTTCTTTCTTCTAGATACTCATCCTTATTTTCTCATATAAGTAAATCATTGTTCTCATCTCATGTATATATTTGTAAGTTTCTAATCTATTATGACCACTGCAGACACATTGGAGCGTTACTGGTATTAAATCGGCTATTATGACCACTGTAGACACATTGGATAGCACTCGTAATCCAATCCGAGCATATAGGCATGGGGATGATCATGTAAATGCGTCACCTTTTGACATGGGAGCTGGTCACATCAATCCAAATAAAGCATTTGATTCTGGTTTGATTTAGGGTAACGATTTCCCCACTCTAATTTTATCCATTTACACTCCTTTTTTAGTTATAAAATGGAGTGGGGAAATCACCACTCTTGATTTATGATGCGACAATACAAGATTATGTTAATTTGTTATGTTCTTTGAGTTATAACCAAGATGAACTCCGGAAAATAACTTCATCAAAAGTCAATAGTAGTTGCTCCAGTCCATCTTCAGATGTTAATTATCCATCAATTATATCCCAATATAATGATACACTAACATTTTTCATGTACTACCGGCCTCATCTTCCAAAATGATGTGTCTCTTTTACTTTTACTTTGTTATGGTTCTGCATTTTCAATGTAAGTTTTGGTTAAGAGGGTTTTTGTAGTTCTATGGATTTCTAAATGTGAAGTTTGTAATTACGTACGTTACCTGCTTGACTTATATTTCCTACTCTTTCATCTTTTCCTCAGTGAGTTCAAGTATTTTTTATCCAGCAAAAAGATATATTCTAAAGTACCTATTTTTCTTGTACTCCTAAAAAATAGATGTTATCCAACTAAAGGACATGCTAGTTGTTTGTTCTACCTCGGAAAATTCATCCACAGCGGCTCGGGGTTGGCTGTGGGATTGTTTTCATGTTGTTTGCGTAGGTGTGCCACCGGAGGCGGAGGCACATGGGGACCAGTTCAGTCACTGGCCTCCACTGAAATTTTATTTTAAAAAAAATTTAGTATGCAAGAGTTGACATATGGGCCAAACAAGAAATCCACAAGAAAGCCCAAGTCCTTGACCATATGAAGTGGCAAAGTCCAGTAGTATTTCAGCGTGGGCCCTATTGATCATCCAAATATCCTAAAATCATACACTACCCATTCTCAAAAGGATTAGAATTATTATTATAATTATATATTGCCTTCTTGAGTAAATCAATAAACCTAAGCCTTTTTTTTCTTTTCTTAGGTCAGAAACACGACCAGACCAACCAGTTGCTTGTGAGCTTTTTTTCTTCTCAAATTCTAATTATATTATCAAGTTATTTTATTTATTTTTTATTTTTAAATTTCTATTGATTTGAATGGGTCTTTCAATTTATGTGTAGATTACCAAAGGTAAAAGGCTTCGGAGATACTTGGTAAATCGCTATTCAACTCAAAGTATGTATTTGTCTATCCCACAAACTAATGTCATTTAATCCACTCAAGAATTTAATTGTTCATATAGTTTGGTTATTTTTGCTTTGTTCAGGTCTTGTGGGGTGGGGTTTGGAGATAATGGAAGATGACGAGGGCAGGTGGGTGATGAGTGGGGCGGCGGAAGCAAAGGCAGCGGAAATTAGAGTTTTCCAGGTGATGAAGACAATGGAGGATACATATGCAGGCAATTGATCCAGTGCGTAAGGTTTTAATATAATTATGCTGACGTGGTAGAATTTTAACCATAAGATTAATTAAATGATTAAGATGATTGTAAGGTTTTAATATAATTATGCTGACGTGGTAGAATTTTAACCATAAGATTAATTAAATGATTAAGATGATTTTAAATGCGTATAAGTGCACCAATGCTAAATATAGACTCGAGATCTCTCCTTTAATTTAATCTAAATTATGAATAGGAGGATTCGAATTCGAATGTAGAATAAGGAACACATCTCCTTTAGCTAACTTGGTAAAGCCATGTATGCATAATCAACTTCATTTATAATTGAAACAACAAACCGTATCGACCTGCCACGCATTCGCAAACATCACATTACCTACCTTAACGTTGGTCCTAAGTCATAAGTCATAAACCGAACTTTGCTCACTGCTCAAAACCCCATCATTTCATAATATCATACAACCCATTGACTTTTGGATACCACAACACACAAACAGCAAAACCCACATCTCACAGTCAACGAACACACCCAAACATGCGTTAGCTGGCGTGGGCCCACCCACGAATAACTCCATTGACTTTCTGCACATAAAACGACATCAAAATTAAACAAAAACAGAAGACTATTATTCTAACTCGCACCTCACCCCCCACTCTTTTTGACTTTTTGCGCGTGCAACCAAGATTTGAACCAGAAGAATCTAATTCTCCATCCACCAACATTAAATTTCGTATCAAAAGATTTGATTAAATTGAATAAATAAATTCAATATATCTAATATTCAAAAGTACCAACAAAATTATATTCCATTTCCTTCTTTCACTTTCACTTTCACCCTTCTTTCTTTCATAATTTACATCGAACCCCTCCCATTCCCATTACACCGTATATTTGATTTTGACATTGGATATTTTTCCCCTTTTGACTTTCCGCTCCGGCGAAGTAACATCCCTTGCAGTGCCACAGCCACTTTGACACGGGGCGCTTTCTACGGTCATGATGGACGCAACATGTGGACCGGAATTCAGGTTCACTGGAAAACAAGGCCCACAGAACCGGCTGTGATGGAAGGGTGAGGGTGACGGTGCTCGCCTTCGTAAGTAACGACGAGCATAGTGGGGTCGTCTTGTGCTCTCTCCACGTGTTTCCTCGCTGGACACCCCCTCACACTGCTACACTTATAATACCCTCTGCAAACAAAAAAGCAAATAAAATATAATTAATAAAAGGAAAAAAGAACATTGAGATCTGTGTTTGACTTTGACTTTGAAAACTTCAACCCGATGTGCGGCTCAGATTAAAAGAGTAGAATAATACCTCGGGTAAGGCGAGCCCTTGATCGGCTTTTGACCATACTTTCTCCAGGAGAATTCATCCGAAGGTATATCGGCGATTTTTGAACTAATCGCCGGCACTCTAATCGTCCTCCTAACCTTAGACTTCCTGCAAATAATTGAAATAAATTTAATTTAATTTAATATTAAAAAAATTCAAAGAAGAAGAAAAATCTTTAGCTGAAAATGCACAAAATCAGTACCTTCTTTTAGAGCAATGGCAGCGGCCGGACGACGACGTTTTAGCTGCGACGTCGTTATCGTGGCACCGTTTCCGGTGAGATTGGGAGAGAGGAGGTTTCCCGGCTGAGAAAGAAGGCGCCGGTGGCGCGAGAATTGACGAGATGGCTTTACCGTTCGAAACGCTGCCGTCTCCGATTGTAATGGAGGACAAAAACGACGACGTTGTGGAGATTGGCGGGGATAGAGTGAGAGAGTCGTCGTTGTTGGACTTAGGGACAGAAAAAGCACTCGAAGTTATCTGAGGCTTGGGTTGGACCGGTTGGACCGGGGTGGAGGATTGATTGGCCGGTCCGCGGCGGAACCGAGCGTGACCGGTCCGGTTCAAGACGGAGATGAGCTGCTTAAAGTTGGAGACGGTTAAGTCGGTGATTTCTCGGCAGTCGAGGGGGGTTTGGGTTTGGGTTTGGGATGGGTTTTGATTCGATAGGACGCGGATCAGGTGGTCCATGCTCTGCAAGCCGGCGGAGGCTGCTTCCTCCATGGCCGTCCGATCGTCCATCCTTGAGAACCCGACGACATCAATAGCCATTGATGCTGGCTTGGCTTTGAAGAGAGAGAGACTCAAGGGAGACTTAAAGAGAGGAGGATGGGTTTGGAATTGGGGGAGACAGAGAAGGGGAAGTGGGGGGTTATAAAAGAAATGGAAAGTAGGTGTGAAAGTCAAAGGTTTGATCTAACGGTGGAGATTGGTTTGGATTTTTTTTCTTCTAAATTTAATTTTGCATGGCACATGATGACATGAAGATAAAATAGGAGCTATTGAGGTCTAAAGGAGCTGGTGATGGGCTCCACAGTCGGGCAAAGGGGGTTCTGCTTGTAAACGCACTGACTGGCTTTTTCAATTTTTGGGAATATCAAATGGTCAAATCCTCAATTTCTTGAAGATTACCATATCTCTTATTTTAATTGCAGATTGTTTCAGAATCATTTAGAGTTAAATATGTGATTTATTATTTGCTTAAGTCAAGTTTGATAGAGCGGATGTGCTCTTAATTCCGCATTCGAATTCGAATTCATTTTTTTATTATTGGTAATTTAGATTAATTTAAAGTAGAATATTGCTTAAAATAAATGTGACTTATTATGGGGTTAAAGGATTTATTCGTAATGTCAAATGGGTGGTTTTGTTTGTGGAATATTAGGGTTGAAAAAGTCCAAGCCAAATTGGTTTTTGTGCAAAAGTAATCAGTGAAGATTCTTGCTCACAGTGAATAAAAGATTATTCTGGCAGTATATTTTTGTAGGTGGGCAAAGGCCAAAGGCGTTCTCAGTTGCTTATGTTGACTTGTTCATCTACTCAAATCAAGTAGATGTTTAAATATTTAACCAAAGCACATTTGAATCCAGCAGTCTTCAACCCAATAAACAATAATCATTAAGAACAAAACAATAACCATCATGCATGTGTTTGCAAGTTGCAAATAAACAAAGCAAAGAAAAGTAACTCCACCATCTTATGTATTTAGCCTTTACCTAGTTGTACATTTTTATAATTGGCTATAAAATGTTGATGTGTGTAGGATCTATCATAGAACCTATAGATTAATGATTGAAAATCATCTATGTAAGCTTAGGCGATTATGCGTACAACTTGCGTCATTCTCTCACACACACACACTAATATTATCAAGATTGTTATAGGGGTTCGAATTTGAAATCACTAATTTACAAATCAATGCTATTTTTCATTGGATTAGATCCCGTTGGTTATTTTAACGTATTTTTAATCATTCTAAAAGCACTGTTAAACTTGTAAACTTGTCAATGAATAAACTATTTCCTTTCTTGGTTTGGTGTTGATAATTGAAGAGACTTTAATGTGAATTGACTTTATTTTTCTGTTGCAAAACTTAGAGTCAAAGGCTAGTTGGTCTGCTCTCTACAATTTGATGAGCAAATGCGAACATGAAAAACGCTTATTGTTATTCTTTTCACCCATCACGAGTATTTGACCAATTTCAGAACTTTCGTCATCCTTCCACGCAATACATAAACCCAAATTCCAAACTAAACGCTACGTTTCATGTATGAATTAGAAATGCGCTGGTGGTGGCTGGTGGAGAGGGGCCCACGAATTTGAAAATCTTTGACAACCACGACGAAGTAAACGTGATAGAGCAGGAACCTAGGTGCCGGGTGGGGCCCGCTAGGTGACTAACGTTTCGTCTCCGGTTCGTTTTTCGTTTGCCGGGTTTGACATCTTTTTTTTTTAGCGAGTGAAATTCTTTGCTTTATTTTGGGTTGGGACTTGGGGGACTTTTGTTAAACCGTCCGATGAGTCTTCGCTCATCCAACGGCCGCGTAGCACTGTTAGTGGTTGACCAAAGAAATAATTAATTATTCTAATGAATGCGCCTATGAAGTGGAGATTTTCTTTTCGGACGCGTGCTTAAGAATTTCAACCATTTGAGAGACAGGTAGAAATTTGGCGTCAAAAGAATATATGCATGGTCGAGTAAGAAGGGGGCCGTGGGTTTCTTAATCAAATCTTAATTATTAAATAATCACAATGGCCATTGACCAAAAAAAATTAATAATCACAATGCTCGAGGCTTTCTCTTGTTCTAATCTAATCCATCATTTGTGAAATATATGATGAAGAAAAATTATTATACCTAGTGAGTGCCAAAAGAAATTATTATTCCTAAAAGAATTATTTATACTAACACCCCTTTTGAGATTTTTGGCTTTTTCACAAAATCTCTAAGATTTTTGAAATTACATGAACACCCCCTCTAGTTTCAGTTTGGTTTCACAAAACCCATTTTCTATTGATGAATTTATACACACAAAAAAAAATATTTGTTCAAAAGACAAAATTGGTCTTTGAGATTAGATTGCATGTATATTAATTGAGGTTAATTTTGTATTTGCATAAGTTTTTCTCAATGAAATTATCAGTTTTTGGACGGACAATCAACAAAAAGAGGTTTTGTGAAAACAAACTGAAACCTCAGAGGGTGTTCATGTAGTTTTGTGAAAACACCAAAATGCTGAGAGAGTGTTAGTGTAAATAACTCTTCTTAAAATTAAATATTTTTATATTATTTTTTTCTTTGCAAAGAGAGAAGAAGAAAAAAAAAAAAAAAAAAAAAAAACTTTCTGTTAATGAAAAGATAATGTATAATCTGACAGCCCCTTAAACAACATGAAGGGCAAGTTTGCCATTGCTATGTTGTGAAAATAATCGCTATCAAATTTGCTGTGAGAGAAAGCAGTTTGGCGTTTGGTAAATTTTTTGTTATTTTGGCATTCTGTAAACTTTTTGTTAGTTTGGCGTTCGGTAAACTTTTTGTTAAAAGTCTTGTTGGAACTGATTCCCGCATAATCATTAAATCCATCACCTCTTCAAAAATGATTCCCGCATGATCAGAAAATGAAAGCACCTTATTAGCTGCTTTCCCTTATAAGCAATGCTAAATGGGCACCAAACAGAATCCCAATTTTTAACAATAAAGTTTAAAAAAAAGAAAGAAAAAACCAACATTAGATATTCAATTCGCCATAAATGCATATATTGTATTTCTTTCACTTGGTCAAACTAGAAGAAAAAAACAATCAAATTATGATTTTGCGCGTCTCAGCTCTTCATCTTTAGATTTTATTCCATAGTTGTAATGTGAACATTTTCCCTCATAGTCTAAATCACAACTAAGGAAATTGAGCAATACTGGACTTGGCTGCTCACGTTCGGCTGTTGACCCAATTTGAACATCCTCTAGACCCAAAATTTACGAAAAATCATTCTATTTTGAAAAATGCACTAAAAAAGAATACACACTTTTTATAACATGCATTTTCATTTATGACTTTAAATTCACAATTTGACGTCAAGGAAAAAAAAATCATTTCTAAGTTAATGCTACTTCATAATTTCAATTTAACTAAAGTAAGTCAAAATTGAAATTATGATATGGGACTCACCACCTTTAACAATGAAAACTGAGAACTCAGAACTGAAAAATGGAATGGTTATGAAATTGTGAAAACCTGTATTTTAAAAATTTATGTGTTGGAAATTAAATGTTTTGCTATCTATTTAGTTTATAATTTATACATATTTAAACTGATTATATATGGTTGTCTTGTTACATGTTATACTTTCATAGATATTATCATGAATAAGTATATGCTTTAAATAAATATCTCGTTGCACCTCCTGTATGTTAATACTTGGTGGCTAAGTTTAAAGGATTGTAGTGATCGACTTTGTTCATATTAATGATAGACACGTCTACTTTATTATAGTCAACCTAAGAGCACTATCACCTTGTGAGTTGTCACCTTCTGCTATAATTTCTTATATCTGGCAGCATTACATTCATATTTACATGCCAATTGACACCACTTGCCGACATTTCCTTGATGTCATCTTTAGCTGACTCTTATTTGTACTATAAATAGGAGCTACTTCACTGTTAATTCAATACAACTGCTTTGAGAGATTGCATGCGGCAAATGCAAGGTAATAAAGAGATGCAAGGAAAGATGATATTGGAGGAGATACAGAGCTTTGCTTGTGTTTTAGGAGCTATACTTTGGAATCGAGGTAGGGGATTTCTTGGGGGACTTTATGAAGATTAATTTAATTAAATTTCGTGAGCATTAAATTATGCATGATATTATAGTTTGGTTGGTATTCTTTGTTATTGGGTGTTTACGTGTTGTTAATTATCATTATATTATTTTATTAATATTGACATGTTCATATGTTATCGGATAGGGCTGGAGTTCTTGGGTTGATAAAGAAAGTATGGAAAAAAGGGTAATGAGAAAGATCTTTTGTGTAATTGAGTCTGACCATTGTAGGTACTAAGTTTAGGCGAGCCTGTGTGCAAAATAGAATAGGATATCGATGGTATAATTGTCGATTTGGTGATTTGGGCTTGGAGATCAATGGCTTAGATAAGATGACTAACAAAAGGGGAATTATGGGATGATTAAGATGGGTGTTAGTTTATATACTGGGGCATTCATAATCACAATGAAAAAGTGCATGGTATGAGACATGCAGATTTGTTTGCCCTATTATATAGATTAACGAGTTGGGTAGAATTGAAGCTCATTCATGCATTATTATATTTTATATGTTATGTGATTGCACATCACTTAATTTAGTTATATCAATTTACTGTGGTAAGGTCTCATGTCCTTACTAAGCGGTGGTTGCTCATCCCTCACCCTGTTTAATTTTTCAGATGAATTAGTGTGTAAGACAATGACTAAACCAACTGAGGGTGATAAAGCATTTTTATAACATAAGTTAATTTTAAATCATATTTCGACTTCCTTTTATTTTATTTTCTTACATACTAGGTGTGGGGTTTCCACGACCCTTGGGTACGGGGCATGACAAAAATGGTCACTAAGAGTTTCTTGTTGCTATCCCTTTATGAACTATTACTCTTCTTTATTATACAATATGAATTTACCATTACATTCCACATCAATCTGTTTTCCTTGTACGATACATCTTTTGCTCTTATTATTGTTAAAAATTTCTAGTTTACATACAGAGAGCTTCAGTTAAGAAATCTATCAAATAAGTTTTTTTAAGGGACATCATTGTAGGGCCCACCCACATTATATTTTAATGACATGAACCGTATATTTTTCCGGTATTCATTCAAAGATTTTCTCCGTATACTTTACTTGAATCCGAATCCATTTGACAACTCAATCAAATGGTTGTTATTTTAATATTTTCTTGATGCACTGTGTTCGTTAATTTTGTTAGTCACAACTAGACGTCTTAGTAGTTCCCAACTTGTCTAATTTTTTTGTAAAAATGATTTGTAAATGAAAACTTGAAAAATAGATGATTTAGATCGTTGTCAAGGATTAAAATATCGGCCGTGCAGATAATATCGGGCCTCCAATTTACGGATATTTCGAGGGATATATCGTTATCGTTTTGGGTATCGGGAAAAAATCAACAAAAATGACAGATATAGGCATTGAAACACATAATTTTGATGTAAAACTTTCATAGATGTTATGTACATTGTCAATGAATGTATTGAACAAATAAAACTCAAAATTTACTAATAATAAGATATATATATATATATATATGATGAAATATAAGTGGTATGTAATGCGCGTTAATGAAAAGTTTGAAAATAAAAAGTTGATTAGAATGAATAAACCATGCATAAATCCATAGTTTATTTGAACATTGGATTACAATTTAGATGAGTGTCCAATTACATAAATGAAGAGCTCCTATGAGGTTCAAACAATGTGGAACAACCATCTAGATTCATACAATAATCATACCAAGTCATGTGACCCGAGTAGTTTGTAAGCTATGTTTGAACATGGTGCACATATGTCTCTCTTGAGCTCCCTACTGTCCTCCCATATATGGGATAGTTAGGATTAACCCAACTAGTAAGTCCATAATATATTTCATCATCTTGAGCTACATATCTAGTTCTACTATAATCAGACATGACATAACCATAGCCATCATAAGATTCATTTGAGTTAGTACTAGGTCTAGATTCTTTTTATGCATACTCTAAAACATGCATACTCCAAAACATCTTTTGAATTGAATATTGCCAAAAGCCTTCACACATATATCTAATCAATGCACATATACCTCCAAAAAATCTTTTCAGTTTCAATTTGCTTCAAAATTTTTGAATTTTTTTGGGTTTTGTTATGGGTATCGGGAAATATCAGGAAATATCGGGAAATATCGGCAAAATATCGGGGATATCGCACTTATCGGGGATATATCGTCGATATCGGGGAAGATATGGCCTTACCCCCCAATATCGGTGTCGACAGTTCAAAATATCGATATATCGGCCGATATATCGGTGTATCGGCCGATATTTCAATCCTTGATCGTTGTAAAAGAAAATTTATTAAGCCCCTATATTTATACATATAATCACACTCTATAAAATTATTGAAAAAATAGATGATTCATATCGTTGTAATAATACTTTTTTTTGGGTCAAAATCGTTGTAATAATATAGACACAAAAAAAATGTAATTTTTGCTTATTGCGTGCATATTGACTGAACATGAGGAAAAGAAAGACAATTCAACAACTTAAAAGAAAAGACAAATTTGTGAATCTTGACCAAGTGTAAAAAGAAGAGAAGAAGGGAAAAACATATTTTATAATGAATAAATTAAATAACACAACAAAACAAGGCTTCCTTCCTTGCATTGCATTCTTCCACGTGCTCTCTAGTCTCTACCATGACTTGACTTATTACAAAGATGATTTGCTTGCTTTGCTTAGTATGGAAGAAAATACAAAAAATCATGCTCTTGCCACGTGGCATGCTTCTTGCTTTGCATTTGTGTTGTAACGTGAATTGACTTACGACGTACACATTCGCTTTGCCAACCGGGTCAAACCCGACCCCTTATACAACTTACCAACCCAACCGACTTCTTAAAATGTTGTTAATGGGTGGGTTAGCTATTTTAATGTGTATTTTTATTGTTGTCATGCAACTAAATTCATAAAGAATTGAATTTTTTTAGATATTAATAGGTTAATACATACTGGGCTATATTTGAAAGAAGACAAATATATAGGTTTAATATTTTTTTAACCCAAAGAGCTCACTGGCCCACTGTAGCCTTTGTGGTAGTTCCGCCATGCCCCTTTCTTTTCTTTGCACAATCTAAACACTTGTGCATTTTAGACAAACAACAGAACTTTTGCTTTTTAAACAACCCTACTAATACCAAAACTCAAACCGATCGATCATTCAATGCATTATTAATTAATTTTCAGTTGAATGCTCACATTATTGACCACCAAATTAATCCAATGATTTTGAACGAGCGAAACTGCTATGAAAACAATTGATCACTCATAGTTTGTTTTTCCCTGCATGAGAGAATGATGCTAATGGGGAAACCTACTTTGACTATATTAATTCCACCATTAAAAACTACCTATAAAACTCCACCATTAAGCAAAAACCAAAATCAATGAACCTCTAAAACTAATTACAAAACCTAAAATGCGATGAGAGAAAATAATCCCATCTTCCTAAATTATAACAACATTCCTAAAGCACCTAAGCTCCACCATTACGGAAGGGTTGGGTTCATAGGATGGCATCAATTTTCATTAGTAGGAGTCCTTAGGTATTTAACTCGTTACAAAAGTATATATGTCATCGCATCAAAACCTGAAATTTACTTCAACAAAATGAAGATAAATATTACTAAATCAAAAGTTAGTTGGTAAATTAGATTTAGAAACGCAAATGAAGTTACAATCTAAAATCAATTTGGTTCAGGACCTAAACTCTAATTGCCCTTAAACAGGAGTGAGATTATGATCAGTAATCAACTTGAGTCAAATATATGTCTCAGAAACTTGATACATATTAAGAAACTCAGATTCTCCCAGTGATTTTCTCTTCCTTTTTTTTTTATGGGAAATCCTTCTTCTTGTTGTTCCTTTTCTTGCTCTATTCTTTACCTATTAGTTTCATTTTCTTTAATTTAAGCTGATACGGAGCATCCAAGGCTATATACAGAAAACTTCTGCAACACTCAACAGGAACAATGCCTCTATAATCCAACCCATCCACTCGTATTTAGCATAAACTCTCTCACTCGTAATTATAGACAATGTGTCCAATTTGCAATATTACTTTATTTTTCACAAATTATAGATGTCTTTTATGTATTAAACAAAAAGAAAAAGGAAAAAGAAAGATATATACCAGCTAGCTAGCAAGCCTTCTCTCTCTCTCTCTCTCTCTCTCGCTCTCTCTCTCTCTCTCTCTCTCTCTCTCTCTCTCTCTCTCTCTCAGAAGAGCATCTCCAGCGCTCTACCCAAAACCGGGCAAAAGGCTGCCTTCACGAGCCCAAGGAGCTCCAGCGTGCAAGATTGAGCCCGGGCAATCGCTGGGTCCCACCAACCCGGGGAGGCCCTAGGGCAAGTCTCGCTTGGGCTTCAGCCCGAGTTTTGTGACGTCAGCGCATGGTAATTCAAATTTTTTTTTACTGTTGGCGTGTGAATTACATGCACCAATGGTAAAAAAATTTAACTTCCGCACGCTAACGTCACCCCTGATAGAATCCAATGGGCATTTGCCACATGTTGCGACAGGGACTCTCCGATCGTTTTTTTTCCAAAAATCTGACGGTAAAAAAATTGCAAAAAAATTCGAAAAAATTCTGATTCTTTTTTTAAAAAATACCAAAAAATTCTGTATTTTTTTCCCTATAAATACCTAACCATTTTATTTACTTTCCACACCAAATCTTCATACAATTTCTTCTCCATCCAATATTTTTTACTCTCCACTCACATTTTTCACTTTCCACACCAATTCTCCATACAAACTCTTCTCCTTCCAATATTTTTTACTCTCCACTCACATTTTTCTACTACTTTCCATTTGTATAAAAAAAAACAAATGGCATCTTCTGTCGAAGTTGGAGGCTCGTGGTCAACTCAGGAAGATATTGCGTTGTATCAGTCTTGGGTGAACGTTAGTCATGACCCTATCACGGGTAGTGAGATGAAGTTCCATCATATGTGGAGCAAAATTCATGGAGAATTTTGTCAAAGATCGGGTTCCATTCGGACCGAAATGGCCTTATCTAGTAGATGAAAACTTTTGAATAAAGAGTTAGGGAAATGGAGAAATGCCTTGACAAAAGCAAGGGAGAACATTCGAAGCGGTCAAAATTTTACCGATGAGATAAAATATTTATAATTGCCATTTTAATCAATTTAATGTAACTTTTTTTTTATTGTATATTCTATTTATTTTTCTTGCATAATCTTTTTTTTTCTTTGTAATTTCCAATTTGTCTATATTTTCTTGCATAATCAATTTTATTCTTGCATTTCAAAATAGTTTATATTTTCTTGCATAATAATTTTTTTTTTCTTGCACTTCCAATTATTTATTTTTAATAGATCATACAAGCACAAATGTGGTTCGGTGCCATGGGGCAAGGCAAAAAAAGTTTCGTGCATTTCCAATGTTGGGAAGTTGTGAAGGATTGTTCGAGATTCAAAATTATTCCCACCGGTTCGCCGGTTGTGTTGAATGAGACGCCGCTCCACGATTCGACATCAACCGATTCGCCATTGGACTCCCCAATGGAAACGGAGCCACCACTCCCACGTCCGTCGAGACCTATTTGGAGAAAGGCGGCAAAGGCCAAGAGAGGGGGCACTTCGAACAATGAATGTGTACAATTATTGGAGCAAATAGCTAAGAACACCTCACTAAGAATTGAGAGAGACTTGAAAAGAGATGAAATAGACGTGGCATGAGAGGAAGCATTTGTTATTCAAAAGCAGAAGGCACAAGAAAAAGACATGGATGATAGAGAGATGAAAATCATGGCCATGGATACGAGCCATATGTCTCCTGAAACAAAGGTCTATTGGAAGCTAAGACGAAGGGATGTGATGAGAAGAAAACTTTTCGGACGACAGACCTAGCAATACGGATTGGTTAAATGATGAAAACCATTAGGTTGTATTGAAACACCTTTAACATATGTTGTATTGTTGTATTATCCTTTAATTTGTTGTATTGTTTCCTTTTTATTTAATAAAAAAAGCATTAAATAATATGACTATTTATTAAAAACATTTGAGCATCAAAACAAAGATTAATTAAAAACAAACCTTAATTTATTGCAAACAACACCCAAAACAAACCATACATAAAAGCTTAATAATAATAAAAAGCATAATTCCAAAAAACACCACACACAAAATAAAGCATAATTGAAAACAAAGCATAATTCCAAACAAAGCATAATTCCAAACAAAGAACTAATCTTGACTTCATCTAGTGTGATTGCCTTTCATCTCCCACAAGTGCTCGATTAAGTCAACTTGACGTCTCTCGTGAACATATGAAGATTGCATTTCTTGATAACGATCAATCATGGGGTTGTTGAATCGACCATCCCGAACTAACAGTTCGGGCTCCATTGGTAGTCCATTTGGTCCTATCGGCCTTTCATATATTCTTGTCAATGTCGTGTTCATGGGATCGGGTTCAAACACCTCTGGAGCATCGTAGTCATACTCATCCTCCACAATCATGTTGTGGAGGATGATGCAAGTCATCATAATACTCCACATCACCTCCTCATCTAGCATCCAAGCAGCACCCCTAATAATTGCCCAATGAGCTTGCAAGATACCGAAACACCTTTCCACGTATTTCCTGTAACCTTCTTGAAATGAAGCAAAGCTTCTTTCCTTCTCGGATTGGGGATTCGGAATTGTTTTCACGAATGTTGTCCACCTAGGATAAATTCCGTCGGCAAGGTAGTACGCACCAGAGTATACGGTATTGTTGATTTGGTACGTGATCTGAGGGGAATGACCTCACAATACCTCGTCGAACACCGGGGATTGACCAAGGACATTGAGGTCATTCTGAGATCCAGCAACCCCAAAGAAGGCATGCCAAACCCAATAATCGAATGAAGCTATGGCTTCCAAAATTATACTTTTTTGGCCCTTCCGATTCCCGTACTCTCCTTACCAAGCAGCAGGACAATTCTTCCACTGCCAGTGCATGCAATCGATGCTTCCAATCATTCTTGGGAAACCTCGCGCCTTGCCTTTTTGTAGAAGCCTTTGCAAGTCCCTCGGCCTGGGTTTGCGAAGGTACTCCCTCGTGTATAAATTTTCCACTGCATCACATAATCTCACCAAACACTCTAGGATAGTAGATTTTCTTATCCTTACAATCTCATCCACCTGCTCTGCAGATGCCTTATAAGCAAGTATCCGCAAAGCAGCTGTAAGTTTTTGCTCCGGGATAAGACCCAAAACTCCAACAACATCATGCTTTTGAATGAAGTATGTGTCGTAGTTACAAATATCATGCATGATTTTTTGGAACAAATGTGGCTGCATTCTATATCTCTCTCGAAACTTATGTTCAGGATATAACGAATTTGGGATAAAGTAATCCTCCAAGAGATTCTTACCCCCGAGACTCCCTACGTCTGTCCACATTCGGGGTACGGCGACGGTGTTGCCTTGATTGATTAAGCATACACACCGTTGCTGCAAGCATTTGTTCCTCTTCTTCATCGGCGTCCCTATCTTCTTCAGCACGTTTACGCCGGATTTCTTTCCTTTCTTTCTGTTGCCTCTCCAACACCCTCATCAAGTTTGACATTGAGAGTAGAAAGTGTTTTGTAAAATCTGAGAAATGAAGGAATAGATAAGAGATGGTGTGAGAGGTATGAGTTGAGGGTGTAGTTTTATAGAGGGCTTCAGAAGATAGAGATGACACGTGACACAAATTTAGAGGGTGAAAATCTTATCTGAAATTTGAGATTATAATTTTTAAAAAATATATGAAAATCTTATCTGACATGGGACACGTGACACAATTTTAGAGGGTGAAAATCTTATCTGAAATATGAGATTATAATTTTTTTTTTAAATATATGAAAATCTTATCTGACATGGGACACATGACATAATTTTAGAGGGTGAAAATCTTATCTGAAATATGAGATTATAATATTTTTTAATGAATATCTGAAAATTTTATCTGGAATAAGACACGTGGCAATCAAGATTCTCATCTGAAAATCTTTTTTGAAAAATAATGGACACGTGACAACCAAAAATCTTATCCGAAAATTTAATTACAAAACATTATCAAAATTAATGGTTTAAAGTGTAAAAAAATAGGAATAAAGTACAATGAATAGTATATGCCTTAGACTTGCCCTAGACTTAGCCATCATGGGTGGAACCACAAATGGCAAGGCTGACACTATTCACATGAATAGTGGCTGCCCTTGTTTGCCCTTGCCCTAAACTTAGCCCTTATGGGTGGAGATGCTCTAAATGCTCGACAGTCTCAAAACAATTTTGCTCTTGGTCTCGTGACGACATTGTTCGTCTATCAACCAACCCCACAGTTTCTCAATTACCACAATTAATCCAATCTCTTGCTTCGTTTATTTTTCCCCAAAAACATAAACAAAACCTCTCATTCTCTCTCTAACCTCCTCATGAAAATAACCACAAATTAAACCTTCCTCCACCCAATTCTCACTTTAAACAAAAAAACCCGTCTCCTCATTTTTTTTGAGAAAACACAGCCAGAAAACTAATAACCATGATAACTGGCAAGGACGTATATGAAGTTTTTGCAGCCATTGTCCCTTTATACGCGGTTATGATCTTCGCCTACGGCTCCATTCGGTGGTGGAAAATCTTCACACCAGAATCAATGCTCCAGCATAAACCCTTCGTAGCGCTTTTGGCCATCCCATTGCTCTCATTCCACTTCATCTCCTCCAACAATCCTTACGCCATAAACTACAAATTCCTCATCGCCGACTCCCTCCAAAAAGTAGTCATCCTGGTCGCCCTCTTCCTCTGGCAAGCCTTCTCCAAGGGCGGCAACCTTGAGTGGATGATCATTATCTTCTCCCTCTCCACCCTCCCCAACACCCTCGTCATAGGCATCACTCTGCTCAAAGACATGTACTGCGACTTCTCCGCCACCAGTTCAGATTGTCATTTTGCAGAGCGTGATGTAGTACACTCTTATACTCTTCATGTTCGAGTATCGCGGCGCCAAGCTCTTAATCTCAGAAGAGTTCCCGGAGACTGCAGCTTCGATCATGTTGTTCAGAGTTGCCTCTGATGTCGTTTCGCTCAGTGGTCGAGAGCCTCTGCAAACAGACGCGGAGATCAGCTGTTAAAGGGAAGAAATTGGTCAACTATTGTGATTACCTCAATCTTAGTAATTAGCTAAGATTGCGGTCATTACACCTATTGTGATTTACATACTTAGAATAGATTCCATGCTTACTTAGAATAGAACTTTCATTCTGTATAAATCTTGTACATTATGATCTCAAGGTATCAATACAATATACAGTTTTCTACATTCTTTCATGGTATCAGAGCACCAACATAGGTGACTCTGTCCAGCACGTCTTCCGCTACCAAAACCAAACACACAAACAACCAACCTACACAGTCCATCAACATGGGTGATGAAAAATCATCCGGATCTGAAATCAACATGTCTGATCCACTTATCCTACACCATTCCGACTCACCCGGTCTAGTTCTAGTTTCAAAACCTCTCGAAGGCCATGACTATGGTCAATGGAGTCGCTCGATGCGAATTGCCTTGAGCGCTAAAAAAAAACTCGGATTCATTGACGGGACTATCAAAGCCCCAGCAAAAACTGATGCCAAATTCTCCATTTGGCAGAGATGCAATGATATGGTGTTATCCTGGATTTTGCACTCACTACAACCCGACATCTCAAGCAGTGTACTTTACTGCACCAGCGCATCCATGGTGTGGAATGATCTTAAAGATCGATTCTCACAAGGCAACGACTTCCGGATTTACCAAATCTGCCAAGAAATTGCCGAACATCGACAAGGCCATCTTTCGGTTTCAGAGTATTACACCAAGCTCAAGGCCTTATGGGATGAATTGGATTCATACCATGAACCCATCATCTGCACTTGCGAAGGTTCCACAACACGTGCTTCCAGAGAAGAGAATGAGAGAGTCATGCAATTTTTAATGGGTCTGAATGAACCTTATTCAACTGTGCGTGGGTCAATTCTGATGATGTCACCGATCCCAGACACACGTCGTGTCCATGGCCTGATCCTCCAACACGAAAGGCAACTGGACGTGGCAAATCGACAGCCCGGATCCCATGCCATGCAAATCATACGTTCTGCGAACACCAAGGGCGGCACCAACCTAGGCAACTCGGCAGCAGCGGCGAAACCCTCTGGTGCTGGGAACAGAAAACACAGCTCCAACTTCAGGAAGTCTCTGAAATGTTCTTATTGTGATGGAGACACCCACACCATTGACACTTGTTTTTTCCTTAATGGATTTCCTGTGGGCCACAAACTCCATGGGAAGAATGTCAAGCCCAAAAACAAACGGGCTGCTTACACTGCTGAAAAGGATCCAAACCCAGGGCCCCACGTCAAATCCGATGACAGCCCCACTTTCACTACTGAAGAATACAATCAACTGATCGCTCTTTTACACAATCGACCTGGTAATTCTCATCTTGCAAATGCAACAGGTATTGTCACATCAACCTGCAACCTTTCACAGCATGACCCACTTTCAAATTTCTATTGGATCATGGACAGTGGAGCATCAGATCATATTTCGTGTTTTGCACCTACACACAACACAGTCAATACTCAACATGATTTTCTTGGTTTACCTAATGGAGGGAAAGCAGCCATTAAAATATTGGATCCATTAAAGTGTCTGACACCTTAACTCTAGATGGTGTTCTTCATGTACCACAATTTAATGTGAACTTATTATCTGTGAGCAAATTGACACGAGGATTGCAGTGTATGGTGACTTTCTTTGATAAATTTTGTGTTGTGCAGGACGTGAATACGGGGAGGACGATTGGCCTGGGCAAGCAATTTAATGGGCTCTACTACCTCAAAGCCACCCAAAACCCACATCTAGCTCATCATGTTCACCACACCTCCCATCTTTGGCATCAACGTCTGGGACACCCATCCACCGCCCCTACTCAATTTCTTTCCAATAAATTTCCAGAAATTATCTGTGATAACAATCATGTTTGTGATATTTGTCCTTTAGCAAAGCAAACTCGCTTATCTTTTTCTCCATCTACTTCAATGTCATCTCATGCACCTTTTGATTTAATTCATTGTGACATTTGGGGGCCACACAAAATTCACACTCATACTGGTGCACGATATTTTCTCACTATTGTGGATGATTTTACCCGTTTTACATGGATTCATCTCTTAAATTTTAAATCTGACACACAAGGGGTGATAAAATCCTTTTTCTCTTGGGTCAAAACCCAATTCAATCTTCCTATCAAAACCTTGCGTGCCGATAATGGGAGTGAATTTCTTTCCCTCCAACCTTTTTTTCGAGACACCGGTACCTCTTTCCAACACTCATATCCATATACACCCCAACAAAATGGCATTGTCGAACGAAAACATCGCCACCTTTTAAATGTGGCTCGGGCACTCCGTTTTCTGGCCAATATTCCCTTACGTTTTTAGGGAGAAAGCTTACATACTGCATGTTATCTCATAAATCGCCTTCCAACACCATTACTCAAACACCAATCTCCATATGAACTTTTACACCACAACACTCCTGATTATTCTTTTTTACGAGTTTTTGGTTGTCTGTGTTATGCTACCAATCTCCTTCCCAAACACAAGTTTGATGCCCGGGCCCGTCGATGTGTTTTCTTTGGTTATCCCCTTGGTCAAATGTAATGACCCGGTCCTAAATATTAATTTATTCAGATAAAAGGACAATTTTGCCCCTAGAATATTTTGTGAGGTTTAAAGTTGACTTTCTGATCGGGATGGAATGTGGAAATGTCAACAATACCGTTGCGTAGAGCGCGGTGAGATGAGTCCGTAGACACGTAGTGGGCTCGAATCGGAGTTGTGACGAGAGAGATACGATCAAAATACCCTCAGTGGCATAATCGTAAATATTTTGAAATGGATTTTGAATAAAATTTGAAAACTCTCTCTCTTGGGGGGTGCTCTCTCTCTCCTCCGCGCGACAGCCGTCGCCCTCCTCCCTCGCAACTCCGGCCACCGGCCACGGATGCGGACGAGACCGGTGCCAAAATGACCGGCTCAGCCCCGGTGTCATGACCCGGCCCTTCCCCGACATCGGCCGCCGCTCCAGTCACCGGAAAATGCAGGTTTTTGGCCGGTTTTCGCTTGAAACTTCGCCGGCTCGATCTCCCTCCTCCGGCCACCGTTTCTGGTGATTGAGGTATGGATTTCCACCTATTTTCTGAGCTCTGGCTGCCTGTTGGGTAGAAATTGATCAATTTGTAGTGTAGGCAACTCGATTTACGAATTGGATTTCGGCTGGTATTGCGATCGCGATTCCGGCCACTTCCGGTCAGTTTTTGGGGTACGTCCAACAACAAAAGTGACTCCAAATTAGGTGTATTACCTAGGGTAGGAGTCTTGGCTCTCGATTTGGAAGTTTTCCGGCGATGCGATATCGCTTTGGACACCCAAGCGTTGCCGACGCGTGTGGCGGCGCGTGGGCACGGTAGGTTGGGGCACTTTTGTCCCAATGTGATCCCCTTGATGTCACGAGCGCGTAGGATTTTACGGATCTAAATTTGGATACCGTTAGAGCCTTGAACGGATATCGCATATTGCGTATTTTTCTGGGTTCGCTAGGTTTGGACCGTTGGATGGTCCTGAAGTTATAATATGTTGATCTAAGTATTACCAGGATCGTGTAGGATTCGACGGATCGTAAAACGGAGTCCCGGATACTCCGGAAATGCCAACCCTGGGGTTAGGGTTTTAGTAACCGTCCGATCGTCCGATCGTGAGCGATCTGACCGTCCGATCCGGATCAAACTTGCAGGACGTGTGTCCTAGACCCTGTAGGACCTATAGGGACTGTCGGATCGGAATTTGAAGGTCGTGGACTCGAGGGCCCGTATGACCAAGACTGGGTAGTTTGACCCTGGGTTGACCGTGAGACTTCCTAGATTATACCTCCTCGGTTATTCGTTTTATGTTTGAGATTTATTTTTGCCCAGGCCCGTCGGAGTTTGTACAGGCCCTTCGGATGTCTTCTTGATACGATGCTTTGGAAAGGAAGTGTTAATGTTTCAATGTGTTTTTATCTGATTTAGAATTGTGATGATCCGAAAGGTATAGAGGTTTGGAACAATTGAATTAAGGAAGAAAATATCATTTTATAATGTTGTGATAAGGGTTACGAACTCCACCATCATACGTACCTTCCCTGGTTACTATTCACACACGTGCCGTGTTTCGGGCGTGTGGGCTTTCTTGGTTACGGATCCTGGAATTGTGGGATGCCGGGAATATTATACTATGGTTTGGATATGTTGAAATACGGGGCATCCTTGATGAGATGTTGCCGTGGACCCTGAGGGGTGGTAGTCTGCGCGCGTAGGACTGTTTACAGGCGTACGGGTCTTGATTCTTCGTCCGTACGTGCTGGGCTGAGAGTTAGTCCCCCAGTTGGACGGCTCGTTCCCTAGTCACATGGTGAATTGAGGAATGGCTCTGCCATGTTGACTAGTCAAACAATCCCCAGTTGGATTGTTTTCCCTAGTACATGATGTACATCATCATATGTACCTCCCCTGATCTGCATTTGGTTACGAACATTGGATACTTTTGGAGTTATTAGAACTCAGGACATCCTTGAGGGGATGTTGCTGTGGACCCTGGATTTGGGGTAGTCTGCGCGCGTAGGACTGGTATTTCAGGCGTACAAGCTTTGACTGTGTCGGCTGTACGTGCTGGCTGAGAGTTAATCCCCCGGTTGGATGGCTCGCTCCCTAGCCACATGGTGAATTGAGGAATGGCTCTGCCATGTTGACTAGTCAAACAATCCCTGAATTGGATTGTTTTCCCCTGGTACATGATGATGGTGAGAGGTGGGTGTGCTTATTTATATATGTTTATACGTGGATTTGTTTCTGGATTTCTATATGTTTATATGTTTATATATGTTTATTCGTAAGGTTGTGCTTTGTGATTACCTTACATTGTTATGAATGGTCTGAGTCCTGGATTGGGGAGTAATGGTTGGCAACATCGCCTGGCATAAGGTATGGTTGCAGGTTGATTTGATATAAAGGAAGAGTTTGAGAATGTGTTCTTTGTGTTTAGTGGGAAATTGATCGGTGATAAATTTGAAATGCATTTGTTGGTTCTGCTTTAAATAATTGTATATTATCGGAGATGTGACCGTTGATATGAAAGAACTACGTGTGGCTTGATCCCTCAATAAGGGTACGTAGGCAGCCTGAAGTAACTGGCGCAGCCGCGGGTTAAACTCTAATGATGTGTTTTGTTGAGTGTGATGCGGACCTTGTTGGTCCTGAGACTCGTTTGAAATCGAGGTATGTTTAGATTTTTGTTCATACTCCCGGTTGGATAAGGGAGGGTTGTGTAGGTGTACTATTGATTAAAGTGTGTGATAATTTATAGATGATAATTGATGCATGTTAAAACCTCGCCTGCTGGATTGGGGAAAGTTAGTGGTGAGTTTTGCTTTCGGCAATTATAAGTGTGTTTGAGCCTATTCTTGCCATGTTTAAGGAAATTTCTTATCTAAAGACTTTGTTGGCAGCTCTTTTTCGGAATATTTGAAGGCCGGAGGCAATTTAGATGAATTGCATGAAATTATCTTGTGCGTGTTGCCGGTTGGGTTATAAAACTATGTTTTATGCAGGTGGAAATTTTGGGAAATGTTCAATTTACAGGGGAGGCTCTGTCGAATTTTCGGCAGAAAGTCTCATGCCCTTACTCTTTTGAAGAAGGAGGTTACCATTTTAAGGAGTAAACCCGGCATGGGTGTGATGTCGGGGTCTCCGCAAGATTCATCTCGAGTTTTGTGAAAAATTCGGGGCGGGTCTTGTCATCAAAAGGGTTATCGCCTTTATGACCTCAACACACAAAATTTTTTTTCCTCTCGGGATGTGGTTTTTCACGAAAATATATTCCCTTTCTCTACCTCACCACCTGAACAACAAACTGACACTGTTGTCCTACCCACCCCAGCCCATGACCCCTTATCCCAGACCCAGGAAAGCCCAACCTATTCTTCTTCTCCTCACCTTTTTCCCCATCCGGCCCATACCCCTCAGCCCTCGGCCCACGACCCACTCCTCACTTACTCACCCTCCCCATCTCTTACCCAACCCGTGCCCCCTGTTCTCTCTGGTTCTTCTCCTTCATCACCGATGCCTACCACCGCATCTTCACCATCCTTCGATGCCACGGCGTCACCCTCTCCGGCCGTTTCGTCCCCTCCACAACTTCTTCCTCCTTCTCCCACCGACGCCAATCCCATTTCTCCCGCCCCACCTCTGCGCAAATCCACCCGATCTATCAAACCCCCTCCCCACTTCAAGGACTACCAAGCCCACCATGCCGCCCTGCTTGCTCCAGGAGTTCCTTCCCCCATCACGTCAGGTACTCGCTACCCCATCACTCGGTATGTCACTCATTCTAATTTTTCGGAACCTCATCGTTTTTTTGTCAACAATATCTCCCAATTGGTTGAACCTAACACTTATGAGGAGGCCTGTCACAACCCCCACTGGGTTGAGGCTATGAACTCCGAAATTGCAGCTCTGGAAGAGAACCACACTTGGTCGTTAGTTCCGTTACCGGCTGGCCAACGTCCGATTGGGTGCAAATGGGTTTTCAAACTCAAGTACACTTCCGATGGTACCCTGGAGAGATACAAAGCTCGTTTGGTCGCCAAAGGGTTCACCCAGCGTGAAGGCATCGATTATACTGAGACCTTTGCCCCTGTTGCTAAACTTATCATTGTCCATTGTCTCCTCACTGTTGCCTCTGTTCACAATTGGCCGCTTCATCAGATGGACGTACACAACGCTTTCCTTCATGGCGACCTCCATGAAGAGGTCTACATGCTTCCACCGCCCGGTTATCAACGACAGGGGGAGCACACTGTGTGTCGTCTCCACAAATCCTTATATGGTCTTAAACAGGCATCTCGAAGCTGGTTTCGTAAGTTTTCCTCTGCTATACAAAATATTGGTTTTTCTCAATCCAGAGCAGATTATTCTATGTTTACACACAAACATGGTAAATCCTTCACCGTTATATTGTTGTACGTTGATGATATGATAATTACTGGAAATGATGATGATGCCATACGAGACCTTAAACACTTCCTTGGCACTTGTTTCAAAATCAAAGATCTTGGACCTTTAAAGTATTTTCTTGGAGTTGAAATTGCACGGTCCAAATCTGGGATTTCTTTTTGTCAACGGAAGTATACACTGGATATTTTGGAAGATGCAGGTTTACTTGGTGCAAAGCCTACAAAAATTCCTAAGGAAGCCAATGTTGCACTCATGCCTACAGGGAGTGACCCTCTCAAGGATCCTACTCGCTATCGCAGACTTGTTGGCAGGTTAATATATCTTACAATAACAAGACCCGAAATCACATATGCGGTGAATACTCTAAGTCAGTTTATGCATGAACCCCGAATGCATCATTTTGAGACAGCACGTCGACTCCTTCACTACCTCAAAGGAGCTCCTGGCCAAGGGTTATTATTCCCTTCACACGGGCCCCTCCACTTGACAGCTTACTGTGACGCGGATTGGGCACGATGTCCTTTTACAAGGCGCTCAGTTACTGGATACTGTATTTTCCTTGGGAAGTCACTCATATCATGGAAAAGCAAGAAGCAAGTCACTGTCTCAAGGTCATCTGCAGAAGCTGAGTACCGCTCTATGGCAGCCACCACTTGTGAACTCACTTGGTTGCGATATCTCTTACGAGACTTACAAGTGGAACACAACCAGCCAGCCACCTTACTCTGTGACAACAAAGCAGCCCTCTACATTGCAGCCAACCCAGTGTATCATGAACGGACCAAGCACATTGAATTGGATTGTCATACCGTTCGTGAGAGAATTCAAAACGGGGAGATCAAGACAGTTCATGTGCAAACCAAACATCAAGTTGCAGATATTTTCACTAAGCCGTTACCTGCCCCCTTGTTCCAATCCCATCTTGGCAAGTTGGGTGTAATTGATATTCACACTCCAACTTGAGGGGGAGTGTTAAAGGGAAGAAATTGGTCAACTATTGTGATTACCTCAATCTTAGTAATTAGCTAAGATTGCGGTCATTACACCTATTGTGATTTACATACTTAGAATAGATTCCATGCTTACTTAGAATAGAACTTTCATTCTGTATAAATCTTGTACATTACGATCTCAAGGTATCAATACAATATACAGTTTTCTACATTCTTTCATCAGCGGCGATGGGAAGCTTCATGTGGTGGTGAAATGATCCAATGCGTCTTCTTTCAATAGGTCACACAGGTTACACTCGTTGAATTCGATCACCTCGCGGGCATCCAATCTAATTGGAGTCGAGATTTACTTCGTGCAGTTTTCCCTTGAGATGAACCCATGGGCATCCAGCTTCAACCAGACGGATTTTTAAGCCATGTTTAGTGCCAGCAGGGAGCCGAGCCGCAAACACGGCTATACAAACAGTTTCCAAGGCGGATTCGGGGATGATGAAGAGGCATTGAAGATGAGCACTACTAATAAGAAGAGGAGGGAAATGAGTATGAGTTGTGAGGTCTTCAATGGTGGTATGGTCTCTTCATATCCGCCTGTGAACCCAATGTTTAAGGGGTCTACTAGTGGTGTGCCAAAGAAAAAGGATAGTGGTGGTGGTGGTGAGGCATTGCGTAATAAGGACCTCCATATGTTTGTTTGGAATTCCAGTTTATCGCCAAATTCCGATGGAAATCTTAGACATGCAGTAAATCGAGTTGCTTCCACTGACTTTGGGGTAATTGATCCTTCTAAGGCTGCAGTTCTTCAACAACATGAAACTGCTGCTTCAAAAGGTGAGTAGCAAATAATTTTTGGCTTAATTGTTTTGTTATCCTTTTAATTATGGTCAAATATGACTTTCCCTAAAAGTTAAGTCACCGACTTAAAGCCATTGACCAAGGCTTGGTGTTCCACGTTGTCCCTATCGGCAGGGACAACTTCATTCAACAATACATTATTTTTTTACGACGTGATGAGTTTTTTATTAATTTCATATATGTTGGTCATTTACTTGCTATTCTAAATATGTGATGTGACAAAGTAGATTAAATATTAAAAAATATTTTTGAATAAAAAATTATAACATCTTTTAAAAGTATTTAATAGGAAAAAAAATCAATTAAAAATAATAATAAAATAACTTTTTTTTAGGCAAACAAATCTTTCTCCTATCTCTCTAATTTCTCGACTAGAAATTATAAAATGGTACCGGAATATGACATTATGCTATAGCTTGGGCGGTGTGGGTAGGTTCAGTTAGGGAGAGTAAGGTTTAGGCAGGGTCGGTCCTAAGATTTTGAGGATCCTGTGCGAAACTTAAACTGGAGACCTCATATAATCTAATATGAAAATACTAAAATAAAAAAAAATTTGTCATGACTTAATGTCATAAAACAATTTTTTTATAACTAAAATTCATAATCAATTAGCATGTGATACTAATCACAAATCAAATTCAATGTTTTTTTTTATGTTTTCATTCAATAAAGTTAAATATTAGTATGTTCGGTAAAAAAAAAAAAAAGAGTTCAAGAGAAAGAAGAAGCATAATTTTTGTTTTTTTTTGGGTTTTGTTTTAAGTGGATATTTTTTTTTTTTATTATTTTTTTTTTTTTTTTTTTTTTTGAGTATATGGGTGTGGGATGTATAGATGTTAGTTTAGTTGGATCTTTCCTGTTTTTTTATGTGCTTTTTAAAAAAAAATAATTATTTTAAATTTTGTTATAATTAAAAAAGAATAGAAACTCGAACCTGGGCCTTGTACCAAGGTATATGCACTAGAAATGAGCTCCACCAATACACTTTTGTGTCAATATGATGCAAGTATATATACAAATTTTATAATATTAATATATATATAATATAAAGTATAAAAATTCCGTTGGCGTCACTTGCACCATGCCAAGGCTGCCTTTGGGTCTAGGTAGAGTTTGTTTTTATTTTATTTCAATATTATGTTATTTTATTATATCACATACTCATAATAGTAGGTAAATGACCAATGTGTATGAAATTACTAAAACACTTCTACCACATCATAAAAATTAACGGACTTTTGGATATAGTTGTGGAACATCAAAAACCTTAATGAAAGAGGCAAAGTGAGTCACTTTAACTTCCATGTGGGAAAAATGAGATTTGACCATAATTTTAGAGGGCAACATAAAGCAGTTAAGCCATAATTTAATGATCCCATCCCCAACCATATTTTGTCTTTTGTATAAATTGCTAGGCAAGTACTTATGTGATCCATTTCAGTCAATTGACGCCTTATCTATTGGACACAAATTTCATTTTTCTATAACAAAAACAATAGGGAAATCCTTTCACATATTTTTGATTTTTTTCATTTCTTTTGTATTCTCATTTAATTTGTTCATAAAATAATGTCACTATTTTACTTGTTGGAAATAAATGAGATGCATAAAGATTCATATTTGAGTTTAGTGAATAAATTTGGTGATCCCATTATTGAATAATATAAGTCCCACATTAGAAACTTGACTAAATAAAATATAAAATATAAAATATAATGAATGGTTCCACTACTAATATCCCCGGGGCCTTTTGTGATAGAACCACATACCTATTGGGTTTTATAGGTGGATAAGTTAGGGACAATATTGGTGTAGCTAGTACTGGGCCGCTGATCCGTCTCTCTGAAATTTAACACCCATTTCTTAGATTGTTATACAAAAATCGTGAATTTTTTTTTTGGGTTCTAAATGAAGGGCTCAATCTTGATTGGTATTTGGTTTATATCCTAATTCCTTAAATTAAATGTGCAGGTATGCATGATTTAATTGCAAATATGAGTCCCGGGAGGAAAACGAGTGCATATAGAGAGCTTGAGTTAGAAGAAGGATCCAAGTTTCCAGCAAGTGCGTCTCTGTACGGTAGTTTTTGGAAGAAGGTGGACATGGAAGACGGAGATGTAGCCAAGAATCTCCAAATGCCTCGTGCCAGTGTCATGATTAGACTTATACTTATCATGATCTGTAAGAAGCTTATTAGAAACCCCAACACCTACGCCAGGGTTCTTGGCTTGGCCTGGTCTCTCATATCATACAAGTAAATCTCTCTCTCTCTCTCTCTCTCTCTCTCTCTAGTGCACCCATCATGCATTGTGTAGAAACAACTCAAAATATTACCAATAATGCTAAGCTTATCGCTCACAAAAATAGATTTTATATGCATTCAATTTCGTTTTTAATGAGAAATGTGATCAACAATGTTACATATATGCCCTCTCTTTTCGTTTTCGTAGTAGAAGAGAATAAGAAATTACTGAAACTGATCCCCTCAAATTAATATTTCAATCATTCGCAGGTGGGACATCAAAATGCCAACAATTGTAAGTAGATCCATATCGATATTATCTTATGCTAGCTTGGGAATGGCTATGTTCAGTCTCAGTATTGATCTTCAATTGACTACATTTTATATTAACCTAAATGCACCATATAAAAGTATCCTTCAAATGAAGTTTTCCTTTTTAACCACTATTTTTTTCTTTCTTTCCAAGGATTATTCATGGCTTTACAACCAAAGATCATAGCTTGTGGAAATCTGTTGCAACATTTGCAATGGCTGTTAGGTTTTTAACAGGCCCAACAATGATTGCTGGAACCTCCATTGCTATTGGTCTTCGGGGAATTCTTTTACATGTTTCAATACTTCAGGTTCACAATCTCAATCTCCCAGCAATACCCACTTTTCTTAAAACTTAACTTAAGAATTTAAAACTGCATTTGTAATTAAATACTTAAATACTTTTGTTTTCAGGCTGCTCTTCCTCAAGGCATTGTTCCATTTGTATTTGCCAAGGAATACAATGTCCACGCAGATATACTTAGCACTGCGTAAGTTTATGTACTTGTTTAACGAGCTCCTCTTGAGTTTTAAGGAGCCACGCTTTCCTTTGAATAAAATTGGTGATAAAAAAAAGACTTTGACTTGAATATATTATGGTGTTGCAATTATTGCATGGTCATTTTTGGAATGCTGTTAGCCGTGCCCGTAACAATTATCGCGACTTACTTGGGAGTGAAGTAACACGGAGTGAAAAGTCAATCTTGGCTTCAATGATCGCAACTTACTCGGGAGTGAAGTTGTGTCCTTTCTGCCCCACTGGCTTGCTGGAGCTGGTGGTAGAAGATTCGAGGGTCGATGTTAGGCATGTCAGATGGCGATAGTGTGAACATGTCCTTGTTGTTTTGGAGGATGGTGGTCAGCTCCACCTTCTCATCCAGGCTTAGGCGTAATCTGACCCGCGCTTTTCTGTTTGGCTAGTCAGGATCATTGAAGCTGGTGAATGATCTGGCAAACTTATAGATCTTGGTCTCCAATCCATTCTACTGGACAACTGACAGTTGTAGGATGTTGGCTATGCTGCCCTCATCTATGTGAACTTGCTCAACCACAATTTGTTCAATCTAGGTGCAAATGACAAGGGCGTCATTATGCTGCAGATCCAGCCCGATCAGATCATTCTTCTGAAAGCCGATGATAAGATCGTCCTCCATGGCTAGGCCTTCAATTACGACTTGAGAGACAAAAGTCGTCTGCTTGATCTTCCACTTTCTCTCCCTGGTGCTCAGCTTGGACTGCTGCAAGTAGGCTAGGATCGTATTGATCCGTATAACTTTTTGTGGGGGTTTCTTAGGAGCTGCCTCATGATCCTCGATTTACTAGATAATCTTCTTTGCAATGAATTCCATGCAATAGCCATCTTTGACTAGCTCTTCAAGGTTACTTTTCCAAGTGAAGTAGTTGTTTGTGTAATGTACATGCCCTTCGTGGAATGTGCAATATTTACTAGTATCCCTCATAGTTTGGTCCTTCCTCTGAGGTGGGGGTCTCTTCACCCAGGGCTTTTCTTTCACTTAGGCTAGAATATGGTGAATAAGGATAGTGAACTCAAAAAAGCCCTCTGCTGCCGAGGCTCCTCCTTGGGGCTGCGATATGCGCTTGCCCCTATTCTTGTTGTAGAACTTGTCGTTATTTTGGCTTGCTTGCCTAGTCGGTTGATCGTCTTACTTACTTGCTTTCTTCGCAGTGAAACAATCTTCATTTATAAGTGCGTAGCGCTCTGCCGTCTCTAAGACTTCTGTCAAGGTTTGGCTTGCAATGATAGTTGTAGGAGCCTTTTTCTTCCGACAGCTATAAATGGGCTGAGCTGCCGTAAATGGCAGATTGATGATGTTGTCCTCTTTGTCTGAGTTCGAAAATCAAGCCCCAAATATGCTTTGAAAGGGCAGTAGAGCCTTAAGAAGCATATTGGTTATCTTCACCAACCAAAACAACAGCAACTTACAGATGATTTTTTGATGCTTACACAGATAAATTTTCTAGTTTGGCATGAGAGGCTTGTGATATGGAAGCAAAATGAGCATGAGTTTAGCACCAAAGAGGAAAATATGGCTTCCTTGGGAGAAATAAGAGTGTTTAAGGTGAGGAAGAAGAGGTTTGCAAGTTGATTTTGCTGAAAAGAGAGAAAGAAAGAACAATGTTCTTCCGGCAGCTTGACAAAGCTTCTGACAGTTGTGAAAGTGGTTTGCCAGAAGAGGAAAATGGAGAAGAAGGGTGAATAGTGCACAAAATATTTCCTCTTTTGTGCTCACCCATATGTTTGGGCCTAAGAAATGGGCTTGAGTCCCGAGGCTCTCAAGCAACCTGAGACTTCTCTTTCTCGGCCTATCAATGGGCCTCATGTTGATTTATTACCATCCATATCACAACTCACTCAAGCAAGCCCCGGGTATTTGAGTGGCTTGAGGCCTACTTAAGCTTATGGCGTGGTTAGGTGCAGAATAATAATTCATTGCTTGGCGTGGCGTGTCGCTTGGTGTGACATGTGTGCAAGCGCATATGATGAACTTTCGCGTGCCCAAATCGGGTTTCTTCTCGATAAGGTATCGCATTAGGCCGAGAATTTATTTGGGCTGAAGTGTGGATTTTTTGGGCCTCAACAATAGTCAGCTCACTTTATAGCTCGTGCTCGACCAGAAAGCCCTTCTTGAAAGCTGAGGATGGGATTTGATCATCGCATCCTATGATGCTCGCTTTTTCAGCCTTGGATATCCTGATATACTATCGAAGAAACTCGTCAGGCTTCTTTTGCAGATTAAACAGGTGGTCAGCCTTATTTTTGATCATTCAATTGGAGGTGTATTCCTTTGTAAAAATGAAGGCAAACTCATTGGAGCTGTCGATTGATGTGAACGGTAGAGTGTGGAACCAATCTTGAGCTGCTCCTCGAAAGGTCATCGCGAATACCTTGCACATCTGGGTGTCGTCAGCCTTGTACAGTATCATAGCACTCTTGAAGTACTTCAAATTGCTCTCAAGGTCAGAGTCCCCTTTGAACGGTGTGATGGACTGTGTTGTGAATCATTTCGGAGGAGTGGCCTACTCTATCTTGTCAGTGAAGGGCTAGGTCACTTGATCAACTTCCATGCACCTTAAGTTGGAGACTCTGAAGTCGGTCATTCACAATCCTCTCGACATCTTCTGCTCGCAAGGGTTGTGGCTCGCGTTGACGCACAAGTCATGGAAAACAGTTGGGAGCTTTTGAGAAATAAAACCATACCTCCCTCCCTGACATATTGATTACTAAAAAAAAAAAAAAAAAAAAAAAAAAAAAAAAAAAAAAAAAAAAAACGGAAACAAAATACATCTGAGATCCCTAGGGATCTTATTTCTAAACATATTGTGGGAGTGATTTTCCTTCCTAGAGAATATTCATCTCATGATCCCTTCTTCCTCTTCCTTTCTCTTTCTCCCTGCAAAAGAACATGGAGTGAAAATGTGTTTAGATGTACCGCATGTCTTGTGCGTGGCCACTTATTTATAGGGGCCTTGGTGGTTAGGGTTTTGGAAGAATAATCCTTCACATGAAAATGAATTATTTTTCTCTAATTTGAAGAGATTGAATTAATTAGAAATTTGATTAGAATCAAATCCCTAATTTAATCAAATCATTCACAAATTAATTATTTAACCTAGAATCTTCAAATATTTACTTGCACACATATCCATACAAACTTTATAATTAACATCCAACGGGAAATTGTACCGTTGACATACTGCTGGGGTTCTAACATAGTGCTGACTCTATTCTAGTATATACGGTTGGGAAGAGGTAGTCCTCAAACTTACTTATAAGAAAGAAAAAAAATATAAATAAAACGTTTGTGTTAATCACAAATTTTTGCCATATAAGAAACTGAATTATTTTTTACAATTTGCATCTCTATCTTTTTATTTTACCACAAGGTCAAATTTATCTAAACATGTATATTTAATAAATATTGCCGGTGCTTGAGTAATTGAATTTGTTTGTAAGAGCATCTCCAATCGATGTGTCAAACGTGCCACATAGACATTTAACGGCTAGAAATAATATCTCACACCACTCCAACCGATGTGTCAAAGCTGATGTGGAATGAAGGCTGGAAGTTGAGATGTTATTTTTGACATCCAAAAAACAAGATGTCAAATGAATATTTTATTATTAATTTTCTTTTCTTTTTAATTAAAAATAAATCAACACTAAAATGTAATAAAATAATAATTTAATTTGACATATCGGGTAGAGTGTGACGCTTTGTAAGATGTCAAATTGCTAAATCCGCCATCAAATTTAAATTTGATATTTGGTATTTGATATCTCCCTTAGAGATGCTCTAACAAAAAAGCATAAATTTTTTTTTTTTGGGTCAAAATCAACAGTCAGTTCCGTTTTAAAATATTTAATTCCAATTGCCGATTGATGACTCTACATAAGAAAGTCTTACAAGACTAAATAAATTTGAAGACTCATGAGTCACACCTAAAAGGTACGAGTGTTGCTTTTTTTCCCCTCTCATTTTCAATAATTAATTAAGGGGGCTCATAGAAAAATAATTAATTAAGTGGTGCCGGTAATTGGAGATTACTTTATTTTCCACAAGTTTTATAGATGCCTTTTATGTATTAAACAAAAAAAAAGGAAAAAATATTAGCAGCTACCTAGCACATATGCGTACACAAACTTGCGTGTAAAAACTATTCCGTTGTTATTTTGTGGTCAGAATAATCTGCCACAGCCACCCTTTTCATTTCACAACAAGAAGATACAAACAAAACCTCTCTCTCACACACACGCACAAACGCTCGACAGTCTCTGATTAAAAAACAATTTTCCTCTTGGTCTCTTGTCGGCATTGTTCGAGCATCAGCCCCATCATTTCTCTGTTACCATAATTAATCCAAGTTCTTGCATGTTTTTTACTATTATTTTTTAATTTTTATCAACAAAAACAAACAAAACATTTCTCTATAAGAGCACACAAACAACCATCTCATTCTCTCTCTCTCTCTCATGAAAAAAACCACAAATAAGCCTTCCCCACCAAATTCTCACTCTAAACAACAAACCCATCTCCTCATTTTTAAGAAAACAAAGCCAGACATATACGATGATCACTGGCAAGGACATATACGATGTTTTTGTAGCCATAGTCCCTTTATACGTGGCTATGATCTTAGCCTACGGTTCCGTCCGATGGTGGAAAATCTTCACCCCGGACCAATGCTCAGGCATAAACCGCTTCGTGGCGGTTTTCGCCGTCCCATTGCTCTCCTTCCACTTCATCTCCTCCAACGACCCTTACGCCATGAACTACAAGTTTATCCTCGCTGACTCCCTCCAAAAAGTCGTCATCCTGGTCGCCCTGTTTCTCTGGCGAGCCTTCTCCAAACGTGGCAACCTCGAGTGGATGATCACGCTCTTCTCCCTCTCCACCCTCCCCAACACCCTCGTCATGGGCATCCCGCTGCTCAAAGCCATGTACGGCGACTTCTCCGGCAACTTGATGGTTCAGATTGTTGTTTTGCAGAGCATGATCTGGTACACTCTCATGCTCTTCATGTTCGAGTACCGCGACGCCAAGCTCTTGATCTCCGAGCAGTTCCCGGAGACTGCAGCTTCAATCACATCTTTCAGAGTTGACTCTGATGTTGTTTCGCTCAGCGGTCGAGAGCCTCTGCAAACAGACGCGGAGATCGACGACGACGGGAAGCTTCACGTGGTGGTGAAACGATCCAATGCGTCGTCTTTCAACAGGTCACACAGGTTAAACTCGTTGAATTCGGTGACCTCGCGGGCTTCCAATCTGACTGGAGACGAGTTTTACTCCGTGCAGTCTTCCCTTGAGACGACCTCACGGGCATCCAGCTTCAACCAGACGGATTTTTACGCCATGTTTAGTGCCAGCAAGGCGCCGAGCGGCAAACACGGCTATACAAACAGTTTCCAACTCGGATTTGGGGATGATGAGGAGGCGTTGAAGATGAGCACTACTAATAAGAAGAGGAGGGAGAGGAGTATGAGTTGTGAGGTCTTATATGGTGGTATGGTCTCTTCGTATCCGCCTCCGAACCCAATGTTTTCGAGGTCTACCAGTGGCGTGCCGAAGAAGAAAGATAGTGGTGCGAAAGTGCGTAATAAGGACCTCCATATGTTTGTTTGGAATTCCAGTGCATCTCCAGATTCCGAAGGGAATCTTAGACATGCAGTAAATCGAGCTACTTCCACTGACTTTGGGGTAATTGATCCTTCCAAGGCTGCAGCTCTTCAACAACATGAAACTGCTGCTTCAAAAGGTGAGTAGCAAATAATTTTTGTCTTAATTGCTTTATTAGCCCTTTAATTATGGTCAAACCTGACTTTCCCTAAAAGTTAAGTGACACACTTTATTCCATTGACCAAGGCTTGGTGTTCCAAGTTGTCCGTACCGTCCACTTCATCCAATAATACATTATTTTTGATGACGTAACAAGAGTATTTTATTAATTTCATACATGTTGGTCATTTACTCGTTATTCTGAATATGTGATGTGACAAAATAGATTAAAATGTTAAAAATGTTTTTGAATAAAAAAATTATAACATTTTTTAAAAGTATTTAATAGTAAAAAATATATCAATTAATAATAATAATAAAATAACTTCTTTTTTTTTTTTGGTGGCAAACAAACCTCTCTCCTCTCTCTGCAAAAATTATAAAATGGTACCGGAATAGTAGGTAAATGATCAACGTGTATGAAATTACTAAAACACCTCTACCACGTCATAAAAATTAATAGGCTTTTGGATGTAGTTTATTTTTTTATTTTTTTATTTTTTTATTTTAGAAAGAGAATTCATTCATAGAACCAAAGACATACAAAGAGAAACATGATATAGTGGCCTCCTTAAAACCTTCCTAAGACAATGTCATGGGACAAACCTCAGGTGAGGAAAGAGTATCACACATGTCATGAACTAATAAGAGAGTCCAAATCAAGTCACTTTGGACCATTACAATAAAAGAACAAATCAAAAACGAAAACTAACACAAAGACCTCCGACGAGAAATGCAACTACAGACCAACACAATAGACCCACATGAGAGGACTGTAGAAACCCTAAATAGTAAACCCATATGAGAGGACCATAGAACATCCCAACTATCAAAAGAAGCCTTCTATGAGCAAAATCATAGTCCTTTGACACCCACACAAATTGAAAGGCATACCATAGCAGAAACCAGGAGAAAACACAAAGAAGGAACACAAACAACAATAAAAGGATCCCTAAGAAGCACTCCACTTCAACTCAGAACCTGACAAAGAAAACCTCCTATAACCAAGCATAGTTCTTCAGTCGGTGCAGAGTAGAGCACCACATCCCAACAACTACAACCAGCGTTGCTGCTGCCGCTACTGTTGAAACAGAGACAAAACATCAGCCACCAGGTATCACAATTCTCTTGAGGAGAGACATAATCCAGTGTCATTATTGTCGCCGTCGCCAAGACAGACAACACTAGTCACCTAGAACACTGCAAAAATAACCAAACAAAACAAACAGACAAACAGACAAACAGACCTAGATCCAAACAGATTTAGACTATCTGGGGAGATGAAGGGGAGGAGAAGATGGGATAAGGGGAAGGGAAAAGATGGGAGAAAAAGAAGGGGAGATGTGGAGATGGAAGGGCCACCTCCCCCTCCCCGCTTCCTTGTGGTTGGTTGCCTATAAGGAGAAAGAAGACCAGGGTGCGACTAGGCTTTTGGATGTAGTTAATAACAAGAGGCAACGTGGAACATCAAAAACCTAAATAAAATGGGCGAAGTAAGTCACTTTAACTTCCAGGCGGGAAAATGAGATTTTAACAATAATTTTAGGGGGCAACATAAAGCAATTAAGCCACAATTTTATGATCCCATCCCCGACCATATTTGTGTTAATTGTTAGGCAAGTACTTACGTGAGCCATTTCAGTCAATTGACGCCTTATCTACTGGACACAAATTTCATTTTTCTATAACAAAAACAATAGGGAATTCCTTTCACATAGATTTGAAAATTTATTTTCTTCTGTATTCTCATTTAATTTGTTCACAAAATAATGTCACTATTTTACTTGTTAGAATGAGATGCATAACATTCATATTTGAGTTTAGTGAAATTTTTTGGTGATCCCATTTCAAAAATCGTGATATTTTTTTGGTTCGAAATGAAGGGCTCAATCTTGATTGGTATTTGGTTTATATCCTAATTCCTTAAATTAAATGTGCAGGTATGCATGATTTAATTTTAAATAGGAGTCCTGGGAGGAAAATGAATGAAGACAGGGAGCTTGAGATAGAAGAAGGATCCAAGTTTCCAGCAAGTGCGTCTCCGTACAGTAGTTTCCAAAAGAAAGTGGACATGGAAGACGGAGGTGTAGCCAAGAAGCACCAAATGCTTCCTGCTAGTGTCATGATTAGACATATACTTATCATGATCTGGAGGAAGCTTATTAGAAACCCCAACACCTACGCCAGCCTTCTTGGCTTGGCCTGGTCTCTCATATCATACAAGTAAATCTCTCTCTCTCGCACCCATCATGCATTGTGAAGAAACCACTCAAAATATTACCAATAATGCTAAGCATATCGTTTACAAAAATATTTTGTGAGCAGTCCAATTTCATTTTTTACGAGAAATGTGATCAATAATGTTACATATATTCCCTCTCTTTTCATAGCAGAAGAGACTAAGACATTCCTGAAACTGATCCACCCAAATTAATATTTCAATCATTCGCAGGTGGCACATAAAAATGCCAAAAATTGTAAGTGGATCTGTATCGATATTATCTGATGCTGGCTTGGGAATGGCTATGTTTAGTCTCGGTATTTATCTTCAATTTACTCCAGTATATATTGACCTAAATGAACCATATAAAAGTATACTTTTTTAACCACTGTTTTTTTTTCTTTCCAGGATTATTCATGGCTTTACAACCAAAGATCATAGCTTGTGGAAAATCTGTTGCAACATTTGCAATGGCTGTTAGGTTTTTAGCGGGCCCAGCAGTTATTGCTGGAACCTCTATTGTTGTTGGTCTTCGGGGAGTTCTTTTACATGTTGCAATAGTTCAGGTTCACAATCTCAATCTCCCAGCAATACCCACTTTTCTTAAAACTTAAGAATTTAAAACTGCATATGTAATTAAATGCTTAAATACTTTTGTTTTCAGGCTGCTCTTCCTCAAGGCATTGTTCCTTTTGTATTTGCCAAGGAATACAATGTCCACGCAGACATACTTAGCACCGCGTAAGTTTATTTACTTGTTTAAGGAGCTCTTCCTGAGTTTTAAGGAGCCATGCTTTCGTCTGAACAAAATTGATGATGAAAAAAAGGACCTGACTTGAATATATTATGGTGTTGGAATTATTGCAGGGTCATTTTTGGAATGCTGTTAGCCGTGGCCGTAACAATTATCTACTATATTCTTCTTGGGAGTTTCTGAAAAACTAAATGCATAAGAAAAATATGTTGAGAATAAAATGACTTGATTGTGGGTCAACCTCAATCATAGCCTCAATTACTTAATAGCCTAGAATAGCTTACTAGAATAGTTCCTTGTATCACCCATATATGTATACATCCTGTACAAACGTTGATATTGAAGAAATATACAGAAACTTCATCACGTTATTGATTTTTATTATGGTATCAGAGCTCCTTTGTGGTGGCTCTTGATTTTCATTTTTTTTTTTCATGTGTTGTTGAAGCTTTCAAGAGACTTTATTTCTCTTGCCTTCGATCACACTTTCATCATGGGAAAGGAAGAAGAATCAAACATCAACTCCACTTTTTTCTCCAATCAACAGGCACACCTCTTCAATTTGCTTTCTGCGCTCACACCAGATCAATGTCAACAACTTATAGCAGCTATATCCATGGTAAAATTACAACAATCAGATAATTGCAATGGATTTGCAAGTGCGGCAGGTCGGTTTTTTTGTGAGTTTCCATCAATTAATTCTGTATCTTCTCATACATGGATTTTGGATAGTGGTGCAACGGATCACATCACATCCGACTCTTCTCTTTTCACTCAAACACATAGTTCTTCCATGCCTTCAGTTCATTTACCCACTGGTTCCTCTTCTCCTATTTCTTCAGTTGGCTCAATACTCTTTGACAAAAATATCACTTTGGATAATGTTCTTTGTGTTCCTTCATTCCGCCTTAATTTGATGTATGCCAGCAAAATAACCAAATCCTCCAATTGTTGTGTCATTCTTTTTCCTGACTTTTGTGTGTTACAGGACTTGGCTACGGGAAGGACGATTGGCTTGGGTAAACAGCGAGGAGGCCTTTACTATATGTCGCCGCTAAACACGCCGCTAAACACAACCTCGCTTTCTTGCCATGTTTCCTACACATCCAGCCTATGGCACCAACGTCTTGGTCATCCCTCACCTGCTCGACTCAAATTACTTTCCAATGTGCTTCCTTATGGTACTATTTCTTTTGAGAATAATTGTGATATTTGTTCCATGGCGAAACAGACAAGATTACCTTTTCCGTTAAGTTCCATATATTCTAATGTGCCTTTTGCCTTGTTACATTGTGATATTTGGGGTCCCCACAAAATTAAATCTCATTCTGGCGCACGTTACTTTCTCACCATTGTTGATGATTACACTAGGTGCACTTGGCTATTTTTGATGACTCATAAATCCGAAACACAATCCCTCCTAAAATCATTTTTCACCTTTGTTCGTACTCAATTTCATACCACCATCAAAGCGATAAGGGCCGACAATGGAATCGAATTTCTCTCATTGCGAGATTTTTTTCTTCATAATGGGGTTGAATTTCAACGTTCATGTGTTTACACTCCACAACAAAATGGAGTAGTTGAACGCAAGCATCGTCACATTCTCAGTGTGGCTCGTGCTTTGCTCTTCCAAGCCAATTTGCCATTAATTTTTTTGGGGGGAATGTGTTCTCACTGCTGTTTATCTTATGAATAGGCTACCCACTCCATTATTATCCAACAAATCACCCTATGAGAGACTGTACAATCGACCCCCCACACTTGCTCACCTTAAGGTATTTGGGTGTCTTTGCTATGCCACTGTTGTTCAACCATTACAAAAATTTGATTCACGTGCCCGTCGTTGTATTTTTGTTGGCTATCCAACAGGTCAAAAGGGCTATAGGCTTTATGATTTGGCTACAAAACAATTTATTGTTAGCAGGGATGTCAAATTCCATGAACATATTTTTCCTTATTCATCTGCACCCCGAGATGACCATCAACAAAACTCACAAAGTGTTTTGCCCCTCTTTTTGCCTACTCCTCACACATATACAGGCACTCCAAACCCTCCTATTGTCCCCATTATTTCCTCACCTTCCGCTGATATACCACATCCTTCATCTCAAGAGTCACCAACACCAATATCTCTACCTCCTTTGTCCCATGATGCCACCCAAGAGGTCCCCACCCAACCTTCCACTACTTTTCCTCCCTCTCTCAATGAATCGACCATCACTGCCTCTCCAGATGACAATACTTCGGACCCCACCTCATCACCTCTTTCTATCCCTACTAATCCCAGACAGTCTACTCGACTCCGCCAACCCCCATCGTGGCATAAAGACTACCACATGTCCAACACTATGTTTACCCAAGTGCAATTATCTGACTCTACGCCAACTCCTGTTAAAGGTACAAAATATCCATTATCCAATTTTCTTTCATATTCGAAATTGTCTACACCACACCGTGCTTTTTTAGCTGCTGTTTCAGGTCATAGAGAGCCCACCTCATATGCCCAGGCTGCTCATGATCCTCTTTGGCAGCATGCAATGAAAGTTGAATTAGATGCCTTGCAACACAACAAAACTTGGAGTCTTGTTCCCTTGCTTGCCGGTCAGAAACCCATTGGATGTAAATGGGTTTACAAAATTAAGCATCACTCTGATGGGACCATCGAAAGATACAAAGCTCGCCTTGTTGCGAAAGGGTACACTCAAGTGGCTGGCGTTGACTATTTTGAAACCTTCTCACCCATTGCTAAACCTACCACTGTCCGCTGCCTCTTATCCATAGCAGCCTCTCGCAATTGGTTTATTCATCAACTTGATGTTCAAAACGCCTTTCTTCATGGCGATTTGGAGGAAGAGGTGTACATGGTTCCTCCTCCTGGACTTTGCCGACAGGGGGAGAACTTAGTGTGTCGGCTCAATAAATCTTTGTACGGTTTGAAACAAGCCTCTCGACAATGGTTTTTTAAATTTTCAAGTGCAATACAAAAGGCTGGGTTTCACCAATCACAAGCAGACTATTCTCTTTTCACAAAGGTTCATGGTAATTCCTTCACTACAGTTCTGATTTATGTGGATGACATAATTCTTACAGGCAATGATCCACAAGAGATGCAACTTCTGAAAGAATTTCTACTCAAGCATTTCTGTATCAAAGATCTTGGTGACTTAAAATATTTTCTGGGCATAGAAGTGTGAAGATCACAAAAGGGCATTTTTATTTCACAACGGAAATATGCACTCGATGTTATACAGGATGCAGGTCTTTTAGGGGCACGCCCTGATAAATTCCCAATGGAGCAACACTTGAAACTCACTCCCACAAATGGTGATTTATTAGATGATCCCACAAGGTATAGGAGATTAGTGGGCAGATTAATCTACCTTACTGTGACGAGACCAGATATTCTATACTCAGTACAGACCTTGAGTCAATTCATGCACCAGCCAAGAAAACCTCACTTAGAAGCAGCTCTTCGTGTTCTGAAGTTCATTAAAGGCACTCTAGGTCAGGGATTATTTTTTCCAACTAATAATAATCTCACATTGAAGGCTTATTGTGACTCAGATTGGGCAAGTTGTCCTACCACAAGAAAATCAATTTCAGGCTACTGTGTCTTCCTTGGAGACTCTCTTATTTCTTGGAAATCAAAGAAGCAATCAAATGTTGCTCGTTCGTCTGCAGAAGCCGAATATCGAGCCATGGCAGCCACTTGTTTGGAATTAACTTGGTTGCGTTATATATTGCAAGATTTGGGGGTAAAACAAGATAAGCCAATTCCGTTACATTGTGACAATCAAGCTACTCTCCATATAGCTGCAAATCCCGTTTTCCACGAACGCACGAAGCATATTGAAATAGATTGCCACATAGTGCGAGAAAAATTGTTGTCTGGTATGATATCCACCTTTTACGTCCCTTCTCACCTACAATTAGCAGATATATTTACCAAAGCTTTGGGAAGGGAACTTTTTAGTTCGTTGAGCAGCAAGTTGGGACTTCACAACATTCACTCTCCAACTTGAAGGGGAGTGTTGAGAATAAAATGACTTGATTGTAGGGATTACATTTTCCTTATTTGTATTGGACTTCACATATTGTGGGTCAACCTCAATCATAGCCTCAATTACTTAATAGCCTAGAATAGCTTCCTAGAATAGTTCCTTGTATCACCCATATATGTATACATCCTGTACAAACGTTGATATTGAAGAAATATACAGAAACTTCATCACGTTATTGGTTTTTATTAAAATATATACTAGTGTATATCCTAGAAGTCAGGCTTAAGTGAGCACCTTGATACATCTTACTCGCTAGATAGAAATTAAGTAATAGATTTAGAGCTTAGAAATCTTGTTTTACATATTTTACTGACGAGGGTTAAATTATTATTTACTTTAATTTTTTTTTTCTTCGGGTGCAAATTTTTCTTTTATAATATTGGTTACACCAATGTCAATGTACCTCTTTGCTTAACATCGACATAAAATCCATGCAATATATACTTCATATGGTTTAATATTTGTTGGGGTTTGGATTGGATGAGCAAATAGACGAGACATCGTTTGAAGTTTCTGAGAAATACTGTTGATTTTATATATATATATATATATATATATATATTTTTTTTTAATACGGAAACTTTTTTTGTTATGAATTATATAGACATCCGAAGATGCACGTGTTAGATGTTTTGTTTTGTGTGATTGAACATATGTGAGTCGAATTTGATCAGAAGAGTAGTAGCAAACACTAATTCTATTTTCATATATTTGAAGATAGAATTACAGTTGAATAAATCAAGACAGAAGAAAGAACTCCATAACATATACATCAATTAAACTCAAGGGTTTGTCCAATATAGATCCCTACATTTTCTATTTTTTAGACATATACCCATCACTCTATAAATCTATGTGTAAAACCCAATTTCAAATTTAAATGACCAGTATGATATAAGAGGTCGTAGTATTTCTATGTTTTTACATCGTTGCCACTAAACTTCATATTTTATTTATAATTTATTTCAAGCATTTCATTAACTACCATAATTGTAATTAATATACTCCCTATTAATAGCATATCAATCACCCCATTTCTTTTAGTTGTCATTCCCTCTCACATCTCGCCCCCTAAAATTGCAAAAATATATATAAATTACATATCCAATAATGTACATATGAAAAATATAATATAAATATATACATATAAAATATAGGTATATTATTTACCCCAAAAAAAAAGTCAGTTACTTTGTAATTGTGTATATTTTTCATAATTAAAAATAGGTACACAATAATTTATATAAAATATAGGTACATTATTTACCCATAGGTAAATTATTTTACAATATACCTGTAAATGTGTATAGGTACATTATTTGGAGAGGAAAGATAGGTACATTATTAGAGGAAAAAAATAGGTAAGTTATTTGGAGAGAGAAAATAGGTTCATTTAAAAAAAATTACTTTTAATAAAACAAATAATAGGTACTTTATTCAGAAAAAAAAGGCTATATTATTTATAGAAAAAAATAGGTACATTATTTAGATAAATAATAGGTACTTTATTCGTAGTAGGTATATTATTCAAATGGTAGGTACATCGGATGACATATAATACCTAAATCCTAATTGTAAGTACATTAAAATTAATGTAGGTATATTGGATGTCATATAATGTAGGTATATTGGAATAGATAATTATGTACACTTTTCATACTAGGTAAATTATATTTTTCATAAAACAAATAGGTACATTATTTTTTCAACATAATTAGTATGTACAGTTTTATTCATAAACAATTATAAAGTGGATTATTAGTCATGTATAATTCATAAAAGAAAATAACATAAACATTTTATTAAACAAACCGATTACCCAAATTTGAATTTATTGTTAAATTTTTTTTTAAAATGTTCCAAAATTAATTCCTACATCCATTACAACCATTTGGAGATCTTTCCAAATTCAACATCTGTCATTATATACAATCCAATTAAAAACTGTTTCCATATCGATTCCTATATTAATATACAAAATGCAATAATGGCTTAGTTGGGGGTATTTTTGGAATTTGAAAAGTACAATAAATCAGATTTTATGCTTAATTAGGTAACTTATTGAGTTGGATCCTAGTCATGGGTTTTTACTTATACAAATTGGGTATTATTTATAGGAACAAAAAGTGAAGGGTTTTAGGTATGGCAAATTGAATTTGAAGGGTGTAAGCCAAATTTACTATAAACTCAAATTAAACTAAAATAGCATACCTCAATTCAAGAAAAATCCAAACAGAGTTCAAAGCGAGGTTCAACTTTTAGAGCCAATAAGGCCATCTCCAACCCAAAGACCTAAACTTAAAATTTGGCCCCAAACCTCTCCCAACCCATGAAAATGAAAGGGCCAAAATTTGGGAAAACCCAAATTTGGACCCAAATACCAGACTATTTATTGCCCAAACCCAAATATTTCGTGGAGCCCACTTTCAAATCAGCAGCCCCCTCATGTGCAAATATTCCTCTGTGGGCCCCACCTCGTTTTTTGATGCTGCCATTTTTTCTTCCTGCGCGTCACTTGTCAATCACCTAGGAAGTTGCCGTTGGAATCCAACGGCAACATTTGATTCTTTTTGTTTGTTTGTTTTTTTTTTTTTTTTTTTCATGTAACTTAAATCAATGATGGGGATTAAATCTAAGCTATTTTAAACGGTAAAAAAAAAGATTCAACGGCTGAAATTTAAATCCAACAGTCAAAATAATATTTAAATTATTCTAGATCAGATCCAACCCCCAAACTCACTCCAAACTCTATAAATACCCATCCATTTCTGAAATAATCTACCAAAAACATTTTATCTATTTCTCAATTTATTTTTCCTTTGTCAATCTCATCAATCTCCTTTCATTCTTGTTGAAGATGTCCACAAAATCTCAAAGATGTGTGAATTAGAGGCCCCAAGAATATGAGGCATTGTGCAAAGGGTGGGTTTCTGTCAGTGAAGATGGGGCTATTGGCACCAATCAAGCAAGCGACACATTTTGGAAGCATGTATATCAAAAGTTTCTAGAAAATGATCCGGGCATTAGTGGACCCGAGCGACGAACATATCAAGCCATTGCTTCTCGGTTCAAGACTATCAACCAATATTGTTCTCTTTGGAAGGCATGCTTGACTAAGGTTAATACAAACCCACGAAGTGGCTCAAATTTACATGATGTGGTAAGTAACCATTCTTATTAAAGCTTTAAATTTAAATTTGTAATTTTATTCAACTCCAATCTTGAAATTTATTTTTTCATGCGTAGGATGTGTATGCGAAAACAATATTTCTTAATGATAATAAGCCTCCAAATAGGCCTTTCAAGTTGTACCATGCTTGGGAAATCTTAAAAGATTGCCCAAAGTGGAACGATATAAATGAGCCTCCCACACAACGTTCTTCTGGAGCTAGTGCAAGTATGATGAATTTGGATAACGATGCAGACGAAATCACCATGCCTAGTCTAAGGCCTGAGGGGCGAGATAAACAAAAGGCTGCAAAAAAAAAAAGGGAAGATGGCTGACCCTTCTCAACAAAAAAGGGATAAGTACTTGGAAACATTGGTGGAGCAAGGAATTGCTTTCGAGGATGGTAGGAGATGAAATCTCAACATATTGGACAAGTTTGTCCAAGAACAAGCGGATGCTTATGTGTATCAGAAGCAACAAGATAAGGAAGCCCAAGAACAAAAATAATGTCCATGGACGTGTCCAAATTTACTCCAAGAAAGAAGAAGTATTGGGGGGATAAACAAGATGAAATTATGCAAGAACATGCAGGGGGTCAACAGCCTACCATTAATCCTAAAGATAACTCAGGGGACTATTATCCAAGCCCCCATGATGATGGTTATTAGTTTATTCCTGTTGGCATTCATGTATGGTGAATTTGAAGTATTGTGTGTTTTCTTTTAGAATTATGTTGTGTGTTTTCTTTTGAAATAAAATTATATTTGTGGAATTTTAATTTTATTAGGTCAAATTGTTCAAAAAATTTAATTATGAAGTTATTTAAAAAGATTGAATGAAGAAAAGTTATCCATAAAAAAAAAAAATTAGACTTAAACCATTCTTAAACAATTTAATAAAGTTGCGGACCTAAAATTTGAGTCCGTAGGATTGGGAGAAAAAACAATTTGAGTCCGGGCAAAACTCAAATAATCACTTTTTGGAGGGGGGAAATTTGGGTTTAGCCCCTCATGGGTTGGAGAAAGCCTAAAAAACACAAATCTATGCAGTACAAAAAAATTTCATAGCACAACATATATATCATCACAATCAACAATTGAAGCTCTCAAAAGAAGCACAATCTCCATTTTAGCGGAAGAATTTCCAAATAAATAGAAGCAGAGCTTTGAAGCCCAATACAAAGCCAATCAAATACTCAAATTTGCTTGTGCAAAATAAAAAACAAGCACATATTCAGAACATGATTTCAATCTCAAATCAAGCTTCAAAAGCAAAATCGCAATCCAAATTCGAAGAAATCAACTTATCCAATTACTTGATCCGCACTGTACATAGAGCACAATTAATTTAAACAAATAATCAAACGAGAAAATAGAAGTAGTTATCCATAAATCGAAGACTCAAACGATAATTCACGAAGAGAAAAAGAGAAGTTCATGTTGGCGTGACTTGTGGACCATTAACTTTCTTTCCTTACACACCAAAGATTCCCATTATCATAATAATTGATTTACTTTAATTCATGATTTTCTACTGTAAATAGAAATATGAATTTATTATTTTCCTTGGCCACTAAGGCTGCGTTGTATTATAAATATGATCTCCTACAAGGAGAGGAATACACGGAAAATTCCCACAAACAAATATTCTCTCATAGTTCTCATATTTTAGCATGGTATCAGATGAGTGATCTTGGGATTGCTGACTCTAATTTCAAACCCTATTAGCCGCCATGAGGGAGGATGATTTTTTAATTCCTTATGGAGGTAGCACCATTGACCCCACCTCTCCTTCTCACCCGACGTTAGCCGAATTGAGTGCTCATATGCAGAACCAGACCCTAAACCCGATCCTGACTCATAATCTGATCCTGACTCGACCCTAATCTAGACTCAGGATCCAACCAGGGCCTCGATTCCGACCTTATTCTTCAAAGAAATGATTTTGAAAAAGACTCAGACCCTGACTCTAGCTCAGATTCCGATCGAAACTCCTACTCAACCTCTATCATATGCATCTTCCGCTGCACAGATTTCGACTTCTTGACCTTGACTCTGACACATGGACAAGATTACACATCATGTGGTGATTTGAGACACACCCGTGAGACTTGTTTTAAATTGCATGGCTGCCCCAAATGGTGGGCTAGTCTCAACGATTGAACATGACTCGATACTGCCAATAATGGTACCGGTTATGGATTTCATACTTTAGATAAGAGTGATTCCATAGGCTAGATAATTGATTTTGATGGAACTGACATATGACGTTTGATCCTGAAGATTTTATGAATACTAACCAACCCAGACGAACTTGTATTGCTAATGTCAATGGTGTTACTTATCCTATGACAGGAACTGGCACTGTTGCTCTCTCATCATTTCTCTCACTGTCTAATACTTTACTTGTTCTATCTTTATCCAATAAATTGATGTAAGTTAGTTAGATTACTGAACAATTGAACTGTTATGTTCTAATTTACTTGAGTTTTTGTTTGATTTAGGATATTCATACTAAGGAGATTCTTAGTTATGGTACTAAGAGATAGGGGCTCTATTATGTGGATGACTTCAGTCCTGGCATGGCTAACAGTGTGATGCATCCTTCTGATAGCAAACAAAAGCAAATTTGGTTGTGGCACCATTGATTGGGACATATATATCTTTGAGGTAACTACTCATACTACACTTGTGAATTTAAAGGATAAATGTATTAGATGTCAATTAAATTTCAGGCAGAATCGTGGGAAGCCACCAAACCATTATTCACAAGACATCAAAGTATCCAATTGCGAATCATGTATGCACTGAGAAGCTAACTGAACCACTCAAGGCTTTTGTGCACCAGTTGTCTGCTATCCATATCCCAATCAAGGTTGCTAAAGTAGTGAAAGATCCTAAGTGGGTTTGAGCTGTAGAGTAAGAGAAAGCTCTTGAGAAAAATAAGACTTGAGCACTGGAAACTTTACCATAAGGAAAAAGGATGGTCGGATGCAGATAGGTGTTTATTATAAAACACAATGCCGATGGATCTATCGAGCGATACAAGGTAAGACTTGTGGCAAAAGGTACACAAAGACCTACGATATAGACTATGAAGAAACCTTTGCTCCAGTTACAAAATTAAACACTAACAAAGTATTATTGTCTCTCGCAGTAATTTGGATTGGCCACTATACCAGTTTGATGTAAACAATGCTTTTGTGCGTGGAGAACTCATAGATGAAGTGTATATGGACATTCCTCCTGGATATAATACTATTCATATTGGAACAGTATGCAAATTATGAAAGGCATTGTATGGATTGAAACAGTCACCACGCACATGGTTTGCACAGTTCATCATGGCGATGAAGAACAATGGTTTCAAACAGAGTAACTCATACCATACTCTGTTCTTGAAACATCATAAAGGGAAGGTAACAACTTTAATAATTTATGTTGGTGATATGATTATTAATGGGAATGATAAACAAAAAATATCTCAACTACACGCCTATTTGGCTCCTGAATTTGATAAGAAGAATCTAGGTGGACTTAAGTATTTGTTGGGGATTGAGGTGGCCCGATCACAACAAGATATATTTCTCTCTCAAATGAAATATGTCTTAGACTTGTTGACAGATACAAGAATGCTATATTGCAAACCTATAGACACTCATATTGTTCATAATCTTCATATTGGAGAATACCCGGATCAAGTTCCAACTAACAAAGAAATATACCAACGGTTAGTGGGAAATTGATCTACTTGTCACATACTCGACCATACATTGCTTATGCGGTGAGCGTCGTCAGTCAATTTATGCATTCTCCAAGTGAAATGAATGCAGTTCTTTGGATACTTAGATTTTTGAAGTCTACACCCGGAAAATGACTTATGTTCTTAAAACATGGTCATCTGAATATTGATGGTTATTCATATGCAGATTGGGTAGTGTAACAGATAAAAGATCTACATCGGTTTACTTCACATTCATGGGAGGTAATTTGGTGACATGGAAGAGCAAGAAACAGAAGGTAGTAGCTTTATCTAGTGCAGAAGCCGAGTTCAGAGGCATGAGTAAAGGAATTTTTGAGCTTCTTTGATTAAGGAAGTTGCTTACTGAACTTGGTTATGAACCTACTTCTACAATGAATCTCTTTTGTGACAACAAAGCTTCCATAGCTATTGTACAAAATCCGGTTCAACATTATCGCACTAAACATGTTGAGGTGGATTGACACTTCATCAAACAAAGCTTGAGGCTAAAGTGATTCAGTTCCCTTTCGTGAAGTACGAGGATCAATTAGTTAATATTTTGACAAAGGCGATTTCCAATAAAGCGTTCCACAATTCACTTGCTCAGTTGGGCATTGGTGACATCTATGCACCAACATAAGGGGGAGTGTTGGCGTGACTTGTGGACCATTAACTTTCTTTTCTTCAACACCAAGGATTCTCATTATAATTGTGATTCATTTACTTTAATTCATGATTTCCTACTGTAAATAAAAATATGAATTTATTATTTTAGTTTGTCACTAAGGCTCCGTTGTATTATAAATATGACCACCTACAAGGAGAGAAATACACAGAAAAGTCTCACAAATAAATATTCTCTCATAATTATTATATTTTAGCTGCTCCCATATTCAGCGTCGTAAAAATGAGTTTCGAATGAGCCAAACTCAACTATGAATTTGAAGTCGACAAAACATGAGAACAAATGTGTAAATTCGAAATAAAAAGTGAAATTCAAATTGACAGCTTGCGGTTAATGAGTTTTTCTTTGAATCCAATGCAAAAAGGGTAAAACCGGGTTTTAAGATTCAAAAACCCTGCCAGTTATCAGATTAGTCATATTAGAAGTGAGTTTATATATAAAATTGGTAGGGTAAGATTTCGTGTTAATGCTATGCTTTATCTGACTTCAATTACTTTCCATGTGAATGTTTGAGTTAAAAATTAGTAATCAATGGTAGCAAAGAGAAGGTCTAAGTCTAACTAGCTTCAATGCATAGCTCCAAACGTTGCCTTTTCTATATAATAATAAATAAAAAAAAAAAACCATTACTTTGTGCAGTCTTGCTCTTTTTCTTTACCTACTAGTTTCATTTTCTTTAATTTAAGCTATATCTAAGGTTATTAGACACAGAAACTTCAAACATGTAGAAAAGTTGATCTACTTGTAAAAATTTGACTTTCCCAAAGTAAAAAGTTGGATTCTGAAAGTTTATAAGAGGCAAAGGAGGAGATTTTAAAGGGGAGAGTGGGACCAGTGAGAGAAGATGAGGAAGTGATTGTAGAGGCCATGAGAATAGAGAAAGAGTAGAGAAAAAGGGAGAGACGAAAAAAAAATTAGATATATAAATTACCTAGGCTCTTGATACCATGTAGAAAATAGATTCTTTTCATATATACAATTCACGGGTACATGCCTTATATACAGGCATAGGAGGTAGGTAAATGGTTTACAACGGTAGTGTAGTAATTATATCAAACCTAAATGCTGTAATTACAATACAATAAAGCTATAATTAAGATACAATAACAATGTAACGGAAATACTCCTTGAATAGGCATAACTATGATTGAATGTCATGATTGTGGTGGTAACTCCCTAACAAAACATATGGTAAATGCAGATGAGCAAACTCCAGCTGACAGATCTTTACTGCTACCGCGGATCACTGAAACTTGCTCAAAACATGTGCACCAACGTCTGCAGTGGCGCTTGCTAAGCTTTCTCTCTTCTGCAACACTGCCAACACGCACACAATGCCTCTATAATCTCTCACTCGTTTTTATCGACAATGTTTCCAATTTGCATTACTTTATTTTCCACAAGTTATATAGATGCCTTTTTATGTATTAAACAAAAAAGAAAGAAAAAGAAAAAAGAAAGATATATATATATATATATATATTAGCAGCTAGCTAGCACATATATATATTATATATGTACACAAACTTGCATGTAAAAACTATTCCGTTTTTATTTTGTGGTCAGAATAATCTGCCACAGCCACCGTTTTCATTTCACAACAAGAAGATACTCTCTCTCTCTCTCTCTCTCTCTCTCTCTCACACACACACACACACACACACAAACGCTCGACAATCTCTGATTAAAAAACAATTTTCCTCTTGACCTCTTGTCGACATTGTTCGCGCATCAACCCCCACCATTTCTCTGTTACCATAATTAATCCAAGTTCTTGCATGTTTTTTATTATTATTTTTTAATTTTTATGAAAAAACAAACAAACAAAACCTTTCTCTATAAGAGCACACAAACAACCATCTCATTCTTCCTCTCCATCTCTCTCTCTCTCTCTCTCTCTCTCTCTCTCTCTCTCTCTCTCTCTCCATGAAAAAACCACAAATTAAGCCTTCCTCCACCCAATTCTCACTCTAAACAACAAAACCCATCTCCTCATTTTGGAGAAAACAAAGCCAGAAAACCAGCAACCATGATCACTGGCAAGGACATATACGATGTTTTTGCAGCCATAGTCCCTTTATACGTGGCCATGATCTTAGCCTACGGGTCCGTCCGGTGGTGGAAAATCTTCACCCCGGACCAATGCTCCGGCATAAACCGCTTCGTGGCCGTTTTCGCCGTCCCATTGCTCTCCTTCCACTTCATCTCCTCCAACGACCCTTACGCCATGAACTACCAGTTTATCCTCGCTGACTCCCTCCAAAAAGTCGTCATCCTGGTCGCCCTCTTCCTTTGGCAAGCCTTCTCCAAACGCGGCAACCTAGAGTGGATGATCACACTCTTCTCCCTCTCCACCCTCCCCAACACCCTCGTCATGGGCATCCCGCTGCTCAAAGCCATGTACGGCGACTTCTCCGGCACTTTGATGGTTCAGATTGTTGTTTTGCAGAGCGTGATCTGGTACACTCTCATGCTCTTCATGTTCGAGTACCGCGGCGCCAAGCTCCTGATCTCCGAGCAGTTCCCGGAGACTGCAGCTTCGATCACGTCGTTCAGAGTTGACTCTGACGTCGTTTCACTCAACGGCCGAGAGCCGCTGCAAACCGACGCGGAGATCGGCGACGATGGGAAGCTTCACGTGGTGGTGAAGCGGTCCAATGCTTCGTCTATGGTCTCGTCTTTCAACAAGTCGCACGGGTTGAACTCGCTGACTTCGATGACCCCACGGGCTTCTAATCTCACGGGAGTCGAGATTTACTCGGTGCAGTCCTCCCGTGAGCCGACTCCGCGGGCGTCCAGCTTCAACCAAACGGATTTTTACGCCATGTTTAATGCCAGCAAGGCGCCTAGCCCCAAGCACGGCTACACAAACAGTTTCCAAGGCGGATTTGGAGATGTTTATTCGGTGCAGTCTTCGAAAGGAGTGACGCCGAGGACTTCAAATTTTGATGAGGAGGCGTTGAAGATGACTACTAGTAATAAGAAAAGGGGGGCGAGGAGTATGAGCGGTGAGATCTTCAATGGTGGTATGGTCTCTTCGTACCCTCCTCCGAACCCGATGTTTTCCGGGTCTACCAGTGGTGGGCCGAAGAAGAAAGATAGTGGAGGTGGCGGTGGAGGAGGTGGTGGTGGTAGTGGTGGGGCAGCGCCTAATAAAGAGCTTCACATGTTTGTTTGGAGTTCGAGTGCATCGCCAGCTTCTGAAGGGAATCTTAGACATGCAGTAAATCGAGCTGCTTCCACTGACTTTGGGGTAATTGATCCTTCCAAGGCTGCAGCTCTTCATCAACATGAAACTGCTGCTTCAAAAGGTGAGCACCAAATAATTTTATGATCCCACTCCCAACCATATTTGTCTTTTCTGTGAATTGCTTGCCAAGTACTTACATCAGCTACTGGACAATTGACACCTTATCTACTGGACAAAAACAATAGGGAGCTTCATTAATTTCCTTTGACGTAGATCTGGTTTTTTTATTTCTTTTGTCTAGTCTCATTTAATTTGTTCACAAAATGTTAAATCAAGGGTTGAATCTTGATTATTGTTATTTTGTTTATATCCTAATTACTTATATTAAATCTGCAGGTATACATGAGTTAATTGAGAATATGAGTCCTGGGAGGAAAATGAGTGGAGATAGGGAGCTTGAGACAGAAGAAGGATCCAAGTTTCCACCGAGTGCTTCGCCGTACAGTAGTTGCCAGAAGAAGGTGGACATGGAAGGAGGTGTAGCCAAGAAGCACCAAATGCCTCCTGCCAGTGTCATGACTAGACTTATACTCATTATGGTCTGGAGAAAGCTCATTAGAAACCCCAACACCTACTCCAGCCTTCTTGGCGTGGCCTGGTCTCTCATATCATACAAGTAAATCTCTCTCTCTCTCTCTCTCTCTCTCTCTCTCCTCTCTCTCTCTCTACAGTGCACCCATCATGCATTGTGTAGAAATCACTCAAAATATTACTAATTAATGTTATATCTCTCACAAAAATAAATTTCATGTGGAGTTTTTGGATCTTATTTTGCAAGAGATGTGATCAACAATGAAACATATATGCCCACTCATCCACTCAAATTAATCTTTCAATCATTGGCAGGTGGCACCTCAAAATGCCAACAATTGTAAGTGGATCTATATCAATCTTATCTGATGCTGGCTTGGGAATGGCTATGTTCAGTCTCGGTATTTATCTTCAATTGACTCCATTATATATTGACCTAAATTTGCCATATAAAAAGTACACTTCAAATGAAATTTGCCTTTTTAACCACTGTTTTTTTTTTCTTTTTTCTTTCCAGGATTATTCATGGCTTTACAACCAAAGATCATAGCTTGTGGAAAATCTGTTGCAACATTTGCAATGGCTGTTAGGTTTTTAACAGGCCCAGCAGTGATTGCTGCAACCTCTATTGCTGTTGGTCTTCGGGGAGTTCTTTTACATGTTGCAATAGTTCAGGTTCACAATCTCAATCTCCCAGCTATTTATACCCACTTTTTTTAAAACTTAAGTCAATTAAGAATTCAATATACATATTAGGCCAGTTGGTCAGGACAGTGAGTCCGTCCTATTACATTCAAGTTTGAACCCCTCTTTCTCCGTAGATTATATTAATTTAGAGTAATTTAAGCGATTGTATTTTAAAAAATTGCTTATGTAATTAAATAATTAAACATTTTTTTTTCAGGCTGCTCTTCCTCAAGGCATTGTCCCTTTTGTATTTGCCAAGGAATACAATGTCCATGCAGACATACTTAGCACTGCGTAAGTTTATTTACTTGCTTAATTTTTTTGTTTTTTGTTTTAATCCACGAATAAAATGGTGATGAAAAAGGGTCTCTGACTTGTATTATGTTCGTCCAATTATTATTGCAGGGTCATTTTTGGAATGCTGGTTGCCTTGCCAATAACAATTCTCTATTATTTTCTTCTCGGGCTCTAGTTTCTGTATTTCCAAGTCATGCTTAGGTGGATGATCAATGCATGCCATTGGATTCAGTGTTCAACAAAATATTTAATTTTGCTCCTTCATGTTAGTATTATATTATTTTGTTATCTTACTGATTAGCTAGAAATTAAGCAATAGATTAGAGCTTATAAATCTAGAGAAGGATTTTTTATTTTTAACTTTCTTTTTTCTTCTTTAGGTGCAAATTTTCATGAGTTTCTTTTATAATATTTGTTACACCAATGTCAATGACTTTTTTATTTGTTGGGGTTTGGATCACAAAATTCAAGAGACCGTTTGAAGTTTCTCAGAAATAGCGTTGACTTACTGGTAGGTCCTACAATATTACTTGGGAACAGATGTGGCCATCAAACTTTTATATATATATACAATTCCCTTATATTGAGGGATCCCTCAAATAAGGGATGCCCTTTAGGGTACCCTACAATTTTTTTTCCAATAATCCAAACCATCAATTTTTAGGTCTTCATTCATAAATCATCTTTACAAAAAATTAGACAAATCAGAAACCGTTTCGACATCCAATTGTGTCATACAAAATCAATGAACACGATGCTTCAAGAAAGTACTAAAATTTCAATAACTCAATTGAATGGTCAAATGATATCAGATTCAAGTGATTTTTTTGTAGAAATGATCTTTGAATGAGTATCTACAAAATAGAAGGTTTGGATGAGTGAAATGCAATCCGGAGTGGGCCCTACAAAGGGTGTCTCTCAAATAAGATTATTTAAGAAATCCCTCAATAGAAGCTCTATATATATATATATATATATATAAAGCAAATAAATAAATAAAAACTTTCACGAGTTTTGCCCATGAAGTTCTAGCAAAGAAGAAAATGAAGTTTTTGTTATGGATTATATTCAGTCTTGGTCGTAAACGGGTTTAAATTGTATGTCATTTTGAGAAATGAGAAATATAAAAAGATGTATAGATCATTGTATATAAAATCTACAAATTGGATCTTTACAGTTTAGGACGTCTTCATCCTTTACTCTCCTAATATAACCACTAAAAGTCTTGCAAGGTACTAGTAGCTCAAGTGGTTAAGAATAGCCTCGAGGTTTTGTGTTCGAGTCTCTCCCTCCATGTCTTTTTACATTCTTCTTTTCAAAACATGCTCACATCATTGTCACAGAATAATGCCATCTCTGGTATTTTATCATAGTTTATCGATTTTTTCTTGCAAAATTATCGAGGTGATATTTCCGAACACTCGAACGTTGAATTTGATTAGTCCAAAAAAAAAAGGTCGAATTTGGTCAACTTCTCGTCGAAATTCAACAATATCTCGCAGAAACTATTTAAAATTTTCCAATTTTCGCGTATCAGCAATCAACAACAGTCTAAAAATTCCAACATTTTGACATCAGCTGAAGGTTGCGTTGTTGTTGGGTAAGATTTCGTGTTAATGCTATGCTTTATCTGACTATACTTACTTTCCATGTAAATATTTGAAATGAAATTAGTAATCTGTGGTAGGAAAGAGAAGGTCTAGCTAGCAGAGTATATTAGTGGCTGAACCATGTGACCCCAAGCAGAGTGAAAATTAAAATTTAGTTTCACATTACATTGTTCTTGAAGTTCATTTAGAATTGCATTCGAAGACAAAGTTAATGTTTGTTTATAATATTACGGTAGACAAAAAGCATTTTGTATTGCTTGTCAGCATAATCTGCATCCATGTGTCCTGAATTGTGCATTAATATTATCTTACTTGACATGCAATCATAATGTGCATCATATACATTGACTATGTTCCAAAACCTTCATTTTATTTTTTATGCGCAACCTTCATGCTTTTATAGATTCATCCCATCTAGTTCAGATCTATGCCATCAATCCTTCAGGTCTAATGAAAAGGGAATTTGTCACCCTCTACTTCATGTAGTCTGATTTTAGCTATGGAGGGGTTTAGTTCCTTTTGTCCTGATTCTTTTTTTCTTTATATAGCATTTCCCTTATCGGCAATGAGATGTATCACATAAGAAATGGTTGAAATAGATCTTTTGTATTGTCCTAAAGAAAGTACTTGGGCAGATTTGTCACACTGTCACGTAATGTTATAATCTACGTAATTAACATGTTATGGATAGTCATACCAATATAGTCATCTTTGTGAATTTGACTTTTGAACTCTCTTTCTTGAGTATCACAATAGGGGATCTAAGTTTTAGTTGCAATTTTATTTTTTTCTCCAACAAATACACACAACATCCTATTTTCAGTATGCATGCACTCCAATGATCGGGATGTGTCTATTGTTTAGGTTTCCCTTCTAAGAATCGTCTCATTAAAATGATTTAACTTCAATTAATGAACTGTATTTGGCTATATACAGTTTAGATGACAAACCTATTTTCAATTTGACTACATTTTCACAAAAAAAGTTCTAATCTACAAAGCAATATCCTTTAAAAGATCTTCTTTAAAGAAATTCTTCTATGTGGATATCCAAATGTTATTATCGTGTAGATCCCATATATTTTCTATTACCCCTTCCTGCTTTATTCTTTTTGGATATTGACATCCGCATGGTAATAACGTGTAGACATCCGAATAAGAGAATAACTTTTATATATATTATTTTATTTGTATATAGCCATTAGATTAGATCAAAACAATACACGTGTTGGGTTTCTTGGTATCACATCAAGGTGATCTTGCTAGCTGTTATGCATAAACAATAACCATAGGATTTAGGATTAGATTCTATGGAAAATGACCTAAAAGTTGGCCAAATTTTGAAGACAATAGAATAGGAAAACTATATATTATTTGTTTGTTATTATCCATATTATAATTGACATTGTTTGTACTATATATTCTAATGCCTTCTCACGTGGTCAAGCAAAAGAGTGTGTCTTTTATAGTAAATTAAACCCAAAATTAAAGTAGTAAATGCTAAGTGCACATGAAGGTGTTTATAAACTCCTGTCATCTCTCGAGACATGCCATTAATAAAGAAAACAGAGCTAACAGCTCCTGTAAACCTTAGAGAAGACACCATGCATTAAGTTCAGCAAAAGCTGTGGCCATGTGATGTGGATGTGGCTGTGTGTGTTGTTGTGAGCGTGCATATCAATCTAGTAGCAATAATTGTTTTTCTAATGAGTTCCAATTTCCGAGGCTCAAGGCTTCATCAAATCAAATGTCTGGGTTTTCTGAATGATAGGTATAGAGTTCATTATACAATTAGGGTTTTGGCCGTTTTTGGACTGTCTTATTTTGAATAAAAGACCAAGTCAAAGACAGTCGCACAACCCATGAAAAGTTTGGTAATATGAATACGTGACATTTGGGTAGGGTTGTTGGCTAAGGTTACTTCAACATTTTCTTGTTTAGGGTTTTTTATTTTTGTTTAATCTTTTTGTTGGGTTTTTAAATTTTAATTTCAGTTTTGATGATTTTGGTAGCCTTTCACTAGTCACTACAAAAATACCGAGCACAGACCATCAATTTCAGGGTGGGGACCACATTGTTGAAGATTAAGCTCTAACAAATCAAGAAGAATGCTAAAGAGGATTCCAATGTGATAATTGTTCTGTACAGATTACCTCAATTATTACGATTGACTGTTATTTCATTTTTTTTCAAAAAAAAAAAAAAAAAAAAAAAGATACAGCAGCGAAACTTCTAGGCCCAACTTCCCACAAGAAGGAAGGGGATAGGCCATGGCCTAAGTTGGCTAAGGCATCGGTCAAGAAATGAGCTTAGAATCTCCTTCAATCAAAATCTTCTTCCAACCACGGTGAATCGCGTGAGCCAAGCCATCACATATCATCTTCTATTAGAAAATAGAGTCCTTTACAGCAACAATAAAATTATAGAATAATTGGAAATATGTAACCAGAAAATTAAGTAGGGATTATAAGAAGGGTCATTTTCATTTACAGATAACCCTTAAGTTAAGTTATTGTCCTATTTTTAAATTCATACAAGAACCATCAATGATTTACAAACGCATACAAACGAACGTTAATTGAGGTGTTAATTGTTGATGTGACAAAGGTGGATTCCAGTTTTCTTGTTGACGTGGACTTCACATAAAAAGCCATAAAGTTTTTTATAATTATATCTTTAATCACGTTGATGCATTGAGGGCCAAAGCAAAGAATAGAATCCAATAGCTTGAAAGAAAGCAAAGAACAGCTTCAGCTATCTTTTGCCTTGTAAGCAAAGTGATCTCACTAACACTAGCAATATCATGGGCAAGTTTATTTAAGATAGATATTATTCTGGTTGAATAACTTAAACAAACTCACAAAAACTAGGGAGCTATGGCGAGCAAACAAGAATAAAATTAAACACATGAATAAGCTGTAACCAGTAAAGACACCTTCCATTCATTAATATATATACAGTGTTCAATTTGCAGCCAAGGCAATGCTGAAGAACCCCACAGAATCCACAAAAGGTGACCTTGGAGCAGGTATTGTCATACAGACTACTACCAAACTCCAATTCATGGTAAAAGTGGATTGAGTACCTAAAAAATTCTAAGCTAAAAATGAACAAACGAAACAATGCCCGAGTTAGGGGAGAGGGTTAGATCTTCTCATGTATCCAGCTTGATAAGTTAGACAGATTCAGAACCATAGTTTCCTTCATGGATGCTGCCATTTTCTTTACTCAGTTTTGATTTTGGCAAAGAAGAGGCTTGTCGTGGAGCTTTGCTCGATTGCTGCTTCAAATTAAGGTAAGTGTAAATAGACATTCCAGCAATTGCTGTGAAAGCCCCAGAAATACTCGTCTTGCCTGGATTCGAACTAAAGAGGTAGTAGTTTCCTAGAAGAATGACGCATGTTTTGAATTGACCAAGAACAACATGTGTAACAGCAGATGTGGCCCTGTCAATTCACAGAAAGATGAAGGAAAAAAAAAATCAAGGATATCAGAACCACAAGAACCAACCAAAATCAAATTTTGCATGCCATACTTTTAACAAAGTAATATAAAAGTTGTGATGAACAAACATATAGTAGTCCCCAAGATACATTACAACCATTCAGCCATCATCCAGTGACACGAGACAAAAGACTGTTTAAATGGTTATCATTAGAATTGAAACTTCATGTCATTTAACATAATGGTCACATGCCAAAGTGTGTTACGGGTCAAGCTTGGTGCGATACCAAAGTAGTGTGAATTGTGCAAGCATGTGCTCAGGCTTGTACATACAGGTAATCCTAGTTATTGTGGCAGCATACTGGTATGTGTTTAACCCTGAACCTTATTGGTAGGTGTTGCTTGACTCTCCTGCCCAGTTGTAATTATTTGTATGCCTACGATGGATAAGTTTAACCTCCCATTGTTGCCCATATCAGCTGTTGCACTCTTTAATAATGTTGTTGATTGTTGCTAGGTTTTCAAGTTCAATGTAAAGTAATGCAAGAGAATCTGATAAGTGTCTCAGCTTACTGCTCTAGCTAGGACTCTTTGTAATCCTACATCACTATACTGTTATAAATGAGAATCATACACACCCATAGATTATACTCCAATGTGCTTTGCATCATGGACTTAAAATTTGAACCACTGCTGCGTTGTAGCATTGGAAGCAGTATTCTATAATCAAAATTCAAACTATGTTGGGTAGTTACGAAAATGGTAGAGTGAATAAATTGACAGGATATTATTATAGGGAAGATTCATCTCAAAATGATAATTTATATATCCTTTTATCAATTTGAAAGGTGACCAAATCTTATTTCCAGTATCAGAATTCTCAAGTAAAAATCTGAAGTTTCTCCCTCTTCAACAAAAAGCTAAATAAAAGCAAAAGCAAGAGACAATGAGAAATACAGATACAGAAAGGTAGACAGATTGATGAGGTCATCAAAGATGAACCTGTTTCCGAGCCATATAATAATACATGGAAAGTTGATATGCAAATCAGGTAAGATAAATCTCAATGAATCTCAGCCATCCATATCTAATATAACAGCAGCAAAAAGAACCTTATTTAAGGATCTTATTAGAGAAATTTTATATATATATTTTACTTCATTTCTGACAGTGTACCATGTTGACTAATTTGTTTATGCTACGAACCTATGTAAACCATAAGACAACGACATCGGACGTCAAAACTCTTGTATAGGAAACAATGGAACAAAACAGTAACATAGGATAATCAAAAGGAACAAACAGATATCACATACCCAAGTGCTAGAGCACCTGACCACTGAAGCAAGAAGCCAAGAATAGCTGACATGAGAATTGCCAAGGTGTTATTAAAGTTCCAATTGAATGAGAGGGCACCAGGTGGATCTAACCAGGGTATTAGTGCAACAAGGAAAAATAAGGTGATTGGCGTTGTCTTCCACATTAACCTGTTCAACAGTTCACATTTTAGTTAGCTGAAAATATAAATTCTTCCAACTAGAGGTCAATATCAAGGAGATTCAAATACAAACTGAAGAGTTTCAAAAGGAGCACCACTTACGCCAAGGCTGTCCAATTTTCCTGCTGTTGCAGACTAGACCAAAGAATCTTGTTGACTGCACTTGGTATTATCCATGCTAATGCTACACAAGCACCAAAGAGATGGAATTGCAGATCAGTTTACTGTAGCCACGGCAACACCAAAGGATACTACTGTAAGTGCTAGAACCTGAAAATTTCATACCAAGGAGTTAGAACAGAAAGGAGAAGCTGTTATAGATGGTTAAAGTGAGGGTAATGACAAGTAAATTTTGTATAAGAACAACGATTAAAAATCAAGAAACACAGCATAATAGAAAAATAAATTAACCAATTACATGAAGCTGGACACAAGCACCCTACAAACCAAAGTATCAAGACCGAAAGAAATATGTATGTAAGATTTCCTGGATGTCTGAAAAAAAAAATTTCTATCAGTGGGGAGTGCCAGGTTTTACAATTTAATACAGTTTCCAAATAGCATATCTTTCACAATAGGTAGGGACACATTGGATGTGGTCTACTTCCTCCTCATTTCAGAGTTTTGTGAAATGATGAAAATATTGAGGAAAGGGAAAGCAAATACTTTCACAAACATGTAAAACCTGACACCAATTTTCTATCCTACGAAAACAAAAACTCAGCCTGGAATAGCAAGAACATAAAACTGCATTTTAGTTGCATATTGAATTGACATTTATACTTCCAAAAGGAAGGAGCTACCTTGGAGAAAGAAACTCTCTTATTGTACAATAAAAATTCTGCGAGAACAATTGAAGGAGTAACCGCAATCTTAGACATCTGATAAAACCCCACACTGAAGAAATAGACATCAAACTCAATGTTGAAAATTAAAATTAATTATGAAAAATAGAATCTGATGATCTTTTCTGTAGGTAGGAATACTGACGAAATATCTCACCTATTGTACTTCAAACTAACATTAGCAAGGCCAGTAGAAAAGGCCATAACAAAACCAAGAGTAAATAACGTAGATAAGCGGGTCGATTTTGGGGGACACGCAGGGAGGATAGACAGAGCATTTAGAACGGCCATCAAAAACCAGCTAACGACATAGTGGATAAAAGTGAGAAATATAGGAAACTGGAACCCAACAACTTTGAGCACCTGAGGAAATACAAGCTGGGTAAGTTATCAGCTGGAAAACTGCTATTTTAAAATCCAGTCTGGCAAAATATGGATAGAATAAATAAATATATAGAGAGTTCAGCATACGAACCAATTTGTTCACGAAAATTATACCAACAGCAATTACAAAATTGAATGTAAGAGCAGTAGCAGGGCCACATAGTTGTTGTTGTTGACGCTTTGCACCTTCAGATGAGCGAAATTCATTAAATAGAGCTGCCCGCAAGTCTTCTAGAGCTCTTCCTGAGTTCATGTACACAGAGATGGAGAAAAAAATAAATCATCAATGAGCAACATACTGCAGATCCATGACTATTAGTATACTGTACATGGTTTGCTTAATGTATAATTAATTCACCTTTCCTAAATAACCAAAGTTCAATTATAATAAGATATCATTCTCTTTCATGGCAAAACTTAACAAACTGGAATAGCTACCTATGAAATATAACAAATGTCAATCCATAAATGTTATTCATCATATAAATAATGTTTTTGGTGTGCATATGCATTGTATATGATAGTCAGCATAAAATACCCATATGCATAAATATTTCCAACTTAGTAAGAAATATATTATTCATTAAGAACAAAAAAAAAAAGGATATAATAAATTTACATAAATTTGTGCATCCAGGAAGAGAAAAAAAGTAAAAATAAATATTCGACTCAAGAATAAAAAAGAAAATATATTTATTCTCTTTAAAACTATGCAAAATCTTTATTTATATATTCTCTTCAAAACTAAACAAAATCGCTTGGCATAAGAAAATTAAAAAATCGTTCCGCACGGTATTTAGTACAAGCTGCAAGCATGTACGTATAAGTTACATCAATGAAAAATAGATTTTAGGGTCTGCGACTATCTTATTATTTCTTCCTAAGAACAACAAAGTGGTGAAGAAGATAGTCAATTAATGGCTCAATGCGAATCAGTAGAATGTAAATAAATAAAGATAACAGAACCTATCTAGAAACCAGACAAAAGCAAGAAAGGCAAAGGAACAGCCCACTCTCTCCAGGAATGCATGCAAGCAAGTTGTCAATTTGTGCACCTTGTTGAGACACCAAATTCATTCAAACCGAGAAGCCAAACAACAGCGGCCACAAATTTAAAAAAAAAAAAAAAAAAAAAAAAAAAAAAAAAAAAAAAAAAAAAAAAAAAAAAAAAAATTGTGGATGTGGAGTGGGAGAATAAAGAGATAATGCCAAGTGTAACACTATTCATCACACGAAACGCATATATGTCACCCAGATCAACAGACAAAGAGAGACCCTTTATAGCTAATTAAGCTTATTAACTGAAAAACACAGGTATCCAATGGCCAAAATATGAGAATTAAAAGTCCCAAATATGAACAACATTAAAAATTAAACATAAATTTCAAAGGTAGCAGCTTTTGTTGGAAATTGAAATTAGTAGTAGCAAAAGTTACCTCTTTCACCAGCATCACTATCCTTGCGCTTGAGAATCTTCCTAACGTCTTTCCTTACTAAGAAATTTAACATTTTTACGGGTGCAAAGCATCACCCTTTCGATCTCTGTCACTCCCTCTCTCTCAGAAACAATGGTAACGGCTCTGTTTTTGGGTTTCTGGGTCCTTCTCTTTCTAAACTCTTTTTAGAGGGAGAGAGGGGGGTAGAGATTGGGGTCAGAGTGAGGTGCAGCTTGTGGTACTAAGTTTGAGTTACAAAGAGACAGAGAGGGAGGGACACGTGGGTCGAGGAGAGCGGTGATGGCGGAAATTTGAAGTTGTCTGTCTGAGAGACTGGGAAAGAAAAAAAAGGTAGGTTGAACAAATCACGCCCAGAGTACCGACAGTCGACCAATTTTTATTATGTTTTTTTTCTCTCTCTTTTCCTTTTTTAGTCAGAAAAGAAAACTTGTCTATCAACGAATGTGACTTGGGTTTAAAGAATTTTTTTTTGTCTATGAGGGCAGGGGTTTGGTTTTTTTTTTTTTTTGTTTGAAAAGAAAGTTTACCCAACAACCAATGTGACCTAGATTTAAAGAACGTAATTTACAGCAAAATTAAGAAATTTTTATTTTATTAAATACAAACTATAGTCTAAATTATAAGAGGATTTGGACTTGAGACCACTGCTCTGTAAGTTAAAATCCTTTTTTATAAGGTTAGACCCCGTTAGCTCTTTGATAATGTAGTTTGAGTCAAACAAAAAACAAAATTGTTAGTTTGAGCAATGTTTTAAGAATTATTGTTGAGGCTCAAAAAATCCACAGCTTGGCTCAAATATATTTCCGACCCAATGCGATACCTTATCGAGAAGAAACTCGATCTGGAAACGCAAAAGTTCGTCATATGCACTTGCACACATGCCACACTAAGCAAATAAGCAACACGTCACGTTACAAGCTTAAGTGGGCACAAGCCACGCAAGATGCCTGAGGCTTGCTTGATTGAGTTGTGGAATGGATGGTAATAAATTGTCATGAGGCCCATTGATAGGCCGAGAAATGGAAGTCCCGGGTTGCTTGGGAGCTTTAGGACTCAAGCCCATTTCATAGGCACAAACATGTGGGTGAGCACAAGAGAAAAAAGAATAGCCCATCACTCCAAACAAAAATAGCCCAACCAAAATAGCCTATTGACTCAATAAAAAAACCCAAACGTTTGATAAAGAAAGCCTACTTACTTAATGAATCACCTTTGCCCATACAATTACCATAATGAGCTACAAAAGCCCCAGTACTTGGCTGGAAAAACAAAAGCCACGAAGGAGAACTCTGAAGGTCCATTATACAAATCTGCTGGGAGGTTCCAGCACATGGGAAATGAGCAAGTTTCAAGCAAAAGACACCCAAGGGACCAAGGGATATTGGCACGCAGCCTGCTAGGAGAGGAATCACCTTTTGAACCACATGCATACCCATTCTCTTTCCCTCATCAGACCTGGCCATGGAAGAAGGAAGAAAAGAAAAGAAGGAGATGGCTGGAAATAGAGGCAGCTGCGGGAAAGAGCATTGAGCTCCCAAAAATATCTGATTTTGTGAGATTGGACAAAGAAGATTTTGCTAGAATAAGATAAGTCAAAGAAGGGGAGGAGAAATGAAGGAATAAGATAAGTCAAATTAGATAGAAACCATTAGGGTTTCTTGGAAAAAGATGGCTTCTAGCGACTATAAAAGGGGCCTCTTCTACCCAACCAAAAAGAACCCACATTTCATATTGCAAGCTTCCTCTCTCACCTGCAACACCCAACAAATTCGTGCTCTGTTCATCCTCTTCCCCGTTTTTCCTCCTTCTGGCAGGTTGCTCTAGCATTTGACAGAGTCACTGTCAAGCTGCCGGAAATAATACTCAAGTCACCCATCTTCTCTTTTTCCTTATTCTCAATCAAATCTCTCTGCAAACTCTTCATCTCATACCTTAATACCCCTTCCCCCCTCCCAGGAACACTTAGTTTTCTCTTCAGTGCTAAACTCATGACAATTTTGCTCCCATGCCATAAACTTCTCATGCCAAGCTAGAAAATTTATTTGTAAGCTGTTGTTATTTTTGTTGGTGAAGGTAACCAAGGTGTTTCCTAAGGCATCTTTGTCCTTTCGAAGCATTTTTGGGGCTTGATCTTTGAACTCAGGCACATGGGATAATTTATTCCATTTGCCCTTTACTGCATCCCAGCCCGTTTGTAGCTGCCGGAAGAAAACAAGCCCTTACATGAATTGGCGACTTCACTGGGGATCAGGCCGTTATCTTCACCAATGTCTTCGGAGAAGAAGCCCAAAAGCAATAAACCAGAGAGAATAAAAAGATAAGAACATTTCCTTTTTCTTTGTTTTTCCTTTATTGACTATCCACTTTACACAACAAGCATAACATGAGTTACTGACATGTGCCTTTTGCTTGTGTCTTAGACCTCCATTCTCAAGCAAAACCAGATCTTGTACGAGGGCTGGGGGCTTAGGCAAATCCATCTTCATGCCATTGAAGCGAACTACACATGCAAACTCCAAAATACTTCAGGGCTTCGTGCTAAGCAAATCTGTATAAAATAATAATTATATAAAATAAAAATAAAAAAAAAAGGAGTCAAAATTTAGTTCCAAATGACTTGTGGGCTTCCTTGCCAAAAAAAAAAAAAAAAAAAAAAAAAAAAAAAAAAAAGACAAGCAAAGCACTTAAAGTTTCTCATGCTAAACCAAGCTTTGCCTTGGTTCCGAGAGCTGTGATTCAACATTATTCACATCTTCAACCAAGTCCAAGCTATATACATTCATTCATCACTATTTCCACTACTTGCCTTATTTATTTATTTATTTTCAAACCTTCTTAGCCTCTACCCGATTTCAATCCATCCTTACAACAATTAAACAACCTCATTGCACCTCTAAAAGAACACTTGAAGTGACCTCAACGACTACCTTATTCTTCTCATGCTTTGGAACCTCTAAATCAAGTCTGAAAAAAAAGATACAGACGCTGGAGAGGTAAAAAAAAAAAATGAAAAAAAAAAAAAAAAAAAAAGAGCAGAAGCAAATATTTCTTACATTCTTCCAGCTCCACAAGCAAAGAATTTCTGGCACTTGCCTGATTTCAAATCTTCTTAGCCCCTGCCCTATTTCAAACATCATGCTAGTGTGTATGCTACTTAACTCCCCAAAGCTCAATTTATTCTTGCAACAATTCAACAAACTCATTACATATGTGAAAGAAAACTCACCTTTATTCTATCAAGTTCTAGCAAATCAATAAGAAGATGGCATTCCTCATGCTTTGGAACCTCTCGATCAAGCCTGAAAAAGAAACAAGGGAGTACATTGGCTAGATCAAGTGCCGGAAGAGAACTCGTAAACAGAAGGGGGATGCCGGAAGCATAATCGCTATTGAAGCATAATTTTTTCCAAAGACAAGCTGCAAGCAACCAAAACTCACTTTGATGTTATCAAAATCCTAGAAAAGTAAACTTCTCATGCTTTCACATGCTTTGAAGATTCTGAACAAGAGAATACGTTAGCCAAAATCAGGCGCTGGAAAGGTACTCACACAAAGGGAGGCGCTGGAAGCATAATTTTCTCAAGAAAACTCATCTATCAAGCATTTGAAAAATTCACAGGGCATAATACAAATCCACATGCCAAGAAATTTCATTCCATTCAAGCATTCCACGAAACTCAGGCATTTCAAGCAAATTGAAGAACTTATGCTCTTGCGATAATACCTTTCAATATCATGCTCTCACAAGAATATTGCTCAAGAACATGCTCTAGCAATACTCAGATCAGCACTCAATGCCAACATAAAAGACATGCCAAATTCTCAACAAAAAACAGCATGCCAAGCAAAACTTATACACAAGCTTTCCAACCATCCTAGTTAGAACATCCTACCTTTAGAAAATCACTATAAATCAAGCTTACAACCAACAAATCCCAGACTTTCCAGATTAGAACTAGACATATCAAGCTTCATTTTCCCAAAATTTCATTGCATTTTGAGTTAGGGAAGCATGTCAAACAGATTAACAGCAGCAAGAACTGCATAGCTCCAGCAGCTTAACCCTTACTTTGAAATTCCACAGAAAATTCATTTTTTCTTCAAGTGACGCAAGACCAATTCCAACATAACCATTGAGAAGTCCATTTTTATGTCTCAAAAGCTCCAACTCAGATTCGAAAAGAAACATTTCAAAAGTTCAAAAAACAGCCAGCAAGCTACTTTGAGATATTTTGACAAACACTTGGCATGCATACCCAAGTAAGCTTGCATGACTCTTGTTTATCACCAAGCTAGAATCCTAAATCAAAAGCTCAACCTCAGAATTTGATTTATAGATCACAAATACTGGGAAATACAGAGGAACTCAAGCATTCAAGCATAGAAAACAAGCATGCAACAAAGGCATCAACATCAACTCATGAACATGCTTCAGAAAAATGGAGGCAGAGAGTACTAGAATGGATGGATGATCCTCAATTTTGGATATGTTATAAACAACATAATTTCGAGCAAATTTTGTGAAGCAAGCGCAATCATCCAAGCATCATAAGTTAAAGACACATGCAGAAGCAGAATCTGCGGAAACTCACCAGCCGTGGATGAACACAGAAGTTGCAGACCAACTTTTAGGTATCAGAAAAATTAAAAAAATTCTACAAATTTTACAGGCTATAGCACTCGAGCAGATGAACAACTTTCATCAAGGAAGTTTTATGATCCGAGCTTCCGAAATATGACTTATGTAATGATGCACAGTACACACGGTTTTAAATCTTGAAGAGAGAAGAAAGAGTTGAAGGAGGGTCATGCTATAAAACAATGCAAATTCAGTCCACAACCATACCAATTCCAAAATCCTATATGAGATGCTCCTGGAAAATAACACAAGCTCTATATTCATGTTGCCGGAAGAGTGAACCCTTATGCCATGCCAAGCTATATCTTAATTCAACTCAACCGTTAGATTATCCACATCCTCATAGCAAGTCCAAGCTAATCATGCCAAGCCAAGTCACATTTTTTTCCAGCACCTTGTCCATGCCAAACAAAATAGTTTCCAGCATATGCCCTATTTCAAATATGCTTCCAGCACATGCCATGTTTCAAACATCCTGCCAGCACATGACCTATTTCAAACACCCTGCCAACACCTGCTCTATTTCAAATATCCTTCCAATACAAGCCAATGCAAAACATCCAAGCATACAAGCCAAAATCAAGGGTACACGCCAATGCCAAGCATCCAAGCATACAAGCCAAAATCAAGCGTACATACCAATGCCAAGCATCAAGCCAAAATTAAGCATACATGCCAATGCTAAGCATCAAGCCAAATACCAATAATACATGCCAATACCAAATATACATGTCAAAACCAAGCGTGCAAGTCAATGCAACTCTTGCAAATCACAACCATGCAAAATTAAGCCTCTCTAGTCACTCTATCGAATAAGTCATGCAAGCTAAGTTATTTTGAGCTAATCCACCAAGCATTTTCTTCTTTGTCATGCCACAACATAGGCCAACTCTTGGTAACTCTAGTAAGTGACCTCCAAAATTACAGTGTCTAGGAAAGTTCTTTAAGGCAACACCCTTGGTGTTTAAGAAGAATTGAGTTTTAAGCGGGACCATTGCGACCCCTCCAACCTTCCCGGAAAAGACCTGGCTGTAATTTCAAATACCCTTAACTGGTCATCCTTGAGTTGCTCCTAAACCCATGCCATGCCATGCCATGCCATTGCAATTTATTCTGGGCTAGAAATTGATTATTTAGATAATTTCAATACACATTCATGACCCCAATAATCAAGGGGGCTAATGTTGAGGCCCAAAAAATCCACAGCTAGACCCAAATATATTCCCGACCCAATGCGATACTTTATCGAGAAGAAACCCGATTTGGGCACACGAAAGTTCGTCATATGCACTTGCACACACCCCACGCCAAGCAAATAAGCAACACGTCACGTTACAAGCTTAAGTGGGCCCAAGCCACGCAAGATGCCCGAGGCTTGCTTGAGTGGGTTGTGGTATGGATGATAATAAATTGTCATAAGGCCCATTGATGGGCCGAGAAATGGAAGTCCCGGGTTGCTTGAGAGCCTCAGGACTCAAGCCCATTTAATAGGCCCAAACATGTGGGTGAGCACAAGAGAGAAAAGAATAGCCCATCACTCCAAACAAAAATAGCCCAACCAAAATAGCCTATTGACTCAATCAAAAAGCCCAAACGCTTGATAAAGAAAGCCCACTTACTTAATGAATCACCCTTGCCCATACAATTACCATAATGAGCTATAAAAGCCCCAGCACTTGGCTGGAAAAACAAAAGCCACGAAGGGGAAGTCTGAAGATCCATTATACAAAGCTACTGGGAGGTTCCAACACATAGGAAAGGAGCAAGTTTCAAGCAAAAGACACCCAAGGAACCAAGGGATATTGGCACACAGCCTGCTAGGAGAGGAATCGCCTTTTGAACCAGCATGCATACCCATTATCTTTCCCTCATCAGACCTGACCATAGAAGAAGGAAGAAAAGAAAAGAAGGAGATGGCTGGAAATAGAGGCAGTTGCGGGGAAGAGTATTGAGCTCCCAAAAATCCATGATTTTGTGAGATTGGACAAAGAAGATTTTGCTAGAATAAGATAAATCAAAGAAGGGGAGGAGAAATGAAGGAAAAAATTTGGCCAAATTAGATAGAAACCATTAGGGTTTCTTGGAAAAAGATGGCTTCCAGTGGTTATAAAAGGGGCCTCTTCTACCCTACCAAAAAGAACCCACATTTCAGAGAGCAAGTTTCCTCTCTCACTTGCAACACCCAGCAAATTCGTGCTCTGTTCATCCTCCTCCCTATTTTTTCCCATTTTGGCAGGCTGCTATAGCATTTGACAGAGTCACTGTCAAGCTATCGGGAATAATACTCAAGTCACCCATTCCTCTATTTTTCCTTATTCTCAGCCAAACCTCTTTGCAAACTCTTTATCTCATACCTTAATACCCTTTTTCCCCTCTAGGAACACTTAGTTTTCTCTTCAGTGCTAAACTCATGACAATTTTGCTCCCATGCCACAACCTTCTCATGCCAAGCTAGAAAATTTATCTGTAAGCTGTTGTTATTTTTGTTGGTGAAGGTAACCAAGGTGTTTCCTAAGGCATCTTTGTCCTTTTGAAGCATTTTTGGTGCTTGATCTTCGAACTCAAGCTCAAAGGGCAATTTCATCCATTTTGCTATTTACGGCAGCCCAGGCTCGTAGTAGCTGCCGGAACGAAAAAGCCCATACAATTATATAATGAGGGCCTTATATATGGCCAGGGCCATTCACATTATATTTGCTGTCTTATTTGAAGAATTAAAACTATTACAAGAGTTTTTCCCCCAAAAGAAAAAAAAACCAATACAATACTAATGTTTGAAAATTGATCTTCTTGAATTTTTAGAAGAGAAATCATCAATCAAAGGTTCACAATCAAGTTTTTCAAGAAGTTCACTTTCAATTTAAATCAAAGCTAGTCCGTTATTTTGGAGTCACCGTCACTTTATGCTAGCTGAAGTAAAGCTTCTCTTAAATCTGGAGCTTGGAATCTTATTGCCCTTACACTTTCAATACGGCTTTCCCAACGTGTAACTGACAATTATTTCAGAGTTAAGTGTTTAACATTACCTGAATTTGAATTGAGATTTGAATTTGACTATTTGATTTTGAGTGGTCTTTATGAATTTAGGAATTGGGGTTTTCTCTTTTTGGTGTTCAAATTCCTGAAATTGTCAAAGGATTTAAAAAAGAACCAAAGAGAAATTGATGAATAATAATGATTACTTACCAGAAAATCAGAGTTTAAGAGAAAAAAAGAAGCCATGAAGTTTTTTTCGTTTTGTTTTAAATGAAGAAAGTACTTTTCTTGAAGGAGAAAACCTTTTTTATTTTATTTTTAAGAACAATAGTTTGGGGGATATATATACTCCTCCTGTGGTGTGGTTAAGCTTCGATGTTTCTTGTTTTCAAAAGGCTTTCTGTATTTTTTTTTAAATTTTTAAATTTTTATAATTTTATAATTATGTAAAGTTTGAATGCAAAAATAATATAAAAAAGGCCAATAGATCGACCTCAAGTTGTATCGAATTCTGGCACTCTTGTCAAATAGATATGCGCTACAGCCAACTCCCCTAAATATACTGTTGTGCAAGTATCTAGACGCTATATTATATATACAATTCGTATAATATTAATATATATATATATATATATATAATATAAAGATTTTTTTTTCGAGGGCCCTGTGTGATGGCGCCACTTGCACCACCCCAGGGCTGCCCTTGTATATGGCCCTTAGGTGAGGCCATATCTCTTAATCGTTGGATCAAATTGATTAGTTGTTGAATCAAATTAGTTAGTTTAATCTGACGGTTAATAGATAGGACCTCACATAAAGGACTATAGATAAGGCCCTCACTTGGATTTGTTATATTGTTAAATGACGGCCCAAGAACAACCTAACTCATTGGAATTGGTCTAGTTCGATTTAGTTGGTAGTGCCCTTGTTGGGCCTTAACGGCAATTTTGGTCATATGATTTGATCCTAATCCTAAACCCTAAATCACGCAACCAACACCCGCTACTAAATTTATTTATTTATTTATTTCAGAAAAATAGAACATGCTTAAGCATGTTTAGCAAAAGCTAGTTCCAAATATAAGAATCTCCAACTTGATGACCAAGGTCAGTAGCCCACACTTATGAGTAGGGGTGGTTGCGGTTCGGTAACCGCGAATTTTTGCCCAAACTGCAAACCGACCGACTATTTGCAGTATGGTGATTTTTGAAACTGCAAACTGATTTTTGAGGTTTACCGCATTGGTTACCGTGAATTAGCGGTTTAAAACCTCAAGTTCTTTTTGTGTCATAAAAATCTAATTTTCCACATTTTAGGCCTAATTTTTATGCTTCTTTTGAAGCCTTTTGAGTTCAAGCATACTTTAACCCAAAAATATAAATTCACAACCTCAATTTCTCAAGCATATATAAATTCACAACCTCCTCAACTTCTCAAGCATTTACAACCTAAAGAAAATTAAAGTTACAATTCCAAGCATTCAAATTAAAGTTAAACTTCTCAAGCATTCCAATTTCAAATCCTTTAAAGTTACAAACTAAAAGGAAAATGCAATGTAAAATGAATTAAAGTTATAACCCAAAGGAAAAATCAAATTCAAAGTTAATTAAAGTTACAAACTAAAAGGAAAATGCAATGCACCAATGTTACAAATTAAAGTTACAAACTCAAGTGTTGGTGATGGTGAGTGGATTTGAAGGACCCCGTTGTGTCGTTTGAGCACCAATGTCATCTACAAAATGCAGTATTTTAAATAAATAAAAATATAGTTGCGGTTTGGGTAACCGCAAGTTTTGAAAATCAAATACCGCAACCGCAAATGCGGTTCGGTTCTTCATACCACAAATGTGGTTCGGTTTCCCATGATTGCGGTTCCATTGCTGTAAATTGTCGGTTAGTTTTTGCTGTTTTTCGATTTTTCAGTCTAAAATGCCACCCTTACTTATGAGGCTAATGTCTAGTGTGTGGACAGCTAGCTACTTTTCTTTCTTGTATCATCATATTTCTCCTCAATTGTTGTGTTAACTCAACATCGTTTGAGACGTCCATGCAAATTGTTTACATGGATAGTTGTGATGCCTCAAATATTTTTTATTCGTCTCTCTAATTACATGCCCTGTTTGGGTCAGTCTCTTCTTTGTGTTGCTCCTTACAGATTTCTATTTTTTCATCGCCAATTACTACTAGAGGTGGCTGGAGATGGTATGCATAATGGTTATTTTCTTTCTTCTCAACGTATCGTGTTCTCTGTTGGATGTTCTCACTGTCTTGTGGCTGTACAAAGGACTATAATATCATAGTAGGACTCTTTTGACAGTTGGATTGTGTTGTAGTGTTCTCGTCAAAGGTCTTTTCGTCGAAGGTCTATGTGTTAGTTTGCTGTTTTATTTTATCTTGCTCTAGCATTGGTCCTTCGTGATTGTTTCATACTCTCTTGTCTTGTTAGTCTATGACATGTGTGGTACTCTTTCCTACCTTGAGGTTTGTCCTTCAAGAAGATTTTAACAAGACCATTGTTTTGTGTTGTTCTATATACGCTACTTTGATTCTATGACAGTGCGTTTGAGGAAATTTCAAAGTACAAGAGATTTCATAAATAATTGAAATTAATATTATAGAATTTGTAAAGTTTCTTGTCTGGGTGACGGATTTAAAACATGGAATTTAACCTTTATTTGTAAAGCTATCTTTTTTTAAAACTCAATCTCTCTTGGGATTTTAGAAATGATGACTTTTATATATAATTTAAAGTTGTGATTTATGATATCCAAATTCCATGTTTTTTCTCACACGAAATTTCTAAATTTATATTTTTTTTATTTATCCAAATACGGGAATTGGTTCATGTCAATTTAGAAATTCTGACTTGTGTCAAAATCCCAAGTTCATTTCCCTCATCTAAACGCACCGTGAATGAATATAATTTCTTTAAAAAAAAAAGAAAAAAAAGAAAAAAAGGAGAGGAGGTTATTGCTCTCTATTTATTGAATATCAAAACTACCCCTCCTTAAAACTCAAAACCCATCTAACTCCCAACTCACCCTCAGATAGTCGGGATAGTCATCACCCTTCACTCCCCTGCACTCCACACGGCAACTCCCCACCAAAACCGAAATCCGATCCATCCAAAATGCCCCCAAAATCAGAAACCCAGCCCCCAACCACCGCCACAACCACCACCCCCTACGACCCATCCTCCGCCTCCATCGACCCGCTTTTCCTCTTCGTTCGGATCCTCCCTTACAGCTTCCTCCGCCCGCCCCGACTCCGACTCAAGCTCCCATCCCTCACCCTCCCTTCCCCCATGACCGTCTACGCCCTCGTTCTCCTCACCTACTTCATGGTCGTCTCCGGAATCGTCTACGATGTCATTGTCGAGCCTCCGGGCATCGGATCTACCCAGGACCGCCTCACGGGTTCGGTCCGACCCGTCGTCTTCCTCCAGGGCCGGGTCAACGGGCAGTACATAATCGAGGGTCTGTCGTCCGGGTTCATGTTCGTGCTGGGCGGGATCGGCATTGTGCTGATGGACTTGGCCCTGGATCGAAACCGAGCCAAGAGTGTGAAAGTCTCGTATGCCACTGCAGGGATATCTTCGGTCGTTTTGGCCTATGTTATGAGTATGCTCTTTATTCGCATCAAGATCCCGGCTTATCTTCATTAGCTAGCTAATTAGCACCTTAATTTTCAATTTCGATTTCAGTTTCAGTTGATTTTGCAAACTGTGGACCTCAATTATGGTTTAATTTAGACATGGGGTTATATATTTATCGTATAATTTGAATCTGATATCTCTCTGTATCATTTCGTGATTTATCTGTTTTTGATTTTTACTCTCTGCTTTTGTTCAATCGAATTTCTTGTTTATTGCCTAAAAGAAGCATGCTTTAAGTGGGTTTGGAAGGTCTCACAACAATATTATTGGCTCAGCAGCATAAAGTTTTGTAATTGTATTATCATGGAAGAAATCATTTAACACTAGGGACCAAGACTAGATTATACTCTATGATATTCTTTGAATTCGATGTGTTGCACTATGGTGGAGAATGTGGAATTCTGTGTGATAAATTTTGCTTGTAATTGCAAGCATAATGTCTGCTGGGTTAAAACTCTAAATCTTTACATCGTTACTGGAAATTTTTCTTACCAATGAATCCGGGGATACTATGACACGATGGTTTGTACCACCGGTACTTCTGTGAAGGACTTCATTTGAGATACTGATACGCATTTTACATGAATAATACTAAATGTCGATATGAGATTGTAACACTCGTAAAGTGCCCCTCAATTTCTATATTAATAGTATAGCATCATATCCATGTCAATGTTTTTTGATACATAGTAGGAGTTTGAAATAAGCATATGTCATAGGATTGTTAAGGGAACATAGTCTATAGGCTTTTGCAAATGTGAGGGGGTGCTAAACTTTGAATTTCTGGTTTTTTAATAGGGAAGGACTATAATCATAAATGAAAACGCAGGATGGGTTGGCTTATAACATCCTTTGCTAATTGTACATGAATGACAATGCATATATGAACACTTCCTTTGAGTAGATGACTTGTCAACTTTTAGTTTCTAACTACAACAGGGATTATCTTTTGATTGAAGATGTTTTTGTTTACTGTTGTTTCGGAACAGTACTATAACTTTTGTTTTCTTTTAGGTTGGTAGAGTCTAATCCATATCATATGTGTACCTTGTATCCATATCCATGTTTTCTAGTGGCGGTGTTCTAGTGTTTGCCCAAGCTGCTGCTGCTTATTTAATAGTCAGGAAATGCTCTGTAACTATTACAATTGATTCTCATTGTCCTCAAAACTTATTTCCTCTGTGGTCTAGGCTGTTACCTTACTATCCATCACAGGTCACATTCAGGAATTGTTTCTATTTTATGGAAAACTAGTAAAAAATATTGGAAACAAGGAAAAGTACAGGCCCTGCATGATGATTACTTGCTTGGATGAAAAACAAAATGGAATGCATAGAAAAACTCATTTGTTTTTGGGGCAACACGTCTGCATACACAGGAATTCTCAGTTTCAGATGAGAGAGATGCACATCTCTCCCTTCTGTCACTAGAAGATCAAGCTGATCACTAGGATCTTAAGAAGCTTTTCCCATTTTCCCATTTTCAACCCTTTTTTGGCACTCCATTTGTAACAAAAGAACACACGCGCACAAGCATTGTAACCCTTATGACCTCTTCTCCAGTCTACCCTCCCTACTTCCATACAGCAGATGGAAAATCAACAAGAAATTGGCATGCGGAGATTTTGAAAACAGAATCGTTGGTTTGTTCTTCGGAAATGGATTCCATACGTGCCTTGGCATTGTTTGGCTTTCAGTCCGATCTGTGCATCACAAATCTATGGCCTTGACATCCTTAAAAAATATAAGGTTTTATGATAAAACTCACAGAGGCTGCTGAATCTTCCGTTTACTTTCTTAGTTTATGGATTTTGCCTTGTAGATAGAATGTCCTCAAGATTATTGGTCTTCTGCGTTGCTGTATGATTGGAGTTTAGAAGTAATTATGTTATTATTGGATGTATTTTTGTAAGATTAGTTTTCTGGTATAAGTATGGTTGTAGGTCTTGAGTCTGTTTGGGTTTGGTTCAAATCGATGCCTGAGTCATTTAAATGTCCTTGTTCTGCAAAATTTAGACTTCGTTGAGAGGAAAGCTTGCTAGGTTTGTTCAAATCGACTGAAGGTGCACGAAACCAGTAGCCATTTTGCAAGTAGACGAATGTTTAATTACAACACTAAAAAAAACCAAATGATTACAAATGCTACAGTTGACATCCCTCCCAATTAAAAAAACCACAACACTATACTGCTCTTAAACAAAGCCTCTTGAAATGAGCTTACAATGGCCCGATATACCACAACAAAGCTAAGTAAGCTCATCACAAATTGTCTAGCTATCCAAGTAGTCAAATCTATTGAAGCCTCCTCCAATCAAATGAAGACAAATATTGCTAGATCAACGGCTAGTTGGTTGACGACAAAACTAGTTTCACATCCCAAACAAACCCTTAATCAATGTAGACCTATATAGGGTGTTATTATTTAGACTCCTCAAATTCGGTCAGTAAACTCCCTTTTAGTGGCAAAGTGCTTGTAGTTCAAGTGGTAAAAAGTAGTTACTCATGCACTCAAGGTCCCGTGTTCAAATCTTCCAAGCTTATGTAAAAATAAAATAAAATAAAAATCCTTTATAATGGAATTCAAAATGATCATTTTAGCCTTGAGCATAAAAGCCTTCTTAAGGACAATACAATCAATTTGCATTTGATAAAAGGACATTCAAATCCTCGTTTAGGAGGTTTTGGACGAGATATATGGATGTTTACTTCTTGAGTTTAAACATTGACCAATTGTGTTTTGGTCGGCGCTCGTGTTGAGCGAAATATGAACAACCACTTTCAACAAGCCGAAGTCCACTTGATTTTCGGCCTAAAAACTCACAGATTTGAACTCTCAAATTGGGTGATCGCATGCATATAATGAACCAAAAAGCAACAAAACCAATAAAACTAGTTAAGATGTGAGTATATTGTTTTCATAAGGACGAAGATGAGGAAGTAGTGGATTTGAGGTTAAAGCCCTTTTTTCATGTGAATTGCCACTCACTCACTCAGTCTAGACTTATTGCCTCGAGATATGCACCCAATTTTCTTATTCCTAGTAATGTTAATTTAAGAAACACGACTTTTGATTTTGTTTAATTACTAGTATTTTTTTTTTCTCTTAGCCAAAAGGGGTTACTAGTTTTTCTTTATATATATATATATATATACACACACGCTCACATTTGGCTCGTTACTTTGGGTAGAACAAAGTCTTGGTTCTCTGCCTAAACATATGATTATGAAGCAAAGGATAAGAAAAAAAGGATATAATTAATTTCGGTAGCTACAAAAGATTTATTTATAAAAAGATCCAAAACTGTACATGAAGCCCATGAAATTTATTTACAGACCAGACATGCATGAAATACTAATATTTTAAATGACCCCATAGACCCCATGTATCTATCTGATATAGAGGAGACCTATAATACTATTTATAATGCAGGCTACATGATCTGCTCAAAGAACTTATCCACAAGACAACCCTCGATCCTACGTACTATCAACCCCACTTACCTACATGGTTTATAACACCATTAATTACCAATACCATCACCCAAAACAAAAACACACACACACGCACTCGAAATTAACCCCATCCTCATGAGTATTCAAACTCATGATTCATGAACGTAAGTAGGATTCTTAATTTTTTCATTATTTTTTTTTCCGAAAGACGATTTTACCCTTCACCGAGTGAAGTAATTACGGGGAGAGAAGAGGCGACGTGGTGAGAACATCCCCATGTACCTCGGGGAAGCAAGGCCGTCGATGGAGCGATACTCGGGCATGATGAACCCTTCTTTCTCCTCCCGGGACACGCTTCGAGCCCCGTTGAACGTGCCGTACTTGACCAACTTGCCCATCCAAGACTTCTTCTTGGGTGGGCTCTTGTGTCCCCCATTCATTTTCTCACTAAGGTACTCCTTCACTGAATGCAATCCTTGCTCAAACACCTCAGGAGGAGGCGAAGACATAGGGTTGCCTTGTACAGTAAGCTTCTGAAGCTTCTTGAGGCATCCGATGGAGTCTGGTAGAGCCGTGATCTTGTTGTAGCTGACGTCCAATTCGACAAGAGACATGAGGAGGCCAATGGAGTATGGTAGGGTTTCAAGGTACTGGAAGTTTTGGCTCACATTGAGAATTTCAAGGTTGATAAGGTTCTCAAGATCTTCAGGGAGGGACCTGAGGCAGTTGAGACGAGCGTCTAGTACGCGCAAAGAAGACAGGTGGGTGAGGGAGCGTGGTAGGAAGACAAGCTTGTTGGAGTTCACTGATAGCTTCTTGAGGTTGTGGAGCTCAAAACCAATGGTGTCTGGGAGCTGGCTCAGCTTGTTGAAGTTGGCATTCAGATCTTCCAATGACCTGAGTAATTGTAAAACCACGATTAAGTTCAAACTAATGTATAATTTAATACACTCATATGATCATATCGTAAACTACACACATTTTTACTAAAAAGAATTCTTTATTATTTTTTTCTTTGGTATAAGACCCACTAGTGGGGAACCATTATGTATTGGTTGACCTTATTTTAAAGTGCCGTAACCATTTTGTGTTGCTTAGTTTACTGGTTGTACGGTCTATGGTTGCCCTACTTGTCTTTGCATGCGTGTAACTGTTACTTCATGAGTTTTCAATTTGAAATTAAATTCTACTTTTGACTTATTTGTTGCAACTTATCTTCACCGTTCATTTGGTTCCCACAAGTCAAAAGCAGCTATCACAAGATGGACTTCCAAAAAGAATAATGCTACTCTAAACACATTTTTATACTATCTTATGTGGCAGCTGAGGTGGATAGCCACATTAATTAAATTTATTTAATATTTTCTTTTCTTCTATGATTTATTCCAATATTTGTTTTTCTAATTGTCTTAATTAAAAAACACTTCATTGATTTAATTGATGTGAAATATGATATGAACATGCCACATAATATGATATAAAAATGTAATATTTTATTGAGAAATGATCAGATTATTGGACAACAAAATTATTACAACAACTAGAAAGCCATGTCTTCTTCTGTTAGAAAAAGGATCTTGCTTGAATTAATAACTAGGGTTTTTCAAATATTTCTATTCAATGTTCGAATCGGATCACGATATGGACCCGTTTTTGGTGTAATTGTGAATTCATGTGATGCAATATTAATGGTGTTGAATATAATATAAGAAAAGGGTGACATTAGAAGACGGTTTCATAACAGTTGAATATGATATTAATGTATGATTTTGTCATATATGTAAAGAAATTAATTGCATCCGTTTCATCGTATAAAGAGGATCCCCAGACTCAACCTAGAAGTTTCTTAGTTCTTTATGATTTTTTGATACAATCAATATTGGTGGGACGATGGGAGGGGGAATCAAACCTAGAACCTCGGGTACGCAGGAGTAAATGCTCCTAACCACGTGAGTTAGAAGCCCCTTGCTACTTCTTTTGCTTAAAAAGAAAAGTTGTAGTGGTCCACTAGGAGAAAAGCTAGAAGCCCCTTGCTACTTGATTTTAAGCCAAACATTTTATAACCAGTCATTTAATTAAGAATTTTCTTGGAACACATTGACAAATTTTATTAAGTGAATTCATTCAGCATATTCCTTAATTAAGTGAAATCTCTTATTTACTTTTCAATTTTTTTTAAATGATTAAATTTCCAGAAAATCACTATATAAAAATATTAATAAATAAATTAAGGATTGCCTTTGTTTATTTATATCAAGAATTAATTAATGAAATAGTTATTGTCATTGAATTGGAAAGAGGAAGAGGAAAAGAAGAGACAACGAACCTGCAATTTTCAATGGTTTTTGGGAGAAATGCAAGAAGGTTTCCAGAAACATTGAGGACCTTAAGCTTGGACAAACATCCAATTGAGTTTGGAAGAGATTTCAGCTGATTTGAATGCACGTCCAGCACTAGCACGTTTAGTAACCTTGCTGTCAAGGATTCTGGTATGTTCTGTAAAATTTACACCAGAAGCGAATATTAGAAGAAATATATGCATATATATAAAATAATATACGTTAGTATGCAGAGGCTTCTCTAATCCCCCAACATACAGAAATATGAACCTTCACCATGTACTGGTGCTGCTTATGAGATGAGATGATTGCGAGACTAAATAAATTCAATTAAGATAGAATTAGTACCTGAAGATTGTTATTGGAAAGATCAAGCTTGCAAATAGTTCCCAAATTAAGGGAAGGATTAGGCAGGGCATCAAGAGACATCCCACTCAAATCCACAATCTCAAGCCTCTCTTCATCCATTGACTTTTTCCTCTCATGAGCAGCTTTCTTCTTGGTATCCATTCTCATTTGCTGCTGGTGCTGTTGCTGTTCGTACATCATATTCGCAAACCCGAGAAAGATTCTAGATCAAATTCCTTCTCGAGCAACAAACAGAAGATTAAAGATAGAAACTTTCTAGAGGGGGGCTTATTTTGTGTTTTGCGCTGTGTTTGTAAGGTGCTTGTTTGGAAGGAAAGAAAATAAAGGTATGAATATTTGAAGAGAAGAGAGAGTGTAAAGGACGTACGGAATGGAGAGAGAGAGGAGAGAGAGAGTACCTACCACGTGTGAATGACGTTAGTGAGGAAAGTACAAGGCCGTATGCTTAGGGGTTGCGTGGCCATGTCTCCCACTTGGATTAAGTCAACCCTTACCTTCCGGCCACCCGCAAATGTAGCCCACTTTGGCTTATTGTGATTTGCCCTATTCTTATCGCTTACTTTTTATTTTCTCGGTGTCGGTCCCTGGACCAAATCCAACAAGCAATTTCTCTATGTTTTTATTACTCGTTGTTTCTTGTAGTTTAATTAGTCTTTTATAAAATTGTCAAATGGCTACGCAAGGGGGTGTGCATGTAATGACAATTTATCCATTGTTTTCTTCCTTAGATTCTTACAATTCTTTAACTAATCGGAATTGAAGACTTTGATGGGACATAAAATTTTGAAATAATAAATATACCTTTTCAAATTACCACACAAATCAACAAACTTTAATTTGCTAAGACTTTAACCTTGCGTTTGCGTAATAGAAATAAATTTGGAATGTGAATAATAGTTAAATTTTCTAAATTGGTATACATAATTAATTCCTTTGTTTGTATTCATGAACAAAGAAATTTAGAAATTTCATGTTTGCATAGCATAATTTTGGACAGTTCATTTTACTCTGCAACTACTCCAAGTTGAACTAGAAAAAGTAGAAAACATGTGATTCTGATGGTCTAACCACTGCTCTAGGGAATATGGTGGTTGTGTTATGACAAAATATTCGAGGGCATATTATCGAAACCATGTACTGCCATTCATTTCAACAATTAAATTATTAGATATGTTTTTTTCTTAACTCTCAAATCATGCACTAAAACATTTTGTGATGATAATGTGAAAAGATACTTTAGTGGTCGAGAGAGGAGTTTTCTTTTCTTTTCTTTTCTTTTTGTTTTCCTTAAAAGGGCACATGTAGTTTGATCGGACCATGTTAGAGAGTGCAAGTATATACAATTGGCAAGAACTCAGAAAATTTTCATTGTGATCTACATACCATACTAGTTCTCTAAGATCCATGTATGAATGAAATTTTTGGTCTGACGGTCGTATCGCAACGTGATGTTAATAATTCTTTTATGTTATAACATGTGTATCTATTTATTATTATTATATTATAACTTTATTATCTACTCATATTATAACACATGAATTATTAACACCAAACAACGTTGTGACTTGTCACACGTTTTTGAAATATCAACCCTATCATCCACATATGATGACGTTACTAAAGTTGGATGAAATATTATTTTTAATTGGATGGTGACTCCACCAAGCAACGATGTATTATTTTTATCCTAGGAGCATGAAATATTAGAGAAATAATTGGATGGTGACTCCACAGGATACGGTACTAATTAAAGTTGTTCTTAACATGAGGTTTTAGCTTCTCAAGATCTCATCTAAAGTTCTGAACTTTGTAAATTCGATAGGAGATATACGTATACTAATTACATAATAAAACATATATGAAACATCGGCCCTCTTGTTTTACATTATTAGTATCCCACATTGGAGATAGAAACTAGCATAAAAAACCTTTTCTTTGGATCAAGAAAAAATAACTTCATTGAACTAGCAAATTGCAAACTTTACAAATGTAGAAACTGAAAAAACCATGAAAACTAGATTCAAGTTGAAAAATTGTGTCTCGTTAAAACCTTGGCATAAAAAACCCCATAAAGATGAAAATTCGATATTAAAAAAAAGTACAACTCATAAAAAAACTCCCTGCCTACCCATCATCCCTATCTTCAATCAAAATAGAAAACAACCAAAAAGGTCCATCCCTATCCCATCTACAATCTTGCCGTACATATGACCCATGTTGAGCCAACGAATGAGCTGCCCCGTTGCCCTTCTTGGGTTGGAATAAAACATCCACAACTCTCAGTTAAAAGCCTTTTAATATCGTACACAAGAGCTTAAACGATCTTAAGTTAAGTTTCTGTACTCATTGTCAATTGTTTTTACGTTGAATGTTCACATTCTATTATGATATCAAAAGTCACAGTTATTTATTATGCGACAGTTCTTACAATCACATAACCCTTTTTGAAAGAAAAAAGAAAGAGAGAAAGAAAGAAACTTTGAATCCCATATGTGGTGCGCCGAGCTCTTATAATATTGGGGTTGTGAAATCTACTATTGTTTGTCATTCCCACAAATTTTTTCTTCTCCCATTTGGCGTGCAAGTATACACAGCAACAACTATTTGTGCCTCCAGGTCCTCTTTTATCTTATCCTCTAATTAAATTCCGACCAATGAATGATTTGTGCAGCACATGCTCTTTAATTGGCAGTGATTAATTATCTTAATCTATATAGCAGACCTTAATTCAATAATCTCAGTGCTAATCAAACAATCATCAATTTGATAATTTTTCCTCATTAAAAGTTGGTTAGCATAATTTATGCCGAGAATAATGTGTTTATTCTCTGCATATCCATTGTATGTGACATAGATTTTAAGTATGAATATTTCCCCACTGCCCTAAAATTTGACTTAAAATTCGGAGATGATGAGAAAATTGTGTGCGCGGCCATCTAAGTCAAAAAATTAAGATGTGATTTAGGATTGTGTTTAAAAAAAAGCGACGAACCAATTTAAGTGCAGACTAATTTAATAGAAGCCGCCTTCAACTTTTGTCACCTGGTCTCTTATAAAGAAATCTCAAATTCTTTGCTTTTCTTGTGAGCCGTACATGTTTAAGATCCCTGAAATGTACAGCGTAAGCACTAGATATTAATGATAAGGGTAGGAACTTGTTCAACAAGGGGTTGCTGATATATATCCGTGGCTTATGTCACGTACGTTTAAATAGTTAGCCCGCATTAAAAATTGTGGACATATATATATATGGTACTGTACGACAAGTCTTGGATGATTATGGGATGATAAGGTGGGAACAAAACAAGATTAAGAAGTCAAACAACACCTGTTTTTTCTCTCACAAGGACAAAAATCGTATCAGATTTTCACATTTCGTACATGTTTAAATGTGGCTTTCTTTAGCAAATGACAACGAAATGATGTGCTCATCTGATGCTTGACAAAATACATATAGGACTGGACCTCAGATGTTTAAGAGGGTTTGTTTCATTGAAAATTAAAATGTGATGATAATAGTAGACATCTTGATAAGCATTATTTAAACTAATAATATAACATTCTTAATTGGTTAGGTCGGCTTTCATTTTTGTTTGTTTATATTTTAATTAAAGATAGATAAGGAAAAAGTGACATAAGAGTGAAGAAAAAGATTATAGATGCAAATGAGGGAAAAAAGTTAGATGGAAATAATCCATAAAGGAAACAAAAATAATAGTATTTGGGAAATGGAAATTGCAGACAATCTTTTGGCTTGGGCCACGGAGCAAAGAGTTTTTTTAAATAAAAAATAGCTAAAATTTACCTCCTAATTTTCATAAATGTACTTTCAAAAATAACTAAAAACTCACTTAATATAGACAAAAAATAAAAAACAAATACTAAAACTATAAATAAATAAAATATAAATAATAAATAAAACAAAAAAAAAAAAAAAAAAAAAAAAAAAAAAAAAAAAAAAACAGACTACAAGAAAACTTGATTTCATATCTAAGCATATGATTCGACTACTATGCCAAATAGACATCTCCCACCTGCAACCTTTTCAAGCATCAACTGAAGAAGATAACACCAAACATAGCAAATCAGAAGTATACAACTTTTGTTTTGTTTTGTTTTTTTTTAAGAACTTATTGGTCTTCAAAATGGCAAGGTTCTAAACAATTGGAGATGACAATAGAAATAACCTAGGACCCTAGATTACATCATCGACTAAGAAAAATCAATCCAAATGTGATAAGAAAAAAGGTGGTAGCAAAGAATATACATTTTAACTAAGTGCAATTTCCTGAATGTTTGATCAATCAAGCATTATCAGCATCGCTTCCACCAATATGAGTTTCTAGAGTTATAAAGTAGTTGCTTCCATCAAGACCAAGAATATGGAATGTCTCAAGGATAAATTTCCCTTCCGTGTACTTCTGGCTTTTCTCCTTTGTAGCCTCATATTTCCCACCCCACCATTAAACTTCATGAAACACAAAATATGTTAGGAACAGTGTACTTCTGGCTTTTCTTCTTTCTCTCCAAGTGTGACATTTACAAATTTATCAAAAAAATAAACCCTTCCATGTCTTCAGTTAAACGACTTAGAATTTTAGAAAGTATGTCATCAACAAGAGCAGGATAGGTTTTGCAGTGCTTGCAGCTAGATGTTTCCTTCAAGACTGATCACAAACAGCCTTCCCATGTCGTTAGTCTAGAGTCTACATCTCTAGCTTTCTTAATTTCTCTTCCCGCAGTTACAAGGGAGCATAATAGCAGCAAAATAGATTTTGTGTTGCACTCTCCTTTTTTTTTTCCTTTGTCTAACCGACTTTCTTTTATTTATTTATGTGGGTTTTAGTTTTGAGGACATTTAAGTCTATTTAAGTGAGTTTTTGGCTATTTTTGAAAGTTTTTATAAAAACTGACATTTATGAAAATGGGATGGGGGGTGGGTAAAGTTTGGCTATTTTTGATAAAAACTTGTTAGCAAAGGCCATTCTCTTCTCTTTAAAATGGTGAAGAAGTTTATCATTTCGGTATATCCTTGATTTACAATAAATTTGCTTCATCAAATCCTAGCTCTGCTTCCTTTACTAGTAAGCTACCATGTAGTTTATTAACCAGTACAGCAAATGTATTTTTTTGGCCTTGATCCTTATGTTGGGAGCTTTGTCTTCTCAAACCACTTCTCGCAGTCTCTGAAGAAGTACACATCATTGTACGGGAGATATGAGCAATTAATGGATGACTCGTTATGGACACGTACATTAATGAGAAGAGATGCATGTCAACATATTTAAGAAAAAATGTGGCATTAATAGAATCTTCCAATACCAATGCAAACAAACCTTACTAACAAAGTGTCAATCAATTTGCAGATATTACAAAGACATCTTGGGATATGAATCTTCCACGAAGACATCTTTCAAATATGAAAATGTTACAGCCCCACTTACGGTAGACTAGAGAAAACAAGGACTAACACCAATCAAGGACCAAGTCCAATATGGAAATTAACAATTTGTAATCACCGGAACACATCTTAACAATTTGGCTGCAATCTAACGGTTGGATTTCTGTTGATCGCACAAATGGACGACAATCAATCAACATAACCCTAGAATCATTTATTCGGACCTATGCACATTCGATTCTCAATCCACAAGTTGCTACACAGTCCTAGTAATACCAACAACAACATATACTAAAAGCTGAACACGATCCAACGATCTGATTGATTGAACGATAAATGATAGGCGAAACTCAAATCTTTAATCAAATATCGAATCTCACGAATCTGAACATACTGTCATGCTCAAGGCATTGATGACATCACACAGAGACGAAAACACGTCTCCCAAGCTAGCCCCATGTGCCTCCACCGCGCATGGGTCTCGTGAGAAAATTTCGGCAACATAAAAGTCAAAATCACCGGTCACCACTTATGCTAAATTGAAGAGCTCGATGAGTAGAGAAAGTTTCATACATGGGTCGACTTGAGATTTTGTCCAATTTGGCCATAATTGAGATTGAACACACGACCACACAGCAAAACTTTGGAGGCTTGCCGCTAATTAATCAGAGCTCTGATCACGACAAGGCCAACTGGGTTATAATCGTGTTGTTGAGATATTTCAACGGGGTGGTGGTGTGCACCTCAACCAAAAAAGTCGGGTCATGTCATTTAGATATCACTTAGTAATCAGGTCTCAAATTGGGTAAGTGGGTCAGAGCGAAATTGTAAATTGAATTTCTGATTCTGGTTATTTATAATAATTTCAAATTACAGTTTGACACCTCAAACTTCTAATGCGCATAACTTCTTCGTTTTAACTCCGATTTTCAATAGTTTGCTCTTGTGCTCTCATAAGCTCACGATTTATTTTTCTATTCAAGCATCTTAATTTTCAACTTCAATTTCTCAAAGATCCTTAATGAAACTTCAATAAATCACAAAAAGGACATTTTCGTCCAACTTTCCTTTAAACACACTTATATCCAATATTATAAATCAAAAGATACTCGATAAAATATCCGAAATCATTCTTGAACATAATATTATTTTTCACCAAAATAAGAAAAATAGTAGGCAATTTTTCGGGTTATTAAATCTTTATGGAAGCTTGTGGAACGAGCCTGATCATGGGTTGGATTACCATAAAAATGAAAGCCTACTATACATGTATGTAGGTATATAAATATAGCCTCTCAACTAAACAATTTACGAAAACAAGGTTTTCCAGTCAATAGCTTACAAAAATAGCCTCTCAACTAAACTCATGTTACACTTTTTGTTCTTATCTATGTTACTTGAATTTAATTAAAATTGATATAAATATTTAACTAAATAAGGAGTAGGACAATTAAGACTAGCATAAGTAAATTGAAAATTTGGGGAACAAAATGTTTCTCCTAACTTTTGCAATCTTAAATTTTAGTCCTTACAAAATGAAACTAAGGAATTAATATTTTCCATATTGGTATACTCATTTTATATAGTATACTCTTTTATGGTATCCTTTGAAAACTTATAAAGTTTCATTTTTTGAGGCATATCAGTCTTTCTTACTTGCTTCCAACACTCGGGGAGGGCAACAAGTTCGGAGAAATCTTTCTTACTTGAAGACATGATGTGGATTATGACCAGACATGATGACTACTCTCTCGGAATTTCGAAAAAGCCCACACTCTAAATTAGTCTTTTTATACTTAAGTTAACAATCTAGGATGGTAATAATTGTCTGAGTAACCTGTAGACGACAAAAAAAACATGATTAAAAGTTATGAAATTCAAACTTACACTAGAAATCAAAATGATAACCACACCAATTCAAACTCATTAATTGGTTCCAACTTTGAACACAAATCTATCAAAGGTTGATATAAATTATCATATGTAGTCATGATAGAAACCGGAGGTGGGGAGTAGATTAAAACAAACAAAGAAAGATCATTCGTCATATAGTGCTTACAAGTAGATAGAAACAAACAAAGAAGCAACTGAATCAAACACCCAAGTGAATTGAGGTAAAACAAGTGGGCCTCACTCTTTGCTTACAAGTCCACTTAGAAAGGAATAATGGTGTGCTTCGAGATTCATCCTCCGAGGGAATAGGGTATTCCCGGCTTTACGTACTGTAGACTTGTCATCCAGCATAGCCTAGAAGAAGTTTCGACAGCAAAAGAGTTGGTGATTGAGTAGAGAAGGTGAGAAGCAAAGAAAAACCTTTAGGATCTTGAGTCTTCCAATTTGAATGCTATAGGGTTTTTAGTTATTTTAGGATTTTTGTTTTTCTCTGAAAATGAGATGCTTAATAGTTTTTCATGATGATGATGATGAATTGTTTCTTTAGGTATATGTGATGATCATTGTTCTCGATAATCATCGTTCTTTATAATCATTGCTCTACCCATCAACGTGTGATTTATAATCATTGACAGTGAAGTGAATTAAAAAGTTACCGAGGATTGCCTATTTGATGTCCTCATCAACTCATAAGATGGAACTCAAGTTAAATACGGAGAATTCCTCGCACATAATTAAGGAAGCATAGATGAAGTGGTACTTGATACGTAAATGAATGAGGGTATTCAATAAATCCCTATATATCATAGCAAATGAAAAATCAATAAAGAAGATTCAAACAAACTCTAACTATGGGGAATCACGTGAGAATGACTCAAACTGTGGAGTAATCATCATCACATAGTGTCACACATAATGTATAGTCGTAATGCTTCCACCACTTGAAAATCATTCAAACTATGAGTTGAACTGCTTTGCTAGTTCCTGTGTGTCAAGTACTTTACGAATAAAATTATTGCAAAAAGCATTCTGCAAGAGATAGAGAATGTTGTCAACGACCAACAGAAGATTATAAATACGAGTGTTCAACTTGTTCTACTACATGCCAAAATCATAGAACTTACTCGGTAAAACCAAGAGTGAGGGAAAACTGCCACTCTTTCTGGTTAAGCGCCACTGCGGAGAATGCTTTCCCTAGAAACTCAATGACGATAAACTGAAGAACACAGAAAACTTAGTGTCAACAAATGCAAAATCGTCAAGACGACAAGTGACCAGAAAGGAAAAACAAGAACAAAACAAAACAAAAAAAAACAAAAAAAAACAAAAAAGAGAAAAGAAGAAAACAAACTAAATATTTCTAACCTGACTTATGAGAATTATTCCAACTATTCCCATAAAGAGATAGTTCGAAGTAATCCACTTCTTAGGCTTCGATAGTATACCCTTCTTTCGAGCTTCCAATTCATGTATAATCTGTGATTTGAAAAATTCTGAATCATTGAAATCATAATGTAACATAGTCTCATCCAATCTGGAAAGGCACATAAAGGGCTATGGCTCTTTTCTTCTTTTGATAGAGACAGGAGAAACGCGATTCAAACTTTGTACTTGTTCCAGGATTGGGAAGAGAAATAGAAGGACTACGTACACTAATAGCTAGGTATGTTTCAAAGTGCGCTAATTTATGAAAAATCATGCTCGAACTTTAGACTAAAACTAACTTTTCAATTGAAACAGCCATATCAACGTTGTCATTTCACATGCTAGACAAAACAGGGAAGCTAAATAATATCTCATATTGCTGGGATCCTAGTTAAACTACTTTCTTATGATTGATGAGTTAAGACTAATTAACTTACTTGACAAACAACAAATGTATTAAATATCATTGTGTTCTTCACTTTGATGGCATGACCGCGGTTATAACTTTTCAGTAAACTCCGTCCTTGAAAATTGATGATAAGAATGGCAACAATTTGGTACAGGACCTGAAATTTCCAAACCAAATTTAGAATGACAAATTATGAGGAAGACAACTGGAATGCGAAAAACATATGTAAGCAAACTACATGGATTGATCTAATAATACTTTTGGGTGACATGAAATCAAGAGAAAACATCCATGTACCTGAACAAGCAGTCTCTTCCACTTTACATATCTTTTAGGAGGTTGTCTGTAAAACATATTGTCCCATTAGAACATCAAATTTATGCCAGCCAACAATTTGGTTTAACTAGCTAGCAAACTCAAAATTCAAGAGATATGGGCCTACTGGAAGTAAGCATATGGATCAAAATAAGAACTAACAGAACATAACTATGTCAGCAGAAAGTGAAGGTCATCACCATCCTACTGGAAGTAAGCATATTGATCAAAATAAGAACTAACAGAACATAACTATGTCAGCAGAAAGTGAAGGTCATCACCATGGATCATGAAAATTTCATGGTTATGTATTTATAAATTAATCAGATACGTCCGTCATCAAAGAAATGTTACCCGGGTTTGACAAGGAGTCTCGGCATCAGTTCATCTGCTGGAGGTTTAGTAACCAATGACAGTGGTACAAGAGCTACTATGAGTAGGTTCACCCAGAGAAGCTGTACAAAGCACAAGCAGAAAAGAATCCTTAATTAGGTGCTTCCTCACCTAAAGACTTAATAATTGAACAACCTAATCCGTAATCACAACTGCAATTCTTCTAGTAACAAGTGGAGAGAAAGGGAGCAACACAAACAGAGGGAGAGAGAATTACCTGAACAGCATTTAATGGGACACAACCATAGAAAACTGCCGCCATGAAATTGGTAGTTAGTGCTACAACATTGACTGTAAGCTGCAATTGCATAAACTTGATAATATTTGCATGTACAGATTGCCCCCATTTGAAAGCCTACATCCATTAGATCAAGAGATATTTAGTCATATACCCATCATGTAACGGAACGTCTCATAATACTAACGGAATAGGTAATGTGAGACAATTATTAAAAGTTTAGGTGGTATTTTGATACGTTTCAAAGAACATATGGTAATCTGAAACAACTTTGAAAGCAGAGGGGGCATGTACATAAATAAGCCATATTTTTATAAAAATAATTAAATAAGCTTCTTCCCCAAAAATACTGGAAATTGTACATTTAGTGTAATAATATAAAATGAATGATACAACATTCAAGTTGTCTATAAATATTATTACAATATTGTAATGAATTAAATTTAAAATTAAACATACTAAAAAGAAACAAGGTATCTAGTAATTAAGTCTCAATTATAAGGAATTTGTCCCTTAGAAGCTTTACTTTCCTCATAACAGCTCCAAGTAATGCCCATTAACAGCTCCAAATCCTGTATGAGTTGAACTGCTTTGCTAGTTCTTGTGTGTAGGCAAGTCCTTTATGAATAAAATTATCGCAAAAAGCATTCTGCAAGAGAGAGAGAATTTTGTCAACGACCAACAGAAGATTATAAATACGAGTGTTCAACTACGTTCTACTACATGCCAAAATCATAGAACTTACTCGGGAAAACCAAAAGTGAGGGAAAACTGCCACTCTTTCAGGTTAAGCGCCACTGTGGAGAACGCTTTCCCTAGAAACTCAATGATGATAAACTGAATAACATAGAAAACTAAGTGTCATCAAATGCAAAATTCGTCAAGAAAACAAGCGACCAGAAAGGAAAAACAAAAAACAAACAAGAAAAGAAGAAAACAAACTAAATATTTCTAACCTGACTTATGAGAATTGTTCCCGCTATACCCATAAAGAGATAGTTTGAAGTAATCCACTTCTTTGGGTTCGATAGTATACCCTTCTTTCGAGCTTCCAATTTATTTATAATCTGTGATTTGAAAAATTCTGAATCATTGAAATCATAATGTAACATAATCTCATCCAATCTGGAAGGGCACATGAAGGGCTATGGCTCTTTTCTTCTTTTTATAGAGACAGGAGAAACGCGAATCGAACTTTGTACTTATTCCGGGATGGAAGAGAAGTAGGAGGACTACACTAATAGCTAGGACTACACTAAAAGCTAGGTATGTTTCAAAGTGCGCTAATTAATGAAAAATCATGATCGAACTTTAGACTAAAACTAACTATTAAACTTTGTCATTTCACTAATAGCTAGACTAAGAGCTAGACGAAACGGCAAATTTAGACTAAAACTAACTTTTCAATTGAAACAGGCATATCAACGTTGTCATTTCACACGCTAGACAAAACAGGGAAGCTAATTAAATCTCATATTGCTGGGATCCTAGTTAAACTACTTTCTTATGATTGACGAGTTAAGACTAATTAACTTACTTGACAAACAACAAATGTGTTAAATATCATTGTGTTCTTCACTTTGATGGCATGACCGCGGGTATAACTTTTCAGTAAACTCCGTCCTTGAAAATTGATGATAAGAATGGCAACAATTTGGTACACGCCCTGAAATTTCCAAACCAAATTTAGAATGACAAATTATGAGGAAGACAACTGGAATGCGAAAAATATATGTAAGAAAACTAGATGGATTGATCTAATAATACTTTTGGGTAACATGAAATCAAGAGAAAACATCCATGTACCTGAAAAACCAGTCTCTTCCACTTTATATATCTTTTAAGAGGTTGTCTGTAAAACATTGTCCCATTAGAACATCAAATTATGCCAGCCAACAATTTGGTTTAACTAGCTAGCAAACTCAAAATTCAAGAGATATGGGCCTACTTGAAGTAAGCATCTTGATCAAAATAAGAACTAACAGGACATAACTATGTCAGCAGAAAGTGAAGGTCATCAACATGGATCATGAAAATTTCATGGTTAGGTATTGATAAATTAATCAGATATGTCCATCATCAAAGAAATGTTACCCGGGTTCGATAAGGAGTCCTGGCATCAGTTCATCTACTGGGGGTTTAGTAACCAATGATTGTGGTACAATGAGTAGATTCACCCAGAGAAGCTGTACAAAGCACAAGAAGAAGAGAATCCTTAATTAGGTGCATCCTCACCTAAAGACTTAAAAATTGAACAGTCTGATCCTCTAATCCTAAATCACAACTGCAATTCTTCTAGCATTACCTGAACAGCATTTAATGGGAAGTGACCATCGAAAACTGCCACCGTGAAATTGGTAGTTAGTGCTACAACATTGATTGTAAGCTGCAACTGCATAAACGTGATAATATTTGCATGTACAAATCGCCTCCATTTAGAAGCCTGCATCCATTAAACCAATCCCAAAGTTATATAATGATCAGCATTAACTATTTTCAATTAACAATAAAATTAAAACAATTTCAGTTCAAGTGAAAAGAATTACTAAAACCTCGTTCCTGTAAGCAATGTCACATACAAAGGCGTTATCTGCCACCATTCTTTTTGTTGCGCTGACAATGCTGTGCCAGTCAAAGAGAAGGAAATTAAGGCAAAAAAGAAATTATGTGAAATCCAGAAAGATGAATGCATATGACAAAAACTAAGGGAACAGCTAAATGTTAACGTTGGGCAGATTTACGTTAAGGTAACAGCTAAGGGAAGCCCTTGTGGTACAGCAACCACTGCAATAGTAATCTGTAAAATCCGAATGTGAGTAAAATCGAAAGTATTCAATTAGCTAAATAACCAAGGAGGAGGCATAGACATACAGCAATGATTATAATTTGATTGACTTCCTGTATGACGTCTCTAGGTTTAGTCTTGATCCCGATGAACTTGGGACTTCCATCTAATTATAGCCAGTAAACCACCTGCACAAATGTTATTGTGATAATAAAGTGATTTAATATTATTGATCCTTGTGATGGTAAGAATGTAGTCCTCACTAGTGAGGACCTATGTATTATCCAGCAAAAGATTGAAGATTCTTTGAATAATTACCTGAGTGATACGACCATCACGGCAATAAAAGCTACTGCGAGTCCAACATTACCAATGGAAGTAGAAACCACGTTCAAGACCTCCTATTAAGATTCAGTTATGTATCCTTAAGATATAATATATATACACACACATATATATAGGAAATTAAATTGTCATTCTCTATGTAGTAGTTGACGGGCTGACCTCCAATGTTGTTTTGTTACCAATGTCTTGTGAAAGTTCCGATTTAGTACATATCCCAACACTCGTTACCTGAAGGAACAATATATAATGAAAGTTTCATTCATTTTTCTGATTTTATTTATTAATTTATGGATTTCTATCACAAATGGTCCCTGAGGTTTATAAAATTATCACGAATGGTCCTAATAAATATTTTTTTTTAATGAAAATACTATTTTTCTACAACTTCCCATCCCCTCTCTCTACTTTGTCTCTCCTCCGCCCTCTCTCCACCCTCTTCCCCTTCTGCTCTCTCTCTCTCTCTCTCTCTCTCTCTCTCTCTCTCTCTCTCTCTCTCTCTCATTTTCTTGCCCACAACCCAACCACCCCCATCTCCACCCGAAACCCACACCCAACCCCACCCTCTCCCTCTATATTTTCTCTCCTTCTCTACTTTTCCCTTGTGATCTCCCTCTTTACCTATGTTTTTAAATTTTTTTTTTAAGTTGTTCGAATAAATGTTTGTGTGAAAGAAAATGTGGAACTGCCCTTATACACGTGATTATTTTGCAAAATATACAGAGGGAGAGAGGGTGGGGTTGGACGTTGGTTGCGGGTGAGGATGGGGTTGTTGGGCTATAGGCCAGAAAAAAAAAACAGAGGGAAAGGGAGAGAGATAACAACGGGAGAGAGGGCGTGGGTGGGAAGTTGCATAAAAAATAATGGATTTTAAATGTTTTTTTAATGGATTTTCATTATAAAAATATATATATATATATATACTTATGTATTTAATTTAAATGTCACGATGTGATTGGACATGTGGGCTCTATTTATCTTTCACGACACATATATAACAGAATTTCTAAGAATAGAGACCATTTGTTATGAAAGGCCCTTATTTATATAGAACAAAAAGAATATACTAACACTTATGTGTGTGTATGTGTGTGTGTGTGTGTGTATATATATATATATATATATATATATATAAACTTTACCAGCATGGTACCACTCCCATCCGCTATTTTCCAGCCAGGCTTTAAACGAGAGGCTCCCGAAGAAGCATGAAGGCTTACAATGTTGTTGGCTCCATTCACACGTGAGGTATCTATGGAGAGTGATCGAGCAGTGATTAAAATACCATAAGCAGGGACCTGTATATACAATCAAAGCAACATAATTAATATATTTTGCAGATATGAAAAATATGGACTTGTGAATGGAGACAGCAACATTGCCACATACCTGGTCACCAATGTTAAAGGGAATAACATCGCCAACAACAATATCACATATTGAAACCTCAAATTGTTTACCACCTCTAACAACCTGCATAATTAGATACGACATCCAAATGTGTACACAGTTAGGGCACATTTGGTGACTAAGATTGGATTGGATAGGATAACTCCTTATATTTAAAGGTCCAACAGATATATCTATACGGTATTTATACCTTCAAATACATATTCCTCCCTTCCTCCTTTACATTGTGGATCAGAGATAGGCTGTATTTGCAAGTTGCAGACAAGACCCAAAAAAAAAAAAAAAAAAAAAAAAAAAAAAAAAAGGAGGAGAGAGGCAAACAACAAAATCCATAAATAATTAGACTTTATATATATGTTCCCACATATACAATTTTTCTTTTCATTTATTCAAAATCTTGGCTTTTGTTTTCGAATTTTTTCTTAAATGAGAGCTATTTTAAGTTATTTGAAAATTTAACCTCAAGAGTTTGCTTTATATGTGCATACGAGCTGCACATCACTTTTTGCTCTATTAGAATAGATGTGCAGAATTTCCTTAAATAGATGTGCAGAATTTCCTATTCTGTTTAAGTGGGAAAATCGGCTTCCTATTTTTTTTTCTATTTGGTTAAATGGAAACACACTCCTATTTTGTATCACATCACACCAGATTAAATACCTTTCACAATAATGTTCACCATAACCACAGCGGCAACATTACCTCCCTCTTCCCAATATCCAAGCCTTGTACCCTGCAAGTAACACAACACAGAACCTCTTAAATAAATTATTGTTGTCAAAACAACTAAAATATAATTAATAAATTACTGTTGTCAAAACAACTAAAATATAATTAAAAACCCTGAGATTACCCAATTGATCAATTTGAATTCACTCCAAGTTTTGGCTATTGTTGACAATTCATTCTAATGGGGAAAAAGTTAGGTTGCTGAAAATTGAGGAGAAGCTCCTCCTTAAAATCAATATGATATTGAAATTTAGCAAATTACTTTAATATTCTTTTAATGGTCCATCAGATTTCTACCTATTTTTTCAGGTTTTGATACTTTGATTGGAAGTTGACAAGAAGGGATCTAGTTCTACTCGAACCAATTATGTTCTAGTAAACAAAAGAAAGATATACGTACAGCCAATTGCAATTCTCTCTCAACTCTCCAATTATACTCTATATCATATTTATCAAGAGGTCATTCATGTATTTGGTTTTGTAATTTTCCTTCTTTTTTTGGTTTTGTAATTTTCCTTCTTTTTTACTTTTTACATAAAAAAGAGTATCCGGGGATTCTCTAGGGTTTAGGATCCTCTGTTTAATTGCTAATTTTCTTTATACTAACATCCTACTGTCATGAAAATACTTGGAAGTACGGCCGATCGAGCCTCACCTTTGTCGCTAGACCCATCACTGAAGAAGCCACTGCAACTACTATGAAAATGATCAGAGAAATATCTTGATGACATGCTTCCCAAAGACACGTCTACAAGACAAACAAAGTTGATGTGGTAAAATATAAACTGTAAGAGCACTTAATTAAAGGTGTATTAATTAAATCCATCCTTCTTTCAAATTTCGCAATTGTAACGACACTAACCAAGAAGCTCGTTGATTTTTCCGGAGTATGTGTGTTTGCTCCGAAATCACGTTTCCGTTTCAGCACATCAGCATCTTCCCCGTTAATCCCGTCCTTTAAATTCGTTTTCAATTCGCTTTCTAACTTTTCGATCTGATGTCAAAAAAGTATATAATTAGTGAGAGTTTATATACAACCATAAGATAAAAGATGGTGTTATGTGTTGGACTTGCCCCCCCATATTGTTCCAGGCTACCAACATCATCATTCTTAGTTAAGGCATCAAGTTCCTCTCGTCCAATTCCAAAATCACCAGTAGTACTGGTTGGTCTCAGTGAAGTCCCTAACAAACCAAAGAAACAAAGTCAGTTGCACAAACTAATAGCTAAGTATAGAATTCTTCGTTCCAAAATCACCAGTAGTACTCGGTGATCGTAGTGGTTGATAGTGTACCAAAGCCACTTGTCATTATGTGGTTTAATATGAAAAAATTAGATACCGGACATAAAGAAGCTATACACTTACTTTCAGCACCTATTTCTTCTTAGAAGTCAATCATAATTAGGCATACGTGTTCATTTCATTCTTAATAAGCAATCACACTCGTGTACATGTGCCAAATTATGATTGGCTTGAATGACATCTAATTAGATTCAAGGAGCCAAGCTAGCATTATTCTTTTGGATTTCGGTTATAATTAATCTGCATGGCATATAGATAAATTAGACAAAATATATAAATAAAAAGAATTGATTCGTGAAATGATTGAAGCACCAAGCTATACGCACAAAAAGAACATATGTGACACAGAAAGAAATAGTGAGTGAAACATATCGAGCTACATGCAAAAAGAAGTTATGACAAATGAAAAGCAAGGATATTTGAAATGAAGCACTACCTATCACTTCTTCTCCAGTCTCTATTTCGAAAGCGAGTTCGGCCTAATAAGCAAAAAGAAGAAGAAAATATAATACGTCAATAGAAGACAACAAGAACATGTTAAGACACATTAATTTCACAACAATTACTTGTACAGCAGCATGTACATGGACTTTGCTTGAAGCCTGCTCTTTTTCTCCTTCCTTTTTCAAGCATACGATTTGCAAAAATCGACGATAAGCAAATAGCACAACTGCTGCTCGCTACAGTGAAACATAAAATTTGTTTAGATAAAGCTCATTAAATAAAGAATATTTCCACATATCCATGGAACAATGAGTAAACTAAGCATCCATGGGAGAGTACTCAAGGAGATTACTTTCCGATTATAAATGGATATATTAGCCAACCAAAATAAAGAAAACCTAAATGCATTACTGTCATATATAATAATATAGGTAGGAAAATTGCATATTGCATGCTGTGCTGATGTATCAAGTGAAGGTTTTCAATAGAAAAAGCAAATAAAGAAATGAAATGAACGAGTCTTTTTCGAGCAAACCCTAAACTACCCGACCAAGGTGACAAACAGATAGACATATTTGGAGAGACATATACATATACAGCCATATTTGGTGAGACAAAGCATAATTTGAAGCAATCAATTACTAACAAAATAGTTTTTAATATAAAGTGATATAACGATATCAATGGGGAAAATACCCTCCAACGGCTGATGCTCTGAACGGCAATATCCCTAGTTCCGGCCTCCAAGTCATTGTTTTCTTGCGAGAAGCTGTTCATCTCCATCGTTCTGTAATCTATCAGAAAGAGAAATTATAATAGCAGTTTTCTTTTCAGTTTTTCAAGTCGCCATGTGTGCCTTCAAGCTCATCCCAATCTCTCAGCTGATCTTTGTTAGCTATGGATTTTGTTTCCTTAGACGATGTTTCTTTTTTGGTCCTTTTTTTGCTAATCATTTTTTCCCTCCAAGACGTTGTTTTCTTTTTCCTTTTTTGTCTTTTGTGTATAAAATGAGTACAAACTTTTGTCTCTTTTCAGTTTAGGGAAAAAAAACGCGGTTGTGTTGTTGAGGAAAATGATTAGCAAAAAAATCGATTATGCCCCGTCTCTTAATTGAGGAAAATAATTTAAATTAATTTAGCTAACAGTCTCTTAATTGAGGAACGTGATGGCAAAACTTTTGTTTCTTTTTGTGTTGTTGAGGAAAGTGATAGTAAAATTATTTCAACTATCTTAATTGACCAGTCTAACTACCAGTCTCTTTTGGAAGACTGACGAGCTATAAGATATGAGACAACTTTCCAAGCAAATTCCCAAAGAAATGCCTGCCACTCAACCCAAAAGAAAAGAAGAAAAAAAAAGAATTATGACAGCGTATAATATGCATTTTCCTTTTCCTTACATCCAATAAAGAAATATCAAAACTTGCAATTATAACAAAATTTGACCCAAAAAAATAAAATCAAACCAAACTAAAACAAAACGAAGTTTAGGGTTACATTTTAGCAATTCATCCCATACAAAATGTAGATAAGATTCAAAAGAATTTTACCTATTTTATTGTTAAATAAAACTATTATTTTCATTCATGCTCATCATAGAAACTATGTGATCTTTATATTTGCCAGTGATTTTCAAAATATTACCGCAATCGTCACTTCAGTTTTTCAAAGGCCACCAATTTGACCCCAAAAAATCTAGCATTGTGTTTTCTTCGAAACGAAGGAACATAAACTTGGGCTTCTCTGAACGCCCAGGCCCCAGCTCGGCCCAGCTGCCTCATGGTCCATGGACATTTGCACCTGCCAGCAAATTGATGCAAAGTGAGCTTGCTTTATCTTCTTTCTGCCTGCCGACCAAAGATTCTTAAAGGGAAAAGGGTAGGAATTGGAGCGGAGACGAGGATGGTATTACTATTCCTAACTCTGAAAAGTTGATGATTTTCAAATAATTGAAGACCCATTAGTAATTATAAACCCATGTTTTCTTATTTAAAATCTTAATTTAATTATTGAATTTCATTTGTCACAAAATACGTATTTTTATATAATATACCACTTGCCTTGGGTCTTAATTAAGCTAGTTAATCGGCATAAACTCTAATTATGATAGGCTAATTTGGTACATCAACCAGGAGATGACAAGTAAAAGAGTATTCACGTAGCTCCAACACCTGTAAATGAATACTGATGGGCTCCTTCCAGTCCCGTAGCAGTTCCTTTTCATATGTAAGTCACATATTGACATATATACTGTAGTGATTTATTAAAGAAAAACTGTAAAATATGTGTTTTATGAAAATGATAAACCAATTTGAGGAATGTCAAAGTATTCTAATACTGAAGAGGCCCATGCTAAGTGCAAATGATCTTTATAAAAAAAAATTACAAATGTATCAAACTGTAATTTAATTCATATGCATCTAGTAAATAAAGTGTTATCAAATTCACCAAAAATTCGGAGTTTAACCTTACTTTCCATGAGCTTTTTCTTTGCACTCTAACCAATTTCTCTTCTTTCCTTCTTCCTCTCTTCGGCAAACGTTCTCTCTTTCTCAAAGTAAAAGCATCACAACACACCATTCAAGCCTCCTCATCACCCTATTCCCTCTTTGATTTCCATGGCCAGATAAAAGCCTCCCACGGTCAAGAACTCAAGCCAAGACTCCATGCATACCCTCTCACATTTCTCTTGAGCTAACCGATAACACTCATCAGCCCTAAGAAATAAAGCACTTCACTTGTGACTCAATATTTTGCCATAATGAGCACCCAAACTCTCTTGTTTTTTAATTCCATGAAATTGAGAAAATGAATTGGAGACACCAGCTCTCCCCACCCTAGTTGCTTCCTTCACTCAGGGCCAGCTTCATTTGGCTTCCATTAGGTCTCGACTCTTCTCCTCTAAAAGTCAAAAAATCTAGCTGGATAAAAGGCTAACAGAGTGGTTCGGTTGGAACGTTTGGTACATAAAAGCCTCTTATTTGAAGCTTGTACGTACACAGAGCACTCTAATAATGTAAGATTGTCGCCTTTCATGCATACTATTACTAGTCAGCAGAAAAATGGAGCTGCAAATATCACGTGTGTACGACGTCTCTAACTCAGCTACTCATTTTATGACCAGTACATAGTAAAAGGATAAGGTGTCGTTTTACCCTTGAATTATTATGCTGGTTTGAAGTTAATTCCCCGAATTATTTCTTCGGCCTATTTAGGGTTTAATTAAACTAGATAAAAATAACCAATTTAGACGTACCGTCAAGTTGTGGTCATATACTCTCAAGATTTTTTAACTCTACCCAATTAGTCGTCAAATATAAGGGCAAATTTGTCATTTTACAAGATACCAGAGAAAATTAACAAATAAAGGAAATTTAAAAAATGAAAAGAAAAAAATAACTTACGGGTCCATCCATGTGCACGAAGTAGGCCCCATATACCAACCAACCAGTATGCTGCATGCACATTAATAAAGATATGTTTTACCAGTAGTTTAACGTGACTTGAAATGAAATTAGAATCATAATCATATAATTAAGCTAACCTTGGAGGTTTGTATCACAACATATTATGGGGCACGAAGACTGCAGACCAACTTTTGGGGAACGGAGATAGCAAGGCCATTCTCTGCTTTGCTCTATATGAACCACGAAGCAGTCTAACCATATAACGGCTCTTGAACTCATTTACCTCATCAAATCCCGGCTGCTTCCTTTTCTAGCTAGTTACCATGGAGTACATTAACGAGTACCACTCCAAATGTACTCGTGTGGCCTTAATTTTCAGGTTGGGAGCTTTGTCTTGTCAAGCCACTTCGTGGAGTCTCCAAGATGCATCAACGTATGGGAAATATTGGGTTTAGCCCATTTATAGTTGGAGATGGTCTTACAACTGGTAAATTAATCTCTTTGTCTGAGCAAGAGCTAGTTGATTGTGACACCAAGGGTGTAGACCAAGGTTGTGAGGGTGGCTTGATGGATGATGCCTTTAAGTTCATCAATCAAAATCATGGACTTAGTACCGAGACTAATTACCCCTACACCGGTGTTGATGGTACTTGCAACACCAGCAAAGAAGCCGTCCATGCGGCCAAGATAACCGGCTTTGAAGATGTGCCTGCAAACAGTGAAGAGGCCCTTCTAAAGGCAGTTGCTAATTGTTTGTACCCAATTTTGATAAATGGACCAAAAATGGTTTACTTCTCAAAATAATATTTTAAAGGCCCATGCCCATCATCCTTTTTACTGCTTTTAGAAAGTAAGGATCACTTTTGCTTAGAGGGCTATCAATATTAAAAAGAGATTGATAAAATCCCACAAAGACAATAGGCCCAAAACTTTAAGTCACACTAAAGTTAAAAAATGATCTGTAACTGTTACACATTGACTTACGTGAGGGTCTGAAGAAGATTATCATCATTAATGACGACTTGACTCTCTTCTTGCCCAGGAAGAAAACGAGCTGTACAAAAGCCACTAGAACTAGAAAGAATCGAATTGCCAACCAAACTTCCGGACTTAGGACAATGGATTAGCACAAAAACCCAGCGATCCTATCAGAAACATCCCATCATCCCTCCTATGAACCAATCCAAGATAGTGAATCAGCGGGTGAATTTGGAAATAGCAGCCAGGCAACCTCTTTTTAGCCTTCATCATTGAAGCTCTCTCCTTGCCTATGAATAAAGAGCCTCCACCACATAAGAAGAGTACTCTCTCTCTAAACTAGATGCAACGTCTCGAAAAACACTTGAAGAACTCAAGATCTTTTCAAACCAACCTGCCTAATTTCCAGATAACCAATTGACCACTCCTGCGTTTATCTTTTGTTGCTCTGCCATCTTCATGGTGTGATTTTCTTTTAAAACGATAAATTTGAATTCATGTATTTATCCGACTAGATAGAGAAATCTCCAGTCCCTCTTTGCTCTGAACTTATATTTCAAACTAGCTAAATATAGTGAGCAAGAACTCTTATATTCCTTTTGCTGTCAAGTTAAAACCAGAAAAATGGGTTGCAAAAGTTGTTTTAACTGTTTCATTAAGCACATGTCATTTAATTGCTTTCATATATGTATACGATAAATGCTTAGACAAGATTAATTTTGTAACATCCCGACCCAAAATAAAAGAATTTGTGAATTTAATTAATTGCTAAAAAAATAATATGAATTTCCAATTTTACCCTCGGAGTAGGGGTAATTTGGTCAATTTTTGATTCTGAAGAATTTTGGGGCAGCGAGTGGTATTTTTACGTAGATCATACTAAGATGAGTCCATAGATACACAGTGAGCTCGAATCGAGGTTGTAAGGAAGAAGTTACAAGCAAAATAAACTCAATAGCACAATCGTAATTATTTTGAAGTTGGTTTATTAAAAATCTGAAAACTCCCTTTCTCTCTCTCTCTCTCTCTCTCTCTCTCCCCGTCGCGAACAGCCCCCGCTCCCTCTCAAAACTGCCGACCGGTTTTCACCCCACCACCGCCAAGTCTGGCCGCCATTTTTGGCGTTACCGGTCCCAAAAGAACCAGCTCTTCATCCTCTACAAGTTCCAGTCCTGCCTCGATCCGTCGCTGGTACCACCGGAAAACGTCAAAAAACAGCCGAATTTTACGTAATTTTTCGGGAGCTCGTTCGGACGCCTCGGACCACCATTTTCTTCGAAATTGGTATGCTTTTCTATCCTTTCAATGATTTCTAGCTGCTGGTTGTGGTATTTAGGAGAAATTTCTGAGTTTTGAAACGTTTCCAAGCGATGAAAGTTTTGGCCCGTTTCGGCCTCCGATTCCGGCCACTTTCGTCGACTTTTTGGGTAGGTACAAGAACAAAAGTTGCTACACTCCATGTGCTTAACCTATACTGGAAGTATTAGCCGGCAGTATGGAGTTTTTCCGATTGCCGGAAATTTCTTTGGACACCCACGCGCTGCCGGCGCATGAGGTGGCGCGTGGGCACTGTTTTGGCCTGTCATTGTGTCCTAAAATGATTCTTGTGTTGTCCCGAGTATAATGGTATTCTCGGATTTTAATTTGGTTATCGTTTGATCGTCGATTAGATATCGCATATTAGGCGTTATCCGGATTTGATATGTTCGGACTGTTTGATCAACTTCATTCCAATATATGTTAATCTAGACATTCTTAGGATCGTCTAGGAATTCGTGGATCGTGAATCGGAGCTCCGGATGTTCTGATTCAATATCTTAAAGTTTGCATTTAACGATAACCGTCTGATCGTAAGATCGTGAGCAATTTGACCGTCCGATTTGGACCAAACTTAGAGGATGTGTATCCTAAACCTTGTGGAACCCTTAGGAACTTTCGAATCGTAAAACGGAGATTGTGGGTCCCGTGGGCCCGATTGACCCAATTTGGAAAATTTGATCACCTGGTTGACCGAGCGTCTTCCGAGGCTATCTCTTCATCCGGAACACGTAGTTGGACTTTAGGAATGTCCTGTTCCTCGTGCACTCACTAGAAACCCGCTAAATTTGGAATGCAAGTCTCTGACGAAGTAGCCTTTCTCTTGGCTATGATTTATAGTTTTGGTTCTCAATTTTTCGTTGAGTTTAAATCACTATATATGTCTGATTTTACTTGGAAGTGAAGAAAATTAATCGTTTTCCATTTTCTTAATTGGTCTTCGACCAAAAAAAATTAGGTCTTTGATCAACAGCTACTAGCTCTTTTTTGGCGTGTAGTGAAAAATGTTTTTTTGTTAGTCAAGAAAATTGAGAATGTCACTTTTGTTTTTTTTTTCCTCTGTCAATAAATTGAAAAGGTTTTTACTATCATCTCTAGCATGTTCTGCCACAATGTTGCCTGGACTTTAACTGATACGGGAAATGCTTAAGAGCTCAATTTTTTCTCCCAACTTTCTCTTTTTAACCTAACTATATGGCACTTAATTGGTACACTACAACTTTTTTTAAATTTGAAATTCATAACAATTATATGATTGTAATGAATGAATATATTATTAATTGATATGAAATGGTAGTATGAAGTGGGGCCAAAACCCGTAGTTAATGTAGTATAAACTAATTAACCGGTTAACGCTTGAGCCACTAAATAAAACGAGAACCCTCTAATTATTTTTAAAATTTTGTGAATGACCCACCTCTAATGTGAAATCCTGGCTTCGCTACTAGACTCCTATATTGAGCATAATAGTTAAGCTCCCTTTTTTACGCACTGGCATGAGATTTCTTCCCTACCCTTGGTCTGGGGCGTGATACTGACATGGAATATTATAGGAAAGTTGAGCAGATGATAGCGTTTGCCTATGCTGACTTTAAATCAAGTAACAAAATGAACCTCTTTTGTAACCGAGAAGAAATGGATGAATTAAACTAATCAACCTGACTGACCGTAAAACAGGTTCTCTAGTTAGGAAGCAAACTGAACAATTAAAGCATCCTAAACAAACAGATCCTTTTGCGGTTGCGTGTGTTGGAATGCTGTATGTGTTGATCTGCTTTGCTAGTTCATCAAATGCTGTATGAGTTGAACTTCTTTGCTAGTTCCTGTGTGTCAAGTACTTTACGAATAAAATTATCGCAAAAAGCATTCTGCAAGAAATAGAGATTTTTATCAACGACCAACAGAAGATTATCGAGTGTTCAACTTGTTCTACTACATGCCAAAATCATAGAACTTACTCGACAAACCCAAGAGTGAGGGAAAACTGCCACTCTTTCTGGTTAAGCGCCACTGTGGAGAACGCTTTCCCTAGAAACTCAATGATGATAAACTGAAGAACACAGAAACCAAAGTGTCAGCAAATGCAAAATTCGTCAAGACGACAAGTGACCAGAAAGGAAAAACAAAAACAAACAAAAAAAGAAGAAAACAAACTAAATATTTCTAACCTGACTTGTGAGAATTGTTCCTGCTATTCCCATAAAGAGATAGTTTGAAGTAATCCACATCTTAGGCTTTGATAGCATATCCTTCCTTCGAGCTTCCATTTGATGGATAATCTGTCATTTGAAAAATTCAGATTCATTGAAATCATAATGTAACATAATCTCATCCAATCTGGAAGGGCACATGAAGGGCTGTGGCTCTTTTCTTCTTTTGATAGAGACAGGGGAAACGCGATTCGAACTTTGAACTTATTCCAGGATTGGGAAGAGAAGTAGGACTACACGAATAGCTAGGTATGTTTCAAAGTGCGCTAATTAATGAAAAATCATGCTCGAACTTTAGACCAAAACTAACTATTCAATTGAAACAGCCATATCAACGTTGTCATTTCACACGCTAGACAAAGCGGGGAAGCTAATTAAATCTCATATTGCTGGGATCCTAGTTAAACTACTTTCTTATGATTGACGAGTAAAGACTAATTAACTTACTTGACAAACAACAAATGTGTTAAATATCATTGTGTTCTTCACTTTGATGGCATGACCGCGGTTATAACTTTTCAGTAAATTATGTCCTTGAAAATTGATGATAAGAATGGCAACAATTTGGTACACGCCCTGAAATTTCCAAACCAAATTTAGAATGACAAGTCATGAGGAAGGCAACTGGAATGCGAAAAATATATGTAAGAAAACTACATGGATTGATCTAATAATACTTTTGGGTAACATGAAATCAAGAGAAAACGTCCATGTACCTGAAAAACCTGTCTCTTCCACTTTGCATATCTTCTAGGAGGTTGTCTGTAAAAAATTATCCCATTAGAACATCAAATTTATGCCAGCCAACAATTTGGTTTAACTAGCTAGCAAACTCAAAATTCAAGAGATATGGGCCTACTGGAAGCATATTGATCAAAATAAGAACAGAACATAACTACGTCAGCAGAAAGTGAAGGTCATCACCATGGATCATGAAAATTTCATGGTTAGGTATTTATAAATTAATCAGATATGTCCATCATCAAAGAAATGTTACCCGGGTTCGACAAGGAGTCCCGGCATCAGTTCATCTGCTGGAGGTTTAGTAACCAATGTTAGTGGTACAAGAGCTACTATGAGTAGGTTCACCCAGAGAAGCTGTACAAAGCACAAGCAGAAAAGAATCCTTAATAAGGTGCATCCTCACCTAAAGACTTATAAATTGAACAGTCTAATCCTCTAGTCCTAAATCACAACTGCAATTCTTAGAGTAACAAGTAGAGAGAAAGGGAGCAACACAAACAGAGAGAGAGAGAGAGAGAGAGAGAGAGAGAGAGAGAGAGAGAGAGAGAGAGAGAGAATTACCTGAACAGCATTTAATGGGACGTGACCATAGAAAACTGCAGCCATGAAATTGGTAGTTAGTGCTACAACATTGACTGTAAGCTGCAACTGCATAAACTTGATGATATTTGGATGTACAGATCGCCCCCATTTAAAAGCCTACATCCATTTAACCAATTCCAGTGTTATATAATGATCAGCATTAACTATTTTCAATTAACAACAAAATTAAAACACTTTCAGTTCAAGCATATGCCAAGATTATGTTGGGATCTATATTACAAAAACAAACCTTTACACACGTAGCAAAATTATCATCCAAAATAATTATATCCGAACTCTCTTTAGCAACTTCAGTCCCTCGGATACCCATAGCAAAACCAATGTCGGCCTAGGCAAGATCAAAAGTAACCGAAATTCCAAGCAAAAACCATTAAAACGCATGCAAGATCACTTGGGGAGGGAGGGAAGAGCCAACGAAAAAAGAAGTAAAAAGGCTTTCAAACCTGATGTAGTGCATGAGCATCGTCAGTGACATATCCAGTGACGGCAACCATCTCTCCGTTTTTCTTCAGTGCTTGCACAAACAAAAGCTTGACATCGGGGGAACACCATGCCATGACCTACACAATAATTGAAAGTCGAGTGTGATATTGTTTTTATCAGGGGCATCTTCCAACTCAGTGAAAAGAAATACCACCGAACTAGTAACTATATTAGTGTGATATTGTTTTTATCGGGGAAAGGGGATTCGAACCTGTAATATCTTCTAACAAAGTGAAAAGAAATATACCACTGAACTTGTAACTATTTCCTAATTCTTAATAAACATGCTCACTGACATCATTATTCCTATGATCGATAATAGAGATGTAGATTCTAAATCAAGAATACCTTAATCCTCTTAGCACATTCTTGTCTTTGCCCATCAGTCAGTTCACGAAACTCTCTTCCGTCAAAGAGATGATTTGGCATAGTGGCATCTGCATCAGAATCAAGTATGCCACATTCCAAAGCAATTGCTTTCGCAGTTGGAAGATTGTCATGAGTAACCATGCGTACCTATAGCTCAAGATATGGGAAGTTTCTTCCTTAATCAATATATTCCAAATGTGTTCACCAAATTATGTGCCAATATATATTTTTTGTTAGTAGTGAAAAAATTCAAAGTTACACAAATTTGATAAACAGATTTGGTGTTCCACACACTCATGTATGAATTTGAAGGGAATGCAGCGCTAATATTCTCAATTACTACTAAACAAAAAAGATATCAAGATGCATCACACTAGACTTGTATAGAAGCTGGGCTGCAACATCAACTTTTTGGTTTTCTATAGTTTTTGCATGCCAACCAGGGCCAGAGCCACACTTCGATATGAAGTGACCGTCCCCCCTCCCCCCAAAAAAGTTGAGGAAGAGCCCTCTAAGTAACCAATCTATACTGTTAACTCCCACCATATGAAGAGTATTCACATAATATATAATTGTGAATGGGGTTTTGCAGTTGTGAAAATACCTTAACGCCAGCGCTTTGGCATAGTTGCACCTCCTCCTTGACCCGTGGTTGACAAAGATCCTGCATTTCGTTGTCAATATGTATCTAAGCTAAAAAGAACTTATACAAACGAAATAAATTTTGTAAAGAAAATGAAGATCTAAATATTGGTTCCCCACCCAAAACGAACACATATATTTGGGTAGAGGGAGTTTGTAATGTAGACATTACCCTTATCCCAGCGATAGCTAGTAAAACAAGGTCATCTTCAGGTAATTCCCACTGAGCTAGTAGTTCAGGATCTGTTGGAACATTTTCAGATTCATATGATCTATATGCAATAGCAACACAATGCAACCCTCCAGCAGCCATATCGTCAATAGCTTTCTGGAAAAACATTAGCTGCAAAAAAAAAATACCACGAGAAAGAGTTTACATCAACTCAACAAAAATATAATACACTTAATAGAATTAATAGAATTATAAATGTTTTAATCGGTGAGGGATGCCATTAAATTAAGAGCTAGTTAGTAAATATTATTTAATTTTCAATCAAGTTGTCTTCCTAGATAAATTTTTTTCAATACAGGTGGTGAAGCTCGAAAGGAATGATTAAAATGAAACAGAATTATTTATAGATGCATCTTACTCAAGAACAGGCAGCCGAATTAATGAAGACTATCATATAAACCGTAAAATAAATATTATCTCAAACCTTATCGTCATTCATTGCTGCCAATTCATCTTTAGCATCAATGTACTTTGTACATGAAGACAATACTAATTGAGGATCTCCTTTCCAGTGTACACGAACTTCACAGCCTGGCTGTAAATGTTGAAAGAGAATCAAAATATTGAAACAAGTTACACGGGTCATCTTATGTAACCCGTTTAACAAACAAACTTGTTCATGTTTAGGATTCTTGACACGTTTGTTAAATAGGTAGTGTTCGGGTTGACTGAATTCATGTAATATCATTACTCTTGACACGACATGACCAGCCCTGAAATTTAATCGAAACCGAGAACAATTAGTTTAATTTACCAATTGAAGTGCAACGGCTCTTCGTTTCTTCTCTGAATTGGATGGGACCACATTAAGAACTGAAGACTGAGACTTGATGTCTTCAACTTTCATCCCAAGCTGAAAGTAAGGTATCAGTAGCTAATAGAGATTTTGAAATATAAACTAGTACATGAGAAACGGAAAAACAGAAGTTGGACAACAGAAAAAAATACCTTATTGATTCCCCAACGCAGAATTGCCTTGTCAGTGGGTGATCCAGAATCATCAACACCACTCTACAAAAGAATAGCAAGATCAAATTATATTACACTACTGAGCTTTTTCCATTCAATATATACACAACTTTGACTGACCAAAGAGTACCGCAACGCAAATATATATACCTTAGTCGCATGAACACTACCTTCTGTGTTCCACGCAATTCCTTCAGTAAGTAAAGATGATAGCTTCGGAGACAAGTATGGCGTATTATTGTCAGAAGGATTGATTTTCTTCCCACCGGCATAAGCCTGAACCACAGACATCTGAAATAGAAATCATAAATCATTAACTAATTAAAGGAAGGAGAAGGAAGAAAGGAACAAAAAGAAAGGAGAATAAGAGAAACCAAAACCTCGGTCAATACAGTCTTGTCACATAGGAAATTTTTAACAAAGGCCATGGTTTCACAAGCAAATGGCCTCCGTACCTGCATTTTGAGTTCCATCCAGATACATAAATAGTATGCTTGAGCTTTTCAACTTCAGAAAATGAAAAGGCAGCATAAAATGCAAAATAATAAGCAATTTCACATACAAAGGCGTTATCTGCCACCATTCTTTTTGTTGCGCTGACAATGCTGTGCCAGTCAAAGAGAAGGAAATTAAGGAAAAAATGAAATGATGTGAAATCCAGAAAGATGAGACAAAAACTTAGACACCAAATGATAACGTTGGGCAGACTTACGTTAAGGTAACAGCTAAGGGAAGCCCTTGAGGTACAGCAACCACTGCAATAGTAATCTGTAATATCCGAATGTGAGTAAAATCAAAAGTATTCAATTAGCTAAATAACCAAGGAGGAGGAGGCATAGACATACAGCAATGATTATAATTTGATTGACTTCTTCTATGACGTCTCGAGGTTTAGTCTTGACCCCGATGAACTTGGGACTTCCATCAAAATTATGGCCAGTAAACCACCTGCACAAATGTTATTGTGATAATAACAATGATTGGTTGAATAATGGTGGTGTCATTGGAACCTCATCCTTCACTGTTCCCGAACATGCGTCCGGGAAAATGGAAAAAAATAAAAACAAAAAACCCTAACATTAATTCTAGCAAAGACAGACAATACTTAGGTCGGGACAAGTGAGGATCTCTACATCGTTACCATCCAACCTAGTGAGTATCTATGAATGAGAGTGATTTAATATTATTGATCCTTGTGATGGTAAGAATGTAGTCCTCACTAGTGAGGACCTATGTATTATCCAGCAAAGATTGAAGATTCTTTGAATAATTACCTGATCAAAAGGACCATCATGGCAATAAAAGCTACTGCAAGTCCAACATTACCAATGGAAGTAGGAACCGCGTTCAAGACCTCCTATTAAGATTCAATTATGTATCCTTAAGATAATATATATATATATATATATATGTGTGTGTGTGTGTGTGTGTGTGTAGGAAATTAAATTGTGATTCTCTGTGTATTAGTTGATGAGCTGACCTTGAATGTTGTTTTGTTACTGATCTCTTGTGAAAGTTCCGATTTAGTACATATCCCAAGACTCGTTACCTGAAGGAACAATATATGATGAAAGTTTCGTTCCTTTTTCTGATTTTTTTTTCATTTATGGCTTTTTATTACAAATGGTCCCTGAGGTTTATGAAACTGTTATGAATGGTCTTTGAGGTGGTTTTTTGTAACATTAACAGTTCTTAACGTTTGGACATTTTATCACAAATGATCTTTGCCGTTAAAAATTCTATTAAGTGTGATGTACAAGATAAGTAGAGTCCACATGTCCAATCACACCGTGACTGACATGTGGATTAAATAAATAAAATTTTTTTTTAATGAAAGTACTATTTTTCTGCAACTTTCCATCCCCTCCCTCTACTTTGTCTCGTCTCTGCCCTCTCTCTCCATCCTCTTCCCTTTGTGCTCTCCTTCTCTCCCTATGCTTTTTTCTTGCCCACAACCCGACCACCCCCATCCCCATCCGAAACCCACACCCAACCGCACCCTTTCCCTCTGTATTTTCTCTCCTCCTCTATTTTTCCCCTCTGCTTTTTTATTTTTTTTTAAAGTTGTTTGAATAAATGTTTGTGTGAAAGGAAATGTGGAACTACCCTTATGCAAGTGATTATTTTGTAAAATATACAAAGGGAGAGGGTGGGGTTGGACGTTGGTTGCGGGAGGGGATGGGGTTGTCGGGCTGTAGGCAAGGAAGAAAACAGAGGGAGAGAACATGGAGGAGAGAGGGAGAGCAGAGGGGGAGAGAAAACAAAGGGAGAGAGGGCGGGGGTGGGAAGTTGCATAAAAAAATAATGGATTTTAAATTTTTTTAATGGATTTTCATTAATATATATATACTTATTTATTTAATTTAAATGTCATGATGTGATCGGACATGTAAGCTCTATTTATCTTCCATTTCAGACACATAACAGAATTTCTAACAATAGGCCATTTGTTATAAAAGGACCTAACGTTAAGGATTATTAATATCACAAAAAAAACTTAAGGATGATTCGTGACAATTTCATAAACCTAATGGACCATTTGTAATAAAAAGCCTTTATTTATAAATTTGTATTATTTATATAGGAGACCAACACACACACACATATATATATATATATATACTTTACCAGCATGGTACCACTCCCATCCGCTATTTTCCAGCCAGGCTTTAAACGAGAGGCTCCAGAAGAAGCATGAAGGCTTACAATGTTGCTGTCTCCATTCACACGTGAGGTATCTATGGAGAGTGATTGAGCAGTGATTAAAATACCGTAAGCAGGGACCTGTGGATATGCAATCAAAGTAACATAATTTATATATTTTGCAGATATGAAAAATATGGACTTGTGAATGGAGACAGCACATTGCCACATACCTGGTCACCAATGTTAAGGGGAATAACATCGCCAACAACAATATCACATATTGAAACCTCAACGTGTTTACCACCTCTAACAACCTGCATAATTAGGTATGAGATCCAAATGTTTAAACAGTTAAGGCTCGTTTGGTGACTAAGATTGGATTAGATAGGATAACTCCTTATATTTAAGGGTCCAATAGATATATTTATACGGTATTGAAACATGCATACCTTCAAATGCATATTTCTCCCTTCCTCCTTTACATTGTGGATCAGAGATTGGCTGTATTCGCAAATTGCTGCAGACCCAAAAGAAATTCAACACTTGACCTCGAAAGAAAAAAAAACAAAAACAAAAACAAGAGAGAGATGCAAACAACAAAATCCATAAATAATTAGACCTTTTTTTTTCTTTTAAATCAAAAAATATTTAGACTTTATCTATATGTTCCCACATACAATTTTTCTTTTCATTTATTCATAATCTTGGCTTTTGTTTTCATTTAAGTTATTGGAAAATTTAACCTCAAGAGTTTTTGCTTTATACATGCACACGAGCTGCACATCACTTTTTGCTCTATTGGAATAGATGTGCAGAATTTCCTATTCCATTTAAGTAGGAAAATCAGCTTCCTATTGTTTTTTCTATTTGGTGAAGTGAAAATACACTCCTATTTTATATCACATCACACCACGTTAAATACCTTTGACAATAATGTTCACCATAACCACAGCGGCAACGTTTCCCTTTTCCCAGTATCCGAACCTTGTACCCTGCAAGTAACACGACATTGAACCTAATAAATAAATAATTGTTGTCAAATCAACTAAAATATAATTAAAAGCCCTGAGATTACCCAATTGATCAATTTGCATTCACTCCGATTTTTGGCTATTGTTGACAATTCATTTTAAAAATTAAGGAGAAGCTCTTCCTTAAAACCAATGTGATTTTGACACTTAGTAATTTCCTTTAATATTCTTTCTAATGGTCCTTAAGAGATTTCTAAGGATTCTACCATTTTTATTTATTTAAGGTTTTGATACTTTGATTGGAAGTTGACAAGAAGGGATCTAGTCCTATTCGAACCAATTACGTTCTAGTGAACAAAAGAAAGATATACGTACAGACAGCATGAGCCAATTGCAATTCTCTCTCAACTCTCCAATTATAATCTATATCATATTTATCAAGAGGCCAATATAGTTACCAACATTAGCATGGTCATTCATGTATTTGGTTTTGTAATTTTCCTTCTTTTTAACTTTTTACATAAACAAGAGTATCCGAGGATTCTCTATGTAATAGTGCTTTCTTGCATTCACTCCGATTTTTCGTTATACGTACTAACATCCTACTGTCATAAAAATACTTGGAAGTACGGCCGATCGAGGCTCACCTTTGTCACTAGACCCATCACTGAAGAAGCCACTGCAACTACTATGAAAATGATCAGAGAAATATCTTGATGACATGCTTCCCAAATACACGTCTACAAGACAAACAAAGTTGATGTGGTAAAATAGAAACTGTAAGAGCACTTGATTGAAGGTGTATTAAACGAAACTAACCAAGAAGCTCTTTGATTTTTCCGCAGGATATGTGTTTGCTCCGAAAACACTTTTCCGTTTCACCACATCAGCATCTTCCCCATTAATCCCGTCCTCTAAATTCGTTTTCAATAAGCATTCTAAGCCTTTAATCTGATGTAAAAGAAGTATATGATTAGCGACAGTTAATATCAACCATAAGATGAAAGATGATATTATGTGTTGGGACTTGCCCCCCCATACTGTTCCAGACCGCCAACGTCATCATTCATAGTCAAGGCAACAAGTTCCTCTCGTCCAATAACAAAAACACCAGCAGTACTGCGTGTTCTCAGTGAAGTCCCTAACAAACCAAAGAAACAAAGTCAGTTGTACAAACTAATAGCTATGTAACTTTTCGGTGGAAAAATTATTGTGTGGTGCTAAAATATTATCACGTGATATAACCCATCAACATGTTAGAATATGAGTGAAGAAATTGGTGATATTTCCCACTTTTAAGGGTATAAAACCAAAATATATATCCAACTAAGCCACTTGTCATTAAATATGAAGAAAGGACATGTGGCATTTTGTCATTGATTTACTTTTGTTAAAATGTTAGAGAGTTAGTTAAAAAGCTGTTATGCAGTTGATTAGTGTATATATAAGAGATCATGACATGAAAACCAAGAATTGATAATCCTTTTCTTCTAAGTTCTCTGTGAAATTTATCTTTGTTATTAGTTGTGGTTGGTGGCTCATGGCTTTTAGTGCTGGGTTTTTGTTTTTTCCTTTAAATTTATTTTAAGTTACCATTGTTATGTTGCTGTTAATGAACATATGTTAAGAAATTAGACAGGGACATGAAGGAGACACTTACTTTCTGGACAAGTCAATCACAATATGACATATTTATTAATTTCTTCCTTAATAAGCAATCACATTCGTAAACACATGTCAAATTATGATTGGCTTTAGTAACATCTAATGATATGCAAGGAGCCATATTAGCATGTACATACACACAAAAAATTGATTCAACAAGAAGGATAGATGAAATGAAGTACTACCTTTCACTGGTTCTCCAGCTTCTGTTTGGAAAGCAGGATCAACCTAATAAACAAAAAGAAGAACAAAATAATACATTAGAAGACAACAAGAACATGAGCAATTACACGAACGGCATCTGCATGTACATAACACAATCATTGCTTGCTGCAAGGAAACAGAAATAGTTTAGAAAAAGCTCAAATAAAGAAGATTTCCTTCAACTAACAATAAGTAACATCCATGGGAGATTATCAAAGCTACACATCACAATTTTGGCATCCCGAAAACAAAACAATAGAACATCCTTTTTCAGCAAACCCTAAACTCGGAGAGAGAAAGCAAAATTGAAGAAACATTATTAAAAACATAGTCTTTTATTTTATTATAAAAATATATAAGTATGTACCCTCCAACGGTTGATGCGCTGAATGGGAGCATCCTCCTCCAAGTCGTTCTGTTGGTGAGAAGGCAAGACGGTCGGTGAGTTCATGTTCTCCTCGATCATCAACTAATCTGTCATAAAGAGAAATGAATAGCAGGTTTTTTTTTTTGGGTAAGAAAATGAATAGCAGTTTTACTTGCACTCACCCAGTAGACTGTACTGTTTCGTTTCTTCAAGTTTCAGCGTAGCTTTGGATTTGAAAGAAGTGCTCAAGGATATGAAGTTGGCAAGGGTCTGGCTTTTGTGTTATGTCCACGTGCCGTAGCTAAGTATGAAATCGATACGCAAATCACCTCATAATATTTTGAGCCAAAATTTCTAAGTCTTTGGTGGCTCTTTCCAACTCCAACTTTGGTCAAGCCCTTAGACTCTAGAATTTTTGTCACAACTCACGAGCAAGGGTCTGGCTTTTGTGTTATGTCCACGTGCCATAGCTAAAGTATGAAAGCGATACACAAATCACCTCAGAATATTTTGAGCCAAAATTTCTAAGTCTTTGGTGGCTCTTTCCAACTCCAACTTTGGTCAAGCCCTTAGACTCTAGAATTTTTGTCACAACTCATGAGCAAGTTCCCAGTGGGTCACCCATCTTGGGATTGCTCTAGTCCCAACTCGCTTAACTTCGAAGTTTTCATGACTTTGAAAACAATGAGCTCTCAAAAGCCCTCGTGTTAGATGGAGGTAGGCATGTACATATAAGACACATCACCCTCTTCGTTGGTCAATGTGGGATGTTACAATCACCCCTCTTAAGAGTCTGACGTCCTCATCCGCACACTCACACCACTCGGTAAAATGGCTCTGATACCAAATTGTCACATACCGGGATCGACTTAGCCGTAGCACGAAATTGTCCTCTTTGGACCCCCCTCTCTGCCCTCATGGTTTTGTTTCTTGGAACTCATGAGCAACTTCCCAGTAAGTCACCAATCCTGAGATTGCTCTGGCCCCAACTCGCTTAACTTTGGAGTTCCCATGACTCTAAAACCTCCGAAGCCAGTGAGCTCCCAAAAGGCCTCATACTAGATGGAGGTGTGCATGTACATATAAGGCACATCACCCCCCCTCCGCTGGTCGATGTGGGATGTTACAGAATGAGTCCTACCGAATATGAAGAATCCAATCCAATTATTATTAATCCAGGAGAATTCTATAGTGAGGACCTTATCTAAGGCCCTTATATGAGACCTTACATTTTAACCGTTTAACCAAATTAATTAGCCGTTGGATTAAGTTCTTAGTTTGATCCAACGGCCTAATCCTGTCCAACTTCATTTGGCTACAAAACACATGGCTAAGGTTGAGAATCCAAACCCAATAATTTTATCTAGCCCACCAAATGGCCTTAGCTCCTTAACAAAATCCATCTCTTGGGCAACGACTTGTACAAAAAGCAGTACATGTATGATGTATGTATGTGCCTCTTATATATCTTGAAAAATATTTGTGCTCCTCATAAGAAAGGTCTCTCTGTTGAAATCTGCCTCTAATTTGTAAATTCCCTATTATGCAATAAGATTTGGAGAACATTGCTCCTTGTAAGGCCTAACATGTGTCATGGGGTGGTTGACTATTTAGGATTTAGAGTTTGGATATACTCGTGATATAACTTAGATGAATTCGATCTACTATACACGTGAGGTGATTAATCTTATACACCCTCTAATTTTTCCCTTTTTCCGATTAAGTTCCTCTTTTGCCCTTTTATTTAATAAATCATAAGCGCTAAGGCTTTTTTTTGTTTTTGGCATCATTGCCCTAAGGCTTTTCTTTGAATAAAGTTTGAAGAGGATGCAAAGAGGTGGACAACCTAGCACCACAATGATATCAGAAAGATTATCTTTCTTCCTGCGAATTTCCAAAAGAATGCCTGCCAAACGGTCCAAAAGGAAAAGCAAATGAAAAACAAAATTATGATTGCGTGTATAATGGGTTCTTTCTTTTCCTTTTTTTCCAATAAATAGATCAAAACATGCAATTCTATAACACAATAACATGAAATAAAGATTCAGTGGAAAACAAAAGGGAGAATGAAAGTGAGAATAAGAGTGGAGATGAACTTTAGAGAGACTATGAGAGGGGAAATGCAATAATAATTAAAGGTGATACATCCAAATTCCAATCCAGGTAGACAAGAATCGACTAATTATAGCACGTATCATGCAAATGGTTGGGGGTGTGGGGGGGGTGTGGGGGGGGTGTGGGGTGGTTGGTGGTGGGGGGACCCTATATGTAAGAGATTGATTGATAAATCACTTTAAATAAAGGGCTTACGGACAGATAAGCAAAACCAAACAACTCCATGTAGTCTCTATTGTCATCCGGCAGACAACATGCGTATTATGCAGGCATGTTTGAAGGTTTTGTTTTGTTGTTTTCCTTGATGTTGTTTGTCCATGATTGTAAGAGCATATAACAAGTTCATTTTTTGGGATGCCATACGAGTGCTTTATGGATTCTCTCTTTATGTTTTTCAGTTTCGGGTGAGTTGGATTTTCAAGATATAAAATTATTTTTACTCATTCTCTTGCACTAGTTGTATTTATTGGTAATATGCTAATGACATATGCATACATATATATATATATATATATATATATATATTATATGTATAGTGGAGTGGCATTTTTCCACACGTTAACATATTTGGAAATCTTCACAGAATAATTAACTAGTTTTAGGGTTGACCACTACTTGACAAGATTTAGACCATTGACCATTAACAAAATTAATATTAAATGAGTCGGACAACTACGAGAAAGCATATCTGAAAACTACAAGAAAAGTAATTATATACTGATTATCAACTATTAAAGAATTTGATTGAGAAAAATTAAGGGTTAATCGTTTTATTAGTCTTTAAATTTAGATTCGATTGCATTTGAGTACCTCAATTTCCAAAATGGTTCCCATGGTCCTTTAACTTTAGTTTCCTTAGGACAAATGATCATGCCGTCAATTTTGTTAACTTTTCTGTTAAGTGCAGGGGCAAAATAGTATTTTTATATCAAAATTGATTAAAATATGAATAAAAAATAAAAAAAACTAAAAAATTAAAATTAAACTCTGTCCTCCCCTCTATCCCGATTTCTACTCCCCCAAACTTTATTTATTTATTTTTATTTATTTGATTTTCTTTTATTGTTATTTTAAAGATATGATTTTTTATTCATTTTTTTGGTTTTAATATAAAAATACCATTTTGCCCCTGCATTTAACAGAAAAAGTTAACGCAATTGACGCTAGGACCATTTGTCCAAACGAAACTAAAGTTAAAGGACCACGGGAACTATATTTTTGGAAATTGAAGTACTCAAATGCAAATCGGGTCAAATTTCAGGGATTAATAAAATGATTAACCCAAAAATTAATTATCAAAGCCTTTGCGATTTTAGGCTTGAAGTATGAGAACTTTGGGTAAGGAATGTTTTGCGTTTGCTTTACTGAAAAAAAACTCAAGGGTTCATGAATTTATGTTTAAACCCCTGTTTCTTAGTCACCCCAAATATAAATAAATATTTTAACAAATACTACATTAATTAAAGTGAAGAGTTTGCTAGGATACAAATTATTAAGGTAGTAAACGAACTTTTTCAAATTGCCACATAGGTCAACAAACTCCAATTTGAAAATTTGATTTGCTACTACTGTTGGAGATGCTTTTATAATACTAAAAACTTATGTTTAAAAATTACATAAAAAAAGGTCTAAATCTATGTTTGCAGTTTGATCCAAAGGGCCTAATCTTGTCTAAATTGATTCGGCTACAAAACACACGGCTAAGATTGAGAATCCAATCCCAATAATTTTATTTGGCCCACCAAACGGGCCCAAATGGCCTTAGCTCCTTAACAAAATCCATCTCTTGGCCAGCGATTTGTACAAAGATCAAAACATGTATGATGTATGTATGTGCCTCTTATATATCTTGAAAAAATATTTGTGCTCCTCATAAGAAAGGTCTCTCTGTTGAAATCTGCCTCTAATTTGTAAATTCCCTATTATGCAATAAGATTTGGACATCATTGCTCCTTGTAAGGCGTAACATGTGTTGTAGGGTGGTTGACTATTTAGGATTTAGGGTTTGGATATAGTCGTGCTATAACTTAGATGAATTCGATCTACGGTACCCGTGAGGTGATTTATCTTATATATCCTCTAATTTTTTCCCTCTTTTCGATTAACTTAAGTTCCTCTTTTGCCATTTTATTTAATAAATCATAAGTCCAAAGGCTCTTTTTTTTGGCATCATTGCCCTAAGGCTTTTGAAGAAATTTTATGCTAATTACTCATGTTAAGTATTTAATTACGATAGCGAGGATTACCACTCTCTTTTGGAAGACGACGCACAGAGGTGGAGAACCTAGCCCAACAACGATATGAGAAAGATATCTTTCTTCCTGCGAATTCCCAAAGGAATGCCTGCCACACAGCCAAAAGGAAAAGAAAATGAAAAACAAAATTATGACAGCGTGTATAATGCGTTCTTCCTCTTCCTTATTTGTCAATAAATAGATCAAAACATGCAATTCTAGAACACAATAACATGAAATAAAGATTCAGTGGAAAAGAAAAGGGGGAATGGAAGTAAGAATAAGAATGGAGATGAGATTTAGAGGGAATACAAGAAGGGAGAAGTAACAAAAATGAAAACAAAAACAAAAAATTGAAATATATTTAAAATTGTTTTCACTTTTGTTACTTTTCCCTCCTATCATCCTCTCCCATTATTTCTCTCAATCTCACACTCGCTCCCATTCTCACTTTCATTTTTCTTTATACTCTAGCACAAAAAATTAAAACTAAAATTGAAATTGTTATAAAATGGGCCCTAAAATTCTCATCTTTTCTCTCATTCTCACTTCCATTCTCCCTCTTTTTCCTCTGTACTCTAACACAAAAAAATAAAAACTGAAAACTAAAATTAAAATAGTTATCGAACAGGTCCTAATTTTAGCGAGCACGACTTCATACATGTACATGGGATTAAAGGAAACATAATGCAAGCTCAATTTTGACTAGAATCCAGAACCATTTGGCGTCAATGTTTTGTTTCCAGTTGTGATTAAAAGAATAATGGACTGAAACAAGAGAAGAATTGATTTGACTAATCATAATGGTGATTTGATGGACTGAAATGTGAGATGAATTGATTTGATGGACTGAAACATGAGAAGAATTGATTACTAAAAAGAAAGAGAGGATCTTGCAGACAAAAGCAGAAGGTTGATGTTTTATCTAGAAAGGCTATAATGAGGGCTTAAAGTGAGGAGCTTATTTGAGGAGGTCAAATCTCACCATCAACAAATGTAAAGAAATCATGGGACTTAAATATTTTAAATGTTTTGACGGTCGGATCGGTCTCCTCAAATAACCTCCTCACTTTAACTCCTCATTGTAGAAGCTCCCTGTTTTATCATGGCCTTCTTTGAACACCTGGGCCCTATCTCGGCCGAATACCGTCCCATGGTCCATGGGCAATTCGCAATTGTACCAGCCGTAGATTATATTAAAAAAAAATTTAAAAATTGAAAAAATGCGAGTAAGAGGCACAGATTGACATATATATTGTAGTGACTTAATAAAATTCAAAACAAAAAATTTATGTAACGAGTGTGAGACTGTGATTTATCTGCAAGAAAACCAAACTCATGGAGCCAAGGCTGATTTTTCTGATGAAAAAATTGATTCCATTCCACTTAAATGAAAACAAACAGAAAAGGGGGGAAAAAAAAAGATTTCTATAATTCCAGAAATTAAATTACGTATGCAGATAGGAGACAAAGTTGTTAATTTACCGAAACGAATTCACCCAAAAAAGAAAATTCCGAGTTTAACCTTACTTTCCTTGAGCGTTTTCGTTGCAATCTCTCTGACATATTTCTCTTCTTGCCTCCTCCTGCTCTTCGGCAAACGTTGTCCATTTGCTCTCTTTCTTCTCTCTTCTTTCCTTCCATGAGCCAAAGAAACTGAAGCCAAGACTCCATGCATGCCCATTTGCTCTGTCATTGTTCTTCTTCGGCTACCCATACACCACATCAACCCTAAGAAAGCACTTCACACCGTGATCAGCACCCAAACTCTCTTGTATTTAATTCCATTAACTTGAAAAACAAACAACAAAAGCAAAGGAATTAGAGAAACACCAGCTTTCTTCTCTACCCTCGCAGTTGCTACCGTTCAGACCAAAATGGCCAGCTTTATTGGCTTGCAGAGCTTTAAGTCTTGACTTGAGTCTTCTCCTCTAAAAGACAAATAGTCTAGCTGGATAAAAGGCTGACAACATGAAACATGAGGTAGATGAAAGGCTCCTATTTCGAAGCTTGTCCGTACGCCGGACCACTTTAATGATGCAATATTGTCAGCAAGAGGCAGCTGGGAAATACCACGTGTGTACGACCTTCCTCCTTTAACAGCCACTCACTATGTATTTATGTCCGCCACATTAAAAAGGATGGATCTAAGAAGCACTCTCGTTGTTTGAAAGAACCAGACGCTGTATTGCTGCACAATGATAATGGTCCAGTTTGAAACGCTAATGCAAACAAGTGGTTTAGCTAGGATAAATAGAAAAGACAACCAGTTTGAAACGCTCACATATCACGGTGAGGTAATAACATACATGATGTAGCCAATATGGTCTAACATAGTAAAAAATGATCATAAGTTGCATAACAATGGTCTTAGGTTCGAAACTCCATAATATACCTTGGCAATTAATGCAGTGACAGAGCTTAAAATCTCTCAAAAATGGTCAGCCTTAAATAAGTCTAAGATGATTACACTAAACTTAACTTTTACTATGCTAAAGAATTCATTATACTTAACTTTTAATATTACAAATTTGATATCTTATGATTTAATTGTTATCATTCCAAAATCATAATACTAAGTATAACCCAAGTTTTATTATGGTAAAAAAATTGAAAAATTCAACCAAGAAAAAGAGTATATGAAAATTGATTTTAGCATATAGAATCACAAAATCAAATAAAATCAAGGCAAGCGCAGGTCAAGAGTATAATTGAAGACATGAAAACAAGTGTAGATGTTTGGGCACAACTGGTCAACAGTAAGACTCGATGATGACTACATAAAATAACTTATGTGGAGACAAGGAAGCCATCCATGCAGGATGCCGCTAAAATAACTCGCTTTCAAGATGTGCCTATGCAAACAGTGAAGAGACCCTTCTTAAGGCAGTTGCTAATCATTATGTTTCCATTGATCCTAGAGATTCTGATTCTCAATTCTATTCAAGCGGTGTCTTTAAGGGGGAGTTGTGGAACAAGCCTCGATCATGGTGTTACCGATGTTGGTTCTGGGGTCATTATGGGATCAAGTATTGGTTAGTGGGGTCAGAACGAGGTGAAGAAGGATACATAAGAATGCAAAGAAATGTTGAGGCAAAGGAAGGCCTTTGTGGCATTGCTATGGAAGCCCACTGCATAGTTGAATTATACCTTCAAAATCAAAGCCTACAGCCTACTATATGTATATTGTTAGTAAATTCTGCATATAAAACAATCTTAAACAATCTTGATGTATGACATTTACAAACCCTAAGAAGAGCTCAACTTTTACTCATTTCTTTCTTCTTCTTTTTTAACCTAATTATATGGCACTTAATTTGTACACTACAGCCAAATCAAGAAAAAACAAAAACAAAACAAAAGCATTGCCAAACTACAAGACAGAATTTTAAAAAGGTCCGTGAGGTTTGCCACTACAATTTAATAAATTCTGCATATAAAACAAAGTATTAGCATTTGGTATGAAAAAAATATTTAGGGTCCCTAATCACATGAGGACAAATGGTTTTCCAGTAAATGATCGTGACATCAAATTGTATTAATAGTCATATGAGCCAACTTACGGATTCACATCAGGACATTTGCTTGGGCACGAAGATTGCAAATCAACTTTTGGGGCACGATGATAGCAAGGCCATCGATCTATTCTCTATATTAACTGTGAAGAAGTGTACCATTTCAGTGCATACCAACTCTTCAATTCATTTATACTTATATCAACTCTAGCTGCTTCCAGTGTTAACTACCATGGAGTTTATTAACCAGTACTACTGCAAATGTATCTGTTTGGCCTTGATCTTCATGTTGGGGGCTTGGTCTTCTCAAGCCACTTCTCGCAATCTCCAAGATGCATCAATGTATGGAAAATACGAGCAATGGATGGCTCACTATGGACGTGTATATACCAACGTTCAAGAGAAAGAGATGCGTTTCAAGATATTCAAGGAAAATGTGGCATTCATAGAATCATCAAATAGCGATGCAAACAAACCTTATAAATTGAGTGTCAATCAATTTGCAGACCTTACAAATGAAGAATTCAAAGCCTCTAGAAATGGATTCTTGGGGCATGAATGCTCTACAAAGACAACTACTTTCAAATATGAAAATGTTACAGCCCCACCTGCGGTAGATTGGAGAACAAAAGGAGCTGTGACGCCTATCAAAGACCAAGGCCAATGTGGTAATTTTCATCTAGATATTACAAACACTACTCTCCTTTTGAAAATTAATTTAATCATATTGTTATTAATCTAATTGGTTTTTAACTGCAATAAAAAAAATGTAGGATGTTGTTGGGCTTTTTCAGCAGTGGCTGCCATGGAAGGAATTACTAAGCTTTCAACTGGTAACCTAATCTCTTTATCTGAGCAAGAGTTGGTTGATTGTGACACCAAAGGTGTAGACCAAGGTTGTGAGGGTGGCTTGATGGATGATGCATTTCAATTCATCAATCAAAATCATGGGCTTAGTACCGAGACAAATTACCCCTACACAGGTGTTGATGGTACTTGCAACACCAAGAAGGAGGCTAGCCATGCTGCCAAGATAACTGGCCACGAAGATGTGCCTGCAAACAGTGAAGCTGCCCTTCTTAAGGCTGTTGCTAATCAACCTATTTCAGTTGCCATTGACGCCGGAGGTTCTGATTTTCAATTCTATTCAAGTGGTGTCTTTACAGGAGCTTGTGGAACAAGTCTTGATCATGGTGTTACCGCTGTTGGTTACGGAGTCAGTGCTGATGGTACCAAGTATTGGTTGGTGAAGAACTCATGGGGCACAGAATGGGGTGAAAAAGGATACATAAGAATGCAAAGAGGTGTTGAGGCAAAAGAAGGTCTTTGTGGCATTGCTATGGAAGCCTCTTACCCCACCGCGTAGTTTGAATTATACCCTCAAAATCAATGCCTACTGTATAAAAACCTCGTGGGTGTACTGTATATCATGATATGTATATGACGAACTTGTACCCTTACGTACATGAAATTATGCCTGTAACAAAACTATTAAGTTTTATTATTACCAAAATGAAGAACTTATTCAACTTGTTTGAGTTGAATTATCCAGTAATGTCTAAAATTTACCACTTGCTTGTGTAAACTTAAAAAATAGACCAAATCAAAGACTTAGTTAGATATAAGGCCTCCTCTGCTATAGCTCGTGTTGCATTTATTTATTTATTTATATAATAATAAATTTAATTTGGAAAAAGATAAAGTTACATGTAATTTCATACTAATTAGTTTATGTGCCTCTTAAAAGTGTTTATGAACAGAAATACCTTCCTAAAAAAGCAGTCCCAAAAAAGCCCTAAAAGATAATTGATTACCTCACGTTACACTTTATTTCTTAATGTTTTCTTTTAGCAGCACTTAATTACAATCGATTATTAACCATAGAAACAATTGAAAACAATATCTAATCGAAACTAAGGGGAACAAATGTTTGTCCTTTTTCAAACGACCAAATGGGTACCTTGGGACACACATTCAAAATAAAATAACTCAAAGCACAGCCACCGAAGCACCTGGCTGAGCTCGCAGAGCTTTCGAAGCCATGGAGATGGCGATAACTGTGATGAATGTGGCAACTCTCCAACCCAAACCTCTTCGAGCCAAAAGCCCTTACCTTCTTCCAAACCCAAGAAGAGTCTTCAACTTCAAGGCCTCTTCTCTCCACAACCCTCAAGTCTCATCAATCGGAGCTCCAACTCTGGTGGGTCAATTCGACCCAACAATCCCCATAGAGCGAGCCGTAACTCCACCCAGCTCATGGTACACCGATCCTTCCTTTTACTCTCTCGAACTCGACGCCCTCTTCTACCGTGGATGGCAGGCCGCAGGTCAGCTTCTATTTAATTTACTTGTTATCTCTGTTTGGTCGCTGAGAAAAACGGCAGGAAAATTATTGAAGAAAGTAGTCATGAGCTTTTGAATGGTTGTTGATTTTCAGGATACACTGAACAGATAAAAAATCCAGGGGAGTTTTTCACTTGCAGGTGGAAGCTTTTGACTTGTAATTAGTTAAGCTCTGTTTGGTTTTTGTGGTTTTTGGTTTTGGGGTTTTGATTTAGTTACTTAGCTAGCAGATTGGGAAACGCAGAGTTTGTTGTGTGCCGAGATGGTGATGGCAAGCTTCAAGCTTTCCACAATGTATGTCGACATCATGCCTCACTTCTTGCATATGGAAGCGGCCGCAAGTCTTGCTTTGTGTGCCCTTATCATGTGAGTTTACTTATGACATTGCTAATTGCTTGCTACATGTACATTAGTCCAAGCATCTACTTAAGTAACTGAATTACTTACGCATGCAAAACCCAATTGCAGGGATGGACTTATGGGTTAGACGGCTCACTTCTCAAGGCAACTAGAATAACTGGAATACAAAATTTCAATGAACATGTATGCCGTAAGATTGTTATGGATGCAATCACATTCCTGCTGTTGTACAATTATCTTCCAAATGGAGGGTTAATTTGTTTGATTTGTCTGGCCATGAAGGGTAGGAGTTTGGGCTTATATCGGTGAAAGTAGCTACTTGGGGCCCGTTTGTTCTTCTCAATATGGAGCAGGATGTTGATAGTGATACAGACATAGTGGAAAAGGAATGGCTTGGCAGCTCTTCAGAACTACTGAGTAACAATGGGGTCGATTCCTCATTAAGTTTTGTTTGTAGACGTGATTATATGATTGAATGTAACTGGAAGGTATGTTCCATGCTTGTTTCACTTTCAATTTTTCCTTACTAGATGAGTTTCTTTTGAAACTTCAATTTGAACTTTCTCTGTTCTGATGATAATCTTTAACAGTTTTATGGCCCCTATTCATGAAAGTAAAATACATCACGCCCTGTTTTTCTTTGCAGCAAAAACCTCTAAAGAAGATTTAGTCTTTACTAAAGCTCAGTTGTTCAAAAATAGCATGGATAACTGTTAATATGTTTAAGATGATGGAGCTGACAACTGATTACTCTTTATCCATTTCTTGTTGTAGGTCTTCTGTGACAACTACTTAGATGGCGGATATCATGTTCCTTATGCACATAAAGGCCTTGCATCTGGTCTTAATCTTGATCATTACTCTACCACAGTATGCTTCCCTTTCTTTATTTCACTTTTCTTGACATGTGTACCTGGGTTGAAATTATGCTATATATAGATCTGAAGGTATCTGGAAGATCTTCATGTACCAAGGATTTCACGTATTTTTAACTTTCTTGAAGTACATTCAAAACAAGGGATTCCTTATTTAGAGTTTTGTCAAGAGCTTTTGCTCTTGCAGCATATATCCATCTAGTGTTACTGTTTTTTTTTACTTAAATTGTTTGATTTTGTCCTTGCATCTTAGTTAGTGTTGTTAATTATATAGATTTATGAAAAGGTCAGCATTCAAAAGTGTGAAGGTGGCTCGACAGAGAGAACAAATGATTATGATCGGCTTGGATCAAAAGCTCTATATGCTTTCGTTTATCCTAATTTCATGATTAATAGGTAATTGATCAGTGACTGAAGTGGAAATGACTAGTGCATTAGTTTCTTCTATAAGCTAATTCTACAATGAATTCTTATAAGTAATAACATAACTTTTTAAGGTTTCTCATAGGTATGGACCATGGATGGACACCAATCTAGTACTGCCACTTGGACCAAGGAAATGTCAAGTGATATTTGATTACTTCATTGAACCTTCTCTTATGGTAAGATTAATTTATTCTACTTTTGGATAGTCCCTGCCTGTATTATCTACAAAATTAAGTTTGCAAGTGTCTTAAAACCCAGAGAGAAGTCATATAGATGTCATAATATAAATTGGTTTTCCTCTGTTCTAGTATCTGAAGTATTTAGGGGTACTTGCTTTTTCTTGCAAGATCACTGTTATTTACAAGGCATTACGTGCCATGCATGAACTATACATTAGTTTGGGAAACCTAGAGAAACCAAGTAATGAACACTCGTCTGGACAAAAACAAGTCAGCACAAAAAAATAATTAAGATTCACACCCCGCGGTAAACCTATTGTTTTCATCATGTTGATTCCAAGTGTGCTTTGTATCTTTTACTTGTTTTTTTACTTTTGATTTCTGGTTCTCAGGATAACAAAGATTTTATAGAGAGAAGTTTGAAAGACAGTGAAAGAGTACAGGTATATAATCAAAACATGCATGGTTCATACATGGTTCATAATATCTAGGTCTAATACACAAATGGGTGGCTGAGAATATGCAGGTGGAAGATGTCATGCTATGTGAAGGTGTCCAAAGAGGTCTTGAATCACCTGCATATGATATCGGCAGATACGCTCCAACTGTCGAGAATGCCATGCACCATTTCCATTCTCTGCTTCACAAGAGCCTGAAAAAATGAGAATTACCCAATACATATCGGTAGATGTGCTCCGACTGTCAAGAATGCCACGCACCATTTCCGTTTTCTGCTTCACGAGAGCCTATCAAAATTATGTCCTGGTTGTATCCTACTATTTTAGTTTTATATCTTTCGTTCATGTTTTATGAATAATGATGCAAGCGTGATGCTTTTTATTTTTCTGAGGATTACATTGTCCTGGAGTTTTCACTTCAAAGAATTTTACGAAGCAATAAAAACTTGTACCCAGTAGAAGTGATTCAATTTCAGAGAAGGTAAAAGTAATAATTAATTTATTCAACTGTGGGTAGGATGAAAACGGCTTTTTATTTTTCTGAGGATTACATTGTCCTGGAGTTTTTCACTTCAAAGAATTTTACGAAGCAATAAAAACTTGTACCCAGTAGAAGTGATTCAATTTCAGAGAAGGTAAAAGTAATAATTAATTTATTCAACTGTGGGTAGGATGAAAACGGGTAGACCTAAATTTTTTAATGGGGCATTTGATTATAAGGATTCTGACCTCTATTAATTCATACCAAAGAGAGATTTTAGCTCAAACGATTAAAAACATTTATTTGTGCACTTGAGACGTGTTCAAGCCTCCATCCATGACTATTACTTGAATTAAAATATAAAATAAAAGAAACTATGACTTCATAAATTTGATTTGTACGTCGTGGATTAAAAATCATTTCATAACAATTGTAAAATAAGCGAACCATTCCGAGTCCATTTAAAGAGCAAATGCCCTGGGCTTAAAACGCAAGGCACCATGTAAGACCACAGGGTACATATAGGAGGGCAATACAACGAGATTTGAACCATTACACTTTCCCAAAAAGTTAAAATGCAAGGTTGAGATATTTCTTTGCATATAAACAAATCCATCATCCCAAAACATGTCAAACTATAAAAACACAAATCACTAAGTACATAAAAACTGCACAAGTGAAATCCGGTCATCAGAGACCAAACCAACTATGTCTTCTTTGAAAAGCTGAATTACTGCAAATATATGTCCTACGTAACAAAATATTAGTTTGTGATTTCTGTGAAAATATGAGTCGTCGTGTTAGCCAAAAAAAGGGAAAATGCAGATACAGAAAACTACGAAAGCTGTTGATGTAACTGCTGAACACCTCCACACTTCCTACTGACTAACCTGAAAGACAAGCAGCAAGTGAATATTAATTGGTGATCACAAGCTTAGAACATAATAATTCGACCGTAATCCCCCGGAAAAAGGAGAATACAAAGAGGCATCCCTCATTCTTACCTCTGGACTCTTTTTTCGCCGATGAAATCTTCTTGTGAAATACTTGAAGAGTGGAGTTTCTGGAACAGGTATCAATTTCCCAACAACAGCAAGTGGCCAACTGCAAGGAGAACAGAGTTGTGTTAAGCAACAAATGAAGACAACTACGGAACAAATAATATCATTGTAAGTTGTAACATCAAATTCTAGTAGTATCTGTACGGACTCACCTAACAAAGGCAATAACAATAGAAATGAGCCAATGATTCCATTCAAGTTTGACTGTTTTAGTAAACTTCCCCAGAAACTCGATGATGATAACCTAAAGAAAAGCAAGCGAATGTCAAAAAATTTAAACATTCATCAAAACCCCATGGGAAAAAATGAAAATATTAAAGTCTCACCTGAAGTACAAGTGTTATTGCAATTATTCCCATAAAGAGACGGTTCTTAGTAATTCCTTTGAATATATTAAACTCATCAGGCTTTCGAGCATTGAATTCATTGAAAATCTGCGAGTTAAAGATTGTCACTTATTAAGGTCATAATGTAGCATATCTCATCCAAACTGGAAGAGAACACATGAAGTGTTATGTCTACAAGTACAAACGAATAAACCCTAGTCAGACTCAATCAACGAGTAAAAAACATGAACAAATCCACACAAAGTTCCTTATAATAGAACTAACAAATTACAGAACATTTTTTACAGATCAACAATTTCACTTCATTTTCGTAGAAATTTAGTGCAGAACTTCACATGGGAAACAAGATATTTCAGCAGTTTGCTCATATCATAGTCAAGGATCTTTTAGAAAATTTTACAAGAAAAATAAAAACCATAAACACATGCGTAGATATCAGATACCAAAAACAAGTGTTGCTGTTCTATTAAACAGTCATGACGTACTTGACAAAGGACAAAGGCATTGAATATCAGTGTATTCTTCAGCTTGTTAGCATGGTCTCCGTTGGGATCATGTGTCAAATGCAGTATACTTATCCCACGAAAGTTGAGGATAAGCAGTACGATGACTTGGTAGAAAGCCTGAGTTCAATGACAACTTATCAAAAATACAAACAAGGCAGATTCTGTAGCACGACAATACACGGTAAAGAACAATAATACATTAGTTTACATAAACGCCAGGAAAAGCAATACCTGAATCAACAAGTTCCTCCACATTATATTTGTTATAAGAGGCTCTCTGCAAAACAATGTAACAATAACTGCATTACTATTACCATCAGAGACACAAATAGGGCATCCAAATTTGGTCAGTCTGCTTAATGACATCAAATTTAATAGATACGGGCCAATTAGAGGTCACCATATTCAAAACAATAACACAATATGATGCAGGATGCATAGGACCTAGATTTATTAGTTTCCTAATGTATTTGTTAGTTTCCTAGATTCTCTAGTTTTCCCAATTCTAGTAGGATTTCTACTTTTCCAGATTTCTAGTTTTAAGTTTCCTATTTATTTGGGTTAGGATTTCTGTTTAAGCAAGGGTTTTTTATCCTGTTATGTCTAGGTTTTAGTTTTCTATAAATAACCCCATGTAGTTCTTTAAAATTCAGATTTGAATGTTGAGAAAACCTTTTCCTAGAACTCTCTGATTTCGTCCCTTCGATCTATATTTCTTCTCTTCAAACTCTAATATTCTTCTTTGTTCTACTGTTTCTGCCTTTTATCTCGTCTTTTCAATCTCTATTTCTTCTCCTCGGTCTCTTATATTCTTCTCTGTTCTATTGTTTAAGTGCTTAATCTAACACCTACGGGCTGTACTACATCACAATATACCTAATCACTAGAGAAAAGAAAGTAAAACTATATCTTGACAGAAATTAATGATCTGAAAGTAATTAGTTTCTCATGTTCTGTGCACAAGAGACAATACTAAATATGATTTGGAGCAACCTTCCCAATCCCATGGATGCAAGTAACTAGAATGAATATTTGTGACAACTTTTTTTGACACGGACTTTTAACCTAATTAAAACACATTTTGGCACAAACTTTGCTGCCATAGCTGTGATCCTAACCATGTTTTGGTAGTCATAAACAAGATCAAGTTTTCTTCTCATATATTTTCAACTTTCCAGGGTAGAGAGATACTGTACCCTAAGGAACTTTAAAAACAGCTAGATTTAATCGAAAAATAAATGAATAAAAATTCTTTTTTTCAACTAAAGTGAAAAATATTCAGACATTTTTGGCAATTAACATAAAATAACAGTGTTTCAGTGACATGATACGTTTTTTTGTTACAGAAACTTACTTTCGACCAACAGGGGTTCTGTCCATCAAGTGATCTGTAGGAGGCTCAGTAGCCAACGCTAGTGCTCCAAGAGTATCCATGATAAGATTCACCCACAGAAGCTGCATCAAGCACAAGAAAAAGAGTCCACAGGTGTACACAGAGAGAGAGAGAGACAGAGAGAGAGACAGAGACAGAGAGAGACAGAGAGAGACAGAGAGAGACAGAGAGAGATAATACCTGAACAGCATTTAGTGGAACATCACCAGAGGAAATCGCTGCCACGACATTTATAATTAGTGCTGCAACATTGACTGTAAGCTGGAATTGGATGAATTTCTGAATATTTGCATATACAGATCGACCCCATCTAACAACCTACAAGCATTGAGAAAAACCAATAAGTCGTGTGACTTTAACATTAAAACGGTGAGAGGTGAGAGAGTAGAAGTAATACAGAAGAGAATAGTAATAAACAGAAGAAGAAGAAAAAACCCCAAAAAACCAAAAGTTAGTATATGTCATTGGTTGCATAGTATTCCTAACCTTCACAACTGAAGCAAAATTATCATCCAATATGATGATATCTGAACTCTCTTTGGCAACTTCAGTCCCTTGAATACCCATAGCAAGACCAATGTCGGCCTGAACTCAAATGTGGAAGATTCCAAACAAAACCATTAAGACATAACATCAAACATTAACAATGAATTAAGATAGGAAAAAAAAGAACGAATAAACTACAAAGTGCTACGGTGATTGTAACCCTAATAACTGCTTCGATAAATAAAACAAAAAGAAAGAAAAAGCAAGTAAAAACATCCGAGAGACCTCATGCAGTGCAGGAGCATCATTAGTGCCATCTCCAGTAACAGCAACAACATGTCCCCTTCTCCTCAATGCTTGCACAAGCAGAAGCTTGTCATTGGGGGAAGACCGCCCCATCACCTGCACATTAAAAAAAAGATTTAACTCCCTAAAAATTTGCCATGATACTTTAATTCTTAAGCGTGCATGCCAGGAACTATCTGAACAATACACAAGTATTCATACCGAAATCTTCTCCGCATACTCTTCTCTCTGCTCATCAGAAAGGTCACGAAAAACTTTTCCCTCGATAAGAGTTGGCTCAGTAGCATCTGAATCAGAAGTAAGTATGCCACATTCCAAAGCAATTGCTTTTGCAGTTTGAACATTGTCGCCCGTAACCATGCGTACCTACATGTTTATCAAGTTGGAGGAACTTTAAAAATACAACACCCAATCGTTCATTTTCTAACAAGAAATATTTCAAAGCATGACCATAATTATGAAAACCCTACCACTAACAATATGTAAAAAATAGTGAATTTTTTTTAAAAAGCAAAAACATAACCATGGTGGGATATACATTGAAAGGCATCAACCACATAAAAATCTTGCAATTATAAAGCCAAAAAGAAACCACATCCAGAAATATCCAATTGCTCACTTTCTGACAAGAATATTTAAAAGCATACCCAGCAAATAATTATGAAAATCCTACCACTAACAATATTTGAACAGTACAATAGTAAATTTCTTAATAAAACAAAAAACGAAAGAAACATGGCTGGATATACATTGACACAAACACCCACCTCAAAAAGCACTTGCATAGATAAAACCAAACAATAAAGCACATCAAGAAACCATTCATGTAATGATCTTACAGTTAGTGGAAAACGACTTCCTTTTGCCCAAGTGTAATAGTCAAACTAATGACAGTTTTTAGGAGTAAGGGAACAAGCGGGAGGCTAAACATATTATTCCACATAAAATAGTATAATAAATGAAGACGCATCAGACAACCCTATGACAGGAAAGTAGGCCTTCCATTGTTGCACAATCACAGTTGAACTTAGTTGTAAAAAGCTGAACCCTATGGGTCTTCTCCAACCTTCCAAACACACTTCATCCAATTATATAAACACCCCTCCATATGAAGAACAAAAATTCACAGGATAATTTCAAATTTGGAATTGATATGTCACTAAATAATACCTTAACACCAGCTTTTTGGCATAGTTGCACTGCATCTCTAACCCCTGGCCGACAAGGATCCTGCATTTCATTATTGTGTACATAAGCTAAACAAACTAAATGTGAACGCAAATTTAAAAAGCAAATAAAACTTATAGATGCACTACCTTAATACCAACAATAGCAAGCAGAACAAGGTCGTCATCAGGCAATGCCCACAGAGCTAGTTGTTGTTCATCAGTCGGAACGCTTTCTAATTCATATGATCTATATGCAATAGCAACACAACGCAAACTGCGAGCAGCCATATCCTCAATGGACTCCCTGAACATCATTGACTGCAGACAAAGAACTTCATTAAAATGAACCATTTGATAAAATCTTCCGAAGTCCAAGGTCAACATAAAATACAAACTAGTGCGAACATAAGCCTAAGAACAAACTTGTAAAACTTAAATTAGGCTCTTATGCATAAAGAGATGTTAAACTGTCTTGCCAGAATAGAAAAATTGTAATGCATGTGGAAATCATCACAAGCAGTAAAGGAATGACTAAAATATAAAGAAAAAAAAACAGAGAATGTATTACGCATGTCCCATTCACTGAAAAACCACAGAAATCAACACTATCATGTAACTGTTCTGTAAATGTCACTATAAATTTCTCATACCTTGTCATCATCCATTGCTGCCAACTGATCATTTGCATCAAGGTACTTTGTACATGAGGCCAATACTATTTCAGCGGCCCCTTTCCAGTGTATATGAACTTCAGAATTGGGCTGTAAATATTTAAAGGCAATCAAACATTATTTAGACTTTGAGCATGGATGAAAAAGAAGTTATCCAAAAATCATAGTATTGTAATATTATTTCTCATATCTGTAAATCATATTCTCAGGCATTACAGGATTTTTACTAAACAGAGTACAATAAAAGGTCATCTAGATCCCTGAAATATTTGTTGCATTCAAGGGGTCAAGGGGGTAACAAATAGGCACAGCAACGCATGTGTAGTAATTAAAATATAACTTGTAATGTACAATCTTAAAATGCTACATGATTTATATAGTACATAAGCAAGAAAACTTTATGTAGTGGAAATTTTCTCTTGCTGAGCATGTAAATCTGGACAATTGAGTGGTTTGACTCTTGCATGATTGTAGGGTCCAGCTTCAGTCCCCACAAAAACATCACCCCTATATGCCATATCATGTTAAGAAAAGATCTACTAGAACTAAAACTTTGCTCACAGAAGCCAAGTTTTCCGGGAAGATATTTACTAGTAAAAGCTCAATCAGGAACTAACCATACAGACAGATATAACAAGAATAACGAGAATGTGGACAACAATAATAATCTATCACCAAAGGCAAATGGCAAAGTATACCTACGTTGCCTCCCCCACCCACCAATAAATTTATTTATTTGTTTAATTTAAATGTCTCTTCAAAGCATTTTCACTACTGTGAAGATTGCAGCATAAATGATTGGTCACAACAAAGAACAATTAATCAACTTTACCAATTTAACAGCAGCGCCACCTCGCTTTTTCTCAGAGTTGAATGGGAACACATGAAGAACCGAAGATTCAGACTTGATGGCTTCAAAATTCATTCCAAGCTGCAAACAAATTAATAGTAACCAATGGATCACTTAAAAATAAAATCACATTAGAAGTGGCAGGACATTGGAAAACCAAAAGAAAGAACCTTGATTCCCCATTGCAGAATTGCCTTTTCAGTTGGTGAACCAGAAACTTCTATATCACCACCAGTCTACAAAAAGAAGCAATGGCAAATTGTTACAGTGTGTAAGCCTTTTTCACTCATATTCTGCTAGACAAATCTTACCAAGAAAAGAAACAGACACTTAAAGCATACCTCAGGCACATAAACACTGCCAGTTGTATTCAATGCAATGCCTTCAATAAGCAAAGCTGATAGCATTGGGGACAAGTCTGACTTATTGTCAGAGATATCAATTTTCTTCCCACCAGTAAAAGCCTCAACCACAGTCATCTATACTCAAAAAAAATTATCAAAAAAGAATCAGTCATTAGCAGCCCTTGCCTAGTCCACCAGCGTCTTCCCCCAATCTCTGCACAATAAAAATAAATTTTCCAGAAGTCCCAGAATGCTGCTTGTGCTCACATCCACCAGCGTTTTTCTTACAACAACCAAACAAACTAATCTCAATTTGGCCTTTTTTAACTAGGGCAGCACTTTGGCTGGGTTGAAACCTCAATCTAGCTTTCATCCAAACTTATCTAATTGGTAACAACTCTCCAGCTTCATCGTCATAAATCAACAAGGAAATAGACACTCTTTCTTCCATCACATTATAACCTAGCTTCCTCCTCCCAAAATGAATGAAGAACAAAAGGGGAAAAATAAAGCCCATTGTAAGTTATAACCCACCTGGTTCAAAGTTAAGGTTCCAGTCTTGTCACTGCATATAGTTGTGGCAGAGCCCATTGTTTCACATGCAGAAAGCCTTCGCACCTACATTTAGAATTCCATCATTTTCATTTTATTATATGCTTAACCACAAAGTACATCATCTACAAAATCTATGTAGGAATAAAAATGAACAAAATTACACCTACCAAGGCCTTATCTGCCATCATTTTTCTCATCGAGTAGGCAAGCCTGTGACGTAGCCAAAGAATAAAAGGGAAAAGAAATGAGGAATGTAGAGAGATGAATGCATACAATACATATATGCTTTACAACAAGAAAAAATAAAGTTTGCATCAAGAAGACAGAAGCATATATTATTCTTTCTTTCACTGATATCAAGTTACTCAGTGTAAAGCACATGGTTGAAGTGAAAAATAAAAAATAAAAAAAGTTCTGGCACAAAAGAACGAGCACACTTACGTCAAGGTAACAGCTAAGGGAAGCCCTTCGGGAACGGCAACCACTACAATGGTGACCTAAAATATTTTCATAGTAGTCAAAATCACACTTTTCTATTTACAATAAATAACTAGGTAGACAACGACACACACGTATTGACTGCAAATAACTAAGTAGTTATTGACATACTGCTATAGTAACAATCTTAATAGCTCCATCTATGGCATCTCCAAATTTAGTCTTTCCGGCCTTAAACTGAGGAGTTCCATTTGCATTTTTTGTATGGCCAGTAAAGTATCTGCACAAATTATATTATGCAATCTTAAGTCAACTGTCATGTCACGGAGAAGGGGTTGCTAGCAACAATCGGAATATACCTGACCAATAGGACAACCAAGACAGCAAAAGCTACTGTGAGTCCGACAATTCCAATAAAAGTAGCCACCCCATTTAAGCGCACCTATTCATTGTCATCCATGGTTCAGCACAACATGTCATGCATAAAAAGAGAATTATTTCAATATAACATTAAAGCTGACCTGCAGAGGGGTTTCTTCACCAGTATCTTCTGAAATACTAGCCATGAGCAATCCCCATTCGGTATTAACCCCAACACTGGTAACCTGAAGAAACAATAATAATAATAAAAAATTGAATGTTCTATTTCAACATTACATTTTCAACAAATAAAAACAAGCCTTACAAAACAAAGAATCAACAAGCAGACAAGGAATTTCAGATAATCTCGACTAACTCAAGGAAAACGAAGTACCATACACTGTAGATGAAAAATATGAAATAATCTACATATATGTATACACAAAAATCCACACTTTTTGACACACTTTTCCCCCCTTAGATAATGAGCCATCCAAGGGTTAGAAATCCACCAAACTTAATTCTTAAAAAAATATAATATTCCTTTATTACTTTTGAAAATATTAATGCATAGTGTATGGGGTTCATCTCTCTTGTCTACACCACCTGCTTTTCTCTCTCCATCTCTCCCTCTCAGTTTCTCTATTCCTGATCGTAGAATTAACTACAAATTCCAAATCTTGGAATAAAAAGAAATATCTCGAATGCTTTGTTTCCTTCTTACATGTGTTGTTTATGTTTTTATCTTATTTGATTATGATCTCAACAAGTACAGCCAGTCATTTAAAAATAAAATTGTGAAGAAGAATCATTAAAACAGACGGTAGGAAAACATACTTTGTGGGTAAACTTCGGTTTCTTTCGAATTCATGGGTTTCTCAAAACAAAACAAAAGAAAGAAGAAAAAGTATTCGTTGTAAATGAAATTCAAGAGTCAAGAAAGATCCATATTCAAAATATGGTTAAAAGGTGGGTGCTCTATAATCTGGTAATAGGAAAGTTGATTATATGCCAAATCCAAAACCAGAGGTTTTTATGTAGTGACTGGTTGTTTTCTGGGGTTTTCCCTTCTTGTTCATGTAGCACCAGGAGCATCCTTTTTAGCATCTTTTAAGTGTCCAGCCATTGAATATAGGTCAATGAAAGTTCAATGTGAACTACTAGATTGAAGATTAGGGGAGCTTACTGTTTTCCTAATGGAGTTTGAACGAGCAGAAGAGAGAAACTAAGTTAGAAAGAGTTTGACCAAAACAAGAAAAGTTAGGAAAAAAAACGAAGTGCTAGAAGATAGAGAAAGGAAGGGCATGAGAATTTAGGAAGGTAAGAGGAGAGAGAATGTAAAAGCATTCAGTGTCAACTACATGAAGGACGGGAAAATAGTTGCAAGTATTGAAAAAGGAGAAGAGAGAGATCTAAATCTTTACCAGCATAGTACCATTGCCATCTGCTACTTTGCAGCCAGACATTAGAAATGGTTCCTTGGAGTCCTTACGAACCTGCAACAAAAAATATAATTTACAGAAAATATAAAAAAGGCAATGTTCAAACAATGCTACAAAACAGGCATAAAGACTCACAATCTTGCTCTCTCCTGTCATGCTTGACTCATCTATCGCAAGTGAGTGACCGCTTATTAAAATGCCATCAGCAGGGACCTAAAAATAGAATAAGAATATTAATAAGTTTTGCATTTGAAATGCAATCGTAAAATATACAACAAAAGTTTACTGACAAACACACATACCTGATCACCGATGTTAAGGGGTACAACATCACCAACAACAAGATCATAAATTGAGACCTCAACTCGTCTGCCACCTCTAATGACCTAAACATTAACTCCAAAGATGAATTCCAGTAAAAGAAAATAAATAAAACCCCAACAAATATGAATTGTAATGCAACCAGAGAAGCACACCTCCAACTGTATATTTCTCTTTTCCTCATTTAAATTCTGAAACTGGAGAGATTGTCTGTAATCACTTATGGCTGCACGTAAAAAGTGTATACCAGTTATGGTTAATACATGCTCCCATACATATTAGAATTCAAGTAATAATACAACCATATATGCTCATCAATGACAAATGCTTAAACACACCACAAAAAAGAGAATACAAAAGATAACAGATGATTAAACACAAGCCAATGTAAGAATCCCATTATTGCCCATCAATGACACGAATAGCAGCCCTACCCCCTCCAATGAAGACAGATGGATACAAACACAATCCCCTCCTATTGAGGGATCCCTCAAATAAACACCTAGTAGCGTTTAATGCAAATTTTATTTCAACGATCCGAACCGTCCATGTTTTAAGTCTTCATTCAAAGATCATCCTAGCAAAAAATTACCAAAATCGGAAACCATTAAGTCTTCTAGTTGTGATCAACAATATCAATGATGCCGGTAGTTAAAGAAAACATTAAAACTACAACCATCAATTAAGTGGTCAAATGATTTTTTGCAGGAATGATCTTTGAAGGAACACCTGAAAAATAGATGATTTGGATTATGAAAATACAGCGTGTATGGTTCCCACAAGGGTGTCCCCATTATATAGTAGGGGCGGGATCCAATGAAGCATGGATGCATTCTGCCAGCCATGATGAGTCTTCACTGAATAAAACATTCAACCACATTTTTAGGAACACCCACAAAACCTACCAGGGACATGCATACCTATACATACATATTCAATAAGCATGTCCATTCAAATACCTGTGACAACAATAACAAGGATAACTGCAAAAGCAATGCTGCCCCCATCATACCAACCATCATCTATACCCTGTAAGCAACAAAGAAAATATAAGGCAAACACCATAAACAAATTATTCATCTTTAAATAAAATAACTAACGGGATTCACAAGGAATTATGATATCATTTTTTCCGAACATATGCCACTATGAAATTGTAATATCATGGCCTTAACAGCATATGAAATCATCTAACCTATTTACAAAAGACAAATCATGGGACAACAAAAAATCAGACTTCAAAACAAACAAAAGCAGAAGGGCTTTGCAAGTGGCAGATACTCATAAGACTAGTTTCATATCCTAAACTGATAAAGAGTGAAGCTATTAAAAAAGTAATATCATGCTCACCTCTGTCTTTATGCCCAGCACTAAAGAAGCCACTGCAGCTACCATCAAAATTATCAGAGTAAGATCTTGCCAAGCTTCCCAGAGAAATGTCTATCATACAACACAAGGAAATAAAATAATATTACATCACAAATCTATTCTTTCTTTTTTTCTAATTATTTCCAATACATAAAACTTAAGAAGTTCATAATTATAACAAAAACTTACCCAGAAACTCCTTGCTTTTTTTTTAGGATATGTGTTTGTTCCAAATGCATTTTTACGTTTCAGTAAATCAGCATCATCTCCATGAATTCCCTTGTCTAGATTTGTTTTTAATAAATCTCCCAGCCCTTTGACCTAATGTAAGAGAACAGCCAAGAAAAAATATAAGCAACATTGTTTATGTACCAAGTCAAATCACTAAAGAAATTTTTAGTAGACGTGCCCCCCCATATTGTTGCAGAGCAGGAAAATTATGATCCCTCGTCACCGAAACTAGTTGCTCCTGTCCAATTGGAAAATCACCAGCAGAACTTGGTTTCGGTGGTACATTTCCTAAAAATAAGAAACAGCAAGTTAACTATAAAACTAACCGAAAGAAGAGTGTTACTAAACACGGATTCATATATGACATAAATCTACAAAGGTCCAAAACACAATCCTAAAACAAATGAACAAGAATGTAGCTTTAGACATTCTATAACAATTGATTTTTCTTCAAATATAAAACTGTGAACAAGAAATGAAGAGAGGATCACGAGATCTATTCCCATAGCACCTATTCCAAACTGACAGACAGGGTATTAACCTAAAATGAACAAAATTAAAATTCACTTTTGGAACATATTCAACGGGATGGTATCAAACATCAGTTACAGTGTGTTATTGAAAATAAAAAACACAAACCCCTGTACCAGATACACATGGCTAGAAAGGATGGAAAAGGAGCAAATAATAAAAGAAAGGAAAGGAGTGAAGCAAGAATACACCCCCCTAGTCAGAACTGAACAATGTCATTATGGCATTAGTTGGTTATTAGCATTAAGGGAACCAATTGTCGTAAATGAAAGCAGTTTATTGAGTGAAACAAAGAAGAAATTATTCCGACTAAGTATAATGCTACAATTAGATTCAAATAATTGAAGCATGGAGCAGTTTCTAGAAATAACCCGTGCCAAAGGAAACCAAAGGATAAAAGAAGATGCAATTCAAACAACATATCATGATGTCCTCACATTTTACTACATATGATACTTACAAAAATTTAATGGTCAAAGAAAATACAGGAAAAGAAGTACCATTCACTTGTTGGTTTCCAGCCTCTTTGAAAAGATATGCAGCCTGATAATTAAAAAATCATAAATTAGAAGAACAATAGAACATGAGTCATGTAATACACATTTGTTTTCAAATGAATTACTCGTATGGCTTGTGCATGTGCTCTAATCTTCCTCAGTGTCTGCTGCTTTTCTTCTTCCTTTTTCAAGTCTAAGGTGTATCGAAATCGACGAGAAGCATTCAGCACAAGTGCCGCTTGCTACAAAGAAACATAACATGGTTTAGCCAAAGCCTTGATTGCAAAAAAAAAAAATTCCTTCCACTAACAACTATAACTAAGCTACCAATAGAGAATTTCAATTATCAGTCAAAATATACAGGGAACCCAGGTAGTACAATTTGACTTAACCGAGGTGGTTCAGGGACTCCCACCAAGCCCGAGACACATTCATGGAGAAACCTACCATTGATGCACAGCCACTGGCATCTAGGGTAGTAAAGCCCTTAACAGAGTGGCATCGCAATGGACCCAGTGATTTCTTTGTTTTGGTTTTAATTTGATTTTGGAACCAATTGTCACATATTGAAAACCAGAAAAATCCAAACTTAGCTGAAAATTAAGTTCACTTTTGGTAACAATTTTGTAGAACAAAATTCACACATCAACAGATATTCTTGTTGATTATCTCATTCGACTTTTACCAAAACATGAATCTTGACGTATTACATATATATGTTAGTATTATGTAATCTGCGATAACTGATATATATAAAATGAAAAAACCTCTCTTGTGAGACGGTCTGGCTATGTTGCCAAAGTTAAAGTTTGTGGTCCAGATCTATTGTCTGGCAACAAAACATGCCAAATATCTGAGAAGAGAGCATTACCTTGTATCTATATATACACATATACTGTGCACTTTGTTGTTGATATAATAATTTTTAAATATGACATATGAATTGGTATCATTATATATGCATTAGTATTATAATTATGTATGTTTTTCAGCACTTGCATCTGAACTCTTAATTTTCATGCACCTGTCATATAATCGGTACTATGGGATGGATTATACTTTTTTCTCTTAGATCATACATGCCAACATTTCCTGGGGCAAGGTCAGCGCCACAAAGTAGCCTCTGCTAGTGCCTCTTTATACCTGTTTACATCCCTAACCCAGCATATTGTATTCGGATTGTTGATTAAATACTCCACTCCTTTATTGATAAAGGGACTTGTACACATGCAACGACACAAAAGGATTTGTTCATTTATTTAGCTATTGTAGGATGCAACAGTCCTTGAGATATAGGCCCAGTTTCAGACAGGTAGAAAAACTACAAGTCAGAGTCAAGAGTGACACAATAAGCACATCAAAAAGGAGTGTACATAGCTTATATTTTCTCAATATGCTCGACATTTTATAGACTAATGTGGCATATCTTAAACATGAAGCAGTACGTATTATTCCTATCCACCATATGTAGAGAAGCTAATAGTCATTCATCACAACTTCTCATGGTTAAATAAATAAATAAAAGAATTATGCTGCTAATAGCACCTTAAAATCATCAGAATACCAAAACTATCATCCAAATTCTTTACCATTTCATGTTATATTGACTTTGTTAGTGAAAAAAGAGAGTTTATATCACTCCTCCTACATCAAAAATACTCTTTCAGCCAACATTTTTCCACGTCTTCTTTCAACTGTACATGCACTACTTAACCTAAATAAGTTTTAAACAGACCCAAAGCCCTTTTCCTAAAAATTTGGAACTACACAAGTCCAGATCCAGGGGACAATTACAATATATAGAAACTTACCATACAATACCGCAAACCCAGAAAAAATAAAATTGGAAAACTAAACATCAAACGCTTTAATCTCCCAACTCCAGATGAGAGTAAAAGTGTAATTTGACAAAAAATAGAAAGAAAAAAAAATGTTCACCGACAAATGAACACATGAGCCTAAATAGACCGCCCAAATCAACATAATCCATAGCCATACATAACAAGTTGCAGAAAATATATCAATAAAATTAAATCTACAACAGCAAAATGTAAAGGATAATCAACAAAAAAGCAATATCAAATTGAAAGGTAAACATACCCTCCAACGCTTGAGGCGGTCAATAGAAGCATCCTTAGTTCTGGCAATGAAAAACGTACTTGATGAAGACTCTTCATCGTCCGAGTCACCGGCCTGACGGAGTCCGCCCTCCAAATCTGTACGTCGTCTATACGGCGAGCCTCTTGATTGACTCATGTTTCACAAAACCTGTCGCAGGAGAGATGGCACCGTTAGCTTCTTCAACTTCTGAGCCCAAACCGCACTCAAAAATTCTCTTTCTCTTCGATTTCCACTATCTGAACCAAACAGAAGCTTCCAAATCTGTTTCTACTTCAAAATTTCACAAATATTCAAAATACTTCGCACTTCTCTAAACTATCTAACCCATTTCACGTCTGAAATTCACACAGAAAACAAATTGATGCAACTTCCGGTTGGATAGCTCAAGTGATTTCTCGAATCTTCGCTCTCTTTCTCACACTGTCACTCTAGAAAACGCCTCAACTGTCCGTTTTCTCTCTCTAGCACAGCCGGTTCCAAAACGTTCACCGCTCAGCTTTGGGCTATTACTTACTGTGTTCAGACCTGGCAATATTGCAGTACCCGGGTGTCGCTATCGTGTTAACCCGTTAGCTACTCGATATGCTATCGTGTCATATCATGTCAAATTGTCAATATTTAGAGCATTCACATTAGAAGGGTGTATATGGGGGTGTATATTAAATGTACACCTCGAGTTATCGAAATTGTCTTCAATGGAGAGATATAAATAGATATAAATATACATCACCACCATGGAGATGTAAAAAAATTTACATCTATTTTTACATCCTTTACAAACGGGACCCACCCGAGAAAAGAGAAGAAAAATGAAGAAAAGTCAACATAAAAGGCTGGGACCCACGGCTACACCCCCGAATTTACACTCTTCCATTGTGGATGCTCTTATCAACCGTTAAACTCAGGGCATTTTTGTAAATTTATATATCTATTTTTTTTCTTTCATCTCTTTCGTCTCTTCCTCTCCCATTCCCCCGATTCTCTCTCTCTTCAAAACCCAACAACCTTTGAGCTCTCTTCCTCTCACAACTCGAGAGTCTCAAGCAGCCACCACACCACCCAACCACCGAATGCCAGGTCTAGTGACAACGCTCCGATTCAACAGTGCATTACTGCCGTTCAAAGGAGTGCCACAAAATTATCCAAATATATATTGACATTTATTAATTATTTTTGGGTATTTCTTGTTTTGTACGCGATGTGATTTGAAGAAGTGACCGACTTCAGCCGAATTTGGATCGCTTGCCGTTTTAGCAACAGGAAAAGAAAAAACAACGCGTTTGTGGTTCTTTCCGCGTTTGACAGCCGGTGGGTCGCACGTTAGCGGTTTAATGCTGCTGGTATAGACGTTTATTTTCTTTTTCGGTTTTGTGTGTGTTCAAATATGTGCAATAACGTAAAAAAGCATTTTTGATTATTGTGTTTTGTCTCTAGTTGAATTTGAGTCGCTATGTTTTGTTTCAATTTCAACTTTTGTTGATGTGTTTTTAATTTTCACAATTTAATCATTGTGTCTATGTTAGGAATTTTATCAGTGTGGTAATTAATTCAGATAAAAATTCTGATTTACAATTTGGGGAAAAATAATTTATTTCTTTTCGAGAAAAATACTATTGGGGTGTAAAAAATGCCATATGGGATTTTCAAATTAATTTTAATTTTTCATGTTTACTTGATAGATAGAGATTTATTCTCAAAGAATTTTGAGGCTTTTAAAAATATAAATTTTGAATTTATTTGCTTCCTTATTTGAAATCCAAAATTTGATTTCGTAATTTTCGCACCCGTTTAAGTTGTGAAAATTATCCATAAATTGCTGATAAAACTAAACACAGTGACCAAATTGAAAAAATTTGAAAAGAAATTAAAAACACAAATGACCAAAATTAAAATTGAAACAAAACACTTAGCAAGAAGTTTCTTGAAAGTCAAAGAATGAATCAAATCGTGATGTGGCCAATGAAATTTTGGCGTTTGTGGGGAATATTTACTTCTAACATGATATATTATACAAAAATCCTTAAAGAGTCTATTTGGAAAGAAAAATTCAAAATTAACCACTTGTCATTTTGTAGTTGGTTCTAATTGCGTTAAAATTGTCTAAGAACTAATTAGAAAGTACCAAGTGACTAGTTTTTGGGTTTTTTCTCTAAATAAACTTTACAGAATTTTTGTATAATATATGATATTAAAATAGACTTATTTATAAAAACCTTTTATTTTTCTCTCTTTTAAGGTTACCGACAAAAGAATGAATGAAACGCGATACAGGTTAACGCGGGAACAAGTTCCTCAAGTAAAACAATTTTCCTAAAGTGGAATTTGTCCACGATTAACTTGTTGATGAAAGGATGAGAAACTTGCCAATCATGGAAATTTTTTTGAGTCGGTCCATTAGACAGTTGGCCCATAATATATATATATATATATATATATTTGTATAATAATAATAATGATGTGAAGGTTCAAGGTGGTGTGGCAAAAAATGATGACATTAAGTGTCGACGAGTGGAAAGGTTGCGCAGAAGGTTCAAAGTTTTGGTGTAAGACGTGGATAGGGCAGCAGCAAGGCAAAATATAGAGCTGCCTTGTGGCAATTGAAGAAGCAGGCAAAGACAGAAAATAGTTATATATAAATGAGTTGTCCATTTAAATCACTATCTGAATGTATGATTCACTCATACGTGTAAAATTTCTCGATTTGAGATGCTGCCACCACAAAGGATTTGGAAATGAGATTGGTATCAGAAAAGAGAACATGAAATAATAAGATAAGGCAAGACCATTTTCATACCAAAGAAAAGTTTTCTAATAGGGGAAATCGTAATATGCACTCCTTTGAAAGCATATTGCATTAGTTTAGATCTACTTGATGTTTTCGAATGAGGAAATTTAAAAGTATTGAAAAACTTTAACGTGTTAGAGATTCTAAAACATGAAGCATAAGTAGGAATGTAATGTTTATTTCTATGTATGTAAGGGGGAATGGCTCTATATGACGGTGGTGGAGATGCGGGTCGATGTGATGTCGGTGGCCGATGATTGAGCCAGAGGAGGTGGCGGTGATGGTGAGTTTGAAGAGAATTTTGTTTATATTCTTGCGTGGGTTGGTGGAATAAGGATTTTGAGCAAGAGAATGTGTGTGAGGGGAGAAAGATAACGTGTGCCTGTTACTTTCAAAAGGAGACTAATTACCACACCAAAGAAAATTGGAGAGTAATTAGTGCCATTATCTTTGGATGACATATGGAGGTGGGTGGTAGTGGTCTACTTTTCGTTGGCACTTTTCTCGAAGCTAAAATTCTATGTAGATTAGGTCAGTTGTCGAAAGTAATGTGTTCGTGAGACTTCTATTTGCTCTTTCGTAAAGCAAATGTAGACTGTTTATAAAAGAAAATTCCAAAAATGGATATCAAAATAAAATGAGTGCAAACACACACCTTTTGAATTCTGTCATTTAAAAAGAAAAAGAAGAAAGCACCTTTGAATCGATGTAAATATAACAAAATGGAATTTGGTTTTGGACGGTTCAAATGCTTGCAGAGTGCTCTAACTACCCTTTACTATACCAATATTCTTCTTCACCTTCTCCATCTTCTTCTTCTGTTTTCTTTTTTCTTTTTTAAAAATAAAGATAACTTACAGTCTAGCTACTTCCTAGAAGAAGAAAAACAGGAGATGTCTTTTCAAACAGAACAAGAGTGGGTACAGTAGGCCAACGAACGGCCTACATGGTTGGTTGATGGTTGTACCAAGTATAGGGATCCTTTTAATTTCTTTCTGGTCATGTCTTCTGAGTTTTCAGAAATAATCGAAGTTTTTTCTTCGTTTTTTTTTCTTGGTAAACAAAACGGTCAATTTTATGGAAATATTCCATTGACATTGGTGTGAATTGATAAAACCAACTAATATAAATTAAAATTTTAAAAAAAAATTAAAACTAAAATAATTCAGGATTATTTAGTTCCAGTTCTCGATTGATTCAAATTATATAGGTCGGCGCATGGAATATTTTCTATGTTTTGTTTTTGGTTTACAAGGGTATGGAATTTCACGTCAAGGTGAGCTCCAGCATAGAGAAATACATTTGGATATATTCTCAATGAGCAGATTGTGGAAGATAATGCCTATAAAACAGTATATAAACGACGGACACTATGATCGAAGCCTCGAAACCAGACAAGAAATGGCATTTTATTCGAAACGAAATGAAGAAGAAATAAAAAAAACCATGGAAGATCACTAGAGAGACAATAGGGGTAATGCATGCTTCAAGTTTTGCTTTATATATGCATGTTGCTTTCGTTCTTCCTGGTTTTGTTTTCATTCAATATATTTTTGTTTTTTCTATAAGAAAGGGATGAATTAATACTGTGAATTCAAAAGATGATGAGGAAATAAAAACGTACCAAAAACTAATTGGCCGAATATTCAGTGGAGTGCACTTTATCTTCAGAGAAAACAACGTCGTTGATGATCAAAATCTCTGCATCACCATCACCAAGAAGATTTGAGTTCTTATGAGATAGCGTCTCCTTCTTTCCAATATATAATCTAGCACATATATTTATTCTTCTTTAAGAATCGCACGTAAAAGCATGCAATTTTCCAACTCAGACGGTGCATACTGAATACAGCATTTACATACAAGTTTCTGTTTTTGAAGAGTTAAAGCCTGGCGTTCTACACCTTTTTATTAAATGTTGTTTTTTTTTTTTTTTTTTTTAGATGGGGGTTTTCTCATATACAAGGTGTCATGAAAGTTCGAACCTAAGACATTGGCATGCAAATCAAGGTCATTCTCCACTGAATTATATCTTTGTTTATTTTTGAAGTTTTTGGAATGGTCAGAAACACCCATTGTATTTACGTACGTAGTTTTTTTTAAAGAGACAAAGCCATATATGTTTTAATATTCTTATTGCTAAAAAGATATTGTGATCTTTTTAGTCGGCATATGCATGTTTTAATATTCTAATTGCTAAAAAGATATTGTGATATTTTCAGTCGGCATGTTAGATTCAGACTGATAATCTAATAAATATCGTACACGACAAACTATCTAGCAAGAGATCAAATGATGATGGACAAGTGTCTCAAGCTTTATATGGGAATTCATTCTCATCTGAATTGTTGATAACTCTATTTTAAAGTTCAATTTTAACTATAAAGACTAGAAAATTAAAATTTTGTACTTCAATCATGCCACCTAGAGCTATAATGAGTAGGAGCCAATGTAAATAAAGTTTTTGTTTCAAATGGTATTAAAATATTAATAATTAAATAGAAGAAGTTACATGGAGTCTCTTTTTCTCGTCTAGAGCTCTCCCTATTGTAAGAACTAAATACGAAGTATGGTTAAACAACATGTCAGTGTCCTGTAGCTTTAATTTTCATCTCTTTATAATTAACAACTATATTATACACGGGGATCCCATTTGGCTTTATGAAGCTTCAAGGAAGGTATAAAATTTCACAAAGAATTAATGCATTCTTTATGTGCCCATGCAAGAGTGTGACACCATGAAAGTTTGTCATCCCCACCATCTTTATTTCTTGTGTGGCCCTTTACTTCTTGTGTGGTTTTGGTAGTGTTGATGATGCATAGCAATTAAAGGATATACGTGTAAGTGAAGCTATCCTTCGATTGGGACATTGTCTTCTTTATAAGGTTGCTTCTATAGTTTCTGTATTGTTTCATTAAGTTGAGTTTTTACAAAGTTAGTTAGTCGATATTATCATAAAGTTTTAGTTCATAAGTCATTAAGATAGGAAGGAAGCAGCAAAAGCAGGTAAACCTACTTTAAATAAAGGCACAAAATGAACCATAATCTGCAAGCTAGTTCTAGGATATTACTATAGAGTTCATAAAGTTTTTCCTCATTCCTAGCTTAGAATAACTCTTTCATATGCTTATCTCCCTCCTAAGATATAAAGTTAGGTATTGGATAATAATCGAATGGGAACACGAATCCATTTTACTTGGATATCGAATAAAAATTACTTGGTGTAATTTATTTTGTTAAGTTTCTGATGTGGGACTTCATATAATTCAACATATCTAACACAAGATTTGTCTGGGTCAGTTGCCCCCATTGATCGCAGACTCAAACCTCAAAAGTATCATCCATCAATATTTCAGCATTCAGCTGGTCCCATAATATATACCTTATTTGGCCAAAAATTCTGCATTCCCAAAAACGAACTCTTGCAGCATTTTGGTGATGCTTATAGAAAGACTTGTTGACTGATTCTATATATGTGCTTTGGTCACTATGCGTTTGAGTCTGATCCTTATACCCATGCCCATGCATGCATATGTATATACTACTATGTTTAAGAAAACCCTCTTTGCCAATCGCGTTTGAGCTTCATCTTATGGGTGTTGCCAACTTGCCTTCCTTGGCAAATAGAATGCTCCTTCTCATAATTAGCTTTGAGTATGTATAGAAAATTATAGCAAATCCTGACGGAGTTTGGAACCTCCACTTCTATTGTGTGCTGCAAAAAGGTTATAATCTACTAATAGCACCTCCATTATCCCCAAAAATGTTTATCTACTAATGAATAGATATCACCTCCCTCTGCAAACTCACTAACCAATATCTTGCTGACCTCCAGAATAGAGACCGCCCATCTGAGGGCCGGCGAGTTTGCCAACCACTGTTTGGGTCTCCCGGCCTAACAGAGAAATAGGAAGAGAAGGAGAAATAAAAAGAGGGGGGGGAGAGAGAGAGAGAGAGATAGGGGGGTTGGGGAAGGGTGTCTGTGGCGAGTAAGGGGACGTGCGGCTGGCTGGTTCTTGGTGGAACAAATGGTGGTCTTGGTGAATCAAGGATCCTAGGGGTATATTAGGGATTTTACTGGCAAATTTTATTTTATTTTTGGGTTACAGAGGGGGGCTTCCCCCCGACTAATTTTTTTAGTTGGGGTTGCTTATGAAATGTACTTTTTTCCATAAATATAAGCTACTAGGGCCGGCATTTTAAACCAAAAAACCGAGAACATCGATTAAGGTTTTACCTCATCTAAACCGACTGCAACATGTGGTTTATAAAACCGATAGCAATATACAGTTGTGATTCCGCATATCCAAATAATGCAGTATACCGCAAACCGCAATATAATTTAATTAATTATCAAACTAAATACTTATAATTATTTTATGTTAACCAACAGAGGTTAAGACTTAATCATTTAGATGAATTTTTCTCTTTTCCCTCTTCTTCTTCTTCTTTTTACTCTCTCTCTCTCTCTCTCTCTCTCTCCTCTCTCTCTCTCTCTCTCTCTGTGGGACTCACCTAGGCTTTGAATGTATTGCTAATGAAGAAATATCATTTGAATATTTAGTGAATTAATATAACTTAATTAGTAAATAATTAAACTTTTATCTAGTAAGAACTTGAGTTTCAATTAGTATTGCAAACTCATCGATTGTGTTGGTAATTTTATTAGGTTGTTATTAGTGGGTTAGCCGAGATAATCTCTAACTTGCAATCAACTATTTAGTTGATTAATTGTGCATTAGCATGATTGTGGATTGTATTAGTTTTTAATAATAAAGTTCATTATCTCTGTATATGAGTTAAAGAATCATTGTCAATGATAAAAAGTTCTGATTATTTCAGCAATCTTTTCAAGCATGAGCATACTCTTTTTTTGTTGATAGAAAGTTCTGTAATGTTATGTTGTTCCCTATACCGACAATTGCGATATACCACAATATGTCGGTTGGTTCATGGTCGTCTTTTTACCATACCGCAATATTATGTTGGTCAGTTCACAGTTTCATTAAAAAGTTGCGGTAACCAAACCACAACCACCCCTATAAGCTATAGTCTAAACTATAAGGGAACGGGGGATTCATACACACACACACACTACCAACTACCAAAGTGACATGAGAGTTTGAACCTAAAACAATTGATCTACAAAGTGAAGACTTTTTTCCACTACGCTAAACCCTATTAACTGCTTTATGAATGTTTGGATTCAAATAAAGGCACCCAAAACAAAAAGTGGAAAAGAAAAATCAAATTTCTTTTTAGTTTTCATTTTGTGTAACATACATTCTTTCCTTCCACCATGCTAAGGGTGTACATCAATTTGAAACCAATACAATTTCACCAATCCAAATTTGGTATAGATTGGATTATGATTTTTCCAATCCAATCCGATCACATTAGAGATTTAAATCCAATCTGATCTAATCCAATTGATATTGGATTGGATTGGTTTGGATGATCAGTTTTCATAATGAAAATATATATAAATGAAATGTAAAACATTTATCGTCAAGTTTAATATAATCAAATATTTTAATAGACATAAATGTAAAATATAAATGAAATACTAGAGAAAATTATTTTGATTTTATAATATATTAAACATAACTCGATCAAATTACTTAATTTTTTTAAACTTTATTAATAAGCATGAAACTAACTAGATCGGATTGGATCCACACAAGCAAATCTGTCATCCAATCCATGTCAGTTTTGGAAATTAGGGATCCAATCCAATCCACCAAATCATTGAAATGGATTAAAATTGAATTGGATTGGTTGATTTGGGAGGATTGAATTGGATCTTACACGCCCCTACACCATCCTCTCACCACTCTTTCTTTGCCTTTTGGAGGCCCTGAGTGAACACCCTAAATTGCGCCTTATACTTATACGTATATTTATGTGATTTTTTTTTCTTCAATAAGTTAAAAAAATATTACTCAAGTTTTTCTATCAGTCTTTTTCAATCTCCTAATTGATTTAACAAGGTTAGTTGATTTAAGCTATTGTTTAAAAAATAATTGGGTCTTTATTGAGTTTCCTCTTTTTAATTTTGAATTGAGTAATTGAGCAAGTTTTTTGTTTTCACAATTAGTGGGCTTTTATTGAGTTTCTTTTTTTTAGTTTTGAATTGAATGATTAGATAAGTTTTTTTAGATTTACAATAGTTGGTTTAGACCTAAAATAATTTTTATATATTATATAATTTTTTTTTAAATAATATAGATATGTATATGTAGGGTATTATATAAATCGGGGGCCCTCCCAATTTAGGGGCCTTAGGTGGCCGCGTTGCCTATTTGTGCCCAAGGCTTCCCCTCCTTCCCAATCGGTTATTTCTCTTATGCATTTGTAAGGGTCAATTATTGCAATGGTTCTGAATTTGTACCGATTTTTACTTTAGTCTCTCATTTCAGTTATTGAATTCTATAGTCCTCATACTTGTACTTGTGTTTTTATTTTACTGACTAGTCATAGGTTCGAATCCTACTTGGGGAGATTTCTATCTAAATAGTTGTCATTTCTAAAATTCCAAGAGAGTGGAAGTACGAATATAGGAACCAAAGTAAAACTAGGAACCATTAAACTCATAAAACTCGGGTGTTTAAATTTCCCCATCCATTAGAGAGTGGAAGTACAAGTACAAATAAGAAATTCCAAGAAATTTCCAATAGTTGAAGACCAAAGTAAAACTCGAGTACAAATACAAGAACCATTAGACTCGTATTTATAAGAGCACTTCCACCCATTTGCCATGACAAAGGGCAAGGGGAGGCAAAGATTGTTACTATTCACATGAATAGTGGCAGCCCTTGCAAAAGGCAAGGTGTGTTTCCATCCATTGCCATGGAAAATGACAAATACTATTCACTTTTATTTTTTCTTTTATTTTTTTTACCTAAACAATTAATTTGTAGAATATTTTCGAATAAGATTGTGGGTTCCCACATGTCAATATTTATTATAAAATTCATACATTATAATTCGAATGAATTTTTCGGATAAGATTCTCGGTTGCCACATGTCGATATTTATTATAAAATACAAATCACAAATTTCAGATAAGATTCTTGGGTGCCACATGCCGATATTTATTATAAAATACAAATTTCAGATTTCAAATAAGATTTTCACCCTCTAAAATTGCCCCACGTGTCATCTCTATCTTCTAAATCTCTCTATAAAACCAGAGGCTCAACTCATGCCTCTTACACCATATATTCTCTATCCTTTCATTTCTCATATTTTAGATTTCATACTCCACTCTCAATGTCAGACATGGGGAGATGCTTGGAGAGGTAAGAGCAAGAAATTAAAGAAAGAAGGCATAGACAAGCTGAAGAAAAAAAGGGTGCAGCAAGAAGATGATGGACAAGTTGCCATGATAGTGGGTATGCTCGATCTATCAAGCAAAGGTCGTCACTGTGGTTTACAAGTCGGCCGTGGCCTGAACGTGGACAGACATAGGCATTATCAAGGTAAGAATCTTTTGAAATATTATTTTATCCCAAATTCTATGTACTCTAATGTTGATTTTCGGGAGCGACATAGAATGCAACCCCATTTGTTCAGTAAAGTTATGCCTTTTTTGGTGACTAATGCTAGGGTGACTAATCATGCCTTTTTTTGGTGAATGGGGACATATTACGATAGTCCCCAAAGTCCAATCTAGTTATTAGAATCATCAATCAACTTGAATCAAATATGCAAATGGTTCGGGTTTCTAGTTTTGGTGGTATAGTACTTTTAATCTTTTTTTTCTTTTTTCTTTTTGTCGGATGGAATATTTTTAATCTAGTTGTATATGATTTCAAAAAATTAGAATCTCTCTATTTGGTCTTCTATTCCATTTTTTATGCGATTTTTCTTATTTCTCTGGTCTCACGGTTCCTTTCATATTAGTGTCTTCTTTAACTTTTGTTGATATGGAGTACTTAGGGCCATTAGATTAATGTGTGGCCATGATTATTTTAAATGCAAAAAGAAAAAACTACAAATATAACAAAACAAATGCAAAATGAGCCAACACGGGTCTAGCCCCATGGAAAATGTATTGACTTGCATACTAGTGGTCTCAGGTTCGAACTCTCATAACACTTTGGTAGTTAGTGTGACACAATTGATTGTATTAAAAATAAATAAATGCAGAGCAGCAAACTCTCTTCATCATTGACAACTAGCCCCTTGGCACATGCTTACACATGTGCTTGGTTTTCTTTTTTCTTTTTAATTTTTTTTAATATGAAAAAAATGTGAATTTATCATATTATCCTCATTTAATTAATAATTCCAATTCTTAATGTTTGAATTAACCAAGGGCAATTTTGGTATTTTGAATGTTTCGTCATTCTCTCCTTTTTGCTTTATATATATAGATATACGACTAAATGAAGAGGTTGAGAAAGTCAATAAGGCGCTTTCCAAGAAGTGTCTCTGTTGGCTGTGTAAAAAGCTATATCACTATAGCTTAGAATCAAATATGAGGTTGCACCCTGGATTTGATGTTGTTTTATTCGTTTCCCATCCAAAGTGATTTGTAAAAGAAGCCAGAAAAGCATATATATTTGAAAGAAGAAACATGAATGATGCAAGAAAGCTAGGACCTTTAAACATATCATTTTCATTCATATATTCATTTATTCTTTGCACACATAAAAAAAAAAAAAAAAAAAAAATTAAAAAAAAAAAAAAAAAAAAAAAATTTATTTATTTAAAACCTACCTTACCTTATCGAAGAAACCAAAGAAGGAAGCTTCCAAGAAAGTCTGCAGCTCCAGAAAGGAAATTAACGAAGTTGCCTTATGGAATCTGGCCTCCCAGGAAAATGCAGAGAAGGATGATTAGATATACTTGAACAAGCATATCTTTGATACCAGATGTCGATAAAGAAAAGAAGAACAAAACTTTGATGCAGCAAAAAAGTTTATTTATATTATGTGGAAAAGATAGCATCAAACTTGTAAAGGGAGAGCATATCTTCAGTTCAGGAGAGAATATATATGACTGCAAAACGCGTTGATTCGTATATATATGGACTAAGTAATGCTCTTTATCCTTATTTGGAGAAACTGCGATGATTCCATATGGAAACAATGGTAGTGTAATTTCCACTAGCTTCTATAAGGATGACATATGTGTGCTTCAAATTGAATGGCACCTTCATTTAGACTCTAGACAAGTAATTTCGAGGAAATTGCGCATGACTTGTCCCACCCTTTTCATTATTGGAACCCAACCCACTCTCCTTATTATTTTATTTTTGCCTAAATTTGTATATAGTACTCATATATTTTTGAAAAATACTTTCGTTTTTTGGGCTCGTTGGGGACGACTTCTCTAGGAAGCACTTATGTTTATAATCGCTTCTAGCAAAAGTACTTTTATTATAAAAACATCGAAATTTTCCTAAGAAATCCGAGTGCTTCCTGAAAAGGCACTTGTAGTGTTTCTTGGAAAAGTACTTGTAGTGTTTCTTGAAAAAGCACTTGTGTAGCGCTTCTTGAAAAGCACTTGTTGTGCTTCCTCAAGAAGCACATATCAATAGTTCTCCAGAAAGTGCTTCTATGACTCATAAGCACTTCTATATTTTCTGCCAAACGTTGTCGATTGTAAGCACTTTTTATTGTCAAAAAAACGCTTTTAGCTCTTCCAAAAACACTCACAAATAAATTATTATATACTTCTCAATATGAAAAAACATTCATTTTCCTTAAAAGCAGGCATATTATATATGGATCCGTATCCTCTACTCTGATTTTCTCTACCATAATCTACTTGACTTTTATTCTCCACCTGACATCTCATTAAAATTTAATCTAACGAATTTAAATTGGACACATTTTCCTTAAAATAAAAATTCAATATACTCCTAATTAAAAATGAAAACAAAAAACAAAAAACAAAAAAAAAAATCCCCTAACTTGACTAACGCCTAAACTTAACGACTGTAGCAGTTTTTTTTTCTTCCTCTTCTTCTTCCTTCTCTGCACGTCCCCCCCAAAATCTTATCTGCTCATCATTATTTTGTCTCAAATCTTAGAACACAAAAACATTATTACCAAGAAGAGTATGAACATAATAAGAATCATCTGAGTCCTTTTTTTTGTTCTCCTTCTTCCTGCATCACGTTCGCTTTTGCTTCCTATGTCTGCAACCACCCTCATCAAACAATGGATATGGGAATGGAAGTTTTTTTTTCGGTTCATTTGATAGGGAAGCTTCAATCTTACTTTTGATTAATTTATAAACAAATTCATCTACCACTCTCGTATTCTTATTTATATCACTGCTTCTGATCATCAATCTTTTTTTTCTTTCTTCCTATGTCCTGCAACCACCATCATCAAACAATGGAATATTTGGTTTTTTTTTTTTGATATGGGAAGTAGAAGAGGGATTATGATTACAGAGGTTTTGGGGAAAATAAATCTCAGTGAGAGGTAAGATTTTTGGGGAAAGAAGAGGCAAAAAATAAGAGAAGAAAGACACAACGTGATGCAGGAAGAAGGAGAAGATTAAAAAAGACTCAGGAAGGCTAACTTTCCCGTTAGTTGGACTAGGGAATTTTTTTTCTTTTTTAATTAGGAGTAAATGAGTTTTTTAGGTTTAGGATGATGTCTCAACTTATAAAAACATAATGAAGAACTCAGAATGAGTGCTAAATTTTGTTAAATTTTTTCATATGAACTATTTATGAAATATGCTCTCATAGTAATGGAACTACAACCTTCAGAACGCTAGCCGTTGACTTGAAAAAGCCGAAAGACAATAATAATTAAAGGTGATATCCTTTACAACCAAACCCGATAATCAGAACTCGACATCCAAATTACAATCCAGGTAGTTATGTCCTACCTGTAGCTAGAAAAGAATCGACTAATTATAGCACGTATCATGCAAATGGTCCCCGGGGGGTTGGGGTGGGGACCCTATATGTAAGAGATTGATTGATAAATCACTTTAAACAAGGACTTATGGACAGATAAGCAAAACCAAACAACTCCATATACTCTCTGTTGTCATCCGGCCGAAAGCATGCGTATTATGCATGCATGTTTAAAGGTTTTCTTTTGTTGTTTTCCTCGATTTTGTTTGTCCTTGACCGTAAGAGCATATAACAAAGTTCATTTTTTTGGATGCCATACGAGTGCTTTATGGATCCTCTTTATGTTTTTCAGTTCGGGTGAGTTGGGTCTTTAAGATATAAAATTATTTTTGCTTATCGTCTTGCAGTAGTTGTATTTATGATTCGATGTCACTATTAAAAAAAGAGTGGCAATAAATGAATAATGAAGTTCTTTCGGTGTATATTATTGGTTTTATTTTCCATGAAAGTTGACAATTAAGTTGCGCCACATATATGACAGATATTCAAAAATGAATATGAAGTATTCAATACACACGCTATCAGTGTCTCTATTCTACGCGAGTAGGGGAAAAGGAAAAATAAAAATAATGTCACTGAAATTTCTTGGTAATATGCTAACGACATATGCATATGTATTATATATGTATAGTGGAGCGGCATTTTTCTACACGTTAACATACTTGGAAAAATCTTCACAGAATAATTAACTAGTTTTAGGGTTACCACTACTTGACAAGGGGGCACAAATAGGTTTTAGGAATGAATTCGATGAGTATAAAGACCATTGACACAATTAATATTAAATGAGTCGGATAACGATTGACTAGAACGAAACAAGATCACGGTATATAAGTGAGTAGCAAGGAACTGTCACCCTTAAGATGTAGGACAATAAGTCAGTAGTTTCCCTGACAAATCTGGATCAACATTATGGCTCTCATTATCTAGAATGAAAGTTTTTTCTTGCGTGCTCCATGGGCACCCTCAAGACCCCGGCACCCACTTATGCATATGCTTCTTTCTTTTCTATGAATCTACATGATGATTATTTGTAAGCAGGCCAGGGAAAGAGTGTTAGCTGGGTCGTCCTTCTTGTTTTCTGCTTTTTCCACACAAAAACTCGTGAAGATATGGACCATATGGCATAAACAGAAAGCTGTGGTACATACCCACTGGACCTGCATGTGCACCGCCTAATTGATTAAGATTTAGAAGAAACTGGTGCCAGCCAGGTTTGCTGCTTCTTGTCGTTCAAAGTTTCAACAGAATAATTAGAAAACGCGGCATTGTTTAGATTGAAACTTTTCCCCTAAAATTCGTTAGGTTTACCTACTTTGGAACCCAACCAAATTTTCGGCTTTTGGGTGACAAAACTACGCAATTTAAATCATTTTAGACTGGAATTCTAATCAAGTGGAGCAGTATTCTAATAAATAAATAAAGAGACGAGATATGGATGAGATCAAAGGTTAGGTTAGCAAGCTGCCCGACTCCATGTACAAGCACGTGTCCAACACATGTTGATGTTGCTATGTGTGTTACCAGCAAGTGTCAGACCAACGAGCCTTGAGGTCAAGTCAAAGTCCACACATGAGATGAGACTTTTTATCAAGCAAACAAAACAAAAGAAAATGGGATAATTAGTAATAAAACTCTCATGTCTAAATTTGTGAGGTGGGAATGACAGATTTATATTTCAGTGTTGGAAAATTGAAAAACGATAACTGAAAAAATCATTTTCGTAATACTCTGAATATGTACTCGTGATATCCTAAACTTAAACACGACCTATTAAATTACCATGTTTGTATCTAAAAATTCAAATTCTTTTACACATTTAATGTCTCACCGTGTTGTAAGTTGTAACCCCTTCTATGAAACAACAAAGCCTAAATAATTCTAAAACGAAATCAAGGGAGATGTCAAATGCGAAATGTTAAATTTGAATTTGATGGCTTATGTGACAATTTCACACTTTGAAAAAAATTTAACTTCACCCGAAATGTCAAATATCATATTATTTTATTATATTTTTAAAAGCAAATGAGGCACATATAATGCATAAAGTTTTAAAATATAGTAAATGATAGTGAGGTTCATGACTAAAATAATATTAAAATAATATTTGACATCAAACTTTTTGATATGTTATTTTTGACATATCTTTTTCAACCTTCAAATCCATGTAGGATTTGACTATTCGGTTGGAGTAATTTTAACCATCAATTTTTGTCATTTTATGTGGCAATTTGACATATCGGTTGATCTAAGCCATTGCCTTGTTTCTCTACTTCGACCGACAACTATATTTTGTCGTATCTTCTTTCATTTTGTGATTCCATGATAAGATTGTTACTTTTAGGTACAAAACCAATTTTTACGAAAAGATCTTAAAGGTTTTAATTTTAACTCTCGAATTTTGAATATTAAAAGAACTCTTGAGTTAAAACTTCAAAATCTACCCTAGCTTGAGAGTTAAAAACTTAAACTTTAAGCAAGAAATCTTTGCTCACCTACCGGTTAAAGGAAAAAAAAATCAAACAGTTACATCTGGATAAGATTATGACATCAACACATATTAGAGCATCATCAACAAACCTCTTCAACAAACCTCTTCAACAACTTTGGAATGCTAAAATAGGTGAGCCATTTAAGTAAAACTCTCTCCAATAGACTTGTTAACCTCAGTCACCAAAGCTGCAACTCATTTGTCTCTCTTTAGAACTACTAAGTTGACCTTGGATCTTCAAAACATTTATTTTACTTTGGAAGAACAAAATCTCATTAAAAATGCTGAAACTTGCACTTTTTCTTTTCAAATAATAAATACATAGACTTTCTTCACTTGTTTTTGTATTTTTTCCATATAAATAAATATTTTAACAAATACTGTATTAATTGAATTGAAGAGTTTGCTAGGGTACAAATTATTCAGGTAGTAAACAAACTTTTTCAAATTGCCACATAAGTCAACAAACTCCAATTTGAAAAGTGAAAAGTTGATTTGCTACTACTGTTGGAGATTCTTTTATAATACTGAAAACTTATGTTCAAAAATTAAATTAAAAAATGTCCAAACATCTTACCAAATAAGCCCATCAAAACTCTGTTTTGTATTTAAAAATTACCGTTTTGAGGAAAAAAAGAACCATTGACTTCAACAGTTCTTGCATTATATGTTGGCTCAATTTCCTTATCATTTCTATGTAGGTGAATGTTCCTCAATTTTTCTCTCTTTCTTCTGGAAAATTGCAATGCTAATATTAATTTTTTACCACTTCATTTCCAAATAATGAAAGCCACGAAAAATTCATCCACCTCAGCTTCTGCAAACATGTGGGTTTGATTAAATCTATGGGCCATTAAATATTGGAAAGATATTTGTACAAAAATTCAAGTGGCACATGATTCTGACTTAATATTTGTGAAAAATCAAGTGGCATGATTCTGACTTGATATTTGTCAAAAATCAAGTGGCATGATTCCGTGTTTATATTCTTTGAGTAGGATGTTCACTTTTTCTATGTTATTAGTCTCAGATTGAATAGCTACTAGGATTTTAAGTTTCAAGTCTCAAAATTTGAAATCTAAGCTCTGAATGGACATTCTATACATCAATGAGGTCTAGCCTAGTGGAAAATAACCTTGATTTGTAGATCAGTGGTCTGAAGTTCGAACTCTCATGATACTTTAGTTGTTTGTGTATGTGAGAAACCCTCCTCCCTCTTGTAATTTAAACTATCACTTATTTATTCATGTTTTACCTCTGGACTCGAATGTTGATCTCAATTTACCTCATAGAACTCAAATTTTCCCACTTAACCATCTAGATCCTTACTGCAAACATGAGAGAGAGAATGATGTTTGGGAAGGGGGTGGTTATTTGGGTTTAATAGCTGAAATTATTAAAATGCCCATGCCATGTCAGCAAGTTAATAGATTTGTTAACGAGTTTGACGAAATGAGGGAAAGTGAGACACATAGTAAAGTTCTAGAGTGTTAAGTGAGAAAACTTGAGTTCCGTGGGGTAAATTGAGATCGACATTTGAGTCGAGAGGGTAAACCAGAAATTAAGCCTAAAAAATACACATATATTATCCCTTATTTGGACTTTAAAATCCAAAAGACGAGCCTACTTTAGGATGTCAAGTGAAATCTGCTTCGACCAACAACTATATTTTGTTGTCTCTTCTTTCAATTTGTGATTCCACGATAAGATTTTACTTTTAGGTACAAAATCACTTTTTAAGAAAAGATAGAGGTTTTAATTTTAACTCTCAAATTTTGAATAAAAAAACTCTAAAGTTAAAACTTTAAAATCTACCCTAACTTGAGAGTTAAAAACTTAAAATTTAAGCAAGAAATATGTACCCGCCTACCGGTGAGAGGAAAAAAATCAAACAGTTACATCTGGATAAGATTATGACATCAAGTAATTTTGTTTGCCTTCTGCTTTTATCATCTTGCTTACTAAATTCGCATAGACTATCGAATTTAGCTGGGACATTTTTATCGATAATGTTAGAACTTGCTGTCATGATTTAAATCTTTTTATTTTTTTTGTGTCTTGATCTTAGATTTGTGACATTGATCTTGCACCAATTCATCACGACCTTGGCACAAATTTGTCTAAGCCCCACGCTGCAGAACCATCTATAGAAGAGTGGTTGAGCTGCTTCTCTTAACAACTATGACTGGCCACCACAGAATTATACCAACAAAACATTATCAAACTCTAAAACCATCGTAAATGTGTAGGTGTACGTTCGTGTTCAAATGCTTAAGAAATCTTAAAAGGAAAACTAGGCTAGATTTAGAAGGGAATGCGTAAGCTCCAAGTAGCTTGAAACTTAAAACAATTCCAGGTCATGCTTAACACATCATTTCCCAGCTTACTTTGGGCTTAATATTGCAAAGGAAAACAGTTACTTTTAGTCTACTTCGGCGAGTTTTCCACTTTGGTCACCGTGCTTTCAATGTTGGTAATTTGATCCTTATAGTTTGATATCCGTCGCAAGTTAAGGACATCCAAATTTTTGTCCAGTTTCGTGACGGAATAAGCATGTATTATTTTGGACGGAATTGAACAAAAATTTGGACATACGTGTCCTTGAATTGATATCATACTATAGGGATCAAATTGCCAGAATTGAAACCACAAGAACCAAAGTGAAAAATTCGACAAACTACATGGACCAAAAATAAAATTTTTTCCCCATTACAAAACAACTAGACAACAACATTGAAAATTCTAAAAGGAAACTCACATCCCTTCCTTGATATTCAAGCTAAGGCACTTAGGCCCTGTTTGGTTCATGGGAAAGGAGACTTAGGGATGAGAAATCAATTGTTTTCCCATGTTTGATAAGTCAAGGCATAGGAAATCGTTGCCTGGCTCATGGGAAAGTAGGGGGAAAGTGAAGCCATCCTCCCAACTTAGGTTTTGTTTTCCCGCCTCATGAGAAAGTTTGGGAAAATGAGCCAATATTAAATAAATAATTTTTCATGACCATTTTGTCCCCATTAACAATCTAGTATTACAATATATTATTAAATGCATTCTTTTTTATTTGATTTAATATGGGTATAATTGAAAATTAATACACACTTCGTTTTCCATTCATACTCAAAACAAACATGGGAAAGGAAATAAAGTGATATCTCCCGGTTACTTTCCTAGCATTACCAATGTGAAAAAGAAATCTTCAATTTCCTATCCCTTGGGAAATGACATGGAAAATGATTTCCTCTCAAATTCATTCCGTGAAACGTGGCCTTAAAGTGGGTAAAAAAAGTCCTCCCTAGTACCTACAAAAGCATATTTTATGCCTCAAATTTCCAAGGTTTGGCTTGAACTGAAAGCAAGGGGTTCGTAGAATGTACAAGAAATTTCCTCTTTTTCTGTTTTTCGAAAAGCCAAAGTATCATTTAAATGCTTTTGACAAACTAAAGCGATAGGTATTCTGTCAATATTCAATAGCTTGTTTGAATGCTCAAATGCAATCTTCATGATTTAATGCAATCTTTATAAAAGTAACCGTTGCCTTTTCCCTTTGTCAAAAGCTGACAGCATATCTGAAAACTACAAGAAAAGTAATTAAATACTGATTATCAACTATTAAAGAATTTGATTGAGAAAAATTTATCATCAAAGCCTTTGCGATATTTCATGCTTGAAGTAAGAGAACTTTGGGTAAGGAATGTTTTGCGTTTGCTTTACTGAAAAAAGACTCATGGTTCATGAATTCATGTCTAAACCCCTATTTCTTATTCACCCCAAAAATAAATAAATAAAAGTTCTCTAAATTCAAGCTTGAAGCCATGAACCTTCGACAGTCTTTTTGTTTTTTGTCATTCGCTAGGGAGAGGGAGAAGGGAGAATTATATTGGTTTTGCCTCAAGATTGTCTTATACTTGAATCGAGCTTAGGTGCACTTGATGGAAGGAAGAATTTGACTAACATTTTCACTGTAGTGCCAACCCATGTGCTTTGAGAGTCTTTTCAGGAAAGAAAAATATGCGAAGGCTGTAGAGAGCGTAGACCATGCTATGCCACACAATGGGTTTTTGACAAGTTCTATCTAGTCATTTATTAAAGCCGATGCAAATTTAGGCACTGGGGTCCAATTTGGGCCTACATACGATTTGGGTCCAAGAACTGTACCACAAAACTTTTTATCTGTCGCGGAGTTACTACAACCATTGCCCACATCCCAGATATCACGAGACTTGTTTTTGACTCTTGTAATTTACTTCATAAACAAAAGGGTTAATCGTTTTATTAGTTTATGAATTTAAATTTAATTTGCATTTGAGTCTATTAATTTTTAAAATCGTTCTCGTGGTCCTTAACCTTCACTTTTGTTAGGACAAATGGTCCTGCCATCAATTTTGTTAACTTTTTCTGTTAAATATAGGGGTAAAATGGTATTTTTATATTAAAACTAAAAAAATGAATAAAAAATCATATCTTTAAAATAACAATAAATAAAAATCAAACAAAATAATAATGAAAATAAAGTTTGGAGGGTAGATATCGGGATAGAGGGAGAGGAGAGAGAATTTAATTTTAATTTTTTTATTCATATTTTAATCAATTTAATACAAAAATATTATTTTGCCCCTACATTTAACAGAAAAGTTAACAAAATTGACGACAGGACCATTTGTCCTAATGAAACTGAAGTTGAAGGACCATTGGAAGGATTTTGGAAATTGAGGGACTCAAATGCAAATCGAGTCTAAGGTCAGGAACTAATAAAATGATTATCCATAAACTAAAGCTGAATAAATATTCGAAATATATTACTTCCTATTGCCAATTGGTTTTAGGGATACTCGGATTCTATTGGATCGGGTTAGCATCAGGCAAACTCTCCATTTTCTTTTTTCCTTTGTTGGGTGTACAAACACCAGCAAGAAAAAGAAAAGAGCAGTTTTCAACATTGAAAACACAAGTCAATATATGCAGCCCAGCACACGAACTAAACTTTTTTTGTATCTTTTTATGCTTATAGAAAGACTTAAATGTAGGTTCTGCCACTCATTCATTCCGCCACGATGCCATTTGAGATGCTAGAGCTTATGAGCACACACGTACAACATTTCGGTAAAACAAGCAACTAGATCGGTAGCTAAGCCCTCCTCCAGAACATAGAAGCATTCTTAGTTCTGCTAATGTTACCATTATAGAATCTTAATGCTGGTAAATGGTAATGTAAAAAATGTTGCAAGATCATGTGAGCCATATGAGCATCCTTAGTTCTGGTAAATATCAGAACCGGACTCCCATCATCTTGCAGCTTCATCTGCAATCTCCAGTGACAGAAAATGATACTTCTAAATATTTGCTCTTCCCACCGGCATGAAATCCATCACCGTAGTCGCAGGAGAAATGGCACCACCACATGCTACAAGCATCGATTCTGCACAGGAGAGATGGCACTTGTTTAACTCTCTTGCATGCAGAACTGGAAGAGGAAAGCACTGCATGAATATTGCAGCAACGAGTAAAACATTACACTCAAAACTTGTGTGGATTGAGATTTTTCTCTTTCTCTGCCCTACATATATAGAAAGAAAGATCTTTTCTAGACAGGGTAAAGCTAAGTAAAAAAACAAAAGCCTTTTTAGTAATTGGTTGCTTTTTCTTTGCTTTTGGTTTTGCTTTCGATAGTTGTTTTCCATTTCTCAATCATTTTTTATAACCTTTGTCAATGGTGCGGCGCTCATCATATCATCGTTGAAAATGAGTAGCAACATGATTATTGTTTCAACTCCACTGATAGCGGTGGAATGCAACAATAATGATTCAGAATTCTAACCTTATACACAGAACTAGACCTCTTGGTTGGGCAAATGCAAGCTTTCAGCTTGCCCATTAGTGATGCATATCTCTTCATACAAAAATGAATCTTCCTTTCTGCTTAGGGAGACTCTAGAGAACTTAAGTGCACCAGCAAGATCAGTCCGGCATCTATTTTGATTCACTTCGGTGGTCCATTGGTAAACATTAAAAACAGTTCATTTCAAATATAATCATATGCATTTCGCCTACAAAATTAGTTTCTACGCCGTTTTCTGGACACACCTATTTTAATCTTTTTCTTTTCTAATTTTGCTGCCCCTGTTCGCTCCATACCGAAAATGGAAGGCAACAAAAAAGATTCTCATACGCCAGTCCTCCCCTATAATTAGCCGTTAACAAGATGATGAGAACAAATATCATGCTAGTGAATCTTGAAGAACCAAAAACGAATGTCAATCTCAATTTACCCCATGGAACTCAAATTTTCCCACTTAATGCTCTAGAACCTTACTTCATGTCCCACTTTGTCTCGTTTGGTCAACTTCATTAATTTGCTTATGTGGCATGAGCCCAATTATTTGTTGTATTCATCACACATTACCACATACACAAAAGTCAATTTTTATTTTTGTTTTGTTTTTGCCAAAGTTAGAAAGGGGGAAGGGGAAAACTCACACACACTGGTACCATTAAGGTTTGAAACCATGATCAGTTGGGAGCACACAAAAGGGCCAATCTAACTAACACTCCATTAATACTTGTTAAAAACACAATTCATGAATCATGTCCCACCTGAGTGATGGTTTGGGTTGGGCGTGTTGAGGAAAAAAAATCCAAGTCTCAAATGGAATTCTAGGTGGTGAAGGAGAGAGAGAGAGAATGATGTTTGGGCAGGGGTGGTTGTTTGAGTTTTAATAGCTGAAATTATTAAAATGTTCATGCCATGTCAACAAGTTAAACAGATTTGTTAACAGAGTTGACGAAATGAAGCAAAGTAGGACACAAAGTAAGGTTCTAGAGTGTTAAGTGAGAAAACTTGAGTTCCATGGAGTAAATTGAGATCGACATTTGAGTCAACACTTGGGTCCAATTTGGGCCTACAGACGATTTGGGTCTAAGGACTGCATGTCCCACAAAATTTAGGGAGCACGAGCACTTCCCTTTCCGCCCTTTCCTAAACCCTCTGTGCATCTTTCTTTTGACTTAGAGGACTCATTTTCCTTCAGCTTTTTGCAATTTTATGTCTTCAAGCTTAACTTGGGAAACCACTTTTTCATCTAGGCAAGGGCGGATTCAAAAAATTTCAATGAGTGAGCTAGCTAAAGTTATTAGTTTAAAATCTATTTATTTTTTTTTTTTGGTACTGACAGTTTCTATATATTTTTTTAAGAAATAAAAGTATACATTAAATCATATAAATCACGTTAGTTGTAAACACAAGAAAAAAAAATGGAATTAGAGCCATATTATTCACAAAAGGGTGAATTTTATTTAGAAAAAATGCTTCTCTTTTGGAGATACTTTAATGGAAAAGGATTAAAATTGATGTTTGGGATAAACTTTGACAACCAAATACAAATGTGGAAGACCTTTGATTATGCCTATTGGTGTGGTAGGATATGCAATTGTATATTTTTATTTTATTTTTTTTAAGTTTAAAATATTAAGCTATATTTGTTTAATTATTTTTTTCCCCAAAACCTTCCCTAAGCTACAACATGGACAACCCTTGGACTAGTTCCGCCCCTGCATCTAGGTTCACAAAACATTTTATTTTTCTGTCATGTAGTTACTACAACCATTGCCCCCATCCCATATATAAAGACAGAGTTGCAGCAGGGCTAAAAATAACGAGGGACCCACCACTTATAGGCCATGGAGACTCATTGTCGAGGCGGAAACTTAATGACAACGCCATCAACTACCACTATTAGTTATTTTGTGGACAATCCGTGGTATAGGCCACGAGTTGTCTGGCTTATAATGAGATTGTCTAGTAGTGACTCTTGTTGTTGACTATAACACCAAAAGAACAACTTGTGTGATAAATCTTTTTTCTCCATGTAATTTACTTCATAAACTAAAACTGAATAAATATTATAAATATATTTATGTCTTACTGCCTATTGCCAATTGGTTTCAAGGATACTTGCATTATATTGGATCGGGTTAGCATCAGGCAAACTCTCCATTTTCTTTTTTCCATTGTTGGGTAAACAAACATGGGCAAGAAAAAGAAAAGAGCTGTTTTCAGCATTGAAAACACAAGTATATAGATACACCAGCACACGAACTAAACTTTTTTTGTTTCTTTTTATGCTTATATAGCAAACTTAAATATAGGTTCTGCCACTTATTCATTCCACCAGGATGCCATTTGAGATGCTAGGGCTTATAACAGAATGAACTCAAGAGGAAGAGAGAGGGATGAGAACAGAGAGATTAAGAACAATTGCCACAATCAAGACGATACGTTCTCTGTATTATCTGCAGAGGAATTGACAATTAATTAATTACATATATTAGAGAGGAATTGACAATTAATCATTCTGGCTGATGAATGCCGCGCTTGTGGTTAGGAGGCTTCTAAGGCTGATGTAATGGGATCAGCTGATTTCATGGGACTGACAGATTGGATGGGATCTGCTGGTGTAGTATTCTCCTTAGAGCTTATGAGACGAACCACATTTTGATAAAACAAGCTACTAGATCGCTTGCTAAGCCCTCCTCTTGGACATAGAAGCATTCTTAGTTCTGCTAATTTCACTGGTAAATGGTAATGCAAAAAATGTTGCACGATCATGTGAGCCATATGAGTATCCTAGGTTCTGGTAAATACCAGAACCTGACTCCCATCATCTTGCAGCTTAATCTGCAACCTCCAGTGACATCAAATGATACTTCTAAACATTTGCTCTTCCCACCGGCACGAAATCCATCACCATAGTCGCAGGAGAAATGGCACCACCACATGCTACAAACGTTGATTCTGCACAGGAGAGATGGCTCTTGTTGAACTCTCTTGCATGCAGAAATGGAAGAGGAAAGCACTGCATTTTTTGTTGCCCTCTAGGATGAATACTGCAGCAACGAGTAAAACATTACTCAAAACTTGTGTGGGTTGAGATTCTTCTCTTTCTGTGTTCAACATATATAGAAAGGAAAGATCTTTCTAGACAAGGTAAAGTTAAGTAAAAAACAAAAGCCTTTCTGGTAATTGGTTGCTTTTTCTTTTGCTTTCTTTTCTTTGCTTTTTGAAAAATTGTCAATGTTGCGGCTCTCATCGTTCACGGTGTTGAAAAATGAGTAGCAACATGATTATTGTTTCAACTCCACTGATAGCGATGGAATAATGCAACAATGATTCTAAGTTAACCTTTTATGCAAAGAAGTTGAAAAGTAATAGGATCCTTACCTTCAAATAGCTCCTACTATCTTGTGGGCATAGCTTTTTGAGTTCATTTGACACGAAAACATGCCCTATGCTCATCTTGGGCTTTGCATCTTGAAGTCATTTGACTTTCTTACATAAACTGTTTGCGGCTAAGCATCATATTTTTGCATCTTGGATTTCACAGATTTAATTGTAGCCAACCATGGGGAATTTTGAAAAGTAGCCAAATCTTGGACATGTTCATATGCCATGAAACCCAAGTCAATGGAAGCACATCTGTCAATGGCCTCCCTAAGTCCATTCATTTGTCTTTCACTTCCTTCTCCGCCCACACATTTCATTGAAGAGCCTTGGGCTGCGCAGGATTCAATCCAATCTGTCAAAACCCACTAATTCAATTTAATCCACCAAAACCCAGAATCAATGTATGGTTTACAAGATTCATCTACTCACCAACACCAGAACCCAAGAAAAGAATCTTAAGAATACGGTGGGAAATGCTTAATGGAATAAAATTGCACAGAACTGGACCTCTAGGTTGGGCCAACGCACATATTTTCTTGCAAAAATGAATTTTCCTTTCTACTTAGGTAGACTCTAGGGAACTTATAACTGCACCTGCAAGATTGATCCAACATCTATTTCGATTCACTTGGGAGGTTCATTGGTGAACATTAAAAACAGCGCATTTCAGATATAATCATATGCATTTTCCCTACAAAAATATCTATACAACGCTGTGTTCAACCTTACATGATGTCACACACATTCATACATATAATAACCTATTATTTATTTTTATTATTATTAAGTTGAAGATTTAAATATAATATTACTATTCTTTCTTTCTTTTTATTTTCTAAAGATTTAAATAGAAATAAGAACTTCACAAAATAAGGAAGAGACACTCAGCAATGGAGAATTGCATTGTATGCAGTAATAATAATAATAATAAATGGAGAAGTGGACTGTTGGCAGTCTAACAAGGTAGCCAAGAAGTTGTGTAACCCTGGCGGCTAAAAACGTCTCTTCAGCTACTAACACAGACATTTCGTTTGCTTATCTTGTAACCACGGAAGTTGCAATGAAATACATCGGATCTCAAACCTGAGGGTAAAAGAAGAGAGATAAAAAATAACAAATAGAAAGGATTCTTATGACCAACACTAGTTTGAGAAAAAATACAATCAAGGACTGGAGCACGCCTTCCATATTTAAGAAGGAAATAAAGAGGCTCATCCCATAAAAAAAAACATTAAGAAAAAACGTGAAGTTCAAAATAAATTCTCAACATGTAGAAGCCCTTTCATTGAAAACTTGTGCAGAATATAAAAGACGCAGGTGTTTCTGCAAGCGAATACTGTTTCTGTAAACTTGCGCCTCAGGAAAGGTTTCCGGTTAATCTTCATCATCATAATTGAACTTGACTGAGTGTGACTGCTGATCAATCTGCCCTCCTCTGTATGACCCACGCTTCTTCTTAGTCTTTTCATGACGAAAATCCCTGCGTAAGAGAGAGATTTAGGTTCTACACATTCAATCGAAAGCATAATTAAGAAACAAGTGTCTAGAGAGCACAATGCATTTTAGTGTGTGCATGCGCATGTAGGTGTTGTGTGTGAACAGGACAATCAGCTGAGAACATTTTAATTTACTGAACCCCCTTCCATTCTTCATCCAAGATGATTCCCAAGGATACCATTCCATTATGTATGCTAGTGTTTCCGTTAAAGAGACCAATATGGGGGGTTTCTGTTCAAGTGAATAAAGACACAAGTGGCATTTAAACTTAACTTTTATCACAAGTCAGGTAGATGGCCCTTTTTTCACTATGAAATATAACCCCATTCTAAAGCCATCATCTTAGATGATCAATCTCTACCCAATTAACACCCATATAACTGTCAGTCAACCAATAACTTTTGCACAGCTTGACTCCAACTTACATCAAATAACTCTTTCTAACCAATACATTTGAAGCCTTTCACTAAACATGGCCAAACCATCTCAAACAATTCTTCTTCATAAAATTTTGTCTAGGATTGGTGGCATCCCCACCTAATCATAGATATATTGATTGTTAATCTTTTGTCACTCATTCATATATTGCAACTACACTTGGCACAACTCAGTTCAATGGGCATATTGGTTTGACCTTTTCCAGTGATGCGCATTTTTTTATAATTACCCAACATTATTGTGCCACCAAAAACAGTAGGCCTTGTAGCAATCAAAGAACTAGTCAAGTTTCATAGGAGTTGTATAATCATGAAATACTTCGTATCACTACTTTTACTTTATTTGTGCAAAGGGAAAAGCAAGATGATAATTAAAAGAGCATGAAAAACACTTTGAAATACAACAATGTCTTTAGTTAACATTAACAAACAAGTGGCAATCAGTATACACACCTTCCTCTAACTTGCCCAAGAACTTCCTGTGCTTTTGCACCGTAGCCAATCTCTGCACCATCCTGCACAGAATTGAGAGTGAGAAAATTAGTGGACACACAAATAAATACAGGGTGGAAGAAAAAAATACAGAAGCCAACCAGTCTCACACCTTTGCCCAGTAAGAATTATCCCGAAGCTTCTCGTCTACGAATTCCACCTCCTCAGCTTTTACCCTTTGAAATGCCTTAAAAGCTGTTGGCTGCAATAACAGCATTTATAAACATTATTTAAACCTTTAAGCTACATCCGTATCGTGCAAAAAGAGAGAATAGAGAAAGGCAACATACATCACTCCAACAACAACATCATCAAGCACTGCATACAAAACCCATGCATACGTATAAAGCACAACAGTTTAGAAGTTTCACAATAAAAACCTCCTTTGAAATGACTTAGATCCAAAAAAAAACATGAAAAAGGAAAAGTACATTTGACATGCCATGTAGCAACCAGAGTCTCAAAAGACGCCGCATGAATCACTCACATCTTAAATAGTTAATCGTTACAAAAATCATTAAAAACTTCACTTCCCTAACCATCTTCCATTACACTTTCAATAAGACCATCTACATCAAGTCATAAAACCCCGGGACCTTTCAAAACCATAAAATCAATACATTATTAAGTGTTGCATGTAAAAGATAACACAAAATATACCAAACTTCCTTCGTCTTAGTGTTACTTGTTATATAATTGGGTGATAGCATATATGGCAGCCCTAAAAAGGGGTAAGGCCCAACAGAGATTCCCAAGGGGACATACCATTGAAATAGATTTTGTCCAATATACAAGATAGTTGAATGATGGACATAAGGATGTGCTTTTTCTGACCATCAAGGAATCTTGAATAAATATGGATGTGTTTTTTCAATGCAGAAATGATTAGTAAAAATCTAACCCTTCTCAAATTTTGACAACTCCTAACATACCATCAGGTCATAGTAACCATGTATTTAAGCATTTTTATGATAGGAATAGATTGATTTCTTTTAGTCAGATATATTATAAATAAGATCACAGCTTTTACAAATAAATGGTGTTTCACATATAATTCATGTAGCAAATTGGCAAATAAGGAGCAGTAGAAATCCATACAGAGGGGATATAACTTCTAATCTCAAATAGTTCACTAGCATGCTTTCTCATACACATAAAGATCGAGGAAGTACCTCATCAGAACCATCGCGCTGCTTCTTCATGCTTTTCTTTATCGAAGACTTCTCAGCACTTTTCTCTAGGTTCCCATTTGCCTGGCCATCCAGCTGCGTAACAGAAGCCTTTTGAAACACATCTGGACCAACTTGACCACTTTCCCCTCTACTATCTTTACCAGCATTTTCAGCTTTTCCTAGGGACGCATCACTATTTGCTGGTTGCTCACTTCCCTTGGATGCTTTTAAACTCTCTACCTTTCTGCGCTTGGATTCTTCATCTTCTCTGTTGTCAGCAGGCTGCGAATCATTTCCTTCAGACGCTAATCTTTTTCTTTTCTTGGACCTTTTACTATCCTTACCGGTAGCATCCACATCTGATATCTTCAAATTATCTTTTGTAGAACTAGTTCCATTTGTATCTCCTATACCAAGCACCTTCACATCCTCACCATCTAGACTTTCAGAAACCAAACCATCTTTCTTTTTCTTCTTACCATTATTAGGTTTGACACTCTTCTCATCCACTGGAATTTCATCGGCAGTTGATTTACCAATTCCATTTGCATCAACAGAATCAGAACTTGACTTGTTCTTCTTTTTCTTCTTATCCTTTGGTTTCTTCTCCGTCTCAGAATCAGAAGCAAGTGAATCAGAAGCTACCTTAGATTTCTTTTTCTTTTTCTCCATGCAATTCTTTTCAGTCTCCTCCAACAATTTTTCAGGCTCCTTTACGTCTACTGTGCAGAATTAACAAGTCTAACATAAGAACTTATGTAAAAAATAATAAAGATATAAACTATATCCTGCTCATGCACACACAGAGAGGAGAGAGAGAGAGAGAGAGAGAGGAGAGAGAGAGAGAGAGAGAGAGAGAGAGAGAGAGACAATTCTCATTAGATCATGCATATCAAACATATTTATAAATTCATGCATACCTTTCTTCTTCTGGCTGTTGACATTTGTGACTCCATTATTACTACATAACAGAGAAGCACAAGTACAATTAGAATAGAAACTGAAAGTTAATGATTAACTAAACAGCAGCATGAATGAACCACCAAATGCATTGAGTATTATGGTGGTCTTCCAGACAGCATTGAGACTCTTTGCATTGGATTTCATGCCAGTGATTGTCATCAACAGAATTCTAGGATGTTGAACAAAAAACCTATGATAATCATCTAAATTACGAGACCCTGACAACTTTTGTTTCAAAGATAATCCTGTAATTTAGAACCACTTAACGAATTAGCAAAATCTATCACAGTAGTGATAACAATTGATGTCATACTATAGAGAACACTACATAATCATCGGATCACAAATAACTATATCAGGAAAGATTAGCATAACAGTACCAATGTTGCTACCTCCACATCGTTGAACTTACAAAAATCAGAAAACAAAAGTTTTAGAAATTTATGCTGCCCAACAAAAACAGTCATCTGGAGTCAAAATACTGAGTCATGCCCTTATTCAGAAAAAAAATAATAATAACAAACTGACACCCAAAAGGCATGGAAGTGAGTAGATTGAGTAAAGATTTAAAGAATTACTTCCAACTTATTGAAGATGATGTTACAATTGATGACCATCTTGATTTAAATTCTTTAAGAGACAAAAAGAAAGTTAAAAGAATTATCAACTTACCACATCAACTTGCAGTACATTTCTTCCAAATCCAGTGAAGATTCCTTCAGTCCGCTTTTCTGCAAAAGGGTCAATAACCAATTTTGTAATAAATTCAGTATCAATCAATTTATACTCTCTAATTTCGTTAACAAATTTCCCAGCTCCATCTTCTGAGACAATTTTACAAACTCATTACTATTTAATCATAATATATATGGACCAGCGCAAAAAAAAACATCATATAGATATGAACTGAACTATATTGGCAACTTAAACCTCTACAATGGAAATAACAGAAGGTCCAAAACAAACGGAAGGAATGATAAGGAGGAATCCTACGATCATTTAGGGTCTATTTGGTTTTCAAAAATTGTGTCTTTTAGAACTTCAGAGAACGCATCAAAATAAATTCCATTATGCTCTGCATTTTCCTCTGTTTTCTAGGCAACCAAACAGAAAATAGACAGCTGCCCACCTCGATTTGAGCTTCGGACCGGAACTTTTTCAGGGTTTTGGAGAATCCATTGCTCTCCAGGAAACGAGCCACAGCATGGAGGAGTGGACCCTTTTGGCCGGGACTTAGAGTTTGGGTGCTGTCGCTGGAGATATTGGGCTTACTGTGCTTCATATTTTCTAGGTTTGCGAGCTGAACTTGGCGAGGCCTGAAGGCGAGAAGGGTGGGGTTGATAGTGTCCTGCGTGCTTGTTAGGGACTTGGGCATGCGAGGCTTCTGAGCTCTGAGCTTATTTGGAGGGAGAAAGCTCCAATTCCAAGAGAGGGTTTAGGAGGAATTAGGGTTTATTTTGTGGCAGTGAAATTAATATTCGGGCCCGAAATTTCGTAAAATTACGAACACTAACATTTCATTTGTTATTAGTATTACACGGAGGAGAAGGAGAAAATAATTATTCATATTAAAAAATTATATTTTTCTCAAATTTCTGTAATTGTTAGGTGTCGTCACCTTATTGGTCATAAACATGCATTCACTTTTATCTCTTTACACTTATCGCACCCGATTATAGTCTCCTAAAACCCTAAATTCTATTTCTTCGCTCCTTCCATTTCATCTCTCTACCTGCAGCCGCACAACACCTCCTTTGTCTTTTAAACTCTTCTTCTTCTTCCTCTCTTCACACCAGTTTTGCAGAGATGGGCGAAGAAGTGAAGGCAGGGCCAGTGGTTCCAGAATCAGTGTTGAAGAAGAGAAAGAGAGAGGAGCAATGGGCTCTTGCCAAAAAGCAAGGCCTTGAATCTGCAAAGAAGAAGAACTCCGAAAACCGCAAGTTGATTTACAACCGGGCCAAGCAGTATGCCAAGGAGTATGATGAACAGGTACATATACAATACCCCATCGTTGAATATTGTTCAAATCTTCTTTTTTATTTGTCGGTCTTGAACTTGATGTTTGGATTTGGATTGGGCTCTGATGGTTTGGTTTTCCTGAAATTTATTTGTCAGCAAAAGGAGTTGATTAGTTTGAAGCGTGAGGCGAAGCTGAAGGGTGGGTTTTATGTCAACCCAGAGGCCAAGCTGTTGTTCATTGTCAGGATTCGTGGGTATGTATGCATTTTGTGACATTGGCTATGGATTCTTCTACTTGGTGTCTCTTTGGTTGAGTGTTTGTTGATTATGATTTTTGTCTTCTTGGGTTTTTATTTTTTGAAACGTTCAGAATCAATGCCATTGACCCAAAAACTAAGAAGATTTTGCAACTTCTGCGTTTGAGACAGGTAACACCTCAATTGAAGTTTCATTTTTCTGAAATGGGTAATTAAATTAGGCTAATTAAAATTCATGTGATAGTTAAATTATCTGATTTTTCATTCCTTTTTTCTGATTGTTGTAGATATTCAATGGTGTCTTCTTGAAAGTAAACAAGGCCACATTGAACATGTTGCATAGGGTTGAACCCTATGTGACTTATGGGTATGCATTTTTCTTTTTTGGAGCTTCATAGACTGGTGATGGTTATTTCCAGGTTTTTTTGTTTATATATTTAATTTTTCTGTTAATATATATTATGCTATGGACTTCAGGTATCCTAATTTGAAGAGTGTCAAAGAACTAATCTACAAGAGGGGTTATGGGAAACTTAACAAACAGAGAACCGCTTTGACTGACAATTCAATTGTTGAACAGGTTTGTTAACAGAGTATATGATTAGTAAATTAAATAATATCTGGATCAAGTTTTCCTTGAACACATTTGCATCTATTCACTGACATGTTTGTGAAATCACAGGCTTTGGGTAAGTTTGGAATTATCTGCGTGGAGGACCTCATCCATGAGATATTGACTGTTGGACCTCACTTCAAGGAGGCAAATAACTTTCTCTGGCCATTTAAGCTCAAGGCACCCCTGGGTGGTCTAAAGAAGAAGAGAAACCACTATGTCGAAGGTGGTGATGCTGGAAACCGTGAAGATTACATCAACGAGCTCATCAGGAGGATGAATTAGGTTTATGCAAGAGTTTGATATTTTTGTTTTCCAGATTGAGGTGTTTACTTTCTTTATCTTGTCAATCAACTTTATCAGACTTTTAGTTCCCCTATTTCATTGTTAAATTTAAGTCGTATCTTTACAAATGGTTTTCCTTGTCAGTCTTATTGATTTTTCTTACCCTGAAATGGTGTGGGATGCAAATTTCAAAGCACTGGATTCTCCGTATTAGTCATTTGAAACAGTGAAAGCATTTCAATTGATTACTTGCTCTGTTTGCCTACCCTTTCGAATGGTTGATATCGGCATTATACTTTGTATGACATAGCAGTCTTTATTTTAACAGGAGTGGGAGACTCGTTATTGTGTTGGTATGAAATGCTAAGTTTTAGTCTGACCTAATGCTAATGGTCTTTGAGATTGTATATACTTCTGCAGCTGTATGTGTTATATGACAATTGTGGTGAAATGCGTCCAAAAACCGCACACTCCCCAACATATTCTTGCAGCCTCTAATGAGGGGTTGGTATTTAGTAGAACTCTTCTTCTGTCAAATTGTCAAAGCATTTGAAGCATACGACGCTTCTTGTGGCTTGATGAGCTTAAAAAGTCACAAAATGTACTTATCTCGTCTCTTTAATGACTTGGGTTGCATCTTTTGTCATTCTATAGGTGTTATTTATCTAGTTAGTCATCCGAAGAAAGTGTGTTTTTATCTAGGTGTATATTACATCTCCTTTCTTAGGGTTGGCTTTAAAACATGTAATTCTTTTTTGGTTACAATGGAAGGGAATCAAACACTTAACCTAGTCTAATCTTAATCGACCCCATCATTTTCACCCCTTACTCTAATCCAAATTCTACTAGACTATTTTATCCCACACCAATAGCTAAAGCTCCAAGTGTTGTGCCCCTCCTTGCTCCCTCCGTGCCTGTTTTCCCCCCTTTTCCCGGTCGCTTTTGTTTTTCCCTCGTCCCCGGCCCTGTTTTGCCCACCCCCTGTTCCCCCCTTCGCCGTTCTGCCGCGCGAGCCATCGGTTGCCTCTTGTGCCTGCGTTTCCCCCTTGTGTTGGCGCGGTTGTGCTGCTGTGACTCCCCTTTCCGCCTTCCCATCTCCTCCCCAGGTTGTTGCTGCTTTCCTTCTGCTCTCCCGTCCCCCCCCCGTTCCTCCTCCCCCCTTTCCGCCTCTCTATCTATTATCCCCGCCCCCGCCCCCGGCATGGTGCCCTTCCCCCCCTCCCAGCCATTGCCGTCGTTCCTGCCCCCATTCCGCCTTGCCCTTCTTCCTTCCCTGCGGCTCCTATGGTGTCCCTTCCCTTTTTCTCTTTCACCCCTTCCCCGACCCCCCCCCCCTTTCATCTATCATATTTTCTGGACCCCCATACCCCCTTCGGCTTTGTTCATTCTCCCCTCCCTTTTCTTCCCCCCACACCCCCCCTTGGCGCGGTCGTTTCCTCGTGGCCTGTTTGTGGGTTTTGCCCTCCCATGACATGTTTATAATACGTAATTGGAGTAGGAGAATTGTATGGAGGAGTATATATACTTCGGATTTAGTGAAGTTGTATGTACCCTAAAACTATATTAAGTGAGGAGAGTTAGATTTGGAGTCTAGTGAAACTTGTACTAAACCATATGAGAAGGGGGTGAGTAAGAGGAAGGAGGCAGTAAAACTACCGATGGCAAATCACCTAGCCATCGCGACGGTGTGCCCCCCGCGGCCGCCTGCAGACCTTCCCTAGCCACCACCTCAGCCACGAGTAGACACCCACCTACGACAGTGAGGACCCAACAGTAGGCAAGAAGGCAGGAAAGGAGTATGTGGGGAAGGAGGATATAATGGGGTATATAAAAATAAAAAAAATAAAAAATCATAATGGGTTAGTTATCCATGATTAGAATACCTCCTCACACTCAATAATTGAATTACTCCAAAATCAGAAATTCAATTCCTAATTTTGTGTGGGCCCCACTTACTTTTTAATTCATTGATGTGAAGTAAATGTAGAAATCCTCCATAAGTGGAATCTAATTCCTAATTAGTAACACACTACAAACTCCCACCTCCCAAAGTTTAAAACATTTTGGATATTTTCTTTTTTCAAAAAGTTATAAATTTAATTAAGGGATCATCATTTGACCCACGAGTTCACGGGCCGATGGGGTCATCAATCCCAATAAGAAAAAGCCCGGCCCAACTTATTATGGGCTATGGGGTGGCCCGGCCCGCTGTTTAGTGGGCTGGGCTTGGGCTTGTGGTCTAACCCTAAATTTTTTTACGCTTTCCTCAATTCAGCGAGCATTCTCCCATTCTGAAATCTCGAGTTGTCGGCTTGACTTTCTATTTCTAGCACTTTAGGGTTCCGAAATCAGAAGATTTGATCTCATTCTCGGTTTCCCCTGTTTAAGTCTTAAACAGTTACAACTTTCCTCTTCTTCTGTCACTGTGAGTATTGAGCCTTGAACTCAAATCCTTCAAAGCTTTTGAATTTGCACTGTAAGTCTGTATTTTTCATTCTCTAACATACTGTCTTTGCTGTTAAATTTGGTGTTTCTTTTCTTATTCTTCATTTTTTTTCACAGATTTTTTCTTTTGGTTCCTGAAAACAAAAGGAAAGAGAAAGGGGATGTTGTCGGCCTTGTAGATACAGGTTTGTCGAGTTCCTTTTTTTATATGAATTTGTTCTCTTACATCGAATAAGATATGGCTTGTGCAGATGTTCCTTATTTGCTTCTGATACGTGGGTTTTTTGTTTGTTTATTTTCTTTTTTACGCAGAGTTTTGTTTTGGTTTATTTTCTGGTTCGTGGTTTTGCTGCCGTCCAAATTGGTTGTCCAAATTGAACGTTGTGATTTAGAACATGTCAAGTAAGAAAGAAGAAAAAGCTGAGGCTGCTGCTGAAAGGATCAAGGCTGCAGCCTTGACTGCTGCAAAAGGTCTTAGTCGAGCTCAGGCTGAAAGGGCGGCAGCTGCTGCTGCCCGCAATGTTAATGCTTATGGGCAGAAGGAAGAAGGACCCAGCAGATGGCAGGAGAAAAGGGAAGCCAAGAGACAGATGTATTTGATGAGTACTGAAAAGGCAGTGAGATTGGGTGAACGAAAAGACCTCAAGTCAAATGTATCTACCATTGCTGGTGCAGCTTCACAATGCCAGAAGTGTTATCAGCCCGGGCATTGGACATATGAATGCAAGAACGAACGTGTTTACATTTCGCGACCGTCTAGGACCCAGCAACTAAAAAATCCTAAACTGAAGATGAAGGTCTCAGAATCCTACGATTTGGATAGTCCAGATAATATTAACAAGGAAGAGAAGAGTGAAAAGCAGTCAAAGAAAAGCAAGAGGAAGCATCGGGCAACTTCTGATTCTGGCAGTGATAGTGAGGCTTCAGTGTTTGATACTGATGATAGTGGGGCATCATCAGTTACAGGATCTGATTATTCTTCAGAGGAGTCTAGTTCAGATTACAGTTCATCTTCTGATTCAGAAGAGGAAAGGAAGAGGCTCAGAAGGAAGAAAAAGAAGCAAAAGATGGGAAGGCGGCGTAGAAGGTACAGCTCATCATCTGAATCTTCTGAGACAGAGTCAGCTTCCGAATCCGATTCTGATGATAGGAGGAGCCGGAGGAAGAGCAGGAGACACAGCAGAAAGCGTTAAATTGAGGTGATGGAGCATAAAGGAGAGCGCTTGTGTATGGTTCAAGATATGTTAAGTTTTGAATTAGTTCATTGTAATTTTGGGGCTTCCTAGATGAAGGATTATCCATGTTGCCAATGTGGAGTAAAATAATCTTTGTAGATGTTTCTTGTGATTTCTTTCTTTGTAACTCTTGCTTTATTTGAACTTGCACTGTACTTGGGGTTCTGTTTTTATAGATCAAAGTTTTTATTTGTTAAATTTCCATTGGTTTTTTTTAACTTTATACAAGGAAGCTGCGATTTAGCATTGATACCCAAGAGAGGACAAGGACCAGAGGATCCTCCTCTATGCTTGCCGCAACTGCGATCACCAGGTAGCTCATTCTTCTTATGCTCCCTTGGATTTTAATTTTGATTTTTAAAACAATATTCTGCGTTGTATGTTTTCAAAAGTCTCCAATTTCAGTGCCAAACCCACGTGCCTCTATGTAATATGGACTCCCAGTTAACCTTTTGTTCTTCTACTACTCAATACTTACTGCTACACTTGCCCTAATGCATCATAATCTCATTTATGCAAATAGGATTAACATATGAAGCTCTTTTCAGAACCTTGTCCCATTCTGATAACCACTTTTTTATGGGAGAGTTCCCATTAGCTCTTACTTCTTTCTTTATGGGCATGCAAAAAATTTGTACACGGCAGAAGAATCTGATTATTCAGATCCCTCCAGAGTTCCTCCTTTGTTTTATGTAATTATTTACTTAAGCTCAAGGCACCCCTGGGTGGTCTAAAGAAGAAGAGAAACCACTATGTCGAATGTGGTGATGCTGGAAACCGTGAAGATTACATCAAAGAGCATCAGGAGGATGAATTAGGTTTATGCAAGATATTGATATTTTTGTTTTTGAGATTGAGGTGTTTACTTTCTTTTATCTTGTCAATCAATTTTATCAGACTTTTAGTTCCCCTGTTTCATTGTTAAATTTTAGTGGTCGTTTCTTTACAAACATGATTTTGTTTTATTTTTCTTACCTGGAAATGTTGTGGAATGCGATTTTCAAAGCACTGGATTCTCGATACTAGTCATTTGAAACAGTTAAAGCATTTCAATACTAGTCATTTGCCTGCCTTTTGGAATGGTGATTTTGGCATTATGCAAAGTATATATGTATGACATTAGAGTATGCATTTGGTATTCCCATGGGTGCCTTTCGGAATGAAAAAAAATCATACCTTGTCCTAATGCTGGTTAGATTTACCATTCGCCATGTTTTGTTGAGATTGTATAGTACTTGTGCAGCTGTATGTGGTATGTTGTTGACAATGACTGGTGAGAGAGCTCTATGTGGTACTTGGCATTGTGTAGTGTTGTGTGTTTTTAGGATCTATTGTGTCTTAACCTTTATATTCCATCTATCTCTGTCGTCTGCCTTCGCAATCACGGGGCCTATAAAAACTCTTCTGTTCTAGGCGTAGCAGCTCTTGCTAAGGTCATCAATAAAACTCTTAACCACAGAAATGGCAGGGTTTTCAAGTAAGAATTACAAGAAGCATCCAAGTTTTGCAATGGAAACTTTAGCTTAGCAAGGCCGTCAGCAAGCAAGTTGCTTTCCCTGTAAATTAATATTCTCTCAAAACCACACCCTTAGCTATTTTAACATAAGTTGAAATCAAGGATTTCGATGCTTTTATAAGTTGAAATCAATTTAAAGGGAGAACCCTCGTAGCTTGTTGAGCTTAAAGTGTCACAAAATTTTACTTATCTTGTAGCTTTAGATAAATTTTACTTTCTAGTTTGTTAAAATGAAAGAGAACCGAACATTTTTCTCCAAAGCAATACTATAAAATATTCTAATGTACGAGTAGGGAGATTGAACTCGGATGTAAGAAAGCGGATATACAATCTTGGTAACTAGTCTAATCCAAAGAAAACAAACATTATATGTCAAGGTGCCTATCCCATACGTGTCGCCTCCTTGTACTATGCCCTACAGAGGAGACACGTTGTGTTAACACCTATACCTGCACTGGATTTATCTCAAGCCCACAGGCCACGTGTATACTCTTCTTCTTTTCTGTTCTTTTCTTTTATAAGAAGCCTCATGGATTGAAAACTATGAACACATCCAACCCAATAGACATATACAATAAACCCTAATATTTTATACAAAGACGGAGGCAATGGAGGCTCGCAAAGAGAGAAGAGAGCAGATGATGGAGGAAGAGTCAAAGAGAAAAGAAGAAGGAAAGAAGAATGGTGCTGCTGGGTCTGCAGAAAGCTTGTGCAAGAATGATGGATTTGACCCAGCGGCCAAAGCAATCATTGAAGAACGCATAATCAGCCATGAGGGTGAAGAGGGTGGTGGAGGAGCTAAAAACCCTGATGATGTTCTTGCCTTTTCCAGGTCTGTTCACAAAATTGACTCTTCACTTGAGTGACTGTGTGAGTGATCAGTGAGCGTGACAAGTTTTGTGTTACAGTGTGTGACGTTTTGCAAGATTCAATATCATCGCATGTATATTATTACGTGCACGCGTAATTTTTATTTTTTTTTAGCACCAAGGAATTAAGTACTTTATGTTTCAAGTTTACAGGAAGGATTTATAATTTAAGTGGTTAATAGTAGTTACTCGTGCATTTGAAGTGGTTAATAACAGTTACTCATGCATTTGAGGTCCGAGTTCCCTCTTTTAATATCGTTGGTATAAAAAGTAAACAAATTAAATAGAAAAACCCTTCATATTTAAATCGTGGACATGTTTTATGGTTTTGCAATCCAACAACTCCAATGCTAAAATATTTTTTTCAAACTCAAATACAGATGCTAAAAATAACTTATTCCCAACTCAAATACGGCTGGAGTTATCGTACACTTATAAGCGAAATTGAAACCACTTACAAGCAAAATTAAAAGAAGGAGAAAATCGAAATATGTAGAATAGAGAAAATCAAAACGTACACGTGAGTATTCTATTACTTCAATAAAAGCGAGACTGGAAGAAGGAGAAAACCGAAACATATAAAAATTTAGAAATTAGACGACGAAATCGGAGAAGGAGAAAATCGAACCTAAGTGAATTCAAATCCTTATGTTTTTTTTATTAATAAATTTAAATGGAGGTCTGAAATAAACATAAGTTTGATTGCAAAGACAACATAATCATTGGTTGTCCAGAAAAAAAAAGTAGTAATCACTTATTGAAGTAGCGAAGGTCACCCCGTGCCAGATCCCATACGTGTCTTGTCCTGAAAACATCGTGAAATTCTTTTATGTATATTCCCTCGACTTTCTCCGATAGGAACAAAAATGCATGGCTGGTTGGTTTGAAAAGACATAAACAAATTAATAACATTTGTTACAAATTAATGTATATCTAGATAATATATGAAAAGGAAGTTTTCCATCACATAATTGAGAGGATAAGATCAAATTCTTGGCCATACCAAATGGCACTTCATATATCCCACAGATGAATTCTTCGACAGACAGACTGTTATGGGACAGGATCACTTGATGGCTATTCTTTCTCTCTGTTTGATGAAGAAAACCCCCCACAATCCCAGGAGAGCATGAGGTATGAGATCTTAAAGTAAATCCCAAACACGTGGATCAAACCCACAAAACTACACATGAATCACTGGCTTGGCCTTGGACTAATTACCCAAATAATAGTTACGTTCTTCTTTGTATCTTCCCCTTCAACCTTCTTCCTTCCACGTCCCATCTTGTAACGTGGTTTTGCTAGCTGATTGGAACCGTCTTCCTTTCATGTCACCATTTTAAAGAACATTTGCAATAATCAATCAAATCGGGAATCGTTTAGGCATCTAACTGTTACCAAATAAATAGACAAACCTAGTGTTAGTATTATACGCATTAAAATCATCACAATGTTAATTGTTAAAATTCAGAGAGACAGGCCATCAGCCCACTATTAACTACACTGATATTATCCCTAACTTAACCATCTACAAATCCCAGTAGGTGTGGAGTTTATCATAAAGGGTCTCGGTGTTAATAGGAGTGGAACCATTTATTATATGAAACTTTCTATTTTGTTAAGTTTTCAACGTGGGATTACGTATTCTTCAACATTAATCAAATAACTAAAAGATCTTCAGCTTGGTTGATTTTTTTTCCCATGAATGATTGAAGGACCTTGAAAATGAACAATCCTTCTCATCAAATGATATTGCAGGTTGGGAAGGAAAATGAAGAAGGTAGATGGGATTAAACAGAAAGGTGCCCTCCTCATTACTAAATCATATGGAAAATAAATTTAATGCAATATCCTACTCCTTAAAAATAGAACTGTATGTACTCGTAATTTATGTGTTGATAATAGAACTATGTATATGGTCAAAACGACATCGATTGTCATTAGTTTTGGGATTAAGCATTTAGGGTTTAGGGTTTCTATCGACCCACCTTTGTGAATTCGTTGTAAATTACTCAAAATGGAAACCAAGTGAAACTGACGGAATAAAGGTATATATATATATGAGAATTTATCCTCCTTGTGGACCACTGAAAAACTAACTTCTTATAATGAACACTTACTTACGACAGACCAGAAAGGCTTCTCACCTTTTACCCCAATTCATGATTTGTACTTTGATCCGTTATTCAATTCCACCAGAAGTTGCTGCTCACTTCCTTAATTCTAGAAAAGCTACCAAAACACTTGGGTTGAGGTTTCCCATTTATTATAGTCTTTGTTGCACGACGATATGCAGAACCATGTGACCAAGAATTTAGTTGGAAGTAATAATTAAGAAGGGAAGTGGCCATGGCTGCGGTCCAAGCTTTCGCTTTCTTTCATGTACCATTTTTATTATGGAGCACCTTAATTTCTTCTTGAAGCAGCATTACAAACTTCTTCAATGAAATATCCACCACTTCACAGTCAGTTGAGATAATATTTCACCTTTTTTAGTTATTTTTTTAATGGAAAATATGAAGTTCCATCATGTGTATGTGAAATTTAGGAATTTAGATGACATTATAAGGTTAAATTGTTTGTTTAAAGTTACGACAATTCAGGTATGTCAAGATTTGAATAAGAAGGAAATGAAGAAAATAAGTGGATTTCAAATGACTCCTTGTATATAATCGTTTCAAATCTATTCCAAATTTACTACATTTAGTTATTTCAAATACATGCAATCTAATGTTCTCTAATTTTTTTTAAAAACAAATTTAACTTTGTCGTCAAATCTAAATACTTTCTTTCAAGTAGCTCCATCCAAACAAAGTCTACGTGTTGAAGTTGAATTACTTGATGTCAATTATGCATTTTGCAGGGAGAAAAATAATTATACCTTTTTTTAATTTTGATAAATCATATACCTTTTACATGGAGAAAAAATCATTATGCCCTTTTGGATGGTTCAAGATGGAGGCCTTAGTTTAGTGACTTTTAGTATCCGCTTTGTTGAATGAGATTTTAAATTCAAATCTCGTATACATACGATCACTAAATACCCATAGTCTCATTTAGTGTCCATTTTGTTGAATGGTTAGGAACCGTCCTAGTTTGATAGTATCTTAAAATCGAAAAATAATTAGTGTTTTTATTTTTTGCCATGGAAAAATAATTAGTGTTTACTGGAAGTGTAATGTAAGTCGTTCGGCCCCTTCACTCTAATGCATGCTTAAATATGGCAAACATTGAAAAATAAAGTGAAATCTCATCCACTTGCGCAGATAGACGACAAGGGTGTGGTTTGCATCCTGCTAAAATCATCCAATCCTAGTGGTCTGATTCGTAACCACCTCACCTCTTTGTCTGTTTGCATGTATAGTTTTTAACTTTAACCTGAGCTCACACCCACCATATCTGACTTTGGCCTAAAAATGAATCAACTTCTGGCTCTGTAGATAATGGAGAGGTGTGGTTCAAATCTTGTCGAAGAATTACGTCATTGGCAATCAACGCTAAGGATTCCGAATTGTGCATTTAACCGCATTTTATTAAGATTTTTAATCATTCTAATAATCTAACGATCTAAAACATAACACGTCAAATTCTTAATGCTATACGCTTAACGCTGTTAATTCCAAACAAAATAAAATAAAATAAAATAATTTGCCAGTCAAACCCTCCTAACCCACAACCTTACTCATTCGGATTTGATGACATGCTTGTTTCTCAAAGTTTCTCCATCTTCAAGAACACTCAAAACTTCTGTCACATGTCATTTTCTTAATGAATATTCAGTTGGCCAAAAATATTTTAAAAAAAATTAAAATTAAGGCCTCCTCGTTCCAGTTCCACCTAGAGAAATCTAGGCGGGCTTCTTTCCTTTACAAGTTGGTAGTCTGGACATTTCCATGTCGAAAGATTTTATGCAGAAGGAAAGTTAGTGGCCGGCCAAAAAAGAAAAGAAAAAGAGTTGGTACTTGGTGGTAGAAAACCACAGTACGGATTGTCCATTTTCAATATTCCATCCCCTGAATGAAAGGAAAACATAGAGGAAATGATTAAATCTGGTAAAATCTAACCATAATTCTAAAATTCATTTTTGCACATTCACTAATTATTATGATTAGCAAACAAAGGTATACTAATTACTAATGATTAGTGACCGACTTACCTCTAAACATATTAAAACTTAAAGAAAACGGAAACCACCCATCTTAATTAGATCTTCTTAAGCTCAGAATCATAATATATATAATAAAAAACAGACCCAAAACATTTCAACCAGTAAATAATTTACTGGAAAATTTGCATTCAAATGAAGAACCATCCAACAATCATTTTTACAACAAAACCCCATGGTTCCTGAATCCCATTGTAACCCAAAAGGGCCACAACTAAAATCCATGGAGAGAGAGAGAGAGAGAGAGAGAGAGAGAGAGAGAGGAGAGAGCTTTAAGTTTCTTGGTCTCTGCTACTAATTGTATATGCTGGTGTTGAACTTGTTATTAGTAGTACAAGACCAAGCGCCTGGCACAGAGAGTGCAGAAATACTTTCTCTTGATCTTGAAGCACATGGGCAGAAAGCAAAGCTTCCACTGGGCCTCAACATCCACAGCCTGCACTTTGCCTCCACAGTGTGGGCATGATCCAGGGGCTTGCTGCCTCCCCAGCTCCTTCTCTTCCTCATCACAGACATACACCAACCACATTTTTCTCCTGAGTCTTTAGTTTCTTCTGATCTTTGTTTCTTGGGTTGGTTTTCACCAAAAGGCACGGGCTTTTCTCGAATTTGCTTTTTGATCTTGTTGAGTTGGTTCTTATGGGGCAGCTTTGTTTTGATCTGGTCTGGGTTTTTTGAGAGATTGGGGGTTGGAGTTTTGGACAATTAATGTGAATCCAATAAAGAACAACCGAACCTTGTCAGAGTACTTATAAGGTGGAATGAGACTTGGCTTAGTTATTTTATTATTTTATTTTAGTTCAGGAAAAGGATATTCCCCACACAAGTTAAAAAACTTTATGGCTTTTACCTTTTTCCTCAATAAAAAATAAAATAAAAATAAAAAACAACTGGGTTTTACCTTTACTCTCATACCATGGTCTCATTTAGCTTGCTTCTACAATTTTTTATTGTTGTTTTGTTGAAATATAAGAAGTAGAATTCGAATTTGGGATATCTTTTTAAAGTACTGACAAATACTTATAAATTAAGAGTTAGTGGGTCAGTGGTGGAGATGTTTGTTTGCATACCCCATGGTACAAGTTCCAATTCCCTTGTGTGTGGCACCCCCATCCTAGATTAGTTGATCGCTTTATTTATAACAAAAATGCACATCAATGTTCTTTTTTACTGGATTAGACTCGTTAACTTGTTGTAAAACAAAAAAAGTTATTTCTTTGCTTATTTTTTCTTCTTTACATATTGAATTGATTACTACCCACCTAATTGACTTTGTATGTGGGTGGGGACCGGAATATATCAATCTTCAATTGGAGTTTCTTCTTTTGGTGAGTTTGGGGATCGGAGGCCCCATAACAAATATAAATACAGTCACTATTCACGACTGTAGATTGTGACATGCTTAATTAGGAAAACCAGTCCAATTAGGATTAGAATACTTAGGAGGTGAGGGGAGAGTTTACACAAAATAGTTCGTGACCCAAATTAAAATAGCTATATTGTTAATGAGGTTTGTTTTTTTAATAGAATAAAGAAATAATATTTTACTTAAATTTAATCTAAAACTATAATATCGGATATTCAAACTTAGATGCACAATAAGAAGTACATCCGCTCTATTCCGATCTATCCAACTTAACTTAAGAAGTACATCCGCTCTATTCCAATCTATCCAACTTAACTAAATTGGAAGACTTTGATGAAGAAACTTATCAAACAAAAGAAGAACAAAAATCATATTCCGTGGCCAAACAGTAAAACCGAAACTCCCCCTCCTTTCAAATTCTGACACATGACGTCAGCATCTGAGTAAGTTGGCAGCCGTATTGTGAGGGTGGGCCCGAGGATAACGTCAATATTGCAGATCCACGTGTTGTAAGGTCCATTTACCACAGCGCTTACCCCATGGATTTCCTTCACTTTCCAATAAGCGCGTTGGCAGGTGCCACGTGAACGCTGAGTCTGACGGCTGAGGAAACCCCCAAACGGCGTTTGGGTGGCGTGTTTGTAAACGTAAGGACCGACGCAGGTTTGGAGGTGCGTGGAGCGGGTCCCTGCATTCTGCTTTCTCTTGGTTGTTGCACTGTCAGATTTGAGACTGTGCCTCTCTACTGTAGCAACAAAAACAATCTCTTCTTTCACTGCCTTTTATTTTTGGGCAGTTCCACTTGATGGCATCGCTCTTAAAAATATCTTTGGGAGCTCACTTGGTTGGTTCAACATTCCGTTAGATGTTTCAGTTTTTTTAGTTTAGTTTTTTTATTTTATTTATGTGGATGAATAGCAATCGATATATCAAATTTAATTTTTGTTTCGACCCATTTTTTCTTTAATATTTTTTATTGGCGAATCAAGCAATTAAAATCAGATCAATTATTCACCTATCTAAGTTTCTCAATTCATGCATTCTCTCATTCCTAATAAGTAAACATGTCATTGGATAGGAGAATCAAATAATTGGAATCAGATCAATTACTTTCCTAGTTTATACTAATTTTAATTTTGAGGGTATTTGATTACAGACTTTAACGTGAAATCCACATAATTTTTTATTCATTATATCTATGTATTAATAATAAACGCATGAAAAATTAGAAATTGAAATCATTCTAATACTCATATATTCGAAAACATAAAAAAAACATAAATTAAAATATTTTCAACACTTATTGCTAATAACATGCTATTAATGGTGTGCATCTCATAGTCTGAAATATCGATCATATCGACGAAATATCGAGGATATTTCAATTTTTTGAATCACGGATATTTCGGAACATATTCATGTACATATCGTATAAATATCGACAACATCGACGATAATATCAGAAAATATCGATGTCGATAATTTTGCTCACACTTCAGCAATATTTTGTCAAAATATCGATGTAATATCGCTAAAATATCGATGTAAAGGAAAAAAAAAAGGGAAAAAAGGGAGGAAAAAAACACACACTCTTCTAAATAGAAGAATTGGTTTAGATATGGGTGAGAGCAGTGAGGGCTTTTGTAACTCAATTTTTCAGCTTTCTAAAAAACGGAAATAAGAGATAAATAAGGTAAGACTTATGGCTCTTGTATAAAAGGGATCCCTCAGGGCAGCCGGGCGGATACGGAGAATTCTAGCCGCATAAACGACTGGAAAGCGGAATCCAGCTCAGCGGGTGGACTACTGAGCTGCGCGGTGTTCAAAAAGTTAACCCATTCGGGGTCTTGGTAAGGAAGATTCAACAAATACAAATCTAGTAGCTCCCGTTCAGTAGGAAGAATTTTTAAAGTTCCAATAAAGGGTAAAAACAAAAAAAAGAAGAGAGACTTGTGCTTGCTCTCCCAATTCAGGAAGACGTAAATAGGATCACCCTAAGATGATCATCTCATGGCTATTGAGAACGAATCAAATCAGATGGTTTTATTTCTCAATCTTTCTGACTTGCTCCTACGGAACCAAGGTTGAAAAGATTGAGAAAAATCAGTCATTCCTACTGCTAAGCAAAATTGCCCACCTTCAAGCTAGTCGAACTAGAGCCTTATGCCAATGACAACCAAGAGAAGAAGGAAATTTTATTCCCAAGGACACATCTATATACTTTTTCAGACCTATTGCCGATACTAAGTAGCAGACAAAAATTTGTATCCATTGTTCATGATATTATGCATGGATCAGATATATCATGGCGAATTCGAATTTGAACCCCTCCCATTTTACTCCTCCAACACCTTAACCACCATATATCACTTATGTTTTAGTGATAATATGCTAAAATATTTATATTTATATTGGTGGCATGTTAACAATTACATGCAAAACTATTTTGGGGATTTATCATTTAATGAATACTCTTCACAATACACTTACTCTACACATAGAGATGATGAAGATAGTAAAAAATTTGAACCTCATAGGAACTCTATGTGGTACTAAGTCAATCATGTCTCTTACCATGCAATGTATAAAGTGTAAAATATTGTAGTAAATCATTATATATAAATGATTGTGGTGTGTTTAATCTTTTTTTCATTAATTACTACATATTTTCTACACTCACAGTATTTGCCAGCTCGCTATATAATCAACTTAAATAAGTTAAATCCATCATATAATGCATTTCCTTCTTCTTCTTTTTTTGATAAACTAATAGATAATTGACTAAATAAACATTCTCCAAAGTTTCAATAAAAATTTCCAAGTTTTTCTTACAATTTCCATGGTTTTTATTCAATTTTGATCGATATCGATAATATCTCGATATTACCATCGAAATTTCCATGTTTTCGAACTACTAATATTTCTGATATTATCGATATTTTACACCATTGTGCATCGAACGAGGGTATTCAATTCCCTCATTGCCCACAAGGCCCAAAAACCGGAAAGACGAACTAGACATGGTTTCATTATTTGTTACACACATTTTCAAGTTTTAAGGATATAATTAACGTTTTTTTAGGAGGGTGTATTCAATTGAGATTTTAATGAATTATTTTGAAGTTTAAAAGTACAACGGTATTCAATTAGGATTTTTAAGTAATCAATAAAAGTCTGGTGGTATTCAGTTAGGATTTTTAAATAACCAATACAAGTCCAGTGGTATTCAATTAGGACTTTTAAAAGATAAGAAAAAGTACCGTGGTATTAAAAAACTTACTGATTTTAATTTATTTCATTAAATGGTGTATTGTGTGATACTTTTGAGTGTGTGATATACATACCAAATCACATAACAAATCACACCCTCCTATGCATGATTCTCATATATGCTCTCATACTTTTTTTCCCCCACTATTTTTTCATGCTTTTTACTGTTAAAAAAAATAAAAAATCATAAGAGAGACAATAAAGGGCCCACATCATAGCACACTGCCCCTTTCCTCCTTTCCCTCTTCCTTTATTTTTTCTTCTTTTTTCTTCCTTTCTTTCCTCCCTCCCCTTACCCCTCTTTCTCCTTTTTCCTGCACTCTCCTCTCTCCCTTAGTGTACAGTAAACAACCACCACTTTTTTTTTTCTCCAAAAAAACAACCACCACTAAACCCCTAAACCCATCTCATCTTCCTCCATATAATTTGGCTACCCCTAAATCTAAAACTAAAATCTTCCAAATCCAATAAACTACCAAATTATGAATCAATCAAAATCTAACAAAAGAAAATACGAAATTGCTTGCTCTTAGTCTTAATCCCAATTTCAAAACTCAAAGCTTGCCTCTTTGATTTTTGATTGATGTGGTTGGTTGGTTGGTTGGTTACTAGTAATAATGCGCTACAGAAGAAGAGATTCTAAGAAGGATGAGGCAGACACCTTTTTAAGGGTGGCGGTGAGCATACACCTTTTGGTTAATGTGGTGAGCAAAAATACTCCCATAGAAATATAAGTAAAATCCTGTAATTGTAATATATTAAAATCATAGTAAAATCCTAAGTGAATAAAATCATAAGTAAAATCCTATGTGAATAAAATCATAAGTAAAATCATGTAATTGCAATTTATTAAAATCATAAGTAAAATCATGTAATTGCAATTTATTAAAATCATAAGTAAAATTATATAATTACAAATCCGGTTGAAATCCATTACATTAAAATCATGTAATTACAGTCTATTAAAATCTCAATTGAATACACCCTCTTTAAATGAAGAATATATAAATAAATAATTAACCTTTTGTTTTCCCTGGCTTCTCTTTCTCCTGTGTTTTTTTTTTTGGGTTAACCGTTTCCTGGTGCTAATAAGTCAGACGAGAATACTACTGGGGTAGGCCGTTCAAAGTCATAATCATAATATATATATTAATAATTGATCGAGCCAACCAAAAATTACGACTATAATTAATAAGCTCAGATCAATGAGGGTGGGCTATAGCTGTCTACGTGGAATATAATATAGGCAATTAGGCATGCTTCATGCAATGGAAGGAGAATGTCATCTTATTCACCAAAATTTGGGACTATCTGGCGCAGGTCAAGTTTTCAATATGCTAGGGACCTAGGGTTCTTGGTTATCATATATATATATATATATATATATATATTTTAATCAAAGAGAGAAATTTCATTAGAGAAATTTCAATAGTACAATTAAAGACATCGACATGACATCTAGAGTATCAATCTCAAGATGGCAACAAATTAACATGTTTAAAACAAAATTAATGAGGACAAAAGCTGCACTAAAATTACTAGCCCACATCACCACAATTAACTATAACCCCAAACAAAACTCACAAACCTAACATAAATAAACCCTAAAGCAACCTATGAGCCTAATTGATTACTTACAAATCCTAATTGAGTACCACTAGATTTTTAAGTTTCAAAACAATTCATTAAAATCTCAATTGAGTACACCCACTCTAAATGAACCTTATCATATATAAATATACATATATGAATAATTTTATTTGCTTGTATTTTTTTGTTTAACTTTATTTTAAAGTTTATCTTAATATTTGAGTTTTATTATAAAATATTAAACTACAATAAGAAGGCTTAAGATTGAGATAGATTTTGTTGGAATTGAAAATAAAGCAATATTAAGACAAATCAATCGATTTCCATATAAATCCATGCATGCTTGGAACATTCTTGTTATTCATTGGTCAAGTTTTAAGACCAACCCTAGTCCGGTCATAGGGTGGGGGGGGGGGGGGGGGGGGGGGGGGAGGGAGGGGGAGGTGGGATGATAATTTAATTTACAATAAAATGGACCGGCAATATAGAATTCAGTTGTGATTTGCACAAGTCTATATAAAGGAGAGTTTTCAATCGTGAAAAGCTGGCTAATTGCTATTTGTGCCAATAGGTTTTGTAATTCCAGGGATCAATTATTTCCTTTTTATTTCTTGTTTCCTTGTCTTTAATGTGGGGGATGGACATTAGGTCTAGAAAGAAAGGTGGGTGGTGCAAGTAAATATTTTCTTATTACGTGAAAAAGTTGGAAATTCTAGGTTGATGATGAAGTTTTAGCTATTTCACTACGCTGAAATAGCTTCTGCAATTATTTTGAACGCATTCCATACCTTAGAAAATGAAGTTTTAGATGCACTAGGACTTTGTAAGTACCAGGCTATTCACTCCATCGAACGCCCTTACAACTACAACTTTAGATCCCAACTGCAGATTATTGATTGAATCAAACGAAGCTGTGGAGAAGATCATTCCCAAATAACCCTAATTTTTTTATTTTTTATTTCAGAATGCACATATATCTGTGCGCAAAAAAGAGAGGATATTTTTATTTTTTATTTCAGAATGCACATATATATGTGCGCAAAAAAGAGAGGAAATTGTTGTATTAATAATTGGTATAAATTAATGTGCTAATCATCTAATTAAAAATACCCGCAAGTGTACACATCTATTGGTGGAGTATAGATTTGTAAATACGGGATCGTTCCCACGAAGAATTGGTGGTTTATATGTAAATCTAATTTGAGTACGTATAGAATACTTATTTAACACAATCACAAAGGTAAGATACAAATCTAATACTAGGAAACAGTAAAGAAATGTGAGAGAAATGAAACAAAAACAAGAAACCAAAAGAAAACACAATCAACATTTTTTTATCACTTTTGTATCGCCACATTATCATCACAATATCACCCGTTTATCTCGTTTTAGGTCAGAGACGAATTTATGAACTTCCTCTGTTTTCCAGCTTCGACCTCTATTCCATTTTTTTACTTGTAACTTTCAAACTATTAATCCAAATTTTAGGTTCTTTATATGGTTGGATTCAATACGGAAACATAAAGAACCCAGTAGGACCAAATGTCGAAAAACAAATAACAAAGTGAGCAGAATTCAGTGGAAAGAACACTCAAAGTTTAAAACTACGAATACAAAGAGAGGGGGGGGGGGGGGGGGGGGGGGGGGGGGGGGGGGAGGGGTGGATTTGATTCAAGTGACCTAATTCTAAAGCTTAAATGTAACCGAACTCTAATTTTAACAACATCAATAGAAATGGTTATCAAAGTGTGATATTAAAATGATAATGAACGGCGAACGCTAGTATTTTCGGAATCCACCTTAAACAATCCTACTCATGTTCATGGATATTCAAGTTATGAACTCTAGATGTATTGATGAAGATGTTCGCAATCAAGACCAAGTTTAGTGGCTCAAGACGCATGATTCTCTCTACGATAAGTAAGGAGCGTGTTTAGTGCTACAATATTCGTGCTTCCCATAAAATCAATTTAGGGTTGGTTAGTACTTCGATTTAATGATATGAAAAACCCATTAAGTTTGAAAAGAATATGAACATCACAAAAACCCTAATAGCATGATGTTTACATTAGGCGTTCAAGAAACCAATTCACATGGATGATTCTTACTTCATCCATTAGTTGCTTAGGAAAACCTGAATGTACATATAATTCCAACAATCTCGAGAAGTATGCTTTCAATGTTGATCAATCAAAGAAAAACATACATCAAGGATAAATTGTTTTAGTGAAGAAGAATTCATCATTTTTTGTCAAGAAACCAATTCACATGATGCTCACTTAGAAATGATTAAAACATTTGTAACTAATTAGAAATTATGTTCTTGGATATCTTACACAACTTCTCAACTTTAGCTAGACACATACAACCCAAGGTGATCAATATAATGAAGCAAACACAGAGCATGTGATTAATTTAGTGAAAAAGAATTCATCAAACATCTAGAAATCCATTAACTCAAGCATCAAAACAATAGAGTAATCATGTTTAGGGCTTTAACCTAAGCCTTAGTTATGGAGTTTAGTTCCTTATACTTACTGTTGGAGAACAATTAGAATATAACCAAATAACATAATAAAAATAATACGAAATATATTCTATATATAATCAAATCAATACAGCAATAGAATGAATTACAGAATACTAACTTGGATAAATGATAGAGTCCTGCAGAGTTGCAATGTCCTTTAGACAGTATTTCTCCTCTACACTTGTGCTTGTAGTTCGAAAAGAGTCTGCCTACCAAGATTAAACTATCACAAATCAAAGCCTAAGCATCGTGGCTTTGATTTCTGGTGAACGGTGATATGCTTTCTCTCAGGAAGTACTTATATGTGAGAATGATAATGCTATTCCAAATTCTATATTTTTTGGGTTGGACGAATTACCAATATATAGAGGTCTGATACCTCTTCATCCAACAGTTACAATAACTGTTTAAACATATTTGAATTTCAAATAATGGTTTTATCTGAAAACGAATTTCTAATTAATAAAAAGAAATATTAATTAAATCAACAGAGCCTAAGAACCCCAAACCCCATCTTTTGATAATTATTTATATATTCCAAGCCCAAACCAAGATGAGGCCCAACTTTACCTTTACTAGGCCCATACCCTATTTAATATTTCTAGAGTGTTGGTGCTTATAAACCATAAAAGGAAACAACTTCCTTTCAATGTGGGACTAAGTGAAAGTATATTTTCCTATACAAACTCTAATACTTATTACAAACACAAATCAAAATATAACTAGAAAGAGTTTACAGATTTTGTAGAGATGGAGGCACAAAAGCCTCCAATGGTGGAAGAGTTCTTCTACTTCTTGCTTGGTTGTTGCCTTTGCTCTCCTCTGTCTCCATAAATCAGATTATTTCAAAGTGTAGCAGTCTTCCCCTTGGCAGCCGATCCCTTCCCTCTTTCTTGGCTGCCTTCTCTCTCTTGCCAACTCATTCTTCAATATTAAACTCCACCTTTTGCCTAAAGTCTTTGGCACATGCTCCACTTGTCTCCACTTTCATAATTTCATTTTGGTTTTAATACATAGGGAGAGATTATAATTTATTACCAATCTGAAATCAAATCTCTACAATAATTAATTGTTACCAAGAGGTGTGGTAACAATTAGAAAGGGAGATGATACCAAAAGGGAGGTAAAAGTGACCCAAAACAGACTTTCAGAGTTAGTATTAATGCTGAATCGGTTGGGGAGGTTATTCTTGTTCCATGGAGCTAAATTTCGGATATGTTGTAGTCGACACCCATTGGAACAAGTTTCTTGAAGAACTTTACCGCATACGAGTACTGCAACATGGTGATCCAAAGCCAAGAAATTGACCTACGAAAATGAGCAAAACCAGAATTTATATTCAATAATGCACTTTTTGCTCATATTTCTTCCTACCAAGGTAAAACTTATAAAAACACAAAAAAGAAGTATAAAACTATAAATTTTCAAGAACTAACGCAAAATATTGGGTGAATGACATGATAAATCATGTATAAAAATGAACCCAACAGATATCTGTTCCACTTGGATAGTACTCTTGCCCTAAAACTTGCACTACACAACCACATGAATGCAACAAAATCAAAAGACCCTAAGTACTTGATTATGGTGTAGATAGAACTAACATAGTGAATTTAGCAAGCAAGAATATTAGGCATCGTTTGGTGGGCTGGACTGGACCAGACTTCTCCAATTAAAATGTACTAAAGTCCTATTTGTCGTTTGGTAGGTCTAAATGTACCCTGGGACTGGTTGGGCCTCATATTTCAATCGGATACCAATAACACATTTGGAGAGTAGTCACGTATTATAGAAACATTTATGCTTGCAATTATTCAACTTTTAGAGTGACATGTATTATAAAAACAATACACAACTCTTTCTCCTGATATATAACACAGAATTCATACAAATCATTCATAAATGTTCTAATAAGTTAAAGAGAAAGAATACATAGCCAAAAATAAACTCGGTTAAAATCCTAGAAAGAATGTCTTACCTCTTAGTCTTAGACTCTTAGGCATGCTTCTTCATGTACTAAACTATGTAACACATATAACTTCCTGATTCAAAAGTCCAGAAAAACCAAATCATCAAGTCAAAAAGCCTATAAGTCAAAAAGTACTCTTGACAACATGAAGGGAAGCTATCACATAAGATTATATATCTACTATTCCAATTTGGACCAATAAAGAATCTTAATTCAAGGCATAAGATTCAAAATACAATTGAAAATAATAACAATTACATAATTATAATAGAATCTGATTGTCAATATTGTCGGCCTGCAATTTTCCTCACGCAAGTGCCTTTCGACAAGTGCCAAGAATGAATTGAAGTTTTTTTTGTCGCTGTCTCTCTAGATGAGAACTCCATACCCCTTTGAGTGGTAACTTCCAAGAACACCTAACCTTCTTGTTCTTTTGCCCCTTCCGCCTTTTCTTTTACTTTTTCCCACCCCCTTTCACTTTTAGTTCTTCTTACCCTGTCGATCTTTCCTGTTAGTAATAAAGCACAAAAAAACAAAGCTCCATATTCTCCCTACTTACTTTTTCTTGTTTTACCTACACGCCTTTTTTATTGTGTCTATCTATACAAATTTTTAGTGCTTTTTTCCTGCAACTATTTTCGATTGAAGACGGCGCAACATAACTTGTTATCCATTTGGAAGACAATCTTGAATTCACTGATATGTGTAATGGGGTCCCCCTTATTGGGGTCCTTATCGCTGATAAGCCTTTGAACAGAGGAGCAGTGAGAGGGATTTTAAAGAAATCTTCGGACAAAAATTTCAATTGTTAAGGACAACCTTCTGGCAATCACTGTGACACAAGGTTTGGCCATTGAAGATGTCAATCCCTATGTTGTTACGTTTTGGGTACAAGTCAGTAAGTTGCCTTTGGAAAAAATGTGTGAGGCAAGTGCCAGAAAAATTGGGGGGTAATCTGTGTCGAGATTTCAATAACAGAGCTTAGTTTTGGGGAAGAAGAAAAATAGGAAACGTTGCAGAGAAGAATAGAGTCGTTGAGGAGAGAGAGAGAGAGAGAGTTTGTTATTGAGCACTAATCATTGCAGTGCACTCTCACACTGATTCATTCCAACGGAAAGGTCCTATTACAAGGAAAAGGAATGAAATCCAGCCTTACAATAGCGTCAGCAATATGAGCTAGACACTTGGCACAAAACTAAGACATGAGTCCTACAATACATGATTGAATCTAAGCCCTACACTTGTCCAGCTAAAGATTAAACCAGTAAAGAATTTACATTTTAACTTTCCCTTCTACATTGTCAACTGGTTTAACCCCTTCTACATTGTCAACTGGTTTAACCCCTTGCAACCCTCTCAGATAGTTGAATCGATCCCTTGGTAGTGCTTTTGTGAATGTATCAGCTATCTGCTTATCTGACTTGCTGTATCTCAAGTCTATAACTCCTTCTTGCAAAGCTTCACGATTGATGTGCTTTGTCTTTTTGTTGAAATTAATGCACATTTGTGCTAAAGAAATGTGTGGAGAAATCTAGAAGCCTTGAGATGAGCCTAAACTTATGGAGAATTATCTAGAGAAAGCCACACACTTGTGGCTGGAGTAAAGTCGGCAATTACATGCAACCATGAAGAGTATTCTAGAAAGCCACACACTTGTGGTTGGAGTAAGAGACCAAGTCGGTGGAACTTGGTGATGTCGGCAAAGATGCCTATACATAGGTATGCAACCACAATGAAATGTGGAGTCATCCACAAACTCTCGATCTATGTGGAGTCCAACGAAAAGAACTCCAAACTATAAGGGAGCCATGAGCTACCCAAAACTAGCTATGTTAGGGAGCCAAAAAGCTCACCAATCTAAGTGAAGGGCCAAATAGCCCAAAACTAATCTAAACCAAGTGTGGTCGCCAATAAACCAATAAGCTATGAAGAAGGCCAATTAGCCTACACCAAACCATGTACTATTCTCCTCCAAATATAATAAAATTACTTTGTTTCAACTATTGTCTCTAGGGCTCATCAATGGGCAGGGCCGGGCCGGACTTTAAAGAGGAGAGAGAAAATATTGGGCCAGGCCGGGCCGGGTTTTTAAAGAAAATTCAAAGCCTAAGTGTAACATCCTACATCGACCAACGGAGAGGGGGTGATGTCCCTTATATGTACATGCTCGCATCCATCTAGCACGAGGCCTTTTAGGAGCTCACTGGCTTCGGAGTCATGGGAACTCCGAAGTTAAGTGAGTTGAGGCCAGAGCAATCCCAGGATGGGTGACCTACTGAGAAGTTGCTCGTGAGTTCCCAGAAACAAAACCGTGAGGGCAGAGAGGGGGGCCCAAAGCGGACAATATCGTGCTACGGCGGAGCCGATCTCGGGATGTGACAATTTGATATCAGAGCCACTCTGCCGTGTGGTGCAAGTGTGCCGACGAGGACGTCAGGCCCTTAAGGGGGGTGGATTGTAACATCCCACATCGACCAACGGAGAGGAGGTGATGTCCCTTATATGTACATGCCCACATCCATCTAGCATGAGGCTTTTTGGGAGCTCACTGGCTTCGGAGTCATGGGAACTCCGAAGTTAAGAGAGTTGAGACCAGAGAAATCCCAGGATGGTAACCCATTGGGAAGTTGCTCGTGAGTTCCCAGAAACAAAACCGTGAGGGCAGATAGGGGGGCTTAAAGCGGATAATATCGTGCTACGGCGGAGCCGATTCTAGGATGTGACACCAAGCCCAACCCATGAGTCGGGCTTAAGAAAGCCCATCAGGCCAGGTTGGGCTAAACCCAACAGGTCAGGCCGAAACGGGCTTACTTCATTCGAAAAAAATCATAAACTTAATCATAAGGGCATTTTAGTCCAAATTTGAGATTAAACTCACTTAATTCCAATATTTTCACATCAAACCAAATTCATAAAACACCCAATAAAGTCACACAACTTAATAAGATTTTCCACAAAAATAATAAAACCAAGTATATTTTTGAGGTTATTACATAATTAGACCATAATATGTTTTAAGAAATAATTTTTAAAAATAATAAGTATCAAAAAAATATTTTTTTGAAAGGATGGTATGAATAAATATGCAAATGTTTGGTGATGTGTTCAAGAAAAGCATTATTATATTTGGTGGTACGATTATGTTTCGTAATATGATTATATTTGGTGATATGATATGTTGTTCATCTTAATTTTTTATATATAATTGTTGTATTAATAATTGACACAAATTAATGTGCTAATCATCCAATTATAAACTAGGAATGAGTAAAGAAAAGTAAATGAAATGAAACAAATTAGATATGTGATTTAAGTGATATAATCCTAATCATAAACTCTTATTTATACATAATTATATATGTATGCGGGTCTAACAGGCCGAGCTTTTGTGAGTGGGCCGGGCCGGGCTTTCTTGGGCTTAATCTAGCCTGGCCTATGGGCCGGGTTGGGCTTTAGACACCCAAGCCCAAGCCTAGCCCAGCCCAAGGCGGGCCGGGCCATCTCAAAGCCCATAATGGGCCAGGCCGGGCTTTTTTTTTAAATGGGCTTGGCGAGCCCCCATCGGCCCATGAGTCCGCGGGCCAAATGATAAGGCGTAATTGTCTTTTGTCCTAAACCCCTTCACACATAAACCAACAAGTGGTATCAGAGCAACACCCTTCACCTCCTATAAATTCCAACACTTTTGATGAAACACAAGATTTTTGGTGATTGCAATGGCATAGGTATTGTCTACCATCAGTGGAGTTGCCTCTGTGTGTAACTCTCCAAAATCTTCAAGCACAAACCTCAACCATATAGCCTGAGTAATTGCTTCACTTGAACTAACATATTCTGCTTATGTTGTGGAAAGAGCTACACTATGCTGCTTGACTGATGTCCAAGAAAACACACCACTGCCAAAGGAGAAAGCATAGTCAGAGGTGCTTTTCATGTCATCTTGGCTTCCACTCTAATCACTGTCACAATATCCTATTAATGAGTTTTTATGGTAACATGAGAAAGATGATGGCCTTCCATTCAGTCATAATCATCATTATAATATGCTGGAGTTTTTGAATGCAAATTCTCTTACTGATTTGGGTTTTCAAAGACCCAAGTACACATGGTGATGCTTTCGAAATAATGTAGTCCATATCCAAGAAAGGCTTGACTGGGCTATGGTGAATGACAATTGGTTACAACTTTGGCCAGAGGCACATGTTTTACATGGGTGTCACATTGGATTTGACCATTGCCCTCTCAGGGAAAGAAATTCTGATTAAGGCCTTGGTAATACCTGCCTACCCAATGACATGCTTTAAACTACCTTCTACTCTATGTTATGAGATTGCCATGATCATGGCTAATTTCTGGTGAGGCTCCTCCTACTCTGGGGATAAAATTCATTGGAGAAATTAGACTAACCTTGGGCAACCAAAGTCTTGTGGCGGCTTGGGATTCCGAGACTTAGACGATTTTAAGAAATCACTCTTAGATAAGCAATGTTGGCGAATTCTTGCGAACCCCACTGCACTTTGGGTTAGAGTTCTTAAAAGTCTTTATTATCCCACATTGTGGTTTCTTGGAGGCTGGAAAAAGTGGCAGGGCTTCTTGGGCTTGGAATAGCCTTTTGGTAGGGTGTGAGATTCTTATCAAAGGAGCAAGATGGCAAGTCATGAATGGCAATACCATTAATATATGGTCTGATACATGGCTACCTCAATATGACCCTACATACTCCAACTGTTGTTGCTGGGCTGATGGATAAAGATCATCATACTTGGGACCTTTCTCAAATCAGAGCGTTTATTTCTTCGCGGGATGCCCAAGCAATCAAGGCAATTCCTATCAGCAATTCGGATCTCCCTGACAGACTTATTTGGCCACATACTATGAATGAGAGATACTCAGTTAAATTTAGATATTACTATCTCATGAAGCATAAAAAGAATCAGGTTGTGATGAAGGCAAGCTCTTCTCATGTGATTGATTCTAATGTCTGCTTTCGTATTTGGAATTGCCAAACACTCCCTAAAATCAAAATTTTCCTATGGCGTTCTGTCAATGGTTTCCTTCCCACTTTTGAGATCTTTTTCAAACGCAAGCTTTGCCAATCTCCCATTTGCCCTTTTTGCAAGGAACAACCTGAATCCATTGAGCATACACTCTTCCTTTGCCCTCGGGCTGCCAAAGTGTGGTTTGCTAGTTGTATTGCTTACAGACCTCTGCCTCAAGCTTTCACTTCGCTGGATAGCTGGATTCTTGATCTTCGGTTGTGTGAGACTTTTAATTTGGAGGAGAAAGGATGGATTATTACTCACTTTGCCTTTACTAGCTGGGCTATTTGGAAAACTCGTTGTACAATGGTGTATGACAATTCAAATTCCTGCCCACCATCGCCAGAACTCACGGCCTCCTTGGCGGATAGAAGTGTTGTGGAATTTATCTCACTTGTGAGCTCGAAAGAAAATAGAAACCATTTCAATAATACACCTGTGATAAGTCATCAGTGGGTCAATCCTCCAGTGGGGACTGTCAAAATAAACTGCGATGCTGCTTGGGATAAAGTTTCGAATGCAACCTTTGATGGAGTTGTGATAAGGGATCATACTGGTATTTTGCTTGATGGCATTGCACATTGTTTCCAGTCATTATCAGTTGTGCAAGCGGAATTTCATGCTATCCGGAGTGGATTGGAGCTGGCACATGTACGAGGTTTCACTAATGTTATTGTGGAAACTGATTCCAAGGATGGATTACCTTGCCCATCAAACTAGGCACTTTTCTAAGTCTTCTCTTTCAGTTTTTTCTTTCATTTGTTTTGTTAACTGTTTTGTTGACTGACCTCTCTTGGTTTGTAGCCATTCACAGTTTTGTTTGTTCTTCTATAAAGTACTCCTTTTACCCCAAAAAAAAATAAAATATATAATATAAAAAAAAAAATAAAAAAAAAAAAAAAAAAAAAAACTATGTCGGCATTTGTATTAGAATTTACAACAACCATCCATGAAACAAAATTAGTTAACGCCCGATCATATGAACATGTGAAATTGCTATATGCGATATTAGTTATTATTCACATTCAACACTTGGTAGTTTATGGATGCAATATTACTAGAATAAAAAATTTTGAGCGAAACTCGTGTGTTGTTAAGTAATTTGAAGGATGGAGAGAACAAGAGAGAACTTGAAGAATCCATGATGTATCTTCTCCTTCTCACTAAACTCTTTATATATAGGATTATGATATTTATACATGATTTTATTACTCTTATTTTTTTTATTTTTGTTTTTTCTTTTTTTTTTTTTTTTTTTTTTTTTTCTGGTCTTCGGTCGAAGTGGAGTGGAGAATTTTTATTAGGCAATGTAATCTTATTTCCTTTTTATCTTTTATCTTGTTGTTTTCATGCCCTTATCCCTGCTTATCAGGCCCAAAAGATCCTAGCAAATGAACCCATAGCCATGCCCAAAAGAACTTCAACCCGGCCCAAAATACTGTGACCCACTGTTGCCAGCTCCGCAAGCATGAAAGGCCTTCTTGCCTTTCTGGCAAAATTTCTGTTTCTTTCCGTCTCCTGATCAAAATCAAACACATCTTCCGAAGCTGCTCGGAGAACTTCGATGGTGTATATAGCGCTGCCTTTCGCGGTCGATCTTCGAAATCCCTGTCGGAATGAATTCCAATAGTGTGCTCTAATCTGAACGATTCGGAAAACAAATCATGTGGTTTTCGTTTTGGAAGCCCAGGGATCGGTTCTCCTTAGACGAGCTCAGGTTTGTGTACCCCATATTGAATTCAAGCTCAATTTAACTCCAATTTTGAGTTTTTCGTTGGTTTTCTTATAATTAAGTTGGTGTTAATGCTTAACTAGGGTAATTACAGGCTACTGCATGGTCACTTTGATGAATTTGATTATATTGTGACTGAAATTTTTACATTTTAGATTATAATTTGGACTTGCAGAGTTAATTTGTATGTAGAAGTCTAAGTATGGTACAAAGACGATTCTTTTTGTTTTTATGTTTATGTTTGATTTCTGAGATAGTGGTGGGAAGATAGGGAAATAGAAATTAGTTAGTTTAGCATTCCTAGAAGTAAAATTAGTGTGAAGGGTAAAGAACTTAAGTGGATACAAGTTCTGTATGCCAAAATAAGTAAAGAACTTTCTGTTGCCGGTGACAACATTGTTTGTTTTGTAGTTTTTAATAGAGGATGCTATTGTCTGAGGGAAATTTAGATGCCAAATATTCGAACTGAGAAGTAGGAAGCCAGCTTGACATAAGTAAAAAGAGTGTTAGAGACACTACCTTTGGACTGTGATTGATAGAGGATGCAGAAAGGGTTTCAATCAAGGTTGTGGAATCATGTTGTGTACATGAAGGGCCAACGGGGGTTCGAACCCCCATGGCACCTTGGTAGAGTGTGTGTGTGAACCCCCCCTCCTCCTTGTAGTTTAGACTATCGTTTTTTAAAAAAAAAAAAAAAAAAAAAAAAAAAAAAAAATTGTTGTACATGAAGGGGAAGCTGGACTGGCTTGAATGATCTGTGGAAAAATTTGAATTTTGGAGAACGCACAATTTTAACCACTTGGGTCTCTGCTGGTGTTGTAAAGATAATAAGGTGGGAAGCTAGTTGAAATGCATGTTTTAAAGAGCCACAAAGAAGCCTGCTGCTTGCTCTAGGACTAGCATGGTGAAGATTTATCTTGATTGGGAGGAGTTCATGACGATTTACAAAAGGCGTACAATTAACTGGCTAGAGCTTGAAATCAGTAAGGGTGGAAAAGGATTTCATCTTTTGTCAAATAAAAAACTAGACAGGAAAGGAACAAGGGTTTAATATTCTCCTTTAGAAGATTACTTCTTATTACCTGTTGGATGATTTATGGTCACTGGCAAAGCAACTTGAGGACCAGGAGGTGCTCAGGCCAACCTCACAATGTGGTCCGTTTTCAAACCCTTTAACTTTTTAGGTCTCTTTAATAATCATCCCTTAAAAAATAAAATAAAACGGAAATTGTTTAGCTATGATCATAATTTCAGTGTTTATCAGACAAATGACATCCTTTAAATGAGATCATTTTTACTAGCATTCACTCAAATGGGGTCCTTAAATGAGCCATTTTTCTGAGCCACATGGATGAATAATGTCGTTAAATGAGTATCTCAATGGTCCATGTGTGATCCCATGGACCATTGAGATACTCATACTTGTGGAGTTAGAATAAGACAAGGTACAGACATGCCGGATCTTGAAATAATTAGATACCATGTGGTAGGGATATACCCATAGAAAAGGATTAAACCTTAGTCTATTAAAAAATAATAATAATAATCTATTAAAAAAAAATAACTATTAAACGTTAGCTGTATTATCGAAAACTCCGCTTCGTAATTATAAGAATCCCTTTGTATCTATCTGGTTACAATACTTGTGCTTTTCTAATACATTGATGGTACCTAACATCCGATTCTGAAGATGCCTTTTTTTGGTCTCTTATAAAAAACAAAGAACCTTTTTTTAGTCACAGTTTTTCCAATCCTGAAGTTCTATTGGTGCATAATTTCTTTCTGTGTCATTCAGGAGCATTGGTTCATTAGAGGACTGATGGTGTTTTGGACCTTGATTTAAACACATGTTATGTGATGTTTTGGCATTAAATATTTGTTATAGATATGTTTGTTAATCAACATTTGTCTTATTGGAGTAGGTATTTAACTGACCAGCTGGTAAAAGTCCAGATTGTGAATGAAGTGAACAAGGTAATTAGAGTCAATCTTCTTCCTCTTTCAGCTGAATTCTGTTATTGAAATTGTTTTCTCAATGTACCAACATTTAGTCTGTTATAAAGGATTTCGTTATTGAAGCGCTGAGATCAATTGCGGAGTTGATAACATATGGGGACCAGCATGACTCGACCTTTTTCGAGTAAGACTTCTCAATACTTAGTGTTGCTTGATGTATGTTTTACTGGTACTTTTTTCACATTGTCCTGTGAATTTTCCAGATTTTTCATGGAGAAGCAAGTCATGGGAGAGTTTGTACGAATATTGAAGGTTAGCAGAACTGTGAGTGTTTCACTTCAGTTGCTGCAAACAATCAGCATTATGATCCAGAACCTAAAAAATGAACATGCTATATGTAAGTTGTTTCTGAAGAAAGATACCAATAAATTTGCAGTTGCTTTAGCTGCTCCAGTTGGTTATAACCATGTTGATGGATTTGGTGGTGTGACCAATTAATTTTTTTGCAGACTACATGTTCAGTAATGAACATATGAACTACTTGATAACTTATTCGTTTGATTTCCAAAATGAAGAACTACTGTCATACTACATATCCTTCTTAAGGTTTGTTTTTGGTTTCTTTGTTGTCCTTATGATAATTGATGATCACCCTATATACAAGTTCTCTGCAACTAGTACTTTTTCTGACATGTTTGGTTGCTATGTTTGTGCGGAATGGGCTGTGAAGAGCAATAAGTGGAAAGCTAGACAGGAATACAATTTCTTTGCTTGTAAAGACTCACAATGTAAGTAATTTTTTTTTTCTTCTCTTTTATTGTGTTTATGGCACTTACAATTATCTTTCAAATGGAATTCACTTTAAACTTTTTATGTATGTGGTTTCATAGCTAGTGATTACCTGAATGCAGTTGCATGAAATATCTAAGGAATATTGCTAGATCCTTTTCCAATTTCTGTATCACTAGGCGCCAAGATTGACATTTTAACTCCTTAAAAATAGCCTCCAGTTTTACAAAATACATTCAGGCAGACACAGTATGAGGAATTGAGGATTATGATTTACTTGTCCTGCCTTAAATTTTTCACATTGCTTGCCTATCGTCTATAACTTCTAAATTTTGTATGTAAAGGCTTCATTGATTAGTTAATCTCTTTAATTGCTAATTTTCCTGTATATCTCTCTTTTTATTTCTGCATCTAGGATGAAGTGGTTTCATTTCCCCTCTATGTTGAGGCAATACATTTTGCCTTTCATGAGGAGAGCATGGTCCGCACTGCCATACGGGCTTTGACGCTTAATGTTTATCATGGTGAGTTTCATCTCTGCTTAATAAACTTAAGACACACACAACTCAAAAGTGTTACCCTGTTCACTGCAACTTATTTTGATACGTAAAAATTTGTTCTGATTTTCAGTTGGAGATGAGTCTGTCAATAGATATGTCACCAGTGCCCCTCATGCAGATTATTTTTCAAACCTGGTTACATTTTTCCGAAAGCAGTGCATCAATCTAAATGCATTGGTTTCTGACACTATGAAGTAAGAGTGATGGCATCATTCTAATTTTACCATAGCAGGCTCCATTCATTTTCTCTAAAAAGTTTCATTTGAATTTTGAGACAGAAATCTGGGTGCTGAATCTGCAGAGACAACCACATTAATTTCTGCCGCTGTTGATGAGATTGAGGACAGTCTCTACTATTTTAGTGATGTTGTTTCTGCAGGAATTCCTGATGTTGGGAGGTTAATTACAGATAACATCTTGCAGCTTTTGATATTTCCATTGCTTCTTCCTTCTCTTACAAGAAAAGCTGTTGAAGTATGGAAACATACCCTTTTTGCTTCTTTTATAATACAAGAATGCAACATGCTCTTATTTAACTTTTGCTAGCTTTGTAAATCCAGGGGATACAAATTGGCGCTGCCATTTCTTTGTATTTAGTTTGTTGCATCCTGCGCATAGTGAAAATCAAGGATTTGGCAAATACCATTGCTGCTGCTCTTTTCTGTCCATTAGATGCTGTCATACCCAAGTTCGGATCTAAGCCCAATGGCTATACGTCTTCGTGTGCTTTTGAACATGAAAGTCAACCGCCAGACAGTAATAATCTAACCAAGGCAGATGCTGGAATACTAAGAGTTGATGTGACAAACTTGTCAAGCTCTCCCCAAATCCACTCAGCGGATGTCCCACGAGAAAATGACTGTTGTGATTTTCATTTGTCTTTGAGGTAACATGATGAGATTGACTACAACTACAAAAAAATTTATTTTTATTTTTCCTACTCCTATAAGAGTAAGTCTCTAATGATAGACTGCTCTGCTCTTCTCAATGACATCGTTTTTATTTTTTTTATTTTATTAGCCTGCCAAAATCAAATTCATAATGTGTTTCTCTAGTTTGGCACTCTGTTAAACATAATAAGGATAAAGAAGAAGATAATTTGTGTTCCTTTGCGTGCTTATCTGATCTTTAAATTTTGCCTTATGGTATACTATGCCGCACTGGAGTTCATTTATTGGAAGTAACTTGTTTTCTCTTGATTGTTAAACTGTATGTTCTTTTTTCTTTTAAAGATTTTTGTTTTTGGTTGTCTTATAAATTGCAAATTAGACGTATGAAATCAAGTTTTCTTGACATGGGAAATCGAAAGGAAAGAAAATTAAAATTGGGATACATGTAGTGGAGCAGAGATTTTTGGAAGTTTGAAAACATGTTTGTGCTGATTTATGCTTCCTGAAGTGATATTGCTGTTCATTTTGAAGTTGAAACTGTGCTTTTGATTACAAATTTTATTAAATTTCTTTCACTTGATAAGAACACTCGATCCTTATAGTTAGAACAAGGCTAAGTTGTTGTTAAGAACTGTCCCCGTGGAAATCATGCATTATCCTTTTTAGATTATTTCAGGAGGATGAATCCATGCCCATAAAATTCTGTGAAACAATCTCAGTAACTTAACTCATCTGACTCGGCCTAATCCCAAATCTTTCCAACTATCTTGTTGTTATTTATCATTATGTTGATCATCTGTGTAGGGAGGCTTTGATTTCTTATATTACTAGTGGGGACAATGTACAAGTGGCGGGTTCGTTGAGTGTACTAGCTACTTTGTTGCAGACGAAAGGTTATATTGCTGAAATGCAGATCTCACTGCACCTGCTTCTTATCACTGTTTCCTTACCAAATTCCACTTCTGTCAAATTAAAACAACTGTTTCTGACCATATATGCACTTTTGTAGAATTGGATGAATCAATGCTAGATGCTCTTGGAATTCTGCCTCAACGCAAACAGCATAAGAAACTCCTGCTGGTATGCCTTTCCTCCTAAGTATCTTTGTGATATTTTTCTGCTTGAGAAATGAGTTATCTAATCAAAGTCTCAGAAAACAAGAGAATTATTAGAATAGAATGGTTGATATATTTGTCATTCAAGGACTTAGATGACATGTGGACGGCAAAGGGTCTGTTTAGCATCCCTTGGGTTGGTTTGATAATATAGTTTTCAAATTTTTGAAAATCAAAACAAAACCAAATTTTGGAATTTTAAAAATCAAATGAATCCTAATAAATTTTGAAAACAGAACCAAACTGGTCACTTTAGTTTGGAATGGTTGGCTTTAGTGGTTTATTTGGTTCTTAGGTACACCCCAATTAGTTTTCCCAGATTACACAAGACTTCCTTGAGTTAATGGCGATGTCTGTGCATTCATATGTCCAGTGCCTTTTATTTTCTCTATGGGTACTGTTCGATCTAAGCTTCCCCTGTTCCCCTTCTTTTAAGCAATAATTTTATTTTTTGTCATAGATGCTTTCTCGATATGACCTAATTTTGACAATTTAGTGAACAGCGAGATATAGCAATCTTATTGTTTGAATTCCTTGGTTAGAAATGAGTCAGAGATGTATGGACAAAAAATAAAACTAAAGTTCTGTCACTTACATAGGCCAATGTTAGGTACCATTTTTCGTTTTTGTTTTTAAAACTGCTGAGATATGCATACAGTGAGCAGATTTAGAAAATGCGGAATATAAAATTTAGACAAGAGATTCCCCAACATCCCTGGGACATTTTTGTTGTTTTTGAAATTTTTTTCAGAATGTGAGATTAGAAGGTGAAAACACGGAGGGTCGGAATTCCGTTTGGCTCTCTTTTCCTACGCCTTTTTCACTCTCTCTTCGCATCACTCTTCTTTGGTGAAATAGAGATTGTTCAAGGATTCCAATTTCCTATTTTTATTTGATGGATTTATGTATGTGGATTCACAATCTCTCTCTCACATTCATTTGCATTGTTTTGGTCTCTTCAGAAATTCTCTCTGTTCAACCTCCATAGAGACAAAAACAAAGAAATCAAAGACCAGAAGGGTGACCTTCAGAAAACCCATCTTATCTAATTTTGTGGTGGACGGAGAATATCATCCTGAATTTTTGATAATGAGGCACAAAAAAGAATGAGAGAGACGTTCTAGTCAATGAAAATGAAGAGAGACAGGATTAGATAGAGACAATGAAGAGAGGGGTAGACCTTGAAAGTGAAGAGAGAGGAGGGTTAGACCTTGAAAGTGAAGAGAGAAGATAATGAGACTTTTGTTTTTATTATTTACTGGAAAATAAATAAATTTGGTTCGGATTATAGTTTTGAAGAAGGAAAATATGGGGATACAATTCTTTTTATGAATGAAAAAAAGAGTAGAGTTTTGGAATAATTTTCGATGAATTTTGTGAAATTTTGTGTGTGCACGTATTTATCATTTTAAAATAATGGTATTAATGGAGAGGGGTCACTTTTTTCTTCACAATTTCTGTTATTTTCACATCTTTGTACCAGATTTCACTGTTTTTATTTTCTGAAATTGTCTTGGATGAAGTTACCAGACGCATTTTCAAATCTTGAAAATACAAATTTGTTTTTTTGTTTTCATTTTTGCAGAAATGGTTTTAGAAAATGTTATGGACCCTTAATCTCCTCCTTTCTATTTACGACTCTTGTCATTTATCCCCTTATTGAGTCACAAGAGTTATAATTATAAATAAAGAAAATGATAGCTCAAAGGATGTCCAAGTAATTTGCATACTGAGGGAGTATTTAAAGTTAACCAGAGAATTGGGGTAGCTGCATGTATAGTTTTTCCTACTTGATATGAGCCTGAGATTTTTTCCACCATTTTTTTGGGTCTTATAAGTTATAACTCATGCCTAGAGCAATGCTTTGCCACAATTTGTAGTTATTCTTCTGCTATCTTTATCCATGTTTTGTTTTTGGGTTTTGATGGTTTTATTTAGACCTGCACTGTCGACTACTTTTTATGATTGAAAATGTTGTTGCATTGTTTAGTTTGAAATTGAATTGAATTTCTTGTTTTCTTGTTGCATTCTTGCAGCAAGCTTTGGTTGGTGAAGGCTCAGGTGAAGAGCAACTATTTTCTTCAGAAAGTGGCTCATCGAGAGATGGTGTCGAATTTGGTAGTGAACTTGATAGCTGTCTACGAAAGCTTAAGGTAGTAATTGTTTTACAGTAAACACGTGGCCATCCTTTTTCCTAGCTTGCAAAAGAGTATTCCAGAGAGAGCTACATTTACTGAACCATTCATTGCACTCATTGAATCTCTTCTTTAGAAAAGACACAAAGCGTTTCCCCTTTCTAATGTGCGAATGAATGGCAAAGTTTAGTCGTTTTATTTTACCATAGTAACTTTGTCAGTTTAAAAATGGTAAGTCAACTTTTTACACAGATCCATGGATGTAGAAGTTAGTTGTTGACTCTTCTAAAACCCATCCATATTGCATTCCCTTAGAGTGAAAGTGCTATCGTGTTCGTAAACCATTTAACTGAACACTACATTCTGTGTGTGCACACATATTCTTTAAATACGGTGTTTATATTGTTGTCTATTCCTCTTTCCTCTATTATGCACCAAAATGTAACCACCCGGGGGTTCCAAGTTTTCCCCGAATTTCATCAATTCGGCCCAAGTGTGTGCTCATCCACCTTTCCAGAGGCTTACATTTCCTTGAGTGACTGTAACAACGTGTCTTCCTGTAATAGTGATTTGTCAATGACTGAAACTATGTGTCTTTCCAGAGGCTAACATTTCCTTGAGTGCCAATTATTTTACAGAACTGGTTCCAAGCTTTCAAGTTGTGTCAATAAATCAACAGTTTGGGTTAATCATTATTATGGTTATTTATCTATTTCATAGCTAATAAAAATTTAAGGTTTCGAGTTCTAGAATGTTCCATTTTCTGTAAGTTTTTAGCTTGTTTTCATTGTTAGTTGTTGCCTATCATTATAAATTCTTCATTGTTTGGTTAACCTTTTCTAACTTACAGGAGCAGTATGGAGTTGTGTGTTCTTTTCTGGAAGTGAGAGCTAGCCCTCGCGTACACAGATTCCAGGTAATTCTAGGAATGGGATGGTTGTTGGGGTTGGGGAAGTTCTTAGGGGCTAAGATGAGTTATGTGTGTGTGTGTGGGTGTTTTTTTAATTTTTTTTTAACAGTTATTTTATCTTGTAAAATGATTTGCCCTCAAAAAGTAACCACATGCTGTGCACATGATACTTGTTGATGGCAAATTAGATGGACTTTGTGAAAGTTAATGGCAAGTCCTGAAAATATAGCAAGTCATTAATTTACCGGAAAAAAATTGTCTCGGGTGTATATTCACAATTTAGTGATAGTTTAAGGGTAAAATGACAGTTTACTCTTTATACAATTAGTAAGCACATCTGTATTCTCTCTCTCTCTCTCTCTCTCTCTCTCTCTCTCTCTCTATTACATACACGCAGACCGTTTTTTCTTTCCCCTTGTATCATTCAACCGAAATGGAACAGTGTTGTCTGTTTAAAATTTGCGACCCTAATATATTTTTTGGTATGTTGCCTAGGTGCTTGATGCATTGGTTAGTCTATTTTGCCGTTCAAATATATCTGCAGAGACATTATGGGATGGTGGTTGGCTTTTGCGCCAGTTACTTCCTTATAGCCAGGCAGAATTTAACAGCCATCATCTCAAGTTGCTGAATGTAAGCTCATTTCTTACGACAGACAGAATAGTAGAAGAATAGCATATTATCTGTGTTCGTTATATAGGTTTATAAAGAACCCCATATATGTATGGTACTTCTGTTGGTATATGACTAAAGTTCATGTTTTAGTTAATAAGAATTTAGGTACTAGCTAGGACATAGTAGTCTTAACAGTTTCATGTACTTTGTTTGAATTGGGTTAATGGAACCATCTATTGATGCCCTCTTTTTGGTATGAACTCTGTTTTTTTATCGTCTTTCTTTCATTTATGTTTCTATTGTTTATAATTTTGTTGTGTACTGTTTGGCAAGGTTTTTAAAATTTATGCTCGTAAGACTTATTTCCTTTCTTGGCATGGGAACCCTTTGTACTCTTATTTGTGGTTTGTACTATCTTGCAGGCCTTATAGATTTAGGAGATGCCAATTAAGGGAGTGGACAATATTTCTTGAAAGTATTAAAATTATTAATAGTAATGTGTCTTTTAAGGCTATGCAGGCCAATGTTTCTTCTACTTTTTGATCTGAAAGGGATCTTGATCCTAGACATTGTTTTTACATTTTTATGTTCCAGCCATGGAGCATAGATGTAGACCTCCCCACATGAAAAGAACAACAATGCATAGGCTCAACAAGAAAAAACCTCTCTTTGAATTCTTATTGCATCCACGTAGAGTCCATATTTTCTAAACTTTCCAGATAAAATACTTAAACATTTGTGTACAATATTATTTTTCTTATACAGGATTCGTATAAGAACTGTGCTAGTGCTCTTCTCAATGAACCAGAGGAATCTGGCCAGATCTACTTATTACATTCTCTCTGGAATGAAAAAAAAAAGGGGTGCAATAAGGTAATTAATTTGTTTCCAAAAAAAAAAAAAAAAAAAAAAAAAAAAAAAAAAAAAAAAAAAAAAAAAAAAAAATTTCTATGAATGAATATGAGTTGGTTTTTTAAATGTTTTATTGATGTTTTTTCTGGAAACTTGTAGCTATAGAGGCCTCCCTCCCCCTCGGAAAGAGCCCAAGTGCATTCTGTTATCATCTCAGATGTTCTCTTCTGAAGGTGATGGAGACCTGTTGTGGATATTTAATTGAAGGATTTTGAAACCTCCAATGTTGTTTTAAGGAGACATTGAATTATGTATCTGTTTTCCTAACAGATGGTATAACAAGTGATTCATCGTTTGCTGCTGGTGAAAGGATGTGTGAATTGGTCAAGGTTTGTGTTGGTACTCTATAAAAAATTTACGATGTTGTAAGATAGATGATTATACTGGACCATCCATGAAGCTCAATATCTCAGTATTTTTGTCATTGGTCTCTGAATCTTGAATAAAGAAGTAAAAAGAGAACGTTATAGTTTATTCATCAAATACATAAGCACATCAGATGCATTTGTCTTATGTGGCCCCTTGTGGTACCTGAAACATTGTTCTGGCGGCTAATCTTTATCATACTTCAGGTATTTGTGCTTCAACATCAACTTCAAATTTTCTCCGTTGGTAGATCTTTGCCTGAGAAACCTCCTATTAACCCTCCAGCTGATATTTTTGAAAATTCCCGTGCACAAAGTGCTGGCGTAGATTCCTCAGGTCCAAAGCTTGGCACTGAGCTAAGGCTTGGTCAGTTCTCAATCCTGCACATATTTGTAACTATAAGAAAGTTTTATAGTACATTATGACCTGTACATGTTAATTTAATTTTCTGACAGCCATCATACACTTCAACTTCATATGAAATATTTTATTTCTTTAACCCAACATGGAGTATTTCTTGATTAATTTCTGTTGCTACCATATGCAGTTGATGCTGTGCCTTGTAGAATTGCGTTTGAGAGGGGTAAAGAACGTCATTTTTGCTTTCTAGCAATCTCTTTGGGTGCATCTGGGTGGGTTGTTTTAGCTGAAGAGTTACCCTTAAAGGAGCCTTATGGAGTTGTCCGTATGGTTGCACCTTTGGCTGGTACCGATGTATGTTTATAGCTGTAGTGCTTCATTTTCCTATTTTGATTTCACATTTTTGTGTAGCATTTATAGCATCAATGCTTCCTTTGCGTTTGTTTATATTCAATCTTATGGTTTTCTTAAGCTTAGAATATGTTCAGTGTGTATATTATTTCTGTGGTACTCTCTTTACAGTTCATATTGGTAAACAGTACCAGATGTTTTCTGTGGAAGGTTTGTAATAATGACTTAGTTTATTTATTATTTTGAATAATTTCAGACTGCTATAGTTTCACATGTATCTAATCTTTTCTTGTCGTTGCTTTCAGCCAAAAGTTGACGATAAGCATTCAAGATGGATGCACTTGCGGATCCGTCCATCCACTTTCCCCTTTGTGGAGCCTGCTAGATATGGTGCCTACGGGAAAGCGAGGACAAAAGCTTTGGTTGATGGCAGATGGACCCTAGCATTCAGGGATGAAGAATCTTGCAACTCTGCTTTGTCTATGATTTTGGAGGAGATAAGCCTACAAAGCAATGAGGTGGAGAGAAGACTAAAACCTTTACTTGACCTTGAAACCATTGTAGAATCTTCAAGCTCTTCTCTAGGTCCTCCTAAGGCTACCTGTTCTTATTCAACACTTTCCAATTCTTTATAGGTCTCCAACGTTCTCGAGTTTCCCAATAATAGTTTGCTATACTCACACTCTATCCTTTTTCAAACCTAGTCCCAATTCGAGATTCGAGATCAATATGCACACACCCTTGTATATTGCACCGTTGGGCGTGTTGGTGAGGGGGTCAAAGACCAAGAAGTGAGTTATTTATGGGGGTGGGAATATTTAGTCACCCTTTGTATATTGTTCAAACAACCTTAGGCATACCCAAAATGTAGAGTAGCACCGGGATTTTTGTACCATTCTTTGTATAGTAGCTTTCCACTTGTCCTGATTATTGAGTTTATCCGCTTTTTCTTCTCATTCTTTAGCAGCTCCTCTAACCCTAGGCTTTTACTTCCATAATTTTGTTATACCTGTAACAACATTGTATAAATGAGGTGATTTCTATAGTGAAGGCTTTTTGTGCATTTGTTTTCGTATGGGTGTTCTTTAAAGTGGGGCGTCTGTAGAGACTGAAAAATAATCCGATGCCACAGATTTTGATGATAAAACTAAAGTGAAAAAGCGGAGACCCAGGTGATTGAAAATTTCGTCAGTGAGGAAAATGAATTACAGCCCTACTCCTGAAATTTCCAGTTTCACCTTCTCTTTCATTCAATCATTCATTTGTACAAGAAAAAAAAGATTCATCTGCCTTAGCTACACCTTCTCTCAAGACTCGAGCACTTTCCAACTGATTCATCTGCTCCTCTTTGAATAATCAAATTTATTTCGCTCTCATCTGCTTGGATGCAATGCTTTAATTTCTCTCTCTTCTCTTTACCAATGCCATCTACAGTAATAATAGCTAGGCAGTCTTGTTGGTTGCTAATGCTTTGTGCCTCGTATTATATTACTTATCTTCTTATGAATTTTACATGGGCTTGTGATATTAGATAATAGCATGGACTAGTGGCATGCATCAATAGCCCATGTAAAGTTAGATAAATTTTCCATCCATTTTTGTGCACACCTTCTCCTTTGAAAAGTTCATTTTTGCTCTGTTTGTTTTTTCTTAAAATGAGTTTGGGATCTTTTAAAAGTATTATTTGGGAATTCTAAATCTATTTTCAATTTTGGTTTTCATGCTCATATGATTGAGTGACCATGCTTCAAAACTTTCTTAGGGTTTGATCTTGAAAGCTATTGTTACAAGCTTTGAAGCCCCTTAAAATTTTTGGGGTGGAAACATAATTTTTACGAGTCGAAAATGAAAACGAGAAAGCTCTACAAGGACAAAAGTGAAAATTCATGTAAACTACATGAACGATTAGTGCAAATTGAAATAATAATAATTTTAATGCATCCGAGAGAAGCGTAAAATTCCACTGTTTTTTGATAATACAAAGAACAATGAAGTACAATTCTAATGATTATATGCCTTGCTCCTTTCCATTGTAACGATAAATAAATGCTCTTTAATTAACTTGCTACGTTTTTTCATAAAAACAATTTATTATGCTCTTAACATTGTTAATAATAATCGAAGATATTAATTAATGCCTCTTTTGGAAGCAATTATTGAACAAACAAAAGTGAGGGGCCTATTACACTACTAAAGAACGGCCTACCATGGAGGAAAATAAGACTCCCCATCATTACTAGACCTAACTAGTGATAAGAGAGATGATTCTCCACGAATTCTCTTCTAATAATAAGGGACACTCCTATTGAAGCAGTGAAAGGTAGATTAGCAAATAGCAACAAGACTATGACACTTGCAAACATTACAAAATTGAACCAATTAAACTTCATACTTTTCATTTACCGATATTTCGCTTCCCAATGCCAGATAAGGTCACATATTCGAATTCCAACAAATGACTCGATAACAGACTCATCAATATGATTAGCAAATATATTAGCATTGGGGAATGCTAGCAACCTTCTCTCTAACCTTCTCCTTTGGACCTTCTCTCATTTTTTGCTTGACATGTGTCATTCTCTTTACACTTAAAACAATGTCATTAATATATTATACAAGTTAACTTTTGCTTTCCAAGTTTACCCTTATTAAATGTATTCAATTTATCCACAAAAAAATTCACAATTTTCTTACCCATCTTATTAAATTTTTTTCAAACGTCAATTATTTTTTTTTAAAATGTCTGCTTTTTTAAAAAAGATGAAATGTCCTTTTTTTTAAAACACAAAGGACTTTTTTTTCTTTTTCTATCTAAACCCTTTGTGTTTTTTTTTTTAAAAAATTTAAAAAAGGGACATTTCCTCTTAAAATTAGATATTTTCTTTATAAAAATAATTGACGTTAGAAAAAAATTAATAAGATGGTAACATAGTTGTGAAATTTTTTTGGATAAGTTGAATACATTTAATAAGGGTAAACTTGGAAAGCAAAAGTTAGCTTGTATAATATATTAATGACATTGTTTTAAGTGTAAAGAGAATGACACGTGTCAAGCAAAAAAGGGAGAAGGTCCAAAAGAGAAGGTTAGAGAGAAGATTGCTAGCATTCCTCATTAGCATTACTACTACACTACTAGCTATTAGTCATTTATTTTTTTTTTTTTTTTTTTTTTTTTTTTTTTATATAATAGCATTACTATCAACTCGCTATTCATTTAACAATAGGTACCAAATTGAATCCCCCCTATCAGGTGGCATTATTACTGAAATTTAATAAAGATGGTGATGGTGTTTTCTCCTTTCTTTTGCTGACTCCCTCCCCATCTTATGAAAGGGTTTTTTTAAAATTTATTTTTGGCAATTAATAATGTTAATTATTTTATTTTATTTTGGGCCTTTTTCTCTTATTATGTTCCACTAATTGTATGGGCCATGTGAGTGTTATTATGGTCCCACTAATTGTATGGAATATATGTTCATCATTCCCCTATAAAGACCAGTCTTTTGATTACACTTCAACTTGGAAACTTTACTAAAGCAGGCCAAGAATTTAATTATCATATCATAAACTCAGAAATATGAAAAATATGATCATGTTGTATGATAGGAAGACAATCACCACATCCGCCGTTCGATACAATCATATGGTTTGCTATTATGAACCCTTTTAGGTCAAAGTAATCATATAGAATGGCAAGAAAAAAGAAAAAAAATTTGAACCATAAAGTTTCATTGGCTTGTAGTGGAGATTGGAGACTAATATTTGTTTTGTGAGGAAGCCCAATGAAATATGTATCATTACTCATTTTTTTCGTGGCAATAATGACCGACATATGTAGTCATTGATTGTGGTCAAAAGAGTAAGGGGGAAAAAGACAATGGTGGTGAGGTTATATAATGCTACAACACAAATAATTTCTTAAAGTTTGAAGATTAATTTCACGGTTACACTAACGAAGGGGTCAATGGTGTAAATATTCATAACTCTATATATGTGGTTGTAAATTGTTAATTTAAAAAAGTTGAGGACGGAACTGAGTACAAACTGTAATTAACCAACCCTAAAATTTTATTTAAAATATTATTTCTAGCTAATTATGTTATAGTTGATTCTCTCTCCCTTTAAAAGTTTTTTTTAAAAAAAAAATACCATTAATTAGAAAGGTCATATGGAGCAAAAGGTGATTGAGAAAAGCTTGGTGGTGACTGGTGAGTGGAAGTGGAACTCACCTCCCTAGGCTACAATCTTCCACTTTCATAATCTTGTATAGAATAGTCGAGCCTAATTTATTTTCTTATGAATGGGAGTTGTTGATGTCTCAAAAAGTAATCATTGCTCGAAGGACATGGGCATTCTTTTTCTCTCCCCCTTTCCCTAACAAATTCTTTATAATTAGTTGATATGTCATGAGGATTATACAAATAATTTAGTATTACGATGTAATGATGACCAAGATGAATGGTTGTACTCTTATCTTGCAAACCAGTGCAGGACCATACATAATTTTTAAGTGTAAAGTTTGTTAATGTCCATTAATGGTGTAATTAGTGTGTAAACAAAAAATTAATTTAATTTAATTTATTTATAATGCCACAGGAATCAAATCTCTTTACAGAGGATGGTGAGGGACGGCGGATTAGATAGCCTAGCTAGATAGATACACATACAGATTACATTTGTAAAGGAAAGATTTGCAATTTATATATGTATGTTTATTAATTTAAGTACTTCCTCAAAAGCCTAAAAAGGTTCTTTGTGGTATGGTGGTTGTGACTTGTGAATAAGCATGCTTGCTGAAAGGTTACGTTGGGATTTCACGGTTTCAATTTTATGATACGGCACCAATTCAATATGTATGCTTCGTACCCACCAGAACACACGCACCCCTCAGAACACACGCACCCCTAGATAGTTAGGAAGAGGGAGGGAGAGAGAAAATAGTCAAATTTGTTTTCTTCAATGAGTACTTTTTTATTTATTTATATTTTTGGTTATATTGATATTAAAAAGGACGATCTTTCGATTCGTCTAAATCGGAACATATTTAACCACCCTTCTTCGCCACTTAAGTTAGCTTTAAATTGTAAAGAACCCATTAGTGTAGAGGTTTAGAGCAATTACTCCTTTAGAAAAAGTCCTAGATTCGAGTCCTAGCATTCTTGAAGTGTGTGAGAGTTTAGTATATATATAAGTTTTCTTCACATTTTATATAGTTAAAATGCTTCTTTAGGAAGTACTTCTGATCATAAGCGCTTCTAGCCAAAATGCTTATATTATAAAAATGTTAAAATTATCATAAAAAATCCAAGAGTTTACTGGAAAAGCACTTAGGACTGCTTCCCAAAGAAACACATACTAGGTGCTTCTCCATAAAGAGTTTCTAGATCCATAAGCACTTTTGCCAAAAGCGCTTTTACCCCTTCTATAAGCACTTCCAAAGAGACCCTAGGATTTTCGGCCTCCTCTCTAACAATACCTATTCTTCTGAGAGATTTGGGGACTAAACGAGTTTAGGTCCTCGGGAGCTTTAGGCTTTAATGTGTGAGAAAGTTTTGAGAGTATTGGGGTTTTGGATTTTGACATTAAAGAGTTGTTGGAAATCTTTGCAATTGCTTTTGCTTATTGGGTAAGTATACCCCCAAAAAAAAGTGTGTTCCTTCTTTTTCTTTGCATTTCTTATACTTCTGCTGCATTGTTTGTGTGTTTTGTGTGAATCTTTTCACAATAATATATATTTGAAATCTTTGAATTATTTGCTATGAGAGCACAAGAAGCTATGCTTTTGGAGATAATCTTTGGTCCTTATAATTTGGTGAAAAATAAAATGAAGGGGGAGAACAAAATTAATTAGTTTGCAGTGGAAGATGGAAAAACAAAATATGGAGAAAACAGTGTGAATTAACAAGGAAAGAAAGAAAAAAAAACCCCACATCCTATTTAGAAAATTAGCAGTTGTTACAGAAGCAGACAATATGGCCAGTTTTGTTCTTGAGAGAGGCATATATAGAATATAGCTCTCACTCAAGAAATTTGGATTTTCTTAGGAAGACAAGAACCCAAGAAACCCTCCAAAATGCCTTCTTCTTTGTCACCCAAACAGAGCCTTACAAGTATACCCTCTTTCCCGCTAAGTTTAACCGCCCTCAACCTTGTTTGAAAAATGTCTTTCAGCCATTTCTCAAACAAGCTATTGGGAAAATAACCAGATCCATTACAAATCCCCTCTAACACCCTCTTATCCACACTAAAACTAACCACGTTATGCTTCCCATATACCTCTTCAAAACACCCTTCAATCTTGGACATGAAGAGCTCGCTTATCTCTCGATCTCTAGCCGGACTTCGATTGAAAACAAACATGTTCTCGATAGATTCGAGGAACCCATGTGGGGTTTGGAGATCGGTGGTAGTTTCGCGAGTCAAGTCACTTGAAATGGGACTCAGCTCCCCTGCTTTGTCTTCAATTTCATCATCCTCTCCAGCCATGAGGTTGAGATCAAGGGTGTTGAAGCTTGATTGCCTTGAGAAGTCCTTCTTGCTATTCACATTCTCAACAGCAACCACACTTAGATCTTCCTTCTCTTCAATTCTTGGAGTCTTGGTCTTGATTTGTAGCTCCCACTCAGCCTTTCGCTTGTGATCGAAGTTAACTCCCCCAAAACTTGGACTAGTACTATGTTTTTCGTCAACCTTCAATGTCATTTGGATTATAGATTTCAGGTACTTTGCCTTGTCTTCATATCTTGTGGAGTCACCCTTAGTCAAGATGAATATGGCTTGGCCTAAATTCCCTTCTCTTCTACTGACTTCTCCGAATTTTCGTGTTTCAAAACCATCAGCTAAAAATTTCAAGAACTGGGTGTCAGCCAAGTCAACATCTTCTACCAGCACGACAAGTTTCTCATTGGATTTCAAGGCTCTTCCTAGGACTTCTGCTCTTGGGTTCATCTCATTGTCTCTTTTGTTCATGTTGAAGTGGAGAAGTGAATCAGTAGAACCCATAACTAGTTCTGCAATTGCCTGCGCCAACCTTCTTTTTCCAATTGAGTCATTCCCCTGAATCAGCAACCAAGTCTCCTGCCGGGACGATTTGGAGTCAATGATGGCTTCTACTATTGAAGGAATGGATTCTGATTGCCAAGGAACATTCTCTTTCAATAGCTTACACATGTCAGCTCTCTGCATTGTTCTTTCACTTCTTTTTCTTTCCACCGATTTCCCTGAATCAGAAAACACAGAGTTGCCAAGAGCAAGGGTGATCTTTACTTCCTTGCCTTCAGTGCTTTTCAGAGAATCCAAACTTGGTTCCACCACTTGATTTTTTTGGACCCCATTATTGAAATTGAACTCAATTGTGCACGATTGTTGTCTCCTGAATCGGGGCACGAGATTAGAGCCATGGGTGGGTTCTGAAGCTGGATCATGACCAAAGGAGATTGAATTCAAATCCGGGGAGACCCCATTTCGGGTAGACCACCAAGGGTATGTTGAAGCATAAGAGTAGTTCTTTCCAACTAAGCCTTGATTGTTGTACAAATTAGCAGAGCTCAAATGATTCTGAACTGTATGCCTTCCTTGGTGCTGCAGACTGTAACATAATCTGTTCCACTTTCTCCTCAACTCAGCCACTTCATCCTGAAAATTATAATGATATATCAGAATTAAATTAAAGAAAAATAATAATAAATCAATCTTGCTGGCTCAGTTATCACTAGGTTTCTTTTTTTCTTTTTCTAAAGTTGTGATCCATAAGTCAAAAAGTTCTTTCACAAATGTGAAATGGTACCTTTTGACGGGCTTCGGTGCCATGTGGTTGCAGCCAGGCAGGCAATTTCTGCTGGCCAGATTTCAGCTGCTGAGCTTCTTTTTCATAATTTGAAGTGCATTCTTCACAGCAAGTGATGTTATGATCTTGTTCATCTTTTCTGTTGAATGGTTTTGGTTCTAGCACTTCAGATGGGCTCTGAGAGAAGATTATTCTTGAGTCATGGACACTGTCAAACATATAAAATGCAACACACGTCAGCTTCTGTAAATAGCAGCTTCATTTATCACTGCTATATCAAGATCAAGTATTTAATTAATATGAAGCAGCTATCTAAAACTAAAAAAACAGAATTCTATTTTGCTAATACAACTGTTTGAAGAACACGCTTGATAAAGAATATAGTATACATTGGACAGATGCAATTATCTCGAGAACAAATTAGCTGCAACGGGGACATCTCAATAATGCTATGCTACATGGAAATGTTATCACGCATGTCATAGTGCTATTGGTCCGTTTCATGGAATTCTTTCTCCATTATCTCAGACATCTGTACACCTTTGTACTTTTATGTTAGTTTTTTTTTTGGCCCCTTGTCAATGGGGACAAATTCATTTAACTGAAAAAATATATATATATATTTATTTTGCTTTTAAGTAACTATAATGCTCTTAAGGGTTCTCCAAAATAGTTTGCTACATGGAAATGTTATCACGCATGTCATAGTGCTATTGGTCCGTTTCATGGAATTCTTTCTCCATTATCTCAGACATCTGTACACCTTTGTACTTTTATGTTAGTTTTTTTTTTGGCCCCTTGTCAATGGGGACAAATTCATTTAACTGAAAAAATATATATATATATTTATTTTGCTTTTAAGTAACTATAATGCTCTTAAGGGTTCTCCAAAATAGTTTGCTTAGTTAAGTTGGAACTTGCAGAGTCCTATTCCTTTAAGTAAGACAACCAAAATAAACAGAAACAGTTCTTTATTTTGAAATGTAAACAGGGTTTCTGATTTTTTTTATTTTTTTGTTTTGTTTATTAAAGGTGAACAAAATAAAACAAAACAAAAGAAAAAAGAAAAAACAGACCTTGTAAACTTTTGTTTTTGTTTTTTTCCATCTTAAACATCTATCAGTGAAAACTGTAATTTTGATCAGTAGCTTATACAACCTGACAAAACAAAGAGAAAAGAAAAGGACACCGGTTCGTTCGTATATCTGTCTCCCTTTGCCTAAGTGGTTCTGATTTCATGCAGACCATGTAACAGAATAGTACAAAACATTAAAGCTTCAAGAACTGATCTATGGAGGACTTATGCATCATCTATCAATAACAGACATGAAATAATAATAATAATAATATTATTATTATTAAATACAGCAAGAGATGATGATTTACCTGGAACCATGGAGGCTCAAACCAAGTCCACCTGATGGAACAGAAACAGCTTGAAGACACCATTGGATCTCAAGAGGTGGTTGCCTCATTTGGCACCTCATGTATGTCTGGTAACTTGCAGTTGCCATCAACCAAACCTTTGGCTTTGAGCTCGAGTTTGAGCTATTTTCATAGTCTGAGACCAACCTTGAAATTTCTGCAACTAAATGCTCAACTGGGCTATAACCAGTTGAGGCTTGATCTCTTCTCTCATCATCATTAATAGTCCATTTCAAGTCTCCTGTGTAAATGATAGCACCTCCTCCTCCTCCTCCTGCTGCACCTCCACCTGATGCAAGAGAGGAGTCTATATTTCTTTTCAGCTCTGAAAGATGTGCTTCAATATCTTCTCTCTTCATGAACCTCAGAGAAACTGGTGAGAATTGGAACTTGATGAAATGGGTTGATTTCAGTTCCTCAGGAACTTGTAGGCCTCTTTCTATCCTCCCCATGACCTCAGAAACAAGGCCTTCAGTTATGGACATAGAATCACCAACTATCACAGTGTTCCTCTTCTTCTTCCTCAACAAGACCTCAAACACCAACTTGATATCTTCCTTAGAAGCAGAGTGCTCTGTGGAAGTAGTAGTGGTACTGGTGGGGTTGATCAATGAAAGTTTTGTCTTTTGTGGGGAAAAAAGAACTGGGTTTTGCTCACAAGTGTAAGACAAGAAATGAGTTTGCCAAAAGTTACCAGGAATATTATTATTTTGATGGTGATGATGATGATGATGATCAGTGGGAGGAGAAGGTGAACAAGGAGAAGAGAAAACCCCACCAGAGCTACTATAACACTGAAAAACAGAAGAGGTTGATGTGTCCTCTAAGTTGTTCTTGACATTAGTGCTAGAGAAACCAGCTTCTCTCATAACCCTGCTGACACTTGGGTCATCAAGGATGGAGATGATAAGCTGCTCCAACTCAACTTTGATGGTTAAAAGTGGCTGCTGCTGCTGTTGTTCTATGCAGCCCCTTCTCTGGTGGGCTTGTGCTCTCTTGAGTGCTGCAATCAGAGCATTGGAGAGAGAGGGCTGGCCATGGAGCAGAGGGCCAGGAGTTGTTGGGAGCCTGTTGAGAGCCACATTGAAGCAAAGCTCAAGAGCTCTGCATTGGAGAGGATGAGAAGTTTGGTGTGGCTGAGATTTGAGACAAGCCCTCCTCAAAAGACTGGTCCTTGAGCTGAGCAAAGTGGCAGCCACATGAAGAGGAGTGACCTGAGCATGGCCTCTCCTCCTTGCCAAGCTGAGAGAGTGCTTCAAAACTGAAGCAGCCTCCGCTGTGAGGGTCTGCTGAACCGCACAAGTTCCTGAGCGCATCACTGGACCAAAACCCACCCCCCAACCCACCCCTTAGTTTGTGACAACTTATCTTCAGAACCAGAATATCACTAGTTTTCTTTTTTCCTTCTCTTATAATCCCCCTCTTCCTCAACACCACCCCCACCAACTATTAACCTGAGAAGAAGAAGCTAAGGAAAAAAAATGGAACTTTGGAAACTACTATCACACACCACCAGCTCAAGTAGAAGTAGAGAGAGAGAGAGAGAGAGATAGTGAGTTTTAGAAAGATGAGCTTTCAGCTGATAGAAGGGAGTTTAGTTGAGCTTTAGAGAAAACCAGGCTAGACTAGGCCACCTTCTTTATACTCCCTGCTCTTGAGTTTTCTTTTTATTTTAGTACTATTTATGTTTTCTTTTTTTGTGATTAGCTTTTGTTAGCTTTTCATTTCCACTCCATTGCTTCTTTCTCTCTCTTCTGTTCAGAGTTAACAGTACTGCGCCATCTTTTTATCACCCATTCTTATGTCATTAAGATTTTTGTTTTTGGAGACAATTAGTATAAAAAAAGTAACTTTTTATAATCATTTTCATCTGTTGGGACTTGCAAATCTCAATATACATGGTAAGTTTTAATGGCATATGATGCACTTATATATATATCTATATATCAAATAATTTTTTCCCTCATTCATTATGATCATCAAAAGCTGCAAAAGGAAGATTTCAATCCTACCCTTACTCTTTTTTTTTCTTTGTTACTTCAATGATAATAGTATCAATGTGCTTCATAAATATTCACAACAAGAATAAAAAAATCTTAGGATATATACTATATAGTAACAGTATCAAGCCCTTTCTGCTGTGGAAGATGGTATCATTTTTATGCAAATGGGATTTCATCAAAAGGGTCCATTACATGGGATGGGACCCAAAATTCAAATTTTTATCGTGGCACAAGGAGAGAAAGAGAGCTTCCCTCCTTTTTACACATCAGCCTTTGAATGGACAGACAAAGCCAGCAGAAATTCAAAAACAGTACTAAAGGGGAAAGGTGGAAAGAAGCCAGCTGAGTGTGTGATGAAAGATAAAAAGGCCACACTCCTATTTTATATTTTATTTCATTGTTTTTCCCTTCCAAATTTTCCTTTCTCATGTTTATCATTTGTTCTTTAGATGCATGACAGATATGTACAAATATTGGCTTGTTCTTAATCTTAAACATAGAGATAGAGGAGAGAGAGAGAGAGAGAGGAGAAAAAGAAAGGAGCCTCTCAATCCCTTCACCTTAATCCTCGTCAGAGACAGCATTTATTCCTCAATTACCCAAAAAGCACCCTCTGGCTGCGCTACATGCATTAGCTTCTCAGGCTCGGGGCTCTCAGTTTTAAAAAAAAAAAAAAAAAAAAAAAAAAAAAAAAAAAAAAAAAAAAAAAAAAAAAAAAAAAAAAAAAAAAAAAAAAAAAAAAAAAAAAAAAAAAAAAAAAAAAAAAAAAAAAAAAAAAAAAAAAAAAAAAAAAAAAAAAAAAAAAAAAAAAAAAAAAAAAAAAAAAAAAAAAAAAAAAAAAAAAAAAAAAAAAAAAAAAAAAAAAAAAAAAAAAAAAAAAAAAAAAAAAAAAAAAAAAAAAAAAAAAAAAAAAAAAAAAAAAAAAAAAAAAAAAAAAAAAAAAAAAAAAAAAAAAAAAAAAAAAAAAAAAAAAAAAAAAAAAAAAAAAAAAAAAAAAAAAAAAAAAAAAAAAAAAAAAAAAAAAAAAAAAAAAAAAAAAAAAAAAAAAAATCATTCATTTGTACAAGAAAAAAAGAGATTAATAATGCCTTAGCACCTAAACCTATCTCTCAAGCCTCGCAAGCACTTTCCAACTGATTCATCTGCTGCTCCATTGATGAATAATCAAATTTATTTCGCTCCTATCTGCCTTGGAAGATGGCCATGCCTTTAATTTATAATCTCTTCCTCTTACAAATGCCATATACAGCTAATAATAGATAGCAGTCTTGGTGGCTTGCTAATGACTTTGTGCCCCGTCGCCCCCTATTATCTACTTACCCCTACCTATTTTATGAATTTTACATTGGGCTCAGCCGTCCCCCCGCACTATTAGCCCACTAATAGCATGGACTAGTGTAGATGCATTCCAACTCCAGCCCCATTGGTAAAGTTAGATAAAATTTTCCATCCACTTTCTTTCCGCTGCACCCCCACCCTTCTCCTCCTTGAATGTCATTTTTGCTCCCGTCCCCTGTTTTTATCTTAAATGAGTTTGCGGATTCTTTGAACGTATTATTTGGGCAATTATAAATTATTTTCAAGTTTGGTTTCATCGCTATATGATGCAGTGACCATGCTTTTTTTTTTCCCAAACTTTCTTAAGGGTTTAATCTTCGAAAGCTATTGTTACAAGCTTGAAGCCCCTTAAATTTTTTGGGGGCCGCCAGTAAACATAATTTTTACGCATGTCGGGAAAATGAAAACAGAGAAAGCTATAAGGACAAACAAGTGAAAATTCATGATAAACTACATGCAACGATTATGCAAATTGAAATAATAATAATCCTCTAACCCGCCACTCGAGAGAAGCAGCCTCAAAATCCACTCTGTGTGTGCACAGTAATTTACAAAGAACAATGAAGCTACAATTCTAAGGATTATATGCCTTGCTCCTTTCCATCTGCTAACGATAACCACCAGAACATGCCTCTTTAATTCCACTTGCTACAGCTTTCTTTCATAAAAACAATTGATTATGCACTTAACATAGGTAATAATAATCGAAGATATTAATTAATAGCTCTTTTGCAAGCAATTATGCAACAAACAAAAGTGATGCCGGGCCTATTACACTACTAAAGAACGGCCTACCATGGGAGGAAAATAAGACACCCATCATTACTATTGACCTACTAACTAATAGTGAAAGCGAGATGATTCTCCACGATTCTCGTTAATAATAATAAGGGCACTCATATTGAAGTACATGTGAAGGTAAATAGCCACATTAGCCACAAAGACTATGACACTTGCAACATTACAAAATTGAAACCCAATTAAACTCTCATACTTTGCATTTCATTCACGAATATTTCGACCTTCCCCAATGCCAGATAAGGTCACATATTCGGAATTCCACAACACTGCACTCGATAACAGATAATCAATAATGATTAGCAAATATCTTAGCATTGCCGGAGAAGATAGCAACCTTCTCTCTAACTTCTCATTTAGGACCTTACTCCAATTTGTTAGCCACTTGACATTATTCTCTTTAACCTTAAACAATGTCATTAATATTATTAGAACAGTTCAACTTTTGCTTTCCACACGATCTTACCCTTATTAATGGATTCAATCTCTATCCACACAAACGAAATCCACAATTTCTTCCCATCATTAATTAAATTTTTCAACGTCAATATTTCTTTTTTTTTTTTTTTTAAAATGGCTGTTTTTTAAAAAAAGAAGGAATATGTCTGTTATTTTAAAAAACAAAGGACTTTTACTTTTCTACGTATAACCCTTGTGTTTTTTTTTTAAAAAAATTTAAAAAGGCGACATTTCCTCTTAAAAATTAGAATATTTTCTTATAAAAAATAATTGACGTTAGAAACAAAAATTAATAAGATGAGACTGAACATAGTTGTTGAAACTTTTTGGATAAGTTGAATACATTTCATAAGGGTACAACTGCGCAAAGAAAAAGTGAGCTTGTATAAATATATTAATGAATTGCTTTAAAGTGTAAACGAGGAATGACACGTGTCAAGCCAAAAAGGAAGAAGGCACTCCAAAAGAGAAGGTTAGAGCAGAAGTAGTTGCTAGCAGTTCCTCTATTCGCATTACTACCAACTAGCTATTAGTTCCCCGGTATATTTTTTTTTTGCTTGTAATATAATAGAATTACCTATCAAATCGCTATTCATTTAACATAAGGGGGTACCAAATGGACACCCCCGTCACCCCCGTATCAGGTCCTTTTTTTTTTTATTTTGTTTTTTAACGCACGTGCATTATTAACTGACCAATTCTACATTAAAAGATGGTGCATGAATGTTTTATCCGGATATCGTCCTTGAGGACTCATCCCATATTATGAAAGAGGTTTTTTTTAACAATGTATTTTAGGGCAATTAATAATGTTAATTATTTTATTTTAGTTTGCGGCCCCCCTTTTTTCTCTTATTATGTTCCACTATTGTATGGCCCATGTGAGTGGTATTATGGTCCACATAAGATGTATGGAGAATATAGATGCTTCAATATTCCCCTATAATAAGACAGGACTTATTGATTACACTTTCACTTAAGAGAAACTTTACTAAAGCATGGCCAAGAATTTAATTATCCTATCATCAAACTCAGAATATATGAAAAATAGAGCCATGTGTATGATAGGAAGACAATCACCACATCGCCGATTCGATCACAATCATATGGTTCGCCTATTATGAACCCTTTTAGTCAAAGTATCATATACGAATGAGCAAGAAAACACCAGAAAAAAATAATTGAACAGAAAGGTTTCATTGGCGTGTAGGGGAGAGATTCGACGACCTAATATTTGTTTTTGTGAGCGAAAGCCCAAGAAATATGATATAATTAATCATTTTTTTCGTAGAGCAATAATGACCGCATAATGTAGTCATTGAATTGTGCCAGTACAAAGACGATAAGGGGCCAGGAAAAAGACAATGGTGTGGTGAGGTTATAATAATGACTACAACACCAATAATTTCTTAAAGTTTGCAAGATTATTTCACGGTTAAACTAACGAAACGGGTCAGTATGCGTGTAAATGTCAGTGATAACTCTATATCTGTAGAGTGTAAATGGCTTCATAAAAAAAGTTGAGGACTGCGAACTGAGTACAAACTGCTAATGAACCAACCCATAAATTTTATTTAAAATATATTTTAGCTAATTATGTTATAGTTGATTACTCTGCCCCTTAAAAGTTTTCTTTTTTTTTTTAAAAAAAAAAACCAATAATAGAAGGTCATATGCGAGCAAAAAGGTGGAGTTGAGAAAGCTTGCTGTGTCGTGACTGGTGAGTGAGAAGGAGAACTCACCTCCTAGGCTTATACAATCTCACTTTCATAATCTGCTATAGAATAGTCGAGCCTAATTTATGTTTAAGTATGAATGGCGCAGTTGCGAAGGAGTTGTTGTTTTTTTTTTAATGTCCTCAAAAAGAATAAGTAGCCTCGAAGGACAAGGGGCATTCCTTTTTCTCTAACCCCCTTGCCTAACAAATTCTTATCATTTAGTTGAATATCTGTCTTGAGGATTATACCAAAATTAATTTAAGATCGATGTAATGATGACCAAGATGAATGCGTATGTACTCTTATCTTGCCCCAAACCAGGCAGGACACATGACATAATTTTAAGTGTAAAGTTGTTAAGTCCATTAATGGTAAGGTAATTAGTGCTGTAACAAAAAATGAAATTTAATTTAATTTATTTAATAATGCCACAGGAATCAAATCTCTTACAGAGGATGTGAGGCGACGGGCGGGATTATTTAGATAGCCTAGCTTAGATAGATACACATACAGATTATAATTTGCACCCCTAAAGCGAAAATGATTTGCCACCAATGTCATATATGTTATATGTTTATTAATTATAAGTAACTTCCTGAAAAGCCAAAAAAGAGTTCTTGGATGTTATCGGTGGTCTGCTAGACTGGTGAATAGCATGCTTGCTGCTGAAAGCGTTACGTTGGGATTTCACGACGTTTCAATTTTATGAACGGCACCAATTCCATATGTATATGCTTCGTACCCAACAGAACACAAGCAGCACCTCAGAACACACGGCACTTCCCTAGATAGTTAGCGAAGAGGGATGGGACTAGAGGACAGACGAGAAATAAGATAAATTTGTCGTCTGCTAACTGAGTACTTTTTTATTTATTTATATTTTTGGTTATATTAGATATAAAAGGACGCAACCGCTTTCGATTCCGTACTAAATCGACTCGAACATAATTGAACCACCCTTCTTCGCCCACGTAGTTAGCTTTAAATCGGTAAAGTGAACCATTAGTGTAGAGGATTTCTAGAGCTATACTCCTTTAGAAAAAAGTCTAGATTCGAGTCCTAGCCATTCCTTGAAGTATAGTTGAGAGTTTCGTATATATATAAGTTTTCTTCACATTTAATATAGTAAAATGCTTCTTCTTTAGAAGTACTTCTGATCATAAGCCGCTTCTAAGCCAAAATGCCCTGTCCCTTTCATATTAAAAAATGTTAAAATTATCATAAAAATCCAAGAGCTTACTGGCATAAAGCACTTAGGACTGCTTCCAAAGAAACAGCATACTGAGGATGCTCTCCATAAAGAGTTTCTAGATCTCAAAGCCACTTTTCAAAAATGCGCTGTTACCCCTTTATAAGCACTTCCAAAGAGACCCTAGGATTTTCGGCCTCCACTTCTAACAATCCGAGTCATCTGAGAGATTTGCGGAACTAAACGCAAGTTTTAGGCCTCGGGAAGCTTTAGGCTTTATGTGTGAGTGAAAGTTTGAGAGTACGGTTGGGTGTGTGGATTTTGACATTAAGAGATTGTTGGACATTCTTGCAATTGCTTTGCTCCTGGTTAAGTATCCCCCCAAAAAAAAGTGTGTTCGTTCTTTTTCTTTTGGCATTTCTCTATCTTTGCTGCTTGTTTTGTGTTTTGGTGTTGAATCTTGTCACAATATATTATATATTGCAAATATCTTTGATTATTGCTGATGATTGAGCACAGAGAAGCTATGATTATTGGAGATAAGCTTTGGTCCTATAAAAATTTTGGTATGAATGAAAACAAAATGAAGAGGGGAGAACAAAATTAATTATGTTTGCAGTGCGGAAGATGGAAAAACAAAATTGGAAGAAACAGGAGTGTGAATTTAACATAGCGCAAAGCAAAGAAAAAAAAACCACATCCGTATTTAGTAAAAATTAGCAGTTGTTACCGAAGAACGCCAGACAATATGGACAGTTTTTTCGATTCTTTTGAGAGATGAGCATATATAGAATATTAGCTCTCACTCAAGAAATTGGGAGTTTCTTAAGGAAAGACAAGAACCCAACGCAAACCCTCAAAAAATGCCTTCTTCTTTCGTCACCCACAAAAGAGACTTACAAGTTATACCCTTTCCTCCCGATAATTTAACGGCTACCCTCAACCTTGTCTTGAAAAAGGGCTTTCCAGCACAGTCTCTCAAACAGAGCTATTTTTACCGGAGAAATAAACCAGACCATTACAAATCCCTCTAAACCCTCTATATCCACACCTAAACTAACCAAGTTATGCTTCCCCATAGACCTCTACAAAACAACCTTCAATCTGGACATGAAGAGACGATTATCTAATAGAATCTCTAGCAGCGACTATCGATTGAAAACCAAACATGACTATCTCGATAGATTCGAGGGAACCCATGTGGAGGGTATGGCGGTCTGGAGATCGGGCATGGTAGTTTTCGCGAGTCACGGTACACTTGCAAATGGGACTCAGAGCTCCCCTGCCCTTTGTTCTTCAATTTCATCATCCTCTCTACATGAGGTGAGATCAAGGGTGATTGAAGCTTAGATTGCCCTTGAGAAGTTCCTTCTTTAGCCTATTCACATTCAGTCAACAGCAACCACACTTAGATCTTCCTTCTCTTACAATTCTTGGAGTCTTGAGTCTTGATTTGTAGCTCCCAAAAGCCGTTCGCTTTGTGGATCGAAGGTATAACTTCCCCCAAAACTCTGGCTAGTACTATGTTTTGCGTCAAAATTCAATGTAATTTAGGATTATAAGATTTCAGGTACTTTGCATTGTCTTTCCTATCTTGTCGCGAGGCCACCCTTAGCATGGCAAGATGAATATGCAGCTCTGCCTCTAAAATCCTTCTCTTCTACTGACTTCTTCTCCGAATTTTCGTGCTTTCTAAAAATTGTGTCTTACGCAAAGCTTTCTCTCATTGGATTTCAGGCTCTTCAGAGGAACTTCTGTCTTTTCTGGCTCGTGGGGTTCATCTTGTGATCTCTTTTGTCATGTTGAAGTTGAGAGTGAATCAGTAGAACCCATAACTAGTATCCCCCCAATTTGCCTGCGCAAACCTTCCTTTTTCGAAGTGAGACTTCCCCTTGACTCCGCACACCCACGTCCTCCATCTCCACTGCCGGGACGATTTGGAGTAATGATGGCTTCTCTACCTATTGACAGGAAAGGATTCTGAATGGCCACCCAAGGAACAGTTCTTTCAATGCCTTACACATGATACGCTCTCGGCAGGTTTTTCCACCACTCTTTTTGTCTTCTTTCCACCGATTTCCCTGAAGCAGGAAACACGAGTGCCCAAGAGCAGCGGATCGTACTTCCTTGCCTTCAGTGCCTTTTCAGAGAATTCCAAACTTGGTTCCCCACTTGAATTTTTTTGGCACCCCATTATGAAATTGCACTCACATTGTGTGCCACGATTGTGGTCCCTGAAATCTGGCCCGGCACGCGAAGATTAGGAGCCCATGGGGTGCGTTTCTACGAAGCTGGATCATGACCACGGTGAGATTGAAATTCACACCGGGGAGACCCCATTTCTGGTAACCACCCCGTGATGTTGCAGCATAAGAGTCTTCTTTCCAACTAAGCCTGTTGTGTTTACAAATTAGCAGAGCCTCCAACTGTTCGAACTTATGCCTTCCCGCCTTGGTCGCATGCACGCAGACATGTAACATCATCTGCTCCACTTGTCCTCCTCACTCCCACTCCGCTCCCAAGGCACTTCATCCTGAAGACTTATAATGATATATCAGAATTAAAATAAAGAAAAATAATAATAAATCAATCTTGCTGGGCTCAGTATCACTAGGTTCTTTTTTTCTTTTTCTAAAGTTGTGATCCATAAGTCAAAAGTTCTTTCACAAATGTGAAATGGTACCTTTTGACGGGCTTCGGTGCCATGTGGTTGCAGCCAGGCAGGCATTTCTGCTGGCCAGATTTCAGCTGCTGAGCTTCTTTTTCATAATTGAAGTGCATTCTTCACAGCAAGTGATGTTATGATCTTGTTCATCTTTTCTGTTGAATGGTTTTGGTTCTAGCCACTTCAGATGGGCTCTGAGAGAAGATTATTCTTGAGTCATGGACACTGTCAAACATATAAAATGCAACACACGTCAGCTTCTGTAAATAGCAGCTTCATTTATCACTGCTATATCAAGATCAAGTATTTAATTAATATGAAGCAGCTATCTAAAACTAAAAAAACAGAATTCTATTTTGCTAATACAACTGTTTGAAGAACACGCTTGATAAAGAATATAGTATACATTGGACAGATGCAATTATCTCGAGAACAAATTAGCTGCAAACGGGGACATCTCAATAATGCTATGCTACATGGAAATGTTATCACGCATGTCATAGTGCTATTGGTCCGTTTCATGGAATTCTTTCTCCATTATCTCAGACATCTGTACACCTTTGTACTTTTATGTTAGTTTTTTTTTTTGGCCCCTTGTCAATGGGGGACAAAATTCATTTAACTGAAAAAATATATATATATATTTATTTTGCTTTTAAGTAACTATAATGCTCTAAGGGTTCTCCAAAATAGTTTGCTACATGGAAATGTTATCACGCATGTCATAGTGCTATGGTCCGTTTCATGGAATTCTTTCTCATCTCATCTCAGTACACCTCTTTGTACTTTTTTTGTATTTTATTTTTTTTTTTTTTTTTTTTCCCCTTGTCAATGGGGACAAATTCATTTAACTGAAAAAAAATATATATATATTTATTTTGCTTTTAAGTAACTATAATGCTCTTAAGGGTTCTCCAAAATAGTTTGCTTAGTTAAGTTGGAACTTGCAGAGTCCTATTCCTTTAAGTAAGACAACCAAAATAAACAGAAAACAGTTCTTTATTTTGAAATGTAAACAGGGTTTCTGATTTTTTTTATTTTTTTGTTTTGTTTATTAAAGGTGAACAAAATAAACAAAACAAAAGAAAAAAGAAAAAAACAGACCTTGTAAACTTTTGTTTTTGTTTTTTTCCATCTTAAACATCTATCAGTGAAAACTGTAATTTTGATCAGTAGCTTATACAACCTGACAAAACAAAGAGAAAAGAAAAGGACACCGGTTCGTTCGTATATCTGTCTCCCTTTGCCTAAGTGGTTCTGATTTCATGCAGACCATGTAACAGAATAGTACAAAACATTAAAGCTTCAAGAACTGATCTATGGAGGACTTATGCATCATCTATCAATAACAGACATGAAAATAATAATAATAATAAAATATTATTATTATTAAATACAGCAAGAGATGATGATTTACCTGGAACCATGGAGGCTCAAACCAAGTCCACCTGATGGAACAGAAACAGCTTGAAGACACCATTGGATCTCAAGAGGTGGTTGCCTCATTTGGCACCTCATGTATGTCTGGTAACTTGCAGTTGCCATCAACCAAAACCTTTGGCTTTGAGCTCGAGTTTGAGCTATTTTTCATAGTCTGAGACCAACCTTGAAATTTCTGCAACTAAATGCTCAACTGGGCTATAACCAGTTGAGGCTTGATCTCTTCTCTCATCATCATTAATAGTCCATTTCAAGTCTCCTGTGTAAATGATAGCACCTCCTCCTCCTCCTCCTGCTGCACCTCCACCTGATGCAAGAGAGGAGTCTATATTTCTTTTCAGCTCTGAAAGATGTGCTTCAATATCTTCTCTCTTCATGAACCCTCAGAGAAACTGGTGAGAATTGGAACTTGATGAAATGGGTTTGATTTCAGTTCCTCAGGAACTTGTAGGCCTCTTTCTATCCTCCCCATGACCTCAGAAACAAGGCCTTCAGTTATGGACATAGAATCACCAACTATCACAGTGTTCCTCTCTCTTCTTCCTCAACAAGACCTCAAACACCAACTTGATATCTTCCTTAGAAGCAGAGTGCTCTGTGGAAGTAGTAGTGGTACTGGTGGGGTTGATCAATGAAAGTTTTGTCTTTTGTGGGGAAAAAAGAACTGGGTTTTGCTCACAAGTGTAAGACAAGAAATGAGTTTGCCAAAAGTTACCAGGAATATTATTATTTTGATGGTGATGATGATGATGATGATCAGTGGGAGAGAAAGGTGAACAAGGAGAAGAGAAAACCCCACCAGAGCTACTATAAACACTGAAAAACAGAAGAGGTTGATGTGTCCTCTAAGTTGTTCTTGACATTAGTGCTAGAGAAACCAGCTTCTCTCATAACCCTGCTGACACTTGGGTCATCAAGGATGGAGATGATAAGCTGCTCCAACTCAACTTTGATGGTTAAAGTGGCTGCTGCTGCTGTTGTTCTATGCAGCCCCTTCTCTGGTGGGCTTGTGCTCTCTTGAGTGCTGCAATCAGAGCATTGGAGAGAGAGGGCTGGCCATGGAGCAGAGGGCCAGGAGTTGTTGGGAGCCTGTTGAGAGCCACATTGAAGCAAAGCTCAAGAGCTCTGCATTGGAGAGGATGAGAAGTTTGGTGTGGCTGAGATTTGAGACAAGCCCTCCTCAAAAGACTGGTCCTTGAGCTGAGCAAAGTGGCAGCCACATGAAGAGGAGTGACCTGAGCATGGCCTCTCCTCCTTGCCAAGCTGAGAGAGTGCTTCAAAACTGAAGCAGCCTCCGCTGTGAGGGTCTGCTGAACCGCACAAGTTCCTGAGCGCATCACTGGACCAAAACCCACCCCCCAACCCACCCCTTAGTTTGTGACAACTTATCTTCAGAACCAGAATATCACTAGTTTCTTTTTTCCTTCTCTTATAATCCCCCTCTTCCTCAACACCACCACCCCCACCAACTATTAACCTGAGAAGAAGAAGCTAAGGAAAAAAAATGGAACTTTGGAAACTACTATCACACACCCACCAGCTCAAGTAGAAGTAGAGAGAGAGAGAGAGAGAGATAGTGAGTTTTAGAAAGATGAGCTTTCAGCTGATAGAAGGGAGTTTAGTTGAGCTTTAGAGAAAACCAGGCTAGACTAGGCCACCTTCTTTATACTCCCTGCTCTTGAGTTTTCTTTTTATTTTAGTACTATTTATGTTTTCTTTTTTTGTGATTAGCTTTTGTTAGCTTTTCATTTCCACTCCATTGCTTCTTTCTCTCTCTTCTGTTCAGAGTTAACAGTACTGCGCCATCTTTTTATCACCCATTCTTATGTCATTAAGATTTTTGTTTTTGGAGACAATTAGTATAAAAAAGTAACTTTTTATAATCATTTTCATCTGTTGGGACTTGCAAATCTCAATATACATGGTAAGTTTTAATGGCATATGATGCACTTATATATATATCTATATATCAAATAATTTTTCCCTCATTCATTATGATCATCAAAAGCTGCAAAAGGAAGATTTCAATCCTACCCTTACTCTTTTTTTTTCTTTGTTACTTCAATGATAATAGTATCAATGTGCTTCATAAATATTCACAACAAGAATAAAAAAATCTTAGGATATATACTATATAGTAACAGTATCAAGCCCTTTCTGCTGTGGAAGATGGTATCATTTTTATGCAAATGGGATTTCATCAAAAGGGTCCATTACATGGGATGGGACCCAAAATTCAAATTTTTATCGTGGCACAAGGAGAGAAAGAGAGCTTCCCTCCTTTTTACACATCAGCCTTTGAATGGACAGACAAAGCCAGCAGAAATTCAAAAACAGTACTAAAGGGGGAAAGGTGGAAAGAAGCCAGCTGAGTGTGTGATGAAAGATAAAAAAGGCCACACTCCTATTTTATATTTATTTCATTGTTTTTTCCCCTTCCAAATTTTCCTTTCTCATGTTTATCATTTGTTCTTTAGATGCATGACAGATATGTACAAATATTGGCTTGTTCTTAATCTTAACATAGAGAGAGAGAGAGAGAGAGAGAGAGAGAAGAAAAAGAAAAGGAGCCTCTCTCTTCACGCTAATCCTCGTAGAGAGACAGCATTTTATTCCTCAAGTACCCAAAAAGCAACCCTCTGTCTGCTATCCTACATAGCATTATTGCTTCTCAGGCTCTGAGGCTCTCAGTCTCTCTCTCTCTCTCTCTCTCTCTCTATGTCTGCTGTGCAAACTGCAAAATTACCTTTTGTTTTAATCCCATCTCATTTCCACCTCCCACTTATCAACTTTCACGTTTTACTAAATGAAGTTAAGCAGAACCTACAGTTTTAATAAACCAGAAGATGTGTTCACATTCTTTGTTCATGAAAGACTCACAACAACTCAAAACCTTTGGTTTGCCATACTCGTCGACCAACAAACATGTCCTGCATGCAAACAATTTACTTACCGGATAACTTTTACTTAGTCACTTTTTTGACTGGTTTTTGGTATCATCTTTTCACCACCCTTTACTGACCACTTTGCTTTTAAAACCTTCTCTTATTTGTTCTATAGTGCTTGCTTTATTTTTCGTTAAATGATTCCAGGTTGAAGCAAATTGAACTGTCTGAATTTTTTTACTGTCTTTTGTACCTCTTAGTTGAATTAATTAGTAACAGACAAAATGATCTGCTGATGACTACTGAGATTTTGCAGACCATGTTAACTAAGCTAGTTTAAACAGTAATATTGCCATCTATCTGGTTGAAATATTTTGAAAGTTTAACAAAAAAAAAAAAGCACTAGGAAGAATAGCATCTAAATATGGGTGATAAAAAGGAAGATATTGAAGGGTGATTTTCCCAGTTTCTATTGCATTAAAAGGAGCCAAAGGAAACTTGCTGAACCCACCTAGCTAGTTCAAAGTGTTTTGAAAGCATATTCAATCAATCTTATAAAAGATTGAAATGCACCAATATTCTAACTTCAACTAGTAATTTTTCGCGAAAAGCAAACATGAGATAAAAAATCCAGTCTTTCGCTTAGATTTTGAATAGTTGTCCCGAATTAATTTTCAATTACAAGCAAAATCAGAGTAATGATAATGAACTACTATTGCAATGTGTACACAATAGTAGTACTGCAAGAGAATGGAGCTTCATCATAAGCCAAAAGCACTTTTTGGGTCAAAAAAGTAGAAGCAGATATGGATCAAACAAGGATTATGAGATCGAAGTTGAACTTTTGAGCTTAGTTTAACAATGAGCACCACTTTTGCAGTCAAAGTCATAGATATCGTCTAGCTAGCTAGGTTAAAATTTCATGCAAAATCCATTGGCATTTACCAAAAATAGTCAAATTAACTAATTTAATACCCTTTTATCTATATTTAATTTATGACTCTTTGTCATTTACATCCTATCTCATGATTGAAAACTTCATGTGTGAGATTTTCATTCTGTGATGATAAAGATAAAAAGTTTTTAAGACAGTGAGTAATAAATGTCATAATATATGATGAGTTTGGGGCATTTTTGTCTGTTTCCATGAGCACCCACATATTTTTAACAAATGGGGCACTTCATCATATGCAGCTTTATGCAATTATTATGCTTTACATAATAATTACAGGCTCATTGTGGGGTTATAGTTCATCAATGCCCCTACCCCAAATTGAAGAGATTAATTTTAATTAATTTTTTTAGTGAAAAAAGGGAGTGCCCAAATCATTAGAACATTATTTTTTTTCAAAGTGGCGAGAATTGGGTTTTGCTCTAGTTTGAAGAAAAGTATCCCTTTATGAGATTAATTGGGATTACGAAATTTCGTGTGTTGTATGAATGCGTCATCTTATGATTTGGTTTACATTTTCCCTAACACATTTTCAACAAAGCAACAAAGTATAAATTACAAGCTACACTATGTGAAACATTTTGGCCCACATGCCAAAAGCCAGTGTACCACCGGGTAGGTAACTCATTTACCCATTTACCACCCGGGTAAAATGTTTCCTTTTTTTTTTTTTTTTTTTTCTTTTTTTTTTTTGAAGTGCTGAAAAAACTATTACAACGAAGATCCTCTCAGGATCTTACACTCATGCAAGTCAAAATTAACCCTATTCAGTAGATCCAACGGGAAGTTACTAAACCACATACAAGAATTTGTAGTAGGTACATGATATCTTCAATGATGGATCTTAAGGACCAAGGAGTCTGTATCTGTTTCTGCAAGACTTATATAAGAATCTTTGAATCAAGATCAGTGTTTCGTATCAGAATTAATAGTAAACTGCCCAGAAGAAGAATTGCCCCAAATTTACAAACTGATCTTCAGTGGGAATAAGTGGAATATGAATAGCTTGGGTCAAATGTTTCCTATTTTCAACGGTTCTTTGAGGATATGCTAGAGTGTGGTTCAGTAAAAGAGTTATTTTTTATGATTAGGATATGGGGGTAGAAAATAATTGGGTGTGTTGAGCATTAAGAGAGCTACCGGAATTTTTCATTCAATGATATTTTAAGGGAGTTGTTATTGGCACTCTAAAAATGTCATTTTACACTTTTCTGGTAGAGAAACATAAGAGAGAAATTGCATCCAGAGGAGTGCCGGATTACTTTTTTGAAGAGCTCTTAGCCTATTAACAGTTCCCTACTATAATTCAATTTGCTTTGTTTTTTCTTTAGGTTTCTTGACAAGCAAAGCAATATGGTGCTCATGAATTGAAGTAACCCGCTCTTCCCTGATGATAATTGAAATTAAGTTGATCTGTTTGTTCAATAAAAAAAAAGTGATTGATAGGGATAGCTATGGCTCTGACCTAAGACACCTTATTGGAGGGCCTCACCCAACTAGATAATAGCCTTATAAAAAAGCATGATGCAAGAAAATTCTTATTGCCAAAGGTCATTTCGAGGAAGAGACAATACAAATTAAATCGGGTCATTGCCATAGGCTGTTGCTAGCTGATGAACAAAAATAAACCCCCTACCTTTCTGAATTCTAGATGGGAATGTGACGAAAAGAAAGAAAAAGAGAGATGAGAATGTTGGTGCATGGGGTCACACAGACAGTGTTTGATAAGGAGAGCAAGTGGACCCTTTGATTCACGTGAACAATGCATCTTGCAAAATACGAAATTATATATATGCGAAATGAATAGTGCCAGAGTAATTTCCTTAACAATCAATTATGTTATGTTATCAAATTACATCAATTATGTTAGAGTTGACAATATAAATATGTTATGAACAACATGGGTTCATTCAGTTGGTAAGGTGCGAGGTGTGCGTTGAGCCCCAATTGAGTTTAATACTCGTTGCCAGCAGTCCCATCCCATGTTGGTGAGTAATTTAGAAAATATCTTGTGTAATTCCATACCGGGATGCAGAGGGGGATAATGGTCTCTTGGGTCAATCAACCAGCTCCAGGTCATAGGTTTGCCATGGAATTGGTGTGGGAGTAGCCTCTCCTTTCCCTAAACTTTTTTATACCATATAATATAAATATATTATGTTATCGGAGAATCTGATAAAATGTAGTTTTGAGATATGTTAAATATTTGAAAGTAATCATGTTATGATAGTCACATTTAACACCTTTACATACTAATCGCATTTAAACTCTAAGTTGAATGTGAACATGTTATGATAGTCACATCACATACCAATCGCATTTAACCCTAATAATGCATGTTGAACAAGAAGTTTGTGCATGATAAACAAGTTAATGTTTGTGTAGAATATTTATATTTGAGGAAGGGATTTGCATAGCATAATAGATGTGTACAATTCCAGTCAAAGAGTCACAGCTGAGTGGGTGACTGAAAAAGTAAATAATAGGGAATAGAGACAGATTTTTGAAGAGGTGAAAAGAAAGCGTGCAACTTTATACAATAAATGTCTCCGGACACAGATCCTATCATATGACATGTTTATGGCTGCCTCTGCCTTCTGCCTCTGTCTCGCCTCTCTCTCTCTCTCTCTCTCTCTCTCTCTTCAATCCATCTTTTGCTTTTTCCCTTTTCTTTTCCAATTCCAACTCCAATTCCCCACCCTTTTTTACGTACTCACATTACATTCCAACTCCTTTGCCTCGGGGACTGCCTCCTTTATCTATTTTTCTTTTCTTTCTCATTTTCTTAATAAATAAATATGTTGTATTGTTTTTGAAATCTGTTAATAATTTGTGGTATCTCTTGCCTCAGGACCAGCTCTTTCGTCATCCTTTTCTTTTCCTTTTGAATGCCAAAATTATGGTCAAAATTGGTGTACACTATTTAGAAATTGTGAATGCCAAAAACAGCAGCTTAAGCCCTTCTATCACATATAAACTAAAAACTGAGCTTACACTCCTTGGATTCACAAAGAAAACCAATCTGAAATCCAATAGTCATGGAGAAAATTCTCAAAATTATGCTATATATTATTGGTAGGGAAAAACTAATCTACGTTTCACAACTTTGAGGGCATACATACTACAATATTACAATATACCCTTCGGAAATTTTAGAATACAGTATTAAGATTTTATTGATACTTATTTGTTTGTATCATGGCTGACTGGGCATGACAAAATGGATTTTTCCCTTCGAAAATTTGGATTGTCATTTGCCAGGAGGATTTTTCCGACGGAGCAACCTCACATGTCTAGAGCCCCCGCATCCGTTTTGCTGAACGACACCACATGAGGAGCGCGGAGCCCCTTGGCGCCCACTCCGACTCAACGACATGTAGGCCGATTAACCCTAAGACCCATTTTCATCCCAAGCAAATTACTCAATGTATCATCACCTCGTGCCATGTCTATAATCCCACATTGAAATGTTACAAAGGGTCTCACACCCTTTCTCTATGTACAGGGCATCACCCCCCATGTATGTTTTTGTCATCTTGCCCTTCCTCTACCACATTACTTCTAGACTTATACATGAGCATAAGAGGTTCTCACCAAACCAGTATCGTTACCCTCATCGATCCTTCCATACCTTTCAGATCCAGCCTCACCAACTAAAAGGATACTTGAGGCTAAAGACATCTCACCTAAGTTGAATTCATTTTTGGACATCCACACTATCCATGTTATTAAGAGAATATTTCGTCAATCCCATATCAATCATGGATTCTATCAATCATACTCACATTACTTTTTAGGGTGCGTTTAGTTCATGAGAAATGAGACTTAGGAATGGGAAATCATTGATTTCCCATGTTTGGTAAGTCCATGCATGAGAAATGGTTATCTAATACATAGGAAAATATAGGAAAATGGCCCAACATTAAATGCACATTTTTCATGATCATTTTGTGCCCATTAACAATTTACAATTACAACATAATATTAAATGCATTATTTTTTTTATTTGATTTCATATGGGTATAATTGGAAAATTAAACAAATTTTGTTTTACATTCCTACACAAACCAAATATGGGAAAGAAAATAAAGTGGTATTTCCTCGTTATTTTCCCAGCATTACCAAACATGATAAAAGAATAATCCATTTCCCATCTCTTTAGAAAAGACATGGGAAATTATTTCCCATCAAATCTTTTTAGCAAATCAAACGAGGCCTTAGGGTATGTTTACTTACCATGAATGAGGGAAGCCATGAATCGGGAAACTTAGATGGGTAATCGAGGAATTGGAATTGGACTCCCCTTAGTTGATTTAATTCCAGATTTTAAGGGTATTTGATTATGAACCTGGAAACCACATAATTTTTGTTATTCCTTATGTGTTAGTAAACGCAGGATAAGTCAGGAATTTGAAACATTCCAAAACTCATGTGTTACACACGAGAAGCACATGTTACTAAACATTCATATTGAGTCTTATAACCAAAATGTTCTGGTTTATACAATAAAAGTTAGAATGATGTGACCGTTGATGCAAACTAGATAAGTGCTCGATGGATGCCATGTGACCATTAAGAAACGGAGCTAACTATCAAAGCGACACTTCATACATCGAACCTTCAAATGACGTATACCCATAATTAAGAAAGTAGTTGCACTTGGGCAGCCAGACGACACATCGTTTAAACAACCCAAAAGCACTCATAGCTAAAGACTCGCCATTTTTCAAAACATGATCGCATTCGCGGGAACAACCCTACTACCAGTAGTACCTTTGACCCCACCCCACCGACTCCAACAACTTTGGACCAAGGATCTCCTATAGGAGGCTCCACAACAAGTGCCCCCCCCCAAGCACAAAAAAAAAAAAAAAAAAAAAAAAAAAAAAAAGGAAGAAAGGGGAGGGAGAAGAGAGAAGAAAAAGGAAGAGAATGAGAAACTTGCTCTTTCAGTGTAACAACGTCACCAACACTGACAATTAAAGCAAAACACGCTCTTTTCGGCACAACCCTCATTATCACAACTAGTAAAGTCCTCGACTAGTGGAACTACTCAAGGACTTCAGGGCTTCTATACCAAATATGAACAAGGCTTGATAATAAGAGCCTAATAACTAGCCATCATTACTTACGGAAGTAACTCGGCCCTAAAATCTAAAACTAGACCTAAAGAGCCCATTATTTGAGCTTAAGGAGGCTCACAGACTAATGGGACCAACCAGGCCTTTCTGAAACATGTGATCAGTCCTGAAGGGACAATGCATATATCATACCGCTCCTGATGCAACCAACGAGTACTTCACCTAAAAGCCCACATGTTGCTCATATTAAAGGATCAATTGGCCCATGCGTATTCTAATGACGTCTGATTCCCTCGAAAATGAGAGTTACATGTTCTTCGACAACTGGCTAACTGCCTAAAAGATGCCATACCACTAACCACCTTGAGTTGTTGGCCTCAACCATCAGAGTTCAATTTGTAATTTTCTTATGTTATTTGAGTGCCACCTCATTCTTTAGGTTTTGAATTAGAATAAGCTAAGTCCTTATACTCTAGCTGCTACTTGTCTCTGCAGATTAGATAGCCTAAGAGAAAAACATAACTCAAGGCTGCTAGGAAAGAAAGAACTGAAGCTAAGAAGCTCTAAGATTGCTTTCTCTATTAAGAAAAGATTGAAGTGTTTTGGAGATGATAGTTTAAGGCTATTGAATCAGGTAAGTTTCTGTTGGGGTTCTAGCTTTGTTCATTCCATCAATCTAAGCCTATGAACTGCCATGGTAATGAGTTGCTACTCATATTTGTATTTGGACCTTGTGATATCAAAGCCTTGTTTAGTTCCCAATTCAAATATGTTTGCCTTAATTTGATTGTTAAGGGAATTCAAGATTTAACATTGAATAGCATTTGAATTTGTGGTTAATTCAGACCATTTGAATTACAATGCTTGTACATTCTTTTGAAGGATTCAGGACCTCTAGCCAATTGGTAATAAGGCCCATGCGACCACCATGGGAATAAGTCCTCATTGGAAACCCTAATGAGGATTTACATAAGCTATTTCATTCTATTATTTCTCTGAATTCTACTATGAAATATATCATCGCCCTTGAAAATACTTAGTTTCATTTTGTGTATTCTTTTCAATTCCACTTTCAGATATTATATTGTTGTGATCCTCACACTCACTTGTGGCCATATATAGTTGCTTACTGAGTTTTGTAGCTCACTTTTTTCCCTTCCATTTCAAATTATCTCGGAATAGAAGATTGACTTTTTTGGTGACGTTCTGGCTCCTTTATAGAAGATCTGATTGTTATTGGGAGAGACATTAGATTGTAATGTTGTACTACTACAAACACTATGCGGAAATGGAAATATTTGTTTAGATTTGAGAGTTTTATTTGGTAACCTTGCAGATTCTAGTAGTTCAAATTGAGCAATGTAATGAGTTTGACTTAATTGTTCTTTTAGTGATTTTGGGGCGTGGCAGTTAGGGCTGGGCACAGTATAAGATGACACGAGATGGAGGTTATCCTGGTGTCAATCCTAGATAGGGGAATCGGGACTGGATGACACGGGATGAGAGTTTTTGAGAACATATTCAAACCATATCGGATCCAAACGGGACCGGTATGATTCGGTATCAATGTTGATACTATAAAAATCCTGCAAAATTTCAGAAATCTTGCAATTTTTATAAATCAAGCATGATACAAAGTTTACAAACAATCAAGATTCAAGAGTCTTGATTCAAGACCTGCCAAATTATATGATATATTGAATACATTCACAGAGAAAGGTTGGGCTTTGGGCTAGGGTTGAGCTCCAAATTTCGAATTGATGGAGGAGAAGAGAGCGTATGAGAGAGAGAGAGAGAGAGAGAGAGAGAGAGAGAGAGAGAGAGAGAGAGAGAGAGAGAGAGAGATGGGGGATTTAGGAATTAGGGCACATACGAGTAGAAGAGAGAGTTCCCAGACATATAGAGAGGAAGAAAAGAAGAAGATCGATTGATTCGATTGAGCCTTGGAATCGAGAAATGAGAAAGAATGAGGAGAAGATAGAAAAGAAAGAATTAGAAGGAGGAAGAAGATCACAACAAATGAGGGAGAAGGAAACTGAAAATGGGAATTAAAACTTCAAAACACTGTTTGGTACTGTATGACACCAAACGGGATCAGAAATGTAGAACCGATGTCGTGTCAAATAGTAACAGGATGACATGTTATCATCCCATTTACACTTCAACACCAAACGGAACGACACGAGATTGGCATAGTTTGGCATGATTTCGATTCGGTTTTGGTATTCCTGTTTTGATGCCTAGCCCTAGTGACAGTGGCTCTCCCACCACCACTTTTTAGTGACCATTTCTTGTCTTCTTGCAGGATTGAGAACTGAAACTCTTGTCACTTGGCCATTCCAGGTGACTCAAAACAAACACCTCTCTTAAAAAACACTCGGGTAAGATAAGGAAAAGCTCTCGAGGGAGAGTTGACCAAGACTGACTCCATCTTGATTGGTTGAGAAAAAGCCACGCATGAATAATTGTTTTTTAAGAATAAGTTTTCTAAACTTAAGACAAATAAAATAATTTCGTCCGAAATTTTTTCATGCGAATATACATGAGAAGGCCTATTTTAATACTCACACTACAAATATATATTGTATTACTTCCTTTTCCTAAACCACTTATTCCTTCTTGGTAATGTGGCATGCACGTCTAGAATGGAGATCTGAAGACAGCCACTGTGACTGAAATAATTGAGTCCCACGTGTGGCATAATTATGTGATTATTCCAACCTTTTTCTTCTTCTGAATTATAACATGGTAGACGTGCTTGAATTTTTTTAACTTGATCGATCATGAGAAGCAAAGGGATGAAAAACACGACATGATTTTTCATGATTTTTATGATCCAGAAATCATATCCTGAATCATTTGGTGAAAAAGCCCTAGAAATAAGACATGAACTGCAAACAAGTATTTTGGTTTAATACCATAAATAAATAAATGGTTGCTTCAAACTTACACTTTGCACTACACCTAATTTTATTTTAATTTTTATTTGGGTTAAAAGCGAGGGAACTTTCATTAAAAACGAGAAATAAGGTTTACATCTTGATGACAACCACTATTTCTAGCAACATAAGGAGAAGAACTTAAATTAAAAGTACACCGTGGCGGTATCCTAAATCTATTACACATTACCAAGTCGAAAAATTAAAATATATGGCAATGAGTGATTGACTCAGGATAGCGTTATAATGGTATCCCTAATATAAGTAAGTTTTTCTCAAACATAAGCAGCAACTGCATGTGCAGTCCCATACAACGAGTCAAAACATAATAAGAAAACTTAACATGTCACTTTGAACACCTAATTAATCAGGTAAGAATTTGATGAGTTGAGTATAAATAAAGTCAAAACTTTCAAATAAATTAAATTAAATTTCATGGAAAATTTTCCATAAATGATCTAATCCATGCAAAGAGTATATAAATTAAGGTGGGAATATTGGTGATGTACAGTCAAAGTATAATAGCTAGACAGATTGCAATATGGAATAATAAGCCATGGAAAAAGGGGTAAAGGAAATTGAGAAAAAGAGGCCTCCTCCTGCAGTGCAGTGCAGATAGTTTTTAAAGCTTTTGTTACTGAAATCTAAGAGACCGATTAAAGTGGGTGACCGGAAAGTAAAGAAAGTGAAAGAAAACATAAAAAAGAAAAGAAAAAGTTATTTTGATCAAAGTATGTTCCTTTCCCTTGCTTTTTTTCTTTCTCCAGTTTCTTTCAACCCTCTCTCTCTCTCTCTCTCTCGCATATTTGCATGCCGATTGCCGATTTCCGATAGACAAATATTTGACAGCCCAACCCATATCATCATTACTGCCACTGTATCTTCTTTTGCTCCCTAATCCCCATGAAGTTTGAACATGAATTTTCTCTCACCCTTTTTCATCTTTTTTGCTCCAAAAAGAAACAAAAGAATTTCATAAAATTTATGGAACAACTTGCTGACACCTATGTCATACACCTTGGCTTTGATCGATGAGGGAAAAGGAGATTCTGATGACTATATAGTCTTACAGATATTGACACCCAAAAAAAAACAAGCTTGCCAAAGATGGCTTAACGCTTACATCTCCTCATCAAATGGATGAGATCAGCTTTTGTAAATTGATGATTAGTTTTAGTTATAATATTGAGGATTTGGGGAGTTGATAGATGAGTCTTAGTTATAAAGTTTCATTTGTGGAATCAATATATGCTTAAACAAAATTAGTAGAGGGCCTGCATGCATGTTTATTTTGGCCATGATGACCAAAGGAAGAGCTTATTTCGGTCCTACAATTTGTTGAGTATCCTTGGCAAACTATTTTTTCCTTTCAAAATTCCCATTTTTTTTTTAACACTTTGACTTAGATCAAACCTTAACAAAATGAAATAAAAGAAAAAACGTGAGAAGGGGAAGATCGGATTTTGGTGCTCGGCTCTAGCCACCACTTCTTACATTCCGGCAACAAGAGGAGGCTTGTGATGTTACTGTTGTTACGATCGGAGAACCGTACGTAGCGCAAAACTACTTCCTTATCTCCTGATTTTGACTGAAACTTAAAAAAAATTTAAAAGATTTTAGTACCTAAAAATTGTTGAGAGAGAGAGAGAGAGAGAGTGTGTGTGTGTCTTTTATTGCTCTACATCAATGCCTTTTACTCCTAAAATGACATCAATGCCTTTTACTCCTAAAATGAACATCAATGCCTTTTACTCCTAAAATGAACCTCTTTTTCTTCTGGTCAGATCCCCTATTAAAACTTACAATCCAAATCCCTGAGCAAGTGAAACGCCAACAACAATCAAGTCCCCACCACAAAAAAAAAAAAAAAAAAAAAGTAAAAAAAAAAAAAACAGCAGTAAGTTCCTAAATTCATGACAGTAGGACAGACATATTTTTGTACATATAGCCTGTTTTATTCTCTTTGGGCATTTCTTTCTCTATCTCCTATTATTCTGAAAGAAAAAAAAAAAAAAAAAAAAAAAAAAAATAAAGCAAATAACAGAAAGATGGTCAGCCAGGCATGTAGCTAGGACTCTCCCGATATGCAGCTGTGAGCTGATAATAATTGATGGACAAAAGCTTACTTCCATGTCTGATCTGCTGAGCTAGCTACCTCCATTTATAATTGAAGGACAAAAGGCAGAGAAGTAGACATTAGGATGGCATATGTACACAACAAAACAAAGCCTAGCTAGCTTCTACCCTCTAAGTCTAAGCTTCTAGCTGCTAGCGCAAAGGCCACAACAAAACAAAACCTGCCTCAGACTTGTGCTGGTTTTAAAATAGACCCTTCAAACTGATCAGCGCTCAGAAGTATGTGATGGGTTTAAACTAGGCCTTTCCCACAATGTGCGTCAAGTTGCTAGCTTTGGAATAGACTTCTCACGGGGCTTGTTAGCAGTATATGTTGCGTAAATGAATCCCCCATTGCAATGCATGCCATACAATTAACATGGACCACCCCAAAATATATACATGTAATCTCGGTACGTAATAATAATGTTAGAGTCATCAAATTTGTTCACTAAATATAGGTAGACGAGATGTACCATGTGGTCGTACTACCGTACTATACTATAATCGCTCTGATTAAACTAAGCAAATATATTAGATTCATCCGAAAATAGTACTAGTAAAGCTTCCAAACTTGTAGCTACTGACAACACATAACCACTCAAGCATATAGGGGGTAATATGAACGGGCAATGTAGCTCATTGCTCAGCCTTTACCCCATACTTTAACGGAAGGAGAGCGCTTTTGGGTCAAAGTAAAAGAAGAATATTAAAAGGTGATGACCCAAATCAAAATAGTAAAAATTAGGTCTTCTTCTTCGCCATTTTGTATTATATTATTATTGAATCGAAGAAGCAAAGAAGAGTTTTTTGTTTTTTGGTCAATAGCAAAGAAGAGTTAAACAAAGGTGTTATCCGATGTCTCTGAAGGGACAAGAAGAACACGATGTTAATCTGAAAAGATTCCATAAAATTTACATCAACATATTGTCAATCTATCTCTGTCAAGAAAGAAAAAAACAACATATATAGAGTAAATCTCAACGGGAATAAAAATCTGCATGTCACTGCCTGTATGCCTATATTTAATTCAGACCAGTCGGGGTGACATTGACAAAGATTTGAGAGATACCAACTACCCGTGGTACAAAATTCTTACCCTTAAATGAGAAGTAAAGATGATTGAGTGTAATACAATAGTTCTTACTTTATTTTTATTTTTATTTTTATTTTATATATAATATAACCAGAATGAAGGCCTTGAGATTTTTGACTAGATGAAATATTTAAATTAAAGCAAATAATTAACATCTTTCAATTGAAATATAGATTAATCCGATCACAATAATGTTTGGTGCCATTGTACTAATTAAAACCTTGAATCAAGCTACAAATAAAATACCTACGTAGGAAGTTTGCATTGCACTGCGAAAGACCTTCTATTTGGTTTGAAAAACCATCTGATTTTAGTTTAGATGTTCTATTTTAGGATTGTAACAAGTAGTTTTTTCGTGTATGATTCTAAGGAACTGGGGGGTGCTCTATCAGGGCCTGTTTTGCAGTCGAGAGGGTAGACAACTTATTTAGTCCGATGACTGAACCTTTATGTGTAGAGATATTAGTCTAATCATGTAGAACATAGTCTGGTTTTTGTACTCGTTAACTTCTCCCCATCAATAAAACTTATCGTTGATACTAAAAAAACAATAAAATAAAATAGAGATGAGTCGATCTAGGGCTTATACAATTCCTCACACTCATTATTGGTCAGAATTCAAGTTTTAACTTTTATTTTTCCCTCCTTTGAATCAAAAGAAGAGAGGATCGAGCCTTTGAACTATTTAAGATGAAGACATAAAACATAAATGTTATAATATTCTTATGCACAACATGAACCTAATAGCTATGGAAATTCTTAAGTTGTAAAACGCATATCCAACTATTTAAGTTCAAGATGTTTCAACTTAATTACTTTGAGATGGGATGGTTTGCAGCAACTATACTACTAGACATCACGTTGCTACACAGGTACCATTTTTGGGGCAGAATAAAGGACACCCTATTGCATATGTCGCCAAGTCAACACATTTATAGGCTATATAGCCAATGATGGCACCCTCTTCCCCTCTCCTCGCAAGGACCATACATTTAAGTGCTTGGAAAAGATAGGATAAGGAAAAAGAAAAGAGCAACAGAATTTTATTCTCTTTTCTGTATATTTTACAACAAGAAGACTTAAATTTATTTCAAGTTAAATTTTAGCTAGGTATAATTGGAGATATGAAGAGAACCAATCACAAGTTTCCAGCTCACATACTCACCCCTAGCAGTCATGGTGATCAATGTTAGAGTGAAAGCAAGAAAGAAAAGAGAAAGTGGATTTTTGTTATGAACGACTTGTACTAATTGCACTACATAATCAGATATAAACCACATACAAATAATAGACTGTTTTTTTTTTTGGTCAATTAGCAAACTAATTCAAAAGATTTTTAAAACTGTTGTGTCCAGTTTATTCAAAGGATATTACTTGTTTCATTTCTGCAAATCACGGTTTAATACATGTACAAAAATAACTCATGAAAAACACAAAATACAAAACTTTTACACAACATGTCATTGGCAGGATTGTAAAAATTCCTCCTTACATAAAAAGGAGGGAAGTATTTTCCATATTCAAAATACACAGTTCTTCGAAGATCTACTATACCAAAAAAAAAAGTTTAATGACCAAATAATCCCCTAATAAATGTGTGGCAGTAACTTTGAGGCAAAAGCTTTGGAGGTCACGTTATTCAATTAGGACCAAAAAGGTACTGTAAGTGTACAGACCACTATTATAGTCAAAAGTTTTCTTCCACCTTTTACATCTGTTTTTGGATCTCTTTATTCAGTAAATAATAATTATATTTAGGTTTTATTTTTATTTAAATCCTTGGATAGAGGGATCGAATCGAAAAAAGCTTTATCCGTATCTCACATTTTTATGTCTTTGAGGCTCTCTATATATTGGGCTCTCCCTGCTATGTTAATTCCCTTTCTCTGTCTTAAACATGAATTCCCACTAAGAGGACAAAGCAATTAAAAACAAGGGTTATTAGTAAAAGATCAATTAAAATTTTGTTACAATGTAACATTTTATAATCTGACTTTGTCAATTTTTTGGTTTAAAGTTATGTGTCATTTGCATGTGATACTTTTAAAGAGTATGTCAATCTTCGAAATACTAATAGAGCTTATCTGAAAATTATCAACACGAACGTGTATGGATTGTTATTGAATTTAGAGTTTATACTTTAAACACAAAGACTGCAGTTTTTTTTTAAATGCAAGCGATATTGGGAGGGGAAAAATTGAATGTAGGACCTTAAATGCAGGGATAAATGCTCTTAACCATTTAAACTACAAACCCCTTGTTATTGCACATATTATTATAGGTTACATAATAAATCAACTATAGAGAAAGATGAAATAAACCTTTGGAATGTGGGAGAATAGAAGGGAATGTGGGAAAACGCCAAAGGGAAAGAACCCAATTCCCCTAACATTCCTTAATGTCTCTGATGCCACACAACAAAACAAGGTCCCTTTGAAGTTTGAAGAACGCATGCCTTATCATGCTGACACAAAAACACACACACATTCCCCTAATGTGAAAATTGCCCATCTCTCTCTCTTTCTCTCTCTCTCATGTATATATTGGCTCACCTTTTCAAGCTCCCAACATGGATTCTCTTTGCCAGTGCAAAACCCATCACCTCTCTCAAGAGATAGTACTAGATTCTATTATCACACTTTTTCTCCTTTCATCATCTTTAAATACTTATGGAGAGAGAGAGAGAGAGAGAGAGAGAGAGTTTATATATTATATCGTCTACTTTTATTTTGCATGGGAATTTAAGGGCTAGCTAGTGATCATCGATCCTTTTGAGTCAGTATACAATAATATATAGAGAGAGCATAGATAGTTGAAGAACTTTTATATATCAGAGAGCCCCACTCCCACTCTTGAAGTCATCATTGCAAGTGAGGTGGGTGGGGATGGATGGGTTGCTTTTTGCTTTGTTCGATCATACCCTTTTGTTTTTTTGGTATTGGTAGGGTTGTTTGAAAGGAATGTCTCTTTGCTTGGGCTTGTAAATTTTCTCGATATTATCTTTGAGCCTCCACTTGTCTTGGATTTGACCACCTGTGTGTGAAATGGAGGAACATTCAGGCACAAGCTCTGCTTGTCGCTACCTAATTAATTAATCATTAATTCGCAGTGTTTATTTGTATACAATTCTGATCATTTGCTCTGGCACTATTCCTTTGATCATTAACAGTCTCTGATGATGTTGTGTTTCATTTGTTCATATAGAACAAAATACTGTGATGATGGAGTCAGATGTCACATTATTTGATGACCAAAATTCATGAAAGGTTTATTAACTAGCTCTTAATTAGGTGAGTGATATTTTAATTTTTTTCATGTTAAAAGGAGGTCTCGGGTTCGAAATCCATTAATAATGATACGGAAACTGGGATTGTTTGTGGAAATTTTTTTATGAGCACAAAGAGACTCCTTTCTGCAAAAGAATGGGGGAGAAAAACAAAGAAAGTGACTTCTTTGGCCGCAGTTACAGTTGTGAAATATGCAGTCACTCAGTTATGTACTGATTACAAATCAACAGTTTTGATTCTTGTACAACTTTATACACATAAAAGCCATGCATAAAGCTGTATCTACATCATTGATATATACCATGTGTTTCTTGTAATTAAATTCTTAACTTTTGTTCACAGAAAATCAAAGCATTACAAATTTTATTTGGGGCCGGTGACGGTGATGATCTTAAAAGGAAAAAAAGAGAGAGAAACTGGCCTTAAGATTCCTTTCTTTTGGACATAAGTTTGGATCATAGTATTCATAATCTATCTGATCGAATCCAACTGATCATAGAATACGTGTTATATATGGTGTTGAATCATCCGAATGTTTATTACATGGCATCCTTAATGTTTCTGATCCTAAGATGTAAACCTCTGCAACTACAACAATGCTGCTATAATATTCTAACAGAAATAAGATAGTCTACTTAAATTTTCTGCGATGATACAATGCTTATGGCCGAAACGAAATCTCTTAATCGTAGGGTTTGAGGTTTATAGGGTTTAGGATTTATACTGAAAAGAGAATGAAAGTCTGAAACAAAATCATGGATTTTGGCCATAAGCGGACATCATCAGAATAGAAATATAGAGGATTGAACCCGTTCTAATATTCTACAGTCTATAGTTACGCACCAAGTAGGAGCTGAAGGGCAGCCCAGCTGTTACCGGCACACCCGTTCACCATCACCCCCACATAACTGAATTGCTTGATTGCCTTCAAATCTGGTTGAAAATGGGGACCTATGGACTTGAAGTTGATCAAGTATGGGAACTAATTAGATCCTGACCGACCTTTCCTACCATGGAACCTTTCTTGTATCCTATCTTGTCCAATTGTACTATAAGTCTCTCCATTAGCATGTCGAGTCGCGATCCTTAGAGGGTGGGCTTCTGTGTTAAAAACCCATTCATCCAAAGAGATAAACGATGGAGGTGAAAAGAGGAGATAGAGATACTTCAGCGTTTCTGCGAGGAAGAAGCTCTGCATCATATTGTCTTTCTCACCTGAACTCACCTGAGCAAAATTGGCTAAAATACTTCAGTATAAATATTAATGTATTCAGGGATGTAAACATATACAGTATAAACACAAAAGGAGAGAGTCCAAATCTTAACAATTTGGTTCTTTATTTTGCAACACATCAAGATATATGCCATGAGAATTACAAGTGGTTCAGGGCATATATGCAGCACATCAAGGTATATGAGAAAATTTTCTTGTTCATGGCTTATATTAAGTTCACCAACAACCTAACTTAGTGCTGCATATGTCTGAAAAGAGAGTACTCTTAAACATGCTGAAAATACAACTCAGATGTGGGAACTCTCATTCAAACCAACCAGTCTGAGAAATTGCAATCTCCAATTCATGCAAGCAACCAAAACTCCATCCCAAACTGCAGAGTCTAGGAAAGATTCCAGCCACATTGCACATATATGGGCACTTACAACAACATAGGAGTGAGGAGTAGCAAAGGGTTTCGTACATTTATATGTAACCTTCCCTTATATTTCTTTCTTTCCTTCTATTTTCTTTTGATTTATTTTTTGCATGAACATAGCGAGGGTGCAGTAGGAGGCAACATAATGAAGTTTTCAAAATGAAAATAATAGTGCAAGATGATGAAAATCATTTAGTCATGTGAGTCTTGATTATATGTGTGTTTGTATGTAGTACCTACCTCAGAATTCAAAGAAAATAACATAAAATTCATTTCATGACATGTTCTTACATCTTTAAGTCCACTATATCCTGTATCTACTCGAGAGTTCTTTTCAAATGCTTGGAAAATATTCCAACCCCATTCTTGGTAAGTTTTGTTCCCAGTTAAACGCCATAGGTAAAAAAGTGACTCCACCGTCTCCGGCCTCAAAATGCTCCATGGTGTTCCAACGGTCATGTCCTGCAAAATTTTCTGATATCAAGCTAAAATTACTAAAACATCTTAGTGTAAAGTATAAGAAGCATGGAAGTACAAGACCTGTCCAGCAGCGAAGTAATAGTTCTCTCCAGCCAATTTTGTAGGTGTTGTCTGATAAAAGTTATAACATGTCCATGCAAGCTACATGATAAATAGCAATTCAAGACATAAGCTATTGGATACCTGATAAAATTATCGTTTGATTGTGCTTATTAATTGTCGAATCTGGAATAGTAAAGGTTAAGAAGCTGTGAAATTTTGTTAGCCAAATTAGATTACAATCTGAAAGCATCGCTGTATAGTTCAGGTGGTTATAGACACTGAGTTAAGTTATAAGTAATCCTCTTCATTCGCAAATGAAATTTTAATTTTACCCGTGTCTAAAGGGTAAGTTATCCATAAACGATTGGATATAATAAGAGCAGGGTTTATCCACATCCATAATGTTATGGTTGATAGAATCTGAATGATGCAACATTACAAACACTTGAAATCAATACAGATGAACAATTTTGGTTGCATACCAAGACATTAGGGTAGAGTTAAAGGTAAGATAATCCAAGACATTAGGGTAGACTGTACTAAGGTATGACAATGCACACTTCGAGCTCCTGTATCTACTGCTAATCCTCTAATCTCCAGTCCACTCTAGAACAGCTTTTTCCCCCTTCTTTTCTATCGATAACATCATTTTTTGCGGAAATCTTTGGGATTCTACACAGAAAATCTCCCCCTTAAATGATGAAAAACGTTCAGTTTGATTTTCCTGTGTACACAGCCTTTTGTGGACTTATTTGTATTAAACCAAATTATTTTTTGACTTCATGTTTTTGTACAACATCATATGACCCCAAACCAAAACTGTTTTTATTTTATATGGCATTCCATACATACTTCTTTCACATCCCTCCCACCACCCTTCCTTCACCCTTCCTCATTCCTCTCTCTTCCATATACTTCCTCTCTATCTCTAACAAAAAATGAAAACTAAAAAATAAAACGAAAAGTTTACCAAATGGGCCCTTAAATTTGAATATTCTATTCAATTTTTGTGTCAGTCTCAAATAAAAGCAACTCTTACATGTTTTATGCAAGACAGAGGAGAAATTTATTCCTTACGCTCCTTGTATAAATCAGTGTACCCTGTACCTAATCAGAATTATGGAGCATCAGTTTACTACACTATAGTATTTAATACGTTTTTTCTTCTTTTTGGTTGACATGACAATTATTAATCAGGTGCTTCAAAACTTCCATACATAAGAGGATAAACTGAGCCTACTCTAGCAAAATATGACCTCAAATACTTTCTCCAAAGTACCTCTTCAGCAAGGGATAAAAAAATTTCAGCTTCATCAGTGCCATAGCCAGTCGATCCTAAAGCCAACATTCCAGGAGCAAAGCAAGCTAATTCATCCATCTGCATACACCAAGCACAGCCCTCCAAAGTGTTCACAATTTAATTGACAAACACTACATTCTGCTAATTCATACACTACCTTATCGGACAGCGAGCTTCCAGTCTTCTCACATATATATGCATATGAGGATGGTGTTGTCCTCCGAATCAAGCTTTTCAGACCTTTCATTGATGTCTCCCACATTTCTCTGATTCCAATATAGATAGGCAATGATTTTGTCATAACAGAGATTCAATTAACTGCCTCAGATGAGATAAATAAAGGTCATAAAAAATTGTCATAACTCATCAGAGAAAAGAAGGAGAGCACACATGAACAGGCATGTGCAAAAGCAAAAGACTGACATGTCTCAGCATTACCAACTGTGAAATGATGAAAATTGTGTACATCAATTCATCAGGATCAACTGTCATTCAAAATACTACTAATGCATCATACTAACTGATGTCTAAAGCTTCTCACCTGTAGTGTGTTACAGATTCAGTTTTGTTCCCTTGTATCCAAGCCTTGAGTAGATATTCATAAAAGCTGCATCCACAAAGACATTTTGCAAATTAATTGGCCAGCAATACCTACGGATATAAACCCTCCAAAAGTTACTGGGTAACATGTGCTTTCAATTTTGAGCCTTTTTTATATCCCTAGCTCGGAGGGTTACTCAAACCTTTCGTTCCTTGAAGGTCCAATTAATTAATAGTCAACTACATAGAGGGTCTCTACAAGTCTATATATTCTTTGATTTCCTTCCCCCCGTAAGATCAATATCACAACCAATGCGGTCTGCAAGTTTCACATCTAAGTAATACCCGATCCTATAGTTTACGATATAGATAGATATATATTTAACAACATTCTAAGAAAGGATCAGCAGAATACTTTAACCTAGTAATTTGTTTATAATTGAGAAACATGAAAAAAATTACAGAGATCATGACATGTGAAACTCATGACTGTCATGGTCTTCTACTATGAAGTGTTTAATAAACAATCCATAATTTGACTTCATATTTCAACTAGGCAATCAATCAAAAATTGATCGTTTTACCTTCATAACCTAAAACTTTCCTTCAACTTCTATCGACGTTGTTTAAAAATTATCTATAAATAATTATCCAATTTCAACTCATTACAGTTGAATCCCAATAATAGCACAAAAATTCAATCTAATTCACGAAATACAGTTTCAGGATCAAAGTTCAGGGAAGTAAGCACTAGCTTGAACTAGAGTCATAAACTGTGGTTCAACAGCCAATTCTTCTCAGAATCTACAAGGCCTCAATTAATAGTAGAATTGTTGAATCACACATATAAAGCCTGGCATAGCTAACCTGTGATTCCTCTCCTTTAACAGTAATTTTCAAATAAATAAAAAAATCATTTTTACCAAATATGGATAACAATGATTCCTAAGTTTCAATACCTATCACCCATGGCACCAAAGGAAATTTTTGAGTATGAGGTAATTCCAGTGTGAGGATCAATATATATGGGAAGCAATCCATCAGCAGGGAAGGTTTTATGAAGCTCTTCGATGACATATTCCACCTGAAATATCAGCATGCAAACAGTTATAGTGAGGAAAGGAAGCAAGGGGTTATTCTATCTATCATTTACAATGTTTGTGCATTCTAAAGAAATTAGCTTGAGATATGAGGATAAAAACAATAAGTCCATGGTAAGGATAATGCTATTCATCAAATAGGCAGGAATAAATCTACGTTCTGAGCTACATTGTGAAAGCATAAAGAGCACCTTCTGCTGGTACTTAGGATCATTTGTCCTCTGAGATAGAGCAATAAATTCAAGCTGCTCTGAACCAGCATCTGCCAGAATACTTTTTCCCTAGTAACAGGAAATATTTAAATAAACAAAAAGATAGTCTGATGATGTTAGAAAAAGATTCTTAACTGATGCCATTTAGATGCCTACTTCAACTTAGCAACATATAGTTACAACCCAGAAATTTAAACAGTAATTGGTGTGAATACAGACTTTACGACCTAGGTAACACCAAGCAGATGTATGGTTATTTAGAGATATTTTTTTAAGGACCTTTCCTATTGAGAGGGGCGATAGCATACTAAACTCACACACACTACACGGATGCTAGGACTCCAACCCAAGACCTTGCTTGAGGGAGTGAATACTCCAAACCACTACACTAGTAGATCCTTTGCGGTTATTTAGAGATTTAGTAGTTAATAGATCATGTAGCTCAAACTCGGAAGAAGACACCAAAGAGTATAGATTTGATAGATCATTTCTTCTCTTCAGGCATATATAAAATACAAAATTGAAAATTTACTTGAGCCATCTTTGATCTTGTAAATGATATTATTCAGTTACTAATAGTTTTAATTTTTTACGACAAGCAAACAATAAAAATGATACAAACGATTTGATGTTCAGCTTAAAAAATAAAAACAAAAAGGAGCAAGCAATGCCATAGATGGTCTGGGAAGAACAACCCAAGAATATCAATCAGCAAAGAAAGAAGTTTGGAACTTACCCCTGTCCACCGAGGGTTATGGGCATCCCCATATCTCAAGTTTATTATGTTATAGGGGATTCCTGAGGGTGTATTCCACGCAGGCAGCAACCTATCTGCAATATCTCTAGCCTTTTCAAGGAACACTTTGTCATCAGAGAGATCATATGCGCTAAGAAGTCCACCTATAACTCTACATTCCACAAAAGTAGCCACAAAAGAGTAAGTTACTGGAGATGACCAGGAGCAATGGACATGTAATACAATATTCTGGAACTTGTCCAAATGAGGTGGGACCCCTTCTCCCACATCCGAGAAAAGAAATAAGTAACTTGGTATTTATATAGATTAAATTAAACCTTCTAATGCAACCTTATGGTTGTCTCAAAAACACTAGCCTCGTAGTTCTTGTTGAAATTCAACGACTTTGCAACCCACCTGAAATTATTTATGATTATCAATATTAGCCACCTCAAAGTGAAACTACTTCAAGAATGGAAAAAGTAAAACATTAACCAGAATAATTAAAATAAATTCAGATATTACAGCTAAAACTATTTGAGAAAACTAACCTGTCAAGAAAACCATTTGCAAATTACAATTGTGTTTTCTCAATCTGAATGTGTATTTTTACAGTTATATACATGTTACGTGTCAGCCATATATATGGAGAAACTATGATCTGTGGGAGAGATAAATTAAAACAGTTAGAAACTCACTCTCTAGCTCTTTGGAATTGCTCGTCAAGACCCATTATGTACAATGTATCAAGAGAATCCACTAGAGTTGCTCCTAGACCGCCAAAACTATCAACACCATCTCTTGTTTGTGGCTGTTTAGAATGAGAGTTTAAGTTATTAGAGTTGCAGTATTCATTCGGCAACATGTTGTCCTCATTGTGGTGCATTTCAATTTTATGCAATGAAAGTTTGTTTATTATATAAAAAACAAAACTAGAGTAGTAGTATTCGAATCTACTAATAAGCAAAACCCTTAATAATGAAGCTATGTTACCAATGAAGTTATGTTACCGCATTTATTGACCAACGTATATGTTAGGAAATCTGTTACATGGAGCATTGATTGAGCATTAAAGCAGGAAGCATACCTGGAGTTCATCACGACCCCATGCATACATCTCGTAACAAGTCCAGGCATGAATCATAGCCTCTTTAACTGCTCTTCTTCGTTCAACATTGAGAGGATCATCCTCCTCCTCAACAATGCTCCAACTTCTTATCTGCTTCTTCACATTCTCTAGCTACAATTTACCATTTTTCATCAATCATCTCCCTAAAAAAATTCTCAATTCCAATTAATTCCACCACACTCTAATCTAATTAACTCATCTTTACCTGATTCTTCAAAGTTATCAGTTCCTTATTCAACCTCGAAACCACTAACTATTCAAATAACAACGCCAGACATCACACATTTTCCAATTTCCTAAAATTATTTGGTAATTTCATCCAATTATTTTGGAATATTGATACAAATAGCTGAATATATAGCATGAGCATGGTGCATGCATAATTACATAAATGATTCAAAAAAGAAAAAGAAAAAACCTGGTGCTCTACACTGAGAGATTCGAGGCCAGAGAGCAGCCATGTGAGAGCAACGAAGGAGATAATGAAGAGTGCCAACAGCTGCGGCCTCCTCAGGTTATGCTGCGGGTGAAGATATCTCCACCCTCCCCACCACCACGATTGCGATGAAGAAGATAACGATTTTTTTCCCATTTTTGGGTTTATTTTTATTTGTTGAGAAAAAAAATAAAAATTAAAAGAAAAATGAGTGAGATTTGAGGTAGAAACGAGAATGAAAGCTTTTTGCTTTTGGAGCTTTGATTGGCTGCCAAAATGGAAATGGAAAGTCGTTGGTTTGATTTTGAACTTGGAAGAATGGTGCCGTACTGAATGGGACGGAGGGAGTCTACGTGGATTGGGCTGGAAACTTTTGGGCCTTACCAAACTTTGAACTTGGTTCCTAGCCCATATTTAAAAACTTTTTCACTATTTAGTGCTACACGGGAGGGAATTCGAACTTTAGTGCAATGGAGCGGGTTTATTGTCCAGACAGATGATATTGAGGGACAGGTGAATACTCTTTAATCCCTTGAACTATATATGCTTCGTTTTGTTCCAGACATATTTTAAATCATTACTTGCAATGTATTTCAACATTTTGAATCTTAGGGATTATCAGTGTTGGTTCATTTTCTTGGAGAAACAGTCAGTTTATTGCAACCATTCAAAATTTAAAAAAGTGAGATTAACTAATGCACTTAGCCAACTACCCTCTGATATGCCAGTCAAGACTTCAAATTTCCGTAACCTCATTGTCCAAGTCGTGCAACAGAGAGGCAGGCCAAAGAGAGCCACTCAAAACACCACAAAACCATCAATCTAGCATTTGACATATAGTACAGTACAATGAACTTGTTTCCACCCATCTACATCTAGCCCTCATCTGAATGAGGAAACTTGCGCTTTAAGATCTCATTCTCCTTCCTCAGCTTCATAATCTTGGTCTTAAGTGTTTCAACCTGCCAAATCGAATTCGAATCTCGTTGCTGCTCAACAAGCTTTGATCTGCTAACCAGCACTGAGTGTAGCACCGAACAAATCATTACCATGTATTAGTTTTTGGCAGCCAAAACAACCACCAAGAAATGACATGTAAAATAATTTGAATAGCAAGAGAAACTGAAAGCAACCTCACACTCACATTCCTTTTGTAAGTCCTGGAGTTTTTTACTCAACTCATTTTTCTCCTCCTGTTCAATTGCAAGACAGTCCTTTAAATCCTGAATCTCCAGAATATCTGCAAAGGAACAATTATCCAATTGATCAACATGAACATGCTGTACCTGGTAGGTACTTGCTAACAGAGATAAAAGCGAAAGGAGTTCATTGGGACCTCACATTTTGATTCCACATCTAACTGCACATGATCCAACCTGCTCGCTAGAACATGCAGATGGGATTTATGAGCTGCTAAATCCCGTTGAAGGTGATCAATGGTTGCTTCATTTGTCGCCTTCTCAAGCATAAACCCTCTGATATAAGCAAACAGTTTTAACATTTTACGCAGAGTAAATTTCTTTCGCTACACATTCTAAGTTCGTCAAACTGTGGATTGAAATTACACTTTTAAACACGGTTTCATCTATATTCAATGATTTAAATTGACAATCTAACAATGTAACATACCTGCTACAAAGACTACTCTTAATACATGTAGATCAAAACCATATATTTAGACAAGATTTCATCTTGACAGTCAGATAACATCGCATACTTGCTATAAAAAAGATAGCAAAAGAAGCTTTCTTATATCCTTTAACATGTGCAACTTTAGCCAAAATTTGATACTCAAATGGTTAACTGAAAATGTTAAAAAACTATATTTTGGTATTCACTGAAAAACTCACCTAATTTGAGCCTCCAAGTCATCAACCTTGGCAGCACAGTTTTTCTTAGCCAATTCCATGGCCTTCCTATGCTCTTCTTCTTTACTGAGGCACTCCTCCCTCATCCTCTTCACCTCTTCTTTCAAGCCCCGGCTTGAGCTACGGCGTTCAAGCTGATCGGCAACATTGTTCAAACACTCGGTGTACAATCTGGTCAATCGCTCATTTTCTGCAACATTATCAAATCAAATAAACGCTTTCCAATTCAGTAATCTGAAACACTGAACTCAAAAACGCTGCGTTTAATTATCAAGAAGAAATGACCGGCCTTGCTTGAGATTGTTGCAGGTGAATTCCAGAGCTTCTCGCTTCTTGGCCTCGGCATTACACGTGGACTTCACCGACTGGATCTCCGCCACGCCGCTATTGAAATCCTGAGAATTCTGAGTTCGAATTAAGAAAAAGAAAAAGAAAATCATCGATCGGTTTGTTTGGCTGCCGAGAAAAGCTCCTTTTCTCTTCTTCTTCTTTTTCTCCGTGGTTTTCTAGGCAGCCAAACGGAATCGGAATATAGGATAGTCAGGACGGAAGGAGGAAGAGGAAGATTTGTACCTACCTGGTAGATTTGATCCAAAGTGGAAAGCAGAGAATCCATTTCTTCGTCACTGGTTGCCGCCATTTTCTCTCCTTTTCCAATTGCTGCACTTCAGCGCCTTTCTATTTCTTTCTATTTTTTGTTTTTGTTTTTTGTTTTTTGTTTTTAATGTTTGGATATGGTCTGGGTTGGGTTGGGTTGGATTGGATTGGGTTGAGTTTGAATAAAATTAGTGGAGGAAATTTCATGTAAATATAAAATTAAAATTAAAATAAATGAAAGAAAATACACTGTTTATGAGAAAAATTTATCTAAATATCAATGGTTAGTTAAAATTTATACAAGATGTTTGTAGTTCAAATGGTTAGCAGCAATTAAGTCACTCCATGTAATGTTCGAATTTCTCTTTTAACAATATCACTTGTATATAAAAACAAAAACATGAATAGTTATGCTATCAACCATTATTTCCTTTTAGATAAGAAAAAGAAAACGGCCTTTTGAGAAACATTAAGGGAATGAGCGGCCATACTTGCGAGTATAAATGAGGTACACTTGGCATATTGGTTTAGGGTTTAGGATTTGGGAACTCAAGAGAAACTAGGAGACCGTACTAGGAGAATCTGAACGATAAGGAATTACTGCCCAAACTAAGAATGAAGGGGACAAGAACTCAGCCCAACATGAAAAAATATACATAATTTCTAGGAAGCAATTGGTGGCCAAAAGAGATAAGAAGGGAAGGAATGTTTCAATGTATATCCCAACAAAAAATTGGAACCAAACAAAATTAACGTTTCAACGTAGCCAAGTGTAGCAAAAAATACACAAAAACTAACAACGAAATTGTGCACACATGGACAACCACGGCAATCCCGCGGTCACTAAACACTAAACCCTATTTCTTCCATTTCCAAGTGCCAATTTTATTTTCATGAGCTTGGTCACCACATCCTTGAAGTCCATTCTTTCCTCTGGCACTTGTTCACAACACCTCAAGCTTATTTCCATGATGGACAAAATGATATTTTTTGTGGCATTTACGTCTCTGCCCTCTTCTATGCTCAATAAACCAGCATCCACTACTTCTAAACAATTGTTGGGGAGTGACTCATTTATCCATTGTCTCAAAGTCTGTTCTCCGGCAAACATTTCATCTGTGGGTTTCTTTCTCGTGATTATTTCCAACATCATTATCCCATAGCTATAAACATCACCTTTTGTAGACACTTTTCCTGTAGAACCATATTCTGTGGACACACATCAATTGTAAAACAATTTAGAATGTTAGTATCAGTCTCACGCGGGATGTGACACAATCTCAGTTGTTGACGATTATTATGGGCTCCACAATCGATGAGTGTGGATCCCATTGTTTCATGAACATCAACAGTGGAAATTGTGTCATGAGCAATAGATATGCTAGCATTCCCTATCAATTAATCTAAGACGAGAGATCAATAATTCACCATCAAATTTCAGATTTGCATAAGTTAAGGACAATTAGTTAATCTTAGTAACTAAAATACATAAATTACTTGCTTTACCTGGTGCAACGTAGCCAAGTGTACCAATTGTTCTGGTTTGTGTTTCGTCTTTATTTTTTGCCAAGATTTTTGCAAGACCAAAGTCTCCCACATGTGCAACCATGTCTTCATCGAGAAGGATATTGCTAGGCTTCAAATCACAGTGCACCACAACTTCTGCTTGGCCATGGTGAAGATATTCCAGAGCTAAGGCAATATCAACCATCATGCTCACTCTTTGTACAAGATTCAGACAATAGTTGTGAGAGTATAACCACTTCTCAAGGCTGCCATTACACATGTATTGCAGCACCAAAGCTCTTACCTCATGGCTCGAGCATGAAGTTATGACCTTGACAAGATTTCTGTGCCGGATTGTTCTCCACACCTTACATTCTGCATCGAAACTTTTTAAGGCACCCTCCATTTGCAAGTTTAGAACTTTCACAGCAACTGTTGTTCCATTAGACAGTATCCCCTTGTACACAGAACCAAAACTTCCTACTCCGAGTGCGTTGCTTTCGCAGAAATCGTTTGTAGCACGTCGAAGTTCTTGATATGATATCATTCTATGCTCTATCGCCGATAACGTGGGTTCAACTGAGCTTGGAAGGCCTGCATTTCTTTTTTTATGGTACTTTATCAACCTATAAACGAGAGCTGCAAGGATCATCGTGGAGGCAATGGCTGGAAGAATATACTTGAACAAATGAAGTGCTGCCTTAGAATTTTGAGTGCTTTGCGGGGTGCAATTTCGGACACCAAAATCTGGTCTCCCACAAAGTTCTCCATTCTCCAAAAATGATTGGGCAGTGAAGTTGGCAAAAGGTCCGCCAGAAGGAATCTGTCCTGACAGATGATTGAAAGAGAAATTCAAATGCTCAAGATATTTGAGTGTTTCCAGAGACTTTGGTATTGTGCCAGATAAACTGTTGTGTGATAGGTCCAAATCTTCCAACCCTTTCAGATCACCAAAAGTTTTTGGAACGTTTCCTACAAACAGGTTGTTTGACAAATTGAGAGAGCGTAGGCTTTGAAAAGCTCCAATGACGCTTGGAATGTTTCCAGCAATTTGGTTCCAAGATAAATCTATCACTTGAACAGCATTCAACTCTCTCATTCCTTGAGGTAAGTCGCCATTAAAAGAATTGAATGACAAATTTAAGACCAACAGACTTTCAAGGTTCCACAAGCTCATGGGTATCGATGATGTCAAGCTGTTGAAGTCTAGGAGAACCAGTGTTTTCAAAGGCATGCTTTAGCGCGCTTCGGAGCGCGCGTCGGAGCGAGGCGGAGGGAAATCGCCTTAGGCGTATGGTTGTTTAGCTTGTTGTCCGCTTAGCGTGGCAAGGCGTGGTGAGGCGTCGCAAGGCGTGCGAGGCGAGGCGTGGAAGGCGCAAAGAAGCGCCGCTGACTGCAACCCAAAGCGTGAGGAAGAAGACGACCTGCCTTGAATTTTTTTTGTTAGGGTTAGTTTTAAAGAAACGACGTCGTTGCATCTAGTTAAGTGTTTTTTATTTATTTAAAAAAACTGAGGTGACTAAACGCACGTTTCATCTAGTTTTTAAAAACACACGCTATTTTTTAAACAAACAGCATGCCTTAAAAGGCCCCACTGAAACAAACGATACTACTTCCTTTTTTCTTCTAAATAAATACATTAATTTTAATGCGATAATCTCCATCAATTTTAATTCTCTCCATAAGTTGAAGCGTCTCTCTCCTTCAGTATGCAATTCTCTTTGTACAAGATTCATATATATATATATATATTTTTTTTTTTTTTTTTTTTTCCAAACACCACAATAACAAACTAAAAATAACACTCAAGTCCACACAAATGCCGAAAATCATAGGATTTTATGTTTCGTGATAATGAGTGAGATGCACGAATTGAGTTTTACTTTTGATGTTGAATAAGCATTTTATGTTTTGAGATGATTATTATGCTTGAATGACATTTAGTACTTATATTTTTTTATAGAATATTCTGGCTCAATAAGAATTAGTAATACAATTTATCTGTATTATTATTTATAATTTTTGTTATTAAAATAAATTAATGTTCGAAAGGCTTACGCCTCAATGCTTCAAGGCTTACGCCTCGCATAGCGGACTAAAAACGCATCGCCTCTACGCCTCGCCTTTTAAAACATTGAGGAGAACTATTTGAAGGCGCCTGAGGTTTCCTACGCAATTTGGGATCAATCCAGAGATTTTGTTATTTGATAGCAATATTTCCCCTAGGTTCTTCAGGTGACAAAGCTCATTTGGAACGAACCCTTCAATACTATTGTTTTGAAGATACAATCTTTGCAAAGATTCCAATCCTCTAATTGATGATGGTATTTTTCCACTCAGATTGTTGTAAGCTAAGTAAAGGAAGGTCAAGCTCCTCAAGGAACCAATGCTCTTGGGTATATGGCCTCTAATTTGGCATGCAGGTGTATAAATTACCTGGAGGGACTGAGAGAAGTTTCCAATGGAATCGGGTATGATGCCATTTAGAGGATTTTCATACAAAATTATATATTCCAGTGAACTAGAATTAAACAAAGAAGAAAGGAATCTAAGCTCATCGAACCCGGGTTCTCCCGTTAGCTGATTTCTTGCCAAATTAAGGAATTGGAGATGTTTCAAGCTACCAAGATTCATGGGTATTGGTCCATAGAGCAAGTTGTTGTCAGCATCAAGCTCAGTGAGCTTAGTAAAATTTGAAAAATAAGTTGGGATAGGTCCTGTAATTTGATTGGTATGAAAAAGTAAGGAAGTGAGGTTAGGAAGAAAAACTGCAGAGGAAGGAAATTCTCCAGAAAGAGCATTGGATTGCATTTCTAAACTTTCCAAGGAGGAGATGTTGAAGATTACTTGAGGTATTGGACCTGTTAGGCTATTAAACGCCAAGCCCAAAAAAGCTAGATTAGAAAGATGTCCCAAATTGCCTGGAATATTTCCCTCAATGTTATTGCGTCCCACAGCAAAACTCTTCAAGTTGGACATGTTTCCAATTGAAGGAGATATAGTACCTGTCAGCTTATTACCACCAAGGTATAGGATTTGAAGATGTTGCAAGCTCCAAACTTCTTCTGGGATGCTTCCAACAAAGCTATTGTATGACAGAGATAAGATCTCAAGCTCGCTGCATTGACCAATTCTAGAAGGGATCTTGCCACTGAACTTGTTGAAAGAGAATGAAATGGATTGGATATTTGGCCAAAAATGGCAAAGGTCCACAGGAAGACTTCCTGAGATGCTGTTCTTAGGTAGAGAAATCATTTCTAGAGAAGTTAGGTTAAGGAGAGCAGAAGAGAATGAACCTGTGAGGCTGCTCTCTTGCAAGTTCAATTCTTCCAATGTTGAAATGTTACCGAAGGATGAAGGAATTGTACCAACCGTGAAATTATTCAGGCCGAGGTATAACCTACGGAGTCTAGGTAGGAAACCCAACTCCCTAGGTATAGGACCTGTTAGCCTGTTCACTTCAAGGACTAGGACTTCGAGCTTCTGGCAATGGTACAAAGTGGGAGGGATGCTTCCTTGCAGCTGGTTGTTATGCAATAAAAGTGACCTCAGGCGATGTAAACGGCTGATTTCATTAGGCAAGGGCCCAAAGAAGCTGTTGTTTTGAAGATGGAGCGAGACGAGGAAGGAGAGGTTGCCAATATGAGGGGAAATGGTGCCTTGGAGAGCCATATAGGAAAGCTTTAAGGCTGTGACTCTTTGCCTGCGTTTGCTACAAAAGACCCCAACCCAATTACAGAAGCTTGTATTGGTAGTCCAGTTACCACCCAAAACAATATTGGTGGGGTCAAAACTGAGTTTAGATTGGATGGCAAGGAGGGCAGATTGATCTGTGAAGTTGGAAGTTGATGAAGATATGGCAGACTGAAGGAAGCATGAGTAGTGCAATAATACAACTCCAAAAAGAAAGAGAATTTTTGTGCATTTCATCGTGAACATGATGGGCAGTTTGGATGTAATATTAAGGTAAAGGCTCAAGTTTGGTTTGACAGTGCTGCAAATATGCGTGTGTGAATTTGCATGATCGGCCATCCCGTTTATATAATAGTAGTGACAAGATAGCCATTTTCCTGGAGCTTTGACTTCAACAATTGACCCTTGTTTTCTTGTACTTCCATCAGCATGAAGAATTAATGAGTGGGACCATATAACTTACTAATAACTTCTTTTTCTTTTTTCTTTTTGGTTAATTGGGTCAAATTTGGGAAGGGGAGAGGAGGGGCCATTGGAGTTTAGAACATGAGACAACTCATTTGCACGCAAATGCTTTTATAATTGAGCTATTGACTTGTTGGCAACTTATTAATAGCTAAATTAGTAAGCATATATAGATATACATGCATGGTTTTTTTAGTACAAGTAATACTCTAAACTATAGAGGAAGGAGGTGTTTTTCTCACATACACTACCACGGTGTTATGAGGTTTCGAACTTAAGATTACTAGTCTGTAAATCAAAATCATTTTCCACTGGACTAGACTCTATTGACCATATATGCATGTGTTTAATCTCTAATCAATTTCTAATAATCATTAATATTCTCATTAAAATATCGACAAACAGTCTCAAACAACCCTTAATTAGATCCAATGTCATGCATAAATCATCATGAAATGGTGAATTTGGATCCACTCTTTTTTTTTTTCTCTCATGTTTATCGAACATAATCACATTGTGTCGTCTATTTTCACAAACTTGTCATATTTCATTAACGTGGGAAACAAAGAAATTCTCCACATTGTGTTTCCATTGTCCATGTGTAGGGCAGTCGTCTCTTGGGGTCTGAGGGCCAAAGGGTCAGCCCTCTTAAGTCCCATCAAGGTGCTAGTGATCTTTGAAGACCAGAAAATTTATAGTCCTTGTCTATAGGTCAGCCGAGAAAATTGGAAAATTTGTTTGGTAAAGATGTCTCGCAATCTAAGCTGCAATGTAAACATGAGAGGGAATTTGTGTGATGGAATGGAAGTCTCTCTCTTAAATCAAGAAAGTCAAGAAAATTTATAGTCCTTGTCTATAGGTCAGCAGATTGAATATTCAACTTCCTTGACTTGTCTTGAAGCAATTTGTGTGATGGAATGGAAGTCTCTCTCTTAAATCAACTTCCAATGAAATGACAGAAAGCGGAAATTTGTGAAAAATTTCGTTGCTTGTTGATAAATTTGTGGAAACTATTGATTTAGATAATCACATTTCAGCACTACTCAAGTACTAATAATTAATAACTCAACGAGACGAGTATATTTTTATGAGCAAGTGGACAAGTACAATATGGAAGCAAAAAAATTCTTCTTGGTTTTTAGACTATAGGTTTTAGTATCTTCAAAGAGCCTCTCTATCTTGGCTCCTTAGCTAATTGGAGAGGATTGTGAGAAATGCATACTCCAACAGCCTTTTAAGGGCTCTTCATTTTATTTTTAATCTTTCATATAATGTATTGGGCGATGGGATAATATACGACTTCGAATGCATGAGTGAATACTCTTACCCGCTTTACTAAAGAGAATCCATTTTAAAACCTTACTTTTCAGCTTTTTAAGTTTGAGGAGAGACTTAAAATATTTCATTTGCTCTCTACACTTTCTTGGAAAACTGTGTTGAAAGTATAAAACACGACACAATTGCAAGTGAGATATTCAAAGATTTTTTTGAGTCTTCGTAAATTGCTTGACATGGACTGAGCTTGTAGTGTATATAAAGATCGATCCACCACGTACTCAACAAGTTTTGGCTCCATTTCACATTCACAGTCCTTGTTTGATAAAGACCTATCACAAATCTAATTCCATCTCTCTCGACCAACCTGAGATTCCCCAGATATTTATTTCCAACGTTTTCCGTTCTAATTAAGTTCAAAACAAGGCAACCTTTATGATTCACACATGTATCAATGGCCAGAATTGCGGATGCGGTCAAGTACTAATTGACAATCAATACAGTGCTAATTCCTCGTTTGGGACTATCCCACAATATCATTTTATTATCTAAATCTTTTAAATTTTAGGTCATTATTTCAAGATCACCCTTGCAAAAGTTTAGCCAAATCGAAATTATTTAACCATTTGATTATTATCATTAATATTTTCATTGTTTTTAGAAAGTATTATGTTGGTCTATATATTTTCTTATAACTAGAGATGACTAAGTGTTGTCTAATTTGATTATTATTATTTTTTTATCAGGGTGATCTTTGAATGATGACCTAATTATAATAAAGAACGGTTGAAATCATAAGATGATATGGTGAAGTAGGCCCAAATGATTAGTTAGCTGAGCACCATATTAACTTCCTAAACCGGTTGCACTTGAGCTCCTGCCCAAGCAAATATACCGAATACTCTAGAAAAATCAACTATGCCAAACAAAATGTTTTTATAAAAACTAATACCTCGTGTTTTGGAAACAAAAATACATATATATCATGGGACTTAATTGAATATACCTAAATCATATGAGTCAAGGTTGTTCACATACTGTGGTGGTGGTGGTAGAAAACGTGGAGTTGAGGGAGGGTAGGGGATAATATAGGTTCGCAGATATTAAAGCGAGATTAAGATAAATAATTATACATAGGATCGTAGATAATTAATCAAAGAGCACAAGAAAATGGAAGGAAAGTCTTTTCCACTCAATCGAAGGACCATTTTCAATGAGAATATTGTACAACACTGTCTTGAAAACGATAAAATTGGCACATTGTTGCATATGGCAAGGGGGAAAACATGACTAAATCTGAAATTAGAAAAGAAAAGATGTATAGGGGAACTTATCAGATTGGGTAAAAAATAATACTTCATTCATCTTGATATATAATAATAGGAAGGTTATATATACAGAGCCTAGGAAACTATTCTAGGAAAGTAATTATGTTCCTATAATATTGCAGAATCAAATAGTTGACTTAGACTAATTAGGAATGTACAGCTCATTGACACTCCCCCTCAAGTTGGAGCATATATGTCGTCAATGCCCAACTTGCTACGTGAGTTGTGAAATACCCTGCTTGTGACTGCTTTGGTGAGGATATCTGCAAGTTGATCTTTGGATTTAACAAATGATACCTTAATGATCTTCGCCTTGAGCTTCTCCTTGATGAAATGTCTGTCAACTTCAACATGCTTGGTTCTTTCATGTTGCACTAGATTATGTGCAATGTTTATTGCAACTTTGTTGTCACAATTCAGTTGCATGACATGTTTAGGTTTGAACCCCAATTCCCCCAACAAATTCCTTATCCTGAGTAGCTCACATACTCCGTGTGCCATACTTCAATATTGTGCTTCAGCACTTAATCTTGACACTACTTTCTGTTTTTTACTTCACCAAGATACTAGATTGCCTCCCACAAAGGTAAAGTATCCAGATGTAGATCGCCTGTCAGTAACAGAGCCCGCCCAGTTTGCATCAGTGTGACCCTCAACATCTATATGACCATGTCGTGCGAACATCAATCCTCTTCCAGGAGATGACTTCAAGTATCTCAGAATTCGGTTTACCGCATCCATGTGGGCTTCACTTGGTGCATGCATGAACTGACTCACCACAGTTACGGCATATGCTATATCAGGTGTCCTAGATAGATTAACTTACCCACAAGGCGTTGATATCTTTCTTTGTTGGTGGGTACCTGATCAGGATATTCACCAAGTTGATGATTCAACTCCATTTGCGTATCTACTGGTTTGCTGGCTAACATTCCAGTGTCAGTCAAAATGTCAAGGATATATTTCCATTGTGATAGAAATATTCCTTGTTCTAAACGAGCCACTTCGATGCTTAGGAAATACTTCAGAGCACCAAGATCTTTCATTTCAAACTCACTTGCCAAGTGGTGCTGCAATGCTGCCTTTTCCATTGGGTCATTCCCGGTAACTACTATGTCATCAACATATGTTTCAAGAAAAGAATATGATATGAGTTACTTTGCTTGTATCCAAAATCCTTCATTGATTTGCTGAACTTTCCAAACCATGCTCTGGGTGACTACATCAATCCATAAAGAGACTTTCTCAGTTTACACACTCATGTTGCTAGTATTGGGCCCCATCTTGCATCTTAGAAGGGAATCCATATAGACTTATTCTTCTAGGTCGCTGTGCTGGAAGGCATTTTTGACATCAAACTAGTGTAATGGCCAGTTTAGGTTTGCTGCCAGAGAAAAAAGTACCCAAATTGTATTTATCTTGGCTATAGGGGCTAAGGTCTCCTCATAGTCAATCCCATAAGTCTGAGTATAACCTTTCGCCACCGATCTTTCTTTGTATCATTCAATGGTGCCATCTGCCTTGAACTTTACTGTATATATCTATCTACAACCCAATGTTCTCTTCCATTTATGAAGGATAGTCATCTCCCAAGTGGAATTCTTCTGGAGGGCCTCCATTTCATCATTCATCGCTTGAGTCCACTTGGGATCTTTCAGAGCTTCCCGCACATTACTTGAAATAGATACAATGGATAATTGACATACAAATGATGCACATGACGAAGACAACCTATGTAAGGGCACATGATTAGCAATAGGGTATTTAACTTTTGTTTTTAAGTCCGGGTCATACTGTTGTCTAGGAATCTCTCTAATGGTACGAATAGGTAACTGATAACTTGTGTTTCCTGTATGACTCGACTCAGGTAAAATGCTTAAGTTGGAGTTTAAATGTTCAGTTATCTTAGGGAAATCTTCATGACCTGATTGGATGATTGGTGATGAGACTATAGTAGGAGAGAAATTATCTAAACCATTATCTGGAGTTTCCAGTAACTCTTGATCATGTTGCACTACTGTAGCTGGTTGCTTGGACATTTACTACTCTAAAACATTTTGTTGAATTTGGATGCTCAGAGCTGAGTATCTTTTGCAAAGCTAGAGCTCTCCCCCTACATAGGATGCTCAAGAACTCCCCCTGAGTAATAGAACTCACTCTCGTGGAAAGTCACATCTGCATAACATGTATGGTCTGAGTGGAATGATGGAAACACTTATAGTCCTTATGAGTGTTAGCATAACCCACAAAGACACAACATAGTACACACAGATCAAGCTTGCCACACTAATGTAGATACACCTGAACATAAGCAACACAACCAAAGAGACGTGGTTCGAGATTTGGTGTGGATGGCATGGTGAGGAGAGTGGTCAATGTCTGAAATGAAGTTTGATACTGAAGAGTGTTGGATAGTGTTCTATTAATGAGGTAAGCAGCAGAACAAAGAGCCTCCCTAAAAAATGATGAGGCATACGAGCCTCAAATAAAGAGGCACGAACAACCTCCAAGAGATGACGATTCTTACGCTCTGTGACGCCATTTCTGTTGTGGTGTATAGGCACATGTGGTTTGATGAACAATTCCATGTTGACTTAAAAAATTATGTAGGTCATGGTTGACGTACTCTCCTCCATTATCAAACCGAAGTGTAGTGATTTTTTTTGTCAAACTGAGTAGCAACATATTGATAAAATAACTTGAATTTGGCGGTGACTTCACTTTTCTGCTTTAGGGGAAAAACCCGGGGCATCCTGGTGCAATTATCAATAAAAGTCATAAACCACTTAAAACCGCTAATAGTGGAAACTCGTGATGGTCCCCAAACATCAGAATGGACAATCATAAAAGGCAGAGAACTTTTCTTCAATCTTAATGAGTAAGAAATACAATTGCTTTTGGCCAAAATGCAAGTTTCACAATGAAAGTCTGATTCAGCAAACTGGGAAAACAAATCTGGAAATAAAAGTTTCAGATAACCAAAAGAAGCATGCCCTAACCGTATATGCCATAACTAAATTTTCTTCATCCTGATAGACTCATCTCCTCTCACATGATGTGCCTGACTCAATCTCGTACTGCTGTCTTATGTCAAGTCCAGATAATACAACTTTCCCCTCCTAGTACCACATCCAATCATGGCCATAGTGAGAAGATCCTGAAAGAGACAATACAATGGCCAAAAACACACAGTATAATTAAGGGAATCAATGATTTGAGGAACAGATAACAAGTCATAATCGAGTGAAGAGACAACTAAGACATGATCAAGACTTATTGAGGATATAAGAGATAAAGACCCTTCTCCCATAACTTGGGAGGTAGTTCTATTGACACTGGTAATATGTGTTTGGCTTTATGGTTTGGTAGAGTACAACCCAGTAAAACTATATGTCATGTGATCAGTAACTCTAGTGTCAATAATTTATGATCTATTACAAGTAAGTGAAGATGTGCAAGAGGTACCTGAGACGGCCAAGGCCTTGGAGCCAGATGTACCTGATGGAGGTTCTGATGCAGTCTCCTCGAATGACTGAGCGGATTTAAATGAGGCTCTGGTCGAATCCTTTTTGCGCCCTTTGTGGGCCCATCCTTCTGGATAACCAATGATCTCATAACAACCCTTAATTGTGTGGTTATCTAAACCACATTTGGTACACTTCATTGGAGGCCGGTTACGAGTAAGGCCGTCACTATAGTTGTTCGGCCGAGATTGTTTGGACCTCGCAGCATCCAAGGCTGTGGCTTCGGAGGTTACACTAGCTTCAGACATGGTTCCCTATCGATTACTCTTTCTCTTAATATGTGCATATGCTGCCTCAAGTTCGGGCTTTGGCTCCTTTAGCAAAATCTCTCCTCATATTTGATCGAAATTATTGTCCAAACCTGCAAGAAATATATAAACTCGGAGATGATCAACCTCTTTGCGTCTAGTCTCGATGTATTTCGGATGCTTCATGGTGCTTGGACTTAATTGATCAAGCTCCTGAAAAATCTCAGTGAGCTCACTGTAATATTTGGCAACTGATGCGCCAGCTTGCTTCATTATGAATGACCGTCTGTGAAGGTCATAAATATTGGCTTCATCACCACCATCTGAATAGGTTTGCTTGATTGCAGCCCAGACTTGCTTTGCTGTGTCATAACAAATAAATCATTTAATCTGATTAGGTTGCATGGCGTCGAACAACCAATTCTTGACTTGGCAATCCGATGCATGTCATTTATTAAATGTGGGATCTATGTTTGCAGGCTGGGCAATATCACCGGTCAAGTGGGCATGTTTTTCTCGCCCAGCTATCTTCATCTCTATGATTTGATGCCGTAGAGAATAATTATTCTCATCCAGTTTGATTCCTACGGAGAAGTTGGAGGTGTCACTCTGCAAAGTGATGATTCGTGTGATAGTTCTGGAGCCTCTCAACACCAAGGATTGATTGGTGTTTACTGACCCATCATTGTTAGCCATGATATTAGCTAACAAACAATGAGAAAAAAAAAGGGCAAAAAGAAATCTGTCTGGGGGAAACATTACTCTGGGTAACTGATGAGAAAATGACAAAAAAGAAATATCAAGTTGAGGAAAAACAAGTGAACGGTGGACAAAGGCAATAAGACAAACTGTTTTGCAATAAGAAATATTGGGTTGAAAGAAAAAAAAACAGAACAAAAGGAACGGTTTGAATGGGTCTATGAGTGGAAAGTGATTTGCAATATTGCAAAACGTGATTTGACTAGAGGAAAGGTTTGAATGGGTTTGTGAGATGGAATATGGGTGGTGCTGGTGCTGGTGCTAGTGCTGGTTTTGTGAGATGGAATATTGCTTTTAGTGCTGGTGCTGCGTATCTAAATGGAATATTGCAAAACAGTGATTTGAGATGGAATATGGGCTGGTGCTGGGTTTGTATGATGACTGTTGCTGCGGAAGTGATTGCTAGGGTTAGGGCGAGAGACAGTCAAGATTGACAGCTCTGATACCATATCAGATTGAGTAAAAAATAATACTTCATTCATCTTGATATATAACAATAGGAAGGTTATAAATACATAGCCTAGGAAACTATTTTAGGAAAGTAATTATGTTCCAATAATCTTGCATAATCAAATAGTTGACTTAGACTAATTAGGAATGTACAGTTCATTGACAGAACTGCAACCTTTTATACATCTCCATATTTTCGTTAAGTATATGCATTACTCTTGATATTAACTGGTCTTGTGTAGTACGTCTATGTTTTTTTATATATAAATATTAATGAACATTTATCGTGCATAAGATTTGAACTTAGGACATCTTCGAACAAAGTAGAAATTGAGTGCCACCAGACTACATGATCATTGTCTTATAATATGCTTATCGTTCTAATTTTAAATCGAACTCTTGCAAGTATAGTAAGGATTTCGGTATTAAAGTTAAAATTGTTGATTATTGTGGAGGAAAAGGCTGTGGAACCATCAATCTTTCTTAGAAGAGTTTTAGATTGCTTGCTGATCCCAAGGCTGGGAGAATTAAGATTAAGTATCATCCATCAGACCTTTAAACAGATTGAATTGGTTTATATCCAAATATATTTAGATTCATGTTATCAGATTATGATCCGAATTCGATCATCAGAAACTTATTAGTCCTAGAGAAGATTAAAAACATAATTCCATTTGTTATATTTAATGACTGTTGATTTTGAACCACCATAGTAAGTGAAATAGTTTTAAGTATATACTCTACAAGTGAATATATTATCTTAAGTTTGATTGGATCTAATAGCTCTAGTCTATATTTGTTTTGTTAAGTTAATGAATTATAAACAGTACCATTCAAGGAAGTTCTGGTCATCCACCCTTAGATTAGATCTAAGGGTTGATAAAAAAAAACTAATTTAAAAATTCAAATACGATTATTTTATTTTATTTTATTTTTACTGCATAATCTAATAGTTTCTCTTTTTTTTTCTTTTTTTTTATAAAAAAAACAGTGTTCTCAGTTGCAACCATCACTGCCCATATCCTCCTCCAACTCCACTGTTGTGGCTTTTTGAAAAAAAATTCTCTCTTCTTTTTATCTCTCACTGATTGTCAAAGAAAAAAGAGGCAACTTGGGTGTTATGAGTTTTCTTCTTCCTCTTCACCTTTGCATTCAATTTTTTAATTTGAAGCCCTAGTTCTGAATGATTAATGTGAATCCATATATTTGGGAAAAATTCAAATTTAAAAAATAAAAATAAAAATTGGGCTCTTTTCAGATTTTTGGTTCCTACTATTGTTTTTCCTTTTCTTGTTAGTATGCACTTTCCATGATTGGTAAAACCAAATTATTCTTAAGATTATGCAGTTATATGGTTGTTTTTCATTGAGAACATGTCAAGAAATATCACTCTCCGATGGGTAAAATAGGCCTGTAAAAATGCCCCAAGTTTGAGCCCAGCTTTATTTTTGGGCAATGGGTTGGTTCGACCCGTTATTAAGGGCGGTCCCGGCCCGTTATGTAAAGAGTGGACATGTGCTTTAAACTTTATTCCATGAGAAGCCGAGCCCTGCCCGGTAATTAAGTTAATAAATCATATATTTATAAAATAAGCTAATATTAATTACTCTTTCATTTAATTAAAATATTTTTTTAATACAAGTAATAATAATCTAAACTAAGGGGGTTTGAATCTGAAATCGATAGTCTATAAGTCAAGACCCTTAGGTAAGAGAAACACTTATGTGCAACGGGGATATCATTGTTTTGCTATTCCCAGGCAATTACATTATGCCACGCGTGATAACTTTTCCACTTTGCATAGCGTGATTGGTTGTAGATAGCTAAACAGTGTTATCTTCATTTCATTTAAATTTTTCTACCTGGGTAGGATCTGAGCTTAGCCTATTTAAGATAAGGTGGGTCTGGCCCAACCTGTTAAACCCTTTGGGCCAAAAAAATCCCACAACTGGGTAAGGCTTGGGCTAACTCCTCTCAGGCCAGGGCTGGCCCAGCTCAACCAATTTCACAGCCCTAGTTTAGTTTATAGTTTATAAATTACACCCCAAAGATGTGTAGAAAAAAATAAGCTTTTGGTACAAATCTACAATAACTAATATCAGTGTACCATTAAACCCGCAACCAACAAGGTTGATATTTGCGATGGCCAGGAGAGCAGACTCCTGGAGCTACAATCCTCCAGCATGTTTTAAAAGGCATTCATCACGAATGCTTCCTGAGTAACTTCAAAATTTGGATTCAAGTATGAGTGATGGGGGAGTCATGGATGTGGCTTTTCTTTTTTACTTTTTTGTTTTGTGTATTTTTTTTATTTTTTATATATATAATTTAATTTTTTAATTTGGCTTAGAAAACTCACATTTGCCCCCAAAATGTAGGTCACGTGCTTATTTTTAACGAAAAAATTGACAGATTTACCGAAAAGGACCACTAGTGCAACATGTGATCTAATTGGAGGGCTTGATCTAATTTGGTTTATTAATTATTTTAGAACATAATGAATTTCTTATGATTTTTTGTCCACATGGAGCACTTGTCCACATTAGAGTTAAACTCACCCATGCCACATAAGCATTTAACGGAAAAATTATTAGATTCACTAATAGGGAGATCAATATGTAAGGTTTACGTGAGTTCATGTACAAATTTGTAAGATTTTAAAGGTTGGATATTAATTTGAAATGACCCAAACCAAACCATCTATTTTTCAAGGCTATATTCGTAGATCATCCTTGCCAAAAATTAGACAAATCGAAAACCATTTTGGCATTTAATTGTGTCCTATAAAATTGATGAACTTGGTGCTTTAAGAAAGTACTAAACTTAAAATAATTGAATGGCTAAATTGGTGAAATGCCCTCTAAACTATTGTGCCTAATTTTCAATTGACCCCCTATCCTTTATTTTGATTGAAAAATTATATAAACTCTTTTTTTTGTCAATTTCCCGTCTGCAGTCTAAATCTTCAACATTTCATCCCATTTTCAATTAAATCATTAAAAACAAAAATAGAAACAATCGAAGAAAAAGAGAACCAAAAAAAATAAAAAACTTGGGACCTCTTGACCCAAAACCATGCCCCCATTCTCTTCACCATTCCCCATGACCACCACCAACGGACACCTCCCCCCTCCTCCCACCCCCTTCCCCCGATTTCTTCTCCGCTTTCCCCGCTTCCCCACCGCAACCCACCCATACCCATTCCCCTCCTCCCTGACCTGTGCCCCTTCTCGCCCCCTTTCCCCATCACAGGCCACCTAGACCCATCTGTCTAACCCAGAACCCAGCCCCCCCCCTCCACGATTCATCTCTCCTATTCCCCATGACCACCACACGCAACCCACTCTGCACATAGAGAGAGAGAGAGAGAGGGGAAAAAAATTCAAAAATTTAAAGTTTTAAAGTTTTAAATTTTATTTTTTAGTATTTGTTTATTTTTAACATATAAAATGACCAATTTGCCCTCATATTTAACGGAAAATTAGATGAAATATTGATGATTTAGACAGCCGGAGGGGAAATTGGTCAAAAATAAAGTGTTCATATCCTTTTTCTTCTTTTTTTTTTAAATAAAAAAAAAAAAAAAAAAAAAAAGGATAAGAGATCAGATTGAAAGATAATCTTTGTAATATCATATTCAAATGAGTGGTCAAATGATAACGATTCAAGTATTTTTTGCAAAGATAATCTTAGTATGAATATCTATAAAACATACAGTTTGAATTAATAAAATACAATGCAAAGTGAGCCCTACAATAATATCCCTCATGATAGACCGTACATTATTTAGTTGATACATTTGAATGACTAAACGATCAACAATCTCTCTCTCTCTCTCTCTCTATATATATATATATATATATATATAGAGAGAGAGAGAGAGAGAGCACCAGAGAAAAAATTTCTTTCTTTTTTTCTTTCAAATATGGGATTATTGAGCAACACAACCACTGCTGATCATCCCATCTTTTTAGCCCGAATCCTACATTACAGGATCAAAAATAATCATACAACACAAATACAATTACTTCTACAGCAAAAAAACTGAAAGAGGATATACAACATAGTGCAGTGCCTATTCCAAAATTTCTATACCTACACCCAAATTATACTGATGGCTAATATTCCCACAACAATTGCTCATCAATCTTGCTCAGTTTATCATTGTCGAGACGCTTCCATGTCTTAATCCTCTCAACTCCCGTCCACCCTTTCTCCCCCTTCCCGAGTTCTGCCAATATGACCCTTGCTCTCCTTCGCCACCCTGCCTTTCCATAACCATGGTATCCAAAGCCCCCACCGTAACAAAACCAAATATTCTCCAGATCCCCACAAAAGTCATTGTTATGATCATGTCCCATGAACACAGCTTTCACATCTCGCATGGATACAAGGGTCTGCAAAACTCCTGAGTTCACCGATGAACATGCCACAGCCTCCTGAAACTGACCAACAATCTTTTTGTACCACAGCTGCCGGACCTCTGGAATTGGGATATGGAAGAATGCAAGCGCCGGTGGTTTATCCTGCGGAAAAGCGTTTTCTGAGTGATCTTGATTTCAATTATGGTACTGTTAGTGTGTTACCTGCAACATCTTAATGAAATCTAAATCTAATGAAACCTCCCTTGCAGGAATTGGAAGAACATGCTGAGCAATGGTGCACATATAGCATGAACAACTTGATACAGCTATGGAATTGTAATTTTACAAGTGTGGGGTTAAAATGATTTTACAACATATAAAACTCATTTCCACTCAATTAGGGAAAAGTATACGTGAATTTTAATGGAAAGGCCACTTCAAAAAGCAAGTGTAATAAGTTTATCAATTTGTTTCATAATAATCAGAACAATCTGAAATCAATCAGATAAAATGCAACAATATGCAGTCATAGTATCCTTGTTGATTGAATTTGTCGAATGTATACCTGATATCCCTGAGAAATGCCGTGAAGCCAATCGAGTTGAGATTCCTTAATCCAACCATAAGTTCGAACTCCTTGAACAGTCTCCCTGTCTCCACTGTCAAGAAAGAAAAGATTGAGGATGCTGCTGTTTGCCAAATGGGAACCTGGGGCACCATATACTCTCAGATCATAATTTCCAAAGCCATCAATTTTTTTCCTGCTTCCTCTGGCAAGATCAGAGAAATCTTCAGCTGATGGATTAATTTGTGAAACTGAATAATCCATAAGGGAGATAAAAGACATCAGTTCTTCACGATTCATCGTAGATTCTTGGTCGTGGTTGCCTAAAATTGCTGCCCATGGAAGTCCTGATTCAATGGCAGGACCAAATGCTCTAAACAAGGATTCAGCAGCATCAACAGAGCTTGACCCAAATATATTATCTCCTGTTTACAAACAGAGTCAAAATCAATACTTTGGGGGGTGGGGGGGGAAGGTGGGGGAAGAGAGAGAGAGAGAGAGAGGGATCAGTGCTTAGTTAGTTTTACTTTAACTATGTCAGATATAGTTGGGCCATGACACTACATGTAAAGTAACCTATATTCAGATAATTGATGCCTACATTCACTCAGAAACACTCACATAACTTAGAATTTACTGGAAGTTGGAACCATCCAGATACAGAGGATGCACAAACTAATCAACTAAGCCCATTTTTAACTTTTCCCCACCTCTTAAATGCCGTATGAAGAACTTCGGCCCTGGTTAATTAGAAGGAAAGAGTCTAATAGCTGAAGATTAGAGGCTACAGCTGCATGCACCTAATAAGATAGGATACAGAACTTGAAGAAGTTTTAGCTTAAACCATCAAGCTTCTGCTCCTTGATATGAATATTATCTTGGGTCTAGATGTTTAATGAAGTTTGGTAACCAGTCAAGGTGGTTTAGTTTCTCATTTTTCAAACTAATTTCTATTATTTCCAGGAAATTTCACACGTTTAACTTCTCGATATGAAAACTCCATGAAAAGGATATGGCACATAGGATGAGAACAATGTGGAATGCGTTCCAGTACCACTGACTTATATATGATTTTAAAACTTGAGTTCTAATATACACAAACTTCTTAATTTCAATAAGCCTGACTGAGTACAAGCATTCTTACAGGTAAAATTTTAAATATTTTCATTTTTAAACAGCTCAAAGCATGAGAATTTATTTTTAGATTACCTACTGTGCAAATATAGCTAGCCCCCCAAAAGATTAACATCCACCACCATAAGTAAATAAAAGAGTAAAAACAAACTAGAAAATATCTTAACAAATAACAACACTTGAAAACTAAAAACAAGAAAACCAAACCAATCTGTAAATTTCCAGGGAAAACGGGAAATGAAAAAAAAAAACTGCACCTGTAAAAGCAATGAAATCAGGCTTTTCAGCTTCGATCATCCTCTTCAAGAAGCGAGACGTATTGAGATCAGAGCAGTGCTCAAACTCCGAGTCCAAAACGTCTCTGCAGCGAGTCAAGGCTCCATTTCCATAATGCATATCAGCCACCTTAATCACAGACAAAAACCCATTAACAAAACCTGCTTAACATCTTAATTACACAATAATTTCAAGCATCACATACATAATCAAGGCATCAGGTGAAGTACCTGCAGGATTTTGAAGGTGCCATCAGACCGGAAGCGAAGGGGAAGATCTGGGCTGGTCTTCTTAACTCTCACAGGCCGATGGCCTATGAGTAAATTGTGAGAGATTTGGTTGTGGAGGAAGCAGAGAAGTGAGTAGAGAAAACCCAGATAGAGAAACGAGTGCTTCCAGTTTGCTGCTGTGGGCGATTCCATTGAAGGCATCAGCTGAAGGTCCAGATTCTTCAGACAGTGGGGCTGGTTGCGGCCCGGTTCAGACGGACCGCTTATTGACTTTTTACATTGTCTTCCCGCGGTCTACTGTTTTGTAAAAGTTAGGGTCCTTTGATTTCTCCAGGGGTCTCTATAAAATATTAAAGTTATGAACTACCTAAAATAGCCTCGTCTTCTAACCCTAAAATAAAATAAAATTGTTGGCAGAGTAATAAAATTGTTAATTTCTTCAAACAAATATTGTTGTAAAATGTTAAGCTCTCCTAACAAAAATATATTGTCAGCAGAAAATACCTATATATTAAGGGTAAAATTGTATAAATAAAATAATAAGTTAAAAAGGGAAAGAAAACTAGTAGTCTTTTTTATTTATTTATTTCATACAAAATTCAGTTGCAAAAGAACAACGGTACAGTTACCAAATGAAGAAATAATGGGAAGAAAAAGGTAACGGACAAAAGGGCGTAACAGGAGAAAACAAATTTAATCACAAAAAAACAAAACAAAACAAAACCAATTTGTTTATATTTCTTCATACTAAAATAATAAAATTGTGAACTTTTGTTTTGTAATTAGAGCAACTCCACCGTTCAGCCTAGCCCAAGGCTTGGGGGGAAGAAAAAAAAAACGAGCTTCCAGTGGTGAGCCTAGGCCCGGGCAACGAGTGGGTCCCACGATCTCGGATTGGCCTGAAGGCCAATTCAGCTCGAGGTCGAGCCTGCGAGTTGGGTGACGTCATGCGAGACGTCAGCGCTCTGGTTTAAATTTTTTTACCGTTGCACGCGCCAACGGTAAAAAAAATTTAAACCAGCGTGCGATGACGTCAGCGCAACGCAGCTCCAACGGGTAGTAGCCACGTGTCATGCCCTCAGCGCTCCGATATGCTTCTCCGAGTCCAATCCAACGGCTGACATTTTTTTGGCAATAAAATTATGAAAAAAAATTGAATTTTTTTTTAAATAATAAAAAATTCTGATTTTTTTTTTCTATAAATACCTATAAATACCCTTCACTTTCAACATCAATCCTCATACATTTTATTCTACTTCTACTATTACTCAACATTTTATTCACTCTTTACTCAACATTTTCCTCTCTTTCACCTTGTATTTTTATTTCTTATTTTTATGGCTTCTTCTATTGAAACCGGAGACGCGTGGAGCACCATGGAAGATGTTTCTTTGTGTGAGGCTTGGCTCCAAGTTTGTCATTGTCCCGTGACAGACAATGAGATGAAATTTTTTCATATGTGGAAAACAATTCATGCCGAATTTTGTGAAAAAATTCCAGGGTCGACTCGTACGGAAATGGCATTGTCTAGTAGGTGGAAAATTCTCAATAAAGAGTTGGGAAAATGGAGAGATGCCTTGACAAAAACGATGGACAACTATAGAAGCGGGGAAAATCGTACTAACGAGGTAAGTATTTTGTAATCTTCGTTTTATTAAGTTTAATGTCCTAATATATATATATATATATATGTTTTTAATATTTATTGCATTTTCAATATTTTGTTAATATTTCTTGCATTTTAAATATTTTGTTAATATTTCTTGCATTTTCAATATGTTGTTAATATTTCTTGCATTTCCAATTGTTTCTTAATATTTCATGCACTTCCAATTTATTTATAAGGTTAATTGCATTTCCATTATTTTTTTTTGTTACTTGCATGTCCAATATATTTTAAATATTTCTTGCATTTCCATTTTTTTGTTAAATAGATGATTCAAGCACAGATGTGGTTCGGTGCAACCAAGGGTGGCAAAAAAAGTTTCAACCATCATGAATGTTGGGAGGTGGTGAAATATTGCAAACGCTTCATAATTATTCCCATGGGTCCCGCCGTTGTGTTAAACGAGACGCCACTCCGTGATTCCCCTATGAGTCAAGACTCACCCATCGAAAAGGATATGAGGTATTAAAACCCAAAGCCATATTTTTAGTTTTGAATCTTTTGGAGTTAATGGATCTAGCTAAGTGAAAAATGACTTTAATTTGCACATTAATGATCTCTCGACTTCCCTCCATGGCACCTTAGTAACATCATGTCCCGATATTTAATTTAATTTAATTTTCAAAATTCTAAACTGAAAAAACGACTTTAACCTTAGGATTCCTTGTTGGTTTAGAGTTGACACTTTGCTCGGCGCTAGTTTTGGAAATTTTATTGGTTCCTTTGTGTAGTGCTTGACTCACGAGTTTGTAGACATGTGGTGGGCTCAAATCAAAGTTGAAACGAAGACATTTTGGTCAACGAAAGTGCAATGATGCAACCATAAATATTTCAAAATCGATTTTTTTTATTAGGACAAGCTAGCCCACGCGCACATCACACACACACACACACACACACACACACACACACACACACACACACACACACACACACACACACACACACACACACACACACATACACACACACACACACACTCTCTCTCTCTCTCTCTCTCTCTCTCTCTCTCTCCTAGGGGACGGTGCACAGCACCTCTTCAACTTCTCGGTGGCACAACATCGCCGTCCAGCCACCTCTAAAGACGAGACCGGTTGAAAAATGACAGCCACCAACCGACGAGCGTGTCTAGACCAAAGCGCTGCCCTCTCATCCCCTCAATGTGATGGCGTGAGCTCAAAAAGGGTGAGAGGGTTCGAGATTTTCCATCACCATTTCCAACAACTTCGGCGACCATTGTCGTCGATCTAGGTATGGTTCTCCATCCTTTTTTCATGCTCTAGTTGTTTATGTAGGTGGTTTGGATCGATTTTGGAGTTTTAGAAGTCAATCAACATACCCATATAAGGTAGACGGTTTTGGCCCTTTTTACCCATCTCCGGCCCCTTTTTAGCTAAGGTCCGAGACCAAAACTTGTTCCCCTTGTTAGTCTGAATGTGTTGCTATAGGTATTGTAGGGACTTTTGAGAATTTTCTTTCACCAGAATTTTCTCAAGACAGCCACCGCTGTCGGCGACGAGTGGCGGAGTGGCCACTATGTGATGGCCCATGTCATCCTAAAATGTTCCCTACATCGTCATGAGCACGACATTATATTTGAAGTTGGTTACTGTTTGACTATCAAACGGATATTGCATATATTGTGTGATATCCAGGTTCGATAGGTTCGGACCGTTAGATCAATTCCAATTTCAATTATGTTGTTCCCTATACCTCTAAGATCGTGTAGGAACATACAGATTGAGATTCGGAGTATCGGATACTCCGAGTTAATAATTCTAGGGTAGGAACCAATCGTCGTTTGATCGTGCGATTGACCTAGATCCTACCACTCGATCGATACCAAACCTTTGGGACTTGTTTAGTGGACTTTGTGGGATCTATAGGAACTTTCGAATCGGAAATCAGATGTCGTGGGCCCCGCAGGCCTAATTGACCTAGATGGTGGGCCTCGCCAGCCCAATCAAGACCAATTGGTTATGATGTATTTGTGATTGGATGTTTGTTTTAAAGTTGGTAGTATGCTATGAGAGTTTTATTAAATATTTATGAATTATTATTCTATCGCTTTTACTTTCCAAACATGTTATATTTATGTTTTATTGTGCGAATTTGAGTCAAGTTGATTTTAAATGTTTGGTTATATGTTTATTTTCTTATATGTTGAAGAGTGTGAGAAATGAAATATCTGTTGCCTTCGGAAATATTGATGTCTTTGGAAATATGCTTGCCTTCGGAGATATTGATGTCTTCGGACGTCTTGGATGCCTTCGGAAATATTGATGTCTTTGGACATCCTAGTTGCCTTTGGGAAATAAGTGTCTTCGAACAGTTGCCCTGAGTATATCTCCATGAGTTCTGCTAGGATTGCGTTCTCAGGTTGACCATTCGTCCCTAAGTTCTACTAGGATGTGCCACACATATGAAGAGGACCGTTCCACATGTGTAGTATTTGAAATTGACAGATTGTGTTTGAGGTACAACTATGTGGAGAACAGTGCAGTACTTATATGTTTTGAATAGTTAACATGATATTCTTCGCCACCCTACTTATGTTATATGACAAGGTTGCCCAGGATCCCCAGCCACCTACCCGACTTGTCTACACAGGTGCTTGACTAGTTTTCCCCTTCCCCGATTTCCTTCAGATTTAATGATATTTCTCATAAACCACTTGGTGGGTGATAGCAGGATATATGCACTATGCGAACGGTTGCATGTATGACTTTCAAGTAAAAGGTTTGGTTACACATGTGTTTGGATGTACAATGATAAACTAATTGAACAGTTAGGCACATAATTACATGAAATGACATTCAATTATATAACTTATTGAAATCATGCTAAAGAATGATTCTATATTTCACCTTGAATATTTATGTATTATCTTAGTAAGGGTACGTAGGCAACCTAGGTACAGCCGCAAGTTTAGGATTTGTTTGTTATGTTCAGTTTTGTCAAGAGTATTTTGCTGACTTATTTGTGTTGGTAAAAAGGGGGGCTTGAAGCTCATCGAAATTGTTGCTAATTGGTGTATGGTTTACACCTTGTGAAGTAATTGTGTTTACTGTGCATGTAGGTTTTTTTGTCTAAGTTTTGAGCCAGTTTCAAGAGAGTCTTTGCCGATTTTCCGGTAAAAGCCAAACCCTAAAGTTGTTTTGGAATTAGGGCAAAAATAGTATTTTACTAAGTTTGGGCCAATACATGCCCAGTGTCGGATAGGGAGAGGGTTCGTCACGGATTCCAATGGTGAATTCGGCACAGGTCATTTCACCCTTGGTAGAGTATATGTGTGAGAAACCCCCACCACCTTGTAATTTTATTTTATTTATAGAAAATTGTAGACTTCATTCCAATAAAGAATGTGGAACATCGGGCATGTATGCGTGTCCTCATTAAAACCGTCCTGAAGAAAACCACATGGAAAAAATCCCAGAGTAAGAAAAAGTATCACATATGCCAAAGGAGTACATAAGCAAAAGGATTACAAAGCATCAACTAACAAAACATCCTGAAGTTTTGTAGTTTAAACCATTGCTTATATTCAAAATATATATTTTGAAAGCTTCAACTAGCAAATATATGTAATTTATTTAGATGCATAAAATGAATTAGTAGGATTCAGTTTTGGACTGAATTGGTTAAGGCAATTTTTTTAATTTATCGGTTTATAGTTTAAGTTATATGTTTTTAAAACAAATATTATAATTGGCCAAGTTAGTTAAATAGATTAAGGGTTTAAATTAGAAAAGAAATATTATGACGCTCCATTCCGGGCAAAGAACACTCATGTTGATGCATTGACAAGCCTAGGATCAGCACTGAACACCCAGTTCAGAAGCTTCATCCCGGTCGAACACATTAACCTTCCAAGCATCAAAGAGATAGAACAAATTGACTCCATACAGATTGATGAGGACCCTAGCTGGCAAGACCACATCATTGATTACTTGGCAAATGGAAATCTGCCAAAGGAAAAATCTAAAGTTAGGAAGCTCCAGTAGAAGGCCACGAGATACTACATGTAAAACAACAAGCTTATTCACATATCATACTTTGGTCCTTATCTTACTTGTATAAAGTACCCTCAAACACTTGATGTGCTCTACCAAATTCACAACGATGAATGTGGCAACCACTCTTGGGGCAGGTCACTCGCCCAGAAGGCTCTTAAGATAGGATATTTTTGGTCTACCATGTACCATAACTCAATAGAATATGTCAAAAGATGTGATCGATGCCAACGGTAAAAGCCAATTCTAAACCTACCTGTCGAAGTTTACCATCTATAGAACAATCCACGGCCATTCATGCAATGGACCATTAACTTAATAGGCCCCATGCCATGGGCACCCGCCAAGAAATACAAGATCATTGTCGCCACCGACTACTTTACTAAATGGATCAAGGCCAAAGCTCTATCATCTACCAAAGAAGCCGATGTGGAACGATTTGTCTGGAGAAACATTATATGCCGATTTGGCTGCTCATAGTCACTGGTTACCGACAATGGGCTACAATTCATTGGCAAGCAGATCACCGCCTTCTTAGCAAAGTACGGTATCAAGCAGCACATGTCTACCTCGAGGTATTCGCTGGGCAATGGCCAAGTAGAGGTATCCAACAAAATTATATTGCATTTCTTAAAGAATAGACAAGAGAAGAACAACTGACGAAACTCCATTTTCCTTAACCTATGGAACTGACGCAATCATTCATTGGCACATCATTGTCCCTTATATAAGCATTGAGGTGGACAGTATTGAACAAAAATCTGAACAAATGAAGCTTAACCTCGACCTACTTGAAGGATAACGCGAGATAGCTATTATCTGAGTTGTCTCATACTTGCAACAGTTGAAGTCTTACTATGACAAAAGGGCCAAGGTCAAACAATTTCAACCTATCGACCTTGTACTTAGAAAGACTTTCATTACTGCGCAAACACAGGGATCAAAGAAGATGAAACCCAATTGGGAAAGCTCTTACGTGATCAGCCAGTCTAAGGGCATAGGAAGCTATACACTTGACATCACGGAAAGAATAAGATTTTAAGACAATAGAATGTCTGCCACCTCCAAAGATATTACCCGTGAAGCTTCCTTCTACCGGCTTAATCCCTGATATACGATGAAGCCATGCCCACTTCTGAAGAAGAAAAACAACTACTGGTAATTCCAATTATTTTCATTTCAAATAAAGCGATGTAATCATACAAGCATCAATACAAGTTCAGTTTTTCGTTAAAAAAAAGTGTGCAATTATCTATAAAGCGTCCTTTGGGAGATGCAGGTCTAGCAGACTATCACTCATAAGCCGCATCCTTAGGGAGCTGCAGGGTGAAAACAATGAAGTGTATTCCAGAATCATTACCCATAAGTCGCATCCTCAGGAAGATGTAGGGTGAAAATTATAAAGTGTCCTCTGGGACCATCGCCTATAAGTCTCATCCTCAAGGAGGTGCAGGGCGAAAACTATGAAGCGTCCTCAAAGAGACGCATGTCAAGCAAACCATCGCCCATAAGTCGCGTTCTCAGAGAGAAGCAAGGCGAAAACTATAAAGCATCCTAAGGAAAAAGCGAAAGAGCACCTTTAAGTAAGTAGTGGGTAAACATTCAAGCATCTTAAGGGAGATACAAAATTAAGGCACCATCAGGTCGCGTAAGCAGTCCACAAGACACAATACAAATTGAAGCTAAAGAAATAACCGAAGTTTCCATAGCAAAGTGACCAACCGGCCAAGTTCAACAAAAAGAAGATGGTCAAACACGACCAATTATTACAAACAAGAAAGCTAATTACAAAAAGCTTGAAAAGATAAAGGAGACTTCATCTCATTCGAGATTCTGGCAGGAGACCTTTGGTTAATGACCTCTTCGGCATCCATCTGATCAGCTATGGCTTCAACAACTCCAGTTGCCTGCTCCACGACGTCTGCCACTATCTCATCAGCCACACCCTCCTCGGCACCTTTCTCTTCGGCTACAGTCTCGTCAGTTGCCTGTTCTTCAGTTCCATTCACATCCACAACATTGACATGCTCACTTCGAGAAGGGACACAAGTCAAGGCAGAGCATCTTAACATCTTCATCTGTAATGAAATAGTAAGAAGTGGCACCACTTAAGTAGTCCAAATACCTCAGCTTGTATGCAGCGACGGCAACCTCAAACTTGGAACGCTTAGCAGCCTCATGGTAGGCAAACTTGGCTAGAAACTTGTTATAACAGTGGGAGATATCAATATTCTTGCGCTTAAGACGAAAGTAGGCCTCTTTTGACTATGCATGGTGGCAACAGAATAGTTAAGTTCACTATCATTCTTAGCAAGGGAACTCTTCACCTCATATGTATTCTCCCTCAATTCAAACATCCTATTTTCATAACGGATTTGCTCGGTTGAGAGCTTGCTAGTTAGATCAGTATTCTTCTTATCCAACTCACTAAGCTGAGCAGAAGATGGTGCAACAGCAGATAAGCTCTGGATGGTTTCAACAGCAAAAACTACATTTTTTTTGAAGCAAATGAATAATCGTTTCCTTTTGCTTCTCTAAGGAAAGCCTTGAGAATGTACTAAGTTCACCAACCTGATGGATATGATCAGCCAGCTTGCCACAAGCAGACGGGCTTGATAGTTTGTCTTGAGCAGATCAGACACACATACATCCTTTACATGATTATATTTGTCAACCTTAGGATCAGCAGTTCGCATTTCCCAAAAACCTTTCACTCGAGCAGATGACTCTCTGGCCTTCTTAGTTGCCGTCATCCTGACCTCCAAATGAGTCAACAACGCCGAATCAGCTCCATGTTTGACTGCTCGTGGCTTAACAGCCGGATCATGATGATTAGAAGGAGGAGCAGTCCTCCAGTTCGATCATCATCCCTTAACCGATATAAGCAACTTGAACTTAGGAGAGCAATATTAGCATATCTTTGCCTCTCGGTATGTAAACTAGTTTGGGACCGATCACAGTTTCTGAGCTTGTCAGTAGGAAACGAGCTGAATGTCTTGAACATTTCGCATACCACCAATCTTCTTGCTGTCTGCACCAATGAGATGCTTAACTCTAGTAGATGACGAGGGAGCGGTTCCTACTTGAGTCTTCTCAGCATATGATACATCTTTCGAGGAAAACTTGGTCACAACAAAAGGGAGTCTTAGCTTCTTTCTCAACGGAGCCACATCCATCGCCCGCAAAGTTACAGCTTCATCTCTTAGGAACTTGACGTCAGCCTTCCTCTTTAAGGGTGGTTCGGCAGAACACTCATCCTGTTCCGTAGGCAGATCATCAAAGTCTGGACCATTCTGCTTCCATCACTCGACATCCTGGGTAGGGGGCAGACTGCCAGCTTTCTCCTAATACTCGCTCAACAGCCAGCGCCATTTGCAAAAATGTTTAGAGCCCGATGGACCTTAATCATGCTCGGTCCAAGGTCCAGTCTCTTGCAGATATCATTCTCTGCAAGCATAAGACAAAAGTTAGTTAGTCATAGTTCAAGAAATTCAAATAAAAAGAAAGCATATCAAAAGGCAATATGACGTACCATCGCAGTGTTGTGAATTTTAGACAACCTGAAAAATGGAGATTATAAATATTAGTTTAAACACAAATTATACTCGCAAGTGCACAAGGTCAATCATAATATAGTATGGCAAATATGAGGTCATTCCCATGAGGATTGAGTTCAATTTCCAATTAATCTAACCTAATTTACTTCACAAAATACTTCGACTACTCTAATTATATAAACAAGAAATTAAACACATAGCATACTCACGCATACACAAAAGGGGTTTTTGAAAGAATGATTTAATTACCAACAAAATTAAAAGACAAAACAAGTAAACAGTCACGAAACACAAATATGAGAAATTCAAATTGATAAAACCACTAGGACAATTAATTCACCACTAGTATTCCAATCTAACCTCTTATTCACCTACCTATTAACTAACCATTTGACGTCGCCGCTTAGTTTTTCTTTTTCATGAATTACCTATAGTATTTAGGCTAACTCATGTATTCCTACATGCAATTCGCATATGGTATTTAGGTCAAATATCAACACATAGAAACTCATTAAGATCAGTGAAAACCTCCAACAAGCATGTAAACTCTAGGAGTATGGTATTTACCCTAGAAGAATTACGAATCTTAATCACAAGAAGCAAGCCTCAAATTAAGTATGGTATTTACTCTAATTTGCATCGGTTAACTCAATTAAAAATATATATGGTGATCAAGCATCAAGATTAAGAATCCAACATCTAACGGCGACCAATAGATAGGTAAAATAAGAAAACTAGATTATCATACTAGGGCTACATCATGCCCTAGCAAAATAAAATTAGTTGCACATAATCATAGAATTCAGCATAAGCAAAAACATAAGGAAGAAAAAAATAAAACTTAGCCAATTGTGGTACTCTTCCGGTGTAACTCCCAAAGGAGTTGTTTCTCATGCTTAAATAAAACACCACACGTCTATTCTTACCCTAGCTGGGCTTTTACAGCAGCCCAAAAATAAAGAAAAACCTAATTAAAACATAAATCCAAAATGGGTAAGTAATTGACTCATCTTCCTACCTTGACCAGGATAACACGTCAGTTACTTTGCACTCACATTTAAGGTCTTTCCTCCTCTAAGAAAATTTGGAAAAAAAAATATAAATTGTACGTCTTTGTCTTATCTTTTCAGCCATATATCGTACGCCTTGAGGAAAAATTAGAAAAGTCTTCAAATAATCATTCTTTCACAGCAGCACAGTTTTGACGGGATTGCACCTTATGCTGATTTAACTTCAAAGACTACTCCAAAAAATACTAGAAAAATTCTACAATCATCTTCAAGATCTTAGCTTTCATTTCCAACTAGTCTTGCACAAAAGCTGCACCAAAAAATCATATTTCCGTTGAAAACCAATTACTTGCTCCGGAAAGCTAAAAATTGAGAAAATAAAGTAATAAGTCCTTTTAAAATCAAATTCTCCTAGAAAAACATTAAAAGAGTACATAAATGTGTAAATTTATGGACTTATCACGCAGTACATGATGGGAACAAACGGACCATCACCAACCTCGCCTTCCCACGGTCCATTGACTTCCAGCACATCGGCATGCCATACAAGATCTCCTTGGCTGAAGGCAACAACTTGGTTTTTCAAAAGGATTTCATGTTGACCCAATTGGTCAAGCTGGAGGTTTAAGATTATTGTGGAAGATGGATATTCAAGTTAAATGATGTAATTACCTCAAAAAAACAATTCCAAGACTCAATTGAAACTCGAGGTAAAATCAAGGACCTCTAAAGTTAAAAACCCTTTATTAAAAACACGAGATACTGTTTTTAGGAAAAAGTAAAAATTGTGTTTTGTGTTTTCAACGAATACAAAGAACACGTCGTTTTCAAAAGCACGGGATTCAAGTGCAATTCCTATTTTCTTTGTTTCCTCATGGGCTCTAAATCTTGCATGCCAAGAAGTCATGCACCGTCAAGCATGAATTATGCCTTGATTTCGAAGACTTGGAAATGGTTTTATATATAATTATTGGATTCAAAAGTAATTAAATGGCAGCTAATTAAAGACTAGAGAGACGATTTGCTGGCAAGGTACCTAAGAGCATGTCCATCCCAAAAGGCTAAGGCAAGGGTAAGGGTAAGGCAAGGGCTGCTACTATTCACATGAATAGTGGCAGCCTTACCTTTTTTAGTTCCATCCCAAAAGGCTAGGGCAAGGGCAAATACTATTCATTTTACTTTATTTTCTATTTTTTTTAATACTTAAACCATTAATTTTGATAAGCTTTTTAGATAATATTTTCGATTGTCACGTGTCACTAGTTATTATAAAATTCTCACTTAAAATTTAAGATAACATTTTTCGGATAAAATTTTCAAATAAAATTTTCGGATAAAATTTTTGATTGCCACGTGTCCATATTTATTATTAAATTCACATCTCACTCATCATACAATTGAAATACCTACTCACTCATCATACAATTGAAATATTCTCGGTCCTCATGGTCCAACACAATGGAGTACAAGGACAACTCCATCATTGGCGGAGGCGGTTCCACCGGATCACGATGTGGGGGAGTATTTTCCTTCGGATGATGTAATAGTGCCATTATTTCCGACACGGAACGCACCACTGGAACTGACTGCAGACATTGTTCACTTGAGGAGCCATGTGTAATGGTTTTTCTCTTTTTTGTTTTCCCTTGAATAATCTATTTATTTTTATAAAAAAAAAGAAATTGGAAATGCAAGAAATATATATATAATGACATTAAATTGAATAAAACGGCAACAAAAAAAATTTTACCTTGTCGCCAAGATTTTGACCTCTTCGAATGTTTGTCCACAACCCTCCGACTTCGATGGAAGAGACCATTTGTATTTTTGCACAAATGGAATTTCGTAGTAGAAAATTTGGTGTGGAAAGTGAAAAATATTGGAATGAGATGAATTTGTATGAAGATTTGGTGTGGAAAGTGAATAAAATTGTTAGGTATTTATAGGGAAAAAATCCATAATTTTTGGGTATTTTTTCGAATTTTTTTACAATTTTTTTAGCCAAAAAAATGAGGACCGTCGGATTTCTGGAAAAAAAAACAATCGGAGCGTCCCAGAAGCTCCACGTGGATTTTTCCCGTTAGGTTCTGTCATGTATGATGTCAGCGGTGACGTCGCGCTGACGTCATCGAGTGGAAGTCAAAAAATTTGTTTACCGTTGGCTCATGACTCGTTGACGTCAGCATGACGTAAGCACTTTCAGGCTGAAGCCCAAGCAAGATCTGCCCTTGGGCTTGATCGAGCTGGTAGGACCCAGGGCTTGCCCAGACTCTCTTTCCTGCGCTGGGGGGGCCTCTTGCCTTGGCAAATTAGGCTGCGATTGAGGTGGCCTAATAATTTTTGTTTTCACCATATATTTGGCTAGGTAGCTCACCGAGTCTCTGTTCGGTTCGTCCCTGCCTGCTTGTCACATGGCCAACAAACTTTTTCAAAATTATTGACAATTATTGCTTTGAAAAGTGATTTGTATTTGACAAGATTAGATTTTTTAAAAAAAAACCTATAAAATAAGATCAACATGTTTAATAACTAGATACGACATATTTGAATTTACTACATGATTTATTTGTTTCTTTCTCTTCTTATTCAAATGTTGAAATACATAAATCAATCTACAGTATCCGATACATGTTTATCTCAAGAGAAGGTTAGATTCATTCACAACCCTCAATCCGTGAAATAGGGTATGAATTCATGACCAATCCCAAAGGTGGGCAATCATGTAAAACATGTGCTAGCTCTGGGCTTCATTTATTGATTTATTTTCCTTGAATAAGTAAAAGAAAAAAATTGACAAAAAAGAAAAGTAAAATAGATCTTAAAAAATGGTTAGTAAATGGTCAAAGGTTTAAACGCGTGTTTAATGAGGGTCAAATGGTTTAAACGCGTCACCTTGGTGAAAGTCAAATTGGTCTTATTCTCTTTTTTGTTGGTCTTGCTCTCAATAGACAAGTGCTGAATTAAGAACACTGTTGTTGCCAAAAAAAAAAATAGGCGGCTTAGGTGATCCCACCTCACTACTATTTTTATTCTATTTCACCAAAATAAGAGTAATTAATTACTACTCTATGCTATGCATGAAGCATATTGCTCTTATAATTTCTGGAATATATATAGTAGGTTTTTCCATGTTTTTTGTAAGATGATGTGGCTAACGTTTAATCCCGACACTACAAAGGAAAACTTTATTAAATACTAGAAAAATGATAAATAGTTTAACACTTAAAACCATCTCATTAATTCTCATTAATTCATAAAACTTAATCGTTGTTTTCTGAGAAAACCCTAAAGAAAAATTCTTTGCCACCGTCGAGAGCAGGGTCCACCTTTCCTATTGTAAGTTCTTTCATGTCTTTATTCAATAACACTAACTTTGGTCAAACATAGCTTCAGTAGGTAAAATAGAAATCTACCCTATATAATGTTAAAATGACAATATTTTTATTTATTGTTCATAATTAAAATATATAAGAAAAATGAAAAACAAATAATAAGTAGTTGTCCTAACCAATAATCAAGTGGCTTTGATTGTTGATAAAGCAAAAATGATTTCCATTGCATACTTATCGCAAGTTACAACCCCGTAAATATGGTCCCTACAAAATTCTAAAGAAGATCAACGATAATGTTTATGTTGTGGACGTGCCCCCATCCATAGAGATGTCAAGCACTTTCAATGTTGCTGGGCTGTACTGTATGCATTCCATGAAGATGATCCACTCTATCTTGAAGATAACTCGGGGTCGAGTTCTTCCAAAGTGGAAGGGACTAATGTAGAACATATTGCCAAGTTGATCGAGAAACAGCTGGACAGGCGCACATGGCGGAGCCATGATTTCTATCAAGGAGGGTCAACTTTAAATAGCTTTATAATTACAATGAACTTAGTTTTTATAGGAAAATATATATAAGAATTTATTATAATGATTAAATTTCAATATCACAAATTTAATATCTTAGTAAGTATAACCCAAATTCTAGCAACCTAAAAATAATGAAAGAGTATCAAAAGTTGATTTTAGATAGAATGAGAAAATCAAATAAAATCCATGACACACATATAAATGACATATGAAGACATGAAAACAAATATAGATCATATTCATGTTCATTGTAGACAATTTACATTTGTGAGAAGGGTCAATAGTAAGTATAGCTATAAAACAGCTTGAATAACATAGATAATATAATATTTTCAAAATGTTGAGAAGGGTCAAGTGACCCCTGTGGGCCTTAATTGGCTCCGCCAACGCCGCACATTGTCGCGGCAGCAAAGCCCAATCTGTAGTATGGGCCTCGAGCTTAGAATCAAGTCCGTGACTTATCGTTTCAAATAAAACGGCGTGACAAGTGCAACTCACTGCTTTGCTGTGACGTATGAGTTATTTTAGCCAAATTCAATAATTTACTTTGACTTTTCAACATTTAAAATTTTTAGAATATTTTGGGAAACTTTTATTATTTTCCTTTTTGTTTTCTAATTAGCTTTCCTAGCAAGTCTAAGTTTTCTCATTAGCTTTTCAAGCAAGAGGGTTTCTCATGTATAAAAGGAATGCGTTGGAGCATCCTGAGTCATTCATCTTATTTTCAATCAATATATTTGAGGTTTACTCAATTTCTCTAATGGATTTCAGTTTGTTGGTGGATTTTGACATTGTTACTTGTAGAGTTATCATTCGATCTCCCTATCCATTATATCTCGCTGCGTCATAAAGCAAAAATGATTCAATAATAACTAGCACACTAAATTAACTCCATCTAAAACACAAGCGTTAGCATCAAGCTGGGGTAGCAAAAGGTTCCAAAAACATAAAATAAAGTAATTAAGAAACAAGAAGAAGACAAGCATGGGGATTAATTGTTGCAAAAATAAGGACAAGAAGAAGAGGGCAGGAGTTGTTAGTTAGTTACAATAAAAACCCAATTAAGAACACAAAGCAGGTTCTTTAATTAAAACACAAGTTAATTAAGATGCCTTCATCTTCGTGTCTAAATAATGATGTACTCCATAAGACAAGACATTGGTTTGACGAAGAAAAGATAAGACAAGGCATTGGAAAATTTGATCTGAGAATCGAATGAGATTTTGTTTCAGGGGTTTTTGTCTTTCTACTGGAAAGCCTTCAATCCTAGTGGTCAGACAACCCGTACTGAGAGACTTTGCTATGATTTGGCACATCTCTTTCTCTCTTTTCATGCTTCTTTTTCAACTTATCTCGGTTTAGTGTGTGTTTTTTCTTCCATGTATTTAATCAATCCTTCAATTGAAACTTTTCCTTGACCAAGAAAAATAGCTCGCAGTGTTGTTTTTTTGTTTTTTAATATCTGAAATGTCCCTTTTTTATGTGTCTTTTTCAAGATTATCTATTGGAAAAAAGAGAAGAAGTTTAAACTAGAAGTAATTAAATTCAAAATAATACAAATAGGAACCAAAAAATGCTTAATATTAGGGTATCATCTCACAAATATATTGGAATGTTATCTAATTTAGTAACTTTTTTTTTTGGGGGCCAAAGTGAGGGAAAGGGAGTAGAAATTCGAACTCTTCCTTTTATGAAAAATAAACCTAGTTTTTAAAAAATCCATAATTCTATCACATTTCTCTATTTTCTTTTTTCTTTACTTTTTCTATGTAGAACCTAACACTCTTCTATAGTAACAAAATGCATGCAATTCAAAAGAAATTTAGACATGAGAATGAAAGAAAAACAAAAAGAAGAGGGGGCATTTAAGAATTTTATAATACATTTGTACAAGATCACTAACATAAATTTTCCATACGACAACATTTGAGATGGGCCAATGCAAGTGTCAGTTTTCATTGGACTAGAGACTTCGTTGGCATCCAATTTAAAAATTTCAATCCTAACATTTTAAAGTTTCTCAAACAATAACCAAGACATTAGTCCCACTTATATAAGTGTTTCTCCCATTTATCGGAAAAAAAACACTTACAGTATTTCCAGCCCTAAGTCAGCAAAAACAACCACCAAGACAGTACCCCCATTAGTTGGCATTGAAATTGTTTGTCTACCCCAGAGAGCAACTTCCTAGGAAGGAAAGAAAAGAGAGCAATTTCCAAGTGGTGGCCAGTGCGCCTGATAAATGGGTTTATTACCACCGCTTTGATCAGAGCAGCAATCTCCTAAACTACGTTGTATGAATGCCCAGCACACTCTTGACGAATCTTCATCCGTTTTAAAGTCAACGGTTTCACTGGGTTTATGACGTCATAAAGAAAACGATAGCTGACGTCACACATGGGGAGGGCTAATAAAGATGGCAGCAATGATTAAGGGAACATGTGCTTTTGGACTTTTTACCCTTTTTTAGAGGGAATTGAAATTTTATCTCACCAGTTCCTATCATCTGATTGAATGATAGTTATCTATTAAAGATGTCCAAATACGTATGAGAAATTAATGTTTGGGTTAAATCTTATCATGTAGATCCATAACATGGTAATTAACGGGTGGATTAGTATTGATACTTGACACACGATAATATGAGGGATTATAGAATGGTATTGAAGTACGGTTATGTGGTATAATTTGTACATGTGTTATTAAAATATGAGTAAATAACACAGTTTATATTTCCCTTTTTTAGGGAATAATATAAAAAAAGGGTTTAAGAAACGGTTAATTGAAGAGACGGTTTGAGATCCTTTAATGCATTGGACATAAGTTTTTATAATATTTTAAGATGTTTTCTTTATGTTATAATTGATGTTCTTTTGTGTTTTGGTGTTCAACTGACAGGAAAATAGATTAACCTTTTATACCTACACTAGGCTCTATACGTAGATTAACCTTTTATACCTACACTACACTAAAGAACCAAATACAAAGGGATTAGAGTGATTGTGATTTGATAAATAAAAAATTATAAATTTAAATAAATAAATAAAAAGTAATCGAGTCCATTCGTCACACTCCGTCAATTTAACCGTCAATATCAAAGGTAAAATCAGACTTCTGACATCCACCCATCTTTTCTTCGGGGCATATTTCAAAGGATTGGTCTAGATTGGGTACCTGAGCCTTGCCAGAGGACTAAATGGGAGCCTATGAGTGGTGCTGCAAGGTTGTCTAATTCTAGGGGGAGATACGTCTAATAGGCTACTTAGAGCATCCACAATGGGCTCCCTAAACCACATCTTTAGACAAATTTTAGGGAGGAATTGTAAAAATGTAACTCTAACCATGCTCCCTATCCACCTCCTAAAATAGGGAGTCCTCTAGGAGCTCCTAAATCTGATGAGAGAGAAATGACTCCTAGTGGCTCCCTATAATTTAATGCTGATTTATTTAATGAGTATTTCAAACCTTTATTTAATGCTAACTATTTTTTATTTTATTTTTTAATATAGATGGACCAATCAAAAAATAGTTATAGTATTTATGACTCTCCAAATTAAGGAGTATTGTTGAAGTTGAAATTTTTTAGAGAGCTCCTAAAATAGCTTTCTTATATTTTTAGCTAAGAAATAGAGAGCATCATTGTGGATTCTCCCCCTCTTTGGTTTTGATTGTCAAGCCATGGTCTTCCGTGCCTATATGTTTGTTAGTGTTGGTTGGCTTTTGTGGTTCTCGGTACTTGACTCTAGGTGGCTTCTGGTCTTTCAAGAATTAATTACATTATACTTCTGCTCTATGAAATTTACAGTATAAAATGGGACATGGTGGATGCGGAAGAGAAGATAGAGAAATTGGGAGAAAAGATGAGGGTGGGGTTAGTATGAATTTTTATTTTTATTTTTCCAAAACCATGGCTAGAGATTATGATGTGGATTTACTTGGAAGAGTTGGGCTGATAAAAGAAGCTTAGGAGACTCTTGTTTTGAAAATAACACTTTTAGCTCTTATTTTGACAGTTAAATTATCAGACTATCACGGTATGACTCAATTGCCTACTTGTCACATGGCCGACAGGCTTTATCTAAACAATTTATTGCTTTGAAAATTGATTTGGAAGAAATGATTTGTATTTGACAAGAAGATTAGATTTGTCAAAAAAAACCCATGAAATGAGATCAACGTGTTTTATATCTAGATGCAACATATTTGAGTTTACTACATGTACGAAATTATTTGAAATTCATTTGTCTCTTTTCCTTCTTATTCAAATATTGAAATACGTGAATCAATTTACTACATCCGGTACATGTTTATCCTAATTGAGAATCGACAAAATATCAATAATATATCAAATATTGTAGATTGACATTCGGTGCCAAACTATATATTCCCTAATTATTTTCAGCAATTGAGACCCACAAATTAAGGAAAGAAGGATGGCCTTTGCTAGAAGTGTCCGTGCCGTGGAGAAGAAAAAGATTGCCATGCAATTCAGTCGTAGGGTAGATTCATTCACAACCCTCAATCCGTGAAATAGGGTATGAATTCATGACCAATCATGTAACACGTGCTAGCCCCTTCAAAAATATATATCTAATGTCTCATGAATCTGGGGCTTCATTCAATGTTTTCCAACTTTTTTAACAGAAGTAGAAGAAAAGGGTCACATGAAACACAAGGATCAGTCATCAGGAAGTAAATTTATGGGGATAATTAGTGAGAAGCAAATGGTTCAATGGTTTAAACGCGTGCTTAATGAGGAGCAAATGGTTTTATGTGATGTTTTTTTGTGGTGTCGTGTGGGTCAAATGGTTTAAACCCGTCACCTTGGTGAAAGGCAAATTGGTCTTGTTCTCAATAGACAAGTACTTAATTAAGAACATTGTCGTTGCACAGTAAAGAAAGAAAAACTACACACTTGAAATGACGGCTTAGGTGATCCCACCTCACTAACATTTTTATTCTATTTCACCAAAATAAGAGTCATTAATTACTACTCTATGCATGAAGCATATTGATCTTATAATTTCTGAAAATATATATATATATATATATATATATTTTCCCAAGTTTTTTGTAAGACGATGTGGTTAACGTTTAACCTCGACACTACGAAAGAAAACTTTATTAAATACTAGGAAATTGATAAAGAGTTTAACACTTAAAACCATCTCATTAATAATTATCTCAATTATATGGCTTCTCTCCTTAAAACCATCTCATTAATAATTATCTCAATCATATGGCTTCTCTCCTACCACACAACCCTAATAATATATTCATTAATCCCGAAAACCTAATTGTTGTTTTCTAAGAAAACCATAAAGAATAATCCCTTGCCATCGTCAGGAGCGGCGTCCACCCTTCCTACTCCATCCCCTTTCTTCTCCTCTCATTCCATTCATTTTCCCTCTAATTTTTTTTTTTGGTGACGTAGAAACAGATGCCGTGAACTGTTGTCGTCGTCATGATATAGTTGTCGTCTTTTGACCCACACATGCAAAGATTTGGCTCCAGTTGTTAGCCTTCGATATAAATTTGGAGCTACGAAGCGGGGATGATGTCGGGTTCGGTTTTAGCCGGTGCAACACTATGGGTTTAGCCGGTATGGCACTATGGTTCTCTTCGAATTGCCCGAGAGGATGTGGAGTAGTGTTCTTGTTTCTTAGTTCGTTTTAGTCTAATAATTCCCATGAACTCTTTAGGAGTTTGATATGGTTTGTTTCTTGTTTAGGATATTTTATTTCCTTTTCTCTTTTTGCTTTCGTTATGGATTTGCCATTTCTGCCGTTGTGCTGCGAACCTTTATTGCAGGTTTGAGTACATGTGCTTCTAATTGTTGGTTCAGGGATTTTAATCATGTTTTTGGTTGTGTGTATTCTCTCCAAATTAATTCAACTTGTTATTGTGTTTGGTCATTGGAGAAATTGTATCCTTATTCGGCACCTTATTTTATACTTGTTTTTATTATTTTATCAATAAAATACTATCATTCTTTTATAATATATATAAAAATAAAAATAAAAGGAAAAACCATCTCAATAATAACATCTATCAGGATTTTATTAAGACTAGATATATAGTCCTAGTGCAATCCCATTAATCAATTACAACTTACATAGCAGTGTAAGAAGTGATTTCCCCGACCAGCCACCCCGATTGAGACTATTGAGCTATAACTATAAAAGGATTCGAAAGCACATTATTCAGTAGATGTGTAAAATTCTAAATAAAACTAGAATCAATTAATAATGCTTCATCTCATGAAGAAATTATAAAATAGTACGATATAGTATGGCATAGTTTGTACACTTGTTATAATATAGGTAGACAACGTGGTTGATATTTTACTTTTTAAGGGTATATAATATCAATAAATATCCACTTATATTATAGTATGTGGACAAGTTATAGCACGTGACCGTACTACCCAATGTAATGTTAATATGATATATATTTATTTATTAATTTAATATATTAAAATATATAAGAAAAATGGAAAAGTAAAAGCCGTCCTAACCAATAATCAACTGGCTTTGATTGTTGATAAAGCAAAAATGATTCAATAATAACTAGTAAACTAAATTAACTCCATCTAAAACATATGCGTTAGCACCAAGCATGCGTTAGCACCAACCAGTACGGAGAGACTTTGCTATGATTTCGGCACATCTCTTTGTCTCTTTTCATACTTCTTTTTCAGCTTATCTCGTTTTGTGTGCTCCTTTGTTTGTATTATATTGTGTGTGTGTGTTTTTTCTTCCGTGTATTTAATTGAAACTTTACCCTGACCAAGAAAAATACCTCACAGTGTTGTTTTCATGTATCTGAAAGGTCCGTTTTTTATGAGTCCTTTTCAAAATAGTATAAATAGGAACCAAAAAATGCTTTATATTTTTATGTATCATCTCACAAATATAGTAACAAAATTCATGCAATTCAAAAGAAATTTAAACATGAGATTGAAAGAGAAACCAAAAAAGAGGGCACATTTAAGAATTTTATAATATATTTGTACAAGATCACTAACATAAATTTTCTATACAACACTATTTGAGATGGGCTAGTGCAAGTATCATTTTTTATTGGACTAGAGACCTCGTTGGCATCCAATTTAATAAGTTTAATCTTAACATTTTAAAGTTCACCAAACAACGACCAAGACATTAATTCCATTTATGCAAGAGTTTGTCCCATTTATCAAAGAAAAAGTACTTACGGTATTTCTAGTCATAAGTCGCCAAAGACTAAGACATTCCCATTAGTAGGCATTGAAATTATTGTTTTTGGACAAGAAAGAGCAATTTCCTCGGAAGGATAGACAAAAAGTGAGCAATTTCCAAGTGGTGGCCATTGCGCCGAATAAACGACTTTGATTTGGTCGAGTCCTAAGTCGCGCCGCTTTGAAGTTTGAACAGAGCAGCAATCTCCTAAACTACATTCTATGAATGCACAGCACAGTCTTGACGAATCTTCAACCCTTTTAAAGTCAACGATTTCACTGGGTTTATGACGTCATAAAGAAACCAAGAGCTGACGTCACACATGAGGAGGGCTAATAAAGATGGCAGCAATGATTAAGGGAACATGTGTGTTGACCAAAAAAAACAGAAGAAAAAAAGGGAACATGTGCTTTCGGCCTTTTTACCCTTTTCTAGAGGGAATTGAAACTTTATCTCACCAGCTCCTACCATCTGATCGATTGAATGCTTGTTATCTATTTGCCAAGATGTCCAAATACGTATGAGAAATTAAATGTTTGGGTTAAATCTTATCATGTAGGATCCATAGCATGGTAATTGATGGGTGGATTGGTATTGATACTTGACACACGTTAATATGAAAGATTATATTGGAGTACGGCCACATGTTATAATTTGTATATATGTTATTGTAATATGAGTGGATAATATGATTTATATTTCTACTTTTTAGAGAATGTTTTTTAAAAAATATATCCATTTATATTATAACACGTGGACAAGTTGATATGACTCACTTATTTTAGCCATAAATTGCCATAAATTGAAATGGTGGAAATATAAATTCCATCATTTTAAAATTTTATGTAATTTTCAATTTTTTCATCCAAATAGAGAGTTATATTTTGGTGTTCAATTAACAAAAAAAAAGAAGAAGAGGAAAATAGGTAAACGGTGTTCGAAGATGGCAAACTCTATTAAGGCTTAAAAATGAATAGAAACATTGGCATCTTCAGCCAGTACATCAAACAACCACTCATGAGGGTCCCTAAGACAGTTGTTTTTTTTTTTTTTTTTTTTCGGTCCTATCCTACACTCTGACAGTTTGTGTAACCCAAGAAAGTAGATGCTTGAAATAAAGATCGTTTCGCAATAGTCAATAATATGATCAATGTGCATCTTCTTGTGTAGGGCTGGGCTCGGTTTGGGTTGGTTCGGTTTTAGGCTCACCCTGAAACCAAACCGTAGGCTTCGGTTTGGCTATTTTGAAAACCGAAACCAAACCATAATTGATGAAAACTGACCACTTCGGTTAACCGGACTTGGTGGTTTGGTTTGGTTCGGTTTCGGTTTTTTGGCTTTCTTAGAGAAACAGAGACAGAGGAAATAAAAGCAATGGAGAGGAGAAGAAGAAAAAAAAAGGGAGAGATGGAGAAGAAGAAGAAGAAGAGGAGAAAAAGAAAGGAGAGAGAAGAAGAAGAATGAAAAAAGAAGAAAAGGGAGACGGGGAGAGGGCGTGAAGACATATATAAGAAGAATGAGAAAATAAAAATAGAGAGAGAGGGACTGATGAAGACAAGACAAACGGAGAGATTGACAGAGAAGAAAAAGAAAGATTGAACTATGTATTATATATATATTTCTTATAATAATATTATATATAATATTTTTTAATATCTTCGGTTTGGTTTGGTTAAACCGTGGGTTTGAATATTGCAAACCGTACACCGAATCATATATTTCGGTTTAGTTTGGGTTCAAACCGATGACAAAAAAAAATATAAAAAAAACCAAACCAACCCAACCCATCGGTTTGGTTTTGGCCGGGTTGGCCGGGTTTCGGGTCTAAATGCCTAGCCTTATTCTTGTGTACATATAATTTACACGTTTCGAACCAATGATTATAATGTTTTAGATTTTGACACAACTTTGTTGGATTCCCATTGTAGATGTAGAGAAGCTAAATTCCATGTAGCACTAATTTCCTCATCTCTTCTATAGAGAAGCTATAATTCTCTTCATTAATTAAGTTTGATTTTTTTGTTTTGACCAAAGATGGTCGGTTAGTCATCACGGCTATGAATCATGGTCAATTATTCCTCCAAATAGTATAGTGTCAATGGGGTATAGTTTAGTTGATTTAATTCTTTCACCTTTATTTATATGGGTAGAAATTCGAAACTCTCAGGCACCTAATGAATATTTGTGTGTAAACTCCCCTCCCCTAAGAGTGATTCCACCGATGCTCCTAAGGGGAGGGCTGGGCGGGGGGGTGTGTTTGGGCCAAAATCTTGTTTCCAGCGGCAAGGCTAGCCCTGGCAGGAGATAGGGCCCACGAACCCAGGCTAGCCCTCAGGCAAGAACTGCCTTAGTTCCAACCCCAGTTTGCTGACGTCAGCAACAACAAAAATTGAAAAAAATCTACAAAAAATTTCAGATTTTTTAAAAATAAATACTTAGTTGTAGTTTTCACTTCCCACACCAAAACTCTATACAAATTTCTCTCCTCATATCTCATGTGAATAGTTGTTGCCATGGCAATTGGTGAAAATACCACAACCTTTTGCAAGGGTAGCAACTATTCACGTGAATAGTGGCTGCCCTAGCCCCCCCTTGCCATGGCAAAGGACAAAGGGGTGGAGTTGCTCTAATCACTTGGACTAGAAAAATAATAATAAAAGCAATCATATCAATTTTACTATTTCGTGAGCACCCGCAATCATAACAACTTTACTATCACAGAAAATTATTACCCATTTGTGAAATAGTATTGCGGCTAGCTATGCCTCAATTATAAAACTTTTAGACATCAATTAAATTTATTTTAAAAAGTAACCAAAATTTGGACAGTTCAAATATTTTTAGCCCAAATTTTAGATTTTGAGAATTTTAACCATTCGAGGGGGTTCGAGCATTGCTCAATGAGCCTCAAAAAGGATTGTGCATTGCTTGAAGAACTCGAATTACTATATTTCTAAATCTTGAAAGAAAAAAAAATTTTACTTAGGTTACATTTCCAAATTTCCCATTTTCTCATTATTTAAAATAGTATACCTTGTAGAAGGGGTTGGTCAAAATTGTTGATAGTTTTCTAAGGTTCATTTGACATTCTTTCATATGATAAGTCCCAATCTTATCTATACTAGTCCTTGGCACGCGTGTGTCAATTGATTTTTTTTTAAAGAATTAAAAAAGATAATGGGTGGTTTTGTTCCAAAAAAATAGAATCTATTGTCTGATGTTATTTTAAATATTCACCTTATATATATAGATAAACAAATAAAAAGGTCTTAATATTTCCCGTTTATTATCCTTGGCCCAAAGTGCTCCTCTCCTCTCATACAACTAGACAACATGCACTAAATTAATGTTGATGTGCAACCATCCTATGTAGATATTAGAACCATTGGTATATCACGAGTACAAAACATGCAACACCTTTTTTTTTTGGTCAAATGCAAAACATATTTATGTTCTTGTGAGTTCCAATTATCTTCTCCGATTTGTAGGTGAAAATAATAAGATTGTAAATCAAAATACTAAAATGAAAATTAGGAATATTTTGAAAAGTAGTCCAATTATGGCATGTAAAAGACTTTTAGCAAAGTTTTTTCAAAGACTTTCATGGAACTGTGAGAGTCTAGGGACTGCTCTGATAGTCCAATCTTTGAGAGAGTTTATTCGCTCTCAAAATCCCTCTATGGTGTTCTTAGGGGACTTTAACGAGTTAGTATGGCAACATAAGAAAAATGGTGGTACTCCATGGTGCAATAGTAGAGTTAGATTTTCTCAAGGATTTTATTGATATAACAACACCAGCTCTTGGATATTGGGTTTAAAGGGAATGAGTTTACGTAGGCTAGCATGTATAATGGAGAAATGGACCTCCAAGAGAGGCTAGATAGGGGCCTTACGAATATAAAGTTGATGGAAACATGGTCGGATCACTAGGGTTGGCTTGGAATCCCCATTGTTGGAAACCACTCCCCTCTGGCCCCGTTTGGTTCATGGGAAAGGAGACTTGGGAATGGGAAATCAATTGTTTTTCCATGTTTGGTAGTCTAGATATGAGAAATCGTTGCCTGGCTCATGGGAAAGTAGAGGGGAAAGTGAAGCCATCCTCCCAACTTGGGTTTTGTTTTCCCTCCTCATGGGAAAGTTTGGGAAAATGAGCTAATATTAAATACATATTTTTTATGACCATTTTATCCCCATTAATAATTTAGAATTATGATATATCATTAAATGCATTTTTTTTATTTGATTTAATATGGGCATAATTGAAAATTTATACAACTTTGTTTTCCATTCCTACTCAAAACAAACATGGGAAAGGAAATAAAATGATATTTCCATATTACTTTCCCAGCATTACCAAACGTGGGAAATGAATCTTCAATTCTCATTCCTTGAGGAATAACATGAGAAATGATTTCCCCTCAATTTCATTCCATGAACCAAACAGGGCCTCTATGCGAAGCCCTTTGGCCCCGTTTGGTTTATGGGAAAGGAGACTTGGGGATGGGAAATCAATTGCTTTCCCATGTTTGGTAAGTCCAGGCATGGGAAATTGTTGTCTAGCCTATGGGAAAGTAGGGGGAAAGTGAAGTCATCCTCCCAACTTGGATTTTGTTTTCCCTCATCATGGGAAAGTTTGGGAAAATGAGCCAATATTAAATAAACATTTTTCATGACCATTTTGTCCCTATTAACAATTTAGAATTACAATATATCATTAAATGCATTATTTTTTTTATTTGATTTAATATGGGTATAATTGCAAATTTATACAAACTTTGTTTTTCATTCCTTCTCAAAACAAATATGGGAAAGGAAATAAAGTGATATCTCTCGGTTACTTTCCCAACATTACCAAACATGGAAAATGAATCTTCTATTTCCCATTTCTTAGGAAATGACATGAGAAATGATTTCCCCTCAAATTCGTTCCGTGAACCAAACGGGACTGAAGGCGAAGGATCCCGAGATGATTTTTGGAATGGATGGCGGAGTCTTAATGAAGTTAGAAAATTTTCGTCTCAATTTCATAAAAAATTTGAAGGGTCTCATTTGCATGGGCAAAAATGTGCTTTATTGACCCTCTTTAACAACCATTAAAATCATGACACATAAACTCAAAATTTACCCTTGTTTAATAAACGAAAAAGAAACTAGACAAAAAATTTACCTAGAAAGAGAAAAAAATAAATTAGAATAAAATAAAAATTGGACCTAACTTTACCTTAGGGTTGGAATGAATTGACTTACATTAAAGTCTAAGTCAAACGGAGTTTGTTCATATTTGGATACGAATTGAGTTTTGTCTCAATGTTCACCTAGTATTCCAAGTCTAAATTGAGTTGTCTCAATCATCGCGCGTATTCAAGTCTAAATTGAATCCAGTTGTTTCAATAAATTATCGCATTTAAAGTCAATGAGATCTGGTCCAATGCAAAAGGGCCTTCACTTGTTAATAGATCGTCTCAAGTTTGAATCCCATGACATCTTGAAAAACCCCCTTCCCTTTTTTAGTTTAGACTATCACTTGTATTTATTTTAAAAACCTCACATTTAAAGTATAAGTGAAATCAAACTGGTTAACTCGAATTGAGTGGAAGTCATACTAAAAGGTAGGCTAATATACCTTTTTGTTCTCTTTCGTTTTTCTAAGTACATGATTCATGCCTTTTTTTTTCTAATACGAGAGATAATCTTAATTATAAGTAGAGAAGGAGTTTTACACACACTATTAAGATGTTATGAAAGTTTGAACATGAGACCACTGGTATGCAAATCAATGTTTCACTGAACTCAGCCTTTGTTTTTAAATATAGAGAAAAACTTAAATCTCGGTTTGTGTAGACCCAAGTAATATATCAATATCAATATATATTTTCCTTTCGTTTCTCTGGGGTGATGATCCACACAAAGTTTATAAGAGCCACTCATGTGACGGGCGCGTGGAAGACTTTCTTCTGTACCACACCCGAAGAACAAAAATTTGTAAGTACCCCAATTATTAGGGCGATTGAAGGCACGCGCCTTGTGTAATGGATAGAGAGAGTAAAGGTAGCCAGCACAGTCATTTGTTTATTTATTATTATTTAATATGTATTTATCGTTTTGGTTGTTGTCGTTGCTAAAGGAGAAGGCAGTTCAGGTTTTTTATAGTGTGTCCTACGCGGCCTTGTAGACCAACGTTTTCAATATTCATCCAGTCAATCGACGGTTCACATCATTCCACGAAGTAGCATCCCTGCTTCCCTCTTCCCACGTGTATGAATTCAGATTTTTTCTCCACTTATAAAAATCCCCTCAACTCACTCCCTCTCCCCTCCCCACCCCCACTGTGACTAAAAAACAACCCAAGTACCTTTGCTTTTTCATCAACAATACAAATCCCATCTCTCTCTCTCTCTCTCTCTCTCTCTCATCAGACTCTCTGAGCAGCCATGGACAACATTGGTGATGAGTACAAACATTACTGGGAAACCAGTATGTTCCTCCAAAACGAAGAGCTTGACAGGTTTATATATTATTAATTATGGAGCTTAATTTATCTTAATGTTCTAATAAGCTTTCATAATTTATATATATATATATATATATATCTGCCGTTTTTTACTCCAATTTTTGTCATGGCAGCTGGGGATTGGATGAGGCTTTTTCTGGGTACTATGATTCCAGCTCACCAGATGGAGGAGCTTCTTCCATGGCCTCCAAAAACATTGTGTCTGAAAGGAACAGGAGGAAGAAGCTCAACGAAAGGCTCTTCGCTCTTAGAGCAGTGGTCCCCAAAATAAGCAAGGTTTTGGCCATACAATATTATTTCCTTAATTATTGCTTGCTTGTTTGCTTGCCCATTATAATATATATATATTATCAAATATTAATATATGACCCATTGTTTTATTTTATTTTATTTTTATTTTCAAGAAGAAGAAAAAAAAGTGTTCATGATGATTTGGGATTTTTTTTTAAAATTTGGTTGGTTTGTTGGGTTTGGGGTACAGATGGATAAGGCTTCTATAATCAAAGACGCCATTGACTACATCCAGGAGCTTCATGAACAAGAAAGAAGAATTCAGACAGAGATAGGGGAGCTAGAATCTGGGAGATCAAAGAAAAATCTGGGTTCTGAATTTGATCAAGAGCTACCAGTCTTGTTGAGGTCAAAGAAGAAGAAAATTGAGCAGCTCTATGATTCCGGAGGATCGAGAACTTCCACCATTGAAGTGCTTGAAGTAAGTCAATCCTTCTCTGTTAAATCTTGATCAATTAAATGTATCCCCATCTGAGAAACATTTATGTAGAACGGGGATAGCATTATTTCGCTATTCCGGTTCAATCACAGTATGTCATATTGTGATAAATTTTTCACTTTACATACCGTAATTGACTGTAAATAGTAAAATAATATCATTCCTGTTTCACACAAGTTTTTCTCCGGAAAGCTTCATGCACTTGTATCAGAGGAGCACTGCAAGTATACTGTCATTATAAGACAACGTCATCTGCACCTTCTAGAAGAGTGTATAATACAATTTGAGGGGGTGTGAATAGCACTATTGTTTTTGAAAACTATATAATAATGTAATATTATATGTAATCCATTGATTAATTAATTTTTGTGTTACACTTTACAGCTTAGGGTTACATACATGGGGGAAAAGACAGTGGTGGCTAGCTTGACATGCAGCAAAAGAACGGACACAATGGTAAAATTGTGTGAGGTCTTCGAATCTTTGAAGCTCAAAATCATTACAGCAAATATTACTGCTTTCTCTGGGAGAGTCTTGAAGACAGTCTTCATTGAGGTAATTAAACTCACTTTGCTTAATTACTTATTACTTAATTAAACTTTTTTTTGGGGGTGAGTTTATCCTTTATTTAGTTTAATATTTTTAGTGTTGTGGGGTTCTTAGTTGGCACATGAAAATCGAACTTTGCGGCAATGCCGAGTGATTTAATTCTATATGCGCCCTAGGCACCATACCAAATACAACATGTAATTTGGTACGGTCCCAAAAGGGTGCTCGCAAGAATTGAGGAAGGGAAATGAGAACAAAGGGCCTTCTTTTCTATATGATAGCGACTAAATTTAATTTCTGAAATGTTTGAAATATCTAAAGTAAAAGGAGTTTGGGTAAAAATCAGGGGTTTATGTGTGTAGTAGGTTTCGATTTCAGATCTTAAGTATTTCGGTTTGACCATATTATATAATGTTTAATAAGTACACATTAACTGTCAGAAAACGTATAAAAATGGAAAAATCTCGTAAGTATTACCCGTAAACAAATTTGAACTTCAAAAAAAGAAGGAAACTAAGTTTTGTTTGACCTAAAGTGGTAGAATTTGAGGGTCCACAAGCACAAGAATTGGAAACCAATGAAGAGCACTTTTACTAAAGTGGATGATCCATCACATGATACGGGCTACTAAGGGCAATGATTGATTGGTGTAATCCAGAGTGTTCGAATAATACCAGTCGATGAGCAAAAGTGAGGAAACGACCCCATTTGGATTGGATTTTCTCTTTTACATTTTCCCTTTTTTGCTCCAATTTCATTTTCATCACCTCTCTTGCTCTCATCTCCTCCTCGTCGATCGCCTTTTATTTTGGTAATTAAGAAAATGAGCATATTGTTTGGACGATTGTTCCTAGCAAAATCTATAAGGGTGCAAAGGAATAATTTTGTGAGATGAAGGTCTGTGAAATAATTTTTGTTTTTTTCAATAAGATTTTTTTAAAACTTTTATGTTTGATAATGGAAGTTGAATACATCAATTATTCCCAAAGCCAACAAATTCGGAAATCTCGTACTTGAAATTGTTGTGGAAATGTGATGTCAATGGTCAATGGTCAGTGGATAAGCTCTGGTCAATGGTTACAAAGAAACATGTTTCCCATGTGGGTACGGTTTCGTAGAAGATACCAGAAACCAAACAAAAATTGGATGGTTGGACAAATTTGGAGACCTCGTGGGGAATTTATTTTAACATATAATAATGATGCTCCACTATGAATTTTTGGTACTGGTTTTTATTTTTGGCTTTCATTACAACTACCAATTTTGCTTCTTTAGATGGGTTACTTGTTAAGTTCCTCTTGGTTTACATTTGTGACATGATATTAGGCACAAAAGACTTTTAAGTATAACACACGTGTTGGAACATACAGTTGATTTTCAATCGTTAATTCACGAGGAGTTGATTTTAATCATGGATCGAAAATCGTTCATACGAAACATATGAGAGTAAGTATAAAAAATTTAAGGTGCGGTCATATCAACGTCATGTATACAAGTCTCGTTTCCGAAAATATTGAATGTCCAACTTAGTAGGTTAGCCCCCAAAGTAGGAAAGAGGAAAAGGGATAGATAGTGTCAAAATCATATGTTGATTGAAATCTGATAAGTACACTTTGTGTTGAAAGCTTTCCCTCTGGTTATGTGATGGGTGGATAAGGTTTCCCAATCCTTGAATATTCAGCCAACGCATTACTAATGGTCCCAAGTACCTTGTGCGATATGAATTATTGTTGCAGTTTATTTTTCTTGCCTTGTTTTTGTTATTTTCTCGAGGGCAAAAGCAAGACACACCTTTAAAAGTATGATGGTTACATCTGCACCGCACATTTATGCTCCTAATGTTCCTTTTACATTTTTTTATGTAAAGTTTTTAAATGGATTTTGGTACAACAAAAACTATGATGCTGTGTCCACACCATCTCCCCTCTTACTTTTTATTTATTTATTTATTATTATATATATTTTCTCTCAATTTTGTTTGAATATTATGTCTTTTTCCCCTTGTCTTTGTTCATATATATATATATATATATATATATATATATATATATATTCAACTTGTGGAAGTTGCAAATGACGAAAATAATCAAGCCACGCTTTAAATACTTTATGTTTGTGATGACGCCATCACGATCATTCTTTCAATGAGTCGTGTTTTAAAGATGTCAAGTTTTGTCCACACATGAAATTATTCTTTCATCACCTACATTGTCATCATATAATAAAATTCTATCGCCTTTTTATAAAAAAAAATCATCGTGTGATATGAGGCCGGGGCACCTAAGGTGCGTTACATGTCATTAATTTTGTCTTCATAGAGCTTTAATCGATTTTAATTAACTTGTTAATTTGGTGTGTTTTTTTGCAGGCAGATGAAGAAGAAAAAGATCATTTGAAGATTAAAATTGAAACAGCCATTGCAGCTTTGAATGATCCACAAAGCCCCATGAGCATATAATTATGACAACAAACTGATCCATGAATGAAGTTACATTTTTCACATCACTGCTGTTAGTGTTGTTGTTGCTTGTCACCATCTCCATCTTCTTCTTCTTACACAAATGTCTTCTCTCTTTATTGGGTTTTGTTTTTTCCTTGATGGAAGGCCGGCCTTTGGTCTTGGTTTAGCTTCTGAGAAAATGAACATAGTTTTTTTTTTGGGTTCAAAGCCAGTGTTAAATAATTGCATGATCATGCTGTAACAAACATGTCTTTGAATTGAATAATTGGTTGTCTAAAATGCTCAAAGAAAACCCCTTTTGTAAGACTATTTAACCAATCATAAATGGGAGTGGAGGCCCAAAAACATCAAATGGAAAAAAAAGCAAAAAAAAAGCACAAATACAAGCCCACAACCTGCAACACTCAAAAGTCTTGGGTTGAACCCACAAAGCAAGCCCCGCACAATCAGTTCAGCTAACCCGTTGATGTAATAAAGGAAAATTGAGGATCATTATCCAGGGTATGAATACAAATTTCAGAGCACAACTCCAAAAATTTCAGAGCTTTTCTCTTTTCATCTTCTCTCTTCTCGCTCTCTCATGGACTCTCTGCTCGCTAACTACGCCTCTTCTGACGAAGAAGAAGATCAACAACAGCCTCCCAAATCCGCAGCTTTGCCCTCAAAACCCAGCTCTGAACCTTCTTCCTCTTCCTCTCTCTTTTCTTCTCTACCCAAACCCAAACCCCAAATTTCCTCTCTCTTTTCTTCTCTACCCAAACCCAAACCCCAAACTTCCTCTCTCTTCCAGTCCCTTCCCCAACCGAAACAAACCCGAACTAAACCATCAAATCTTCGTCATGATGACGACGACGATGATGAAGACCAAGATTCAAAACCCACCTCCAAACCCTTGTTCTCTACGCTTCCTCCGCCCAAATCCCAAATCCCAAATCAACCCATTACCAATATCTCATCCTCAGACCGAAACCCTAAAAGGGTCGTCCAATTCAAGCCTCCCATTAGCTCTTATTCGATGAAGTCGTCCCAATTGGACGACGAAGATGACGATGATGATGAAGAAGAAGAAAGGCGAAGGCGAAAAGCGTCTGAATCCTCCTCTCAAACATCGTCCGGGAAGTTCATATTTTCTCTTCCAGCGCCTAGGTACTCCGCCACATTGGGTGCGAGTTCGGGTTTGGGTTCGGGCCGAAGAGCCATTCTTGAAACGGAATCAGTTGGTTCTAAAGTGAAGAGCGATGCAGGGGTGGATCAAAATGTTGCTAGTCACGAGAATCACCAATCAAGTATTGATCAGAATGCAGTTAACTATGAAAGCTATGGAGGTTATGAGACTTACCAATCTGGTATTGATCAAAATGCAGTTAACTATGAAAGCTATGGTGGTTATGAGAGTTACCAGTCTGGCATTGATCAAAATGTGGATGTTGGGGTTCAATTACAGGCAGGAATTAGCGGTAGTGATGCTTCAAATAATGGTAGTTATGATGTTTATGGGAGTAATGCTGCTTATAGTGGTTATGGGCGGTATGGGAATGATTGGGTTGATGGGTCTGAAACTGCAGCGCTGGCGATTCCAGGGACAGATGTAAGTGGGATTAAAGTGAGTAAAAGGAGAGGGAGGAATGAGGTGCCAACTGAAATAGTTGAGGTTAAGCAGGACGAGTTGATGAAGAATCGGCCAAGGGAAGACCAGGCCAAGTCAACCGGAATAGCTTTTGGGCCTTCTTATCAGGTATCACCACTTATAGGTTCTTGCTGTTTTTGATCATTTGGTTTTATAGTGATTATGAATTTTGATTTTTTTCATTAACTGGTCTGCATCCTTTTATTCATTTATAACGTTGAGAACTCAAGACATTGTTTTGCTACATTTTAATGCATACTGAAATTATTAGCAGTTAGTCCAGTGTCATGAACCTGAGTGAGATATATCTTCTACTTTAGCTTTATGTTATTGACAGTTTTCTAGGAAGAATTTGATATCTGTGAAACGGTTCATTAAATTCTTTCCATTAAATAATATGATAAGAGTCATAAGAAACTGTCTTTTTTCTTATGAGAACCATTCTTGATGAAAAAGACTAAAGTTCCACTTCATATATAAGTTATCTTTTGTGTATATCAAACTTTTCGTGCATTACTCTTGGACAACATAACCTGGTAGTTTAATGACCTTTGCATTTACTTTAGCAAAAGCAATACGATCACTAAGTCATATCAGTGGAACAAAGTCTATGAAATGGGATGTGGGAACTGTGAACTGTCAATTTCCATTGAGATATATTACTATCATAGGATTAGCTTGCTACCTTGGGTTTATGTAATCTAATCCATTTTCATAATGGAGGTGTTTGGAATGGGGTGATAATTTTGAATACGAGGTAACATGACATGAATGCAGTAGAAAATTAGCAGGTTAGAATTGATAATTACAACACGTAGCCAAATTGACATGACCTTATAACACATGTAATAAACAGGTCATGTTACTGTCAACTTGATTTTGGCAAGACGTGTTTTAACTGGTATTGAATGGAGAAAAAATCTTGTTTTTTCTCTCCATCTTCTCACTCCCAAGTGGGAAGGATTTTTATCAATTGAAAGGAAAAACTAAGAGAGGAAAACATGTCACTCAAGAATCATACAGGATAATGGTCAAATACAAGACTGATGTTAGCTCAAAATGTGTAAATTATTCAGAAAGGAAAAAGACCGAGGCAGCCTTCCAAAGCATGGCTTAAATTAATATTTAGAAGCTTTAAACGTGGGAAATCTCAGAAGATGATGCTTCTCATGAATCGGACAAGAAAAAGGTGCCTCTGGTAACAATGCTAGAGTGTTTTCCTTAGAATGAAGAACTTTGCGGACTGTGGAACTTGCTTTGTTGAATTATTCTGGCTTAGAGCTGTATTGTTTTGATATCTGCTAACAAACTGATAGAGCATGTTTGGGGTCTAAAGTAGTGCATTGCAGAACTTGGGTCCATAGGTGGAGTGGGGTTTTTCTATAACTGCATTGGAACTTGACAAGCACTGAGGAGGACCCTTTCCTAACTTGACTTTGAATTATCAAAATCCACCGTAGAGAAATTTTTTGGTCATACTATTTGCTAAGATCTTAACAATGCTTAACCTCCGCCCTAATGAATGTGCTTGCAAACATCATGAGGAGTTGATATATCATTTTAATGAAGTTCTATGTATCTCATGATTCCCCGAGATTGGAAGCAATGAGATTATGGTGTCAGAAGATGGGATCATGTTGAGATGAAAATATTGTCGAGGCTGTTTGCATAGAGAATTTTATATATCTATTTTTCAAAAAATAAAGATATAATCATATATGTTACTAGCTTTTTGGGTGTTCTGTCATTTTCCTTGGCTCAATGTTTTTTTTCCCTTTTTTCTTTTTTGCTTATTTGTTGTTTAGTTCTGCCTGCCTGATTGAGCACCTAGTACATCTTGTGCATGTTACATGGTACTTGATATTGTTTGAAACTTAGAAAGTGCTTCAGTCTACTTTTCAATCAGACATTATTGCAAGTTCCATTTCGAAAGAAAAGAAGTCTGAATCACTATTCGTTTTGTTCATCATCGGCAATGACTGGTCTGCTTTACTATTTTTGTGGATTATGTATTTATGTATATGTATATACTAATTTGTTTTAGTTTATGCATTGACTTATTTATTTGTGTTTGTTCCATTCAGCCTGTTTCAACTAAAGGGAAGCCTACAAAGCTGCATAAGAGGAAGCATCAGATTGGTTCTCTATACTTTGATATGAGGCAGAAGGAGATGGAACTTGCAGAACGACGTTCAAAAGGCTTCCTCACAAAAGCTGAAACACAAGCCAAGTATGGATGGTGATCCTGGGATAATTCTTTATATGTTGTACACTGAAACTGTATTTCAAAATAGTGACATCAAAAAGGGGAAAATTTCTCTTTGTAGCGCTGGCCCAAAGTTCGGTTCTTTCTAAAGATTTGTATCCATCATCAGAGTATAATCATGTTTTCCACTCAAATTTTGTAAAACTTTGATATTTGGATTTGTTTCGTGGGAAGCTATTGAATTTTAGGCTTCTGTTAGCTAATCCTATTTCTTCAATAATGGGAAGACCAGTTTCCTGGAGCTACATTCTATGCTGTCATAATGTGTAAACGTTATAAATGAAAGATTATGTGAATTTTCATCCTTGTGGGGGGTCGGGGGAGGACAGAGAGGAAACCAAAGCCAAGGAGACAGTAAATCATAATGGAAATTCAAGTCAAACGGCATAATTAGATGACACGCATCCATCATCCCTGCCTTTTTTGACCCACAAAGCGATAACGCCCACAACAGATGAGAAATGAATCTAGAAAAAGGCAAGTGTCTCAGTTTGTATGGACATATAATTTAGGTACAAGACATTCAAAAGCCCAACTAATCCACAATCCTTGACTGTAACATATATACAGAACAGACAGTAAACCGATGCAGAAAACAATTTACCAATCCTTGAGCAGCTCACCAGCAACATCCTTGTAGCTAACTTTCTTTTTCTTTGAAGGTCCTGCATTCAGATCTACTGCTGATTTTTCCTTTTCAATACTCGTGTTTGTAGTTTCAACTTTCTTCATAGCAAGACTTGGAATCATGTCAAACAACATGGCTTGAACAGGATCAGCCATAACTTCAAGTTTCTCCGGCGTTCCACTGCTTTCGATATTACACTTCTCAATCATTTCGACATCAGGAATTCGATAAGAATGGTCCTCAAAGCTAATGTCTTCAGCAACCTCTTGCACAGCTGCATTGTCTCTTTGTAATGATTCAGAATCTTTAATTGCTTCATTTTCTTGGATGTCTAAACTTGCGTCACTCATCATTCCATGTTTCCTTTCTTCCTTATCAACCTCTTCCGCAAGTAATGTGTTATCATGAGAGCCACCATCTGACTCATTTCCTGATATTTTAGCAGGCTTCCTTCCAATGCGCACCCGTGTTCTCCGAGCTTGGTTGACACCAGGTTTTCCTTTGTTCATGCTTGTGAGAGCAGGTCTTCCTCTTTTCCTTTTGCTTTCCCTCTCAGGTGAGGCTAAGATCCTATAGTTTTCTGGAGCTTCTTTGCCTCCTATCTCTTTTCCTTCTTGGTTAGGAGAAGAAGAAGAATTGTTGATTTGCAGAGTGTCCACATCAGAGGGTGCTTCTTCTAGATCCATGTCATGTTTCCTAGAAATAACAGGAGCAGAACAAAAATGTTAACCACCCTGAAATCCCCCCTATGTACTCTGTTATCATAATTGATATTAAAGGGAACCCCACACACGCACACCCCTAGCAAGTCTGCACTTCACCCATCAAAGATGTACAATACCTTCCCCGTAGAACTTCTTCCTCTTGCTATGTTTATGATATGAACCGAACAAACAATAAAACACAACGCCCCTTCGTATGAGGAATTTTTCTACACACGTTAGACAATTCCATTTCTTTGTGCCGTGAATCCATTCCTGTATTAGTTTACTTTCTCTTAGTAGTTTATTTCTAAGAATGACTATCTAGCCCAGTATAGCGTCTCCATCATTCAGTGGAAAAACAAAATTAAGAAAAGAATAAAAGATGAAACAGCTAGCTTTTAGCAATCATTCTTTCTATTTTATTTTCTAAGGATTATGATGGAGACACTACATAATGAACAGGTAACATCCAGCAAAAGGACGATACGCCGGGGGCAGAAGCAAGCATTGACTTGGGTGGGCTAGCCCAGTGTAAAAATGAAAATGAATATATAGCACGTCCACTCCAACCCAGAAGAAATTAACCCACCCCTCAAAGAAGAAATTAAGCCATCCCATATCTAAAGCCTGAATTCTCCTACTCAAGTTCTCAAGATAGAAATCACCAACTGAAAATACTAAACCACCCCTGTAAAAATTTACGGTTCTGCCCTTGGCAACGTCCACTAATGAGCAAAGGTAAATCTCATAAATACCTCAAGATAATAGTCCAATATCAGTCACCTGTGTTCAAGGACTTAAGAAAGAATTTTGATGGTCTTGACAAAGAATAAGATGGGGGTTTCAGAAACTGGATTTTAACCATTTATTTTTGCTAAAAAACAGGTTTTAAGTGACAGGTGATCCCATCAGGGACCGTTGGCTTCCATGTCGTAAATCTGAAATTGAATTATGAGTGAAACTTCTTGTTACCATTACACCTAACTTTGTATCATAACCCAAATCAACTGATTTGATTTTATATGCGTATTATAACTCAGCGGAATACCACATCCAAGTGCAATATTATAATAATTGAACTCACCACTCTTCCATGCTGAATTCTTCCAACCCATTCGGTTTTAAGCTATATGTTTCTTCTTGCAGTCTCTGGTCCCTTTCCAAGCAGTCTTCCAACCATTGAGATCCAACGATATGCAACTTTTTGTTATGCAGAAATCGTTTCTCTGATTCAGTGAAACTGTAACAGAGAGAGCAGTGAGAAAAGGTCATGGACTGTATTGATGTTGATAACAGCTGTAATGAGGAAAGGGGTCAGACAGTGGGCAAAGCTATTTCTGTTGTAGTGTAAGAAATATCCAAGAACTGGGGGATAGAACAGAGCAAACAAATCAAGCTCCTATAATGGTCATATCTAAATCAGGTGAATAAAGCCTTATTGTAGCTTTTTTTTTTTAAATGCAGTAATTCATCCATAGATTGAAAGAAGAAATTAAAATTGTCCTCTTTTCTGTTTCTCAACATGATACTTGATCGACCAAAAAAAAACACATGATACTTGATAATTGAATGCACGCGCCATTAAGCATCATATTTGAAACAAAACATGATACTTGATAATTATAATTGAACTGTTACATTGGCTATTATAAAAACCATGCATATGGCTGTGTTGAGAAAAAAATGGCACCCTTAATTTGTTGTAGACAAATCGTACTACACAAACGTACTTAAATTATCCTGAATAATCAACTATCTCACCAACATCTTGTCAATCAATTCATGCCAGAAAATGCACCTCTGCCAACTTCAATGGAAAGCATATCAATGAACGTATGGTCAGATATTTGACAAAAAATCAAAACAATCATGTGATGATTTAATCCTCAATAATGATTCCACATATCTTATTGATCAGGAGATGCATGCACTTATCCTCCATTAGAGACTGGGAATAATTATTCATGTAACTCGCAACATTATGAACTATAGGTTACCTTTGCAATAAAGTTTCAAAATCGACATCAAGACCCTGCACTGACAAGACTACCAAATGAGTCGCATGAGCAATACTGTCAGTGACTCTGCCACCACTTATGAGAACTTGAATCTTCAACCTTCTGAGTGTGAATTGTAAAAGGACTTCCCAATCCGGTTTCCTTTAAGCAAAGGTTAATCAGAAATCCATAAATAATAAATTTAGAATGTGAAAAACAAAGAAAGCCTAATATAATCCGCGCCCTGAGAAAGCCTAATATAGCCAACAAATCTTACAAGGAATGAGTTGATGGGTTAAAGTAAATGCAGCAGCCGTGAAAGCGAGACCATTTCTCCATTGGACAGTATTTTTTCTTGTAGTGGTTGATAGTTTTGGAATCCTTGGATCTATACATGTTGCTTAAAAGCTGAAAAGAATGAAATAAACAAATTACCTCATTGCCTATCAAAAGTTCTCTGTGTTACCTCCAATAGAACCAGTATTAAATAGTTCACTGGTAAACGTAGTACTTAAAACTTGCTTCTTTTCCGTTCTTATATGCTTCAATATATAATAAAGCAAATTCACTGTTTGGAGAGCAACTAAGAATACTATGTACATTTACCTGCTTAATGTCTGCAAGGTCAAGATCCCAGTAGTACGAGTCAGAAAATTCATCAATTTCTTCTTGTAACTTATTTTTTGAAGATTCAGATATGAAGAGATAGTACCTTCACGAGAAAAATATTTGAAGCATTGTAGAATTAAAAAAGGAGTCACATTTTACAATGTCTTTTCAATACAAACAGATTAGATAGTGTCACTAACTTTGGCTGTAAAGCAAGAAGTCTCTTTTGAGAACAACAATCCAATACCCAAGAGAAATGAATTATATCTCCATGACGCTTTGCTGCCTGATATTTAATCCCTGTCAAATAACATTATTATTACAGCCAATCGAAATTGTGTGTGTGTGTGTAACTGAGTTATATAAAAATAGAGAGAGAGAGAGAGAGAGAGAGAGAGAGAGAGAGAGAGAGAGAGAGAGAGATACCCTTGCTATCAGCTGCAACACAGTGTGTAACTGCGTTATTCAAGTTCATAGAGAAAGTACCCCCATTCTCAACAACAAGTTTGTGCAAGAAATCAAGAGAATTAGTGGGAGGCACATTAACAAAGTCTGGACGTGTCAAGGACAACATGGTAAAGCAGAATAAATAGATGCAATTATATGGTCACTAGTATGCTCAAAATATCCAATTTTGTTGGTTCCAAATGCATCCTTATAGTATTGCCTTTTTCTTGTATTCAGTTTGTATTTGCGGGGATTATCTACAGTGAACACCTTGAGGAAGGATGTTAAACAATAATTTCTTCAGGTTATTAAACACATGCACGTCATCTCTCATCCAGCTAATACACGACCCCAAACCCCTTATGGAAAAAGGAGACAAGTACAAAATGCAGAAAGTATGACTGTTGGAAATAATACATACACCAGAAGAAGAAAAAAGTCATTATTAGTATTATTATCCGACGCAAAATGCAGATTGAAAGATCAAGCAATTTTGTTAATGAATTGACTCAGATATTAAGCAACTCCGAGAAAACCTCACAGGATACAAAACATCATATTTGAAAATAGTAATGTGTCCTCCTTGACGCTGGAAACATCAGTCTGAACTAAATGAGAGGGAACAACAGAAAGATTTCTTTTTTCTTCCTTTCTAGAGGATTTCTTGTGTTTTGTTTTAGTATCCTGCAGAGCACCGTAATCCGTTCCCCTTTGTGTGGTCCCATTGCTTGAATGTACAAGCTCTATAAATGCTGCAAAAGAAGAAAATCAAATAACCAAAATTTAAAGCACGTGAGAGTTAAGAGCTTACCCCATCTTTGAATGCTGAAACTAAGGAAATAGAGAGGAATCCTACTTTATAAAATTAGAAATATGCTGGTCACTATAAGTAGAGCTAGAATCCTAGGATGTGTTTGGAATAAATTTGATCCTCTTACATTCCACATCAAGACATTCATGCCAAGGTTTATCATATCTAACTCGATCAATACGTGGAAATCTCAGGCTGTATGGTGCAGAAAAAACCTGCAAGGACACGACAGCCAACGAATCAATAAAGTCATCAAGTCAAACTAATACAACTTATACTGTGACACCCTAGTAGATCTACATGTAAATATCTGATTAATAAATGAATCACAAATGATACTATAGCTGTTAGGACACACCTCAGACCTTATAGTTCTGATGTCACTCGTTATAGAAAGTATTATTGATCTGCAAAATACAAGGGGCAAAAGGGAAAAAAAGAAAGAAAGAAGATAATTGATATATATGCTGAAAATTAATATATCACAGACCTATCCAGGAAATCATACTAACTTCTCGGGGCTTTCAACCCAAACATCTGGTCTCTCTTTTGAATTGTTTGTTACTTGATAAAAACTTGGTGGAGCCTTTTTTGGGTACTCATATTTCCTGACAGAACAGAGAGAAAATCAAACATATATTTGCAGAGATAAGGAAAGAATAGCACCTAATAAGGTAAACCCAAGGGCTTAATAAGGTATTGTATTTGACCATATAAACAGACTTATTTTCACAGTACCCAGTAAATTAGTAATCAGTAAAAAAATGTCCCATGTGGGTGTTGGCTCCAAGCATTATCTCAAGTTTTCAACAGAATTTCTCAATCATGATAAAATAAATCAAACTGATGCGTCCTAGAATTACAAAACTACACTGAACAATCACCAATGCTAACAATTTTTTGTCTAAAACCATAAGCTGCATGGCCATCAATGCAATGGTCATAGCACAAACTGTTCTGATTGCCCTAAAGGCTATTTCATGTTGCTCATTGGATATTTTCTTGATAAATCCCCCTGAGGAGCTACCACAGTGTTGTTAAGTTATAAAACAAAATACCTCAAATAAGGCTTTAATTTGGTTGCAACAGCTTCTAGATCCTCATCAGAAAGTCCAGTGCCCACTCTGCAAAAGGATACAAATCTGCAATATGAAAACCTAGTCAGAAACATTCACTTACCCGTTGTGGATATAAGGATTATAAGCACCAATGAGGATTTAGGCTCTCTGGTGCATCAAAAAATTAGCACCAACAAACAATATGGCACACACATGGAACCAATGGCTGGTTAATTGTTTAAGTATCAATATATTAGCAGCAACCTAACTCTGATTCAGCCAAAGTCATATTCAAAATCTACTATAAAATGGCCAGGCAAGAATCCAACCTAAGAGATAAACGTTGACAAGAGAAAGCAATCAACTTTTTTATTTTTAAAGACATAGTAGCAGTAAGCTACGTAAGAGTCAGCTTAATTCATATCACACTCTAGTATAAAAGGACCCAGGCATTGATCCAACCCAATAGATAAGACCAACCAAAATTACATAATTTTTTTTAAAAAAAGCAATCAAGGCTAGAATAACACATGCTGATCTCATCCCAGTTAATCCAAGAGAGGGACAAAGAATGACCTCTTAGAAAGTGAATCCGAAGGGCCTAGAAAGGGCTTCTTTTCGATGTGAATCAGATATGGGATCCTAGGAAAGAAGACAAACAATTGACCCTGGAGGAGAATTGGAATTATGAGAGGTAGAGGCCCCTGGAATCATGGTAGTACGCCTCAAGATTGGAATGAGGGGAAGGAATGGAAAGATAAATGGATGGGAAATCCCCCTATGTGCTGAGAATAAGAGGAGCCGCCTTGCTTGGACTTGATCCCACCAAATTGACACATGACCCATACTCAGGAATTTAACCTTCGCACACCTTGGATAACTTCTCCACGCTACTTAGCCAATCAAGAAAGTCGTTGGGATGCAATTGGCCATGAGGCGATTCATGACTCCAGCATAAAAAACAGCACATTAATTCCGGAGCTGTGGATGATTGAGAAAGCTCTAAGATCTTGTTTGTAGTTTCCGTTTAAAAAGTTGTACTCATTGGTTTTCCCCCCCCTATCGAGTGGATCAACTGCTTTACCAGCTAGGCCCTTCACTGCAGAGCATCCAATTCCCAACTAATCTATTCTGAATGGAAGCGATCAATCGAATGGATTAGAACAAACAAATTGGATTAAAACTAGAAAGATTTTACTTTACGCTGATCAACAAAAAGAGACAAAAGGTAGCGAATCTAAGATAAACATTTATCGGAGAATCCGCTGAAGTAGCTCTTTTGAATCTTCAAAGACGGGCTTCCACCAATCAAAGTTTCGCACATTTCAGATGGTGGTAAAGTGAGACCACATAAAGAGCTCTTCCTCAGTCAGTCTGATTATTCAGTAAGATATGGTTTGACCCTTTTCTTTTTGTTTGAATGTTCATATAGAAAGCAGAATCAGTTGGTCAAGAAAAGAGTAAAAGAGGCCAAGGAAGAGGAGGAGGATAACCACATGATCACCAAACCTTATCCGGCTTGGATAGATTCCGTGCTGAATACGGAGGAATACAATGATATCAGAACAAAGTAGACCAAGCAAGCGTACAGAATTGAGTTGAGTAATAGAGTTGAGTAATTCAGAGTCATATCAGGTTGGCTTTAAAATGGTGGATGAACATGTCCAAGAACCATATTAGTTCATAGCTTGTAAGTTATTATCTATCGCAAAAGCCAAATCTGTTAACAGACCCAAAAATGTATATCAATCTGAATCCATCACCCTAACAAATAGTATATGCATCAATCATGGCAACTCCGATAGTTAAATACACCCCTGAAATCATCTATTCACGATGGTTCAAGTAATCTATTGGTGCTTGCTTATATTTTGTTAACTCAAGGTCACAACTTCCACATTAAGCCAGAACATGACTTTAATAAGTTTACCGTCAAGAGAAACATAAGAAAACAGTATGGTTACACTGTTGGCAACATCAAATTTTTTATATTTTATATTATGAGTATTATTTTGTTTAATTTGATCAGGGTTTAAACAAATTCAAAGAGATAATGAGAAAATTAACTGTTCTCTCTCTCTCTGTGTAAAGTATTCAACTAACTCTTTGCTCGTCTGCCCACAAGTCATTTTGCGCCATCATTTCACATAAGATATGGTTTGGGCAATCAGTTTCAACAAAATGCATTTAATTAGACTCGTTGTTTGTTTTTTTTTTTTTTTTTTTTTACCAAATAATTGATTTACTCACAAATATGACTAACCTTATTTAAATAAGACAATACAGAATCCAAGTTACTACTCCAATATTTTCATTCATTGAAGCCAACCAATCTGTATAGATCAACCATTGAAAAATTCTCACCTTCTAGGATATGTATTTGGTACTGGACGTTCAGCAAGACCCACCAAGAATTGAGCTACCTGCAATAATAAATTTATCACTAGAACTAAAAGTCCATCATGTAACTACATATAATATAGGATCCCCCTACGAATTTTTTTTTAACGATCCAAACCATCTATTTCTTAAGTCTACATTCATAGATCATCCTTGCAAAAAATTAGACAAATCGGAAACCGTTTCGACATCTAATTGTCTTACAAAATCAATGAACACAATGTCTATAAAAATATATATAGACACACAATTCTTCTCTCCTAAGGTCCTTAAATAGAGTTGTGTTTCTCGACCCTTGTGCATGCATATCAGTCTACACATGATCTAAAAGGTCGAGAAACATAACCTTATTTAAGGATCTTATTTGAGGACCCCAAGAGAGTTATTGGTACACGCATGCACACACATCTATGTTTGGGTCGGAATGGAAATAAATTAGTATATGAGCAAGCATTGCAAACTGACCTCCCCTCCACGACGTCCAGAACCGTAGTATCCACCTAAATATAGGTGTGCAGACATTTAATTAAAAACTATAGCAGATACAACAAATATGTTGGTTCAAGGTAGATAAGAGAGTTTAAGAAAAAGAAATTACAAACCTATGATAAGAACATCCAAATCAGAGCCTGCACGAATGTAATCTGGCTTTAATTTTAACCACTTTCCATTCCGATCACTAGGTTCCCATTTAGAACCAAGGTCCTTCAAAACAATCCCCTCATCTCTAACAGGATAAAAATGATATATAAGCTTAAGGAAACAACTGACCAAATGATGCATGAACAACTCAATTTGATAAAATACAAATAAGACATTTAGGTCAAAGAACTGTATATTCAACACATAGAAAGGAGAGAACAATGATTCTGTACATCAATGATATGATCCTTTTAAGACGCTATTACAATATGGGAAAGAGGTTATAGTATCGGATTTTACTCCTGAGTGACATCAATCGGTATGATCCTTGTATAATTTTGAAGGTAATTTGCAAGTAGTGTGGGATTAAATCACCATGAATCTCAGCTGATAATTTAAAGTTCTAGGTGTTTGTGCAGGGTAAAAAGTGGAATTCGGACAAAAATGGTACACGTGATTTTAAATTTTTTGATTAATTTTCGTGATCAACAAATTAGTCTAATTTCAGTTTTACAAATCTAAAACCCTGGCGTTAGTGCTAAAATTTTCATCTATTTGATGGGGAAAGACTAAAAAATTATTGAAATTGGAAATTGGAAAGAGAGAGAGAGAGAGTAAAGGAAAATAGCATCAATCTTAGTAGACAGATTATGCCCAAAGAATGTACGTGATAAACAACAATCATAGTCCACTCGAACTAACACGAATGCTGAAGCTATGCTAACCTATTTTCGATGGTTTCTTTGAAAAACCTCTCGACATCATCCACACTACGAGCAATAAGCGACCAACAAGGATCCCCTGCATGACCAACACAGGTAAGACACTGATCTACTGGTAAATGTTAAACTATGTGACTTTTGAGAAAAATAATTAGCACTATATTCATATGCCTGGAATTACCAATGGTGGAGAGGTGAACATAATAACCCATCACTGTACTAACACCAGACACTAATGATGGGCATCTTGTCATTCATTCTGTATTTCATCTTTCTTCTTTAGTGAAATGTTTTATCTCGTATAGAAAATATCTTTTACTTGGATGAAAAATTTCCAAAAAACCCAGATGAATCACATGGCAAGTTTACATACATAACTTCTACAGGTTAGAGATATTCTCAACAAAGATTATTCTCACAAGCTGCTCTCAATGCTGGATACATAATAGTTCGGAGGTTTTATACCTCCATAGGATTCAATAGATATTTAGATGGATTTCACTGGCAAGAGCAGGGGGCAGTCCAATCACCGCATTCTAGACTTCATAGAGGATTAAGTCTATCAATAGATGTGGGTGCTTACTTTGTGAATTAAGTGATAGAGGCAACAAATCAGTTAAAGTGCGGTGAGTTGTGACAATTGATGATGGTGTATTAAAATTAAAACTGGCATTCCATCAAATAAGTTGGAATAAGAAGTCACAACAAATAATTAAGGTTATATTTGTTTGTGCTTCAGTGACATGAGAGTAATCTAGCACAAGAGAAGTTTGACCAGCACATCACCCCAAACCTCCACCCTCCTAATGATCATATGTGTCAATTTGGATTTCATAGAACTCAAAATTTAGTCAGGACTCAGGACTTCATGACTTCAGTATGACAACCGAAAAACATTGAATGTCCAATATATCTTAAACAGAGTTGAGTCAATCCTCATCTGTCATGATGAACAGAATTTGGATTAGTTTAGGTTGGTTCCTTAAAACTGCATATCTTAGACTAAAGCTTTGCTTCTCCTAGAACGCAATCTAGAGCATAGGTTGCACACATCACTTGTAGAGTCTACACTAAATCAATCCACTAGTAAGCAAATGAAAATATTAAAAATGCCAACTAAACCAACAAAATCCACTAAATCTAACACAATGCATAGGAGATATTCTCTTACCACGTTGGAAAAAAAAACGTAGGAACAAATTCTGAAATCTGTAAAAATATTTTTACCTTCAGAACGGTGAGTGTTAAGACCACCATTAGGTACTAAAATTTCTAAACGACCCTTCAAAGGTTTCACAACTTTCTGGAGAAGTTCATGCCGTTCCTTCAAGCTCTGGTGAATTACACTAGTATCTCCAACATAGAGGATATCGAATGCAACATCTAGTCAATCTCATGTCAAGGTACACAAAATCAACATTTTTCAACTGTCCTTCACATTTTTAATTTCAGTTTCTATGATTTATCATCACCACCAATAACATTGAAGTGCTTGCAAAGCCGGACATCAACCTCAGCTTTGAGCAAGGTCACACACAAAAAGGATACAGCACAACTGCATGAGGAGGGGGGGCATAAAGTGTAAGCTGGACTCTAACTTGGTAGTTTCTAAAAATAGAAAAAGAATATCATGAAAAGAAAACCTGTCTATCACTGTCAAGTCCATCCCTTGCTGCCTTGGCTGTAAAATAAAACAAGGAAAGCAAATTTATAAGCGACAATCAAAAAATGCAAACAGTCAACAGATCATATCAAGAAAAAAATAATTAATTAGAAAAGAAAACCTATTTCTTGATTTGAACCAAACTCAGCAAAACGATTGGAAGATGTGTCCCAGACCAACATTTCACCATCAAGAATACACCTACCAACATTGCCAGGGGAAGAATTAATATGGATTAAGTTGATTGAAAATATTAGGTGAAAAAGCAACTCTGTGCATTTTCGCACACCAACATGTATGGGGGTGTTTGACTGTAAATGATACACAGCTTGTTAAACAAAAGGCCTTCGCAAACTACACAGGTTGCAGGCATATAAGAATTTTAAAACATAGTATTCAGACATTTATCCGTTAACAAATAAGGGCACTGTTAAAGTTGCCCCTAATGCATCTCATGGTGTTCACCAAAACGAACTGTAAAGCCTTTGAGAGAATGAAGCTTTCTAAAATTGAGATGTGATGGTTGCTCAAATGGATGTAAAGGACAGCATGTCCATTTAACTCATTTTAATATGGTCATTGTACTTTTCCCCCAGAAATATACAAAGACACATAAAAAGGTTGCAATTGCAGGACAAAAGTTGGTGACCTATGCCTGACCAAAATAACAAAAATTAGTACAACCTATATGCAAAACAAGTTTGTTGTGAATGATATAAGAGTTGTTTATCTTTCTAGTCTCATCTGTGTGCATGCAGGGGTGCATGTATGTGTTTTTTGCATAACAAAGGTATCTCTTGGCTAATACCTCCAGCATATTTTCCCCATGATTCTTTTCTTCTCACTCTTTCTCTAAATCCTTTTGTACAATTATACCAAAACTATGCAAACTAATAAAAGAAGGATTATCCATATAACAGAGTACTTTATCAAGATACTTCACAACACGGGAAGCACCTTAGACAATACAAGCTATTTTTTCTTTGTGATAATTTAACTTGTTACAAAATTCTAAGTTTTGGCATATCTTCTCTATTTTGTAGCTTGTAAAATTAATAATTTAACAATCACTCATACTAGCAAAATAAGAGAACATGTGTTAGACTGGTTATAAGGGAGGGAGAGTCGAAAGGGTTATTGCTGATAGTAAGAGAGACAGAGAGACAGAGAGAGAAAATAAAGAGGGAAATGAGATTCAAGTTTTGGGAGCAATTTTGTAATCAATATCCATTAAGCAATAATATATATATATGATTTTGAAAACAAAATCATAAATAACAAGGGAGGGGTTGATAAGGGGCACGTGCCCCTCCTGGTTCTGCTGTGCCTCCGCCCCTGCTTCACATTCACAAACCAAGCAAGAAAAGAACAGAAAAGGCCAACAAACCAAGACATGTCATAACTAGTGTAGATTATAGTAGAGCTACGAGAAAATAAGATAAAGGAAGCCAAGAATAACTAAATTCTAGAAATGACAATTTGATATAGATAAATTTACCTATCAGCCAGAACATTTTGTATAACAATGTCTGACATTGCATGTCCATATTCAGGGTGATCAAGAAAATTCCTGCACAAGGTTAACAACTTATGACAGAAATATTTTGAGTTTATGAGTTTTCAAAATATTTTTTGAGTTTATGAGTTTTCATAATATTTTTTGAGTTTATGAGTTTTCAAAATATTTTTTGAGTTTATGAGTTTTCAAAATATTTTGCCTAAGGAACCACCGATATGACAACGACCCAAGCTTTAAATAAATGTCAATGGTTAAATCAAATTCTCTTATTGAGTAATCCTGCCATATTGTGAGCCTAAATTAGTAATCAAATTAAATAATGCCCATGAGAATAAAAGGAAACACTTAAAAGATAAAGATCGAAAAGATTAATAAAATTGCCAGGAAGGTTTGCAATTACTGATTAAATCCTCTACCTTGAAAAGTAATGTATTTCAGTTCCGTTCTTATGAATTTGGATGCGATCCCCATCAAATTTACACTCAACAACCACTTCCTTACCATGAAGCTGAGAATGTGGGGAAAGAAATTAAGAGAGATATTAATGGAGTTAGACATATGAAATAGCATCACCAAACATATATGTGTATCTATCTACTATATAAAACCTTTTTCCATGCAATAGTTGCATCGCCAACTCTCATAGCTAGTTGTGGGCGTACAGCTTTTCCAACTTCAATGTCCTGCAATTGATGCAAAGTAGCGTCATTAATTCAGAAGCTATGTAGTTTGCACACATATAAGCAAATTTATAATTTAAAAAAATTAAAAACACACACAATACACCAGAATATCAAATCTTCTCTAGTAGGTACTGCAATTTTGAGATCATTAACTTCAAGAAGAGCTCTTTGTACAAATGAGAGCTTCTTAAGATATGTTCTTCACAAACAAATCACCAAAATGACCAAAGGTTTTCATATCTTTGGCATGCAACAATACCTTAAAATAATCTTCCCCGTAGTAGCTTCAATTAGTGAGTAGTAAATTTTAGGAAAATACCATATTAATGTTGCTACACCATAAAATTATTAAAGAGATGTACAAAATTGTTTCAGACTTAATGAGAGACCTGGCGTTTATGACGCTGATTTCTATCCCTCAGCTTTTCACAAACCAATTTCAAGTCACATGTGACATTAAACAAGTCTTCAGCATCTGGATGAAATTCATGAAAAATGCTCTTTTCACTAGTTCCCAGCTTCAGATCTACAGGAGATATAAAAACATGAAAAATTGAAGCTTAACAGAATGGATATTAAAAATTTCATATCATGACGTTAGTAGACATCACCTTTAAGAATAATCATGACAATCCACTTCATTTCCTGTGCATTTGTCTTCTTTATCAATGTAGAAAGAACTGAAGTCTTCTCTGCCCTGTTGACATCCTTGTGTCATTTTAGGTGTTATAAACAGACTTGCGAGCCATACAATAAACTTAAAGCACGCAGGGAAGATATATTATATAAGCTATTTAAATTAACACTTCAAACAAAATTTCAAGAAAGATTACTGAAAAGAAGCTAAATAAGTGTGGAAGAAATATACTTAAACATTTACACTTAGGTTCAATCTAGAGGGCCTAACTTATTTGCCCCAGTAGGCTATTTAACTTAAGTTCAACAGAAAAAGTACCTAAATAAATTATACTAATGTTTTCTAGTAAAATTAAAATAACAAGTTACATGAGACGATATCACCAGCTGAGACCTTCTACACAGAAAAGTGAGGGTGACAAAAGAAAGAAGGTGGCAGCATAGAGAATCATGTTCACAAGCAAGGCAGAGACTTTCTGGTATAATTAGGCTAGAGCTCCCATGGTGCACTTGAGTTTGCCAACCCTCATGACAGCAAACAAGTAAACCCAATTTCTAATCTAGATCAAACAAGAACTTTTCATAAAAAATATTTGATACACAAGGATTTCATAGTTAACCAAGTTCTGTTTGTCAAGAGATGTTAATCACTGCCCATACCTAACTTACTACCATAGGCATATTTTTTACCATTATTGAAAACAAAGAGTACACACACACGTATATATATGTGTGTGTGTGTGTGTGTGTGTGTGTGTGTGAGAGAGAGAGAGAGAGAGAGAGAGAGAGAGGGATGGAAGAAGAAAAGGCCAATTCTAGATTTGTGTTTAGCATATATCAATGCAAGCTTGGTTAAAATATGCCTCATAATCGATGTTGAGCATTTACAAGCTCCTGTTAGGAATTAGGAAATGAACACTATAGTAATATACCTATTTTCACTTGAAGCTAAACGATCAAGCAAGTCATTTAACTCCTTGATTGTTAATCCACCTGAACTCACTCCTTGTCTACGTTGCAGCACCTGATTCACAAATAACAAATGCCAAACAGTCATAAACATATAAAACCGAAGGAATCATACAGTAAAACCATCTACCAAAGTCCAAGCACACTAGACCAGAGGACTTTGAGTCACTAATGTCCAAAATCAACTGATAACAATTTACTGCAAGTGCAACTAAGTCGTTTCAAAAATCATTTTTGTAATTCATTTCAAATGAGTTGTTAGGGCCCAGTCTCATGTTTCATTATTAGTCAGTGGAAAAGTGATTATCAATCCCCAAAAAAATTGGTTGGTTTCATTTCTTCTAATCCATGCAAGTGAACTCTTATTTATAACAAACCATTATAACCACACAAAATTCAGAAGCTTAGAAAAGCATACCCCGCCAAATTCCAGACACAAAAATACAAACTTTCACTGACCCAGATACCAAAAACTCCCAAATTCCACAAAACCAAAACAAGCCCAGAAAAAATCAATCAACAAATAACAAAAACCAAAAGCCAAAAAGCGTACCTCGGAGGCCACGAGCGAGAAGTTGCCGGCATTGACACCAGTCTTGGCGCCGCCTTTGCGCCAATTGATGAGGCGAAGAGCATCCTCGGAGTCTCTGGCCATGCCGAGAGCGTCAATGAGGCAGGTGGCGAGCACAGACTCCTTAAGGCCATAGCTGCCGCGCTCGCGGTCGAGGCTGGGAAGAATTAGGCGAATCGAATCGAAATAATCAGCAGGTTTACAGAAAGTGTCGAGAAATTTGCGGAATTTGGAGCGCTTTAGGGTTGAGGTTTTGCTTCTTTGCATCCAGTTGAAGAGGCTGCATAGGACGCTGAACTTGGTCTCCTCCTCACTCATTTTGAAGCTTGTTTGGTACTCTTCTGTTATGAGTTTGAACTTTGGGTCTTATATAACAAGTTGACAACAAAAGAACCGCTATGTATGTGTCGGTGTGTAGGCCCGTTTGGCTCATGAAAAGTAGATTTGGGTATGGAAAATCAATTACTTTTCTATGTTTGGTAAGTTTAGACATGTGAAATCATTGTCTGGCCCATAGAAAAATAGGGGGGAAAGTGAAGGCATCCTCTCAACTTGGGTTTTGTTTTCCCTCATCATGGGAAAGTTTAGGAAAATGAGCAAATATTAAATAAATATTTTTTATGACCATTTTGTTCCCATTAACAATTTAGAATTACAATATATTATTAAATGTATTCTTTTTTTATTTGATTTAATATGGGTATAATTGAAAATTTATACAAACTTCGTTTTAAATTCGTACTCAAAACAAACATGGGAAAAGAAATAAAGTGATATTTCCTTATTACTTTCCCAACATTACCAAACATAGGAAACGATTCTTCCATTTCCCATACCTTGGGAAATGACATGAGAAATTATTTCCCCTCAAATTCGTTCCATGAACCAAACGGGGCTTATAGGAATGGCAATGACGGGTTAAGGGTTGGGTATGGCAATACCGTCCCCGCCCATATCCAGTCTAAATTTTTCTTTGGGGAATTACCATCCCTGGGCTACTTCCCAATTAAATTTGACAAAATTAAATATATATTATATTATATCATAATTATACATGGTTATGTTATATTATACATTAATTAAAAATAATATATTACTTATCGGGCTGTGTTTGGGAAGTAGCTTGGGGATCCCCGTACCCGCTCCTGATTTTTCTCCAAAATCTCCCTCCATTAAGGTCGAGAATCCAACCTGATGAGAATTTATGCCATCCTTACATGTAGACCTGGCAAATTGGTCAAGTTTGTTGTGTTCGTGTCGTATGCTTCTTGTGTGTATGCTTATTTATGTGATTTATCCGTTGTTATTGTTATCATTTACCCTTGTTTGTTTTTTTGCCAGCTTACGCTTGTTAATTATGGTCGTTAATTGGATGGTTTTGTACTATTTTTCTTATTGTCAATGTCCAATAAAAATAATGAGCAATTTTGTTGAACTCACTAATTTTTTACAATTGACATTTGCACTTAGGAAAGAGTTTCGGCGAAATTGGTTTGGATAAACTAGGGATTCAAATTTGATTGCGGTTGGATCTATTAGGATGCTAGACTGCCTACGTACCCTAGACGGGATCAAACCGACGTAGTTCCATATGGTTGGGATTATATAGTTCTTTTATATATATAAAAGTTTGTTGTTCTTCCTTTACTAAAAGTATTGCAAGTTGTCCAATTACATAAACAAAAGTTTGTTAAAAAGTGTGCGAAGAGTATAATTTAGTCTAGTAGTTTACATTTCATTGAAGAAAGTTACGTGTTCCAATCTCAAGACAACACTTGTTGATATAAAAAAATTCAAAAAAAGTAGTCTTTACCACGAATAGATTAAAATTAATATGTACACATTTCTTCATATATCAAAACCCATATTACATAATGTAAATAGACTTGATTATGCTTATGCCCACAAACAATGCGTCTCACTTTACATCCCAAAACTTATTTTGCCTCGTTTATCATCCTAAAACCTCACTTTCATGTCTAAATTTGCCCAATTCCGACAACTCTGACAAGAAAATCGTTAGCCATGGCTATCTGACGATGAAGTTGGGGATATCGACCTTGGCCTTTCAAGGTGTGTTCAAGAGGTGGTGCAGCTTCTCTAACATGATGACGGCTTGGCTGTTGGGTGGGCTTGTTGACGAAATACATTCTCTTCTGTGCCGGTTTCAATTTATTTCCTACATCTGGCTGTTTAGTTTTGTCCCTACAGCTGCTCACAAATTTAACTCGTTTCGCCCTTGTCATCTCTAACAGTTTGATCTGGATGAAGGAGGAACCAGATTGGTTCGCCTCCACTATCCAGGACCATACGGCTCCTTGCCATAAATAAAATATGTAAAAGAGAACTTTAGACGACTGCTAAAAGCAAAAAGCCTTGAGAATTTTAGACCACTACTAAAATGCGAAGCCTTGAGCTCATAACATAAAGCACCATCTAACTTCTATATCACGGTTTAATCAGTTTAAATTTCATCAGAGAGTACAAACTAAAGAGTTTTCTTTTTACATAAAAGAAAATTACAACTGAGGGAGAGAAGAAGCCATTAGCCAGCCTCACCTTCTACACTTCATAGAAACATTAGCCAAGAACAGTGGTGATCAAAATGTTGAGCCGTTAAACCCAAAGAAGGGCCGCTGGAGCAGAAAAGGATGATTATATAAACTAGTTAGTAGTTGATGAACATATTATTACTACAAACAGCATTTCAACATTAGATAAATATTCATTTTAATTGAATTATCAGTTTAAATATACCACGCATATCTAACTAAAAACATCATGCTCAAACGATAATCTCTCAAATGACAGAGGCTTGCTTACAAGAATTAAGTTACGAGCTAATAAAAGCATCAATTTATGTGAAAAGTGATTTAACTAACTTTAACTACTTTAGCTATGACCAATTTGCAAATCAATGAGAGGTGAAGATACAATAGTTTCAGTGGATACTTGCTACAGGAGTTCACTACGACAAAAGACTAGAATAGAATGAGTTATTTGGTAGAAGCTTCTTAGAGTCGGTCCGTCTTGCAGCCTGGTGGCTTTGTGACAAACCAAGCTTCTTAGAGAAATGTTGTGAATGGACTTTGACAGAAATGGCATCTCCACACCCCGTTAGTGCACAGGGGGGGTTAGCTCCAAGGGAGGAGCCACACTTCAGCCCGAAGTGGCTGTGACCCTTCTAAACTCTAGCATTTCATGTAAAATTTATATTAAACTTGTTTAATTGTTTGAAAAATATAGAAAAATCTATATTAAATAATGACTTCCCAAGCAATAGATATGTATTGTTCTGTTCCTTCCCAAGAAATGGAAGCTAATTCTTCCACTGGTTAGGACAATAATCAAATTCTTCTCGTAGGTTTGGAGATAAAGTGCTCTACCACTAGAACTAGAACTACCACAGAAAAGGGTAATATTTGGAAGGCCAGATAAATGAAGAGTAATATTCTACATTTCTAGTATACGACATGTAGATTGAAGCTGCAAAATTTAGGCAATCTAATGTAACAAACAAGTAATTGGGCTCACCTCAACGTCATAAAATTTGATATAGAAGCGGGAGCTATCGATGGAAAGCTTGGTTTCCAGAATTTCTGCAATAGTTGAACTCAGTTTTCCATTAACACTCGGTCCAATGCCCCCAATGGAGATTAATTCTCCGTAGGCTGCCGGTTCTTCCGTGCCCGCAAATGCCATAGGCACTGACCCGTTCAGCAAAATCATCACATACTGAAGAATATGAAACCAAAAAACAAAGTGAATATGTAATTTATAATACAAGCCACTAATACCATATTGATCAAGTTTACTATTTCATTGAGTATTTTCATCGAACAGTTTATGTTCATACCAAATACATCAACAAAAAGAACACAAGAAGAGGGAAAAGGGAGAGACTTAACAGACTCGGGTTTGCCAATGATTTTAGAAACGGCTTTGGTGGCGTCCTTGAGAATGTCAGAGGCCACCACTGCATCCACTGGCAGATTTGTGAACAAATTCAACGTCGGCATTTCTTTTTTCTTTTGAATTTGAGAGCAAATGATTTGAACAAGGCCTTTCTCCTTTCCTAGAATGCCAGGATGAGTGGTTTCAAAAAGAGAAGGTTGTAGATAACGCCCGTTTATATCGTCTTATTATATGACAACTTGACAAGGAATGCTGTCTTCTCATTTCAAACTCCAAGTGCAGCTGAACACTGGGACCTTTCAAATAAGTCACACTCTAATCTAAATAAATAACCTGAACTTTGTTGGGCTCATCCCTCCTTACGTGCAAATCGCGTATACTGAAATTATTGAAAATAATAATAATTTAATTTTATACATATGTATCAAAGTGTGATTACGCTATTGACTCAAATTATTGGATGAATCTAAGTAGACATTTTAGTACCACACCGAATGTTCAAATTTAGCTCGATCGGATGATTGTTATTACATGTTTCTTTATCTTCTTGTTTCAACAATCAAACTATCGTCTATAAGATTTGAATTTAGGTTAGGACCTAGCAAAATAAAGACTGAATGTCACTTGGATTTGGAATTAGCAAAATGAAGACGGAATGACACTAGACCATATGGCCATTGGCATATACAGATCAAGATGACGCATGTTATGCTAGTGATCATTCCCCTTTTGCTAAACATGCTTTAGAACGTTAACATAAGTATCTTTATAAACCATCTTCTCGTAGAAACAGCATGCTTCAATTCTTTCTCTTGATAATGATTAACATCTCTTCTTATGTGATGATAAATTTGTGGGAATGAAAAGAGGGCATTTGGGTGAAAGGATCAGTTTTGCGATTGTAACAAACAAATTCAAGAGTTTAAAAAATAAAAAAAAGCAAAACTATTGCACATCAAAGTTGAGAAAATTAACAGAGGGGAAAAAAAAACAAATGCAACAGCCTCATTTAACTTCAAAATTAATGCTTAATGCACAAATTCATGAAGGAAAACGAAAATCACTACTATTTCAATACAATTTTCTTCTATATCCCTTTCAAGCTTGGCTACCCAACCGATCAAATCTGATGATATCAGATGACATTGTTGACCCCTTTCCTCTGGCAACTTTACAAATGCTACACTCCGGACATCAATTTTTTCTCTAATATGCGGACTAAATAACTTGTTGGTCCAAGCAGAGAAGCCACTAATAGTCTTTTGGTTAGCAATCAAATCAAAGCCTGAAAGTGCTGTAGCCTCCTCCTAGACCAGAAGATCCATACCCACCACCATACGGTTGTGACGGTAATGAAGATGAAGGGTAAGATGAAGCACCTAACTGACTGTAGGATGACCTCATTCCAGTATCTAGCCTGCCATAGCTACTTGTAACTGGTTCCTTGCGACTGTTTATAACTTCCTGAAAATGAAGAGGAAAAAAAAACCAGTATGCTTAAACTTTCCAAGCAGGGGCCCTATTGAAGTCACAAGTTTTTCATTTTTGCTGGCTTGCCAAATATATGCAAACTTTTTTCTAATGGGAAATTTACATATAAACCAGGAAACCACCCACCTTCTGTAACTAAAACATCGTAGTTATATAAGCCTTCATAATTTTTTTATTTTTTGGTAAATACAACTTTCATCTTTAATTATCTCAAAGTGATGTAACAGATATTTTATATAAAATAAATTTAAAAATTTGTTAATCCCTTCTTTTACTAGATATAAATGGAAAAGAAAGATCATTGGTAAGCATACCTGAATCAGTTGCTGAGCCATTTGAACCTGTGATGAGGTGCCCTTTATTTCTACGGTAATTTCATCAGGTAGTCCCCTGCTCTCTTGCACAGTTAAGATGGCTCCGCTACTACGGCGAATGAATGCAATATTTGAACCTTCAACCCCAATAATGTCCTCGGCATAAGATAGAGGAATTTGCATTGTTTGTGCAATCTGATTATAGAATGCAACGGAGAAAATATTGTTACCAAAACTATAAATAGAGAAAGAAAGTACAACAATATGAAGCAGAATATTGCACTCTAATTTGTTTTCAAGAACAATCAGAGTATGCATGCAGAAACTGATGTACGTAGCACAGGCCTGATGCAATCTGGTACACTTTAGGTTTCTGATTGACAACAAATCTTCACAATACGTCATACATCAAGACAATTTATTTCTCAAATAGACGAGTAAGTCGGTAAGACACAAAACTAAATTAAGTCAAGGACTAGACAGTAACGGATCCCCAACCATCCTTCTAGCAAAGCACAAAAAACACACTTGGCCCCATTTATTTTAATTACAAGTTACAACCAAGCTAGACTGCCTTTGTGTATTGAGCATGCATGTGAAAACCCAAATGAGCTCATTAAGTAGGAAGTTAAGCTAAAATATGAAACGGTTAGAACAACCAACCTGAGTAACAATAGGAGCACCAGGCCGACCAATCCCTGAAGAACGGATAGAAGAAAGAGAAGGATCTTGTCCATAAATAGAAGGATCTTGCCCATAAATAGATGGATCTTTTCCATAAATAGAAGGATCTTTTCCATAGATAGAAGGATCTTTTCCATAAAGTGAAATGCCAGCGGAAGGGAGTTGTGATTCTAATTGAGTTTCACGATCCAGAAACAAAGATTCCCTTTTTGCTGAGAGAGAATAATTAGTGCTAACTCCCGTTTGAGAAGCAGTATGCAGCAACGATTTGTCAGCCCAGGTATCTGGTTGGCGCTCTTGTGAGATGGTTGCATTGTACTAAAGATGCACGTTCCAATAATCAATACATAGCAATGCAAAGAAATGAAATTACACCAGACACTAATGGGAATTAAGCTTACCGTCTTCTCAAAAAGTGGAAGAACACTATGATCAACCAAAAACTTCCTCAGGTGAGCCACTACTGCTTCTACAGCTTTGAGAACCTTTAAAGCTTCTCCCTGCAATTCAACAATCCTTTCGTCTGCAGCAGCATAGAATGGAACCTCATCTGCAATAACAAAAATAAGTATCAGATGCCTTCTTTGGAGAAGGAAGAAAGGTTTATAGCATGGAAAAAGGTAAGGCCACTTGAGACAGAAAACGAATGTGAATACAGGAAAAAAGGGACAGAGACATTAGTTGAATCAAATTATAAAGAATCTGAATACACTGATTGAAGAAGGATGAGTAGAGCATTTCTAAAAGGGATAACAAATATAATCAAGGCTTGTTTTTCAAATTAACAGCTATATCAAATATTTTAAGAGTGGCTGCAAAACATGATATGAAGACATACTGTGATTTAGAATCACATATTTACATACCCATCATACATTCCGAAGTTAAAGGACTCTAACATGGAAAACTGACCTAGAACTCAGATGCCAGAAAGGAAGAGGGAGCAGAATGTAAGCTAAATTACACACTATATTAAGCACATCAATACAATTATCTTCACTCGCATGTTCATTAAACCTAGATTACCAACAGAAAATCTAAGCCTCCAAAAGTAAGATCACAAAAGTAATTGGAAAGGAAAACCCACACATGAGAACTTAATTTCATTATAAACCACATAAACAGCAACAAACACATTATACTTTGCATTGGGAAAAAGGTGATAAGATGATGGAGATATTTCCAACCATTGATATTCTACTGAATAGAGAAAAGTTGTATTATTCAACAATAAGAGCATACCCCCAGACAATACTCGCACAGAAGCCCCGGTACTCTCCTGTATAGATTTGATTAATGACCCTTGTTTTCCAATTAAATTAATTGCTTGTGTGGATGCTACCAACAAGCGGATGGAACAGAATGCAACTCCAGCAGGACCGGACACTTTTGCATCACCCTCACTATCAGCTAAGCCAGAGATACGTTTAAATATTCTTATTACAGCATCCATTGCAGGGGACAGAGGAGCCTCTGGCTCTTCCCTTCCAGAGATCAGCACCTAAAAAGAAAAGTGTGTTAGAAAGATTTTAACATAGAATGGTATCACCGTAGACACATGTCTAGTGAAGGGATAATTGTAGACATAATGTCTGGTTGAGGGGATATGCATGTGTGGAATAGTCGGAGGACTGTGTCACCTCAGGAGCAGAACATGAAAGCAATGAAAGCAAAGGAAACTTCAATCCCCTTGTTTGCTTTCTGTGCAATTTTTTTGAAAAATATGCAGCTGTTTACGGGGCTTTTGTTCTTAGATCGCTTTTGTTTTTAAATTTTTTGGTGTTTTTTTAGAGCTCTCTTGTTCTTTACTACTGTGGACACTTTGTCCATTGTTTTGTACTTTCTCTTTCTTAGTGAAATTTTGTTTCCTATTAAAGAAACACCACCTACTACGAATGGAGTACTAATGAAATTTGAACATATATCCAACACTAATGCAACAGAAATTAGCGAAGTTCCACCGACATAATTCACTAAACAAGACTAAAAAGCACAAAAGCGTGTGCAAACGCAGAGCGCTATCTCACCCAAGCAAGTGCAAGGAAGGCCCACAACCAGTAAATTGTGGAGTGAGACTTCCACAGGTAGAGAAGGTACAGAACAAGAGATTGGTACAAGCAAGCAAGAAAAAACTATGATGGTTGAAAAAGTAATCAGGGCTGCAGCATTGGTAAAGAAGTTAATATGGTTTCATGATATTGACAACCATGGAAAATCTGTTACGAAGGTATCAAATCTTATTACTATCAATCAGACGATTCTTAGAAACAAAAATACAGATTTAGTTTTATAACTACATGTTTATAAAAATTCAAGACACTTACTCATATTATGCCCATTACTAATATATTGAGCGTTTGAATAAAACTATGAGCCAGATGCAAAGGACTTCACATGACAACAGGTCATCTTTGCCTAGCAGAATACCCAATACTGATCAAGTGTCATTCTCAGATTTCATATTGTTTTATAACAATATGTTCATAAAAATTTAAGGCTGTTACTCATCTTATGCCCATTACTAACAAACTGAATGCTTGAATAAAACTATGAGAGGGATACAAAGGATTTTGCTGATAGTGGGTCATCTTCACATAGTAGAATACTCAAGAAGTCTTATTCTCAGATTTGAGATTGTATAACCAGATCTTTATAAATATTCACAGCAGTTACTCATCTTATGCCCATTATAAGCCTATGAAACAGATCCAAAAGATTTTTCAAACATGGGTCATCTTCACATAGAAGAACACCAGATACAGATTGTCTCATTCTCATACTCATCCTATGCCCATTGCTAATAGATTGAGTGTTCGAATAAAACTATGAGAAGGGATCATCTTCAAATAGCAGAATACCCAATACTGATTAAGCCCCATTCTCAGATTTCAGATTGTTTGGGGTGTCTTTTAGAACTAAAAACCAAAACTTAAACCCCCACTCCCAAAAGACCATTCCTTTCATAGCATTTTGTAAGCAACAAAACCTAAGCACCTAAGAACCAAATACTAGACACTAGACTTTAGCGGTTTCTATTACCTTATGACACAAATACTATTGAATTTGCATGATTTAAACTTAAATTTTCAATTTTTAATCTCCTCAAACACTTTTAGCAACCCCGAAGCATAACTAGAATCCCTAAATAACCAAAAAGCCACAATTACACAGACGACAGCACAATTTCTAGCACCAACGGAAGCTAAAAAGCACAAACCCTAGAGCTCAAAACAACAACAGCAAAAGAGAGCACGTTTCAGAATACATAACATGAAGAACCAAAACGAGTAAACCCTAGACACAGAGAGAAAACAGGCACAACTCACGATGCGATCAGGAGTTCCAACGGCGCCGTCGAGGACCCGAATGCGAGCTCGGGTCTCCTCACACATCTTCTTAATGAGCTCGCCTTTTCGGCCGATAATGCTACCGACCTTGAGAACCGGCACAATTAGCCGAAACACACAGTCCCCGGGCCAACCCGGCCATCTTTTATCGGCGATTGAGGTGGCATCGCCGCTAACGGTCGTTGTAGTTTCCTGGGCGCCGGGCTCCGGTTGGGGACCGGAGTCGAGTTCGAGATTTTGGTTCGGATTGTTATCTGCCGTTGTGGTGGTGGCTGTTTGGTCGGACTCGTGTACGGTTATTGGGGCGGTGGTGGTTTCGGATGTGGGTTGCTGCGGGTCGGGTTCCGTAACCTTCGCGGAGCCGTTCTCGGTGGGCTGGGCGGTGGCCATATTCTGTAGAGAGAGGGGAGGGGGAGTGTGGTTAGGGTAAAAGGTTTTATTGGACGGTGATGCCTGGAAACGGAAGAGGGGTTTTGTTCTTGCAGCTGGGTTTGCAAAACAAAACTATCGGTTGTTTGGACTACGGACTATCAATATGGATGGCACGTGCGGGAGCAAGTGAGCTCACACTTCTCCTACTCCAAGCCCAAGAGCACAAGACTTCCAATTCTATGTGAATTGATATGTGCTATCTATATGTATCTCCATCAAAAGAAACAATTTGTGTTGTATGTTGTGCATGTTTAAAATTTATAACAAGAAAATACAAGGATCGTGAACAAGTGTGTGCATTGTGACGAAGATTAAAGTAGAAAGAAACAAGGGGATGAGAGTAGAATGATAGGAAGAAAAGGAAAAAATAGCGAAATAGCGAGCCTGTATTTTATATCTTTTGGTACCTTAAATAAGTTTGGGGACAATCCCGTTAGGAGAAACTATCCTTTTACTAATATATCAAGTAACGTGTAAGAACATGCGCTTTCGGAAGGGAACAATAATTGTAAATGATTGCTAAATCCCTATAAACTAAGGAGCAAAAGGAGAATTTCATGTAGATTAGTCCAATTACCTTCTTTTCTAGGATTTTCACTCTGAAGGTCTTCATATATCCAGCTAGCTCCGGTTGGGCTCTAAGATTTAGAGGGATGCATTTTTTGCATTAGGCTATATTCATAGCAATCCCATGGTGGTGAAGGCCCTATTATGGCCCCTATTGGAGATGACCTTACTAGAGTAATTTTAAGAGTCCCCAATCCACATTTAACAAAGTTCGTAAAAAGTTGATATTGCTTCATTACTACCCACCAATCACTCTTTATCATTTAAATTGTTATGTATGTCTTAGTAGCAAAAAAATACTAAAGTTCATCGGCCATCTACCTGCCTTGGTGTCTAGAGCTTACAACGACATAAATCGTTCACCATTTCACTATATTCTCCTTATCACCAACAAGCTTCTCTTCCTAAAGTTCCCAAGAATCCCTATAGAACTTCCAATGATATAAAAATCTCACCATTTCACTGTATTCTCACCATAGCCATAACAACCCTATCTTCCTCCTTTGCCTAGCTCTTCCACCATTCTTAAAAATTGTTTTATGCTCTCTCATGTTGGAAACAAACTTAGCCCTCCAATGAAGCTCATTGAGCATGCAATTATTGAAAAAGTTCAAGGCCACATTCCTTACATCGAACAATATAGGCCCATGATCATCAGCAATGTCATCCATTGCTCATTCAATTCTAATACTTAGGTCTATCTAAGGGTAGGTTTGAGAAAGGATAACCTGTTGTTTTTGTGATTGATGGAACAATTCCTACCTTTTATAAAGGCGATGTTAACAGCATCCCAATAGATATATAGGTTCCACTTGGTTATCCTACAAACTCGCTGAAGGCGCACGTGGTGTCCAATGACGAAGAGACAATGTCCATCATGTTAAGTCATTCGTATGTTGATGCTAGAGCTGGTGGTCTCGTAGATGTGTCATACATGCATACCTAGTTCGAAGCACACTCATATCAAACTCTTTTAGGTCCAATGACTAGCGTGTGTGTATGTTTTAGTGTAGACCCACCCTTCCAACAGGGTGCAAGGGTGGGTGAGTAGATCAATGATGTTAACTTTTGCATCAAGTTTGCAGCAGCTAGTGACCACTCTTGCTCCAGCTATATGTGGCAAACCCATGGTGGTTAAGGCTCTTTAAAGGCCCCCATTGGGGATGGCCTTACTAGAGTAATTTTTAGAGTCCCCCAACTCGCCTTTAACATAGGTGATAAAGTTTTGGTATTGGTTCATTACTATCCACCAGTTATCATTTATCATTTGTATTGTTACGGTTGTCTTTGTAGCAAAAAAAAACCATAAAGTTCATTGGCCTTCTAGCTACCTTTGTCTCTATAGCTTCCAATGACTTAACTCGTTCACCATTTCACTATATTATACTTATCACCATAACAAGTTTCTCTTCTTAAAAGTATCTAGGTAAGCTTTTATGAAAGTTAAAAATATCTAGAACATTTTTTAATTCAAGCAATGGTAACCCAAAATAACATTAACAAAAAGAAATTTATTTGTGACTACGATAAAAGGTAACAAGGGATGGATGCGATAAAATAATAAAATGTACATTAAACAAACAAAAGTATCAACCCAAAATAATAAAATGAACAGCACCCATTCGTTGGATGAGATTAAATCTAACAACCGGGGCTGGGCCTATTAGGACTTCCTTTGTGGTTGTTGACTAAGTTGAAATTCACAAATTTCTATAGTTTCCAAACGAGATATGGATAACTATTAGTACCTCCAACAACTATTCCTTGTTTCCAAATTGCTGGCTTATAAATATACCACTCGTTTCTCTTGCGTTCACTTCACTTTTTTGAGATCAAAACATTTGTCTCTCTCTCTCTCTCTCTCTCTCTCTCTCTCTCTCTCTCTCTCTCGTCGAGTTCCAATTCCGCCCCATAGCCCAAGAAATCATCGGATTCTTTCCGTACAAGATGGTGAAAATGCCTCTGAATTTGATGAGTGAACCCCTCACAGATTTCGAAAGATTATGGAGGCGACCAACTTTATGACCAAGACTATTACTTCGTCTCTTATCTCCAGAGAAATGGCTTGAGCATCCAACTAAGACTGGCAGCGATAGTTGTTGGAGCGAAACTGAAACTTACAAAGATGATCAAGTGATGGATGAGATTAAAGGAAAGCCTAACCCTAATCCTCGTCTTATATGGAGAAAACAAAAATTCCGCTACAAGAATGGCAAGACTTCTGAGGACCACGATGGTTGGCTTTTAGATGAATACAACATTTTCGAAAAGGCTTGCAAGAATCGCAGAAGTGCCGCTTATGATCAAGAATATTTGATCCATACCAATTATCAAAGCTTCATCATTGATGAATTGTTTGAAGAACTAGAACACGAGTTTTCGTTGTTATTATCGTAACAGCTGCCTCAAATTGAAGAAAACCAAGAAGTGGCTTTGCCAAATTTTGGGCTTTATGTTGACCAATTTTATAGAGCAATAGAGAATAATGGTAATCAAGTAGCAGGATCAATAGGGTCACATAATATGAATGCCTATGATTAGGATCCGAATTTATTCTTCGACATTGATGAATTATTTGGAGAAGTAGAAGAAGCTAAGATCACTGGAACCTAACAAGAGCCTATGTCAACTTCTGATCAAAGTCAGAATTTATTCTTCGACATCGATGAATTATTTGGAGCAGTAGAAGAAACTAAGATTGCTGGAACCGTACAAGAGCCTTTGTCAACTTCTGATCAGGATACAAATTTATTCTTTGACATCGATGAGTTATTTAGAGAAGTAGAGAAAGCTAAGATTGCTGGAAGCCAACAAGAGCCTTTGTCAACTTCTGGTCTCAATATTGTTGATAATGGAGAAGTAGGGAGAACTACTGGTCCAAATCCTTTATGGATCAAACTAACCATTCCTAAATATACTCATCAATAGAGAAGAAGATCATGGCTAATAATTAGATTTTGTACAAGTTAACTTGTTGTAGAACTAGTTGTAACAATATTTTGACTGGTAGCTGTAATTTCCATTCTTAATACATGATGTTGCTTCTTTCTTTGAATAATGTGTATTTTTCTTAGTGAATTTATGCTTTCAAATTCCTTAATACCAATATAAAACTAATTACTACCTATTAGTTAAGTAAGTAATAATAAGTGAACCAATATGCATTGGCAATACAAACTTTGCACTATATTAAACCAAAATGGTAGAAAAGAAGTGACAAAATAATAATAAGAATTGTATGATTCTATGAAGAAAGATGGAAGTGGACATTTACACTTAGAGTTGTCAGAAGTTGATCCAATGATGAGGTGTAAATGAATAAAAATATAGCATTTGGGCAGAAAATGTATTTAAAAAAAATGGACATTTACATTTGATTTTGCATCCCCATTTGTTGGGCCCCTTATGCTGAAAAGTGGTAGGCTCCACACATATAAAACGTGAGACTGTTACTAAAGTACCATAAATATCATTTTGCCTCAACTTAATGTAAAATAATTTATTTTCATATTAATGGGATGTAAAGATGGTTTTACATCCGCAAATTTACCTCTCTCTCCAATGGAGATGCTGTAAGAGCAATTTTAATGGTTGTATGCAAATTTGGAATGTAAAGCCACATTTACATCCCTTTTACACCTCGGGGGAATGTAAATGTGGTTTTTCCTCCAATGGAGAGGAAATGTAAATCTTTGTTTTTTTTTTTTGTTTTATGTGCGGTAGGTTTATTTTACTTTTTCAAAAAAATTGATGTAACAAATTTTAAATTCGGAGGATTTCATCCAATATAAACGATGGAAGAAGAAATATGAGCCATTTAATCTATATTGCCTCTATAATTTAGGGAAAGTGAGAAGAAATCTAGGCCTTTTGTTTTGAAATTGGATTAACTACAACCATTGGATAAATACCCATTTGGGAGTCAAAGGAGCAGTTGAAGACCCACTCAATGGGTTGACGTCAGAGGCCCACAAGATTTCTCCAATAAGTCCCACACATTGGCATTGTCTACAACTACATCATTTATTGCGCATCAAATTGCTTGAGTGCTATGCAATTGCCCATATTTTATTAACTTCTCTCCTCTATCTCCTTGCACCATTAAGCTGGGCCAACAAGCTCGAATGCAATTGTGCATCTCTTTTGCAACTTCCGGGGAATATGCATATATGCATTCCCTTTACATCTCCTTATTGGAGGATTTTCTGGTGAACTTGGAACTAAATTTAACATACATCGACATATACATACAACCATTAAATTTGCTTTAATAAGCTTATCTTCCTCTTTTGGCTAGCTATTTTATCTTTCAAGTAACTTTTTACTCTAACAAGATTCTTTTTTCGCTCACTTATTCCGAAGAAAAACTTAGCCCTCAAACGAGAGCTCATTGAGAATACAACTACTAAAATAGGTCAAGGCTACATTCCTTACCTTGAACAACATAGGCCCATGATCATCATCAATGTCATCCAGTTGGTGATTGATGACATAATTCTAGCCTTTAATAAAGATGATGTTTACAACATCTCAGTCAGTATATGGGTTTCATTCTTATCATATAGACTCGCCGAAGGCGCACATGTTGGCTAATGATCAATATACAATGTCGATCAAGTTATGTCATCTGTATGTCAACTTTAGAGCTGGTGGTCTCATAACTGTGTAGTACATGCATGCCTGGTTCGAAGCACACTCGAACTGAACTCTTGTGGGTATGGCAACTGACATGTGGAGGGCAAGTAGAATACTAATGCTGACTTTTGCGTCAACTTTGCAGCAACTAGAGCCCACTCTTGCTCAATGGCTCTATAAGGGCCTCCATATATCGAGCTAGCTTCGGTTAGGCTTTAAGATTGAGAAATGCAAATGCGTTAGGGCATGTTCGGTATCATACACAAAATTATGATTTATTTAAAAAATATGAGTTTTTAAATACTAATTTAAGATTTTAAAACTTGTTTAGTATTGAACTCCAAACAATTTTTAAGATCCAAAAAAAATTGAAATTAAAATAAAAAAACCCTAGATTCCTAATTTGAAATCAACAACAAAAAAATTGAAAAAAGGGAGGAGAGAGATGAGAAAGGATAGAACAATACGTGCTGCCCAAGTCAACAATGAAAAAAATAAAAACAACCTAACAGTAAACAATAGAGAGGCAATAAGAAAGCAAAGGCTAGTGTGGATAAGGGAGAAAAAGGAAAGGGAGGGAGGGGAGAGGGGGGGGGGGGGGGGGAGAGAGAGAAAGGAAAACTTCACCCCTTTTCTTTTCTTTTTTAATAATAGGGGGGGGGGGGGGGGGGAGAGAGAAAGGAAAACTTCACCCCTTTTCTTTTCTTTTTTTAATAATAGGGTGAGCCTACCAAACGAGTTTTTATGACTTAGGACTTAAAATCTGTTTATGAGTTTAACAAATTGGATCCAAATAGGATACTAAATGGGCCCTTAATTTTGGGATACCTTTTCACATTGGGGCTCTATATGTAGCAACATCATGGTGGTTGACATTCTTTTAAGGCCCTTATTAGGGATGGTTTACAAGAGTAATTTCAAGAGTCCCCAACCCATCTTTAACAAAGTTGGTAAAAGGTTGGTATTGCTTCATTACTATCCACTAGCCACCTTTTATCATTTGAATTCTTATGGTTGTCTTGGCAACAAAAAAAACCCTAAAGTTCACTTGCATTCCAGCTACCTTTCTTTCTAGAGCTTCTAAAGACATAATTCATTCACCATTTCACTATATTCTCCTAATCATTATAACAAGCTTCTCTTCCTAAAGTTCCCAAGAATCTCTCTAGAACTTCTAACGGCATAACAAGCGTATCTTCCTCTTTTGGCTAGTTCTTTACTTAGTTTAGTCGTCAAGATTTTTTTTCGCTCTCTCATTCTAGAGTCAAATTTATTCCTCCATCAAGAGTTCATTAAGAATGGAACTACTGAAATAGGTCAGGGCCACATTTCTTACCCTGAAAAACATAGGCTCATGATCATCAGCGATTTTGCCGATTTGCTCATTCAGTTCCCTTCCTTAGGTTTGACAAGGGATAGGTTTTAGACATGAGAACCTGTGGTTTTGGTAATCGATGGCATAATTCTCGCCTTTTATAATGTTAATCAAGTTTTTTCATCTATATGTCGATGCTCGAGCTGGTGGTCTTGTAAATATGTTGTACATGCATGCCTGGTTCGAAGCACGCTCGGACTGAACTCTTGTGGGTCTGGTAAATAACATGTTTGAATGTTTTAGTGTAAACAAACTCTTCCAACAAGGGGCAAGGGTAGGTGAGTGGAACGATGTTGCTGACTTTTGCATCAGCTTTGCAGCAGCTATGGCTCACTCTTGCTTTATGGCTCTATGAGGGTCTCCATATATCCAACTAGCTTCGATTGGGTTCTATGCTTTAAAGAGCCAAATTCATCCATTTGGGATGCCTTTTTCATATTGGGCTCTATATGTAGTAAACCAATGGTGTTTGAGACCCTTTTAGGGCCCCCATTGGAGATAACCTTACTAGAGTAATTTCTTGAGCCCCCAACCCGCAATTAACACGATTGTGAAAAAGTTGGTATTACTTAACCCACCAGTCACCCTTTATCATTTCAATTGTTATGGTTGTCTTGGCAGCCAAAAATCCTAAATTTCACTGGCCTTCTACATGCCTTTGTGTTTAAAGCTTCTAGTGACATAACTCGTTCACCATTTGATTATATTCTCCTTATCACCATAACAAGCTTCTCTTCCTAAAGTTCCCAAGAATCCATCTAGAACTTCAAACAACGTAAATCTCTCGCCATTTCACTATATTCTCATCGTCACTATAACAAGCTTATCCTCCTCTTTTGGCTAGCTCTTCCTTTTTTGACTAGCTCTTCCTATGGACTAGCCGTCAATATTATTTTTTCACTCTCTTATTCTGGAGCCAAACTTAGCCCTCCAGCTAGAGCTCATTGAGCATGCAACTATTGAATTAAGTTAAGGCCACATTCCTTACCCCGTATAACATAAGCCCATGATCATCAACGGTGTCTTCTATTTGCTCGTTCAGTTCCCTTACTTAGGTCTGACGAGAGGTAGGTTTCAAATAGGAGAACTTGTGGTTTTGGTGATTGATTTCACAATTTATGTTTTTTATAAAGGCGATGTTTACAATATCCCAGTCAATATATGGGTTACACTCAGTTATCCTATGAACTTGCCAAAGGCGCGCGTGGTAGGTAATGACCAAGAGACAATATCGATCAAGTTCTTCATTTGTATGTTCACGCCAGAGCTGGTGGTCTTATGAATGTGTCATACATGCATGCTTGGTTTAAAGCACATTAGACCGAACTCTCGTGGATCTGTTAACCAACATGTGTGAATGTTTTAGTGTAGATCCATCCTTCCAGCATGGAAGGGCGAGTAAAACGATACTACTAACTTAAGTGTCAACTTTGCAGCAATTAGGTCCCACTTGAGCTCTATGAAGGTTTCTATATATCCAGCTAGCTCCGCTTGGGCTCTAAGATTTATAAACCTAAATGCATTCCATTGGGGATACATTTGTTGCATTAGACTCTATATGTAGCAATCCCATAGTGGTTGAGCCTGTTTTAAGGCCCCTATTGGGTATGTACTTATAAAGGATGGGCATATCGCACAATCCTTATGATCCCAAATTCTCACTCCTAGGCAGGTGATTATACTGAGTGTACTATGGCCATTTCCATAATATAAATGGTCTGGCCTCCAACTATTCTCTTTTCATTTATTTTATAGCAAAATCCATTTAGACTCTTCACATCTCGGAGGTTCAATTCTTAAGGAAGATAGGCTAAATGGGTCGCCCACATTAGCCTTGAAGTTGCAAAACATCTAGCTAAGAGCATCTACAATGGACTTCTTAAACCATCTCCTTAGACAAATTTTAGGGAGGAATTGGAAAAATACAACTCCAACCACGCTCCTTATTTACCTCCTAAAATAGGGAGACATCTAGGAGCTCCTAAATCTGAGGAGAGAGAAAGGGCTTCTAGTGGCTCCCTACAATTTAATGTTGTTTATGCATAGTTTGTACTTTTAATTAATTTTAACTATTTTTTTTTATATATTTGTTTTTATAGAGATGGACCAATCATATTGAATTAGAAAATAACTATAATATTTATGATTCCCTAAACCATGGAGTATGATTGGAGTTCAAATTTTATAGAGAGCTCTTAAAATAACGTTTGTATGTTTTTAGCTAAATTTTAACTAAAAAGATAGGAAGCATATGATTGTAGATGCTCTAAGCTAATAGCTCTCTTGAAAAGAATAGGGCATTGCGTTTGGAATTTAGCCTGACTAACATTTTCAATGCCACATTCCAGAAACTCTACACTCTTCATCAAGTGTCTTTTCTTGAAATTACTATTTTATGATAATCATATAATCAAACGTTGTTTTATTTTATGAAAAAGATAAACTAGAGTTCAAATTTAATCTTATAGCTCCATCACTTGATTATATCATACTGCTTAAAAAATTTGCACTCAAACGAGGATAATTAATTTATTCCTTCTTAAATAAGAAAGGTTAGACATTTAATCTTAAAATAAAAATAAAAAAGCATAGAAACTTAAATCCAACTATTAAATTGGTTTAATCAAATCTCTAGTATTGAAAAATATACTTTTTTTCCTTCTTTATAATTTTTATTTACATGTTCTTCATTATTTTTCAATTTTAATTAAGCCGAGGTAAACATAAACTTGACCTCTCATTTCAAAAACGAGTTGAGCCGAGCTTGAGCACAACTTTGTTTGAGTTTGAGTCAAGCTTGAGCTCGAATAATATCGTCCAACCTTGATGTTATTGGAGATCAAAAACCTTCTTTTGAATCCAAATCTCCATTTGGGTTTAAATTTTGATTTGTTGTCGATGAATTTTTTATTTCAACAGTGTTACTTACCAAGAAAAAGAATGGTGAACCAAAAGGAAATCTGTTTTCAATTTGAAGATTAACCTGTTTGATAGAAAAGTGAGTTGAGAGGTGATGAAAAGACTCGTGATTCAATGATGATTTGGTATGCTACTCTCTCTCTCTCTCTCTCTCTCTTTCTCTCTCCATCATGTGATGTTGAAGATAATGTATGCTCATCATCAAAGAAGAAAAAAGAACAAAAAGTTTGAAAATAAATGCGACAGAACAATAATACTGGCCTAACCTAATTGGCTTCCCGTGCGAAGGAATTAACGAGTCATACGTTACATGAAATTTCCAATATCCTAAGCTCATACTGTTTATCCAATTTCAAGGGCTGTGGGATTTCCAGGTCACCTTGTGAAGATAAGGGTGTGGTCACTCAGTCATTCTTTTGATGAGGAGGATATGCTCTTCTCTTGCAGTCTTTAGACTCTTGCGGTCAGAAGAACAACGACATGCCCTTGGCCCAGTTGCTCCCTCTTTTACCATTTTGTTTAAATTCTTCCAAATTCAAACTCCTTTTGAACATGCTTCTGATTCTGAATATGCTCTCTATTTTTTATTTTTTATTTTTACACTCACCATTTAATTTTTTTTTTATTACCATTTTATCCTTGAGATTCTAAGAAATATATTTTTTGGGTCTCAATTATTTGTACTTCATTTTTTTTCTCTTTTGGGCTGATTTGACTTTCTAAGCATTATTATTATTTTGTGAATGAAGAACTTGTTTGTTTGTAGTCAGTTGTTGTTGGCTCTCAATGTTTTATATTCTTGTGTGTATTTGATATTGGCTGTAGGCCATCCGGAGTAGCAAAGGTCCGCAAACATGCTTCTCCAACCTTCTTGTTTTTTTCTTCTTCTTGATTTCATGATTGCAGATTAATACTTCCTCATGTTTTCGGTGTTTTCAAATTAAGATGACAGTGGGTTATAATTGGTTTAGCTCCTCTACATCCACCCATTTGAGTAAAGGTTAGAAACCCTAGCCACCCAATGAATATTTGCGTAAACCATCCTCCCCAATTGTTTGTAAAAAAAACCTTTAAAAAAATTTAACTGTTATTTTGACTTGAATTTATATTTTAATACATTAATTAAAAGAAAAAAAGTACACAATTAAGAATTTATGACAACTTGTAATGGAGGAGAAAAACTTAGTTGCAACGAGAATAACACTGTTTTACTATTCCCGACTAATAATGTTATGCCACATGAAAGTGTTATCACGCGTGTCGTAACATTATTAGCCAAAAATAGCAAGATAGTGATATCCCAGTTAAAAATGTCAATTTCAGTGTTTGTTAACTTTTATTTTATTGTATTTTATTGACAGAAAACTTTTATTTTATTATAGAATCTAGTAGCTATGCAGATATATAACTCTTTTTTAAAAAAAAATTATAAAAAAAGTCCCATAACAGAAAAACTCTTCTTTCTTTTTTTTTCCTAAAAATATTTTATGCAGACATATAACCCTTTCATTTAGATATTCAAGACACACACAAAAAATAAAAATAAAAAATAAAAAATTACCTTCCATTTTGTATAGCAGCAGATGACGATGATGTATTACTATTATCTGGATATTGCGGAACATATCTTTGACAAGATAATTCGAGTACCAGAGTGAGAATCCACAAAAGCGCCATACATGTTGACTTTTATCATTTGTCTCCTATAAAGAATGAATATGTATTTGAATGTTTTGAGAATAATTCTTCTTTTATTTTCATATTTTGAGAGTGGAAAATTCCCTTGGAACATGTTTCAGCAAAATATCATTACATAAATAACTAGTTAGTGACACTATATACGTGCCGCTAAATAATAAAATCAGATAATCGTTACTTAATTACAGTTTAACAACATATGAATTCAAATTCAAAATATAAGAATAGTCTGTCATTTTTGTACTGATGGATGATTATCCATCTTTTATGGTGCAAATTCCATAAATTTGGGTGTGGCAAAAACCATAAGAAATTGATATTGTAATCTCAAATTATTGAACCTAATAAGCTCAACGTATGATTGCCATGGACCGCACATTAACATTGCAAAAGACACCAAAAAGGTTCAAATCATTGCTCTCCTCATTTCTAGATACACGTGAATATCTTCCAACCCATAAACGAATTCCAGTCAGCCCTAAAAATCTCAAGCACCCAATCAGACCTTGCCACCTCAGCAGATAAGAAAGGGGTTTCCATAAAATCTCAAGTAACTTTGCAGGTGGTATGGGTGGCGTACTTAGAATCATCCACACAACACAGCACATCCACGCTTGTCCCATGGTTAGGATGAGAACATCTGGATCACCATTTTTCACCACATGCTCATGCCCTTTTATATTTTTCAATATTTTTTGTATCTAATTATTGTTATTATTATTGCTTAAATCCATTAATGCCCACTTTAATTATATATTTTGCTTAAGTTAGGAAGAGAGATGAGGGTTTTCTCACACTACTAAAGTGTCGCGAAAATTTGAACCTAATTAAGGCTATTTTTTACTAGGCTACACCCGATTGACAATTATATTTGTTTTCATTTACATGAATAGTTTGAACTTCAAATCATAATTACAATGTGACATTAGATTTGGTATTTTGAGTGAGAGAAATAGAAAATGAAAAGGATAGCAAGTAACTAGAGAATTCATATTTAAAAAAATGATTTTATTTAAATTAATTGAAAAAACCTCCTCTTTCTTTCTTATTTATTTATTTTTGTTTTGATCACTTGAGAAAGCCCGTTTAAGTTGTTCTCAATGATTGGGTTGTTGATCGAATCATATATAAAACTAAATAATTGCCGACTTTTTAAACCCAAAAAAAAGGAAATATAAAGGTGTGGTTGTATGTGATACATCTCATGTAAACACAAGTGGAGTGAGAAAACTCCAAAAAAAATTCAATGTTTATGTTTTTAATTTGAAGCAAAGGATTTCAATCAAGCCATATAGAAAACAAAAATCATAAACACAATATATTTTATCAATAACCATTAAAGAAAAAAAGCATTAGAAAAAAGCTGGAACTTGACATTTTTTTTTGTTTTTTGTTTTTTGGGGTTTACTTATGTATATATCTTTTTATAATAAAACCTTTTCTTCTTTTTGAAAATTGAATATGAATTTATTGATAGAAATTAATAAATTAGACCAAACTGTATTTCATTAAAATGTTCTGAAATATTATTTAGTTTGTGGTGCACCTAACCCTTTATTATGTGATTTGTTGAGTCAAAGTTAGGTGTGTTGTCCCCTTATTATAACTCTTTATTTTATCAAAAAAATTTCTCTCATTTCGTAAAAATTATCTCAAAATCTATAGCAAAATTCTCAAATAACAGCATTACTATTTGAGAATTCATTACAGTAATAATAGTATTGCAGCATCCTCAAAAAGTATAGAAAATAATTATTTCCTCACAAAATGAATTAAAAAAATATGAAGAAGGGGGACAGCAAAAGCAGGGGAGCAAGGGCAATATAGTAAAATAAGCAAGATAAAATGATTGAAGTGGTAAAAAAAGAGAGATATAAAACAAAAAAGGGCAGAAAAAGAAAAACGGTCCCACAGCCAGAACTGCTGAAACTGGAGTATTGTCTCTTCCCCTGTCTCATCTCCATCACTCATACATAGGCACTTCTCAGTCTCAGTCCCCTCGGGAGAGAGAGAGAGACGGAGAGTAAGAGAGAGGATCTGTGTCTCTTCATATGCTACTTGTAGTATTTACAGGCTTCCCAACGGTTCTTTCCTCCTTTTATTTGGTTTGCCTCGTGACCTACTCTGCAAAAACACCACCTCCTCTCTCTTCGTCTCTCTCTATCCCTCTGTTCTATGCTGAATTTTCACAGTATAATATACACTTCTTCGGTTCCCTTTATTGGGTAACTTTCCTTTCTGAGATATTTCCATACGTTCTTGCCCAATACCCAGTTACTTGCCTTTGAGTATCTGGTTTCTTTCTAGGGTTTTGGGATACTCTGTTTTTTTTAAGAGAAACAGTTGTGAGAGGAAATAGGAACTTTTTTCTAATTCTCTGGGGTTTGCTTTCTTCGGGTTTTTTGAAACCTTTCTACTAGTGTCCCATGAAGTCTTGATTGCTTGTTCCAATTTGGAATTTCAGCAAAAAAAAAGACCCATATCTCAAGTGTTCTACTGTGTTCCCCTTTCTATTTTATTCCCAAAACTGCTTGGCCTTTTCCTACTTTTCATTTCAAGCCAATACTTTTGTTTCTTCTACTTTTAGGGTTTAGGGTTTTGCACCTTTTTTCTTTCTGTCTTCTTTTCGGCAAAGATTTTGGCTTTTTTAGTCTTCCAAGTCTACTTGTTGAGCAGCCACAGCTCGAATTCAATCTGAATTTTAGGTTTTACTTTAGTTCCTAAACTCTATGAGTTCATCTCCTCTGTTTCTTCTGGGCTTTAAATCAACAACCACCTGAATTTTGGGGGTATTCAATTCAGTTCCTCTGCTTTTTGTTCCTCGAAATCATCCACAAATGTCTTCGTGTTTCAGCGGCGGCGGAAGAACCTATGCATTTGAGCTTGACATAGTCAAATCCCCATCCACATCAACCCGAACCTCCACATCTTCTCCTTCTTCAACTCTCTCAGAATCAAGCAACTCGGGCCTCGCAATCTCAACTCGAAAGCCCCGAACCCCTCGAAAACGCCCCAACCAGACTTACAATGAAGCCGCCGCATTGCTCTCCACAGCTTACCCCAGCATCTTCTCCACCAAAAACTTCACAAATCCTCGGAAATTCACCAAGCCCCACGACTCGTTCTTGGACCAATCTGCAGAATTGCTCTTGCCCTTCAGAGCCATCGACGACGGAAGCTCCGGTTTCTTAATCGTCGAGCCAATCGGAGAAAAACCCAGTTCTCAGTTCGAGCCCAAAGCCCTGAATTCGTTCGAAAAGATGTGCCAGAGTCCAGGGGAATTCGATTCCCAGGCTAATTCCAATTCCAATTCTATGGAGATGTGTGGAAGCTACCATCACCAAGAGGAAGACTTCGACGCCGAGTCGATTCTCGACGAGGAGATTGAAGAGGGGATTGACAGCATCATGGGAAGTATGAGCGTGAACATGGATTCAGTCGACGAGTCTAACAATGGCGGCGGTGGCGGTGGCGGTGGCGGGCAAATGAATTCGAACCCGAATCCAAATTCCTCGAATTCTTGTTACGGGTATCCGATGGGGTTGGGATTTGGCGGGAAATTCGAATTCGGGTTCGGGTTAAGAAGAGGGGGAGTGAGACCATTGAGGCATGTTGATGATGGGAATTGGTGGAGCTTCCCCACCGTCGATGTTCTTGAAATCTCTCCCAGATTCAACAAATCTCAGTCTTCTTCTACCCCAGCTTCTGCTTCGGTGGCCTCGGCCGGGAAGAAGAAGAAAAAGAAAGTGGAAAAACTATCGGTTTTGGAAGCGAAAGCCGTCGCGGAATTGCCCAAGGAGGCGAATCTGATTGCCAAGGCGGAGGAGCCTGGGCTGATGCTGAAATTGGACTACGAAGACGTTTTGAATGCCTGGTCGGACAAAGCGTCGCCGTTTTCGGAGGAAATGCCGGGATCTGATGTGCCCGGAAACGACGTCTCTGTATGTTTCTCATCTCTCGCCGGAAAATCAAATTCCAGGAAAAAATAAACGTTGTTCAAAGTGTGAAGCTTGAAAAATACGGGTTGCTCTGTTTTTTTTTCTGTCAGGCCAGTAAAGTCGGTGCGCTTTAAGTACTTTATTCTGCGTTTTAATGAGAGTAGAGAACTCAGTTTTCCATTGGTGCTTTTTCTATTTTTCTATTTTTTGCATTAATTTCATTTTGCTACCAATCTCACAATTTCTCTTCTTTTTCTTTCCTTTTTTCAAAAGCACAAAGTTTTTTTTTTCCTTCTGCTTTTGGTGTTTATAAAAATAATTATAATGGCTCTAACTTTTTTTTTAAATTAAAAAGAATTGAGTTAACTCAATTCTGCTTACGTCTATATATTTTGTGAGTCTTTCTAAATATGTTAATAATGAGAACAAAAAAAGCACTTGCCTATGTTTCGCTTTTAAAAAAATTCCCCCGTCAATGAATAAAAAACATTATTTCTCACCAACCACGACTCATAAGTTTGATATTTTAAACTTTCTTTTCCGACCTCAAATGTTTTAAGCTTAAATCAGGCAAAGTTAATTGTATTTTTACCAATTCCGCTGCTTTGCCGTAATGTCAAAATACTTATTACTCTAAAAACAAACAAGAATATATATATATATATATATATATATATTTTTTTTATTAGTATATTTACTACTTTTTATTTTATTTATTTATTTAAATGAGACTTTATAGGAGGCGGTATCAGTCCTTTTCTAGGGTCGATATAATTGCTAAATCTATTGGGACAATCCAGAATGTATGAGAAAATGACAGAATTCTTCTTTTTAAAATTTTTCTATATAATTATTTGTGAATTATGGTAACCAAAATTTCATATGAGAGGGTGTGTGGTGCATATCACTGAATGATTTTGTTGATAATTTGGTTTTGTTTGGGGCAGGCCAGGCTAGCGCAGATTGATTTATTCTCAGACGCCGGAGGACTGAGAGAGGCTAGCGTGCTGCGCTACAAGGAAAAACGGCGTACACGCCTCTTTTCTAAGAAGATCAGGTACCAAGTCAGAAAAGTCAACGCGGATCGACGGCCCAGAATGAAGGTACTTTTATAAATAAAAAATAAAAAATTTAAGTGTTACAAATTTCTCATTGTTGAGTTGAGTCCAAATGAATAATAATAATAATAATGGCATGATGGGTGTGATAATTTACATTGCAACACAAGTCACATGATAAGATAAAAGATACAATGCAATCAAACTACTTTAATTTCTTTTTCCTCCAATTTATGTCTTCTCCTTTTCTCCTTTTTCTTTTTTGTCACTCTCTATCTCTCTATTTAGTAGCTTGTTTTTGTTTTTTGGTTAAAATTTACTAGATAGTGTGAATAATCCAAGTTTTTGTGCTTTTCAATAAACCTAATTCTAAAAATTGCGAATTTTTTTCATAAGGAAAAGAAAAACATTATAAGGAAAAAAACTCTAGGGTACCGAAGAACTAAATTTACAAGCTCGCCGAGAATGAAACTAAATTTACACCCCCATCATTTTATTCAGGGATGGATTTAGGATTTGAAAAAGGGGTGGGCTAAATTTACATTACGTACAAATATTTTAAGAAGATACAAAACTCGACAGTACAAATGAATTTCATTGATAAAATAAAATACCCTATTGAGGAGTACATATGAATAGAAACTAGTAAAACAAAAAAGACTACCATTAAATCGACGTTTTATTTGAAAACAACATGAATATTCCTTTACTTTTAGTGGACGTAGTCCTAAGAGAATATATACTCCAAATTCTACTTCTGCTTTTTTTTTTCTACGAACAGGAGTGGTTGGGTATTGGAACTAAAAAAAAAAAAAACAAAAAAAAAAAAAAAAAAAAAAAAAAAAAAAAAAAGACGAAGGGTTTATTTATGCGTAAGTGGGGTGGGATTTGGGTGGGATGATATTTTATTTTGGCCTTAGAGAAATAAAACTGAAGGAATGTTTGGCTATTGCAACAGAACAACAAAAAAAGAAGGAAGAAGGGGATGCGTAAAGTGTGGAAAGGCTATATGTGGGTGGGCTAATGTTTTAGTTTAGGCTTACAAACATACAAGTCACATGGGCTATATAGCTCCGGTTGCCCATTTTTAGGGTCCGTCTTTGATTCTACTTCCAAATTAACTTCTCGAAAATATATTTAAAGATGGTAAGCACGTCAGCCTCTCAATGTTTTTAAAGGAGATAAAATCAAAACATTTGCGAATTCTTGTATATTGAGATTCTTATACATAAAATTCAATTTTTTTTTCCTCACTGACAAGGAAAGGTTCAATTGAAACTTTAAATAGAATAACTTTTGTTCCCTATCATAGTAAGTCTATTTGTCTGATCTCTTTGTCTAACTCAGATTGGTCTTCCTTGTTTCGTTTCAGGGACGGTTTGTTAGAAGGCCTCATTCTAGCACCAATGGTCAAAGACAAAAGGAAATAGCATAAATGCTTGTTTTGGATTGTGGCCATCACACTTCTGATCTCTTTTTCCATTTTTCATTTTCTTGTATTAATTTCTTCTTTTATTTTTATATTTCTCTCACACTAAGAAGCCAAAGAGATGGAGACTAGTTAAGTAAAGAAGGGGAGCATGGAGAATCACCAACATCTTTAGTCTAGGTTCTCATTTTCATACATGTATCTCTTTTTTTTTCTTTTCTTTTTTTCTAGTCTTACAAAGATACTTAATTTTCTACTTGGTTCTAAAGTCATGCATACCTTATAGGTCAAGAGATTTTGTTGTTGGAGGCAAAAGTAGCACATAAATGAAGTTATGTTACTTGAAATTCAAGTGGGTTGTTTTCTTCTATATTAGGGTTTAGGTTTCTGAATGCCCATAAATGGGGCCTAAATTATAAATGAACCCTATAATACTTCAATCATAGGGAAAAACCCAATTGATTTTTCAATGGGGTCAAAAATTACCATAAGAGCTTTGAAAAGCTTTAAAATTACAACACTGCCGCTGAAGTTCGTGTTTCTTAAAATCATATTGCAAGGATATTAATGGTATTTTACACCTCATTTAATTTTAAAAAATAGGACATCTGGCCCTTTTTGTGTTTTTTTTTCTTCACTTAAAATGGCCCACTTACTCCCTTGATTGTGGTTTGATAACCCCACTTACTCCCTTGATTGTGGTTTGATAACCCACTTTGCCCCCGCCGTCAATTCCATCTAAAATTATGTTATATCTGATGACGTGGGCATTTTGGTAATTTCATCCATGTGGCCCTTTTAAAATAATTAAAATTTTTTTTTATAAGAGCCTAAATTGAAATAATAATAAAAAAAGCCAGCAACCACCATCTTCTCCCCATCGCACCACCACCCCCGTCAGCAAACGCAGCAGCACTAGCCACCCCAAATTCAAGCCCTATCACCTTCGCAATCCAGTCTCTACCAACGACACTGAAATTCAAAAACAAGCAAGAATCAAGGGGCATATAATCCAGATCTGCCGCCCCTCAATCTCTTTCTTTTTTACTTTTCTTCACAACCTCTCAATCTCCTCTTTTGGACTATGGTGTGGGAGACTATGTTGTTGAGTTGTGGGGGTGGGCCACCTGTGATGGAAAAAAGAGATAAAGAGGAAGGGATGGTGCTCCCCCTTCTCCCTTAATTGACATGCTAATCTCGTAAAAGGAGATTGCATACAAATGAGGTTTTTTGCTTTTGTTTTCTGGATATTCATGGGTTTTGATCCATTTGTTGTGTGTATGGGCTGTGAATGATTGGATCTAGTAGGGGATGGCGTTTGCCAGGTTTGTAGGGGGAATTGTGGCAGATTGGTGCGTGTTGGGGTGTGGTCTACCATGGGCGGGTTGAAGACTTGAGGGTGGCGCGGGCAGCGTGGGAAATATTGTGGGAGATAGTGGTTGTAGAGATTTAATTTCTTACTAATTTTTTTTATAAAAATTTTGTTTCTTTTTTCTTTTGGCTTTATGAATTTTTATTGTTGTTTTTAATTTTTTGATTAGTTTATTGCTTATGTGGAGTCCTCGTAAGCATAAAATAGCCCAAGCATACAAAATTACTCAAACACTCTTGCCACGTCATCAGATTTAACAAAGTTTTGGACGGAGTTGTGGGTTTTTTAATATAATTTGTTTTAATAAATAGTATAGCCGGGCGGCTATACTACTTTTAAATATAATATGCTTAAAGAGTATACCGGGCGGCTTATAAAAAGAGTATAGCCATGCGGTTTTGACACGCGCCACCGGGACGCTTCTTGGGCGCGAGGCGGGTCCCCCCTTTTTTCCCAATAGTATAGCCGCGCGGCTATTGTACTCTCAAAGGAGGGAAAGGAGGGGAGGGAAGGGTGGTGTAATTAAGCCTAGAAAATATTGAAGCGCAGTAGGCTTCTTCTTCCTCAGGCAAAACATCGAGCAGTTGGAAGGCAGTCCATAGGATCGCACCACCGGTTCAGGTAGACCTCCAAGCCTATTTCCATGGCTTTTTTTAGGGTCGTTTGACCTCGTGACCCCACTGTGGTTCCATCTCTGCTTCTACACCTCGAATCCACTAACCTGTGTTTCTCTCTTCCACCACAACAGCTTCTCTTCCATGTGCTTTCGTCCCTGGCAATATCATAGCTGTTCCTCCAGGTTCGAATATTTCTATCGTAGCTGCTCCTCTTCGTTTTTTAATTTTGCTTTCTGATATACCGCTGGGTATTTTCCATTTTGCTTATACAAAGTTTTCTAATTCTCTTTATGGTATGGGATTGCTTACTAAAAATATTTGGGTTTCGCTGGAAATGACTAAGGTTGGAATCGAGAAAATAGAAAGCACTGATGTATGGGTTGTATGGATGTGGCTAGTAATTGGTTTTTGTTTTATGGTTTTGGCTAAATTATTATTATTATTATTTTTATCTCAAAAGTTTATCTATAATTCAAGTTTGACTAATTGGATCATTATTCCTACAATTAGTTTTGCAGTAAAAGAGGAAGAAATAGAGACTGACAAACAAACCCAACGCATTTGACAGAAACAAAAAGGGCGTTAACCGCCGTCGTCACTGCTGCCAAAGTAAGTCTTAAAGTAATTTTCTTTTATTTAAAAAAGAAAAGCTTTAGATAGTTTAATCCAATTCTTCAAATGGGTTCTGAGAATGTTGTGTGTTATGAGGTTGAAGAGCGTTGAAAATGGTTGAAAACATTTTCGGTGTTTGGTGTTGAGGTTGTTGATTGAGAGAGAGCATGCACCCAACACCCTTCTGGAGAAAAAACACTCGAAAGAATGTCACTTTGCATTTATATTCTAGTTTTATTGGTGATTTTTCATGTTATTTTTTCATATAACATACACATTTCATGTATGTAATGTAATCATAGAGTCTGAGGAGGAGGCAGGCCTTCATCACCTCAATATCTGTGGTTAAAATACTCCTGAATCAACTTGCAAAATTTCCCAGCACATGAGTTATTGTACTTCCCCATTTAGGGAAGATTTGATTATATTATTAATATATCATGAATATGTTTTGAGATAGATTTGGCAATTGGTTACTAGGAGGCTAACCAAGAAGCTTTTAAGGGACCATCCATGGTTGTCCCAAACTAGTGCTCCATTTTTATCCTTTTGTAAGTGGGGTTACTGGTAATGTTATGTCTCCTTTTCTGAAGGAAATCACAGGCATTCACCCTCTTGTGAGCCGCTAGCCCAAACTCAAAATCTTCACCTTAGTCGGAACTTTTTGTTCCCAAATCGCTTCAGCTGGATCAAAGGCTGGTAGATCCAAATTATCAACTAAAATTCTCTGAAATAAGATTTTTATGAGAAATCCCCTAAATGTTCCAGCTTCTAATGCCTCAAATCCTTATTACTCCTTGTAATTGGTGACAAATTAGGCTTGAGAGATCCTGAGTATGCAATTTGGCGTATTTCAAGCCAAACTAAAGTTTATTCTGTAGTTACAGTAGAATTGTCTCTCCTTTTGTTCTATTATCTTCTAACTGCTAGTATGTTTTGCCTTTTCAGTCTTCCCCTGTGTATTTTTCATAGATGTCATCTCTCGGGGAAGAGTACCCTGACAATACTCTTACATTTATGCTTCTTGCTATAGAACAGGTAATTCCGAGACTTCCTACTTGCAGGCTGCAATATTAAATTAGTGTTTGATTGTAATAGAAAGGACTAAATTTAGTCACGATAGATACATACCATAGACATCCTGACCTATGGCATGGTAGAGGCTTATAAACTGTGGGAGGTGATTTGGCTTCAATTTCCAGGATTTTAAGTTGTGAAAATATTGTGTTCCTTACAAATACCCAAGTTTGATGTATCAATGATGGACTGGCCTGGTGATGTTAGTAATTTTTTATCTGCCAATGCCATTCACTGAGATTTCTTTACATTTCTGAGCCAAAATGAGTGCCAAGTTGGCTTTTATTTCCCCCCTTTTATAGTAGGATTGAGTCTGGTGTTTGTTGTTTATCTTTGTCCATTTGTGTTATCATTAGTTCCAATCATCTAACAGAAATTTGTGTTTCAGCTGATGGCAACACTATGCATCATGTGGATTCAACTGCTGTGCACACAATGTCTTTACTTTATTATTTTTCATTGTCATTTTGGGTGCTTAAATTTGCTACCCTTGCAGGTATATAACTTTTATATTTGGTCTTGCTTTCTTATTGTAGGCAAAGGTGGCTATGGACTGCTTCGAAGTTCCTGTTGGGTAAGATTTCTGGTAATTATATAATTGTCCTGGTTTTAAGAGTCTTTATTTATTTGGGTTTTATACTCACCTTTTTTGGCCTTTTTCTTTAATCATATAACATCTGGAAATGTTCAGCTTTACCTTGTTCCTAAGTATATAGTTTAGTGCAAAATATTATTTTCTTCTGAATTTTGAAAGCATGCCTGTTACTCATAATTTAAGTATCATATGCCTATCTTATATATTGATCCTATCACATTATTGAAACCCTATTGATCACATCATTGAAATTTCATACAGTATGCTTGAAATTTGCTTCTTTTGTTAGAAGTCAAGAATGTGACTATGTCAGTGCATCTTCTAATCAATAAATTTGATTGATCAGCTGTGTGATTGTTGAAGATGGCAAGGTCATAGCATCTGGAAGAAATCGAACAACTGAGACACGAAATGTAAATTTACCATTGGTTCCTCTCTTTTTTTTTCCTTGGTTCTTGTTGGTAACTTTATCTATATACAGACTGTTTTTAAAATGAAGAAGCAATTTTTCCTGTGTATTTGAATTTTTGAGGCTTCTCATTTAACGACTAGCCACGCCTCTCTAGATTGCTTCATGAGGATAATCTCTCGCATTTCAGTTGCATCTTTCTCCGAAAAACAGTTTTCCTTGGAACCGCATAAAAAAGATGGGGTCCAGTTAATGCATTTTCTCGGTGACCTTAATTATTTTTTGTGGGATGACTGAGGCTAATTCAACTAATTGGAGCTAGACCGTAAGTTATATGTGATTATCATTAAGAACGTAATGCATTCTATAGGGTTTTCTTGTAAGTATTTTTTTTCTTCTTAAATTATTATAATAATTTATAAGATGTGATCTCTGTTTGGCACTTCTTTGCTTTGTTTTATGTCCAGGAAGTCTGCTTCATATGTAAGCCTTTGGAAATTTAGTTTCTAGTTTAATATGCTTGCCATAAAAATGCAGGCTACAAGGCATGCAGAGATGGAAGCCATTGATACCCTTCTTGAGCAGTGGAGAGAAAAGAGGCTTTCACAGTCAGAAGTTGCCAAAACTTTTTCAAAATGTAAACTTTATGTTACATGTGAACCATGTATAATGTGTGCAGCGGCTTTATCATTCATTGGTATGCCCCTTTTCTTAAAATTTTGTTAATAAATTTCGACACTTTTTTCTCTTTCCTCTTGCCACTAATATAGGTGACTCTTCTTCCCTTCTTTAGGAATAAAGGAAGTATTTTATGGCTGTGGCAATGATAAATTTGGCGGGTGTGGATCAATATTGTCATTGCACTCAAGTAGCTCTGAGCCACTCATTGGGTTTCTTTCTGAACCCAACCTCACAACAAGAATTAACTGATTTTTTGCGGTGTCTTCACTAGTCGTTACTTTTTTTACAAATTGTTTCCTTGACACACACTCACTCACACACCAAGATTCATGGACAGAATACATTTTATCCTTATGTGCACATAATTGCATCTACAATTTAATATGACAAGATATGAAATATTTTTACCAAAGATGGTGTGTTTAGGATGCCTGATGAAATCTTTTCATTTTCGAGATTGTGCTGATGAGAATAGTTCAGGCATATTTGTGTAAATACACTGTCTGTAAATGGAATTTTTAAGTGCCTTTAGCAATTATAGAAAAGCACACAAGTTATAGTCTTCTCGACACTGCATTCTCTGAGTGTTTCAAATATATATTTTTACTTGTTATGTCTGTCATTGCTGTGTTGGTGCAGTATACTCTAAACGAAAATTACTAATGCAGTATAATGTTCTTCCTCTGATCTTATTCAACATGATTGTTGCATCACACCATTCATGTAGTGGGGCTTTCTCAGTTTTTACTTTCCCTTTGTTGTAGTGGTGGAGCTCCAAGAGGTAAAGGATTCAAATGCAATGGAGGGATAATGGCATCAGAAGCAGTCTCTCTTTTTCGTAGTTTTTACGAGCAGGGAAATCCTAATGGTATCTAGTTTATTCATGATTTAAGTTTTTTTGGACATCATGCCTCTATAGGGAATTGTTAATTTGTTTAGTTTGTCAACTCCTTTTCTCATTGAGTGATTCCAATAGCATGTAGAAAAATTCATGTTATGCTGACAACCTTTGTTAGTTGTTAACATATTTTTGTTGCTTAGAATATTCATTTTCTAGCTGAAGTATTTAATTGATTGTATTCTTTGGTTTCTTTCAGCTCCAAAGCCTCATAGGCCTCTTGCTCAACAGGCAACACAATGAACAATGGTGAGGCTGAGTCTGTTGAAATTCATTTCTCTTTGTATTTGATTGTTTGCTTGCTTTTCAGTTTTTGTTTTTGTTACCTTCTATTTATCACCTTCTTTTTTTATTTTATTTGTTTATTTTTATTTTTATTTACTGTTCAGTCCGCTTAACCTAATAAAAATTGTTCATTTGGATTAACAGTTCAAATAAAGTTCTGGACCTTCTTAAGGTTTGCACAAGCCTGAGCTCAATACTTCAGGATTTCAAAACGGAAAGTGGATGGAAACTTTGACAGAGGTTCAGAAAATGTGCGTCTCTCTTCAAACTTCTCATGGAAACATATGAAGAGACATCAAACACAAGCAAAATCTAAAGCTGGAACACTTCATCGAAAGTTTCAACAAAGAGAAGAATTCTTTTGTTTAATTGAAGTACACATGAAGTTTACTCAAGTCCAGTTTACTCTGAAGTTAATTTGATAAAATATAATGATATACATGGTTTTACTCAAAGGACTTCCATCACATGTTATTCTTCCTCTTCTTGAGAGGTAAATATAAGGTAACATTGTGTGTACAATAAGAAATATAATTATTTTTTAGGGAGATTCACTATTATACCCAATATGAGGGCCCAAATTATAAAAATACCCCATATGAAATGGACTTTAGAAACACACCCAAAGCCCATTTACAACATGACAAAAAAGCTTTTAATTTCTTATAAATAACAAAACTGCCATCAATTTCTTAAAACAAGCCCAACTCCAAAATCTCATAAAAATACCCAAAACACTTAATATGACATCAAAGTAATTTAATAATCAATATTAAATTCAATAAGGTCAGCTGTCATTTTTTGGGTTTTTTTTGGGTTTGTTTATATAAATTCAATTGTGTAGGGTTTATTTATAATATTAGTGCTAGAAATGGGTATATCACTAAATATCTCTATTTTTATTACCCAAGAATAAGTCAGCTATATAAGTATGCGCGCGTGACTATACATTAAATAAATAAAAATAGTCTCGCCGCGCTACTATACTTAAAAATAAAATAAAAAATATAGTCTAGTCCCAACAACTATACTATTTAAATATTCAAATATATTTAAAAAGTATTGCCGCGCCGATATAAAAAATTAAAAATAATATAGCCGCTGGCAATACTAATTTATTTATTTATTTTATGTATCGTCGTGCTCCTATACTTATACTTTTTATTTTATTTTTAAGAATCGTATAGCCGCCCGGCTATACTTTTGTTTTTCTTTAATTTTTACATATAGCCGGCCTGCTATACGATTTTGGGTTATATTGGTTAATCAAATTAGTTTGGTTTTTGAACCGTATCAAAGAAAACCCCAAAGCCAAGTGTAAAGGCCATAAAACCCATCTCCCACCGTCTTCGTTTGTTTCCGTAAACCCTTGTTCCTCTTCTCTGTCTGTCAACAGAACAGCCAAATGCTCCTCTGCAACATTCTCATTTCTAGTTGAAAGCGTTTAAGAAACGAAAAAGTTTCTCTTCTTCTCTGTGTTGGGCGTTTGGATTGGCCATCCATGGTAATGTTGTGCCAATTTCTTTTTCTTTTTCTTGTTCTTCGTTTTCTTAGTTTAGTTTGATAGGCTTTACTCTTTGTTGCATGTCATAATTTTGCCCAATGAATTTGTTCGATTAATTGCAATCATTGATGCCATTTATTGTTGGAATTGAGATAAGCCCCATTTGAGATACGGATTTGGGCTCGCTTTACCCCTTTGGGGTTGACGAAATTGGGTCCATTTGCATGTCTCTGCCCATCAGTTATTAGATGGAATTCACACTAAGTTGGTTTAGTTTTGATATAAGAACAAAGGAAAAGAGAACCTGTAACCTTTGTTTCTGGTGCCTGAAATTGTTGTTGAATCTCACTTACTGTCAGAAGCAGACTTCAGTAGGTGTGTGTGGAACAGTTTGAGTGATTGATTTTTCTGTGGTCTTTGTATTTATTTCCTATCCATCACGGTGTCTATGAAGAAAGCATTGGAAAAGTAGAGAATTTGGCAAGTTTATGTTCTCCAAACATTTTTAAGATTTGGTTAGAGTAACTGTAATACTGTTTTTCCTTCTATATTCTGTTTGATATATATAGCTATTTCGTGTATGTTTTTACTTTATAGAAGCTCCAATTCGGTAAAATTGTAATTGCATGTATGTATCTAGATTCCTATTGGTGTCGTATAAACAGTTTCCTTTTAAGTAGTAATACTTGAATGCAAAGAATCTGTATTTTTCAATGTTATTAAATTTTCAAGCACTACGAGAAAATAAAGACATGCGTCTAAGCATGTGCAGGAAACTAATGAAGGAAACATGTGGCGTTCTACGATATTGCATAAGAGACGTGTTGAATTTAAAGTTGTGTATTGCATTACACACTACCCAACCCACCTTGAATTTGGTCTTGGTAGCATGCCTACTTGTAATTTGTGAAATAGATATACTAGGTTTTAGTCCATATAGCATTTCTGAGTAAATAAGTGTCAAATCTGTCTAATTAATGATGCGGGCATCCATAACAAACCTCTTAAGGTTTATCAACGAAGGAGGAAACGATCAGCCAATCCAACATTATCATTATGGTTGGGTTGAAATTTTAGAGCAGCTTTCCTTCTTTGTTAGTTTCCTAGGTTCTCTAGTTTTCCACATTTCAGTAGTATTTTTAGTTTTCCAGATCTCAGTAGGATTTTTAGTTTTATCAAGGGATTTTTATCCTATTGTCTCTAGGTTTTAGTTTGCTATAAATACCCCCCAATGTAGTTCTTTGGAATTCAAAGTTGAGTTATTGAGTAAAGTTTTACTGCATTATGTTTACAGGTGGACATGCCAGTTGAATTTTTGAAGTTATGTGTTGCATTACACAATAATTCACTCACCTTGAATTTGGTGTTTATAGCAGACTGCATTTTTATTGCATATAGCACTTCTCAATGTTTAGTTTGTCTAATTATTATGCTTTTTAATTAGATTATGCATCTGAAAAAGAAAAAGGAAAATGTTGCACTGAGTGCAGTAGATGATGAGGTATCGACTATCAGTAGAAGTTCTAGGAAAATCCTCTTGGAGGTTTAAGTTAAATTTATCCTGATATTCCATTGTATTGCAAATAGATATCATGGATTTCTCCAATCCAAGACATCAACAACATGGGAAGTTGACGAAAACAACCAAAATTTCTTCTTATAGTTATGTTTTCTGAGTTGAATTTGTGTGAACCAGAAATTTAGGTGTCTCATGTCTCAACTATGGTGATTTTAGATGGTGATTTTATGGCATGCTACAGGGTGATTACTTTTATATCATCCAAGGTGGTATGGAACATATGCATGTTCTCGGTCTTTTGTCATGCACAGGGCTCATTTGGGTTATTAACTGAAACTATCGCAGTGGATTACTGCTCTTCTTTTAGGAGTTTTGAAATTTGGAGAAATTTGATGGGTTGATGAACTGCTTGCCTCTTGGGGCAGAATGGGGGTTTGGAATCTGGAAGCTTTGCTTTTATGCCGTGGACTTGCAGAGCTTGTGGAGATCTTTTTTGGAAAAGAATTCTGAAGAGGAGTTTGGTGGCTGTAGCACAAAGACATATCACATGGTAGAGGATTATGGATTTCAGATAACAGTTGGTAGGCAAGTGCATTTTTTTCATGGTATGACATGTCTAATTGCCCTTTGAAGAATGCTTTTCTTGATTTGGCAGCTGATAAAAATGGTTGTGTGTGATGGAGATGGTATCTCTCAGATCCCTATATTTTTAGAGAATCTGAATGAATGAGAGCTGGTTTTTGTGTTGGATTCCTTTTAAGACTTTAATAGCGGTGAAGGTTGTAGAATTGGGGTTCGATGACTAATTGAGTTGGACTTTCAATAGGGGAAGAAATTTGATGCAAAGACCTTTTTAAAATTCTTTTCAGTGGAAAAGTTTGGGACAGGCACATTCCCCCCAACTTTTTATTTGGATTGTGCTCATTAGAGAGTTTTGATGATTACTTGATGAAAATGGGAAGCTTCTGGTTAGTGTTAATAGATGCTATGTGTAAGAGCTAAAATGAACCATGTATCATTTACATTTTTATTGTTCAGTGCCCAGGGAGCTATGGGATTACATATGTTATATCTTTGTGCTCTCATGCTGATGCTGAAAAGTGTCATTGACGTTCAATTGCAGGTTTATTATAATAGAGAGGTTTGGTAGGCAGTACCTTTTCATTTGTCCTTGTGTTTGTGTTAGGAGAAATATCATATAGCATTTGAAGAGTAGCACTGTGTCATGAGGTTAAAGGAATTCATTGAGAGGATTATTCTATTTCTAGGGGACATATAAATACTTTTGTTTTTTTGTTTTTAATTGGTTCTTCTTCTCTTTACAATTTCAATGGGATGCACCGTCTCTATATGACTTATGTTAGCACCTCGTAACAATTTTATTTTAATTATTTATGAGGTGTTTTTAATTTTTTCAAACTTCTCTTAGGGAGTAATATTGGAGGTGAGGGGATGAAATGGGGTTTATCCAAAATGGGGGTGTTTAAGGATAAACCATACTAAAGGGAATCCATTTGGTGTTCAATCCTTGCTCTTTCCACGGAAAGAAATTTTGTGTAATGCTGCCCCACCTAAGGTAGCTTCTTTTGCTTGTACAGCATCTTTGGGTAAGGTTTTAACAATAGATAATGTAATTGGACAACTCGCACTTGTCCATCAGTTGTGTTTGTGAAAGCAAGCAGAGGAATCTGTAAATCACTATTTCTTTGTTGCATGTTTGCTAGGAAATGATGCTATTTGTCATCCTCTCTCTCTCTCTCTCTCTCACACACACACACACACACACACACACACACACACGCACGCAGAGTCTTTTTGGAATTCCTTGGGTGATGATAGCTACAGCTGATGTGTTTGTGGAGTCCATGTATGGTTTGTCAAGAAGACTAATAACATAAGTTGGAGTCCACCGTTGCGTTCTTCATGGTGTCTGTGGCTGGAGCAAATTTTTTGTTATTTTGAGGGGATAGAGCATTCATTATGGAAGTGAAACATGAATTTTTTAGGTTACCATTTGATTGGAAGATGAAGATAGTCTGAATTTTTCTTTTTCTTTATTCCCCATTTTGGATTACGTTCTTCCTTGCGCTCGCTTGATGTTTTGAAATTAAAACCTTATGCATTGAAAAACTTGTCTTAAAAATTAAAAGGAAGTGCATGAAGTTCTAGAGTTTGATTCCTGTGTTTAAACTGACATTTTTTTTCCTTCTTGGAAACAGAGGTTGGTGCAACTTTTGGGGATGCCTCTTCAGTAATATATGAAACTCCTATTTCAAACATATAAGAGGGTGAATTACTCCGGGACTTTAGAAGAACGTGCACCAGATATTAGTGAGGTTGCTTCAGGTGAAAATGTTAATACAGAGTTCCTTTCCTAGTTCAATTGAAGCTGCTCTATTTTGTGTATTTTAACCATGGGTCACAAGATGTCTTATGTAATTGGGTGCCTGGTGCTGAAACTCGGCAGATGTGTACAAAATGCGACTCTCATTGCAGCTGCATAAAAGCTCAATTAAACTCAAAGGAAAATAAGAACACTGATGATTTGCCATCCTTACTTTTTCCAAGAGGTTCTTCCCAGCTGTCAGCAGTCAGTATAATGTCTGAAAGTAGTGCACCTAATCTCGTATATAAAAGGAGGAAATTACGAAGAAACTGTGTCACCATATTTTCAGAAGATCCAGAAAAGGAAGAGAGAAAGAAGAGAGAGATCCTAACCATAATTATCATAATTTATATCAAATTTATCACATTGATCCCAAATAGAATTCCAAACCAGTTGACAACTCATGCGAAATTTTACCATAGCCTTGCTTTTGGTATAATTTCTAGTTGATGATCAATCCCATGTATAATTCTTGTTTCTCTACTGCAACTGGTCAGTCCAAATTAACGACTCTTCGGCCAAATCCGGTTTTCATTGCCTACTTTCAGTTTAATTTGGTTTGTTTTCATGTTATGTATCCACTCCATAACAAGATTTGTTGCTATTACTTTTACAGTAGTGATTCAGTCTTTGTTATTCTATTTCACAACTGTTTATGATTGAATCGAATTCTGTATTTCGTATTTACACTAAATAATAGTCCTTAAATAGATGGGAACTAATCTATGCTAGCGTCCCACTCGGAATTCAGTAGTTTGATTGAGAGTCAGGTTACTTAAGACGCAAGTAATTATTTATTAATCAATCTATTAGACTATCTCGAATGCTAATAGTGGCACGCTCGCATGTCACACAATTTCTTGACCTATGGCTACGGTAAAGCGATTTGGGGTAAACAAATTTCTTGACCTATGGCTACGGTAAAGCTATTTGGGGTAAACAATAATTGGTTAAACAACATGATCATGCATGCCAATCTCTTTTTACTCTCATTAGGGATGGTCACGCTTGATGTGCAAGATCTGTACTTTTATAGAGGATAACTTTGTTGCCGGTCATTTGATTAAGTTTAGCCTCATTGTAGAATTAAATTATTATGTTCTTATACGTCTACAACCAATTCTCTTTTTCAGGCTGGGAAATAGTATTAAGGTGACTCGGCCCAAAGGTATTATAATATATTTAATTTCAATTAGATACAATTTGAGATAAAAAAAAAAAAAAAAAAAAAAAAAAAAAAAAAAAATAAATAAATAAATAAATTGATTGGGTTAAATTGGTTAATCAAATTAGTTTGGTTTTTGAACCATACCAAAGAAAAAACCCAAAGCCAAAGTGTAAAGGCCATAAAACCCATCTCCCACCGTCTTCGTTTGTTTCCGTAAACCCTTGTTCTTCTTCTCTGTCTGTCAACAGAACAGAACTGCCAAATGCTTCTCTGCAACATTCTCATTTCTAGTTGAAAGCGTTCAAGAGACGATAAAGTTCCTCTTCTTCTCTGTGTTGGGCCTTTGGACATCCATGGTAATGTTGTGTCAATTTCTTTTTTACTTATTTTTCTTGTTCTTCGTTTTCTTAGTTTAGTTTGATATGCTTTACTCTTTGTTGCATGTCATAATTTTGCCCTATGAATTTGGTCGATTAATTGCAATCATTGATGCCATTTATTGTTGGAATTGAGATAAACGGTTTATTATAAACCCCATTTGAGATACGGATCTGGGCTCGCTTTTCCCTTTGGGGTTGACGAAATTGGGTCCATTTGTATGTCTCTGCCCATCAGTTATTAGATGGAATTCACACTAAGTTGGTTTAGTTTTGATACAAGAACAAAGGAAAAGAGAAATCTGTAACCTTTGTTTCTGGTTCCTGAAATTGTTGTTGAATCTCACTTATTATCAGAAGCAGATTTCAGTAGGTGTGTGTGGAACAGTTTGAGTGATTGAGTTTTATGTGGTCTTTGTATTTATTTCCCATCCATCACGGTGTCTATGAAGAAAGCATTGGAAAAGTAGAGAATTTGGCAAGTTTATGTTCTCCGAACATTTTTAAGATTTGGTTAGAGTCACTGTAATGCTGTTTTTCCTTCTATATTCTGTTTGATATATATAGCTATTACGTGCATGTTTTTACTTTATAGAGAAGCTCCAAAATTCGGTAAAATTGTAATTGCATGTATCTAGATTCCCTATTGGTGTCGTATAAACAGTTTCCTTTTAAGTAGTAATACTTGAATGCAAAGAATCTGTATTTTTCAATGTTATTAAATTTTCAAGCACTACGAGAAAATAAAGACATGCGTCTAAGCATGTGCAGGAAACTAGTGAAGGAAACATGTGGCGTTCTACGATATTGCATAAGAGACGTGTTGAATTTAAAGTTGTGTATTGCATTACACACTACCCAACCCACCTTGAATTTGGTCTTGGTAGCATGCCTCCTTGCAATTTGTGAAATAGATATACTAGGTTTTAGTCCATATAGCATTTCTGAGTAAGTAAGTGTCAAATCTTTCTAATTAATGATGCGAACATCCATAACAAACCTCTTAAGGTTTATCAACGAAGGAGGAAACAATCAGCCAATCCAACATTATCATTATGGTTGGGTTGAAATTTTAGAGCAGCTTTCCTTCTTTGTTAGTTTCCTAGGTTCTCTAGTTTTCCACATTTCAGTAGTATTTTTGGTTTTCCAGATCTCAGTAGGATTTCTAGTTTCCTAATTTATTTGGGTTAGGATTTCAGTTTTATCAAGGGATTTTTATCCTATTGTCTCTAGGTTTTAGTTTGCTATAAATACCCCCCATGTAGTTCTTTGGAATTCAGAGTTTTATTTTCCAGAGATTGGAATTCTGGTTTGAAGCCAAACCCCTTAGTGTGAAGCCCCTGGAGTGATTCCATACCTATCTTTATTCATTTAATTTTCTGTTTTCATTGTTTTCGCTTCCGCTAATCTGCCTAAATCTACAGTTCACCCATATCCTTTATCAATTAATATGCTCTTTTTTCAATTTATTGTGCATCTGGTAGAAAAAAAAGAGAAAATTCTGCTTTCACCGCAGTAGATGATGGGTTATTGACTATATGGAGAAGTTGTAGGCAAATAGACTCCACATATTGGTCCAAGGCATAGATAATATGTTAAGTTGACAAAAAGAACCAAAAGTTTTACATACGGTTATGCTTTATGAGTTGGTGGCTCATGCCCACAACCTTATTCTGTTTTAGGTATTCTCTTCTGGTTACATTTTGCACAGTCAAGTTTATTATTTCTTTTAGTCTTAACGAGGAACTTAGGTGCGTCAAATATGTTGATTGTAGATGGCAATAAGATGGTGCTGATACTGGTTGCTGTATTGACGTAACAATTTATTATTAATATATACCTGGTGTCAATTTGGACAAATTTTGATGTATCATCTTGGATATGGCATGCTACAAAGTGAGTACTTTATGTTGTCCTTGTGCTTAAATATTGTAAGTTATGGGTCTTTCCAGTATCCATAGGGCTTGTTATGATTAATAACTAAATCATTGCAGTGCATCACTTCTCTTTTTCTAGGGGTTTGAAAGTTTGGGATAATTTGATGGGTTGAAGTCCTGGTTGCCTCCTGAGGAAGAACAGGGGCTTGGAAAACTGGAAGTTCAGTTGCTTTTATGCTGAGGACTTGGAGAGCTTGTGGAGATATGATTTGGAAAATAATTCTGATGAGGAGTTCGGTGCTTTGAGGACAATGGTTGTTATATCAAGTGGTAGCAGATTACGGATTTCAGATAACAGTTGGTAGGCAAATGCATTTTATGCATCATACGTGGTGTGGAAATACCCCTTGTTTTATTTTGCAGCTGATGAGAACAGTTTGGTGTATGATGAAGGTGTACCTATTGAAATCATATGTTTGAATGTCTAAGAAAATTTGAATGACTAGGAACTGGGTTTGGTTAAGGATTTCTTTTAAGACTTTAATTGGAGGAAAGGTTGGTGGACTGGGGGATGGTGGGTGAAGTGGAGTTTTAATGGGGCGCGAAGACTTTTGTTAGTGCTCTTTTGGGTTTGAATCCGGACTCTTTTCACTAGAAAGATTTGGGACAGGGAACATCATTCATTATAGGATTCTGATGATCGAATATTTGATCTAAACGGGATGGTGCTAGTTAATAGATTCTATATGTGCAAGAACATTTTATTTTTTGGTATCATGCAAATGGTTTCCTTGTAAATGGCATTCCTTAAATATAAACAATCTTAATTTTCAATTTTATTAGGTTTCCAAGTATTGGAATAGAAAAAGATGTTCATCTAAGTATGTGCAGGAAATAGATGAGGGAAATATGTAGAGTTGTACGAAGTTTTACTGCATTATGTTTACAGGTGGACATGCCAATTGAATTTTTGAAGTTACGTGTTGCATTACACAATAATTCATTCACCTTGAATTTGGTGTTTGTAGCAGACTGCATTTTTATTACATATAGCATTTCTCAATGTTTAGTTTGTCTAATTATTATGATTTTTAATTAGATTACACATCTGAAAAAGAAAAAGAAAAATGTTGCACTGAATGCAGTAGATGATGAGGTATCGAATATCAGCAGAAGTTCTAGGAAAATCCTCTTGGAGGTTTAAGTTAAATTTATCCTTATATTTCATTGTATTGCAAATAGATATCATGGATTTCTCCAATCCAAGACATCAACAACATGGGAAGTTGACGAAAACAACCAAAATTTCTTCTTATAGTTGTGCCTTTTGAGTTGGTGTCTCATGCCATGCCTTAATTCTAAGTTAGTTATTCTCTTCGAGCCACAATTTTCATTGTTGACTTTGTGCTAACCAGATGCGTCAACTATTGTGATTTTAGATGGTGCTATTACTATGCTGATACTGGTTGTATTGATATCAATATACCCAGCACAAATTTCAACAAAATTTGTATATTATGGCATGCTACAAGGTGATTACTTTTATGTAATCCAAGGTGGTATGGAGCATATGCATGTTCTCGGTCTTTTGTCATGCACAGGGCTCATTTGGGTTATTAACTGAAACTATTTCAGTGGATTACAGCTCTTCTTATAGGAGTATTTGGAGCAATTTGATGGGTTGATGGACTGCTTGCATCTTGAGGCAGAATGGGGCCATGGAATCTGGAAGCTTTTCTTTTATGCTGTGGACTTGCAGAGCTTGTGGAGATATTTTTTGGAAAAGAATTCTGAAGTGGAGTTTGGTGGTTTTAGCACAAAGACTATTATATCACATGGTAGAAGATTATGGATTTCAGATAACAGTTTGTAGGCAAGTGCATTTTTTTAATGGTATGCAATGTCTAATTGCCCCTTGAAGAATGATTTTCTTGATTTGGCAGCTGATAAAAATGGTTGTGTGTGATGGAGGTGGTATCTCTCAGATCCCTGTATTTTTAGAGAATCTGAATGAATGAGAGCTGTTTTTTGTGTTGGATTCCTTTTAAGACTTTAATAGTGGTGAAGGTGGTAGAATTGGGGTTTGATGACTAATTGAGCTGGACTCACAAAAGGGGAAGAAATTTGATGCAAAGACCTATTTAAAATTCTTGTCAGTGGAAAAGTTTGGGACAGGCACATCCCCATATTGCTATTCGAGAGTTTTGATGATTACTTGATGAAATGGGAAGCTTCTGGTTAGTGTTAATAGATGCTATGTGTAGGAGCTAAAATGAACCATGTATCATTTACATTTTTGTTGTTCAGTGCCCAGGGAGCCATGGGATTACATATGTTATTTCTTTGGGGTCTCATGCTGATGCTGAAAAGTGTCATTGACGCTCAATTGCAGGTTTATTATAATAGAGAGGTTTGGTAGGCAGTACCATTTCATTTGTCCTAGTGCTTGTGTTAAGAGAAATATCATATAGCATCTGAAGAGTAGCACTGTGTCATGGAGTTAAAGGAAAGTCATTGAGAGGACTATTCTATTTCTAGGGGACATATAAATACTTTTGTTTTTTTTAAATGGGTCTTCTTCTCTTTACAATTTCAATGGGATGCACTGTCTCTATATGACTTAGCATCTCGTAACAATTTTATTTAATTATTTATGGGGTGTTTTTAATTTTTTTCAAACTTCTCTTAGGGAGTAATATTGGAGGTGAGGGGATGAAATGAGGTTTATCCGAAAGGGGGTGTTTAAGGATAAACCATACTAAAGGGGATCCATTTGGTGTTCAATCCGTGCTCTTTCCGCGGAAAGAAATTTTGAGTAATGCTGCCCCACCTAAGGCATTTTCTTTTGCTTGTACAGCATCTTTGGGTAAGGTTTTAACAATAGATAATGTAATTGGACAACTCGCTCTTGTCCATCAGTTGTGTATGTGAAAGCAAGCAGAGGAATCTGTAAATCACTATTTCTTTGTTGCATGTGTGCTAGGAAATGATGCTATTTTTCATCCTCTCTCTCTCTCGCAGACTCACACGCACGCGCACACGCGCGCACACACACACACACACACACACACTGTCTTTTTGGAATTCCTTGGGTGATGATAGCTACAGCTGATGTGTTTGTGGAGTTCATGTATGGTTTGTCAAGAAGACTAATGACATAAGTTGGAGTCCACCGTTGCGTTCTTCATGGTGTCTGTGGCTGGAGCAAATTTTTTGTTATTTTGAGGGGATAGAGCATTCATTATTATTATTATTATTATTATTTATTTATTTTTTTTTTAATTTTTTTTTTTTTTTAATGTTACCATTTGATTGGAAGATGAAGATAGTCGGACTTTTGTCTATTTCTTTATTCCCCATTTTGGATTACATTCTTCCTAGCACTCACTTGGTGTTTCGAAATTAAAACCTTTTGCATTGAAAAACTTGTCTTAAAAATTAAAAGGAAGTGCATGAAGTTCTAGAGTTTGATTCCTGTCTTTAAACTGACAATTTTTTTTCTTCTTCTTGGAATCAGAGGTTGGTGCAATAGAATGGAGAAGACTTTTGGGGATGCCTCTTCAGTAATATATGAAACTACTATTTCAAACATATAAGAGGGTGAATTACTCTGGGACTTTATAAGAACGTGCACCAGATATTAGTGAGGTTGTTTCAGGTGAAAATGTTAATACAGAGTTCCCTTCCTAGTTCAATTGAAGCTGCTCTATTTTGTGTATCTAACCATGGGTTACAAGATGTCTTATGTAATTGGGTGCCTGGTGCTGAAACTTGGCAGATGTGTACAAAATGCGACTTTCATTGCAGCTGCAGAAAAGCTCAACTAAACTCAAAGGAAAACAAGAATACTGATGATTTGCCCTCCTTACTTTTTCCAAGAAGTTCTTCCCAGCTGTCAGCAGTGAGTATAATGTCTGAAAGTAGTGCACCTAATCTTGTATATAAAAGGAGGAAATTACGAGGAAACTCTGTCACCATATTTTCAGAAGATCGAGGAAACACAAGAACTGGTGATTATCTTTCTTTTGTAAATTTTAATGTTCCTTCAGAAGATCGAGAAAACACAAGAACTGGTAAGAAACAACTTGTTGATTCACAGATAGAGCATGAAACTAAAGCCACTCGAGTGTCTCCTCATTTATGCAATAGAGAGTCTCATGTTTTAAATTCAGAATCTTTTAATGGATGTTCTGTTGGTGGGGAATTAATTTCTGATGAAGCACCTAAAAACAATGTGCAAAAAGTTTTAGAGGCAAACAGCGTAAATGATAGTTGCTCATCATCAAAGTCAAATATGGAGCATCTGTCAGCAGTCAGAATAATGTCCGAAAGTAGTGCACCTAATCTCGTATATAAAAGGAAGAAATTAGGAGGAAACTCTGTCACCATATTTTCAGAAGATCGAGAAAACACAAGGACTGGTGATTATCGTTCTTTTGTAAATTTTATCGTTCCTTCAATTGCTGCCAAGAAACAACTTGTTGATTTGCACATAGAGCATGAAACTAAAGCCACTGGAGCGTCTCCTCATTTATGCAATAGAGAGTCTCATGTTTTAAGTTCAGAATCTTTTAATGGATGTTCTGTTGGTGAGGAATTAGTTTCTGATGAAGCACTTAAAAACAATGTGCGAAAAGTGTTAGAGGTAAACAGCGTAAATGATAGTTGCTCATCATCAAAGTCAAATATGGAGCATGCTTCAACTTCCATGAAGACTGAAGTAGATGAAAATGGTGAGTGCTCCTCTTCTAGTGTGATAGTCATGGAAGCTGTGGGAGACCTGTCTGAAAAGGATCTATGCATCTCTATTCTTAGAAGCCATGGACTGCTTGGGGATGTTCAGGCTACCAGGATTTGTCGTTCTGCTGAAGACACTGGTACCAGTTGCAGTGACAGCTGTCATCGGTCATGCAAAATTTGTAGTCGTGCTGGAACTGCTCTGAAAATGCTGATTTGTGATAATTGTGAAGAGGCATTTCACATGTCATGCTGCCACCCCCGTATAAAGAAAGTACCTTTTGATGAATGGTTCTGCCATTCTTGTTTGAGAAAGAAGCAAATTTTAAAGGAGAAAGTGGCTAGAAAATCACCGAATATCACCAGTGTCATGTGTAGGAATGCATCATCTAAAGGCCAAGTGAATCCTATACTGTTAATGTTAAGAGACAGTGAGCCGTATGCAACCAGTGTTCGGTTTGGCAAAGGGTATCAAGCGGAAGTTCCTGACTGGTCAGGCCCAATAAATGAGTATGTTCATTCAATAATTTATTCTTAACTTTTTGAAACTTTTTATGCAGGTTAAATGCATACTGCCTTCACAAATTGGATGGATAACCTTGTTAAATTTATAGGCTGCTTTCTTTCCTTGTCACTCTTCCTTTCCACTCTAAGTTACAGTTGAATTGGTATTTTGACTTTCTGATTGTTCCATTATGTGGTTTATAGTAGCGTAAGTAGTTTTCCTTAGTTATTCTGTCTTATATCCTTGTTTTCAAAGCACTTAGCACGCAAGGTAGGAAAGATCTCCTTCTGTGTGCTGGTTGTATTCCTGAACAATTTGTTGATTGTCCTTCTCTCATAGCTATTTGTGTGGGATCTTCTGTTTTCATGCGCATTATGGAAAGAAACATTTTTATCATCCTCCTGCCCTTTTTTGAATTGCTATTTTCTCTCTTTTGGCATGCTGCTTACAAGCTACAGTTTTTATTGTTTTGTTTGATATAGTGATATTGATGGCATTGGCGAACCATTGGAATTAGATTCTTCGGAGTATGTTAGATTGAATGTAAGTCCTTGATGCGTCTGTGCATTTGTAATCAGCATTTTCATTTGGCAAGGATGATTTGGAAATTCTATTGAGCAATGGCCATTTTTCATTGTAGGAGCTGAACTGCAATAAACCTTCTAGAGTTAGCTCTATAGGTAATTGGCTTCAATGTCGAGAAGTTGTAGATAGTGCAAATGGAACTATTTGTGGCAAGTGGCGCAGGTAATTTGTTTATGGTTTTATGTTAACTTAGCACTTAATTTGAACCTGTGATGGTTATGATTTGACTCTTTGGTTGGAAATTTTTCTGAAAAATATGTATATTATTATTATATTCAGCAAAATTACTTTAATGGAGATATGAAACACTGATATAAATGAAGGAAAGTTGTTTGTGACTTGTCAAATTTGATCATTATAAAGTTATTTGACTGTCCCCAGTGCAATTGCAATATTTTCTTATGTTAATATTTAGATACTGGCATATTGTACAAAGTTGAAGCTGCACTTCTCCCCCTTCTTTTCTCTCTGGGTATGTTTTTTTGTTGTCGTGTCTTGTACATATAATTTGAGTTCTGATGTGGCAATGATAGGCCGTCTGAGTAAAAACAGAGGTATGATCAATCATAGAATATTTGTCAAACAGATCAATAATTGGGCATGGATGAGGAAGTGAAGAGTAGCATGGGATGCTAAGTCAAACATGTAGTGATTTTTACTCTAAAATAGGCGTGATTCATGAGTCTTAGCTCAAGTGGCAAGGATGAAGAGCTGGATGCAAGCAAACATAAAATAAATAATGGGCATGAAAGATGGGGAGAAAAGCTACAAGAACTTACTGTAAGCAAATAAGTATTATCTAAGAACTTGCAAAGTTAAGGTAGAGATAAACTACAAATTGTAATAATGTTAAATATAAAGAGTGGTGAGAACGATGGAAGGTCATTGAAGGATGATTATATGAAAGTTTTTCCTTGGATCATGGAAGATGGGAACAGAACGGGTTTTAGGACCAGATGGAATTCTGATTGATCTGTGGAGATGTTTAGGAGATGAGGGTGTCTCTTGGCTAAAAAAAATATTTTATAATAGTATGATGGTAAGGAAATGCTTGAGTGGCAAAAATTGATGATTCATACACACCCAAAAGGAAAATGATGAGTCATAGTATGAAACTTTGGAAGAGTGATTGAAACTTTATGATTTCTCTCGTTTCTTTCCATCCAAATAACCAAAATTACAGGTAACACACTACAACCTCAATGACTCGAACCTTCTTCCCACCCCCAAAATGCTGTGCTTTTTACTTAAAAAAGGTTTTGTTACAAATTCAGAACTTGTTTTATACTATTTTATCAAAATTTGTGTTATATCTCTTTCACTCTCCTAGATTGATTTTCTACTTCTTGTTGATTATGTTATACATCTTTAACATTATGGGAAATTCTCATATAGCAGGGCTCCTCTTTTTGAAGTCCAAACTGATGACTGGGAGTGCTTCTGCTCTATCCTTTGGGATCCAAGCCATGCTGATTGTAATGTGCCTCAGGTGGACATATCACTGACAGTCTTCATGTCTCGGGTTTTTAGATTATTTTTGGATATTTAGACCATATCATGAAACTCTAAGAAGAAAACGTATAGCAAATTCTTACTGACAGGGTCCTCAAATGTGCTCACATTTTTGCAACTGCTAGATTCTGTGGTCTTCACCACAGTATTCCTACTCAAGCCTCTATTGCCTAAATCTTCAAAGCCATCAGTACCATTTGTGTCCTCCATTACCGCCATCATCTCCAAACCAAAGTTATCTTAATTGTTTCACAAAACATATCTGGTTGAAGAGTTAACTACTATATCCTATGTTAAAACCTTTCTTCCTCTGTTACTTCTATTATCCGAAACACCGAAATTCTCTTGATTTTTTTCATAAAAGGACAATGATGTGAAGGTTGTTGTTTTTAGTTCATGGGTTAGAAACTTAGAATTTCTTTGATTCTATACTTTGGTTAGGATTTTTGAGGTTGTCGTTGTTGAGTTTTTGGGTAAGAGATACTTGAATGAGAGGAATCTAGTGAAGAGATGCAACTTCACCTTCAATGTTTAGTCTTGGCAGCATATTTTTATTGTGAAAAAGCTTGGTAGAAAACACTGCACTATCATTTTATCTTTCTTATGCCTATCAGATTTTGTTGACAGTTTTATAGTCTGTTCTATAGTATTTCTATTATTAACTCTAATGCAAACTCTCCTTTTATGTGTCTGGCTCAGGAACTGGGAACGGATCAAGTTCTGAAGCAACTGAAGTATATTGAGACGGTCAGTGTAAATAACTCAATGAAACTACTGAAATTTTAAAGGATAACCCAAACAAAAAGAAAATGAAAAGAAAAAGGTTGATATATTTCCTGAGTATGTTGAAATATGTTGGTAACGGAGAAACTCAGATGGTATGGGCCAAAATAAATAAAAATGAGCTAATGGTTGGTACATACAAGAATGTACGGTTCAAGTTACACATGTTCATTTTTTCTGAGGGAGGTATGGATAGATTTATGAGGGAATTGAGATGAGACATTAAATTTTACCATTGAATTGATGATTAGTTACTAATTCCTTTGCAAACTTATTGGGGGAAACATGTGTTGTAGTGAATTTCTGGCATATCTAAACTTACATAATGTTTCATAGTTTTAAATTCATGTGCTTTTGTCAGAACAAAGTTCCTGAAACTCCTTTTTAAAATTTACTAAGTTCTTGAAATTCTCTTTTAAAATTCTCTCAAACATGTGCTAATGGCTAACTGGAGTGTAATACATCAGTTTGTGTACCATTTTTTTTCCTTCTGGTTTGTCTTTGGGTTCTTATTATTTAGTATAACATGCAGCTGAGGCCCCGGCTATCTGCAAAACGGCATACTTTGGATGGCACCAAGAGTACTGGTGATTTACAAAACCCCATAACAGATGCAAAAAGTATACAAACTCTATGATATGATGAGAACTCAATAAAAGTGTCGATACAAACCCAGCTTGTTACTCATGTTGTACATTTATTTCATATATAACAAATTGGGTTAGAAATTTTCACCGCAGTTGAATGTGTTGTGATATAGGCAAGTATATGTTTATGAGCTACTGTCTTGGTGCGCCTCTCTTTTTTAAAGTTTTTAACCTCCTTAGCAGTGTTGTTTGATTTTCATCTTTTAATGGGTGAACTGAAATGTGGAATGGAAGGACGAAGAACTACAAAACTAAATTGTGAATATCATATTGTTCATGATTTTCATAACGAAAAATATACGACCTAGGATTTTCAGCTCTCTTGGGAAAGCTTGTAGTAACTATAAATGTTTCCTTGATTTTATTCCATTGAAGTTTCGTTCTCTGATTAACACTACCTATAAGCTTTTGTGACAAGTCTTGGTGGATTTCATCATAAGTTGAAGGTATTGTTGATTGGTGGATTTCAGAGCGAAACGACAACAGAGTAAGATTTCCTGGTCTAGTTTATTCGAGGATGAGCATTTTCCACAAAACAGAATTTCATGCATTGTTTCCAGTGTAGTGTGATATCCAGACGAAACTGAAAATGGTTCCATTCTGAGGTTGCATAAAGTATCGCCTCCACTAAAATTTCATTGGAAAAAGACAAATTCAGTTGCATTGTTCAAGTCTTAAAGTCTAAACCCTAGTCTCTCTCCCAAATTTCTGTATTAAATAAATAAAATAAAATTTGTCAATGGGTCTAGCCCAATGGAAAGAAGGCCCTGACTTGTAGACTAGTCGTCTCATATTTAAACCCCCATGGCACCTTTGGTAGTGTGCGTGAGTTCCCCTATGGCACCTTTTGTAGTGTGCGTGAGTTGTAGTTTAGCCTATCGCTCGAACTAAAAGTAAAAATAAAAGTCTGAAACTGATGCTGATAGTTATTGCTAACAAGTTATTTGGTAAGATATTGGTGTCGTAAATGTTTTGGAAACAAAAGTTGCCTCCTGTGAGGTGGTTGCATATTGCAACGTCGAATTTTCTCTATTCAACGAAATTAATAATTTGAACTTGATTGCAAACCAAATCAAACTATAGGGCTGGATTTATCAAAATTGAAATGAAAAAAATGAGTGAAACTACTAGGACAAAAAGGGAAAAAGAAACCAAATACAACAGGATGTTCAACTTGAAGTTAATTCGGAGCCCAAGTCTCAAAACTATTTTTCACTTCTGAAAGATAACTTGAGAGAGAGAGAGAGAGTATATTCTTGTACAACAAGAAAAAATTGATACACCACACGTTAAATTTTAAGTTAGTGCGGGCATTTGGAATTAAGAAACACCCAATGACTGAGATGACAAAAATGCTATATGAAAATTCATAACATTTCAGAATATCAGACTTTGTCCTTTAGTTCTGCTATTGGAACATAAATGACAGACTGTTCATGCAAGAGAGATTTATTTGACTTCTTTGCCTTGGCATTTTGAAATTTCAGTAATTTCTGTCTCATATTTTCTAGCCTACCTTTGGCTTTACATAGTCTCTCCATTTCCAATTCTGCAACACGACATCCACCTCCAGCAATAAGGTTGGCCTTCTTCTCCTTTGTTCTTTCTTTCAAAAGCTTCTTCAAGCTCACATTATCACTCAACTCCATTCCATCCTATATGAAAGCAAACCAACACATGAGTCAACTTTATTATTATTCAATTTATCCAACATACATAATTAGGGGTAAATATACTATCTATCTAAAAAAATGATACAATTCTCTCATCTGTCACAAAAGTTCAACAAAAATAAGTTGAGGTAGGCACACAATTTTCTTTACCCTTACTAACACACCGACAAAAATAAAGGTAAGTCGCAACTGTTTAAAAGAAGATTTAAGGCATGTGAAATAGTTGAGGATGACAAAGTGGGGTTGTTCCTGAAGAACTCCATGATACACCAGAATTCTTCCACACAAAACAAAGTTGATGAGAGTAAGAAATGGGGACTGATTGAGATCACAAGTCTGTTGAAGGGCAGTTGATTTCTATCAGTAGGCTGTGACTATCTGTAGGATGCTTAAAGATTTTTGGATAAAAAAGGGAGGTTGCAAATTTACAAAAACTAAAAACTCTTATTCTGAAGGAAAAGATCCAAAATTAAGAAACTAAGCAAAGCTCAAGTCTCACAAGCAAAATAACTACTTCACTATTTTACTGATAAACACGTGGCCACAATGACGGCCAAAACACAGTAACCCTTAAAATAACCATAATACCAATGACCCTGGAATAATAAGAAAATTCCTAATTTTATCTATTATGATAGGCCAAGACCTTGTTTCTCTTTGCAGGTGACCCACATGAAGATCCTTTCTGTTGATTTTTCCTCGAAGGGCTGCTTAATGATTTTGGGTGCTTTCTCCGGAAGGATTTCTTAACATTTCTTGGAGAATGGACCACAGTTTCAGCTAAGAAATCATCTGAATCTGATGCCATGAGATCAGCAGCTTTTTCAGTCACATTTTCATGTGTGGATTCCTTGGAGATTCCAGGAGTAACAGTGTGAAGGTTTGTAGCACTCTCTTCCTGTTGCGCAAAAGATCCATCATACTCTTTGTTGAAAATATTTCCAACAATATACCGTTGATTTTTATTCAGCAGTGAAAACTCAAAGACGCTAAAACAGATAAACGAAAAAAGAAAAAACACAGTGATAGGTATATAAAAAAATACAGAGACTACTAGCTCACCTTTCTGGTTTTGAGGGCTAAGTAACGTGCGTTCTTAAACCATTTACTAACCTGGAAATTGCAACTTAAAAAGGGTTAAAACAATGGAAAATGTAAGAAAAGCATAAGCTTCAATCCTGTATTAATATCCCAGTGACACTGACTTCACAGATAGATACCACAAAATCACGCCTACGCATTTAAATTCTCTGAGACTTGAACCAAAACTTCCAATAAAGTAAAATCCAGAAAGGCGAATGTATTTGACTGGATGAAAAACATATCGGTAACTTTTAAACTAATTTTTTCTCGATCCAATATGGCACGCAGTAAGACTTATAGAGCGGGTTCATCAATCGCCATTACCTTCTCAGGATCTAGTCCCAACTCTTTTGAAAGATTCTCTTTCACATCTCTAGAAGGAAGTTCATTCTCAGAAAACACTTGGCGCAGCTTCTGAAATAGGAAATTACAGCACAGAATTTTAGTCAAGAAAATATCAAGTACTGCCTTCAGATTTATAAATACCTCTGCCTGAAAGCATAAGGAGACAGACAGAGAGAAGGGAGAGTCATGTTCTAATACCTCTACTGCCTTGCGAGGTATTCGGAAACATGCCCTTCTAACTTGAGTATCTGGAGGATGTTTACTTTTCACTTCTGTAGGGGTGACATCTGGAATTCTCTCACTTTCATAGAGAGTCATAAGGGTGCTGGCTGCATCAGATTCCTTTTCTCTCCGCTTTCTTTTAACAGGACCCCAGTCTTCATCATCACTAATTTGTTCATGCAAAGGACCATCTTTTCCAAACATTTCCTTGTAGGGGAAAGAAATATGTATTATACTGTGAATATCTGACCTTTACCTCAAAAAACTGGTGATGTAACAACAAAATGGGGAACTGTAGCCCATAATTTTGCATGAAATAGAAATTTATAATAAACCCCAAAGAGATCTATATTGATTACATTATGATACAAGCATTTCATAGGTTGACAATATATCCAAACAGACTGTTTTATATGCCAAGATGACTGCAAGCAATCAACTGTAGGGGTCAAATTATTGGTTTCTAAGTAATTTCATTTTCTGGAAACTTAGCATTCTCCTTCTGTCAGACCCAAATGTGGCATCCAATTGAAATTAAATCTGTAAAGGTACAAGGAATCAAAGGTCATGCTCTAATTAGAAAATTAGACATTACATTTCTGTTTTCAGACTAGTGTTTTTAGGAGCTTTTCAAAAGACTCAAGAGTCTTCTGTAGCTTTATGTTGTCAATTTGGAGTCCTATTATTAGTAGAAGCAGGGTATAGTTCAAGAGTCAAGTTTCCTTTCTGTTTGTACTTGAGGAAGACATTGCTATCTAGAGTATTCTATATGTCTCTCTCTGCCTACATGAAGTTTCCTCATGTAACCACAAGATGACTAAAATGCACACATTTAATTTTCTCAAAGTCCCACCAATAATTCATCTCTATTCTATTTTCAAAAAAAAAAAAAAAAAAAAAAAACAAAAAATTTGGGCTGTGTACTCACATCATATAACTTCTTATAATCAACACGTCTTCTCTGTCTGCGGCCAGAAACAACTTCCCCATCAGTAGACTCATCAGAACCTACACTGACATCAGTTGACAATTCATCATCTGATGCATTGTCTTCGGTGCCTCCCATGCTGAAGCTGCAGCTGTTCTCGTTCCTTTCTGGATTATAATCATCATCTTCAGAATCATCTGAAGGCCATTCTTCATCTGGGTTTAACAACGAATTCTCACCATCAGGGAAAGCGGCTTCTTCCTTGAAGACATCCTATCCCATGGAGAGAGTAATTACATGAATTACTAAATTCTGAAATCAAAAGTAAATAGTGGGGGAAAAGTTGGCATTTCTAGATGATTCTGGTAATGACTAACCTGCCAACCACAGTCATTGGAAAAGCAGGTCCCAAGATGAGCATTGACTACTTCTAGTATTTCCATTTTACACTCGCAAAATTTGCAAAACCAGCCTTGATCTCCTCGAGGAACTGTAGATTATCAATTAAACTTAAAGTAACCGTTTGCTAACAAAATCTAATTGGTATGTCACCAAAAAGGTCCAAAACAAATTCAGAAAAGGTGAGAAACTTACTATTTTCAGTATCCAAGGGAGGATCCAGACATTTTTGGTGGAATGCAGAATTGCATGTCCCATCACAGAGTATAATATCATTATCGGGGAACGCTTCATTCAACTTGCACTTTGCACAGAATATCTAACAATAACAAAAACTAGTATATAAATAAGCATGCAACCAAGACAATGTGGCAACACCTCATACGAGGTATTATATAAAAGGAAAAACCATTCTTGCTAGCCTAAAACCACAGAACCATTCTTGCAAACCCAAAACCATTTCATCAGTATCCTAGGCTTTGGAGCTGTCTGAAAAGCAAGACCTTAGCCAAGACCGCAAGGATCGCTCATTCTTTAATTCTCAATCTATTGCATGCTTTTGCAAAAGTTTCTAGCACAACTGGTTATTTCAAATGGCCCCTTTCAGCACACATCCACACAAACAGAATGTGCGTTGCTTTATTTTCTTGTTACAATAAATTAGATTCTTGAGAGAGAGAGAGAGAGAGAGAGAGACAGAGACAGAGTCAGAGAGTGAGAGAAACCAAAAGGATAGTAATGACATCTACTTACATGTTCATGATAAACAGATCCATCTGCAGCAATAACAGAATCTGCCATGCTACCCACTGAACTCAGAGAATACAGTTGATGAATAGCATCACGGATTCCAAGCTTACATTTCAATATCTGTTTCTTAGCTCTTTGTAGTTCCTTTTCTGGCTTAATCTTTTCTCGGCTGTGATAGAAATAAAAAATTAAAAGAATTACAACATTGAGCTATTTGCTGAAGAAAAGAGCTCTAGAAAACACACAATCTAATAAAATGATAGAAATTTTAAATTCAATCAAATGATATCAAAGAATTAACTTCCAACACTATCCAGTCGCATCTTTATTACATTCCTCTTAACATAAATACTTATTGTTGAGAAACCAGAGCATGCATGGTTCAAATGGTTACTTTATCAAATCTTCAAAATTTCAATCCTCTCTTTCTAAGTCTAGCTTAAACATTGATAATTAAGTTAATTTTATCATACCTCTGACCCTTCCAACCTTCACCAGAATAAGCATCAATTAGGTTCTGCTCCAGCTTTATTTTAATCAGCAGGTATCTTGTCCTCCTCTGCAAGCGAGAAGTTTCATCTAACTCCACCTTATCCTTTTGTAATTTCTTCTTTCTTCTCCTTTTTATTCTAAGTTTGACTTCCCCATCAGCATTTTCCCCTTTCTTGTCAGAGTCCTTGAATGAGAACTTCTCATCCTGAAGTTTCACAGAAGACAGCTTTTTGGAAGAATTTGTATCATGTACCTTATGAACTCCTTTTCTGCTCATCAACTTTTTATCAGTATCATTATTCCTAGACCCCTTCCTTGTAGAGTCAGCACCTCTCTTCTTCGACAAGCATGAAGCAATAATAGTTTTGGACCTTGGCTTTATTTTTTTAACATGGGAAACTTTGCCACCTTTTCTAAATTTTGGTGATGAAATTAGCTTTGCCACAGAATTGGAATAACGAGGTTTTCCTGACTCCTTGAGGGATGACTTTTTTCCAAGACCACGCATTCTGCTAACCAATGTATCAATACTGAAAATCCAAACACAAAATGGGTTAGTATTAACTTTTAAAGATAGAAAAGAAAAAAAAAGGACCAGAAACAATGACAGGATAGAGCAGAGAAAAGTTTTACAGCACAAAATTGACATATAATACGATAGAAAAATCTCAAGAGTTATCAGGTTAATTTAGTTTTGCAGAGTTTATATGTTTTAATTGCTGGCATCCTCTACTTCAAACATTTTTAATAAAGTTTGTCTCTGCATTGAAATTCTGGAAAGAATATATGATAACTAGATGAATAAAGTGCCCTCTTGGCCAAGTGAAGTTAATTACTGGATACAAAAGAACAGCTTCAAGAAAGAAAAGACAGTGCAAATTAGCCAAGAAAAAGATGAAGTCAAATTCGATCGTCTTTCCTGCAAAGAGGGCACCTTCTTTCCTCAGCTGATATGGAATTGTCACAAGTGTGAGTAATGTGCGTAGATATATCATAACAGATTACTAAACAAAGCAATGAAACATAATGTCATCTCAAAAGAGACAAGTCATTGTAAGGCGACTTCTTTTGTTAGAAGCAGAAGCTCAATGCAAACTCACAAGAACAGTGATCTCGTGCCTCCCAATTGGAGGATTTGATTTTGGAAGCTCAGATCACAACATAACAAAAACTGGAACAGAGCGCAAAAGATTCAAGCTTCAAACCAATTTCAGTCAAGTAAGCAAATTGAGAGGTAAAGGCAACATGGGAAGCTCACCTGAAAAAGAATAGAGATCTATGAACTGCTGGGCTTTGAAGCTGCTACAAAACATACATATATACACGTATACATTCATATATATAAGTAAAGAAGTATTGGAATTGTCGAGTTATTGATGGGTTTTGGATTAATTGCTCCAAGAATTTCGAATTTTGAAAAAATTTGGGTTCTTGGGGTTTTCCCCAATGGTGCTCTCTGGGCAGTTTCTGCTCTCCTCCCCGAAGCGCCACCCAACGATCTCCCTCTCTCTAAAAGTCCTGTCTATTTATAGTCTTCTTCATTTTGGGAATGATCAATCAATCATATGTGTCTAGTAAGTTTCTGTTTTTGAATCGATGAATTCTTGTACAAAGAGGATACAAATCTGTTGACCAAAAAAAAAAACGGATACAAATCTGTTATGATTCAGGCATCCCTTTTCTCGCTACACTAGAAAATCAAAAAAATCAAAAAAAAAATTCTTGGAGCAATGTCTATATATAGAATGTATAGACAATAAGCCCCCACCCTTTTGTCTATTTTAACTGCATTTTCTGTTTGGTTTGTTGCTTGACTTTCTTTCATGCCTTTTCTCAAAAATAAAATTTTCTTTCATGTCTTTGTGTTTTTATTTATTTTTTATTTTGCTCGATTCACTGTTTTTTCATGTATTTGAATGACTTTAACTGAAATAATTAAAGGGTGTATAGCTAAATATTCTCTTGTTTTTCATAATGCGAGATTTGTTTTTTGGGGGAGTACAACATATTCAACATGGCCTCATTTGAGGGTATTTTAGTCTTTTTATTTATTTTTAGTGTAACCTGTTCTTCTTGGTCCCATAAGGAAAAGTTATATACCCAATAGTACAATATATTATGTAAATTGTTAGGTTCCATTTGAATGGAAGGATTATAAAGAAAGGATTTGGATTTGACAACAATGCTAAATTTGCTATAAAAACAAAAACTATATTAGATTAAATGTATTTGAAATAACTAGATGTTTAATTTTTAAAATGACTATGCAATCTAAGGAATCATTTGGAATCCATTTGTTTTCTTCCTTTCTTTCTTGTCTAAATTTAGGCATACATGGATTGTAATAGACTAAACAAACAGTTTTACTTTATAATCGCATCTAAATCCATGGACTTGGAATTCATCTATCCAAATGAAGTCTTATTGTTTTGTTATATTTGAGGAGACCGAACTCTTTAAACTATACCTCTTGAGTATGTGGTATAGATTGCAATTCTAACAATACAAGCGTACTAAATTGTCTAATTATACCTTTTATTGTTTTGCTCATGTTTTTGGGTCAAGGAATGTAATACGTTGAGATATGCTACGGTTAGTCGCTATCGGGACAAGAATTTTGTCAATATGAGAGTAGCAGATTGTGAGTTAAGAAACCCTTTTTTGCTATTTAGTAGGCTATAAGAAAAGCAGGAGCTAATATAATTATCTTTGGCCCAATTGGATGTATGAATTTGACAAAACAAAACTAAGTGTGGGCGGATGCCTCAACAATTAAATTTCAACCGCATACGCGCGGGCGGCTGATGGTAGAAAACTTCCTACTACCTTTGTTTGTTGATCGTTATTGGCAATAGACTTCAAACATTTAGCATCACCACCAACCCCAACAGGAAGTTCCCATTAGTGATGAATCTTATACAAAGATTATGAGGTAGACTGGGGAGGTTGGATTCTAGATTTTATTTAAATGTTTGATGTTGCGTAGGAATGTGCTCAATTTGCCCGTAATGATTTTCGACACAAAAATTCATCTTTCCCTCTGTTCCCCTGAATACTCTTGATTATATTGGCAAGAGAATTGGTGCATAACTCAGAGGGTTTAGCAATTGATGGGTATGATATGCTACAAAACCACAATTTCTGACCACAAAATTGATGGGTGTGATTAACTGGTGGGTGTGATTAATTGATGGGTGTCCTTACAATTTAATCACAACAATAACTGCTACAACAAATACACATCAACTACCACATCATGTGGTCAGAAATGCAATCTTCTAGCAGAACAATGAAAGCATCAAGTGAAACGAAAAAGATTGCCTTGTGCCAACTTCCCAGCCTCAGAATGCCAGGACCAAAGTAGAACAATGAAAGCATCAAGTGAAATACATTTTGTATAAACCCTTCAAAAATTAGACAGACTGCAAAGGATTTCACCTCCAACCCACATTAATACTAATGTAAATGAAGGCACAAAGACAAATCATTTTTCGATAACAAAATCAGCAGCAGAATACATTGAAGGGCAGAAGTTGTTTATTACTAACAACTCATTCAATGGTCAAATTACAAAAGTAATAGGCATGATACCCAATGGCCAAGTAAATTTTATTGGAGAACCAACACCCAAAGCGCTCATTAACCTGCAAAATTTATAAGTGAAAATATTATTTCCAGATAAATAAAAGACAAACTAGCAAGGAACAAAGGAACCAAGAGGCGGAGAAGAGTGCTTTCAGCAGCACAAAGAACAAGGATATATTGTCAGTCGTGCAGAGTCATATATATATAGATGGAAATAAAGACGCATTTTCTAGCCTAGTCAAATATGGTCATCAACAACATATAGGTCAATTCCAGCTTAGTAAACTAAGGACTTCAATCTTTTCAGTGCAACCCTTGTTTCAACAAACATATTTGGCGCAGTCATTGCAGTGTTTCTAAAGAAATAATTAGGTGGAGAAAATTCTTAAAGTTCACATTTCTATATCTAAATATGTAAATTCTCTAAGTGGATGGGCCACTTTTTTAGAAAGAGTAGAGGACATTGTATATCATCCTGTAATCAAATTCAATAAATTCAGAGCAAACAAAAAGAGAACCTCAAGAAGGCCTCATTGTAAGAACTTGGGAGAAAAAAAAGAAAAAAAAAACTTCACAAGTGTCGTTAACAGATAAAACTGTTGCCAATTCAATGTCCTAAGTAACTCAACAAGATTGTGTACCAAATGAATGACATATGCACTAGGTCATGTAGGTATGTTCCTCAATCAATTTCCAAACTTTTTTTTCACAAACCAACGGGAAAATGACTAGTGTATGTACATTTTCACTAGATAGAGCCTAAACACTAGAGTTTAAACATGAGAAAATTAAAGATGAGAACAGACAGGAGTACATTGCAATGAGAAATAGGGCTAATTACTATATTGCCTTAATTTTGATATTTATTATCAAACTTATTAAAGATGAAAATGGTATAAATGGTACTTTACACACTCTGATTGACAAAAAGTGCTTTTTTAGTAACAGTAGATATAACCAAGTTGAAGAGAATTACATGAAAAAGCAGCTGAAAGAAGAATACATCCTAAAACTATATGCTAAATGGACTGAAGCTCAAAGAGGCAGGAGTAAATTGAAGTCTTACATATGGACATAGCATAGCCTAATCGCTTTGACTCAACTTAAACCAAACCTCAGTTTGAGATGCAAAACTAAATCCAACTCTAACAGAGTACAATAAGACCTTGAGAGAGCGCATTTGTGTTTAAGGAGTATAAGAACTATGATATCTAACCTACTACATAATGGGATTACATAAGGCATCATGCACACTCTTAAACAGCCAACACAAAACATATGATTTCCTTTTTATCTATTTCATTACAGATTGAAGAATTATGATTTCAAATCCCTACGCAATTTTATTTTTAAAATCAACAATATATTAAGTTCATTGAAGCCAAATAAGATAGGCGCAAAAGTAATATTCTGTGATGATTGCTCCCCATTTACCAACGCAAATATGCAATTCCATTAATTAATATCAGAATGTTAACCCACAAAAGTATGAAAATAATATACACAAAGCAAGAGGTACTCTCTTCCGGCCATCAAGCTCCACCTTCAAGCAAACAATGGTGGAAAACTATTTCATTGCTCACCCATTTATTACGACAAATAATCAAAGATTGATAGACAAAAATATGTTCACTACATTATCACCCACTAAGCCAACATGCAAAAGCTCACCTACTATCAAATCTATAAATTATCACACCTTCTTCAATACACTGAGATCAGAGAAACAAGTAAAACCCAATCATGAATCAACAAAAATCTCCCACCAGAGAAGATATCAAAAAGCCAAACCCAAGGACCACAAAAACATACATTGAAATGTTTACAAACAAAACCCTCAAGTCAAATAAACATCTTCCAATGACCCATTTGAAAACACAAATAAATACGGAAAATAAACTTCATCTATTATCAGCTAAATCTCCAATGACCCATTTCAACACACCTATACACATTTTTTGAATTTTCAATCATTGAATCCTTGATCCATTAAATAAAAATAAAATAAAATAAACCAATCACGAAAGTAAAACGACTAATATGAATAAACAAAAATATATTTATGAATTGACTATACCAATTGAGATCAATGGCCATGCTCCTTGGCGTGCTGCTGGTGCTCGAGGTGGCGACGCTCCTCAGGAAGAGCGACGAGGTAGGAAAAGATCATGCCCCCGAAGCAGACATGGAAGAGAGGATCGACGGAGCTGGTCTGGATGTACTTGGCGTGGTAATTGTCCAAGCCTCTCTGCACCGTCTTCTTCGCGTAGTCGACGGACAGCATCGGCTTCACATAGCTGGGCAATTCCTTCACCTTCAACCCTTTGATCTCGCTGTAGAATCTCCTCAACGCCATTTGTAATGACACCCTGAGAGAGAATTGGAAACCCTAACCCTAGAACTCAAAGTAGCAAGAGGAGGAAATGAGGAGTTCGAGCAAATGAGAGATTGGAGGAAGAGAAAGACGTAGCCGGTGAGATTCAGACCGAGAGAGTTTTGTATGATAAGGGACCTTTGTTTGGGTTGGGCCGAGTAAAGGTTTGGGCCTGGTATTATTTGACCAAGTTGGGCATTTTGGTCCTTGTATTTTGTTGGTTTTTCTATTTTATTTCTGATTTGGTGATTTTTGTTTTTCTACCTTATTAAGGCTAGGGGTGGCAATTTCGGACACGACCTGATACACGACTCGAAACCCGCACGAGAAATTAGCGGGTTTAACCTGCATGATAAAAAAACAGGTCAATTTCGGGTCAACCCATTTTGACCCGTTTAATAAATGAATGGGTTTCGAGTCAACCTGCTAACCCGCTATAATACATGTCTAACCCATTTATTAAACGGGTCGTGTCAATCTGTTTAATACACGCCAACCCACGAAAAAATGAAGAGAAATGTAGAGTTCAACACGCACACAAGGGGTTTCACAACCTACACTACCCTCATTCCTCTCAAACACTTTATTCACCATACTACATACAACTTTGTGATTATATACCATGCCTTTTGATATTTATAATGTTTCCTTTTTCTTCTTTTGTTTTCCGTCTATCTTCTCCTCTCTTTTTTTCTTTTCTTTTCCTTCTCTCTTTTTTTTTCTTTTTTTTTTCTTCTCTTTTCTTCTTCTTCTCTTTTTTTTTTTTTTTTTTTTTTTTTTTTTTTTTTTTTTCTTCTCTCTTCTCTCTTCTCTCCTCTTTCTCTGTCTCTATTTTTTTTTCTTTTCCTTCTCTCATCTCTCATCTCTCTATCTTTTTTTTTCTTTCTTTTCCTTATATTTCTCTCCTCTCTCCGTTTTTTATATTTAAATTTTTTCAGTTGTGAGTTTTGTAATAAGCATGTTATTATTTATGAACCAGCTACACAACTCGAAACCCGCATGATAAAAGATGACCCGAACTCGACACAACACGTTTATTAAATGGGTTGGGTTCGGGTTGAGCATTTTTGACACGTTTATTATCCCGACACGACACGACCCATTGTCAGCCCTAATTAAGGCCTTTAAATGATGCCTTATCTCTTAACCATTTGATAAAAAAATTTAATTTAATACAATCAAATTGATTAGCCGTTGATAAGATCCTCGCTATAGAATGACTCCGTATAGGTGATTTTTGACGGGCCTCCGAAAATTAGACAATTAGGAAGATGAAATTGCATTATAGGATGAGCTTAACAAGGTGATTTGTGTTGCCTCAAAATCCATATGGTGTGCATTCAAAATTTTTATAGATAATCCTATTGGCTTAGTCCCTTTTGTTACATTTTAAGAACTCCTCTTTAGAGATACATTTTAACCCATTTTATCAAAAATCTATACCTATGGCCCAAGAGAATGCTCCAAATCGCTCTTTGGAAATTCCTTTTTAATTAAGAGGGGATATTTTGGTGTTTCTAATTAGACCCTTTCTAGTTAATTCTTAAATCATGTTTACTTACCATCAATGAATATTCGAAGAAAATGAATGATTTCAATTTTTAACTTCACCAACATTTATTGACACGTAAGGAATGAAAAATATTTTCAATGAGACTTGTAAGGAATTGCTATCTAATTTATTAAGTTCCGGCATATTAAATGATGGCCAAAATATTTGTCCAATTTAATTGAAAGAATTCAGTCTAATTCGACTCACCAAACGTGACCTTTGGCAACATCTCTTGTTTTTTTATTTTTAATATTATGATTTTTACTTTTAATGATTAGAAAGGAAAAAAAATGAGAGTAGACAGAAAAATGGTGATCAGTCACATCAGAAGCAAAGAAAAAAGAAGAAGAGAGAGGATAGGGAAGGGAAAAAAGGAGTATAGAGCAAAGAAAAAGAAGAATAATGGAATTTCCCCCAGGCCATCCCATTGCCACCTAATCTTATGAGATTTGTAAGTGGTGTTGTAGGTGGTGGTTCACCATATGCTTCCAGCCTGTCCTCTCATTCTACAATCTCACCAGCCTGTACTGGATCTCCCAAAAACTTGAGATTCTAAATTACCAAAATACCCATCCTTTCCCTCCACCAAGTCATAAAAAACTATGGGTATTTCAGTACTTCGCATACAAGTAAAATACCCGCCATTTTGTATTCTCAAATCAAACCCATAGACAACAATAATATTCATGAAATATTCTGGTGATTTATAGTTCAAAATCAGCAGACAACATAGAGGAAAAAAAAAAAAGTTTGGCAAATTAAAAAAGAAAAAAAAAACAGAAGGAGGGGGGTTGTAGGGATTAAAACTACAAAAATGCCCATATAATTATAGTCCTTCCTGTTGCGCACATTTTGGAGCCTTGGAGGGGAGAGAGAGAGAGAGTCGTTGGTTGTTTTTGTTGTTGGAACGACTCGGTTTCAGAGAACAAGAACATCTTCAGCACCATGATCTCCTTCTCCTCTCTATCTCTAGCCATGAATTGAATCTCTCTAGGCCAACACAAGAAAAGGTGTTGGTGTTCTTGAGGAAAAAAAAACCAATTATATATATATATATATATATATATATTTTAAAAGAACAATTTGATGGGTACGTTCCAGAGCTTTAGGAAGGCCTATGGAGCTCTGAAGGACTCTACCAAGGTTGGCCTCATCAAGGTCAACAGCGAATTCAAGGTACCAAGAAGGAAAAAAAATTGAAAAAGAAGCAAATTTGATTGATGGGTTTTGTTTCTTGAGCTCTGTTAATGTCTAGCATTTTGGTTTTTGATTGTTTGTTTGATGAAATGTTGGTTTTGTTGGAAGGATTTGGATATTGCCACGGTGAAGGCCACCAGTCACGTTGAGTGCCCTCCGAAGGAACGCCATGTTCGAAGTGAGTTTACATCTTTTTCATTTGATTTTCTACATTTATGATTTTGTGTTTGGAATGATGTGAGGATTTGAATTTGCTTGACAATGGTTATCAAGATTTGTAATTGTGGTAATTTTCCTTGCATTTTCTAACAGAATGTTTGTAGTTGTATTTTCCATTTCTGTTTTGAATTCCGTTGTCTAAATGCCTTGCATTCCTTGCACTAATGATCTTTCCTAATTCAGTCTCATTCTCATACCTGATTATTTTCTTTGGGGGGTTTTGTTTTTGTTTCCCTGCATAGAGATTTTCTCTGCAACATCTGTGACACGTCCACGGGCAGATGTGGCATACTGCATTCATGCTCTGGCCAAGAGATTGTCCAAGACTCGGAGCTGGATTGTATGTCCTTAATTCTTCTTCTTCTTCTTCTTCTTCTTCGTATCATAGTGTTTGTTCTTAATTGAAACAATATGTAAATTTGGCTCAAGGTCCAGGAGGCTTCAAATTCTTATAACTGATACGAATTGGTTTTGTAGCAGTTGCAAAAAGTTAGCATGAAAACAAGCTCAAAAGAACTGATGTGATAATGCAGTTGCAAACATGTTATGACTTGGTTCCTTAAATGTAGCAAATCACTTACCTAATGACAAGTTGACAAAATCTGCAGGTTGCCATAAAGACATTGATAGTTATTCATAGAACATTGAGAGAGGGTGATCCTACATTTAGAGAAGAGCTTCTAAACTATTCTCAGAGAGGACACATTCTCCAAATTTCCAATTTTAAAGATGACTCAAGTCCCCTTGGTAAAATGCTTTTACCTTCCATGGCATTTTTTTTATGTAACATGTTGCCAATATTGTAACAGTCTCTTCTTAGACCGAATTCTACCTTGCAGCTTGGGATTGCTCTGCTTGGGTTAGGACATATGCCCTCTTTCTAGAAGAACGGCTGGAGTGTTTCCGGGTTCTGAAGTATGACATTGAGTCGGAGCGTTTGACAAAAACATCACCAGGATCAACAAAGGTGTGGTTTGTGCTTGTCATTTCTCACACTGAATTTCATCATCATCTTTAGCATAACAAAGATACTATTAACTCCACTAGGTACATAGTAGAACACGAACATTGGCTGCCGATGAGCTGTTGGAGCAACTACCTGCACTGCAGCAACTTCTTTACCGCCTCATGGGCTGCCAGGTAATAACTTAATATTGATACAGAACACCAAATCTGGTTTGGTTCTTTATAGTCAAATACTTTATGTTGATCCATGACAGTTTCTCTTATTGAAACATTTTGTTCCTTTGGTTGGAATTTCTAATTTGTTCTTATTTTGCAGCCTGAGGGTACAGCTTTTAACAATTACCTCATACAATATGCCTTAGCTCTGGTATGCATGATACCAATCTCCATTTTTCTATGATCAGAGTGTGAGAGTGTCTCTACATGCCTTTATTGAAAACTGCTTTATGCATCACATACTTTGTAAATTAGGACATGAAATTCATGAGATTTATGACTTTTATAGTTAATTTCCAAGTACGATACACGGGCCCTGAACCATTGACAGAATTTCTGTCATTACACTGCAGTAATTTAAGCATGTTATGTCATAGAATCCCAAATTGCTCCAATACGGTCTGTAAGGGTACAGTTTATGCAAGCTTTCATAACTATTCTTTATTGTTAAGGCCATAACATCCTTGGGAAAACTTAATATATGCCTTATCACAAGTTGCTTCTGGGTTTCAACATTGTCCTTTTCCATGTAGGTTTTAAAAGAGAGCTTTAAAATATATTGTGCCATCAACGACGGAATTATAAATCTTGTTGACATGGTAAGACTATTAGATTCAGTTCTCATGTTTCGTTGAACTGAATCCGTTGTTAAATGATGCTTTCTCTTTTTAATTTTTTTCAATAATACCAGTTTATGTTACATGTTCCTGCAGTTCTTTGATATGTCAAGACATGATGCAGTTAAAGCTCTCAATGTTTATAAAAGAGCTGGCCAACAGGTATACAGTGGTACTTTTTTTGGAATCTATTGTATGAAAATATGCACTTCTGTAAATTGCTGGATCAGCCCCTCAAAAATTGTTTTTCCTTTATTGAACTACAGGCTGAAGCCCTAGCTGATTTTTATGAATATTGCAAGGGTTTGGATCTTGCTAGAACTTTTCAGTTTCCAACATTGAGACAGGTTCCATTTGGCCTCAGTGGTATATTTAAGTTGACTCCACTACATGGTCTCTCACAAATTTTCTTCTCTGCCCCAAACAGCCACCTCCATCCTTTCTTGCAACAATGGAGGAGTATATAAAGGAAGCGCCGCAGTCCGGTTCTGTTAACAAGAGACTGGTGAGATAGTTTCCATAATTTCTTTTTCTGTCTCAGAATTTGACATAAAAATTAAATGAAAATAGAAGGTTGCTATAATTTCTGCCAAGTTTCTGATAATTTTGTTCTGAATATAGGAATACCAGGAGACAGACCAGCAGCCTCAGAAACCTGAAGAACCTCCTCCTCCTCCAGAGCCTGAAAAACAAGAAGAAGAAGTTGAGGAGAAAACGGAGGAAGAGGAAGAACCCCAACCTAAGGAAGAGGTAGTTGAACCTCCCCCTTTGATATCAACGGACGAGACTGATCTTCTGGTACGTTATGCACAAGTACTTCATGTTTTCTCTGATGCCAATTTTATGAAGTTCTGCAATTCATGTTGTCTTTTGCCTTTTCTTTGTCCAGGGTCTAAGGGAAATAAATCCAAAAGCTGCAGAAATTGAAGAAAGCAATGCCTTGGCTCTTGCAATAATTCCACAAGGTAGGTTTCCATTGTCCATGATATTTGATTTTGAGGAAATTCTACACATGCCTTCACTGTGGAATTTGTTTCATACATCATACTATTTGTACATTCGCAGGGAACGAACAACAATCTGGAGCAAGTTTCAATGATCTTGCTGGGACTTCAGGCTGGGAGCTAGCACTGGTGACCACACCAAGCAACCATACAAGCCAAGTGCCCATGGACAAGAAGTTTGTTAGTATTATTTGCTGTTCATTTCATTAAGCTAAAGCTTTTTCATTTCATTCTTCTACCCTTTGGTTTGTTGATGAGCATTGGTTTCATTTTCGGGTCAGGCTGGTGGCTTTGACAAGCTATTACTTGATAGCTTGTATGAAGATGAAGGTGCCAGGAGACAGATACAGCTCCAGAACGCAGGCTATGGCTACGGTGCAACGAGCTTGCATAACCCGTTTGAACAACAAGCACAACATCCTGTGCAGGATCCATTTGCAATGTCCAACAACATAGCACCCCCAACCAACGTGCAAATGGCGCTAATGGCTCAACAACAACACCAACATCAGCAAATCCTGCAGCAACAGAACCAGCAATATCAACAGCAGCAGAACATGATGATGGTGCCTCACCCTTATTATTCTCAATACCCCCAACAGATGCAGCCCCCGGGTTCTTCGAACCCGTTCGGAGATCCATTCAGCTTCCCTCCTAGTTCAACGCCACACCAGGGAAACCAACACCTAATATAGAGGTCATTTGTTTCATGATTTAATTCCAGCTTATTCTTTGATTCTTTGGAGTAGTGTGAGTTTGAGATGCTCATTCTTTGTTTTACTCTGTATATTGTTTTGGAGGGCTATTGACAATGGAATGCATACAAATTGATGTGTTAATTTCATAAAACTTTTGCTTATTGTTAACAGTTATCAGAAGTCACACGTGTATAAAAAAAAACAGAGTGATGGTTTGATTTACATGGATAACGCCCAATAACCAATGCAAGTTCTACAATTTTTTATTATTTACCAAGCATGTGAGGTTTTGGCAGAAAATTGGATGGAAATAACGCTAAAGACGAAATTGAATATTTATAATGTGTTTGAGTGATGTATAGGATACCGGTGAACTGAGTACTTAAGTAGTTTAGAACATCCATAGTGGGGGGTGTATTTTCGGGGGTGTAAAGCCACTTTTACATTCCCTTTACACCTCCGGGGTTGTAAATGTGGTTTTTGCTCTAATGGGGAAGATGTAAATTTAAATATGTATAATTGATTTTGCTCACTTTTGTCCATTTTTTCTCACTTTTTCTCATGTAAGCCCCACCTGCAAAGGATGTAAAAAAGGATGCACATGTGCATCTAAATTTGCATTTCACGATTGTGATGCAAATTTACAATCATTTACATCTCCCCATTGAGGGTGATTCCGATCACAAATGGTGTATATTTAACATACACCCCATTATACAACCCCCCACTGGAGATGCTCTTAGTGGAAGCGAAAATTGTTTGTGCAAATATCTCGGGAGAATATTCGCTTGAAGATCCTTTACCTTTTGAACTTCTCTCTCTCTCTCTTCCTGTAAAATCAAACAGGAGTAAAAGACCACACCCGTGGGGTGTTGGCCAAAGCCCTCCTGCCTAAGTTAGTTCGATTGTATATAGGAGAAAACAATAGCTAAAAGAGGGTATTGAGTTTTCTCTATGGGGAGAACTGGGTGGCTGGAGCCGTGTGTGGGGTGGCAGTTAGTTGTGTGGGAGAGATGAGAGTGGAGCGGACGACGGCTAGGGATGCCGACAGCCGTCGACTAGGAGAGAGAGAGAGTGGAGTTTCTCAGGTGTTTTATAGATTGAATCAATTAGGGATTTGATTGGGATCAAATCACTTAATTGATGATGTATCTCCAAAATAGGATAATACCATAATTAGGTGATTTATCTTTTAATTGGTGATTATATTCCCAAATAAAGATAATATCCCTAGAGATATTCTTCTTGTCCACGTGGCGCTTTGTGACTAGAAGCCGGATTATTTGCTCCCACAAAAACAATGGAAAACAGAAGATTGAACAAATAAAGATAGGTCTGGAATCACTCCAGGAGTTTTGGCTTCACACCAAGAAGTTTCCAATCTCTAGAAAATAAACTTTTCTTAATATCTCAACAACTCAACTCCAATAATGAATTGCATAGAAGGGGTATTTATAATAATCTAACAGGTTAATCGTTTTATTAGTCCTTGAATTTAAACCCGATTTGTATTTGAGTACCTCAATTTCCAAAATGGTTCCTGTGGTCCTTTAACTTTGGTTTCGTTAGGACAAATGGTCCTGCGGTCAATTTTGTTAATTTTTCTGTTAAGTGCAAAGACAAAATGGTATTTTTGTATCAAAATTGATTAAAATATGAATAAATAAATAAATAACTATAAAATTAAAATTAAACTCTCTCTCTCCCCCTCTATCCTGATTTCTACTCCCCCTCAACTTGATTTTTCTATTCTTTTTTCGGTTTTTTATTTGATTCGATTTTATTGTTAGTTTAAAGATATTCATTTTTTTAATATAAAAATAACATTTTACCCTTGCATTTAACATAAAAAGTTAACAAAATTGACGGAGGAACCATTTGTTCAAACAAAACTAAAGTTAAAGGACCCCCACATGTAATATAGTATGGCCGTATGGTATACTATTTTGTTTAAACAAGGACCCCTACCAATTAGCCGCCACGTGTCAAAACTACTCTATTTAAATAAATAAAAAATTGTATAGCCAAACGGCTGTACTATTTTTAAATTTTTAAAGAGGACCCTCTTGCGACATGTGTCAAAAATAAATTTTTTAAAAAAATCATAGTAGCGCCGCCCGGCAAGACTATTTAAATGCATTATATTCAAAGGTATAGCCGCACGGATATACGATTTAATAAAACAAAATTAAGAAAAAAAGGACCCTCCTAATTGCATTAGTTTGTACTTTATACATATTAATTTGCTAATTTCAACATATCCAAGGTAGATATTAATCGTCCACTATATAATATTGTAATATAATTTTTATAACATGTATTATTCTTATTCAATAGTATGTGAGAATTATTTGTATAATACGTGAATTTTGTGTGTCTTACTACAAATTTTGTAAAGAATGCGTGTATTAAACGTTAGAAATACGTATGTATGTGTACAACCACATTTTCATTTTAAAAAACGTGAGACGTGTATAGAACACGAATGTATTATTGAACAATATATATGTATGTGTATAATAGAGTATTAAACTTGAAAGTGCTAAATTCTTGTTCAATAAATATATATATCTCTCTATATATATATATATATATATGTAAAAGACTGTAGCCACTAGTCTATATTATGTATTGAAGACAATTAAAAAAAATAGTGGAGCCGCACGGCCATACTATTTCCTGCTTATAAAAAAGAGTACAGACCAACAGCCCTTAGGTGCCCACTAGTATAGCCGTCCGGCTATACTATTTTTAAATACAAGGTCCCCCACCACTTAGCAGCCGCGTGTCAAAACTGCTCTATTTTAAAAAAAACAGAGTATAGCCGTTCGGCTGTACCTTTTTTAACTTTTAAAGGGGACTGTCTTGCTTCACGTGCCAAATTTTTTTTTGGAACAGTTCGTAGTATAGCCATCCGGCTATACTATTTAAATGCATTATATTCAAAGGTACAGCCGAACGGCGACACTATTTAATGAATACAAAATTAAGAAAAAAGACCCTCCTAATTGCATTAGTTTGTACTTTATACATATTAATTTGCTAGTTTCAACATTTCCAAGGTAGATATTAATCGTCCACTATATAATATTGTAATATAATTTTTATAACATGTATTATTCTTATTCAATAGTATGTGAGAATTATTCGTATAATATGTGAATTTTGTGTGTCTTACTACAAATTTTGTAAAGAATACGTGTATTAAACGTTAGAAATACATATGTATATGTGCAACCACATTTTCTTTTTAAAAAACGTGAGATGTGTATAGAACACGAATGTATTATTGAAAAATACGTACGTATGTGTATAATAGAGTATTAAACTTGAAAGTGCTAAATTCTTGTTCAATAAAAAATATATATATATATATATCAAAGACTGTAGCCACTAGTCTATATTATGTATTGAAGACAATTAAAAATAAAAATAAAAACTATTTCCTATTTATAAAAAAGAGTACGGACCCACGGCCCTTTGGTGCCCACGTGTAATATAGTATAGCCGTTCGGCTATGCTATTTTTATAATACAAGGTCCCCCACCAATTAGCAGCCGCGTGTCAAAACTGCTCTATTTTTAAAAAAACAGAGTATAGCCGTCCGGCTGTACCTTTTTTTACTTTTAAAGGGGACCGTCTTGCTTCACGTGTCAATTTTTTTTTGGAACAGTTCGTAGTATAGCCATCCGGCTATACTATTTAAATGCATTATATTCAAAGGTACAGCCGCACGGCTACACTATTTAATAAATACAAAATTAAGAAAAAAGGACCCTCCTAATTGCATTAGTTTGTGCTTTATACATACTAGATGTCGGTTTCAACAGTTTCATATTTTAATCCAGTGCGTGTGATAAATCGTTGTCTTAGAAGTTTTCCTTTATTGCCCATATTTTTCTAGACATCCATCTTAGCATTTTTTTTTCTTTTGTAGCGTGTAAACTGCTAAGATGGATGTCTAGAAAAATATGGGCCATAAAGGAAAATTTTTAAGGCAACGATTTATCACATGCGTGCGATTAAAATATGAAACTGTTGAAACGGACATCTATACAAATACAATTGTGAAAAAATATTTACGAAATTTTGTAAGTTGCGCGTAGCACTCGTGATTAAAAAAAGGCCTCTCACAAGCGGAAGTGCGTGCAGGGAGGCTAGTCTAATAAACTTTAGGAGCTAGGGGGATTCTTATTCAATTAATTACCCACACGTTAATCTATATATATATATATATATAAATATTTACATAAGAGGAAGACATGCAACGATCAAGACCACTTGCGCCACTCATTCCTCTCTAATTGATCTTTCACTTTTTCATTGTCAATCTATACATAAATAACGTGAGATGAGACCAAACTTAAACATATAGTTTTAAATTTGTACTAATCAAATTTTAGCATAATTTGGGATATGTATACTCGCCTTCAATTTTGATAGTTTATCCTTTGCTACTTGCCTAAATACTTATAATTTAAAATAAAAAAAACTTAATTAAGGGGATTAAATGGGTAATTTAGTTTAAATTAATAGAATATAACACTATAATATATCGAATCTATGTATATAAATGAAAATTTTATTACATATTTCACTGAAGTCTAGATTACCTACATTTTTGTCTTCAATAATGCATTGTGTATACGATATGTTGAGTGAAATAAATGCGTAACAATTGTCTAATATCGATGATATGTTTTGTCATCAATCCGCGAGTGCGAGAGGCTTTTATTTAATCACACGCACTACACACGACTTACAAAGTTTCATGAATATTTTTTTGCAATTATATTTATATAGATATCAATTTATACACGTGATTAAATAAAGCAATTATTGAAATGGACATCTAGCAAGATACAATTGCAAAAACATAAAAAATAAAAAATTTGTAAGTCGCTCATAGTGTGTGTGATTAAGAAAAAGCCTCTCACACGTGTTTCCAAGCACGCAGAAAGGCTAGTCTAACCAATTTTAGCAATTACGGCGATTGAACTGGTGTTATTGCTTTAGAGGATGAATTGGAGTTGTTGCTTTAACTTTGAACAATTGATTAAAACAAAAGTGAATTTGAAGTGGATATGATGAAAGTGACATCAATACTATCCAAAATTAATAGGAACATCTCCAATGGAGGTAAGAAGAAGAAGAAGAAGAAGAAAACGTGTAGACAATTTTGAAATGCAAAGAATTAATAAACATCCAACTCCTATGGAGTTGTGGCAAACAATTTGACATACCAAGCTAAATAAAAGGAAAATACTACAGACTCGCACCCTTTATCAATAATTGATATCCTAAGTAGAAAAATTAGTATCTCCACCATCCACTTTACTCTCTTTGGGTACTCTGCAGTGGCATCACAACTTGCCAACTCTGTGCATCCTCTTAGATAAAACCAAAGACAAAAAACATTAACAAAACCAATCATTCTAAAAAGTCAGAGAAATAAAAGAGAAGGATGAAACTTTACCTATTATATATGTGCATGGCAATGATGTTGAGTATCAACATATAAATTGGTTCGGGTGGTGGGATACACGCAACAACTAAATTGGTTGAAGCATGCCACATTGAAAGTGAGTATCCAACAACAGTTTTGGTAACCAAGATAAACTAAACTATGGAAAATAGGTTTGTACAAATATGCTAAGAAATATCACTTACTCTAGGCATTCTCTCTTGCAATATACACATACTCAAATTTTATAAAAAAATCATAAGAAATGTTCCACTGAATAGCATCAAATTCACTTTAAAAGAAAATAAAAAATTTGTCATAGAAAGAGACTGAACAGAAATGTCAAAAGAAAAGGGCCAGAAGACTCACAACTCAATTAACAATATTTCATACAACAATTTAACTATGAGCTTATATATTCAAGGAGAATAAATCAACAAAAATGTGTGAAGCGCGTAAACTAATAATGGAAAAAAGAAGGAAAAAAACTCTTGAGGGCGTTGTTTAATACTTCAATTAATAGGAAGACGCTTAAACCCCATATATACCTGTAAGCCATCATTGTTAAGCATTCTAATGGGGACCACGATTGGATCACCCTTGGCACCAGCAAGGCTTCATTGAACCTTTATAAACATTCATTCCCAAATCCACCTTCTCCAATTTTAAGCAGTCTAATGATATTTTTGGTTGCACGCCTGAGCTCTAGGAGTTTACATGAAAAAATTATGAGCCTTCTCTTCATGTTGTACTGTAATAAATGTGATCTTCCTTTACTGCCACATGAATGAATATAAGAAAGTATCAACATCCTTATATAAACATAGTTAAAATTCTGAAATGAAACATAAGAAAATCATAGAGAAAATGTTTACTTGACAAAATGAAATATAAGAATGAAAGAGACAGAGAGAAACCAAGACAAAATTAACCAAAATAGAGAAGATTAAAATTCAGAAATCAAACACCCAAATTCAGAAATCCTAACAAACAAATTAAAACTTGGAAGAGCACGTGTGATGACGAAAAAGAGATAGGATTTGAAATGATAACCTGGTAAATAGCTTGAACACAATCCCTTCTATACGAATTTAAATCTTCTCTCTTTTTGAGTTTAAACACTATTGAGCACAAACGGTTTTTAGTTATACCAGCACCAAGAAAAAACACATCATAAGAAGAGCAACAAAAATTAGAGGAGACTATATTGAAGTCCAAGCACATGATCCTCATGAAGCTTTTAATTCATCTACCAAAAGTATTCATTGAGAAAAGAAGAAAAGAAACAAAAAATCAAAACATAATCTGATTCCAAACAGAAAATAAATGCAAAAGAAGACATCAATCTTTTACTGAAAGATGCAATAACAAAAAACAGAAAGATAGGAAAAACTAATACAGATCATAAATAAACAGACATGTAAAAGAAAAAACAAATAAGACACTATAGGGCAGAGAATCCGGTGAAGTGTGCTTGTGTGCTATGTAGACTTAACACTGGGTTTTAGTCTACGCATCAGAATTTGACATGCATCAAAGTTATAGTTCTTGGCAACTAAACACCCAAATGTCACAGAAATGTAAAAACCAAATAATATGTAAAAACAAAAATTCTGCATCATGAACCAACAATATTCAGAAAAACAAATTTCATGATATGCATTGCACCTATCTATTGGCTAACTATGCAGAAAGTACAACTACAGTAATATAAACAAAGAGAAAAATTCATAGTAGTTAATTGTTATTAGGGATTTCAACATAAATAAAAACCAACACTGCATTCCAATCAGAAACAACACAAAAGTAATAAGGGGAATTACGAAAGGGTGTTTTGTGGAGAGGAAGCTTAAAAATCAAATGCCAAAGCCCTCTTCTTCGATTTTGTTTTTTTCCCTTGTCACCTGCGTCCTCCAGAAAGACAAAAATAGAAAGAGGAAATTACTGACCTAAAATTGTATTCTCACAAACACCTAGTGTCAAACACAATCAGCATCCCGATGTAAAAAAGAGAGGGTGGTATCTGAATATACTAATTGAACAACCAAATACTTCACCCCTGAAATTGGTAGTTGAACAACGCTCTGCCTCATTGTTGAATTTCTTTCCTTAGTCCTTGATATTGCTTGAAGCTGTCATATAATAAATGTGTAAGGATAAGCATTCAGTATGCGAACAATGAAAAAATTCAAATATGATTCAGAAGTAGTGATCGACCTATACAGAGCCAAAGCGGAATTGAAATGGAAATGGTTATTGAACCACCCGTGCGCAGATACAGAAAAGATTGTCCAATTATCGACAAATTCATCAACCAAGAGAAGTAAACCGAATGTGGACCAAAAAAATTAAGAGAAATAACAGGAATGAAGAATCGCAAATTTCAACAAATTTCAACCACACAAAGAAGAACAAAATTCAATCCCCAATTCACTGAATAAAAACCACTCTGAAATCAAATATGAAACACATAAAGTGCACACACAAAAAACCAACTAAATTCAAATCAAAAGAAAGAAACATCTGGTAGGCTTACCACAGAGCAAGAGGAACCGAAAATTTGAAATAGGAAACAGGAATGAGATCCCAGATATCCATTTCGATTTGTATGCTGAGTGAGCAGTTGTAACAGAAGAAAAAAAAATACATTGCATGTGTGGGCTGGCGGTTTTCAGTTGCACGATGGGTTTTCCCCTCTTTACACGCGCGGGCGCTCAACTCCCAGCACGTCGTCTTCATTTTTCTTTTTTTTTCTTTTTCAATATTGTTAATTGGGTGTTGCTTTACCATTTTATCCAGATGTAATATAAATCATGTGCTTTAGTATTTTTGTTAACCAAGGGTATATTCGGGGTTTTTGAATGTTTCACCATTTTCTGCCTTTTGCTTTATATATATAGATATAGATTTTCTCTTGATAAATTTGTGAACCAAGCAAATCCAAATACCCATAGACGGGGCTTTTTATTTTTTATTTTTTATTTTTTATTTTTTTTATTTTGCGAAATAGTAGAGATTCATTTGAAGAACGTGGCACAAACTCAGGATACATCAGTAAGAACACAACCCCAGAATGAGGTTCTTGCAATACAGCAACTGTAACAACAAAACCAACTAAGCACAAGTATTACAAGATAGTTAGAAAACAAATATACAACTTGAAACCCAGCTAACAAGGTGTTACAACTGAGGAGGACCCAAATCCCAGCAGCAACCAATGCTTTAAGAAGTTCAAGACATAGAACAATCTCTCAAACTTTATGGGACATGAAACACCCCAAGAGTGAAAGGTATAACCGCTCAACTTCCACTAGGACATTCCAAAGAATATCACAGCATCTCCTAATCTCCCTTGATCCCCAAGCACAATGAAAGTAGATCCACCAAAATCAACAGCTCCACCTCCAATACGGGGCATGCTTATTAACTGGGTTTTATAAGCCATTACCCATAATCCCAACCCTCCTAGCTCCATCATCATTGTCACGCCAACCTCAACCAAAACCCAACAATCACGGCGACCACCTAGCCTCAACCCACACAGCCGAACACCACCTTGATGGTTATTGTAGCAAAAAGTGCTCCATTCTCTTTGCAACAGGGGGCCCAAGCCTCAGTTTGATGTTCCAGCGGGCTTCAGCAGCTCGGGCAGCTGGTGGGCTCCACAAGGCTAGGCAGACCCGAAGGCAAAAATAGCCTGGGTTTGCTGACGTTAGCAATGAAAAAAAAAAATTTTTAAACTAAAAATTTCATAATAATTTAAAATAAATACTTAGTCATATTCTTCACTTCTCACATCAAAACTCTATACAAATTCATCTCCTCATATCTCATGTGAATAGTGGTTGCCCTTCAATTGCCATGACAATGGATGGAAACACCACAAGCTTTTTAAAAGGGCTGTCACTATTCACATGAATAGTAACAGCCATTGCCTTGTCTTATAAGTCAAGTCGTTGCTCCATTCTTCTCCATTGTTCCTTTATCACAAGTCAAGTCCGGGAAGTGTGGTGCCCCGCACTGAAATTAACTGCTTGCCAGTTTAGTCCACGAGCGTGCTATCATGTATCCCACTCTTCTTTCTTTCGCTATCATGATGGTAGTTGAGTTGACTGACTTCCGTTCTATGTATGGATGTATCTGTAGACGACAATTCCACATTTGCACAGTATGGGATGGAAGGAATAGTTTCAACAAGGGCTCTTATTATGCGAAGGAGACTAGATTGACCATATGTAAGTTCTTGCACATTTGTTGCCAATTCTCCATTCTTCCTTTATTACAAGTCAAAGTCGTTGCATTTATTCCCCCATGGTGCAATCATGTGCCCCACTCTTTGGCAACTTGTTCTGCCTTTATATATATTGGCACTGCTTTCATATATGTATGTGAGAATTTTTTGTGTATTCTTCTTCTTGTAGGAGGTCATATTTATAATACAACGGAACTTTAATGTGCATGTAAATAATAAATTCTTATTTCTATTTACAGTAGGAAATCATGAATTAAAGTAAATCAATTAGAATTATAATAGGAATTCTTGGTGTGAAATGAAAGTAAGTCACTGGTCCACAAGTCACGCCAACAATAATTGCATGTGTAGTTCAGATCAGTTGATTGAAGCAATGAGTTGATCCCTTTACATTCAAGTTTGATCCCCTTCTTATACATTAGAGTTAGAATATATTTTTGTAAAAAAACACAACAAAATAAAACAAAACTCTTGGCAAATAATTGAATAATTGAGAAATAAATAGCCAGATATCTAACTCTTGTAATGTTTTAAATTGAAATGGTATAATTCTACCATGCATTTCTTAATTTTCCTGGAGCCACTGCCAAATTAACAAAAAACAGAATAAAAGAAAATAATTGCAATTTAACTTTCAGACAATTATAGTTTATCGCATTGACTAATATTTCATCATCGTTCAACCTTTCATGAAATCCGATTGAATATAAAGAAAAATAAAAGGATGGTGAAATGAATAGGCGAATTTTTCAAGAGATAAGGTTAAAAGTGAAAACACTTAAAAGTTAACCATTGTTTAAAATTTTTTTTTGTTTGTTTTTTTTTTTTGGGGTGGGTGTTTATAACAGCATGCAGAAGAAATTGGCCTAAAAATGTACAACAACTTGCTAATAAATATGTCGTGGAGACTGGGTTGACCCTCCATATCTGATTGATGGAATATATAGAGACGTATGTATCGCAAGTTCTTGCACATTTGTGAAGACAGATGTGTGGAAAAGGAAACAGATGCCTAATTGTCCATTCTTCCTTTAATACATGTCCAAGTCGTTGCAATGATGGACCAGTTGAATTTGGCTACTCGCGAATTTCTTCTTCCCATGGTGCAATACGTGCCCCACTCTCTGGCACCTTGTTCTACCTTCATAGATTGGCACTGCAACAAATTATTCAATGATTTCAAATTCTAAATCGGAAAGGAAAAAACAAATGAAAAACAATTTGAAGTTGGAAGGAACTTCTCTGTTTTCGGTGCTCATGGTCATGGAGAGAAGATGTTTCCTCTAGTCAATCACCTTCTTGCTGGTGCTGCAGCTGCAGTACAGTTCTCTAGGCACAATAGGTGCAGCACAAACCAACATCACCATGGACCAGTCTGCTCTTCTTGCTCTCAAATCCCATATCACTAGTGACCCTCACAACATCTTGGTCAACTGGTCAACCACCACCTCTGTTTGCAATTGGGTTGGAGTTACTTGTGGCGCTCGCCACCTCAGAGTTTCTGTCTTGAACCTCTCTTACATGGGACTCTCCGGCACCATTCCTCCACCCCTCGGCAACCTCTCATTTCTTGTTGAGCTGGACTTAAGAAACAACAGCTTCCATGGCACCCTGCCCAAGGAACTGTCTTATTTGCGTCGGCTGAAGTTGATTAGCTTCATATCCAACAATTTTATGGGATCCATTCCATTGTGGTTTGGGTCCTTCTCCAAACTTCAAAACTTTTATTTGTATGGCAATCAGTTTTCAGGTTCCATACCCACGACTATTTTCAACTTATCTACATTGCAAGTACTTGATCTAGGGGCTAACAAACTATCAGGTACATATGCGTCAACAATTTATCTAGACTCTATTAGTGATCTACTATTATGTTTTAACATCTTGTTATTAATTTATAAGCCCAATGTGTCCTTTTTTCTTTAGAAAATTAGGTTAATTTTTTCTTACTTGCAAGCCATCTAATACTAAAAAACTCACACTTGAATAGATTTATGTATTTGATTTTTAATTTTAAGGGTGGTTGAGTCTATTCATGTTTATTTTTTGCTATACTCAAAAGTTTTTATATAGCATTTATGAAACTAGGGACTACCTGCTGTAGGCTACAAATGATAAAAACTTGTTGGCCGTTGGGGAATAATGATATAGATTGTAAATAATGAATGATATATGGTGAATATTATCTAAGGGCTTTTCACATATTGGCACATTATAACTGGACATTTTATTTATTAAAAAAATACCCCCTTTAAATCCAATACTTTAGAAAAACTCCAAATGAAAAAATTGTAATATATTGAGAACTAATTAGAAATGGACAAGTGGCTATTTCAGGGCTTTTTTCTCCATATAGGCTCTTTAAGAGTTTTTCTATAAATTATGTAGTTGTCATGGTGTGTTTTTCTAATTTCCTTTATTTAAATGTATTATGAGTCCTTGTTTAACAGGTGGGATACCAAAAGAAATAAGGAACTTAACAATGTTGAAGGAGATATACCTTGACTCCAACAAATTCAACGGTATGTTTGTTGCATTACCTTGCCTTGATGGGATCTGGTGATATATGACTTAGCTTTTGTTGCAGTGCATTATATGAGCAAGCCATAGTCTCACTGCTGGAAACACTCAAGTTTAACTCTTCCATCATGTCCTTTTTCCACAAACTATCCTCTACCTTTTTCACAGAAACAAGAAAACCATTCGAAGCCTTAAAATAGCCTTCATCCAAAACCTTATTTCAACTTAAGCAAACGCTCTCTCGCTAAATTCATGGAGACTTAGCTCCCACGCCACAAGCCTCTCATGCCAAATCTAAACTTTTGACTCACTGATCATTATCTGCTTGGTGAGAAAAACTAGAGTATTTCCTAAGAATCCTCATTCTTTCGGGGTATTTTGAGGCCTAGTTCTTGAACCCAAACAAAGGGGCAACATCACTTTCTCTTTATAGCGGCCCAAGTTCATTTAGAACTGCTGGAACAAAAAGGCCCCCACAAAAACACCCTTCAAATCTAATACTATAGAAAATTTTCATATTGTACCTTCAAGTGAAAAAATTGTAACATACTAATAAACCAATTAGAAAGTGACCAAGTGACTAGTTGAGAGTTTTTTTTTCCCTCCAAAATAGCCACTCTAACAGCTTTTCTATAAATTATGTAGTGGTGTTTTTTCTAATTTTATTTATTTACATGTATTCTAAGTCTTTGTTTGGCATACTTAACAGGTGCGATACCCAAAGAAATAGGGAACTTAACAATGTTGAAGGGGATATACCTTGACTCCAACAATTTCAATGGTATATATATTAATTTGTTGCATTGCCTTGATGTGATATAGTTATATATGATTCCACTTTTGTTGCAATGCATTATATGTGCATAAAACATGAATTTAACATATAAATGTGCATATATCTTAATAATTTTTCAGAAATTCCAAAAGAGATTGGCTTTTTACATCATGTGGAAGGGTTGTTTGTACAAAACAATGCCCTAAAAGGCCCTGTTCCTGTGGTTGTTTTCAACATGTCTTCTTTGAATATGTTGATTCTATATGGAAACAACTTGAGTGGTGGTCTTCCAGACAATATATGCCAACATCTTCCTAGTCTTCAAATCTTGAATTTGGGTCGCAACCAGTTTGATGGTCCACTTCCATCAAAATTATGGCAATGCAGGGAGCTTCTTATACTTAATTTGGAGGAAAATAATTTCAGTGGAAGCATACCAAAAAATATCAGGAACTTAACAATGATTGAGGAGATATACCTTGCCAACAACAATTTGACGGGTAATTGATATTTCTTTATGTTGATCCAATTGTGATTTATCTTTTTTATTTTGGTTGCATAATTTATCGTTATTTAAATTTCATATTTTAGGAAATGAGGGAGATAGTTAATCATGAATATAACAATTTTTTTTGTCAAATTAGAATCAAATAGCAAGGTTTACAATAATGAATATAACATATTGACTTGCCTAATAAACGTTATATCTAAGTCAATATGTTCAAATCTAAGGTTAACCAAAGTAAGAAGAATAAAAAAGTAGAAGAGTTATAAAGACATGCAAACAAAAACGTGTTTTGCTCAAGGGAATATGACATTTTGTAAACCATATATTTTCATCCCCAAATTATGGCCCGATTCTTAATTTGGTTCAAACACAAAACTTTTAGAGATTTCCATGTAAATATTGTTGTTTTAATTAATATGATTATGAGTGTGACATTTAATACTAAAGGTCATGAACGAGTAGATAGCGTTAGATTAGATTACATAAATCCATACAAAGTTAAACATGCAATGGTTGTGACATTGTGGCAGGAACTATACCAGATGAGATGGGTGATCTTTAAAATTTAGAGTCTTTTTCAGTCGGTGGTAATAATATGAATGGCCTCATCCCATCCTCAATCTTCAATATCTCCACGATAGAATAAAATAGATTGAATTGGTGTTTCTATCCAAGTCAATATTCTTTTCAACTAATGCTAATGCTACAACATTTGTGAAATTGTGGCAGGCACTATACCAGATGAGATCGGTGATCTTCAAAATTTAGTGAGTTTGTCACTCAGATATAACAATTTCAATGGTCTCATCCCATCCTCAATCTTCAATATCTCCACAATAAGAGAAATGTCGCTTAGTCGGAATCAGTTATCGGGTAGCCTCCCAGCAAACATAGGCCTTGGGGTTCCAAACCTACAACACCTTTATATAATAGCAAATGACCTCAGCGGAGTAATCCCCAACCTCTCCAATGCTTCTATGCTCACGTGGCTTTCATTGGGTGAAAACACATTTACAGGGTTTATTCCTAGCACGCTATGTGCCTTAAACCTTCAGCGGCTTGATTTACAAAATAATAATTTGACGATTGATACTTCGACTCCAGAAGCAAACGCTCTCTCTTGTTTGGCTAATCTTGGAAATTTGACAGAGCTATACTTGGGAAATAATCCGTTAAATGTCACACTCGATGACTCCTTTCGGAATATCTCTACGTCGTCGCTTCAATATATTCGGTTAAGAGAATGCAGCATGAGGGGCAACATTCCCATTGGTATTGCCAACTTCAGTAGCTTGATATTCTTATCCTTGGGAGACAATCAATTGAGTGGATCAATTCCAACTTCACTGGGAAGACTAGGGAATCTCCAAGGTTTGTATTTGGATGGTAACAATTTGCAAGGCCACATCCCATATAAGCTTTGTCAACTAGATAACCTAGTTGAATTAAGTTTGGGTAGTAATCAACTCTCTGGTTCTATACCTTCCTGCTTGGGTAATCTAGCTGCATCTCTAAGAACTCTATCACTAGAGTCCAATTCGTTGAGTTTCACAATACCATCTACTTTTTGGAGACTTGCCTATATCTTGGATGTAAACTTATCATCCAATTCTCTAATTGGACCTCTCTCACAAGATATTGGAAACTTGAAAGTTGTCTTAGAGGTAGATTTATCAAATAACCATTTATCTGGTGTTATACCAAGCACCATTGGTGGTCTTCGAGATCTAGTTAATCTCTCTTTAGCAAATAATAATTTGGAAGGTCCTATTCCAAGTTCATTTCACGACTTGCTAAGCCTGCAACTCCTGAATTTATCTAGAAACAATCTATCTGGAGTGATTCCCAAGTCTTTAGAAGCTCTGTCACTTCTCAAGTATCTGGATTTGTCTTTCAACAGGCTCCAAGGAGAAATTCCAACAGGTGGACCATTCCAAAACTTCTCTGCTCAATCATTTGTCTCAAACAGCGCACTCTGTGGTGCACCTCGACTTCATGTTCCACCATGCAACAATACTTCACTTGAACCAAATTGGAAGAAAGCTAAATATATCATCCCAGGGATCATATCAGTAATTCTCCTAGTGGCATCCATATTTATATTTGTACTACGTAGGAAAAGAAATGTGGAAGTTACGGGAGAGGCTACCTCATTGCCTCAACTTTTTTGGAGAAGAATTTCACACCTAGAACTTCTAAGAGCCACGAATGGATTTAGCGAAAACAACTTACTCGGAAGTGGGGGTTTTGGCTTAGTATATAAAGGGACGCTTTCAGATGGAATAGATGTTGCAGTAAAGGTTTTCAGTTTACAGCTAGAAGGGGCTTTCAAGAGTTTTGATAGGGAATGTGAAATGCTAAGCAATATTCGTCATAGAAACCTTATCAAAATCATCAGCTGTTGCAGTGAACTTGATTTCAAAGCCTTGGTACTGAACTACATGCCTAATGGGAGCCTAGACAAGTGGTTATATTCTCAAAACTATTCTTTGAATATCTTACAGAGATTGAACATAATGATAGACGTTGCAGCGGCAGTGGAATACCTACACCATGGTTATTCAATACCTATTGTGCACTGTGATATGAAGCCCAACAATATACTACTTGATGATGATATGGTTGCACATGTTGCTGATTTTGGAATTGCAAAACTCTTGGGTGGAGGAGATTCGATTACCCAAACCATGACCCTAGCCACAATTGGGTATATGGCTCCAGGTATGTACTTTCTAATTTAATATCTTTCAATTACGAACAACCTAACTTAAAATGGTCTTTTCATCATACATATGATATGAATATAATTTAGATATATATAAGTACAACTCAAATATAATTCATATTGCAGAGTATGGAATGGAAGGAATAGTTTCAACAAGGGGGGATGTGTATAGTTTTGGTATTGTGCTCATGGAAACATTCACAAGAAGGAAGCCAACAGATGAGATGTTTGTTGGGGAAATGAATTTAAAGCAATGGATTGCAGACTCACTAGTATTACCAAGTGGAATCATAGATGAAGTTGTGGATGCCAATTTGCTTGGGATTGGGACAGAGCGGGAAGATGATAATCATGTGAGGAAGAGGGATTGCATATCAGCCATTATGAGATTAGCTCTTACTTGCTGTGCAGAATCACCAGAAGAGAGGATAAGTATGAAAGAAGCTATAGCCACACTCAACAAAATCAAGACAAAGTTTTTGAAGGACGATACTACAAGAAGAGGTGTGTTGTTAAACCGTCATCTTGTTCAACAACGCTTCAATTAATGGGTCCTATCTTATGACATGTATTTCATGCACTTTTATTTAATTCAATTTCAGTCTTTAATTTAGACAATGTAGAGGAAGGCATGCCGTTTTATTTCCTACTGATTTTATGGTGGAGTGTGTAGACTTATTATATAATATACTAGTTGTTGTATTAATAATTGACACAAATTAATGAGCAATCATCCAATTAAAAATACACGCAAGTGCACGAATCTATTGAGGTATAGATTTTGTAAGTATGGGGTCGATCCCACGAGGAACTGTCGGCTTATTAAAAGTTCTAATTTGAGTACGTAAAGAACACTTATTTAACACAACACAAATGTAAAATACAAATTGGAAGCTAAGAATGAGTAAAGAAAGGTAAAAGAAATGAAACAAAACAAGAAAGGTAAAAGAAATGAAACTTGTTCTATCGCCCTTTTATCACCATTGTATCACCTATGAACAGTGCCGTAAACAGTGCGCGACCGGTCACATGAACAGTAGTGACCGGCCATTTTTGGGCAGATTGGGTTGCGACTGGTCGCATGAACAATAGCGATTGGTCGTTTTTGGGCAGACTGTGTTTTCTCTGTTTTCAGCTTCAACCTCTATCCAGTTTTTGACCTATAACTTTCCAACCGTTTGTCCAAATTTCACGTTATTTTTATGGTTGGATTCAACACAGAAAAACAAAGAGCACAACATGGACCAAATGTAAAGAACAATTACGGAAGTAAGCAGAATTCAGTGAAGAAAACACATAATGTTTCAAACACAACACACACGAATTTTTGGGGGGGGGGGGGGGGGGGGGGGGGGGGGGGGGGGTGGGTGGTTTGATTTGATTCAAGTGACCTAATTCTAATGCTTGAATGTAATCGAACTCTAATTTTAACAAGAATGACATAGATGAAAATCAAAGTGTGAAATTAATATGTAACAAACACTAGGGTTTCGGAATCCACCCTAAACAATCATACCCATGTTCATGGACACTCAAGTGATGAACTCTAAATGTGTTGATGAAGATGTGCTCAATTAAGACTAGGTCTAGTGGCTCAAGACGCATTGATTCTCTATAATATAAGTAGAGTGCAGGGCTAATGCTACAATACTCGTGCCTTCCTTATAATCAATCTAGGTGTGCTTAGTACTTCAATTTAATTACAAGAAAAACCCATTAAGTTCAAAGAGAATATGAACATCACAAGAATCCTAATAGTATGATGTTTACATTAGGCATTCAAGAAACCATTTCACATGGATGATTCTTACTTCATCCATTTGTTGCTTAGGAAGACATGAGGGTACATATAATCCCAACAACCTCAAGAAGCATGCTTTCAAAGGTGATCAATCAAAGAAAAACATACATCAAGGATATATTATTTTAGTGAATGGAAATTCATCAACAACATCTAGAAATTCATACACTCAAGCATCAAAACAATAGAGTATTCATGTTTAGGGCTTCAACCTAAGCCCTGGGTATGGAGTTTAGTTCTCATACTTATTTCATTTCTTCAAAAAAATTCAAAATCAAAAAAAAAAAAAAAAAAAAAAAAAAAAAAGAAAGAGTTTACAGATTTTGTGAAAGTGATGGAAGCTTAAGGTCTTCAATGGTGGAAATCTTCTTCCACTTCTTGCTTAGCTGCACCTTGTCTTCCTCCTCTATATCTCTAGCTCCAATCTCTGCTCAATTCTCTGCAAAAAGGAATAATGGTTCAAAGAATGGCTAATGCCTTCTCTATGCTCCCCTCTCTCTCCTCCTTTCCAACTCACCCATCAATAACATATTCATTCTTTTTTCTTTTTTCTTTTTTCTTTTTTCTTTTTTCTTTTTTCTTTTTTCTTTTTTCTTTTTTCTTTTTTCTTTTTTATGTCATCATGGGATTTTTGGTTTGTCTTCACAAAGATACTTTTGTCTCAGAAAAATTGCACTCCATCAAAGTAAGTTCTTGTTACCAAATGGTATGGTAACAAGAAGAATCAAGATGACATCATGGAGGTAAAAACTGGCCCAAGACAAATCCCTAGAGCTATGGTAAAATTCTGGATCAATTGGATAGGCTATACTTGTTAAATGGAGCTCAAATTCGGATATGTTGTAGTCAACATCCATTGGAACAAGTTTCATGAGATTTTCACCTCATCCGAGCACCAGACCATGCTGATCCGAGGCCAAGAAGTTGACCTACGAAAATGAACAAAAACAGAATTTATAACGAATAATGCATTTTTAGCTCATTTTCATTCTAACCAAGGTAAAATCTATGAAAACACAAAAAGGAAGTAAAAAGTTATAAAATGTCAAGAACTAACTCAATGTTATAAAATTTAAAATAATTAGAGTATGGGAAGTACCACTGAATATTGGGAGTATAATTATATTTATTCTTTGTGGTGTTTACACTGACAGAATTTCTTCTCACTGACACTCAGATTTCTTACTCTCTTTTATTAACAAGCATCCATTTGGTATGTAATTTGGCAATAGAACATAAATTCAGCCACTATTCCTGTTTTCATTAGTTGATATTAGTTTTGGGGCGCTTCTCCATTGCGAACTCCCACAATGCGGATTTGTTACGAAGTTGAATTTTTGACCGTGTGTCACGCCCCAGACCCGGGGGTAGGTGGAAATCCCGTGCCCGGTGCGTGAGAAAATAAAATAAAAAATAAAATAAAATAAAAAGAAATAAAATAAAAAGATGTCGAAACATGAGTTTAAAATAAACTTCTCTTATAAAAATACATCCAAAAACTTACAACTTTACAATAAATAAAGCTCTAACACTCTCATCTAATTCAGCCTCAATTGGTTTATTCCTTTTCTTGCCTACTAATTCATCTGAAAATTTAAACAGGGTGAAGGATGAACAACCACAGCTCAGTAGGGACATGAGACCTTACCACAGTAGATTGATATAACTAAATTAAGTGACAAGCAATCACACAGCCAAATATCACATTAATAATAATAATAATAATAATAATACATGAATGCTCTTCAATTCTAATCCCGTTAATTCATATAATTGGACAAGCAGACCTGCACATCCCATACCATGCTTATACCACTTGGTCCCGAATGCCCATTTATATGAACTAACACCCATTTCAATAATCCCATAATTCCCCTTTTGTTAGTCATCTTGTCTAACTCCCTTTCGCCAGTCCCGAATCACCCAATAAAAACCATGTGCACTGTGGGATCCCTGAGACCTGGTACCTGCCAAGAGTTAGACTCAACTACACAAAAGACTATTTCCATTACCCTCTTTTCCATTATTATCTTCTCCACCCAACAACTCCAACCAATTACCATGACATGATATAATTATGCCAACATTATTCAAATAGTTCACAATACATAAATATCTCATATCAAGAACATTATACAATATCACACATAATATAGAGTTCACGAAATTTAATTAAATCAATCTTCTGTAAAGGCTCCCAAGAAATCCCTACCTCGTTTCCAAAGCATTGCTCCAATTTAAGAAAATACAAGCTAAGCCTTATATCTCTTCCAAGAATTTCACCATCATCAACACACACACACACACACACACTCTCTCTCTCTCTCTCTCTCTCTCTCTCTCTCTCTCTCTCTCTCTCTCTCTCTCTCTCTCTCCTCTCTCTCTCTCTCTCTCTCTCTCTCTCTCTCTCTCACGTTGCATGATATCTCTTCCTTATTAACACTCCTATTTATAGGCGGTGAGATGGCGGTAATAATCGAGAGGATAATAACTAAAGCCACTATCTTATCTTATACAAAAAGATAACTTGGTTGCCACTCTTTTATAGAAGCTGATATGTGCCAACGCCAGGAGATATATTTCCAAAGGCCATGCCACCTGTTGAACTTATAAACTCCTCCTCAAGCTAAGATAAAGCCTAGTCACCAAATTGTAAGCATGAGCTGTCCAAATGCATGGTAATGCATCAACTAATTTAATGGAAAAAGCCACCTCTAGCTTACTAATTTAAATATATCTCCAAATTAAGATAAGAGAGAACAATCTTTCTCTCCAAGAAAACAATGTAAGAATGCCACGTCTAAACTCTTAATCCATGTTATTAATATATATGTATATAAAGCACCCAATAACCATCTAATAGCATCCAAGGAATAATGAACAAATATATAATTAAAACCCTAATTCTTTTTTTTTTTTTTTTTTTTTTTTTGAAAGAACATATGTATATAATAGAATAATATATAACTATTGAAATGGTATTATAAAAGTAAAACAACTATAAAGAAAATGGACTCTCACACCGTGCGATTGATTTGAACGGCTCACATCTATTCTTCCTCTTCCTGAGTTCACTCCTCTCTCCTCTCTCCTCTTTCTTTTTTTATTCTTCTTTTTTCTTTCCTTTCCTTCTCTCTTTTTTCCTTCTTTCTCTCCTCCTGTTTTCTTCTCTCTTGTCATCTGGCTTTTTTTTTCCTTCTTCTCTCTTCTAGCTAGTCGGCTCTTTTTTTCCTTTATCTCCAGCAACACTAATTTTTGCTATTGCTATCTGAAGAGAGAAGTCCCGTAATAAAAAGAATACCACGAAGTCCTCTCCTATAATTCTGCCATCAACAGAAATCAAGGAAGCAATCTCATATTCTTTCCTACATGCAGACCACTGTATTTACTCTAGATATCAAGGAAGCAATCTCAAATTCTACCCTCTTTGATTCACTCACAGCAGCTAGATTGACCAAAAAACAGAGGGGAGGAGGGAGCAAATGGGTCTGTGACAATTAGTGTTGCTGGAGATAAAGGAAAAAAAAGAGCCAACTAGCCAGAAGAGAGAAGAAGAAAAAAAAAATCGCCAGATGACAAGAGAGAAGAAAATTGGGGGAGAGAAAGAAGGAAAAAAGAGAGAAGGAAAGGGAGAAGGGAGAGAGAAGAGAGAAGGAAAGGAAAGGAAAGAAAAAGAAGAATAAAAAAAGAAAGAGGAGAGAGGAGAGAGGAGTGAACTCAGGAAGAGGAAGAATAGATGTGAGCCGTTCAAATCAATCGCACGGTCAAAAATTCAACTTCGTAACAAATCCGCATTGTGGGAGTTCACAATGGAGAAGCGCCCATTAGTTTTGTATGGTGACAACAATTTGATAGGAAATTTGGTTGGTATGAGGAAGTTCATATTACTAGCAAAAGGTAGCTACGTCCTCATCATCACCATCTCCTCAACACCCATCTTAGACGTCTCCTCATGTTTTGCTTAGTGATGCAAAGAGTTCAATACATCAAGGATTTATCACAATTGTATTTATATAGATGTCCGTTTCAACAATTTCATATTTTAATCCAATGTGTGTGATACATCATCATCTTAGAAGTTTTCCTTTATGGCCCATATTTTTGTAGACGTCCATCTTAGCTTTTTTTTTTTTCTTTTGTAGCATGTAAACTGCTAAGATGGATGTCCGTTTCAACAGTTTCAATTCTTAATGTTTGAATTAACCAAGGGCATATTTGGAGTTTTTGAATGTTTCACCATTCTCTGCCTTTTGCTTTATATATATAGATATATAGATACTAGCCTCCCTGCACGCGCGGAAGCAAGTGTGAGAGGCCTTTTTTTAATCACACGCGCTACACGCAACTTACAAAGTTTCGCATAGATGTCCGTTTCAACAATTTCATATTTTAATTGTGTGCATGTGATAAATCGTCGCCTTAAAAATTTTCCTTTATCGCGCAGAAACAAGGTCCCCCACCAATTAGTAGCCACGTGTCAAAACTGCTCTATTTTATTTTATTTTTTTTAAACAGAGTATAGCCGTGCGGATGTACGATTTTTTACTTTTAAAGGGGACCTCTCTTGCCACGTGCCACTTTTTTTTTTTTTTTTTTTTTTTTTTTTTTTTTTTTTTTTCAGTAGTATATCCATCCGGCTATACTATTTGAATGCATTATATTCAAAGGTACAGCCGCACGGCTACACTATTTAACGAATACAAAATTAAGAAAAAAGGACCCTCCTAATTGCATTAGTTTGTACTTTATACATATTAATTTGCCAGTTTCAACATATCCAAGATAGATATTAATCGTCCACTATGTAATATTGTAATATAATTTTTATAACATGTATTATTCTTATTCAATAGTATGTGAGAATTATTTGTATAATACGTGAATTTTGTGTGTCTTACTACAAATTTTGTAAAGAATATGTGTATTAAACTTTAGAAATACGTATGTATATGCACAACCACATTTTTATTTTAAAAAACGTAAGACGTGTATAGAACACGAATGTATTATTGAACAAGACCTATGTATGTGTATAATAGAGTATTAAAATTGAAAGTGCTAAATTCTTGTTCTATAAATATATATATATATATATATATATATATAAAAGACTGCAGCCACTAGTCTATATTACGTATTGAAGACAATTTTTAAAAAAAAATTTCCTGTTTATAAAAAAGAGTACAGACCTACAGCCCTTTGTTGCCCACGTGTAATATAGTATAGCCGTTCGGCTATAGTATTTTTATAATACAAGGTCCCCCACCAATTAGCAGCCGCGTGTCAAAACTGCTTTATTTTAAACAAAAAAACAGAGTATAGCCGTTCGACTGTACTGTTTTTTATTTTTGAAGGGAGCCCTCTTGCGCCACGTGTCAATTTTTTTTTAACAGTTCGTAGTATAGCCAGTCGGCTATACTATTTAAATGCATTATAATCAAAGGTACAGCCGCACGGCTACACTATTTAATGAATACAAAATTAAAAAAAAAGGACCCGACTAATTGCATTAGTTTGTACTTTATACATATTAATTTGCTAGTTTCAACATATCCAAGGTAGATATTAATCGTCCACTATATAATATTGTAATATAATTTTTATAACATGTATTATTCTTATTCAATAGTATGTGAGAATTATTTGTATAATACATGAATTTTGTGTGTCTTACTACAAATTTTGTAAAGAATACGTGTATTAAACGTTAGAAATACATATGTATATGTACAACCACATTTTCTTTTTAAAAAACGTGAGACGTGTATAGAACACGAATGTATTATTGAAAAATACGTACGTATGTGTATAATAGAGTATTAAACTTGGAAGTGCTAAATTCTTTATAAACTCTAGAAAAGTAAAAAATTTAAGGGAGTTTCACTAAAACACCCAAAATGGGGATTGAAATTATAAAAAAACCCAACACCCAAAACACTTTATAAACACACCCAAAACCCATTATTACACACACTCAAAACTCATTTATAAACACACCCAAAAAATATACAGTTGTTGATTTTGGGTGTGTTTCTATGTTTAAATAGTGCTTAGGTTTTTTTATAAATACATGTCTAGGATTGGGTTTATTTATAAATTTGTAAAATAAATGGGACAATAGAGACTCGGGTAATGACCTAATAGTAATGGATAACTACTCTTTTTATTTAAATCGTTGAGCCCAAGAGCCCCAAGGCCCAAGGCCCATATTTTGATTAATTAAATATATTAATTAACTATTGATCCAACTAATTAGGCATTTAACCAATGTCCATACCCACAAGCCACTGAATTGGGCCACTTACATAGCCTATACAAACTATTCCATTTCCAAGAGTAAGTCTGATAAGGACTTCAAAGGAACTCTAATCTTCCAATATGGGAACTCAAACATGTTTGCAATGCCTTGCAAAACCTACAAAACTAAATATAGGCTGAGAGATTATTAACAACTTTTTCGATTTTTCATAGTTTCATCTCACCTTAATATAGGCTTAGAGATTATGAACAAGAAGAAGGAAAAGGAGTGTCTTCGAGCAATAGGAGCAATAGGTTTTGCTAGTTCCTGCAGGGTAGGTGCTCTGAGAAGGTGTAGCCCCCATTAAACACAAGAGTTACTTGATTGACTCGCTGCTTCCAGGAAGTGTGTTTGAATCCTGTAATCTGTAAAATGTCAATCGCCTATATCAATTGCATTGAACAAAAGTTTAATGATGTGCCACTGAGCATGGTTTTTTTATTTTTTTTATTTATTTTATTATTTATAAATATATATTATTTTATTTTATTTTAAATTTATAATGAAATGTGAACTACAATAATGAAGATAAGAATTAACTGAACAATATTTGAATCCTTTGGAGGGAAAAAATGAAGTAAATACATGAATACTCAAAGTGATACATGAAATTCTAACTTGTGTATCTAACAGTTTTGCTTTGTCACACAACAAACTGAACTAACAAATGCTTAAAACAATAACTTGGAGGCTGGGAATCAGTTTTGCTTTGTCCTTAATTCTTCTTCTTCTTCTTCTTCTTCTTCTTCGTATCATAGTGTTTTTCTTAATTGAAACAATCTGTAAATTTGGCTCAAGGTCCAGGAGGCTTCGAATTCATATAACTGATACGAATTGGTTTGTAGCAGTTGCAAAAAGTTAGCATGAAAACAAGCTCAAAAGAACTGATGTGATAATGCAGTTGCAAACATGTTATGACTTGGTTCCTTCAATGTAGCAAATCACTTACCTAATGACAAGTTGACAAAATCTGCAGGTTGCCATAAAGACATTGATAGTTATTCATACAACATTGAGAGAGGGTGATCCTACATTTAGAGAAGAGCTTCTAAACTATTCTCAAAGAGGACACATTCTCCAAATTTCCAATTTTAAAGATGACTCAAGTCCCCTTGGTAAAATGCTTTTACCTTCCATGCCTTATCACAAGTTGCTTCTGGATTTCAACATTGTCCTTTTCCATGTAGGTTTTAAAAGAGAGCATTTGTTGATAGCTAGTGAGGGGAAAGTGGAACCGAAAATTTGAAATAGGAAACAGGAATGAGATCCCAGATATCCATTCCGTTTTTGTATGCTAAGTGAGCAGCTGTAACTGAAGAAAATATATATATACATTGCACGCATGGGCTGGCGGTTTTCAGTCGCACGATGGGTTTTCCCCTCTTTGTGGGTTCTCAACTCCCAGCACGTCGTCTTCATTTTTCTTTTTTTTCCTTTTTTCTATTTTGTTAATTGGGTGTTGCTTTACCATTTTATCCATATTTAATATAAATCATGTGCTTTAGTATTTTAGTTAACCAAGGGTATATTCGGAGTTTTTGAATGTTTCACAATTATCTGGCTTTTGCTCTATATATAGATGCTTTATATCTATATATATATATATATATATATATATATAGATTCAATGTTTTAAAAAGAGAAAATTAAAAAGAAAATGACAAGAAAAGAATGAGAGGAGGCGGCCAACTGTACTCTTACACGATAACACCTCCTTCTCACCACGTGCCAGGCCACCGCACCGAACCTGAACCCCCAACTCAAGCAACCATCATCCCCTCCACCCTTCCATAATATCTTCTCCTCTCTCTCTAAATCTCTCTCTCTCTCCCTCTCTCCCTCTCTCTCTCTCTCTCTCTCTGCACACTTCTTTACAGTCCAAAATGGCCCGCCTCCTCACTCAAACTCTGCAACTCCGCCACTCTCTCCTGCACCGCCCTCGGGTCCCGCCCTCCCTGACGCAGGCCCATCGGGCCCGCTCGACCCGATCCGGCAAGGCCCAGTTGATAGAGATCGACCTTGACCCGTCCACCTCGTCGTCGTCGTCGTCATCGCTGGCGAATGATTCGGAGAAATTAATGCTAAAGAAGCTAGACGACATCGTTCAGACCATCCTCGTCCAGAGGGCCACTCCCGATTGGCTCCCATTCGTTCCCGGCTCCTCATTCTGGGTCCCACCTCGACGCGCCCCTTTGAAAGTGACTGACTTGGTTGGCAAATTGGCTGACCAACTCACAGATGAAGAGTCCCTCTCTGTTGCCACTGATCGAGGATGGCCTTGCTCTCAATTCTTCGTTCATGGTATGGGCTTTTTCTTTTATTTTTCTTTTTATTTTCTTTCTTGGTTTATGTATTTAGAAAATATTTTTATTCAATTTTGTTTGATGGAATTGTTGGTAATCATAAGGAATTGAAAGGGGTTTTGTTTTGTGTGTGTGTGTGTCTTTTTTTTTGGGGGGGGGAGAGGGAGGGAGGGAGGGAGGGAGGGGGGGCGGGTTTTGTTTATGTTTTATGTATATAGACAAAGTTTTTATTTAGTTTTTAGCTTGATGGGTATGATAGAATTGTTGGTTTTATAATTTGAAATGGAGTTTTAGTTTTGTGGCAATTAAAGGGAGCTTTTGTTTCTGGGTACCCTCAATTTTATCTTCAATGGTAAACATAATTGGGACATGATGGAATGCTAAATGCTTTTTATATCCGTCGAGCCAGAGTTTGCATCCGAAACATTCAGTCTTCTACTGAAGAATGAAAGAAACTTGGTTACATTCTGCTCAATTTATGAATTTTCTTAATTGATTGTGGAGAATTGACTCTGGAAGGGCATGAAACGACATCTGAAGATGTACTTTTGAATACGTAAGATGAATGCTGCTTGCTTATTTTATCATATGTCTTGCAGATTTTAAATGTCATGTATCTTTCAATCTACAAAAGCAGATTGCTATTTAGTAGACCTTTTAGCTCTTAATGAGTCAATCTTTTGGTTACATGTTTCTTGGCTGCAGGGAGTGGATCTACAGAAACAAGGGAGGTGGATATGGAGGAAGAAGGATCAGCAGAAGTAGAGGTGGAGGTGGAGGTAAAGGTTTTGACTGAGTCACAGAAGCCATCTCGCTGTGAGGATGATTAGGGATTGCTCATCTCTCTAGCAGCCTGGTTGCTTGGGTGAGTTCCCTTACTTTCGACAAGCACCACTGCTGTTTTTTCACACATGTTATGACCGAAATAGTTGTTATTGGATCTTAGGTGATGGATTTAACTTGTTCAGGTTTAGACCGTTGGATTTTGGTGGTAACTCCACTTGTTTGCGTTGATGTATTGTAATTATTATCTTCTGCATTTATATTATTGTGTTCTATAGTTGTATAGTTCGGAATAATAACATCCAACAACAAAAGGGAGTGAAATATTAAATGGTGGGAATGTTGTATGTATCCACATGGTCATAGCTTGATTCCTCAGAACAAATTATCTTTGTGTATAGAGTCTCGTTGTATATTCATGTGTATCATATTGTGCCTTATTTTTCTCTTCTATTTTAGATTTGAATTTCTATAGCTACATGCTTGCCACAATTTTCCCAGTTTGGAGGGTCTGTGTCTGCGAACAGCTCTTTCTAATCTTTTCAGGGTTGAAACTGGCAAGCTCGCTTAGCTTTGTTAAGTATCTAAAAGCTTGAGAAAGGAAAATTTGGGCTGTAAAGAGCCTAGCATACTAAGGGAAATCTTTATCTACGCTTATACTTTGTGACTTTGGTCAATGTTTACTTTGCCACCTAAGAAAAATGTCTGTTGTACCCCTTGAAATTTCAAAAAGTTGAAATGTGATGCTTGACATCAATTTTATCCAATTTCATCACATTTGGTAATGTGACGCACACACGACCCTTTCTTGAGGGTGCTCTCATAATCTCCTCTCTTATTTGTCTCTCCTCTCTCTCCTTTGTCTCTTCCAACTATTCTCTGAACAAACATTTCGATCTGAATGCTTTCTCGTAGGTGAGGAAATTCTGTTTGCAGAATCCTCCTTTCTCTCTCTCTTTTCTTTCTGTCAAACCTCTGCAAATTCGATTTGCATGTATCTGCTTTGTTCGGGGATGGTTTGCATCAACTGTAAATTCTTAATTTTGCACTTGCTAGATGAAATTTCCTGCATGTAGACTGTGATAGTCTTTAGAATCATGAATAGGTTTTTACTAGAAATGGATTACACTCATGCGTCTTTAACTGAGTAATGGAAAATTTTAGGTCTAGCAATAGCTGAATTGGAATTCCGACATCCTGGTTATGTATCTGAGGCGTAAAAGTCGAGGAAGATCATTGCAAGTTCACTTCAATCTCAATTTGGTTGTATTGTGGAGATAAGATCAATCTTCTACCTTGTGCTTCTGATTCAGAGTATGCAGAAGTGAAGAAGCTTATCCTCTAGGTTGTTCAGCTGGAGTTGACACAAGTGGAGCCAGAGCGGGACTCAAGGGTGTCTTGGGGTTTGGGTGGTGGAGAAGGTTGTGGAGGAGAGATGATATAGTGTCATATGAAATTGGTGTTTTGAAATGGAGAGAATGTTGTAGTGAAGATGTTTTATTCTCTTGTATGAATAAATTCGTCTTGCACAAGTTAAAGCATGAATTTGAGGGGGGTTGGATGAGTTTGTGCATGGTATGGATGGCTTTAAAGTATTGTGAAAGTTAATTTCAAGGGGATATTTATGTTCGGAAAATAATGAACATGATAATTTTTATTTACATTTTCTTTTTCCAATATTTAAACTCTTTTTTTGTTGGATAATGACACCCCGGTATATTAATTAGGCAGCCTATAAATTATGTGCTATTTTGCGTTGAGATATGGGCAACAAGAAATTCTACCTTTTTTCTCCTTTTTTGAAGAAAAATTTCTTTATTGGAATGCTTTATGCTCATCAGAGGTTACAATCAATCAATGGTAATGTTACCATACTAGATTTCATCTCATCTTGGTGGAGAGAAGTTAAAATCACTTCAAAAGATGACCTAATATTTTCATCTAGGTGTCCATTTCTGTACAAATCTTTTGGAGAGATTGCTCAAGCCACCTTAAGGCCCACTTGGTTCTCCGAAAGGATTCATTTCCCATATTTAGTAATGTTGAGAAAGTAACGAGAAAATATCATTTTATTTCATTTCTCATGTTTGGTTTGTATAATAATATAAAATAATTTTTAATTTTTTTTTCAATTATATCAAATAAAATATAAAAAAAGAATATATTTAATATTATATTGTAATTATAAATTGTGAATGGGACAATTTTTAACATCAGATAAATGGAGAAATTTTTAACAACGCCATAACATCAGTTATGCAAATTTTTAACATCAGGTCTTAGAATGGAGAAATTTGTATATGTTCCGGGTACACCACAATAAATATAGAACATGGGGAATTATTGTCTAACTTACTACATTTCTTTTTATAACATGTGGCATTTCTCATTTCCTTGTTTTATATTTTTATTGTTGTTTTTGTTTGAACTCGTCTGGGTGAGCAGCTTGGTTCTGGACTCAGCTTTGAGGTCTAACTGCTCCTACCTAATTTTTTGTGTCTTACTTTTGAGCTTTTGGTTTATTTAATGAGATCAGAATTCGACCAAATAAAATTGTAATAGAATATATAGAATAATGGCATACCTCTTTATTCCACTTGAGTTGGGTATTAATTGACCTTTTATAAGCATTCGAGTTGATCATGTATGCCTTGCCACATGACATGAAATGAAACATGTTCGTGTTTGTTCATGCCCATATATATGTTTTGCATTGGCATGCCTTAGCTTTCAAGTCCCGCTAATCGCATATTCTCATTCATTTGTGATCGTATAAAAATATGATATGCCTAGCATTTCTCTTTTTACTTTCACACTTATTTATATATATATATATATATATTTTTAATTAACAATATAGATGTGATTTGAATTCTATAAAAAATATCACTAAATCAATAGTCACCAATAAATATATGCAAAAGAATAGAGAAAAAAAGTTGGTCTATTTACTCAAAATGAAGATTCGAAGTTCCCAACTTATATCATGGCTGACTTGGCACAACCTTATTGGTGAACTTCACGTAATAAGCACAATCCCACTCTCGACATGGTTTTATTATAAAGAAAAGAGCAGAGCAGAGCAGAGAGAGAGATACACACAGAGACACAGAGAGGAGAGGCAGATCAGACTTTATAAATGGCCGAAGAACCCAAAACGTGGTCGTCCAGCTCGCAACCTTCTTCTACATCTAAATCGCCCGAAGAAATTCTCCAGAAACCTCAGGTTCTCATTTCCCAATCCGAGTTTCCTAATGTTACAAACGATTTTCAATCCTAGGGTTACTTATGTTTCCTTAAAAAGAAAAGGCGTACAAATTGATGTTTTTAAGCTTCAATTCAATCTCGGCCTTTGATTTCTTAGCATATTGCAAATTTGCAATTTTCTTACATGAATTGTTTGCTAATTTACGCTGTTTATTCGGTGTATATAGAAACACGCAGAGCTTGTGTAGTGTTCTTGTGCATATGTATCGAAATCGCTGCATAGGTCTTTAAGGATTGAGAAAAATTGGGTTCCCAAATGGGGATCTTATTGGCAATTTTTTATTTTTTATTTTTTATTTTGTTGGGGCCAAATGTTGACAAATTGCTTGAATTTGCATTTCTCTGGGTAGTTAGGACATTACAAAAGTATGGTTCTTGGGGACGGGTGGGGGTATGTTTAATATATAAAATTCTGGGTTCTAATCTAATTATGAAAACATTAGAATATTCCATCGTTTTTTCGTTCATTTGTTATTTGCTAAATACAAGGATTTTACAGGTTCCTCTACATATAGGAATTGGAAGTACTGCTTTCGGAGTTTTCCTGAATTCTTTTTTAATTTAGAATTTTGTTGCACATAATGCATCTTTTATTATGGTCCTGTTCAGTAGTTGAAATAATTTCTTCGCCTTTACTCACCCATGTACTCTGGAGACTCTATTTGTAGTTTCCAATTGTTGATTATATGAGTTCGCAACTCGTGCATGTCAAAGTTGGCTTGTATCTACTTTCATTTTAACCTTATTTTCTGGCTTGCATGAACAACGGAGCTCTGATTCTTTGGGAAGAAAAAAAAGTGTCCTTTCCTTTTGTTGTTGAGTAGTTACACGTAGGCTCGAGAGAAATGGCACAAACTTTATGTTTCATTTTTCAGAACATTAAACCATTGAATTTCAAAAGTTCTTTATATCGAAAGCTAATATGGTATTTTAAAGAATGGAGTGATGGTGGAACGATGATCCACGTTTCCTGATAGCATCATTTGTTTGCAGTTGAAAACCTAGTATGGAGCATAATTCATAGTTAAGTGGAAGCATAAACAAGTGTATAAACATATAGTAAGGCAACTATAATTTGTACTGCTATAAAAAAGAAAACATCATGATGAGAATATCACTACCACTAAAATTTATTTTGTATTCCGTATCAATAGTATCGTTAATGGATGTAGGGCCACCATTTATCTGGATGACAGGGTTTGTTTAAGCTGCCATCTCATCCTTTTGCCTCCTTTTTATTTGAAAAGAATGCTTTCCTCACCTTATTGAAGCTATAACTTTCTCTTTGTAGTATCAGTTACTATTAAAAACATACTGTTTCTTTTTATCAATAGGGCTGGAAATGCATAGGCAGTAATAATGTGTAAAGAGAGGACTGAGTAGCGAGCATGTTTTCTACATTTTCCTACTGGTTATGCCTGTGCTGTGGAAGAGTTTGTGCCACTACTTCATATTCTTAATAAAATTGTTTTTTGAGAAATAGAGGCAATTGTATAGTAACGGTATGTGGAAGCTTCCTGATGAAAAGAAAGTAATGCAGACTAAAGCTTGTGAATGTTTTAATCGTAGTTTAAAGCAATACTATGTGCATATCTTGCATTAATTTGGTGGTTCTGGTTCCTTTTCTAATTCACTTTATGACTTCTTTTTCAGGTTCCAGCACTCTCTGGGCTTCCATCTTTCCCAAATGGTGATTTTCAGATGTTACCAATCATGTACCCACTTCTTGTTCCTGGGTTAAATCCTTTACAAGATCAGGAGCAGATGAACCGTGGAGCAGGCATATATGCTGTTCCTGTTCACCCATTTATGGGGCCAGTTACAGGAGTTTCATCTAACACTCTGATTCCGCTTACCTACAACATACCCACGTAAGTATGTCAATGGTGCTCTTACATAATTTCCTTATCTGAAATTGTTATTCTTAACAATCGTAATCATCGTTAAGCATGAATTTATTGATGCCACAGAACTAGAGCAAGTCCAGAGGTTGGCACTGTAGGGGAGCAGCAAGGCCAAGAGGGAGAACAACAACAACAGCAGCAACGTCAACAGCAACAGCCTGCACATCAGAGACAAGTGGTTGTGAGGAGATTTCAAATTGCATTTCAGCTTGATGTGTTGCTTATTGTGAAGCTTGCAGCTGTAATATTTCTATTCAATCAAGAAGGGTCTAGACAAAGGCTTGTTGTCCTTGTGATTGTCGCTTCAATTGTCTACTTGTAAGTAACTAAACTTTGTACCATTTTCAATATCAGGACAATGTTGGTGTTTCATTATTAATGTAAGATATGATGAATTTGGCAATTTTTTTATAAAGAAAAGTAAAGTTAGGTTCTTCAGTAGTCGACTTTAATTTTACCAAATTAATATATGTGAAGTTTCACAAATGAAAGCTGGATTTTGATGATGTTAGATATTGCAGATATCAAACTGGCTCGCTCACACCATTAGTACGATGGCTCTCTCAAGGCATGCATAGGGCAGCTGTGCCTCCTCATCCCCCAAGGCCTGTAGCCAGGGCCGGAAATGTTCCTCCTGCTGCAAGGCAGGGGGTTGACAATGCTGCTTTGGCAGGTAATTTTGTTTGTTACTGTCTGTACGTGCTGAGTGTCACATCTTTTGGAAAAATAAAAAAATAAAAAAATCACGTATTCCAGTTCACATCTAGTTTCATTTATCTAAGACTGCTATCGGAACATTGGTTGCAAAATTCTTGTAGGGACTATTGTCATTAGGTGATTTGTACATGTCTGATAATATTGATTGTTACTGTCTGCACTACTTGAAATAGAACTCTTTTGGTGAGATATGCTGCAGTTTTCCTTAGGAGAGGTGTAAAGAAGAACTATAGTGTAGTGCGGTCTGTGTAACATAATTGGTGGACACATTGCTAGAGTAAAAGGCCTCGGGAACATTGTGTATTTCTTGTTACTGAATGCCAATGGACCATGTCATGCTCCACTGTTCATTTATGACAAATGATTTTCTTCTCTACTAACAGTTAAAAATATGTGGCAGACGGACAGCCGGGAGCCGAGAATGAGAATCGGCCTGCAGATGATGGAAATGAGGCGGTTGGAAATGAGAATGTGCCAGCACCTGATGGAGCCAATGGTGGTAACCGCTGGTGGGGAATTGTTAAAGAGATTCAGATGATCGTTTTCGGCTTCATCACTTCACTTCTCCCAGGTTTTCATAATATAGAGTAGTAGATCATATGCGGCGAAGGAGTAGTCTGTTGAACAAACTGTGAAGCTGGCAACTCTTCTTATATATATATTAAAGGAAGTAGATGTATTTGTAACAGATACTGTAATTTTCCTTCTCGTATTGGTGGGAGTGCTTTTCAGTTCTCCTTCCAAACTGTATGAATTACGTCTGCAGTTGCTTAATCTTTCAGCCGCCTTCCGGTGCTCTTGTATTTTCTTTGTACATCGATTTTACTAATTCCGCACCTTCCATTTCGTGGTTATTAATATTTTTGGGAATATGTAAACCTTAAACACAACCAAATGAATTCCAAAAGCTAAATATTCTTCCAGTCCTCTCCTCCATTTTGCATCCCAAAATAGGCTTTTCATACTAGCGAAATCAGAAAAAATCGATCTGCTACGAAATTAAATGAGGTAAAACAAAAATACAGAGAAGCTGCAAATAGATGTTCTTATTGATTAAATGTGAGAATTCCCCCACTATTATTCCACAACCATGCTCAAAGACAGTTTAATTCTGCTATCTTTGGCAAGCTCTTGTTACCAACTTCTCCACAGTTCAACTCGCAGTAAAGAGACACGTTTGCTTCTTTTCGTTATCCTTTTTCTTTGGCTTTGCCACAAAATTCCTTCAATTTTGTGAAATATAATCACTCCACGAACCCATATCTCTGTGATGAGAAGCCAATGTGTGTAGCCAAAATTCACTGAAATTACACTCCTTATAATACATTTAAATTCATAAGATTATTATAGAAACTCATATTTACACATCTGTCTCTGCCACTGCCGAAACTCAGGTTACCAAATGAGAAAAAATGTGGATAAAACTAGATTTATTTTGGCACTAGATGAATAGATTAATTACAAAATGTATATACAGGTATCTATAAATAATGCACACCTCACATTTCTGACAAAAGATTGCTGATCTTCCGAAGCTCCTTCAAAGCTGTCACGGCTGTAACTTGTCCTTTGCCAACTAAAGTGTTTTTTGAAAAATTCTCCAATGGCCCAACCTGAACACCCCGATCTTGCTGGAAAACAGACTCGATTACCTGCCAGATATGTTAGTTAAAGAGTCAGAACAATGCTGACATAAAATCTGACATGCTTAAGAAGTGTTGTTGGGAGCAACTTTTTTTGCCCCCTAAAACTGCACAAGGAACCAACTTAAAAGAAACACCATGCTTACAAGGAATTTTGTACCCAGTTATAGCTATCAATTCATGGTTATTGCCCCTAGCCAATACCGCACTACTCGGTGGATTTCTTCCTCTTTAACAATCATTACACATTTCCTAGAACATATAATTTTATACTGCTCTGCATCCTATAGGAAGCATTAACTTATACGATAAAAAACAAATTGTAGTTTATACTCTTGAGAGAAAGCAAAACAAGAAACGTTACCTGAATATGTTCAAGCATAGAGTGCCCAAGATTTCTTAGAGTACCCATCACATTCTGGTCAACAGCTTCTCCTTTGGAGCTAACTAAATAATTGCAGGACCCCTCAGCCACGGAAGAGCTTGTTGTGTCCTGATTACCTTCACAACTGGAAGATTTTGTAGCCTCAAGGGCGTTGTGTCCTTTCTCAGATGTCCCTTCACCAGGTGCATTCCATCCAAACTTCCAAAACCTCGGGAATTTACCAGAAATAAGCTTTCGTTCCTTTCCTATCACTGAATTTCCCGTTGAATGATTGTTGCATTCAGATGTTTGAGAGACACCTATGGAAGGATCAGAAACCAGAAGAGGTGGGTCTTCCGATACATCCCGTGAATTATCATAATTTTCATCAACTGACAAATTTGATCCAACACTACTCTTCTCTGATTCTGGTTCATGATCATTAGCCCCACTACGAGGACTAGTTGGGTCTGAGAAAACAGATGAATTTTCTTCACTAGCTGGATTTTCATTCAAACATCTGTTCTCGGTGGCAGAAGTAGGGTCCTTACTGAAACCATTTTCTTTGTTGACCTCAACTTCTGAAGAGAGTTCGTCTTCGTGAGAACCCAATTTCTCACCATCTTCCTCTGAGCTAAGTTCTCGAGAAAGGTCTTGCAGCAACCTTCGTCGAACAGAAAACCTGGGGTTCTTTTTGCCATTCTCAGGTTTTGATGGAGATGGGTCGGATTCTGTTCTAGATAGGCTCAATTTTACTTTTTCTGTCCATCGCTTTTTCTGGCTTGGAACCTGTTTTTCCAAACCATCTTGCCTAAGTTCTTCCTCCCTGTGCAGAACTCTCCATTTCTCTTCCCAGTAGCTTTCAGGTACCAGATTTAGTGGTGTTTTTGGAGAAAAAGAATCAACTGAGAGGCTATGACCTCTCACAGCCATTGATTTACTATGTTCATAGGGCCCAATGTATGAAAATAATAAGGATGAACTATTGTTCTTCAAAGCAAGATCCTGCAAAGACTTCGCCTTTTGTATCAGCTTCTTCAAATCTATTTTCTCAGGAAAATTTAACAATCTCTGAAGACATAAAGTAGCATTCTCGGAGGCAAGAAGGGAAGATCTCAAATAGAGTAACATTGAAACTGCCATGGCTGATATAAATGCTCCTCGAGGTGTACTAAGTATGCCAAAGCTGGATGCTGCATCATCTTCGGAACCTTTGTCTAATTTACTATTATCAGATGCAAATATTTCATCCCAAATTATCAATAGATCTGCAAGTGAAAACTCACGTCCAAATAAAACCCGTAACCAGCGGAGAGCAAAATACTGGGGTTCAACACCAAGCTCAACAAGGTGGCTGTGTAGAGATGAATCAACAAGAGAAAGCAAATAATACAACGAAGCAGATGCTTCAATGACAGGAGGTAAGCTAGTATGGGATCCAACAGCAGGGGAGGGAGAGAAGAACTCTGCCATAGAAACTGAACCATGGGCCCCACTCATTAGAGCATCAAACATACAGTACGCATCATGTTCCATAAATTTCTCGGACAAGATAATACCCAATTCACCTTCAGCACCATAAGCATCACTAAGCATTACAATGGTCTGTATCTCAGGATCAAGCTCATCAACACTCTTAAGTTTAAATGCATTTCCGTGTGAGCCATTCTCATTTTCCATGGAATCAGGAGAGTTTTTGAACTCAAAATTATAAGTGAGATCATTTTCATGAAATGATAGACCATCAAATTTATCAGTGAAGTGATCTTCATATAGATTACGCACTTGAGATAGATGCTCCACATCAAAATGAAGAACATATAACAGAGGAGCCAAGAGTTCATGCATTCCTACAATGAAAAACAAAGAGAAAAAACAATTAAACTTCTAGAACGAAAAAAGCTGCTTCCATGGATCATGTGTGTGAATGTACCTTTCTAGAAAACATTCAATAACTAAGGGATCATTTTTTGTTTTGTTTTGTTTCTTTTTTATTAAGGAAAGAGGGGGTGACAGGGATGAGAGAGAGAGAGAGAGAGAGAAGAGAAATAATTCATTGAATTGTTTTTTAAATAAAATATAAAAACTGAAAGCAATGGTTTTAAATTTTCTTTTAATGCAATCTATTCTGCATCTTCATTTCTTCACTTCTCTTCTTTCACTTTCTCACCTCCATCTCCCTTACTTCTCTTCAATTAAACCAAAAAAAATATAAAAAAAAGGGAAAACAGAACACATTACCAAGCAGGCACTAAGATTAGCAACTTGTTGATCACATTGGGCAAGAAAGTTAAATATCCCAGCACGTCAGGGTCAAATAAATTGAAGAATAATATCAAATATGATTTACTTGCTGCCACAGAAGTCAAAACTCAAGAGAAGAAATGACTGGCTAACTACCTGATAATCAAGAATCTTTCCTTATAAATCATTCTGAAAATTTTAAAAATGAATAAACCTCTTTATTAGTCATTTTGGGGAGACCAGTAGTGTTTGATTTTTGTAATCAGAATATGGTCCAATAATAACTAAACTATGCATTACAACATGAGATTGCAGGATCCATATTCAAGTCTGTATACCAAGAAAGCAGGTTGTACCCTGATGTAAGCAACGTAGTGCAGGACCTTGTGTAGTGCTTACTACTACGAGCACACACGCACACGCGCATGCACAAAGCAAGACAGTGTGTTCTAAACGCCAAGCTTAGTCACTTAGAGAAGAAAGACAATTTAAATCTCTTCTCCCAAAAGTACATTCAAGGGTTTTTGGAAAAAGAAAATTGATGTGAGTACTGTCATGTACCTTGTCTGTAACCACACTCTGGATGTCTAAGACACCACAATAACAAAATTCTTCTCAACATTCCTTGGCATCCTGGTGTTTGGAAGTAGCTCCCGTGTTCTGGGTATAAACGTGATAAGTCCTGGTCAACCATTTTCTCCAGCTCAGCATTTCGAAAGAAACGACCCCATGTGCTATCTGCATGTAAGATGTACGGCACAGATTAGTAACCGCATCACTCAATGAGTAGGTAACCTCACTTAGGCACATATTGCAACAGTAAAATCTCCATTTAAATTTCCATTCTTATATTTAAAGGTCAACTTGAATTTATTACCAATGAGGAACTATCGTGCCACCCACAGATTTGATTGGGTGTTATAACAATAGAGTCTGAGACTGTTATTCATTAGTAGTTTTAGATTGTAGCATACAGGAAAATCCCTAAACACATTTGACACATCTACAAGGGAAAGCTTTTTTCCTTTAGAAAGTACAGTTTACTTTCATTGAAAAATATGCAATAATGAGGCAAACCATGGTGCAAGCCTCCAAATTTGATCACTTCAACAAAGCAGCTACATAATGAAAGCTAATAATGAATAAGTGAAAAAACACAGCAGACAAAAAAACATAGGAAAGCCAAGCTCAAGAAAATTTTAGGATTGAGCGTGCATTAGCAAAATAGCTGATTAACATGCTCGCCCATGTTCTTCTGGAGCTTCTACAGTTCACATATGCACTTTGGAGGATCCATAGATTTTACCTGGGTTTTGTGACAGCGGATTGTCTATGGAAAGATCAGGGGAACTACTCCCATCCTTTTTGGGATGTGGATCAACCAGAAGGCGCCTTCTCAGTCCAGCATATCTAATAATGTAGACAAGGTAAACTCAGCACAAGATTACACAAACTTAAAAATTACCACCAAATCATTGCAGTCTAATATGATACTGAAAAAAAATTTAGACTTGTTTAAATTCAGCGCTCTTAACTTCATAATTCAGAGTCAAATCAATCGACACAACTAATCAACTGCATGTACCCAATACAAGCACAAAATTCAAGAAGCCACTTCTTGATTCATAAAGATATAAGAAACATAATTTCAAGTCGCTTGACACACCTCTTGCTTTATCAAGACATAAGTAACACGCCTGTTTCCACAACAATTTACAGCTGATAAGCAACAAAATGTAGAAAATCCATTGACCATTAACTAAACCACGGAAACCGTATCTTATAAACCCTCGTATGAGTTTAAAAATGAAAACAAAAACAAAAACAAAGAACAAAAAATATATAAATTCAAAAAGGGAAATCGTCAAGGAAATAGAATTATCTAGCAAAACCCATGCATAAAATTATCAACTCAGAGCAAAAGCTTAAAACAAAAACCAAATAGATCACCAAATTAAGACTTTACTGTTCAAACCAAAAAAGAACGAAACACAAGAATCCTAATGCAACCTTCTACGCATAAAAAGTTGAAGAAATCATAAAGAGACATGTTAGAGGTACCTCCTTCTAGAATCAGCTGTGACCCGACGAAGATCATCAATGGAAGAAGAAGAAGAAGAGGGCAAAATCCCAAGATTTATGCGCCATTGCACACTTCTAAGGTCTTTGAAACGACGATTCTCAGCTTCAGATCTCTCAGGAACATAGGGGGAGCTCGCAGACGACGATTCGGGCAATGTCGACTCAATTGGAGCTGGCGCCATGGCTTTCTCGCAATTCTCCAAAGACCCAATTGTCAATTACGCTGAAAGGGAAGAAAAAAAGGTAAGATTGTGCAAAAAAGGTACAAACTTTGGCACGGTTTCTGCAAAAATTGTGAGCAGAAACAGAGGTTAAGAGCATGAACCCAATTAGGATTTTGTCTCAGCCAACAGAGAAATATGAGAGCACGAAATTTGGTAAAGGAAAGAAAGGAGAAATTGGAAAATTGGATAACATAAAGCAAAGAGAAGAGAAAGAAGGTGTGATGGAAAAAATGGCAGAAGTTGTGGAGGAGAGGACTTACGTTTGAGTTTGGGAGATGAGGAGGAGGAGGATCAGACTCTTCAAAGGAAAAAGAAACAATTTTTTAGCATTATTTTTTTTTTCACATTCATTCCTTCGATTCACCAACCTGCTTTGGAGAGAGAATAACAAGTTTGTTTGTTCAGAGAGAGAAGAAAAGGCAAAAGAAAATGGTGATAGAGAAAGAGAGAAGTGCTGGTTTGACCTCTTTCAATGTTAGGAAGGTGCCGTGGGTTGTCATCTACTTCTCTTCTTCTATTATTGAAAACAAACAACGGACAACAAAATTATTTTTTATTTTTTATTTTTTATTTTTTACAAAAAGTGAAATTCCAACTTGAAATTTTTAGTTTTTTTCTGTCAAATTCCAATTTGAAATTCCTTCTAGCAAAGTTTGGAAATTTTTTTAGACCTTAATTTTTCTCTCATTTTCAGAACCGACTCTTTAATTTTTTATTCTATATTTGGTATTTACAATTTTTTATTTCTGTATATTTATTTCTATTATTTTTGGTAAATACACTCAATAGTACTTCACTATTTCTTATTATATCTCTTACATAGTATTTGGTTATTCTGTTACAATCATTTGTTGTTGAATGATTGAAATGGGAAAAATTCAGTGTTGGTAACTTGGTACAAGCTAGACAATTCCATTCTTCTTCTTTTTTCCAATCTTGTTTCATTCAATATAATTTTGAAAAATAATAGCAAATTTATTAGATAAGTTCCAATAATACAACTAAGACTTCTCTTATATAAAATTAAAACTAAAACTTCTACGATACGTAAAATGCACCGATCTAAAAAAGGCAAAAAAATCAATAAACTCAAAAAGACAAAATTGAAGCGAATAAATGCCGCACGCACACACTAAACCTAAGCATTATTCCAAGTTAAGCCCACAAAACACAAAATACACATAAACTCAAATGAGCACCACCGTCATCACATGAAGCAAGCAATGACGCGGTCAAGCCTTACCACGTCTAGTGTTGAAAAAAAATGTATGAAACATATTTGGAGAAAACTTAATCTTATAACAATTCAACTACACATAATAGAGCAGAGTTCCCAAAAAGGATGAGTACATAAGAGAGATAATGACTACATGTAGATGTATGTCGTGGTAAATACTTTGCAATTTCCATGAAAAATGATGGGATCAGATCAAACAAGTAGTAGGTAGGTCCTCGTCTCTCATAAAATAAAATATTTATGATTAAAAAAAAGTAGGTCCTCATCACCTTCAAAAAAATCATAAAACTTAGCGACAAAAGAAAAATAATATTAAAAAAACTTGTAACAAGTTGAAGGAATTATTAAAGAAACGCGTGTATGTTCCCCATTATTTTGGAAGAAGCTAGAACGGGCTTTGGAGGATTTGTTAGAAAGTTAGGTGTTGTAATTTATTAGATTACACTGATACATATAAGAAAATAAACCTCATCTACCCAAAAAAATCAATAAACCGTAAACCCAAAGAATCAACAAATCAGAAGCCAGAAACCTAAAAGAAAATATGTCGGAGAGGAGGGTGGTCGATGATTTGTGACTGGCGACCAATAACGCAATGACATGTATAATAACTTTTTCACATGTCATTGTGTTATTTACCGACAATAGCAAAATAGTACTATCTATATTACATGTAAGGTGGGGAGGCACAATGGCTATACTCACTAGCAAAAGAGAAGCACAATCTCCTTTTTGTTGTCAGACAAAAAAACAAGCAAAGGAGGAGGGTTTTATTTTGTCCCCCACCTTTCACGTGGGCTTAAATAAGAACTTCTAAAGAGGTGCGTTTGGTGGGGCTCATGTTAGTAATCCCCACTTAAAAGAAAAAGGAGGTAAAAGAAACCTACTAATCAATCGTTTGACTAACGAATGGACTTGCTTATAAGGTTTAATGTATGAGTTTGTAAATTCTTACGAGATTGGATACCAATTTAAAATAACCCGAAAAACTTAGAAAGTTTCATATAATTAATGGGGTCGGTCCCCTAAAAGTCATGTGCAAAACTTAAAATGGAATCATCACATAATCTAACATGAAAATACCAAAAAAACAAAAACAAAAAGACCCTTAATTTATGCCATAAAACAATAAACAATGAGCACTATTATTTTTCATGAAGATATGCTTAGTTTAATGATAAGGCGTACAGTGATGTGTCACTGATTGCGGGTTCAATGTTCCTTGAGTCGGTGGCACCACCACGTACAGTGATGTGTAAGAAAAAGAAGGGTGTTAATGAAAAAAAAAAGCTGGCACCATCGAAATCGACAGCGAAAACAAACAAAAGAGCGGAAATAAGAATAACGTTGGGGAATAAAATTAGGATACGCAAACATGTAAGGGCAGGATTGAAAATTCTACTAATAAATATTCTGGGCATATCCAGAACTGACGTGGCGTGGATGAGCAATCATAATATTTACATCTGACAGTAACATGTTTTTCTTTACATCAATAAGGCACGTTTTTTAATATTAATCCCCACTAACCTATAATTTAAGGGCCCACACAAATTAGACTTGGTCAAAGTAAAATACGTATAAAAGACTGATAGCTCAGCCTCAACCGCAGCCTTTCGACATATTTATTTATTTTCTTTTTTTTATATTTTTTGGTAGGAGCCTCTTGTTTTCTTTTTATTTATTTATTTATTTATTTTATAATACCCCATTGCAAATTGCAACTGCAGTTGTCCAATATGATGAATTCATGACTCAAAGTAGGTTTCCATTGGACTAAAGGTTTTCAAACACATAATTTGTCTTCATATGAATCGTTCATTGTTTAAGTTCCACTTCAGATCATCTATAGAAAAGAAAAAACGTAATCATCGATTAAAGGACCTCGGATACAAAAATAACTGTTTTTAATCACTCGAGCTACAAACCTATTTATAAAGAAAAACCAATGATTATATATCATAAAATCTCCCACACATGAGTAGAGTTTATCCTTTCTCTCTCTTGTTCTTTTCACTTGGGATAATATTGTATATTGCAATTTTATTTTGGGAGGCGAGTCTGTCCGTAGGAGCACAAAGAATAAAGTGCCACTAGACAAGCATAACATAGTTTGGCTCTCTAATATTTTACCTCCATTTTGGCTTTTCTAGTTTTGGAACCCTCTGATCTAACCCCCACTAACGTCATGATTATTCCTAAATCATTATGTTAATTTCCTTTTTGTATCTTGTTCATGTCTTTAATTTGTTTAATCTATTTGCCAACTTCTTATCACCTTTTGTATAGTATAAAATAGTAGATCGCCTTTACTATTTCAAGATAGATTTTGTTCATTGCAAATGGTTCGACGTAATATAGTGTTTAATATTTCAGGTGAAGTTAAAGAAATTTACAAAATGTTAAATAACTTAAGTCGTCAAATCCAAATTTAACATTTTAATTTAAAATATCTCTTGAAAATACTCTTACAAATATAATTTTATTTACAAAACATTACCACCATAATTTAGAAGCCCCATGATATACAAAATAATAATTAAGAAGAAAAGAAAAGATTGTAATAATCTGCTTATTGTACTCTATATACTAAGATCCAACTAATACATGTTGTTATTTGGTCCACCAACAATGTCAAAAGGAACTGCAAAAACTAGTTGTTGGGAAGTCTATTCTCATTTTGTTTTAAGTACTTTCTCAAACTAATGTTTTTGGTGAGGGCGGTGCCTCCAAAAATTTCAATAACATTTCCTTTCCATGGGTTGAGACCAAGCATCTTCTTATTCAGCTTGTTCATAATTTCTTTACAATGTAGTTTATAATATTATTACTAAAATCATCATCACTAGACTTAGGCTCATCCTTTCTAAGTGTATCTCTCCAAACCAAGGTGCCTTGGCACCTTGGGGGTCTATTTTTGACAATATTTTAATTGCTCATGAATTGTTAGTGACTTTAAAAGGAAAAAAGGTTCTTTGGGTGCAATGACACTTAAATTATACCTTCAGAAAGCTTATGATATCCTCAATTGGAATTACATAAGAGCTTGTTTAATTAAGTTTGGTTTCAATGTAGATGATTGCTTAATTTTTACTAAAGCCACGCCTGTGGCTACTAGAAATGTTTTGATAGTTCTTGAAGCTTTCTCTAAGGCCTCTGGCCAATATATTAATTTCTATAAGTCCATCATTTATTTCTCACCCAAAGTTCCCACAAATGTCAAAAACAAACGGGAGTTTCACTAAAACACCCAAAATGGGGGCTGAAATTATTAAAAAACCCAACACCCAAAACACTTTATAAACACACCCAAAACCTACCATTACACACACTCAAAACCAATTTATAAACACACCCAAAAAATATACAATTGTTGATTTTTGGGTTGATTTTTGGTGTGTTTCTATGTTTAAATAGTGTTTGGGTTTTTTTATAAATACATGTCTAAGATTGGGTTTATTTATAAATTTGTAAAAACCAATATTAGTACTATCTTGCAAATCCAACACAGAACCACTATTGGTAGATACTTAGGTATCTACAATATTATTTTCTAGAAAGATCCCCAAAATGCAAAGGAGTTAATTGATAGAATTCGTTCAAAGTTTGCAGGGTGGAAAGCTAATACCCTCTCTAGGGCGGGGAGACTGACCCCAATTAAGTCTAATGTGTCTGGTATGCCTAATCATGTGATGTCCTGTTTTAGATGCCCCCCTTCAGGTGGTTCAAGAAATGAACAAATGTAAAAGGACCTTTTTTGGGGGTAGTGATAAGAACCCTCCTATCTCTTGGAAGGATGTGTGCCTTCCCAAAGACCTTGGTGGCTTAAGGGTCAAACTTACTAACCAGTTTAATCTTGCAGCTCTAGCTAAGCTCAGGTGGAAATGCCTCACAGACCATTCTAATTGGTGGGTTAAGATTGTTACTCAGAAGTATCTCAGACATGAGAATTTCTTTACTCTCAAGAAAAAATCAAATCATTATGTTGCTTGGAAATCTATTTTGGATGTAAGACATGTCTTATGCAAAGGTCTTAGGTGGGTGGTAGGAAATGGCAGTTCCATCTCTTTCTAGACCTCCCATTAGGTTTTGTCTTTCCTTCTTCTTGACCCAATTCCTTAGCAACAAAGAGTTCCCTTGAATATTGACCAGAAAGTCTCGGATTTTATTACCAATAACAAATTGAAACATGAATAAACTCTCCCAAGTTTTGGATGATGATCTGGTTGATAAAATTTTAACAGTTCCTCTTCCCATCTCTAATTTGTAGGATCAAATGGTTTGGGGCCCTAACCCTAGTGACTCCTTCACCATTAAACGTGCCTAAATATTCAAGTCCAAGAGCACCTCTCGCACCCTCAAGCTTGTCTTCTCAAGAAAATATAGAAACTTGAAATTCCTCATAAAGTGAAGATTTTTGCCTAGATACTTATTAGAAAAAGACTTCAAATGAGAGCTAGACTTCACAGATTTATGCCTCAACTGTGCCCTGACTGCCCTTTTTTCCAAGACTAGCTTGAGACCATTCAACACCTATTTGTGGATTGTAGCTTTACTAGGAATGTTTAGGGATGTTCCTCTGTTTTCCCTTCTCTTCCTTTGCAAGTTGGTGATTTCATTAGTTGGTTATCCTTTTTGGATTGCACTACTCAACTCCAAGATCTGGATCACTTGTCTAAAGCTATTCTCATTTGCTCGCAGACCTGGGAGGCCAGTTATAATCTATTGTTCCGAGATTCTTAGCCACACCCTTGCTAATTGTTTTCACGCCACAGCTACTGTTGGTATGGATTATTGACAGCATAACCATTTGGTCAAAAAGAAAAATGATATCCCTATGGTGATAAAATGGCACCTCCTACAGGTTGGATCAAAATTAACTTTGATAGGTATGTCATTAATTCTCAAGCTACCACTGGTTTGTCATTTGAAATAATGATGGTCATGTGTTACTGGCTGGTGCCAATAACATTGGTGAAAATTTCATAAATGTGGCTGAAAGTGTTGCTCTTCAGGATGGTTTCGATGTTGCTATTGATAGAGGTTGGGGTCAGATTGTGGTAGAAGGTGACTCTAAACTTGTTAGTGACAATGTCCTAAAAAAAGCTACTTCCCCTTGGAGTATGTAACAAATTATTCAAGATATCTGGTACCTTAGCTCTACTACAACTTTTGTTCACTTCTAGGCTTTCTTTGTCAATCTATTCTCCTTTTTATTTTGATCTCTTTGGGCTTTCTTGTCCTAGGGGTTTCATCTTGTAATTTCAGTTTCCTCATAAATAAAATAAAATAAAAAAATATGGACAAAATAGGCTTTTATAATATATAGTATAATGTTATGCATTTTGTCTGGCTTTGATTTTCTTTTATATATTCACAATTTACAAGGTCAAACAAAAACTTATTACATAGAAATAAGTTTATTTTTATGAGTTATGCTATTTCCACCCACTATCCTATTTTTCCACCCATCTTTTCTTCCAAATTTTAAAGACAAATTTACCCCTTTGTAAAATGACTTCTATGGTCTTAGGGAAAAAATCTCAACTCAGGCAACGAGGGATGGTTGAGTTGGTAATGATCATTTTGTTCACTATCAAGGCCTAGGTTCGAGTCCCGCTGTTAACAATCCTTCTTGGTGGGCAATCCTTCTTGGTCTGTAAGTCCTCAAAGAGGTATTGGTATGCCCTGGCCCTGGGATGGGGTAATCTCCCCTCCCCCTTACTTTTCTTTATAAAGAAAAACCTCAACTCACGTAACCCACCTATTCTAGAGTCTCATGTTTCCATTTTTCATGTGCCCTTCCTGTCACCTATCTATTTTTTGACACATGTCCATTAACTTAACATAGACATAACAATGTTAACTTTTAATAAAATTTTTAAAAAAAAACTAATTAATTTTTTTTAATAAAACCAATAGCCACTAAAGCTCCCCCATCCACACACTCGACTTGTCAGTCATCCCACCCTGTTAACGACGATGCCCTCCCCCTTGCGTCGACAAATCCTCATTTTCTTTATATCTTTGTCTCTTTGCTCTCTCTCTCTCTCTCTCTCTCTCTCTCTCTCTCTCCTCTCTCTCTCTCTCTATGTGCCAATCTAGATCTAGATCCCAAGATCTCTATGTAAATGATGAGCAACAACAACAACAATTGGTGGTCCAAAAAACTCCCACAAGAGATCATGTAATTGTTTCTACAATGATGAGATTGACTATGAGATAGACTATGTTGTTGGGGTTTTGAAGAAGAGCACAAGATGGGTGTTATTCTTGCCAAAGGCCTAAAGATGAGATTGACTATGTTGTTGGGGTTTTGAGTTTGGGGAAGAAAATGGTAGAATAGGGAAAGAAAGAGAGAGAAAAATAGGTATTTCTGAAGAGTATAGGGGGCTTGTCGATGTCTGGGTTGGAGTGGCTGACCAGGTTGGGTGGGTGGGGGAGCTTTGGTTGAATTAATTTACTAACCTAATAAATATGAGCATTTTCTTGAATTAATAATTAAAGAGTATTTTAGGAATAATGGTGGGTGGAAAGATAAGATTGTGTTTTTTTTCAAATTTATATGGTGGTTAGAGAAGAAAAGGTGGATGGGAAAATATGATAAGGGATGAAAATAGTAGCACTTTTATTATTATTTATATTTGTATATAATTGATATTCTACTTTAATCTAATTTAAACTACTATGAGGGGAATTTGAAATCGGATGCAGAGTGAGAAGCATGTCCATTCTAGCCAACTTGACTAAGCTTTGCTAAGGAAAATAAGTTTTTCAAATCATAACTTGAGAGGTAGAGTATATCCTAATCTTAAAATTGCAAGTGGGTCAACAACATAATTAAATATGCTTCACAATTAGCATATATTTAATTGAGCATGTTAGAGAACAACTGAACTGAAGCATGTGGACATTGTCAACAGCTGCATGAGGTCCACTTTATGAGTGGAGATGGTAGGCTTTTTCTTTGAGGGATGATTTGAACTTATGATATCTTTAATATATATATATATATATATATATATAACAAAAGGCAGAGTAGTAAAATATTCAAAATACCAGAAAATGCCATTTATTAATGCAAACATTAAGAATTGAAATTATTAATTAAATGAGAATAATATGGTAAATTCACACTTTTTCATATTAAAAAAATTAAAATTAAAAGAAAAATTAGTTAATGGATCCTATTTTTATGGAACACAACTACCCATTATCTTTTTTAATTCTATAAATTTTTTTTATTTTTAAAAAACCTCTCACATGCACCGAAGTGTGTGCGGAGAAGCTAGTATAGATAAGAGTAGTACGACTAGATTAACAATTAGTTGGCAATAAATTTTTGATCAATTGTATGAGGGAAGATTTGAACTTGAGATATATTCTTGGATTTAGCTTCTATATAAATTACATCATTTGTATTACAACCAATTTTGAAAGGCTAAAAGATTTATAAAAAAAATTAACAACCAAATATCCTTATAATTTAAACAATATCAATGTCATTAATAAGTCATAGAAAAAAATAACCTACAATTGTTGTTAACGAGGTTTCATGTTATGAGAAAGTCTTGTTGCTAAAAGCCCTGGAGCCTTGTATCCTTTTTTATGCAGGCCGTAGATGGAATGTTGTTAAAGCCCGCGAATGGGAGTCCACATTTCCTCTTTTTGTTTTTTTTAAGCCCTGGTCCAAACAAAACAGCGTACTTTTTGGAAAAATAAAATAAAAAGAGAAGCTCCCTAATTTTCTACACCGGATGGCTACCAAAAATCCAATGGGTATTAAAAGCCCAATACATTCTATTTGACCAAATTACCCTTAAATAGAAGAACAATCAAAATTAAAATTCCATCTAAATCCTCTCCTCCCAGTCCTATACACGTTCTGGACTTCAGTGTGATTAGCGGGAAAAAAAACATCCCTTTGCCTAAATCCATTAGGCGCTTTCCTAGCTTAAGAAACAAAACGTTTCAAGGTAAGTTTTGTTCATTGGCTTCTTCTTCTTCTTCCTTTCTTAGTTCTTTGATTTCTTCTATTTGCTTTAACAAGATTTCCTTCTGTTTGTGTTTCCTGATTTTGTTGTCGATAGATTCTATTCTATCATTATGCTGTAATTTAAGGTATCCAAATGCTTCCATTTTATGTGCCATAGTGAGTGTTGCCCTTGAAATTTCCTCAGACGCTCGATTAGTTTCAGTTTGTAATTCCAACTTGTTTTCTCTGATTTTGGTTCAATTTGTGATGGATTTGGGGTTCAATTTTGACTGGGTTAGGGTTTCTCTAAAGAGAGTAGTTAGCTGATTAGATTAGTTTGTAATTAGTTACTCTTGTAAGTAATTAGTTTGAGCTGTTGTAACAGCTATAGATTAGTTAGGTGTTAAATACTCTTCTGTACTCTTTTCTCAATTAATGAATAAGAATCACAATTTCCTTATTCTCTCTCATAAAGGGTTAGGGTGTGTTCAGATTTATTCCGTTGGGTACTTGTTCATTTTGGTACTTCTGAAATATTTTTTCTGGATTTTTCTCGGAAAGAGGACTTTGTTCTTGGTCTATGAATTGTGTATATGTTTATTACTCTACTGCCTAATATACTGCATTAGCATGTTACTGATACTGAGCTTTTGTACCTATGTTGATTTCTTTGAGTTCATTCGTTCTGTATTTCTTCGAAGTATTATTTACTATTTTCTTTTTGCCAAAAAAGTATTATTTTCTATTGGATTAAAGCCTGTGGAATGCATGATTGTCAATTGTGCAGCAACAGCACCAGGTGAGTTCAATTTATGGCAGATATGGAAAATCAGGGCTGTTGGGTTTTTCTCCATTTGAATGAAAAACTTTGCTTTCATGTGTTTGAAATGGGTCTCCCTGTTTGATTAACTTTTGGGTTTAATAGAATTTGTTTCTGAGGTTTGTCAAACCAATGGAAAAAGCCGTGTATTATTGCAAAAGACAAGAAATTTAGCGTCACTAGTGTTATCTGCTTTTAACCAAGGTCAATTTAGCTTTGTGAGCACACAGTGCAAAACGCTATTCATCTTTGTTTTCCGACGGGTCTTCCGATGCTCTTCAGTTTGTTGGGTAGCAAAATCCTGCTAAAGTTGTGTGCTTGATTATGCTTTAGTTGAGATCTGATTTGTTGGTTTAGCAGCAAGTTGGAATTGTTGTGCTTTCTATTTTCGAAACAAGAAAAGCAGAATATAGCAGATGAGTTATTATGTAAACAAATTCTTTTTAAAGCAACTCTGTGAAGCATTGTGTGGCTTCTTGAGTAACCACACCAATTTGTTACAACCATACATGATTTGCTCTTCAGAGATGGAATAATCAAAACTCTCTAGTTTGTGCTTGTTAGTGTTGCCTTTCACTCTCTTAGTCTGTTATCATAGACATGATAAGACCTCATTTTCATTTTCTTTAAGTTTTGATCTTGGTTTTCATGTCTGTTTCTCCAAAGTCACCTTTATTACTGTTCCATCTTATCTTGGAGGAGATTTTCACCTTAGCTAAAAGTGATTTGGGAGAGAGGTGATGGGGTGTGGAGGAGCTTTCGGGGTTAAGCTAGATCATGCCGCACTGACATCTAAGCTGGTCTTGCTCTGGGTCAGTTTAGATGCTGTTGATTGAAGTTTCCCATATCTGTCTAACAATGTGCAAATATGAATGCAATGTCTGAATTTTGAAACCCGCTCTCTTTGCAAGTATGATCACAGCATCACGAATATATTTATTCCGTTGGGTACTTGTTCATTTTGGTACTTCTAAAATATTTTTTCTGGATTTTTCTCGGAAAGAGGACTTTGTTCTTGGTCTATGAATTGTGTATATGTTTATTACTCTACTGTCTAATATACTGCATTAGCATGTTATTGATACTGAGCTTTTGTACCTATGTCGATTTCTTTGACTCCGAAGGCTTATCGGAGGATGGACTACTGTACAGCATGCCAAGCGGAGCAAGCCCCGCGCTGCACCCTAGCATTCCCTTCGGTAATCCTCCGGTGATTCAGACTACGGTCGAAGCGGAGCTTCTGGCTCAAATGACTTCCTTTCGGAAGGAAATGGCCAAGCTCCAAGAACATAACAACCTCCTCTCGTCCAAAGTATACGAAACCCATCGGCTGCTTAATTAGCAGGAAACACAGAATATTCAAGCTACGGAACCTTCCCAGAGTCTGCAGACCCCCAGTCGGCAAAAGAAGGGGAAGAAGGGGGCAAAGGCAACGCCTGCGCCTTCCAAACAGCTGGTAGTCCCGGCTCCATGGGACCAGCCTCACGTATCAAAGAAGGTCTACATTGACTGTCGCCATCGGATCAACGACAAGGAGGCCGAACGGCAGAGGTCCCCAATTAGGATCAATGCTCGCCTGCGGGACTCACGGATGAGGGTTCTTGGAAACAAATCACCCATTAGAAAGGTCCAAGGGTTGGAGTCGGAGGTAGAATCTGACGATGAGTATGCCCCCTCCAAGGGCACCGAATCAAACTACCGTTCGGAAACTCCCATGGAGTATTCGAAGGCAAGACCACCAAGTCCGAGGAGAACTTCCGAAGACTACAGTTCCGAGGAGGTCCCAAGCCGAGACCCCGTTATCCGTCTGCTCTTCCAGAGAATTCAGAAGATGGAAGACGACCGAACCCGGTCCCAGAAACCTGACTGGGGGAAACTTAGGCCGGGACCCTTTACCGAGCGCATCAAGAAGTCCAGACAGGACATGGAGGTACAGCTGTTGCGCATACCGTTTTACACCGGCGTGGAAGACCCCTTGATGCACCTTCACTCTTTCCAATCGGCAGTCGGATGCAAGGGCCTCAGCGATGAGGGGCAATGCCTGTTGTTCCCATCATTCCTTACCGAAGTCGCTTTGAACTGGTTCTACCGTCTTGAACCAGGAATAGTAGACTTGTTTGATGAACTGAAGAAGATTTTTCTCAATCACTTCATGATCCAAACGGACCGTCTGTACTCTGCCGACGATCTGTACATGGCTAGGCAGAGAAGACGAACCCCTACAGGAATATGCTGCGCGCTTCAGTCATGAATACTCGAGGCGTCCGGAAACAGATGATAAGGCAGCCTACGGCGTCTTCAAGAGTGGCCTTCGGTCCTCTCACTTTCGGTATCTCGTGCATAGTAGCAATTGACGCACATATGACGAACTAATGAAGCATGCGGCAGTCCACGCCAAGGCTGAATATTTCAACTCCAAGTCCGGGCCTTCGGCTCGGCAGGAGGAATCAGCACCAAAGAGCTATCCTGGGCAGACTGACGACTATTCGGCAGTTCACAAGCGAAAGGACGACCGTGATAATCGGCAAGGGAGCTCAAAGAAGGGGCGTGGGAAATACGGTCGCAACGACCACCGAGCGCCACAACCGAATCACGACTGCGCTCAGGAAGTCTTCACTATGTTGAATACTACATATGAGGCCGTCCTGATGAACGAGCACGACCAAATTCCAAAACCAGACTGAAAGCCCAATAGGCAGGACAATCGGGACACCGGCAAATTCTGCCGATATCGCCAGAAAAACAGCTACAACACCGAAGACTGCATTAGTCTGAGGAAGATCGTTGAACGCCTGATTCGGGAAGGAAAGCTGGATCAATACATTGCCAGACTACCGCAGGCACCAACCCTAAACGCGAATCGGCAGATCAACATGATCAGCACCATCAGCGGAGGCCCCACTCTGGCGGGACCCTCTAACCGATCGATGAAGCAACATGTACGTGCCGCTAACTACCCTCAAGTCTTCGGCATAGAAGCCGATCGGCACCGCAAGGTCTCGAAGGTGGGTTGGGAGCCCATTACCTTTTGCGAAGAAGAGGAAGAATGGATCATTTACCCTCACGATGACCCGATGATCATTCGGGCCGAAATCGCCGATTACGATGTAAGTTGGGTACTGATCGACACTAGAAGTTCGGTAAATGTGATTTTTGTCGATACTTTTGGAGGATTGGGAATTGCCGACAGCATGGTCAATTGGCAGATAATGCCTCTACTCAGTTTTTTTGGGGATCTGGTCCAGCCAATCGGCAGTATGAGTCTGCCCATCGCCTTCGGCGTTGCCCCTAGAATAACGATGACCTACGACCAATTCCTCATCGTTGACTGCCCAACGGCATACGTCATCGTAGGACGGACGACACTCACCAGAGTCAAAGCCCACTTGTCCCCCCACATATTGCTGATGAAATTCCCTACCTGTAACGGTACTAGCGTTATTCGAGGAGACCAGCTCAGTGCACAGGCGTGTTATGCGACTGCTCTGAAATTGGTAGTTTGCAAGCCTCCAATGGAGGCCATGTCTGTGCAGGGACTACCGAACGGTAGCGGGCCTATAGACGACCCAAGAGAGGAAACGCGAACGCCGGTAGCACAGCCTGCTGAAGAACTCGAAACAGTAATCCTGAATGAGGAATATCCCGATCGATGTGTAAAGATCGGCACCACCCTAGATCCCGACCTACAAACGCAGTTCATTGACTTCTTACGGCATCACGCGGAGGTCTTCGTCTGGTCTTACGATGATATGCCCGGCATATCACCTGAAAGATGCCCGGCATATCATACGAGTCGTCACCTGAATGTCGTTCGTATGATATGCCGGGCATCTTTCAGGTGATATGCCGGACATATCATCGTAAGACCAGGCGAAGACCTCCGCGTGATGCCGTAAGAAGTCAATGAACTGCGTTCGTAGGTCAGGATCTAGGGTGGTGCCGATCTTTACACATCGATGGGGATATTCCTCATTCAGGATTACTGTTTCGAGTTCTTCGGCAGGTTGCGCTACCGGCGTTCGCGTTTCCTCTCTTGGGTCGTCTATAGGCCCGCTACCGTTCAGTAGTCCCTGCACAGGCATGGCCTCTATTGGAGGCTTGCAAGCTACCGATTTCAGAGCAGTCGCATAGCACGTCCGTGCACTGAGCTGGTCTCCTCGGATAAAGCCAGTACCGTTACGGGTAGGGAATTTCATCAGCAACATGTGGGGGGACAAATGGGCTTTGACTCTGGTGAGTGTCGTCCGTCCTACGATGACGTTGTATGCCGTTAGGCAGTCGACGATGAGGAATTGGTCATATGTCATCGTTATTCTAGGGGCAACGCCGAAGGCGATGGGAAGATTGATACTGCCGACTGGCTGGACCAGATCCCCAGAAAAACTGAGTAGAGGCGTTATTTGTCGATTGATCATGCTGTCGGCAATTCCCAATCCTCTGAAGGCATCAGCAAAAATCACATTTACCGAACTTCCAGTGTCGATCAGTACCCGACCTGCATCGTAATCGGCGATTTCGGCCTGAATTATCATCGAGTCATCGTGGGGGTAAATGATCCCTTTTTCCTCTTCTTCGCAAAAGGTAATGGGCTCCCAACCCACCTTGCGGTGCCGATCGGCTTCTATGCCAAAGACTTGAGGGTAGTGAGCGGCATGCACACATTGCTTCATTGATCGGTTAGAGGGTCCCGCCAAAGTGGGGCCTCCGCTGATCATGTTGATCTGCCGATTCGCGTTTGGGGCTGGTGCCTGCGGTGGTCTACCAATGTATTGATCCAGCTTTCCTTCCCGAATCAGGCATTCAACGATCTTCCTCAGACTAATGCAGTCTTCGGTGTTGTAGCTGCTCTGCTGGTGATATCGGCAGAATTTGCCGGTGTCCCGATTTTCCTGCCGATTGAGCTTTTAGTCTGGTTTCGGGATTTGGTCGTGCTCGTTCATCAGGACGGCATCATATGTAGTATTCAACAGAGTGAAGACTTCCTGAGTACGGTCGTGATTTGGTAGCGGTGCTCGGTGGTCGTTGCGACCGTATTTCCCACGCCCCTTCTTTGAGCTCGTTTGCCGATTATCACGGTCGTCCTTTAACTTGTGACTTTCCGAAGAGTCGTCAGTCCGCCCAAGATAGCTCTTTGGTGCTGATTCCTCCTGCCGAGCCGAAGGCTCGGACTTGGAGTTGAAATATTCAGCCTTGGCGTGGACTGCCGCCTGCTTCATTAGTTCGTCATATGTGCGTCAGTTGCTACTGTGCATGAGATACCGAAAGTGAGAGGATCGAAGGCCACTCTTGAAGGGGCCGTAGGCTGCCCTATCATCCGTTTCCGGACATCTCGAGTATTCATGACTGAAGCGCGCAGCGTATTCCCGTAGGGGTTCGTCTTCTCTCTGCCGAATCGTGTACAAATTGTCTACAGAGTACAGACGGTCCGTCTGGATCATGAAGTGATTGAGAAAAATCTGTTTCAGTTCGTCAAACGAGTCTACCGTTCCTGGTTCAAGACGGTAGAACCAGTTCAAAACGGCTTCGGTAAGGGAGGATGGGAACAACAAACATTGCCCCTCATCGTTGAGGCCCTTGCATCTGACTGCCGATTGGAAAGAATGAAGGTGCGTCAAGGGGTCTTCCACGCCGGTGTAAAACGGTATGTGCAACGGCTGTACCTACCTGTCCTGTCTGGACTTCTTGATGCGCTCGGTAAAGGGACCCGGCCGAAGTTTCCCCCAGTCAGGTTTCTGGGACCGGGTTCGGTCGTCTTCCATCTTCTGAATTCTCTGGAAGAGCAGACGGATAGCGGGGTCTCGGCTTGGGACCTCCTCGGAACTATAGTCTTCGAAAGTTCTCCTCGGACTTGGTGGTCTTGCCTTTGAATACTCTGTGGGAGTTTCCGAATGGTAGTTTGATTCGGTGCCCTTGGAGGAGGCATACTCATCGTCAGATTCTACCTCCGACTCCAACCCTTGGACCTTTCTAAGGGGTGATTTGTTTCCAAGGACCCTCATCCGTGAGTCCCGCAAGCGAGCATTGATCCTGGTTGGGGACCTCTGCCATTCGGCCTCCTTGTCGTTGATCCGATGGCGACAGTCGGTGTAGACCTTCTTTGGTACGTGAGGCTGGTCCCGTGGTGCCGGAACTACCAGCTGTTTGGAAGGCGTAGGCGTTGCCTTTGCCCTCTTCTTCCCCTTCTTCTGCTGACCGGGGGTCTGCAGACTCTGGGAAGGTTCCGTAGCTTGAATATTCTGCGTTTCCTGCTGATTAAGCAGCCACTGGGTTTCGTCTACTTTGGACGAGAGGAGGTTGTTATGTTCTTGGAGCTTGGCCATTTCCTTCCGAAGGGAAGTCATTTGAGCCAGAAGCTCCGCTTCGACCGTAGTCTGAATCACCGGAGGATTACCGAAGGGAGTGCTAGGGTGCAGCGCGGGGCTTGCTCCGCTTGGCATGCCGTATGATAGTCCATCCTCCGATAAGAACGTTGGTATTGAAGTGGTTCCCATGTGTTTTTTAGGAATTGCAGGTCGATTCTTATCGTTTCCCACAGATGGCGCCAAACTGTTGACACAGAAAAATGGTTCGGAACTTTCCCGCGCAACTTAGTGATGTTGGGCCTTCGGTATGCTCTGGGCCTTGGTAGGGCGTTCGATTTGCAAGATAACAAACGCTCGGTAAGACCTAGGGCACCGGTGTGGTACCGGCCGAAGGCTCTCTGATGCTTAAATAAGTATGGATTTAGTAAGATTGAACTACAGATCAATATGCAGTATGCCGTAAGTTCTGATTGATTGATTACCTCCAATTTGGGATAGTTGTCCTCTTTTATAGGCCTTGGGAGGTGTGCAAGTTGTTTAGAATTTCGATGTGGGACTGTGGACTCCAATTGTGGGACTGCCACGTGTCCTTGGGGGCGAAGTTGCCCTAATCGTGCGATCGGTAGGAACGGTACCGAAGCTAGGTGCCGAAGGCTTCCATAGCTCCAGTTTGGTCCACGTGTCCGATGCTTATTGGCTGTTCATTTTGGTATAAACAGAGTTCATTCGTTCTGTATTTCTTCGAAGTATTATTTACTATTTTCTTTTTGCCAAAAAAGTATTATTTTCTATTGGATTAAAGCTTGTGGAATGCATGATTGTCAATTGTGCAGCAACAGCGCCAGGTGAGTTCAATTTATGGCAGATATGGAAAATCAGGGCTGTTGGGTTTTTCTCCATTTGAATGAAAAACTTTGCTTTCATGTGTTTGAAATGGGTCTCCCTGTTTGATTAACTTTTGGGTTTAATAGAATTTGTTTCTGAGGTTTGTCAAACCAATGGAAAAAGCCATGTATTATTGCAAAAGACAAGAAATTTAGCGTCACTAGTGTTATCTGCTTTTAACCAAGGTCAATTTAGCTTTGTGAGCGCACACACAGTGCAAAACGCTATTCATCTTTGTTTTCCGACGGGTCTTCCGATGCTCTTCAGTTTGTTGGGTAGCAAAATCCTGCTAAAGTTGTGTGCTTGATTATGCTTTAGTTGAGATCTGATTTGTTGGTTTAGCAGCAAGTTGGAATTGTTGTGCTTTCTATTTTCGAAACAAGAAAAGCAGAATATATAGCAGATGAGTTATTATGTAAACAAATTCTTTTTAAAGCAACTCTGTGAAGCATTGTGTGGCTTCTTGAGTAACCACACCAATTTGTTACAACCAGACATGATTTGCTCTTCAGAGATGGAATAATCAAAACTCTCTAGTTTGTGCTTGTTAGTGTTGCCTTTCACTCTCTTAGTCTGTTATCATAGACATGATAAGACCTCATTTTCATTTTCTTTAAGTTTTGATCTTGGTTTTCATGTCTGTTTCTCCAAAGTCACCTTTATTACTGTTCCATCTTGTCTTGGAGGAGATTTTCACCTTAGCTAAAAGTGATTTGGGAGAGAGGTGATGGGGTGTGGAGGAGCTTTTGGGGTTAAGCTAGATCATGCCGCACTGACATCTAAGCTGGTCTTGCTCCGGGTCAGCTTAGATGCTGTTGCTTTAAGTTTCCCATATCTGTCTAACAATGTGCAAATCTGAATGCAATGTCTGAATTTTGAAGCTTTGCTCAACATATTCAATGACTCTTGTTAAACTGTTGAATGATTTATGCTCTCTAGTCTCTTGAATTATTTCTAGCTTGCAGCAAATTGTTTTGCTATATACTTCAACATGGTGCAGTTCATTGTGGCAGCTGTTTTGTTTTATTTGTATTATAAGTGGATGGGAAAGTCATATTCGTTTACTTTGTAGTGTTTCTGTTTATATTTGATGGCTGTGACACATGACATTTCCATCGATTAATTTGTTTGAAATGTTTTGTTAGGGATGTGATCGAGTTGCTAGCAAATGATAAGACAAAATTTCACTTGAAAAGAAGAAGGCTTTTATCATGAAGTTCATGAAAAAAGATTAGAAAACTAATTTCAAGCCAGGTTCAGTTCCAATTATGTATTATTAATTATACCTTTTAGGGTTCCGATACGATACGGCACCGATACTGCCCCAATGCGTATCTGATACGCTACATGGCATATCATAGACTTTTCTGGGCTGTTGACTTTACGATACGGCTTTGATACTCCATCGATATGGTCACAATACGCCCGCAATACGGTGGTGATACGTCAAGGGGTAAAAGTGAAAATATTTTGAAAATTTGGAGGTGATTTTGAAAATTATTGAATATTTGGGGTTAAAATGTAAACTTAAAAATTAGAATTTTAAAGACCCTGCCTCTGTCGAGAGGCTAGTTCTTTTGCTCGATTTAGACGGCAACCAAAAAAGAAAAAGAAGAAGGAAGAAGGAAGAAGGAAGAGAACCCATCAGCAATCGCCGTCCACCCATTGCCGTCACCATCTCAGATTCATTTTGTTGGGTGGGTTTCTTACGCAGCTCAAGGTTTTCTTCTTATTCTTTTAATAAGCTGCTGTGTTGTCAATTAGATAATAGGCATATGGGTAATATTGGGGTGGGGATGGCTGTATATTCTTTAATAAGCTGTTGTGTGGTTAATTTGTGAAGTTGGAAGTGTCGAAATGGACTTATATTTTGTTAATGTTTTGAACTTATTATGGATGAAATATCAATTTTTCTCTCTCTCTCTCTCTCTATATATATATAATTTTAATTGCCGTATCAGTGCCGTACCCGTATCCTAGTTTTTGGAGATTTGCCGTATCGGTGTATCGTATCGTATCGTGGTACCCGTATCTGTATCGGTGCAACATAGCTTCAAAGTCCCACATCCAAAAACACACTTAGTTAAACACTTTGAGTGGAATCAAATCATAATGCCTGAGTGAGGTTATGCTCTGAGTTGTTAAAGGTAAAAGCTGCAGTGTTGTTGTTGAAAATGGTCTGTATGTAGTTTTAACTTTTGTCTTTAGATTTAACGTGGTATTCTTTGTTCCTTTAGCTGGTAATTAGGTCACTGGATGATGGTTATTATCCATTTGATAAGGTTTTTGAATTTTGTTTTATTCTTGCAAATCTCAGCTGCAGGCATCTATTATTCAGGACAGAGCAATCTTCATTCCCCTGTTATCTGGATGCTCTGATTGAGAGTGGTAGAGAGTGATTCTGCAGCCATGTCTGCAACCAAGACTCGGACAAGTAGCTTCTCCCGCAACTTTGCATCTGCAAACTCATCTCAAATCCCCGGACTCAAGCATGGCCCTAATGGCACAATGTTTATTTCATCTGGGATACCAGACCTTGATAGTAAGCTTCTATCACAAATAGTTTTGTGGGATTAGTTACACTGATCTGGAGAGATTAAATTGGAAATGTTTTATCATTTTGTTTTTGTATGATTGCTTAATCTTTATTGTATAGAAGTTTTATTCAGTTTTCTTTTGTTTGTAGAGATTTTAGGTGGTGGGTTTTCTCTAGGAAGCCTAGTCATTGTGATGGAAGATGCGGAAGCACCTCATCATATGCTTTTGCTTAGGAATTTTATGTCTCAAGGACTCGTTCACAATCAACCCCTTCTCTATGCAAGCCCATCTAAGGACCCAAGACAATTTCTTGGTACTTTGCCTAGTCCAGCGGTACCCAAAGATGATAAGTCTAGTCATCGAGATCCTGACCAGGTTGTTCTCTTCGTCAATCCTTTTCTCTATGTATTTGTTCATAATCTGGTCTTTTGGGTGAACATTAAGAAATTAATTCTTTGTTTTCTAAAATTTCAGGAGAAAGGATTGAGGATAGCTTGGCAATATAAGAAGTATTTTGGTGAAAATCAGCACAGTTCTGATAGTCAAGGTGGCAAGTCTGTCCTTATTTTATTTATATGAAATATGTCTTGTTGGCTCATAGCTGGTTTAGATTTCAAGAGCAGTTTGTTATGTTGTCGCTGTCCAGGTGGAAAACATGAGTTCTGCAATGAATTTGACTTGCGGAAGCCCTTGGAGAGGCAATTTCTAAGTGGCAAGCATATAGATTGCATTAGCATTCAAGATTCTCCAAATCTTGTTACCCTTAATGACCGTTGTGCCACATTTTTATCTCAATTTCCAAGGTATAGTACAATTGATATATGCTTTCATGCCTTTACTTCAATCATGTCTGGCTAGTGAATATATACGTATATCGATTGGTTTTTCACAATGTCAAAGTAGCATGTTTTTTTTGCTTGGAGTGTTTGAGAGGGGAGAGGATAAATGATATGTGGTTGGTTGGCCTGCGCCCGATACAAATTTCAAAAAATTGAAATGGCTTTGGTAGTCATTTGACTCTTTTTTGCAACTAATGCAAGGAAATGAAATTATCACATTCCTTTTATATATCTAACAACTATGTTTATAGTTATAACCTTTCTGATCTTAAAAACTCATATGAGATTGCCGCCAGTTTTTTTGCTAGTCTCATTTAGTTTTAATGACTTCTTGTTGATTTCTTATAAAATTTAAATTTGAGTCATTAAGAGTTCTCATTAAAAACGCACTAGTTGGCTTGTAATGAAACTATTGATAAGGCATTTTAGATGGTCATGGTCATATGTATATTTTTTTAATTTTTATATCTGATCATAACATTTTCTTATTCTTTTGGCTGAACATACAGAAGTGATAGAAGCATTTCTTCTGTTGGTCGTATTGCCATTCAATCATTCTGTGCTCCACAGTGTGAATTTTCCAACATGGTTAGTGGTGGCTGTTATTTGCTCCTAAGCTCTTAATTACATTTAGCCTCGGGTTTACGGATGCCTCTTGTTTCCTCTGCTTAGCAGTTTTGTTGTTAGTGTTTCTGTATTGCCTTCCCCTTTTCCAAAACCTTTTGTCGGAACAAAATATGAGATATAGGATAACAACACGTTTCCTGTTGTTGCAAACTCTCTGCAATTTGATTCTGAAGTTGAGCATAGTACTATCGGATTGCAGGAATGGGACATGCTTTCCTTTGTTAGATCTCTAAAAGGCATGGTTAGATCTTCAAATGCAGTTGCTGTTGTGACATTTCCACCTAATCTTCTTTCGCCATCCTCCTGTAAAAGATGGCAGCACATGGCGGACACCTTGCTGTCGGTCAAAGCAATTCCAGGTCAATATCAGCTTTCACATTTGCTTTTGCTCTGCCAAATATTTTGTTAACCATAATCTATACGAATATTTCTTTACTTATTGATATTTTTAATCTGGATCATTCATTCAGACGAGGACAAGGAATTGGAAAAACTCCTTACTGGTTACCAGGACATGGTTGGCCTTCTGAATGTGCAGAAAGTAGCACGTCTTAATACACAGGTACGACCATTGTTCTCAATTGATTTCTTTCCCTGCTGATCTGCTTCTTCATTATGTAATTCAGCTTGATTGTTATTTATAATTTCTAACGTGTCAGCAGGTTCCTGTGATTCTTGAGGCAACAACCTTGTCAATAAAGTTGAAAAAGCGGAGGTTTATGGTTTTAGAATGTCTAAACCAAGCCCCTATTGATGGCTCAAGCGGGAGTTCATATGGCACTACCGGTGGTTGTTCTGTGTCCTCTAAAAGTGGGACTCTTGATTTTTAGCTCCCAACTTCATATTCATTTTAGAAATGTCATTGATAAGAAATTCAGTTTGTTACAGTAAAATATAAGAATCAGCCATCAACCATGATTGCTAAAAACTCCTAAGAGCCAGGAGTTTCATGCAGGGCTGCTTTTGTGCATACTCAGCAATTTAGGCCTTTTTTTTTCCTTCTTTCTTTTTAATTTTCTGATATCAAGATTGAACAAGTTTTGGGCTTCAGTCTTAATTTTTTTGGGGGGAGGGGGGAGCTTTTACGGAATTAGATTGAGGAGCTTATTTTGAGGGGATCAATCCAACCATGGAACTATTTACAATGTTTAAGTTCATTGATTTCATCACATCTATTGATGGTGGGATTGAACCCTTCAAATAAGCTTCTCACTCTAAACTCTTCATTATAGCTTGGGTGCCATGGAAATTTGGGCCACCACCCACTGGGTGCCAGTATGTGAAATGGTTATATTTCCTTAAAATTGGAAGCTACTAACCAATTACTCTTTTTTTGTTTCCTGGAACACAACTTGCAGGGGTAAATGCTCTCTTAATCACTTGCTACAAATCCCTTGCAACTAATTACTCCTTGCAGGGGTAAATGCTCTCTTAACCACTTGCTACAAACCCCTTGCAACTAATTACTCCTCTAAGCGTGCATTTACATTACATGGATTAAGTTTCCTCAAAAAAAGCGAAAAAAAACATTACATGGATTAAGAAGAGTATGGATATAGAAATTTTTTAAAGTAGCTTAAGCTCAGTCCACTTGAACAAAATTTTACAAGTACAATTCTTTAGTCCATCTCAACTCCCTCCCAACAAAAGATTCTCAACAGATTGTTGTACTAAGGGGTTATAATGAAAGGATCCTTAATAGTCATCCGATCACGTGTAGTGTTATTATTGGACGACAAGGTTGTACCCTCAACAAATGCCTCTTACAACCGGTACTGTGATAGGGCTAAGGCAAGCATGTAGAAGAATTTCAGCCTCCCATCATCTCTAAGCCCTCAATGCTACAAGCTATAAGAATCCCACCTCAATGCTATTTACCAAAAAGAAAAGGAACAAATTTCAGTGACCTGATCATTATCCCGATCCATCGAATCCAAAAAGTTATAAAAGAACCAAAAAGTTGAGACATTATTAGGGTGATTTTGGTGTTTTTTCATCAAAGCGCCAAAAAGTCCACAACCTTTTCCAGTTTTGTCACCTTGATCGACAATAACGGATTTAACCCTTGTCCCCTTGTGAAGCTGAAAAAAATAAAATAAAATGAGTGAGTCATTTTCCTGTTCCACTCGCATTGTGGGATTTGGTGGGATGGGATGTAATAAAAAATCACAAACATCAATGAATGCCATCGCATTTGAATCCTTTTTAATAATTATAGTGCTTTGAAATTCTAATCTCCCATAATTCTACTTTCTTTTTTCTGGGTTTCTTTATCAGACAGCCGGCATCAACTTGGTAAATCTAAAGCGATGAGACGCGTTTTCTTTTTTACTTTTTCTCTTGTTTCTTTTACTTCTTCTTCTTTTACTTTCATGATTTTTTACTCTGTATTTTCATACAAGCATGGCATCCTGTCCTCCTCAATGGCAAATCTTATCTAAATTCGTATCCATAACATGCTTTATCCGTACTGTTTTCAAGATAAGTTAGTTTTGGTCGGTTGACAAGTAATAAAAGATAACTCTACCCGAGAAGAGACGTTAGTTTTGGTCGGTTGACAAGTGATAAAAGATAACTCTACCCTAAACTGAAAAACCAGTGTTATCTATATATATAAAGCAAAAGGCGGAAAATAGTGAAACATTCAAAATATCAGAAAATGCCATTGGTTAATTCAAACATTAAGAATTGAAATTATTAATTAAATGAAGATAATATGGTAAATTAACTTTTTTCATATTAAAAAAATTAAAATTAAAAACAAAATCATATAATAAGTCCTACTTTTATGGAAAATAGCTACCCATGTTGTCTTTTCTTAATTCGGAAAAAAAAAGGAAAAAGAAAACCAATGGGCACATGCTTGAGCATGTGCCAAGGGGCTAGTTTAAGATAAATTTAAAAGTAATTAGCTCTTGATTTAATGTTATTTCTCTTTTTAATGTTGAAATAGGTTCTAAGTTCAAATCTCCCTTCCCCCGTTAAAAGACAATATACTTATCTTCTAATGCGTGGAATTAATGCAAGGACTTAGACAATATAACAATAGTCAAAGGACCTGATCAATAAGAAATAATAAAAGGATTAGATCCAACTATTAAAAGCATCCATAATGAGCTCCCTAAACCGCTTCCTTAGCTAAAATTTAGGGAGGAATTGAAAAAACCCATCTCCAACCATACTCTCTATTCAGCTCCTAAAATAAGGAGACCTCTAGGAGCTCCTAAATCTGAGGAGAGAGAAAGTACTCCTAGTGACTCCCTATAATTAAATGCTTATATATTCAATATTATTTTAAGCATTTCTTTAATGCCAATTATTTTTTATTATTGCTTTTGTGTCTACACTTTATTCAAAAATTGAATTAAAATTTATCAAAAATATTTATGACTCTTTAAACTAGGGAGCATGGTTGGAGTTGAAATTTTATAGAGAGCTCCTAAAATAGCTTTATAGTGTTTTTAGCTAAATTTTAACTAAAAAATAGAGAACATGATTGTGGATGCTCTAATATAACTTTCTGATTTACCCTAAAAAATTTCCTTTATTAATAACAATTTAACTACTCTTAGAGCATCTATAACAAACTCCATAAACCACCTATTTAGATAAAATTTAGGGAGGAAGTGAGAAAACCCACCTCCAATCATGCTCTCTATCCAACTCCTAAAATAGGAAGACCTCTGGGAGCTCCTAAATCTGAGGAGAGAGGAAAGGACTCTTAGTGAAATCTTTATAATTAAATGCTGCTTTAACTTTAATTTTTTTTTTTTTTTTTTTTTTTTTAATGAAGAGGGTGCATTTATGCTAAATTAAAAAGGAAATAAATCATTTATGATTCCCTAAACCAGAGAGCATGGTTGGAGTTGAAATTTTATAAGAAGCTTCCAAAATAGCTTTATAATGTTTTTAGCTAAATTTTAACAAAAAAATAAAGAGCATGATTGTGGATGCTCTTACTACTTCATACTCGTATTGGGCCATATTGGATTAAACTAGATTATATTGGATTGGACTATGTTGTATTATTTAGGGATATTTAACAAAACTTTAGTATCATTTAGTTTGTTGGATTCCTGCCTCAGTTTTGCACAAGTTTAGTCATTTAAGAGAATTAAGTATAGTTTAGTTTACCAACTAACTCTTAGTCTAGTGGTATTTCTCTTTTCAAGAATGGAAACAGGTTCCAAGTTCACATCTCCATTACCCACTGATACCAAAAAAAAAGTGTAGTCTAATCATGCTTAGCTCAATATAACTATACTGAGCCCTTAAAGTGTCTACTAACACCATATATATATATACTCACCAAACATCTTGCCCTCTATTTTTCTTCTCCCATTTCATCTAAAATTTGTTACAACTTCAATTTGGGATGAAAAAGTGCATCATAACTTCATTTTCATAGACCTCTATATGAACTTTAATTGAGCTGTTAGCCTGTTAGTAGAGTTTGTCACGAATTTGGTGCACGAAATCATAAGAGGAATTCCAGTTTGAGACATCTTCCGAATCCGAATAGAATGACAAAAAAATACTATTAGATCAATAACTACTTTATAGATGCATTGATGGTTGGTTTATTTCCAAAAAACGTTAAACAAAACAACAAAGGAAGCAACTCTTGATCCACATTTTAAGCCTCAAACTTATGAGCAGGAATTGAAGTTACAAGAAAAGGGTATAGAAATCCCACATGAACAACAATATGGAAACACAAAAGAAAGAGAATAAAGTAAGAAGATTAATAAGCAAAGCAAGCAGCTTGCTTATTCATGGACCCATATGAAATGATCACGTGCACCGAAATCGTGTAAAGGACTGTTTGGATGAGCAATAATAAACTAACAATTTGTCAGTTTTGGATTATTTTGGGCCACTGGATTGGTCTTAATCCAGTCCCATGTGATGTCCAAAGCACTGCGACAAGTTCGGTGGGGGCAGTCCTCACATGTGCTCGGATAATAGTAACCATCAACAAACAAAACTCCTTTTGTCCAATCCACAAACGGCATGCCAGAATTTTCTTTTTTACCTTCGTTTTATTTTATTTATTTATAATTTTATAATTTTGCTTATTTGTTTGGTTTTCTATTTCCAAAATAAACAACGGTATGGATTTGAAGGCACATTGAAAAAAGAAAAAGAAAAAAGGGTCCATACGAATTAATTTGTTGTAGCTGATGGTGATTATTTGAAAATGACTTTAGAGGGCTGTCCTTTTCATGATCATATAGAGGTAAATATGATTTTGGGGGTGATTTTGGAGTAGTCTCATGGTCCTGCATCATCACAAGTAGTAAAGACTAAAGGAAAACAATTATGATAGGGCGGGGTCATCCTAACCACTACAACCAAAGGTAATTTAGATTTTTAATGACCACGATTAAAATAAAAAATATTGTTAGTATCACAATCTTGACCTCAACTAGACGACTAAAACCCGTCTCTCTCTCTCTCTCCTCTCTCTCTCTCTCTCTCTCTCTCTCTCTCTATTAAAGAAAAAACTCAATAAAGGGGGGGCAGTTTGTTAGATAAAATTGAAATGAAAATGTGGATAATCAAATGACTAAATAATTTATGGTTTAACTTGGATAATTATTAAAAGATAACCTAAATATTGAATGGTTTCGGTCATTGATTTCCTATTGAAAGGGCGATAATACACTAAACTCACACACACAACACGGATCCTTTGCACAAACACATATATCTTAGAGGTAATAAAAATGTGAAATTAAATTCATTAAGTGGTCTTACAAACAAAGGGCGTATATAAAACTGAAAATATGATCCCCCACACGTTTTCTTTTCCATAACAATAATTAACAAGTTTAGGGAGAATGTTGAGTCTGACTCAGTTTTAGTTTTGAGGCATGATTTATATCAACACACCTTTTGACCTTGAAAACTTTCATGTAGTTTTGAGTTGTAGACCCAATGTCCCATGAAGGAGGCCGAAAGATTTCCCAAAAGCGTGTTTAATTAATATATTATTCTCTAATATCATTAATCAATTTAAGTTTCAATAACACTATAACACATGGAAAAATTATCCTACATGTCATTGCGTTATTGATTGGGTATAGCAGAAAGTGCTATCCCCGTTGCATGAGAGTTTCTCAATTCTCACACACACAAAAGTGATGTTATGAGAGTTCGAACTAGAGACTTATGGTCTGCAAGTTAAGACCATTTTCCATTGAGCTAGATCCGTTGGCACCAACTTCAGTTTTTAATTCTACCAAAGCAAGATTATTTGTGACTTTGATATCAAAGCAACTTTAAGTCTTTTTATAATGTTAGTTAGCTATCTAAAGTATGGTATGAGCTTTAAACGATGATACTTTTTATGTTGAATTATTACATTTGAGTTGAGCAACTATTTGTTTACATGACACAAATGGAGCCCTTGATATGAAAGCAAATCTAGTAAATTTTTAATGTCAAAAAAGTAATCTAAAGTATAGTGTGAGCTCTAAACGATTTTATTTCTTATGTTGAATTATTAGTTTTGAGCAACTATTTATTTATTATGACACAAATGGAGCCCATCCTTTCCACCCTCAACAACCAAAAGTGAAAAAATGAAAGCAAAAATGTGTTCATTTCTTATACATTAAACACATAGAACAATATATGGAGGAGGAGAAAATTGAAATTACCAGCTCTGCTTCCCAGAGAAACCACCAAATTAAAAGCTAATTAATAACTTATTTGCAATTTAAAAAAAGGACAAATCAAAATATCCATGTAAGAAAACCAACAACATATTAGTTGTTGGTTATAAAGAATAGTTGAGAAAAAAGAATGGGAGTCAAACTACACGTGATTACGAGTTTAATTCCTTTGTAGGTAGTTGGTTTTTGTGGGTATTGTATTTGACATTCGTGGAGTAATTTATAAATGCAATTTCCCAACTATTTGACCAAAAAAAATATTCATCACCAATTTATGAGTCAGTTGCATTCACTGGTTCGTGGGCGATTGTCTCTAGCAAAATACTGATGACGATAAATAAGTTTATAGTTTTAAGTTTTAACCATGACAAATGCTTACTTTTTTTTACTGCTGTAAAAAAGCCTTCCAAAAAAGTAAAAAAAACGTAGTATATAAACGAATCTCCACCTGAAATGAGACAGACGGACCAAAAAACCCGAACCCGAACCCGACGCCGCCCCATCCCCCTCTCCCAGGTGCTCCCCCTGCCATCTGCCCTCGCGACAAAAACCACGAGGGCATTTTAGCCATTTCCAATAAACCGCCCCGACAGCTTGCGCGCGAATGTTCGCTCGCTCCACCACGAAAACAGAAAACTTTGACCCTTCTCTCACTAAATGGAAAAATTCGTACGAAAATTAAACTAAAACCACCAAAAATTACCAAATAATTAAATAAATTAATTTCTTAATTTTATATATAATCCTCCATCATCTTCGGCTCGCTGTCTGATCCTCAGCTCCTACCAATTAAATCAGCGAAATTTTTTTTTAAAAATAAATAAAAACCCTAACTACCAGACTCTCTCTCTCTGTCTCTGTCTGTCTCTCTCTCGCTCTCGTTCAGTCACTCTCGCACTTCACTGCTCACTGAAAATTCCATCAACTTCACAGCTTTGAGCTCTTTCTCAGACTCAGAGCTTCACTCTGCTCTGCAACAACCAAGCGCAATGCGATCCGCATTCTGATCAAATCTCAGTCCTCCGTTCCCCATTCAAGCCTACATGTAAATCTAAGCTCTCGTCCTCCTCTTCGATTCGTCTCTTGGATCTCTGCAAGTAAGCAACCACTGCTGGCTTTTGAATTTTTATATAATACCTGAATCTCTCTGTCTCTCTCTTTTTCTTTAAATATGAATGCGATCTTCTTTTGTTCTAGCTGATTATTCTTTGCTTGGATCGCTAACAAAGTGGTTGCTTTTGTTTTGTTATATTTTAGTATATTTCTAAAATTCATGAGATTCATTTTTACTTTTTTTAAGATGCTTAGTAATGGAAGCTACTTTTTTTTGAGTGCTTCTTTGTGATCTTGAAGCTACTCTGCATTATCTCTTCCACTCAGTCAGTCACGCACTTATTCACTCATCGAACTTTGATTTCTTAGACACAAAGACCCTTTGTGCTTGTTTAACTACTTCAGCAATCTGATCCTACCACAAGTTGGTACATATTTAATTTCTGTATATAGTTTGGGTCTGCAGTTTCGGACTTTTAGTAATATTAGCATTCTAATTCTTTCTCTGGGTATTTTGTTTCCTATTCAGATTTTGAGTTTCTATTAATTCATTATTGTTTTCAACTTCACAGCCGTACATAATACTTAAATGAAAGGGAGATTAAGCTAATTTTTGTTTCCAATGAATTTATAATCCTTCCATATCCCAGGAACCAGAAAAAAAAATTGCTTACTTTGATTTCTTTGAGCTTGTAATGGTGAAAGCCTCCAGTCGTCGTTATTTGTGGTCATTGTCCTCATAAGTATTGTGTTTTTTAATTTAGTATACTTAGGGATCAACTTCGTATTATTGACTCTTGATGATTCAGATCTTGTGGAGTACTGAAGTTGGATACTTGAATGGTAAAAATGAGGGCTGCGGAGTTTGGGTGTGCGGTTGCAGTATTATTTGCCCTTTTAATTGTTGGCAGAGCTGATGTTTACATTGTGACAATCGAAGGAGAGCCTATTATAAGTTATAAGGGTGATGTTGATGGTTTTGAAGCCACTGCTGTGGAATCTGATGAGAAGATTGACACAACTAGGTATATGCAAAAAATTTCCCTTGAATTTTTTGTCATATATTTTTATATTTTCTATATATGCAAATATATTTATACATAAATTCCATATAGCATGTAGATTAATTTGTGTATATATGTTTAGCTATATTATGTAGACAGAAAAGTTTCATATAGATTAGAATCTTATCCTATTTCCAACCACTCATAGACAGCCTGAGATGCTTTTAATATTCCAAAAAGCATTGAAATTTAATTTCTATGTCATTAGTGTTGCACATAGTCCTATTGGGGTTCTAGAATTCTGAGGTTCTTTGTTGGACCAAAGACTTTCCCGAATAACTTGTATGTTGTTGGGTCTTATGAATTCTAATTCTATGGTTGACTTTGCATTTTAATGTCTAATCATGTATAAGCAAGTTTTGTTTCTTACAAAAAACAAAAATAAATCATGCATAAGCAAGTTTACGAATATGCTTAGGTGTGTAAAATCTAAACTAGTTTCAAGGTGGATATGGCATTGTAGAGATGGTGGGAAATGACTTCAACATCAATCCATCCAAGCAACACTGGGTATTGGTTTTTGCTTGCACTCAGGACCTGTTGCTGTCTAGCTCACTTCTTTTATCTATTTGCTTGCCCTAATTATATTAGAAATGATAACTTCAGCACAAACAGAGATACACTGTTCTTATTCCATCCAAGAAAGCTTAGGTTAAATGGTTTTGCTTGCACTCAGGAACTGACATTGTCTAGCTCAATTGTTTTACTAATTGCTTGCCATAATTATTCTAAAATGATAACCACTCAGCACGAACAAAGTTATGTTGTTCTTAATTGTTACTTGTATGAGAGCATTTACTTAGGGCCAGATGGTTGTTGCATGAAAATCAAGAATCTGTCCAAATTCGTGTGGGTTTTAAATGTACGAATCTAATGGCATGGACGGAGAGTCATTGAAAAGAACTATTACCATCTGTAGAACTACTTTTATTGGACCATTTATGAAACCATATGAAGTGCAACGAATCCTCTATATATTCTGCTAATATTCGGCATTTGATTGATGGTTTTCCTCGAGATAAATATATCGTAAAATTCATCCAACGAATCAAACTAGCAATTTTGTTTTTTCTTTATTTTATGAAATGGTCAAACAAGTTAAAATACAGTTCTATCCAATATGTTTGTGTTTATTATGGTAATCATTCCTTTGTTATTGCTTATTACCATCAAAAGGTTTTTGTAAACCGAATTTGATAAAGATTCTTAAGAAATCTTACAAAATGTTTCCCACCCTAAATACTTGCTGGCATATATATACTAATTAGTTTCATCCATATCTTTCCTAATTTATTCAGATATAACTACTGTTATGCGACAACTTATATGCAACGAGTTACTTTGTCCGGAAAAGATTGCATTTCAATATCATCTCATGGTCAATCTTTTCAATATCATCTCATGGTCTATATAGTGCACTTCCCTCATCCTAAATTATATCATATATTTGGCGAGATATTCCCCTTTACCGGAGGGGTCGTTATCTCTCTGTTTTTGAACCTGAAAATGAACTTTGTTAATTAACATTTTGTTATCTCAATTTTGCCCATTCTTGTGGTCTTCTTTCAGTGAATCAGTCACGTCCTATGCCCGACACCTTGAGAGTAAACATGATATGCTTCTTGGGATGTTGTTTGAGCAAGGGACTTACCAGAAACTCTACAGCTATCAACATCTTATAAATGGCTTTGCAGTCCACATTTCTCATGAACAGGTGAAACCTTGGACAGACACTTCCTCTTTGTAACACTTGTTTGAGTCACCGATATTAATGTCTACTCTTGCATTGCCGTTTTCTTACACTGTTCCTTATATTAGTAGGCAGAAAAATTGATGCGTGCTCCTGGTGTGAAATCAGTGGAGAGAGATTGGAAGGTTAGGAGACTTACAACCCACACCCCACAGTTTTTAGGGCTTCCAACTGGAGTATGGCCGACAGGAGGTGGCTTTGATAGGGCCGGAGAAAATATTGTGATAGGATTTGTGGACTCAGGGATTTACCCACAGCATCCAAGCTTTGCGTCCTACAACTCTGATCCTTATGGACCTGTTCCAAAGTACAGAGGTAAATGTGAAGTCGATCCAGACACTAAGAGGAGCTTCTGTAATGGGAAGATTATTGGAGCCCACCATTTTGCCAAAGCTGCAATAGCAGCTGGGGTATTTAATCCTTCTATTGATTTCGCCTCTCCTATGGATGGTGATGGACATGGAAGGTTAGGTCCCGTACTTCTGTTATACGTTCTTCATGGGAACCTTGCTATTGTGTATTTTCTCTATTTCATTCTGACTGGATATTTAGTTTATATCAGTCTTTCATGCATATACAGAAACATATTAGTTTCAAAGAAGTGAAGAGTAACTTTTACACTCTGTTAAGCATAGATAAATACCACGACTGGCAGCAATTGGAGAGTCCAATTATTAAGCTTAGAAACACTTCCATATAATAAAAATATTTCATTATGTTATTGCGTGAACAAACAGATGAGGACATTTCTTAAAACATGTACATCTATATTTATTCAAAATCAATGGATGAGCATACGGATAACAATGTGCTGACAAAAGTATCATACACTTATAATTGATAGATTTCAGAAGATGGAACTTTTGGGTTTCACTGTTCAAGTGAGTAAAACCATGACAACCACAAAAGTTCTTCATTCCTACTTGGAGTTGATAGGAACTGTTTTGCTCTTGTTTATAGCAACATTTATTTGTAACACAAAATCTGTTGATCTTTTCCTTTCCCGCTTTCTGCTGGAGATTTTTGTTTTGTTTTGTTTTTCTGTCTGAAGCTTTTTTCCTCCTGTCTTTTGTTTCTTTGTCTGCCAGTCACACTGCAGCAATTGCAGCTGGAAATAATGGAATTCCTGTGAAAATGCATGGTCATGAATTTGGGAAAGCAAGTGGGATGGCTCCACGTGCCAGGTAAGGGATCATAACTTCCTCTTGTCATGTCTTGAATCCAAGGAATAAATATCATTCTTTCTTTTAATCGATACACATAAATTGTTGTGTCCAGAATTGCTGTATATAAAGCCCTCTACAGGCTTTTTGGAGGGTTCGTTGCTGATGTAGTAGCCGCAATTGATCAGGTGCGCAATAATTCCATGAAAGAACAAATAAGTTGGGTGATGCTAGTAGTGCTGTTTTTTGTGTATGTTTGAGTGTGTCGGGGTGTCTTTTGTTGTGTGTGGGGTATGTGCACATGTAGATATAACCTGTTCTCTTATTTGAGTTTTGTTCGTCCATGTTCCCTGAGATTATATTCTTGCTTACTTTGCAGAACTCTAGCAATCTGTTTAGCATGTGATCTGATTTACCATCTTTGCTTTTATTTTGTATTTGACTCTTTAGCAATAAGAGAAAAAGAAAAGAAAGTATTTTTGATTCTCCACTTTAGCACATCTGTCTCCATTATCTTACACCAAAAAGAGAGTAAACATTTAAGTTGGTTGCGTATGAACTTCGGCATATTTCGAAGATAAAATGAATAGATAGTCTTACCCCAACTAGTTTTACATTCTTTTGGGATACTACCTTTGGTTGCTATGTCCTGGAATGGTGATTCTTAATTCAAAATAATTTTTGAACAGGCTGTATATGATGGAGTGGATATACTGAGCCTTTCAGTGGGACCAAACAGTCCTCCAGCTACCACCAAGACCACTTATTTGAATCCTTTTGATGCCACACTTCTTTCAGCTGTGAAAGCAGGTGTATTTGTTGCACAGGCAGCTGGAAATGGAGGACCTTTTCCAAAAACTTTGGTTTCCTATAGCCCTTGGATAGCATCTGTTGCTGCTGCCATCGATGATCGCAGATATAAAAACCATCTGATGCTTGGAAATGGAAAAATATTAGCTGGAATTGGGTTGTCACGTAAGTATCTATTTTGAGAGCAAGCGTTTGTATTCAGTAACCTTTTGTTCAATAGCATTTTCGTTACTTGCCCCTTCTCTACATTTCTGCATTTCGCAAGCTGACGTACTTCCTCCCGTGTTCCCCCTTTTGCAGCATCAACACATCCAAATCGAACGTACACATTGGTTGCTGCAAATGATGCTCTTCTTGATTCTTCAGTAGTGAAATATAGTCCCTCAGATTGCCAGAAACCAGAAGTTTTAAACAAGAACTTGGTTCAGGGGAATATTCTTCTTTGTGGCTATTCATTCAATTTTGTTGTTGGTACTGCATCAATCAAGAAAGTGTCAGAAACAGCCAAAAGTCTTGGTGCAATCGGCTTTGTTCTTGCTGTGGAAAATGTTTCCCCAGGAACAAAATTTGATCCTGTTCCTGTTGGCGTTCCTGGGATTCTAATCACTGACGTTAGCAAGTCATTGGTAATTATTTCAACTTTTCTCCTTACTGATGTGGTTCCCTTTTTTCTCTTTTTGAAACAAAATTCTAAAGATTTGAGTTGTCTCATAATCAAGTCATGAGTCTGGAACATTCTCCAAGTGTTTCGCGAAATTTGATTAGAGGACTACATTTGCTATAGCCAAATTCTGTCATAGGCTTGTCATATTTGAAAAGTGGACAGGACCAGGAACAAATTTATACAGGGAGAAAGGAAAATATATAATATAGTCAGGCAAATTTATTTTTGTCATGTCTTAGTAGCATAGGAGCTTGATCCTAATAACTGTTGCTTTACTTATTACCTGTTACAGTTCATGTGAACTACTGTTTAACTCTTGGCTCCTTTCTCGTCTTATGTATGTTCTAACTTTTCCCCTTTCATGCAATGATGTGCGTCATTGGTGCTTGGTGCTCTGGCTTTCCGTTATTCAGGATCTTATAGATTATTACAACATTTCTACATCAAGGGATTGGACTGGTCGTGTGAAGAGCTTCAAAGGTATAGGTAGCATTGGGGATGGTTTGATGCCTATACTCCACAAATCAGCACCACTGGTGGCACTATTCTCTGCTCGAGGACCCAACATCAGAGATTTCAGCTTCCAAGATGCAGACCTTCTCAAACCAGATATTCTAGCCCCCGGTTCTCTGATTTGGGCTGCTTGGTCTCCAAATGGAACCGATGAGCCTGATTACGTTGGTAAGAATTGAATCAAAGCGTTTAAATGTTCTCTCCCCAGATTTTGATGTTTCAAGCTTTCCCCATACAACACAGTCTATCAAACTTCAGTGCCGTAGTGCAGTTATTATGTGGTTTGGACATAAATGTTAAAAATAGGTTTTTGAGGTATCAAAATTTTGGTAAGATAACGCTCGTTTTGCTAAGAAAATAAGGTGAAGTATTCAGAATTTTTTGTCAGTAATTGCTTTTCCTTGTCTTTCTCAGCTGTCAAATTAAACCCAAGGCAATAACAATTGTACCTCTAGAGATTCAATTTGGCATATTAACGGATTATTTGCTATGACAGGGGAGGGATTTGCTATGATTTCTGGAACAAGTATGGCTGCACCACATATAGCAGGAATAGCTGCTCTTATAAAGCAAAAGCACCCTCATTGGAGCCCTGCTGCCATCAAATCAGCCTTGATGACTACATCAACAACTCTGGACAGGGCTGGAAGACCTCTTCAAGCACAACAATATTCCGAAACACAAGCCATGAAGCTGGTCAGTGCCAACCCTTTTGATTATGGGAGTGGCCATGTTGATCCAAGAGCTGCCCTGGATCCTGGACTAATCTTTGACGTGGGTATGTATTTTTCTACCTCTTTATAAATGATTTTACGCTACTGGACTTGAAGTAAATCCCCATGTAACTTTGGAAATATGGATTGTCCAAACCAGGGAAGAAAATTGGGGGTGGGGACGGGGGGGATTAGGAAGCATTAGGAAATCAATATTATAACATACATTTCCCATAAATGTTAAAGAAAAATTTGTAGGTTGCCTTCCAGAGCACTGCAGATATTTCCTCCTGGGATGAAACAGATTATTCTGTTGAATTATATTTGGCCTGTTATCTGATGAAATCTCAATCCAATTTTTATTGGATTTTAGGTTATCAGGATTACTTGGGTTTCTTGTGTACAACACCTGGTATTGATGCTCGTGAAATAAGGAACTACACAAACTGCGCCTGCAATTACACCATTGGCCACCCATCAAATTTCAACTCTCCTTCAATCACAGTATCTCATCTAGTGAGAAGTCAAACAGTTACACGCACAGTCACAAATGTTGCTGAACAAGAAACTTATGTGATCACAACAAGAATGGCTCCAGCCATTGCCATTGAAGCCAACCCTCCGGCAATGACTCTGAAACCCGGTGCATCACGAAAGTTCTCGGTGACTCTCACAGTTCGGTCTGTGACCGGAGCCTACAGTTTTGGAGAGGTGCTAATGAAAGGTAACCGGGGCCACAAGGTGAGGATCCCGGTGGTTGCCATGGGTTACCAACGATAATTTGGGTTGGTTAAATTAAAAATTTTAACTGTCGTGGTTGTAATATTCTTTGTAATCTGTGGGAATAAGGTGTGAGGCTAGATGTATGTGCCTGAAATATATATATATGTATGTGGAATAGCTGTAAAGAGAACTGGTATGAGGGGTGACTCTTAGTTTCTTCCACTTATAAGTTTTGCTAATTTGATTTGGTACAAGTTTTGTTCCTTGATTTTTGAACATCACTTTAATGCATCATCTCAATTGGTCAACTACTCTGCATCAGACTCCAATATAATTGAGCCTTGCAACCATTTTTTTTAGTACAAGTGATTGGGAAGGGGTCTTACGCAAATATTTATTGGGTGTTTGGAGTTTCAAACCTCTGCCCACATAGGTGGGAGGGGGAAGAGCTAAACCATTGGGGTATATTCCACTGTCATGTTTTAAATTTGAAGAGAACATATTTGGTCAGTTTAGTCATTTTTAAAATTAAAAAAGAAAAAAAGGGAAATGGTTGTGACATTTAGCCTTGTAAGAACTGAATAAATGCAAATGTTATTCCCATGATCTTGAAAAGTCTAGTTGAATGCATGAAGGATATGGGATGAAATATATAGTCATTCTATGGTAAAGGGCCTATGGTAAATATTGGAGTGTAAATCCATCAGCGTTGATTGAGAAGAGGGCTTTGGCAACCCAACAGATCATTAACTTTGAACAACCCAACGGGAAAGGTCAACTTAGCATTATTACAAAAACAAAAAAAATTACAATGCAATCCTGATACGGGCTTAGTCAAGTTAGTTAAAATGGATATGCTCCCCGCTCTTTATTCGAGCTGGAGTCCCTTTTCCTATAGTTTATATTAAATTAAAGTAGAATATCACTTGTATACAAAATAAAAAATAAAAAAGATTACAACTATGAAATTAAATATGTATTAAAGTCGTGCCATGCACTCCAATATTTACTGCTACACTTCATCCTAAACCCCAAATGGAATTGTTCATGTAGTCAACGAACTTTCTATGTTGTAGGAGTGTTATTTTTCCGTTGTTTTGGTTGGAAGGAGTCTTATTTTTCTTGCTAGAATCAATCAGTATAATCAGTGGACATAAAAGAAAAAAAGGGTAACTCTTGGAAGGATAGGAATCTCGATCTGAGTTGGCAATATGGTTAGTTGTTAACTATCAGTTAGGCTATGGTTAGTCAAGAGTTGGTTAGGTTAACTCTATATTAACTGAGAGAGTCTATATTGAGGAGTTTAGTTGAGAAATATTGTATTCTGTTCTTGTAAAAGAAATAATAGCACTCTACTGTTCTTGAGATATTGAGTCAAGTAGAAGGCAGGTTTTATCGATACTTACGTGATGAGTTTCAAGTGAATAATAAATGCAATGGGTTAGTTTTTTAACACATGACACAATTCTGAAGGGAGATGAGGCCACACCAAAGTTTAAGTGAGCAAAAACGCTACATCACTATCATTCCAAAAGTACAATAAACAAAAGCAAATAATTGTGATTCACGGGGAGTGCTTAAGTCGTAACCAGTTAACAAGATAATATGACATGACCCATTCGTTTCAGTCTATTTGGTAATGTGATATTATAATCCGAAATGAGCATTTTTAAGTCATCATTCAAGGATCACAATATCAATTTTAGTCATTTAATTGAGATCAAATAAATAGATGGATGTTCTTTTTGGTAAACAATAAAATTAATCATATGTTAAGGTCCGGTTTGGTTTGTTTTTTTTATGCTTCACTTTAAAGTTAAGCAATTTAAAGTGTTTGGTAAAAATAAAATATCATGATTATTTTAAAAGCAATCCCCTTTTAAAAGCAGCCTCTAGATTGCTTTTCAAAGCTGCTTTCAAAAGAAGCATAGATGAGCCTTCAATGAATTTTTTCAATTCCTATAATGACATCGTTTACCACCACCACTATCACCAGCTCCACCTTCATCACCATCACCACTTCCACCCAACCACCTCCTTCTTCACCACCACCTTCACCTCCTACACCTCCACCCCCACCTCCTTCACCACCTCCTCCTTCATCTCCACATTCACCTTCATCACCACAACCACCACATGATTAGCATATAACACTTTCAAGATTATGTCTACTTTAGTCATTGTTCACAGTTAGAACAGCTTTGTATTAAAATTTATCTAACGGTTTGGACACTATTTTTTATACTAACAACACTTTAAAAATAAGGAGTTGATTTTCCAACTCCTCTTTTGTCTACTTACACTCTTTTTGTTGTTATAGTAAAAAGTTTTTTAAAAAAAGAGTGTAAATGGACAAAATGAAAGTGGAAAATCACCACTCTAAAAATATTGTTTATCTAACATAGAACTGTTTTACTTTACTTTACTGCTCATTATTTTTAAAGCACATTAGAAACTGTTTTTTATTTTTATTTTAAAGTAACAGTAATCCCGAATTGACTAAAGTTGTGTTAACTTAACTGGTTGGTGCTTCACTGCTTATGCATAGGATACTCGATTGGGCGATGAAAATCTTTTGTCTTTTGGCACCATGTTGACCTCACCTTCTCCTTTAAGAAACTCCCACCAATTAAGGGATAACCTTCTTGTCATAAGTCGCATCCCACCAAATAAGGAGTAGCTAGCCATGCCCCTTCCTATGCCTTTTCAAGGCCCAAGACCCTAAATTAAGGGGAGTCATGCAAATATCTCAGCCATTAAAAAAACCTTGTCTACTCCAACTTGAACTATAAAAGGGAGCTCACCACCTCCAAGCAAAAGGATCGGCTGCTACTTTTTCATTTCTCCAAGAGCTATCCAAAGTTCTCCCAAGCTATCTATTACTCTTCTACTAGAGCTCTCAAGCCTTTCCCCCTATTTTCCCTCATGTACAATGTAACCTCTTCAAATACAAATACAAAGCTATAAATAATAGTGGATGTATCCCCATTATGGGTGAACCACTCAAACACTGGTGTTATGTGTGATTATGTCTTAATCCGTTAGGTACAAATTCACCCGTTAACAGTCTTAATTAACAATTCACAACCTTTGGTTACGTGAGAGAGAGTCTTTGGTTTCATATATCCTCACACAATAATCCTTCTTTATGCTTGGTCTTAAAATTTTAATCCCTCAAGAAACCATGGGATTTGCTAGTGAGCTTTCCTGGAGTTAGCTGCCAGGAAAGCAGCTTCTCTCTCCTTTGTGTTCGGCTGTTTTGATGCTACAGATGTTATATCTCTCTGCTATCATTCAGTTCACCTGTGTTACATATTCTCAAATTTGAATTGGATTACCAACTCCTAGAATATGAGGAATGGGACGATCTGGGAAAGATTATTAGACACAGAAAATACATAACTAAAAGAGGAACTCATCATAAACCCAAACACAAACGAAAACCAGAGCAAAGCATTCTGCACTATGAAAATCACACAACCAATATGGTGGTTATAATAAAACCATACGGACACAAGCACAACCATGAAGCTAAATTATAAAAGCGACACTTTATTACATTTTCGATGAAAAAGAAAATGTCATGTTTTGGGTGGTGGGATCATGAGATAGGTGAAGCAAAAGAGATATAAATCAAAACTAAGAATGGCTTTTGGCTATTTGTTCAGCTGGTGGGTGGTGAGATCTTGAGATGAGAGAGAGAAAGAGATGTTGAGTTCTGTTGAGACGATAAAGAAGAAGAGTCTTGAACCACCAATAAAGGGATATTTCGTTTATTATTACTATTTTTTAATGGGAACTAACGTTGTTAGCAGACTGTTATATTAAGGAACGTCTGTCAAATGTTAAGAAGGGGACAGGGAATTGGGGACAATGGATCTCATCTCATCTCATCCATGTTAGGGGTGGGCACAACTTCGGGTTAACCTGATTATAGCGAGTTGAGTTAGCCTAAAAATAATGAGCGGGTCTTTGGTTTAAAATATCATAAACCGTTATGTGCGGGTTGAAATCAAAACTTAAAAGTAGACTTAATTTTGAATTAATCCAACCGAACCATCCAATCTGATCACAAAAAGTTTGGGTTGGCCCAATAATAAGCAAGTCTTGGATTCAAGAAATTGTAAACCGCTATATATCGAGTTAGGTTACGTGTTGAAATTAAAACCGACACAACTCAACCCATGCCCATGTTATAAGGTTTAGCGACGTGGGAGAATCTAAGAGGCTTTCCAAAGCTAAGTGGGCCCACTAGCCAACTAGGCTATAAGTTCATGTAATTTGTCGGGTCTTATTTTATGTTATTTGAGAAATTCTAATAAAATCGGTTATAAGTTCATGTAACGATCAAATATCCAAATTAAAATATATCAATTAGTTTATATATATATTTCTCTAGAATTCTGCTGTTTATTATCACTCGGGGTGTGATTTGGCACTGCGTAACGACACCAGCTGGGTATTGGTGCGTTGATCAAATCAATGGGGGAGCCATCACTTTTTGATAAAATGATCAACCATCTCCGTGCAACTTCCAAGTATGAGCATTAGTATTCTCTACTTTTTCACTTCTGTCTACAATTTGTTGTCGGTCTGAGTCATGCGTGCAAGGTGTTCGACAAAATGCCTCAAAGAGGCCGAGGCTCAGGCTCAGGCCGGGCAGGGAGCCAAGGGCAACTAGGAAAAGTTGTTTTCTTTTTATAGAATCTTCAATCTCAATTGAGATAATGTCTGCATTTCTTACTGTCTTTCCTATATTCAATTACTACCATTTGGTGGTGATGAATTGTATCCAAATTCTCTGTTGTTCCTTGGACAGTTCTTTTCTTCCTTTTAAAGTTTAAATTCAAGCATGTGGTAATATATTGAAACCTTTGGTGTAGATGGTAGTATCTTTATAAAATTTCCCGAACTAAGTTAAATTACTATATCCATATGAAATTTTGATTGATGCAGTAGGGTTTAGGCAGTTCTTGATTGTGGGTTTTCCCTAGGAAGCCTCTTGTCTAATCCACTTGACTTTGTTACGTTTGTACCACTCCAGTCTCCTTATGTTTATTGTCTGTGATATAAGGTATTATACTGGTTATCCAAAGGATCTTGGGCCATCAAGGATCATCCATTTTACATCAGAACGTGAGTTTGTGCAGCTCCTTCACGAAGGCTATCCCGTGGTTGTTGCATTCACCCTCAGGTCATCTAGAGTTGGTCTCCACCATTTTTTATTTTACATTTTATTCCTTTACTCTTCAATTGAAAGTCTAAATGCTCGCTTTGGATAATGCAGGTGTAATCTCACAAAGCATCTTGATAGCGTATTGGAGGAAGCCGCAGCCGAGTTTCATCCGCATGTAAAATTTATGCGTGTAAGTTATGTTTAAATGATGTCTTAACAAGCATTAGTTACGTTTTAGAAAATAAATACTACTGTCAATTTCTAATAATATATCTTTTTGCTTAAAATTATGAATGTTAAAATATGTTGATGCACACTAGTATGATCCTTCTGCAAGCATATATTAAGCAACATATATGTGAATTAAAAGCCATGTCTTGACCCTTGGCACTATAGCCCATTTGCGTTATTGGCATTCTTCCTAAACAGGGAGGTCTTGTGTTTAAAGTAGAGAGCTAGCCCCTGTTGGTGTAGCTCAGCCACCCTTAAAAGAGTAATGTCAATGATGAATGCATGATTTCCTGATTTCCTGATTTTTGAGCCAACTTTCACATAATTTTATGTTCATCTTCCCTTAGAACCCCCTAATATTCTATGATATAAATTTTTTTTCATGCTCTGGCATATTTCAGGTTGAATGCCCAAAATATCCTGGATTCTGTATTACGAGGCAGAGGAAGGAATATCCATTTATAGAAATATTTCATAGTCCCCAACAAGTAAGACAGGATCTTTTTCGTATTCCAGTCATGTTTTAACTGTAACCTGTGGAGCTTATCATAGTTGAAGTAGTTTGAATTATTTTTTATGCGAACATCTCGCACTTGAAAGAACCTACTACTTCTTAATTTTGCTTGCACTTAGGAACATATTTTATGTATTTTCTTTTCAACTATTGTTGATAATGACTTTTGACTGTCATGCCTAAAGATAGAATCAGTTGTAGTGAGGCTTGGATCCTTTACCTCTCTTACTCCAGTTAAAGCTTTAAAGATTCCTAATCCAGGTGGACAGTGGCTGCTGCTCATATATCATGGTTTATATAGTTTCTGGGAAAGTGTTGCAAAAGAAAAAGAAAAAAAGGAAGATAATGGGAAATAAAACAATATTTAACATTGAACTAGAAGCAAGTTGCCTTAGAAAGAAACAATTCTTGGTGGAATGTAAATGATCAGAGTTGCGTGATGACATTTGGTTTTTCATTGTAGCTTGTTATGGCCAATCTGCTTCATCATGTTACCATTTTTAGGCTGAATTTGTGCCTAGCAGGAAGTTTAGTGAAAGTAGTGCTTCGCTTTCCATGACATGCTTTGTAGACAGGCTGATGGTTTTCTTTTGTCCTAGTTGATAACTCCTTGAAATTACGCCCCTTAGGCACTATGCCACTGCTCATCTTTCAGCTTATTGAAAATCTTTCTGGTGCAGACACTTAACCAGGGAAGGGTTGCTGATCCAAATATTACAAAGTACGCTGTGAAAGTTCTACCTGTAAGTTTCCAAGCTTGCTTACAAATTATGATGTTATTATCCTAAGAGGTGGACCTTCACTATCATATTTTGACCTGATTTGATCACTCTGTTATTTAGCGAGGTCCATGAATAGCCATTTTCATTCTTATGTATTCATGCAGATATGATTCAGCATATTTTTTGCCCCTCCTTTATGGAAACTATAGATTCAGTGTCTGAGAATTATAATTTCTCCAAACTAATGTATTGTCTGTTTTGTTGTATCTGCACGTGTCCAGTTCAATTACGACACTAGTGCCTATGGATTTAGAGAATTTTTCAAGCGGCATGGAATACAGGTTTCAAATCCACAGTGAAAATCTTGTGAGGAATGAGTTCCAGTTTGCGATTGAATTAAATTTGGTTTGTTGGAAGATCAGATTATAATTCTATATAATGTAAGAAACCTGGGCCTATTTGTAATGGTTTGACATCTTTGAACAAAGGCTAAAGTTTTTGTTTGTTCTATTATTCAACAAATATGTAATGTCTGTTGGATCTTCTTTGGTTTTGTTGCACTTTTTGTTTACAATTCCATTCCGTTAGGTCTTTATAAAATAGTTCAGTGTTAATAGCATGCTCAGAAAATTAGGTGGATAGTCTGGTTATTTCTAACAAGAAATCTCTAGCCTTAATTCCACCTTTGGAGAGACACCTACTTTTGCTCCTTGAATACATTGTCGTTTGAATTGGTCAAGGCAGTGTGCCCGTCCCCTTTGCACTCGAGGTCTATCCCCTCCCCGTACATTAGAGAAGTGTTTTGAAGGTGCTTGATTGGTGCATCCCATTGACCTCAGTATCAGCTCTCTTGAGCTTCCCTCGTTCTGGGCCTGCCCTTGTAGTTGTTTGCCTTCGGGCTTAATTGAGGTTCATTCAGATTGAAAAAAGGAAACAAATTGAGAAGTCACATTTGCCGTCAGCATTTTTTTTTTTAATAAACTAATCTACAAAAATAAAAAATAATATAAAAAAAATCTCCCCCGAGTAGAATCCAAGAAAAACTCGTTTTTCTTTTGACCGAACCTTAAAGTAGAATTGGATCTATTGTTTTATGTAAGAAGATTGTAGATGTTTTGACCTTAGGCTAAATTCCCCAATTCTTTTATTTAGAGAATGATTTGATAAGCTTGGCTTAAAAAGAATTTTTTTCTAGGGATGCGGATGTGTCGATGCTTCATGTTGTTTGAAGCTCTAGACGTTTCTATTGGCAACGACAAATAATTGCAGGAATTAGAATCTCGTTCTGCAAGAGGCTGGGTTTTTGGTCTTTCTAGGTTTCAAGTGCCACTCCTTTGGTTAGTACTCCAAATTGGATTTCTTTCTTGTTGGTTCGAAGTAACGCTCCTTTTATTTTAGTTTAGAATGAAACAAAAGGTCTATGAAATAGTTTTTTTATTTTTTATTTTTTTTGAGTTACATGGATAAGGGGGAGGGGCCACACACTCTTTGGGATTCGAAGGTGGGTCATGGGGAACACCCAAGGACCCAGCTATGAAAGAGCATTGAAAGTGGTTTAGTTGAGATGTTGATTTTGCAACATGACAACAAATAGAATTAAACAATTTGACGTTGTCCAGATTTCATATGATCGATTCAATATTAGGGGATCGACATTTTGCTAGATTTGGTGGCCTCATACGACGGATTGCATACCTAAAACGACAATTTCTACACAATGTAGTTGGGGACTCTTGAGAGAGAACTCCTTCCCGTCTCCTCTTTCAACAATCAAAAGTTTTTTGTTTTGTTCTTTATACAAGCAATATTGGCGAATGGGTAATCAAACCTAGGACCTTAGATGGAGGGGTAAATGCTCTTAACTTAACGATTTAAGCTACAAGCTCCTTGCTCAAAAATCAAAAGTTTGTTACCCTTTCTTGTATGAGATGAATTCTTTGGATGCAATATATAAAAAGGGTGTAGTGGTAAGGACTTAATCTATGTACAACCATCTGATATGAATAACTCTTTACAATAAGACCATAATTCCACAATAACTTTTTAAGTAGTCATATCGTGCAACACCTCAGGATATACAATTCCCTTCAGTTGAAAGATACCTCAAATAACACTATTTTATCCAAATAATGTCCAAGCCTATACAAATTCACTTAATGAGCTTCAACATATACATGATCATGCCGTATAACCGAGCTATAAAGTTTGACCTCTAGAGGCCTCAAAATTCTAACAAAAACAAAAACGTTGTGAAATGGACAGAATGTGAAAGCACAATGAAATATGAGAGTCAAAGATCCAATTAAATGAAGGGAAAGATTCCTTCACTTCACTTTGCATTCAATAGCCTCCACATTTGGTGTCTTGGGGGCCTGGGCACGGATTGGTTCGGAACGGTAGAAGGCTCTTCTATTAACCAAACAAAAGACTTCAGTAGACCATTTTATCTTCCGTTAGCCAAATTACAGATTTCGGTAGACTTCAGATCGGTTAACCTAATATTCGGTTCGGATTGGTTCGGTACGCCGGTAGTACCGTAATAAAAACATACTAATAAAAATACAATTTATAATACTTTCACATAACATAAGTTCTTGAACAAATACACCAAATTATCCTTGTAAAATATAAAAATCCAATAGTCTAATTCATCCAAGTATGAAATCAAATAACTTACTCACTATATCATTCAATATATACTCAAGATGTATTGCGAGCCACTTGTGTTTGTTGTTTGAACATTTGAGTGTTATTTTTACTGAATTCTCTAAATTTATGTAAATGATTTTGACATTTGTTCTACGTTGGGTTCTTTAGTTTTTCATGCTCTATCCAACCATATAAAGAACATAAAATTTGAATCAACGGTTGGAAAGTTACAGGTAAAAAAAGGGACAAATGTCGAAACTAGAAAACATAGGAAATTCATAAATTCTTCTCTGACCAAAAAGTGCTACAGTACCTGGGTGATAAAGAAGTGATATAATGGTGATAAAGCAGTGATATAATGGTGATAAAGGAGTGATACAAAATGCTTATTGTATTTATCTTTGGGTTCTTGTTTTGCATTTAAATAATAGAATAAGTATAAATATCGGATCGGTACGGGTTTCCGTCGGGTTAGGAATATTGTTTACGTTAACCAAACCAAATATTTCGGTACGGATCGGATTGGAATAATTAAAATTTAAAAATAATTATTTAACCAAACCAAACCGCCAGTACGGTACGGTCGGTACGTGGATAATTCGGATGAGATGCTCACCCCTGGGGCATCCAAATTTACAACAAATAACAGAAAAAGTTGTTCAAAATCTACTCAATTCAAAAGAAACTTTTCTTTTTTTGTTTATGCCAATATGCACGATTCACATTACATTTTAACAGTTTGTCTCATGCTGCAAAAACTTTAGGGCCAGCTCCGACCATTGTTGTTGGAACTTGGAGATCAATTGTTGACTTGTTTGGATGTTCCCTTTGCCTTTTACGGCTGTCAAAGCGATTATTCCAGTGAAAGCAAACTGCGAAAATGGCTTATAATACAAAATAAATAAATAACTTTTTAGAAAGTTCTAGATTTTTGTTTTTTGGTTTTTCTGTTGCCAAAATGAAGAAAGGGAGGGAGTTTACATACACATTGTCAAAAGTGTCATGTGGGGGTTCGAACCTGAGACCACTAGTCTGCAAGTCAATGTCATTTTCCCCTCGTCATCAAACTTTAGTTTTTCATTCTTATTTACTCTAACTTTTAATAATGCGTGTTTGAAAGTGATTGTGCATGTTTGAAAATGGATGAGTTGGTTTTGTTTTCATCAGTGTGGTCCATACTAGCAATTCCTTATGCCCAGGTTTCTACACTAGCAATTCCTTCATATATCATGCCCACACTACTAATTCCTGCCCATTTCCTGTCCATTTCCTGCCCATTTCTATACTATGCCCATGCTATCAAAAGCTTTTGAAGAGGATATATAACATTATGCCCATTTTCTGCCCATTTCAACATATTCAGATCCGTCCATGAAGTCCGGCGTTTGATTTTCGACCCACACTCGTAGAAACAACGGCTGCAATTTGAGTATGTGGAACTCTCCTACATTTACCTTAAGGTGCGATTTGGGATACTTAGCACCTTTACGGTTTCTTCATTTTGGGGATTTCTCTTATTGAAGGATTATCAAACGAAGGAGACTCTTGGAAGTCGAAAGGACTCTTTTACCCCTCATTTTGACGGACAAATTGACAAAGTTGGATGAAATGGCCCAATTAGAACTACTTGTCGAGTTAAAGAATGTAATTCCCATTTCTCCATTTATTTTTTTCTATAACATTTTTTTCTTTTCTTTTCTTCGTCAAGCCAATATAGATTTCAGTCGAACAAATACCTGAAGATAAAGCCTAACACGCTGATGTTCCATATACCAAGCAATGAGCAAGAGTTGATCCTTACAATCAGCAATAACTACTTCTTTTCATTTGGGTCTACCACACATCATGTGATTTGAGATCAATCAAAATGGAAGTAATTTAGTTATTTAATTATCACCACAAATAATTTAGTTATATATATAAAAACCTATTTTTTTTCTTATTTAATTTTTTAATAAGGTGGAAAGAAAGTTGGTAAAATACTAGCTTGTTGTAATATATATTTAATAAGGGTTAATTTGGAAAAGAAAAATTAACTTGTGTGATGATTGATGACGTTGTTTTAAGTACGAGAAAAATGACATATGTCATGAGGAAAATGAAGAAAGTTGCTAGCATTCGTCTTTTATAATATGCCCTAATTGAGCTCGGCACCGTTGATAAGGCCATTACATCATACAACTAGAAGTAGATGGTATTGCTGTAAATAACATGGTCCAATGGGTTATGTACTGTCACTAATTTTATTGCCATTTTTATACGATGATCCCATGATTCCCATTAACCAACCTCCATAAAATAATTACGTGCACCTAACACATTTACAATTTGTACAAGGTAACATGGATAGGTCATTGAACCTGTCACATAGATTTGTTGTGAGCATTATCACAAAATTGATCACGGTTGGATAAGTGTGAGCTATTACATACATCTTAAACATTAAATTCCTGGAACACCATTTAATGTAGTACCAACGCTCACCATCAACTAAGGTTTTTTTATATAAATATATATATATAAAATAAAAAAATAAAAAAATAAAGAGAAAGTAAAATGGATAAATAAATAAAAAATTGTAAATGCCTAGCAAGCCCTTTGGTGTCCCTTTCTTTTTCTTGGTATGTTGTTGTGTTATTTGAACATTATGAGAGGCGCAAAAACAAGAAGCCATGGCTTAATTTGGAACTTTGGTCGCAACAACAAGAGTTTTCATTTCCTTTCATGAACAGTGCGCGCGATGAAAATGAAACAAATGCGTCGGCAGCCGAACAAACAAAGCAGAACACGCTACGCTTTCCGTTTGGATAGCAATCCAATGACCAACGAACAACTATTAACCGTAGTTATTTATTTTCGTTGGCTTCTTTTTTATTTTATTTCCTTCTTCTTCTTCTTTTAATTGGGAAAATAATAACAAATTAATTTTTTTAATTTTAAAAAAAAATCCTAATATTAGGAAAACACAATTTGAGGTTTGTTTTTGTCTACTCATAGTTTCCTGAATTAACATAACAAAAATTATTTATTTAAACAAATCACCATAAACTCCCCTTCTCGTTGTTCAAAACGCCTATAAAAACGCCTTTATTTTTCCCCGTGACAGTCCATCTCAGTTTCCGCCACTTCCTCTATTTCTCTTCATTACATCATCTTTTACAAAACAAAACCAGCACCTCTCTCTCTCTCTCTCTCCACACCATCTCTGCCTCTGCAAAATCTAATATGGTATGTATCTCTCTCTCTCTCTCTCTCTCTCTCCTCTCTCTCTCTCTCTGTTTTTCTCTGTAACACAGTGAGCCAGTGGCTCAAATGGTATTTATTGGTATTTATCTATTTTGGAATGATTTCCTAGTTGGTATTTATATGCATGTATTTCTTGATTGATTTCATATTTCTGGGTGCCCAATTGGGAGAAGTTCTTACAGATCAAATCAAAACCTTCCTCTTACTTATTCTTACTTATTCTAAGTCACAGTATCTACTTCATCATCTTCATCAACCATGGCATTCAAAACAGTTTTCTAAAACTTCAGCTGTTTTCCCACTCAGGATAAGCGGTATTCAGAAGACAAAAACCAGTTTTTGTTTTGTTTGCAGGCTTGCGGCAGCAGCTGCTATTGAATATTTAATTATTATATCTGCTGGGCTGTTTCATTGGATTGGAGCCTCAGCCAGCCTCTAATCCCATTTGTTAATTATTGTTTTGTTTTGTGTGCAAAGGGAAATGGAAATTGCTTTGGAATGGTGGCACGCATGGCATCTTTTTATTTTCTTTCTCTTTCTTTTAATGACCATTTCTTTAAGGCTAAGCTACCTTCTATGCAAACATGAATTAGGCCAGTTGGCACTACAGTGTGTCCGTTTCCTTGTATCCGATTTGACCAAAAAAAGGGAAGAAGAGAAGATAGCTTCTATAACATGCCCTGTTTCTAAATGGAGCAAATGCTAAGTTTCAATTCAATTCTTTTTTTAAAAAAAATTTGATGTGAATTTTTTTTTTCCCTTTTCAAGTAAGCTAATCTTCCTATTAAAGTTCCGGGTAAATTACGAAATAGTATTCCCTATATTTTAATAGAAAAAAAAAACTTACTTCTCAAGCATCTTTGTTGCTAGTTGTTGCAACATGTAGTGGAGTACAGTGTGTACTTTATTTTTTTTTTTTTTTTTTTTTTTTTTTTTTTTTTTTATTTTTCAAAACTTGGTTCCATAAGCAAGCAGCTCATACAAAATAGGTTTTATTTATTTATTTAATAATAAATTTTATAGTGTTCCTTTTGAAGTTGGATTTGCGAGAATAATACCAAATATTGGGGAATGATTCGGTGCGGTGCAGGTCACGACGGATGAGGAGGAGAAGACCGGAGTTATTTTTTTGACGAAGCCATTGTCATTAGATGGGGATTCGGAGGTTGATTATAGAGCTCCTAATCTAATTAAGCGCGTCCTAAGTCTGTTTAAAAATGTACGGCCAGGATCAGATCTCTCTCGCTTTCAGGCAAGTCTAGTGCTTCTTCTTTCATAACTTTTACGTTTTATCATTTCTGTCGTATCCTCAAATTACATTTTACAAACCTCATCTTTGGCAAGGATAGGATTCACTGGACTGGACCACTGCTGTGGTAGGTCCCATCTTTGCCGAAAATTGGAAAAACTATTATACGGTACTGAAATATGATCGTGTTGTATAAGACGACATGGGTGATATTTCCAATTTTATGGTATAATATTCATAAATATTTACTTATATTATAGGGAGCTGTCCCATTTTCTCCACTTACACTCTCTTTTGCTTTTTAATACTTTTTAATCAATTTTGTTCTTTCTCTTTCCTATTCTATCCTTATCCTACATTAATTTCTTTTTTACTTTATTTTTATATCGTTTCTTTTTCTCTATACTTAATTTTCTAATTTACACTCCATTTTTAATATTAAAGGGAAAAAAAACTTAATTTCTTACTCGATTAAGGAAACAAAAGTACTGAAAATGGAGTACAAATTGAAAAATTAAGTATAAAGAAAAAAAACTAATATAAAAGTGAAGTAAAAAAAAAATTAACGTAGAGTAATAGTAGAATGGGAAAGAGAATGAACAAAATTGATTAAAAAGAATTAAAAAGTAAAAGGGAATGTAAGTGGAGAAAAGGAGAGTGGAGAAATCATATCCCATATTATATCACGTTAATGAGTTATATACGTAACCGTATTTCAATATCATACAACACTATAATTATTCGAAAAAAATTGTGGTTAAAAAAGTGTAAAGTACGTGGCATTACTCCATACTTCTACATTTTTAGGAGTTTCTTTTATTTTCTCTTTCTTTTATTTCCATACTTTTATATGTTGACACCTGGTTTTTTTTTAATATCTGTGGTCATTACATAAAAGACAAAATGGACTATTATGCATCAGCCGGCCGTACACAAAGCTTTTGTTTTTATCGTCCAGTCCGGTCCTACTTATTGATATGGTTACAAATTACGATATCTAACTGCTACTGTGACTCACTTGTGTTTGGGAGTGCATCCGAAATGGTTAAAAATGTAGTGCTTTTGGTAGTGTTTGGCAGAAAGTCTTATCAGTGCTTCTGTGTTACAATAGTGCTTTTTAGAGAAGCACTTAGCCTTTGCTTCTTCAGGAATCATATTTTTAATGAAAATTCTAACGCTTTTCTAGTAGAAGCATTTCTAAAAAAAATGTTTATGAGTAGAAGTGCTTTCTACAGAAGCACTCCCAAAAGGGTTTCTGGATCACTTATACAAATGCTTTTTATGACATTTTACATGTGAAAATTAATACATTAAACAAAAGGTAGTCCCAATTAAAAAATTTCTGTGTGGACCAGAATAATTTTTCAAAAAGAAGTTTTTATTTTTATTTTTATTTTCTACAATGAAACTCCCAGGATGAGTTTTCAACTTTTCTATACATTTTTATGAGAAATTCGTCTCTAAAATAAAATTACCTTAAAAACATTGATATGCTTCCCAGTACACGTTCGAATTCAGCATGCTGCACATATGCAATTATAAACGGAAAATTGTTTTCATTCGCCAACTAACATTGGAATTCCTGTAACATTTACAACAGCTAATTTAGAATCATCTTTCAATTTGAATTGCTTTGAAGCAATTCGAAACGAGCCACGTGGTATATCAGATACATACAATAATTTCTCCAACCGAGGGCCTTAATAAATTCCTAGGAGCAGTGTTAAGGAGATCCAAGTAAAGAAACACAACTTTGGAAAGTCCTAAACCAATTTTATGTTCTCTTTGCTGTATGGAACAAAACAACCTTGACATAAAAAACTATATATGCATACAATTCTCTTCAATCTTGCATGTGCTTACATACAATTTACAAAGAATAACATATTTGCATTTGTGAATCTTCTTACAGTTCTGTTGAAAAACTAAATATCACACAGTAGTGTATTCTTGATTGTATTTGGTGGTCAATGGTAATTGATCTGGTTACTTGTTTTGCAAGTTCAGCTGTCACCTCTTTTTAACTTGCCAAAGTCACACCTCCAGTGTTTCGGTGAATCGGTGTATTGCATTGGTAATGATATGTTAGGGAGGTGCAACAAAGGGGAAAGTCCCCAAGATAGGTTCACAGCCGTCGTATCATGGAGCATTTCTATTTTGCGTCCTATGATCTTCGGAATTGCTCCTTACAACCCCATTCTTGGAGAAACTCATCATGTTTCAAAGGGGAATCTCAATGTTCTACTTGAGCAGGTACTTGAATTTGTGTTTTCTGCTGAACCTTTGCTCGAAAATGGTTGCCTTATGATTATCTTAGCCTCCAATTTATGCTGCCATGCTGGCCAAACTTGAACATGATCTTGCTACTACCTGGCGAGTGGCGAGTTGGTGGATCTTTTATGCATACATTGCCTAATGTGGTTGCTTTTTGGGTTGCGTACTTGCAGGTTTCACATCACCCACCAGTTACTGCCCTTCATGGAACTGATGAAAAAGAAAACCTTGAAATGATATGGTGCCAACATCCTACTCCCCAATTCTATGGTACTCTACTTCTTACTTTTCATAATAACGATTAATCTAATAGAAGAAATACTGGTTTGCTGGTTACTATAGCCTTTACATATTTAACAAACCAAATGTAAAATGTTACTATAAAAAAGATTGTAAAGCTTGAACCTTGGTTAATTTGTTTGAACTGCGAAAAAAAGAAAAAAAGAAGAAGCTATTACTCACAATCATCCAGATTGTTTATTTGTTTGTTTCTATTTGAGAAAAAATAGCAGTCACCAATCATATGCATCAAGTCTTTCCTCTCTGTCTCCAGTCTTGTTTTTGCGATCTTTGTCAGAAAATGAAAGTCAGAGATCCTTCAAACACCTGAAATTTTGTCATATCTAAGAAATTTTAACCTTTTGACTCTAATTCGCCATCCAATCTACATAAGAATTTGCTTTGCTATTTCATTAGTGTTGCATTATCTACCAATCTCTCTTACAAGGAACCTGTACTCTTTACCAAGTTCTTAGTTAATGCTGACTGTTTAGAGACAGTTTCAATGCTGCTGCTGCTTCTGATGTTCGTATATCTTCCTTTTCCTTTCTGATACTCTTTTGAAAATGTGCTTCTCTTATCTTGACTGTACAGTTCAGATGAAAGTGCTAATTGATTTTATCTGAAAACTATTCTTAGGAACAATACCTCAAAACAACAAAATTTCAGTGTGAAAACCAGAGTAGAGGATGTGATTTCAGTTTCTGACTGTAAGATTAACCGCACTATCAATCCAAAAGGTTCTTTTTATCTTTGGCCCTCGACATGTTATTAGCCTTTGTATATTACTATTATCAGGTTGTCTGTGTTTTCAGGTCACTCTAATCCTTTACTTTAGTACTCATTAGAAGCTCAAAAATCATTTACTTTAATGTTTTCAGGTTGTGTATATATTCACTAGTTAAGAACTTTAAACTCACCAACAATATGGAAGATTTCATTCTTGTCATAACTTTTACGCACTTTAAGTTCCTCCCTTTAAATCTTCTATTGGGTTTAAATGCCATATTTCTTATCAAGAACCATGCTGCAGGTACTTCAGTGGAAACTGAGGTGCATGGAAAAAGGCAACTGAAGCTCCTGAATCACGGAGAAACATATGAAATGAACTCCCCGAAACTCTTGATCAAATTCTTGCCAATACCTTGGGTTGATTGGGTTGGTGAAAACAGAATCCGGTGTCATGAGACTGGCCTTGAAGCTGAGTTATGTTATGGAAGCAGCTCATTTTTTGGGCTTAGGGGAAATCCTAGAACAGTTAAGGGAAAGATCTTTGACTCAACGTCGTTCGAGCTTCTTTATGAGATAGATGGTCAGTGGGATAGGTAATTCAAGGGTCCATGAAAGGATTATCTTCTTCTTCTTTAAACTGCTGCTATGTGCATAAAGATTAACAGTGGTTTGATTTCATACATTTGAAAAAGCAACAAAAATAAAAAACGAAACCGTTGATTACTTACAAGTTACACCTTGATGCTACAGGTACAAGGTTTCTAAACAATCTTTAACAAATAACAAGTGAAATGGTTCTCTCATATTGACTAACAACTTTTCTCCTGACCATATTTATGTTTAGCCTTGAAAAATTCTGTTCACGTTTCACACATCCATATCTATCTTGTTATAATGCTGCATCCTATATTTCATTGCAGAACTGTCAAAATGAAGGACGTCAGTAGCGGGAAAGAAACAGTTATATACAATGCGGAAGAAGCCATTTCAGGACTGAAAGCTCCAATGGTAACGGATCAGAAGGTAACTAATTTCTACCTCGATCTCCAAATCCTTTAACTTGCATTTCATTAAGTCAATATGCCCTACAGACACTAATTTCTTCTTCAAATTCAAACTGCACATTGGTTTCTCTTCATGCATATAAAGTCTTTGCAATTTATGTGGAGAATTCTTTTCCTTTTTTGTTCTTCTATCCCACCACTCTTCATGCTTTCCCTTGCTTCTTGGGATCTTGAAGTTTCTCATACTTATGAATGGATTATATGCAATTATACAAAAATTATGTAAAGAATTCATTGAACTTAATTTAGAGAAAGTACTTTTTATATAGAAAAAAAAATTGTGAAAGGAGATTCACCCCCTCTTGTAAAAAAAATTTAAAAAGTAAAGCAAAAATCAATGCAATTACTTTTCTATGTTTATGTTATCAATTACCTGTGATGTAATTTATTTAATTTGAATTAGGGAGTGTGGCCAAGTGAATCAGCTTTAATTTGGGGCATTCTGAGCCAAGCTATTCTTGGGAAAGACTGGAGCAAAGCAAGAGAAGCAAAGAAAGCTGTTGAGGAAAAACAGAGGGAGCTCTTGAGAGAAAGAGAATCAAGAGGGGAAACTTGGGTTCCTAACCATTTTACCGTGACACATAGCAAAGAAGGTGGGTGGGATTGCTCACCTATTCAAAAGTGGGTCCCTCCAGCTCCTATATCTGTACCCTTATAATTAATTTGCATCTATAACTCTGCCTTTCCAAATTTGTATATGTTTTGGGTTATATGATGTTGCTGTAACTCTTTCTGTTAGTAGCTAGACCAACCTACCAGTAATGGTTAAATGTTCTTGTGTCTTGGTTGAGAATTCAGAGTTTCCAAATACAAGTAGATGAAGAAATCCACCAAACTGCTTTTGTTGAAAAAAATGTCTTAAACTTGTGGTGGCTGCAGTTATGATACTAGTTGAAAGTCCAGAATAAACACAACCATTTATTCTGTCTCCTGCTTCCACCAGAAAAAAACTAACCTATACCAGGGATACCACTATGGCGCTATCCCAAGCCAATTACTTATTGTCATGCATTTTATTTTTCTAACAATGCGTGATAGGCTTGGGATACCACCACAATAGCATCCCCCGTTATGCTTCCATGAAAAGAATTAAATGAGTTTCCGGACTCTGGTGCTATTTTAAAGAAAATGCAGACCTTTTAAGAAGTTGTCACTTTCAACTTGCCAATCTTAAAATGTTTTAATTTATTGGCAGTGGACTTAATGAGATCCATTGCTGTGCCATGTACTGTATGTGCTGGTATTGTTTTCAACTGAGAAACATGGCAACAAAAAATATAAACATGTACCCGGTGAATAGTTTCCTTGAAAGGGAAATGACCCCTAATAATGACAAAGGCCATAGACCAAGTGTATTGACTTTAATCATCTGAAAAAGTGTAATTTCAGAACAATGATCTAAGGCTGAACCAAATATGAGACATGCATAGCAGCAGCATAAGGTGGATTCAATTCTGGAATTTTCCTTTTGGATCCAACTAAAATAAAATTAGCACTGCAAATTTTAAAAAATTTACTGTGATTTGCAACTTATCTTCTCCAACAAACCAAATGAAAACTTGCAAATTCAAAGGAAAATTTCTGATGAGAGAATTGTCAGAAGAATTATTGATATCTCAGGTTGGGATGTTTCTTATATCACTCTTGGGCAAGAAGGAAACCAAAACCAAAACAAAAACAGGAGGAGAGAGAGAAGAATGACCAGAAATTCATTTGCTTCACTTCAAAGTTAGATGTCAGCTCACAATGTAATGACAGAATTGAAAGATTCAAAGTGGGAAAAAGATCAATATCGGATGATCTACAGTTGCCATCATCTGCTGATATTTCCAAACCAGAAAAACTAAAATCAACAGAGTTTTCCATTTCATTTTCCCACAAGAAAATCCCCATTACATCCATCCCAATATCCTCTAGCAATATCTACCACAAAAAAACCAAGCATAGAGTTTTCTATTTCTTTTTTCTTTCTTCTCTCTCTCTCTCTCTCTCTCTCTCTCTCTCTCTCTCTCTCCACTACAACATATACTACTGTACCTGATCAAAGTCAAACACAATCTATTTCACAGCCTCCACATGCATCTCTTGTAAATCTGATTCAGTCCTCCTGTTAAATGATTTCTCAGTAATTGTATCCAAAAGTGGCTTCCATGACCTAGCTCTACAAGACCTTTGAGAGCCATAATCCATCAGAGAGCCCATGCTCTCCTGCTCCATAGAAAACCTGCTTGGACTTCTACCTGGTGAAGATGATGAGCTCCACACAGGGCTTGAGCAAAACTGGCCCATCATCAAAGGACTAGAAGGAGCCAAAGGAGAAGAATGAGAAGAATTATTGTTACCCTCACATGAAGACCTCCTGCTTTTTGCTGCTGCTGCAGTGAGCTTTCTGGATATGGAGGCCCAGTCCAGAGGAGAAACATCACTCTGCAATGCTGAGTATGGAAGCAGAAAATAGACCTGCCCTGGTTGCAGCAGAGTGTCCTGCTTTAATGGCTTGGACCCAGTGGAGAGAAGCTGAGCTGGGGTGCAGACAAAGTGCTTTGTGGGCTTCCCTGTGACTTGACCTACAGAAATTGGATGCTCATAGTCCTCCACATAGCCATTTAGATGAACCACTCTCACATTTTGAAGTGCAGGTTTTGGTTTGCAAGAAAAGCAAGCACCCATCTTTTTGTGTTTGGAGGTGCAGAGAAGAAAGAGAGGCACCTTGAGAGGGATAATATAAGTGTATATATATGACTTATGGGGATTTAAAGAAGGGAAGACTTTTGGTTGTTTTTTGGATTTAAATTGACAGCTTTTAGCAGCCCAACTGCAAATTGGGTTTTATTGAAAAAATCTAGTGGGTGTGTACAAATTGTATTATAATCTTGCACAGTGGAATGTTTCAATTGGATGGGGAAATTACATTATTTTAAGTCATCCACATTGATTTAACCCAACCGTGAGGAAGGGGCAACAATTTCTACCGTGCGTTATGGACCATATTTCATTTCACTAGTACAAACGCTAGCTTTCACATACATACCCTCCTAACAGTCCAGAAAATTGGCAAATTTACTGACCAAATAAGAACGAATTTTGGTTTTCCTTGAAGATTTTCAGTTTTGAAATTGAAAACTCTTCACGGCAGTCAAATAAACTTCGATTTCACAACCGAAATCCCTTCGAGTCAAACTCAAAGACTTCTGTTTGATCTTTTAACATTGAAAATTTACAAACAGTCTCACTGAAACGTCTTGAGTTTGATATAAAAAGTTTTGAATTTTGAAATCAATAAATATGACTTCTTCAAGACAATCAAATATGCTTTGCACTCACGACCTGAACATGATTCGAGTCAAACTAAAAGACTTCAATCTGATCCACAGATTTGCACATTTATGGACCTCATGCTTGGGATAATTCCATGTGTGTGAGTTTTAACTGTTGTTATTCATGATTATATGTGGTAGATCCATCGACTGAGTTGTTGACCCAGTCACCCAAATGGAAATCAGTGTCACCTAGTATTCCATGTAACTTTTTGGTTGGGTCATTGAAAGCTTGAAGAAGAGTTGTGTTTTTCTGATGACTCATGTCACTTCCTTTTGAAAGTTGCCATCTTAATCCGTAGCCGTGGGGCTTGGGCATTGGCAGCCTAAATCTTCCCATTGACCATGGAGGAAAGAGAGAGAAAAATTGTATACAATTACAGTGGAGCATTTGCCTTGATTAGGAATTTAGAATTTAGAATTTAGAAGGACCCCATTTGCTTCTATATCTGCATAATGTGACTTGTTGCGCACTCTCATTTGACGTCACATAATTAAAGATTAACTTGATTGTTTTCCCCTAATTAATCAAACAAGCATCATTTACTTGAAAAGTCGGTGGAGCTATCATGGCCAACTGGACTAGCACTACACGAAAAGAGATTGGATGATCCATAAACTCATTTCTTAATGTTGAAGACGAGGACTTGCCACTAAACCCAAAGGTTAAGCAAATTAACACAATTATTGGGAAATGATGTTTTTATTATTATTAAAAAAGCAGTTTATGGACCAACATGTCTATAGCTTTTCATTGAGCTCACCCAAAAGTCGAGCTCAGTATGTGTGGTAACATTTGAGATGAGTGCCAAACCAATTTTGCAGCAATAAAACAAATGAAACTTCTGGGAATACTAATAAACAACTTTCTATGTCATGGTAAAGAGTAATTGCGGATCTTAAGTACAGATTTATAGCCTATATGCATATCATATACGAGTATCGGAGTATCGGTGAATCATAGTTTATAGGTCTTGATGTGAGAGCAAAAATTACTCCTTAAGAAATTATTCCACTGGCACTCTAAACTTGGGAAGTGGAGCTATAATTTTAATTTTTAAAAAACATGTTTTTCCAATTTTCTATTCATGAACACACATAAATGAAATCATGGCATTTATGGGACTTGATGACCAAGACCTACCAAGACAAACATGTTCTATGCCTTATCCCTCACTACTATGCCCATGATGGAGTGACTGTCGATCATAATGAAAATCATGGAACATGGAATTTAAAGCCTAAGACTCGAATTCCTAAAAAGGCAAATTAATCCATCAACACAAATAGTGACAGAGCCAGAAGCTAATCTATGGGGGGACCAGTAATATAAATGCAAGATTATATAGAGTTATATGTTAACTAATATTGTAATTGATGCTTAAGAAGTAATAGGGTTTTCATGGAGTTTGGAGGGGCCATGGCCATGGCAGGCCTGCATGTGGCTCCGCCCCTAAACACAAAGGAAAAAAAGGGCCAATATTATTCTAAACTCTACTGCAATCTTCTTATATACCTACTGACTTACGCATCAAAGTATTTTCTTTCTTGCATGTACCTCCCTCCTCCCTCATTGACGGCAAGCGAAGACAATGTCATGCTTCTCAACATTGATTACTTGTTGGAAGTCCTGAAGAGAGCGAACTCAGATTTTTTTTTGGGGTTGTGAAAATCTGGGAAGAGAGACAAAACACTGACATTTTTCTAAAAACGTAATTTAAGGGTTCTTTCTTGACAATTATCGTGCCGTTTAAAATCAACCCAACAGAAGTTACTTTTTATAGTGCATCTCCCTACTATCATGATCAATGGTCATAGAACACCCGTGGTGCTTTAAAACACCACGATAATTTTTAGATGTTACGTGGTATAATTAGTATTATACTTTTACATTGTTGTAGTAGTGTTTAGTGATGAAAAGAGATCCGCGTGTGAGGGGAGTTTTACAGTATAAAATAATTAGTGACTTGCATCAGATCAGAAACCAAGATGGGGTTCAATTTCAAACCCACCTTTTCTTGATGTTGATAAGGTCATGTTGTGCTTTCCATCTCTGAAAGTGGCACAATTTCTTTGATATCGAAGTTTTAACTCAAATTTGGTTCAACTGCCAATTGGGATAATGTAACAAGTAATTCTTTTTAAATTAGGGTTGCACTGTGATTAATTTTCTGAAATAGTCAAAATAATTGCATTGTAGATTGTGCCTGATAATGATTTGAGTGTCAGATGGTGGGAGCCCCCTTGAGTTATTGTATGGGGCAACATGTTGGTGAGACTTGAGTGGTTGAGTGAGTATGATAAATGATGATTCAAAAAGTAGGGTTGACTCCGCGCATTTTATGAGTGACTGTTAATTGTTGATAAATTATGAATTTAATGATTTGCCAACCATTAGCATATATCAAATAAGAAAGGAAGAAATAAACATTGAAAGCACTTTGTGGCAAGAACTAAGCCGAATCCCTAGCGGGGATTAATCCCACTCTTCGGGTGTGGGGACACCTCGTGGTATTTACAAAAAAAAACACAAGAAATGAAGAAGTAAAGACATCTCATTATCATATGAGCATCACAAAACTGATCCAACTAAGTTGTTTGGATTCGTTAAGCAAAACAGTTGCTGGCCAAGTAAGAGTTTTGATCACTTATTTTCCCATGGTTCAGTTTAGATTGCTTGCTTTTCTGCAACTTTTTACTTGCACTCAAGGCTCAAAGGAAAAAAACAGGCAACAAAAGACGACCAAACAAAGCCAACCCATAAAAACAGCCCAACACATAGAAGAAAACACAACCAAAGCCCATATTCCTATGGGCCGACTAATATTTGCTATTCCTATATCTAGAAGCTGCAAATGTCTTCCTATCTGCTTCTTGTATTGGAGACATTCACATAATTCATATGCCTTTTTACGATCATTTTACCAGACATGTGCTTCATAAAAGTTTATATTTGCTTCAAATGGCTTATTCTTTTACTGTAGTTAGCATTTCAGGGAAGAATTATGCACTTGCTCTCATGCCAATTGACAATCTACGAAACTAATGCCTGTTTCGAAATTTTAAATGCATCAGCAAAAACATATTGAGCGAAAAAAGCTGCCTTATAATAAAAAGTTCAATTCTTTACAAAGTTGCACATACGCTTTTACCTCCGGGTTTCTTCTTCCTCTTCTATTTTTAGTTTTCTGTTTCTTTTTTGTGAGAGCTTCTATACAGGCTCTATCTTTTATCGATTACCTCTAAATTTGTTTGCAAGAGCTGTGATCCAGGCTTTATCTTTATCACTATATGCATACCTCATGCTTGAAGCCAACAAGACAAATCCTTCACTTTTTTGAATCTCATTATCACTTGAGGGCAGAACTTGCACAATTGGTTGTACAAGGAGAGAACGAGTCCCTTGTGGTAGCATCTCCCAAAGTCCAGAATCTGAAACAGAGACAATCAAAAATTTCATACTATTCCAAGTAAAGGCAATCATTTTCAGAAACAGAGCTGAAGACATCAAGTTATAGCTACCTTCAATCTGAGAAAGGTATAGGGTTTCCTTCACGTCAGAAAGACCAATGCTTTCAATCTGTTTCTCAAACCAACCAAGTACATTGGTTTTTGATACATCATCTGGTATGTTCCAGTAGCCGCGCACGCATAATTTATTTCGAATTGATATTATCTGAAATATTAGCAACAACCACTTTTGAAAAGCTTATAACAAAATATCCAAAATATAAGAACATAACTTCTTTTTTTCAATTGGATTCTGACCTAACAAAACAAAATTTGCATTGTCATCCAAATTAAAACGGATTTTTCTTCTCACTCTCATCGCCAGCAAAAAATTTCAACTGTCTAGTGCCAATATATAATAAAAACCTGCTAGTACCACGGCTATGGTGTTTGTATTGCGCAACAAGATGTACGTAGCCCAAGCCAAGTCCTCCTTCTGAGTATTTGAGACATTTTGTGATATCACAAATATTTGCTCACACCCTCGTGGGATGCTAGTTTGATCCATTGGAGTAGCACCCTGCAATATAATTCCACATAATCAGGCTTACAAAAATGCTGAGCAGACAGTTTATGCCTGCCTGCCACCCTATCTAATATCAATGTCATTGACATTGAAGGGTTCTTGGTAGTTTATATTTTTTGCACCACAGAAGAGGCTTACAATTCAAACTTCACCTTCATGGGGTTACGAATTTAAGCTGCACTTTGCATTTTTATGAGTTTTTTCAGATTGAAAAACAATGCCATTGACCTCTAATTAATCTATTGGAGTTGTTTTAAATGCCTTGAAAATTACCTTGAGAAATCTTCCTAGATAGGGAAGTGCTATGGAAAATGCCGCCAGAGATAGACCCAAAGCCTCTGTTCTCTAATTGAGAAAGCCGAAAACCAAACGAACCCACAAAAATTAACACAAAGCCAACAAGAAGTGAAGCAAATATAACACAGTAGAAGATGGTTTTGGTCGCTTACAAGCTGAGCCGGGGTTGTGCTGGCGGGTGAAATGGAACCAGCAAAATGGTTCAAAATCAAAAGCGAACCAAACCCATATCCAATCCATCTGGGTAAGTAGGATTCGTCAAGCCCAGGTATTCCTGCACCATCCAATAACCCATCATTCAAAATCTCAATCTCAAAGAGAGAGAGAGAGAGAGAGAGAGGAGAGAGAGAGAGAGAGAGATACCTAGTGTGAAGCGGAGGACGGAGAGATTGAGTTGTGGTTCTGCTGAGTTGCTTTTGGAATTGTCAAGACGAGCTGAGACTGCTGAGAAATTCGTGCGGCAATTTCTGGCGCGAAATTTGGGTGGGATTTTCAACTGAATTAACGAATTTGGGGACAGACCAAGGCTTGTGTTACTCATATTTTTGTTCTTTTTTTTGTTTTTTTTCCAATTTCTGGGGTTTGGGAGGAGCTGGGAAAACTGTGGGAAATGGTGGTGGTGGGATAAAATGTGACTTTGAAGAGCAAGTCCACGGGCCTAGCTGGCTGTTACCCAAGTTGAGATTGGGCCTAACTTTTAAAATTTAGAGATTTCGTCTCATAAAAAAAAATTACAAATTTATTGATAAACTCAATCCTAGACATGTATTTATAAAAAAAACTCAAACACTATTAAACATAGAAACACACCCAAAATCAACCCCAAAATCAACAATTGTATATTTTTTGGGTGTATTTATAAATGAGTTTTGAGTGTGTATAATGATGGGTTTTGGGTGTGTTTATAAAGTGTTTTGGGTGTTATGTTTTTTTATAATTTCAACCCCCATTTCGAGTGTTTTAGTGAAACTCCCAAAAAAAATTTACCGATTCTATCCCATGTTTCATACACCTCTCTCTATTTTTATCATTACATAACTCATGTCTCACGTGTTGTAATCATATATTTATGAGTTGTGCGGCTATTGTTTACTGCAAAAATTACAAAGTAAAAAAAATTTCAAAGTGTATTTATACGTTGCGTGTCATGAAGCTAAAAAAAATTCACACCAAATCCTACATTTTTCCTCCTCAAAATGATCAACTATTAAGAAATTTAGAAGGTAAGACATATCCTTCTAAAAGGAATTAGATGGATAGGTACTGGTCAAAATATTTATTTTTGGACTTTGAGTCTGTAGTTTTTCTTGTCGTGTGTGTGAAGAAGCTAGTTTGTAAATAAAAATCATTCAACTCAATGTAGTAATTTTGCAAATGAGTATAAATATAATTTTACTAAAGGAAAATTTTGATGGGTGTTGAGGGAGAAAAACTTAGTTATAATGGGAATAACACTATTTTGTAATCTCCAATCAATAATGTTATATCATATAGAAGTGTTATTATGTATGTCATAGCGTTATTGATTCAGAATAACAAAATAATGTTATTAGTGTCATAACGTTATTGACTAAGGTGAATATAGAAGTCATGAATTGGGTGTAATGAAAAAGGAAGTGCCATTTTGGCCTAAATACTGCCGTACCGATGCCTGCTCTGGCATATTCACCTGATGAATTATACCAACTCCTGCACATTTGGTCTGCGTTTAAAAAGAAACTCCCACTCAACACTTGAGGGGAGTAGCAGAAGCAGCAGCCACAACGTTCCCCAAATTCAAAAAAAATCCACTAAACTATGATAATGTTGTTCTCTACTCTCTTCCACACTAAACTCAGCCGATGCTTCTCTTCTTCTTCTTCGTCGTCTTCTTCTTCTTATCGTAACAGTCTTCCAGAACTCCCACCTATTCAAACTTTACTCAAAAGCGGCTTCACTCCCACACTCAAATCCATCATCCAATTCCTTCTCTTCCTTTCTCAAACCCGCAGGTTCAACACAGTCATCCATTTCTTCTCTCAAATGGACTCCAACCGAATCAAAGGCAACTCCCAGACTCGCTCAATTCTCACATGGGCTCTCCTAAAATTGCACAAATATGAAGAGGCGGAGCATTTCATGACGACCCAGATGGCTGAAACTTCAAAATTTCAGAGTAATCGCATTTGGGACTCTCTAATTCAAGGCCTATGTATAAACCGGAAAGACCCGGAGAAAGCTTTATTGGTATTACGGGATTGCTTGATCAACTACGGTATTTTCCCTTCTTCTTTCACTTTTTTCTCATTAATTAATAGATTTAGCTATCAAGGGGATATGAGCAAGGCAATTGAGGTCCTGGAGTTGATGACTGATGATAAAGTTAGGTACCCCTTTGATAATTTTGTTTGTAGTTCAGTAATTTCTGGGTTTTGTAAGATTGGGAAGCCAGAAATTGCGGTTAAATTTTTCGAGAATGCTGTAAATTTGGGAGCTTTACAGTCTAATATTGTGACTTATACAGCACTTGTGGGTGCTCTTTGTAAATTGGGAAGAGTTAATGAAGTTTGTGATTTGGTTTGTAGGATAGAGAAGGAAGAATTGGCATTTGATGTTGTTTTCTATAGTAGTTGGATTTGTGGTTATATTTCAGAAGGTGCTCTAATGGAGGTATTTCAGAAGAATAGACAGATGGTGGATAAAGGCATAAGATCAGATACAATTAGCTATACTATAATGATAGATGGGTTTTCCAAGCTAGGAGATGTAGAAAAGGCACTTGGTTTTCTGATAAAGATGAGGAAAGGTGGATTAGAACCCAATTTGATTACATATACTGCCATCATGTTGGGATTTTGCAAGAAAGGAAAATTGGAGGAGGCATTTGCTATTTTCAAGATGGTTGAAGATTTGGGAATTGAAGTTGATGAATTTATGTATGCAACTTTAATTAATGGGTCTTGCATGAGAGGGGATCTTGATGGTGTTTTTCATCTCCTACATAACATGGAAAAGAGGGGGATTAATCCGAGCATTGTCACATACAATACTGTAATTAATGGATTATGCAAATTCGGGAGGACATCGGAGGCTGATAAGATCTCAAAGGGAATTCTTGGAGATACAATTACATATAGTACATTGCTACATGGCTATATTGAGGAAGAAAATATCACAGGGATTATGGAAACAAAGAGGAGATTGGAGGAAGCTGGAGTCTGCATGGATGTTGTTATGTGTAACATAGTTATTAAATCACTGTTCATGGTGGGGGCATTTGAGGATGCTTATATGCTGTACAAGGGAATGCCAGAAAAGGAGTTGGTTGCAGATTCCATTACATATTGTACAATGATTGATGGGTACTGTAAAGTAGGTAGAATGGATGAGGCACTGGAGATATTTGACGAGTTCAGAAGGACACCAGTTTCCTCAGTTGCATGTTACAATTGTATTATCAGTTGGCTCTGTAAGCAGGGAATGGTAGATATGGCCACGGAGGTATTTATTGAACTCAATGGGAAAGATTTAGGTTTGGATTTAGGTATCTACAAAATTCTATTGAAGGCAATTCTTGAAGAAAAAAGTGCAGCTGGAGTTTTATGTTTGGTTCAAAGAACAGAGAATTTGAGGACAGAAGTGTATGATGTTATAAGCAATGATGCTATCAGTTTCTTGTGCAAGAGAGGTTTTCCTGAGTCTGCATGTGAAGTGTTTTTGGCGATGAGGAGGAAAGGGTCAGTTGCCACAAGCAAAACTTACTATTCAATTTTAAAAGGTCTAATTAGTGATGGGAAAGAGTGGCTAACTCAGTCTCTTTTTAACATCTTTGTGAAAGAATATGGCCTAGTTGAACCTAAGGTAAGTAAGATTCTAGCTTACTACATATGTCTGAAGGGTGTCGATGATGCTCTCCGATTTCTAAACAAAATGAAGGACAAGCCTGCAACAGCCACTTTGCCTGTTTCTCTTTTTAAGACACTTATAAAGAATGGTAGAGTTTTGGATGCATATAAACTTGTCTTGGTGGCTGAAGATGGCTTACCTGTTCTGGATGCGCTTGACTATTCGCTTATGGTTGATGGCCTTTGTAAAGTAGGATATATCAGTGAGGCATTAGAACTATGTTGTTTTGCTAAAAATAAAGGGGTTACCCTTAATATCATCTGCTATAATTCAGTTTTAAACGGATTGTGCCGCCAAGGCCACCTTGTAGAAGCGTTTCGGCTATTTGATTCGTTGGAGAAAATTAATTTGGTTCCCTCAGAAATCACATATGCTACATTGATTGATGCTTTACGTAGAGAGGGCTTTCTTCTGGATGCCAAGCAGTTATTTGAGAGGATGGTCCTCAAAGGCTTGAAACCAAATACACATATATATAACTCAATTATTGATGGTTATTGCAAAACTGGACATATGGAGGATGCGTTGAAGCTTCTTTATGAATTTGACTTAAAAACCCTCAGGCCTGATGAATTCACTGTTAGTATTATAATCAATGGGTTTTGTCTAAAGGGTGATATGGAAGGTGCTCTTGAATTCTTTATTGAGCTCAAGAGTAAAGGTACATCGCCTGATTTTTTGGGTTTCTTATATTTGATAAGAGGTTTATGTGCCAAGGGAAGGATGGAAGAAGCCAGAACCATCTTGAGGGAAATGCTTCAGTCACAATCTGTTGTGGAGCTAATAAATAGAGTTGATGTGGAGGTTGAAACAGACTCATTGGAAGGTTTGCTCGTTTCATTATGTGAGCAAGGCAGTGTCCAAGAATCACTTACTCTCCTCAACGAAATTGGGTCCATATTTTTTCCTGTTCGGAGTTCACCTAATGCCTGCAATCAATCTCATAAACTACACAATCCTTATGACAGGGAGGCTTATGGTACAGTTGCTTCAACGTCTGTAACCTCTACCGATGCGGATATGGATATCCAATTTTCTGGTATGAGGGATGTAAAGAATGTGGCAGAAAATTACGATGATAAAGGGAGAAGGTCTAAATTTGATGACTTTGACTATTGCTATAAGCAAATTGCTACACTCTGTTCAAGAGGGGAAATACGAGAAGCTAGTCAATTAGCAAAGGAAATAGTTTCCAATTTTGGCAGGGCCAATTAGTAGAACTCAGAATGCTGGCCACCTAAGTGATGTAGGTGCTTTCTTCCCTGTCACTGAGGGACCAGGCAAGGCATCATGCATGCAGATGCAGGTATATTTTTTGGCTCTTTGAAAGTTTTCCTATCCTTTCAATTTAGATAATTGTTTATCACTTGGGTGGTATGTATGTGTGCTCTGTTTATTTATTATCTCTTTGTGTTATGCCATTCGATTTGCAAGTTTTGGAAAGGCATTATATGTATTGTTTTGCAGCAATCTTTCTGTGAATATACCCAATCCATAATATGAATGACATTATATTAGTCTTCCGCTTTTTTTATGAGGTAACTGAAGTTTTTTTATTAACCTTGCTTGCTTAGGTTTTTTAATCAGTCTCGCACCAAATTTTTGAACATATTGATAGAAAGTTATAAAAATTTAACAACATGGTTCATGATTTAATATCTTTGGTTTGAAACTGTTATGATTTTCTCTCTCTCTCTCTCTCATGATTGTTCATGTACCATTTAAAGGTTCTTGTGATTGAAGTCATCTGAAATTTCATATTATCAATTCGCAGAATAACCTTAAAGGTCTAAAGGAAAAGATAACTAAATTTGACTATTGTGATCAGCCATCTGGTCAGTTAGCACCCATAAATATGTTTCATGTGTCGATGTAGTGTTTTCTGGTAACTATGCCTTCCTTTAAGCTGTGCAAATTCACACATTCTGGCTTCAGCTGCAAAGTTTTAGTCAGAAGAAAAATGCACAAAAACCAGAAAGTTCTCAATTAGTTGCCGAAAATAGAAAACAATGAAATTTAGGACAATACTATAGTTCAAACCTACCCCTCCTCCTTTGTACCCAACCAAAAAAAAAAGATTATCAGTTTGTTGCAGACAGTTTTCATGTACATGAAATTTTTTTTTTTTTTTTTTTTTTTTTTTTTTTTTTTTTTTTTTTATGCCTTAAGTATAAATTTTGGCTTGCCACAGAATACTGTCAAACATAGAGTTCAGCTGGTGGAAGTTGAAGCATGAAAATTGGAAGCAATGTTAATGGTGGTTTTTCGCCATTTAAATTTTTTTCATTTTTCTGGCGTAATGAAGATTAAAAGGTAACCCTTGATATTGTTTCAGTTCTTTATTTGTTTATTTATGTCTTTTGTCCTCTCAATTGGAGTTTATTGCTTGGCTACAGAAGCCTGCTGCACAGTGTGGCTTCCAACCATGATATCGCTGCTGTTGAAGGATATATTGGAAAAACTGGATGGATGTTTGTGCCTCAGGTAATTTACCAGCTCATGATGCATGTGGATTTATGTTCAACTTTCACTTTCTATCTTTTCCACTGTGAACCAAACCTGTGTTTGACAGTATTGTCAGACTGGACATAATTTTGGGGCTTTTGCAAGTAAAATGCATTCCCGAAAGAAGAAGAAAAAAAGTGTTGTGTGGATGACATCTTGAACAAAACAAGTACTGCACCATGTGTCTAAGCAAAGAAGTGTGAAAGACCATGAAGTCCACATTGTTTAAAGATATACTTGGCATCACTTGCTCGACAAAAGCTCGCAAAATCAAACACATCTCTCGGGTGAGCAAGCTTAATTGCAGAGTCTAAATAGATTATTGCGTATGATAACACCCTTTTTCTTCTCTCGGTGCTACAGTCCTCTTAATTTTACATTGTTGATGAATGAGTGTTTGATCATTTTGTCTGTAAGCAGGGCTTTGGTAGATATAGATTGAGCTAACAATTTTTCTCTCTCCCTTTAATCTCAGACGAGGAACTTAGTGCAACCCGGTGACACTAGTTGGATTTAGTATTCTCCAAACTTTGAAATCCTGTGTTACTTAACAACTGATGTCTAGTGAAACCTGTTGTCAATCTTGCTTCTCTCAATGGTATATCCTTATGCTGTCAAGCAGCCTTATTAAAAGGGTAGTTCTAGAATCATGCCAATTGTCAGTCAGGTTCCTTGGATGCACATGATGTTTTGTTTCATTACAACAAATTACTTTGCTGCCAACTTGATCTGGATGGTTTGGGCTTGATTAATCTACCACATTTCGTTCGAAAACATATCAGTGAATTCCTTGCTGTAAATGTAGAACTGGGGAGTAATTTCAGCATGCTTTGGCAAGGGATGTAAACTGTAGAGCTGCTGGATGGAATATTCAGTTTCTTCTCTGAGTACGCGCATCTGCAGACAATGGAATATATCTTGTACTTCTTGGTTATGTGGTTTCAGCTGTTGTTATTTGCAATTCGTTTTCATTAGAGTTTCTGTATTAGTGTTTCTGTCATGTTCAAGTGTTTCCATAATGCCCTTTATTTGTTGAGGCCAGTTTGGTGGGTTTAGTTTGTGCAAGGTATGGCCCCTGCCTGGCTCTGTGTTGTGATTTTTCTGCTTGTTTTGGAACACACGCACATATGAAGTCTGCTTATATGAGTTTCGTACCGTTGACATCTGTTTCATTCGAATGGCGTCCAATTTTTCTCCAAAACGTGCCCCAAGAGCTAAACCCTAAACTCCAACCCTTAAATAAGTTATATAAAAGTCATTTCTCCACTCATAAGGTCAACCACCAGAACTTTGTCTGCCGTTTGAACGACAGCGATTTTGCATGCAGGTTTATCCGTTGCCGCTGGAATTATCCCAAAATCAAGAGCTAAAAAATCCCTAACAGTTTCTACACTTTCTTAGGCCCTAGAGATAAATCCTAAACCCTCAACAGGTTCTACGCTCTTAAAGTCGGCAACCTGTCAGTGGAAATGAGCAAAAATTGAATCGCTGTTCCGAACGGCATTGAATTGAATCGTTCACACCTCACACTTGAAGCTTGTGTGAACACTCTGAGTACTGCTATAGTGAGCTGCATGTGAAGCATAACCCAGCAACGTTGGCCAATTTGAGGCATATCAAAAAGAGTACCAACTCTATTCCATCATTTTGCTCCAATGCAAACGCTTGCTCAACCTTCCATTGATCCAGATAAGAGTATAGTAACCACAGACAACTCAAATACACCCCATCAAATTTCGGCAACTGATTAACAATAACAAGTAATATTAGAGTGCAATCCTTGAACTTTACAAGCGTTGCCTGCTCAATAAAGGAGCTGTAATTTGGATGGCAGGCTGCCTCTTAAAACTGCTTTGGTAAAATTGACACAAATAACGGGATTTATGGTACGAATCGCAAAATTTTTTGATAATCCACCATTGATTCAAAATAAAGTTTGATGAGTTGTCCAATGCACTAATTGCTGATACTGTTCTTGGACCGTCATAAGCTCAAGGAGTTTGAAAAGTGATAAACAAGACTAAGATCTTTAATATGCTGGAATGCACTCAAGATCTTTCTGACGCAGATTGTAGAAATTGTCTTCACACTACAAGAAGAGAACTTCTAGTTCATAGTTATAGAAAAGTACGTTGATGTGCTATTTATAATAGTTGTTACATCAGATTTGAAATTTACGCCTGTTATGCCTAAACTCATTCGAGATGGGAACGAATGCCTCTCATCCATGTTGAATTACTAATTATTACAATAAAAAATAGTTTCCATTATTGCTCCCATGTTTGAGTTGTGTAATAATAGGAATCATGTAATAAGCTAAACCGCTAAAACACCCCCTTAAACTTGTAGCATACTTTCAATTTGCATCCTGACTTTTTTTTTCCTTAAGAAAATTAAAGATCTCAACTATATCAAAAATAAATAAATTAGTGTTCAGTTTAAGCCTTATTGGATTGGGTCAATAACGGGTTGACACGATAATAACATGATCATTTCATTAACAAGTCAAGATAGATTCATGAAATACGATACTGACCCGTTATCTTTGCAAAATATACTTTTAGTTATTTTTTTCTTTCTGAAAAATCTTTTAATATATATACCTTCTTTCTTTTGTATATTTGGTTTTTAGTAATTTTCTAGACATTTGCCATGTGATGTATAACTTTTTTATGATAAGATGTTTTCTTTGTGTTATGTTTGATATTATTTGGTAGTATTTTTGATTTTGAACTAAAATTTTATATATAAGAGAGAGAGAGAGAGAGAGAGAGAGAGAGAGAGTATTCCCTAGTATATCACACATAATGTAGTTAATGTGTTCCGCGCATATCCATCGTTCACCAAAGAAAAACACAAATGAACCAACTCGTTTACCTGTTTCTTCTTTTGGTTAACGAATATTAACAGTTTGAAAATCAAATAGTCAATTAATAAACTAATTTGTTGGAAATAAGAGTTTGACAATCTGTTCGAAAAAGAATAAGCAAATCTATAAGATTAAGACACATGGGAGGCAAGAGGGAAAAAGAAGAAGAAGAAATTGGTGCTTTATATTCCTAAAATGGTCCTTATCTGGTCTGGAGGATGCCTTGCCAGTGACTTAGGATCTAAGTAGCCATTCTTGGGATCCATAATCGCCTGGTATGTAAGATCATATGCTTCTGCCAACGATCTAGCCACTTGGATACATGCTTCAGAACGCAACTTTGGAACCTGCATCTGCTCAAATTCAGGCAAGGAACTCTCACTTCCCAAAACAAGCCCAAAGAAAGCCTTCAAACACTCAGAGAGAGAGGCTGGAGAAGTGTCCTCAATCTCTACCAAGGGGGTATTGCCAGTCTCCTTGTTGAGTGAGTTGCGGAAGTAAGGAATTTTCTGTGACAAGCCGCATCTTCTAAGGATGGCATCAACTTCATTTTCTACAAGTGCTTGCATGTGTCTATTTATCATCATCCCGAGGTTCTTCACGTATTCCGCTGCAACCTCATGCCCAGACAATGGTTGTTGGATGGCACACAAGCAATTGATGAGGAAAATCTTAGAGGATGTTCCACTAGACTGCACCAATCCATTAAAAAGGCATTAGTACGAAAGCAATGAAGAAGACTATGCATGAAAATCACAAGATCAAAGTTATTAATCATTAAATACAAGGGCCTTTTATTTTCAAAAATCACACCAATTTCCCTTTTCATAGCTGGTTTTTGATACACTTATATTTCCAGACATAGGGTTCTAGTACCGAGGACTTGTTTTTCTGCATTACCAAATCCTGTGGAAAGTCATAATAATACCTGTAGAATCAGACTTACAAACTCTAGTTTTCTTTTTCCTCTTTTGATAAGTTTTTTAAGAATAGTAAGGCAGAATGATAAGCTCAAACATTTTAGTTTTAATAAGCCTTAAACTCAGTTACACAACTACGGAATAAGGGAATTGGCCAGAATATTAAAGTGGGTCACAAAAATCTTTGAAACTAGCTTGACATTTGACATTTGTCATAATTGGAACCAGGAATAATTCTATGCACTAGAGTTGATGAGAATTACAACAAAATGAAACAACAAGCCACGAGAATTACAACAAATGCAACAAAAAGACCCGATATCCTCTGATTAAGTGAAGATACTTTGAAATCAGACGCTTGGAAATAAATGAGAAAAGAAAACCTGAGATGACGGGGCAGAATTGCTGTTGGACAATAGTGCGTCAACTGGTGATTTACTAAATTGACCTAAGTCAGAACTCAACCTACTTCTTCTTGAAGAGTGGCCAGCTTCCTTGGACTTGTGTGCCTCTGCTGCTTGCTCACATATCTGCAATGGTTGAAGTAATGGAATTTATTCAACATTTAAACAAACTGAAGACTACCTCTGCTCTCAAACTGAAGTTAAATATTAATTTTCACATGGAATGCATCAACACAGTTTTAAGTCCCATTAAATCTGTAACATGAATTCTGGAAGAAGAACAATGAAATATTGTCCTCGGTAAGATGTTTCCAGATATGACTTAACAGTCTGACTCTGCAACTAGTTTAACTTAAATTGCTACTAATATAGAGAGCATCTGGTTGTGGGATTATATGGACTCACAACAATAGGCGCAACAGCACTCAAAGTGAAGTTCTTTGTAGTTTGTCCTTAATTAATGGGAATATGACATAGTATTGAAACTTCAATCATGCTTAAAACCTAATTTCAATGTTGTTTTGACCATCACGAAACTAGAAGCAAGCTTACCAAGCATGCCATTTACATAACCAAATGCCCAGCACAACACACCTTGATAATTGGATCGAGCAAAGCAGAAATGACCGGACCAAATGCAGGATTTTTTCCTAAAGTAGGAAGCATCATGCTGTTATGCGTCTCCACTATTTCAAGCAGCAGAGAGACTCCTTCCCTTACTGCTGGTGGAGGGGAAAGATCAACAGCAACAAGGGGAGGATACCTCAAAAGCTTTTCCCCTCTGGTTTTCAGAATGTCAAAGAAAGTTTTCTGAGCAGCATCCTTCAGTGTCCACAATGTATCAGATAAAGCTGTTTCTCTCCCAAGAAAATCTGATATCTGCAAGTAAACACAGCCATAGATCAGGGGAAAGAAAAAAGAAAAGCAAATAACATGTGGGACAATTTGTTCCATTGATGAATAAGGAAAGGCATCACTTACAGTGTGGCTGTAGAACTCCAGGGTATTACTTAGTTTGTATGAAATTATGAGACTCGATTGAGACTGCAAAACTTGTTCAACTCTTACTTTAAATGGCCGGCAAACTCCTTCAAAAATTCTATCCATAACAAATGTCAAATCAGATTCTGTCTTTCGAGAATCACTTTCAGGGCTCCTGGAGAATTGGTTTGTGGCTGGACCAGTATCTACCGCCGCATCTGGATCCAGTAATAGAAAGACAAGTTCCCGTTCAGATGCCAAGGCCTGCAAAGGGAGCAAGAAATTACGATTGCCAGATGATGAATTATACTTCACAAATGGAAGTGGAACGCAACCAATAGGCCTTTGTTTTCACACCTGATGTAACCAACCTAGCATGTCCCCAACGTATCGTAAGGGATCATGAGCATGAACTTCAATGGGTCGAGGCATTCCACCAGGTCCTCCACGTGTAAGAGCACTGATGAACCGCCTAAACAATGCATTATGCCTCATATTTGCTACCTAGAAATTGGTCAGAAAATCAATAAACAAGGTAGTAGAAAGTGAATCAGGTGAAATGGTTAGCATAGAGAATCACCTCTTCTGCACAATACTTGAAAAGGACAGGCCTTTCCTTGAGGCAACGAACTGCTGTTTTCAAAAGATCACTAACTTCAGGATTATCAGAGTCGCCAAGTCTTCTACATTCCGCCTGAACCCACCTAGAAGACGGGGTTAATTAAGGACCCAATATATCATATTTTATTTATCCTAGTACAATACTAGTGTCAAAAAATTGAAACAACCACTATACATAGTGGTAATGATCTCTTGCCAGATCAAAGCATATTATATTGTCAATCTGTAAATCTGGGTCACACATATAAACAAGAATTCACCTAATAAATGGTAAATGTTGAAACTTTGCCAACAATGACATGTCAAGCTGTTTGAGAAGAAAAAATTTCCTTATACATGTGCACATTAAGGAAGATGGTAGAAGAGAAAAACCTGCAGAGGCGTTCGTAGGCTCCTTCTTGGTAGACAGCCATCATATCCATGAGCTCGAGACCTGCACGCTGCAAGTGAATGGTAAATTGGGTTGTTAGTATACTATCACCTTTTAAGTTTCCTTGATTCAAACAAATTTCAGATATGAGAGAGAGAGAGAGAGAGAGAGAGAGAGAGAGAGAGAGAGAGAGAGATTGAGAAGAGAGTACCTGGTGATGTGTTCTTAAGAGCAATTTACAGTTGGCATGAATTTCTTGAACATGAGAAAGCGCCTTGAAGAAGTTCTCGTTCAGTTCTTCTTCCCTCAATGCACTTATCTACAAAAAGTCACATAAACAAACAAATCAAATTGATGCAAATCTAAACACAGATCAATTATCCACACATATGGCTTGATGGGTACCTCTTGATTCGAGAGTTGGTAATCCCGGAGGAAGCAAGACACGATCTGCTGCCTCTGGGTGGTCACGTTGAGCTCCTGCTTCAGCCTTTCGGTGGTGGCGATAATGTCACCGGTGGTAGCAGTGCAGCTGCTGAGAGCCACGGCGATCTTGTCGCAGCTACTGGCCAGGGCACCGACCTCGTCCTCCACGCGATCCAAGGCCTCTTGGGCCGCCTGGGAGGCCTCCAGGAACTCGAGGTTGATGGAGAGGCCTCGCTTCTCGATGGTGGATCGGAGATTGCGCCGCGACTGAGGGGTATTTTCGGAATAGAAAGAAGAGAGGGTGTTGAGTGAGGCGAGCACATCGGGAGTGTCTGTGCGACATTCCAATACCTTCTTCAGCTTCCGGGACAGTCCCGGCGCCAGCGTCGTCGTCCCCATTTCTGATTTTCTCAGGTCTTGTCTGTCGTAGGTAATGAGATGGCGGGAGATTGGCTAGAGATTGGGAGCTGGGAGTTGGGAAAGGCGTCTAATTTATCACAGATTTGATCAAAGCTGAATTTTACCCAATTGATAAAAAATAATAATTAATTAGGGAAATTCAAATAATTCCTCTCAATACTCAATTTATGATGGCATTTTGGTTTCTACTGTCATGTTATGTATTACACTAATTCTATCCACAATAATACAACATGATTATTAATCCCCAGATTGAATTAAATTTTCGGAAAGAAAATGATAGGATTTTCACGACGTTTATCCTAAAACGACACTTCATACGATTTTACTCAATACATATACAATTGTTTTATATCATCATTGAATCATGTAACGATGTCCTGTTTAAAATTGTCACCCCTACTCCCCATTGCTCATTATACACCTTCCAAGAGGAAATGACCATTAACAACAATAGATGCTCATAAGCTCTTACGTTGACCCAAACAAAGTTAATCTTGACAAATCAAGACTCAAATCTTCCTTTGGCAGCCTTCAAATGAGGACGTATGTTGTATAAAATATTCTTCATTTAGAACTCGGCTTCTCTTCTTCTGGTTCCATCCAACGCCTGTCGAGAGCATCACCTTTACAATCTTTTCCTTTAATTGTGGATAATAAAACTCTTCATTGTCTTTACAAAATACTATTTACACTGACATAAACACACACCATAGATGTAGATAGAACAATTCCTCCAATTTTATGAAGGCTTAGGTTCCAATTTTATGCATATTATTGCAAATCCCTTAGCTCCAAGAGTCTAGACCACCTCTTATCAATAGAAGCAGTGCTTTGTCCACCAATATCTGCAAATCAGAATTGTATTAGGAATTGGCCTCGCTTAAATTAATTGCTAATCTTCTAGTTCTGAAGCTGTCACAGAAAACTTACACTCTACAGTTGGATATGATTTCTCACACAGCTCTGAACAAGTATCCTGCAAATTAAAATTTCCCGCATTCGTTCGTCGATCATTTAGTATAGGAAAAAGTATTGCGTCATGTTGGTTTTACATTCAAAAGTATTGCATTAGTAGTTCTTACTTTTATGGAGGTGGCAAGCCGTATCGTGTCCTGTATCAGTGAATCGAGCTCAGCTTCATTTCCAGGCTTCACATAGATTACCTGTTGAAGCAGCTGTGTTAAGGCACTATCTTGGGGAGTGACAGAGAGCAAGAGGGAGAGAGTTTAGAGACTTAATGATGGATCGTCACCACCGATCTCAGGCAGTTGAATTGTGTGCTCGTCTCTGCTTGACGACAGAACCCATACATTAAATTGTGTGTTGATCTGTTACAATGCACATGTATAAAATCAGCCGGATTGAATTTATGATTGGATAAAGCATCAAAGTTTCAGGCTTCTGCAAAGACAAAGTACCTTTCTGCAGTACGGAGAAGAGCAGTTGCTACATTTTCTGGTGAATGATGTCATGATCTTTCCATCAACAGAGAAGCCAAAGCTAGCATGCTGGTAATTATCACAAGGGAAAATTAGGGTTGTTGAGTATATATACCTACCATTAATCTCTGCTAATTAATACCACTTTTATCTTCCTTACTACCCTAATCTGCACAAAGAAACTCAACTGCATTTAGGAAATTCGGTTCGTTTCAGAGTTTGGTTTCGCTTATATAACAATCCGTATACATGACAGCCAAAAAGAGAGGGAAAAAAATCCCTAATGTACTTACATGCTCTAAACTGTTGCCCTATTAATCAACCGCATCAAACGACTTAGAAAATGGTACGATACGTTATAAATTAACTACTTAGCGATACGAATCTGAAGATTCTTGATGACATTAACTTAAACTTATTTCATTTAAAAAAAAAAAATCAAACTTCTATAATGATGAAATAATGTGATCTGAGGAAGTTGTAACTAGAAGTAATCAACTAAAAGGTCATATAAAATAGGAGTGACCTTCTGGACGCAGAGATTAACTGAAACTTGTGCATCCTTTTCATTTTCATCTTCAATCAAATCTTCCAAACGCAGGTCATGGAGGGAGAGAAGGTAATCACAGCACCAATTCCCATGCCATCTCCCATCTGCTGTTGATATTTTGATCAGACTCCTGCTGTTCTTTTTGTTGCTCTGCATTAATTTGTGGGACCAAGTAGAAAAATATCATGTACATTACGTGGCCAACACATGTACACAAAAGGAGATGAAGTTGTAGATAATATTGTAGGCAAGAAAATCATGAAGGAAATCACAGTAAAATACCAAGAAGAAAGAAAAGAACGGAGTTTCAGAATTACATATATTTGTTGGTCATATTACCAGAGAGAAAGAGTTTCTTTTTGAAGCAGCTCTGATTTTGAATGAATGAGGCACCAATTGAGAGGGTTTCGGGTTTGCTGGCTTTACAGTAGGAAGCTTAATAAGTCTTGCTGATACCAAATGACCAACTTCTGCCATCTCTCGTTTGCTCTCTCAACAAATACAGAAGGAGGAAATGCTGGACATGTTTTCCCTTAGAACCTTATCATCATTGGCACTTGGCACTTGGACTTGAGATCGTGATAGGATGTATAAAGGGAATTTGGAACACTTAAAAACGCAGAATTACAATTTTGCCCTGTTTGTTACTGACTCTTTTTTATACAAATTCGAACTAAAATTTTATTTTTTGGGCTTGAAAATTAACAAATGATTCAATTTCATACAAAAAGAAATATTTGGCCAAGAAAAGAGAGATGTTTAGAAGTTGGGCTTGGGAAAATATTAGTTATGAGATTAAAAATGTAGCATTAGATTTGTTGATAACTCATATTATCACAAGTGAGCCATGCCCCTCGGAAGACAACTCATGTACCGAGCCAAGAAAAGTGAGAGATCATAATGAGAGAAGTGATCGGGTGTTTGAGGAACGACCCGACCACTTTATCACCATGTCTTGCTTAGAGATGCATTAAATGAAACAACCTGGCAGACAGGGAAAGTCGGTCGATGCACGTCCCATCCTTAAGCAGGTGTCGCTCTGCCCTTTAAATCTCTGAGAAAACAAGTCAGTGACAGAAAGGGAACATTTAATATGTCTCCCATCCTTGTTCACCTGTCACTTTGCTACCTGACCCCTGTCATAAAGTAAAGTGATTAGAAACAGAGCATTAAGTACGATTCAAACTGAGGGAAGTAAAGAAAAGATCTATCCCATAAAGTATCTAGACCTCCCTTTCTCCCTCCTATAAATACCCCTCATCTATCTCCAGACAAAGGTAATAAATAACTCTACACATAATATAAACCGTACTTCCATTCTCTCTAGCAAAGATTAGTTTCTGACTTAATCATCGGAAAGGGTTAGACTGGAATCAACCCTAGTCCACCCTGATTCTGATATCATTCAAAGTGTACAGATCTTCTTTCGGAGGTCATCCACACTTGTGGGCCTTGCATGGGCCCAAGCCCCCCAAATCAAGCTCAAGCTATCTATACGAGAAGGATCCACTGTTTATAGGATTTAAATAATTTTGTAAAAAAATTAAAATAATACACAACCAATCCAATTCGGTTTGGTAAGATGTGAAATCAGAACAAGAATCAGTTGGAATCAATTCAATTTGGTTTGGTGTCGGTTTGTGACTTTTTACTCTACCGATTTTTTTTTCCTATTTTTTCCATTTGGTTCGACTCAATGTTCCAATTTTTCAGTCCCGATACCCACCCCTAATGAGCTATAGGCCAAATGTAAGCCCCAAAATGTGTAAAAATCATCTCTAGTTATGGGCTAAATTTTAAGGGCCACATTTAACCTTTTAGCCCTTCTACCAGGCCACACATAGCCCAGTTGTAGCCCATGCCAAATTTTTTGTGTGGGCCCTATGCATGTGTTGCTTCACAGGAGGAAGAATCACGCGTGGGCGTGATCACGGGCTGCTATTAAGCTAACGTCAGCTAGTCGTTACTTTATTTTCTTTTAACGTTTTTACTGTAATAAAAAATTTTGTTTTTAAAAAACTTTTTGAAAAGTGAGTCAATTTTTTCAAAAATAGCCATTGTTGGCTTTAAATAAATAAAATATTTCTATAAATACCTCCAAATTTCTTCAAAATTTTTAACACTTATTTCATTCCACATTTCTTACAAATTTTATCACACATTCACAACTTTCCACATTATTTTTTTGGTCAAATATTTTCCACACTCTTATCATAAATCTTGTTAAATGCTTATCAACGCACACATGTTATATCTGGAATATTGGCTCTAAATAGTAGTTTAATTAATTTAAACAATACATAGTAGTGGATTGTATGAGTGTTGCACCATAATTTTCTCAAAATAATAATATATAAAGTGCCTTAAAATATAGCCATGCATGACTGGAGATAGAAAAATTTAGCCATACATTATTCTTTTATAAATAAATATTTTGGAAAGCTAAATTGTAGTCCATTGTTGCATTTAGCCCTCATGACTGGAGATGGCCTTAAGATTAGTTAAAACCATTTAGACTTATTTACAAATCATACTCCTACTCTAGTTAATGCACAAACATTATGGAACCAAATTTATCACTTACATATTTGTCTCATTTTATTGTCAAAGATCAGCAATTTAAATTTTATGGATGAAAATTGTTTTTTTTTCTTCTAGGTTTTAGGTTTAATGGTCCTTGAATTTTGGCCCGATTTACATTTTGGCCCCTCAATTTTCAAAATCGTTCTCGTGGTCTTTCAATTTTAGTTTCGTTATGACAAATGGTCATGCTGTCAATTTTGTTATCTTTTACATTAAATGCAGGGGCAAAATGGTCTTTTTGTATTATTTTTAATTTCCACCATCTGAATATTCCTTTCACATAAAAATAAATACTAAAAACTAAAACCTTATGAATATTCCTTTCACCATCTAAATATTTTTAATTTATCCCTGGAGTGAAGCAATTTCTGATATTGACCCCTAATAGTACACCATGCACATGCTTAAATTTAACAGAAAAAGTTAACAAAATTAACGGTAGAACCATTTGTCTTAACAAAACTGAAGTTGAAGGATCATGGGAATGATTTTGAAAATTGAGGAACCAAAATGCAAATCGGGTCAAAGTTCAGAGATCATTGAATCTAAAAACCCTTTTAAAAAATATATGCGATAGTCTAAACTATAAGCTAAAAGCCTTTTTTCACTCCATGTTGGCGTTTAATATATATTTTTTGAAGAGGAAACTATAATAATAAATAAAAATTTCATTTAAAAACCCTTAAATTTCGCTCTACAAAAGAAGGCAAATTAGGAATTCAGTGATGGTATTTTTTTCAGAAAATTGGGGTCGTGACGGTGTATGTTATTAAATAAATACATCACACAGTCTCTCTCCTTTTCTCTTACGGCAGTTGGGGGGACTTTGAAACCCTAGAAGAAGTGCAATCATCTAATTACAGACCTAAGGTACTCTCTCTCTTTCTCTCTCTCTCTCTCTGCGTTAAACCCTAATATTTCGTTACTCTTAAAACTACGAGGATCTCGATTCTCACCTTTATTTATCGTGCGAATATCTCTTGAACTAGGCTTTTGTACTAATGTTTGTTTCGTTTTGAAAGATGCAGTTTCTATTTATTTTTCGTTCCTGGTGTTTGGATTCTATCTGGGTTTGAGGTTCTCTTTCAATTAGTACTATAATTTTTAGATTCAGAAAAAAGTATTGAGTTTTCCATCTGTTTGCCTAGAAAATCGAAGATTTGTATATATTTCCATGTAGAGGTAGAGCTTGTGGTGAAATTATGTCCTTAGAATGCTGGAAAGCTGGTTTTTGGGAGTCGTGTTAATCAATTTGGCTGACTTGCTTTCAGTAGGACTGTTAGTGTTCTCGTCTTTATCACATTCATCTTTGAAATTGTTGCTGGTCGGCCTGAATTGATTTTTCTCTACTTAATAGTAGCTCAATACTTTTATAAGTTGTCTTATGTATTTGTATATGTGCAGGTTGTGGATGAGCAAAAAGCTGTTTTTTTGATGCCCTTTAGTTTGCGAATTGTTACGTAAGTTTCTGTTTTTGTATAAGGAAAATGATAGGTTCCATTTTGCCCTTACCGGCTCCTCCTTCTGATGGAGACCTTGGGCCTCTTCCAGAATCCCAAGTGACTGAACCTAATAACGATGAGAAACAATTGAATGAGGAGCAGAACAAAGCCAACTCCGTTGCAACACATACTAGGGCTATTGGTATCATTTATCCTCCTCAAGACATCAGAAATATTGTTGACAAAACTTCCCAATTCGTGGCAAAGAATGGACCGGAGTTTGAGAAAAGGATCATAGCTAATAATACTGGAAATGCAAAGTTCAGCTTTTTGATTTCCTCAGATCCCTACCATGCATATTATCAGCATCGATTGTCTGAGTTCCGTGCCCAGAATCAGTCTTCTGGACAGCAACCTTCTTTGCAGCTTGAAGATTCTGCAACACCTGAGTCAGCCCCACCAGCTCCAGCTGCAGATGGTGAAACAGGAGCACCAAAGCTGGATCCCTCTGCTCAGTTTAAATCGGTGCTTAAAGTTCCTGAACCACCAGAAAAACCCGAAGCTGAGCAGTATACTGTCCGGCTTCCTGAAGGGATTACTGGGGAAGAGTTGGATATTATAAAGCTCACAGCCCAGTTTGTAGCTCGAAATGGGAAATCATTTTTGTTAGGATTGACAAACAGGGAAACGAATAACCCCCAGTTCCATTTTTTAAAACCTAACCATAGTATGTTTACACTTTTCACTTCTCTGGCTGATGCTTACTCAAAGGTGTTGATGCCTCCGACGGGGTTGACAGAGAAGCTTAAGAAAAGTATTGCAGACATGACAACTGTGCTTGAACGGTGTGTGCATCGGCTGGAGTGGGAGCGTTCACAAGAGCAGGCAAGGCAGAAGGAAGAAGATGAGATTGAGCTGGAAAGGATGCAAATGGCTATGATTGATTGGCATGATTTTGTTGTGGTTGAATCAATAGACTTTGCAGATGATGAGGATGAGGATTTACCTCCTCCAATGACCCTTGAGGAGGTTATAAGGAGAAGCAAGGTCACAGATATGGAAGAAGATATTGTTGAGCCTGGTAAGGAGGTGGAAATGGAAATGGATGTAGAAGAGATGCAGCTTGTTGAAGAGGGCTTGAGGACAGCCAGAATTGAAGAGAATGGTGATGAAAAGAAGAATGAGAATAAGGTGACAGATGATCCAGATCCACCAATGAGAATTGTGAAGAACTGGAAGAGACCTGAAGACAGGATCCCTGCTGAAAGAGACCCAACAAAGTACGTCATTTCACCAATCACTGGAGAGCTTATCCCTATCAATGAGATGTCTGAACACATGAGGATTTCTCTCATTGATCCAAAATACAAAGAGCAAAAAGAACGGATGTTTGCCAAGATTCGAGAGACTACTCTCGCCCAGGATGATGAAATCTCAAGAAACATTGTGGGCCTTGCACGAACCCGTCCTGATATTTTTGGTACCACAGAGGAAGAAGTTTCTAACGCTGTCAAGGCTGAGATTGAAAAAAAGAAAGATGAGCAACCAAAGCAGGTCATATGGGATGGTCACACTGGAAGCATTGGCCGCACAGCAAATCAAGCCATGTCACAGAATATCAACGGAGAGGATCAGAATGATGTTCTTAACAATGATGCAAGGAATCTTCCTGGTCCTGCAGCTCCTCCTCCAAGACCTGGTGTGCCGTCTGTTCGCCCTCTACCCCCACCACCAGGTCTTGCCTTGAATCTACCTCGTGTTCCTCCAAATACAGCCCAGTATTCTGCTCCATCTAGCGGTGGCCTCCCTGTACCTCCACCAAGGCCATCAGTTGTCCAATATCAATCAGTTCGACCACCTGGACCTCCAATGCCCATGAGTTCAGGACAGCAATCCCTTTTGGTGAATCGGCCACCTCCTATGCCACCATCAATGTCTATGAATCCATCTGTACCACCTCCACCTGGTTCGCAGTTTACACCCATGCAAGTTCCCCGATCTTATATGCCTCTTCCTGTTCCTCCACCTACAATGCAAATGATGCCACCACCACCTTTGCCTCAGGGGATGCCCCCGCCACCACCACCTGAGGAAGCTCCTCCACCGCTTCCAGAAGAACCTGAGCCAAAGCGGCAGAAGCTTGACGATTCTATGCTTATTTCAGAAGATCAGTTTCTGGCACAGCATCCGGTATGGATTCCCTGCATATTCTTGTCTTTGCACTGTAAATTCTTTAGTAATTGAAATCTTATTGTATAATTATTATTGGTAGCCTGACAGAAATTATTCCTTTTTATTTATTATCTTTTTGGTTGCAGGGACCTGTTCGAATCACAGTATCTGTCCCCAATGTTGATGAAGGTAATCTGAAGGGACAACTTTTGGAGATTACGGTGCAGTCCTTATCTGAAACTGTTGGGAGTCTGAAAGAAAAAATTTCTGGGGAGATCCAGCTTCCTGCAAACAAACAGAAATTGAGTGGAAAGCCTGGTTTTCTCAAGGACAATATGTCGCTTGCGTATTATAATGTTGGAGCAGGAGAAGCACTTAGTCTTTCATTAAGAGAGCGTGGTGGAAGAAAGAGATGAGCAGATTATTTGACCAGGCTGATTAAGGTTCTTGCTGGAATTTTCGTGTTACCATGAGAATATTCAATATGTCATGTGGGACTTTTGCTATTCTACTTTCTTTGATGTTATATGGGAGATTATATGTTGGTTGTGTATTAATAGGATGATTTTTCTTGAACATATAATTGTTGTCTTTAAACTGATGGTAAGTGTCGTATCTACTACAGATTGGGTGCCTCGGCGAGTGTCTCTTAAGGACAATGGGAAGTAGATCAGTTCCTTTTGCTTAGCCAGCGCAAGTCATGCTTATATGTCTAATAACTGCTCCTTTTTGCAATGCAGTTTTTTCTCTGGAAAGTATGTGCCCATGGTCGTATTATGGTTTTCGTATCCCTAGAAGCATGCTTGGTGTCAAGTTATTTTCAGTGTTCACTTCCAATTTTTGTTGCTGAAAGATTTTTCTATTGGTGAATGTTGGTATTTTGGGTTTTTTGTTTTCTTTCTAGTATTTAATTTTATAGGGTGAAGCTATACTGCGCCTTTAGCAAAGGGTGCCACAGAAGCTTGTATTATTTGCACTCGTGTTTCATGAACCAGCCAATAGCAAGCAGTGGCTGGTAGAGTTGGTGTTTTCTAATGATGGTTGTTAACTACAGGATAGAGGCTTATAGCTACTTGTTGGGACTCATAAATGGTCTGTGCAACCAGTTAGATGTGTCTTCTTTAAGCATCTAAACCAGGTAAGATGCTATTTTATCTTTACCATTTTCATGTAGAATTCCTTGCCCTGTTTCCAACTCTGATGGCAATCCTTATGCATGCCATTTCTTTTTGCAGCATGGACTGGAACCACAGGGTTTGATTACCATGTTAAAGGAACAAGCAAGTTTTTATATCTTTGTATTTTCTCTAGGATTATTTGAGCAGGCAAGGGGTTACATAGCTTCCCTAAGGTTATGCTTGAGATTGGATTTGATATTAAAAGTTTACAGCTAGTATAGAAATGCAGAATGCCCTAATCTGTTGAAAAGAGTCGTCATTAACTGTTCAGTTATGGTAATTTGGTGCTGGCATCACAATACTGTAGAGAATTTGGTTGGCTGACGTACTAGTCCAAAATATTTGCTCAACACTGGCCTTCACTATGGGGTGTCAACATGGTCCATGCGTAATTGCAAGTCGACTCAGTATGTCGATCCAGAGTTGAAGACTCCAGTCCTGTTGTGCGGATATAAATTGTGTCTCTAGTACTTGTGCACACTAGGAATATGTATGTAGTAAAAGCCACTGTCAGCTGTTTCAGAAGGCATTGAGTTGCCTGTATAAAGTCTGCCTCATTTCCCAATATCACTTGGTTGTACTTGTTGAGAGCATCACTTATGCTGCCAATTGCCAATTAAGTTGTGTAGGCAACAATGTGGGTTGTTTTCATGCCTTAATTAGATGTTTCAAAGATGAGTCTCGCAAAAGCAAGAGTCCCTTTTGCTTTTGACATGCAATGCCGGATAGAAAGGTTCTGGAAAACTGTAACGCCCGTGTCTCAGGACAATGAAATGTTTGTCTGATCAAACCAAAACCACAATGCTTGACCTAGTTGCAACTTACAAGAATGAATGGTATATGCTCAGGACCTTGGTGGGGGCATGTCTGATCAGGACTCGAGTCCTGTATCAAACAGTTCCACTCCACCCCTGCGGATGGGGCTTGTTTATTCTAATATATATTGTACTGTTGTCCAATTGAATGAGTCTAGTCCGTATTACATGACACTGCCCGATTTTAATTAGAATAGTCCTGTGGTGCACGTAAATATTTGATATCTTCGGAAATATCGACGAATATTTCAGTATCGGTGTCTGTTGATGGAAATGTTCGAAGCATCATCGCCTTCAGTAGTTGGTTCTAAGTTAACCAGAGCGTCCAAGCAACCTTCCTTTTCATGTCACTTTGAGCAGCATCTCTCGTAGCTAGTTGTAATTTCGATTACAGTGGAATTTGGGTGCAAGGTGTGAGTGATGAATGAGTATGAGTACCAGTTAGGTGTTTTTGGGCAACAATGTGAGTGGTGGTTGCGTCAACAGGTATCAAGGAAAAGGTTGCAGACGTCAAGAAAAAGAAGAAACTGAATTGCAATGTAAGACTTGCGAAATATAGGAAAGCATGCTTTAAATTACAACTTTCACTCTTAAAGCTTATTTCCCAATTCTGATTTTCTTGATGAATGCCCTTCCTAGGAATTTTGATGCCCATCTCTTAAAGAGGCAATTTTGAAATGGAAAAAGACAATGACATTCTAATAAGTGAAATTGAAGAAATTTGATTCAATGAAAGGCGGCTTTTAAAAAATCCTTGAATTTTCGGAATAGGAAAACAGAGGGGATTTTTATTTTATTTTTAATTGTAAATAAACAAAAATGATAATAATAACATGAGTTATAACATCCATGGTTTTACCTTGGAAATTAATAGAACTTTTATTTTGAATACAAGCGAAAATCTAAATTACAATATGAGGGATTTCTTACACACACAACCAAGATGTCATGGTTCTAACACGAGACCTTGTTTTTTTCCTTTTCTTTTTCTTGGTTACAAAAGAGTCTAAAGAGAATGACAACTAGAATCTACCTTCATGTAATGGCCAATATGGGAGCAAGAAAGACAGTTTTGTTTCATCTTCTTTTATTCTTCAATAATTATATCCCATATTTAAAACCCACCAAAAGTAAATAAATACAAGAATAAATAAGAAAAAAAATGATTTTAAAAAAAAAGGCTATATAATATATACAAATTTATAAATAAACCCAATCCTAGACATGTATTTATAGAAAAACTCAAGCACTATTTAAACATAGAAACACACCCAAAATCAACGCCAAAGTCAACTTTTTGGGTGTGTTTATAAATGGATTTTGAATGTGTGTATTGATGGGTTTTGGGTGTGTTTATATGTTTAAATAATGCTTGAGTTTTTTTATAATTTAAGCCCCATTTTGGGTGTTTTAGTGAAACATATAAACACATTCAAGAAGTTTTTTTATAATATATTGAACTCCCTATATTATGGATGCCCATCAGTCATCAAGAAGTTCACAATCAATCCTCTGAAAATAAACCTTGTTTGCAGCAAGATCATAGGCAACATTATAAAATTGCTGAGCCATAATTCCAACAACATTCAAGTCATTGCCAACAGGAGACTCTTGCAAAGCCATACAAAGCTCATTCTGGCCATACTCTTGGAAAAGGCTCTCAATGTCCAAACCCAACTCAGCCCCATCTGCAAAGTTCAAGACAACATCTGGAAACCCAACAAGGTCCTGGCTTATAATCCCCTTGTAGCATAAAGCTGAAGGAATATCAGGCTCTTCTACTTTTTCCAACTTCCCATCCATCAACTTTTGCACTTCAGCTCTAAGCACATCATATGCACCTTTGGCTAGGAAGCTTAATGTTGTCCCAGAATCAATGACTGTTCCACCAGTGCCTGATGGTGTTCTTTTGAAAATTTCTGGATCAATTTCGAGCCTCCTTTCGGAGAGGCTGATGCCCTCTAAGGTCAAATAGTAGAGGTCATTGTAGACTTCAAGTGGAGTTGAAAGGCCTTCTATCTTTGCACCATCGCCTAAGATTAGTTGGTTATGAGGGTACTTAGGATCCTTCATGTTACCAATGCAATAAGAAAATTTTGACCCCAATTGGGTTGCCAAAGATATGTTTGAAGGTCCAAGACCAAGTATTCCACTAGGTTGGCCATTGTAACCATCATTGTCATGGGCACAACCAAAAACCACATTCGCGACAGGGCTAATGCCTTCGTCGGACGTGTCCAAGGTGACCTTTTCAGTCCCAAGAAGTCCGGCTACATCAGTGCCATCAAGGTACTTGTGAGAGAACTTGCAATTGTTTGAGGGGTCACATTTGTCACTAGGGGAAATGGTGCAATAGGGAGAGTTGCATTGTAATGTGGTGTATGTTGAGGACTTGGAAGGGTCAAAAATTGGAGAGGTTTGTTCAAAACACTTGGTGCAAGGAAGGCATTGAACCCACAATAAGTTGCTGCCTGTGTCTATGGTCAAGAGCTGTGGAACTAGTGGCTCACCGATTGAGAAACTTGCCATGAATTGTGCTCCATTGTCCTCAGCAACAAGCCCGGCACGAGTATCGTCTGTCACAAAAACATTAGACTTTGCTCCCAAGTATGCTAAGCGTGCCATGGAGGTTTTCAACGTATGCATAGCATGGTCTTTGATGGTTGCATTAGGGTTGTAGTAAGGAGACAAAGCCGAATCGCGATGAATGAGTTTTGTTGCAAAACTCCTTGGTCTTTCGATGGTGGAAGCTGTGGCGGTTAAGCATAACAAATTTAAGAAAATAACAAAATTAGTAAGCGAGAGCCTAACAGGTTTCGCAAACAGGGCTGCCATGGCTACTGCTTAAAAGAACACAGAATTGTTTAAGGCAGACGAAGCATGAGAGCTGTGCTTCTTTGTAACTATGCGAATGTAGAAATATACATATATGGAAATATCCTCCAGACTGTAGACTTGCCTTATATGCTTGCTCTTATCAAAAGCATCCTCCTAAGAAAATGACTATATGCAATAAAGGGAAAAATAACAAGATAATCTTGTGTGCAGGGTTCTTTAACGAGGCAATCTTTCCATTTAGTTTTCACACGCACAAGTCATGGCATTAGGTTTTCCATTAAGTTTTCGTCTTCCTTTTTAAGGTAGTCTCATAACTGCTATCTTATTCTTGTCCAAGACCATACAAAACTTAATGGAAATATGGTACATTTGTATCAGTAATGAAAACACAGCAGTAATGACTAATAAAAATTAGAAAACAATTAAAGCCATGTAAAATATGTGAAAGTTTGATTAAGGGTCATGGATTACCATTTAAAATATGGGTAATATATACAGTAGTGCTCAAGCGCTTATTAGTTAGTAAGTTTTGGGAGTGATTCTGGACTTCTGGGGAGAAGCACCTCGCATGCTTCTTCATATAATCACTTTTAATGATTCTAAGGCCTGTGCTTATCTATAAAATCACTTAAAACCACCTAAAGTGATTATATGGAAAAGTGATTTTCCATAAAAGTGATTATTGAGTTATTTCGGGCCCGTTTGGGATGCCTTTTTTTGGCCAAAAACCTACTTAACTTAAAAGTTAAGCAGCTGAAGGTGTTTGGTAAAAATAAAATATCCTGCTTATTTTAAAAGCAATGGTCTTTTGACAACAACTTTTAAAAGCAACCTTGGGGTTGCTTTTTAAATCTACTTTCAATTGAAGCAGCGAGCTCCCTTTATTGATTTTTTTGCAATTCCACAAATACCTTATTAGGTTAGAAATGTATCTCTCGTATTTCTCTCCAAGTGTGCAAACACCAACGTTTGGTATTTCCTGTAGCCTCCCAAGTTATCAATCTATTTGCTCAATCTCCTGTAGCCTTCCAAGTTTGCAAATGATTCGCTCAATCTCTTTTCAAAGGTAGATTATCAATCTCTTCAAAGCTATTGATTATAGTTTTCAAGGATATATGGATTCTTCAATCTCTCATGTATGATAGTTTTTAGGGATGGAATCCATATGGTCCAAAAGGTCCTTCAATGGCAGGGCGACCTTGCTTTCCTTCAACTCTAATTCTTCCAAGTTGAAACCTTTCTTACCCCTTGTTGGTTATATTTGGTCCTAGAAAATAAATGATATATTTTGTTCGAAAATTGAATTTTTATTTTTCTTTAAGCAAAGATTAATATAATTTTTAGGAAGAAAAGTATAACAACACTTTCAAGGTTTATTTTTCACAAAACATATTAGTAAAAAAAACACTTTCATCCTCATGTATATTTTAGCCATTATAAATAGTTACAGCACTTTTTCAAACGCTCTGCTCCTTACTTTACAACTAATTCTTTTTAAAACACAGCAGAAACAATTTTTTTTTAAACGACAGCAATCCCAAACTGGACCTTATTACTCCCAAACAATACGGTGCTAACCTCTTATTTGGGTCTACTCTACAAATAAACTCCTAACCATGGTTGGTATGTGTTTAATTATACTGTAATCTTGGTCATTGTGTGGTTGCATCTGGTCTGTAAATTCCCAAGGCAGCCAGGGCATAGAATCATTCAATGCTTACTTTAGTGTTTCCAACTCTTCTTCTCTCAAGACACAAGATAACGTACGGGAAAAAAAACATTAACTTTCCAATTCAATCATTATATGTTTCTAATTTTCTCTCTGAATTTCCACACATGCACAAAATAATTTTTAAAGCGTGAATTTCACGACTATTGTGTGTTGTATATTTGCCACTTGAGAGTTCAAACTTCATCTTTTACAAAGACTTAACCACAAAATGCAGTGAAAGAGTTCCCCGAAAAAGAAAAATTCTGTTCTAGAAATTTAACACTGATAGCGCAAAATGAAGGGTTTGTAGAGATCAACATATCCTCATACCCACGGAAGCAACACTAGCTTGTTAGCCTCCTGCCAGACTCCGGTCACCCTAACTGCTCTGCCACTTGCCCTTGCACTCAAGAAATGTGGTCGGGGGGAACGAACAATCAAGCCTCTATAATTTGGCAATTTACAACTTCGTCAGCTATACTGGAAATAAGTGGGAGGGAAAGGTCGAAAACGATCCAACCAAAGAATATGGAATCAAAAATATCTGGCTCAAATTGTTGTATAATTGGCAAAAAGGTGCAACAAGTTATTGAGAGTCTCAGGATGGAACTTCCTTGCAAACAAGTAACACGGCCGTTGTATACCATTCCATAAGCAAGGCCATTTCTGTACTACCCTCTGAAAAATGAAACAAAAAATGGGATTAAATTATAATGAGTTATTTCCAAGCCATCCAATATTCAAATTCCAGAAGCATGAATTAGCAGTCTTTTAGATGCATACCTTCTCATCACTGGTTACATGCACGCTCACATCAACTGACTGCAGAGACAAGACAACAAAAGTCTCCGTCAGAAATTAATTATGAACAATTTGTATTTGAATTGATACTACTCTCTATAGTATTATATATGTTGGAACTGATGGTGTAACATAGATTGCAATGGCACATCCAAAGCAACTATAATGAGACACTCCAACTGGTACATCCACCAGGTCATTTCAAGCCACCAATCAATTCAGGCCACATCTTCATTAAAAGGCCGAGTACTAAAAACTGAAATTCAAAAGCAAGAAGCATTTTCTTTTTTTTGGTTGGGTGGAGAGAGAGAAGTGAGGGGTGGTATTGATCAGATGACAATATTGGCTCAGTGCCAACCACCCAACCAACCAAATAAAAAAATTTCAGAGTTTTTAGAAGCAATATGCGAAGTTGCATTACGCAAACTTCCTAAGAAATTGCAGTCAGTGTCCAGCAGCACACATTCTCCACATAGGTACCTTACACAGACAGGTAGAAGAAATATTGCACAGCTGCATAATGCGAACTTCAAGAAATTGCAGTCAGTGTCTAGCAGCACATATCCAAACAAGATAAACATACATGCATGATGGGGCTCTTATTTATAAATACCACACACACACACACATATACATATAAAAGCTTATAGCAGAACTGTACCGTAATATTCTTCAGAAGGTCAGAAGTAATATCCTGACCCTTGTATAACTTTGGATGCCACTTTCTTTCAGACCAATCAACATGTGTTACAGACCAGTTTGCAATTCCACCAGGATCAATTATCTGAAAACAAGTGCAAAAGAAACTTCATTCAGACAGAGATGCTAAATACAAGGAAACACAGAAGAGGAAATTCTTAGAGAGGAGATTCTCACATTGAAAAAGGTAGGCAAGTAATGTTCATCAGCAATGCAATTGCGCCCGTCCAAACCCGGCTGTAATAACCAAGAACATCCACATCAAGAAATTGGGCTAGGGAACATAGGGTTTCATAGTTTTAAATATCACAAAAACCTATCAAATACTTGCATGTCAGCTGTATAGTGGCCCAAGCATGAGAAGGAGGAAAGGCATATGTTGAAATCGAGCACATGTTTTACATATCGACAATAAAATTTTGAGCCTTAAAAGAGCTTACGTCATCAGAAAAAACCAAATAAAGAGCAACCTAGAATTTAATTACACCTGTAATAGGAGAAAGCAAAGACGAAGGTATCGTACATGTAGATATGCTATATCTACTTGGTAAATAAATTAGAGGCAAAAACATATAACATATGAAACTATTAAGAACTACAAACAAGGCAGATGTAGAAATGAACACAAAAAAGAAAAAAAGAACTTGCCCTGCAGTAGTCCCGGAATTTCGAGTAGTAAAGACCGTCAGCCATTACTATCACAGCATGCTGACGCTTCATAGTGAACCACTGCATATAATTCAGAATATAAACTTAATTAAGGGAAGATACTTGAATTTCAAATATTTGAATACTAATACATCTCAAAAATCGATCCCTTTGTCACCACCAACCCCCTGGCCAAAAAAATGGGATCAAAATGAAAAATAATTCCCACATCTGGATAGTTAAACTGCACTACCTCTGACCTATGCACAACCTCACAGGCAAGAATCTATTACACAGCCAACAAGCCTTCAATTTTCTAACACCTTGGAATCAAGAATTACTTTTTGGGTGGTCATATTGCTCTACTGTCAAAATGTGTTGATATTACCTACTGGCAATGCATGTTCATAAGACCAATAAAATGGCCATCAAGAGATGGAGAACTCCATTTAGCAAATATCAAAATTCCCGAGATTAGAAAAACTACATTTGCAGCAACAACATAATGAAAAATACCTGTGCACCCTTTCTGAAGTCTTTCTTTTCAATTTCAGGTAACATGTGCTCAGAATACCTCCCATTTCCATGTGGACCAGGATCCTCAAAGCTGAAAAGAGAAAACAACATAAGATATAAAAATAAATATAAATAAAACCCTACTACGGAAGCAACTGTCATAACTGTACCTATTCATCAAAACAAAAATGCATTCGCAAAATGATGAGCTACCCACACATTTAAACTAAAACAGTAGCTCATAGAAGAGGATTTCACTTACCAGTCAACATAGCTTATATTTGTATTCATCAGATAGTCATAGATATGGTCAAATGTATACAGTGGCACACAACTGCATAACAGAAAGAATTAATAAGAAATTAATAATTGCAGAACTAATCAGAACTCAACAGAAAAAGGATGACTAAAGGTACCTAGAATTTGATCACCTTTCAGAAAGTAAGACAAAATGCTGGTTATCAGGATCTTCAAGAGCATTTACCAATAATCTTCTCTCTGCATCTACCATGGAAATTTTCCCCCAAATCACCTGAAAACATAATCAAATTGTCGATCTGATTAATCTACTTGATCACTAGTTAAACATGAAGACAATAAACCACCATCACCACTACTGATATAATGACTATGAGTATGATATAATATTAATCCAGCCAAAAAGGAATAAGAATTCTACCAACAATTTTAGTTGTAGTTATATTGGCTTCAAAAGTTTTGCTCTAAGTAGATCTGGTTTAAGAAAAGAAAACATGTGAAAGATATGTCACATTGTGTTATCCTCATTTTCTTCTACCTGTCTGTGTAACATCATCTACACAACTGTAACCCCTTCCATGATAGCCTGCTAGCTTAAAATTGTTCAAGATTTACATAGGTCAGAATAAAGAAACAATCAGACGTTTTCTACAATTTGAGTTATTGTGAAAGATTATGCTCAGCTTCATTAGGAGAGACTATTATACTGTATGGATTAAATAATCAATCACCCCCTCCACAACAAAATATTCCCCCGCCACCCACTTAATATCTGACATTAACAATTAACAATTAAGTGGCCGAACTGGCATGTTTTAACTCAATTAAATGAGATATAAGGCTGCCTGATACATACATCAATTAAGCAAGTAGGAGGTCTATGGTAATATATGAGATGGGATACATTGTTTTTAACATCTTCTACATGTTTGTTTGTTATTTACTAGCTTTAATATTCACTGTATATCATGTCCTTTGTTTCGTATGATGGAGGGTTTCATCAACTGTAACAAATTTTGTTTTTGTATAGCAGTAGACAAGGAGTTTGTTAATTCTCATTTCTATTTCAAATAACATTGAAAAGTATGAAACATTAATCTTGTAAAGTAATGCAATCCAATCATGAATGACTATGACAATAAAATCAGGTATACCGGGTCACTGCGTATCTCGCGATTAAAAAAGTAACGGCTCAAATGAATTGCCTTTTCTTTAGAAGCATGGACATAAACAGAGAACCTTCCTTCATGACCCTGCCAAATAAAAAATTGAAAGACTTAAGGTAAGCATATGAATTCATAATTACTTTAGCAGGCTTTATCAACACTGGAATACTGAGTGAGCAAGATCAGGAATTCTGTCCTTCGACATTTATTTCCACATATTACCATGGAAAAGCCCTAATTTGACATAAACAGATGTCTGTTGTATAACATCCTACTATAAAATCAGAGTCACTAATTTTTTTAATAAGAAAACAGCCACTGGAAAGGGCATCAAGGGACACGAAAATCCGTACATACAGATTGCACTAAAAACACCAAAAGTAACAGAGATCATCATATGTAACTTAACATTTTTCAAGCAGGTTACAACTCATAAGAAAGCTTAGCACCAACTCATCTCATCAGCCACAAAGACAACAAAAGTTCACAAATTGGATGCATGAGTGCCACTTTGGTATAGAACCTTGTTCAATGAATTATTGCCCTCATCCATATGAGAAGCTTCTCCTATTAGGCTTGTTATTTCGCTCCAAATACAATAAAAAATTTAGCATTAGTCAACCCTTATACTGTATTGTCAAACCTGAATATTTGATAGCTTGATGAAATTAAGCACACATGATGATTATTAGTCCAACATAGTGCTAAACTGTTGACCAGTAATCACAATATAAATCATGTATGAAAGACTCGCTTGTATGGGAACGCTCCAACTATCCTTGTGAAAGATTACCACAACATGAGTTAATCACTTCATATTCTTAATGTGCTAATTTGAAAGCATTGTCTGAAAAGTTAGATTTTGTTTGAATATGCTTAAACTAATTAAGCAGGACAGGCATATTAGGACAAAACTTCCAAGGAAACAAACAAAAAGGAGATTTTTTTTTCTTCTCGGGCCAATAAATCATAACAGATGAAACCTTACATGGAAAAACTTATCCCACAGCTTCTCAAAAGGCAATGCACTGGGTGTAAGGAACATGAAAGCAATTTTCGGATTCTTGGATTGAATAGGAGGTGCGCTCAAAATCTCTCTAATCACAACACGGGATGCAATCTCAGCATCAGTATATTCCCTTGCAGGAGCAGGTGGAAGCCAATCGGTAATAGCCTTGCAACCTCTCGAAGAAAATATGTAACAAGCGGCGCTGCTTTGAGGAGGGTAGAGAAAAGCACAAATCACAAAGATGCTGACCAAAGAAACCAAGACAATAATCCACAATGGCCTCTTCAGAGGTGGGCGATGGCGAGCCCCGGGCACGGTCTGCATGTCACCCATGCCTAGTCGCCACTGACCCGTCTTCATCTAGAATAAATGCATCACAATTTCATCACCTAATGATCTCATTCCTGTCTATTGTCCCCATCCACCATTGTACTATTTGATATGGATTTAGTATTGACAGTCTAGCAGAGAACCTTCAATTGATTGGTGTGGAGATTTCTGCAATCTGCAAGTAAAATAATAAGCAGACTAATTCATACAAATTTATTCTGAAAATAAACAGGATATCCTAAGCAGGTACAAGACTGTCGACAAGTTGGTAATACCATTCCTAATAAGAAAAATATGCCTAGATCACTACTAATCCTAATAGTAAACAGTAACAGGTACAGCAAGCATGACATATGGACATAAAAATCATTAGAAAGAATGTCGGATTAACTCAGTCCCAAAAAAAAATGTTAGATTAACACTCTCATGTATGAGAATGCTAATATGCCTCACACAGAAACGCAATGCAACCTTTCAAAAAGTAAGCGGCATCAGAAATCAAATCAAATTGATAATAATCAAGCAATTAATTCCAAAGGTAATTGTTATTGCTTAGAATCGTTTGCCGAAATTGCATTTGAAAAGAAATCCTAGTCTTCAGATGGGTCGTACTGTACGGTTTACAAATTACTAAAACAAAACTTCAACTCTTTGTTTCTCTTCCCTTTCTTCTGCTTACCTTTTGTCAGCAACCGAACGTAAGGTCCAGAAAAAGATCGGAATTTGATAAGCGAACCTTATTTTCAGAATTCAAAGCTCAGAACCAGCCCAACAACTAAAACCAAACGCCTGAATATGTATGTAGGTATAAAAAAATTAAAAAAACAAATAGCCAACGATCGTAGTAAAGAAAAGTCAAACCAACACACAGATTCCAATCTAAACCCGAAAATTAAAACCCAACTGCAAGACGCAAGCTCTACTGCCTCTTTAGTCAACTCAACCACTCACAACCCCCAAAATTTTCCACCATTTCCTTCTGCCCCGTTTGGTTTCCAAGAAACCAAGCAAAAGCCGAACAACCACTTCCCAATAACGTAGCTACACCAACAAAACGAAAATTCAAAAGCAAAGTCTTATCTCACTCTCACTCTGAAAACTTGGAAAGCATGGAAAGAGGTACCTGATGCAATGAGCTGAAAGGAGCTTCGAATCAAGAATTGAAGATCTGGAATCTGAAACTTCTTCTGCGTAGTGAGTTATCGTTGACTCTCTCTCTCAAGATCTAGGGCATACACACAAGAAGGAGCAGAGAAGACGACCAACAGTCTGGCCTCGCAGAGAGAGAGAGAGCTGGATGAGTAGAAAAATGGAAATGAAAAGAATTAAAATTGGAAAAAAATTAAAATCGATTTTAAATGGGATGTGTTTGATTTTGTGATTTTTTGATTCCTTAAAGACGATTCTTTTGTGTGTCTCCTTCCCAAAATTCTCTCTCTCTCTGTAGTCGAAACAGTCGTTTGCCTTTCTTCCAAACACAAACACAGCCGGCGATTTATTCTCCTTTTTTTATTTTTGCGCTGATTATTATATTTTTAATTTGGACTGCTGCCTACCCTTCCTCGCAATCATGGCGCGTGTTTCTATTCACTCTTTTCCCACTAAAAATGTCACTGTTTTTCCCTTTTTACTATTGTTTATAAATTTAAAAGAAAGTGAAAATTTAGGGCCTGTTTGGGAGTGCTTTTGGAATGGCAAAAAGCGCTTTCTAATACCTAAAAGCGCTTTTGACAGCGTTTAGCAGAAAAGTTTAGAAGTGCTTATGGGTCATAGAAACGCTTTCTGGAGAAGCACATGCTATGTGCTTCTTCAGGAAGCACTCCCCAGTGCTTTTCCACGAAGCACTTTAATTTTTTATGAAAATTCTAAAATTTTATAATAAAAGCGCTTTTGTTAGAAGCACTTATGAGCAGAAGCACTTCCTAGAGAAGCAGTCTCAAATGAGCCCTTAGTTGTTCCTCCTAAATTAGTTTCGTATTGCTCTCTGACTCCGTTTGGTTCACGGAATAAATTTGGGGAAAAATCATTTTTCATGTCATTTTTCAAGGAATTGGAAATTGAATATTTGATAGGACCCGACCCAAATTCCACTTTGGAATCCGAGCTGAACCCTGTTCGTGATCGACACATGGCGGGTGCCGAGCACAATTGACTTGGTTGCCCTTTTTCTGATTAGAAACTTAATTCCCTTAAATCCTGACTTCTACCGAAAATTCGGCAGAGTCTCCCCTATAAATCAAACGTTCCCAAAATTTACACCTGTCAACAAGCACTTAAATATATACACCAACTGCCAGTATACAAAAATAAGTAAGTTCCAACAATTAAATATGTTCCAGGGCAATGTCAGAGCAACTATACAGATTTATTTACAAAGGAGGTAACCACTTGTGAAGCAAGGAACCCTACATCAAAACGGGGAAGAGCGGGAAGCGGGAAATGCCCGGTTGTGGCTCTCGGATGCACGTCTACAGCCTGGGGGCGCAAAACATTAAAAAGGTGAGTGGACCCAAAACCAAAGTTTAGAAAATACATATGAACATACTAACCCCACTGTAAAAGCAATTATAAAAACTAAATCATTCTCTTCTGTATATACGTACTGAAACCAATGCACTCATATATACATATATAAATATGTCAATCATGTTCATGGTCAACATCAATCTCTTAAAAGCATTGAAATCAGTTTAAAACTACCACTTAGGTGTACCTCTTTGTTTCCGTCAATTCCTGTTATCCATTAATTCCCCTCGCATCACCATTAGTGACACGTCCTCACAGGTCTCGGTGACACAAAGTCAATCAGAGCTGCAACCTCGCAGGATTCAGGGGACCTTGGTCAACCTGATCCGCGTCCTCGCTCCACACGAGTCCGGGTACCATAGAACTCGTGGGGCAGTTGTCAAGCATGCTGACTAAACCGAAGACAACTTGATAAAATCCGAAGGCAACCTGGATGTCCGTGGACATCATCATATCCGAAGGAAACATCTGTATATCTGGGTACCTCAGGTGGCTTAGAAAATAACAATAACAATAATAATAAGCAAAGTTTTGAAAGATCTGGTAAATAACTGAATTTCTGTTAAGGCTAGACTCTGCTGCCATTTATCTGATGTTTATCTAAAATTCTCTTTCTCTATATCCCTAAAGGATATTCCACTCGGCAGCATGCAAATCATAATATTTAAAAGCATGTCTCACTAATAAAACACTAGTCTTTGAATAAAACTTATTCAAGATCAAATACTGAAACTAAATTGCATAAATTCATTTATGAAAACAAAAGTCCACTCACGGTTGGTCCGAGCTCACTGGACCTTTGGAAGGTCCCTCCTGCGGGTCAACTGGTGCCCGAGTGCCTGATTCAAATACCATAATAAAATATGAGTAATGCTACACTTACCACATTTTTATCCCACATTTCTATACCACATGATGTGGCATGTCTATTTTATATGTCACATCAATTAAATCAATGAAGTGCATTTTAATTAAGTCAATTAGAAAAATAAATACTGGAATAAACCATAAAAGAAAAGAAAATATTAAATCATTTTAATTGATGTGGCTATCCACCTCAGCTGCCACATAAGGTGGTATGAGAATGTGGTATACAAATGTGGTAAGAGTAGCATTATTCATAAAATATATTAATAAAACTGCTCGATATAAATATTTAAATAAAACCCTAACCCCCGGCTTCTAGAAGTGCGTGCATCAATTTAAAGTTATTCATATGCCCACATTACGTTCCTTTAATCCTAGGACATTCGTCCCGTGAATCTGGTTTCGATCGGACGATTAGATTCGTCACGATTGACGATTCTAAACCCTTTACCCTAGGGTTTGCGATTTCGGAGTATCCGAGACTCCGATTCACGATCCGTCAAATCCTACACAATCCTGGTAAGGTCTAGATTAACATATCTGAAAGTGATCACGACCCAACGGTTCGAAACTATTGAACCCGGATAACACACACAATGTAAAAGTCCGCTTAACACTCAAACGACGTCCGAATTGAGATCCGCGAATTTCTACACGCTCGTGAGAATACGAGGATCATTCTGAAACTGAGAGTGGTCCCCTCCAGACTGCCCACGCGCTGACAGCTTGGGTGGCTTGAGAAATTTCCGGTGGCCGGAAAAACTCCAAACCGCCGGCCCAAACTCCTAACTTAGGTAAAACACCCAATTTGGAACCACTTTTGTTCTTGGACCTACCCCAAAAAGTGATCGGAAGTGGCCGGAATTACACTCTCAAAACCGGCTGAAACTTAAGTTGAGAATTGAACGATCTACGCTTGAAATTTCTAAATTCCTACCCAAGCAGGAGCTAAGTCACAAAAAATAGGTAGGAATGCATACCTTGATCGCCCGATTTGGTAGCCGGACGACGGAGATTGAAGGTTGTGAAAATCGATTGAAACCGGCGGGTTTTTCTCCAGTTTCCGATGAGCTCCGAGGTCGGCGACGACTGAGGCTGGTCGGGAAGTGATGGGGGAAGGCTGACGGTTTGAACGGATCCGGTCTTGTGGCCGGTGGTTCACGGTGGCGGTAGTTATGGAGGAGAGAAGGTGGCGGGTTGAAACAGGGGGGGCTGTGTCGCGAGGAAGAAGAGTGAGGCAGGAGAGAGAAAGTCGGTGGTTAAAAAAAATCCTGATCTCCAAAATTACCATTTTGCCCCTGGAAGTATTTTGACCGTATTTTCTTCGTTATAAGTCCAAATCGAGCCCACTACGTGTCTACGGACTCGTTTCGTCGCGCTCTACGCAACGATGCAAACAAAATTTCCAAACTCATCTCCGGTCAAAAAGTCAACTTCTCAATTACTAAAATAGTCTAAGGGCAAAAGTGTCATTTTTTCCTTAATAAACTAATAGTTAAATATTAATTTAGTTTTGGGTTATTACAATATTTCTTTCCCACATGCTGGGAAAGTAACCTAGAGATATCACTTTATTTCATTTTCCATATTTGTTTTGAGTAAGAATAGAAAACAAATTTTGTATAAATTTTCAATTCTATCCATATTAAATCAAATAAAAAAAGAATGCATTTAATGATATATTGTAATTCTAAATTGTTAATTGGGACAAATTGGTCATAAAAAATGTTTATTTAATATTGGCTCATTTTCCCAAACTTTCCAATGATGAGGGAAAACAAAACCCAAGTTTGGAGAATAAGAGCATCCACAATGGGCTCCCTAAACCACCTCCTTAGACAAATTTTAGGGAGGAATCGTAAAAATGCATCTCCAACCACGCTCCCTATCCACCTCCTAAAATATGGAGTCCTCTAGGAGCTCCTAAATCTGAGGAGAGAGAAAGGACCCCTAGTGGCTCCCTATAATTTAATGCTGCTTTATTTAATAAGTATTTCAAACCTTTATTTAATGCTAACTATTTTTTATTTTATTTTTTAATAGAGATTGACCAATCAAAAAAGAGTTATAGTATTTATGACTCTTCAAATTAGGGAGTGTGGTTGGAGTTGAAATTTTTTAGAGAGCTCCTAAAATAGCTTTCTTATATTCTTAGCCAAATTTTAGCTAAGAAATAGAGAGCATCATTGTGGATGCTCTAACTTCACTTTCCCCCTACTTTCACATGGGCCACGCAACGATTTCCCATATATGGACTTACCAAATATGGGAAAGTAATTGATTTCCCATTTCCAAGTCTCCTTTCCCATGAACCAAACGGGACATCTAAGTTTTTCATGCACTTCCAAATTTCCTATTGTTCCCCTTTACTATTAATTTCATTTACCATCCGTTTGGATGGAGGGAAATAACTCGGGATTCAACTAAAAGTCAATAATTAAATAGGAGAAATTGATATTTTCATTGTTTGTCAACTTATGCATGGAACTTATTTCAAAGGACCCACTAGTGTTGTGGTTTGGAGCAACTGCTCTCCAGCCAGAAAAGGTCATAAGTTCAAGTCATAACATTTCGTGGAGTGTGTGTGAGTTTAGTATGCTATCGCCCCTCTCAATAGAAAATGTCTTTAAAAAAAAAGCATGAAACTTATTAAATGACATGCAGAAAAAATCGTGAAAATTGAGAATCAAGATTTATGAGTTTAATTTCTGCTAAAAAAGGCCTCATTTCGCAATTTCTATTAAGTATGAAATCGTTTTTATTGTAATTTATGTCATTTACAAAATTCGACATTCATATATCCAAACATTAAAATTATTAATTGCCATAACTTTAAATGAGTGAGACCTAAATTCCGTCATTTAAGAATTCAATGTAATTTTCAATTCCTTCATCAAAACGGAAGTGCAAGTTAGATTGGAAATTCAAATTACGGCCAATTTGGATTCGAAAATTTTCAATTTTGACAAGTTCAAATCAATTTCAACATCTAAAAGTTTTAAGGGTGTAAATTGGATTGAATAATTTTGAAATGTTCCACACACAAAACAAAAAATACAAAAAATTCAAGTTCCGAAATTTCCCTAACAATTATGAGTTTTTCGAATAACATTTTTTGAAACATAATTGGAGGATAATTTTTATTCCAAAAAAATTTGAATTAGAATTGAAATCCCCTGATTTCGATCCAATCCTTCCGAAAATTAAGCCTAACTTCATCCAATTTATTATTAAATATTGTCACAGTGAAATGTAATTAGTTAGGAAAAATAAATACATTTAAATTACAACACATTCATTATTATCATTATCATTTTTTTTTATAAAACTAATTATTGTCACGTTGTAATATCCATGTGATAAGGGCTAGTTTTCAACTACCAACAAGTTGATATAATAGACCAAAAAAGTAACAGGTTTGAAACTCTATGACATTATTTGTGTGTGTAAGAGAAATTCTCATTCTCTCTAGTTTAGACTATCACATGTACTAAAAAATATACCAAAAAAGTTGTTTGGGCTTTGGCCCCTTCCTTACCAAACAAAAATAGACCAAAAAAGTAGATTTATAGGATGAATTATTTATGCTACTTAATGGAGTTATTATTAACACTACATATAGTCATTCTATGCTAATAACATTTGACCTACTCATAACTTTTTACTCCTAAATTTGGTTAACAGCAAACAGATTTTGCCAGAAGGACCAAAGTTGCATGCAATTCAATATTAAAGGGCTATATAGAGTTCAAAAACTTAATTTAGAGAGCAATTATTAATATAAGCAAAACATTATCAGAAATGGAAAAGGCAGGAAAGCCCTGAAAACGCGTGAGCTACACATGAGGTAGGCGCGTAGAAGTAGCGTTACAGAGTGCCAGGCCTGCTTGTGGCGTAGATACGGCGTATATACGGTTTTACCGTATCATCAGACCATTGACTGCTAAAAGAAACAAGATGACTATTATACCCTCTGCTGGCCGGGTGGGGGGCACAGGTCAAGTTGTGGTCAATTTGTCATTTCTGGAGTGCGCGCAGGTTACCGAGAAGCACGTAAAGGAGGAAGGCTAAAAAAATCAAGAAGTGGAAATGACATGGCATGTTGCCATAAATTACCAAAACGCCCATTTAGCTTCTTCTTGAGCTTGTCCCAAATGTGCACGAAATCACAAATGTCAATTCGATGATCATTTGCCGTGAAGAAATATTTTTATGCTTAATCATCTGATTTGCCATCTTTGATTTTTTATATATAATTATAATCATTTTCTATATTAATTATTTCTGAATATAAAAATAGAGGTAGAATTACCCTTGAATGATGGTAAAAGATGTTTTTACCTTTATTTATTTATTTATAAATTAGAGGCTTATGGGTAGTATGAATAGACGTTTAATTAATGAAAAGTCAAGGTGGTGGGGTGGCTTTGTTGCATAATTAATTCAAATGGATAGTAATTCATTTATTGATTCAGTTCGAACTAAATTGGAGGCGAGTCTGAGTTATATATTGGATTGGATGGTTGTCTAATATCAACATTTATAAGTTTTTAACTTTTTAAAATTAAGAAAGGAGTGTCATGGTCGTTTGAACATATGAGATCATTGGTCTGCAAATTAAGATCATTTTTTACTAAATTAAATCCATTTAACATAAATTCACTATATAACAATAATACATGTGTAATTTAATTGAAATAGTTCAGTTTAGCCCGAGTCACTAAACCCGGCCGGATATTACAAGTTAGAAGGCTTGATGCGGCAATTTTGTAATGGATAATTTGGGTGTACATTGGATTGGATCCATAGAGCATATGGGTTATTAATATACAAATTTATAAATAAACCCAATCCTAGACATGTATTTATAAAAAAACCCAAGCACTATTTAAACATAGAAACACACCCAAAATCAACCCCAAAGTCAACTTTTTGGGTGTGTTTATAAATGTGTTTTGAGTGTGTGTAATGATGGATTTTGGGTGTGTTTATATGTTTAAATAGTGCTGGGGTTTTTTTATAATTTCAACCCCCATTTTGGGTGTTTTAGTGAAACTCCCTTATTAATAATAATAAGGCAGCCACGTTGGTTCACGTGAAAGGTGAGCTGTTGACCAGGTGAACCCACAACAGCATAATCATTTTTGGGACTTATGGCCGCTGCCTGCTGCTGTGTTTGTGTTGCTCATGGAATGGTCTCTCTGCCTGGCACTGCCACTCGCAGCACAGGAGGCAATAGCCAATTACATTTTTTTTTTAATACATTAAATCTTCAATCAATTTTATCAATTTGTCATCTTCTTCTTCTTCTTCCGTTTCTGAACAAGTAATGTAATTTTAATTTTGTTATGATTATTGTTGGGGTTTTCGTCCATTACTAGTCAAATCTCCAATTTTTGTGAGTTTAGGCCAGGGGAGCGCGGTCATTATATACCTTGTTGGCCTAATATCATTTCATGCGGCACACTGCACACGTGTAAATGTCTCGTTTGACGAAATTTGATGATTCAAATAAGATTTGTAAAGGATATAGATCACAATGGTATTCTTAAGGAAATCACATTAATTTTGTGACATATGGAGTAAAACATATGAATCATTTGTAATTTGGAACATTTTCTTTTTTCTTTCCTAAGATAAGGTGTTCTAAGCAAAAGCGAGGATGAATTTGTTTCATTTCGTAGACCCTTTTAGAATTTTCTTTTTCAAGTGCTCTAGTTTCTCAAATATTACCTATTTACGACTTACTTATTTCACATATTTTTGCGGGTTTTAAAATTTTTTCAAGTTCCATAAAATTGAGTGACTTTTAATATATTATCTCGATGAATATTATTTAGGGAGTTTCACTAAAACACCCAAAATGGGGGCTGAAATTATAAAAAAACCCAACACCCAAAGCACTTTATAAACACACTCAAAACTCATCATTACACACACTCAAAACCCATTTATAAACACACCCAAAAAATATACAATTGTTGATTTTGGGTGTGTTTCTATGTTTAAATAGTGCTTGGGTTTTTTTATAAATACATGTCTAGAATTGGGTTTATTTATAAATTTGTATATTATTTATTCATGTGTTGGTAATAAGAATGAAAAAGTTGATCAAACTACTAAAGTCTTAAGGTTATGTTTGGTGGGCTGGATTGAATGAGATATTTTTAATTAAAATGGACATGGATCCTGACCATTGTTTGGTGGGCTTAAATGTGTCTCAGACTGTATATGGGCCTTCGGATCCAAGTCCCAAATAACTAGGGATATGAAACCCAACGCGAGACGTGGTTTCAAATAAAGAAAGGGGTGTCATCATTTCTTTTAGCCTCAGCCTCTATCGTCATCGTCTCTTTTATACTTGCCCCGAAATATCCCCCGTTAGGGCTTGGGACCCAACCTGACGAGGATTTCTTCCATCACTCCCACGGCTAAGTTCTATCAAATTGTCATTTATCAACAAAAAACTTTATAATCCCATCTCTTTCAAGTCCCTAAAAAAAACCCACCATACACGTAGGAGCCAATCAGTGTTCTAATCTGTTCAGATTTATTTTTACACCACCAAACCCAACACATGTGCTTAAAGCCTAGTTTTCATAAATGAGAATCCAATCCTTTAGACTCTAGATATGTCCAAACTCTTAATCAATTAAACTCACGTTAGACATTGTAGCTATTGATATCTATATATACTGCATCACCCATTAAAGTAGGCACCTAGTAAAAATTGCAACAAAGCTTCAAACTAAAAAAAGAATGGTGAAACTTGCTTCTCTCTCAACCCATTTCCTTCCCACCCGAAGGGGCTTGCCATCTGGAACTACCACCCGGACTTTGCATGTGCTCTTATTTCTGCAGTCCACTGCAGGCAGCGAAGCCATCCAAGAGATCGTGCACCGAAGCCATCCAAAAGATCATGCACGGCGGGGCTAGGTTTGTGCACCTAAGAGTGCAACACTGACTATTGTAACGCAAAATGTGCTAGTCAATATAATGATGGGGTTGGTATTTGTGATCATATTGTTGGACCCCCAGTGTGTATGCGCAACTATGAATGCGATTGACTCATGGTAGCTCCAATTTGTGAAGCCATCCATCCATCCATGTTGGAAAATATATAAATATAATGTGAGATGTGTGGGCAAATTGTGAGATGTGTTTGAAAGAAACAAAATTCTAAGAGGGCCTTCTAATGTTATATTATCAATAGTGACTAATTAAATGAAAGTTGATCATTTAAGAAGATATATAAAATAATAAGCTACCTGTTTTTTTTTATAAAAAAATTACTCCAGGTTAGGTTTTGGATATAAGATTAAGTGCCCGTTTGACATTGTTTATTTGGGCTGATAAGTGTTATTTAAAAAATTTTGGGAATCCCACCATGTTTGGTAAACTATGAGAAAATCACTTATTGCTACAAATTGCTGTGAGATAAAGTTATAAGGGAAAACAGCTAATGAGGTGCTTTCATTTTCTAATTATGCGGGAATCAGTTTCGAAGATGCATTGAGTTTAATGATTATGCGAGAATCATTTTCTCATTATGTTAGAATCAGTACCAACAACACTTTTAATAAAAAGTTTACCAAATACGCTCATAAATGATTTCTCTCACAACAAATCTAACAATGATCATTTTCATAGCACATCAATGTCAAATTGGCCCTAAATGCACTCATTCTTAAACTAACAGATTTTCTCCTATATGGACATATGAACATTATTATTGTGCGGACACCATGTATTTTCCACTATCCCTCCTTGTTTTCCTCCCTATTTATAATGATGTACGCACAGTAATAACGTGCAGACGTCTGAATGAGAGAAAAACTGCTTAAACCAAATTCTTTTTTCCTTCAACATTTATTTAACTGATGATGCTAAAAGCATGTATAGTGGTGAGGCAAGGGATTAGGAGTTTGGCCTCCTAATCAAATCTAGCCTCTCAAATTATTAGATTTTTGGGTTTTTATGTGAGAGGCTAGGGGTTAAAAGCCAAATTTTATTATTTATTATATAATTTTTGTAGCAATGGAGAGAATTTAAAATGTGAGAAGTGATGGAACAAATTAAAATTCCATGGAGCCTGGGTTCCGAATGGCCTAGGCCAAAATTCCCCATTAGAATTATTTTTTGTGTTTGGATTTGGAAGAATTAGAAAAACAAAAAAAAAAAAAAAAAAAAAAAAAAAAAAAAAAAAACATTAAGGTCTATTTTTGTGCAAATGAGTTGCACAAGGATCTGAATCATGATTACAAGCAATCACAACCCCTTAGGCCTTCTCCAACCCATTTCCTTATAAGTAAATTTAGGTTTTAGTCACACAAAAAACTTTCACTTTTAGAAAAAGCTAAAACTTAATTTTTTTTATTTTTATTTTTAAAAAAAACCCCTCAACTTTTAAACCAAAGACATGCAAATGTAAAGGATTCCTTAAGAAATCCAAAAATAAATAAGGGCATTTTTGTTAATTTTGGCTTCTTTAAAAAATATTTCTCTCTCATCTGGCCTTTTCCAAAATGTCCCTTAATTATAAATCCAACTTTTCCTCCTCCAAAAAGTAACTATTTAGATTTTGTTCGGACTCAAACCCTTTTTCCCCCCAACCATTTAGACTCAAATTTTAAGTCCGCAATTTTATTAAATTACTTAAGAATAGTTGAAGTCTAATTTTTTTTTAATGGATAATTTTTCTTCATTTAATCTTTTTAAATAACTTCATAATTTAATTTTTTGAACAATTTGACCCAAAAAAATTGAAATTTAAGGAATATAATTTTATTTGAGAAATAGGTGGGTATTTATAGAGTTTGGAGTGAGTTTTGAGGTTGGATATGATTTAGATTAATTTAAAGTATTATTTTAACCATTGAATTTAAATTTCAGCCGTTGGATCTTTTTTTTTAACCATTAAAATAGGTTGGATTTCATATGGATCGTTGACTTGGATTATTGTTGGAATAAAAAAAAGAAAAAAAAGTGTTGCGACACCATCGCGTGACACTTGGAGCTCGACATTTTTTGCAGCACCAACAACATGACACATGACGCCCCATTGATTCCTCCTTACACATGGGCTATGTTAGCCTTAAGTGGGTTCCACCAAAAAGTTTTCCAGTCTAGGCAATAGCTGGTATTTGGCCTCAAGTTTGGGTTTTCCCAAATTTTAATCCCTTACTTTTCTTAGGTTGAGAGAGAAATTGAGCTAAAATTTGGAATATTTTGAGTTTGGCCTCATGGGTTGGAGATGACTTTATTATCGAGTCTGGGCCTCATTCTTGAAAAATCAAGAGCTAATACTGAAGCTTATTACAGCAGTTAAAACTACAAGGATGGTTGTGTACATTTATCAAGTGTAAGAGATAATTTTCATCTCCACTTTTGGTAAATCTTTTGTGTGTTTTTGTTCATACTTTCTGCTAAAATTCAAACAAAACCTTCACTTAAGCCCAAATGGCCGAAGAGAAGCGATCAGAAATAGCCCATTTAACATAAGCCCCAAAAAAATAAAATAAAAAAAACCAATCAAACCCTACCTTCCACGTTTACACTATAAAAAACAACACAAAACCCTAACTGCCCCTTCAGTCCAGAGTTCGTATATCCCACCTCCCCTTCCCTTCGTTTCCTGAGAGCACAAATGGCCGCCGCCGCCGCAGCTGCGCGTCCCCTGGTCACAGTCCAGTCCTTGGAAGGCGACATGGCCACGGACCAGACCCAAACCGTTGCCCTACCCGACGTCATGAAGGCCTCGATCCGGCCCGACATCGTCACCTTCGTCCACTCCAATATTTCGAAGAACTCCCGCCAGCCCTATGCCGTCTCCAAGAAGGCCGGCCACCAGACCTCAGCCGAGTCCTGGGGTACGGGCCGAGCCGTCTCCCGTATCCCTCGTGTCCCCGGAGGCGGGACCCACCGGGCCGGCCAGGGAGCTTTCGGCAATATGTGTCGAGGTGGCCGCATGTTCGCGCCCACCAAGATCTGGCGCCGCTGGCACCGGAAGATCAACGTCAACCAAAAGCGGTACGCCGTCGTTTCGGCGATCGCCGCCTCGGCGGTGCCGTCTCTTGTTTTGGCCCGCGGGCACAAGATTGAGACTGTTCCTGAATTGCCTCTGGTTGTTAGCGACTCCATTGAAGGTGTTGAGAAGACCTCCGCAGCTTTGAAGGTTTTGAAGCAGATCGGGGCTTACTCCGATGCCGAGAAGGCGAAAGACAGCCACTCGATCCGACCTGGAAAGGGTAAGATGAGGAACAGGCGGTATATTAACCGAAAGGGGCCGTTGATTGTGTACGGGACTGAGGGAGCCAAGCTCGTGAAGGCGTTTAGGAACATTCCTGGTATTGATATCATCAATGTGGAGAGGCTTAATCTGTTGAAGCTTGCTCCCGGTGGGCATTTGGGTCGGTTTGTCGTCTGGACCAAGTCGGCTTTCGAGAAATTGGATTCGATCTATGGCTCTTTTGATAAGGTTTCTGAGAAGAAGAATGGGTATGTGTTGCCGAGGTCGAAGATGGTGAATGCTGATTTGGCGAGGATTATTAACTCCGATGAGGTTCAGAGTGTTGTTAGGCCGATCAAGAAGGAAGTGAAGAGGGCTCCATTGAAAAAGAATCCTCTGAAGAATCTGAATACCCTGCTTAAGTTGAATCCTTATGCAAAGACAGCTAGGAGAATGTCTTTGTTGGCCGAGGCGGAGAGGGTCAAGGCTAAGAAGGAGAAGCTTGACAAGAAGAGGAAGCCCATTTCTAAGGTAATCAAATCACCCCAACTTCTGAGATTATATGTTTCTGTTTGTGGTCAATTGCTCCTGTTGATTATTTACATGTTGGTTAAGATTGTTCGATTGGGAATATGTTTTTGTTGTAGAAAATTTGGGGTTTTCATTTTTAATTGGTGTTGTATTTCTACTAGTGCTATGAATCAAAGCTTGATTGTTGTATGCTTAATTGCACTATTGTTTTGATTCCAAAATTTGAATTGTTTGAATGCACGTGTTAGTCTCTGTAAGTGCATCTTTAATACTTTTGTTTTTTTAGTTGCGTTATCATACTAAGGTTAGGGAATGCATGTTGCTTTATACATGTTATATATGTAATTTTATGTTCAATTGCTTTTGATTATAAGGCAGATAATTTTCGTGATTGATTGTATCGATGTGGAGTCTGTTTTGGAGTATGATTGACATATTCATAAATCAGTCCTGATTCTTAATAGAATGCTGCCTTCATGTTATCGAGCCAGATATCCACTCACGGTCGTCGTTTTTTATGTGGAGGAATTTCTTTAGTACTGTTCTTAATCTTTTGCACTGTGTTATGTGATCTGGGCTTGTGTAATAATGTATTTCTTTGTTGTCTATTTCTCTTTATCCAGGAGGAAGCTTCAACCATCAAGGCCGCTGGCAAGGCATGGTACCAAACGATGATCTCAGACAGTGACTACACAGAGTTTGACAACTTCACAAAGTGGCTTGGAGTATCCCAGTAATTTACTTCTTTAAAATTCTAAAGACGTTTTCGTAGTCTATTTTGCTTTTTTTTTGGTTTACCAATGTCTTTTGTTTCCTTGAGTTGGGGATGAGGAGGAAAATTGATGTAGCAAGAGAGAATATTATGATGTGTTTTTCCTGCTGGGTTTTGTCTGGTAGACTATTTTTGTCATTCGTAACTGGAATTATATTAGTTTAGCTTGTCAATTTTGTTCCATGACAATGTCTGGCGTATTTCTGTTTGAATATCTTTGATTTATATATATGTTACCCAGCTTCAAAATAAAATTTAACTACATATTCATCAAGTTTGATAGTTTACAAATATAAACTTATCCTCTTCAATTTTCTTTAATACTTTCTGAAAACGTCGAAGGCGACTTGGTTTTCAAAGTTTTCGAACCATGAAGTTGTTGAATTGAGAAACAGTTGTGGTGTTTTTAGGAGCTTCAGAGAACTAGCCGATTTCAGAAAGATTGTTTTCATCTGTCTTTCTGTTTTTGTTTTGTTCGTATAGCATTTGGAGTTGCTGAATATGTTTTATTTTTCCTTCAAATCAAACAGTTTATTTCAATTTTTCTTTTTAAATTCAACATCAGTATTTCACTACCAAACGTATTTTCTGACTTTAAAAAACTCAACCCTAACGTTTGGAATGATCAGAATACCGATTGCGGTACCTGCATTTCACTCTCTGCAAAACTTGCGGCCGGCAGTTGTAGAAAATGAGGCTAAAAACTCCCAAGAACAGAACTGTGTATCTGAAAAACCAAGTAATTTCATATTCCAATAAAGTTCTTACATTGGCATAACAACAGTGATACCAAAATTTGTAGAAAATAATAAAAGGTCCAGCAAGTTATCAGGACATTACACCCGCTGATGCAAAAGCCGAACCAACCACAACCACAACCACGAGGATCCTAAATCAAAGAGAGGAGATATCTGAACCCTAAACCCTGAATTTTCGACATGAGACTTTATTATGTAAGATCAAATAAACTCTCTACCGAGTAACGAAACAAAAAGGTAGAGGAGGATCTAGACATACTTTTGCTCACCATCCATTAGGTAAAAATCATAGAATGAACTAATCCGAAAATTAAACACAACATTGCTACAAAGGTCATCCCAAGGAAGGATAACATGATGAGGGCATGGATGCTTCTTAGTCTCTGCCCTGTTGTCATTCTTCTTCTAGGAGCAAGTGTTTCTCGACGACCAAACATGGTTAATTCTCTTTGCTAGGGCAAAAGTAATTGCTATTGCGTAATTATGATTGAAGAAACGACATGGTTCTCATGTTATATATATATATAATCATTAGAATCCTTTTACAAAAAGATTTAGGATTTTACTCCAATTAAATTAGGAATTTTGTTGGCGAGTTCTTATTTAGTTAGAATTTTGGTTACAGGATGCAAAATAATAAAATTTTTCCTTTTAATTTTTTTCATTAACTAAATGCATTTCTTGGTATTTTGAAAATGCATTCTCCATGTAGTAGGCCCCACATCAAGGACATCCCCCAAATTCTTTTTCCCTTATGAGGCTATACTCCGGAGTTATTATCTATATATATATAAAGCAAAAGACAGATAATGGTGAAACATTCAAAATACCAAAAAATGTCATTGATTAATTCAAACATTAAGAATTGAAATTATTAATTAAATGAGTATAATATGGTAAATTCATATTTTTTTTCTTCATATTTTTAAAAAATAAAAATAAAAATAAAAACAAAATCAGATAATAAGTCCTTTTTTTATGGAACATAAGTACCCATGTTATCTTTTCTTAATTCTAAAAATAAAATAAAAAATAAAAAAGAAAACTAATTGGCACATGCGTGAACTTGTGCCAAAGGACTAGTAAATAATAAAGCCGCAAAAAATTTCACAATAAATTCCCTGTAATAGGATTGGTATGTGACTTTGTTCCATCTTTAAAGAGCCTATATTCGAGCCCAAGATTTATCTTCTATTTGTTGTCGCCCTAGGCCTTGAAAAATTAAAGGCCGACCGACTCTGCACATAACATAAGTTCCTGAAAACCAATAGTCCAAAATATCCAAGTAAGAAATAAAAAACCAATATTCCAATTCATCTAATTAAAAGAAATCAAATGAATTAGTTTTAAAGTTACAAACCAACATGAAAATAACAATAAAACAACAAATAATGCAACAATCCATTCATATTTTGTAGTGTAATGTGATCCACTAATATTTTGTCATGTGTAATAAATTAATTTTAAATATTAGTTCGGTACGAGTTTTCTCAGGTTATGTAAATGCTCTACTGGGTTCTTTATTCAATATTTTCAGTTTGGATCATATATTAAAAAATAATATAATCAAACATAACCAAATCATATCAAGGAAAGAAAATGGATACACAAGTAAATTACTCTTAATCACTTAAACTATAAATTCCCTTAGAGCACTTCCACTCCTATGAGCTAGGGCAAGGTAAATTACCATTCATATGAGATATGAGGAGATGAATTTGTATAGGATTTTGGTGTGGGAAGTAAAGAATATGATTAGGTATTTATAATAATTTTTTTTTCTTCTAAATTTCTGAATTATTTATTATTTATTTCAATTTTTTTTGTTATTTAAATTGGTTGCTAGTGCGTCACTTTGCCCTGTGCAACAGCACAGGTTGGATTTGCCTAGGTTGGTGGGTCAGACGCGTTGCCCAGGCTTGCCCTTGCCCGCTGGAGCCGTTCGCTGGCCTAGGCCCTACCTTGCCCGAGCAAAAGGCCTTGCGGTGGACTTGCTCTTATGTATGATATATAGTATTGCTGTAGGACAACATTTTATTTTATTTTCCAGAACTTTAGGGACAACTCTCTTTAATTTATGAAAAAATTACTTTAGGCCGACGCAAATTGGAGTCAAGGGTTTACCTAAAATCAAAGGCCCTTGCTAAGCCGCGTGGCCGACCCGTTAGCACATCCAAAAAAATGTCAGATGGTAGCTAAAAGTAAATTGATGGAATCAAATAGAATCACAAAGTTCGGAAAAAGGCAAAATCTCTCTGAGCCCCAGACCAACCTCCGACGTGGCACCACCTAACCCTCATTTATTGAATGTGCCTGACAGGCCCAATAGCAGAAGAAATGGGCCCAAAGAATGAACGCCAAGGCCCAATAAAAGCAAACGGACAGATAAAAAAAGGCGATAACAAGAAAGTTCTACCGTTTTCTTCTCGTCTCTTCTCTTCCCCTCTTATCTTCTCACGCTTCACACTTCGCCGCTCTACCAGTCTCAAAGCTAAGCTCCCACCCAACTCTCTCTCTCTCTGTCCTCTATCTTCGCCTCCTCCCAATTTGTAGGGTAGTTTTAGGGTTTCTATACAGATTTTAAAAACCCTAATTCACCTTAAAACACTTTCAGCAATGGCTTCCTCCACCGCTCAAATCAACGTCCTCGGCACTGCGCCTGGCTCTTCATTCAAGAGGCCCAATTTCACAACCCCGAGGACGGTGTTTTTGGGCCAGAGGCTAGGCCAAACGACGCCGTTGAAGGGCTTTATGAGCCTGAGATCCAGCGGCGTTCGAAGGGTTGGGCCGCTACGCATAGTCAACGAGAAAGTTGTGGGTATCGATTTGGGGACGACTAACTCAGCTGTTGGGGCTATGGAGGGTGGGAAGCCCACCATAGTGACTAACGCTGAGGGTCAGAGGACGACGCCGTCCGTGGTGGCGTATACGAAGAACGGAGATAGGCTTGTGGGGCAGATTGCCAAACGACAAGCCGTTGTGAACCCGGAGAACACCTTCTTCTCGGTGAAGAGGTTCATTGGGAGGAAGATGTCTGAGGTGGACGAGGAGTCTAAGCAGGTGTCGTACAAAGTTGTTAGGGATGAAAATGGGAATGTTAAGCTTGATTGTCCTGCTATTGGGAAACAGTTTGCCGCTGAAGAAATTTCAGCTCAGGTATAATTTTGTGGGGTATTTGTGTTTGGGTTTTGTTTGCTTCTGTGTTTTTGGTGATTGTTTGTCCAAATTTACTTATTTGGGTCTCTTTAGGTATTGGGAAAAGTAAGAGAATAGAAATGGGGTGAATTTTTGGAGTAATCTGTTGTCTTATGCTGTTTTGATTTATAGAAAATAAGATTTTGAAGTCATTTCTTGGTAGTCAATGGTTTTGGTGATGGGTTTTGTGGAACTTGTATATGGGTTTGTTTGTATGCTGGGAAAATGGAAGAAAAACATGAAATTTACTGGTAATTTTGTTGGATGGTAACGTATGGACAGTGTATAACTTGCATTGAATGAGCTGGTGAGTAAAACTAGGCACAACTGAGACTGGATGGATTGCTAAATTGTGATGCTTCAGTGCAATGCTGGGAAATTGCGTGTTCTTGGCACATCTGGGTTGTAAGTTTGATTGTTTATCACATGGAAACCTCTGGCTTGGAATTATGGGTGGCAAATCTTCTTATTTTCATTTGCCCACCCTGAGCCAGACTTAATAAGTGGGCGGTAGATAACTGGTTATAATGGGGTAACTAGTTAAGTTCTAAGGACGTTTGTACTTGTCTTTTAACGTGAATTTGTGAAACATTAAAACATTTGGGCATTACTTGTTTTCCATAAAAAATGTCGTTACCTTCTGAAGCTATTTGCATGATTCTGTTAATAGAATTTGATTTGTTTTCAAAACCAGTGTAATACTCTGATTGTCTTATTTTGAATTCCTTTTATCACTGGTTTAGGTTTTGAGGAAGCTTGTGGATGATGCTTCAAAGTTTCTGAATGATAAAGTCACTAAAGCAGTGGTCACTGTGCCTGCTTACTTCAATGATTCTCAAAGGACTGCTACAAAAGATGCCGGTCGTATTGCTGGTTTGGAAGTTCTTAGGATCATAAATGAGCCCACTGCTGCCTCATTAGCATATGGATTTGACAGGAAGAACAATGAAACTATCTTGGTATTTGACCTTGGAGGTGGTACTTTTGATGTCTCAGGTATAATGTTTGTTCCTGGGATATGTTCCCTAGCCAATTCTGTAATTAAATTGTTGGTTTTGGTGGTGTTATTAGATTTATTTATAAATTTTTTCATTGCATAGATAATTTTTCTAACTTGTTCTTCTTCCATTACAGTACTGGAGGTTGGTGATGGTGTGTTTGAAGTGCTATCTACTTCTGGAGATACACATTTGGGTGGTGATGATTTCGATAAGGTAGGGATTTTTTATTTATTAATTATGTAATGCTATGACTGTGCACTTGAATATTTTTACATTAAAAAATTTATCTCCTTTGCGTGAAGTTTTGAGGCCTAAATAGTGATAAGGATGGTTCTGATAATGATGTTATTGTACAGAGGGTTGTTGACTGGCTTGCTGCAGACTTCAAAAGAAATGAAGGAATAGATCTGTTGAAGGATAAACAAGCTCTTCAGCGGCTGACAGAGACAGCTGAGAAAGCCAAGATGGAGTTGTCATCTTTGACTCAGGCTAACATTAGGTTCGTTGCAAATATCTGAGAACCTTTACTTTGTCTGTGAAGCGTTTTGCAGCTCTCTGGGCTGTTTTCATTTCTAACAATGTTTTATTGGTGATAATTGTTTTGTTGCAGTCTGCCTTTCATTACTGCGACTGCTGATGGCCCCAAGCACATTGAGACAACCCTTACAAGGGCCAAGTTTGAGGAGTTGTGCTCAGATCTGCTTGACAGGTGTGAACTGTTGTTTCAACATGCAAAGACTATGGATATCTGCATATTTTTCTGTAGCTCCTTCTGTTGCTAATATCAAGATATCCTATTTGGTGCTTAGGGTTGCAGGGTGCTTTTTGGTTGCCATATTTAGGGGTATAATTTGTGGTTCTATGGACCCTGGAAATATTTGATTCTATAGTAAAGTTTTCATTTAAATTTTATTTTAGGCTTCGAACACCTGTTGAAACCTCCTTGAGGGATGCAAAACTCGCCTGGAAAGATATAGATGAGGTGATACTTGTTGGTGGTTCAACACGTATACCAGCTGTGCAGGAGCTTGTAAGGAAGGTGACAGGGAAGGAACCAAATGTTACAGTTAATCCTGATGAAGTTGTTGCCTTAGGGGCTGCAGTTCAGGTGGGTCTATGATTTCCATCTACAGGCTATGCCCATTGTGGTGTGACTCATTTTTCTGAATTGTGAGGGGACAAAGCTTCTTTTCTTTTGTTTTGTTAACGGATATAATGCTTTCTAAAGTTATTGGTTCTTTTATTCATGAGACAGTTTGTGTTACTATTATCATATCTGACCTGTGATACTTTTTATTATAATGATTCTAGGCTGGTGTATTAGCTGGTGATGTCAGTGACATTGTGCTCTTGGATGTGACTCCACTGTCATTGGGTTTGGAGACCCTTGGTGGGGTCATGACAAAGATCATCCCAAGAAACACAACTCTACCTACCTCTAAGTCAGAGGTGTTCTCAACAGCTGCAGATGGACAGACAAGTGTGGAGATTAATGTACTTCAAGGGGAAAGAGAATTTGTTAGAGATAACAAATCTCTTGGGAGCTTCCGTTTGGATGGTATCCCGCCTGCGCCACGCGGGGTTCCTCAAATTGAAGTCAAATTTGACATTGATGCCAACGGTATTCTCTCGGTTGCTGCTGTGGATAAGGGCACAGGGAAGAAGCAAGACATCACAATTACTGGTGCCAGCACCTTGCCTAGTGATGAGGTATGTCTATGTTGTTAACTAGCAAGTAAAATATTTGCCAGCTTCCTGATATTATATTTGGAGCTGAAGTCTAGGCATGCCTTTACTGTGTCTAAGTCTTGAATTATTTTGATGGAAATGTCTGAAAACATACAGGTGGAGAGGATGGTTAGTGAAGCCGAGCGGTTTGCAAAGGAGGACAAGGAGAAGAGAGAGGCGATTGACACAAAGAACCAGGCTGATTCTGTTGTCTACCAGACTGAGAAGCAGCTGAAAGAGCTGGGAGACAAGGTTCCAGCCGAAGTTAAAGAGAAGGTTGAGGCAAAACTTGGAGAGCTCAAGGAGTCAGTTGCCGGGGGTTCAACTCAAGCAATAAAAGATGCCATCGCTGCCCTTAACCAGGAAGTAATGCAGCTTGGCCAGTCTCTTTACAACCAGCCTGGCGCTCCCGGTGCTGGTGCTGGTGCAGGGCCAACTCCACCTGGTGCCGAAGCTGGTGGACCTTCAGAATCATCGTCCGGCAAGGGACCTGATGGAGATGTTATTGATGCAGATTTCACCGACAGCAAGTGAGCAAGATGGTTGGATAGAAGTTAGTGGTTTACTTGCATAATTTGTTTTCACTAAATGTGTATAAGAGAATGATTTTGCGGGGATGGGATGCGGTGTTGGATTACTGTCATTTTTGTTTTATGAAGAAATGAGAAACAATGTTGTTAGATGGCAGAGGGCTTAGTTACTTGAAATGAAATAGGTGACTTACGAACGATATTTATGATTGTCATGTTTTTCTCAGTAAGTGGAAGTTGATATTTTAGCCCAGATGTTTAATTGCTTGATCATACTAATCTTAGGAAATATGTGTCATTTTTAAGCTAGTCTTTTTAGCTTGAGCTTCTTTACGAATCCTGAGCCTCTAGTCTTTTTAACACACGACGTGTCATTAAACTTTTAAATCAGGTTATTTTATTTTATTTATATTTGCAAAACTGATGTAAACCCTAACCATAATGGCGTTAAGGTCAGTTTAACGCGAGCCTTTTTTTGTTTGTTTTTGTTTTGGCTCTCTCGTGAGCGTCCTCTTGTGGCGTACTTTCTCCTTTTCTGTTTTTTCACTTGTTTCTTCCTGGTCGTGCTCTCTTCCCTCCCACTTTTTTTTTTCTTCTTCAACTACTTTCTTCCTGGTAACGTGCTCTCTTCTTGGTAATGTTGTGTTGCAACCACATTGAGGTTAATTTATAAATTTGTATAATTTTAACGCATGTAGCAAAGATGACATAAGCATGTGTAATGGAGATGTAAACCACATGAGAGATTGAAGGAATTTTGAGACTATCATGAATTTTAGTTGCATTTAGGTGTGTAATGGAGATGAATTCATTGTTTAAAAGAGTTGTTCATTCTCTTTCTCAATTGATTTGAGAAGTTTGGTTTTGTGTTCGACTTATTTTAATGTTTCAGCTGGAAAAATGGCTAGTTTCTCCCACTGTTTTTCTATGCTTCCCAGGAAGAAAGAAGTTGAAGAAGAAAAAAAGTACACTCGCGAGAGAGAACCAAAAACACACTCGCGTTAAGGTTAGGGTTTACATCAATTTTGGAAATAAATAAAAAATGAAAAAATCTGAAATAAAAATTTGATGACATGTCGTGTTATGCCGTTAGACTGGTTGAATGGCTTAGATTTATCGAAATGCATGTAAATACACGGAACCTAAATGCAGAGGCTCAAAATCCCTTGTTTACATGCTTTAATTAGGAAATATTAGGCTTGTCATTGTTAATTAGTGTCCTACCCTACTTGTTAATACAAACCATCATGCTAAAAAAACTGGCCTTTCAAATACTTCCAATTTGTGCAGCAGTAGAAGCATGCATTTCCAATATTCTTAGGATAAAATTGTGTATTAAGCCATGGTTTTGTTGATAAAATATTAAACTTTTGGTTTGAAAACCAATAAATTTTGTTATGATATTGACACAATATATAGCCTATTTATAATTTGGTTTTGTAATCGGAGTCTTTTTTAGAGTATCAAAAACAGAATATCGAGAATCGTTTCTTAGATGGCTCTCTAACTAAAGAAACTCTCACTCAAGAGAAGGCTTTCTAAATGGGATACAAAAGGAAAAATAGAAAATATTGGAAATACATAAACCTCATTTCATCTGTAATTTTCTCAGGGGAAAAAGAAAAAAGAAACTACATATAGTCCAATATCCGTCATCCCTGAACTTCTAATTGACTTGGGCGTGTTGATTCCTAAGTAAGAAATTTCAAGCTTTTTTTCATCTGCACATTACAATGTTTGATTTTGAATGTAGCATCTGATTCAAGTGACGAAAGGCTCTCGAATTCAACAAAGCCTTGATTTTGGGATAAATGGGAAACTTTCCATCTGCAGTAAATGAAAGTAACTTTATTAGGTTATGATCAAGTACCTCAAAGTAACCAAGGGATCAAACATCTGCAAAATGATCACTACAATCACAAAATTTCTAATGTAGCAGAGCTACTAACAGAATCAACATCGGCTTTGAATGAAAACTTCAATCTTGTTCATTTATATTTTGTATTATATTGTTAAAATAAAAGTAACCATGTAAAATTTAGGTGTTGAAAGGATATATACATAGACATGGCTTTACCAAAGGAAACAAAACAAATACTACTCGAGTATCTTTGGCAAAGAAGCTTCAGACCATAAAGTGAGAAGGTAAAAAGATGAAAACACCAAGCACATCCCAAGCCAGTTGCTATGCAAGCATGGCATCAAACCATTCCCAAAAACAAATCAAAATTACTCCCAGATAAATATTCATAGGAAACAATATTTAGAAAGCATCTAGTTACCTCATGTACTTCACTTTGCAGGATAGGCACGCTTGAGCCTGCGACGTGTGTGGTTAACTTGGGAACTATAACTACGCTTCTTTGTCTTTTTTCTGCACAATTCAAGCATGATTTCATAGTTAAAAGAGTAAATTTCATCACTTCAACTTTACTTCCTTCTAACCTGAAGATTGCTGAATACAACTAACCTGAAAAGATGATGAATGTTGAATAAAACTAACCTGAAAATAGCCGAATACAACTTAAACAGGAAAACTGCAGGCAGGGCTAGTAAAGCAGCGGCCTATGTCAATTGGGGAAAGAGAAGAAGAAGAAACCATTAGATATATATTTCAGATAGCAAATAACAGGATTTATACCCCACCCCCGCCCTCAACAGTAGAAAGAAGTTAAGGACAAAAAGTTGTAGCTGTGTATTGATATTTAATAACCTTACTAGAGAACATATAATATAAAATAATTGATGTTACATTTACACCATATTAGTTAAATACATACCGCAAACCATGCCACTTCCATACTTGCAAGCGATTGCGTGAACTCATTACCTTTTAGCATTTCTTCAACCTGTCATAATGAAATGGATTTTAGAAACTAGTATGAGACAATCATAGATCTAGCTACCACTCATATGGAGAGTTAGCCAGGTCCTTAGGTATTTATGTCTCGATCTGCATAATTTTCTAAAATTTGATGTTTACATTTTTGAAATTCCATGGAACAAAATCATTGATAGATGCAAAATAAAAATATGTAATTACTTAAGAGAAGAATATTGTATATAATATATCATGCAAGCATTCATCTTTAGCCCCCTTCTTTTTTTTATTTTCTTAATTTTGATTATTTTGTACTATTCCCCTCTCCTTTCTCTGTCATGAACAGATAAACAATAATTGAGATACACAGAAGCAAAAACATCAGTTCCTTCTTAGTCCTTTAACTCCTTTTAAAAATTTGTGTTCCCCAAAGTTGTCACATCCCAAGGATTTTTTTCCCTTTTAGTTTCTGTAACCAAACTAAAATCCTAGCGGCACCACATATCATGCTGCATCTCCCACTCGTGTTATATTAGGTATTAATGTTATACATAAAAACATAAGTACGAAGTCATACCTCATGATGGTAAAACGTTGCAGTTCTGATGAATTGTCCATATGCATAGATTACTTTTTCTGCACACGGCTGCAAAACAACAGATACTTTATCTAAATGTGGTCTTGTCACCATTGCAACCTGATCAATGTATGGGTCGGTAAATTTCTTAGCTTCCTGCCACAACATAGAAATGCCATAAGAAGGAATTCCATCCATCTAATCTATGCACTTAATGAGCTGAAGTCTCATGAAGGGCTTACCTGAATGTAAGGATCTGCCAACTTTTGCAGCTTAAAAACAAGTGGTGCTATAGAACTCTTTGATGAATGATAGACATCAACAGTATTTGTAGCGACGGACTGAATATGTGGTTTAAGATAGGCTATAAATGCAAAAGACTGTTTCTTCAAACTTGGGATCCATTTCTTCAAATTAACAGAGGGAGAATTAGAAACGTTACCAACTTCGCTCAAAATGTCAAATAGAAAAGCTAACAGAACACCCACTATGCAGAAAAGAGAATCATGTCAAACACCAAGACTGATACTATCACTTCAGAACTTTGATTATGAATCGGATAAACCTCCGCCTGCTTTATGTTCCTTTTCAAATTTTAAGGTTTCCTTGATATAGTATTAGTACCCAATACAAGGGTTTTACATTTACAATTACAAGAGTTACGATTCAATATCTATAATGAAGAATCTCATCTCTGGACCACCCTCATAGGTGCACAAAGTTAACCTTGATGTGGCAAATAATATGTTCCAAGGTGTTGGGGCACACATCCTCTTAGCTTGTCTATAGTGTTATAGTTGCACCGATATTGTCCCTAAATTAACCACCAAGGTCCATCCGGGGTTGATCAGGCCCATGGATCCATCCAGGTGTGGGGTTTTATCTCAAAAGGTCTCTGTGCAATTTAACGAGATCTACCACTTAATCCCTAAACGGACAGTTCTTTTCTGAAACTTGGCCAAAAACTGAGGGACCATCATCATACCTTCAGAAACTTGGCCAAAAACAATGTACACAAATAGCAGCACAATGCCAATATTTGATGTAGGAAGCGTAATGTGTATTGTGTTGTATGTCCCACAATAGGTCCCATATCCATTGTCTGTAAATACTGCATGTTTGATTCCATTCATAAAGCATATTGAAACTGAATTTGTCTAAATTTCCCCTAGTAGTTCTCATACTTGTAAAGGCTCTGCACATACACTTGGAATATTGGCAACGCTCATATTAGTTGTCCAAGTAAGAACCATATCTCATGGTTTATACTAGCATACTCAAATTCATCATCTACTACCATAATCCATTTCTTGGTATAGGGTATCTACAAAGTTTTGATTCATAACTGATGCCAAGTTACATTATAAACATCTTGAAACTGGAATGAAAGCTCCACATGATACTTTCTGAAATGTTCCTGGTGTAGATTAGTAAAGAAAAAGAAGAGAGATAACACCCAGAGAATTAGAAGAAATGGTTGGGAGATTGACATTGATATCAGAAAAAAGTGTAATCTTAATTCATTAACCAAGTCAGAATACACTGAAACATAATGGCCTAGTTATACAGGCTAGCACAACGGGATAGACATTTGTTCCTCGGGATAAACACCAACAAATACCTAGATAAACATAGAAGATAATAATCTTCAAACTCATAAAACGGAAACATGAAAATGGAAGGAATCTAGTAAGACTCTATCAGTTCCTCTATTAGCTAAAGCAACGATAGACTTTGAATAACAACTTTTGTAGGAATCAAGACAGTACTAATGCATTAGCGCCTCAATAGAAGGAAAACTATAAAGCTTGAGAATTAGCATTTCAAAATCAAACCATAGTCTGGACTGATGAAGCAAAGACAACATCAAATCATTTGTTGAGAATTCATAAGAAATGTTGGGGATAACATACTGTTCTGAAGCTTTCAATGTTGAGCTCAGCCCAAACCTCAACTTGAGTTTTCATCTCTAAGGCCTGAGAAGCGCAAATAAATAAATAAATGCTCAGCTGTTTCCCATCGTCTGAAAAAAAAAAGCTTAGCGATTCTAGCTTACAAGACGCTAGTTCTCTTTAGTTAAAGATTCACCTGGAAACTCAACATCTCTATAGACAGAAGCTTAACAAATACAATTTGTGGAAAACCACTGACACACCTTTTCAATTCCCAGATCCAAGGCTGGTCTTCCCAGCTCGTTCCAGTAAGTCACGATGTATGACTGCACGTAAACACTTAGTCATGAATTAGGCTGATATTGTTAACCCGCTAAACTGCATAAAATTTACCTGAAAATTGCCTATATGAACTGCAAACGTATGCAGAAGCCATCCTCCATGGGCCTGATTATGGGTCCAAGATATAACTATCAGTGATACGGAAAACTTAATTAAGAAAATAGATTTAGATGATAACAAGAATATGACATGCTTCAATGCTATCCAAGTTCAAAATTTACCAGTGAATAATAAGATAAGGCTATAACCAAATCTGCATGCTAGGCAATCGATAAGTTTATTGTTCCACTAGTTTGATTGACAGAGGTGAAAGGCCACAAGTTTTTGAACAAAAAGGGTGTAACTAGAGAGATAACAACAACAATGTTGCAAAAAACACCAGGCATTAGAAAATTATAACATTGCCATTTTCTTACCTCTGTCAAATCTCTAGATATCGAAGAGATCCCAAATTTTTCCTTCATCCTTTCTTCCTGAGATATCATAAAATTAATACCATAATCTAGCAATAGAAAATTTCATGTAGCAAATAAACGGACAGAAAACCTCTGCCACTTGAAGATCACGTCCAGTTCTGCGAATTCCGATCTTCTGTCCATCATTAACTTTTTGAAGCTGAGAAGGAATAGAAAGAGAATTAGAAAGGAAAATTTCTCATACCAAAGTCCCCTTCCACAATTTTTTTTTGCATCCATGGAAAACTGAACTTGATTACAAGTTAAGTCTAGTTGTGTGTAGGACCTTGATCACAAACTAGCATCATAGTTCTGAATTTTGGCTCAATTTATTGGATTATGGAGATAAGTAATGTATACTGAGCAGTCCATTACTTCAATCAATCAAAAGGCCCTTTAAACTGTATCAAAGTTTTTGTCTGTTAAGATTATCTATTTGGCCCAGCATAACCCTTTTTAGCTATAAAGTAAAGCACTAATATGAACTAAAAGTTCAGCTTAATTAAATGGAATAGCAAGACACATAATTTCATGAATTCACTATTCAATATCTCAGAATTCTGTTCTGATTCTATCATGTATGTATGTATGTCGGATAAAACTATGTTTTCTGTGAATAACAAATTATGGATTGTAACCCCAACTTGAAAGTCATTAATGTGGAAAGAGAAGGAAAGTGAAAGCTACTAAGACAGAAACTGTAATATAGGCCTTCCAAGAAAGAAGGAAAAAGCACGGTACTTACATTTTCTAATTTCAAACTCAGTTCACGGATTTTCTGCTCAGCTATACTTGCTCGGGTTTCCAGTTCATCTTTTCTCTTATTTTGCATTATGATGTCCTCTCTAAGTCTTTTAACCTGTCATGAAGACTAAAACATTAGCCATGCAAGAAGACATGACATTGATATTAGAGCTAGTTTAAGGAAAACTAACCTGCTTCTCAAGCCCACCAGCCTGCACATGTGACTTATCTGTAAGTTCCACAACATCTAAAGAGTCTCTTCCCTAACCAAAAGAAAAGAGAGAACAGATAAATCAGAATCTTGTCAAATGGGGTGTAGCAAGCCTATCTTATTTTCCAGAAACAGAGGCCCATTGTTTACATAGAGACATAATCTACACTCCACTTGTTGACTAAATAGAATGAGTAAAAAAAACAGAAATGGACCCTCCACTGAAGGATCGATAATGTTAACAAGGACACACTTCTTAACCACTTTATTCCACTAAGAAAACACATCTTAATCACTTTCCATACTTCTGCCACAAAACTAATGGAACCAAACAGTGGCTTCATTATTTAACAGCTCTGTGAACTGAACTATATGGTACCAGAGAATGATTTTAGCCTTGAAACTGAAAGACAATGTAAGAAAATACTAAAACCTCACCTGGACAGACTGTATCCCACTTTGTATTAATGCAATGCTGTTTGATTTCTCTTGAATAATCTTCTCCATCTGTTTAATACTTTCATCCTTTTCTTTCAGTTCACGGTTTTTCTCATCAAGGCTTGATTCTTCAACAACATGAGAATAGGAACGTCATGAAAATAGACAAAATAATGAACTGAAATAGTAGCCAATTATGTAAAACAAAGTTTCAAGTTAGTTAGTGCACTTACTACATTATCGATCATTTGAGTTCTCTATTAATTATTTTGTTATATAAGACATACTATCTCAGGTCTAGAATCATTGAATCTGGGAGCACCTCAGTGGACTAACCTATTTTATCAAAATGTTGACACTACAAATATAATGGGGAGTCAGGATTGAGTTCTATTGCAGAAGAGGAATGCAGGACTAACTCGTACTACAAATAATTCTTCTTTCAATTGCATCTTTACGGCTTAACCCTCTTCGGGACTCTGAGAAACCGAATGAAACTAACTGAACACTCTGCAGTTTGCAATTGGTTTCCAGAAAAGAAAAAACTTTGCTCCATCCATACCAAAACACTAGAAAAAAACTTCAATCCATATATTCCTTCTACTGGATTTTCACATTTTCAAATCCCAATGTAAGGAAAACGCGCAATAGTAAAAAATATTTTATTTTCCTACAACCTCCAAGTAACAAAATGTACAGAACATACGATTATTTTACTTATAACAAAAAGGAAAAACAATATTACAAACCCAATGCCGTATAAAAATCTGATATATGGAATTGTATATTCACTATACATTCAATTCATTAAGACCACGGGACTATTATTCCCATTCAATATTCATTCACCCAAAAAACAAAAAAAAATTATGATTGCAACAACCAAGCGTAAAATTTAAAATTTTGAAGTTGATTTTTATTTTTTCCGCTTCGTACATTTTCTCAGAAAGCAAACAAACCCAGAAAGTACATGAGAATGAAGGTGTGAAAATGATCACCTAGAAGTGAAACCTTCAATTGGAGTAACTCAAGTTTCAGTTTCAGAGACGAACCAGCAACCTCTGGAGCAGAAGCGGAAGCGCCGTCGTTTGGAAGCGGTGGGTCTGCAGTAATTCTGCTGAATAATAGGGATAAGAATATGGAGAAGACCAAAATCTTAGAGGTTGCCATGAGGGAATTTGGACAACCAAGAGTGCAGTGATCACTGATGAAAGAAAGAAACAAACGCTTTTCCAAGTGAGAGTCTCAGAGGCGCTCAAAACTTGAAAATTTATACCAAGTAAGTTGGCCCATTGTACAATGTACTAGGTGCAAATAAATAGTGTTTTACTAATAACCACATACTTGTCTATGGTATAAGTGGATACCTATTGATACTATACCGTGAAAGTGAGAATTACTAATTTTGTCGTCCAACTATGTTATATATGGAGAAGGATTACACCATTGCGATTTCTGTGTGCAAATTGAAGGGGTGTTCAAGATTCCTTTTTTTATTATTCTTTCTTTCTCCTCTTTCTCTTGTTTCCATGTGTTTAGTTTAGGCCACAAATTTTTATTTATAAAGATTATGCTATTATTCTTGCCTCTCACTTTGGATTTTAGATAGTTTCCTTGCTATCTTTTGTACTCTTTTAGGGTGATTCTATTTTATAGAGCATTTGCTAAAAAAAGAAAAAAAAGAAAAAGGTTTACACCATAATTTTTTGATTAATTCTTTTGCCACCCAAATTATTTTATGAATCTCATTTTATGTACAAAACATCTGGGCCTCCAAATTTTTTTAAGCCCACTCATAAAAGAAAAACCAAAACAGGCCCTTTACTTATTCATATGTCACTTTTTGAAAAATAAAGGCCTTTTGACAAAAGAAAATAAGAAAATGGGCTTCTTTTTGTTTCAATTCCCTACCCAATCTTATAAAACATATACTTTCACATAATATTAGTCTCTTCACAAGTGCTTCCGTGCATGCGATATGCGTTTTTTAAAAGTTTTTAAATTGATTTTAGAATTAAAATAGATAATTGGTAGTTGTGTTCCATAAAAATAAGATTCATGATCTGATTTTTCTTTTAATTTTAATTTTTTTAATATTAAAAAGTATGAATTTACCATATTATCTTAATTTAATTAATAATTTCAATTCTTAATGTTTAAATTAACCAAGTGTATTTTATGGTATTTTGAATGTTTTACAATTCTCTCCCTTTGCTATATATATAGATTAAATCTAGAAAAAAAGGGGTTCCAACGTGCTGTTGATACACCACCATTAATTAATTCATCGATTATTGATACCATGTTGATCCAAGTGAGAGTCTCAGAGGCGCTCAAAACTTGAAAATTTATACCAAGTAGGCCCATTGTACAATGTACTAGGTACAACTAAATAGTGTTTTACTAATAACCAAAAATTATAGTCACATATTTGTCTACGTGTTGTAATGTAAGTGGATACTTATTGATATTATACTATGAAAATGAAAATGACTAACTTTGTCGTCCAACTATATTATATATGGAGAAGGATTACATCATTACGATTTCTGTGTGCAAATTAAATGGGTGTCCAAGATTCCTCTTTTATTATTATTATTATTTTTTCTCTCTTTCTCTTGTTTCCATGTGTTTGGTTCAGTCCACAATTTTTTTTTAAGATTATGTTATTGTCCCTACCTCTCACATTTGAGTTTTAAATAGTTTTCTTGTTATCTTTTATACTCTTTTAGGGTGCTTATATTTTATAGAGCATTTGCTCCAACAAAAAACAGGATTACACCATAATTTTGGATTAATTATTATTTTGCCACCCAAATTATTTTATGAATCTCATTTTATGTCATGAACCTTTTCTTTTATAATGTTTTTCCCCTTAAATTTTCATGTCTTACCATTCTCGCCTTTTGCTTTATATATATAAATGAAATAATATCATAAGCCTATAAATCATTTTTTTAAATCTATCTAAATATAAGAAGAAGTGAAAAAAAATAAAAAATAAAAAATAGGTAAAATTCAATCAATATTTTAAATTTGCTATTGGGTTTATTTTCTTCTGGCCTACTCAATAGTTTTTCATCTCCTATTAGTTTTAGAGCAATAAGGTAGGTCCATGTTTTATGGGCTGGATTGACCATTTTGCCTTTAGTTTGCAAAAATTGACTTTCTATAAAAGTAACATTTGGAGAATTGGGGGAGTTGAATTTAGAGCATCCATAATGGGCTTCATAAACCACATTCTTAGACAAATTTTAGGGAGGAATTGTAAAAATACAACTCCAACCATACTCCCTATTCAGCTCCTAAAATAGGGAGACCTCTAGGAGTTCCTAAATCCGAAGAGAGAGAAAGGACTCCCCATGCTGCTTTATTTAATGAGTATTTCAAACCTTTGTTTAATGCTAACTATTTTTTTATTTTATTTTTTAATAGAGATGGACCAATCAAAAAAGAGTTATAGCATTTCTGACTTCCTAAACTAGAGAGCACGATTGAAGTTTAAATTTTATAGAGAGCTCCTAAAATAACTTTTATATGTTTTTAGCTAAAATTTAACTAAAAAATAGAGAGCATGATTGTGGATTGTCTTAGCATCTAGGATGCAATCAGGATAAATGCTCTTAACTACTTGAGTTATAAGTCCCTGACATTTTTAAAAGTTATTTTCTACCTATCTAGAACATGTTTCTACCTTCAGGCTTGAATATTCATTTCTTTTGCTGCATTATCTATGAGATTTCTAAGAAATTTGTGTGAGATCTTTCCACAAAGAAGCTCTTAGTGGAGATGTATCGAACAGGACCTTGGCGAGAAATCTCTGTGGCTGAAAACTCCCTTTCGAGATTGTGTCGTGACTAGCAAAACCCTCAGCGAGCTGTCGAATGGATTACTTCTTCGAAGGAAAGATAACGTTGAAAAGCTATTACTTCTACTCCTAAAGTAGTAAAATTTGATAAAGAAAGCGTGATGTGCATGGATAAAATTCGATTGTGCGACCTGATGAGTCGATTTTATATTATATATTTAACCTCATTCTTAGTATATTTTGGTTAATATGTTGGAAGAATTTTGATACTTTGAATTATATTTCCAATATAGGACTTTCGACTTCCTCTGGAGCAAAACATAATCAAATGGACGAATTTTGGAGTAATTCCAGTTGGAGGACGTACGTGAGTCACTTAGCTTGATCGTATCAAAATATCAGACTTTTCCATCAAGCGATGATTTCCTGGCGAATAAATGAAGGAGCAGTGCGCTATGCTGGAATAGTGACGTTTTGGGCTTTTATTGCGATTTTGGAGCCCAAGATGACCTCGGATGGGTTCGTGGCCTTCTGGAGAAGTGTTCGGAATATTTTTATCTTTAAAACGAGCTATCTTGGGCCAGATTTGGGGGAGATTTGAGACTAAAACGTGGCTGGGCAGATTATGGGCAGATTCTCCTAATCCAATTTGGACTTTATTTCCTAGTCTTATTTACTTTAACTTAGTTTCCTTGTGGGGATTGGGTAGCTAGGTTTTAGGAGGTATTTAAGCTCCTTTTCACAGCAATTTAGGGATCTCCTTTTAGAACTTCTTTTTGGCTTTGGGAGCAATTGCTAGGGTTTTGGATTTTCGCTACTTTCAGGTGTTTTCATTCTTACTCATTCGAATGATATTTTATTGGATTTCAATTATGATTATGTGTAACTAATTCCTTTTGCTAGGGTGAGGCCGTAAGCCTTAGCATGAATATGTAGTTTTATTAATTTGCTTATGAATGGATGCATGTTTGCTTTGAATTATTAATCACTGTGTTTAAAACTATCTATCTATTTTAATGATTGATCACCATTAGGATATGTAGACAAGTAATTTGATGCAATTTCTGTTGGAACATCACCCTGAAATTGAGGAGGGCTTCTTGTGATTAGTAATTGTAAGTTCACTTAAGGCGAACATCACGCTCTTAAGGGTTGCATGGTTTTTCAAAGGGTTTTCCCAAAACTTAATGAGTCTTGCATGTTTATATTTGATCTGAACATCACAGACGGATTGCATGTTAGATATACGTTTTCGCTTGAACATCACAAGGAAAATATGCATTAGGAAAACCTAACCTTCAAAGCATATATGTGGAAATTCATAAGTAATTGATAGAATTGCATAGGATTGCGACGGTGTTGGCTAAACCCTAGTTTTCTCTAAATTGTTAGTCTTTAAAAAGAAATCGTTTTTCTTCTTTGCTGTTATTATTTCCCAACTTTCAGATTTCTTTTACTGTTAGTTTAATCTTTACAAATTCATAAACTTCAAATCTTTGATAAAATCTATTTTAGTTATTAATTAAGAGTTAGTTTAATTACAGATTAGTCAAACAATCTTTGGGGACAACGACCTTGCATGAGCATTTATACTACAATTACCTTGTATTCTTGCAAGTATTTTCAGTGATTTTAACCCTGTTTGCGCAGGTACTAAAAATCCTATCACGACCCCTTCTATGTTCTTGAAAACTTGTATTTATAGGGTTCATTTCCTTGGATTAAAATCCTTTTTAGTAAAAAAGAGACTAAAACACAAATTTCACAATGGTTTTTCACCAAAGCATCTTAGCATTAACCTTACCAATTGATCTAAATGATACTGTTAGTGAGCAGGTAGCAACCTCTGGACATTTACAACTAATGAATAAGAAATTCATATGCGAATTCCACATCTCGTATGTCATGGCATTGCATGCAATATATAGCCACAGAAAGTTGAAGAAAAAATGAGGAGAGAAATGAACATATATTCTGTGTACACGTTGAACCCACTCTCAGAGACATGAACATGTGAGTGCCATGCATTCTTATGCCTTGCCATCCAAAAAGTTAAAAGAGAGTTGTTTGAATGTATCTCTTTGACACCGCAATATCGTTATCTCTTCTGGTCAGCACTGATCAGATTTGGGAATATGGTTGACATGCTGCATGGGAGATGATATTTTGCAGAATATAGAATCTGATTGGAGGTCTTGAAATTTGAGAGTACGTTGGTTTGGGACACCTTATATCAATGAGAAACACAATAATTTTGTTAAGAATGGCAACTACGTTGGTTTCTCAAAAGAAGGTTTCTATAGTGAAAATAAAATTGATGCCCTAATAAGACTTTTATTTATTTATTAAAACAAAGTGTTTGACTGGTTTTTTTGATCAATAGGGTTGAGTTTGGAGGGGTTCGAACTTGGAACCCCTTCTAACATTGGAAAGAGAAGTACGTACCATGGCTATATAAAAGCCTTTAGATTTTTAATTAAGTTTAAGAAGCAATTTCGTTATAAAATTTTGCAGGTGATCATTCTTTTGATTTAAATGCACATATAAAAATCCTCTGCCATCTTATTAGGACCAAAGTTCTGACAAAGTTTAGTGAAATTGCACATTATTCTTTCTAAAAAGTCGGGTAAAACATGAGCATGTTGGGTGCCATACTGCCATGCTATATGTTGACGCTCAAAAATGGTTCGGCACTTTTGAGGCCAACTTAGTGATGAGGTGTGATAGATGATGGGTGAAGGTGAGGACCTTCACCAAGTGTGTGAGGATTGGAGCAAGTGATAAACATACAGAAGACAAGATATACGTGGTTCACCCTTAATGAATGGGCTACGTCCACGGAGAAGTGTATTCTCATTATTATAATATTGTGTATTTACATTTGTACATGGGGTTGGACCCAAATATAAAAGTAAGAAAGGAGAGGCCATGACTAAATATCAAGCCCAGCCCAAGGATCCTTTTCTAAGGGGAGAGTGGTCTCCTTTTATAGGTGATGGGGAGCATTCACTTCTTGTAATATTCCAATGTGGGACTCTTTGCTTTGTCTAGAGTTGCTTCTAGTTGCTTGGTCAAATATGGTATAAACAGAAGTCCCCCAAGTTCTCAAGCAAGGAGGTACTCCTTGGTTGAGGACTTGCAATTTTCAATGCATTGACCGAGCAACACCTTAGTCTTCTTCCAAGTAGTGTAGTGTCGATGGTGCTGAATGATGACGGGGTGCCGAAGGCGTCGTTCTCGTCGGATGATGGCAGGGTGCCGAAGGTGATGACGGGGTGCCGAAGGCATCGCTCTCGTCGGATGATGACAGGGCGCCGAAGGCAGCGCTATGTCAAATGATGACGAGGTACCGAAGGCATCGCTTCTTGTCGGCTGATGGCGGGGTGCCGAAGGTGATGATGGGGTGCCGAAGGCATCGCTCTCGTCGGATGATGACAGGGTGCTGAAGACATCTCTCTTGTCAAACGATGACAGGGTGCCGAAGGCATCGCTTGTCAAATGATGACGGGTGCCGAAGGCATCGCTCTCGTCGGCTGATGGCAGGGTGCCGAAGGTGATGATGGGGTGCCGAAGGCACCGCTCTCGTCGGATGATGACAGGGTGCCGAAGGCATCTCTCTTGTCAAACGATGACAGGGTGTCGAAGGCATCGCTTGTCAAATGATGACGGGGTGCCGAAGGCATCTCTCTTGTCAAATGATGACGGGGTGCCGAAGGCATCGCTTGTCAAATGATGACGGGGTGCCGAAGGCATCGCTCTCGTCTAATAATGACAGGGTGCCGAAGGCAACGCTTTGTCAGATGATGACGGGATGCCGAAGGCATCGTTCTCGTCTAATGATGACAGGGTGCCGAAGGCATCGCTCATGTCAAATGACGGGTGCCGAAGGCATCGCTCTCGTCTAATAATGACAGGGTGCCGAAGGTAACGCTTTGTCAGATGATGACGGGGTGCCGAAGGCATCGTTCTCGTCGGATGATGACAGGGTGCCGTAGGCATTGCTCGTGTCAAATGACGGGTGCCGAAGGCATCACTCTCGTCTTGTAGAAAAAGCTTACCAATGTTTATTGCCGATGGCTAATAGTCTTGGGTTTTTTCTTTTGGAGTATATACCGATGATCTTTTCCAATAATTATTGCCGATGGCTAATAATTTTGGGTTTCTTTCTTTTGTTTTTGGTTGTGTTGTTATGAACGCCAAATGCTATAAGTGGGCCTTTGAAATTTAGTGATTCGGCAAGGGAGCAACTCGTGGGCCTCCAGAGGTGTGTCTTGACTTCGATATGGCCCTTGCCGTTCGGCAAGGGTAGCTTGGAGAAGGGAGTTTCGTGAAGTCAAGGTGCTGGGCCCGTTTGTTTTTGGCGTGAGGCCTTGGGCGGCATGGCCTAGGATTTTTAGAAGGTGAGAGAGCAGAGTCTCTTTATCAGACCTGCCGTTCGGCAGTTTGTGTACAAGAAGGCAAAATGTCTTAGTTGCTTTCGGCAAGGTTGCCGATCTGCAAGGGTGATTTAGAAATATTGGAGCTGGGTTCTTGCCGAGTCCCCTGGTGTTTCCACTTGAGTGTGTTTGAAGTTGGACCTTCGGCATCATGTTTTTTGTGAGCTCCTTTGCTGCCACAAAGCCCTTGCCGTTCGGCAAGGGGTGGATTGAAATCTCTTTAGGAGCCTGTGGTGTCTTCGGCAGATTGGGTTTGTTTTCGAAACCACTGGTTCAGCAGTACCATATATGCCGTTCGGCAAAGTCTGCCAACAACCTCTGCTTTGGTAAGTCAGCCTCATGCGATAGTGGTGTCGGCAAGATGACCAAGGCGGTTGTGCTGGGCAAGGTGAGCCGATTCGGGTTGTCGTGCCTCCGGAGTCTGTGCGCAACCCTTGCCGTTCGGCAAGGGTGTTCTGAGAGAGATTTTCAAAGCCTCCGTGTTCCTGTGGCACGTAAGCTGGGTTCGTCGAGGCGAGGCTGGTTCGGCAGCAATCTCATAACCACCTAAAATCCTTTGTACAACTTTCGCCGTTCGGTGAGGAGCTGGGAGGTCGTGACTGGAGAGTGACTGCCCACGGCTTCAGCAGGATGTTAATCTTCGCCAGGGAGCCGTGAAGGTTGTCGAGCTGGGTTTACGGTTTTGAAAAGCTTGGCCCTTGTCGTTCGACAATGGTGGAGAGGAGGCTTCGTGGTCACAGCCTCGGCACGACGTGGTTCGAAGGAGAGGTCGAGTCTTCCATTGATTCCGGCGTGAAGTCACGGTGAGGCCCTGGTGAGACTTGACCGTCCCTCTTCCTTCGGCAGGCAAGACTTGGTGGTTCCGATGTGATTTGAGCAGATTTCGCAAGCTCCCTGTTTCGTCACGACCCTTGCCGTTCGGCAAGGGTGTTGAGAAGTTTCTCGAGGGTTTGTATGCACAGCTCCGGTAGAGTGGCCAGGAGGCTGGTTTCGTGGAGGCACCTTGATTTTTGGAAGGAGCCATCTTGCAGTCCCCATTGCTTCCGCACAACCCTTGCCGAACGGCAAGGGTGGATTGAGTAAAATTTTGGGGCTGGGCTCTTGGAGCTAGGTCCATTGATGTCCGAGTGTTCATTTGGTAGTCAAGCACCGAATTGTATGGAAGACTGTGAGGCTGGTTTGGTGACGGACAATTTTGACTTCCAAAGGTGTAGTACCATTCGTGCTGGTTCGGCAGCACAAGACCTACCGTTGGGCTGTTGTCCCTTGGGTTGGTTTTTGCTCGAGATTTTGAAGCTGGGTTTGGCGAGATGCATTCTTGAAGGAGGTAGGATCGGCAAGGTTTGTGTGCGTGGACCGGGTCTCAGAAGCTGCAGCAGGAACTGGGCCGCACGAGCTGGGTCTGTGTAGTGTCGGTACCGTCGTCTGCTAGCACCTTCTTCAGTTCCAAACCGATATTAATTGCTTTACCGAACGGTAAGGCATCCTCCACAAGCTTTGGGTGTCTTGAGAGGTTTCTCCTTACTTCCAACAAGGGTGCTGGGTGTCTTCGCGAGTGCTTCAGTTTTGGATTTTGGGATTGTGGCTGTTCGCATGTTGTAGTTGGCCTTTGTTTTGAGATGCCAATTCAGGGAACGACATGCAACTTTTTATCATATTTCTCTTTGATAGCCACTGATTTGAAGGTGGGTGTGTAGAGAACTGTAGGAGATATTGGCATGAATACTCCTTGCCATGTGTCGTAGTGCATATGCTAGTGCATGTAAAGCCATCCAAAGTTGGGCAATATTCTGGACCACAAATAAGCCTGATAAGATCTTAATAAAATAACAATAAGATAAAAAAAAGATAAGGACTATTCCACTTATCTTTTTTTAGAGAAGGATGATCGCGATGTGCTCATATTGATATCCTTTTGTATGGTGACCGATAAAACCAGAGGGGTAGATTTGGGTTTGTGCTTTGCCATTCTGATATACCATCCATTAGAGAGCTTCTGTCCAGCATGGTGGCTTGACCCAACGGTGGCCCTGTGCCATTTTGCTATGGTAAAAACCGGTTCTGCACTTGGGACTGCCTGAGGTGCTATTAGCTTGCCATTTTGGCAATTTTGGGGTTGGATGGGAGGTCTTTGACTAATCCATGGCCCAGGGTGTCCTGCGGTACCGAACGGTAAGGCCATGTAAATTGCTCCAGACCTTCCAATATGGAAAATAGGACAAAATAGCATTAAAATGATAACAAATGGAGGCTATGCCACCGATTGAGCCATTTGAATAATATATGCATGCATTGAATTGCATGCCATGCAAAATGAGAGTCAGTGTCTGATTGACTTCTCCTTGAAATGTCATCTTCTGCTAATGTTACTTCAGCCATTCATGGTTACTCCAACATTAGATTGCCGTTCGACAAGTTAGGAGATGCTGATTGCAGGGGTGCCGAAGGGCACTGAAAAAGGGGAGAATGACAGAAGCTTTTTGTGTCGATTCCCACAGACGGCGCCAAACTGTTGACGCTCAAAAATGGTTCGGCACTTTTGAGGCCAACTTAGTGATGAGGTGTGATAGATGATGGGTGAAGGTGAGGACCTTCACCAAGTGTGTGAGGATTGGAGCAAGCGATAAACATACAGAAGACAAGATATACGTGGTTCACCCTTAATGAATGGGCTACGTCCACGGAGAAGTGTATTCTCATTATTATAATATTGTGTATTTACATTTGTACATGGGGTTGGACCCAAATATAAAAGTAAGAAAGGATGAGGCCATGACTAAATATCAAGCCCAGCCCAAGGATCCTTTTCTAAGGGGAGAGTGGTCTCCTTTTATAGGTGATGGGGAGCATTCACTTCTTGTAATATTCCAATGTGGGACTCTTTGCTTTGTCTAGAGTTGCTTCTAGTTGCTTGGTCAAATATGGTATAAACACTATCCAAATTGTAACAAAAAAGACAATGTAATATATATGATATATCTCCAGATCGACCTCTACCTCATCACCTGGGTCAGCGCACTTGTGTATCGAAATTAGATTTGGAAATGGTTGACATGCTGGTAAATAATTGTAGAATATAGCATCTGATTAACACTACAAGAAAACCAAGTTTTTACCATTTAAGGCGCACTTGTGTACCAAGTTTGACTCACTCTCATTATAATGATGTGAGGATTGTCAAACTTTGTTTTTCTCTAAATATTTTATGTTGTACAGGATAAGTATACGAGTTATATGTCTTGTGTTACACATATATAATTGTGTCCGATCGTGTTCGTGTAGATGTATACTCTTGATCACACGAAAACGAATTCTCACCCTACATATTTTTAGTGGTTATGTACCATGTCGTCAAGGATATACATTTAAAGCTACATTATATTAGCAGTGAATTCTTTGCGGATAGCTCAAGATTATGTGTTAGTAGTCCCGTGACCCTGCTCCACGCAGCATCTTAAGAAAATACGTGACTTGGAAGCTGCTGGTCTTGCAAAATTAATCACAACATCATGTATTAATAGTGGCCAAAGTCCCGATCATGATACAATCCTTAGCAAACACTTTAATAAGATTTAAATAGAATATGATTCGGGGCACTACTGTACGTAGTGTCTTTGTAGAAAACCCACATAAAGAAATAGAGAAAATCGAACTTATCCTCTGCAGAGACAGAGATGCCTTATCATGCCACAACTACATGCATGCATGACTCCCACTCAACTCAAGCACTCAATCTGAACAAGTCAACGCCCTTCTTTTCTTTCCAACTATATATAGAAGGAAAATGATGTAAAATATGAGCTTCCCATAAAAAAAGGTACATATATTCCAAAAGTGGAAGAGCTTTAACTGTCACACGATGGAATAGAATCATACCTTTAATTTTTGAGGTATGAGTTGTCTGCATGCAGTCTATGGCTATAAATAGGATGACAATGCTGCATTATGTAAATGAACTGAAGTGGTTCAGATTAATAAAAATACCATTTGTTCAAGAGTCTTGCATGAGGAGATGGAAAGTAGATATGAGCCAAGGATGACTTGCCAAAGCATATGGCCTTTCCACTTGTTTATCTTCTGGCAAGCTGTCCTTGGTTCACGTTTGCTCTCTTTTCTCTCATGTGAGATTCAAGGACTAACGCCTTCTTTTCTCTCATGTGAGATTCAAGGACTAACGCCTACAACTGGAGAGGGGGAGAAGAATTTACTTTATAATTGTGATTCTAATGCAAATTTTTGCTTGTGTTTTCTGTCTGCAGCAACTGGAGGAGTTAAATCATAACGTGTTTCCGCGATTTCCCTTTTGTGAGAGCCTTGTGGTTGATAAAATCGTAGCATTCAACACAAAACTAATTGAAATTGGAGGAGAAATTATAAGCTCAGTAAGGCGCATGACTTTACATCTCTCCTGTGGGATACGCCCCCCTCAACACACTCATTGACATCCCAGCCATTGAGCATGACATTGTTCTTATGCAGAACCCTCAATCCTGGACATATAAATTTCATGCACTCCTGTTGACATATAAGTTCATCTTTATTTTACTTTTGGTAAACATAATTTGATGTTATTTATTTATTTATTTTATTCAAATAGTTCTGATCACATCTCAGACTTCTGTGCGTTTCCTGAAGTCCCAATTATTTCAAGATTTTTTTTTTGGTGCTATGACACCGCAAATTTCTAACATATTCCTTATGGAGTGTCTTTGTAGGCTTACGAGTGTGTAGAGAAGGCTAGAGAAAAGAAGTCCAGTAGTCTTTCTCGCTTACAGATGCAGAGAGTATGGCTGCAATGGCATCTATTTGGGTCAGGGCATTCAGACGATGATGATTTGCAGGGAAATCTAATTACTTTATACCTTGCTTCAGCTCCATATTTTATCCCTACCACAAAATTTTCCTTCAATTATTAACTAAATATCTTGTCTACAAAACTACTAACAATACATGTAAAAATTGAGATTAGATAAAAACACACACACAAATTTTTTTTGCATACATACATACATACATGTATATTAATTGTTGCTACTTGGTAAAATTATTTGGGTAAAATTTTCCTTCCAAATCTGATTAGGGGAACAAACTCAGGTCCATATCAGAAGATGTTTGGGCCCATTTCACATCCCCTGCAGGGAATAAAGAGAACTTTTATAGGGATGGGTTCAAATTGATGTAGATTTTCGAACACAAGTATTCAAAAATCACAAATTAAATTACTTGCAAGTACACAAATCAATAATAGTATGGAGATATGTAAGTACTAGGTCGAATCCACAAGGACTGATAAAAATAACTTAATTAATTAAATCACACTAAACCCAATTAAACGAACGATTAATTGATTTGAGTGATGAATTCAAGAAAACTTAAATTGCAAGAATTAAAGAAAGAAAAATAAAACACACAACAAAGATAGGTTTAAAAGAAAAAGATAGTAGGGTTATACAACGAAACAATAAACTCCTAATTACACAAGATTTGTACAAAAGAGAAAGAAATAAAATCCTAATAAAATAATCTCTCAATCAAACTAGGATCTCGCCAACAATAAAATATTGAACCCTAGTTTATATCTTTCTCAGGGAAAGTATATACAGATTTAGGGCTCGTTTGGAAGTGATTTTAGATAGGCCAATAATCATTTCTACGAAGAATCACTTTTCCATATAATCATTTTAAGTGATTTGAAGTGATTTTATGAAGAAGCACATGAGATGTGCTTTTCCCCAAAATCACTTAGTGATCATATGGAGAATTATGTGGGAGATGCTTCTCCTCAGAAGTGATTTTGGATGGCCAAAATCACTCCTAAATGAGTCCTTAGGGATACATAGAAAAGCAGTAGAAAAAAATATTATTCATATTAGATTGACTAATCACATTGGACCAGACAACAGAAAAATAAAATACAGTAAACCGAACAGACTAATAACATTAGCCCTACTTGTGGGTGAGTTTTAACATATATTATTTTTATTCAATAATATGTGAGAATTATGTGTATAATACGTGAGTTTTATGTATATTATTAAATTTTTTATAAAAAACAATATGTGTATTTAACATGAAAAATATGTATGTACATGTAATATATGAGTATTGTAAGTTTGATTTTTAAAAAACGTGAATTTTACCGAGTCTTAAGACGTGTACAAAACATGGATTTATTATTAAAAAATACATGCGTACGTGTATAATATAGTATTAAATGTGAAAGTGCTAAATTCTTTATATGGGTAATAACTATGGAAATTAAAAATCCAAAAGGGGACAATAGAGACTCAGGTACTGGCCTAATCGTAATGGATAATGCTCTAAACCATTCTCATCAATAAATGAAAATAGGGGAAAATTTAAAAGAAAAAAAGGATCCCAATATATACATAAAGAGTATAGTCGATCGGCTATATTATTTATTAAAAAAATTATAAAGCAAAAGAGCCTCGTAAGGCAGCACAGCTATGCTATTTAACAAAATAAAAATAAAAAGGGGGAGTTAGCCGATCGGCTGTACTATTTTATTTAAAAAATGGAAAAAGCCCAGTACGGCCGTGCGGCGATACTATTTTTTAAAATTATACAAACCACGTATAGCCGCGCGGCTATACTATCTTTGATAAATAAAAAAATAAAAAAAGCCCAGTACAGTTGCGTTTTAAAAAACAACCCGAGTATAGCCACCTGGCTATACGATTTAAAAGGAAAAATAAAACAGGGCCTGCCTAGTGCTTATGTGTGCACGTGTCAAAAACTGTATAGCCGTTCGGCGATACTATTTTATTTTTTTAAAAAAAAGTGGTATAATTAATTAAAATTTTCTAATATATATTATTTTTATTCAATAATATGTGTGAATTATGTGTATAATACATAAATTTTGTGTGTACTACTGAAAATTTTATAAAAAAATATGTGTTTTAAACATGAAAAATATGTACGTACATGTACAATACGAGTATTGTAAGTTTGCTTTTTAAAAAACATGAATTTTACCGAGTCTTTAAGACATGTACAAAACATTGATCTATATATTATTGAAAAATATGTGCTTACTTGTATAATACAATTAAACATGAAAGTGTTATTGTTTTAAATTCATGTTTTCTATTGTTCCGCGAACCATTCTTGCTCCCACAACCTCCGAGAAGATAAAGTACCAAATGACCAGTGGATGGATCCCTTCAGTGCATTGCACAACTTATTTCACTTTCAATGCACATCTAGAAGAAAGATGGCAAGTTGTGCCATTTTCTTCCCATGCTTGGTATGTGAGTAAGTTATCCTTCCAAACATCTCACACAGGCCCTTTCCTTGTTTAAGAATCTATTCTGAGGACAGCAATCAAAAATTTAGCCCATCCCTATTATATGTTTCTTTATTCGATGCAGTGGATGTGAAGTTGGGCCCAAAGATCATGTGCGGAGCCTGAGTTTCTTCTGCTAATCAGATGAGGCAAAAAGGTTGCAAAAAATATTAGAATATTGGTTATGGCCTTTGGGAGGCATAATCATATCCACACTGCAAAGTGTTTTCTTTTTCTTTTTCTTTTCTTTACTGTAAAGCTGGTTTCCGTACTGTGAATCATTTCTGCCTATATAATTAGAAGCAAATGCATTACTGTATATCAATATCAGAGATACAGAGATACATCTTTTCTTTACTGTATATCAATATCAGAGATACATCTGTGAATGTGAGGGAGAAAAAAATTCAATAACTGTAGATCGTTTGTATATGTAGCCATTAATTCTTTTGTGCAGTCTCAGAGTGTTCACATGAAGCACAAGAGATTGGATTGCAGCCAAGGATGACTTGCCGGTATTTACAGTACTCTTGCTTTATGCAGCTGAGGTTTGCCGGCAAGTTGTCTTTGGCTACATTTTGCGCTCTTCTTCTCATGTCAGCCTCTGAGACTTGGGATTGTTTTAGTTCTATCAGGGGAGAGTGGAAGCGTAAATACTCTTTAATTACTTGAGCTACAAATTTCTTGTATTTTTGTGTGTGTAGAATTCAGTTATTTACTCAATTTTTTTAAGAGGAAGAAGTTTATTTCCGTCACCAAACTATAAGAAAGGTCCTCTCTGATCCCAATTAATGAGCAAAACTCACTTTTTTATTTTTTTTATTTTTGTTAGAACAGATGTCAAGATCAAGAGCATTTCAATTATTGGTGGTGTTGATGGAACTTTAATTTTTTCTACCTAAGGTCTGGATTTCTTATATTGGTGTAGTTCGAACAAAACAAATATCGAAACAGTCTTTGATAGGTGTTCAATGTTCACTTCATCGCATTTTTGCAATGGAAGATGTTGGTTTAGTTGAGGCTCATGTAATCTCTCTTAATATCAAAAACAAAAAACAAATCCATGTTTTTACCCTAAGATGACACTTCCCAAGTGAGCATCAATCTACATAAGAAAAATGATGGGTTAGGTTTAAAGTCACATACTCAAAAGTTTTCATAACTTACTTCCAATTGTTGTTGCCTCCATTATAAGAATATAATTGCACAATGTGCTTTGCATATGCAACCCCTGTTCAATGAAGAACATGACGGCAGTGAATATGAACTACATGAAATGAAAATCAGCAACTACACACCATTTAAGTATGAGAACATTCTCACCAAATATAGAACCATCAGGACTCCATCGGATATGATTAACAGATGCATATGAATCTTTGACCAGAGCTTCCTGAAATAATTGACATTGGTTCAAATTTCGGATCATATCAGTAAGGTTGAAAGAGTAGTGCATAATCCAGAAGCGACGCACCTTTAAGGCCATCGGGCCTGCGTCAAGATTCCAGACTCTAAAATTTCTCGAAAGCAACTTTTCCCCGGAACTAACATCCCATGGTGGTCCTATGTCTCCAACACAAGTTCCAACTGAAGAATCACATTAGCAGGATTCATGAGTGAACTATCAAAAGTAGTTACCGCACACGATCATCCTAAAAAGACAGGAAATTTATAATGATGGGAGAAAAAAAAAAAAAGAACATAGTTTCTCATTACTTAACATGGAAGAATTGTCTGCCAAGTGGGATGAAAATCCATGCTCATTGGAGATGAGCCTTCATGTAGTGTCAGGCAACAGTAGTGGGCAAACCATTGGGTATGGCACATGTGACTTTGGCCAGGATCAGTAACAGTTGATTTTAACTAAACAAATGAAAGAAGACCAAGGTCAAGAAACACAAGTTCTATTATGTAATTCTGTACATAAATTTGATTCAGATTACCTCATCCAAAATCGGAAAGAACATTTTTTTGGCCAAGCATGGATAGTCAATGACCTCTATAGCTGTAGCCACAAAAATGTAACCAAAAGTTAATAATAACAACTATGCAATGTGTAAAATGACGACACACTTCAAACATAAATTAGAGGGTACCAGTACCCAACAACATCCCTTGAAGAACTAAAATAAAATACCTAGGCTCTTTGCAGCATTGAGAGATACTGCTCCTGGAGAAAGCGCACCTTGTGTTACAGATAAACTTTTGGCTCAGCAGAAGAAGTTGCAAGTGGATTTGATGTTGCTTGTGAAGGCTAAATACATAAGGTTAGAGCAATCTTAGAAGAAACCAGAAAGACTAAACAAAATCTTGTTTAAAACAAGAAAAAGAAAATCAGCTAGTGTGCTGATGAGCAGGAAACATATTGGTTAATGAGGACCAATAAGAAAAGAATTTCAGTTTACCAGAACATATCTTACTTGCAAACTGTTCCCAGTCAATAGAGACAAAGACAAACAGTCCTGCCAAACAAACATGATCAATGAAAAGGGTTTTAATAACTGGATTTGGACAAAAATCAGTAAGTGTAGACACCGAGCAGGATCATTGGTTAATGAGGACAAATACTTAGGAAAAATAAATTTATGTCACCAGAACATATCTTACTTCCAAATTGTTTTCAATTGGTAGAGGCAAAGGAACATCTTCCTGTGGTTCACAAACATGATCAACGAAAAGAGTATTAATGACTGGATTTGGACGAGAGTTTTTACACTGTTTATGTTGCCAATTCAAGCTGTCAAGTTAAACACACAAGTCAGTCTCTCTCCCAATTACAAAAACCAGAAAGTGACTAAATCTTTTACTAAATATGAGAATAACAAGTACTCTCTCTCTCACACAAACGCACACACACATATGTATGAACATATGCAATCACAAAATAGAAAGGAATACCAAAACTAGGAGGAAGCATTACCTTTGGTTAATGAGATTATGTAATCTACGACTTTTGATGCTAGGATGCTTCAGTTTGCCACGGAAAACTGGATTTGCCTCAGTTATTTGCCTGAGTTCTTTCATCATAGTCTTCCTCATAGACTTTATATCTCCACATATAGAGATTGCCTTATGATCCCTGTTGTATTGAACCCATACACATGTGATGCTTTTCTTTGAAAAGCTCCTCATCAAAAACTTTGAGATCCTTCGTGAGGATATCTAACGCCTTGGTGCGACAATTGCTGTCAAGAATGAACCAAAAACATGCAGAACATGGTATTTTTTAGGAGATTGTTTATGTATAGATTATAAGTAGCTTTAAAAAAAATGATGTTCTCACTTGTCAATGGCCTCAAGGAAATTTTCCTTTCTGATCTGGAAATAGATCTTCATTGAGTAGTGATTGTTATTTCTGTTTCATATTGACATATTGGGGACATCAATCAGGTTGAGAGGAAAAATTGTGAGGGTCATTTTTTGAAAAATTAAACTTAGTTTACCTAGACTGCAAAATGGTTCTTTTTCATTGCTCATAAGTTTGACTCCAGCTCCAGTTAACTGCATCTAGAATATTGGTTTTTGATCATTATTTCATCCCTTTCAGTTTGCTTCTCTGTTTTTCCCACCCAGCAGCAGCACCCCACACAAAAATCTGCAGGGCCAAAATGACATCGTTAAATAACCAAAGTCACATTAGAGTATAAGCCATGTCTGAAAGTAATTGTAGTTTCCAATGTGCATCAGCACCAGAAGAAACTAGTACATTCAGAGTGTTCGAGAAGGAAAGGCTAGTGACTCTTTTGGCGTGACCCTCAAGCTTCCTTGTAACCTGCAAAATATATAAATCAAGGCAATGACAAACTTTTCGGGTTAGCTTCATCACAACATCGAGCATGATTTTTGTTTTTTTTACAAGAACAAACAAACTACCTCGTCTGAGTGGAGATTGTATATTACAATGGTGGAATTGTCCATGCCAATAGCAACTATACTGTCATCTCGGGGGTGAAAAGCAAGACATGTTGCCGCAGGTGGTGGTGGCATGACTTTTTTCATCGTCTGCTTTTTTACGCAACAGATTTTTATGAGTAGAATGGGTTAGATCATGATAAATTTGCAAACAGAACCTACGCATATTGACAAACAAGATTTGGGAAGTTTCGGATGGGAAAAGAAAATTTCAAGAATACTGTTTGTGTTGGGTTTACCTTAAATGTTGTCATGTCAAAAATGGAGATCATCCCTCCTGTTGCTGATATGAGATATAAATCATTCTTGGACAAATCAAAGCAGGACATAGCCTCTTCAGGGTTGGTGCTGGGAAGGTCATTGTTCATCAGCTCTAAGCCACTCCTTGGTTTCCATATATTAGGGTGAACCTTGTGAGTTTGGGTAATCACTACAATTTTTGAGAGTATTCGAAGTGGATTTTGGGTAATCACTACAAATCTTTTAGTATCCATTTTGGGTCACAGGAAAAGCCCTGAAGGATGTCATTGGTCTTAGGTCCTCTTAAAAAAAAAAGGGTATAGCCGTTCGGCTATATGCTTTAAATATATTATTAAAGGGGGTATAGCCGCGCGGCTATAAATTTAAAAGGACCCGCCTAGCCCGCCTAGGCGGCCGATTTTTGGAAAACTTGAATGGCGTTTTTTCTCTTCAGATTTCTTTGATCCAAAGCATCCCAAGGTCATTGTTCAAACTCAGGATCAGATGAGACTTCATGTGCCCAGTAATTGAAACCTAAATTAAAACCAAAATATGTGGTAAACCTGAACTGAATCTGAAATTTAAAAAGAAAAAATTCACCTTTTGGGTCAGTTAACCAGACCAACTCAGTTCGTAACCAAACTAATGAATACAACAAAAGAAACATGAAACTGAATATTTAGGTAAGAGAATATTTGTTCATCATCAGCTTCCTAGCAACCAAACATAACATAAACCAAAACAGAAAATGGAAAATACTGATTTTCAGAGACGCCTTTACGTTGTTGATAAACGTGAGTTGCTAAAACCCTAGCTTGATGTATTTGCAGAGATGCCAGACTCGCCAGGGAAAAAGAAATCTGAAGAAAAAAAACGCCATTCAAGTTTTCCAAAAATGGGCCGCCTAGGCGGGCTAGGCGGGTCCTTTTTATTTTATTTTATAAATAGTATAGCCGGACGGCTAAACTCTTGAAATAATATATTTAAACAGTATGGCCGAACGGCTATACCCGTTAAATAATATATTTAAAAGGTGTAGGCGCGCGGCGGTATGCCTTCAATAATATATTTAAACACGGCTGCTGTAGAAGAAGAAGTGCTTCTCAGCATCTTTGATTATACTGGTTTGAAAATGGAATTTTGAGCAAGAAATCCCCTTCAAAACCCTAAGAAGCAACAAACCCAAGTCTCCAAGTGGACCAATCAGCCCAAGAAGCAACCCAACAATAAGTACCAAATTTCCCCAGCCTTTCATGCTTGCCAAGGTCTCTAAGTGAAGACCAATCTTTAAACACCAAAGGGAGCCTCTTCTCTTCTGATTCTCTCTCCCCACACTCAATCCTCATGAGCACCACACCGAAATTCCAAACAGTTTTCTCTGGTAAACAAGTCATAGAGTTCTCCAAACAAAGTGTGAAACAAGAACAAGTACCAGCAGCTCAGACAAAAAGGGTCTATGGTCATGGTGAAAGAAACAGAAGTAGAAGAAGAGTAGGGCCCAGCAAGAGCTTATCCGACCTGGAGTTTGATGAGCTCAAGGGTTTTATGGATTTGGGTTTTGGGTTCAAAATTGGGGAACAAGATAGAGATGAAGAGGATCAGAGAAATAATAATAATAATAATAATATTGATCCAAGTAGTCATCATGTGGTTTCAAGTCCTTATCTGTCTGAGGCCGATGCTTTGGATCAAAGAAATCTGAAGAAAAAAAACGCCATTCAAGTTTACGAAAAATCGGCCGCCTAGGCGGGCTCGGGTACTTATTTTATTTTATAAATTGTATAGCCGCCCGGCTAGACTGTTTAAATAATATATTTAAAAAGTATGGTCGCTAGGCTATTCTCCTTTAATAATATATGTGAAAGGTATAGCCGGTCGGCTGTACTATAGCTGTCGTCCTTAACTAATATATTTAAAGAGTATAGCCGTGCGGCTATACCATTTTTTTTTCATTTTTTCTTTCATTGCTATCTAAGCGAAGGGAACTACAATAATGTTACAGATAGAACACAAGCCCAGATCAGCTAATTACTGATCCATCACTTGCTCCATTAACAGTTTTATCTGTTTGTCGAATAACAAAGTGATCAACAATTTTAACGGTATTTAACGGATCCAGTTGAGCGGCAGCTGCTCTCCACTTGTTAGGAAACTTTCTAAGGTGGCTTATTTGTTGTGGCTGTCTTGGCTCCCTATCCCATTCAGGTCTAGCTTCCACTCTTTCGGGACCTGCATGTTTTAATTAGCTTTAAACTCTTAAAAGTCCCAAATACGCATCACATTCTTACCTTATCAACTGCAAGAGTGTAGACTTCAAGATCCCCGTCACTTTTGATGTGGAATCGGGTGAATGACTTGTAATTAGCAATTCGGAGGGAGGAGAAGGCTTCGTCAAAGTGTATGTGAAGCCAGTTCATGCAGATATATAATTAACTTCCAAGTACTAAAGAAACTACAGGAGTTGAGAACACCTAGAAATAAAGGAAGACGGAAGCATAATAGATTATGCCATCCCATTCTTGCATATATTGTTTCGGGTTACAGCCATAACCTGATAAGATTTCTTCATCGTCAGAATGCAACAAAGAAGAGTAAAAATAAGTTTGCAAAAGAGCTTTCCATACCTCTGGAACGTCGAATGCAGACATGAAATACTTGATGCATGCTGGATAGAGGCCAAAAGTCCATTGTATCCCAATGTCATATGGCTATCTTTTTAGGCAATTCTCAACAGAAACAAAAATGATTGAATTATCTGAAAGTTAAAATAATAGATGAACAAATATAACAGGCAAGGACAGAATAACTGCCAAGATCATAAATCACATTAGTATACAGGATGAGAAAGGTGTGCTTCTTCTCTGTTCATGTAGGTCTTGAAAATGATACATAACAGAATAGCTGCAGCCAGGTGTGCAGACACATGAAGCTATACTATTTTTTAAAAAATAGAAAAAGCGAGTATCGCCGCCCGGCTATACTATTTTTACAAAAAAATTAAAAACCGAGTATAGCCGTGCGGCTATACACACGTAAAAAAAGACCCCCCCAGCGATTAGGTGCCCACGTGTCAAAATAAGTATAACCGCCCAGCTACACTATTTTTTAAAATTTGGAAAAACAAATTGAGTACAGCCGACCGGCTAGACTATGTTTGAAAAAACAAAATCAGAAAAATAATTTATTTTTATTAAAAAACAGGGACCACTTTACAACTTATAAGGTAGGTCACTATACAATATTTTAATATATATTATTTTTATTCAATAATAGGTGAGAATTATTTATATAATACGTTAATTCTATGTGTCTTATTGAAACTTTTGTTAAAAATACGTGTGTACATGTACACTATTAAACGTGAAAGTGCTAAATTCTTTGTTCGGGTAATTACTCTAGCCCTCTGTTTGGATGAGGGAAATAACTCGGAATTTAGGTAAAGTCGGGAATTGAACAAGAGAAATTGACAATTCCCTTGTTTGGCAACTTTAACGCAAAACTTATTAAATGACGCATGGAAAAAATCATGGAAATTGATGTATCAAATTCCCGAGTTTAATTTCCACCAAAATAGTCATCATTTCACAATTTCCGTAGTGCGGGAATTCATATTTTCTAGTGTGCCAAAACTTACATAAAAAGAAAACCCACCAAACTTTTACATGAGCTATCCAAAAATTGAAATTTTCAATTTCTGTAATTTACAAAATTCGACATACATAAATCCAAAAACTGAAATCTTCAATTGCCAGAAATTGAAATGACGGAAATCTAAATTCCGTCATTTTAAAATTCTATGTAATTTGCAATTCCTTCATCCAAACGGAGCATAGGTGTTTTAAACTACTCTTATCGATAATCGGGGAAAAATATTTAAAAGAAAAAAGGATCCCATTAAATTACTTATTTTTGTTTGGGTGTTTTAATTAAATTTATCCAAATCCCAAGAGCCCCAAGGCACAAGGCCCTAGTCTTTGATTGATATAATTATTATTAATCAAAGTCGAGCCTACAGCCCAGCCCATTAGCCCAACTTTCCAATGTTAACCACACTTACCAAACCATCTTCTCAAAAAAGGGCACCTCAAAAGATAAGCCTACATATAAATCCTTATTTTTATTGTTGGTGCAATGTGGAAATATATTTAAAGAATATAGTCATGCGACTATACTCCAAAAGTAGAAAAATTGAATTACTATTTATTGAGTAATATAACTCATCAAGTTAATTAAAATATTTAATACTAATTATTCACTAAAGAAATAATAAATAAAATAAGACAAAGATAATATTTAATTAATAAAAATAAAATTTTAAAAATTAATTAACCTAAACATACTAAGTTTATATTTATTCAATTTTTTAAAAATCTCTTCCAATGAAAGTTCGTCGGAAAATTTCTATCCCGACGAAATTTGCCAGATTAGACATTTCCAGACAAAACTTCGTCGGCAGAAGTAACTTTTGTCGGGAGATGTCTAATTCGGCAAAACTTTGCCGACATAGATCTCTGCCAACGATAGTTCGTCGGGAGAGGTTTTTTATTTTCTTAAAAAGAAAAACCGAGTACAGCCGACTGGCCATACTATTTTTAAAACAAAAAGCCAAAAAATCGACTATAACCGTGCGGCTATACTATGTGAAAAAAGTGGACCCCCTTGCGCCCACCAGTCAAAATAGCTATAACAGACCGGCTATACTAACTTATAAAAAAGAAAAAAAAGAATAGAGCGAGTATAGCCGGCCGGCTATACCTTTATAACAAAAAAAAACCAAGTATAGCCGAATGGCTATACTATTTATACATGTAAAAGAAAGAGGACCCCCTTCGATTAGACGCCCACGTGTCAAAAAAAAATCTCCGCCCGGCTATACTATTTTTAAAAACATTAAAAAAAGCAGTATATAGCCGCCCGGCGATACTATTTTTACAAAAATGTTGTTGCCTCCATTATAAGTGCCCGTTTGGCATTGCTTATTTGGAGTGATAAGTGATTTTTTTAAAAATTTTGGGAAGCCCAGCCCGTTTGGTAACCTGTGATAAATCACTTATTATTAAAAATCGCTGTGGGAGAAAGCAATAAAGGAAAGCAGCTAATGACCTGCTTTCAATTTCTGATTATGCGACAATCAGATTTGAGAAAGCGCTGGGTTTAATGAAAATTAAAATATTCCGAAAATACCCCAACATGATTTCACGCTCTCCTCTTCTTCGTGCGTCTTCTCTATCCCAAGCCACAGAGCATTGTTCTCCTTCTCTTCCATTCTTCCTCCATTTTTTTCTTGTTGGATCAATTGAAGCGCAATCCTAAGAAGCCAGAAGAATCAAGTAAGAGACATATTGTGTTTATTTCTTCTCAATTTCGTTCTTCCCTTTTTCTCTTTAATTTTTAGGGTTTTAACTATCTTGGTTCTTCTTCATGCCATCTCTTCACAGAGATCACTCCTCTCCTTCTCTTCCACATATTGCCTACGATTTTTTCTGGTTGGATAAATTGAATCGCACTACTAAACTACAAGATTCAGGTAAAGCCGCATATTCTGTTTATTTATTTTCAATTTCCTTGTTCTCTCTCTTTCTCGTTGATTTCTAGGATTTTAACTTTCAATTGTAGCTGCTGTTTGTTTTCTATATTTCGTTTTGGCATGAGAATGACATTTCTGTATATTGGTTTTGGGGCCCTTCCTGATGGGGTGAAGTTCCTATAAACTGGTTCAATTGGTAGAAAAGGGAAATAGGCAAATAGATTTCAAGGAGGTACTTCTTGGAATTTTCTTACTTGGAATTTTCTTCTTGGAATTAGGCAAATAGATTTCGAGGCAAATAAGGTCAACCTCCAAAGCATGAAGCTGTATTTTTTACTTGGAATTTTCTGTATTATCTTTGGCATAACTTCTTCTTTTTTAGGTTCTTCAATTCTTGTCTACTTCTTCTTTTTTATTATTTCTTTCTAATGTTGGGATTTAGGAACAAAGGAATTTAGGGATTTAGTGAACCCATCTATTTTAAGAAACCCAAATGCCCAAATGAGCACTTGATGAAGAAGATTTCTAGGTGAAGCTTCTCTGCTTGTCAAGCATGTATTAGCATGAACAACTCCATCCATAATCGACGAGCTAAGAAAATCCTCCATTTAAGATAGTTGCAGAGCAGATACCGCCATTGTTCTCCTTTATGCTACTTACATTGGCTTAAAGATAGTTGTTTGATAATTTCCAGTTTGTTCTATTATATGTGTTATATATATATATATATTAGTTATATATATATTTTCAGTGTTGAATATTCCAACGTAATTTTTGAAATTCTAATCTGTGATAAAATTGTGCTACTAGTTTAAGCATCACTCAGGAAAGAATGATCCTGAGACTTTTATAGCAGAAGTCCTATAAAATAATTACTATTCAATGTGGCACGAAGTTATAAGTATACATAAGGGTTCAGTTTGGTAAATTAGTGCAGAATTTTTTTTCTTTGCTCTGTTTTTATTTTGAATTTGAGTAATTGGTTTATTTCATATTTCATCCCTTTAGTTTTCCTCTTGTTGTGAGCTTATCAATTTGTGGGCTTGCAGCATGCAATTTTGTCGGAAGAAGTAATTATCAATTTCTGTATAATTTGGGAAATATCGTATAGACAAAAGAGATCCTGTTGGTGTTTATTTTGTTCTGTGTGTGTGTATCATTACTCTTTGAGATCCTTGCTCTAGCATATCTTAAAGGTGCAGATTGTTTCTTCAATTCTGTTTTACTCTTCTTAGTTGTAAATTTATGTTTCATTATTGTCTTGTCTTTTGGGTTTTTTCTTTCCCTGTCTCTATGCCGCTTATCTATAATTTGGTTTGTTTGTAATTCGCTTATATACCTATTATTTTCTTTTGTGCTTATATATAATGTCTTTGTTGCAATAAGATGGCAAAGAAGAATAGTAACTTCACCACAACTGAAAGTGTTGCAAGTGGATCTCGAAAATTGTCAGCATTGTGAATGCTCAAATTATATCCATCTTCATTGACCTTTGTATCAAGGAGGTGGATTTAGGCAATCGTCCTGGTACTCACTTTAATAAAGTTGGATGGGCAAGATTGGTTACAAATGTTAGTAAAGAGATAGGAAGACCATATGAAAAATTAATTGAAAAACAAGTGGGATTTACTGAAAAAAGAATGGAAATTGTGGAAAGATCTAAAAGGGAAGGAAACGGTCTTGGGTGGAACGTTGCTAAGAATACCGTTGATGCATCTGATGAATGGTGGCAAGATAAAATTCAGGTATTTGAATTTTTTGTTCTTGTTTTAATATAGTATTGATATCCATGTTTTTTTTCAAACTTTGTTTAAAATTCATTATAATATTTGTATATGTCATAATGCAGGCAGAACCCAAATATGCAAGATTCCAATTTGAGGGTATTAGTCCTGAGATGGAGGAGAAGTTAGATAGGATGTTTTTGAACGTCACTGCCACTGGTAAGCATTCTTGGGCACCTTCATCTGGTGTACTTCCAGTTGAAAGTGATGATGATATCAATCCATTTGAAGTTAACGGTGATCGAATGAGTCTGTGCCAATTGAAAGCACTCAAACTACAACAACATGTGCCAAAAGAGAACTAATCAATCACTTGAAATTCAAGATAATAATGAGAAGAAAGGTAAAGGAGGGGGGAAAATGGGAGGTGCTGCAAAATTATCACTGCAAATTGAACGTCTTGTTGAGGTGGTTGAGAGTAGGAGTACTGGAACATCAATGGCTAATACAGTTTCACAAGGAAACTAGTATTGCTGAAGTGATGAAAGATATTGCAACTTTACCTGGGGCAGAGCGTGGTAGCAAGTTATGGTGGTTTGCAACTAAATTGTTTTGTGCTCAGGAGAAGAGAGAGATGTTTGTTGTCATGGAAGATCCTGACCTCAAGCTTCAATTTCTAATCATGAGTTAGCTGAAGGATAGAATTTGCTAGTTTGGTGACTTTAATTTATGTTTTGTTTTTGTGTTGTTAATTTTTTTGAAATTGTGAGTGATATTTGAATTAATGTTGGATGATCTTTTATTTGAATTTGTGGGTGATATTTTAATTCTTGTCATTATATTTTATGTTATATAAGCATACATGCACAATGAAAGTGATATTTGAAGGAAATAAACACATTTGCAGGTTATTTTAGAACATGGCCATTCCAGAAGATGAGCGGAGATCAACCAAATTATATGTGTCACTGCACGTCTTATTGAACTTTATTATGTGAAATATATTCACAAGACCCCGTGTATGAATGACCATCATACAGGAAATATTTGGTTGATGGGAGTGTTACAAGGAAATGAAAGTCGTTGCCATAATATGTTTAGGATGGACAAAGATGTATTTATAAGATTGTGTGATGAATTGCAAAAAATTATGGATTAAATGGTTCAAGAAGAATGAGTGCTGCTGAGATGTTAGGGATGTTCTTGAACATCTTAGGACATGGTTCTGCAAATAGGCAAGCACAGGATCGCTTTCAACATTCTGGTGAGACTGTGAGCAGATATTTTGGTATCTTACTTGATGTTGTATGTCGTTTGGCTGTAGATGTAATTAAACCATTGGAAAATGCGTTTAACAACACTCCAAAGGAAATCCTACAGGATTCTAGATATATGCCTCATTTCAAGGTAACTATTGCATCTGCTACTCTTAAATATTTGTCTATGTTTTATTATGTTATAATTATTATCAAGCATGTCTTTTTATCTCTTGTAGGATTGTATTGGTGCTATAGATGGTGTTCATGTCCAAGCCATAGTATCTCCTTCTAATCAAATACCATTTATTGGTAGAAAAGGGATACCTACCCAAAATGTGATGGCTGCATGCAATTTTGACATGCAATTTATATTTGCATGTGCTGGATGGGAAGGCACGGCTCATGACACAAGGATATTTCTATCGGCTTTACGTGATCAAAGTTTGAATTTTCCTAAACCTCCATCTGGTATTATTTCTATCTAAAGAAAAAAATTCATATAATTTATATTTAAGTTTTTAACATTGTGAATAATCAATTAAATTTCTTTTTAGGAAAATATTATCTAGTAGATGCGGGATACCCACAAATGAGAGGCTACTTAGGACCATATAAAGGTGAAAGATATCATCTTCCTGATTTTCGTAGGGGTGTTCAAACCGATGGGTCATAAAGAGGTATTCAATCATGCACACTCTTCCCTTAGAAGTGTTATTGAACGCACTTTTGGAGTATGGAAAAAGAGATGGAGTATTTTACGAGACATGCCTAGTTATCCTTTTGCAAAACAAGTAAAAATCGTTATTGCAACCATGGCACTTCATAACTATATAAGAAGACATGCCAAACGTGATTGTCATTTTGATGAAAGTGAAGATGACCTAAATAGTATTCAAGGTGAAGAAATTGAGATAGAGGTTGATGCACAACAAGAAGATGGTCCTGCAACACAAGAAATGGAGGCATTGAGAAATCATATAGCCGCAAGTTTAATGAGTTCATCTACATAGAAATGTATATGATTGCTTGTTCATGACTAGCTTAGTTTTTGTTATGACCATATTTTTTACAATATATTGTTTTCAATGGAAACTTTATTTATTTTATAATTAAAACAAAATTTAGGGTGTGATGGAAACATATTTAATATAAAAAAAAATAATTTATATATAAGATAAAATAAAAGTGCTTTTCCTTTTACCAAATTTAAACAGAAAAGCCAATTCAAGATAATACCCTTTTAGTCATTATACACTGCTCACAGCACTTTCATAAAAAATTTACCAAACACTCAGAAACTGATTATTGTACAAACAGCACTTATAAAAAAAAGTTTACCAAACGCCAAACTGCTTTCTCTCACAGTAGATTTCTCTCACAGCAAATTTGACAGCGATTATTTTCACAGCACAGCAATGCCAAACTGGCCCTAAGAATATAATTGCACAATGTGCTTTGCATATGCAACCGCTGTTCAATGAAGAAGACGACGGCAATGAATATGAACTACAAGAAATGAAAATCAGCAACTCCATACCATTTAAGTATGAGAACATTCTCACCAAATATAGAACCATCAGGACTCCATCGGATACGATTAACAAATACATATGAATCTTTGACCAGAGCTTCCTGAAATAATTGATATTGGTTCAAATTTCGGATCATATCAGTAAGGTTGAGAGAGTAGTGCATAATCCAGAAGCAGATGCACCTTTAAGGCCATTGGGCCTGTGTCAAGATTCCAGACTCTAAAATTTCTCGAAAGCAACTTTTCCTGAACTAACATCCCATGGTCCTATATGTCTCCAACACCCCAGGTTCCAACTGAAGAATCACATTAGCAGGATTCATGAGTGAACTATCAAAAGAAGTTACCGCACACAATCATCCTAAAAAGACAGGAAATTTATAACGATGGGAGAAAAAAGAAGAAAAAAAGAACATAGTTTCTCATTACTTAACATAGAAGAAGAGTCTGCCAAATGGGATGAAAATCCGTGCTCATTGGAGATGAGCCCTCATTTAGTGTCAGGGCAACAGTAGTGGGCAAACCATTGGGTATGGCAACTGTGGACATGTGACTTTGGCCAGGATCAGTAACAGTTGATTTTACCTAAACAAATGAAAGAAAACCAAGGTCAAGAAACACAAGTTCTATTATGTAATTTTGTACATAAATTTGATTCAGATTACCTCATCCAAAATCGGAAACAAGATTTTTTTGGACAAACATGGATAGTCAATAACCTCTATAGCTGTAGCCACAAAAATGTAACCAAAAGTTAATAATAACAACTATGCAATGTATAAAATGACGACACACTTCAAACATAAATTAGAGGGTACCAGTACCCAACAACATCACTTGAAAAACTAAAATAAAATACCTGGGCTCTTTGCAGCATTGAGAGATACTGCTCCCGGAGAGAGCGCATCTTGTGTTACAGATAAATTTTTGGCTCAGCAGAAGAAGTTGGAAGTGAATTTGGTGTTGCCTGTGAAGGATAAATACATAAGGTTAGTGTGGCTGATGAGCAGGAAGCATTGGTTAATGGGGACCAATAAGAAAAGAATTTCAGTTTACCAGAACATATGTTACTTGCAAACTGTTCCCAGTCGATAGAGACAAAGACAAACAGTCCTGCCATTCACAAACATGATCAATGAAAAGGGTTTCAATAACTGTTGAATCGGTATCAACCTTTATACTTTTGGTTGAAAACAAAAGCTGAAACTGCAGAGAAAGAAGGATAGAAAGCAGAGTATATTGAAATGTTCAGTATATTTGCACTATAAAAAAACACAGAGGAATTACATGACTATATTCCTCTTCTCAGTCAAAATTCAGATCCTATTTCTCAGTCAAATTTCAAGAATACTATTTGTGTTGGGTTTACCTTAAATGTTGTCATGTCAAAAGTGGAGATCATCCCTCCTGTTGCTGATATGAGAGATGAATCATTCTTGGACAAATCAAAGCAGGACATAGCCTCTTCAGGGTTGGTGCTGGGAAGGTCATTGTTCATCAGCTCTAAGCCACTCCTTGGTTTCCATAAATTAGGGTGAACCTTGTGAATTTGGGTAATCACTACAATTTTTTTAGTATCCATTTTGGGTCCATATTTCCTGAATTGTGAAGTGATTGGCAATTCTGGTAGGTTGGTGCCACAGGAAAAGCCCTGAAGGATGTCATTGGTGTTGGTATCGGTGGCCTTTTTTCTTGCCTTTTCCAGTCTTTGGCACCTGCACTGCATACACACACACACAAAAAGAAAAAAAAACAAGAAAAAAAAGATCACATAAATATTACGAGAAAAAAGAACTTTGATGATTGATGAAGATCTACCAACCAACATAAAAGAGGACAGAACTGAATAGTGGAACAAAACACAAGAGAGAAAAATAAAAGGGGTTTCAGAATGAGAAGTAATCGGGGGCCCATCTCTTCTTTTGTTTTTTTTTTCCTTCAACATATAAATGCAATTTTCCTTCTCAAACCCTAACTCTAACAAGAGCCGTCTTCCAGCCCCTCTCTCTCGCTCAGACTTCTTCTTCAATCCTCATCTCTCTGTCTCTCGCTCATAGCACCATCGTGATCTCTTCCCTGACCTTGGAGATTCCAAAATGGCGTTTTTTTTTTCTAGGCGCAGCGCCCGCCTAGACCGCCTAGCGCCCACCTTGACCCCGCCTAGCGACCGCCTAGCCCGCCTAGCCCTCCTAGCCCGCCTAACCCCAGCCCAGAACATAGAGATCTTGGCCACCATCTGCATGTATCCTCATGTCGCCCGCCTAGACCGCCTAGAGGCCGCCTAGACCGCGTAGCGAGCCTAGCCCCAGCCTAGCCCCCGCCTAGAACATAGAGATCTTGGCCACCATCTGCATATAACCTCATGTCCATTAGCTCCCCAAACCACATGACGCAACCTCTCCTTCCGTTTGAAATCTCCATGTAACAATAAGCAGTGCAAGAACAGTTCTCCAAACACTTCTCTTTACATGCCTCAAGGCTCATGTCCCCATCCACAAATGCACCCCCACTCTCAGGCAATTTCACACTCCTGTCTTGTGGGGGGAGGGATTGGGTGAATATAGTGTTTTCTAATTGATGTTGTCTATGCCACAATGCAGGCTGCATCCCTCAAAGAAAAGATTAACCGAATGTTTGGTGGAGATTCAAGTTTATCTTCCTTTGGTCGAGTATTATGTGGATAAATATGGAATTAAAATGCTAATTTAAACACGTTTTATCTGCAATCAGCAAGATGTGTTTCCTATTTATTTATTTTTTTAAAATTTATTTTTCGGATCTAGGGGAAGGGATTAAAATTTGGAACCTCTTCCAACAAAGTGGAGAGAACTAGCAGCAGAACAATAGCTAGTTGGTGTCTCCTAATTAAAATTAGGATGCCCAAATTTCTGACCTTTCAACTGTCTGAAATCACAAAAAACTTGTATTTGATAGCTTTATAGGATTTATGGTAAAGATGAGACCAGCTTATTTCTGAAACCATTATCATGTGATTCTTTTGCATTCTGTTTTTCTTTTTCTGGGTGGTGCCTTCAGATAAACAGCACATAAAATAGATCAGTGCTTCATGTAGCTCTTCATGCTCCAAGGGATGCAGTTATACGGAGTGATGGGGAAAATGTGGTCCCAGATGTTTGGGAAGTTCTGGACAAGATCCAAAAGTTTTCCGAGAGTATTCGAAGTAGATTTTGGATAATCACTACAATTGTTTTTAGCATCCATTTTGGGTCCATATTGCCTGAATTGTGAAGTAATTGGCAATTCTGGTAGGTTGGTGCCACAGGAAAAGGCCTGAAGGATGTCATTGTTGTTGGTATCGGTGACAGCTTCTTAGGTCCTCTTCAAATAGGTTTAGATGATGCTTTCCATTTTGTCAATTTATAACCTCTATTTTGCAGTCTTGTTTACTATTCACTGGTTTGATTACATTTTGTAGATCCAGAGAGGCTATCGAAACAGTAAGGGGAAGGCAACTGCATTTGCTCCAAAAAGGTTTACACCATAATTTTTTGATTAATTATTTTGTCACCCAAATTGTTTTATGAGTCTCTAAATTTTTTTAAAGCCCACTTATAAAAGAAACCAAAACAGGCCCTTTACTTATCCATATTTCACTTTCTGAAAAATAAAGGCCTTTTGACAAAAGAAAATAAGAAAATGGGCTTCTTTTTGTTTTCAATTCCCTAACAAAATCTTATAAAATATGAAAGTCCAAATATAATATTAAATCCAGAAAAAGAGGTTCTAGCGTGCTGTTGATACACCACCATTAATTCATTCATCGATTATTGATACCATGTTGATGTACTTTGTATTATTATTTTTTCACCGAAGACATAAACTTCGTTATTATTACATTGGAGGAAAGAAACCCCACCTAGGGTTCAATCCTGGGTGGGTGCCGGGGGGTGGGGGGTAGGAGAGGAGAGGTAATCCACCACCACGGTGTAAATGATGCCACTAAGGATATGTTTAGTTCTATTTATTGATTGTGAAATTTTTTCACTTACATGTATGGGGTCTCAATATTTCTCTTTGTACAAGGCTTTCAAAATCAATGGACCTGCCCTAATTGTGCCATGACTAGCAAAACCTTAAGCAAAATGGATTACTTCTTCGAAGGAAAGCGTGATGTGCGGTCCCTTCTATGTTCTTAAAAACTTGTATTTATAGGGTTCATTTCCTTGGATTAAAATCCTTTTCAGTAAAAAAGAGACTAAAACACAAATTTCACAATGGTTTTTCACCAAAACATCTTAGCATTAACCTTACCAATTTATCTCTTCTGGTCAGCACTGATCAGATTTGGGAATATGGTTGACATGCTGCATTGGAGATCATATTTTGCAGAATATAGAATCTGATTGGAGGTCTTGAAATTTGAGAGAGAGAGTACGTGGTTTGGGACACCTTATATCAATGAGAAACACAATCATTTTGTTTAGAATGGCAAGTACGTTGGTTTCTCAAAAGAAGTTTTCCATAGTGAAAATAAAATTGATGCCCTAATAAGACTTTTTTTTTCTTTATTAAAACAAAGTGTTTGATTGGTTTTTTGATCAATAGGGTTGAGTTTGGAGGGGTTTGAGCTTGGAACCTCTTCTAACATTGGAAAGAGAAGTACGTACCATGGCTATATAAAAGCCTTTAGATTTTTAATTAAGTTAAGAAGCAATTTAGTTATAAAATTTGGCTTAATTATGTACATGCTCCCTGTGCTTTCCAACTTATCTCAGATTACCACCTGTGGTGGAAAACGTCTCAAAGTACCCCCCAACGTGCAAAAAACTGTCTCACGTTACCCTTTCCGTCAGTTTTTTTGAAGTTCCGTTACGAATGTTACTGTTCATCTCCCCCAAAATTCCAGAACAGTAGCCCCTCCCCTTTGTTACTGTTCATCGCTTATTTACCCTCCAAAACTCAGAAATTTCTCCTAACCAACACAACTAGCAGCAAGAACAACTCGAGAGGTTGAAAAATCATACCTGGATCGAAGAAAATGGTGCTCGGAATCGCCCGAACGAGCAATGGAGATTTTGGGTAAAAACCGGCCAATTTCTTGCTTTTTTCGGTGATCCAGACGACGGTTGGCAGCGGCTGAGATGTGAGGGTGGTAGAGGACAACGTGCTGGTTCTTTTGATATCCATGTCGTCGCTTGGGGTGGCCGGAGGAGGCGATGGCAGCCCAAAAACTGGTGCGATGAACAGTAACAAATGGGAGGAGCTGCTGTTCTGGAATTTTGGGGGAGATGAACAGTAACGTTCGTAACGGAACTTCAAAAAAACTGACGGAAAGGGTAACGTGAGACAGTTTTTTGCACGTTGGGGGGTACTTTGAGACGTTTTCCACCACAGGTGGTAATCTGAGATAAGTTGGAAAGCACAGGGGGCATGTACATAATTAAGCCATAAAATTTTGCAGGTGATCATTCTTTTGATTTAAATGCACATATAAAAATCCTCTGCCATCTTATTAGGACAAAAAATTTGACAAAGTTTAGTGAAATTGCACATTATTCTTTCTAAAAGTCAGGTAAAACATGAGCATGTTGGGTGCCATACAGCCATGCTATCCAAATTGCACTTTAAAGTACTTGAATGCCTTATTTGTAACAAAAAAGAAAACCAAGTTTTTACCATTTAAGGCGCACTTGTGTACCAAGTTTGACTCACTCTCATTATAATGATGTGAGGATTGTCAAACTTTGTTTTTCTCTAAATATTTTATGTTGTACAGGATAAGTATACGAGTTATATGTCTTGTGTTACACATATATAATTGTGTCCGATCGTGTTCGTGTAGATGTATACTCTTGATCACACGAAAACGAATTCTCACCCTACATATTTTAGTGGTTATGTACCATGTCGTCAAGGATATACATTTAAAGCTACATTATATTAGCAGTGAATTCTTTGCGGATAGCTCAAGATTATGTGTTAGTAGTCCCGTGACCCTGCTCCACGCAGCATCTTAAGAAAATACGTGACTTGGAAGCTGCTGGTCTTGCAAAATTAATCACAACATCATGCATGCATGACTCCCACTCAACTCAAGCACTCAATCTGAACAAGTCAACGCCCTTCTTTTCTTTCCAACTATATATAGAAGGAAAATGATGTAAAATATGAGCTTCCCATAAAAAAAGGTACATATATTCCAAAAGTGGAAGAGCTTTAACTGTCACACGATGGAATAGAATCATACCTTTAATTTTTGAGGTATGAGTTGTCTGCATGCAGTCTATGGCTATAAATAGGATGACAACGCTGCATTATGTAAATGAACTGAAGTGGTTCAGATTAATAAAAATACCATTTGTTCAAGAGTCGTGCATGAGGAGATGGAGAGTAGATATGAGCCAAGGATGACTTGCCAAAGCATATGGCCTTTCCACTTGTTTATCTTCTGGCAAGCTGTCCTTGGTTCACGTTTGCTCTCTTTTCTCTCATGTGAGATTCAAGGACTAACGCCTACAACTGGAGAGGGGGAGAAGAATTTACTTTATAATTGTGATGCTAATGCAAATTTTTGCTTGTGTTTTCTGTCTGCAGCAACTGGAGGAGTTAAATCATAACGTGTTTCCGCGATTTCCCTTTTGTGAGAGCCTTGTGGTTGATAAAATCGTAGCATTCAACACAAAACTAATTGAAATTGGTGGAGAAATTATAACCTTAGTAAGGCGCATGACTTTGCATCTCTCCTGTGGTATATGCCCCCCTCAACACACTCATTGACATCCCAGCCATTGAGCATGACATTGTTCTTATGCAGAACCCTCAATCCTGCACATATAAATTTCATGCACTCCTGTTGACATATAAGTTCATCTTTATTTTAATTTTGGTAAACATAATTTGATGTTATTTATATATTTATTTTATTCAAATAGTTCTGATCACATCTCAGACTTCTGTGCGTTTCCTGAAGTCCCAATTATTTCAAGATTTTTTTTTTGGTGCTATGACACCAGCAAATGTCTAACATATTCCTTATGGAATGTGTTTGTAGGCTTACGACTGTGTAGAGAAAAGAAGTCCAGTAGTCTTTCTCGCTTACAGATGCAGAGAGTATGGCTGCAATGGCATCTGTTTGGGTCAGGGCATTCAGACGATGATGATTTGCAGGGAAATCTAATTACTTTATACCTTGCTTCAGCTCCATATTTTATCCCTACCACAAAATTTTCCTTCAATTATTAACTAAATATCTTGTCTACAAAACTACTAACAATACATGTAAAAATTGAGATTAGATAAAAACACACACACAATTTTTTTTTTGCATACATACATACATACATGTATATTGTTGCTACTGGGTAAAATTATTACAAATTTATAAATAAACCCAATCCTAGACATGTATTTATAAAAAAACCCAAACACTATTTAAACATAGAAACACACCCAAAATCAACAATTGTATATTTTTTGGGTGTGTTTATAAATGGGTTTTGAGTGTGTGTAATGATGGGTTTTGGGTGTGTTTATAAAAGTGTTTTGGGTGTTGGGTTTTTTTATAATTTCAGCCCCCATTTTGGGTGTTTTAGTAAAACTATTTGGGTAAAGTATTTTACCGGAAGAGGTAACAACCAAGAGCACAACCAGGAACGTTAACCTTCCAAATCTGATTAGGAGAACAAACTCAGGTCCATATCAGAAGATGTTTGGGCCCATTTCACATCCCCTGCATGGAATAAAGAGAACTTTTATAGGGATGGGTTCAAATTGATGTAGATTTTTAAAACACAAGTATTCAAAAATCACAAATTAAATTACTCTCAAGTACACAAATCAATAATATAGTATGGAGATATGTAAGTACGAGGTTGAATCCACAAGGACTGATAAAAATAGCTTAATTAATTAAATCACACTAAACCCAATTAAACAAACGATTGATTGATTTGAGTGATGAATTCAAGAAAACTTAAATTGCAAGAATTAAAAAAAAGAAAAATAGAACACACAACAAAGATAGGTTTAAAAGAAAAAGATAGTAGGGTTATACAAGGAAACAATAAACTCCTAATTACACAAGATTTGTACAAAAGAGAAAGAAATAAAATCCTAATAAAATAATCTCCCAATCAAACTAGGATCTCGCCAACAATAAAGTATTGAACCCTAGTTTATATCTTTCTTAGGGAAAGTATATACATATTTAGGGCTCGTTTGGAAGTGATTTTAGATAGGCCAATAATCATTTCTACGAAGAATCACTTCTCCATATAATCATTTTAAGTTATTTGAAGTGATTTCATATCTCAAGAGGTACCATGGGGACAATGAAATCAACAAAAAATCTGCACTCACTAAAGCACAAGGATGTCGAGAAAATCTCATTTTTGTGGTGCTATGAAATTTGGAAATCGGACACTTTCTGGATATGTAGCACATGCACTTCTAGTGGCATAGTATATGAAAAACAAATAACACCTGTTGTGTGTAACATAGAATTCCTTATGTAATGTCCTTGATGTTGCGAGTTACTCCAGTATTAGTGGAGGAGCGAGGTAAACAGAGGAGAGCAGTGAAACGGGGTAGGGAAGTGGTTCTTGTACCACATAGTGACATTAGCCATACTTGTGGGTGCAAAAAGAGCCCAATAAAGCCACGCGGGTATACTACTTTAAAAAAGAAAAAATAAAGTATCGCCGCGTGGCTATACTATTTATAAAATTAAAAAAATGAAAAGAAAAGAGAACCTGCCTAGAGCCTAGGTGCCCATGTGTGAAAAACAGTATAGGCGCCCGGCTATACTATTTTATTTAGAAAAACACCGTAATATAGCCGCACGGCTATACGATTTTATTTAAAAACAAACCATTGTATAGCTGCATGGCTATGCACTTTAACTATGTTATATTTAGAAGGTATGGCCGCGCGGCTATACTATGTCATGAAAAAAAAAAAGTATAATTCATTTAAATTTTTTAACATATATTATTTTTATTCAATAATATGTGAGAATTATGTGTATAATACGTGAATTTTATGTATATTATTAAAATTTATAAAAAACAATATGTGTATTTAACATGAAAAATATGTATGTACATGTAATATACGAGTATTGTAAGTTTGATTTTTAAAAAATGTGAATTTTACCGAGTCTTTAAGACGTGTACAAAACACGAATTTATTATTAAAAAATACATGTGTACATGTATAATATAGTATTAAATGTGAAAGTACTAAATTCTTTATACGGGTAATAACTATGGAAAATTAAAAAATCCAAAAGGGAACAATAGAGACTCGGGTAATGGCTTAATCGTAATGGATAATGCTCTAAACCACTCTCATCAATAAACGAAAATAGGGGAAAAATTTAAAAGAAAAAAAGGATCCCAATATATACATAAAGAGTATAGCCGATCGGCTATACTATTTATTAAAAAAATTATAAAGAAAAAGAGCCCCGTAAGGCCGCGCGGCTATACTATTTAACAAAAAGATAAAAAAGGGGAGTTAGCCAAGCAGCTGTACTATTTTATTTAAAAAATGGAAAAAAAGCCCAGTACAGCCGTACAGCTATACTATTTTAAAAAATTATAAAAACCACGTATAGCCGCGCGGCTATACTATCTTTGATTAAAAAAAAAAAGCCCAGTACAGCTGCGTTATTCTATTTATAAAATAAAAAAAAGGAAAAAGAAAACAGAACTTGCCTAGCGCCTATGTGTGCACGTGTCAAAAACAGTATAGCAGTACGGCGATACTATTTTTTTTTAAAAAAAACCGTAGTATAGCCGGTCGGCTATACTCGTTAAATACAAGTTGTGCCATTTTCTTCCCATGCTTGGTATGTGAGTAAGTTATCCTTCCAAACATCTCACACAGGCCCTTTCCTTGTTTAAGAATCTATTCTGAGAACAGCAATCAAAAATTTAGCCCATCCCTATTATATGTTTCTTTATTCGATGCAGTGGATGTGAAGTTGGGCCCAAAGATCATGTGCGGAGCCTGAGTTTCTTCTGCTAATCAGATGAGGCAAAAAGGTTGCAAAAAATATTAGAATATTGGTTATGGCCTTTGGGAGGCATAATCATATCCACACTGCAAAGTGTTTTCTTTTTCTTTTTCTTTTCTTTACTGTAAAGCTGGTTTCCGTACTGTGAAACTATCATCACCATTTCTGCCTATATAATTAGAAGCAAGTGCATTGCAATTGATATATCAATATCAGAGATACATCTGTGAATGTGAGGGAGAAAAAAATTCAATAACTGTAGATCGTTTGCATATGTAGCCATTAATTCTTTTGTGCAGTCTCAGAGTGTTTACATGAAGCACAAGAGATTGGATTGCAGCCAAGGATGACTTGCCGGCATTTACAGTACTCTTGCTTTATGCAGCTGAGGTTTGCCGGCAAGTTGTCTTTGGCTACATTTTGCTCTCTTCTTCTCATGTCAGCCTCTGAGACTTGGGATTGTTTTAGTGCTATCAGGGGAGAGTGGAAGCGTATATACTCTTTAATTACTTGAGCTACAAATTTCTTGTTTTTTTTGTTTTTTTGTTACCAAACTATAAGAAAGGTCCTCTCTGATCCCAATTAATGAGCAAAACTCACCTTTTTGTTTTTTTTTTTTTTTTGTTAGAACGGATGTCAAGATCAAGAGCATTTCAATTATTGGTGGTGTTGATGGAACAAGTCCTTCCAAGATGAGGGCGTAAGTTCGAACTTTAATGTTTTCTACCTAAGGTCTGGATTTCTTATATTGGTGTAGTTCGAACAAAACAAATATCGAAACAGTCTTTGATAGGTGTTTAATGTTCACTTCATCGCATTTTTGCAATGGAAGATGTTGGTTTAGTTGAGGCTCATGTAATCTCTCTTAATATCAAAAACAAAAAACAAATCCATGTTTTTACACTTGGTCGCTCGTGACTCTGATTGTTTCCCTCCTTGGCTGATCCCACATGAAAAAAGCCTACATGATCTCAATCAAAACTAACATGACTATATTCACCCTAAGATATCAATTAGGAAATAAAAGATGGCAATTGCAGTTTTGCAGTGCAGGCCATATAAGTTGAACTTTTGAACATCAGCACTATGAGCCAGTTTGGTACAGCATTGCCTCCAAAGCTATCATATAACCATATTTTGATCTTGCCATCCACTGATGTTGAAAAGACAAACTGAGGCATGTAGCATTAAAAAAAGTGTAGGATAATATTATGCAGAAACGGAAAGTAAATCAGATGATTCAAAACTTAAAACATCACTAGAACCACAACATCAATACCCAAAGTGGCCCTTACATGGACATTTTCTTTGGTATGAGGACAGACAGAACAGACATGAGCTTCATGACCTTCAAAAGTAACAGTCTTTGGCCACAAACACCCCAAACCTTACACATACGTTTATGAAACCAACCTTGACGGTCTTGTCATCAGCACAAGTTATGACCAAAAGTTGGTTGTGAGGGGAAAAGAATGTTAAATCATTTACACTTCCCAAGTGAGCATCAATCTACGTAAGAAAAATGATGGGTTAGGTTTAAAGTCACATACTCAAAAGTTTTCATAACTTACTTCCAATTGTTGTTGCCTCCATTATAAGAATATAATTGCACAATGTGCTTTGCATATGCAACCCCTGTTCAATGAAGAACATGACGGCAGTGAATATGAACTACATGAAATGAAAATCAGCAACTACACACCATTTAAGTATGAGAACATTCTCACCAAATATAGAACCATCAGGACTCCATCGGATATGATTAACAGATGCATATGAATCTTTGACCAGAGCTTCTTGAAATAATTGACATTGGTTCAAATTTCGGATCATATCAGTAAGGTTGAAAGAGTAGTGCATAATCCAGAAGCAGACGCATCTTTAAGGCCATCGGGCCTGCGTCAAGATTCCAGACTCTAAAATTTCTCAAAAGCAACTTTTCCCTGGAACTAACATCCCATGGTGGTCCTATGTCTCCAACACAAGTTCCAACTGAAGAATCACATTAGCAGGATTCATGAGTGAACTATCAAAAGTAGTTACCGCACATGATCATCCTAAAAAGACAGGAAATTTATAATGATGGGAGAAAAAAAAAAAAGAACATAGTTTCTCATTACTTAACATGGAAGAATTGTCTGCCAAGTGGGATGAAAATCCATGCTCATTGGAGATGAGCCTTCATGTAGTGTCAGGCAACAGTAGTGGGCAAACCATTGGGTATGGCACATGTGACTTTGGCCAAGATCAGTAACAGTTGATTTTAACTAAACAAATGAAAGAAGACCAAGGTCAAGAAACACAAGTTCTATTATGTAATTCTGTACATAAATTTGATTCAGATTACCTCATCCAAAATCGGAAAGAACATTTTTTTGGCCAAGCATGGATAGTCAATAGCCTCTAGCTGTAGCCACAAAAATGTAACCAAAAGTTAATAATAACAACTATGCAATGTGTAAAATGACGACACACTTCAAACATAAATTAGAGGGTACCAGTACCCAACAGCATCCCTTGAAGAACTAAAATAAAATACCTAGGCTCTTTGCAGCATTGAGAGATAGTACTGCTCCTGGAGAAAGCGCATCTTGTGTTACAGATAAACTTTTGGCTCAGCAGAAGAAGTTGGAAGTGGATTTGATGTTGCTTGTGAAGGCTAAATACATAAGGTTAGAGCAATCTTAGAAGAAACCAGAAAGACTAAACAAAATCTTGTTTAAAAAAAGAAAAAGAAAATCAGCTAGTGGTGCTGATGAGCAGGAAACATATTGGTTAATGAGGACCAATAAGAAAAGAATTTCAGTTTACCAGAACATATCTTACTTGAAAACTGTTCCCAGTCGATAGAGATAAAGACAAACAGTCCTGCCATTCACAAACATGATCAATGAAAAGGGTTTTAATAACTGGATTTGGACAAAAATCAGTAAGTGTAGACACCGAGCAGGATCATTGGTTAATGAGGACAAATACTTAGGAAAAATAAATTTATGTCACCAGAACATATCTTACTTCCAAATTGTTTTCAATTGGTAGAGGCAAAGGAACATTTTCCCGTGGTTCACAAACATGATCAACGAAAAGAGTCTTACTGACTGGATTTGGACGAGGGTCTTTACATTGTTTATGCTGCCAATTCAAGCTGTCAAGTTAAAGACACAAGTCAGTCTCTCTCCCAATTACAAAAACCCGAAAGTGACTAAATCTTTTACTAAATATGAGAATAACAAGTACTCTCTCTCTCTCTCACACAAACGCACACACACATATGTATGAACATATGCAATCACAAAATAGAAAGGAATACCAAAACTAGGAGGAAGCATTATCTTTGGTTAATGAGATTATGTAATCTTCGACTTTTGATGCTAGGATACTTCGGTTGAACCCATACACATGTGATGCATTTCTTTGAAAAGCTCCTCATTACCTTCGGCAAAAACTTTGAGATCCTTCATGAGGATATCTAACGCCTTGGCGCGACAATTGCCGTCAAGAATGAACCAAAAACATGCAGAACATGGTATTTTTTAAGATATTGTTTATGTATAGATTATAAGAAGCTTTAGAAAAAAAAATGATGTTCTCGCTTGTCAATGGCCTCAAGGAAATTTTCCTTTCTGATCTGGAAATAGATCTTCGTTGAGTAGTGATTGTTATTTCTGTTTCATATTGACATATTGGAGACATCAAATCAGGTTCAGAGGAAAAATTGTGAGGGTCATTTTTTGAAAAATTAAACTTAGTTTACCTAGACTGCAAAATGGTTCTTTTTCATTGCTCATAAGTTTGACTCCAGCTCCAGTTAACTGCATCTAGAATATTGGTTTTGATCATTATTTCATCCCTTTCAGTTTGCTTCTCTGTTTTTCCCACCCATTAGCAGCACCCCACACAAAAATCTGCAGGGCCAAAATGGCATCGTTAAATAACAGAAGTCACATTAGAGTATAAGCCATGTCTGAAAGTAATTGTAGTTTCCAATATGCATCAGCACCAGTAGAAACTAGTACATTCAGAGTGTTCGAGAAGGAAAGGCTAGTGACTCTTTTGGCATGACCCTCAGGCTTCCTTGTAACCTGCAAAATATATAAATCAAGGCAATGACAAACTTTTCGGGTTCGCTTCATCAACAACATCGATTTTTTTTTTTTTTTTTTTTTTTTTTTTTTTTTTTACAACAAACAAACTACCTCGTCTGAGTGGAGATTGTATATTACAATGGTGGAATTGTCCTTGCCAATAGCAACTATACTGTCATCTCGGGGGTGAAAAGCAAGACATGTTGCCGCAGGTGGAGGTGGCATGACTTTTTTCATCGTCTGCTTTTTTACGCAACAGATTTTTATGAGTACAATGGGTTAGATCATGAGAAATTTGCAAACAGAACCTACGCATATTGACAAACAAGATTTGGGAAGTTTTGGATGGGAAAAGAAAATTTCAAGAATACTGTTTGTGTTGGGTTTACCTTAAATGTTGTCATGTCAAAAATGGAGATCATCCCTCCTGTTGCTGATATGAGATATAAATCATTCTTGGACAAATCGAAGCTGGACATAGCCTCTTCAGGGTTGGTGCTGGGAAGGTCATTGTTTCCATATATTAGGGTGAACCTTGTGAGTTTGGGTAATCACTACAATTTTTGAGAGTATTCGAAGTGGATTTTGGGTAATCACTACAAATCTTTTAGTATCCATTTTGGGTCACAGGAAAAGCCCTGAAGGATGGTCATTGGTCTTAGGTCAACTTAAATAAATTAAAAAGCCGTTCGGCTATATGATTTAAATATATTATAAAGGGGGTATAGCCGCACGGCTATACAATTTAAAAGGGCCCGCCTAGCCCGCCTAGGCGGCCGATTTTTGGAAAACTTGAATGGCGTTTTTTCTCTTCAGATTTCTTTGATCCAAAGCATCCCAAGGTCATTGTTCAAACTCAGGATCACTCTCATTGCTCTCCAAGTGTTGCAGAAGGTAGGATCAGATGAGACTTCATATGCCCAGTAATTGAAAGCTGAACTGAATCTGAAATTTAAAAAGAAAAAATTCAAAAGAAGAGATGACTCAACAATTGGGTCATTTAACCAGACCAACTCCTTCTGTAACTAAACTAATCAATACAACAAAAGGAACATGAAACTGAATCATCAGCTTCCTAGCAACCAAACATAACATAAACCAAAACAGAAAATGGAAAATACTGATTTTCAGAGACGCCTTTACGTTGTTGATAAACGTGAGTCGCTAAAACCCTAGCTTGATGTATTTGCAGGGATGCCAGATCCACCAGGAAAAAAGAAATCTAAAAAAAAAAAAACGCCATTCAAGTTTTCCAAAAATGGGCCGCCTAGGCGGGCTAGGCGGGTCCTTTTTATTTTATTTTATGAATAGTATAGCCGCACGGCTATACCTTTGAAATAATATATTTAAACAGTATGGCCGACCGGCTATACCCGTTAAATAATATATTTAAAAGGTGTAGGCGCCCGGCGGTATGCCTTAAATAATATATTTAACAGTATAGCCGGGCGGCTATACGCCTTAAAAAAACAAAAACGCTGCGGTAGAAGAAGAAAGTGCTTCTCAGCCTCTTTGATTCATACTGGTTTGAACATGGAATGTTGAGCAAGAAATCCCCTTCAAAACCCCAAGAAGCAACAAACCCAAGTCTCCAAGTGGACCAATAAGCCCAAGAAGTACCAAATTTCCCCAGCCTTTCATGCTTGCCAAGGTCTCTAAGTGATGACTAATCTTTAAACACCAAAGGGAGCCTCTTCTCTTCTGATTCTCTCTCCCCACACTCAATCCTCATGAGCACCACACCAAAATTCCAAACAGTTTTCTCTGGTAAACAAGTCATAGAGTTCTCCAAACAAAGTGTGAAACAAGAACAAGTACCAGCAGCTCAGACAAAAAGGGTCTATGGTCATGGTGAAAGAAACAGAAGTAGAAGAAGAGTAGGGCCCAGCAAGAGCTTGTCTGACCCGGAGTTTGATGAGCTCAAGGGTTTTATGGATTTGAGTTTTGTGTTCACTGAGGAAGACAAGGTTCGAAATTGGTTTCCATAATTCCTGGTTTGCAAAGGCTTGGAAGTTTTGGGGAACAAGATAGAGCTGAAGAGGATCAGAGAAATAATAATAATAATATTGATCCAAGTAGTCATCATGTGGTTTCAAGTCCTTATCTGTCTGACGCCGATGCTTTGGATCAAAGAAATCTGAAGAAAAAAAAACGCCATTCAAGTTTTCCAAAAATTGGCCGCCTAGGCGGGCTAGGCGGGTACTTTTTATTTTATTTTATAAATTGTATAGCCGCGCGGCTATACTCTTTAAATAATATATTTAAAAAGTATGGTCGCTAGGCTATACTCCTTTAATAATATATTTGAAAGGTATAGCCGATCGGCTGTACTATAATTAAACCGTACAGCGCCACGGCTGTCCTTAAATAATATATTTAAATAGTATAGCCGCTCGGCTAGACCCTTTTTTTTCTTTTTTTCTTTCATTGCTATCTAAGCGAAGGGAACTACAATAATGTTACAGATAGAACACAAGCCCAGATCAGCTAATTACTGATCCATCACTTGCTCCATTAACAGTTTTATCTGTTTGTCGAATAACAAAGTGATCAACAGTTTTAACGGTATTTAACAGTGTAGACTTATTTGTTGTGGCTGTCTTGGCTCCCTGTCCCATTCAGGGTCTAGCTTTCACTCTTTCGGGACCTGCATGTTTTAATTAGCTTTAAACTCTTGAAATTGAACACGCATCACATTCTTACCTTATCAACTGCAAGAGTGTAGACTTCAAGATCACCGTCACTTTTGATGTGGAATCGGGTGAATGACTTGTAATTAGCAATTCAAAGGGAGGAGAAGGCTTCGTCAAAGTGTATGTGAAGCCAGTTAATTCAGATATATAATTAACTTCCAAGTACTGAAGAAACTACAGGAGTTGAGAACACCCAGAAATAAAGGAAGACGGAAGCATAATAGATTATGGCACCCGCTCTAGATAGTGATTCCATCCCATTCTTGCATATATTGTTTCGGGTGACAGCCATAACCTGATAAGATTTCTTCATCGTCAGAATGCAACAAAGAAGAGTAAAAATAAGTTTGCAAAAGAGCTTTCCATACGTCTGGAACATCTAATGCAGACATGAAATACTTGATGCATGCTGGATGAAGGCCAAAAGTCCATTGTTCTATTCGAGCTCGAAGGCCAGTTGGATCTGGAAAGTGCTCACTCTCCACCAATCGGTACCACTGATATAAAATATGATAGCCTGAAAATTAAAATTTTCATCATCATACAACATACAATCCAACAACATAATTTGCATATTTTCCCTCCATCATATACATTGTATCCCAATGTCGTATGGCTATCTTTTTAGGCAATTCTCAACAGAAACAAAAATGATTGAATTATCTGAAAGTTAAAATAATAGATGAACAAATATAACAGGCAAGGACAGAATAACCGCCAAGATCATAAATCACATTAGTATACAGGATGAGAAAGGTGTGCTTCTTCTCTGTTCATGTAGGTCTTGAAAATGGTAAACGAGACTTAAAGCTGACCTGAAGTTCCCAGTAGTTTATGCTGGATACACATCTCAACACCCAGTTCCAACAGTACGTAACATAAGAATCAGTGCAGACACATGAAGAACTCCAATTAATCATCAATCGTTTCTTCCGAGACACTTTAGAGGGGACAAATATAACTGCTACAATTAGCAACACCACAGCACCTGCTACAGATACATAAGACTGCCCCAGCATGTATCTGTAGCAGAACCAAGAGTTGAGAGGAAATAAACAAAGAAGTGAACTTTCTATAGACACCCTGACAGACTATGAAATTGCAAAACTTCAAAACCGAAACTTGCCCTGCTTGAATCTTCAAATGAAGGACAAGCTGCTTTGCTCTCATTAGAAGCTCCATAAAATTTCTTAAAATGACTAAAGGTGTGGGTGGGATGTAGAAAAGCCCCACCACAACCATTTACAAGTAAATGTTGCACATGAACTGGGTCCTCCGTTTTAACAAATGAATGACGCATATAATATTAACAAAAAGCAGCCGAGTACAGCCGACCGGCTATACTATTTTTAAAACAAACAGCAAGAACAACCGAGTATAGCCCCTTGAGCCCACGTTTCGAAATATGCATAGCCGCCCAGCTACACTATTTTAAAAAAAACAATAGAAAAAAGCGAGTATCGCCGCCGGCTATACTATTTATACGCGTAAGAAAAGACCCCCACTGCGATTAGGTGCCCACGTGTCAAATTTTTTTAAAAATGTGGAAAAAAAGCGAGTACAGCCGGCCGGCTAGACTATGTTTGAAAAAACAAAATCAGAAAAATAATTTCCTTTTATTAAAAAAAAGGGACCACTTTACAACTTATAAGTTAGGTCACTATACAATATTTTAATATATATTATTTTTATTCAATAACAGGTGAGAATTATTTGTATAATACGTTAATTCTATATATATATATATTATTTTTATTCAATAATAGGTGAGAATTATTTGTATAATATGTTAATTCTATGTGTCTTATTGAAACTTTTGTTAAAAATACGTGTATTAAGCATGAAAAATACATGCGTACATGTACACTATTAAACGTGAAAGTGCTAAATTCTTTGTTCGGGTAATACTCTGGGTGTCTTAAACTACTCTTATCGATAATCGGGGAAAATATTTAAAAGAAAAAAGGATCCCATTAAATTACTTATTTTCGTTTGGGTGTCTTAATTAAATTTATCCAGATCCCAAGAGCCCCAAGGAACAAGGCCCTAGTCTTTGATTGATATAACTATTATTAATCAAAGTCGAGCCTACAGCCCAGCCCATTAGCCCAACTTTCCAATGTTAACCACACTTACCAAACCATCTTAATGCTTTGTTTGTAAATACCTTTATAGGAGTGTGGATTTTCGATATGGAATTTTCACAAAAAAGGGCACCTCAAAAGATAAGCCTACATATAAATCCTTATTTTTATTGTTGGTGCAATGTGGAAATATATTTAAACAATATAGTCATGCGACTATACTCTAAAAATTGAAAAATTGAATTACTATTTATTGAGTAATATAACTCATGAAGTTAATTAAAATATTTAATACTAATTATTCACTAAAGAAATAATAAATAAAATAAGACAAAGATACTATTTAATTAATAAAAATAAAATTTTAAAAAATTAATTAACCTAAACATACTAAGTTTATATTTATTTAATATTTAAAAAATCTGTTCCAATGAAAGTTCGTCGGCAGATTTCTATCCCAGCGAAATTTGCCAGATTAGACATTTCCAGACAAAACTTCGTAGGCAGAAGTAACTTTCGTCGGGAGAGGTTTTTTACTTTCTTAAAAAGAAAAACCGAGTACAGCCGACCGGCCATACTATTTTTAAAACAAAAAGCCAAAAAACCGAGTATAGCCGTGCGGCGATACTATGTGAAAAAAGTGGACCCCCTTGCGCCCCAGGTCAAAATAAGTATAACAGACCGGCTATACAAACTTAGAAAAAAGAAAATAGAAAAAAGCAAGTATAGCCGCCCGGCTATACCCTTTTTCCAAAAAAAAACCCCGGTTTAGCCAGTCGGCTATACTATTTTGTAAAAGGAAGAGGACCCCCTTCGATTAGACGCCCATGTGTCAAAAAAAGTATCTCCGCCCGGCTATACTATTTTCAAAAATATTAAAAAAAGCAAGTATAGCCGCCCGGCTATACTGTTTTTACAAAAATGTCGTTGCCTCCATTATAAGAATATAATTCCACAATGTGCTTTGCATATGCAACCCCTGTTCAATGAAGAAGACGACGGCACTGAATATGAACTACAAGAAATGAAAATCAGCAACTACATACCATTTAAGTATGAGAACATTCTCACCAAATATAGAACCATCAGGACTCCATCGGATATATACATTTAACAAATACATATGAATCTTTGACCAGAGCTTCCTGAAATAATTGGTATTGGTTCAAATTTCGGATCATATCAGTAAGGTTGAAAGAGTAGTGCATAATCCAGAAGTAGACGCACCTTTAAGGCCATCGGGCCTATGTCAAGATTCCAGACTCTAAAATTTCTCAAAAGCAACTTTTCCCCGGAACTAACATCCCATGGTGGTCCTATGTCTCCAACACAAGTTCCAACTGAAGAATCACATTAGCAGGATTCATGAGTGAACTGTCAAAAGAAGTTACCGCACACGATCATCCTAAAAAGACAGGAAATTTATAACGATGGGAGAAAAGAAAAAAGAACATAGTGAAAATGGTACTTAGGTGACGAGGGGTAAATTTAAAAGATATTCAACCAAGAACGCAGCAAACTTCACACACTCTAGACCTTGACCAAATACTCTTATGACTAGTCAACTGTCATATATGAATTATACCAAACAATAACATACACAGAGCACACCAAGATGTACCTGCAAGCCTAGAGAATTACTAGTGACAACCTAGGCACTCAGAAGGACCCGTCAATCTAGGCATCCCATGTGCTAGCAACAACTATGGTGAAAGTGTGTGAAGACCAAACAGCAGAATCAAGCAAACACCAAACAGCAGAAAAAGATGACTAGTCAACTGCACAAACCCAGATGACTAGTCAACTGTCAAGAACACAAACCCAGAAAATTTACAGAGTTGGAAACCAGAAACTGTTTACCCAGAAACCCACCATTGGGAAAAACTGGGGGTCATCAACCGACCAGGCCATCCACTAAGTAGAAAAAGATTCTTACAAAGGAACACAAGCAAGCTCAAGAAAAACCTAGATCTATTTAGGAAGATGAGCTATACCTCCTTTGTGCAATCTTCTTCTCCAACTTAGCAAAGCTTGAAGCTCAGTTCTTCATGGCAATGGCAGCTCCTTCTCCAGCTCGTTCATCCCATGGCACTAGCTTGCAAGCTCCAACACAAACCGAAACCAAATTTGGATTCAAAGAAGAATGACCAATTTCTTCAAGAAACCATACTCTTGAAGAAATCAATCTTGAATCTGACCTAGATATAAATGATAGAATGATTTAAGTAGCTAGATGCAGATTTGTGTTTCAAATGCAGTTTTTTCAAAAAAGAAATCAATTGGAAAAACTCATAGATGAAATCATGGTTCTCTCGTGGAAGGAGAAGCGAAAGAAGGCAAGCCAAACTTTCCAAAACTTCCACCCGAAAAGAGACAATGCCAAATGAGAAATATCGTGGGCTATACAGACCAACAAATTCGTTAGGTCAGAAAAACCCACTTGGCAGCAGAGAGAGAGAAAGAAGAATAGGACAAAACAGTTTGTTATCCAGCTGGAGGCAAGGATGACTAGTCATATGAGAAACGGTTGACTAGTCATCTTTTTATGAAACAGTTTTATGTAATGATATGCAATGCTCAATACCTTTGTCAACTTGCTTGAGCCACCATAGAGCAGAGAATAGAGAAGAGCACCAATAAAAGTTTTCCCTAATCTAGACTTGAGCTTGATAAATTACATTACACATCCTATTACAAAGTTGTCAAGGGAAGCCAAAAGAAATTAGTAAAAACCATACATTAACACATAGTTTCTCATTACTTAACCATATAAAAAAAAAAAAAAAAAAAAAAAAAAAAAAAAAAAAAAAAAAAAAAAAAAAAAAAAAAAAAAAAAAAAAAAAAAAAAAAAAAAAAAAAAAAAAAAAAAAAAAAAAAAAAAAAAAAAAAAAAAAAAAAAAAAAAAAAAAAAAAAAAAAAAAAAAAAAAAAAAAAAAAAAAAAAAAAAAAAAAAAAAAAAAAAAAAAAAAAAAAAAAAAAAAAAAAAAAAAAAAAAAAAAAAAAAAAAAAAAAAAAAAAAAAAAAAAAAAAAAAAAAAAAAAAAAAAAAAAAAAAAAAAAAAAAAAAAAAAAAAAAAAAAAAAAAAAAAAAAAAAAAAAAAAAAAAAAAAAAAAAAAAAAAAAAAAAAAAAAAAAAAAAAAAAAAAAAAAAAAAAAAAAAAATGGGTTTTGTCTTTTTTATTAGGGCTGTGTGTTTTGTGTTCATTTTTTTTAGTGTTTCCAGTTTTGATTTTTTGTTCCCCACACCAAACTTTTTTGGCCCCCGTGTTTTTTTTCCCCCCCATGGTTTGTTTTTGTTTTTTCTTTTTCATGAAAAACCAGGGGGGTTTGCATTATTGGGCAAAAACGCAAACATCGTTGGCAAATTTATTATTCTTTCAATGGAGGCAACAACAATTGGAAGTAAGTTATGAAAACTTTTGAGTAGTGACTTTAAACCTAACCCATCATTTTTCTTACGTAGATTGATGCTCACTTGGGAAGTGTAAATGATTTGGCATTCTTTTCCCCTCACAACCAACTTTTGGTCATAACTTGAGCTGATGACAAGACCGTCAAGGTTGGTTTCATAAATGTATGTGTAAGGTTTGGGGTTGTTTGTGGCCAAGACTGTTTACTTTTGAAGGTCATGAAGCTATGTCTGTTCTGTCTGTCCTCATACCAAAGAAAATGTCCATGTAAGGGCCACTTTGGGTATTGATGTTGTGGTTCTGGTGATGTTTAAGTTTTGAATCATCTGATTTACTTTCCGTTTCTGCAATATTATCCTACACTTTTTTTAATGCTACATGCCTCAGTTGTCTTTCAAATCAGTGGATGGCAAGATCAAAATATGGGTTATATGATAGCTTTGGAGGCAATGCTGTACCAAACTGGCTCATAGTGCTGATGTTCAAAGGTTCAACTTATATGGGCCTGCACTGCAAACTGCAATTGCCATCTTTTATTTCCTAATTGATATCTTAGGTGTGAATGTATCAGGTCGTTAGTTTTGATTGAGATCATGTAGGCTTTTTTTCATGTGGGTCAGCCAAGGAGGGAAACAATCAGAGTCACGAGGGCGCCAGGAGTAAAAACATGATTTGGTTTTTTGTTTTGATATTAAGAGAGATTACATGAGCCCAACTAAACAACATCTTCCATGGCAAAAATGCGATGAACTGAACATTAACACTATCAAAGACTGTTTTATTGTTTTGTTCGAACTACACCAATATAGGGCAATCCCAGCACCTTAGAAGACGGAATACAATTAAAGTTCGACTTTACGCCCCTCATTGGAAGGACTTGTTCCATCAACCCCACCATAATTGAAATGCTCGGATCTTGGACATTGTAACAACCAAAAAGGGGAGTTTTTTGCTAGAATTCGGATCAGAGAGAGACCTTCTATAGTTTGGTGTCAGGAAATAAACTCTCTCCTCTTAAAAAAAATGAGTAAAAAACTGAATTCGTGCGTCACACACACACACAACACCACAAAAAACAAAACAGAACAACAAACAACAAACAACACACAAAAAAAACACAGAAAGGTGTAGCCTCAAGTAATTTCTGCGCGGTATTACGCGTCCACTCATCCCCTGATAAGCACTACAAGGCACAATCCCAGTCTCAGAAGAGCTGACATGAGAAAGAAGAGAGCCAAATGTATTCCAAATACAACGTTGCCGTGCACCGGTCAGCTGCATAAACGAGATTACTGTAAATGCCTGGCAAGTCATCCTTGGCTGCAATCAGGGGCGTCTCTTGTTCATTCTGTAAAACTCTTGGAAACTGCACAAAGATCTAATGCGTACTATGCAAACAAATCTACTTTATTGAATTTTTTCTCTCCGTCACATCCAGATGGAATCTCTGATATTGATATCCATGCAATGCACTTGCATTCTAAATTATATAGGCAGAATGTGTGATCTTTTCACAGTACTGAAACCAGCTTACAGTAAGAAAGAAAAAAACAAAAAAAAAAAAAACACTTTGCAAGTGTGGTATATGATATATTCCTCCCAAAGGCCATAACCAATAATTCCCCCTAATATTTTTTTTTGCGCTCACCTTTTGGGCGGCTCATCTGTAGCAGAATAACTCAGGCTCTGCACTGATCTTTGGTGCCCAACTTCAGCATCCCCTGCATCGATAAAGAAACATATCAATAGGAGATGGGCTAAAAAATTTTCACAAAAATGGGGTGGCTCGTGGTCTCAAATAGATTCTTAACACGAAGGGCCTGTGTGATATGTTTCTGAAGATAGTGAACTTTACTACATACCAAGCTGGGAAGCAAAGGCACAAACGTGTATCACACCGATCGAATCATGGTAAACCTGGACCCATCTTTATTCTAGATGTGCATTGAAAGTGAAATAAGTGTGCAATGCACTGAGGGATCCACCACTGTCATTGTATTTATCTTCTCGGCGGTTGTGGGAGCAAGAAGGGTCTCGCGGAACAATAGAAAACAGGAAATTTTAAAACTATACACACCTTTCACGTTTATTGTATTATACAAGTTAAGCCATGCTTTTTTCATAATAGATAGATGTTCGGGTACACGTTGTCAAGATCGGGTAAAAATTCTGTTTTTAAAAAACAAACTTACAATCTCGCTATTGTACATGTACGTACTATTTTCAGGTTTAAACACGTATTTTTTTTATAAAATTTTCCACCAGTACACAGACAAAATTCATTTTATTATTATACACATAATTTCTTATTTGATAAAAACAATATATATTAAAAAAAATTAAATTATTTATACCACATTTTTTTATGACATAGTATAGCCGATCGGCTATACGTTCTAAATAGTATGTATTTAACGAGTATAGCCGACCGGCTATACTACGGTTTTTGAAAAAAAAAAAAAAAAGTATTGCCGTACAGCTATACTGTTTTTGACACGTGCACACATAGGCGCTAGGAAAGTTCTGTATTCTTTTTCCTTTTTTTTTATTTTATATAATAGAATAACGCATGTTGGGTACTGTTGTTTTTTTTTTTTTTTTTTATTTATTTTTTTATATAGCTGTACGGCTGTACTGGGCTTTTTTTTTCCATTTTTTAAAGAAAAATACTACAGCTGCTTGGCTAACTCCCCTTTTTTATTTTTTTGTTAAATAGTATAGCCGCGCAGCCTTACGAGGATCTTTTTCTTATAATTTTTTTAATAAATAGTATAGCCGATCGGCTATACTCTTTATGTATATATTGGGATCCTTTTTTTCTTTTAAAATTTTCCCCTATTTTCATTTATTGATGAGAGTGGTTTAGAGCATTATCCATTACGATTAAGCCATTACCCGAGTCTCTATTGTTCCCTTTTGGATTTTTTAATTTTTCATAGTTATTACCCGTATAAAGAATTTAGTACTTTCACATTTAATACTATATTACATGTACACATGTATTTTTTAATAATAAAATCTGTTTTGTACACGTCTTAAAGACTCGGTAAAATTAACGTTTTTTAAAAATCAAACTTACAATACTCGTATATTACATGTCCATACATATTTTTCATGTTAAATACACATATTGTTTTTTATAAATTTTAATAATATACATAAAATTCACGTATTATACACATAATTCTCACATATTATTGAATAAAAATAATATATGTTAAAAAAATTTAATTATTATTTTTTTTTTTTTTTTTTTTTCATGACATAGTATAGCCGCGCGGCAATACCTTCTAAATATAACATAGTTAAAGTGCATAGCCATGCAGCTATACATGGGTTTGTTTTTAAATAAAATCGTATAGCCGTGCGGCTATATTACGGTGTTTTTCTAAATAAAATAGTATAGCCGGCCGTCTATACTGTTTTTCACACATGGGCACCTAGGCTCTAGGCAGGTTCTCTTTTCTTTTCATTTTTTAATTTTATAAATAGTATAGCCACGCGGCGATACTTTATTTTTTCTTTTTTAAAGTAGTATACCCGCGTGGCTTTATTGGGCTCTTTTTGCACCCACAAGTATGGCTAATGTCACTATGTGGTACAAGAACCACTTCCCTACCCCGTGTCACTGCTCTCCTCTGTTTACCTTGCTCCTCCACTAATACTGGAGTAACTCGCAACATCAAGGACATTACATAAGGAATTCTATGTTACACACAACAGGTGTTATTTGTTTTTCATATACTATGCCACTAGAAGTGCATGTGCTACATATCCAGAAAGTGTCCGATTTCCAAATTTCATAGCACCACAAAAATGAGATTTTCTTGACATCCTTGTGCTTTAGTGAGTGCAGATTTACTCTCCATCTCCTCATGCACGACTCTTGAACAAATGGTATTTTTATTAATCTGAACCACTTCAGTTCATTTACATAATGCAGCGTTGTCATCCTATTTATAGCCATAGACTGCATGCAGACAAATCATACCTCAAAAATTAAAGGTATGATTCTATTCCATCGTGTGACAGTTAAAGCTCTTCCACTCAGTGGCGGACCCAAGAATTTCTCAGAGAAGGGGCAATATTCAATTGAAGATTACTAGTAATGTTTCATAACTTTATAATTAAAAAATACAGAGAGAGCCACATAAAAAAAAATATATATATATATTATTAAAAAAACTATTATAAAAAAATAGAAATAAAAAACCGAAGAAAAAAGATTAAAAGGAGAGAAAAAAAAACACAGACCTTGAGATTTGGGTCTGTTGACTTCTTCAATTCAATTTAGGACTCTCTTTATATTAAATTATTAATAATATTAATTGTACTTTGGCATTGGGTTCCTATCCACAAGATATAAGGCTTTATCCCTTTTTTTTTCATTGCCCTGATCCAAAACGAGTCGTTTTGGCCAGGGACTTTTAAAAAAAATGAATGCGGCTGTGCTGCGCGCAGCAGCCCAACAACGCAACACACAGCAAACAAAAAGCAATTTCACAGAGGCATTTCTTCGAGCAGATGTGGGGCACTTCTATGGCAGAGCTGAGGGGCAAATTCCACAACCTCCATAGCTCTTTCCGGTGAGAGGAGTGCATATGCACCTCCTTGCGCCTCTATAGGTCCGCCTCTGCTTCCACTTTTGGAATATATGTACCTTTTTTTATGGGAAGCTCATATTTTACATCATTTTCCTTCTATATATAGTTGGAAAGAAAAGAAGGGCGTTGACTTGTTCAGATTGAGTGCTTGAGTTGAGTGGGAGTCATGCATGCATGATGTTGTGATTAATTTTGCAAGACCAGCAGCTTCCAAGTCACGTATTTTCTTAAGATGCTGCGTGGAGCAGGGTCACGGGACTACTAACACATAATCTTGAGCTATCCGCAAATAATTCACTGCTAATATAATGTAGCTTTAAATGTATATCCTTGACGACATGGTACATAACCACTAAAAATATGTAGGGTGAGAATTTGTTTTCGTGTGATCAAGAGTATACATCTACACGAACACGATCGGGCACAATTATATATGTGTAACACAAGACATATAACCCGTATACTTATCCTGTACAACATAAAATATTTAGAGGAAAACAAAGTTTGACAATCCTCACATCATTATAATGAGAGTGAGTCAAACTTGGTACACAAGTGCGCCTTAAATGGTAAAAACTTGGTTTTCTTGTAGTGTTTATCAGATGCTATATTCCAAATCTAATTTCGATACACAAGTGCGCTGACCCAGGTGATTTGATAGAGGTCGATCTGGAGATATATCATATATATATATATTACATTGTCTTTTTTGTTACAAATGCACCCAACATGCTCATGTTTTACCCGACTTTTTAGAAAGAATAGTGTGCAATTTCACTAAACTTTGTCAAAACTTCGGTCCTAATAAGATGGCAGAGGATTTTTATATGTGCATTTAAATCAAAAGAATGATCACCTGCAAAATTTTATAACGAAATTGCTTCTTAAACTTAATTAAAAATCTAAAGGCTTTTATATAGCCATGGTACGTACTTCTCTTTCCAATGTTAGAAGAGGTTCCAAGTTCGAACCCCTCCAAACTCAACCCTATTGATAAAAAAACCAATCAAACACTTTGTTTTAATAAAGAAAAAAAAGTCTTATTAGGCATCAATTTTATTTTCACAAATGATTGTGTTTCTCATTGATATAAGGTGTCCCAAACCAACGTACTCTCTCTCTCAAATTTCAAGACCTCCAATCAGATTCTATATTCTGCAAAATATGATCTCCATGCAGCATGTCAACCATATTCCCAAATCTGATCAGTGCTGACCAGAAGAGATAACGATATCGCGGTGCCAAAGAGATACATTCAAACAACTCTCTTTTAACTTTTTGGATGGCAAGGCATAAGAATGCATGGCACTCACATGTTCATGTCTCTGAGAGTGGGTTCAACGTGTACACAGAATATATGTTCATTTCTCTCCTCATTTTTCTTCAACTTTCTGTGGCACCAACCTACCAGAATTGCCAATTCCTTCACAATTCAGGCAATATGGACCCAAATGGATACTAAAAACAATTGTAGTGATTATCCAAAATCTACTTCGAATACTCTCAGAAAACTTTTGGATCTTGTCCAGAACTTCCCCATCACTCTGTATAACTGCATCCCTTGGAGCATGAAGAGCTACATGAAGCACTGATCTATTTTATGTGCTGTTTATCTGAAGGCACCACCCAGAAAAAGAAAAACAGAATGCAAAAGAATCACATGATAATGGTTTCACAAATAAGCTGGTCTCATCTTTACCATAAATCCTATAAAGCTATCAAATACAAGTTTTTTGTGATTTCAGACAGTTAAAAGGTCAGAAATTTGGGCATCCTAATTTTAATTAGGAGACACCAACTAGCTATTGTTCTACTGCTAGTTCTCTCCACTTTGTTGGAAGAGGTTCCAAATTTTAATCCCTTCCCCCAGATCCGAAAAATATATTTATTTATTTTAAATAGGAAACACTTCTTGCTAATTGCAGATAAAAAGTGTTTAAATTAGCATTTTAGTTCCATATTCATCCACATAATACTCGACCAAAGGAAGATAAACTTGAATCTCCACCAAACATTCGGTTAATCTTTTCTTTGAGGGATAGACAACATCAATTAGAAAACACTATATTCACCCAATCCCTTCCCCCCACAAGACCACTAGTTACGAATGGGCCAACCCCACCTCTGCCAATTTCCAAGGTTTCAGGCATGGCACGTTGCCGTGAGTAGTCCAACGGTATCCCCTCAAACTCACTATTAAGTGTTATGTTTGTTTTATAGGTGAACCTGGAGATGCTACTAAGGTTGAATCCCATACTCAAAACTCATACAGATCCTGTATGAGTACAACTATGGAGATCTAACAAAACATGCTACCATTGAAATTGAATGAAAATATGGAAAAATGGCTACAACTAGTGGATCTCCCTGTCCCCATCCATTTCATGTTTATGCATACTTTAACTCATGCCCTGAAAATAACACATAAAACAACAAAAGTGGATACTCACGCGGAACGTAAACAAGTAACTCAGGATCACCCTCATTGCTCTCCAAGTGTTCCTGTTGCAGAAAGTAGGATCAGATGAGACTTCATAAGCCCAGTAATTGAAACATAAGTTAAAACCAAAGTATATGGTAAACCTGAACTAAATCTCAACCAATGATTCAGCAATTTTTTGGCCCAAGATGAGGGTTTTTCCTCTTCTACAGCAGCCGTATTATCTTGCCTCTCTCTGGGAGTTTTTTATTTACTCTTCCTGCCCATCTTACGGATCCCAAAGTTGCATTTCACCCAGATTACATTACTGAGAATTGACAAAAATGAAATTTAAAAAGAAAAAATTCAAAATAAGAGATGACTCAACAATTGGAGCCCCAGAAAGCAGCATACTCCTTTTGGGTCATTTAACCAGACCAACTCAGTTTGTAACCAAACTAATGAATACAACAAAAGAAACATGAAACTGAATATTTAGGTAAGAGAATATTTGTTCATCATCAGCTTCCTAGCAACCAAACATAACATAAACCAAAACAGAAAATGGAAAATACTGATTTTCAGAGACGCCTTTACGTTGTTGATAAACGTGAGTTGCTAAAACCCTAGCTTGATGTATTTGCAGAGATGCCAGACTCGCCAGGGAAAAAGAAATCTGAAGAAAAAATACGCCATTCAAGTTTTCCAAAAATCGGCCGCCTAGGCGGGCTAGGCGGGTCCTTTTTATTTTATTTTATAAATAGTACAGCCGAGCGGCTATACTCCTTAAATAATATATTTAAAGGGTGTAGCCGCGCAGCGGTATGCCTTAAATAATATATTTAAAAGTATAGCCGGACGGCTATACCACCCTTTTTAAAAAAAAAATTAAATAAAACATTGGGTATGGCACATGTGACTTTGGCCAGGATCAGTAACAGTTGATTTTACCTAAACAAATGAAAGAAGACCAAGGTCAAGAAACACAAGTTCTATTATGTAATTCTGTACATAAATTTGATTCAGATTACCTCATCCAAAATCGGAAAGAACATTTTTTTGGACAAGCATGGATCTTGTCCAGAACTTCCCAAACATCTAGGACCACATTTTCCCCATCACTCTGTATAACTGCATCCCTTGGACCAAATTTGATTCAGATTACCTCATCCAACTAGCTATTGTTCTACTGCTAGTTCTCTCCACTTTGTTGGAAGAGGTTCCAAATTTTAATCCCTTCCCCTAAATCCGAAAAATAAATTTAAAATAAATAAATAAATAGGAAACACTTCTTGCTAATTGCAGATAAAAAGTGTTTAAATTAGCATTTTAATTCCATATTTATCCACATAATACTCGACCAAAGGAAGATAAACTTGAATCTCCACCAAACATTCGGTTAATCTTTTCTTTGAGGGATGCAGCCTGCATTGTGGCATAGACAACATCAATTAGAAAACACTATATTCACCCAATCCCTCCCCCCACAAGACAGGAGCGTGAAATTGCCTGAGAGTGGGGGTGCATTTGTGGATGGGGACATGAGCCTTGAGGCATGTAAAGAGAAGTGTTTGGAGAACTGTTCTTGCACTGCTTATTGTTACATGGAGATTTCAAACGGAGGGAGAGGTTGCGTCATGTGATTTGGGGAGCCAATGGACATGAGGGTATATGCAGATGGTGGCCAAGATCTCTATGTTTTAGGCGGGGGCTAGGCTGGGACTAGGCGGGCTAGGCGGGCTGGGCTGGAGCTAGGCTCGCTAGGCGGTCTAGGCGGGCGACATGAGGGTATATGCAGATGGTGGCCAAGATCTCTATGTTCTGGGCGGGGGGGAAAAAAAAAAAAAAAAAAAAAAAAAAAAAAAAAAAAAAAAAAAAAAAAAAAAAAAAAAAAAAAAAAAAAAAAAAAAAAAAAAAAAAAAAAAAAAAAAAAAAAAAAAAAAAAAAAAAAAAAAAAAAAAAAAAAAAAAAAAAAAAAAAAAAAAAAAAAAAAAAAAAAAAAAAAAAAAAAAAAAAAAAAAAAAAAAAAAAAAAAAAAAAAAAAAAAAAAAAAAAAAAAAAAAAAAAAAAAAAAAAAAAAAAAAAAAAAAAAAAAAAAAAAAAAAAAAAAAAAAAAAAAAAAAAAAAAAAAAAAAAAAAAAAAAAAAAAAAAAAAAAAAAAAAAAAAAAAAAAAAAAAAAAAAAAAAAAAAAAAAAAAAAAAAAAAAAAAAAAAAAAAAAAAGCAAGATATGGTGTTTATGGAAAATTAAGCTATTTACTTAATAAATTAAGGGTAAGATGTTGCGTTCTCAGATTTATTGGCTTTTTACACTATAACTTACCGGTAAGATATGGTGTTTTTGGAAATTAGGCTATTTACTTAATAAATTACTTGTAAGATGTTGCGTTCTCTGATATATAGGCTTTTTACACTATAAACTTACCGGCAAGATATGATGTTTTTGGAAAATTAGGCTATTCACTTAATAAATTATGGGTCAGATGTTGCGTTCTCAGATTTATAGGCTTTTTACACTAAAACTTACCGGTAAGATATGGTGTTTTTTGAAAATTAGGCTATTTACTTAATAACTTACTTGTAAGATGTTGCGTTCTTTGAGATATAGGCTTTTTACACTATAACTTCCCGGTAAAATATGGTGTTTTTTGAAAATTAGGCTATTATTTAATAAATTATGTGTAAGATGTTGCGTTCTAAGATATATGGCTTTTTACACTATAACTTACCGGTAAGATATGATGTTTTTTGAAAATTAGGCAATTTACTTAAAAAATTACGGGTAAGATGTTGCGTTCTTAGATATACAGTCTTTTTACCCTATAACTTACCGGCAAGATATGGTGTTTTTGGAAAATTAGGCTATTTACTTAATAAATTAAGGGTAAGATGTTGCGTTCTCAGATTTGTAGGCTTTTTACACTATAACTTACCAGTAAGATATGGTGTTTTTGGATACTTAGGCTATTTACTTAATAAATTACTTGCAAGATGTTGCGTTCTCTGATATATAGGCTTTTTACACTATAAATTACCGGTAAGATATGGTGTTTTTGGAAAATTAGGGTATTTAGTGAATAAATTACAGATAAGATGTTGCGTTCTTAGATATATAGGCTTTTTACACTATAACTTACCGGCAAGATATGGTGTTTTTGGAAAATTAGGCTTTTTACTCAATAAATTATGGGTAAGATGTTGCGTTATGCGTTTTACACTATAAGTTACCTATAAGATATGGTGTTTTTAGAAAAATTGGCTATTTAGTCAAAAAATTACGGGTAAGATGTTGCCTTCTCAGATATATAGGCACTTTACATTACAACTTACCGATAAGACATGGTGTTTTCCGAAAAATATGCAATTCACGTAATAAATTACGGGTAAGATGTTGCGTTCTCAGATATATAGGCTTTTTACACTATAACTTACCGGTACGATATGGTGTTTATAGAAAAATAATCTATTTACTTAATAAATTACGGGTAAGATGTTTGCGTTCTTAGATATATAAGCACTTTACACTATAACTTACCGGTAAGATATGGTGTTTTTAGAAAAATAGACAATTCACTAAATAAATTACAGGTATAATGTTTCGTTCTCAGATATATAGGCCTTTTACACTATAACTTACAGTTAAGATATGGTGTTTTTGGAAAATTAGGCTATGTACTTAATAAGTTATGGGTAAGATGTAGCGTTCTTCGATATATTGGCTTTTTACACTGTAACATACCGGCAAGATATGGTGTTTATGGAAAATTAAGCTATTTACTTAATAAATTAAGGGTAAGATGTTGCGTTCTCAGATTTATTGGCTTTTTACACAAAAACTTACCGGTAAGATATTGTGTTTTTGGGAAATTAGGCTATTTACTTAATAAATTACTTGTAAGATGTTGCGTTCTCTGATATATAGGCTTTTTACACTATAACTTCCCGGTAAAATATGGTGTTTTTTGAAAATTAGGCTATTATTTAATAAATTATGTGTAAGATGTTGCGTTCTAAGATATATAGGCTTTTTACACTATAACTTACCGGTAAGATATGATGTTTTTTGAAAATTAGGCAATTTACTTAAAAAATTACGGGTAAGATGTTGCGTTCTTAGATATACAGTCTTTTTACCCTATAACTTACCGGCAAGATATGGTGTTTTTGGAAAATTAGGCTATTTACTTAATAAATTAAGGGTAAGATGTTGCGTTCTCAGATTTGTAGGCTTTTTACACTATAACTTACCAGTAAGATATGGTGTTTTTGGATACTTAGGCATTTACTTAATAAATTACTTGCAAGATGTTGCGTTCTCTGATATATAGGCTTTTTACACTATAAATTACCGGTAAGATATGGTGTTTTTGGAAAATTAGGGTATTTAGTGAATAAATTACAGATAAGATGTTGCGTTCTTAGATATATAGGCTTTTTACACTATAACTTACCGGCAAGATATGGTGTTTTTGGAAAATTAGGCTTTTTACTCAATAAATTATGGGTAAGATGTTGCGTTATGCGTTTTACACTATAAGTTACCTATAAGATATGGTGTTTTTAGAAAAATTGGCTATTTAGTCAAAAAATTACGGGTAAGATGTTGCCTTCTCAGATATATAGGCACTTTACATTACAACTTACCGATAAGACATGGTGTTTTCTGAAAAATATGCAATTCACGTAATAAATTACGGGTAAGATGTTGCGTTCTCAGATATATAGGCTTTTTACACTATAACTTACCGGTACGATATGGTGTTTATAGAAAAATAATCTATTTACTTAATAAATTACGGGTAAGATGTTGCGTTCTTAGATATATAAGCGCTTTACACTATAACTTACCGGTAAGATATGGTGTTTTTAGAAAAATAGACAATTCACTAAATAAATTACAGGTATAATGTTTCGTTCTCAGATATATAGGCCTTTTACACTATAACTTACAGTTAAGATATGGTGTTTTTGGAAAATTAGGCTATGTACTTAATAAGTTATGGGTAAGATGTAGCGTTCTTCGATATATGGCTTTTTACACTGTAACATACCGGCAAGATATGGTGTTTATGGAAAATTACGCTATTTACTTAATAAATTAAGGGTAAGATGTTGCGTTCTCAGATTTATTGGCTTTTTACACTATAACTTACCGGTAAGATATGGTGTTTTTGGGAAATTAGGCTATTTACTTAATAAATTACTTGTAAGATGTTGCGTTCTCTGATATATAGGCTTTTTACACTATAACTTACCGGCAAGATATGATGTTTTTGGAAAATTAGGCTATTCACTTAATAAATTATGGGTCAGATGTTGCGTTCTCAGATTTATAGGCTTTTTACACTAAAACTTACCGGTAAGATATGGTGTTTTTTGAAAATTAGGCTATTTACTTAATAACTTACTTGTAAGATGTTGCGTTCTTTGAGATATAGGATTTTACACTATAACTTCCCGGTAAAATATGGTGTTTTTTGAAAATTAGGCTATTATTTAATAAATTATGTGTAAGATGTTGCGTTCTAAGATATATAGGCTTTTTACACTATAACTTACCGGTAAGATATGATGTTTTTTGAAAATTAGGCAATTTACTTAAAAAATTACGGGTAAGATGTTGCGTTCTTAGATATACAGTCTTTTTACCCTATAACTTACCGGCAAGATATGGTGTTTTTGGAAAATTAGGCTATTTACTTAATAAATTAAGGGTAAGATGTTGCGTTCTCAGATTTGTAGGCTTTTTACACTATAACTTACCAGTAAGATATGATGTTTTTGGATACTTAGGCTATTTACTTAATAAATTACTTGCAAGATGTTGCGTTCTCTGATATATAGGCTTTTTACACTATAAATTACCGGTAAGATATGGTGTTTTTGGAAAATTAGGGTATTTAGTGAATAAATTACAGATAAGATGTTGCGTTCTTAGATATATAGGCTTTTTACACTATAACTTACCGGCAAGATATGGTGTTTTTGGAAAATTAGGCTTTTTACTCAATAAATTATGGGTAAGATGTTGCGTTATGCGTTTTACACTATAAGTTACCTATAAGATATGGTGTTTTTAGAAAAATTGGCTATTTAGTCAAAAAATTACGGGTAAGATGTTGCCTTCTCAAATATATAGGCACTTTACATTACAACTTACCGATAAGACATGGTGTTTTCCGAAAAAGCCTATCACATCTTACCCTTAAACATCATCTAAACCAACCTACCAGAATTGCCAATTCCTTCACAATTCAGGCAATATGGACCCAAAATGGATACTAAAAACAATTGTAGTGATTATCCAAAATCTACTTCGAATACTCTCAGAAAACTTTTGGATCTTGTCCAGAACTTCCCCATCACTCTGTATAACTGCATCCCTTGGAGCATGAAGAGCTACATGAAGCACTGATCTATTTTATGTGCTGTTTATCTGAAGGCACCACACAGAAAAAGAAAAACAGAATGCAAAAGAATCACATGATAATGGTTTCAGTAATAAGCTGGTCTCATCTTTACCATAAATCCTATAAAGCTATCAAATACAAGTTTTTTGTGATTTCAGACAGTTAAAAGGTCAGAAATTTGGGCATCCTAATTTTAATTAGGAGACACCAACTAGCTATTGTTCTACTGCTAGTTCTCTCCACTTTGTTGGAAGAGGTTCCAAATTTTAATCCCTTCCCCTAGATCCGAAAAATAAATTTAAAAAAATAAATAAATAGGAAACACATCTTGCTGATTGCAGATAAAACGTGTTTAAATTAGCATTTTAATTCCATATTTATCCACATAATACTCGACCAAAGGAAGATAAACTTGAATCTCCACCAAACATTCGGTTAATCTTTTCTTTGAGGGATGCAGCCTGCATTGTGGCATAGACAACATCAATTAGAAAACACTATATTCACCCAATCCCTCCCCCCACAAGACAGGAGTGTGAAATTGCCTGAGAGTGGGGGTGCATTTGTGGATGGGGACATGAGCCTTGAGGCATGTAAAGAGAAGTGTTTGGAGAACTGTTCTTGCACTGCTTATTGTTACATGGAGATTTCAAAGGGAGGGAGAGGTTGCGTCATGTGATTTGGGGAGCTAATGGACATGAGGGTATATGCAGATGGTGGCCAAGATCTCTATGTTTTAGGCGGGGGCTAGGCTGGGGCTAGGCGGGCTAGCGGCTGGGCTGGAGCTAGGCTCGCTAGGCGGCCTCTAGGCGGTCTAGGCGGGCGACATGAGGGTATATGCAGATGGTGGCCAAGATCTCTATGTTCTGGGTGGGGGTTCGGCGGGCTAGGCGGGCTAGGCGGTCGCTAGGCGGGGTCTAGGCGGTCTAGGCGGGCGCTGCGCCTTGAAAAAAAAACGCCATTTTGGAATCTCCAAGGTCAGGGAAGAGATCACGATGGTGCTATGAGCGAGAGACAGAGAGATGAGGATTGAAGAAGAAGTCTGAGCGAGAGAGAGGGGCTGGAAGACGGCTCTTGTTAGAGTTAGGGTTTGAGAAGGAAAATTGCATTTATATGTTGAAGGAAAAAAAAACAAAAGAAGAGATGGGCCCCCGATTACTTCTCATTCTGAAACCCCTTTTATTTTTCTCTCTGTGTTTTGTTCCACTATTCAGTTCTGTCCTCTTTTATGTTGGTTGGTAGATCTTCATCAATCATCAAAGTTCTTTTTTCTCGTAATATTTATGTGATCTTTTTTTCTTTTTTTTTCTTTTTGTGTGTGTGTGTGTATGCAGTGCAGGTGCCAAAGACTGGAAAAGGCAAGAAAAAAGGCCACCGATACCAACAACAATGACATCCTTCAGGGCTTTTCCTGTGGCACCAACCTACCAGAATTGCCAATCACTTCACAATTCAGGAAATATGGACCCAAAATGGATACTAAAAAAATTGTAGTGATTACCCAAATTCACAAGGTTCACCCTAATTTATGGAAACCAAGGAGTGGCTTAGAGCTGATGAACAATGACCTTCCCAGCACCAACCCTGAAGAGGCTATGTCCTGCTTTGATTTGTCCAAGAATGATTCATCTCTCATATCAGCAACAGGAGGGATGATCTCCACTTTTGACATGACAACATTTAAGGTAAACCCAACACAAATAGTATTCTTGAAATTTTCTTTTCCCATCCAAAACTTCCTAAATCTTGTTTGTCAATATGCGTAGGTTCTGTTTGCAAATTTCTCATGATCTAACTCATTGTACTCATAAACATCTGTTGCATAAAAACGCAGACAATGAAAAAAGTCATGCCACCGCCACCTGTGGCAACATGTCTTGCTTTTCACCCCCGAGATGACAGTATAGTTGCTATTGGCATGGAAAATTGTAATATACAATCTCCACTCAGATGAGGTAGTTTGTTTGTTCTTGTAAAAAAAACAAATCATGCTCGATGTTGTGATAAAGCAAACCTGAAAAGTTTGTCATTGCCTCGATTTATATATTTTGCAGGTTACAAGGAAGCTTGAGGGTCACGCCAAAAGAGTCACTAGCCTTTCCTTGAGGCCATTGACAAGTGAAAACATCATTTTTTTTAAGCTTCTTATAATCTATACATAAACAATCTCTTAAAAAATACCATGTTCTGCAAGTTTTTGGTTCATTCTTGACAGCAATTGTCACGCCAAGGCATTAGATATCCTCATGAAGGATCTCAAAAATTTTGCCGAAGGTAATGAGGAGCTGTTCAAAGAAATGCATCACATGTGTATGGGTTCAATCCAACAGGGATCATAAGGCACCCTCTATATGCGGAGATATAATGTCCATGAGGAAGACTATGATGAAAGAACTGAGGCAAATCCAGTTTTCTGTGGCAAACTGAAGTATCCTAGCATCAAAAGTCATAGATTAAATAATCTCATTAACCAAAGGTAATGCTTCCTCCTAGTTTTGGTCTTCCTTTCTATTTTGTGATTGCATATGTTCATACATATGCATGTGCGCGTTTGTGTGTGAGAGAGAGTACTTTATTCTCATATTTAGTAAAAGATTTAGTCACTTTCTGGTTTTTGTAATTGGGAGAGAGACTGACTTGTGTGTTTAACTTGACAGCTTGAACTGGCAACATAAAGAGTGTAAAAACCCTCGTCCAAATCCAGTCATTAATACTCTTTTCGTTGATCATGTTTGTGAACCACAGGAAGATGTTCCTTTGCCTCTACCAATTGAAAACAATTTGGAAGTAAGATATGTTCTGGTGACATAAATTTATTTTTCCTAAGTATTTGTCCTCATTAACCAATGATCCTGCTCGGTGTCTACACTTACTGATTTTTGTCCAAATCCAGTTATTAAAACCCTTTTCATTGATCATGTTTGTGAATGGCAGGACTGTTTGTCTTTGTCTCTATCGACTGGGAACAGTTTGCAAGTAACATATGTTCTGGTAAACTGAAATTCTTTTCTTATTGGTCCCCATTAACCAATGCTTCCTGCTCATCAGCCACACTAACCTTATGTATTTAGCCTTCACAAGCAACACCAAATTCACTTCCAACTTCTTCTGCTGAGCCAAAAGTTTATCTGTAACACAAGGTGCGCTTTCTCCAGGAGCAGTATCTCTCAATGCTGCAAAGAGCCTAGGTATTTTATTTTAGTTCTTCAAGGGATGTTGTTGGGTACTGGTACCCTCTAATTTATGTTTGAAGTGTGTCGTCATTTTACACATTGCATAGTTGTTATTATTAACTTTTGGTTACATTTTTGTGGCTACAGCTATAGAGGTTATTGACTATCCATGCTTGGCCAAAAAAATGTTCTTTCCGATTTCGGATGAGGTAATCTGAATCAAATTTATGTACAAAATTACATAATAGAACTTGTGTTTCTTGACCTTGGTTTTCTTTCATTTGTTTAGGTAAAATCAACTGTTACTGATCCTGGCCAAAGTCACATGTCCACAGTTGCCATACCCAATGGTTTGCCCACTACTGTTGCCCTGACACTAAATGAGGGCTCATCTCCAATGAGCACGGATTTTCATCCCATTTGGCAGACAATTCTTCTATGTTAAGTAAGGAGAAACTATGTTCTTTTTTCTTTTCTTCCATCGTTATAAATTTCCTGTCTTTTTAGGATGATCGTGTGCGGTAACTACTTTTGATAGTTCACTCATGAATCCTGCTAATGTGATTCTTCAGTTGGAACTTGAGTTGGAGACATAGGACCACCATGGGATGTTAGTTCCGGGGTAAAGTTGCTTTCGAGAAATTTTAGAGTCTGGAATCTTGACACAGGCCCAATGGCCTTAAAGGTGCATCTACTTCTGGATTATGCACTATTCTTTCAACCTTACTAATATGATCCGAAATTTGAACCAATATCAATTATTTCAGGAAGCTCTGGTCAAAGATTAATATGTATTTGTTAAATGTATCCGATGGAGTCTTGATGGTTCTATATTTGGTGAGAATGTTCTCGTACTTAAATGGTATGTAGTTGCTGATTTTCATTTCTTGTAGTTCATATTCATTGCCGTCGTCTTCTTCATTGAACAGCGGTTGCATATGCAAAGCACATTGTGCAATTATATTCTTATAATGGAGGCAACAACATTTTTGTAAAAATAGTATCGCCGGGCGGCTATACTTGCATTTTTTAATGTTTTTAAAAATAGTATAGCCGGGCGGAGATTATTTTTTTGACACGTGGGCGTCTAATCGAAGGGGGTCCTCTTTCTTTTACATGTATAAATAGTATAGCCATTCGGCTATACTTGGGTTTTTTTTGTTAAAAAGGTATAGCCGGGCGGCTATACTCACTCTATTCTTTTTTCCTTTTTCTTTAAAGTTAATATAGCCGGTCTGTTATACCTATTTTGACTGGTGGGCGCAAGGGGGTCCACTTTTTTCACATAGTATAGCCGCACGGTTATACCCGATTTTTTGGCTTTTTGTTTTAAAAATAGTATGGCCAGTCGGCTGTACTCGGTTTTTCTTTTTAAGAAAATAAAAAACCTCTCCCGACGAACTATCGTCGGCAGAGATCTATGCCGGCAAAGTTTTGCTGAATTAGACATCTCCCGACGAAAGTTACTTCTGCCGACGAAGTTTTGTCTGGAAATGTCTAATCTGGCAAATTTCGTCGGGATAGAAATTTGCCGACGAACTTTCATTGGAAGAGATTTTTAAAAAATTAAATAAATATAAACTTAGTATGTTTAGGTTAATTAATTTTTTAAAATTTTATTTTTATTAATTAAATATTATCTTTGTCTTATTTTATTTATTATTTCTTTAGTGAATAATTAGTATTAAATATTTTAATTAACTTGATGAGTTATATTACTCAATAAATAGTAATTCAATTTTTCTACTTTTAGAGTATAGTCGCATGACTATATTCTTTAAATATATTTCCACATTGCACCAACAATAAAAATAAGGATTTATATGTAGGCTTATCTTTTGAGGTGCCCTTTTTTGAGAAGATGGTTTGGTAAGTGTGGTTAACATTGGAAAGTTGGGCTAATGGGCTGGGCTGTAGGCTCGACTTTGATTAATAATAATTATATCAATCAAAGACTAGGGCCTTGTGCCTTGGGGCTCTTGGGATCTGGATAAATTTAATTAAGACACCCAAACAAAAATAAGTAATTTAATGGGATCCTTTTTTTCTTTTAAATATTTTTCCCCGATTATCGATAAGAGTAGTTTAAAACACCTAGAGTAATTACCCGAACAAAGAATTTAGCACTTTCACGTTTAATAGTGTACATGTACGCACGTATTTTTAACAAAAGTTTCAATAAGACACATAGAATTAACGTATTATATAAATAATTCTCACCTATTATTGAATAAAAATAATATATATTAAAATATTGTATAGTGACCTACCTTATAAGTTGTAAAGTGGTCCCTGTTTTTTAATAAAAATAAATTATTTTTCTGATTTTGTTTTTTCAAACATAGTCTAGCCGATCGGCTGTACTCAATTTTTTTTCCAAATTTTTAAAAAATAGTGTAGCCGGGCGGTTATACTTATTTTGACACGTGGGCACCTAATCGTTGGGGGGTCATTTTTTACGTGTATAAATAGTATAGCCGCACGGCTATACTTCGGTTTTTAATGTTTTTGTAAAAATAGTATAGCTTCATGTGTCTGCACACCTGGCTGCAGCTATTCTGTTATGTATCATTTTCAAGACCTACATGAACAGAGAAGAAGCACACCTTTCTCATCCTGTATACTAATGTGATTTATGATCTTGGCAGTTATTCTGTCCTTGCCTGTTATATTTGTTCATCTATTATTTTAACTTTCAGACAATTCAATCATTTTTGTTTATGTTGAGAATTGCCTAAAAAGATAGCCATATGACACTGGGATACAATGGACTTTTGGCCTCTATCCAGCATGCATCAAGTATTTCATGTCTGCATTCGACGTTCCAGAGGTATGGAAAGCTCTTTTGCAAACTTATTTTTACTCTTCTTTGTTGCATTCTGACGATGAAGAAATCTTATCAGGTTATGGCTGTAACCCGAAACAATATATGCAAGAATGGGATGGCATAATCTATTATGCTTCCGTCTTCCTTTATTTCTAGGTGTTCTCAACTCCTGTAGTTTCTTTAGTACTTGGAAGTTAATTATATATCTGCATGAACTGGCTTCACATACACTTTGACGAAGCCTTCTCCTCCCTCCGAATTGCTAATTACAAGTCATTCACCCGATTCCACATCAAAAGTGACGGGGATCTTGAAGTCTACACTCTTGCAGTTGATAAGGTAAGAATGTGATGCGTATTTGGGACTTTTAAGAGTTTAAAGCTAATTAAAACATGCAGGTCCCGAAAGAGTGGAAGCTAGACCCTGAATGGGATAGGGAGCCAAGACAGCCACAACAAATAAGCCACCTTAGAAAGTTTCCTAACAAGTGGAGAGCAGCTGCCGCTCAACTGGATCCGTTAAATACCGTTAAAATTGTTGATCACTTTGTTATTCGACAAACAGATAAAACTGTTAATGGAGCAAGTGATGGATCAGTAATTAGCTAATCTGGGCTTGTGTTCTATCTGTAACATTATTGTAGTTCCCTTCGCTTAGATAGCAATGAAAGAAAAAATGAAAAAAAATGGTATAGCCGCACGGCTATACTCTTTAAATATATTAGTTAGGGACGACAGCTATAGTACAGCCGACCGGCTATACCTTTCAAATATATTATTAAAGGAGAATAGCCTAGCGACCATACTTTTTAAATATATTATTTAAACAGTCTAGCCGGGCGGCTATACAATTTATAAAATAAAATAAGAAGTGCCCGCCTAGCCCGCCTAGGCGGCCGATTTTTCGTAAACTTGAATGGCGTTTTTTTTCTTCAGATTTCTTTGATCCAAAGCATCGGCCTCAGACAGATAAGGACTTGAAACCACATGATGACTACTTGGATCAATATTATTATTATTATTATTATTTCTCTGATCCTCTTCATCTCTATCTTGTTCCCCAATTTTGAACCCAAATCCATAAAACCCTTGAGCTCATCAAACTCCAGGTCGGATAAGCTCTTGCTGGGCCCTACTCTTCTTCTACTTCTGTTTCTTTCACCATGACCATAGACCCTTTTTGTCTGAGCTGCTGGTACTTGTTCTTGTTTCACACTTTGTTTGGAGAACTCTATGACTTGTTTACCAGAGAAAACTGTTTGGAATTTCGGTGTGGTGCTCATGAGGATTGAGTGTGGGGAGAGAGAATCAGAAGAGAAGAGGCTCCCTTTGGTGTTTAAAGATTGGTCTTCACTTAGAGACCTTGGCAAGCATGAAAGGCTGGGGAAATTTGGTACTTATTGTTGGGTTGCTTCTTGGGCTGATTGGTTCACTTGGAGACTTGGGTTTGTTGCTTCTTAGGGTTTTGAAGGGGATTTCTTGCTCAAAATTCCATTTTCAAACCAGTATAATCAAAGATGCTGAGAAGCACTTCTTCTACAGCAGCCGTGTTTTTTTTTTAATGGGTATAGCCGCCTGGCTATACGTTTAAATATATTATTGAAGGCATACCGCCGCGCGCCTACACCTTTTAAATATATTATTTAACGGGTATAGCCGTTCGGCCATACTGTTTAAATATATTATTTCAAGAGTTTAGCCGTCCGGCTATACTATTTATAAAATAAAATAAAAAGGACCCGCCTAGCCCGCCTAGGCGGCCCATTTTTGGAAAACTTGAATGGCGTTTTTTTTCTTCAGATTTCTTTTTCCCTGGCGAGTCTGGCATCTCTGCAAATACATCAAGCTAGGGTTTTAGCAACTCACGTTTATCAACAACGTAAAGGCGTCTCTGAAAATCAGTATTTTCCATTTTCTGTTTTGGTTTATGTTATGTTTGGTTGCTAGGAAGCTGATGATGAACAAATATTCTCTTACCTAAATATTCAGTTTCATGTTTCTTTTGTTGTATTCATTAGTTTGGTTACGAACTGAGTTGGTCTGGTTAACTGACCCAAAAGGTGTATGCCGCTTTCTGGGGCTCCAATTGTTGAGTCATCTCTTCTTTTGAATTTTTTCTTTTTAAATTTCAGATTCAGTTCAGGTTTACCACATATTTTGGTTTTAATTTATGTTTCAATTACTGGGCATATGAAGTCTCATCTGATCCTGAGTTTGAACAATGACCTTGGGATGCTTTGGATCAAAGAAATCTGAAGAGAAAAAACGCCATTCAAGTTTTCCAAAAATCGGCCGCCTAGGCGGGCTAGGCGGGTCCTTTTAAATTGTATAGCCGTGCGGCTATACCCCCTTTAATAATATATTTAAAGCATATAGCCGAACGGCTATACCCCTTTTTTTTTTTAAAAAAAAATAATTTAAGAGGACCTAAGACCAATGACATCCTTCAGGGCTTTTCCTGTGACCCAAAATGGATACTAAGTGATTACCCAAAATCCACTTCGAATACTCTCAAAAATTGTAGTGATTACCCAAACTCACAAGGTTCACCCTAATATATGGAAACCAAGGAGTGGCTTAGAGCTGATGAACAATGACCTTCCCAGCACCAACCCTGAAGAGGCTATGTCCAGCTTCGATTTGTCCAAGAATGATTTATATCTCATATCAGCAACAGGAGGGATGATCTCCATTTTTGACATGACAACATTTAAGGTAAACCCAACACAAACAGTATTCTTGAAATTTTCTTTTCCCATCCGAAACTTCCCAAATCTTGTTTGTCAATATGCGTAGGTTCTGTTTGCAAATTTATCATGATCTAACCCATTTACTCATAAAAATCTGTTGCGTAAAAAAGCAGACGATGAAAAAAGTCATGCCACCACCACCTGCGGCAACATGTCTTGCTTTTCACCCCCGAGATGACAGTATAGTTGCTATTGGCATGGACAATTCCACCATTGTAATATACAATCTCCACTCAGACGAGGTAGTTTGTTTGTTCTTGTAAAAAAAACAAAAATCATGCTCGATGTTGTGATGAAGCTAACCCGAAAAGTTTGTCATTGCCTTGATTTATATATTTTGCAGGTTACAAGGAAGCTTGAGGGTCACGCCAAAAGAGTCACTAGCCTTTCCTTCTCGAACACTCTGAATGTACTAGTTTCTTCTGGTGCTGATGCACATTGGAAACTACAATTACTTTCAGACATGGCTTATACTCTAATGTGACTTCGGTTATTTAACGATGTCATTTTGGCCCTGCAGATTTTTGTGTGGGGTGCTGCTGCTGGGTGGGAAAAACAGAGAAGCAAACTGAAAGGGATGAAATAATGATCAAAACCAATATTCTAGATGCAGTTAACTGGAGCTGGAGTCAAACTTATGAGTAATGAAAAAGAACCATTTTGCAGTCTAGGTAAACTAAGTTTAATTTTTCAAAAAATGACCCTCACAATTTTTCCTCTCAACCTGATTTCATGTCCCCAATATGTCAATATGAAACAGAAATAACAATCACTACTCAATGAAGATCTATTTCCAGATCAGAAAGGAAAATTTCCTTGAGGCCATTGACAAGTGAGAACATCATTTTTTTTTAAAGCTACTTATAATCTGTACATAAACAATCTCCTAAAAAATACCATGTTCTGCATGTTTTTGGTTCATTCTTGACAGCAATTGTCGCACCAAGGCGTTAGATATCCTCACGAAGGATCTCAAAGTTTTTGATGAGGAGCTTTTCAAAGAAAAGCATCACATGTGTATGGGTTCAATCCAACAGGGATCATAAGGCAATCTCTATATGTGGAGATATAATGTCTATGAGGAAGACTATGATGAAAGAACTCAGGCAAATAACTGAGGCAAATCCAGTTTTCCGTGGCAAACTGAAGCATCCTAGCATCAAAAGTCGTAGATTACATAATCTCATTAACCAAAGGTAATGCTTCCTCCTAGTTTTGGTATTCCTTTCTATTTTGTGATTGCATATGTTCATACATATGTGTGTGTGCGTTTGTGTGAGAGAGAGAGTACTTGTTATTCTCATATTTAGTAAAAGATTTAGTCACTTTCTGGTTTTTGTAATTGGGAGAGAGACTGACTTGTGTGTTTAACTTGACAGCTTGAATTGGCAACATAAACAGTGTAAAAACTCTCGTCCAAATCCAGTCATTAATACTCTTTTCGTTGATCATGTTTGTGAACCACAGGAATATGTTCCTTTGCCTCTACCAATTGAAAACAATTTGGAAGTAAGATATGTTCTGGTGACATAAATTTATTTTTCCTAAGTATTTGTCCTCATTAACCAATGATCCTGCTCGGTGTCTACACTTACTGATTTTTGTCCAAATCCAGTTATTAAAACCCTTTTCATTGATCATGTTTGTGAATGGCAGGACTGTTTGTCTTTGTCTCTATCGACTGGGAACAGTTTGCAAGTAAGATATGTTCTGGTAAACTGAAATTCTTTTCTTATTGGTCCTCATTAACCAATATGTTTCCTGCTCATCAGCACACTAGCTGATTTTCTTTTTCTTTTTTTAAACAAGATTTTGTTTAGTCTTTCTGGTTTCTTCTAAGATTGCTCTAACCTTATGTATTTAGCCTTCACAAGCAACATCAAATCCACTTCCAACTTCTTCTGCTGAGCCAAAAGTTTATCTGTAACACAAGGTGCGCTTTCTCCAGGAGCAGTATCTCTCAATGCTGCAAAGAGCCTAGGTATTTTATTTTAGTTCTTCAAGGGATGTTGTTGGGTACTGGTACCCTCTAATTTATGTTTGAAGTGTGTCGTCATTTTACACATTGCATAGTTGTTATTATTAACTTTTGGTTACATTTTTGTGGCTACAGCTATAGAGGTTATTGACTATCCATGCTTGGCCAAAAAAATGTTCTTTCCGATTTTGGATGAGGTAATCTGAATCAAATTTATGTACAGAATTACATAATAGAACTTGTGTTTCTTGACCTTGGTCTTCTTTCATTTGTTTAGTTAAAATCAACTGTTACTGATCCTGGCCAAAGTCACATGTGCCATACCCAATGGTTTGCCCACTACTGTTGCCTGACACTACATGAAGGCTCATCTCCAATGAGCATGGATTTTCATCCCACTTGGCAGACAATTCTTCCATGTTAAGTAATGAGAAACTATGTTCTTTTTTTTTTTTCTCCCATCATTATAAATTTCCTGTCTTTTTAGGATGATCGTGTGCGGTAACTACTTTTGATAGTTCACTCATGAATCCTGCTAATGTGATTCTTCAGTTGGAACTTGTGTTGGAGACATAGGACCACCATGGGATGTTAGTTCCGGGGAAAAGTTGCTTTCGAGAAATTTTAGAGTCTGGAATCTTGACGCAGGCCCGATGGCCTTAAAGGTGCGTCCGCTTCTGGATTATGCACTACTCTTTCAACCTTACTGATATGATCCGAAATTTGAACCAATGTCAATTATTTCAGGAAGCTCTGGTCAAAGATTCATATGCATCTGTTAATCATATCCGATGGAGTCCTGATGGTTCTATATTTGGTGAGAATGTTCTCATACTTAAATGGTGTGTAGTTGCTGATTTTCATTTCATGTAGTTCATATTCACTGCCGTCATGTTCTTCATTGAACAGGGGTTGCATATGCAAAGCACATTGTGCAATTATATTCTTATAATGGAGGCAACAACAATTGGAAGTAAGTTATGAAAACTTTTGAGTATGTGACTTTAAACCTAACCCATCATTTTTCTTACGTAGATTGATGCTCACTTGGGAAGTGTCATCTTAGGGTAAAAACATGGATTTGTTTTTTGTTTTTGATATTAAGAGAGATTACATGAGCCTCAACTAAACCAACATCTTCCATTGCAAAAATGCGATGAAGTGAACATTGAACACCTATCAAAGACTGTTTCGATATTTGTTTTGTTCGAACTACACCAATATAAGAAATCCAGACCTTAGGTAGAAAAAATTAAAGTTCCATCAACACCACCAATAATTGAAATGCTCTTGATCTTGACATCTGTTCTAACAAAAATAAAAAAAATAAAAAAGTGAGTTTTGCTCATTAATTGGGATCAGAGAGGACCTTTCTTATAGTTTGGTGACGGAAATAAACTTCTTCCTCTTAAAAAAATTGAGTAAATAACTGAATTCTACACACACAAAAATACAAGAAATTTGTAGCTCAAGTAATTAAAGAGTATTTACGCTTCCACTCTCCCCTGATAGAACTAAAACAATCCCAAGTCTCAGAGGCTGACATGAGAAGAAGAGCGCAAAATGTAGCCAAAGACAACTTGCCGGCAAACCTCAGCTGCATAAAGCAAGAGTACTGTAAATACCGGCAAGTCATCCTTGGCTGCAATCCAATCTCTTGTGCTTCATGTGAACACTCTGAGACTGCACAAAAGAATTAATGGCTACATATACAAACGATCTACAGTTATTGAATTTTTTTCTCCCTCACATTCACAGATGTATCTCTGATATTGATATACAGTAAAGAAAAGATGTATCTCTGTATCTCTGATATTGATATACAGTAATGCATTTGCTTCTAATTATATAGGCAGAAATGATGATGATAGTTTCACAGTACGGAAACCAGCTTTACAGTAAAGAAAAGAAAAAGAAAAAGAAAACACTTTGCAGTGTGGATATGATTATGCCTCCCAAAGGCCATAACCAATATTCTAATATTTTTTGCAACCTTTTTGCCTCATCTGATTAGCAGAAGAAACTCAGGCTCCGCACATGATCTTTGGGCCCAACTTCACATCCACTGCATCGAATAAAGAAACATATAATAGGGATGGGCTAAATTTTTGATTGCTGTTCTCAGAATAGATTCTTAAACAAGGAAAGGGCCTGTGTGAGATGTTTGGAAGGATAACTTACTCACATACCAAGCATGGGAAGAAAATGGCACAACTTGCATCACACAGATCGAATCATGGTAAACCTTGAGACCCATCTTTCTTCTAGATGTGCATTGAAAGTGAAATAAGTTGTGCAATGCACTGAAGGGATCCATCCACTGGTCATTTGGTACTTTATCTTCTCGGAGGTTGTGGGAGCAAGAATGGTTCGCGGAACAATAGAAAACATGAATTTAAAACAATAACACTTTCATGTTTAATTGTATTATACAAGTAAGCACATATTTTTCAATAATATATAGATCAATGTTTTGTACATGTCTTAAAGACTCGGTAAAATTCATGTTTTTTAAAAAGCAAACTTACAATACTCGTATTGTACATGTACGTACATATTTTTCATGTTTAAAACACATATTTTTTTATAAAATTTTCAGTAGTACACACAAAATTTATGTATTATACACATAATTCGCACATATTATTGAATAAAAATAATATATATTAGAAAATTTTAATTAATTATACCACATTTTTTAAAAAAAAATAAAATAGTATCGCCGAACGGCTATACAGTTTTTGACACGTGCACACATAAGCGCTAGGCAGGCCCTGTATTCTTTTTCCTTTTAAATCGTATAGCCGGGTGGCTATACTCGGGTTTTTTTTAAAACGCAACTGTACTGGGCTTTTTTTTATTTTTTTATTTATCAAAGATAGTAGAGCCGCGCGGCTAATTTTAAAAAATAGTATAGCCGCACGGCCGTACTGGGCTTTTTTCCATTTTTTAAATAAAATAGTACAGCCGACCGGCTAACTCCCCTTTTTTATTTTTTATTTTGTTAAATAGCATAGCCGCGCTGCCTTACGAGGCTCTTTTTCTTTATAATTTTTTTTAATAAATAGTATAGCCGATCGACTATACTCTTTATGTATATATTGGGATCCTTTTTTTCTTTTAAATTTTTCCCCTATTTTCATTTATTGATGGGAATGGTTTAGAGCATTATCCATTACGATTAGGCCACTACCTGAGTCTCTATTGTCCCCTTTTGGATTTTTAATTTTCCATAGTTATTACCCATATAAAGAATTTAGCACTTTCACATTTAATACTATATTATACACGTATGCATGTATTTTTTAATAATAAATCCGTGTTTTGTACACGTCTTAAGACTCGGTAATATTCACGTTTTTTAAAAATCAAACTTACAATACTCATATATTACATGTACATACATATTTTTCATGTTAAATACACACATTGTTTTGTATAAAATTTTTAATAATATACATAAAATTCACGAATACACATAATTCTCACATATTATTGAATAAAAATAATATATGTTAAAAAATTTAAATTAATTATACTTTTTTTTTTTTCATGACATAGTATAGCCTTGCGGCGATACCTTCTAAATATAACATAGTTAAAGAGCATAGCCATGCAGCTATATGATGGTTTGTTTTTAAATAAAATCGTATAGCCGTGCGGCTATACTAGAGTGTTTTTCTAAATAAAATAGTATAGTCGGGCGCCTATACTGTTTTTCATACATGGGCACCTAGGCTCTAGGCAGGTTCTCTTTTCTTTTCATTTTTTTAATTTTATAAATAGTATAGCCACGCGTCGATACTTTATTTTTTCTTTTTTTAAAGTAGTATACCAACGTGGCTTTATTGGGCTCTTTTTTTAAGTAGTATACAAGTATGGCTAATGTCACTGTGTGGTACAAGAACCACTTCCCTACCCCGTGTCACTGCTCTCCTCTGTTTACCTCGCTCCTCCACTAATACTGGAGTAACTCGCAACATCAAGGACATTACATAAGGAATTCTATGTTACACACAGCAGGTGTTATTTGTTTTTCATATACTATGCCACTAGAAGTGCATGTGCTACATATCCAGAAAGTGTCCATTTCCAAATTTCATAGCACCACAAAAATGAGATTTTCTCGACATCCTTGTGCTTTAGTGAGTGCAGATTTTTTGTTGATTTCATTGTCCCCATGGTACCTCTTGAGATATGAAATATTCACATACAACATATCCGTTTACAATTTTATTAGTCTGTTCGGTTTACTGTATTTTATTTTTCTGTTGTCTGGTCCAATGTGATTAGTCAATCTAATATGAATAATATTTTTTTTCTACTGCTTTTCTATGTATCCCTAAGGGCTCATTTAGGAGTGATTTTGGCCATCCAAAATCACTTCTGAGGAGAAGCATCTCCCACATAATTCTCCATATGATCACTTTTAGTGATTTTAAGTGATTATGGGGAAAAGCACCTCTCATATGCTTCTTCATAAAATCACTTCAAATCACTTAAAATGATTATATGGAGAAGTGATTCTTCGTAGAAATGATTATTGGCCTATCTAAAATCACTTCCAAACGAGCCCTAAATCTGTATATACTTTCCCTAAGAAAGATATAAACTAGGGTTCAATATTTTATTGTTGGCGAGATCCTAGTTTGATTGGGAGATTATTTTATTAGGATTTTATTTCTTTCTCTTTTGTACAAATCTTGTGTAATTAGGAGTTTATTGTTTCCTTGTATAACCCTACTATCTTTTTCTTTTAAACCTATCTTTGTTGTGTGTTTTATTTTTCTTTCTTTTAATTCTTGCAATTTAAGTTTTCTTGAATTCATCACTCAAATCAATTAATCGTTCGTTTAATTGAGTTTAGTGTGATTTAATTAATTAAGTTATTTTTATCAGTCCTTGTGGATTCGACCTAGTACTTACATATCTCCATACTATTATTGATTTGTGTACTTGCAAGTAATTTAATTTGTGATTTTTGAATACTTGTGTTCAAAAATCTACATCAATTTGAACCCATCCCTATAAAAGTTCTCTTTATTCCCTGCAGGGGATGTGAAATGGGCCCAAACATCTTCTGATATGGACCTGAGTTTGTTCCCCTAATCAGATTTGGAAGGTTAACGTTCCTGGTTGTGCTCTTGGTTGTTACCTCTTCTGGTAAAATACTTTACCCAAATAATTTTACCAAGTAGCAACAATATACATGCATGTATGTATGTATGCAAAAAAAATTTGTGTGTGTGTTTTTATCTAATCTCAATTTTTACATGTATTGTTAGTAGTTTTGTAGACAAGATATTTAGTTAATAATTGAAGGAAAATTTTGTGGTAGGGATAAAATATGGAGCTGAAGCAAGGTATAAAGTAATTAGATTTCCCTGCAAATCATCATCGTCTGAATGCCCTGACCCAAATAGATGCCATTGCAGCCACACTCTCTGCATCTGTAAGCGAGAAAGACTACTGGACTTCTTTTCTCTAGCCTTCTCTACACACTCGTAAGCCTACAAAGACACTCCATATGGAATATGTTAGAAATTTGCGGTGTCATAGCACCAAAAAAAAAATCTTGAAATAATTGGGACTTCAGGAAACGCACAGAAGTCTGAGATGTGATCAGAACTATTTGAATAAAATAAATAAATAAATAACATCAAATTATGTTTACCAAAAGTAAAATAAAGATGAACTTATATGTCAACAGGAGTGCATGAAATTTATATGTCCAGGATTGAGGGTTCTGCATAAGAACAATGTCATGCTCAATGACTGGGATGTCAATGAGTGTGTTGAGGGGGGCGTATCCCAAAGGAGAGATGTAAAGTCATGCGCCTTACTGAGCTTATAATTTCTCCTCCAATTTCAATTAGTTTTGAGTTGAATGCTACGATTTTATCATCCACAAGGCTCTCACAAAAGGGAAATCGCCGAAACACGTTATGATTTAACTCCTCCAGCTGCTGCAGACAGAAAACACAATCAAAAATTTGCATTAGCATCACAATTATAAAGTAAATTCTTCTCACCCTCTCCAGTTGTAGGCGTTGGTCCTTGAATCTCACATGAGAGAAAAAAGAGCAAACGTGAACCAAGGACAGCTTGCCAGAAGATAAACAAGTGGAAAGGCCATATGCTTTGGCAAGTCATCCTTGGCTCATATCTACTCTCCATCTCCTCATGCAAGACTCTTGAACAAATGGTATTTTTATTAATCTGAACCACTTCAGTTCATTTACATAATGCAGCATTGTCATCCTATTTATAGCCATAGACTGCATGCAGACAACTCATACCTCAAAAATTAAAGGTATGATTCTATTCCATCGTGTGACAATTAAAGCTCTTCCACTTTTGGAATTGTTGATGCTCTTTTTGGGAGGTCAACTTAGAGAGTAGGTGATAATGAATGATGAGTGAATGTGAGGACCTTCAGCATGTGTGTGAAGACTTGGGCAAGCGATAAATGTAAAGAAGACAAGATATACGCGGTTCACCCTTAATGAATGAGCTACGTCCACGGAGAAGTATGTTCTCATTATAATAGTGTATGATTACATTTGTACATGGGGTTGGACCCGAATATAAAGATGACAAGTGAGATGCCCAGGCCAGGGATCTAGAAGAGAGTCCCCGGCCCTAGGGTCTAGCTCTGAGACCCGGATCCTCTTCTAAGTGGAGAGAAGCAGTCCCCTTTTCACATGGATACTATTCCCTATTTATAGGGAGGTGAAAGCGGGAGGTTTGTGTAGATTTCCAATGTGGGACTTTGCGCAAGTCGTTGTAGTGGTGAACACGTGTCTTGTAGAGTAGGTTTGGAAATTTAGGAGCTTCGGCAGTCAGGGGCTTGTCTTCCTTCGGCAGGGAAGAAGGCATGTTTGCCTTGGTGCTAGTTGTTTTAAGGCTGGATATGCTTGGTTGATTATGGTGTAAACAGGAATATATGTAACCTTTTTTTATGGGAAGCTCATATTTTACATCATTTTCCTTCTATATATAGTTGGAAAGAAAAGAAGGGCGTTGACTTGTTCAGATTGAGTGCTTGAGTTGAGTGGGAGCCATGCATGCATGTAGTTGTGGCATGATAAGGCATCTCTGTCTCTGCAGAGGATAAGTTCGATTTTCTCTATTTCTTTATGTGGGTTTTCTACAAAGACACTACGTACAGTAGTGCCCCGAATCATATTCTATTTAAATCTTATTAAAGTGTTTGCTAAGGATTGTATCATGATCGGGACTTTGGCCACTATTAATACATGATGTTGTGATTAATTTTGCAAGACCAGCATCTTCCAAGTCACGTATTTTCTTAAGATGCTGCGTGGAGCAGGGTCACGGGACTACTAACACATAATCTTGAGCTATCCGCAAATAATTCACTGCTAATATAATGTAGCTTTAAATGTATATCCTTGACGACATGGTACATAACCACTAAAAATATGTAGGGTGAGAATTCGTTTTCGTGTGATCAAGAGTATACATCTACACGAACACGATCGGGCACAATTATATATGTGTAACACAAGACATATAACCCGTATACTTATCCTGTACAACATAAAATATTTAGAGGAAAACAAAGTTTGACAATCCTCACATCATTATAATGAGAGTGAGTCAAACTTGGTACACAAGTGCGCCTTAAATGGTAAAAACTTGGTTTTCTTGTAGTGTTTATCAGATGCTATATTCCAAATCTAATTTCGATACACAAGTGCGCTGACCCAGGTGATTTGATAGAGGTCGATCTGGAGATATATCATATATATATATATATATATTATTGTCATTTTTTGTTACAAATGCACCCAACATGCTCATGTTTTACCCGACTTTTTAGAAAGAATAGTGTGCAATTTCACTAAACTTTGTCAAAACTTCGGTCCTAATAAGATGGCAGAGGATTTTTATATGTGCATTTAAATCAAAAGAATGATCACCTGCAAAATTTTATAACGAAATTGCTTCTTAAACTTAATTAAAAATCTAAAGGCTTTTATATAGCCATGGTACGTACTTCTCTTTCCAATGTTAGAAGAGGTTCCAAGTTCGGACCCCTCCAAACTCAACCCTATTGATAAAAAAACCAATCAAACACTTTGTTTTAATAAAGAAAAAAAAGTCTTATTAGGGCATCAATTTTATTTTCACAAAATGATTGTGTTTCTCATTGATATAAGGTGTCCCAAACCAACGTACTCTCTCTCTCAAATTTCAAGACCTCCAATCAGATTCTATATTCTGCAAAATATGATCTCCCATGCAGCATGTCAACCATATTCCCAAATCTGATCAGTGCTGACCAGAAGAGATAACGATATCGCGGTGCCAAAGAGATACATTCAAACAACTCTCTTTTAACTTTTTGGATGGCAAGGCATAAGAATGCATGGCACTCACATGTTCATGTCTCTGAGAGTGGGTTCAACGTGTACACAGAATATATGTTCATTTCTCTCCTCATTTTTCTTCAACTTTCTGTGGCCATATATAGCATTCGCATCCCCACCATTTCTAAAGCAAGAAACAATGGAAACTTAGATTGGCAAGCAATGATTTTTCTAAAGCATTGCATGGAAAACAATGGAAACTGAGCCAAGGATGAATTGCCGGCATTGTATATATACGCCTCAAAATGCAATCTATATTTGTCGACCGGCAATTTGTTCTTGGCTATGTTGGGCTCTCTTCGTTCCATGCAATGCCATGACATACGAGATGTGGAATTCACATATGAATTTCTTATTTATTAGTTGTAAATGTCCAGAGGTAGGTACCTGCTCACTAACAGTATCATTTAGATCAATTGGTAAGGTTAATGCTAAGATGTTTTGGTGAAAAACCATTGTGAAATTTGTGTTTAAGTCTCTTTTTTACTGAAAAGGATTTTAATCCAAGGAAATGAACCCTATAAATACAAGTTTTTAAGAACATAGAAGGGACCGCACATCACGCTTTCTTTATTAAATTTTACTGCTTTCTATGAATAGAAGTAATAGCTTTTCAACGTATCTTTCCTTCGAAGAAGTAATCCATTTTGCTTAGGGTTTTGCTAGTCATGGCACAATTAGGGCAGGTCCCATTGATTTTGAAAGCCCTGTACAAAGAGAAATATTGAGACCCCATACATGTAAGTGAAAAAATTTCACAATCAATAAATAGAACTAAACATATCCTTAGTGGCATCATTTACACGGTGGTGGTTGATTACCTCTCCTCTCCTACCTCCCACCCCCCGGCACCCACCCAGGATTGAACCTTAGGTGGGGTTTCTTTCCTCCAATGTAATAATAACGAAGCTTATGTCTTCGGTGAAAAGATAATAATACAAAGTACATCAACATGGTATCAATAATCGATGAATGAATTAATGGTGGTGTATCAACAGCACGCTAGAACCTCTTTTTCTGGATTTAATATTATATTTGGACTTTCATATTTTATAAGATTTTGTTAGGGAATTGAAAACAAAAAGAAGCCCATTTTCTTATTTTCTTTTGTCAAAAGGCCTTTATTTTTCGGAAAGTGAAATATGGATAAGTAAAGGGCCTGTTTTGGCTTCTTTTATAAGTGGGCTTTAAAAAAATTTAGAGACTCATAAAATAATTTGGGTGGCAAAATAATTAATCAAAAAATTATGGTGTAAACCATTTTGGAGCAAATGCTCTATAAAATAGAAGCACCCTAAAAGTTGATACATAAGTACTTACAAATGCAGTTGCCTTCCCCTTACTGTTTCGATAGCCACTGGATCTACAAAATGTAATCAAACCAGTGAATAGTAAACAAGACTGCAAAATAGAGGTTATAAATTGACAAAATGGAAAGCATCATCTAAACCTGTTTGAAGAGGACCTAAGGAGCTGCCACTGATACCAACAACAATGACATCCTTGAGGGCTTTTCCTGTGGCACCAACCTACCAGAATTGCCAATTCCTTCACAATTCAGGCAATATGGACCCAAAATGGATACTAAAAACAATTGTAGTGATTATCCAAAATCTACTTCGAATACTCTCAGAAAACTTTTGGATCTTGTCCAGAACTTCCCCATCACTCTGTATAACTGCATCCCTTGGAGCATGAAGAGCTACATGAAGCACTGATCTATTTTATGTGCTGTTTATCTGAAGGCACCACCCAGAAAAAGAAAAACAGAATGCAAAAGAATCACATGATAATGGTTTCACAAATAAGCTGGTCTCATCTTTACCATAAATCCTATAAAGCTATCAAATACAAGTTTTTTGTGATTTCAGACAGTTAAAAGGTCAGAAATTTGGGCATCCTAATTTTAATTAGGAGACACCAACTAGCTATTGTTCTACTGCTAGTTCTCTCCACTTTGTTGGAAGAGGTTCCAAATTTTAATCCCTTCCCCCAGATCCGAAAAATATATTTATTTATTTTAAATAGGAAACACTTCTTGCTAATTGCAGATAAAAAGTGTTTAAATTAGCATTTTAGTTCCATATTCATCCACATAATACTCGACCAAAGGAAGATAAACTTGAATCTCCACCAAACATTCGGTTAATCTTTTCTTTGAGGGATAGACAACATCAATTAGAAAACATGCCCTGAAAATGGCTATAACTAGTGGATCTCCCTGTCCCCATCCATTTCATGTTTATGCATACTTTAACTCATGCCCTGAAAATAACACATAAAACAACAAAAGTGGATACTCACGCGGAACGTAAACAAGTAACTCAGGATCACCCTCATTGCTCTCCAAGTGTTCCTGTTGCAGAAAGTAGGATCAGATGAGACTTCATAAGCCCAGTAATTGAAACATAAGTTAAAACCAAAGTATATGGTAAACCTGAACTGAATCTCAACCAATGATTCAGCAATTTTTTGGCCCAAGATGAGGGTTTTTCCTCTTCTACAGCAGCCGTATTATCTTGCCTCTCTCTGGGAGTTTTTTATTTACTCTTCCTGCCCATCTTACGGATCCCAAAGTTGCATTTCACCCAGATTACATTACTGAGAATTGACAAAAATGAAATTTAAAAAGAAAAAATTCAAAATAAGAGATGACTCAACAATTGGAGCCCCAGAAAGCAGCATACTCCTTTTGGGTCATTTAACCAGACCAACTCAGTTTGTAACCAAACTAATGAATACAACAAAAGAAACATGAAACTGAATATTTAGGTAAGAGAATATTTGTTCATCATCAACTTCCTAGCAACCAAACATAACATAAACCAAAACAGAAAATGGAAAATACTGATTTTCAGAGACGCCTTTACGTTGTTGATAAACGTGAGTTGCTAAAACCCTAGCTTGATGTATTTGCAGAGATGCCAGACTCGCCAGGGAAAAAGAAATCTGAAGAAAAAATACGCCATTCAAGTTTTCCAAAAATGGGCCGCCTAGGCGGGTCCTTTTTATTTTATTTTATAAATAGTACAGCCGAGCGGCTATACTCCTTAAATAATATATTTAAAGGGTGTAGCCGCGCAGCGGTATGCCTTAAATAATATATTTAAAAGTATAGCCGGACGGCTATACCACCCTTTTTAAAAAAAAATTAAATAAAACATTGGGTATGGCACATGTGACTTTGGCCAGGATCAGTAACAGTTGATTTTACCTAAACAAATGAAAGAAGACCAAGGTCAAGAAACACAAGTTCTATTATGTAATTCTGTACATAAATTTGATTCAGATTACCTCATCCAAAATCGGAAAGAACATTTTTTTGGACAAGCATGGATCTTGTCCAGAACTTCCCAAACATCTAGGACCACATTTTCCCCATCACTCTGTATAACTGCATCCCTTGGACCAAATTTGATTCAGATTACCTCATCCAACTAGCTATTGTTCTACTGCTAGTTCTCTCCACTTTGTTGGAAGAGGTTCCAAATTTTAATCCCTTCCCCTAAATCCGAAAAATAAATTTAAAATAAATAAATAAATAGGAAACACTTCTTGCTAATTGCAGATAAAAAGTGTTTAAATTAGCATTTTAATTCCATATTTATCCACATAATACTCGACCAAAGGAAGATAAACTTGAATCTCCACCAAACATTCGGTTAATCTTTTCTTTGAGGGATGCAGCCTGCATTGTGGCATAGACAACATCAATTAGAAAACACTATATTCACCCAATCCCTCCCCCCACAAGACAGGAGCGTGAAATTGCCTGAGAGTGGGGGTGCATTTGTGGATGGGGACATGAGCCTTGAGGCATGTAAAGAGAAGTGTTTGGAGAACTGTTCTTGCACTGCTTATTGTTACATGGAGATTTCAAACGGAGGGAGAGGTTGCGTCATGTGATTTGGGGAGCCAATGGACATGAGGGTATATGCAGATGGTGGCCAAGATCTCTATGTTTTAGGCGGGGGCTAGGCTGGGACTAGGCGGGCTAGGCGGGCTGGGCTGGAGCTAGGCTCGCTAGGCGGTCTAGGCGGCCTCTAGGCGGTCTAGGCGGGCGACATGAGGGTATATGCAGATGGTGGCCAAGATCTCTATGTTTTAGGCGGGGGCTAGGCTGGGACTAGGCGGGCTAGGCGGGCTGGGCTGGAGCTAGGCTCGCTAGGCGGTCTAGGCGGCCTCTAGGCGGTCTAGGCGGGCGACATGAGGGTATATGCAGATGGTGGCCAAGATCTCTATGTTCTGGGCGGGGGTTTGGCGGGTTAGGCGGGCTAGGCGGGCTAGGCGGTCGCTAGGCGCGGGTCTAGGCGGTCTAGGCGGGCGCTGCGCCTTGAAAAAAAAACGCCATTTTGGAATCTCCAAGGTCAGGGAAGAGATAACGATGGTGCTATGAGCGAGAGACAGAGAGATGAGGATTGAAGAAGAAGTCTGAGCGAGAGAGAGGGGCTGGAAGACGGCTCTTGTTAGAGTTAGGGTTTGAGAAGGAAAATTGCATTTATATGTTGAAGGAAAAAAAAACAAAAGAAGAGATGGGCCCCCGATTAATTCTCATTCTGAAACCCCTTTTATTTTTCTCTCGTGTTTTGTTCCACTATTCAGTTCTGTCCTCTTTTATGTTGGTTGGTAGATCTTCATTTCTTGTAATATTTGTGTGATCTTTTTTTTTCTTTTTTTTTCTTTTTGTGTGTGTGTGTGTGTATGCAGTGCAGGTGCCAAAGACTGGAAAAGGCAAGAAAAAAGGCTCGAACCGTTAACAAGGAAGGATAATGACATCCTTCAGGGCTTTTCCTATGGCACCAACCTACCAGAATTGCCAATTACTTCACAATTCAGGAAATATGGACCCAAAATGGATACTAAAAAAATTGTAGTGATTACCCAAATTCACAAGGTTCACCCTAATTTATGGAAACCAAGGAGTGGCTTAGAGCTGATGAACAATGACCTTCCCAGCACCAACCCTGAAGAGGCTATGTCCTGCTTTGATTTGTCCAAGAATGATTCATCTCTCATATCAGCAACAGGAGGGATGATCTCCATTTTTTACATGACAACATTTAAGGTAAACCCAACACAAATAGTATTCTTGAAATTTTCTTTTCCCACCCAAAACTTCCCAAATCTTGTTTGTCAATATGTGTAGGTTCTGTTTGCAAATTTCTCATGATCTAACTCATTGTACTCATAAACATCTGTTGCGTAAAAACGCAGACAATGAAAAAAGTCATGCCACCGCCACCTGTGGCAACATGTCTTGCTTTTCACCCCCGAGATGACAGTATAGTTGGTATTGGCATGGACAATTCCACCATTGTAATATACAATCTCCACTCAGACGAGGTAGTTTGTTTGTTCTTGTAAAAAAAACAAATAATGCTCGATGTTGTGATGAAGCAAACCTGAAAAGTTTGTCATTGCCTCGATTTATATATTTTGCAGGTTACAAGGAATCTTGAGGGTCACGCCAAAAGAGTCACTAGCCTTTCCTTGAGGCCATTGACAAGTGAGAACATCATTTTTTTTAAGCTTCTTATAATCTATACATAAACAATCTCTTAAAAAATACCATGTTCTGCAAGTTTTTGGTTCATTGTTGACAGCAATTGTCACGCCAAGGCATTAGATATCCTCATGAAGGATCTCAAAATTTTTGCCGAAGGTAATGAGGAGCTGTTCAAAGAAATGCATCACATGTGTATGGGTTCAATCCAACAGGGATCATAAGGCACCCTCTATATGCGGAGATATAATGTCCATGAGGAAGACTATGATGAAAGAACTGAGGCAAATAACTGAGGCAAATCCAGTTTTCCGTGGCAAACTGAAGTATCCTAGCATCAAAAGTCATAGATTAAATAATCTCATTAACCAAAGGTAATGCTTCCTCCTAGTTTTGGTCTTCCTTTCTATTTTGTGATTGCATATGTTCATACATATGCGTGTGCGCGTTTGTGTGTGTGAGAGAGTACTTGTTATTCTCATATTTAGTAAAAGATTTAGTCACTTTCTGGTTTTTGTAATTGGGAGAGAGACTGACTTGTGTGTTTAACTTGACAGCTTGAATTGGCAGCATAAACAGTGTAAAAACCCTCGTCCAACCCTGAAGAGGCTATGTCCTGCTTTGATTTGTCCAAGAATGATTCATCTCTCATATCAGCAACAGGAGGGATGATCTCCATTTTTGACATGACAACATTTAAGATAAACCCAACACAAAATAGTATTCTTGAAATTTTCTTTTCCCATCCAAAACTTCCCAAATCTTGTTTGTCAATATGCGTAGGTTCTGTTTGCAAATTTCTCATGATCTAACTCATTGTGCTCATAAACATCTGTTGCGTAAAAACGCAGACAATGAAAAAAGTCATGCCACCACCACCTGTGGCAACATGTCTTGCTTTTCACCCCCGAGATGACAGTATAGTTGCTATTGGCATGGACAATTCCACCATTGTAATATACAATCTCCACTCAGTGTTGAGAATTAAGCTGCATGCTCAGCTTAAATCAACCAGCAGATGACAATCCTGCAGATTGGAATTGAAGAGATGAAGAATTAGTTTTTCTTTTTAAATAGCCGTTAGTTTAAATATGTAACAGCTTTATTTCTGTTTTTAGAAACCAGCACAGCTGTTATTTTTGTCCTATTTGGTTTGTACTGGGTCATCCGATCTTTCTCCAAGTGGAAAGATCGTAGCCTCCTATGGTTTGAATGGCTGGAGATGAGTCCTTGCTCCCTAAAAACTAGGGTCTGTTTTTTGACTGAGATAGGAATGTAGTCATGTAATACCTCTGCGTTTTCTGATAGAGATATATACTGAAACATTCAAATCCTCTGTTTTCTTCTATCCTTCTTTCTCCTATAGGTTTCAGCTTCTGTTTTCAACCTAAAGTATTAAGCTTGATACTAATTGAACATGGTATCAGAGCTCCTGGTTTGATTCCGGAGAGGGGCGTGAGCTGTGAGAGAGAGGTCTTTCCTGAAATTCCTAAAAGGGATAAAGGTTGCTCTTTTATTGTGTGGTTCACTGAGACTCACATAAAAATGGTGGGATCAGGTTCTTCAGGTGGAGATTTACGAACTCCACAGTTTGATGGTGCAAACTATGATTTACGAACTCCACAGTTTCATGTTATTGAAACCCTTTTCATTGATCATGTTTGTGAATGGCAGGACTGTTTGTCTTTGTCTCTATCGACTGGGAACAGTTTGCAAGTAACATATGTTCTGGTAAACTGAAATTCTTTTCTTATTGGTCCCCATTAACCAATGCTTCCTGCTCATCAGCCACACTAACCTTATGTATTTATCCTTCACAGGCAACACCAAATTCACTTCCAAACTTCTTCTGCTGAGCCAAAAATTTATCTGTAACACAAGATGCGCTCTCTCCGGGAGCAGTATCTCTCAATGCTGCAAAGAGCCCAGGTATTTTATTTTAGTTCTTCAAGTGATGTTGTTGGGTACTGGTACCCTCTAATTTATGTTTGAAGTGTGTCGTCATTTTATACATTGCATAGTTGTTATTATTAACTTTTGGATACATTTTTGTGGCTACAGCTATAGAGGTTATTGACTATCCATGTTTGTCCAAAAAATCTTGTTTCCGATTTCGGATGAGGTAATCTGAATCAAATTTATGTACAAAATTACATAATAGAACTTGTGTTTCTTGACCTTGGTTTTCTTTCATTTGTTTAGGTAAAATCAACTGTTACTGATCCTGGCCAAAGTCACATGTCCACAGTTGCCATACCCAATGGTTTGCCCACTACTGTTGCCCTGACACTAAATGAGAGCTCATCTCCAATGAGCACGGATTTTCATCCCATTTGGCAGACAATTCTTCTATGTTAAGTAATGAGAAACTATGTTCTTTTTTCTTTTCTCCCATCGTTATAAATTTCCTGTCTTTTTAGGATGATCGTGTGCGGTAACTTCTTTTGACAGTTCACTCATGAATCCTGCTAATGTGATTCTTCAGTTGGAACTTGTGTTGGAGACATAGGACCACCATGGGATGTTAGTTCCGGGGAAAAGTTGCTTTTGAGAAATTTTAGAGTCTGGAATCTTGACATAGGCCCGATGGCCTTAAAGGTGCGTCTACTTCTGGATTATGCACTACTCTTTCAACCTTACTGATATGATCCGAAATTTGAACCAATACCAATTATTTCAGGAAGCTCTGGTCAAAGATTCATATGTATTTGTTAAATGTATATATCCGATGGAGTCCTGATGGTTCTATATTTGGTGAGAATGTTCTCATACTTAAATGGTATGTAGTTGCTGATTTTCATTTCTTGTAGTTCATATTCAGTGCCGTCGTCTTCTTCATTGAACAGGGGTTGCATATGCAAAGCACATTGTGGAATTATATTCTTATAATGGAGGCAACGACATTTTTGTAAAAACAGTATAGCCGGGCGGCTATACTTGATTTTTAAATATTTTTGAGATTGTTTCTGTTGAGAATTGCCTAAAAGATAGCCATACGACATTGGGATACAATGTATATGATGGAGGGAAAATATGCAAATTATGTTGTTGGATTGTATGTTGTATGATGATGAAAATTTTAATTTTCAGGCTATCATACTTTGTATCAGTGGTACCGATTGGTGGAGAGTGAGCACTTTCCAGATCCAACTGGCCTTCGAGCTCGAATAGAACAATGGACTTTTGGCCTTCATCCAGCATGCATCAAGTATTTCATGTCTGCATTAGATGTTCCAGACGTATGGAAAGCTCTTTTGCAAACTTATTTTTACTCTTCTTTGTTGCATTCTGACGATGAAGAAATCTTATCAGGTTATGGCTGTCACCCGAAACAATATATGCAAGAATGGGATGGAATCACTATCTAGAGCGGGTGCCATAATCTATTATGCTTCCGTCTTCCTTTATTTCTGGGTGTTCTCAACTCCTGTAGTTTCTTCAGTACTTGGAAGTTAATTATATATCTGAATTAACTGGCTTCACATACACTTTGACGAAGCCTTCTCCTCCCTTTGAATTGCTAATTACAAGTCATTCACCCGATTCCACATCAAAAGTGACGGTGATCTTGAAGTCTACACTCTTGCAGTTGATAAGGTAAGAATGTGATGCGTGTTCAATTTCAAGAGTTTAAAGCTAATTCAAACATGCAGGTCCCGAAAGAGTGAAAGCTAGACCCTGAATGGGACAGGGAGCCAAGACAGCCACAACAAATAAGTCTACACTGTTAAATACCGTTAAAATTGTTGATCACTTTGTTATTCGACAAACAGATAAAACTGTTAATGGAGCAAGTGATGGATCAGTAATTAGCTGATCTGGGCTTGTGTTCTATCTGTAACATTATTGTAGTTCCCTTCGCTTAGATAGCAATGAAAGAAAAAAAGAAAAAAAAGGGTCTAGCCGAGCGGCTATACTATTTAAATATATTATTTAAGGACAGCCGTGGCGCTGTACGGTTTAATTATAGTACAGCCGATCGGCTATACCTTTCAAATATATTATTAAAGGAGTATAGCCTAGCGACCATACTTTTTAAATATATTATTTAAAGAGTATAGCCGCGCGGCTATACAATTTATAAAATAAAATAAAAAGTACCCGCCTAGCCCGCCTAGGCGGCCAATTTTTGGAAAACTTGAATGGCGTTTTTTTTTCTTCAGATTTCTTTGATCCAAAGCATCGGCGTCAGACAGATAAGGACTTGAAACCACATGATGACTACTTGGATCAATATTATTATTATTATTATTTCTCTGATCCTCTTCAGCTCTATCTTGTTCCCCAAAACTTCCAAGCCTTTGCAAACCAGGAATTATGGAAACCAATTTCGAACCTTGTCTTCCTCAGTGAACACAAAACTCAAATCCATAAAACCCTTGAGCTCATCAAACTCCGGGTCAGACAAGCTCTTGCTGGGCCCTACTCTTCTTCTACTTCTGTTTCTTTCACCATGACCATAGACCCTTTTTGTCTGAGCTGCTGGTACTTGTTCTTGTTTCACACTTTGTTTGGAGAACTCTATGACTTGTTTACCAGAGAAAACTGTTTGGAATTTTGGTGTGGTGCTCATGAGGATTGAGTGTGGGGAGAGAGAATCAGAAGAGAAGAGGCTCCCTTTGGTGTTTAAAGATTAGTCATCACTTAGAGACCTTGGCAAGCATGAAAGGCTGGGGAAATTTGGTACTTCTTGGGCTTATTGGTCCACTTGGAGACTTGGGTTTGTTGCTTCTTGGGGTTTTGAAGGGGATTTCTTGCTCAACATTCCATGTTCAAACCAGTATGAATCAAAGAGGCTGAGAAGCACTTCTTCTTCTTCTTCTTCTTCTTCTACCGCAGCGTTTTTGTTTTTTTAAGGCGTATAGCCGCCCGGCTATACTGTTAAATATATTATTTAAGGCATACCGCCGGGCGCCTGCACCTTTTAAATATATTATTTAACGGGTATAGCCGGTCGGCCATACTGTTTAAATATATTATTTCAAAGGTATAGCCGTGCGGCTATACTATTCATAAAATAAAATAAAAAGGACCCGCCTAGCCCGGCCTAGGCGGCCTATTGGATTTGATGAATTGAATGGCGTGGTGGTTTTTTTTTTTTTTTTTTTTTTTTTTTTTTTTTTAGATTTTTTTTTTTTCCTGGTGGATCTGGCATCCCTGCAAATACATCAAGCTAGGGTTTTAGCGACTCACGTTTATCAACAACGTAAAGGCGTCTCTGAAAATCAGTATTTTCCATTTTCTGTTTTGGTTTATGTTATGTTTGGTTGCTAGGAAGCTGATGATTCAGTTTCATGTTCCTTTTGTTGTATTGATTAGTTTAGTTACAGAAGGAGTTGGTCTGGTTAAATGACCCAATTGTTGAGTCATCTCTTCTTTTGAATTTTTTCTTTTTAAATTTCAGATTCAGTTCAGCTTTCAATTACTGGGCATATGAAGTCTCATCTGATCCTACCTTCTGCAACACTTGGAGAGCAATGAGAGTGATCCTGAGTTTGAACAATGACCTTGGGATGCTTTGGATCAAAGAAATCTGAAGAGAAAAAACGCCATTCAAGTTTTCCAAAAATCGGCCGCCTAGGCGGGCTAGGCGGGTCCTTTTAAATTGTATAGCCGTGCGGCTATACCCCCTTTAATAATATATTTAAAGCATATAGCCGAACGGCTATACCCTTTTTTTTTTTTTTTTTTTTTTTGACCTAAGACCAATGACATCCTTCAGGGCTTTTCCTGTGACCCAAAATGGATACTAAAAGATTTGTAGTGATTACCCAAAATCCACTTCGAATACTCTCAAAAATTGTAGTGATTACCCAAACTCACAAGGTTCACCCTAATATATGGAAACAATGACCTTCCCAGCACCAACCCTGAAGAGGCTATGTCCAGCTTCGATTTGTCCAAGAATGATTTATATCTCATATCAGCAACAGGAGGGATGATCTCCATTTTTTACATGACAACATTTAAGGTAAACCCAACACAACCAGTATTCTTGAAATTTTCTTTTCCCATCCAAAACTTCCCAAATCTTGTTTGTCAATATGCGTAGGTTCTGTTTGCAAATTTCTCATGATCTAACCCATTGTACTCATAAAAATCTGTTGCGTAAAAAAGCAGACGATGAAAAAAGTCATGCCACCTCCACCTGCGGCAACATGTCTTGCTTTTCACCCCCGAGATGACAGTATAGTTGCTATTGGCAAGGACAATTCCACCATTGTAATATACAATCTCCACTCAGACGAGGTAGTTTGTTTGTTGTAAAAAAAAAAAAAAAAAAAAAAAAAAAGTGATGAAGCGAACCCGAAAAGTTTGTCATTGCCTTGATTTATATTTTTGCAGGTTACAAGGAAGCCTGAGGGTCATGCCAAAAGAGTCACTAGCCTTTCCTTCTCGAACACTCTGAATGTACTAGTTTCTACTGGTGCTGATGCATATTGGAAACTACAATTACTTTCAGACATGGCTTATACTCTAATGTGACTTCTGTTATTTAACGATGCCATTTTGGCCCTGCAGATTTTTGTGTGGGGTGCTGCTAATGGGTGGGAAAAACAGAGAAGCAAACTGAAAGGGATGAAATAATGATCAAAACCAATATTCTAGATGCAGTTAACTGGAGCTGGAGTCAAACTTATGAGCAATGAAAAAGAACCATTTTGCAGTCTAGGTAAACTAAGTTTAATTTTTCAAAAAATGACCCTCACAATTTTTCCTCTGAACCTGATTTGATGTCTCCAATATGTCAATATGAAACAGAAATAACAATCACTACTCAACGAAGATCTATTTCCAGATCAGAAAGGAAAATTTCCTTGAGGCCATTGACAAGCGAGAACATCATTTTTTTTTCTAAAGCTTCTTATAATCTATACATAAACAATATCTTAAAAAATACCATGTTCTGCATGTTTTTGGTTCATTCTTGACGGCAATTGTCGCGCCAAGGCGTTAGATATCCTCATGAAGGATCTCAAAGTTTTTGCCGAAGGTAATGAGGAGCTTTTCAAAGAAATGCATCACATGTGTATGGGTTCAACCGAAGTATCCTAGCATCAAAAGTCGAAGATTACATAATCTCATTAACCAAAGATAATGCTTCCTCCTAGTTTTGGTATTCCTTTCTATTTTGTGATTGCATATGTTCATACATATGTGTGTGTGCGTTTGTGTGAGAGAGAGAGAGAGTACTTGTTATTCTCATATTTAGTAAAAGATTTAGTCACTTTCGGGTTTTTGTAATTGGGAGAGAGACTGACTTGTGTCTTTAACTTGACAGCTTGAATTGGCAGCATAAACAATGTAAAGACCCTCGTCCAAATCCAGTCAGTAAGACTCTTTTCGTTGATCATGTTTGTGAACCACGGGAAAATGTTCCTTTGCCTCTACCAATTGAAAACAATTTGGAAGTAAGATATGTTCTGGTGACATAAATTTATTTTTCCTAAGTATTTGTCCTCATTAACCAATGATCCTGCTCGGTGTCTACACTTACTGATTTTTGTCCAAATCCAGTTATTAAAACCCTTTTCATTGATCATGTTTGTGAATGGCAGGACTGTTTGTCTTTATCTCTATCGACTGGGAACAGTTTTCAAGTAAGATATGTTCTGGTAAACTGAAATTCTTTTCTTATTGGTCCTCATTAACCAATATGTTTCCTGCTCATCAGCACCACTAGCTGATTTTCTTTTTCTTTTTTTAAACAAGATTTTGTTTAGTCTTTCTGGTTTCTTCTAAGATTGCTCTAACCTTATGTATTTAGCCTTCACAAGCAACATCAAATCCACTTCCAACTTCTTCTGCTGAGCCAAAAGTTTATCTGTAACACAAGATGCGCTTTCTCCAGGAGCAGTACTATCTCTCAATGCTGCAAAGAGCCTAGGTATTTTATTTTAGTTCTTCAAGGGATGCTGTTGGGTACTGGTACCCTCTAATTTATGTTTGAAGTGTGTCGTCATTTTACACATTGCATAGTTGTTATTATTAACTTTTGGTTACATTTTTGTGGCTACAGCTATAGAGGCTATTGACTATCCATGCTTGGCCAAAAAAATGTTCTTTCCGATTTTGGATGAGGTAATCTGAATCAAATTTATGTACAGAATTACATAATAGAACTTGTGTTTCTTGACCTTGGTCTTCTTTCATTTGTTTAGTTAAAATCAACTGTTACTGATCTTGGCCAAAGTCACATGTGCCATACCCAATGGTTTGCCCACTACTGTTGCCTGACACTACATGAAGGCTCATCTCCAATGAGCATGGATTTTCATCCCACTTGGCAGACAATTCTTCCATGTTAAGTAATGAGAAACTATGTTCTTTTTTTTTTCTCCCATCATTATAAATTTCCTGTCTTTTTAGGATGATCATGTGCGGTAACTACTTTTGATAGTTCACTCATGAATCCTGCTAATGTGATTCTTCAGTTGGAACTTGTGTTGGAGACATAGGACCACCATGGGATGTTAGTTCCAGGGAAAAGTTGCTTTTGAGAAATTTTAGAGTCTGGAATCTTGACGCAGGCCCGATGGCCTTAAAGATGCGTCTGCTTCTGGATTATGCACTACTCTTTCAACCTTACTGATATGATCCGAAATTTGAACCAATGTCAATTATTTCAAGAAGCTCTGGTCAAAGATTCATATGCATCTGTTAATCATATCCGATGGAGTCCTGATGGTTCTATATTTGGTGAGAATGTTCTCATACTTAAATGGTGTGTAGTTGCTGATTTTCATTTCATGTAGTTCATATTCACTGCCGTCATGTTCTTCATTGAACAGGGGTTGCATATGCAAAGCACATTGTGCAATTATATTCTTATAATGGAGGCAACAACAATTGGAAGTAAGTTATGAAAACTTTTGAGTATGTGACTTTAAACCTAACCCATCATTTTTCTTACGTAGATTGATGCTCACTTGGGAAGTGTAAATGATTTGGCATTCTTTTCCCCTCACAACCAACTTTTGGTCATAACTTGAGCTGATGACAAGACCGTCAAGGTTGGTTTCATAAACGTATGTGTAAGGTTTGGGTTTGTGGCCAAAGACTGTTTACTTTTGAAGGTCATGAAGCTCATGTCTGTTCTGTCTGTCCTCATACCAAAGAAAATGTCCATGTAAGGGCCACTTTGGGTATTGATGTTGTGGTTCTGGTGATGTTTAAGTTTTGAATCATCTGATTTACTTTCCGTTTCCTGCATAATATTATCCTACACTTTTTTTAATGCTACATGCCTCAGTTTGTCTTTTCAACATCAGTGGATGGCAAGATCAAAATATGGTTATATGATAGCTTTGGAGGCAATGCTGTACCAAACTGGCTCATAGTGCTGATGTTCAAAAGTTCAACTTATATGGCCTGCACTGCAAAACTGCAATTGCCATCTTTTATTTCCTAATTGATATCTTAGGGTGAATATAGTCATGTTAGTTTTGATTGAGATCATGTAGGCTTTTTTCATGTGGGATCAGCCAAGGAGGGAAACAATCAGAGTCACGAGCGACCAAGTGTAAAAACATGGATTTGTTTTTTGTTTTTGATATTAAGAGAGATTACATGAGCCTCAACTAAACCAACATCTTCCATTGCAAAAATGCGATGAAGTGAACATTAAACACCTATCAAAGACTGTTTCGATATTTGTTTTGTTCGAACTACACCAATATAAGAAATCCAGACCTTAGGTAGAAAACATTAAAGTTCGAACTTACGCCCTCATCTTGGAAGGACTTGTTCCATCAACACCACCAATAATTGAAATGCTCTTGATCTTGACATCCGTTCTAACAAAAAAAAAAAGAAAAACAAAAAGGTGAGTTTTGCTCATTAATTGGGATCAGAGAGGACCTTTCTTATAGTTTGGTAACAAAAAAAACAAAAAAAAACAAGAAATTTGTAGCTCAAGTAATTAAAGAGTATATACGCTTCCACTCTCCCCTGATAGCACTAAAACAATCCCAAGTCTCAGAGGCTGACATGAGAAGAAGAGAGCAAAATGTAGCCAAAGACAACTTGCCGGCAAACCTCAGCTGCATAAAGCAAGAGTACTGTAAATGCCGGCAAGTCATCCTTGGCTGCAATCCAATCTCTTGTGCTTCATGTAAACACTCTGAGACTGCACAAAAGAATTAATGGCTACATATGCAAACGATCTACAGTTATTGAATTTTTTTCTCCCTCACATTCACAGATGTATCTCTGATATTGATATATCAATTGCAATGCACTTGCTTCTAATTATATAGGCAGAAATGGTGATGATAGTTTCACAGTACGGAAACCAGCTTTACAGTAAAGAAAAGAAAAAGAAAAAGAAAACACTTTGCAGTGTGGATATGATTATGCCTCCCAAAGGCCATAACCAATATTCTAATATTTTTTGCAACCTTTTTGCCTCATCTGATTAGCAGAAGAAACTCAGGCTCCGCACATGATCTTTGGGCCCAACTTCACATCCACTGCATCGAATAAAGAAACATATAATAGGGATGGGCTAAATTTTTGATTGCTGTTCTCAGAATAGATTCTTAAACAAGGAAAGGGCCTGTGTGAGATGTTTGGAAGGATAACTTACTCACATACCAAGCATGGGAAGAAAATGGCACAACTTGTATTTAACGAGTATAGCCGACCGGCTATACTACGGTTTTTAAGCCGTACTGCTATACTGTTTTTGACACGTGCACACATAGGCGCTAGGCAAGTTCTGTTTTCTTTTTCCTTTTTTTTATTTTATAAATAGAATAACGCAGCTGTACTGGGCTTTTTTTTTTTAATCAAAGATAGTATAGCCGCGCGGCTATACGTGGTTTTTTATAATTTTTTAAAATAGTATAGCTGTACGGCTGTACTGGGCTTTTTTTTCCATTTTTTAAATAAAATAGTACAGCTGCTTGGCTAACTCCCCTTTTTTATCTTTTTGTTAAATAGTATAGCCGCGCGGCCTTACGGGGCTCTTTTTCTTTATAATTTTTTTAATAAATAGTATAGCCGATCGGCTATACTCTTTATGTATATATTGGGATCCTTTTTTTCTTTTAAATTTTTCCCCCTATTTTCGTTTATTGATGAGAGTGGTTTAGAGCATTATCCATTACGATTAAGCCATTACCCGAGTCTCTATTGTTCCCTTTTGGATTTTTTAATTTTCCATAGTTATTACCCGTATAAAGAATTTAGTACTTTCACATTTAATACTATATTATACATGTACACATGTATTTTTTAATAATAAATTCGTGTTTTGTACACGTCTTAAAGACTCGGTAAAATTCACATTTTTTAAAAATCAAACTTACAATACTCGTATATTACATGTACATACATATTTTTCATGTTAAATACACATATTGTTTTTTATAAATTTTAATAATATACATAAAATTCACATAATTATACACATAATTCTCAAATAATTAATTAAATAATATATAATAAAAAAAAAATTAAATTTAAAATTAAATATATTATTATATTTTTTTTTTTTTTTTTTTCATGACATAGTATAGCCGCGCGGCAATACCTTCTAAATATAACATAGTTAAAGTGCATAGCCATGCAGCTATACAATGGTTTGTTTTTAAATAAAATCGTATAGCCGTGCGGCTATATTACGGTGTTTTTCTAAATAAAATAGTATAGCCGGCCGCCTATACTGTTTTTCACACATGGGCACCTAGGCTCTAGGCAGGTTCTCTTTTCTTTTCATTTTTTTAATTTTATAAATAGTATAGCCACGCGGCGATACTTTATTTTTTCTTTTTTAAAGTAGTATACCCGCGTGGCTTTATTGGGCTCTTTTTGCACCCACAAGTATGGCTAATGTCACTATGTGGTACAAGAACCACTTCCCTACCCCGTGTCACTGCTCTCCTCTGTTTACCTTGCTCCTCCACTAATACTGGAGTAACTCGCAACATCAAGGACATTACATAAGGAATTCTATGTTACACACAACAGGTGTTATTTGTTTTTCATATACTATGCCACTAGAAGTGCATGTGCTACATATCCAGAAAGTGTCCGATTTCCAAATTTCACAGCACCACAAAAATGAGATTTTCTCGACATCCTTGTGCTTTAGTGAGTGCAGATTTTTTGTTGATTTCATTGTCCCCATGGTACCTCTTGAGATATGAAATCACTTCAAATAACTTAAAATGATTATATGGAGAAGTGATTCTTCGTAGAAATGATTATTGGCCTATCTAAAATCACTTCCAAACGAGCCCTAAATATGTATATACTTTCCCTAAGAAAGATATAAACTAGGGTTCAATACTTTATTGTTGGCGAGATCCTAGTTTGATTGGGAGATTATTTTATTAGGATTTTATTTCTTTCTCTTTTGTACAAATCTTGTGTAATTAGGAGTTTATTGTTTCCTTGTATAACCCTACTATCTTTTTCTTTTAAACCTATCTTTGTTGTGTGTTCTATTTTTCTTTTTTTTAATTCTTGCAATTTAAGTTTTCTTGAATTCATCACTCAAATCAATCAATCGTTTGTTTAATTGGGTTTAGTGTGATTTAATTAATTAAGCTATTTTTATCAGTCCTTGTGGATTCAACCTCGTACTTACATATCTCCATACTATATTATTGATTTGTGTACTTGAGAGTAATTTAATTTGTGATTTTTGAATACTTGTGTTTTAAAAATCTACATCAATTTGAACCCATCCCTATAAAAGTTCTCTTTATTCCATGCAGGGGATGTGAAATGGGCCCAAACATCTTCTGATATGGACCTGAGTTTGTTCTCCTAATCAGATTTGGAAGGTTAACGTTCCTGGTTGTGCTCTTGGTTGTTACCTCTTCCGGTAAAATACTTTACCCAAATAGTTTTACTAAAACACCCAAAATGGGGGCTGAAATTATAAAAAAACCCAACACCCAAAACATTTTATAAACACACCCAAAACCCATCATTACACACACTCAAAACCCATTTATAAACACACCCAAAAATATACATTGTTGATTTTGGGTGTGTTTCTATGTTTAAATAGTGTTTGGGTTTTTTTATAATACATGTCTAGGATTGGGTTTATTTATAAATTTGTAATAATTTTACCCAGTAGCAACAATATACAGTATGTATGTATGTATGCAAAAAAAATTGTGTGTGTGTTTTTATCTAATCTCAATTTTTACATGTATTGTTAGTAGTTTTGTAGACAAGATATTTAGTTAATAATTGAAGGAAAATTTTGTGGTAGGGATAAAATATGGAGCTGAAGCAAGGTATAAAGTAATTAGATTTCCCTGCAAATCATCATCGTCTGAATGCCCTGACCCAAACAGATGCCATTGCAGCCATACTCTCTGCATCTGTAAGCGAGAAAGACTACTGGACTTCTTTTCTCTACACAGTCGTAAGCCTACAAACACATTCCATAAGGAATATGTTAGACATTTGCGGTGTCATAGCACCAAAAAAAAATCTTGAAATAATTGGGACTTCAGGAAACGCACAGAAGTCTGAGATGTGATCAGAACTATTTGAATAAAATAAATATATAAATAACATCAAATTATGTTTACCAAAATTAAAATAAAGATGAACTTATATGTCAACAGGAGTGCACGAAATTTATATGTCCAGGATTGAGGGTTCTGCATAAGAACAATGTCATGCTCAATGGCTGGGATGTCAATGAGTGTGTTGAGGGGGGCATATACCACAGGAGAGATGCAAAGTCATGCGCCTTACTGAGGTTATAATTTCTCCACCAATTTCAATTAGTTTTGTGTTGAATGCTACGATTTTATCAACCACAAGGCTCTCACAAAAGGGAAATCGCGGAAACACGTTATGATTTAACTCCTCCAGTTGCTGCAGACAGAAAACACAAGCAAAAATTTGCATTAGAATCACAATTATAAAGTAAATTCTTCTCCCCCTCTCCAGTCTTGAGAGGCGTTAGTCCTTGAATCTCACATGAGAGAAAAGAGAGCAAACGTGAACCAAGGACAGCTTGCCAGAAGATAAACAAGTGGAAAGGCCATATGCTTTGGCAAGTCATCCTTGGCTCATATCTACTCTCCATCTCCTCATGCAAGACTCTTGAACAAATGGTATTTTTATTAATCTGAACCACTTCAGTTCATTTACATAATGCAGCGTTGTCATCGTATTTATAGCCATAGACTGCATGCAGACAACTCATACCTCAAAAATTAAAGGTATGATTCTATTCCATCGTGTGACAGTTAAAGCTCTTCCACTTTTGGAATATATGTACCTTTTTTTATGGGAAGCTCATATTTTACATCATTTTCCTTCTATATATAGTTGGAAAGAAAAGAAGGGCGTTGACTTGTTCAGATTGAGTGCTTGAGTTGAGTGGGAGCCATGCATGCATGTAGTTGTGGCATGATAAGGCATCTCTGTCTCTGCAGAGGATAAGTTCGATTTTCTCTATTTCTTTATGTGGGTTTTCTACAAAGACACTACGTACAGTAGTGCCCCGAATCATATTCTATTTAAATCTTATTAAAGTGTTTGCTAAGGATTGTATCATGATCGGGACTTTGGCCACTATTAATACATGATGTTGTGATTAATTTTGCAAGACCAGCAGCTTCCAAGTCACGTATTTTCTTAAGATGCTGCGTGGAGCAGGGTCACGGGACTACTAACACATAATCTTGAGCTATCCGCAAATAATTCACTGCTAATATAATGTAGCTTTAAATGTATATCCTTGACGACATGGTACATAACCACTAAAAATATGTAGGGTGAGAATTCGTTTTCGTGTGATCAAGAGTATACATCTACACGAACACGATCGGACACAATTATATATGTGTAACACAAGACATATAACTCGTATACTTATCCTGTACAACATAAAATATTTAGAGAAAAACAAAGTTTGACAATCCTCACATCATTATAATGAGAGTGAGTCAAACTTGGTACACAAGTGCGCCTTAAATGGTAAAAACTTGGTTTTCTTTTTTGTTACAAATAAGGCATTCAAGTACTTTAAAGTGCAATTTGGATAGCATGGCTGTATGGCACCCAACATGCTCATGTTTTACCTGACTTTTTAGAAAGAATAATGTGCAATTTCACTAAACTTTGTCAAATTTTTTGTCCTAATAAGATGGCAGAGGATTTTTATATGTGCATTTAAATCAAAAGAATGATCACCTGCAAAATTTTATAACTAAATTGCTTCTTAAACTTAATTAAAAATCTAAAGGCTTTTATATAGCCATGGTACGTACTTCTCTTTCCAATGTTAGAAGAGGTTCCAAGTTCAAACCCCTCCAAACTCAACCCTATTGATCAAAAAACCAATCAAACACTTTGTTTTAATAAAGAAAAAAAAAGTCTTATTAGGGCATCAATTTTATTTTCACTATGGAAAACTTCTTTTGAGAAACCAACGTACTTGCCATTCTAAACAAAATGATTGTGTTTCTCATTGATATAAGGTGTCCCAAACCACGTACTCTCTCTCTCAAATTTCAAGACCTCCAATCAGATTCTATATTCTGCAAAATATGATCTCCAATGCAGCATGTCAACCATATTCCCAAATCTGATCAGTGCTGACCAGAAGAGATAAATTGGTAAGGTTAATGCTAAGATGTTTTGGTGAAAACCATTGTGAAATTTGTGTTTTAGTCTCTTTTTTACTGAAAAGGATTTTAATCCAAGGAAATGAACCCTATAAATACAAGTTTTTAAGAACAAAGAAGGGACCGCACATCACGCTTTCCTTCGAAGAAGTAATCCATTTTGCTTAAGGTTTTGCTAGTCATGGCACAATTAGGGCAGGTCCATTGATTTTGAAAGCCTTGTACAAAGAGAAATATTGAGACCCCATACATGTAAGTGAAAAAATTTCACAATCAATAAATAGAACTAAACATATCCTTAGTGGCATCATTTACACCGTGGTGGTGGATTACCTCTCCTCTCCTACCCCCCACCCCCCACCCCCCGACACCCACTCAGGATTGAACCCTAGGTGGGGTTTCTTTCCTCCCATGTAATAATAACGAAGTTTATGTCTTCGGTGAAAAAATAATAATACAAAGTACATCAACATGGTATCAATAATCGATGAATGAATTAATGGTGGCGTATCAACAGCACGCTAGAACCTCTTTTTCTGGATTTAATATTATATTTGGACTTTCATATTTTATAAGATTTTTTTAGGGAATTGAAAACAAAAAGAAGCCCATTTTCTTATTTTCTTTTGTCAAAAGGCCTTTATTTTTCAGAAAGTAAAGGGCCTGTTTTGGTTTCTTTTATAAGTGGGCTTTAAAAAAATTTAGAGACTCATAAAATAATTTGGGTGGCAAAATAATTAATCAAAAAATTATGGTGTAAACCTTTTTGGAGCAAATGCAGTTGCCTTCCCTGTTTCGATAGAGGTTATAAATTGTAAACAAGACTGCAAAATAGAGGTTATAAATTGACAAAATGGAAAGCATCATCTAAACCAACAACAATGACATCCTTGAGGGCTTTCCTTGTGGCACTATAACTTACCGGCAAGATATGATGTTTTTGGAAAATATATAGGCTATTCACTTAATAAATTATGGGTCAGTTGTTGCGTTCTCAGATTTATAGGCTTTTTACACTAAAACTTACCGGTAAGATATGGTGTTTTTTGAAAATTAGGCTATTTACTTAATAACTTACTTGTAAGATGTTGCGTTCTTTGAGATATAGGCTTTTTACACTATAACTTCCCGGTAAAATATGGTGTTTTTTGAAAATTAGGCTATTATTTAATAAATTATGTGTAAGATGTTGCGTTCTAAGATATATAGGCTTTTTACACTATAACTTACCGGTAAGATATGATGTTTTTTGAAAATTAGGCAATTTACTTAAAAAATTACGGGTAAGATGTTGCGTTCTTAGATATACAGTCTTTTTACCCTATAACTTACCGGCAAGATATGGTGTTTTTGGAAAATTAGGCTATTTACTTAATAAATTAAGGGTAAGATGTTGCGTTCTCAGATTTGTAGGCTTTTTACACTATAACTTACCAGTAAGATATGGTGTTTTTGGAAACTTAGGCTATTTACTTAATAAATTACTTGCAAGATGTTGCGTTCTCTGATATATAGGCTTTTTACACTATAAATTACCGGTAAGATATGGTGTTTTTGGAAAATTAGGGTATTTAGTGAATAAATTACAGATAAGATGTTGCGTTCTTAGATATATAGGCTTTTTACACTATAACTTACCGGCAAGATATGGTGTTTTTGGAAAATTAGGCTTTTTACTCAATAAATTATGGGTAAGATGTTGCGTTATGCGTTTTACACTATAAGTTACCTATAAGATATGGTGTTTTTAGAAAAATTGGCTATTTAGTCAAAAATTACGGGTAAGATGTTGCCTTCTCAGATATATAGGCACTTTACATTACAACTTACCGATAAGACATGGTGTTTTCCGAAAAATATGCAATTCACGTAATAAATTACGGGTAAGATGTTGCGTTCTCAGATATATAGGCTTTTTACACTATAACTTACCGGTACGATATGGTGTTTATAGAAAAATAATCTATTTACTTAATAAATTACGGGTAAGATGTTGCGTTCTTAGATATATAAGCGCTTTACACTATAACTTACCGGTAAGATATGGTGTTTTTAGAAAAATAGACAATTCACTAAATAAATTACAGGTATAATGTTTCGTTCTCAGATATATAGGCCTTTTACACTATAACTTACAGTTAAGATATGGTGTTTTTGGAAAATTAGGCTATGTACTTAATAAGTTATGGGTAAGATGTAGCGTTCTTCGATATATTGGCTTTTTACACTGTAACATACCGGCAAGATATGGTGTTTATGGAAAATTAAGCTATTTACTTAATAAATTAAGGGTAAGATGTTGCGTTCTCAGATTTATTGGCTTTTTACACTATAACTTACCGGTAAGATATGGTGTTTTTGGGAAATTAGGCTATTTACTTAATAAATTACTTGTAAGATGTTGCGTTCTCTGATATATAGGCTTTTTACACTATAACTTACCGGCAAGATATGATGTTTTTGGAAAATTAGGCTATTCACTTAATAAATTATGGGTCAGATGTTGCGTTCTCAGATTTATAGGCTTTTTACACTAAAACTTACCGGTAAGATATGGTGTTTTTTGAAAATTAGGCTATTTACTTAATAACTTACTTGTAAGATGTTGCGTTCTTTGAGATATAGGCTTTTTACACTATAACTTCCCGGTAAAATATGGTGTTTTTTGAAAATTAGGCTATTATTTAATAAATTATGTGTAAGATGTTGCGTTCTAAGATATATAGGCTTTTTACACTATAACTTACCGGTAAGATATGATGTTTTTTGAAAATTAGGCAATTTACTTAAAAAATTACGGGTAAGATGTTGCCTTCTTAGATATACAGTCTTTTTACCCTATAACTTACCGGCAAGATATGGTGTTTTTGGAAAATTAGGCTATTTACTTAATAAATTAAGGGTAAGATGTTGCGTTCTCAGATTTGTAGGCTTTTTACACTATAACTTACCAGTAAGATATGGTGTTTTTGGATACTTAGGCTATTTACTTAATAAATTACTTGCAAGATGTTGCGTTCTCTGATATATAGGCTTTTTACACTATAAATTACCGGTAAGATATGGTGTTTTTGGAAAATTAGGGTATTTAGTGAATAAATTACAGATAAGATGTTGCGTTCTTAGATATATAGGCTTTTTACACTATAACTTACCGGCAAGATATGGTGTTTTTGGAAAATTAGGCTTTTTACTCAATAAATTATGGGTAAGATGTTGCGTTATGCGTTTTACACTATAAGTTACCTATAAGATATGGTGTTTTTAGAAAAATTGGCTATTTAGTCAAAAATTACGGGTAAGATGTTGCCTTCTCAGATATATAGGCACTTTACATTACAACTTACCGATAAGACATGGTGTTTTCCGAAAAATATGCAATTCACGTAATAAATTACGGGTAAGATGTTGCGTTCTAAGATATATAGGCTTTTTACGCTATAACTTACCGGTAAGATATGATGTTTTTTGAAAATTAGGCAATTTACTTAAAAAATTACGGGTAAGATGTTGCGTTCTTAGATATACAGTCTTTTACCCTATAACTTACCGGCAAGATATGGTGTTTTTGGAAAATTAGGCTATTTACTTAATAAATTAAGGGTAAGATGTTGCGTTCTCAGATTTGTAGGCTTTTTACACTATAACTTACCAGTAAGATATGGTGTTTTTGGATACTTAGGCTATTTACTTAATAAATTTACTTGCAAGATGTTGCGTTCTCTGATATATAGGCTTTTTACACTATAAATTACCGGTAAGATATGGTGTTTTTGGAAAATTAGGGTATTTAGTGAATAAATTACAGATAAGATGTTGCGTTCTTAGATATATAGGCTTTTTACACTATAACTTACCGGCAAGATATGGTGTTTTTGGAAAATTAGGCTTTTTACTCAATAAATTATGGGTAAGATGTTGCGTTATATGCGTTTTACACTATAAGTTACCTATAAGATATGGTGTTTTTAGAAAATTGGCTATTTAGTCAAAAAATTACGGGTAAGATGTTGCCTTCTCAGATATATAGGCACTTTACATTACAACTTACCGATAAGACATGGTGTTTTTCCGAAAAATATGCAATTCACGTAATAAATTACGGGTAAGATGTTGCGTTCTCAGATATATAGGCTTTTTACACTATAACTTACCGGTACGATATGGTGTTTATAGAAAAATAATCTATTTACTTAATAAATTACGGGTAAGATGTTGCGTTCTTAGATATATAGCGCTTTACACTATAACTTACCGGTAAGATATGGTGTTTTTAGAAAAATAGACAATTCACTAAATAAATTACAGGTATAATGTTTCGTTCTCAGATATATAGGCCTTTTACACTATAACTTACAGTTAAGATATGGTGTTTTTGGAAAATTAGGCTATGTACTTAATAAGTTATGGGTAAGATGTTGCGTTCTTCGATATATTGGCTTTTTACACTATAACATACCGGCAAGATATGGTGTTTTATGGAAAATTAAGCTATTTACTTAATAAATTAAGGGTAAGATGTTGCGTTCTCAGATTTATGGGCTTTTTACACTATAACTTACCGGTAAGATATGGTGTTTTTGGGAAATTAGGCTATTTACTTAATAAATTACTTGTAAGATGTTGCGTTCTCTGATATATAGGCTTTTTACACTTTTGAAAAAAAAAAAAAAAAAAAAAAAAAAAAAAAAAAAAAAAAAAAAAAAAAAAAAAAAAAAAAAAAAAAAAAAAAAAAAAAAAAAAAAAAAAAAAAAAAAAAAAAAAAAAAAAAAAAAAAAAAAAAAAAAAAAAAAAAAAAAAAAAAAAAAAAAAAAAAAAAAAAAAAAAAAAAAAAAAAAAAAAAAAAAAAAAAAAAAAAAAAAAAAAAAAAAAAAAAAAAAAAAAAAAAAAAAAAAAAAAAAAAAAAAAAAAAAAAAAAAAAAAAAAAAAAAAAAAAAAAAAAAAAAAAAAAAAAAAAAAAAAAAAAAAAAAAAAAAAAAAAAAAAAAAAAAAAAAAAAAAAAAAAAAAAAAAAAAAAAAAAAAAAAAAAAAAAAAAAAAAAAAAAAAAAATGAGAAATTTGCAAACAGAACCTACGCATATTGACAAACAAGATTTGGGAAGTTTTGGATGGGAAAAGAAAATTTCAAGAATACTGTTTGTGTTGGGTTTACCTTAAATGTTGTCATGTCAAAAATGGAGATCATCCCTCCTGTTGCTGATATGAGATATAAATCATTCTTGGACAAATCGAAGCTGGACATAGCCTCTTCAGGGTTGGTGCTGGGAAGGTCATTGTTTCCATATATTAGGGTGAACCTTGTGAGTTTGGGTAATCACTACAATTTTTGAGAGTATTCGAAGTGGATTTTGGGTAATCACTACAAATCTTTTAGTATCCATTTTGGGTCACAGGAAAAGCCCTGAAGGATGTCATTGGTCTTAGGTCAACTTAAAAAAAAAAAAAGGGTATAGCCGTTCGGCTATATGTTTAAATATATTATAAAGGGGGTATAGCCGCACGGCTATACAATTTAAAAGGACCCGCCTAGCCCGCCTAGGCGGCCGATTTTTGGAAAACTTGAATGGCGTTTTTTCTCTTCAGATTTCTTTGATCCAAAGCATCCCAAGGTCATTGTTCAAACTCAGGATCACTCTCATTGCTCTCCAAGTGTTGCAGAAGGTAGGATCAGATGAGACTTCATATGCCCAGTAATTGAAAGCTGAACTGAATCTGAAATTTAAAAAGAAAAAATTCAAAAGAAGAGATGACTCAACAATTGGGTCATTTAACCAGACCAACTCCTTCTGTAACTAAACTAATCAATACAACAAAAGGAACATGAAACTGAATCATCAGCTTCCTAGCAACCAAACATAACATAAACCAAAACAGAAAATGGAAAATACTGATTTTCAGAGACGCCTTTACGTTGTTGATAAACGTGAGTCGCTAAAACCCTAGCTTGATGTATTTGCAGGGATGCCAGATCCACCAGGAAAAAAGAAATCTAAAAAAAAAAAAACGCCATTCAAGTTTTCCAAAAATGGGCCGCCTAGGCGGGCTAGGCGGGTCCTTTTTATTTTATTTTATGAATAGTATAGCCGCACGGCTATACCTTTGAAATAATATATTTAAACAGTATGGCCGACCGGCTATACCCGTTAAATAATATATTTAAAAGGTGTAGGCGCCCGGCGGTATGCCTTAAATAATATATTTAACAGTATAGCCGGGCGGCTATACGCCTTAAAAAAACAAAAACGCTGCGGTAGAAGAAGAAGTGCTTCTCAGCCTCTTTGATTCATACTGGTTTGAACATGGAATGTTGAGCAAGAAATCCCCTTCAAAACCCCAAGAAGCAACAAACCCAAGTCTCCAAGTGGACCAATAAGCCCAAGAAGTACCAAATTTCCCCAGCCTTTCATGCTTGCCAAGGTCTCTAAGTGATGACTAATCTTTAAACACCAAAGGGAGCCTCTTCTCTTCTGATTCTCTCTCCCCACACTCAATCCTCATGAGCACCACACCAAATTCCAAACAGTTTTCTCTGGTAAACAAGTCATAGAGTTCTCCAAACAAAGTGTGAAACAAGAACAAGTACCAGCAGCTCAGACAAAAAGGGTCTATGGTCATGGTGAAAGAAACAGAAGTAGAAGAAGAGTAGGGCCCAGCAAGAGCTTGTCTGACCCGGAGTTTGATGAGCTCAAGGGTTTTATGGATTTGAGTTTTGTGTTCACTGAGGAAGACAAGGTTCGAAATTGGTTTCCATAATTCCTGGTTTGCAAAGGCTTGGAAGTTTTGGGGAACAAGATAGAGCTGAAGAGGATCAGAGAAATAATAATAATAATAATATTGATCCAAGTAGTCATCATGTGGTTTCAAGTCCTTATCTGTCTGACGCCGATGCTTTGGATCAAAGAAATCTGAAGAAAAAAAAACGCCATTCAAGTTTTCCAAAAATTGGCCGCCTAGGCGGGCTAGGCGGGTACTTTTTATTTTATTTTATAAATTGTATAGCCGCGCGGCTATACTCTTTAAATAATATATTTAAAAAGTATGGTCGCTAGGCTATACTCCTTTAATAATATATTTGAAAGGTATAGCCGATCGGCTGTACTATAATTAAACCGTACAGCGCCACGGCTGTCCTTAAATAATATATTAAATAGTATAGCCGCTCGGCTAGACCCTTTTTTTTCTTTTTTTCTTTCATTGCTATCTAAGCGAAGGGAACTACAATAATGTTACAGATAGAACACAAGCCCAGATCAGCTAATTACTGATCCATCACTTGCTCCATTAACAGTTTTATCTGTTTGTCGAATAACAAAGTGATCAACAATTTTAACGGTATTTAACAGTGTAGACTTATTTGTTGTGGCTGTCTTGGCTCCCTGTCCCATTCAGGGTCTAGCTTTCACTCTTTCGGGACCTGCATGTTTAATTAGCTTTAAACTCTTGAAATTGAACACGCATCACATTCTTACCTTATCAACTGCAAGAGTGTAGACTTCAAGATCACCGTCACTTTTGATGTGGAATCGGGTGAATGACTTGTAATTAGCAATTCAAAGGGAGGAGAAGGCTTCGTCAAAGTGTATGTGAAGCCAGTTAATTCAGATATATAATTAACTTCCAAGTACTGAAGAAACTACAGGAGTTGAGAACACCCAGAAATAAAGGAAGACGGAAGCATAATAGATTATGGCACCCGCTCTAGATAGTGATTCCATCCCATTCTTGCATATATTGTTTCGGGTGACAGCCATAACCTGATAAGATTTCTTCATCGTCAGAATGCAACAAAGAAGAGTAAAAATAAGTTTGCAAAAGAGCTTTCCATACGTCTGGAACATCTAATGCAGACATGAAATACTTGATGCATGCTGGATGAAGGCCAAAAGTCCATTGTTCTATTCGAGCTCGAAGGCCAGTTGGATCTGGAAAGTGCTCACTCTCCACCAATCGGTACCACTGATACAAAGTATGATAGCCTGAAAATTAAAATTTTCATCATCATACAACATACAATCCAACAACATAATTTGCATATTTTCCCTCCATCATATACATTGTATCCCAATGTCGTATGGCTATCTTTTTAGGCAATTCTCAACAGAAACAAAAATGATTGAATTATCTGAAAGTTAAAATAATAGATGAACAAATATAACAGGCAAGGACAGAATAACCGCCAAGATCATAAATCACATTAGTATACAGGATGAGAAAGGTGTGCTTCTTCTCTGTTCATGTAGGTCTTGAAAATGGTAAACGAGACTTAAAGCTGACCTGAAGTTCCCAGTAGTTTATGCTGGATACACATCTCAACACCCAGTTCCAACAGTACGTAACATAAGAATCAGTGCTGCAGCCAGGTGTTCAGACACATGAAGAACTCCAATTAATCATCAATCGTTTCTTCCGAGACACTTTAGAGGGGACAAATATAACTGCTACAATTAGCAACACCACAGCACCTGCTACAGATACATAAGACTGCCCCAGCATGTATCTGTAGCAGAACCAAGAGTTGAGAGGAAATAAACAAAGAAGTGAACTTTCTATAGACACCCTGACAGACTATGAAATTGCAAAACTTCAAAACCGAAACTTGCCCTGCTTGAATCTTCAAATGAAGGACAAGCTGCTTTGCTCTCATTAGAAGCTCCATAAAATTTCTTAAAATGACTAAAGGTGTGGGTGGGATGTAGAAAAGCCCCACCACAACCATTTACAAGTAAATGTTGCACATGAACTGGGTCCTCCGTTTTAACAAATGAATGACGCATATAATATTAACAAAAAGCAGCCGAGTACAGCCGACCGGCTATACTATTTTAAAACAAACAGCAAGAACAACCGAGTATAGCCCCTTGAGCCCACGTTTCGAAATATGCATAGCCGCCCAGCTACACTATTTTAAAAAAAACAATAGAAAAAAGCGAGTATCGCCGCCCGGCTATACTATTTATACGCGTAAGAAAAGACCCCCACTGCGATTAGGTGCCCACGTGTCAAATTTTTTTTAAAAAATGTGGAAAAAAAGCGAGTACAGCCGGCCGGCTAGACTATGTTTGAAAAAACAAAATCAGAAAAATAATTTCCTTTTATTAAAAAAAAGGGACCACTTTACAACTTATAAGTTAGGTCACTATACAATATTTTAATATATATTATTTTTATTCAATAACAGGTGAGAATTATTTGTATAATACGTTAATTCTATATATATATATTATTTTTATCAATAATAGGTGAGAATTATTGTATAATATGTTATTCTATGTGTCTTATTGAAACTTTTGTTAAAAAATACGTGTATTAAGCATGAAAAATACATGCGTACATGTACACTATTAAACGTGAAAGTGCTAAATTCTTTGTTCGGGTAATTACTCTGGGTGTCTTAAACTACTCTTATCGATAATCGGGGAAAAATATTTAAAAGAAAAAAGGATCCCATTAAATTACTTATTTTCGTTTGGGTGTCTTAATTAAATTTATCCAGATCCCAAGAGCCCCAAGGAACAAGGCCCTAGTCTTTGATTGATATAACTATTATTAATCAAAGTCGAGCCTACAGCCCAGCCCATTAGCCCAACTTTCCAATGTTAACCACACTTACCAAACCATCTTAATGCTTTGTTTGTAAATACCTTTATAGGAGTGTGGATTTTCGATATGGAATTTTCACAAAAAAGGGCACCTCAAAAGATAAGCCTACATATAAATCCTTATTTTTATTGTTGGTGCAATGTGGAAATATATTTAAACAATATAGTCATGCGACTATACTCTAAAAATTGAAAAATTGAATTACTATTTATTGAGTAATATAACTCATGAAGTTAATTAAAATATTAATACTAATTATCACTAAAGAAATAATAAATAAAATAAGACAAAGATACTATTTAATTAATAAAATAAAATTTTAAAAAATTAATTAACCTAAACATACTAAGTTTATATTTATTTAATATTTAAAAAATCTGTTCCAATGAAAGTTCGTCGGCAGATTTCTATCCCGGCGAAATTTGCCAGATTAGACATTTCCAGACAAAACTTCGTAGGCAGAAGTAACTTTCGTCGGGAGAGGTTTTTTACTTTCTTAAAAAGAAAAACCGAGTACAGCCGACCGGCCATACTATTTTTAAAACAAAAAGCCAAAAAACCGAGTATAGCCGTGCGGCGATACTATGTGAAAAAAGTGGACCCCCTTGCGCCCCAGGTCAAAATAAGTATAACAGACCGGCTATACAAACTTAGAAAAAGAAAATAGAAAAAAGCAAGTATAGCCGCCCGGCTATACCCTTTTTCCAAAAAAAAACCCGAGTTAGCCGTCGGCTATACTATTTTGTAAAAGGAAGAGGACCCCCTTCGATTAGACGCCCATGTGTCAAAAAAAGTATCTCCGCCCGGCTATACTATTTCAAAATATTAAAAAAAGCAAGTATAGCCGCCCGGCTATACTGTTTTTACAAAAATGTCGTTGCCTCCATTATAAGAATATAATTCCACAATGTGCTTTGCATATGCAACCCCTGTTCAATGAAGAAGACGACGGCACTGAATATGAACTACAAGAAATGAAAATCAGCAACTACATACCATTTAAGTATGAGAACATTCTCACCAAATATAGAACCATCAGGACTCCATCGGATATACATTTAACAAATACATATGAATCTTTGACCAGAGCTTCCTGAAATAATTGGTATTGGTTCAAATTTCGGATCATATCAGTAAGGTTGAAAGAGTAGTGCATAATCCAGAAGTAGACGCACCTTTAAGGCCATCGGGCCTGTGTCAAGATTCCAGACTCTAAAATTTCTCAAAAGCAACTTTTCCCCGGAACTAACATCCCATGGTGGTCCTATATGTCCAACACAAGTTCCAACTGAAGAATCACATTAGCAGGATTCATGAGTGAACTGTCAAAAGAAGTTACCGCACACGATCATCCTAAAAAGACAGGAAATTTATAACGATGGGAGAAAAGAAAAAAGAACATAGTTTCTCATTACTTAACATAGAAGAATTGTCTGCCAAATGGGATGAAAATCCGTGCTCATTGGAGATGAGCTCTCATTTAGTGTCAGGGCAACAGTAGTGGGCAAACCATTGGGTATGGCAACTGTGGACATGTGACTTTGGCCAGGATCAGTAACAGTTGATTTTACCTAAACAAATGAAAGAAAACCAAGGTCAAGAAACACAAGTTCTATTATGTAATTTTGTACATAAATTTGATTCAGATTACCTCATCCGAAATCGGAAACAAGATTTTTTTGGACAAACATGGATAGTCAATAACCTCTATAGCTGTAGCCACAAAAATGTATCCAAAAGTTAATAATAACAACTATGCAATGTATAAAATGACGACACACTTCAAACATAAATTAGAGGGTACCAGTACCCAACAACATCACTTGAAGAACTAAAATAAAATACCTGGGCTCTTTGCAGCATTGAGAGATACTGCTCCCGGAGAGAGCGCATCTTGTGTTACAGATAAATTTTTGGCTCAGCAGAAGAAGTTTGGAAGTGAATTTGGTGTTGCCTGTGAAGGATAAATACATAAGGTTAGTGTGGCTGATGAGCAGGAAGCATTGGTTAATGGGGACCAATAAGAAAAGAATTTCAGTTTACCAGAACATATGTTACTTGCAAACTGTTCCCAGTCGATAGAGACAAAGACAAACAGTCCTGCCATTCACAAACATGATCAATGAAAAGGGTTTCAATAACATGAAACTGTGGAGTTCGTAAATCATAGTTTGCACCATCAAACTGTGGAGTTCGTAAATCTCCACCTGAAGAACCTGATCCCACCATTTTTATGTGAGTCTCAGTGAACCACACAATAAAAGAGCAACCTTTATCCCTTTTAGGAATTTCAGGAAAGACCTCTCTCTCACAGCTCACGCCCCTCTCCGGAATCAAACCAGGAGCTCTGATACCATGTTCAATTAGTATCAAGCTTAATACTTTAGGTTGAAAACAGAAGCTGAAACCTATAGGAGAAATACACCTCAGAGAAAGAAGGATAGAAGAAAACAGAGGATTTGAATGTTTCAGTATATATCTCTATCAGAAAACGCAGAGGTATTACATGACTACATTCCTATCTCAGTCAAAAAACAGACCCTAGTTTTTAGGGAGCAAGGACTCATCTCCAGCCATTCAAACCATAGGAGGCTACGATCTTTCCACTTGGAGAAAGATCGGATGACCCAGTACAAACCAAATAGGGACAAAAATAACAGCTGTGCTGGTTTCTAAAAACAGAAATAAAGCTGTTACAAATTTAAACTAACGGCTATTTAAAAAGAAAAACTAATTCTTCATCTCTTCAATTCCAATCTGCAGGATTGTCATCTGCTGGTTGATTTAAGCTGAGCATGCAGCTTAATTCTCAACACTGAGTGGAGATTGTATATTACAATGGTGGAATTGTCCATGCCAATAGCAACTATACTGTCATCTCGGGGGTGAAAAGCAAGACATGTTGCCACAGGTGGTGGTGGCATGACTTTTTTCATTGTCTGCGTTTTTACGCAACAGATGTTTATGAGCACAATGAGTTAGATCATGAGAAATTTGCAAACAGAACCTACGCATATTGACAAACAAGATTTGGGAAGTTTTGGATGGGAAAAGAAAATTTCAAGAATACTATTTTGTGTTGGGTTTATCTTAAATGTTGTCATGTCAAAAATGGAGATCATCCCTCCTGTTGCTGATATGAGAGATGAATCATTCTTGGACAAATCAAAGCAGGACATAGCCTCTTCAGGGTTGGACGAGGGTTTTTACACTGTTTATGCTGCCAATTCAAGCTGTCAAGTTAAACACACAAGTCAGTCTCTCTCCCAATTACAAAAACCAGAAAGTGACTAAATCTTTTACTAAATATGAGAATAACAAGTACTCTCTCTCACACACAAACGCGCACACGCATATGTATGAACATATGCAATCACAAAATAGAAAGGAAGACCAAAACTAGGAGGAAGCATTACCTTTGGTTAATGAGATTATTTAATCTATGACTTTTGATGCTAGGATACTTCAGTTTGCCACGGAAAACTGGATTTGCCTCAGTTATTTGCCTCAGTTCTTTCATCATAGTCTTCCTCATGGACATTATATCTCCGCATATAGAGGGTGCCTTATGATCCCTGTTGGATTGAACCCATACACATGTGATGCATTTCTTTGAACAGCTCCTCATTACCTTCGGCAAAAATTTTGAGATCCTTCATGAGGATATCTAATGCCTTGGCGTGACAATTGCTGTCAACAATGAACCAAAAACTTGCAGAACATGGTATTTTTTAAGAGATTGTTTATGTATAGATTATAAGAAGCTTAAAAAAAATGATGTTCTCACTTGTCAATGGCCTCAAGGAAAGGCTAGTGACTCTTTTGGCGTGACCCTCAAGATTCCTTGTAACCTGCAAAATATATAAATCGAGGCAATGACAAACTTTTCAGGTTTGCTTCATCACAACATCGAGCATTATTTGTTTTTTTTACAAGAACAAACAAACTACCTCGTCTGAGTGGAGATTGTATATTACAATGGTGGAATTGTCCATGCCAATACCAACTATACTGTCATCTCGGGGGTGAAAAGCAAGACATGTTGCCACAGGTGGCGGTGGCATGACTTTTTTCATTGTCTGCGTTTTTACGCAACAGATGTTTATGAGTACAATGAGTTAGATCATGAGAAATTTGCAAACAGAACCTACGCATATTGACAAACAAGATTTGGGAAGTTTTGGGTGGGAAAAGAAAATTTCAAGAATACTATTTGTGTTGGGTTTACCTTAAATGTTGTCATGTAAAAAATGGAGATCATCCCTCCTGTTGCTGATATGAGAGATGAATCATTCTTGGACAAATCAAAGCAGGACATAGCCTCTTCAGGGTTGGTGCTGGGAAGGTCATTGTTCATCAGCTCTAAGCCACTCCTTGGTTTCCATAAATTAGGGTGAACCTTGTGAATTTGGGTAATCACTACAATTTTTTTAGTATCCATTTTGGGTCCATATTTCCTGAATTGTGAAGTAATTGGCAATTCTGGTAGGTTGGTGCCATAGGAAAAGCCCTGAAGGATGTCATTATCCTTCCTTGTTAACGGTTCGAGCCTTTTTTCTTGCCTTTTCCAGTCTTTGGCACCTGCACTGCATACACACACACACAAAAAAAAAAAAAAAAAAAAAAAAAAAAGATCACACAAATATTACAAGAAATGAAGATCTACCAACCAACATAAAAGAGGACAGAACTGAATAGTGGAACAAAACACGAGAGAAAAATAAAAGGGGTTTCAGAATGAGAATTAATCGGGGGCCCATCTCTTCTTTTGTTTTTTTTTTCCTTCAACATATAAATGCAATTTTCCTTCTCAAACCCTAACTCTAACAAGAGCCGTCTTCCAGCCCCTCTCTCTCGCTCAGACTTCTTCTTCAATCCTCATCTCTCTGTCTCTCGCTCATAGCACCATCGTTATCTCTTCCCTGACCTTGGAGATTCCAAAATGGCGTTTTTTTTTTCAAGGCGCAGCGCCCGCCTAGACCGCCTAGACCCCGCCTAGCGACCGCCTAGCCCGCCTAGCCCGCCTAGCCCGCCGAACCCCCGCCCAGAACATAGAGATCTTGGCCACCATCTGCATATACCCTCATGTCGCCCGCCTAGACCGCCTAGAGGCCGCCTAGACCGCCTAGCGAGCCTAGCTCCAGCCCAGCCCGCCTAGCCCGCCTAGTCCCAGCCTAGCCCCCGCCTAAAACATAGAGATCTTGGCCACCATCTGCATATACCCTCATGTCCATTGGCTCCCCAAATCACATGACGCAACCTCTCCCTCCGTTTGAAATCTCCATGTAACAATAAGCAGTGCAAGAACAGTTCTCCAAACACTTCTCTTTACATGCCTCAAGGCTCATGTCCCCATCCACAAATGCACCCCCACTCTCAGGCAATTTCACGCTCCTGTCTTGTGGGGGGAGGGATTGGGTGAATATAGTGTTTTCTAATTGATGTTGTCTATGCCACAATGCAGGCTGCATCCCTCAAAGAAAAGATTAACCGAATGTTTGGTGGAGATTCAAGTTTATCTTCCTTTGGTCGAGTATTATGTGGATAAATATGGAATTAAAATGCTAATTTAAACACTTTTTATCTGCAATTAGCAAGAAGTGTTTCCTATTTATTTATTTATTTTAAATTTATTTTTCGGATTTAGGGGAAGGGATTAAAATTTGGAACCTCTTCCAACAAAGTGGAGAGAACTAGCAGTAGAACAATAGCTAGTTGGATGAGGTAATCTGAATCAAATTTGGTCCAAGGGATGCAGTTATACAGAGTGATGGGGAAAATGTGGTCCTAGATGTTTGGGAAGTTCTGGACAAGATCCATGCTTGTCCAAAAAAATGTTCTTTCCGATTTTGGATGAGGTAATCTGAATCAAATTTATGTACAGAATTACATAATAGAACTTGTGTTTCTTGACCTTGGTCTTCTTTCATTTGTTTAGGTAAAATCAACTGTTACTGATCCTGGCCAAAGTCACATGTGCCATACCCAATGTTTTATTTAATTTTTTTTTAAAAAGGGTGGTATAGCCGTCCGGCTATACTTTTAAATATATTATTTAAGGCATACCGCTGCGCGGCTACACCCTTTAAATATATTATTTAAGGAGTATAGCCGCTCGGCTGTACTATTTATAAAATAAAATAAAAAGGACCCGCCTAGCCCGCCTAGGCGGCCGATTTTTGGAAAACTTGAATGGCGTATTTTTTCTTCAGATTTCTTTTTCCCTGGCGAGTCTGGCATCTCTGCAAATACATCAAGCTAGGGTTTTAGCAACTCACGTTTATCAACAACGTAAAGGCGTCTCTGAAAATCAGTATTTTCCATTTTCTGTTTTGGTTTATGTTATGTTTGGTTGCTAGGAAGCTGATGATGAACAAATATTCTCTTACCTAAATATTCAGTTTCATGTTTCTTTTGTTGTATTCATTAGTTTGGTTACAAACTGAGTTGGTCTGGTTAAATGACCCAAAAGGAGTATGCTGCTTTCTGGGGCTCCAATTGTTGAGTCATCTCTTATTTTGAATTTTTTCTTTTTAAATTTCATTTTTGTCAATTCTCAGTAATGTAATCTGGGTGAAATGCAACTTTGGGATCCGTAAGATGGGCAGGAAGAGTAAATAAAAAACTCCCAGAGAGAGGCAAGATAATACGGCTGCTGTAGAAGAGGAAAAACCCTCATCTTGGGCCAAAAAATTGCTGAATCATTGGTTGAGATTCAGTTCAGGTTTACCATATACTTTGGTTTTAACTTATGTTTCAATTACTGGGCTTATGAAGTCTCATCTGATCCTACTTTCTGCAACAGGAACACTTGGAGAGCAATGAGGGTGATCCTGAGTTACTTGTTTACGTTCCGCGTGAGTATCCACTTTTGTTGTTTTATGTGTTATTTTCAGGGCATGAGTTAAAGTATGCATAAACATGAAATGGATGGGGACAGGGAGATCCACTAGTTGTAGCCATTTTTCCATATTTTCATTCAATTTCAATGGTAACATGTTTTGTTAGATCTCCATAGTTGTACTCATACAGGATCTGTATGAGTTTTGAGTATGGGATTCAACCTTAGTAGCATCTCCAGGTTCACCTATAAAACAAACATAACACTTAATAGTGAGTTTGACGGGATACCGTTGGACTACTCACGGCAACGTGCCATGCCTGAAACCTTGGAAATTGGCAGAGGTGGGGTTGGCCCATTCGTAACTAGTGGTCTTGTGGGGGGAAGGGATTGGGTGAATATAGTGTTTTCTAATTGATGTTGTCTATCCCTCAAAGAAAAGATTAACCGAATGTTTGGTGGAGATTCAAGTTTATCTTCCTTTGGTCGAGTATTATGTGGATGAATATGGAACTAAAATGCTAATTTAAACACTTTTTATCTGCAATTAGCAAGAAGTGTTTCCTATTTAAAATAAATAAATATATTTTTCGGATCTGGGGGAAGGGATTAAAATTTGGAACCTCTTCCAACAAAGTGGAGAGAACTAGCAGTAGAACAATAGCTAGTGGGTGTCTCCTAATTAAAATTAGGATGCCCAAATTTCTGACCTTTTAACTGTCTGAAATCACAAAAAACTTGTATTTGATAGCTTTATAGGATTTATGGTAAAGATGAGACCAGCTTATTTGTGAAACCATTATCATGTGATTCTTTTGCATTCTGTTTTTCTTTTTCTGGGTGGTGCCTTCAGATAAACAGCACATAAAATAGATCAGTGCTTCATGTAGCTCTTCATGCTCCAAGGGATGCAGTTATACAGAGTGATGGGGAAGTTCTGGACAAGATCCAAAAGTTTTCTGAGAGTATTCGAAGTAGATTTTGGATAATCACTACAATTGTTTTTAGTATCCATTTTGGGTCCATATTGCCTGAATTGTGAAGGAATTGGCAATTCTGGTAGGTTGGTGCCACAGGAAAAGCCCTCAAGGATGTCATTGTTGTTGGTATCAGTGGCAGCTCCTTAGGTCCTCTTCAAACAGGTTTAGATGATGCTTTCCATTTTGTCAATTTATAACCTCTATTTTGCAGTCTTGTTTACTATTCACTGGTTTGATTACATTTTGTAGATCCAGTGGCTATCGAAACAGTAAGGGGAAGGCAACTGCATTTGTAAGTACTTATGTATCAACTTTTAGGGTGCTTCTATTTTATAGAGCATTTGCTCCAAAATGGTTTACACCATAATTTTTTGATTAATTATTTTGCCACCCAAATTATTTTATGAGTCTCTAAATTTTTTTAAAGCCACTTATAAAAGAAGCCAAAAAGGCCCTTTACTTATCATATTTCACTTTCCGAAAAATAAAGGCCTTTTGACAAAAGAAAATAAGAAAATGGGCTTCTTTTTGTTTTCAATTCCCTAACAAAATCTTATAAAATATGAAAGTCCAAATATAATATTAAATCCAGAAAAAGAGGTTCTAGCGTGCTGTTGATACACCACCATTAATTCATTCATCGATTATTGATACCATGTTGATGTACTTTGTATTATTATCTTTTCACCGAAGACATAGCTTCGTTATTATTACATTGGAGGAAAGAAACCCCACCCAAGGTTCAATCCTGGGTGGGTGCCGGGGGGTGGGGGGTAGGAGAGGAGAGGTAATCCACCACCACCGTGTAAATGTTGCCACTAAGGATATGTTTAGTTCTATTTATTGATTGTGAAATTTTTTTCACTTACATATATGGGGTCTCAATATTTCTCTTTGTACAGGCCTTTCAAAATCAATGGACCTGCCCTAATTGTGCCATGACTAGCAAAACCCTAAGCAAAATGGATTACTTCTTCGAAGGAAAGATACGTTGAAAAGCTATTACTTCTACTCATAGAAAGCAGTAAAATTTAATAAAGAAAGCGTGATGTGCGGTCCCTTCTATGTTCTTAAAAACTTGTATTTATAGGGTTCATTTCCTTGGATTAAAATCCTTTTCAGTAAAAAAGAGACTAAAACACAAATTTCACAATGGTTTTTCACCAAAACATCTTAGCATTAACCTTACCAATTGATCTAAATGATACTGTTAGTGAGCAGGTACCTACCTCTGGACATTTACAACTAATAAATAAGAAATTCATATGTGAATTCCACATCTCGTATGTCATGGCATTGCATGGAACGAAGAGAGCCCAACATAGCCAAGAACAAATTGCCGGTCGACAAATATAGATTGCATTTTGAGGCGTATATATACAATGCCGGCAATTCATCCTTGGCTCAGTTTCTATTATTTTCCATGCAATGCTTTAGAAAAATCATTGCTTGCCCATCTAAGTTTCCATTCACTACTACATTTTACTATTTGCGCGACGAATGAAAATTTGTCGCGCAAAAGACACTTCAGTGACGGAAAAAAAAATTCCTCGCCCAAAAAGATGGAAACATGCGCGACGAAAATTTTGGTCGCGCAAAGAACCTTAGCGCGACAAACAAATGATTCGTCGCGCAAAGTGGGGAAGAAAAACCCGGGTTTATTTTTTTGGCGCCAAACATTTGCGCGACAAACATTTTCGTCGCGCATAGTAACTTCGCGCGACAAAGAAAGATTCGTCACGCAAAGTGGGGAAAGAAAATCGGGTTTCTTAAAAACTTGTATTTATAGCGTTCATTTCCTTGGATTAAAATCCTTTTCAGTAAAAAAGAGACTAAAACACGAATTTCACAATGGTTTTTCACCAAAACATCTTAGCATTAACCTTACCAATTGATCTAAATGATACTGTTAGTGAGCAGGTAGCAACCTCTGGACATTTACAACTAATGAATAAGAAATTCATATGCGTATTCCACATCTCGTATGTCATGGCATTGCATGCAATATATAGCCACAGAAAGTTGAAGAAAAAATGAGGAGAGAAATGAACATATATTCTGTGTACACGTTGAACCCACTCTCAGAGACATGAACATGTGAGTGCCATGCATTCTTATGCCTTGCCATCCAAAAAGTTAAAAGAGAGTTGTTTGAATGTATCTCTTTGGCACCGCGATATCGTTATCTCTTCTGGTCAGCACTGATCAGATTTGGGAATATGGTTGACATGCTGCATGGGAGATCATATTTTGCAGAATATAGAATCTGATTGGAGGTCTTGAAATTTGAGAGAGAGAGTACGTTGGTTTGGGACACCTTATATCAATGAGAAACACAATCATTTTGTGAAAATAAAATTGATGCCCTAATAAGACTTTTTTTTCTTTATTAAAACAAAGTGTTTGATTGGTTTTTTTATCAATAGGGTTGAGTTTGGAGGGGTTCGAACTTGGAACCTCTTCTAACATTGGAAAGAGAAGTACGTACCATGGCTATATAAAAGCCTTTAGATTTTTAATTAAGTTTAAGAAGCAATTTCGTTATAAAATTTTGCAGGTGATCATTCTTTTGATTTAAATGCACATATAAAAATCCTCTGCCATCTTATTAGGACCAAAGTTTTGACAAAGTTTAGTGAAATTGCACATTATTCTTTCTAAAAAGTCGGGTAAAACATGAGCATGTTGGGTGCCATACTGCCATGCTATCCAAATTGTAACAAAAAAGACAATGTAATATATATGATATATCTCCAGATCGACCTCTACCTCATCACCTGGGTCAGCGCACTTGTGTATCGAAATTAGATTTGGAAATGGTTGACATGCTGGTAAATAATTGTAGAATATAGCATCTGATTAACACTACAAGAAAACCAAGTTTTTACCATTTAAGGCGCACTTGTGTACCAAGTTTGACTCACTCTCATTATAATGATGTGAGGATTGTCAAACTTTGTTTTTCTCTAAATATTTTATGTTGTACAGGATAAGTATACGAGTTATATGTCTTGTGTTACACATATATAATTGTGTCCGATCGTGTTCGTGTAGATGTATACTCTTGATCACACGAAAACGAATTCTCACCCTACATATTTTTAGTGGTTATGTACCATGTCGTCAAGGATATACATTTAAAGCTACATTATATTAGCAGTGAATTCTTTGCGGATAGCTCAAGATTATGTGTTAGTAGTCCCGTGACCCTGCTCCACGCAGCATCTTAAGAAAATACGTGACTTGGAAGCTGCTGGTCTTGCAAAATTAATCACAACATCATGTATTAATAGTGGCCAAAGTCCCGATCATGATACAATCCTTAGCAAACACTTTAATAAGATTTAAATAGAATATGATTCGGGGCACTACTGTACGTAGTGTCTTTGTAGAAAACCCACATAAAGAAATAGAGAAAATCGAACTTATCCTCTGCAGAGACAGAGATGCCTTATCATGCCACAACTACATGCATGCATGACTCCCACTCAACTCAAGCACTCAATCTGAACAAGTCAACGCCCTTCTTTCTTTCCAACTATATATAGAAGGAAAATGATGTAAAATATGAGCTTCCCATAAAAAAAGGTACATATATTCCAAAAGTGGAAGAGCTTTAACTGTCACACGATGGAATAGAATCATACCTTTAATTTTTGAGGTATGAGTTGTCTGCATGCAGTCTATGGCTATAAATAGGATGACAATGCTGCATTATGTAAATGAACTGAAGTGGTTCAGATTAATAAAAATACCATTTGTTCAAGAGTCTTGCATGAGGAGATGGAAAGTAGATATGAGCCAAGGATGACTTGCCAAAGCATATGGCCTTTCCACTTGTTTATCTTCTGGCAAGCTGTCCTTGGTTCACGTTTGCTCTCTTTTCTCTCATGTGAGATTCAAGGACTAACGCCCACAACTGGAGAGGGGGAGAAGAATTTACTTTATAATTGTGATGCTAATGCAAAATTTTGCTTGTGTTTTTGTTGAAAATTTGGATCTGCCCGTTGGGTCCCACTCTAACAACACTGATACTGTCCCCACTTTACCACCCGCCCAATCCGTCAGGTGTGGGGTTTTATCACAAAAGGCCTCAGTATTAGTTAGAGTGTGGTAATTCTATTTAAACCCATTTGTTTTCTTTCACTCCACCGATGTGGGATTCCAACAGTTTTCTGTCTGCAGCAACTGGAGGAGTTAAATCATAACGTGTTTCGGCGATTTCCCTTTTGTGAGAGCCTTGTGGTTGATAAAATCGTAGCATGCAACACAAAACTACTTGAAATTGGTGGAGAAATTATAACCTCAGTAAGGCGCATGACTTTACATCTCTCCTGTGGGATACGCCCCCCTCAACACACTCATTGACATCCCAGCCATTGAGCATGACATTGTTCTTATGCAGAACCCTCAATCCTGGACATATAAATTTCATGCACTCCTGTTGACATATAAGTTCATCTTTTTTTACTTTTGGTAAACATAATTTGATGTTATTTATTTATTTATTTTATTCAAATAGTTTTGATCACATCTCAGACTTCTGTGCGTTTCCTGAAGTCCCAATTATTTCAAGATTTTTTTTGGTGCTATGACACCTGCAAATGTCTAACATATTCCTTATGGAATGTCTTTGTAGGCTTACGAGTGTGTAGAGAAGGCTTGAGAAAAGAAGTACAGTAGTCTTTCTCGCTTACAGATGCAGAAGCAGAGAGTGTGGCTGCAATGGCATCTATTTGGGTCAGGGCATTCAGACGATGATGATTTGCAGGGAAATCTAATTACTTTATACCTTTGCTTCAGCTCCATATTGTATCCCTACCACAAAATTTTCCTTCAATTATTAACTAAATATCTTGTATACAAAACTACTATACATGTAAAAATTGAGATTAGATAAAAAGACAACCAAAAAAATATTTGCATACATACATACATACATACATACATACTGTACATACATGTATATTGTTGCGACTTGGTAAAATTATTTGGCAAAAGTGTTTTAGGAGAACAAACTCTGGTCCATCAGAAGATGTTTGGCCCATTTCACATCCCCTGCATGGAATAAAGAGAACTTTTATAGGGATGGGTTCAAACTGATGTAGATTTTTGAACACGAGTGCTCAAAAATCACACATTAAAGTACTCGCAAGTACACAAATCAATAATATATAGAGATATGTACGTACGAGGTCGAATCCACAAGGACTGATAAAAATAACTTAATTAATTAAATCACACTAAACCCAATTAAACGAACGATTGATTGATTTGAGTGATGAATTCAAGAAAACTTAAATTGCAAGAATTAAAAGAAAGAAAAATAAAACACACAACAAAGATAGGTTTAAAAGAAAAAGATAGTAGGGTTATACAAGGAAACAATAAACTCCTAATTACACAAGATTTGTACAAAAGAGAAAGAAATAAAATCCTAATAAAATAATCTCCCAATCAAACTAGGATCTCGCCAACAATAAAAATATTGAACCCTAGTTTATATCTTTTCTCAGGGAAAGGATATACAGATTTAGGGCCCGTTTGGGAGTGATTATGGATAGGCCAATAATCACTTCTCCATATAATCATTTAAAGTGATTTGAAGTGATTTTATGGAGAAGCACTCATGTGCTTCTCCCCAGACGATGATGATTTGCAGGGAAATTTAATTACTTTTATACCTTGCTTCAGCTCCATATTGTATCCCTACCACAAAATTTTCCTTCAATTATTAACTAAATATATTGTATACAAAACTACTAACAATACATTTAAAAATTGAGATTAGACAAAAAGACACCCAAAAAATATTTGCATACATACATACATGTATATTGTCGCTACTTGGAAAAATTATTTGGGAAAAGTATTTTACCAGAAGAGGCAACAACCAGGAAAGTTAACTTGAGTGATTTCTCCATATCTGTTCAATTGTTGATAGCTAGAGGGAAGAAACTATGAGGGTTGTAGCGCCTCCCCAAACTAAAACCTACTATTATATATATATACCTGAAGTTGGGAATTATTTTCTGTAACTGGCATGTCATAAGGTTTGGACTCCACGGATTCATGCATGGATTTGGTAAAGAAAAAAATATAATATATCGACCCAAGTGGTAACTAAGTTCACTTTCAGAGTCATATTCAAACTTTATTAGTTCATTATGCTGAATAATGACAGCTTTTCAAATTAGTTAAATATGGGTTATGTAGGAAACACTTCTACTTATTATAAGTGCTTTTATTAGAAGTACGTTGAAACTTTTATTAAAAATTCAAGTGTTTCCAGAAGAAGCACTCCAGAAAGCACTTTCAATGTTCCGTTCGTTCATGTCAAGAGAATACAAATATATATTTAGTTCACTAAAGTCTTAAATTGGGAGCACACATGTAGCCGTTGAGCATGACATTATTGTTTCATGAAAACAATTCGTGAAGGAAGGAAACTCAGTAGCAAATTGGTTGGCTGGACACAGTCATGCAACCCTTCCAACCCTCAATCCTGAACATATAACTTTCATGCTTCCATGATTGCCGTTGCGTTTAGCAAAAAGCTAACCAAACATATGCCTCCAACCATCAGAAAGCTAGGCTAGCCTTATATAGTGCAAAATAACTACACTGCAACATAACTACACTCTAATCTCAAAAGGACTGGAAAAACTCTCCTAAAACAAAACAAAACCCTAAACAATTATGGAAACAAACTAGGAAAGAATCCTTCTTTGACTAGGACACACGTCAGTTGACTTGCACGGAATCTTTGGGGTCGTTACACTTCCTATAAAATTCTGGAAAAATATGAGACACGTAGTTTATCTCTTAGATTTCCAACCATATATATGTCACGCACCAATATGTAAAATTCAAATAGTTCTAACGGGATTGCATCCTAGGCTGTCTTGACTTATAATTAATATATTAAAAAAAATGTGTGAATTATGTGTATAATACGTGAATTTTGTGTGTATTATTGAAAATTTTATTAAAAAATACTTGTATTTACATGAAAAATATATACGTACATATACAATACGAGTATTGTAAGTTTGATTTTTTTAAAACGTGAATTTTACTGAGTTTTTAAGACGCGTATAGAACATGAATCTATTATTGAAAAATAAGTGCGTATGTGTATAATATAGTATTAAAGGTGAAAGTGCTAAATTCTTTATACGGGTAATAACTATGGAAAATAAAAAAAATCCAAAAGGGACAATAGAGATTGGGGTAATTGCCTAATCATAATGGATAATACTCTAAACGGTTGTCATCGATAAACAAATATCGAGGAAAAAATTTAAACGAAGAAAAGGATCCCAGTATATATATATATAAAGTGTATAGCCGATTAGCTATACTATTTATTAAAAAAATAATAAAGAAAAAGAGCTCAGTAAAGGCGCTCGGCTATACTATATTTTAAAAAAAATAAAAAATCGAGTATAGCCGAACGGCTAAACTATTTATTATATTTTAAAAAAAAGCTGGTACAGCCTCCAGCTGAACTAATTTTAAAAAATAAAAACTCGTATAGCCGAACGGCTATACTATTTAAAATAAAAATAATAAAAACCGGGTCTAGCCGAGCGGCTATACTATTTATGAAAAAAAAATTTAAATAAAAATGAGCCCCGTAAAGCCGCTTTGCAATACTATTTTTTTAAAATGAAAATAAAAAACCGAGTATAACCTCCCGGCTAAACTATTTGAGGAAAAAAAATTAAATAAAAAAAAGCCCAGTACAGCCGATTGGCTATACGTTTTAAAAAAAAAACAAACCAAGTATAGCCGCACGGCTATACAGTTTATAAAATTGAAAAATAAAAATAAAACCCGCCTCGCATCTATGTGCGCACATGTTAAAACAGTATCGCCGCCCGGCTTTATTATTTTAGTTTTAAAAAACCGTAGTTTAGCCGTCCGGCTAGACTATTTTATTTATAAAAAAAACCGCAGTAAAGCCGGGCGGCTATACGCATGAAATACATTATATTTAGAAGGTATAGCCGCGCGGCTATACTATATCATAAAAAAAAATACAAATTTATAAATAAACCCAATCCTGGACATGTATTTATAAAAAAAAATCCAAACACTATTTAAACATAAAAACACACCCAAAATCAACAATTGTGTATTTTTTGGGTGTGTTTATAAATGGGTTTTGAGTGTGTGTAATGATGGGTTTTGGGTGTGTTTATAAAGTGTTTTGGGTGTTGTGTTTTTTTATAATTTCAGCCCCTATTTTGGGTGTTTTAGTGAAACTCCCAAGTATAATTAATTTTAATTTTTTTATCTATATATTTTTATTTAGTATTATGTGAGAATTATATGTTTAATACATGAATTTTGTGTGTATTATTGAAAATTTTATAAACAAATGTGTTTTAAACATGAAAAATATGTGTGTACATGTACAATACAAGTATTGTAAGTTCGCTTTTTTAAAAAACATGAATTTTACCAAGTTTTTAAGACGTGTATAGAACACGAATCTATTATTGAAAAATATGTGCGTACGTGTATAATACAGTATTAAACATGAAAGTGTTATAATTTTAATTCACGTTTTCTATTGTTCCATGAACCACTCTTGTTCCTACAACCTCCGAGAAGATAAAATACCAAATGACCAGTGGATGGATCCCTTCAGTGCATTGCACAACTTATTTCACTTTCAATGTACATCTAGAAGAAAGATTGGTCTCAAGGTTTACCATGATTTGATCTGTGTGACGCAAGTTGTGCCATTTTCTTTCCATACTTGGTATGTGAGTAATTTATCCTTCCACACATCTCACATTGGCTCTTTCCCTAAGAGCACTTCCACCAGTTAGCCCCTTGCCATGGAAAAGGGAGCCCTAGGGCGGCTACTATTCACGTGAATAGTGGCTGCCCTAGCCCCCCCCAACAAAGTGTGTTTTCAGCAGTTTTAGGCTTGCCATGACAAATACTATTCTTTTTTTTGTTTTTTTTCACAACTTTGTTTACTTAAACATTTTATTTGGATAATATTTTCGAATAAGATTTTTGGGTTCCTACGTGTCAATACTATTCATATCGGATAATATTTTTGGTTTCAAATTTCATATAAATTTCAAATTTCAAATTTCAGATAAATCAATACAACTAATAAAATAAAATACATGAATGACCACTAATTATTAAAACAAAACAAAAAATACAATTAAATGAAAGGCATGCAAACTAAGAAATGAAAGGCAAGATTTTATTTTATCGGATAATATTTTCGGATAAGATTTTATTTAATTAGTTGTATTGGTTGGTATTTATAGAAAAAAAAACAAGTATGAGGATTTGGTGTTAAAAGTGTTAAAAGCGGAGGTGCAATATTGACTAAGTATGAAAAATGGGTTTTCGGAATAATCATTTTCTCAAGATAATTTTTGGCGGCTTTTATTCCTTACACATCAAATAAGAAAATTTGATTTTATGAGATTTTAATATGAAGTATATATTGACTTAATGAGCCATCATTTTTAGCCTAAATCGTATTTTGCACTAAAACTGATTTTTCATATTTTGATTTGGTGGGAATTTGATTTTCTAGTATTTTTATTTGAATCCAAATAGAGGGTACTTCTTTATTTACATTGTAAACTTAAGTAAATGGAGTAATATAAAAATAAATAAAAATAAAAGGACAAAGACATTTACTTAAATGTTGAAAATGGAAATAAGGTATAGAGAGAAGAAAAAAAGTAATTTTTTGGTTTTTTTTTCAATTTTTTCGGATTTTTTTATCAATTTTTTATTACAAAAATATTAGCTGACGTTGGATTGGAGCAAAAATTATGATCGGAGAGCCCAGGACACGACACATGGCACATAATTGTTGGCGACACTGTAGCGCTGGCGTCACGACGACGTCAGCACTGGCCAGCCCTGGTTGGAGCTCGGGCCAGCCCTGGCTGGAACTCGGGCCAGCCAGTTGTGCTGGGTCCCACCATCGCGCCCGGGCATGCCTCCACTGCTGGAAACGAGTTTTTACCCCAAACCCCCCCAGCCCACCCCTTGGGCCCCTTGCTGAAAATGCTCTAATAGGATAGCTCCAGCGCAAGGGGCAAAGGCAGGCAAAAGGCAGCCCCAGGCCCAAAAACCCTCTTCAACGAGCAAGGTCCAGCTAGAGCAAGGGGTGGGACCTACCAGCATGGGCAAGCCCACGAGCAAGAATCGCCTGGGCTATTGCTCGAAGGTTGTTGATGTCATAATGACGTTAGCAAACCAAAAAACAAATGAAAAAAATAAAAAACCAAAAAAATTTTATTTTTTTTTTTTTTTTTTTTATTTTTTTTTTTATTAAAAAAAAAAAATTTTATTTTTTAATATAAACTAGCCATATTCTTTACTTCCCACACCAAAAACTCTATACAAATTCATCTTCTTATATCTCATATGAATAGTAATTGCCTTTGTCCTAGCCCATAAGGATGGAAACAAAAAAAAGCAAGGACTGTCACTATTCATGTGAATAGTGACAAACCTTACCTTACCTTTATCTTGCCCTTGGGGTGGAGGTGTTCTAATGTCTATTTATTCCGTGCAGTGGATGTGAGTAATTTATGTTTAAGAATCTATTCTGAGAACAGCAATCAAATATTTAAGCCCATCCCTATTATGTCTCTTTATTCGATGCAGTGGATGTGAAGTTGGGCCCAAAGATCTTGTGCTGAGCCTGAGTTTCTTCTGCTATTCAAATGAGGCAAAAAGGTTGCAAAAAATATTAGAATATATATATTCTTTCATGGAAAATATTTGTTTATGGCCTTTGGGATTGGGAGGCATAATCATATCCACGCTGCAAAGTGTTTTCTTTTTCTTTTCTTTACTGTAAAGCTGGTTTCCGTACTGTGAAACTATCATCACCATTTCTGCCTATATAATTAGAAGCAAATGCATTGCAAAATCAGATATACATCTGTGGATGTGAGGGAGAAAAAAATTCAATAAATGTGGATCGTTTGTATATGTAGCCATTAATTCTTTTGTGCAGTCTCAGAGTGTTCACATGAAGCACAAGAGATTGGATTGCAGCCAAGGATGACTTGCCGGCATTTACAGTACTCTTGCTTTATGCAGCTGAGGTTTGCCGGCAAGTTGTCTTTGGCTACATTTTGCTCTCTTCTTCTCATGTCAGCCTCTGAGACTTGGGATTGTTTTAGTGCCTCAACATTTTCACTGACTTTTGCATTATGTATTATTATAATTTTTTTACACAAGTGATATCAGGGGAGAGTGAAAGCGTAAATGCTCTTTAACTACTTGAGCTACAAATTTCTTGCAATTTTTTTTTGCAGAATTATAGGAAAGGTCCTCTCTGATCCCAATTAATGAGCAAACTCACTTTTTCTTATGTTTTTTTTTGTTAGAACAGGTTGTTTTCTTCAAATTCTTAACCTCTTCTACAGCTTCGTGTATTCTTTCTCCAGATTCCGATCTACCCCTATGGTTGGTTGTATTGTGGTTGCTGTGGTGAGAGTAGCAGGCAATATTTCATCCACCTAACCTAGACCGCAATATTTGACTTTCAAATTCTATGTTACAAGCTTTTACAACATTACATCATTACCTTTTATATTTTTGTTATTGTTTTCACATTAGTCTCCTGATTTTATTTTAGGCTAGTTACACAAAGAGTCCCGGGGTTATTTTCAAGTTCATACTAATTTGGTAAGACATTTATAACTTTATACTCAAACTCTCAAAAATTCTATAAATTGACCATTTCGTTACACAAAACATTAATAAATCTGTTAAATACTGATGTATCAAACATGGACTCCATTTTTTTAATGATATGGACTTTCAGGTGGACATACAAATAATAAACAAATTTCTACTTAAAAAAATAATTTAAAATCATATAAATTTTCGGCTCTGAACCTCGTCTTCTCCTAGCCCCTATTCGCACCCAAAAATACCCTAAATTCCACCTCCCTCGTCGTCTTCTTCTTCCTCCTCCTAGGGTTACCGTTACCCAATAATCCCGACCCTCCAATCTCACACTCAATAGCAATGAAGCTTGACCTACCCGAGCTCGATAAGCAACTCTAGCGTCTGCGGCTCCACAGAGCGGTGGTTCCTCCACTACGTCCGCCACAGAGGAATTTATCGTAAGCTCTGCACCAACTGCTTCCTCAAGAACAACCCAGGCCTCTTCTGCCCTATCTGCCTCGACTTCTACAAGCAACCCCTTCCAGTACGTGACCAGGTCATGTGCCCTTCCATCTCTCACTCTGCATGCGTCGCCGCCAATTCCTCCTTCCGCGACTTCCAGTGCCCTCCCTGCTCCCAACCCACCTTCTCCTTCTTCAACCTCCGCCGCCAAAACGACTGCCAAGAAGCCAAACAACAATCGTGATCGACAAGGATGCCGCCAAGGCCCTCTTCGCCGCGCCAGGATCGCAGCGGCTGTGATGACTGAAGCTGCCGTCCTCGCCAGGGGCAATTCAAGTGGCGCCCAAGATTTCTGAGCCTGAGGGAACCAATGGGTTGCGTGGTGATCAGTTGAAAACCAGTCTTGCTGATCCAATGGAAAAAGACTGATTTCAGATCAAGGAAGGAGCTTGAGCTTGATGGGTTCATGGGTTCATAGGTTAAGTTTCTTTTCATTATTTGATGATGCTCAGCCTATGCTATTTAGCTTCAACTTGGACTTCTACACAGCCTTCTGGCACACTATGAATCTCTTTCTTTTCATTAATTTTTTAGAACTATTTTTAAAAAGTACATAAATTTTTATTATTTAATTTGGTTTTAAGCTTGAATCGTATATTATTGGTTTGGTTTTAAGCTTTTGTAAACAGGTCGGATTGTTGAATTGTAACTTATTAGTTATTGAAATTTGAAGTTTTCTAGAATGTTGAGTTTTAAAATGGTCTGATACACTAGAAAATGGAAAAAAAAATAGTATGTAGAAAGTTGAGGATCGGCTATTGCTAACAAATAAACCTGCAATTGAATGCAACCATCATAGTTTTTTAAGGTATATCTCTCACTGGAGATTGCATTAGTGCTTACAATATCTTGATTATTTTCACTAATTTCAAATTCGTTTTGGGCTCAATAGTCTAATTTAACACATGCCCCAACCCCAAGTTATCCATTTGCTTGGCCTAATGGTCAAACAAGCTCAAACGTTACCCAATATAAATTTTACACGTGTTAGGCTAAAAAAATCACACATGCATGAAGAGGTATGTAATAAAAACATATAGGAGGCAATTGAGGGTGCAAACATACCAATGTAAATTTTGGTCCTTTAGGATCTAACATGAGAGAAAAGAGAGCAAAGGTGAACCAAGGATGACTTCCCATAAGAAGTTCGATAGAATAATACCAAATTCTGGCAAGTCATCCTCGGCTCATTTCTACTCTCAATACTCTCAGACAAATGGAACACTTAATCAATCATCAACCCCTGCAGTTCATTACATTTTATGCAGCCCTGTTTTCCAATTTGAAGGGTCATGTGACTGTTGTGGACCCATAAATGATTAAAAGCTCATGAAACGACAGAAATGAAAAAGAATCAAGCAAATGGGATGTTGTGCAGATAAGCCTCATTATAAGGCGCTTACCAATCCTCAAGCTGCCGCTATCGCTAAATCACAACCAAGACATGATCATTTCAAGAATCTATACACGTAGAACAGCAATCATAACTCAAAAATAATTATGGTTTAAACTGATATGTTTATTCCTCTCTCAAGGAGGAATATATATACTACATACAGAGTGGGTACAAATATGAAATATGTACAAAATCTCCTAATTCTACTCAAATTAGATAATTACAATAAAATATAAATTCTATTCCTAATAGGAACAAATTCTATTCCTAATAGGAACGTTGACTCACGCCAACACTCCCCCTCAAGTTGGTGCATAGATATCGATAATGCCCAACTTGTCAAGTGAGTCTTCAAATCGGCACTTTGACACGACATGGGTCAGCATATCTACAAGCTGCTCTGAAGAAGGCACAAAAAGTATAGAAATTAACTTATGCTCCAGCTTCTCCCTAATGAAATGCCGATCAACTTCTACATGCTTCGTTCGATCATGTTGCACTGGATTGTTAGTAATTTCAAATGCAGACTGATTATCACAGTAGAGTTTTGTAGCAGCATTCGGTCTAAACTCAATTTCGGCTAGTAACCACCTCAACTACAGTATTTCACAAACCCCTTGGGTAATCCCTCTGTACTCAGACTTTGCAGAGGACCAAGACACAACGTTTTGCTTCTTGCTACGCCATGTAACTAAGTTACCACCAACAAATGTGAAGTAACCTGCTGTAGAATGTCTATATGTAATATTCCCTGCATAATCAGCATTAGTGCAACCTTCTAGATCCAAGTGGCCATTTTTCTTAAATAATAAACCTCTCCCAGGAGCAAACTTTAAGTAACTTAGAATACGCATCGCAGCAGCCATACGATCATCATTACGGGAATGCATAAATTGGCTAGCAACGCTTACCGCATAGGCAATATCAGGGCGTGTCAATGATAAATAAATAAATCTCCCAACCAACCTTTGGTATCTTTCTTGGTTAGTTGGGACCTTATCCACATAAACACCAAGATTATGATTCTCAACAATAGGTGTATCAGCTGGTTTACAGTCAAGCATTCCAGTATCTGCTAACGGGTACATGACATACTTCCTTTGTGAAAGAAATAAGCCATGTTTAGATCGAGTGACTTCCACCCTTAGAAAATATTTCAGACAGCCCAAATCTTTCATCTCAAATTCAAATGCTAAACGCTTCTGCAGTTCCTCGATTTTTGCAGTATCATCACCAATCACAATCATATCATCAACATAAATAATCAACGAAGTCACCTTACCAGCCCTACGTTTAATGAATAGAGTATGATCAGTATTGGCCTGTTGGTAACCAAACTTCTTCCTTCCCTCTCCTCCTCGATTCCTGTAAAAAAAGACTGGAGTAAATAGACCATACCCAGGGGGGTGTTGGCCAAAAGCCCTCCGATGCCTAAGTTAGTTCGAGTATTTGTAGGAAAACAATAGCTTAGCAAAGGGTACGGAGTTATATGTATGGCCGGAGCCGTGTGGAGAAAATATGGAGAGTGGAGAGGGAGAGGGAGAGAGCTTCGGGTATTTTTCTCGGGTATTTGGAGTAAGTTTAGATGTACCATGAATGATGAATGAGGTCGTCTATTTATAGGAGTCTCGGAGCTAGGATTTCGTAGAGAATATGATGAGTTTATTCTCTATCCAAATTCGTAGGGATCGAGTCGGACTTGATTATATCTCTTTATTGAAGATAATATTTGATTTAATGATATTATCTTCTCTTTATGAAGATAATATCTAAATTAATGATATTATCTTCTCTTTATTAGGATAATATATGAATTAATGATATTATCTTATTAAATAAAGATAATATACTATTAATTAAGATATTTATCCCAATTAATTAATTTGCGAGATAAACTGGTTCAATTAATTAATTTAAGAGATAATCTTCTTTTCCACTTGGCGTGCCAAGATTGGAGACGAAAATATTTGCTCTCACAAATGGCCTATAGCTTCTGCATGGTGCTTGTGTGGCATGTAGGAGATGAAATTAATTTTTTTTTTCAGGCTCTCCAACTGTGTCTAGGCTTTATTCTGTGAGTTGGACTCCTTTGCAGATCAGATTCCCAATTGGTGTAGGCTTCTGACTATTGTTGGAGTTGGATTCCTAGTAGGAATGAGCTTGCGATTCTTTCTTGACTCGGGTCGTCCAACTTGTATAAATACATAGCTTTTCTTCACTCTTTCTCACATCGCAAACTTAACTTCTCTACTTTCTAGCAGAACTTTGAGAATTTATACTGCTTGTCGAAGAGAGGAGTTGACATGCATCCCAAGGTACGCCGAGCACGAATATTTTTCCATCGTCTTCTCTTTTTCGCGGCGAGGACCAGCTAGGTGGGACCAGGCTGGTTGACGTCATGATTGGCGGCCGAAGACAGTTGGAGCGGCGGTGACCGCTAGTTGCTGCTGAGCAAGTATCGGGAGAAAGTTGGTGGTCTGCCCCTTGCCCAAGGTGTTGAGAGATGGAAGCAAAATGGTTCGAACTCTGATGATCCTCTAAAAGGAAGGCTGATGTCAAGTCTTCAAGAAATGAAGCTGCAACTTTGCTGGCGAAGGATGTGTCCCTGTTGAGGAAGAAGTTAAGGATCCCTTCTATTGAGAAGACTTAAGTAAGAGTTGTTCCTCTGTCATCAGCTGGAGTTAAACATATCATTGGTGCATATAGCAAGAAGATTGGTGGTATGCGCAATATCAGGGATGTTTCACTTTTGCCTTATGCAGACAAGCTTGGAGACTGTGATCTGCTCCGTGAAGTGGTCCGTGCGTGATCTAGTTCACTTGCTGGGAGGCAAAGAGATGTAGATGTTTTTCTCCAAAGTTCGGGTCGTCTGCACCAATCAAAGGATGGAGGTCGAACTGGGAGGTCTGCTTATCTACCCAACCATCATGATCCAACTGTAAAGTGACAAGCAGTCAAGTTTGGAGTTGATTCGTCGTCATTGACTCCTTTGGAGGTGAGGATGGCGGTGGCTAAGAAGGCGAGAGAGTCATCTCCTCAGGCGAAAGGTTCTTCTGCAACATTAGTGGCTGATTCCAAGGTGGACAAGTCTAGCCCTGCAAGGGATGCAAATGTGTCTATTCTGCTGAATACGAACTTCCTGTCAAGCCCGTTTGCTTGCTTCAAGTTGGTTGATCATATTTATCAGGCTAGCAATCTTGATACATTTTCAAGTCTTTCCTTGGAAAAAACAAAGGGAAGCAACATTTTCATAAAATAAAAAAAATTAAAAAAAAAAAAAAAAAAAAAAAAAAAAAAAAGGTGGCAGATGTGCGAATCAGGCAGGTGGAGCTGCTGAGAGCGTGGCTGATCAGGCGAATGCAGAAGAGACTGCAGATTATGGATCTCTTGCTGGCATCTCGGAGTAGATGAAGATTCCTTTATTTCTTTTTAGCTTTTGTAGTTTGCTTTTTGTTTATAATAATTTGTCTTGTTTGACCATCTTCTTTTTGTTGAACTTGACCGATTAGTCACTTTGCTATGGAAATTTCAGTTATTATTTTTTCAACTTCAATTTGCATATTGTCTTCTGAGCTGCTTGAGTAACCGGCTATTGTATTGGTTGTACATTTCCCTTAGGATTTTGGCAAAAGCTAGGGTCCCCCTTGAGGGACTCCGGGCGTATTCTGCATTTTCCGGAGAACACTTAGGATGCTCCTGGTCGTTGCCCTGCGCCTCCCTTATGACGCTGCTTATGGACAATTGTATGACTATCATGTTCCCCCTTAGGAAACGGATAGGAACCCGGATACCTCCCTTAGGAAATTCCTGGCGCATCCTGCGTCTCCTTTAAGACGCTTCTTTTTGGGCCGCATCTCCCGAAGGACACTTTTGGTCGTTGACCTGCGTCACCCTTAGGACGCTACTTATGGACAACTGTATGACTATCCTACCCATCTTAGGAAATGGATAGAAACCTGGATACCTCACTTAGGAAATTCCTAGTGCACCATGCGACTCCCTTAAGATACTGCTTTGTGGGCTTCGTCTCCTGAAGGACGCTTTTTATGGACAACTGTATGACTATCCTGCCCCCTTAGGAAACGGATAGTAACCTGGATGCTTTCCTTAGGACGCTTCTTTACGGGTTGCATCTCCCGAAGTGTCGTTGGAATGGAGCCTACTAAGTCGATGACCCATTGCATGAAAAGACATGGACTATTCTGCGGATATTAGATTTTACCAAGTAGGTTAGGAACTAGTTTGTACCGTTGGCAGCAATCGCATCTTTTGACATATTCAGTGGAGTCATGGTGCATAGTAGGCCAGAAATAGCCTACGTTTAGAGCCTTATGGGTGATTGACTTGCCCCCAGAGTGGATGCCACACTCACCGTCGTAAATTTTTCAAAGGACCTCAAGTGTTTGAGGGTATTTAATACAAGTGAGATGAGGGCTAGAGTATGATTTGTGAATGAGCTTGTCGCCTTGCATTTAGTATCTCGCGGCTTTCTACTGGACCTTCCTAGCTTCGGACTTATATGTTGGCAGATTTCCATTCACTACGTAGTCGATAATGGGGTCTTGCCAGCTGGAGTCTTCATCGATCTGCATTAAGTCGATTGGCTCTATTTCTTCGATGCTTGGCCGATCAAGGTGTTCAACCGGGATGGAGCGTCTAAACTGGGTGTTCAGTGCTGATCCAAGGCTCGCCAACGCATCTGCATGAGCGTTCTCTGCCCGTGGAACTTGTTGGATGGTGAAAGTAAGGAATTCTTTCAAAAGACCTTGGACTTTGTCGAGGTACTGGACCATTCTTGGATGCTTAGCCATGTACTCATCTAAGGCTTGATTCGTGATCAGCTGGGAGTTTGAGCAGATGACCAATCTCTTGATCGATAGTTCTTTTGCTAGGCGCAGTCCAGCGAGCAATGCCTCATATTCTGCCTCGTTGTTTGAAGCATAAAAGTCTAGTGTGATGGCTTGTTCCAACAAAGTTCTGTCTGCCCCCGCTCTTTTGTGATTTGATACTCCGTCTACATGCAACTGCCACAGATCATTAGGTAGGTTCAAACGAGTGGGGGAGGTATCGTCTTCTTTTTCCTTACTTTTCACGACCATCTTCTCTTTTTCAGCTGTCAGAGTAAACTCTACAACAAAATCTGCTAAAGCTTGAGCTTTTATAGTAGTCATCGGCCTTTAGAGCAGGTCGTATTGACTGAGTTCGATAGCCCATTTCATGAGTCGCTGAGAAGCGTCAGGGTTATGGAGGATCGATCTCAAAGGAAATTCCGTCATGACAATTATCTGGTGTGCTTGATAGTAAGGCCTTAGTTTTCTCGTGAAAAACACAAGCGAAAAAATGAGTGTCTCCATTTTGGATAGCAAGTCTCTACACCGAGGAGAGCTTTTGAAGTGTAGAATATCGGATGTTGTGCCCCCAGCTCTTCTTGGATGAGAGCTGAGCTAACAGCTGAGTCAGACATTGCCAGGTAGATGTACAAGTCTTCGCTTGGTATTGGTTTTGAGAGTAAGAGAGGTGAAGTGAGGTAGGTTTTCAAGCTTTGAAAAGCTACTTCACACTCGTCATCCCACTTGTCTTTGTGTCCTTTCTTTAAGGCTTTGAAGAATAGCCTACACTTGTTGGTAGATTTTGAGAGGAATCGGTTGAGAGCTGCCGCTCTACCCGTTAGACTTTGTATCTCCTTTGTTATGGCAGGTGACTTCATGTTGAGTATAGCCTTGATTTGACTTAGATGTGCCTCAATTCCTCTTTGAGTGACTAAGTATCCCAGTAATCGGCCGGACGAGACTCCAAACGTGCATTTGCTCGGGTTCAACTTCATGTTGTATTTTCGAAGTAGGCTGAATGCCTCGGCAAGGTTCTTGATGTGGTCTGCTCGCTCGGGAGCTTTGACTAACATGTCGTCTTCGTAGACCTCCATAGTCTTGCTGATTTGCACCTTGAAAATTTTGTTCACCAGCCTTTGGTAGGTTACTCCAGCATTCTTCAACCCACAGGGCATGACTTTGTAGCAGTATGTACCTCTTTCGATGATGAATGAGGTCTTTGCCTTGTCGTCTTCATGCATCATGATTTGGTTGTAGCCGGAGTATGCGTCCATGAAGCTTAGCAGTTGATTGCCGGAAGTTGAATCGATAAGCTGATCAATTATTGGCAGTAGAAAGTTGTCTTTATTGCATGCCTTGTTAAGGTCGGTGTAGTCGACACATACTTTCCATAGGCCTTTATCTTTCTTTGCTACTAGAATAACATTCGCCAGTCATTCTGCATAGGAGACTTCTTCAATGAAACCGGCATCTAGAAGCTTGTCAATCTCGGCTTCAATGATGGCAGCCTGCTCGAGGGCGAAGTTCCATTTCTTTTGCGCTATAGGCTTGATAGCTGGGTTGACGTGTAGGCGATGACAGATGATCTGGGGATCAATGCCAGACATGTCGGATGACGACCATACAAATACATCTTTGTTGTTCTGGAGGAAGGCAACAAACTCTGCATTTTCCTCCTGGCTTAGGCGTGAGCCGATCCACACTTTTCTCTCTGGCTTGTTAGGATCAATGGGTGTTAGCTCAATGTCCTCTTCGGGCTTCCATCCTTCTTCAGGAGAGACCTCCAGATAGATTCCCTCGACTTGGTCTTGATTCTTTGATTGCTATTGGGGAGTAGTTATTCCCTTTCCCTTCTGGTCTGCTCGACCGTCAGGAACGAGATCTGCTTTCTCCTCTGCTTGTTCTTCTCCCTTTAGATCTGATTGATTTACAGGGAGGAACTGTGTTTACTTGCCTTTCTTTCGCCCTTGAGCTGAGCATTTCCTCGCCATTACCTCATCACTGTTGATTTGGCCGATACCGCCCCTAGGGATTGGGTAGCGAATCTTCTAATGTGTGACGGAGGTGATGGCGTCGATCTTGCAAATCCATGGTCTGCCCAGAATGTCATTGTAGGGTGAGACTTCATCAATGACCATGAACGTTTGCGAGCTAATTACAGGTGGGGAATAGACGTTGAGATCTATCGTGGCCACGGTAACCGTTGTCAGCGACTTGGTTAATTTATTGAACTTTGTCTCTAAGCTCATCTATTGGATGACCACCAATTGTAGGATGTTGACTGCATTATCCTCGTCTGTATGGATTCGGTCGACAATGGCTTGAGCAATTTGAATGGTAATGACAAGGGCGTCGTTGTGTGGTAGATCAAGGCCGATTAGATCTTTCTTTTGGAAGCCGATCACGGTATCGTCTTCTACCAATGGGAAACTAGTGGAGACATGAGAGATCATGGTGGCCTGTTTGATATTTCTCTTCTTTTCATTGTTGGTCAGTTCGGACTCCTCGAAGTCGACTAGGATTGTGTTAATCCTTATGACCTTCTGGGGTGGCTCCTTGGCTGTATCGCGATCCTCTATCTGCTGGATGGCCTGCTTCGCGATGAACTCCATGCAGTGACATGCTCTCACGAGTTCTTTGAGGTGCGCTTTCCAAGCAAAGTAATTATTCACATTGTGCCCGTGTGTTGCATGGAAGACACAATATTTTATGGTATACCTCTTGTCCGGATCTCCTTTTAAGGGTGGCGGTCTTTTTACCCAAGGTTTGTCCTTCACTTAGGCTAAAATTTGATGTATACAGATGGAGAACTTGGTGTAGTTCTCTTTTGTCATAACGTCTCCTTGTGGGCGCGACCTGCGTTTGTCTTTGTCCTTGTTGTCAAGCCTGTCGCTTCTTTGGTCTACCCGCTTGGTCGGTTAATCTTCCTGCTCAGTGGACTTCTTCGCGGCGATTCGATCATCATCCTAGAGCGCGTAACGTTCCGTCGTCGCAAAGACCTCTACTAGAGTCTGGCTGAAAGTGATAGTCAGCACGTGGTATAAGTCGTGTTCTGCTGGAAGACCTTTCCTGAATGCAGAGGATGCGATTCGGTCATCGCACCCTACGATGTTGGCATTTCTGCTTTAAATCTCTTGATGTAATCTAGAAGGGGTTCATCTAGCTTCTTGCGTAGGTTGTACAGGTGATCATGGTTCTTTTTGATCATCCGATAAGAAGTACAGGTGATCATGGTTCTTTGGTGAAGACACAAGCAAGCTCCTTGACGCTGCTGATCGACTCGGATGGCAGGGTGTGGAACTAGTCCTAAGCTGCTCCTCGTAAAGTCATTGCAAACACCTTGCACATTAGCGCCCCTTCGGCTTTGTAGAGAATCATAAGGCTTTTGAAATGCTTCAAATGGCTTTCGGGATCAGAATCCCCTTTGAAGCATGTGAAATAGGGTGTTAAGAATCGTTTCGAGGGAGCAGCCTGCTCGATGTCGGCGGTAAAAGTTGATGAATTTGCTCGTTCTACCTCAACATGTAGTGCATCTTCGAAATTTTCACCAATCTTTAAGTCTCGAAGTTGGTTATTCACAAGCTTCTCAACATCTTCTGCACACATGGCCAGTCGGTTACGTTGATGACCTTTACGATTTGGGCGAGACTGATTAACTTCCTCGTTGGTTTGCAAGGGTTGACCTTCTCGGCTGCGCTGCTTAGGCGGCATATTGGTGGACTACGCTTGCGAGGGATTCTTTGTAACTTGGAGACGTGAATTGGTTTTTCGAGAGAGAGCAACGGAGCGCCTTTCTTCACGATCCTCATTGTGAGGGTTATCAAGTTAACCTCCCTGGGGGCCTAAGCTTTCATGAACATTTCCCTACATGCCTAGGCAAGCGCGGAAGCCAAGTTGTGGGCCTAGCCTATCGCGCACATTGGTCCTTAAATTCAATCTGGATGGGAGACTTCATCTACTCTGAGTGTGGCTTGTAGATGCTTGCGAAATGTCGGTAAGCTGATCGCGTTGTTGTCCATCTCCTTGTCTGCTTACTCTTGCTCGACCTGCTTGGTTCCCCTCGAACTGCCTATCAGTATTTTCGTCCATCCTTCTCTCTTCGCCTTGTTGTCCAAGGCTAAGGTTTTAAGCCAAGTTTATTTGGTTGAGGAGCTACCTCATCAAATTATTTTGGTCGTCCATTCTCTGAGTTAGCTGGTCAACTCTCAGATTAAGGTCTACTTGACTTCGTGGATTGGGAGGAGAGAAATGTGTGGAGCCCAATTGCACACGGGCTAGGGTGTCATTGGATGTGTACGCAGGAGCGTGCGTCGAGCGTGGGGGCAACGAAGGAAATGCTTGAAGTTGCTCCAAGATTGGGTCAAAGTCGCTGGTGGTAGTGAGCACACCTTGACGAGAGATTCCACCATGCTCGGCGGCAGTGCTATGAAGGTGGCTAGATCCGGCCATGGGACCTTGAGATGGTACGACGACGGTAGAGGTCAACGTGGTGGTTCCAGTCACAATGGGGTGGCTGATGTGGTGCGGCAGCTAGGGTTCATGGCGGTGGAGTTGCCACGTCGATTGCGGGATCGTAGGAGGAGTAGCTTTGGGCCATCACGGATTGAGCCATCGCGGCGGTTTTGCTCCTCGTACGCTTGCTTCCAACCATGGTTGTTTGGAAGGCTTCAGTGGATTGGAAAATAGGAGGAACAGATTCCTTGAGCACGCGTTGGGTATAACTCGTGCTCTCAATGAAAGCACCAAATATTTGTGCAAATAATCTCACATGAGAATATTCGCTTTTAGATCTTTCAACCTTCGATCTTCCTTCTCTCTCCTCCTCGATTCTTATAAAAAAAGACTGGAGTAAATAGACTACACCCAGGGAGTGTTGGCCAAAGGCCCTCCGATGCCTAAGTTAGTTCGAGTGTTTGTAGGAAAACAATAGCTAAGCAAAGAGTATGGAGTTATATGTGTGGTGTGAACCGGGCGGCCGGAGCCTTGTGGAGAAAATATGGAGAGTGGAGAGGGAGAGGGAGAGAGCTTCGGGTATTTTTCTCGGGTATTAGGAGTAGATTTAGATGTACCTTGAATGATGAATAAAGTTGTCTATTTATAGGAGCATCGGGGCTAGGGTTTCGTAGAAAATATGATGAGTTTATTCTCTATCCAAATTTGTAGGGATCGAGTCGAACTTGATTATATCTCTTTATTGAAGATAATATTTGATTTAATGATATCTTCTCTTTATGAAGATAATATCTAAATTAATGATATTATCTTCTCTTTATTAGGATAATATCTGAATTAATGATATTATCTTATTAAATAAAGATAATATCCTATTAATTAAGATATTTATCACAATTAATTAATTGGTCAGATAAACTGGTTCAATTAATTAATTTAAGAGATAATCTTCTTTTCCACATGGCGTGCCAAGATTGAAGACGAAAATATTTGCTACCACACACACGTTCCCCGTGTCACCGATAACGCTATACCCTGGTGGAAGACTCATGTACACTTCTTCTTCTAGTTCACCATGTAAGAATGCATTTTTTACATCAAATTGCCTCGAGGTCCAATCTAAGTTTACTGTTAAGGACAACAAAACTCTGACAGTATTCATCTTAGCCACAGGTGCAAAAGTATCACGATAATCAACTCCATAAGTCTGAGTGAACCTTTTAGCTACTAATTTTGCCTTGTACCTCTCCACAGTACCATCTACATTATACTTAACTGAAAAAACCCATCTGCATCCTACAGGCTTCATTCCCTTTGGTAGATCAACAATGTTTCATGTATTATTTTTTTATAGCGCCTCCATTTCAATATTCATGGCTTCAACCCACTTTGGATCATTAAATGCCTCCTCAACACGGGTTGGAATTTTAATACTATCCATTATGGCCACAAAAGCATTACACTCATGAGATAACCTGTGATCATACACATAATGGGTAATAACATATCTTGCTTTGCTTTCTGGTGAGTAACGATTAGCTGGAACCTCACGGTTCCGTCTAGGCGGTAAAACATAAGAATTATCAATAGTATGAATAGAAGCACTTACCTCAGGATTATCCAGGGGAGCTTGATCGGGTACTAAGCTTCATGGGGGGCAATTGGTTCAGTGACAACAGTTACCTCAGTTAAAATAGCAGGTTCAACGGGTGTAGCAGGTTTAGCTAGTGTAGCAGGTTTGGCCAGTCAATCAGGTTCAGCCAGTTCAGCAGGTTCGGTCGGTTCTTCCCTTTGTATCAAACTATCCAATACTACACCTCCTTGTAAATTTAGCCAGTTATGTCCTTCACTACTAGTCTCCCCTTGAAGGACATGCTCGGGGTGTATCAGAGAAGAACATTTCATCCTCAATAAAGGTAACATCCATAGAGACATAGAGACGTCGGGTTGCAAGACGCTAGCATCGGTAGCCTTTTTGATGAGGAGAGAAACCCAGAAAGACATAGCGGAGAGCATAGGGGTCCAACTTACTCCTTTAGTTATGATGGAAGTGAACATAGACGACACAACCAAACACCTTTAGATACAAAGTCAACATAAAAGAGGTAGAGAGATGATGGGTCAGTACCTGCATAGGAGTTTGGAAATCCAAAACTCGTGAAGGTAGACAATTCAAGAGATAGACTGCATAGATCACAGCATCCATCTAAAACCACTTTGGAACTTACGCAACAAGCAGCAGAGCACAGACAGCAGCAAGGATCTGCCCATTTTTACGTTCAGCAACCCCATTCTATTGTGGTGTTTGAGGGCAAGTAGTCTTATAGAGTACACCCTTAGTGTGAAAAAAATGGGATAACGCCAAATTAACAAATTCTCCACCATTATCAGATCAAAAAACCTTGGTAGGAAGCATAAATTAAGTCTGAATCATCTAATAGAAACGCTGAAAAATTTCAACGACATCACTTTTATTTTTCATCCCATATAACCACATCATATGAGTGCAATCATCCACAAATAACACAAACCAGCAAACTCCCAAGGCTGTAGAAATAGGGGAAGGTCCCTAAACATCAGAATGAACTAAATCAAATGGCATAAGCCATTTATTACAACTTGGAAGGCAGGATACTCAATGACTCTTAGCTAAAATACAAGTCTGACATTGGAAAGCAAACTCGTTGACACCACTAAATAATGTAAGAAACAAATACCGTAAATATCCAAAGGAGGCATGACCAAATCGGCAATGTAGCAACCAAATCCGGCAATGCTGAGAAGTTTCAGCGCTACGTGCAAGAAGAACCCGACTAGTTGCCACATCATCCATATAATAAAGCCCTCCCTTTTTAGTACCACGACCAAAGATCTCCCGAGTCTGGATACCCTGTAGTAAGACAAAAGACAGATACATAAGTACAACGCAGTTTAACTACTCAGTAACTTGCGGCACAGATAATAAATCACACTAGACAAAGATGGAATCAGTAACACTTTGTTCAATGGTAAAGTAGGTGTGAAGAGTATAGAATCAGCCCCCATGACAGGAGCAACAACATTATTAGCAGTCAGAATATGATCACGATAAGGCGGAAGAGTAGTAGAGAATAAAGTAGAATTATACGTCATATGGTCAGTAGCTCCTGAATCAATAATCCAACATGTATCGCAAGTATCATGGGCATAGAAAGCCTTGCCACAGTTACTTGGAGGTTGAGGTGTTGGAGTGCTTGAGAACGCGGTCAAAGTTGGAGGAAAAGTAGCAGTAAATGGGCCATGCCCAGTGGTGATGTCAGCCACAAAAGTGGGGGCAACAGCCATATGAGCTTTGCTGTCTAGTTGTTCCCTTTTTAAATGCCTCCGCTCCTTCTCCTAATCTGGTACCCCATGCAATGCCCAACAGGTGTCGATTATATGTCTCTTTTCACCACAGTGATCATACTTCAGTTTTCTTTTCTTTTTTTTTCTACAGAAGTCAGGCAATGAGGCGAAACAGCAGAAGAGCTAGACCCTGGAGGCCGAGAAACCAAAATAGTATTTTTGGAAGCAAACGCAACAGTAGGTTCCCTAATCTTGGTGCCGGATCCAAGCATAATAATTTGGCGTTGAGCCTCTCGACGAACCATAAAAAATACATTTTCGATGCTTAGAACTTTATCACTCCGTAGAATATCACTGCGGACCTTGCCATAAAAATCGTCAAGGCCAGCCAAAAAATCATACACACGATTTGCCATAACAGCATCCTAAAAAGTCTGCATATCATCAACACACTTCATCTAAAATGGACGTCTCTTGTCCAATTCAAGCCAGATTGCCTTAAGTTCGGCAAAATAGGTAGAGACGGGACGACCCTCTTGCTTGAGACGGGTAGCTTGGCACCGCAGTTCATATAGCTAGAATATGTCAGAGCCGTCATAAAACATCTGATTAACAGCATTCCAAATTTCCTTACCAGAGTATGAAACATATTCAACAAACTAGATTCCATAGTTCGCATCCAACTTTTCACAACAGCATCAACAATTTTCAACTTCCCAAATTTTGGGTCTTTGGAATCAGGGGCATCAGTGTCGCTAGTCAGGTAACCCAATTTGCCTTGTGTAGTAGCATGAAGTTCGATCATCGAAGCCCATACCTCATAGTTGGATCCATTCAATTTGAATCTCATAGATAGGTTGGTGGACGATTCGATATGAACCGTAACAATAGGAGTAGAAGAAGAAGATTCAATGATATCTAACATGGTGATAGATGGCAGCGGTAGCAAAAGATTAAGGGGCAACGACGATAGTAAGAGATATAAGACGGCACAGGCTTAGGTGTATAGGCTAGGTGCAGCGGAAATATGTATTTTTAGGATTAGGGTTTTGATGTCGTAGAGACGAATCGGAACCTGCTCTGATACCAACTCAAAAATAATTAGGGTTTAAACTGATATGTTTATTCTTCTCTCAAGGAGGAATATATATACTACATACAGAGTGGGTACAAATAGGAAATATGTACAAAATCTCCTAATTCTACTCAAATTAGATAATTACAATAAAATATAAATTCTATTCCTAATAGGATCGTTGACTCATGCCAACATCATATACTCTGAACTCTAAACCGTAAACCCTCTGTACGTGTGTATGAACGTATCCGATTAGAATTTTCTTTATTCCCTGCACAGGAGTTAACAGCAATCATATACTTGTATGGACCCAGATGCTTCCGTGGTCGTTCAGAGGGAAAATCGGATTCAAACCGCGAAGATTTTCTGTTTCTTTGGATTGCTGTAAAGTTGGTCAGAATGGGAATATAAGCATCCCGTATTATCGATCTGTCATCACAGACCCGCATTGCAACAGAAGATATGTAAGGTTGATTGAGGGTTGGACCGTACGTATATTATGTATATGTAGCCAATATTTTATTATGTGGTCTCGTATGTATTATCAACCAATCAGGCAGTGCCACATGCATGGCATGAATATAAGTTTTTAAACTGTAAAATAAACACCAAAACTTCTATTCCTCTGTTTAATACACATGATTATCATCTAAATTAATGTACTAATATTTTTTTTTTCTATGACTATTGTACCACTTATAAAATAATTTACCTAGTAGGTACTAGGTACCTAATGTGTTGCACAAATAAAGTAGCTAATATATCGTATGACACTGACACATCTATCAACCACTACCACTCATTTATAAAGTAACGCCTCTGTTTGAATTCCATTATAATTTTAGATTAGCCAAACAAGAGCCTATACAATGTCTAGAACTTTCAAATTCCTTAGTACTTGAAAGACAGAATTAAGGAAATTGAACCATGATTTCTCAAGCATTAAGTTGGATGTCGGCCGCGACAAACCAGAGACACATAGGTCAAGGAGGGACCAAAAGAGCTAAAAGGAAAAAGTAGAAAGAAAGATTGTTTGTTCGTAGAAGAACACAGAAAAACACTCCATTGTGTCTTGCTCTCATTCAAGTACGTAGGGCCTAGTCTACTGTTTTCTGTAAAAAACATGCTAATTGCTTCATGTCTAAAGCTGCTGCTGCTTCTTCCATCCTTTTCTCTGATTCCGACCAACCTATGTGAACATCGGCATTTCTTCACTTCACGTTGCGAGTAGAAATATAGGATATGGATTTGACACGGAACATATATTTGTTAAAAAAACAAAAAACCAGTTACTAATTTGCTCATCAAGCAGCATCTATTATTTTGGATTGTACTGTGGGGAAGCTAAACATTAATTAGTACTATTATTAACTTATAAAATGCGTATACTTATATAATCCCTTTCTCGAGCGTTGTTGTGTATGTATATGAATATATATATATATATATATATATATATATCACACCGAAATTATATAGCCTACCTAATAACTCTAAATCCTTCTGGCCGATACTTTTTTCTTAATTTTTTTCCAACATTATTAATAGTCCTTATGTTGTGTGTCGAATAAATTTTTATTATAAACTGTACAATTTCATGAATTTTTTTATGTTTTTTGTGTTGTTTTTAAAGGATTTTTTATTTATTATTATTTTATATACAAACGATATTCTACTTTAATCTAATTTAAACTACATAAAAGGAAATTCGAACTTAAGTGCAAAGTGAGAAGCACATCCGTTCTAATCAACTTGACTCTAAAGAAATTATTATAATAAAATAACTATTAATTCATATACGCATTTATGCCAATGAATGAAACATTTTTTTGGTAAAAAATGAAAGTTGAATATGTTACATGTATGGACCAATTGGCTTCGAATCAAAATAACAATAACAGAAAATAAAAAGAGCCAATCAGCCAGTTATGGGGCAACAATTGGTAACTGTAACTGACAATTTCTTGAAAAAATAAATGACTGATCGATTGTCCTTTAAACATGTTCCTAAGGGGCATTTCTAACTACTATCCACATTAATTTTTTTAGCCGGCGATCGATTGGAGCTTTTTTCATACGACCAAAGAGACCTCAAAGAGAAATCTATCTTTTTTTTTTAAGTTTTTTTTTTTTTTTTTTTTTTTTTTTATTTACACAAGCAATATTAGAAGAGGGAGAAATAGAACCCAGACATCGGGTGTAAAGATAAATACTCTTAACCATTTGAACTCCAAGCCTCATGAAAAGTCAAATAATCTCTAGAATCTATAAGATTGGAGCTAAAGACAACTTCGTAATTATGTGATACTAATGAAGCAGTACATTGTTTTATCAACAATGGAATTTTGATATTTTGATATTTTAATTTGATGGCTAATCAGTCTAGTGGCCCAACAATTGAAATCAGCAGCACCATTTTGTTCTCCATGAACGTGCTTCAGGTGCAAAATGAAATTACAGTCCTTAATCAGATCTTGGCAATTCCGATGAAGAGACCAATGCCTAGCAGCGAAGGAGACCTAACACTATAAACGGTTTTTCTTAAAGAAAATTTTCATACACAAGTCATCAACTACACGCCATTACGAGAAAGTGTAGCCAAAAAAAAATAAAAAAACTTCCTTAGTTGCTGTGTTTGCACTCATAGTCTACATACAATCCGTGGTATGTTATTAGTCCAGTGTCTTGCATGACAAGAACGAGAGCAAATAAGAGTCAGCAATGAGCAAGCCGGGTGGGTGGAAGACGTTGCTTCGCACCCAATGCTGGCTACTCATTCCTGACTCATATCTACTCTCCATCTATCCATGGAAGACTACACAAACTACCTACACTCATCCTCTATCTTGCATTAATATCTTCCAAATATTTGACTGACTCAATGTACAATTTAATTACATTGCTGCAACTGAGCCACAAATTTATAGAGTGAGTGTTAAATTTGCGGACCCGAACATAAAGCACACGCAGGGTGAAGCTAAGCACAAGACAATATCTGTCCCCACCATCCATTTCCGAGGATAAGGGAATTAATTGATTGGATGTGAGAATATAATCAAATAGGAGGGGGGGTGGGTGGGGGTGAGATACGGGTGTATTGGGATATAAAATGTCAACGGGAATTGGTTCTTCGAATTTCAGAGTTGTGAAAATGCATGGTTTGACTCAGATTGAGGTACATACGTAGATGCCAGTAGAGATTCATCTATAGACTCCAGCTAGCTACCGTCTACTGTTCAATTTATTTGCTTCCTGCTGTAGCCTTCCTTTAGGGTTGTGAGTATCTTTAGAAGATAAAATAAAATCTCTAAAGATGAAGGTGAGAGTTGAAATCTTATCGCCAGCATAGAGTAAGTTTGTTCTATATGCTAACTAGCTCTTAATCAACTAGTATTTCTCCTCCATTATTATTAGAACAACTTTCAAGTTCGAATCTTCCTTCTCGTAAAGAGAAATACTGCATAACTAATACTATAAACCACAATATTTTTTAATGGCTTCGCTGCAGTCAAATGCATACAACCACATATTATTTTGGTAATATTGAACCATCATGTAGAAGAACACTTAAATGGCCGGCCCTGAGATTATGAGCCTAAGATGAAACTTTGAAGTGTCTCCGATTCTTCATGTATTGTAAGTTGATATCAAGATCATACGAAGAAAAAAACAGCAAACAAAATGTAACCACACAATTAGATACTCCATCTTTTTCTTTTATTTCAAGAACTTACATAAGATACCATAGTATTATTCAAAGAATTCTCACATTAAGAAGCTAGGGCTAGACGAGAATAGTATGGGAAATTAAGGGACCTAGGTAATTGGTGGCGCTATGGGCCCGCCTTGTGGGGTTTCCCCAGGACACGGCCGGACCCAATACTAGAAGTATGGTAATTAATTAGGACAACCCTGCAAAATTATCATGTTTAATATTAATATCTTTTTATTCTAGACTCATCCATGTAGAATGCCTAGTTTGTATAAACAGTTTAGGATAGGAACTGCCTATTAATTCATATGGTGTGCACTTACAATCCCTATCAATTGTACTTTTTTTTTTCTTTTTTCTTTTTTTCATATCGACCCGAAATCGAGCATCCCACCTAAAAAAAGGACGAAGGGAATAAATTCAGACTGACATAAAGAACAAAGATGTCTCTGGAATTCTGCTCTGATTTAAACTAGCATCACCAAATTAGCCTTATCACTACTTTATTCCACCATTGGCTGGCAAGACTATCAGCTGCCACCTCATTCAATAAATCAATTCATTCTTAAACAAGTGATCAAATCTGTGGTCATCTGCTAACAAATACAATTCAATTAAGTCTTCACAAACTTAAAATGCAATATCGAATTCTATTCCCAGTTTAGAGTCAAGAATACCGCGCGCATGCCCTAGATCTTTTTATTTTTTATTTTTTTATAACAATAAATATTTTTTCTTCTCTCAAGGTTCAGGTTCAACTAATTTTGTTGTTTTAAGTGATCATATATGTCCAAGGTAACAACGTTGTTAACCTTGAAGAAGATAAAGCAAAGTATGTTATAATAATTTGAATACTTGAAAATGTAACAATAAGAGATGTTTGTGTGTGTTATCTAACCCTCCGTTTGGATGAATGAATTGAAAATGACATAGAATTCTAACATGACAAAATTTAGATTTCCATCATTTCAATTTCTAACAATTGAACATTTCGGTGTTTGGATTTATGTATGCCGAATTTTGTAAATGATGGAGTTTTGTAAATAACACTATGGAAATTGTGAAATGACGCCTATTTGGATGGGAATTAAACTCGAGAATTTGATGCCCTAATTTCCACAATTTTTCCTCATGCCATTTAATAAATTTTGCACTTAAGTTGACAAACAAGGGAATTGCCAAATTCTCCTCTTAAATTCCCGACTTTTAGCAAAATTCCGAGTTATTTTCTCTTATCCAAATGGAAGGTAAAAGAAAAAAATCCGTGAATTATGAAGAAATCCACATCCAATCCAATTACAATGGGATTTGCCTTAATAGAATCCATTTTGATCAAATTAAGTATGCAAATCCAATTAATTGGAATGGATGTGTGTTGAATTCAACATAAAACATCTATGAAACAAAAAATGTATATAAAAAAAAGTAACTAACCAATAGAAATATGACAAGTGGTCAAAAAGAACAATTGAATTTGTTTAGTTTTAGGGTTTTCAATACTCTAAAACCGACATCCAATCCAATTAAATTTGAGGGTGATCCGCATCCAATCCATATTCAGATCTTGATTTGGATTGGATTTTGCACACCATGACGAAACATTTTTCTTCATTTTAACATTAAAAGCATAAATAAGCATGGCATCTTATTCAAGAGATATATCATGAGTAGTGTTCTTGTTTATCTACCAATACCATTTTGACAATTGAACTTGAAAGCATATGAAATTTTAAAACAAATTAGTTATATGTTGATCATAATAATAAACCCTATAGTACATAGGTCGACCTTCCCCACAAGCCCTACTCTCTCTCTCTCTCTCTCTCTCTCTCTCTCTCTCTCTCTCTCTCTCTCAAGATTCTATACCCACAATAACTAATAATCAACGAGAATTTGGCCCTTAGACTTGAAGTAGAGCCAGCAGGTATCTATTTATTTATCAACTCGAATTAAGATCTCATGGATGTCAACTGATCTAATTTGCAAGTAGTTGTGTCGATCAGCAGGATACCCACATATGCAAGGAAGTCAAATATAAGTCAATTAATTTCCCTTTTTGTGAAGTTTAGTTGATTTGGAATATTTTAAAGATATATAGAATCCCATGCACCCGTCAACTGGGATCCATCTAGAGCTAGCTAGATAGGCCTATAAATATGTTAACGATATGCAGTTTTGTAATTCAGAAGAAGTAAGCATTGGGAAAATTCCCACTTTTGAAGAGAATTAATGCAGTTATGAAAAGGGTCTTGCATGAAAGGGTGGAGAGTGGAGCTGAGCCAAGAATGACTTGCTGCAATTAATTGAAGGTGAAGCAACAATTTGTATATCGTTGGCATACATACGCAGCAAGTTGTTCTTGGTTCTGTTTGGTTCTCTATGTTCTCATGTCAGACTCTTGGATGTGGGACTCTTGGATTGGATCCACTACTAGGCTTACTGTGAGCTCTCTCTCTCTCTCTCTCTCTCTCTCTCTCTCTCTCTCTCTCTCTCTCTTGTTCTTAGTTCTGTTTGGTTCTCTATGTTCTCAGTCAGACTCTTGGATTGGATCCACTACTAGGCTTACTGTGAGCTCTCTCTCTCTCTCTCTCTCTCTCTCTCTCTCTGTGCACATAATGGTTGATGGTTGTACAACCGCTTACCATGTTTGAATTCAAGGACTACTGATAATTATGCACAGATCATGAATGATTTGATACCATGACACAGTATGATAATAGATCCGTGCATAAGTTGCATTAAGCCACAACCTCCAATGGAATTACAGTTTTCAGCTTGTTTTGGTTGACATTGAGTTGATTTGTTAATATTTCATATTTATGGTTCTTCGTGATTATATTGACAGAATAACTTGAGTCTTTATCAATTTATCGAGTTGAAAAGGAATTGTCACTTCAAGGTTTTAAATAAATTCTCGAGTTAAAATTCTTCAGGAACTCCAAGAACTACGTAGCCAAAACCTAGTATGCTCTGATCACCAGTTAGGTTGAGTTGTGACGATTGATACTTGTTGATGATCTTGTTGATGGTCGGAGACCATTAGGATTGTGTGTGGTTGTGTTGGTTTGGTTTGGGTGGTCTCACGATGGTGTTGTATTAATAATTAGCATAAATTAATGTGCTAATTATCTAATTAAAAATACCCGCAAGTGTACGAATTTATTGGAGTATAAGGTTTAGGGAGTATAGATTTGTAAATACGGGATCATTCCCTCGAGGAATTGGAGGCTTATACAAAGGTCTAGTTTGAGTACATAAAGAATACTTATTTAACACAAAACAAAGGTAAAATACAAATCGGATACTAGAAATGAGTAAAGAAAAGTAAAACAAATGAAACAAAACAAGAAACCAGAGGTAAACACAATCAGCATTTTGTATCACCCCTTTATAACTTCTTATCACCATGTTATCACTACTTTATCACTCCATATTCTTTATCACCATTTTATCACTACTTTATCACCCCTGTATCACCATTTTATCACCCATGTATCACCATTTTATCACCATTTTGTCGCTTATTTATCACCCGGGTACTGTAGCAGCAATCAATTGCTTTTGGAAAGCGATCAATTACTTTTGGACAAAAGGGAAATTCTCTGGATATAACAAACTAAACGATCGATCGCTTGTGGGAAGCAATCAATCGCTTTTTGGCAGAGAAGAAAACAAATTTCCTTTGTTTTCCAGCTTCAACCTCTGTTTTGTTTTTTCCTATAACTTTCAAACCATTAATCCCAATTTTACATTCTTTATATCGTTGGATTCAAGCAAAGGAAAAATGACCGAACCAAGAACAAACAAACATTTTTAACAAAAAAAAAAAAAAAAAAAAAAAAAAAAAAAAAAAAACAAAAAACAAACATGACATGCATGAGCCACCCATCCAGTGTAAAGAACACTCAAGATTTCAAGCAACACACACACACACACAACAAGGGGGTTTTGATTCAAGTGACCTAAGTATAATGCTTAAATGTAACCGAACTCTAATTTTAACAAGATCAACAAATGTGATTATCAAAGTGTAACTTAATATGGTGACAAACACTAGGATTTTCAGAATCCAAACTAAACAATCTTACTCATGTTTATGGATACTCAAGTTATGAATTCTAGATACATTGATGAAGATGTTGGCAATCAAGACCCAATTTAGTGGCTCAAGTGGCATTGATTCTCTCTAAGATAAGTAAAGTGCGTGTTTAGTTCTACAATACTTGTGTTTCCCACACAATCAATCTATGTGTGTTTAGTACTAAAATTTAATCATATAAAGAAACCGATGAAGTTTGAAGAGAATATGAACATAAAAAGAACCCTATAATGTGGTGTTTACATTAGGCATTCAAGAAACCAATTCACATGAATGATTCTTACTTCATCCATTAGTTGCTTAGGAAAACATGAAGATGCATATTAACCTAACAATCTCAAGAAGCATGCTTTCAAGGGTGATCAATCAAATAAAACATACATCAAGGATAGATTAATTTAGTGAAGAGGAATTCATCAACATTAACATAAAGAAATCCATAAACTCAATTATCAAAACAATAGAGTATTCATGTTAGGGCTTCAACCTAAGCCCTAGTTACGGTGTGTAGTTCCCCATGCTTATTACAAACACAAATTCAAAATATAGCTAGAAAGAGTTTACAAATTTTGTGAAAGTGAAAGCACAAAAGCCTTCAATGGTGGAATGGCTTCTTCTCCTCTTGGTTGCTGCTACTCCTTGCTCTCATTTATCTCTTGTTTTTCAAAAATTACAAAGTGTAGAGAATGTTGGATGTCTCATCTGATCCTTTTCCTTGCCAACTCATTAAGGCAATATTAAACTCCACCTTTACTAAAGTTCTTTGGCCTTTCTCTCTACTTCGTCTTCACTTTCATAATTCCATTTTGGTTTTAATACATAGAGAGAGATTCTGATTTATTACCAATCTGAAATCAAATCTCTACAATGTCAATAACTGTTAACAAGAGTTGTGGTAACAATTAAAAGGGAGATGACACCAAGTAGAGGTAAGAGTTGACCAAAACAGACTTCCAGAGTTAGGTAAAATGCTATGAATGTTAAGAACTAACTCAAAAAATTGGGTGAATAACATGATAAATCACGTGTAAAAATGAACCCAACAATGGGTGAAAAGGGTGAATTCAAAACCAACTAAACAGATCTATGGAAGTAAGAGTATGACTAGTGAACAACTAGTCATAGACCGATGAACACACAATCAACATCCAAATCCACTATCAAACAATCAATACAACATGTAAGCTTAGGAGAGAGCTAAGTGAAAACCTAGGTACTCAGAAGGATTTGTCAAGCCAGGATTCTATAGTGCTAGCAACAATTAGAATGAATCAAGTATGCATATACAAGCAACAAGATCAAGGTGAGATTGTGACCAAAAAAAAAAGGTGAGATAGAATGACATGCTAGATAGATATTTGAAGTCACCTGATTAGTCTAGATTACAAAGAACTAAAACATAATGTATCAACACCAAGACATGATATAAGCAATTCATAGACACATATCTAACTTGAACAAAACTTAGTGTGGATGACTAGTATCCATGACTAGTCATCTAGTACAACTTTCTACAAACCTTTTAAGCAATTTGTCACACACTTGGCATACATTCAAAGAACAAACAACCACACATATTCACGTTCAAAATCACACACCACATCTTGGTCACTCGTAAACCTACCACTTGGGAAAAATTGGAAGTCATCAATCCGACCAGACATATCACTAAGCAAAGAAGATTCTTAAGGAGAATACATACACAAGCTCAAGAATTCCTAGATCTATTTAGGAAACAACTCTACCTCTTTGTGCAAACTTCTTCTCTAGCTCAACCAAGCTAGGAACTCGTTCTTCATGAAAATGGCATCTTCAGCTCCAACTTCTTCACTCCATAACACCAAATGCTCAGCTCAGATTCGAAAAAGAACAATGGAATATATATTCAAAATGAAAAAGGGTTGATCCCTTCAAGAAACCATGTTCTTGAAGAAGCTAATCAAGAATCTGACCTAGATCTATATGTGTTTTTTTTAGTCGAAAGACCTAGATCTAGATGTATCAAATGCTAGATGCAGATGTTGAAGAACAAAGCAGATTTCAAAACCAGTTTGAAAATCTCATTTTGAAAACCATGACCTCACCAAGTAGAAAATGCATAGTAACAATTTTACTCTAAAAAGTGCTCAATGGGTGAAGTAGAATTTAAAAACATAAGCAGCTTTCAAAATGAAATCTTGAAAACCCATTTCTATGTCATGAACACTCTCACAAGAAAAGGCAGAGCTACTCAACAATGTATTGATTAGATTCAAAAATAAGAATCAATCTCTTCAAGATTTTTATGTCATGGACACTCTCACAAGACAAGGCAGAGCCTCAAAAAGATGCTTTCAACAATGTATTGATTTATATTCGAAAATAAGAATCAATCTCTTCAAGATACCATCATCTTGAAGAAATCAATATAGAAGTTTAGTCTGAAACTATATGTATGAATGAAATGCAAGACTAAGTTCATATTTAGAAATAGATGTAAATTTTATAAATCAAAATCATGAAAAATCCATTTCTGCACCAAGAGCACTTTCACCCAAACCAAAGAGAACCAAGTTTTTCAAAATGATGCAAATGAAAGTGATGAAAGATTAAAACTCCATATCACTAAAGAAAAATTTGAAAAATGATTTTCAATGAAAGCCCCAAAAAGAATTCAAGAATCCATGATCTTTTCTCCCAAAAAGCAAAACCTAATTTATGCCCAGTCTCTCACTAGAGCTCTCTCTCTCCTTATCTCTCTCTGAAAGCCCATATGAAAATTGTAAAATGAGACAGTTAGTGAGTCTATACCAGCTCCAACAATTTTGGTAAAATTCGGCAAGCTAAAAGCGCACTTGGCAACAAATGGTTTGAGTTATAATATAGGAGAAATATAGAAAAATCACATGCTGGAAACATTTGGCCTATATGCCTGGTCAACTAGAAAAAATATTTTGATGCAGATGATGATTAGCTTAATGGTGCCCATTATAAATGAATGCACATTATTTTAGTTTTGTAGCCTCATAAGGTCTTCAATGTACTTCAACTTTGTAACAAATACCAAGTCCTAATTTTCTAAAGATGAGCTAAGAGAAATTACATATAAAAGTGTACGTTTGGCAAGGAAAGCCAATTCTAAGAATTTGAAACCTAACATAACTAAATAGCTATCTTTTGCTTTGATCCATTACTTGTTCCTCCTTGGCTCAAAAAGGGGGTACGTCATAGAATCAAAGTTATCGTAACTAGACTCGGATATCAATAAAATATATACCAGTATACTATAGCAGCAGTCGTAAAAGTAAAGGAAAATAATTTTCCATTTAGAATACAAATTCAAAGTAAAGAGTAATCTTTGTTGATACACTTACCAACATAGATGCAGAAGTAAAAAATAAATAAATAATCCAAAAGACATTTATGGACACATTTTTTGAGAACCTTTCCTATTGAGGGGTAGTAATAAACTAAACTTACATACACTACACAGATACTAGAACTCAAACTCAAGACTTTCCTTGAAGAGCAATTGCTCTGAACCCCTACACTAGTGGATCCTTTGCGAACTAATTTAAAATACTTAATAAGGGCCATCATCGAAAAGTTTACCTCACAATAGATGAAACCTAATCAGTTTCAATATAACTTTGATCAAAGTCAATATATCAATTTTTGTTTAAGTCATCAAATTTTTGAGTCCTTGTAATGTTAGTTTCAGGATGGATGTTGATTTTCCTAGCCGTAGTGCGAGTAGAAGATACTACATCACCCTATTTTTGTCCTCCACTTCCCTCTCATCTCCTACCTTCTTCAGTGGATGGACTCGGATCCTCTTTTCGTAGTCAATTCCTTAAACAACACAAAAAGAACCTTAAGTTAGAATTAAAATGTGCGAAAATAGTCATTGGAATATGTATACATCTGGAATAAAGTAGATTTCATGGAGTGTATGAAAGTTCATATCCACGACTGTGTTAGAAGAGATAGGAGTTTCAAAAATTAGGGTGCTTTTGGTACTTTATGAAATCTATGCTGGCAAATATTTGATTTGGTATTAACAACCTTATGCTATACTCCTTCTTTATGGACACAAACATTCATGCTTATTCGTCCACATGATACCTAAAATTGCATATTTTAAAGGTAATTTAATAATCAAAATTAAATTCAATAGGGCCAGCTATCATTTTTGAGTTTTTTTTTGTTTATTTATAGAAATTAAATTATGTAGGGTTTATTTATAGTTTTAATGCTAAGAATGGGTATATGACTAAATATCTCTTTTAACATGGAATCCACATAAGTTTCTAATCCGTATGTGTTAATAAACATAGGAGAAGACATGAATTGGAATAATTCCAATATCCATTAATTCCTAAGAAGTAAACATGTGTACTATAAAGGTTAAAAGTGGAATTTGGATAACATATGGTCAGTTGCTCATTATCATGAACTTCTATTGTTTATTTCACTTTCAATCCGAAGTGTGTATATCACTAGTACTTTAAAAAATTCTCTCCTTTATGGTTTGATATGATACTCAATCTGGATTCTCCCAGCCTTAGGATTGGCAAGTAACTTGAAAGCATCTTCAGAAAGATTGATCGTTCCACAACCTTTTGTTTAACAATAGTCCACAATTATAACCTTAGCATATTATAATTTTTATCTTTACAAGGTTCTGATATTCCACCAAACGCTTTCTTTTTCTTCCATATAACATTGCTCGCAGCTGCAGAGGCTTAAAAGGCGAAAAACATCATATTTAATATTTGGAGCTTCGAACTATACAAGCTCTTTTGTCAATGAGGGAGAGGGAATATCAAACCTTATCAATATTGGGAAAAGAAGTATTACTAGATCAAGAGTTAGTTTGTAATTTTGTATGTATAGGCTGACATTAAACCTTATCAAAAAGAAGTTTGACATCAAATTAAGTAAACAATCTTATTAAAGTATCTTCAAGGGAGATGTCAAATGCAAAATGTTAAATTTGAATTTGATGACTCATGTGGCAATTTGACACCTTAGAAAAAATTTAACTCCATCCGAAATGCCAAATATCATATTATTTTATTATATTTTTAAAAGCAAATGGGGCCCATATGATGTATGAAGTTTTAAAAGAGAGTGGCCAGTTTGACATTGTTGTGCTGTGAAAATAATCGCTATCAGATTTGCTGTAAGAGAAATCAGCTGTGAGAGAAAGCAGTTTGGCGTTTGGTAAAATTTTTATTAAAAGTGTTGTTAGTATTGATTTTATGCATAATCAGAAAATGATTGCCGCATAATCATTAAACTCAGTGCCTCTTCGAAAGTGATTCCTGCATAATTAGAAAATGAAAGCACCTCATTAGCTATTTTCCCTTATAGCTTTCTTTCACAACAATTTTTAACAATAAGTGATTTTCTCACAGTTTACCAAACAAGTTGAGCTTCTCAAAATTTTTAAAAAATCACTTATCACCCCAAATAAGCAATGCCAAACTGGCACTAAATGATAGTGGGGTCCATGACTAAAAAAATATCAAAATAATATTTGACATCAAGCTTTTTAATATGTTAATTTTTTACATATCTCTTCCAACCTTCAAATTCATGTAGGATTTGACTACTCGGTTGGAGTAATTTTAATTTTCAATTTTTGTCATTTCATGTTTATGTGGCAATTTGACACATCAGTTGGAGATGCTCTTACCTGTATTTTTGTTAGTGTTATTACCTATAATAGGCGAGGGTACAGTCAAAACAGTTTTTCTCTATCTACACACTTGGTGATGAGACATTAATTATGATAATATAGAATTTCTTTCTAAATTAATTCCAAATTAAATTCATTTCAACAAGATAAAAATTGGGGTTGCAAATGTGAGTAATTTAGACTAATTTAGTTGGACATGGCAGTTTAGATTAATTTAGAGTAATTTAGACTTTTGTTTTTATAGAAAAAACAAGACAAAAAATGAAGTGGGTTAAAACCTTACAAAAAATAAAAAGAATTAAATCCTAATTTTAAAATCCGAAATTAAATTTATTCCCTAATTAAAACCTAAAATTTGAAAATTCATGAATTAGAAACAAATCATAAGTTAGTAGAAGAATAAGAATTGAACAAGAACAAGAGTTAAGAAGAACTTGACTGGGCTTTAAAATGGGTTTTTATTTTTGGTCTGAATACGTGGAACTTGGAACAACTGAGCTGGGCTAGGCTCCAACATACCTCAACCATGACTTGCTCGGGAAAAGCTGAAACTGAAACCCTTCAACCCAACTTGATGGGCTTTGGTAAAACCCTTTCCAAGCAAGTTGAAGGAACTAATCCTAAATTACTAAAGTTGTACAAGATCTTGTCAAGAACTATCTTCATTTGAGTACAATATGGTGTATGCTCACCATTCTTCTTAATACTTGACATGTATCTATAGGCATAATTATGGTTAATTTTTTACTTTGATTTATGTAACTATAGTTATGCTTATGAACACGTATCAAGTATGAGAAAAATAGTTAGCATACACTTTGAATTAAAATGGTGAGCAAATATGCTTTTGCATTCATTTTACAATATTTGGTTTTCCTTATATACATGAAGTAACTCATGTGGTTAATAAATTTATGAAGAGTACCTCTGGGATCCACATTTGTGACCTGCGCCTCATTTATTTATTTTTCCAATAAGGGAGAGGAAATTCGATCTTGGAAACTCTTTCAATATCGAAAGTGTTTGTTGCTAGCAAGTATATATTTGTGAGACAGTGCACTACCTTCATAAAAATATGCATCTGCTTAAAGCATATATTTACAACACTAACTATACAATATAAACATTTTTAACTCATTGAATGCTTATGCTTTCTTCTCATGCCATTTGCCATTTAACCCAAAATTTCCTAAATGCTTAATTTCATCAATAGAAAGCATATCATTACTAATCTTATTTTCAGCCAGTTACATCTGTTCAGTAGTTATTTCTGATAAACAACCTTTAAGGCTAGGCCCAATATGCCCATGACCACCACAGCATTCCTTCATGTAGCTTTTGCAGCACCCTCCTACTTCTCTCTTCTCTAATACACAAGCTTGAATTGCCACTGATTTCGAGCAACACGCTTCCTCTTCTCTTGTCCCTGAACTGATGCAAGAGTGCGTAGGGGATGATTCTGTGTGGTCATTGCCTGGTACGATATCAATGGTTGTGTGAGGAGGTGTTTTTTCATCTAGATTATGGTGGTGGTGCTGATGATCACAGCTTGTTCCAGCCAATTTTCCTGATGCTTCATTGCCAATATGATCTTTGCCACAATGGGTTGGGTGGCAATGACCAAAACTTGCCAAGTTTTTGCTTTCCTCCAAGGGAAAAGCAGAATGATTGCAGTGTTTTGCCTCATGGAGTCCATGACATTGCTTTGTGCCATGCTCTTTGCCACCATGGCTTGAGTGGCAATGAGCAGTGCTTGCAGATTTCTGGCTTACCTCTAAAGGAAAATCCGAACGATTGTGGTGATTCGCCTCATGGAGCCCATCACCTTCATTTCTGCTATGCTCTTTGCCACAGTGGGTTGAGTGGCAATGACTATTGCTTATAGGTTTTTCGTTTTCCTCCAAGAGAGTAGAATGGTTGCAGTGTTTTTCCTCATGGATTTTATCACCTTCTGCACAATTTCCATGACTTCCAACCAAGTCTGTGCAACCATCTTCTGCACATGAACTCAAATTGTGAGGCCTTGAACAACCATGGTTGTGTTTGTTCTGTGACTCCAGATCACGATTGAGTTTCATGCAGCTTGCTCCATCACAATGCCTTGCCTTATGTAAGTCATCATTGTGCTTATGATTACCAGGCAAGCTCGAATTCAAAGGACTAGGTTGGCATTCTGATCCACACTTCTGGGAAGAACACTTTTGAGGCTTGCAGGCTTTTACAGCTTTGCTCTCAGAGCAACAATGCTGATTTTTGTGAGAGTGGCTATGTCCATGGCTTCCATGTTTATGAGCATGTGGCGCAGAAGAATTTTTTCCACATTTGCCTCCATGCTTTTGGGTTCCTTTTAAAAGTAGCATGCTGTTGAGGATCACAAGCATGCATGTCCCAACATCAGCAAGAACTGCAGCCCAAACAAGTGGATGACCTGCAAATCCCAGTGCAAGGATTGCAACCTTAGTAGTGATTGACAAAACCACATTCTGAATCACTTTTCTATTAGCTCTTCTGGCAAGCTTGACTGCTTTTGCTAGTTTTCTGATGTCATTTGACAGTAGAATTATGTTCCCAGTTTCTTGAGCAAGGGCTGATCCAGAAATGCCCATTGAGATACCGATATCAGCTGTAGCTAAAGCTGGGGCATCGTTGATACCATCTCCTACCATCGCTGTACTTCCTTCTGTCTTAAATTCTGTAATGATTCTTGCCTTGTCTTCAGGTAGAAGTTCTGCATGGACTACCTCAAGAGCTTGCTTAAGCTGCACATCAGATAAATTTTCTACTCTTATTAGCTAATTTTTTCTTAATCCGAAAAGAAATAATAAAGTGATCCATTAACTGAGTTCAATCACAGCATAGCAATTTGTAACAAATCAGTTTTGGCTGCAAATGGAGGTTCATTGCCAGAAATAATTCATAGCAACTGAGCTTTCCATTTGTTCCTTGAATTGATTCAGTTAACAAGACATTACTGCAAATTCTATGATCATCTCTGAACAACATGTCGTACCAGATTAGGCAAACCCAAATGACTTATTGAATTGCTAGAAAGACATCAACCAAGAGGGTAAACAAAACACTAACAAAGGATAAATAAATACATAAAAGCATTCCAGTTTGGTTGAGGCATTAGATAGATCCATCACCGTAAAACATGCGAATCCAAGTGGCTCTAACGAAGACTAGGTGTGTGTGCGCGCACATTCGAGTGTGGAGATATGTATATGAGGGTAGAAAATTAGAAATATATGCACCTGCTCATTTGTATGCAATGCTGCAGCATGACTGTCTCCTGTGAGCATAGCTGTTTTAATGCCTAACTTCTTCAGCTCCCTGCAAGCCTCTGCAGCCCCAGATCGACAAGTATCAGATATTGTAAAGATTCCGGCAGGGGTTCCTCCAGAGTATATGTATCCTATGGTCTTCCCACCCTTACGACCTTCAATGGTTGGAACTGAAATTTCAAAAAGAACTAATGATGAGAGATCCAGAAAGAAAAAACATGAATAAAAATACACAGCTTAAAAGATATACGCACTACTTGCACTAATTGGAGGTTTCTGTTTGTAGTTCTGCAAAAAAATAATTTAATGGCATTCACCTGTTTTACAATTGGCTCTCAAAGCTATTTTTCTGTTTCCAATATAGATATATTGCCCATCAATTTTCCCATGAATGCCTTCCCCGGGAAAATTTTGAAACTCCTCTACATTTTCCGGTTTTGGCTCAACCGAATGCGATCTTCCATAGTCAACCAGTGCATCTGCCATTGGATGACTTGACTTCCTCTCAATACTTGCAACCCTTCAAACAAATTTTGAGAAATATTAACAGACTAACCAATATGAACTGTGAAGCAATGTATAACAGAGTTTTGTTTGTGTTTTTTCCAGTATGTTGACGAATAAGAGTTGTAGTCTGTACCAGTAAAGCAATGTGTTCAAGCTAATGTCATCACGAAGAGACTGAAAATCCATCACCACAAATTCACCACTTGTTATTGTACCAGTTTTGTCAAAAGCCATGATCTTGACTTTAGCCAGAATCTCAATGTAGTCACCCCCTTTGATTAGAAGACCAGACGTTGCCGCTTTTGTAAGGGTACAGAAAGTCACAACAGGTGTAGAGAGGATGAGAGCACATGGACATGCGCTCACTAACACAACCAAAGCTAAGTGAAACCATTTGCTCCAATTATGGACATGCAATGCCGCTGGAATCACGGCAATAGAAACAGATATGACTAGGACGGCTGCAGAACGACACCAGTAAATGTATAAGTGGAACTGTTTGCATGCTCTTAATTATTAAAATAACAGGGGAAATCGGTTAATAGTAGAAAAGAGAAAAGAAATATATGGAAGTTTCCATAACATAATTTCTAAGACCAGGAGATCAAATGTATAGAAAGTAGACTAACCTGGGGTATAAAACTTTGCACATTTGTCAATGAATCTCTGAGTTCTGGTTTTGCTGTTTTGAGCCTCTTCCACAAGTTTTGCCATTTTAGCAACGGCGCAGTCTTCGGCTAATGCTGTAGTTTTCACACTAAGGTAACCTTTAAAAGAAAAACCAGATTTGTCAGGAAAAAGGCAAAAAGAAAATAAACATAACTCTTTATTGTTCATCTTCTAATAGCGGGAGGGAAGTAGGGAGGGAGATTTATGTTACCATTGAGATTGATGGTGCCAGCCCAAACAGTTGAGTCCTTTTCTTTGGCAACTGGATAGGATTCTCCAGTTAGTGTCTTCTCATCCACTTCACCTTTGCCTTCAACAACTATCCCATCAATTGGGATAACTTCACCAGCCTTAACGGCAACAGTTGTGTTCAACTTGACCTCGTCGACATCCACAACCTCACCAGTTTCTGCTAAGACTGCTTTCTGAGGAGCCATGCTCATCAACGACGACATCACGGCTTTCGCCTGAGTACATAGCATGATCAGAATTTACAATCTTGGAATTATTGGTCTTTCAAACATGGTGATAAGGGCATGAAATGAGATTCCTTCTTAAATGTTTCATAAAAAGATTGATTTATTCACTAGTCAAGAAGCAATGGAGGCAATGTTGGAAAGTCATAAAGCACTGTGCAAGATTACAAGACAAGGATGAGTTTAATGCTAACCCTGTGACCTGCCCTTGACTCAAGCCACTCTGCAATGGTGAACAGAAAGACGATAGTTCCAGCTTCCATATAGTCATTCAAAGCAATTGTCCCAATCACTGTCAAAAGAACGTTACATCATGTATCAGTTACCAATACCAGTATATAACAAACTAACACCTATTAACCAAAAAAACAGAGCTATTTTCTACATAGATACACAAACAAACACAAATAAAGTATTGTACATTACTTCAGGCATCTAATTCTAGATGCAACGAGTTATGTACCCTATGATTTCATCCAGAGGCTAAGTTACTATCAGATCAACCTTTCAAATAGCCTAATGATCAACTAATGAACTGAATAGATTATTTAATTTGGGTTCCAGCAAGAGCATGCAATTTATTAGTTAAAAAAATAAAATTATGGGTTCTTTTATATTTGATATTACACCATAACAATTAAATTAATCTTATAAAAATAACCCATAAAACTGTTCTTCCTCACCAAAAAAAGAGGTCCATAAAACTGTTCTTCCAATTTTCTAAAACTACCATCTTCGAAAGTAGACTCCACTTAAATTTACCATCTTGGAAACTAAGAACTGATTAGCCCACTAATTTTTTTTTATCTAACTGCTTTGCTTTTTTGAGCCAAATTAAATGATTCTCCATGTTGGTTATTTTGTCTATCTTCGTTATATTATTATTTTTAATATATTACAAGTCACGTGATGAGAGTGAGAATAGAAAAACAGATGCAACGAAATGGAATCCAATAAGGTGATGAAAGCAGGAGTGGGAAATGCAATAGAGGTAGGTATAGGTAGCTAAGCTAGTCAAAACATATTGGGCACGAAATGGAGAGCCAAGAGCTTAGGCATCAACAAAAATGGAAAGCCAAAACATGAGCTAGATAGGCCAGCGAAATTATTAGACTTCAAGCCTAACAAGAGATGGGGAAGCAGAAGTATGTCATCTGCTGAAAGGCAAAACAGACACGAAAGCTGATACTTTTGACAAAATCCATTCAAACTCTTTAACCCATACATACTATGCATATCCGTTCGAAGTGCACAAAGCCAAAGACTACATAAATTTAGGTATTTGTTGCAGGTATCATAAAACTTATGAACTGCGTACACGTGACGTTTGGATTGCTATTCACAAATTAAAGATATCTTTGCTAAGGGAATTGTGATATATTGCGATTTTTTTCAACAAAAAGCCAAAATAAAAAAAATTGGAGTTTTGGATGTAACCCAAGACAAAAAAGAAAAAAAGGAAAAAAAAAGATTTTGGTTAGTTCGGTGTGGCGGTGTGGGGTGTGGGGTGTGGGCAACCAATTTTGCCAATAATTTATAGGGAAACCAAGTTTGATTTGTCCCATGTTATACCAAGCTTTTGATCATGATCATGATCATGATTAAAATGTTTATCTGCCTTGTCCTAAACTAGGAACAAAAAATCATGAATTTTGAAAACTTTATTTATAGTTAATTAAAAAAATCTATGAAAATAAAGATACAAATTGAGAATATTGAAACATTCAAACTACTAAAAATATCTAATTAAAACAAATAAAGAAAGAAAAAATTAATTGACACGCGCGTGAGTATATCTTTTTTTATTTTTTATTAATACGAAGTTTAAATTTCTTTAATTTACAAGGTAGGAGATTTGAATTTGATGCAAAAAAGAAGCAGGTTCGCTGTCCCCATCAATTGACCTAACTCATATGTACTAAATGAATATATCATTAATAAAGCTAAAATTACTGACTAAGTAAAACATAATTATTATTATGTAAAATGCAATGGAAAAAGAAAAGAAAATATTAATGTTAAAAATTTGACGTACCAGCAACGATAACAAGAATGTTGATGTCTAGCCTAAGCTGCCGAATGGCCGCCACGCCTTTCATGGCAATGGGGAAAATGCCAACGACCACCGCTCCAAGAGCCAACCACCCCAATGGCCGATATGCGTACTTTAAAAATGATAGCAAGAGTAGCACGCCACTAGCAATTGCATATGGACTTGGCCACTTTTTCTTGTAATTGTCCTCTGCCCCATACAATCTCACATTCGCTTCAAGCCTTGCTTGGTTTAATGCCTTAACTGCCGTCATCAAGAACCCATAAATTAATTATGAGAATGTTGAATACATGTGAATTTGAAAATCAATTCGAATTAATGATTCAGTTTCACAGTCTCACAATATAAACATATTTGATTATCATCGGGACAATACATGTAATTAAAAAAAGAACAAAATAAAATTTCAGGGAAAAAAATAGAAAATGGTTTTTATTGTCTTTTAACAAGGGCATTTTGGTCCACTAATATGATATTATATAATTAAATGTAGGTTTCGTTGTCGTATTAAATTCTTCAACTACCAGAAATGTGATTATACGCCTGTTGGAAAGTGTTTCTTCATAAAAGAGTTTCCAAGTAATAATAATTTGGTAAACCAAAGTCATTGTCAAAACTTTTCTGCTAAATAAAGCAATAAGTACTTTTGGTTATTTGAAAGCAGTTTTAGCTTTTCTAAGCTCCATCTCTCGCAAGTAATTGGTTATTTGGGTCGTGCACGATACGAAGTGGTCTCACATAATTCTTTTACGAGTCAACACAGTATGACTAGTGCGAGAATACAAATGACTTTCCATGAATAAATATTCTAAATCCATGTTTGTTTCTTCTAAAATTTTGCCTTTTAACTGTAGTCAAGACTCACACCAAGGGTGTGAGATATTTAACAAATAATATTATACATGGAGGCTGGAGCATAAGTAGGTAAAAACGTAGGAAGAATAATCACCAATTAAAAGCTAATTTTTTACGTGCAGAGAAGTTAAAAAAGAAGACAAAGATTGAGAAGAGTTACGTAGAAGAAAAGTTGATGTGGGGGAAAAAGATGCTTTTGCTACAAGCCAATCATCAAAAAAATTGCTAAGTGTTTCTGAAAAAATGCGAACTTTTATTTTAAATAATTTGAAAAGCAAATAGTATATGAAAGTTGGGTAAAGCAATAAAGCATTTAAAGCGTCATCCTCCTGTCTTTTTTCTTGCCGATTCACCAATCACTACAATCACACCAAGAGTAACATGGCCACCGACTATATCTTCGTCCACCTTTCTTTCTTTCCTTTTATTTTCTTATTTTTTTATTTTGGTTCAAACCGTTTAATTTTTGTTGTGCAAGCAATACCAGAAATCTACCACAATATGGCACGAATATATTAAAGAGAGGGAATGTTTAGGTCGCTTGCTCACGCTTGAGTGGCTCCCGGGTCTCAATCATTGACGTATGTGGATCCGCTAATGCATCAATGATTGAGAATATAGCTCACTTGCGCGCGTACACGACTGCTCTTATCAAAATCTATATTAATGAAGACGGAGAAATGTTAAAAATTTGTAACAATCATGATTAAGAAGATAGGAAAGGTCCCATCTGTGCCCCCCACCATGGGTATTGCAGGGTTCTATAGTGATTGGTCAGGCAAGAGCCTTGAAAACAAGTAGCACATGTAACAATTAATGGAACAAAAATAACATTAACTAGTCTATAATTTGAGAGAAAATTAATTATTTGGATACTTACCAATTTGAATCTGGGAAATGAGGAGGATATCATGGACAACGATAACAGTTCTAGAAGGCACAATCACTGACACCTCTTTCACACCCTCAAGAGGCTTCAGGATGTTCTCAACCAGTGGAACTTCTGATGAACAGCACAACCCCAGCACATCAAAGTAGCTTTTCTGAAACTTTTTGGCTGCTGCCTTGTCCTTGTCCTGGGCAGCCATAATGATTTTTCTACCAACTTCTGCAACTACAGAGGACATAAGAAAGAGAAATAATTAATTTTTCTGTTGGGTTTATTCTTCTTCCAGCAGGGCCATTGGCAGAGCATAGAACAAAATTTGTGCTGTGTTCAAACTATATTGTGAAAATTAAAGTTCTGCAAATTAAAGGGTCAGAAATTATTTGTCTGCGAGAGAGGGAGAGAGAGAGAGTAATGAAAGAAAGATGGTGAGTTAAGAAGGTGGAAGACGAAAACAAAAACCAAGTTGTATATTTTCAATGATAGAAGATCAAATTCAGAACTCAAAATGAAGAACTGAAGAGGCTGGTAAAAAAACAATAACCTTGAAGCTAATGGAAGGCTTGGAGTTTCTTGAAGCTCTGAATTCGGAGTGAGCAGCAAGAAGCAGGGGTTGGAAGTTTTATTAAGTAGATGGAAGTTGTGGTGGGTTGGTTTGATATAAGAATAGGTAAGGAATGTAACTTATAAAGACATGCACACAGAAAGAATATCTGATATTAATGAAGAATTCTCTCAACTAAAACAACTTTCCTTGGTTGGAATAATTGGTTCACCTTTCTCTTGTGGGTGAGACACAAATAGTGGAGAACCAATTGAGGGGAAAAATATGGAATCCACATGTGAATCCACATATATGAATGCTTGTTTTAATAGTCTCAGGGGTATGTGCTCAACCTCATTGAGATGTTAAATATATAAATATATAGTACCCTTTCATTCTGCTCGAGATGACCAAATTACCACATCAAACTTCGTCATCTAATTGAAATGCCCGAATGATTTTCAATTAAAAAAAAATATTATCATCCCTTTGCTACTTTTTCTTTTGCTTTGTCTTTTTCCTTTTTTTATGTTAGCCTCTAAAGTGTATTTGACCGAGCTCTTCTGGTATCAAGTTTCTTTAAAAATGGTACCCGTGTAAAAAAAAACATAGGAAATTTTATTTTGCTAGAAAACAAATGTCATGTGTAGCTTTTGTCCTCTTGGGTGTTACTTTTGTTTCACTTTTCAGCTTTGACCTGGATGAAAAAATAAAAACAAAATTAATTTACTTTTAATATTGAAAATATTTTTTCGAACATCTACCTATAATCTTTTTTATTATATAAAAGTTACGAAATTACGATGGTAACAGACGTGTATTAAATTGCCCAAACTCGAAGCAGTTGATTATTTCTGCCAATTATGAGGCCTATTTCTAAAGCAACCATTTACACGCTATAATTCTAAGACAGAGACCTGGTCAGTAGCCCACTTTCCCTTTCAGGTATATGATGTTATGCACAGCTGATCTCCGAAAAGTTTTACGATAGTCCCATTTACCAATCGTCGTGACCTTTAAGCAATGAAGCAGTTTCGGCGTAAAACTTTATATCGTAATTGCGCTTACTGCTATGACTAACACTTCCCCTTTCTACTTTATTTAAGAGCACTTTTATTTATTTACCATGGAAAAAGACAAGGGGAGGCAATGATTGTTACTATTCATATAAATAGTGGCAGCCCTTGCAAAGGGTAAGGTGTATTTCCACCCATTGCCAAGGCAAAGGGCAAATACTATTCACTTTAACTTATTTTTATTTTTTATACTTAAACGATTAATTTGGATAAGATTTTCAGTTGTCACGTGTCCATATTTATTATAAAATTCACATTTCAAATTTCAGATAAAATTTTCATAAAATATTTTTGGTTGCCACATGTCCATATTTATTATAAAATTCACATCTCCCTTATCATACAATTGAAATACTCATGGTCCTTATAGTACAATACAATCGAGTACAAGGAGGACTCGATCATTGGTAGAGGTAGTTCCACTGGATCATGACGTGGGGGAGTATTTTCCATCGGAAAACGTAATAGTGCCATTATTTCCGACACGGAACGCACCACAAGAACCGACTGCATGCATTGTTCAGTTGAGGAGTTAATGGTTTTTTTTTTTTTTTTTTTTTTTTTTTTTTTTTTTTTTTATAATCTATTTAAAAAAATTAAATTGTAAATGCAAGAAAATATTTTTTTAAATGACATTAAATTGAATAAAACAGCAATAGTAAATTTTTTACCTCGTCGCCAAGATTTTGACCTCTTCGAACGTTTGCCCATGTCCCTCCGGCTTTGATGGAAGATGCCTTAAGATGATGAATAAAAAAGAAAGTGAAGAAAATTTTGTGTAGAAAGTGAATAATATTAGAAGGAGAAGAAAACGTATGAGGATTTGGCGTTGAAAGTGAACAACATTGGTAGGTATTTATATTTTAAAAAATTCCATAATTTTTTGGTAATTTATAAATAAATAAAAGAGGCAGCCTTTGGATTTGGGGAAAAAAATTATCAGAGTGACCAGACGCGCCACGTGGCATGTTACCATTGGCGGATGTCTGCACCCACCAACGTTAAAAAAAAATTGAATTTATGCGATGGCATCAGCTGTCTTCGAGCTCAATCTCAGGCTGGTTTTGCTTGAGGGCTGGCCTGGTTGCGTGGGACCTGCATCTTGCTTGGGCAAGCTCGGCCAGCTAGAAGTGCTCGCCTGGGCTTGGGCCCTGTCCTGCCCTGGTTGGAGGCAATGGATGGAATCACTCTAAATGCTTGCATCAACAGAAATAAGTGGTGCCGTAGTCAAGGGCAGAATTAGGAATTTATCAGCGAATGGGCTAGCTAAAGTTATTACATTAAAATCCAATTATAATTTTTTTTTTACTTACAATTTCTATAGGCTTTATATAAATAAAAGTATAATTAGTATAAACCACGCTAGTAATTAACACAAGAAAAAAATAGAATTATAGCCATATTATTCACGAAAGCGGATGTGCTTGACAGTCCCCTATAATACACTCACTTGGGGATTTCTTACTCTGGCCGTTCCAAGAGCGTCCGCTAGTTGAACGAAGAATTTCATTTAGAAAAATGGTTCTCTTTTAGAGACAAATCAATGAAAAGAGCTAAGGACTTTACCCCTATTGTGGGTTATTGGTGGGAAAGTCTTTGACACCATATACAAACGTGAAAAATCTCTGACTATGCCTATTGGTGTGGCCAATGTATAAAATTGTGTATTTTTATTTATTTTTAGGTTAAAATACTAGCTTATATAAATTTTATTTATTTCAAAAAAAAAAAAAAAAAAATCAGGCTATAGCCCACTAGAGCCCACATAGTGGTTTCGCCCATGGCCATAGTAACTGTCTACTAAAAATATCATTTTTGTATTTTCAATGAAGATAATCGTCCTGTGGGGGACTCCTAGAGGATCCTCTTTGAAATTTCTTTTAGCGTAAAAAAACCATAATTTTTTTTTCTTTCTAATTACTGTTAATCGTTGTACACACTATTCCATTAATGATTTATGAGTTAATCAAAATTAACATGTTTAGTATATACCACATATCACATGCGTATCCGATCATGTTACACTTGGGATGCTGTTCTTCTCTGATGGTATTTGAGATTGGAAACGAATATTTGAATTTTCAACAAGTCAAGCAACTATGAGAGTATAAAAGTTCTTCTTTGACAGTATTATATTATGATGGTAAAGTTGTGCTATGTGTTATTTCGTTTGATTTTTTATTTCTTTTGACTTTTTTGTAGTCCAATGCATATGTGACACTCTTTTTCCTACTTCAGGTTTACCGATATAATTTCCTTGGGAAGATTTTAATAAGGTTGCCTTCAAGTTCTTTTGTATAGTTCATGGAATATTAGCATGCAAACTGAAAAATTCTTGTTATTTTTATAATGTAGAAATTAAATGGATATGCATCGGTGGATAATAATTTTGCATAATCAATTATATAATTATTCTACAAAGTACTTTCTGTTAAAGAATATAAGTTTCACATCAAAAACTTGACTAAATAAAATACAATATATAATGAATTGTTCTACTACTAATATTACTACTACAATTATATAATGAATTGTTGCTAGTAGTGGGTCGCTGACCAGTTTCTCTGAAATTTAACATGGTATCAGAGCGGGTTGATTGACTGGACTTGAATTAGGCATTTACCATTACCCAATATGTGATCTTCACATGTTGGACTTGAATGTTTATCTCTACCATTTACTCAATACGTGGTGTTCACGTGTTGAGCTTAAATGATTGACTTCGATGTGTACTTGGCTCCGCATGTAGCCCACTATGTGGTGGTCCCACATGAGGAGACGTGTTAAAGAATATAAGTCTCACATCGGAAACTTGAATAAATAAAATACAATATATAATGAATTGTTCCACTACTAATATCACCGAAGCCTTTTATGATAAAACCCCACACCTACTGGACTTTGTAGGTGGTTAAGTTGGAGACAATATCGGTATTGCTAGTAATAGACCGCTGACCTATATCTCTCTAAAATTTAACACTTCCTTCACACATGTGAGAATATGTTATGAGGATATGAGGGACATAAAATTATTTTGCTTCGTAAATGTGGTTACAATTATTCTTTCAACTAAGTTTCAAAACCAAAAAGAAGAAAAATAATGTTGTCATGCAGATTGGTTTGGTTGGGTACAACCCAGCAAAATTCCCCTGTTAGTGCTGCTATAACTCCATCCCTTTCAGAAGCAGCAAATGAACCATTCAGATTCATACCAGAAAATGCACCATTCAGATTCTGGCATTAGAATTTGTACTATTCTGATCAAATTGTGGCACATGTGCAAACTTATAGTTTGCATCTCAGCCCAACTTAACACTTCACCACTTGATCAAGTGCCAAAAAGCAGCATATAATATGTGAATACATTTCACCCTACTTCACAAATATTTTTTTTTCTTTCTCAAGATTACAAGTTCATGTCTCTCTTTATAATAATAAGGGTACAAAATCAGTGTGAGTGCCCCTTAGTGCGGTATAAAAGAGCAATCGTTATAAACTCAAAAGTGAATCCTCACAATAAAAAATACATGAATTTACCTACCACGTGTCTTACCAAGGGAAATGTCATATGGTCATCTTTCCTCACACAAGTATCGATATCATGTGATTGGGTATCTCTCTTGGTCACCAAAATTCCCTCCCCTTGGAAGTCCGATATCCTTGTCGGCACACTTCTACTTAGATTAAAGCTTTGCTACCATTTGGAAAGCCCACATTCATGAAGCCATAACTGATTCGTTTGTTGTCCCAAATCAGTGTTATGGAAAGAGGATAACACCCTCTACATAGATATCGAAACTCACTGACATGATCATGTCCAAACCCAGAACACCAAACTCCTTATTGACAGGAATATGCTAACATATACTAGGACAAAATGTCCCAAACGTTCTTGGAATATTGAATTGGTGGTTTTTGTTTAAATTGGCGAAGGGTATCAAATAGTTTGTTTTTTCTATCAATTGTTTTTTTTTCCTTTTCATTTTTTATATGTTGGGCGTAGTACAGCCGGCTCTAATAAAGAACAGGCAAAGTACTCTATCACACTACAGGGTTCAATGTACGCATTCAATAAATTTAGGTATCCATCAAATGCTATCTTCAATTTCTCATTCAAACCACGAATTGTTCTAGATATAAAGAAGTAAATTTTATCACGAATTGTTCTTTCTATATAACAAATGCTCATCTACGTAACCATGGAAAGCCATTCGTGTGCTTTAACAACATTCTAAGGTCTGCATAAAAAAGATTCGGATCCTCTACTTTGATTTTCTCTGCTATGATCTGCTTGACTTTTGTTCTCCATACGCCACCTCATTAAAATTTATTATTTAAGGGACTTAAAAGTTGACACATCATCCTTCAAACAAAAATTCAATTTACTCTTAATTAAAAAAGAAAAAAAAACATAACCCAACTAACGGCAAAGTTAACATCATAGCAGAGAAAATTAAAGTAGAGAATCTGGATCTGCATAAAAAAAGGATAAAAGGCTTTAAACAAGGGCTTTAAACTCTAGGACTTTTAAACAATAATTTAAAAAAAAAAATAAATAAAAAATAAAGGAAACTCTTGCACAACTCCTTATTTATGTGGGACTGGGAGCTATCTTTATGAAGGATTACCATCACGCAAATTATCAACTTTACACTGCACATCACCCATATTTATCAACTTTACACTGCACCCCAAGAATTCTGCCTTTTTTTTCCGTGTTGAGTATGCCAATCCAAAGTAAGTCTTATGCGTTTTTTTTCTTGAGCAAAGACCAATTTTTTATTTAAATAATAATATTTTCTGATATATATATATATATATATATATTCTTTTTCTAATTTGGCTTTCTCTATATTCCTATGAAGTAAACTCAAAGGGGAAGAGATTGCGCAACGCACGACTTGAGGTATGATCAATTATGATTTATTTATTTAATTGATAATTTAATATTGAAAACACCTTTCAAAATTCACCTCCGTTAAAAACAACTCAACAATACTTGACATCACGCCAGTGTTCACGTCTAAATCTCGAAAGTCTGCCATCTACGTTGTATCATAAAAATACATACTTTACCCACCGCCTGTTTACATGAATGCGACCTGCTAACTTTCATTTCATGGCACACTTTTAATAATGTATAAAAAATAAAATAATAATAAAAATCATTAAACTCCCTTTAATGTTATTTATTTCATTTAATTATCTCCTCTTTTGGAGCTTTCGTTTGCTTCAAAGTAGTCATGCAACATACGATAAATCCTTCTCCTTTTTTTTTTTCCTTTTTTTCTTTTTTTTCCGTTTGTCGGGATAGTAAGCTAGCAAGAGAACGAGCTATCATATATAGGATGAATATATGTCCTTGGGTATAAACAAGAAGACAACTCATTTTTCCAAGAACTTGTTTAAAGGTTTTATGTTAGGTTAATGACAATTTGATGTATGCAAAAATATTTGTAGTTTTCCTTCAAAGCATACTCTTCTTGTGGATGACGACAGAATGGTTGGAGCAAGCTCTTGATATTCGTTTTTGGTTCTGCTCCTCTTCCACTCCTATCTATTTTGTGTGGGGCTGCACTCATTGAGCCATTTTTAACAAGAGGCCTAAGTTACGGCCCAAGTGAAGCAATATATTAGGTGGTCCATAAAAACTCTGCGAAAAGTAAAACAGATTGAATATTCAAAATGGGTAGCGTAAGTTAGGTCAGTTGGCCAAGATAGTGAGTCCGTCATCTTGCACTCAAGTTCGAATCCTTCACCCCGTAAATTCAATTAATTTAGAGTAATTTAAACTATCTTGCATTCAAACATATACAACCATTGCCCAATAAAGGACACTCCACTAGGTGTGAATATAATCTATAATACACTTTATATAAAGGCAATGAAACAAAAACAATTGTTCAAGCTCTCAAATCATCAGCATACGCAACTAATTAAACAAAGTAGCATAGGGTTACTCAAACACGTCAAGTGTACTATCCACAATGCATGATGCCCAAATGACACACTAATCCACCACCCTAGCCAAATCCTCAAATTTACAAGGCAATCCGCATGGCATATATTCTGGAAAACCCAAATACAAATCTAAATACAAGGATTTTTGACACATCACCACACACCCGTATCATGTTCTTTTCTGGTTCCTCGTCAACACTGCTGATACTGTGATTGGAGGAACCACTGACTTTTGCTGCGTTAGAGTACTTTTTGTTTTAGGAGAAGGGCGAACAAAGTTTAGTGGATACGTATCATCAATCCATTCGTGGAAATTTGTAAAACAGGATTCGATTTGCCATCAGTTATGACCCTACAGATTATATCCATGCAAATTGGTGGGATATTGCCCATTATTATGACCTAGAGATCCATAGTTAGATTCATTATTCCTTCCCATAAACTAAAAACTAGTATTTTGTTTAGGAACCATTATTACTCTCTCTCTCTCTCTCTCTCTCTCTCTCTCTCTCTAACATTGGATGGCACGGATTGATACCTAACTTATTTCTAAAACATTTTATTACCCTCGTGGTTGAGAAACTTTTAAGGGAATCTCCTTCATTTTCATCTTAACTTCCATATTCTTATAAATAAGTAAATACGATACAAACGATAAGAAACAAAAGTGTTACCAAATAATTAAATCGTCTTTTATTTAATTATAAAAGTCCAAGGTGGTCAAATCAACCTTTGACCACCTTTATCTAAATTGATATTTGCTCCCCCGCCTGAATACATGAAAGACATAGGTCATCCTAGGCCCCCCTTTTCTATATGCTTTAGTGTGGTTCGAAATATATATTTGTTCCCCTGCCTGCAAACCTCGGAGGCATATTTAATAAATATCCATAAAGTTCTCTTTTGCAACACACAAGTGATAAAGTTCCTGTTGTTGTTTATACTTTTTGTTTGTTCCTCAAACAAATATGGAGTTAAATTGAAAGAAATGAGGATGCAAAACTTATAGCTTCAGTGGTAGAGTACATTTTTCTAGTCTCACGACGAGAATTGAATTTACACCTTCAAATCTTAAGCTTCTCTTCAGTCTGAATTTTTGTTTTCCTTTGTGTTGAGTGGTGCTTCCATTATTTCGTAAAAGTAATGAAAGGTCATAAACGATTAGCCCTACTCATCATGCATGATTGATAAATTGTCAATATGATTGCAAGGAATATGGTCAAGAAATGAACAGATAAAGCAGGCGCAGGCAATATGCTATTTTAGACGTGGGGTCAGAAAAATTTAAAACCTTATCTCTGCTGCTTTACAAATCTTTATCTACGCTTTACATTTTTTGGTAAATCCAAACTACATTTCAAAGGAAGAGATTCTATGAAGAAAAAAAACATTTTCATATTCATGGCCAAATTTCTCATAAACAGTGTAGAGATCTAAAGGGTGTGGGCCGTGTGGCAGGGAAAGAAGGCACTAAGAATCCATAATTGAGAAAAGGCAAGACAATGTTTAGTGGACAATTTGGCACAATCCCAGTTTTAGTGCATTCTCATTTGGCATTTACTAAAAGCACAGGAATGAGCATCATCGTGATGCTGATTTATACATAAATCAATATCGCCCATTACTACGAATTAGGTATTCCCATTCTTTATCTTGCCTGATTTGATAACACTTGTTTTTTCTTTTTATTCTTTTTTGTTTTTTAATCCAAAGAATAAGAAGAAGAAAAAATTCTGAAAGATAATGATATGAGAGCGAAAGCCAATACAATTTTGAAATTATTGGTAAGGTTTCTGCATTGTATGTCGCCATATCAATGTTTGAGTCTCACTGCTAGCAATTTCGTGTTTAGTGGGTAATCTGTAAAATTTCTCTGTAAATCCCAAAAAGTTTGGGGTTTGCCCTGGCCGTGGGTGTGGGGTAGCCTCTCCCTCCCCTAAACTTTTTTTGAAAAAAAAAAAAAAAAAAAAAAAAAAAAAAAAAATTATACCCTATGTACTCGTCATTCTTTTATTCTCCTTATTTGGTTTCCATCTTCTTTCATTTCTTTAATTTTTAAAGAAAATAAAAAAACAAAGAAGTTAATAACAACAGAATTGTATCTGTTGACTATTGTCATATTGCATCTCAGAGCTTATGTTGTTTATATATATATTATGCCTTCGGATTTGGGAAAACACCATTGGTTACATTGTTTAACAAGTCAACCCCCACTCATATTTGTTCCCCCGCCTGCAATCATGCAGCCTGGTAGTTTGCTCACTTTTTCGAACACCAAATCATTAATTAATCAATTCAGTTTTTACTCCATTATTATTTGCACTTGTTTGTAAGATTTGGAAGCACACCAGTTTTCCTTTGAATACCTTCCCATTAGATCATTACAAATATATATATAGTTACTTTCATGAAGTACTCTTAAAACTGGAAAAAAGTTTATTACCAAAGTAAAATTATCTCTTTTTAAAGGTCATTCATGCAGACAATAAACAAGATTTAAGTTGATTGGCTTGCAAGAATTTCACATCCCCGATCAATGAAAACAGAGGAAATGTAATGGGATTGCCCCTTTTTTTAGTAGTTCAGAATTTCAGACGTTGGATTGAAGTTCTTCCACTATATGGTTGTTTAAGGAGATCTTAAAAGGAGCCTAAAAAAAAAATACGAATCTTTGCGCTACATATACATTGTGAAATGGAATTTCATAATCAGAAGTAGATATTGAAATTATTCCAATTCATGTTTTTTCGATGTTTACTGATACATGGGTTTGTGAATGGTTCAAATTCTTGATTTCCTCTACACATGAACATGGATTCTTTTTTTGTCAATCTACGATATGGTTTATGATCTCTTTTTCAAGAGCAAATTGATTGTGTTGCCAGAATCAGTAGTGTCCACATGAGATTTTGCTTATTATGTAAATGTGGTCAAATTCTATCTGAAAAAGAAATAAAAAGGAATATAGGAGCTCAAATTATAAAATATAGGGAGATTCACTGTTATACCTAATATAGGAGCCCAAATTATTTATTTATAATAAAAAAATATTAAAAAAAAGGCCCTATATGAAATGGACTTTAGAAACACACACAAAGCCTATTTACAATATAACAAAAAGGCTTTTAACTTTTTTTAAATTACAAAACTGCCATTGATTTCTTATAACAAACAAAACCCCAAAACCTCATAAAAAAAACCCAAAACACTCAATAGGGCATCAAAGTAATTTAATAATCAAAATTAAATTCAATAAGGTCAGCTGTCTTTTTTAAGTTTGTTTATAGAAATTAAATGGGGATGCAAGGACTATATAAACAAAAACCGGGTTTGTTCTATTCATCATGTATATCGCGAGTGCAACATGGTAGCCAATAAACTAGCTGAATTGGGTTCATGTCTTGAGTTGGGTCTGTCAACTTTCCAGGACCCTCCTGACAGTATTAAGTCCTGTCTGAGTGAAGATCTACTTGGAGTCTGTAGGCCTTGAGCCATTGTTTAATTTCTTTGTTGGGCGTTAGCCCCATTTCTTCACAGAAAAAAAAAAAGGTATAAGGTTTATCTATATTATAAGTGTTAAGAATAGGTATATGATTAAATATCTCTAAAATTTATGCATAGTGGGATCTTCATAATTCAATGATTTGTGGCTATGTTCATATAGCGACTTTAAGCATCAACTTTTAGAGATAAAAAGTTAATGACTGTAACATTTTTAATAATGAACTTAGCCACCATTGGGTGCTGATGCAAATATAAAAGTGGTTCTTTGTGGAAGAATTTAAGGAAAAAACAAAGAAGAAACTAATCAGGGGTTCTTTGTGGTAGAAATTCAGTACAAAGGTCATGTCACAAGACACCACCATGTATTTGGTTTGGTTAAGTAAGATATAGTGGAGACGTTGTCAGAACTCATATAGAAAAAAACAGACTTGGGAGCATTGATTTGGGACAGAAAAACATCAGAATCATATCTGCAAGCAATACAATATTTTTTTTTTCTTTTTTTCTTTTTTTTTTTTTTTTTTTTTTTTTTTTTGACTTAAGTAATGTATGTAAATGCATTTTGAATCATTAACTTTGTATAAAAAAAATATTTATAAACTAAGCCAAGATAAATTATTTCCAAGCAAATGGGGGGGGCAATGGCATCCATCAAACTGTCACATGCACTCCAATCTAATTGTGTGTTTTGTTGAATCATTTCCCATTGTTTCAATCTCTTGCAATATTGACAGCACTATTTTTTTTAATACAAATTTATAAATAAACCCAATCCTAGACATGTATTTATAAAAAAACCCAAGCACTATTTAAACATAGAAACACACCCAAAATCAACCCCAAAATCAACTTTTTGGGTGTGTTTATAAATGGGTTTTGAGTGTGTGTAATGATGGGTTTTGGGTGTGTTTATAAAGTGTTTTAGGTGTTGAGTTTTTTTATAATTTCAACCTCCATTTTGGGTGTTTTAGTGAAACTCCCTTTTTTTAAATGATACCGAATCTCCATTATTTTCAATGATTGTTCTCAACACAGGTCTTATATTCGAACACTCAAGGACACTAGTCAATTTATGTTATATCTGCCTCACTTTCGTTAATTTTTAAAACACGTGCCCCTCACTTGGAGGGGCAATTTGGTCAAGCCGTTCCATCTAAGAGAACAACCATAAGAGGGCCACATGTTTTAAAAATTAACAGAGGTGAGATAGGTTAATAGAAATTGACTGGTGTCTTGAATTGCTCAGAAATTGAAAGTACAGGACAAAAGTGACCAAATTGAAACTACATTGACCAAAGTGGTAAACTACAAGGACCAAAAGTCACCTTTTGCCTTTTTTTATTATTTATTTATTTTATTTTTAACAAGTGTTTTGCAAATAGACCCAACGAGAACGAATTGACCTAAAAAATATGCTCTTAACTACTTGAGCTACAAAACCCTTGCATATCTTAAGTTCAAACATTTTTGTTCGCATGTTTGCATAGCTTGTGTCATCCTATTTATTTCAATAGATTTCTAGCAAGAAAAGGGATTTGGGAATGGAAAATCCTTTGATTTTTTATATTTGGCAACTCTAGGCTTGGAATGATTTTATTAGGTTATACTTACTTTGTTTGTTTTTTGGCTAGTTTGTTTGTTTTTTTGGCTTCTTTTTGATAACTTTGTAATTGTACATGTATATCATCAACCTCAAGATTAATTAGACTAGGTTAGTCGGTTGGTCAGTTGGTGCAACTCTTGCATATATGCACAGGCTGCTCCCCACAAGCGACTAATTAGTTGCATTGGGGATGGGGGTTTCCAGGTACACTTATTCGAGCGCTAATCTACGAACCATACATTGTGAAAATATCATGATAATCTTGATTAACTTCAAAAGTTAATAAAATTCTCCACACTTTGGCATAAATTAGAATAATCCTAGCTGGTATTCATTTCGATGTTATTGCTTGCATGCTTTTTTTGCTTGAATAAACAACCTAGGGAAGACCTTGTGTAGCCCATTCCACATGGTAATTTTTTATAGAGAAGAAGTAGTAAATTATTTTCATTAAAATTGTCAAAGGTTACAGATTCGAGCGAACAAATGTGGCCTCATTAGAACCTTGCTCATGAAAACTCAGTGGGACAAAATCTGAGATGAAGAAAAAAGAGTGCCACACGCTCCATTAAGGCTACAAAAAAAACTCATGACTAATCCAAAATATCAGCATGATCTTGAAGAAACACATTGAGCCATGGAGGACCCTCTTCAAGCCAAACGGTCTGCAGACACACTACCTAAAGAAAACTTAGCAAGTCTATCAGCCACAATATTACACAATATGAGAACAAAGACAAAAGAAAGAAAAGCAACATTTCTAGATAGCATGTGGATGTCGTTGATAATCCCCCTGCAGTCTCAAAAGCCTCATTGCCATAGACAATGTTGCTAATGGCAATCTTCTCAAAAGCCTCATTGCCATAGACAATGTTGCTAATGACAATCTTCGCATCTGACTCAACCACCAATGAATCATAACCAGCCTCCCATTGAAATCGAATGACTTCCCGAATTGCTAAGAGTTGAGTTATTGTGGCTGAAAAACATCCAATGATGATAGGGACTAAAATAACACCCATAAGATCTTCATGCACATTTCTTACAATTGCCTTTAATTCATGCTTCCAAATAGAATTGCCACAAGAACCATTAAAATTGGTATTTAGGTAAAGGGGGTAAATTAAAACCCCAATGGATATATTTAAGACAACAATAATTAAATGTTCCTAGTAACAATATGACTAGTCAACGACTAGTCATAGACCTATGAACAAGCAAGATATATACATATCCAAATCCCCTAATCAAACATATCTGACACTGACAATGTAATAACCTCAAAAATAGATTTTTTTTGTTATTAATTTTCCGAAAAATCATACAAGGTTAATAAAACATATGAGCATTTTATCAAGTTGGTTTGATGTGAAAATAATGGAGTTAAGAGTGTTTAAACTCAATTTGCAATTTTGGACAAAAATACCCATTTATGATTTTTCAAAGGACATTCCAGAAATTGAAGTGAGAAAGATGTAATTTTTAAATAGAAAAATAGAGCTCAATCTCACAAACACTTAGGCGCAAACGACTCGTCAATCGAAGTTATAACAATTGAGAAATTCACGTTTAAATTTTTAAGTTTGGGAGGGGTATTTTTGGAAAAAGGGGAAGGGAATTTCGAAGGAAACCAGTGCACGGGGGCTGCTGGTCTTCATATATATATATATATATATATATATATATATATATATTCTATTTAAACATAACATTTCTTTTTGTTCACCCCATATTCTAAGTTCACTCCACTTCTAATTCAAATTTTCACAATTTCTAAGAAAACCACACTATCTTCCCAAACTACCCTTAAATACAACCCCCAGCAGAAAAAGTAAAAAATAAAAAACTCATCAACCTCAGAGCATCCACAGTGGGATGGTATATAATGAGGTGTATGTTAAATATACACCCTTTGTGATCGGAATCACCCACAATGGAGAGGTGTAAATGAGTGTAAATTTGCATCACCACCATGAGATGCAAATTTAAATGCACATATAAATCTTTTTTTACATCTCTTGCAAGTGCAACCTACATGAGAAAAAATTAACAAAAGTGGGACCTACAGCAAAAAAGGTAAAAGAAATCAATTATATATCTTTATATTTACATCTTCTCCACTAGAGCAAAAATCACATTTACAACCCCCAGAGGTGTAAATGGAATGTAAAAGTGGTTTTTTGTAATGCTCTACGGTAATTCTTTCATTGGGTTTAACGCTCTGTTTGGTTGCCTAGAAGTTGTTTAAGCAATTAAAAAATTTCTTGGAAAGACTTAGAAGAGCTGAGCTTAACTAAATCATTTGTAGTTGATTGTTTTCCTTCAAAACTTTCTTTCCCGATTACGTTGGGTCTTGTTGTTTCCAGTTTAGCTTATAGAATATTGGACATTTAAGGTTTTCTTGATGGAAATTTTGAATCTGAATGTGTTGGAGTCTTCAATCAATGCCAGTATAGTGGAGCGCCTGTTTTGGAATTCTGAAGCAATTTCTTTGTATTATTGCTGAAAATTGTACAAGGAGTCTTGAGTTAAGGCCAAGAAAACCATGCTCGGAATGTTGTCTGTGTGCAAGTTGAACAATGCTATTGATTTTACTGGAACAAAACATATTCAGAGGCCATTGGGTAAATTGGATTGTGTTTTAGGGTATAGATGGCTCTAATATAGAGTTTAATAGGAGATGGTAGAGAGTGATTTGGACACGGACAAGGATGAGTACACGGAAGCCAACTACGCTTAGAGTGGAAATCAAGAATCAGGTCTTCGCAGGGAGTCCTCATTCTCTTTCTTGGATTGAAAGAGAAGAGTAATCTAAGAATAGGTGTAGAGGGGAGTTTGTGTTTTTATAAAACTTAATATGAAGAGTGGTGGGGTGTGTATAGATGTACTAGGGTTAAGTATTAAGTTGGATGACTTTTTTGTCTTTTTACACAATTATAAAACTTAAGAGCTTAGGGCCCATTCAGTAATGTTTTTTTTGGGACATTTTGGAAAAAGCAAAAGGAGAGAGAAAAATTTTAAAAGAAGCAAAAATGGACAAAAATGCCCTTATTTATTTTTAGATTTCCTAAGGAATCAATACATTTGCATGTCTTTGATTTAAAAGTTGAGCGGTTTTTTTTGTCTTTTTTGAAAAAGCTTTGGCTTTTTCCAAAAGTGAAAATTTTTTTATGTCTAAAACCTAAAAAACCTTTTTTAGAGCCCATTTTATGTTTCCGTGGTTTCTTGTTTTTCTGCAAATACATGTTCGGTGGATCGTTTTCGTTTTCCCTCACAAAATGTTTTCTGAACACAAATCTAACTTTATGAACAAAAGTTGAAAACGATAAAATGTTGTTTTCAATTTCAACGTTTTCATTTTCTAAAGATACGAAAATTCATTTTGTCCCCATCTCTCTTTCTCCAATCAACTGAGCAGCACCACTGTGGAAACCATCTCCTCCGACCCAGACCCATCGTCGTCAACAACCACTGTTTACTCTAAGTTCAGGCTGGTCTACCTATTCTAGGATGTCACGGTGGCACCGGCAACTGCACCGGCGACTGATGCTGGAGAACCACAAAATAGCGAAACCAAGAAGAGAAGAGAGAGAGAGAGAAATGATTTTTTTTTTATTTTTTTATTTTTTATTTTTTTTTTACAGAGAGTTGGGGCAGATACAGTACATCAAGCTAGGATCTGGGAAGGAAGAAGAAAAGAGAAAGGAAAGGAGAGATGAGGAATAAAGAAAAAAAAGCCTAGGAAGGAAGAAGAAAAGAGAGGAGAGAAGAGGAAGGAAAAAAAACAAAGGGGGGGCTGGGGGAAGGAAGAAGAAAAGAGAGGATAGGAGGAAGAAAGAAAAAAAAAACATGGCTTGGGAAGAAAAAGAAAGAGAAAGGAAAAAAGAAAGTAGATAAAATAATTTTACCCTTTAAAAAACATTAGAATTTTTTACTTGTTAAATTTTTTTTAAAAATTGTTTATAATTAATTTAAAACTTTAAAATTATCTTTTTTTTTTTTTTTTTTTTTTTTTTTTTTTTTTTGTGTGTGTGTAAATTATACAGTTTTCATTGTTTATATGTTACCAGACACATTCTCAAATCCTGAAAATGCAAATTCGTTTTCTCGTTTTCATTTTCTAAAATATTCTCTTAAAACATTACCAGACTAATGATTTAAGTATTGGGGTGAACAAAGAAAAGTGTGGGGTTTAAATAGAAATATTTTTTTTCTTCTGATTTTCTTCTCTCTCTTCTATTTTTTTTTCTCTCAAAACTTCGAACTTTGACTTAAGATAACTCCTTCGTTTCAATCCGGATTTACGCAAAGTCGGTGGCTGCAGATTCATCGTGAAGTCCTCTTTCTTTTGGTACAAGAATCACAAGCTGATTTGTACTGTACAGGGAGAACCGAGTCTCCAAAGTTGACGAATTTCCAACACTTTTTAGGGTTCTTCCAGCTATCATTGAGGTATAATCTATTCATTAAAGTTTTTATAATCATTGTTGTGAACATTTTTGTGTAAGTCTTAACGGCAATTTTCAGTCGCTGAAATTTACTATTCACACTATAGCCGCTGTGGTGCGGCGGTGCCAATGTATTTGAGGTTAGGTTGATTTCCTCAATGTCCTAAGCATGGTGGTGTGCTAGAAATTGCTAGATTCTGTCATTTGACTGACGATCGGAGCCTCGCAAATCTGTACCATTAGCTCAGAGATGATCGGACCGTTGGATTGCATCTGATTTTATATATGTTTAATTTGATGTTGTTACCCAGCACATTTGTTTACTCTTATATTGATAATCTAAAACTTATACGTATAAAATTTTGATATTTAACATGAACCTCCCATTAATTTATTAGCATAATATTAATTACACATAAAAATAAGGCCTAGCCAAGGAGCCTCAGATATTGCATCAGCTCTTATTTTAAAGTAGATATTTTAGGGCATACATATCAAGCAGATAATTTATTATGGCATTCTCCAATTGCATGCATGTGCAACGAGAGATTGCCATTAGTGCACATGCACTCTTCTTACTCATTGCCCTTGTTCCCTAGTAACTAGATATGTTCCCACTAGTGTTGTTGCCGCTGGTGTTGCCAGTTTGATTCCCACCCGTATTATGTATACCACCGGAGTTACAGTCCCCGTTTCCTCCACGACTGCCACCTCTGCCGTTGCCACCGTGGTTGTTGGGAGCACATTTTGGCTTAAAGATCCCTCTGGCCACACCATGTACGACACCGTCCAGAGGGGCAATAGGACTAGTGATGGCATCGACAACCTTGTGCGCGTTGTCGATTTCTTTCTCAACAAAGTCTCTCATCTGATCTTTCACTGGAGAAGTCGTCATAGTCTCACACTGATTAGCTCTCTTTTGGGATCTGTGTGTTTGCTTTGATGATCAACTTATTGTCTCATGGTCTTCTATTATAATCTAGACTTCATGAAAAAAAAATTAAAACAAATAAAAGACTTCATGATTGTTACTAATGGCTGGTAGTAGTTGGTTGTTGGATTAAATTAAGACTATCTTTTTAACTTGTTTGCTATATACGAGCAATTAATGTCTCCTTATCTAGGTTTGATGCTCATTTGCATACGTAAGCTGTGTTACGTAAGTTCGAATAAGCAAGTGTGAAGTCGTCGTCTCCGGGACCTTCAAAGTCTTTTTCAGCTACATGTTTTATATATGGAGTGAAGAAAAGAGTTAATAAAAGCATTAATTGGGGAGGACGAAAGCGCATGGCAGGTTTGGAAGGACGGACACCCGGTGTTTCTCTCCTCCACACAATTATTCTTCAGTAATGCTAACCGGAAAATTAATAAGTGACTAAACTGGCTGCGTTGCTCTCCAGGATTTGTGTAATCAATTGTATGTAATATTCTTATGTGTATCAGAGCTTTCTAGGTTTAACAAACCCTAAACACCTATCCTCTCTCTCTCCTCCTAACTACGTTTGGGTCTGAGGTTTTAGTCTTATTTTGATATCCTTAGGTTTTGAATTTGATGTAATTTTGTTTTTGGTCTGTGTATTTTAGCCCTTGCTTAATGTAAGTGTATGCATTTTGTAATTTTCTTTTGGCTTTCCTTGACAATTTTGTAATAGGACAGTCATTGTATTTTCTCAAGCTCTAGTTTAGATTAAGAATTACATCTCTAGGTGTTCTTATCTGACTGCATTATGATGGATAACAATGTGTTTGACAAAGGTAAGTTTTGCATTGCATTAACTAAATTCCTGAAGATTATGACTAGTCATCTTTCCTTCGTATGACTAGTCAACTTTTGTATTATTAGGATTTCCAGCTCACTGTTTACAGCTTATTCATACCCATTTGTTTTTGTCCTATTCTGCGAAATTCTTTGCTGCCTTGTACGATTCTAACCTATGAATTTTGGTGTAAAAACAAGTGCATTCCTCATTTGGCAGTCGTGACTTTTGAGGGCAAGTTTTGAAAAGGTTTCCTCCATCCTTTTGCTTCTTATAATGCCAATTGTAAGAAAAAGGGTAGAAAAAAGTGCCCCTATGACTCTGGTTCTAGTAAAAGCGATGAAAATATACCTGTGCTCTAGTTTTTTGGGTAAAGGTTATACGGTGAAGAGCCTAGCCCGGTCAAGGCGACCTTATTAAAGGAGATCTCCATGCACATTTCTTACAACTGCCCCCAATCCACACTTCCAAACAAAATTACTACAAGCACCATCCAAATTCAGTTTCAACTTACCATGGTAGGAAGGACACCAATGAGTAGAGAGGAAGAAGAATGAGTATGCATAGGAGCACTGTTGGTGGAGATAAATTCAACTGAAAGACGATGGGCAATAGCATACAAGGCTCATGTCCTTTCTAGCCATGCACTCGTGCATTTCTATCGAGCAAATAAGCCAAGAAAGGTAAGCAAAAATCTCCGGGTCAAAGTTCAATTGTAATTTAATGTATAATATGAACATTCTCTTTTCTAAAATTTTAATTTTAGTATCATTCACATGAAAAATCAATCAAAGTGAAAATCATTTAGACATCTAATTATGATCAAATAAATAGATATACTAATTAATGTTGCAATAAGAACAGGCTAAAGTTTTGTATTGATGACTTGAAAGCAGAACCTCAAAGATTATGGGTTTTGATTGTCCACATTGTGAGGTGGGTCTTACAAATACGTCTCTTACATAACTCAACTTAAGAGGCTCCCGTCAAAGTTAATTGTAAAGTAAAAATAATGGTATTGGTGAAAGTTAAATGTAAAGTGAAAATTATCTTGTGAAAATGGTCATGTAGTCACAAGATCATGTTTCGCTAATGGGTAAAATTTCTTGAGAAAGTGATTGCAATGGTAACGATAGATATGTGATAAGCTCATAGTACGGGATGCTTATATTCTCAATATGACCAACTTTTTGCAGTGGTCAAAAGAAAAAGGAAAAACTTTGAGTATGATGGCAATATGCCTCCCAAAGGCCTTGATCTCGCATTTTGGTCCCCTTAGAGGATATATCCACATTCTAAAATTTTGGGCAACCTTTCATATCTGGTCATTAGGGGAACAAAAACTCTGGCCCAAACACAAGATCTTTGCGACCAATTGACATCCACTGCATGGAATAAAGAGAACTCTAATGGGGATGGGTTCAAGCACATATATGATTGCTGTCATCAAGAATAGATTCTTTTAAGGGAAATTTGGGATGTGATTAATTAAATGAGGGTGAAATTTATCAGCATTGTATCCTAGTTATTCTTCAAGAGCCTGCTCTATAAGGAGATTTTGTCCATGCAACATCTCATAATTTCCTTGTTGATCTCTTTTATTTTTAATGTCACACTGAAACATAATAAAAAGCTTTTAAATGATCATGTCATCAGTCTTGGGAACACAACATATGATGGTTACATGCTTGAATGGAATCATGGTCAAAGCACCTTGCGACCAATTAGATATGCATGGAAACGTATCTTGGGTTGTGAGAAATCTCTCTGCCTATAAATATGTAAGATAAATCATATATGATGGCAATGAATTGGAATAATGGTGATTAATTATATTTTCCCAAGAGTCTTGCATGAAGAGATTGAGAGTAGATATGAGCCGAGGATGACTTGCCAGTATTTGCTGGTATGTATCTGTCTGGGAGGTCATGCTCAGTTCTTCTTTGCTCTCTTTTTTGTCATGTAAGACTCAAGGACCAAAACCAAATGACTATGCATGGGCTCATGAATGAACAGGCGTTTTGGCTAATTTTGAGAGGGAGAACGAGAGAAAGAGAGAGGATCCTACAAGAAGAAGAGCTTAATTTTAACTTATTTAGCATAGATTTTGTTAGACTTTGCAGACTGTTATCTTGTATGTAAGCTTCAAATCTACAAACAATGGAGCTGGAAATCTTAAGAAGATGAAAGGTTCAAGAGAAAGAGATTTAAGAGAGAGAGACCTTGTAGAAGAATCAAAATGAGATGCTTGCTTTCATTCACGCGCACACACACTGTGCATATGAAACCATTGGGAATAGCATATTCCCTCATTACATCATTCAAATCTAGCCATCCATTTATCTACCCTATAAGATAGTGACATATGGCATAAACTATCACTTACTCTAAGATTACATCTTAACTGCACACCTAGACTATAATCCAAGGGCTGGCATTTAAACTAAATTCAACTCTTAGTTCTTATAACATTTCAGCATATACACTTATAACTAACACTCCCTTCTAAGTGTTGCGCTGAAACTACTCCTAGAGCTTTCCTCAGGAATTCAAATTGATCCCTTGCTAAAGCTTTGGTAAAGATGCCTACTATCTGTTCTTCAGTTTTGTAGTATAGCATATCAATCTCACCATCTTGAAGTGCATCTCGGATGAAATGAAATCTTCGATTGATATGTCTGGTTTTGTGATGATGAACTAGATTCTTTGATATGGCAATGGTTGAAGTGTTATCACACAGCAGCTGAGTTGGTTCTGCTTGCTCTTCTCCAAAATCAGAAAGCACAAATCTCAGCCAAATGGCTTGTGTAGTGGCTTCTGCTGCACTAATGTATTCTGCCTCTGCAGTTGAGAGAGCAACACTGCTTTGCTTGATTGTGGCCCAAGAAAACACCCCTGAACCCATATTAAAAGCATAACCTGATGTGTTTCTCATGTCATCTTCACTTTCACTCTGCACCTTTTCCTTTCTCATAGGCAATACCATAATTCACAGTGCCTTCTATGTATCTCAGAACTCTTTTAGTTGTCCCCATATGCTTCTTGGTAAGATTATGCATGAACCTAGCAAATAAGCTTGCTGCAAACATGATATCTGGCCTAGTTGCAGTTAAATATAGCAAACTCCCCACCATTTTCCTATACGAAGTCTCATATGCCAGATCACTTCCATCTACTCTTGAAAGCTTCTCATTTACAGCTAATGATGTTGCAACATATTTACAATCCTTGAGCCCAAATTGTTCAAGTAAAGTCTTTGCATACTTCTTCTGATGCAAGAAAATACAAGTATCTGTCTGCAATACTCCAAGGCCAAGAAAATGGTGAAGCAACCTTAGATCAGTCATCTCATATTGTCTCATCATCTTATTCTTCAACTCAGTCATCATTTCCTTCGAGCTTCATGTGTAGACAATGTCATCTACATATAGTGACACAATGAGAATGCCACTATGAGATGTCTTGGTATACAGTGTAGCTTCACTTGGACTTCTATGAAAACCAGCCTTTGTAAAGTAAGAGTTTATTTCTTCATACCAAGCTCTTGGAGCTTGCTTCAGACCGTATAAAGCTTTCTTAAGCCTGTACACTTTATCTTCCTTGCCTTGTATCACAAAACCAGATGGTTGCTCTACATACACCTCTTCATTCAACACTCCATTTAGAAATGTTGACTTTACATCCAAATGAAATAACTTCCAACCTTTCTATGCAACAAGGGCCACCAAGGTCCTTACAGTATCAAGTCTTGCCACTGGAGCAAAGGTCTCATTAAAATCTATTCCAGGTTTCTGAGAATAGTCCTTTGCAACCAACTGTGCTTTGTTTTTCTGCACAGATCCCTCCATATTCAATTTAGTCTTATAGACCCATTTGACTCCAATGATTGGTTTATCAAATGGTCTATCAACCAACTCCCAAGTGTTATTCTTCTCAATCATGGTAATTTCATATTCCATAGCCTTCCTCCATGATTCATCTTTAGCAGCTTCTTCAAAATTTTCTGGTTCTATAATGCACAGATTGCACTTCTCATACACTTCTGCAATACTTTTGTACTTGAGATGAGTGTGATCAATATCATGTGGATCTGTCATCCTTTCTTGATTACATATTTCAGTGCTTGAGTTAGGCATTTCACTTACTTCATATTGTGCTTCAGAATCACAAGAACTCCCTTCATGCCCTTGTTCTCCTTCTGATACTTCAGTAATCTGAATACTCACACTTCTTTCCTTCTGTGCATTCTAATCCCAACATGCATCTTCATTGAATACAACATCTCTGGAAACAATCACTTTCCCATTTTCAATGTTATATAGTCTATATCCATTCTCACAACTACCATACCCCAATAAAATGCACCTTTTGCTTGCCAAATCCAATTTCTGTCTCTGTTGATTTGTCACATGAGAGTAACACAATGAACCAAACACCTTTAGATGCTTAATTCCTGGTTTCCTCCTACTGTATGCTTGAAAAGGTGTTTTCTTAATCATGGCTTTGGTTGGACATCTATTCAGAATATACATAGAGGTATTGATTGCCTCAGCCCAAAATTCAAGTAGAATTTTCTTCTCTAACATAAGACACTCAACCATTTCCACAATAGTTCTGTTCTTTCTCTCTACCATACCATTTTGCTGAGGTGTGTATGGAGTGGTGAGTTGTCTTTCCATGCCTACATCCTTATAGAATCTGTCGAACTCCACTGAAGTGTACTCTCCTCCTCAATCACTTCTAAGCTTCTTCAGCTTACAACCACTTTGCAACTCCACAGTAGCTTTGAATCTTTTAAACACACTAAGAACTTTAGACTTGTGTCTTAAAAAATAGACCCAACACATCCTTGTGCAGTCATCTATGAAAGTAAGAAAATATCGATTCCCAGCCTTTGTAGTTGTCTGCATTGGACCATAAATGTCACTGTTTATAAGCTCTAGTAGTAGCTTCCCTTGGAAATGCCTCTCTGCATTGTTTACCTAGAACACAACCTTCACACACTCCTTTAACTGCTTTGATTTCTGGTAATCCTACCACCATTTCTTGTTCATGCATCAACTTCAAACTGCTCATGTTCAAGTGTCCCAATCTTCTGTGCCACATAGTAGTAAAGTGGCATACACTCGCCTTGTAGGCAATGTGTATTCCAAACTGAAACTTCATTGGAAAACTTCGATTTCCTCTCATTTGCACTCTTGCAACCATGTTGGAATATGAACTGTCATCATAGATTTCCACCTTGTGATCTCCAAACACCAAGTAGTAGCCATGCTCCATCATTTAATCCACACTGAGCAAATTTTCTTTCAGTCCAGGCACAAGCATAACCTTCTTGATGTATCGCTTGCCTATTTTGGTTTCAACCACAAGATTCCCTTTACCAATCACTTCAAAAAGTTGTCCAGTACCCATTTCAACCTTTGCAATCACATTCTTGTCAATATCAACGAGTAGATCCTCTCTACCTGTCATATGATTACTACATCCACTATCTACATACCATACATCATCATATCCTTTTACACTAGTATTAGTTTTATTACTAGCATAAAACATAATTTGTGTATATTCTACCTGAGTGGTATAATTGAGTTGTTGCATTGTTTTCTTACTAATGCAGTCCCTTGCAAGGTAACCAAACTTGTCACAGTTGTAGCACTTTGGCTTGCCCTTCAATCAACACTCACCGAAATGCAATTTTCCACAGTGCTTGCAAGGATTTCTAGCACCATCAGTAGAGTTGTTATCCCACTTTTTACCTTTTGCCTTCCAATTCTTCTGGTGCTTAGCGTTTTGATTTTCAGTGACCTTAACTAGTTTGGGATTCACACTAAGACTAGAAAATGCTCTCTCAGTTTTGTTTTCATAATGCATATCTAGCCTTAACTCAAAACTCTTCAAAGAGGCTACCACTTCTTGTACCTCAATCACATCCAAATCCTTCGAATGCTCAATAACAAAACAAATGGAGTCATAAGCTGATGGCAAACTAATTAACAACTTTTGAACAACCTTTTCTCGAGATAATTCCTCTCCATAGGTCCACATTTGATTTATCAAATCAAACAGTTTTGTAAAATAAACAGAAAGTGATTCATCATCTCTCATTCTTGTATATTCAAAATCCCTACGGAAGACCTTGTAATTTAACACTTCTAACCTATTTATCACCATGGTATTCTTGTTGTAGAATGTTCCATGCGCCTTTTGAGGTTTCTTCATGAGAAATTCTAGGAAATATATCTCATCTGAAACTGCTCCTTGAATCAATCATAGAGTCGTAGCATCCTTCTTGAGTACCTCTGTGAGAGTCATCATCCCAACACCACTTGATTCTTCCTTTTCTTTCTTCTTTGCATCGAATTCATCAGCCTTCTTTAAATCTGTGTTGTCAAACCCTTTTTCAACCAAATCCCACAACCCATGAGATTTGAATATGATTTTCATCCTTATACTCCAAAATTCATAGTTATCGCTGTTGAAGATCGGCGCTCTCAACTCGCCACTACCTAACCCAGCCATGTTAGACTCAGATCACAAAAACTTGAGCTCAATTTTAATTTTCTCGGTAGCTCTTTCACATATCCAAACACCCAGTATCAGTTGATCCAACCAAGCTCTGTGGCCATGTTAGACTTTGCAAACCCTAGACTTTGCAAACTTTTTAACAACCTTTTCTCGAGATAATTCCTCTCCATAGGTCCGCATTTGATTTATTAAATCAAACAATTTTGTAAGATAAACAGAAAGTGATTCATCATCTCTCATTCTTGTATATTCAAAATCCCTACGAAGACCTTGTAATTTAACACTTTTAACATGTTTATCACCATGGTATTCTTGTTGTAGAATGTTCCATGCGCCTTTTGAGGTTTCTTCATGAGAAATTCTAGGAAATATATCTCATCTGAAACTGCTCCCTGAATCAATCATATAGCCTTAGCATCCTTCTTGAGTACCTCTGTGAGAGTCATCTTCCCAGCACCACTTGATTCTTCTTTTTCTTTCTTCTTTGCATCGAATTCATCAACCTTCTTCAAATATGTGTTGTCGAACCCTTTTTCAACCAAATCCCACAACCCATGAGACTTGAATATGATTTTCATCCTTATACTCCAAAATTCATAGTTATCGCTGTTGAAGATCGGCGCTCTCAACTCACCACTACCTAACCCAGCCATGTTAGACTCAGATCATAAAAACTTGAGCTCAATTTTGAGTTTCTCGGTAACTCTTTCACATATCCAAATGCCCAGTATCAGTTGATCCAACCAGGCTCTGTGGCCATAGTAGACTTTGCAAACCCTAGACTTTGCAAACTTTTGAACAACCTTTTCTCGAGATAATCCCTCTCCATAGGTCCGCATTTGATTTATTAAATCAAACAGTTTTGTAAGATAAACAGAAAGTGATTCATCATCTCTCATTCTTGTATATTCAAAATCCCTATGAAGACCTTGTAATTTAACACTTCTAACCTGTTTATCACCATGGTATTCTTGTTGTAGAATGTACCATGCGCCTTTTGAGATTTCTTCATGAGAAATTCTAGGAAATATATCTCATCTGAAACTGCTCCCTGAATCAATCCTAGAGCCTTAGCATCCTTCTTGAGTACCTCTGTGAGAGTCATCTTTCCAGCACCACTTGATTCTTCTTTTTCTTTCTTCTTTTTCTTTCCAAGAGCCTTAGCATCCTTCTTGAGTACCTCTGTGAGAGTCATCTTCCCAGCACCACTTGATTCTTCTTTTTCTTTCTTCTTTGCATCGGATTCATCAGCCTTCTTTAAATCTGTGCTGTCAAACCCTTTTTCAACCAAATCCCACAACCCATGAGACTCGAATATGATTTTCATCCTTATACTCCAAAATTCATAATTATCGTTGTTGAAGATCGGCACTCTCAACTCGCCACTACCTAACCCAGCCATGTTAAACTCAAATCACAAAAACTTGAGCTCAATTTTGAGTTTCTCAATAGCTCTTTCACATATCCAAACGCCCAATATTAGTTGATCCAACCAGGCTTTGTGGCCATGTTAGACTTTGCAAACTGTTATCTTGTATGTAAGCTTCAAATCTACAAACAATGGAGTTGGAAATCTTAAGAAGATGAAAGGTTCAAAAGAAAGAGATTTCAAAGAGAGAGAGCTTGTAAAAAAAAGCAAAATGAGGTGCTTGCTTTCATTCACGCACACACTGTGCATATGAAATCGTTGGGAATAGCATATTCCCTCATTACATCATTCAAATCTAGCCATCCATTCATCTACCCTCTAAGATAGTGACATATGACATAAACTATCACTTACTCTAAGATTACATCTTAGCTGCACACCTGGACTATAATCCAAGGGCTGACATTTAAACTAAATTCAACTCTTAGTTCTTATAACATTTCAGCATATACACTTATAAACTAACATATTTTTCATTTAGAAATTTTTGCTCTAAATTTTAGTGTGTCTCTTGATTGATAGATATCAACCATCTTAGGACTCTTTCTCCCTTATCTATGACTTGTGTGCGTATTAAATGCTAGAGACATCATACTATTATATCATATATATTAGGTTTGCTATATATTTTAGTGTGTATCTCGGTCAATTGACGTCAACCATCCTATAGGACATCATATTGTTGATATTGGGCTTACCTTCTTAGCGCATGCCTCCATGCCTCTCTCATTGGACTGATGCTATGTTGGATAATTTGTTGATACAAAGTCTATGAAAATGACTATGGAAGAAGTGTTTATGAGGAATGATAATGGGAAGATAAAAGATCTTTCAGACTTTATTTATCCCTCATAACTTGGGTGAAAAGGGATACGCAAATAAGTCTTGTGGATACAATGAAGCTCAACCTATAGATGTGTTGTTTGTCAATGAGTTGCACATTCGAAGACAATCCCAAACACACATTAGAATTGACAAGGAAACTCAAGATTCCTAGAGATTATATCCTGCAAAATATAATCTCTAGATGTTTTATCTTTTGTAACTAGATGGAGAAGAGTTGCGATTGAATTGGATGATTATTTCATATATTGTTGCAGAGAAACCTTCTCTATTTATAGAGGAGTTTGAATCTTTTCAGAATAGGTATCACGCCTATTTGAATTCATGTATCTCTTGGATAACATCTCTTCATCAAGAGGTACTACTTCATATGGGACACCTCTTTCATGTTAATAATGTGTCTTTTACTTTAAATTCATTTATATGAAGTGTTTCTAAAGTTCATATATAATTTCCAAATGTTTTGGCATCCCGAGATACATCCAAAGACTAAAAATGTACGTCAAAATCATTTTAGCGAGGTCGTCTGCACTTCTATTTTGAAAAACCTTCAACACGCTATGCATCGCATTTTTGGGTTGAAGTCTTCTCTCGAAGGTTGTTTGATAAATAGTATGATTTTCTTAAGGCCATATAATCAACTTCAATTTTACTCCACTAGATGTGTTTTCCTTGGTATATTTTAAATGAACAAAGTCATGTTGTTTAAATTTTTCAACGAATGGGATTTTTCTGTCACAACATGTTTTATTTGATGAAAGATGTTTTCTATTTTAAAAAAACACCAAGGTTAGCTCATGTCAACATGCTCTTCCAACCTCATCTACAACTCAACGTGCGCCTAGCCAACCTCAAACTGATTGGCCTATTCTCCACCCAAAGCTATCTCTCATACCTAGTCCGTTACGGGTAGGGGTGACAATTTTCGATACGACCCAATACATGACTTAAAACCCGTATGAAAAATTAGCGGGTCAACCATCACGATTAAGATTATGAGTAAAATTTGAATCAACCAATCATGAAACGTTTAATAAATAGGTGAGTTTTGGGTCAACTTGCCGACCCGCAAAATGACCTACTTGACACATTTACTATTTAATTTTTAATTTTTATTAATAATAATAAATATGTGGTATGCATATATCAACATATTCTATTCTCTTCCACCGTGCATCCTAGGGTTGTTGATTTCAACTCACCCAAATGAAAGAGTTATTTACACAAACACCCTTGAGGTTTTCGGCTTTGTCATAAAACTCACTGAAGTTTCAAAAATTACACGAACACCTCCTAAGATTTTAAATTATTTTCACAAACTCCCTTTCATTGCCTTTGAGATTAGATTGCATATACATTCATTCAGGTTAATTTTGTCATTTGCATAAGTATTTTTTCAATGAAATCATCAATTTTTGGACGAACAATCAACGAAAATGGATTTTGTGCGAATCCAACACAACACGACACAACCCAATGCCAGTCCTAGTTATGGGTTTATTAAACGTGGTTTAATACCATAAAGAAAGTAGGTTCCTCTAAGAATCAATTGGCAATGTAAGGAGTAACCCAACTTTATAAGCCCTTCTAAAATTTGTTTACTTCGCAATGTGGGATCTTTCTTCACATCCTACACTATTCTGACGCTGATTACGAGGAATCTTGCGCGTTCCACTGGATGTTTTGGAATGATGCGTTTTCCTATCGAGCATTGAGGAAGAATATCTGCACGACTGTTGACATACGATGGTTTGGAGCTCAGTTAATTTCGTGACTTGAAAATTCCTCTTTATTGTGTCAGATTGTCGTTTACATATGCAAGGCCTATAATTGATTGACATATAAGAAAGCTTCAGTTGATTGACATATAAGAAAGCTTCATTAGATTTTCTGATACTACAAAATTTATTAAAAGTGTTGAAATTAATACACATTTGTGCTAAAAAAAAATATATAAAAATCAAGAAGCTTGAACATGATTGATAGACATGTTTGAGAAATGTGTGGAGAAATCTAGAATGCTTTGAGATGAGCCTAAACTATTGGAGAAGGTTATATAGGTCGACAAAACCAATGTGAAAAATGAAGATTATTCTAGAGAAAGCCACACATCTGTGGCTGAAAATGACTTTGGAAAAGTCGGTTACTGTGCAACCGACTTTTCCAAAAAACTGCTGACTTTAGAATCCCTATATAGAAGCTAGCAGCCTACTTATGTAATAATCAACTAAGAAAAACTGAAAACTGCAGTTGTCCAACTCTAGCCATCGTCCAACTCTAGTGTTAAAGCCTTGTACCTTCCCTATTTCAATCAATAAAATAAATACCGTGCTACTCTTTCAAAAACTTTTCTATTCCACATCAAGCTATTGTCCTAAACACTACCAACCATTATCTAAACCCTTTCTCCCTCGAACTATCAAAAAGCTCCATGGCTCTCTAGAAATCTCGTGGCGGAGCCTGGTTAGTGTTCGAGTATTGGGCCTACTTAAAATGTCGTCTACACACCATTACTCAACTACAAGATAGATAATATTTTGGGAGATTCACTATTATACCCAATATAGTAGCCCAAATTATGTATATATAAAAATAAAATAAAATAAATCATATATGAAATGGACTTTAGAAACACACTTAAAGTCCATTTACAGCATAACAAAGACTTTTAACTTCTTTTAAATTACAAAACTGCCATTGATTTCTTAAAACAAACCCAACCTCAAAACCTCATTAAAAAAAAACCCCAAAACACTCAAGAGGGCATCAAAGTAATTTAATGATCAAAATTAAATTCAATAGGGTCAATTGTCATTTTTTGGATTTGTTTATAGAAATTAAATGGTGTAGGGTTTGTCTATATTATTAGTGCTAAGAATAAGTATATGACTAAATATCTCTAATATTTTTGCATCACAAGACTAGGCCACGTTATGGGAAATGTATGAAAATAACTAATCAGCTTGAGTGGGGTTTGGAAACTGGATATTTACTATTGTGATGGATATATATTGTGATGGATATATAATTTTTATTAATAATAATAAATATGTGGTATGCATATATCGACATATTCTATTCTCTTCCACCGTGCGTCCTAGGGTTGTTGATTTCAACTCACCCAAATGAAAGAGTTATTTACACAAACACCCTTGAGGTTTTCGGCTTTGTCATAAAACTCACTGAGGTTTCAGAAATTACACGAACACCTCCTAAGATTTTAAATTATTTTCACAAACTCCCTTTCATTGCCTTTGAGATTAGATTGCATATACATTCATTCAGGTTAATTTTGTCATTTGCATAAGTATTTTTTCAATGAAATCATCAATTTTTGGACGAACAATCAACGAAAATGGATTTTGTGTGAATCCAACACGACACAGCACGACCCATTGCCAGTCCTAGTTATGGGTTTATTAAACGTGGTTTAATATCATAAAGAAAGTAGGTTCCTCTAAGAATCAATTGGCAATGTAAGGAGTAACCCAACTTTATAAGCCCTTCTAAAATTTGTTTATTTCGCAATATGGGATCTTTCTTCACATCCTACGCTATTCTGACGCTGATTACCAGGAATCTTGTGCGTTCCACTGGATGTTTTGGAATGATGCGTTTTCCTGTCGAGCATTGAGGAAGAATATCTGCATGGCTGTTGATATACGATGGTTTGGAGCTCTGTTAATAGATTCCTCTTTATTGTGTCAGATTGTCGTTTACATATGCAAGGCCTATAATTGATTGACATATAAGAAAGCTTCAGTTGATTGAAATATAAGAAAGCTTCATTAGATTTTCTGATACTACAAAATTTATTATAAGTGTTGAAATTAATACACATTTGTGCTAAAAAAATATATAAAAATCAAGAAGCTTGAACATGATTGATAGACATGTTCGAGAAATGTGTGGAGAAATCTAGAATGCTTTGAGATAAGCCTAAACTATTGGAGAAGCTTATATAGGTCGACAAAACCAATGTGAAAAATGAAGATTATTTTAGAGAAAGCCACACATCTGTGGTTGAAAATGACTTTGGAAAAGTCGGTTACTGTGCAACCAACTTTTCCAAAAAATTGCTGACTTTAGCATCCCTATATAGAAGCTAGCAGCCTACTTATGTAATAATCAACTAAGAAAAACTGAAAACTGCAGTTGTCCAACTCTAGCCATCGTCCAACTCTAGTGTTAAAGCCTTGTACCTTCCCTATTTCAATCAATAAAATAAATACCATGCTACTCTTTCAAAAACTTTTCAATTCCACATCAAGCTATTGTCCTAAACACTACCAACCATTATCTAAACCCTTTCTCCCTCGAACTATCAAAAAGCTCCATGGCTCTCTAGAAATCTCGTGGTGGAGCCAGGTTAGTGTTCGAGTATTTGGCCTACTTAAAATGTCGTCTACACACAATTACTCAACTACAAGATAGATAATATTTTGAGAGATTCACTATTATACCCAATATAGTAGCCCAAATTATATATATATATATATATAAATAAAAATAAAAATACCCTATATGAAATGGATTTTAGAAACACACCTAAAGTCCATTTACAGCATAACAAAGACTTTTAACTTCTTTTAAATTACAAAACTGCCATTGATTTCTTAAAACAAACCCAACCTCAAAACCTCATAAAAAAAAACCCCAAAACACTCAAGAGGGCATCAAAGTAATTTAATGATCGAAATTAAATTCAATAGGGTCAATTGTCGTTTTTTGGATTTGTTTATAGAAATTAAATGGTGTAGGGTTTGTCTATATTATTAGTGCTAAGAATAGGTATATGACTAAATATCTCTAATATTTTTGCATCACAAGACTGGGCCACGTTATGGGAGATGTATGAAAATAACTGATCAGCTTGAGTGGGGTTTGGAAACTGGATATTTACTATTGTGATGGATATATATTTTCATCACGTGCTTAAAGAGTGAGGAAAAAGTCAGGACCCTCTCATATGATAAAAAACCCTACAAGTTTCTATATCCCCTCATAATTCAGTCATTTTGGTTCTGAGTGTTTGAGCGTGGTCAAAAATAATCCTTCCATTCAGCAGAAAAGAGGGAAACAGTGAGTTTTAATTCCATGGATACCAAAGCCATCATCGCATCCAAACCTGCCAATAATATTAATGCCATTTTTGACTTCTCCTCATGCAATGGCACTCAAAACCCAAGTACTCTTGGTCATCACCTTGCTCGCAGACTTGTTCAGATAGGAATTACAGATGTGTTCACTGTTCCGGGTGACTTCAACCTCAGCCTTCTCGACGGTCTTATAGCCGAGCCGGAGCTCAACCTCATCGGTTGCTGCAATGAGCTGAATGCAGGCTATGCCGCCGATGGCTACGCCAGGTCCCGTGGCGTGAGCGCTTGCGTTGTCACTTTTACTGTGGGTGGCCTTAGTGTTATTAATGCCATTGCTGGGGCTTACAGTGAAAATCTCGCTGTTATTTGCATTGTTGGTGGTCCTAATTCGAATGATTATGGCAGTAACCGAATTCTCCACCACACCATTGGATTGGCTGACTTCAGCCAAGAGCTCAGATGCTTCCAAACTGTTACTTGCCACCAGGTTAGCCATGCCTTACGACAAATCATTCATGCATATTCAAACTAACATTCAAACACAAAATGATATCCATTGATGTTACGAATGCATAATCTCTAAATGTAGAGGTTCGAGATCTCCTCTCCAAATACTCAATATATATAAGTTTCTAGCCCAAGGACAGTTTTGATTTAGTGGGAAATGAGATCAACTTGTACCCAAAAAATTCCTATAAAAATCATCACCAGAAAAGAAGTTAAATAAAATCCTTATTTTCTGTTTTTTATTATTTATATTTTACATTAGAGGGAATGGATGTCTGGTCCTTTAAACCCAAAGTGACTTACCTATTAAATTTTGTAAGTATACAGCTAACCAGACCCACAACACCCACTCACTTAGCTTTGGACATGAAACCTCTAAGACCCCTCCACAACTGAAATGTATCAACAAACATTTTCCACTTAGTTTTGGTGTTTTTCTAACATTTGATAACTATACAACCGAGTAGACAACACATATTAGGTGACGTGGGAGCACGTGTGGCCGTTGGGCCTAACACGTGAAGCCTTGCTCTAATATCATGAAGGAAGTTAAGGTTCCACCCCAAAACCAATTGGCAATGCTGGGAGTAACTCAACTCCTTATAAGTCCTTGCAAGATTTTCAAACTTTCCAATGTGGGGCTTTTTACCTTCACATTCTCACACGCCCCTGCACGTGTGGCGAAATTTCAAGCCTAACACATATAGGGTGACGTGAAGCACGTGTGGCAGTTAGGCTTTTCACACATAGGCAACCCACTCTAATACCATGAAGAAAGTTGAGGTTCCACCTCAAAACCAATTGGCCATGAGGGGAGTAGCCCAACTCCTTATAAACCCAGACTAGATCCCTTAACTTTTCAATGTGAGACAAATACTCTCAACACATAGGCCACGGTATTCACTTTCATGACTTAAGACCACAGACTTTCCTTTTGTTGTATGAGTCTCCCTCGTTAGGATAGCTTGGTTCATGAGAGAGTTTTTAATCTTACGTCCACAAGTCCAGGCTAGAGTTCAAGTTATGTTAAAGCGTATTCTTGTGTCTTTTCTACTTTAGGTAATATATATGGAGTTCATGCCCAATAATAAAATAACCCGTCTTAAACAGAACAAATAAGATCAAATATCCTAACATAACCTATTACTGTGGTATATTGAAGGGATCATTCCTCAATGCAGCTTTAGGCATATTATTAGTTACTTATGCAGCTGTTCCTCCCAAAATAGTTCTCATGATGCTTGAACTGTTTCTATACTAATTTCTGTTGATGAAGAATGTATAATTGAGTGGTTCCAATACTAATATAAGAGCTAGACCCCTTTTATAAACCCCGTACCCCCTGAGTGTGCATGTTGTTAAGTTGGAGACAGTAGGTTGGACCAATTAGTAGCGGACAACTCATCCGTCTGTTTCTAGTCTTAAAAATTTATTTTGCTAAGAATTTCGCTCTGGTGTAAGAAGGAAATTAAAGAGCGTGTGGAAGTAATTGATTTTTGTATTTTTGGTACCCTGATTCCGGACTCTCATCTCTCAATTTCTGATATAATAACATGCACCCTGTTATTTATTTAGGCTGTTGTGAAGGACTTGGAAGATGCACAGTTGCAGATAGATGAAGCTATTGCAGTTGCTTTGAAAGAAAGCAAGCCTGTTTACATCTGCATAAGCTGTAACTTACCAGATATTCCTCATCCATCCTTTCCTCAAGAGCCTGCTCCATTCTTCTTAACTCCCAAGTAATTTTTCTGACTTCTTTAGACAGTAAATTATTCAAGGTATTCAAATACTAAATATTAGTACTTTAACCTATTATTATTGTTTTTCTTTTTCCTTTTTCAGACTGACTAACCAAGAAGGCCTGGAGATTGCAGTGGAGGCAACAGCAAAGTACTTGAACAAGGCTGTGAAACCAGTTATTGTTTCTGGGCCTCTTCTTAGAGTTGCAAAGGCCTGTAATTCCCTTATTGAGTTGGCAGATGCTTGTGGTTATGCCATGGCGGTCATGCCCTCAGCAAAAGGCCTTATACCAGAGAACCATCCAAATTTCATTGGGACTTACTGGGGTGTAGCAAGCACCCCTTTCTGCGCAGAAGTTGTCGAATCAGCTGACGCTTACCTCTTTGCCGGAGCTATATTTGACGAACTAAATACTGCCGGGTTTTCACTTCATGTCAAAATGCAGAAGGCGGTGATCATACAGTCTCAGAGTGTAGTTATTGCAAATGGACCAAGATTTGGGGGCATTCAAATGAGGGACGTTCTCAAAGCACTTGCAAGGCGGCTCGAGTACAATTCAACTGCTTACAAGAACTACAGCCGGATGCATGTCTCAGAGGGCCTTCCTTCTCAATGTGATCCCAAGGAGAATCTGAAAGTCAGCATTCTTTTCAAAAACATACAAAACATGTTGTCAAGTAACACCGCAGTGATTGCAGAAACAGGAGACTCGTGGTTTAATTGCCAGAAGCTGAAACTCCCACAAGGATGCGGGTAAGCAAATTGAATATGCATTGACTTGTTCTGCAATTAATTTAGAATATATAATGTGGAGATTGAAAATGGATCTGCAGTTATGAGTGTCAAATAAATTATGGATCGATCGGTTGGTCAGTTGGTGCAACTCTAGGATATGCACAGGCTGCATCCAATAAGAGACTAATTAGTTGTATTGGTGATGGGAGCTTCCAGGTATAATTATTCTAACTTGGTTTTCTTTAATTTTCAATAAAGCCCTTCTGTTTTTCTTCACTTTGTTACTAGACTAGATGCCATTGTACTCAAGCACATTATATATTTTACAGATGACGGCACAAGATGTGTCGACTATGCTGCGATGTGGACAACGAAATATCATATTTTTACTTAACAATGGCGGATACACGACAGAAGAACAGTTCCATGTTGGGCCTTACAATGTAATCAAGAACTGGAACTACGCTGCCTTGGTTGATGCTATTCACAATGGGGAAGGCAAGTGCTGGACCACCAAGGTGAGACATGACATGATAACTGCATTTTCTTAATTAAGTACTACTCAACTGGTAAATAGAAACAAGATCCTATAGGTTAAATTTCTTCAATTTATATTCTTTTAATTTTTAGTTCTATTTGTTTGTAGGTTCATTGTGAGGAGGAGCTTGTTGAAGCAATTAAGACGGTGACCGAGGAAAAAGAGGAATGCTTGTGTTTGATAGAGGTTGTTTTACACATGGATGACACAAGCAAGGAGCTAATTCAGTTTGCTTGTAGACTAACTGCCAGAGGCCGCCCACAAAAACCATGATTAAATTAACTTGCAACTATAACTACTTGAAAACTAAGCTTTCTTTTTCCCCCTTTGAAGAATTAAACTAATGAACTCGAGATGTAATCGGTTTGTTAATGATGATGCCCTGTGCTCTGGCTTATCTTCAAATTTTTTAAGATGGATTTATTTTGCAGCAGCAGGCAACATATTATATATGTTATAAGATATACATGTGTGTTATAAATCTTAGTTGGCAGGTGTTACCAGGAATATGCAATTAGCTTGCAATTGGAAGCAAGGGGAATTTAAGGGCTCTGACGGGTATGCAGGGCGGCCCTTTCCTATTATCTATGGTCTTTTTCTGCATATAATCCCCCTCTTCTAACTACAGGCTAGTGCATGGAAGTACTGTAGGCAGATAAGTCTAGGCCTGGCCCATGCGAAGGAGAGGAGGATTGTGGTTAAAATACGGGGAAGGAAGCCAACAAAAGGCCATAAAAACAGACAAGTTATAGCTCAATTGTGTGCACAAGTGTTGAAGTTCATAACCTATGACCCAATTATCTGTTTGCTTAAACATTTGTTTTTCAAAATTTTCAATTGATAACTGGTACCGTCTTCTTAAACATGTTCTTCGAAACCATACCATTCCAGAGTAAAGGAATGGGTCAACAATGAAGAGATGCAATGAGATTGTGGAAATCAGAGAAGGGGTATGCCATCAACAAATAAACATAGAAGAAGCAAACATCCTTTTGTAGACAGTTTTAGCACAAAAATCAACTAATCCCACGTCTGGATGTTTTTTCTTTCTTCTTCTTTGATCTTTTGAGGAGGGAAAACCGAACTTGAAACTTCTTCCAACAATTTGAAAGGGAAACACTACCACTAGACCAACAACAGTTGATTTCGCAATGTTGGGTTCGATATAGTTTGGGCCATTTGGTTTTCTTTCCACTTCTAGACTAATCTTATAACTATTTGGTTGGGGAAACAAAATTCAATTTCGGTTTTCCTATCTTATTAAAAACCCTGTATTTGTCATGCCCCAAGATTTATAAGCTAACAAATAGCGACAACCACCACACCTAATTAGTTTAGAAGTGGCACTAAATTATGCTTAGAGCCAAAGTCTCTTCACACCTAATTACCCGCCAAATCTCTTTTGAAAAAAGCCACACACACCTCAATCCCCACAACCCAAATCAATCCCCTTCTCTCTCCCGAAAGCTCTTATACCTCCTGAAACAATGTGTATCCACCAAAGAGTTGAAACAAATTCACACCCAAATGCTCATAAACTCCATACATAAACCCAACTTCCTCCTCCCCAAAATCATTGACCACAAAGACTTCTCCTATGCCTCCATGCTCTTCTCCCACATCCCGGAACCCAACGACTACGCTTTCAACGTCATGATCCGTGGCCTTACCACCACATGGCATAAATACCAACTTACTCTTGAATTCTATTACCAAATGAAGTCTTTGTGTCTGATGCCCAATAATTTTACGTACCCTTTTGTGTTCATTGCGTGCGCGAATTTGGTTGAGTTGAATCATGGGCGTGCAGCCCATTCGTCGGTGTTTAAGACTGGATTGGATAAGGATGGACATGTGACTCACTCTTTGATTACCATGTATGCTAGGTGTGGTAAATTGGGTTTTGCACGGAAGGTGTTTGATGAAATTTGTCAAAGGGACTTGGTTTCATGGAATTCGATGATTTCCGGGTATTCCAAAATGGGGTATGCGGGTGATGCTGTGCGGTTGTTTCAGGAAATGAGGGATGAGGGGTTTGAGCCTGATGAAATGAGCTTGGTGAGCATTCTTGGAGCGTGCGGGGACCTGGGTGATTTGAGTTTGGGGAGGTGGGTGGAGAGTTTTGTTGTTGAGAATAAGTTGGAGCTAAATTCATATGTTGGGTCTGCGTTAATTGGTATGTATGGAAAGTGTGGTGATTTGTCCTCGGCGAGGAGGGTCTTTGATAGTATGAAGAAAAAGGATCGAGTCACCTGGAATGCCATGATAACAGGGCAAGTAACTCTCCCTCATGTACAATCTTGTTTATATTTCTTGTTTACATTCCCTTGCTGCAGGCCTGCAAATTCAATTTGTGGATATGATGGGGTCAGAGCGCACAGGGGAGAATCGTGCTATCTGTGTTAAATAATTTGAATGTTAAGTTTTGATGGTTAAAAATTAAAAAGGGAATATAACATTTTACAGATTGAACAAGGCTGAGGTTTGGAAGTCAACTGGGTTGTAACAATGTTCAGGGTAGAAAGAGACTAGGGTTATGTAAAGTTGAGAATTTGACTCTAAATATTAGAAAGGAATGTGGTATCTGAAAACGAAATGTAGCAGCATTGGGATTTTATGCAAGGAAGAAATAGAAAATAGAACCTTTCAGCGCCTCACACCTAGATGCCTTACACCTAGTGCTAGGTTATATCTGGCACTTACTAGATCATGAACCATGAGTATTGCCTCGTATTTTGATATTTGGGAAATGTCTTTAGATTATCATATCATGGAAATTCAAGGAATAAAGACAGACGGATATTTTCGTTAAATAAAACTAGTACTTACATTTGGTTGTATCATTAGTTTGGAACAAATTGTGGTAGATTGATTTGGGAACACTTGCTTCTACTTCTTTTTCATGGAAAAATGAACTATATAAGGGTTTTGAGGTTCCTTCTGGTTGAAAATTTTCTTCCACGGGAATGCAGCTTTTGAGAAGGTGGCTGGCTCATTTTGAAAACTGTTATCACTTACCAGCATTTTGGTTTAATGATAAACACAATAGTAACGACAATTATATTCATGATGGTGTTCAATTTGGTACTGCATATGCCCACCTTTCGCAGTACTTTAATAATTCCATTTACCAAAATATTTCTGCAGGTACTTTTATTGCTCACAAAAGTTTCTTATTCATCTTTTAAACAGTTGACTCTCGAGCCTGGTCAATATTCCCCTTACAGCAACTGGTTAAAGTTAAGCTGTGGTCATTAGATTCTATGGAATATCCAGTTAATTAACCAACCATTGTATTAATATTAGTATGAATCATCTTCTAGTACATATATGGAAAGTATAAATCAAGTGTCCTTTTATCGTTATTAACTATATGTATTAATTGAGTTTGATAGTATGTTTATCATCATTTTATATACATGACAGGTATGCTCAAAATGGAATGTCCGATGAAGCAATGGTGCTTTTTGATGACATGAAAGAGAGAGGTGTTAATCCTGACAAAATTACTTTGGTTGGAATGTTGTCTGCATGTGCCTCGATCGGTGCCCTAGATTTGGGGAGATGGATTGACATATATGCATCCGAAAGGGGCATACAACAGGACATTTATGTCGGCACTGCATTAATTGACATGTATGCGAAGTGTGGGAGTTTAGCCAATGCACTAAGAGTTTTTGAAGATATGCCCCAGAAAAATGAGGTCTCATGGAATACCATGATATCTGCCCTTGCTTTCCATGGGAGAGCACATGAAGCAATATCCCTATTCAAGAGCATGACAGAAGGTGCTGGGGCTACTCGGCCAAATGACATCACATTTGTGGGAGTGCTTTCTGCATGTGTACATGTTGGATTAGTGGATGAGGGCCGTCAATTTTTTAATTTGATGAGCTCGTCATTTGGGCTGGTCCCGAAAGTAGAGCATTACTCTTGCCTGGTTGACCTTTTGTCACGTGCAGGACTTGTACATGAAGCTTGGGACTTCATTAAGAAAATGCCTGAAAAACCAGATGAAGTTGTACTGGGGGCATTGCTTGGTGCCTGTAAGAAATGTAAAAATGTAGATGTCACTAAGCAGGTAGTGCAGCTGCTTCTCGAATTAGAGCCTTCAAACTCAGGAAACTATGTTATCTCATCAAAGATATACGCAAATTTAAAAATGTGGGATGAGTCAGCAAAGATGAGAGTGTTGATGAAACAGAGGGGTGTCAGCAAGACTCCTGGTTGTAGCTGGATTGGGAATGAGCATCAACTTCATGAGTTTCACTCGGGTGATGGTTCAATAGAAATTCTTCATTTACTTAAGTTATTATACGAGGATCTGAAGAATGAAGGTTACATTCCAAACATTAATTCTGTCTAGAGAAACAAGGTTCAACCACTTTCTATGCATTTGGATCTTATCAACCAAACGACAAGGTTATAATATGAGTTGCCTGCCAGGTTGGTGAATTCAAGCAATGTTCATCTGTCTTCTGGAAATTTTAGCGACCTTTTTAGGGTGTAAAATTTGTCTGATGTCTGGTCTGCGATTTATTTTTATTCAAGAATAATTCACTGATTTGTTGTACTGTTTTAACAGTAAGAATTAGGTTTAGCATTACATATGAGGGTTATTAAAACCCTTTTTCTATCACACAGTTGCTCATTGTGTTTTGGTTGTTAACTTTCAGCTTAGACTTACGGAGAAATGGATATGCTTACTGCAGCTATGGAAGATGGAATGAGACAGGCAATAAGGCATTGCATTTAAAGCTCTAAAGTGAGAATTGATGCAGTCATTTTCTTGGAGATCTTTATTTCATGTTCCTTTACCTCTTAGTTATGGAACCTTTGTTTAATACTTGCAGGTTATGTTTCCAGAATCGTTATTCTTCCCTCACAGATACTGTAGTTTAATAGGCCATGACTGAACCTAAAATGATGGTTGGTCGCAGAAATCAGCAATTGGTTGACTAGGATTTACAGGTCACTGCCCTGCAGCATTTGTACAGAGCTCTCCAAACAGATGTAATGCATGATTAAATTTCGTATTCTCATTAAATAGAAGAGGCACAAGGGAATCTTCCGAGTTTTGAGAAGCTAGCGTGGATTGACACGGTCAAAACCCTAAGCTTCGTCCTTTGAATCATAGTCATGGAGGCAGATGTCGACTACTTGATCTTAGAACCGAACTACATTCGCACTTGGGTTCTCTTTTTGCGTTTACTTACCTATTCTTTCTGTATTTTCAACCCTTGATTTACACTACATTGATTCATATTATCAACCCTTGATTAGTTTCTCAAGTCTATTTATGCATACGTAATCTCACAAATCAGAAACTTCAAATCTTGAATCCCTAAATCTCAATTCTTGACTCTCAAATGGGTATGAGTAAGCTTGGACACGGATCGGTTTGGAACGGTAGAAGGCTCTTCCGTTAACCAAATCAAAGACTTCGGTAGACCATTTCCTCTTCCGTTAATCAAACCAAATACTTCGGATCGGTTAACCTAATATTCGGTTCATATTAGTTCGATACGCCGGTAGTACCATAATAAAAACATGGGAGTTTCACTAAAACACCCAAAATGGGGTCTGAAATTATAAAAAAACCCAAGCACTATTTAAACATATAAACACACCCAAAATTCATCATTACACACACTCAAAATCCATTTATAAACACACCCAAAAAGTTGACTTTGGGGTTGATTTTTGGTGTGTTTCTATGTTTAAATAGTGCTTAGGTTTTTTTATAAATACATGTCTAAGATTGGGTTTATTTATAAATTTGTATAAAAACATACTAATAAAAATACAATTTATAATACTTTCACATAACATAAGTTCTTGAACAAATACACCAAATTATCCTTTTAAAATATAAAAATCCAATAGTCTAATTCATCCAAGTATGAAATCAAATAACTTAGTCACTATATCATTCAATATATACTCAAGATGTACTGGGAGCCGCTTGTGTTTGTTGTTTGAACATTTGAGTGTTATTTTTACTGAATTCTCTACATTTATGTAAACGATTTTGACATTTTTTTCACATTGGGTTCTTTAGTTTTTCATGCTGAATCCAACCATATAAAGAACATAAAATTTGGATCAACGGTTGGAAAGTTATAGGTAAAAAACGGAACAAAGATCGAAACTAAAAGACATATAAAATTCATAAATTCCTCTCTGACCAAAAAGTGTTACAGTACCAGGGTGATAAAGAAGTGATAGAATGATGATAAAGCAGTGATACAATGGTGATAAAGAAGTGATACATCAGTGTTAAAAGAGTGATACAAAAGGCTAATTGTATTTATCTTTGGTTTCTTGTTTTGTATTTAAATAATAGAATAAGTATAAATATCGGATCAGTACGTGTTTCCGTCGGGTTAGGAATATTGTTTCTAGTAACCAAATCAAACATCTCGGTACGGATCGGATCGGAATAATTAAAATTATAAAATAATTATTTAACCAAACCAAACCAACCAAACTGTTGGTATGGTACGGTCGGTACACGGATAATTCGGATGAGATGCCTATCCCTAGGTGTGAGGACCAACATTGTGCTCGCAGGCTGAAAGTCTAGAGGCTAGTTTGGCATTGCTGTGCTTTTAAAAAAACTACTTCTATTATGCTGCAATAATAATCTGCTGTGAAAAAAAACAGCTAGGCGTTTGGTAAACTGTATTTTAAAACTGCTGTGAATAGTTAAAGTATTTGGTAAATTTTTATCAGAAGTGCTTTTAGTGTGTATAATGACAAAGAATGACATGAAGATGAAACTGGTTATATTTTTCTTCATTCCTTTCTACTAAAAAAAAAAAAAAAAAAAAAAACCTTTCACAACCTTTTCTTTTTTTAATTTACACTTTTTTTTATCAAAAATTTAGTCTATAAAATATTATTATAATAATAAAATATACAAATATAAAAATATATATACAAAATTAAAATTAAAAACACCACCCCATCTCTCTCTCTCTCTCTCTCTCTCTCTCTCTCTCTCTCCTCTCTCTCTCTCTCTCTCTCCCCTATTCTCTTCGCCGTCACCTCAAAACACCCCAAAAAAAAAATCCAGATCAAGAATTTTAAAACTAAAAACTCAATCCAAACCTAGATCAAGAGAGCTTTGAGTTCATGGTCCTTTGCTCTATGTATGTGAGTGGATTGTAAGATTGGATTTTATTTTGGTGGGAAGCTGGTTTGATTTTCTTTGGCTGGACATGATGGAATGGGGAAGCTGGGGTTTGGATCTTTTGTGGTTGCATGTAGGGGTGGCATTTTAAACCGAAAAATCGAAAAACCGCAAAAACCAACCGACAATTTACCGCAATGAAACCACAATCGCGGTAAACCGAACCGCATTTGCGGTATTAAGAACCGAACCACATTTGCGGTTATGGTATTTGATTTTCAAAACTTACGGTTACCGCAAATCGCAAAGTATAGCCGCACGGATGATGAGGTTGAATTATACAAGGAAATGAAACATATGACAACTTGTAAGTAATTAGTTTATTTATGCTAATGTTATTTATGCTTCTTCTTATAATAAAATGTACTAAACTATATTGTTTTATTTGTAGATAACATTGGTGCTCAAACAACACAACGGGGTTCTTCAAATCCACTCACCACCAACACTTGAGTTTGTAACATTGGTGCATTGCATTTTCCTTTTAGTTTGTAACTTTAATTAACTTTGAATTTGATTTTTCTTTTTGGTTGTAACTTTAATTCATTTTGTTTTGCATTTTCTTTTTGGTTTGTAACTTTAAAGGATTTGGAATTGGAATGCTTGAGAAGTTTAACTTTAATTGGAATGCTTGGAATTGTAACTTTAATTTTCTTAGGTTGTGAATGCTTGAGAAGTTGAGGAGATTGTGAATTTATATATGCTTGAGAAATTGAGGTTGTGTATTTATTTATTTAGGTTGTGAATTTATATTTTTGTGAATGCTTGAGAATTTGCGGTTTTAAACCGCTAATTCGCGGTAACCGACTGCAATGCGGTAAACCGCAAAACGCTGTCGGTTTGCAGTTTCAAAAATCACCAAACCGCAAATAGCGGTTTGCGGTTTGAGTAAAAATTCGCGATTACCGAACCGCAACCACCCCTAGTTGCATGGTTTGGTAGTTGGTAAAATCATTGAAGTTATGGTATATGTTTACAGAGTTATTCATTTTTTGTTTTTCTCTTGCTCTCAAATCTTAGATTTTTAACTATTCTTCAAGGTTGTAGGGGCTTCTTCTTCGCTTGAGTATGAATTCTTCTTTGATTTGATGGGGGTTCTTCTTCTCTCTCTGCATTTTTTTTTTCAAATATTTTATCTTCTTCTCCTCTGTGCATTTTGATTCGAAGAGTTGCAGATGGGAGTTGTGTAATTGGAGGGACAAGGATTGTCCATTTGAAAAGTAAGTGAGGGCATTATGGGAAAGCCAAAATTTCATTAAAACTACCGGTTAAATTTTTTTTTTAAAAGCTGCCTTCTCCCTGCTTTGGAAAACAGTGGTCACTGACCGCAATTTTTAAAAAAAGATGATTCTTGCTGTTTACGAAACACCTTAGTTTTGGAGATTTTTTTTTAAAGCTGCTTTTTAAAAAATTTAAGCACTCCCAAACGCTACCTAGATATCACTACACACCCCCACTCATGTCCCCTTACATCTTTATATGCCCTTATTCAGTGTTGAGCTCTTATTACTTGTAGGTAACGTTTTGTAAATCTCAACTTAATAACGAAGTTTTCATGTCCCCCGTTGTACCAGACACTTCCGATATTTTCGCCTGAATTCAAGGGTATTTTCGTACAAGGACGTTACCAATGGCATCCCCGAGGCTTTGGTGGGACCAGCTCCCCCTTCTTTTTATTTACAATGGACTTCTTTTGCTTTTCAAAATTCTTTATCCTATCCGCCAAAAAAAATAAAAGTATTCTTGACACCACCGTTTATGAGAAACGCAGCAGAAAGCGCCAGGTGTTTAAAACCAGAGGACCACCATATCTTTTGCTGAAGCTCCCACTATTGAATTTACTTTCAATTTTCATCTGGTCCGTGAAACTGATCTGACGGTGAACAACCCACTTGAGTTTCAACATGGGTTTCAGCCTTCAGCTTATGTGCAAGAGACAACTACGACGTGTTCTGTAACTCTTTTTTTTTTTTTTTTTTTTTTTTTTTTTTTTTTTTTTTTATAAAAAAAAGTATAGAATCAGAGAATTTTTAATTTTTTTGTGAGCAATGCTAATTAAGCTCAAAAGATATGATGTTCATACCACATTGGCTCTAGTAAGTGGAGAAACACTTATTTGAAATGGGAATAATACTATTTTGCTATTTCCAATCAATTACGATATATCACACATGATAACTTTTCCACATGATAATATGTAATTAGTTGAGAATAACAAACAGTGTTATTCCCGTTTTATACAAGTTTTTCTGCTACTAGTGGGTGTGGCCAGTGTGAATGAGTGGCCAGTGTGAATGAATTTCATCCCTAAATCGTAACCAAACCAATTAATCATTGAGCGGTACGTTTGATTTAAAATGAGTGGATAAATCAAACCAACCCACTATTGAACGGTTTGTCAATTTATGCCTAAGCTGAACACTATTTTATTATTTTTTACCCCAAAAAAAACAGTATTTTATTATTATTATTTTAGTGATTTAGTGCAATTAAAGTACAAAGTTATATTTTATTTTCTTACTTCTTATAACCCTATGAAGTAAAAATCATCACCTTAACATTCTCAACAATTGCAAGCACACATAAAGCCACCACCATTATAATTTCCGAATCTCTAGCATCCTATCAACATTCAACATTCCATCAAAGTAATAAATTAGCAGCACAATTATATATTAAAGGTGAATGTGTGGAATGAAACACAATAGTAAATAAAAGTTAAAACCAACAAGAAAATGCCTAAGAACAAAAAATAATATTAACATAGATGGTTTGGTTTGTTTAAATTGTTTACATATAAGCCAAATCAAACTAAACCAAGATTCAATTAAATTCAAGATTATACTTTTTCAATGGTGGAACTGAATGAAATTGAGTAGATTAGTTTAATTTCCTTCATTTGAACAGTTCGACCGGCTTGATGCCCGCATCTAGTTCACTCATTCAAAAATGTTTGCATATGTCAATATGTCATATTGAGTTTAATTAATAATTAGTAATTGTAATTTAATTGTAACTTTTTTTTATATATAAATACCAGATAATTGTAACTTTCTTTACTTTCCTGCTTAATATCTTAACTCTTTAAGTACGAATATAATCACCCACAAAACAAAACTTTAACACACCACTTGTCAGCACTCACACTCGGATCAGAAGTACAATAAAATTGAAGTGGCATTTACAGAAATATATACAACATGGAGGGCAAAGGTATCGAGCTGTCATATTCTCTACTTTAAGTTTTGTTTTTTTATGTTTTTCTTCTCATTTGGCTTTTGACCGTTACTTTTTTCGCAACGTCTCTCTGCTTCTCTCTCTCTCTCTCAGTGATCAAAGCTCCTTCTCTTATTCCCGCCCGCAATTACCAAGGTATACTTCTCCACTGCAATCCAGTTTGTTCATTTGTATTATTTTCTTTCTATTTGTTGTAAATTATTCGTTAGAACAATCAGCCAAAGCTCTTTTTCTTTTTTTTTTAAATAGTTTCTTGGGAAGCTGTTGTGCTTTCTTATCAGCATTTTCAGCACTAGATTTAATTTAATTTTTCAAACTACGAAATGGGTTTTCCTTTTTGAATTTCAATGTTCATGTAGGCTTGATTGGCCTTCATCCTGTTCAAATAAAACATTTGAACTTTTCTGTTTCCCAAGTTTTGCAATGGGTTCTCTGGCTTTTTGTTCATATGAGCTTTAGGTGAGCATTCAGTCACTTTAATACAAGCTGAAAAAATTAAATGGCTTCCCGTGTTTGTTGTTAGTATTAATTTGGATCTCTTCAGAAAGCATTAATGATATAAATTTCTTTGATTTCCAAGATAGAGCTTCCTTTTTTCTTATCCATTCATGATTTTAGTTATTTCCTTTTTATTTTTGAAATCTCTGTTTGTCATATCTGCATAACAACGTATTGAAATTAGTTTTCTTTTCAAAAAAGAAAGAGGAAGAAAGGGTTTCTTTTTATTTTCTCGCAAAAGTCTAAAACTTTGTTTTCCAGCTTCATATGAACAACTGAAATAAGATTTCAGAGAAGATTTTATTCAAACGTTTTGCTGTGCCCTCTCTCCTCTCTCTCTCTCTCTCCTCTCTCTCTCTCTCTCTCTCCCCTTTATCTCCTTTTGCTGTGCCCTTCTCTTATTTTCTCTGAGTCTTTTCCCTTTTCATTTCCCTCTATTTCTTGGTTTGAATTAATGTGACTGTCATCTCATCATAAAATTGTAAATTTTGGAAACCTTAACCTTTATGTGTTGTCCCAGATAATTTTTTTTTCCTTCTTAAATTAGCAAAAAAAAATTAAAATTAAAACTGAAATACTATCCCATTATACACCCAATAATGAAAGATATACGTTTCTGTTCAGGATATGGTAGGAGGTTCTTTTGCAAGTTGTTTCCTAGCCTAGTTCTATGCTTTCTTCCCCCAGCTGGACAAAAACTAGTAGCTTAATAGGCCTTTGTAGCAACCAGATTTTATGTAGTCGTATGGGGTTTTGACAGAATCTCATCTTCCTGATTGTGCAAGTTTGAGATGTTCTGAAACCTTCCTTGTGACTTGAATATAAAGAAATAAAAGTACTCAGACCTTTTCCAAGTGTTTTTAGTTCTATAGAATAATTTAAATAAGTGACATGTAGTTATTTAAAATGCAGATTATTTCCAGTTGGTTTTTCGTGCTTTGAACATGTGATTGCTCTTCATGTTGGAGTGAGGTCACTGAAGTCCTCTACTGATCAGCCTCAGAAAACCTTATGAATCTGGCGAGAAATACACAAGACTATACCCTTGTGATTTTGGTTTTGATTCAAGCCTGAAAAATTCATAGGGTGAAAGGAGAAGGTAAGAGGAAACTAGAGATGGGATGCTCTACATCAAAGCTAGATGATGTGGAAGCAGTTCAACTTTGTAAAGATCGAAAGAGATTTATTAAACAGGCTCTTGAGCAAAGAACACGATTTGCCTCTGGACACATTGCCTATATCCAGTCCCTAAAAAGAGTTTCAGCTGCTCTTCGTGATTATGTCGAAGGAGATGAGCCTCGTGAGTTCTTGTTAGAGTCATTCATAACCCCACCTTTCACACCCATTAAGAAAACAAGTCCTGGTTTTATCTCAATTTCACCAAAATCCTTCACACCTACACAAATCCAATCTGAACCCCATTCATCTGTGAAAATATGTTATCTAAGATCAGGAGGGAACCCAGCAGTTTCAGTTGAAGAGAGGCCTCAATCACCAGAAACAGCCAGAGTTGAAACTTACTCTCCAATCCACCATTTTGGGATGGATGGGTTCTTTGGAATGCAATCTTCACCAATGAATTCTTCGTTCTTCTCTTATTCCCCTAACAATAGACCCAACATCCCTCCACCTTCACCTCAAAATTCTCAATGGGATTTCTTTTGGAACCCATTTTCATCATTAGATTACTACGGTTATCCCACTCGAAGTGGTCTTGATCAGACAGTTATGGATGATGAGATTAGAGGTCTAAGGCAGGTCAGAGAAGAAGAAGGGATCCCTGACTTGGAAGAAGTTGAGACTGAACAGGAGGAATGTGATAACGAGGCAAATGTAGCACAAGAAAAGGATAAAGTTGATCTAAACTGCAACAGAGAAGAAGTTATTATTGAAGATGTTAATGAGGAAGAGGAGGAAGAGGAGGAGGAAATGGATAGCGGAACTGAAATTGAGCATGATGCAAAAATGCCATCGCATAGTAGTGTGAGTATAGAGGTGTCAAGATCTCAGAATACAAGACAAGTTGAAACTAGTAACCAAGCAACCGCTGTTGGTCACAGGGAAGCTAAGGAGGAAACGCCAGGCTTTACTGTTTATGTAGACCAAAGGCCAACAAGTATGGCAGAAGTTATCAAGGTTTTAGAAACTCAGTTCATGATTGTTTGCAATGCAGCCAATGAGGTCTCAGCATTGTTAGAGGCCGGTAGAGCAGAGTACTCGTCAACCTCCAACGAACTCACAGGCCAGCATTTTACTTCACCCACACTGTTATTTGTTCTTGTTATGCCCTTGGCATTTGTGCATAGTTTCCATCAGATGGCTGTTTTAGGGCGTTGGTCATGATATGGCTGTGGAAGGCATGCTTCCAAATGCCCTCCAGGCACAAGGATAAGTATCCTCTCTACCAAATTGAACAAGTTGGTCTTCCGAATGAACAACCTGATGGAATCTCCAAATTGAGAGGATCCTAATCCTCTCTTTGCCACTGACTGAAGTCCACCATAAATCATATGCATGTTCACAAAGTATAACAAACTGTTGAGATTCACAAAACTCATAGGTTAACTAACAAAATGTATTGTTGTATGATATGAGGGGACATGTAGGAAACATGATAGCCAATTTATACACTAGATAATAACCTACTTTTGTCAATCATTTATTTAATTTTCAAGAAGCAAAAGTGAAAGACATTTCGGAATCTTGCAATCACAAAATCTTCCAAGACTTGTCCAATTAATTTTTCAATACATAAATGAGGGAAGCCTACTTTCACAAGAATATATATTGTGATTTTACAAACATAGGGATAACAGATTACATACAGATAATAAATAAAATATGCAGACAACAGATTAGATCTTGTCCTATCTGCTACCTTGTATGTCAATATGCAGTCCAGGGAGGTCAATGTTTCATCAAATCAACTCTTCATTTTCGTTTTCTTATTTTCTTTGAACTTTCAGGTTATTATATAGTAAGTACTTTGTTGTTGCAGCCATGAAAATGTTGAACCCAGTAGCTTTATTTCGCACAGCTTCTTCTCGCTCAGCCTCTTCCAGATATTTACTGAATCTTCGTGCTCTAAAGATGAAGGCTATGAAAGCAGTAGTGACATCTCAGAGGCCGCCCTGCATGTTTTAGGTGTCCCACTCACCATGGCTAGCTTCTTGCTTGGGGAAGAAACTCTTAGAGGCAGTCGGTTACTTCGCAACTCTCCCACATACTTTTTACGTATTGCACACTCGACCTGCTTGTGTCCAACCAAAATACTGGTAGACACTCTGTCCAATGGACTTCACTCATCTAGTTTGTATGTCTGTTACATTCTGCTCTAATATGTGTTGCCTATGTTAACCCTCCAGGAAAACCAGACCACTTTTCATCTGTTCGTCCGCCAGTCCTTCTCCCGTCGGAGGGGGGAAAAAAAAAAAAAAAAAAAAAAAAAAAAAAAAAAAAAAAAAAAAAAAAAAAAAAAAAAAAAAAAAAAAAAAAAAAAAAAAAAAAAAAAAAAAAAAAAAAAAAAAAAAAAAAAAAAAAAAAAAAAAAAAAAAAAAAAAAAAAAAAAAAAAAAAAAAAAAAAAAAAAAAAAAAAAAAAAAAAAAAAAAAAAAAAAAAAAAAAAAAAAAAAAAAAAAAAAAAAAAAAAAAAAAAAAAAAAAAAAAAAAAAAAAAAAAAAAAAAAAAAAAAAAAAAAAAAAAAAAAAAAAAAAAAAAAAAAAAAAAAAAAAAAAAAAAAAAAAAAAAAAAAAAAAAAAAAAAAAAAAAAAAAAAAAAAAAAAAAAAAAAAAAAAAAAAAAAAAAAAAAAAAATCTTTGATTTCCAGATAGAGCTTCCTTTTTTCTTATCCAGTCATGATTTTAGGTTATTTCCCTTTTTATTTTTGAAAATCTTCTGTTTGTCATACAACTAGTTTTCTTTTCAAAAAGAAAGAGGAAGAAAGGGTTTCTTTTTATTTTCTCGGCAAAAGTCTAAAACTTCTTCATATGAACACTGACAGAGAAGATTTTATCAAACGTTTTGCTGTGCCTCTCTCTCCTCTCTTCTCTCGCCTCTCTCCTCTCTCTTTATCTCCCTTTCTCTGTTCCCTTCTCTTATTTTCTCTGAGTCTTTTCCCTTTTCATTTTCCCTCTATTTCTTGGTTTGAATTAATGTGACTGTCATCTCATCATAAAATTGTAAATTTTGGAAACCTTAACCTTTATGTGTTGTCCCAGATAATTTTTTTCCTTCTTAAATTAGCAAAAAAAAAAATAAAATTAAAACTGAAATACTATCCCATTATACACCAATAATGAAAGATATACGTTTCTGTTCAGGATATGGTAGGAGGTTCTTTTGCAAGTTGTTTCCTAGCCTAGTTCTATGCTTTCTTCCCCAGCTGGACAAAAACTTAGTAGCTTAATAGGCCTTTGTAGCAACCAGGATTTTATGTAGTCGTATGGGGTTTTGACAGAATCTCATCTTCCTGATTGTGCAAGTTTGAGATGTTCTGAAACCTTCCTTGTGACTTGAATATAAAGAAAATAAAAGTACTCAGACCTTTTCCAAGTGTTTTTAGTTCTATAGAATAATTTAAATAAGTGACAATGTAGTTATTTAAAATGCAGATTATTTCCAGTTGGTTTTCGTGCTTTGAACATGTGATTGCTCTTCATGTTGGAGTGAGGTCACTGAAGTCCTCTACTGATCAGCCTCAGAAAACCTTATGAATCTGGCGAGAAATACACAAGACTACCCTTGTGATTTTGGTTTTGATTCAAGCCTGAAAAATTCATAGGGTGAAAGGAGAAGGTAAGAGGAAACTAGAGATGGGATGCTCTACATCAAAGCTAGATGATGTGGAAGCAGTTCAACTTTGTAAAGATCGAAAGAGATTTATTAAACAGGCTCTTGACAAAGAACACGATTTGCCTCTGGACACATTGCCTATATCCAGTCCCTAAAAAAGAGTTTCAGCTGCTCTTCGTGATTATGTCGAAGGAGATGAGCCTCGTAGTTCTTGTTAGAGTCCATTCATAACCCCACCTTTCACACCCATTAAGAAAACAGTCCTGGTTTTATCTCAATTTCACCAAAATCCTTCACACCTACACAAATCCAATCTGAACCCCATTCATCTGTGAAAATATGTTATCTAAGATCAGGAGGGAACCCAGCAGTTTCAGTTGAAGAGAGGCCTCAATCACCAGAAACAGCCAGAGTTGAAACTTACTCTCCAATCCACCATTTTGGGATGGATGGGTTCTTTGGAATGCAATCTTCACCCAATGAATTCTTCGTTCTTCTCTTATTCCCCTAACAATAGACCCACATCCCTCCACCTTCACTCAAATTCTCAATGGGTTTCTTTTGGAACCCATTTTCATCATTAGATTACTACGGTTATCCCACTCGAGTGGTCTTGATCAGACAGTTATGGATGATGAGATTAGAGTCTAAGGCAGGTCAAGAGAAGAAGAAGGGATCCCTGACTTGGAAGAAGTTGAGACTGAACAGAGGAATGTGATAACGAGGCAAATGTAGCACAAGAAAGGATAAGTTGATCTAAACTGCACAGAGAAGAAGTTATTATTGAAGATGTTAAGAAGAAGAGGAAGAGGAGGAGGAAATGGATAGCGGAACTGAAATTGAGCATGATGCAAAAATGCCATCGCATGTAGTGTGAGTATAGAGGTGTCAAGATCTCAGATACAGACAAGTTGAAACTAGTAACCAAGCAACCGCTGTTGGTCACAGGGAAGCTAAGGAGAAACGCCAGGCTTTACTGTTTATGTAGACCAAAGGCCAACAAGTATGGCAGAAGTTATCAAGGTTTTAGAAACTCAGTTCATGATTGTTTGCAATGCAGCCAATGAGGTCTCAGCATTGTTAGAGGCCGGTAGAGCAGAGTACTCGTCAACCTCCAACGAACTCACAGCCACATTTTTACTTCACCCACACTGTTATTTGTTCTTGTTATGCCCTTGGCATTTGTGCATAGTTTCCATCAGATGGCTGTTTAGGCGTTGGTCATGATATGGCTGTGGAAGGCATGCTTCCAAATGCCTCCAGGCACAAGGATAAGTATCCTCTCTACCAAATTGAACAAGTTGGTCTTCCGAATGAACAACCTGATGGAATCTCCAAATTGAGAGGATCCTAATCCTCTCTTTGCCACTGACTGAAGTCCCCCATAAATCATATGCATGTTCCACAAAGTATACAAACTGTTGAGATTCACAAAACTCATAGGTTAACTAACAAAATGTATTGTTGTATGATATGAGGGGACATGTAGGAAACATGATGCCAATTTATACACTAGATAATAACCTACTTTTGTCAATCATTTATTTAATTTTCAAGAAGCAAAAGTGAAAGACATTTCGGATCTTGCAATCACAAAATCTTCCAAGACTTGTCCAATTAATTTTTCAATACATAAATGAGGGAAGCCTACTTTCACAAGAATAATATTGTGATTTTACAAACATAGGGATAACAGATTACATACGATAATAAATAAAATATGCAGACAACAGATTAGATCTTGTCCTATCTGCTACCTTGTATGTCAATATGCAGTCCAGGGAGGTCAATGTTTCATCAAATCAACTCTTCATTTTCGTTTTCCTTATTTTCTTTGAACGTTCAGGTTATTATATAGTAGTACTTTGTTGTTGCAGCCATGAAATGTTGAACCCAGTAGCTTTATTTCGCACAGCTTCTTCTCGCTCAGCCTCTTCCAGATATTTACTGAATTCTTCGTGCTCTAAAGATGAAGGCTATGAAAGCAGTAGTGACATCTCAGAGGAGCCCTGCATGTTTTCAGGTAGTCACCAATCAACATTGGATAGATTATATGCTTGGGAGAAGAAACTCTATGAGGAAGTCAAGGTATAATTCTAAACTCTACCACATACTTTTTACTTATTGCAAATAGCACCTGCTTGTGTTACAAAAAATACTTGAATCGTCAAATGGAATTCTCTATGTTTTGTATGCATATGTTACAGTTCATGATATAAATATGTGTTGCCTTATGCTTAAACAAAAAGGAAAATATGAAAAATTGATCTGTGCATCACTACTTACAGTCTGGAGAAAAGGCTCGGATTGCATACGAAAAGAAATTGACGCATCTCCGGAACCAAGATGTAAAAGGAGATGACTATTCTGCATTAGAAAAAACAAGGGCAGCCATTAGAGATCTGCATACTCAGATGAAGGTTTCAATACATTCAGTTGAAGCTATTTCAAACAGGATTGAGACCTTGAGGGATGAAGAATTGCAGCCTCAACTTTCAGAACTGGTACAAGGGTATGGACCTTAGCTCTTTATCAACCGTAGCTAAAATATGTGCGCATCTTTTTTCCATGCATAGAAATTAGCTTTGAAGCTGACTGCATGGCAGCATATGAGCTCACACCATGCTTTAAGTATTTATCCCTATATATTAATTAATTAATTAATAATTAACTCCAGGTTAGCAAGGATGTGGAAAGTAATGGCAGAGTGTCATCGGTCACAGAAACGAAGCCTAGATGAAGCCAAGGTTTTACTAGCAGGCACGCCTTCAAAACTGGAAGCTAAAAGACACTCTTCCATTTCAATTACTGATCCAAACCGGCTAGCACGTTCAGCTGCCAATCTTGAGACAGAGCTGAGGAATTGGAGAGCTTATTTTGAGTCATGGATCGCTTCTCAACGATCCTATGTGCATGCCTTAACAGGGTGGCTGCTCCGTTGCATGAGGGCTGATCCTGATACATCGAAGTTGCCACTCTCTCCCCGTCGCTCAAATGGTGCTCTTCCAATATTTGGAATTTGCATCCAATGGTCAAGGTTTCTGGATGCCATACATGAGACACCGGTGCTGGATGGACTAGATTTTTTTGCAGCCGGTATGGGGTCCCTCTATGCACAACAGCTTAGAGAGGATTCACGTCATGTTAGGGTAGGTTCAAAGAGATTTGGAGCTGGAACACCAGATGAATTTAGTGGGGATATGAAAATTGTGGAGGTCGGTCAAGTTGAACAAGTAATGACTGCAGATAAAATGGCTGAGGTTGCTATAAGGGTACTTTGTGCTGGAATGTCAGTTACTACGAGCTCACTGACAGAGTTTTCTATTGCTTCTGCTGATGGATATGCCGAACTTGTGAATCAATGGGACAACGCCAAGGCTTAGAGCTGCAATGTAGTTCTCTGATGTTTATGGGGTAGTTTAGTGATTAATGGATGTCAATGTAATTATAAATTAATCTATTTTGAATATTAGCATAGAGTTTTTGCCACCTTATCCCTTTTAGCTAGTGCCTGAATCCTGATATAGTTGTGACTTCGCTAGAAGAGTAGAAAAAGAACATTAATTATAACATTTCGTCACAGGAAAGATAATCTGTACGTGCCAGGGTTCAGATCTCTATTCATTGCTTTGGTAATAAAAGTTAGTCAGTAACATGCTTGGTTTAAAACCTCAGCAAAGTACTCAAAACATAAAGGATCAACACCACCACCACCACTGAACTACAAATCCGCTAGTGCAATTCTTTCTTTCATTTTCTAGGAACCTCCACGTGCGAGGAGTTGCAAGACCCTAGTTCATTTGGACACAAAATGAGGTTCCTAGTCAAATCAGCCACCGGCACCAGATGTTCAAATCCCTAATGCGGGTGCTCAAACACGACTGGCTAGACGTCAAGCAGATTAATATGGCATAATGCTCTTCCAACCTAGCACAATGTCTTCTGTCAAAATACACCCCCCTGATGGGATGGGTTCTAGTCTTACCATTGTGCTTCCTTTTCAAGAAATCCCCATATCAACCAAGAACTTCTATTGAATAACAGCATTACAACCATAATCAATAATCAAGTTCCAAGATTTGTGTATCAGGACCATATTCCATGAAATCATTCAGAAAAATGAAGCCCAAGAGGGCCAAGACCTATAAGTATGAAGTTGCATCTTGGTCCAACCCTTGAACAATTCAAATTGAACAAAATTTACACACTGTCAACATTGTTTCAACAGTCAAACATTGGAATCTTACAGGTTAGGAGAATATCTTTCAAGCCCCAAAGTCTACGTTTCTAACTCGATCTTTCCAATAAATCATATCATGTAATTATAAAGGTGCTTATTTTCCAAAATTTCCATCCATATCATACTACAAAAATGAAAGAACGGGATTACTGAAAAAATCTTCCTCATCAGGCTGCTAACCCTGGCTGGTTTTTGTGCAAAAAAATGCTGTTGTTGAGAATATAACTCAGAAAGATAAACCTTTTTTTTTCCTAATCATTTACTCATATCCTTCATCATCATCAAGCTCAATTTCAGCATCATCCGCTCGGGCCATGAGAGTGACGAAAAGTACAACTGAAACCAGCTGTGCTACCAAAAAATATTTGGACCTTCTCTTAAAACTTTTCTCCTCCTTTGTTTTTTCCCTTTTGGGTTTGCTCTTGGGCTTAGAACCTGAAAAATAAAATAAGCATAAGAGAATTGCATTCAGGATAATTAAGTTTCTACTGATAAAAGAATATCACATATAGGACTAAAATAATTAAACAAAATTCAATCACATAAACTTCATATACACAAAAGGTCAAATTATATATTAGCTCCTGAAGAACTACAATTTACCTTTCGTGACCTATCTATATTTTAGATGATATATATCACCCATGTACCGGTTTGTAAGCTCTAACATTAGTGATGCAAGAAAGAGGAATCTGGTCTCACATGACCTCAGATTGCAAACTGCAGCTTCCAGTTAAAGAGAGACCTAATTGGAATCTCATTCGTGTTTTATACACTCAAAACTAAAATACTACTTTTCTGAAAGCAACAACAGGGTGTTGAAAACTGCTAGTGTGCAAGCCAAGTCTAATCCCAAATTTTCCAGGATACGAAACAATTCCACTCAAGAAACAAAAATAGAGGGAATTGATCTGGTTTGGTAAAAGCAAAAAATCCAATACATTATACCGTCCAAAGGAATAAATACAGATATACGAGTCTTGAATATGAAAGTATCTCACTCCAATTTGAAGGACTTCTTCTAGGAGCTGCTGATGAAGGGTAGTCTGGGACTGAAGATGAAGAACCTGCATCCACGAACTCCGTCTTAAGCCTATCAACATACCTAACAAGGTTTTCATGTTCTAAAAGCTTGCTCCGCAGCACTGATGTTTCCTAACAGCACAAAATTTCAAGAAGCAGGGTTAACAAAACTCCTTAAACTAAAAAGATTCGACAAAATCTGGTATACAACTTGGTGTAGCACATAGGCCAAGTTCATTCAGTAAAAACTAATATATTGAAGAATAATATTAAAAACAAGTTTGGATTCATCTCTGCAATATTGCAAGATCAAATTTCATATAACTCATGATTATCAAAATAAGCAATCATGCATGATGACAAAACAAAATCAGGAACCAACTCCAACTAAAATCATGTACATAATCTCACATCTAAAAGGTGATCCAATGTCACATAGAAAACATGCTAATGCATGAATAAAGTGAGAAAGCATTAAAGCAGGGAAATAAAAGAAAACAAAATATTAACACCAGTGTGCCCTCATAGCATTTCCGTGTGTTATAATTAACATAGCACAGTAGCAATAGATGTAATTTTAAACTTGATATTTTGTACACAACAATATGTTGCAAATAGTAGGAATGCTATAATTACTTACTAAAAGTGCCAACACATTGTTTAAGTGTTAAGGACAACATAATAAAAGGGCATGATACTTGAAAAACTAGGTGCTTAGAGTAATTATATAATGTCCAGATCAAAAAAAATAATAAGTAACTATATAACGATATCAGTAAATCTGAAAGGAGAAGGGAGGATGGAAAGCATAATTCCAGTTGAGAGATGAACAATGAAGCTATAAATCAAGCACCGGGAAACTAAATTGAAAAGCTGCAAACTTGATTCCTACGCTTTGCTAACTAAAAAGTTCAAATTGGGGCCAAAATATGCGCACAGAACACTAAAATCTGAGTGCGGTTCAGAACCAGTATCATCTTTCTTTAGTTTAAATTTGCTATTTAGTTCAAGCGGTTGGATTTTGTCAACAAGAACTGTGTCATTTATACACAGCAGCACATTTTTCTAAGCTCAAAATGTTCAGTCAGAGTTCCAGACCAGATACAAAAGGATATATGTATAAAGCCAATTTTCCCGTTTTGCTTGTTGACAGTTCAACTTGAACCCAAGCCTTTTAGACAAAAATCTTAATCTCACTGGCCCAAGAAAAATAAACCAATATTTTGAGGTTGAATCATAAAAGATACCGGTAAACAAAGTTTCACAAAATGTAAAGCAGAAGAATTCTGTTTCCCAGTGTAATACATATTTTATTGACAGTCCCAACAAAAAAAGTAGCTTATAAAATAAATACATGTACAGTATGTTTATTCTTTGTATTGTAAGTCACAATCCAGAAACCATTACCAAAAAGAGATAATAGAAGTCCTGTTTCCAATCTATCAACATCCTCTGATTGTTGTTTGAAAAAATTATCTTTAGGCTTTATCAATTGTTTTTTTGAAAATGATCTGGCTTTATCATAATATTCATTTCATGGAAGTATAAATGTCTTTAAATTTAAACAACACTAATGAGTTAGAAGCATTAGAATTTACACAATGTTTCTTTTCAAAAGAGTTTAAAAGCTTAAAATAATTACTAAGCTCATATAGAAAACGGTGCAAATCATAATTTTCAAGGTCATGAAATGATGCAGAATTAAACATGGCGTGCATCTTATTTTACTTTTATTTCCCATTCAAGCAATTAATACTCTATGAGTTTATATGGATTACTCATCCACACGGAAAGCTCAAAATTCTATCCGGAAACTGAACTTCTTACAAGATTCAAACTATTTTATTGATAAAGTTTAATGTAAATGGTTCTTAACTGCTAATATAAACTTCTCCTCTCTTTGTCTGCAAATAAATAAAATGACTTACTGGTAATGCTTGAAGAGTGATAAGTGCCTGCCCAAGAAAGAGTGCATCCAAACTTGATGGCCTGCACAAAAGGAACGATGCAGGTGGATACACAATCAGCAGGTGAGTATTAATTGTTACGTTGCATGTAAAAGGATATTAAAACAAAAGAAAGAAAGTTGAGCAATAACAAGAAGTTCTAAGGACTTCATTATAAAAGGAAATGGAGTATTGATGCGATAGAAAAGCACCTGTTTTCAAATAAAAAGTTATGTTCCTCCAACCTGCTTGACAGGGCTCCAAATGCAAGGCTGGCTCTCTTGTATGTCTGTCCATCAATTTTTCAGATCAATAAAAATATTGTTTCAATAATATACATAACAGTGAACAAAAAAAACATATAAAATAACTGCTAGGAGAGAGAGAGAGGGAGAGAGAGAGAGAGGAGAGGAGAGAGAGAGAGAGAGAGAGAGCTAGAGAGAGAGAATTATTACTTAACACAAAGTAGTAAGGAAAAGGAAAAAAAAAACCTGTTCTTCTATTTCTCAGAATTGTCTTTGGTAATCCCAAGTTCTGCTTTACTTTGTGCAGTTGCTTTAAGAATAGAATCTTTCCAATTGGCCATGGGAGATCAGAATAATATATCGTTTCGGCAGAACTACCATCTGTTCCCAACCAGAGTTCATACTTGATTGCATCAGCAAGCCAGGAGCTAATCATTGCCTTTGTAGATATCCATTCCGGAACTGAGTGAAGTTCAGTGTCCAAATCAGCAATGCGATCTTCTTTCAGTCTTTCGATAATGCCACCCTTCTCATTATTATAAGTCACGTACTCACCAGATTCAATATAAGGGATTTTATCTAAAACAAAAGCCACAGTCAATATCATCATTTTCGTCCACTTGTAAGATGTGTGCACACACTCACACTGTACTCAAATGTAAATGAAAAATTAAATTTGAAGCTTTTATTGCTACAACAACAGAGCTTAATCCTATAAATAAACTCATTATTATACAAATTCAAATATAATAAGCAGGTGCAAAAAGCATACTGCCTATGCTGATCAAGGCTCCTGCACAGACGTGGAAACAACACCTCTAGGAACCCTTGTCCAATAAAATTAGATCTGCCTAACAAAGAAACCCATTTAAACTGATACCAAACCCACAAAATCCTTTTTTTTTTAAGCAACACACATCCCAACCGTACTGCTAATGCATAACAGATACCATCCAAAAAAACCAAGATATAAGCTCAATTCACAATAATATATAAGAAATTTGAATGAAAAACTTCAAATTAGTAGCAGATGGGAATTAGGAACTTCACATCCAAGAAACAACAAAAAACCCATATATTATGGAATTATCAACCCAATGCATAAAATCAGTCCCCAAAAAACCTCAATGCATAAAACAAACAAGAACCAAATGTCCAATAAGACCTCCTGGAAAAATCTGACTACCAAAATGCCAAACCCTACTAAAACCCAACCATAAAATTCTCAGAAAACGAAAGATAAACAAGAAGATGCAGAGAAAGCGTTGATACCAGAGTCAGGGTAGGTAAGATTGTAATCCAAGTGAAAGGGAACATTAGCAAACTTGAGGTAGAAGAAGACCGGCAAGCATGAAGGGCAAGCAGTAGGCAAGCCAAAACAGGGCTTCCTCACCACGAGAGTGTACTCGTCCATAAAACCTACGAAACCCACTTGGGGCGTTGCCTTTCTGAGCTCAAGTCCACAATCAAAGTAGGGTTTTTTCTCGATGGAGGGTCTTGCACAAAGAGACAGGGACGCGTAACGCAGACGCAGGGGGGTTTTCTTGGGGGTTTTGGAAATTGGGTCTCTGTTAGCCCTTTGTTTCACAAATGGGTCATGGAGTCTAAAACGGGTCGGATCCGAGTCGATCCCAAATTAAAATGGGTCAAGGCCCAATGGCATGAATTATTATTATTTTTGTTAAATATATTTTGTTTGGCAGAAATAAATGGTGAGCTTGACGACAAAGGACTAATCAGACGAATGTAGGCACGTTTATCGCTCATGTACAGAGTTTGTCAAACTCATGCAGTATACAATTACTCTTTGTATTTTAAATATAATTAAGATAATATATATTTCTTGATTAGATAACTTAATACGTTTCAAATTAACACACGAATATATTCATATAAGAAGTAGCGTCCACGAAACAATTCTTTTTATATTCAAAACCTTCACACAAATGTTGCTTGCGAAATAAAAATGATGTATCATATGTGTTTTCAATTGGAGAGTATTCCAATAATAATAATAATAATAAAAGATTAAAGAGTTTTATTCAAATTCTTCAAACACCTAATACACATTTATTAGACCGAAAAAAAAACACACACATAAGCACGTTTCTAGAGTAAATAAGATTTATAACGATATCACTTCCTAATTTTCATAATTGATATGATGTTTCTTCTATTCAAATTCGCGATGTTTAGTTTTCTATTGAATTATTAATTCAATGCATACCCTTAATTCTAAAACAACGTCATTGTGGATGCAAGAACATTATAAACACACAAGAATCAGCATCTCACTAATGGCACTCCTTTTAATTCTCTAAGAAAATATGATAGTTAAATACAATAGTATAATAATGATGTAGACTTTATCTTCTTTTGTACGTCACCAGTTATGCAAGATGTAGACGATCATTAAAAAAATGGAAGATACCATTTCCTTTTTCTGCTTACATACGCAAGGTAGCATATGCAAAAGCAACATGCAATTTAGCATACATTCTTGTTTGTCCATTTTGATTTGCCGTTAAAGTCAACCAAACCCAAAGGCTCATATCCCCAATAATAGTAGTGTTTTTACTTTTGTTTATTATTTTTATACAAGCGATAATAAGAGGGGGATTCGAATACGAACTTGAGTGGAGAGTGGAAAACACATTCATTCTAATCAACTTGGCTAAGCCCGTGTTTAATGTTTGTAGTAGTGTTTTTACTTTATTCACCTGGAGTTTGGGTTTTACTCTCCTTTCAGTTAAAATCGAAATTAAAAGATGAAAAAATAAAATAAAAAACCCGAAAAGGAAGTAAATTTTAAAAGAGAATTTGAAGTGAAACAGAGCAAAAACCTTATCTGGACTGGAATTAGCGCTTTTTCTTCGGTTTAAAGAAACAGAGCTTTAAATAGCAAATACCCGCTGAATTGAGCCAAATACATCATTTTTAGTAGACCCACAGACGGACCATCACATCCCTCTCTCTCTCTCTCTCTCTCTCTCTCCGAAGAGAATCTAGGGTTTGTTTTGAACAGTGAATCTTTTGCATCAGCTGGTGGTGGTAAGGGAATCTATAACGTTTTACTCAAACTTTGCTGTGACAAAAAAAGGTCCACCTAGGGTTCCCAAAACTCAAACTGTCTTTGTTTCTTTATCTCTCTGTGTTGCTCCTGTCGTTTCCAATACTTTGGTACTCTGTTCTGACCGTTTTGCTGTATTTGAATGCTTGAATTCTACTGGGTTTCTTTCCCTTTCCATTTCTATGTGTTTGACTGGTTGCTGCTGATAAAGTTTGTGTTTTTCATAGTTTTGGCTGTTTAGTATGCTGGGGCTTGCTGTTGTTGAAGATAATATTTGTGTCTGCCTCTGATTATCCATGTTTTTTATTGGCTTTTTTCTTGCATTTCGATTGGTTGGATAGAAATTTGGGGGAAGGGAAAGAGAGAGTTTTGAGTTTTATTATTATGTTGTTTTGGGTTCTTCTCAAAACTCAGGAACTCGTATTAGTTACGTCTGAAATGAAGTCTCTCTTTAGAGCTTCCTAAAGAGGCTGTTTTTGCTTTTCTTAACTTTTTTTATCGTCAAAGGGTTAATTTTTCATGTTATCTGCTGGTCTAAGCTCTCACTTGCATTGCAATGAAGTTTCATTGTTTTTTTTCTTTTTGCTGATAATTGGAAGTGAATGATAAGATTTTAAAAAAAACCACTTAATAAGAATTGTTATTAATTCTGCAATTTGGATAATACTAATGAATCTTGCCATATATTATTATTATTATTATTATTTTGGAATTTCCTCTTTTTAAAGCTGTTATGACGCCCATGTATCAATTACTTTTCAGCATATAGTGCATTTATCTTGTACAATTTGAGAAAAGTTAGAAATGAAGACCAATTATAAGTTTGAGAAATTTCTAATTCCTCTGCTTTCTTAGGACTAAATATTTTCTTTGGACATTTTAAGTTCACATGTTTCAGAAGAAAAAAAAAGGTTATAAAATAAAAATGTACTTCTTGGCATGAAAGTACTAAGTGTTCTCAGTTTAAGGAGAAATGTTAGTAAGTTTTTCTTCTAATCATATGCTGTTGAAGTACTAGGGCGCCTTCTCTCATTTCTGGTTCTTTCTATTAGCTATAGTTTATACTTAATGTCTTACTATATTTGATCTTTACTTCGTATATTTTCTTGCTATAGTCCCCCACATATTGCCTTTAATGCCCTGCATATCTTGGTTTTCTCAGGGTTCCATGTGAGGTTTCTTATACTATCATATTAAAAAGAGGGCATATTATATTCTGTTAGCATGGCGACAGAAAGTCCAATCAGAATGTCTGAAACTAGTGGAAAATGGGCTTCCCATAAGAAGGCTGCAAAAATTGCACCATCCTCTGCTAATATGGCAGCAGAGGAGTTGAAATTGCTTCTGAGGGGCCATAGGCTTCATAGCAGCGAAAATGATGCTTCCCCTAATCGAAGTGGAAGTGCACCCCCAACCATGGAGGGTTCGTTTTTATCCATTGATAACCTTCTATCCCAGCAGCACTCTAGCACGACTGGAAGCCTTGCAAGTCTAAGTAGTGTTATTGAAAGGTGTGAATCTGAGGAACAATTACTTGCTGATCCAGCTTATTTGGCATATTACTGTGCCAATGTCAATCTTAATCCTAGACTTCCTCCTCCACTTATCTCGTGGGAGAATAGACGCCTGGTACGCCATATTGGTAGTTTCAGCCAGAATTGGGGACCTGTAGATGACAGTGGTAATGCTCCGTTGCATGTGTCTCAGGGATCACTTCCTACACACAAGGAAGAATCTGAGGATGATCAGTCACCCAAACAGGTTTCTAGTGATTGGGTAGATCAGACAAGCCAAATTTGGTCTGAAAAGGATGCAGCTTCATTGGTAGGCCAACACAAAAATGTGGGTGATTTAATACAGGTTAAAAATCGATACCTTGAAATTTTATTTACCAAGGTGCATATGTTCCTATTTTTAGTTACCTTGAGAATTTCATTGAATATAATTTTTCTAGTTAGATTGTCAAGTTTTGAATCATTTTCACTTATTGACAAATGAAATAATTGTTTTATCATACTGTGAATTCCAAAGAATATTACTGCTAGCAAAACACTGGAGTTGATGTGGAATAAGTAATGACTGATTGCTTTTAGCTTGCTTTCATTACAATGTCATGGTTGTAAATGCAAAAACATCTTTTATTTCCAGGAAGATTTTGGTGGCTCTCCACAACCTGTATATAATCACTCTCGTACCTTAGGCAATGAAATACCTGAGGAATTCATTGATCAAAGACCTGTTTCCAGTTCCTTGCATGATCCCCCTATTAATGTGACAGCTGCCATTAGGACCAACATGGTTGCAACTTCTGCAGATAATACAGTACTTTCACTAAATGATGATTCCTCACCAGCCCCTATTGCAAGTTCTTCATCTCTTGATTTTACCAGGACTACAGGGATTAATGATGCTGGTGTTGCAGTTATTGAATCTGAAATGAAGGCTCTTAATATATCTAACATTCTAGAGAATAAAAAAAATCAAGAACAATGGCAGCGCAGCTACCAGAATCATTTCCCGCAACACCAGATACACCAACAACAAAACAGTTTATCTCAACTTCAAAGTGGCAAGTCCCAAATAGCTTCCCAAGGAGCATACGTTGGCATGGATCAGTATCTCCAAAGCACCACCAAGTTTGCAGCGGATGTACAGCCATTACTCCAGACATCTGGGTTCACACCTCCACTATATGCAACTGCAGCAGCCTACATGAGTTCAGCTAATCCATATTATTCAAATCTTCAGGCACCGGGTGTTTTTCCTCCACAATATGTAGGTGGATATGCTTTAAACCCCACTGGCTTTCCTCCGTATATTGGTGGATACCATCCTCCAGGTGCTGTTCCTGTTGTTGTTGATGGCACTGTAGGTCCAAGCTTTAATGCTCATACATCTGGGGTTGCTACTGGTGGCAGCATTTCACCTGGTGCTGATATGCAACATTTAAGTAAGTTCTATGGGCAACTTGGCTTTCCACTGCAAACTTCTTTTTCCGATCCTATGTACATGCAGTACCATCAACAACCTTTTGTGGAGTCATATGGTGTTTCTAGCCAATTTGATTCATTGGCATCTAGAGGTGGCCTTGACTCAAAGAAAGTGTCCAATCATGCTACTTATTTGGATGACCACAAAATCCAACAACAGAGAAATGGAAGCCTGGGGAATTTGAACCCACAAAGAGGAGGGCCAGTGAGTCCCAACTATTTTGGAAGTGCACCAAATGTTGGTATTTTGATGCAGTATCCAACCTCACCCCTTAGTGGTCCAGTGTTGCCAGTATCCCCCATAAGTTCCGGTAGAAATACTGGCTTGTATTCCGGATGGCCAGGGCAAAGAGGCTTTGATAGTTTTGATGACCCCAAGATTTATAATTTCCTTGAAGAGTTGAAATCTGGAAAAGGCCGCAAATTTGAGCTGTCTGACATCACAGGACATATTGTTGAATTCAGGTAAGTTCATTTTGTGCTCAAATTTTGTTTTCTTTAATAATTTTTTTAAAACAAGTAAGTCATCATGAATTTTTCAACTCCAGTGCTGATCAACATGGGAGTCGATTTATTCAGCAGAAGTTGGAAAACTGTAGTGCTGAAGAGAAGGCTTCTGTATTCAAAGAAGTTCTCCCACATGCTTCTAAACTAATGACTGATGTTTTCGGTAACTATGTGATTCAGAAGGTACATTTCTATTTTTTCTTATCTATATGCAGTTAAAGAAATGTCATGGTTCATGCCATTTTATTAATTTCCATTTCCTTTCATTTCAGTTTTTTGAGTATGGAAGCTCTCAGCAGAGGAAGGAACTTGCCAAACAACTTTCAGGTCAAATTCTGCCTTTAAGTTTGCAGATGTATGGCTGTCGTGTAATCCAAAAGGTATGTGAGTGTGATAAGTGTTGCTAAAATATGTGTGGCTTATTAACTTCATGTTGCAGATTTATGTTTTTATGATTTGCAATTCTATAACACGACTCAACTTTTCCTTTTTATGGGTGTAGATAGTCGAGAACAGTTTTAGAGGGGTCTTATGATTGAATTGATTTATATCTTAGCTTGACTTGTCTTGAAGTTTTGCTAAATTTGATCTTCATATTTTTTAGTAGTGTACCTCATTCATATATATTTGAAGGCGCTGAAGAGGTCTTCGATATTAAGTGCTATTACTAGTGATGTTTAGAAGTAAACAACTGAATGCAGGTCCATGTGGCGGTAATTTATTAGGTTCCTGTAATTTGTAAATCTACATTTTCTTGGGTAAAACACAATTTTGGTCACTGTGTTTAGGCCCGAAAACACATTTGGTCACTGTATTTCATTCTGTTAGCAATTTAAGTCCAGCTTTTAACTTCTGTTAACTAAAACTAAAATAATTCTGTTTAAAATTAGAAAATAAGATTAAAATATAAAAGAACCTTGGAAAAAATTAAAACAATAAAACCCAGTAACCCTGCCCTATATCACCATCCCTGCCACTCCAACCCACCAAGCTCTCTCTCGAATTGATCCTCCCTCTCTCTCAAATAGATCCTCCCTCCCCCCTCACCAGCCACCACCCCAACCTCAGTGCAACCCCCATCTTCCGCACCCAACCCTACCCTCATACTAATCTTTAATAGCCACCCTCTAATTCATAATAAACTGATGGGTTTGTTTGTTTTCAAGACTGAAACTTTGTTATTATCTGATTATATGGGCTTGGCTGGAAAATGAGATCTCTAACAAGCTGCCAACAATATTTGCATAATGTAATTGGAACTGGAAGCAAGCTGCATAACATAATTGCCTTACTAGCATAATGTTCTTTCTTGTCCCAATTGTAATGCTTATATTATATACTATTTTTGTGGGTGCAGGCACTTGAGGTTATTGAGATTGAACAGAAAGTACAGCTTGTACATGAACTGGATGGACATGTTATGAGATGTGTTCGTGATCAAAATGGAAACCATGTCATACAAAAGTGCATTGAGAGCATTCCGACAGAAAAAATTGGGTTTATAATATCTGCTTTCCATGGTCAAGTTGCAACACTTTCAATGCACCCTTATGGTTGTCGTGTTATACAGGTATACTAAACTTGAGGGGTTTTCGCACTTCTCTTCCCCCCTTTAATGTTCTTCCTTTGGTTATCACACAAAGAATGAACTTGTTTCCTGTGTTTGGTTCATTGTAGAGAGTTCTGGAGCATTGTACAGATGAGCTGCAATGCCAGTTTATAGTTGATGAGATCTTGGAGTCTGTTTGTGCTCTTGCCCAGGACCAGTATGGCAATTATGTAACCCAGGTTTGTATTTGGCTCTGTACTACAATTACTATCTAATTATGACTTAGTCTGTCTCTGATGAGTTAAGGTGCCTTTCTAAAGATATTATTTATGCATACCGGCAACTCAGTCGACTTCTTGGTGGTAATTCTTAATATAGAGCTAGCACAGTCACATGTTTATAACGAGAATTTTCGCTCTCATATAGGAAGAGGATAGCCATACATTGGCAGTTCTAGAATCCTTAATTGTTTCAGTAAGACTCCTGTTCAAATCTCTTTTCAGCTTCTGCCTAAAGATTATAGTTTATTTGTTAGGTCTTAGGTTCAAAATTCAACAGAATGACTAAGTATATTGCTGAGTAAGCAATGAGATAGTACACTATGCTATGCAAATAATTGTTTGGGTAACTTTTTTGACAGAGGCTTTAGTTTGTGAAGAAAGAGGCTTCCAATAGTAAGAATAATTCAGATGGTCTAAATAGTTTGAAAAGGAATGCCTACTCCTGAAGTTGAGTAGTCCACAGGAGTGGGCTTGTGGCTAAGGGTGTAAATGAGCCGAGCTGAGCCAAGCTTGAACAAGATGAAAGGACAATCGAGCTCGAGCTGTATCAAACTAATTTACAGTAATAAGTTGGCCCGCTTATATAACAATATCTTCAAGCTGGGAAAGATTAATGATTAAATAGTGAATAAAAATATAGATTTTTTTTATTATAAGAAAAATAAAAATATAGGTATAAACATAATAATTAAGATTTATCAGCAAGGACATTGGTCTTTAATATTTTTTTAAAAATACATTCTTCAACATTAACTTTAAAAGTAGAAGCACAACATGGTACATTAAGAACAAGACATAGCCCATATAAGTATCAAAGAAAAGAAAATAAACAAAATGCTTTGATTTTGATAGAATTGCTTTGTAATCATCATTCAAAAGATCCTTCATTCCAAGTAAACTTCTTATAAACAAGATGTTCATGAGCTTTACGCGCCGAGGCTTGGCTTGCTTTTATTACAAGCTGAGTTCAGATGACCCAAACTCGATATGAACTCAAGTTGTATAGAGCTGATTTACAGCTGTACTTGCTGCTCGGTGTCTGAGTCTACTCCAGAAATTGCCTGCCACACATACATACTTACACTGCTACACACACAAGTTTCTATGTGAAATGACAACAGGAGAGGTGTTGAAGTGCTCTCTCTCTCTCTCTCGTGCCTATTTGGTTCCTCAAAACTCTATGTATGCATGTATATGCGTAGGCTTTTTTCTCCCCAAATAGCTGAAAGTTGAGACAGTTATATTGCAAATATGAAATATCCTTTGCTCTAATGTGCAATACTTATTGCCAACTAAACTTCTGGATGTACTTTATGCTTCCAACTGCATATATGTTTTATTTATCTTTCAAGCGATTGATCTGTGTCAATTGTTGGGCTAATGAATGTTTTTGATGGTTGACAGCATGTATTAGAGAGGGGAAAACCTCATGAAAGAAGCCAAATTATAAGCAAGTTGTCGGGTCATATTGTACAGCTGAGCCAACACAAGTTCGCTTCAAATGTTGTTGAGAAATGCTTGGAGTATGGTGGTGCTGCAGAACGGGAACGGTTAGTTAGGGAGATTGTTGGGCACAATGAAGGAAATGAGAATTTGTTGGTATGAATAATTTCTCTTGATCCTTCAGTCCCAGTCCTATAAGAACAATCCTTCAGTTATATTCTGTATGTTTCATGCACTAGTGCACACACTTGCACACTTATATATGTCAATTTGTAGTTTTAAGAGCGGTACAAGTAATTGGATTTTCAGGTCAGTTGCATATTTTGTGTTGCATTTGGAGCTTCCAATGTACTTTCTTTACCTTCATGTTTGATTTGTCTTAGGTAATGATGAAGGACCAATTTGCAAATTATGTGATCCAGAAGGCTCTTGAAATCTGTACTGATAGTCAGCGGGTGATATTAATTAATCGTATAAGGGCTCATACTCATGCATTGAAGAAGTACACTTATGGGAAACACATTGTGTCTCGGTTTGAGCAGCTTTTTGGAGAAGGTGTGTATTCTTAAACTTTAAACCACTCTTGCTGTATTAATGCTGCATGGATTTAAATAGGGAGCATGCATGTTGAACACTACATTAACTTGGAGAGGTAGTGGAAATGAGCAAAATGCAGTTGAAGTAGCCTCAACTGCATTTGAAATTTCCTTCTTTTTTTTTCAGTTCATTGACTAGGAAAATCCATGCAGCCTAAGTTGCATACTACCTTCCGGATGCAAGCATCTATGTTTAATCTGCGTGTACGGTTAAATGTATGGCATAATAATCTTTGATGATGAGTGTCTGCTGTACCGCCCCCCTGGCGACTTTGCTAGTTTTGTTTTTGTTTTTGTTTTTAGCTTTTGGTCGTGCTTTGTAACTATTCTCTAAACATCTTTACTTGGTGATCCGGAATAATAAATGACACTGAAATAAATTTTTGAGCATCTCCAAGTGGTATGCAGGGTCAAACTTAGCAGAGACTTCATTTGAAAGTATTTTCGTGTTTCTGTCTTTTGACTGTACGGTTTGTTTTTCTTTGGCCTACAGAAAATCAATCAGGATCGTGATGCCTACAAAGGGAATTAAACAAGAATTTACCTTCAGTGAATCTGTGGTTTGTCAAAGCATGCAGGTAATGTGCATCCCCCTGGCAATTGAAGAGAATGGCATGAGATTGTGGCCGTGCCGCCTCAGTATGTGCGAAGTTGTCATGTGCAATTCGATAAGAGAGGGTTGATGTGGATCGGGTTGATAGTTGCAAGTAAATATCTGTTTATCGTCAAGCAATATATACTTAAATACTTTTAGGATGATTTGATTGCAATACAACTCAATTGGATGGAGTAATTGGTAGGAAAACCTTGGTGCTGTAAATTTATGTAGCACATTATTCAGATGTGTGGCTTTCATGATAAGTTGTAGGCCTTGATCTTTTTTCTTTTTCTTGGTTTCAGATTTCAGTAGGCCTTGATCTTTATGACCATATAAAAATTAGCACAATATCCTGTTCATTTCCGGAGTCATGACCTTTGAAGCACATACGAGTGCCAACGTTTTGGGTCAATTATGTTTTGTACACCTGTGGATTTGGGGTCCGACAATTTGCATCAAGTCTTTCGAAAATTGACTAAACTCTAAACCCTAAAACCCTTTCGATGTTTGACCCAAAAAAAATAAATTAAAAAACCCCTTTTGATGTAGCATTAAGTGTCCCTTCTTTTGGCGTACATGAAGGGTAAATTGGTGTTTTAGACAACAAATAAAAATCTTTTCTAAATTGAAACCCAAGCATCATTGTAGTGACAGTTTGTAACCTCATGGTTATTTTCATCAATTTTTAAAAGATGTCTAACAAATTGTTTAGCAATAATTCTGAGATTTGTGAGGCTTCTTTAGCAATAATAATTTGGTTCATACCAAAAAAAAAAACAAAAAAAAACAAAACAAACAGAGAATAAGGAAAACCCCTTGAAGTGCTCTCACGAGTTAAAATGTCAATACATTTCTCATTATGCGATCTTGGCTGTATGATAGCTGAGATGCTGCTAACACATTCTGAACACCTTATTTTGGGGCAACTTTTATGCATGCCATTGTGAGGTGACATATGCTGCTACAAAATTTTTTGTTTCTTTAGCCCCAAAATCCAAAACGATGTATTGAAAAGGCTCTCAGGCTCCTCTTGCGAGTGAATATTGATATAAATAAGGGGAAAAGTGTGCATGGTTTCATGAGTCAAGTGCTTGTTCAAGGCAAATATTAATCTTTTATAGGTCAATTGGGTTGGGTGTCCCTTACTCCCCTTTTTTTTTTTTTTTTTTTTTTTTTTTTTTTTTTTTTTAAATTTTTTAAAAAATAAAAAAATTTCGTGTTTTTTTTTTTTTTTTCCTTAAAATCCTTTCATTTTTATTATCATGCATGGATAGTTACAATGAATTTCAATGAACGAATTTGTTAGAACTAATCATTGCATAGAAATATCAATATTTAATTGATCTAAAATCATGTAATTTAGTATTTATTCAATTTTTTTTAATAATCCGTAAATTGAATAAATCGATTGAAATGAGAATCATTCTCTATACCATTTTTTTCTATCTTTGCAAGTTAAAATACCGTGACTTGCACGTGGTCAAATTTTTATTCTAAAAATGTCAGAAAAGTGAGAAAAATATACAAAACTTAAAACTTAAAAAGAAAAAAAAAAGAAGATGAAGCTGCAACTCCCTGTCCCTCCGCCCTCACCCTCCCCTTAGAGCATTTCCAGCCCAGCCCGCTCGGGCTCGGGCTGGGGGGGGGAGGGGGCGGGCAAAAGCAGCTTCCAGGCAAAAAATGATGAAAAAAAATCGTAAAAATTTTAAAAAAAATCCCAAAAATACTGACTTTTTTTCTATAAATACCAACACCTACTCTTCAGTTTTAACAACAAATTCTCATACATCTTCTCCTTCTCCAACTATTTTTCACTTTCTATTTAATATTTTCTTCACTTTTTACTCTAAATTGTTTTCATTTTTAAGTATAATTTTTCTCTATCATTATGGCTTTTTCTCAAGAAACCGGAGGGGCATGGAGCGTCATGGAAGATGTCTTGTTGTGTGAGTGTTGGATCCAAATTAGTCATGATCCCATATCGGGTAATGAGATGAAATTCAGTCAAATGTGGAAAAAAATTCTTCACGAATTTGTTGAAAGATCGGGTTCCACCCGTACGGAAAGCGCATTGTCAAGTCGGTGGAAACTTCTCAACAAAGAGTTGGGGAAATGGAGAGATGCCCTCACAAAAGCGATGAATAACCATGCAAGCGGGGAAAATCTAAGCGATGAGGTAATTACTTGTAATTTTCATTTTATTAATTTTAATGTCCTATTAATTTTAATTTTAATGTTTCTTGCAATTGGTATATTTTGTTAATATTTCTTGTATTTCCATATGTATTTAAATGTTTCTTGCATTCTTTATATTTTGTTTTTATTTCTTGTATTTCTAATATTTATATAAATGGTTGTTGCATTCTTTATATGTTTTTAATATTTCTTGTATTTCCATATTTATTTGAATGTTTCTTGCAATTTTTATATTTTTTTTTATATTTCTTGTATTTCTAATATTTATTTGAATGTTTCTTGCATTCTTTATATGTTGTTAATATTTCTTGGATTTTCATTCATATGTTTATCTTTTTTGCATTACCAATTTTTTTTTAAGTTCCTTGCTTATTCAATTTTTTTTTATATAGATTTGTGCAAGCTCAAATGTTCTATGGTGCTACTGGACTAGGGAAAAAAAGTTTCACCCATACCCAATGTTGGGAGGTGGTGAAGCATTGTAAAAGATTTAGCATTATTCCAACAACTCCAACGGTGGTGTTAAACGAGACGCCACTTCATGATTCACAAGCTTCGGATTCGCCTATGGAATCCCCTATGAGTGAAGACTTACCCATTCAAAAGGAGCCGAGGCCTATGGGGAGGAAGGCGGCAAAGGCAAAGAGAGGAGTTAATTCTACGAGTAATACCTCTAAATTTTTAGAGGAAATTGCAAGGCAAAGCGCCTTGAGAATTGAAATAGACAAGAAAGTCCAAGAAGATGAAAGGGCAATGGCAATAGAATTTGCTAAAGAAAGGGAGTATGTACGCAAAGAAAGGGAGTATCGACGCAAAGAAAATGAAGAAAGGAAGGATCGGGAAACCATGGCCATGGATACAAGCCACATGTCTCCTGAAACAAAACAATATTGGAAGCTAGAACGAAAGGCTATTATGAGACGAAAACTTTTTCGTGATGATGGACCTAGCAATACGGATTGGTTAAATGATGAAAACCCTTAAGTTAGTTTGCTTGCCTTTTCATTTCATTGTATTTTAATGATTTGTTTTAAAAATTAGTTGGAAGTCATGTATTTTATTGTATTAGTAGTATTAGTTTTCTTTGAGTTACCAAAGAAACTATTAAATAAAATTCCTTTTTATTCAAAAAATTCAATTTATAAAAAAAATAACCACAACCAAAGCATTAAATTTGAAAATCTGAAATTTGAAAAAAAAATTATCTGAAATTTGAAACCGAAAATCTTATCTGAAAATCTTATCCGAATATTTTATCAGAAAATCTCATCCGAATATATTGTCCAAATTAATTGTTTAGGTAAACAAATTTGTGAAAAAAACAAAAAATTGAATAGTACCCCCCCTTGCCATGGCAACTGCTGGAAGTGGAACTTACTTTTTGCAAGGGCAGACACTATTCCTATGAATAGTGTCAGCCCTAGCCCCCCCCTTGCCATGGCAAGATTCCAACTGCTGGAAGTGCTCTTATGCTCTCATGAGTTGGGTGCTTGAGTTCAAGGAAAATATTAACCTTTTGTAGGTGAGTTGGGTGTCCATCTTTACAAGTTCAAATGCAATTTTACTTGCATGGCAGAATACCGAGTATACTGTCAAGTGAAAGCATAACACGCGTTACAAAATCTAACCCATACATTTGTAACATATGTTAGTGCGTGTCACTCATCTTGCTAGTATGAGAAATCTCAACTCTAGTTTTTCTCATTTTTGTTCTGGTTTTGGATTGGATCTATGCTTTCTATCCAAGTCAAAAAGCCTACCATGTTAGGAGATGATCTTGTAATGTTTTTGCAAGTATTGATGATTGACGGTATTCTTCTTATTGTATAAATAATGCTCAAGTAAACAGCTTGGGAAGGAAAAACAAAACACCAACAAAAAGCTTGGTTTGAGAATAATGAAAACAATGGGCCCAAACTGGGCTACAAAGTTGGACTTCAGAGACTTAAATCTGAGCCCATCAAGCCTGAAGCTTGTAAACCCATGCCACAGTGCTAGGGTTTAAGCTCTATCCGTCTCCTCCCTCTCTCTTTCATTTTGTTGTGTTTTGCGAAACAAGAAACAGAACAGAAAGCAATCATGTCTCGGCCAGAGCTGCAAGCTCCACCTGAGATTTTCTACAATGAAGAGGAGGCTCGCAAGTACACTCGCAATTCTCGAATCATGGAAATTCAGTCAGAGCTCTCCCACCGAGCCCTCGAGCTTCTCTCTTTGCCTGAAGATGGCGTCCCCAGGTTGCTCCTCGACATTGGTATCTTTCGAAACCCAGCAGCTCATCTTTCAATTTTTCGTCAAAAAGAAAAAGGGTTTTAGTTTTATTCACTGAACAAATGAAAAAGCTGAGTGCTTGAGCTTTTCACTGTAGGTTGTGGTTCGGGTCTTAGCGGAGATACATTGTCAGAGAGTGGGCATCAGTGGATTGGTTTAGATATTTCCCGGTCAATGCTTGGTATATGTTTTTTTGTTTTATACTTTGTTTCTAACTTTTGTTTTGCTTTTGAGCTTCTTTGCTTGCTCCCATGGGTTGTTTCTAAATGGGCATTTCATTTATTTGATAATTGGAGATGTTGCATTGGAGAATGAGGTTGAGGGTGACCTTTTGCTTGGGGACATGGGTCAGGTATCACACTTCAAGCACTTGATATGTTTGCTTATATCTTGTTTGCAATTCAGCGTAATCATTGAAAAAACAAAGAAAAGAGAAATGCGTTCAACCCAAAGTTGTTTCTTTTTTATAGCAAAATGTTATGGTTCAGTCCTAATTTTTTATTTTCGCAGGGCTTAGGACTTCGTTCAGGAGTTATTGATGGAGCCATAAGTATCTCAGCTGTTCAGGTTTGCCTTCTTCTTTTTTTCAATTGTTTACTCGCGAATACTTACAATGAAATTAATATTTAGCTTTATTTTTTCTATGTAAGCATGTGCCCCTTGTCAGGAGTATTTTTATACTCCACTAGTTGAGAGCTTAAAAGCCAATTATTTCCATTCTATTTTTAATATATGAACAACCATTTTCTAAATGATTGTGGTTTGTCTAATCCTTAAAGCTTTCCTGAATTAAAATTGCTATTTTAAACCTGTTTTTTCTTCATTTGTAATTACTGATACTACTTCATGTATGGATTGTTGATAGTGTGGTATGGTCTACTTTATGAATATTTCTCCAATTTTACTTTTTTTTTCTTTTTTTTTGGAATGCAGTGGTTGTGCAATGCTGATAGTCCACACATAATCCACGATTACGATTGAAGTATGTGGTGTTTCTTATTGGTTTTTATATCCTCATCATAATTCTATATTGTTGTATGCTTGAAATATGAAGATAGGTGTATCAGGATCTTATTGGTCTTGGCCACATTAAACATAGGTTGAGCCTGTAATCTCTTCTTGATTGCAGTATGAGCCTTTTGTCTTAAATTCTTTTGCAGGGCTTTCTTTGGATCATTGTACAGATGCTTAGCAAGGGGAGCAAGAGCAGCATTTCAAGTGTATCCTGAAAATCTAGACCAGCGAGAGCTGATTTTGAGTTCTGCAATGCGTGCTGGATTTGCTGGGGGTGTAGTTGTTGATTATCCCAACAGGTATGCAACCAATGAAAGAAATCTTATGATAGCCTGTTAGTTTGTCTGAAACGATGTGGTTACTAAATTGCTCTCTAAGGTCTTTGCTCATGCATGAGCCTATATATCTACTGACAAACACCTTGTAACCACTCCTGGTACATGAACCTTTTCAGGCTTTCCACATCAGCTTTTAAAAAAACAATATTATATATCAGATCGGCCCATGCACTGCACAAAAAGATCTGAACAATGCCAGTAAATATGAACAGATATGTAGTTTAAAATTTTATTCTGCATGGAAATTTGACATCCTTGACTAGTTCTTAAGGCGTGCTATAATTGATAAATGAAATAATGGTAATTTCGAAAGGAGTAACAAGACCCTAATTTATGGGACATAGAATGGATTTGTTAAGAGATGTTGATGTAATAATTAGACAATTTCAGAATAAATGAAAATATCAAAGGCATTGTGGTTATTCATCTCTGTGTATTTCGTGTTATTTATTTTCTTGAGAATACAGAAGGCAATAAACATGTAAAGAATGGTTGCTGAACTGCTCATCATTGCTGTTGACTTGTGAATTAGCTCCTGAAGAAATTCAGGTCTTAAATAAATAAATAAATAACCTTTTTCTCTTCCATTTTACAAGTTGCACTATCATTGTATGGTACAATGGTTTTATACATTTTCTTGTCTACATGTTCATTTCATCATTTTACCTTTCACTAGTCCTCTTTTGATTTCCTTTCAATCTAATATTTTCCTTGCCTGGATGATCAGAGGAAAAATTGGAATGTGTTTCCGTAACTTAACCCAATGAGTGAAGCTTTTAAGAGAGTATTGCATGAATAGGATTTATAGGAAAAAGGGTTAGTTTCTGAGTTCACATTAATTATCTTGTAACAGTTCCAAGAAAAGAAAAGAATACCTTGTCCTCACCTGTGGCCCACCATCTATTAGCACATCCACTCCCAATGGAAAAGGCGAAGATGGTGAGAGTTCCTCTGACGATGATAGTGAAGATGAAGACAATCAGACAGTAAGTTTTCACTGATGCATTTACTATCTTCATTGTTTTGCTTAGTCAAGGTGATGTTGGCTAGCTACGTTGTCCTCTTCCGGTATAACCTTTCTATTATTCCACAAGGCTAATGTAAATTCCAAAGCACTAAACCATAGCTATTTATTTATTTTTGAATTTCTGATGTGTTATTGTTTATGTGAAGCAGGTTTCAATCTCAGACAGGCACAGGCCCAAGAAAAAACAGAAAATAACAAAGAAAGGCAAGGGAAGAGAATGGATAATAAAGAAGAAGGAACAGATGAGGAAAAAAGGAAATGTTGTTCCACCAGACACAAAGTACACAGCTCGGAAACGTAAGGCTCGGTTTTGATCTTACAGCAGGCCTAAATTTTGAGTGTTCTGGCGTTGGTGTGTGCTTGAAGCGGTTTATATAGGCTCGGCAAATGCATTTCCTTTTTTCTCAATAGTGCTTTAGAATACTGGCCATAAGCAATTTATATACAGATCTCTCCAGGTAATGGACGTCTGGTTGTAATATGACTATTCCTGTAACCTTAACAGTTTTGAGAAAAGAGAAACTTTGTTCTGTTTCAAGGTATTGAGCAACTTAATAAAAGCCTTGTTTGATGAATGAATATAGTTATTAATTCCTTTTCACCTCTGCATTCATCGTTTTGTGATGATATTTTCTTGGAAGACTGGCTTGGTAAACCCTTGACGGTACCATAATCCGGATTGCAATACGCCACTTCGCATTTGAGCCAGCTCAACTCCTTCAAAGTTTTTTCCTCTTCTATTTGTTTGGCATTTATTTTTTCGGAATTTGCAGCTCAGAAATTAGGGGTGTGCAAGATCCAATCCAATCCAATCCAATTTTAATCGGTTTTGATGATTTGGCATATTGGATTGGATCCCTAGTTTCCAAGACTGATATTATTGGATTGGATGATTGATTTGCTTGGGAGAATCCAATCCAATTTAGTTAGCTTCATACTCATTTTGCTTGTGTAAGTACTTATAATTGAAAAAGCTATAAACATTTTAAGCCATTTTAAGCCATTAAATTTATATGGAGTTATGCAATATATTATAGAATAAAAATAATTTTCTCGCATTTCATTTATATTTTACATTTACGTCTATTAATGTGTTTGATTAGATTAAACTTCTGATCCAATCAGATTGGATTGTGATTTTCCAATCCAATCTATATTGAATTGAATGCAGATGGCTAAATTATATTGATTTCGAAATGAACGCACACCCATGAAAAATTGTCACTACCATCAATTTTGATGTTGAATTGAACCTTCAATTTTCAAATTTATCGCCCAAATAACAAGCACCAAGCCATTGTGCTTGGTATTATAGGACAAACATAACCGAGGTTGGGAACCTTAAAAATCAAATTAGGAACGCAGTACATACAGGACAGACTTCAATGGCTGCACAGAACATATATACCTTCACTGCAAAATAAGGCTAAATAGTGACGACTCTTTTACTTGTATGGAACGTTGTAACCACCACCAAAGAAAATGTGGTGAAGAATTACGGGAGCAAAAACTAAGCTGGATATAAACAGCTAAATAGATGAGAAATACAGAAAACAAAGCCAAACAGAGATAAAACTTTCAACAACAGTCATTTAAAGAGTGCCATCAAATTGTCTAACAAAAATTTCTCAAACAAAACTTTTCATGTCTCATATTTTTATCCAACAATTCACAAAAATTCAACACTACATGCAAGTTGAAAAAGGAAACTAGTAAGATTATGACATAATATATAACCCAAAAACGACTGAGTTACGACTAGATTAATCAAAGAGAGAGAATCCCATGTCATCATCGCTCTCCTCCTTTTCTTCCTTCTTCTCCTCGACTGGAGGAGCCTCTGCAGCTGCCGCACCACCTCCAGGAGCTGCAGCAGCTCCACCTCCAATAAAGGCACCACCGCCGCCGCCACCACCAACGATCACCTGTACCAAAGAAGTTTCAAGTTATGGATTCGGTAATACAACACTACAACCATTGAAAAGGGATTAGCAAGCATTAATATCACATATCAACCACAATTGGTCCTCTTTAAACCAATGGTTTCCAAGGTTTTTCTCAACACAAAACTGCCATACGAAACATATTGCATGGGGAAGTGCTTTTAAACTCTGGCTTTTCAGAACAACAGACAATATCAATAGAATTAAAACAAAAACAAGCGAGAGTGCTTATGTGAACAATTTGGGCAACATGATTTTTATTAAATTTGAAGCATAAACCAAATACATGGGTGTTTGATCATTTAGAGCTTATTTTCCATGTAAAACAGTAATTTCATTCAATTTCTTGCAATAATATATTGCAATTTTCAGAAATCACAAATCAAAAGAAAAAGCTCCAAAACAATCCCATATGCACGATCAAACCAAATATGATAAACCCATCAAAAACCAACAATAAGCAGCCAAACAAATCAAAGAAAAATCCCAGATTTCAAATTTCCTTGTCTTCTCAAAACCATAAATAAAAATAAAAAAATAAAAAAACACACAACACTGAAGAAATCGAAGGCATAGGATCATACGATCAAAAACAAAAACTCGAGATTCAGTAGAGAAAGACCTGGAAGACGGCTGATGTGGGAGTGACTGGAGAGTAGGAGGTCTGGACCCCACCGGAAGAATCGGTAGAGAGAGCGGTCTGGACGAGCTTCCTCTGGAGCTCGAATGTGGAGGCAGCAGAGGCCTCAAGGTCTCCATTGTGCTGCTTCGCGCTCCACTCTCCTCCTGAGGTCCTCAACACGAAAGTGAACACTCCCATGGCGAATCGAAACCCTAACCCTAAGTTTCAGATGTCAGTGCTTTTGAGACTCGGGATACACTGCGGGCATGAACGGCACTTCGTTTAGTGATTTGCTCTTTATGTAGAATGCGATGCCAAAACCCTAGCAGGCACTCGCGAAAAGTCCTATTTGTCCGTCTGATCTTAGTAATTTTCTGAATGTGATTAGGGATGGATTTGTCATTACAATTCTCGTTCTTGTCAGTCAACCGTCAATGCGCACCCTAACAAGTAAACGAGCCCCATAACTATTTTTTTTTATTTAAATATTTTTTCCCTTTTTTTTTGTTTGATTGGTATTTTTTTCCTTAATAATGATTAAAAATTGTAAATTAGTGTAATAACACGTAAAATGCGATGTATAATCTTACAACGAGAAAAAAAGCAACGAGAAAAAAAAGCTTAAATAGTAAATTACAAGAGTTAAAAAAGTGGAGTTTTATTTTCATCCCCGTCTCATTAAAGCGAAATAAGAATTGAGTTAAATTATCGTTCCTAATTACAATACCAAACTTTGCGGGCTGAATTGACCGATACTTAACATGAACACATGAATAAAACAAATTGGCCGGTGTCAAACACGAATAATATCAATTTTGACTCAGATATTTTTATTTTATTAGGACCTTTCTTATTGAGATATGTGATAATATATTAAACTCAAACACACCACGAATGCTAAGACTCTAACCCAGGACCTTGCCTGAGGATAATTGCTCTAAACTACTACACTAGTACTAATGGGTCCTTTGCACTCGATGAGATTTTTAACTAGCATTTTATGGTTAAGTACTTTTTCTTCCATTTCTTAACATGTTATTGTATTAGCGGAAAAAAAGCCTTAACTTATCCTAATTTTGAACTGTTACTCTACTCTCCCTCTCACCAGTTGAACTCCAGGAGCGAACAACATAATATAATATGCTTCACCAAGAAAAAGTGTTGTTATTTCCACCCCCTCTCCTATTTCCCCACTCACTTTATCTTCCTATCCATCATGTAAATTTGAAAAAACATAATCCTATCTTTTCACCAACCATTATTCCTACAATACCCTTTAATTATTATTTTCTTTTTGTCAAACGAAATAATTTAAAAGGCAAAAAGAAGCTTAATGAAACTTAACAATCAACTCTTGTAATCGTTATTCTTTTTTTCTTTTCTTTTTTTCTCTGCAATTTTTCCACCCAATTGTATAGGTTTTTTTCCCTCTACCTTTCTCTAAGTTTGGTTGGTTTTGGTGGTGGCTTGAGAAAATTCTGCGTTGGGACCTGAGAATGGGGCCCATTTTCACCACATCATCATGGATCCCGAGCCTCTGCATTTAACATCGGTGCATTTACACTCATTTAAAAGAATGCAAACCATTAGATTAATCTAATGATTTTAATAAGTCCACGTCAGCAAACTTGTATTAAACTAAAAACTAATTAGTTGCACCTTATTATCATCATGGGGCCCATGTTCACTACGTCATCATGGATTCCGAATCTCTGCATTTAGCATCGGTGCATTTACAATCATTTAAAAGAATGCAAACCATTAGATTAATCTAATGATTTTAATAAGTCCACGTCAACAAACTTGTATTAAACTAAAAACTAATTAGTTGCACCTTATTATTTCCCAAGCAAATTGCAATTACACCCTACCCCACACTGCCAGCCATGGGTGCCACCTCTGTCTCCCTCCCTCCCTCCCTATTTAGGATAAGTGACTCTCAACAAAGCCTAGGAACTGATAATATCAAATAATTATCTTTAATACTATTGTCTCAACATCAAAATTACACCTGCAAAATCATAAATGAAAAATCCATTTCTTCCTCTCTCCATGATTGTACAATACCATGTACATAATTCCTTCCCTCTGTTTTGCAAATTGAGGGAGGGGGAGGAAGGAAGAGGGGAAGGTTGCATTGCTAGGGAAATAATGTGGTGCAATTAATTAGTTTTTAGTTTAATATAGGTTGGTTGATCTGGAATTATTAAAATTATTAGATTAATCTAATGGTTTGCATTCTTCTAAATGCGTGTAAAGTAAATATACCGATGCTAAATGCAGAGGCTCGGGATCCCATCATCATTTAATAGATTCATTAACGAATTGTGTAACGAAATGGGCAATTTGTAGGGTTTTCGAGAGTTTGAGTATGTACTCGTAAATTTCCCTAAGAGCAAGTCCACCCTTGCTTCAAAACCGAGCAAAAGGCAGCCCAGGGGGGGAATGAAGCAGCTCTAGCGCGCAAGGGCCAACCCTGGCAAGAGCTAGGTCCCATGAGCCCAGGCAAGCCCACGGGCAAATTCAGCCTGAGCTGCTGCCAAGGCAAACTGATGCAATGCTGACGTCATAATGACGTCAGCAACCCAAAAAAAAAGAAAAAAAGGAAAAAAAAACCAAAAATTCCAGAATTTTTTTTAAATAAATACCTAGGCATATTCTTTACTTCTCACACCAAAAACTATATACAAATTCATCTCCTCATATCTCATATGAATAATATTTGCCTTAGACTTGCCCTAGACTTAGCTCTCATGGGTGGAACCACAAATGCAAATGTTGTCACTATTCACATGAATAGTGGCAGCCCTTGCCTTAGACTTAACCCTTGTGGGTGGAAGTGCTCTAAAGGTGAGTATGAACTTGAAAATGACCCTATAATTTGGGGGGTTTTATGTAGTTTTTCCCTTTTTTTTTTGTTTTGGCTTTCAAATTTTAAATTGATGAATGAAAAACGTATATAAAATGTTAAGATAAAATAAAAACTAAAAATTGAAAGCAATTCAAAGTGTTTTTTCTTTCAAATTTTTGTTTCATGCATTTTTCTTCACCTTTCCTTTCGCCATAGTTTTTCTTTCAAGTTTGTCATTTTCATCATTTATCATGTATGTTTTCACTATCTCCTATAAAAAGAAAACCCAAAAAACCCAAAAACGAAAGTGTTATAAACTAAATGATTTATAAACAAATTGGATTAATATCAGATCATATAATCTGAACAATTAATTAAATCCGTTGGATTAAGTTAAATGCAGATTAACAATGGATTGATAACTCTTTATCACATTTATCCTACAAAAATATGCATTATTTTTGTATTGAACAATCAAAGTACCCTTCGGTATCACCACAGATAATAGAAAAAACAAATTCAAAAAAATTGTCAATTGGCATTTGCTCACTATAAAAAATTATACATGTACAACAACCTAGAATATCAAACCTGTCCTGTTGCTTAAAAAAATAAGTCAAGAATACAAGGTTAAATTACAATGCATTATTTCTTTGAACTTCCTTTCTGAACCCCCATGCTTATATCCAAAAATCAAGACTTCCTTTGCTCGTATCTTATGAAGGTTGGTTTGGAAGACGACAGAATAGCTACCATTGCGGTGCTGGAAGTGCCTGATATTCTGAATTTCTAAGGGCTTCTTGAGCTCACCAAAGTCTTCAAGAGAAAGAAAACATACTCATTTTTGATGTCACCATTCTCTTTGCTGAAGCCATTCCCACAATTCTCTCAAGCTAAAAAGCAAAAAAAGAAAAAACCTAGTGAATATAATGTTTTGTTTTTCTTCTGATATTCAAGGCCTCGGGTGCATGGGTAACTGCTCTTAACCACTTGAGATATAAGCTCATTGTGGATAGTTTCTTTATTTTTTTTGGTTAGACCCAAGGGTGTCCACCGCCGACAGTAGTGACTAATCCCTTTCGCTGCGGGAGCTCTCCCTAAGGAGGTAAACAGCTGGCCACGAAATGTGCTCCATTCCCATGGGCGGGGATCGAACTCCCAACCTCATGGTTAAGGGATGAGGTGAGCTACCACCACACCACATCTCATGGTTGATAGTTTCTTTATTTAATTGAAGATAACCATGCTGGTTTATAGTATAACAGATTGATCACTGAGTTCTTAAACATTTAAATCTCCTACTAAGTTCAACTCTACCCCCTATCTCATCCACATCAGAGCAGAATTCAGCACATTTAAAAAGAGAGGAAAAAAAAATACCCGAAGGAGATCAAAATGAGAAAAGAGCACTGTGCATGCCATGTCATGGGACCCATCAATCATATTAACAACCTGTGATAAAATCAAAAGAACATTTGGTTTACAAAAAGACCAAGTATATGACTGTATCTGAAACTGAATGATATAAAATATCAATTAAAGAGAAGGGGCGATTTATATCGTGCTCACCTCAGGGTAAAATTCCTTTCTCTCTGGCAGTGAATAGATGATTAAATTCTGAATTCCACGAATCTATTCACCACAAAAATAAAAAGGATGTGTCAGCAAAGAGGCTATTAAGACTGACTTCAATCTTCCATAAAGTATTTTCCAATTTAAGCAACAATAGACAACAATGTAGTGTCTCCAATATAGAAGAGCACACATATACATGACCAGTGGACAAAACACTCTAAAGAACCTACCTTGTATCTGTGGTAAAAATGTGATCTCTCAGTGTAAAGCATGATCTTCCGCTTTCCTTCAAAAAACTGAACCCGTGCACGAGAAATATCACTTTGTTCTGCATATCTAAGGAGCAAAGAAACATATACTTCATCAGCACATTTGTGACCACGCAAAGAAACTCATCACAATATACATAGGACAGATTCTCACTCATGAAGCAAACAGAAGGATGCACTCTGCGACTTCAAAAAATTCCGAACTCGAACATATTCCAAGTAAGAACTTATAAATATCATAATCCCACCCTGAATGAAAAATTCCAAAGAAGATATCATTCATGGAAAAATTTTAAACACTAATATTGCAATAAGTGCAAATTTTAGGCTTAAAATAATTACCTCAATAGAATCTTTTATTTTTGGGAAAACCTGAAAATAGAAACACAACAAACACCTCAAAATTTGAGCAAAAATGGAAGAAATAAAGTAAATCAGTGAAGTGCAAAATTGAACTTTTCAAGATGCAGCAGGTTCGATGACTAGAGTAGGAGGGAACAGGGTGTATATATGGGCTTCTTTTCTTTTTGAAAAATCTTCAAATCGAATTATCAAGGTTTAAATCTTTGCCTTTTTATGCTGTTTCACAAAAAGGTAAAACAGTACACAGGTTTAATATTTACCAATGATCTTAAATAAGTCATTTGAATTCAAAAAGTTCCACAACTATTGAAATTCAGATTCAAGAAAATTTCTAATCAGAGTTTCCATATATTATCTAGCCATAAGTTACAAAGATCTACTTTAACTCAAACTACGTCACTTCAGAAATCAAATTATATTTATATTTATTGCAATGAATTATAAAGTCTCATGTCATTAAGGAACCCATCATGGAGAGCAGAACAAACCTTCGTAGTAAAATATTCAAAACGAGCATCATCAAAATGCTCTATTGAATCTGCATCAAACCGCTGATAAATCTGGAAGGTTGAGGAGTAACAGTGCGCATTAGCTGATGAAGTCTATTCCAAACAGAAAATATCCGCGACAAATAATTTATAAACCCATACCTTACAATTTAATAAGTAACTGAGTAAAGTGACACTTAACCTAGTATGATAAATATTCAATCACACCAACAAAAAAAGAACACATTCGATATCCATTTTGAGATTCTATTACTACATGGAGTTATGAAACCTTAGAAGGAGCCATAATCAGGGACCTAGGATCAAATCCTGCATTTACCAGTTTGAGATTATGGGATGAGAAAGAGTTGTCTCAACCCTGTGTGACATAGCCGCAACAGGTCCCGAGCGAACCCAAAGTATAAATCAATAAATAAAATATCCCTGACTAAATGTTTTCATTTCAAATCCACCTTAAAAACTATAATAAAAAATTCCAATTATCAGCAACAAGAAAGATATAAGGAGCAGTACATAAATTGAAATAATACTTGGACAGTACACTCAGCTTCCTAACCATGCGAAGAAGGGGAAATAAAGGATGACAAATACCTGGCGGACTTGAAGTACAACTTTAGGAAGAACTCCTTTATGTTCATGCACCAACTTCACCTATGGTATAACAAAATAAGTATTTTAGACTTGCAAATTTTGCGAATCATAAAATAAGCATTAGCAGTCTGAATGTTTTGAGAAAATCACAAAATGAAGTTTTTCTTTTGCATTTTGTTGGGAAAACAACCACTATTTTTCAATTGATAGACTTGTCATTAATTTCATGTTTTCTACTGATCATTTGATCCATTGTAGGACCACTGGACAGTAGAGCGCTGAACAATAGTATTTACAGGCCACTAAAGCTCAGCATATTCTGGATTTATGGTCTCTGTTTTAAAAATAGATTTGGGTAGATGAATGGAAACATGTTATCAGTTTCTCTTAGAAAATCTAGCTTCAGGAGATTCAATTTCCAATGAATCTTTGCTTCTAAAGTATTTTCTCAATGCAAGCATGAATACCATATACACACACGTTACTATTGGTTTGGATTGACATACTTACCGGCTACTAGTCAGTAATAAAATATCATGATATGTAGACACAGACAAGTATGTCAGGTGTTGGAAAAGCACAAGGTGCCATCATGGAAAACTGAAAAATAAAGACCTGTTCCCACAGGTTTGTATGTTTGTAGCCTAAAAGAGTGGACCATTCACATTAAAGTAGTTTTGGTTAAGTACAGGCCCTCCTGTCCTCCTAAAATTACCAAGTCTGAACAGAGACAAACTGGTGCTGGTTTTCAAACATTCTATCTCAAAGAAATATAACATTTCATGTTTCCTGCATTACTGTTCTTGTAACTAAAAATGATCCACAACATGACAAGTGTCTCAGTTTCATTATTTTAAAGGATTAAAAGATCTGTTCCAAACAAGTTTTGAACCGAAGAGGAAAAAGCAACCACAAAAAAAGTTACTTATCTGAATTCATATACTACACTACCAAAAGGAAAGAAATTTTTTACAGAATAATAACAAAAGCAACCAAGCATGCAATGAATTGTGGGAACATTATTGTAATTTGTAGGAGGAGAAGTGCTATAGAAGATATTTTATAGTCAAAAGTAAAGATTTATGCTCTAAATATTTATTTTTAAACACACCTTCCCATGGTAATTATTGCAGTTCTTGTTGAACAAACTGTTTATATCTGCAGCAAGAAAGCATAAAGATTAAAGGAGATTGAGAACTGGAATCCATATCTTTATCAAGGTAATGAATACCCTTTAACTTTAATGCATATATTATTGACTTTTTAAATTTGAATTATATCAGAAGATATACAAAAAAAAAAAAAAAAAAAAAAAAAAATAAATTCACAGTTGTCATTGATAGCTAATCAACTACATTTTTTCCGTATAAGAAAAGAAGAAGGCATCTTACCTGGGGTTGAATAATAACTCAAAAGTATCGTTTGCCTATAGAAGGATGCATATCCATCCAGGTACCTGATCATGAAAAGCATTGTTATCTCAATCTTCATGACATGTGATATAATAACTAGTTTTGAAATCAAATTTGGAATTCAGAAAACAACATTTTGTCTGTCATTGCGCTTCTCGAGATATTCATAACTATATAGGCTGTATAGGAAGCATTTCGTAACTAGTAGTGTGAGGGAGGACACTATAAGTGGGAAAACTTACCATGCAACCACATACCACAAAACAATGTTCACATCAGTTGGAAAAAGATTGACAAGAAAACATACCACTGTCTTATACGCATGACATCAGTTCCGTGCTGCTTAGAGGGTATGTGGTTCAATTGTTCAACAACTGACTTTAAAAAGTTCCAATTCTGGAAATTTTTATAAGAAAAGAGACGATATAAAATTTTGCAAGTAATATATATTTCAAGTAGATAATTGATTACACTCTTTACCTGCATTGTTATAACATCTGCATGATCAACAATTAGAACCTGCCACATCAAAGAAATATCTCCATTAGTGGAACAGAACCACGGAAGCAGAAAAAATAAAAATTAAAACTCATGAGAACCATACAGACATACTACCAAACACTGACAGGTTAGTATGTTACTAAGAGATTTACCTCTATGGAAGAAAGATAGTCGACATCCTTTTCCTTATTTACTTTAGCCTCATCAATTTTCTGGAAAAATAAGTCCACTCAATAATATATAAAGAAAGTGGTAGCCAATCACATTATAATCAGATCTGAGGTGCAGAAAGTGGGGAAAAAAAAAAGTCAATCAATTACCTTCAACAAACCAACTGAAGAGGCAACTATCATATCTGAGGTATAGAAATCACTGTACAACTTTATGCTCCTCCTACAAAACAAAGAATGAAAAATGAGTTGAAAATCTAATTTCCTATCAAACGTTCTGACTTATTAACACATAAGACATAATGGGATTACTATCCATGGCCACAAGCCCTGCATACTCTTGAAAGAGTTTTACATACTCTCGAGTTATCAATATTATATCATACTCATATAGTATCTTTTGTGTGTATTCTATGATACTGAGGCTCTCAATAAATCTTCTAAAGCCACCTCTAGCACCCAAAATTAACTGTTTGATTTCTCACATTGTTTGACTTCGTTAAATCTCAAAATTTACATCGTCTACCAAAGATATACTATCTACTAAATGGCCAAAAGATACTAGTAATTCTAACTTCACATGTCAACTACTTTCTTAATACATTCCACATTGCATCGAAGATTATACAACACCCTTAGTAAAGCAACAATAAGAGCAATGCTTTCCTGAATGGTTTTTAATATAAAATTTGCAGATAAGTCATCATCATTATAAGTTAAGTAATTTACTTTGTGAACTTGATGCCAACCATGAAGTCATCCTTGCTATTTCCACCAAAAAGTACTTGAAAGTCACCAGGTTTCGTAGACTTATGAGGTTTTACATTTCCGTAGTCATGGTCACCTGGGGGAATTTCTTTTTCGTCCTCATTATCATGATCCTCTTCAGTTCCGAACTCTCTAGAAAATCGATCCATGTGCTCCACATTAACCTGAGAAAGCGGACATAAGGTATTAAAAAGAGGATAAACATAGGTACCTTAAGGAATCAAATCCCAGACCATGTGGGAGCAACCAACAGGCCTGACCAATTGACTAAACCCTCGTCATTTAATTCATAGGTAAATAAGATCATTTTTGGTTAAGGGATTGGTTTACAAAGTTTGCTAACATGAATTCTTGGCAATTGAGCTTTCAAGCAGCAGAATGTAGCTATGTAGCTTCCATTAAGAATAATCTCAACAATTATATCAACATCTGAGGAATTTACTACTATGCCCTTGAAAATCACATCCAATATCAGAATTCAGGGGGGACATGGAAAGGGGCCATTATCAGACCTTTCTGCGATAAAAACTTTTCCGTTTTCATTTTAACCAACATAAGTGGAGCAATCTCATACAGGCAGAGTGAGTATTGGAGGATTAGTATGAAAATATTCCAAAAAAGGAGTACAGCCTAGACTCCTGGTAGAAAGGTAGTGGAATTTCCTCTTAATTTTCTACTCATTGCTTGCTTGTGGGGTTTACTCTTAGATCAAAGGTATCAGAGATGCCAGAAAATAAATTAATAATATGGAAAGAATATGAAAGCCTTTTATACAGAAACGTTGAATGAGGTGCAGAAAAGAAAAGAAATACACAGGAAACCAGGAAAAAATAGTCCATCCAAAAGCGGCACAACACTCATAAAATCATATCATAGGATTAAATCTGACCTTCCTCACATTATTACCCCCCAGAGAAATCCTCACATATTCCCTTATACAAACTTTGTGGGGGTTAACCTGTGCATAATTTATAGAAGCAAAAATGAAAAATGAAAAGGTACCTTGTGAGCTGAAGGAGTAAGCTGTATTAGCCTCTTAACAACACGAAGTGCAATGCTCGCAATTGGCAATATGATCAAAACCTGGTGAAGAAATAAAACAAATCCTCTTCAATAAGCATGCAAATTACAATATCTGGATTTGAAGATATATGTTCTTTTCTCTATACCAGAGATATGCATCAAGTCTCAAGAGATAACTTTATACGCAGCTTGATGATGATAAGATTTATAACTATAGATGCACTAAGTCCATTAGAATCAATTGCAACAACTACAAGAAAAGCCAGGAGTGGATAGCCTCCGGAAACAAGTTTGATTAAATTTAAAACAGAAATCGCACATGTCTACAAACAAGTGGGAAAGATACACTACAGGGCAAGTACAGAAAACAGGATATACTATACCATATGATGATTTTATAAAAATGGACTTCTTGGGTAACTAGGATGAATATGAGTCAATGTGAATAAATGTCTATAATAGGCAATCTAAGGAACTATAATTCACCCAAGTAGTTCAACTCTAACAGTAAAAAATCTCAAGAACTCAGATAACTAAAAGCTAAAATCCTTTATAAAGTCATGCTCTTTGATATAAGAATAAAATCATGACTTACAACAACCTTTTCAATGAAGGGATATCGGGAGACAATGCCACATAGGAATTGGAAAAAATACCCGACTTTTGACTTTCCTCCACTATGTGGACTAATAATACCAACCATTTAAGTATTTGGAAAATTGCACCCACCAAAGGTAATCCATCGTCCAAGCCTTCACAGAATTTTCCTTAGAAAAAATAAAAGGAAAAACAAACAAGAAGAGCAACAGAATGCACTTTTTTCTGTCAACTCTATGCTGTAGAAATTGGGGAACTTACAAGAGTTGTATTATTCCACAAAACCAAGTTTCAAACTTATTGTACCATAATTATGTAATTCCCATTATGAATCGACACATGCCCTAATATATGTACTGCTACCATATCCACATATGTGATAATAGTGAAACTTCTAGTACATCCAAGTTTAGAGATTAAACAAAACATAAAAATAAAAAATCCAAGTCCAAATATTATAACAAGAAAATGACGCTTATATACCTTAGGACGAGTAAATCCATGATCAAGGAAATTATCATCAGCAAGAATTTCATTATTATCAGTTTCTTGACGCTTGGACACTTTTGCATCATTCTTCATTACAAGATCTCTAGTTCTGAAGACATGATTCAGCTGCATAATATCACTTCAATTAATCATTATAAGAGCAATATATATAATCTTAACACAAAAATATTGGTATCTTTCAAGGAATAGGGACAAGCACGTACACAATGCATAATATATGCATCCATGGCACTCGAGTCTTCATCAGAGCCTCTATGATAAAAGGGTTTTTTGTTGCAATGCAATATATCCTGATAGCTGTTGACTGGGGAAATGTAGATACCAACGTAACCAGAAAATAGATGTAAAATTAGTCAACCCATACTATAATTGCAAAGCCCAAAAATTTCATGACTACAAGAATTTAGGAAAAATATAAAACAAAAAAAAGAAAAAAAAAAGCCGAAAAATAATGCCTATGTGTCAGGATTAACCAAACGCCTCTAAGATAATACAAAAAGTGACAGTCTGCTGCATTAAACAATCAAACACAAATTAAATTTCAACACAGCTCAACGAGCCATGTCCCAAGCACCAGGAACTGACAATGTCCTGATTCATAAAACTATTGGTACAATGCTGCCCTTACATACAGCTGAAGCAAGCAACACTAAGAACCATGTGACTACTTGGATATTTCTTGGTATTTTACATGAATGATTAATACAAAATAGTAAAATACAAAGTATAATAGTACCCTAATTCATGACACTTCCTCTTTTGATAAGAAACCCAACTTCCATTAATAAAATGAAAGATTACACCAGACAAGGTATTCACCAGAATCAAGCCAAAACAAAACAATTACTGAACAACTTAACACATTACTTCGACACTCGGTAGTCTACATCTATAATTCAGATAGAATACTTAACCTTAATTTAATTCTTTTTTTTTTTTTTTTTTTTTTTTTTTTTTTTTTTTTTTTTTTTTTTTTCAGGTGTGACTTTTTCCAATGTAAGGAAAAGTCCAGATTGACTTAAATTCTGAACTAGTCATCAGATACAGTATAAAATGGCACTCCTGTCAGAAATAATAGTTGCACATAATTAGCTAAGAGTATCAAACGCCCTACTCAGTAATATCATCAATGCAGGCTCTCACAAGGATTTTCCGTTCAACTTTGAACTCTAGGCGCCCTCTCCTACACATCTACCTCAAAAACCTACAGCTGGTATGTCGTCTACTTTACCATCACCATTTTATTACTTGGGACCAGATTCTCCCTCTTTGTAAAAGGAACCGCCTACCCACTAAGCTTGAGACATACGGTTATTTACAGCCTCATGTTCACACTCAATACAGTTTAATTTAACTAAAATATAATTTGAAGGACAACCCGCTAAGGTATTTAAGTTGAAAAATTAATTTTCAATTAATGATAACTTTAGCATTCTATACTTGCTCATCTTTTACAATTGTGGGGAGTTCTTGTGTTCTCCATCCAAAAGTTCAAAATGTGCATAGCTTCTTCTCTAGCCTATCGTATAGAAAGCTGAAGTATCATCCTTCTTCACTCATTAATATAGAATTATATGCTGTGGGTTTATAAGAGTTGGATTGAAATTTCAAATCAAGATAAATCCAAGTTCAGTTCAGGGTAAACAAAAGCAAACATGAGAATAGCTTTTCAAGCATGAGTAACCCACTACCATTGCTGTACATGTTTATAAGGAATGCTCCAATGAACTCATAATCGGAAGCCACTTGCCCAGTGTAAATGACTATGGCTAATTCCTACCTTCTAAATGCCAAAACATAGTAATGGATGCATGGCTGAAACACAGCGGTGTTACCATTATATCCATAATTTTTTTTGTCTCTGAAGCAAGGACATGTATCCAGTTTTAGACCAACCCAGCAGGAAATCAAATTATATTGACTTGGAAATTAAAAATTTTGACCTCAGAATCAACCCAGAGGTGTCCTGGCAGATGAAGCATGGCATATGAAAGAAATCTTATTTATTTGATCAACGAAACAACAAACACTGGATAAACTACAAACCTGTACTAAATATCGTATAGTGAAGAACACAAATAAAGGCTCTCATAAATTTGATTATGGATGCTAAAGCTCCACTAATGAGGAATAGGAATCAATCATTAACTGCAGTTTCAACTCAAAAGACAAGTCTAAACAATATAAAGGTAAGAACAGTCTATTTCGATTTACCCGTACTCGAGATTAATTTATTGTTTAAAGCTCCATACGAAAAGGTCAGAGAAAAATCACATCAAGTTTAGCACATATTTAGCATAGTTGCATAATCATATCAGGAAGTGCTTTCAGAACAAAGTTGGTAGACTCAACCACATAAGATCCAAAATGGAATTATTATCAGATTAACTTTTTCTGTGAGTGGAGAACTGAGGGGAAACATGTTCTATTGAACTCAATGATATAACTCAAGAAATGACACTGAGAAGACATCAATTCAAGTAGAATTGGGTACACTTACAGAGGGAGAAGAATAATCTTTGTCTAGATGAATGAAAATTATTGCCTCCAGATGTGTTATATACATCCAACCAGTGCTTGTACAACTTTGGCTTCAGACCATAACCAGAATTGGGGTTGTCATCCTGAAAAATATTACTCAAAGAGAAAAAGGAATATATGAATATAATTATATGAAAACTGCAGAATAAGAAGCATTTTCAATTAAACTAGCTCATTATAATGCATGCATACTATACTTAGTATGCCAAGGTAAGACATGGACCATGTACCTAAAAGAAAAAATCAATAAGAGCCTCCACTAGGTTGGGAGGAGTATGAGGATGGGAAAGGATACCTCCAGTTTGTAGCCCTTAGGCTGCACGGCCCATACCAGGATTTACATTATAAAACAAATAAAAAATAAAAAAATAAAGCAAAAGAGATCCTTTCAAGAGCTTTTTTACAAAGTACAGAAAAACATATATAGCACAGTTAAAAAAAAAGGAGACATACTTTTATGAAACACTCTCCTGTTCCAGCCCACTTGCCCTTTGACATCCCAACAGCAGGCACTTCCCACTCATATTTCCATTTCTTTTTTGACAGATTTTCAACCTCTGCTTTTGTTAACTTGTGCCCAAAGTGTACATCAAAGGAACTGCAAGATTTAAAAAAAAAAAAATAGGGGAATGAAGTGTATATATGTAATACAATCTGAGGTTGAAAGATGAAAAAACAGATTACCAAAATGGAAATACCTACAAAGTTCTGCCATAAAAATTCATAATCAGATAGCACCAGAAAACAAAGATTCATAGACATAGAAGCATTAATGGAAGAAATTCTGAATTTGGCGCTTTTTTTTTCTTTTCCATTTTCTTGTTGGCCTAATGTGGCTTTTTCTTGTTTTGTTTATGTGCGTGTGCATGTATATAATATACATTTGCGCACATGTGTGTGTGTGTGTGTGTGTGCATGTACAAAAAGCATTATACTTAGTTTTCTGAATCAAGAATCAAAAAACCCTTAATACTAGTGGTAGACTGGTGGTATAATCTTGATAACAACAAAACCTGCCCTCTAGGTATCAACTCTAGACTTCTAGTCGGGGTCAATATGTTATCCAATCCAAGCAGCAGGCTATGTAACATTATTTGCTGCAGCACATTCGCAACCACCTCTATTGTCTTCCCATGGTTAACGAAAAAGGAAAATTTATGAATGTCATCCCATTTAAAATATCATATTTACTCAGTCTAAAGAAATTCCCATATTTACTGTAAGAGATCCATTTTTCATACACTCCCAAACACAAAAGTCCCTTGGTCAAATAAAAAACTATTTCGGCTAGCTAAGAAACTTGCTCTTTCCGAGGAAAGGGCAAATGAATTAGAATCTTTAACCATTTTATGTTCACTGAAATACGCTTCAACTGAGCTTCATTTATAGCATCTATCCAATTGACAAAATCTAATGTGACAATAAATAACCATGATAAATTGTTATTTATTCTCTGTTTTCCCAAGAAAGTACAAAATATATTGATCAAAATAAATCTTACAATGGAATCATAGATAAACATAAATCAACCCTACTTCCAATTAAATAGTGTGAAACTACAGTATTCTTTTTGCCCATTCAATCCCATCTAAGGTCATATTCTCACTTAGGTCATACGTTATCATACCTCAAACTTTATTGGTCGCTCATTCAACCAAACTGTCCTTCATCCTATATTCAGTTGGGGCATCCAACTTACACTCTTGTCTCACTTAGCACTCATATTTGGACGTGAATATAGGTACTTTACAGCCACATGACACTCAAGATTGTTGGACCCGCAATTAAACTTTAAGCTAGTGGTGATTTACGTCAAGCTTAACACAACACACTGAAAATTTCAACGCATGATAAAAACATAAAAGCTAAATGAACACGACATTTCATGTAAATGCACCTCAAGCACATTGATGCTTCAACAGCAGACGGACAACTGATTCCCAGGTCACGTACACCCGAGTCGTAGCTCTCCTGGTCATCCAAGTCAGAGGTCTCCAGATCATCCTCAGTTTCAGCATCTTCACTCTGTTCCTCAATACCAGCTATTTCAGGGTCTTTGGGTTTTCCTTTCATAGGAAATTCATCATCAACTCCTATGTACAAACATTACAAGGATTAAATAATATGCAGTGTAGAGCAAGCTAACAAATAAGGACAAGACAAAAGGTCAAGCTGACTTGCGCTTATAAATGTTGTTTATTAAGCTAACCTAACAATAAAAGAGCATAAACACAATGGTGGATAGTTAACCACGTTTACAAGAGCAAGGCGTTCTCCAGCATCAAAACCCAAAAGAATTCATCAAGTTTAGTACAATTGTGGAAATGATTTTGTCATTCGATTGCTCTTCTATTGTGCAAAGGATGTCAGCTAGTGCATATAACAGAACACCAATACTAAAGTACTTCTTTTCTTCCCTCAAACCTAGAATTCCAATTACTACTTACTACATTCCTTTAGTCTCCATGCAGTAGTGTGATCTTTATGAGGAAACAATGCTCACCAAACCCTTGCTCCCCATGGCTCAGTCCCTAAAACTAATTAACCCAATCCATAGTGACGGAATCCGGATAAAAAAAAACTAATCCATCTCTACAACACCATAACTCAATTACATAACGGGGAACACCAATACGCCGCATAAGAAAAAAAAACAATGTACTGTAAAGAAGATAGACCTCATCTTAATTCATATTGCATAGGAGATGGAAAGGTAACTAAGCATTCATGCAGACTACAATAGTGTCTTCCTTCCATAAAAATATTGATATATGACCATATGAACCTTAATTAGGGGCTTTTGGTTGCTTACATAAAACGAAAAGGAAAATGAACGAAAAAATATATGGGGTTCTGGAGACCAAATCATTACAAAAGGAAAATGCACTAGTAAGCATCATTTAAAGGAATTTAATATAAATGGGCTGAGACCGCAAACATATTTACCAACATTTGTATGAAAATCATAAATGCTCTACCTTCTTCACTATCATCCTCTTCATCTGAGTCACTAGAAGATTCAGTCCCATCATCTTCATCCTTTTCTGTGTCACTTAAACCTTCTTCTTGCCTTTTTCTACACAGGAAAGAAGCAGATGGTAACATGTTACTTGTAAATTTCTTGAATAAATCAACCCGTTTGAAATAAATGACATTCAGAAAAGAGCATACATATAAATTATACTGCCCAATAATAACTCCAGAAAGTTACATTACTATCAATTAAACGTAAATGTAGCTCAGCTGTGAATCCAACTTGGTTGAGCTTTATATTTTTCTTAAGCACAAAGTGTTGACATACCTCATCAAACAAGCATAAAAAAGAACAAAAAAAAATGAATTCCTTAATGAGTTACAGAGGACAGCAGGGCCATTTTTTTCCTCTTTTTCTTTTGCGAAGTAAAGAAGTCGACAACATATGGAGTAGCTGATTCCTAGAGTACACCCTCAAAAGGAGTACTTGACTCCTGGAGGCGCCTAGGAACATTATAAACCATAATTCAGATCCTAAGCTTAGATCTGGCTGAATAGAGCATGACACAGCTAATAAGTGAATACAAGAGCCAAAACATACTTGAACAACCAAAAGTCACCGCCTTATGTACACTTCATAATGGGGGCACAAAATTTCTTTTAATTACATACAATAAGTACACACTTACAGACTGAAAATGAATTCAGGAATTTGAGAAGAGTGTTACCTTTGTTTATATGCAGCAGCAACAGATTTACTAGATGACCCTAGCGTCATTAACAATTTATCATACATGGATGGCTCTTTATAAACCATTTCATCTTCAGACACACCGTTAGATTCTTCCTTTGGTAGTTCCCCTGTATTAGAAAAAGTACCCTGATCTTGAATATTCCAATAATTAGGCATCAACATCAACTAAATATCGAAACTCCCTTATGATAGTAATTGGATGCAAACCCTCAATAGTACAACAGGAATCAAACTAACTTGAAGGAAAACAGTGATTATCTCAAGTACTAATTTTAAGGAACAAATTCAGCCCACAAAACAGCTAAAAGGAAAAGAAAAAAGAAAAGACAATTTATTATTAGATTAAAAGTTAAAACTAACACACATTCGGAATCCCCCAAATCACTATAAAGTTCAAATATGTAACATGGCTGAGGAAGTAGAGTTATTATTAAATTAAAAGTTAAAACTAACGCACATTAGGAATTTCCCAAAACACTATAAAGTTAACATGCCTGAGGAAGTAGAGGAGGGGCTATGTGCAACATTTTCTTCCTCAAGACGACGAGTTTTCCTGCCTGTGTTGAACTTGTTGGGTATTTTGCGTTTCCCAAATCCTGTTAAAGAAAGAAAAAAATAAAAAATTGTCTCACCAGTAATTATTGCTTTAAAGAAGAAAAAATATATATAAACACAAAGCTAAAAGGAAGAATAATACTGAAAGATTGAAGTTTCTATGATAAGAAAAACATAAAAGATTGAATTATAGTAAATCAACAGGTACTTGGGTCATTGGCAGCCAAACAAAAAACTTACTTGGGTTCTGAGCTGATTGCTTTCCCATATTGAGAACAAAACAAAAACTTCTCTCCAACAAAATCAATCCAATTTAAACAAACAACCCAATTCTATTGCAGACTTGCAATGCTTGTGACTCGGTTTTGGGTAGGTGCGGATGCTTCGGCGGAGATGATGAAAAGCGACCGTTTGGGAAGAAGATGAAAAGCGACGGGAGGAGGATTGGAGTTCAAACCCGGAGTTGCTTGAGTTTAATGCGTTGCATAAGAGAGGGGAGGAGGAGTTGTACAGAAGGTTTATGGAGGTTTAAGGTTTTTTTTTCTTTTCGTTTTTTTCTTGCTGTATTCTGGCGGGGTTTAAGGATTGGGCAACAGGGTTAAGATTCTAGGGTTTAAGGGTGGGTTAGGTATTGCGGTTCTTTTTTAAAAATTTAAAGGTGTAAAACACTGGACGACAAGAAAGGGAAAAAAATGGGGAATGATGGAAAGAGGAAATTGACATGGAAAGTGGTTTTCCTCAAATTCGTTCCGTGAATCAAACGGACGTGAACTAAACGGGCCTATGGGTGGATTATAGGGGAAACGAGCTGGTTTGTTTATTATTTACTTTTGACCCTAAATATATATAAATAAATAAATAACATTTTCAATATCATGTTCTTTTTGTCATTATATACAGTCACAACACTTCCACCAAAAAATGTCACTAAATGCTATGACATTGCTTTTTATACTCACACTACTTTTACAACCAAATGCGTAGCTGCTTCACTTTTACTAAAAATTGTCGAAATTTTGGTGATAATAAAACATTTTGATAAGAAAAGGTCTTTGGGCCAAAAAGAGTAATATTCCAAATAAAAATAGAAGAAAGAGACACATGCAGCCCACTTGAGACACGATCAAATATAACATTTAATCTCATGTAGGTAATTGAAAGAACACGTCTCAAAGGTTTTTTTTCTTTTGTTTTTAACACAAGCGATAGTTTAAACTACAAAGGGGAGTTTCACACACACTACCAAGGTGCCATGGAGGTGCGAACATGAGACCACTAATGTGCAAGTCACGGGCCTTTTTTTATTGGGCTAGACCTCGTTGACAAATGTTATTTATTTTAAACTCAAAGTTGAGGAGAAGAAAAATAATACCAAGTTTTAAGTTTTATACTACTTCGCTGTTTTTTCCGTATCCTTATGAAACAGAGAACTTGTTATCAGTATCTTCTGAATGAGTGTTATACATGCTTGCCTTTGCTGGTAATGTGTCAATTTATAAAATAATCCAAATATTTTTCCTTAATTTGTTCTTCTCTTATCATATTCACAGTTGGCTTCATGTCAAGATTGGGAAAATTGGAAGGCTCATCTGCTAAGAGTTCATCCTGACAATACAACCATAATAGTTTAATTGCGGGTTAGGATAATGTGGATCCAAATCATTGGGAAAACTGGTAATGGATAAATTGTCATATTTTGGTGAGAGAGAGAGAGAGAGAGAGAGAGATTTTGGGGATTCATAGTTTCAAAGTGTGAAGCACATACCCATACTCATGGCCAAAATTGTGAAACAATATACAACAAATTATCTATTGAATTTTTATATAGGACAAGACAAAAAATCATTTGGTCACCTATTTAATTTCTTACATTTGATCTGAAGGAAGGTAGGCAAAACAAAAAGCTCAAAGCCAAAAATTGTTCAAGCAGAATTTTGAGATTCTTTTAGATTAAAATTCATAACTACACTACTATATTTTTAATCCTGAATGAATCGCAACCACTCCTCCAACAAGATTTTCATATTCCACCTTCTGGAAACCTGCATCTGCAATCATTGAAGCAAATGTCTCCTGCAATAATCAATTAAGATAAATTGTAAGGGCATTTAACAAAAGTTACAAAAGAACTACTAGCAATATCCAAACAATTTGCAGATAAAACTGAAATGGAGTATTAAAATATGGAAGCTGAAAATAAAACCTGTGGGGGGAAACGGCGGATACTCTCTACCAAGTACTGATAAGATTCTCTATCTCCTGCAACGAGCTCTCCCAGTGCAGGAATGATTGAGAATGAGTAATAATCATAGCTGCATGAAGAAATAAGGAAACCTTAAAATACACAACCTATACAAACACACAAGAAAGAAAGAACAAGGGTCCATCAAATGACAACATAATCAAACATTGATACAAAATAGTGCATGACACTTGCTCACACTATGGTGAGCAACGCTGCCATCTGGTGCCGTGCTAAATCCCAACCATGTGGCACTTCACGATTGTCCTACATCCTCAATTGCAAGTTGCAACCCATAACATGGAGCAATATATTGTTCACTAAGCTTGAGCTTAGTGAATATTAAATGATACACAAATGCACATTCTAAGTGTCTTGCATATGGTGCTTGTAACAAGAGAGAAATAAATTTAACGTAACTTCGAGTTAGCATTTCCTTTTCCTTTTCTTTTATGGGATGAGGAACTTCAATATAACATTTCGAGTAAGCAGCTGGAGCGTCAAACATTCCTAACAGCAGGATAAAGTTCACAGAAAATCATTTTCTAAAAATTTCTTAGAAAAAGATCTATGCAGCCAACTATGAGACTTCGATATTTCTTGTACAAAGATGATGAGGATGACAATACCAGTGATAATAAAATGAAATTCTGACATAAGTAAGCAAGTGGTTTACCAAGTCTTACTTTAACCAAACTGAAGTGTCAATAATGCGCAAATGTGGGAGTTGGCCAAGGCAGTGTGCCCCTGCCCCCCGAGGTACATTAGAATAGTTTAGAATATCACTTTTGTCAACAAGAAAAAAGTGTCAATAATGCTTACAATTGCTTAAAGACAGGAACTTCTACATGGCTCAGTTCAAGACACAAGAACCTTCCTCCATGTTTTAGCACCCTATTAACAAGATCATAAAAAGCAAACACCATAGCATATCAATTTGACATAAAAATAAAAAGACCAGCATAAGAAATGATAATAGATCCACTGTAGAAATGCCCTAGCAGAAGATTGTTTCACAGGTCACTACATATTTTAGTACTAATTCTTAGAGTGCAGAAAATAAAAAAAAGCATAAGTCAGTTATATACCTTTAGTTTCATTTTGGTCAAGTGCTATACCAGTAGTTTCATCTCACTTTTCATCCCCTCAGTAATATACACTCACCATATTAGCTTTCATAGTTTGGTCATTTAAAACTGCATGTGCACACAAATAACAAGATTGGTCACAGGCTTTGGCCCACACCAATGAAAAATGTCTCTAAGGCTTTCATCTGGTTCTTTTTACCCATTGTAGCTCTAGATATTGGTTCATCAGTTGTATGACATTGAGCAAATATGATTCTTTCTAAGGGAACACATTCAAATATCAAACTTTGGAAACCTTTTAGATATTTGTATTCTTCTTTATGGAAAAGCCAAGAAATAGATTATCAATCGTCTCAAAAATGTTTTATAAGTTTTCCTAGTTGTATATAACCTCTCATAGAGACAGGGAGGTAATGTCTCACAATCCTTCCCTCCAATTTTAAAAGCTCCATCATGAGAATAAGCAATTTGAGACAACCAAAATAGCAGTCACAAGGAGGGACAATTTAACTACTCAAGCAGTATCACTAGAGTTATAAATCCAAAAATAAAATAAACTGCTGGACATGATGTGCTTAAAAAAATTCAAATAAGTTGCGTATTCAACAGTAGACCATATAATGCATTGATTCAGTCTTGATGCAAGCCTAACAACTAAAAGCCACATTCATATGCACGGAGTGGTAGCCTGTTCAAGACCTACCAATTTAATACGATGATAATTTTCCACGTATTGGTTATTAACTACTAGAATCGGTTAATCAGTACAAAGGTTTGACCTTACCTATAAGCTTCAGAAAGCACTTTCTCTATGTGTGTAACATTCCTAATCCCAAATGCAATTGTGTAACCATCCATTGTATTATCTCCAAAGCTCAAGGCTTCTGCATCTCCCTCCACCCATTGCAGGGATTTGTCTTCTCCAAGACCTATAAATTTCAGTACACGATCTTAAAAGTAGAAACTTATTTGTCCTTTAAGGAGAATGTCTAATCCAACAAAAGTCAAAGTTCACATCATTAATTTTACCTCTCTCCAAGGCCCGCTTTTTACCAACATTCAACATGTTAGGGTTTATGTCAGATACATAAACCTTAGTCTCTTCTTGTAAATCATCTTCAAGAACATCTTGCATAGCTCTCCGTCTGATGCTGTTTATAGAGTCTAGTATCCTGAAAGCAACATCGCCTGACAAAACAATAATATTTTAAAAAATAACAGTAAGATTGACATATATAATCCAAAGATTCTCAGAAGAGCGTAAAACTAGGTTAGACCAAAGCAGTTCATTTCAATACCATTCCAGGCAAGGAAAACACAATGTCATGTAGCATTATAGCAGCTACATTCAGGTTAGGAATAGGAGATCTCTGAAAAGGAGAATGGTTAAGAATTCTATTTTTCAATGGTAGATGCACTCCTGCACCCTGCAGGTAATATACCCACAAAATCACCATCCACCCCATAATGCAGAATGGGATGGTGTCATTCCGACCCAAGGGCAATTCCAGTCCATTCTGGTCTGACGGAAATTTTTGGATACCTACTAACTCTGTCTGGCTAACTGCATCATTGGCCCACTCCATAAGTCAGATCTCTACCCAACCCAAACTGGATTCAATATTTAGTGATAGGAATGTAAGCTTTATTTTAAAATACCCAAAACTGAACCACGTGCACGAGCAGCATACAAAGGTTCGTAAATGTAGAGAATTCAAACTGGATTTCATACTTGGACCTTCTCCTTTTGCAAGGAGATATAAAGACACAGATCAGCTAGAAGGCTGCATCTAAAATGTATTTTTAGTTTCTCTAAAGAAAATTGTGAAAAATATGTACCTCAAAATGATAATTGAACCCAGAAACTACGGTAGCATCATAATATTTGGTAATTTGGTAACATTAATACCACTTGTTACTACAGAAAAATACCTGATAAAATACATGTGTCCCAAAGTCTTATGGTTCACATAATTTGACGAATTTATCATATATAAATGCATATCACAAGCTCACCTGTCCCACCAGCCACATCAAGATGCTTCATTCCAGGAAAAGGATTTAGTTTGGAAACTAACCTGAAAATTTGGGCAGATGTATAGAGTCATGGAAAGGAAAAATACAGTAATATGCTTGTTTGATAAAAGTTTAGATAGATAAAAACAAAGCATAAAGGTAAAATTTCAAGATGCGAACCTGTCCTTCCATAATCTGTGTAATCCTGCACTCATTACATCATTCATTAGATCATAGTTTGAAGCAACATTGCTGAAGACATCACCAACCATTCGACTTTTTTCGTCTTCCCTTACTTCTTTAAATCCTGCAAATCATACACTAATCGATTATTATTTACCAACCAACTGAACCAAGGTAATTTTTGTTTGAACTAATACAACATTCACTGCGCCACAACACAAAATTAGAAGTTAGGGTTCAATATTCATATTTTGCACACACTACGCTAACCACTGACTCCTTTTTCTTGAATAAATTATACATTAAAGCATGCACACGAACAAAACTGAGAAAGGGAGAGAGAGCTAACCGAAACTTGTGGCATGTGAATGCAATAGAGACGCAGGAGAAAACCTGGGTAATAGTTTACTCCCTAACTTCCTTGTCACTGTTCTCAAGGCCATTACTGTAATTTAAAAGGGAAAAAAAGTCATAATTCGGCATCAATTTGTGTGAAGCTGAACATATGAATGTCTTGCAACATTGTCATAGCCATCATCCATGAACCCACTCATATATCATCCTCATGAAAATAATGTCTTCAAAGATGCAAAGCATATAAAAAGGAAACTGAAATGTGAAAAAACTTATTCATAGATAATGAAAGTGCATAATGCGTATGAAGGCAACCAACGATACAGTATAAGTAGCAAAATAGTTTAAAGGAGCTAAAGCATTGGGTAAGCACGCCATGATGTGTATTTGAGCAAATCATTTGACAAATATAGGAGTATTTGTCAAACCACGCCATGAGTCATGAGCACCATACACATATTCATCATTTTCTAATTTCATCCAAGATAATATTTATGATCAAGGGCAATGGTCCCAATCATCATATTACCAAATGAGCACTTAAAGAATTGTATGAACCACATTGAAAGTTTTAACCACTTAAACAAAAAAAAAGTGGCATTCAAGGTTAATACGACGGAAACTAAGCCTGTGGCTGTGTTTTCTCAATCTTTTTCTAAAGATCCTAAAGGAAAATATGGTTTGGCAAAGAATGGGATTTTGGGGCATGCAGAAGCAGGAAGATCAAGCCATGTTGCATTAACGCCGGAAGAGAGTAATGATGGCAATGTGGCATTGTCTGACTCTGAGAAGCAAACCAAACAAACTGCGCGCACCCCTGCTGCTTCATTGGGACAAATCGTCGAACACATGGTGGGCACGCCTTGCCCAGCGACTCAGGCGGCAGTTAAATCACAAAATATCAATTATTAAACAAAACCCAGTTCATCAATTCTTTATTCGACAAACAACAAACGGAGAAATTGAGAAACACGCGAACGAGAGAGATACAAAGAGATGCGAATGACAGAGACATAAAGAGTCACCTGATACGAGCTCGCCGGAGACGGACGGAATCTGGACGGGGCCGACAGTTATTGGCTGGGGTCTTAGCTCTGTTCAAGCGTCGGTCGGGATGGGTGAAGCTGGAAGAGTCGGGCGTGGAAGTGGTTTACTAATCTGGACATAATCCGATTCCGTTATTTTTGGGCCTCGGGCTGTGAATCCAAGTGTTGCCAAAGACCCGATCAACAAAAAAAGAAATATACTTTATATTATTTAACTGGAAATACTTGCAACAGCCCGTCTAGCTCAGTTGGTAGAGCGCAAGGCTCTTAACCTTGTGGTCGTGGGTTCGAGCCCCACGGTGGGCGAATAACATTCCTTTTCTTTTGCCTTTTTTTTTCTCTTTTTCCAGCATTGGATTTGATGATTGCTTGGAGATTTGTTCGAGTGTAGGCAAGACATACAAAGGCCAAAAAAACAAGTTGGCTTGCGGGAAGTCACTTAAAAGCAAAAGCAAAGAAACTTACCAACAGCAACTAGAAATTGATTCAGCAGACAAGACCCGTCTTTTAATCGATTGTTTTGAACTTATTTGCTCAACCAATCTGCTATACTCATGTCAGACAAAGAGAGCCAAGGAAGTGTTCAAGAGTTGATATAGGATGGTTGCAACGTGTATCTATTTTGCAATCTTGAAGTTACCTTGATAATTCCATTTGGGTCCATTATTTTCATTGTATATTTTGTGTTTGATGAATATTTTTTCAGTAGTCTAAACTACTTTAATATACAAAATGGGAGATTCAAATTTGGGTGTAAGATGACGAACTCACTATCTTAGCTAACTAGACACACGTCAATTTTCATTTTTTCATTTTTTCATTTTTTCTTTAAACAGCTACTGAACCATATATATGGTTGAGGGCCCCTCGAGGACAATCCATCATTGTGTTCCCTTGGGTTTTGTCTACTCAAAGAGACATATAGATAATGTATATTAAGTAAGCCCTAAGGTTTAGAACAAGCTGTCAAGGTGTGTGGTTAAAATATCAATGGTTTCAAAAATATTGGTAGTTAAAAAATATGGAAAATTCTATGAAAATATCGGGATATTATCGATATCAAATTGAATAAAAATCATGGAAATTGTAAGAAAAACTTGGAAATTTTTCTTGAAACTTTGAATGATGTTTATTTAGTCAATTATCTATTACTTTATCACAAAAATTTGGAAGGAAATATTTTGCATGATGGGTTTAACTGATTTAAGTTGATTTTATACCAAAAAAAAATTATCCAAATGACAAAGTTGGCTTTGAGATTAGATTGCATATACTTCATTGAGGTTAATTTTGTCATTTGTATAAGTTTTTTTTCAATGAAATCATCAAGATTTTGACAAATAATCAACGAAAAGGGGTTTTGTGAAAACGAACTAAAACCTTAAGGGAGTTCGTGTAATTTTTGAGACATGAGGAGGTTTTATGAAAACACAAGAAACTTCGAGGCTGTTAGTGTAAATAACTCTTCAAATTTTTTTATGTCTTCATCATCTTGATATTATCGATATTATAGTGATATTTTGGTCAAATGTTGCTGAAGTGCGAGGGAAATTATCGATGTCGATATTTTTCGATATTATCGACACTTACGATATGTGTATGGATATGTTCCAAAATATCCTAGACTCGAAAAAAGGATAATATCCTCGATATTTCGTCGATATTATCGATATTTTAGTTCTTAAGTATAATTATAAAGCATTGTATAGCACTTCCCAATAAGTAAAACTACACTTGGGAATAAAGTTTCTAGTGTTGCTTGTTTGATGGAACCGCATCTTAGATCCATAAAGTAGTAAACATGATCCTCATTTTTCTTGAAAAATATGTCATGCTCCCATTTTCCATAAGGCCGAACAAAAGTTCTGAACATGGGGGGTTGCTATTTTGTAATCTAAAATCCACTCTTTTTTACTATAATTATTCAACACCCATATATATCTTGATAATCCGTGATGGTGAAACAGAAAGATCCAGGATTACCAAACACCCCCTTATATTAAGCAAATGCAGGTCATCAAAATAGAAAAAACCATCCAAGTTGGGATGAGGTATCCAATTAAATTTCTCTTTCTTGAAATCAAAAGAAATTATATGATTTCCATGCAAGCTTTGTTGTTGTGCATTTATGTCATTGTCTTTCTCTTCTGCAGGTTTTGGTTTGGTCCCCCCTGTTGTTCTTGTATCTCTTTTTTGTTTCTTATTAATAAGTTATGATCAAGGGGACAGGCGTGGGGCTTCCAAAGTGTTGGTCTCCTCTTTAAGGGTGGTGGATGTTTGTGCATATGATGGCCAATATTGAAGAGCTAATCTTGCCTAATCCTTTGGTTTATTTAAAAATAAATAAAATTAAAAGCATGGATCTTTGCATCCAAATCTACTTTTGAAGAAAAAAAAGTTGCTAAAAACACAATCTAGCTCGAAATGATTTCCACGACTTAAGAATCTTTGAGACAAGAAAACTATTTTTGATTTCTCTTAAGACGTAGTCTCCATTGTACTTCAATGACCGGAATACCATGGTGAATTTGTCATGTCGAGTACGAGAGCTAGTAATAAGCATAAGTTGAGGTACTTCAACAACACCAGGGTTGTTGATGCAGCGTGATGTGTGAAGTGTAGCAAAGAATGAGCAGTCAACTAGGTTGAAAAATGACTTGGAAATACACTGGATGCGACAAATTGATTGTGTGGGAAGTCTCGTGAGAATGTTGAGAATGATGTCGTTGGGTAGGTCCGCCAAGAGTAACTTTCTTGTCCTTAGCGTCTTCAATCTTACTCACTCAAACAAAATATTCAATTACAAATTTAATTTGATTAATAAATCTGCAACCACATAAAGTTTGGAAAGTGCAGCCATATAGTTTGTGTGATTCCCTTCATGTCTGTTTGAGGAATAAGACCTGGTGCATGCTGGTCTAGGTAGAATATGCAGGGTTGGTGTTATGAATACGTTTATTTCCCCTGCTGCTAAATCTTATCCATTCATCTAAATGCATTGTTGTTGGATAATACTCAGAAATTAGACTTCTTTGACAAGAAATCCTTTGGGACATCACATGATGAACTGTGTTTTGTTGTGGAACAGACATATTTGCAGTAAAAAACTGCAAGATTGGAGGAAATGAGATTGAAGGGGCAAGATATAGAATTTTGGATGGCTTTCCATTCCCTTCCTTGGAAGCTTAAGAAGTGTGGATACGGCAATATGAGAAATACAAATGGCAAGAAACCAGAGGCGTCGATGTGGAGAATTTTCTGCACAATCTTCCCAGGGACCTCAGGAGGGATACAAAGCGCCATCTTTGCTCAGGTCCACTCACCAAAGTGAGACTTGTTGAATTTGTCCCCCCCTATAATTCTTGTTGAAGTTTATCAAAAGAAGTCTTGTACATGATGATGATGGGATGATATTTTGGTAGGCCTAGGTTTTTCTGAACTTATTTGACTTGAACAAACGACTGCTGGATGCAATCTGCGAGCATTTGAAGCCAGTGCTTTACATAGAGCATAGCTTCATATATATTTCGAAAAGAAGATCCACTTGATGAGATGCTGTTTATCACAAGTGGGAAGGTCTTGGCTTACTTCAGCAGTACTTGCGGTGAAGGCGCTATAATTCTCTTGAAAAAGGTGATTTCTATGGAGAAGAACTTCTGGATTTGGTGCTCAAGACTTGTCCGGCTCCTACATTATCCAACCTCCCCATCTCAACCAAAACAGTCCAAGCTGAGACGAAAGTGGAAGTGTTTGCTCTCAAAGCCAATGATTTGAAACATGTGGTCTCTAAATTCTGGTGGCTTTTCAGCATGGAGCTGAGGAACTCTAACAGCTTTGGTTTGCAGCAATGAGAACCAAGGGCAGCTTGTGTTTTGCAAATAGCATGGCGCTGCTATAAAAGAGAAAAGCTTCAAAAGTCTCCTAGGTTGGCTAAAGAGGGCAGTCTTTCTGCCACTGATCACCATGCTATCTCTGAAACACAACATAAACAGGTATGGCTAATAAACTGTTAAAGCATTGATGTAATTCAGGCAGTGTTCGAAAAATTGGCGAGGACACTGCTGACCAAACATGTTAAGCTAAGGCTTCAATATTGTTATCAAGACATTTTGTTTCAATTGCCTGCTCATTTAACCTGCCAATGTTTGAAAAATTGGCCTAGGCGGCCGCCTAGGCCGGTGCCCAGAGGGTTTTATCGTGGTTCTTTTATTTCTCTTGTTTTGATGATTTTAGATTCACATATTAAACTACGGCTTCAACATTATTATCAAGGCATTTTGTTTCACACTGCTTGCTCATTTAACCAGCCATTGTTCCAAAAATCGGCCTACACGGAGCCTAGGCGCTAGGCGGCCGCCTAGGCGGTCTGCCGGGTCTGACCCAGAAAAATGAGATGATGATGATGCTATGAGAGAGAGAGAGAGAGAGAGAGAGAGAGAGAGAGAGAGGAGGATTGAAGAAGAAGATAGGTTGCGGGTTATGTCTGAGCGAGGGAGAAATGAGATAGCTCGTGTTAATCTTAGGGTTTGAGAATGAAAATTGTATTTATATGTAAAGGGATGTTGGCTTTCAATTGGGCCTGGGCTTAAAACACTAATAAAACCAAAGGAAAATTAGGTATTAGACATTATTAAGTTTACTAATTAGTAAGTGAGATATTAGGTATTTTAGTTTGGGTTTTAATACTTCAAAAAAAATAGCTATTTTAGATTAGGCCAAAGGCTGGCCCAGATTCGTTGGGCCAGCTTAAAAATAACAAATAAAAAGACAATTCTACCCTTTTCTCTTAAAAAGCATGGCCCATCTGTAAACCTACAAATTAAATGACGCTTTTGCCTCTGAACATTTAAACGACGCGCGAGTTTCTTCTTCGTTCGTTTTCGTTCGTTTTCTTCTTCGTTTCAGAGCTGGGTTCTGCCATTGGAGCTCAATTTTCTGGTAGGTTTTGCTTTTATTTTCTTCGTTTTTCTGTCTTCTTTTTTCTGCTACGTTTTCGTTCGATTTGCATGCTGAATGACTGTCAGTTTTGGGTGATTTCTGTTCTCCTTAGTTCGGGTATTTCGAGCTCAGTTTTGTGGCTCGATTTTGCGGCGCGATCTTGTGGCGTTCAATGCTAAACCCTATATTCTTCGTTTCGTGATCAGATTTGATTTTAAGCTGCTGTTTGGTTGTGGAGATTTTTGGCAGTCCTAAGTTTTGAGGTATGAGTACTTTAGAACCTGTTTTCGTTTATATCGACTTGTATGTTTATGGAATTTAGTTATAGTACTTTTATCGTGGTTTCCTTTTGGTTTCTATTCGAATTGTTTTGATTTTCTGTCATAAACTACATCTGTTTGTTGTAGTTTTGGTAGAAACTGCATTGCAGTTTCTTGTTTCATAATTCGATTTCAGACTAATATTTGGAAGTCTATTGGAATTTTACAACTGCTCATGTACATTATTTACTGATTTAAATTGTTTTCTGTTTTTGTTTGTTGTTTTGTTTGCATTTTCAAGGCTAATGGAGGTGTGTGTCATTGCCAAGTGCACATATAAGTCGGAAACCATGATGTTTTCAGTTTCATCAGAGTCATCCATGGTTGATATTTTAGATTAGGCCAAAGGCTGGCCCAGATTCGTTGGGCCAGATATTGGGAAAGGCTTGGGCAGCAACAGTTTTGCAGCTGGAGTTGTGCTTCCGCCAATTACAAAGAGGCCAGCCGGAAGACCACCAACAAAGAGGATCAAAGCTTTTGGTGAATTTAAAAGGCCATTGAAATGCAGTCGGTGTAGTGTTACTGGGCATAATAGGAAGACTTGCAAGGCTGTGATATGAACATTCCTTCTCAGTTGACGATTGCTTACGTTAGATATGGTTTAGTGAATGTATAGTCAGTTTCTGCATTGCACTTTTTGCAAAACCTGCATTGCAGTTTTAGTTGCTTTTAATTGGCTACACAGCTTCTAATTGGATATTATGATTCTTTTTTGAAGTTAATGAAAATTATACAATTGTTTCATGAGTGGATATTCGTTTTTGACTGCCATTGAATGCTTGTTTTCAGATTTGAGCAGATTTTGTTGCAGAAACTGCACTGCAGTTTCTGTTTATTTGTTGCAGATTTTGAACAGAACTTGTCCCATAATTCAATTTCAGAATACTTTTTGCTAGTCTATGGGAATGTTATAACTGCTCATGGAGTTAAATGTGTTTTGATATTAGTTTTAGTACTTTGATTATGCCTTTACCTTTTGAGCAGCAGTGCAGATTTTGACCAGAAACTGCAGCGCAGTTTCTTGTTCGAGACCAGAAACTGCAGTGCAGTTTCTTGTTCGATAATTCAATTTCAGAATAATTTTTGCAAGTATGTTCTCATATACCATAACTAGAAATATTTACAAACATCCACAAGAATTAAGATACATATTGTCTTGAGTTAACGAAAGGCAAATCACTAGAGACGATTAATTACACAGTGTTTGTGGTGTAGGAGTTTTGTGACATATTGTGCTCGATATTCATTCATGAATTTCTTGTCCACACTTTTTGGAATGGGTTGTCCTTGTGCTATTTTATCCATGTAGAACATGACGAACATGCCGCAATCCAACCTGCAAATGAATACGAGATTAGCTTTTGGTTTTGAATGATTTCAAATTGTAATGAATGGTTGAGTAGACACAATTCTTACGAAGATGAATTTTGTTGAGCACATTCTGTGTCATCCTCAAATGGAAACTGATATGGATTTTGCAGAATCCAATTTAGAGTGAGTTCTTCATTTGGGGACAAATCAACCTGTGCAGGTGTAGGGGGCCCTTCTTTTTGCTTCACAAATCAACCTGAGCAACATTCAAGAAGCACAGAAACTGCAATGCAGTTTGTGGTTCACTGCACTGCAGTTTGTCTTTCACTAAAATGCAAAAAACAGAATATACCAGAAAATATGCATCTACTTGACATGAAATTGAAAGATCAGCATAGCCAAAACAAGAACTACAAAACATAACAGAAACTACATAACAACATGGCGTGAAATAAGCAACATTCAAGAAGCACAGAAACTGCAATGCAGTTTGTGGTTCACTGCAATGCAGTTTGTGGTTCACTAAAATGCAAAAAACAGAATATACCAGAAAATATGCATCAACTTGACACGAATTTGAAAGATCAGCATAGCCAAAACAAGAACTACAAAACATAACAGAAACTACATAACAACATGGCGTGAAATGCACAGAAACTGCAATGCAGTTTGTGGTTCACTGCAATGCAAAAAACAGAATATACCAGAAAATATACATCAACTTGACATGAAATTGAAAGATCAGCATAGTCAAAACAAGAACTACAAAACATAACAGAAACTACATAACAACATGACGTGAAATGGAAAGAAGTATAAATAATTTAGCAGAAACTACAATGCAGTTTCTGTTTTCTTCAGTGCAGAAAACAGTTTTGATGCTCTTTTGTGATTTTTCGGTTTCTAGAGGTTTTCAAACCAAAACTAAACCCAAAACCTAAACTACATTGCAGAATGACAGTAAGTAAAATTTCAGAACCCTAAAATCAAAGGCAAATTTGTGTTAGGGGTCATTTTCTTACGATTTTTTCCCCAAGAGAGTGCTAAACCCTTCAATCGTCGTCGTTGCTGGTCGTCGCTTCTGGTCGTCGCTCGTCGCTCGTCGCTCGTCGCTCGTCGCTGTTTCAGATTTTGGGGGAATAGGTTGGAACTGCTGAAAGAGAGAATGAAGAATCGGCTTCGATCGTTGGTGGTCTTCGATGATGGTCGCACGAATGGGTTGGTGGTCTTCGATGATCGTTGGTGGTCTTCGATGATCGTTGGTGGTCTGGAGGTTTCTGGAGTTGAAGTTGAAGATGTTTCTGGAGGTGAAGTTGAAACGTCGCGCGAAGGAGTTGTGATTCAATTTTGGTTTCGGTTGATGTCGTTTTGGTTCAGTTTTGGTTTGATGTCGTTTTTCAGTTTTTGTTTAAAACTAAATACTGAAAATGGCATATGTTGTAATTTTGATATTTTGTAATGGTATTTTTGTTACATTTTGGTTTTTTTCCTTTTGCTAATTAGACTAAATTGTATTTCTTTCTACTAAATTAGTAAACTATATTATGCTTTAAAACTAAAGCTCCCTAAAACCAAATGCCCAATTTAGATGTGATTGGGATTGGGATTGGCCTCAGAAAATACAACATTAAATGGATTTTGCATTATAAAATCACTAAAGCAACCAATAATAAGTAACAAATAACAAATAAATATTATTATTTGTTTAATATATATGTATTACGGTATTTTATAATTTATATATCCAGTTAGTTTGCATGATTTTAGTATAAATTTATATTATATAATACTAAATAATTATATATAATAAATTTAAAAAAGAAACTCCTAGGCACCCGCCTAGGCCCGATTACTCCTCTAGGGCCTAGACTTTGCCTACCACCTAGTGATTTTTCGAACATTGAATTCAGGTATTTGATATATGCTTGTTAATTTACTTTACGTTGAGATATTTTCTCCAACTGGCACCCTTCGATTTCTATAATATGGCTACCAACAATCTGCACTGCATATGGTCACTCTGCAAACAATCAGAAGCCAATATATAAACTGATAAAAACAACTAAAAATCATGAGGAGCTGATATAATAACCTACATAGCTAAGTTAAACTAAATGTTTGATCATAACGACTCCAATCCGTTGTTTTAAGGATTTAATAAGTCCCTTATTTTGTCATTAAAAAAAATTTACATTAAAGAAAGGGAAAAAAACTGAGTGAGTATTGGCGCTAAAATTCTATTATTTATTTCACGTAATTTATTCTCTTTTGGCTTTGATTTACTTAATTTCATGATACTTAGCTTTGATTTTATTCATATGATGATTGCCGTTCAATCTCGATCAATCTCTACTGTGTTATATGATAAGCAAAATTCAAAGAAATCGAACCCATAAATATTGTAATGGAAATACAAAATTCAGCAGAAGAAAAAAAAACCAAATATTATACATACATAGCGATATATAAGAGATGAGGCTTGTATGTTTATGCTTGTTCAATCACAATCACATAAGAATATCCCAAATATCACCTCCTGCTTTTTTAGCTTCAACCAAATTGCCATAGTGATAGTGTTATGAGGAGATGAGACTTGCAGTCATGAAAAAGAGATTCGAACTTGGGACCTCTTTCAACATTGAGAAGAGATTTGTCAGTGTCGCTAAACTAAAAGCTAGTTTGTGTGGATATTTTTTTTTCTAATTATGCTGCTTTGCCCAAGAAAAATACAGATTTTCTTCCAATTAAAATATGCACTGATAAATTTACAGAATCTACACCATTTTAGGTTCTTAAACGAGAAAAATTAGATTTAACCATATGGAAGCACTCTAGATATGGCATGGAATTTGGATTTTGTTTATATATAGATCCGTTTTTATGGCTGTAGATATCTTCTCTGATTTCCTTTCAAATATGTCACCGTGATGTTTTGGTGCCTTTGGTTCTATAAAAACACACATGCTTTACAAGAAGTGACAATTAGACGAAAAGCAAAAAAGAGCCAACAAGGAGACAGTAATTTTTCCAAGATGGCCAAGCCCTCCTCAACCACTTATTTCATTCTCCTCCTTGCGTTAACCACAGGTGTATATACACTTTTTGTTCCTAAATCTTGCCCTAATATCTACTTTCTCTTTTAAATGAATCCACTGTGTGCTGGTCAATTTATCATTTGGCTTTGTTAATGCTAATTCCAATTCATTATATGGAGATTCAACGTTACGTTCCAGAGAATCAAACTCTTGACATATCCTAAACATAACCCATTATCCCAAAGGTCGTCCCTAACCAGTACTTGGGCTAAACCCCAAGGACTTGATATTGAACTTTTCTTTCTTAATTTTATGAAACGACTCTAAATGAGATGGAAGAATGCGTATGGATTTTTAATAAAGGACTTAGATAATAAAGCAAGGATTTTCAAGACAAGAAGAGAGTTAATTAATCCATTGCTATGTATGCCTTTTTGCAGTTTTTGACAACAAGGTAAAGGGAGACTTATGCTCTGAGGTTTTGGGTGGTTGTCTCGACTGCCAATCAAGGTGTGAATCCCAATATCAAAGTGGCAATGGGGTTTGTGATCACTCTTCTAATCCTCCACAATGCAGATGCTATCATAATTGCCTTGAACGACAGCCAAATGGCCTTGAACGACCGTTGTCAAACGGCAAGACATGCAATCTGGGTTTAGGTCCATCCAGCAATGAATGCAACAACAATTCTTGTAGTTTGAAATGTGCCGGTAAATTCCCTGGAGGTCAGGGACTTTGTTCTCCCAATTCTTACTCTCAGTGTGTGTGCACGTTCAACTGCTAAGGTGATATAATTAGGGGAAGTCTCTCAATGTATTTGTGCACAATTCATGTCACTGAAACCCCAAGTTTCACAATAAGCGCATTGATAAAAGATAAAACATAAACTTTTAATACAGACTCTCTCTCTCTCTCTCTCTCTCTCTCTCTCTCTGTGTGCATGGAGTGTTGCATCAGCACCCAAATGGAGTGTGAAAGATTGAAAACTGAGTAATTAAGTGTTCTCTCACTATTGCTGTTCGATTGTGGGTAACGAAGGTGGTTCAAGATAAACACACCAGTCCCTCAAATTAAATTCTTCCGGGAGAGAAAAACACAAAATCATCAATTGTATATATGCATTGATCTAATGGCTCCGACCCCCTCCCTGTACATTACAGTAGCTAAAATATCGCTTTGTCAAGACAGAGAAATGGATAAAGCCACAATTTTTGTCAAATTCAAGGAATACATTAAGAGAGAGTATTCATACGACTATAGTGGAGAGATTTTAATTAGTATAGGTGCAACTTGAATCGATTCAACATATCACATCCTCAGCTTAGCACCCGAATACGCATTGAGACACTCATTAGAAGGATAGATAATGCTGTAACAAAATCCACAACCTTTCAGAGGTCCAGCAAATTTCATGGCACAATTCGAATTGCAACATTGATAGTTGCAGGCAAAGCTGCATGGACCTATACCCAGATTGCATGTCTTGTATTTTGGTGGCGGTTGAGAGCATTTGTAGAAGCATTTGCATGATGGAGGATCAGAGGTTTTATCACAAACCCCTTGACAACGAGGATGCTGGGACTTACATCTTTTCTTGCAACTTTTATCACATGCTCCCAAATCTTCAGAGCACAAGTCTCCCTTAACCATGTGATCAAAATGTAATAAAAATGAGATACCAAAGTCAGCACAACTTTCAACAAAATCTACTAGTTTGTTTAACTGAACCATCAAAATGTAATAAAAAAGTAATCCAAGTAATCAAATTCATTCTATTTTTAAGATCTTATTCTCGCTTTTACTCACAGTCTAGTCTTTATTAGAATATCAATATCCAATCCATAACCAATTGGTAATTGGTGCGGAAGCCCAAGATCTTTTAAGCATTTACGCTAGCCTTTCATTTTTCGATGAAGGATACTCTCTCAACATGCCCCCTCACGTATGGGCTCTTTTACTCCTAACATATCACAAGGTTCAGCTGACTCTCCTCATGCCTTAGCCTTTATTATCAAAAGGAAATGTTTGTGCTAGTTACTATAGTGGGGACATCACATTCCAGCGGGCTTCTACAGCCCTGGCAGCTTATGGGTCCCAGCCCGCCATTTTGTGGGCACATGCACTGTTGGGCCAAGTACGTAAATAATCAGACTTTGATATATATCATATTAGATTGTGAGCATCCAACCAAAAATCACGTTAGCAATGGATGAATATACTGTTAATAGTCTTGATATAGACTATGCTAGGCTTCTATCTTTCGATGTGCGTTATAATACTCTTAATAGTCTTGACATAAACTTGTGAAAGGTTTCTGGAAAGCAGAGAAAGAATCGGATTGTAGTTAGTTATTCTTAAGTTTTTGTCACTATTGCGTGTTGCACTTTTTTGTTAGCCCATCCCAAAGTGCTTTAGTGCATTCCAAATGAAATCAGCTGAAATTGTCACTTTTTAAGGGAACTACCAGACTCATGTGAAATCTATTTTCACCTACTTCACAGTATTTGCGGCAACCAAATGAAACCTCTTCTTTTTTCATAATTATAAATCGGGCTTATAAAAACCAACACCATATAGTCTGCCACATCCACTAAGAATCTGTACATGTCACTCAAATTTTCAAAAAGCAAAACAATGGTGGTGAAAATCAAAGGCTGCTATGTACTGAAACCCTCTACACCAACGTTGCAAGGTACCCTAGCTCTCTCAGAATGGGACCAAGTTGGCACCATAACTCATGTTCCCACTATCTACTTCTACAAACCAGACCAAACCTTTGCCGCACAACCTGACACTATAGCCAACATCCTCAAAGACTCATTACGCCGCGCACTGGTGCCATTCTATCCTCTAGCAGGTCGTTTGCGTTGGATTGGCGGAGGCCGTCTCGAGCTCCATTGCAATGACATGGGGGTTCCGTTCATTGAGGCTGAGTCCGATTCGAAACTTGATGACTTTGGTGACTTCTCTCCTTCTCCAGAATATGACTATCTTATCCCCACTGTAGACTACACCCTCCCAATTCATGAACTTCCTATATTGCTTGTACAATTGACTAGGTTCAAGTGTGGTGGTCTTAGTCTTAGCTTGACTATTTCACATGCTGTTGTTGACGGGCAAAGTGCATTGCATTTCATTTCTGAATGGGCTAGGCTTGCAAAGGGTGAGCCAATTGGAGTAATGCCATTTCTGGATCGCAAAGCATTTCAAGATCGAACACTCCCAGCTGGAAATACTCTAGGGCTTGACCACTCAGAGTTAGACCATCCACCCCTTTTGCTTGGCGAATCGGATAATATCGAGGAGAGGAAGAAGAAGACCACTGTGGCCATGTTGAAGCTTACCAAGCAACAAGTTGAGAAACTTAAGCGAATGGCAAACGAGGGGAATGATTACAAAAATTCCGGCACTAAGCGGGCTTACACACGGTATGAGACTGTGGCAGGGCACATATGGAGATGTGCGTCTAAGGCTAGAGGTCACAGAAATGAACAACCTACGGCAATGGGGGTTTGCGTCGATTCAAGGAGTCGTATGCAACCCCCATTGCCCCGAGGATACTTTGGAAATGCAACATTTGATGTGATTGCTACAAGTCTTGCTGGCGACTTAGTGTCCAAGCCATTAGGGTATGCGTCGAGCAGAATAAAGGAGGCAATCGAGAAGGTGACGAATGATTATGTGCTGTCTGCCATTGATCACTTCCGAAACCAGCCGGACTTGACTAGGTTTCAAGACCTTCATGCTCTAGGGAGTGATCAAGGGCCTTTCTATGGAAACCCTAATCTTGGGGTTGTGAGCTGGTTGACACTGCCTATATATGGGCTTGACTTTGGATGGGGAAAAGAAATTTATATGGGTCCAGGACCGCATGATTTTGATGGGGATTCCTTGCTCCTTCCAAGTCCTGATGGAGATGGTTCTATAGTTCTGGCTTTGTGCCTACAAGTGGCGCATATGGATGCTTTCAAGAAGCATTTCTACGAAGATATTATATAAATAACTTGTGCCAAGACCAGATATATATTGTCTACGTTATATAGATGAAAAATAAAGAACAGATATATGCAAAATAATATAATTACCAAGTACTATGGCTTTAGCCTACATATATCAACTTAATTGGTCTGTATTGAGAAATTCAAGTAATTTTAGTATATAAATGGAAGTATTATAATTGTAATTATACTACCAAGTTCACAATAACTATACAAGTCTCAGGTCAACAGTTCGAGCTCATGGTTCTTGGGCTCAAGGCCCGAGGATCAAGTTCATTCGGTACTTGAGATTTGGGGGCTAAATTCTTCAGAATTTTAAGGATCATGGATGGATGAGTTTGGGTCGTAGCCTGCTACTCAACTATGCAGGGCAGTACGTAGGATTGCAAAATAAGGCCCAAGGCAACGAGTATAGAAGTCATTCTATAGAGAGGGTCTTATTTAAGGGCCTTTCTTAATCGTTAGTTTAATACAGACGATTAAGAGATATTAAAATCTCATAAAATTTTTTTTTTTTTTTTTTTTTTTTTTTTTTTTTTTTTCCCGTTACCTTTGGGGAGGGGGAAAGGAGAGGAGCGTTTTAATATGGTAATAAAACAAAATATAAGATCTAAATGGCATAAATTAATACCACATATATTCTTCCTCAGATTTGACACGATATAATATGAACAAAATTATTGATTAAGGGATTTTCCATTAAAACCAGAATCACATTTATTATTTCTTAATTCAAATTTTTTTTTTGGGGTAAAAATTTCTTAATTCATTATGACACTCTCTCCACAGAAAGTAAACCCCCAAAATTCTGTCATTGTCTATAAATAATTAAATACCAAACATTTGAACCCCACAGCTACAGACATGAACATGGCTGCTTCTTACATCATCATTGTCCTCCTTGTATTCACTGCAGGTATATTTTATCAGTTGGGCTTGCATGATTTCTGCATGTGTATATGGAAATTTTGCTGTTTTTTTATATGTTTGCACTTCCAACTTTTATTTTCATGCTTTGATTCTTCTTTTGTTCACTCGATTGAAAATCACCCCCAAATCAACGAACAAGAGTATGGGTGCCTTGCCTTCTACTATGCGGCTTGATGATCCAAATTGTTTGTTGTTTATTTTATGAGTCAATTCTTTTGTTTATTTGTTTGCTTGTTTTTCATTTGCCATTGTGAGTAAAATTCTACGAACTAATTCATCTAGGATGATGGTTTATTAGGGACCCTGATGCCTACGGTGAAAGGTGACATTTGCACAGAAGATTTGGGTGCATGCGATGATGGCTGCAATTCAAGGTGCACATCTGCACATTCTGGGGCTAAGGCCGGTTGCGATTTGAACAACAACACCCCAGTTTGCAGATGCTACTTCGACTGTCCACCTCCATCTCCACCGCCATACTCAAAAACTTGCAAACTGAGTTTGGGAATATGGGGAGAAAACTGCTCTGACGAGGACTGCAACTCAGAGTGTGCTGCTAAATATCCTGGACCCCAACAAGGAATCGGGTACTGTTATAGCGTTGGAGCTCCTTTTTATACTTCTTGTTTTTGCCAATACAAGTGTTAGCTTTCAGCAGCTTGATTGATTTCATTGTCGCCAACAAAATATTACCATTCACTACTTGTTGGCACCTGTTGGAAATTTTTTTGCTATTTAAAATTATTTATTTATTTTGGATTCAAAATTTATTTATAATTATTCTTAAAAAATTATTGTGAAATGTTATGTTGGTTTTCTTGTTATTATTTTTTTGCCAAAGTTAGAAAGAAAGAGAAGGGAAAGTTAAACACACAAGTATCATAGGGGCTTGAACCCATGACCACTTGGGAACATGCCAAAGGACTAGGTCAATCCAACCAACTAACACCCATTAGTCGGCCCCGTTTGGTTTATGGGAAAAGAGACTTGGGAATGGGAAACCAATTGCTTTCTCATGTTTGGTAAGGCTAGGTATGGGAAATCGTTGTTTAGCTCATGGGAAACTAGGGGGGGAAGTGAAGTCATCCTCCTAACTTGGGTTTTGTTTTCCCTCCTCAAGGGAAAGTTTGGGAAAATGAGCTAACATTAAATACATATTTTTTATGACCATTTTATCCCCATTAACAATTTAGAATTACAATATATCATTAAATGCATTATTTTTTTATTTGATTTAATATGGGTATAATTGAAAATTTATACAAACTTTGTTTTCCATTCCTACTCAAAACAAACATGGGAAAGGAAATAAAGTGATATTTCTCGGTTACTTTCCCAGCATTACCAAACGTGGGAAAGAAATCTTCCATTCCCATTCCTTGGAGAATGACATGGGAAATGGTTTCCCCTCAAATTCATTCCATGAACCAAACGTATGTTAGTTGACGTACGTAGCCCTGTTTCCCAACACCCGAATGTCCAACCTTTTCATCCAACCTTACCCCTAATCCCTTCTACTACAAAAATCGCAATAGACGACATTTTTTTACCGTCGTCTTTATCCCTTGAAAACCGTCATATAATCAACAATTATCTTTTGAATGTCGAACTACGATAGTGTTGTTGATTATCTGTAAAGATGACGGTTTTTATAATAAAACCATCGTCTAATAAGTTCGCATGATGTTGGTATGTGAATTAATGACTAAAAAATGTCATGGATTAGCTGTGAATACATTTTTACCATAAAACCGTCATCTAATAAGTTCTCAAGTTGGCATGTGGATTAATGACTAAAACTCGTCGTTGTTTAGCTGTTAAGACAATGTTTCTTTGTAAAACTATCGTCTATTAAGTTCTTAGGTTGTTGGCATGTGAATTAATGACTAAAAACTCATTGATTAGATGTGAAGACAAGGCTTATATTTAAAATCGTCATCTAATGAGTTGTGAAGACAACGGTTGTATTGTAAAACCATCGTCCTAGGCTATGTTGTACGGATACGGACATGCCACAGGGGAAATGACAAATAAATAAAAAAAGGGCACGAGGACACGACAAATAATTTTTTAATAAATAATAATCCTTATATATATTTATAAATAAAAAAAACAAAATATTGATGTTCATACTCCATTAGTTGACCTTGAGTATCAGTTGATCTGTGTCCGAAGAGTGTCTTGACTGTGGACACGGGTGTCCGATGAGTGTCAAAGTGTCCGACACTCCGACACTTGGGCAGTGTCCATGCAACATAAGTCCCAAGCTGTATTGTAAAACTATCATGTAAAGTGATTTTACATTTTAGCTTTTTTGTTTCTTATGGTTCTATACAACGATTTTAACTAAAAAACCAACCATAATTCTCTGTTTACAATAAATTGAGGTCCAAATCGCAAATTACCCACACCATGCATTTATATACTTAAAAATTGTTTCTTTCATAAAACTTGAAGATTCAATAGAGGGCAAAATACCATATCCATTTCCATAGCATTAATCTATAATTAGAAATAAAGGGCAAAAGACCCACTAGTGTAGTGGTTTGGAGCAATTGCTCCCCCAGATAAGGTCCTGAGTTTGTATCTTAACATATGTATAATGTGTGTGAGGTCAGTATATTATCGTCCCTCTCAAAAGAAAAAGTCCTCAAATAATTAGAAATAGAGAAACTACATGTATTACTCACAAATTCTACCCATTTAAACAAAATTTCATAAATTTGTTCTTAGCAACCATTAAGCCACATCATGAAAATCTTGTGAGTCAAAGTCCTGCCACGTCATGGGTTAAATACCTTTTGGACGACAAGAGACATAATTAAAAGAAAAATTAGGTATTAGACATAATTAACTTTACTAATTAGTATTTGAGACATTGGGTATTTTTGTTTGGGTTTTAATACCTATGAAAAAATTGTTATTTTGAATTAGGCCAAAGAGGAGGTCTAGATTCGTCTGGGCTTGTCTAAATTATAAAGGTAAAATACAATTTTACCCTTTTGTTTTAAACCAAATCTCAGCCCTTTTCTCTCTCCTCTTCCTTATTCACTCCATCGACGACGACGCCCTCTCTCTCATCTTCCCTCTTCTCCCCATTGACGATACGACGCCATCTCTTTCTCCACCTCCTTCTTCGCTCAATCAACAACGATGACACCCGCTCTCTCTGCTCTTCCTTATTTGCTCATCGACAAAGACACCCTCTCTCTCATCTTCCTTTGTCTCATGCGAAGCTCTATTTTCATCTGGTGAGATATGTGTTTTCTAGATCAGATTCTTATTTCATCTTTGCAGTTCAAATAGTTCAAAGGAATCTTCATTGAAATTAAACGAAAAATACATTAGATATTTGTATTTGTTGATGCGAAAAAATGGTTCGGCACTTTTGGGTTCAACTTAGTGATGTCTTTACCTTCGGAATGCTTTGAGGCCTTGGTAGAGCGTGATCCTGCAAGATAAGGGTCCGCTCAGTAAGACCTAGGGCACTAGTGTGGTATCGGCCGAAAGCTCTCCGATGCTTAAGTGAGTACGGATTTAGTAAGAGATTTGAATAGATCTAAAGGCAGTATGCCGAAAGTTCAGATTACCTCTATTTTGGGGAATTGTGCTCCTTTTATAAGTCTTGGGAGATGTGCAAGTTGTGTAGAATTTTGATGTGGGACTGTGGATATTCACAGTTGATGCGCCACATGTCCAGTGGGCAATTGGTGCTTTTACACTGCAATCGGTAGGCATGGGTACTGAGGGATTCCCTACCGAGGCCTTGCTTTATCCATGTGTTCAGCTTTTACTGGTCGCTGATTTTGGTATCAACAGTATTGAAAACAAATTTGGGAGAAAGCAGTTCCCTCTTCCTAAAAGAAAGGAAAAGTAATTTAATTAACTGACAAATATATCTCAACTAAGAGGACTCGCTCTCCATATTTTTCAATTCTTACTTCGTTTGAGTTGTTTTCTTTGTCCCATCTTAATCTCTTGCCTGTATCTCTTTTAGTTCCCTGAACTAAATGCATCAGTACTATCACTTTTTATATGGTTCTCTTGCCACATAGATTTCTTTTTAAATGATGAAATCTGGGAATGCTGACGAAAACTTCTTATTTAAATGATCGTTCAATCCTTTCAACAGAAATCGTATGAAGCAACTTTCAGAGTTTTAGTACCTTTTCAAGTCTTTAGAAACTAAATTTTTTTAGTTTTTGTTTCTTGTTTACATTACAACCAGTTACACTTGGTATCTGACAAGATTATAAATATAAAAAAACGAATGGTCAAGCTCAAAAGAGAAAGGTAAAAGACAGCAAAGTATGTTTTGATAATTGTGGATAGATTTCAAATTTTGGTATTTTTGTCATTGGAAATAGCTTGAATTGTGAATTGTGAGAAATTAGTCTGGAATACAAAAATTGCCTACCTTGGATATTTGTTTTGTAGTGTGATTCCTATTTACGCATTTATCTTCTGATTTGATGACGTGCATATCATTGTAAGAAATTGTGTTTTTTCATCTTTTATGATTATTTTTTAATTTAACAATTTTGTTTGCAAGTAACAGCATTGAGTATAATTGATTAGGGTTTGCTAATTTAAATATTATCATTTGTAATATTTTTCAAAATTGGTTATATTTATTAATAATCATATTTTTGCTTGTGAAATCCAACAATGCATGTATGTCAGGCAATGATCTAATTTAGCTGCAACTTCTTATTATAAAGCTCATTTACTATGCAATTGTCTTGATTTGGAAATGGTATTGCATAACTACATCGTATAGGTTATGCATTGTAGTTTTGTACAAACTACATTGCAGTTTTCATTTAATTATAGTTGGATTTTTGCTCTTTCCTTGGCTGTCAACCTCACCAATTTGAAGAGTAGAGGCTACCCAGATGAGGAATTGGGTGGGCAAGAGAAGAGTAGAACTACCCAAGAGCAAGGGAACTCAAAATTGGACTTTTGGAAATTGCATTGCAATTTTCATTTAATTACAATTGTATTTTTGCTTTTTTCTTGGCCTTCAACCTCACCAATTTGAAGAGTAGAGGCTATCCAGATGAGGAATTGGGTGGGCAAGAGAAGAGTAGAACTACCCAAGAGCAAGGGAACTCAAAATTGGATTTTTGGAAATTGCATTGCAGTTTTCGTTTAATTGCAATTGGATTTTTGCTTTTTCCTTGGCCTCCAACCTCACCAATTTGAAGAGTAGAGGCTACCCAGACGAGGAATTAGGTAAGCAAGAAAAGAGTATAACTAACCAAGAGCAAGGGAACTCAAAATTGGACTTTTGGAAACTGCATTGCCAGAAACAGGGCATTTTACCGACATGTCTTGAATTAAAAAAAAAGTATTGTTTTGTTTTGTTTAACTCTAGAGCTGAGCATTTTTGCCCAAACTCAACAATGCAGTTTCCATTTTTGTTTGCATTTTCCGTTTATGCATTGCAGTTTTCGCTTATACATTGCATTTTCCGTTTCTGCATCGCAATTTCTATTTTAGTACTTTCATCTTGGTTCCTCCATTTTGCTTCAATAAAACTAATTTTTGTTTTTGTAGCTGTTTTCGTTTTTATTTTTGTCTTTTTTTAACATAATTGATATCTACATTGTATTTTTGTTGCAATTTTTGTGTGAATATGTGTTGAAATGATTTCATTTTAAAACCATTGATTGTTTATATAAATATTGTATAACCGAATAAATATTACAAAATCAAGTTTGGTGTAGTGGTTTGTGAGTGAGCCTTCCCCATTTGAGGGTCAAGGTTCAAGTTCCTTCAATAACACAAAATATTTTTGTAAAATTAGGTACTACATTTTGGTCTTTTGCCTTATGCTAATTAGATGAAATTGTATTCATATCTTCCAAATTAGTAAACTATATTGTGTTGTAAAACTAAAGCTCCCTATATTAAATTGGTAGTGAAACAAATATTTGTGTACGATAATGTGAAGAAATTAACTTTCAAAGAGTAAAAACTTGAAATCCGGTAACTTTGTGGTAGTAAAGTGAAAAATATCCACACACACACACACACACACATATATATAATTTTGAAAGAAGGCGATCAAAACCATCCATTTTTATAGAGATAGATTGCATTTATAATTTAAGCACAAAAGCCGTCAGCCACAAGACCTAATAGAAATACAGAAAACCACAGAAAATTATTACAACTACGGAAGCGCACAGTAACTACAAAAGGTTAATCCAAATATAGAGGACTACATTGGCAACATCAGGCACATAATTATATCTCCATGCATAGCCATAAAGGGCCAAAGAAATTCCGACATAAAAGTCGCAAGCTTGCAAAAGTCAGGCATAGACCACAATGCACCTCAACGCACATGACTACAACTGCAAACTACAATCTTTAAACTCTCACAAGTAGAGACTACGAACACGCAACAAACTCAAAAAGAGTTGATGCACTTATTACAAACAAAAACTAAAAACACGAAGTAAGTCAAGAGCTGGAACCCAAGATATGCAAAATAACCCAACAAAACCAAACAGTGCAGCAACTTTGTCTCCAAGCAAATCCAAGCTCAAACCCTAGATCTGTAAAACAAGAGAAATGAGAGGGAAGGTGAGGGGATGGGCAGGTAAGAAGGGAGAGGAGCGGGGTGGGAAGGAGATGAGAGGACAAATAACGAAAAGTTGGGGAGGGGAGGGGAAGGGGATTTGTGCGTCAAAACAGAGGGGAGGGGAGGAAGAGGAACAATGACCTCCTCCTCCCTCAAGGTTTGTGTGGTTGAAGATGTTTTTTTTCTTTCTAAAAGTATCCATATTTTATTTAAGAGAAAGAGTACTAAGGAATTTTTTATATTTTATTTTTATACAAGCACTATTGAGTGAGGGGGGAATCGAAACTAGGACATCGAGTGAAGAATGCTATTAACCACTTGAGTAATAAGGAAAGGGAATTTTGCACATATACCACATGGACTATTAGGGGTGTGCACATTTACCACTTAAAGAAAACCAAGGTCTAAAATATTGATGGTCCAAAAATACAGAAATTTCGTTGGAAATATTGAAAAATTATTGATATCGATTAAAATTGAATAAAAATCACGGAAATTGTAAGAAAAATTTGGAAATTTTTATTGAAATTTTAGATGATGTTTATTTAGTCAATTATCTATTACTTTATCACAAAAAATCAGAAGGAAATGCATTGTATGATGGGTTTAATTGATTTAAATTAATTATATAGCGAGTTGACAAACATTGCAAGTGTAGAAAATATGTAGTAACTAATGAAAGAAGATTAAACACACCATAATCATTTACTTATAATGATTTGATTTACTACAATATTTTACACTTTATATATTGCATGGTAAGATACATGAGTGACTTAGTACCACATAGAGTTCCTATAAGGTTCAAATTTGAGTTATTTACACGAACACCCCCTGATGTTTTCGATTTTTTCATAAAACTCCTTGAGTTTTTAGAAATTACACGAACACCCCCTGAGGTTATAAATTGTTTTCACAAAACCATTTTCATTGATTTTTCATCTAAAGTTTGATGATTTTATACAAAAAAATTATCCAAATGACAAAGTTGGCCGTTGATATTAGATTGCATACACTTCACTGAGATTAATTTTGTCATTTGCATAAGTTTTTTTTCTAGGAAATAATCAATTTTTGGACAAACGATCAACGAAAATCAAGGGGTGTTAGTGTAAATAACACTTCAAATTTTTCAGCATCTTCATCATCTCGATATTATCGCGATATTTTGACCAAATGTTGTTGAAGTGTGTGAGAAATTATCGACATAGATATTTCTCGATAGTATCAATAATTATACGATGTGTGTATAAATATGTTCTAAAATATCTTAGACCCCAAAAAATGATAATATTGGTGATATTTCATCGATATTATCGATATTTTAGTCATTGAAAAAAAACCAATTTAGCAATTTGCCACCTAAACTTCATTTTCAGTGCAAATAACTAAACTTTTTCAACACACCCCTAAGGGCCAGTTTGACATTTCTGTGCTGTGAAAATAATCGCTGTCAGATTTGCCGTGAGAGAAATTGGTTGTGAGATAAAGCAGTTTGGCGTTTTGTAAACCTTTTGTTAAAAGTGTTGTTTGTACTGATTCTCGTATAATTAGAAAATGATTGCCGCATCGCATAATCATTAAACCCAGCCCCTCTTCAAAATTGATTCCTGCATAATCAGAAAATGAAAGCACCTCATTTTAGCTGCTTTTCCTTATAGCTTTCTTTCGCAGCAATTTTTAACAATAAGTGATTTTATCATAGTTTACCAAATGAGTTGGGCTTCCCAATTTTTTTTAAAAATCACTTATCACCCCAAATAAGCAATGCCAAAACGAGCACTAATAATCCAGGTGGTATATGTACAAAATTCCCATAAGGAAATTTTAAGGACAAAGGTAAATAGTATGAGCATTTCTTTCGGAACTTGGAAGAGGGGGAATGGACCAACGTTTTAAATGGTAAAAAGTATCAATTTATAATATCTAAATGGTAAAAAATATCAATCTATAATATCTAAATGACATAAATGTTAAAATATGACACAATTATTGAGTAAGGGATTTTCCATTAGAACCATGATCACATTTATTATTTCTTAATTAATTACGACACTCTCTTCATCATGGAAAAAAATTCCCAAAATTTTTTCATTCTTTATAAGTAGTTAGATAGAAAGGATGAGAATCACACAAACACTCCGATATAGGAATTTTATGAAGATGGCTACTCTCTCTCGATCTTCTTGCATCATCATTGTTCTCCTTGTCTTCATCACTGCAGGTATATTTTGTCATTTGGGCTTGCATGATCTTTTACGAATGTGTATGTCGAAATTTTACTTTGGGGATCAATAAAAGCTAACTAATTAAGCGTAGAGATTTTTCCACTCTCTTTTTCCTGTTTGCACTCCAACAATTGTTTTTATCTGTTAATTCTTCTTCTTATTTATAATTAAAAAAATGGTTTTCATTTAGCATTGATATTAAATAATTAATACTACCTAATCTGAGCTTATGTTTTACTTAGGGACCCTAATGCCCATGGCGGAAGGTGACGTTTGTACAGAAGATGTAGGTACATGTGGTGATGACTGCAGTTCAAGGTGCGCATCTGCACATGCTGGGGCGAAGGCTGCCTGCGTTTTGAACAACAACATCCCAGTTTGTAGATGCTACTTCGACTGTGGACCTTCAGTCCCACCGCCATACTCAAAAACTTGCAAATTAAGCTTGGGAATATGGGGTGAGCGCTGCTCTGAGGAGGACTGCAACTCACAGTGTGCTGCCAAATATCCTGGACCCCAACAAGGAATGGGATACTGTTATAGTGTTGGAGCTCCTGTTTATACTTCTTGTTTTTGTGAATACAAGTGTTAGTTTTCAGCACAAGGGTTATGGACATTCAAATAAAGGGGCTACTTAATTTCATTGTGGCCAACAAAATATACATGATTTATTTTCTTTCTTTATATTTGTGGCCACAAGCTCTAATGTGGAGTCCCATGTGGCTTATTGAGCAAATTTCCCAATTGGTTCTCAAACTTTTGAAAAGTTCTCATTTTAATCCTCAAACACTGAAATCAATCAATGTACTCCTTCGTCTTTTGGTTTACACATCAATTTGATCATTCATGTCACATTACGACAAAATTTTCATTAAATTTAATCACATGACCAACTTTAAATAGGTATTTTCATAAGTGTCAATTTGTGGCTAAGCCACATTAGTAGGTAAGGAGGAGTTCCTCCTTAAGGACAAGGAGGGAAGCATTATCCTTTCCGATGTGCCAGATAACCATTTCCGATGTCTAAACTTACCAAACATGGATTTCCCATCCCCGAGTCTCATTTTCCATAAACCAAACACCACTTTAGAAATATGAATTAAAGTTGTCTATCAAGATGTGGATGATCAAGCTATTATATATGTTATAGACTTCATAATGGGTGGAACTCTATAAGATATTTTCATCTATAAAAGGCTGGGTTCATGCTCTCACATAAGGCTGCTCATAAAGTTTAGCTCCATTAAGAAATGTAGAGGGTAAAAGATGCCATATGTTAGTTGAATTGGTCTAGATTTTGTGTAATCCCAAGTGATCTTGGGTTCAAGCTCCCATAGTATCCATGTAATGAAAAAAAAAGAAAAAGAAAAGCCACTTCCATTTTCCTTGATTAATAGAATTGTTTGTTACAAATACATAGGTATAATGTCTCAGGGAGCTGGTCAGCAGTATAAACATTGTACAAATAACAGTATTGTTGAAAAATATAAGACCTTTACTTAGGAAGTGGGCTTTTGAACACTCCCCGCGCAGCCCATTAGAAAATCACAATGAAAAATTGTAGTGTGTGTCCATTTCTAGCCGCCATTCCCCCTTCTTGAGTTCCCTCTTTCCCCTTCTTCTTCTTCTTCGGTTCTCTCACATTGAAATAGTCACTCCTACAGTCCCACTGTTCCAAGGAGGCTTCTTCCAAGCCGATTAAAAAAAAAGGAAAAAGCTTTTTCCTCTTTCTTCTTTCACAGTAATTCATTCGGCCATGGACTTGGAATCGAATTACGAAATCGCCCCCACGGCCGAGTTCATTCAGAGCAACACGTTCACCAGAGTCGCTTTACAGGTACGAGTTCTTCAATCTTCCTGTTGCGTCTTGTTTTCCTCTCAATTTTATTTTTCTTTTGTTTGCTTTTTATTTTTCCCTGGGAAACCAAACGTCGAATTGAATGTCGTCTCAGTTCCCTGACGAACTTCTGAAGGACGCGGTGAGAGTTGTGAGTGCGCTAAGGGCCAAGCTTCGCACACTGAGGGAATCCAACGCCGAGCAAAACGACGATGCCCCGGAAGTGGGCTTGTTCGTGATGGCGGACACGGCCTACGGTAGTTGCTGTGTGGACGAGGTGGGAGCATCGCACGTGGATGCTGATGCTGTTGTTCATTACGGCCACACGTGCCTCAGCCCGTGAGTGCTCTGTACTGGAAGTAATTTATGGTTGAAGTCTGGTTTGAGTTTTATTGTGTATGTTGTTGAAGGCTCGTTCTCTTACTTGGGTTTTGTTGGCAGGACCACGACGCTTCCAGCATTCTTTGTTTTTGGGAAGACTCCAATTAGTGTGCCTGATTGTGTGAAGAATCTATCGCATTATGCTTTGCCAAATGGGAGGCGGGTTTTGGTATGATCATTGTTCACTTTTCACTTCTAGACTCATTAGGATTTGATTAAATGGGCAGTTTTTAAATGTTTTGGCTGATACTGAATCATCATTCTGGTTAGATCATCAAGTGCTAGAAATCATAGCTGTAATCAAAGAAAGAAGAAATTATGGATATGGAAGTTAAAACAATAGATGATATGCAACTTAAATGATATTCTTACATGATTTGAAGATCAATTATTCAGAGTAGTAGGATATTGAGGATGAATTTGTAGCCCATAATTTCTTCTTTTCTTTTGTTGAATTTAAATTTGGTAAATTTTTTATTTTTATTTTTATTTCAAAGGAGGGAAAAGAAAAGAACGGAGATGAAAACAGATAAATTCTAGTTGTATCCCATTGCATGAGTAATGAGTTAATTTTTGGCTCAAGGTGACAAAATGGTATTAAACTTGTAGCCCTTCTACCCATCAGCTTACCACTTGATCGAGTCAGTGTTCAGCGTTGTTCATTCAGCATGAGAGAAAGATTGTCTCCTGCAGCAACCTCATCGTCCTTCTACCCATCAATTTTTTCTTTTTCTCTCAATCTGCTTTCTCCTTTATACTCTGCATTATTCTACCCATCATTCAGTTATTAAATATTGAAATGTAGATTATTGTCTATGCACATAATTTTCTATAAGAGACCAAGTACATTTTATTTTTTGGTTAGTTTACCAAATCTGACTTTCTATCCATCTCTAGGTCCTTTTTGGGCTGGATTATGCACATTCAATACAGAATATCAGAGAAAAATTTGCAGAAGTATGCGGGGCTGAATCCAAACCAGAAGTTCAATATGCTAATGTTATTTGCTCAGTTATGAATCCATCAAAAGGTCGTAAAGTCTCAAATGAGGTCCAGGGAACATCTGACAGCCTCACTGATAATAATAGTTTTGGGACAGTATCTGCTAATACGTATAGCATTGGAGGCTTGGTCTGGAAATTGCCTGAGGGACACAAGATGGACGATTACTTACTTTTCTGGATTGGTTCTAATAATTCAGCCTTTGCAAATATTGTTTTGACATATAATGGCTGTGAAATAGGTACATAAACTACTTTCCTTTGTTTGTTTTGGTCTTGAGGTTGCAGCTTTCTTTTGTTTTTCTCTTGTGGATTCCTTATCCACTTGCTTGTTTCTTTGAAGTTATAAAGTTTCTATTGAAAAAAAAGGTGTATAAACCACTACTTTCTTTTGTTATACATTTTGTTTGAGTATATATACACGCATGTGCGAGTGCATCTCATATTCTGTTTTCTTGTGTCCTCAAACAATTTTTTTTTTCTGATGAGTTGTGCTGTTTCAGATACATCATATAGACCCATACATCAAATATCATACATGTGGTGGTTCTTGGACTTTCGTTTTTCTTTTTTCTATATATTGGTGGATTTCATTTTTGCACAAATAAAGAGGGATATTTTCTCTATACATTTGTCATGATGGATGCATCATATCTGTAGTGCACACACATTTGATATTTTCCATTTAGGCAAATAGCTGTTTGCGTTCCCCTTTCTCCTTTTCTGACTGAGGCAATCAAAGTGTCTAGGACTCTAGCCACCATGTCTTCGACCCATACATCACACACACACACACACACACACACACACACACCTGCAAACAGTGCCGACGTCCGGATGAGAGAAGAATTTCAGTTTTCTCATCTTATTATATGCTGCCAAATCAAGCCACTACACTGCTATATTAAAATATCCAGTCGGTGCTGTAGAAGTATGCATCTTCACATCACTTTTTACAATGAAACACACCTGCAAACATTGGAGTCCACATGCTAAACAATCTGGTCGTCCGGATAAGAGAAAAATCCTATATTATATGTATCCCAAAGTAACGAATTCCCCACAAGTCCTGTTCGCAAAGTAGGATGAAGTATTTTAACTTGGTAAATGAACTCAGGCCACTTACGGTTCTCCCTTAGTTTGTCCAATATTTGGCAGAAGGAACTCAAGGAATAATATGAAAATATGATAATTGGTCCTGTCATTTTTGTTTTCTTGGTTACGAATAGAAACTTGATTTATTGTGGGAGAGAAGATAAGGAGCCAGATTAAGATTTTCAAGTTTAAAAAGTTAATTTTCTTAAAGCACCTAGTGTGTGGAAATTGATATGCTATTGCTTATTCAATTTTTCTTACTCAATCTTGTTTATAATTTTTGGTGGTTTTGGTTTTAGTCAGATATGATGCCTCGGAAAGCAGTATGGTGACTGACTTATCTCAACAAAGAAAGATTCTTAAGCGCAGGTATTATCTCCAAAATCTTTGTACTGTTCGCTGTTTCCACTAATCTTTGCTCATACAAGCACAATAATTGTGACATGATAGACCGTGTGTTCCTTCCACCATGTGTTTTATTCTTGTCATGCTCTTCTTTCATATGATTTATTGTGCGAGCAATCTCTCATCCAGATATTACCTAATGGAGAAAGCAAAGGATGCTAACATTGTTGGGATCTTAGTAGGAACCCTTGGTGTAGGTGAGTTCTTGTGTGGGATCCTCTAGTCTTTATTTTTTATTAATCCACTGTGTTGAAATTGAGCAATCAGTTTGAATAGTTCTTGTAATTGTACAGCTTGCTATTGGAGATTTTTTTTTTTTTTTTTTTTTTTATTTTATTAGTTTTCCAATATTGAACCATGTGTTGGTTAATTTCACACTATACCCATAGTGTTTCTGTATGTGCCGGTATTTTGTGTTTTTTTTTTCTTTTCCATCTCAATTCTAATCTGGTTATTCATTCTGTAATTAATCATGATAATCATGAAATGGTTTTTTTTTTTTTTTTTTTCATTTCAGTATGGGTACATCTTATTATGTACCATTCAAGGACTTTAAATTACTCTATCTTAAATTTCAGTTATGTTGGGATCCTTTCAGAAAAAGAAAAAACGAAATTCAATTAAGGGCACATTCTTTTACTGATGCATAACTGAGAGCCTAGAAAATTAATTAACTTTTTTGGCAATTATGATGCAGCTGGTTACCTGAATATGATTCATCAAATGAAAGTGCTGATTACAGGGGCAGGGAAAAAAGTCTATACTCTAGTTATGGGAAGACCAAACCCTGCAAAACTTGCCAACTTTCCTGAGGTCTGATACATGCAAGTAGATGTGTTCATATGGAATTTAGAATATTTGAAGTTCTAATAAGTTAATTGTAGATTTTTATTTGTGGCAGTGTGATATTTTCATTTATGTCTCTTGTGCCCAAACTGCTCTTCTGGATAGCAAAGAATATTTAGCTCCAGTAATTACACCTTTCGAAGCCATGCTAGCTTTCAACAGGTACTGCATTAAATAAGGTCATATTTATATCGTACATTCAGTGCCATGAACTTAGGTTCCTTGTATATAGAATGGTTCCATATTTGCTCATTGTCTTATGAACTACTTGCTACTTGATATCCCTCACATGAGATGATCTGTTATTACATATTCCTAAGGTGTGGATTCAAATTAGTATACCTTAAATACTCCTAAGATGTGCATTGACAAGATGAATTAATTAGCTAATTATCATTCCTCGTTTATCCCTGACCACTGAAAGTTCAAATTCTTACCGCAGAGGATGTCAGTGGACTGGAGAATATGTAATGGAATTCCGCGATTTGATTAATTCTTCTCCAGTGGAATCAAGGAACTTTTCTGAAGAAGCACGATTTTCCTTCTTGCAAGGTGGTTATGTAGAAGATTTTGATCCGCAAGGTAGTTCTCTTATTTTTCTAATTTATGCAATTGTTATGGCATCATTGAGTGAAAAAATAGAAGACTTTCAACATATAAAGTGACTCGTGTGTCTCTGAGAAATGATGGATACTATATGCACCTTCTCCCTCGCCCCTCCCCTTTTTAAAAGACATTTGGATGATTAGCTTAATTTATTTTTCTTACCTTAGATTGATTGTTAGAGCAAAGAAATCTGTGCTTTAAGTCCATATTTGTCTTAAGCTTCTATCCTCATTAGAAGTATGGATCAAATATTGCACTATCCACTGGCTTTTTCGTTGTGGTCTCGGTCAATTAAGGACAGGTTTATGCTGGTCCATCACAGTGCCATATAATGAGCTATTATCTGAGAAGTTGAACTTTTTTGGTGGAAATAAAAGGGTTTGTAGTTGAGCTGAGTAGTGCTATGACGGAAATTTTCTGGGTTCTATTGGTTGAAAAGAATAGTAGCATATTTGGGGGCGAGGAGGTGAATGTTTGTGGGATAGGATGCGTTTCTGGGCTTCTTTGTGGGCATCTGTAGATTAGGAGTTTAAGGAGCTATATTTTCCTGCTATCTAGTCTGATTGGAAAGCATCTGTTTTGCAGTCCTATGAAATTTCTGTTTTGTCTTTATGTTTTCCTTTAGGATTGAGGTCATGATGCAGAGTTTATGTGTAGTTTTCTTTCAGAAATGGACTCCTTGTTCACTTATGTTTTACTGTTATAATTTCTTTAATAAGAGCTATGTTTCTTATAAAAAATAAAAAAGTGAAGGGCAAAACAAAGTTTAATTGGGATTTATTGTTCGAGACCCACATGTAAATAATTACATTGGAGAACTGTTTATCATTTAGATATTGTGAGACTAAAACTACCTCGTTTTACCAAAAAGATTGTTATAAGGGTAGACATTTCAAACTTGGAAGTTCTGAAATTGTTGTATAACCAGGGAATGGTACTGAGGAAGATAAGGAAGGAGCTCTTGCTTTAGCAAATGCGACAGAGAAGGTTCTGCAATTGCGTGATAACCCGAATTCTATAGTGAAAGGAACAGCTAAATCTGGTGCAGAGTTTTTAGCCACTCGATCCTATCAAGGTCTAGATATACATTATGACGGTTCCTTGCCTGAACCATATTTTATCGGGAGAAGTGGGAGGGCAGCAGGGTATGAAGATGAGAAGAACGGGCATGAGAAATCATAATCAAATTAGAAAAACTTGGAAAGAGTGGTTATGATGAAGACGTGCTTGAGGATGTGCCCTTAAGTAGAAGTAGATGTGTGGAAGGCAGCAGGTCTAGGCAGTCAGCCGAGAGGGGACAGGTAAATGAAAGAGCATACTCTTGATGTCTGCCTTCCAGCATGGAGCGCAGCTATTTGCCAATGATGAGACTTTGTAAGGGGAGAAACAAAAGGGGATTCTATTAGAAGCATGCCTTATTGCCTCATCTATTTTTGTAGACATTTTTGGGTTTTTTGTTCTGTTTTCTATTGTGGTATGTAATTTAATGAAATGGTGACATGTAATGAGCAACCAAGGTCCTGTTTGATGGCTTTGTTTCTTATTTTTGGGTACTTTTCATCAAAGATATAGAAGAAAAATGAGAAGATAGCGAGAAGAGATACAATTAAATGTGTGGGAAGAAAAAACTGTATTCAGGTTGACTCATAAAATAAAAACTAAAACCAGTAATAAATAGATTACTTTTTCCGTTTGGTTCATGAGAAAGAAGGCTTGGGATTGGGAAATCAATTGCTTTGCACATAGGAAAGTATGGGAAATCAATTGCTTTGTTTTCCTCCTCATGGGAAAGTTTGGGAAAATGAGCCAATATTAAATACATATTTTTTATGATCATATTGTCCTTATTAACAATTTAAAATTACAATATAACATGATTGCATTATTTTTTCATTTGGTTTCATGTGGGTATAATTGGAAAATTAAACAAATTTTGTTTTACATTTCTACAAATATGTGAAAGAAAATGAAATGGTATTTCTTGATTACTTTCTCAGGATTACTAAATATGGGAAATGAATTTCCATTTCCATCTTTTGGAAAATGACGTGGAAAATGATTTTCCCTTAAATTCGTTCCGTGAACCAAACGAGAGGTCAGGTAGATTTACGACTTTTCTAAATTGAATACCTCCAAACTTTTAAACTTCATAAAAGTCATTAAAAGTTTGAATTGAATACATATTCGTTCCTAGACGGCATGACTTTATCTTTTATTTATTTAAAGAACTTGGACAGCATAAGTAGGTAAAATAATAATAATAGCTTGATTAATTATCACCGAAACCAATTTGCACGTCCCACATGCAAGTCAAGGTTAACTCAAGTCATACGCGATTGCTGATAAATACAAGTCGGAAAATGAATTTCTAGGGAAGTTATTATGTGTATTTCAAACTCTATGTTTCTTTATAAATATCCAACAACAAATCTTAACCTTCATTCTCATTCTTCACTAAGCGCTTCACCAAAATGGCTTTCTACAATACAATAAAACACCTTGTAAGCCTCATTGCCCTATTCTATGTAGCTGGAGCAGTGCTAAAAAATTTGACAGCACAAAGTTGTGGCTGTGCCCCAGAGATATGTTGTAGCCAGTATGGCGACTGCGGCAGCAGCGATGGTTACTGGGGCCAGGGTTATAAAAAAGGCCCTTGTACTAGCAGCGGTGGCAGCACAACTACCACACCAAGGACCAATGTTAGTGGTGGTTCGTCGGTGGCTGATATTGTAACCCCAGAATTCTTCAACAGGATCATTAACCAAGTGTTTAAGCCTAGTTTTTACGTATCCAAAATTAAAGCTAATTGGTCCAAGTACATGATTTGGGCTTTAATTGTACAAGTGTAAGTCAAATACTTATAAATTTTTTTTAATAAGAGCTATGTTTCTTATGTAAAAAATAAAAAGTGAAGGGCAAAACGAAGTTTAATTGGGATTTATTGTTCGAGACACACATGTAAATAATTACATTGGTGAACAGAGAAGGCTCTGCAATTGCATGACAACCCTAATTCTACAGTGAAAGGAACAGCTAAATCTATTGCAGTATTTTTGGCCACTCGATCCTATCAAGGTCTAGATATACATTATGAAGGTTCCTTGCTAGAACCATATTTTATAGGGAGAAGTAGGAGGGCAGCAGGGTATGAAGATGAGAAGAACGGGCATGAGAAATCGTGATCAAATTAGAAAAACGTGGAAAGAGTGGTTAAAATGAAGACGTGTTGGAGGATGTGCCATTGAGGAGAAGTAGATGCGTGAAAGGCAACAGGTCTAGGCCACCGCCCGTGAGGGGACATGTAAACGAAAGAGCATACTCTTGATGTCTGCCTTGCAGCATGGAGTGCATCTATATGAAACCGAGAATATGTAAGGGGAGAAACAAAAGGGGAGTCTATTATAGTGGCATGCCCCCTTTTGCCTCATCTATTTTTGTAGACATTTTTGTTTTTTGTTTTTTTGGGTTATGTTTTCTATTGTGGTATGAAATTTAATTAAATAATTATTGTGTGGAAACACCTTAAGACTTTGTCTTTGATAGACTATGCAACATGTACGCATAAAACCACAAGAAAAATAAACACACACACCATGAAGAGAGATAAAGCAAACACACAAGAACACGAAGATTTATAGAGGTTCGTCAACCTGACTATGTCCTCTCTAATGATAGCCCTGAGAAATTTCACTAGAACAATAGGAACAACTTTTGTTTACAAGGAAAACTGCCTTAGCTCTCTACTCTATCAAACCCTAGGTCTTAATTTCTCTCACACACCTTCGCTCAAACCCTTTGATGCCCTAGTAAACTTCCCAAGAATTATGTTGTGATTGGCTTCTTCTATTTAACCTAGCTCCAAAAGTCCTATTTATAGAGTATAGGGCTTGGGTTACAAGTTTACTAAGAATAGGAAACCAAAACCCTTCTAGATTAGGCTAAGAAACCCAAAACAAATAGGCTAACACGTCAAAACTCACCAAAACTCCAAAACACGCATGAGATTACTCACGCACTGATTGTTCGTCAAGATTAGGTGACAGGTCGCCTGGAGCAAAATTCACGACTCGAGCCTCTCTGCCAAAATCCAACCAGTCGGCTAGCCACACTGACCGGTAGCTTTCTTGTTGCTGCCAAATCCTGCAACTTCTTCTCCTCTCTTGCTCTTCATGCAGCACCTTGATTCCTCTTCTTCTTCCCGCATTATGGTGAGCCAAATCACAACAATAGCGACATGTAATGAGCAACTAAGGCAAGCGTGAAACTACTCACAGGGCTATATATAACTTGTTTTATATATAGCCCAATATGTACTAACTTATTAAAGTCCAAAAAAGTCTAAGTCAATTTAGTTGGAGAGCATTAATAAACATACACATTAAAATAGGTACACTTTCAATTATGTTGTTGAACATATTTTCATTTTGATAATATGTGTTTTTTGGTTGCATTTAATATGTATTTGTTTTAAGTTTTTTTTAGGATCTTTCCTTTTGAGAGGGGCGATAATGTACTAAACTCACACACACTATATTGATACTCGGACTCGAACTCAAGACCTTGCATGGGGGAGCAATTTCTCCAAACCACTATACCAGTGGGTCCTTTGTGTATTTGTTTTAATTTAAAGCTTATTGGAAATTAACATTTAGCTCTGCACTCGAGGGCCTAAGTTCGATTTCCCACTCATCCAATATCGCTTATATAAGAAGGAAAAAACTTATTGGAAATTAGTCAAATGAACTATGAACTAGTGTATGTTTTATTATTATTTTTATTTTTATTTTATTTTTATAACAAAACAATACAAGCAACAGTCTAAACTACAAGTGGGAGGAGGGTTTCTCACACACACATTATCAAGGTGCCATAGGGGTTCAAACATGAGACCAATGGTCTGCAAGTCAATGCCCTTTTCCATTGGGCTAGACCCCATTGACGAACTAGCGTGGTTATATATGATTTAATGTATGCTTTTATTTCTAGAAAGACTATAGAATCTGTAAATACAAAAAAAATTATCATTAAATTTTAAACTAATAACTTTAACTAGACCACCCTTGAACTAAGGTCCTGTTTGATGGCTTTGTTTCTTAGTTTTTGGTTACTTTTCATCAAAGATATAGTGAGGGGAGACAATAAATGTGTGGGAAGAAAAAACTGTATTATTCAGGTTAATTCATAAAACAAAAACTAAAAAGGGTAATAAATACATTAGTTTTAAGTTTTAGATTTACGACATTTTTCATTTCTTGCTTGCATTATTAACTGTCATTTCTTTATCTTTTTCTCATCTACATTGTCTTCATGTCTTTAGACTAAAAGAAAAATTGCTTTGCCCCTATGCTAATCCCAAAACGGGTGCATCCGTAGTAGTAATTGGTACGAACACAATGCAATGGATTGATATCAATCTATGCCCTGGTATAGAAGAGTGAATCCATCAATCTAACGGCTACAAAATCGTATTTGTACTAAGTCAATTTCGTACCATAATTTCTATTTTCTCTGGTTACAGCTGAACTGGCTTTTGTTTCTCCTACGCCACATGACTTCGAAGAAAATTGAAATGTTAAAATTTTTAAGGAAATAATTTCGGCACTCGAAAAAAACGCTTAAATTACCCTTATGAACTTCTCATGAGTAGTAGAGGAGTATGCAACGTGAGATTTGAAGTGTGGAAATTATCTACAAATTTTATTATATTTGTGGAGCTTAAACAAAGCACATGTACTACAACTTACGAGTCTACAAGATGGTTCGAATTCGAAGCTTCAAAAGTCCCGTCAATGGATGGGGCCGTCTGAGTTGTTTGTAGTACGGTGTCCTGGACGCCATGACTTCAAGAATTATTTAACTTGGACTTCGTGGAAATGGGGCTTTTTCTTTGGGTCAAGAAGTCAGTCAATGGAATACGTGTTCTCTCTGCCATCGATAGGGCCGCCTGTGTTTGCCTTTTCTTTGGGTCAAGAAGTCAGTCAAGTCTTTGTTCATAATATTTTTGAAATTGTTAAGGCATCTACTGTGGCTAATAAAATTAATCAACACGTTGTTTTAAGAAAATATTAAGATAACAACTATTTATTTGAGTAGACAAATTGATTCAGATTCAAGTGATGATTTTTGCAGAAATCGTCTTTAAGGAATACCAAAAATATAAATTATTTGGATTATTGAATAACAATGTTGTGTGAGTCCTATATCAGTATTTCACAAATAAAAGATCTCTCAAATGAAGCTTTTGTGAGTAGGTAAAGGAATGCGAGCCTTATTAATTACTCCGACAAGATTATGGACCACCATGGAAAAACTCCTGCGCTAGTTGGTAAAGGATTACGAGCTTTATTAATTAACCCCGACAAAATTATGGAACACCATGGAAAGAATCCTGCGCTAGTAGATGTAATTTGGGAATCCAAAGAAACCAATTTGCACGTCACACATGCAAGTCAAGGGCAACTCAAGTCATACACGATTTCTAATAAATACAAGTCGGAAAATGAATTTCTAGGAAAGTTATGAGCATTTCAAACTCTATGTTTCTCTATAAATATCCAATAACAAATCTTAACCTTCATTCTCATTCTTCACTAGCCTTTCACCAAAATGGCTTTCTACAATACAACAAAACACCTTCTAAGCCTCACTGCCCTTGTCTTTGTAGCTGGAGCACTGCTAAAAAATGTGACAGCACAAAATTGTGGCTGTGCCCCACAGCTATGTTGTAGCCAGTATGGCTACTGCGGCAGCGGCCAAGATTATTGCGGCCCGGGTTGTAAACAAGGCCCTTGTACTGGCGGTGGTGGCGGCACAGCTACCACACCAAGCCCCAATGGTGGTGGTGGTTCGTCGGTGGCTGACATTGTAACCCAAGAATTCTTCGACGGAATCATTAACCAGGCTCCTTCAGACTGTGCTGGGAAGAACTTCTACTCTCGAGATGGTTTTATTAACGCTGTCAACTCATATTCTAACTTCGGTAGACTTGGTTCGGTTGATGAGTCTAAACGGGAAATCGCAGCTTTCTTTGCTCATGCCACTCATGAGACTGGCTGTAAGATATTCCTTTCCTCCCCTCTCATACATACAATGTGACTTGTGTTAATAGTATACATACATGCCCAAATTATAACTCCCCTCTCTCATTAAAAACGTGCATATGTGACATGTTGTGAAATTATATGTTTCACAACGTGCAATAAGAGCACGTTGTATTATACAACTTTTAGCAACAGGCGTTTAGTGTGCGTTGTCAAAATGCGTTTAGTGCATATCATGTCTGAAAGTTTCTATAGTTGCTAAATATTTTCCATGTATTAAGAACATCTATAATCATGCTCTTTATTTTTTAGTTAAAAACACACAAAAGTTATTTTAGGAGCTCTCTATAAAATTTCAACTTCAATCATACTCTCTAATTTAGGGAGTCATAAATGCTAGAATTATATTTTAATAGACAATATTGATTAAAGGTTTTAAAATATTCATTAAATAGGGTAGCATTAAATTATAGGGAGCCACTAGGAGTTCATTCTCTCTTCTCAGATTTAGGGGGTCCTAGAGGTCTCCCTATTTTAGGAGCTGGATAGGGAGCATGGTTGGAGATGAGTTTTCTTACTTCCTCCCTAAATTTTATCTAAGGAGGTGGTTTAGGGAGTCCATTGTGGATGCTCTACGCTCCACAATTTCCGAATGAATTTCCTCACTATGATCTGCACAGATATTTATGTCAACTACTTTATAACCTATAAAAATTCAAAACCCTTATTTGTCATATAAAAATTTGATGGGTCATATATACTGTCACCATAAATAGAACAAACAAAAGAAAACACAGATGAACCTAACAAAATCACTTTTTCTTTTTCGTTCAGATTTTTGCTTCATAGAAGAGAGAGAGGAGACTCGTAAAACCTACTGCGAGGCAAGCACAGACTATCCATGCAACCCCGACAAACAATACTATGGGCGTGGACCATTCCAAATTACATGGAATTACAATTATGGACCCGCTGGAAACAGCATTGGCTTGGACCTTTTAAACTCTCCAGAAACCGTGGCCTCAGACGCTGCTGTTGCATTTAAGACTGCCATTTGGTATTGGGTGGGAAATGTTCGTCCTGTTTTAAGTCAAGGATTTGGAGCCACAACTCGAGCCATTAATGGTGCTAAGGAATGCGATGGTCAACGACCTGACCTAGTTCAAGCCCGGGCCGCCTTGTACCAGAGTTATTGCAGCCAACTTAATGTTGATCCTGGCACTAATCTCAGTTGCTAGAATGCCAAAACTTATTAATTATCTTAATTGCCCCCTTTCATACGATTATATATATCATGTTTTTATTTGTTCCCAAGCTAGCATGGAAGGAGAGGACTACCTCCTGTTGTGTACTCCACCCATTGAATAAATAAAGACTAAATATTTGCATTGAATGTGTTTTTTGTCATTCGCTAGGGTGGAGGATGACGCAGAATTATATTGAATTGCCTCAAGATTATCTTCTATGTGAATCGAACCCGAGTGCACTTAGGGGGGAAGGGAAGAGTTTTGGTCTACTTTTCTACCGTGATGCCAACCCATGTGCTGTATTGAATGTTATATATACTGTTGAAAATTGTAGGAATCTTTGTGAAGTCTGTTTAGCGAACATTTGTGATTGGTTTGATATGAATATGAGATTAGTTGTGCTGAGGACCTGTTTTCTTCAAAATTTGTTTATATTTCAGTTTCTACCCTAACTTGAGAAAGAATAAATACTCCTTGGCGGTAAAGATTGCTTGGAGTACAATTCGGGCTAATTACCTTTTTTAAGCAACTAGAAACCCTAATCAAATAAGGTCCTATAGCCACAATTTGACTCAAGAAAAATTCAGGCCCAAACATGAACAAAAGCGCATATTATTTTAGCATGAACAGTTCCACATCACGGTACCATCTAGAATCTTGGTATTTTCACATAGCTCTTTCCTGTTTGTCAATCACTTCTCCCGATTTGTCATTTCTCATCACTTTCTGTTGATCCACTTTTTGGCATTGAACCTAAATTTCCCTCTCGTTTCCTCAAATAAAGTTCCCAACTTTCTTTTCCGTCTCACTTCTAATTGTTTGAATCAAATTGAATTGCAGACAGAGAAAGTAAATTAAGGTATTAAAACAAAGCATTTTCATTCATACCTTCCCGAGCTCAGATATTGAGATTTCTTACAAGAATTGCCAATATTCCTGGAGTCATATGACACTATACAACTTCCCAACTTCTCAAAAGAAAGGGAATCTAGAATTATTCTAATGAGTCAAAAAAGAAATAGCTATGCTACAGTCAGTCGCATGTGTGAGATTAGACCATTTTTTACCACTCATTATTGTGGGACACAAATTTGATTAATGGTCAGAAATTGCTTCCTTGTTCTTATTTAGGTTCCTCTTTCCTTCAAAGTCATGATCATGTGTTGTTCCAGTGTTCCTATTGTCAGTTCATATGGTATAAGCTTCTCCTCATTGTGGATTGTATTGGCACTAGTTTGCCATGCACCTCTTGCTTTGCACGATCTGTGGATCACTCGAACAGCAACCAACTCTCTTCTGTAATCCATGGTTTTAAGTTTTAGATTTACGACATTTTTCATTTCTTGCTTGCATTTATTATTGTTGGCGTGATTTGTGGATATTGACTTACTTTCCTTACACACCAAGGATTCCTATTATAATTGTAATTGATTTACTTTAATTCCTGATTTCCTACTGTAAATAGATTTAGGAATCTATTATTTACTTGCCCATTCAAGTTTTGTTGTATTATAAATATGACCTCATACAAGGAGAAGAATACACAGAAAATTCCCACAAACAAATATTCTATCATAGTTCTTATATTTTAGCAGATTAAATTCAAATTTATCAAACACAAATTCTCAGTTAGTGGGCCACACTTACCCATTAATTCTCAATTTTTCCCATAGGTCATCTACCTATGAAAATCTTCAAATCGTCCCAAAGACACAAATTCTAAATTATTGGGCCACATTTACCCATTAATTTTTAAATTTTGGAACTACGCACGTTTGATCCCATCAAGGGTGCGTAGGCAACCTAACATCCCAATAGACGCAACCGCAACCAAATTTGAATCACTGGTTATATCAACCAAATTCCCTCAAATCAAATATCTATCTCCACACAAGTCCATTCCGAACTACGTTGGTTTGATCCCTTTGGAAGAGTATGTAGGCAATCTAGAGAATCAATCTAGATGCAACCATCCAAATCTCCAAACAGAATCCTTAGTTTATTCTTAATCAAATTCGCCCCAAAACACATATCGAAATCGAATCCCTGGTTTATTCAGTTAAATTCACTCAAACTCTTTTCCAATCAAATTCATACAAATCCTCCCTTTTGCAATGAGTCATCTTTTCATTGCGAATATTTGAACTACGAGTGGCTTGATTCCCGCGAGGGGTACGTAGGCATCCTGAGGTTGGACTTGGGAGCAGCTAAAAAATCAAACACACACATTCTATTTCTTTATGATGGAATTAAAGGGTATTCCCTTGAAGCAAGGGATTGTAATTAAGAGACTTGCGTCTCGAATGGATCGAACCTAAAATAATAAAACCTCATTATTTAATTAGCGGTGGTGAAATTATGTTGGGAGGTTCACATTTTCCTCAATAGCCCCCTTTAATACGATATATATATATATATATCAATATATCATGTTTTTTTAATGGTTCCCAAGCTAGCATGGAAGGAGAAGACTATCTCCTGTTGTGTACTCCACCCATTGACAAATGAAGACTAAATATTTGTATTGAATGTGTTTTTTGTTGTTCACTAGGGAGGTGGATGAGGTAGAATTATATTGGATTGCCTTAAGATTGTCTTCTATGTGAATCGAACCCGGGTGCACTTAGGGGGGAAGGAGGGAGTTTTGGCCTATTTTTCTACTGTGATGCCACCCTATGTGCTGTGTGTTGAATGTTATATATACTGTTGAAAATTGTAGGAATCTTTGTGAAGTCTGTTTAGCAAACATTTGTGATTGGTTTGATATGAATATGAGATTAGTTGTACTGAGGACCTGTTTTCTTCTAAATTTGTTTATATATCGGCTTCTAACCTAACTTGAGAAAGAATAAATACTCCTTGGCAGTAAAGATTGCTTGGAGTACAATCGGGCTAATTACCTGTTTTAAGCAACTAGAAACCCTAATCAAATAAGGTCATATAAGCCACAATTTGACTTAAGAAAAATTCAGGCCAAAACATGAACAAAAGCGCATATTATTTTGGCACGAACAGTTCCACATCACTGTACCCTATAGAATCTTGTTATTTTCACATAGCTCTTTCTTGTCTGCCAATCTCTTCTCCCGATTTGTCATTTCTCATCACTTTCTATTGATCCACTTTTCGGCATCGAACCTAAATTTCCCTTTCATTTACTCAAACAAAGTTCCCAACTTTCTTCTCCGTCTCACTTCTAATTGTTTGAATCAAATTGAACTGCAGGCAGAGAGTAAATTAAGGTATCAAAACAACGCATTTTCATTCATAACCTTCCCGAGCTCAGATATTGAGATTTCTTACAAGAATTGCCAATATTCCTGGAGTCATATCACACTATACAAATGATAGAACTTCCCAACTTCTCAAAAGAAAGGGAATCTAGAATTATTCTAACGAGTCAAAAAAGAAATAGCTATGCTACAGTCAGTCGCTTGTGCGAGATTAGGCCATTTTTTACCATTCATTATTGTGGGACACAAATTTGATTAATGGTCAGAAATTGCTCACTTGTTCTTATTTATGTTCGTCTTTCCTTCAAAGTCATGATCATGTGTTGTTCCAATGTTCCTATTGTAGGTTCATATGGTATAAGCTTCTCCTCATTGTGGATTGTATTGGCACTAGTTTGCCATGCACCTCTTTCTTTGCATGGTCTGTGGATCACTCGAATGGGAACCAACTCTCTTCTGCAATCCATGGTTCCGTCTTGAGGCAACAGTTTACTGTATATGGAATCCAGCTTATTTATCTTTTTGAATTCGAAAGCTATTTCTGTCAAGAATGTTATTAAAAGATATTGGCTACTTTAATCATGAAGTTGGATTAAGTCTGTTTGCTTTGTTTGATCTAATCAGATCATATCGCAATTTTGTTCATATATTGACCATTAAAAGTCCTGTGGAAAGAAATGATCATGTCTTTTTTATTAAAAAAAAAAAAAAAAAAAAAAAAAAAAAAAAAAAAGTAATGTATGGTATCAAGAAATATTAATACTGGTCTCTTCCTATAAGATTAGTGTTTTGTCGCGACCTAAGTCTGGCAGCTAGGGTTTGCGTTGTCTAGGGCTCACGTCTTGCTATGAAGAGCTCTTCCCCTGCCCATAAGGCGTCCTTGTCTGCATAGGAGTGACGACGGTGACGGGCTCGTGATTTTCCAGGGTTCGGCATTGTGTTTTGTGAAGGTTTGTGGGCGAGGAGGCGTTGAAAGATATTGTTCAAGGATTTACCGCTAACCTGGCAATCTCGGAGGCAGAGGCTTTCGAGATTGCAGGCGTGGAGGAGCTGAGGAAATTAAAGGCTGATCGTTTCCTTTTGGTTGGGCACTTACTCATAGCCAAGCCTTTCCATAAGGAGGCATTGTTTGGTACTATGAACAATATCTAGCGCACATGGGAGGATGTCATTGCGGTCCCTTTGGATGCACTCGAGAGGTTTTTGTTCTCCTTCAAGTCTAATCTTGATCGTAGAAGAGCGTTGAGGTGTTCTCCTTGGACTTTCGGTAAGGCCCAGTAGTTGCTTGAGGCAACAGACGGTTGTGTTGATCCGCTAACAATTACTTTGGATACCTAGAACTTTTGGGTAAGGGTTAGGCTTATTAGCCCCTTGTCAGAAACGAAAAAAAACTACTCGTCAAATGAAATACATCCAACTACTGCTAGGTAGGGCTGGCTGCCTTAGTGTGAACAGAGTTGGCTTGTTTGGAGGGCTTGCCCTCCGTTGGCAACATGGGATGGATATAACGATTCGTTCTTCACGCCATGTCATATTGATGCCATCATTGGAGTTTTGGAGCCAACTGCATTTAGTGTACTGGTTTTTATGGAAACCCAAATATGATCTACACAAGCATTCGTGGGATCTGTTACGAAGGATTGTAGGTGATGTGATTGGCCGATGGCTGGTGGTTGGTGATTTTAATGAAATCGTTGCGGCACATGAGTATTTAGGCCGTCTCACTTCTAATTGTTTGAATCAAATTGAACTGCAGGCAAAGAAAGTAAATTAAGGTATTAAAACAAAGCATTTTCAATCATAACCTTCCCGAGGTCAGATATAGAGATTTCTTACAAGAATTGCCAACATTCTTGGAGTCATATCACACTATACATATAATAGAACTTCCCAACTTCTCAAAAGAAAGGGAATCTAGAATTATTCTAACGAGTCAAAAAATAAAGAGCTATGCTACAATCAGTCGCCCTGCGCAAGATTAGGCTATTTTTTCCCATTCATTATTGTGGGATGCAAATTTGATTAATGGTCAGAAATTGCTCCCGTTCTTATTTATGTTCATCTTTCCTTCGAAGTCATGATCATTTGTTGTTCCAGTGTTCCTATTGTCAGTTCATATGGTATCAGCTTCTCCTCATTGCGGATTGTATTGGCACTAGTTTGCCATGCACCTCTTTCATTGCATGTTCTGTGGATCACTCGAACGGGAACCAACTCTTTTGTAATCCATGGTTCTGTCTTGCGGCAACAGTTTACTGTATATGGAATCCAGCTGATTTATCTTTTCGAATTTGAAAGCTTCTTCTGCCAAGAATGTTATTATAAGATAATGGCTGCTTTAATTATGAAGTTGGATTAAGTCTGTTTGCTTTGTTTGATCTAATCAGATCATCATATCGCAATTTTGTTTATACATTAACCATTAAAAGTCCTGTGGAAGAAACCAATTTGTACATCCTACTTATTGCAAAGTCAAGGCATCCATATTCAGACCATACACATCGTCTAAGATATGCATGTCCACAAAGAATTTATAGGAAAGCGATATATATATATATATATGTGAGCATTTCAAAACTCTATGTTCCTCTCTAGAAGTATATTTTGTACGATGGACGACTTTAATAAAAATCTTCAGTGGTCCAAAGCTTAAAAAGCTTGGACTTGGTAAAAGTTGGCAGAACTCTCTTTGTTGTTTTCTCTTGTTTTTATTATGAGTTTGTCGGTCAATGGAGTAATGCTCGCTCGTAAATCGATGGGGCAGCCTGTGTTTGACTTTGACTATTGTAAAATAATAGTTTAGCTTTTAATTTCAGCTTAAATAAAACCGGCTGGTAATTATTAGGCTTAAAAGATTTTTTTTTTTTTTTTTTTTTTTTTTATTTAATAAGAAACTTTCACTCCACAAAAGGCAAAGAAAACATATACAACCAGAATGACTCGGTTCAGGTGTAGTGTGAAAATGTGGACTCGTTAAAACCTTGTCATAAAAAACCCAGAGAAGGAAAATCAATAAAGGAAAAAAAGTACCACCGACCACACTGCATTACAAAGACACCTACTCCCATCCATTCTCTATATCTTTCTCCAGCAAGGACAATAACCAGACTCTACTGGCCCCGTGAACAATTTGGTGCATGAAAATTTGGGTTTTTAGCTCAAGTGAGGTCTGGGAATAAGATATTGACTCATTGACCGCTGATACTGCCGGACTTTTTCTCCTCAACATATGAAATCATATCTCTTCCAGGTAAGCAAGCTAGATTGATTAAATACCTAATTAAGTATCTACATTAATAAGATTATTGACCATGAAAAGTCTCCTAGAGATGCATTCTAGAAACGAGTTTCTGGGAAAGTTTTATGAACATTTCAAACTCTGTTTCTCTATAAATAGCCAACAAGAACAACAAATCTTAACATTCATTCTCATTTCCCTACACCAAAAATGGCTTTCTACAATACAAGAAAATACCTTACAAGCGTCATTGCACTAGTATTTGTAGCTGGAGCACTGCTAAACAATGCGACAGCACAAGATTGTGGCTGTGCTCAAGACCTATGTTGTAGCCAATATGGCTATTGCGGCACCGGCAACGATTACTGCGGCCAGGGTTGTAAACAAGGTCCTTGTACTGGCAGCGGCGGCACACCAACCACACCGAGTGGTTCGTCAGTGGCTGATATAGTAACTGCAGCATTCTTCAATGGGATCATAAGCCAGGCTTCTTCAGACTGTGCCGGGAAGAACTTCTACTCTCGAGGGGGTTTTCTTGACGCTGTCAACTCATATTCTGACTTTGGTAGACTTGGTTCGGTTGACGACTCTAAACGCGAAATTGCAGCTTTCTTTGCTCATGTCACTCATGAGACTGGCCGTAAGATATTCTGTTCCTCCCTTCTCATATATACAATGTACACCTGGTACAAAGATACATGCACAAATATGTGTTTATATATATTTACCTGCTTTACCACGTCACTCCTTTTAGTTAGTAGGAAAATGGATATTCACCTGCTTTCTTTTCCACACCCTGCGTTTTCTACCTTACATGATAACAGAAAGAAAACACAGATGATCCTAACAAAAACACTTTTTCTTTTGGATCAGATTTTTGCTACATTGAAGAGATAAATCGTGCAACCTACTGCGACACAACCCGAACAGACTATCCATGCAACCCCAACAAACAATACTACGGGCGTGGACCACTCCAACTAACATGGAACTACAATTATGGAGCTGCTGGAAACAGCATTGGCTTTGACGGCCTAAACTCTCCTGAAACCGTGGCCTCAGACGCTGCTGTTGCATTCAAGACAGCCTTGTGGTATTGGATGAACAATGTTCGTCCCGTTGTAAGCCAAGGATTTGGAGCCACGATTCGAGCCATTAATGGTGCTGTGGAATGCGATGGTAAAGAACCTGGAAAAGTTCAAGCCCGGATCAACTATTACAATGATTATTGCACCCAACTAAATGTTAATCCTGGCGGTAATCTCTATTGCTAGAAGACCAAAGTTTATAATAAGCAGAGATATTCTTTCTAGACATGATCAAAGCTTATTAATTATTTAGATAATGAATAAAAGGGCAATCTGATTTGTTGCTCCCTCCCAGCCATGGAAGAAAGGGCTAGCTCTCCTGTTGTGTACTCCACCCATTCAATAAATAAAGGCTGAAGTTTTGTGTTGATCTTCATTCATTGTCTAATATATATGTGCACAGTGCTTAGAATGTTATCAATTTTGGTGGTCCTGATCTTATTGAAGGTGGATTGTGGTTGCTTGTAAATTCTCAGTTAGTTCATTGATCAAATTTGGATCCCACAATGATCGATGGTGCGAAATTGCCTAGGCTTGCGTGGGTGAAAACTCAGACATTTCATTGCCTTGTCCTTCACAGCCATAATCGAAAGATATGTGGTCGAAGTTAACACGTAAACATGTTAGCTGAGAAGGCATAATGGTGCCAGCAAAGTGATTTAGATTTCTTTTGTTCAGCAACTTCGCCTCCCATGATCTTACAAATAGGCTCATCTTTTGAATGAAGAAGCTTTAGAGTCGGATGAACGTTGAGATCTCCCATTACTATCTTTTGGCCGACATCCAAACTCACTCAAATCCACATCAATATATATATGGAGGGATCACATCTGCAGGACAGAGGAACTTCACAGTCCTCTTGATTATATTTAAATAAGCACCTGCCAAGTTGTAAAATGTCACATTAGAGATTGGGACAGAAATTTGATCAATGGTCAGAAATTGCCCGCGTATTTTTACTTGTTGTTCCAGTGTTCCTATTGTCATTTCACATGGTCTCAGGTGCTTCTCCTCAGTGTGGATTGTATTGGCACTAGTTTTCCATGCACCTCTTTCATGGCATGTTCTGTCCATCACTGGAATGGGAACCAACTTTCTTCTGTAATCCATGGTTCTGTCTTGAGGCAAACAGTTTACCGTATATGGTATCCAGCTGATTTATCATTTTGAATTCGAAAGCTACTTCTGCCAAAAATGTTGCTGCATGCTTTATGAAGTTGCATTAAGTCTGTTTTCTCTGTTTGATCAAATCATGTCATATAAGCCACAATTTGGTTCATAACAAATTCGGTCCCCATCCCGAAAATTACAGATTTCACATAAATACCCACACGAAGAATTTCTCTAGACGTATAGTTTGTACGATAGACAATCCGAAGACTCTGTCAGTCAATCAATGGGCAGCCTGTGTTTCCCTGTAAATGGTTTCAAATGATTAAAGAGATTAAGTGTGCATATAATTACAATGTGGTATCCCTGTGACCACTGATATATTCCCAGACTTTTTCTCCTCAACATATAAAACCCTATCTCTTCTAGGAAAGCAGGCTAGAGTGATTAAATACCTAATTAAGTAGCTAAATTAATAAGATTATTGACCATGGAAAGTCTCCTGTGCAACCTGAAATGTATTTTCTGGGGAAGTGATGAACATTTCAAACTGTATGTTTCTCTATAAATAGCCAACAAGATCACAAAAAAATTCTTAACATTCATTCTCATTCCCTACACCAAAATGGCTTTCTACAATACAACAAAATACCTCACAATAAGCCTCATTGCAATAGTATTTGTAGCTGGAGCACTGCTAAAAAATGTGACAGCGACAGCACAAAATTGTGGCTGTGCCCCAGGACTATGTTGTAGCCAATATGGCTATTGCCGCACCGGCAACGATTACTGCGGCCAGGGTTGTCAACAAGGTCCTTGTACTGGCGGCGGCGGCACACCAACCACACCAAGCGGTTCGTCTGTGGCTGATATGGTAACTCCAGAATTCTTCAATGGGATCATAAGCCAGGCTTCTTCAGACTCTGCTGGGAAGAACTTCTACTCTCGAGGGGGTTTTCTTGACGCTGTCAACTCATTTTCTGACTTTGGTATGATAACCATGGTGGAAAGAAAGTATTTCAGATCTAGGTTTAGAGAGAGAAATGAAAGAAAGGTAAAGCTCTGTATATTTCTCAGAAGTAGTTTTCTTACATGATAATGAAATGAACTAATCACAAGCTTATATAGCTGTGTAACAAGAGTAACTAATCAGATTAACAAGAGTAACTAATTAGACTAACACGAGTAACTAATCAGATTAACAAACACGTGAAGAGCTAACAGACTTGCCACCTCAGCAAGTACACGTGTCAGCACATCATACTGTTATCATCCCCCCTCAATCTCAGCTGGGGGTGAGCCAAGACTGAGATTGCCACAGTGTTTGACAAACAGGGGACTATGAAGACCCTTGGTAAGAATATCAGCCACTTGCTCATCAGTAGAAACATATTGAACAATGAGATCTTTGTTTTGAACTTTCTCCCGAATGAAGTGAAAATCAATATCCATATGCTTGATACGAGAGTGAAGTACCGGATTAGCATTTAGTGCTAAGGCTGACAAGTTATCACTGTGTAAAACTGGAGCTTCAGGAATAACCATATGTAAATCGCATAGCAGCTGTCTAATCCACGAAATCTCTACAGCACAATGAGCAAGAGCTCGATATTCAGCCTCTGTGGAGCTTCGGGAAACTGAAGCTTGCTTTTTAGACGCCCAAGAGATTGTATTATGGCCAAGAAAAACTGCATAACCAGTGGTGGATCGACGAGTGTTTGGGTCACCAGCCCAGTCGGCATCACAATAGCCGGAGAGAAGCATAGTGCCAGGAGAGAAAGCGATCCCATGCTGCAGAGTACCTTGCAAATACCGGATAATTCTTTTGAGAAAACCAAAATGAACATCAGTGGGATTATGCATGAACTGACAGACGGTATTAACTGCAAAGGCTATGTCTGGACGAGTGAAGGTTAGATATTGTAGGGCCCCGACAATACTGTGATACAATGTAGGATCACTAAGAGCAAGACCATCAGTTGTCAAAGCTTGCTGATGAGGTTTGGAGGGTGTACTACAAGGTTTACACGTATCCATGGCAGCCTTCTTGATTAAATCCTTAGCATACTTAGCTTGATTGACAAACATATTGCCATTAGCCTGATAGTGAATCTCAAGACCAAGAAAATATTTGAGTTGACTCATATCCTTGAGTTCGAATACTTCCCCAAGATCACAAATAACAGAGTTGACAATGTCAGGATTAGATCCAGTGAGGATGATGTCATCAACATACAATAAAAGAATAAGAATATCAGAAGAAGTTTTCTTGATAAAAAGACTTGGATCAGAAGGAGACACTGTGAACCCCAGAGTAGGTAAATATCCTGTAAATTTGGCATTCCATGCACGAGGAGCTTGTTTTAAGCCATATAGGGACTTCTGAAGTTTACAGACAAAATCAGGATATGTAGGATCAACAAAGCCTTGAGGCTGCTTCATGAAGACTTCTTCTTGGAGCTCGCCATGAAGAAAGGCGTTCTTAACATCTAGTTGACGTAATTTCCATTGAAATTGAACTGCCAGACCCAAAATCAAACGAACTGTAGTATGTCGAACCACGGGACTGAATGTTTTGTCATAATCTAGACCATATTCTTGACTAAACCCTTGTGCTACAAGCCTGGCCTTATATCGAGAAATAGTACCATCTGCATTCTTTTTAACTTTAAAAATCCACTTACACCCAACAATGTTTGAATGAGAAGGAGGAGGAACTAGAGTCCCGGTGCCTTGTTGGTGAAGGGCTTGAATTTCTTCAGACATGGCGTGCTGCCACTCAGGCTTTTCAAGTGCTGCCTTGAAATGAGCAGGTGTATCAGGCTCAGTGATAGAATTAAGCTGAGTAGTAAAGCTCGAGTACTCAGGAAATTGCCTATGCTGAAAAGAGCTCGAGTACTCAGGTGTATCTGCTGGTGCCACAACATCTGATAACAATATGCTGCCAATCATCTCTGCTGATCAACTGGAAGTCATATTACCTCATATATCTTATTCTTCTGAGTCTGCTCATTCAGTATCAGCTAGTCCCAATAATTGTCATCCTATGCAGACTCGGTCTAAGTCTGGCATTATCCACCACAGGCAATTTCCTGAGTACTCGAGCTTTACTACTCAGCTTAATTCTATCACTGAGCCTGATACACCTGCTCATTTCAAGGCAGCACTTGGAAAGCCTGAGTGGCAGCACGCCATGTCTGAAGAAATTCAAGCCCTTCACCAACAAGACACCTGGACTCTAGTTCCTCCTCCTTCTCATACAAACATTGTTGGGTGTAAGTGGATTTTTAAAGTTAAAAGGAATGCAGATGGTACTATTTCTCGATATAAGGCCAGGCTTGTAGCACAAGGGTTTAGTCAAGAATATGGTCTAGATTATGACGAAACATTCAGTCCCGTGGTTCGACATACTACAGTTCGTTTGATTTTGGGTATGGCAGTTCAATTTCAATGGAAATTACGTCAACTAGATGTTAAGAACGCCTTTCTTCATGGCGAGCTCCAAGAAGAAGTCTTCATGAAGCAGCCTCAAGGCGTTGTTGATCCTACATATCCTGATTTTGTCTGTAAACTTCAGAAGTCCCTATATGGCTTAAAACAAGCTCCTCGTGCATGGAATGCCAAATTTACAGGATATTTACCTACTCTGGGGTTCACAGTGTCTCCTTCTGATCCAAGTCTTTTTATCAAGAAAACTTCTTCTGATATTCTTATTCTTTTATTGTATGTTGATGACATCATCCTCACTGGATCTAATCCTGACCTTGTCAACTCTGTTATTTGTGATCTTGGGGAAGTATTCGAACTCAAGGATATGAGTCAACTCAAATATTTTCTTGGTCTTGAGATTCACTATCAGGCTAATGACAATATGTTTGTCAATCAAGCTAAGTATGCTAAGGATTTAATCAAGAAGGCTGCCATGGATACGTGTAAACCTTGTAGTACACCCTCCAAACCTCATCATCAAGCTTTGACAACTGATGGTCTTGCTCTTAGTGATCCTACATTGTATCACAGTATTGTCGGGGCCCTACAATATCTAACCTTCACTCGTCCAAACATAGCCTTTGCAGTTAATACCGTCTGTCAGTTCATGCATAATCCCACTGATGTTCATTTTGGTTTTCTCAAAAGAATTATCCGGTATTTGCAAGGTACTCTGCAGCATGGGATCGCTTTCTCTCCTGGCACTATGCTTCTCTCCGGCTATTGTGATGCCGACTGGGCTGGTGACCCAAACACTCGTCGATCCACCACTGGTTATGCAGTTTTTCTTGGCCATAATCCAATCTCTTGGGCGTCTAAAAAGCAAGCTTCAGTTTCCCGAAGCTCCACAGAGGCTGAATATCGAGCTCTTGCTCATTGTGCTGCAGAGATTTCGTGGATTAGACAGCTGCTATGCAATTTATATATGGTTATTCCTGAAGCTCCAGTTTTACACAGTGATAACTTGTCAGCCTTAGCACTAAGTGCTAATCCGGTACTTCACTCTCATATCAAGCATATGGATATTGATTTTCACTTCATTCGGGAGAAAGTTCAAAACAAAGATCTCATTGTTCAATATGTTTCTACTGATGAGCAAGTGGCTGATATTCTTACCAAGGGTCTTCATAGTCCCCTGTTTGTCAAACACTGTGGCAATGTCAGTCTTGGCTCACCCCCAGCTGAGATTGAGGGGGGATGATAACAGTATGATGTGCTGACACGTGTACTTGCTGAGGTGGCAAGTCTGTTAGCTCTTCACGTGTTTGTTAATCTGATTAGTTACTCTTGTTAGTCTAATTAGTTACTCTTGTTAATTTGATTAGTTACTTTTGTTACACAGCTGTATAAGCTTGTGATTAGTTCATTTCATTATCATGTAAGAAAACTACTAGGGGGGATGATAACAGGCATACCAGAGGTGAATTCATCACCGAGTCAAGAAGAAGAGCACACGAAGAAGATTGGCGAACAACAATTGCAGAGTCGCCAGAAATATGAGCAAACTGGACAGAACCGCAAGCAGCCACTGATTCGCCATTGTTGCAATTTGAGAGCTCGAAAATGAAATTAGCGGTGATACAGTAGAGCGGGCTTTGAGATTGTGGAGCGGAAGCGTAAAATATCAGGAATCGATGAGCCGAAGCTCTGATACCATGATAACCATGGTGGAAAGAAAGTATTTCATATCTAGGTTTAGAGAGAGAAATGAAAGAAAGGTAAAACTCTGTATATTTCTCAGAAATAGTTTTCTTACATGATAATGAAATGAACTAATCACAAGCTTATACAGCTGTGTAACAAGAGTAACTAATCAGATTAACAAGAGTAACTAATTAGACTAACAAGAGTAACTAATCAGATTAACAAACACGTGAAGAGCTAACAGACTTGCCACCTCAGCAAGTACACGTGTCAGCACATCATACTGTTATCTTGGTAGACTTGGCTCGGTTGACACTCTAAACGGGAAATTGCAGCTTTCTTTTTGCTCATGTCACTCATGAGATTGGCCGTAAGATATTCTTTTCCTCTCCCCTCTCATATATACAACGTGCACCTTGTACAAAGATACATACACAAATATGTGTTTCTATATATTTACATGCTTTACCATGTCACTCTTAGTAGGAAAATGGATATTCACCTGCTCTTGTTTTTTTTTCCACACCCTGCTTTTTCTATTATAACATCTCTCCTACAATCAAGGGTGGAGCTATAATTGCAAGTTTGGGGGGCTAGTGTATAAAATACTAGTATAAAAGATACTTAAGTATTCAAAATTCATGTTAAAGCTTAACATATATATAGTTCAGGTTATTCACCTCTCATTGTGGGAGGGGGGAACATTTACTCAAAATTAACAAGGTCTCTTTAACTATTTGCATATTGCAGAAGTTGGTTAGTAGTTAGTCAAGACAGTGAGTCTGCCCCTTGCACTCTAGTTCGTATCTCTCTCCCCATAGATTACATTAATTTTGAATTTCCTAATGAATATCACTGATATAAGAAAGAAACTGACAAATAAACTATGGATGAAAGAATTTGACAAATAAACATAGAAACTGAGCAAGCGACATCCGCCCAAGTGTGTCCATTGAGTATCTGCGAACTAAAATGCTTATTACCATAGAATTTCAGATCAGATTCACAAGAGATACGAAGCAGACCCAGTTTCTTCCTCTCTTTAACGGCATCCTTGACCGCCACTCCCCACGCTCCCTCGTCAAAAGATAAAGAAACCCAAAAAGGCAAAAAAAGAGGGTGAAAACTCTATTGCCTTGTCCTTCACAGCCATTACAAATCAAAAGATACGTGGTCGTAAACATGTTAGCTGAGAAGGGATAACGATGCCATCAAATTTTCATGATAATGCAGAGCCAAAATCCAACCATAGCAGTTATTTAGTTTTCTTTTGTTCAGAAACTCTAGCTCCCATGATCTTACAAACAGGCTCATCTTTTGACTGAATAAGCTTTAGAGTCGGATGAACCTTGAGATCTCCCATTAATATCTTTTGGCCAACATCCAACTCACTCAGATCCACATCAATATATGGAGGAATCACATCTGCAGGGCAGAGAAACTTTACAGTCCTCTTGATTGTATTTAAGTAAGCACCTGCCAAGCGACATCAATAACTAAAATTAATATCCAATAATCACGAAAATTTCCAGTATATAAGAAGACACATGTATGTTCAACATATAAAAAATTCAAGTCATTTCATGATTTGTAGATGAGTCGTTCATCAATATTGAATCATAATAAAAATCTGTCAGGAAAATTTCTGTGCAACTGTCTCAACTTTATAAATCTGCCATAAATTAAACGAAGAGTTGGATTAAAGAAACACAAGAAAGTCAACTTTATCACCTTATTTTATCATGGATTAATTCAAATTACGAAATCATCCAAGTAGACATCATCGTAGAATAGTTCAAAACTGAAGAAGTGAACAACGCAAAAAACTTATGAATACTAACATGTACCTACAATCTAATTCTTAGGCTGAAGATAAAATAGTCCAAATAAGTGCTGCTTATGTGATTATCCTTCTCCTTAGAGCATAAAGTTGAAAATTAAAACCAGTAAATACAGTGTCTTAGAAATCCTAGTTCATAAAATTCATGCAAAATAAACATTAGGTGCCAGCCTCAAAGGTATTAAAGTATAACTATTTGAATTTCTAAAACACTGATCCAGAAATTATGAAAAATTTATATGCATTACTCTTCCCCAATTTCAACTTTATTTCACTATCATGTAAGATCAAGGGCAAGATGAAGAGTTGGATTAAAACAAGGAGTTGAAAGGAATGTGTACCATAAACATGATGTACATAATCTCTGCAGCGGAAAAAGCAGCATTACAATCATATGACCAGGTAGATTTTTCTTGTTATCCTATAATATATAATTTACCAAGACAACAAAATTAACCTAGATTTGTCAAAACCAGGAGGTAAAGTTTTCTAATTGTCTGATGTCAAAAGCATAGAATAGAACACACACAAGTGCATACATAATTGCATGATCATTGCATAAAACAGAATATCAAAAACAACACGCACACCTTTAGGCAGAAAGCAACATCAAAGACATTGAATCCTTTTACTGTAATACATTAACGTTGAGTTGGACCGGATAAAACTAAATTTCTTTTGAGAAACTAATTCATCTATCAATAATTTAATGTTATAACTTTTTGATGAAAAACTAACAACCTCCATTCAAATTTAGCCATATTATCAAGAATATACAAAGATGTATAGTTGGAATTAAGAATATGTTGTATCTGAAGGCAGTCACACCCCTGTATGCATTCAAATCTACCTTTCTTCAATCCAGGAGAGACATCGTCCCCTCGAAACACAAGAGGAATGTCGACTTTCAACAAAGCATGAGAAGGAGCCCTTATGAAGGTCACATTAAGCGGTGCGTCCGTGGCCGAGTGCAAATGAATCTAACAAACAAAAAAAACCCCAACATCAAATAAACCCTAACACACCAAAAACAAAATCAAATCTTCTGAAGATAAACAGAGTGCAGAGCAGACCATACCATGCGAGGCAAAACGCGGACCCTCTCAACGATGTCGTCTTCAGAGTCGAAGTCGGAGCGAACCTCGAGGTCGAAGAGCCTGGAGAGGAAGAAAGTGCGGCCGAGATGACCGACGAGTTTTCGGATCTGGTTGGTCCGTACAGAGATGAGGCGCTTGTTGCCGCCGTGCTGGCCGTCCTCTTGCTCGAAGACGATGCTGGGGACGCGTCCCGCCTTGCGCTCTTTGGCGGAGATGCTCTTACCGGAGGCGGTGCGTGGGACGGCGAAGATGGTCTCGGCGTATTTCGGGTCGGGTCTCGGGAAGGTGGACTGAAAGTCGGGTTCGACTTCCGATTCCTGGTGGAGCAGAGCGGCTGTGGCAGATTGGGCGTAGCGTCGGATTTGGAGCTGGAGGGCTTCGGTTAGTGCGGCGGGGCGCTGCCTGTGGAGGAACATTTTGGTGCCGGCCTAGAGTGAGAGAGGAGCTCTGGAGACGAAATGTAATTAACGGGGGTTTAAGAGAGGTTTTTATTTTTGAGATATTCAGTGATATACCCATTTCTATCACTAATATTATAAATAAACCATACACAATTGAATTTCTATAAACAAACCCAAAAAATGACAGCTAATCTTATTGAATTTAATATTAATTATTAAATTACTTTGATGCCCTATTAAGTGTTTTGGGTATTTTTATGATATTTTGGGGTTGGGCTTGTTTTAAGAAATTGATGACAGTTTTGTAATTTATAAGAAATTAAAAGCATTTTTGTTATGTCGTAAATAGGTTTTGGGTCTGTTTTTAAAGTTCATTTCATATGGGTTATTAGGATTTAGGGTTTAGGACTAACACCCTCAACAACCTAGTCCCTCGGTTAACAGGAATGAATGGTTCGGTGTGGTTTGGTTTCGATTTTCGTCCCAAGTGGGCTACAAGGCTTAGAGAGATATCTTGGCTGCGTGACGAGGGGATCGAAGGAGACAAGGCGAGATAGCGCAAACGGAGAGAGAGAGAGAGAGAGAGAGAGAGAGAGAGAGAGAGAGAGAGAGAGTTTTGTATATTATGTCATGCTAAAATGGGTTTATTAATGAAATCCTCAAATTTAAACGATGGGGATCTAAATTCGGTCAATTAAGAATTCTATGCAATTTTCAATTCCTTCATCCAAACGGAGGATAAAAGTTATCAGTTGGCTCTTATGATATCATATAGCAGAGAGACTTTTATTTCATCATATAGCAAAGAGATTCGGGAACTTGTGTCTTTCTCCTCCTTCGATTCTCATCTTCTTCTTCCTTTCATTGTTTTTCCAGGGAACGCCATCTTCTTCTTTTTATGAATTCAGACGGCTAGAGCATGATATGTGCTGGCAGAATTTACTAATACAATTAACGTGTTTGGTAATCACAACCCTTAAAACAAAAATGGTAAACAAAATGAGTAGGGCGACAATATAAAGTAATGTAACACAAGTAATAATTACTTTGTGTAATCTTTTCTTTTTAATCTGAGGAGAAACTTAACGTAATCATGCTTCAGACTAAGATGCATATCCCAATCCCAAATTAGCCATCTCCAGTACGTCCGGCTGAAGTCGGAGGAGGGGGTGGGGTTGGCATGCCCCTTAATTTTCTCGGTTTTTGATCTGCAGCAATTAATAAACTCAACTCAATATCAATAACATCAATCAAATCATGTGTAACATGTTTTTTTTTTTTTTTTTTTTTTTTTTTTTTTCAATCGCCCCCTGTATGACAAGTTAAATTATATAAGTTTTTACAAATAAGCTCATTTTAGTATGACATATTATACAAAAATTTATATCATTTTTCATTTTTTAATCAACTCTTAGAAATTTTTAGCACACTTAGAACTAATTAGAAAATGACAAGTGGCTATTTTGGATTTTTCTCTTTAAATAGGTTCTATAAGAGTTTTTGTATAACATGTATTATGTCATATTAAAATAGATCTATTTGTGAAAAGTCCTAAATTATACAATGCATAAATATATGAAGAGACAATTAGGTCACAAGACCGGTCATGATTGAAGGGTCCTAATGGAGTTGAAGTGTGCAAATCCATTAGGAGCCGAAGAGAGAGAGAGAGAGAGAGAGAGAGAGAGAGAGAGAGATTGAGCATGAGGAGAGAAGAAAGAAGAGAGAGAAGAAGGAAAAATAATAAAGAAAGAAAGAAAGACGAGGAAAAATAATAAAGAAAGAGAGAAGAACGAGAAAAAAATAATAAAAAAGAGAGAGAAGAGGAAATAGAAATTTTTTTTTTAAAGGGTGAGATTTTAAACAAACGGCAATTGGTGTAGATCCGATAGTCAAAACAAAACACAAATCCGTAATGAATTCGCATACTTCAACTCCGTAATGGAGAAGGATCCATGATTGAAAACTCTTAATTTTAGTTAGCCGCTCTCAGAAATAAAAATGGATGGATGTCAATTAATTATCAAGACATAGTGTATACTAAGTATTATTAGAATGAAGAAATGAAGCTACCTGCATGAACGTGATGAGGTGATTGCATGACCAAGAATGAAGAGACGATCAATACGAGCAGCGTCAGAAGACGGATCGAAAAGCATGAGATCAGTCCCATCTCTCAACTACTCTTTCATAGATCGAGCGATGCGGCCACTTCTAGTTTCTATTATGTTGCCTTACCACCTCTACCTCTCGCCCGTGGCTAGATATTTATACCAATGTTTTTTCTTTAAAGATGAGATATATATATGGTAATAGTAGTCATCCATTAGCTTAAACTGCAAGTCATGAGTCCCTCTTGCCATGAAGTAAGCTTGAAGCTCTGGTGAGAACCCGCGACACGCGCTTTGAAGAAAAGAAAAATGAATGAATTAAGAAATTTACACATTACGTACTATTAATTCTAACGACAGAATGAGAAACAAGAAGTGAAATATACGTTTGTTTTCCAATGGCCTGCTTCCAAGTAGCATTCATATCTGTTTTCAAAGCAGTGTTTGTTGTCACATAATGCTTTGACTCTGACTTTGAATTACACATTACTATTAATTTTAGGTAATTTGCACAAACAGTTGAGTCACATAATGCTTTGACTCTGACTTTGAATGACACATTACTATTAATTTTAGATAATTTTCACAAACAGTTGAGTCACATAATATATATATACAGAGAGCTTCAGTTGAGAAATCCCTCAAATAAGTTTATTTGAGAGACACTTTTGTAGGACCCACCACACATTGTATTTCAATTATTTGAACGGTTTAACTTTTAGATATTCCCTTGAAGATCATCGCTGCAAAAAATTACTTGAATCCAAAATTATTTGACCACTCAATTAAATGGTTGTTATTAAAGTCTTTTCTTGAATCATCGTGCTCGTCTATTTTGTTGGTCCAAACTAGATGCCTTAATGATTTTCAATTTCCTGATTTTTTGCAATAATGATATATGAATAAAGAATTGAAAAATAGACGTTTGGATCGTTGAAAAACAATTCATAAGAGACCATAAAGAGAGTGTCCCTCAATAAAAGGAGATTGATAAATACATATCCTCTTCTTTTCTTTTGTTTTTGTTTTGTTTTTTTGTTTTTTTGTTTTTTTGTTTTTAAAAAAAAAAAAAAAAAAAAAAAGGATATGTATACAGTGAGCAGTTTCGGGAGAAATAAAAACTAATTAATCAGGACAATAAAGAAACGCGCTTGAGCATCTTTGACATTGACTTAATCAAAGTTAAGAAAATAATGTAATTGACTTTAGACTCATATATGTTTGACTTCTTTCCACTATAGGCTATAGATGAGTCTGCCGACCGTTAAAGCACCACTAGCAAACTTGAGCTAAATGGTAAATATCATACGGAAAAGCATCAGTAAGAAACTTTGCTTTGTATCCTCTTCTTGCTAGACAACATTTGTAGCTTCCGTAGGATGGATGGCATCCCAAAAAATACTGCGTCCTGTTCTTGCATGGGAATACATGTGATCTGACCTTTTATCACCTCACAAACATGAGGCATTTATTAAAACCAGATGGCTAGGATAATGAGACCGCTCCTTTTGCATCTAAGTTCGGGTCCTTTCCCCGTAATTTAGAATAATTTAGACTATCGCTTGTATGAAATAATAATCATATAATTAAAAAGGAAGATATTGTTATACTACTCTTAATTTGCTGAGAATACTGATGAATGAGAACTCTTGCGTATTGATCTGGTGTGCATTGGCAGCTAGTGTTGGACATTGAAACGAAGTCGTTGATAGTGTAATCATTGGTACCACTTGTCTTCCAGTTTCGTTGGGGATACAGCTGCCCCAGATGCATAATTCAAGCCTTTGAGTATTTCCGATCCTCTTGCAGTAGCAAAAGGTGGGATGTAACTTTCAAAACCTAGTAGTTCAGCTGCAATGAGAACAATTTCAAACTAATTAGTAATAGAGTACATACATATATAGAGGGCCGCTCCAATGCCAAATGCAACCTAATTAGTCAGCCTCTATCTAACTTTTTGATACAATGAGAACAATTTTGACTTTCCAGCTATTTTATAGAATCTATTTTGGCTTAAGTTCTTCCCAAGATTAAAAACGAATCACAAACATTCCATTCAATTTCTATTCTTTTTTCTTTAAAAATGAAATTGTATTTGGCCAATAGGGTCTAGTACAGTGAAAAATCGTTTTAACTTGCATGCCAGTTGTTTCAAGTCCAAACTCTCATGATACTTTGATAGTGCGTGTGTGTGAGAGAAACCCCTCACCTCTTTATAGTTTAGACTATCACTTGTATTAAAAAAAATAATTATTATAAAAAAAAAAAGAAAAAAAAAGACACTTGCAAGGATGATCGATATCCACGAATCATTACAAAATCGTTTTACTTGTGCTTAGATCGATCGCGTGTTCGAAGATAAAACTAGTGCCTCACACAACTTCAATATTAGCCACCATTTTTATGGACCATTTATGTTGATGCTCTTTTTCGGAGATTGTCAACTTAGAGAAAAGGGGTTTGCCTTCAGCAGTGGAGAACGTGTGGACCTTCGATAAGGGGCTAGCCTGCAAAAGACAAAGTAGGAGAAGCAATCGTTAAGCTTCGAACATCGGTATTGTGCCGGCCAAAGGCTCTCCGATGCTTAAGTCAGCTACGAATAGTAACTTTGGCAGAGTAACAATAAAAGGTAAGAAAGTAGTTGCCCTCTTTACTAGGGTACTATTCCATATTTATAGGGAAGTGAAACTGAGAGGTTTGTGAAGAATTTCGATGTGGGACTTTGTGCAAGTTGTTGTGATGGTGACACGTGTCATGGAGATTAGGTTCAGCAGTTTGAGAGAGACAGCAGTTGGGAGCTTCGGCAGGTGTCTGACCCAACACGACTGTATTTATGATGCATATGTAATGCAACGCAACATCATATATCTCTGCTAAATAATAATACATATAATAACAATAATATTTCATATTTAATCATATGAATAATAATATTCACTCAACGTCACATAATATCCACAGAGAAACATTAATAATAATATTCACATAATATCAAATAATATTCACCGAGTAAAGCAACAATAATATTCATATTTATAGTACTATATATAAGCACCAAGATTAAAAGTGACATAGCCCAATCATTGGGAAATCAGGAAACCCTACCTCATGGCCAGCTAGCTTAACCTTGTGCAGATTCGTTGTCGAAGAGTACGAAGACCAAAAAAAAAAAAAAAAAAAAAAAAAAAAAAAAAAACTTGAAAGTTGTTTGAACCAATCATTACTCTCTTAACCTCACGTTCAAACAAGCATTAGAACCAAGCGTCAAGGAAAACCAATCTATTCCCTGCTATAATTGTTCTACTCTTTGGGATGTTTAAAATCAGGTGGTTCGGCTCTAGACTCATAAAGAAAATTTAAAACATCAATTTAAAACAAAAACTTCAGTTTTGCTAAACATTTAGGTTGGAACACGTTAACTTTGAAAATTCACTAAATATTGAGTTTAAATCAAAATAATGTAAAAAATTTCATATCACAACTAGACATAGAAAAATTAAAAATGTCAAAATTTGATGGAAATTAGGGTTAAGGAAGCATGTCAAAGTAGAACCAAAACAAACTAGGCTGCATAATGTTATTTTTTTCATGTTTGTACACTTTATTTTGAAAACTCACCAAAATTTCAATTTACAACCAAAATGGATAAAACTTTCTAGATAAATTTGAAGAAAATACGTAAAAGTAAAACATAATAAAATTTCATGAAAATTCAACTTCAAGAAGTTTTCAAACACGTATACAAAACATGGCATGCGGTAGAATCAGAACAATTCCAACAACATAGTCTCTAGTTTGAAATTTCACAAAAAACTCAATTTAAATTCAAATGGCACAAAACCAACTTTGAAATAACCCTTGAGATATCAATTTTGATGTAACAAAATCCCAGAATAAAATTGGTACAAAATCACATCGAAATAATCTAGAACTTCAAAGAAACACACTTTGAAAGAGATATATGTCATTGAGGTATTCTAACCAACGCTTGATTTATAAATAGTACTCAAAGAGACAATAGAAAGATGAGCTTCATGCATTCAAAGAATCATTTACTTGAGATGATAGTGGCTAATTTGATCAATTGAATGACAAGTAATTAACAAACCATTTGAGAGAAAGTACACATCTATAACAAGAAATTCAATATAATCAATGAACAAGTTCCATTCTAAACTTTCCCAAGGTGGCTATAGAAGTCCAATCAACCTAAATTTTTGATATGTTATAGTAGACAGAATTTCGAACAACTTTGATGAAGGAACCAAAGTCATTTGAATACAAGAAATCATAGAAATATTCTGAAACCGATCATACTACTGTGAAATCCGAAAATGGTAAACATACTGTGATCATACCAAGTTTTCGGAGTCAATACTAATCGGATTGAGGTGAAAATGGAGTATGTAATAGGAATCACGTAAAGAACAACTTTTATGAAGGAAGTTTTCTCATTTGAGCTCTCTAAATTTGAGTTCTCAGCTGCTCCAAGGAAGTGACGAATTTTTGAATTTTTGAAGAAGAACAAAAGAAGAATGAGGATAAAAATATGTGAATGAGGAAGAAAGGGATGATACAATGAATGATGAGGATAAGAATAATTTCATGATTGAAGATTCTTAGAGGTGAGTCATCAATTTAGAGTGATAATACAATGAATGGGGAGGAAGAGAATACATTCATGATTAATTAAGGTATCTTAGGCTAGGTGAGTCATCAATTTAGAATAGGTGACTCACCACTTTCATAATTGCAAATTTGAAAGCTTGAGGCAAGAGGGGAAGAATGGGAGAAGGGTGGTTTGATGCCCTACACATTTCTTTTTCTTCTTTTTTTTTGGACTACAAGGGTATTTTGGTAATCTTTCACACATAGAGGTATTTGGTCATTTTGTCAAGCTTGAAACTAAACACACTTAATTTAATAATCTCCATCCAAAATTACTTGATAAAATACCCATAATCATTCTCCACCATAATATTCTTTTTCACTAAAATATGAAAATCCACCTTGAATTTTTCGGGGTGTTACACCTTACTTAGTTAGGATTTTGGTTCCTTTTTTAGTTAGGATTTTTGTTACCAGTTTTAATGTTTGCCCTCTCCCCCTGAAGAGAAGGGTCGTCGAAGTCAAGAAATATGCAATATTTTCATGAGAAAGAGAAACGTATCATTTTCACTATTCCTCCCCCCTTAAAAGGAAGGGAGGTGAGCACTTAAATTGCAAGGAGAACGCAAGCACATATCACAAGAGAACCTGGCTCTAATACCATGTTAATTAAATTTTAGAGAGACGGTAAGCGGCCCATTACTAGGAACACCAATATTGTCCCCAACTTAATCACCTACAAAGCCTAGTAGGTGTGGAATTGTATCACAAAAGGCCGTGGTCTTATTAGGAGAGGAACCACTTATTATAAGTTGTAGTTTATTAAGTCAAGTTTATAATGTGGGACTTTATATTCTTCAACACCACTAAGCATGCCAAATAAGATAAGAACACATGTTCAAAATAATTTATATTAATTTGTCAAGTGTGTGGGTTAGAACTAATTATGTGATCTATTCTTTACAAGAATATTAGTTCGATTTGTTTGATGCATAATGCATATAGATTACTAAATGATATCCAATTTAATTGAGTTTTAGGAAATGAACAATTACGATTATGACATGTGTAATGAAGATTATGTCAAGGTCATGTATAAACCTTCATAAACTCATAAATCTCCATACATATATAATTCCCAAACGCAGCTGATAACTTTATTTCCTTCATAATCATGATAACTTTATTTAACTTTATTTCCTTCATAGTCACTTGAACCATATAAGTGGTTGATATGAATATGGAACGCACAATTAGGATGGTTGAGCTAAGCGGTTGATGTCGTAGGGAAAAGCATCAGTAAGAAACTTAGCTTTGTATGCTCTTGCTGCTATAACAACATTTGTTGCCTCTGTAGGATGTATACCATCCCAAAAGATGTACTGGGTTCTGTTCCTGCATGGGATTTGAAAAGCAATGCATGCGCCGCCTTTCACTTCACAACATGAGACGTTAGAAATCAGAGAACCTGAAATATAGAATAGCCAATATTAGTCAATTAACATGTTTGTGCCAAAATTTGAACTTTTATCTGTTTTTTGGCCGAAATATATTATCAAGAATGTTATTTAATCACAAAAGGTCTCGGCGATATTAATAGTGAAATCATTAATTATATGTTGTATTTTATTTAATCAAATTTCTAATGTGGGACTTATATTCTTCAACATATTTACTGTATACCTAGATTTCGATTCCACTTCCCCACTATCATTTGTATAAAAAAGAAATAAAAAGTAAAGTTTAGAGATATTAAAAATGACCCTGAGATAAAGCATATGATGATCCAATCCCATAATAGTCTATGTAAATAAACTTGGCATTTCTTAGATTGCTGTTGAGTTCTTGGACAAGTGATATAAGCCTCCAGTTGAAAATTTGAACTGCATTGTTGATATAAGAAACGCAAGAAGAGCCTTTTGTGCCACACGCAGCCACTTCATAAGGTATGGAGCCTAAAGGACCTAGCCCGAAGAGAACTATCTTTCTTGCCCCAAAGTTGTACAACGTCTAGCATAATCAGAAAAGCTTCAGTTATATAAAAGTTTCAATTAATTTCATAATGCATAAAGTAGATGTAAAATGATGAATTTTTTTAGTACAAGAAGCGATTTCGGGATGTCGGATTTGCACAAATGTAAGAATGTAGCTGGTGAGAATGTAGCCAGGCCCAGAGCGGACAATATCGTGTTAGGGGAGTCGGGCCGTGACAACAAATATTCATTAAGGGCATTGGGGTTTTAAACCACATGAGTAGAGGTAGAAGAGCTCAACCAACTAAGCTATATACCTCATTGACGACCTAAAATGAAAATTTTAAATAAAGAATAAGCCTAGTTAATATATAAGAGATTGTTTTACTAACTCTTAATTGCTGAGAATATTGTTCAACGAGTACTCTTGCATATTGATCTGGTGTGTATTGGAGGCTAGTGCTGGACAGGGAAACAAAGTAGTTGAGAATGTAATCATTGGTGCCCATTCCAACTGTATATATGCATTTGCCTAAGTACTCCTCAGCTGACGAGTCATTATTTCCCCAAAAAGAAGCTATCTGTTTCACTATGCTTTGATGATTTTGCAACTGCATATCCATGCTTATTATCTGTCCCTGCAAAATCGAGGAGAGGGGGTTAAAATAAATCTTTGATAAATTTTGACATTGTACTGATTGGGTATCGATAATTTTTCATCGCAGATCACTTTAAATCAACATGAAATTTAGAGCATCCAAAAGGGTCCTATGGTCATGTAGTGAAGAAAATAGAACAATGTCCCTGCATCAAATAATAAATTACCGTTTGTCTTCCAGTTTCGTTGCGGATACCAGCTGAGCCAGATGCATAATTGACGCCTTTGAGTAATTCCATTCCTCTTGCAGTTGCAAAAGGTGGAATGTAATTATCCAAACCTAGTAGTTCAGCTGCAATGAGGACATAATAATCAGTTATTTTCGTGCTGAAAACTTGCATGAGTTTTATATTACAGTGAGAAAAAAGGGAAAATGTTCATGTGGTCGTGCTCTCCAGTATCACACTATAATTATGACTGGATTTACATAATATGTTATTTGAAATTTTGCAGAAAGACAAGAAAACTGACCAACCGCATCGACCAAATTACGTCCATTGGAAAACCTTCCAGTTGGACCCCTTGGAAAATCAATGCCATAGGGTGGAAAATTGGCTTTGGCCAAAGTGAGGAGGGGATTGTTGTTTCCATTGTCGGATAATGAGTCTCCAAATATGAAGTAACAAGGAACTTGTGGTTGTGCTGCCCCATTAACCAAATAAATTAAAAAAATTGCAGAAAACAAGGTCCACAAGGGCTTCACAATCTCACGTGCCATTTGAAAGAACAAATTATAAATAACAAAGACACAAAGGATTACAAAACCAACAAACAACAAAACACAAAGGAAGTGAAATAGCAATATAGAGATTTGGAATGAATGTGGTAGTCTGGATAGTGCACATACTTATACTGGAAGGATTGCATAAATAGGCTACACAAAAGCATTGCTTTAGGCCATATTACTCAATGATTAACCCAAGCTTAGTGGTACACCAAAATATTAATAAATATTTCGGTGTACGTCCAATTCTTGTGATAAAATTTGGGTGCAATCCACACACGTATTGTTAGTAATTCAAGTCTTTTGACTTCAATGTCACGTAAGATTACATTCCTTTTCTAATTTTATGATGTAATCATATATATTTTTTCTTTTTAAATTTATTTTCTTGTTCCAATTATGCCCTTATGATTTAAATCGGGAAAGACTTATTCATATCATAATAATTAGCTAATTAATGCAACTATTGATTCTGATTGCAATTCATAAACGGGTAAGAAATTAATTTTAGGCCAATAATTACTATATTTGACCTTTTAGTTAATTATAATTTGAATTTATAAAATATTTTCTTGTTTATCCATTTTAATTTTGAAAATTCCATAAACATGCACTGATACAAAAAATAAATAAATAAATTTCCTATAATCCTTCTTCTTCATCTTGTTCATCTTCTTCTTTCTTCTTCCTTGTTTTTCTTCTTACAATCCTATGAAGGAGGTAAACACAAACCTGCAAAGCAGGTAAATCAAACCACCCAAAGACATATATACCTCACCATAAGGTATTCACTGGTTGAAAGCTTTTGATAAATTGAGATTAATTGTAGAAATGTGAAATTAATTTATTGATTGCAGTAATTAATAAAATTTAAAGGATTGACTGTACAATGGCAGTATGTGTAAATGTTTTAGAACAGTGACCAAGGCTTTGCATACTTGGATGGCATATTGAGCTGCTGGACCCAATTCTGCGTCAAAAGAGAGGTGGGCTGCATTCATAGTGCAAACTCAAAATTGGACCTATATCAACAGACCCCTAGTTAAGAGTATTTACCCCTACATCCTAGTCTTAGGTTCGATTCCCCCTCCCCCAATATCGCTTGTATAAATTAAAAAAATAGGCCACACAAAAGGATTGTTTTAGGCCATATTTACTTAATTAAGTAGAGTGGTGGTGCTGGTCCCTGCTTTAGCCCCCTCAGAGTCGTATTTGACTTTCCACCTATTAAATCTATATTAAATTTGTTATCTTGTGCTCAATTTTATATTTGTTCTCATCTCATTTTAAAAAATCTCCCACTATCTAGATCATAAGGTTCCCTAGAACTTCTAGGAAAGTGATATGTTGCTTTTCTTTAGGAGTTGTGCCATTCATTATATATTTGTATTTCATTTAATCAAATTTTTTATGTGAGACTTATATTTTTTAACATTCATTCATATAGGACTTCTATATAGAACGAAAACCTTCGAAAATCTCAACAAACAAAAGAAAAGAAAAAGGATCCCTCTTAATAAGAAACTGGAAAATGCCATGTGGGATCTAAGTCTCAGAATAATAGTTCGAAGCGTTCAGTTTTTAGGTTTTTTTTATTTAAAGAATCATGTGGGAAAGAAGAAAAAAAAAAACTAAACCAAATTGTTTGTAAATAGACGAGTGAGCCCAACAATAGTCTTTATAAATAACGTATAGTGTGGTACATGTTGAGTTTTGGTGATGAACTTAAAGTCATCTTTATTTTTCAGGCAAATAAAGTCCACTCTATTCTTAATTAGATGGATTACACACGTACGACATATAATTTGGTGCAGAAAAGGTCGTCTCTTTGGCATTGCACTCAATTCTGTTCAAGGAATAATTTGAATTCAATTGTATGCAAATCGAGCTTTGCCCTCAAAAGGTGGTCTTTGTTGCCATAACTTCAAGGTGCGGCATTGGCTCTAATGGGGCGCCTATTCTAAAATGCTTAGAGATGGAGCTATAATTATATAGTTAGGGGGGCCGAAGTAGAAAATACAAGTATATAAAACACTTAAGTGTTCAATAATTACGTGTTTAAAGCTAAATATTTATAATTTAGTCATGTCTAATTTATTTTAGAGGAAACTATAACTTAAATTATAAGTTGTTTATTACAAATTCTATTTGTTTTATATAATATAATAGTGGGGGGGTGGGGGGGGCGCGCGGCAAGGGCCACTCTAGGCCTAGGAGTGGCTCCGCAGCCGAAAATGCCCCTTATGAAAAAGAAATATTTTTTTTCTCACCACTTTAACCTCTTACCACTATTCTCACCCCTTTGAATGGGATGTGGTTACCTAATTTGTTGACATAACCATAGTAAACTCATTGCTCTTTGTATTTGTGGATCTATGGTTATGTATATGGACACGTGTCAAATATTGAGAATAGTGGTGGGGGTATATTTTGAGTTAAAATGGTGAGAAAAAATGATCCCTTATGAAAACTGTCCAATCCAAGGGAATAAATTAGGGTATGGTATAATTGACGTTTCATAGTTATCATGATCGAGAAAGTTATCTTAACAATGCAAGAATACCTTACATCTTATTAAAAAATATTCAGTACATTAGGTTAGAACCCTACATAACTTTTTTTTTATTGGATAGAACCCTACACAATTTAGCATTTGCAAATTTTACATGCATTATATATAAACCAAAAATACAGGCAGTACGTCTCTAGACAATCTGCGCAAATTAATAAGGTAGTTATATAACTAAATTCTATCATTTTAAATTTTAAATTAATTAATTACCGTTAATTATTTGAAATTTTAATTACAAAAATACGTATTTTTTTTGTATAAATAAGGATTCTTTACTAATATACAGACACCTTTTATAGATAAAGTTCGCATAATTGTGTTTGGGAATTAAGATCTAAAACTACACAAAACTGAACCGTTTGTAATTTTAAATTGATCATGTGATTGATGTGCAACGAGGGTGCAATGTATATTGTTGTTCATTTTGGAGTACTTTACATTTTTGATCATATGAGCTTTTGTTAGATGCACGTTGAATTTTTGATTAAAAATCCAAGTACTTGTGATTCCTAAAGAAGCACGTGATTCTCCATAGGATGTTTTTATGACCCAAAAGTACTTTTAAGTTTTTCTGCCATGACGTGTTCATAAGCGTTTTTTATTGTTAGAAAATTCTTTTAGTCATTCTAGAAGCAGTCCCCAAACAATCCAACCAATGTGAGGGCTCGTTAGAGATGCTTCTCTAGGAAGCACTTCTGCTCATAATCTTTTCTAGTAAAAGCGCTTTTATTATAAAGATGTTAAAATTTTCATAAGAAATCGAATTACTTCCTAGAAAAACACTTGGGAGTGCTTCCTGAAGAAGCACATGTAAAGTGCGTCTCCATAAAGCGCTTCTATGGCCTATAAGCATTTCTAAACTTTTTTGCGAAACGTTGTCAGAAGCGTTTTTTTGTTGTCAGAAAGCACTTTTAGCCCTTTATAAGAATCACTCCCAAACGTAAGATTAAGTTTATAATACTATCTTATGTATGAATTGTTTGAGTATCATAGTAACTACAGCATTCTAAGCAACCATTTATATAGAATTAAGCTGCATTCATGCCAATACAAAGCATGCCATTTGTAGAAATGACAGTGAAACCTTGCAATTTGCGCTTGATTACAGGATCTACCTTTGTTTCTTTTATATATATTCCACAAGCAGCTGTTAGGAACTTTATTTCTTTTTAACTGATTGCACAGTTACACTTGTGCCAAGTGGCTGATATCATATGGGACAGCATCAGTAGGAAGTGTAGCTTTGTATGCTCTTCGTCCTACAACAACATTCGAAATCTCAGTTGGATGGAAAGCATCCCAAAATGAATATTGGGTCCTGTTTTGGCATGGGGTACTGAGGGGGACACATAGGCCGGTCTCAGTTTCCGCCTCACAGCATGGGGCATCTGAAACCACAGAACCTGAAATACAAGAGGGTTGATATATTCTTGACTGTCCATTGTTAGTTTAATTTGTTGAAAACTATACATACCAACAGATGCAGCAGCACTGGATAATCCAATCCCAAAATAGTCTATGAAAGTGAACTTGGCATCGATCAGGTTGGTGTTAAGGTCAGTGACAAGTGATTTAAGCCCTTCGTTGAAAAGTTGGACTGCATTGTTGATTTTAGCAGAGCATAATAAGGAGCTGATGTTTGTGCCACCGCACATAGCCACTTCAAAGGGTGTAGACCCAATCGCACCTATCCCAAATAAGGCTATCTTTCTTGCCCCAGTTTTGTACAACCTCTAGCATCATCAGAAAGCTCAGTAAGCTTTGGTCACTAAGTTCGTAGCAAAGTAATAACAATACAGTCAATTAGAATCAGGGTTTTTATCATGAATGGTCCATGAAGTTGCTAAAACAAGGCAAAGTATAGCACACGTCTCTTGCTCAGCAAGGCTATATGCTCTCTTTTGTGGAACTCAAATGTGAAGGAGATTGCTTTGTTGAACAAAAACGTGACTTTTCTGTTACATGGCGGTTAGCATTTCAAATTAACAGTTTTACAACGTACCATGCCAAATTATCTGTCATTAAGAAGAATATTAATTAATATTGGTGATTAACAGTTTGACAACGTAACATGCCAAATTATCTGTCACTAAGAAGAATATTAATTAATATTGGTGATGGTAGTGAAAGTTACTACTAACTCTTAGTTGCTCAGAAAACTCCTGAATAAGAACTCCTGCATATTGGTCTGGGGTATATTTGCGGCTAGTTGAGTATAACCTTGGCATGAAGTAGTTATTAATGTAGTCATTGCTGCCAATTCCAACTGTATATATGCACTTGCCCAGGTACTGAACAGCTGATGGACGATTATTTCTCATAAGGGATTCAATCCGATTTACTGTGATTTGGTGATTCAGCAACTGCTGATTGAAGCTTATTCTGATTAACTGCAAAATAAAACATGGGGATCATATTACATATGGGGTAGGAGTTGCCCTTACAACTTTCGACTTTTTGGAAAATATATGCACAACAATTGCAGGAAAATTTTCTTCATGGATTTTAGAAAAAGTGTGATTTATTGCTAACAACCATGCAGATGAAGAAGAAGAGTGCAATTCTGTAACTGCATCATATTTTGGAACCAGAAAAAAATAAATAAATAAAAATTTGGAGTGCATGGGTCAAATTACCTGGTTCCGTCCAGATTCGTCACGAATACCAGCTGCACCAGATGCATAATTCACGCCTTCGAGTATTTTCCGTCCTCTTGCAGTAGCAAAAGGTGGAATGTAATGACTAAACCCTAATAATTCAGCTGTAATAAGGAAATATTCAACGTATTAGTTTCTTTTGTGCTTTTGTGGTGCAACAGCCCACATGAGCCTCTGCACTAGTTTAGGGGAGAGAGAGAGAGAGAGAGAGAGAGAGAGAGAGAGAAATACATGGAATTAAAACTTAAAAAAGAAAATTCTTTAAAGTTTGCCTCTAGGTTTTTAATTTTTCATTCTATATCTATTTCCTCCTTCTCGAATTATATCTCTGCTTCTACTTTCTTCTCTCTCATTTTTCATTCTCTATCTTTTGGTTAAAAAGAAAAATATTACTGACTTACAAATTAATCTGATATATTAAAACACATGGACTAAATTGGTCAAATAAAAAATTTAAAGAAGAATTCAAACCCGAGCAATACACAGAAATAAGATAATGCATTTAACCTAGAGTAAAATAAAGGGCGATTCACAGATTAACATAATAATGTACTTGAATTTTAGAAGAAAAAAACCAGAAGACTGACCAATGACATCAACTAAATTACGTCCATTGGAAAACCTTCCTGTTGGACCCCTTGGAAAATCAATGCCATAGGGTGGATAATTCGCTCTGGCCAATGTCAAGAGGCCATTGTTGTTTCCAGTATCGGAGATTGAGTCTCCAAAGACAAAGTAACAAGGAACTTGTGGTTCCCCATGAACCAAATTACAACACAAGTTTATGGCAACCAACAGCAAAATAGTGAACACCCACAATTGCCTCACAATTTCACGTCCCATTGAAGAACAAAAATAACTCGTTTAGGGCAGACGAAAGAGCATGGGATCGAAGAATATGTGGTGGTTTGGATATTATACAAACTGGGAGGATAATTATATATGCTTAAAAAATTAATTGGGTCTATTAATTGAGGCCAAAGTTAACCAAACAAGCTCTAGATGGTAGAACGATAAAAACAAGTCAGTGGGGAGGATAAAGAGGCAATAGTTAGCATAGCCCTAGGGTCAGTGGCACTATTGGGTGACAGCCAGTACTGGTACTTCAAAAAAAAATTAAGGTAAGTACTTAAAAACTGGCTATTGGGTGGGTGGTTTTATGCCAATGTGATGAGGATATTAGAAGATATTAATGGTGGATCGAGAGGTGGTTGACGTGGTGTTTCAACCTCGTGTTGGCAATGGGACTGCACATGCAATGGCCCAATTTGGATTGGAGAAAGGTTTGCAGTTTTTTTGGAAGATATTGCCCCCACTTGGCTGGAGCAAGTACTAGAGAGTGATAGGATGCAATCTTAACAGTTTTTTGCTTTTCTTTGTTGTTTATTTGGAGGTGTTGTACTTTTTTGTTGACCGAATTTTCCTCCTTTGAGGGTTTTATAAGGCAAGGTTTTAATGAGGCTACTCTTAGCCCTCCAGTCTATTGTAAGTGTTGATGCAAATTCAATGAAGTTCTTCTCCTTGATAAATAAAACAAAAAACAAAAAACAAAAGAACGATATAATTACAATTACATATTGATGGTCCACAAAGTAATATTTGACTTTGCACTTATTTTTGGCCTAATTTTCTCCCCCCGCCACGAAATTAAAAGAACCACATGTGGTTCACTCAACTTCTTGAAAATTGGACATGAATGATAAAAATAATAATAATAATAATGATCCACTATTCATACTACCATATTTTCTCTCTCCTCAGAGTCACTAAGAGTCATTTTTCTCTCCTCAGATTTAGGAGCTCCTAGAAGTCTTCCTATTTTAGGAGGTGGATAGAAAGCATGGTTGGAGTTGTATTTTTCCAAATCCTCCCTAAAATTTGTCTAAGGAGATGGTTTAGGGAGCCCATTGTGAATTCTCTAACCTTTTGTTGAAGGTTTTATTTCCCAATGTGGAATTTATTTGAGAAAAATCAGAAAATAATAAAATTATGACAAATAAAAATGCCAAAAAATTTATGTAAATCAATAACTAAATACAGAAATAGTAGACCGAAATTAACCAAAAACCTAACCTGAATAAGAGATAGAAAGCTTGCGATTGCATTCAAATGTTCACTATGTTTTAACTATCACAATGGTTTAGCACTTGAACTCTAGCAACTAAAAAGAATAACAACATCTCCAACCGTAGTCGCAAATCAAACGCTTCAAATTGAAGTTTGTTGATCTATATAGCAATTTGTAAAGCCTTGTTTACTACTTAATATTTTGTGCCCCAGAACATTTCAAATCAATGAATGTATATTTGACTTCAAACAATAATAATTAATACCATTTAAAATAATTAAAACATTATGAAAATATATGATTCTTCAATGTTGATTGTTGAAGATGAAGGTTATGCTGATGAAAATCCTCAAATAATGCCATCACACATGACCAGAAAGTTATTTTTTTTTTTTTTTTTTTGCAATTTTATTTAAAATCATCACTCTATTTGAAATAGAGGAACTCATTCTCAGGTCCAAGCAAACTTTATATTGAGCATTGGTGGAAAAGGTACAGGACTTGTAGAGAGTGCAATTTAAGGGCAATGGATTCTTTTTATATATATATATATATATATTTCTCTTGTTTTATGTTGTGTGTTCTTTTTCATTAAAAAATACATACTCAGTTGGCATTTGAAAGATGATTTTTTTTTTCTTTTGGGGTATGATTTCGCCATTTGAAAGATGATTACAGATGAAGAAAAAAAATTATAAAACGATTACAAGCAATTATTGTAATTAAAATGCCATATACTGGACAAAAATAAAACAAGCAGAGATACCCCAATATGATTATATATAAAAAGAATAATACTATTCTTACCATATTTGTATACCACATTCTCATACCATCTTATGTGCTAGATGAGGTGGACAACTACATCAGTTATTTTTTTTTTTCTTTTATGATTTACTAGCCTCTCCGCACACGCTTCTGCGCTTGCGAGAGACTTTTTTTTTTCTTTTCTTTTAAAGAAATTTATTTTAGAATTAAAAAAGATAATGGGTAGTTGTGTTCCACAAAAATAGGATTCATTATCTGATTTTTATTTTTATTTTTATTTTTTTTTAATATGAAAAAAATGTGAATTTACCATATTATCCTCATTTAATTAATAATTTTAAGAATAAAATGGTAAATTCACATTATCTGTTTTTTTCTTTATATATATATATAACACTTAAAAAAACTGTTAATTAAACTTATTTATTAAAATACATTTCTTGATTTAATTGATGTGGCATATGATATGGTCATGCCATATCATATGGTACAGAAGTGTGGGATAAAAATGTGGTACGTGTAACATTACTTATAAATAAATAAAAATTAAAGGCACAAAAATTTGATTAAATGAAATATTATATTTGAAAACTATATGTACTGTACATCTGCATGAGGAAAATTCAGCAAGAAAATTAATGTTTTAAGTATTTTCAAGGTAAGTTTTATTCTTTCAAGGTAAAATAAATATTTGAAGAGTCAATGTCAACTTACCAATTCTGAAGATATAGAAAGTGGTTGCAGCTTCGATGATTGAGTTTGACACTTTTGTTGGAGATAGTTTTTCTAATGTGGCTCGCCTATTTTAGAATTCCAAAGTTGTTGAAGAGGATGTTGGAGATGCTCTAAGGCAAACATGAGATCTCTAATTTTATCCATATATCCATATATTCACGACATCTCTAATCTCATCGAATTAGAGCCTACAATTCAATACTCTTTATGCTTATGTTTTGATTATGAATTTAATTTTCATAATGGTCTCTTATATAGGGTTAGGGATTTGTTGGATCAGTTTGTCCTTCTGTTATCAAATTTATTTTTTTTAGAAAAAGCTTTGATTTTCATTCACGTGAGTTCTCTTGTTGCCCTCTCGTTCACCTCAAGAATTTCCAGAAAATAATAATATCTTTCTGGTAAACGGGCCTTGAGGAGGATGTGCCTCTTGGGAAGATTTGATCAATTCCCCTCCTCGTTGTTTGGTGTTAGTATGTGAAACTTTGGGATGGGCGGTGTTGGAGACTTTGGGAGGATCAATTCATTGAATTTATCCGGCAAACAATCTCATCAAATTTATACGAATGTGTATGTTAACTTTATAAATTAATCTCCATGTAAGTGGATGTGAGCTGGTGATTAGTATAATGGAACTAATCAATTTAGTCCAAATGGGAGCCCAAAATGTTGAAGTTTTTAAATATGGGAAAGATTATGGGTTCCGTGATAGGGTTAAGAGGATTTACTCTGCTACTTATCATAGTTCAGGCTTGGCCATTTTAAAGTTGTATCTGTATGATTTTTGCAAACATAAACCTTCCTTATTTGTTAAGAATTATAGAGACGACCCTTGTACTGAGCGTTCTGTCAATATACTTCTCACAACCCTTATCACAGTGGTTTTTGGACCCTTGGGTATAAGGGTTTTGATATGAACTTGTTTTAGTTGTCTGAATTCTGTTACAAGAATCCAGGTGCATGTCCTATGTATAATGTGAGGTGTTTCTGGGGATATACCTCACTGATATTTGGAGAGACAACATAAGTAAATTGTTGAAGACAATTTCTCAAATCCTTTGACATGGTTATTAGTATTACCATGAGAAGTTAGAGCATACCACTCAATATGTTGTTGTTGGGGGTGATGTAAAGATATTCAATATTGAATATTCTTTCCCTGATGTTGATGAATCGTATCGCAAATCCATGAAAATGAATGGTCTAATTGACTTCAGACTCATGCTATCTTATCCTTGCACTCACACTTAAATGGCCACATAGAGACAACCTTTTGTCTTGTTTTCGCAACCTTGATAATTTGAGTTATTCAGAGTTGGTTGAGAAGTTAATGTTATTTCTATTTTAAGAGTCCGCATAATGGGTTGGATGCATATTATATATTTTTTTGTTCAATGGACCAATTGACAAAAAAATCGCTGGCCGTAGCAAGTTTTAAAAATTCAAGGGTTGGAATAAACTCTATCCCAATAAACAATATCCATTTATGGATTTACTGTATGGCCATAAACCTAAAGAGCCTTATGATGATTCCCCGGCACAACTTGGAAGATTTATTCGTAATATGCTCATTCATTAAAATAAGAATATGTTGTCCTATTTCATTGATTCTTTGGCGAGAGAACTATTTGGTGATTTTATTGATTTAACTCACTTTCATTTACTTCCAGTCTTAGTTCCATACATATGCTGTTGAGTAAAACTTAATTAGCATACTACTGCAGAGTGTGAACATCACCAATGGATATGTCAGTTTGATTGAAGTCGTGTAAAAACACAGAATGTCAAAACACTTTGATTATCATATTCTTGTTGGGTTTGTCTTAGGTGTTTTTTGGTATTTCCTTGGATTATACCAAGTTTGTTTTCTCATTGGTATACAATTTGCTAGTGATGATCTATTGTGTTGACCATAAAGTATTTACTGTCATCATAAAACTATGATTAACTCTTTTTCTCGCCAAAAAAAAAAACTAAAAAGAAACATAACATGATTAACACTACCCATACTACACTAGAGCATGATTATCTTCATCCTTAATATACTAATCTCGCACTTCAAAATATGTAGTTTCTAATACTTTTTTTGTTGCTCTACTTGACATATAGTACATAGTAAAAATGTGTTTTAAAAGGGAAAAAAAGAACAAAGAATTCAATAATTGATAGTTCTCATGATATCTTATCATAATCAACGTTTTTTTGTCATCCCTTTGAAGAACAAATCTATCAATGCAAAGTAGAATACAATACTTGTCTTCACCGGTTTCAAGATGAAAAATGTGAAATATGAAAAATGGAAGTTTGAAATATTTTTGTAAACCTATTTAAATTGAGGCTTACAATAGGGTGAAAAATTTGATGATTTGAAAATTGTCCATAAATTGGGGCATTGACAACAGATTGCAAAAAGAAAAACTTATATAAACTATCATACCAGTTCTTTCTAAATTTTAATTGGAAAAAAAAAATACGAGGAAATAAACCTTATCTACAACAATAAAATTTAGATATGAAGTTCAACTCAAAACTAGAACCCTCGTGAGGAAGTCTAAAATCGTATTGATTTCCTTGTGGAGATATATCTTAATTCTAAATTATCTGCAATTATGTGTAAATGCTTTTAGTTCAATAAAAACATTAGCACATAACCTTCTCAACCCTAGTTACTTCTTGCATAGCTCATCCACTAAAACATGGATTTGTAAGGAAATAGACTTCATCTCCTCGCATTGGAGATCAAGGAACCATATATTCAATCATGTTACCATCAGTGAAGTTTTTGGTAACCGAACTTCTATTACCATGGTGCAATGAACTACACTCTTCATTTTTAAACTCTACCTCTATCACCTTTCTAAAATAGGTATAGTTCATCCTTAACATACTAATCTCGCACATCAAAATATGTAGTTTCTAATACATTTTCCGTTGCTCTACTTGACATATGTGTACATAGTAAAAATGTGTTTTAAAAGGGAAAAAAAGAACAAAGAATTCAATAATTGATAGTTCTCATGATATCTTATCATAATCAATGTTGTTTTGTCATCTCATTGAAGAACAAATCTATCAATGCAAAGTAGAATAGAATACTTGTCTTTACTCGTTTCAAGATGAAAAATGTGAAATATGAAAAATGGAAGTTTGAAATATATTTGTAAACCAATTTAAATTGAGGCTTACAATAGGGTGAAAATTTTGATGCTTTGAAAATTATCCATAAATTGGGACATGGACAATAGACTGCAAAAAGAAAAACTTATATGAACGATCATTCTAGTTTTTTCTAGCTTTCAATTGAGAAAAGAAAAATACGAGGAAATACACCTTATCTACAACGTTAAAATTTAAATATGAAGTTCAACTCAAAACTGGAACCCTTATGAGGAAGTCTAAAATTGTATTGATTTCCTTGTATATGTGAGCAACCTCATTCTTGTGGAGATCTATCTTAATTCTAAATTATCTGCAATGATGTGTAAATGCTTTCAGTTCAATAAGAACATTGGCACATAACCTTCCCAACCCTAGTTACTTCTTGCATAGCTCATCCACTAAAACATGGATTTGTAAGGAAATAAACTTCATCTCCTCGCATTGGAGATCAAGGAATCATTCAATCATGTTACCATCAGTGAAGTTTTTGGCAACCGAACTTCTATTACCATAGTGCAATGAACTACACTCTTCATTTTTAAACTCTATCTCTATCACATTTCTTAAAGAGGTATGGTTCTCGAGGAAGGGAAGCAATGCTTTCAATTGTACCATCTTCAACGCAAAAAATGAGGTTGAAATTTGGTCCATAATTAAGTATAGCGCACTGTAAGGATTTGTAAGCTCATCCAAAATCCATGTTCATCACATTTAGAATTGAACAACACCCATCAGACATAATTCACGACATCTTTAATCTCTCAACAATTTTATCAATATATTTGCAGCAACTAAAAATGAACCATAACATGATTAACACTTTGCTCATACGACACTAGAACTTGATTATATTCATCCTCAACCTACTAATCTCGCGTTGCTTTACTTGACATATGAGTATATAGTCAGAATGTGTTTTAAAAAGGGAAAAAAAGAATAAAGAATTCAATAAGGGATAGTTTGAATTTTCATTATATTTTATTATAATCTAATTTTGTCATCTCATTGAAGAACAAATCTATCAATGCAAAGTAGAATAGAATCTTGTATGAGAGTGAATTGACCTCTCCAAGGGCTTGCTGTTTGTTCTTCATCAGTTGTCCCCACCCATTACAGCTCTCATATTACCTGATCCACTAGGTACTCGTTTTTCAAACTAAAAACTTCATCTTCATCTTCCTACATACTCAAGGTGATTTCATCCTACTACTATTTTTTGTTTTCATTTCTAGGAATTGTTATGTTGATTTTTCTCTGTGTTTTTCTTTTTATTTCTAGTTTTTGTGTTGAATAATTTGAGATATTGAAACTTACATATATGGAAAAAAAGGAGAACTTCATGAAACATATTAGGTCCAAGTACAATAATATTAAAATTAGTTCAAGGGATGTTGTAATTGGATGTAAGACCACTATGTTTCAGTTGAAAATAGATTATTTCACTGATACAGTTGATTATGATGGATATGTTTACTTTAGCGAAAAAGGCAACCCAACAGATGTAAAATTGATTTATGTTGGTGAATCCGAGGACTATGCCGAGGGTACTTATGACTTTACTCGTAGTGTGAGAGTTCCAAATATCTTATCTCCTTGGTTGTTTGGCTTTTGCCTGCAGGAGTTTGGTTAAGGTGATAGGAGCCTCTTTAGTCGTGAGGTTTCGATGAAGAAAGGGTTTTGGGGTCTTTGTTATGAAAAATACGAGATGTCTCTATTTAGTTCGTGCAAAGGTGTAGATAATGGTGAAATCAAGGATGAGAAGGCCAATATGAAAGATAACAATCGATGCTTAAGTGAATATTGGTGATATACAATTCGTGAGATCTCGGTAACCATTTCATACACTTATGCGGCAAATTTGTATCATGGTGATTTGGATTCAAAGAGTTCTTATGTATTTCTTAATGGAGAATTCAGTTAATCAAGATTGAAAACAGTTTGGCATATGTTGTTGTGAAAGATCAGGATTCTAAAAAAAAGTAGGATTTTAAAGATTTTAAGAAGTTGTTGGCGGTTTTGCTTGAACCCAATGAATATTGGGATGAACGTGACCATTTTTAAATTACTTTGATAATGCATCAAAACGCAGTTATTCGACTTATCTGAAGAAATTGATTGAACATCCATTTTGAATGGATGCTAATGATAAAATGCATCTGTTTAGCAGGTTTCATAATGATGTTGAACTTGTTATTTCCCTCGATATGTGCAAATATACGAGCAAGAAGGGCTCTAATTTTCTACATTTTAGGCGGTGGGAAAGATCTATTATGGAGCCATTTTTTGTTGGAGATATATAATTACGCAAAGAAGGAAAAAAAACATATAAGGATTCACCTCTTGAATTGTTGAGGTTTTTGAGAAATCTTAATGAGCATCTTAAGGAGAAATGTTGGTCAGTGGCTATTGATCATATGGATGAAGTTGTTAGACGTAAGTTGGGCGGTGTTTTGGATGCTATTCATTTGCATTTAGAGAAGTAGATTGTGGGATAAATTGGACATAGCTGTTCAACTAGCAGGCACATGGTGTCAATCTAGGCCATCTTGGAATTGCATTATTGTTTTTCTTTGTCGACTCTCAGGCCCAACTGGCTTAAAACCCTCTAACTTTTCTAACTTTATTATCTTAATGGTAAATTTTTTTTACTTTATATATGCTTATGTCAGTTTCTCCGACTAAGCGCTTATATATACCTAAATCCTAAAGTTGAACAAGCACCAGTTTTTCATAAAGTAAAATGAACGGGCAAAAAAAGGCAAAAAAAAAAAGAAAAAAAAGAATTTGTCTTCACTAGTTTGAGGATGAAAAAAGAAAAATATGAAATGTAAAAAATGCAAGTTTGAAATATCTTGTAAATCAATTAAAATTGGTGCTTACAATAGGGTGAAAATATTGAAGCTTTGAAAATTGTCCATAAATTGGGACATCGACAATAGACTGCAAAAGGAAAAACTTATCTTAACTGTCATACTAGTTCTTTCTCGCTTTTAATTGGGAAAAGAAAATACGAGAAAATCCACCTTATGTATTATGTTAAAATTTAGATATGAATGTCTTAACAAAAATTGTTAGGAGATTTAGATAGCTAAGTCCAAATTAGAAATGCAACCCTCACAAGGGAGTTTGAAATCGTACTATTTTTCTTGTATATGTGAGCGGCCTCATTTTTGGGAGAGCTATCTTAATTCTAAAATTATATGCAATGAGGTTTAAATGATTTTAGTGCAATAAAAACATTGGGACATAACCTTCCCAAAACCCTAGCTACTTCTTGCATAGCTCATCCACTGAAACATGGATTTGTAAGGAAATAAACTTCATCTCCTCGCATTGGGGATCAAGGAACCATTCAATCAGGTTACCATTCTTGAATTTTTTGCAAATAAACTTATCTTACCATGGTACAATGAACTCCACGCTTCATTTTTAAACGCTACCACTATCGCCTTTCTCAAAGAGGTATAGTTCTCGACGGAGGAAAACAATGATTCCAATTGTACTATTTTCCTTTCTCAAAGAGGTATAGTTCTCGACGGAGGAAAGTAATGATTCCAATTGTACTATTTTCAATGCCAAAAAAGGGAGTTAAAAATATGGTCCATAATTGAGTATAGCAAGTGCGTAAGGATTTGTGAGCGCATTCAATATCCATGATCATCATTTAGAAAAGAACAAGACTGATCTGACATAATTCACGACATCTCGAATCCCTGAACAATTCTATCTATATATCTGTAACAACTAAACATGAACCATAACATGATTAACAATGTGCCAATACTACACTATTTTTTTTATAATTTTTTTATTTAATTTTTTTTTAATGGAACCTCGATGGTATGTGAATAAATTTTATTAAATAAAAGAACGACAATTAATGAAATAATAATGAGTAATTGAAGAAAGATCTTGAACATAAGCATGACAGCACATGAAAGGAACATGTGACCACCAATAATAAGCATCATGAGTCGCACCAAAATTAGCCAAGGCATCAGTTGCACAATTACCCTCATGAAAAATATGGGAGACAAAAAAATTCATTTGACTAAGTTCCCATAAACAATTATTCCAATCAAGCCGCAAATACCAAGGAACATCCGAAGGAAATGACAGATAATGAAGCACCAAAGTAGAGTCAATCTCTAACCATATGTGATGCCAGAACCTCTGCCGCAGTGAAACTAGGAAACTCAGTCCATGAAGCAAAAGCACCCAAAACCTTTCCATGACAATCTCGAAAATGTCACCAAAACCTACCCGTCTAGAAGAGAACAACAAAAGAGAAGCCAATGTTTTGCTTGATCAATGCAAGGTAAAATCCCCTCAAAACGAATTTTATTTCTTAGGTACCATATGCTCCAAATGACATTACAAGCCATAAGAAACCAAAGCCGACGAGCACTAAAAGACAAGGCAGCTATGAAAGTGCCAGAAAAAATAAGATCCAACGATTCAAAAATCACAGGTGGACGTGCAAAGAGACGAGCAACCTATGACCAAATCTCTTGCATAAAAGTAAATGATTATCTTCATCCTCAACATACTAATCTCGCACTTTAAAATATGTGGTTTTTTGTACATATCTCGTTGCTTTACTTGACAGATGAGTACATAGTCAAAATGTGTTTTAAAATGGAAAAAAAGAACAAATTCAATAGTATATAGTTTGGATTTTCATGATATCTTATCATAATCTCATTTGCTTTGTCATCCAATTGAAAAACAAATCTATCAATGTAAAGTAGAATAGAATCCTTGTCCTCACCATTTTGAAGATGAAAAATATGAAATATGAAGAATGCAAGTTTTACATATCTTTGTAAGCGTATTAAAATTGATCCTTACAATAGGGCGACAAATGAGGTGTAAATGCTTTTGAAGAACAAAGTATTTGGACTCCTTGAGTACAAAGTATAGTTTTGATTTGTAGGTTGAGATTTTAATTGTCGATGAGTAAAAGCAAATTATTGAATGAGTCTACGACAAAAGGGACAACTTAGAGAGCGGGCATAATCTGAACCTAGAAAGTGGATGCGTGTAAAAGGACATGTAATAATACAATTTGGTTGGTGTTACAATTATGTAATGGATAGGAATGAGGACTCGCCAAGTATTGTTAGAGATGAAGATGTTGATCCCCTAACCGCTTTGTTCAAGCAAATGATAAAGAATGTTATGGGACCATCATAAAAATAGGAGCATTGATCTCTTCTCTGCATCACATCACATCACCCCCTACAATGCAACATGAGTAGCAAAGACGACGTGAAGTACTTGTAAGTGTACCATAAAAGATTCTCTCTTTGTCCAATCAGATTTCAAGAACCAAAAAATGAATCTATGTGCCCATGCCCTCCACAATTAACCCAAAAAAAGAACAACATCTTACCAACGAAACCCTAAAAACATTCCTATTTTGGAAGTCCTTGCCAAAGAAATTATTCTTTATAATAAAATGACAAGGAGATTGAAGTCTTTTCCAAGTCGTCTATTTAAACACCCTCCTACTCCTACCTCAACCCAACAAGCACACCCATCCGTTTTTCCCAACTCTTGCTATTCAAACAATGGACCAAATCATTAAGGTTTTATAACACTAAATTGTATTGTTACACGTCCTTTTTCACTCATCCACTTTCTAGGTTCGGAATTTGTCTGATCTCTAATTTGTCCCATTTGCCCCATATGTTGTAAATCATAGACGCATTCAACAGTCTACTTTTGTTCATTGATATTAAAATCTCAAACTACAAAAAACTTTCAAATTTACTCATGCGCATTATTATTATTATTTTTTTTTCAAGTAATTTGCGTCCAATAAAGAAATACTTGAGGTCTATGAGCTCATGATATCACTCCCTCATACTTAGAAATTTATGAATTGACCAACAAGTGAACTACTTGTTGTTGATGATGGTGATGAATGACATCTAATGAGCATAAGTCTGACTTAGATGCAGGTAGTTTCCACTTGCATTGGTCATGAACGCAACTAAGTCTAAATCAAAACTATAACCCTTACCAGGGAGTCCAAAATTGTACTCATTGCTTTTTATATGTGAGTGACCTCATTCTTATGGAGATCTATCTTAATTCTGAACTATATGCAATCAAAATTTTATACAACAATAATACTAGTTTTATTATAATTTCGTTTAGCACAATAATTTATGGCTTCTTCTTTTTTTCAAAGAAATAAAAATGGCTTTAAGGTTAGAAATAAATTTTTTTAAACCCTATAAGTGACTGATGTTGGATCACAATTCTGCAGTATAAGACTTCAACACTTGCAAACACAAGAAAAAATAGCGTAAGGGATGGAAGGAGTAGGTGTGGTACCGCGTAAGCTCAAGTCAATAAACAAGTAATGAGAACTTAAAGCAATGTAAATGATTATGTGTGAAGACTCGTATTTTAAATGGATAAAAGAAGATATTTATCATTTGGATAAACTTAGACAATATTATCTTTTGAATAAACTTGGATGATCTTATCTTGTTAGGATAGTTATCTTTTGGATAAATTTGGATGATCTTATCTTGTTAAGATATTTATCTTTTGAATAAATTTGGATGTTCTTATCCTTTTAATATTGAAGTTTATCTTATCCTTATAACCACTATAAATAGGAGTAGAACCTTATAGTTTCAAAACATGAGAAATTAGAAAGAAATTTAGAGAGAAGAAGAATTGTTAAGAAAAAAAGTGAGAGACTGAGTTGGTGAATGCGGTGGAAAATTGGGAAAACACCTTACATTTCTAGCAAAAGCTTTGGTGTCAAGGTAGGGGTTTCTTGGAGATTTTTACGAGGATTGATCTAATTAAATTTCGTGAGCTCTATATTATGTGTGATATTATAATGGATATTCTTGATATTACAGTTTGGTTGACGTTCCTTGTATTGGTTTACGTATTCTTAACTATTTGAACAATGTTGGCATAATTGTATATACATTGGTGATGTTTTAAATGGTTACATTGTTGTGAGATACATGGGATATGTGAAAGACATAATTATATCATGTCATGAAAATTGGTTGGAGTTGTTGGATTGAGAAAATTATGATGGAAAAGAGAGTAATGGAAATAGTCTTTTGTGTAGTTGAGTTTAACTCTTGGCATGTACCAGGTCTCAGGGATCCCACAGTGCACATGGTTTTTATTGGGTGATTCGGGACTGGCGACAAGGAGTTAGGCAAGATGACTAGCAAAAGGAAAATTATGGGATGATTGAAATGAGTGTTAATTCATATAAATGGGCATTCGGGACCAAGTGGTATAAGCATGGTATAGGACATGCAGGTCTACTTGTCCAGTTATATAAATTAACGAGAGTAGATGAAGAGCATTCATTCATGTATTATTATTAATGTGATATTTGGTTGTGTGATTGCATATTACTTAATTTAGTTATATTAATCTACTGTGGTAAGGTCTCATATCCCTACTGAGTGATGGTTGCTCATCCCTCACCCTATTTAATTTTTCAGATGAATTAGTAAGCAAGATAAGGACTAAACCAGTTTAGGCTAAATTAGATGAGAGTAATAAAGCTTTATTTATTTCCTATAAAGTAAGATTTTTGAGCTATTTTTATAAGAGAAGTTTATTTTAAACCCATGTTTCAGCTTCTTTTTATTTTATTTTACTTTCTCACGCACTGGACGTGGGGTTTCCACCAACCTCGGGTCCGGGGCGTGACATAATGGTTTATACAATGGTAGTCTTAGGGTTCTTGTAGAAGTCATTTGCCTTGGCTTTGAGTAAGACTCGATCTACTCAATCTCTGGGAGGATATCTCAAGTGCTAAAACCTGCATGAAATTTATGAACTTCTCATGTTCGCTCTCCAGTGTTCTTTTGGATGAGTTGCAATATGAGGTTCATAGCCTTTAAGTTACCTGACCAATTATATTTTAGTCTAGTGATATTTTTCTTTTAAATTTAAAAGCGGTTCCATATTCGAATTCTCTTATCCGAATTTGAAAAGAAAAATTGTGAAAATGGTAGGGGAGGACTTTCTCCTTATTGACGGTCAGAGTGAGAATCCAGCTCTCCATTTTCCCGGTATATTAAAATAAAAATAAAGAGAAAATAATAGAAAATGGGATAGTGATTCTTCAAGTCACATATAAGCCTGAACTGAGCCTGGTCATTGCAGCCCAAAGGAAAAAAAGACTAGTCCAGCCCATATGAAAATCTTGCCTCCCTAAGTCCTTTCCTATATTGAAAAATGCAACCTAAATTTCTCAACGAAAACAGTCAAATATGCTCCAAACGGCTTCCCCAATGCTTAAAAAATTATATAATCTCAGATTTTAGACACTGCATGTGAATCTTTTTGGCTACATTATATGGAAATTAAATTAGTATTCCTTCATACTCCAATAAAATAGTCCATTTACCATACAAGTACACGATACGATCAGTTGTGAATCGTTTAACGGCTAATTAGCACTTATTAATTTTTTTAAAATAAGAGAGTAATTGTGAGGTTATTGTATGTGAAAATGGTAGCATTATTTTTATCAAGGAAAATAAATATGTGGTACTAAAAAACTTAAAAGTTTTACATAAGGCCTAGCGCTGGGAGCATGTCCACCTGAAGTTCTTTTACAGATTAGAATATAACTAGTCAGTGGAAAAATAGAATATGCCTCATTGGAGTTTACCAGTAAAGGTTGTACACATTTGAACTATTTAGTCTTTTTTGGTAGCAGAAGCTGTATGCATAATGCTTGTACCCAACTCAAGTTTATTTATTTATTTTATACAAGATATATTAGGGGAACGGGGAATCGAACCTAGGACATTGGATGTATAGATAAATGCTTTTAATTATTTGAGCTACGACCTTCTTGCAAAATCCAAGATTTTTTTCAAAGAGATTTAAGAATATTCCATTATACAACACAAAGCTGAACTTAAGTACTAGTTGGACTAAGAACAAAAATGATAGAGACTGGTTTGACAAAAAAATAGAAGGAAAAAGATGCTGGTTTTTGCCAAAATGATAAAGACTAAATATATTGTCCTCTTATATTGAGGCATCCTCAAATAATTTTATTTGAGGGACACCCTTTAGAGTACTCCATGAATTTTTTTTCAATGATCTAAACTGTTTATTTTTTAAATCTTCATTCATAGATCATTCTTATAAAAAATTAGACAAATTAAAAATCATTAAGACATCTAATTGAAAAAACGATAAAATGATAAAATGAGCACACAAAAAGAAAACGAAAAAAAAAGCCCAAGAGGGAGAAAAGAGTCTTGTGAGTCCCTAACATGAAGCCCCACCTTAGGCTTTATAGGCAAAGCATGAATGATGGCCGGTGGCCGACCCTTTCTTTTCCCAGTTTTTCTCCCTTTTTCCATTTAAATCCTCACAAAGCGGAGGTCAGCTCTCTCCATCACCACCAACCCTTTCTTTCCTATTTCTATTTTTTTATTTTCACTTCTCTCATTTCCATATTTTTCTTAAAAGTAATTTCCCAATACAATTATTGAATTTACCCAAAAAAAAAATTCAAATAAAAAAAAAAAACATCTGAACCAGACCCAGAAAAGGATTGATGAAACTAAAAGATACAGAGAGTCACAGAAAATACAAAAAAAAACACAGCGCATGAACACCAACTGCTGCAGAAGCAACAACAGCAACAACCTCTACCTGTTGGCTAGACTGATTGATTAAAAATTCAAAAGGTACTTGCATTCCTTTCCTTTTTATTTTTCCTCTAATCAACTTTAGCCATCATTTTTTTATAGATTATTTTACTGTTGTTTCATTGACCTTGGCATCAAAAAAACCCACTTGCCAAATTCTGCTGTCTAATCAAATTGTAAACAAATTACAGCAAGAGATTAGTATTGAAACCAACAAAATTTCACCTGACCCAAAAAAAAAAAGCACCTGGTTTTGCAGTCAAAGCTTTCACCTTGTCCTTTTTAATCCTGATCTTTTTCACCGAGCAGCAAAAACTGCAGTGATTCCCTCCAAAGGAAATTGATGGGATATGGAAAAGAAAACATATAAAGGAAAACATAATAATTAATTACTATAAATAATATTAATAAACAATTATATAATTGAATAAGGGGAATTTACAGTTCATCTGTGCTTGTGGGGAGTGTGTCCTCTTTGTTGCCGTTAGTGATAAGCACGCCTGGCAAACTCATCATTCCCTCCAACCTCCTCTCTCTCTCTCTCTCTCTCTCTCTCTCTCTCTCTACCTTTTTCTCTCTACACCTTTCTTTCTCTCTCTACAATTCTCATTTTTCTTCTTCTTCTTCTTCTTTCTCTAGCCCCCACTTTATTTTCTTTCTTCTCAGCTTTTTTTTTCACTTTATCCATTTTTCCTGGAAATGCATATGAATTCTGTTTTGTCTGTAATTTATCTGCATTAGATTGGATCTGGGTCGGCTTCATTTGGACTCTGATTGGGATTTTCTTCGTCAACAACCACCAGGTGTGCTCAAAATTCAAGCTTTCGATGTTGGGTTTTTACCATTTAGTAATAATTGTTTTTTAGATTTTAGTTGTTGGGTTTGTGAATTAATGTTTCATTTTGCTGAAATCAATGCGATAAACCCATTAACATGCTTGTTAGGAAAGTGTTGATTTTCGTGTATCTTGCTCTGCTCTTGATGATGTGGGTTTGATCGGATTGGTCTATTATGATTTAATTTCACTGATCTGAGAGAAACTTCCGTGTTTTCTTGCTTAATTTCAGCTGAGCTTGTGATTCTTAGTTTCGTTTAAATATGATTTTCCATGAAACTTAGTGCTAAATATTAAAATTGAGTGGTCCCGAAATTCGAAACTTGGAACTCGTAGTATCTGTGCCATGGTCTTAGAATTTTTTTGGGTTAGCTGTTGTTTATCTTTCGTCTTCTCCGCCGTGACTCATGCGATTTAGTCCCTAGTGTGAATGCGTGTGTGCGCATGTGAGACCGCGCATGTGTGTGTTAAAATGTCACCTGAGAATTACGTCTCTGCCTGTGTGTTATTTTTCATTACCCTCCGTTTGGACAAGGGAAATAACTCGGAATTTAGGTAAAAGTCAGGAATTGAAGAAGAGAAATTGACAATTCCCTTGTTTGGCAACTTAAACGCGGAACTTATTAAATGACGCGTGGAAAAAATCATGGAAATTGAGGCATCAAATTCCCGAGTTTAATTTCCACCAAAATAGGTGTCATTTCACAATTTCCGTAGTGTGGGAATTCATATTTTCCAGTGTGCCAAAACTTACATAAAAAATAACCCACCAAACTTTTCATTAAAAAAAACAGCGCCAAAAACCTATGAAACTGAGTATAGCCAGAGAAGTAAGAAGAAGGAGTTCTTCTTGGGTTACATGGCTCTTTGGATCAAGTTTGAAGGTTAGTCTTCAAGCCTTTCTCTCCTTCAATTTATATATTTTTTATTTTAGGGTTACCATGGTTTCTGAATGGCTATCAAAATTGGGTGTTTCTGACTAAATTTATGAATGTGTTGAATGGGTTTTGTGATCTTTGCGGTATTGTGGCTGGATTTTTGGGAAGTTTTAACAAAATACTCTATGCCCATGGATATTGGTGTGTGATTGGTGTTTATGGTACAGCTTTGTAGTTGTTTGCTAGCTTTATCACTTTGTGTTATCGCCTTGCTCTGTAGTTGTTTGTTAGCTTTATCGCTTTGTGTGAGCCATTAGATGTTGATTGTAAGCTACACCAACTTGCCCGTAAGCTGCAGCTTGGCCAAGGTGCTCCTTCATTCTTTGGGACTTGAATTAAGTCTTATGATAGTGATTAATTGATTTCATCATTTATACCTATACTTTTGTTTGCAACTTTTTATTCAAAGCCCTTTTAGTTTCTCTGGTCATTGGTCTTTTGCCAAGTGAAAAAGAAGTATCAAGGTCTTGATTGCTGATTGCTTCTAGTTCTAATTCCATAGGCACTCCCAATTGAGAAAAAAAAAAAATATGTTACTGATGTTCATTGCACGTGGGGAGTGATTTGGTTTGCTAATATGCTTTGTTTGTTTAAGTTGAGTTATTTAGTTCATCAAACGATATGTTATTTCATACTTCGAGGAATACCTTCTATGTCGGTTATCAGTTTTTTTGTTCTTTCGAAATATTTAATTTCTTTCATTTATAATTTACATGAGCTATCCAAACATTGAAATTTTCAATTTCTGTCATTTACAAAATTCGACATACATAAATCCAAACACTGAAATCTTCAATTGCTAGAAATTGAAATGACGGAAATCTAAATTCCGTCATTTTAAAATTCTATGTAATTTGCAATTCCTTCATCCAAACGGAGCATTAATGTTTCACCTGCATTTTTCATTTGTGTATGCCAAATTCTTCCTTGGTTCTGTGCATGGCTTTGTGTTTGGTTCAATAAACAGTTTTGCTCCATCTTTTGTATTTTCCTTTGTCATGTTTATTCATTTAAATATTATTTATTTGCTCTTCTTCCTTGTCCCTTATACTCAATGTCTTTAGCCTGAAAAAAGTAGTTCCAGTTGGGTTCGATAAAAAGGTTGAGAGTCGATGTAGTGAGTTTGCAGTTTATCTGGAATTACATATTTTCATTGCAACTTCTTGGAATGAATACGCTAAATTTCCCAATAAGATGTTTTGCATATTGGTTGAAGCTGCATTTAGGATTGAAAGGCAACTAGCTGTATCAGTGGATTGCATTATACATTATGCTGATATGAAGCTTTAATCTGTGAAACTAAGGACTTTAGGACTGAACCTATGTACTGAGCATCCTATATCTAATCCTGCTAAAACTTCAGTGGAATTTTTGCCGTTTGGGCAAACTATGCCTCATATTACATACTTCATGGGACAAATATACGATGGCAGTTTTTGCTGCTCACAAGGTTTTATTTGACTCTATGTTAACTTTCATGTTGTAAAAATCACAGTTTTACTCCCATCTATGTATTTATTTTGTCTTTGTAAAATAAATTTTGTTTACTTCTTCAAAAAGAAATAGCTAACAGCAAAATTCTGAACTGCGTGTTGTCTCCTATCTTATAGAATAATTTCCAAGGCGCATCTAGTTGTTTCTGGTTCTTTTTAGAAGTCAATCTGCTTAACCCTTTTATACTCTTTTTGTAGTGCCAAATTGTTTCAGGCTGGTTTGGCTCCAATCTTGCCAAAGTTGTGGATAACTTAATAGATAAAGCTACAAAAACAAAATGGCTGTTTCCATGAGAGATTTGGATCCAGCTTTCACGGGAGCTGGACAAAAGGCGTATCCTTTATCTCATGAAATATTCAGCATCTTTACAATTGTTGACATTTGCATTTTGGACTTTTCGGTTTTCTAATGAATGCAGTTTGCAATTTATTAGAGAAACAGAACATAAAGACAGCAACTATTACCAGAGTGTTGCTGCTGATGTCTCTTTTGCTCCATTTGCAGTTTTTTTAAGTTTGGATTTATATGGTTTTAATTTTATCTCCTTCTTGGGAAGGTTCATGTTATGATTCTCCTTGACAATGTATAGTGGACTTGAAATATGGCGCATTGAAAACTTTCGTCCTGCTCCTGTCCCAAAGTCCTCTTATGGAAAATTTTTTATGGGAGACTCTTATGTGATCCTGAAAGTAAGTGAATAGATGTAATCCAACTCATCTCTCATGTAGCAATACTTGTGAATTACTCTAGTCATATACTGCAATTGCCAGAAGCTTTATTTGTGGTGGCTGTTTTCCCTAAACATTCAATACTCTACGTTGTCTTTGCTATCATATGAGCCACATGAGATTTTTGTGCAATATAAGTTAATCTAAATGATTTTTAGTATTCTGGATATTATATATTATCTGTTTTATTCTTCATGTAGTTCCTATGGTGTGCATTTTCAATGATTTGAATAACTTCTGAGTTTCTCACCTTTTCTACTTAGACAACAGCCTCAAAAAGTGGTGCTTTGCGGTATGATATCCATTATTGGCTTGGGAAAGATACTTCTCAGGTAAACTCCAAAATTCACACTATTCAAGTTATTGCCTAAGTTTGAATTCTCGGCATATCTTTCTGACATAGGGATCTGTTAAAACAGGATGAAGCTGGAACTGCAGCCGTCAAGACAGTTGAATTAGATGCAGCTCTTGGAGGACGTGCTGTCCAGTATCGCGAAGTACAGGGTCATGAACTGCAAAGTTCCTATCTTATTTCAACCATGTATCATACCTCAAGAGGGTGGAGTTGCATCTGGGTTCAAACATGTTGAGGCTGAAGAACACAAGACACGGTTGTTTGTGTGCAAAGGAAAGCATGTTGTCCATGTCAAAGAGGCAAGTCTATGTGCATAGGTTTCTGCTGATGAATAAATCTCATTGATCTACAGACATATGTGTACTTACAAAAATATTCATGTATGTGCATGTGTGTTTATGCATTTAACGTATATACATACACATGCATCATACATCATACATATGTGTATACCTTAGTTTTCTTTTTCTTTTTAAGTCATTTTTCTGTATTACAGGTTCCTTTTGCTCGATCTTCACTCAGCCACGATGACATTTTTATTCTGGATACCCAGTCTAAAATATTTCAATTTAATGGTTCCAACTCATCCATTCAAGAAAGAGCTAAGGCGTTAGAAGTTCTCCAGTACATTAAAGACACATATCATGATGGGAAATGTGAGATAGCTTCCATTGGTAAGTCAAATTACATGGTGGGAAGTTCAATAATGACAATTAACTATCAGTTTCTCTCTCTGAGTCAATCTTCTTGTGTTTCATGTAGAGGATGGGAAGTTGATGGCTGATGCTGAAAGTGGAGAATTTTGGGGTTTATTTGGTGGCTTTGCTCCACTTCCAAGGAAAACAGCCACCAATGAAGATAAATGTTTTGATTCTTATCCTACCAAGCTACTTTGGTAATTTGCCATCTTAATTTACCCTTTTCTATTACATATATTCTTATAAGGATCTCTGTCATGTTAAGTGCACCTCATTGTTTTTAGAATGGGTAATATGTTACTAGAGAGATTCATAAATGCACTTATGTATGTAGTCATCTATTTCTTTTCTTTCCAACTCTTTGATCCAATTAAGAATCTATTCATTTTCTTCCCTTCCTTTGGACAAAAAAAAAAGTCAGATAATTGGCATCTTCTTTATGATAATGATATCTTCATTTGATATAGTGAAGTTTTATTTGTAATCATGAATTATGATATCCAATTTGTAGTTCTGACAGAAGTACATTTTCCTTTTAAGCGTTGAGAAGGGGAAGGCAGAACCAGTTGAGGCTGATTCTTTGACGAGGGATTTGCTAGACACAAATAAGTGCTATCTTCTAGATTGTGGGTTGGAAATGTTTGTTTGGATGGGGAGAAATACATCTCTTGATGAAAGGCGGAGTGCAAGTGGAGCTGCAGAAGTACTAGTCGTTGCCTTTTCTTTTTTTCTTTCAGCTATCACTATTGCATTTTGATGTACATTCTCAGTAAACCTGGTATTCACTTGATCTCACCATATAGGAGTTAGTCCGCGGTCCTGATCGATCGAAATGCCACATAATTCGTGTAATTGAGGGCTTTGAGACAGTAATGTTTAGGTCAAAATTTGATTCATGGCCTCAAACAACTGATGTAGCTGTGTCAGAGGATGGTAGGGGCAAGGTTGCAGGTCAGTCATTGAACAGCTTTGCTTCTGATTTTTATTTTTATTTCTTTTTCCTTGCAACATATTTTGTTCTTGTGATCCTCACCATCACCCTCATAAAAGAAAAACAAAATCTTACTTCTGCTGTTTCTCATTGTTTCTGCAGCACTCCTCAAGCGTCAAGGGGTTGATGTGAAGGGTCTATTGAAAGCTGATCCTGTAAAAGAAGAACCTCAACCATACATTGATTGCACAGGAAATCTGCAGGTGCTGTATATCGTATAATCCCTTTGTAATGGCTCTTACATAGCAATGCTAGTTCTTGTTCTTCATTTCCGACTCTTTTGGGAAAAATTTCACTTTAACCAAGAACCTATTTTGTCCACACAAGCTCCACAAAGCCAGTTGCCTGCATTTTTTTTCCTTTAAAAAAAATCAAAAATGAAAAAAGACATGGGGAATGTTCCAGGAAAGCTTTCTGTGTCCGATGAGGAAGATATGAAAGACGAAGTGCTTCAGAGTCAATTCATATTCTAACCATAAACCTAAGGGGTTGTAAAATTCTACAAGAATCATCTTGGATTCATCATCAATGAGGGCTTGTGGAAATATCAACAATCATTTAGCGATGCCATATTTTGTTTTTGCTTTAGTTTCATATTAATGATGTGATATTCACTTCATTATTACAAAATGCTTTCTAGGTTTTGAGAAGTACATCTTGGATGAGTCTTAAACCCTTACCCCCACCCTCACCCCTGAGGAACTGAACTAGAGATAAACCTCATGTCCACGTTTTGTTTATGCTGTCATGCTAAGGGTAGCTTTATATTGGTTTGGCAGGTTTGGCGTGTGAATGGGCAGGAAAAGATTCTACTTCCATCTTCTGATCAATCAAAATTTTACAGTGGAGATTGCTATATTTTCCATTATTCATATCCAGGAGAGGATAAAGAGGAGCATCTTATAGGAACATGGTTTGGAAAGCAGAGTGTTGAGGTAATAATTTACCGAGCATCTTATCAATCTTGACACCATGCTCAGAATATCATAAAGTATTCAATGCCTTACAACAATTCCATGAAAAAGCCAGGGAACCTGAAAGCGCCGCTTTTTAAAATTAAATAAAATATCTAGCACTGTTAAGGGTATGACATGGAAATAGGAAACTATTTAAATAAGTTTCTGGTCAAATAAGTGTACATATGATATTCTATTCATGAATACAGTTTTTATAAAGGAATCCTTAACTCAAAGGAGATTTAATGGGAAGGTTCCTTTATAAAACTCAAAAGAGATTTAATGGAAAGGTAAATCCAACTTTTTAAGCCATAATACAGTGTGCATTCTTTGATATGGAATATTCAACTCACCTAGATTCAGCAAAACTATTATTTTAATTACCTGGGTTTTGCTACAGGAATCCTTTGTCACTATGCAGCCCTCTCCAGAGACAAAGGATCTATCTTAGCTCCTGGCATTTGCACTTATTCATTATATCTGTTCATGTGCTTGTGCAAATGGAGGAAACTAAAACCTATGGAAACGTGATTGGTGTTGGGTCATGCATTTGGAATTTACTTGTTTAAATTGAGTTTACATTATTTCCTTGATGCACAATCATGCTTATAGGACATTTTCTCAACTAAAATAACCTTCAGAAGTTACTTGTGTCTTTTGTTCCTCCTCTTTTTTGCAAGCTACATTAGTAAGATATATGTTTGTTCATAAATTTAGCCCATCTAAATGCATCTAGATTGCATGGCTCATGGAAGGCTTACTAAATATGAATTACTACTCAAAATAGGAAGAAAGAGCGTCAGCTATTTCACTAGCCAGGAAGGTGGTTGAGTCATTGAAGTTTCTAGCTGCCCAGGTAGTTTTCCTTCAACTGTAGATGCTATTGTTACACTGATGTATATTTTTGTCCTTATTCCTTCGTTACTTACTGATTATGTTTTTTCACTAATTTCAAGGCTCGTATCTATGAAGGCAGTGAACCAATTCAGTTCTATTCAATCTTCCAAAGCATAATTGTATTGAAGGTTTGTGGATTCCATGATACTAGAGAAAAAGAAAATTGAGAAGAAAAAAAAAGGATTAAGAAACAAACTTCTTGTGTTCAGCATTTATAAATATTTGCATGTTTTCAAATGACCACAAAATGGACTGTGAAATCTGTCAGGGTGGTCTAAGTGACGGATACAAAAATTATGTTGCGGAGAAGCAAGTTCCAGACGAGACATATCAAGAAGATGGTGTTGCATTATTTCGTGTCCAGGGAACTGGGCCAGATAATATGCAAGCAATACAAGTTGATGCAGTAAGTCTCTTCTTTCTTTTCTTCTCCTGGTTCTGTTTGCAATAGGATACTTGTAGGCTATTGTGTATAGTGGGGTGTGTGTGTGTGTGCATATTCCTGTCCTGTATGTGGAAGTTATGTTAACATCATTCCTCCTTCTTTTTTTCCTCTGCTTTTCCCCTTAATCCCTTCCATCAGGTTGCATCATCTTTGAATTCCTCCTACTGCTATATATTACATAGTGGCTCAACTGTCTTTACGTGGTCTGGAGGCCTCGCAAACTCGGATGACCAGGAACTTGTTGAGAGGCAGCTCGATCTGATAAAGGTCCAATATGCTTTATGTTTTCTTTTATTTATAAAAAATGCTGTATAAGATAGAGCTCTCTATGTGAGATATTCATTTGTACGTATCCACAATGGGGGAAAGGCTAGTCAATCTTGCAACATGCAGTGCTACATTCATGCGTTTGTATATTTTGTCACACTTACTCACATGTGAATTACTGCAGAGTTCATTCGGCTGATTTAATTTCTTTTAACATTTATTTAAAGATTTTTTTTTTATTTCATTTATTGATTTTTTTTTTTTTTTTTTTTTTTTTTTTTGTGTGAAGGGGTTATTATGTATGCTATTTAAAAAAATTAAAATTGGATCTCCTTATTAATCTACTGATTTGTCTGCAGCCAAATCTTCAGTCGAAAACACAAAAGGAGAATGTTGAGTCTGAACAGTTTTGGGATCTGTTAGGAGGAAAATCTGAGTATCCAAGCCAAAAGATTGTAAGATCTGCAGAAAGTGACCCTCGCCTATTTTCCTGCACCTTCTCAAATGGTATGAATTTTATCTGAGCTAGAGGGTAACACTTTCATCTGCTCTAATTTCTTTCTTCAATTTGGCTTTAACCATGAAGTTTTTGACTTTTTTCTTCCCTTTCTGTTGTTTTGATCATGACCACACTGCAAATCGATCTTCAGGCAATTTGAAGGTATATATTTTGGTTTATCATTTCTAATCCATAACATGAATGTGAGACTATGATAGCTTCTATGTATTATGAAACGTGCAGGCATTTTTTGAAGTCTAATTTGTACTAGTTTTCATGCGATGTGTTATTATGTATTACATCATAAACCTTATGATTTGTGACACTGCTTCTACAAAAGGCAGCCTTCTCTGAAACCCAAGTACATGAAATTCTTGTGCACCTGTTTTGGACACTCATTTGGATACGTCAAAAAATTCAGCTTCAGTTACTTAGAGAAAAGTTATAAAGATGTTATGTTTTGCATTTTTTACATGAAAATCTACATGGTTATTATTTTTTAATCTTTCATGCTGGCATACTGTCTAACTTATTAAACTGTATACATTAGGTATTTCAATATATGCGTCTACGTTTCTGAGAGTTGACATGTTTGGCACCTTATGAATTAATCAACACATGATAATTGGCAGTTGTGTCTATGTCCATAGATCTTAGCATGAAACAGATTATGATCTCAAGAATGAGATGAATAAATCATCAACTTGCATGGAATATTGATGCTTTCTTGCATCAAAGTTATGCAATCGTACTTTGAATTTATTTCTGCATACAGCTTAAAACGGAAGTAATTTTTGCAGGTAGTGGAGATATACAACTTCACCCAGGATGATTTGATGACTGAAGATATATTCATCTTGGATTGTCACTCAGACATCTTTGTTTGGGTCGGCCAACAGGTCGACTCCAAGGATAGGATGCATGCTTTAACTATTGGGGAGGTATGGCTTTTTAGAATTTGTCTGGATGCAATGCTGTACTTTGGTTCCTCTGCTAGTTAGCAAAACACAAATCTCTCTTTGCCTTTCAGCCTGATGTGCACAGTGCACCGGGAAATAGAAACTCATAAATCTATTTCTATTTTCTATGTATCTTGAAACTTCTATTATTCCACAACATGATGTGCACCATGCACTGGGAAATAATTTTGTATCTGACTTGAGTTAGCTGTATCAACTGTCTTTTAAGATACGGTAACTTTCTTGGAAATTTTCTCAACTGTCTTTTACATCTCTTATTGGTTGTATCAACTCTCTTTAAGATTTCTAATGACACCATTTCTTGGCAATTTTAACTTTCGACAGAAATTTATCGAACATGATTTTCTTATGGAAAAGTTATCTCATGAAGCTTCAATATATATTGTCATGGAAGGAAGTGAGCCACCTTTCTTCATGCGCTTCTTCAATTGGGACTCTGCAAAATCTTCTGTGAGGCGCTATATCATTATGAAGTTGTCACCACAATTTGACATGTTTTCGGCAATCTGATTTTCCTTTCTTTTATTGGGTACAGATGCATGGGAACTCATTCCAAAGGAAACTTTCTATTCTGAAAAACGGGGGTACTCCAACTTTAAATGTAAGCCTTGTTTGGTTGTATTGATTGCATAAGATATTGATCATGAGTAGATACTTCTTTTGACTTCATTTGCATCTATGCTTGGAATTCTCTTTCAACTCCATTTCTCATATCCATTCACATCTTTTGAGTCTATAAGAGAGAATTTTATTAGCATGTGCAATCCAAGTACACAGGAAGTATACAAGAGAGAAAGCCTAGTATAAATACTAATCAATATCAATAGTTGCCCCTTGTTAAGATCTGTGTCGTTAATGCAAGTGTGCCACTACTACATTGTGACTATGCACATGACACTTGTTTGCATCTTGTTGCCAGATTAGTGCTTAGCAATAACTTATTAATTATCTAATGTTTGATTAGAAACCGAAACGGAGAGCACCTGTATCTTATGGTGGAAGGTCTAGTGTGCCAGAAAAATCACAGCGTTCCAGAAGCATGTCTTTCAGCCCCGATCGAGTTCGTGTGAGGGGCAGATCTCCAGCCTTCAATGCATTGGCTGCTACTTTTGAGAATGCTAATGCCAGGAACCTTTCAACTCCACCACCAATGGTCAGAAAGTTATACCCCAAATCTGTGACCCCAGATTCATCAAAATTGGCTTCAAAATCATCAGCTATAGCATCACTCACTGCTGGCTTTGAAAAACCAGGACCAGCAAGAGAATCCAATATACCAAGATCGCCTAAAAGTAAGTACTGGTTAAGCTTCTTCATGTTAGAAATTGTTGCACTTGGTTCCTTGGAGGTACTAAATTTAAAGCACCTTTTCCATGAGTGCAGTGAACTCAGGGGCCCCCAAACCAAAACCTGAGACGAATAACAAGGAGAATTCTATGACCAGTAGACTAGAAACCCTCACCATAGAGGAAGATGTGAAGGAGGGTGAAGCAGAAGATGAGGGTCTCCCAGTATACCCATATGAACGCCTTAAAACAACATCGTCAGATCCTATTACAGATATTGATGTGACGAAACGAGAGGTAACATTTTGGTACTGCATTATAACAATTATAGCATCACAAGTATATGTCTTCAATCCCATCCTTATGTTTTTGAGTGTCGCACAAGCAGATTTACTTGTCATCAGAGGAGTTCAGGGAGAATTTCGGAATGGCAAAGGATGCTTTTTATAAGTTGCCAAAGTGGAAACAGAACAAGCTTAAAATGGCCCTTTACTTGTTTTGAATCTCCCCATGCTCGGCGTTTTCTTCAGCTTCCTGCAGTTTACATTGCATGCGTTGGAATGCTTGCCCAGCAAAACAGTACATAATCCTTGTGAAAACTACAGTTTGGTTATCTTTGAATTACAACTGAGGAAGCATTCTGATTACAGTGCTTTCTTCCTGCAGTGGGGAAACACAGGTTCTCAGGAGTGAAAGGGACAGCATCAGTGCATTTTTAGCTGCTTCTGCTCCCAAGAAGCTTGTTTTCATGATTGGACAGAAACAACAAACAAATTTTCTAATCTTTTTCCCCTCTTTGGCCTTTTGAGTTGGTTTGAATGTCTAGGCTTGCATTTTTGTTAAGTTAGCTTCTTGGTATTCTTTCTGGTCACAGGTTTGTTGTGAGCTTGCATTTTTGTCTTTCATTTTCAATTTTTTTATTCAAAATTTGAATTATTTTTTTTTTGGTTGCTTTTTCTGGATTCAGAAATTGATTTCAGTAGAGCAATTAGGGGGCTTGCATATGCATACTTAGGTTGTGTTGATATCTGAGGGATGACAGTGTGTACAGCAGAGTGTAAAAACCAATCGCTCCTGTTTTGACAATAAAAGTGTGACTTTTTGCCTTTCTTTGTGCCTTCCTACTACTCATATTCTTAGAAATATATTCATTTTTAACCTTGTCAGTTTAACTGAAAATTAATTACAGGTAAATTCTTTAACATTGTTGTGTGGTTCATTACTAAATGAATGCTTTGGCTATGAGTTGATAGGTGATAAGGGGTTAATAAGATTTTACCTCCTGGTTAATTTATCCTCTTCCCTTTAGTCTTCTTAGCAAAATAGATCGGAAAAATGTATTCAGTTTATTTTTTGAACCAGAAATGTAGCAAATAAATTAAATTAAATGGGCTAATGTTTTCATATCATCACCATCCGCCTTTTCCAATTAGCTTCGAGTCATTCAAATGCATCTCTCCTAATATCTCACAAAGTCTCATTCATTGTTTCAAGTAGACCTGTAAATGGATGAGGTTTCTATACGAATTCGATATAAGAGGATTTGAATTTTATGATTTCAATTAGATAACTCATTTATGATCTTAATTTGATAACTTGCTAGCTTCACAAGTCAAACTTTCAGAAATCAAAATTTAAGAGTTAATCTGATCCAATAGTAATCCAGTCCAACTTTCTTTTAAAAAATAAAATAAAATATATCAAAAAACAACTTAATTAGATAATCTCCAACAATACAAAGGTTCTAGGTTCGAGTCCTAGCATATGTGTAATGTGTGTGACAGTGTGAGTTTAGTATATTATCGCTCATCTTAATAGGAAATATCCTAAAAAAAGAAGATAATCTTCAACAACACAAATTAAGATTGCAACAAAAGTAACACACTAAAAATCAAAATGAAAACGAACAAAAACTGCATGAACAACTACTAGCCCACATCACTATAATTAAACATAATCTCAATTAAAGTCCACAAAACCCAACATATATAACTGAAACTCTAAAGCAACCCAAGAGCCTAAAAGAACACTAACTTTGATGGGATAGACATATCCCAGCAAATATGTGTTGCGATAGATCTTTCCCACCGAAATTTTGTCGGGACTATTGAAGTGGAAGGGACTGCACAATATATTATTACTACTCTTGAGAAAGATGGGGAGGATTTGCGTGTGTGGAAGGTCACCTTTTTGAAGAAGCTAAGTGCCTCAAATATTCTTTCGCTCTAATGATATGGCGATATAGCCCCATAGAATGTAATAAGGTGGCTCATTTCCTTTCTAGGCATGCCTTGTTGTTAGATGAGGAAATATTTTGGTTAGAGGAAGAACCTCCATGACTTGCGTCATTGTGATTGGATAATACTCCAAGTTTATCAAATTAATGAAATCTTTCATAATTAAATAAATAAATAAAAGCAAGGTGAAGCTAGAAAACAATTTTTAGAGGGACCAAGAGTGTGAATAGCTTTTGGGCTCTGGAGAAATTTAAAAGAGACAAACAAACGAAAATATGTAATTTATTTTTTCGTTTTTCACAGTAGAATTTAAATTAAAAGGGATAAGACATAATTAAAGTAATTCAAAAGGACTAAGATATTACTTAATTACATATATTAAATTAAAGAAGTTGGCTAAAAAAACAAAAGTAAAGAAACTAATTATATATTTTTTAAATTTAAAAAAAAATAAAACAAAAACAAAACAAAACAAAACTCTCCCGACTAAATTTCGTCGGGAGAGGTCTAATACGGCAAATTTCGCCGGGATAGATATATGCCGACGCCATTTCGTCGGGAGTTATTTTGGGGTATAGCGTCATGGCTATACTCTTAAAATATTATATTTTTGAGTATAGCCGCGCGGCAATACTGTTATAATTTTTCGCTTCTAGCCGCGCGGCTATACTTTTAAAATATTCTATTTTTGGAGTATAGCCGTGCGGCGATATGTTTAAAATATTCTATTTTTGGGGTATAGCCGCACGGATGTACTATTAAAATATTATATTTATGGAGTATAGCCACACGGCTGTACAATTAAAATATTATATTTATGGAGTATAACCGCGTGGCTATACAGTTAAAATAATCTATTTAAAGAGTATGCCCACGCGACTATACGCTTTGAATGTATTGTGTTTTAATTACATTTATTTATTTAGTGAAGAATTAGTATTTAAATATTATAATTAATTTCATAAAAATTACTTAATTAATACTAATTAATTATCTTGAATAATTTTGTGGAATTTAAAATTATTTAAAAAATAGTTTCAATTATTTAAAAATTCTAGAAAATTATTTTAATATTCTAAAAATGGAATTTTAGTGTCCAAACCCTAAATCCAAGTCTCGAACCAAAAACCGTAACTTTCGAATTTATCCAAACTTGTTCCAGAACTGTTCGCAAGCCTCGAACCCTAACTGTAAACCTACTGTTGGGCACTTAGGACTCAATTAGGCTTGGATAATCACATAACTCGACCTAAGGCTTTACGATTTAGGTTTTGCTCTCAATCTTGGGTTAGTATGACGTAACCAAACCTAACCTAGACATGTCTTGGCAAATTTTGTCAAGATAGACCTAGCTCGGCGAACTACCACCACCTAAAGAAGCTTCGTTGCGGTCACACCCACCACCACATATACTCTTTAAGCAAAAACAAACCATGTGATAGGTCTGGGGAAAACATGGTTGCCAACAATCTAATTGTGCATAACAACGAACAAATATGTCAATCCAGCAATCATGGAAAAAAAAATAATTGGGTAGATTGCATCGTATTAGAACTAAATTTAGAGAGTAGGAGAAGTGTTAGAGAGGGATTTTTCGAGAAAGATTTTATTAAGGACCCAAAAACGGTTATAAGGAACTTCAATATCAGTATGGCTCAGAAGAAATCACCACAAAGGGTTTCTTATTCAAAACACCCAAGAATACGATACCAAAGCACTTAACAAATGTGCCCCAATAGTCAGTTATAGGGGTAGGCATTTGAATCAATGAACTGAGTCGAAAAAAACCGTGTTCACCAAAAAGTGAACCTAGGCTCAAAAATCAAACTAGACAGCTTTAGATTGGTTCAAGTCCCGATTCTTGTCTTGAAAAAATCAGTTCATATGTTAACTTATTCATTTATATCCAAAAAATGTAGTAAGCCTAATTAATATTCGAATCACATTAGTAACCCAAAGTAATACTTAAATATTTAAGTCTAATTAATACTCAAATGTCTTAGTTCCAATTTATATACCCAACTAAATAACAACTCTAACCCAACTTCTTTTTCTTTTCAATGAACCATATCCGTTCTTGATGTGCTTTCGTCTTTCTGTCTTTTCTACCTATTTCTGTCTATTTCTCTTCATCTTTGTCTCTTATTTTATCTTGTTCTCTTCTTCCTATTTGTTTCTATTTCTCTTCCTCTTTATCTATTCTACCTCTCTCTCTTATTTGATCTCTTCTAGCTCTTGTTCTCTTCTTCCTATTTCTCTCTTCTTCAGATTTTCATATTTTTGTTTTTCCAAACTGGAAACCGGTCGAACCAAACTGGAACTACATAGGTCCGATTTGGTTCGGTTCTTCTAGACACTCTATGAAAATAAAACCGAATTAGATTGCGTATAAGTTTGAATTTCGGTTCCAATTTGAGAGAAAAACCAAAACGAACCTAACTGCGCCACTCCTAGTCAATTATGTGTTAGTCAAGTGTAAGGTATACGTCTAGTAAAGAAAAAATGGTAACACACCATACAGTATTAGCGAACTCGCTGCACTTGGGTTTCACAGTTGACATGAACATGAAAACTTTGAAGAAGCCTTGATGCTTATGGCCTCGTTTGAGATTAGTTAATCATTAATCGTGTTTTCATTTCTTGATGAACTATAATACCATAAAATATCGAAAGGATTGCCGAAAGGAAGGATGAACATGATGTCAGTTCATGTTATTTTATGTTTGACACTAACTTAGTTTGTTTATTATTCATGTTAGCACGATAAGTAATTTAAGAGTTTGCATTAAGTAGACATTTAAACTTTAATGGGGTTGAAGAATGAGTCCTTAGGGAACGTAACTCTTATTCGTATTTCACGCTATAAATAATTACTATTTTAGTATTTGGAAATTCTAAGTTACGAGCATACGTGGGTTAGGTCAGTTGGCTAGGATAGTGAGCCCGCTCCCTTGCACTCATGTTCGAATCACGGATAAAATACGTATGTGTATTATTTGGCAAAATTTAAAAAAAAAAGTGAAAATTTTAGCATTTTATATATTTTTAATATTATATATTAATTTTTTTAATGTATAATATTTTTATTTTAATAATTTGTGAAAAAATGTGAATGTTACATGTATTATTTTAAAAAAAATTGCATATTAAATATGAAGAATACGTACCTACATGGATTATCCATTTCATTTTAAAAATTGTATATTTTACTGTAATTTTCAAAAGTGCATAAAAAATAATTAATATTAAAAGTACGTACATACATACAAGGTGAAAAACCAGATGGAAGGATATTTCATAGCCATATGAAACTTTCCAAAAGTGTTTGTGCCAACTATGAGAATGAAGTTTTTATCCAAAAAAACAAGAACCATAACCATAATGGAATCGCATACCAATTCATATAGCCTCCCTCCATCCATGGAGTGCAAACGAGGCAAACTTCTAATAATGTGTGTGCGGCTCCCAAAATTGACACCGCTGTAACTATTTACGACACCCAAGTCGCACCAAAATTCTTTCTTTAATTCTAAACAAGAGACAAGAGGAAAGGAAGTTTCATGAGAGAGAGAAACGGCTTTCCTTATTTTCTTGACACAAACTTGACAGTTGCTGCTACTACAAAATATAACACCCTCTCTCTCTCTCTCTCTCTCTCTCTCTCTATAAATAAGCGTCGGGCAACAAGAACCAGAAGAAGAAGCGGAGAGCGATCGATCGATCGTGAGAGAGAGAGTTTCAGAGTATGAGTAGCGATAAGGCTCCCATTGCTGCTGCTTCTGCTTCTGCTGCAGCAGCCACCAATGCGTTGAGTGGTAGTAGCGGCAGTGGCGGTGTTGCTGCTGCTAATGCCAATGCGAAGCTTCTTCATCCTGGCGCTGAATTCAGCAAGGGCATCAATGGCCTCGAGAAGGTCGTCCTCCGTGATCCGCGTGGCAGTGTTGCCGAGGTAACCCCGCTACTACGACGTCGTACGATCCTTTATACCACAATTTCCGTTCGGTTTATCATTTTATGCGATTGAGATCTGATTTTTGCTTGCTCGATTACGGTTTTGTATTGGAGAAATGATATTCTTTGATTAATTTTCGTCTTCTTGGCTTTTCTTTCCTTTCCGATTGTTAATTTGAATTTCGCTTCCATTTCGTGAATCTAGGGTTTCTTGAATTGCTTTGGTTTGATTTTGTATTTTTTAGTTTCAATTATTCATTTTTAGATCTGTTTTGGTGAAGTTCTCGATAAGGAAATGGTGAGGAGTTATGATTAATTGATTGCAGGTTTAATCTGATTTAGAAACTATTCTTTTAGAGGCAAATAATATGCTTTCCATTGATTTCCGCCATGCTGGTGAGAGTTTCGGGCTGAAATCCAGTTTCAATTTTTCTTGTCACTCCCAATTAGTTTCTGTTTGGTCATATTTGAAACTAGTCTTTGAGGTCGATTCATATTATGGAATGACTTTCTTTCCTTTTCTGAGTAAAATTTAAGTCTGATATTTGAGGAATAATAGGTCCACCAATAGCATTCAGGGCTGCCAAAGGTTGTTAGATTCATAAGCATTAACTAGATTTGAGAGACAGCAGTGTTTTTGTACTTTGAAAAAAGATATTTGTAAGTAGATGCAGATGGTATAATCTGCAGTTTCTGTGCTATATTGTTAGGATATGAAATGAAGAAGTTTGAGAAACTTTGCACTGAAATAGTTCTAATTTACAAATTCTCATTTGATTGCATACTTAGAGTATGGTAATAGCTTATGATAATTGTGATAGTTTATTAATATTTTGGGCATGCAATGTATTGACCTTAGGTGAAGTATCCAATGATGTTTAATTCCTCATTTAGAACCTCCATTTGGTTCACTTCTCTCTTGATCACGCTTGAATTTGGATACATTTGCTTAAATTTTTACTTTTCCTTTTTTATTTGTTCATGCAAACTAGATTATTTTGTTGATGTTAGAATCCAACAGTAATATATGTAGTGGTTTCGCACCCTGATTTAGTTTCATTCTGCTTAGTTTCAGTTTATACGGCTGTTTTGGCTTTTCTTAAAAGTTGTTAAAATAATGTATTGTTTTCTACTTTTCTGGTTGATAGTCTTTTTTTATTATGAAATTTCATGCTGCAGAATCATATTCCTTAATGCTGATTTCAATGGTCTTTCGCTTCTTTTATTGTCATATAATTGTTTCTGTTTGGGCTTTCCAGGTGTATTTGTATGGGGGTCATGTAACATCATGGAAGAATGATCATGGAGAGGAATTGCTATTTGTTAGCAGTAAGGTACTATGCAGTAATTTGATGTTAATTCTCTCTATTTATCATTTTGTTTTTGTAGAAGTAAATTGTGTGGATTGTAATTACAAACCTTTGAAAGGGATGTCTGTGCATGCATTCATTTTAAGTTTGTGATCCATAGAAGATTGTGAACAATGTTATTTTGGTAGTACATTTTGTGGAGTGAGCAGCCGTACGCTGTAATAATGCTTTGTCCTCCATATTTTGTGTATGAACTCTGTTTGCCTCTTATATTTTTATGCTGGCTATAAGATTTTGTCAAGTTGCATTACTTAATTTTATGCACTCTTTGGAGGAGATCTTCATGTTTATTATAGTTTCTTCGAAGTCTTTCGTAATTGCTTTCTGGGCTTTCCAGTTTTGAATTGTCCCTCATCCATGTTTTATCTTGAAGGCTAAAATAAAAAGGAAAATTCTTTTAATTCAAAATGATTTCGAAAGAAACGTTTTTGCTATAACATACTGGGTGAGCTGACTTTTATGGTTTCTGTGAAGGCTTATGACCTTTATTTTCATTTGCATCATTTGTCTAGAAATTATGCACTTTTTTTTATTGTCTAGAAACCCTAGCAGTCATTTACCAATGGGAAGGGGTCTAATAGTGCCTTTTGGCATCTTTCTTCCTCGCTTTGAATCTTGTCTTTATTTGCTCAACCCAAAAATCATCTGAAGTGTTTAATTGCCTTTTTTTTTCGTCCTGCAGGCTATATTTAAGCCTCCAAAAGCTATTCGTGGGGGAATCCCAATATGCTTTCCTCAGGTATGCAGTTCTTTCTAATTGTCTTTCTTGCTTGATTTGGTTGTTCATCTTGGTGACAGGAACTTGCCCACTGTGCAGTTTTCAAATCTTGGTTCTCTTGATGCACATGGATTTGCTAGAAACAGATTTTGGAGCGTTGACCCTGATCCATCTCCTTTTCCAACAAATACCTCCAATAAGGTTGCTGTTGATTTGATCCTTAGGCCTAGTGAAGAAGATATGAAGACCTGGCCTCACAGGTAAAAACTGGGAAAAGGTTCTAATTGGAAGCTCCCTAATCTTCCAATTTTTCTTTGTTATTAATACCAAGGTTCTCTTTACTGACTTTGTGTTGAATTGAAGTTATGAGTACCGACTACGGGTAGCTTTGGGACCTGGAGGAGATCTGACGTTGATATCTCGCATCAGGAATACTAACTCTGATGGAAAGCCATTCTCGTTCACATTTGCATATCACACTTATTTCTCTGTTTCAGATATCAGGTAATTTACATACTTTATTTATGTTCGAAATGCTAGTTATTTTTACTCTTCATTCTCATTTAATGTAGCTTGATTTATGTCTGAAACCATGTCAATGTAGAACATGTAGCTTGATTTATGTCTGAAACCATGTCAATGTAGAACATGTAGAACATGTAGGTTATTTTTACTCTTCATTCTCATTTAATGTAGCTTTATTTTCTTTTAAACTGTAGGCATAGATTGCATGCAATGTAGAACATGTAGTTATGAAAGTGTACCCTGTCATATACTGAAGCTTGTGCTTTTCGTTGCATATGGATGGATACTTTATAAACCTAACCAAATTTTAAAACGACATTTAGGAAGTGCCACTTAATATTAGACAGATCTTATGATTAACTGCGAATTTTGTGCAATACAACAGTTTAAAAGAAAAATATTTGTCTCTGCCTTTTCTATTGATCGTTAATATACCAACAGGAACTACAATATTTTTGTGCTTGTCCTCACTTCCATAGCCATTTTCATGTAGCATACAGTTGGTAATAAACCTGCAGTTCCGGATGGTATTTAAATTTGGTTAGTGCTTGTGTTCAGTGAAGTTCGTGTAGAAGGATTGGAGACCTTGGATTATCTTGACAACTTGCAGAACAGGAAACGTTGCACTGAACAAGGTGATGCTATAACATTTGAATCAGAGGTAAGTTGTAGATGCCATTATTTTGTTTCTTTTCTGCATAGGTTAATTTGGTTCTAATTCTTCTCACTTTGTTTTTCTGAATGATAATAGGTTGACAAAATATATCTCAGCACTCCTACAAAGATTGCAATTTTGGATCATGAGAAGAAGAGAACATTTGTAATACGAAAAGATGGTCTTCCAGATGCTGGTGAGGATCAATATATTCATCTCCTTTCATAGTGATGTCATTGGTGCTTGAGGTTTTTAATTTTTAATTTTTATGTTATACTGAAGGTACAAGAAATTGTGTGTGCTCTGAACTTTTTTACATTTTAAAACATTAATATAATAACTTCCATTAAATGGCTGCTCGTACAAGTGACAACACTTAACCCTAGCCATGAATAATGGAAGATCATTGTGGTATTGTCACAACTAACCAGAGAACAGGTTGAATTGCTCTATATGATGACTAGGATCAGTGGTACTCTACTTCTTTTGTTGTCCATGTGCTCTCAAATATCCTGCTTGGACTTAACTAATTTATGAGTTGATAGTGATAATAAGGATGATGGACATTTTAAATCACTCAACAATAAGTTAATAACAGACCCTTGCTCCAGCTATTTGGGGTGGGTGATATGTAACCCGGTCCTCCATTTCGTTGTCTTGTCAGCCATATTTTCATTATAACTCCTACAGTCATATCTTTCCTATATCTTCACCCATGTTATTTTTGGCCATTATGTTGATTAAGTCACTCTTTCTAACTGGTGCATCTATTGATCCTCATTGAATATGTCCGAACCGCCATTGCTGGTTCTCTGATTTCATTTCAGGTTAATGACGTGAGAGGTTTTTGTCTAAGAGTTATGATGTTAAATACCTGCCCTCATAGTAGTGCTTGGAATTTTACTCTGTACTGTATATTGATTAGTTTGTTTCATCCAGTGGTGTGGAATCCCTGGGATAAGAAGTCGAAGGCTATGGCTGATTTTGGAGATGATGAGTACAAGCATATGCTGTGTGTGGAGGCTGCTGCTATTGAGAAACCTATCACACTGAAACCTGGAGAAGAGTGGAGAGGAAGGCAGGAGCTTTCAGCTGTTCCTTCCAGTTACTGTAGTGGGCAACTTGATCCTCGAAAGGTTCTCCAGGGCAGCTGAAAGTTCCATCATTCTGGCCTATATTTTGTACAGGTACTTCTGCTGACAGTTCAAAAGTACTAAATATCTGATGATACATTTGGTGCTGGCCTTTGACTTCGTTGTTTATGGTTTGATGCATCGTGTAGGCCTTCCTTGAAATATCAATACACAAGCGTTAGAATGCATTGGTACTTATTTGGCTTGCGAATATGCTTATATCATTTTTTGCTTGTTTTGTTATCTGATTGGATGGTAACTATTTTGTATGATCAGCTCTCGTTATACTATTTGGTAATGAACAGTAACTGTATGCTTCTGTTCTTTTCTCTAATGAAGTCTGTTAGTAAGCAAAAAAGAAGAGAAAATTGACTACTAACGATTTGTTTTGAAGGAGGCAGCCAAACCTTTGTTTACTTTTCTATGGAGAATACTCTGTTCAAAGAAACTAAGAACAGGATGTTGGTGCATCAATTTTTAATTTATGTGATTTCGCTTACGGGTTATGGTTACGGAGTAAATTGGTGGTGGATAGTTTGGAGGAAAATTAGGTATTTTGCCTTATGATGGACTTAGGTTTCAGCTGTTTTTGAGGGAACTTCCCAGAGCTCTCTTTTCAGGGGTTGGAAGAATGTTTTTTAGGACTGGTTGTTTTTACTTGATATGTTGTATTGTTAGCATCAGATGGACTACTAGTCCTTCAATCATTTTATACTCTACCTCTTTTGGCAAAGTTACTCTTCCTTCTCAAAAAACTGCATCTCATGTGAATGTGTACCCTTTTATGTGAAATTAAAATACATTCCATTTTATTGCATTTGATTGTGATAAAGCATAAAAGTTTGATACTATTTTCCATACCGTCTCAACTATGTTAGGTCCTATTTTTTCTGGTTCCAATAGTCAATCTTTCTGTGTGGCATGTGTGCTTAGGCATGTTTGTGCATACACTGCTCTTGCCTGATTGTGTATGCAATTGCATTATCTAGAAAGTCTTTCTTTGAATCAGAGTAGATAGATAGTTTCGGAGCTTTGTAAATCACCCACTAGCAGAACAAATTTCATTTGTTTTAATTCATATGATCCCAAATATTTTGGTAACATATGTTTTATTGTGCAGGTATTTTGTTGCAAATGTACATGGGTCGGGACAAGAAATTCTGCCCACTATTTTCGCTCTGAAATTTTTCTTGTGTTGGGTGAAATGATGGATTCATGAGTACATAGGACTTGAGATAATATGTTTTTGTTTAGTGGATGACATTTTCTGTTAAGACTGGAACAAACCTGAGTACAATGTCACACTTGCTATGGTGGATGAGAGATTACATGTTTCTATTAAATGAAATCTCTTATATGGGTATGGGTTGATAGTAGATATTCTCCTCTTTCCGTTTCTGTTGCATCGTATTTTGAGGTCTAGTTTAGTGTATAGATTCCTCCAAATGGAAGCGATCTAACTTGAAAATGCGATGTGAAATTTGGACATGGTTTTCAGAAATTTGGCAATTTCTGGCCATATTTCAGCGAAACATAAAATTCGAATGTTATGTTCGCCAAAAAAAATCCCAATGTTATTAGTGATTGTACAAATTTCCACTGGATGTGCCATTGAGCCCATGGTCTACAAGACTAGGCTTGTGAAATGCATCCACTTTAATGGTAGATGTGTCATCAAATCTGTCTTGCAGCTCTAAAAAGAGTGAAGAATCTGTGTTTTTGTTTTGTATATTTATTGCATTTTTAACTCCACTAGTGGTTTCAAAAATCAAGTTTTAATATATCTACTATATGAAGCTAAAAAATTACTCATCCAACAACATTTAGGGCATGTTTGGAAGTGATTATGAGCACTTATGGGGAGAAGTATTTTTCACATGCTTCTCCATAAAATCACTTGTATGGAGAAGTGATTATCCATAGAAGTGATCATTGACCTATTTAGAATCACTCCCAAACGAGAACTTAATGTGGTGGTAATCGTTGACCTATTTAAAATAATGATTTTGTTGTTCAAGTTTCAATTTTTAAAACCCGAATAGTAATCTAGCCATTTTCTATTTAAATGTACTTCAAATAAAGTTATTGACCACTTTTTCAAACAAATAATATATCTTTTTAGTATATACATAATTATAAAAAAGATTGAAATGAAGTTGTAAACAAAAAATTACAAACAAAAATGCAATACATAAGTCAAATTTGGTGTGAACCCATACTGGCCCGTCACAAACCCAACCCGATTCCATATGGGCTAGGACCATGGGCATGGAGGATGAGGCATGCACCAAGAATTGGTGACTGGATCCGTTGATGGAGTATTTGAGGCATTTTAGGTGAATAGGATGGTTAGGGTAGTGCTTGAGCTGAGGACCTACAAGGGTCGAACATTTTTGTGTTTTTGAGATGGGAAATAAAGTAGAGGCAAGAAGAAGGAAGGAGAGAGATGAGAAAGAATTGAGTTGTGGAGCTTGGTTACTAGCACCTAAGGAGGAGGAGGCAGAGGGGGAATGTATATAAAGTGGAAAGGTAGGTTAATTTAGAGGTTGCATGGGTGAGGCCTAATGTATTAAAAGTGAGGGTTTTTTGGTTTTTTAGTATTTGAATTAAGAACGGGGTAATGTAAATTGGTAAGGAATCTAATTTTTGAATTTAAAGATAAGGTTTGGATTAGGGCCAAGATAATAAATCTTTTTAGTATATACATAATTATAAAAAAATTTAAATGAAGTTGTAAAAAAAGCAATACATAAGTGAATTTTGGTTTGTGAGTATATCGGCCCGTTATGAGCCCGACTTGATCTCATATGGGCTAGGGTCGTGGGCTTGAGCCAAGCGTGACAATTTTCAAAAAAGAACAGACCCGTTTATTAAATGGACTGACACTAAATGTGCCGACACGTTCCATTTGACACCTTTGTGTTATAGGGGCCCAGTATGCATCAGTGTGACCTTCAACATCTAGATGCCCATGTCGTGAGAACATCAATCCTCTTCCAAGAGCTGACTTTAAGTATCTCATAATTCGATTTACAGCATCCATGTGGGCTTCACTTGATGCATGCATGAACTGACTCACCACACTTACGATATATGCTATATTAGGTCTAGTGTGTCCTAAATAGATTAACTTAGCCACAGAGACGTGGTTTGAGATTTGGTGTGGATTACATGGTGAGGAGAGTGGTCAATGTCTGAAATGGAGTTTGATATTGAAGAGTGGTGGATGGTGTTCTATTTATGACGTAAACAGCACAACAAATAGCCTCCCCCAAAAATGATGGGGCATAAGAGCCTCAAATAAAGAGGCATGAACAACTTCCAAGAGATGAAGATTCTTACGCTTTGTGACACCATTTTGTTGTGGTGTATAGGCACATGTGGTTTGATGAATAATACAATGTTGGCTCAAAAAATTAAGTCATGGTTGACATACTCTCCTCCATTGTTAGAAAGAAGTGTTGTAATTTTCTTGTCAAATTGAGTAGCAACATATTGATGAAATTGCTTGAATTTTGCGGTGACTTCACTTTTCTTCTTTAAGGGAAAAACCCATGTCATTCGGGTGCAATCATCAATAAACGTCTAAAACCACAAAAGGCATAGAAATTTTATTCAATCTTCATGGGTAAGAAATACGATGGCCTTTTGCCAAAATGCAAGTTTTACAATGAAGTTTGATTCAACAAACTTGGAAAACAAATATGGAAATAAAAGTTTCATATAACCAAAAGAAGCATGCCCTAATCTTCTATGTCATAGCCAAATTTTCTTCATCCTCATAGACTCGTCTCCTCGCACATGATGTGCGTGACTCAATCTCTTACTATCGGCTTCTGTCAAGTCCAGATAATACAACTTTCTCTTCCTAGTACCATATCCAATCATGGCCCTGGTGAGAAGATCCTGAAACAAACAATGCAATGACCAAAAACACATAGTATAATTAAGGGAATCAATGCTTTGAAGAACAAATAATAAGTCATAGTCGAGTTAATGGACAACTAAGACATGATCAAGACTTAATGTAGATGTAAGGGATAAAGACCCTTCTCCCATAACTTGGGAGGTGGTTCCATTGGCATTGGTAATATGTGTTTGGCTTGATGGTTTTGTGGAGTGCAACTCAATAAAATTAGATGTCATGTGATCAGTAGCGTCAGTGTCAATAATCCATGATCTATTACAAGTAAGTGAAGATGTGTAAGAGGTACCTAAGGTGGCCAAGGCCTTGAAGCCAGATGTACCTAATGGAGGTTTTGATGCAGTCTCTTGGGATGACTCATCGGATGCAAATGAGGCTCTAGTCAAATCCTTCTTTCTCTCTTTGTGAAACCATCCTTCTATATAACCAATAATCTCATAACAACCCTTAATTGTATGGTTGTCTAAACCACATTTGGTACACTTCATTGGAGGCCGACTACCAGTAGGGTTGGCACTGTGATTGTTCGGCCGAGATTGCTTGGACCTGGCAGCAGCCAAGGCTGTGGCGTCGGAGGTTACACTAGCTTCAGACATGGTTCCTTGTCGGTTACTCTCTCTTTTAATATGTGCATATGTTGCCTCAAGTTCAGGTTTAGGCTCCATCCTCAAAATCTCTCCTCAAATTTGATCAAAATTATTGTCCAAACCTACAAGAAATATATAAATTCGGAGACGATCAATCTCTTTGCGTCTAGTTTCAATGTCTTTTGGATGCTCCATATTGCTTGGACTTAATTGATCAAGCTCTTGAAAAATCTCAGTGAACTCACTGTAATATTTAGCAACTGATGCACCATTCTGCTTCATTGTGAATGACCTTCTGTGAATGTCATAAATCGTGGCTTCATCAGCACCATCTGAATAGGTTTGCTTGATTGCATCTTAGACTTGCTTTGCTGTGTCAAAACGGATAAACAGTTTAATTTACTAAGGTTGCATTGCCTCGAATAACCAACTCTTGACTTGGTAATCCGATGCACCATTTATTAAATGTGGAATTTGTGGTTGCAGGCTGGGCAATATCACAAGTCAAGTGGCCATGTTTTTCTCGCCCAACTTTCTTCATCTCTATGACTGGATGCCATAGAGAATAATTATTCTCATCTAGTTTGATTCTTGCTGAGAAGTTGGAGGTGTCACTCTGCAAAGTGACGATTTGTGTGGTAGTGTTGAAGCCTCGTGACACCAAGGATTGGTGTTTGTTGATCCATCATCGTTGGCTATGATATTGGCTTACAAGTAATGAGAAAAAGACAAACAAAAAAAATATTGGGCTGAGGGAAAAGCAAAGAGAACGGTGGAAATTGATTTGCAAAGGATGAGAATAAAACAAAAAAGTGATTTGACTAGAGGGAAGGTAAAATCAAATTGGTTTGTGATATGGAATATGGGCTGGTACTGTGTTGTCTACTTGTTGAATGACGTGAACAATGATCTGAATGTTTAGAGTCGAATTGGTTTGTGATATGGAATATGGGCTGGTACTGTGTTGTCTACTTGTTGAATGACGTGAGCAATGATCTAAATGTTTAGAGTGAAGGTTTTTGTTGGGTTTGTATGACGGTTGCTGCTGCAAAAGTGATTCTTAGGGTTAGGTCAAGAGACAGTCATGATCGACTACTCTAATACCATCTCAGATTGGGTGAAATAATATTTCATTGATATGCCAATGTACAACAATAGGAAGAATATATATATATATAGGGACTAGGAAACTATTCTAAAAATGTAATTATGAGCCTATAATCTTGTAGAATCAAATAGTTGACTTAGAATAATTAAGAATGTACAGCGCATTAGACACTCCCCCTCAAGTTAGAGCATGTATGTCGTCAATGTCCAACTTGCTAAGTGAACTGTGAAATACTCTGCATGTGACTACTTTGATGAGGACATCTACAAGTTGATCTTTGGATTTAACAAATGGTACCTCAATGATCTTTGCCTCGAGTTTCTCCATGATGAAATATCTGTCAACTTCAACAGTTTTCTCAAACACCTCCCTCTTTTCTCATTGGTGGTAAGCAAAAGTGGTGTCCTACTTCTCAAAATTGATAGAAGATTACTTGCTGAAGGACTTGAAATTATTAACCCCAACACTCGAACTCATATATCCATTCCCAAATTCATTTGTCCACCGACCAAACGCAGCCTAATAATGAAAAAGGTTAGTAAAACTTGCACTTCACCGATTTGAGTTAGAGACGCAAGCTCCGAGTCGTCTGGCCTTAATTTTACTTTTCCAAACTAAATGAAAGTTGACATAACCAGTACAACCATGTGAGCTTCAAATGATTAATGTTTCATGGACTAAGATAAAGTCAACAATAGTGGTCATGTATCCTAAGGACGACGGTATTATCTTCAATAGGAAATGAATCTGATTATATATTTATATTGCTGCCAGCCATTGTCACGGAATAATAGCCTTACACGTTATGCTTGATATTATGCTGATAAACACTGTTTTATTAATTCAGACCAAAAACATAAAATTTAAATTTAAAAAAACAGTATTTTATTACCAACTTGCGCAAGTTTGGCACCAATTAGTGACGTAGGGATGTTGGATGTACTGTCCTCGTCTATTAATTAATTATAAGTAGAATTGGATGTGTGTAACTAAGGCTTTTGTCAACAAGCATTTTATGGGTTATAAAAACAATATTTTTTAATTTTAAAAATATTTTTTTAATTTGATTGATATCTAAGAACGATTGCAGCACAACTAGTAGCCTATAATTGACCCTTTTTTTTTCTTTTTCTAAATTTGACTTTATTAATTTTATGGCATTATTCAAATTAATATCAATCCACTTGGGTACTTTACTCAAATTGATATCGGAATTATTTACTTCGTTTTTTTATAATAATTAAAATTATATAAATAAAATAAAAAAATAAAAACTTATTTCCACTTTCTCCATCAACCAGCTGTCCAAACCAGCCTAAAATGCAATTTCTTTTTTTAAAGAAACCAATAAAATTTCTCTCAAAAAAAAAGGAACCAATAACCAATAAAATTTTATTGAAAGAGGAAGTAACCAATACAAGGCAACTTTAGATTAAGGCTTAGAGTATTAAGGAAGCATCTCTACATATAAGGGTTCGTTCGTCAGTCTCAAGTAATCTACCCTCTTTCTCGAAAGCGATTTAGAGTAATTGCATGGTATAGTACTGAAATATGGAATTAAAAAATGGCATACCAACAAACAAGTGGTAGTGGATCTCCACATTTTTTAATTGGGTTTGTGGATAAATTTCCATATTCAATGTACATTCTTGTCTTTCTCATGAAATTCTAGCAAGTCTTAAACTCTAATGTTTCCTTTTTATCATAACCAAATAATTGTCATACAATTTCATGAACTTCTCATACCCTTTCCAACCCTACCATACAAATTTGTATCTCTTTATAACTTGCTCTCCATTTGCCGAAACATCATGCTATATATATATTTTGCCTCGCTTCAACCTCTGTCTCACTCAATTCACTACTAAAATTGCTCTATCATCATGTCATTGGTTGCTAGAATGAATTCAAAAGAAATGGAATCACAGCTGCAATGGAAAGGCACAAATAAGAAAGAAAATATAGACTCGAGAGCTAGTAGGTAAAATGTACATAATTAAAAATTGACGTAGCATATTAAAAATTGACATATCATATAATTAGTAAAAATCTATTACTTCGGGGAATGGACATTCTATTTCTATAGGAATATCCATTCCTTTAATATTGTTTTCTTAATGAAATGTGTATTCACATTTATTCTAGGTTCATTTCTAGAAGCAAATGTCACTGTCAAATTATATATATTGCAAATCTTATAGAGTGAACTTGAGATCTCTACTCTCTCGCTTATTTTTGGTTCAAGTAGCTTCTATTTCTTCAGGTGACTAAACATAGACCATCGCTTGTATTAAAAAAGAAAAAAAGCATAATTTATTCGAATAATATAAACGGCTTCTCTTTTAGACAATGTAAGAACGTTATGTAGTATATGCCATGGTACAAACTTACGCGCTCCCCATCCCCCAAAATATTTCCGAAACCCTCATAGCCTTAGTATATTATAACACGATGCAGAAAAGTTTCACTCATGAAACCCAATCTTGTATATGCCAAAATACATAATTGGTCCACATTTAACGGCTTGAACTCATATAATTATGAGAACACAAGACGACATGCTAGGAGCTTTTAAAATAAATAAATTCTCATCCTAATATTCACGTTCATAAACAGTGTGCCCGTGCTCAAGTTGATGATAACTTTCTTTTTTCTTTTCATTTGTTTTGGATGAGGACGAGGGATTTTGAGGGTGGTTGGGAATTAACATGCATTTGAGTTGGCATATGGGTTTGGAGTCACATTGCCACCTATCTAAAGATCCAAATTGTTCCAAGATTAATTAAAATGAATAAGGTGTCCTTTTAGTTGTCACCTTTTAGATGTCCAAATGCCTATGTATTTTTCGGCTGTCATGATCCTTCAAACCCTGAAGACATAAAGAAATATTTATCCAAGTTTCTTCCTAGCTAGGGTCCAATCATTTTTGTGAAACCTATTAACCAATTTTGTGTAACTACTTTCCATGTGCTAGAACATGCCATAAAATAATGTCAGCTCTCTTCCACCCCTATCTCCAACCTCAGAAGAAACCTTATATATATAATATAGTTGCCAGAGTGTCTAAGCGAAGGTCCAAGGACCACTGTTCTTTATTTTTAACAGCACCACTTTTCCTATATGCTTTTGTTTATGTCAATCTTGTACAACCATATAGAATTATTGTATAAATAGGCAGCAAATTAAGCACCAACAGCAAATTAAAGAAAGAGACATGGAAGCTCGCAGTTGTATTGTTCTCTCAGCTTTTCTCATCCCTTTTCTGCTTGGAACAGCTTGTGCTCAACTTAGGACAGATTTCTATAAAGGCACATGTCCAAATGTTGAGTCCTTGGTCACCTCAGCTGTCAAAACCAAGTTCCAGCAGACCTTTGTGACTGTTCCAGCCACTCTAAGACTCTTCTTCCATGACTGCTTCGTTCGGGTTAGTAGCCAGTCCCATTCGAATTCTAACTTTCTGTTTTGATACAATTGTTTTAGGCTCATCAGCTTTCCAACCAAGTTGGTGCGTGGTTAATTTAATGTACTGGATTTATTGTTACAGGGTTGTGATGCTTCGGTGTTGGTTCAATCACCGACGAATCAGGCGGAGAAGGATCATCCCGATAACCTTTCGCTAGCTGGAGATGGATTTGACACAGTGATCAAAGCCAAGGCAGCGGTTGATAGTGACCCTAACTGCAGAAACAAAGTTTCATGTGCAGATATTCTTGCTCTGGCAACTAGAGATGTTGTAAACCTGGTATGGAAATTCTTTTTTTTCCCGTTAGTTTCTCTTTTCAATTTAGTCTTTGTTGCCATCAAAGTTGGACAGAAGCAAAGAAGCTTTTTGAATTTAAGCAGCCAATGACTGCGACATAAAGTTACGTCTGTAACTACCACCATTATGTAAATTATTTATATATATATATATATATATATTCGAATAATCCTTTATGTTTTGTTGTTTCATGCAGGCTGGGGGACCATCTTATACAGTTGAATTGGGGAGGCGTGATGGAAGGGTATCTACTATTGCCAGTGTTCAAAGACGTCTTCCTCACCCTACTTTCAATCTTGACCAGCTTAACACCATGTTTAGCTCTCATGGTCTCACCCAAACTGACATGATCGCATTATCAGGTAGTCTTTTTTTATAATTGGCTTACGATTCATACGGTTTTTAAGTTTACAATTGTTTGGTCCAAAATATCTAGGCATATTATATTGTCAAACTGTTAATTTTTGGTCTCATGAGAGAGCACTTCTATTATCCATGCATTCTTGAGGATTGTCTAGAGGTTTTTCTAACTTATATGCTCTTGTAGGTGCACACACACTTGGCTTCTCTCATTGCAACCGCTTCTCGAATCGAATCTACAACTTCAGCCCCGCAAAGCGTATTGATCCAACACTGAATTCAGCGTACGCATTGCAGCTCAGACAGATGTGCCCCGTTAACGTGGATCCAAGAATCGCCATTAACATGGACCCAACCACACCCCGGACATTTGACAATGTCTACTTCCAGAACCTTCAGCAAGGAAAGGGTCTGTTCACCTCTGATCAGATACTATTTACAGATACAAGATCACGGGCCACCATCAACACATTTGCATCAAGCAATGCAGCCTTTAACCAGGCTTTCGTGCAAGCCATGACCAAGTTAGGCAGAGTTGGGGTTCTGACTGGAAATCAAGGTGAAATTCGGAGTGATTGCACCCGTCCAAACTAGAACAATGGAGTACCATTAGGATAGCTTCATCTGGATTTTACCTCCATGCTATTTTTATAATGATTTAATTTTTTTCTGGACTTGTAAATTCTTGGAGTATCATAAATTGTTTGTATGATGCATGGTCAAGATGTTTGAGTTTCGTTCATTCGAAGACTATACGAATACAATCAGCACACCTCTGCTTAGTTGTGCAAGGAATGTTCAAGTCGCTCAAATAATACATTCTAGCAGTTGAATTAAACTGGAAGACTTGAACAAGTCTCATTAGAGCCATCCAAGTTTGAAGAGAATCAGTCGGATGATAAATTGATAATTAATTATATATTATAGAGGGACTAGTATGCAAATAAATATTTTGAGAAAAATATATGGATGACCATCCTCATTCACTTCCTTATCAAACCTGTTTCTCTGAATGATTGTTCTGACTGAAATTATATTGAACAACTAATGGACTGTGATATCCCATTTCCCATGCCCCATGCTGGCCTCTTTTCGCTATACATATATATATCTTAAAATCATCTTTTGTTGCTAGCTTAAGTGATTAAGAATGTTTACCCTGCACCCGAGTTCTATCTTCAAATCCTCCCTCCATCTTATATAAAAATAATAATAATTAATAATCTCTTTTTTGGCTGCCTTTTCTTCATCAATGGAGCTTTCATCACAATCTTGATCAACATTATAATTTCAAAATTAAATGAGTTTAAACACCAGTTGGTAACTGCCAAGACAATGACCACTTGCAACTTTAATTAAGTTGAAGGGACCCTTGCAACAGCAAAGACAGGGTTCTATTGATTGATCTACTCTTATTCTATTTACCTACAATTAAGCTGATTGATTGAATGGTCAATAGAATAAATTTAAGTGAGACTAGATCAATCAATTATCTTAATTGTATGTAAGTAAAATATGGATAGTTAAAGTAAAAACATATCGATCAACATGTTCCTATTGAAGATAATTAATCATCCTCTCTTTTCAGTCTCATCAACAATTTCAAGGACTCAATTGCTCAAAACTGGAGTTATTGTGTGGTGCAGGTGATCATATTGGTTAACATGAGCCATGAGTTTAGTATGGGCTTTCACATTGATGGCATGAGTTTGGGAAAGGACATGGCCATACCCGCTTCAAGGAGGCTACAATGAGGGGTAAGAGGGAGGGGTAATAATGAGGGGCCCTTAATAACCGTCTAATTAAGTGATGAGTTATTATTGGACTGCTAGATTGAACCCCCCAATATAACCCCTCAACATAGCCTACCTACTTAGATTCTTGACAATACGTCACTTTTGGTCCCTGTGGTTTGTCACTTTTACCACTAAGGTCCCTGTGGTTTCAATTTGAAGCAATTTAAGGACAATCCTCAATTTCTGTCAAATTCTTTTAACTTATGTTACTTATGGAGGGGTGATTTAGTCAACAAGTCATTAAAAAATTAATTCTTTTAAAAATAAACACTACAAAATGGAAAAATTAATAAATAAAAAATATATCTTCTTCTCCCCTCCCTAGAAGCCTTCGTCACTCTCTGTTGATAAATTATGAGCAATGTGGTATTTTGCTTGCACTCAATTTATTGGGCTAGACTTGGGACAGAGAGATAGATGGGGTGTCTTGAGAAGTTTTTGTGGTGGGAGGGTGGTAAGGGTTGGTTGCGGGGTGGGTGATATTGGGTAGTGGCTTGTTAGATGGTGGTAATGGTGGGAGGGGGAGGGCACGAGAGTTAAAAAGGAATGAATTTGTTTTATTTATTATTATTTTTTCTATTTTGTATTTGTTATTTTAAAAAGGAATGAATTTTTTAATAATTTGACCGAATTGCCCCCTCACAAGTAACAGTAGTTAAAAAAATTTAACAAAAATCCAGAGTTGTCCTTGAATTGCTTGAAATTGAAATCACAGGGACGAAAATGTTCAAATTGAAACCACAGGGACTTTAGTGGTAAAAGTGATAAATCACATGGACCAAAAATGACTTTTTGCCTAGATTCTTTGGATTGTTTATGGGCTTGGGCTCACCCGAGCACCCAAAAAAAAATTGAGAGTTCTCAAATTCCCAATTACCAATCCTGGTTTGCTTCATTGATTTAAGTGATTCTTAGCAAAAGCACCTCCCATGTGCTTCTCTATAAAATCATTTAAAACCACTTAAAGTAATTATTTGAAGAAGTGATTCTCCATATAAGTGATTTTTGACTTATCCAAATCACTCGCAAACAAGCCCTTAATGTGCTTTTAATTTAGCTTTTGCTAAATCTATAAAGATCATATTTCCGTTCTTCAGGACTTGCAAGCAAATCTGTAAAGATCATATTTCCAATGGGTTTCAGGTTTATTCACTCATTTTGTCTATAGGATAAGGGTAGGGATAAGGATTGCGTTGCTAGGGACACCAAATGTGCCACATTGTAACTCTTTGTGTAATTACCAAATCTGTCACATCATTAATATTTATTTTATTAAATTGCCATGTGTATTAAGGAGAGTATTTTTGTTCGCCACTTTAACCTAAGGTATATCCTTACCATCCTTGTCAACATTTGACATGTGTACATATGTATAACCATGGTTCCATAAATACAAGGAAAAAGTTAACCATAAGCCTATGGACACGTGTCAAGTATTAAGAATTGTGGTGAAGATACACCTTAAAATGGTGAGCAAAAATATTTCCTGTGTTAAGGGGTAATTAAGTTTTTTTCAACAAAAAATATATAATCTATTTATTTTATATATCTATCTATATATAAAGCACAAGGCAGAGAATGGTGAAACATTTAAAATACCAGAAAATGCCATTGGTTAATTCAAACATTAAAAATTGAAATTATTAATTAAATGATGATAATATGGTAACTAAAAACATTAAAATTAAAAACAAAATCATATAATAAGTCCTACTTTTATGGAACATAACTACCCATATTATCTTTCTTAATTCTAAAAATAAAATAAAAAATAAAACCAATTGACACATGCATGAGCATGTGACAACGGGCTAGTATATATAATGTAGGTATAAAGCCATTTAACATAAAATCGTGGGTCCAAGTTCTGTTGTTAACGCTTATTACTTGGACTTTTTTGGCTGCATGCCCTTGTGGGTCTAAGTTCTACAAGTTGCATTGTTTTTCGCCTTTAAAAATTAAATAAATAAATAAAAGAAAAGAAAAGAACATCACCATGTTATGTTACGGCCTTACCATTGTCACCATATTGCCTCGTCCTCCTCCGGCACCTCATCATTGGACCTAAAACCCAGTTTCCTCTCAGCACTTTCAATCAAGTTCTATCTGTTAATGAGAGGGGATGTTCACCGGATATGAATTGAAAATTTGCAGTTGGCTATGGTAGTGCTTCAATGAACATTAATTCCTTTCATTAAAAACAATGATTGTTACTCAATTACTTTGCAGCAAATTGTGAACCCAAGGAGAAGTATTTGCAAGAGATTTTGTATGTCGATTTCCATTATATTTTCTAAAGCATCAAATATTAAACTAGACCTAAATACATGGATAGGCATAAGATAGATGCCACCAAGGATAAAATTCTTTTGGACTTATTGAAGTACACAAGGTTGTACAGCTCAAATTCTTTTTCTTTTTTCTTTTCGTGGGTGACGAGAGGGATTAGAGGAAGCACAATGCAAAACGCTTGAAACCTGTCGGAGACTACAATTAAGGGTAATTCAACTTCAATCATACTATCATAGAAGATGCATTTTGTGGTAGTGTTCTGTTGGTGATTGGTCTGGGAAGTGCAAGATACTGAAGTCTTCCTTGTGCAAGAAGAAAAGATACAGCAATGTTCAACTAATAAGGCCAGCAAACCAAGTGAAAGGAAAAACTAGTTTCTATCATCTCACAGATGTAAGCTTACCAATCTTGAACTTAGGCAAGGAGCATTAGAATGCAGCAGCATAAGTAACAAAGAAACAATCTTGTGTTCAACAGAATTACGAACCGGAGACCATCAGTTACCTCTGGCCAAGCAGATCTTCTACTTATTTTGATGGATCAAGAAGAAATCAACAGACAATCTGTGCTGCATGTTTCGTTATTAATGGTAGAGGGGTGCTATATTCAATGGTTCAATAGGAATAGGAAGCAACTATGCTTCAATACTCCGCAAGAGCAGCATGGTGAATGGCGCCAAGGAGCCAATACAAAGACAAGGAATTAGCTATATAAAAAGTGATTTAAGAGATAAACTTCTAAGTCCAAAGGGTACATTGCTTTTATATAATTTTCTCTTGTCTCTCGGATAATGGGGGAGGCTATGAATCTTATGATGGATAAGGAAACAGGAGCAATAACAACAAAACAATGCATCTTTTTATATACTGAGAAAGAGGCATCATATGGATTAGCAGTCAAAGACAAATACCAGGTGACAAATTGGAATTTAACATGTTCTTAACTTGTCCCACCTTGGATTTACAGAAAATTAATATCTTGCAAGAGGCTCAATTATTGTCATTTCTACATTTCTATTGGCTTATCTGTGATGTATCTCTTTCCAAAGTAACTACGATAACTTACGAAAATTCTTGCCGTGAGTTAGTCATAATCATCACTTTTATGTGCTTCAAAGAACTTTAGAATTATTGTTTCTCTTTCATTCTCAGACCGAAAAAGGAATAGAAAATTCAGTCAAATGTCTAACTTCTTATAGTTGGAACTTCACCTTGTTCTGGACACTCTAGCAGGGTGGAGGCCACTTCCCTTCCCTCCATAAGCAACGTTTTCTTTGTTTGCATAGATGCGAAAGAAGATAATGAACCAATGGACAGAAAGACGGAGTGAAAAAAAAGGTTTGCAAATGTCCTATTTACACCGATGTAATGCGTGAGAATAGTATCTCAATTGTCCATTTATTAAGGTGACAACTTAATTAGAATTTCAATAATGTAGATTTGCCAAGAAACGCGCACGCAAATTGAAGTATTAGTCCTATTTGAGCTTTAAACCATGGAAAAGCCAATGTGGCTGCTTTCTTTCCTGGTCAAATGTTGCACTAGAGCTGCTCATGGGAGTTGTGGGATCACTGCAGTCTCCTCTATCTGATTTGAATGAGGCAGGCGAATCAAGTTCCTTTTCTTTATGGATCAGCTCAGCACATCCTAACTGAGGCTGGTAAGATTTTGATCTCTTCTTGTTCTTGCTGCTTCCAATGCTTAATGTAAGCTCCACTTCACTATCTTCATCACAGCCAGCTATACTCATATTTTTACTTTTGAAGGCCATGTGAGAGCTTGGCCCTGCTTGTTCTTGGTCAATTGTACTGACTCCTGTTGACATGTCTTCCTCGGCAGGCCTTTCAAGGTCAAATCCCCTTGACATTCTCAGGGTGTCTCCGGAGCAACTTCCACTGCCCTCTCTAGAGATCGGATCATCTCTCAACCTCTGAAGATGGAAATTATATCCAGAAGAAGCTTGAGTTGTTGAATGCTGCCAGTTAATCAACTGAGAATGGTTAATGTGATCTGCACTACTAGTCACCGGCCCCCAAAATCTGTTTCGTTTCATCTCTTTTTTCAGTTCATCCATTAACATCTTTTGTACACTGTACAGTCGGTGTAGCTCTCGAATCTGCAATATTTGGTTTTCAGTTAGCATGGCTGTCATCAGTTTCAAAGTACTGAATTTATTAGACATGAAAAACAATCCGATTGGACAAGTACAAGACTTGGGATCTAATAAGCAAAAAGGGTGTCTTTGAATTGTGTATTGGAATAATTTGACTGATTTGCTTATCCAGCAAGATATTGTTGGTTTCACTTAAAATTGGTCACTGTCATCATTTACTTAAGGGGTTAAATGAGAAGTTGATGATGTTGGTGAAGCAATAAAAGCCTGAGATCTGCAACAGGGACTTCCCAGCTGTACAGATATTATTTACATGGAGAAGCTACTTTCCATGAAACTCAGAAGAGTTCATGCTTCATGGAACATGGATGAACATACAATTATCTTAAAGCACAGAAACATAATATTCCTCATACCTGGTGTTTAAAGGTATCTTCATGCATCTGCATTGTCTTTTTTATGGTATCTATGTTGTGCTTGTCAAGCATCCTATCCATCGAGTTCCGAATTTTGTCCTCGGTTCTAGCCTTCTTATACTTCTCCTTCAGCCCACTTTTCTGAAAATAGTCCCAGTCATCCACGCGATGCACGGTTAAGCTGCTGCTATTTTTTGAGGTTCCTAATATATTGATGGCGTATTCAATTTTGGTTCCCATGCCTGAAGTAATATGCCAGTAAAAAAATGTTGGTAACTACAGAGAGACATATATTTTGAGGAAACACACAGAACTGTTGCTATTGTATAGTGAGAGCTACCACATTGGGCTGTCATTTGTTTTCAATTTTGACAGATAATGATTATCATTTTAGGATACTAATTATAATGTAAAAATTCATGGACAAAATAAAGCAAAAATCAGAAAGAACAAAAAAAATTACTGGCTTCAGTGGAGTAGGTGTGATATATAAAGGCACTAAGTAATGGTGGAAACATAGTCTAGTTGGACACCAAGTCTACCAATCCTACTACATCTAAGCACCAAGGAATAATTGAAAAGATCTGGCCATTTTTGAATTATCTTCAAATCCAATTCCTAGTTCTAACCCATCTAGGTAGTGGAAGTCATCTCTCAAATTCACTGACACTCTGCTTTATATACTACATTTTGCTCCATGATCTTATTGGTTCCCCTTTTGGTGTGCAAATGCAGGCCGCATTTAGGAATAGGATTAGTTTGCTACATGAAACAAAACAGCAAGTTTCAAGGTGTCGAATGAAGGATGAACAAAAGGAATGGCTCAGAATTGTGTCTCAGGAGGCCCGAAAGCGTAATCGGAAAGTTGCCAAACATAGTAGGAACAAAAAGAAAATGGGATGTGGGCAATAGTGAGACCAAATATGGAATGTGGTTGGTTTACCCTATTTTGATTTGTTAGTACATTTCTGCTGTTGTCATCACTGGCCATAACAGTCAGCCTTCATTTTGATGAAATTGCTCTCATGAAGTGTCCACTTCTTCCTGTTTCTTTTGAAAGTAAGCCTCTATGCTAAATCCACATGGTGAAATCAGACAAGAGGCATATAATTATTTCATGGAGATCACAAGTCACAGCATGAACAAAATAAAGCTAAAATGCATGAAATAAATATCAGTCAACTATAAATGATACTCAGGGAGAGACAGAGAGAGATTTGTCAATCTTTAGAAGAAGAAGAAAAAAGGATCTCTTTCACCTTCAAATGTTTTGGCAAATAGAGATATATCTCTATTTATGTACAGAAAACTAACTAATAATCAAGACTTGTGAGTTCCCAGAAGAGCAGAACTTCCAAAACTGGCAAAAACATAAATTTAAAAAAAAAGCAAGAAAATCAGCATCATGGGTTCATTACCATATTGTAATTAAACCTTGAAAACTTTCTGTACACAGTTCAGGTTTGGTACCTGAAGCAGAAACAGCAGAGGTGGAGATTCTCTAGCATGAGGCTCATTGAAAACTTTGCTTCTTCATGCCAAAACCAGCCTCATCCATAAGCTGCTATAATTGGCAATCCAAATCCCAATAAGTACAGAGAAAATTGGCTTATTCCAAGCATCCATCAATATCATCAGTCATTGATCTTCCGTACTAATTGGAGTGGACGGAGCAATCTAAGAAGTGCAGCTAGCAATAATTTAGAAGCCTAGTAGTCCTGGTGTGAACTGGGAGAAGATTCCTGGACACCTCTACACCAGCAAATCTCTTTGGCAGGGCAAGGCAGGCCAATATTAATTTTTCCCAGGCTCACTGATCTCTATACTTTAATTTAGGGAAACAACAAAGCAACAACCTCCCCTTTCTCACTCCTCTCACTAAATTAAAAAACTGTTAATCATGTTCACGGTCATGTTAATAATTCAGGTTTGACAGGCTGTGAAGTTAGGAGGCATGGAAAAAGTTAGACTATACCAATGTCTTGGTGTGCACAATATTCATATTTACATATAGAGAGAGAGAGACAGAGACAGAGAGACAGAGAGTGCTGTTAATTTGTTAAATATTAATTAATCATACATAGTATTGTTTGATGCTGCTGTATTTTAATTATATATTGAATTTGTACTTGTACATACTTGTGACGCATTCAATTGTAACATGGAGGAAGATCAAATTTGTGGGGCCCACAGAAGAGTGATATATAAAATAAAACCAAATGACAAGCCTAATACATGGGCCAAGGTAGGCCAGTGAACAAGATATTCCAGACAAAGTCTTACAGAACATCAAGATTTGCATGAACTTTGATGGAAAGCTGGTGCTTCCTTCCCAGAACAACACCATCTTATATGTCTTATTTTGTTATGCAAATTCAAAGATCTCTGTTTGATTATTATCTCCGTACTAAGACACCATATCTAGTCCAGGGTTGCAATTCAGATTTTCTAGATTGTACAAATGCTGGAGTTTTATAATTGTACTTCATAATTACTGTAAACTTTCTTCTCTGGCATGAGCAGTAAATTTTCTTCTTAGACGCCTGTATTAATCTTCATATTACCGTAAACTTGATATACGTTGTTGATCTATTCTCTGACAACTTAAATTTTTGAGTTCGTCTAACAGATGGTATCATCAAAGCTAACCCGTACAACTACTAAATTTAAGTTCGAACATTTACATCTTCCCTGACATGAGCCAAGTGGTAGTAACAGCACACCACATAATTCTTTTTTCTTCAAAAAAAAACAAGGCAGGATAAACTATTAAATCTAAACAGAAAATAAATAAATAAAATTGTGGAGACTATTCTAGTTAAACAGGTATCGGCAGCTACCACGAACACCCTTGGTTTAAGGTTGCATCTGAGTTAATGCACTGTGTATGGGACCATAAACTGAATTAATTAAACAAGCGAGCCATAGTTCCAAATTAACTTTTTGGATTCTTTAAGTAGGAAAGGATAGGGTAGAAAACAATCTAATCTTGTAGTCACAATCAAAACCAGAAAACCATATCCATGCACAGTACTAATAAAGGGTAATTTTCAGTGGTGCAGAAAGGATTAAGAAACTAAATCCATGATGTTTAAGTGTAACCTAAACACCACCGTAAGTAACCAATGCCCATCTCTCCTTGTGAACCCATCATTAAAGTAAGAAAATAATAATGATAAACTCTTATTCATTCCTTTAAAAGTAAGAAATAGATGGCATGGCCTAAAGATATCTGTACTTTTACTTATCTAACTGAGAGATTAATCTAAAAAATAATGGACCAATGTTTGAATGAGAGTGATTAAAAACCATATAGATAGAGATTAGTGGTGATAAGAGATGGAGGAAAGGGGAACTTGGCACACATCACTTTCAGCAAAAAGATGGAAGGGCCAAAAACATGGCTCTTCCAAGCACTTAAAAATCCAAGAGGCACCTTCAACTACAAGTTCCGATTCTGTGATATATATCACAACACGTCTCATGCCTTGAGAAGAAGTTAGGAGGACATTAATTAAATACATAATTTTCTTTTAAGTTTTTTTAATTGTAAATACAAGCATTAGTTTAAACTATAAGGAAGAAGGGATTTTACACACATACTACTATGATGTTATTAATATTCAAACCTAAAACCACTTATCTGTAAGTTAAAAAGCTTTTTCTTTTAAGTTTTAATTTGATCTTGATATCAATCTATGTATATAATAATATGTGGATGTGGATGTGGATGTGGATGTGGATGTGCCTTCTCTTTTCTTGTCTTGTACTTTGTTTATTGGCTTTCTGAATATCCTGTGGTAACATGGGTTTGGTCATCATCTGTGATTGACTGTGACCCCATTATTGCACTCATTTTCATAGAATTCATGCACGCGCCTGAACATGCACTACTTGCTCCCACACGAATGTGTCTTGCTCTTACCTTAATCCATCATGCGTGTGGGATATGTGTAAGTTCGGATCACAAGCTAACTCTTGGTCTAATGGTTTTTTTTTCCTTCAGAATATTGAAATAAATTTAAGTTTTGAATCTCTCTCCCCTTTCTCTTTGATATAAAAAGAAATTTGGACTTTCTTCTTATTTTCTATATACTTATTATGTACATGTCGAAAGGACTTATTAGGTTTTAGCTCAAGTTATTAGGAGCAATTACCTACGCATCTAAGGTTGTATGTTCGAATCTCTCCAACTCCATATCGAACAATTGAAGATGGTTATCGCGCAATTATCCCTCCAACTTCTTATATAATGTGCGTTTTGTATCGTTATTGTCAATTACTCGATAAACAGTTTTTAGTATATGATCAAAATTGAGGAAAACTATAAGTAGATTGAAGTTTTCTCAACGCATCCTTAAAGAGAAGAGGTCTTGCACAGAAAATTTCTAAAATCATATGTATATAATTATAACCTAATCGACAACTAGACAATATGACATGTTATACTATTTGATGAGAGATAAACATAGAAGTTGATGGAGAATATCTCATGCCCGGATGCTTCCCCAAGGAGAACAACTTTTACTTATATTTTAAATAGTTTTGTGCTTTATGTACCGGTGTCTTTGATCTGTAAGCTTACAATGCAGTGAGTGTTGTTCATTCTCTGCTTGGTCCGTAGTCCTACAAAGTTTCTTAAACAATCAATAAAATTACTGCGTAATCAAATGATACCAAACAATAAATAATTAATATATTATTGGTAAACTATTAATTTGTAAAAAAAAATCCAACCTGGGACGGCCACACTACGTGCATTATATATGGGCGGTTTTGGGTTGGCCACGTGAACCATCCACATGACACATAATATCATCGCATTTTAAATAAAAATAAATTCTAAGACCTATGTGAGAGAGAGAGAGAGAGAGAGAGAGAGAGAATATTGCAATCTATTTCCATTTTTCTTGGAGACGATGGTGTCATTTCCTAATTCCTAGCTAGCTCTCTAGATGTGTGATTTCATTATATTGGGAATCTAGTCCCTTTCGCTCCACTTGGCATGAAGCGCTGACTGTGTACACATTTCAGGGCTCATTGGTTGCTAACAAATTTGATTATTATTAAGAAAGAATCCAATTAACTTGACTTGCAACACTACTTTCCCTCAAATGTCATGTCAGTTGTTTTGTCGGTGTATGCGGACGTGAACACTGTGAAGGGAATGAACCCAAACCCCATACCTATTTTTAGTTTCTCCGATGTGTACGTGGATTAATGTTGTTCATTAGATATCGATTGCACTTTCGTCTCGTGACGGATTCAAGAATTTTCTTTCTAAGGTTAAGATGAAATCTCGAATGTTACTTTGTTTAGGGATTAAGGGCATTTAACGGACAAAATTAAGAATATACTAGTTGTACACACAGACTGATCCACAATTAGGTCAATGAGGTCAAACGACCTCATGGACTACATGAAAATAAGCTTGAAGGTCTTCTTAAGCTGACTGTGCGACCTCATATATGCCCTCCACCTATTTGCTATTTGGCCTGAACGAAATAGCTGCTGCGCGAGGAAGAATGTTGGGCAAAACGACGTCGGGTTTGGCTTATTGGGCCGGGCCGAAGTGGGCCTAATTTGTGTTTCCAATTTTTATTTTTATTTTTATTTTCCCGAGGAGCTTACCTTATTTCCATTTTCAGCATTTCAGTAAATGTCTTTAGCCTTTTACTTTCATTTTTATTTATTTATATATATTACTCCATTTACTTAAGTTTACAATATAAATAAGGAAGTACCCCCATTTGAATTCAAATAAAAATACTAGAAAATCAAATTCCCACCAAATCAAAATATGAAAAGTCAGCTTTAGTGCAAAATACTATTCAGGCTAAAAATGATGACTCATTAAGTCAATATATACTTAATACCAAATCCCATAAAATCAAGTTTTCTTATTTTATGTGTAAGGAATAAAAGCCGCCAAAAACTATCTTAACTTTTCTTATTCTGAAAAAAAATAAATTTCATACTTAGCCAATATTTCATACTAAAATCCCATAAAATTATCTAAAATTCACAATAAATGAATTAAAAATTGGTAAAATACAACAAAAATTCATATGAACTCCATTTGACATTCTCTTCACCATAAAGCTCCAATTAGGTTTATATATATACAATCTAAATATAAATATCAAATGGTGTAACATATAATCACAAAGTTGTCTGTGTGATGGTGGATAAGGTGTGGGAGATGGATGAAAGTGGCAAGGGTTGGGAACCCCTTGTGTGTGCGCTAAATTCTCCATTTCCTTTCATTTTTTAGCAAGAGACAAGGAAATATAATAAGTTATATATAATATAACTAACCCAATATGAATTATGAATGAACGTACTATAGTTTCATTTTTTGAAAAAATTTAGAAGTTTTGCACTATAACCCCATGAGGTAAGATCTCTGAATCTGTCACTGATTGTACACATCTGAGTTGGTGGTCCATCGAATCCATTGTTAAAGATAATTTGATTGATTGAGAACCGTAATGTGTATTGGTCCACTTAGTTGATCTTAGGTTGGAGAAAGCTCCATGGGTACTAGTACTAAATCAACGTCCATGATCGTGATACGAATTTTCATTTTGGGAAATCAAATTCTTGGCTGATAGTGGGGCTCTTGGTTCTTTTATTATGGCCACAGAATCACAGCATGCAGACCCACGATGGCAACTCCTATTGCAAAAGTAGACAATTTATTCTGTATTGACTTAAAACTGTAGAATCTTGGCTTTAGTACGTACAAAGAAAACAACATATACGCATGTACTATTTCAAGATGCTCAATCTTCACTTCACTCAAATCTATCTGGCTAGAGCTAATTAAGCTTGAGCTCAAGACAAGTTGGATCAGGCTGTGCTGAAGCTTGAATTAATATATGTTCCAAAATTTGAAAAGTACGTTTCGAGCTATTAACAGTTGTTGATTGACCACTTTAGAAAAAATACAAACACTCTAAGTTGGCATGTTGAGTCTCAACATTGATAAATTACTAGATCAATTTGGACTTTATAGCGTTGAGGTGTCGTGTGCTTCTTTCAGTCGTGATTATATACACTTTGATAATAACTTGATGATAGATGGACTAATTATGCGTATAGATAGTGAATTTTAAAGAAAATGACTAGAGTGGCTCTGGCCCCCTCATATTTTTATCTCTTCTCTATTATATTATATATAACATATAAAATTTGTAATAAACAACTTATAATTTAAGTTATAGTTTACTCTAAAACAAATTAGATATGACTAAATTATAAATATTTAGCTCTAAATATATAATTATTAAATACTTAAATATTTTATATATTTTATATATTTTATATACTTGTATTTTTTACTTCGGTCCCTTTAACTTTACGATTCTAGCTCTTCCACTGAAAGGAAGGTGAGGGATGGTACCTATGAACTGAATCATATTTCTTCTCCTCATGCATGAACCCTTATCTTGTTGTACAGCAGACACAACAAAGAAGATAAAATAAAATAAAAAAAGTTCTGGTGATGGTGATGGCATCTTGAAGTTATTTGATATGGATTGCCTGGAATAAGCACGCGTTGTACCCTATTTGAGGAACAAACCGTAATCTACTGGGCCCCACCACCTCCTCACCCTTATCGATCCTTCCTTGTGGTCTTTGCACTTTGCTATAACTTTCTCTGCTCGCTCTTACCGCGCAGACAATCCCAATTGATTCGAGCTAAGCTGCCTAACTTTTAGTTTTTAGACTCATATATAACTATTCAGCACATGCTACTTTTTACATATCCACAAGTCCTTGAAAACTGTGAATGTTTTTATAATGGAGGCAATTTATTTATTTATTTAACAAGAGGGCACAAATAATCTAGACATTTCCAATGGATTAGCTAAACATTTCCAATTTAGAGAAATGATAATCGTGATTAATTAGAATCTCTATTTACGATAGTGGAAGTGAGTGGGGCAATTGTCACTAATTTTCTCAAACAAGCACAATCTTTGTTGGCTTTGGTGTTATCCAAGAAATGGGATTGAGATATGAAATGTTAAGGCCAAAATCATGATTAATGAACTAGAAGTGAGTCATTCGCTAATTAAGCTCTGGTGTGTAGTTTGAGTGGTTACCTTTTTTTGTCACAGTTAGTTAACTACTAATTAAGTTATTGTTGGTTCAGTGAGCTTGTTGTTATGCCCTTGCAATTTTATTTTTTTAACTCTTTGAGCTTCAATTTTAGGCTTTTTATCACAAATGATCTCTGAGATTTATGAAATTATCACATTTCGTCCCTAACTTTTTTTGCGACACTAATGGTCCTTAAGGTTACCCTTCACACATCAAAATGGTCCCTGCCGTTAGCTTTCGTCAAATTTTTTGTTAAATTGCTAACGTGACATATGTGTGAAGCCCACACATCCAATCATATAGAGCCACATAATTTTATAATATATTTTTATAAGAGTTAGTTAGCAAGTGTGATTGTTGGTAAAATTAACTAATTAAGTCCGTAAGTCTAAAGTTTTGGAGGTAACTCAAATAGTGAGAGAGTGACGAAATGAGTTAGAATTATAATAGGTGAAAATGTTTCGTTCAATGTTTTAAAAAAAAATCAGTAATAAAGGAACTAGTTTGATTGTGGCCAAATGAAGATAAACACCTCAGAATTATTCATGACTATTTTTTCCAAAGGGAAGATATAATGTCTAAAGAGACCTTTGATGGAGAAATTATAGAATGATATGGTATTACCACGTCAGCTGGTGATACTTCCATTCAAAATGCGCCATGTATACTATTTTTTAAAGAAAAATTAACTATTTATACAGCTGGATTTAAAAATCTAATTTTATAATTTAAAACCATAAAAAAAAACTAAAATAAAAAAAAACTCATTAATAATAAAATTCCCAACAACCACTTCCCTGAGCTCACCGACCAAGCCTTCGCCTGCCCACTTTATGCCATGGCTCTGGTTGTTCTTTCATTTTGCCAATCTCTCTCTCTTGCTCCCTTTGCATCCCTCCTCTATTATGGATTTAGGGTTCATGGAATTTTCTCTCTATGATAGCTTTAAGATTCAAGAAATTTAGACTGAAGATTTGTTGGGGGTGGGTTTATGGTCTTTGAGAAATTATTTAATTTCATACGCGAAAGTCAAGAAGTCTAAAAGTTTTTGAGGAATTTGATAAGCTTCCAAAGTCCTACAAGGTATATGGCCGTTGAGATTATTGACAAGAAAAGCAAATTTTATAGTAGGTGAATAGGAATCCAATCTTGGTTGCATAGCTTTCTATGTATCAATAGCCGAATCAATTTTTTTTCTTCTAATGATTGTGAAAGTGGAATCATCTATGCGTTGGGGTTTCATCAAATTCACACAGAGAATGAGGGCAGTAGTCATGGAAGACAGTGGTGGGGGATCACTGTCGATGAAGCAGGTGGTTTTTGGGTTTTTTTATTTTTAAATTTTTTAAAAAATCATTAAAAATAAAAATAAAAATACATGCGGTGAATTTCGAATGAAAGTATCACCAGCTGACTAGTGATACCATATTATTCTATAATTTCTCCTTTTGATGTAACAACTTGAATACATGTGAAAATTATTACACCACTTATGAAGTTTTCAAGCTGTGAACAACTGTTAGTAAAGTCATCCTTACAGATATTCCCAAAGTCTCTCTCAACACATATAAATCAGATTTGAAGATTTTAGATGTTTCTAGTGGTTTAGACTAATTGGACAACATCACTTGTGGAACAAAATTACAAATACAACGTCATTTGGGGGGTGAGGGTGGGTGGCGTCCGCGATGGTGATGGTGGCAGTGGTGGAATTGACGGTGGGGATGGTAGTAGCGGTGGCCAATAGCAACAAAATATGTCTTGTCTTGATCCATAGATTTACCAACTTTTGCGGCAATTAATTTTCATATTATCATGACATGTATATATATATATATATATATATATATTCACAACAAATAAGTTATTACTCATCTTTTGGATGTAGAAAATAGATATCCATTGGAGCAACGAAGAATTTTATTAGAATTTGATGATAATTAAATTACAAAATTACAAAATTACAAAATTATAAATAAAATGTTAATAAATGTGTCATGGACCACAGTGATATCTCTGAGAATTGATATGGGTGGGATAGTTGGCAAAATAGACACATGTCACTCACCCAACCTTGTAACTTGTTTGGGTTTGTTATCAGCTTATCATGTCGTTTTTCTTTCCAAGTGGGGAAGATCTAATGGTCACTTTGTGATTTGACCTGTTGGGGGGACTAAATTGTTTGATTCTTCAGTCGTCAATTCTTTCATGTCATCACTCATGAATGCTTTATTTCGAAACAAGAATATTAATTTTACTGAACAAATTTCAGTCGTTGATTTGCTCTACCACCTTTTTTCTGTAATCAAATCATGCAAGTGGGAGCAGCCGAATTGGGTCATGACTCTTGAGGAACATTATGAATTCATTGAATTCTATAGGTATCTTTCCTTGACTTCTATTAATCTCATCTCCCTCAAAAAGAGAATTTGTTTAAAAGAACAAAGAGAACATATCATTTCCATTTTTCCAGCAAAAACTTCGTACATGGTACAAATGCAACTGCTTATACAAGTGTGACATCAAGATAAAACGTTTTTGGATGCTCTCTCGCACGTGAGGAGAGCCACGGAAAAAAAATATTCAAAGCCTAGGGTTTTGCACCATTAGGGTTTGGTCCTCTCCTTTCTTAGTTTTCGGCTCCTGCTGTTGATCCTTAGTTGTCTCTAGCTATGTGTGCCTCTGTTGTATCAGATCCCGTTGCTCTCGGTCATCGCCTTGGCTGGTGTGGTCTGCGTGTAAGTCTAAATAGATATAACATGAAATACACTAACTAACCTGTTTCAGACATGATCAGTGGCGGACCCAGACTTTCGTTTATTTGGGGCTTTAAAGAAATTTAATCATTATATAATCAAACTTTGAATATTAATAGCATTGTTTAATAAGTAAATTTACAATTGTCCTCGACGACTTTTCATATTCTGAAAACGTTGCATAATAAGCTCATTATCAATACTATTAAATATGTCTTTTTCAAGATATACTACCAAGCAATCATTTATCCATTGGTCTCCCATTCGATTACGCTTTCTGTTCTTCACAATGTTCATAGAAGAGAATGCCCTTTCTACTGAAGTTGTTGCAACTGGAAGTGTTAACGCCAATTTTATGAGAAGATAAACTAGTGGATATGTCTTGTCCTTTTTTGTCTCAACTAGTTTTTTTGCAAGAGTAGCAATACCTTGTAATTCTGAAAAGTTGGTGTTGGAATGCATATCATCAATATAAGCCCGGATCTCTCTAACCATTTTGTTCTTATGCCTATCATCCAGCTCTTTGAGGTTTTACATAAGAAAAAGGGTCATGGCACGCTAAAAAAAGAAGAGGAGAGTTTAATGAGTGCATCTAATAAAACCAATGTGAAGCGTAAGCAACTAGAAAATGTGGTTACAGGTAGTGATTTAATGGTGCTGGGTGTGAATTACGTTGGTAATAAAATACTATGTAATGGCGCTTGTTCTGATAAGGCCAATGAGACCAATCTTGTGGGGTATACTAAGGGTCTACCTTAGTGTGCAGCTGGAGTGTTCGTGGGCTTGGCATCCAACGAATGCTTTGTTTCCTGAAGCCTTCTTTAGGTTAAGAGGCCAACGTGGGGTTTTGTTTTGTGTGGTGTTTCTTTGTTGTCAATCTTTCTACATCCTTCTACAGTTATGTACTGCTCAACGGACTATGTTTTCTTTCATAGGAGTTTTCCTCTAATAGTGTTAGGTTGCGACAGTGTGTTTTCATAGGGGTTTTCTTTGATTTAGTTTTTATGTTTTGCTAGCATTTTTGTTTTCGCCGCCTGTTGTGTTGATCCTTTGCAACTATTCTCTGCTCTGCGCATCCCGAATAACTATGCTTGGCTATAGGAGGTTTTTCTTTGTCAGGGTCTGCGTTGAGTTGGTGTGCTTTTTTGGGGTCCTCTTTGATGTCGCCTCTGTGCGCTCTCTTGTGCCTTTGAACATTGGTGTGCTATGTAGTCAGTGTGGTGTATAAAGGACTATGAGTTCTCATAGAAGGTTTCTTTTGACAGTTGGAATGTGTTGCGATTCTCTACTGTGGGTCTATTGTGTTAGTATCTAGTTAGGGTTTTTCTTTTTCTATATTTGTTTTTATAGTGGTCCAATGTGGCTTGGGTTGGACTCTCTTGTTTATCCATAGCCGTTACAGTCGTTTCATGAGATGATATATAGCTAATAGGTTGAGTAAACCCCAAAATTAACAGAAGTCTACTAGATGCATATATCAAACTAAATTATAAAGGAGGCCAAAGAAGAAAAGAGCCTTGTACAACATATTAATATATATAATTTATTTGGCATTTTAATTGCATTGTACTTGTTTTTGTTTATCTTATCAATAAAATATTATCGCTTTTTTATTAAAAAAAATAATTTATTTGAAGTTTGTAGCTCTAAGTGATAGAGAAAAATAAACGTATAATCGTTTTGAAATATCATTTTATAATTGAAAATTAGAATTTCTTTTCGTTGTCTTGAGCATTATTATCATAGTTTTAATCCCTTGAGATTGGGAAAATAAAATCAATGACATCATCACGCATCTTCTTCATACTTTGCCACCCATGACCTAACTTACATAAGAGAATTAGAAAATGAAAAATATTGTCCCTCTGGAAGGAAAGATTCTGATAAGCTTCATTCTTTAAACAGTAATGTCTTTTGGCTCATGTTCTGATCTTCACATAAAAATCAAAGAAAAAGAAATATATCTCTTGCCCCCAGTTCAGCTAGCTCTCACATTCAATGCATCAGATTCTGGGATGACATCTCAACAAATAATCAAAACAAATATTAAAATAGAGAGAGAGAGAGAGAGAGAGAGAGAGAGGATTGGGTTTTAAAAAGGACGAAAGGAATCTCTCTAGTTTCGGGCCAAGGCTTATCTACTCTGGATCCAATACGTTCTCTCATTTTCATATGATATCTTCTCATCACACGTTGTTGTAATGCTCATATATTATTGTTATTATTTCCTCTCTTTCTGGTTTATCTTGGCTCCTCAATTATTGATGTCAACATTATTTATTCTCACAACAAAGTTTTGAAAGCAAGATCATCATTTGAACAGAGCAGATTGGCATTCACAAATACATTATCCTTTTCTTTTTCCCCTTCAGTTGTCTTTTTGGACTCTGGCATTTATATTAACTTGCATTGTTTAGTTTTGCATTAGTTGTTTAAATTAGCTGAAATATTAATCCTCCATAAAAGTAGGTGTGTGTGTGTGAGTGTTCATAATCACATGGAAGAAAGGAACATACATTGGCAGGTTTGCATAAAGAATTGTGGAAGGGAACAGACAAGGATCTCCAGCCTGACAGCATTGCTCCAAGGGGATCTGTACTTCTGGGAATTATATATTTATGTAAATAATTTTGGACAATGGAGGGTAAGGGTGTCCATGTGTTTGATGGGTAATGCATGACCAATTTGATGGCGATTTGGTGCATGAATATTTTATCTAGCAACATATTCATTTGATTAAAAAAGATTTGATTTAAAGTTTTGATGCCTTCAATTATATTCCATCGTCATTTATGAATTTCCTGTGAACGGAACTCCTATGTTTGTGGGAGATGGAAATGGAAGATTCTCATTCAGAGACGGACTCAAGATTTCAAAATGGAATGTGCTAAATTTACCTTACTTACAAAACCTAATAAGAAGACAAAAACCTAATTGCAAATCCCTAATTGATAATTCATACCACTGAATTGAAAATCCCTAATTTATATTTCATGAACCTTAAAAAATTCCCAAATTTTAGTAACTACAAATTGAGGAAAGAAAATTTTAAGATTCCACCAATAAAATAGATTTTTCGCTAACATTCCACCAATAAAATATGACCCACCAAGAGAATTGAACACGGTGAAGGGCTAATGCGTGAAGTGGGATAGGCTGTAGGGTGGGCTACAAGTGACTTTGGGCTGAAAAATAATAAAAGCCACCTAGGCTATAGCCCAGGTTAGCCTGTGATTGGGTCCGTCTCTGTTCTCATTACAGAGTGGAAACACTGGAGAATAAAGATGAGAAATACATTTTTTTTTTCCCATTTCCATGTTTGCTTTGCACAATATTATATATGAAATGTAGAACATGTAGTTCCAAGAAAGTGTCTGAAATGTTTTCCCAGGTGGAGGGAAAATTGCAAATGGGAGAAAAATGGTATGAGAATTTCATGTGGGTATGAAATTCGCTCTTACATGGAGAGTTCATACTAATGTGTTAAGTATTACGTTTTCAAGTATGTACTTACCAAATATAAAAATACAATTTCATACCACTTTTCAAACTTTCAAACCTTGAACCGATGTGTAACTCAAAATTATGATATTGAACAATATATATGATGAAGACTTCTTGTTGAAGTTGGAAACTTCCCTGCATATATCTTGGAAGGGCACATTACAGATATCAAGATAAGACTCAAATTGGAGAATCTGTCCCCATATAAGATCACAAATATTAACACTCTCACATCACAGAATATAAGCACCAAAACAGCAGAGCGCCAAACGATAAAACAAGAGACACCACATCAAACCCGAACCACCCTACATACAAACTCAATAAAACCCAAACCATAAAAGCAGAATTGTATTAAGGGAATGATCTGGCCCAATATAAGAGCTATAAACTTGAGCCCAAACCCAGCAGAAGTACCTCATTATCTGAGCTGCCCATTATCATCTTGGCCTTGTCCACATAAGATTTATGAAAAATATAGCAACGCAGTTCAAATTCCTATCCACAGAATATCTGCAACAACAGAATTTGCACTTGTCTACCATCAACAGCCAATCAAATAATGCTTCCTATCAAAATTCCCACCATTACTTTCTCCAACCAGCACAGAACACAAACAAAAACAACAACAACAAAACTAAAAAACAATTGTTTCTGGGTTTACTTTAGAGAAGAGAGAAACACAAGGCTCCTCCTACTTGGCACAATTGGCCTAGTCAGTGCCACACTCTCATTCAATGGTGGGTGCGTTCTCAGCCCAAACCCAAGGTCTCAAGCCAACAACACCACCAGCAACTACTGCTCTGTTCAACCCATCTCTCTCATCACCATCTGAATTGCTTTCAACTTCTCATCTATCACTCTTCAAGGTGCTACTCAGTTTTACACTCATTTTCATTTTCTGTACTTTTGGTGATGGGGTTTTGCTTTATAGCTTATTTCTTACTTTTGGATTTTTTTTTCCTTTCTAGAACTCCACTTCAATTGCCTGTGGATTTTCTTCAAAGCAAGCTTCTTTTCTCAGAGGTCAATTCTGTAGCAGACACTTTCTTGGGTTTGATTACAATCTTGCTCGAAGAAAACAAGCAGGTATCTATGAGAATTTATCAATTTCTATTATTGTCTTGTTTATGAGGCAATTACTCCTTCCACCCTTATAATTTGAATCAAAATGTAATTTAGCTTAGCTTCTAAAGTTTCAATTTGATCAATGTATGTAGTAACTATTCATGTTTTTCGCTACAGTTAAGTCTATTCATTAAACATTGTTTTAATCAATGGGGAAGGGAGATTCAAACTTCGGAGATCTTCCAACATTGGAAAGAGAAATACCATTAGACTAATAGCTAGTTTGTTGTTCTATTCATTATACCTACTATAAAACAATTGTTTGCCCACATCCTAACAACTTCAACTTTTGAGAATAGTGGTAAACGAACAAAATTAATCACATTATTTGGTAACATAGTAGGAGATCCTGAGTTAAACTTGCTATTACATCCTTAGAATTAAGTCAAATTCCATGTGTTGGTTCTAACGGTGAAGAGAAACTTACATGTGAGGGAGAGTTTAAAATAAAAGAATAATTATGTCTGCATCCTGATACCTTAAGCTTTTGGGATGGATATCGAATGATATCCACGTGGCTGCCGTTGGTCCATTTTAAGTTTATGCGGCCACCATTTGAGCCATTTTTAGGGTAGAATTCAAATGAAACTTATTTCATGCTCAAAATATCCAACTATGGTCGCATAAACTTAAACGGGTCAAATGGAGCCATGTTGGCTCAATGGTGGTCACATGGAAAATGTGAAAACATTAGGATACACTTTGACAAATTTAAATTTAGCTTAAATTATAGGAATGGATTTACCCTTATCTATTTAAATAACATTACAATGTTGCCAACTGGTGTGGTTTGTTTACCTTTCATCTCATTAGGAATTCAAGATTCTTCATAAACAATTGCAAGAGCACTATGTATCATTGCTTGAATCAGATATGGCTTCTTACAACATCAAACATAACATTTAGGTTTTAACACTCTGTTCTCCACCTCATTTGTCCAACAAATAATGGTGCTTCAGTAAAGTCTTATAGCTGCATTTGATTCAAGCATTCAAAATCATGGGATTTAAATTTAGTACTTGTATATATTACCAGGAGGAACATTTAAGTTGCAAAAGTAAAATGATAGAGAATAAAGCTCTTGCTCTCATTTGGGAATTTGTTTGAAATGCCTTTTCCACTTATTAATTTAAATCCTCCTCTGTTACATGTGCATGTATAGAAGTAGGTTGAATAAGCATTTATGTTGAAAGTGTCTTTGGGACAGTTTAGAAGTTTTTGTAGGTGTGTCTTGTCTATGAAGTCTTCCTTTCATTTTTGGTTTGTTATTAGTAGTAATTATGAGTCATCATGCTGTTATGTCAGTGAGGCAACTGACAACGGCGCAGATGCAGGGCAGGGAAGTAAGGGTCTTTGTTTTTATTGTGATGAAAACTACAGGCCTAGGCAAATGTCAAAGAAACTGTTCATGATTGCAGCATGCTTGGAGGGAGAGGACGGCGATAAGTCTACATGGAACAAGAAAATGGGTCTCCAAATATAACCCTTGACAACAAGGGCAACGTTACAAGGGAAGGAATTGTTCACACTATGTGATTGTGAATAGTTTCTTACAACGATGTCTTGCCTTGCATTTCTTCATCACAATTGAGACAACAATCCTTACTTCTCCTCTCCTGTATCTGTAATACTGTCATATGTCTCACTAGAAATTTTTCTGTGAACTTATTTGTTTTGCCCATCAGATTTGATGCAAGTGATGGCATCCATCTCTTGTTCACATCTAATTAGGATCTAATTAAATGAGTTTTCATATAGGATTGTGATTTTGATTTTACTTCTTTTGATTTCTTAACAATGCAGGGCATGTTGTTTCACCATGCTGCGTCCTTCCGTTAACTGAAGAAAATGTAGAGAAAGTCTTGGATGAGGTACGACCTGGCTTGATGGCTGATGGTGGGAATGTGGCACTACATGAGATAGATGGCCTTGTTGTGGTATTAAAACTGCAAGGAGCTTGTGGGTCATGTCCAAGCTCAACAATGACACTAAAGATGGGAATTGAGACCCGCCTGAGAGATAAAATACCCGAGATTATGGAAGTTGAACAGATTCTGGACAGAGAGACAGGTCTTGAGCTAAATGAGGAAAATGTAGAAAAGGTTAGACAAATCATCATCTCCAACTAAGTAAAATTTATTTATTTAATTTATACATCAGTTCTATGAAATTGTTTTACACTCTATTGTCATAGTGCTGATATGTCTCAAGTAATTAGTCTAAAGTTAAATGATATCATTACTCTTTACCAATTTCCATGTCGAAATGAAATTATAGGAACACTTTAAGTGATAAATTGAGGTCTATTTTGTGCAAAGTGAAATTGATTATTTTTATGATCGAGGGAGGCACTGCTCTCCAACTTCTGGTGAATAAGAAATATTGCAGAATGAATTATAAATCTCAAAAAACTCCATTTTGCTGCTACTATGGAGAAAAAAAAACCCTCATCAACAGTTGCAACTATGCAAGTTCCTGAACCAAGAATGGAACTTGGAAACTGCAGTGTAATTTTTACAGCTTATACAAATGTACTAGAAAATATTTGATTTTGGAATTCATCTGAACATCTTTTTTTCTTTTTTTTTCTTTTAATCTCTGTGTTTTATCATTTAGTACTGTCTTAGTAACAACAGCTGGTGATTCTAAAAGCAACAATTTTTCGATCAACTTTGTACAATTCTCTGTTTCAATGAAGCCTTAGTGCCTCCTTACCCACAAACTAGCTAATCTAGTAGAGTAGAGAACATGTTGAAGAGTCTGACTTTGGTTATCTCCTTAACCCTTTTATTACTTATTTCATTATATGGCATGCAATCTCATTGCTACTTTAAATATCTATGTGACATAATAAATTCATTTCCAGTTAGGGGTTTCGATAAACTTTCTTCATTTCATGTCATTATGACAACCTCATACATAATGAGTGCTCAACTTAACTCGATGGAGCTACATTCTTTTCCAGGTTCTTTCTGAGATTAGACCATATCTTGCCGGCACAGGAGGTGGGATCCTGGAGCTTGTACAGATCGATGACTACGTCGTCAAAGTACGGTTAAGTGGACCAGCAGCCGGGGTCATGACAGTTCGTGTTGCTCTAACACAAAAACTGAGGGAAAAAATACCCGTTATTGCAGCTGTTCAGTTGATAGAATGATAATATACCATCAAAAGTAAATCTATTGTGAATGTATGATGCAGAGAATGGAAAATTTGTTCGGCCAGTTTTTGTTGAATTATACTCATCAACGCCTGAAAATACATGGTTCCTCGTTACATTGCAAGCTTCTTTGTAACTTACACGAAAAACATTGCAAGTCTTCGATAACTTGTTTTCCACTTGTAGCGATTATGCCTCCCTTTCGTCCTGCTTTGATTAGCCAATTCCATTCATTGACTAATTATTTGATATTAAGTTAATTAATTAAAATAAAAAACACTCATGGTTAAACATAATTATTCGATTTCTTCCTTCCGTGCATTCGATTTCCCTCTTCCCTAATAGCGGTTGTATAAAAAAATTCAAATATTAACTTTCTAATGTTTCGTCTCGTCTCCTCTCCCCTCCCTTCCATCCCCTGCTTACTTAACACCTCAACCAACTCCTGCTCGCTAAACATCTCAATACACCAGCTTCCGGAGAATATTTTTTCCCGCACCACCAAAAACTAGTGTACCCTACCCTCTCCGCTCTCTCTTTCTTTTACTCGGAGTGGAATGATTAGATCATAAGTACATTATTTAATTGAATGTTTTTGTAGTGGAACTTTGCACAGTTATGTTACATTGCACGATGCTATTCTACAATAAAACAGGGTGGCTACTCAAAATGTCTTGTAGATACCAAAACAAAGCATATATTCTTCATTTAACCTCGTATATTCTTCAGTTGTCTGTTAATAGTAATCATCATCTTCTTCTTCGTCTCTTGATCCAGTGAATCTCCTTGCAACAGCAGCAACAGCACCAAGAAACGCAAAGAAAAATAAGAGTTGGAAACCACCACCAATGCTGACAGCAACACTAGGACCTGGGGCGAAAAATGAAAATGGTGACCAACCCCAGCCTCCAAAGAATGGTACTCCATAACCGTATCCATAACCACCAACTAAAGGCGGGGCTACTGGAGGATTGATATAAATATTGGTCCTACAAAAGAAACACAGATTAACATTCTTTAGAAATAAACTTAAAGCACATTACACAGGACTGTCATCAATCTAACAATAGTTCCATAGAACAAGTCATTTATGAAAACAAGTCTTCTTAAGGATACATGCATTGAGTGGTCATACATTCGTCCACAACTCATGAGAGGGTCCTGTAAGCTTGGTATACATTATTGTCGTATTCTCTAATGGATCTATTGGTTCTCTAACATGGTATCGAAGCCTTGTTTACAGCAGGTACTAGGTTCATGGTTGTCTTACAGGGAATACCACTATCATTCAAATTTCATAGTAAAAAGATTTGTTCATTTGGGAAAAAAAGAAAAACAACTGAACTAGAAAAGATTAAGAGCAGGCCCTTCTGATACAGGGATACATCAGTCCAGCAGTTAAAAGTTGTCTGAATGAAGCAACGAAGCGATCGAGAAAAAGAACTTGTTTCCTAATTGATCTATAGCTTAAGGTCACTAGAATTTGAAACTTCTATATATTCCTTTGAAAAAGAACAATATAAAGCAAAGTACCAATACATAAATCAACTTATGAATACAAAACTAGCTATTATAAAATTAGCACAAATGTTTTCAGGGGCAGACATTCCAGCTAAAAAAAAAAAAAAAAAAAAAAAAAAAAAAGCAAATTTGTTCAACAGCAGGAAGTAACCTTTTATCCCAAACCAACAATCCATTTCAATTATTGAATTGAAACAAGCCATTTCAATTATTGAATTGAAACAAGCAAATTCAAGCTTCTTAATACCTTGAATTATTGTTGATCCTAGGGGATGAAGACCGAGGAGGAGCCGAAGGCCGGAAGGCCTGGCCCCCGATTCTACCACCAGTCTTGGCAGCTGATGCATCATGAACTGGGCCCAATGTCAACACCCCAGCTGCCAGTGTCACCATTGCCAACTTCGCCAATTTGTTCTCATTCTTTCTAAGCAATCCATCATCGCTATATTAAACACAAGGGTATCCCAGAAACCAGTCACCACAAAAAGAATCACGCTTCAAAAAGAAAAAAACCAGTTCAAGAAACCAACCTATTAGATTAGTACCTGGAACAGCCTTTGTGGTCATCTGTTGATGAGTAGCTTCTTTTGCACGAGAGGGTAGTGTTAGCAGCAGAAGTGAGAATCTTGGTTTTGGGTTTGTGGGTTGGTGGTGTGAGAGCGTTGGCAAGAAAGCTCTGTTGGGATGAGGCCACTGAAGCTGCCATGCTTACTTCTTTATGAGTTTTGTGTTGATCTTTTCTCTAGTTGCTGCAAGACATGATGACACAAAAGCTTTTTCAGAATCATTTATGATTCTGAGGTTCCCACGTGTCGTGATATAAATCGTTGATACCACAAGTAATGTTAGATTTCTCACTAAATATGTTTTGGGCCTTCACCTACTGTATGTCAACTTAAGATTATAACCCATTCTGACCCAAAAACATAAGAAAATAAATAATAAGATGTGAACGTTGATGATACTATTAAATCTCAAGCCAACCCAAGATTCTGTCCACCCACAAACCACTTGAAAGTTGAAGGCCCATTGATAGATGCGGTTCTCACCTGATTTGGCATAGCCCACCAAGTTGGAGATGAGTGATCCCCAATCTAATGGCCCACGACATTGTCGATGTCAAAATAGAGAGTTCGAGTACCATTTGAGTAAATAATTTAGAAGTGCAATTATTGATGGAGGAGAAAGAGTGAAAGAAAGTGGTGGTAGTTATGGGAGAGCAAAAGAGATTGGTGGAAATTATTGATGAGAAAGAGAGAGATGAGGAAATTGTGGAAATACTTTTATTTTATCAAACTAAATTCTAATAACTTGTGTACCCTTATTATGTGTGTTTAATAAGGGAAAATTGATGAAATATGGATATAGGAACCTCCTCACGGCCTAGGTTCTTTCACTACCTCGGGGTCAAAGTTTTATGTGAGCGACCAAATGATGTGGAATGGGTAGAGATGAATATTGAAGGTGAAACGTAATGAAACAAAGAATAAGTGCGAAAAGTAAAGGTGCTTAAACTTAAATATAATTTAAAGACAAATGCGTAAAGTAAAGTGCGAAAGATAAATAACGTAAAGACGAGAATTAAAGTGAGATAAAATGAATCAAAGCAATAAATAAAGCAAGAACGAAATGAAAGCGATATGAACGATATAGTCAAATGAACTTGAAATTAAACTTAATTGAAGTGCGATAACAATGAAAAGTAAAGCAATTGAAATAAACTTGAATTTAAATGACAAGAAAATATAAATTGAACGAGAATTTAAACTTACACTAAGAAAAAGGAAGAACTCACTACATTAGGTGCATGAAAAAAGACGAAACCCTAAGGAATTCTCTCTAAAAAAAGCCTTAGGAACTTAGCTCCAGCCGTCGCCCCTCTTTGGGTGTGGTGGTCTTCTTCCCCACCCATCTCATCTCCTACCCTTCCCTCCCCTTTTCCTTCCTCTCTTTCTCTACCCTTCCCTCCCCTCCCCTCCCCTTTCGCCCTTCCTCTCCTCCGTGTCCCTCCACTCTCTTCCATGTCCCTCCCCCTCTCTCTCAGGGTTGTTTACCAACTTTTTGGCTGGATTTTTGCTTGGTTGCGTTGGTGATTTTGTTGCCGGCTTTTGTGGTATACTATCCTTGGAATCTTTCTTGCGTTTGGTGTTTACAGTTTCTTGAGTTGTAATAATTGCACCAACTCTTTGTGAGTTGAGTGTTTGTTTGTCGTGTAGTCTCTACTTGTAGTTTCCACTTTTGAGAGTTTAGAAGTTGTAGTTGTATTGGTAGTTTTAGGCACTGCTTTTCATGTATGTCTTGTTCAGGCTTGGGACTTTTATACCAAAATTTCTTTGGCCTTGTGGCTATTATTGGAGATACAATTTGTGCGCTTGATGTTGTTGGTGTGTTCCTATTTATCTGGATTAACTATGTGTGGTTACTATGCTTCCATCTATGGATTATCCCTTTATGGGTATTTGCACTCGCCCTTATGGTTTATGGTCTTTGTGTCTAATTTATGAATACAATTATCGCTTTTCTCTTAAAAACAGGTTTGAAAAACTTATTCTCTTAAATAATAATACCAATAGATGATAAATGGGCTTTCAACATATAATAATTATAGGAAAACATGTACAACTTTTTTTTTCTGTTCTCATAAATAGGCCAATGTGTAATTGGTGGCACCTTTCTAGGTGTTTGGTCCACAAATCCAAGCCCAATGCTCAATATTTCTCGAGCCTCTATATCTAGAGGTTGTACATTACTCACATTTCATTAAATATAGGTCATTGAAATAATCTAACCATCACAAAGGTCATTGGCAATACATAATACTTAGGGGATTGTATTCACTTAAGATTTTAAAAGATGTTAAAGAAGTTTAAAAGTCTAGGAGTATTCAATCATGACTTTATAGAAGTCTATAAAATTATGGGTGTATTCAATCCAGACTCTTTAAAATCCATTCAAATATGAATGTATTCAATCATGACTTTAAAAGACTCCGTAAAAGTTTGAGTGTATTAAAAAAAAATCGTTGACTTTAAAGGAAATACCAAAACTGGTGGATTTTGATTGATCCTAGACTAATTCTAGGCCATCACAAATCTTTGCTTCCCCTTAGAGATTTTGATAGATATATTGGTTCTTCTCAAGATATGATTTCACCACCTCTACTACCACCATCTTGTCATGACTTCACCACCACCACTTCTGCCACCATGTTACCACCACCACCGCCACCTTGCCATGGTCATTACCATCACCACAACCACACCCAGCATCACTAATAGGTTCATAAATATATTCATTTAGTCACCATTCTTACTTAGTTTTTGTAGGAGAATTTTCTTTAAAGAAGACTTATTAATTTATTTTTTCTATTTTCAGCTTTCTGGAGCACTTAATCGGTTTTCAGTGGAAATATGACTTTTTGGTGGAATTTATGTGCAAGGCCAATTGGAGAGTGAAGCTAAGACATTGAATATGCCTCTGTAATTTTTCTAGAATTTTTGGAGCAGCCAATTAGAGCAGTATTTCAAGACAGGGAAGCTTAAGGTGAAATTTGGAAGCATCTGGGTTACTGTGCCACAAATGATATTTTAAGGCCTTTCCGATTTTTTCTTGAGATGGGATACATATGGTTGGAAATATAGGACATAGAGCTTCAAGGTACATATTTATCCAGAATTTATTGAGAGGAGGAATGAGCCCAAAACGTTCCTACAAGCAAACTGCAGTGAAATAATCGTCAAACCGGGCTAGCAGCTGTGCAGTCAAGGAATATTAATATTTTTGATAGCTTTCGTTGAGAATTGGCAATAGGACCTTAGTCCATTGGAAATATCATCTTCTGGGCTTCAATTTTGTGTGGTCAAAGTCTTCATTTCGAGTTGGGAAGCCCAAGTTGTGATGCTTACAAGATTGCTTGGTCGTGCATGAGCTATGCATGCATTCTGCTTGTTAATGGATCATTTGATTCGTCCCCAAAAGAAGGAAGTGGGAAGAATTGGCTTTTATTTTGGCTTCTCACTTCCTTCTTTTGTGGATGAATCAAATGATCCATTAACAAGCATAATGCATGCATAGCTCATGCATGACCAAGCAATCTTGTAAGCATCACAACTTGGGCTTCCCAACTCGAAATGAAGACTTTGACCATACTAAATTGAAGCCCAGAAGATGATCTTTCCAATGGACTAAGGCCCTATTGCCAATTCTCAATGAAAGCTATTGTAAATATTAATATTCCTTGACTGCACAGCTGCTGGCCCGGTTTGACAATTACTTCACTGCAGTCTATTTGTAGACACATTTTGGGCTTGTTCCTCTTCTCAATAAATTTTGGACAAGTATGTACCTTGAAGCTCTATGTCTTATTTTTCTAACCATATGTAGCCCATCTCAAAGACAAATAAGAAAGGCCTCCAAATATCATTTTTGGCAAGTACGTAGATGTTTCCGAATTTCACCTTAAGCTGCCTTGTCTTGAAATACTTCTCTGATTGGCTGCTCCAAAAATTCTATAAACATTATAGAGGCATATTCAATGTCTTAGCTTCACTCTCCAATTTTGCTTGCACATAAATTCCACCAAAAAGTCATATTTCCACTCAAAGCGATTAAGTGCTCCGGAAAGCTGAAAATGGAGAAAATAAAGTAATAAGTCTTCTTTAAAGCAAATTCTCCTACAAAAACGAAGTAAGAAGGGCGAATAAATGATTATATTTTTGAACCTATTGACCACCGTCGCCGCCACCACCACAACCATTGCCACCATCACCCTTACCACCTCTACTACCATCATATTGTAACCACCATGACATCTACCACCATTGTCACCACCATCCCCATGCCCATCACTACCACACCCTCCACCATTATTGCCGCCACCACTACTTGACATGATCATTATAAACACTATCCACACCACCATTAATGCCTCTACCATCCCCATCACCATCACCATCACCAACATCAAACATGATGGCCCACCGCCATTTCAAATTTACAGAAATTTATCAAATTTTATGATAAGATTCTAACAAATTTCATTAAAATCCATATAAAATTCAATTGTAGTATATGTGGAGTTTATGATAGTCAAGTAATGAATAGAAAGAACAAGAAAATGAGCGAAAAAAAAAAGAGAGGAGAGAAAGAATAAGAAAATGAGAGAAGGAAAGTGATGGAGAGGGAGAAAAGAAAAGGGAAGGAAGAGAGAGAGAGAGAGAGATAGAGAGGGGGGAAGAAATTTTAGATCGATAAATTGCCGCCAAATCCACCAAATCGGGTCAAACACGGCTGACCAATTCAATTATTTTCACTTGATTTTCGATTTTGATTAGTAAACCAAACCAAACCAAACAGCATAGGGGACTCGAACCCTTGGCATATTCTTACTGGAAAGAATTAGTTCTACTACCCGACTAATCACTTTGTTGTGAAATATAAGTATAACCAATATATCTAAAAGCTTCATAGAAGAATAAAAAAAATTAGGGTTTCAATTCTAGCACTTCTTTCTCTGGAGTTGCACTCCCTATTTTTTTTTTCTCCCCAAATCTTTCTTCTCTGATCCTTTTTCTCTCTCTCTTATCTTCTCCTTCTCCTTTTCCTTTTCTCCTATCTTCGCAGCCACCACACACCATCCCTTCTTCCTCGATGTTGCCACCGCATAAATCTAGTGCTCGAACACACACACACACACACACACACACACACACACACACACACACTCTCTCTCTCTCTCTCTCTCTCTCTCTCTCTCTCTCTCTCTCCTGGTTTTGTCGTCGATGAACAGTTCTGACCGAAACCATCAGTTTAACCGACAATCAGCAAATCGACAATGTCGACGTTGGTGGCGGTTTCTATTGTAGCATTCAGACAACCGTCAATTTGGTAGGCAATTTCTGTTTATCAGTTCAGTTATCGAACCGAACCTAGCCCTAAAGAATAATGGTAGACAACTCCTTGGGGAGTTTAGTGGGCTTTGGACAGGGGCTACCAAAGTGGTTGGAAGGTAGGTTGGGCCTAAAAGATTGGATTCTATTGAGGGATCCCTTAAATAATTTTATTTGAGGAACACCCTTTAGGGTTCCCCCTACGAAATTAATTTTCAACAATCCAAACAATTTATTTTTCACATATCATGCTTGTAAAAAATCATGTAAATTGAAAATCATTAAGGCATCTAATTGAGACCCACAAAATCAATGAACACAGTGCTTCAAGAAAGTATATAAATTTCAATAATTTAATTGAGTGATCAAATGATATCAGATTAAGTATTTTTTTTGTAGAGATGATCTTTGAACTAATATCTACAATATAGATGGTTTGAATTAATGAAATACAATGTGGAGTAGGCCCTACAAGGGTATCACTTAAATAAGCTTATTTGATGGATCCCTCAACATAAGCTCTCTGTACATATAATGCAGTTGGTTCAGTTTGGCTTCAATTGGTTTTTTCAGGAAATAAAGTGGAACTAAAACTGATCCGATTCAATTTTTGAACCTATGTTGACTGTTTTGGTCAACACATTTTTTTATTAATAGTTTTTTTTTGCTTAATTTAATTTGGTTCAATTCACTGATTCTGATGCCCACTCCTATCAAACATGCTTAAATGTAGGAGTAATTTGTTTATGGTATTAAAGGGTAAATCCAATACCACCTTAAGTCGGATTCGGATCCTCTGCTTGGATTTTCTCTATCATGATCTGCTTTACTTTTCTTCTAAGGGCACCACCTCATTAAAATTAGAGTGTAAGAGTCCCTCAGATGAAATTTTAATGAGGTGGTGCACATAGAATAGAAGTAAAGCAAATCATGGCAGATAATATCCAAGCAGAAAATCCAGATCCCCTTAAGTTATGGGGCGGGATCTAAAAACCGACTAATAAATTTCAAACTGCCTAAAATCATTTTAAATTGACTTCCGGTAATGTCCTTATCTGACATAGTTTGCAAAATAAATTGGACCCTTTGTCTGGTCATCGAATGACAGGAAAAAGCCATGTAGTTAGTTGGTTTGTGATTCAAAATGGAACTCGTTTGAGCAATTCTAGCCTATCGTTCAAGCCCTATTTTTGGGCAACATGATGATGAGTTGGTAGATGGGTGTTTGCTGCCTTCTTTTTCTCTTTTGTACTCTTTCAGAATTTCCCTGTTGTCAATCTTGCATGTGACGCTATATATCACCCACAAAAACCATCTAATACTTCCAAACTAGGCAACGCTACAAAACCTCCCCATGTGGTGTCCTCAAAATCCCAACCAAATCCTCCTGTGAAAAAACGGTGATAAACATATTGGAGGACAAACAACTACGGATTCAGAATTTTTCAGTAGATGTGTAATTTTTAAAGGCTAAAAGCTTAAAAAAAAAAGAAAAAAAAAAAGAAAAAAAGAAAAGGGATTGACAACTAAATATCCCTATAATTTAAACAATACTAATGTTATTCATAATTAATTGAAAATAATAACATTACAATTAACCTACAATAATTGTTGCTGACAAGGTTTCATATCATGAAAACGTCGCATTATATTTGCATTACTGATACAAGAAAAAACATCTTTATCAATGTAAACAACCAAGCTATCACTTAACCATTTATTCCCTATTTTGTTACGCAATGGTGTTTTCACAACATTCATAGCTGAAAAAGCTCTCTCAACCGAAGCAGTTGCAACAGATAAAACCAAAGCTAATGTAAGAAGTAAATACACATAGTTGTATAACTATGACTAATTGACTATAATTTATCAATTAAATAAACAAATCAATATCAAATTATCAATTAAATAAAAAAAATTAATTTTACCTCGAATCGTGTGTCGCGCAGCCTCTTCCTCCTCGAGTTTGCTACTGATCTTACTAATACATAGATAGTTAAATAAGAAAAAAATGAATAAACAAAATTGGTGTTTGCTCAAGAAAAAAAAAATGCATCCAACTTACTTTGGATTGGCATACTCAAGAAGGAAAAAAAACACAGAATTCTTGTGATGCATGCACACTTTGATAAAATTGTGTGATGTTAAATTGGTACTTTATAAAGAGAATTCTCAATCCTACTTAAATAAGAAATTGTGCAAGTCCTATTAAAGCCCAATTAAATAAAGAAAACTCCCAATCCCATTTAAATAAGGAACTATGGAGGCCGTATTAAAAGCCCACGAAATGGCAGCACCAACAGGTTTCCATTTATAAAAAAAAATAATAATAAAAATAAAAATAAAAATAAAATAAAAATAATAATAAGGCATGGTCCAAAATGAATAAAGCCTGATCCAAAATGACGTCGTTTGGTGGCAAAAAAAAAAAAAAAAAAAAAAAAAAAAAAAAAAAAAAAGCATGGTCCAAAACGATGTTGTTTTGACTAGGCTTCGTTAAATAAATAAATAAATAAAAAAGAAAAAAAAAGAAAGAAACACGCAGCAGCCCAGCAGCATAGTGCCCACTCCATTTAAACATTTCGTCAAACACCTAGCGTGCATCTCCTAGTCTGAGCAGAGGTGCAAAATGCAGCACCTTTTATGAATTTTTCGACGAACGGAGGTACAGGTGCACCTCTTTGCGCCTACACAGGTCTGCGAATGAGGACAAAGAATAATAAGAAAACAAAAAAGTCTCAAAACCCTAAAATTATTTTAACTATATCAATAAATAAAAAAATTTAACATATATTTCTAATATACTGCACAAGCGCTATCTAGTTAGTAAATTAATACATTGTTAGTGGTGAGCTTACTTGAAAGGTAATATCATAATCCAAACAGTTCATTTTCTAAGGCCTTATTGAAGAATAGTTCATGCAAAAATTCAATCAAATTGAAAATCGTTTAGTTTTCTAACTATGATTAAATAAATGGACAACACAATATTTGACAAACATGACAATATTCATAACAATAGTCAGACGACTAACTGATTTTGGGTGAACTTTTTGCATGAATGATCCTTAAATCACGACCTAATAAAAAATTAATGGTTTGGATTCTAAGATTGCATTATTGAATGGGTCAAAATGAATAGTTATAAATGTGGTAAAAAGATTCGAAAGCATTTATAATTGTATTACTCTATCTGCGGGATGGTTTGATCATTTATTGTATATGATCAAAACATCTGAATGCTTTCGAAAAGTAGGGAAGAGAGGAGAAAGGGAGAGGGGAGGAAGATAGGAGGGGAGAGTGGAAGAAGAACAATGACTTCTTTCTCCTCAAAGTAAAAAACGGCTCTAGAGTATTTTCCGAGAGAGGGGGCTAGAGTACTCTTAAGATATTTCCTAGCTACCATGATTTATGGAATCCAGATTTTCAACCTAGGATTAAATGACTTTTTCTTATATATTAAACATTGTTGTTATTGGATTTTGATCTTGATCCTTTATGCTAGGTATATTATTATGAACATATACGTATAATAAACCTACAACAACGTATGTAGTTGTAAATACATTCATTATATATATATATGTATGACTAGCCTCTTGATTCACGTTCGCACACATGTCAAAAGGCTTTTTCATTGTTTAATTTTTTTAAAATCCTTTTCTATAGAGAAATTTTTGTTGGACATTAACTCTATTTATTTTTTTAAAATTATTTGTATTTGAATAGATTATTATTTTACGTATTTGTCCCGTTAAAATGTAGTAGTTGCGTTTAGAAATACATTTTTTTTTCTTTAACAAGAGAAATTTTGAATTATTTGGAAATTTAATCTTATGAGCTTGACGTTTGCTGAGTGTTTATAAATGATGTATATAAACAAGTATATCTCATCATGAAATCATAAGATTGCAACCACCACGTACGCTTTAACGAAAGAGCCAGATTTCAAACTTGTACACGTGGTATGGACCACCAGCATAATTGGGTATGTCCGTAGCCCGAGCTAAAGCCTAAAATGCAGGGCACCCACAAGAACAAAGCAACAGAAATTTGGACCGACGGTAAGACATAGGTAGCCTGATTTGATTTGATCAACCTCTCCTCCCTCGTGAAAGAGAATATTACCAAGAAATAGAGCATTCACTATTGAAAGAGTATATCTCAACAAAATTTGTTGCCAGTAAATTCTGGACAATGCACATGCAGTGATGTCCCGATAATCATTGAGGGTGGTGGCTTGCATTTAAGTTTGAATTTCTCTTCAGGCTTGTGTACGATCATCTACTCGATGAGTAGACTTTTCCCATATCGGAGGCTTGAATTGTCTGATATATTAGAGGTCATAACCCAACGAATCTTGCCCCACTGACACACACACATATATATGTATGCTCCAACGACAAACGTTGAGGAAACTTTAGTTACTAATTTTGCGTGATCATGAGATTATTAAGTGGTATTACTAATTTACGTGTTGCATATTATGTATAAGTTAATGAAGGTTATTAATGCATGTGTTAAGTATATCAGTTCTATTTTATTGAGGGATCCCTCAAATAATTTTATTTGAGAGACACCTTTTAGGGTTCCCTACAAAAAAACAAAAACAAAAAATTGAAATATCCAAACTGTATAATTTTCAAATCGTCATTCATAAATAGTCTTTGCAAAAGATCATGCAAATTGAAATTCATTAAGGCATCTAATTGGGAGCAAACAAATAGACGAACATGGTGCTTCAAGAAAAGACTATAATAACAACAATATGATTGAGTAGTCAAATGGTTTCATATTCAAGTAATTTTGTTGTAGGGATCTTTGAAGGAATATCTAAAAACTAGACAGTTCGGATTATTGAAATACAATACATGGTGGGGCCTATAAGGGTGTCCCTCAATTAAGCTTACTTGAGAGATCCCTTATAAGGGACACCTTCTCCACATTATATTTCAAATATCCGAATCATCTATCTTTTAGATATTCTTTCAATGATCATCTCTATGAAAAAAAATCATTTGAATTCGAAATTATTTGACCACTCAATTAATAGTTGTGATTTTAGTGCCTTCTTGAAGCAAAGTGTTTGTTTATTTTGTTGGTCACAACTAGATGTCTTAATGGTTTCCAATTAGACTAATTTTTTGCAATGGTGATCTAGGAATAAAGACTTGAAAAATGGACGGTTCAAATAGTGAAATAAAATTCATAGTGGGTCCCAAAGGATATCCATCAAATAAAATTATTTGAGGAATCCCTCAATATATAGAAGGGGACTATAATCTGGCCTTCTACAGTGATCCTCCAATCAATCAATTGCTAGAGAAAAGAAAAAAAAAGCCACAAAGTTATTTTCATCATGTTATCCACAAACAAAGCTGCACAACGCCATTATAAAATTTCCAATCATGATAATGTGCCAATGGTTATAATTTTAGTACTTTCTTGTTCATCTATTTTGTTGGTCATAACTAGATATCTTAATAGTTTTTTGATTTGTCTAATTTTTTGTAAGGATGATATATGAATGAAGACTTGAAAAATAGACGGTTCGGATCATGGAAAAGAAATTCGTAATGGACCCCAAATGGTGTCTCTCAAATAATTATTTAAAAAATCCCTAAATAAAATAAAATTGTATAAATTCAGCTATGAGTGTGATGCCTGTCTTAACAAGACGTATGTTCTTTCTTACGGAATGGACACATCGGTAGGTAATTGTGTCACAAGATCCTAGCATAAATTACGGGTAGTTATGCATTGGGGATGCTAGAAAAAACGCACGGAATCAAATAATTAAGACTAGAGCTTGGAAATAATGAGGTAAGTAGTAAAACTTAGGGCAAAGTAGTAGGTCATTTGGTTCCATGTATCTTTTTCTTCTTTATACCATATATAGGAAAACTAAGCAACTAAAAAGATACGCACTATATACTAGCAAGTAGCTGGGTTGAAAAAGGAGGAGTGGACTGAAGTAGGAGTGAGCTGTTTGATTTGAAATGTGGGAAAAAGTTGAGAGTAAGGAGAGACCCTTGAAGGGCAAAGAAAAAATAGTACCACTGGACTGGAGTCATGTGAGGGCATTTATATGGTGGGGTTTTGGTGTTTATGCCTCTCAATGCACATGGGAAAGAGTCCTTTCTTTTATGGTAGGTGTAAAAGGAAATGAAAGCATGTGAGGCCATGTGGCCAATTGACCACCCAAACATTTTGCAACCGAATCCTTGTTAAAGCTAGAGTACCTCTCTCTCTCTCTCTCTCTAGAGATCACGATAGTGAAATTTCCACATCAATCCTATCTGGTGCCAATGAACAGTTTTATTTCTCATAACTGACACTGATATTTCTATTATAAATTTGTTTTCTTTTAATATTTTTAAGCTGTCACACTCCTATATATGCCATATCCATGGCCAGCATTTGTTTAAAACCAGGTGCTTCCACCACCATTACTCCATAGAGAAAGCTTGGTTTGCCGCCGCTGCCACCACCACCATATTTCTTTTCCTCCTTAATTATCATTTTCATTGCTCTTGTCAGATTGCTCTTCTATACCTTTATTTTCACTTTATAAATAGTGTGTCAGCTAGCATTTTCCTCTCTTATTTGTCAATAATGGTGATGAGGCAAATGAGTAAACAACATCGACGAGTTTACTCTCTTCATCCCATCAAATTGGCACGTTCTGTGTTTGCAAGAAAATATCTAAGTCACTTATTGCCGGCTCTGAAGAAGATGTTTGAAGAAAACACCATTTCCTCATCGAACAAAAATGTTGATGAAGACTACTCTAACTCTAAGTTAGAGAAACTTGTTGGGTACCAAGTGAACATGGCAATGGTATTCTCTGCCTCAACTTATCAGTTTGCATGGAGCCGTGCCTTGAAACAACAGCTCCAAACAAGACATGTACTCATATATGGTGAGGGATTATTGCCACGTCATCATGTTCCTAAGCCCTTGAACTTTCTCCCAAATCTCAGTGTTAGTGCCAGCAAGATGAAGAGGTACTCGAATCATAATATGTCTAATAAGGTCAGGCCACATTTTCTGAAAAGAAATTTAGCCATGAATGGAAAGACAAAGAAAAGCAAAGAGGCAGAGATTATTGAGAGGAAGTTGACATCTCTAAGACGGCTCTTACCGGGTGGGAATGAGATGGGTGAAGAAAATGAATTGTTGGCAGAAGTAGGAAGCTACATTTCTTGTCTCCAGCTACAGGTGAACATTCTTAGGTGTCTAGTGGAAACTGATCAGTTGATTGATTAAGTAGTTAATTTAGTGGTCTAGGGGTAATTAATTATGTATAACCTTTCTATTGTGAAATTATGCATTCATATATAGCAGGGTAACAAGTTGTACACTTATTATATGTGATCAAGTTTATTTCTTGATTTATTTTGATTGCATATTGCTATGGTTAAGTTATATTATGGTGATGTTGGTTAAACCCAGTATTTTCAGGTTTCTTATGGGCTGTGTCCCTGGGGAGTAATTATGAGGAATGTCGAACCAATAGGGTGTTAGTTGGATTGGCCTAAGCCTTTGGTGTGCTTCCAAATGGTCCTAGGTTCAAACTCCCATTGTACGGTTGGCAAAAAGATAATTATCAGGAATGTTGACTTAGCATAAGGTAAATTCTTGCAGCGGATGTGCACGAGCTAATGAATAGTTTGGGTATTTTTTCTATTAATAATGTGTCTCATATAGGCTCGCTTGTTTTTCTTTTGAGGGAGGAATGTCCACTTGGCTGATGAATTGTACACTTGATGATTCTATTGCTATAAAAAATAAAATAAAAAAGGGTTCTTATGCAAAGGAGCTACCTATTAATCTAAATTAGTATGAGTTCGGTTAGTATTTAAAGTTCAAAAAAAGAAAAAAAGACGTCAGCCACTTTTTTCGAAATACAAATATTCTACGCTCTTGTTGTACCTTGGGAGTTCTGTCCTTTGGTAGCATTAACATGTCAAATTGCCTTCTCAAATTTTTATATATTTTTTTTATTGTACTCGTTTAATAATAAATAGTCATTTTAGACTTGGAAAAATGTAACCAAATTACTGTATCTTCCAACATGTGACCATATAATTTGATTTGTTAAAGGGTAATCAACATCCTCCCAGGCGCTTTGTTTTGACTTATGGATATTCGACAACTGTCGGCAGAGTTTTAAGTGTTGGTAATTGAAATCAAAACGTAAAGGATGCTCTGTATATTGAAAGCTGATGATTCTCTTATATTAAAACAGAACAAGTTTACAACTTAAATAGAAGCAAAGAAAACAAATTCTAACTCCACTATAACCAAACAATGGAAGCAAATTGTGATCGTGGTGAGCAGACTCAACCACATCCCCTACATGCTAGGACTCTAGCTTGACTTGTTACCAGGTCAGCATTAGTTAATTAAAAACTTAATTAAACATAACTAATTAACTCTTAACATTAAGTCCTTCAACTTCGACATGTGTGTTTCGTGAAGCAAATATGGTAGCAAATGAATTGGCTAACTTTGGTCATCAACTCGATAATCCTTGTATACTTCAAGAAAACACTAAAATAAAAACTATTAATTGAAGTGATATCAAACATTGAATACTTAAAAACTAGACCATTCATATCTTTGAAATTCAATACAAAATAGGCTCATAATAGTGTTATTTAAGGGATCCTTCAACTGTGTGTGTATATATACATATTATAAGTTGTGTTGTTGATTTAAACCATCCCCCACATCATATAAGATACAAGTCAAAAATGCATCTCTCAGAATTCATCATCTCCTCACTCGTTCTGCTCCAAACTGATTTTTCTAAGACTAGTGCATCCATGAATGTTTAGGCTCGGATACTTTCACTTCAAATGATTCTTATAAGGAAAATTTGGACAAACTTACAAGTTTTATTTCCCAATATACACCGGATGGTTTTAGGAATCTCTCAATGGCTGATGACAATGGCCAATACAAAGTATATGGTAGCGTTCTTTGTTTTGGTAATACCTCTGTTGGAGATTGTGGAGGCTGTGTTCGAAAGGCAATTGCTCAGATTCGGGGACTATGCCCTTATAACAAAGCTTTGGAGCATGCCACGTCAAATACTCGAACAATGATTTCTCAGGCCAAATTGACAACAAAGTTCGATGTGATGTGGCTCCGCAAAATGTGAAAAATCCCAAGTCCTTTTGTAAATGGACAAAATATCTGTTGAATGTCCTTGTCGTCAACGCTTCTACACTGAAAACACACTATGCTCTCGAGACGGTTCGGGTTTCTTATTGGAAGGTACATAAAATTATGAGGTGGGGAAATAAGAAAAAGGATCTTCATCTTGTGGCTCAATGCACTGGGGATCTTTCGAGATGTCATTGCAGGAAGTGTCTTGATTATTTGATGTTGGAACTTCCAACTTGTTCTCATGGAAAAACCTGAGCAATGGTTTATTCTGAGAGTTGCTGGGTAGCTTTCTCATTAGAAAATACGTACTTTAGCATCGTCCCAATTATGGGTGAGTCCCCTACTGTGCTATAAATGTTAAATTAGTCAGAGTTACGTACTGTGCTCTATACAGTAACCACATATACCTATGAAGTACATTACAGACCATGCTAAATATGAAGTACTGACGGAAAATACTTCAAGGTTTTATAATAATGACTTGAATACGGATGGAGCGGCCAGCCCGATTCGCCTCTTTGCCATTGATTCCAGCAATCTGAGAAATGAAATTAGAATATTTATTATGTGCAATTTGATGATAATTACTTCAAAAAGAGTTGGGATTTTATAATTGACCAAAAGAGACATAGAACCTCAATTGGTGAGGGCAATGAGAAGTTTTAGGAGTAAGATTGATAGGATGAAGTTTGTTTTTATTTATTTTTTAATTTTTTGCAGTTGAAGATGGGTAGGGAGAAAATAGTCTAGAGATTAAAACATTTGCAGAGATGTTTTCGTTGTGTTATGGACTCTGGAAATATATGTCCAGTTAGAAGGCAATGTGAGAAGGGAACATAAAAGTTTATGTAACCATTTAACTGTATCCTCCAGCATGTGAGAAAGCAATGTGATGACTAGTGAACAAGCATTAGACCACTCTATCTTTCCTTTTTGTTTTAGTTAAAGCAGTTCTAGTAGCCAATTCAATAGCTTTTTTTTCCGTCAAAATCGAGTTTCATTAAATAGAAGGCCAAAGCCAGTTACACCAACCAGGGGAGGCCCTGAGCATAGGCAAGCAAGTCGTTTGCCTAGGGCCTCCAAATTAAGAGGGCCCCAATTTTTATAAACCTCTATTACTTTTAAAAAATTGTACTATATTGATATTATATTAAGCATAATAAGCCCAATTATTTACTCTAAAACTAATTAAGAAGAGGAAACTCAATAAAGGACCAGTTATTATTGTTAGGTTCATTTTTATACATGATTTATCATGTCATTCACTCAATGTTTTGAGTTAATTCTTGACATTTTATAGATTTTTTCTTCCTTTTTGTGTTTTTATAGATTGTACCTTGGTTGGAATAAATGTGAGTTAAAAGTGAATTGTTGAATATAAATTCTGATTTTGTTCATTTTCGTAGGTCAACTTCTTGACCTTGGATCACCATGCTCCGGTGCTCGAATAAGGTGAAGCTCTCCATGAAACTTGTTCCAATGCATGGTGACTACAACATATCCGAATGTGAGCTCCATTGAACAAGTATAGCCTAACCAACCGATCCAGCATTGATCCTAACTCTGGAATTGTGGTTTGGACCACCTTTACCTCTATTGGATGTCACCCTCTCTTTTATACTTGTTACAACACCACTTGGTAACAATATTTTACCTAGGTAAGCTGATCCCTCTTAATGCATTAAAAGTCAAAGAAATGATGAAATGGGGACATTAGCCTACCTTGCTTTAGGAAAAGGTTCAGTATCTTATGGATTGGTAAGTTGGCAAGGGAGAGAGGGCAGCTAGGGGGAGGAAATCATTTGAAATATTCTAAAACACTTGAAAAACAAGAGAGAGAGAGAGAGAGAGAGAGAGAGGAGAAGGGCATCAGCAACTAAGAGGAGGAGAAGAACTACACCATATTGAAGATCTTGTGCCTTCATCTTCACAAAATCTGTAACTTCTTTCTAGTTTTATTTCAAGTTGTATTTACTATGAACATGAGGAACTAAGCCTCATAGCTAGGCCTTAGGTTGAAGGCCTAAACATGCATATTCTATTGTTTTGATGCTTGAGTTTATGGATTTCTAGATGTTGTTGATGAATTCCTCTTCACTGAATTAATCTATCCTTGATGTATATTTTCCTTGATTGATCACCCTTGAAAGCATGCTTCTTGAGATTGTTGGGATTATATGTATCTTCATGTTTTCCTAAGCAACAAATGGATGAAGTAAGAATCATTCATATGAATTGGTTTCTTGAATGCCTAATGTAAACACCATACTATTAGGGTTTTTATGAAGTTCATATTCTTTTCAAACTTAAGGGTTTCTTTATATGATTAAATCGAAGTACTAAACACACCTAGATTGATTGTGTAGGAAACACAAGTATTGTAGCACAAAACACGCACTTTACTTATCTTAGCGAGAATCATTGCATCTTGATTCACTAAAACCAATCTTGATTGTGAACATCTTCATCAATGTATCTAGAATTCATAACTTGAGTATCCATAAACATGAGTACGATTGTTTAGGGTGGATTCCGAAAACCCTAGTGTTTGTCACCATATTAAATTATAGTTTGTTAATCACATTTGTTGATCTTGCTAAAATTAGATTTCAGTAAAATTTTAAGCATTAGAATTAGTTCACTTGAATCAACCCCCACTCCCCCCTTGTTTTGTATGTATGTGTGTTGTTTGAAGTTTTGAGTGTAATTTCCATTGAATTCTGCTCACTTTGTATATGTTTTTGACATTTGGCTCACATTGAGTTTTTCATTTTTCCGTGCTGAATCCAACCATATGAAGAACGTAAATTACTTTGGATTAATGGTTTGAAAGTTACTGGTCAAAAACGGGATAGAGGTCGAAACTGGAAAACAGAGGAAATTCATAAATTCCTCTTTGACCTAAAAGTGCTACAGTATCCAGGTGATAAAGAAGTGATACAATGGTGATAAAATAGTGACAAAGTTGTGATACATGAGTGATACAAAATGCTAATTGTGTTTTCCCTTGGTTTCTTGTTTTGTTTCATTCCCTTCACTTTTCTTTACTCATTTCTAGTATTCGATTTGTATTTAACCTTTATGTTGTATTAAATAAGTGTTCTTTACGTACTCAACTAGACCTTTGAATAAGCCTCCAATTTCTCGTGGGAACGATTTCGTATTTACAAATCTATACTCCGTTAGATTCATACACTTGTGGGTATTTTTAATTGGATGATTAACACTTTAATTTGTGCCAATTATTAATACAAAAATTATTTTTCTTTAAAAGTTAAACTAATTTAATAAGTTAACCTAGCAGCATATACCTTAGCAAAAATTTGGAAAAAAAAACCTACTAGCATATAGGAAATTATGCTCTACTCGACAAAAGAAAACAAAACAAGCACTTTATTTTTACTAAAAACTTTAGAAAATTTAGCTTAACTCCTTGAAATTCATTTTTCCTCAATTACAACCCATCTCTTTATTTTTGTTTGAATAAAATCCTTTTTTTTTCCCTAAATAAAAACCCAATGACTAGGATCCAACTAGACAAGTTGCCTAATCAAGGGCAAAATTGAATTTATTGTACTTTTTCGATTTCTAAGATACCCCCAACTAAGCCATTTTGTATATTAATGTATGAACCAATATAGAAACAAATTTTAATTGGAGCGTAACTAATGACACACGTTGAATTTGGAATCTCCAAATGGATGTAGAAATTAATTTGGAAACTTTTTATAAATTTAACAATAAATTCATATTTAATTGGTTTATTTAACCCAAACAATGCCTTGAGCATTCCAGTAGAACAAACATTTTCTGAAACGCACTATTAAGTTTGTTAGGCAAATAGATCACTCAAAACCATAAAACTAATAACAGGTGGACATTGTTGAAAAAAAATTGCAAGGTTCCTTAAGTAATAAGTTATAAGAAAACATTTCGAGCAAAGTATTGATAAAACTTGTGTAACTCCATGGAAAAGTTAAACTCACAAATTAGACTCGGAGCTTTTTCTTTTGTTGGCAAACTATACAAACAGGTTTAAGCATTCATGCAAATTTTCTGTTATAATTGCTTCAATGGCCATTCAAACCCGATAGAAACGTTATGTTGCAGAAGAGTAAGAGTCCTCTAATGCGGGAATCGAATAGAACGTGAGACAGCGTTCTAACGACCCATGATCAAATTCTAAGGTTGTGTGATCATGGTTCCAACCCTGTCTCACACTTTCGATCCCACATTATTGAAGGACTCAAGGAGTGGATACAAAGACATATGTTGCAAATGATAAAGAAAGAAAGATAGATAGCAGATTATGGCAAGAAAACTGCGGGACACTGTTTGGCCCCTGCACCAGAGCAAAAATAAACCAAACACAGCCCTTTTCTGGCACTTGAAATACATTAGAATGGAAAAGTAAACAGAGTAGGAGAGTTTGATATATAGCACAGACCTGCTCTCCATCATATCTAGAAATGTTTAACTAATTAGTCCTGCTTTCAGTTTGTCTCTCTTTCTTCCTGTATCCCTCCTCTTCACTTTGATACAACGTTGCTTGCGACCCTTCCTTTCCCTGGTAGTATTTCTGGATTCTTACACTGTATAATGCTGCTGGATTGTATCGATGTCTAGGCCCTTTAGCTTCACCACCGACTCCACGTGTCCCTTGAGTGTGTGAAGCTCCCGAAGTCTATAAACAACAAAATCAAAAGATATTTGTTTTCAATAAAGTAATGGAAAACGGAATGTATTATCTCTTACGGGGAAATGTTTTCTTGCCAAACAGTCTGATATATTATGTCAACATGCTGCTAGACTGTCAATCTGGACCATTGAGCTAGTTGTGTGGATTCAGATTGATAGTATGGCCACATAACATACTAGATATCTGGCAAGAGAAGATTACCCAGCTTTCGTGACTTCGAAAGCGATGTTCTGAATGGTGGCTTACCTTGCAACTTCGGCTCGTCTCTTGGCCTGCTCAGCAATCTCAGACAGCTCTCTGTAGCTGCTCTTGTCATTGAAGAGATTAGCAGCTTCTGGTGCCTGGAGACCATGCAGGGTCCTTTGAGCAAGAGCCCATTGAGCTTCTCTCTCCTCTTTTCCATAATCTTTCTTGGTGGTAAAGGCAGTCTGTTACAATAAGAAAAAACATTAGAAAACTTTGACTTCTCTCATCAAACTAAATGTATAATTCAAAATAGATGTACCTTGTTCTCAAGCAAGTTAAGCCAGGCTTTTCCACTCAAGATGTAACGGATGGCGAACTTCATTAGGTCGAGTGGGAAATAAAAGACAATACTGTAAATCCAGATGACACCGGCCCATCCCCAACCAACTCCTTGTATTCTTGCAAAACCCCAGTTGGCATACACTGCTATCAGAGTTGCAATCTGAAACGGGATAATCGTTAGCTTCGTAAAGCAGCATTATGACAATAAGAAGCAGGGCTGTGCTTGGAACTAACTGGTAACATGTATAAACACTTTCTGTGATTTCAAAAAGCTTGGAAAGGATGTGCATGGGAATGTTCTTACCAGCTGCGCAATCATGAAAGCACCGAGTAGTAGCAGTCCAGGGCGTTCAAGGAAGGACCAGCTGCGGGATCTAGTCACGAAAATGAGAGCCTGACTCACAATACTCACTTGTAGGTATAAGGCAGCCATTAGTTCCTCAGGACTCTCTCTTATGGATCGTACGCCAAATTTGTCCTACAACAGAATGAGCAGAAAATGCATATTGGAAACTGAACTTCATGAAAGTTTCTGTAAAACAGAAGGAGCCAAAAGAATGCAAAGAGTATCTTACAGAGAAGAAGTCGGTTTCTTTTATCAACCAGAAGAAGATAACAGTCATCAATGCCAAGTAACCTCCAAGCACAATTCCGGTAGCAAATATCTCTTTCAATTTCCAGCTATCAGGCAAGGGTGATGGCTTTACTCTGTCCTTTGAGATTGTCATAATTGTGCCTTACAAATTTAACAAGTCCATGGTGTCAACAGTCATAATTCTCAATACTGTTTTACAAGTTCACTAGATCAAAACTCATTCACTTCATAGAAGCTTACCGTCATTCAATATGGCAATAATCAAAACCATGAAAGGTGAGAAGTCGAACTTCCATATGAGTGCGATGAACATGAAACCAAACTGCAATGTTTGCCAAAAACAAAAAGCAATTAGATCAAGGCTTGAGTAGAGAAACAAACCACAAATTTTAAACCACCACTGTTTACTTACCACAATACGGATTGTGATGGAAACTGCATAGATCTGCAAGAAAACAAAACAGAAACAAAGAAAAAGTTACAGTTCCGAGTCATAAACTGTTTCTTCAAACCAAAAAGTTCAAAGTAGTATTTTGAGAAGAAAGGCAGAGCAACTAACTGTGTAGTTCTTCATTCTCTGGAAAATAGCTCTACTGGTCAACACTGCACTAATGATGACACTCAATCCGGGTTCTGTAAGAACAATGTCGGAAGCACCTCGGGCAGCATCTGTAGCATCAGCAACAGCAATTCCAATATCTGCCTTCTTCAATGCAGGGGCATCGTTCACACCATCGCCAGTCATTCCACAAATGTGTTTTCTCTCTTGCAACTTCTTCACAATTTCGTATTTGTGCTCTACAACAAACAATATTGTGTTACAAAACCAAACCAAAATATTGTTTTTCTCATCAAAATAAATACGTGAAACTCTCTCATTTATCGAAGTAGTCACCTGGAAACACTCCGGCAAACCCGTCAGCCTTCTCAATTAACTCTTCTATAGGAAGGGCAGCTATGCTTGCATCCTTGTCTTGGCCAAGTAAGGAAGCAGATGGGTACATGTTTGTTCCCATTCCAAGTCTTCGACCAGTTTCCTTGGCAATGGCAAGTTGATCACCTGCAGATATAGAGACAATTGGCAAGTGAGCACAACTACATAGAAAACATAAAATTAATGCATTAAGGGAGGATGGAAATGTGAACTGACTTACCTGTAATCATCTTAACATTAACACCGAGATTAAGAGCCTGGCGGATAGTTTCTGCACTGTCATGTCTTGGAGGATCGAAAAGAGGCAACAATCCAACAAACTGCCATGGACCGCCGGCACTTTCTTTTGATTTTGCAGGTACTTCCTGTTAACATATATCATTAGCAATGGTAAGAGGGTGCTTTAATTCGTAGAAAACTGAACAAATGCAAGACAATACTAAATACGTTAAGGTTGCGTATAAAACCTGTCTAGCAACAGCCAATGACCGAAGGCCACGTTCAGCATATTTATCAATAATGGCAAAAGCCTTCTTCTTGAAATCCTCTTTACAGTTGCAGAGGGTCAAAATCTGATATCACACAGTAATTAATTAGTATGGCGTAAGAAAGCTTACATTTCGACACTGTAAGCAACTTTGGGGCATGTTAAATATAGGGAAAAACAGAAATACCTGCTCAGGGGCACCTTTGCTTGCTCTGTGCCAGTTTTCCATCATCATCAATGTAAGTCAAAGCAGTTCTCTTGTCCACAGGATTAAATGGTAAGAAGTGCACCTCTCTAATACCAGCTCGGGCCTGCATAAATACGAGTTCACCAGATAAGCACATTTGTTGCAAATATTCCCTCCCAGAATTAATGAAGAAGCAAGTACAGGGCTGACAATAAGAAAATTTGGTAAATAGTTATACCTCCTTTGGATCGGCGAGCATTCCAACCATAGCAGCATCAATAGCATCCTGGTTTTCTGTTCTTGAGGACCTTGCAGCAAGCAAAACCACATGTTCTTTCTCCACACCCTTTGCAAACACCTCAACAAGGTTTTTATCAACACTGAGCTTGTTAAGAGTTAGTGTTCCTGTCTTATCACTGCAAAGCACATCCATGCCAGCCATTTCTTCAATGGCAGTCATCCTCTTGGTGATGGCACCCTGCTGAGACAGCCGGTGAGACCCGATAGCCATTGTCACAGACAAGACAGTGGGCATGGCAATGGGAATGCCTCCAATCAAGAGAACCAAGAGATTGTCAATTCCATCCCTGTACTTGCGGTGCTGAATTGGGTACATGACTACGATCTCAATCAGCATTCCAACCGCAATGGAGCAGATACAGAAGTTCCCAATTGCAGTGAGCACCTTCTGGAAGTGTCCAACTTGGTTTGTGCTGTCCACGAGATGTGCAGCCTTCCCAAAGAAAGTATGAACACCGGTGGCAATAACAACAGCTTCAATTTCACCCTGCTTGCAGGTGGAACCGGAGAAAACTTCATCACCTGGATTTTTGGTCACTGGAAGTGATTCTCCAGTGAGGGCAGATTGATCAATCTTTAAAGGATCACCCTCAAGAAGACGAGCATCAGCTGGGACGATATCTCCCAATTTGATGCTGATGATGTCCCCTGGAACCAGAATGGCAGCATCCTCCTCACTCCATTTTCCATCTCTAAGCACCTATTTATACATCAACATGAAACATAAAGGCAGTCTCATATCAATTATCTGTTAAATCCATCTGCACTGCATAAACAATTGAGACAAACTCTACAAATGACTAGTTGTTTAAAAGTCATCACGCATATGTCACCACTACCTTATCACTGTCAATATTCTGAGTACTTTAAATCTAGAATTCTCAGTATGTTTACCATTTTAATCACATTGGTCCAAAGCATGGAGGTTTCCCTACTAGCATCCAAAAATAAGCATATATTTACTTACAAAAACAAAATTCATGCTTCCTAAACGTTCGGTAACTTCAGTACGAAGATAAATTTCAAATGTTCGATTTTTATGAGGCTCTCATTTGGTGTCTGCCATTATTACCTTAGTCTTAGGAGCAAGACCAGCCATAAGAGCAGCAGCTGCATTCCCAGCATTGTTTTCTTCAATGAAACTGATGGTGGAGTTGATGACCAGCAAGCAGACAATACCAACAAAGTCTTGCCAATCTGGGGGCTTCCCATCTCCATTGGCCAGAGCAATTGCCATAATGGCTGCAGCTTCCATGACCCATGACAAAGGATTCCACATGAACCCCAAGAACTTGAGAAATTTGCTTTCCTGTTCATTTTTGTAACACAAATTCCAATTCCATCAGAATTTGAACTAAACTATACTCAAATTTATTGTTTTGTTGTTATTTTACTGAACAAGTTATATTATTAAGCAAAAAGGACCTTCTTCTCTTCTAGTTTGTTGGGACCAAAAATCTCTAGCCTCTGGGCTCCTTCCTCTCCACTTAAACCTTCTCTGGAACATTTCAACTGTTCAAAGACTTCCTCAATTGGAATCCGCTCCTGTAAACCAACCAATATGTAAGGAAAATCCAGAAAGTAATACTACTTGTACCGACGTGATCAGTAAATGCGATACATGTAAAATAACGTTCGTTTTTCGCCTTACAAAAAATATACTAAAAACAAGCCAACCAAATTATAGCTGTTACAGGTACATACCAAAAAATAAAAATGATAGTTGGCACAAGTTAGACAAGCAAGTGTTGGCAACAATCACAACGGTCGGAGAATCACATCTATGAGAACATGTAATGTAACATGCAAATAAGAGTATAGCCGGTTCATTGGTCTGAAATTCTTTTGAGGTCCACATGTGATATTTTCATGCATTAATATTACCCACAAATCCATTACAATTTTATTTTCTAGATTCGTAGATCCCACCCCAAATTAATGCATGAAAATCAAAATCAAAATAAATAAATAAAAACTCTTAAACCTCAAAATCAAAATCAAATGGGTTTGAATTAAATCTTAATAAAATCAAGTTTTCTTTTATTTTATTTTTGGGGATTAATGTGGAATATTTATCCGATGGTAGAATCGAGCGAGTCAACTCGGCACTCAATGTACGAACTGTACAGGCTATGGTATTCTAAATTCTAGCCTAGGGATGCTACCCGATCACAAAAGTGTTGACCGACGCCAAAGATAACATATGCATTTTATTTTAAAAATAATAATTAAAATAAAAACTGTTTGTTCAGTGGGCAGCTCAACTTTTCAACGCCGGAGCCTGTTGGTGCGTGTTCAACACGCGCTCCAGTACCCGAAAAATCGTTGGGATACGAGAGAAAATAACAAAGTAGTCCAAGGGCAAGAGAGGTATGAGAGAAGAATACAAATACAAATAAAATAACTTTTAATTTTAATTCATTTAAAATCCAGGAAGAGATGAGTGGTGTCAGGGTGAGAGGATACTGAGTGTGAGAGTTAGCTCAAAGGAAACGGTTCAATTCTTTTAAGAAAAACAAAAAGAGAATTTCTCAAACAGGGAAAAGCCCAAAGTACCACGGAAAGGTACTCCCAAATTCTAAAGCAAACAAACAGGGCACATAGAGGGAGGAGAGAGAGAGTGAGAGAAAGTGAAAGAAAGAGAGAGAGAGAGAGAGAAAGTGAAAGAAAGAGAGAGAGAGAACTTGTATTGATATATAAAATAAAAAAATTAACATATTGGGAAATTATTAACCCTAGTGGACTCAACCCCTCTCTGTCAGTCACATGTGTAGATCCATTCAATTTGGATACTACCTGAAGATATATTTTATATAGCCTGTTTGGTTGGTGAGAAAATTGAAAACTTTGAATTTTGAGATGTACCCATGTAAGAAAAAGGTTTGTGATGAAAAACCCAGGTGCAAAGTTTATGACTTAAAGACTTGTTATGTATGCATGCAACTAAGAAATTAAGAAACATGAAACAGACCTAGTTTCGTGACATTCAGTCTCCACTTTGTCCGTTCGAGTTAGCTCGAAAAGGAAAAAAAATACATACTCGCAAAGAATCAATTTGGAAATAGAAGTATATATTATTATACATGTGAAGAAAACTCAATACTCAGATCTGAACATCAACCAAATATGAAACAAGCAAAACTCAAAATTTGTTAAGCAAAGGAAACAATTCCATGTATGGCCTAAAACCCAGTTGGTCTAAAGATTAAGCGAAAAAAACCCATCTCAAGAAAAGCAAAAACTAACAACAACAAAAACATGAAGAAAACCAAGAATCCTATATTTTCCTGAGAAAATGAGGAGGAAAATGAGGAAGAAACACATATCTATATATATTATATATATATATACCAGATCAACAGTCTCGTTCTTGATCTCCTCGAGGCTGATAGCCTTGTCTGTGCCCCCCATCTTTCACAAACTTAAAAGCAGAACCAGAGCAAGCAAACTAACAATAAAAATGCTGCGATTTTTTTTGTTTATGTATCAAAAGGAAGAGAGAGGGGAAGAAAATTTAAAGGGCATTGAATGAGATGTTTGAATCCCAAGATGAAAAGAAGAAGAAGGAGGGAGATATGAGGATTGTGGAGAGGGGGGTTGTGGTGCCTCTGGTTTTATACGTCTCTGAAGGAAAGAGAGAATTTTATCCCGCCGTTTAACCCCGTCCCCTAAGTGGGGCCCTCTATGACTTTTAATCTATCTCTTATGTCAAATTATTATTTTCTTCTAGTTTATTTTCATTTTTATTATAAGCGATAGTTTAAACTACAAATGAAGGGAATTTTTCACACACATACACAATCATGACGCGGAGAGAATTCAAATCTCACACACATACACAATTATGGCACCGAAAGGATTCAAATTTGAGACCTCTAGTCTACAAGTTAAGTCCCTTTCTAATTCTAAGTTGTAGCAAAAGGAGGAATAAAATAAATAAATAAATATTATGTATTTTAGGTATTTTAGAGTCTTTGTTTCTCTTCTTTCTCTGATAACCGGTGACTCGTCGGTTGCTGTTGCTGTTGGTGATGATGATTGTTTAATTGTTTTTATGATAGGGATTGCCTTGGGGTTCTGACCTCCCCCATCTTGCAAGGCTCACACACCCAATAAAATGGTCCCAACCCATTGCTTTGCTGACATGGTAGATGTCATGCACCACCACCAATTGCAAATTTGCAAAAGGCATATTTGGTGAAATGTAAATTTAGATTAGTAGTTCATCCTACCCTAACTATTTCGACGGCGGGATTCTAAATCTATGGATTTAGATAGTATTATGACCTGAAATTGTTTGTTTAGACTGTTACATTTTATGTATGTGCAAAGATGAAAAAAAGGAATAAATCAGATGGATTTTAAATGGTTCCTTGTATATAGTCATTTCAAATGTATTATATCTAGTTATTTCAAATGCATTCAACCTAATTTAATTCTTGTTTTAACAATAAATTTAGCCTGGTTGTCAAATCCAAATCCTTTCTTTTAAATCCCTTCATCCAAATGGAGACTAACCCTCCGTTTAGATGAAAGAATTGAAAATTACATAAAATTCTAAAATGACCGAATTTAGATTTCCATCATTTCAATTTCTAGCAATTGAAAATTTTAGTGTTTGGGTTTATATATGTCGAATTTTGTAAACGACAAAATTTTGTAAATTGAACTATAAAAATTGTGAAATGACACCTATTTTGGTGGAAATTAAACTCGGGAATTTGATACCCCAATTTCTATGATTTTTTCTGCATGTCATTTAATAAATTCCATGCTTAAGTTACCAAACAAGGGAATTGTCAATTTCTCCTCTTAAATTCCCGACTTTTAGTTAAATTCCGAATTATTTCCCTCACGTAAACCGATCAAAAGATTTAGCGTGTGGATTTGAAATATATGGAAAATGTTTCAATGATCTGATTTTCTGAAAACTAGAAAGTGTTTAATCATCTAACTGTCATCAAATAAATAAGTTAGTAGATTATTGTTATTAAACATAAAAAAAGATCAAATGGGTGGATATATGGGTCAATTTTTTATTTTTTTTTTTTTTTTTTTTTTTTGTTTTGTGTGTGTGAAATATCTTTAAACATATCATAAGCAATTCAACAATGTGATTTGCTTATCTTTTTAAAATGAAGGCGGCTTATAAGAGACTCATTGATTCCATTAATTCTTATGACCAATTTTCAATTGATCCATCAAATGTGTGGTTAATTAAATTAATTACTTAAATATAATTGGTAAACTAAAATGACCCGCAATAACCATTGTTGTGAAAAAACACATTATAAATGTGACACAACTCAAATGCAACGTAGACCCTGAACTCCTTGTTTATTGGTTCAAAAATGGTTGTTTGATCAAAAGTCATAGTGACCGTAAATAATTGATTAATTTAATTCATTGACTATAAAAGGTCCAATAAATCGCATATTGGGGTAAATGGATGAATAAAATACTCCAGTTAAAGCATGTAAACAAATTTAGAGTCTATAATAGGATATGTAAACTGTATACAAGCGATAGTCTAAATTGCAAGGGAGATAGATTTTTCACACACATATTACTAAAGCGTCATGAGATTCAAACATGAGTCCGCTGATTTGCAAGTTAAGGTCAATTGTCATTGGACTAGACCGGGCAAAGATATAAGTTAACCCAAATGAAATTTCTCAAAATGTTCACAATAAAATGACATGAATAATAATAGCACAAAGAAACAGAAACATGTATTTCCGCCGTGCACCTAAGAAGGGACCGCTTATAATCCATAGTGTGTGGGTCCGCTTATAACATGATGAGTATAGAACCAGTAGCACATGGTAGGGATAATTTTTGTAAATATGCTTGGCCTAAAAACATATTGTATATTATAAATAGGGAAAACAATAAAATAGAGTATAATAGAGTTCTTTATTATTATATGATGAGAGGATTTGACTTTAATTTGGTGGGACCCTAAATAATCGAAAGTCGTCGAACCTTGGCAGCCTAGAAAAACACATATTCTTAATAATAATATCTAAAAGAAGAAGAAGGAAAAAACAACAATAATAGAAAGGAGATGCCATTTCGCCCAGGCCTCTCCCGACCGTTGGATTTTTAGTTTTTCTTTTCCTTTCTTCCTTTGATTTTAGGTTTTTTTTTAAAAATAAAATAAAATAAAGATTTCATTTATAAACCAAAAAGGCATGTAAATACCAGTACAATGGCCTCATTAAAACATTCCTAGGAAAACTACATGGTGTAAACCTAAAAGTTAAAAAAAGTACCACACATGTCATGGACTAACAAGAAAAACCGAAATAAACAGACAAAACAACGCACAACTCCAAGCCCCGCAAAGACCATAACATCATATGCACGCATAGTTCACGTACAAAATAACATATTGTGAGCGTCAAAACATAGCCAACAGAAGTATGCTGGCATCTTAGCTTGACGAATTTCCAACACAAGAACATCATAATAGGAACGTTTATAAGATGCCAAGCCAATAAACATTCCAGCAAACACATAGGGAGAATTGGGAGACCCCTTGAGCTTGGTCACAGTCACCTTATCAGCAAACTTGTCGATGCATAAAAATCTCTCAAAAATATTAAGGGCTCGATCACCACCCGGATCCCTGATCCCTGATCCCCATCACAAAAGAACCCAGCAAGAGGGGAACATAGATTGCAACCAACAGCCTTAGCCGCCTAAAACCGTGCCCAACACTAAAGATCCTAGAATGCACAAAAGCCATATAGTCCAAGAAAAAACCAGATGCCAACATCTTGTAAACCCGCAGCCTGCACCACCAAGCTATCAAACCATGGAGAATGAAGGATCTGACCAAGAAGGTAGCTACACACTAACAAAACTGACAGAACAGGCAATGAACGAACAACGCACAATGATCGTTGTGACGACACTAAGGCAGAAAAACCTAGTCGTGATCCCCAATTCGATTGAAGCAAGCCAACACCGCCTCGAGGCTAAGAGGAAAAAGATGCACTAATGGAAGTTGTCGCTCGAAAACTAAGAGAGAGAGACAAGGATGAAGCCAACACTACGGGAATTAACATAATGAAAGACGACGGTATAGCTGGACATGGAAGAAAACATAACCCTAAAAATATCGCACACTCTTCTGAATTGGGGTAAATTATTTCCTTTGATTGCAATTGAGTTCTAATCAAACACATTTTTATTTTTTGTTGGAAATTTAATCAACAAATTTAAGAATATATGGTGAGCTCATGAACCCTAATTCGTATAGTGGTCTCACCCTAATACCTAGAGGTAATTCTTATATACAAAATAATTCTATAATCTATATATATAAAGCAAAAGGCAGAGAATGATGAAACATTCAAAATACCATAAAATACCATTGGTTAATTCAAACTTTAAGAATTGAAATTATTAATTAAATGATGATAATATGGTAAATTCATATTTTTATATTAAAAAATTTAAAATTAAAAACAAAATTAGATAATATATCCTACTTTTATGGAACATAATTACCCATGTTATATTTTCTTAATTCTTAAAATAAAATAAAAAAGAAAAAAGAAAACCAATTGGTACATGCGTGAGCATGTGCTAAGGGGCTAGTAATTGAAATGAGAAGTCATTATGTTGACTTGGAGCATCGACACTCCTCTTTATTATGTTGAATAATTCCATCTAATTATATAATCATTAAATTTCATGAAGAAAATTTTGAAAGTTTAATCATCCATTCGTTTATTCAAACTCAGAAACAACCCACCTTTTTCCCCTTTTATTAAACATTTTTTTTATTGTTATATATGCAATAAAAACCGTCCTAGTCCAGGTACAACGAGGGAGTTTAAATGTTGTAACGATTATTAAGAAGGGAGAATAGGCCATGCAATTAGGGTTGGCCATAGGTTGGTTCATCCGCCAAATCAACAATCGAATTGCCGGCAACATGTAGGCTCGGATTGATCCCAATACAAAATTCAAAGTTTCAACTGCGTCTACTAAGAAAATACTAAGAAAATGCCAAGATTAGCGGGACATGAACGTTCAGGTGCAATGTGCTGTAATTATTTATCTGCAAAAAACAATTTTATTATGTTGGTTAATTCTTGGGCTCTTACCTTTAACTCTATATTTTAAAATTTTCTTTTTCCCAATAACTCTATATTTTAATTGTCTGGCTGCAGTTATTGCTTTTCTTTTTGTTTTTAATTCTAGGAAACTAGGAGTCTGGGAAGATTACATATTTGTATAAATAAATGATTTATGTGCCCTAATTAGAGTATCATTGTGCCAGGTGAGCATTTTCTTTGTTATAATTACCATGTTATAGTTTATTTGCTCTCTTTGTTTTTGGTAACCGGCAATTATTGTAGCTATATATGAGAGCAACATTGCTGTACTTCTCAATTATTTTGATGTTTAAAATTGTAAACTTCATGAAAATCCTTCAATCAATAGAAAAACAAAAAACAAAAAACAATCGTTTTAACCTTTGTTTAATCACCAAAAGATAGTGTTTGTGTGCTCTCCTGCGGGGTCTCCTGTATTGGTCTTCTAGTAGTATGGTAGTGTTGTTTTGGTTATTTGTAATGATTTGGTGGTTTTGATTGCACTCCTGTTAGTCCATTGCATGTGTGGTACTCTTTCCTATCCTGAGGTTTTTCTCAGGAAAGCTGTTCTCATATTGTCCTAGGTATGAACCTACCTTTTACTCCAAAAAAATAAAATAAAAAACACCAAAAGATATATTAGAATTATTTATGACCAACGGGTCACCGTCGTATTGTTATAAAATTGAAGTGTCGATTACAACGTAGTCTCACATACCCGACACTACAATTAGAAATGGATTAAGCCTAAACACTACCATCCCACATAAGTAAGAGGCGAAATTTGCTAGTTTCATTTGTGTTAAATAAATAATAATAATAATAATTCCACTTCTCTGGTTCAGAAGAAGCCGGTGAAACAGCTACATCAATTAGGCTTTTTCTGTTTTGTTGCTTCTCCGACATGGAAGAGCAAAATTAGGCTTGGGTGCCATTGGAGGAGTAGGCCAGCAACAGACCACACCATGAGCCATGTCCAAATCAAAACGAATTTTCCTTGGCATATACAAAGCTACGATTACATAACCAACCGGCAATACGGATTGATGAAGCCACAAGAAATAAATATGCAGTGTAATGTGGATTTGGATTTTGGTTTTTCGAGCCTAAAGATTGGACTAAATATTTAAAAGTAAAACCTAATTTTTATATGCACAATTGTCTAACGTGTTATATTATAAGTACTGATGCACAGTAACCGTGACCCTACACCACTAATGACGACTATTGATTTGTTGTGGCTAAGCCAACCGTGGCTTTTGCCCCCTTTTTCTAGTAGTGGGATATCCCACATTCAAACATAATTTCAACACTCCTATTTTAACCTCATTCTTTATGTGAATGCAGAAAAAAGTTATAGAATCTCATATGGTGTTTATATGCCTGAACAAAGAGTAACAAAATCGATATCTTTTTATATAATTAATAATCACAGTCTAACAACATAACATATTTAAAATATTTTCATATAATACTTCCCCAGATTCCCCTGCTCTTTTGCCTAGGAGAAATAATCAAATACATAGAAAATTTCCACTTTCAGCCTTTTGTGCAATATTTTTCCAACATTGCGTGAGAGCTGAGCATGAACCCACGCCTTAGGGTTTACTAATTAGGACAAAAATTAAATATTTAGGCATGAAGGGGGGTTCATTTCAATGACATCAATCATGGCACCAACTAGGAATTTTATAATATATATATATATATCTATATATATGTGGTTGAAGTCCTAGCACAATTATGGAACTTAAATATTGTGAATCCAACTGCATCTTTGGAAATTCAAAAGGTGATGAGTTCCATTTCATTCATGAGTGTCTTGCATGACCAAAAAAAATTCTTTGTCCCACACTCCGAGTACAGTAAATAGTCGAAAAAAGAAACAGTATTTCAAGAGTTAATTTGGAGGCCAACATAACATATCAAGGCTCCTATGAATGTTATGTTTAAACACACATCAAGAAAAACACAACCTCTACACAAATTTTATACAGATTTGAAAGCACAACTTGCCTTCGAGATTTCAGATTATAGACTGTATTCAAGCTGAATTCAATTTTGCATGCGTGCAATTGACTTATTTCATATACAGTCTTTTTACGTAATAGATTTGTCCTTGCGATTTCTCTCAATTTCAAGGCAATTCATGAGTATTGTCATATTTTGATTTTGACGTTTCTAGATCAAGAAGATTTCAACTCGTTAGTCAATTAAAGCATAGAAAAAAAATGAATGGTGCGGATAATAGAATAGGACATGTTGAGCTGAATCTTCTTCGTGTAAAACCTACTTTATTTAGATTGGGAAAATCACCACCTTATTAACTTACTAAACACCCGCAATTGATAACAATTTTATTTTTACTATTTTCAAAAACTGAAAACTGAAAACACGTAAGTTTCAAAATTACTTTTATTTCTAAAAAAAACTTTAAATATTTTTTTAGTTTTTAGTTTCCAAGTTATACGTATCAGGAGGCTTTGCAGGATCAGGCAGCAGTTATGCACATGTGCTGTTGAACGGCTAAAGTTAGTTTAACTGTTTCCTGCATCTGTACAAGTATTATTTCATTTCTTCACATACATCGAGTAAACTATAAACTTGTATAATTGGAGCATGCACCAGGGGCTGGAGCACCAACTTCGAAATTCAAACTAAAAAAAATAATTTAATAGTAACAAATTTCAACGGCTATATTATATATATATATATATATATATATATATATATTTCAATAATCTAAACTACATAAAATGAAGATTTCATATACGTATCTATGATGTCATAGGGTTCGAACTTAAGACTTCTTATCTGCAAATCAAAGTTTTTTTACATGAGCTAGATTCCATTAGCGACAATACCTTACATATTAGTATAAGTTATATCCCAAACCCTACCAAGGAGGCCAACTTGTGATCAGTACAAAAGTACATTAATTAATATTGAGGCATGCAATTTTTTGTTTCTCGTATTCATTGTCGAACATTAATTAATTGCTTAAATAAGTAAGATACCTTCGTGGTGTCTTCTAGTTCTCCATAACTTTTTCGAAAAACATATTTAATTTAGCAACAATATTGAAATTAAGATAAATACATAAAAGCTAAAAGAAATTACAAGTAAATGTTTTTGTGGGAGTGAATTATGACGTCTAAGAAAGGGCAGAGACATAAAAGCTTGAAATCTACAGCCGAAACTCTAAAGGGTGATTCTACACCTTAAATAAACAATCACATATCAATAAACTAGATAAATAAGCTGCCAACCCATGCGTCCCGTTGGTAAGAATGAACAAACGTCTTGTCTAGAAAAGAACTCCACATAACTAGGAGAGAAACTTTTATGCAACGAGGATATCATTTTTTGGTTATTTCCAATTAATAACGCAATGATACGTAAGATAATTTTTTCACGTATCTTTGTATTATTGGTTAAAAATAACAAAACAGTAATATCTCTATTACAAGTAATTTTTTTTGCATGACTAGCCATATGTAATTGTAAATAATAAAAATATTATACCTCTTCCAATCATGCTCTCTTACATTGAAGTGTAAAAGGAAATAAAAGAGCATTAAATAATGTAAATATGTTAAGTTATTATCATTGTGTGTTTGGCATGCAGATCTAATAAATGGAAGGCTAAGTTACGAACTTTGAGGTACTTGGAGCATGTGCCCCCAAAGTGCAGGCTCATATTATAACTACAGCAACTAGCAAGGGAGCAGAGGGGGCTGCATCAACTATCTAAGCAGCCGCTTTTGCATATGGAAGACCGTTAATTGTCAGCACTGTGTGTGACAGTTCTCAATGTGCTTTTTCATCATCCTATCAGCTGCCGACACACGATTGCTAAAAAAATTTAAGTATACAGTCACATTTAGTCCATGTCGCTTTAACTCTCCACAATTCAAGCAATTTAAAGACACGTTAGTCAATTCAGTATTGTAATTTTACACTCTAAACTCTAAACCCTAAACCCATAGTCAATATAGCATTCATACTAAATTAAATTAGTCAATGCAGCATCTAATTTTAGATTTCTTAAAATCTAATTTTTCATTCAAAATGTCATGTGCACAGTATATGATCATTTTTTTTAACCATTTTTATTTTATGTTTCCCAAAAGATATATTTTTTTCTCTATCTAATATTAATGTAACCTTATGGTTATTTATCACTTTTCATTTTAATTTTTTTTTAAATTTAAAACTAAAAATATTTTAGATGATAAATTTCGTTTTTTGTTTTCGAAAAAGAGAAAAAGTGAAAACTATTTTCAAAATTATTCTTATTTTTTAAAACAACTTCAAAGTGTTTTCATTCAATTTCATTTTTTCCCCTCTTTCATTCACCAAATTCACATCACCACACATACATTGCATTCCAGTCATCAAAACTCGATATTTGGGACCTCTTGATTCCAGGGTTCTGTCGCGGACCCAATTTAAGCATTGGGACTTCACCAAAATTCATCCCAACTCCACAACATTCACTGAAAAATACTGCGAACTCTTGGGAACATGCACAATCATTCTATGACCTCAATTTCACAATTTGATAAATAAATAAAAATTCATTTCTAAATTGCATATAAAACTAAAAATTGAAAATTGAAAATAGTTACCAAACAATTTTCATGTTTTCATGTTTTTAACTTTTAAAAAATGGAAAATGAAATGGTTATCAAACGGGCCCTTAATTTCTTATTTCAATGATCGGATTACCCGACAAAAGATATATGATGTAAGCCAAATATTTTTATTAATTTTCCACGTCAAAATTAGTTTATTATTTTAGGAGTTGAAATGCATTATGAATTGACATAATTAGGAGTTTAGTCTGCTAATCTAATCCATATATATATTTTAAAATATTAGGCTACTTCATAAGTGATAAGACAGACATTTTCGTAAGATTAGAAAAAAGCAAAGACAACAACGCTTGTTTGATTTAAAAGGTCTACGGCACGCCTGATTGCTTAATTAAGCTGACTATTAATTTTGTATTCAAATTAAAAACCAAATTGACAACCAAGCTGCGTGACGCTCGTCTCATTGGCATGATGCCGTGTCTTGACAACGTTTATGTTCTGTTAACTACTCTTTCTTGCACCCTTTGTTTAGCCATATCTTGTGAAATTATTGAGAGTTGAAATTTAATTAAAAAAAGGTTATGATCATGACCATCTGTTAATTTGATTTCAGCATGCACACACCTGAAAACGTACGTAGGCAAATGCCATTTGTTAATTTACATATGCACCTAATTTGTCGATTAGGCGAACCGTGGCTGTTGCCCCTTTTTTCTAGTAATATATCTTGCCCGTTACTTGTAACTTTGCGGACAAGTTTGCGCTTAAACTAATCTCATCATTTGACAAAGCGTATTTACTTGTTTTCTATTTTTCTTATTTCTAACCAAGGTTTAGGCAAAGGAAGGCATTATCTGCAATAATTAATCTTAAAAGTTAGGGTCATATACCAAATGTGTTTATTTATGTTTTGTTAATAGTAATTAATCTCATGTGTTAATTAGTGAGCCAAGCCACCAATTTTGACGCCTCCAATGCAATAGCAGTAGCGGTAACATGGGGAAGTCGGTGCTAATAAAAATCAAACAGCTCCTCCTCCTCCACCTTACACTAATATTTATATATATATATATATCCTTGTACTTGTAATACTGGAGAAATATGTTTCTGTAAATCAGACATATCCAACCAGATAATTGAGCTTATTTTGTGATTAATCATAGCCATTGACAGACATTTTTCATGTAACCCTTTGATTAGCGAAGGGGTATGTATATGATTAATTAAGTCTCTCTCTCTCTCTCTCTCTCTCTCTCTCTCTCTCTCTCATGGAGATGCAGATAGTTTTCAACTTCTAGTATTAAAATAGCAGAACATGTTGTCTCTGATAACATGTGACATATACCAAAAAATGTACTTTTGACTGGATCCAATGCCATTGAAAAGACGATTCGGTAGGACACTTCTTGGAAATATTTATACCACCGGCCGATTACAACTATGCAACACGCTAAGTGTGTAGTGGCTTTCTCTTGAATTATTGTAGAGGTCAAATTCATACTTGTCCATCAAAAAGGGCGAGGCATTCCTCTATAGTTTTAGTTTATACTTGTTTTTGTCATAAATGTGTCCATCAAATTTAAGTGGACATTAACTTACTCTTTGTCTTCTGGGTCAATTTGTCAGGACTTATAATCTTTAATTAGAACATTACTAATTAGGGCATAATCGTGATGAGTTCTGTCCTCTACTTGTTTATGTTTTTCTATTGATATATTTAGTTTGTGTCTGAATTAAGTTACTTTACCCTTCTTTTTTGGGATATTTCTAATTAACACGTTTGGTGGGTCAGACTTATTAAATCGAACAACAATCCAACATATTATGTCTTACAAGTCTCATTTAAAGAGGTCAAACTCATAAGAGTGATTTTAAACTCAACTCTAATCTAATCCAAATCGAACCATCAGACATGAAAACATTCTAAACTCAAATTTAATCGGCACATAAACCCTAGTCATATTTCAGTACAATATACCATTTACTGGTTGAGAAGAAGTAAAAACAAGCCGGTGGCTCGAAAGCTAATCTCAAAACTGGCCCTTTGGGATCGATACTAGACATTGTTGATTTGGCTTTTTCTTTGGACGCGTTAATTAATTCACTTTGGCAACATGTTAGGTACCTTGATAGTACAAGTGCCCTACATTTTTGTTCCTTTGCTTTGCATTGACAGGTGAGGTTTAGATAATGCACATGCACCGGCAGAGGCAAAAGAAAAAAGAAGAAGAAGAAGTTATGAACCGGCCGACATTCCTCCCTCATTATGTTACAAAATTTAACCTCATTGACTTCAAAATGATAATGAGATGGCATTGTGTGGACGGAAAATATTGGATAATTCAGTCAAAGCTAGCTCAAAGGTTTCCCACTAGTTAAAAATGATCATTTTGATCATGGTCTTTATTCTTTTGGTTCAACAATAAGGGGAGGGGAATTGCAGTTTGGCGCTTTCAGAAATTAAAAGAAAAATACTACTAAATTAAGAATTAATTAGTATTTTGATGACATTACTAGACCTTAGGCACATTGAAAAACAAAAGATTCCTATTAGATCGATACTTTACATTTGGATTAGGGACATTTATTTATTTATTTTCTTTTGATCAAAGTTAAGAACAGAGAGGGGATTTTCTCACACAGTTTGGCTTACCAACAAAAATAGAGAGGAAGGGAGGGGGTGGGTGTTGGGGAGGGGCATTTGATAACATTACTAGACCTCAAGTATGTGGAGAAACAAATTAAGGGCATTTTGACTTACCAATAAAAATAAAAGAGGGGGTGGGGCATTTTGACTTACCAACAAAAATAGAGGAAGCGTTGGGGGCATTTTTGGCAAATTTGCTCCTTTGAGCTCCAAAGGAGCATTAAGCTTATTTTTCAGTACAAGATATATATATATATATATATTCTCAAACCAAATAAAATAAAGCAACTTGGAGTTGTGCAATCTCCATTCGCTTACATTATTGGAAGTTAAATGACAGAAGAAGCGGCATCTCGTGTGGCAGAACATTGTCAAAGGGTCAAAGAATCACAAGGGGGATAATATGTCAGTGAAATATGAGGTCTACAAATTCATGTGGGTCAGTAGGATTATTTGACCAAGAAAAAAAAACCTAATGCCATCCTCGATTTTACCACTTTAAGGAAACATAATAATGGATTTTCTAAATGATCAGGATCTAAAGGTCACGAAAATGACAGATTTATCATGATCAAGAAGTAATGAAATTGAACTTGAAAATGGAAAAGTTTTGCCAAGATTGAAATCCACTTTTGTGTTGCCAAGATGGAAAAACATGACAAAGTGTTGCACCTTTTTGTTTATTTATATTTGTTCTTTTTTGTTTGTTTTTTCTGTTCTTTCTCAATATCAAAAGCAATGTACGTAGCTGTAATTCGTGATTCCTTGGGTGATTGGGTTGGTGGATTTTCTGTTAATTTGGGGACAAAACAGATTTCGGAAGTTGAATTATGGGGGTTATTTTTTGGTTTGCAGCTTGATGTGGCTCGAGGGATCTCTAATCTTTTGATTGAAATGGATTCAGTGCTTGTTGTGCATCTCATGAAAATTCCTGATGCTATTGGAGGTCATCCTCTTGCTGGGTTTGTTATCTAGTTGCTGGGATTTTATGAATTTGATTAGTGGTTGTGATCTTCAACATGTCCATCGGGAGCGGAATTGCTTGGCAGATTGTCTTGCTAATGGCAGCTATAATTTGGACATAGGCTTGCGTTGGTTTGGTCTCTAGGCTCCGTTTAGTTCGTGTTGTGTAGATTTTGTTTGAGATTTTTTTCCCCTTGTGTCATTAAACTAAAAAAAAGAAAAAAAAAGAAAAAGCAAAGTAGCTGAAATGGAATTTTGCTTTTTCCAGAAGCGCAACATTTAAAAAATAAATAGAAGGGTTTTAGGATAGCTCAATTTTTTATTTTATTTTTATACAAGTGATATTCTACTTTAATCTAATCTAAACTACGGAAAATTTCCCTCTCCTATAATTTAAACTATCGCTTATACTTAAAAAAAAAAAGTACAGGAAGGAGGATTCAAACTCGGATCAGAATAGGAAGTGCATCCGATCTACCTAACTTGGTTAAACTCATATCTACAGGATAGACCAACTTTAACTCCATTCAATTCTTCTTCCGTTCAATTGTATAATTTATGTATAGTTCCTATTAAAGGCTATGCATTATATAAAGCTAGTGGGGTTTGGAAACATAGACGACAAGCAAATGAGAATAAAAAATGGCAAGGAATAAGCAAATGGTATGTTTCTATTTCAATCCTAGAGCCTAGACCCATGACAGCTTTTGTGGACAAATTGCAAAACGAAAATTCAACAAAGTGTGTGTGCCCTATTATTGCCAATGCCCACTGCCACTGCCCTTTTGCCCCACCAATGCTTTTTGGGCAGAAAAGTAATTTACAGGTCATCTCTCATTGTAGTCTTTTCTGAGATTCTTGAACATGAGCATGGCCTGTTTGCAAATAATGGGATATGACAAACAGAAAAAGAAAAAAGCTTCATATTCTTGGTAGATCTTTCAGTGCAGTCTAGAGGCTTCTTTAGCAATGGTCTTGGTAGGATACTTGGAATGAGGTCAGTCTTGTAATTACAACGTGGAAAATGTACAAGTTCCACTCACCAAATTGGCTTTTGGCCTTTTGGCTTTTCTTGCCTGTCTTTTTGGCCTTTTTCTTCTTAGACTCAATTAAATAGCTATGAATATTATAGGATTGGACCAAGACTTCAACAATTTGAGCTCGATCCCCTTAATTCAAAGGTCAACTGAATTTTTCCTAAGGTTTTGAGTCCATTTCTTACTTAATGTAGTGGCAGAGAAGCAACTAGCGAACTAGGATTATTGGATTCATTAGAGATGTCACGTTAAATTCTGTGTTCCAATTTCGCCCTCTGCTAGAATCGTTTGCATATATAAAAAAAGAGATACCAATTTATAATTTTTGGACACCGACTAATATGGTAGTAGTTTATTTGATTTCATTTTGGATGGATTCTAAACCTTATTTATTTAGAGCAAATAAGAATTGATGTCTCAAAGTTTTGATCTTGGATACCAAGCAAGCATGGGAAAAAGAGAAAGCCACAACTACTATGGTAACCCCACTCGACTTGTAATGTCCAACTAGCGAACTACCTGTCACCACCGACAAAAAAGTACAAACCGAGTGCTTGGGTGATATAATGTGCAATTCAATACCCATCAAGATCACAACTCATGAAAAAGTACAGCCCTTCAATTTGAAGACGTACTCAGAATTAAGAAGGAACCTGAAAATTGGTAATGCATGTGGGTAAACATAGGTAGGTGTACTTCAAGTGTCCTAAAGTGAAACCATATAAATTGTTTGTTTACAGGAAAAATAAAATAACATAAATTGCTTTTCAAAGTTGATTTAGAGCCAAAGACAATCATATATACACACACTGTAAGGCTGATTTGTTAAATTACCATTTAAGTAACATGCTGGATATAATCCATGGCAGAAAAATTTGGAAGAGGACCATGGCTTGAAATTATCTTTGAAAAATCTAGCAACTTCATCTACATGTTTCTAACAAACAATCCTTTGGTCAATTAGGTCTTAGCTCAGTGGCGGAGTTATTGTCATGCAGGTTAGTAGTCTGTGGTTCAATTTCCCGTAGTATTATGTGTGTGAGAATATCCCCCTCTCCCTTCCTAACTGTGACAACAAAAAACAAACAAATAAACAAACAACCCTTCTAAAAGTGAAGAATCATGCCCTTTTGAAACCTCATGATTCATGTCCTTAAAAATATGTACCAAAGCCCTTTTATTGCCATTCTTAAAGCCTGGCTGGTACAATAATTTGAAGCAAAATGCATGCTCCATCCCATTCAAGGTAGGGATTGTTTATTTTTTCATGCCCAAAAATCATGTACAATATATCTTTCAGCCATAAGAGGTGACACAAGGTCTTAACTGTAAGATATCTGTATAGTCCTTCCTCAAGTGTAGGATGGTGATCAATTTCCACTTAAAATAGTGAATCAATTTTGAATTGGGTTTTTGTTGTTTGTTTGGTTGAGCCCGTGTTTATTTATGCTGACTTTTGTATATGCTGTGTGGTTTTGCTCTATTGCTTGGTAATGAAAGTTCATTTCCTTTGCCAACGAGGGTTGGTTGAGTTAGTAAGAATCGTTTCCTTCACTATCAAGGTCTAAGTTCGAGTCTCGCTGCCAACAATTCCTTTTGATGGATAATTTGTAAAAACCTAAAATGGGGCTAAGACCCCTTTTGTAAGTCCTCAAAGAAGCCTTGATATGCCCTGGTCTTGGGATGGGGTAGCCTCCGCAATTTTTTTCATAAAAAAAGGTTGATTTCCTTTGACAAAAAAACAAAAAAAAGATTCAAATTTCTGACTGGCTGATGCTGTGGAATATGTGAACTTTAAATAACAAAGCTTGCTGAATAACTAGTTGGTATAAACTAGTACAACAGGCTGCCCAATTATCTTAAAATATGGTTGAAGACTAAGCTTATCATAAAAAAGGAAAACAAAATACTGATCAAGATTGGAATAAAAATACAACCAAGTCACTAAATTACAAATAAATTCAAATTCAAATATAGATAGCCTGGTCAAATTTATTCTATCAACTAAAAACCAAAATTTAGAAGCCAAATTCACATCACATTCTTGGTTTTTTCTATTCATGCAAAAGAGAGATGGATTTTTCACATCAAAGACTGATTTGTTAAGGGGTCCATGCATGACTTGTAAACATGTTTGAACAATCTAGCAAGTTCATCTACAACATGATTCTATCAACTAGGCCTAGCTGGTTGTCACTATCTATATTTTTTTTAATAAATTTTTCTTTTAGATACCAAGAAAGTTCATCTGGTTTGAAAAGATGAATCAACAATTATATAACAAGTACTGGTACCTTGTACGGTACCTTTCGGCCTTGAGAGATAAAACAAGATCTTTACTGTAAAATATCAGTATATAGTGTTCAAGTGGCGATCAATTCTGTGGACTATCTGGATTTAATACAAACCTTTGAATAATCAGTTGGTCCAAAGTAGTAACCATTATCTTAAGAGTTAATAAATTCAACTGCAGAGATAGATAACCTGGTTGTGTTCTTGTTTACTCCCCAACTGTTGTATGGATCATAAAAATATATTCAAGTTTTAAAAGCTGATCTCTGCTTTGTTCTTTCTCCAAGCTGAAATTATCCTTTGATCACCATCTTAGTGTTTGAATTTAACTTTAGTTGCACCTTTTGCGAATAAGGCGATAGAATTTTATTGATAAAGAGCGTTACAAGACTAGATAGACGAGTCCAAGGGAATTAGGCGAGCCACTAATACAAAAGGGGAGAAGGATAGAGTTTCACCTTAACTATTGGAATTCAACTTCTTATAGTTGAGATCATACCTTCTTTTTTTGGTCAAAGATTCACACCTTAATGAGAGATTTTGCTTTGTGCTTTTTTAGTACTAGCGATGGGGTAGGGGAGTTGACACAAATATTTATTAGGTATTTATGAATTTTGAACATCTATTTATATAGGTGGAGGTGGAAGAGTTCAGCTAACTAAGCAATATCTTATTGGCTAACGAGAGATTTTGCTTTAATTTCCAGGTTGGGGTGATAGGTACGTACACTAATGAGGAAAAAACTTGGTATGTTTTTAATGTTGGTTGCTGAACGTGATAAACATTCTTAATAGAAAAGGGCATTCACTTGCGGACTAATGATTTACTAAATTTTAACGAGAAAAAATAGAGTTCTTTTCTAACTTAATACAATTTAACCAAATAACTGCATCTTCACACTTTTGAACAGGCAATTTGAAGGCCAGCCAACAAGGATCCTAATTAGACCACAATTTCTTTCTTTTTTCCTTCTCCATTTCTTATCGTTTTTCGCTACTTGGATTAATCAATTCATTTAGCCCTTTGAAATCTTCATTTTTGACAGTGGGTACTGAGGACACCAAGCAAGTTTTGTGGTGGACCTAATATTGCATAGAAGTAGGCAAAAGACTTGGCCCAGCTTGGCAGCCCAACTCAACACATTAGGCTGATCCTAAAGCTCAAATAGAAGCCCATAAGTGAACAATGCCCAAGCACTTGCTTATTTAAGGACTTGTCTCCTCTCATTTTAATTTTGATTTCTTTGGCTTGTTTTCTAATTTATTTTTTGTAAGTGTTCTTTTCAGCGTAGTTTTTTATTTAACAAAGCGATAGACTAAACTACTCTAAACTAATGTAATTTATGGAAATGAGAATTCAAACTTGAGTGTAAAGAGGCGGACTCACTTCCCTGACCAAATGGCCTAACTCACGTATCCTTCTTTTCAGACTTAATACAATTTAACCAAATAATTGTATCTTCAAATTTGTGAACAGGCAATTGGGAGGCCAGTCAACAAGCATGCTAATTAGACCACAATTTCTTTCTTTGCTCCTTGACCATTCATATCGCACCTCAATTTAAAATTTTAAAATTTAAGATGAGAAAGAATTCTCCATTGATAGCAAATGGTATCCATTAAGCAGGGGAAATCCTATGACGTTCCTCAGTAATATCATCATCACTCTCGAAGTCATGTGCGGTAGCAATACCAAACCAAATACGACGAGGAGTGGGGTCATGAGCTAAGTCTTGGCTAAACCTTGAAAATCTTACATTTTTTTCGCTAGTCGGATTATTCAAGTCATGGTGCTAAAAGACATCTAACCGAATATGGCTGTCTTTCCAATTAAAGATGCTTATCAATACCTGATGTACAATTTAGGAAAAAAAAACTTTCTAGTCCCAAGTATATATAGATGTTGTGGTGTTGGTGTTCACATCTTTAAACCATCACCAACATTGTACCGACTCAAAAATGTATCTCTCAAAATTCATTGTCACCTTTTTTTTCCTCCTAACAATAACACTGGTTTTGACCCGCAAACATTTTACTGATAATACTGAAGGCATACACGAATGTTTAAGCTTGAATACATTTGCAACAAATGATACTTACCATAAAAATTTGAAAACCCTCACAACTTTTCCTTCTGAGCATGTAGCGTCTTCTCAATTTATCAATGGCTCAATAGGGTTTTACCCAAACGATGTATATGGTTTCGCTACATGTTTCGGTAATACGTCTGCCACAGATTGTAGTAACTGCGTTAATGCTGCATTTACCTTAATTCAGGCACACTGCCATAATAACAAAGGTGCAGTCATATGGTTTGCAGATAGCCAAGTCAAATACATGAATCATGATTTTTCAGGCGAAATTGACTACTATGATTTGGCTTTAAAACATGTCAATGGAAATCCTCGACCATTTACTAGAATGACAAATAAATTGTTGTTAGGCCTTGCTGCCGAAGCCTCTGAGGCTTACAAATATGCAGTAAAGACGGTATCGGTTTACGAATAACACATATTCATGCGCTGGCTGGATAGAAAACAGAAACTTCATGCTAAGGTTCAATGCACAAGGGATCTTTCTACTAATGATTGTTTGATATGTCTTGATAATATAAACTCTTTCTCTTTTCAATCTACCTATACGATATATGTATTTTATCCTGAACCATGAATCTTTTTAGTGTTTATTGTTCACCGTGTATTAATAATTTCATGGGTCAGGATCAAAGCACACACAAAAAAACACATATATTTTAATACACCTCTTCAGCCCTTGGATTTTGCTTGAACTAATGGCTGAAAGTATATCTGAAAAACAAAGTCATTTCTTTTATATGGCACCTTAATTGCTTACCTAGTAATAAGTCTTTGCAATTTTCTGACCTAATTAATGACCAGAGAAAAAAAGATTTCTCCTAATCTTCTTCCCCGCTCCATCATCTTCCTCTCCAAATGACTTTACACTTGAAGTACCTGGCCAACCATTTTCTTTCTCCCAGTGCCAATACAAAATTAAAGTTGCAGAAGCTTCTGTTGTAACTTGTGAAATATCTGAGGTGGGGCAATTTATTGGGGACCATGTGAAGTCTTAGAGCATCTCCAACAACCTCTTCAACAACTTTGGAATTCTAAAATATGTGAGCCACATCAGAAAAACTATCTCCGACAGCCTCTTCAACTGTAGACATCAAAGCTGCAAGCTCTCTCTCTCTTTCTCTCTCTTTAAGATTGGTAAGTTGACTTTGGCTCTTCAAACATATAATTTTACATTGGAAAAACAAAACCTACCTTGAAAATTAATGTTAAAAACATTCATTTTTCTTTTCATATAATAAATACATAGATATTTTTCTCATGTTTTCGTATTTTTCATTCTTTTCCATGATATTGCATTAATTGAATTGAAGAGTTTGTTGGAGCAAAAATTATTCAAGCAGCAAATAAAACTTTTCAAATTGCCACGTAGGTCAACGAACTTCAATTTGAAGAGTTTTATTTGCTACTACTGTTGGAGATGCTCTTAGCATGTTTCATCCTATTTCGTGAATTTGTCGTGCTTTTGCTTTGAGAGTTGGGTTCAATTTTGTTTTGTTGATGATTGGAGGAAAAAAAAGGCTCAACAAAGATGATTTCTTTGCCTTTGATTGAATTTGCACTCAGCACACAGAGCAAACATTCCGGCCAAATCAGTAACAACTATTGGTCAACTCCAATCAACATCTGAGAATAACTCCCTCGTGTGGTTCTACTTCTCCCACAGATTGTAGGAACTACGCACGTTAACATTGCACTTACCTTAATTCAGGCACACTGCCCTTATAACAAAGGTGCAGTCATATGGTTTGCAGATAGTCCCGTACAATACATGAATAAAGATTTCTTAGGTCAAGCTGATGATAAATTTCGATATGATTTAGCTTTAAAAAAAGTGAGCGGGAATCATCGACCAATTACTAAGGGTTTAGGGTTGTTGGATAGCGTTTTCTGTAGGAAATGCTTACTTCGATTAAATCACCCTCCATGGAAACCTTCTACTGAAATGCTAATTAAATTTTTATTTATTTGATATTTTAATGTCGAAACAAAAAACGAAAACAGTCTAATTGCTCTGGAAGACAACTTATTTTTCTAGTTTTCTAGTTCTCATTTTGGCATAAATTATGTATTTCGTAGTTTTCTTAGTATTCCTAAGAAATCAGATCCTCATGTATTGGTAGCGTGCAATTTGGTGTGGGGTATTTGGCATATAAGAAATCAGATTCGTTTTGATCACTTGGTAGTTTGCCTCGATTATACCCAGCGATGATTCCTTTCCCGCTTTAAGGAATCTGCGAATGCTTGCTTCATTTCTGGTCATTCTCCTTCCTCTCTACTGATCGATATTCCTGCTTTTGGGTTTTTTGCCTCACTCTGTCAACTCCCAAGTTATTACGGGTATAGCCGCACGGCTATACTATTTATAAATAATAAAAAATAGTTAAAAAACCAGCCTAGCAATTAAGTGCCCACGTGTTAAAATACATATAGCCGCGCCGCTATACTATTTTTAAAGAAACATTAATAAAACCGAGTACAGCTGCGCGGCTACACTATTTTTAAAAAATAAATTTAAAAAAACCTTGTATAGTCGCCCGGCTCTACTATATATATAATAAAATAAAAATGTAAAGCAAAGCGGCTGTACTATTTTTAAAAAAATAAAGAAAAAACCGAATATATCCGCTCGGATATACTATTTTTTTTAAAACAATTTTAAAATCCGAGTATAGCCGCACGGCCATACTATTTTTTAAAACCACGTATAGCCGCGCGGCTATACTATTTATAGATTTTAATTTGCTAGTTTCAACATCCAAAGCAGATATCGAAGAGAGAAATTTCAAAGTAAATCAATTAGACAATATAGCCGGGTACTATTTTTTTAAAAATAAATTTAAAAACGGGGTATAGCCGCCCGGCTAGACTATATATATGTGACTCGCCCAGCGCCTAGGCGCCACGTGCCAAAAACCTAAAGCCAGACGGCTGTACTATTTTTCAAAAAATTAGAAAAAAATCGAGCAAAACATGCAAGAATTGCTAGTTTCTTAGGCAAAACATGTCAAAGGATGACATAACAGAGGGATAAGACATAAAAAACAACAGTATAAGCAAGCAAGGACCAAAACATAGTATCAGGCCAAGCTATGTAGATCATTATATAAAACATGTTTTGGAACATTCGAAAATGGAACAGAACAGAGGAGCATGGCCATCATTCAGCTTAAGGTTCAGGAAAATCTAATAAGTAAACTAGTTCCTCAGGAAGACAGAGATAAAAGTAACTAACAAGATTGACAAATGATATTCACTTTTGAAAATTCAACGTGGAACAAATCAACTGTATACATAGCAGAGAAGTACATATGAAGCACACTTTGCTTAACAACAGAATTTACATCTTGAAATTTGTACATATCAAGCACGCCGTCTACTCAGACGCCAAGAGTTGGGCTCATGATATCTGTCATACAGCGGTTCGATGCGTTCTTGACATTTGCGGTTGCTCATCTTTGTAGGATCTGCAGCCTTAAAGAATCTTGGCACCTGTTCCATAAGCCACTTGGGCTCTATAGCGCTGACCTCTCGCATGTACTCCTTTGTGGTCATCACCAGCTCATTGTAGATGACCCAATCTGGCTGTCTCTGGAAAAGAACACTGCTTGGGTGGATATAAACTACCTGCTTGTCGACTATGGTTCTATAACCCTCACGTGGTTCCTTTTTAGCAACATGGAAGAAGCATCCAGCTATAACCGCTTTTCTGATCATTGTTCGATCTTTTCCTGCACTTACAACCTCTAATTCATACTTGTCCATGACAGTAAGAAGCTGTTTCCTGATATCCCTTGCCCTACTCAATGACCGAAACTGGACAAAGTTCTCTGAACACCAGGGGCTAGAAAAATTCTTAGCTTTCCAAGCCTCATAAACAGCAAGTAAAGTCAGATGGTCTCCCTCAGGCTGTAGAAACTTGGCCTTCTTCAAATCTGCTTGCGCTTGTTTCTCCTTAGGCCTGTAGAAGGTATTTCCTGCCTGAAGCATGGCAATGATGGTCACAATTTCATCACTGCATCCAAGGTTCGCACTGGCAAGCAGCATTTTAGACAAAGGTGGATCCAGAGGCAGCACGGCCATTCTACTACCCAATTTGGTCAGAAACCCCTCTTCATCCAAGGCTCCTAGCATCTTCAGCTGTTCCACAGCAGACGTAAGTGCTTCGGGTGATGGGGGATCCATAAAATCAAAAAATTTAAGATCATTTATCCCCATAGCTTTCAACATCAGTGTAGTATGTACAAGATTTGATCTTTGGATTTCTGGAACTGTATTAGGAGACATCTCATTATGAAAAGCACTCTCAGTGTAAAGGCGGAAACATTTTCCTGGCCCTGTACGCCCAGCACGCCCAGCTCGTTGACTGGCTGACGCCTGTGAAATTGGTGTTACAACCAGCAAATCAACCCCTTGCTTCGGATTATATACATTTATCTTTGCAAACCCTGGATCAATTACGTAAAATATCCCATCAATGGTCAAAGAAGTTTCAGCAATATTGGTAGCCACAACCACTTTTCGCTTCCCTGGAGGAGCAGGCTTAAAGATCTTTGACTGCTCTGCACTCGGTTGGGCACCATAAGCTGGTAGGATAATCAATTCCGGAACATCTTTACCTAGTTCTTTCATCCTTTCATACAGAGACTGACAAGCAAATTCAATCTCCTCCTCACCAGTCAAGAAGACAAGTATGTCACCTTCTGGTTCACTCAAGTGAATTTGCAGAACAGTCAATATAGCTCCATCCAAGTAATCACTTTCGGGCTGCTTCGCGTACAGTGTGTCTACAGGATAAGTTCTACCGGGAACAGTGAATATCATACAATTGAAGAAATAACTCGAAAACTTCTCTGCATCCAGTGTTGCAGACGTAACAATCAAACGAAGATCAGGTCGTCTTTTAACAAGTTGCTTCAGCATTCCGAAAAGAACATCAGTATTGACTGTTCTTTCATGGGCTTCATCAAGCATGATCACAGAGTACTGAGAAAGGTTTTTGTCCATCAGAATCTCCCGAAAAAGCATCCCATCAGTCATGTACTTAATCAAAGTATCCGGTCCAGTACAATCATCAAATCGAATAGAATACCCAACTTCCTCCCCTAATCTACAACCAACTTCTTCAGCAACCCTCTTGGCCACAGAAGTGGCTGCAACTCTACGCGGTTGAGTACATCCAATTATGCCCTTTGTGCTGTAACCTGCTTCAGCAAGATACTGAGCTACCTGGGTTGTTTTACCTGAACCAGTCTCACCAACAACAACAAGCACCTGATTTTCGTTCACAGCATTAACCAGCTCATTCTTCAATTTGTAGATTGGTAAGCTCTGACGCCGTTCAAGAATGGAAAGGCTTGATCTCTGCCCAAAACTCAGGGCTCCTTCATAAGCACTCTTCTTCCACTCATGCTTGTCAATGTCGAAAGCCGAAAATCCAGCAGCACCCCTAAGTTCTTGTGCGAGATATCTATCACCTCTCTCTGCCATAGGGTCTTCCCAAGCACGATTAAGATCCATTGGAATTGAATTACGCTTCATTCTTTCTTGAACTTTTCTTATTTCTCTACCCTCCTTTTGAAGCGCAGACTGAAGTGCAGCTGCACGGCTCAATGACCCAGTTGGGTTCTTGACAATCTTAACAGGTGACCTATCAATTGATAAGACTCCACGCAGAAGTTCTAATGGGTCCTCATCCAGCTCCATTTCAATCTCTTCCCCGAAATCCTTTTCTCGATTTCGCAATCCAACTTCATCATCATATGTTGCAGCCCCAAAAACACCAGAGGCGATCCCTTCATAACCATTGTCAACCCTCTGCCTCTTGCTCCTTTTTTCTTCTTCTTTACTATCTCTATGAATTTGCACAGCATCGGTGATCGCCATGGCCGGGCTGTTCTTGCGCTTCTGAGAAGCCTTTTTTGGAGGAAGAATGTTGTGAATGATCTCCAACAATATATGCAGGAGATATTCAGGCATGTTTGCTCCGTTTTGCTTTAACTTTGCACGGAAATCGTCCACGGCCTCACACTTTCGACCCATCTCGGTTATGAACTCTGCCAAAACTCTGTCTGCGAAACCCAGATGATTTTCAAGCACTGTGCAAATATTGGAGACCAAAGAAAGGTATTCGAGTTTGTCAAACACACTGACCTGCGTAGAAACAGCCATTCTTTAAGATGAAAACAAAGCTCGCTCGCTCGCTCGCTCTCTCTCTCTCTCTCTCTCTCTCTCTCTCAAAATTTGAGTAAACAAAATTTCAGACATAAACCATCAATGAGTGGTTTGTATGTAAATACCGTATATATATATATAGGAATGAGGCTGCCGACTAATCCACTTTTTCCTTCTAGAACTAGGAATTCTTTCTTCAGTCCTTGCTAACCAAGCAAAAGCTTTGACCTTTTCCTCGTAGAATTAGGAATTCTATATTTTCCGCTGACCAAAAACAAGCAGAAAGTCGTGGGTCGTCTAAGGTTGGGAATATTTTATAGTTACTGTCGTTCTTAAAATTTCATTGTCGTTTTCTATAAAAAAAAAAAAAAAAAAAAAAAAAAAACAACCCTTTTTTCTCGGTGACTTCGACCCTAAATGTCATGTGTGTATATATTTTTCAAACAAATTTTATTTTCCATATAATTCTCAATTATACGGAAAAAAAAATTGTGCATTTTTCATAAACCAAACATAATACATGTATTATACTCATACAATTTTCTGACTTTAATGACCAAATTTTTCCCCGTCTTTTTTAATTTATATTATCCATTAATTTTAATTGCAAAGGACTCGCTACTATAGTAGTTTTAAGTAATTGCTCCCTTAGGCAAGGTTCTAATTTTGAGTCCAAATTAAATGCTAAACACAATGACCAAAAACGTATTTAACCCAACTACAAATTGTAGAACAAGTCCAACAATTTGACACTTCAATAAATAGATTAGTCGCATTCACAAGTGAGTGATGAAGAATATAGTAAACCCTATATCCATAATCTGACATTTTAGATGTTACCCAAAAACTTGAAGTACAACAGTACAAAAACAGAGTGACCGCAGGCCATCAACAAGACCACCCCTTCAAGTATAATAAAAGCTGTGTCCCAATAATCCTAAGAGCTTGCGGTTGCTGTAGAATGTCAAACTAACAATAGTTAGAAGCAGGGCATATATAAAGAGGAAACACAACATTCTGAAACTCATCATCAAAGAGCAGCAAAATTCAGGGGACAGATTTTAAAAATTAATGCCAGGACAGAATCAGAATTAGTACCTTTAGCAGAAGGCTCATCCTGTGGTTTCATAGCTGGGAAGAGAAGAACTTCCTGTCCAACCACAAACAACAGACAGTGAGAAGCCGCTACAGGTGACATCTCACACACGAGCACAAACACATGCTTGGAGGGTAGAGGGAGGGTAGGAGGCACAAACCTTAATGTTCTGTGAATCAGTTAACAACATAGATAGTCGATCTATGCCCAAACCCCAACCGCCAGTTGGAGGTAACCCATACTCAAGAGCTCCACAAAATGTTTCATCCAAAGCCATTGCTTCATCATCACCTGACTGTCGATCCTGAAACTCAAACCACATATCTTCAGAAAAATTACCAAATAATATATAATAATATAACACAACTAAACAGTTAATTCATACCTTGAGCTGATCAGCAAATCGTTGGCGTTGTACCACAGGATCATTTAATTCAGTGTAGGCATTGGCAAGCTGGGCAGCAAAATAACATTTGGTAACAAGCACAACGACAAACCAAACCAAAAGATGCCAAATAAATAAATAATTCAAAGAAGTCTTCAAGTTAGTAAGCATACTTCATGCTTGTTGATAAACAACTCAAAACGCTCAGTCAGGCCCGGTTTTGATCTATGCCACTTTGCTAAAGGACTCATTATCTCGGGATGGTTAATGATAAATGCGGGATTTACACAAGTCTCTTCCAGAAAGTGCCCCACAAGCTGCAATGATGGAAAATGTCATCAACACAAGAAAAACATGAGATTGCATTACCACATTAAATTGACATTCCTTGCCACCCAATAGCAACTATCAAGCATATAGAATCTCATAGTAATGTGAATTTTTTTTTGGGGGATGACAATATGCGATCATAATTCTCACTCTATTGAAACTGCAACTAGTGTGTTCAATATCATTGACACCTATGAAAAATACCATAAGTCATTACTTCTTTTTTCCCTTCCTTGGCAACAATTTAATAGCCAACAGCCATATACAACGGTGAACGTAACTGAACATATATGTATAATATACAAGTCACCACCAGGGTACCGCCTTTTAATCAGATATGCCCAGGTCATTTTCTAAGTTCTCACCCACCATTAGCTCCTCAAAAGACTAGTTCAAATTGGATCAAATATCCTGATTCATGTACTTGATTTAGAAGAATATTTGGAAAAAGGAAAAAGAGAAAGATTTACCTTGTCCAACAAACGAGCAGTGGTTTCAGGAGGAGAACATTTGATATCAAACTTCTTGCATGCCTCCTTAAGATATTTGTTAGCTTCCTCACTAGAGAGATCTGCTGGATTTATTTTGAGATCTGCAATCTTATTTAATTCCTCAACCATGTCGATCCTCCTGCAACAGTACCAGTTAAAACCATCAGATAAGTTGTTTTAAATCTGTTTCAGTTGTAACATGCATGACCAATGAATTAGGTTACAGACCTGAAGGGAGGAGTGAAGTCAATCTCAATTGGATCCTTATCGAGCCCATTTGAGTGATACTTGATTTTGTATCCACCTGTGAGTTCCTTGACCATCCCTATTATAGATTAAATATTATATCAGCAAAGAAATCCAAGTAGTTTCAAAGACATGGAGAAGTGCAAAAGAAGCATATGTTTGAGCCATACCACTCAACAATTCCTCGGTCAGGGTCATCAAGTCATTGTAGTCTGCATAAGCCATGTAGAATTCACAGGTAGTGAACTCAGGATTATGAGTCAAATCAATACCCTCATTTCTAAATTGTTTTCCAATCTCATAAACACGTTCCAGGCCACCAACAACTAACTGCTTGAGATATAGTTCAGGTGCAACTCGCATGAAAAGCCTCATGTCAAGTTCATTGTGATAAGTCACAAAAGGGCGGGCAGCTGCTCCACCGGCAATCATATTCATCATCGGAGTTTCAACCTGAGGGTGGGAAAAAAAGAAGAACTAAATGACAAAGATAGAAACGACACAAAAATGTAAGGCACCATCAACAAATGGCCATGAAAACGCAATGGATACAGAAGGCAAGTTGATGAAAGACTAACCTCCACAAAATCACGCTTGTCCAGGAAACTTCTAACATATTGAATGATCTTAGATCTGGTCTTGAATATTTGTCGAACCTCGGTATTCAATATTAAATCCAGATAACGTTGACGATAACGAGTTTCCTAGCAAGAAATACAATGAAGTTAACACGTAAAATAATGGAAAACGAGAACAGCATAAAAATTTGAAAACTTAAATGGGAATAACGTAAATTAACAAATCAAAAATTAATATATTGCATCTTGAAAGGGTGATCTAACTTAAGTCACTTTGAAACTCTCAATCTCAAGTCACTTTGAAACTCTCAATCTCAATTAAAATATAGATTGAAAGAAAAGGACAGAAACAAGGATTAAAGTGAATCCGACAAACCAACTAATCAAACTAAGACCTAATAGATAAATGAAGGTATAAGTTGAGCTGGGTAACTAACTAAAGGGCCAGAAATATATGTTCTTGAATTTAGTAAAGAATACGCCAAGTTACTGTATCTAAGATAGATAGTGTAAGGAATCACACATGCATAGACAGATATCAATAATGTGTATGCAAGTAAGTGAACATATTTTTTCTGCCACCCAAAACTGTAATCTTAGCGTCCTCACAGTACTGCAAAAGAAGGGTTTAAAAGTTTCTTCATCAATCAATACCTGGTCTTTTAAAATATAAGTTTCAGGATTCCTTGGGCTTCCTGGGACCCATCCATCAAATTTCTGCAGAAGTTTATGCAGTGGAGTCATGATAGGAGCACAGGCAGTATTAAAGCAGTAAAAATACAAACATTGCTCACCTTCACATTAGCATTATCAGAAGCAGGACCAGCTTTCTGCCTTGCCATCATATGAAGACAATGTGATAAGACTATAAATGATTTTGGGAAAATGCTCAGCTCCCCCCTCTTCGTCTTCCCTAAGAGAAAGAAACAAACAAACAAACAAAACAGACAATTGTATAATCCAGAAAAATGAACAGTTCATAGTCCCAAAACACACAAAATCCAGCAGCAAATTATATTACAAGGGTCAATTGATTTGAGAGAGAAAAACCAAAAATAAAAAAGCAGAAGTTATAGTTGATAACTGTAGAATGCCCAGGATCATGACATTATATACATAACATGACATGTGTCCCAAAATGGATTTTCAGGGGCCTAAAATCAGAGCTTCAGTCAACTAGACTGAACGGCAGTAAAGCCAAACCTTCTATGACATAAAGAAAACGGAATAGCTTGAAAGTTGTGAACTTATCATTAGACTAACGACCAGTCAGACCAGAACAAATCCATGAGTGCACGCACAAGAAGTTTGTATATCAAGTTTAACAAAGTCAGGAAGATGCAAATCATGTGAAGACTAAGCTACTATTCAGGAGATCTTCATGGAACACTGCACCCTTGTAATCTATTTAAATTTCACGATAACTTTTTAGAAATTTCCTCCCTAATCTTTCTTTTAACCAACCAAAGTTCTCAACACACACGCACAAACAAGATGAAGTGACTTATTAAACTGATCAATAATTACTTGATAAAAGAACTCAGATTAAACCTATCAACTGCTTGCCCATATAGTGAACAACAATTTCAAACATTCAATCAAATGGTCCTCGCCTAAAATATCGAGACTCTTTACATACAAAGAAAAGGATTTCTTTTTACTACTACAGACTAGCCTCTGTTGTCATTTAGACCCCTTGTTTCACTCTGATAGTGTCATAATTCAAGTCAATGCAGAGGAAATGAATGTGTTCTTATAGTGCTTAGTAAAAAACTATAACCTGGATTACACCACCACTTATTCTACTGAATCTTACAAAGACACTTCCTATAATGCTCAACTCAAATTTTAAATAAAAATCATACAATTCGAAAACAAATTATTATAATTAACAAGTAAAAGGTATATCACAGCTATTACAAACCTGGGAACCCAGTCACACCAACAATATCACCCCGCTTAACACTAGAATGGAACTTAGAAAATTCAGATTCATCCAACTCTGATTTGCTGCATGAAAAAAATGAAGTCCTTTAGTAATTTGATATTGAAAAGTAAAAGAAATAACTCAACAAAGGGGATATATTAATGTACTGAATAGATTAATTCAACCACGCATAAGGAGAAGCAAAATAGTTTGCATTTCTCTAAGCAGAAGTGAATCCAGAATTCTTCATGGGAGTGAGTGAGCTTCCAACCACACTTCAATACAATAATAGCTTTCTACTTTCTACAAGACCAACTTCATGCCATCATCTGATCAAGGTATTTTTATTTCATAGGTTTGGAAAATCAGATGGAAGATGAGAAAAGATGAAAAGAATCAGTTGCTCTTATTTACACATAAAAATAGTATTTGATGACTCGCAACTTCAGAGCAAAATCAAACTTAAACCAACTGCTATATAGAGTTTCACCAAATAAACTTTATATACTTGTACATGCTGTGTGTACATGCCTGCACATATATAGTAAATACAACTAAAAGCTGCAGGCAATTTTTAAACTTGGGTGGTGGGAGGATATAAAAATTGTTTCAGATAATAACAAATGCAAAGGTGGCAAATGTAGTTCATTGCATTGTTCTAGAGGCCAACTACATTAAGATCTAAACAACCAGGTATAAATTACCATATGAAAAGAAGTGGGGGTGGCAACAAATTTATACCTTAAATCAGCCATGACTTGGACCTTTCCACCACCAGGTCCGCCACCATGTAAATCATAAAAGAAAAGCTTAGAGCTGGAGGATCTTTTACTCATGATTCGCCCTTGCATAAGAGTGAAATTATTCACACCAACAAATAAAAATCGAAAGTGACAGATGATACTCTAAACAAATATAAACCCTTAATTTTGAATACCAGCTAGCGATACACTGATCTCATCACGATGCTCCCCATTGCTTAAGCCGTCATACTTCTCTACATATTCCAGCACAGTCATTGAAACAAAGAATTTGTGAGGATATGGATTTTTATTATCTGCCTTCTGGGTAGCAAGATACTTCAGCCTGTTTTCAAAGTATTGCTGCAACATGATCAAAAACAAAAGAACAAAAACAGATGAGGCTCGGGTCATAAATGAGTGAGAATAAAATTCACACAGAATACAATTAGATGAAAACTATATTACACAACGTATTTAATGTATACCGTTGGATCCATTTCTTCATCTTCAGTAGCTCCATTTTTCTTAACCTGTGAGCTTGCTGTGGCAGCAGCCTGTAAGATAAGTGCAAAGTTATTTAATATCAGACTTCATAATCAAATACGGTGAGCTTCTTTAGTGGACAGTAAGCAATCACACATTATTATTCAAGTGTATCCAGAGTTCAAGTGACTATTTAGTATGAATTCACTTTCAAGGTTGAAATATTAAATTTATGCCTTAAAACAAATCACCAGAATATATAAGATTTCTGCGAAACCAATACTTACACATAATTAAGCACGCCACTGTCAAATTGACGAAAAAGAAAATCACTACGATGTATCATGACTATTTAGTATCGACTCATTTTCATGTTTCATATACTAATTTTATATGACAAATTAACAACCAAAATATACCAAATTATTGGGTAAACAACACTTGCAGATAAGCAAATAATGTTCTGACAATTATCTACCAACATTTAGGGAATGAACACACCATCATTCAATAATTCCACCGGACCATATAAAGTTCAGGGAAGAGTCCTATACGTAGTTTACTACCCATATAATTTCCGTACTTATTTCTCCCTCGTTTTCAAAAGACCAAACAGAAAATAATAATTAATAAAAATAATAAAAGCAGAGACAAAAGGATGCTAAGAAAATGTGTACCTGCTTTGCCTTCTCCTCCTCTTTCCGCCGCCTCTCCTCTTCCTTCTGCTTGTTCTTCAGCTCCTTCTTGCGTGCACTGTAAGCATTCCACAAAAATTAAAATTAAGTCTAACAGCTTTCGTAGCTAAAAAAAAACAAAAACCCATATGGATTAAAAATAAAACAAAACGTTTCATGGACAGAAATGAACACATTTTTCCGCTCCCTGTTTGGAACCCAAGCCATGCCTAAAATCCCTCAATTCAAAGGCAATCCCTTTCTCAGGGACCAAACAGGGGTTCTTAGGCACTTACTTTTTGCTCATAGCTCCTTCCGATTCCATTGTCAAATCTGAGACCGCTTTCGTTGTTTCGTCAACAGTGCCTGCCATTGCAGCGACTCCTTATGTGAAGGGAGAGCAAGAGAGGGCTTTGTGGGGTTTTTGTGTGTGTAGCTAGGGTTTGGCAAATGGGTAAATATAGGCGGGTCGGGTCTATCGTTGCTTCTTCTTTTTTTGTTTCTGAATTGGATTGGCGGGTACAGAAATGTGATGTGGTATACAAAATGTAGTAAGAAGCATTACTCTTTATGATATGTTTTAACTTTTAAGTTCGACTTCTTAGCTTAGAATTTACGCCCAATAAGAGAATAAGGGAGCTTAGAATTTACACCCAATAAGAAAATGACACATGCTCAATCAAAGTTTGTTTCACGGGGAATAGAATAAGGGGGCTTGGAATTTACACCCAATAAGAAAATGACACATGTTCAATCAAAGTTCATGAAGACGAGTTTACTCGCGAGTCGATGCACGGGAAACTAACACGCTCATATTAACTAAGAGCATACGAGACCATTTACACACAGGTAATGTTAGTCTTACCACATTTATATATCATATTGTGTACTACCTTTCTAATAAAAGTGGAGCTCACCGTTACAATAGAGGTGGTACACAATGTGGTATATAAATATGATAATGCCTACCATTTTTCTTTACACAAATAAACAAAGGAGCACTACATAAGCAGACCAACCGAATGTCGAGCATGTAGGCCTTAAATTGCCCAAATACTTATAAGCAGAGGATTAAGTCCTACATGCTTATACTCAATTCAAACAATCGTAACGGGTAAGAACAAATCATGTCACGCATACAGAGATAATGAGGTTTGTTTGTAGGTTGAAGACAGCTTAGAGCGTTCACATTAAGTGCCAGTGGCATTTGTCGAAAAATCCTTTAGTTGACCGGGTTTAGCATCTCCCCTTTTTAATCCAATCAATGAAATTTTAAAGATGGGTGGCAAGGGGATCTAGCCTTGTGGAAAAAGGTCTTAACTCGTAGACCCGTAATCTCATATTCGAATCCTCATGGCCTCTTTGGTAGTGTGTGTAAGAAACCCTCCCTCCCCTTCTAGTTTAGACTATTGCTTGTACTCAAAAAAGAAGATGGGTATCGCTGTTAGCAGAGCAATATCACACAAGTACTAAATGAAGATAATGAGTTGAGTGATTGCATAAACTCATAGATTCCCAATTGTATTGTCAAACTACAATGTATGTTGAACAATCCCCAGGGGAAAAAAAAAAAAAAAAAAAAAAAAAAAAAAAAAAAAAAAAAAAAAAAAAAAAAAAAAAAAAAAAAAAAAAAAAAAAAAAAAAAAAAAAAAAAAAAAAAAAAAAAAAAAAAAAAAAAAAAAAAAAAAAAAAAAAAAAAAAAAAAAAAAAAAAAAAAAAAAAAAAAAAAAAAAAAAAAAAAAAAAAAAAAAAAAAAAAAAAAAAAAAAAAAAAAAAAAAAAAAAAAAAAAAAAAAAAAAAAAAAAAAAAAAAAAAAAAAAAAAAAAAAAAAAAAAAAAAAAAAAAAAAAAAAAAAAAAAAAAAAAAAAAAAAAAAAAAAAAAAAAAAAAAAAAAAAAAAAAAAAAAAAAAAAAAAAAAAAAAAAAAAAAAAAAAAAAAAAAAAAAAAAAACGTGTTCAGGCAGGTTTGAGCAGGGTCAAATCTACAGACCAAGCAAACCGCAGTTTTTACTTTAAAAAAAACATACCGCCGAGAAGATACTATAATTTCATTTATCATACTTGAAATAATATTGAGTCTTAGTTTTAGAAACTCTTTTTATGAACTCAAGCACAGACAGCTAATTCCGTCAGCCTTGGTCATGCTTGAACAATTTTGAGGTCTTGGTAAAGATTAAAGCAACCAATAAGAATACAAATAGTAATGTGAGGACCTGAATGAGTTGTAAGAGCTTAACAGAAAAACAGACCAGGAAATTGTGTTTTCAAATCATATGCTATTGAGAATCCTAAATGTTCAGCATCTTCACAATAGTGTATGTCAAACTATTATGGATGGTTATTTTTTTGGTACGGGTCAACTTTTGATTTTTGATATATTCTTTCTAACTGCATTTGCATTCAATAGCTGTGGTAGGCAATTACCTTCCATATAAACATGTAAAAGGTTGTTATTGCAGCTTTGCTGTTGAGATCAACAGATTTGGCTCGGTTCCAGAGTATCAAAGCCAAAATTACATGTCCCAAAACCTAAACCAATGCAAACACAGAACATATCAATATCTTTATTCTTGGTAAATTGTTCAGTTGTTAGCATACTAGTATCTGAAAAAAAAACCCAACAGTAAGAAGGGAATATGAAAACCCACTCAAGGTTCCCAAAAATATGGAAATTAATATGAATACAAACTGAAGTGGCTTTATTTAACACTTTAAATGTTTGCATTTGCGAGGAAAGCCAGTGATTTAGAATCAGAGCTTAAAGAGGGCTCAGTAATATTTAAGAACCCTTCGTGTTGGACACCGGAAATTCACAACATAACCCATTATTTCAGAGTATAGCAAGCAGCCTGTGAGAGAAGATATATTTAACCGATAAAATTCATTAAATTCGTACTTATCACTGTCTTCTTCATCATTATCCATGTGTAATTTCAAAATTATAGAGAGGAGAAGCTGAGCCATTCAATAAGCAGGAGTAATGAAGATTGCATAACACTCACTACTTTACTCTTGAGAGTTAGAAAACTAAAACATTACCGTGATGCATTTGCTCATCAGGAAGCCGGATGATGCTCCCACTAAAACGGCAACACCGTAAGCCATTTCAAGTAGTGAAATACAAATCCAAAAGACCTGCACAAAGATAATTAGGCAACAAAACAATATATGTAAAACCAATGGGTTGATGGATAGGAGGGTTGGTCCACGATCCTTCAATGCATTCTGGAATCCGTTACTGGACAGCCCCTCATACCACCTTAAGACCCAATAGGATATTACATATGTGCATATCCGTGTGTTAAAAGGTTACCCGCTTTTGTCCCAGACGTACTGTAAAGGACCGAATGCCGAATATTTTATCTCCATCAATATCAGGTATGTCCTACATGATTCCACAATATTATTAAAATTGATCATAATCCTTTAATTTCATAAGAACTACATGGATTGAAACAATAGCAAACGCATCACCAAAACAAGCACACAGCTTTAAAATAAATTTCCTACTGCTCTACTTGAAATGGGAAAGAAAAAAAAAGAAGAAGAAGAAGAGCTTTTACCTTAAATAATGCTATAACAACTGAGAAGAAGCTCATAAATGCAGTTGCAAAAATTAGTGGCCTAGAGAAGGCAGCTGGTCTTTTGTACACATGGATCTGGAAAATGTTAGATAAATTAGAACTCAACCACTGCAAGTGCACCAAACTACACGACAAAGATGCTCCATATTTACCAGTATCTGCATGTAAGACACTGCTGGTTTCCCTGATACCTATTCTAGAGTTGTACTGTCTTACTTTTTTCAGGTTTCTGTTTGAGCAATCAACTACTAATACTAACTAGTTAATACAGTATAGCCCTTTTATATTGTTCTGTTTTTCCTCAATTGCCCTCACTATATGTGTGATGTGTGTGCACATGCAGATATGTTTGTCTCTACAGGGCAAGGCTGGCATTGGGCAAATGTCAACGATTGCTTTGTCAGAGTGAGAATATAATGACAAAATAAATTTTTTAGCCCCCCCCCAGATTTAGCGGCTGGGATGCAAAAGAAAGAAAAAAAAAAAAAAAAAAAAAACAACACCTAAAAACAATCAATTTCTGAGAGAATGGGACAGTGGAATTGTATAAATTGATTGCTTAATAGAAAATAACAAACCTGCATGTGCAGGAAAAAAGCAAGTTGAACTATCACTGCCCGAACAGCTAGGATGCACATTGCCGCAACCACAGCAGATCTCTTCCATCTCAGTAGTGGCAACTGAGATTATAAAAGATTCAAAACCCATATTGATACAATTGTGTTTAAAGTATCATCACATTACTCATCAATTACATGCAACTTCAAACTGAATTAATGAAGAATATAAAAAATCAAGTCACAAACTACATAGGAGTGTTATGTGGTGGTAAGTACATTTCATAAGAAAATGAATAGGATGATCTGTTTGGTCAACATAACACTATGAAAAATATCATCCATTTTATTATTAAGAGATACCTCTTTGTCAACTTTTTAAAGGAACTCTCAAGCCCTTAGTACTTTAAACAATTGTTATTAATACATTTTAAGATTAAGGATAGCCTGGAAATTCACCCAATTCACTCTTGTCCAACAAACCCTACATTCTTTGTAACCATAACCACATTTGTACACACATAATGTATATAGTTATTAGTTAGGGGTACATACATTCCAATGGAGTATGCACATGCTCAGAAGCATGTGCAAGGAACATGCAGTGCATAAGGATGAGCAGGGATATGTCAAGAAATTTTTCCTAAACTTCATTCATCAGATTGGTTCACGAGTAACATATAAGCTTTCCTTGCACAGCTATTTAAGGTCTGTGAGACTATAAGATTATAGAGGAGCAAACAACTCACGTTGATTGAATAAGCAGTGCCAAGGACAAAACTGATGAAAAGGGCCCAAAACAATGGCCATGAACCAACAACCCATCCAAGCCAAAAGCTCTGTAGAAAAGAATGTTTCTAATCAGAATGTTTTTCAGTCAAGACTACAGCTTCAATACCCCAAAATTTTAAAATGAAGACATGTAACTTCATCAATTTAAATTATAACAAAAGTACATAATATCTTTTAGATATGACTCATTACATTTGATGTGTAATCCAGATTCTAATTAACTATTGAACATTTAATCCCAATTCCCTTTGTTTATTTACATTTAAATTTTACCTTTCAGGTGAACAAACAAGGCAAAGTTTATTAAAGGTTTTGTAAGGAAAAAAAATGACATCCAAATGTAGGTAATAGTAAGGTGGAAATGAGGACAAGCAACATATCTTGTTCATGGGGCACGTTGTAAAAGGTGGAAATGAATTCATAATAATTTTCATTCCAAACAGATGGTTGTCATAGAAGTGTACATTGAGACGAAGGCAGCAGCACTTCTTGACTCCATGATTATCCACATATATTAAGGTATTGGTATTATTCAGATGGCTGAAAAAATGGTGAATTTTATTTCCTTCAAACATGTCTTGCATGTTAACAATGAAGATGCAGGGTACGCAACTAGTTACAGAATAATAAAAAGAACCACTAAAAATACTCAAATCCTCAGATTTAGCCATTTTAACCAGGATAACTAAGATATCCATATACTTTATACCAAACTTCTAGTGAAATAAGAGGCAGTTTCATGCAAAGGTTAGGGAATTACATGTAAGGGCCCATTCGATAATTTTTGTTGTAATTTGAAAGGAGGTGAAGAAGTAGATGAAAGATGAGAGATGCAAAGCATAAGGAAAGAAGGATACCTTGAATGGCTTTTAAGATAAAATCTAAAGAACTGTTTTAAATGGTCTTCAGTATTTAGCTTCAATTTTATCCATTCACACTCTTTTCTTCCACACCTCCCTGATATTTCTCCCATCTCTCCCACTCTCTCATCTCTTTTCTCTTTAAAAAAAAGACAAAAAGAAAGGCAATATATATCTAACCAGCCTAAATGAAATTAGGTGTGTGTGTATATATATATATATATGTGTGTGTGTGTAGTCCACAATGCTTTTGATACCAGAATTAAAAAAGATGTCACAATCATGATGCCAGTCCCAACTGAATATTCCCCTGATGCCAATGGAAGATAAGGCTTGTGTAACCTGAAACACACAGCAACATAAGTATACAATTAGACAATTCACAAATGTTCCATGTAAATTATCTTTTGGTCTTGACTTCCAAGATTAGGCCAGAAAAACCTAAAGGGTGCTTAATAAATTGAAAACAGCTTGGTAAATGGTAAAGGGCTTCTCTCTCTCCATGTATGCACATGCACATCCGTGTGTGTAGAAGGCACATTTGAAATAACCAATTAGTGGGTAGCTTGATAATTCCAGATAAAAGAGCATATCCTGGAATTCTACCAGTCAAACCTTTCTAATGGAATGCCCCCTTAAAATACTGAAAGGTCACTGAATTTTCAATTCTTATTTCCCAAATCACTGCAATGGTACCAGTAAATTTACAACACCTACCTTGTCTATATCAATGTCAGACAACTGATTCAAACCAACAATGTAAATATTCATAAAGAGAGCAGCAACTACGGCCTGAAAAGTAAAATACCAAGTGTGTAAGAATAACAATAATGAATGTATCCATGTAATGCTTTCAAGTTATCAATATTAGAGGCATCACCTCCAGCACCCCTTTGAAAAATAAGGGTGAAAAATCTGACAGATTCTCGACTGCAAGGAGAGAAACTGAAATTATGCTCAATGCCTGCTCAGAGAAAAACTTGGGTGAGCTCTCTCTAAATTGATTAAAAACCAAAAAGGAAAATGGCAAAAAACTAACGACAATAATCCTAAATGATTGTTATTCATTACTAAATCTTAAACATCAATATGTGGGAGTTATATTTCAAAAGGCTAACTGGGATAACGGCAAGGATGACCATGGTTCTGTCAAAAACTTAACTGTGCCTATAACTGTGTGCGGCCTTGAAAACCTGTAAAAAGCATCTATGGCATTTTTGATAGAGTTCCAAATGCTTTTCGAATTATAAGCTCCAGGTTCGGATTCAAGAGGGTGACCAGCAGTAGCATTCACCAACAACCTTTTACCATGCCTCCTGTAGAATGCAGATTTTTCCTTAGTGTTTCTGGTGTGATGCTTCAAAAGATGTTGCTGAGACCCAACACCACCATATCTTTCCAAGATGTCCCATGCTCTGCTTCTTGAAACTCTGACTGCTGCATATGAACCTTTAAGTACAAAGATTGGGTTGACAATAAGTTTTCAACATGGAGGACTGAAAAAGGCAAATTATGCATCAGATGTTGTGATGGGATAGTCATACCTGAAAAGCTCTTGTTGAGATTGCCCCTTCTCCAACCGTTCCCACCTATGAGTTTTTATAGTGCATCAGAAAACACACCAAAGCAGAAACTCAGAAAGAAAGGAAAACAAAATTCTAAAACTGGTATGGGCAAAAGTATAGTCACATCAACCAAGTCATTTTCCAAACTGCAGAAATACAAAAAAATGTATTTATATAAAATGGAGACAAACCCGATGAATAATGTAATTTAGCTCAGTCTGTTGACTCTGAACTCTAAAGAAGGAACCTTTCAAGAGTAAAGATTTTCCCAGATAAAATACAGCTACACCAGCACAAATCAATAAAAACCAAGAAGTCAAAACCAAATGCATTGGTTCAGTCCCAGCATTTGAAGCATCTAAAACCCATTAGACCACTAATATTCAGGGGAAAAATAATAATCAGAGCCCTTAATTCAAGATCCAAAAAGTTCCATGTTTTCTGTTAACTGAAATCGCATACCTACACAAGCATTTGGAAAGGACACAAGAAGCGCAGAATCCATTGCTTCGGCCAATAAATGATGCTTCAACACGTCAAGAGACCCTCCAAGTTACTTTCTTTAAGCGAACTCAAAGCTCATTTGCAGGCTCTCATTAAGTAAATATTAAATAGTGGAATTATATACTAATAAAAAGATGCGGGTCCACTTTCTACACACGTGTTCAGATCGTTTCTATTTCACGATGTGGCAAAAGGACCCAGCGGAGACGATACCCTCGGATCGGATACAAGAGTTTGGAAGTCATGTGAACCAATGGGGAAATCTTTGTCTGTTTCTTACACGATCTAGGTCGACACGTATACTCCCGTACATCCCAGTGTTCATTACTTCACGAAAAAAAATATCTGTTAGCAACAAAACAAATTCATTAGGGCTATTCAATTAGGATAGTAGAACGTTTAAAAAGATTTTAAAAAATCTAGTTGTATGTAATTTGGATTTATACAAATTTTAAAAGATGTTCTATAGACTAGGTGTATTCAATTCAGATTTGTATAAACTTTTAAAAAGTCATACAATATGGGTGTATTCAATTAGGATTATTATAAAAAAAAAATTAGGATTATAAAAAAAAGTTGAATAAAATATGGGTGTATTCAAAAAGTCATATATTTGGAAGGATTTCATTGTGTGATAAATTTTGGTAGTTTTTAAGGTGAGAGCTATAAATAACAAGATCATAATAAATCCAACCTCCCCAATATATTTCATCAAACGCTAATTTTTTCTCTCTGCGTACACCCTAACTTTTCTCTTTGAAGACGAACAGCCTTCCTCCATCTATGAAGGTATGCTTCCTATTTTTTCTTTGATCAATATCTCGTTGGGTTTCTTTTTCCATTATTTTCTCTTCATCGTGTTTTTCTTGTTATTAGAGTATAGTTTGGGGTTATAAGTTTTCTTGTTATTAGGGCTTAGCTATGGGTCAGGATTTATACTTGACGTATTATATATTATATTATTATTATATAAGTTATATATAGATATTTGAGAATAGGAGATGAGTTGAGAGTAAGTACACCGACACGACCTACCATTCAAAATAAGTTGGTATTATATTTTTTTTTTTTTTTTTTTTATCACAAAAAATTTTTTTTTTTTTTTTTTTTTTTTTTTTTTTTTTTTGGAAAAGAGAAACTTCATTGAAGAGAAAACAACCCCAAAGGGAACAGAACACATGGAATGAAAAGGATAGCAGCATAGGGGACAGACCCGCCCACGAGCAAACAGAAAAAACAAAGCAGAAAGTAACAGAAACTAGAGGGCCACAAACTAGGACGTCAGCCTCTAGCCAACAGAAGGAGATTAACATGAGGGGCAAGACAGACCATCCAATTAACAAACACAAGGGAAGAAGGGGGTCTGTCAAGCCAAACCTTGTCTAAGCACAAGAACAAGATGTTTTGTTTCCAGCTGCTTTTAACAGATGCAAATTGCGTAAAAAAACTATAACAAGAGAGAAGACATGCTATACAGTACTCTACACTCAGAATTTGACATATGATCAAGCCCTTTTTTTTTTCTCGCCCTAGGATATCTATATCATTTTCCTGTCCAAATAGCTTTTGCTCGCTTTCTATTTCAAATAGAGAAACCAGGTTCAGATCTTCAATGGTGCGTCCCCTGTTTTTGCTACTCTGTTTGTTGAATGTCCAATCTATTTGGACCCAACTGTTTAACTATTGCAACCCAATCTATTTGGACAGCCACACTCTCAGTTTCATATTCCACATCTCTTGATTGCATGTTTCAACTTTATTATGTTGTGTGAGTTTGTGTATTTTTTTTTTTTCTTGAGATGTTCAATATCATCTCCAAGAGTTTGGTGGTCAAGGTCATGCACCTGCAATAAGTTGAGTTGTTCAATCTCATCCTTGAGGAATGTCATTGAGAGGATATTTGGTATATTTAAGTCACAATTCACAATTTTCAAGTCCGCACCTTCATTCCCATATACGACACAAACAGAGATAGTGTTAGCTTTTGTAGGACTACACAACTTTCTTAAAAAAGAGTGTAAGATTTGACGAATTTCCTGTTGAATTGGACAACAAATCTTCTTCATCTTCATCATTACCGGTTAATGAAGGGTATCCTAAACTAGTTTTTTAAACATAAGAACAACAACGACAGAATGCTAATGAATGGAGAGTTGGTATAGCTTTGAATATCTGGAGAGATGCCGGGCATAATGACAACAATGAGAATCAAGGATAATGAATGAATGTTAAATATTTTCCATAAACTTTGCTTTCAAATTTGTAATACATTTGTTACTATATTTTCTTGGGAATTTCTTATGAATTTTGCTTTTCATTAAACATAATTTTGTTTAAAATTTTGTTTCATGTTATTCAAGGAAAATATGTGTTTGAGTAACCAATATTCATGCTTACTAGCAAGGCATGCTCAAGGCATGCTCTTAATTGTAATACTATGGTAACTTGGATTGAAGAGGTTCCCTTCTGGCTGGAATCAATTGTAAACGATGACATGATTGTATCCTCTTAATTGTTATCAATGAGATCTTCTTTCACAAAAAAAACAAAAATTCATGCTTACTAGAGAATTTTGAAAGTGCAATCAGACTTTTTGATAAATGCAACCATGCAGCCCGGGCATCATATATGTCTAAAGAATAGGAGGAGATCAGTATATAGGATTGAGTTGGCCTGATTGGCTTTTTGATTGTCTAGTTAAGGATGCCAAAGTTAGCATTCGTCTTTAAAGAAATTATGGAAGTTTGGAATAAAAGCTATACAAATCTTAGGGAAGTTTATAATAAAATATATATAGAAATCTATCTGAAAGTCTATACGAAATCCAAAAGTTCCAAATTTGAAATTCTAAAAAAAAAAAAAAAAAAAAAAAAAAAAATTTAAATCTAAACTCTATAGAATCCTAATTGAATACACCTCTACTAAAGACATTGCGAGTGTGTTAGCACCAAAAAAATTAATGGAGCATAGATCTAAGGTAGGTCTATGCTCTGTTAATTTTTCTTTTATGATAAGAAAATTATATTTTGTTAATAATCATATAAAATGAAGAATGTGATAAGAGAGAAGGGAGAGGAGAGAATTTATTGTATTTTTCTTTCTCATAATTCCATATATATATATATATATGTATAGGGTCTTAGTATCTAATAGTACTCTTCTGCTCAATAACACTTGGTAGAAGAGTTCTATTTGGAGGGAGAGGAGGAGAGGAGGAGAAAAACTTCCCTGTCACAGTAATTCCACCATCAACATCCACATCAATATTCCAAAACCAATCCAATTCTAACAGCTGGCCACATACTTAAAAATATTTTATGCGTATTTTCTTCCACCTCTCGTCGGCTCGCTCTCTCTCTCTCTCTCTCTCTCTCTCTCTCTCTCTCTCTCTTCATTCCGTTCTCTCTCCAATCACTCATTCTCTCCATCATCGTCAACCACACACCTCTAAGTCGTCTTTTCCCAGTTCTCTCTCCCAAATGGACTTGAGAAAGATTGGTTTGGCTTCGAATATGTGGAAGAACTTGGTACGGTTTGGAGGAGAAAAAATTTATCCAGCGTCATTGTCTCTCCTCCAATATGAGGAATCTCTTTCCTTTTTTTTTCTTCAAATTTATTATCTATTGGAGAGTTTTGAAAAATTAGACATGGTGGAGCTGAGAAAGATTGTTGTTTTGATTTTGTCAGGAAACATTGAAGGTGCGGGTTGGGGGAAAGCTTATCATCTCCTTATTCATCATTTTTTTTAATGAACTGGTGGGCAAATCCTTAAGAACCAGCCATTTCATTACCAGTAACTATTATCCTTTTTCATCTCAGTTTAAATATATTAGAGATAAAATGGGGAAATTAATACATGATATGTGTGGGTGATAGAGTGACTAAAGAGGGAGAAGAATTAGAAGAACAAAGTTGCAAATTTTTACATACTCAAAGAGGAAAAGAGGAGGACAGAGAGGGATGCGGATGAGATGAGGAAGAAAATAGGCATAAAATATTTGGTAAACTTCCGAAAACCCCCTGGACTATTTCGACTGCCGAAATGTCCCCCTTAGATTATTTTTTCAACCAATTTAGCCTTCAAATTAAAAGTAATTGCCAATTTCACCCATGTTAGTTTTTCCCCAATTCCATCCAAATGCTCGTCAAAAACACCACTTGAAAGGCATGCGAGCCATCTAATGAGGGTAATATCATCATTCTATACCTCAGCCCTCAGGCCTCTTTGACTGAATCGTTCGTAAGATTAATTCTCAAATCAGAGTTAGGGTTTTCGAAAAAGGGTGAGAGTGAAAGAGAGAAAGTAACTGAAAGATTCGAAAAATGGTGAGAAAGACAGATTGTGACTGAGAGATTCAATTTGGGAGATATTTTGTGACTTGAAGATTCCAAACGAAGGTGCGACGGTAAAGGTAGAATGAAAATCAGAGATGGTGGGGAAGCTCCCATATACAGTAAGTAGCGTACTTTAGTTTATTTGTTTGATGCAATTGTTTGGGTTTTATTGTCGGATTTCATTTGCTGGACTTCATGAAAAAGCATAATAAAAGAAAGAAAGTGGTCCCTATGGTTGTTGTTTGTTAACTGAGACTTAGGTTGGGTTGTGAATGTGGTCCATATGCATGTTGTTTGTTTATTGTTTGTCTGGTTCTTTGTATGAGTTTGTATTGTATTGTATTGTATAGGGTAAATAGTAATTTTCTGTATAGGGTATTGTATAGGGTAGATAGTAAATGTATATTGTACTATACAGGGTAGATAGTAAATTAATGAGAAAATTTATTGTTGTGCAACTAATCCTGACACGTTCACACTTGAAGTATACCACGGGGGTTACTTTGTTGATGGTTTATATATGGGAGGTATTGTACAATGGGTTGATAGGCAAGATGAAGATGAGATTTCAGTGGTTGAGTTATTTGAAATGGTTAAACACCTTGGTTATGATGAGCAGAACATTCAATACTATTACAAGCACAAGACAAATGGTTGGGTTGAAATTAGGACAGATTAGGATTATTTTGGATCATTGAAGTTAGTGAAACCGAGCCAGCTGTTTGTGTTATACATAACTGACAATCCAGCACCTAAGCCTCTAAATGTTCAATCCCTAGTATTCTTTGCACAAGGTGAAAATGCTGAACATTATGAAGACACTTCTCATGGATATGATGGTGATGAAGAAATTAGGCAATATAAGTTTGTGGATGTTGAGATAGAGGAAGAATTTGGTGAGGCAGAGGAAGAAGTTGAGGTAGAAAGTGATGAAGCTGAGCAAGGTGGAGAGGATGAGGAAGAAGATGGTGATTTCATAGATAGTGAGTTTGAGCAAAGTGATGAAGTGGACAATATCAATTTTCAGAGGTATGTTGTAACTGAAGAGCAAGATGATGGACATAAAGAACCAGGTGATGGTGACACTAATGGTTATAATACATCAGACTTAGAGAGTTTGCCTGAATATACTGAAGATGAAGATGGCAAGAAGAGAGGTTTGAGGCAGCCAAAGTTCAAGCAGTACAATAGACATTATGACCTTTTAGATCCAAAATTCCACTTGGGATTGGAGTTTCCTAATATGCAGGAATGTAGAGAGGCTATAAAGTACTATGCATGCAAGTGTGCTAGAAAACTAAGGTTTGTGAAGAATGGCCCTAATAGGGTGAGGCTCGTATATAATGGTAATAAGGAGGTTGATAAGGCAAAGAGGCATATTAAGGGTGAAAAAGCAAAGAGGCATGCTAAAGGTAATAAGGCAAAGAGTCATAGTAAAAGTGATAAGAGTAAGAGGCATGCTAAGGGTGAAGAAGGTCAAGAGGGTGAAGATGAATCTGAAGATAAACTTGAAGACTGTCCTTGGTTATTGTATGCTGCACATGTTGGGAAAGGGTCCACTACTAGAGTGAAGACATACCATCCAATTCATACATGTGGCAGATCTCAAAGAAGTAGGTTTGCCACTTCACAATGGTTGACTAAAAGGTTTGATGAGGATCTCAGAACCAATCCTAACATGTCAGTTGCTGAGTTCATGACATTGGTAAGGAAACATTGCAATATAGATGTTACTAAGGGCCAATGCTACAAGGTAAAAAATTTGGCAAAGGAGATGATTCAAGGAAGCATTAAAGAACAATATGCAAAGCTGTGGGATTATTGTGAGGAGCTTAAAAGGCAAAACCCAGGAAGCACAGTTTTAGTGAAGACATCATTGAGATGAGATAATCTAGTTTTTGAAAGGCTTTATATATGTTTTGCTCAACTAAGGAAGAGGTTTATTGAAGGATGCAGAACCATGGTTGGTTTTGAAAGGGCTTTCATCAAAGGACAACATACAAGATAACTTTTAAGTGTTGTTGGGATTGATGCCAACAATGACATGTTCCCAATAGCTTTTGCTATTGTGGAGACAGAAAGTAGAGACACTTAGACATGGTTTTTAGAGATATTCTTCAATGATGTTGGGGCAAGAGGTACTGAAAATGAGTGGGTTTTTATCACTAACAAACAAAAAGGATTGGGGTAAGCAATTGAGGCTTTAAAGCCAGATACTGAACATAGGCATTGTGTAAGGCATCTGCACAATAATTTCAAAGTTGCTGAGCATGATAGTTTGACACTTAAACAGAGGCTATGGGCTACTGCTAGAAGTACAACACTTCCTTGATGGGAAGCTGAGATGGATAATATTTTGGAAATATCTACCCTAGCTCATGCATGGCTTAAGGATAGGCCAGCAATTCATTGAAGCATGTCACATTTTACTACTGAGCCCAAGTACTGCTGAACAATTTATGTGAATGCTTCAATTTAGCAATTTTGGAGGCAAAAGATAAACCAATAATCACGATGGTGGAAAGGATAATAACATATTTGATGTTGAGAGTTGCAAGACAAAAGGATGTGAAATGGACTCAAAACGTTGGGCCAAGGATATTTCAGATTATTGAGAAGAATTTGAAAGAGAGTGGCTCATGCATTGCACATAATGCAGGTGGAAACAGGTTTCAAGTCACCCATATGCTTGGTGGGCAATATGCAGTTGATCTAAATACTCACTCATGCTCTTGTAGAAAATGGGATCTTTGTGGCATCCCATGTTGCCATGTCATGGCTGCTATATCAAGGCAATAGATGAGCCCAATGAGTTATGTGAATGAGGTGTGTAAGAGATATGAAGATGGAGAGGAAGAGGAAGAGGAACCAGCTCAGTCCATCAATATGAAGAGGAACAAGTAAATAATGTGAAATTGTGATTAATTTCAATTGTTTTAATTGTGATTAATTTCATTTGTAGGCAATTAGAGGAGGGTTGACAAGGACTGCAGCCACTGCAAGCTAAGTAGCTCCAACCAATGTTGCTACCCAATCAAGTGGAACCAATGTTGCTTCACAACCAGCTCCTTGCAATTTAGCTTCACAAGCAAGTCCAAGCAATGTTACTCAAAACACTTACAGGCCATAAAGGAAAAGGTTCAAATCCCCTGCAAAAAAGGAAAGGCCATGGAGGTAAAATACATAATGAATTAGGATGGATTTTGAAATGTATATTTTTAATACATGGGTTGGTAGATGTGTGTATTTTGAACAGATGGCTCTTTTGGATGGATTTTGGATGATTAAGCAATGGTGGAATGTATATTTTGTAGTAGAAGTTCCCCCCACTGTATTTTGAACTGATGGCTATTTTGGATGGAATTTGGATGTATTTAGGTTGGGTTGGAATGTATATTTTGAACAGATGGCTCTTTTGAATGAATTATGTTTCTGTTGTAATTTTGGATTAGTGTCTTTCCCTTGCTTTTGTTGTATTATGTTTGCAGTTTCTGAGTATTTTACCTTAGCTTGTGCCAAAGGGTAAGTATCACCTTAAACAAGCTTAAAAGACAATTATATGCTTATATTGAAGTTGTGCTAGGTTAATTTGGTTTTGAATACGACATTGTTGAATGACAACCAAACCCATCATTGAGTTTACAAGAACTAAATTCAGATTTGGGCCAAACTTCAAACTCATCCAAAAATTGTGTAATCTACATTTAACCTTAAAATGTATAATGAACCAAATCAAAATGCCACTGCATTGTTTAAGCCAAAATAAGACACAAAAATGCCACTACATTCAACCAAATCAAAACCTAACATACTTTCAACCAAATGAAAAGCTAACTAATAAAACAAACAATAATAGAATCACAACCAAACAACTCAGCAGTAGCCTTCAAATTTTTTCTCTATGTCTCTTAGCTCTTGCACAATCTTCTTGTCTTTAACTCTTTTCTCTTCCAATGAGTTGATTCGTCTCAACAATCGACATATGACATGTTTGGCCTGCTCAGACATTTTTGGGTCCTTCTAAGCCTTCCAACCACAACCACCACCATACTTCTCTCTACAACACACATATAGCCTCCTCCTTGCATTTTCATCAGACTAGCAAACAATTGTTTTAGCCTCAAATCCACACCGGCAGATACGCACCATATCATCCTCCGTAATAAAAGTGGTCGAACTTGATTCGGTAGAAGCTGCACGTATGTTCTTATGCATCCTATCTTCAACTGCAATTTCTTCTCTTTTTCGTGAAATTGATGAACATCAGCGACATGAGAAGGTTGGATCGCTTGGAAATAGGGTTGGGTTTTGTCATCAAGGGTGTTGTGAAGAAGATGTGGTTTCTATCGAATCTCCATGTCTGAAATGAAGCCTATAGGGGCTTCTTTCGTTCGAATAAAAGGGGGCTGAGGGCTGAGGTATAGAATGACGATATTACCCTCATCAGACGGCTCACGTGCCTTTCACATGGTGTTTTTTATAGGCATTTGGATGGAATTAGGGAAAAACTAACGGCATGGGTAAAATTGGTGATTACTTTTAATTCGAAGGCTAAAGTGGCTAAAAAAATAATCCAAGGGGGACATTTCGACAGTCGAATAGTCCAGGGTGTTTTCGGCAGTTTACCCTAAAATATTTTTAAGTCTGTTGCCAACTGTCAAAATTGGGTTGGTTTGGGATACTGATGTGGATGCTGAAGGTGGAATCATTGTGACAATGAAGTTTTTCTCTAGAGGAGGAGATGCGTTGTCTTGAAGTATCCATAATGGTTCTTTAATAGTTTAATAAATTGAATTTTTTTTTGCATATATTTAATTGAAAATAAAAGAGACAATAACACTAAAAATTGTACCATTGCAATATTCTAAAAAGATCTTTAAAAAGATACCAATTTTGAATATATTTGAAAAAAAAATTAATTGATGTATTTTTGTCTATTGTATTAAACTATTGAACAACCATTGCAAATGCTCTTAACGACATAATGCATTAATTGTTGTATTTTTTTTTATTGCATTTAACTATTGAACAACCATTGCAGATGCTCTTAACAACATAATGCATTAATTATTGTAACTTTTTTTTCATTTTTTATTGCCATGTGGGTACCATGGTTAGCCTATTGCAATTGCAATGGAGGGTTCATCACATTGCACCCTCTATTGCAATTGTATCTATTGCAATGAACTAAATCACACCATTGCAAGTGAGATTTTATTGTTTTCGTTCAATATTATGCAATAAAATTGCATTGATCCTAATCATTGTAGATGCTCTTAGTGTTGTCTTTGTATCAATTTGTGAAAATGAGGATATTAAGGCTACAAAAATCTTAAGAGGGCTCATGTGTATTTTAACCTCAATATAGCGCCTTGTTGTAAAAGAGGTCCAACGAGGGTATGCAGAAACCCGTCAATTTCAACTTCGATACTCATGTCATGCCAAATGAAAATATAACTAGGCATGTAAGGAGGTCACAATGAGCTTGTAAAAATGTACTAGTTCCATAAACCCATACTTATTGTTTCGTCAAGCATTACCTAACACGGCCTTAAACCATTGCAATACAAAGATGCCTGAGCACAAGCATGCGAGTAATATGCAACACCTAGCAACCCTCTTGTTTTAGTGTCAAACCACCGAACAAGCTTAACTAGGTCCAAGTCACATAATGTATGGGGCTTGCTAAGTGTGTTAGGGTATAGATAGGTACGAAGGTCCATAAGGCCCACGAGGGTTCAAAAGGTGGAGGTTTTGGGCTACTGGGGGCACCAAAACCCAATCCCACTTTCTTAAGCCCAACTACATGGGTAGTAGAGAGAGAATCCCAGCACCCCTTTTGTTGAGATCGAACAAGTTTGTTAAATGCTTATGTAACACATGTGGATATGGTTGTAGTGCTAAGATGGACCACATATGACACATAAGCATTAGAACCGGATCGGATACCAATTTGTAGATTCAAGTTGGGTACCAATTGGAAACAAACCTCAAAATTCACATAGTTTTGTCTAGTGTTTTTTATGTGGCCAAAGTTAGGAATGAGGAGGGGTTTTCTCTCACACACTAACAAGATGCAGGGTTCGAACCTGAGACCATTTATCTGCAAATCAAAGCTAATTTCCACTAGTTTGTTACCTTCAATAATCAAAACGGTGTGCACCTCTACCTTCTATTGTTCTAATTTCTCCTAACCCGGTAGCCCCACCACCGACCTACAATTCATAATTTTTTTTGGACAAACTACATAAAACCCCCAAAACTATAGGATCATTTTCAAGTTTATACCCACACTCAAATTCCCGAAAATCCTACAAATTTCCCCCTCCGTCACCTAAACCGTTAGTGAATATGTTAAATGCTGATGTGGTAAATGTGAGACCCATTTTTTGATGACGTGGATTTCCAAGTGGACAAAAAATTATTAATAAATTATTATATTGTTTAAATTATTTATTATTGTTAAATTAATTTAAAAATTAAAAAAAAAAATCTAGCAAAACCCAACAGCCACCTCTAGCAATTTCCATTTTGGATTTTGAAATGTTTTGTTTTCTTAGCAAACGCCCTGGGACATCTAAATCCATGGATCCAAATAGAGTGGAAGCCGAGCGCTTGCTTAGAATCGTCAAGAAGCTTCTACACAGCCGAGATCTGAGCAGCTGCCATGACTTCGCAATTCTGGCTCAAGAGATCGAGCACCTATTGGAATGCTTAAATCAGATCTTGGCTGTCGCTGATGTGCTCTTGGTTGCCGACTAGCGCGTAAACAACCACCCGACTGGTACACAGTTCTCCAGGTCAAAGCCCATGGCGGCTGGAGATGGATATGGGTCGAGAGGAGAGATGACGCAATTACCAAACTTCATCTTCATCGCCAAATTGCCGCAATCTTCATCATCGAAGCCCATCTTCATCGCCAAACCTAGGATATGGGTGTCTTGATTAATTTTTGGGGGAGAAAGGGAGAGAGAAGAGAAAGAGATCGAGAAGGGGGTAGGTGCGGTTGATTGAGCTATGGTGGTGAGTGGTTGGTTAGGCTACAGTGGTGGGTGGTTGGTTGTGCTATGGTGGAGGCTGCTGGGGTTGGTTAGGTGGAGAGGAGAGAGGGGAGATAATTTTTTGTTTTTTGTTTTTATTTATTTTTTTAATATAATTTAATATTTTTAATATTTGAAAAAATAAAGAATTTTTTATTAATTTTTGTCCTCTTGGAAGTCCACGTCATAAAAAAAATAGGTCTCACATTTGCCACATCAGCATTTAACAGCTTTACTAATGGTTTAGGTAACGAAGGTGGCAGTTTATAGGGTTTCCGGGAATTTAAGTATGTATACTTAAATGTCTCTAAAGTTGGGTATGAACTTAAAAATAACCCTATATTTTGGGGGTTTTATGTAATTTGCCCCCTTTTTTTTTCTTCCCCCAAACAGAGACTTCGGGCTGTGCCAGAGAATTCTCCTTTTATTTCTTTTTTATCCATTTGGGGCTAAAAAATAGACCAAAGTCGTTAAAATGAAGCCGACCATCCGTTAGGCAGGCTTGAGCTAATTTGCAAAAACACTGCCCACCACTCGCTCATATCCCCCAACCTTTCAGACACTCTCCACCTCCTTCCTTCCCTTCCGTTTCCGGACAATCGATCTCTCTGCGTTTTGCGGAACAACAATTTCACAATTTCATTTGATTTCTCATGGGTTGAAGGAGAAGACCAATTCACCGTTCGACTGATAACAAGCAACAACAATGGAGTGGGATAGCAATTCGGATCTGAGCGCCGAGGAAGAGGAGGAAGAGGAAGGGAGCTTGATTTTCAACGAAGACGACGAAGTTTCGGGCCCCGGCCCCGGCCCGCTTCCCTTCCCCGTCGAGAATATGCTCCGGACGGCGCCGTGCGGGTTCGTCGTCACCGATGCTCTCGACCCGGACCATCCCATCATCTACGTCAACACCGTCTTCGAAATGGTCACCGGGTACCGAGCGGAGGAGGTTCTCGGTCGCAATTGGTCAGTTTTCTCTTTTGGGTTTTTGATTTTAGGGTTTGAATTGGGGGTTTTGTGGTTGAATCTTTGGTTTTGATTGGGGGTTGAATTGGGGTTGTTGGAAATGCTTGTTTTTGGCTGCTGAAAACCGTGGGGCGGTTATTTTTTGCTTAGTTAGAGGAGCTGCATGATTGGTTTTGTGGATTGAATAGTTTTTCTCTGTAGTGGTTGTGGTTGGCATTTGGGAGCTCATGTGCTTGTGAGTTGTCTAGGGTTTTGTTTGGGCTCGTAAATTGGATGCAAAGAAGCAAATTGGAGTTGCGAGTAATTGGTTTATTGATTGATGTGGTCAGATAGGTAGTCATGACGGGGTTATGAGACTAGAGATACGGCATATTGTTTCCTGTAGTCCCTCTCATGCTGTAGTTGTTAAAGAAAATGACAAATTTCAGGATATCATTATAACGAAATTTAATGCAAAGGGTTTTGTTCTAATATTTGGGCGTTGCCTTGTTGGGCTTGTCATCCTGTTTCTCCTTTTCTATCATAGTTTTTGATATTAGTGTTGATTATAAAAGATAATTTGATAAAAGAAAGGAAATAATTGAAAATGGAATGGACAGGTAGTCCATCTAGGTACACCAATTAGAAAATACAGAGCAAAAGGAACAAAACAAGCCACATTCAATATAGAACTCCACCCCAGTCGATGAATCATGTTAAAGGTAACATCTCTAGAGTGCTTAGACATCCAGAAGGTTTTTGTTTTTTTATATATCATATCTTATTAAGTTTATTTTTATAAGAAGCATTCTCCACCTCTACTCTAGAGTAGTGTGGCGAATTTGCTAGCTGCTTCTATAATGCTTGAGAGCTATTAGCAAGTTCATTGACACAGATTGCATTCTTTTTGGTTTGATTTAGTTACACTCTATCATACTGTTAAAGTCAAAGCTTTTATCTTTCTTCAAATCTATTAGTGGTAGTAATTTTATTGAAAAATTACATCTTAGGAGTGTTTTTTAGGTGCTTTATCTGTTAGTTGAACTTTTTTTCTTTAAAAGAAAAAAAATGTAAAGGCTTCATGTGTGTCATGGTTATTTGCCATATTAGTATCATATATCTGTGGAGTATCTCTGAACCTGTTTAATATGGCATGAATTTGTTTTTATTTTTATACTTGTAATTTAGCACCTCCAAAGATTCTTTAGGTAAAGGTTTGCGTATATTTCTTTCTAGGAAATCAATTGTGCATGCTATCATCTATTAACACCGCAAAGATATGCAAGTATTTTATTCTTTTTCTTTTTCTTCTGAAAATGGATTTTTCCCTTGGATATCTTGGGAGTTAGATTGTGTTGGCATGCATATTCTCTACATTTGGTCAGCGATCGGGAACATTTGGTTTAGGTTATTGGAAACCAGGGTATATTATTTTGGTTTTGGGTTGACTATCTTCTAATTTCATACTTAAGCAATTATTGGATATAACTTAAATGAGTACATTTTCATGGTTTTTTTCTTAATAATATAGGATTGACTGCATATTGTGAATGCTGTTGTCTTGGAATATGAGGAAGTTCTTTCTTCCATTATTCTTTCTTTTTGCTTATTTTGGATTAACTTCATTATTGTTTTTATCCATCATTCTGATTTCTAATTGCTTAGGATTGTGTGGGGGTATTGTTTATAGAAATTAAATGGTGTAGGGTTTATCTATATCACTAGTGCTAAGAATGGGTATATAACTAAATATCTCTTTTTTTTCTTTCCTTTTTTTCTTTTTAAAAAATGTGATCAATGTCTAAGTTGGTTTGGTGTTGGGTTCAGGTGTGCCTTGGTTACAGTTCTAGTCGAACTTTTAATTTTATCAAGATTCATATTCTAGATGGTATCTTATGTGATCCTTCTAATCTTCTACCATTGTCTTAAATAGTTGCGTTACAACAAATGCTTATTGTTGAACAAGTTTTTTTAAGATTTTGCATGGATTAAAAGCACATAAAGAAGAAAGTGAACAAGTCTCCTTAGTGTTTTAGATGCACTATACTGTCTCTTAAAAACATCTATTATCATAGGCTTTTCCTACCTTATATGAAAATCTTCATAAGCCTTTAGCAACCATGAAGTAATTGGCCAGCTTAAAGTAGGATAAAGCTTATATATTCACCACTGAATTGCCATTTCATGATACTGCTTAAGCATAAAGATTGTGTTGGTAGAAAGGAGTATGTTGTTGGAGGTTACAGACATTGTTATACATATCCAACTTGATTCAAGTGAAGTGCCCTTGGGTTTTAATGAAGTAGTAGATAAACTAGAAGTGTTTTATAAAAAGTTTGTGCAACCAGGGGGCATTCTTGATCATGCAAAATGAGGTTCAAGTTTCCTTGACATGATTCGACTTCAGTCTAGAGTTGGACCTAAAATTGAATACAAAATTGCGCACCAATCGCTATCGGAATTAAATAGGTGTAAAAAAGATCTGTGTTAACGCTATCATGGAATATTAACAGAAACCATGTGAGATTTTCTGATGGGTATTATTCATTTTACATGCCTTAAGAGTGGTGCAGTCTTCAATATTTTATAAGGTGTTAGACACTAAAGGTCACCTGCTTATGCCGAGTTCCTTACTAGTCAACACTTATACTTGTGACCTGCATGATATTAAATTACGAAAAAAAAACAAACATGATTTAGATGCAACACCCTTGAATTCTTTGTTATACTTTACAAATAAATATTTGAATTTTCATTTGGAAATTCCTAAATGCGCCAGTTTGCGAGCCTCTTTGTGTTCGTGGCTTAAATGAGTTATTAAGATCTTGAACAAGCGTGTGGAGTTTTAGAAGGAAAAGCTTGAGAAAAAAATCTAATCCAGTCCAAGAATGTTTGATCATCACATTTAGGCATAACTAAGCTATCAGGATGTTGATGAAGCAAGCCTAGTCAATTATCAAGCGTTTATAATCTATCTATCTGAACTATTTTGTATTTAAATATCCTACAATGATGAATTTTGCCTTTAACGGCTATGTTGTAGAGGAAAGGGTTTGATTCTTAATCATCATTTCGGGTTGGGACATATTGGACCGAAAGAAGTATAAAAAAGCTGATGCAATAGGGATCGTACTGTTGGGGCCAACTGCAATGCGGTCTAATAACGCAACCCTTCTAAATTTAGATTTCCATTTAAGAATTATCCATGCGAAAAATCAGAAGAGCCGAAATCTCGTAAATGGAAATCTGAAAATTAGTCGGTTTTGATCCTTCAACCACATCGTGAGGTGGCCTGGACAATGGAATCCCTTTTGGTTCTTATGGAAAGGGCGTAAGAAGGAGACTTGTAGATTTTTAAAGTCATGTGTTCATTGAAATATCAATTTTACATACTACATGAAAATCAAACCCAAAATCTTTAGTTTGAGTTGTTCATTTTTTAAGTATGTTCGCTCACTAATAGGCTTCTTGTTTAGCTATATGTGACATTTTGTTTGGGATAATGTTTCAAATGGTATTGCTAAATTCATTGTGTGTCTTTTCAAATATTCATAACAGAGGCGCTTTCACTGTTTTGGTTTTAAAAAGATTGTTTACATCATGCCTCTTGATCCTGATTGTTCATGTACTAGCATTTTATTGGGTTGACCATCCACTGTTAAAGCAACGCATCCTTCTTGACTCTTGTTAGAAGAGTACTACTCTTCGTTGGGTCATGTGAACAGAACAACCAAATCAAGAACCCCAACTATCTAATGGTTCTCCCGCACTTGATGCAATTAATAGAACATTCCTAATAGAATCGGAGCCTTTGAATTTGTGATTATGGTATTAATGTAGTACAGACCGTAGGTGTTAGATTAAGCACTTAAACAATAGAACATAGAAGAATATAAGAGACTGAGGAGATGAAATATAGATCGAAAAGACGAGACAAAGGGCAGAAACAGTAGAACAAAGAAGAATATCGGAGGTCAAGGAGAAGAAAATATAGATCGAAGGGACGAAATCAGAGAGTTCTAGGAAAAGGTTTACTCAACATTCAAATTTTAATTTTAAAGAACTACATGGGGGTATTTATAGCAAACTAAAACCTAGACATAATAGGATAAAAATCCCTTGCTTAAACAGAAATCCTAACCCAAATAAAATAGGAAACTTAAAACTAGAAATCTGGAAAAGTAGAAATCCTACCAGAAGGAAAACTAGAGAATCTAGGAAACTAATAAATTTAGGTCCTACGTGTCCTGCATCAGGTATCAATGACCTTGCCTCAATCTTTGCCCTTAGCTTAGGATAATTAATCTTAATAGTCATCTGTCATGAAAAGAATAACACTCTTTGTCCTTGTGATTCCTAGAATTTGATCCATCATGGGCCTTAAGAATCAGATGCAGTGTGTGGTCCATGGTTCAATCCATGGGAGAAAATATTGTTGTTATTATTGTATCCGAAGTAGATTGACCTTGTGGGAAAACAAAAGATTGAAGTTTCACAATTTTTTAGTACTTGCGAGAGTTGTAATTTTTGTCATTATTTATATATCTGATAAAATTGTTGCTTTTCGTTATATAGTATTGCAAAATCGAGATTAAATCAACAATGACAGTAATTGAGTCAAAACAACAATATCAAAGCTGCAAAAGTGTAAAGGAGACTGCTGTAAAATAGCCTGATTTTTGGGGAGGTCAGTTTAAATTTTACTATATCTTTGACATTTGGTTCTATTGTGATTAAACTTGACCTTATTAAAGGCCTTGAAGCAGTAACTGTGAACTTTGAGTTTGTTGCTATCTGCTGCAAAGAGTATAATTGTTTTATGTTTGGAGATATCACAAATAGTGCTTTTGTGTTCCTTTTAGTTTGCGGGCTCTCTTTTGTTGGATTTGGATGTTAGCTTAAAGAAATAATGCATCTCTCTCTTCTCCCTTTCTCTGTTTTGTACTGATTTTGTGCCCTTTTCTACAGTCGATTTTTGCAATATAGAGGGCCATTTGCAAAAAGAAGGCATCCACTAGTGGACTCTGCAGTAGTTTCAGAAATTAAAAGATGTCTGGAAGAGGGTATTGAATTCCAAGGCGAGTTATTAAACTTTAGGAAAGATGGATCTCCAATGATGAATAGATTGCGGCTGACACCTATATATGGGGATGATGATATGATAACCCATGTCATTGGAATCCAGTTCTTCACAGAGGCAGATATTGATCTAGGTCCAGTTCCTGGTACTTCAATCAAGGAGTCTGCAAAATCTTCTGACAGGTTTCGTTCTTATCTTTCTGCTTTTCGTCCTGCTGTTCTCTTGGGGGAGCGAAACATATGTCGTGGGGTTTGTGGGATGTTGCAATTGAGTGACGAGGTTCTTGCTCTCAAGATTCTTTCAAAGTTGGCGCCTAGAGACATTGCATCTATTGGGTCAGTCTGTAGGAGACTGTATGACCTTTCAAAGAATGAAGACCTTTGGAGGATGGTCTGCCAAAATGCATGGGGTAGTGAGACAACTCGTGTTTTAGAGGCTGTGCCTGGTGCAAAGAGGCTAGGGTGGGGTAGGCTGGCACGGGAGCTGACCACTCTTGAAGCAGCAACATGGAGAAAGGTGACTGTTGGAGGTTCTGTTGAACCCTCACGATGTAACTTTAGTGCTTGTGCAGTTGGGAATCGTGTTGTCCTTTTTGGTGGTGAAGGGGTCAATATGCAACCGATGAATGACACCTTTGTATTGGATCTAAATGCCAGTAACCCAGAGTGGCAGCATGTCCAAGTGAGCTCTCCTCCTCCTGGCCGTTGGGGTCATACACTTTCTTGTGTGAATGGGTCCCATTTGGTGGTATTTGGAGGCTGTGGAAGGCAGGGCTTGCTAAATGATGTTTTTGTACTGGATTTGGATGCAAAGCCTCCAACTTGGCGCGAAATATCTGGGTTGGCTCCTCCGCTCCCAAGATCATGGCACAGTTCCTGCACTCTTGATGGCACCAAGTTGATTGTTTCAGGTGGTTGTGCAGATTCTGGAGTACTCCTTAGTGATACTTTTTTGCTTGATCTCTCAATGGAGAAACCTATTTGGAGAGAGATACCGGTAGCATGGAAGCCTCCTTCCAGATTGGGTCATACGCTGTCTGTATATGGTGGTAGGAAAATTTTGATGTTTGGGGGCCTGGCCAAAAGTGGACCACTTCGTTTTCGTTCTAGTGATGTGTTCACAATGGATCTGAGTGAGGACGAACCGTGTTGGAGGTGTGTTACAGGGAGTGGAATGCCCGGTGCTGGAAATCCAGGGGGTATGGCTCCTCCGCCTAGACTTGATCATGTAGCAGTGAGCCTCCCAGGTGGGAGAATCCTGATCTTTGGTGGTTCAGTTGCTGGTCTTCACTCTGCCTCACAACTTTATCTCTTGGATCCAACAGATGAAAAACCTACATGGAGGATATTAAATGTACCTGGGCGACCCCCAAGATTCGCTTGGGGACATAGTACTTGTGTTGTTGGAGGGACAAGGGCAATTGTCCTTGGTGGTCAAACTGGAGAAGAGTGGATGTTAGGTGAACTCCATGAGCTTTCGCTGGCAAACTCTGTAATCTGATTAAGAGTGTACATGGGAACACGCTGTAACCAACAGTCACATAAGCCTTCAACTGCAAGATTTGAGATCATTCTGAGGATTCAGCCAGGCAGAGATTGCTGCTTCAGTCACTAATAGCTCTTGACAAATGTTACTTTAGTCGGGACTTGTTTTGGGTGTTATTCTACTGCACATTTCTTATATGGAATTGCCCTGGCTCGGATGAACTTTCAATTATTTTCAAGAGTGACTTGAACCATGTTTGTTTTTTGTGAGGTTTGTGTGAGACTGCCCTTCAGTACGGACAAATGATTAATTCTTCCTTGTCAGGTTAGTAGTATATAATGGACAGGTAGGTTTATATATGTAGGCTTAGTCTTATGATGCGTATGTGTTATTTTAATTAGGTTCTGTAATTTGAACCAAAGGAGAAAATGATGCATGTTTATAGTAATGTATTGCTAGTCCTCTTTATGTAATGAATCCTTTGTTCATCTATCCTTCATTCGTTTACAACGTGTCATCCAGCTTAAAAGATACACAAGCAAAGATTGTGAGGCAGATTTCTGAAGAAGCCAGCACCCCAACTCTGCAGAACATGGAGGTGCCATTTTGGGGTGCAGATCAAGTTACCAAGATGGTTTATTGAGATTTGACAATTTTCAGCCTTGAAGGAATGTGGCTTCTTTTGTTTGCTGCCCCGATCTTTGCTCTTTAGTTTCTCTTTGATGTTGTATACAGTTTCGTCTTTTTTACTCGTCCAGATACATTTCTTTCTGTTGTGTAAATTCGACTGTGGCTGTGGTCCTGTTGTTCTCATTTGTATGCACTTGCTGAGTTTATGACATTAGGCCATTGCAATTGCTGGAATGATAATGATTGATTCGGATGGGTCTTGCCTCTGCTTTTGCTTTAAGTGGGTTAGGAGCGAACAAATTCTAGACCAAGGATAAAGATGATTTGATTTCTTTAGAATATCATTCATGTGTTCTTAGAAGCATTTTACTTTCTTTCTTTCCACATATTTTTTCCCCTTGGACTTTTGTGTTTCACATTCTTCTGGATGCTACTTTTTATTTTAGGGTTTTTAGTAGTCAGTCCTTTGTAGTTGTAGGTTCTCATTTCAGTCTCTTGGCCTCGCCAACACTTTAGTAGGTTACTCTGGGTGTCTGGTAGTAAAGTGAAACTCAAGATTATGCCTCTGGTCCGTCTCTGTATGTTTGATGAAGTTACATGGTACGGAGAATGATGGAATTTTCAAGACTCCAAGCAATTTAGATGGACAAAACCAGATTTAAAACCAGGGAGAGCTGTAACTTCTCAGCGTCCTGTTGGACGGTGTTGGAGCATGGATTAGGGGAACTTGCATATTAAAGTTACGAAGTTGTCAGTTACACGTCGACCCCGATAATCTACCCTCCAATTCAACTTTGCTGATTAGATTTCTTCATTCTCTCAATAGTGTGAAGGAAAGTGAAATATTGAAACAGGGATTCATGTTTCACTATTCATAGACAGTTGGTTTTGCTTTTGTTCTTGGGAAACAGTGAGTTTTTTTTTTTTTTTTTTTTTTTTTTTTTTTTTTTTTTTGGGGGTCGAAACACACTTTCATTTAACGAAAGGGAAAGAAAGGCACAGCCCCAATACAAGCTAACAACTGTAAAACCCCAGGGAGTATTACAAAGAGCCACATAGGCCTGGTTGGCGGTTATTTTTTGTGGAAATTGAGTTCTCCAGAAAAATTTAGGTTGTCTTGGGAAATCCATTTAGAGCATGTCCAGCGTAGGCCCTTTTGCCAGGGCAAGAGGCCCCTTTGCAGGGGTTTGGACCTCCAGCGCGCAACCAGCGGCCCGGGCAAGCCCTAAGGCTGATCTTGTCTGGGCTTCAGTCCGAAGGCGTTGGCGTCAGAAAGCAAAAATAAATTCAAAAAAATTGAAAAAAATGGAAAACAATTCAATTTTTTTATAAAAAAAAATACCAAAAAATTATGGATGTTTTCTCTATAAATACATAACAATTTTATTCACTTTCCCTATAAATACATAACAAGTTTATATTTTGTAGCATATTCTTTTTTTTTCCTGCCCTTGCCCTAGCTTTTTAGGGTGGAACCAAAAAAGGCAAGGCTGCCATTATTCACGTGAATAGTAGCAGCCCTTGCCTTGCCTTTGCCTTTGCCTTTGCCTTAGCCTTTTGGGGTGGACATGCACTTATATGCAAGTTGGAATCCAAAAATACGATAGACCTTCAAAGCGACCTTTGTGCCTCCATATCTCATCACGTGATAAATCATAGAGAGAGAGAGAGAGAGAGAGCGATTGAGCTTGGATATCAAACCCATCCAACAAGACGCTGAGAAGGTACAGCTTCATATTGGAAATTTGATAACATAAAATACAATATGTAATGAATGGTTTTATTACTAATAGTATTGAGACTTTTTGTGATAAAATCTCACACTTGTTAGGTTTTGCAGGTGGTTAAGCTGAGGATAATATCGGTGTTTGTAATAGAGGGTGCAATTCGGTCTAAATGACATTCTTTTTTCTTTGAGTTTATCATCATCCCTTGCTTGCTTTCTCATATCCCCTTCTGTCTGTCGGTAGGAATACCATGAAAAAGAATGTATGGTAAATATAACATTACCTAACAAAAGAATTTATGGTAAATGTAATATTACCATATGTCGAAACTCTCTTATACATGGCAGCCTAGCTGCCCCAAATCCACACCACTTCGACTCTTAGATGACTTTTATCAAATAATTTGCATGCATAGCATATTTTTGCTCAAAAGAACATCAATAGAACTTCATGAATAGAAAAAAGGTTTTTTTTTTATCACAAATGATCCACCCCACTTCGACTCTCAGATGAATTTTATCAAATAATTTGCCCACATAGCATATTTTTGCTCAAGAGAATAGCAATAGAACTTCATGAATAGAAAAAAGGCTTTTTATCACAAATGGTCTTTCATGTTTATGAAATTATTACGAATGGTTCTTGAGGTTTTTTTGTGACACTAATAGTCCTTAACGTTTGGGCTTTTTATCACAAATGGTCATTGCCGTTATAAATTCTGTTAAGTGTGACGTGGAAGATAAATGGAGCCCACCTGTCCAATTACATTGTGACACGTGGAAAAAAAATAATTAAATAATTTTTTAATGAAAATTCCATTTTTTTTTATGCAACTTTTCATTCCCCTTCCTTACTCTGTCTCTCTCCCCCTCTGCCCTCGCTTTCCACCCTTTGCTCTCCATCTCTTCTCCCTGTCTCCTTCTCCCTCTGTTTTTTTCTTTCTTACTGCAACCTGCAAGAAAAAATATATGACAAACTACAATAAACCCCCCAATCTATAGGGTCATTTATGAGTCCATACCCGATTTTGGGGACATTTACGAGTACATACTCAACGTTGCGAAAAAACCTAAAATTTGCCCCCTCCGTTAGCTAGATCGTCAAAAAATCCGTTATTTGCATACGTGGCATCTGTAGGACTCATTTTTTAATTGACATGGGATTCCACGTGGACAAAAAACTAATAAAAAATTTATTTTTAAAATTAAACATATTAAACATATTAAATTAAAAAATTAAAAAAAAAATTAAAACCCTACCCAGATTCTCTCTCTCTGTTGATTTCTTCCCCCTTCCTTCTAATTTCTTCCACTCTCAGATTTCTTCAACCCCAGATTTCTTCCCCCACCCAAATAGAAAACAAAACCGTTTTGCTTTTTTTGTTTGCACCAAAAATCAAAACTTCGGAGTCTACAGGCTCTCCCATGGCTAAAACTACGAAGAAGCCACCCAAGGATATTGAAAGCGATGACGAAGAGGAGCAGACGTTCGAAAGCCTCGGATTGGACAGTCGTCTTATTCGTGCCCTGAACAAGAAGAAAATTTCTTGTTCAGATCGAGCGAAGCCACATAAAGCTCCTCCTTTGATTGAGCGGAGCCTGAAATTGGGGCTTTTTAGTGTTCTGCAACCTTATGGTGTGTTTGGATGAGGGAAATAAACTTGGGATTTTGACAAAACTCAGAATTTCTAAATTGACATGAACCAATTCCTTTGTTTGGATAAAAAAAATATAGAAATTTAGAAATTCCGCGTGGAAAAAAACATGAAATTTGGAGATCATAAATCCCAAGTTTAAATTCTATCTAAAAGTCGTCATTTCTAAAATCCCAAGAGAGATTGAGTTTTAAAATACGATAACTTTACAAATAAAGGTTAAATTTTGTGTTTTAAATCAATCATCCAAACAAGAAACTTTACAAATTCTAGAACATTAATTTTCGTCATTTTAAATTCTGTCATTTATGAAATCCTTTGTACTTTTAATTTTCCTCATCCAAACGCACTGTTAGGGTTTGAATTCAACAAATTAGGTTTTGAAATCGATTTGGAGTTTGGTGGGTTATGGCGATTTGGCTTTTTTGTTTTGGTTGGGGAATATGGGGTCAGCGAATTTCATGGGGTTGGTTGGGTTTGTGGCGTGGATTCCTAGAGGCGGGTTTGAAAAAAAGATCAAACTATGCAATAAATATTCACTAATTTGGCAGCTGGTTCTACTTTCTTTCTTTGTTGCAAGTTGCCCGAACAGAAGAGAAGAAGAGAAAAACAAGAGGGCGTTCACGGGCATTATTCTTCTCAGCGAATTGGGGGGCAATTTTGGAAGTGACCCAGCGAGCTTGTTGAAGCTCAGATCGAGCCTTCTCAAATTGGGCAGCGAATTCATGGCGTCATCAAATCTCCTCACGAAGTAATCGAAGGACTGGCCTTCGATGCGATTGAGAAACGGCTATAGTCGATTTCAAACTCGCGCGCGAATCTCCTCAAGAAGTAATCGAAGGACTGGCCTTCGATGTGATTGGTGTAGGTCCATGGAAGATTGGCGGCATTGTCGTCGAGGCTCGATGGATCATCTGTAGCTTCTTCTTCATTGTTTGGGAAGACAAGGCGTTCCCAGCACACGGGTTCTGGCTCGTTCTGTACCAGAACTTGCAAACGAAGGGGACGAACAAGAGCAGAGACTCAATGCCAACTTTGACGAATACGTTGGCCCAGATCAACCGAGAGAGAGAGAGAGAGAGAGAGAGAGAGAGAGAGAAGATGAGTTTTTTTTCTTTTGGGGTTTTTTAGACTTTTTATTATTGTTTTTTCATTTATTTTATTAATTTTATGTCTTATGTGGAGTCCATGTCAGTTAAAAAAAGGGTCCTACAAATGCCACATAGGTAGATAACGGATTTTCTGAAGATCTCGCTAACGGAGAGAGTGAATTGTAGGTTTTTTGCGACGTTGAGTATGTACTCGTAAATGTCCCCAAAATCGAATATGGACTCGTAAATGACTCTATAGGTTGGGGGGTTTACTGTAGTTTGTCCAAAAATATAAGATATATAGTTGCTCTCCACCCCTGCAACCCATGCCCAATGAATCTCTTCTCACAACCCGCAACCCATCTTCATCGCATCTCTTCTTGTCCTTGTTTTCCCCTATTCGCCTCCTTCTTTTCGCCAACCATTTTATTTCTCCCTCAGTTGCTGGTCGTAACAAATTTGTTTGATCTTTACTAGTACAAATACTAGTCGTAGCTAGCCAGGGATATGTTTCATGGGGTGGGGTTCATTTATTTAACATCCATGATCCATCCATCCCTGTGTGAAGTGTACTGTTGATCAACGATAAGTCGCTAGCTAGATGTGTTGTAGGTGTGTTTGATCAAACCCACCACCCGTACTGATTTCTTTGGCCTTTTATTCTTTTCATGAACATGAAACCAGTGAACATGAATGGGTTGCAAGAAGAGATTCGTTGGGCATGGGTTGCGGGTTGCGAGAAGAGATGAAGAGCAAAGGGTGGAGAGTGAGGGCATATGGGGAGAGAGGAGTAAGGAAGGGGGATGAAAAGTTGCAAAATTAAAAAATTATTATTTTATTTTTTATCAACATGTCATAATGTAATTGGACAGGTGGGCTCCACTTATCTTCCATGTCACCCTTAACAGAATTTATAACGACATGGACCATTTGTAATAAAAAGCTCAAACGTTAAGGACTATTAGTGTCACAAAAAAACCTTAAGGACTATTCGTGATAATTTAGTAAACGTAAAGGACCATTTGTGATAAAAAGCCTAGAAAAAAAAAGAATAAATAGGGTTACAATAACCTTTACTCACCCTCAAATAGATCCGGCAGTGGTCCAAACTCTCTTACTTTTACTCTCAGACAATTTGACTGACTTAAGTAAAAGAATATCTTTGACCAATAACAAACTATTTGAGCCTCAAGATGCAAATTTACTATTTATATTTATTTTTGGAGTTATTTATACTAACACTCCCTAAGATTTGTTTTGTTTTTATAAAACATCCCTCTGAGGTTTCAAATTATTTTCACAAAACCTTTTTCATTTTTGGTCGAAAAAATTGATAATTTAATTAAAAAAAATTCTTCAAATGACAAAATTAACCTCAACCATTAGTCCTCGGGTGTATGAACAATCTATCTCTAAAGTCAACATTATCATTTGGATAATTTTTTTTAATGACGTGAGTAATTTTTAGGTAAAAAGTTTATAAAGGGGGTTTTGTAAAAGTAATGTGAAAACTCATGGGATGTTAGGGTAATTTTCAAAGGGGAATGCTAGCAACCTTCTCATTTGGACATTTTCTCTTTTTTGCTTGACATGTGTCACTCTCCTTGCACTTAAAACAATGTCATTAATATATTATACAAGTTAACTTTTGCTTTCCAAGTTTACCCTTATTAAATGTATTCAATTTATCCAAAAAAAATTCACAACTTTCTTACCATCTTATTAATTTTTTTTTAACGTAAATTATTTTTTTAAAGAAAATGTTTGCTTTTTTCAAAAAAGAGGAAATGTCCCCCTTTTTTTAAACACAGATGACTTTTTTTTTCCTATCTAAAGCCTTTGTGTTTAAAAAAAAAAGAAAAAAAAAGGGGACATTTCTTCTTAAAAGCATATATTTCTTTTTTTTTAAAAATAATTTACGTTAGAAAAAAATTAAAAAGATGGTAAGAAATTTGTGAATTTTTTTGGGATAAATTGTATACATTTAATAAGGGTAAACTTAGAAAGCAAAAGTTAACTTGTATAATATATTAATGACATTGTTTTAAGTGTAAGGAGAATGACACATGTCAAGCAGAAAAACGGAAAATGTCCAAAAAAGAAAATTAGAGAGAAGGTTGCTAGCATTTCTCATTTTCAAAACCTCAAACGATTTTGTAAAAGTGATGTGAAAACTCATGAAGAAAGTGCAAAATATCATATCTGCCACTGCCAGATCGGTACAGAGTTACTACACTCCCAAAATATTTATTAAAAAGAAAATATTCCTTAAATACTAAATAAATACTTAGACAGACAAAGATCTGACCAGTTGGGTTTGGCGTGCAGTCCACAGTAAGCTTCTTTTTCTTCTTCTATCTACCAACTCACACCAATCACTCACTCTCTTAACTCTAAACCACTCCACTTCCCTTCACACTCAAAACCCACAACAAGATCTCTCACCACTTTCCCTCACTTTCTCTTACTTTCTCTCTCCTTTTCCTCCAAACCAAACAGACCCCGATTGATGGCTATCAACAGAGATTCCACTCCCCCACCAATGATCGGCAAGATTGGCCCTTACACTGTGTTCATGACTCCACCCTCCACACCAAAACCACCTGAACCGGTCTTTGATTCCCCCAAGAAGGTGGCCCCACCTCCGGTTCAGCCGCCGCCTCAGCAATTGGTGCAGCCTATGGCTGTTTCAGATTCTGCCGCAAATGGCTCTGTCTTGGGGGTTTTTAAGAATGCCGTGAACAAAGTTCAGAAGGGTAATGCATGCTTTTGTTACTTGTTTTTCTAGTCTTTTTTTGTTACTTGTTTTTTTGGTTTTTTGCTGTGCTCTGTTTGGTGGTTGGGAAAGTAGAGGAAAAGGAAGGGAAATTGGGGATTGTTCGGCTCGAATGAATGAAATGAAAGAAAACCCAAGATGGGATTTCACTGTAAAGAGTTTAGTAAATGGTGTGAAGAATGGGTTTTTGTTAGGAAAACTAATTTATTTTATTTTATTTAAAATTCTGTGTTGATTTATTTATATCTTTCATGCTTTGTGTGCCAGTAAGCAGAGCTCATTGGTATTTTATAACCTATGTCTAATAAGTAAACGGATAATAGATTATCCAGTGTTGTGGTTTCTGTGCTCTTTCTTATCTTTTGGTTTGCAGAAACAGAAAAGCAAATATTCAGCAAGCTGAATTTTCGTTTTATAGTGTCACCAACCCTGCATCATGTATAATTTTTGGTGGATATTTTCTTCGCTACAGCTGATGGTGGTGTGTTTTTGGTTATTTTGCAGCACATTCAAGTTTGGATGACCATTTGGCACGTTGGTTTGGGTTGAATCAGTCAAAATATCAGTGGGCACTAGATGATTATTATGAGAGCAAGGGATTGGTAAGCATTTGATTGCTTGCATTCCTACGACTTATTTACTTTCTGTTGTGATTTTATGCGGTAATGTTTAGCAACTTAAGTTGAATTTGTTGTCAAATTGAGCACTGTATAGATTGAAGTGTGCAGAGGTTCATTTATTGTATTATTTACTTGTCCTTTCTTTTATTATGCACCCTCGTACAATCAATACTTGTGTATTAAGTTCTTATCTTATGAAGTCTTCTTTTGCACAATGCTATGAGTATTAGGGTTTTCAGATTATCTGGCCAAAAAAGGTTATTGTTTTGCTCCTTTCTGTTTTTATTTATAAAAACTATTTTATAACAGGTTCTGAACGCAAAGAAGGCCAATATGTAGGTCCCTTAAAGCTTTACAGTATGTCAGTATCCTATGTTAAATTAATCTTGTCATCTGTAAAAAGGGCATTCTGGGGATGTCATAGTAGTATTGACATTTTGCAACTTCAAACTCTTATTGAGACTTGGTGGTCAAACTTCAGCAATAATCGATATAATATGATTCGCATCATAGTACAAGGGTAAAGGAATACTGGTGATAAGAAAAGGGCATAAAATTACACTACAAACACTTGTTCCTCTTTCCATGTTAAACAGAATGACCAGAGTATTCAATTTTAATTTAACCAGTTTAAGTACCCATTAATTTGCTACTCAGTCATAAAATATTTTGCAAGAACATCATCTTTTTTTATATTTTTGTAAAATGTAGGCAGGGATAATCTACAAAGAACATATTTGATATGTAATAAAAGTATTGAAGTTGCTTAGAATGTGCCCAATGAGTGCTAAACTTGTGTTGAATAAGTTCAGCCTTATGACTTCTGGTCTTCAAGGTTTCTACTTGTGTTTTAGAGCATCTTGACTTTCTGATTCTGCAGTTGTGACCTTGTTAGAGAAGCACCTGTGTTTTTATGAGTTGTAGGCTGGTCCCTTCTCTGTTTCTAATTAATATTTGTCTGTACACATGGACCTCTTGCATTTTCTAAAACTAGATCCACAACTCTTCTAGAGTTATGTTAGTTGTTATTATCACCCCAAGTTTCTTAATTACAAAATCCATCAGCGGTTTTCTGCACAATAACCCCCACTTTTAGTTTTCACATACTTAGCTCCCCCTAACTATCGATTTTTACTCCCCACTTTGTATTTTTTTCCGGTCCTTTTCCACTGCCTTCCTCTGATGTGAGAACCATAACAGATGTTCTCCGTGATTGAAATCCCTACCTCACTAAAACCCCCTGTACTTATTTGGGGCAGGTTGTCAATGCAAGTACTGAAATAGAAGGTAGGTCCTTCCAGTCGTTGTATTCATTCTTCTAACCCTAAGAACTGTTAGTGCAACTTGCTCTCCAGCATTAAGAGGCACTTCATCTGAAAATACGAGTCAGATTGAAATAGGTTGAAATAACTATTTTAATTTAACAATTGCCTATATTCGAGGATACTGTGCATATGTTTTTTCATTTTGGGATAGTATTTTGCCAACTTTGAATTCATGATAACATTTAGCTTATTAACCTTTTTTTGTTATTTATAACCAATGACTTGATTCTTGTACTTGATTGCAGGAGAAGGGCGAGAAACCAAAAGAGATATCTAGCAAAATGCAGAGTGTGTAATGTGCTAACTGGACAGGTAAAGATAACATGATGTTTAAATTCCATGTTTTTTTAGCTTTTCAACTGTGAAAATATATGTTGGCTTGCAGAATTAATTGCAAGGGAGAGCGCGTGCAGACATCTTTTGAGTGTAGTACATCTAAATAGTTATGTATGGAGTAGAAGTGCATCTGGGTACACACAGAATCCAACCAAGTTTCGGGGTTCTGGTTATGCAATTCTCTGCCTTCTGCAACAGCTGAGTTTGGTTATCTAACAGTTTGTAAGTCATGTATCTCATCTAAATATATAGTTTTCAGCCAAACTTGTGTTCTTGTACTCCTTTAAGCTGCCAGCTTATTTATTTTTATTTGTGGGTTATGTACCATCGGCTTGTTGGTGTATTTGTATTATTCGTGAAGGCTATAATTTGCAGCTTATGATTGTGGAATTAATTTTTTGGGCATGTTTTCTTCTGGTTCCTCAACTCCGCTGAAGTACAGCTTTCCTCAACTCAAAATCATAACTATGCTATCAGTTTCTAATCGTTTAAGAGGGCAGGTGTTTTTGTTTTTGGTTTCCCCGATTCTTGGAACTCAATAAATCAGTAGTGTTCTGTGTATGAGACAAGATCGGGTAATGTACTAACAACGTAAGCTGCCTAGAGATGGATCAGATAACTTGGTGGATGATTATCACTGCTTTGAAACTAAAACGGCAGTCTTCTTGTCAAATTTTAGACTTAAAAGGGCAGTTTCTCAAGTGCAGTGCTTGTTTTTCTGGTATGGAGAGAGAGAGATAAGAACACTGGGATTTATACTAATTAATGCTATATAACAGATAATTATGTTTAAATTAATTAATAAAACAAAGGAAAATAATCCTAAACCGAAAAAGTTGGGATCCATTTGGATGATGCCGGCTGCTTGCCCCGCAAGTTCTCTTCTCTCCTACTTCTATTTGGAAAAAGGAAAGCCTATATGAATAATCCACTCCACTCCACACCCACACCACCAACACATCCCCAACCAAATTAGAAACAAATGGCTCTCATTCGACAACGCCGCCAGCTTAATCTCCGTCTCCCCTTGCCCGAACCCTCTGAGTGCCGCCCATGTTTCACCGTTCCCCTCCCTCCCACCATCGCCATCACAAACAACTCTTCCTTTAGCGCTATCTCCACTGCCGATCTAGAGAACCTCCAAGTCCTTGGCCATGGTAACAGCGGCACCGTCTACAAGGTAAATCACAAGCGGACTTCCACCACCTACGCTCTCAAACTCGTCCATAGCCACTCCAACGACCCAGGGCCGATCTTGAGTTTTCAAAGGCCCAAGGTGAAAATCTATAGTGTGCCATATACGCTTTAATCACTAATACTTGTATACCTCTTGTTTTATCAACTAAGCATTGGTTTTTTTGAGAAAGCATTTATTCGAAAATATTTTTAGACTTTGAGCAATGTCTTCCATATTTCTAAATACTGAAAATAAATGTCCAACAATGGATACCATACAAATGAGTCAAAGAATTTCAAGAATGCAAGTCAAGCCAATATCAAAGAATTTCGTTTAAAACTCTCGTCATGGATCCTTTGTTCCAAAATTTCAGATTCATCTCAATATCCTATTCCTAAAAATTATGGAAAAATATTAAATCAATTTATAATAATATAATATAACACTTGTTATAATAAAAATTTGGGGGCCCCTTGAATAATGGGCCCAGGACCGTGGCACTGACTGCCCCAGGTCAGGGCCGGGACTGCAACGACCCCACAGTCTGCCGTCAGCTCTTCCGCGAGATGGAGATCCTCCGCCACACCGACTCTCCCCATGTCGTCCGCTGCCACGCTATCTTTGAGAAGCCATCGGGAGATATCGGGATCCTCATGGATACATGGACTCCAGCACCCTCGAGACCTTGCTTAAAGCCCAAGGCACCTTCTCCGAGCCCAATCTTGCCCACGTCGCCCGCCATGTTCTTAACGGCCTCAACTACCTCCACACCAACAAGATCATCCACCGCGACATCAAACCCGCAAATGTTTTGGTGAACAGCAACATGGAAGTGAAAATCGCCGACTTTGGCGTGAGCAAGATCCTGTGCCGGACCTCGGACGCCTGCAATTCCTACGTGGGTACTTGTGCTTACATGAGCCCGGAAAGATTTGACCCGGATACTTACGGCGGCAATTACAGTGGCTACGCCGGTGACATATGGAGCCTAGGGCTAACCCTGGTGGAGCTTTACATGGGTCACTTTCCGTTGTTGCCTCCGGGTCAGAAACCCGACTGGGCCACGCTTATGTGCGCCATATGTTTCGGAGAGCCGCCGAGCTTGCCCGAGGGGGTGTCGGAGGAGTTTCGGAGTTTCATGGAGTGCTGCTTGCAGAAGGAGTCCGAAAAGCGGTGGACCGCAGCTCAGCTTTTGACCCACCCGTTCGTCTCTAAAGATCCCAGTATATCCGTTTCCTGATGGGTTGCTGGATTTGTACACGAGTTACCGTTTGTAGGGTTATGAGTTTTGTTTGTAGGGATCTGACTTTTGTGTGTATACTGGGCTGGATTCGGATTCTTTCTTTATGATATTACTTAATTTCCTTTCAATCTTTTCAAGTTGATGATGTGCATCCTACTGTTTATCTTTAATTAAACTTGTTTAAGAGAATGCAAATCAAATTTACTCTGCTTCTTTCAATTAATTCTGGCTAAAACATAATCAAGTTAATTAACTGACTTTCCATGTAACTAGAAAGGTCACTTTAGTTTTGCAATAGGATGTGTTATTTGAATTTCATGGATTGGAAGTTCATGTGTCTTCCCAAATAGAGTTTCCTCTCTGCCCCTTTGAGTTTTCTTCTCTTTTATTGCTTTCTAGAAGCTAATCCATCAATTTTTAGGAATTTCCAAATACTAGGCACTTGTGCTTTCTCAAACTCCTACAATGCAATTATCTGATGGAAGTTGGTACTGATTATAATGTTGTAGACAAAGTTACCTCTGATCTTCATTCCTTGGCTTTCCTTGTCTTTTCCTGATCAAGAGACAAGCCCGTACGTCGTTTGCAATATGTCCATATGTTGACTTCCTGTCACTTATATAACTATGCAACCATTGATTCCTTAAACCTAAATGTGAATCATACTTAGGTAAAGTTTCCCTTGTCTCATATGCAACCATTGACTACATGCAACCATTGCTTTATCATCACTTGTGTTTGCTTCTTCATATTTAGTCAAAATATAGGATATAATAAAGCAAGGTTTCAGCTAAGAATCTATTTGGAGCTTCAATACTATCGTAATGTGCTTTAACTTAAAATGTTCATTTGAAAGCTGGCTTTGTCATCACAATATTCTTCACTTTGAGCTCTGTATGAAATCCACATACAATGTTCTTGTTGAAAATATTTTGTCATGTGTAAATCTAAATTCTGCTAGTCTTGCACATTTGGGAGTTTGTTAAATGATATTTTTATTCTATTGTAATCTATCTCCTGAATAATGTCAAGGGGAGAGATAGCTGCCATTGCTCCTTGGGTAAGATCTCTCTCTCTCTCTCTCTCTCTCCAAATATTTCCCGTTCCGATTTCATTTACTCAGATTTCAAGTAAACATGCCAAGGATTCTTACATTTTGCAGCAATCATATTTGTGATGAAGATTGCTATCTTCATCGCAGTAAAGAAGATAATAACTTGGAAAGGAAGCAGCTCTTTCAATCCAGACTTCCTGACACTCACAATGGACAGGTTTCTAAATGATATGGAAAGAGAGAAGCCCATCAGGTTTACTACTCAACAACTGATAACTCACCCATTTGTTGAGTTCAGGAGGTTTCGGTGCAGTTTATAAAGGGGAATTTGGCAATGGAACCCTTGTAGCAGTGAAGGTTCTAAATGGGAGCTCAGACGAGAGAATTGAGGAACAATTCGTGGCAGAAGTTAGTACAATTGGAAGAATTCACCATTTCAATCTGGTCCGTCTTTATGGCTTCTGCTTTGAGAGACATCTCAGAGCACTTGTTTATGAGTACATGGGAAATGGTTCCCTTGACAAGTTCTTATTCCATGGAAGCAAGATCTTAAGATTTGAAAAGCTTCATGAAATTGCGATCGGGACAGCCAAAGACATTGCTTACTTGCATGAGGAGTGTCAACAACGAATAGTCCACTACGATATAAAACCTGAAAATATTCTTTTGGATGCAAATTTGCTTCCAAAAGTAGCTGATTTTGGCTTGGCCAAGCTCTGTAACAGGGAAAATACTCATATAACCATGACAGGGGGCCGGGGGACTCCTGGCTATGCTGCACCAGAGGTTTGGCTGGGATTTCCTATAACACACAAATGTGATGTTTACAGCTTTGGGATGCTATTGTTTGAGATCATAGGCAGGAGAAGGAATCTTGACATTAATATTCAAGATAGCCAAGATTGGTTCCCAAGGTGGGTATGGAGGAAGTTTGAACCTGGAGAACTAAGAGAGCTAATGGTAGTTTGTGGGATAGAGGAGAGAGATAAAGAGCGTGCAGAGAGAATGGTTAAGGTAGCTCTCTGGTGTGTCCAGTATAAGCTGGAAGCAAGGCCTTTGATGAGTGTTGTGGTGAGAATGTTGGAAGGAGCAGCTGAGATTCCTAGACCTTCAGTTAACCCTTTTCAGAACTTGATGCCAGGCACTCTGCACCCTAATAAACCTGTCGGTTCAGCTTTTCATTCAGAACGTACTAGCGCTTCTGGTTCGATTTCCTTTCAGACAGTAACTGAATTCAGCGTTATGCATGCTACTCCTTTCATGACGAAATACGAGATTGATATAGTGTGTACCTAGGTAGGCTGAAGAACATTCCTCTCTCTCTCTCTCTCTCTCTCTCTCTCTCTCTCTCTCTTCCAAAATATGGTAATCATCATTCATCACTGATAGTATACCCCTGTCCTCTAGATGTGTTACTTTAAATGTTTAGCAGAGTGCTGCACAGAAAACATCTTATTTTGCACATCAAACTGCTCTTTCCTTATTAGCCATCTTAGATTTAATTTGTATATTTTCAAAATGATACTGATAAAGAAAATTGGAATTTTATAGAACTGGTGGTGCAGATTTATGATTTCTTGGAATGCCACAATGTAAACCATCATTTCGGTGTTCATATACAACTGATTACTGCAATGAATTTAGGATTTACAGCAAGGATTTGATTATAAATACATGTAACTTCCATTTAATATTCACCAATGACCAAATGATCCATTTTCTGGCTTCTTGTCATATCATATGCAGCCACATGTTTTCTCATATTGGGAAAATATTTTGCCAACTTGAACATCTTGTTAACATTCAACTTACTTGACCTTTGCTGATACTTGCTGTTATTTGCAACCAATGACTTGATCCCTTGATTGCAGGAAAAGGGCAATGAGAAACCAAAGAAATTTCCAGCAAGGTGCAGATGTGTAACTTATAACTTTCTAGCTGGACAGGTAACACCATATGTTTTAAATCCAGTTTATGTTATACCAGAACCGCTTTTTGCTCTTCAACCGGAAAACTGTGTTGGTTTTCAGAATTCATTGCAAGCGAGTCTCATGCAGGCTTCTATTGAGTATACATACTATATATCTATCTACTTATCTGCAGAGCAGCCGAATACGTGTAACAGCAGCTCAGCAGAGTTTGGTTTCTAACAGTTTTAGAAACCATATAACCTCCTCTAAGTACATACTTTGCTGACAAACTTTTGGTCCTCTACCCCATTAAGCTGCCATGCAATCTTGCTTGTGTCAACTTCTCAACATCATAACCATACGTACTCTATGTAGTTTTAATCTCGAAGGGAGAGAGGGCAGTGGCTTCCTGTTCTAAGCGATTCTTTGAACGCAATAAATCAGCTGTGGAGTTGCAGTTTGTACAGGAGACAAGATTGGACGGGCATTTTATCCCCACACTAGAAGTTTATGTCATTAGTAAATTGCCCATCCAAGCTTGTCACATTTAGATACAAATGACCATTAGTAAACTTCCAGTCTGGTATCAACCTAACATGAGACAGTAGGATGAGAAGTACAGATAGGAGCTTCAAGGTTCTTGGTCCCTTCATCAAGAAATCCTCTCCTTTTGCACATCAAATCAAACAACTATTTCGTAACGATAAACAACTGAAAAAGGAAAATTACTAAACCAGATACAAAGATGTAATAATTGACGACCAATACTAGCTAATTGATCTACTACCATATTTGTCTCTTTGAAATTACAGCATAAGTGGAATATTGGGATTTGCCGGATAAGGAAACGGATATATCTTGAATAATGGAAGTCATTTTCCAAGGAATGATACCCTGGTTCTTCAAATTTTGAATAAGATCTCATTTAGAATCTCCTCTAATTTCAAAGTGATGAAAATGTAGAGCTTTTTGTAAAGCTAAAGCTTCAACATGCCAAAACATATCATTTATAGAGAAATCAGGACCAAGTCGAGATGATACGCGCCAACTACACCTTCAGCCAAAGATGTTACCATTTCTGAAGAAATTGATTATTTTAAAACCACAATTTCAGTGCTATAGCTACTGGTTCTTTTTCTTCTAGGATTTGGCTCCTCTTCCTTTTCCTGACGACGTAATCCGATGCATGGATGCTGGTTTGTTCCTTATAGAGATGACTTTCCTAGGAGGAAAATTATGGGAGCTTCATCTTGACCCTCCGAGGAAAAATTTATGGATCTGACATTGTCAAGGCTCCAGGGTAATAATAACAGCTACCACAGCTCACTGAAAAGTATAAACCAAACTCAGCTGAGCTGCTGTTAATAATTTCGGGTTTCAGACTTTCAGTCAATCGCAGTGTTTGAAAAGTCGGCCTAGGCGGTGGCTAGGAGGGCGCTAGGCGGCTAGGCGGTCGCTAGGCTGGCGCTAGGCGGCTAGGGGGTCGCTAGGCTGGCGCTAGGCGGCTAGGTTGTAGCTAGGCGGGCGCTAGGCGGCTAGGCGGTCGCTAGGCGGGCGCTAGGCGGCTAGGCGGGCGCTAGGCTGCTAGGCGGTGGCTAGGCGGCTAGGTAGTGGCTAGGCGGGCGCCTAGGCGGGTTGGGTCTATTTTCGGTGCCGAACCCGGAGGACGAAGCAGCGACTGCGAGAGAAAGTTCCGTCCTCTGCGAGTGCAAGCTTCGTGTTGGTTCGAATATATATAAAGATTATAGCCGCTCGGCTATACTTTTGAAATACTCGAATGTCATTAGAAAGTATAGCCGTGCAGCTGTACGTTTATAATTTCTATTTATAGAGTCGAGCCTTGCGGCTATAATGGAAGCGTATCATACAAAAGACGACGTATCATCCAAAGGAAACGTATCATACAAAAGAAGATGGAATATAAACGTATACCAATTTCTGAGCTGTTGTTGCTGTGTCCTTTCGAGAATGAACGAATACCATTGCAATTTGCATGTTAACCTTGCCTGAGTGAGTCAACAACCTGGCAGAAAATATATCAATCAGTTAAATAATCATTCGAATACACAAAGGAGAGCCTAAGGAAAAAGAAACCTTCTTGTAGCATATACCATCTCTGCAGTTCAATACGCGGGCTGTAAAATTCTGCTCACTAATACATCGGCTACAACTAGAATAGAATCAAACAAGAAGAGTCCTGCTTCTGGATTCACTCTCAGAAACTGTAATTTAAATAGTATATATTAATGTTTAAAATTCTAAAGTGTATTTTTAGGAATTTTTGCGTAGGATTCTTTTCTGAAAACGAGTTTGATAGAAGAAATGAATGGGGTGTAACTGGTAGGAAAATAGAGTAAAAATACAGATAAAATAGTTCACAAAAACAATAACCTCAGTCTCATTCATATGGCGTCTCAACATTTCATTGTATGTTTCAACACTTGAGCATTGAATATAAAAGTGGCTTGCAATTCAACCAATTTCTGTACAATAGAAGTTGCTACTTTTCTCATCAAAGCGCATCATTTTTGCTTTGTCCAGGGCACGTGCAGCATCTGCTATGAGAGCTCTTTGCTTTAAACTCAAGGAAGGATGCAAAATGCAGAAAGGACGCTCTGCTACCACTTGATGCAGTTCAAGTATAAACTCGCAGAGCTTTTTACTATTTTTTTACTTGTGGATTTCCTTACTACTCTTCACCTTGTTTCTTACTTGTTTTGCACTTTAAAGTATGTTGATAATCTCATTGGCTAAAAATGTATGTGAATAATTTCACAATCTACTGTCTACTAGATCCCTCCACTAGTTTATGAATCTTCGAGGTAATTTATTTCATTAGAAGTAAAATAAAGTCATAATTTCATTTAATATGGAGAAAGAGTACCAGAAGATGCCTTCTCGCATTACTCAAGACTATTTTTTGTAATTTCTTGCTGAAGATATGATAGAGATACATGGTCATTTCAGAATCCTCATGGTGGTTTTGGATTATTAAGCATATCTTATCTTATTACATGGGCTTCTTCTAGTTCTAGCATTAGTATGCTGATAATGTTGCAGAAGCCTCAGGAATATGATTTGATGTGGTAGAAATAGACCAGCTTGACCAAATGAGAATACAGTATGCTGATTATTAGCTGATATGCTCTACGTTTTACTTGTTTGGCAGATTGGGGACCGAAGCTTGATGTTGTTGGTTTTTGTTTTCTTGACCTTGCTTCAAATTATGAACCCCCAGATTCACTTGCGGAGTGGCTTGAAGCTGGTGAACAGCCTGTCTATATTGGATTTGATAGCCTTGTGAGTTTGTTGCGGCTTTCTCTATTCATGTTTAATATTCTTTTCCCAGTTCTATCCCAGAATAGCTCTGTTTGTCCTTACCCTAAAAAAATTACTTGTTCCTTCCCAATTAAAACAATCAACCAAAGCCACCATCTCCAAAGAGTGACCACCTTCATGTTGGTCCCCAACGAACAGGTTGTGGGGGTCTATTCATGACAGATGACAAATCGACCCTTTGGTTGTTCAGTTGTTCAATATCTAATTTGACTGAGGCATGTCTAATACATGCGGAGTATACCTCTGAATTGCATAGTTAAGGTTACTTGATTGTGCATTTTATGTGTATTGTATTAGCCTCTTGAAGAACCAGAGAAAATGACCAATATTATTCTTCAAGCTCTGGAAATAACTGGACAGAGAGGCATCATCAACCGAGGCTGGGGTGGCCTTGGTAATTGTAAGTCTTGTTTCTTAAAAAAAGATTACTTTCAAGCACATTGTATTCTTATGCTTCTTTACATCTGAAAGCCTTCATATATTTCTCTTCTCAGTGGCAGAACCGAGTGATTCTGTGTATTTAGTGGACAACTGCCCCCATGATTGGCTATTCCAACGATGCTCTGCTCTGGTAAATTTCAATGCTTTTAATTCTTTTTAATTTGGTTGGGATTTCACTGCACTGGTGTTCAGAACGTCACATGAACTTGATGCATCTTTTTGTCATTTTGTTGTTTTGTTCCCCACTTGGATAACTAGGCTACTCCCGGTTTCTCACTGGATATGAAAAAATTTCTTAGGTGCATCATGGGGGTGTTGGGACAACTGCTGCTGGTCTGAAAGCTGCGGTAACTGATAATGCTATATTCTTTGGGAGTCTTACATTTGTAAATGATTCAGTTACTCAGTTGGCTCATATTCTGTGTTCTTTTTAGTGTCCAACCACAATTGTACCATTCTTTGGGGACCAGCCATTTTGGGGGGAGAGGGTGCATGCCAGAGGAGTAGGTCCTGCACCCATTCCAACTGATGAATTCTCGCTTGAAAAGTTGGTCGATGCCATACGCTTCATGTTAGATCCAAAGCTATTTACCATTTTCTTTTTAAACTTCCAAGTGATTTACATATAATTTGTCATTTATTGAGAGTAAACTTATCACAAGTAAAACAAATATCATTCCAAATACAAAGCACTTGCTGCCATGATTAGTTTCATATCAAAATTCAGATGTAAAAGCCAGATACAAAATACATGTAAACATGAAGGAAACACAAAGTCCACCACAGTTCTATCATAATTTAGTGATATTTTAAATTAAATGACAGTCCAGTAGAAAATCAAAACACCACCATCTCTAGAGACCAAAGCAACACACAACCTTCACGCCACACAAAACCTGCTTCATACTTCACTTTCTATTCTATTTTCTCGAAAACCAAACGGAAAAGTCTAGAAGCAAACATGTCATGAGACTTCCCCACCACAGCTCACTGAAAGTCAAGAAGTTTATTGAAGTCTTGTTAAAATGCTTGCTCTTTTTCCTTTCTTGTGATTTTAGTTTTAGTTTACATAATTAGGTTAGGGATGGTTTCTCTCCCATTTTCAATGGTCATATATAAAAGTGAATAGTTTCTTCCTATTATGCAATTTTCCAGCTGCAACCTGAGAAAGTTAGCTTTAATCTTCTTATTTTTCCCAGGACTTTTTTGTGGTCATGACAGTGTCTCCATGTGTACCTGTCACTCTTGCTCAACATTTACATAGAAATATTTTTCCTTAAACTTAACCATAGTTGAGAGATATCGCTCAACTGAAGGAGACTGATATGTATAATATTAAGGAGACTGATTATAACATCTTGGGACTTATCACTAAATACTTAGAGAGGGCAGATTATGTAGTCCAAAGATGATAAAACAAAGCCAAGGTTTTGGAACCTTAGTACAAAATCACCATTTTCTATAGCCGGCCTTGTTATCAAATCATCATGATGGAAACCCCACACGGATTCAACGATTAGAATAGTTTCAGTTTGGTCAAAGAATGGACTTACCGAACTGTTCTTTACCTTGAGCTTTCCGTCTAATGAAATCCATATCTTGTCATGTGTAATCTAAATTGTGCTACTACCGAACATTTGGGAGTTTGTTGAATGCTTTTTATAATTCCATTGTAATATATCCTCTGATTAATTTCGCCGATAATGTCGAGTTACGAGAGTCCATCACAGTTCCACATTGGAGAGACAGCAGTTATTGCCATAGGTTCGGGTAAGATCTATCCCTCTCCCCGTTTGCTTTTTGTTTTCTGCATTGATTTGTTGTTAATTACTTGTTGATCTTCATTTCATTTTAGAAAAAAGCAACAATTGTCAAGTGCTAATGGTTTTTCATTGAGTTTTAAATTATGCAGTAGTCCTCGTAGTGACGATCGTTATAGTGAATTTCGTGGTTCAAGAATGCCAGAAAAGAAGTCAGACAGGCCGCTCTTTCCTTAATCCCGACTTCCAGACATTCACAATGGACAAGTTTCTAAATGATATGGAAAGAGAGAAGCCCATCAGGTTCACTTCTCAGCATCTTCGGATTGCAACTGATAACTTCACCAACTTGTTGGGGCAAGGAGGATTTGGTGCAGTTTATAAAGGGATATTTAGTAATGGAACCCTTGTAGCAGTGAAGGTTCTAAATGGGAGCTCAGACAAGAGAATCGAGGAACAATTTATGGCGGAAGTTAGTACAATTGGAAGAATTCACCATTTCAATCTGGTCCGTCTTTATGGCTTCTGCTTTGAGAAACACCTCAGAGCACTTGTTTATGAGTACATGGGAAATGGATCGCTTGACAAGTTCTTATTTCATAGCAACAAGGACTTAGGATTTGAAAAGCTTCATGAAATTGCGGTGGGGACAGCGAGAGGGATTGCTTACTTGCATGAAGAATGCGAACAACGAATAGTCCATTACGATATAAAGCCTGGAAACATTCTTTTGGATGCAAATTTCTTTCCAAAAGTAGCTGATTTTGGTTTGGCCAAGCTCTGTAACAGGGATAATACTCATATAACCATGACTGGGGGCAGAGGCACTCCTGGTTATGCTGCACCGGAAGTTTGGATGAGGTTTTCTGTAACACACAAATGTGATGTTTACAGCTTTGGGATGCTATTGTTTGAGATCATAGGCGGGAGAAGGAATCTTGACATTAATATTCAAGACAGCCAAGACTGGTTCCCAAGGTGGGTTTGGAAGAAGTTTGAGCCTGGAGAACTAGGAGAGATAATGGCAGTGTGCGGAATAGAGGAGAAAGATAAAGAGAGGGCTGAGAGAATTGTAAAGGTTGCTCTTTGGTGTGTCCAGTATATGCCTGAGGCAAGGCCTTCGATGAGTTTTGTGGTGAAAATGTTGGAAGGAGCTATTGAGATTCCTAGACCTTCAACTAACCCGTTTCAGCACTTGATGTCGGATACTCCAAACCCAACTGCACCTGTCTATGATACTTCAAATGGAACATATAGCACTAGCGCTTACGATTCGGATCCCTCACAAACGGTAACTGGAACTCCTATCATGAAGAATCATGAGATTGAAATAGCCTCTACCTAGGCAGGGTGAAGTACATTCCTCACGCTCTCTGTTCTTGCAATATGTCACGAAAACATGTCCTTTTCCACATCATAGTGCTTCTTCATAAGATCCATATAGGATCAATATTTCTGTGATTCCAAAATGTGCTCTCTTTTTTTGCGTGTCACATCAATATTATATATACAGCCACTTGACTGTCTATATTGAATCGTTTCTGATTAAGTTGATGGAAATTGGAAAAGCACCTTCTTTGGATTAATATATGTTCTTTGCAAACCTGGAAAAACATATAGCCATCGCAGTGTTTATGGCTCAAAATCATGCTTGCCTTAATGAGAAACATTTCCTTTTGTTCTTTCGCATCCGAAGTTTAATTTGCAACTTTATGAGATGCCAAGTTGTAATTTTCTAATGTTTCTGTCTGACGAGTCACGACTCTCATCTTCTAATGCCTTATCTGTATTTCTGTTCACCCCTTTTTCATCTGCAGGGTTAGGAGTTGGCCACGAAATTTTGCTTCTTGTGATAATGTACAGAATAGTGTATATATATATATATGAATGGATGTGAAATTTTGTATGTTGTGATAATGTACAGAATATGCATATTGTGGTATTTACAACCTTGAAGGAGAATTATCCGCCATTTAATTATAAAAAAACACGATGCATTCTTCATAAAATTGACATTTTAATTGTCATAAGACAACAATTATTTTAAAAATTCGATGTTTTACTAATAGACCACGACAGTTATTATATAAAAACCTATGTGATAAACAGCATCACACGATGCTTTTTCTGTAAGAAGCAACGTCTTAGTACTTGAAAACGGCGTTTCTTTCATAGAAACCGCCATTGATGATGATGATGAAGATGATCTTTTCTTTTTTTTCCCTTTTTTTTTTTTTTTTTTTTTTTTTTTTTTTTTTTTTTATTTCATTTCTTACTACACAAACTAATGATTTTTCTGTTCATAATTAGACATGCACCAACATGTTTTAGCATGAGTACTATAATCTTCAAATTTAGAAAAAAATTTAAAAATAAATATACAAGCGATATTGGGGGAGGGGAAAATCAAATCTAAGGCAGGTTCTGGATAAATGCCCTTAACTACTTGAGCTACAAATCCTTGGCCTACAAATTTAGATTTCATCACTGCAAAGTTGGTTCTGAATTAGTCTTGCCCTTAAAAGTCACTTGAAGTAGATACAAACCAGTAGTTCTACACTAGACTAAAGTCTACTTCGTTCATTGTTTGGTACAAGTATGAGGTGGACTGGTCAGGATTGGGCTTAGAGTTTTGGACTAGTTTGGCTTGGATGGGAATGGACTTTAATAAGTTATTTGTTACATTAAGTTGGGCTAAACTTCACTAGACTATGTCCGTTGTTTGGTACACGTATGGGGTGGACTACATTGGACTTCAAATTAAAATTAATTTTAATATTTATTTGATTATTTAATATACAAATTTATAAATAAACTCAATCCTAGACATGTATTTATAAAAAAACCCAAGCACTATTTAAACATAGAAACACACCCAAAACCAACCCCAAAATCAACAATTGTATATTTTTTGGGTGTGTTTATAAATGGGTTTTGAGTGTGTGTAATGATGGGTTTTGGGTGTGTTTATAAAGTGTTTTGGGTGTTGGGTTTTTTTATAATTTCAGCCCCCATTTTGGATGTTTTAGTGAAACTCCCTATTTAATATCATAAATAATTAAATTTAAAAAAAAAACATGTACACAAAATTAAAAATTAAAAAGCACATGAAGATACCATAAAATTAGTCCAAAATTCACAAAATTAATAATAACCACGAAAATTATTTTGAGTACATTCAAATGATTAACAAATACTTATCTCGGGAACAAACTCCTCATACTACAGAAACCCTACGAATATATATATATATATATGTGAAATTACCCAATTGCCCATATTCCAATTTGATGAGTACATGTCCGTGAAGGCAAAGAAGGTGGGGAAAGCTATGAATGAGGCTGGACCTATGTCCATTTTAATTGATATATCCAGTTCAGTCCATCCCACCAAACCTATGTCCATTTTAATTGTAAAGGCCTTGTTTGGTGGGCCAGATTGGACTTGGAGTGTTGGACTGGGCTAGCTAGGACTAGACCAGACTTTGAGTATGTGTTTGGTGCTTTACTTAACTTTGGACTGGATTGGACTTAAGTTTAGTGCACTGTTTGATAAAACTACTGGACCTGGACCTCAAAAAAAAAAAAAAAAAAAAAAAAAAAAAAAAAAAAAAAAAAAAAAAATTAGTGCTATTAATTATTTAGGGTAAACTACAGTAAACCTCCCAACCTGTAGGGTCATTTATGAGTGCATACCCGATTTTGGGGACATTTATGAGTACATACTCAACATCGCGGAAAACCTACAATTTGCCCCCTCCGTTAGCGAGATCATCAGAAAATCCGTCATCTGCCTACGTGGCATTTGTGGGACCCATTTTTTAATTGACATGGACTCCACATAAGAAATAAAATTATTAAAATAATTAAAATCTAAAAACCCATTAAAAAAATTAAAAAAAACTCATCTTCTCCAATTTTCCCTGCCTTTCAGCCTGACCTCCTCCGCCCCACCTCCATTAGATCTGACTCTCTCCAACCCAGATCAAGTAGCCATCTCTCCCCTCCCCCCAGCTCCACCCCACCTTCATTAGATCTGACTCTCTTCAACCCAGATCAAGTCGCCATGCTAAATATAGCTCATAAATTGAGTTTGGCTCACTCTGTTTCTCAAGTTTACATATACCAATTCTTCTACTTAATTCTGAAGTTTCCTTGGTTTTGAAAATTGAAAGAAAATATGTCCTTGCACTTTGGGTATTGTTGCTGGTACTAAGTGGCACCTGTCGTTATTTGTTTGTTTGATGTTGCTCAATTACCATTCTAATAGTTCGCTCCATATGTTAAAAAATGAGACTCTTAGCTTTATAGGCTGCTGCTATGAGTTTAGTGTTTGGATCTCTTGTTTGGTTGGAAGATCCCGAAGAAGCTTGGATAGATGGTGAAGTTGTGAAGGTTAAAGGTGAACAGATCGAGGAGGGTTTGGATCGTGATAGCTTTCTCTTCTCCTTCCATCCTCTGTGGGTTGGGTGGTTCAGTAGTTCGAATATTGTGGCTTTCCGCAATGCGAAGGATTCGGCCCTTTTCATTTGGTTGGGGATTGGATTTGATTGGGAACTTCCCAGAATATGAGTTTTTGTGATGATCTGAAGGATTTGATTTGATTGTTGTTTATTGGAGAGATGGATCTGTTATCTGCAATCAGCGAAGAGCTGGCAGAGATCGACGGCCAAATCATTGACATTTTCCGTGCATTGTCGTGAGCATTTTCATTTTATGCCTCTGTTTGGATTTGGGTTGATTAAAGGATTGAGTTTCAGAGTGTTTTATGGTTCCTTCTTGGAAATTCAAGGCTAATGCTAGTGTTTGGATTCCTTCCAATTCCAAGCACCCAGACTTACATGGGGTTGAAGAAATTGGGTGGGAGAAGAAATCTGGGTGGGGGGAAGAAATCTTGGGGGGAGGGGGGAAAGAAATTGGGGGAGAGAGATAATCTGGGTAGGGTTTTTAAATTTTTTTTAATTTATAATTTAATATGTTTATTTTTTTTTTAAATAATGTAAAAAGTAAATTTTTTATTAGTTTTTTTGTCAATGTGGAACACCATGTTAATTAAAAAATGGGTCCCACAAATGCCACATAAGCAAATAATGAATTTTCTGACGATCTCACTAATAGAGGGGGCAAATTGTAAGTTTTCCGCGACGTTGAGTATGTACTCGTAAATCTCCCCAAAATCGGGTATGCACTCGTAAATGACCCTATGGGTTTACTGTAGTTTACCCAATTATTTAATATAAAAAACAATTAATTAAAAAAATGCACAGAATTAAAATTGAGAAAGCCCCATCACATACTACTTCTAAAATAGCTCAAAACATATCCAAATTTAACAAAGCAATTAAAATACCTATTTGGCTTTTGCCCATCAAAATACAAGTAGTCCAAAATATAACAAAGTAAAAATTCAAAACTACGTTTCAACCACGAGATCTATGATCTCTAAGCAATGTCGTCACATACTCGTACCTATCATCACCTTTATCTAATGTCTTGAACACGTTCACTTTTGCCGAATCAGTAAATAAAGTAAGTAAAGAGATTCTATCTGAAATAGAAAATTTCATCTTTTTTAACTCATCTCCAACAAATTTATGATCATCATCTACATTCTGCTCCTTTAAGCTCTCAACCAACCTTTGCACTTTGGTGTCAGAGTTTTCCATCATACTCTCAAATGCATTGGCAATTCTTCCCAAACCATCAACCATTTTATTTCCTTGTCTTACCCTTTTGTTTCTTGATGATGATGATTAGGATTGAGCTTGAGTTTGATCAGTATGATGGCTCCCATCCAACTATACATCAGGAATGTTACTCTCAGATGCTTCATCATCATCATTTAGAACCATCTCAGCATGAGCTAAAGCAAAATTTCCAGTTGCACGGTCCTTGCCAAATACTTTTCAAAGCCTATCAAACTTTGTAAAAGATTTATCTCTCCACCCAACAGCATCTCTGTGCTACAATAATAATTAAAAAAAAACTAACATTTGTTAATCCAACCAAAACATAAATTAAATTAGAAAAAACATCGAGGCCTATTGTATAAAACCCCACACCTACTAAATATGTAGTTAAGTTGAGGACAATATCAATGTTGCTAGTAGTGGACTAAGGGTCCGTCCCTTTGAAATCTTAGCATGGTATCTGAGGTATCAGAGCATCCCCTATTTTCTATGTACAACCCCACAATGATATCAAAGTCGTTATTGAGGGTGGTGACTTGACCTCTTTGCTGTGTTATTGCCTGGAGCTTGATGGGGTGTTGCTTGGAAGCTCCAAGCTAGTTTACCAAAGTAAGCACGCAAGAGAGAGAAAAAATATGAAAATTGACAAAACGAAGGGGACGGTCAATGTTGCCTTTTTCTTCCCACAATTAATTCACTGATGGTACATCATCCCCCAATAAGTGTTGATTAGGCGCATAATCAAGATCGTTTACTTTGAGTTGACTGACTTAAACAAGACGTCAACAAGGAGTTTAGTGGAGCAAATGACTAGTAGCTCAAGTAATTAAAAATTTTCATTATTGGACTTGAGATTTTAGGTTAGATTTTCTCCTCTCGAATATTAGGAAAAACAAAAGTAAGTAGTTCAACCGAAATTTAGGAATGATTTCATTCTTTTTATGTATTTCCAAGATTTAAAAAAGCTGTATACCGGTCTTTCATAACGTTTAGGACATATTTCGGCAAATGTCATTTATTTTTCATTAGATTTTCTTTTGGCAATTGCTATATCTTATTGGATTTCTTTTGGCATTACAAGAATTTCTTCGCTATCAACCTCTACACATTTCTTCTCATCATTCCAAGCAAAACCACTTTGGTTTAACATGTCAACAACAATACTATAATCTTTCTTCAATCTCTTCAATTTAGAATTCAAATGGGGTTTAACTCTAATAGGTGTATGTGGGATCAATAATCGGAGTTTAGTTTCTACCAATTTCATCGCCCCTGCTTTGAATGTGCCGGCGTCACAAAGTTGACCACTCGCAACTAATTCATCAAGGATATTTAACAATGCTTCCTCTTCGTTGGCTTGCCATACATATCTATTAGTCTTACCCTTAGACATCTACATAAAGTAACAACCGCGCATCAGGATGTTTATAAGAAAACAATAACAATAAGATTGACAACAATAACTTTATGGCGTTGTAAAAAGAACCAAAAATTTACAACTTACCAAATGCACTCGTGGGTTCAAAACCGCTTTAACTTTTTTGAATTCTCCAGCTCTAATAATACCAAGATCTACAACGTCACCTGCAAATCTATTTAGGAGCATTGTTAGCCTATAAATTGCATGAGTAAGTTAATAAAACTGAGTTCCTCCCAGTTACCAATTTACAATAGATGCATCATGCTGAGCAAGTTCAGCTTAAAACTTGGCCACATATGCATCATGCTGTGGGGACTTCTCAAAACTAAAATCACCTACATATAAAAAAACCACTTAAAACAGACACAATAAAATATAATCACAGCGCCATATCAGGTAAAAAGGGAAGAAAAAAAATGTAGCAGGCAGCAGGTGATGTATTTTGTGTTTTATACGAAAACGAAAACGGCAAGTTCTCAAGTTTTCTAATGAAAAGGAAGAGAGTGTATTAAATGAACTCAGATGATAATCTGATCTTTTTTTTTATAAACTTCAACTTTTGACAGAACAATCTAGATGCTCTTATGAAAGCTTAATGGGAGCAATGATATACCCTTTTCCAGACAATGTAAAAATATTTATTCATCAACTGTTACAGGTAAGAAAAATGAAAATAATAATAATAATCTTGCAAAGGGTTCAAGCAGCAGGAACAAGACCCTTTAAAAAAATAGTGAAAAAAGCAGCACATCATGACATGTGAAACATCAGCGAGCAACTAACATATCATTCCACACATATAAATGACCCCAAATCAAAATCTAAAAGGATAATGCAGAATATTAGCATAATGAACCATCAACAAAAATCAAAACCCCCCCAAAAAAACCATAGCCACTCGAGCTTTAATCCTGAAAAAAGAGATGGCAGTCATCTCAATATTTAACAATTAAATTAATAAAATTAAGAGAGAAATCTGATATCATAGATGAGAGTTGAGAGGAGAGGAGAGAGGAGATGATAGAAGAGAGAATCACACCTCCATAGAAGAAAAAATATATAAAGAGGAAAGAAATCTACATTCAAAATAGCAATGATGAAGTCACAAAGGAGGCTTCGAAACCCATGGTTTCTCTTGGGTTTATAATACCCCCATTTGCTGGAATGGTTCCCCAAGCGAAATATCAAGTCCAACCAGTCCAAGAGTGCATCTAGGCCCATCTAACAACATGTAAGATTTTAGTCCAGTTTAATTGGAGAAGTCTGGTCTAGTCCAGTCCACCAAACAGGGCCCAAAAGTTGGAAAATTTCTAACAGCTTATGACAGATATAAAAACCCATTATTTAAAAAATAAAAGCGAAGTTGGAGTCGGTCTGAATGGACAAAAATAATGTCCAAATATGAATCGACCAGGAAAATTTGTATGCACTTGTATTAAATAAAAGCAAGGTGCATAATCGTCAAGGCCTAAGCTTATAAAACAATATACAGAGCCAAATTGCTAGACAAACCAATTGTAGTAAAAATTAAAAAATTACGCCGATAGCACGACAGTGCTACATCCCAAAACAACTGTGCCAAAAATTTCAGGATCTAAGAAATGTGGTCTATGCTGGGCTGGTATTAAATGAAAGCAACGACTCATATTTCCCAAAGTAAAAGCTTCCTCTACAATTTACAAATGCCAAATTACTAGACACGCAATTTCAGTATACGATAAGCCAATAGCACATGTTGGCCTACTTCCCCAAAACTCTGCCACAACATCTTAAGTTGCAATGAGAAACCAGTACTGAAGCCGCAACTCAACTTGCACAGTACCGCATCATTGCCATTTTCGAGAATAGAGGCGTGATAGGGTGACAAGCAAATGCTCGAGAATCGTCTTCTTTTCAAAGGGGCTCGATGGTCCCACTTTTTAGTCTCTCCATCCGGGCTTGAAGCCCAGATAATGCCCTCTCATCCATAGGGAGAACCCCACTCTGGAGGGGATTCTCAGACGCACGAGGAATCTGACCAGAGACAACCTGGTTTACATTGTCGCTCACATACATTAACGGTCTTGTTTCTTGATCCAGGTTCCCAGCAGATGCTGCTAATTGCATGCTCTTCATCCTTTCTCTAATCGCATCTAAGGTTCCACTCGTGACTGCAGTTCCCAAGATGATAGGTCAATACAAAAAACAAGAATCATGGATGTAGGGGTGCAAATTCAGGGAAACACTCAGAGAAGCTGGGGGGGTAAAGGAAAAAACATTAGTACAATTAATTACCTCCACTAATATATCTCTCATTCCTTTGGTCGACCATTGAGTTTTCAGCGAGACCTCTAGTGGCATTATTCAGCCTGTTCTCTTCAGTATATGATGGTGGTAGATTAAAGCTAGTTGGTTCAGATTTCACATTTAATGATTTTGAATCAACTAAGGAATTTGTGTGTACGGGTGACAGGGGTGCAAATTCAGGGGAAGAAACACTCAGAGAAGCTGGGGGAGGAGTCGGCATTGGCAAGCTTGAAGGCGTCCTTCCAGCTGCAGCATTCTTCTCCATCTGTAATAAAATGTAATTTATTTTCATGGAAAGGAAACCTAAGTTCCTCTTTCAGGAATCATCAACATCAAGTGTGGGCCGGACGGAACATTTTACGGGAAGTAATGATGATACTGACCTGCATCAAACCATCTCTAATATACGTCCGGAAAGCCTCACTAGCATTTTGGAGCTGAGAAAATATATCAACCTGAAATACATTTATAACTAAATTCATAAACAGAAGAAAGATCCATGCAAAAAAGCCAATGACATGCAAAACAGGAGGCAAAAACTTAGATCAAGTCAATATCTCTTAAAATGCTATTGAAACATCAATTACTTACTTTGGGGTAGAGCTGGGTTATGCGATATAGCTCATACAGACCAATGGTGCAAGTCTGCTTGTCGCCAATCTTCTTGAATATGGCAGCAAGTTCTTGCTGGAAGTGGAACAGAACCAAACAAGTTTTGAGCAAAAGAAAAATATAACCTTTGTAAAGAGATTCATAAATATTGAAACTGTTGCAGTTCGACCTTTAACTGTGCATCAGCAGAATGTGTCGCAGATGAGGGATTGTTGGCTGCTGAATCACCCCAATGAGTTTGGCCCCCAGACCCAGTTGATGTCAACATCCTTGCTGCAGCTAAAGTCTGCCATGTTGTACAAAAGGCAAATAAAATAAAATAAATAAATACAGTGTCTTTGTATAAATAAAAGCGGGAGTATTTAATTCAATTATTACCTCAAGATTCAGATCAATGTAGTCGAGAATTATTGGCTGTGGTTTCATGTCTATAGGAACCATAGAAAGGTGACTTTTAATTGCAAGCTCCACGAAGCTTCACAAGCTCATGTAGAACAGTTTTGACCATGCGCAATGGTTTGTACATCAGTACTCGGCTTTGATTTTTTTTTTTTTTTTTTTTTTTTTTTACATACAGGAGAGAAGATTAGTGCATGAAAAGGAACTAGGAGGGAGGGGGTTAGGAATCATTTTGAAGAATACCTTCTCCTAATTTCTTCCATCCCCAAGTCCTGTAGGTACAAATATATGCTTTGAAGGATGCGGTCCAAATCGACCTCATATATTGTGCTTTGAAGAACCTGCAGCAGAGAAAGTAAAACTTCAGAAAGACCCAAAGATTATCTAATTCATAAAAAGACTAGATATTTATTAGCACACATCATATATCAAACGGCAACAGGATAATATGGCAACCAAGAAAATTAGAGTTGATGCATGCATGTGCATATGGGATACATTTTGACAGACACACTACTAATGAAAAAAGAAGCTGAATAGAAGGGCCAAGTATTAAACAATACCTTTGTAAGTTTGATTAAACATTTGACAACCAGATCAGAGAACTTCTGGTTTCTGGAAGCAAATGTTTCATTTGAAGCGGGTGATGGCCATCTTGAGGGATCTAAAGGACGTAAGAGATTGATGAGAACAACAAAGGACGAAGTTCGATCTGCGTTATCCTGCATGTAGAAACCATAGTTATAACTGATGTAATAGACCAAAAACTCCTATGGGACAACCAACAAAGAAAACCAGTAAATCTTAACCAGAATCTTTAGCATCAAGACATTCAACGCTTTCAGAAGTTGGCTGCCATCATCCATATGGGGAACCCTCTCATCCAAAAGCCACAGCAGGAGCTCAGTGATTAGACTGTCAAGAGTAGTTTCCTTCACAGCATAAGCAAGTCTTTTATTTTGAAATGTCTGCAGAAAATTCGATAAAATCAGCATGTTAAGGACAAAATGTTCAAAAGGACTAATAATGTTTTACATTGGTAAATGAAGATCATGAAAGCATGAATGAAATCCACACAATCATTAGATAGTAAATTTACCTGCATAAGAGTGTTCAGGACATATTTACAAGACCTAGATGAAGCTCCTGTCAAACTGAATTCAAAAGTCTTGGCTACCTATTTGTAGAATAAAAGGAAGGGGAAAGGGTTATAGCTTTCAAAAAAACCAGAGTTCGAAAAAAAGGGGACGAAGGCATGAGTAGAAGTGTCTGTTATCAACTGAACTGTTACTGTACTTGCCTTATCCGCTAAGCGAGAAACAAGTCTATCTGCATCCCTCACTAACTCATCCATAGCACCGCCTTCTGGATCATTGATCGACTGTGCCAACTCATGACACACAACTTTCATTCCTTGAACCGACTGGAACACAGGCATATTTGCTTAGAGCATGTTCTTCAATTGAAAGTAATTACAAAATAGAAGGAAAGATGAAAACACCCAACAACCCACAAACAGAATGTCCCCACAAGCAACCAAATTAAGATAGAACCACCTTGACAACAGCATACGTCCCTTTGATTATAAGAAATAGTGTTACCACATCCAAAAAATAACACCTAAACAAGCTAAGTTCCACACCTGCTCAGGAGAACCAAAAGAAATGATATCCAAAGCTTCATTCCAGTCTGTTGGGCCATTGGCACCAGAAAGTCCATGGGGCATCAGTTGGCTCTCCATGTGAGGCTCAGAATGGCCAAAGTTTCTCCTAGAAGGATGATATCAACATCATATACCACAACAATTAGAAAATAACTACACTGGGAAAGAAATTGAAGCATGACCTTTCTTCATAGAAATTAAAGGAATTAAAAATTTAAATAAATTAAATTAAATTTTGAAATACCTAGAAAGTGCTGGACCAGAAACAGACCGCGTAACCTCCCCACTTTGCTCTGCTAGATCAGACCTAATGACAAATAAAGATAAGATAAGTAACTTTAGTTAAGCAATAAACTAATGACATAATTGTAACCCCAAAAATAACGAATTAATTTATGGCAGTTGTAGGTCATGCAAACTAGTAACCACTTGAGAAAATAAAATAAAAAAAAGACTGCCTGCACTATGAAGTTCCTTCTTTCTAACTGAATTGTTAACTTCCTTATCTTCTATCAACATGTAAACTGTATACTACTGGGATTATAAACTATTGAACCTAGCCAGTGGACTTTGACAACAGTAAAATAGCACCAACATTAGGCTGCAAAAGCCATAAAAATCATGTACCCAATTTCCCTGACAGAACGCCTCAGAGAAGCCCTAGCTTCGCCAGGCTTTCCTTCGTTCCTTTTCTCCATTTCTCGAACCTAAAATGAAACAATACTAATTAATGGAAACAGAAACAAATCACATCATATGTTTAAACTTAATAGAAAGCATAAATATATACGGACCTTCCACTTAAACCGATCATCTAACATACTTTTCTGAGCATCTGTTAACTTCCGGACATATCTCCATATGTCCTCACCTAAGATGAAAAAAGAAATTGCTTGCTAAGAGAGCATATTACATCAGTAAAAACCTGTGGCACACATTATCAATTATTTTTAAGTTATGGCTGAAAACTTTACACTGATTACGTGGCATCACGACATACCAAGAATCTTATAACCGGTAGCCAGAGTATTTAAAGCAGCTTTCCTAATTTCACCGTCTCTTTCTGCTGTCAAGTTGGCAACAGTTTGCAAAGACTTTAGTTGTCCACTAATCTGTCAGAAAAAGTAGATGTAAGCATCCTATACCACAACCAGATAAAAACGTATCATATAAGATTGTATTTTAACAGACAAACACACACACGCTTACCTCAGCTACATGATGATCAATCAAATATCCAACAATATCAGCACACTCAATTCGAGTTCGGTTGTTCTTAGAATGCAAGCCCTCCAAAATATAAGGGAAACTTTTTGCTGCAGTATATGCCTGAACAATTTGTTTGGTCAACTCCCGCATTTTTTCTCGTACTTTCTCTATGTTATGCCCGAGCTGCAGCACAAGATTCAGCAGACCATAAGTGAGATCGAATAATGCAACAGAGGCCCGAGCTTTCTATTAAATTCAGAAATATTCAAAAGTCATACTATCAACTTTTAACAAAATAAAAAACCTTCTCTATCAAGCATGGAAAGAATATGGCTGCTTCTGACTCAGTCAACGTGTATGCCTCATCTCTAAAGCTATCAAAAAGGTCAGGTAGAAATTCCAGCACCTAAGAATCACAAGAGAGGTGGTTAGAAAGCAACAAACCTAAAGACCATAAGACTTAAAAACCAAGGAGAGAAGAATGGATAAAAGAAACATATACCATACCTTTAATAGACATGTTGTGTTCGATTTACAAAATTGTAAAGCAAACCACCTTAGCAGTATATCCAAAATTTCAATAATCTCTTTTTTAATGGTTGGAAGTGCCTGGAATGCATACGATAAAATATTGGTAAAACTACGCAGACATATCCAAAACAAATCAAGATATTAGGAATGGCAGAAAAACACCTTCTGCAGCATCTCAAGCCCTTCAACTTGCTTCTTAAAATCTGGACTAAGAAGTCGCCTATGCAAATCCTCTCTAAGATACTTTGTCATATCATTCTGCTTAAAATGCAAGCAAAAGTTCACATATAAGCATAACATCAATGACAGCAACAGAAACAAGAAATTATTATGTGAAACCTGGACAGGTACAAACCTCAAGATCTTGAATCTGTTCTGGCCGTGGCTCTTCAAACTTAAACTTCCTAACCACCAATTTCTCTCTATCCTCCTGCAGTTCAAATGACTATTCATCACTAGACCCAAAGCTAGTATGCAAGTTAAAAATCCATGCTATTGCCATACATACCTTAATTGAATCTTTAACACTTATCAAGGCCTGTGACTGGACAGCTATATCTTGGGACATTATTGAATCCAGCCTTGATCCTTTTGTTGCAATGGTCCTCTTTGCAATTCATAGAACAATCAATTATTATGCTGATTCCAATACATAAGAAATGAAAAACTAAATGCCGTCAAGTACGTCAGAGGAACATACTGAAGTAGCTTTGCTTCCATGCTTCAAAACTCCATTGGAAGCAGATTTTCCAGCCTTTGAAATGCTTTTGGAAGTTGGGCCCATCGATATTGCTCTCGATTCAAAAGATTCTAAGAGGAAACAATTCAAATTACTTTAAAGCAACACAAGCAAAAACATCAGAGCAAAGAAATCAGCAAACGCACCTTGAAAAGACCCAGGCTTCAATCGCTCAACAAGAGCTAAAGCTGGCCCCTGAATATCTCTCAAACTCTTCTCAACCTGAACCAGTAGCATAAACAAATAAAACGAGAAGATAATCAATTGATACACAAAAAGAAAGAAAAAAACCACCAGTGTTTTATAGTACACTTACTGATTCACGTCCACTAACTCTCAAAATTTCAGAAATGCATGTCTCGGCTGCTTTACGGACGTCTGAGGATTTATCCTATAAGAGATTCCAGACATTCAAGTAATTTCATAAGTGAGTAATATCTGTCATAGCAGAGGAAGCTGAGACTTTAAGCATAGATTTTCTCATGATAAATAAATAAATATCCATTAACATTTACCATCAGAGCAGAAGAAGCTGGTTTTAGAAGATGAACAGCATCAGAACAATCACTTAACCCAGAAAGCTGTCTCGTCAACCACTCAAAAAGATCTTTGCGCCCTTCTGCACCAAGCTTGGTTTCTGATATTGCTGCTGTAATATAAGGAACCTGCAACAACAACTGTTACAATGCCTGACATGCAACTAAAATTCCACAACCTGAGTAGAAATAAAAAAAACACTAACCATTTTATCAAGATGAACAGCAGAGAGCCATGAGTCTAATGTTGTTAAAGTGCATTCTCTCATATGTTTCTTATTGTCTCCTAAACATTTCAAAACATCCGACAGAATGCCCTGCAATTAACAGTTCATGCTAAAGTCCAACTGTCTTAAAGACAAAATAACAGCTAAGTAACGTAAGTAGTTCCCAATTTAATAATAAACAAACCTTGCTGAACTTTTCAACTGGTGCTCCCATTGCAGATGCAACATTACCAACAGCCGTTAGAGTCGCAGCGACCAAGTTCTTATTGCTATCATACAAGCGGGCCCTTAAGGCACCAAACAACTCCACTGGAAGTATAAAAAAATATATAGTCATCAAGACATTGAATGGAGAGATTATGTAGAAGCAGGTAACATAATATAGATGTTTTGTACCAGTTCCAGTTGGCTGGATGCGCTTATTAGCCTCTTCCAAAATTTTATTTACAGCTTCAATTGACTCCAAGCGAACCTGGAAAAAGCAAAAATAAACACATTCAATATGACATCAAATGAATGACGAGTTTCTTGAAGCAACTGTCACACGCATATAACAGACCTTCCAATCAGGACTCTCCAAGCTCTTCAGCAGAGTAGGCGTGATCTTTCCACTAATATCTTCACGTGGAAGGCTATCTAACCCACCAGCAGAGACAGATGAAGTAGATTCTGTTGCCCGAACATTTCTCTTCAGAACCACGGAAGCACCCTGGAAAATAATAAAGAACGTGGGTTATCCATAACAAGAAAAACTGATGTATGCAATTTTGGACTATCAATTTGGAATACCTCAAAAGGATTTTTTTCATACTCGGCTTCCAGTGCACTAAGTAGTGCAGGTTTAACATCATTAAGAAACCCTTTAATATCTGCAAGGGATATAAATCTTAGAAGCACCAAAATGAAACTGACGTATATGGAGCATCCAAACTAAAATGAATAGTCACCTGGACCAACAAATTTATGTATAGCCCCCAAAAGCTTAATAGTAGAATTCCTAGTAGCAGCAGCACTGGACTGCAGTCCAGTTTCTTTACAAAAATCAATCAAATCCTGTAAAACATAATATCCTCTTTATCTAACAAACTAAGTAATAATAAATTGTTGAAATTGATAGTGGAAAATAAAATCAGCAGAATCAGAATAGAAATGTAAAAACCTTAAGTTTCAAATGTGAGACACCAAAATCATCAACAGCGGAAACCATCCACAATATTCCCTCGCTCAGAACCTTAGGGTTCTTGTGCTCTTTCATAATTTTGTATAACTACAAACAGAAATACTAAACAATCATTAGAGACTGAGCAAAATAAATCACATGCTCATAAATATAAGTTTAGGCATCTGTGCATCAGGAAAAAGAAAAAGACATCCAGAATAAAACTATAACACAACTTCGCCTACTTGGAAGAATCACAACAGAACTTACTCTTTCAAAAACAAATCCTGGGCCTATGGCTTCAGAGAAAGCAGTGAGGCACTTCATGGCATGTGTCCGGGTCTTTATATCTGCAACTCGTTCACTTATACCTGTCAAAGTGCATAACATTAAATGCTCCAGTTGACAACTCTGTGTCCATCCACAGCAACAACCAAGGAGACACATAAAGCATGCTTCATACCCTAATGTCTAATCTAAATTACAGAACACTCACCCAGAAGACAAAGTACTACACATTTCTTAGGAAACTTTTTTGCAGTGGAGGCTATATAAGAGATAACTTCAATAACCTGTTGCTGAACCTGTATTAATCAAAATACATGCCCTTAAAATATTTTCATCACAACAGTTATAGAAGAAAGCAAACAACAAAAGACAATGTTAAATCTGCCGAACGACAAATTCAAAACCACAAAATACCTGAACATTTTTTTCACTCCAACCAGGGACAGCACAAAGTAAACGAACCAATAACTCAACTGACTGGTCAATGTCTTGAAGACCTTCCACTTCTTGTTTAAATGAGGATATGGCTGCCCCAAAATCAAATCATAGTTATAGTAAAGTCAACCAGAATATTGCATGGAAAAGATGGGACCATCAACCATGTGAATGGACCATAAAAGACACAACACAACACAAAACACATCAAATCACCAACAAAACAGAATCAAAAGTAGTTTAGCACTGAAGAAACTATTACATAAATAATACAATGAAATAAATTAACATGAAACTTGTGATTTTAAAAGTATCATATCCCTTATTCCTGCTCAAGAAGAAATGTTTTCTAGTATCAAAGTAGAAAAACCTAAACATAAATTGAACAATTGGTACTGGGCTGGGTACCTTTCCTACTTGCAATACAACTCATCAGCATAACATTACTTCAGAAGGCAAAGAAGGTAAAAAGGCATAGCTTCAGCACCTAGATCATGATGTGAATTCATGACATTAGGCTACCATCAGATGAAATAATGACAGTTCAAGCCATTAGTTATTAAATGTGAGCATCCAACCCAAAACCAATTGGCAATAGGTGAAGAGACCCAAGATCATTTAAACTATTAACCAAGCTTTAAGTCCCCTATGTGGTATTCACACCGTCAACACGCCCAATCACATGTGGCGTCACCCCAATCCAAACACATATTGGGTGAAGTGGAGCACATGTGTGTGGCTATTGGGCCAAAAATGTGAATGGCCTGCTCTTATACCATATTAGAATGTGAGCATGCAACCCAAAACCACCAGTTGGCAATGGGAAAAGAAGCCTAAGATCATTAAACTAATAGGAAAGGCTTTAATTCCCCAAAGTGGAATTCCAACTCTCAATATTACGTAACATATAACTAGGAGTAATTACATACTAAACAAATACACATGCACATATCGCCAAAAGCATCCATGAGGCGATGAAAATGTCAAATAAACAATGAATGCTTTGCCTTTAAATTAATCTTTTAGTGCAAAAGATAACTATAGATAAATAATTTTAGAAACACGAAGCAAATGCTTTTCATGTCATAATCGTATTCATTGATGAATCAGTATCATCACCAACCTTCAAGCCGTTCTTTCCATGCAGAGCTCTTTAATTGAGAGATGGTATCTGCTTGTATAAGAGCCCCTAATCTGCTTTCAATTTCTTCAAGACTCATTTCTGCTGGCTGCAACATTTCACAAACCAAAAGGTGCAGTACAGAAAACATCTTTTTAAAATGTTACTAGGAAATGAATGAGGGCAATCTCACAGCCAAAAAGTACATTACCTCAACATCTTCAGGGGTTTCAACTAACTTGGAAGCTTTTGGCTGTACAGTTGTATCTACTTTCTTACTGCCACCTGATTTAACAGATCCCCCTTTTTGTTTGCCAGGCTAATTAAAAAAAATGCGTCAGTCTTGAAACATATTGAGGATATAATAATCCAACGATAGTTTCAAAACAGGTAACCAAAAATTAAAAATAGCTAAAATGAACTCACAGCTGCCTGAACAGGCCTCTTCCCACTAAGCATACTCGCAGCTGACCTTCGAACAAATGAACTGTCCGAAGTCTGCATATAATTTGATCAACATATAAGCCGTTATAAGTCTGGCATCCAAAACAGTTTTCTAACAATTGAAAAGATGTAACAGGATATGTCCAATTATATAATATCAAAGGTAAAATAAAAGGCATCACAACAATCACACTGTAGTGTAACCACATTCTATAAGCATAGGCAACAGAAGCTTCATCCCTAAACTGAAAGACAAGAAACCCACCTCCAGAGAAGGTGCAGTAACCCCAGAGCTTTTGACTGTGGCTGGCATATCGTGAAGTACAGAAGCAAAGTGAGAAAACATCGCATTAAGCAAAGAAGAGATTTAATGACTACAAGTACCAAAACAGAACACAAACCTGAGCTTGCACTCATGGATGTACCACCTTCAGAACCCATAATCATTTCAGAGAGCTTCTTTCTTCTAACATCATCAAGTTTCTCCAGTGACCTCTCCAAAGGCCTCATACCAACCAACTAAAGGAAATGAACATGGTGGAGATGAAAAAAACTATGTCAGTATTTAAAATCAAAGTTTCAAAAATCAAAACATAAATCAGTTAATGCACTGAACATACTACCTTTGCTATTGCTGCCAAAGCTGAAAAGGCTGCATCCCGCACATCTGGGGTTCCATCTTGGAGGCACTGGAACGTTCAGATTGTTTGTTTTTAGCAATTACATACAACTATATAATTGAAAAAAAAAAAAGTAATAGCATCATGCAGTTCAAATCCATGCTAAAAGAAAATGTTGTTGTTCTAATAGGTTTGCATCTATACTTAATTTTTCTAATCAGTAATATAGGTCATGGGATTGGTTTTTATGATATTCCCAATTATCTATTAAAAATTTTAAAACTGACTAATCCAAATTCCAACACCATGCAAAACTGTAAACAGGACAATCCAAATCCTGCAGACAAGAAAAATTCAACCCCCACTCTAAAATTGAAAGTTTTTCCTTCCTTTTTTTTGGCACATATATGGCAGCATCAGGAGCATAAAAATCATATTACACAAAGTTACAAAATAAATTTTCAACCAAAAAATAAGACAAAACCATAAGCCTAAAAAGGAGGTGAAAAACATCAGACATTTTGGCGAGAATGCACTGACCTCCATAAAGATAGGAACGTAATCCTTGTGTAACTTCAGAACAACAGCCTTGTTGCTTGTTTCAATACAAAATGTTACCCAGTTCAAAGTCAATGAACGCACAAGAGGCACTTTATTTTTCACTGCCGTCTTAATATCTGCAATAAAAAGAATTCATAAAACTTTAACCTCAATCACAGCCTACCAAAAGAGTTACGTCCAAACAAAATTAAAGTGTATAATTGATACATAAGTTACTGAGAAAAAAATATAAAACCTGCCTTCAACAATGTCAACAAGATTTAAGCATCCAGCTGTATGCATTGCTTGAAGAGTTTGGGTAAGTGCCTCAGACAGAGTTGGCTTTTTCTCTTTCAATTTTTCCTACAAATAGACAACAAAAAAAGGCAAGTATTGAATTATAGATACTCTAATAATATACTGTAAAATACACTCAATAAGCTATCCTCGGAAATAAATCAATAAAGAAGAAAGATCGTTTGCACACTACCATTCATAATACATGACCAAGAGAAGTAAAGAGGAAAAGGTAGCCTACATGAAGAATGAAAACTTGGAAGCATACAAACATCAGAGCATGCATGGCAATATCAAGAGTGCAAACTATAAACAACGACGTCAAATGCAAAGCTTAAATTTTAAATTGAAAACAATCAAAGACACAACTAAGCTTTAAGTTTCTTTTTAAAAAAACATAATCAAGGCTAAAACAAAATCTCAAATACAACATTTGAATTACCATGTATCTCTCACACAGTTAGGAAATTATTTTTTTTTTATTTTATTTTTTTTTTCAATCTGACAAAGAGTAACCTTTTTCTTAATATTTACATCACACTAACTCGTTTCATCAATTTGATTTTTACAGTAGTATCTGATCAGAGCATTGATTTATAATGTCGAAACATTGAGATTTAAGGATTGTCAGTTTCAATTCCCAGAACAAATGATAATAGTAATGCTCCTTCCTTTCCTGAGGAAAAAACAAAAGTATTCAAATAAACTTACAAGTAAACCTGGTAACAGAAAACGCGAACTGCCAGAAAAATGAGTTCTTAGACCCTTGGCAAGATTTCCAATAGCTTGGATAGCTTCAACTGCAACAGCGATGTTCACGTCTGCTATGAGCTGCACAAAAATGATAGTCCGTTGAGAGAAATGGATTGAAGAGAGAAAAATCCCTTTTGTAGTACATCATCTGTACAGTTCCATAGGCAATATCATGCAAAAAGTACAATGTTGAGGTGGGTGGAAGATAAAAATAGTTGCTTCAACTGAAGTACAAAAAATACCTTCTTTAATGTCCGACAGATTTCTGTAAAATCACCAGGAGCAATTCTTTTAGTGGAAGCAAGCTTGGTTAGCTCTGCAACAGCCTCCTTTCTCTCTGACCACTTCGTAGCTTTCTAGAGCACAGTGACAAAATTGACAACAATAAGCAGCATAGGAAGACAACATGCATAACTTGAAAAGTTAAAAACCGCAATTTGATGTCACAGTTTCTGATGAATGTAGCATCAAATTCACATTCACTATGAAACACAAATAGCTACACGTTAGGATAGGGAGATAACACTGACCACTCCATCCCAAAATCCAGACTTCTCCAATGGAGTCAATATATCAACAGGATCAACAAGCTCGTATTCATCTATTTCCGGAGGAGCTGACAATCATGAAACATTGAGATAAGTATGAGAAAATGTGAAAGAACAAAAAAATAAAAAATCACACTGTGATGCCTAGAAGCCTGGCATATAAGATTCTGTTCTCCCATCCACCACAACAATATCTAAATACTGTACTAAAATATCATTTTCGAAAGGAAAAGCATCTAAAAGTCCCAAGAGTCAATCACATACCATCAGTTGTAGATTCCTCAGAAGGACCAGGACCAACAACTTCAGAAACAGCTTCCCTTTCTGGCTCCTTGTCTTGCTCGGATCTAATAAATAGAATTAAAATAATCTAGCTTAAGATATACAACAAAATAGATGTGTTCTGGCTTCAGTTAAAACACATTACCAACAAAGTTTTCACCTGATTTTGCGAGATGGCCTGGCTGTCCCTGTAACATTTGCGAGCTCAGCCTCCAACTCTTTTTTCTTCAACCAAAAAAATGGACAATGTAATTATTCGTTTTCCCAGGAAAATTGACAAAACGGTACACACAACATAAAAATACTTAGCATACCATTGTATCCCTCATCTTCTCAAACAATATTGATTTTACAGGGTCTTTTCCTATCCAACGACAAAGCTCAAGAGTAAGTCCTTTAGAAGATGCACGAACATTTTGATCTTGATGGTCAAATAGTTCAGGAAGCATCTTCAAAATCCTTTTTGGAGGAACAACTTTTGCTCCAAATTCACTATTACAGCAAGTAATAATGCATACCAGTTAGAGAATCAAGTAAAAGAATTGAAAAATAGTTTTCACAAAAGCAAAAAAAAAATATGTGGGAAAACCTTAAGGCCTGAAACATGACATCAATTGCAGGCACAACAGCTTTGGAAACTTTGTTTTTTATTGCTTTCTCCATGGCATCCTACAACAAACCACAACCATCGTAAAGGTCCCCAGAAAATTGATCAACAATAGCAATGGGAAATATGACTATCCCAAGATTTCATTAGCACACCAAACACGGTAAACATACTAAATTAATTAATTACATTCCACACAAATAATCCCAACCTCATTCCATGCCTGTTTTCAATTGCTCTAGACACGAAATAAACAACCTACTGTGGTATATAAATGCCTGACTTGATTTACATACTCCAACCCAATAAGCCTCCCCCACCCCCTTCTCCCTTCCTTTCTCTCGTCTAAAGTACATATATGCCTACACACAGGCCAGGAATAAGCTGAACTTCCAACCACAATAAGGCAATGCCCACATTCTATTGCACATAAAATGCCTGCTACCAAATTTTGATATTGAAACTTAGACCATATGTCTGTAGTTAACAAGCCCTTCATGCCACATGATCAAAATTAAGAAAAAACTGCAAGGACGAATCAAATTCAACAAAACAACCACCAACGCTTGACATCTTACTGCTGCTGCTACTACTAATACTACATTATATCAGAGTTCACTTGCAAACTGTCATAACATAAAAAACACTCCAAATTGTGAGACTAGTAACTACAACACTTCACATAATAGAGATCTTTATGCCAATTGCTCGTTCTCTTAATGGAGCATATTATTTTTATTCAAACAAACCAAAAAGCATAAGTTATGCTGCATAACGTACTAAGAAAGCGTCCACAGCCTCCAATTCAACCCAAAGCATAAATGCAGCTTGAGCCTTCTCCACCGTCTTCGGCCTTCCAGTGAGGCATTTCGCCACAATCGCATCACAAACTTCCTTACCATATCTGCAAATACATAAACGTTAAGCTAACAAATCCAAACAAAGGCTTGTTAAAAACCAAATTAAAATAAGAAGAAAAATAAAATTAATTAACCTTCCGGCATCAGCATCCGCAGCTCTTAAAAAAGCAACCAATGCATCGAGCGCCTTCTCTTGCACCGGCGAATTAGAATCCACCAGAGTCTTTCTAAAAAGCGGACCTGACCAAAACAACCAAACACAAAAAAACTGTAAAAACAAAATGCAAAATGCAGAGCGTTCATGACCAGCAATGAAAATTTATCTCTTACCAAATTCACGAAGGCGAGGGTCTTTGGGATCGGCGATGGAGTCGCAGAGAGCGGCCAAGTCAATGTTGGCCTCGTTCCTCACCTTCCAGTTCTTGTGGAAAAGCCGATCATCCCAAGGCAATTTTTTCGCCTCCTTCAATAATTTCTCTTCCTCCGACATTTTTCAAAAAAAAATTGAAAAATGCAGAGAGAAACAAAAATCCCTCTGTACCCTAACAATCTGATCTGCACAAATGCAAATGCAAATGCAGATATAGAGAGAGAGAGCGAACTCAAAAGAATAGACACGATACGACGGGTCGATTGCAACAGAGAAAATTATGTCCCTGTTGGGGATAAAGAAATAGATCGAACCGCTCGGGTGTCAGTCTTCCAAGGAAGATGAAAAGGTAGATCGGGATCCAGAATTTTGAACAAGGAATTTGAAACGAAACCTAATTTTGTTAAGAGTGAGAGATTTTAACAAATGACAGTGTTGGGCAAGAGAGGAAGAGAGAGAGCGAGAGCCCAATCGAGGAGAGAAGAAATGCCGCTGTTGCTGTTTGGCTTATTTTAGACGGCAGCCGTTCTAATTTTTTTCAATTTCTTCTGAAATGTTCTGGCCGTGCGATTAGAGTTTCCCCGTTGTGGTGTCGCGATTTTGACCTTTTATTTCAAATTAAAGGCCGCTCTTGCAGGAGCTCCACGGTCTGGAGCTGCGACTGTCCCGCACAGGATGCTAGCCTTGTGCTCGTGACGTCAGTTTTGGGTGGTTAACATCACTCAAAATCAAATTTTCCCCATTAAATGTGACTTTTTCCCTCAATTTTAGAATAGCAATAGCCTAAGTTTGTTATTTGGTTAGCAATTGTTTTGACCTCAACTTTGCTTTTAAAAAAATTTCTGAGTTATGTTTATATTACCTTCATTTATTTTTTTGAACATTTAATTTTAAAAATTCAATATTTATCTATCTAAATCTTTTTTTCAGATTAGATTAAAGTAGAATATTGTTTGTATAAAAAAAATTTATAAAATATTCAAAATACTACAAGATACCCTTAGTTAATGAAAATGTTAAGAATTGAAAATATTAATGAGGATAATATAGTAAATTTATACTTTTTCATATTAAAAAAATTCAAAACAAAAAGCAAAATCAGAACATGGGTCATATCTCTATAAACCACAACTAAACCCATTTTATCTTTCTTAATTCTAAAATTATAATTCTAAACTAAAAACAAAAGTAAAAAAAAAAAATCAATTGGCACACATGTGGTGCTAGATACAAGCGATAGTCTAAACTACAAAGGGAGGGGATTTTTCACACATGCACTATCAAGGTATCATGTGGATTCGACTCTAAGACCACTAAGTCAAGGCCCTCTTTTCATTAGGCTAGACCTCGTTGGGGGATGCTAGTGCATATAATTAAGGAAAATAAATAAAATGATAAATAAAACATTCAAAATTAGGGATCACAAGAATCCATGTCAAGTCGAGTCCCCGGCCCTAATGGGGAGCGATCTCGGGAGAAAATTGAGAGCAAGTACGGAGATCCCCAAATTCTAAAAATCCCCGATCATGATGGGTCAGGGATGATATTGTTATCCATATCCTTGAGCATGGCCCAATATGTAATATAATTAGTTTTAAGTAATATTATATATATATATATATTTATAGATAATGTGTGGGTTCTCAATTTAAGTTTCGCACAAGGTCTTCAAATTCTCAGAGTCGGTCCTGTCTCTACATGCCACTAGTTTCTTTAAATGCATTTTCCTTTTTGTAATCGATATCCAATTAACAAACACATCAACAAAACTACTTACACATATATCTTCATTTAAATTTCTGTCGCAAATTTGATGGTCAAAGTACTTTGTTTTATTCATCATGGAATTCGTTGTCTCGTGTTAGTTAAATAGATATCTTTACATGCTTTTTTTTTCTTGTTGAACAAGGACATAATCACATTATTTGTCGCCCTCCATTTATTTTATGTTATTTTATTTTATTTTATACAAAGCGATATTCTACTTTAATATAATCTAAATTATGGAGAGGGGGATTCGAACTCAGGTGCATAGTGAGGAGTATATTCGCTCTATCCAACTTGGCTATGCCCACGTATGCGCCCTCCCTTTATTAGTAAGCTAATATAGGCACGTTTGGAAGTGATTTTGGCCCTCCTAAAATCACTTACAAAATCACTTACCGTCTGTTTGGAAAAAGGAAAACAAGTCGGGGATGAAAAGGAAAATTCGTGCGTTTGGCAAATTCTGCTCGAGATTTGACAAATCACATGTGGGAAATATGGAGGGATTTCCTAATCCAAATCCCGAGTTCAAATCCTATCATAATTGGCTGAATTGTGCAACAAGTGCAGGAAATTGCATTTTCTACTCGCCAAATCTCCTCGACAAATACACCCATATCAGTTTTCTAACGAAAGTGGGAAAAGAAGGCCATCCATCCAAGTTTCGCTTGTGAGCTTTCAATCTAGTTGCAATTTTTAATTTTTTTATCGATCGATCTATCTCTAGTTTGTTTTTGTTATCTGGTTCTTTATCTAATGGGTTTCCAGTGTTTTCTATTCAAGTTAATTATCTTTTTTATCTAATAGAGAGAATCTTTGGTTTTCAGATTATTGCCATCTCTGCCTTTCAATCTAAGACTCGGTGTTGTTCCAATAAAGGTATAGTCTCAATCTATCCTTTCTTTTCAATTTTTTTTCAATAACAATTTATGACTTCAGATTATGGGTTGATTATGTTTATTTGTTCATCACCCTCTATGTTGTTATTCTGGAATGTGAATGTATGCTTAGGAGAATGGTTGGGTTAATTCAATTGTAAATAAAGTTAAACATCACAAGAGAAGTGTGTGAGGGGAAAATTTAGTGTTTTTTCTTTCGCTGTAGATATTCATGTTTTTGTTATTTCATAATTGAGGAAGAAGGTTGTCTTAATAAAAGGATAAGATTATATGTTGTGACATTATAATTATTGTTTTCTGCACTTTCTGGCTACATAATTTTACTCTATATTTATGATATGGGTTCATCAGAGTTTGTTTTGGTTGAGGAGATTATAGCTCCCTTGTAGTTTATGCTATAGAAGCCCTCACCAATCATACTTATATTTCTTGTTTTCTTTAAACTCATTGTATTGATATCTTTATTCATTTGTAGTATTTAATGCACAAATAAGAAGTCAATTGTCCAATTGTACAGTGGATTTAAATATGTTTTTGTGTTGAGTGATTTGTTTTGGGTGTTGTGTGGTTCTTGAATGATCCAGGGTGCGTTAAGGTGGACACATAATGTAAATTTTGTCTATATTTTTTGCTAGTTAATAATTGTCTTAAATTGTACCATTATTTGAGTCATCATATTTAGATTCATATTCACATAGAGGTTAGAGTTATATGGTAATTGGAGTCGTTGCATGTGTAGCAAAGAGTTATCAGTTTCTCTTATTTGGCTAGTATGACTAATTAGTTCTACAATGACATTTTTGTTGGTGTTTGATATGACTACATAATAAGATTATTTGGAAATATAAATATGTATGGCTAGTGATTATGTAGATAACTTTCTTACACGTTTAAGTAGCAAGTGTGCTAGAGATGAAGAATAAAATAGCGACAAAATGTCCATTATTCTTGGTACCATTACATCTATCATTGCCATAGTTGTAGCATGGTATAATGAAACTTATCTGGTCAAAGAGCCTTCACGTGATTATGATCAAGAAAGACGATGTTACTTGAACCGTATGTATAATAGGAGGGAGGTTAATTTTATTGAACAACTACGAGTTAGCAAGAATGCATTTAAGAGTTTATGCACTATTTTGCATGGAAGTGGTGGATTGACTCCAACAAGAAATGTTTCAATTGAAGAGTCTGTGGCTATTTTCTTAAATATACTGGTGCACAACTTGAAGTTTAGGGTAATTGGTTTTGACTATTATTGCTCTAAAGAAGCAAATAGTCCACAATTAATAGTGTGTTGCATGCAATTATGAGAATAAGTCAAGATTACTTGAAACTTCATCCATGTGCTATAAGGTGGTTCATAAAGAGACAAGTGGGAGTGGTTTGAGCTAAACAAAAGTATGTTCTTGTAATTACATTAAAAGTATTTGTTTATTTGTTTTTCTTTCATGTCATAAGAATTGTATATGGGCACTAGATGGAACTCACATTCCAGTAACAGTGTCTGTTGAGGAGAGACCAAGATATCGAAATAGAAAGTGAGATATTTTACCAATGTTTTAGGAGTTTGTGATCCTGATCTAAAATTCATCTACGTAATATCTGGATGGAAGGGTTATGCTTCTGACGCTCATGTTTTGCGAGATGCTTTAGCCATGGATAATCCATTTCAAGTCCCAAGTGGTAATTTATGATACTCGTTGTTAATTAAGCACAAACTTAGATATAAATAACTAATTATTCTTTAAAACTTTTTGTATTGTAGATAAGTATTATCTTGTGGATGCGGGATATGCTAATGAACAAGGTTTTTTGGCTAGATATCACTTAAATGAATGGAGGTCATTGGTTTTTAAAAAAGCGATGGAGTATACTGCATACCCCTTCATTTATCGACATCAAAACCCAAATTGGGATTATAAATGCATGCTTTGTGTTGCATGACTTTATCCGACTCAAGCAACATAATGACCCTGTGTTACAAGATCAATATTTGGGGTTTTTAGCTTCTGTGGATCATGAGATATCAAATCATTCTATGTTAGAGGGTAATGCAAATAGGATTACAAGTGTTCAAGTTACTGATCAGTGGACTACTTTTCGTGGCACGTTAGCATTGCAAATGTTTCATGATTATCAAGCACGAGGCGCTACGATTTCATGATTTTTCAGTTTGAACTTTTCGTGTTTTAATTTGAATAAGTGTTTTTACTTCATGTATTTAATTTTTAATATTTTTATCAATTTGAATAAATTTGTGAATGATATTCATTAATGTTATTATAATTATTTCAATGACATAAAATGGCAAAGAAAGCAACCAAACTAAAGCAGAGGAAAAAGAAAAGAGAAGCAATGTAATGAACTTGAAGGAGATGACAAATGTTATTGATGTTGGAACATACAAATAAATGGTTCATTAGTAGAGATACTTAGAGAAGAATGTCATATTGTCTGCCCAATACAATATTGAAGTAAGTGCCAATAACATTAAAAACCGTGTCAAGACATGTAAAAGGTTTTATGTTGTAGTCAGTGACATATTAAGTCAGAGTGGATTCAGTTGGAATGCAACAAAAAAGATATAACCATAGATAAAGAGAACATTTGAAACGAGTATGTAAAGGTAATTTACAATGTAATTACACCTTTTGGATGACTATGATTTTTTTTGGTAAATTTAGAGTTATTTAACTTCTTTCTTTCTTGATAGTCTCATGAAGATGCTAGAACTTTTCGATATAAAGTAATTGCAAATTGGGGATGACATAGTGGATTTATGTGGCAAGATAGAGCTACTAGATAGGATGTTGAAACATGTGTTGAAGCTAGGGGTGGGGCATTAGAACTGCAAAACCAAACCAAACCAATCCGAAAAAAAACTGTGCTGAGCAGAAAAGTCAAAAACCGAGATAAATCCAAACTGAACTGGTTCAGACCGGTTCCAGTTTTGGTTTTCCACCCAAAGGAATCGGTCCAATCCGAACCAGACCAGCTAAGTTAATTTTTAAAATATAAAATATATTATATATATACAATTCCCTTCAGTTGAAGAGTCCCTCAAATAGTGTTATTTGAGAGATGGGGCGCTCAGCCGTTGGATGTCTTTTAATGAGATTGTGCGGCTGTGATTGTTTTAAAAGTTGTAACCTGTTTTCACTAAAATGACCCGCAAAAGATTGAAGTCAAGCACGCATGCAGAAGGGGAAACGAAGGAAGAGGAAGAGCCAGCCCTTGCAAACTGAAGGGCAAATCCACCATCTCCAGCTGAAGAGAAGACCCGACAATCAGGTATGGCTATCGATATCAATGGTTATTTTTCTCTCACTTTTCTCCATCTAGGTTGTGGTTTTCAATTTGGGGGTTCTTTAATATGGGTTTGAAGATTTCTGCTCAAGGTTGAGATTATACTTGATTTCTCGTGGGTTTCTTGATTTTGAATGGTTATGAGAAAACAAGAAACAATTTGATCTTCTGTTAATTAATAAGGAATGCATTCAAATCCCGTGGGATTCACACTTTGATTTGTGAATTAATTTTTTTTTCCACATTCATGTCAATTTCCTCTACTTTCTGTTGATTTCTATTGGGTTTCATTTTTTTATTTATTTATAAGAAATTGCTTGTAAAATTAGAGAATGAGTTCTAACGGTATAGGCAACCAAAACACAAAACAAACAAAAAAAAGTCAATTTCATATTTGGATATCAAATAGTGAATGGGCTTGTGTGCTTTTCAATGACAAACAATTATAAGCATTATTTTTTAGAAATCTGCATGTACAAATGTATGAAGTCGCATTCATGTCATGTTCTTTTGCTCTGGCATGTTATATTGGAATTGTTGTATGCCTTGATACCTGTGTATCAAGTTGTGGGAGAACACTTATAAGCAAGGACAACACGTTTTTTGTTTCATTTTCACTGTCTATCCATAAGGCAGTTGTGGCCTTGTTTCTCCCCCTTTTCAATGCTGATAGACATTACTTGATTACCTTGATTCATATAAATTGCAAGAACTAGATCACAATAAGAATCTCGGTCTCTTGTGTCTCTGTATGCGGCATGTGTGTGTATAGATGATATTTGTTGGTATTTCTGACTCCATCCTTGTAGGTTCGGTTGTGCGAATCAGAAAGCAGATGTTGCCTTCGTCTTGGCATAGGTTCACATAGAAAGTATTGGAGCTATTGCTTTGTGAAAAAAACCGTAGAGACTTTGTTAGCTGTAGTAGGTGAGCACTAAACTGTATATAATTCTTTTTCCAAATTTTGTCTCATATTATGTTTACAATTACAACCTATATTGGTGATGCTTTCAATAGTTAAATGATAAGCTCTATTTAGCTGATTAAGGTGTTACGGATATATTTTAGTCGTTTATAGTACACATGCAAAATTGTTTTTGTAATTGCTTATGAGATTGCTTATGAATTGTTAATATGCATTTGAAATTGAAATTGTTTTTGTGCTAGATAAAAAGTCTAATAGTGGCAGTGAAGTTCGTGCGGAATTTTTATGGAGATAAGGTCTCTTATATGAATCGGAATGTTTTGATTTGAAATGCACGTATGGTTGTGGCAAATTTCTGTAGAAGAAGAGCTTCGAAGGAGCAAACATGATTTAGTTGTTTTCATTGCAATGTTTGTAATCCATAAGAAAGTGTTATATTCAGTGTGGAAATAATAATGATCAGAAATTTCTGGTTGATGACATGAGTTTGTTTGCAGAAAATATATGTGAACAGTGATGATTTGTCATGTGACTCTCAAGTCTAACTTAGGAACATTAGCATGCGTGGCTTTCGTGAAGTATGCAGAAATTTGAATAGCTCTAAACTGCCATGAAGCTCTTTCAACCATCAAACGTTGATAATTACAGGTCCCAAGTGTGATAAAACAAACTTTAGATTTACATCACCTAATCTAAGGCATTGAGATACAATTTACATGCTTAACAAAAGAAGTATCACTAAAACATAAATGATCATGATTTCATAGAAACTCTAAGCCACGGCCTTCGTCTACTAAAGCCAAGCTTAACATTTTCGGGCAAAAATGATCGTCTCGTTTGGTTTAGCCATATAGCCTGCAAGAAAACAAAAACAAACGAAATAGATAAATACCTTCAATTATCATATTTTCTTCCTGCAATTACAAAACTTTCATATAACTCAAACACTATAAACATTTGAAAAAGAGATACACTCTAAGTACTTCAAAGCATTTATAGGGATTTTAATGAATTCATGAATGACAACACATTTAAAGTTTATTATCACTGTCATACATAAGCGAAGTATTATGAACATTACAAATTTAGTTAAGCAATTCTATTATATTTATATTTATTAAAGTAAAAAAAGCAAGTTCCTGAATCGAACTAGAACTGTAATTATCAAAAAAAAAAGTAATTCAAATAAAAAGGCTTTTACTGGCACATACAAAAACATATGCTTCAGAGACAGGGAAGGAAAGTAACATTTTTCTTTTTGTTTACCATAACAAACAGTTACATTTTGTTTAAGGTGCTAAAGCCACTTTTATAGTATTCTGTACTTGGCTTACAATTCTTTAGGCTGAAATTGTTTAGGCTCACTAAAATCATCTACTTTCACTGGATAACATACAAATTTTAACTAACTTATCGTTTGGCTGTGTGCATTTTGGTTTTGGAAAATAAAAAAGATTATTTGCAAACTTAGAAGGATTATTTAGACCACTTTTATGCGTTCCATAACAAAATTAAATAGTTATATCTCTTACCTCAACAACAATAAGTAAATGACATGAATTTATACAAACTCATTCTCTGTTTGTTGCAGATTAGTGAGTCCTAGAACTAACCCATAACAATTCATTTTTTTTCTTTGAAAAAAAACATGAAACCCAATAGAAATCAATAGAAAGTAAAGGAAATTGACATGAATGTGGGAAAAAAAAATCAATCCACAAATCAAAGTGTGAATCCCACAAGATTCGAATGCATTCCTTATTGATTAATAAAAGATAAAATGGTTTCTTGTTTTCTCACGACCATTACAACCCAGCTCATATAACACATATACTCAAAATCAAGAAACCCACGAGAAATCAGGTGTAATCTCAACCTTGAACATAAATTTTCAAACCCATATCAAAAAACTATCACAGAACCCCAAATCTAAAACCACAACCAAGATGGAGAAAAGAGATAAAAAAAAATAACCATCGACAGCGATACCTATACCTGATTGTCAGGTCCGCTCTTCAGCTGGCGATGGTGGATCTACCCTTCAGCTTGCAAGGGCTGGCTTTTCCACTTCCTTAATTTCCCCTTCTGCGTGTGTGCTTGACTTCGGTCTTTTGCGGGTCATTTGAGTGAAAATGGGTTACAACTTTTAAAACAATCACAGCCGCACAATCTCATTAAAAGACATCCAACGGCTGAGCGCCTCATCCCTCAAATAATACTATTTAAGGGATCCCTCAACTGAAGGGGACTGTATATGTGTGTGTATATATATATAATACTAAATATCCCAAGCCCAACAAGCCATACTAATAATATCCCAACCCCAACAAACCATACTAAAATACTAATATCCTAACCCATTTATCTAATCTCATCCATCAACGTCTGTCACTTTATTCCTTTCTTTCTTCTCTCTCTTTTTCTCTCACACACTCTCTCTCTTTCTCCCATTCTTTCCGTTTCCACCTCTTTTCCTCTTGAGTTTTTGTTGTTCTGGCATCTGGGGCATTCTTCAAACGTTGATGTGAGTCATCATCACAAGAGAGATGTGAGAGCCCACCATGAAAAGCCGTGGTTTGGAGCTCTAAGCTCTTTTTCCTCCTATTTCTTTCTCTCCTCTAATTTCTTCTTCGTTTTCTTTTTTCTTCCTCTATTTCTCTGATTTTCTAGTACTCTGATTTTTTCTTCTTCTTGGTTCTATGTTTCTCTCTCTCTCTCCCTCTATATCTTTTTTTTGCAGATCTAGGTTCTTCAATATCTTAGGTTAAATTCTTGAATATGATTTTTATTTTATTTTATTGTTTGAATATGGAATCTGATTTTTCATGCAAATTTGAAGCTGAGTTGAGGTTCAGATCTGTTTTGCTGGATATTTTTATTTATTATTTATTTATCTTTTAAGGTTCATAACTTCATATGGTTTTTCTTCTATGCACTCATCGATTTGTTCCATTGATGTTTGTTGAAATATCAGTTAGGCTAAACAGTCACTCTAAACTGTGAAAAACCGAAAACCGAACCGGACATAAACAGGTCTGGGTTGGTCTGGTTTTCTTTGGTATTTGAGTTAAAATTCAAACCGAACCGGACTGGATGAATAGTCCGGTTCTAGTTCCAGTTTTGCCTAAGAACCGGGCCAAACTGAACTGTGCCCAAGCCTAGTTGAAGCTGCTGAGGTTATGACCCGTGATAGTGAACCCAATAATTTTGTTACTTGGGTGCTGATTCTCAAGGTTTTGAGAATTCTCACATTGATGATGTCTCACCCAATTCTAGCTGTCCAAAGAAAAGAAATCAATCATCTTATGATATTCGCCCACCAAAGAAAAGATGTATCCCTAATGTTATTGCTGATTCAGTGGCTAAAATGGCTTCATCTTTCGAACAATTTATCAATGCTACCACACAAAAGCTTGATTCATTAGAAGTATATAATGAAGTTAATGCAATTCTAGAACTTAATCTAGATGAACAATCGAAGGCATGCACTTGTTTATAGAAAATGAGAAACAATTTCTCATGTTGAAGACACTTCCAGTTGAGAGAAAAAGGGAATGGTGTTTATATTTATTTCACCAAGGGCATATAACACATTTTTCATTCTCATGTTATCTTTGTTAATTTTATTTATTATTACAGTACCTTAAACAGTAAGGAACACATGTTTTATTTATTATAGTAATATAGATGATTTTATCTTGATTATAATTTTTATTTATTTTACTAGAGGAACAACTTGATTGCATCTGAGTCCTTACTGTGCTTCAGTATGAATTATCCTCATTTAAACAAAAAATTTATAACCTTGTGTATATTTAGTGGGGGAAAATATGCACCAAAGTCTGGCAAAATGGGCCGATTCTGAATGTTTTTGTTTAAGAGATTTGAATGTACCTACTTTACTTTTATCGAATATGTTCTCTTGAACCTCTTGGATGATCTTAATAAATTGTTGAAAGAATACAAAAGAAACAAGTTTGAATGAAAGCTAATGTCAAGTTGATCACTTCTCACTTCTAACATTGTATGCTTTTTTTATTCTTAAGCCTCCTTGCTCTACGAGTTTCAGTTTTAAAATTCCTTCTATGATTATCAAAACAAGGGAAATTGTAATTTCCATAATTTCCTAAATTCTATATATAGATATCCGTACATTGAAATTTGGAATTGACGTAATTTTAAATGTTGTAATTACAAATCCTGTCATTTACAAAATCTATGAAAATTAGAATTCCTTCATCCAAACGCACCATTATGGAGAGAAGATCTCTCACGTGCTTCTCCATATAATCACTTAAGTGATTATAAGTGATTGTATGGTGAGAATCACCTATCATATGCTTCACCATAAAATCACTTAGATCATACTATGTTATTCCATATTAAGTTTTCACATTTTTATGTTGTTCTCGTTTTCCATTATTTTACGTGTAAACTTAATTGTATTCTCGCTAGGAAACTCGTTATGGTCAACTTTATCTGGATTTAATATTGACTACCGAGGTTCGACTTCAAATTATTCATGGTGTGTTTACAAATCAAGAATTGAATTCCATCTATGGATGATTCATGCGTTTATTTCACATCAAGGAATTACAAAGTAAGTGGGGCCCACACAAAATTAAGAATTGAATTCATGATTTTGAAAGAATTCAATTATTAGATAGGAGGTGGTATTCTAATTCCTGGAGAACTAACCCATTAGGAATTCACCTTTTTTACCGATTATATCCTCTCACAATTTTAGAATTCAAAATTTGCCATATACTTTAACTTAACAACGACATTTTAGTAATTAGTACCACTCTTACCCGAATTCCATATGGTTTAGTAAACACTTCAAATCTGGAATCTAACTCTCCTCAATCCATATATGGTTGGTAAACAACTTCAATAAGAATTCGGAATCTAATTCTCCTCAATCCAACTCATCCTCAATTTAATTCCTCCTAATCCAATTATGGATTAGTAAACATGCCATCAATTAGAAGGTTCCTGAACAACCTTGACTTCTTGGAGGTTAGTTCATCAGCTTGCTTTCTGTATCCATTGCGTTTTCATGGCCTTTGTTGATGGTGCCTTTCATATGTTTACTCATTTAGGACAGTGAAATTTAAATTGTAATTTAATTTTCATTATTTTTTAAGAATAAGTCTGAAAATTGTATGAATATGTTACATGTATGATAATATGCGTGGTTTCTAAAAAAATGCACTTTGGTGTAATTGAGAAATATGTGGAAAAATATCAAATGGTGTTCTCCTAAGTGGTTCTGGGTTCAAATCCCCCACCCTATGGTAATGGTACCTGTATGTGTGAAAAATATCAATAGGACTATTCTCTAGTGCGGACGTTCGGAATTGCTTAATGTCCGGACTCGTTTTGTTTTTTCACATGATCAGAATGAATGGAGGGACACCATTTCCATTTTGTTTTGTCCATCTCTCTTCTTTATCAGTGAAAAAAAAGGCACTAAGCACACATAACAACCTCCAAATTCTCTCTACCAGGGGCGGAGGTACACTAGGGGCCTGAGGGTGGCCCTGGCCCTCCACAATTTTTTCTCAATGCAGTCAACCTTGGGTTTTAGTTCATATATTTAAACATGCAGACCATATAACCATTCTAATGGCCCCCCCCAATTGCAATCCATAAATAACTTCATTTATATTATATGTAAATTGTTTGTAGGCCCATTACACAACTGACATAAAAAAGGAAGTATTAACCTCTAATAATCAAACCGATGAGCCAAGGGAATAGAAAATAGTTTGACAAAGAAAAAAAGGGGAATAGAAAATAAATAGTTTAAGGGAAATGAGATTTTATCAGTAGACTTTTCCGTTTGATACATGAAATTAAGTACAAAGTTCTAAAAATGTAATTTTTTCTATATATATTATTGATGTAAGATTGATGATTGTTTTTTTTTCTATACTTGTATACGGTTCGGCCCCTCCACACAATATAATCTGGCTCCGCCACTGCTCTCTACAGTCCACCAATGAAGGAAAAGCCCAATCTAGAGGTGATGTTTGACTTTTAAGTATTGGCCGAGCATGGGGTTTTCTATTCTACCTTTACCAAGAAGGCAAAAAAACAAGTAGTTTGGACGTTAGAAAAAATACGGACATCCATAGTAGAGAACAACTCATATATAGTTTTTTTAAATGCGGACGTCCGTATTTTGTTAAACTACAGTTGTACACAAATTGCCAATATATGTGTATATACAAAAAAAAGTGAACATAGTAGTTTAACGGAAATGCAGACGTCCACATTAGAGAAAAACTCTATATATATATGGATACATAATTTTTTTTTTTTTTTTGGACGAATATTAGATACAGAAATTGACATGATGGGTCCAAGTAAAAACGTATGCGGAGGAGGGTCCCTTTTTTTTCTTTCTGTAAACTGAAAAAAAATACACATGTTTGATTTTCATTTTTTATACAGGAAAAAAGACAACCTTCGACGACCGACTACTTTCTGCTGTCTTGGGTTAGCCAAGGAATGAAGAATTCCCGCATTAAAAAAAAAAAAAAAATATAATGAAGAATTCCCGCATTAAAAAAATGTCATAATTCTTGACTGTCTTGGTTAGCAAGGAACGAAGAATTCCTACGTACGGAAAAGGGAATTAGTCGGCAACCTCATTTCTATATATATCCAACCTTGTACACTGTGGCACAAACAAAACCACCCCAGAAAGCCACTCACTCAAAACCTCTACCTCACATTATCTCATACGCGTCACTGCGATGGCAAGCACTGTTGACGATACAACGAAGCGGTCTCAAATTTGGACAATGGAAACGGAAGGAACTATGAGCAAAGGAGTACGTGCCTAAGACCCCCTTGTTTGGTTGGGTCATTTCTTATTGACTGAGACTATTATGTGAAATGTTTAGTAGGGACTGAAATTTTTAATTTTTGTTATATTGGAGTTCGACTCTGGGGTTCAAAACGGTGGTGCCATGGGGAAGTGACCACCGCTCTGGTGGGAACCCATTTGAGATGAAATTAGTTTGGCATAAAAATGGTTTTTTTTCCAGTTGACTTAATATAAGCATGTGTTAGTGCCGTTTCCATTCAAACACATACTAAATAAATAATTTCTTAATTAATAAAATAAGAATTCCAACTTACCAACTTAAATTCAGTCGCATGAAACAGAAAGGCCAGCACCAGTACTATCTTGTGTAAAAAGGAGAAAATAAAATACTTGAAACAAAAAAAGGATGAAAAAATATTAATTTAAAAAAAACTTTAAAAAGTGTAACCCGACCCGACCCACCTAACATAATACATCTCCGTATCCATACCTGTCGTTGTAAAAAGGGGAAAGGAAAAGAACTTGAGCAAATTTCCTTAGTGTGGTGTTAGTTCCTAAATTCTTTAGTCGTGGGGTGGTCATAAGGTTACTCTCGGCAGCCAAGAACTGTAGCTAAGCGCATGTGTGTGGGGGTACATTGGTTCAAACTCTGGACAACCCTACAGGCTTTGTGCAACCAACAGTCAACAAGCACCTTGGGAGGGAGGGGGCTTCAGGTGTTGACACCAGCAACAACACCACTAGTGAACACGCGCAAAAGGTTTGCGAGGTACGGTTTTGCAGGAAATATACGACTAAAACCCGTCGGACCCGTTGGAGGTTTTTGAAAACATTGACCGGCAGGGAAGCGGAAATGCAGCACGTCGGAGCGGCAGGCCCAAAACGACAGGGCGCCCCGCTAGAGCAGTATACGCTATAAACTGTTGCGCAACGCAGGCTGGCAAGGGCGGAAAGCCGGAAAAGGGCCAGCAGCGACCGCCGAGGCTCGTGGCGGAGAGTAGCGAGCCGCGCGCCGGTGCCATGAGGGGGGCGGTTTTCCCAAGCACGGAGGAGGTCCAGGGGGAATTGAAGGCGGCTTTCAGGGCGGTGCGGGAACGGGGCGGGGTCGTCTACCCTCACCCTGGGCAGGGCGGCACCGCACCGAACTGGGCGCGAGGCATCCGCGCGCAGCCCCCAGCGGGGGACGGCGAAAAGCGGAAAACGGGAACGCACGGGAGAAGACCCCGCCACCGGCAGAAACCGGCGAAGCCGGTCCCAACCCCGCCAGCCAGCCGCCCACTGCCCCCTCTCGCCCACCCATCCGGGTGCGCCGACGGGGCACTAACAGCCCAACATTCACACCAGTCTACATTTTGTGGCATTTTTTCTTACAGCCCCAAAACCCCAGACATCGATTCCCTTCATAACCATTGGAATCAAACGCTGAAAGAGGGCGCCATGGGGTTTTTCGGCGGAGTTACTCTCCCCTCTGGCGTGCATGGCACACAGCAGCGGAGCGGGCCTATGGCCAGCGGGTGCTTGCTGCGGCTTCCTGAGATGGTCCGTTTTTTGGAGAAGAATGTTTGTGGAATGATCTGTGCTACCAAGCAGATAGTGCAAGATATGCCAGGCAGGTTCTCCGGTGGGGCGTCATACGGTGCACTGACATCGTAGACGCACGCCTCACAAACCATCGATAGGCGTCTTTACGACCCATCTCGTTATGAACTCGCCAAACGCGATCAGTGCGAACCCAGAATGATTTTTCAGAAGCACTGCTGCAAATATTGGAGACCAAAGAAGCTATATCTGAGTTTGTCCAAACAACCTGACCCGGCGTAGAAACAGAGCCATTCTTTACGGATAAAGCAGAAGCTCGCTCGCTCGCTTATGTCTTCGGCTCACCATTTTCTTCATACACAACTGCCTCTTCTCATCGCGCCATCCAAAAAATCTCCATTCAAATGTTGAGTAACAAATTTCAGACATAAAGCCAGACAATATGTTTGCGTATGAGATTCAATACCGCTATATAGATATCCATAAGCTAGATCCGTCATAGGACTAGGCTCCGCCGACTAACCACTTTTTCGTTAATCTAGAACGCTAAGGATGTCGTTCCTTCAGTCCTTGCTAACCAGCCAAATCCTTTTTTTTGACCTTTGGTCTCCTCGTAGAATTAGGAATTCTATATTATTCCCGCTAAGCTCTCAATAACCACAAAAAGGCAACAAGTTCTGGTCGATCTAAGGTTGGGAATAATTTCGATAGTCTACTGTCGTTCTTAAAATGTTCATTGGTTCGTCTTTCAGCCTATGTTCCTCGAAAAAAAAAAAAAAAATCACCACCTTTTTCTCGTGGACTTCGACACGAAATTCATGTTTGTATAATATTTTTCAAAACCAAATTTTATTTTCCTATATAATGCGCATTATACGGAAAAAAAAAAATTGTGCATTTTATCATAACAAACACATAATCATTGTAACTCATACCATTATTCTAGACTGCTATAAATGAAACCCAAAAACCTCTTTCCCCACCGTCTTTCTTCTAACCTCTTCGTATTATCCCCATTACATTTTAATTGCAAAGGAACTCCCTACTGCGCAGGTAATAGATAGTTTTGTAAGTGCTACCGCTCTCAGACACAGGATCCTCTAATTCTGGTCCAAATTGTTTAAATGCTAAACCAATGACCAAAACATAATTAACCCACTACAAAAAGTGTAGACAAATCCAACAATTTGACACTTCAATAAATATATTTAGTCGCATTTCACAATTGATGGATTAAGAATATAGTAAAACCCTATATCCATAAGCTGACATTTTAGAGGTACCCAAAAACTGGAAGTTACGAACGTACAGAAACAGAGTTACCGCGGCCATCACAAGAGCCACCCCTTCAAGTATAATAAATCTGTTTCCCAATAATCCTAAGAGCGTGCGTTGCTGTCTATGTCACACTAACCCTAGTTAGAAGCAGGGCAGAATAGAAGAGGACACACAAAACAATCTGAAACTCTCATCAAAGAGCAGCAAAATTCAGGGGACAGATTTTAAAGAACGGAACACAAAACCACCAATAACATGCCCAGAACCAAAATCAGAATTAAGTACCTTTAGACAGAAAGCGACGCTGGCCTGTGGTTTAGAGCTGGGAAAATAATGAACTCGTCCTGTCCAACCCCACCAACAAACAGACAGTGGGAAACCGCTACAAGGTCGATGACATCTCACATACGACCACACTACACATGCCTGGAGGGTAAGGGGAGGGGTAGGAGGCGCACCAAACCCCTTAATTTTCCCTGTGCATCGTTTAACAACATAGTTAGTCGATCTATGCCAAACCCCCACCCGCCATTGGAGGTACACGTCCATACTCAAGAGCTCCACAAAAGTTTCTCCAAGCCATTGGCTCTCACATCACCTACTGTCGTCCTTAAAACAAACCACCAGATCTTCAAAAAATAAACCAAATAATATATATAAATGAACCAACTAAACAGTTAATTCCTACCTTGGATCTGATCACAACGTATGGCGTTGTACCCGAGGATCATTTAATTCAGTGTATGCATGCAAGCTGGCAGCAAATAACATTTGGTAACAACGCCAACGACAAACCAAACCAAAAGATGCCAAATACTAAATAATTCAAAAAGTCTTCAAGTTGTAAGCATACTCATCTTTGTTGATAAACCACTCAAAACTCTCATTCAGGCCCCGGTTTTGATCTATGCCACTTTGCCTAAAGTACTCTTATCTCGGGATGGTGTAATCTAATAAATGCGGGTTTACCACAATCTCTTCCAACGTGCCCCACAAGCGCAAGTTGAAAATTTCATCAAGAAAAAGAAAAACATAATTGCATTTCCACATTAAATTGACCATCCATTGCCACCACCCATAAGCAACTATCAAAGCATCTATAATCTCCTAGTAAATGTACTTTTATTTTTTGGGGGATACAATATGCGATCAGAATTCTCACTCGATGAAACTCCTGCATAAACCGTCCAGTGTGTCAATAATCATTGACACTTTAAAAAGAGCCTAAGTCCATTTACATGCTTCTTTTTTCCCTTCCTTGGCAAACAATTTAATAGGCCAACAGCCCTATACAACGGGTGAACGTAACTGAACACTATATGTATATAATAACAGTCACTCACCCAGTTACCAAGTCCGCCTTTTAACTCGAATATGACCCATGCATCATTCTTTCTAATATACTGTTCTCACACCCCACCTAAGTTAGCTCCTACAAAGAAGTAGTTCAAACTGGATCAAATATCCTGATTCATTACCTTTCGATTAGAAGACTTAGTCTCTGGAAAAAGGAAAACAAGAGAAAGATATGTACCATTTTCCCACCAAACGAGCGATGGTTTCAGGAGGCAACATGTGATTCACTTCATTGCATGCCGGTCCTTAAAATATGTCTGTTACGACTTCCGCACTAGACATGAACCTACTGCTCGGATTAGTTTTGGCAAACTCTGCAATCTTATTCTAATCCTCAACCATGTCGATCCTCCGCACAGTACCAGATTAAAACCATCAGATAATTGCTTTAAAATCTGTTTCAGTTGTAACCATGCATGACCAATGACATGTTAGGTTCAAGACCTGAAGGAGGATTGAAGTCAATCTCAATACTGCTCCTTATCGAGCCCATCTTGGAGTGTTACTATGATTTGGATCTTCCCCTGGTGAGTTCCTTGACCGAGCCCCATATTATAGATAAAGTATTATAGTCAGCAAAGAATCCAAGTATTTTTTCAAAGACATGGAGAAGTGCACAGAAGCAATAAATGTCTTGAAGCCTACCACTAACAACAATAATCCTCTCATCAGGGATCACAAGTCATTGGATTCTGCACTACCGCCCTGGGTAGAATCACAGTTATGACCGCAGGATTAGGAGTCACAATCATACCCTCATTATCTAATTTGTCTGTGTCCAATCTCCTAAACACGTTCCAGCACACAACACTAACTGCTTGAGATATAGTTCATCGTGCAACTTCGCATAGAAAGGGCCTCATAGCTCAAGTTCCATTGGTGTATAAGTCACAAACGGGCGGCTGCACTGCTCCACTCCCAGCAATACATAGTCATCCATCGAGTTCAACACTTTAACCTAGGTGAAAAGGAAAAGAAAACTAATGACAAAGATATAAACGACACAACAATGTAAGGGCAACCCATCACAAATGGCCATGGAAACGAAATGGATAATCAGAGCGGCAAGTTGATCAACGACTAACCCCACAAAATAACAGCGCTCCAGGAAACTTCTAAATATAAGTGTCTCTAGATCCTGGTCTTGAATAATATTGATGCGAACACCGGTAATCAAATATTAAATCCAGATAACGTTGCCATAACGATTTCCTAGCAAGAAATAACATAGAAGGTTAACAATACAAATACCAACGTAACAATTGAATCAGGAAAACAAACCGAGAACCCGTGGACCCCAATAACAACTACTTCTAATTCGAGCAACCTTGAAATGTGAAATAACGTAAAATCCCACAAACTCAACAAAATTAATATATGGGATCTCTGAAAAGGGCGTAGTCTAACTTAAAAGATCACCTTCGTCAACTAGCTCATCATACACCGTCTACACTCTCTGAAACTCTCATCTCAAATTAAAATCAGTAGCATTGACAAAGAAAGGAACACAAAACCAAGGATATAAATCATGAACAATCCCACAGAACAAAGAAAAACCAACTAGCCAACTAAAGCGACAACCACATAACGATAAAAGGAAGGTTCATTTTATAAGTTCCTAGCTGGTAACTAACTAAAGGCGCCAAGAAATCATATGCTCTCGCTGTGCAAACCGCCAAATCAAGCTTACTCGGATTCTAATATAGATAGTGTACGAATCACCCACTTCTGCATAGACAACATATCAACTAATGTGTATGCCAAGTAAGTGAACATATTTTTCGTGCACCAAAGACTGGTATCTTACGTCCTCACATGACGCGTACTGCAAAGAAGGTTTAAAGTTTCCTTCAATCACCATACCTGGGTCTTTATCAAATTATAAGTTTTCTAGATTCGCTTGGGCTGTCCGGGACCCCTCCTCAAATTTCTGCAGAAGTTTAGGCAGTGGAGCATTATATGAGGCACCGGCAGTTTAAGCAGTAAAAATACAAACACTTGGCTCACCCGTTAAGGGCACCCCTTCTCAGAAGCACGACCCGCCCCTTCCTGCCCTGCCCACATATCTGAACGACACACCTGCTGACTTTACGACTATAACCCTATTCTGGAAATGCTCCTCCTCAAACGCCACCCCAGTAAAACTTAGCTTTAACGTCTTTTTCCTCACGAGAAAGAAACAAACCAACCAACAAAACGCACAAATTGTCTAGATCCAGAAAAAATGAACTAGTCATTTCTGTCCCAAAACACCACAAAATCCATCACGACTTATATTACGAAGTCCATTGTATTGTGAAAGAAAACCAAAAATAAAGAGCAGAAGTTATAGTTGTAACTGTAGAAGGCCCAGGATCATGACATTATATACATAACATGACATGTGCCCAAAATGGATTTTATTCAGGGGTCAAACTAAAATCAGAGCTTCAGTCACCTAGACTGAACGGCAGTAAAGCCAAGACCTTCTTGACATAAAGAAAACGGCATAAAATACTTTAAAGTTTGTTTTGCCGAAATGAACTTATCATTAGACCGTAAACTGACTCATTCAGAACCAAACATCATGAGAAACAGACAACCCCACAAAGACGCTTTGTATATCAAGTTTAACAAAGTCAGGGAAGATGTTAAGAAAAAAAAAAAAAAAGAAAAATAAAAGAAAAAAACAAATCATGGAACGACTAGCCCTCGTTCCAGGTGTCAATCTTCATGGACTCCTGACCGTGCCCCCTTTGTAATCTATTTAGAATTTCAGCGATAACTCTTTTGTTAGAATGTTTCCTTCCTTTCTAACTTTTCTTTTAACCAACCCCAAGGTTCGCCAACACACACGCACAAAAAGATTATGGGACTAGAACTGTATCAATAATTACTTTGAGAAAGAAGAACTCAGTTTAAACCTATCTAGGCTGTTGCCCATAGAAGTGAAAACAACATTCAAACAGTATCAATCATGGTGGCCTCGCCTAAACATTAAGGTCGAGATGCGTCGTTACATACAAAAAAGGATTTTATTTTACTACTACAGACTAGCCTCTGTTGTCATTTAGACCCCTTGTTCCTCTGATAGTGTCCATATTCAGTTCAATGGCAGAGGAAATGAATGTTTTCTTATAGGACATTACTAAAAAACTATAACCTGGATGACAACACCACCAACTTATTCGACTGATCTTACAAAGACACTCCATAATGCCCAGGCTCAAATTTTAAATAAAAATCACTACAATTCGAAAACAAATTATTATGAATAAACAAGTAAAGGTTATCACAGCTATATACAAACCTGTGAACCCATCCACCAACAAGTACTCACATCACCAGAATGAGTAACCCACCCGCTGAACACTAGAATGGAACGTAGAAATTCAGATTCATCCAACTCCGGATGGCGGCAGCAAAAAGGGATCCTTGAGTAATTGGAATTGACAAAGAGTAAAATAAATAACTCAACAAAGGGGATATAATTAAATGTCCTGATAAGATTAATTCAAACCACGATAAGGGAAGCAAATAGTTTGCATTTCTCTAAGCGAAGTGAATCCAGAATTCTTCATGGTCAGCTGATGTAGCTTCCAGCACACTTCAATACACTAATAGCTGTTCTACTCTTCTACAAGACCAACTTCATGCCAGTCATATCGTGATCAGGTATTCTTATTTCATATGTTTGGAAAATCGATGGAAGTGAAAAATATGAAAGAATCAGGTTGTCGCTCTTGTTTTACACCATAAAAATAGGTATTTGTAATGACTCGCCACTCATAGCAAAACTCAAACGTAAACCAACCTAGCTACTATAAGTTTCACTCTACCCAATAAACTTTATACCTAACTTGTACACTGCTTTGTGTACATGCCTGCCCATGATATAGGTAAATACCACTAAAAAGCTGCAGGCAATTTTTTAAACTTGGTGTTGGCAGATATAAAATTGGTCAGATAATAACAAATGCAAAGCGGGGCAAATGTATTTCATTGCTTCGTTCTTAGAGGCACAACTACATTAAAGCACTCTAAACAACCAGTATAAAATTACCAGTTAGTGAAAAGAAGGGGGGTGCGAAAACAAATTTAACCTTAAAATCAGCCCTCTACTGGCCTTTCCACCACCGAGGAAGTCCGCACCCATGTAAATCAAAAGACAAGCCTTAGAGCGGTACGGATCCTTTTCTCATGAATATTTCGCCCTTTGCCAAGCTCAAATTATTCACAAATAAGGTCCCACCAACGAAATAAAATCGAAGTGACAGGATGATACTCTAAAACAATATAACCCTTAATTTTGAATACCAGGCTAGCGATACACTGTCTATCACATTCCCTCCCCATTGCGTTAAGGCCGGACATACTTCTCTAACATTTCCGCCAGAGCAGTATGAACCAAGAATTTGGAGGACGATGCGATTTTATTATCTGGCCTTCTGGTCTAGACAAGAGTACGCAGCCTGTTTTTCAAAGTATTGCTGCAACATATCAAAAACAAGAACAAAACAGATGAGCTCGGGTCAAATGGAGTGGAATCAAATTCCCACAGAATTCATTAGATGAAACTATAACGCCCATTACACAACCGTATTTAATGTATAACGTTGGATCATTCTTCTCTTCATAGCTCCATTTTTCGTACCTGTGACTTGCTTTGCAAGACAGCCTGTAAGATAAGTGCAAAGTTTATTTACATTCAACTTCATAATCATGGACGGTGAGCTTCTTTAGTGAACATCCAATCAGCACATTATTTCAAGTTATCCTCCAGAGTTCAAGTGACTATTTTAGTATGAATTCCTTTTCAAGGTAGGACAATTAAAATTTATGCCTTGAAAACAATCACCAGAATATATAATTTCTGCGAAACCATACTTACAACATAATTAAGGACACGCCACTGTCAAATTGCCGAAAAAAGAAAAATCACTAACCGATGTCTCATGACTATTTCGGGTGATCAGATCTCATTTTCATGTTTCATATACTTAATTTTATACGGAACAAATTTAACACCAAAGATCCAAATTATTTGGGTACACAACCCTTGCAGATAAGAAATAAGGTTTGACAATTATCTACCAACTCTTAGGGGACATGGAACACACCACCATTCAATCATTCCACCGGCCCATATAAAGTTACAGGGAAAGAGTCCTATAGTAGTTTATAACCATATAATTTCCGGATCTTTCTCCCTCGTTTTCGAAACAGCCAAACATAAATAATTAATGTAATAAGAAATACAGCAGAGACAAAAGGGAGCGAAGAAAATGGTGGTACCTGCTTTGCTTCTCTCTCCTCTTCCCGCCGCGCTCCTCGACCTGCCTTCTGCCTTGATATCTTTCAGCTCCTTCTTGCGTGCAACTGTAAAGCTTTCCACAAAATTAAATTAAGTCGAACCGCTTTCGTAGCTAAAAAAAAAACAAAATCCCATAGGGGATTTAAAAGACAACCAAAAGTTTCAGCGACAGACAGGAACACCTTTTTTCCGCTCCCGGTTTGGAACCCAAAGCCAGTGCCTAAAATCCCTCAATTCAAAGATCATCCCTTTCTCTCAGGGACCAAACAGGGGTTTTAGGCATTACTTTTGCTCATAGCTCCTTCCGAGTCCATTGTCAAATTGAGACCCGCTGCGTTGTTTCTCCAACAGTGCTTCTGCATTGGCAGCGACCTCCTTTAGTGAAGGGAGAGCAAGTAAGCTTGTGGAGGTTTGTGGTGCGTGATTAGCTAGGGTTTGGCAAAATGCTAAGTGAATACGGCGCGGTCGGCGTCCTCATCGGTTGCATTCTTCTTTTTTTATTTGTTTATCTAGATTGATTGGTCGGGTACAGACCTGTGATGATGGTGTTATAGCAAAATGTAGTCAAGAAGCATACAGCACCTTTAGTATATGGTTTTAACTTTTAAGTCTGACGTCTTAGCTAGATATTTACCCCCAATAAGCGTATAAGGATGCTTAGAATGTTACCCCAATAAGAAATGACCCATGCTCAATCAAAGGTTTGTTTCACTCCGGTGGATATAGACATGAAGGGTGCTGCGGAAATTGACAACACCCACGATCGAAAATTGACAACATGGTCAATCTAGAGTTCATGTAGACGAGTGTACTCGCGAGTCGATGCACGGGGAAACGAACACGCTGCAAGTAACTAAGAGCAACGAGACCATTCCACACAGGTAATGGTAATAGGCTTGCGCACAGGTATAATCATATGTTTGACTATCCTTTACTTTCTAATAACAGTGGAGCTCACCGTTACAATAGAGGTGGTACACATTGTATATAAATACTGATTATGACTACCATTTTCTCTTTACACAAAATAAACAAGGAGCACTACATAAAGACAGAACCCAACCTGAATGTTCTTGAGCATGTAGGCCTTAAACTTGCCCAATATACTTATAGCAGATGAGGTAAAGTCCTTCATGCGTATACGCAAGTCCAACAAGCGGAACTGGGGTTTTATTGTAGACAAAGAAAGAATAAAAGTTTTCATGTGCCACTTTTTTTGCTATACAGAGAGTGGAAGTGGGTTTGTAGGGTTCGGTGTTGAAGACCGCGGAGGCGGTCACAGGAAGTGACAGTCGGCACGCGGACGAACAAACGAGCCCCAGCCACTAGTTGACCGGACCCCCGGGGGGGGGCAGCCAGCGCGCCCCGCGGGGAATCCAATCACTGGGGGTGGTATGGGGTCAAAGTAGGGGGGTGGGGGGGGGGGGCAAGGGAGCGAAGCCGTGGCCTGGAAAAAGGTTTGACCTGAAATCGTACTCCGGATCTCATAGCGCAATCCTCATGGCCTCATTTGGTAGTGGTGTAGATAATGAAAACTCTCCTGCCACTTCTAGTTGTAGACAGAGCGTGCTTGTACTTCAAAAAAGAAGATGGTACGCTGTGTAGCAGCAAATATCCTCGGACAATCCTAAATGAGAGATGATTTGAGTGAGTGCAGAAACTCATAGATTCATTCCCAATTGTTATTGTCAAAAAGCTACAATTTATGTGAACAAGCCGTAATGGCATTTGATTTCTTATTCCCCTAAAGATTTTGAAGCAACCTTGATCTCAAATAAGTTGTCATCCACGCATCGAACGAGTGTATACAAGTAGATCTACTCCGCATAGAGAGAGCACCGGCTGGCAGAGATACCATAACAAACCATGAAACGTTACCCATGTGCGAACCGTCCCTCTAAAATTAAAATCATCCGCTAGGTGACATTGACATTCCATCAAAACTAACAACTACATAGCAAGCTTGAAATGGGGTCGTGTGTCAGCGAGGTTTGAGCAGGGTCAAATCTACAGACCAAGCAACACGCGCAGTTGTTTTACTTTAAAAAAAACATACCGCCGAGAAGCTACTATAATTTCATTTATCATACTTAAATATATTGAGTCTTAGTTTAGAAAACCTTTTTATGAACTCAAGCACAGACACGCTAATTCCGTCAGCCTTGGTCATGCTTGAACAATTTTGAGGTCTTGGTAAAGATAAGCAACCAATAAGAATACAAATAGTAATGTGAGGACCTGAATGAGTTGTAAGAGCTTAAACAGAAAAACAGACCAGGAAATTGTGTTTTCAAATCATATGCTATTGAGAATCCTAAATGTTCAGCATCTTCACATAGTGTATGTCAAATTATTGGAGGTTTATTTTTTTTTTTTGTTTGGTACGGTCAACTTTTGATTTTTGATATATTCTTTCTAACTGCATTTGCATTCAATAGCTGTGGTAGGCAATTACCTTCCATATAAACATGTAAAAGGTTGTTATTGCAGCTTTGCTGTTGAGATCAACCAGATTTGCTCGGTGTTCCAGAGTATCAAAGCCAAAATTACATGTCCCAAAACCTAAACCAATGCAAACACAGAACATATCAATATCTTTATTCTTGGTAAATTGTTCATTGTTAGCATACTAGTATCTGAAAAAAAAAAAACCAACAGTAAGAAGGGAATATGAAAACCCACTCAAGGTTCCCAAAATATGGAAATTATATGAATACAAACTGAAGTGGCTTTATTTAACACTTAAATGTTTGCATTTGCGAGGAAGCCAGTGATTTAGAATCAGAGCTTAAAGAGGGCTCAGTAATATTTAAGAACCCTTCGTGTTGGACACCGGAAATTCACAACATAACCCATTATTTCAGAGTATAGCAAGCAGCTGTGAGAGAAGATATATTTAACCGATAAAATTCATTAAATTCGTACTTATCACTGTCTTCTTCATCATTATCCAGTGTAATTTCAAAATTATAGAGAGGAGAAGCTGAGCCATTCAATAAGCAGGAGTAATGAAGATTGCATAACACTCACTACTTACTCTTGAGAGTTAGAAAACTAAAACATTACCGTGATGCATTTGCTCATCAGGAAGCCGGATGATGCTCCACTAAAACCGGCAACCCGTAAGCCATTTCAAGTATGAATACAAATCCAAAAGACCTGCACAAAGATAATTAGGCAACAAAACAATATATGTAAAACCAATGGGTTGATGGATAGGAGGGTTGGTCCACGATCCTTATGCATTCTGGAATCCGGTACTGGACAGGCCCCTCATACCACCTTAGACCCCATAGGATATTACATATGTGCATTCCGTGTGTTAAAAGGTTACCCGCTTTTGTCCCAGACTCCTTTAAAGGACCGAATGCCGAATATTTTATCTCCATCAATACAGGTATGTCCTTCTAAAAAAAAAAAAAAAAAAAAAAAAAAAAAAAAAAAAAAAAAAAAAAAAAAAAAAAAAAAAAAAAAAAAAAAAAAAAAAAAAAAAAAAAAAAAAAAAAAAAAAAAAAAAAAAAAAAAAAAAAAAAAAAAAAAAAAAAAAAAAAAAAAAAAAAAAAAAAAAAAAAAAAAAAAAAAAAAAAAAAAAAAAAAAAAAAAAAAAAAAAAAAAAAAAAAAAAAAAAAAAAAAAAAAAAAAAAAAAAAAAAAAAAAAAAAAAAAAAAAAAAAAAAAAAAAAAAAAAAAAAAAAAAAAAAAAAAAAAAAAAAAAAAAAAAAAAAAAAAAAAAAAAAAAAAAAAAAAAAAAAAAAAAAAAAAAAAAAAAAAAAAAAAAAAAAAAAAAAAAAAAAAAAAGCAAGATATGGTGTTTATGGAAATTAAGCTATTTACTTAATAAATTAAGGGTAAGATGTTGCGTTCTCAGATTTATTAGCTTTTTACACTATAACTTACCGGTAAGATATTGTGTTTTTGGGAAATTAGGCTATTTACTTAATAAATTACTTGTAAGATGTTGCGTTCTCTGATATATAGGCTTTTTACACTAAAACTTACCGGCAAGATATGATGTTTTTGGAAAATTAGGCTATTCACTTAATAAATTATGGGTCAGATGTTGCGTTCTCAGATTTATAGGCTTTTTACACTAAAACTTACCGGTAAGATATGGTGTTTTTTGAAAATTAGGCTATTTACTTAATAACTTACTTGTAAGATGTTGCGTTCTTTGAGATATAGGCTTTTTACACTATAACTTCCCGGTAAAATATGGTGTTTTTTGAAAATTAGGCTATTATTTAATAAATTATGTGTAAGATGTTGCGTTCTAAGATATATAGGCTTTTTACACTATAACTTACCGGTAAGATATGATGTTTTTTGAAAATTAGGCAATTTACTTAAAAAATTACGGGTAAGATGTTGCGTTCTTAGATATACAGTCTTTTACCCTATAACTTACCGGCAAGATATGGTGTTTTTGGAAAATTAGGCTATTTACTTAATAAATTAAGGGTAAGATGTTGCGTTCTCAGATTTGTAGGCTTTTTACACTATAACTTACCAGTAAGATATGGTGTTTTTGGATACTTAGGCTATTTACTTAATAAATTACTTGCAAGATGTTGCGTTCTCTGATATATAGGCTTTTTACACTATAAATTACCGGTAAGATATGGTGTTTTTGGAAAATTAGGGTATTTAGTGAATAAATTACAGATAAGATGTTGCTTTCTTAGATATATAGGCTTTTTACACTATAACTTACCGGCAATTTATGGTGTTTTTGGAAAATTAGGCTTTTTACTCAATAAATTATGGGTAAGAGGTTGCGTTATGCGTTTTACACTATAAGTTACCTATAAGATATGGTGTGTTTAGAAAAATTGGCTATTTAGTCAAAAAATTACGGGTAAGATGTTGCCTTCTCAGATATATAGGCACTTTACATTACAACTTACCGATAAGACATGGTGTTTTCCGAAAAATATGCAATTCACGTAATAAATTACGGGTAAGATGTTGCGTTCTCAGATATATAGGCTTTTTACACTATAACTTACCGGTACGATATGGTGTTTATAGAAAAATAATCTATTTACTTAATAAATTATGGGTAAGATGTTTTGTTCTTAGATATATAAGCGCTTTACACTATAACTTACCGGTAAGATATGGTGTTTTTAGAAAAATAGACAATTCACTAAATAAATTACAGGTATAATGTTTCGTTCTCAGATATATAGGCCTTTTACACTATAACTTACAGTTAAGATATGGTGTTTTTGGAAAATTAGGCTATGTACTTAATAAGTTATGGGTAAGATGTAGCGTTCTTCGATATATTGGCTTTTTACACTGTAACATACCGGCAAGATATGGTGTTTATGGAAAATTAAGCTATTTACTTAATAAATTAAGGGTAAGATGTTGCGTTCTCAGATTTATTGGCTTTTTACACAAAAACTTACCGGTAAGATATTGTGTTTTTGGGAAATTAGGCTATTTACTTAATAAATTACTTGTAAGATGTTGCGTTCTCTGATATATAGGCTTTTTACACTATAACTTCCCGGTAAAATATGGTGTTTTTTGAAAATTAGGCTATTATTTAATAAATTATGTGTAAGATGTTGCGTTCTAAGATATATAGGCTTTTTACACTATAACTTACCGGTAAGATATGATGTTTTTTGAAAATTAGGCAATTTACTTAAAAAATTACGGGTAAGATGTTGCCTTCTTAGATATACAGTCTTTTTACCCTATAACTTACCGGCAAGATATGGTGTTTTTTGAAAATTAGGCTATTTACTTAATAAATTAAGGGTAAGATGTTGCGTTCTCAGATTTGTAGGCTTTTTACACTATAACTTACCAGTAAGATATGGTGTTTTTGGATACTTAGGCTTAATAAATTACTTGCAAGATGTTGCGTTCTCTGATATATAGGCTTTTTACACTATAAATTACCGGTAAGATATGGTGTTTTTGGAAAATTAGGGTATTTAGTGAATAAATTACAGATAAGATGTTGCGTTCTTAGATATATAGGCTTTTTACACTATAACTTACCGGCAAGATATGGTGTTTTTGGAAAATTAGGCTTTTTACTCAATAAATTATGGGTAAGATGTTGCGTTATGCGTTTTACACTATAAGTTACCTATAAGATATGGTGTTTTTAGAAAAATTGGCTATTTAGTCAAAAAATTACGGGTAAGATGTTGCCTTCTCAGATATATAGGCACTTTACATTACAACTTACCGATAAGACATGGTGTTTTCTGAAAAATATGCAATTCACGTAATAAATTACGGGTAAGATGTTGCGTTCTCAGATATATAGGCTTTTTACACTATAACTTACCGGTACGATATGGTGTTTATAGAAAAATAATCTATTTACTTAATAAATTACGGGTAAGATGTTGCGTTCTTAGATATATAAGCGCTTTACACTATAACTTACCGGTAAGATATGGTGTTTTTAGAAAAATAGACAATTCACTAAATAAATTACAGGTATAATGTTTCGTTCTCAGATATATAGGCCTTTTACACTATAACTTACAGTTAAGATATGGTGTTTTTGGAAAATTAGGCTATGTACTTAATAAGTTATGGGTAAGATGTAGCGTTCTTCGATGTATGGGCTTTTTACACTGTAACATACCGGCAAGATATGGTGTTTATGGAAAATTACGCTATTTGCTTAATAAATTAAGGGTAAGATGTTGCGTTCTCTGATTTATTGGCTTTTTACACTATAACTTACCGGTAAGATATGGTGTTTTTGGGAAATTAGGCTATTTACTTAATAAATTACTTGTAAGATGTTGCGTTCTCTGATATATAGGCTTTTTACACTATAACTTACCGGCAAGATATGATGTTTTTGGAAAATTAGGCTATTCACTTAATAAATTATGGGTCAGATGTTGCGTTCTCAGATTTATAGGCTTTTTACACTAAAACTTACCGGTAAGATATGGTGTTTTTTGAAAATTAGGCTATTTACTTAATAACTTACTTGTAAGATGTTGCGTTCTTTGAGATATAGGATTTTACACTATAACTTCCCGGTAAATATGGTGTTTTTTGAAAATTAGGCTATTATTTAATAAATTATGTGTAAGATGTTGCGTTCTAAGATATATAGGCTTTTTACACTATAACTTACCGGTAAGATATGATGTTTTTTGAAAATTAGGCAATTTACTTAAAAAATTACGGGTAAGATGTTGCGTTCTTAGATATACAGTCTTTTTACCCTATAACTTACCGGCAAGATATGGTGTTTTTGGAAAATTAGGCTATTTACTTAATAAATTAAGGGTAAGATGTTGCGTTCTCAGATTTGTAGGCTTTTTACACTATAACTTACCAGTAAGATATGGTGTTTTTGGATACTTAGGCTATTTACTTAATAAATTACTTGCAAGATGTTGCGTTCTCTGATATATAGGCTTTTTACACTATAAATTACCGGTAAGATATGGTGTTTTTGGAAAATTAGGGTATTTAGTGAATAAATTACAGATAAGATGTTGCGTTCTTAGATATATAGGCTTTTTACACTATAACTTACCGGCAAGATATGGTGTTTTTGGAAAATTAGGCTTTTTACTCAATAAATTATGGGTAAGATGTTGCGTTATGCGTTTTACACTATAAGTTACCTATAAGATATGGTGTTTTTAGAAAAATTGGCTATTTAGTCAAAAAATTACGGGTAAGATGTTGCCTTCTCAAATATATAGGCACTTTACATTACAACTTACCGATAAGACATGGTGTTTTCCGAAAAAGCCTATCACATCTTACCCTTAAACATCATCTAAACCAACCTACCAGAATTGCCAATTCCTTCACAATTCAGGCAATATGGACCCAAAATGGATACTAAAAACAATTGTAGTGATTATCCAAAATCTACTTCGAATACTCTCATAAAACTTTTGGATCTTGTCCAGAACTTCCCCATCACTCTGTATAACTGCATCCCTTGGAGCATGAAGAGCTACATGAAGCACTGATCTATTTTATGTGCTGTTTATCTGAAGGCACCACACAGAAAAAGAAAAACAGAATGCAAAAGAATCACATGATAATGGTTTCAGTAATAAGCTGGTCTCATCTTTACCATAAATCCTATAAAGCTATCAAATACAAGTTTTTTGTGATTTCAGACAGTTAAAAGGTCAGAAATTTGGGCATCCTAATTTTAATTAGGAGACACCAACTAGCTATTGTTCTACTGCTAGTTCTCTCCACTTTGTTGGAAGAGGTTCCAAATTTTAATCCCTTCCCCTAGATCCGAAAAATAAATTTAAAAAAATAAATAAATAGGAAACACATCTTGCTGATTGCAGATAAAACGTGTTTAAATTAGCATTTTAATTCCATATTTATCCACATAATACTCGACCAAAGGAAGATAAACTTGAATCTCCACCAAACATTCGGTTAATCTTTTCTTTGAGGGATGCAGCCTGCATTGTGGCATAGACAACATCAATTAGAAAACACTATATTCACCCAATCCCTCCCCCCACAAGACAGGAGTGTGAAATTGCCTGAGAGTGGGGGTGCATTTGTGGATGGGGACATGAGCCTTGAGGCATGTAAAGAGAAGTGTTTGGAGAACTGTTCTTGCACTGCTTATTGTTACATGGAGATTTCAAAGGGAGGGAGAGGTTGCGTCATGTGATTTGGGGAGCTAATGGACATGAGGGTATATGCAGATGGTGGCCAAGATCTCTATGTTTTAGGCGGGGGCTAGGCTGGGGCTAGGCGGGCTAGCGGCCTGGGCTGGAGCTAGGCTCGCTAGGCGGTCTAGGCGGTCTAGGCGGGCGACATGAGGGTATATGCAGATGGTGGCCAAGATCTCTATGTTCTGGGTGGGGGTTCGGCGGGCTAGGCGGGCTAGGCGGTCGCTAGGCGGGGTCTAGGCGGTCTAGGCGGGCGCTGCGCCTTGAAAAAAAAAACGCCATTTTGGAATCTCCAAGGTCAGGGAAGAGATCACGATGGTGCTATGAGCGAGAGACAGAGAGATGAGGATTGAAGAAGAAGTCTGAGCGAGAGAGAGGGGCTGGAAGACGGCTCTTGTTAGAGTTAGGGTTTGAGAAGGAAAATTGCATTTATATGTTGAAGGAAAAAAAAAACAAAAGAAGAGATGGGCCCCCGATTACTTCTCATTCTGAAACCCCTTTTATTTTTCTCTCTTGTGTTTTGTTCCACTATTCAGTTCTGTCCTCTTTTATGTTGGTTGGTAGATCTTCATCAATCATCAAAGTTCTTTTTTCTCGTAATATTTATGTGATCTTTTTTTCTTTTTTTTTTCTTTTTGTGTGTGTGTGTATGCAGTGCAGGTGCCAAAGACTGGAAAAGGCAAGAAAAAAGGCCACCGATACCAACAACAATGACATCCTTCAGGGCTTTTCCTGTGGCACCAACCTACCAGAATTGCCAATCACTTCACAATTCAGGAAATATGGACCCAAAATGGATACTAAAAAAATTGTAGTGATTACCCAAATTCACAAGGTTCACCCTAATTTATGGAAACCAAGGAGTGGCTTAGAGCTGATGAACAATGACCTTCCCAGCACCAACCCTGAAGAGGCTATGTCCTGCTTTGATTTGTCCAAGAATGATTCATCTCTCATATCAGCAACAGGAGGGATGATCTCCACTTTTGACATGACAACATTTAAGGTAAACCCAACACAAATAGTATTCTTGAAATTTTCTTTTCCCATCCAAAACTTCCTAAATCTTGTTTGTCAATATGCGTAGGTTCTGTTTGCAAATTTCTCATGATCTAACTCATTGTACTCATAAACATCTGTTGCATAAAAACGCAGACAATGAAAAAAGTCATGCCACCGCCACCTGTGGCAACATGTCTTGCTTTTCACCCCCGAGATGACAGTATAGTTGCTATTGGCATGGAAAATTGTAATATACAATCTCCACTCAGATGAGGTAGTTTGTTTGTTCTTGTAAAAAAAAACAAATCATGCTCGATGTTGTGATAAAGCAAACCTGAAAAGTTTGTCATTGCCTCGATTTATATATTTTGCAGGTTACAAGGAAGCTTGAGGGTCACGCCAAAAGAGTCACTAGCCTTTCCTTGAGGCCATTGACAAGTGAAAACATCATTTTTTTTAAGCTTCTTATAATCTATACATAAACAATCTCTTAAAAAATACCATGTTCTGCAAGTTTTTGGTTCATTCTTGACAGCAATTGTCACGCCAAGGCATTAGATATCCTCATGAAGGATCTCAAAAATTTTGCCGAAGGTAATGAGGAGCTGTTCAAAGAAATGCATCACATGTGTATGGGTTCAATCCAACAGGGATCATAAGGCACCCTCTATATGCGGAGATATAATGTCCATGAGGAAGACTATGATGAAAGAACTGAGGCAAATCCAGTTTTCTGTGGCAAACTGAAGTATCCTAGCATCAAAAGTCATAGATTAAATAATCTCATTAACCAAAGGTAATGCTTCCTCCTAGTTTTGGTCTTCCTTTCTATTTTGTGATTGCATATGTTCATACATATGCATGTGCGCGTTTGTGTGTGAGAGAGAGTACTTTATTCTCATATTTAGTAAAAGATTTAGTCACTTTCTGGTTTTTGTAATTGGGAGAGAGACTGACTTGTGTGTTTAACTTGACAGCTTGAACTGGCAACATAAAGAGTGTAAAAACCCTCGTCCAAATCCAGTCATTAATACTCTTTTCGTTGATCATGTTTGTGAACCACAGGAAGATGTTCCTTTGCCTCTACCAATTGAAAACAATTTGGAAGTAAGATATGTTCTGGTGACATAAATTTATTTTTCCTAAGTATTTGTCCTCATTAACCAATGATCCTGCTCGGTGTCTACACTTACTGATTTTTGTCCAAATCCAGTTATTAAAACCCTTTTCATTGATCATGTTTGTGAATGGCAGGACTGTTTGTCTTTGTCTCTATCGACTGGGAACAGTTTGCAAGTAACATATGTTCTGGTAAACTGAAATTCTTTTCTTATTGGTCCCCATTAACCAATGCTTCCTGCTCATCAGCCACACTAACCTTATGTATTTAGCCTTCACAAGCAACACCAAATTCACTTCCAACTTCTTCTGCTGAGCCAAAAGTTTATCTGTAACACAAGGTGCGCTTTCTCCAGGAGCAGTATCTCTCAATGCTGCAAAGAGCCTAGGTATTTTATTTTAGTTCTTCAAGGGATGTTGTTGGGTACTGGTACCCTCTAATTTATGTTTGAAGTGTGTCGTCATTTTACACATTGCATAGTTGTTATTATTAACTTTTGGTTACATTTTTGTGGCTACAGCTATAGAGGTTATTGACTATCCATGCTTGGCCAAAAAAATGTTCTTTCCGATTTCGGATGAGGTAATCTGAATCAAATTTATGTACAAAATTACATAATAGAACTTGTGTTTCTTGACCTTGGTTTTCTTTCATTTGTTTAGGTAAAATCAACTGTTACTGATCCTGGCCAAAGTCACATGTCCACAGTTGCCATACCCAATGGTTTGCCCACTACTGTTGCCCTGACACTAAATGAGGGCTCATCTCCAATGAGCACGGATTTTCATCCCATTTGGCAGACAATTCTTCTATGTTAAGTAGGAGAAACTATGTTCTTTTTTCTTTTCTTCCATCGTTATAAATTTCCTGTCTTTTTAGGATGATCGTGTGCGGTAACTACTTTTGATAGTTCACTCATGAATCCTGCTAATGTGATTCTTCAGTTGGAACTTGAGTTGGAGACATAGGACCACCATGGGATGTTAGTTCCGGGGTAAAGTTGCTTTCGAGAAATTTTAGAGTCTGGAATCTTGACACAGGCCCAATGGCCTTAAAGGTGCATCTACTTCTGGATTATGCACTATTCTTTCAACCTTACTAATATGATCCGAAATTTGAACCAATATCAATTATTTCAGGAAGCTCTGGTCAAAGATTAATATGTATTTGTTAAATGTATCCGATGGAGTCTGATGGTTCTATATTTGGTGAGAATGTTCTCGTACTTAAATGGTATGTAGTTGCTGATTTTCATTTCTTGTAGTTCATATTCATTGCCGTCGTCTTCTTCATTGAACAGCGGTTGCATATGCAAAGCACATTGTGCAATTATATTCTTATAATGGAGGCAACAACATTTTTGTAAAAATAGTATCGCCGGGCGGCTATACTTGCATTTTTTAATGTTTTTAAAAATAGTATAGCCGGGCGGAGATTATTTTTTTGACACGTGGGCGTCTAATCGAAGGGGGTCCTCTTTCTTTTACATGTATAAATAGTATAGCCATTCGGCTATACTTGGGTTTTTTTTGTTAAAAAGGTATAGCCGGGCGGCTATACTCACTCTATTCTTTTTTCCTTTTTCTTTAAAGTTAATATAGCCGGTCTGTTATACCTATTTTGACTGGTGGGCGCAAGGGGGTCCACTTTTTTCACATAGTATAGCCGCACGGTTATACCCGATTTTTTGGCTTTTTGTTTTAAAAATAGTATGGCCAGTCGGCTGTACTCGGTTTTTCTTTTTAAGAAAATAAAAAACCTCTCCCGACGAACTATCGTCGGCAGAGATCTATGCCGGCAAAGTTTTGCTGAATTAGACATCTCCCGACGAAAGTTACTTCTGCCGACGAAGTTTTGTCTGGAAATGTCTAATCTGGCAAATTTCGTCGGGATAGAAATTTGCCGACGAACTTTCATTGGAAGAGATTTTTAAAAAATTGAATAAATATAAACTTAGTATGTTTAGGTTAATTAATTTTTAAAATTTTATTTTTATTAATTAAATATTATCTTTGTCTTATTTTATTTATTATTTCTTTAGTGAATAATTAGTATTAAATATTTTAATTAACTTGATGAGTTATATTACTCAATAAATAGTAATTCAATTTTTCTACTTTTAGAGTATAGTCGCATGACTATATTCTTTAAATATATTTCCACATTGCACCAACAATAAAAATAAGGATTTATATGTAGGCTTATCTTTTGAGGTGCCCTTTTTGAGAAGATGGTTTGGTAAGTGTGGTTAACATTGGAAAGTTGGGCTAATGGGCTGGGCTGTAGGCTCGACTTTGATTAATAATAATTATATCAATCAAAGACTAGGGCCTTGTGCCCTGGGGCTCTTGGGATTTGGATAAATTTAATTTAGACACCCAAACAAAAATAAGTAATTTAATGGGATCCTTTTTTCTTTTAAATATTTTTCCCCGATTATCGATAAGAGTAGTTTAAAACACCTATGCTCCGTTTGGATGAAGGAATTGCAAATTACATAGAATTTTAAAATGACGGAATTTAGATTTCCGTCATTTCAATTTCTGGCAATTGAAGATTTCAGTTTTTGGATTTATGTATGTCGAATTTTGTAAATGACAGAAATTGAAAATTTCAATTTTTGGATAGCTCATGTAAATTATAAATTAAAGAAATTAAATATTTCAAAAGAACAAAAAAACTGATAACTGACATAGAAGGTATTCCTCAAAGTATGAAATAACATATCGTTTGATGAAGTAAATAACTCAACTTAAACAAACAAAGCATATTAGCAACCAAATCACTCCCCACGTGCAATGAACATCAGTAACATACTTTTTTTTTTCTCAATTGGGAGTGCCTATGGAATTAGAACTAGAAGCAATCAGCAATCAAGACCCTGATACTTCTTTTTTACTTGGCAAAAGACCAATGACCAGAGAAACTGAAAGGGCTTTGATTAAAAAGTTGCAAACAAAAGTATAGGAATAAATTATGAAATCAATGAATCACTATCATAAGACTTAATTTAAGTCCCAAAGAATGAAGGAGCACCTTGGCCAAGTTGCAACTTACGAGCAAGTTGGTGTAGCTTACAATCAACATCTAATGGCTCACACAAAGCGATAAAGCTTACAAACAACTACAGAGCAAGGCGATAACACAAAGTGATAAAGCTAGCAAACAACTACAGAGCTGTACCATAAACACCAATCACACACCAATATCCATGGGCATAGAGTATTTTGTTAAAACTTCCCAAAAATCCAGCCACAGTGCCGCAAAGATCACAAAACCCATTCAACACATTCATAAATTTAGTCAAAAACACCCAATTTTGATAGCCATTCAGAAACCATGGTAACCCAAGAAGAACTCCTTCTCCTTACTTCTCTGGCTATACTCAGTTTCATTGGTTTTTGGCGCTATTTTTTTATTTTTTTTTTAATGAAAAGTTTGGTGGGTTTTTCTTTTTATGTAAGTTTTGGCACACTAGAAAATATGAATTCCCGCACTACGGAAATTGTGAAATGACGACTATTTTGGTGGAAATTAAACTCGGGAATTTGATACCTCAATTTCCATGATTTTTTCCATGCGTCATTTAATAAGTTTCGCGTTAAAGTTGCCAAACAAGGGAATTGTCAATTTCTCTTGTTCAATTCCCGACTTTACCTAAATTCCGAGTTATTTTCCCTCATCCAAACAGAGGGCTAGAGTAATTACCCGAACAAAGAATTTAGCACTTTCACGTTTAATAGTGTACATGTACACACGTATTTTTAACAAAAGTTTCAATAAGACACATAGAATTAACGTATTATATAAATAATTCTCACCTATTATTGAATAAAAATAATATATATTAAAATATTGTATAGTGACCTACCTTATAAGTTGTAAAGTGGTCCCTGTTTTTTAATAAAAATAAATTATTTTTCTGATTTTGTTTTTTCAAACATAGTCTAGCCGGTCGGCTGTACTCAATTTGTTTTCCAAATTTTTAAAAATTAGTGTAGCCGGGCGGTTATACTTATTTTGACACGTGGGCACCTAATCGCTGGGGGGTTTTTTTTACGTGTGTGCGGCTACACTCGGTTTTTAATTTTTTTGTAAAAATAGTATAGCCGGGCGGCGATACTCGCTTTTTTCTATTTTTTAAAAAAATAGTATAGCTTCATGTGTCTGCACACCTGGCTGCAGCTATTCTGTTATGTATGACTTTCAAGACCTACATGAACAGAGAAGAAGCACACCTTTCTCATCCTGTATACTAATGTGATTTATGATCTTGGCAGTTATTCTGTCCTTGCCTGTTATATTTGTTCATCTATTATTTTAACTTTCAGATAATTCAATCATTTTTGTTTCTGTTGAGAATTGCCTAAAAAGATAGCCATATGACATTGGGATACAATGGACTTTTGGCCTCTATCCAGCATGCATCAAGTATTTCATGTCTGCATTCGACGTTCCAGAGGTATGGAAAGCTCTTTTGCAAACTTATTTTTACTCTTCTTTGTTGCATTCTGACGATGAAGAAATCTTATCAGGTTATGGCTGTAACCCGAAACAATATATGCAAGAATGGGATGGCATAATCTATTATGCTTCCGTCTTCCTTTATTTCTAGGTGTTCTCAACTCCTGTAGTTTCTTTAGTACTTGGAAGTTAATTATATATCTGCATGAACTGGCTTCACATACACTTTGACGAAGCCTTCTCCTCCCTCCGAATTGCTAATTACAAGTCATTCACCCGATTCCACATCAAAAGTGACGGGGATCTTGAAGTCTACACTCTTGCAGTTGATAAGGTAAGAATGTGATGCGTATTTGGGACTTTTAAGAGTTTAAAGCTAATTAAAACATGCAGGTCCCGAAAGAGTGGAAGCTAGACCTGAATGGGATAGGGAGCCAAGACAGCCACAACAAATAAGCCACCTTAGAAAGTTTCCTAACAAGTGGAGAGCAGCTGCCGCTCAACTGGATCCGTTAAATACCGTTAAAATTGTTGATCACTTTGTTATTCGACAAACAGATAAAACTGTTAATGGAGCAAGTGATGGATCAGTAATTAGCTGATCTGGGCTTGTGTTCTATCTGTAACATTATTGTAGTTCCCTTCGCTTAGATAGCAATGAAAGAAAAAATGAAAAAAAATGGTATAGCCGCACGGCTATACGCTTTAAATATATTAGTTAAGGACGACAGCTATAGTACAGCCGACCGGCTATACCTTTCACATATATTATTAAAGGAGAATAGCCTAGCGACCATACTTTTTAAATATATTATTTAAACAGTCTAGCCGGGCGGCTATACAATTTATAAAATAAAATAAGAAGTACCCGCCTAGCCCGCCTAGGCGGCCGATTTTTCGTAAACTTGAATGGCGTTTTTTTTCTTCAGATTTCTTTGATCCAAAGCATCGGCCTCAGACAGATAAGGACTTGAAACCACATGATGACTACTTGGATCAATATTATTATTATTATTATTATTTCTCTGATCCTCTTCATCTCTATCTTGTTCCCCAATTTTGAACCCAAATCCATAAAACCCTTGAGCTCATCAAACTCCAGGTCGGATAAGCTCTTGCTGGGCCCTACTCTTCTTCTACTTCTGTTTCTTTCACCATGACCATAGACCCTTTTTGTCTGAGCTGCTGGTACTTGTTCTTGTTTCACACTTTGTTTGGAGAACTCTATGACTTGTTTACCAGAGAAAACTGTTTGGAATTTCGGTGTGGTGCTCATGAGGATTGAGTGTGGGGAGAGAGAATCAGAAGAGAAGAGGCTCCCTTTGGTGTTTAAAGATTGGTCTTCACTTAGAGACCTTGGCAAGCATGAAAGGCTGGGGAAATTTGGTACTTATTGTTGGGTTGCTTCTTGGGCTGATTGGTCCACTTGGAGACTTGGGTTTGTTGCTTCTTAGGGTTTTGAAGGGGATTTCTTGCTCAAAATTCCATTTTCAAACCAGTATAATCAAAGATGCTGAGAAGCACTACTTCTTCTACAGCAGCCGTGTTTAAATATATTATTGAAGGCATACCGCCGCGCGCCTACACCTTTTAAATATATTATTTAACGGGTATAGCCGTCCGGCCATACTGTTTAAATATATTATTTCAAGAGTTTAGCCGTCCGGCTATACTATTTATAAAATAAAATAAAACGACCCGCCTAGCCCGCCTAGGCGGCCCATTTTTGGAAAACTTGAATGGCGTTTTTTTTCTTCAGATTTCTTTTTTCCTGGCGAGTCTGGCATCCCTGCAAATACATCAAGCTAGGGTTTTAGCAACTCACGTTTATCAACAACGTAAAGGCGTCTCTGAAAATCAGTATTTTCCATTTTCTGTTTTGGTTTATGTTATGTTTGGTTGCTAGGAAGCTGATGATGAACAAATATTCTCTTACCTAAATATTCAGTTTCATGTTTCTTTTGTTGTATTCATTAGTTTGGTTACGAACTGAGTTGGTCTGGTTAACTGACCCAAAAGGTGAATTTTTTCTTTTTAAATTTCAGATTCAGTTCAGGTTTACCACATATTTTGGTTTTAATTTATGTTTCAATTACTGGGCACATGAAGTCTCATCTGATCCTGAGTTTGAACAATGACCTTGGGATGCTTTGGATCAAAGAAATCTGAAGAGAAAAAACGCCATTCAAGTTTTCCAAAAATCGGCCGCCTAGGCGGGCTAGGCGGGTCCTTTTAAATTGTATAGCCGCGCGGCTATACCCCCTTTAATTATTTTTTTTTTATTTAATAATTTAAGAGGACCTAAGACCAATGACATCCTTCAGGGCTTTTCCTGTGATCCAAAATGGATACTAAAAGAGTGATTACCCAAAACCCACTTCGAATACTCTCAAAAATTGTAGTGATTACCCAAACTCACAAGGTTCACCCTAATATATGGAAACCAAGGAGTGGCTTAGAGCTGATGAACAATGACCTTCCCAGCACCAACCCTGAAGAGGCTATGTCCTGCTTTGATTTGTCCAAGAATGATTTATATCTCATATCAGCAACAGGAGGGATGATCTCCATTTTTGACATGACAACATTTAAGGTAAACCCAACACAAACAGTATTCTTGAAATTTTCTTTTCCCATCCGAAACTTCCCAAATCTTGTTTGTCAATATGCGTAGGTTCTGTTTGCAAATTTATCATGATCTAACCCATTCTACTCATAAAAATCTGTTGCGTAAAAAAGCAGACGATGAAAAAAGTCATGCCACCACCACCTGCGGCAACATGTCTTGCTTTTCACCCCCGAGATGACAGTATAGTTGCTATTGGCATGGACAATTCCACCATTGTAATATACAATCTCCACTCAGACGACGTAGTTTGTTTGTTCTTGTAAAAAAAACAAAAATCATGCTCGATGTTGTGATGAAGCTAACCCGAAAAGTTTGTCATTGCCTTGATTTATATATTTTGCAGGTTACATGGAAGCTTGAGGGTCACGCCAAAAGAGTCACTAGCCTTTCCTTCTCGAACACTCTGAATGTACTAGTTTCTTCTGGTGCTGATGCACATTGGAAACTACAATTACTTTCAGACATGCCTTATACTCTAATGTGACTTTGGTTATTTAACGATGTCATTTTGGCCCTGCAGATTTTTGTGTGGGGTGCTGCTGCTGGGTGGGAAAAACAGAGAAGAAAACTGAAAGGGATGAAATAATGATCACAACCAATATTCTAGATGCAGTTAACTGGAGCTGGAGTCAAACTTAATGAGCAATGAAAAAGAACCATTTTGCAGTCTAGGTAAACTAAGTTTAATTTTTCAAAAAATGACCCTCACAATTTTTCCTCTCAACCTGATTTGATGTCCCCAATATGTCAATATGAAACAGAAATAACAATCACTACTCAATGAAGATCTATTTCCAGATCAGAAAGGAAAATTTCCTTGAGGCCATTGACAAGTGAGAACATCAATTTTTTTTAAAGCTACTTATAATCTATACATAAACAATCTCCTAAAAAATACCATGTTCTGCATGTTTTTGGTTCATTCTTGACAGCAATTGTCGCACCAAGGCGTTAGATATCCTCACGAAGGATCTCAAAGTTTTTGATGAGGAGCTTTTCAAAGAAAAGCATCACATGTGTATGGGTTCAATACAACAGGGATCATAAGGCAATCTCTATATGTGGAGATATAAAGTCTATGAGGAAGACTATGATGAAAGAACTCAGGCAAATAACTGAGGCAAATCCAGTTTTCCGTGGCAAACTGAAGCATCCTAGCATCAAAAGTCGTAGATTACATAATCTCATTAACCAAAGGTAATGCTTCCTCCTAGTTTTGGTATTCCTTTCTATTTTGTGATTGCATATGTTCATACATATGTGTGTGTGCGTTTGTGTGAGAGAGAGAGTACTTGTTATTCTCATATTTAGTAAAAGATTTAGTCACTTTCTGGTTTTTGTAATTGGGAGAGAGACTGACTTGTGTGTTTAACTTGACAGCTTGAATTGGCAACATAAACAGTGTAAAAACTCTCGTCCAAATCCAGTCATTAATACTCTTTTCGTTGATCATGTTTGTGAACCACAGGAAGATGTTCCTTTGCCTCTACCAATTGAAAACAATTTGGAAGTAAGATATGTTCTGGTGACATAAATTTATTTTTCCTAAGTATTTGTCCTCATTAACCAATGATCCTGCTCGGTGTCTACACTTACTGATTTTTGTCCAAATCCAGTTATTAAAACCCTTTTCATTGATCATGTTTGTGAATGGCAGGACTGTTTGTCTTTGTCTCTATTGACTGGGAACAGTTTGCAAGTAAGATATGTTCTGGTAAACTGAAATTCTTTTCTTATTGGTCCTCATTAACCAATATGTTTCCTGCTCATCAGCACACTAGCTGATTTTCTTTTTCTTGTTTTAAACAAGATTTTGTTTAGTCTTTCTGGTTTCTTCTAAGATTGCTCTAACCTTATGTATTTAGCCTTCACAAGCAACATCAAATCCACTTGCAACTTCTTCTGCTGAGCCAAAAGTTTATCTGTAACACAAGGTGCGCTTTCTCCAGGAGCAGTATCTCTCAATGCTGCAAAGAGCCTAGGTATTTTATTTTAGTTCTTCAAGGGATGTTGTTGGGTACTGGTACCCTCTAATTTATGTTTGAAGTGTGTCGTCATTTTACACATTGCATAGTTGTTATTATTAACTTTTGGTTACATTTTTGTGGCTACAGCTATAGAGGTCATTGACTATCCATGCTTGGCCAAAAAAATGTTCTTTCCGATTTTGGATGAGGTAATCTGAATCAAATTTATGTACAGAATTACATAATAGAACTTGTGTTTCTTGACCTTGGTCTTCTTTCATTTGTTTAGTTAAAATCAACTGTTACTGATCCTGGCCAAAGTCACATGTGCCATACCCAATGGTTTGCCCACTACTGTTGCCTGACACTACATGAAGGCTCATCTCCAATGAGCATGGATTTTCATCCCACTTGGCAGACAATTCTTCCATGTTAAGTAATGAGAAACTTTTTTTTTTTTTTTTTTTTTTCTCCCATCATTATAAATTTCCTGTCTTTTTAGGATGATCGTGTGCGGTAACTACTTTTGATAGTTCACTCATGAATCCTGCTAATGTGATTCTTCAGTTGGAACTTGTGTTGGAGACATAGGACCACCATGGGATGTTAGTTCCGGGGAAAAGTTGCTTTCGAGAAATTTTAGAGTCTGGAATCTTGACGCAGGCCCGATGGCCTTAAAGGTGCGTTCGCTTCTGGATTATGCACTACTCTTTCAACCTTACGGATATGATCCGAAATTTGAACCAATGTCAATTATTTCAGGAAGCTCTGGTCAAAGATTCATATGCATCTGTTAATCATATCCGATGGAGTCCTGATGGTTCTATATTTGGTGAGAATGTTCTCATACTTAAATGGTGTGTAGTTGCTGATTTTCATTTCATGTAGTTCATATTCACTGCCGTCATGTTCTTCATTGAACAGGGGTTGCATATGCAAAGCACATTGTGCAATTATATTCTTATAATGGAGGCAACAACAATTGGAAGTAAGTTATGAAAACTTTTGAGTATGTGACTTTAAACCTAACCCATCATTTTTCTTACGTAGATTGATGCTCACTTGGGAAGTGTAAATGATTTGGCATTCTTTTCCCCTCACAACCAACTTTTGGTCATAATTTGTGCTGATGACAAGACCATCAAGGTTGGTTTCATAAACGTATGTGTAAGGTTTGGGATGTGTTTTGTGGCCAAAGACTGTTTACTTTTGAAGGTCATGAAGCTCCTGTCTGTTCTGTCTGTCCTCATACCAAAGAAAATGTCCATGTAAGGGCCACTTTGGGTATTGATGTTGTGGTTCTGGTGATGTTTAAGTTTTGAATCATCTGATTTACTTTCCGTTTCCTGCATAATATTATCCTACACTTTTTTTAATGCTACCAACATCAGTGGATGGCAAGATCAAAATATGGTTATATGATAGCTTTGGAGGCAATGCTGTACCAAACTGGCTCATAGTGCTGATGTTCAAAGGTTCAACTTATATGGCCTGCACTGCAAAACTGCAATTGCCATCTTTTATTTCCTAATTGATATCTTAGGGTGAATATAGTCATGTTAGTTTTGATTGAGATCATGTAGGCTTTTTTCATGTGGGATCAGCCAAGGAGGGAAACAATCAGAGTCACGAGCGACCAAGTGTAAAAACATAGATTTGTTTTTTGTTTTTGATATTAAGAGAGATTACATGAGCCTCAACTAAACCAACATCTTCCATTGCAAAAATGCGATGAAGTGAACATTAAACACCTATCAAAGACTGTTTCGATATTTGTTTTGTTCGAACTACACCAATATAAGAAATCCAGACCTTAGGTAGAAAACATTAAAGTTCGAACTTACGCCCTCATCTTGGAAGGACTTGTTCCATCAACACCACCAATAATTGAAATGCTCTTGATCTTGACATCCGTTCTAACAAAAAAAAAGAAAAACAAAAAGGTGAGTTTTGCTCATTAATTGGGATCAGAGAGGACCTTTCTTATAGTTTGGTAACAAAAAAACAAAAAAAAACAAGAAATTTGTAGCTCAAGTAATTAAAGAGTATATACGCTTCCACTCTCCCCTGATAGCACTAAAACAATCCCAAGTCTCAGAGGCTGACATGAGAAGAAGAGAGCAAAATGTAGCCAAAGACAACTTGCCGGCAAACCTCAGCTGCATAAAGCAAGAGTACTGTAAATGCCGGCAAGTCATCCTTGGCTGCAATCCAATCTCTTGTGCTTCATGTAAACACTCTGAGACTGCACAAAAGAATTAATGGCTACATATGCAAACGATCTACAGTTATTGAATTTTTTTCTCCCTCACATTCACAGATGTATCTCTGATATTGATATATCAATTGCAATGCACTTGCTTCTAATTATATAGGCAGAAATGGTGATGATAGTTTCACAGTACGGAAACCAGCTTTACAGTAAAGAAAAGAAAAAGAAAAAGAAAACACTTTGCAGTGTGGATATGATTATGCCTCCCAAAGGCCATAACCAATATTCTAATATTTTTTGCAACCTTTTTGCCTCATCTGATTAGCAGAAGAAACTCAGGCTCCGCACATGATCTTTGGGCCCAACTTCACATCCACTGCATCGAATAAAGAAACATATAATAGGGATGGGCTAAATTTTTGATTGCTGTTCTCAGAATAGATTCTTAAACAAGGAAAGGGCCTGTGTGAGATGTTTGGAAGGATAACTTACTCACATACCAAGCATGGGAAGAAAATGGCACAACTTGTATTTAACGAGTATAGCCGACCGGCTATACTACGGTTTTTTTAAAAAAAAAATAGTATCGCCGTACTGCTATACTGTTTTTGACACGTGCACACATAGGCGCTAGGCAACTTGCCATCTTTCTTCTAGATGTGCATTGAAAGTGAAATAAGTTGTGCAATGCACTGAAGGGATCCATCCACTGGTCATTTGGTACTTTATCTTCTCGGAGGTTGTGGGAGCAAGAATGGTTCGCGGAACAATAGAAAACATGAATTTAAAACAATAACACTTTCATGTTTAATTGTATTATACAAGTAAGCACATATTTTTCAATAATATATAGATCAATGTTTTGTACATGTCTTAAAGACTCGGTAAAATTCATGTTTTTTAAAAAGCAAACTTACAATACTCATATTGTACATGTACGTACATATTTTTTCATGTTTAAAACACATATTTTTTTATAAAATTTTCAGTAGTACACACAAAATTTATGTATTATACACATAATTCGCACATATTATTGAATAAAAATAATATATATTAGAAAATTTTAATTAATTATACCACTTTTTAAAAAAAAAATAAAATAGTATCGCCGAACGGCTATACAGTTTTTGACACGTGCACACATAAGCGCTAGGCAGGCCCTGTTTTCTTTTTCCTTTTAAATCGTATAGCCGGGTGGCTATACTCGAGTTGTTTTTTAAAACGCAACTGTACTGGGCTTTTTTTTATTTTTTTATTTATCAAAGATAGTATAGCCTCGCGGCTATACGTGGTTTGTATAATTTTAAAAAATAGTATAGCCGCACGGCCGTACTGGGCTTTTTTCCATTTTTTAAATAAAATAGTACGGCCGATCGGCTAACTCCCCTTTTTTATTTTTATTTTTGTTAAATAGCATAGCCGTGCTGCCTTACGAGGCTCTTTTTCTTTATAATTTTTTTTAATAAATAGTATAGCCGATCGACTATACTCTTTATGTATATATTGGGATCCTTTTTTTCTTTTAAATTTGTCCCCTATTTTCGTTTATTGATGAGAATGGTTTAGAGCATTATCCATTACGATTAGGCCACTACCTGAGTCTCTATTGTCCCCTTTTGGATTTTTAATTTTCCATAGTTATTACCCATATAAAGAATTTAGCACTTTCACATTTAATACTATATTATACACGTACGCATGTATTTTTTAATAATAAATCCGTGTTTTGTACACGTCTTAAGACTCGGTAAAATTCACGTTTTTTAAAAATCAAACTTACAATACTCATATATTACATGTACATACATATTTTTCATGTTAAATACACATATTGTTTTTTATAAAAAAATTTAATAATATACATAAAACTCATGTATTATACACATAATTCTCACATATTATTGAATAAAAATAATATATGTTAAAACTCACCCACACTACTACGTTTTCCTATTTGCGCGACCGCATTTTGCGCGACGAAGAAGTATTCGTCGCGCAAGAGATCAATATGCGACGGAAAAACACAATCGTCGCGCAAAGTGTGAAAAATTTGCGCGACGAATTCAATTTGTCACGCAAGATAACTTTGCGCGACGTACAAAACTCTCGTCGCGCAAAGGGAGGGAAAAAAAAACGCGGGAAAGTTTTTATGGCGCCAAAACCTTGCGTGACAACAAAGTCGTCGCGCTAAATTGTTTTGCGCGACGAAAATCAATTTGGTCGCGCAAAGTTATGTAACATCCAGCCAAATTATCTCTGGCGACAAACACTTGCGCGACGACCAGAATCGTCGCAAAAGAGATCTTTTGCGCGACGGCTTCCTAATTTTGCGCGACAATAAAGGCGAGAACACTTTGCGCGACGAAACGCGTTGCGTCGCGCAAAACCTGGATGTCGGCACGAAGTTGCGGGACGGAAGAATTTTTTTGCGCGACGAAACTGAGATTTTGCGCGACGAAAGTGTCCTGTTTGAGCGACGGAGGTTTTCATTTTTTGCGCGACGAATTATGTCTTCGTCGCGCAAAACTCTTCTCCTTCATATGCTGGTTTCTGCCATTGCAGAGGCAAAAAAAAAAAAAAAACTCTGCTCTGCCTGCCTCTGGATCTACTGCAGCTTCTGCTTATGCTGGGAGTTGACTACGGTTAATAGGTATGTATTTGTAGTCGTTAGTTTGAAAGTATTAATTTAAATTAACACTAACGCAATTAATTTCGTTGTTTTTAGGGATAATTGTAATTTGCGATTGGTGGAAAACGATTGAGAAGGTATTTGATAATTTTAATATTTTTTGTTGTGAAATTATATATATATTATGTTGTTAAATTGTCCATTACGTAGCACAATGTGTTGTGATGTACGAAGTTAATTGAAATTAACTTCGTACTTTGTTTTTTATTGTATTAAAACTTAGTTTCCCGTTCGAGATTAGTTGGATTTCGTGCATGGATGCGTAATGCATGACTGCGGTCCAATTAATTCTTGAATTGTCCCATTATTTGGACAGTTTGGTAATGCATAGTGTTGTCACGTAATCTACGGCTACAGGACTAGGTTTCGATTGTGGAAATTTCGGTGTCATCTCGGTATGTTCTTCGGGTGGTACGTAGGTATTTATACCTATGCCCACCTCAAGAACTGTATCGAGATGCTGCTGAAATTCTTCCACGTCGAAATCTAATCTCATGTAGCCGTAGGTTACGTGATAGGACTATGCATTCCCGAATGGGATAGGACCCTTACCGGAGGCATAAGGTGACATTACAACTTCGTATGAAGTTTTTTGTAATTGTTGTGTTGTGATTGTGGTTCCAGGAATTATGAGCAGACTGTGGATACAGAACCCGAATAGATGCGCTGACGAATACTTGGATGGAATCGAGGATTTCATTGAGTTTGCACGTAGACACAACCCGGGTGCAACTAGAATCCGGTGTCCTTGTAGGAGGTGTAACAACACATTGTGGGAGACAATTGAAAATGTTGGATTTCATTTAGTAAGGAATGGAATGATTGAGACATATAGCATTTGGAACCTTCACGGAGAACAATTAGACAATGCTTCGTCTTCAAATGCCATAAGAGTGGACAATGTTGAACCTATTGTGGATCGTAATGAACAAGTGATGGATATTATAAACGATGTTTTTCCATTTGCATCGACGAACATCAATCAGGAAGGGGAAGATGACGTGCCTACACCAATGGACAGTGCAGAGTTCGAACAATATGAAAAACTATTAAAAAATGCCAACCAAGAGTTATACCCGGGGTGCAAGAGCTTTTCCGTTCTCACGGCCATTGTGGAGCTAATGCACGGAAAAATAAAATATCGTATGTCGAACTTGTGTTTTGATTACTTTTTGGGGGTTTTCAAGAGAATGCTTCCGACGGACAATTGTTTGCCGAAAGACCATAAACACGCGCAGAAGGTGTTGAATGGTCTTGGATTGGGTTATGAAAAAATTCATGCTTGCAAAAATAATTGCATGTTATTCTACAAAGAGTATGAAACATTGGATACATGCCCTATATGCAATGAGTCGAGGTTCAAAATGACATCTCAGAATAGAACGACTAAGATCCCACAAAAAGTCATGCGTTATCTGCCTCTGAAACCTAGGCTTCAGCGATTGTATATGTCGACGCATACTGCCACAGACATGAGATGGCATAAGGAAAAACGGGTAGACGATGATGTGATGCGGCATCCTGCAGATGGGGAAGCATGGAAAGAGTTCGATCGAACGTTCCCTGACTTTGCTGCTGATCCTCGAAATGTTAGATTGGGACTTGCCACTGACGGATTCAATCCGTACGGGGTTCTAAACCAACACCACAGCACTTGGCCGATTTTCGTATTTCCATATAATTTGCCGCCTTGGAAATGCATGAAAAAAGAATACATGATGTTGACTGTTTTGATAACTGAGGATCCTGGCAGGTCAATCGATGTTTACTTAAGGCCGTTGGTTGATGAGCTCAAGGATTTATGGGCAAACGGTGTGCGTACGTACGATAAATCCACTGGGAAGATGTTCACTTTGCGGGCAGCAGTGATGTGGACTGTTAATGATTTTCCCGCATATGCAATGGTTTCTGGGTGGAGCACAAAGGGTTATATGGCATGCCCTATGTGCAAGGAAGATGTAACTTCTAGTTGGCATGCCGGAAAAGTTTGTTATCTTGGTCATCGGAGATGGTTGCCATGGGACCACGAATGGCGGGAAAAGGATAAAGAGTTCGACGGGAACAAAGAGCCTCGCCTTAGACCTAGAGAATGGTCTGGTGATGACATCTTGGAACAGCTTAACCGTTTGGATTTTGCTCCGTTCGGCAAAACAGTTAGTCGAACCAGACCTTCTACACATATGAACTGGACGCACAAGTCTATGTTCTTTGAGCTCCCATATTGGTCGAAACTAAAATTGAGACACAATCTTGACGTTATGCATGTTGAGAAAAATGTGTTTGACACTTTGATAGGTACGATTCTAGACATCGAGGGCAAGACAAAGGACACGATCAAAGCTCGTCTTGATTTGGAAAGAATGGGCATACGAAGAGGTTTATGGATGAACAGGGACGGTGATAAAGCTAGAAGGGATCTGGCATTTTTTTCCATGAAACCAAATGACAAAAAAGAATTTCTAAAGTTTGTATCGTCGGTTTTAAAAAAAAAAAAAAAAAAAAAAAAAAAAAAAAAAAAAAAAAAAAAAAAAAAAAAAAAAAAAAAAAAAAAAAAAAAAAAAAAAAAAAAAAAAAAAAAAAAAAAAAAAAAAAAAAAAAAAAAAAAAAAAAAAAAAAAAAAAAAAAAAAAAAAAAAAAAAAAAAAAAAAAAAAAAAAAAAAAAAAAAAAAAAAAAAAAAAAAAAAAAAAAAAAAAAAAAAAAAAAAAAAAAAAAAAAAAAAAAAAAAAAAAAAAAAAAAAAAAAAAAAAAAAAAAAAAAAAAAAAAAAAAAAAAAAAAAAAAAAAAAAAAAAAAAAAAAAAAAAAAAAAAAAAAAAAAAAAAAAAAAAAAAAAAAAAAAAAAAAAAAAAAAAAAAAAAAAAAAAAAAAAAAATAGTCCGGTCAAACTTTGTCAAGAAACTTGGGTTGATTGTAAGGACCCTTATAAGTTTTGTGGTTTTCTGTATTTAATCCCAAAATAATAACAGACTAAAAATGTAAAAACTCATTAATATGGGGCTGGCCAACTCCATAGCCCTCAGATGGTACCCAATATGGTCAAAAATGTTCTCCCTAGCATTCCCTTTACAATATAGGTATCCAGCAGTCTTTTTAGTGATAAGAAACGGCTACTTTTTAACTTTGCCTAAAACCAGTGTTTAGTTTATAAACACGTGCATAATCAGAATGAGTGGCCGCCACACTTGACTTATAAGGTGATTACAAAATGACCTCTTGGTCCTAATGTAAAACCTTTTAAAGAGTGATTTTCATCCAACACGTTAAATTTTGTGTCAACTTTATTTAAATTGTATCAATTATGTAGGCAACGCTTTATGAGAAATTGATCAAATGAATTTTCCTTTTGTTCATTTGATCAAATTGGATCAAATGAGGATATTTGACAAATAAATGTTGTCGTCATTTTCACAGCTTTCTTCTGCCCCATTCCTCCTTTCCCACCACGCATGTTTATATCCAAATAAAATTTTGTCATCTTTTTTATTGTTTTTATTGTTCGCTGCTCCTCAATTTTTGGGCTTATTTTCGACAGGTTCTGCTCCCATTCTTCCTTTCCACCACTGCCATGTTTTATATCCAAAATAATTTTTTCATTTTTTTATGGTTCCTACTCCTCATAATTTTTTGGGCATTATTTTAGACATTTTTCTTCTCCTTCTAATCTGTCCCGCTAAAAAATTAGGCTAAAAGCCGAATTTTATTTGTGCCTCTTGCTTTCAAAACACTGATAATCGTACTCTATGAAGATTTTCATGGTGCATCCACTTTGGTGGATTCTCCTCTATGCACTTCCATTGATTATATAGTCACAAAATGTTTGCTTCGTGCCAAGTATAGAGCCCGAATGAAGCCTTTGTGCTTTTATTTTGACAAATAACAAAGTGTAGATAGACTGATTTACATTGTGGCTACACAAGGTTTTAAAATCATGCTCATGGGTAAATTATTCTTATTAAAAATTATACAATTTGAAAACCGTGCTCATTGCCAATTCGTTACATAAACAAAATTACACATTCAACCTCTTGGACGTGGTTACTGGGGTGGGGTGAGATGTTCATACAAAATTAAAACCCTAGAATAGGTAGCCCCCAAGTTTTTAATTGCCACAAATACATTTTTGCACAATACATTCCCAACACAATATTTTTTATGTGAAAACATAACAATTATGCTAAGTGTTTTAAAAAGACATTTTTTTTTGTTCACAAATTTCACAAATTATAAGCAAGCAACCCAGAGAGAGAATATCAAATAAAAATTTGAACTTTTTCTATAAATCTGCTTCTGGAAAAGATTTACAAAGAAAGAAGAGACAAGAGGACAGCAGTCCCATGACAAATAATTTTAATTAATTCCTTGAGATCATATAGTGATTAGGCATTGTGATTATAAAGTTGGTTGGAAGGATGTAGCCAGGTTAATAGAAGCGGAAAACTAATCGTATTAACGAACAGCTAATCATATTATAAATAGAGATAAAAGAACGATATTGCATATCTAATAATTTATATTAAGGAATGGAGAATATTAAATGCATTGCAGTTGCAACTTTTACAAGTATTTCACTGATTGGGAAATGCTTGAGCGTCCAAATTTAATTTCCAAAACACATTGGTTTGGACAACATAGCGAGACGAAACCTAGGCGATATTTGAACATGACCAACTGCCAAAAGATGCTCCAATTGTATGGATTGAGCTTCCAAGAGAGGCACCATGTAACATAAACAAATAAAACCCATAGTGTAATAAAAAATTTCAAACCTTTGTCAATCACACCTGTAGTGCTTTACATTCAGTTTCAGAATCATAGAACACCCTCTGCACAAATTAGTTCGCCTTCCTTTTACGTACACACCAAATTAAATCCTCAAAGCTTTGTGTGGTTGTTGAGAAACTAAAAGGCAATCAAAATTAAAACTTCAAAATCTTTTTGTATCTTCAGAAAGATGTAAGGGCAATGCTAGTAACATTCTCTCTAACCTTCTCTTTTGGATATTTCTCCCTTTTTAGCTTGACATGTGTCACTTCTCCTTACCCTTAAACAATTTCATTAATATATTATAAATCTAACTTTGTGCTTTCCAAGTTTCCCTTATTAATTGTATTCAATTTATCCACACAAATTCACCACTTTCTTACCATATTAGTTTATTTTTTTAATGACATTTTTTTTTATTTATTGTAAGAAAATGTCTGCTTTTAGAGGAATGTGTTTTTTTTTTTTTTTTTTTTTTTTACTTTTTCTTCCCCCCAGGAGTTGTTTTTTTAAAATAAAAAATGAAAAAAAGGAGGACTAGGTTGTTTGTTTATCCTTCCGGAAAAAATTTTTCTTAAAAAAAATTGATGGGTTATTTTTAATTTTTTTTAATAAGATGGTAAGAAAGTTGTAAAATTTGTTTGGATAAATTGAATACATTTAATAAGAGTAAACTTGAAAAACAAAGTTAGTTTGTAAAATATATTAATGACATTGTTTTAAATGTAAAAAGAATGACACATGTTAAGCAAAAAAATGGAGAAGGTCCAAAGGAGAAGATTAGAGAGAAGGTTGTTAGCATTCCTCAAGATGTAATTGCATTAGAGAAAAGCAGAGATTATAGAGTAGTACAATACTAACACATCAACATTGATACTTATATTCAAATTTTGCCACGTGTCATATTTAAAAGAAAATTAAAACTATTTACACAGTTGGATTCTAACTTCTAAGTTTACCCTTCATAATAAAATTAGAAAATAACAGGAAAAAAAATCATTCAACTGGTAGTCCCCCCCCGCCCCCATCTCTGTTATATTCTTCCCTCTCTCCAATCCTTCAGTTTCCTCATTGAGTTTTCTTCCTCCCCGTCAAAACCTCATGTTCCAACTTCTCCTTATTACTTTTTATTCCAACCATCACACTCTGAATATTACCATGAGGGAAAAACTCTACAGAAAAGCAAACTCAAGTAAAATCCCCAAGTGCTTTTGGGATGTGAAACTAAAACAAACTATAAAATGAAGTAGTGGCTAGAGAGAGAGAGAGAGAGAGAGAGAGAGAGAGAGAGAGAGAGAGAGAGAGAGAGAGAGAGAGGAGAGAGAGAGAGAGGTGGGATTCTTGATACTTCTGAGAAAAGAAGAAGAAGAAGAAGAAAACTTCAATTGGCAGAGATAGATAAGGGAAAGAGTGGGAGGAGAGGCAGGGTAGGGTTACTACCAATATTGGTTGCCTGGAGTTTTTCTTTCCTTTTTGGCTTTTTTTTAATTATTATTATTTATAATAAAAGGGCAAAATTGGAGGGTCAAAGTCCAGCTGTAAAAATAGTTTTAATTTTCTTTTAAATATGACATGTGGCAAAATTTGAATAAGAGTATCACATGTTGATGTGGTAGTACCGTACTACTCTATAATAGAGAAGTAAACTCATAGGATCAAAACCCTCTAACCAATAATTAGCTTCCAATGTCATATCAAAATAAGGAGAGAGAGAGAGAGAGAGAGGAGAGAGAGAGGAGAGAGAGAGAGGAGAGGAGAGAGAGAGAGAGAGAGAGAGAGAGAGAGAGAGAGAGAAGGGGGAGGAAATAAGGAGGAGTTGGAGGGTACATGACAGGACCCGCTCCGAATTCCTTGGAACTTGAGACGAATTCTGTAGAATTCCCGACATCACACCGATACCAGGCCCACTTCTGAAACTATAACCTCTTTTCCAAAATTAAGGAAGAAGGGTACGAGACTTTCTGTCGAAATTTCGGCAGTCTCCCCTGTAAATTGAGCACTTCCCAAATTTTAACCTGTTAAAGACACAATTCATATATCCCAATAGCAGTATACACAAGATAATAACATGCAACTTTACGTAATAGGCATCCGGCCTTCAAATAATTCGAAATAGAACCACCAACAATGTTCTTAAATCAAATAATACTTTAACCAAGGCAAATAATAAACTCAAACAGAATTATGAATGCCAATTGCAATTTACATAATCTACCTTTCCCAAATATCCATCATGCGGGGTTTTAACCTCCTAACCCAAACGCAAGTAGTTTAATGCCTCAGCCCAATTCGTACAACAATCCAAAATGGGTTTTATACCTGTTTTGACCAGAACACATTCACACAACCCTCCCTTAGCCAAACGGGAGTATGAATAATTATTTAATCGCACCTCGGTTTCAATCGAGTTTCAGGACCAACGACAAGGTCAAAACCAAACTCAATAAAACAACATAATTAAAATTTAGTCTGCGCCTGTACCTAGGTACGACCCTAGGCTACTTACGTACCCCTTGTGAGGGATCAAGCCACACGTAGTTCTTCCAACAACAGTCACAACTCCGGTAATATACAATATTTTTCCTTTTAAGATAAAACCACGAATGACTTCAGATTCCTTATTATCTCAAATTCAACAAGGCAACCCCTGAACACTTTATCATTTTCTTTCTTTTGTCAATTCTTTCCCCGCAACCATACCCTATCCAAGGCATATGTTGCCAAACCACACTTCCCAATCCAGGACTCAGACATTCATACCCATGTAGGGTAATCACAAAGCACAACCTCACGGATATCCGAAAACAAATCCACATATACCTATGTAATATGTGTGTCCATATAATTATACATATATAATCTCATCCACCTCTCACCATCATCATGTACTAGGGGAAAACAATCCAATCCAGGGATCGTTTGACTAGAAAACATGGAGGAGTCCTTAACAACCATGTGACTAGGGAACGAGCCGTTCAACCGGGGGACTAACTCTCAGCCAGCACGTACAGCCGAGACCCTCAGGACTCGTACGCCTGTGTCAAGTCCTACGCACGCAAACTACCCAATCAAGGGTCTACACCCCGTTAAGGTATGCTCGGGTTCTGACATACCCACGTATCCATATCCATGTATCCAAAGGAAAGTACATATGATGGTGCACATCATGTACTGGGGGAAAACAATCCAACTGGGAATTGTTTAACTAGACCACATGGAGAACAACGATGTGGCTAGGGGACGAGCCCTCCAACTGGGGGATGAACTCTCAGCCAGCATGTACAGCCGAGACCCTCAAGACTCATATACCTGTGACAAGTCCTACGCGCGCAGACTACCACCCCTCAGGGTCCACGAAACACCCCATCAAGGGGGTCCGAGTGCCAACATATCCACAATTTTCCGGCATCCCACAATTTCAGGATCCGTGACCAAGAAAGCCCACACGCTCGAAACACGGCACGTGTGTGTATAGTAACCAAGGAAGGTACGTATGATAGTGGAGTTCGTAACCCTTATCACAATATTTTAAGACGATATTTCCTTCCTTAATTCAATTTTTCCAAAAATCCATCCATAATATAGACAATGACTCTCAAGCCTATAATCCATATCTGGGGAGGTACATAGGGTAGTGCGTATAACACTTCAAACTGACATACTATAATCTCACTTTTTCCCAACATCTCACAACAACACCCCAAGTACCCCACACATATTCAACATAGAGAGCTCTCTCTCAAAATATTATATATATATATATATAAACTCAAGATACTCCAATATGTCAAAACTCACATATATCACAAATATTTTACGAAAACAATAAATTCAACTATGAGATATAAAATGAAATTCAATAAACCATTAAATTCATATGCATAAAATTTCCATCATAAAGCCATGCTATTTATTTGAAAACAGCGTCCACTCACTAAAATCATAGCTGAACCCAAAACTCACTTTCAACTCACCCAACTCAATTAACCCATATTCATTCATTCCATAATTTCAATTATTAAAATAATATCCAAGAATTTTCATACGATAATAAAAACAATCTAAAAAATCCCAACAGTCACTATAACTCAAATAATGGTCATTCTAGTACTCCTCGAAGGGTGAAGCTACCTTGGAAGACTCACAGTCAACCAAGGGGTCAAACTACCCAAACTTGGTCAACCGGGCCCACAGGGTCCACGACCTCTGTTTTACGATCCGAAAGTTCCTGTAACTTCTACAAGGTTTAGGATACACATCCTGCGAGTTTGGTCCGGATCAGACGGTCGGATCGCTCGCGATCGCATGATCGAACAGTTATCGTAAAATGCAAACTTTAAGTTATTGAATCGGAACATCTGGGCTCCGATTCTCGATCCGCGAAATCCTACACGATCCTAGGAAATCCTAGATCAACATATATTGAAATGGAGTCGATCCAACGGTCCGAACATGTCAAATCCGGATAACGCACAACATGCGATATCTGATCGACAATCAATTACTATCCAAATTCATATCCGAGCATACCGTCGTGCTCAGGACGACATGAGGATGATTTTAGGACTCAAGGACTGGCCAACAAATGGCCCTCGAGAGGCCACATGCGCCAGCAGCGTGTGGGTGCCTTAAACGATTCAGGCGATCGGAAAATCTCTAAACCGCCGGTCAAGACTTATACCTATACGTTCACCACATAGAGTGGAGCAACTTTTGTTCTTGGACCTACCCCAAAAAGTCGACGGAAGTGACCGGAATCGGAGGCTGAAAACCGGCCAAACTCTTATCGCTTATTTAACCCCCAAAACGCAGAAATTTCCCCTCTATATCACAACCAGAAGCTATAACACATTGAGAGGATGAGAAAACATATCAAATTCAAAAGATTTGGTTCCCGGAATCACCCGAACGATCGTTGAGAAAAGTGGGTCAAAACCGATCGGATTTCTCGATTTTCCGGTGAAAAATGGTGGTACCAGCGGCTGAGATGGGGTGGGGCTGGTAGAGGAAGTCGAGCTTGACATTTTGGCACCAGTCCCGCCGGATTTTTTGGCCGGACGTGGCTGTGGTGGCCCAAAATCCCGGCGGGTGAAACAGGGGGTGGCTGTTTCTTGCGAAGGGAGAGGGAGGAGGAAGAAGAAAAAGAAAAAGAAAATTTAAAACTGCCCGGTTACTGTAGCACGACTGTAACGGTACTGTTGCTACAGTACACAAAATTTAAAATTACCTTTGTGTCCTTTTCGTTTTCAGACTTTTCCTCTTTCGTTGCAACTCGGAATTGGGCGTGTTGCATGTCTACGAACTCGTATCAACAAGCTCTACGCAATGGTGCCACTCACTTCTCCAAAATCGTTCCGGATCACAAAGTGACCAAATTACCCATACTCTAGAGGGCAAAATTGGAAATTCAAATTTAATTAAATTAATTTAATTCACGAAGGATTATATTTTGGGTCGGGATGTTACAGTACAAGTGGTTCCTACTAGTTTAGGGTCGTTCTCTTCTTTGTTTTTTTTGTTTGTTGTGTTTTTTTTTAATAAGTATTATTGTGTTGACAATAAAGCTCCTAGATGCATCTAGCATGTGCCTTCAAATTGACAGATTGAAGACATTGGACTTGATTTTTTAATGATTGCAACTACAATGACGAAATCTGGAAAATTAAAATTGCGGTGACCAAATTTGATTTCGAGCCAAACTCCGTGACCGAAAATGTAATTAACCCAAAAAAAAAAGATATTTGAAAACAGAGAGAGCTTTAGGCACAATTTTAAGTTTTTAGTGCCTTATTATCTAACTGAATTATTATTTTTCAATATAATATTGAGCACAAATCGTTATAATAGTGTCCTAAAGTTATTTGCAATATTGATAAAAAAAACATTATTTGGCATTTCCACAAATCTAGTTCTTAAATAGACACAATTTTCCAGTGCTTTATAGGTAGGGTAATGATTTCCCCACTCCAATTTTATCCACTTATACTCCTTTTTTAGTTATAAAATGGAGTGTAAGTGGATAAAATTGGAGTGAGGATTCTCCACTCTATAGGTAACCTAAAGAGAAACAATTGCAGTACTCGTGCTTTATAGGCCATCATACTTTGGAATGTGTGCTTTATACTTTGGATTGGCGGCTTTGCTACAAAGGCTCAAAATTTCAGTATTCATGCTTTATATAAGTCACAAGACTTTGAAAAAGAAAAGAGAAGAATATATATATATATATATATATATATACAGTCCCCTTCTATTGAGGGATCTCTCAAATAATTTTATTTGAGGGACGCCTTTTAGGGTACCCTACAATTTTTTTTTCCAATGATCCAAACCATTGATTTTTTAGGTCTTCATTCATAGATCATCCTTACAAAAAATTAGACAAATCGGAAACCGTTTCGACATTCATTGTGTTCTACAAAATCAATGAACACGGTGCTTCAAGAAAGTACTAAAATTTCAATAACTCAATTGAATGGTCAAATGATATCGGATTCAAGTGATTTTTTGTAGAGATGATCTTTGAATGTGTCTCTACAAAATAGACGGTTTGGATTAGTGAAATACAATCCGGAGTGGGCCATACAAGGAGTGTCCCTCAAATAAGTTATATAGCCACAAAAACTGTCTATTTGTGCTCTTTATAAGCCACACAAGTTGTGTCTAAATTACTTAAGCACAATTATTATTATTATTTTTTGTTCAAGTTGGTCACAAAATTATTGTGTCTTCTCTACATATGACACAAATACTACATATATGTGTCCAATGTGATTCAAACCCTCTTTTTGTGGCCTTTGGATCGTGCTTTTAGTCCAATTTTGTAGTAATGGTATTACATAAACGAATTCTTTTATGCGCTAGGTGGAGAGTTGAGTTTTTTTTCACTTTAGGGTTTACTATTAAAAGTATAGACACAAACCCACTTATTTTTCCAATTCAAACTCCAACTAAAAATTTGAATTGAGTGCCACGAAAAATACGAGTTGCCTTGTTTTATAAATTATTTACAGTGCATGCCATAGGACTGTTCATTTTCCCTTGAAATTCCTTACTTTAAGTTATTCTTTAGTTTTTAATTCATATCAGTTTAAGTAAATTAAATTTATTGAGTTGTTTGGTAGGTTCATGAGTAATGACAAGAAGCAATATGTCAGTTTTGGCGATTTTTTAAATATTTTTTAGGATTTTTTTTCTATTGAGAGGAGCGATAATATACTAAATTCACACACACTACACGGATGCTAGGATTGGAACCCAAGACCTTGCCTAGAGGAGCAATTACTCCAAACCACTACACTAGTGGGTCCTTTGCAAATCAGTTTTGGAGATTTACCACATCCTTGGACAATACATTTTTCTTTAATTTTGAGACTAGTTTAAACTTTAATGCACCTATACATACAGGTAGATCAACTTACATGCTTATGTACTATACTAATTTTGTTCATGTATTATACTAATGTATTGTGTATTTGTGCAATATTACGTATATTTGATATTGACATTCTTTTACTATGTTTTGCAGTTTTTTTCTTTATCTTTTGTTGGTCTAAAGATTTACGTATAATGTGTATTACATTAACTTACCTACATTTATATGTGCATTAATTTATTTTTATTTGATTACCTAGAGGCATATGCACCTAAACAATATAGTACCTCAAGTGATTAAGAGGGTTTGTAAGAGAATTTTTTTCAGTTTTGAACCCACTGCTATGTTTTTATTTATTTATTTTTATAATACAAACGATAGTCTAAACACTACAGGAGAGGGGAATTTCTCTCTCACACACTACCAAGATGCCATGCATGTTCAAACTTGAAATCTCTACTTTGCAAGTCAAGACCATTTGTTTCTAACCTAAACCCCGTTGGCAACCCAACACTATATTTTGATCCTAAAAATCCACATTGAAAAAAAAAATGCCATATATAAACTTCATGCATAATTTATAATTAAGAGAAAGTATGTAGAAAAATCCTAGCCATTCTCTCCTTCTATGAGTCTCAAAGAAAAACTCTACATAGGGGGAGGAGGAAGAAGCGTCATTGCCCCTCCTCCCCTCCTATCTCCTCGCCTTAATTTTATTTTAACATGTTAATTTGTTGCTCTTTAGGAATTGATACTTTCGATTCCTTGTTTTCCAAGGACAAGCTGTACGGAAGAGTGTTTTTATTGGGCTTATCCAATATAGATCCCTACATTTTCTATTTCCTAGACATATACCCATCACTCTATAAATCTATGTGTAAAACCCAATTTCAAATTTAAATGATTAGTAGGATATAAGAGGTCGTAGTATTTCTATGTTTTTACATCATTGCCACTAAACTTCATATTTTATTTATAATTTATTTCAAGCATTTCATTAACTGCCATAATTGTAATTAATATACTCCCTATTAATAGCATATCAATCACCCCATTTCTTTTAGTTGTCATTCCCTCTCACATCTCGCCCCCTAAAATTACAAACAAACAAACAAATCTGTAAATTACATATCCAATAATGTAAATATAAAAAATATATATATAAATATATACATATAAATATATATTTTTATATAAAAAAAAAAAAAAAAAAAAAAAAAAAAAAAAACAGTTACTTTGTAATTGCGTATATTTTTCATAATTAAAAATAGGTACACAATAATTTATATAAAATATAGGTACATTATTTACCCACAAGTAAATTATTTTACAATATACCTGTAAATGTGTATAGGTACATTATTTGGAATAGATAATTATGTACACTTTTCATACTAGGTAAATTATGTTTTTCATAAAACAAACAAGTAGGTACATTATTTTTTCAACATAATTAGTATGTACAGTTTTATTCATAAACAATTATAAAGTGGATTATTAGTCATGTATAATTCATAAAAAGAAAAATAACATAAACATTTTATTAAACAAACCGATTACCTAAATTTGAATTTATTGTTAAATTTTTAAAAAAATGTTTCAAAATTAATTCCTACATCCATTACAACCATTTGGAGATCTTTCCAAATTCAACATCTGTCATTATATACAATCCAATTAAAAACTGTTTCCATATTGATTCATACATTAATATACAAAATGCAATAATGACTTAGTTGGGAGTATTTTTGGAATCTGAAAAGTACAATAAATCAGATTTTATGCTTAATTAGGTAACTTGCTGAGTTGGATCCTAGTCATGGGTTTTTACTTATACAAATTGGGTATTATTTATAGGAACAAAAAGTGAAGGGTTTTAGGTACGGCAAATTGAATTTGAAGGGTGTAAGCCAAATTTACTAGTTTTTATTTTATATTTTTTACATAACTCAGCATTACAAGGGAAATTTATTTAATATGAAATAAAGAGATACACAGGGAGTTGGGGTGGTGGGGGTGTAGAAAAGTGCCTTCTTTTTCCCAACCAAACCCTTATCCCATTTGAGTCACAACTCATGGGTTTATTGATTAAATATATATATATATATATCTATATATATAAAGTAAAAGGATAATGCTTCCATATGGAAGTCCAGGATGTTATAAATAGCCTCCCTTGAAGCTCATCTATCTTGCATAATTTTAATGCCCATATACCTGCCCAAAGCACAAAAATTGAAAGGGGTGAAAAAGGGAAATATGGCATAGAATTCATTTCAAGCAAGCGATTTCAACAAAATAATTCTTCAGAATTTCTAGTGGTTTGCAACACATACCTGCCTAACATCATATAGAAGCCTGAGGGTGGCTTGCTGGCATGGAAGGGAATGTAGTGGCATCAACAACGCGTAATGCGTCGATTCCCATAACACGCAAACCGTCATCAACAACCTTCCCAACAAGGCATCCACCATGGTAATGCCAATATGAGGCTACAGCATCCTGACAAAAATTTTCGAAAGATGCATCATCTGATTGGTTTTTGGGCAAAGGTATTCCGAAGAAATTGAAACCATCTATGCCCGGTAAATCTGGATTAGCTCGATATGGTTTTAAACTGTCTGTCCTTAGGAAATTCCCAATATTTTTCATACCACTAACACAATGAGAAAGGTCTATCGGATTTGAAAAGTAGTTGAATTTGATATTTGGAGCAACTCTCACATCAATGGATCGTAACGTGACAGAACCATATGACAGAGGTCCTGGAATTTTGTTAACAATGTGAGCGAAAGTCGAAGGTGGCAAGGGATAAGATGGACTAGGAAAAAGACTAAAGGGTGGAGTGGAATAATTCGACATTGAGATAGAACATTGGTAGAAATCGTCTGTAATGCCCAGTTTCGTTACGTATGAGGGTTTCAGTGGCTTTGGCGGCAAAATGTTAACGAAATTACGAGGATTGTCATACACATACTGGCCAACATAAGGATTGTCATGATAAACTTTGATGTTCAGAGATGATAAGTTAGACTCTGGGCCAACACCACTGAGTAATAGAAGTTGAGGGGTCCCAATAGTTCCTGCACTCAATATAACTTCTCCCTTACTGTGTATAAATGCCTGATGAGACTGTAAGTTAGCATCACTGTATTTGACTCCTACAGCTGCTGGCTTACCTGCATCGGAGAACAGCTTAGAATTAATATGTCATACAAATCCAACGGAATTAGGGAAATTTAGTTCACACTTGGGACAATACTGACCTTATATCGCTCTTTCTGTTAGTGCTTAAAATTACATATAAATTTACATCAATTTTGGAGTGCAATATCTGAATTATATGCAACAACATTACCTAATTGATTACGGTTCGAGAAGATGATCTTCTCTACTGTGGCATGAACTCCAACTCGCAAGTTATTTGCGTCTCCATTATTAAGCAGTTCATCAGCTGCATGTCTTGTTCCATTATTGTCGAAAGTTGAGGCGGTGAGTCTAACTCCTGGTTTGTGATCCAAACTGAATCCATTGCGTGGAGAAACACCAGCCTCGAACAATCCATCTCCTGCAAGAGCTTGCCACTGTTGCCAATTCGGCCTGACAACAATGGTGTCTTCAATCCACCTATATGTCTTATTAACCAAATCCATGTCCCATTCAATTCCTGATTGATTATAGAATGAAATGTTAGCTCTGGCATACACGCCAGCATTGATCATGCTCGTGCCGCCGAGGACCCTTCCTCGTACATTATCGATACCATCTTCGGACACAAACCTTTGAACTGGTGTCTGTCCGTTATCTTCTTGTTGGAGATTATATACAAACCCGTCTGTGGTCAACAGGTTTGGATATGCTGTAGGAAGAGTGCCCCTTTCCAGAACAAGCACCGAGTACTTTTCTGATAAAGTTGCTGCCAATGAACACCCTGATGTTCCTCCACCAACTACAATGTAGTCATATGTTCCTTCCAATTGTGGATCACTGGCGTTGTAAACAAATTTCAGGTAGCTAAAATCTGCAAAATGTATGAAGAGCCAGATGAAGAGCTTTCTTTATAGTATATATGCATGAACATATATATATGTACTTGTAGGTGGGAAATTCATCAAAGGCCCCGCATAAAAGTGCTAAAAACAAACCTAGGTAAGCAAATTACTATAAAATGAAACCTAGCAAAAAACTACAAAAACGATAACTCGGAAGCTGAGACAAATTCCGTTTCCTTTTCTATGCCTTTTTCTCTTTCTTTTTTGGTTGAATTTCAAATGAAGTAGTTTACCATGAGGATGATTCTTGGAAAGCGAGTGGACCTCTAAATACTGAAGATGAAGGACAAAAAGGTGCAACACCAATACTATAATTGACATTGTTGTTTTCTCCATGTCTTTGAATATTCAAAGCACTTGCACACCTCAAGAATTTATAGAGGGTCAGACTCAGTAAAGTTCAGTTGAATTGTCATGTTGTCCACAATCCGAAGAATATAGCTAAAGTCACTTGCATGAATCAAAAGACAATATAATTTCTTTACTACATTTATGTTGGCAAGTTCTTATTTAGTTAGAATTTTTGTTACTTATCTATTTATTTAGTTCTATTGTAATTGGGATTTATTTCCTATTCTATTTAGGGTTAACACATCTTTGTACTTCTTTATATAAAAAAACCCCATATTAGAGAAGAATACACATATGAAAAATCTAAGCATATCTGAAATATCTAAATATATCTGAAAGTTCCAATTTACTTTGTTTGACATCGTATCAAAGCTTAGTTGTTTGACATAGCCAATATCAAAGTAAATGGTAATTTTCGGATATGCTCATATTTTTTCAGATGTGTATTCTTCTCCAATATGGAGGTATTTATAAAGAAGTACAAAGATGTGTTAACCCTAAATACAATCGGAAATAAATCTAAATTACAATAGGAAATAAATCTCAATTACAATAGAACTAAATAAATAGGTAAGTAATCAAAATCCTAACTTAGTAAGAAATCAAAATCCTAACTAAATAATGACTCGCCAACACTCCCTCTCAAATTGGCGCAACGATGTTTCACATGCCCAACTTGATAAGCGAGTCATAGAGCACCATACTTGACATTGACCAATCAAACAACTGTAGAGAAGGTCTTGCTGTAAACCATGAGTGAAACAACATGCAAACCAAAACAAAGATCACAGTGGAAACACAAGAGCAAACCCTAAATAATAGGGTACACGGCAGAACACATAAACCCTAAACATAAGGTGTCAAGATTTCAGAGAGACGAACCCTTGGCCCACCACTAGCAACATCGATATTGTCCCCAACTTAATCACCTGTTTAGCAGGTGTGAGGTTTTTATAGAAAAGGGCTCGATGTTATTAGGAGTGGAACCATTTATTATATGGGACTTTCTATTTTGTTAAGTTTCCGATGTGGAACTCGTGTATTCTTCAACACTCCTTCTCACGTGGGACCACTTTTTAGTGGGCCACACGTGCAACCAATTCCACATTGGTCACCTTTTTTTTCTTTTCTTTTTAAAAAAAATTGGGGTTTGTTTGATTTTTGATTCAATTTGGGGTTTTTTGTTTGATTTGAGTTTGTTTGATTTGGGTTTAATTGGACCTAGTCAACCGACCCGCTCTGATACCATGTTAAAATATGAATATGGTTTGAATGTATTAGGTTGTGTTTTATTCTTCTCCATAAGGAGGTATATATAGGAGTTTACATGAGTGCTTTACAAGGAATTAGATACAGTAAAGAATTAGGAAAGTATCTCCTAATTATACAATGATTTATCACTTATATAAAAAATAGGAAATTAAATCCCTTAATTAATCAAGGAAGTAAATCTCCTTGATTAATTAGGAGACTCAAGTCAACACTCCTCCTCAAGTTGGTGCATATATGTCACCAATGCCCAACTTGGTAAGTGAGTCATGAAATACTCTTCCACAAATAGCTTTGGTTAAGATATCTGCCAGTTGATCTTCTGATTTTACGAATGGTAGGCGGATGATATTTTTCTCAATTTTTCGTTGATCAAATGTCTATCCACCTCAACATGTTTGGTTCGATCATGTTGAACAGGATTATGGGCAATATCAATAGCTGACTTGTTGTCACAATGCAACTTCATTGGCTTTTCTGGCTTAAACCCAATTCTGTCAAGACTCTTCTGATCCACAATAATTCACAAACTCCGTGAGCCATTCCTCGATACTCTGCTTCTGCACTAGACTGAGAAACCACATTTTGCTTTTTACTCTGCCAAGTGACTAGGTTACCACCCACGATGTTATTAGGAGTGTTACCATTTATTATATGAGACTTTCTATTTTGTTAAGTTTCCGATGTGGGACTCGTGTATTCTTCAACATAAGGCACACAACAGAACACAGAAAACCATGTGAACACGGCAGAACATAGAAACTGTGTAAGCAAGGCAGAACACAGAAACCCTTTAAACACGACAGAAGGTAAGGCAAAACCAAACCCTAAAAATAGGGTAAGGCTCAACAAAGGAAAACCCAAATCTTAAAAATAAGGCAACGCAAAGCAAGGCAAGGAAAAATAAAAGAAAAACAAAGCACGAGCAAGAGAAAAGGCAAGGCAAGGCAAAACAAAGAAAAATAAAAGCAAAGTTAGGACAAGGCAAAACAAAAGAAAAACAAAGCACGAGCAAGAGCAAAGTGAAGGCAAGGCAAAGCTAGGGCAAGGCAACGACAAGGAAAGACAAAGGGCACGACCACAACAATGACCACATCAACGGAAAGTGAAGCAAGCAAAGGCAAGGGCAAAGGCAAGGGCAAAGGCAAAGGAAAAGGCAACGGCAACAGGAGTGGAAAATGGCAATTAACAAATTCTTCCATATCATTTGTTGCTAATTCATGGCTCTGATACCATGTTAAATTTCAGAGAGACGGGCTAGTAACCCATTACTAGCAACACCGGTATAAATCTCAACTTAACTACCTACAAAGTCCAGTAGGTGTGAGGTTTTATCCCAAAAGGTGTGAAACCATTCATATATATGTTGTATTTTTATTTGTCAAGTTTTTTATGTGGGACTTTATATTCTTCAACAATTTATTGATCATATTGCACACCACCTCTCTATGTGGTCAGTAAATGTAGTACAAACAGAATCACTCATCAGAAGCACACATACATTAAAAATGGTACATCCACAAAACTCTCTAATATCTCTCTCGACTCATCAATTTAAACAAGTGATTCTTTAAAAATGAATTTAGCTAGAGCCAATTGCTCAATTTTTTCTCTTTTTTACTTTGTTATTGAGTGGAAGAAACGATCTGCAATTTTAATAAATAAAAAAGTGAACATAAAACTGAAGAAAGGTTTGTAGAGGGAGCATCCGTGTAGGGATTGCTTGTGAGTTCCTTTCAGTTTTGTTTCCCTTTTTTTGTTTTTTTTTGCTTGTGAATTCCCTGGGAACTTCTATAGTAAATGGAATATACAGAATTTTAATCAATCAAATATTGCAAAGCCCCGGTATCTATTACCGGTCAGAATTTGCCCCTATTTACATGAAAATACAATAAATGAATAGTCTTTCGATGAAAATCATTTGAATATTCCGATCAGAATAAAATATAAATCCAATCAAAATTATCATGTTGCGTTTTTTTTTGGGTAATTTGTGGTCCTCCAGGTTAATATTGTGCTCACAAGTAGTCCCTACCGTTTGTCTAAAAGTCTGTTAAATTGATGATGTGGCACACATGTGGCCCTTGCATATCCAATGATATAACGTCATATGGATTAAATATAAATATGTATTTTTAAAATAATTTAAAAATGATAAAACATAAAGAAATTTTTTTAAAAAATAAAAAAGGCACAACCTGATAGTTTCATGAATTTCACAAACGTTTTGTGATTAAAAAAAATCTTTTTATTTTGTTTTGTTTCTGTTACAAAATTACCCATTAATGTATTAATGTACATTAGTGTGAATTGAACCCATGTATTCAACTAAAATAGTATCACAACCAACCAAGTCAAGTGGGCAAACAGTTATGTTAGTGTGCGCTCTTGCATATATATAATGTTTATCATGTAGAGTGACACCACTTGCACCACTCCAAATTAGCATATATAAAAAGATACAAATAAGTGGCTGAAATCAGAATCCACAGAGAATTGTCACGGAGATTCTGAAAAGCCACATCCAACTCAGCTGAATCTGCGCTAAAAAAAATCAACAGATATTATCTTATCTATCTATACATACAACAAAAAAAATATTAAATAATAATGAAAACCAAACAAGTTGGTTGTGCAATTAGACAACAGTACAAATAAAATATTGTTTTTACTTATTTATGAAAAAAATACAAATAAAACTAAGAGGAGATAATTATTTTAGGTCCAACACTCCAACTAATTAATTGTGGATGACACTACCACACTTGATTTTATTTTGTCCACCCAACCCCAATGGAAAACAAAGTATATGCTCCAACCATTTGTTTTCGTGGTGTATGAAACCAATGTGTTTACGTGTGATTAAGATCCCACCCACACCTGGGAGAAGAGGATAAAATTTAAAAAAAATAATAATAATAAGGCTTAAGTGGTAAGGGTATACGATACAAACCACTTAAAATGGTGAAGTCGATAATGATGATTATATTATACACATGTTATATTAAGAAGGTTATACAGCCTGAATGTAATGTACCACTATGAATGATATGTTATCCAGAGCATCAATTTAGAGAATGATATATTGATGTGTCACTTATGATTTTTACTTGAGTACAGTAGTATGAACTTTCTCCATTCTTGCAGTGGCGGAGCCAGGATTTCACATTAGAGGGGGCCCTTAATAAATTTTTCCTTCTCTTCATAATTATCATGAATTTCATATTTTAAATTGGTTAAATACTAATATCATCATCTACACATTAAAGACTTCAAATTGGATTATTTATATTCCAAAAGAAAGAAAAGAAATAAAAAAAAAACAAAAAAAATATATATAAAAAGTTCAATGCAATTAGTGCCAATACTACATAAAAAAAAAAAAAAAAAAAAAAAAAAAAAAAGTAAAAAATTCATAAAGCTTTAAACAAAAGAGAGAAAGAGAAAGGTTAAAATTAGCGGGTTTAGTGCAAATATCATAAACTAACCTAGAAGATTTAAGAGAGATGAGTAAAAGAGAGACAAGAAATTTTATGGTTAATTTGTAGACAAAAAGAACCTAATATATTATTTTATTGTGAAATAAATATGCTAAAACTAATATAATATATTATAATATATATTATATATAATATACAAATAAATAAATAAATAATTGGAGTGGGGACCTGAGACCACACTGGTCCCATGCTGGCTCTGCCACTGCATTCTTGAGTACAGTGGATTGCCCTAGCCGTTATGAAAAAGAAAACCCTAGCCGCTCTCCTCCTTCTGTGAGTTTCAAAGAAAAACTCTACATAGGGGCGGAGGAAGAAGCGTCATGCCCTCTCCCCTCTCTCTCTCTCTCACTCTTTTTTTTTTTTTTTTTTTTTTTTTTTTTTTTTGTTTGGGTTAGTGAGTAAGTTCACTAGGGAGTTTTGAATAAGAAGCCTCTTTTGTGGTGATTTCTTCTAAGCCATGCTCAGATTGAAGTTCCCCACACACCTTTTAGGCTTTCTCAAACAAATCCTTATCTCAAAACTCGCTCTCTAACACTATTCATGTTCTATAAATTTGGGTCTACATTGTTTTTTATGGAGGTTGCTGCAAATCACCCAATTATTCTTTGAAAAGGTAGTTATTTTAGTTTATCTATTCGCTCTTATGCGTAGGTGGTGGGTGTGGCCACGACGACACTTCTTCAGGTGGTGGTGATAGAGTTCGTTTAGGCTAATGGGTTGCTTTAGGATTTCGGTTATGTTAGGGTATGTGTGTTTTATTTGAGCTTATGGTTAATTGTGGTGTTGTGGGATAATAGTTTTAGTACGGCTTTAGTTTTATTTTTAACATGTTAGTTTGTTGTCCTTTAGGGATTGGTGTTTTCAATGTTTTTTATTGTATTGTTGAAGTTTATTTTTGATAAAAATATAAATAAAATTAAAATTCAGGTATCTACTGGGTTTTGCAAGGACAAGCTGTATGAAAGAGTGTTTTTATTTTATTATTTTTTACATAACTCGGCATTACAAAGGGAAATTTATTTAATATGAAATAAAGAGGCACCCCGGGGGGAGGGGGGATTAGAAAAGTGCGTAAGCCCTTTTTCCCAACCAAACCCTTATCCCATTTGAGTCAAAACTCATGGGTTTATTGATTACATATATAAAGCAAAAGGATAATGCTGCCATATGGAAGTCCAGGACTTTTGGTTGGAATGTGGAACTACTATAAATAGCCTCCCTTGAAGCTCATCTGTCTTGCATAATTTTAATGCCCATATACCTGCCCAAAGCACAAAAATTGAAAGGGGTGAAAAAGGGCAATATGGCATAGAATTCATTTCAAGCAACCGATTTCAACAAAATAATTCTTCAGAATATCTAGTGGTCATACCTGCCTAACATCATATAGAAGCCTTGAGGGTGGCTTGCTGGCATGGACGAGAATGTAGATGCATCAACAACACGTAATGAGTCGATCCCCATAACACGCAAACGGTCATCAACACCTTCCAACAAGGCATCCACCATGGTAATGCCAATATGAGGCTACAGTATCCCGACAAAATTTTTCAAAAGATGCATCATCTGATTGGTTTCTCGGCAAAGGTTTTCCGAAGAAATTGAAACCTTCTATATCCGGTAAATGTGGATGAGCTCTATATGGTTTTAAATTGTTTGTCCTTAGGAAATTACCAATATTTTTCATACCGCTAACACAATGAGAAAGGTCTGTTGGATTTGAAAAGTAGTTGAACTTGACATTTGGGTGAACTCTCGCATCAATGGATGATCGTAATGTGACATAACCATATGACAGAGGTCCTGAAATTTTGTTAACAATGTGAGCGAAAGTCGAAGTTGGCAAGGGATAAGATGGACTAGGAAAAAGACTAAAGGGTGGAGTGGAATAATTCGACATCGAGATAGAACATTGGTAGAAATCGTCTGTAATGCCCAGTTCCGTTACATACGAGGGTTTCGGTGGCTTTGGCGGCAAAATGTTAACGAAATTACGAGGATTGTCATACACATACTGGCCAACATAAGGATTGTCATGATTAACTTTGATTTTCAGAGATGATAAGTAAGACTCTGGCCCAACACCATTGAGTAGTAGAAGTTGAGGGCTCCCAATAGTTCCTGCACTCAATATAACTTCTCCCTTAGTGTATACAAATGCCTGATGAGGCTGTCCTTTAGCATCAGTGTATATGACTCCTACGGCTGACGAACCTGAACAGCTTAGAATTAATATGCCATACAAATCGAACGGAAATAGGGAAATTTAGTTCACACTTGGGCCAATACCTGACCTTATATTTCTCCTTCTGTTAGTGTTTAAAAAAACATATAAAATATCAATTTTGGAGTGCAATATCTGAATTAAATGCAACAACGTTACCTCTTCTACTGTTCAAGAAGATGATATTCTCTACTGTGGCATGAACTCCAACTCGCAAGTTGTTAGCGTTTCCTTTATTAAGCAGTTCATCAGCTGCATGTCTTGTTCCATTATTGTCGAAAGTTGAGGCGGTGAGTCTAATTCCTTTTTTGTGATTCAAACTGAATCGATTGTGTGGAGAAAGACCAGCCTGGAACAATCCATGTCCTACAAGATCTTGCCACTGTTGCCATTTCGGCCTGAAGACAATGGTGTCTTCAATCCACTTATATGCCTTTTTAACCAAATCCATGTCCCATTCAATTCCTGATTGATTATAGAATGAAATGTTAGCTCTGGCATACACGCCAGCATTGATCATGCTCGTGCCGCCGAGGACCCTTCCTCGTACATTATCGATACCATCTCCGGACACAAACCTTTGAACTGGTGTCTGTCCGTTATCTTCTTGCTGGAGATTATATACAAACCCGTCTGTAGTCAACAGGTTTGGATATTCTGTAGCAAGAGCGCCCCTTTCCAGAACAAGCACCGAGTATTTTTCTGATAAAGTTGCTGCCAATGAACACCCTGATGTTCCTCCACCAACTACAATGTAGTCATATGTTCCTTCCAATTGTGGATCACTGGCGTTGTAAACAAATTTCAGGTAGCTAAAATCTGCAAAATGTATGAAGAGCTTTCTTTATAGTATATATGCATGAACACATATATGTACTTGTAGGCGGGAAATTTATCAAAGGAGCGAACAACTGACACCTAGACAGACAAAGCCCCCTCATAAAAGTGCTAAAAACGAACGTAGGTAAGCATGAGGATAACACCGCATCAAAAAAAAAACAAAACAAATGCATGAGGATAACTCGGAAGCTGAGACAAATTCCGTTTCCTTTTCTGTGCCCTTTTTTATTTATTTATTATTTATTTTAATTATATAAATTTCAAATGAAGTAGTTTACCATGAGGATGATTCTTGGAAAGCGAGTGAACCTCTGAATACTGAAGATGAAGGACAAAAACGGGCAACACCAATACTATAACTGACATTGTTGATTTCCCCATGTCTTTGAATATTCAAAGCACTTGCACACCTCGAGAATTTATAGAGGGTCAGACTCAGTAAAGTTGAGTTGAATTGTCATGTTTTCCACAATAATCCAAAGAATATAGCTAAAGTCAATTGCATGAATCAGAAGCCAATATAATTTCTTTACCACATCTATGTTGGCAAGATATTATTTAGTTAGGATTTTTGTTACTTACATATTTATTTAGTCTTATTGTTATTGAGATTTATTTCTTTAGGTTAACACATCTTTATACTTCTTTATAAAAACCAAAAATATGAGCATATTTGAAAATTCCAATTTACTTTGTTTACACTAGTAAAAAAATACCCTTGCGCGACGAAAAATAATTCGTCACGCAAAGTGACTTTTAGTGACAAAACAATAAATTTCGTCACGCAAAGTCCTTATAAAAATAAATAAAATAAAAAAAATCTTTTTTAAAATCTTTGGATGGCGTAATCCAAACATTTAGTCGCCTAAGCCAATTTATTTTTGTTTTTTATTTTGAATGCATAACACTTAAGAAATTAAACAGTATATATATTTTTATTAAGTAGCTTTAAATTTATTATTTTAGATCGGATCGGATTTTTGTTAGAAAAATATATTATTGTTGTTCGGACTGGGTTTTTGTTAGAAAATATATATTTTAAATTGACCATCGAATTAGTCCATTGTATTTATATAGGGTCAAAGAGTGTAGCTGTAAAAAATCATCAAAATCGGAGTTAAAATAACCGTTAAATCGTGATTTTTCATTTATAACTGTCGAAAAGTTTTGTCCCATTACGTGATCTCTTAATGTTTATTTTTTTTCGATTTTTGGAGTATATGATCTTGAAGTATAAAAAAACAAGTTTGACGGTTGGATTGTTGAAACTAGTTTCGTAGAATGCGTATGCCATCAAAACAATATATTCACTAACAATTAAGAGTTTATTTATACTTTTGTTAAATATAACATAAGATTTTGTAATATCCACTAGTGTAAATATTTTAAATTGAAGATCAAATTCAGTCATTGTATTCATATAGGGTAAATGAGTGTAGCGGTAAAAAATCATCAAAATCGGAGTTAAAATAACCGTTAAATCATGATTTTTTATTTATAACCGTTGAAAAGTTTTGTCCCGATACTTGATCTCTGAACGTTTATCTTTTCCGATTTTTGGCGTATATGATCTCAAAGTATAAACAAACAAGTTTGACGGTTGAATCATTGAAACTAGTTTCGTAGAATGTGTATGCCATCAAAACAATATATTCACTAATAATTAAGAGTTTATTTATACTTTTGTTAAATATAACATAAGATTTTGTGGTATCCACTAGTGTAAATATTTTAAATTGATGATCGAATTAGTTCATTGTATTCATATAGGGTCAAGGAGTGTAGCTGTAAAAAATCATCAAAATCGGAGTTAAAATAACCGTTAAATCGTGATTTTTCATTTATAACCGTCGAAATTTTTGTTCCGTTATTTGATCTCTGAATGTTTATTTATTTTTTCGATTTTTGGCATATATGATCTCGAAGTATAAACAAATAAGTTTGACGGTTGGATCGGTGAAACTAGTTTTGTTGAATGCGTATGCCATCAAAACAATATATTTACTAACAATTAAGAGTTTATTTATACTTTTGTTAAATATAACATAAGATTTTGTGGTATCCACTAGTGTAAATATTTTAAATTGACGATCGAATTAGTTCATTGTATTCATATAGGGTCAAGGAGTGTAGCTGTAAAAAATTATCAAAATCAGAGTTAAAATAACCGTTATATCATGATTTTTCATTTATAACCGTTGAAATTTTTGTCCCGTTACTAGGTCTCTGAATTTTTGCTTTTTGTGATTTTTGGGGTATACGATCTTGAAGTATATACAAACAAGTCTGACGGTTGGATCGTTGTATGTATATATATATATTATTCATAGCAATAATTTTATTTTTTTATTATTCATAGCAATTGTTTTTATAAACATCGTGCTACGAACCAATTTTTCGTCTCACAAAAGTTTGCGCGACCAACAGTTCGTCGCACAAAACTCTAAAAATGGGATGCGGGATTTTTTTTTAAAATTTTTTTTTTGGAGTTTCACTAAAACACCCAAAATAGGGGTTGAAATTATAAAAAAATCCAAGCACTATTTAAACATATAAACACACCCAAAACCCATTTATAAACACACCAAAAAAGTTGACTTTGGGTATGTTTCTATGTTTAAATAGTGCTTGGGTTTTTTTTATAAATACATGTCTAGGATTGGGTTTATTTATAAATTTGTAAAAATTTTTAGACTTTGCGTGACCAATATATTATTTTCGTCGCGCAAAAATTTGGGCGAGTACCAAAAATGGGACGCGGGAATTTTTTATATAATTTTTTTAGACTTTGCGCAACCAATTGGTACTTTTCGTCGCGCAAAAATTTCAAAATTTGGGCGGGTACCAAAAATGGGAAGCGGGATTTTTTATTTTTTATTTTGACTTTGCTTGACCAATATGTATTTTTCGTCGCGCAAAAATTTCAAAATTTGGAAGGGTACCAAAAATGGGACTTTTTTTTTTTTTATGTATTTTTTGTCGCGCAAAAATTTCAAAATTTGGGTGGGTACCAAAAATGGGACGTGGGATTTTTTTGTTTTTTTACTTTGTGCGACCAATATATTTCGTCGCGCAAAACTTTGTGCGACCAACAATATTGTTCATTGTGCAAAGTGATACGGTTTTTAAAATGAAAATAACTCCTCCACCATTTTCTCAATGTTTTTCTCTACTCTTACCTTTCCTCTCTCTTTCCCTCTCCCCAAATCCCACCATTTCTCTCACACTCACTCCTATCACTTAATCTCTCATCATCTCTCTCTTCACTATCTCTCACTCTCACTCACTCTCTCATCTCTCACTCTCACTCACTCTCTCATCTCTCTATCACTATCTTCTCTAATTCTCTCACACTCACTTCTCTCTCTCATTCTCACTCACTCTCAATCTTGCCAAAAGGTATATTCTCTCCAAATTTTAATTTTTTTTATTAATATGTGTTTTTGGATTTAGTTTTTGAGTTTGTGTGGGGTTTGGGGTTGAGTAACGGGGAGGGATTGGAGTTTGGGTTGGATTTGTGGTATAACAATTTTAGGGGAGATTATCCCTTTTTTTCTTTTCTTTTTTTGTAGGGAATCATCGAGACTTTGACGGCTAAAGTTGAGGATTAGGAAGCTATCAAAACATATCATCCGCCACTACAACCACAATACGCTTGTATTAGGATTTTATTATTGTACTTTGTTAATTTATGTGTATATTTTGAATATTATATATATATTTATTGGATAATTTGATCACTATTTTTCATATATATTTTATTTTGAATATGTCCATTTAAATTAAAGTAATTAAAAAATCTCATACAATTAAATTAAATTTAAAAGTAAAAATTTGAATAAATTAATATAATTAAATTAATATCAATTTAAATTAAAGTAACGAAAAAAATCATACAATTAAATTAAATTTAAAAAGTAAAAATTCGAAATAATAAAACAAAAAGTCAAAAACCAAAATATTTCGTCGCGCAAATATTTGCGCGACATTAGTATTCGTTGCGCAAAACTCTAAAAATTTGGGCGGGTACCAAAAATGGGACGCGGGAATTTTTTTTTATAATTTTTTCGTCACGCAAAGTCATTTTGGGCGACAAATATTTTTTCATTGTGCAAAGTCGCTTTGTGCAACCAATGAAAAACTTCGTCGCGCAAAGTCTTTCTTCACGATCTTTGCGCGACGAAGTTTCTGTTGCGCTGAAATTTGTGTGACTATAATGTATTTTGCACGACGAAATTCTCTTCGTCGCGCAAAGTGTAAAATGTGGTAGTGTTAACATAGTATCAAAGCTTAGTTGTTTGACATGGCCAGTATGCTTTGATACCATAGCCAGTATGGTCTTTATAATGGGAATTTTCAGATATGCTCAGATTTTTTAAATGTGTATTCTTCTAAAATTTGGAGATATTTATAAAGAAATACAAAAATGTGTTAACCTTAAATACAATCGGAAATAAATTTGAATTACAATAGACAATAAATCTCAATTACAATAGGACTAAATAAATAGGTAAGTAATCAAAATCCTAACTTATTAAGGAACCAAAATCCTAACTAAATAAGGACTCGCCAACACTCCCCCTCAAGTTAGCACAAAGATGTTTCACATGCCCAACTTGATAAAGCAAGTCATAGAGCACCATACTTGACATTGACCAATCAAACAACTGTAGAGAAGGTCTTATCATAAACCATGAGTGAAACAACATGCAAACCAAAGCAAAATATCACAGCGGAAACACGAGCAAATCCTAAACAATAAGGCACATGGCAAAATACATAAACCCTAAAAATAGGGCATGCAATAGAACACTGTACACAGTAGAACACATAAACAGTATGGACACGACAGAACATAGAAACCCTGTGAACACAATAGAACATAAAAACCATCTAAACACGGCAGAAGGTAAGACAAAACCAAACCCTAAAACTAAGGTAAGACACGACAAAGGATAACCTAAACCCTAAAAATAGGGTAAGGCACGACAAAGGCAAAGGCAAAACCAAACACTAAAAATAGGATAAGGCAAGGCAAATACAAGGAAATGCAAGGCAAAGCAAGACAAAACAAGGTGAGGCAAAACAAAAGAAAAACAAAGCAGGAGCAAGAGCAAAGGCGAGCAAAGGCAAGCCAAGGCAAAGAAAAATAAAGGCAAAGTAAGGCAAGAGCAAAGCCAAGGCAAGGCAACTACAAGGAAAGACAAAGGGCATGGCCACAACAATAGCAACGACATTGACCACATCAATGGAAAACGAAGCAAGCAAAGGCAAATGCAAAGGCAAGGGCAAAGGCAACATCAATGGCGGTAACGACAACGACAACATGAGCAGAAAATGGGAATTAACAAATTCTTCCATTTCAATTTTAGCAAATTCATGCAAACACAACTTCTTTTCACTCCCCCTCTTCTTCTAAAGAGAAGGGGTCTTCGGAGCCAAGAAATATGCAATATCTTCATATCCTTTTCACTCCCCATGGGCTAGTGGCTCACTACTGGCAACATCGACATAAACCTCAACTTAACCACCTCCAAAGCCCAGTAGGTGTGAGGTTTGATCACAAAAGACCTCCGCGATATTAGTAGTGGAACCATTCATATATATATCTTGTATTTTTATTTGTCAAGTTTTCGATGTGGGACTTTATATTCTTCAACAATTTATTGATCATATTGCACACCACCTCTCTATGTGGTCAGTAAATGTGGTACAAATAAAATCACTCATTAAAAGCACATATACATAATTTTCCCAACGAATAGAACTTTTATTCTTCAATGCTTTCAAAATGGTACATCCACAAAACTCTGTAATCTCTCTCTCTCGATTCATCAATTGAAGCAAGTGATTCTTTAAAAAGAGCCAATTGCTCAATTTTTTTCTTTCTCTTTTTTACTTTGTTATTGAGTGGAAGAAACGATATGCAATTTTAATAAATAAAAAAGTGAACATAAAACTGAAGAAAGGTTTGTGAGAGGGAGCATCCGTGTAGGGACTGCTCGTGAGTTCCTTTTTCCGTTTTTTTTTCTTTCGTTTTTTTTGGGGGGTTTGTTTGTTTTTATTGCAAAAGGTATATGAGGTATGTGAAACTGTCAATTGCTGTTTCTTTTTTTTTTTTTTTTTTTTTTTTTTTTTTTTTTTTTTTTTATTATGGTTCTCTCATGGTTAACATATGTGCTCATAAAGTAGTCCCTATCGTTTTGTCCATAAGTCCGTTAAATTGATGACGTGGGCACACATATAGGCCTCACATATTCAATGATATAACGCCATGTGGATTAAATATAAATAAATATTTTTTAAGATGATAGACCATAAAAGAAAACTTTAAATAAATAAATAAATAAATAAATAAATAAATAAAATCACCTCCTCCTCTATCGCACCTCAATCCCCCATCCCCACCCACCTCCCCCACCTCTCGCCTCTCCCCATGGGATGATTGCTAACCGAAAAATTAGGGATTTCATGAGCTTTGGGTATTTTGGGAACCGGGCATACATACTGAAACTATGCTTTGAATACAATTGCAGATCCACTTGATTGATTCATCGAAGAGATGGAAGAGAGGCATACGTTGTGATGGGTTCGTATTGAATGGGCCATGGTTGGTGCTGCTGTTTTTTTATTTTTTATAATTATTTTTTTATGTAGGGGCTGGAGGAGGAGCTGGGAGGGGGTGAGGGATTGGCGTGCGATGGAGGAGTTGACATGACTATTAGTGAGCACCTTTGTTAACCTTGGTGATCATAAATGACACCAAAAAAAATAAAAAAGGCACAACCTAATAGTTTCATGAATTTCAAAAACGTTTTGTAAAACTGGCCTTCAACCTGCCCTTGTGGTTAAGTGCTTGCACTAACTCCCAGTGGTCTTGGGTTCGAAGGTTGGTACCACATTCTCTACAAAAACGTTTTGTAATGAAAAAAAAACTGGGCAAAAGGTTATGTTAGTGTACTGCTCTTGCATATATATATCTACCATGTGCACTTGCACTACCAAAACTAGCATGTATAGGAAGATACAAATACGTGGCTGAAATCAGAATCCACACAGAATGGTCAGGGAGATTCTGAAAAGTCACATCCAACTCAGCTGAATTTGAGCTAAAAAATCAAACAGATATTATCTATCTACACATACAACCAAAAAAATATTAAAAAAATAAGGAAAACCAAACAAGTTGGTTGTGCGATTAGACAACAGTACAAATAAAACTAAGAGGAGAAAATTATTTTAGTCCAACTAAGTAATTATGGTTGACACTACCACACTTAATTTTATTTTGTCCACCCAACATATGCTCCTACCATATGTTTTCATGGTGTATGAAACCAATGTGTTTGAGTGTGATTAAGATCCCACCCACACCTGGGATAAGATGATAATAATAATAATAAGCTGATTGTGGTGTGATTTTAAGTGTGATTCAATTATCAAACACTTTAAATCGCTTAATTTTGAAGTGAAGTTGATTTTTGGCCAAAAAGCAATCCCAAACAGGGCTTAAGTGGTTAAGTGGTATGTGATACAAACCACTTCAAATGGTGACAGTTGATAATGATTATTATATTATATACATGTTATATTAAGAAGGTCATATAACCTGAATGTAATATATTATATACAAGTGGTCAACTATGAATGATGTTATCAGGAGTACTAATTTAGAGAAAGACCTTATTATATTATAACTCCAATTGGATAGGTTCTCCACCTCTTATATATTGGTTTGGGTAATCATGATATATTGATGGTGTTACTTATGACTTGTGGAATCCTTAAGACCTTCACAGAAGTGAACTTCAGCAGCACACTGCCTTTGCCTTTAATTGTAGATGCGGAGGCATTTCCCATATATAGTTTCTCACCACCAGAATTCTTTTTGTAATCAGTGTACAAATTTTTGTCACCACAAATTTGTCTAGTAGCACCTGTATACAGCCACAAAATCCTCATTAACTTCAGTCACAAAATCCTCATGTTGTACGTAAGCTTTTATAGCATATTTTTATTTGTTCTGTTTTTTGGATATGGACTTTAACTTCTTTATCTGTGAGTTGTGAAAATCCCAAATCGGGGAATTAAAGTCTTGCCCAATAGTTAAAAATATCTTGTGCCTCTCTATTTATTGTCAATTTATTTTGGGTTAGATGCTCAAATTTTAATATAGTATCAAAACAAACTATCCACATACTCAGCTCAACGCGTTAATGACCCCGCGTGTTACAATTAACAACAAGGACTCTTATACTCTTTTCCAAACCTTTGACTTTGTTAATGAGTTATATGAATATTCTGTTGGAATTTTAAAAAAGGTTTTAAAAATTTAACTGTTGTTATTTATTTATTATTTTGGTTATTTTATTTTATTTATTGTGAGGGTTATAAATATTTAATATTCAGGTTTTATTTCTATATTGAATGCCTTAATTTTCTAGTTGGTGAAGGTTACATGTTATTGGATGCCAATAAAAGGCCACTCATCCTTCACATTTGAATAACCACAATACACCAACAAAATATCACATACCTCAATCACCACCACAAACTAATTCTCTCCTTTTCTACTTTTATATATATTCTCTACTTTATATTATTATTTTGGCAATGGTTATGTGACTTGGATATCTATATTCGTCTGTGAATGTGCTCATAGTGGATCTTGAGTTTTTGTATAATGGGTTGTATCTTGGAGTCTTGTAGACCGCCAATACTTGCACGTAGGGAGGCTACAAAAGCTTTAGGACAGCGTCTTTGACGTGCTTCACCATACCAAACTCACCTTCTTACTTATTATTTATTTTGCTTTTACTTACCTATTAATTTGTTTTTCTTCAATTTCATTGTACCTTAAAAATTTTCCAATTTGTTTATGTATTATTTTTATAATATAAATGTTTTGTATTTGGCTTTACGGAAAAGGAAAACTATAGTTTTTATAACATATTCTTGATTGAATTCAATTTTTATGCATTCATTAAATGTGTTGGTAATCTTTTAGATGTAATTCAACGACCGAGATTAAAAATACGTAATCAATCCTTAATTTTAATACTTATTGGAGAATCTCCTGTTCATTTCACATTTGTGTGTATTGACATTGAGGCCTCCTAATCTTCCATGTTGCATGAGCATGAAAGTGCAATTGACAACCAGAAGTATTCAGTTGTGTACGAACATTGCAACTAACAGTAAGGAGTCTTCTCCTCTCTCTTCAAACCTTGATTACCAACTCTGTCAAAGGGCTAAAGATTTGTTAGGGGTGTTTGGGAGAGCATGAACCCTCACTTCTAAAAAAACAAACCAATGGAAATACCTTATGTTTTTGGAAAGATCATTTGAACAAAAATGCAATTTACAAATAAATATGGCAACGAAAACTTTGGATTTAAAACATGGGTTAAAAAAAAATCATTTCCTCAAGAAAATTCAAGCTTGAGGATTGAAGCACTTAATTGTTAGAGTTTATATAGAAAATTCACTTTCACTTTGTCCCACATTAGAAAGGAGTAATGATAGGATTTTTAGTACCTGCGCAAACAGGGTTAAAATCACTGAAAATACTTGCAAGAATACAAGGTAATTGTAGTATAAATGCTCATGCAAGGTCGTTGTCCCCAAAGATTGTTTGACTAATATGTAATTAAACTAACTCTTAATTAATAACTAAAATAGATTTTATAAAAGATTTGAAGTTTATGAATTTGAAAAGATTAAACTAACAGTAAAAGAAATCTGAAAGTTGGGAAATAATAACAGCAAAGAAGAAAAACGATTTCTTTTTAAAGACTAACAATTTAGAGAAAACTAGGGTTTAGCCAACACCGTCGCAATCCTATGCAATTCTATCAATTACTTATGAATTCCCACATATATGCTTTGAAGGTTAGGTTTTCCTAATGCATATTTTCCTTGTGATGTTCAAGCGAAAACGTATATCTAACATGCAATCCGTCTGTGATGTTCAGATCAAATATAAACATGCAAGACTCATTAAGCTTTGTGAAAACCCTTTGAAAAACCATGCAACCCTTAAGAGCGTGATGTTCGCCTTAAGTGAACTTACAATTACTAATCACAAGAAACCCTCCTCAATTTTAGGGTGATGTTCCAACAGAAATTGCATCAAATTACTTGTCTACATATCCTAATGGTGATCAGTCATTAAAACAAATAGATAGTTTTAAACACAGTGATTAATAATTCAAAGCAAACATGCATCCATTCATAAGCAAATTAATAAAACTACATATTCATGCTAAGGCTTACGGCCTCGCCCTAGCAAAAGGAATTAGTTACACATAATCATAATTGAAATCCATGAAAATATCATTCGAATGAATAAGAATGAAAACACCTGAAAGTAGCGAAAATCTAAAACCCTAACAATTGCTCCCAAAGCCAAAAGAAGTCAAAAAGGAACTCCCAAAATTGTTGTGAAAAGGAGCTTAAATACCTCCTAAAACCTAGCTACCCAATCCCCACAAGGAAACTAAGTTAAAATAAAGTAATATTAGGAGATGAAATCCAAGTTGGATTAGGAGAATCTGCCCATAATCTGGTCAGTCACGTTTTAGCCTCAAATCTCCTCCAAATCTGGCCCAAGATAGCTTATTTTAAAGATAAAAATATTCTGAACACTTCTCCAGAAGGTCACGAACCGATCCGAGGTCATCTTGGGCTCCAAAAACGCAATGAAAGCCCAAAATGTCACTATTTCAGCATCGCACACTGCTACTTTATTTTATCGCCAGAAAATGATCTCTCGGTAGAAATGTCTGAAATTTCGATAAAATCAAGCCAAGTGACTCACGAACGTCCTCTAACTGGAATTACTCCAAAATTCGTCCATTTGATTATGTTTTGCTTCAGAGGAAGTCGAAAGTCCTATATTGAAAATATAATTCAAAGTATCAACATTCTTCCAAAGTATTAACTAAAATATACTAAGAATATGGTTAAATATATAATATAAAATTGACTCATCAAGTAACACGATTTATAAGCATTAACACACTTAAAACACTAAATAGAAAGTGGGCCTGGTATATTGGAAATTGGGCCTTAACTCTAGATTGATGCCTAATCCATATAACAGACAATTCAAATTATTTTTTAAACAATTATGACAACTGTTGGATGAAGAGGTATCAGACTTATATAAAAACACCCTGTTAATTTTCCCTTTTGTGATTACAGTATGCTTAGGGTTTCCACAAACAATGAAGGATATCTAGCAGTATGTCATGGCTACCCAAGCTAAATTATAAATGACGGACAACCTATTTAGTTAGAATTACAATGCAATATGATCCTTCTTTTTTCCAATACTTTTTTTATCACAATAATATGATACAAAATTCATGTCAACTCCCTATGTGATTATCCAGGACTTATATGATTCACTTGAGTGTGATTATATACATCGTCGTCAGTCAAGCTCACTACCCTAGCATGCGATTTCAAATCATATATTAGAATGTTCTCTCTCTTTACTGAGAGTGGAGTCCCTTGTTGTATACACTTACATGCCCTCAAGAATCAATCGAGGACCCTGATGATGTCTTAAGTGAAATCCTGAATTGGGTTGGAATGTATGGCATAATGTAAGATCAACGACGCATTAATAACCCTATATAGTGTGTTTCTTGATTGATCACATTCAATGTACTCACTTTAGTGAGCACCCATACATTTATCTTAGTGTCACCTACACGAATGATCTGAGAGCAGTCATTCTCCAAATTGAGCATATATAGTATATCTCGGTCTTTAAGGATCGTCCATATACGCGTCGACCCAATACAATTTTCCATCAAGAAAACCCCTATTAAGTTAGAAGCGTAATACCTTGTACTTGAATTCATATAATGACTTGTGAACATAATGGTATGAAGGACTTCATAGCTCAAAAAAACTCAGAATCACAAAGTACTTGAGCAACAAGACAAAATTGTATTTGATCTCAATGTGTACCTCTCAGACATGTTGTACTTGGATTCTTAGAAAGAAAAAAGATTCGCAATAAAATCATAATATGAATACCAAGTGATCTCGTTGTGTCTCGTGACAAACATTATTTTTCATATTTGGAAAAAAGAAAATAAAGCACATCTTTGTCTTGAAATTTTATATATTACTTTAAACCGAATTCTAAAATTGTAGAAGCGTTTGAAACTGGGAGGTTTACAAGCATTTTAACTGTCTGCTGAGATATGACATATAAAAACTTCAACTTGAATGTTCTGAACTTAATGATTCTGAATCTAATACCCTACTCGGTGCCCTTCGAGATTCAGGAATGTTGATGATTGCGATAATCTCGAAGGGCATGGTTGGGATAATCATTAATGTATTCAAACTCATGTAAAATTAGATTCCAAACGTCGGTGGATCCATTTTCGGCACCGACGCTGAACCACCAACTTGAAACACTGACGCCCTCAATTAACCGATAGAACTGTTTGGGTCGGCTTGTTTCGGTTTTTCAGGTGCAGAGAGAACTGGGACACGACGGCTTTGCGGCTTGGACTGTGGGCTGTAGATGACTAGGAAGAGAAAGGAATAAGAGAGAGAGGGAGGAAGAGCGAGGAAGAGAGAGGAAGAAGACGAAGAATGAAGACGTGACAGAGAGAATGAACAAACTGAATAAAAAATAATACAAATTGTTAAGTAAATGAGTTAACTAAAAAGAGGACCTTCACTAAAATAAAATTTTAAAAATTGCAGACTGTACAAATGTACATGAAGGCAGTCGAACACCCGTCTTCTGGTTCTGATTCTCCCTTCTGAGGGACCAACAATTGTTAAACGTTGGGAACTTTAAGGAATCAAAGTTGTTAAAAAAACCAAAATTTCACACATCCTTTTTAAAAAGATTAATAATAATAGGGAGTTAATTAGAACTTTTATATAAACAAAAGTTCCCATTTCTATCACATGAAAATACTTCAAACGTTGCCATTGTTTTACCGAAAATGTTAGGGAGATAATATTTATGTACCAACTCTATGGTACATAAATGTCATGTCCTTAATATTACTCTTGTTTTATAAGCTATGGAGTGATGAGATATGAGAAGATCCCTCAAATAAGCTTATATATATAGGATCACTATATCTCACTATGTATGCCAAAATTAAGAAGGCAAAAATTTACTTTTGTTATTTGTGTTAAATTTTAGAGAAACGAGTCAACGGCCCATAACTAGCAATACCGATATTTTCCACAACTTCGCCTACAAGGCCCAATAGGTGTGAGGTTTTATCACAAAATGCCTTGGTGATATTAGTAGTAGAACGATTCATTATAATATTTTATTTGATCAAGTTTCCGATGTAATACTTATATTCTTCAACAGTCGGTACTTTGCCAATTTAACACTTTGGTACATGTTGTTTCAATTTTGTCAATTTTATCTGAATTTTGAAAAAAAAAATATGATGAAATTGAAAACTACAACGATAAAATTGACAAAATTGACAAAATTGAAAACTACAAGGGCAAAAATTGATAAGATTGAAACTACATGGACCAAAGTTGTAAAATGGGCCAAATACAGGGACTAAAAATGAATTTTTGACTTATAAAATCTATGACCAAGATTTCATCCACTAAATAATATGTTCCACAAAACTTAAACATTCTACTACTGATTGAGGAAAGGATATGAATGTTATTTTTAGCCCTTTACTTTTCTTCATACTTTTCTCCAAATATGGAAATCCTTTCTTCTCATGTTTTTGGTATTTTAGCCCTAAACCCTAAAATAATATGACAAAATTGTATATTTAAAGGGTATAGCCGGACGGCTATACTCTTCAAACATGTCCGAATATTTTAAACGTATAGCCGTTAGGCTATAATTTCTAAATACATTCGAATATTAAAGGTATAGCCGACCGGCTATACTTTTTAAATATGTTCGAGCTTGCACTCGCAGTCACTGTGCTTCGTCCTCTGGGTTCGACACCGGAAAAGACCCAATACGCCTAGGCGTTCGATCTTGCACTCGCAGTCACTGCTTCGTCCTCCGGGTTTGGCACCGGAAAAAGACCCAATACGCCTAGGCGCCCGCCAAGCCGCCTAGCGGCCGCCTAGCGACCGCCTAGCGGCCTAGTGACCTCCTAGCCGCTTAGCGACCGCCTAGCGCCCGCCTAGAGGCCTGCCCAGCTGCCTAGTTCCCGCCTAGCTACTGCCTAGCTGCCTAGCGACCGCCTAGCTGCCTAGCTACCGCCTAGCCGCCTAGCGACCACCTAGCCCCCTAGCGTCCGCCTAGCGACCGCCTAGCCGCCTAGCCGCCCGCCTAGGCCGATTTTTCAAACACTGCGATTGACTGAAATACTTGAAGTTGGATGATGTTTTCACAGAATATGAGGGGTTTTTCAAATGGATCTCATGTTCATGTAAGTGCATCAAGGAGTTACATCTTTAAGATATTTTTGGAATAAATCAGATCACCATTGAAAGCTCCTCTTTGAAATCTTTTAGTTTTGTGCTTGATTCCCGTGTATATTGACCTTATCCTTAGCATCTCAGCTGAAAAACTTGAAGACATACTTGTTCTTGTTCACTTGGATCATCATAACTGTCTCAAGAATTTGGTCAATATTTTTGCTCCAAATCTGAAGTATTTGAAATTGTCAAGGGATGATGTATGGATTGGCCAAAGTTTGGGGAAATCTACATCTTTAGAAAAGGCCGAGTTTTTTCTGGAATCTAATCGCCGTTGCTTTAAAATATTGACTGAGTTTCTCTGCAGTATAAACAAGGTTGAAACTCTTGTTCTAAACAGAAAGACCACCATGGTAAGTAGACACTACTCTTCAAGATGTTCTTTTTATTTAATGGTTTTTGTTTTTTCAATTTGTCTTGTTTAGGTTATATTCTTTCCCAGCATGGCAATAGGGGTAAGTTAATTTCAGAAAACTGATGGCAATAAGATTTGGTTATATTTTTTATTAATTTTGGTTATACTGGCTAGAATGAAATTTCATGTTGATGTTTCTTGTTTGTTTTAGAATTGTCAGTCTGAAACTTTGTAATAGTACTTTGACAGATCAAGTACTTCAAAAACCATGATAGTTTCAACTTTTAGTTAGTAATGACTATTTCATCGACTTATTTTCTCAAATATATTGCAGGTAGTTCTTTTCTTAATTAATGTTCGTAATTCTTGTCTTTCGGTTCCCTTATGTTTGTGTTTATAACTTGTAGGCTGTCTTCTATGGAGATTTCATGCCACTGCTATTAGAGAATGTTTGTTATTTGTCTATTCATGTTGGAAGCTTTTGTGATATGCTAGTCCCAGGAATGGTCTCCACTTTTCAAGGAATGTGTAATTTGAGTACTTTGGAAATAATGTCTGACCCAGAATTCTTTGAACCTAAAACTGATGTAAGTGAAAGTGTTGCCTATTTCTTTCCCCCTCTCTTTCATGATTTTATTTATCTTTTTTTTTTGGGGTGCGGAAATTTCAACTGATTTGCTTGTTGATTGTTGCCTTTCCTGCAGTGTTCTCGGTTTAATATGGGATATTGCAGATTGCAAAACATTTAAGATAATGTAGCTTTACAAGGGCATCTCTCCTGCTGTATTGAGCTCAACAACCGCAATTTTTAGGCATTTTATGTTGCAATGTTGAACTATAAGTATTTGACATGTAATGTAGGCACCAAACTCTGTTTTGGTCTGTTCTAGTTTAGGCCATTTTATCTTGAAACATTACAAAGTGACTAGAACTTGATTGACTTCCCAAATTTCAAAAACTTGAAGTAATTAATCTTCCGAAAAATGATAGACAGAATCAGCAACCTTTCACACGAAATTGCTCATAACATTCTTGCCTTACTTGTTATAGAAGACCTCACTCGTTCCAGCTGTCTCCAAAAGATGCAGAGAGTTTATCTGTCAACTCCCTCACTGAATTTTGTTGGGTATTATGCAAATTTGTTAACCTGCGAAAAGCTGTTAAAGTTAATGAGTTCTTTGGATAGGTTCTTATTCATTCATCCTGCCTTCAAGAGAAAATCCACGTTTCACTGAAGATGTGAGGTTTCGATTTATTACGTGGATCCACAATGCTGTGAGGTGTAAAGTTGAAGTTCTTGAGGTTAATGCCGAAGCAGTAGGGAGACTTTATTTGTTACCATCGTCTGTCTTTCTTTGTGGATCTTTGAGGTCCCTATCGCTGTCAGATTCTTAAAGCACCCTCCCTTGCTTCTTCCTCTAATCTTGAATACTTGAGGCTGAGATATATGCGTATAGAAGATAATTAGGGGTTTTTCAAACGGATCTCGTGTTCATGTAAGTGCATCAAGGAATTACATCTTGAACGAGTTTTTGGAATAAAACAGGCCACCATTGAAAGCTCCTCTTTGAAATCTTTTAGTTTTGTGCATAGCACTATGTCTTGTGGCCTCATCCTTAGCATATCTCAGGTGAAAAACTTGAAGACATGCTTATCGACTCGGATTTTCTTTCCACTTGCAAGAATTTGTTAAATATTTTTGCTCCAAATCTGAATTATTTGAAATGGTCGGGGGATGTATCGATTCACCAAGTAATTTTTGTGAAATTTAGGTGTTTAGAAAGAGCTGAGCTTTTCCTGATGCCTGAAGTGGATGATGTTAAAATCTTGTCTGAAGTTCTCTGCAGTGAAAATAGGGTTGAAGCTCTTGTTCTAAACAAAGAGACTACGTACCATGGTAGTTTTTTCAATTTGGTCTTATTTAGTTATATTCTTTCCCAGCATGGCAGTAAGGGTAAGTTAATTTGTATGTATAATTTCAGCAAACTGATGGCAATAAGGGTACGTTAATATATATATATATAAATTACTCAAGATAGAGATAACTGAAAATAACAATTTTATTCATACTCACAGAAGCAACTTCAAGATAGCAACTTCAGATACAAAACACTCAGTGTTTACAAAGATGATTTCTCCAAAGTGTTCAGAGAGAATCTTTAAAAAACTGAATGTAAATTGTAATCTGCCTTCAACTATGGCCAAGGCCGGCTTATATAATACAAGGAAAGCAACTATGGTTTACAGGAGCAACTGGAGTTACTTAGAAAAGTAACTAAGGTAACCGAAAGCAACTCTGAGGTAACTGAGGAATCACGGGGGCAACCTGATTCAACTTTCAATTATGTCTGGTAATAATTTGAGCAACTTTTGACTTTTCTGTAGCAACTTTTCTCTTTTACTTTGTAACTTTCTTCTTTTACTCAGGGTGAACTGTCGGAGAGCAATGATGAAAGAGGCAGGGGACAGCTGGCTGCATAAAAAGATGCTTCATCAATCATTCTCCGGGGCAATTATTATGTCGGCAACTAGGAGCAATTATTGTGCCTGCAACTGGATTGCTTCGTCAGAATTCAAATCATACCCATCATATGGGTCTTGACTGTCTTCAAACCAAGACTTCTTAGGGGCAGGACTGTGCATGGGCTGACAGCTGGACGATGAAGGGGAATCATTGTCTTCATCATCATCCATCTGAGAGGCTTGGATGATCAACTGGCGTGCAATTTCTTGGAGTTCAGACTTCGATTTTCCTTCGACTGAGAGAGAAGATCGGGTCGAACCAGTAGGAGAAACAGGACGCGGAATAGGCTCTTGGGGCAAATCATTGTAGACATATCTGGCAATTCTGTCAACTTCAAATTTATCCCACCATTTGACAGAGAATTGGCGGGTAAGAACTCGGGTAGAGTCTTTGGCAACTGAATAAGACCACTTGAGGATCCAAGGGACTTTGTATCTGGCTACAAAAAGCATCTGCTTGGGAAAGAATAAATCATTTTTGGCAAATTTGGCTTTTTTAGTATAATGGCGGATCAACTCATGAACTGCAATAGGCAAGATTCATCAACTGGGCCGTGCTTTTCCCACCAATGGAGGAACCAAAAGGGATAAGGACTTTTGAACTTATTGTCAAAATTAATAAACCAGGAGTGACTAAAATCCTCAGTTTGATGGAGGAAGATAGAATACCAGGCTTCAATATAATCGGAATAATTATACTGTAATTTTGACTGGAGGGTTTTCAACTCATAAGGATGGCTACTGAAGGATTCTTGGCTTACAATCTTATGGACATATAGAGAATGATAAAGGATAATCTCAGGACGATCTTTATCCCTTATCGGCTTAATTTCAACTGATTGAGATTCAAGTAATATATCTCTATAATACTTGAGAGACTTATATGGACTGGGAGGTATATAATGAAATCCAGGAGGAAAATAGTGTTTGGCTATTTCAACTGGATCAGAATGAATATCGTATAAAGGCTCAAGAACAAATAAATGAGAAATGCTTTTAGGCATATAGGGGGATGACCTTTTAAGGGGGGCAACTGAAGGTCCAGCAGGGGAATCACCAAAGAAGGGATCATAACTGGAGATTAGGGTTCTTTGATAACTAGGGCGAATTTGGCCAACTGTAGATCCCAGGGCAGAGAATCTATTAGCAACTGGAATTGGTGAGGCAACTGAGATTGGTGGATGTCCCGGGTAAGGAACCACCGACTTGGGGATATCCGGCTTATTTTGACTCATAGATGCAGGGAGGACTCGGAGCGACTGGGTAGGCGACTGGGAAGACTTAGATTGGCTGGTTGACTCTTTTTGCTTGTCTTTTTTGGGTGCCATTGTGCATCCTGCAAGAATTCTCTAGTAAGAAAATCAGGAATTGAATTCTCACTTCCTCTCAAATACTCAATATCAAAATCAAATATACTTAAAATGCTTTGCCATCGTGCAAAAATTTGTTTAGATGCAATGTTTTGAACATCTTTTTCTAAAACATGTTTTGCAGATTTGCAATCAACTCTTATTAAAAACTTTTGATTCAGTAAATCATCTTGAAATTTGCTAATACATAATACAATAGCTAATATTTCTTTTTTAATAGTACTATAATTATATTGCGACTGGGTCCAGATTCCAAAATGAAAACGAACAATTTGTTCTGGAGATTCTGGGGAGACTTGTTGTTTCAGAATGCCACCATAACCTGTGTCAGAGGCATCAGTTTCAACTATTTTGAAGGAATCAACTGAAGGAATGCCAAGGCAAGGAAGTGTCTTGACATGGGCTTTGATTTGCTTAACAATTTCAGTATGAATGTTTGACCATGGAGGAGGATTACTCTGTAACCTATCAAACAAGGGCTTACATTGTTTCCTCAGATTTTGGTAAAAGTCAGAAACATAATTTAGAGATCCTAGAAACCTCTGGAGTTGACTTTTATCAAGAATTTGACCAGGGAATTTATCAGCAAATTGGATGACTCGATCAATTGGGGAGATTTGCGATTGACAAATATTGAAACCAAGAAATCTGATATTGGTTTGGAATAACTTGATTTTCTTGGCAGAGACAACTAAACCATTTTGTTTGACAATTTGAAGAAACTTATGCAAATGTTTCCAATGCTGCTCAATAGACTCAGAAAAGCATTACATTCTTTTACATTCCATTCAGACCGAAAGGAGTGACAAACGCAGTCTTATACCTGTCTGACTCATGTATTTGGATTTGCCAGAAACCACTCTTCATATCAAATTTGGAATAAACAACTGCTTTTTCTAACCTATTAATCAGGTCTCTCTTATTAGGTATGGGGTACCTAATCCATTCTAAGACTGAATTAAGGGGCTTGTAATTAATAACTAATCTTGGGACTCCTCTTTCTAGTTCAGCATTTTTCTGGACATAAAAAACCAAGGGGACTTACTTTTGCGAATTATTTTCTTCTTAAGTAACTCATGAATTTCTTTTTTACAAAATTCCATAATTTCTTGATTACAAAATTCCATAATTTCTTGACTCATCTGGATTGGCCTGGCTTTAGTAGGAATGCTTTTCTCACTAAAGGTTTTGATATAAGGAAGATAGACAACATGTTGTTTCCTATACCAAAAAGCATTAGGCAAATCAGCACAAATTTCATTTTTTAATTTGGTCTCAAACTTTTGGATTTGCAACTGCAAGGAAGTATCATTAAGCTGTTGTTCAACTCTTTTAAACCTAATTTCTTCTTTTAGGAAATTCAACTGATTATTTTTTCGAATAATTTGTATTGACTTAGAGACGGACTGTTTTTGCAGGGCTCTTAGGTTATGCAACTCTGGCTTAGATAAAAATTCAAACTTAACCTTTTCTCCTAGATAGGTAGAAATGACACCGTCAAAATCTACCTGAAAAGGATATAACAAGGCAATAAAAGGTAATCCTAATATGACTTCATCAGTAATATTTTTAACTAAGACAAATGAGGTTTTGAAACAAATCTTATTTTGGCAAACATGGGCTTTTGGTATTTCAAAGTTCAACTGGAGAGATCTTCCTGAAGCAGTACTTAAGGATTCTCTAGACTTCTGGTAAAATTTAGTAGGGATTAGACCTTCCTGGATACAGTTAAGATCTGCTCCTGAATCGAATAAGGCAACTACGGTAAATTCAAAATTTTGAACAAATATTGTTACTTTTGAATACCATTTTCTAAAATTGACTTGTCGAATTAGGCTGACTACTTGTTGGTCTTCTGGGGGTTCATCATCAGAATTGTGTGGACTTTCATACTGGCTTTTAGACTCAGAAGGTTCTTTTTCTTTTAAGTGAATCAAGTCTTGTTTGATTGCATAGTTCTCACTCTGCAATTTATGACTCATTTGTTTTAATTCAACTATTTCTTTCTTGACCATTTTGACTTCTAACTGTAAGTCTTGTAAGGTGGCTTCTTTCTTTTTACCAAACCTTTCTAAAGTAGTGTTTAAACTGACCGGTTGGGGCTTAGACTGACTCGGGCTTTCCTGACTTATGACTTTTCTTAATTTCTTTAAATATTCAGCTTTTAGATCAGGATTTTCAATTTTACTTATTAAGTCTATTAGTAATTCTTCCTGTTCTTCCTGTTTAGTAAGGACAGAAATAGATTTCAACCTATTACAACATTTATCTGTGCAACCAATTTGGATATCAGGTGAACTTGATTGTGAATCTGAAGACTGGTCAGATTCAGACTCAGAACTGGCAGCTAAGGTTTCACTACTGCTTGTTTCAGAGTCTCGTAACTCTAAAACTTTTATCAACTTTTCCTTATCTTCGTCTGCAATTTTCAACTTTTAGTAGTATCTTTTACTTTACACTCAGAAGCATAATGACCGAACTTTTGACATTTAAAACATTTAACTTTAGTTTTATCACTATTTTTGGACCGATTCTTCTTTTGACCTTTTGGGGCTTTTGACCAGTTTTTCTTAGGAGAGAATTTTCTTTTCTTGTAAAATTCACGATCATCATTTCGTTGGGAAAATTGGTTCCTACGAGAATAATGTCGATTTTTTCGAAGATGACTAGGCTTTTTTTTCCTGGAGGGAGGAATACTGGCAAGACCATACTGTTCGCAGAAATTGCCTAACTCATACTTGGCAGACTTTCTATCGGACTGTATTTGTTTACCAATTTTAAAATCAATACACATTTTCATTCCGACTTGGTTGATTGTACTTATAATATTTCCATAAGTCAAACTATCCCAATCTATATGACCTTGCTCATTACTTAAGGTTGTGCGTATCTTATGGGCAAACAGATTTGGAAGACCATTAACAAATTTTTCTTTCCAGAATGGTTGATTACTATCATCTCTAAGCATGACTCTAGAAATGAAGACATCTTTATACCATCTGAAATCAGATAATTTAGGGCATCTAAGATTGCTCAACTGATCATGTATCCTAGCGGTGGTATGACTAGGGGTTCCAATGAAATGCTCAATTATCGTATAAAGCAGAGTATTGACTCCGTCTTCTATACCTTGACCTATTTGTTCGTCGAATATAGGGAGGCCGTCTTCATTAAGTTTTACAGCATGAATGATCAAACTTTTTGACTCAGGGGTTAAGTGCTTATCCCACCAATACCTGAGAGTACCAGTAAATCCGGTGACTAACAGGGGTACAATTTCAGACTGTCTGAAACTGTGATTGGTGATATAACTATTAGCAACCATGGACATGTGTTGTAGCTTATTAAAGATTTCTTGCTCAGAAAGACCATCAATGTTCCATTCATACATTTTATCGGAAGAAACCGAGAACTGGGTTTGGAGGTTTCTTTCTTCAAATTGAATGTCTGGAGGAGTTGGTCTAGGGTACCAATTTCTGGTTAAACTGGTAGGGCTTATATGTTTTTCCAATTTTTTGACTCTAGGTTCAACTTGGACTTCTAGGTTTTTGAAAGCACTTTCAATTTTTGAAATGTTACTAATTTCGGAATCTACTGACTCAGGGTCAGACTCAGTGGGGTTTGTAACGGAATCTAGTGTTTTAAGACCAGATTTTTCGGCTTTAATTGGGGTTAACTGTTCTAGCATTTCTTCAATTTTCTTCATTGTTGGTTTGATCTTAAGCGTTGGGCTTGACTGAAGATCCTGGAACTGGACTATTGGTTTTTCAACTTTTGTCTTAGACTTAATTTCTGGGGAATTTATCTTGTCAATTTTTGTCTCAATTGTATCTAACTGTTTTCCTATGACAATTAGACTCTGGTTGGTATAATTGTTTTGCTCAATTATCCTCTTATTTTCATCATCATTTTCATAAGTTTTGAAGGGACTGGCAGGTATGAGAGTATTCCTATGGCTTATAACAATGGTTTCAACTGGGGGATGACTAGCTTCAACTTCTGATCTGTCTATTAATTTCCACTTTTCTTTGGTTAGGGTTTTTAATTCACTAGACATATAACGGCTTTCAATAAAATCAAGGTAGAAAATTTCAACTTTGGTTGACCGCATATAATCTTTCCATTCAGTAAAGATTCTTTGTCGGCTTTCACTATCAGGATAGGCATGGTGATAACTATCTCGTCTATTTTGATTTTCTGGAGACTTAAGATGGGAATTTAAACGTTTCCAATTAATCTCAAATTTCTTATTAAGGGTTCTAAGTTGGTTATCAACTAGGAAATCAGACTGTGTGGGAGACTCAGGTGAATTAGACTTATCTTCTTGGACTGGTGCCTTGCCATAGCAAGGTTGGTTTACCTGAGAGGATTTTCTCAGGGACTCAAGCTTAAAGTCAATCATGGCTTTCTGTAACTCTAGGTCTCGTTCTAGAGTGGAAGATGAGGCTGTAAAAGAGCGCCTAGCAGGGGCATGCCTCTGGGATTGACCAGGGGTCGGTAATTGTTGCAACTGGACATTAGACTTCTTTAGAGGTTGATTATCAAATCGAATTTTTACTGTGCCGTCTAAATACTGTTGGATGTAGTCTAAATTGTTTAGACTACGCTGAATGGGAGCTGGTTGGCTCTCAGTGACTAAGGTCCATTCTTTTGGAAGGGCAACTTCTGACCACTTAATGGTTTGCGGAACTTGGACTCGTGCATCTGGCGTGTGACTCTGTATTAGAACAGTTTGGTCTTTTGGGCTTTTATTAAGGGCTTGAAAGTTCATATTGGTGCCTGTAACCTTATAGTAAATTCTATAGACTAAGGCCAAAGGTTGGGTTCCTGGGAGGACATTATAACCTTCAGTCTTAATATTCAAAGTTAAAGTCTTTAGTATGTGAGGATCACTAAGGCTTACAGTAAAATCTGGATAGCAATCAAAATGAACTGGGCCATTACACAAACTGGACTCAATGACTCCTAAGCAACTGTCGCTAAACTCAGTGAATCTAGCATCTCGTAAACCAAGGAAAATAGAGGCTTTTAACCCTAATCTGGTTAGGGGCTTAACAGCAACTTGAACTAGACCAATGTGCAGGAAGTTGTTTCCATCAGTTTTATGTTTCTTAATAGACTCAAGATTAAGCAACTGACAGGTTTCATGTTCTTTGCTCAAGGCATACACTTGTTCAACTGTTTTGACATGGGTTGTGCTATTAAAACTAGAAGGCAACCAATGTTTCTTATAGATTTTTTGACTCGGGACTTTAGGGATATTCCAATCTCTAAAATCTAATTGTTCTTTGCTACTGGAATCATATTCAAAATGTTCTTCATTAACTATTTCTGGAAGTTGGCTTATACTGGTTTGGGAGCTGCTTGAATTACAAGATTTTGTTCTAAACAAACGACTCATGGTGACTCAAGTGTTTGGGGATGGCTTTTGAGGAAGAAGATAAACAGGGGCTTCTTAAACTGACCGTTTTCTCAACAAGAAACTTAGTAACCTCACTCAATTTTCTGTCTCCTGCCCACCTAACACACCCTACCCTCGGGATTTACTGTTTTCGGAAAAAGGACTCACGGGTCAGACCTTAGAATGAGATCAACAAATGACTCGAAGAAGAAAAAGGAAGAAGAAGAAGAAACTGTAGAACTTCTACTCAGAAGCTTAAACCAGCCACTTGGGCGGGGATGAGTAGCAGACTTAGACAAAAACCGCAACACTTACGGCTCTGATACCAAATAAACACGGAAGCAGAGAATAGCTTATAAAAAGGCGTATTTGTTTACCAATTTTAAAATCAATACACATTTTCATTCCGACTTGGTTGATTGTACTTATAATATTTCCATAAGTCAAACTATCCCAATCTATATGACCTTGCTCATTACTTAAGGTTGTGCGTATCTTATGGGCAAACAGATTTGGAAGACCATTAACAAATTTTTCTTTCCAGAATGGTTGATTACTATCATCTCTAAGCATGACTCTAGAAATGAAGACATCTTTATACCATCTGAAATCAGATAATTTAGGGCATCTAAGATTGCTCAACTGATCATGTATCCTAGCGGTGGTATGACTAGGGGTTCCAATGAAATGCTCAATTATCATATAAAGCAGAGTATTGACTCCGTCTTCTATACCTTGACCTATTTGTTCATCGAATATAGGGAGGCCGTCTTCATTAAGTTTTACAGCATGAATGATCAAACTTTTTGACTCAGGGGTTAAGTGCTTATCCCACCAATACCTGAGAGTACCAGTAAATCCGGTGACTAACAGGGGTACAATTTCAGACTGTCTGAAACTGTGATTGGCACTATATATATATATAGGGAGCAGATCCGTGGCACTATATTTTTTACACAATTTTTGAGTCATTAGATTACTCCACTTTTAATGATTGAGATTAAATCTGAGATGACAAATAGTTTTAATGTTTTAAATAAACAATCATTAATTTTATTTTCTCTCTCATAAAATAAAATAAAATAAATTTCTCTCTCCTCCCTTTTTTCTTGGAAACGTAATCTCTTTACTTGGTAGTATTCTTTTTTTACTTGGTATCAGAAAGAAAAAAAAACCTCTCTCTCTCTCTTTCCTGGGATCAGAAAGAAAAAAAACCTCCATATTTTTTCCCTCTCTCTTTCTCCATTAAGTTGTGGAAGTCCTATTCTTTAGGGACTCGGTTGTTTAGTTGCTAGTTAATAGGAGAGTCCGAGTTGTCATGGAGTCATGGTTAGTGGCTACATGTCATTGTTTAGTCGTGCATTAGTTGTTCCTATTATTTAGCTTAGTTGCTTTGTTATTTTGCTATTTAAGTTGTATTCAATATTCAAGTTAATTAAAGAAGAGAAGTTTAAATTCCACAAATATGTTCTTAATTCTTCACATGTTTCCTTATTTTCAACATGTCATGCTTACATTTCAACAATTGATAGGTACTATAAGAAGTGGAGTACACTTTCAAACTCAGAAATAATAGAAAGAACTTCAAATTCAAAGATTGATGATGCTTTAACAAAAACTTGGAGAGATCCTTGAACTCCTTTGAGACCTACATTGCATCTCTTTGAACCACATTCAAACATTGAAATTTCCTTGTATATCTCCTCTTTCGGGCGAGGAGAAGTGACAACACCAGCAGCAATCGCAGTATAAACAATCATTTTATTTATAACCAAACCGAACTTCAACAAATACTAAGCCGCATACATCTCATCACGTTTTCCATGGGACCCTCTCATGGAGATTATCCTAATGTGTGAAGACAAACAAGTAGGCACAAACGCCGGTGGATGGAAGGGGTTGTTTTCTTTGTTCAACATACGATCAAGGTCTAAGATAAGATATTCTAAATTAGGTGATCGATACATATATTCTATGAGCAATGTCCTGTAACAGGAACGAATGATTAGAATGGGCGTGATAGGAACGGAAGATTAGAATGTAATAGCTAGAAATCATTAGAATGAGAGGTATGGAAAAAATTTAAATTTAAATTCTCCAATATCGCTTGTATAAATAAAATAATTGAAGAAATAACTCTTGCCCAATGGGCGAAAGTGGTATTTTATACCTAAAATTATATGAAAAAAATTGTATATGTAAAGCATATAGCTGACTGGCTATACTCTTTAAATATATTCGGAAAAAACACGAAGCTTGCACTCGTAGAGGACAAAGCTTGCACTGGCAAGACTAGTTTCAATCTCTATGTGATACTGTGGACGGTGGTAAAGACTTCTATTTGCTTGGTTCTGATTTTGAGAGCTATTTAGCGGCTCAGGTAATTGTTTCGATTTACTTGGCAATCTGAACCCAAATCATACATATGCATTTTGAGTTCGGTGTTGTATAACTTACTATGGTGCGTGGGATTTGAATCTATGCGACTACAGGCTACTATTGATAAAGCATTTGTGGATCCAAATAAGTGGACTCATATGAGCATCCTTAGCACAGCTAGGTCGGGTAGATTTAGCAGCGACAGAACAATTTGAGACTATGCAGAGAAGACTTGTTGAATTGAACCATCCAGATTCCCTTATGATGGCTAGCTCACCCTCACCCTCACCCTTATCCACACCCCAATAGCAACATTTTACATATTTGAATGGAAGGTATGGAAAGAATTTAAATTCTCATCTTGTATAAATAAAATAATTGAAGAAATAACTATAGCACAATGTGGTAAAGTGGTATTTTAGGCCTAAACCCTAAAATGATATAACAAAATCGTATATTTAAAGGAATCGCCGCGCAGCTTTACTTTCTAAATACATTCGAATATTTTATACGTATAGCCATTCGGCTATACTGTTTAAATATTAATATATTTGAATATTTTAAGAGAATAGCCACGTGGCTATACTTTTTAAATATATTTGAAACACATGAAGCTTGCACCTCGCAGAGGATAGAGAACAGTCACAGCCATTTTGCCTTTCTATCAACTCAAGCTTCGATTTCTTCGGTTTCGGCTGCTTCATTCTCCGGGTTCAACACTGAAACAAGACTCAACCGCCTAGGAGGCCCACCCATCCGCCTAGCTCCTGCCTAGCTGCCTAGCATCTGCCTAGCCACCTAACCACCCACCTAGGCCAATTTTTCGAACACTGCAATTGACTGAAAGTCTGAAACCCGAAATTGAAAAAAATTTAGCAGCAAATTTGAGCTTGAGATTAAGATTGGGAAGCCGAAGCAGTGAAGCACAAGTCAATTCCATAGAAGAAGAGATCATGAGACTATTAATTCATCTAATTCCATTCCTCTCCCTGTTTCCCGCCTTATTCTATTCTCTCTTGTATATCTCCCAAACGCCATGTTCACCTCACCTCACCACACCAATGACAATGATGACAATTCCTCTCCTCCGCCTTATTCTCTTCTCCATTCGCATTGACGACATGACGCAAAAGAAAAAAATAAAAAGGGTTAATCGTTTTATTAGACCTTGACCCGATTTGCATTTGAGTACCTCAATTTCCAAAATGGTTCCCATGATTCTTTAACTTCACTTTCGTTAGGACAAATGGTCATGCCGTTAATTTTGTTAACTTTTCTGTTAAATGCAGGGACAAAATGGTATTTTTTGTATCAAAATTGATTAAAATATGAATAAAAAATACAAAACTAAAAAATTAAAATTAAACTCTCCCCCCCCCCCCCCCCCCAAATCTCGATTTCTACTCCCCCCAAACTTAATTTTTCTTTTTTTCTTTTTTGTAGGTTTTTTTATTTGATTTTCTTTTATTGTTATTTTAAAGATATGATTTTTTTATTCCTTTTTTTGGTTTTAATATAAAAATACCATTTTGCCTCAGCATTTAACAGAAAAAGTTAACAAAATTGACGGTAGGACCATTTGTCTTGACGAAAATGAAGTTAAAGGACCACGGGAATCATTTAGGAAATTAAGATACTTAAATGCAAATCGAGTCTAAGTTTAGGAACTAATAAAATGATTAACCCAAATAAATAAATTCTCATCTTTCTTCTCCAACCTAGCCAACCCTCACTCCCTCACCATCGTTACCCCAAATCTCCCTCCCCCACCCCGCTCCTCCAGTCCAAACCACTGAACCACGAATCCCTCTCCCCTGCTGTGCACCCAGCCACTCCCTCTCCCTTCCCCCCAATCCTGTCGGCGCTGTCACTTTTGTTCAACAATTTCTCTGACCGGCGATGGTTGAAGATCGGCAACGATGATTAGGAACTGTTTGCTCTTTGTTGTTTTATATTCTAAGATTCAGACACAAATTCCTTCTAATCCTCGTCCTCCCCTGGTTAAGGAATGATCATCAGATGGAATTGATTTGTGAAATCAATGTAATGTTGTTTTTGTGTTTTTAGTTATACTTGGCCTTTAACTGGAGGTTGGGCTAGTTTCTTTTCTCTGTTTGTAATATTTGAAACTACAAAATCTGTTCTGCTATGCGGAAGATGGTATTCTGGATCTCAATAATGCTACTCTCTCTCTCTCTCTCTCTCTCTCTCAAGCGAATACTGCAACCAAATCCAAAGCTGAGGTCGGGATTTTGGGTGAGGGGTGATGGGTTAGTGAATTTCAAGGCGCCGGCTAGGTGTAGGTTGCTGGGGAGTGTGGATGTGGGGTGTGCTAAGAGGATTTAGGGATGATGCTGGGATTTGGTTGTGTTACTGTGATTCTTTATCCTTTTTCTGCAAGTGAGCTCTCAAACTCTGCTCATTTTTTGAATTTCATTGAATTTGGAGAATTGGGATTGTGTTTTTCCTCATGGGTACTAGTTCTACTAGGTACCCATATGGAATTACTTCCCATTACCGTGGAAAGTTTAGGGCTTTTCCTCAATAAGTAGAGTTCGTTGGCTCTAATTTTCCCCTTCATGTGGAATTTTTGAGAAATAATATGTACCCAAGTTTTGTTTCCACCACTCCAAGGTAATCACTAGTGCCTTTATCTTCTCTTTTGTACTTGCTTCAGAAACTGAGGAAAAGAAGAAAAAAAAAGGGCAAACAAACCAAATCTATGCTTTTTGTTTATGGGTTGCAGAATCTGTGCTATGTTCTGTGAAGTTAAAGACCAATTCACTCAATTTGGTATCTTGCAAGTTGGGGTGAGGGGCAATGTGTGGTTGTCACTATATGCTCTGAGATGGAGATGATGCCGGTGGAGTCCTTGTCAAGGACCTTGAAGGCGTCGCAGAGCTGGTGTTGGAAAGGTCGTGAGCTTCTCCTCAACAACTATGGATTTTAGTTGGGCCTGGGTCAAGGGAAGGGGGCGAGGGAGAGGGGGTGGCTGGGCACACGACAGGGGTAGGGGAGGTAGCTGTGTGGGAAGGAGAGAGGGAAAGAGATTTTTTCTTTCTTTTTTTTTTCTTTTTTAAATAATTTTAATATGATTTAAAAATTATTTCTAACATGTACATAATTTTTTATTAGTTTTTTGTCCATTTCATCAAAAAAAAGGGTCCTACTTTTGACACGTCAGCATTTAATAGATTCACTAACAGTTTGGCTAACGGAGGGGGCAAATTGTAGGGTTTCTGCGACGTTGAGTATGTATTGGTAAATGTCCCCAAAATCGGGTATGAACTTGTAAATGACCCTATAGGTTGGGGGGTTTACTGTAGTTTGTCCAAAAATGAATTATACATCTTTAGATTTACATCTTTCCTATTGAAGCAAAAACTACATTTACAATCCCCGGATGTCTAAAGGAGATGTAAAAGTGGCTTTACACCCTCGAGAATACACCCCCCATTAGTTAGAGGTGTTATTACCACCAAGTTCAAGGCCTGCCTCTCTAAGTATAAATTCAGAATCTTCTTCCTTTACACCTTTACCTGCAACAAACTCTCATCCTATGCAGACTAGATCTAAATCTGGGATACACACACCAAAACCTTTTTCCAACTATCATTGTTATAGCACTAGTTTGCCGGATGCTTTAGAGGAGCCTACTAGTTATCGAGTCGCTTCTTATTCCTCAAAATGCACTAAGGCCATGCAAGATGAAATCGATGCTCTTCATATGCAGGGAACTTGGGATTTGGTGCCTCCTCCAGTGAATAAGAATGTGGTAGGTAGTAAGTGGATCTATAAGATAAAGAGAAATTCAAACGAGATTGTAGCCAGGTACAAAGCAAGGTTGGTGACTCAAGGTTTTAGCCAAGAGCCTGGATTTGACTACTCAGAAACTTTTAGTCCAGTAGTGCGCCACTCTACTGTCCGAATTATTTTTAGCTTGGCAGCCATGCATAGGTGGAAGTTAAGGCAATTAGACATTAAAAATGCCTTTCTTCATGGAGATTTGGATGAGGAAGTGTATATGAAACAACCTCAAGGGTTTGAAGATCCCAAGCAGCCTCAATCTGTTTGTAAATTAAGGAAATCTCTGTATGGGTTAAAACAAGCACCAAAAGCATGGAATGCTAAGTTCACAGGATACCTTCCAGCCCTTGGTTTCAAAATGTCTCAATTAGATCCGAGTTTGTTTGTTAAACACACTGGATCAGATGTTCTAGCTTTACTTTTATATGTCGATGATATTATCTTAACAGGTTCAAGTGATGCTCTCATTCAAGAGGTTATTGATGATCTGTCCTCTGTGTTTGAATTGAAAGATCTGGGGTTGTTGACTTACTTCTTAGGTCTACAAATTTCTTATCCCAGCTCAAGTGGTATATTTGTGAATCAGTATAAGTATGCCAAGGAGTTGTTAGCTAAAGCAGGTATGACTCAATGTAAAGCTTGTTCCACTCCATGTAAACCATATTCCCAGGTACTTAGCACATAGGGTGAATTGTTAAAAGATCCAACGTTGTATCGTTGTTTAGTAGGAGCTTTGTAGTACCTTACTTTTACAAGGCCTGATATTGCTTTTGCTGTGAACTCTGTCTGCCAATACATGACAACACCTGCAGATTCTCACTTCTTTCAAGTTAAGCGTATCTTGAGATACCTACAAGGTACTCTGCAATATGGCATCAAATTTTCCCCTAGACCTATGCAACTTAGCGCTTTTAGTGACGCATATTGGGCTGGAGATGCTTCTACACGCAGGTCAACTACTGGCTTTGTAGTATTTCTTGGAAATAATCCAATTTCTTGGCAGTCCAAGAAGTAAGGCTCGGTCTCTCACAGCTCTACGGAAGCCGAGTATCGAGCATTAGCCAATACAGAAGCTGATGTTGTTTGGATTCGTCAAGTGTTGGCTAATATGCATGAGTTTCTGCTTGAGCCTCCTTTACTACACTATGACAATCTCTCTGCCTTAGCTTTGAGCTCAAATCCAGTGTTTCATTCACGAATCAAACACTTAGATATTGATTTCCACTTCATCCGAGAACGTGTCCAGCTTAAAGATTTTCATGTGCAATATATACCAACTGATGATCAAGTTGCTGATGTGTTCACAAAGGGATTACATGGTCCTGTATTCGCAAAGCATTGTATCAATCTTAGACTTCATCGCCCAGCTGAGATTGAGGGGGGATGTTTGGCTAAAGGTTAGTCAGCTAGGAAGGTTATTAGCTGACGTGTCATTATGGTTAGATTGTTTGTATAATCCACGTGATTTCTGCTGTAGTATAAAGTCTGTAATCCCATGTGTATTGGATTGATTCAATGAGAAATACAGAAAACAAAAGTAATATTTTCTCTAAATTCCTCTCTATGAATATTCTAGAACTCTTTATCTTCTTCTTCCTTCAGATGCTCTTACACTAAGATATACAAATTGTAACTCAAGAAAGCCATCATAATGGTTTGCAAAATCAATCCCATTTTCCCTGTCAAAGAAAAAGGAAATCTTTAGCGGTCGAGTTTACTTATTTCTTGTAGATGGGTATGAAGCAAGTTGTTTCTCTCTTAGAGCATCTCTAATGAGGGGGTTGTATAATGAGGTGTATGTTAAATATACACCCTTTGTGATCGGAATCACCTGCAATGGGGATGTGTAAATGAGTGTAAATTTGCATCATCACTATGAGATGCAAATTTAGATACACATGTACATCTTTTTTTACATCCCTTACAAGTGGGACCTACATGAGAAAAGGTGAGAACATGTGGACAAAAGTGGGAAAAAAGTTGTTGAATGAAACCCACTTGCTCGGCTAGAGTAGTTGCTAAATGATGCAATTCTTGTTTTTTTTCAAAAACAGCCAACAGCTTTAGGTCTATTTAAATATTTTTGGATGAAATCAATGATTTTTTTGGATGAAATTATATCTTCTCTGAATTTAAATATTTTTCGATCTATTTGTTTGAAAAAATAAAATGAACCTTATACACACAAAATGAATTTAATAAAGTTAACATAAAATAAAATTTTAACACAAAAACGAATTAAGACAAAAAAAAATCAATTATACATCTTTAGATTTACATCTTCCCCATTGGAGCAAAAACCGTATTTATAACCCCCCAGAGATGTAAAAAGAATGTAAAAGTGGCTTTACACCCCCCAAAAATACACTCTCCCACTGTGGATGCTCTTACTTATAAAAAAAATCATTACCATCAAGTAACTCTTTTTCCTACTTCAAAGGCCAAAGTCATTTCGTTTTTACCAATAAAAAACCTCATATGATTTCATTCTGCATGAATGAAATATCTGGTTTTTGGTTTTTTTTTTTTTTTTTTTTTGTTTTTTTTTTTGTCATTGAACCACTCTTTGGATGTTGATTAAAAAAAAACAAAACAATCACTTTGTGGATAAGTTTCTTGGACTCTCTGATTAAGATGTTTTTCCGGTCTATTTATGACTATTGCTTCTGTTTTTATTTTTACTCTGTATCAATTGATCTATTGCACTGTGCTTACTTTCAATTTGGGTTAAGGGAAAACTACATACGTACGTTTCTTGAACATGTCTGTAATGTTGGATAAATGTGATCTATTGCACTGCGTTTATTGTTGTTGTGATTTGGAGTGCTACTACCATAAGAAGGAGGTCGTTGTTTCCTAGGCGACGTTTGCCATGAAACTATGAAGCACAAGTGTGGGGCAATTTTGTCTTAAGAAGATAGAACTAAGTTCTAGACTTGACTGTATTGGTTTTTCTAAACTGTTCTTTATCCTCATTTTAAGTTATTTTATGCATTTTGTTGATACCAAATATCAGTAAGGCCTATTCAAAAGAGCCCAAAGAGGACAGGCCCAAACTGTTTGAGGAAGTGGTTGGACCCGAGCGAAAAATAGACTACGCTAGCCTTACCTCACGCCTGAGGAGGCCCAATGGAGGTAATGGTAGGCCGGCTATGCCCAACCAAAGCCCACGAGGCCACGACCCAGCACACTAACCCAGGCAACTCTCCCCAGAAGTCCACACATGGGAATAAGAAGCTCTAGAATGGGCCCACGTCATATCACACGGACGCATGATGCCACCTAAAAAGGAAAGGACACATGTTAGTATGTCACCAGTCACATAATAGACTGGTGTCATGTCATCAACATCTCTTGAGTCCCACATCTGAAAAAGACAATTGAGAGGTCTCATCTCCCTATATAAAAGGGAGTACTTTCTACCTAAAAAATGCAGTATGAACTTTCTTCATACTAGAGTACAGTACTTATAGAAAGCCTCATTTCAAAAAGAAAGACTGACTTAGGCATCGGAGGGTGGTTAGTGAATCCATCACCACCCTCTTTTGTGACTCATTCCTGTTTTTATTTCAAGGAGATTGGAGATACCTACGACCACCGTACTTGACCACTCCAAATGCAATAGAGACATACATAAGTGCAACTTCAAGACCACACGTCCATTCTTGAGGAAGGCTTGAATGAGTTTGACGCACTTTGATTGGTGGTGCGAATTCCACACATCAACAAATTTATGAATTTATTAGCATGATTTAAATTTTGATTTTTTTATAATATAACACTTAAATTCCTTATATAGAATTCCACCTTCTCTCTCTCTCTCTCTCTCTCTCTCTCTCTCTCTCTCTCTCTCTCTCTCTCTCTCTCTCTCTATATATATATATATATATATATATATACAATCCCCTTCTATTGAGGGATCCCTCAAATAATTTTATTTGAGGGATGCCCTTTAGGGTACCCTACAATTTTTTTCCCAATGATCCAAACCATCTATTTTTTAGGTCTTTATTCATAGATCATCCTTACAAAAAATTAGATAAATCTGAAACCGTTTCGACATCCAATTGTGTCTTACAAAATCAATGAACACGGTGCTTCAAGAAAGTACTAAAATTTCAATAACTCAATTGAGTGGTCAAATGATATCGGATTCAAGTGAGTTATTAAAATTTTAGTACTTTCTTGAAGCACCGTGTTCATTGATTTTGTATGACACAATTGGATGTCGAAAAGGTTTTCGATTTGTCTAATTTTTTGTAAGGATGATTTATGAATGAAGACCTAAAAGATAGATGGTTTGGATCATTGGAAAAAAAATTATAGGGTACCCTAAAGGGTGTCCCTCAAATAAAATTATTTGAGGGATCCCTCAATAGAAGGGGACTGTATATATATATATATATATTTATTTATTTATTTATTTATTTTTAAATATAATTGATTGTCTAAACTACAAAAGAAAGGTTTGTCACATACATACTATCAAGGCAAGATAATATGGCGCATTGCATTAGTGAAACTTCTGCAATCCTGATTTTCGTGATTGCAACAATGATGATTTTTCCAGGACTTGCATGACATGTTCATGTTGAATATTAGAACTAGCACTCAATTGCGATTAGCTTATGTACAAGAAAACCATAAATATAAGTTTTTGAGTAAAATGAGACATCGCAATTTAGAAAGTAACAAAAGTTCCAAAGGTTTTCAGTCAAATATAGATGATTTACAATTAAATATTATCATTTATCCAATAACTTCATATATAATTCAAACTTGAGTTTTTCTTTAGTTGCACAAGGACCAACAAAGATGGTTTATTAACTTATTTTTTAAATCTAAATTAATTAATTAATTAACCGATAAAACGCATGTGCAAACCATTAAAATCTAAAATGAATGAGATTGAATTAATCTACCGTTTAGTTTGGAGTTATCCTACCAAATCTGTTCTTCACTCTAAATGCGTTTCACATCATCAATAACACTAGACTTATAAAAAGACAAACTTGTTATAGATTCTCCACCATTCTATAGCTTCGTTGGCAACAAAGTATTTTTTTTTAAAATTTACAACATGGCAAGGTTCACTGGTTATCTAACTTCTGCAATCTTGATTTTCGTGACTGCAACAATGATAATTTTGCCAGGACTAGCAACCCTAGCACCCTCCCCATCAAATTTTAAGTTCCTAGAGGAATGCAAATCAAGGCTTCATGCCGAGTGTGGAAAAGAAATATTCGTTACAATAATTAAGGAATGGTTTATTAGTGATAGTTGTTGCATTGAGCTTGTATCAATGGGTCAATCATGCCACATTGCATTGATGAACAAAGCTCTTTCGGGCCCTCTTGCCAAATTAAACAAGTCGGATACTTTGACCAAGAGTGCAGAAATTTGGAGTCAATGTGTTAAGTCCTCAAAATATTTCTCTCATGCAACTTCTCCTTCTTCAGAAGAATAACTAGTCTCTGAATTAATTATGTAATTGATTTCATATAGAAACATACTTAAGAATAAATGAAATCAAAGTTTTGAGATAGAAGCCTTAAATTTGATATGCTTATTCTCTTTTTACAACATATCTTGTCTACAACGTTCATCAATCCTCCACCTCATCACTTAAATTTATTGATTAGTGTTATACATATGTTTTAATGGATGAAATCACTTTCATATATATATATATATTTATCTTCAATTTAAGTTACAAAAAGCAAGGCTCTCCAACAAATGAATGCTTATAGGTCATATTTAAATATTATGATTGTTAGTTCTTAGGGGTTATAGGAAACACTATATCATATATTATGAATTATATTATTTTATGAATCACTTAAACAAGATACATTTCTACTTCTAAATATAATATCCTGCAAAAGGTGGCGATGTGGGTTATAGTAGTTGTTGGTTGCGAAGTTTGTCCGATTTAATTTTGCTTTATTAGTATGTTTCGTTTCCGTTTCCTTTTGGGTTTAGTTTGTATTTTTGTGAAAGTTTATCTAATGAATCTTTCTTTTTTTTTTTTTTTAAAAATATGAGTTTTGAGTAAAAGGACGCTTCACAATTTAGAAAGTAACACAACTTCTGAAGGTTTTCATTAAAATATAGAGGTTTTACAATCAAATATTTTCATTTATCAAACATCTTGATATATAATTAAAACTTGAGTTTTCCTTTTGTTGATATGTGATTATCACACCACTAATAAGAGTGCGTCAAACCCTGATCCATCTGAAAATCAAGCATAAGCCTTGTATGAGGTTATAAAAAAATGAACAGTTCAGATCATGAGTTTACATTGTGGCGTTGTTCCAAACGATTGGTTAGCGCCATATTATCTTACGAATTGGTTTAGAGATTGTGTGCTACTCAATGCGTAGACATTACAAAGGGAATGTTGTTGCATAGACATTGCATTAAATTCCCTCAAATGTTTAGGAAAAAGAAAGGCTATACTGAAGATCGATATGGCCAAGGCCTATGATCTGGTGGAATGGGTATTTTTGTAATGGATGATGCGCATGATGGAATTCCCTGATTGCTTTATCCAGTTGATCATGGGTTGTATTACATCTATTTCTTACTCCCTATTGATTCAAGGGCGTTCGCTGGGTCTCCTCACTCCTACTCAGGGTCTACACCAAGGAGATCCCCTCTCATCCCATTAATTCCTTTTAGTGATTGAGGGCTTTTCATCCTCACTTCAAAAGGCCAATCAGGATTCTCGAGTTTTCGTGGTTTCTATTGCTCCTTTGGCACCTTCCTTAATCACCTATTTTTTGCAAATGACATCCTCTTATTTTGTGATGCTGAAGTTACCCAAATAATGGAGTTGAAGCGCATCTTTAGTCTTTATGAAGCAACCTCGCGGCAGCAAATAAATTTTGCCAGTTTGCTCTCTATTTTAGCCCATCTAACTCTGAATTAGCCCAAGTTCAACTCCAAGCTCTTCTCGGAGTACCGGTAGTTCCATGCCATGAATGATATTTGGGTCTTCCTACTATAGTCGGAAAAAATAAAAAACAATATTCCGAGCTATCAAAGATCGCATTTGGAAGAAGATTTCAGGATAGGAAGGTAAACTTATTTCTAAAGCTGGGAAGAAGGTGCCTATTAAGGCTGTGTCTCAGGCAATGCCAACCTATTCTATGAGTATCTTTCATCTACCAGTTGGCTTATGTTATGAACTTTAGAGTATTTTTGCTCGTTATTGGTGGTAAAAAAGGAATTGAAAAATGTATCCAATGGAAGACCTAGAAGGCTCTGAGCAAGCATAAGACTGAATGAGGTCTCAATTTTCGAGCACTTATCTGTTTTCATCAAGCTTTGCTTGCCAAACAAGGGTGGCATTTTCTGGAATTCCCCAATTCCCTCATTCCTCGGATGCTCAAAGCTTGGTATTTTTCAAATTCTGATTTTCAGCATGCTCAAGGGGGTCTGACACCTTCTTTTACATGGCATTCGATATTATTGGGTCGTGAACTCTTCTCTTGTGGTCTTCGATGGCTTATCGATGATGGCCAACTTGTGAACATCTACACTGATCTGTGGGTACCTTACCATCTTACATTTATTGTTCAATATTCTCCACATCTCCATGTGGATTCCAGAGTCAGTGCTCTCATTACTACTATTGGAATGTTCCTGAGATCTACCGTTTATTCACTTTCTCTGAAGCTGAACTCATCCTATTTATTCCTCTGAGTTGTGACACTAGTGATCGCCATATTTGGCATTTTACTCGTAGTGGTTGGTATACAGTTAAGAGTGGGTATTAGACTGCTTTGGAATTTCAAGCTCAGATGGCCTCTTTGTCTGTGTCTGGGTCTTCCTCTTCCTCCTCTCAACAGTCATGGAAGCATCTATCCTCTATGGAAGCTTAGGGCCTATTTGGTATTTGATTTTAGCCCAATTTTATAAACTCAAAACAGATTTTAAATCCAAAGGCCCAAAAACTTGTTTGATATGCCCATTTTTAAAAAACCAAACCCAAAACAAATTCAAAAAAATCCCTATTATTTAAAAAAAAACAAATGCATTTTTCTTGTTTTTTTTTCTCACATCGTTTGTTGTTGTTGGTTTGTTCGAGCTCACTTCACTGCTGGTTCTCGCTCAAGCTTCAAGCTTCCATAGGAGAAGCTTGAAGCTCTTTTGCTCCCTCTCTATCCATCTCTCTCTTCGTCCTTCTCTCTCTTCGTCCTTCTCTTTCTTTGTCCCTCTCTCTCTCTCTACCTCTCTCCTCCTCGCTCTCATCAGTTCAAACCCTAGAAATTGGGGATTTCCAATATCAAAGGTCACTATGCCTTTTCTATTCCTTTTGTCTTTTGGTTTTCTCGATTGTTTTTGGATAGATGGGTTTTGTTTGTTAGTAATTTGAGTTTCTGCTTAAATTTGATAATGGGTTTCTTTTGTCTGGTAGAGAGAACCACCTTGCTTCTAGATACCAAGGGCTTTCAAGATTGAGAGGTACAAAGACAAAGAAATCTTTGGGTTGAAGATGAAATGGGAGATTCTGATGAATCCAAAGATCTCGACTGTCGTAGCAAGGTTTAACGACAATCATCTCTCTTTCTCCTTTTACAATATGTTTGGTTGCTGAGAACATTTAGGAGAAATGAAGAGAAAGAAACATTTCTTAACAACCACTAATCTAATGGAATATACAATTAGGAGAAATGTATTTGGTTGGTTTATAGCTTCATGCTTAGTTTTATAGCCTGTTTCATACTCAAATTTATTTTTAAATGGAATATTTAGTATCTTGTTCCTTGATTTTATTTGTCGATATTTATATATTAATTTATTTGTACAAGTAACTTGGATGGATATTACGTGTGGCTTTCTTTACAACAATAAATCTATGTTGCTCTATTTTTGTTTGTGGACTAAAGGACTATTCTTTAATTGTGTCATCATCGTTCACTGTGTGATGTTGTTTTTTACATTGATTTCATACATAATAGAGAGATGTCAAACAAGGACCTTAAAAATGAGCTTGATGATAAAGCTAATTGGCCAAAGCCTATTGAAGACCATTTTATTCATCTGTTATATGAAGAGGCAAAAAGGCTTGCAAACCAATACTTTGGATAAGAATGAGTGAGCTGGGATAGAAAAGAGTTTTTTTGATAAGTTTAGGAAAAGATACAACCATGACAAATTGAAGCAAAAATATAACCGATTGCGCAAGATTCACTGTGAGTTTCGAAAGCTCATTTCTCATATCGGGATGGGTTAGGACCCAAACATGAACACTGTTCAAGCATCTGAAGAAGTTTGGGAATCATATCTCAAGGTATGCATATTGTTGTATAATTTGTCTTGTTTTGGTATCTAATACATGTGCATTTTCTAATCTATCTTGTTTTAATTTTACATAAAAACAAGTTTGCAAGCTGTTTTCGTAGCAAATGATGTCCTCATTATGATTTGCTTGGTGTGATCTTCAACAACAACACTGCCTCTAGACAAATGCAATATGCATCTACTAATTTTCCTCCAGATTCTAATGTTACAAAAGAGCTAGAAAATGATTTTCTTACCACTCGCGCACACATAGGTCTTAATAGAGAAATTGGTGCAAGGGGCTTTAGTGAGGGAGATGAAGGAACTAGCAACAAGAACAAGAGTGCTGCTCTATTCCCCCAAAGTGATCTTCCCTCAAGGTCAAAGTCATCTAAAACCACCAAAATGGATGAAGCCATTGAAGCTTGGGCAAAGTCTCTTAATGCCAAGACTGAAGTTTCATTGGCAAGGCTTAAGCGTAAGAGTGAGAAGGAAGTATCCTCTCCACATAGAGAATTGAGCTCCGTTGAGGATTGTATGGAACTATTGGAGACCGTGGAGTGAATGATGACGCTTATGTGAATTCTTTGGATAAGTTTACTAATTTGGATTGGAGGAAGATGTTCATGAAGATGTCAGATCCACGGAGAAGAGTGTGGCTCAATAGCCTACTAAAGTGAACGAGAGTGAATGAGTCTTAAATTATTTAGATTGAATTATTAATTGAGCTTGACACTTATAATGATTAAGTGAATGAGAGTAAAGTTGTCTGTTTTGTTGTTTGACACTTATTTGATTCATGAAACACATGGTCTTCTTCAGAGTCTTCAACTTTTGGAAGACCAATCAAACTGTCTGATTTTGATTCCCATGTTCTTGTTTTGTGACCTTATTGTTCCATAAACTCAAATTTTATGGTTAGCATAGATCTATTATTGTGAATTTGTGATTAATTTATAGTTAGTCTTTAGCCGCCTAGCTGATTCTGATTCTACAATTATGAGTTTAGTGAAGAAGTGAATGATACTTTAGATTAAATTTAGTGAAATATTTTTGGTTCAATGGGATACTGTTTCTTTTTTACTACATTCTTCAACTTTAATCATTGGTTTAGAGTTACTGTTTCTTTTTTTGTTTTTGGTTCAAAGGGATACTTTGATTAAATTTAGTGAAATATTATGTCATGGTTGTTGTTAAGAGATTATTTTTCAGATTGTATAGTTGAGTTAGTGCACTACTGGTCTGCTGGTCTGCTGAAGGATATTTATCTTTGTTTACCGGGAGTTTCACTAAAACACCCAAAATGGGGGTTGAAATTATAAAAAAACCAAAGCACTATTTAAACATATAAACACACCCAAAACCCATCATTACACACACTCAAAACCCATTTATAAACACACCCAAAAAGTTGACTTTGGGGTTGATTTTGGGTGTGTTTCTATGTTTAAATAGTGCTTGGGTTTTTTTATAAATACATGTCTAGGATTGGGCTTATTTATAAATTTCTATTTTTCTTATTCCTTGTTATATTTGTCTTTGTTATAAAGGATGGACTCAAATGAAGTTGACAATAGTCATTCAAATTCTGAAAGTGATTCATCATCTCATTCAAGTTTTGAAAATGATTTATCATCTGATTTGGATGATTCACCTAGAGAGTTGCTTTTAATTACAAAACTAAATGCATATTACTCGCGTTTACATAAAGACCCATGTATGACTTCAGAACTCTCAGGTCGCCAATTTGTGATAGAGTTGTTGAATGGACATCCAGATAGGTTATTTGATTTTGCTAGAATGGATAAGAACACATTTACGAACTTGTGTTCAACATTGAAGGGCTTGGATTTCTTACAAGATGATAGATCATTTTGTGTCGAGGGGTCAGTGTGCATGTTTTTGCATACTATTAGGCATACAACTCATAATAGGATGATTGCTGAGAAATTTCGACATTCTAAAGAAACTGTGTCTAGACAATTTAACGGAATTCTCAAAGCAATACGTCGACTTGGTACTCAGATAATTCAACCTCCAAATTTGGATGTGACACCTCCTAAAATCATGGAGAATCCTAATTACCACCTGTGGTTTAAGATAAATGTGATTAACTTAACTACTTTTTTTTTCTTTTTTCTAATTATATAGTTAAGTAACATGTCATGGTTTAATTGTCAGTTGTTAGGATTGTATTGGTGCTATTGATGGAACACATATCAGTGCATGGGCTCCTACATCAAAACAAATTCCATATCGAAGCAGAAGAGTTAAGGTGACACAAAATATTATGTGTGCATATTCATTTAACATGTTGTTCACATATGTTTACACGGGATGGGAAGGAACGGCTAATGACTCAAAGGTGTTGATGGATGCAATAAGTAGAGAAGGGAACAACTTCTCATTGCCTAAAGAAGGTATGAAATTATTTAAACATATCAACTTACAATATTTTTTTAATAATATATTTAAATGGAGTAAAATACTTATATTAATTGTTCTTAAATAGGAAAATATTATCTTGTTGATTCTGGTTATGCAAATATGCGTGGGTTTCTCGCACCATATCGTGGAGAGTGTTATCACTTGCGTGATTATAAAGGGAAAGGCAAACATCCAAGATGCTTTGGAGTGCTTAAGACTCGCTTTCCTATTATGAAGTTAATGTCAAATTATCCAATTAGGAAATAAAGACATATTCTTGTTGCTTGTTGTACCATGCATAACTTCATTAGAATGCAATCAAGAAATGACATCATATTTCATCAATATCAAGCCAATGATCTTCAAGTGGTAGATGAAGAACACATCCATTTGCATGAGGACAATGCTTATGAAAGGAGTGATGCTAGAGATCACATTGCCAGAGCAATGTGGATGGATTATATTCAGAATCATTAGTTTTATAATTTATTTAGTCTAGAATGTTTTAATTTAATATGTATTATTGAAGATTGAAGACCAATTGAGCTTGTCGATCATATATATATGGTATTAAAATATGGATGTTAAAATAGTATGTTTAATATAATTTTGATAATGTTTATCAAAATATCTTAATTATAAAAAATGAAGAAAAAAATTTGTTTTCAAGAATTCAACGAAACAAGTTTTCAAATTCTAAAGATTCAAAAACAGTTTTCAAGTTGTATACCAAACAACTTTTTGAATCTTAAAAAAGGGATTTGAGAACTCCTTGTTTTTAAGAAAAATAACAGTTTTTGAGTTTCCTACTAAGATAGGATACCAAACAGGCCCTTAAAGTTCCACAAAAAATGCAACATTTCCTCTAGCGTCTCGCCCACAATGCTCTCCCTACTCCCGAGGTGCTTCTTCGATGGAAAATAGTCCAAGTTACTATTTGCTTTTGTTGTATGGATCGGACTAAAATTGTGATGCATGCTCTTCGCGATTGCACGGTCAGTTCTTCTGTTTTGCGCCTAATAAGTTGGGCTCCACTTCTCATCACTTTACCCTGTCATGACACTACAATTTGGTTATTGGCTATATGGGATATCCTCCCTAGCTCACAACATTCTTTGTTTACTATTACTCTATGGTTCTTATGGAATGCCCGAAATGCAGCTTTGTTTTGGTTCTTCTATCTTGCCCCCTGATCAAATAGTTTTTAGTGTAAAGAACTATGATGCTGAGTATCATAAGATTTTATTAATCCATCATAGCCGGTCTTCTTTGCCAATTCCTAATAAAAAGTGGCAATCTCTCCCTCTTGGTCATTTTAAACTCAATGTTGATGGTGCACTTAGCTTGAGTTCTAGTTTACGTGGGGTTGGTGTAGCGGTTAGAGATTCCTACGGTTGTCTTTGTGGGGTAGTAGCGATGCGTGCTCCTAGTGTGCTATCAGTCCTGGCTACTGAGTTGTATGCTCTCAAAATTGGTATTTCTTTTGCTGTGGATGCTTCTCTCACGCCTCTCGTTATTGAGTCCAACTCTTCGACCACCATATATATAATCATTCAAGAACCCCTGTTATGAGGCAGAAGGGGCTCTCATCGAAGATATTCGACAATTCCTCGCTTCGTTCTCCTCTTACTCGGTCCGCTTTGTTCCCCGCACAACTAATGAAGTGGCGGGTCGTCTTGCACGCTTCAATCTTGTTCAAAAGGCCTTGGATTTTTGGTTTTCTGACCCACTTCTTTGGTTACAGGATTGTCTAAATGAGGACTCTCGTGAGTGTACTATTACTTGACTCTCTTCTAATCTCGGCATGTGTGATACTCTATCATTTTCTGGGGCTTTGTCCCATTAGGTTTCCCTTATAGAGGTTTTAACGAGACCACTCTATACATGTTTTATCCTTGTAATATTTTGATTTTCTAATAAAATCTATTATCTTCTGAAGAAAAAATAATAATAGTAACCGTAAAAAAGTGTTTTGAGTGTAAAATATACATGAATGGTTGCATTTTGAAAAGATAAGTTTTGGGATTGAGCGCCAGTAGCACGCTGATTTGGTATACATGGGCGGCACACGGGTCCTTTCAATCCGAACCGACTTATCCACGGCCCACAAACCATGACCAAATAATGAATTAATTAAAAAGCAGTATCTCCCTAACAAAAATATCCCCCGTCCCATTCTTCCTCTGACATTCCAAAACTCGATCTTAAATAGAAACTCTCAACAACCTTTCATCAAAATCAAACACCACCATGCCTCCCTCCTCTGATCCCTACCGCCGCAACCACAATCATGTAATTCCACAGCCACGGCCGCCGCCTCCAAAATCCAATCCAAAGCTTCTCTCTCTCATCATCAAAGCCCTGGTTATGACCTCCATAACCTCCCTCTTCTTCCTCTTCGTCGGCCTCGCCGCCATCGTCCTCTTCCTCTTCCTCGCCGCCGGCGCTCTCCACCGCCGCCGAGCCCAATCCCCCCTCCCCTCATCTGGGTTTTCCTCCGGACACCTCAAGGCCCTTCCCCAGTTCCGCTTCAGAGCCCAGCCCCAATCCCAAATGACGTCGTCCTCGCCGACGCCGACGGACTGCGTCGTTTGCCTGGACGAGTTTCGCGATGGGCAGTGGTGCAGGAAACTCGCTGCGTGCAACCACGTGTTCCATAGGCGGTGCGTGGACACGTGGCTGGTGAAGGTGTCCGCGTGCCCGATTTGCCGTACCCGTGTGCGGTTAGATTCTGGGGACGCGGACACGGTGGTTGGTTTGGATGGAGAAGAAGAGGCCAAGTACGTGTGGAATTTTAATAGGAACAGTAATGATTTGAGGGTGAGGGTTTGGTAGGACTTGCAGTGTAAGTTGTGCATATTTCGTAACATGCTTTAAGTTTAGCCTTTTCCTTAAGTCTTCTCTTTTTCTTTTTACTTTCAGTTTTCTAATGTATAATAGATGACCTGTGTTATTTTCTCTTGTGTTCTGTTTGTTTGCCAAGAAAATTTGATGAAATGGTCCATTGGTTTGTTGGATTATGGAGGAATTTGAGTGAATCAATGGTAAGATAAGATACATTGTTCGACTGGGTTTAACTTGTTTATTATATTGAGAGAAATGGTCTTTGTATTGGAAATTCTCTCAATACCATTCTGAAATAGTGTATGAGGTAAGATGTTTGTGGATGCCTTGTAATCTTTTGTTTGGAGTCTTGCATTCCCACATTTCTGACCTAAGCTTATCGAAACGTGGTTGATGATGCACGGCTTTGGTTTATGATATTGGCATATTCCAAAGGCTCCAAGTTATGATACCCTTCCTTCTTTGTATGTTTTTGTTTTGTTTTGTTTTTTGTCTTTCTCCCCTCTGCTTCTGCTTGGCTTTTACTTTTCACAAAATGCTGTTGTTTAGAAGAGTGCACGGTTCGGGTTGTCCGGTTATTTGGTCGGATCTGACTAATGAACCGACGAGGTTGGTAAGCCAATCTCCAGGACGGGCACGGACCACTTAAAGCCTCTGGTTCATCGAGAAACCGGGTGGTTGACGGGGTACTAGCTAGAAGGGTGAGTGTTGGAACGGATGTGTTTTACATTATCTCTAGTGACACTGTAAAATAACCTTGTGGAGCTTTCAAGGTAACCATCCAACTTTCACATTATTAGTGATAGTTATTAACATGAGACATTTCTAGTACGGTAGTCTAACTGGACGAGAAGGGGTTTCTCACACACACAATTGATGTCATGGAAGTTCGAACGAAGTTTGAACGAGAGACTTTTGGTCTGCAAATCAAGGCCCTTTAGAATTCACATTATTAATTGTGAACTATTTGTACATAATTACCTCCAGCTTTTCTTAGGACGATTATATTTCGATTGGTGCCACAATGATAGGACTTCTAACTCGACGTCGTGAATAAGCATTTTGTTCTTCCCAAAGTAATGTGCCGAAAGTGAAGTTATTTTGTTTCCACTTGAGCTTCATTGTGACGTTATAGGATTGTGTCGCATACTTCCTTTCGAACACTAGTATCTCTGGTGATACTCTTAACAACAGAACCAAGAGGAGCTGTCACAGTAACCATGTAAGTGGTTGGTCCCTTCCCAACGTTGGTTACAATCCTTTGAAACTTTTTTGTAACAACGGATGTGGTATCATTATATGTAAAAAAGAATGATGGAAAATTAAAATCCGACGATGGGTTGGAGCAATTATAGATTTTTGATGATGTGATATTCAAGATTTGACGATGAGTATGATTCAAGGAGCATAATAGATTTACATAATCTTGCACTGTCGCGTTATAAATCAATCCGGGATCAAGTGCTTTATTTGGATTAATGTGACCTGCTCTCATGTCAAGAGGGGAAGCATATTTACAATAGTTCCCATGGGGTTGAATTGGTGAGTGTATTGTCCAAAACATTAGAAGTGGTGATAATGGCAGACTTAATAGAGCTGTAATGCTCCATTCTGGAAGTGCGGCTTTTAGTAGAGCCGCGAGTCCGGCAACATGAGGGCAAGCAATGGATGTTCCCGAAACATTGTATTTACTTTTCAAGGGCTTCAAACCTATTTTTGCCGTTACCTCTTCTGGAATGGATGCTCCCAAGACAAGTGATCCCAGTGCTATTATATCTGGTTTTAAAATGTTCGATGTCATAACAGATTCCATTTGACTACGAATTTCCCCACCATTACAAAAGATGATTCCAACAGGAGCTTCATATAGCAAGTCTGAAGAATTGCAAGTTGCTAGAGTCTTATCATACACCAATGGCAAGTTTTCAAACTGTTTGTACCAAAAATCCTATTTTTGCCTAAAATGGAAGATAATGTTCCATGAACATCAAAATGGCCAAAATATGGCTAGACATGCATTGCTGCAGTCAGTCGGAGTGGGCACAAACTTCAACTTCCAGCTCTCAAATCAAGTTTCATCCTTCATGAAAGTTGTTTATCTCTATGTCTACTGAAACATATCCAAATTTGGGTTTATTCGGACAAATGTGGAGTCCTAAGAGCTGAAAACACCAGATGCACAGAGCCAGCAAAAAGCTTATAGGGCCCAATTCCAATGTTCTAATGAATTTGTTTTCTTCATGAAAGTTTTTCATTAGAATGTCCACTGCAACATATCCAAATTTGGAATCATTTGGATAAATGTGGAATCCTCGCGACATCAAACATCAGAAGCATACTAGCAACAGCGAAAGCTGAAAACAGTGGCAATTCGGGCCTAATTATGACCCAATTCGGGCTAGCTTTCAGTCCTCAAATGAACATTCGTTCTTCATGAAAGTTGTTCATTTGGATGTCTACTACGACATATCCAAATTTGGCATCATTTGCACAGGTATTGAATCTTCAGGGCATTAATCATGATTTCTGTTCGTGACAGCAGTCTGTGACGACCAGTCAGTTGCAACCATGCTAAATCAGATTTTCTATTGCTCAAATGGAATTAAGTTCTTCATGAATGTTGTTCCTACTTATGTGGAGAACAACATATCCGAAATTGGCAGCAATTGGATCAATCTAGCATTCCCAGTTTATTATGCATCAAGGCATGTTAAAAGAAGAAAGTTAGTAGCTGCTAATCAAGTTTCACTTCATCCAATGGAGGGACTTCATCACAAGTGAGTTGATTTAAAGAAGAATAAAATAATGATGGGGTGGATGGAAACCTTTCAATATTCTTTGTGATGAAGAATTTTAAAATAAAGCCAAAACTCATCATACACGTGAAAAGGTCGAAAGAATAGAATAAATAATGAAAGTGGACTTAAAGAATGAATAAATAAATAAGTAAACATGGTGGTCATTATCTCTCCATTTCTTTTTTCTTTTAGTTAGCTACTTTTGGGTGTCACTCACCAATCAATGGCAAGTGAACTAATACTTTGGATTTCTTTAAGTCTAAGAGCATGTCCACCCCAAAAGGCTAAGGTTAAAGCAAAGGTAAGGCAATGGCTGCTACTATTCACGTGAATAGTGGCAGCCTTGCCTTTTTTGGTTCCACCCCAAAAAGGCTAGGGCAAGGGCAAGAAAAAAAAAAGAATATGCAACAAAATATAAACTTGTTATGTATTTATAGGGAAAACATCCATAATTTTTTGGTATTTTTTTATTTTTTATTTTTAAAAAATTAAATTTTTTCCATTTTTTTCCATTTTTTTGAATTTTTTTTTGCTATCTGACAGCACCTTCAGGCTGCTGGTTGCGTGCTGGAGGTCCAAACCCTTCAAAAGGGGCCTCCTGCCCTGGCAAAAGGCCCTGCGCTGGAGGTGCTATAATAGTGACTACTTTTGTCATTTCTCATTAAAGCCACTTAGCTGTCACTCACCAATCAATGGCAAGTGGACTAATACTTTGGATTTCTTTAAGTCTATTAGTGATAATTTCTGTCATTTCTCATCAAAGACACTTAGCAACTTTTTTGGGTTTATTTGTATTTTCAGTAACCCACTCACCAAAATCTAAGGCAAAGGCAAGGCAAGGGCTGCTACTATTCACGTGAATAGTGGCCAGCCTTGCCTTGCCTTTGCCTTGCCAACCCCCTACAAACCCAATACATCCAAACCAGGGGGGCAAGGGGCAAAGGCAAAAAAAAAAAAAAAAAAAAAAAAAAAAAAAAAAAAAAGGCATATGCAAAAATATAAAATTGTTATGTATTTATAGGGAAAGTGAATAAAATTGTTATGTATTTATAAGGAAAACATCCACAATTTTTTGGTATTTTTTTGGATTTTTTGAATTTTTTGTTTTGCTTGCTGACGTCAGTGCCTTCGGGTTGAAGCCCAAGCATGATCAGCCTTTGGGCTTGCCTGGGCTGCTGGTTGCGCGCTGGAGGTCCAAACCCTTCAAAAGGGGCCTCCTGCCCTGGCAAAAGGCCCTGCGCTGGAGGTGCTCTAATAGTGACTACTTCTGTCATTTCTCATCAAAGCCTCTTAGCTGTCACTCATCAATCAATGGCAAGTGGACTAATACTTTGGATTTCTTTAAGTCTATTAGTGACAACTTCTGTCATTTCTCATCAAAGCCTCTTAGCAACTTTTTTGGGCTTACTTGTATTTTCAGTAACCCACTCACCAAAATCTAAGGCAAGGGCTGCTACTATTCACGTGAATAGTGGCAGCCTTGCCTTTTTTGGTTCCACCCCAAAAGGCTAGGGCAAGGGCAAGAAAAAAAAAGAATATGCAACAAAATATAAACTTGTTATGTATTTATAGGAAAAGTGAATAAAATCGTTATGTATTTATAAGGAAAACATCCATCAATCAATGGCAAGTGGACTAATACTTGAACTGTCATCAGCAAAGGAAGGACAACTCAACCAACACAAATCAGACTCAATGTCTATAAACCCAGCTCAAGAGCTTGAAACATGCTTCATTTTTCATTCTTTGAATTCCCAGTTGACAACTCTTGAGGAATTTTCGTTATTTTGCTATGCCAACTCTTGGTATGATTTTTTATTTTTTTTTGGGTACAACATTGAATAAAGAAATCTTCAATCTCCATTTTAATTTCATATATCCAAGTCTGAATAGAGAAATTTTCAGGCTATATTGTTTATGTATTTCCTTTTGCTTTCAAGTTGTCTGAATAGAGAAATATTCCGATAAACTTCTACCATTTCCATTACCGTTCTATTTCAGCTTCTTTCAGTTACCATTTTCGCACTAGATGAATATTGAAGTCCTCTTAATTGAGGCATAGAAAAGAACCTGTATTTGATCAGTTCCCCGCTCAATTCACAATCGATTGATTAAAGTCAATATCGGTGCGCATTTTCTAATCTTACCATTTTCAGTCTGTTGGAGTTTTTCACTACCAATAGTGGCACGCCTTCGCAATCACAACAAGCAAACTCCACGGCCAAACTCCAAGCGCATGGCCGGCAGGTCCATTTCGGGGTAAACACAAACATTGAATCACCAGGAAACATAGACCACCCTGTAATCATGTTGGACTAGTTCGGCCAGGTTCTTGAGTTTCTCGAGTCTGATGCCCGCCCTACTTTGCACTTCCGAATATTCCAATTTTACTTCATTACTTTAAAGTGAGGGCCGCCCTGGATAGAGATTAGAAACTAGAAGGTTTTTAAAATATTACTCTTCAATTTTAACGGAAGATTAAACGGAGCTTACCTTGGGATGACCTTGATAATCGAATTTGAAGGATTGTGACCAGAATGAGGAATTTGGATTCATTCGTGATAAAACGTCATTATCCTAAGTAGATATGTATATATAGATTATCGGAAAAGAACAATGTTGTAAACAAGGGTCGAAAAGGGCGTTTCCGTAAATTCGGCAACTGCATAAGGAACACTCGATAACTTTCCTTAAAACTCCTCACAAACTTCAAAGGGCAGTCAGTGAGAAAGTCGCCCGTCGAGAGAGAATGTCGGAAAGAGACGGCGTCTTCTCTCATGATCAACAATCAACTGCTCTCAAAACCCTGCTCGATTCCCTCAAGATTTTCCTGAGAAACAAACAAACCTTCATTTCCATTTTTGCCCTCACGACCCTCCCACTCTCCTTCCTCCTCTTCTCCCTCTCCCTCTCCTCCCATCCGCTCAAGTCCCACATTTTCCACCTCGAGTCCCTTGCCCGCCTCGCCCCGACCCGATTCGAGGCCCGCCAAGTCTGGAAGGAATCCCGCGATGACGCCGTTTCTCTCCTCCGCATCAAGGCCATCTTCTTCCTCCCCAGCTACGCTCTCTCCCTCCTCGCCTCCGTCACCGCCGTCACCGCCACGTCATCGTCTTTCCATGGAAAACGCCCTGATCTCCGTTCCTCCCTTAACGCCGTTAAGCTCACCTGGAGGAGACCTCTGGTCACCTCCATCTGCATCTACGCGCTCTCGATCGCGTACGCTTTCGTGCCTTGGACTCTGTCGATTGTATTCAACTCGTCGTGGTCCAGATTCTTCATCCTCGTTCTCGGGTCGGGTCTCGACATTTACCTGATGGCGGTTCTGGGCCTCGGGCTCGTCGCGTCGATTTTGGAAGAGAGGTTCGCGTGGGATGCGATCCGGGTCGGGTGGGCGTTGATGGCGGGTAAGAGGTTGTGCGGGTGGGCGTTGTCGGGTTTGTTCGTGTTCTTAACCTGGGTGGTGGCGAGGAAGCTGGAGGAAGTGATGGACGGCCAGGATTTGATGGAGGGATCATCGACGGCGACGCTGACGAGGGTGGTGGTGGGCATAGAGGATAAATTGGGTTGGGTAATTTTGTATGGATTAGTGGTGCTCTGGGGTTACGTAGTTACCACAGTTTTTTACTGCGAGTGTAGGAAACGCCACGTAATTGGTGGTGGTGAAAATGAGAACGTCACGGTTTGAATTTTGTACTTATGTTTTTAGATTTTTTTTACTTCTTTGAGAAATACGTAGTTCTTTTATTTTTTCATTTTTATTTTAATTTGTAATAAGAATTGAAAATAAGAATTGAAAGGGGGCAACCTTTTGTAAATTGGATTCTTCGTCAAGTTGAAGAAGCAGATTAGATTGATTACCAAGTTAATGACATTTTAATTATTTTCCGTGATATTTTGCAATTGATTACCAAGTTAGTGACATTTTAATTATTTTCGTTGAAATATTTTGCATTTAATATAAATGCTGTCCCATATTCATTGTAATTCTTTTTCCGCTTAATCATTTCTATCATCGGTGATGGAGCTAGAAATTTAATTTAGAGGTGATATGGTTTTATGATAATTAATAGACCAACAAAAAAAATATCATGTATGAATGAAAATTCTACTTCAACAAAATTTAATTTAGAGTTGATAGGCTTTTATGATAATTACTCTTACTTGGTTTAAGGAACAACCGCATTTTCTTGATGATAAATTGTTTGAGGAATATAACAAGTAGGTTTTTATAAGCATGTGACTAGGGAGATGAGGGGCGCTTTATCAAGGGCAAGGTTCCCACTCCTGCTTGCAGTTGAGAGAGTTGGTTATTTAATTAGATCCAACAACCAAACCCTTATATGAAGATTATGACATAGCTCATTTCTATAAATAAAAAATTGTTATTTCCAAAAATCAAATAAAACTTTTTTTTTTTTTTTTTTTTTTTTTTTTTTTTTTTTTTTTTTTTAAAAAAATGCTCTAATGAAACTACTCAGATAAGGTTGTTGAAAGACAAGTCAAAATATTATTATTGCTGAAAATTATTTTCTTTTATTTGCACGGAAGATTGAAAACTATGGAAATACTAAATTGTAGTTATCTCCCAACTTCTAAATTATGCGACATTTATTTATTTATTTAATCTCAGCCTCAACTAGGTCTTTCTTATCTTCGGTGGAGGTGGATTCTTTTCTAGAAGATGTAATTAAAAGTATTAGAGTCAAGTGGTACCCCGCGGAAGTCTTCTTCGGCCCACACTCGCGGAAGTTGGGTAGTACCTTCGTCCATGGAATCCTAGCCTGCATCGATTCTTTTTGTTTTTCTCCTTTTAAGCTCTCCACCAATCACTTTCTCATCAATCTCATTGGTCCTTCTCTCTATGCCGCCACTGAAGGAAAGTTATTGTTCTATACAATATGATGGAGAGTGTTAGCATTCGCTAGGGATGAGTGTGCGACGAAATCTCAACCATTAATCATTGTGACTCTTGAATTGGAGTCAACGATGATTAACCGTCAAGATTGCGTCGCATCACACGTTTATTTGCGGCTCGCACTTATGCTCTTCAATATAACTCTTAGAGTTAACAATCATCAATCGTCAAAATTACATTAAGCGTTGTTTGCGACTGACATTAACACTCCTCTTAATATTATTGGAACTTTGTTCGACTCCAATAACCTTTGTAATTCCTTCTTCAACGGCCAAGGCCAGTGCTCATGTTTCACTACATGACTAGTTCGATTCTGTTACCTTGGCTCCTCGGAAGCTGAAGCTGAATAAAGAAAAAGAGGAAATTATATGGGACCACAGTATAATATACAAAAAAGGGCTTTTTGTATAAGAAAAAACGTTATATTATGTGAATTAAATTTTTTTGGGTTTGCCTTTTGTCTCGTTATTTTTGTTTGCCTTCTGGACGTTGTTATTCTTGTTGATTAGCCTTAGTTGTTAACTTGTTACCAATTGTTCAGTCACAAAAGGAAAGTAAAAAACAAATACTTTGTAAAGGTAACCCATCTCTGTCGTTAATCTATAGTTTATAGTTTATTCGCTCAATTATCTCCGCTGATCCTCGTAGTTAGATTAAGTGATGAGATTAGGAGAGAGAATATGACTTATGGCAACAAAAAAAAGGGGAGAAAAATTTGCTACATAGCATAGACCTAATGACCTATCTCTTTCCACAGCACATTTAGAGCCCATTTGATAACTATTTCAGTTTTCAATTTTCAATTTTAGTTTATAGTTTTCAATTTTCAGTTTTAAAAAATTGAAAACTGTTTAAAAATTGTTTGGTAACTTATTTCTGTTTTATGTTTTATGTGAAACTTGGAAATGAAATTTTTACAGGGCCAAGTTGTATCACTTAGTTATATGAAAAGTTGTACTCTTCAAAATTCAAGTGTTGTGTCTATATATATATATAGTTGAAGAATCTAAGTCCCATATCGGATTTTTGACTAAATAAATTATAACATATAATGAATGTTTCTACTATTAATATCACCACAAGACCTTTTGTGATAAACTTATTGGGCTTTGTTAGTGGTTAAGTTGGGGACAATATCGGTGTTGTTAGTAGTGAACCGCTGAACCGTCTCTCTAAAATTTAAAATATATCTCTTTGTTCTTGTTTTTTAGACAGTTATATATCTCTTGAAATTAATTCAAGAGTTGTGTAGAAGTTCAATTCTAGTTATAAACAACTAGTGTAATGGGGCTATGCTGTTGTATCAATGCTTAGACAATAAGTTGTTAATATTGTTGAAGAATACATAAATTCTCACATTGAATACTTAATAAAATAGAAAGTTTTATATAACAAATGGCTCCACTTCTAATAACATCGAGGTTTTCAGTTTAAAACTGTCACTTCCCGAACCCAGGGGTCGGCGAAAATCCCGAGCCCGATGTGTGAGAAAGTAAAATAAAATAAACAGAAGCCGAAACATGGTTTAAAATAACTTCTCTTATAAAAATAGATCCAAAATCTTACAATTTTACAATAAATAAATAAAGCTCTATTACTCTTATCTAATTCAGCCTCAATCGGTTTAGTCCTTCTTTTTCACACTAATTCATTTGAAAAATTAAACAGGGTGAGGGATGAGCAACCACCGCTCAGTGAGTAGATTATGTAATATGCCAGTCAAGCAATGCAGTTTTACACACACTAGAAAATATCATGAAAATATACACTAGTCCAGATCATATCACATCGTCCCTTTATATCTCGGTTATTCTTCATAGCATGTAACCAACCATGTGACCCCTACCAGCCTCACTGCCTTATGTCCCCATGTGGTACATCTATCCCTCGGATACCCCAACATTGAAGTTCTCATGTTCCATGAATAATACATACTTCACAAATATATATATATATAGTGTGAAAGATTGCACCAAATTAGACATGATTTACTTGAAATGGAGAGATATTTGTAAATAGAATAAATCTATGATACTTCATGGTTTTCATATTTTATTACAAAATAAGAACTTTTAGAACACATTACATAAACCACTCACCTCGATAATGAGAGCCCTTAAAATAAATTGGCAAGACAACTCATCTACCTATCTTCATGTACTATATATATCATCCAAACCAAGCTCCAAGAGTTTCATCACCACTCTCTCTCATTCTTTCTCTCTTAGTAGAAGTAGGCAACAAGAAATCCCTCATTGGTTAATACTCTTGGTGGCAACAATATAAGATAACAACAACTTGAGGTTATCTTTAATCTTTGCATGTCCCGCCACCTAGCAAGAATGGTGGCACCATCTCTAGCTACAATACTCTTGATCCAACACCTCATGCTAATGAGTCCACCTCAAGCTTCTTACCAAATATATATTTTAAGCCTTAACTCCTAAGTTTTCAATAAAATATATTATAATTCATGATAAGATAGGTTTATTCAAATACAAATTTATAAAAAAACTCAATCCTAGGCATGTATTTATAAAAAAACCCAAATATTATTTAAACATAGAAACACACCCAAAATCAACCCCAAAGTCAACTTTTTGGGTGTATTTATAAATGGGTTTTGAGTGTGTGTAATGATGGGTTTTGGGTATGTTTCTATGTTTAAATAGTGTTTGAGTTTTTTTATAATTTCAACCTCCATTTTGGGTATTTTAGTGAAACTCCCTTCAAATCTATTACTCACTTAAATATCTACCAAAATATACTAAGATTGATCTCAATGTGCGCACTTCCATGCAAATAATATGGGTTCTTATATATATATATATATATATATATATATATGTCTGTGTGTGAAAACTAATAGTAAAAATTGTACATATATATATTTATATATATAATTAATATAACAATATATATAATATATAAATAAAATGGCAAAATATTAAATCTTCAAACTATATAATTTTATAAATACGGGGTTTCACAAAAACCCCACACCTACTAAACATGTGGTTAAGTTGCGGACAATATCGATGTTGTTAGGAGTGGATCAAGAGTCCATCCATATGAAATCTTAACAAATATCAGATTCTCTAGTTCTCTATATTCACTGCATTACTTCATTTTCTACAACATGTGGGAGCAAATATTCCGGTCTCCAATGACAAGACGCCACGTGGATAAGAATAATATCCCCTAGGTTAATTAATTGAGCCCATTTATTTGGCCAATTAATTAATACTAAAAATAAGAATAATATCTTAAATAAGGGATATTATCTTTATTTAATAAGATAATATCACCAATTTAGATATTATCCCAATTTGGAGATATCATCATCAAATTAGGAGATTTGATTGGGATCAAATCTCCTAATGAACTCAATCTCTACAATTTGGGGAAAGATAATACATGGCTTCATTCAACACTCAAGGTAATCCAATTTCTACCCGAGAAACCCACACACACACACACACACACACACTCTCTCTCTCTCTCTCTCTCTCTCTCTCTCTCTCTTCATTTTTGTCTCTTCACGCGGCTCGAGGCCACCATACACGGCTCATGCCACCCGGTTCTCACCATAGAGAAAACTTCATACCCTTTTTTAGCTAACTTAGGCATTGGTGGGCCTTTGGCCAACACCCCCTAGGTGTGGTCTATTTACTCTAGTCATTTTTACAGGAATCGAGAAAGAAAGAGAATGAAATTCAAAGGTTGAAGGATCTTCAAGCGGATATTCTCCCACAAGAATATTTGCACGAACACAACATAATAATGAAGAAAAATGTGCATTGAGAGAAATAGGGACAAGGCAAAAAGGAGAAAGAGTGGCCAAGGGCAAGGGAATTGGGAGTCAAACGTAGTGGAAGTGAGAGGAATTTGATAGAAATTGAAATGTGTAAGTCCTTGAAGTGCTCCGAATTGAAAACTAGAGGGATAAACTTGATAAAAATCTTTAAACTATGGGGACAAAAATGATAAACCATCAAACTACAAGAACAAGAAATGACTTTCTTTTTTCCTAAGCCTTTTAATCTCTTTGCATTTCATTAGTTGGTCTTCTGACTTGTATGCTGAACTGAACGAGTTGTTTCGTGATTATTTTTTGTGGTAGTGGTTTGGGTGTTGCAGCACAGATAATATTGAAATACCCAAGTCAAGGTCAAGCTCCGTGAGCATGATTCTATCAATGCGTAATGGACGCAGAAAGACAGAGAGGAGGAAGGGTGGAAAAAGGAGGATATATATTTTTAAGCAAACAAAACCACAAATATTTAAGTGCGTGGTTGATATGAAAAGGTTTGACTTGTGCAAGAGAAGCCTTGTACTTCCGACAATTTTTTATTTTTTTTAAAAAAAAAAGTGTATATCCGTGGAAGACTTTTGAGGGAGAGCAAGTCTCCTCCAGAATATATGACATAGAAGTAGACCGAGAGCAAAAGAAGCTCCTCTCTGTTTCATGTTCAGTTTTTTATTCCTCTGCATTCCATTGTTTAATCTTAATGCTTGATAAATTGTGCAGCTAAAGTTTGTGAGTGTGCATAGGTTGAAATAAATATTCCAACAATTTTATGCTGCACGATCTGCTGGACGGCTAAAATTGAAGTTCGACATCAAATTGGGAGAAAAACGACGTACATACATGAAGTAATGCATTGTCTGAGTATAAGTAAAAAAATTCGGATAAAAATAATCTTGTCAGTCGTATACGTTCCTACAAAGTTCCAATGTCGCTAGCAATTGGAGTGCACAAGCCCATCTAAATATGTACATTGAAGACAGCACGTAGTAGGGTTTCAATGTGCACAAGGTTAGGGAGAGAAACCTATTTCTTCTACAAGAACGACTCACCTACCATCGCCCAATACACATATATTGATTTCTCTTGTGTTTGGTATCATGAGTCTGTTGTAAAAAATATAGTTTTTCTCTTTCTGTAAAGCCAAATACAAAAATCTTTATATTATAAATAACGTCTTAAGTTTACATTACGTCATATTTACTTTTCTATATATGTAGCTGGTTAAATCTTGAATTGGCTTGTCCTTCTCACTGTTTTCATTTTTATCCCATTCAAACTAATCTCTAGAAGGTCATATGTGGATTTCTCAAGTGAAATGGGACAACGAAAGAAACACATATAATTAGTAATTGCCGGCCGGGCCGGGTCTATTCTTCTACTGAGCATTTAAGTGGATTGGCTGTGACAAATTTTCTTGGATTTTAACGAATAGCTTACAGGAAAAGAAGAATAGTCAATTTTTGGCTCCTTCGTGCTGACAGGGCCAAATGTGTGGAGTTTTCAATGGAATGGAGAAGACAAAGTCAGAAAATCATAATATAAATAGGCTATTCCTTTGTGCTCCTTTACAATGCAAGAAAATATTAAAAGCTTTGAAGAACATCAAATTTTATCTTTCTTCTTCATGATGGGGTCTTTTATGCTTTTGGAATTGGTGGGAACTTTGATGGAATCGCAGAAACTTTTCTTCAGAAATGTTAAGCTCATGTCTTGCATCTTCCTGCTCACAATTTCTACTAGCTCTGTCCTCTTTTTGAGTAATATGCTGTCCATTAAACCATCAATCACTGATTTTACCCTCAAGGCAAACCTTCTAGCTATGAACATCGGCACCCCTGAATTCGCAAACCTTCTGAATACTTTGAAAGGCGACCTCCGATTATTTGTTGCACTAGAGTGGATTTTTGCTTTCGTATTCTGTTTTTTCTCTTTGTTCTTTGCAACAGCTTCAATCTTAGCATCAGCAGTAACATATTGTGGAAAAGACATGTCTATCAAGGAACTTCTATCAAGGGCCGTGAAATCATTGAAAAGACCGTTTCTTACTTGGTTTTACATAACCCTTCTTCATCTGGGCTATTGTCTATTTCTCATAACCTTTCTGTTTCCTTTGGCGGTGATTTTTGATCTTACGTTCACTACGCCTTCTTTATTATCTATAATCATATTCCTCCTAGCTCTAGTTTTCGAAGCTTATCTAGCTGTTGTTTGGAATTTAGCACTCGTTGTTTCGGTACTCGAGGAAATGTGTGGAATTGAGGCACTTGGGAAGGCTGGACAGCTCATCAAAGGATTGAAGATGCGCGGATTTTTCCTAAATCTTTTGTTTGCTGCACTCTCTCTTCCTGTGTTTTATGGTGTGCACAAGTTTGGCAAAACAGTCATGTCATCAAATGCTGCCATGATTCCATTGCTCCTCCTGAATTCGATATCCTGCCTGATCGGAATGTTTAAGCTCATGGCATACACAGTCCTCTATCACGATTGCAAGGCGACTCATGGAGAAGAACTTGAAATGAAAGGAGGCACTGAATATACTAAAGTGGCCTTTACCCCACTTGTCAGTGCAGATTTACCATGATTAAGGATGTCTGTATTTCTGATATTTTACAGTATTTTGCTTGTTTTGTAACCATATTTTCTGCATCTCCAGCTAGTTTTTATGTATAACATAAATAAAAAAAGAGTTGAAACCATCAAAATAGTGCCTTCTCTTCACATACAGGGTTTTTAATGAGAATCTGCTGAGGCTTGGATAGAAGCATTAAATACAATCTCCAGATGAACCGTCTTGTATCAACCATGTTTTCTATATGCGATAAACTAAGAACAACAAGGTAATTAGAACAAGAGAATCCGTTCCTTCGAAATCTGATGCAATGCTTTTTGGTCTTCTGAAAACAAGAGCAGCAAAGGCTAAAACAAGAGCATCCATTTTTTCAACTTCTAAGCTGGCCATGTAGGGCCTAAAGCATGGACTAGGGGCAATTACAGCCTAAAGCTAACACCGCAGGTTTCAACCTCGATTGCGCATTGACAATTAAGTCAAACAAAATGGATTCACTAATTCTTCATATGAGCATTCTGTCTATTACAGAGGGGAATAAGATATTTGTAATATTTCTTCTTTCTGTTGAAAATGGATTTGTATTGTCCTATTTTCTTGGCATAGTAAGCAACATAGTAATAGAATTTTTATGGCCAACAAACTATCCATATATTGAGAAGGAAATTTTGTCGAGTAGACTTTGTACAGGAGTCTTGTTTGGAGCATAAGATACGTGACGGCGACCACAAGGTTTGACAATGTCGACGGCTTTGGATTTTTTGAGTTGAAACATGAAGGCACAAAGGCTCAAATATTTTTTTTGTCTTTTCTATGACTGTTCAGATAGTTACGGCGGGGAAGCTCACCTAGATGAGAGGAAAAGTACCACTTGTTATGATTTTTACCTTGGTTCAACTTTGTCTTGGATATCTAAGAACATACAACCTTAGCCTTGTCTTCATCATGGTTTATGTGATTTAAAGTATGTGGTTGTTTCTTTTGCTATATTGGAGGACATATGACTGAGGAATCTGCTAGAGGCATCAAATCATCCACAAGAACAGTGACCACGGACGAAAAATCTGCAAGTAATTTTGCAAAGAAAAGAGTAGAACATGAGATAAGAATCAAACATATATCTATAAAGTTTCCTTTTCTTAGGGACCATGTGAAGCAAAACTAAAACAGTTGAATTCGTGTATTGTCACACCGGTCATAGAGCAACTAGCTAACATCTCCACTAAGCCAGTTTATGAGAAATGCCTTGGCATAAAAGCGTTTTGATTTGAAAGGCCATTTTTTAAGAATAAAACAAATCATTGTTATCGCACTTCCACTTAAGTTTAATTTCAAGTTCATTTTACTTTATTGTTCTTATCGCTTTCATTTCGTTATTGCTTTATATATCGCTTTGATTCATTTTATTGCACTTTAGTTCTCGTCTTTACGTTATTTATCTTTCGCACTTTACTTTACGCATTTGTTTTTAAATTATATTTAAGTTTAAGCACCTTTACTTTACGCACTTATTCTTCGTTTCATTACATTTCACCTTCAATCTTCATCTCCACCAACTCCACATCATTTGGTCGCTCATATAAAGCCTTGACCCCGAGGTAGTGAAAGAACCTAGGCCATGAGGAGGTTCCTTGCTCTACCGAATAATCGTTTGGTTAAAGTCAGATCTCGGACGCAACACATCCATCTACTCACATTCCATTCAAGCCCAGATTCGGGGCTTGGTGGTGGCACGCCCCGCACTCAAAAAAGAAGGAGGACCAAAAGTTCCTTCCGTCGGCCTCCCCGGCCGAAAAGAGGGAAATATAATTTGGCACGCCCGGTGGGACACACTCTATGAGCGACCGAAAGGAATGACAACATTCCTATTAGCCGATGAACTACAACGGCTATGATTCTTATGGCTCGAATAGCCAATCCGTCGGCCAACACTATGGCCAATATAATTTTACCCATCAAGATGGGCCTAACAACCAATATAGCTCAAGTAGTCAATTTGGTGGCCAATATAGTGGGCACAACTATGTTGGAGGATTTGGTGACCAATATGATGGGCACAACTATATTGGCAGATATGATCCTATGAACCAAAATGGTTCAAATGATCAAAATAGCTTTGGTGGCCAAACCAATCAAGGTGGCTATAGCGGCCAGTACGATTCTACATATCAATATGCCTTTGATGATTGTGAATATATTATCATTCTTTGTTAACATTCTTCATGTGGTCCCTTATATAAAGCTGCCAAACCATTCTGCTTTGCATAATTCAACCTTCTCTGTTCCTTCCTTTCATTTGTCTTTGAGAAGTATGATAGAAGTGATTTAGTTTCTAAACTTGACGCGAACGTATAATGGAAGAAAATATTGAAGGTTTGAATTTGAAGATTACAAATCTTCTATTGCTAATGTGCTATTGGATATTGTGGGAATTGTAAGTGATGTCCAGAAACTTCTTTCCAGAAATTTCAAACTCATGCCATCAATCACGCTACTCACAACTTTTCTTAATTCTATCCTCACGATCTTTTACAAAATCTGCATCAAAGTAGCACTCAATGATTTGTCCTCCAAGGCAAACTTCCTACAAGTTAATAGTCCCAATAGTCCCACTAGCGGAGAAAAGACTTATTGACCAAGGAACTTGATCTAGGCTTCTGTCTTCTATCTTCTGTCTTCTGTCTTTTGAAAAGGCACAAATTTTCAGGTGTCAATTCATATTTATAATTAATTATAATAGAAGCTTGTGGTCCTCCCTTACCAAAAAGACCTGCCAAAGGAACCAATATACATGTTAGATGCCAACTGATGAAACATGATGAGCTCGGTTGATCTTTCAACATATCTTGGAAGAGGTTATTCCTCACCTCACTTTGTTGCGCTTCAAGTTCCTCCAACCTTCTGCCATAAAATTACAGTTCAAGTGCCATCTAGAATGCTGAAGAAAATGCCAACTGCAACTGGAAAATAATCCAGATAAATGCTACAGACTTTAAATCCTGAAACAAACCACAAAAATAATACATAAAGAACAAGACTCCTGTACATAGTTGATGCTTAATTACAGAACCAAAAATAATCTAGAGTTAATCCACATATTCATGATCTAACTAAAGATTTCTTGGATTAAAAGAAGAATTGAATACCTACAAATGATGCTCCAAATCGCACCTAAAAGATTAAATTGAAAAAAAAAATTGTAACAATACCTAGCATCACCCACATTCATCCCCAAATTACACCCAAACAAAAAATCTTAAAATCAATACGTAGAATCTCTGCCATGGAGGAGAACACACTAGGTCAGCATCTAAATAAACCGATCTTCTGCAAAGAAGAGAAATTCCCTACAAAGCATAAACACATTAGCATTAAAACATTCCTCCACAGATCGTCTTCTCCATCACACCTGAATCTGACATTGCACCTAAGAGAAAATACCAAACAATCACAACACCAAGGTACATACCAAAATACGGACAGCAAGAGACGGGAGAGCATTGGTGCAAGCACCAGAGCAAGAACTGTAGCAAAGGCTCTAAATACACTCCGATAATAGCGCGGTAAAGCTTATGTAGGTAAAAAAGGAAATGTAAGAGTGGTATTCGCATAGACACCGTTTCAAACCAAGGGCACATGTTGTAAATATCTCAAATATGGTCTTTGTTCTTTCTATGTTTCAATAAATAACATTTAGGGGTAAAGAATATGAAATAAAACATGCTTATCAGAATGTCCTTCCAAGTACTTTTAAAAAATATAAATAATATAAATAATAATAAAAAGGGCAAAGGATTACAATGATGAGAGAATTACCCTCTGTTTGGAAGAGAGAAAATAACTCAGAATTTAGCTAAAAGTCAAGAATTTACCAGGAGAAATTAACAATTCCCTTGTTTGGCAACTTAAGCGCGGAATTTAATAAAGCGTGGAAAAAATCGTGAAAATTGGGGCATCAAATTTCCGAGTTTAATTTCTGACCCAAAAAAAAATTTCCTAGTTTAATTTCCACTAAAATATACGTCATTTTACAATTTCTATAGTGTCATTTACAAAATCTGATATACATATAAATCAAATACTAAAATCTTCAATTGCCAGAAATTGAAATGAAAATTTAAATTCCATCATTTTAGAGTTCTATGTAATTTTCAATTCCTTCATCCAAACAAAAGGGTTAGCAAAAATAGAAAAATACGCCATGCATTTTAATCCCAATAGTCTTAAATGCCAAGACAATTTAGGGGGATATGGTAGATATCCAATATCCACAAATACCAGCTATCACTTGAGAGGAGGAGCCTAGACAATGGGGATGTGTGTCAGTTCGAAATCAATACAATTTATCCAATCTGCATTCGATCCAATATAGATTGGATTGTGATTTTCCAATCCAATTAGATAACAATTTTAAATCTAATCCAATCCGATCGAAGTAATATTGAATTGAATTGGATTGGATGATCTGTTTTGATAATAAAGAAAGACAATTACGAAATATGAAATATCTAAGCCAATGCGGGATTACCACAGTGGTTGTGGCCCTCCCCTTCCCACATGTTTGGCACCTAGGATCGAAACCCCATAGTTTCTTTCCTCTCAATGCAACCAAAAACAATATATGAAACATCTAACATTAGGTTGAATCTAATGAAACATATTAATACATGTAAAATGTAAAATATAAATGAAATGCTAGAGAAAATTGTTTTGATTCTATAATATATTAAACATAACTCCATCAAATGACTTCAAAGGTTCATAAATTTTTCAATTACAAATACCTACAAGAGCAACATAAGCATAAAATTAACTAGATTTGTTTGGATTCTCACAAGCAAATCTGTCCTCCGATCTAATCATGTCGCTTTTGGAAATTAGTGATCCGTTCTGATTCGCTAAATCATCGAAATCGATTAAAATTAAATTAAATTGAATTGGATCGGTTGATTTGAACGAATTGAATTGGATCTTGCACATCCCTACTAGAAATATAAAACTACAGAGGAAAATACGAATCGATTCGTGTCCATGATTTGGGTTGGCCTAATTTTGACCGGAACCAACTCTGTCATTAAGCCAACCTCTAGTGTTGACACTTCTACTGAAACACATGCGAGATCCAACAACGTGTGAACGAAAATGTGAACAAGGAGGGATTTTCTGGGAGGATGAGATGAAGATGGACCTACACAGTTTGGTTTGGACTTTGGACACTGCGAATGATATGTCAACCTGGCTTGTGAAAGAAGTGATGGAAAGGAACTCATGGGGCTAGCCCTGAATCACTCTTACACCATTTTGGGGCAATATAATTTTTAAGACTTAAATCAAGCTTTATATATATTTTTTAGAAAATTGAATGCAAAGTGTAAGTGCGTTAAATTTGAATTTGATAGTTTATGTGTTTATGTGACAATTTAACATCTGGTTTAGAGATGCTCTAAGAATTTTAATCATGTCGTATTTATGGCAAAAATGCCGCATTTACTTTTTTATCTATAGGCTTGTCCCTCTCACTATTTTGTTTTTTATCCCATTCAAACTGGTCTCTAGCAGGTCTCGGATTTGAACGAGCTTACAGGAAAGCAAGAATAGTCCCTACGCAATAAACAGATTGTTGAGTGTGGAATGTTTGGTTCCTTCGTGCATAAGGCAAATTTTTTCCTACTTTCTTTGTAAATGTAGTAGGAATAGAATTGACCCAAGCCACAGTATAAGTAGACTATGCCTTGTGCTCTTTTGCAATGCAAGAGAAGAAGCTTTGAAGAATACCAATCTTTTTCCTTTTTATTTTTTCATAATGGAGTCTTTTATGCTTTTGGAACTTTTGGGAACTCTATGGGAAGCCCAGAAACTTTTCTTCCGAAATGTGAAGCTCATGTTCTCCATCTTCCTACTCATAATTTCTCTTAGCTTTATTCTCTTCATGAGTAATATGTTCTCCATCAAACAACTAATCACTGATTTTGCCCACGAGACAAGCCTCGTACCAGCTATGGATGCGGGTACGTACCCCTGAATTCGCAAACCTTCTGAATACTTTGAAAGACCACCTCCGGTTATTTGCTAGACTAGAATGGATTTTCATTTTCACATTCTGTTTTGCCTGGTTGTTCTTTGCAACAGCTTCAATCTCAGCATCAGCAGTAACATATTGTGGAAAAGACTTGTCTATCTAGGAACTTTTATCAACGGCTGTGAAATCATTAAAAAGGCTATTTCTTACTTGGTTTTACATAACCCTGCTTCATCTGGGCTATTGTCTATTTTTTATAGCATTTCTAGTTCCTTCCTTGCTGATTTTTGATCTTACATTCACTACGGTCGCTTTCTCTATAACCGTATTCCTTCTAGCTCTAGTTTTCCAAGCTTATCTAGCTGTTGTTTGGAACTTAGCACTTGTTTCAGTACTCGAAAAAATATGTGGGATCGAGGCACTTGGTGTTGAGAGTTAAGCTGCATACTAGTTTTGAATCAAGCTGCAGATGTTAATCCTGCAGATTGACAATGAATAGGATGATGAAATCGAAGGAACTGAAGAACTTTCCTTTTATAGTAATAGCTGTTATAGGATATGTCCAACAGCTAGTTTTCTTACTATTTTAGGAAATTTTACAGCTGTCATTCTTAGCTGTCTTAGTCCTTTATGCTGTAACAATTTCTATCCTAGGTGTAAGAATCGTAGCCTCCAATGACCTTGAATGGCTGGAGATGAGTCCTTGTATCCTAGTTTTTAGGATTTGTTTTTGGCAGCTTGTGTCATGCTTATATTGTGTTTTTTTGGCTCTGATGCAATAGAAGACATACAGACAAAAAGCATTCTCATTCTCTCTGAGTTTTCTCTCCTCTGCATACGTTGCATATACTGGTTCTATTGGTTTCTGTGAATCAGGCACTAAAACCAGCAAACAAAATACCAAATTCTAACACTTGGGAAGGCTGAACAGCTTATCAAAGGATCAAGCGGCACGGATTTTCCCTAAATATTTTGTTTGGAGCACTCTCTCTTTCTGTGTTCTGTGGTGTCCTTATGTCAGAAAATGCAGCCATGATTCCATTGCTCCTCTTGAATTCCATGTACTGCCTGATCGAGATGTTTAAGCTAACGACATACACAGTCCTCTATCATGAGTGCAAGGAGACTCATGGAGAAGAGCTTGAAATGCAAGAAGGCACTAAATATACTAAAGTGGCTTTTACCCCACTTATCAGTGCAGATGCAACATGATGAAGGATGTCTGTATTTCTAATATTTTAAAGTTCTTGCTTGTATTGTAATCATATTTTCTGCAGCTCTAGCTAATTTATATACATAAAGTTAATAATTTTATTGCCTGCTAAATTCTAATAATTTACATATACAACATCTGTTATTTAGGCCTGAAACACTTCGGGGTACAAGGATAGGAATAAGTCTCCTTGGTGCTATATTGGCAAGTAAAAAATGAGTTGAAACCGTCAAAATAATGCCTTCTCATCAGGCTCTTGAATAGAAGTAGTCAGTCCAGTAATTGCAATCCTTAGCATGGTTGATGTTTTTTTTCCTTATTAATTGTACCCTGCAACTTTGTTCTAACAGATGAACCTTGATGTATCAACCGTGACGGTGCAAACCTATCATGAATCAAACATACGATAAACCATGAAGCAAGGTGATTAGAACAAGAGAATATGTTCCTTTGAAATCTGATGCAATACTTTTTTGTCTTCTTAAAACAAGAGCAGCAAGGTTAAAAACAATAGCATCCATTTCTTTTGAACGTCTAAGCTGGCCTTGTATGGATTACAGGCTTGTACGGACAATTACCTCCAACAAAATGGATTCACATTCTGTCTACCTGTGGAAGAGGGCAATAAGGGTGAATTTCTAATAATTTATCTTGATGTTGATGATCTGCTACAAAAGGAAATAGTGAAGAACTGTTTGCATAATTCAAGCAACCAGATTTTGATATGGCTGAAAATTGACTGGTATTGTCCTATTAGAAATGCATGAAAGAGACCTTCGGAAACATCAAGATGATCAAGATCATGGACAATAGTTTAATATTGTCAACACCCCCGTTTTCTCTGCGCAACAAACAAATCTGTAGAACATGACATAAGAATCAAACATATAATATATCGACACAAAGTTTCCTCTTTTCAGGGACCATGTGAAGCAAAATTAAAACGTTTGTCAAGCCATAGAGCAAGTGGCTAACATCTCTGCTAAGCCAATTTAAAAGAAATGCTTCGGCCTAAAACCATTTTAATTTGAGGGGCAACGTTCGAAAGATAAAAACTAATCAAAAGCTTTGATGATTGTGACATGTATTATTATTATTTTTCACACAGTTGTACATTGTTTTCACTCTCCCCTTGTATTCACCACCATTTTATTAATTTCCTTCTTCATTAGTCTCTCCTATATAAAGCTGCCAAACCATTCTGTTGTGCATCAAGTTCTGGAAATTAAATCTTCTCTGCTCCTTCCTTTTCAATGTTTCTTTGAGAGTGTGATAGAAGTGAGTGTTAGTTTTCAAACTTGACACAAACCTACAATGGTAGGAAATATTGGTTTGAAGAATATACATCTTCCATTCCTAATGGGGTTTCATATGCTTCTGGATTTTCTGAGAATGGTAAGGGACGTCTCGAAACTTTTTCCCAAAAATTTGAAGCTCATGTCTTCCGTCACACTGCTTGTAATTTTTCTTGATTCTATCCTCATGGTTTTTTTTAAAATCTGCATCAAAGTACTTTCCACCAAAGCAAAGAGTCTACAAGTTAATAATACCACCACTAGCGCCGAATTGACCAACCTTCTGTTTACTATGACAGATAACCTCCGGTTATATGCTGGACTAGCGTTTATTTTCTTTTGTGCGTTCTCTTTTATCTCGTTATTCTTCGTAACAGCTTCAATCATAGGATCTGCAGTAACGTACTGCAGAAAAGACTTATCTACCAAGGAACTTCTATTACGGGCAGTGAAATCGATGAAGAGAACGGTTGTCAGTTGGTTATACATAAAGCTGCTTGATCTAGGCTATTGTCTTCTAGTAGCACTTCTGCTTCTTTTACTAGTGCTGATTTTCAATATTACATTCACTATACTGGCTTTCTCTATGATCTTATTGGTTGTAGCTCTATTTTTCCGAACTTATCTAGATGTTGTCTGGAGTTTAGCCCTCGTTGTTTCGGTACTGGAAGACATATGTGGCATTGAGGCTCTTGGAAAAGCTGCACGCCTTGTCAAGGGATCAAAGCTACGTGGGTTTTTTCTGAATCTTTTTGTAGCATTCTCTATGTCTATGTTCAGTGGTTTGGTGACGATTGGGACTGTAGCCTTTCCAGAGAATGCAAGAATGGTTCCATCTCTCTTCTCATATTCTATAACCTGCCTGATCACCATGTTTTTATACATGTCATACACAGTCCTCTACTATGAGTGCAAGAAGACTCATGGAGAAGAGGTTGAAAGGAAACCAAGCACGGAATATACTAAAGTGGCCTTTACCGAGTCCACTCCACTTCTCTGTGCAGATGCACCATGACGAAGGGATGTCTGTTTTTCAATATTTTACGGTCTTTTACTTGTATTGTACCCACATAATTCCCTTGAAGGAAAATATTTCCAATAATAATCAAATGGTGAAACAATTTCGGATTTGACTATTTTTTTTGTAATGGTGATTTTTGAATGATGACTTCAAAGTTGAATGGTTCGGATCATATGATGACATTATAGAGTAGGCCAAACAAGCAGTTAGCGTCATATTAACTTACTAACCGGCTAGCACTTGAGGGCTCTCGTATATATATAGTAAGTAATTTCAGATGTATACCATATATATGTTGTTTAGGCCTGTAAAAGTTTTAGATGCAACCTAGGCTCCAATTGGCACTGATTGGTGACTAGAGTAAAGGCATGAGAATATATGTTGAGGCTTGACGAAGTACTCTCTGCAACTCTTGTATATGATGAACTATCATGTACCATGCCGATACAAACATATAATTCAATTAACCTTTGTAGACGGCAAAGGGTTTTTGCAACATTGAAAAGTGAAAACTAATGTTATGGGATATTTTACCTTCATACCTGATGTTCCATCAGCTGTCGAAATCGACTTTGAGTTTAAATCTGGATGTTCGCGCTTTTAACCGGGTAAAAGCAACGGTAGCTGACCAAGTTGGTCAATGTTTCTTGTTAAAAATTGGTTCTGTCCGATGGGCTTTTGGGCCTTGGACATACCATGGTTGGGTTGTAGCCATCTAAGCTGGCTTTGACGGTTGGGCTTTTAGTCAACTGGCCATGAAATTGGCTCAACCTTGCACTTCAATTTAAAAGTTTTTCTTTTTCGCACCCCAGGTTTTTATTTTGAGGGATTTTCGCAAGGAGAAAGTTAAGGGGTAAAAGTGAAAAATTACTCTTTAAAAAAATTAAAATTGTGAATATAAATTTTCTTTTTTGATCAAATTGTGAATATCTAAACCGAAATCGGTAGAGAAGAAAAGAACACGTAAGAAAGAGCTGAAGATGTCGTCCACATCTCTGCTACCTATCAATGGAGGCCACCTTCTCTTCACTCAAGGCTCATCCTTTCCCAATTACCATCCTTCTGCAACTCTCTACAAGTAAGTCCCATCCTCTATCTTCCCAAACCATTTCTCTTTTCACTCCAATTCTCAGATTTTCTTCACCTCTCTGCTCTCTGCCGGGTGATTTCTTGTAAAAGAAAATATTAAACTTTTTTGTTTTAAGGATTAAACGCACCAACCCATTTCTATATTTGCTCTAGTATGTTGAATAATCTTCTCGTTTCTTAATTTCTATTCACTTTATGTTTGGCTGTTGAGAAAATGAAAAAACGAAAGAGAAGAACTTTAATCTGTGTGGAGCTTGCAATCCTTAATCTCAAATACCCATTTTACCATTTACGGCTAGCACGTAGATTTATGTATTATTTGGAGATTTTTTTTGCTACTGGATAATGTTTCTTTTTCTTCTACTTGTTTGCTGAAGAAATCGTTGGGAAAAGAACATAAAGAAAATGAAAATTTAAACTTTCATCAGCCGCAAATTCGGGCGTCAAAGAACTTAACCATATAAAGAAAACAGAAAATCTGTCTTCCTTTTCTTTTTTCATGACATCAAACAATGGTTGTTTTTTTTTTTTCTGTTTAAGGATTTTTTATTAGTCCCAGACTGTACTATCTTTTCCTGTGATTTAAGTTTATCACATTTAGAAAAATTGGGCGGACTTGCAAGAGTGTGGTGTTTAGTGAAAATGCATTAATCCGAGTGTTTGAGTGGGTTTCTGAGTTTAATAGTAGTGCACTTTAGAGATGCATTAGTCCAAGTGTTTTCCTGTGTTTACAGCCTTCTTTGTTAACAATAATATGAGAAAGAGAGAGAAGGAGAGGGAGTGATAACGAGGGAGGGAGGAGTTACCATGAAGTTGAAAGATTACACTTTGCAGGCTCTTTTGGTTCTTTTGGGGGAGTTTTTGAATCTTTTTCTAGCATTTTTAGTGGTGAAAGAGTGTCAAAGAAAAGTAAAGAAATTTCTATGCATTATGCAATTAATGACTTTTGACTTCACTTGATGTGGCTTGGGACGAGCACTATATTCTGTAGTGATACATGGATCCCCAGTGAAGAATGTAAATATGAACACAAATTGGATAGAGTATAAGATGGTCTTCTCCATCACTGGATGCCCATCTGTCCTAGAACTCTCAGTTAGTGTAGTTATCTGTTCACTGATGGTTCTTATATGATTGAGGATTTTAAGGCTAAATTTCTTAGCTTGTTTCTCACTTACAATATTTTAGATTTTTATTTTTTCTATTTTATTTTTTACAGGTGGGGATGGAGAAGACAACAAGGTGGAAATGTAGTTGCTTACAGAACCAATGGCCATGCTCTTCAAATTTTGTCCAATCCTAATGTATGCATCAACTCAAGGATTCCACATGTATAACACCAATATATTTGGTTTGAATATGGTCAAAGATTATTTAGGTATGTAGTTGGTGGTTTAATCAATGAGTGTTGAGATAGCAGGATGTCTAGATTCTAGATATAGATGCTTCATAGTTAATTGCTTGGTTACTTAATTATGCATGAAACCATCAGTTTGTCAAACTTTCATATCAAGTAGTGCAGACAAAAGCCCCAGTAGGAAAATATTTGCTCAGAAGGTAATATTGATTGCATTTGGGTTGGGGTTTAAGACTTTAAGTGAAATTCCATCTTTCACAGTTGTACTGCTGCCTGATGCAGATACTTAAATTCCTCTTCTCCTTTGAGTGTTCTAATTTGTTCAAAAAGTAATCTCTAGAAATTAAATTAAAGTGCAATCATCAAGATAACCAAAGTACTGCATTTCACCAATTCTTCGTTCATTCATCAGGAATACACAATGTGCTTGCTATACCTCCTTAAAAGTTGAGCAGGTTCCAACAAGGATGTTCATTCTTGTTCAATACAATTGGTAATTCATCTCCTGAATATAAGTAATCAATTTCTGTTTAGTGGCTCAAGCTGCAAATAAGGATGTTGAGTTGATGTAGTCTGTCTATGCCTTACTATATAATAGCTTAGTATTTTCAGAATCTTAGCAAAATTCACATCCAAAGTCATTTAGAAGTCAATCAAGTTGCATCTTTCAATTTTCATTTGATGTGCAGTTGACAACCTTATCGTTTTCTTTTTTTGTCAATGGTTGACCTTACCACATGATCCAATTGAAGCTAAGTGCGGAAAAATTGGTTTTTCGTGTTACATTTCTTCTTTCTATTGCTAATTAACGTAAGAAAAAGGAAATTCATGCTTTTTTTTTTGTCGTTTTCTGATGCATGATTTGTGTTTTGTTTTGCTACAGGTCTCTTCAAAGAAAAGAGACTCAAGTAATGAAGTGATCATGGTTGATCCTTTGGAAGCCAAGCGGTTGGCTGCCAAGCAAATGGAAGAAATCAAAGCAAAAGAGAAGTACAAGGTTAAAGAATTGCATGCATTGTTAAGATAACGTGTATGAAAATGACTTGTCTGACAAACTTCAGTATCCTCAGTTATTAGTTGACAAATTGCTGCTTTTACTTTGATTGGAACTAATATTAAAACAGCTCTGAATTGAATTTCTTACCCATATTCTTCATGTATCTATGTAAATATTTCAGTCTTCTCTAGCCTAGGTAATATTGATTTCTTTTAAAACAAGAGTTGGTTCCTTTTCGACAAAAAAAATAAATAAAAAGTTGGTTCCTTGATGAGGCCCCAATCCTTGTTTTCGTTCTTGTTTATTTTCCTTTTATATCACAAAATGCAAGATAACTGGGGTCAGTTGATGTCACAGCTCAATCTTACTTATTACCCATCATACATAGTTAATTTTTTTTTTTTTTTTTTTTCTTTCCTAAAAGTAATGCTGTGATTACAGAGAAAACGTCAAATAGAAGCAATTAATGGTGCATGGGCAATGATTGGTCTTACTGCAGGCTTGGTTATTGAAGCTCAAACTGGAAAAAGCATTCTGGACCAGGTTAAGCTACTTTACTGGCTTTTCTGTGCACATCTACATTGTGATTTCACACGCACACACCAGTTCATTGGTTGATAACTTAGGCTCTGCCTGCTCACCGGACATCATCTATTGTGTGATTTGATTGAAATCTTTTCTCTTCAGCTGGTTGGCTACTGGAATGCTATTGTCAACATCTTCATGCCACAGTGATCATTTGAGTGATGGTTGAAGAATTGCAGATTCATTCTTGTATCATTTGATCTTTTAAATAAGGGTTGCATATTGTAATATATTTATGTACCATATATGTTGTAATTGCACCACAGGCTCTGTGCTACTAATCGGTTTCTAATTCACTGCGGCATTCTTTTCACTTGAGCTACATTGGTGTAGAAGAATTCAAGATTTTTATATTGAAATAGTGGAGATTGTTGTTATGGTTGGTTTTATGCATTTTATGAAATCAAAATGTGAAGATATAACATTGTAAAAGTGATCGAGTCCATCTTTAAAGTAGAAGCTGGGAAGCATTGCTGAATGCTTCTCAATTCCCTTCTATGTGGAGCAGACCAGGGTTAGATATGAGAAAGGTGCACTGGGTGTGTAAAATGCTAGGATAAAGTGTATTGGACTTATTTTCTTTTCCTTCATTCTAAACTACTCTAATCTACGGGAGGACAATTCGAACAACTTTGGTGCAAGGGCAAACTGCACTGGCCAACTGGATAAATATGTCTAGGTCAGAAGTTACATTTGAGAGGACACATGCAATGGTAACTTTAAGTAGTTTTATTTTTATTTCTTTAAGAATGTTAGTGTTTTTTTTTTTTGTTCACAATAAAATTATTGAGAGAATTCTCGCTGAATTACTAAATTCCGAATATCGTACATAAATATACAAGCCATAGCAAAGGGATAACCAAATGTAAGGCTGAGTTTGAGAATGGCTATAACATCTACTGCAAAATTAGCTTCGCGAAATATGTGCCGGACTTGTTGAACTTGAGCCTCTTGAAGAAGATGTTTGATATCCTGAAAGAGAAAATGATGTGCCAAGCTATGATCTTGTTGGAGAAAACGAATTAGAATCTGAGAATCTCCTTCAACGATCAAATTTGCAAAACCAAGTCAGCCTCACGAAAAATATTCTTATATTTTCATTTTACCAATGCAATTTCCAGATATACCTTCAATTTTATTTAACACTTTAAAACTTCAAATTACTTGTTTTTTAAGTACAAGCAATACTCTAAACTACATGGGAGAGGGTTTCTCGCGCACACACAATCATGGTGTCATGGGGCATCAAACCTGAAATCATTAGTCTGCAAGTCAAAGCCCTTTTCAATTGGCACGATTAAATTTTTCGAGTCATTTCCGATACAACCTGATACACGACTCGAAACCTGCACAAAAAACTAGCGGGGCAACCCAAACAATTAAAATTTTAGGCTCATTTTCGAGTCAACCTGCCATGAGCAGTTTAATAAACGGGTGAGTTTCGAGTCAACCCACTAAAATACCTATGTAATCCGTTTATTAAAAGGGTCTTGTCATGGATTGTGTCAATCCTTGTAATACTCACCAACCCACCAACATGTTTCTTTGTTTCTTCTTCATTTTCTTCATTTTTCTCTTTTTTATTATTTTTTATTATTTATCTTTCTCAATTTTCATACATATATAGAGACAAAATGTAATCACTATTTTAATATAATAAAAAGTAAAAAATTTGCAAACTGCAATTACTTGATTAAATTATCAAAATTCAGATTTTTTATTCGTTTTTTAATGACCTTGTAAATTTGAGATGTGAATCTTCGTTGGTTTTTTGTATTCTTTTTGTATTTGTTTTTACTTATTGCCGAATACTCCAGTATGCAAATGATTCTCGTATGTGCCATTCAAGTTATTCTTTCTTTTTATTCGTTCATAATTCTGAAAAAAAAAAACATAAGAAACTTTTTTTTGTCTACATTTTTAGCTTGATAGTTACTAGTTGCTACGACCTTTTTACCCCCAAAAAAATTTACTAATTGTTATCACTTTTTTTTTCTCTACATTTTTATCATGTTTAACACGGTCCGAATTTCCGAAATCGAAAAGTTTATTAAATAGGTCGGGTTTGAGTTTAGCATTCTTGACACGTTTATTATAGACCTAGTTGGCAACTTCAAATTACTTTTTTGCCATTAATAATTGAGAATAAATTTGGAAATTGCATTGAAGTTTATGTGAATAAAAGAACAAAATATAAAGGAGTGCATAATGGATAAGGCTGAGACACATTGTTAGGTAAATGGCGAAGTCAACATACTACATCATGATTTGAGCCTATGGGCCTCACTAGGTGGTAGCTTTCATGTTTAAGGCAATTGGTCCTGGCCCTCCTGGATATGGAGTACAAAACCCAACTGTGTCCCCTTATATTGCCTTCGTCAAACTAGGGTTTCCAAGAAAGTTAGGGTTCAAATTATAAATGCTGTGTCTGGTAAGAAAGAAGAAAATATTTATGCTAGAGAAGATAAATTGCAAGTTGTAAAATGTCGTTTTATGCAATTTAGTATGTCCAAAAAAATTGAAATGTCATGACCTAACACAAGGAATTGTGAAAACGTGTATAAAATTTCAATATTATTTTCCCAAAAACAAAAGAGAACACTTATGTTAATTGCTCTTTTGGGACTCTTTCTTTGTGTGCATTGCAAGGCTTCATAAAACATCAACCACTTTTCACCCATCCAAAACTAATTGCTTTAACTGCAATCACGATGGTTGAAAACTCAAAATTAATAAATTAAATTGGCAAGACTTGAATTAGGGTTTAAGGGGTAAAATCTCTTTTTCTTCCATTTGTTTAGTGCACTACTGTATTATCCATTGCAAACTTGAAGTAATTTTCCCCATTGCAAATCTGAGACCAACGAGTGCTCTCATGTTCGAATTTTCATGACACTTTAATAGTATGTGTGAGAAAATAACTGATCCCGCTTGTGTAAAATAAAACTTTTCAAAGTAATTGACTTTTATTAGTGGCCTGCAGAGTACCTAACTTGCCAGAGACAACCAATAGGAAGATAAATACTATTTATTCTTGTAACAAAACCTACAGTTGGTCATTATGTAGCCACATATTTCAAATCAAACCCTAAGAAATATAGACTGCCGACTTGGTGTCATTATTTGGCAATTATGTCAAAGTTCATATTAATATTCTTGGTAAAAGAATAGAATATATAGTTAAATCGCTAGGTCAGCTTCCTAGAAAAATTAGTGCATTGCTCAATCAAACTCAACAAAGATAGGATTAGAATTTACGCAAGTCTATGTAAATTGAGAAGAAAAGGTAAACTTTATGTAGAAATAGTCCAATCCATATGACCACTTTGATTGGCTGCTTGGTATCTTCCCCTTTGATTGTTCCATATATTTGATGATGGGTTGGTGTAATTGACCAAGAGTTTACCACAACTTCATACTAATGGATATTTAATCAAATGAAGGAAATAATAAATAAGATGAAATTTCTCATAAATTACCTTTATATATATAATAGATTAATTCACTCAACCACGTAAGCCTCTTTGGCGTGATTTATGAATGCAATCTCCCTTTCGTTTGTCAAAAAGAAAAAACCAAGTAAGCCTCTTCATCCATATAAATTTGGTCACTAATTAATTAGCCCCAAAAACTGAGCATTGAGAAGATATTAATATAAAGGACAAAAAACCTCTCTTCCTACTCCTTTCCACTGCTGCTTAATTTGGTATTGAGTGGCAATGGAAGGCAATGACCTTGTTGATGGCATGGCCTTTCAAGAACACAAGATGGGAAATTAGAAAATAAAGTCTTAAACATTTTTTCCATGCTCCTTTGTCACATCAACACCTTAATTTTAGGCCAATCATCAACCCTAAAAAAAAAATCAATCAACCACAAGAGAAAGTGGATAATATGCTAAATTGAGATGATTGGTGCCCACTTGAAAAATTACAGAAAGAAACAAAGTAGAAGTTGTTGCTTTGTTCAATCCGTAGGTCAAAAATAGAAGCAGTTTCCTAGGAAGGAGGCAGAGAACAATAACCTCCCAATTGGATATGGATAGACCTTTTCTTTGGTCAGGATTATGGATAGACCTATACAAGATAATTAATATGAAAATGAACAAGTTAGTGGAAAGAAATAATGGACCCCTTCAAATCTGCCTAATAACAACTCCAAATCTCCCACCAAGAATTTGTTTGGAAGTTTAGAATGGAATTGCTTTTCATCTCTCTATCCCATCTTTAAAGGAAATCTTGATGGGATTCTAGCTATCCGTAAAAGTTTGATTTGTAAATTGACTACTATAGCTTAGCTAGCTAGAACCAATTACGTGAAACCAAGTCATCACCCAATCGCACAACAACTAATCACACACAACAGGTGGGTTTCGTATTGTGATTGAACTTTTATGTTGACCAAACTTTGTGTCCTTGTTTAATACGTGCAGTGCTCAACGAGCTTTTTAGACTTGGCCTTTTGCGTGCGTGTACAAAAACTTCGAATTTCAGAGTTATGAAGTTCTATATTCAATTGAAAGATCTCTCATGTTGTATTTCAATGATCTGAATTGTCTCTTTTTATATATTTATTGAAATATTATTTATGTAAAAAAATCATTTGAATCTAAAATTACTTAACCCCTCAATTAAGGGATTTTCATTTTAGCATCATTTTAAAGGACCGTATTCATATTTGAATCGTTAAAATAAAATTTGTAATTAATTTCATAAAAAAATCGTTCAAATAAATTTATTTGAGAAATTCCCCGCAATTTCAGAGCTTATCAAATTGGACACAAGCAAGGAGAAAGTTGAGTTGGAGGCAGCTTTGACGACAGGCACATACCATCATTGTGCCACTATATAGAAGATGACCTTCCAATGAGAACACGCCATGCAAGACACAAAGAAAGATAATGACATGACATATTGGCTAGCTAGGTTGCCTCTTCACAATGGAATTTGTAATGGTCGAACCATATCCGCTGATAAAAGTCAAATTTATATGCTGCACACATGCTTTTGTCTTGGATAGATCTCTGCAGGGTTTTGAAATATGTTTCAGCTTGGGCAGACATGAAATGAAGTGTTTGGGTAGTAATAATAATTCATAGTTAACTAGGATACCTAACAAAAACTTGAAGAATTTGCTGTTACTTGTGCATTGTGTCAGTCAGTGGACCATTTGGAAAAACTGCACCTTAGCTGTCTCCTTTGAAGTTGTAGAATTTGGCAAAATCAGGTAGGCTCACTCACATTTGATAGAACTTTGTCGTAGATCATGTCAGCACCATGAAACTAACATGATGTCATTCCTCTACAATTATTGGCTTATCTACTATGGCATCAGACAACCGTTCCATAGAAGTCATTTGTTCAAAACCTCTCCAATTCTATCATTTTCTTCAAAACCTCCAACTCTCTCATCCTTCATTTATCACATATTTTAGATCTCAATTAATGCGTTATTATTATGTCAGATTACTTCGAAGAACGGAATTCATTTATTACAATTGTTTGAAATATGTGATGAAATTGCATCTTTAATATCTGCATTTCACACAATTGTTTGTTTTTGCATATATCAATGTATCTAAAACCGGCTACACGTGAGAAAGAGTGTTAACTATATATAAATTGTAAACATAGAGGATATTATCATTTTTTTGGGTCCCGGATATATCGGAACGTATCCATACACATATCGTATAAATATCGATGTCGATAATATCGAAAAATATCGATGTCGATAATATCGAAAAATATCGATGTTGATAATTTTACTCACACTTCAGCAATATTTTGTTAAAATATCGTTATAATATAGAAAATATATAAAATATCGATGTAATGGAAAAAAAAACACAAAGCACACATGCAAAGGGGATTCAAACCCTTGTCATTTCACTCATCCAATGTCTTAACCACCATGTTACTTATGTTTTTGTAATAATATGCTAAAACATGTATATTTATATATATTTATTTTCAACTGTTTTTGCAAGAATTAGATTTTTACATGAGAATGTGAGTCTTTGACCTTTTCTTTTGGGATGAAATCGAGCGGCTCATGGAAAGAATTCGAGACCCAATCTTCAAATGATTTTGCTTATATACAATGTCAACCAATCTCGAATCCATATGGGTGACATGTTAACAATTACATGGAAATCTATTTTGGGGATTTATCATTTGATGACTACTCACAATACACTTACTCTACACATAGAGATGATGAAGATACTAAAAAATATTGTAGTAAATAATTATATATAAATGATTATAGTGTGTTTAATCTTCTTTCATTAATTACTACATATTTTCTACACTCACAGTATTTGTCAGCTCGCTATATAATCAACTTAAATAAGTTAAACTCATCATGCAATAAATTTCCTTCCAATTTTTTTTTGTAATAAACTTATAGATAATTTACTAAATACACATTCTTCAAAGTTTCAATAAAAATTTTCAAGTTTTTCCTACAATTTTCGTAGTTTTTATTTAATTTTTTGTCGATATCGATAATATCCCGATAATTTCATCAAAATTTCAATATTTTTGGATTACTGATATTTCCCATACCATCAATATTTGAGACCTCGATTGTAAATGATTTCTCTAATTTAAAGTTGAAGAACTATAGTTGCTGCTGTCTAATACCCTGATCTAATATGATGATGGAGTACTTATCCACTCCGCGATTGCAAGCAACTGATTTTGACTGGTCTTTAAGGAATATTTATATCAACTTTTTGTCATTTCATATCTCTTGTTGAGATATTAACTTTTATGTAAGCTCCAAATAAAAGCCTCACGAGAAGGTTGGAACTTGGAACAAGGCAGATGATGGAGAGCTTATCTTTATTCTTCTCTTTTGGTTTTAATGTTCAGGATAAGCATGTAATTTGGACAAAAGTATGCGGCACAACTTGGAATGATGAAAAGCACACCAAGATTAATGCACCTACAAAACACTTTGTTAATCAAGAAATTGTCTATGCTCATAAAGACAGTGTGCCACGTAAAGTTTAAAAATATTAATTCATGATCGGGTTTCCAGCGTATTCCACTATCTAAAGTTTTTGAATGGAAGTATTTGGAAGAAAGGATTTAAATTTGATAACAACGCTAAATTTGTTTAAAACGCGAAAAGACATTTAAAACGAATTTGAAATGACCATATACAAACAAGCTATTCATACTTCATTTGTTTTTCTTCCTTTATTTTTTATTTAGTCTTGACATGATCACAGATATTATAGTATCTTACGTAAACAATTTAACCATATAATATCATCTACAATCCTAGATTTGAAATCACTCCATGTAAATTGCACGCTTCTCCCTTCGAAATTTCAGTGCCGTGCTTTTTTCTTTATCTTGCTTTAGTTTAATATATATTATTGAGAGGATCAACATGAGCTTTTGAAGAAAAACCTAAATATATGAAGTCTGTGTCAGCGGCCTCGTCCAAGAAATCAAGGATATATATGTTTCTCATTTCTTAGCCGAAAGAAAACCAGCAACCAAGGCAAGTAGGAACAACACTCCAGTCCAAAAAAGACAAAGATGGGATAATATTCCCATGTTTGTGTGAATTGTTGAAAATTATCTAATCGTTGATATTGTATATGATCCTGTCACAAACTTTTCTGATTGGGTTAGAAAAGTGACTTGTTTGGCACGCATTATCCCAGAGCCTCAACTTAAATGCCATTCTTAAATAAGAAAGTTTGCTAAGCTAAAAACAAATCTCTTTGGTGGGCCCTTCGATCGTGAATATATCTCAACTATTTAAATGAAACAAATATGAATGCAACAAAAATGATTTGGAGTTTTTTCATTTAATTATACAAATGATATTCTATTTTAATCCAATCTAAATTACAGAGAGGAGAATTCGAACTCGAATGCAGAGTAGGAAGCGCATTCACTTTAACTAACTTGACTAAACCCATGTCTACAAAACGTTGCGATAAAAATAAAGGACCTTATGTGCTTGATGAAGTGACAGTCATTGAGCTCGTGCCTATACAAATACTTTCTCATAAGTTGTATTAATCGACAAAACATTATATCATCGTTTAAAATAGAAGACAACTAAACGTAAACATATTTCGTCCAAACATCTAACTGAGAACAAGATAAAGCAAACCTTGCCAACGTATAGGCTGCACGATTATAACTACGCAGCCTATACTGGCACACACTTTCGTTGAACTGATTCAAAAGAGAACGAATGTCCTCAAACAACACACCACCTTTATGAGCCAAATTGAAGTATAGTTGTTATACGTGGTGCCTTCAGCCTTAAAACAATGATAATGCCCAACTAAAGCCACGACCCACTGGTTTTAGGTAATGAGGATCAATAGTGCTCTATTGAAAACAATATCCAAAGGGTTTTATGGTCTTCAATTTGCATTACTCTGAATCCAAAGGGTCAAATCTATCCATTTAGATTTAACTTTTTTATTTATTTATTTAATACTAAAAAAAGTCATGATTAGGAAGTTGGAAATACTAAATTAATTTACTAGTTAATTTATGATCAGTGAGAAAGATATATTAAAACAAAAATTTCATAATCACTAATCAATTACAGAAATAAAAATAAAGTAGAATCTAAATAATCTAATGCAAAAGGGAAAAAAGGGATTTGAGTCTTGACAGTAGTTTCTCTAATTAGCTTTGACTTAACTTTGTTTCCTTATATTGACCAAAACTTTGTTTCTACAAATTCTGCATTTGAAAATTATTATTATCAATATAATATAGTTGATTTCTGAGGAGCGACTAGTGAGAAATATATATTCAAATTTTAAAGTCAATGATAAAATATCTCTAAAAAAAAGTCAATGATAAAATTTGGAAATAGCAATCAAATGAAAAAAAGAAAAAAAAACCTAATTAATCTGATGCCAAAAAGAAAAAAGAAAAATGAATTTGGCAATCGTTCTCTTATTCATCTATTCTATCATGTCTATTTTAATTTTTTGTATTATTTATTGTATTAATTCCACATAGTTTATTTCAAATCAATGTGGCCCTCATTCAGTCACATTTTCCAAATTGGATGTGAATTTACATTAATGTTGGATGTTAAAAAAAACAAGAAGATATAAAAGCATTCAAAACTCTTTATTTATCAGGCTTAAACAAATTGAAAACAAAATCCTAAAAAGAAAACAAATTAATGAAAATTAAAACTTTATAGCATGCCTAGTTATTAGTTAGGGCTCACATTGCAGGTAAACGCTTCCATGAATCAGCGATAACGCTATTTTTCTATATCAGCTAATAATATTATGAGACATTTTGGAAAAGGTCGAAGGAGAGAAATATTTTGAAAAGAAGCTAAAATGGACAAAAATGCGCTTATTTATTTTTGGATTTCCTAATAAATCCCTTACATTTGTATGTCTTTAGTTTGAAAGTTGAGAGATTTTTTTATCTTTTTCGAAATTTTTTTGACTTTTTCCCAAAATGAAAATTTATTTTGACTAAAATCTAAAATAAAAGTTTTTGTGACTAATATTATGACGCATATAATAACACTTTTACGTCATACGCTCGAGTGCATTGATTGTGATCAGGATTATCCGGTGATCCACTTAATCCACACCGTCCAAAACATTTCCTTTTACGTACCCATACATAACGCATTCACTTTCGTTCTTATCCTTAAAAATCACTAATTTACTTACTCTGTTTCTCTCTCTCTCTCTCTCTCTCTCTCTAGAGAAAACAAGAGCTCGTTTTAGAATTTATGGAATTAGAATCAACATCATCTTTCGTTTCCTTAACTCCAAGATTCATCTTCGTCTGCAACACCCACATATAAACTCAACACACCCAAATCAAAAATCACAACACCATTGTTAAATTCATTTTCTAAAACAAAAAACAGAGGGGAAAAAAAAGCTTTCTTGGGTGCCATTGTTTCCGAGTATGCTATCGAGATCCTGCTTTGATTTATTGAATTTGGATCCCATCGAAGATTTCCGGAACGCCACTCGGATCCCAAAACTCATGACAGTCCCCCGAGTCATATCGGAGTTCGAAACCGACGACAACCACCAAAACGACGACGTCCCGGCCGATTCCCCTGTTTCGCACCAGCGGAGAATCATTGTCGCCAACCAGCTGCCCATTCGTGCCTCTCGCGACGCGAAAACCAGTAAGTGGTCTTTTGAATTGGACCATGACAGCCTGGTGCTGCAACTCAGAGACGGCTTCAAGCCCGACGTGGAGGTCTTGTACGTCGGCTGCTTGAAGGCCGAGATCGACCCATCGGAGCAAGACGAAGTGGCGAGCTTGCTTCTCCACGAGTTTCGGTGCGTCCCCACCTTCTTATCTATGGACGTGCAGAACAAGTTTTATCATGGGTTTTGTAAGCATTATCTCTGGCCTCTGTTTCACTACATGCTGCCCATGACGCCGAGCCACGGTGCACGGTTCGACCGTGCACTCTGGCAGGCGTACGTGTCGGCAAACAAGGCCTTTGCCGATAGAATCATAGAGGTATTGAACCCAGATGAGGATTTCGTCTGGATCCACGATTATCATCTGATGGTGTTGCCTACTTTCTTGAGGAAGAGGTATTATCGTGTTAAGCTTGGTTTCTTTCTGCATAGTCCCTTTCCTTCTTCGGAGATTTACAGGACGATACCGGTACGCGAAGAGATTCTTCGGGCCTTGTTGAATTGTGATCTGATTGGTTTCCATATATTTGATTATGCAAGGCATTTTCTGTCATGTTGTAGCAGAATGTTGGGTCTTCATTATGAGTTCAAAAGGGGCTACATGGGTTTGGAATATTATGGAAGAACTGTGAGTATTAAGATGCTGCCTGTTGGGATTCATATGGGTCAGCTTCAATCCGTTTTGTCGCTTGAGGATACTGCCAGGAAGGTGAAGCAACTCAAGGAGGAATTTGAGGGGAAGACTGTGATTTTAGGGGTGGATGATTTGGACTTGTTTAAGGGGATTAGTTTGAAGTTTCTGGCAATGAGGCAGCTTCTGGAGGAGCATCAGAATTTGAGGGGGAAAGTGGTTTTTGTGCAGATAACAAACCCGGCGCGAAGTCGGGGTAAGGATGTGCAGGATGTGTTGAATGAGACCAGTGCTATTGCAAAAGAAATCAATCAGAGGTATGGCGAACCGGGGTACCAGCCGATCATTGTCATCAATGGCCCGCTTACGACGCAAGAGAAGGCTGCATACTATGCCATTTCGGAGTGCTGTTTGGTAAATGCTGTGAGGGATGGGATGAATTTGGTGCCTTACAAGTATACTGTTTGTAGGCAGGGCAGCCCTGTTTTGGACAGGGCATTGGGGATTGATGAGGCAGATAGGCCTAAAACGAGTGTCATCATTGTGTCTGAATTCATTGGCTGTTCTCCATCTCTCAGTGGTGCAATCCGCGTCAATCCATGGAACATCGATGCCGTTTCTGATGCAATAAACTTGGCCACCACAATGCCGGAGGCAGAGAAACAGTTTCGCCACGACAAGCATTACAAGTATATTAGCTCTCATGATGTTGCGTATTGGGCGCGAAGCTTCGATCAAGACCTTGAGCGAGCTTGTAGAGAGCATTACCGCAGGCGGTGCTGGGGCATTGGTTTGGGTTTGGGATTCAGAGTTGTTGCTTTGGGACCTAACTTCAGGAAGCTTGCTGTGGATCACATTGCCCATGCTTACAAAAATGCAAATAGCCGGTTGATTTTATTGGACTATGATGGCACTATGACGCCTCAGGCTTCGGTGGACAAAGCCCCCAGCAGTGAAGTTATTTCAGTTTTGAATTGCTTATGCAACGATCCGAAAAATGTGGTTTTCATTGTGAGTGGCAGAGAGAAGGATTCTCTCAGCAAGTGGTTTTCTCTTTGTGAGAAATTGGGGTTGTCAGCAGAACATGGCTACTTAACCAGGTGAAATTTGTTTCTTTGCTCATTACATATATGGCCACCTTTTGTGTTGTCTCTTAATTGATTATTTCTGTTTTTGCAGGTGGGCTAAGGATTCTCCGTGGGAGACTTGTACCTTAGCAATGGACTTCGGTTGGAAAAACATTGTGCTGCCTGTTATGGAACCATACACAGAAGCAACTGATGGCTCTTTCATAGAGCAGAAAGAAAGTGCATTGGTCTGGCATCATCAAGATGCCGATCCTCATTTTGGCTCTTCCCAGGCCAAAGAACTTCTTGATCATCTAGAGAGTGTGCTAATCAATGAACCTGTAGTGGTTAAAAGGGGCCAACACATTGTCGAAGTGAAACCACAGGTATGCATCGTATTAAACATTTCGATACATCCAGCCATCAGTAGTTTAGGAATTAGGAGATGAAAAATTCATTTTGTTAGTCGAAAATGTCGATGAATGGTCATTTCAATTCGTTTTTATTTTCCTGTGGGACTTACGAATTCATTGTAATTTGTAATGGACGTCTGTGTGATTTCAGGGTGTGAGCAAAGGCATAGTTGTGCAGAATCTCATCTCGAAGATGCAAAGTAGGGGGAAGCCACCGGATTTTCTATTGTGCATCGGGGATGACCGGTCAGATGAAGACATGTTTAAGAGTATTGTGCATTCATCTTCCAATCCTTCTGTGCCAGCCATAGCAGAAGTTTTTGCCTGCACTGTTGGTCAAAAACCAAGCATGGCAAAGTACTATCTTGATGACACAGTTGATGTGATCAAGTTAGTTCAGGGCCTTGCTGCAGCTTCATCAACTCAGCCAAAGTTGGCACAGGTTCAGAAATCATTTGAAGGGTTTATCTAAAAGTTTCGGGTAGAAATTAGGTTGCTCATGTGCTGTGATCGCATCAGTACTTAGGTTTAAATGGGCCTCGACATTTTGTTATAATGGTATAGAGCTAACGATACAACCAACTTTGTACAAATGATACTTGTACAGATCTGTGTGAAAAGCCCAGTCTTTGCAACTTTTGAATATGATGGTTCTGTTCTTTTCCTCAACTTAAATTTATGCGAGTGTTGTTAAACGAATCCTAAAATTAACTGAATACACCATATGATCTAAATACACTCTAATATTTAAATAAAAATATAAAATTAACTAAATACACCTTATTTAACTACCAAAATACTCCTCATACACCCTAATACACTTTATCACAATTCAATATATTAAAATTACATTTGTTTTAAATGTAATTTAAAATCCGTTTCCTAAGCCAAGTCAGATGTTTGTGTGCTTCCACTCGATTGTTATAGTTCACTATGCAAAATGGATAAAATCCTTTTCCTAATAGGCTCCCTGATATGTTCATAATTTCACATGATTTTATATCCTTTTTACTTAGTTTTGTGAATTAATTTGGACTAAAGATGTTGATTTTAGTTATTTTCTGGGTTTTCAGCTTATGAGCCACGAAATGTATAAATTAGCCAAATATTCCTCATAGTAGAGTTTGAAATAATTCCAATTAGAGATGGAAGATAGCATCTTGAAGTTTGTCCATGAATATTTTCATAATTTTTGAAGACTAATAAGGAGCCCATTTTTAATTAGACAACTTAGCCTAAACTAATTCCCGGAGAAAACTGAGTCAGCAGGGGTATTTTAGCCATAACTCACTCATATGACATCGGATTGAGGCACACGACATATGGCTGAAAAGAAGACATCCAGAGCTTTCCAAAGAGTGGTCGTACGAAATTTTCGAAGGTCAGGAAGGTGTTCAAATTGCATTCGCAAAGAGGATCACGTGCAGTTTCTTGGAAGTTCTAGGAAACTTAGTTTTAATTACCTTTTCTAGTTAGGAACTGACTTGGAAATCAAGTCTTCGTGTGAGGCCACTTGTTTAGGCCCATTCTAACTAGGTTTTAGGTTCTTTTTATAGGGGAGGTCATGGGGCTCAAGAAGGATATACCAAAAATTTCATAATTCAATCGTGGAGCAAGGGAGAGTGACTGTGCCTCTAAACTCTAAGGGTTTTTCTTATCTCTTTCTCCATGTTTTATTTTTGCTTTGTTACCATGATTATAAGTAACTAATTTTCTTTTACTAAGACACAATGTATTCTAATTATTCAAAGCTTAGTTATGTCATGCTATTAGAATTTCCATATTGTTGAAATTTAATCACTGTGCTTATTTTCTTAACTAATGATCTTGATGCTTAGCTACCATCTAGATTTTTGGTTAAGTAATTTGATGCATGTTAGGGTATACGCCATGCCTAATATGAGTTTTGCTTCTTGTGATTAAATTCATGAATGCGCATAAGGTAAACACCATACTCTTAGGGGTTTGTGTGATTGTGTGAAGTTCTCATTGAATGTAAAGTCTTTTTATATGTGTATATTTATGCCTCACGCCAAGGATAAATTGCGTGTAAGAAGAAGTAGTTAATTGTTGTGAAAAGAGTTAATCATAATTTTGGAGAACTAATCATCAACATAACTTGGGAATTTTGATAGTATGCATGCTAAGGTTCGGATAAGAGGAATTGTGGTAAAATTGTTGTCTTAGTAAGCTTCTTTAAACTCTTTCACAAACTTATTTAGTTCACGTTTTTCTTCGTTATCTTGTCTTTTAATTTTCTTATTTTCAACGTTCTTTTAAAGAAAATCTTTCAAAACCAACTTTCAAAACTCCTTTATTAAGTTTTGTTGAGTCATTAGTTTTAAGTTTATTAGTTAGGGTGTCCAGAGTAATTTAGGATTTAGATTAGTTTATAATTCACAACAACTTGAGAATTTATTCAGTCTCTGTGGGAACGACCTTGTACTTGCCTTGGCTATATTGCATTAATCTTGTGCTCTTGCAAGTTTATTTCTTGAATTTAACTATCTAATTTTCAGGTAATAAAATTATACATCACTCCCCTACCGTTGTATCATGTATTGGTACATAGGACAAGAGCTCGTGGATGCTTGAGCTTTGAACCTTCTCTTCCAATCTTTGCAGCTGCAACACAAATAACATATAAGAAGTATGCTTTTTGTAAAACTAAACCTAATACAATTGCAAAAGTTTGAGTTTTCTGAGTATGAAGTGCTCAAGAATCCTTGAGTCTTTATTGGGCTAATTTGATGCTTTCTATTTCTAAAAATGGTAGTAGTGGTGGAGGAAGAGGAAGAAGAAAGGGCCCTAAATTGAAGAAGAGCCTAGGTGGTTGATAGGGATGGTAGAAATCCCCGTTGGGTTGGGTCCCCGGCCATAACGCGGGGAGATTTTGGGACAAAACAGGGATCGTGTACGGGAATCCCTGAATTTAAAAAATCCTCATCAGATATGGGGCAGGGATGATATTGGCATCCCCATCTCCGAACCCAGCCCAATATATAAACACTTAAATAATCAATAAACTTAATACTTCCCATTCCAGCAATAAAAAAAATAGAACTAACGACCCTAACACTTATTGTGTGACATTTGCTTTCACCCTCTCTCCTTTTTCTTTCCTTCTTACATCGATGTATCTTCTCTGCTTATTCTTCTTTTCCACCTCCTCTTCTCTTCTTCTTCTTCTTCTTTGCCATCTGCAACTGATAATCCTCACACCAATCAATATCATAGTTAGTTTGATGCCAGCACTCGTAGATCTGTAGCAACTGGATATGATCACCCTTGCCAAAACCATCAAGAATGTCCAAATAATCATGTTTCTTCTCAGTATTGTTGCTACAAATAGAGCCATGCACAACTAAAATTATCTAAAATGAAATATTCATACTTCAAGGTAAATTAAAGACTTCAGAGGTATGCAAATCTTTAGCTATCCGTGGGAACTTATGTGTGCATATTTAGTTTCACTTATTGTGAGATGTGTCAGTATCTTTAGACTAAGAACACAATGCATGCTAGGAAAATACTAAGATCCCTAGAGAAAGACCCACTCAGAGCGCCATGTGAGGCAAATTCTGACCAGAAATGACCTGTTGTTGCGGAGCTAAAAGCTTGTTGATGCCGCCACTTTTGAGTAGTTTTTCAACGCCTTTTGGCAAAAGAAAAAATAAATAAAAGGAAGACCTCATGCCATGGTTTTTGTCGGAAAGGGTTCCTCTCACTCACTCATACAAAACCCCTCCAAAGAACCACTCAAATGTGCCACAGTTTATGGCGAATCAAGGTCGTGAAGTTTCGAAGCCCTTGTTGGAAAGCTCAATTTTTCGGCCAATTTAGCCATTTCCAAGTGAGGGTCCAATAACCAAAGTTGCTCTACTCGTTGCTCTTGTCATTTTGGAATAGGTGGCAACTGACAATGTGAAGTTTCGGAGAGGCCAAAATTTACTCAAGCCACCCACTGCCGCTAGCTATTGTACTCATTGTCTCAAGCATGACTGTATGCTCAGATTCACGAAATTTGATTGTTTGACCGGTGATCAGAATTTCGCCTATTATGGACCAAAGTTTCTATGATTGTAAACCTATAAATAGGTGCTAATCAAAGATGAATGATACAAGTTACTAAAACAAATTTTTATTGTCTTTCTGTTCCTTTTATTTCTCTCTACAATTTCCCTTAGTTATATAACAATTAGCTTATTGTTGTCATTGGAATTCAAATAGTTAGGTATTTATCTAATGTATTCTCTAAGTGGTTGGACTAAAAGACATCTATTTGGTTTCGAACCAAAAAAAAAAAGGGATTACAATACCTTGGGAGCATGTTCTTGTTCCTCTAAGAGCCTATATTATTATTATTATTATTATTTTTAGAAAGGCGGCATTATTTTATTGAGGAAAAAATAAAGAACAAGTAAAAAAAACTGCTTAATTAGAGTGAAAATACACCTAGGCCTCATCATTTGGCCCGCGGGCTCATGGGCCGATGGGGGACAGCCCAGCCCATCGAGTAATAGCCCGGCCCAGTCCATTATGGGCTTTGGGATGGCCTAGCCCTCATTGGACTTGGGTGTCTGAAGCCTAGTCCGGCCCAGTTAAGCCCTAGAAAAGCTCGGCCCAGCTCGCCCACAAAATCCTGGCCCGTTAGGCCCACATACATATATAATTATGTATAAATAAGGGTTTAGGATTATGATTATATCACTTGAATCACAAATCCCCCCTCTTTCATTTTTGTGTGTGTGTTACTTGTTTGAAACATTGTGTTTGTTTCCACTGAATTCTGCTCATTTTCGTATCCATTTTTTATATTTGGTCCACGCTATGTTCTTCATTTTTCTGTGCTGAATCCAATCATATAAAGAACACAAAATGTGCATAAACAGTTGAAAAGTTATAGGTCAAAAACTGAACAGATGTCGAAATTGAAAAACAAAGGAAGTTCATAATTCATCTCTACCTAAAACGTGATAAACTGGTGCTACCATACTGATACAGTGGTGATAAAGGGGTGATAGAAATTGATGTTTGTGTTTATTTTGGGTTTCTTGTTTTGTTTCATTTCATTTACTTTTCTTTACTCATTCCTAGTTTATAATTGGATGATTAGCACATTAATTTGTGTCAATTATTAATACAACAATTATATAAATCAAGAATAAGACGAACGCCATATCATATCACCAAACATAATCATACTACCAAATATAGTCATACTTTTCTTGAACCCATCACCAAGCATTTGCATATTTATTCATACTATCCTTTTTTTTATAAATATTTTTTTGATACTTATTATTTTTTAAAATTATTTCTTAAAACGTATTACGGTCTAATTATGATGCAACTGAGTGCCTCTTTTTGAATGACACATTATTTCTTTCTCCTCTTCTTCTTCTTCTTTTTGAATGAAGTACGCTCATTTCGGCCCGGCCCATGAGTCGGGCTTGGGCTTTGAATTTTCTAAAAAAACCCAACCTAGCCTGGCCCGTTATTTTCTCTCTCATGTTTGAAGCTTGGTCTGACCTGTCCTAAGTCCATTAAATTTGGGCCGGGCTAGCTCGGCCCACTGACGCCCACTGACGAGCACCTATGAATTCTTGGTCTTTCTCTATTGTCATGTTGTTTATTTTATAACAATATTTCACTATTCTTTTTAAAAAAAAAAAAAAAAAAAAAAAAAAAATTTTCTTAATTATAAATGTTGGTTAGGTCAGTGGACGTAGTTTACCTGCCCCTTTGTGGGAATTCAAATAATTCTTTTTGTAAATTAGAGTAGTTTAAGATAATTGCCAAAAAGAAAATACTCATTTTCTTAACATCATTCCCCATATAAAAATAAAAATAAAATGTTTAAAAATACACGAAGACTATTTTGGAATATCAATGACAAATCTTATAAGAAAAACAAGAAACTTTTACACAAAATTAATTTTTTACACTGAAAAAATAATTAAATGTGATCATAACATAGCCACATAATACTACTAATTTACGTCTTATAACATTATTGAGTCACATAGTGGATTGTAGTCTTCAAATTGAGTAGCACTAGATGAGTCATTACAATTGTCGCCGCCATGTGTCAAATAGAGCAAAGGATATACTTTTGTTTATTCATAAAATAAAACAAAATAATTATCAAAACCCAAACCTCTAATTTCTAAAACAATCCCTGTCCACCACCACCAATAGTAAATAGTGTTTGCCACGGCATCAAGTCCCAAAAGAGAATTCAAGTGGGCCCACATTCCTCAAAGGGGGATAAATAATTAGAATATGAGCAATTTGATTTTCGCATCCGTTGACATTTGTTGACTTGGTTACGTTCTGTTTGGTTTCTTCAATCTGAACACAGACTTTCATTCTCTTGACTCACGGAGTGCGCCTTGATAGATTCTCTCAAACCAAACATTCACCACATGGGTCACAATCACAAAGCAAACCACTCTCACACTCTCTCGTGTGCTCAGCTCACCTCTGTTTCTCTCTCTCGTGTGCTCAGCTAACCTCAGATTTGCAAACTTGGTCATAGAAAAAGAAAAATCCCATAAAGGGTATTGTAGAGGTGCTGTTTTTGCTATGCTTGGGGGTTTCAGGTGAAACCGTGAAGGGTTGGGTTCAGCTTTCTCCTTCTTCTTGGCATGGAATTGAGGAAGGAAAAGCTTGTCAGGTAAATTACCCACAATAGATTTTTTGTTAAAATTGTTTATCTATTTAGTTTTCCTCTATGTTTGGTTGCTTAGAAAGTGTAGGATTTTTGTTTTTGTTTTTTATTTTGTCTTTGAGATGAAAGAGCTGAAGAAATAGATAGGACTGAGCTGGGTAAATATGACAGAAAATACCTGCTAAAATTTTCTGGGAATCCCATTTTTCACTTCCCTCTTTTTCCAGTGCTTGTTTGGGTACTGAGAAAATATGATAAAAAATTTCTGGAATTCTTTACTATATGGGACCCGTGAAAACTATGGCTTTGCTAAACTATAATCCAGCTAAACTTATTTTGCTTATTTTTAGTCTGATGGGGCCAGTGGAAACTAAGCTCTTCTCAGTTAAGCATATAGTTTAATATGCTTGATTTAGGTAGGTCTTACCTATCTATAAACGGATACAACTTTCAACATCAGTTGTTGGTATCATTTTCTGGGAATTGTTTTTACCTATAATTATCTGTTTGTTTGTTCTGGAAATATGGACAAATTAATGTTTTCACTGATAGGGAACAGAGGACGAATTCCATCTGATTGGAGCCTGGGCCTACCACAGCTAATTTTTATGATTTGATCAGGCCTTGCCTTACTGGAAACCTTAACAGCATAGCACAGGAATTCCAATTTGTTATATGTTTCACTTTGTTTTTTTCATTTGTTTACAAAGAGTCCTTTGTTTACATCAATTTTGTTGAAACTTTTCATCACATTTCTTCAGCACGTAGGAACTATAATTAACTTTGAAGACTACCTTACTCCTGGAAATATTTTCTATTAACTCAATCTGAGCATCAACATTCTCTAATACTCTGCTCACCTTAATGTGGTTTAGGTTTTATTCAGATGAAAAACGGCATGAAAAACGGCATAAAGAATCTTTATGGGGAAGAAGAACTGAACCATCTCAGCTTGAAAAGTCATCATCTCAATATAAAGTTTCATCATCTTCATTGCTTAAATCTGATACTGGCCTAGTTGGGGCCAGAAATAGATTTGTTGAAACTTTCAGCATTGGGCATTCAAAGGTGTTTCCCGAAGACCATGAGCCTTGGCGCAAGAGGATACTTGACCCGGGTAGCGAGATCGTGTTGCAATGGAATCGGGTTTTCATTATGTCGTGCTTGGTGGCACTTTTTGTTGATCCATTGTATTTTTACTTGCCAATGCTTGGAAGGAAGGCAAACGCATTTTGTGTGAAGACAGATTTGAGGTTGCGAATTGTTGTCACTTGTTTCCGGACCATTGCAGATATCTTTTACTTTTTGCACATGATCATAAAGTTTAGGACAGCTTATGTTGCGCCAAGTTCTCGCGTCTTCGGGAGGGGTGAACTTGTCATGGACCCAAAAAAGATTGCTCAGAGGTATATTAGATCTGACTTCTTCATTGATCTCATAGCCACATTGCCCCTTCCTCAGGTATTTTTCTGGAATATAATTCTATGCAATTTTAGACATTGTAGATTTTCTTATTTAGTTGCTGTTTCTGTTTAGATTATACTGCATCAGGCAATGAGTGAAAGAAAATTGTGGAATCCTTCCAATGACAATGGCTCCTCAAGACCATATGAAGTTTGGGTTTCATTTTTACTTCTTTTTAAGATTCTATTTTTTAAAGAGAGAATATCTTAAAGAGCCAGACTAGCTGAGTACTACTCTATATATTACTGAAGTGATGATGAGCAGCAATAAACCAATCAGATATCGAAGTAATATTAATCTGAAGAAGGGTTTGTAAAGAAAAAGTGTGAAATTTTCAGATTAGTAAACAGGTAACTCACATAGTTTTTGGCACACCCAAATATAGCAAAATAGTTTAGCCTCCATAAATATGATAGTATAGAAGAAATATGATTTTGATTAGGATTGCTTTTTGGTGCATTTAAGTTAAAGGGAATGTGATTCAGTTGACGATATTGGGTTATTTTTGCTTTGACAGATGAATTACATTGTCAGTGATGCTTTAATCTTTTTAAGATTTGAGGAATCTCATGTGCTTTTAGGTCAATTCAACATTCTCCTTCCCAGTAAACTTTAGGCTTCTAATGTCCCTATCTACCTTATGAGTGAATATGTTTATTAACGCTCTTCGAGTAGAAGTGACAATTTGGGTTTCTGTGTTGCATTTGTGTCAGGTTGAGGAACATGAATTAGAATAATTGGTTTGACATGAACACGATACGATTATTAATGGTATGGAATGTTCTCAACATGAACATGACACGATTATTACACGTATAACACGAGCAACTTGCATAACCCCTTTGTTAATCAGCTTTAATTGAGCCATATTTTGGTGGACATGATGAACCTGTTTATTAATGCATTAATAACCCACCACTATTGAAATCTTACCTTTATCCTTCATTAACACTAGACTTAAAATATTATATTTAACATTAAAAAAGAAATATTTATTATTAAAAATCTTAATGTTGAATTGAATTTGTAAATAGGTTTTGACCATATTAAGTGGGTGATAGGTTTCACACAATTATTAGACGTGTCAACAGGACCTTAATATTCAACATGTCAATTCTTGATATTTTCGGGTTAGGCAGGTTGGCTTGAAACACAACTGCTTATTATATGTGTTAAACGGTTTGACAGTATTTCAATTTGAAGATGATTGTACCCAACCCAAAGCTGTCTAATTCGTGTCTTTATCATGATGTGTCAAAGATTGCCACCCACCCCTTTGTCTGAGGCGAGCTTTTGCAAGCTTCATGGATGATACCAGGCTAATCATTGGAAAGGTAGATTGTGAAATCTGGTTGAAATGTTTAGGTATTGGATACTGTCCATTCTACCCTGATAAATATGGGACGTTAAAAAGTAATGTCTAATTAAGTATTATTCTTCAAAGATGGAGATGGTGAATTACTTTGTTTAAGAGAAGACATTTAGTAGCCTCCTCATGTGTCCATAATGGAAGAAATGCTAGATTCAATAACATGAGATGACACTACAATCTACTTATTCCCTTTTCTTTGTCCTGACGTGTTAAGTTCATAGTTATTGTTGTAATATTTTCCTGGGTGAGAAAGGTGAAGTATATCTGATTGAAAAATCATGTGCAGATAGTCATCTGGTTTATTATACCAGCAACGAGAAGGACCCAAACAGATCATAACAACAATGCACTTGCCCTAATTGTTCTGCTCCAATATGTCCCTAGATTATATCTTATTTTTCCGTTAAGTTTGCAAATAATCAAAGCAACTGGAGTGGTCACAAAGACTGCCTGGGCAGGGGCTGCATATAATCTGCTCTTGTACATGCTGGCCAGCCATGTATGTATCTGCACTTGCTTCTCTCTCTCTCTCTCTCTCTCTGAGTTCGCGAACAAGATGCTAATCTATGCCATTTTACTGTTGTTGCAGGTATTAGGAGCAGCATGGTATTTGCTATCAATTGACAGATATACCTCATGCTGGAAGTCATTTTGTAAAAAGGAAGTAAGCTCCACAAAATGCTCGCTTTCTTATCTCGATTGTGACAATGTTAACAGCAAAGGTTACCAGACATGGGCTAATAATACAGAAGTGTTTGAGAATTGTAATCCTGCAAATAACACTTTCAAATATGGCATATTTGAAAGTGCAGTGGCAAAAAATGCTGTTTCCGCAAACTTCATCACAAAGTACTTCTATTGTTTATGGTGGGGCTTACAGCAACTAAGGTATGATGTTTTTTCTTTGTAAGGTAGAAGGGTCTGATTTCATGAAGATTTAGATGCCTTATTATTTCACACTCTAAAACCATCAAAGTGCTGGTTCTATACCTTCTGTCTAACAATATGTTTAATTTAATAGTAAATAGTTTATGCATTGATGGTATTCGAATAAAAAAAACAGAAATTAAACCTTGCCCACTAATAAACAATTGCAATAAACATGAGTGCAAAGTCTTTTAGGAGAGGCATAGTCAAAGACAGATTAATTCATGGTGGAGAAAAGGGGAAAAGTTATTGATAACAATGACCCATGGATCAAAAAAGGTTGATGGCTTCAGGCTCACAAGTTATTGATAATAACACTCCACTCCTGGAATTCTTTCGGACTATTCAAGCCTTGTATGTTTTGGCGGATGAAGTGCTTAAAAGGGTTTCCATGGTAAATCGAACCGGCAGGTTCCCGGTTAACCCAATTCAATAAACGAGTTTAGTGTGGGTTTCAGAACTATGATCTCATCCGTCGTCCAACTGTCACATGAGCATAGGCAGCTGCATGCATCTCTTCTGTGATTCTTGCTTAAAAGGTTTTAGTTAATGAATTGAGTACTAGGGTTGTGGTGGTAAATTAACCGGTGGCCAGCTGGTTCCCAGTTAACCCAGTTCAATCAGCCACTATAGTGTGGCTTTCAGAACTATGTTCTCATCAGTCTTCCAACTGTCACATTAACATAGGTAGCAGCTTGCATATCTTCTTTGATTTCTGGCTAAGGGACCATTGATAAGTGCACATCCTCGTTAAATTACTGTGCAATCTTAGGTTTCATATGGAGCATCATTGCATAACTGAACCAAACTGGAAAGCATATTGCATTGTTTAGTTAAACGATAAATGGCTGCGAATAAGAATTGACCTTAAGATGTGGAAGAATTTTAAGTTTCACTGAATTCGGTTGAAGTATGAAAAGATCTCAATGAAAATGTGTATTCTCTCTTACCCTATTTCTGTCCCAAAAGTAATTTCTACATATATCTATGTTTAATATGGTATAACTAATAGACAATCATAAGATGTGCTTTCCAAATATAGTATAACTAATAGACAATCGTAAGATGGGCTTTCCATGCTGGAGACATACACAACATGCTTTCACCAGGAATGTTTTTGTTTAGCTTGTATACTATGTTGCAGTCTAGTGAGAATCATATGCCTGGCATGCATTGGGAAAAAGAAAACCGAAATAAATATTATCAGTTTGATACTCTGTATTAATCGGTAAACAAGTGCTTCAGCTTTCTGGAATAGGCCTGCACCTTATGTATAGGGGTCAATGCCGATCTTACTTTGAAATATACAGCTTACTCATTGGTTCCTTGGTTGTATGCTCATTGATTGACAAGGATTGCTGCATGGTATTGGTAATATGTAGGGTTTAGGGTGTGGTTACCATAGGTGGTTGGAGCATATCTTATATGCCAATGTACTAACAGAAAGCTTTCTATAAGAAATGGCAGTCTCTTCATTTTCTTACTTCAGAATAAGTGCCACTTTATGATATTAACATTTTTTAATCTGTTAATAAATGAACAAAAATGTTTGATTGATCTCTTTGCATTCTTGTTGTCTCAGTTCATATGGGCAGAATTTGTCAACAAGCACTTTTATTGGAGAGACATCATTTGCCATTCTCATTGCCATTGTGGGTCTTGTATTATTTGCCCACTTAATAGGGAATATGCAGGTATTGGGAAAAGGCTTCTTACTTTGTTTCTTGCTTTTATTATTTCTTTTCTGCTGCTTGAAGTCTGTTGAGTGTTCCTTTTTGACTTTTTTAGTCATTAAATACATCTCTCAAATGATGTTTGTGGAAACTTATTAATTATTATTTTCCGGCTAGAAAGTTAAGTTTATACAGTATTACATATGATTATAACTTTCTCTGTTACTGATTGTTTCTGACAGGACATTCGTAGACTGGTAACTACATTTAGTTATATTTCTGATTCAACTACATTAGATTAATAATAATGACTGGTGATGCATGTTGAATTGATAATTTATACTTTGAGCTTGTCTTTAAATTGTAGACCTATCTCCAATCTATCACTGTGAGGCTTGAGGAGTGGAGGCTTAAGAGAAGAGACACTGAGGAATGGATGAAGCATCGTCAACTCCCTGAAGATTTGAGACGGCGTGTTCGACGCTTTGTTCAATACAAGTGGCTGGCAACTCGAGGAGTTGATGAAGAAGCCATTCTTCATGGCTTACCTGCTGATCTCCGTCGTGATATTCAACGCCACCTGTGCTTAGATCTTGTTCGAAGAGTATGATCCTCCCCAAGTATTTTTATTTTAGGGCTTAAAAACAACCTCACTCAATATCCTTTGTCATATTCTAACCAAAATAATGGGATCAGAGGATTCTCTGGGTGGTCTAGATGGGGCATGGAGCCATAGAGATCCTTTGGACTGCTATTTCTGGGTACCTCGTATATGCATGTGCAGCATGTATTAGAAGGCAAGCCTTATAGTTTGAGCACAACACTGCTTCAAATGGTCTGAAGGCTCCAGTTCCAATTTTATGTTGGATTATGGCCAAAGTTGATAGCTTACCAAGTTAAACAGGCATCACAGATGTAGTATACTGCCTATCAAAATGTCTCGAAATGCATGGGTTCCCTACACTTCTCAAGATTGATTTGTTCACTAATAAATGTGATTTGCTTGGGAACTCGGCCTAATTTAGTGTGAGCTATAACAACACTGCAAAACATGGGGGCGTAACCCCCTTGCAGTGTAATAAATTTGGCCAAATAACCGATATAAAACCTCAACGATTCCTATGCTTTGAAATGAAATGGTAATTACTTATGTGATCTTATACTAACCTTTATTTTCTCATTTCTCAGGTCCCTTTCTTCTCACAGATGGATGATCAGCTTCTTGATGCGATATGTGAGCGTCTAGTGTCGTCCCTAAGCACGGCGGGCACTTACATAGTCCGAGAGGGTGATCCTGTGACAGAAATGCTCTTCATTATTAGAGGTGCTCTGGATAGTTCTACTACCAATGGTGGCCGGACGGGTTTCTTCAACTCAATAACTTTAAGACCTGGGGATTTTTGTGGTGAGGAGCTGCTTGCATGGGCTTTGCTCCCAAAATCCACTGTTAATTTGCCTTCTTCAACACGAACAGTTAAAGCACATACTGAAGTTGAAGCTTTTGCATTGCGGGCTGAAGATCTCAAATTTGTGGCCAACCAATTCAGACGCCTGCACAGCAAGAAGCTGCAGCACACCTTTCGGTTTTACTCTCACCATTGGAGAACATGGGCAGCCTGCTTCATACAGGCTGCTTGGCGACGCCACAAGAGAAGGATGACAGCAAAAGATCTGAGCTCGAGGGAATCCTTTGCTTTGGATGAGAAAGTAGCCTATGAGACTGGGGAAGGGGAAGAAGAACATCTTTCTGTTGGTTCAAATCCTTCCCAGGGAAAAATGAATCTCGGGGTCACGTTACTGGCTTCAAGGTTTGCTGCAAACACTAGAAGGGGAGCTCAAAAGATCAAAGACGAGATGCCAAAACTACGAAAACCCGATGAACCTGACTTTTCCACTGAGCATGAATACGAGTAGTAGCCTAAATTAGGGTATGGGTGTAAAGATAGCTATAGCTTTTCCTGACAAGGGTGACACTCATTCATTTACAACAGAATCCTTTCAGATGGGGGACTGGGTATTTCGTGTTCCACACAGATTCCGGCTGATTGCAATGCTTGATATCATTCTCATCCTATTTATATCCTCTGAATCGATGTTGTGGGAAGAGATTGTCTTCGGAGCTTGGGATGTTGGAGAAGTTGGATTTTACTGGAACATGTATAAGATTGTATGCTACTCATGTGCCAATTAGTTGTTAGCTTAATCAGAGCAAGGCTTGTCCAAATCAATGAGCCAAACTAAAAAGGGTTGTCTTATCCAATTCCAAATAGAAGACTTCATGGCAGGGAAATTCTGAAAACTAGTCTCTCTTTTTTAACCTCATTGAGCACTTGGCCTTTTTTTAGAATTTACAAACATTTGCATCCGTGCCCCTCTGAATAATGCTCAAGGCTCCTCAAATAGCCCATATGGTTAGTTAATGTAATAGCATTGAAGGCCTTCTAGAAACGATTGCTGGGAAATTATAGTTCTACAAAAAGGGAACAAGAAGACCTTCTAGAGCAATACAGAGCCACTACATAGTTGAAAATGATTTTAGAAAATAAACTTAACAAGATGTTCATCAACTCATTCCATGTAGGCATATTGATCATCAACCAAAACACAAAAGTCAACTGAATTAAACTAAGGGAGATTCACTATGTTTAAATAGCTTAGGCACTAAAGTAGCATTGGGTTTAACACTCCCTCTTCAGTGTCGGAAACGGTATCACTGTAGCCAAACATTACTTTTACAGTTTTAGGACATGAGGTTATTTTGGTTTTTACTATATTTCGTCAGTTTAGTTTGTGATTAAGAGCTCGTTTGGGAGTGTGATAGGTACCAAAAACCAGAAAGAGATAAACTAAAATAAACGATTCTTCATTCATAATTCCAAAATGGCCAATGGCTTCAAACTAAATACACTCAGAGTGTGAGCTCACCAACGGTATTGCCTAAAGATATTGAAAGGAAATCTATAGGCCCACTAGTCAAGGATTCTAACAGAATGATTTTGGATAAGCGAGGAAAATCACTTCTCTATATAATCAATTTAGGTGGTTTAAAGTGATTTTATGGAGAACCCCCATAAGTATTTTGGCCCTCACATAATCACTCCCACACAAACCCTAAGTTAATTTGTAACTCTATTATCTCTAAGAGAAAGCAACTCTCTTGTAACATGTTGTATATCTCTTCTTCTTTATATCTTTCTCATCACATACTAACCACACAATGATATACAACATGTTACATGTAAAGTTATATACTAGGAGTGTTTGTGTAAATTATATAGGCTGGAAAACTAAAAAGACAAACAACATTTGTTTTTATATAACCGATATTCTATTTTAATCTAATCTAAACTACATGAAGGGATATTCGAACTCGGGTGTAGAGTGGGAGAAAGACTTTCATGAAACCAAGATAGCACTATTTTGTTATCCCGGTCAATAATGCTATGACAAGAGTGATAACACATCCACGTGGCATAACGTTATTGGTTCCAACTAAGTTGCACATCTGTTCTAGCCAACTTGACTAAGAGGGGTGTATTCAATTAGGATTCTGGAGCGTTTAATTTTTTTTTAAAATCCGGGTGTATTCAATTTGGATTTATACAAACTTTTAAAAAGTTTATAACAGTTTGGGCGTATTCAATCTAGACTTGTTTGAACTTTTAAAATGTTCATCTAAATGTGGGTGTATTCAATTAAGACTTGGAAAAAGTCCAAATAAATTTACCTGTATTCAAAAGGAGATAGATTTGGAAGGATTTAATTAAGTTTTGGAGTTTGGAGAATTTGTAGGGTTTAGGTATAAATAATAAAGGCCAACATAAGTCCAACCTCCACTCCAAAGATTTCATACGACGTGTTTTTTTTTCCTCTCTGTGTTAGAAAATTTTCCATCGTTTGGCAAACAACGCACTAAGCCATGCACTGACCTTGGGTGGTTACAAGCGTCTTGTTGGAGTTGCTTGGCGGAAAGATCATCTTGGCCAAAGTCAAGGCGGCAGAAGGTTGAGATATATTTCCATCACTCATAACACTACCAGATGATAGGGCCCTTGCTTTTTGGACAAAGGGTTTTTTTTTTTAAATTGAATTTTTGGACGAAGAGTTTGCTATTCGTGAACAAAATCAAAGGGAAATTTCTAACTCGTGGAAATTTCAAAGTGAAATTCATTGTTTAGGTATGAAAGTTTCCAACTCATGAAAATTTCAAAGGGAAATTCATTGTTGTGTACACAAGTAGAGGAAGAATTTGGAGAGGAGAAAAAAAAGAAAAGAAAGAAAAGAAAGGGATGGTTGACTAGTGGCTAGGTCAAGATAGTTTAAAGAAAATAGTGTTGGGAAGAAAGAGTGATAAAATAAAATGGTTGGGAAGTCTATGCAAATATATATGAATCTATAACAAAAGTTCATTCAAAAGTATGGAAGTAAAATCATATACAATCCTAATTGAATACACTCCCTATATAAAAGTCTATACAAGTTTATTAAAAATTCGAGTAAAACCTATAGGAGTTATTCAATTTCAAGAAATCTGTCACTTAAAAAATATATTTCAAAATTGTATACAATCCTAATTCGAGTAAGCCCATATTTACCTCAAATAACATTTTTCACTTGTTTGACTCATTTTTCACTTTGATCCATGTCACCTCAATTTTGGAAATTTTGATCACGAATCTTGTAAGTTAGCAGGTCTAACATCTTGAAAAAATTAACGAGCTTCTTATGTTTGGGTTGATTGCAAATATATGGAGGCAAAATTGTCATCTCATCATCTCATGTGATGGGTTACATATTGCAACGTCGGATTTCATCTATTAGTTTAATTTGGACTTGATTGCAAACTAAATCAAGTTACGAGATAAAAATTGAAATGATAGGACTAAAGTGAAAATTAGTACAAAAAATATAGAGTTGTGCTAAACGAACTTTAAAATTAACTGAGTACACCATATGATCTAAGTGCACCCTAATATTTAATTAAAATATAAAATTAACTAAGTACACCCTATTTAACTACCAAAAATACTCATGTTACATCCTAATACACTCTATCACACAACGCTCTAATACCAATCATAAACCAAATTTCTCTTTTTACATGAATTTGGGCCCCCTTTTCATATTTATAAATGTATTGAATTGAACTACAGACACAAACATTCAACTTATTATTTGGTTTCACAAGTTATATGAAGGGATTTTCATAGGCCCTTGACATATTATTTGAATCTAAACCAGAAAAGCTATGAAGGCATTTCCGATGTTTGCAGCAAGACTACAGCATACCCACATGGTCATGGATCTCTTCAGATAATCAATATTAAACAACCCATAAACTTCTCCCTTCGAAGAGCAAATTAAAACCAATTTCTAGAGGAAGGTTACAAAACATTTTAGCCCGTGAAGAAGAAATCAAGACAGTATAACCAATTTGATAACAAAATCAAAATGAGATTTACCAATACTAGACGACCACTGCGCCAGTATAATAGTACGGCGGCGGCGTTACTGTAACGGTGGAGAAGTGGATGGTATGACGACGGTGTTAGTGTGACGGTGGAGGAAATGATATTATGAAGGAGGCATTGCTATGTTCGGTGGAGGAGTCGTCGACGATGTTTCACAATTCAATATATACTTTTTGGCCATTTTATATTAGGGTAAATTAGTAATTCAATAAATAATTTGATAGTAGAGTGTACTCAGTTAATATTAGGATTCATTTAGCAGCACTCAAAATATAATTTGACGAAATTAAAAACATACTGAACTTCAAGGAGTGTTTGTCTATTTTACCCCGATAGGGGCTGAGTTACAGAACAGCTGTGAACTGACTCTCTCTCTCTCTCCCTCTCTCTCTCTCTCTCAAAGTAAGTCAAAGCCATCACACTCAAATTTATTTATTTTATTTTCATGCCATGGAAAATGCGTTAGGTACTCTACATACAAATTGGTTTGAGGAACTTGTGTGTATATTTCATGAGGCATTAGATTAAGATTAGATGAGAAAATGCGGGAAATCAGTGGGAAGCATTGTGTTGGTCCTGTTGCTCGCCTTTGTTTCTGTTTTGATCTTTTCAATCTTCATGTCTGTGATCTGAATGACCCACTATCTAGATTTGGAAGCAGTTTCACATTCAATTCCAGTCTCATATATAATGCCCACCACCTGCTTCACTCTTTTCACTTTTTTCCCACCAGTGCTCTATGACCCTGTAAACTCTCTCCTTTTCTTTTTTTTTGGGTTGGAAAATTTGAAATTATTGTTGGGATTATTTGGCTTTCTTTTGCTTATTTCATGTTGGTTTTTTTTGTTGTTTTTTTTTTTTTTTTCTGGTCATGTTATTTGATAATGCGTTACTGGCCATTACATTGATTTCTTACAAAGATGACAAAGCTTTTGCTTCCTGTTAGACTCATTGGTAACTATAAAATATGTCCATCAAATATAAAGATGATTAAGCTAGACCTTTCCCAATTATGTTGTTCCAGAATTTTTATTAACACGAGAATGTAGTGCTGAAAAATTATGCAGGAAGTTAGATAGAACATTTGCCGAAACCACGTTGTCTGCGCCCCCAAGTATGAGTATGAGGAAGGACAGTATTCTTGAGGGGCCTTTGTTAGAGGAATACACATTTGCTGCAAATTCTGCTCCTTTCAATAGCTGCCATGCATCTACCATTGTTGAGGTACTGCAGGACAAAATAATTAGAAAATAAAAAGTAAATATTTGTAGTTCGTTATGATTAGTAGCCTTTATTTTCCCCTGGAGAAGTTAACTAGACCAGTGCTTGTTTGTTGTTCGTATAGATTGATAAAGATCACTTTTTGGTTGCCTATTTTGGAGGTAAATCGGAGGGAGCACCAGATGTGAAAATTTGGTTGCAGACGTACAAGGTAAACAATACATACAATCCACAAGGGTTGCTCACTTTATGAACAACAAAGATGTACCCTTATTTTTCTTTTGTCTAGTTAATGTTATCTTTTATTTTTATATAAATTACAAAATGCACTGGAACGGAAGTTATCATTATCCCATTTTAGTCTAGTTGACTGACAGATTCATTCTTAAATTTCTTGGTAAAGTCCACATCGGACTTTTATATGAATTCCTAACACTAAGAGTAGAATTTTTCTGAGCAGAATGGCTATTGGCAGTCACCTGTCATTGCTGATGAACAACCTGATGTTCCAATGTGGAACCCTGTGCTATTCAAACTTCCATCAGATGAGCTGCTGCTGTTCTATAAAATAGGACAAGAGGTTCAAAAGTAAATTTGTTCTACAACTATCTATAAGCTTTTGCAGTCAAGTTTTATTAAAATCTTCAGTTTTGACTTTATATCTCTTTCTGAGTATGTCCCTAACTGTTTTGTATGTCTTTCTGAGAATGTTGTTTGGCTTATACCACACAAACAAACAGAAAAGGAAAATGAATGGGATTGTTCTACATGATTTGAAATCGTTGTCCATGTCGTGGCATTATATTTATTACTAGATGAAAATTGTTCATGTAGCTCCCAACTAGCTTAACTGGTCAAGTCTCTTGGCTTAGCACTAGAGACCTAGGATCAAATCGTTAATCCACTTAGGTCGGTAGCATTTATAGTTAGTGAAATGCTGCTGCCAGTACCCCCTTTTATAATCTAGACCTTAGACCAGAAGATTTCTTTTTTTCTGTAGGCAATGCTGCTGCTGTTGATGGCATAAAAGAAATGCATTTATGTCTGGGTGGGTGATGTTGTTGATGGGTGGCATAAAAGAAATGCATTTATGTCTGTAGGCAATGCTGCTGCTGTTGATGGGTGTTCATGCTAAATACTGTTAAAGAGCTAGAGGTATTAGTCTCATGAAGAATGTGCCTTTCGCTATTATTATGTTTTGTCAAACTGTTTTTGACTTTAAGTACCGACTGAGAACTGTCCTCTACTCTTTGATGGCCCAAGAACCAAAGCTGTTAACATGCTCTGATCACAGGGTCATGATTCATCCACCAGGTTTTGTTTCCTGTCAACTTAGAACTCAGGAGTAGAGAGTGGCAATCATATAGAAACAGGTCTTGTTCAACTAAGGCATAGTTTTTCAAATTTTTGGAATCTTCAATTTAGATCTTCAAGTCCACTATTCTTTTTTTATTTGGTTGGGAGAGAGGGTGTCCGGGTGAAGTGAAGCACAACGGAATCTGTCTGACAATGCAAAGATTTAGTTATGCATGCATTTCAGGCTTCCCATCTGTTTCAAAATGCCATTATTGATATAGATGAAAGGTTCTGACTTATCACCAAACTGGGCTGCAGAATTTTAACCTTCTTTGTTCTCACAAAACCGACCTAGTATAATTTATCCATTCATTACTAATTAAATCCTTCTTTTTTTCTTTTCTTTTTTTCTGATAGATGTTTTGTTTCCCTATGATTTTAGTTCAATATTAATGAACCCCTTTCGAATGTTTTAACTTAAGCTGCAACTCAGTTTCATATGGTCTCTTTATGATATCCTGTTAAACTTAACTATTAGAAAGAATTTAGTTTCGGCTTTGTATGCTTGGTGCATATTCTTGGATAAGTACTTTTTGTTATTACCATGGTTAGTTAAAACTTTTGAATTCACAAGTAATCATCTGTTCTATGTTTTATACTTATGCTCCTTAACATCTTTTCCGTGAAATGCAAACTCAATCGAACTAATGATGTTTTATATGCTTATTACGTTCCTTTCATTTGTTAGGTTCTTCTAACTTTCAGTTTGATGAATATCAGATGGAGTGGTTGCATGAAGCGATCACATGATAAAGGTGTTACTTGGACAGAAAGAGAACAACTTCCTCCTGGTATATTAGGACCAATAAAGAATAAGGTAGTACTTGAACTCATATGATAACTTTTGGTACATGTCATCACCGTTGATATTAAAAGGCTGCTTATGCTATATGTTCTGCTTTACTATTCTGCAGCCTATCTTGCTGGAAAATGGACTTTTGCTCTGTGGATCCTCTGTTGAAAGCTGGAACTCTTGGGGGGCTTGGGTGGAGGTTGTCACAGAAACTCAATTATGTAGGGCGGTTAACCTTTCGGTATGTTTCGAATGGCTGCCTAACATAAATGATTCAACAGGTCGCAACAGATTCTGTCAGGTCTTGGAAAAAGTATGGTCCTATTTACATTGAAAATGAAACTCTTAGTGTGATTCAGCCAGTTCCTTACCAGACTGCAAAAGGGACCTTGCGTCTTTTAATGCGATCCTCTGATCACATTGGCAGAGTTTGTATTTCGGAATCCTATGATGGTGGCCAGAACTGGAATCATGCAATACCTACCGAACTCCCCAATCCAAACTCAGGTTTATGGCTGAACTACAGTTCTCTCATTGTCGAAGGCAGTATGTGCATCCAAGTGTGATAATATGTTTACCTGGATTTTCAAATATCAAGTCCATCTTGTTCAAAATGTTTTCTGAACTTAGTATTGCATCAGGTCTTTTTCTGTTATTTTTGGTGTTTACTGTTTATTTTAAGTTATGGATGAACAAAGTTAAAAGAATGCATGTAACATGTATATGTTAATTGAACGCCTTTTTTTCGTCTTTGCATTCACATATTTAATCTTGGTTTACTCCAATTTTCTTATTAGGTATTGATGGGGTAAAGCTCAGAGATGGCTCTATTGTACTTGCTTATAATACAGTCTCAAGGGGTGTACTTAAAGTTGCACTCTCCAACGATGACGGGGATTCATGGCATGATGCTGTGACATTGGAGGAGAATTTGGGAATGGAGTTCTCATATCCCGCTGTTATCGAGGCTAGTGATGGGTCTGTTCACATCACTTACACTTACAATAGGACACAAATTAAGGTACCTCTTTGAATTTTGATATTCAATATGCATTTTAATAAATGAGATCCATGGTTGATAAAATATTCTTATATGATATTTTAACCATTCAATAAATATATGGTTTACTGTCTTCTTTTAGTGGGTGTTATTCTGAGATTCATGTAGAGAATTTCTCAATAGGACGTGTAATTTCTTACGTCATTTATTTTGCAGCATGTTGTCCTCAAACCAAATTGATGCAGTGACTCATGAACAAAGAAAACAAGAAGACATGGATAATTCTTTCTGCATTGCAGGCCACTTAGTGTCATTACATGTACAATACCATCACTTGTACTAAGCCCTTCGTGAACTTCGATTTTTTGAAGTATAATACCTATTTTGTGCAGCAATGAAGTATGGACTGTATCAAATATCAATCTTTAGCCTTCCCTTCTCTTCTTTCAATTTGGATTTTACTTGTTGAAGTTTGTTTGTGTTTAGGTACTTTCCTTGCTCTGGAAGTTAGTTAATTTAATTGTTCCGGTCTGCCCTTCTTTTCTTTCAATTTGGATTATACTTGAAGTTTGTCTGTGTTTAGGTACTTTCCTTGCTCTGGAAATTAGTTAATTTAGTTCGTTCCATCCGGCTTGTAGAATACCATCGGTAAGTTTTGCTCGGAATCCTTAAGATGTCATATTTAGTTCCTGCCAATAGGTTTGTTTCTATTGTTTATGACGTTACTACAATTGTTATTATCATGTACAATGTTTAATCTATTATTTAGTTGTACAGAACTGCCTTTCAAATTTGGTAGCTTGCCAAAACACTTGAGGATGCGATACTAATTTCCAGCACTCACATGATCGAATGGGTTTGTTTACTTTGTGAAGTATGCATAAATATAAGGGTCTCTTGCAATTTTCTTCTTGGGAAAAAATTCTCTTATCTGCAGAAACTGTTATCTTGAGTAACTTAGTACTAATACAAAAGGTAAAATATGTACAATGTTTGATGTCCTTAGTTAACAAAATAATTTTCTAATGCTATCTGCATTCCTGCTATCTATCATAAATTTCCACAAACAAGTGGAATTTCCTTTATTTATTTCTTTCTTTATATGTTAAGTTACCAGCAGAAGCAGGGATGTATACTTATCCACTGATCGAGAAGATTATTTAGAACAAGAAAACGTACTTGAAGTTTGACTTTGAACTTTTGTTTTTCTTCCATTTGTTTGAGTTATTTGTTAAGGACAGCAAAATCAAGTTTTTCCCTTATTGACAGATCAATTTTCCTTTTTTTTTTTCCCCCCTCGAGATACAAGCGATATTAGGGAAGGGGGAATCGAACCTAAGACCTTGGGTGCAGAGATATATCCCTTTGACGACTTGAGGTAAAGTCCCTTACTACCGGTCTAACTTTGAGTTTTGCGCATTGTATCATTCCTAACAATTGGTATCAAAGTTAGCACCATGTTCAAGGTTCGAGTCTTGTGATAGGCAGCGTTGGTGGAGCCATGTAGGTTGGAATTGGATTGGGCCTTGTGGGTCGGCGTGGGGATTGGATGAGCTGAGACTTTTTAAATTTGGGTGCTTTTGTTGAAAACAGTTACCTTAAAAGTAGTCTCCTCTTTCAAAAAAAATATATTGGAAGAGGATTGCCAATCTTTGGTGCAAGAACCAACTGGTGTGGAGAGTATTTTTACTCACCACTCTTAATCAGTAGTGAGCATTACCACCATATTAATGGCCGTTGTGAGTTGAATTTTTGAGATTTGTATAATATATAGATTATATCACACTCATTCAACGACAATTAATATGTCAGTAATGTTCACCACTATTTAAGAATGGTAAGCAAAAATGTTCACACTGGATTGGCAACACACTGATTCTTGCTAGTGTTATGCAGTCAGACTAATGGTATTATCTTGCTGACTAAAATGCAGGCCAAAAAACAAGAAGTTTGGTGATTAAACTTCTTTGGTCGGTGTCATATCTCTATGTGCTCCAGCTTGCATTTCATGGGTCACATTGAATGCCGTAGCTCTTCTCTACCATTATTCATTTCACACACTCCTCTTGTCAACCTTTCTCCACTATGCTTATGTTTACTTGCACCAAAGCACTCAAATTCATTGTACCAAACACACAGAAAACCCAAGTGTACAACCAAACAAGAAAGGGCGGTAGAAGGTGGAACATAATTAATGATACGCTTATTTTTGCGGGTTTATAGCATTAGTGGTAAAATACTTTATTCATCAGTCTTTTTGCCATTTTTCTAGAAGATGTTCTAAGGCCATGTCTATTCTGAAACCCAAACTTTTAGACTCAAATTCAAACTTTTGGATCCAATTGTGGTGGTGGGTAATAGCCATTAACTTCTTTGCTCCAATGTGTTGGACTTTTTTTTCAGTGGGGAAATCATTACCCTTTTTTTTCTTTTCTTTTTTCAGTCTCTCTTTTAAAACGCCTCACAATTCACTTGGTTGCTAACTTCAGTTACTAGGTTTGTCTGCACGGGCCTCACAATTTGGAACCCTAAACTCAATTGCACATTTAGATGGAAATGCTATAATGAGGGGGTTTTTGGTGAGGGGTTTCAACATGGGATCCATCCCACCATCCAACAAGAGAGAGGAAGTGTTAGAAATAAACTTTTTAAATGAACGAATGGTGGGATGGAACCCCACATTGAACCCCCTCATTATAAAAGCTCCCTTTGTCTTGGCTCGGAAGAAAATTTAGAGACAGGGTTTTTTTAATTCCACCATGCCCCCCTTAAATGTAAGAGGGAAGCAGGACCAAGAAATTAAAGAGTTATTTGTCCAAGAGCAATACAACGTATATGAGGATAACATCACCACGCTCTTCCCAATTCTATATTCAGATTTACACCCAATTCTCACCTGTAATTTATTTATGCTCCCCCAACAACAAATAACATCTAATGAAATCCCCAAAGAGAAGAAAAAAGATCATATTCCCATGAAACTTCAACTGAAGCTCGGCGCCAATTCCGGGAGTTTGCATGTTTATTTCTAGAAAACTCACCTTCACTTTTTGCATTAAATGTGAAACCCTTTTTCTTTCTGTCATCTGAAAGAAACTTTTCCGACCCATTTATTGTGGAACATAAAGAAAGTTGAATTCCATGCCCTGAATAGAAGAAAAGAGAGGAGAAGAAAAAAGGAGAAAAGAATCCAAAAGCCCACAAACAAGGCCTAGAAAAAGTCAAGGGCATGGTATCATAGAGCATAAATGCATAGTCAATTTTGTAGGGTTATCATGGTGAAAGAAAAAGTTTCTTTTGATCTTTGCCCTCTCTGAATTTCTCGAAAGTTGCTGTCAAAAAGATGTAAATCCTGGACACAAAAGTGACATGCTTGCTTTCTCTTCTTTATTGGAATGTCATGTAAGTTTCTAAATCAGTCAGCTTTTTGTTCTCTGTTTACAAAGCGCATGTTTGAGCTTCAGTAAAAGCAGACCACCATCACCTTTCTATCTCTATCTCATACACAGAAAATCTAAGTGCTGGATTTCTTGGTCACTTTGCAACTCTATTTTCTTGGGTTTTGTAACTGTAGGAATGGGTTCTCTGTTTTTGCAGCTTTTAGTAGGCGTTATGCATGTGGGGTTTTTTTTAACTTTATCTTTAGTTGTTTTGTCTTTACGTTGTGCTTGTTTTTACCTATGTAATAGCTCCCTCAGAATCAGAATCTTTCAGCCTTTTTTTTCTGCGATCCCAATGTTTTTACCCTAACATAAATCCTATATAATAAATCTTAAATCTAAAAGGCTTAACCCTTCAGAGCATCTCTACTGTTCGAGTGCAAATTACAGATGTGAAAACGACAAGAGTGCTAGGCTCTGATACCATGACAAATAAAGTATGTGTAAATTTTTAGATATGTATTTTCTTTAATATGAAAGTATTTCTAAGGGTTAATTTCGGTTTGGTACTGTAGAAGTATATATTCACAGATTCTAGGTCAAATTTAGTTATATACCCAATCTTAGATATAGTCTTATAAAGAAATCCTATACCATTTAAAAATTATAAACACACCAAAAAAACCCTCAAAAATTGACAGCTGTCAATTTTTTAAATTTAATAGCTATTTTTTAGTTTATTTGTGTGTATAAAATACATATATTGCCCTTGTACTATGGATTTGAGAGAGAAAAATCAAATCTGCCCAGATCTGTCCAAATCTGCCAAAAAACCAAATCTGTCTAGATCTACCAAAAAAACCAAATCTGCCAAAAACCCAAATATGCCAAAAAACCCAAATCAGATTTATTTTCTCCTTTCTCGATGTTGGAGCAAGAGGAGCTTCCATTGAAGCTCAATCTCAGGTCCAACTATATTCTTCATCTCTCATCTACAATTTTCAATATTTCACCTTCGATTTCTTGTTCTAAAATCGTGCTTCAATTGATTTTTTTTTTCTCAAATTGTTTGGAACCTTGAACGAACCTCAATCAGATGCTCATAGCTCCACTCCTCATCTTCGAGCTCTACTCTTCTTTCACCACATCGTTATCATCATCATCGTCATCTTTATTGTCGTCGTCGTTGTTTGGTTTGGACTTTAGATTTTTGATCTTTTGCTTCAATTATGTGTTTCTCTTCATATTTTAGTTGATTTTCGAAATGTATTTTAAGCTTTGATGATCGATTTATCATTTGTTACTATTTCAGTGATAGATCTTATTTTTGTTTAACAGTGTACTTCTATGACAGAGTATTAACAATGTATTTTTATGCCATAATAATATTAACAATCTAAGCTCGGCTTGTTTTGAGTTGGTCTGGTTTGTTCTTTCTTCTTTTCTTTGGTGAACATGTATTAGAAATAGCAACAAGACAAGCATTAATCAACATGACAATAAACTAACAGTGTTATTACTTTAGACTGGAACATTACAGGGGTAGATATGCATTAGAAATAGAATGTCATAGGAAACTAGTAGTGTTATTACCCTAGAAATAGGATTTCATAGGAAAATAGTAGTGTTATTACCCTAGATTGGAACGTTACACGAGGTAGACATTCATTAGAAATAGGGTGTCATATGAAACTAATAGTGTTATTACCATATATTGGAACATTACAGCCATTAATCAACATGACAGTAAACTAGCAGTGTTATTACCCTATGCTGGAACATTATAATCATTAATCAACATGACAGTAAACTAGCAATGTTATTACCCTAGACTGGAACATTACAAAATTACAGTGTTATTACCCTATACTTGAACATTACATGGGTAGACATGCATTATAAATAGGATGTCATAGGAAACTAGCAGTGTTATTACCTTAAACTGAAACATCACAGGGGTAAACATGAATTTGAAATAGGATATCATAGGAAACTAGTAATGTTCTTACTCTAGACTGGAACTTTACATGGGTAGACATGCATTAGAAATAAAATGTTATAGGAAACTAGCAGTGTTATTACCCTAGACTAGAACATTACAATTATCAATCAACATGACAGTAAACTAGCAGTGTTAGAGCATCCACAATCACACTCCCTATTTCTTAGCTAAAATTTAGCTAAAAACACAAAAAAAAACTATTATAGGAGCTCTCTAAAAAATTTCAACTCCAACCATACTCCCTAATTTGGAGAGTCATAACTGTTTTACTTATTTTTATCATAAATACTTATTTTTAAATTTAATTCCTGATTTGCAATAAAATATTCATATTCAAATACTAAATATTCCAAAATAATAAACTACAATGATATTGTAAGTTTATTTGTTGTTCAATTTTGATATTCTATGGTTATTGTGGTTTGCAAAATACCTACAAGGAAAAGAACTTAAAAAAGAAAAAAATAAGGTGTTCGTGTGCTGCAAAATGTCTACAGTGAAAAGAATAAAAAAAAAAAAATGTTTGTTTGTGCTTTGCAAAGCACCTACAACTACGGCAAAAAGAATAGAACAGACGGTGTAGGTAGCTTGCAATAGAAAGTGATTACAAATATAAAATGCAGAAAAGAAAAAAAAAATTGATAAAATTAAAGATATCATTAAATAAATGTTTAAAATAATAATAAAATATGGTAGCATTTAATTATAGGAAGTCACTAGGAGCCCTTTCTCTCTCCTCAGATTTAGGAACTCCTAGAGGTCTCCCTATTTTAGGAGCTAGATAGGGAGCATGATTGGAGGTGGCTTTTTTCAATTCCTCCCCAAATTTTAGCTAAGGAGGTAGTTTAGGGAGCCCATTGTGAATGCTCTTATTACCCTAGACTGGAACATTACAGCCATGAATTAACATGACAATAAATGTGTGGAATATTATAATCATTAATCAACATGAAACGTTAATGAAGCTATTTAAAATTGGGTTTGTAATGAATTGTTTGGGTTTTTTTTATAAAATTGGGTTGGGCTTGTTTTGAGTGCTATTTAAGTTTTTTGTGTTGGGTTTCTTTTAAGTTAATCAATGGCAGTCACATAATTTATAGGAACTTCAACACCAATTTCTTATGTAGTAAATGAGTTTTGGATGTGTTTCTAAAGTGCATTCCATGTTGGGGGTTTTTTTTTATAATTTCAGCCCCTATTTTGGATATATTAGTGAAGCTCCCAATAATTAATCCAATCAATTTGGAAATTATTTGATTCTTACCATAATTGGAGATTTGATAATCAATCCCTAATTAAATCAAGAGTATTGCTAAATGAACCCTAAAATTAACTTAGTACACCATATCATCTAAATACACCATAATATTTTAATCAAAATATAAAATTAACTAAGTACATCCTATTTAACTACCAAAAATACCCTTGGTACACCCTAATACACTATCACACAACACCCTAATACTCTGTATAACTCTTCAACATCACACATATCTGTAATTAATTTCCCAATAAATACCCACTTTCATGTTATAATAAATATTTCTCCAAAGGATCTCTACTATGACCTACCATTTTTATGGACACAAAATCATGGATTTTTAAATCCCAGAAATATCTTGCTATGTGTCTAAAGTAGACAAACAAATTCTATGTAAAACCACCATAAAAGAATAGTTGGTAGTTCCATGGCACTCACCGTAGTCCGAGAAAGTAGCAAATTAACTAGGACCAATTACTTCACATTTTGATGTTTCTTGGCTTCATCCACAACGTGTTTCTGATCGGAGACTTGCTCAATGTTGTGGTCATTCTTTTGGAATTTTTCATTCTCTTTTATTCTAGTCATCGTACTTGCAAATATGCAATTGCGTCTCTGTCAATACTCGTTGCGTTGTTTGTCGTGGGCACCAATCAATATGAAAACTTCTCTACGTTGAATATGGTGAGTAGGGTGTACTTATTAAAATTACATTTGTTTCACAATTCAATGTATCTTTTTTGGTCATTTTATATTAAGATAAATTAGTAATTTAATAAATAGTTTGGTAATCAGTTAATTTTAAGGTTCATTTGGTAGTAGGTTGTACCAAATTGGGGAAGAATAATTCATTTCCATGTGCGGAATTATTCTTCCGAAACTCTAGCATCTGAAACTCCTATAAATACATGGCTATGCAAAAGGTTTGAGGTAATTCTAAGCCTACGTCTGAAACTCTGCATAAATCCCCTCTCACAAACCCTAGCCACCACACACAAACTCTCTCTCTCTCTCTCACAAGACTTCGGCCACCACACACGACTCCGGCCACCCGGTTCTCCCCAAGAGAAATCTCCGTACACTTTGTTAGCTACTGTTTTTCCTACACAAAGTCAACCTAACTCAAGCATCGGAGGGCCTTTGGCCAACACCCCCTAGGTGTGGTCTTTTCACTCCGTGTTGTTTTGTAGGGAGAAAGAGAAGCGAAGAGGAAGAAGGGATCTTCATACGAATATTCTTTGGGGACGAAAATCACTCCCACAAGTACCCTACAGTTGTACCCTTAAGGCTTGTTAATCAATGCACTTTCAATTTTAACAATGCAGTACCCTAGATTAGTCAATTTGTTACAATGTGGCTCTGTCGTTAACTAGATTGATCATCAAAAAATCAATTAAGTGGAGGCTTGGGTGGTGGTGAGTGGTGAGTGGTGAGTGGTGGTGGAGTGGGTTATGTGCTGGGTTAGCGAGAAAGGATTTTAAAAAAAAATTTAATTATTTAATATTTAATATTTAATTCCAACTAAGAAAAAAAAAGTAGGCTCCACAAATGACACGTCATTACTTAACTGATTTTATGAGGTCAACCTAACAACACAACTACATTGCAACAAATTGATCCAGGGAAAGTGCATGAACTACCATGCCTTAAGGGTACAACTGTAGAGTACCAAACTGAAATTAAGTAAACCCTAAAAGAGTTAAGGTAGGAAAAAATCCTAATTACAAGAGAACTATGTAAAAGGTAAGAAGTTGCATAAAAGAAAAGGAAACTAAAATTCCTAAAATAAAATAATTTTCACCAACTCCAACTCGAGTGAGAGGAAAGATAAAATGTGACAAAGGCATCATACTACCCTGTATTTTGGGTTGTTTAAATTTATTTTTATAATGTAAACAAATAAAACTATTAAAAAGTAAGACATAACAAAGTTCGACCAAAAAAAACAAAACAAAGTTAACTCTCTGTCAAATTGAAGTACTCATGTCAAGTAGATAGAGAGGGCACACAAAGGGACATTAATTTTGGGGACAGCAGATGCCAACCCATTTCAATGTGGATAGGAGTCATTAATTCCCATTCTTGAATGAGTTTAGATATAATGCTTGTAAAGTTCAAATTTGATGTAACAATTCCCATAAATAGCACATCCACCTGTCTTTTCATAACTTTGATCTAGAAGTTCTCTTACTCCAATGTGAAGACACTTTTTACAATCTGCATAAGAAGGGTCTCGAGTGTATTCAAGTATATTATAGATGATAGTCTTATTTATCACTGTTAGAGATCCTTGAGCATATGACGGTCCAAGAACAGTATTAGCAATTAATCCATTGAACAAGACATCAACTCTCTCTTAAACCAACGCGGGATTGTCAACAAATTTCCAATTCATCCCGTAAATTCCGTTTATCGTGTCAATTTTACCAAGGAAATTTGAATCTGAATATTTTAAGAGGCAACCTATCATCCAAATTAAAGCTCTTGTACTGAGTGGGCAACACTTAGACAATTCAAGTCTTGCTGCATTGAGACATCTTTCACATAATGCATACCTTAAATACACATTTTTCATGACTATTTTGTCCCCATTAACAATTTAGAATTACAATATAGCATTAAATGCATTCTTTTTTTATATTATATGGGTATAATTGAAAAATTAAACAAACTTTGTTTTACGTTCCTATGCAAACCAAACATGTGAAAGGAAATAAAGTGATATTTCTTAGTTACTTTCCAAGGATTACCAAACATGGGAAAAGAATCTTCATTTCTCATCCCTTGGGAAATGACACAGGAAGTGATTTCCCCTCAAATCCGTTCCGTGAAGCAAACGGGGCGTCAATGTACTAGAGAAGAAAAGGAGGGTAATGATGAATAGGAATTTTATACAAATTTTAGGTTTTTAGGTGAAATAAACTATATTATGGTTAATTTCAACTTAGTATCTTGAATTCTCACTCTTAAGGCATGCTTGCACTTGCACTTTCAATTTTAACAATAAAGTACCCTATATTTGAAAAAAAAAAATTTGCAATGTGACTCTATTGTTAGGATGGCAATTTAAAAATCTATTAAGTGATGATGTGGCTGTTTTTATAAAATAAGAATTTGATGCCCTGCCTAAACATTGGAGCTCTACCTAACATTTTAACATTTCGGGTGGAGATGCTTAAATGAGTTATATCTATAAATAATTAAAATCTCATCACTCATATATAAATTAAATCTCTAAACCTAAAGGAAAAAGGAGGACCTATATAATTCAACAAAGATTCATAAAGTATGTGTTTGGGGGTGGTCAAATTTTCCCAAATCCGCCAAGGTGAGATCCGCTGAGATAAGGCCCACTGAGGTCAGATTCGCCAAGGTGCGATCCGCTAAGGTGAAATCCACCAAGGAAGAATCTCCAATCTTCCGGAGGGCTGGTCTCTAATCTGCCAATTCGGAGACCTCCAAATCCATCAAAAGGTTGGTCTCCAATCCGCCAAAGAGGAATCTCCAAATGCTCAGGAGGGTTGGTCTCCAATCTGCCAAGGAGGAATCTCCAAAACCACCAAGGTGAAATCTGCCGAGGTGAGATCCGTCACGGTAAGATCCACCAAGGAGGAATCTCCAATCCTCCAACAAGAGGTCTACCTAGACCAAATCCACCAAGGGGGGACCTCTCATTGGCCAAGTATGTGGCCTCCCATCGGCCAAGCCTAGAACTCTAGAGGTTTAGAATGTCATATCCCGAGATTGGCTCCGCCATAGCACTCTTTGGGCCCCCCTCTCTGCCCTCACAGTTTTATTTATGGGAACTCAATAACAACTTCCCAGTGGGTCACACATCATGGGATTACTCTAGTCCCAATTTGCTTGACTTCGAAGTTTCCAAGACTCCGAAGCCAGTGAGCTCCCAAAAGGCCTCGTGCTAGATAGAGGCAAGTATGTACATATAAGGCACATCACCACCTCTCCGTTGGTCGATGTGGGATGTTACAATCCACCTCCCTTAGGGGCCTAACGTCCTTTTTGGCACACTCGCACCACACGGTAGAGTGGTTCTGATACCAAATTGTCACATCCAGGAATCGGCTCTGCCGTAGCACAATATTGTCTGCTTTGGGCCCCCTTTTCTACCCTTACGGTTTTGTTTATGGAAACTCACGAGCAACTTCTCAGTGGGTCACCCATCCTAGGATTGCTCTAGCCCCAACTCGCTTAACTTCAAAGTTCTCATGACTCCGAAGCCAGTGAGCTCCCAAAATGTCTCGTGCTAGATGAAGGCATGCATGTACATATAAGGCACATCACCCCTCTTCGTTGGTCGGTGTGGGATGTTACAATCCACCCCCTTAGGAGCCCAACGTCCTCGTCAGCACACTTACATTATATGGCAGAGTGGCTCTGATACCAAATTGTCACATCCCCAGATCGGCTCCGCCGTAGCACGATATTTTCCGCTTTGGGCCCCCTTTCTGCCCTCACGATTTTGGTTATGGGAACTCACGAACAAGTTCCCAGTGGATCACCCATCATGGGATTGCTCTAGCCCCAACTCACTTAACTTCGGAGTTCCCAAGACTCCGAAGCTAGTGAGCTCTCCAAAGGCCTTGTGCTAGATTGAGGAGGGCATGTACATATAAGGTACATCACCCCCTTTCCGTGAGTCGATGTGGGATGTTACATAGAATTCCAAAGACTTAAAAGTCACAAGGTTCTGTCAGATGTCAAGCCAAAGTTTCGTAGGTCCAAGCCCAACCCACGAAATCATACCCAAGATTTCCGAAGGATTTTCATGCACATGGCAAAATTCATACAAGGAAATTGATGACAATCCAGAATATTCCAAATAAAGAGAGAATCAAGCAATCAATCCCAATACAATCCCATATATTTAAGCGAAGGGAGAAGGGTTGCCTTACATTCCTAAACTTAGGATTTTACTTTCAAGCACGTAGACTAGACTAGTTCTTCGTTTTCCAAGTGTAAGTTTAATTTCTTGCAATTTACATTATCTTGTTTTTAAATTCATGTTCAGTTAAATTATTTTGTTATCGACTTCCCTTTAAGTTTAATCTTAGTTCTTTATCGTTCTTGCTATTTTCATTATGTTCTTAAATTTAATTTACATTTGTTTATAGTTTAATTTACATTTGTTTATCGCTTTGATATAATTTATTGCACTTTAATTCTTGTCATTTAGTTTAGTCACATATTTAATTTATTTGCATCATTCTCACTAAAAAAAAATCCATACGAAGCCTAATCATCCTCGAATCTGAGGAAGTGAAAGAACCTAGGCGAAGAAGAGATTCCTTGCTTGGCCGATCAATCGTTTGCTCTGAAGTCAAAAGCGCAACACATCCATCCAACCCTTTCTATCCAAGCCATTTAGTGGCTTGATGGTGGCACGCCTATGCATTTTGAAGAATGACCAAAAGTTCCTTCTATCGACCACCTTGGCCGAAAATAGAGAAAGGGTATGGAAAAAATAAAAGGAAAATAATATTTCTTTATAGGTATAGTGTAATTAAACAAATTTGTAGTACGAAAATCAAGTTATTAGTTAGTAACAACACACACGTGTATATATATATATATATATATATATACATTAGAGGAAATCAAGCCCTAAACCTATAATAACCGTAACTCTTTTCTACATCCTTGAGACTTAGATTTTCATAGGAAAGTTTGAGTTCCCATTCCATTGAATCTCCATCCAAATATCCAAAATATCACTTTTCAAGTGTGCTTGCATGCAGTGGCGGAGCCACAGTGGGGTCAGTGGGGTCGCATGACCTCTTAGAACCCATGGAAATAGGCTTAGATGTCCCCTGGAGCTGGAGGAGAGACCCCTTGGAGCTGCACACCAAGTGTTCGACGTTTTTCTAGAGAAATTAAGAAACTGTGCGAGGAAGAAGAAGCGTTGCTGTTTTTATAAAACATCCTGGGCAAAACGACGTCATTTTGACCCAAGAGTGTTTAAAAAGATGGCCTGGCCCACCAACTCCCCCCAAAGTCCAAACACACCCAGTACCTCCATCCATTGCTTTCAATCATACAACCCTTCGTATTGGCCAACCCAATACCAAATCTGGAAAATATTGGCCAGCATTTAGTATACACCTCTGCCCAACAACCCTTCGTATCTCCCATTTGATTGGGTCGTCTTGTCCCCAAATTCTTAAATAAATGTAATAAAATATCATATCTCTGCTCCCTTCAACTCTCCTAAAATCCCCAAATTCTATTATTTCTCTACCCTAAGTTCTCACTAAACCTCCCCACACCCCCCCCCCCCCCCCCCCCCCCCCCACCACCAAAAAAACCCTCAACATGGCTGAAAATTTTATTCTCCTCCCTCTCTATCTCTGATTTTTTAAATTTATTGTTCTTGGTATACTTAAACCTCTGTGTTACATTCTTTTGTTTGATAATAATCTATAATATTTTTATTGGATAATGATTTATTGGAATGGATGAATATTGATGATTTTATGTGTATCGATTTATTGGATTGGATTGATTATTTGATTTGTTGGAATTTAGGGGTTATGATTACTTTGTGATGGACTTCTTGTCCTCTCTCTGTTTGTTCATCTGTCTTAATAAAATTTTATTTCCTTTTTAAAAAATGGTTAATTGTTTGGTTTGATTAATTCATGTGTAGAATTATAGAACACTTACGTATCAGTAATGGAGAAACTAAGGAATCAGAGAATTTAGGAATCGGAGAACTACTGAATCGGTATGGGAAGAATCATTCCCATTAAGCTGTTTACTAAACATATGGAATTAGCAATGGAATGGGATTGATTCCCATTGTTATTGTTTACTAATTTGCATGAATCAGAATCCAAATTAATTTTAGAATTATGGTAAAGTGATAAGGGTATTTTTGGAAGTTATTAAGAGAAAACAGGAATGAGAATCGTATCGACTACTCCCCCCAGTTGATCTGATTCCTAGTTTTGAGGGAATGTGATTACGGATTTTGAGGTGGGGCCCACTTATTTTTTCATTCCTGATTGCAAGTAAACGCAGGATAAGTCAGGAATGGAAATCATTCCCTTTCCTCTCATTCCCATTACTGATACGTAAACATGCCCTAAGAGGAAAGTACTAGAAAATTATCTTTTAGTAGTGTTACTTTCTTCTTAAAAAAAATATCGAAACTTTTATACTAAGACCCCTTGAGATAACAATCCTAGATCCGCCACTACTTGCATATAACCGCATGTTACATATTATCACCACATGATCAGTATCATTCTCTCTACGCCCGGCAGGTAACCGCATGTTGATTTGATTTGGGTTCTTTTAGGACCACTCAAGAAGACATATATTTAAGTGTGACATAGAGAAAGTGGCTTTTTTCATATATAAACTAAGATATTAGCCAACTCTAAAGCTTCTTTATGTAGATCCTTCAGAACAAAGATAGGTTTGTCTCCCACCTACACCTACATTCCCAAGTTTTGTTACTTCAGAGGCTTTCCTTCACATGCTTGTACATAGGAAAGGCAGTGGTTTCCTTTACTTTAATAGAAGCCTCCCATTTGTTTGGTATTATTAAAGAAGAACCTAATGAACGGGTGCCTTATTTGATTTCAAATTACAGATACCTTCTGGCTTTTTTTCTGGAAATTTATATTTGCAGATTTTTTTGTTCCAGCTGACCCAATTATTGACTACCCATAATGTTTTTTCATTGCCACCAAGACAAAATTCTTCATTTTTTTACAAATAAATTTGACAAGTCGTGTTTTACCATGTTCATGTCGTGCCATGTGAAATTATCTTAAATTTAAATTTAAATATGACTCATCAACTTACCGTGTTCAAATTATTAAACTCAAACTCATTTGGGTATCATCAAGTCAACCACCTAGTTACCCTCACAAAAGATATACAAATACTGAAAATTTAGAGAATGTATACTAGAGAATCAATTGATAAAGGTTAAATCCCATATATTTATAAACTAGGGTGATTTTTTTCTTTTTGTTTTTTTGGTTGTTGAGAAAAACGATATATTCAAATGACAAGAAAATATTATAAAAGATCCTCAACTAGCACATTCTTGAATGATATTAGGCGGACTCCTATATCATGAACACGTGTTTTCAATCGACAAAGCAAAACAAGCTAATCTATGGGCCACTAAAGCAGAAAGCAGAATATTACAGTCTTCAATCAAGAATAAAAAATCCACTAAAGCATGAGTTTATAAACTAAGGTGAATTCGTTAACAATAGAAAGTGACAATTCATATACGTTGGCCCCTCAATATTCATCTAATAATGAATATATATATTGTTACAATAATGAATATCTATCTGTTAAGCAATGCTTTCGAAGTTTCAATGGCCTTCATAAGGTCCCTCATTATTGAATATGTCGAGTAATAAAGGATTGAATGATAATCCGAGATCATTTATGAATGTAGTTGAAAGTGGGTTCATTTCTAATTATGTTCAACTAATTTCTTATGAGTTACCCATGAATTGATGAGTGGTAAAAAATTGGGTGGTGCCGACTTCATATTTTTAGGTAATGGCTAGTAGAAAACTATTCTCTTATTTGATTGATAGTATATACGGTATAATATGAAACAATTTTGGGATGACAGTGTTTTAATATGAGTGGACGACATGGTTTTTGTTTCATCGTTTTATAGTGTATTAATAATAAATGAATAAACGTATTATAGCATTAGTGGATTAGTAACACCACAAAATAGTGTGACTGTGACACTAAAAAATTTCTCGGTGTAGTATTAACAAACAAATCTATATGTTTCAAGATGAGTAAATTCATAATATGATGTGATGCGAGTTGACGTGATTTATGTATATTGATAGAGAAATAGAGAAAGTGGTGAGGTCTATCACCTTAGATTATTGTTGTTAATAATAGTGCAACATGTATTGATGAAGATTTCCTGTCACTAATTATAATTAAATTAAAGAATGTGGGCCCCTTTAAGGGACGGGCATCTTAGAGATTTGTCTTAACTTTTAAAAGCACATTTTTAAAACCTAACTTTATAGTTTAAAATGAAACCCATAACAAAATTAATACATTAATGTAAGGATTAAGTTTAAGTGTCTCACGTAGGCATGTCTTCCTTTTGCGATGTACCCAAAAGGATCAGTCATTCTTAGAAAGCTTTTGTTAATTTCTTCCCATAAAGTTGAATGCTTATGTGTAAAGTAGAAGCGATTAGTGCTTGACAAAACCAAATTTCCACACAATTAGTGGAGGAAAAAGTAGCTTTTTTCAGCCTCTTCTAGGTGGGATTTTCTATTGTTAGTAACTCTTAAGTAGATGATATGTTCTTTCAACAAAGCTTTTGAGTTGGAGATTCGGCATCTTTTCACAGCCATCAGGGAAAAATGAAAAGTTCTTTAGTTAAAATGAACAAGTCTTTGATGGGCGGTGCCCCCTATCATCAAGGCTTTACTCTTAATAGACAGAGTATGATCATAAATATTTCAAAAATCTTGTTATGAAAGATAACCAAATTTCACAATGATTATATATAGCATGTAGAGAGGAAAAAAAAACCTAAGAGATTATAAAGCCGAGTGATAGGTGTGTGAACATTCATTAGCATGTAAGTTTAATTTATAAGTAGAAAGTAATATTCTTCTGCAAGATATTTAGTATGTTAAATTTTAGATTGAAATTGATATGACAAAATTATTTTAACTCAATGTTTTATTTAATCCTCAACTGATCGAACAATCTATGTTCATGCAAATTAATGTAGTTGCCATTTTACGTAAAAGCTCTAATAAAATTCAGCAAAAAGGAGCTGCAATAAAATCAATAAGTAGGCTATTCTAATTTTGCTTTTAGATACACTTTTAAAAGGCATGTATGAGTTAGGCTAGTTGGTCAAATCCGTGTCCGCCCATTTGCACCGAATTCGATTCTCCTTCTCGTACACTAGAGTAGTTTAGAATAGCACCTTTTTGTAATTTTGAAAGAAAAAAAACAAATTGCGTCGGATCAGATTTTGACATCACAACTTTAACTGTTCTTTTAGTTTCTTTTTGAAAAATAAGATGATAGTACAATGGTAAAAGGTGGAACCAATGGTCATCTTTTGCTTGATTGGTGCTTCTTCTACCGATCGAATTCATTTCTCATGAAAAAGCAAGGCCACTTTTTCTTTATTCTAAACCAAAAGGAGGAATGAAAAAGGAGGGGGGGGCTTCAAAGTCTCACTTGCTTTGAGTGCAAGAAGCTACCAAAAACTTTTTAAAGGGGACGACTCTCAATTTACAATTCTTCCCAGCTGTGAATGATTTTTCTTTTTTGAAAGCTGTGAATGATTTGTAGCTATGTTTTGCTTAAAGTTTGACCTTGGTGACATGATTCTCACATATATGTTCATACTTGTATAAAGAAAAACAAAAGCAAAGAAGCTAGGTGGGGTTTTCCTTGCACTAGTGAAAAGAGGTATGGGCCCTTTGTCTCATAATATTCCATCAATTAGCCTTTGAGATAAACTTTCATCAACCAATTATCATTACTTACACGATTGCCATTTTTGAATTTGTGACAAATGGGTCAAATAATATTTTCACATGTACAGTTTCACGCGTTATATATTGTCAGACTGTGTATTAGTGATATCTTGGAGAAACTTGGAACTGAGGTTATTGGTGGATCCACCAGTCCTTACTTGGAGGGAAGAAAGAAAACAAAAGAAAAGCTTTCTTTTGCATTATACATTGTTCCTCTATTATTGGTGGGGTGGGGAGGGATTGAAAAGGCATGGGTTTGTTCATAGTGGGAAAAAACCTTTTCTCCCTATGAAGGAACCGACTACAAAGCAACACCTTTTGGTAATGATGCTGAGGCAAAATTATCTAGAAAGGTGGGGAAAGCAAGTTTAAAATTCAAACTGATGAGAGAAGAAGTAGGGCAATAGAAAGTGATCATCTAAATCCAGCTTTGCTATGTTCAAAAAGTGGTAAAAAGCTTTTAGAGAGTGACGAGGTTCATCTAATGCCTTTATAAAGTGGAAGATATTATTATGCTATCATGCTAGCTAGGGACAAAAGCTAGCATTTTGCAAGACATATGGCTAATCTTTAATATTTTAAAAAAGCTCATAAAAAAAAAAAAAAAAAAAAAAAAAAAAAAAAAATATAGAAGTTAATTTTGCGTTCATCAAGCTTAAACTAACCACTCCATAACCACAACAAGAGTTCAATTCTTGTCCTTCCTTCTCAGTAATATTCTCTCTTCCTCGTATTCATGAGGGTCTATCCACTTAATTTATTTTTTCTACTTGTACTTTACTACTTGCTAGAGATTTTTCTGATTTTTATTTATTTTTAAATAATAAAGGATTAGGTGAGATTAGCTCCTCAGTGAAAGTCATAGAATGCAAACATCCACCTCAATCCCGAAAAAGAGGGGACCTAAACTTCCGAGAGCCTCCCGTCCTTTCCCTTTTCATAAAAGAAGGAGAAAAAAGAATCAATAAATAAAAAGTGAGCTGGGCTGTTTCTGATTTTAATTCAATGCATTAACTTTGTAGTGTGAACTCCATTGTCAATGGCAGTATATCTGCAATCATGTACTCATCCTTTATTGATCAGAAATTCATTGTGGTATAGTGAATGAATAAACTAAGAATATGCATGCAACTTGAAATGGAAGGCAATCCCATGGTGGAGCATTGATGGCATGTTCCACTTCAATGTATCCTTCACCCACCAGCTCCTTATAAGCGTCTTATATATAAAATTACAATAGAAAAGCTTGACCAAATCTCAAAGCCAACAAACAATAATAATTATATATATATATATATATATAGAACTTTATACAAGGAAAATTATATTATCCATGGCTGAAGAGGATACAGTCAATACTCCAACACCAGCTAGACACAAGTTGATATAGTGAAGTGCATCAGTCAGATGGACTCTTGGATATTGTTTAGCATTGAAGATTGACTTTCCTTTTCTAAACCTTTCCCTTCAGTTAGTTAAAGTACTTTGCATGTATGGAATTAATGTATTGGTAAAATCTATTCACACTTTATCAGAGACTTGATTTCGCATCCTGCTGAAGAGAATTTATAAATGACAACAAATTACTAGCCATTGACCCAAGAGGAGTCCAGTAAAAGAATAAGAAAAAAATTCTGCACTTCCTTTTTCTTTTTTTTTCTTTTTTTTTTGAGTACAAGCGATTGGAGAAGGGTTTTATACAAATATTCATTGGGTCCCTAAGGGTTTTGAACATTTACTCACATAAATAGAGATAGAAGAACTCAACCAACTGAGCCATACCCTACTTGCATATTATCGATAACAAGTCAAGCATTGTTCTCAGAAACGAAATAGAGGGATTCTAGTCATATCTATTTAAAAAACAGAAATATTGCAGGATCTACTCTCCAAACTCATTCCAAACCTAAACTATCACTCAACAAACCCTACTATATATATTCCAAAAACATAACTTTGATTCATGTCTCATTTCAGTACCTACACTTTTATTTCTCCCAATTTAGTCCTGAAATTAATTTCTTTTTTGGTGTCTCATCGGGACACAACCAAAGTTCCATTAGACATCGTCTACGTATCCTCTGATTCATAATTATATCCTCTTCGCAACTCTAAATTATGAGATAACATCAGAGAACCGAATTGGCAATTTCTAATTCATGAAATTTATGTACTAAAAATTTATGAATTTTCGTTACTACATCAGGATGTTCCAATAATATGGTTTTTACTGGTAATGATGAGGATGAAATTGGGAGGTTGTAAAAGTATCAAGTAACTTAATTTTAGATGGAGATTTGAGGTGTTTTCTTGGGATACAAGTTGATAGATCGAAACATGGCATTTTCCTGTCTCGAAGGAAAATGCCATGTTTACTTATCAAAGAATATTTTTGATTGAATCATAACCAGGGAAAAAAAAACCCTGACTTTAGCCATATGATACAAGTGCTTATGACGAGATGTTCAAAGTCAAACCGTTTGTCATATGTTGAATTTCTTGCATTTAGAGAGATAGTGGCATATGTATTTCTTTTGCCCTTTGAAATTTTGATGCTTTTGTCGCTCATGTAATTGTAGTCTTGTTTTGACTTATGAGGTGGTAGAGAAGAGAACCCGTCTCTATAAAGATTACGCGGCATTTTTTTTTTCAGTCTCTGAATACGCAATGTAAACGAAATACTGAAGCAGTTGGATTTTGTCATGTTTCATTGGACTCACGTTGAAGACGAGCTTTGAATCTAGAGTACGTAATATCACTAACTTATTACACAATGACTGAGTCAAAAATTGTGCCAGTAATTACCAAATGAATGAACTTTCAATAAAATAAAATTGTAAGTACTGATTCATAATTCATTCCAAATAACCATGTGTGTGTAGGCCGGCAACTCGGAGAATATGAGGAGTATGTGTCAGTGTTTCATTTGTTGCTTGTTTTGGTAGTCTATTAGATTATTAGGCTTTGTTTATTCATAGTAAACGAAAAATTGTCACACCATGTGGTGATCAAATTTTAATGTAATAAGTTGATGCCTCTAAAATTATTGCTTCAGTGTAATTCGATAAAATTATACTTTGTTTTATGGATTAGTTACAAAGTGGTAGAAAACCCATATGTAATTGTAAATGTGAAAACTAAAAAGTATAGTACTAGTGTGGCATTCGAGTCACGACGGATTCCTATTGAGCACTTCAACTAGTTAACTCATATCATAGCATTCATGTGTAGATATGGGCTTAGTTAAGTTGATTAGAACGGATGTGTTCCTCACTTTACCCAAGTTTGGATCTCCCTTTTCATAGTTTAGATTAAATTAAAGTAAATTATCATTTGTATCTTATAGCATCCATGTTGGTATAAATATATCATAAATTATGAAGTTCATACTAAAACCAATTTTATCATAAGCTAAATCTTTGTTTATGCCTATGCATAGAAATAAGCATTCACTCAATTCGAATAGTAACAAATATGGTTTGTCGTGTAACATTGTAACACTTGCATTACAACAACATAATTTATACAAAAATTCTTAGAAAGCCTAATTGAAGGGGAAAAAAGCCATTAACTAGCAACTTGTCATTTTCTAATTGGTTTTTAGTGTGCTACAATTTTTCACTTGAATATACAGCATCAAGTTTTTCTGAAGTATTGGACTTGGAAGGTTTTTTTATTATATAAAATGTCATGTTATAATAGGCCTATATATGAAAAGCCCATATTCTAAACTACTCTAATGTACAGAGAGAATGATCCAATTTGAGTGTAAAGGAACAAGCACTATACTTCGACCAACTAACATTAGTGACGGATCCAGGATTGTTAACCCAAGGGGTTATAGTGTTAAGAGTAATGCTACACTTACCACATTTTTATCCCACATTTCTATACCACATGATGTGGCATGTCCATATTATATGTCACATCAATTAAATCAATGAAGTGTATTTTAATTAAGACAATTAGAAAAACAAATACTGGAATAAATTATAAAAGAAAAGAAAATATTAAATAATTTTAATTGACGTGGTCGTCCACCTCAGCTGCCACATAAGATGGTATAGGGATGTGGTATACAAATGTGGTAAGAGTAGCATTATTCTAGTGTTAAAGTTTTGATTTTGTTTTAAGATGAAAACAATGCTAAAATTGTAATAAAAAAAAACACACCAAATCTATTCCAATTAACAAAACATCATTCAATAAATTGAGCCCATATATGTATTATGTAAACCATAAATTGCATCAAAATAATAACATCAACCCTATTTCAATTAACAAAAACATCATTCTCTAAAGAATAGAAAAGAAAACCCAAATAATAAGATACCTGGAATATTATCAACAAAAATAAATAAATAAAAAATAAAAGGAGCTCATGGGGTATTGAACCCTCGACCTTAAGCTCTTTTTCAAGCCAGAGAACCTATATTTTTATCAACAAAAATAAATAAAAAAATAAGTGATATCTTTTTTTCTTTTTCTTTCTTTTAGAAATGGTGAGTGATATCTTTATGTTCATGATGTATACTAGTGATATTTATAGGACTACCCAATATATTTTTTTATAAAAAAAACCTTAAACATCTCTTCCGTTTTTTAATTGTACGAGCGTCGTTGCTTCTTTTCTTCTCCCTCTCAATCACTGTCTTCTTCTTTTTTCTCTGTTTCTGTCTCTTCTTCCTCTCTCTCTCTCTCTCTCTCTCTCTCTCTCTCTCTCTCTCTCTCTCTCTCTCCTCTATGACTTCTTTGCCCGGACAGTTTTTAAATTAAAAAACACAAGCTGTTGTGCAGCTTGCAACTTCCTCTCTATGGGGTCGTCTCCCATGGATGCCAAAGGCAAACCAGGGACCTCCAGTCCATTTGAAGGGGTGCCATGGGGTCGTCTAACCTCGTTGACCCCAAAATGGCTCCGCAACTTAATGACAACCCACATTGAAGTTAACTCAAATTCATTAACTTGTATCCATTTTAATTAATACTAGCCACTTTGCATGCGTGTGCCAATTGACTTTCTTTTTGCTTTTTTTTTCTTAATTTTAGAATTAAGAAAAGTAATATAAGTCTATTTGTGTTTCATAAAAATAAGAGCTATGTTCTGAATTTTTTTTTAAATATGAAAAAGTGTCAATTTACTATATTACACTCATTTAATTAATACTTTCAATACTTAATATTTTTTTTAAGAATAATGCTACTCTTACCACATTTGTATACCATATTTTTATACCATCTTATGTGGCAGTTGAGGTAGACAGCCACATCAATTAAAATTATTTAATATTTTCTTTTCTTTTATGATTTATTCCAATATTTGTTTTTCTAATTGTCTTAATTAAAATACACTTCATTGATTTAATTGATGTGGCATATGATATAGACATGCCACATCATGTGGTATAGAAATGTGGGATAAAAATATGGTAAGTGTAGCATTACTCTTTTTTTAAATAAAGATAGATTTTGGTATTTTGAATATTTTATCAATCTCTACCTATATATATATATATAAATTCTCCTATGCGGACGTCTGGACGTTATTATCATACGGACGCCATGTATTTTCTACTACACGTCTCTTCTTTCCTCCCTGTTTCCAATGACATCCGTACGATAATAACGTGTAGATATTCGAATGAGAGAATAACTATATACACTGGCAGATCTAGTAAGGAGCCATCGAAGGCAATAACCCCAACTCAATCTTGTTCCACCTATGAAGGTGCCAAGTTTTCATGGTGTTTTCTATTAAATGGGAGCAAACTGTTTGATAAATGCCTCAAAGAAGGCTCAGGCAAGACAATGAGGCAAAGAAATGGCTGAGACTGAGGTTGCATTAGGCCAAACTTTACAGGTTGTTGGTAGGCTTCATTAGCCACTGCATGCTAGGGCAGAGTTTATAGGGTCTACTTCGTATTGTATTTTACTAATTCAAACCATTAATTTTGTAGATATTCATTCAAAGATTATCTATACAAAAAAATCACTTAAATATGATATCATTTGACCATTCAATTGAATTATTGAAAGTTAAGTGCTTTATTGAAGTACCGTGTTCATTGATTTTGTAGGACATAATTAGATATCGAAATGGTTTTCGATTTTTCTAATTTTTTACAAGAATGATTCATGAATGTGGACTTAAAAAATAAATAATTTGGATCGTTGAAAAAAAATTCATATAACTAAAGGGATATATATATATATATATATATATTCCTGTGGTGGGTGGAAATTTCAAATTATCATTCTTTGCTCAAGATTGAGACGGGATTGCAAAATGATATTTCATTTTTTCCACGTTTGAGTTACTGTGGGTAATTATGTAAGGTTTTTATATTTTACTAGGGGCACAAACGAGACTACTCAAAACCAATAAAGAGACAAAGTCAAGAAGAGGCTGCAAAGCTACGTCATACGTGTATGGTAATAAATGCAGAAAGTTGAAAGTCTATTCTCTCTCTCTCTCTCTCTCTCTCTTTCAAACTTTTGCTTTTTTATCGTTCACCGGAAAAGGAAAGCACTAAAGTTCCACGCCACGCGTCAGCTATGTTCTCCAATTTCTCACTTTCCCCTCCACGACAAATTCCATTCCCAATGATGAAATTTATATATATTAAAGATTTATTTTAACATGATATATTATATAAAAATTCATATACAACTTATTTGAGAAAAATAACTTAAAATTAGTTATTTGTCATGTTTGAATTGATTTTTAGAGTTAAAATTTTATAATAATCAATTAGAAAATGACAAGTTTAGATTTTTCTCTCCAAATAAGTTCTATAAAGGTTTTTGTATAATATATCATGTTAGAATAGGCCTATTTGTGAAAACTCTATAAATAAAAAAACCATGGATTTATTAAAATTTCATATCTAATATCAAATTAAAAGTATTGCTATTTCCACCACCCTGTCCTATTTTCTCACTCACCTTATTTTTCCACCCGCCATGTAAATTTGAATAAATACAATCTTATTTTTCCACCCCTCATTATTCTAAAATACCCTGTACAAAATTAAATGAAAAAAAAGTTAATCAAACTCTCTTCTCCAAGTCACCCCCAACCTCTTCCTCTCCTCTGCCATCACCACCATCCCTCCAACCCATCTGTAAAACCCATAAATTTGTTTTCTCCTAATCGAATTTTGCTTTAACATTATCCTCCCAAATTAATTCCCTATTTATTTACATAAATTTCAAATGAAGCATGCATAAGGATAACTCACCCAACATCCCTACTCTACGATATTCCAATTTTTACTTCTTCTGTAGTTTCAAAAGAGCTCTTCCTTTTTTTATGATACTGCAACAACATAAAAATTCCAGTACCACAAGTTTGGCAAAATCGTGCAAAATAACAAAAAAAAAAAAAAAAAAAAAAAAAAAAAAAAAAAAAACAGTTTTCAGAGAGTGAACCTTATTTTACTTGCCTAGATAAACTTGACCAAGTTTGAATTAAAGACGAACAGCAAACAACGTCGATTAAGCAAACAGAAGATGAAGAGTTCAAGGAAATGATAAAAGAAGCGTCACAAATAGAAGAATTTATTTCAGTCCTTAGAAGTCATTTTACATAAGGATAAATTTGCCTTTAAAATTTTGAGAATAAGGTGAGTAGGGAAATAAGACAGGGGGTGGAAATAGCAGCACTCCAAATTAATTGCTTGCACACAGTGTGGTTGTATCAATTTAGTACTATTACCAATTTGAGTTTTTATATTTAATGACAGTGCGTTTACCCGCATTTTACAAAATATGAACCATTCTAATAAACTAACGACTCAAGATATGACAAGTCAATTTTTAAATTTTGACGCTCATCCATATAATTAACTCCAACTTAACACCGTTGACTCCAATTTAAACCTATACAACCCCCTTCCCTCCTCACAGCCGACCTCCTCTCCTATTTTCCCCCTCTCTCTCTCTCTCCACAATTCAAAACAATTAGGAACTAGAAATTGGTTTTCAGGAAGGTTTTGTTTGATACCAAAAGAAAATTATGAGTTTGGAGTTGGATCCATTTATTTATTTTGCTTATAGAAAAGCAAAGGGAACTGGGAAACTGGGAAAGAGACAAGAGGGAGTGTGTTTGTAAAAAGTAAAAAGGTTATAAAAAAAGGTGTAGTAGTTATGGTTTCGAAAAACGCGTAAAAGGCAAGAGAGAAAAAAGTAAGCGGAGGAGGGCGTGCGTTACCAAAAGGGAATATGATGATGATTTTTGTTTCTGCAAGACACACTTTTCTTTCTCCTTCACAAAAAGGTATAAAGTTGTTGCTAAAAATAAAAGTATAAAGTCAGGAACCCCAAAAAGTTGTATTAAGTTAAGCTAGATGTTCCCCACTTTCACTTGCATTTTTTTTAATTGCATCATTGCTTATCAGTTTTTACGTACATTTTTCTTAGAATAGTACTTTTACAATATGTTTAAATTAGAATAAATATAAAATAAAATTTCTAGAAATATAACATATTCTGCATATGCCCATAAACGTATTTTTAATTAAAGAAAATAAAATATGAACAAAACAAAACTTGATTAGCACACACCTGAGCAAGTGCCGAGAGGCTAGTATGATATAAGTTTTCAAGCTAATAGTGTGACAAAATTACATATAAAGTATTTGACTCGCTATATAATCAGCTTAAATCAGTTAAAGTCATCATGTAATGCATTTTTTTTCTAATTTTTGGTGATAAAGTAATAAATAATTGACTAAATAAACATCCTTTTGAAGTTCCAAGAATTTTTTTCAAGTTTTTCTTAAAATCTCTGTGGTTTTTATTCAATTTTTATTGATATTGGTAATTTCTCGATATTTCCATTGAAATTTATGTGTTTTTGGACCACTAATATTTCCAAAACTATCGATATTTTAGACCTTGGTTATGAGGAAGGAGAGAGGCAATTCCTAAGCTTGAAAAAGTTGAATTCCGAACTTTAGTTAGCAAAATACAAGAATGGTCCAAAGTTCTGTGGGGGAGACTGCATTGATCATTTCTCACCCATGGACTTTGACTTACAAATAGTGGCTAAGACAAGGGTTTGAATTTGAATAGTTTTTGTGTTGCTAAAGATGTAGGGGGGGTTTTAATTGCTTGCTGTCCCGTGACACAACTTTCCCTATTAACTTAGATGCTAGAAGTTCATTTAGTTGATGAATGAAAATGAAAAGTTGACAAATCTAACACCTCGCCACCTGTCCCAAAACTAGGTCGATCCATTTTAAACATTGCACCAAATTTAATGTTAGATTTTTATTGGGCGGTTGTGGCTGGTGAATTAAGATGTGGGTAGGATTTGTACCAATTTTCAATTGCATTTAATCAACATTTGCTTTTCAAAGCAAGCCTTGGCCCTACACTTTTCATGCTTATCTCCTTTTTTATATACAAAGAACAACAGGAATACAGTTACAAGATATTTTATAACGGGTCAATAAACTCACACAACAAGTTAATATATTCAAAATAAAGTGACAATACAACTAAGTATTGAACTCATAATAAATATATATCGTCATCGTTATCCATGTGAGTCGAACCTAAAATCTCCTCTAATCAATTGAAGATAAATATCATCCGACCAAAAGCTATAGTTGATTCATGCTTATCTCCTTGATGTGGTAGTTGAAGGATCTTAAAGGACCAAAACCCTAATCAGTAATCTCAAACCAGGTGTGCAAGATTGAGCTTTTCAGCTCCAAAAAAATAAGATTTGTCGTAAACCCAGGAATTAATTAGGCTAAAGAGACTTGATTGTGGTTTAGCTTGAGGCACACTAGGTTGAAAACTTTGCCAATCACATCATTGCGTAGGAAAATCATGAATCAACCCATGTTTGGTTTACTTTTTCTGTCATTAACCAATCGCATTTGTTGATCTCTAATTAACAATCCATTTTTAAGGAGTTAATCATTGTACGTTAAATTAAAGTTATTGACTATTATCACAATACTTGCTTATTTATATACCCCGTCCCGTGATAACCCAACTTGAGGTAAATGGATATTTAACTTGCTTACCAATGCAAAGGGTAGTTAGACTTTTATCATTATATTTTGTTTTATCATTAAATCCAAGTGTTAAATTGAATGTTGATATTGGCATTTTGATTTGGTTCATTTTTATTTACAAATATGTTAATATATACTTACGACATACATATAGACATAAATGTAATTACAATTTTACTTGTTTGAATGTTGTCGAGTCAATCATTCAGAGAAGAACTATATATATGGAAATTTTCAAATACATACAACTATTTGACTTAACATCCACAAGCCACTCGTTTGAACTTACCACACAATATGGTTCACAATTCAAACTATTCATTTTTAGGCACGCCTCAAAGATCAGGAATACTGGTTTTTTAGGTATATTATGAACTTACTAAGAACATGAAAACTGTAAAAATATACAATGCAAGCACATCACAACGGTTTTACCAAATTAATTAATACTAACAACCTGCTTAATGCTCCTAACAGTAATTGGCAAATTATCAATCTCAGCCTACATCTTGTGTCAACCATTGATCTTGATGACCACTTGTGTGATCAGCATGAGCTTATGATCTTCTCTCTCCAAGCATATAATCTCATTGCGCATGTTCTTGCTAATTATACGCAACATGAACTTCGTATCACGAAAAGAACTGCTAAGTTTCTTCACGAGACTTGGTGTAAAGTTTTATTTGATATATACAATATAGTTATTTACATTAACACCTCCTCAAGTTTTCGGTTTTTTTCACAAAATCCCTTGAGGTTTTGAAAATTACATGAACACCCCATGATGTTTTAAATTGCTATCACAAAATTCCTTTTCGTTGATTTTTTGTAAAAAATTTATGATTTTATATATAATACAAAAATTCTGTAAATTACAAAGTTAGCATTTGAGATTAGATTGCACATACATTCATTGAGGTTGATTTTGTCATTTGCACATGTTAAAAAAAAATGAAATCATCAAGTTTTGGATGAACAATCAACAAAAAAGGATTTTGTGAAAACAATATGAAGCCTCAGGGGGTGTTAATGTAATTTCTAAAACTTCAAGGGAGTTTGTGAAAAAGCCAAAAATCAAAGGGGGTTTCAATGCAAATAAGTTTTAATATTGATTATCAACATCAATACTATAAATTGCAATTTTAATAGGTCCCATATAACGTATTAAATTAAGTACACATATTTTGCTAAAATAGACCTCTACGTGAGTGGTGAGTGCTTATTTCGTTATGAAATTGACTGAAAATTTAGACGTGTCCTTAAATTATAATTAATATCATACTACACAAGTGAAATCGACATAACTAAAATCATATAGACCAAAGTAGAAAATTCGGTAAAAAAAAGTGACTTTTTACTAAGATGATTTATATGGACTAGATTACTACATGACTTAAATTACAGGATTGCAAAGCTTTTTATTTTTTATTTTTAATAAAAAAATAATAATAATGATAATTGACAGAATATTGGTTAAATGTGCTACACTAGATGCATCAAAATAAGAGAGAGAGAAGAGTGTGGTTACAAAAAGGTGGAGAGAGAAAGAGTAGAGTAAGTATGAAAAGGTTAAAGCCATGCGATGGCTTTGGCAGCAGTTGCGTGTGAAAAGCAGAAAATTGGTTCAAAAGGCTGAGTAAGAGAGAGAATCAGACACCAAACCCCACTTTATGAAAAGCCGCGTGGCCACGTAAACCTCCATTTGTCTTGTCCCTCCCTAATGCAACACAAAGGCGCGTTGCATGACCGTCCACTGAGGAGCGTGGAGTTGGATCCCCCCTCGCCGTTACAGATAAAAGAGAAAAAAGTTAAAATGAAATAAAAGAGACGGAAAAAGGCAGTCAATCGAATGGCATGACTCGTGAGTCGTGAGAGAGATAAAGAAAAGGCGGTCAAATCCCATTCTCATCTCATGAATCAATCTCTCTCTCTCTCTCTCTCTCTCTCTCTCTCTTAAAAAGGAAAAGTGGCTCTCTGTCTCTCTCCATTATGTTTTAATATTGACAAAAGAGTTTTAAAAGGATCAGTACGAATCCATCTTTTTTGTATTTCTTTTTTATTTATTTCTAACTATTTGAGTTTTATAGAAAATATTGTTGGCCGCATGGATGAATGCTCTCTAGTCTCTACCAAACTGCCATAAAAACTACATACACGACCACAACCTAGTCTTTGATGGAGTACACTTTACATATTTAAGCCTATGATCCTTCCTCCATGGATTAAATCGATAAATGTCAAAGACAAGAACATGGTATTTACATTTTCATTTTCGTCATCTCGTTCTCATCCTATAACGTAATTTGATTATCAGAATTGTTTTATCTATATAAGTCACCCTTTAAAGATTATATTAGCAAAAAATCAACTAAATAGCTATGTAACTATTATCAAACAAATAGACTAATTTAGTGTTTTGATTCAACATTGAATTATCATGTTTAATCACATGACAGAACGATTTTCAATTCGGGATTTTTTTTATTTTATATAGTAGGAATCTCCTTGAATAACAAAAAATAATTAATTTTCAATCATAACATGCTAATCGCAAAATGTGAAGAAGTGAGAAGACAGTACAGAAATATATAAAGAGAAAGTATCTGACATTCCTGTTTCGACAATGAAGATTAGTTTATTGTAAAATAAGGTGCTATGGGTAAATGACAAATAAGAAGAAAAAAAAGCTCCATTACGAATTGTTGTAAAAGTAAATGCTCCCAACTAAACTACACAAATCATACAAACTTAACCACAACCCACTCTTTCATCAAGTGCAATCACATGCAAGCTCCGGTGAGGTCATATAATTTTTATTTATTTATTTGCAATTTAATCACTAATTTATTTAACTTTAAACCATTTTTATTTAAAATATTAGTTACCAAATAATATGATAATAATTTTCTCACTAAAGTTAAAGGATATCAAAGAGATTTAAATATAAATAAATGAAAGACTACTGGAGTAGTTGAGATTAGACACATTAAAATGTAATTTAGTGCCAGTCGGGTATAGCTTAGTTGATTGAACTTTTCTGGTAAAGATTCGAAACTCCCAGATACATAATGAATATTTATGTAAACCACTCTCCCTCAATCGCTTGTATTAAAAAAAAAAATGTAATCTAGTGATATATATCTTCTCGTTATTGAAGTCTCTCCAAATTCGATTTTTCCAACTTATTCATTAAAAACAAAAACTCCACTTTAGCATATGTAGATGGTGGGATTACACGAATTCAATTTACTAAAATTGTAATAGAAAATATGTTTTCCTAACATTTGTCTGAAACAAACTGTTAGAATGAACATCATCCCCTCAAAAAACTTATAAAAAAGAACATATGCAACAAAAATGTGAATTAATCAATTGAAAAATAAACAGAAGATGACATACAAAAATGAGATCATGCATTGCTGTGCTTACAGAGCATTTTCCAGAAATCCTTGAAAACTGTTGGTACTTCCAAGTTCCAACTCTCTATTTTCATGAAATTCTTTCTCACCCACTATTCCATAAGGGAACCCAAAAAAAGCAGAATCAATTTTCTCTACTTGGGTTAGTTTGTTGTCGTGCAGCCCTGTAATATTTGAAAGGGTTGGGTCCATTTTTACCTGGTCTCTGTGTTTTCTTTTCTTTAGCCTTTTTTTTGTTTTTTGTTTTGTTTTTGTTTTTTTAAATAAATGTTACTGATTCAAATAGATAGAGATAGAAAACTGAAAAAGGGGGAGAGAGAGAGAGAGAGAGAGAGTGGGAAAGGAAGAGAAATAAGGGAGCTTCTTGTGAAGGAGGGGGATCTGATCTTTCCTTTTCGCGTTGAATTCTCTTATAGCTTTTTTGTGTGACACACACATATACACACACTTGGTGAGAGAGAAAGGAAAGAAAGAAAGAGAAAAAGGAGAAGAAGAAGAAGAAGAAAGAAACAGGATAGATAGAGAGATCCCTTTAGGCTTAGGAAAACTAACAAGGGAGCTATTGCTTTCCTTGATATTTTGTTTGTGTTTGTAAAAAGCTATTTTTGTAGATTGGTTTTCTTTCACAGCCCTGAAAATGCAAATTTGTCCAATTTGATGAAGCATCCACACCTGGACCTGTGAAACCATTTTCATTTGCCGCTGTCTGGTGGGGTACTCTCTCTCTCTCTCTCTCTCTCTCTCTCTCTCTCTTTCTCTCTCAGTTTCCTGATAAGCTTGAATTTCACAGCACAAGTCTCCAAAGAACAGAAAAACCCAACCCAACAAAAATAGGCAGCAAAAAACACAACCAAACCAAAGCTTCGAAGCTGCTTCATTTGAGCGTTTGCTACTCAAAACCCAGCTCAAAAAACCCACATAAAATTGAATTATTTGGATTTGGAATTCTTGGTGGTTAGTTTGAATTCCAAGAAATGAGAGCGGGGTTGAGTACGATCCAGCAAACCTTAACCCCAGAGGCGGCGAGCGTGTTGAACCACTCGATCGCCGAAGCGGGTCGACGGAACCACGGACAAACGACGCCGCTACACGTGGCGGCAACCCTTTTGTCCTCGCCCACCGGCTTCCTCCGTCAAGCATGCATCAAATCTCACCCCAATTCTTCTCACCCTCTACAGTGCAGAGCTCTCGAGCTCTGCTTCAGTGTGGCGCTCGAGCGCTTGCCCACCGCCCAAAACATGAGCCCCGGCATGGAGCCCCCTATCTCCAATGCTCTCATGGCCGCCTTGAAGCGAGCTCAGGCTCATCAGCGCAGAGGCTGCCCAGAGCAGCAGCAGCAGCCTCTCTTAGCGGTCAAAGTTGAGCTCGAGCAGCTCATAATCTCAATTCTCGATGACCCAAGTGTGAGCCGAGTGATGCGTGAGGCTAGTTTTTCTAGCCCCGCCGTTAAAGCCACTATTGAACAATCGCTCAACTCTTCAGCCGCCGCCGCCTCCTCTGCTGCCGTCAATTCCTCCCCAATTGGATTGGGATTCCGCCCGGGCGGCCCTCCCGCAGCGCCCCCTGGGAGCCGGAATTTGTATTTGAATCCGAGGCTGCAGCCGCAGGGGGCTGCTGCTGCGCAATCCGGACAACATAGAGGAGAGGAGGTTAAGAGGGTTGCTGATATATTGTTGAAAGCGAAGAAGAGGAACCCTGTGTTAGTCGGTGATTCGGAGCCCGAGGCAGTGACGAAAGAGGTCTTGAGGAAGATTGAGAACAGGGAATTGGGTGAAGGGCTGCTGAAGAATGTTGAGGTTGTTCATTTGGAGAAGGAGGTTTCTTTGGATAGGAACCAGATAGTTGGGAAAATGAAGGAATTAGGGGGTTTGGTTGAGACCCGGATGGCGAATTCGAATGGGGGTGGAGTGATTCTTAATTTGGGTGACTTGAAATGGCTGGTGGAACAGCCTGGCAGCTTTGGAAGGGTTCCTGGTTCAGGTCCGGTCCCGCAGCAGGTGGTTTCGGAGGCGGGGCGGGCAGCGGTGGTCGAAATGGGAAGGCTATTGGCCAGGTTTGGAGAGGGTGGTGATAATGGTGGCCGGCTTTGGTTGATCGGAACTGCTACTTGTGAGACTTATTTGAGGTGCCAAGTCTATCACCCTTCAATGGAAACTGAATGGGATCTACATGCAGTGCCAATTGCTCCCCGAACGCCTCTTTCAGGATTGTTTCCAAGGTATGCTTGGTGTTCTTATTTATTTGAATTAGAGAAACTATCCCATAACCAGATATACCTGTGACCATGGAACTTGTTCTCCTTTTCTTGTGTGCCCAAATTTGTATTTGTCTGGCTTCAATGACTCAAGTTACATGAGCTATACGCCTAAATAGGAAGGTTTTGGTTGATTAGTTCTTTCACGTTTGATGGATGATGTTATCCAGAGTTTCTGTCTATGGAATCTTGAACACTGCTCGTTTAGAATAATCTTCTGCGAAAAGTTGTTTATTCCAAAGTTTTAGATTTTGTGTGAGCTCAGAGACTTGCTTGATTTGGAGAATTTGGATAACTGATGGAATCCTTAATTATATTTGATATTGGGGCAGGCCTAGTTCCAGTTTCAATTTGAAGTTGTTTGAATCACACTTGGATAGCATCTTGGGTGCTCTTCAACCTATTAGGCTTTATTTTTTGAAACGCTTCTTTACCCTTTTCTTGAGTCTTTGTATATTTTTTCTAACGTATCTTTTTCTTTTTTAGGATTGGGACGACCAACGGGATCCTCAGTAGCTCAGTTGAATCTTTGTCCCCATTGAAAAGCTTTCCAACTACATCAATTCCTCAACCAAGACTTCTCTCTGAGAACTTGGATCCTACTCGAAGATCAAGCTATTGTCCACAATGTACACAGAGTTATGAGCAAGAACTTGCAAAACTGGTTGCCAAGGAGTCTGAGAAATCATCAGAAGCAGCACAACCACCACTACCACAGTGGTTGCAGAATGCTAAAGCCCGTGATGGTCATGCCAAAACATTAGATGAAACGCAGGTGAGTTGAGCAAGCTCAAATTGCTCCAAAAGTTCTTGTTCTTTCTTTTTCGTTTTTTCCTCTTGGTGGTAATAGACTTTTAGTACATAGGAACTAATGAATTTTTCATTTTTCGCTTCATAGACTAAAGACCAAGATCCGATCCTGAAGCAGAAGACTCAAGAACTACAGAAAGAATGGAGGGATACATGTGTGCGTCTTCATCCTAGTTTTCATCAGCATAATATCACCTCAGATAGAATTGCTCCAACAGCTCTCTCAATGACGGGCTTGTACAATCCACACTTGCTTGCTCGCCAACCTTTCCAACCCAAATCACATCTGAATAAAAACCTTGGGGCTCTGCAATTGAACACAAATCCGCTGACCAGCCAACCATCTGAACGGGCAGTTTCCCAACCTGGAAGCCCCGTACGGACAGAGCTGGTTCTTGGGCAAACAGAAGTCACAGAAACCACCCCTGACCAAGCGCATAAAGAGCGCATCAGAGACTTTTTGGGTTGCATGCCTTCTGAACCACAGAGCAAGCCAATTGAATTGCAAACTGATGATAAACAATCGTGTCAAGTAGATGCCGACTCATTCAAAAAGCTTTACAAAGGTTTAATGGAGGTGTGGTGGCAGCAAGAAGCAGCAACTGCTGTTGCTGAAACTGTGACAAAATGCAAGTTGGGCAATGGAAGGAGACGTGGTGCCGCCGGATCACGGGGAGACATGTGGCTACTGTTCATGGGCCCAGACAGTGTTGGCAAGAAGAAGATGGCATCAGCTCTTTCAGAACTAGTATCCAGGTCCAACCCAGTGATGATAAGTCTTGGCTCCCAACGCAGTAATTTGCAGTCTGATATGAGTTTCCGCGGTAAGACAGTGGTGGACCGAATAGCAGAGGCAGTTAAGGGGAACCCCTGTGCAGTAATCATGCTTGAGGACATTAATGAAGCAGACATGATAGTTCGTGGTAGCATAAAACGGGCAATGGAAAGAGGTCGTCTTGCTGACTCTTATGGTCGTGAAATCAGTCTTGGAAATGTTATTTTCATCCTCACAGCAAATTGGTTGCCAGAACATCTGAGACCCTTATCGAAGGGCAATTCGCTTGAAGAAAAGCTTGCCAGTATAGCAAGGAGCAGTTGGCAGTTAAAGCTATCTGTTTGTGGAAGGACTGCAAAACGACGGCCCAATTGGTTACAGGATGATGACAGAGCCACGAAGCCTAGGAAGGAGACAGGTTCAGCTTTAGGGTTCGATCTGAATGAAGCTGCTGATACTGAGGATGACAGGGCAGATGGCTCACATAATTCAAGTGATCTCACAGTTGATCATGAAGATGACAGTCGCCTCAATAGCAGGGCCTTACTCACAGTCACAACCTCAGCAGTACCTCGGGAATTGCTGGACAGTGTTGATGATGCCATTGCGTTCAAGCCAGTGGACTTTAACCCCATTCGGCTAAACATCACAGACTCCATCAGAAAAAGATTTTCGAAGATTTTGGGTGAGGGGGTTTCATTAGAATTGAGAGAGGATGCTGTTGAAAAGATCTTAAGTGGGATATGGCTAGGCCGGACTGGCTTAGAGGAATGGGCAGAAAAGGTTCTCGTTCCAAGCCTCCAGCAGCTCAAGTCCTGCCTTGGCGGCACCAATAGTGTGTCGGCCAGCGAGTCCATGGTTGTTCGGCTTGAATCCGATTGCAATTCAGATTGCCGGGGCCCTGGTGATTGCCTTACCGGTAGTATCAATGTGGTTGTGGTGCCTGATGGGTTGAGACAACAATGATGTGGGGATATAGTTGGTATATTGTCACATTGTAAATATGGTAAACGGTGTGGCGGGTAGTCAGAGAGATTTGGGAGGGTAACCGTTAGACGAGGGAAACGTTGGATATATTGGCAAAACCTTCCTTGTCCCTTTTTTCTTTTTTCTTTTTCTTAAAATTTTCATTACTATTTTTTCTTTTAATTTTTCTCATGTTTTTCATCCCCTAAAGTTTATAGTATCTTATAATTATAAATATTTATCAATTACATGGACATTGATTAATAAGATGAGGCATTCCTCTCAGTTTTCTCTCACAAAGTCTACGTGTTATCAGTTTTTGTTAGTTCTCTAATTTGGCTCCTTATTTTCCCTTTATTATGCGAAAACATATATTGTTAAGGCATGAATGGCTATAGTGTGGTACTAGAGTAGTCACTAAGTATAACTCGTTCATGTATTATAATATAAATGAATATTTATCGATATACTTTAAAAGTGAGAAATGCTAGTCGTATCATCCATCTATATTATAACTCTTGAACAAAGTCGTATTCTGGTACTATACAATAATTTCTTGACTTGAAAAAAATCCAGCTTCTACCATTTCTCAAAGTACTGTACGTTATATCTGCTTTTAAAAGTATTGAATCGGCAGTATCCTACATGCATGTAAATTATGCACATAAAAATGCCATGGCATTGGCATGCATACATACTCATAAGCTTATAGGCTAGACGGCATGAAGAAGGTGACCATATGGACCAAAATCAACAACAGACAACGTCTCTCTCTCTCTCTCTCTCTCTCTCTCTCTCTCTCCCTCTCTTAATTTTTATAAATATTTAATTTGAAAACCGTCAATAAGACACTCGGTGTCTTAATTGAGAATGATGTCTCTACCTTTGTTTTCATTCAATTAAACTCAGCACAGCTTGTAAAAGATAAGACCAACCTCTCTCTCTCTCTCTCTCTCTCTCTCTCCTCTCTCTCTCTCTCTCTAGTTTTTGTCTTTGCTGTGGTCTGAAAGGCCAAGAGGAGACTCTTCTTCCATAGTTTGAGCGCAAAGCCATTAATGTCATAATGTCATAATGTGAAATTACTAAGAAGACAAAAAGTGGATGCTTCACGTCTACTCCAAATTCAACATATATATACAAACTCATGAGTTCATATAAACCCTACATGCATCATGTATGCGTGTGTTCTCCTTTAATACCCACGTGGCCCACTCATCTCTCTTCCTTTAACCCTACCCTTTCTCCAATTATGCATCTCTACATCATGCAAACTTTGAGTTTTTCTTTGGCTCCTCACATCTATTATATATAAAGTCAATTTTGCAATAAAGATGTACAGCCTGAAAATTTGTCTAACTTAACAAAGATAAGAAAGGAATATTGTCTTCAGACCAAGAAAAAAGAAAGAAAGAAAGGACTATTGTCAAATATGTCTCTAACAATAATCTTGTGCTTGTCAAAAGATAAAAAATAAAAAAATTTCAATGTCAAATTGATTACGCAAACTTGTAACTAAGCATGAAATTAAACTGAATTAAGGTCAAAACATAGGGGTTAATGCTTTCACGAGTTCAGTTTATGGTGAACTCACACTGGGAACACTCTTACTCAATGAGCTAAGAGCATCTCCAACCGATGTGTCAAAAATGCAACATAGACATTTAACGGTTAAAAATAACATCTCACATCACTCCAACCGATGTGTCAAAGCTGATGTGGAATGAAAGCTGGAGGCTGAGATGTTATTTTTGACATCCTAAAAGCAAGATGTCAAATGAATATTTTAATATTTTTAAAAGATAGTTGGCTGTTACTTTCATTTATTTTTTTTTATTCTTTATCTTAAATGATTTGACTGTTATAATAATTATTTATTTGACATATCGGGTGGAGTGTAAAACTGTGTAAATGTCAAATTGTCACATTAGCCATCAAATTTAAATTTGATGTTTGACATTTGACATTTGACATCTCCCTTGGGGATGCTCTAATAGGAACAACTCGTCAATTGTGGGTGGATAACCAAATCGGTGGAGTAGGTAATATTTATGTATTTCCATATGTTGGGAGGAGGAATCAAAACTTGATACTTTCTTTAAGATTGTGGAAGAGGAATATTACAAGAACAATTACTATAGTCGGCCGGTGTGGTAGGCAAAATTAAAAAAAGCTAAAATTTGGGCAAATTAGATTCTCACTTTTCCTAAGGAACAAAAGCCACACCTTTGGCAAAATAACTTTCTTGTGCAAGGATTGATTTCGATTGTGGGTAAGAAAAGCAGTGACAACATATATGACACAAGAATAAAAAAAGTGTTCATATCATGGTTGAAACAAACAAATATAATCTCATTGGCGCCAACCATTCATGTGTTCATAAGGACAAATCATATTATTTCAGATTAGCATTCTTTATCAAGATTATTCTGACCATATATCATACATGTATGGTCCAAAATTATAGACATCATGATGTATAATTTTGAACAAATTGGAATAATAATAACAATTAATAAAAGATTGTTAATTATTATACTGTTAACAAAGAATTTTGGAAGTGAGATGTCGGTCAGGCACAAGGAAACAAAGGGCTAGTTTGGGGATTAAATTAAAGTAGAGAGAGAGAGAGAGAGAGAGAGAGAGAGAGAGAGAGAGAGAGAGAGAGAGAGAGAGAGATAAGGTCGTCGTCTTGCAGAATGCAGAAATGAGAATATACTCGATCACAATTGGAAAGCTGCACTTGTTTTGTCTATATGCAGAAAAAGTAGATGATAAAAAAGAGGCAGCTGGGTGGCGTTCTCTTCTCTTCTCCAAACCCACATACACCTTTACACCTTTATGCTTGTGTCCCTTCTTCATGTCACATCAGCCTTTTGAGAATGAAAACAAAATACCCAACTACTCTCCCCTCTCTTTCCCCACCTCCTCTGCTACACCAGATATATACTTTTTTTTCTTTATTATTATTGGATTATTTTATTTTATTGTAGTGGAATCCTAAACCAGATTAATTAAATTGATTGGAATCATACAGATGTAAATTAAGTCAGTTGGCTGGCGTAGATAGTGTACTCTGTACTCGCCCCTTTCACCCGAGTTTTAACCCTCTCCCTGTACATTTTAAAAAAATCTGCTTGAATCATCATACTAAGCGACACCATTCCGACTATCACCCATGTGGGCAAACTCAAAAACAAAACCTGAAAACATAAAAACATTCATGCACGCATGTGTTCTGAAATTTTTGATATAATTAATTGGAGGCTTGAAGCAGCTGATAAGGTGTCCCCCGGTGTCCTCAAAGGGACTTGATATTATTTGTTTGGTGTGCGGATGCAATATGCTTCTTTCTATGTATGTCCAATAGTTCATCATATTGTTTAAAAGTCGGCAACCTAAAATTACCCTTTTCTTTTCTTCCCTATTTCTCTTCACATTTTCCTCCCATTTTTGACTTGCTATTAACCATTCGTTAAAGAGAATATATTTGTACGGAAGAGTTGTATAAAAATATGATAAGAATAGCAGTATTGAAATGTTTTATAAGCTAATGTGGTAAGAATAACATTATTGGAACCTATTTTATAAGCTAATGTGATAGCAGGTATGACATGTTACGCATAAAAAATTCTCTTATGCAGATATCCAGACATTATTATCGTGCAAACGCCATATATTTTGTATTATCATTCCCTGCTTTCTTCCATATTTACCATAAAAAATGTAGACAATGTGACCCAAAAAGGCATTACGATTATATATATATATATATATATTGTAAGTTTTTCCATATATTTTGTGAGTTTGCCTTTTCATTATTATGAGGTGTCATATAAATAAAAATAGAGTTATATTTAAATTAAGATATTATGAGACTTTTATTCAAATAATGATTAAATGGAATAACTGTTACAGGAGGTGGATATCATCCATTATCTCCACGTTTTGGCTAGCAGTTGTCTCTTAATAGGAGAGTCAGTTGTAAAGCAACTTGTATAAAAGGCTTGGTCTCTGCTCTCATATTTACACGTTCATATCTATATGCTTGTCCTATTGAAAGTCTTGACATTTTGGAATACTGAGAGGAAAAGATCATCTTGTATATCTGATTATGAATAATTCAATTAAGTCTCTTATCTCTAGCTATTCTATTGTTTAATTGTCAAATTTGTGTTAAGGTGTGGTTTAAGTGCTAAATTGGTTCAAGATTATTTTGAATACAGTAAATACTTACATATATATATATATATATATATCCTATAAAAGGCATTAAATTCCCAATGGGATTCTATCTACACCACAATCCTCTCAAACTCACTCTAGGTCTCACACATACACCTATAAAGATATATCAAGTGACGTTGATTCACCACAAAAACAAAATATTCTTACACTTCATTATTAAAATGTGAATATCCAACTCAAAATTAATTAATAATAATTAAAAAAATTCAAATATATATTAAACAACTATGCAGGACTTCTCATTTTCCAGCTTCGAATAATACTATGCTATCAACACTTAGTCACATGCATGACTCAAAATTTTCGGCAATTATAATTTGACATCACTAGTAAAAAAAAACCCTTGCGCGACCAAAAACTATTCGTCACTCAATGTCACTTTGCACGACGAAACTAAAAACTTCATCGCTCAAGTCTTGCACGACCAAAATTTGCGCGACGAAAAACAATTTGTCGCGCAAAGTCACTTTGCGTGATGACAATACATCGTTGCTCAAAGTGACTTTGCGCGACGAAACAATAAACTTTGTTGCACAAAGTCTTTAGCGACGAAGTGTGTTTTGTCGCGCATTTTGTAAAAAAAATAAAAAAAATTATTTTTTAAAATCTTTGCATGACGTAATCCAAACATTTCGTCGCCTAAACCAATTTATTTTTGTTTTTTATTTCGTATGCATAACACTTAAGAAATTAAACGGCATATATATTTATTAAGTAGCTTTAAATTTATTATTTTAGTTCGGATCGGATTTTTGTTAGAAAAATATATTATTGTAGTTCGGATTGGATTTTTGTTAGAAAATATATATTTTAAATTGATTATCGAATTAGTTCATTGTATTCATATAGGGTCAAGGAATGTAGCCGTAAAAAAATTATCAAAATTGAAGTTATAATAACCGTTAAATCGTGATTTTTCATTTATAACCGTCAAAAGTTTAGTCTCATTACTTGATCTCTGAATGTTTATCTTTTCCGATTTTTGGCGTATATGATCTCAAAGTATAAACAAATAAGTTTGACAGTTGGATCGTTGAAACTAGTTTCGTTGAATGCGTATGCCATCAAAACAATATATTCACTAACAATTAAAAGTTTATTTATACTTTCGTTAAATATAACATAAAATTTTGTGGTATCTACTAGTGTAAATATTTTAAATTGAAGATCAAATTTAGTCATTGTATTCATATAGGGTCAAGGAGTATAGCTGTAAAAAAATCATCAAAATCGGAGTTAAAATAACCATTAAATAGTGATTTTTCATTTATAACAATTGAAAAGTTTTGTCCTGTTATTAGATATCTGAATGTTTATTTTTTGTGATTTTTGGGGTATACGATCTTGAAGTATATACAAATAAGTTTGACGGTTGGATCGTTGAATGGTGTGTGTGTGTATATATATATTTATTTATTAAGTAGCTTTAACCTAATTTATATTTTAAATCGTAAAATAAATTATTTTTTATTGTTTATTATTCATAACAATTATTTTTATAAATATTGCACTACGAACCAATTTTTCGTCTTTCAAAAGTTCGCGTGACAACAATTCGTCACACAAAACTCTAAAAATTTGGGCGGGTACCAAAAATGGGATGCGGGATTTTTTTTAAAAATTTTTTTATAAGACTTTGCGCGACCAATACTTTTCGTCGCACAAAACTTTAAAAATTTGGGCTGGCGACAAAAATGGGACCCGGGAAAAAATAAAATAAAATAAAAATGTAGACTTTGTGCAACCAATGTTCGAATATTTTTCGTCGCGCAAAACTTTAAAATTTTGTGCATGTACCAAAAATGGGATGTAGGAAATTTTTTTTTAGACTTTGCGCGACCAATTTTTTTCGTCATGCAAAACTTTGCACGACCAATATTCGAATATTTTTCATCGCGCAAACAATAATCCAATATTTTTCGTCGCGCAAAGTGATACAATTTTTAAAACCAAAATAACTCCTCCACCATTTTCTCAATGTCTACTCTTACCTCTCCTTTCTGTTTCCCTCTCCCCAAATCCCACCCTTTCTCTCACACTCACTCCTCTCACTTAATCTCTCATCTCTCTCTTCACTATCTCTCACTCTCACTCACTCTCTCATATCTCTTTTCACTATCTCTCACTATCACTTTTTTAGCCTTTGCGCGACCCATATTTTTCGTCTCGCAAAACTTTGCTCGACCAATATTGTTTCGTCGCGCAAAACTTTGCGTGACCAATATTGTTTCATCACCCAAAACTTTGCTTGACCAATACTTTTCGTCGCACAAAACTTTGCCCGACCAATATTGTTTCGTCGCACGAAGTTTTGCGCAACAAAAAGTATTGATCGATCAAAGTAGATTTGCGCGATGTTAAGGTTCGTCGCGCAAAAATACTTTGCGCGGCGAAGAATATTTTTCGTTGCGCAAACTCTTTCTTCACGAGTTTTGCGGGACGAAATTGTACTTTGTGCAACAAACTTATTTTGTCGCGCAATGTGTATTTTGTAGTAGTGCATGGAAATTTGAATCTAGAATCTTGTGCTCATCCTACCTACTGTGTGAGAAGGAAGTTGATGTTTTACCTCAAAATCAATTGGCAATTGAGGAATAGTTCAACTCCTTATAAATCATTGCAAGATTTTCTAACTTTCTAATGTAAGACATTTTTACCTTCACATTCTCGCATTATATATGCAGTTGATGGAGAACGATAAAAGAAAACGAATGCGATCCTTTTCATTATATGTTTTAAGAAAGAGAATCTGTTTCAGGACGTATGAACCACAACTTTGTTCTGAGAACTTTCATATAAAAATACAGTTAATCTGTTTTCTTCCTTCGACGAAAAGGTTCCAATGCAACCCAATCACAACTAAAAGTCATCTGATGCGTTACTTAATTAACCAACACCACCATGTGCATACTATTTTATTGAATCTATTCTACTCCAAAAATACGGAATACTAGAAAAAAATATATATTAAGATTAAAACCAATAATCAGATAATTACTTTGTAAATGATCTAAGAAGGAAAGAATAATCGACAAGGACTCAAGATCGATTCTGGTTCTAGTATGATCATACTTAATTGTCCACAATCATAAAAGATGACCCAAATCAAGAAATGATCATAATAATGAAGTTATTCTGTCACTCAATATTGCCACATGAGTCATGACATAAACAACCTCGCACAAATTTTTCTCTCACACACAGCTTGCCACCATATATAAAAAGAAAAGACCATGAGTCGAGAAAAACTTCCCTATAGTTGATCCAACAATCGTTGGATTAGTTTTCATATTTTGGATACAGTTGTTTGTCTCTTTTCCTACATAGGCTACTTAATCGTGTGGTCACACCCATTCAAAAAAAGAAGAAAGAAACCTAACACATCCCTATCAAAGAATAGGAGACTACGCGGTTTGGCCTTGGACCTTCTTCAACCGAACGATTTTGTACACAAAAACAAACATGTGAGGTTTCTGTCCATTAACCATACAATACTATTGCAACTTCTTGTAATATTATTCCATTTCACATACATGCATGCATGTCACAAAAAATTGTTAGCTAATAAGTAGGTAAAAAATTAATGAGTTGAAGAAGAGACGGGTCAGCAAACACAAACTCAGCCATGAGACCAGGTTTTTATTTATTTTTTATAGAAGGGGTGAGACCATGCGTGTCGGCGGCTCGCTCAAGTGGGCATGCAAATATGGAAAAATATGGAATGGTCCATATCACTTTGATATTGGGGTCTATTGTGAGAAACTAGTAAATTTTGAAAGGAGTTATAAAGAGTTAGCTTATTACTTTCATTGTTAATTGGTTTTGGAATGGAACTTCAACTTCCTTTATAGTATCAAAGCATTAGTTTACACGTGTGAAGCCCAACCAGTGGCGGAGCCACTCCTAGACCTGGAGTGGCCCTGGCCCCCCCATATTTTTATCACTCCTCTATTATATTATATATAATATATAGAATTTGTAATAAACAACTTAGAATTTAAGTTAAAATGTCATCTAAAACAAATTAGATATGACTTAATTAGAAATATTTAGCTCTAAAAATGTAAGTATTGAATATTTAGGTGTTTTATATACTTATATTTTCTATTTCGGCCCCCCTAACTTTACAATTCTAACTTTGCCCCTGAGCCCAACGACCACATATACTCTACCTCACTTAATATGTATAATGTACTATCCACGTATTAGGCGTGCGGAGCATGTGAGAGTCAACTTCCTTCATGTACTTTTTTTTTACAAGTTAGATTAATTGATTGGTCCCCTCAACCAACTTTAATTTTCCACAACCCCCAACCGTTCAAAAGGCCGGTGCTTGCTTTTTTTAAACTTTAGTCTTTCCCACGAAATTTCCATGCTTTGCTTTACAAATCATAAAAGCTATTTTTTCAAAAGCCAAACAAAGAGGAGGCATCATAAAAGTCCTTTTCTAATAAGCAAGGGCTCATGGTAACATGCATTATATTTGGTGCTTTGTTTAATCAAAGGAAAAGTACCACCGAGAGCGTGGCCTAGTCTTCTAGACATATATATAAACACATATGTTAGTAAGTATATTTTTAGGGATAATTTCCTTAAGATTAACATAAGACAAAAGTACAATACAAATAAGGATGGAACATACTTTAAATTGCTTTTAACCTACTTCGGTTATCCTTTTGCCTTTGTCAAGGAAGATAAAAGTATACAATAAGCTCCACCCAGCTTTTCTCTCTCTCTCTCTCTCTCTCTCCTCTCTCTCTCTCTCTCCTCTCTCTCTCTGTGAAGAATTTAGAAAAAGAAAAGTATAGTGCATCATGTAGGTCCAACTTGAATTGGTTTACCTAAACCCCTAGAAGAAAAGGATTGTCTTGGAAGAAATACTGAATGCATCCACTTTTTTATCACGCACCTACCTTTATAAAGAAGATGCTGACATCTTAAGTTTTCCTTTGTCTGCTAATTATTCAAAGGGAAATGAATAAATAAATAAATAAATAAATAAAATAAAAGGAGGCTCTGAAAAGTAATCACTTTTTAATTCATCATCAGAACCATTAATCACTTTTTAATTGGGGATAATCAATATTCCTTCCCTTTAATTATTCACAAAAATATGATTATGATCATTCTTAGATGTGGAGATAATTAATTAATCTTATTATTATTATTAATATAAAGTAAATGGAATGTAACGCTTGTAGTTTGAGGTAAAGGACAAGTATATATGACAAAGTGGAACATGCCCTTTTTCTGCTCATCTTTTTGTAGATATGCAGGCTTTTCTGAGCACCATGCATGCTTACCTGTTCCCTCTCAACAAATTTTTATTAACATTTCATAATTAACTTTTCTATCACCTTTTATTTACGATTGTTTGGTGGTGGGGCAAACTCATCTGCCCCAGCATTTACTAATTAAATGCCTATCATGACAAAAAATTGCATCGTACATATATTCTACTGTTTATATATTATAAATGCATTAAAAGGCAAACAAACAACCTCTTTTGATCCTTCACACAGGATCACTTAATATGCCCTCAATGCTCTTGATACTTTTGAAGTTATATGCATATGTTCATTGATTTATTGTTTAAAAGACGTCTAAGTCTCAAAGATGGGAGAGCCAGAGTCGAACACTTGAACTTGCGTCGAATTCTTGTCGTAGATGTGATAGTGATTATTATTGAAGTTATTATCTTACGTAAAAGTACATTCATTCAGAAGGCACATAGAGTGAATGAAATACCTAGGTCTGACCACATAAATTAATTGGTTTCCATCTTAAAAAGGGTGCCGAGGATAAGGCAAATATTGTAATAATGATATCCACAAGCAGAGATCTCAACCAAACCTGATTCAGTTTTCAAAAGGAAAGGGAAAAGGGCTAACAAATACATAAATTATGCATTATAGATATAATTAAATGTTGAGTTGAGCTAGCCTTTAGGGAAGGGGACAAGAACTAAAAGGATGGCGATGCACATCTTCCAAACAAATTCCAATCCTTCTCAACGTGTTGGTTTAAAAATCAATTAAGATTGCAGAATTAGCATGGATGGGATGAAAAATATATATAGAAAAACGAATCTATTGAAACATGTCAGTGGCATGGTGGAGCTGGCATAGCTTGGCTTCAAATGTCAACTTGTAAGATTTTCTTTTTCTTTTTAGTATCTTTACTATCTTGGTATGTTTACCTTTTCTGGGTTCAGTTGGGATGGTCATTAGTTTGGGGAGAGGATGCAAACTACTAGCTAGTTAAAATTTCAACTGATTTTTAATGGTTCTAAATTTGAATGTACATTTTGAATTGATATAGGTTAGAAATACAAAGCCCATAGACCAATAAAAAAGGGCATATTACAAAGCCCATATACTCTCTCAGACAAGGCAAGTGGGTCTGATCCCATTCTCTAATTTTAGATATAGGCCCAAAAGTGCCACGATAGAAGCCTTTTGGTTGTTTTTTTCACTCCAAGTACCAAGTCTTTTAGAGGTGGTTTGGTGCGGCGGACTGTCATGAACTGAACTAAATCCTTGGACTGTCTTGGATTACCTCTGATTGGCCTAAGTTAGATTAAGTACTGACATATGTTTGGTGTTGCGTCGGACTAAGAAGCTGAATTGTAAAAATAGTGAAGACTTATGTTTGGTGTTGTGTCAGACTAAAAAATAATTATTTTAATTAAAAATTTTGACCTAAAACTAAATAAAAAGAAAACAAATAAAATTCTAATATTTAATTTTAATTAAAGATTTTGACCTAAAAATAAAGAAAATTCTAATATTTTTTAAAGGTTAAAACTTATCTTTTTTTTTCTTTTTCTTTCTCCCTCTTTTCTTCTTCCTTCCCTGTTTCTTTTTTCTTTCTTTCTTCATATTCTTTCCTTTCTCTTTTCTTCTTCTTTCCCTATTTTTCACTTGTTCTTCATGCCACACCGTTTAAGATTTCATTTTGAATTTATTTTGCAGTCACCACATACCCAGAAGTGGATTTGGCTCTCTTAAAAGTTGGGATGCGGAGGCTACGAGCGCCCTGGGATGAGGATGGTTGCTCACTTGACTACATTGGGGGTAAACCCAATCGAACCATCAACCCATAAATGGGTTTGTGGTGGCTAGTTTTGGGTTTGATGAGGGTTGTTAGACGGTCGTGGACTTCTGGTGGTGGTTGTTAGGCTCGAGTGTTTGATGGTGGTGGTGGTATCCAACAAGACTCGTGTGTTCAAAATAGCACCCTAATTATTTTGCGAACCACGTTTTAGGCTTGCTGTATTAGACAAGCGAGTCCGATATTTTTTTTTCCCCATTAGACTATACAATCCCATTTAAGTTAATCCTCTTCCTTACCAAACATGGGTTCCAAGTACTATTTAACCCAATCCAGTCCAATGAAGCATAATAAAGCAGCCAAACATGGCCTTAGTTTTACTTGAGGGATTAAACACATGCTAGTACTAGTCCTAATATAACAATACCCAATTTTATTTTTTCAACATTCACTCAAAGACAATTTGGGGTCGCTCTCTTGCTAGTGAGGAGGAAATATTTTAGGGTTTGTTTCTCTTGCACATTCAGGCTCCACCATCCTTCATCGCACTGCTTCTAGTTGTGCTGGTCTCGTTTCCTGTCTCTCTTTTAGATCCTGCACAATAGTTTTCTTCGTGCATCATTATGGCCTCTTGGCTGCGAGGCAAGGTTGGTCGTTCAGTTGTTTTGAGGTTTGCGATTAAGGCTTCTGCCCTTTCGTCATCACTGTGGTCCTTCGTGAGTCGTCGTGTTCTTTTGGCTGTGAGGCTACCTTTGCATAATCACTGTGGTCTCCGTGAGTTCGACTGTCTTTGCGTCTGCCTTTTGGGTGCTCGCTAGTGATTCTAAGGGATGTCTCTATCGTGGTATTTTGGATGGGCTTGTCTTAGGCGGCTAGGGCTGTTGGTTGCACTTTTTTCGGGTTCTTTTATGATGGGATCTGGGATCCGGGTGGTGGTCGAACCTTTATTGTTTTTGAGAAATTTGTTTGCATCGATGAGTTTGCTAATAAGGTGTTAGAGGCCAACCTTGAGGGGTCTCCTAATTCACACTGATGGGTATGCTTGAACTTTTTGTGGCTTGGCATCCGAGAAACGTTCCTATTATGATGCTCTTCTATTGGAAGTTCGTCAAGTTAAGAGACAAATCTTGACATTCCTGCTCTGTTTGATAGAGGTCTTGATGAAGAATTAAGGAGTTGGTATTTGGTACTTATGTTGGCCATGTTCTGACACTCATGACACATTGTTATGTATATCAAACTATGTGTGCATAAGAGTTTTTCTTTGACAGTATTACGTTGTGGTGGTTGTTCTTTGCGGGGCATGGAGTTGTGCTTTGTTTTGTCTGTTTATTTCGAGTTCTTTGTTGAGGTCCAAAGTGACGTGTGTCGGATTCTCTTGTTAATCTATGGCATGTGTGGTACTCTTTCCTACCCTGAAGTTTGTCCCATGTGGTTTTTCTAGGAAGGTTTGAATGAGACCACTGTACTCATGCTGGTCTTTGTATGCCTTTTAGTTTTATGAATGAACTCTTATTTTATATATTTTTTTTAAAAAAAACTCATAAACATACCTCTCGAATTTGGTTTACTAAAAGTTGTACAATTAGCAACTAAGATTTTATTTTTATTTTTATACTAAATAGTAGGGCTGGCATTTTAGACTTAAAAACTGCAAATACCAACCGAGATTTTATCGCATCTAAAACATATTTATCACGAAAACCGACCACAACATGCGGTTTATAGAACCAACTACAATATACAGTTGTAGTTGCAGTTCCGCATATCCAAATAATGCTATATAGCACAAATCGCACTATAATTTAATTAATTATTAAAATAAATACTTATAATTATTTTATATTAACTAATAGAGGTTATGACTTCATCATTTAGATTAGGGGTGTCATTTTAGACCGAAAAAACCGAAAAACCGCAAAAACCAACCGACAATTTACCGCAATGGAACCGCAATCGCGGAAAACCGAACCGCATTTGCGGTTGCGGTTGCGGTATTTGATTTTCAAAACTTGTGGTTACCGCAAACTGCGACTATATTTAATATATATATATATATATTGCATTTTGTAGATAACATTGGTGCTCAAACAACACAACGAGGTCCTTCAAATCCACTCACCACCACCAACACTTGAGTTTGTAACTTTAGTTTGTAACATTGGTGCATTGCATTTTCCTTTTAGTTTGTAACTTAATTAACCTTGAATTGGATTTTTCCTTTGGGTTATAACTTTAATTCATTTTGCATTACATTTTCCTTTTGGTTTGTAACTTTAAAGGATTTGAAATTGGAATGCTTGAAAAGTTGAGGTTGTGAATGCTTGAGAAGTTTAACTTTAATTGGAATGCTTGGAATTGTAACTTTAATTTTCTTTAGATTGTGAATGTTTGAGAAGTTGAGGAGGTTGTGAATTTATTTATTTAGGTTGTGAATTTATATTTTTGGGTTAAAGTATGCTTGAACTTAAAAGGCTTGAAAAGAAGTATTAAAATTAGGCCTAAAATGTGGAAGATTGGATTTTTATGACACAAAAAGAACTTGCGGTTTTAAACCGCTAATTCACGGTAACCGACTGCTTTTTGCGGTTTCAAAAATCACCATACCGCAAATAGTCGGTCGGTTTGTGGTTTGGGCAAAAATTCGCGGTTACCGAATTAAAATCACCCATAATTTAGATGAATCTTTCTCTGTTCTTCTTTTCTTCTTTTTCTTTTTCTTTTTATTCTCTCTCTCTCTCTCTCTCTCTCTCTCTCTCGCATCTTCTTCCTCAAAGTGGGACTCACCTAGGCTTTGAATGTATTATTAATGAAGTGTATTCTCCACCAATCTCTTGAAGTCCCTATATTGTTTTTTTTATAAAAAAAATCTCAACCTTGAAGAAATATCATTTGAACATTTAGTCATTTAATATAACTTAATTAGTAAATAATTAAACTTTTATCTAGTATGAACCTGGGTTTCAATTAGTATTGCAAACTTATCAATTGTGTTGGTAATTTTGTTTGGTTGTTATTAATGGGTTAGCCGAGATAATCTCTGAGTTGCAATCAAATATTTAGTTGATTAATTGTGCATTAGCAGGATTATGGATTGTATTGGTTTATTTTTAATAATAAAGTTCATTCTCTCTGTATATTAGAGAATTATTGTCAATGATAGAAAGTTCTGCTTATTTCAGTAGTATTTTTAAGCATGAGCAAACTTTTTTTTTTGGTTGATAGAAAGTTCTGTAATGTTATGTTGTTCCCTATACCGACATCAATATACTGACATATTGCAGTATATCGATTCATGGTTCGTCTTTTTACCATACCACAATATGTCGGTTAGTTCATGATTTCATTGAAAAGTTTGGTAATCGAACCACAACCACCCCTACTAAATAGGATTAGTGCATCACAAAAAAAACATTCAAAAGGTTCGAAAGTTGTCTTTGGTGCCGGAAGATTGTGTTAATTGTGAAGGTGCTTCTATTAAGGGTGAAAAACCCTAAGAGAATGAGATGAAATAAACTGAAATAACAATAACTTGTGCACTAAGAAATTGACTTCAATCAAAAGGTTGTGAACTGGGAGAGGAACTGGCCCAACAAAAGGTTTTTATTTTATTTTATTAAATTTTTTTTTTATGCCTGAAGACAAATAGGGTCTTTAAATTACCCTATAACAAATACTAGAAATAAATAAACAAAAAATAACAATAAAGATAATGGCCAAAACAATTGGATCTGGACAAAAGAACGACTATCAACAGGTGTATGAATATATGTTAGAAAGCCTTGAAACCTTGTTTTTGCCAAACTTTGATCACAGTCTCCCGGAATCAATAATCTGATTACAACCTGCACTCGAAGACAAAAGCCACAAAAGGCTCAAGATCGGTATGAGCACAAATAAATCAATGGAAGACTATTTACGCAAGGACGAATTCAGGATTTCAAAATTTAATGGGCTAAATTTACCTTACGTACGCAGGAAATTTCAGCAGTGAGGGCCATATCGCACCAAGTTGGACTTTACAACACAAGAGAAGAAAAAAAAAGAAAAACAAAATAAAAAAAAAAAGAAAAAAAAAAAAAAAAACACAAGGAAAAGCAAAAGCCCAAAAAAAAAAAAAAAAAAAAAAAAAAAAAAAAAAAAAAATTATTTTAAGAAGAAAAATGTGGGAAAAGGCTCAATCGGTTTCGTTTGATGCCATTTGAATTTAGAGTTTGCTAGCGTCATCTGGATTTGGAGGGCCGTGCTCGTGCCATTTAACTTGAATTTCTTTTTTATTATTTTTAAACTCATGTTAGCATATTAAATACAATATATATATATACACACACTATGTTCATACATTTCTTATACGTAATATGAGACCAAAAATTGTGGATTTATTGTAGTATTTATTTATTGAGGATTTAATAGGACTAAAAATTGAGGATTTACTGTAGTATTTATTTAATATGGAAATTTATGATTTGTTGGAAGAAGAAGCCTCCAAATCAAAGTCCATATATATATATATAGATGGTGAAAGTCGGGCTGCGGGCCAGCCAGGTCCATTGGATTTTTTTCTAAACCCAACACGACCCATACTTTCGTGCTGTGTTGGGCCAGCCCGACCCATTTGACACCTGTTGTTTAATCACATGTAACATATATTGTTTTATGACTAAGGTCTAGGTGGGATATTATAGAAAGTGTATCTATAAAGGAATGATTCCTTCTCTCACAACACGTTCAAATATTGCTAAAGCCCTACTGATCAGCTTGACCCTCTAAGAAATTCGAGATAGTAAAAGATTGTCCTGAAGCAGTGTTTGATCATGTCTTCGAATTCCTCTGTGATGTTATTGATTTATTTGTAGTATTTATTCATTACATATATCATTTGTATCATTTAACTAAAACAACTAACTTGAACATTTGTTGTTTGTTTGATTTTTTTTTTTTTTTTTTTTTTTTTTTTTTTTTTTTCTGCTTTGGGATTTCTCTATATGTTTGTCTATTTTTATCAAAATTTTTTCTTAGATTTTCTTTGTTCTTTCCTTTGTGGTTGTCAAGTGAGACCTAAATTTGAAAGGAAGAGTAAGACCATGGCAATGAGAGACTCTTTGGGACGCAAGAAAGAGAGAAACTATAGCACAAGACTTGAGTTTCATAGCTCATTCTTTATTTTTACAACAATTTTCATAAATGAATTTTCATTATCTTCACTGTTATGGGATTCTAGTCTCTTAGTTTAACCCACGAGGACCCCACTTTTTGAATTGTTTGGTTTTGTTTTTTATTTTTAAATTTGATGTATGAATTGTCTTTCTCTTTTCAAATAAAAATACAATAGTTTGGATTCTATGTGCTTGATTATGATCAAAATTTGAAGATTTTGAATTTGTAACATGAATTTGACTATGAACATGTTATCTGTAGTGTTTCTGCTAAAAAAATGATGCTTTTACCTAACCATGGAGGAATATTTTTAATATATTTAATTCCCTTAAAATTGGCTTTTAAAATTTTTTTTTAAATAATAATTTTTTTAATACAAACTATACTAGGGAATATGAATCAAGCTTGGGACCTCATGTGCAAGAGTAATAGTTTTATACTTTTTGAGAAATTAATTGCATTGTGTATCTAACCATGTATATTCCAATTAGCAATTAGCACTTGTTTTACCAACTACCAATTAGTACTTTAATATATATATATATATTTATCTATCAAAGAGAAACTTCATTAGATAAACTTTTACGGTACAATTAAAAACACCAATCCCAAACGAGCATGGTCATTGCTAAAATATGAATATGGTTTGAATACTTTATGTTAATTTTTATTCTTCTCCATAAGGAGGTATATATAGGAGTTTACATGAGTGTTTTACAAGGAATAGATATAGTAATCAATTAGGATAGTATCTCCTAATTATACTATAATTTGTCTACTATATAAAATAAGAAAGTAAATCCCTTAATTTATTTCCTTGATTAATTAGGAGACTCACGTCAACACTCCTCCTCAAGTTGGTGCATATATGTCACCAATGCCCAACTTGGTAAGTGAGTCATGAAATACACTTCCACAAACAGCTTTTGTTAAGACATTTTCCAGTTGATCTTCTGATTTTAAAAATGATAGGCAGTTGATCTTATTCTCAATTTTTTCTTTGATGAAATATCTATCCATCTCAACATGTTTGGTTCAATAATGTTGAATTGGATTATGGGCAATATTGATAGCTAACTTGTTGTCACAATGCAACTCCATTGGCTTTTCTGGCTTGAAGCTCAATTATGTTAATAGTCTTCTGATCCATAATAATTCACAAACTCCGTAAACCATTCCTCGATACTCTGCTTCTGCACTAGATCGAGAAACCACATTTTGTTTTTCACTCTGCTAAGTGATTAGGTTACCTCCCACTAATGTAAAGTAACCAGAAGTACAATGTCTATCTGTAATGGAACCAACCCAATCAACATATGTATATCCAACAATTTCAAGATCTCCATTTTTTAAGAACATTAATCATTTCCCAGGAGCTTACTTTAAGTATCTTAAAATTCGATCAATTTCATTCCTATGAGAAACACTAGGTGAATGCATAAACTGACTAACTACACTCACAATATATGCAAGGCATTGGCACTGTTCCTTATTGGTTGGTTCTTGGTCCATATCTTCACACAACTTGTGATTCATCACAATAGGTGTGTTAGCCGGCTTACACCCAAACATTCTTGTTTTAGTGTGTAGATCCATTACATACTTCCTTTGAGACATAAATTACAAGTTTTTGACCTTAATACCTCAATTCTGAGAAAGTACTTCAGATCACCTAAATACTTTATCTCAAATTCCTGAGACAAATATTTTTGCAACTTCAGTTGCTCTTCGGTGTCATTTCCAGTTACGACTATATCATATACATAAACAAATAGGGTGTGATCTGAATTACTCCATGTATATCCAAAATTCTTCATAGACTTAGTAAATTTGCCAAATCATGCTTTGAGAGATTGCTTTAATCCATATAATGACTTTCTGAGCTTGCAAACGTGAATCTTCTTGTCATGAGCTAAATTACATCCTGGTGGTAGGTCCGTATATACTTCTTATCTAAGTTTCCATGTAAGAATGCATTTTTGACATCAAACTGATATAATGGACAATCGAGATTTGCTGCTAGATACAATAGGACTCTGATAGTGTTAATCTTGGCTACCAGGGCAAAGGTCTCCTGGTACTCTATCACATATCTCTGTGTGTACCCCTTCGCTACTAATCTAGTTTTATATCTTTCAATGGATACATCTGCTTTGAGTTTCATAGTATAAATCCACCTGTATCTTACTGTCTTCTTTCCATGAGGTAAGGGCACGAGTTCCCATGTGACATTCATTTTGAGGGCTCGCATTTCTTCATTCATGGTTTCTTTCCATTTTGGGTCTTATAGTGCTTCAGTCATACTGTTGGGGACAAATATGTCAGCCAACTGTTTCACAAAGTGCACACATGCCTCTGATAATCTGTTGAGAGATATATAATTATTGATAAGGTATTTTCCTTTGGCTTTAAGATATGCTTCATTTCTGGAAGCTGATATGTAGGCTCTGTGCCTTCTGAAATCAAATCATCATGGGATATTTCATTAGTATTATCAGTTTCAGGGAAAGATGTTACCTGAATGACTTCCTCAACAGGTAATTGGTATGGTACTAGGGCTGAAGAATTCTCCGGAGCGAGCAAAATATCATAAAACGGTTCAATTTTCTCCTCTTGAGTTTGGCAGTGTGGAGACAACTAATTGTTTTCCTCTGGCTACCAGTCGCTTTGAAGCTGGTTCTTCATGTTTGAAGAACTAAGGGGGGTGACCGGTCGCTTTGAAGTAGAGTGAGATCATGGGAAAAAAAATTGAAAATTTGAGGAGTGGTAGATTCCTGATTCTTTTCCTGTGCTGCTGAAAAATATAAGTCGTGTTCTCGAAACACAACATCCATGGAGGTATAGACCTTCTGACTAGGAGGACGATAACATCGGTATCCTTTTTTATGAGGTGCATAGCCAATGAAAGCACACTTTTCGACTCGGGGATCTAATTTGCTTCGTTGGTGATCATGTAAGTGGACATATAAAACATAGCCGAAAATTCAGGGTTCCAGGTTTGGGGTGAGAGGTATTTGGATATGGTGATGAAGTTTTTGAAGTGGTGTTTGGAAATTTAGGATACTAGAGGGAATTCGATTAATGAGGTATGCTGAAGAGATGATGACTTCTCCCCAAAAAGATCAAGGCATATTGACACTAAAAAGAAAGGTATGAACTACTTCCAATAAATGTCTATTCTTTCTTTCAACCATTCCATTCTATTAGGGAGTATAAGGGCATGCGCGTTGATGTATGATGTCATGATCTTGTAAGAACTTGTTAAGATCATGGTTGAGAAATTCTCCGCCATTGTCAGAGCGAAGAACCTGAATTTTGGCATGAAACTGAGTCTCCACCATTTGATGGAACTATTGAAACTTGGAACTGACTTCCCTTTTAGTTTTGAGAAGGGAAACCCAAGTCATGCGTGTGCAATCATCTATAAACATGACAAACCATCGAGCTCCTACCCGAGTGACAATTTTAGTAGGTCCCCAAACATCATAATGAACAACAAAAAATGGAACCAAGCTTTTATTTGAACTTAATGGGAACGGGACACAATGACTCTTAGCTAATTCACACGTATCACACTGGAAGCTGGAAACATCAAGACTGGAAAATAATGATGGAAACAACTTCTTAAGATAACCGAACGTGGCATGCTCAAAACGTTTATGCCATAACCAAACTTTGTCTCTCTTCCCCTCAGAACGAGTTGCACTGGTTGTGAAAGCTTGACCAACCTTGATCTCACTATCTAGTGCCCAATCCAAGTAGTTGAGTTTGTCCCACTGAGTACCACAATTAATTGTCTTTCCCGCGAGGATGTCCTGAAAAACACAATGATTAAGCCAAAATGTTATAGTACACCCCAAAGTAGTAGTAAGTTGTGTAATAGATAACAAGTTATGGTCCAAGGATGGAACAAGCAATACAAAATCCAGATGTAGGGAAGTACAGAGAGATAGAGAGCCCTCCCCAGCCACAAGGGATGGGGTACCATTAACATTAGACACCACCGACAGAGTGAATGATTTGCGACTAATAAGTTGGCCAGGATCAAATGTCATGTGATATGTAGCACCCAAGTCGATAATCCATGTAGATTTTTGAGAGGATGTATGAGAAGCAGAACCTTTGGTGGTGGCGATGGAAGCACGAGTCAATTTAAACTGGGTTAGCAAAATTGACTGCATGCTTCTGTAAGTTTGCAATAAGGGAGAGAATCATAGGGGGTCCTAACATCGCAGCAAAAGTAAGATGTGATATGAGAATGTGAGGAATTTGATTGGAAGAATGTGATTTGAGGAATATTATGTATAAATTTGATGTAGGAATTTGATTTGAGAGGTATGTATACAAGATTTGAGGATATGTGTTTAGGGATTTTGATAAGAGGATTTGAGGACTTTAGTTGAGGGATTTGGTTTTGAGGAATTTAAACATGAGGAATTTGAACTAGGGTTTTGGATTTGAATATGAGAAATTTGATATGAAGGTTTAGAGACAACCTAAGATCGATTGCTCTGATACCATGCTAAAATATAAATATGGTTTGAATACTTTTAGTTAAGTTTTATTCTTCTGCATAAGAAGGTATATATAAGACTTTACATGAGTGCTTTACAAGGAAATAGATATAGTAATCAATTAGGATAGTATCTCCTAATTATAAAATAATTTGTCAACTATATAAAATAAGAAAGTAAATCCCTTAATTAATCAAGGAAATAAATCTCCTTAATTAATTAAGAGATTCACGTTAACATTCATTCTAGCTTTTGCCATCCTAGCTTACCATTGTAATTATAGTAATTTTTCTAATACATGAAAAATTGAAGGATCAATGTGATGGTTATTGCATCTGTATTGGCAAAAAGTTTTCACTTTATTGTATCAGCACCAAACATGCTTATCTCCTAAGACGAAAACACAGTTCATTATATAAATTAATTATTAAATAATTGAAATTATGAGAAACCGCTAATTATCAAAGCTTTAGTAGCTTCATATTGTCTTCTTTTTTTTTTAAATAAAAAAAAAAAAAAAAAAAAAAAATGCTCTTTGTTTGATAAGACTTGAAAGTATAGTTAAAGGATACACAAACTAACTAGTGCAAACGACATGGATTTTGAAGAAAAACTCATAATTTAATTTTTACAAAAACTTAATACATAAAGAAAGAGAAGATGAAGACAAAAGAAGAGAGAAGAAGCAAGAAGTAGCATATTGGAGAGAGAGAGAGAGAGAGAGAGAGAGAGGAGAGGAGAGAGAGAGAGAGAGAGAGAGATAAGATAGCAAAGAAGAACCCTAAGGAGAAGACGATGGAAAGAGCGTACAAAGTGTTTTTTTTCCCCTAGATTTATAATTAAGCGTGTATTATCTAAACCATGGTGTGCGGGTTGTATTAGTTAGAGTATTAAAAGCCCAACCCGTTTAACATTGTCGGGTAATTAAATAATATAAGTTGACACCAAACAATTGACATGAATTATTTACTCATATCTAGAGTCTAATACAGTGTACCAAACATCAAAACTAATGCGAACAAAAGTCACACTAAAACTACTAGCCCACTTCACCACAATTAACCATAAGCTCAAACAAAGCCCACAAACCCAAAATAACCAAAACTCTAAAACAACTCATGAGCCTAAACAAATCCTACCACCACCACCTGAAGAAGCGCTGTTGTGGCCACACTTATCACCGCATCTCTAATAGATTAGGGGAAAATATGATTTCCACCGATCTACCTGTAAGAGTGAACAAATAAATGAAAAACAACATTGCCAAAAAAACAATTGGGTGATTTACGTCAACCTCCGTCAAAGAAAATTTAGAATTAAATTTAGAGAACATGAGCGACGTTATGGAGTAGGTTTTGGGAGAATGATTTGATTGAGAACATAGACTAAAAGAGTGATAGGGAACTTCAATCTAAGCATGCCTAAGAACAAATCACCACAAGAGATTTTTTTTATTCAAAACGCCTAAGTGGACTTATTCACTAACCTAAAAGGAAAAGACGAGAAGTGATGAGGGGGAGGAGGGATAGTGACGCTTCTTCCTCCTCCCCCTTTATAGAGTTTTCCTTTAGGACTCACAAAGGAAGATAACTGCTAAAATTTATTTGTCATAGCACTTTAGCAATTAGTACATATTTTATCAATATTGAAAGATGTGGCAAATTCCGAATCTTGGTCTCCATCATAGTCTGAAATATCGATAATATCGACGAAATATCGAGGATATTTCGGAACATATCCATGTACATATCGTATAAATATCGACAATACCAACGATAATTTCGCTCACACTTCAGCAATATTTTGTCAAAATATCAATGTAATATTGCTAAAATATCGAAAATATCGATGTAAAGGAAAAAAAAACACAAAGGGGGATTTGAACCCCTCCCATTTTACTCCTTCAACACCTTAACCACCATATATATGTTTTAGTGATAATATGCTAAAATATTTATATTTATATGCGTAGCATGTTAACGCATGCAAAACTATTTTGGGGATTTATCATTTGATGAATACTCTTCACAATACACTTACTCTACACATAGAGATGATGAAGATAGTGAAAAATTTGAACCTCATAGGAACTCTATGTGGTACTAAGTCATTCATGTATCTTACCATGCAATGTATAAAGTGTAAAATATTGTAGTAAATCATTATATATAAATGATTATGGTGTGTTTAATCTTTTCTTTCATTAATTACTACATATTTTCTACACTCACAGTATTTGCCAGCTCGTTGTATAATCAACTTAAATCAATTAAATCCATCATGTAATGCATTTCCTTCTTTTATTTTTATTTTTTATAAACTAATAGATAATTGACTAAATAAACAATTTCCAAAGTTTCAATAAAAATTTCCAAGTTTTTCTTACAATTTCCATGATTTTTATTTAATTTTTATCGATATCGATAATATCCCAATATTTCTATCAAAATTTCCATATTTTTAGACTACTGATACTTCCGATATCATCGATATTTTAGACCATGGTCTCCATTGATTTTTTATTAAAATTTAAATTAAAAAATCTAACACATCCATGCGTGTGAAAATGGTCTGCCTAAATTATCCCTAATTGGAGCATCCATGATGATCCGTACCGTACACAAGCCAAGCCACTCACAAGTCTCGCTCCCTTTGTTGAACTAAAATTGCCACCAGTGAACACAGGGAGAATAAGACTGCCAAAACTCAGAAGTGAGTGAGAGTAGTAAAAGATAATAATGTTGATAACGGTCAGAGAAGCCTTTTCTTCTTCTCCGCTTTGCTTCAGCAATCCCCATAGCCATAGCTTCTCTTATCTTACTTCCAAAGCCTCTCCAAGACTGAAAAGATCAGTGTGCAAAGCCAGCTTCTCTGTTCAGAGAAAACCCAACACGAACAGCACTACATCTTGGAAGCTTGGCGTTCTCTCCAACCGGTATGCCACACCCTTTTCAGCTTTTTCTTCCTAAATGAAGTTTTTTGCCCAATAATTTCTCAATTCGGTCTTCTTTGATGGGCTTCTAGAGTTTTCTCTATAATGGGTTTTCGGATTTTCGTGTGTTATGGTATGCATGTTCTTAATTTGAATACTTAACTGCACTATAACGGTGCTATAATCTATCTCTGTCTCGTTCTGCGTTTACTCTCTAATATCATTACAGTTCTCCACACACAAGTGCAGCAATTGGAATGAAAAGAAATTGAAATTGATGGTCTTGATTAGAGAAAATTGAGATTCGAAAAAATTGCCACTATTTTTGAACAAGTGGTAGCCTGAATGTCATGATTATCCAATTTTTTAAACGAAAGCAAAGTAATAGTTTTGGAGAAGTTTCCTTCAACTATCAGCTAATGGAAACTTGATTGAAGTTTTATTAAAGCTTTGGGATAAAACTGCTCTTAATTTAATGTCTAAGTGAATCCCAATTCACGTTTTAAGTTTTATTAAAGATTTCATTAGAGGATATAAAGATAGAAACTGACATTGTCGGGACAAAAACCTGTCGTTGTCAGGATTGTACGTACGAATATACTGCTACTGTGAAAGGTATTTACATTAGATGATTGATTATGTAGAATCACAATTATAAGGCCAGAAAATGAAGAAACATACTTTACATTTGGATACTTTTTTCTGCACCAATTTGGAAAGTATAATACTTCAGGGAGACTACTAATTTATCCATTTGGAATCATCTAACTAATGACGATCTGTCTATTTCTTTCGTTGATTGTTTTCATATCAAAGTTTTTGCCATCTTATTCTACAAGGCATATTGTGAGTAGTACATCTTTGACCATTGAATCTTGCAATGCATTGTTATCGAAGTCTACTTTGTCCTCTTGAAATGTAGTATGAATTCAATTTGTTCTGAGTCCAATTTAAAAGAAAAGAAAAAACAAAGACAGGATAAAGTATTCCATATAACGATAAGCTGATTTATACATATTAATATCGAATTCCATGTCCCCTTGTTGCTGTTTTAAATTACTTTGCAGCACTGAAGCCCCAGTTTTTGATCCTTTGGGCATCAATTCAGATTGCAATTCTGGTCTAAATGCTACCTGGGAAAGTTTCCTAGGCCCATTATCACAAAAGTTAGAGAGTGCCTCAAGTTCAAAGAAGGAGAAACCTACTTCAGCTAGAGGATTGGCAGGTTTGTTTCTTGATGCATAAATTTCAATTAAGATCTTTAGATCTCTTCAGTTTGCAATTGATATTTGTAGTTTTCAGCAGTTGATTAGGATACTTTGACATTCACAGCTGCAATAGAGGATAGTTCCATTGATTTTGGAGACTTCTTCAGAGGCCCATTACCAGGAAAGTTTCTCATGCTCTTGGCATATCTGGCCTTATCTCGACTTGGAATATATATACCTCTTGGTGGGGTAAATCGTGAGGCTTTTGTTGGAAATTTGGACCAGAACAGTTTATTGAGCACCTTGGATTCATTTTCTGGAGGAGGTATTGGCAGACTGGGGATATGTTCACTGGGTATTGTTCCATTCATCAATGCTCAGATTGTCTTCCAGCTTCTTGCACAAATTTATCCCAAGTTACAGGATCTTCAGAAAAGAGAAGGTGAAGCAGGAAGAAAGAAAATTCTGCGGTATACTCAATATGCTTCAGTTGGTTTTGCCATTGTCCAGGTTAGGGAGTTGAGCCTGCTTGTTTTGAGATTGAGTATGAGCTTGCAGTTTACAAGTTGTGAGCGTTATAGAAGTTTAATTGCTGCATTCATTAATCACAATGATTTTTTCAGCAACAAATTATGTTTTGATGACAGCACTTAGAACTTGCATTATAATAGCTGTTGGCATACTCATTGTTGTTTTGTTAGAAGTATCCCTAAGAACCATTCAGTTAAATATACCTACAGAATAGGGTTGTATTGATAAGTAAAACAGCAACACTAATTATGTAGTCATCATGGCGACATTGGTGGTACTGGTGTCAACGTGACAGTGGTTGGGTGATAACAGTGGCCTGGTCATGGTGTTTGTACATCCCATACATGTGTGAGGATGAAGATGTCGGTATTGATGGGAAATATTGGTCGTACATATTTATGGAAATATTGATATTGTTAAAATTCACGAAAATAATGGAAATTATGTTAGCAACATTTAAATTCTGTTAAACATATATATATATATCCATGATAATACATGACACGTAGGAGGAACTGGCACATGTATGTTCTTGAAATTTGAATTTTATTGTCCAATAACATCTTAATTTGATTTACCATGAGTAGGCATAACTATTCTAAGGAATAAATTTGATTTTTTTCTTTTTTATTTATAAATTTTATCACAACACACCACATGAATTTATCTGAATTACTTAAGTGTCCATAGCTATTATTCCGACTGCTAAATTTGTATACCATTTCTAAAGACTTATTCATTTACCCAATTAAATTAGAGTAATGCTACACTTACCACATTTTTATCCCACATTTCTATACCACATGATGTGGCATGTCCATATTATATGCCACATCAATTAAATCAATGAAGTGTATTTTAATTAAGACAATTAGAAAAACAAATACTTGAATAAATCATAAAAGAAAAGAAAATATTAAAAAAATTTAATTGATGTGGCTGTCCACCTCAGCTGCCACATAAGATGGTATAGGGATGTGGTAAGAGTAGCATTATTCATTAAATTAATCCAGAATAATAAACACAACAAAAAGCATTTGAAACTATGTCAGCAATTCAAACCGATGATAAAATCCATCAATATCTTGTTGACATATCGCCGAAAGTTCGGAGATATGTTTCCACCCTTCAATCAATATCAGTGGTTTGTAAACATGGAAATTTTGAATGGAACATTGGTGTGTAGATGGATATTTTCATCCTTATTAGTAAAAGCAATGCTGTGTCAATGGTGGCAGGAGTTGTAATTGGAGTGGTGGTTTTGAAATTTATGAAAATAATGACTTGGTAATGACTTGGTAATTGATTGTAATAGTGGTAAATAACAGGATGGAATGTTGGTATGTGAAGTCAATTTTTATTCCACTGTTCTTGTATGGTTGTAGTGTTGGTAGTTGTGGTTGCAGCATCTGCAGCCAAGGTGGTAGTAATAATTGGCATTAGAGGTGGTCAAGGTTTTGAGCATCATTTTAATGGCAGTAGTGCTGCATCAACTTTATGAGAATATCACAAAAGTGATGGTGGTAGAAATGTGTGGGACTTTTGATTCAACTTCACCATTGACTCTGTGGCCTGTTGGCCTGACTGGGCTCTGTCAATACCAGATAGTTAGCATGTATGCACACACAACACACACACACAGAGTCATTCCCTAAAGAGGATGTGGTGGACATACGTCCTCTTTCCTGAAATGCGGTCCAGTGATCACCATTCATTTTTTATGTTCTCATTTAAGGATGATCCCAATAAAAAGTCAGTCAAATCAGAAATTGTGTAGTCATTTGATGAACATCATCCTTATTTCAGTTTTATCAGAAACACCCTATTTGTCACAATTAAATGAGAAAAAAAAGGCCACTGATTAGGCTAATTTTTTGCATGATACTTCAATCGAGAATAACTTAAATTACTGTTACTTTGTGCAGTGGTTCTAACAAGAGCTTCTACAGGTTTCTTAAAATGCGGAAACCCACTTTAGAGAATTGTTGTATATATATTATAAATTATATTTAATTGAGATATATTATAATTTAGACAGACCTGCCTGTACGCAGATGGTCATAGTTGTGGACTGCTTATTTGTTATAAAACTAACCTATCCCAGCTTGTTGAGTGTTTGACCGGAGGACCACCCTGTACGCTTTTGAGGGGGCCAGCCTGGCTTCACTCAACCCTTTGATGAGGCTAACATGTGACCTTATTTATTTTAACGATCAAATGATATGAAAGAAAAACCTATGCATGATTATAATCATCAAGACTTTTAATGATCAAATGGCGGACAATTCTGTTTTGTGAGGCTTTGGACAGATCGTAGGGCAAATGGTGAATACTGGATTCTACCAACGGAGGACAGCCTGGGAGGATAAACTGTGAACATACTGTTCTGGAAATTCCTTTATGTATATCAACAACTCATTAATGAAAATAATGTGCACAACCTTCTAATAATTATTATTGTTATGAGCTATTTCATGTTTTGTACTTATATTTACCTCTTTTTACTCGAAGGCAATTGGCCAAGTGTTCTACCTTCGCCCATATGTCAATGACTTCAGTACAGAGTGGGTTCTCTCTTCTGTTACCTTATTGACGCTTGGCTCAGTATTGACGACGTACATTGGAGAACGGATCTCAGACCTAAAACTTGGAAATGGCACATCTCTTTTGATATTCACAAGTATTATATCATACTTTCCAGCATCTGTTGGTAGAACTGTAGCACAGGCATTTCAGGATGGTAACTATGTTGGACTTGCTGCCATAACTGTCTCCTTCTTTCTGTTGGTCCTTGGAATTGTATATGTTCAGGTAAATACCTCTTTTATTACAAAGATCTGCTTTCTGGATGTGGAGAAGCATTCACAATGATCTAAACAAAGGGTTTCAGGAAGCAGAGAGGAAAATTCCACTTAACTATGCCTCAAGATACAACAGCAGCAGAAGTGGAGGGCTTCAAAGATCTGCTTACCTACCCTTTAAGGTTTGTACTTCAGCTTCTTAATTCTCTGAAGTTTTAGATTTTCACAAGCTTTTATGTTCATAATTCTAATGATTAGAAAACATTAGTCTGGACATACTTGGAAACATTTGAAACTAGTTAGTGAGGGATCTCTATCATATAAAAGTGAAATATCTTTTATACAAAGCCTTTCGCGGCAGTCCACAAAACAATTCCTTAATCTGATGTTTCTTGTCAAAAGATAGATAGTAGAACAACTGGATTGAGACAATATCCATGTTTGATAGTATTAATGGCGGCATTGTAGAACTACAACATTGTCACTGACTCTCCCATCTCAGCAATAAGATTCTGGATACTTTCTAATAAACTAGTAGTAGTAGTAGTATTTTTCTTTTCAGTTCCTAACAGGAGTTTTATCTTGAACCGTAATGATCATTTTAGATTTTAGTCTAGTCATTGACTTTTGATATTATGGATGTTCCGTCCAATGCACCTTTTGCTATCCTGAATATTGGCTGCGCATTGAGATAGATGTCTCTCTGTGTATATGTATATATTTGATGGATTTGCTTTCAATTTTATGGCGAATTCGAGGTTTAGGGTTTATTTTATTTGGAGGCAGCACATACTACAGAGCTATTGGCGTGTTTCAAAAGGGTATATTGTGAATTTGTTAAGAGTTTTAAGTGCCTGGGACTGGAACGGCGTTGTTTGAGTCCATAAATTTTTCTTTTTAAAAAAAGCCCATTTCGTGCATGCTACAACTCTACAGCGTCGATGTGTATGTTATTTGGCAATTTCATGTAAATAGTTTACGCTATTTGGGAACTTTGCGAACCAAAAAGGTTGTTGGTACCGTGACTGGCCAAGCAACCAACTCTTCCAAACCAACCACGCGTCATACGTTGAGAGGCCATCTCCTTAGCCAATGAAGCACTATCACCAGGAGCAATAACAAGAAGTCTCACATCGACTTATTGTAAGAAGAGGGAACCATCCCTCACCCATAAAAGGGGACTGCTCTCCACCTTGTATCTCTCTCTCTCTGAATCCCTTTGTTTTCATTCTTGCTTTATACTTTATATTGCATACTGCTTGTATTTTCTCTAATTTACAGAGATCATATTTCTTTCCTTATGCCAGATTGTAAAAATATATTTAATTTTTGTAGTTATCTAATTAATCCAACTAAACAGGTGAATAGTTCTGGAGTTATGCCAATAATATTTTCTACGTCATCATTACTCTTCCTGGTACTCTAGCACGCTTCACTGGTTTGGCTGCATTGAAGAATAGTGCAGTGGCTTTAAACCCAGGGGGTAAGAATTGCACTTTTTAGTGGTGGTAGTTGTTGAACATGAACAGTTCATAAGATAAATGAAGAGCTATATTTTGGCTTATATACCATCTTCATTTCAACTGACATCATCGGGCTTCAAAAGCTGCTACATGTTTCCACAATTCTCCCATATTGTTCTAGACATCTGGTGCATCATCAAACAGATTGCTCTGTCAACTTCTTCTGAATTAGAACTTGACAGTCTTCTTGATTATGAACCGCAGATGCCTTATTCCTTCCCAATCTTTAATTGTAACTGGACTTTGGTATTAATAGTTTTTTTTTTTTTTTTGTTTGGTCTTATTTTATCAAGGGATCCTCTCTTTACAGAGTTCTGAGATGAAACTAGTATGTTTTGTGGTTAAATTCTCATGAATTTCCTTTTTGGAGGCTGTAATTATAGCATCCATGGTAAGGACTGGATTAATAAACTGAATGAAGAGGAAACCTTCGCTGTTTAATTAGCACTTACTTTCTAGTTTTAGCAGTTGGAACATTGGATAGCCTAAAAATTTCCAGCTAACTCTTTGTAGGTTCTCTCTATCTCCCCACCAACATCCTCTTAATAGCCTTCTTCAACTACTACTACACTTTCCTACAGTTGGATCCTGATGATGTGAGTGAACAGTTGAAGCGCCAAGGTGCATCAATTCCACTCGTACGACCGGGTAAAAGTACAGCTGCATTTCTGAAGACGGTAATTTTCTTCTTTATTTATCTAGTTATTTGCAGTACAAGTTCGGAGTGTTTAATCAGTCAGCTTGATATTCAATTAGCCATACGGAATCTCATTCTGGAGTTATTTGTGATAATGCATAAGCAGTGTTGTTTCGTTGTTTTTTCAAGTGATGTCCATTTATCAACTTGTGAAGTGGCATCAACCTATCAACCTGTGATGCAAAGAAGGTGAAGATTATAAGCATCTGGTTGTCTATATTGGAAGTCTGATTAGTTGCATGCTAACAATCAGTTATCATGGATAACTCATGGATTGCTGAACCCTCTTGGCTATTTACCTTAATGAGTTTTCTTGGATGTTCACTGGTAACTGGTTGCAGTCCTTTTATATTACTGATTAAAAAGAGGAGACTAATTTGTAGTGCTTCGGTTTTTTCCCCTTTCCAATAGCACTGTAGTGAATCTATTTGCCTTGTGCTGTGAGAATGTGGAAAAAATAAAAAATAAAAAAGCCTAGTTTCAATTTTTGAACACACGGAATTCTTGATTACCTTATCTCTGGTTGCCCTCTCTCTCCCTCTCTCTTGTAAATGTAAAATTATAATATATAAAAATCTGATATTATGTCTTTCTTTTTCTTTAGAGTAATGCCTACTAGTATAGCATATTCATGGCTTCAAGGGTTGATTCTCAAAGCATTTTTTTACCCACCATCCTGATCGAATTCATGTTTATTTATTTATTTTTCAGTTACAATTCAATTCAACTTTCAGTGAAGATTATTGCTAAATAGTAATTTGCTTCAAAGTTCTCTCCATTATATGTCATTTCTTCCTTTATGCAGTGCTGTGTATCTCATCATTTAATCCGTTGTGAATGCACTGGTTTTCTATCAGAACACTTGACAATCATAATGAAAGTTAGATCTTGTTTGCTAAAATTGGCATGGATTTGTTGTTAATGTCTTTTGACGGTTTGATGTAGGTTCTAAGTCGAATATCAGTTCTTGGTTCAGCCTTTCTGGCAATCCTAGCTGCTGGTCCTTCTGTGATTGAACAAGTCACACACCTGACTGCATTTCGGGGATTCGCAGGCACATCTGTTCTCATTCTTGTTGGTTGCGCAACTGACACTGCGAGAAAAGTTCAAGCAGAGATAATATCCCAAAAGTACAAGAACATAGAGTTCTATAACATCGATAAGTTTGGCCCATAATGTATGACAGATTAAGAGCTTAGCCGATGTACAAAGGATATAATGTATGCAAAAGAAATATGTAATGGGACATTGGGATGTGGCTCGTCATGTAGAGTTTCATATGTTAGACATGTAGAAGTTGATTCTAAAGTAGTTGAAAATCTCTACAAATTGAGTGTCCATAACTAAAGCCAACCGAAACTTGAACGGCAATAACTGACCCAGAAAACTTTGACCGCATGTACGAGTAGAAATGTCTTTCAATTCAACTTGGACAGTACGAGTGGAAATGCCTTTCAATTCAACTTGGACGATACCTTTTGCTAGAGACACCATCAATCATCATGTCAACTAGCTAGTCTGCAGTAGCGAATCTAGAAATTTTACTTCCGATGGTCAACGTGTAAAATGCCAACAGACATTTTGGAGAAAAAACTCATACAAATGAAGGGCTAACTCTGGCATTTAGTGTTATAATTTGATTTTATTTATTTATTTTTTATTTTTTGTTTATTCACATGATGAGCAAATTTTCCCCCTTCTCCATATTGATGACAATTATTGTTTTTTCATGTCTAACAACAAGTTACATCTCCCAATTAGAAAAAAGTCATTCGAAATAAATAATTAGCTGCTTATTCATTACCCAAAAACAATATAATATAATATTGATTTGTGTCTAAAAGTAAGCAAGAAGATAATTTATAATCTAGGTTTTGGATGTGTTTATTAATACATGTAAGTAGATTATTTTTTATTATTATAAAAAAGTAGATTATTTGTTTACTTTCATTCTTATCATTATCATTTGTCTTTGTAAATCATTTTATTCAAAAGTTTTTCTTTCTTTGGGAAAGTAATTTTTCCATTCAAATCTCAATAATAAATGTTTATCGAAAATGTAGGAAAAAAAATGTTAAATTTATTTTCTTCTTGTTGGGTTGGGTTGGTTTTTTTTTAATATTTGATTATCGGGTTGGGTTGTTTGTTTTATTTGGGTTCTTTGGTTGCCCGCACTTTCAACACGCCATCGTCTTCTTTAATTGGGAGCATATGATTCTGGTTAGACTGAGCGACCGAAAAAAATAAAGGGAGACTTTGGAAAAGACCAAAGAAGAGAGAAATTTTTTAAAAGAAGCCAAAATGGACAAAATTGTCCTTATTTATTTTTTGATTTCCTAAAGAATTATTTACATTTTCATGTCTTTGATTTGAAAATTGAGAAGTTTTTCTTTTTTTTTTGAAAAAAATTTGACTTTTTCCAAAAGTGAAATTTTTTGTGTGGCTAAAACCTAAATTTACTATATAAAAAAATCCTAAGCCTTAAAAAGATAGGGCTTGTTGACATACAAATAGCAAGAGCACCATCAAGCTTAAAAAGAACCGAATCAGCGCTGAAGTTGGTTGCGCCCATTGGGGCATTTCTTCGAACATGTGATGGGCATGAATTGCTCAGCCATCCACCAGTTTGCAGACTGCGGATTCCAATGTTACGGGGGTCAACCCTTGCTCCACTGTGGATTCGCCGTTTCCAGTCTGCACGCTTGATGTAGGGCACTTCAATGACATCATTGACAAGATTATCTCGATGAAATTTCTTTCAACCGCAATGTGTTTAGTTCTGTCATGTTGGACAAAGTCATTAGCAATGTTAATGGCTATTGTCTTATCACAATACAACACCATTGGTTTCGTTGAACCGAATCCAAGCTCTTTCATTAAGATCTTCAGCCAAATCAATTCTATAATAGCGTGATGGAGAGCTTTGTATTCAACTGATGCACTAGACAAAAACACTTTTGCTATTGCCTCCAACAAATGACACATAATCAGATGTAGATTAACTATCAAGTTTAGATCCTGCATAATTTAGAGCCATTGTAACCCTCTACATTCAAGTGCCCATTCTTAGAAAACAAGTTACATTTACCATAAGATAACTTCAAATACTGGAGGATTCGGTCCACCGCCTCCATATGTTGATTACTTGGGTTATGCATAAACTGACTTACCACACTAACTGCATATGACAAGTCATGAATATTGTGAGCAACATAAATGCTTCCCAACCAACCATTGATATCTCCCCATGTTGGTTGGTACTTGACCTGGATAAATTGTCAAATTATGATTCACTATTATTGGAGTGTCAATTGGTTCACAAGCTGACTTGCCAGTTTTGACCAAAAGGTCGAGGATGTACTTGCAATGGGATAGAAATATCCCTTGCTTAGATCCAGACACTTCTATTCTTAAGAAATATTTTAGAGCTCCCAAATTGTTCATCTCGAATTGCTTAGCTAAGTAATTATTAAGCTCCTCAATCTCTTGTGTATCATTTCTTGTAACCACTATGTCATCTACAAATACAATCACCATCACACTTAATAAATAAAGTATGACCATCTTGAGACTGCTTGAACCCTTACCCCTTCATAGAACGACTGAATCTGCCAAACCAAGCTCTAAGTGACTGTTTCAAGCCATAAAACGCTCTTTTTAGGTTACACACTTTTCCCCATAGGTGTAAATCCTTGAGGAAGATCCATGTAAATTTCTTCCAGTAAGTCTACATGCATAAAAGTATTTTTTTTTTTTTACTTCAAATTGGTTTAGTGGCCAATCTAAGTTTGCACCTGTCATGACCGTGCTTCACTAGAAGATATTGTTCGCTTTGCGCCTAGGCCCTCACTATTTTGTTCCTGGGTTCAAGCTTATATTATCTTGCCCAAAAAGCCTCTTGCTAGGAAGTATAGTGCCCACACATATATGAAACTTCACCTTTCCGTCCCAGAGTGATGTGGGATTGTTCACTAATCTTGCCTCTTCTTGCCTTGCATCCTTCAGGGCTCATAGGTCTTACAACAATAAGGGATAAAATAACCCACATTCTATTCATCTTAGCCACTAGAGCAAATGCCTCAAAGTAATCGACTCCATAAGTTTGAGTATACCCTTCACTATAAGTCGGGCTTTGTAACTCTCAATTGACCCATCTGGTTTATGCTTAATCATAAACACTCATTTACACCCTACATTTCTCTTCTCCTTAGGAAGATTCGCTATATAGCATTTTTTCTAGAGAACCTCTCTTTACTCTACCATTGCATATTTACACTTTGGATCCTCAATAGCTTCCTGAAAAGACTTAGGAAGAGACACATAAGACAACTGGAGTGGAAAGGCTATATGAGACTTGGAAAGACGATGACATGTCACATAATTAGAGGCAGGATAGTTAACACTATCAGTAGAAGAGAAACCAAACCGATTTGGTTTATTTCTCACATTGTAGAATATCTCTGCTCTTGAGCTTCATCAAGTTGAACCAAAGAAAGAGGTTCTGAATTGTTATTACACCTTTATACCTCATATTGTATTACTACAAGGGCACTCTCACGGGAAGCCAATTGGAATGGTAAAAGGTGTTAACTGCATAATCTGTTTCATTTTTATCCGAAGAGTTCTCCTTCTTTTGAGAATTTTTGTGGATAACCGGAGCTGAAACAATGGGGAGATATTGGGAAGCTTCAGAAGGATCACTTCCTTATGCCCTTGATGGGGGTTCTCCCTGATGTTCAAAGCTTGGCTCCCCCTAAGATTAAAATTCCAAATAAGCAAAATTCTCACAAAACCCCAAACCTGCGGAAGTCTCACCTTCACAACCTGAATTCTCCCTTGGAATGAGAGAATTGGATGCTCTCCCGGAAAAATAGCTCCCATGCATTAAATGCCACATCCATGGAGGTGTAGAATTTTCTAATAGGAGAATGAAAACACTTGCACCGTTTCTGGATGGACGAATAGCCCAAGAAAACACATTTATGAACCCGTAGATCCAATTTATCCGTGTGTTGAGAGTAAATGTGGACATAACAAACACAGCCACCTACCTTTAGAGCCATGTGAAGAATACCAGGAATATGGTGAAAGGTAGACAACACTTGAAGAGGTGTTTGATAAGCTAAGACACAAGAGGGCATCCGATTAACGACAAAGGCAGTAAACATGACAGCATCACCCATAACCTGTTTAGGACATGCATAATGAAACACAAGAATTTGGCCACCTTGAATAAATTGTGATTCTTAAGCTCCGCTATACCATTTTGTTGAGGGATATAAGCAAAAGTCGTTTGGTATGTTGGTTGAAAAAATTCGTAAGAGTCTTGTTGAGGTGTATGCCTTTTCGTTATCATATTGAAACAACTAAATCAGAGCATTAAACTAAGTGCAAATAGGGGTGGGCACAATTTTGTGTCAACTCAACTGAGCCGCCCAACCCGGTCATAGTGGGTTGGGTTGGCCTAAAAATGAACAGATCTTGGTTTTAAAAAATCATAAATTTTTATGTACGGCTTGGAATCAAAACTTAAAAGTATGCTTAATTTTGAGTTAACTCGATCGAACCACCCAACCCGATTGCAAAAAATTTGTTTTGGGTTGAGTTGGTCTAATAATGAGCGGGTATTGGGTCCAAGAAATCATAAACTACTATACATTGGTGGGTTACGGGTTGGGACTAAAACTAACCCAACCCAACCCCACCCATGCCCACCCCTAAGTACAAATCAGTTGGTAAAATGTGGGAATGATAGAAACCTCATCGCTTTTCTGCTTCATTAGATAAATCCAACAAACTCTAGTACAATCATCGATAAATGAAATAAACTTGGCACTAGAAGAAGTATAAGTAGATAATAGTTCCTAAACATCAGTGTTATATAATAAGAAAGGCTTATTATCACTTTTAATTTGAAGAATGTTTCAAGGTAACATGATGATTCTTTGGTAAAGCATGCAATCTTCACATCTAAAACCTAGAAACAAAAAAAAACTAAAGAAAATAAACTGGAAAGAACAAAAACAAAAAAAAAAAAAAAAAAAAAAAAAAAAAAAAAAAAAAAGGGGGGGGCCCTAAATGGCGATGCCATAACATAATCTTCTCCCTTTCTAATATATGATCCCGTCAGCTTTAATGCATTCGGCTTCCTCAAAGTAACATAAATCACCCCTCTCCCTACCAATTCTAATTGTCAACTTGGTGAGAATGTGTTGAAAAACACAATAACTTGGAAAGAAGTTTACATAAAAATTTAATCTCTTTGTACTTTGACGGACATAGAGCAAGTTATTTGAGAGGCATGAAACATATAGTACAAAGGACAATGAGAGTCAAAGAAAGAGAACCAGCTCCTTGGACATAAGTAAGATTACCATTAGCAACTTTAACTGAACTTTGATGAGGTTTAGTAGGAGAGACAAACCTCGAAGAATCACTAGTCAAGTGATCAGAGGCTACTAAATCAACTTAGGCCCGAGTAGATTTATAAGCTAAAGCATAGCTGATATTACTTGCAATGGTAAAGTCAAGTCAAACCTAAGAGGCAGTGGCTTTTGGTGGTGCATCGGATGAGGCTGAGTTAGCCTGATATTTTTTATTATCCTTGCGTGCAACATGTTTCAATTTAAACCACTCTGGATATCCAACCAATTTCCAGCAATTTTTCCTTACATGTTTCTTGCCATTATAGTAAGTGAAAGTTTTCTCAATAGAATCTAGCGAAGAAGAGTGAGTTGAGGTGGACGCTTCTTTTCCACTAAGGCCGATGCCTCAAAGTTACCTTTAGCAGCCGCGGTAGCTTGAGGTTGAGCCTCTTTACGAAGCAAGGAGGGGAACAATGGGAAAACTCGACTACAGAATTGGTCAAGATTGTGGATTGCGAGGAGTAAGCAGACACACTCTTCAGAGGTACACCTCTTCAATTTAGCAATATCATAAGGGTTTTCTAAGTCATTCAAACGACGATAAAGGCTGGCCATCTTGATGAAGTTGAAAAGACGTCTTTATCAATTCATAAACCTGAGAAGAGTCAGAGGCATCATGATATACCTTCTTCACAGTATCCCAAACATCCTTAGTTGTTCTACATTGAATAAAGTTCAGCATCATATTAGTATACATGAAATTTATCAACCATGACTTCACTAGAGCATTCTCGGCCACTAACTCTTCAAACTTGGGATCAAATGCCTTGTGTTCAATCTTCGCTCCAAATATATAGCCATATTTCTTACGAGCCTCTATATGCATCTCCAGGACTGTGGGCCAAAGAGGATAGTTTATTCCATCAAGCTTGACGTTAATTGGAGAAGAAGAAACCTCTTGTTGAATGGTCATATGAAGAGAAGCCTCTAATAAAGAGGAAAATGGGTTTGAGTCACTTGTAGGAGTAGACATAGTTACAACGAAATTAGGTTTCATGGTTTAAAAAAAATATGTAGCAAGCTTTTTAGGGTTTGACGGCTTGTAACAGCTATTAGAGTTAGGAATAATAGCACCAAGGCCAATATTCCCTTGGTGAAGATGGCAGAGGCTTGCAGCAGCACAAAATAGGGTAAGCAACCTTAGGTAGCCACACCGGCAACATGGTTAATTTAAGATTTTGTGTTTCAGTGTGAAAAAAGAGTAAGAGAGCAAATCACATTGTTTGCTCTTATACCAACTTAGAATGAACTGGATTGTTTTGTTCTTCTCATTCTGAGGTATTTATATAAGACATACTAGGTATACAAAGTCAACTATTACAGCTATTAACCTATATTAATATAGACTAATATCACGCCAACACTATATAGGTACATCCAATGTGTTGAATCGACATACCTAGAAACCTGTTGGCCATTTTTCAATGTGTATCACATGAAACACACGTGATACAGAAAAAAATTTGAACGATGCCCTAACTTTGTGCTTCATCATCAAGGGCCTTGACCTTGTGTGGTGTGCAAATTTCAGATAGAGGTGAAAGGAGGTTGATGAGGCTTTAATTGTATTGGAAGCAACAAGAAGTCAAATGCTTCTAAATGGGGGTCAATCGCAAGTTCTCAAACCATACCAGTTCTCCGTGCTCGTTCTCATTCATTTTCACTGCTTCTAAATGAACCAGTTGTTGCAGGGCAAAATCAAAGTGTGAAGGAGGATCCTTAAAAGAAAAAGACAACTAAATCCCCATAGCTTTCAGAATAAGTATAGTATAGCCCTGATTGATTCTCATAACTTCATAAATAGAAGTAGGTGACATCTGGTTATATATACTTTCACGGTACTGGCAGTGTGTACTCAAATAATGTCCGCAAATTCTACCAAACATGAAACGGTTCCAGAATTGGTATGCTTAAAATAGACATACATGGAGTCTTAGGGTAAAAATTTGAAAACAAAACTCCACTATTTAGGCCCTGAAAAGAATACCAAAAACGAAACCCTAAATTAGAATTTCAACTGTCGAACGGTGGTGTTCAGCCACCACATGAATTTTACAAAAATCATGAAAATTCATAGGCATGAATCAAAGATCTTAATCTACTTAGGTTAAAAATATTGAGTCGTTTTAGTATCAAATATAAGTCCATAAAAGACTCAATCTGTTCCTAAAGATAGTCTATCAAGTCATCCTATCCTGACCTAGTCCACTTCATAAACTTGTTATAAAATACTCCCATGACCACGAGATTTTACAGAGTCATAGTAGCCATCACTCTTTTGATCATACCAAAACTTTAGGTCAAATGGAGTTCAAATTCCATGTCGTCTACCAATTATGAAACTGATATTCGTAACTGGAAGACTAGAATCAATGTCAAAGGACCAACTTTGAAAAATCCCCATAATTTACATTGTCAAATTTCGAAGATCTTTATATATACATAAATCTTGGGATGTCTAGTGGCTTAATATCAAAAATTCAAAAGGAGAAACAATTGTTACCTTCTCAAACCCTCATCTCTAAGCTCAAGATGTTAGTCTGCCTCAAGAAATTCCTTTTTACCTTTTCCAAACTCTCTCTCACTTTTTTTTTTATGTTTTTTACTCTGTAACTAGCTGAGCTAAACCCTAAAAAGCTCACTTTTAAATGTGTCATCTAATGGGCCAGCCCTAACCCTAGTGCTAGAACCCTAGCTAACCTCTTAAAGCGTATAGGCGGGTCAGCCCACTCACACTAACCTGCTTGGGCTTTCATAAATTAAAGTATCTTGGGCCTAAAAACTTGGAATAAGCTTAGGTAAATCATTACGTCAAGCCCTATTCACAAAAATACCATAATATAAAAGAAATTATAAGAAAAAAATCTGAATTAAACATGTCAGGCCTTACCCTTCCACAAGCCATGGCAACCCAAGCTAATTAGAAAATGTGAAGAACCTATTCAAGTTTGATTTTTTTGCAATTGATGCAATTGAGTCCTTCATTATTATAGTGCTCCTAATTCATATTATTATGGTAAGGATACTTTTATCAAAACCCTAATATGAATTTTCCACTTATATGATTACATTGGTTATGTTTAGAAACTTCTTTTCTAATCATATCCAATACTTTGCAAAGATTTTCCAATCATATCTTTGGAACATTCTCTCTCATTACTAAGAGCAGAGATCCTTTTTATACATTCACTTCCCTCTGTAAGCTTGTCGAAAATCCTGAAAATCACATTTGATTCATTTTTCTTTCAATGATCGTATAGTGATATCAAAGACAAATGACTCCTCCACAAGACAATTATGATATCTTAGGTTTGAGGATTAGTTTGCACTATTGCAACTTATGAGTTCTAGTTTGACATGTGAGTAAGACTTTCATCCTAGATTTCGTAGTTTGATCGCGTTCAATGTACTTGTCCCTATAAGCATCTACACACTTAGTTTAGTGTCTCTACAAAGCAATGACTTGAGACTAGTTATTCTCCTAATTGACCAAATATAATGTGTACTAGTTTTTGTGGATCATCAACGCCCAATTGATAATCCTATGACCGGGAACGTTTAGGAAATAATGTGGAAGTATGAGAGGTCTTCTTATATCCAATCTCATTGCATAGGTCTCATATTATTTCATATTCCATGGACTTGTTGTTTTACCGTTATGATAACAGACCAAATATCATTGTTAAAAACAACGATCATGCCCTATGTTGCACGAACACGGTAGTGAGCTGAAGCGTCGGCGTGTCCGACACTCGGACACTAGAACACAGCCCAGATACGCCTCCGACACGCCTTGAACACAGGTCAACTCCTTGGACACAGTCAAGAGACTCCCGACACGGCAAACTCATGGTCAAGACACGGCGGGGAATTTTTGAAAGGTTGCAGAGAAAGCGTTGGGTGACTAGCGAATCGAGGCCATTGCCTGGAAGCTCCAATAATCACCTCAATGATGTGGTCCTCCTACGTAGTGCACCGCTCAATTAGCAGATGAAAAGTTGCAGAGGTAGTGTAAATGGAGGTTGCGGCGTTGCTTTGCGAATGAAGAAGATATCCTGATAGTGATACCCTATTTTTACTTTGCCCAAACGAGGTCGTTTTTGAATACTGAATAAAAAAACGAAAAAGAGATAAAGTCATTGGTGATAAAGCAAATTGCCTCAGTGGGGCAACTACACAACCACAAACTACACCCCCACCCCAATTAAATCCAAAATATTACCCAATATAATAGACGATTATCCAACAAAACAAAAATTCTTTTGTCCAATACCCACCCAGCCAACAAAACGTATATATATTTAATTAATATGCTAATTTTATAATAATTCATATCAACTTAATATAAAATAAAAAAACTATATTTGGAAAGGGTTAGAAAGGTTGGATTACATCATATATATATATATGGTATTATGAAATTAAGTATAAACATAAATATTTTATTTTTTTAATATGTATAATTATTATAAATTTATTATTATTTTAATTGCCGTGTCCTAGCCGTGTCCGTGTCCTAATTTTTTAAAATTTCTCGTGTCGCCGTGTCCCCGTGTCGCGTTCCCGTGTCCCCGTACCCGTGTCCGTGCAATATAGATCATGCCTATTAGTGATGATGAACTATCGAGAAAGCAATATCACATGTTTGACTTTAAGGCATATTTCTAACATTAACCTAGAGGTCATCATGCCATCCACCCTGTTGGATTTTCAACCAAGTCTGAAGCTCTAAGAGTGCGATGTTCCTAGCAATCAGACCAAGTATCCACACTCGGAAGTCCAAGCCCAACCCATGAAGTTGTACTCAAAACTTCCGAAGGCTTATTTGCACATGATAGAAATCCTAGAAGAAAAGTAATCAATGAAGTTGATGTCAACCAAGAAGTTGATAGAAATCCTAGAAATCCTTGACCACGAGGATGTTAAAGGACCTAGGTCAAGAGAAGGTTCCTTGCTTGGTTTATCAATCGACTGGTTAGAAGTGAGAAGCACAAACACAACAATCCAAACTTGTCATTCAATGTCTTTGTGGTAGCACGCCTAGACAATCTAAAAGAAGAAAGCCCAAAGTGCTTCCATCTGCCACCTCAGAAAAGAGGGAAACATCATGCTACGACTTTAGCTAAGCATACCTTAGCTAAGCATATTGGAGTTTTTAGTTCTTGTTATAACTGATTCTGAGTCGGGCACAATGCTTAACATATTCTGAGTTGTACACGTTGCTTATAGATTCTTAGTTGTTATTAGGCCTTTAATTTGGTTTTCTTTTTATGACTAATATTTTTTAGGCTTGAGCTCTTGAATGAAAACTTGACCTTGGTTATATTGCAAAATCAGCTTTTTACTAGATAATGGTTACTAAGTAGGGAGATGTGGACTGAGGTGCCAAAGACTTGAAAATGAAAGCAAAAAAGCCCAATCGATTAACAAGGACATATTCATCAGCAAGACATTTCTCCTTGGGGATTTAGTTATCAATATTGCTTTTAGGAATCCTAAGTGAGATGTATTGTAGCATTGAATGACTTGTCGAAGTAGAAAATTCATGTTGAAGATTTATGTATTGGGAGAGCTTTTATGTGCATTTTTTAAGAGCAACTTTCTTTCTTGAGCAAAATTTCAGTCATTTGGATCTAAGAACAAATAGAGTATGTTGAAGATATTAGGGGGTGTATTCAATTCACACTTTTAAAGACTTTGATAAAAGACTTTTATAAAAAAATTCGGAGGTATTCAATTTAGAAATTTAAAAAGTTTATTAAAGCCATTTGGTATTTAATTGTGACTTTTAAAAACTATTTAAATGTATTTAAAAGATTGGTGGTATTCAGTTGTGATTTTTAAAAAGTCTTTAAAAATTTGGTGGTATCCAAAAAGTTAATGACTTTTGTATACTTTTAAGGCTAATTGTTAATAGCAAAAGCTATAAATCTTTTAAAATTCATAAGTAAAAAATCTTAATCATAGAAATCCATAAATAAAATCATGTAAGTCATTAAGGGGGTGTATCTAATCCATACTTATAAAGACTTTTTTTTTAAGTGAGTGACTTTCATAGAGTTGACAAATTTGTAAATACTTTCATAGAGTTGATAAAAGTCACTAGTAAATTGGCATGACTTTTGCTCTTAACAATTAGCCTTAAAATAAGCTTTCTAAAAGTCATTAACTTTTTGGATACTGCCAAACTTTTAAAGACTTTTTAAAAGTCATAACTGAATACCACTAAACTTTTAAATATTTTTAACTACTTTTAAATGTCACAATTGAATTCCACCAGGCTTTTATAAACTCTTTAGAAATCTAAATTGAATGCCTCCAAACTTTTAAACTTTATATATAAAATAAAAAAAATTGGATGAAGAAATTTAAAAGTACAAATGAATTCATAAATAATGGAATTTGAAATTATGGAAATTAATGTTCTAGAATTTGTAAAGTTTCTTGTTTGGGTAATGGATTTAAATACGGAATTTAACCTCTATTTGTATCTTTATGAAAGAAAAAAAATTCAATCTCTTTTTGAATTTTAGAAATGACAACTTTTTATATATAATTTAAAGTTGGTATTTATGACCTCCAAATTCCATGTTTTTTCCCTTACAAAATTTCTATATTTCTTTTTTTTTAATCCAAACATAGAAATTGGTTCATATCAATATAGAAATTCCGACTTTTATCAAAATCCCAAAAACCCTAACCCACTGTAAAAATTTGAATTAGATACACCCTTAGGGGGGGTGTATTCAATTTAGATTTTAAAAGATTTTAAAGAAGTTTAAAAATTTAAGTGTATTCAATCACGATTTTATAGAAGTCTATTCAATTTAGAATTTTTAAATTCCATTTCAAATTTAGATGTATTCACTCACAATTTTAAAAGACTTCATTAAAGTTTTGGTGTATTCAAAAACTCATTGATTTTAAAGAAATACAAAAAGTGGTGGATTTTGTTTGATATTAAACTAATTTTAGGCCATGACAAATCTTTGCTTCCCTCCAAAGATTTTGATAGATATATTATTTTTATTCTCAAGATATGATTTCACCACTTCTATTACTACCATCTTATCATGACTATCATCATTGACGTCCTCGCCGCCACTACCACGACAGTCATCGTCATCGCCACCGTCACCACCACCACAACCATCGCCGCCACCCCCCAACACCACCACCACCATCACCCACATTGTCACCACCACGGCCACCACCCTTACCCCCATCTCCACCACCACTACCACCCCCATTAGTAGCCCCACTGTCACCACCACCACAGCCACTACCATATCAACACCATCACTGCCACCGCCACCACCATCACCATCACTACCACCCCCACCTCCTCCACAAACCATCATTGCCATTGCCATCACCATCACCATCACTACCACCACCATCTCTATAAACTCCATTAAAATCAATAATAAAATTCTAACAAACTCAGTTAAAATCTATATACGAATCCAATCAATTAAATATGGATTTAAATCAAACTCAATTAAATTCAATTAAACTCCATCAACTTTATAACTCTTCTAAAATTTAAAATCTAAATTGAATACACTCTCCTTAAATATGGATTGGATACATCCCTGCTAATTCAAACGTCGAATCTGTAAGTCACTTAAAATATACGCCAAAAGTATTTCAAAATCCTGTCAAATCGTAATTAACTATACCCCTAATACTTAGGGTTAGAAAAATCGGGGGAGAGGTAGTTTAATAGGTCTTGGCGGGTGCTAACTAATTAAGGCACTCAAAACATTTCTCTCCTTCGGCTAATCAAACAGAGTTGGCAGCAGCAAGCGCTCAGCAGCTGAGAGAGTTCCATAATTTCAACCTACAACTCTGGTTTAGCGAATGCATTTTCAAACCCAAAAGAAGTTTTAGCAGTGAGAATCGATGGGCTACAGCACAGAATCAAAATGGTTTACAGCCACCATAACCTTTGCGCTCGCAGCTCTCTCCGCCTCCACTGCCTTTTCTTGTATGTATACAAATTTTGTTTTCTCCTTTTGTGTTGCATTGGGTTCTTGTAGTTTATTGTTCTTTTGGTCTGTAACAGTGTATTTTTGGAAAAGAAAATCGAGGGATTTGGATTCCAAGATTGGAGAGCTCGAGAAATCTCTCAAGGCCTCCTTAGACAATTGTGCTGCTGAAAGGCAAGGCCGAATTCGGGCTCAGCAGGTACCCTTTTCTTCCCACCTCCTCCCCCACCAAAAAAAAACCAAAAGATACTGACCCTTTTGCCTCTTTAACAAGCTGACTGTTAGTAATGGCCTTATTTTGCCTCTTTGAAGAAGAAAAAAAAGAATCTTACTTGAAAATAATTATCTTTGCACTTTCTCAGAGATCTAACTGAGAGTAGAGGGCAGTGTTTCTGTATTTAATTGAATTGGTTTATTGAATATATACCTATGTAACTGGAAATTTGATTGCTTGGTATCCAAGTCCCCTAATTATTTGTCTATGTTCATTTCGTAAATGCTTACGCATTGCCTAGATCATAATTGTGTTCATTTCATATTATATGAGGATCTCAGTGTCAATGAGCTGAAAGTATATTGATTCTTATCATTGGCCCTTCATATGTCATCACACATTTCTATTCTACTTGCTAAGATCTTTTCATTTTGTATTGGAGGCTTTGAGGAAAGCACTAACGCAACCTAAGTTGGAAAATGTGGAGCTGACATCTTACCCCATGGCACCTATTGGTGTCATCCAGTCATGCTTCTCTACCAGGTATTTGGGTGGGCGTCGTTTGGTATTCCAAACTAGAGATCTTTGTTTCTCATTCCTTGACTGCATTTTTATGTCACACATTTATCAAAATGATAAGTAAATAATTTATTGCACCTAGAGTAATTAGGTGAGTGAGGAATAGCCAGATCGGATCACTAGAAGTGTTTACTCTTCATGAATTTGTTGAATAAATCTGATGATACTCAAGGACTTAAAATATAAAGATCAGACAGACAGACTGGATAAAGATATCCAAAGAATATTACTTTCCAAATCGAGAAATGAGTTAATTGGAATCATTTTTATTTTCTTTTGAGTTTTGTAAAATTTTTGCAAATGCTCTGCCATTCATGCTTTTGTACATGTTTGTATGTGTAGCAAAATCAAATTATGGTGAAAACTGTCAATAGTGCTTAGAAAAGTTAGATTGTCTTCCCATAATTTTTTTTTAAACATTCATATTGATAGCCAATAGTCTTTGGGTTTAGTGGCACCTTTCTCCCTCTAGAAAATAAGGGTTGAGGTTAAGTTCAGGGGTTCAATCCCCAGTGGGTATGTGGGATGTATTCCTGTCATTTGCCAAAGAAAAAGGAATCATATAGATAAATTAAATATTGAAGCTTAGTTTTATCATAGAGTTAGAGTGATATGCCGCACTTCTATACCCAAACATGCAGTTTATATTGGTGCCTGAATAGCATACTAGGCAACCTTTATTTTGCAGTTGCACCTCATGCTTGTGCATGCTTAGTTTTGCAGGGTTTTAGTTCTCCTGAGCTTACCAGTGTCATCTACAATTCCCTGAGATTTGTTTCTTCCTTTGTTAACATAAAAGGAATTCAAAAAGTGCATGTTTGATCTCGCCAAGACAAAATTTGCATATTTGTTGTGCATGCAAATTTGTTTCTTTGAAGTCCCATTGATGACTTTCACTTCTTAATTGTGCAGGAATGGGACGCCCAGGCAACCTGTACTTGTGCCTCTCTCGAGGGCCTGTTTGATCTTTAATACAGCTCGTGTTCCTCCAGCATCACTTGAGGGTCTTGGAGAATATTCTCACTGCTGGGTTATATATGTTTTCCATCAAAATACAAATCTAGAGAAACTTTGGAAAGATCCAACTAAGTCAAAGTTCAAGGCCAAGGTGTGTGCCTCTGAATACTGGTATACTGCTTTCTGTGATTTCAGTTATTAATTATTCTTTTTAACTCTATATAAAGGTTGACTGGATGGATAGGTAAGAGTGCCAACACTAAACGGTGAAAGGAAGGGACTCTTTGCAACAAGATCTCCACACAGGCCATCCCCCATTGGACTCAGTGTTGCCAAGGTAAGGTTAAACTGCTGCTGAATATATGCATCTTTTATAGTAGCTTGAAAGAAGATTTATCTAGATTCTGCATTAGACTAATCTCAGGTACTTTTTTCGAGAACTATCAGAGCTTACTAATCTCATGCAATCCAAGCCCGTCTAGTAGTTTCTTTCTCTCCACCCATCAGAACGTTGGTTTCCAGTTTGAAACCTCCGGTCCCCATTCCCCACTTCTTGTGGGTTTGCAATGTGCAGAGTAGGATTTCACCTATATGTTTCTCTCTCTCCCTCTATAACAGGGTAAACTTGATATACATTGTGCACTCATTCCCTAATAGCTTAAGCTTATGGGTCTACTAGTTCTCCGACATCTTCGAGTAGGCTATCCACGTGTTAGGTCATGTTAGGCCCAACGACCGCACGGTCTCCCACGTCACCCTTTTTAAGTTGTCCATGTGTTTGACTCATGTCATGCCACATGTGAGGGGGTGTGTTGAGAGATATCCCACATGAGGAATGTAAAACTTTGCATTATGATATATGTCTTGTGTTGTGCCTCTCCACCCATTTCCAATTAGTTTTGGGTGGGGATGCTCTGTTTCTAACAAACTATATATAGTTTGTTCCAGTCTGATTTACAGTCTCAAACAATTTGACTTCTAATAAAAGATGGATTCAGAAAGTCCAATTTACACTGGCAGGTTATACAGCTTTTGAAGGGAGCATGTGCTTCCGGCCCTCTTAATCTGCCTTAACCAATTTACTCAGGCAGGCTATATGTTTCTGCATGTATTGTTTCCAGAATTTCATATATTTTATTCTTTGGTCAAAATGCTTTTTTGTCCCTAAGAGATAGTTTCCGGAACCAGTCATGGTGATTTGAACTATGGTGAGGAAATAGTTATGAGGTAGGCCATTTAGTGGCAACGACAGCATTTGACTGGAAGCTAATGGTGGCATGGTGCTTAATGTGAAGAAAACGTATATTGACCATGACTCTCTCTCTCTCAATAGTACGATAGGATGACAAAGAAAATTAGTTAGGGTGGTTACATGACATGTGCGGCATAGTCAATAAAATACCTCAGTGGCAAACACGCAATTACTGAAGGACAAAATTGACCAAGGAAGGAATTGGAACCTGACCATCTTCAAGGACTAAAAGCTTATTTAACCTTATTCTTAACTCTCTAAGTTCCTTTGTATCTATGACACTTAGAGGAGTAGTGTAAAGTATGACGCATATAATTTAACATTGATCATTCATATGATATTAACATGGTTATACTTTTTGTCATCAATTATCATAACCGTTCTTAATTATTTCTCACACTAAACAAATTTAGTACCATTTGATATGAGTTCCTATCATAAATTAAATTTTGACGTCACATAAAAAAAGAATGAAAATATGCTTATGGAAGAGGGAAAGTATTGAATCTTATAAGATGACAAAGAAAATTAGTTAGGGTGGTTACATGGCATGTGCGGCATAGTCAATAAAATACCTCAGTGGCAAGCACGCAATTACTGAAGGACAAAATTGATCAAGGAAGGAATTGGAACCTGACCAGCTTCAAGGACTAAAAGTTTATTTAACCTTATTCTTAACTCTCTAAGTTCCTTTGTATCTATGACACTTAGAGAAGCAGTGTAAAGTATGACGCCTATAATTTAACATTGATCATTCATATGATATTAACACGGTTATACTTTTTGTCATCAATTATCATAACCATTCTTAATTATTTCTCATCACTAAATAAATTTAGTACCATTTGATATGAGTTCCTATCATAAATTAAATTTTGACGTCACATAAAAAAGAATGAAAATATGCTTATGGAAGAGGGAAAGTATTGAATCTTATAAATTTACACTGTATACTTTAGGTGGAGGCTGTACAAGGGCATATGCTTCTACTCTCTGGTGTGGATTTGGTTGATGGGACAGTAAGTTTTACATTTTTCCTCCCTGCTGGCCATATCCATTTTCTTTGGTTCTGATTTTTTTAGTTTAGAAATCAAACTTATTTGGTTTACTTTTACCAACAGCCTGTACTCGATGTCAAACCTTATATTCCCTACTGCGACAGCATTCAAGGAGCAAGAGTGCCAAAGTGGTTAGCGGTATTATTTCCATGTCTCTCATGACATTGTAAATTTTATAGTTTCATGACATACGAGATTTACCATTTGCATGATTAGAGAACTATCTTCCATTATGGTCATGAGTATTTTCAGCTATTAATCTTGGAGGTTGAACACGTAGTGTGTTGGTAAAAGATGTTCATACACTATAGTGCATATGTGCTGAATAAAGACTCCACTTCAGTGGAGACTAGATTTGCAGCATGGATTCGTGTCGTGGTTTAACTGTTCATTGAAAATAGATAACCAAAACCTTCAAATATCTATTTAGGGAGAACTATACATTTACAGTCGTTGTAGATATTTCAGTTTTCCTATATAATTGCCTATTTCGAAGATTGTGAAATATTGGTGTACAACTGTGTATTGTGATTTTAAACTAAACATACCTACCTCTGAGGCATCTTCCTATGCCAATTTAACTTGTCTGTACTCTTCTGGTAACTTATGTCATCAATTCCCTCCTTGTTTTAAGTTAATAATCCATGTATTCTGCAGGCGGACAGTATATTAGCAGTAGCTTCTGTTAGTTTCTCTGAGGTGTTCACTTCCACACTTGCTGATTGCTGGGAAATGGCAGTGAGTACTCTAATCTTTACTAAAAATATCACACCTTTACCATATTTTAAAGGGAATGTCCATTCCTTTGTATTCTTTGACTAATTGTTCAGTTCTTTTTACAAATTGCGCCAATAGCTTGCTTACTAGCACTTCACTAGTAAAATCCAAACTCTTCACAACACTGGAAAGAGATAAAAACAAGCCTAAGAAAGGGACTCAGCTACAGTGTGAATGGTACAAATACAATGAATTAAGCCCCTAAGTACTTGTCAAGAGGAAAATAAAAGGCCAAGGGAAAAGAAAAGAGAGCAGGAATCAACAGGATGTAATTGAACACCTGAAGATAATCCAAGAAAATAAGAAAGAGAAACCTGAATGTCAAATTTCAACCCTGAATAATTTGGAGATCTAAGAGAGAAACTGACTACTGCTGATGTCAAATATGTGCCCCATCATTGGATTGGTTGTGTTGCTGTAAATTGGTCTACCTTGTGTGCAATTTCACGACAACTATACGTGTTTATCTTTCCTATCAAAAGAACTATAAAGTTCTCTCTTCATTTTTATTATTGGTAGAACTCAAGGTCTAGGCATTGAATCTAGTGGAGGATAAGACCACAATAATCAAAGTCTAGAAGATCCAACAACTCATCATCCTGTGAGATCCTCATCCTACCTGGGGATAATCAATAAGACTGCTATATTTTGTCTTCCATCAATCTAGGTTCTTAACTTGCATTTTTTCAAAATCCCTGTGGGAGTTCTTAGCAGATCATGCATATCTGGGTCAGTAGATGTCCACTTCCTTTTTTCACTCCCTGCACGGTTGTGAAAGGTTTGTCAACTCAAGATTTAATGATTGTTAATCTTGTCTATTGTAATTTTACAAATTTGATAGATTGGTTGCGTTATCCTTAGTCATCTTATTCTTCGTCTGGGAGGATCTCTATTAAACACATACTTTTGTTGAATGCGGAGTGTGTATAACTAAAAGTTCATTGATAGTATAAGGTTTATTGTTGCTTATGAAGAGAAAATAACTTGCCCGGGAAGAGGGGGAAAGGAAAGAGAGCATGCTGTTTTCTACTCTAAATAATTAGCCATGAAAATCTTCTGTTTAGAAATGTTATTCCTTTGTCTTCAAAACAGTTCAAAAATTAACCCCATTAACTGGGACAAGAGTAGAAAGGGGAGTTGTGCCGGTCCTTACAAAGGCTTTCCAGAATCTCGGAACTATGAAGCACCAATTCCTATGCTTAGCTTTCATTCTATCTGTATTTGGTTTGTTGCAGGGAAATAATTCACTCTATGCTTCACCAGACGAGTTCCAAAACTTGATAAAGCAGGTGCTTTCATGGGATATTAGATCATTGGCTCAACGAAATCGACCTCATGATTCCTTCATTAACTCAGAAAATGGTAAACAGTTGAATGATAGTTCAGACAATGACCACGATGAAGAAGCTTCGAGCCCTGGAAATGAGCAGCCCCCAAGTTCTTCTGGGGACATAATGTATCACCTAACCCTAGAAGGATTGGAAGTTTCGTACAGACTCAATTCTGACTTCAGTGTGGTTGTAGAGAAAGTAAAAGAAGTATCAAACATCACAAACAGTCGTCAAAAGCGATGTAATTACTCTATGTGGAGGGTCTGATTTGTGTTCTTTGAGACCTGTTATTGTTGTTTCAAAATTTTGGATTGTTTGTATTGTTCAAATTCCAATTCTTTTTTTCTTTTTCTATTTTTGGGACAACCTAATAGGCTGACTCCTATATCATTTTGTAGTGGAGATAAATAGAACAAGGATTTGAAACTCGGTTTAAGTTACATTGCTGGCCATAGACCTCTTTCATGGAAACTTCAATTATCATATTCCTAGTGCCTGGTGGGGATATGCATTTTGTGGTCTTGAAAGAAATTCAGTAAAGGCAAGAATGGCACTATTGTTGTGGACGTTGTGGCCACCACCATGAGTGTTGATTTGGGTCTTTATTCTTTTGCTTTTGAAGGTAAAAGACAAATGGGAAAAATCAACATCTTTATTTTGACCAATGAATTTGAAGAGGAGCCAAGCCTATGTCGATAAGGCTAACAAAAAGTTAGAAATTAAAAAATGCATATAAAATGATAAATTGAGAACGAGTACTACATTCTAATTTACCTACCCATTTAATAGTTCATTTAATTACAAATTTACCATTTGCAAAGTTGGTTAAGGGACAACATCTAAAAGAAAACATATTATATGCAGTTTTCTAGAATGAGAGCATCCGTCGTCCCTTAAATTATACCCTTTTGCAAGACGTGCGCTAGAATGAGAGCATCCGTTGTCAAAAGTCATTCACCTTCATAGACGTGTGCAACACATGTTTAATTCCTCTTTTTCTAGAGGGAAGACCAAGTGTTAGCCTACTTTACGTGAGAAGAGACCAACATTGTTACATTGCACGAACTTTTTATGACATGTTTACTCGTTATGATTATGTGGGAAATAATAAATTGGAGAATTTAGGAATGAGGAAGTAAGGAATTGACATAAGAAGAAATCATTTATTTACTAACCATATGGAATTAGCATATAAATAGAAATTATAGAGTTGTAAGGTTATTTTTAGACTTCTTTAGGCTTGCGTGCCCAAGAGGTTTTGCTTTGTAATTTTATTTTTAGAATTTAAAAAAAAAGGTTATTTTTAGAGGGTCGCAAGGGAGAATATGAATGGGCATTGGATTATTACCCCTCTTTAGTTGATATGATTCATGATTTCAAGGGTATGGGATTACGAATTTGAAGATGGCACTTATATAGTTTTTTCATTCATTATGTGTTAGTAAACATGGGGTAGTCAAAAATTAGAATCATTCCCTGTCTCATACTCATTATTGGTAAGTAAACATATCATTATTGTTAAGATTTCACAAAAGACGAATTATGAGTACTACTACTAACATGTGTTAAATTGTGATTTATTTACAATGAGGAAATGCTAGTATATGCAATCATAATGAGGAGAAAAACTCTCATGCACCGCAAATAACAATTTTTGTTATCCCAAGTAAATAACGCAACGACATATGAGTTAACATTTTCACATATCATTGTGTTATTGACCGAAACAGTAAAACAGTGCTATCCTTTTATAATAAAGTTATTTTTGCATAATGAGGTTGGGTGGACGGGACAGTTTATGGTTGGTAGTGTAGGCAGGGAAAAAGGAATCTACTCATCAGTGCGCCACTACCGTCATAATGACGGTGCTTCTGGTTGTTACTTTCACTTGGAAGACAAATCATGTAGAGAAGGAAAATCCAAATGGAATTAAATTGAGTTGCTTTGCTGGTGGTTGAGATATATTGGATTAATAATTCAGACTTTTTAATTCAAAAAGGGTTGGCGGATGGTGATGAATGTGTTGTTGTTTCCTTTTCAATTATTAGTTGTATACTTGAAAGCAAAAATTAGAATTTTCAATTGAATTTTTTTTATGATTTGTTGCAATTGTTTGTCTCTTGAACTTCTATTACCACATAATTTTGTAATTTTTAATATTAACTACTTGGATATTGTAAATGTTACAATTTACCATTTAGATCAAGTTTCGTTCACTTTTTGTTAAAATGTATCGTGTGCCTCTCACGTAGAGTGATATTTAGTTCATCTGGCTTGTTGAAATTGATTTCCCTCCATACTCATACCTAGCCAATCATTCTGACGCCAAAATTGGAGCTTAGAGTGCCCCGATTTCCTTCCAAATTTCCTTTTATACTAAACCCTAAATCATTCTATATGATGCTGTTATCATTAAGTTATTCATTCACATGAGGATTTTGTGATACGTAAATTATACCACTTTATAAAGTTCAAGTGATTAATAATAAAAACAAAACATTCAGATGGTAATCGGGCACAAGTCTAAAAATTCAGATATTATTTATTGCAAAATTTCCTAATAATTAAATAGTAATGAATAATGTTACAGTTCTTTTAATTTGTTTGTCGTTATTGCTTGTCTTGTTTGCGACTATTATGAGCAAAACAACAGCAGCAGACAGACTGCGACTTTGAAATTGAATTGAACGAATGAAACAAGAAACACATCAGCACGGATGCAACAATTGACGTGTTGTCGGCCGTTTTCCTCCATGCTCGTCTATTGGTGTGGTGGGTCGCACAAAGAGATTCAACTGCTCATCATCAGTCGCACTATGCCTTTTCTGCGTTATGTAACTGACTTTCCATAACTGCTCAGTTTGCCCAACAACTACTAAATTGCCACTCACTTAATGCCATGTGATGTCCATGCAACTCTCTCTTATTTATTTATTTATTATATTTTGCAATTTTCGACTTTGGGTAGTTGAAAAATTGAATACTACATGTCAGTATTTGTCCGATCTTTAAACTCATACTTCTTTTGAATTTTCAGTCCTTTAACTCCGAATTATGACATTCGTTGAACTTAATGCGTCGAATTAAAAAGTCGGCCAATTTAGTACTTGAATTTATTGAAACAACCAATCTAATGACTAAAATATTTAGAAAATAAAAAAAATGAAAAGAAAACAAAGGAACCCACCAAGTCCAGATGGAAAAAGACACAACAGCCACCAACCAACACCCCATTTCTGAATCTGGGGTTGTTTTTGTTGGGTATGGCACATATTTGAATCGGGTTCCGTGAAAGGGAAGTTGTGAGGAAAAGCCAATGAAGGTTGCCAAGCTTTACATCATCAGTACGAAATCAGATTGCCTCAAATGGGTAGTTACCGAGGCCCGAGAAATAAACTGGGTAAGATTTTCGAGTGCGACAAGAAAGTTAGTTGGCTTAAAGATGACAAGTCATAAAGGTTATGGGAGAGGGTGGGGCTGAAATTGCGGGTGGAGGAGGAAGGGGGTGGGATGGGGCTGTGCTAAAGAGGATGGGGCTGGGTTTTTTGTTTAATTATAAATTTTATAAAAGTTTTTTTCTATTGATTTTATTTATTTAACTTTTATTTTATTCGAAAATACAAATATACCTTTAGTATTAATGGAGAATTGGATGAAATTATTTCAAATCTAACGACATGTGTGAAATTGATCATTTTAATTATTTCAGGTGCTAAATTGGCTGATTTTTTAGTTCATACATTATGTCCAATTGGGGTCCTAGTTGGGGGTATTTCAATAATTAACTCATTTCTTTTTTATTAAAAAAAAACTCATATTTCTTCACCAAAAGTAAAAATTGAATGTTACTAAATCAGACTTGTGATATTCTTTTTTTGTTTTTATTTTTGTTTTGTGCGTAGTTACTAAAAGCGATAAGAAGTTGCATAAACTAAAAGCTTAAAAATAATACAAATTTATAAATAAACCCAATCCTAAACATGTATTTATAAAAAAACTCAAATATTATTTAAACATAGAAACACACCCAAAATCAACCCCAAAATCAACAATTATATATATTTTTTTTGTTTATAAATGGGTTTTGAGTGTGTGTAATGATGGTTTTGGGTGTGTTTATAAAGTGTTTTGGGTGTTTGGTTTTTTTATAATTTCAGCCCCCATTTTGGGTGTTTTAGTGAAACTCCCTAAAAATAATAAGGCATTTAGCCCAAAAAATGAAAAAAAAGAAACACAATTATCGTCATCTACTCTAGTACACATATACAAAGTGATTAGAATTGGTCTCAAAAAGTAAATAATTTGTAACTCAAGTAGTCAAAAATATTTACCCTACACTCGAGGTCTTAAATTCGATTTTCCCTCCTCTCATTATCTCTTGTATGATAATTAAAAATGATCCCAAAAAAAAGGATGCCCTTGCACAAAATAAAACATCATTTGCAAAAATATAAATTATGTGATTATGACTGGATTATTTTTCATCCAATTCAAATTTCATTTTTTATTACCAAACATAGAAATTGGATTATAATACTATTCATCATGCGTGCCAAACGAGGCCTATTGGAATAAAAGCAAAAGACACCCTTGTTTTGGTATTCCGTTAGCTTTCTTTCCTCTCTTTTTTCCCAGAAAGGTGTTGCTTAGCTTTCAATCTGAATCGTGTATACTTGTAGAGTTCTTTATTTAGTATTAAAGAAAAGAAAGGTATTGGTGAAAGAAAAGAATCTCATCCCTAGCATCCCATGTGAAGCATGGACCAGAGGGCCACAAGAGATCCAATACAAATATGATATATAAAGTGCAAGATTGTTTGATAAATTATTAACACCTATAGTACACAACTACCCAATTCAATATATATATAATATTTTTTTTATGGAGAAAAATAATAATTGTACTAAAAAATTAGGCACAAAGATCATCAGTTACAAGGGTAAATACAACTACCCACTAATGGGTAATACAAATATTGAAGTATAGTATTTACACATGGTTAATCCACATACATGCTACAAAAGACCAAAGAAATTTCGGCATAAAAGCCACATGCCTGAACAAATCAAACATGAATCACAACGCCTAAATCTACCAATACAACTCCAACTTTTAAATTCTCACAAGTACAAAATACAAGTAGATACTAGAAAACAATCAACACCCAACTCACAAAGAGTTTATGCAATTTTTACACAATAATAAAATTGCAAACAAACAATAACCAAAAATCAACAAAGCCACCACCATCGATGCTGCCTCAGCCATAACAGTTGTCGTCAAGGCATTGGAGATAGAGAACACCATCGAGATTACAACCCGTCACCCTACAACAAAAACAAACCAACAAAACCACAGATCCAAGCAGATCTGGGTAAAAAAAACCAATATCCAAAACAAATCTAGACACAAATAACCTCCCACAATTAAAACCCTAGATCCAATAGATGATAAAGGGGAGAAATAAGTAGGGAGGTAAGGAGAGAGAAAGTTGTTATGCCTATGAAATAGAGGTGGCAATATTGTACACGACCTGTTAACATGACACAAATTCGCACGAAAAATTCAGTATTCGGGTATGAGTTATCGTGTCGTGTGGATATCGTGCTAACCCGTTAGCCACCCGTTAAGTTATCGTGTCATGTCATATCAATTCGCAAATACCCGTTAACCCGTTAAGTTTAGAGGATTTTTGTACATTTATCTCTTTCTTCTCTTTCGTCTTTTTCTCCTCAATTCCCCCGATTTTCTTTGCTTTTCTCTTTCTTCTTCTCTTTCGTCTTTTCCTCCACCATAATTATGAAGCAGCAAATTGTCATCAATCAAGAGCACCAATTTATGAGGAAGAAGAGGAACATACTCGGGAGGTTTCAAACCCAAGCTCTCAAAGAAAGGTTCAAACTCATTAATAGGGTGGTAGCGCTGATACCCTTATTCCATCTCTCTCTCTCTCTCTCTCTCTCTCCTCTCTCTCTCTCTCTCTCTCTCTCATCCTCTTCCAAATCCAGACACTGTAATTGTTTGAATTTTTTTTTGAACTAGTTGATTTTTTAATTGTTTACTATTTATGTTTTTATTTTTAATTCTTAATGGGTTATCATGTCGTGTTGTGTGATTTGCGAAGTGTAACGGGCCGTGTTCGTGTGTGACATTTCCAACTCGTTTGCTTATCGTGTCATGTGGCAACCCATTAAGAAAAGCGAGATGAAATGAACACGACACGAACACTGCAAACACGACACGAATGCTAGGTTTACTATGAAACATGGATCTCTCTCCAAGTCTCAATAAACCAATAGTACCCGACACATTTTTATTAGATTAACAAGAAAAAAAATGTACAATTGATAGAGAATGTAAAAGTAGTCATCCCAATAGTAGTATGGCGGATATGGATAAAACTTCCCAAGTGACCTTAGCTAGCAGAAGAACTGGAATGATCTAGAGAGAATCACTCTAAAAAATAACTTTTCTATAACCCATTTCTACTACCATAGTTTCCCTGAATCTTTTTACATCAAGGACAAAATCGGCCGCTAACCAGCTTGATTCTCCTAAAGAGACTACAAACACCCAACAAACTCAACCAAGTTTCTGGAATTATAAGATAAAAATAACTTAGAAAATTCATAGAGTTTTTGAACTTTATTGAACAAACTAGACCAAGACTAAAAAACTAAAACAACGTTGACAAAAGGAATATCCTAATTCTCCTTCAAAGCAATATAAATATGTCAAGCTAGCTAAAGAGAATACTATAGAGAGCCATAAGAAATAAATACAAGGAAATTTTATATCTTTTTAAACTTCAGTTAGTAGTAATAAGTCTCCAAAGTTGTAAAAATTAGTACCTTCTATTGAAAAAGTCATGAAGACTCTATTTTATATTTTAGTATAGAGGAGGGAGATTTCTCACACACACATAATTATGATGCCGTGGGAATTTGAACTTGATTTCTCTGGTCTACAAGTCAAGATCCTTTTTCATTGAGCTATACTCCATTGGCAGCCACGAAGACTTTAAACAGAGAAAGAAACTAATGTCTTACACGTAGATGAACTTGCCTCATGAGTTCATTTTCCTTAATAATAATAAATAAATAAATAAACTAAGATCTCATTGAAAATGCTCTTAACCAATTTCGGTAAATAACTGAAACATGAAAGGGCATTAGCATAAAAAGTAAATAAAACAAAAATTAATTAGGGAGATTCACTAATATACCCAATATGGGGGCCCAAATTATAAAAATACCCCATATGAAATGAACTTTATAAACACACCCAAAACTCATTTACAACATAACAAAGAGGCTTTAACTTCTTATAAATTACAAAACTATCATAAATTTCTTAAAACAAGCCCAACCCTAAAATCTCATAAAAATACCCAAAACACTCAATAGGGCATTAAAGTAATTTAATAATCAATATTAAATTCAATAAGGCCAGCTGTCATTTTTGGGGGTTGTTTTGGGTTTGTTTATAGAAATTCAATGATGGAGGGTTTATCTATAATATTAGTGCTAAGAATGGGTATATCACTAAATATCTCAATTAATTAATCACACGCAAGCGAACAGAAATTTAAAACTGAACTCTCAAAAGTTCTGACCCATCGCTCTTGTTTGTCCCGTGCTCTTCGAGTATTACTTAATTGTTAATTATAACCCAACGGCCAGCATCTCCCAAATATAATTTAATCATTATTAATAAAAGAATATAATTTAATCATTATTAATAAAAGAATATAATTAATCGTAATGTGTGAATATTTGATATACACCTATCTATTATATTATTAAGAGAATATTTTTATCAACCATTACATTTAAGCTTCAAATATACTCTTTTTTTTTTCTTTTTTTTTTCTTTTATACAAAGGCTTCAAATATACTCTTATTATTATAAATCAACTGCTGTCAACCAAATTAACACATCTTTTGCATATGTGGATTAGTCTAGTTGATTAAGGCAGTGTGTATACCTCTTTGCACTCGAATTTGATCCAATATACATTAAAGTAGTTTAAAATATTACTTTATAAACAAAAAAAACACATCTTTTAACTAAAGAAAACCAAATTAACACATCATTTGACCCCCCCCAAAAAAAAATTCAAATTAACAAATCCCTTGACAAAAAAAAGAAGAAGAAATAAAAACAAATTAACACACCCGACTTTCTTTTTAACTCCTATCATATTAAAATGCATACCTACTAGCGTGGGGAATCAATCTTGTCTTATTTAAGGTAATGAAAAAGGCTTTGACTTGCAGACCAGTAGTCTCATGTTTGAACTTCCATAGCATCTTGATAGTTTATGTGTGTGAGCCATCCCCTTATAATTTAGAGTATCACTTGTATTAAAAAAAAAAAAATTAAGGTCATGAAAGACTCTAGAATATTAAGATCTAATAAGTGTTGCCAAGCTATATTATATAAACGAGTTGCTCTCCAAGGTATTATCATCCTAATTTTTAATAAATAACCTTGTTCTGTTACCTATATTCGTCGTATTGCTAATGATGTGGCTCATCGTTTAACGCATTTTGCCTTGCATATCGGGGGTTCTCTATACTGGTTCAAGGAACCTCTTGATTTTATTTTTGATGTACTGTACAAAGATTGCAATTTGTGAGCAAGGACTTTCCTTTGCCCTTGATACGAGTTCAAACTTCTTGTATTACCTTTTCTACATCAATAGATAGTCTATCATTAAAAAAAAAAAAAAAAAAAAAAAAAAAAAAGAAAAGAGAGATAATTTTGTCAATTTCTGTAGAAAAAAAAAGTCATAAAACAATTTACAAACTAATATAGAGAGATGAATACTTGCTAGATTCATTCTTCCTTGTACCTTATTTCTTCTCCATTTTCATCTCTCTTTTGAATAAAATTAACCAAATCAAAAATCGTTTGGTCATCTAAATGTTATCAAATATAAAAAAAGAATGATCTCTAATTTAGTGTGTGTATATATATAGTAGAATAAACGATAGTAATTATTAATGAAAAAATACGAGTAAAAACAACTTTGGTGTCTAACAATGGTGGAACTAGGAATTTTTGTAGGGGTGGGTTAAACTGTTTTTTGGTCATGGCGGCAGATCTGCCTCGCCATCACTCATCTTGACTTGATCGTAAAACCTCAATACCCACAATCTAGACCAAGATGAAATCGACCCCAAAAGAACTGATTTCCCATGATTTTTTTTTGTCAACACCTGTGAATTCACGACAGCTCAAAGACTCGCGTACTGATAGTTTTCAACAAAGTTTATCTGAATAAATAAATAATCAAACCTATGATGTAAATTACATTATGTAATGGCTATCCACGCCCAAAGACCTTCCGTGCTGCTGATAGTGTACATAGAAAGAGAAAAAAGAGAAAAAAAAATTAACAGAGAAAGAAACTGAAAGAGAAGGAAATAATAGGAGAAAGGGTTGAGGAGATGAAGAAAAATTAAGAGAAAAAAGGAGAAACATTTTAAAAAAAAAAGGGTGAAAGAAAAGAGGAAAGTGTTAGAGTTTTATTTATTTATTATATAAGCTTGATAGATGTTAAGAGTTTAAAAAAATTATAATTTGGTTTCTTTTGTGCTGGAAACGTTGGCACAAATCATAAAATGCTTTCCCATTAAATCATGAACCAATGTGTTTAGAGTTTGTTTGCAAAGGTGTGTCTGTGGTGTATAGATTGGTTGCATTGATGGGCTTATTTCTACCTAAAGTGGTGGGCTAATATTTGATTTACCCTAGTTTGGCTTGTAAAACTAATCTTATATGCGGAAAATAGAAAAACAGAACTGGGCTGGAGCCTAGTAGAGCCTACACGTAGCTCCACCCTTGGTGTCTAATAATATGGGTAAATCTTCAGTGATCAAACACAACAACATTTTGAATTGATATGAAGATAATGACGCACAACTCAAATAATGGTGAACTAACGCACAAAGTGATCTATAATATATAATCTATCTCCCAATAAAACAAAACAAAAAAAAAAAAAAAAAAAAAAAAAAAAAAAAAAAAAAAACTTATCTTATGAGGCAAAAATCAAAAAAAAAAATCGTCTTCAAGTCCCATCCCAATTTTATTTTATCTTTTTTTATTGGTGAACGTATTATCTTTTACACATCACCCTACTATAACTTTTACTGGTGACTTTGACTAAATTTTTTTGATGAAAGCGACTTTGACTAAATTGGACGCGGAATCTCCGTGTGTATTTATTCAAATTTTAAAAAAAAATATAATTACGCCAATTGATCGAAGTAAATTTTAAAAAATGTCTTAAAGTTTGGAGATAAGATTTCCTAACTATAGAATAGGCGGCTAATAATAGAAACTGTATTTTAAATTTAAAATATTTTTGCACAATAAAGTCCAGAGCTCGACCGCATCATTCTTCTCTCCCCCATTGGCTTTTGAAATTTCAATTATAAACGCGCTTTTCAGAGAGAGAGGAGAGAGAAAGAGAAGAGAGAGAAAAATAGAGGGCGACATGGATTCGCCGTCGTCGACGACGCGGATCAGCGCGCGATCGTCGATGATCGATTCGTTCAAGAGCTGCACCCTATCGGGGATGACGATTGATAAGGAGGAGCTAAAGAAGAAGCTCTTGATGCCGCAGTACCTCCGGTTCGCCATGCGCGATTCCATACGGTTAAAGGACCCAAGCGCCGGAGAGAGCCGCCTTCCGGGAAGCCGAGACCTCGTCGCCACCGCCACCGCTGAAAATGACGACCAGACGCCGCCGGAGTCACCCATGGTTGTGTTTATAAATCCGCGGAGCGGCGGCAGGCATGGGCCTATGCTCAAGGAGAGGCTCCAAATGTTGATGGGTGAAGAACAGGTATTTTTTTCTTCTTCTCAAGTTTATTAAATTGACTTTGACTGACCCTTTGGATGTTTGTTTTATTCTTTGGTTTTCTGCCGACCCAATTGAATTTTTTTGGTTTTTCTGGTGACCTATTTGATAGTTTTTTTGTTTGTTTGTAGTGAACCATTATAAAGAATTTAATTTTCTGAGAAACCAGTAGTGGAAAAAAAGTTTTTTTTTTTCTTTCTATAATTTATGTCTGTGCATGGACTTACATTTTTGTGTATTTTTTCTTGCTTGCAGCTTAAGTACAGTTTAGGGGTTTTCATTTACGTAGAATAATTATTGGTGTTTTTTTCCTTTTACTTTTGTGTTATTATTATTATTTTTTTTCTGTGGAGAACTTTTCCTTTTGGGTTTTAATGGGTGAGTTTAAACTTCGGGATTTTACATAATGTATGGATGTATTGTGTTGTTAAGGCAGGCAAGGGATCTTCATTCAAAAGAAAGAAAGAAAAAAAAAAAAAAAAAAAAAAAAAAAAAAAAAAAAAAAAAAAAGAAATGAAAAAAGAGAAGGCAGGGAAACGAAGTGGTCTGGCACTGTTAGGCAATCGTAGCTGTCCTTATACACATTTCCATTATCAGCATTTTTAAACACTGAAATGGTACTGGCAAAGAAAAAAGAAAAAAGGAAACATTGAAATGAGAATGCTGGGTTCATGGGCTTTTAAAGTCCCATTGAAAGGAATAGGTTTAAGATTCCTAGAATCCCATTCCGCCAAACAAATATAAGCTAAAAGTTAGTGGTTTCTGTGTCCTGGAGTAGTAAAAGATCATGCCTGTTATGAAGCTTTTGTGTTAGCATGTGCTGCAAAAACACACGTGGAATTAAGATCATCTAGTCAAATGTATGTTTAGCTTGTGTATTTTGAAGTAGGCTGACCTTTTTCATCTGAATCAGTGTTTTTTAATTTTTTTTTCCCTTTCATATCTGTTTTCTTAGTCCTTTTTCTCTGTTTTCTATACAGGTTTTCTTCATATTTCTTTAATTTGTATAAGGGGTGGTTTGTTTGAATTGGAAATAATTTGTTATGCAGGTTTTTGACCTCTCAGATGTGAAGCCTCATGAATTCGTTCAGTATGGATTGGGTTGTCTAGAGTTATTGGCTGATGTTGGTGACATTTGTGCGAAAGAGTGTCGTCAAAAGATCAGGGTTCTGGTATGACATTGCGGCACATTTACTTAAAGCCCGTATCTCATAATTACTCTGAATTTTGGCGTCTAGTGGGATCCCTACAGTATTTACATATGATAAGCAATATATTGGAATGATTGTGCAGGTTGCGGGGGGTGATGGTACAGTCGGTTGGGTGTTAGGTTGCCTATCTGAACTAAACAGGCAGGGTCGGGAACCAGTTCCTCCAGTAGGAATTATTCCACTTGGCACAGGAAATGATCTGTCTAGGAGTTTTGGTTGGGTAAGCTGTCCTTTTGCAATGTATTTTGAGTTTGTGGAGATGTTCTTGCATTATTGAGCAATGGGTATGTATGTTCTCACCAGGGTGGTTCATTCCCTTTTGCCTGGAAATCAGCCATTAAAAAAACTCTATTCAGGGCTACTGCAGGTCCAATATGCCGTTTGGATAGGTAAGACTATTGGATAACAGTTTGTATATGTTTTCAAGTAGAAGGCTTGTAGAGTTAAGGCCTTTCTCTAATCTTTTCTAATTAATGATTGTGCCTAGCTAGCTACTTTAGAAATTGCGTGCAGCTAATGTACTGAAATTTAGTATGATTCAGGTCCTTTTTTCCCCTATAGGAGATTCAGTACCTATTTTTTTCCTATTGGAGATTTAGTACCTTTATTCTTGCACTGTGAATCTTTTTCCCTTTTTGAAAAAATTTACAACTCTTCAATATGTTCTTGAAATTTTAGTTCACTCAACTCTGCATTCACCTTTGTGCATGTGTGTCACTCTCATTTTCAGGGTCAGTTTTGTTAGCAAATTGATTGCATTTGAGATGTGAGTTCCTTTTTTATTTTTTATTTTTTATCCCTGTTGGGGAGGGGAGGGGACCAATGTTGTGGTTCCAACTGCCTGTTTGGTTTGTCCTACTTTTTTTTTTTTTTTTTTTTTTTTTTTTTTTTTTTTCTGTTTACTTCCCCCCACCCTCCTGAAAGAAAAATGTCTTACATAACAAACCTTTTGGCAAATGGAGATTTGGTATTATTTGGTGGTTGGTTTGGTTTTTTGGCATGTTATAGGCAAGCTTAATGTTGAGTTCACACCCTTACCAGTTTATATGCTATGTAGCCTATAGTTTTGTGGGTTTCTTTTATACAAATAATTTGGGATGAGGCCCCATTGTGATATAAACAACTCTGTTTGTAGTAGCAGTAACACTACTTATATATGGTTTTGGTTCAACTAACAGTGACATTAATATTTGTTTTTATTTATTTATGGTGCAGTTGGCATATTGTGTTGTCAATGCCAGCTGGTACAGTTATGGATCCACCTCATTCTCTGAAGTCTACCGAAGAGTGCACTCTTGATGAGGTTGTAAATCTGGCTACTTTGCATTCAAACATTTGCATTGCTTAGCTACTCTTACTGGGTTTACCTTCTGAATGTTAAATTTCTAGAAATATGAGTTTTCATTCAGGTGTCAAATACTGTGCAATTAATATTCTGGTTTGTGTCTTACTCTTCTGGGTAAACATTAATGTTTATATTGCTCAACTCTCTGGATCTGATGGTGTTATCTCTGGTAAATAAGACAATCTCTTGAAAACTAAATAAAACTATATCTTGTATTGTAAAGCAGTAGTGACTTTTTTGACGAATGAATATTACATGTTGCTGACAGGGTTGTTTCCTTGACATCTCGGTCTACACATTTCCTTTCTTTTCCTCATTTAATACACAAGTTAATAATTCTCTGCACTTATTCCATCAAAAAATAATTCTCTGCAATTACCACAACCCTTTTTGTACTCCCCAAAGTTATTCTAGTTACTTAATTTCTGACATTGATAGCCTATCAGAATCACCCACATGACATGCCTGGGCAAGATTGCATTTGCATTTTCCCGCTTATTATGTGAGCATTGGAAGCCCATCCCCTAAATCCTGTCCTGTATTTGGCTAAAATTGCATTTAGATTTTCCTTACATGTATGTTGAAGGACTTTTGTATGTATTGTCTTGCTTTAATTTATTTTCTTTAATTTTCTTTGAAGGGGCTTTCTTTTTTCCAATTTCAAATCATATGCAATGCCTTTCTCCCTACTGTTTTCTGTATCTATAAAAGGTAGTTCTGATAATTTTGACATTCTTTTTGGATACTTGTAGTGTGTCCTTCGAGAATGAACTATTCAGTGGCTAGTGAGTTAGAGCTCAAAAAGTGATGAAAAAGAGTGGTTTGGGAAAATAGATGAAATATTTAAGGAATCATTGATTACATTATATTGTTGATGAAGTTTATTTGCTTTTTTTTACTGTGAACGAAAGTTTTGGTTTTGCGTTTTTTTTTTTTTTGGTCTTTTTTTCATATATCGTATACGTTATGTTTGGCACTTTTTACTCACTGCAGGGTTTGGAAATTCAAGGGGATTTGCCTGGCAATTTGTCATGAAGGAGTATTTTACAATTACTTTAGTATAGGTATGTTGACATCATTGGTAGATTGTCTCTATTTATTGATGTTGACATCATTGGTAGATTGTCTCTATTTATTGATGCATCTATGGTTTTTACATGGTGTTAGATGGTAAGATAGTGGTACATGGCCATGGTTTGTCTTACAAGCTTCTATACTGGAAAAGTATGTTTAATAGGTTATTTTTTATGAGGAATTGCCCTTTACGCAAGCCGTTTTTGTTATTTGGTCATACAGGAATGGATGCACAAGTTGCTTATGGATTCCACCATTTACGAAACGAAAAACCCTATCTTGCACAAGGTCCAATTTCAAATAAGGTTTGACTGAATCTCTTTTTACCTTTATATATGATTGGATTTTCCTTTGGGGCATGGTTTTATCAGTGATTTCATTTGCACGGTATTGTTCAGATATTGGAGTAGAGAACACTGTCCATTTGAGTGCATTCATTAAATTTTTTTCCATCTTGAACACTAAAATTTTATAAAGAAGAGAACATATTTTAAACACTTGTATGAAATTATTTTTTATTTTAATTTCTGCATTTATACAAGCACTGGAAATCCTATAAATTTTATCACATTTTCATTATGTTTCATCTACAATCATGTCTTAGTATGATGAACCATAAAATCTAAGCTATTTTCTGTTAATGAAATGTAATGGCTTTAGGTGATAAAGAACTAACTTTAATTGTGGCTGATCCATCTTTCTTGCAGTTGGTTTACTCTGGTTATAGTTGCACTCAAGGTTGGTTCTTCACACCTTGCACAAGTGATCCAGGTTTAAGGTTTGATATCTCCCAGCTGAAGCAGTGTTCTAATTATTGTAATGGTGGCTCTCCATGTTACTTTGATTTGACTGTAATTGTTTTAAGATTTTCTAATATGAATTAGGAAAATTGGACTTTTAAGAATACAAAACTTCCATTCTAGAAGTTGTCCCTGGTTGAGAAGAATTCCCCTTTGAGTTTGTGTGGGAGTAGAAGCGAAATGGCCTCTTAATGGTTTTGCTTGATCTATAACTCACTCCTTTCTAATGTACCCTTCAAGTTTTTATGGCCAAATGAGAGTTGTGTGTTACGTGACTCAGTGATTCTAGACAAATTTTACATTTATATCGGGAGGGTAATTGTTACATATGTAAAATTGGCAAAGACTTGTAATATTCCCCGTCTCTTCGTCCCTTTGCTGATGTGTATCCAATAATTTTTCTGGTTGCAGGGGGCTAACGAACATCCTAAGGATGCATGTCAAAAAGGTTAATTGTTCAGAATGGGAGCAGATTCCGGTGCCATCAAGGTACACTTTTGTTTTGGGGTACAATTCTGGCAACATTATTTTTTAGGCTTTCTATCACAAATGGTCTCTGAGGTTTACGAAATTATCATCTTTCGTCCCTAATGTTTTTTTGTGATACTAATGGTCCTTAAGGTTACCCTCCACGCATCAAAATGGTCCCTGCCATTAGCTTTCGTCAAATTTTCTGTTAAATTGATGACGTGGCACATGTGTGGAGCTCACACATCCAATGATATAAAGACACGTGGCTTTAAATAGAATATAATATATTTTAAATATTTTTAAAACTTAAAATCCATAAAAAAATAAATTAAAAGCTAAATTTTATATATATATATATATGTTTTTAAATATCTTTCATGCTCTGTTCAAATCGAATGTGAGAGGGAGGGAGAGAGAGGAGTGGGTCTGCAAGAGGAGGAGGGAAAGAGAACACAGGGAGAAGGAGAGAGAAAGATATTTAAAAATATATAAAAAGATTTAAGTTGCTTTTAATTCATTTTTTAAATGAATTTTAAGTTTTAAAAATATATTATATTATATTTAAAGCCACGTGGCTTTATACCATTGGATGTGTGGGCTCCACACGTGTCACGCCAGCAATTTAACAGAAAATTTGACGGAAGCTAACAGCAGGGACCATTTTGATGTGTGGAGGCTAACCTTGAGGACCATTAGTGTCACAAAAAAAGGCTAGGGACGAACGGTGATAATTTCGCAAACCTCAGGGACCATTTGGGATAAAAACGTCTATTTTTTATTTGCATGCTTAGCTCTTGGTGGTTTTTTTAATTTTTTAATTTAATAAAAATTTGCTTCTCTTTCTTACTTTCTTATTCTTTTTAATACAAGTTTATCACGTAGCCAGTCAAGTATAAACTATGTATCATATCCTTGTCATCTATTTCTGACTACATGGGTATATCCGTTCCTTTGGTTTTTATTTTTATTTTTCTGAACGTAAAATAATTTACACTACAATGCTGCAAGACATGGGAGTACTTGTAAAGCACAAGATTTTCCCTTTGGTTGTATTTGTTTATTTCATAATAGCTTATATTGTTATTTCATCTTCTTTCAGCGTAAGGGCTATTGTTGTTCTAAATCTTCATAGCTACGGGAGTGGAAGAAATCCATGGGGTAATCTGAAACCAGAGTACTTGGAAAAGGTATTATATGGTTTTTACTGAAATAATGTGGTGTTGCCTATCAGTATTTTGAAGGATAAGTTTTGTGTTATGTTTTTAGGTGACACAGAAAAGTGCTGACTCAAACATATTTATTTATTTATTGTTTTTACGATTCTTCAAGGATAGGAAGTTTACTTTTGCAAGTTCGAGTTGCCTTGTTGCCTTTTGTTTATGCCTGGAAGTAGGTCCTGAAGTTTTAGTTGATATTTATATATGAATCGTTTTGTCTTTGTTAGATTTTTTTTTCTCACGTACAACTCTACGCCAAAGTTATTTAGTAGAGTTCAAAGTTTTGATGATTATGCAAATTTTATTCAGTGTGCTCATTTAAATCATGCTTAACAGAGAAGCTAATAATGGGTAGCTTAAATTTTATTGTTTCAGAGAGGCTTTGTGGAGGCCCATGCTGATGATGGTCTTTTAGAAATTTTTGGCCTTAAACAAGGATGGCATGCTTCTTTTGTTATGGTTGAACTCATCTCTGCCAAACATATTGCTCAGGTACCGCAACAGTGTCTATCTCCATGCTATTATTAGGTCAAGTTTTTACTCGGCATGCAAAAGTAAGGGTGTTTTAGAATATATTTTTTATGAGAGACAATTTTATTTAAGAGCCAAAATCACAATTCAAAACTTAGTGAACCAGAAGTCCACCATAAAAAAGAAACAACCCTAAAGAACAAATCAAAATGCACCTCTTACAGTTTAATACAAGTCTAAAAACTATCCTACAGCAGCTCCCCAACCTAATAAAATTACAGAAAATGTAATGCTTTTTAGAATATTGATAATATCAGGATCTTATTGTAAAATACCTCAATTTTCAGGATGCATTTTTGAACTCTTGAATAATGGCATTTGTTTTTAGTGACAGCACTATTAATAAGCTGGATGACCTGTTGATGAAGTGGCTACTCTATTAGTTCCCTGCTCTCTATCCAATTCCTCATACAGTCTGCCCCCGGCCTGCTTGTCCTAAACTCACTCAATAATATTTTTTAATAATTAAATTTTCTTATACCTGAAGCATTCATAGGTGAGACATGAAAATTTAGTAGAATATACCCCTCTGCTGCTGGAAAATTTTGATATGGTCTCGTAAACTTTCTTAAGACACGATTCAGAAGAAAGCTGTCTATCTCATCTTGTACATACATATGGAATGCTTACAAAAGAAAAGAATATCTGAGTGTTCATTTTGGAATGTTCTGTTCCCTCTGGGCCTGGGCTAAATCAGTATTGCTAGTCACACGTTTTTAAAAGAATTAGAAATTTCCTTTTAGGTTCATGTTTTTTAGGGTATGATTGTTTAGATATTGTAGCAACACTGAATGCTGAGATGCAGTGCGGGACATGTTGGATGGATAATCCTTGTCCGTTTCACGTTTTGTGTTGTAAAGGACATAGAAGTTGGGCCCAAAACATGTATGGCTTCAATTTTTTGTCAGTTCAGTCTGAAAATAGGATTTTTGTGTATTCGTTTTGCCTGTTCGTTTGTCTAGAGAGCTTGCCATTGTTGATTTTTTAAGGTCTGTGCATGCATTGTTATTTGATCTGCTGGAAATTTAGTGCTCATGTATTGAACAAGTTACACTGGTATTAGGCTGCTGCAATTCGGTTGGAAGTTAGAGGTGGGGAGTGGAGAAATGCATATATGCAGATGGATGGGGAACCATGGAAGCAGCCAATGCACGAGGAGTTTTCCACGCTAGTGGAAATTAAGAGGGTTCCGTTTCAGTCATTGATGATCCATGGAGACAATCACTGAGATGATGAATGAAGACTAACATTACTAAGTTGGCCTTCCTACTCTGGTTTGATTCCTCCTTTATTGCTGTCTTTCCTTACGGCTGTGAAGTATGTAAAGTGCGCTATCACCCGAAGGCTTGTAAATTGTAATTATGTGCCTATACTTGTTTGTATTGTATTTGGCAATTTATTCAAGTCGTGTCAGTCAAAATCTCCATGATTTTCTCCTTTTGAGCTGTAACAACTAGCTTACATTAGTGAGGTAACGCTTTCCAGATTTATTAGCAATTAAGCTGAAAAAGTCTCATATGTAGAGTTCGAATGATGATAATATTATTAGCTGTGCTGATTAATTGAATGGTCTTAAATATATATCTTTTCTTTCTAATTGCAGGTTCTTTCTAATTCTAATCGTCCTAATTCTCAACCTTTTACTCTATGACTTGGTACAATGATCCCATACCACAATTTTATTGTTATTTTTTAAATTTATTTAATTTATTGAGAATATGCCCTTTCTACTTATTTGTTCTCCAAAATAAGGTTGAAATTTGGAAAGCAAGGAATTAATTTGATCTGAACTACTTACAAAAGATTGATTACTTAGAGCTAGCCATTTTAACTTTTAGTTAGCTTGCTCTGCAGGTGATTGATGCGGAGGTCTGAACTGATGGCTTGCTTCCCAAGCTAGGTCTTTAGGTTTCACCTTTTTTAATATTTCATCGAATTCATTTGCCCATGTGAACTAAAACGCTGATAAACTAAAACTGTTATTAGTTTCTCTTTTTTCGACATTTGTTTAGGGAGTTGTTATTGGAACTTGGCAACCTTTTTCTTGTTGCTTTTTAGTTTTCATGTTTTTTCTAGACATAGAGGAAATATGGATGAAGAAAGATGGTGGGAGGGCAGGAAATGTGCATGGAATGCTATATAACATGAAAATTAAAACCAAACCTAATCAATTATTTTTGTTTCTTCATTTTCAATCTCACTTCCATAGGTGGAAGTCACACTTACACCTTTATTTTAATCTCACTTTCATGGGGGAGTGGTTATTAGGACTTGTAAGCAAGGCGTAGGCGTGCATAATGATTATTTTGGAGTGCAATAATAGCTTCCGTTGTCAAAAGATATGGTGCCGAACTGTCTGCAAAATGACATACTGATCTAATATCATATGAGTCTTAGATTCGAGGTGACAATCGTAATTGAATAAATCAATTAGATCAACAAATAATTGAAGAAAAATAAAATCCTAACGTTCATTATGTGAAGTATATTTTCTTAAACAGAACTATAGTAGGTAGAGCACATTTATCAGAAATCATGCACAACTATAGGAGAAGCGCCCAAAATCCATAGAATGTATAGGCATATCTTCTTCGTCGTCTATGGTGACATTGTGCAATCCCTGGTTGGAAGACATTGCATTGCTCAGCATGTTGTCCCTAGCATCTGGTGAAGCAGCATCAGCTCTAGCATTTGTTGCAGAAGCAGCATGTACATGAGTTGCTTGACTGGTTTGCTCTAAAGCAAACAGAGTGCTGTCTTTTCGGTCAAAACACTTCGCCAATTTTGACAAGAGGGAGGCTTCTGGATGGATGGAATTCAAAGCAGGCCAGTATTTGTGGAGGAAACAAACTATATAAATCAAGCATGAAGAAATCGAAATCACTGCTGTGATGATGAAGAGGCCTCCGAAAGTGTACACTTAGACTAGAATGTCTGAAGAGAATGTGGAACTTGCGTCATGACATTTGGTTTCATCTGGAAAATAATTGAGTTGCATTTTTTCCATTTCCTTATAATCTTGAGTCACATTCAGGATTGCCCTTGAAACATGAGCAACAAGTGGGGAGCCTTGTGGGAAGGCCTGAAATCGAAAAGGAAAAAAAGAAGAAGAAAATTAATTTCCTCACGTTTGTTTGTTATGAATAATATTTGCACCATGACAATGTACAATATCAACACAGAAAACATAAGCATGAGTTCTGGATTCAAACAACACAGGCAAACGTACGCACACACATGCCTGAGCATTGTACATTATGAAAACAAGTGTATATCATGCATCCAAAGGATAAAGAGACTCACAAAGCCAAATCCATCAGTTCTGTAGGTTGGTCCAACCACAATTTATCTTGAGCAGTAATTGGCGAGGAAGAACTTTACGTAGGGAATTTCATCAAAGATAGCATCAACCCCTCCATTTTTGCTTCCTTTGGACAATGCTTCATGATATTCCTTTGAGGAAGCATAAGCCTTCAGCTTTGTTTTCTCAAATTCTAACTGGCACAACAGGTCACTTACAAAGGAATCCTTGGGGTATCCAACATACTTACCAGTTTGTCTGAGCTCATTCACATCAACAACTGCTGGATACAACTTATCTCCAGTCAACAATGAGGCTAAGCTAGCAGTGTAACTCTGTGTCAAGATGAGAACCACAAAAATCCATATGATCAGCACAAATCTGGTCCAGTTGCTCACCACCTTCTCCTCTAGATACACAAATATATCATGCAAGTTAATGCAAATTGTTAGAAATTAATAATGACAGTAAAATCCCTAAAAATATTAATAAAACAGAAGTATTACAATGTGAATCAAATTAAACAAAGATTTAATATAGTTAGCTTTATATAATGTGAGGTTTAGAGAACTCCAACATCTTGATAATGGAAAATTACTGCAATAAGAAATGTGAACAGTAATATGATAAATGTTTGTGGTATATCTAACACTACTCTACCACATGCACGTACAATTTGCAGGTAATTAAGACTTACCATGTGCAAATACAAGAGTGGAAAAAGAGAACCAAAGAGTTGTGGCAAGTTGTTGCTTTCGTGAACCATCTCCAAATTCTGTGTTTATGCGATGTTCAAGAATCCATATTACAATGCCTGTAAAGATGAAGGCGCCGGCTGATGTCAACCAAAGAGGCTTTAAGAAAATCCAAATATTCTTTCTTTCGTTATCTTTAACTTTCACCACCATCCGAATGCCCGATTCAAAATAAGGTAATGTAAAATCAACGTAGGACGTCCTATTGCCAACAATTGTTGTATCTCCCACTACAGCATCAAATTTCTGCACTTTCATCCAAAAACATGTGTGTAGAAAGTGAGATCATAAGTATCATCTAATTATAGATATAAAAGAAAAAAATATTAAGTGAAAACTGAAAACAATCAAAGAGTTTATAAAAACGAAAAGTTTATCTCTTTTTCAAAAGCAAGTGTTGTATAAAAAGTTTCAAGAATAAGCAAAACTTGAGGTAGATACTCTGTCTTTTGCTTTGGGGTGTAGGCGTTGGTTTGGTGCATATATATGGTATAATGCAACCAAGTTTTGGTTCTTTTTGTGTTTAAAAAGATTTGTATATTGAAAACTAAAAAATAAAAGAGAGTTAAAAGATTAGACAACAACGTACCTTCCGCTTAATCTGGTAAAGAAGCTCATCCTAAGTCCCAGCAGCTTCTTTTGTTGAATTATTCATGTACGGAATAAATTCATATAAAACTGCAAATGGCATCCGTTTTAAGACCTCCCGAAAGACATCGATTGAGAACCCTGAGATCTTAGGCTCATTGGTATGACGAGACCAGTCTACGTTCACAAAATCTTTGAAAGACGTGACAGGTACCCCAATCCTCAACTTTTTGCAGTAACAGGTATAACCCAACCTTGGTGGAGTACTTGTGTTTCCAGGCCAGATAGTGCTGCATTAGAAATTTGAACTAAATCTTGAAATGCTTCTTTGTTCGGAGTCCAACAATATCGAATAACTGTCTCGTTTTTACGGACCACATTGATTATGTCATAGGCCGCAGGTTGCAAGTGTCCATTAATCAATTGGAATTTCCCACTTAGGCCTTGAAAACTGGTAGGCAGCAAAGCTTGGAGAAGCCTTGGACCTGCTTTAGAGACAGTTATGCCAAACATTTCATCTGTGTTTTTGCTATCAGTCTTGTGCTTTAAAACATCACTAGAATAATTCACCTCCAGTCCAACCAATTCTACAGCCTTAGCTAAAGCCCAGATTGTATCATAAGCCCATAAACCAAACAGGTTAATCTCAGAAGTGCTTTGCATTTTCTTGCCAATATTGGGCAATTTCCTCCTTTTCCACCTCAGCTTGAAATCTTCAAGATCTTTTGAGGTTGGTACATCTTTAATCCAATATACGGTATGAATTGCTAAATTCTTTTATTTTTGGTTGTTCACTCATATCCTTTTATTTTGATTGATGTTAAGTGCTATTATCTTTTCATGAGTTCAATTATATTTTTCTCATTGTTAAGAATTGACTTGGCATGCTTTTAAATTAAAAGAGTAGATATTAAGCAACTCCACTTTCTGAACAATCATTAATAAAAGATTACATTGAAAAATTAAATTGGTTTTAATTTCTTTATCTTCCGGTTAAAGTTTCTCAATGATGATTTTAATCGAGTTATAATTTGGATTAAAGAGCATGAAACATATTTTGTTTAAAGAATTGAACCTTGATGCCTCAACATTTCCATTATTGATATTTCATTTTTAAACTCAATTTTCCACAACAATCAAATCAAATTACTTTTCCATTTTACTTGTCACTTTTATTGTGGTACGTTTAATTATTTCTTTGTGTGCAGATATTTGCCTACCTGCTCCTTGAGGATACGATACTTGGACTTCCAAGATTATTACTACGTGTGACTACTTGCACTTGGGTAGACGCAACAAGTTTTTGGCGCCGTTGCCGGGGAGCGGTGAAACGGAAAGTAGCACAAGGAAATTCATTGTTAAGGTTTGCGGTTTTAGTTTCCAAAGCTAATTCGGTAAGGCTTATCAAACTCAATTTTTCATTTCTTTTTTGTTTTTTTTTGTTGTTGTTGTTTTTTGTTTGTTTTTGTCTTAGTTTTTTTTTAATATTAAAAAAAAATAGTTTAGATTTTATTTATTTATTTGTTACTTCTTTATTTTGTTTATGAGATATCGTGATCGGTTTGGTAGATTTGCAAAGAAACCTCAATTGACCAAATTTCATCACAAATGGCTGAGAATAATAATAATAATAATAATGCATTGGAAGGCCCCCAAAATGATGAAGATAATCATAGTGTTCATAATGATGAGAATCCACTTGTTAGGACATTACATGATTATTTGCATCCTGCTCGTACAAGTGTGCCATCTTGCATCATTTTTCCGTTGAATGGTCAAACTTTTGATTTTAAACCGGGCATGATACAACTTTTACCAACTTTTCATGGAATGGAATCTGAAAATCCATATTCACATGTGCGTGAGTTTGAGGAAGTTTGTGGAACTTTTCCAACACAAGGGTGTAGGCTTGATACAGTTTTGCTAAAACTTTTTCCATTTTCACTGAAAGATAAAGCGAAAACTTGGCTTTATTCTCTAAGGCCAAGAACAATTGGAACATGGCTTGAAATGCAAACTGAATTTTTCAAGAAATTTTTCCCAATTCAAAAGACAAATTCTTTGAAAAGACAGATGACCACATTTTCTCAAAAAGATACTGAGTCTTTACCTCAAGCTTGGGAAAGATTTAAAGATTTGTTAATGTTATGTCCTCACCATGGTTTTGAAAGATGGAGGGTGGTAAGTCATTTTATGATGGTTTAACACCTAAAGATCGACAATTTATTGAGATGATGTGCAATGGAAATTTTATGTATAAAGATCCTGAAGATGCTTTTGATTTTCTTGATGAAATTGCAGAGAAATCTCAGATTTGGAGCACTCCCAACACATTTGAGCCTAATTCCCAAAAGGCAAAATCTTCCATTAATCCTTCTAGCGGCGGTATTTATCACCTTAAGGAGGAAGATAGTCTCAAAGCTCAATTGGCAACAATGGCTAGGGAAGTTGAAACTCTAAAATCAAAATTGCCTCAAAAAGTTAATTCAATTGCAAGTCAAGAAATTTTGAGATTTGTGAAGTTTGCGGGGTCATGGGACATGTAACAAAAGAGTGTCCAACACTTCCAGCTTTCAGAGAAATGTTGCATGATCAAGCAAACTTTGTGAATCAATTTAAAAAACCATCCACTTTTTCTGAAACTTATAATCCAGGATGGAGAAACCACCCAAATTTCAGTTGGAGAAATAATACTAATAATAATGTGCCTCAACAAAAATCTAATTCTTTTTATTATTCTCCACAGGTGGAAGGACAATCATCGTCATCAAATTTGGAAGATGTTATGAAGCAATTCATACAAAGCCAAACTGCCACAAATCAAAAGAATGCACAAGACATTGGTGAGATTAAGAGCACTCTTTCCAAACTCACTTCTTCACTGTCAATTCAAGAAAAGGGTAAATTTCCTTCTCAAGTCCAACCTAATCCACATGCACAGTTAGAGGTAAATACCCCTTCTTCTTCTTCTTCTTTGAATGAAAATAAGCATGAATATGTGAAGGCTGTCACTACTCTTCGTAGTGGAAAAATAATTGGGAAAGATGATTTAGTAACAGTTGAAAATAAAAAGAATTCAGAAAAATCCAAAAATAATGAAAAAGAAAATAATGATTCTGAAATTGTTAAGTGCCCTTTTCCTGCTCCATTCCCACAAGCACTTAAGGTTGGAAAGAAAAATCAAAATCCTGAAATTTTGGAGGTTTTTAAACAAGTGAAAATCAATATACCTCTTTTGGATGCTATAAAACAAATTCCTTCATATTCAAAATTTTTAAAGGATTTATGCACTATCAAAAGAAAGCACAATGTTGATAAGACCGCATTTTTAACTGAAAATGTAAGTGCAATTCTTCAAACTAATACTCCACCCAAGTACAAAGATCCAGGTTGTCCCACAATTTCTTGTATTATTGGAAATTTTATCATTGAACAAGCTTTATTGGATTTGGGTGCTAGTGTTAATTTGTTGCCTTACTCGGTTTATAAGCAATTGGGTCTTGGTGAATTAAAACCCACCTCAATAACATTGCAATTGGCTGACCGTTCAGTCAAAATCCCAAGAGGTATGGTGGAAGATGTGCTGGTTCAGGTAGACAAATTTTATTTTCCAGTTGATTTTATAGTTTTGGATACTGAACCAGTTGTGTATTCTAATTCTCAAATTCCTGTTATTCTTGGAAGACCATTTCTTGCTACATCTAATGCTCATATAAATTGCAGGAATGGACTTATGCAACTATCATTTGGGAACATGACATTGGAGCTCAACATATTCAACATATGCAAGCAGCCAGCAAACAATGAAGATGACAAAGAAGTTTACATGATCGAGACGATTGTTCAAAATTGCTTTAATTCTTCTTTTCCTTCTGATCCATTGCAAATTTGTTTAGTAAATGGGGATTGTAATTTTGCACAAGATTTTGAAGTACAATATCTTTGTTCTTTGTTGGATTCTGCGCAGGTACAAGAACATAATGGTTGGATACCAAAATATGAGGAGCTGCCAACTGTGAGTGATGAGACAAAATCATCAAGAGAAGAAGCCCCAAAGTGTGAATTGAAGCCTCTTCCTGCTGGACTTAAATATGCTTTTCTGGGAGAAGATGAGACCTATCCTGTGGTAATATCTTCTAAACTAGAGCTTTTGCATGAAGGTATGTTACTTAAAGTTTTGAAAGATCATAGGACTGCTATTGGATGGACTTTATCTGATATTAAAGGTATTAGTCCTTTGGTTTGCACACACAAAATTTTTCTTGAAGAAGATGCTAAACCAGTTAGGCAGGCTCAGCGTAGACTTAACCCAACAATGAAAGAAGTCGTGCAAAAAGAAGTACTTAAACTTTGGGATGCAGGTATCATATATCCAATTTCTAATAGCAAATGGGTAAGTCCTACACAGGTTGTTCCTAAAAAATCAGGAGTTTCAACTTTTTGAGGCAATTTTTGAGGCAACAAGTTGCGTCTACCCAAGTGCAAGTAGTCACACGTAGTAATAATCTTGGAAGTCCAAGTATCGTATCCTCAAGGAGCAGGTAGGCAAATATCTGCACACAAAGAAATAATTAACCACAATAAAAGTGACAAGTAAAATGGAAAAGTAATTTGATTTGATTGTTGTGGAAAATTGAGTTTAAAAATGAAATATCAATAATGGAAATACTGAGGCATCAAGGTTCAATTCTTTAAACAAAATATGTTTCATGCTCTTTAATCCAAATTATAACTCGATTAAAATCATCATTGAGAAACTTTAACCGGAAGATAAAGAAATTAAAACCAATTTAATTTTTCAATGTAATCTTTTATTAATGATTGTTCAGAAAGTGGAGTTGCTTAATATCTACTCTTTTAATTTAAAAGCATGCCAAGTCAGTTCTTAACAATGAGAAAAATATAATTGAACTCATGAAAAGATAATAGCACTTAACATCAATCAAAATAAAAGGATATGAAAATATTGAACAACAAAAAATAAAAGAATTTAGCAATTCATACCGTATATTGGATTAAAGAACAATTCACAAACTTACCCAAAGAACATTCCCTTTAGCCTTAGCTAGAGTTCTAGCAACTCATTACAAAGGAAAACATAAACTAAATGGATAAAGAAATCTGTCGTAGGGGTGCCCTTGCCAAATAAGTTGATGGGTGATTTATAGTAGTCAATGAGGTGAGTGGGAAGTTAATACATTCATGGTGGGTGATGAAGGGTTTAATTGAGGGATTAATTGGATTAAACATGTGTTGATGGTGAAGAGTTAGTGGAAAAGAAATAACGGTGAGGTAAGTGGGCGTTAAATGGCTATGAATGACATAAATAGGCTCTTTAGCTTCAACGGTTTTGTCTTCTCTTCTCCCTCTTTACTTCTCTTTATAATCACAATAATCCCACAATCAATTCTTCAATTAAATCTGCTAGCAATTCTCTTCACACCTAGCTTGAACTTGGACAAATGTATGTCTTCATCTTTTGGCTTTCCAACTTCCTACAGAAGATAAATTCACCTAATAAGTTCACCAAATTAATATAGAAAATTCATAAATCCAGTTGGTGAGAATAAAATGTAACAACAAGTGAAATTATATTCATTAAGCCAAAATTATATCATAAAGTCTCCAAAATAATAGTAAAAATATGTAATTTGAGACTCTCATCAGTACATAGGGCCTCACACCCAGCACACCTTCCATTGAACCAGTGACTTTTGCCTCCTCCATCTTTGGATGCAATAATGTCGATAACCCAGCAGTTGTGATCCATGCATACCCTTTACTCATTATGCCAGCTTCTTTTGCATGAACAAAGACTTTTGATCCAAGTGAAGCAGTCATGTGGACCAAGAATATCCTTGTCTCCATTCCCATTAACTTGGTAAGCTCTTTCAAAATTTGATAGGGACTCGATGATGGAGACATGACACTTCTGTAAGGACCCTTGTATCGATCTGTTCAAAAGCATCTGTTATGTAGGGAATCAAACCATTGCCGTATTCGGTGTCTTCGTAGATTACGACAACTCGCGCCACCCGTATGCCTTAACAATGGAAGTGATGGCTTTTACCTGAGATCTGTCAATCTAGGGCCGTCCTAATGAAGAAACGACTTTGGGTTTGAGATAGAGGACTTGTAGCTGAAAATGAAATAATGGGAATTTGAGCTTTCTCCCCAAGATTTATCACAAACTTGGCTTGGTTTGAGTTTTGGGGCCCTATAATAGCTTGCACTTGTTCGTTGTTCATCAATTCTAAAGCTGCAAAAATCATATATACAAAAATATTAATAGCAATTTGTAGACCAAAATTCGTTGGGAATTGTTAATGACCCTTTGGTCGTGGAGAAGATCTAGAGTTCAAATCTCATGATAAAAAGTTGTTGAATTGATTAGATAAGTAAAAATTTCATTGCGAATTATAAAAATATGATACATCATTGTTTCAAGGAATTGTAAAATTAAATCTACTAATTACTCTAGTTAATTATTTGGTTCTTTTACTAGTACTACATATTATGGTTTCACAGAAAAGAGCTGAAAGTTGAACACATGGTGTAAAGTCCTATATTATATGTAAGATATTTCTAATAAGGTATTTTGGTTGTGCCTATTCTTGCGAGGCTCCTCTTTGAGGTGTTGCGGCTTGGTCGTGGTAGATCCATGCTTGCTAGTGCGTTGAGGCCTTGGAGTAACTAGATGACGCTCCCTTTGTCATGTTCTAAAGGACGATTAGGTGGTTGCTTTTCCTTTTGCCGGTGTTGTTTTAGGTTTTTAAATTGAATTTAGTATGTTCAATAAATTCTAGAAACTCTATGAGTTTTATGTGTTTATTTTCCCTCATGATTCTAGAAACTTTTAGTTGAGTTTGCTGGGTGTTCTTAGTCTTTCTGGGAGAGTCATGCCTATCAACGGCTAGTTTTGGTTCTCATTGGACTAGATTTGGGGAAATTATGGCGGTTAAAAGGGGTTATAGAAAAGTTATTTTCGAGAGTGGGAAACTATAGAAAAGATAAAAACTATTCCTAACAGAACAGGTAATATAATATTTACAAGAATCCTTATATTAATTTCCTACCTAAAATAGGACTCACGCCAACACTCCCCTTTAAGTTGGCTAGGAGTAGTACGAGTCTTCAAATTTGTTGGGTCAAATGTCTTGTGATTTGAAGCACCTAAATCAATAATCCAACCAGAACCAATACCTAAGCCAGCAAAAGCACTACTTGAGGTATTAGAAGAAGTGCCTGAATCACTTGTAGGGAGGGCGGCAATACCTGGAGGAACAGTGGAGGAGGAGACGGATGACATAGGGGAAGCTTGTGGGACATAAGGGTTTGGAGATCCTATGTAGAGTGCGACCTTGCCTTGTGCGTATCGTTCAGCTGCTGCTTTGGCCTTGTTACGCTCCTTGACTTCATCCCACTATTCTGGATAGCCATGTAATTTAAAGCAATCAGTTACGAAGTGATTCGTGTTGTTGCAATGAGTACACCTTTCGCCATTCTGAGGTTTAACTCGTTGCGGACCACTGGGTCTTGTAGAACCTGTAGGTCTGTTAGCTGATATTTTGTTGAGTGTTTGGTTGACACAGTAAAAGCGCTTTTAAAAGTACTTTAAAAAAATTTAAAGAATCCCAAAATATTAAACATAGGAAATAAAAATTCAAATGATCCCAAAATAAAAACATGACTTAAAAAGTATGAACTTCACCAAGTATAATTTGTAATCATTTTTTTAAAATAAAAAAGAAATTAACTAGACATAAGAAGATTTGCAATTCTCTCGCATCCGTCAGCCATCTCACGCACCTGGGTTAGATTTTGTTCTTTAACCATCTCTTCCCCTATCGTAACTCCCGCCCCGCCAGAGGGAAGTAGCTCATCATCATCATCATACGGTTGGAATTCTTGATCTGTCATTGAATGACATCTTATAAAGTTTTGGAGAGCCATTGAAGCAACAACGATTTGTATTTGTTTTTCCATAGGAAAGTTATGCATCTGTCGTATCATTCTCCAACGATTTTTCCAAACACCAAAAGTTCTTTCGATTGTGCATCTTAAGGAAGAATGCATGTGGTTAAGTATTTCTTTCTTCCCTCTTGGTTGACTTCCACGTCGAAAATCAGGAAGATGATATCGCTCACCCTTATATGGCCCTAAATATCCTTTGATTTGTGGATAGCCTGCATCCACTAGATAATATACACCTATAACAACAAAGAACAACATGAGCATTATATACTATATCAAAAATTAAAACATATTTGAATTGGAGAAAAAATATATGTATTTAGTTACCTGTGGGTGGATGAGGAAATTTTAAAATTGGTCTTCCTAAGGCTTCCATGAATATCCGTGCATCGTGAGCAGCACCTTCCCATCCAGCCCACACAAAAGTAAAGCACATATTAAAATCACATACAGCCATAAGGATCATCTGGCTTCCATGCTTTCAAATTGTAAGAATTAAAAAAAGTAAAAAAAGGTTAAAGGATCATCTTGAGAAATTGTGGTGGTCGCAGTGTAACATGCAACCTATAAAATACAACTTGATTTCACACTACAATCCTAAGTGCTCAAATATTTAGTATTTGAAAAACTCCGAAACGCCTAGTTGACTTAAAAAGGAGTAGAAGCCCAATAAACTCATTGATCATATTACGCAAGGAAAGCAACTATCAATCACAAGCTAATGGATATGCACCTAGTAGAGAAGGAAAGTATCAAACTATCAATCACAAGCTAATGGTCAACCATAAATTCAGGAACTTGTCAAGTTCAATTGCTGGGATTTATGAGAACACACAGAAAAGCCAAGAAATTTGGAAACAACAAGAACCAACTAACAGAACAGAAACATGAGATTTAAGCAAGACAAGTTAACGAGAATCAATGATTACCTATGTTTTTTGATGAAGCAGAAATATGACAGATGAAGGGTACTGAGGCTGAACTTCCTTGTTGACCAGACTACGCCAAAACTCCAGAACAGAAATATAACAGATGAAGAGCAGATTGTGAGAGAGAGAGAGAGAGAGAGAGAGAGAGAGAGAGAGAGAGAGAGAGAGAGAGAGAGAGAGAGAGAGAGATGGAAGGTGTTTTGACATCTGATAGGTTTTGACATTTGTTGGGCTTTTCGAGAGTAGTGTTTTGGTTCTAATAGGAGAGAAAAAAGAAGAGTATTTTGGCATTTAAAAATAATAATTAAATATGGGTATTTTTGGCATTTTTAAAGTTTCATTAAAGGGAGCCAAATGCTTCATGTGTTTTTGTCCTGCAGAGCTTTTAAGAAGAAGCACCTCTCAAGTGCTTTTTCCAAAACCACTCCAAGTGCTTTTGGATCTCACCCAAAGCGCTTTTGCAATTTTTGCCAAACACCATTTTTAAAAGACAAAAGCGCTTTCACCCATTTAGAAGTGCTTTTTGCTGCTCCAAAAGCACTCCCAAATGAGCCCTTAATCTTAGATTGATCTACTTCAATGCCTCGGTGCTTAACAATAAAACCCAGAAATTTACCTGACATGACGCAGAAAGCACACTTCAAACGGTTCATCTTGAGTTGGTATTTCCACAATCTGTTGAACACCATTCTCAGGTCTTTCAAGTGATCTTCTCTTCTTTGTGACTTGATCACCAGATCACCAACGTAGCACTCGACATTCTTGTGAAGTATGTCGCCAAAGATTTTTTGCATTGCATCTTGATAGGTCGCACTTGCATTCTTAAGACCAAATGGCATCACCTTGTAACAATAAATTCCTTTTGGAGTACGGAAGGCTGTGAGTTCTTCATTCTCTGGTGACATTTATATTTGATTGTATCCAGATGAACCTTCCATGAAAGATAAGGCTTCATGACTTGTGGTTGCATCTACCATGAGCTCAATTATGGGCAATGGAAAGTCATCCTTCGGGCAATCCTTGTTTAAATCTCGGAAGTCAACACAAATATGAATTTGTCAAGTGATCTTCTTCTTCACCGAAACAATGTTCGCGATCCACGTTGGGTATTTCACCTCCCTAATAAATCCAGCGGTGATCAACTTGTCGACTTTGGCTTCGATCCGACATAGAAGCTATGGGCAGAAGCAGTGTTGGGTTTGTTTGATTGGACGTGTTCCAGGCTTGACTACAAGGTGATGGACAACAACTTTTGGATCGAGGCCTAGCATCTCCTTATACGTCCAAGCAAAGACATCTTTATACTTAAGTAACAGTTGATGATATGATTTCTCTTCGCTAGGATTCAAAAGTGCACTAACGAAGATAGGTCTTGGATCTTCATTTGTGCCCAAGTTGAGTTCTTTTAAGGGAGTTTCACTAAAACACCCAAAATGGGGGTTGAAATAATAAAAAAACCCAAACACTATTTAAACATATAAACACACCCAAAACCCATCATTACACACACTCAAAACCCATTTATAAACACACCCAAAAAGTTGACTTTGGGGTTGATTTTGGGTGTGTTTCTATGTTTAAATAGTACTTGAGTTTTTTTATAAATACATGTCTAGGATTGGGTTTATTTATAAATTTGTATTTTTTTAATTCGTTTACAGTCGCTTACCCCCGTCTTCTAGTGCGGTAGGGCATCATGAACCTCATCCTCAAAAGGTTCCTCTTCATTGAGCTTTTTAATCGTAACGTGATGAACAACTAGGACCTCTGCTTCTTCATCATCACTTTTGTTTTGTTGACTCAAAGTTTTTCGAGTATGTATGATTGTTCGTCATTTTACTTTGAGTTGGTCACCTAAAGTTACATCTAATGTTGAGTGACGTTTCATACGTGACAGGATTAGGCTTCGAATTTCATTATCTTTTGTCGAATCAACATGAACTCTACCTTTCAACTCTCGCTGGTTTTTCTCTTCAAACGGCTTGCGTAGAACTCCAAGTATTTCTAGCGTTGATCTGCGTGGAGCTGATCAAATTCCCCTTTGGCTATTATATCCAGTTATCCTTTTGAACATAAAGGGTCGTGATGTTGATTATTTGATGAGGCTAAAAACTGAGGTACATTAGGGAGGCTTGGCTAAACAGTCAAACACTGAGGCTCTCTTAGTAGCCTTTAGTTCTTCTCCCTCTTCGACCACTTCGATACTAATGTGTTGAGCATCTTCCTTCTTTTAGGTTTCGTTAAGACCATGTGTCCTTTCCTGGTGATATCTGGATTAAGCTCTCCTAGTGAAGGAGATAAGCCAAAGTCATAACCTGCCTTTGACATGAGCTTATAGGCATTATGATCAAAACTTTCTTTAGTTCTTTTGACCGGAAAAGATTCGTGTCTTGTTGCGTCTTGTGATGGTCTGACGAACCCTGTATTGAAGGTTTCGAAATGTCTGAATTGCTCAACTTGGGCAAAGGCATGTTTGTCGACTCCTTCAAGAACTTCATATCACTTTCCCCTAATTTCCTTGATTTTACTTCTTTTCCAAATGGGGATTGTCCTTCCTTCCGTCAAGATGATGAGACATAATGAAGAACAGGAATGGACACCTTCTGTGAATCTATCAGTGATGATCCCATTTGTCCATACGAAGTGCTTTTTGACTTCTTATCGTCATTCTCTTCAGTGGAAAGACACTTTGAATGTTCATCTCTTCTTGGTATGGCCTTGCCTGTTGAGTGAACCTCAACGGGAATAACTTCAGATACCATGTCTTCATCGATGTAAAACTTGGCATCGGCAAAATGAGACTCAGCTTCAGTAAATGGTTTGACATCACCCAAGATTTTCTTCACTCCACTTTTGTAAAATTTGAAACACTGATGCAAAGTTGAAGGCACTATTCCATTTTCATGTACCCATGGCCTTCCTAAGAGAATATTGTAGGAAGTCTTGGCGTCAATCACGTGAAATAGGGTGTTTGACTTTAAATCACCTATCACGAGCTCAATTCAAGCCCATGGCTCTTTGCCCTCCTTGGTTGGAGCCTTGAATCATGAGGCGACTTCGAGACAATTCGTCCATGGTGATACCTAACTTCATCATTATGGACTTAGGCATGATGTTTACTGTTGAACCTCCATCCACGAGCATGAGACTAAGTTTCTGTTCTCGCACATACCTTGACATGAAAAGCGGACGGTTATGTGGTTTGGACCATAACAAGAGATCTTCATCAGTGAATGTGATGGAAGCACATGTCGCGCAACAAATAGCATGGTCTTCAGACTTAGGCTCTAATCTTTCAGTCGTTCTTATTTTATTTGGATGAGTATTGAGATCCGTCAACGCCTTTACCAATGCTATACGTATTACTTCAGGAAGTTGCATCACTTCTTCAATATTGAAGTGCTATGGTGAATCCTCTGCCTGTGCTTAGACTTTTTGCTCTTCATGAGTTTCAGATTTTCCTTCCAAGTTATCTTCGTCATCTACTTGATAGCAAGTTGTCGTATAAACTGTCTCGATCGGCCCTCTTACGAAGAACACTTTGGGAAAGTATTCTCCTAGCATAATTTAGCATTATTGAAATCCGTGGCCCTTGGATTAGTGGTCCACTTTCTTGGTTAGAGTCTTTCCTCAGCATTATTCTGATATTGCTCTTAGTGTTGGTGCGAGCTTCTCTTTCTCTGCTCTTTCTTTGATTGAGCATTTTGTCATAGAGGAGAATGTTTCATGCAAGACTTCCGCCAAGTAATGAGCTTCCATCCTTCATTGTCATCGAAAGGTGAGTCACCAACGAAGCCATCACCACCTCGATTGTTCGGTTCGCCCGCCACTTCTTTTGCATATAGATTAGTCAACTGGTGTATGCCCCTTTTTGATTGAAACTTTGATCTTGGCAACAATATGGGTAACGACATTGGATTAAAGGGTCCAAACACAATTGTGGCAACGTTCGCATCTGCGATTTCGTCAACGTCCAACTCAATCCTTCCTTGCCTAACTAAGTTCATAATTAGCTTCTTCAACACAAAGCACTTCTCTACTGGATGGTTGACAATTTGGTGGTACTTGCAAAACTTAGGGTCGTTAACCAGATTCATCTCCTCATGCCGCTTACATTCTGGCACCATTTTTTTTTTTTTTTTTTTTTTTTTTTTTTTTTTTTTTTTTGCAAGTCCTCAAGCATACCTATGACATTGGAGTTAGGGAGATGGTACGTTTTTCCCTCTAACTCCTTCAAGGTGCGTCGACGTCTATCCATCTCTCGGGATGGCTACATCATTTTGACTTCTCTCTTCTTATCTCGAGTGGAGATTTTGATAGGGACAGTGTTGATTGTCATTGCTTCCTTGGTAGGTTTCTTAATAGGCTTATCTGTCTTTTGCCCAAAAACTTTCTCCTTTTTTTTCTCCATAACAGGCTCATTCTTTCCTCCGTGGTTAGCTATAATTAACTCCATATTATGGGCACGAGTGGCTAGCTCTTCAAACGTGCGGGGTTTAATCCCTTATAGAATGTAAAGTAACCCCCAATGCATCCCTTGAATGCACATCTCAACTGAGGATATCTCCAAAAGCCTATCCTTGCAATCTAGGCTTAATGAGCGCCACTGATTGATGTAATCGATGAGTGCTATAAAATTTGTTCAAGAATTCTTGCTCCATTTGATCCCAACTATCGAGGGACTCGGACTCTAAGTCTATATACCAATCAAATGCATTTCCTTTTAAGGAACGAACAAATTGTTTCACCAAGTGGTCACCCTCCGTCTTAGCATTGTTGCATGTTTGGACAAAGTTTGCAAAGTGTTATTTTGGGTTGCCATTTCCATTGAATTGTTGGAATTTGGGGGGTTGATATCCCATTTGCATCCGCAGGTTGTCTATCCTCCTAGTGTATGGCTTGGAATATATGAGCGTTTCTCAAGAAAGTGCTCCGTATTGAACTCTGATGGTGTTCGGGATCATGTCATGAAGTTGTTGGACCAATAAAGAACTCACCGAGGCGGCGTCGACTTTTCCGTGCAATTTCTCACCTGACTCTGTTTCATGAACCAATCCTTTCTCGCTAGATTTAGCTTCATGATGTGGTCCCTTCTTGTGTACGTCTTAACTAGGCTCCTTATCCTAATATGCCTCCCACTTGTTAACGAGAGAAGCAATCTGCGCATCTTTCTCTTCGACCATCTTCGTCAGTTTCGTGACCACTTAGCTCATATGGGCCAGCGTTCTTCAATAGACATCGCCCATGTCACCATGACCTGCATAACCATAGAATAAGACTCATCTATGGACGCCGAGGATTTCGTGGAAATCTTCTTCTGTTGGTCATCAAATGGGGATCCATGGTATGAGCATGTGCTCGAGTCAGTGTCTGAAATAGGCGAGAGTGAACGTTTTCTTGAATTCTTTGAGCCCGAAAACTCCTTTCTTCGTTTTGAGAGTTTCTCTCATCCTCTCGGGGGGTATTCTTCTTTGCCCCAAGAAAAGTTGTGTTTGATACAAAGGTTGTAGAGACTTGATCTTGATCAAACGGGTAGCACAAGGCTTGTTTAGTGTTTGGATTTTTTTTAGGGTGGAGGAATCGGCACGTATTTGTTGTGCTCGGTGACTCTTCCAAAGTGAGGTGAAGCATACATAGAGTTTTTTGTTTCTTCTGAATGCTTGGTCTGCCTAATCCACCGAACCCTAATTATTTTCTTATCTAATAGAATTTAATCTGCCAAAATTTCTTTGTCTATAAGGACCATACTGAATAATTTGTTCCATTCAATTTGACAATTGTAGGAGCAGCAGAAGAATTATGATGAATATTGACAATTGACATAGGCTGACCAGAACCCCCTGAGGTAATTTGTGGTACCTCATTGGATTGGCACTCCCAGCCTTGTGTAAATAAAATGGGCAAAATTAACACTCTATCTTCCACTAAGAAAAATAATGGGAATACAATAATAATATCACTAAACACCGGTGGCTAAACTCTCTCTTGGTTTTTCTCTTAAGAGGATTTTCTCTCTCACACAAGTGAAGCTTTCTTATCTCTCAAAACTGTCTAAGTTTTGGTTTTCTAAGGGATGCATTGAATTGAAAAAAAAGGCAACTGCTTTTATAGCCAACATTCCTAACTAATTGGTGGCCATGCATAAGGGTGAGTTTTTCTCATTTTCTCTTCCATTCATTTTCTTCAAATTTTCCCGTCCTTTCTTTCATTTTATTTTAATATTTATTTTGCTTCTTTTTCTCTCCTCCACTAACGAGGGAAACCCATCAATCTCCCCCTCCCGACTTAGGTGGAGGGCTCCAGCAATCCAGCTGCTCTTCTGCAAAATTCGTACTTGTCCTTAGGTAAGGACTTGGTCATCATATATGAACTATTGTCATCAGTATGGATTTTCTCAAGCTGTAATTGCTTAGATTCCAACACATCACGTATCCAGTGATATCGCACATTAATGTGCTTCGACATCGAGTGAAAACTCGGATTCTTGCTCAAGTGGATCGCACTCTGACTATCACAATGCAAAATATATTTATGCTGCTCTTGCCCTAATTCTTGTAGGAATCGCTTCAACCAGAGTATTTCTTTGCACGCTTAAGTAGCTGCAATAAACTTTGCTTCTGTAGTTGATAGAGCAACACATTTCTGTAACTTTGATTGCCACGAAATTGCTCCCCCTGAAAATGTAATCAGGTATCATGAAGTAGATTTTTTGGATTCAAGATCTCCTGCCATGTCTGCATCTATATAGCCAATCAATACAGGTTTTCGGCCTCCAAAGTACAAACGCATTTTGGAAGTACCCTTGAGATATATGAGAATCCACTTCACAGCATTCCAATGCTCTATGCCTGGTTTAGACAAGAATATGCTACCAACAGCTGAGGAATATGGCACCATAGCTATGTTTTCTTTTTTCTTTCTCACATGTAGGACTCTGCTTTGAACTAAGCTTGACGTGACTAGGAAATGGAGTAGAAACTGGTTTTGCTTTATCCATGTTAAACCGCTTTAGTACCTTCTCGATATAACTTTCTTATGATAACCTCAACTTCCGATTTTTTATATCATGGGATATACTCATACCGATGATTCGTTTTGCAGGTCATAAGTCTTTCATAGCAAAAAACTTGCCCAACTCTTTCTTCAGCTTGCTAATCTTGTCACTGCTTTGTCCTATGATCAACATGTCATCGACATAGAGAAGAAGTATGATGAATTCACCATCATCAAATATTTTCACAAATACACAATGGTCTGAAGTAGTCCTCCGATATTTGTGTTCAATCATGAAGGAATCAAACTTCTTGTACCATTATCAAGGTGACTGCTTGAGTCCATATAAGCTCTTCTTTAGCTGACATACCAAATCTTCTTTTCCTTTGACTTTGAATCCTTCTGGCTACTCCATGTAGATTTCTTCTTCAAGATCTCCGTGAAGAAAAACTGTCTTCACATCTAGCTGTTCGATCTTGAGATTCAGGCTTGCAGCCAAACTGAGTACAACCTGTATGGATGACATCTTCACTACGGGTGAGAAAATCTCTTCAAAGTCAATTCCTTTCTTCTGACTGAAACCTTTCACAACTAGCCTTGCCTTAAACCTGGGCTTAGAGTTGTTTTCTTCCGTCTTCGGTCGATACACCCATTTGTTCTTGAGTGCTCTTCTACCTTTTGGTAGGTTCACCAGATCATATGTGTGGTTCTCATGCAGAGATTGCATCTCTTCATGCATGGCTTTCAACCACTCATCTTGTTGATCATGAGTTAATGCTTTTTTTATATCATTCTGGTTCTCCCCCGTCTGTTAGGAGAACGTAATCATTTGGAGAATACCTACTCGGAGGTCTCCATACCGTGGTCGATCTTCTTGGTTGGAATTCGGCCGTTGGCTCTTCTTGGGCTTGTGCTTCTAGCCCCTCATCAGCTACATCATCTACTATACCATCAGTTGTATGATCATCACTCATGTCATCATCAATTGGTTCATTTATAATAGGATCACTAGTTGGATCATCAGTATCATTGGATTCATATCGCCCATCATTGTGCTCCAATGGAGGAGGAACTGGATCCAAGTTAGCTGGATATTCTTTAGGATTATCAGGTTTATCACCTCTTCGAATGTCTTCAATGTTCTGATCTTCAAAGAAGACAACATCTCTACTTCTAATAATCTTTCTAGCTACAGGATCTCATAACCTATAACTGAATTCTTCATTCCCATATCCCACGAAGATACATTCTTTCGACTTTGCGTCGAGCTTGGATATCTCGTCTTTAGGAATATGAACAAAAACTCTACAACCAAAAACTTTCAAATGATTGTAGGAAACGTCTTTTCCCGACTAGAACTTGTTTGGGACATCACCATTCAAAGGTGCTGAAGGAGAAAGGTTGATTAGATCAACCACAGTTATCAGGGCTTCACCCCAAAAACTTTTGGGCAGCTTGGCATGAGATAACATTGTTCTTATTCTTTCAACAATTGTTCTGTTCATTCTATCAGCTATGCCATTATGCTGAGGAGTCTTCGGAACATATCGTTTATGCCTGATTCCATTAATTTTACAGTGGTTTCTAAATGCCCCCATATATTCTCCTCTGTTATCGGTGCAAATACATTTCAAGCTTCTACCAGTCTCTCGTTCAACGCTAGCATGAAACTGCTTGAAAACTTCATATACTTGATATTTTGTTCTAAGTGCGTAAGCCCATACCTTATTGGAATGATCGTCAATGAAGGTGACAAAATATCTTGCACCACCAAGAGTACTAGTGGTTATAGGACCACAAACATCAGAGTACACAACATCCAATACATTGAGCTCTATGCTGCTTTCCAGCCAAGTAATGCGTGCATGATTTTAGAGGCATGCCTTTCTTCATCCCAATTAGTGCCTCTCTTTTGGCTAGAATTTGCAGCCCTTTCTCGCTCATGTGACTGAGCCGTTTATGCCATAGCTCAATTGAGTCTTTTGCGAGAGCATTTACGTACCCATTACTGACTTTTGCATGTGTCATGTATAGGGTGTTCTCCTTCTTCCCTCGTGCTAGGACAAGAGAGTTCTTGCTGAGTTTCCATTTCCCTTCAGCAAAGACATTGGTGTATCCTTCATCGTCAAGTAAACCAGTGTAGATTAGATTGAGACGCATGTCTAGAACATGTCTCACATCCTTGAGGACCAAGTGACAACTTGTGTTGGTTTCAAGGGAAATATCTCATCTTCCCACGATCTTGGACAATTTGTCATTTCCCATCCTCACATTACCAAAATCTCCATTGGTGTAAGATGTAAAGAAGTCCCTTTGTGAGGTGACATGAAATGATGCACCATAATCCACTATCCAGCATGTATCTTGAGAGGAAAAATTAACAAAGTCATCATGACATAGAATAATTACCTCATTTCCACCAGAGGTAGTTGCGGTCGTGTGCCTGGCATCACTTTTTTCGTTACCTCTATCTTGCTCTCGTTTAAACAACCTGCACTCTCTCTTCATATGGCCTATCCCGTCACAATGGTAACATTCTAGATCCTTTCTTGTCTTGGACCTTCCTCTTGAGCCATCTCTTGACTTGCTCTTTGACTTGTCTCGCTTGTGGAATTTTCTATTGTTAGTTCTTCCACGGTACTTTGAGATGAGGGCTTTTGACTCGGCTACTACACCTTGTTCTTTCCTCCTTGCTTCTTCGTTGAACATGCTATCTTTAACTATGTCCAATGTACGAACACCTTAAGGAGCTGAATTGCTTAAGGATACTACTAGTGTATCCCAGCTATCAGGCAAAGAACTCAGTAACACTAGTGCTTGTAACTCATCATCAAGCACCATCTTCATATTCGTCAACAGGTTGATCAAACCTTGGAAGTCACTGAGATGCTCGGTAACACTTCGACCATCTCTATACTTAAGGTTTAACAACCGTTGGATAACCGAAGCTTTATTTTGAGTGGTCTTCTGCTCGTACATGGATGAAAATTTTGTACATAATTTGTATGCATCTGTCTCTTGTGCCACATGGTGGAACACACTTTGATCCACCCATTGTCGGATTTGTCCGATAGCTTTTCTATTCAGAATGCTCCATGCATCGTCTGACTTCCCTTCTGGTTTTTGTCCCAGCAATTGAAAGGGCTCATACAAATCCTTGCAGTAAAGGATGTCCTCCATTCTTGGCTTCCAAATGGAGTAATTGGATGCAGTCAATTTTAACATTGTTGCTAATGATGATGACGATGACTCCTCCATCTTAAATTACACAAGAATATAATTTTTGAGTCGAAGCCTTGATACCACTTGTTGGGAAAGATGGCGAAAAATCAAAGAGCCAATAAATAAATATGACACTCCCAAGATTTGACTTCTCCCAGCCTTGTGTAAATAATATGGGCAACATTAACACTCTATCTTCCACTAAGAAAAATAATGGGAATACAATAATAATCTCACCAAACACCGATGGCTAAACTCTCTCTTGGTTTTTCTCTCAAGAGGATTTTCTCTCTCTCACAAGTGTGGCTTTCTTATCTCTCAAAACTGTCTAAGTTTTGGTTTTCTAAGGGATGTATTGAACTGAAAAAAAAGGCAACTGCTTTTATATCCAACATTCCTAACTAATTGGTGGCCATGCATGAGGGAGAGTTTTTCTCATTTTCTCTTCCATTTGTTTTCTTCAAATTTTCCCGTCATTTCTTTCATTTTATTTTAATATTTATTTTCTTTTCTTTTCTCTCCTCCACTAACGAGTGAAACCCATCATGGTCATCTTCATTTAACAAATCCTGCATATCCCATATGGAGACAAAGAACACTGCAAGGAATTAAAAAATAATAATAGGCAAAAAGAAAAAATATGTAGCAGTAAGGGGGATCGGCTATTTTAGGGCAAATACATAACATCCCACATCGACCAACTGAGAGGGGGTGATGTGCCTTATATGTACATGCATGCCTCTATTTAGAACGAGGCCTTTTGGGAGCTCATTGGCTTCAGAGTAATAGTAATTCCGAAGTTAAGCGAGTTGGAGCTAGAGCAATCCCAGGATGGGTAACCCACTGGGAAGTTGCTCATGAGTTCCCAGAAGCAAAACCGTGAGGGTAGATAGGGGGGTCCAAATCAGACAATATCGTGCTACGGCAAAGTCGATCCTGGGATGTGACAATTTGGTATCAAAGCCACTCGCACACTCTGCCGGGTGGTGCGAGTGTGCTGATGAGGACTTTGGGCCCCTAAGGGGATGGATTGTAACATCCCACATCGACCCCTCTCGATGTACCTTATATGTACATGCCAGCCTCCATCTAAAACGTGGCCATTTGGGAGCTCACTGGCTTCTGAGTCATGAGAACTCCGAAGTTAAGCGAGTTGGGGCTTGAGCAATCCCAGGATGGGTGACTCATTGGGAAGTTGCTCTTGAGTTCCCAGAAACAAAACTGTGAGGGCAGAGAGGAGGGCCCAAAGCGGACAATATCGTGTTACGGCGGAGCCGATCCCTGGATGTGACAAAATATAACCCGGTGCTCTAATACTAAGTCAAATATAAGGATATATGGTAAATTTCAAAGATATATTTCTTCTCTCAAAGGACGTGTATACATAGTGTACAATGCCTTCTTACCCAAGGAAAAGATAAAAACTAATCCTAACATAACAGGTAATACAATATTTACAAGAATCCTTATATTAATTTCCTACCTAAAATAGGACTCACGCCAACAGACAGATGAATCAGTATGCCCTGATAAGAGATTTCCACCATTTTATTCATTTTCATTCACATCAATATTGTTCTCCACTGCTGAGTTGTTCTGCATATCATTTGCATCATGTAAACCTCCTATAGCTGTCTCATCAGGAGTATCCAAAGCATGTACTCTGGATGTTCTTCGTGTAAAAGGATGCGAAGTGAGATCTTTCTTGTCAAAATGCTTTGCCAATTCAGCCATTTTCCACCGAAATGAGTTCTCAGAATGAATGGTGGTCCTCAAAGTAGGCCACTGTGAGCAAAGGAAACGGTACATGTACATCAAAAGTGAAAACATGGAGACTATACCTGCGATGATGAAGAGTCCCCCGAAGCTGTACACGTGAAGGCTTTCACCTTCTGAAGAAACTTTGGCACTTTGATCATCACAGATGGTTTGGTTTGCGATGTACTTCTCCTCAATTGAATCCATCTTAGATTTATCTTGAGTGACATTCAAGATTGCCCTTGACATGTAAGAGACTAGAGGAGACCCTCTTGGGAAGGCCTGATGTATTAGAAGGCAAAAAAACAATTTAGCATATGGATATAGGAAGTGGAACCAATGTTGCAGCATTTTACACTCTGGTTTTTATGGATAACAATACAGTCAAAGAAAATTAAGACAGAGAACTCACAAAGCCAAATCCGTCAGTTTTGTAGGTTGGTCCAACCATGGTGTACTTGGAACAATTCTTTGCAATGAACAGTTTAAGGTAAGGGATTTCATCGAAAATTGCAGCAACTCCACCATTGTTTGTTCCTTTGGATAGTGCATGGTTATAGTCCTCAATGGTTTCATAAGCTTTCAACTTGGACTCTTCAAACCTTAAATTGTCCATTAGAAACCCTTTAATAAATGAATTCTTTTGATATCCTATATTATAACCATTCCTTTTGATCTCTCTTATATCAGTAAATACAGGCCGCAATCTCTGCACTGTTAACATTGAGGCTAAACTTGCAGTGTAACTCTGTGTCAAGATAAGAACCACAAAAACCCAAATGATGAGCACTAATCTTGACCAATTGTTCACCACTTTCTCCCCTATAGCATTACAAAAGCATTATTAATTAGACTACAAGCTTCATTGAGAATTTTAAAGAAAACAAATGCTTTGGTATAAGGAGAAGAGAACTTACTATGAGCAAAGACAAGAGTTGAAAAGGAGAACCAAAATATCACGCCAAGTTGTTGTTGTGGTGGACCTCTAAACTCAGAGTTTACCCGGTGTTCAAGAACCCATATCACAAAACCTGTAAATATGAAGGCTGCCCCAGTTGTCAGCCAAAGATCCAAACTTAACGGCTTCAAGAAAATCCAAATATTGTCTCTTTCATTATTTTCCACCAAAACTACCATTGACACTCCTGATTCTGAATAGGGCAATGTAAAATCTACATACAATGAGCGGTTAGCTACAATTGTTGTGTCTGCCACCACAGCATCATACTTCTGCATTTTAAATCACCAATTGAAAAGTACATTAGAGAAGGAGATAGAGAGAAAGAGAGGATGACCATTAATTTAACATGTAAAATAAAACTTACCCCTGCTTTGATTTGTAAAATATAACTTACCCCAGCTTTGATTTGGTAAAGAAGATCATCATATGTCCCATTGAAGTAAAAGAAGTCATGGGGAAGCGGAAATGGTAGTTTAGCCAGTGCAGCAAAGAAGACATCAGCAGCAAATCCCGTTATATTTTTGTTTTCCACTTTTAGGAATTCCTTAAAACCCCCTGTCATTGGAACTCCAATCCTCAGTTTCTTCGTTGCAGGTTGGTCTGTAGTGTCCCCTGGCCAAATTGGTTGCTTTAGTCTTCTCTTTACATCAGATTTTTCTGCTTCACTATTGTCATACTTGAGCTTCCTTGACAGCCCTTTTTGTTGGTCAATCCAATATCCAATAATCCTTTCTTTATTGCCAATCACATTGAATATCTCAAAGGTTGAAGGTTCTAACTGTCCCTTGACCAACTGGAAATTCCCACTTAGGCTTTGAAATTTTGAACTTAGGATTGTTTCAAGAATATTTTTACCCATGTTACTGGTTTCCAAGCTTGCAAGATTAATGACTCTACTTCTGTTTTGTTTCATAGAGCTAGAACTTGTTGTTCCCACTTTCTCCACCGCCATTGCCAGTGCCCAAACTGTATCATATGCCCATAATCCAAAGAGGTTTAGGCCTGCAGTCATCTTGTTTGGTTGTTTCCATCTTGAATGAAAGTCTTCAAGATCTTTTGTCATTGGGATATATGGCCTTACTCCCAACACACCTTCCATTGAATCCATGGTTGTCGAATTCACAGGATCTATAAAGGTTGATAACCCTTCGGTGACAATCCATGCATACCCTTCACTCATCATACCTGCCTTATTTGCTAGTATAAAGAATTTGGACCCAAGGGAGGCAGTCATATGCACCAGAAATATTCTTGTTGAATTTGAGTTTAACCTGCCAAGCTCCCTTTTAATTTCAGCATCATTAGAAGATGGAGGAATGACACTTCTGTAAGGTACTCGAGCACCAACCTCCTGGAAAGCGTCCACCAGATACGGAATTAAACCATTGCCATAATCGGTGTCTTCATAGACGAGAACAACTTCCAACCAGCTATAAGCTTCAATGACGGCAGCTATGGCTTTTACTTGAGCAGAGTCATCAAAGGCTGTCCGGACAAAAAATGGGCTACGAGATGGAGAAAGAGAGGGACTGGTGGCAGAGAATGAAATGATGGGAACCTTAGCCTTTCTGCCAAGCTCCATCACAAACTTTGCTTCTGCTGACCTTTGAGGTCCAATGATAGCCTGCACTTTTTCTTTCTTCATCATGTACCAGGCTGCATGAATTCCACAGACAAATGGTGAATGAATTAAATTAATTAGCTAGCTAAGATCAAAAGGCTGAGTGTATGTGTGTGTGGCCAAAAATATATAGCTGGAAGGAAGGTAGTGTCTGGTCCACCTTCAGATGCTGCAGTAACAATATCATCCGCTGAATCCCGGGTACGAAGATGAAGCCTTGTTCGATAATGAGCATGCTTAGCATAAAAATCTGAGAGTGCCATGGTCATACAGCTCTCTGCAATCGCACCAACAGAGGAATTCAAGTCCAGAACTACTCCGACTGGTATTCGTATCACCTCCTTTGCCATTGAAAGCTGGATACTCCCAAGCCCGGCCAACGAAAGAATGAAGAAGAAAGATAGAAGGTGCTTCTGGTTTGTCATCATTGTTAAACTACCTGCACTCTCACATATATGTAAATTACTGTTTTTCTCTTTGGTTTTGCCTACTCTTGTTAGCTTTAAATCTTGTGTACGATTTGTGTTCCAAGCTCATCCTTAATGTTGATTCAATTTGCATCAACAAGGGAGTTTGAGAAAATGGGCAAGCATTTGGTCAACACTCATAAATGTTGATTCAATTTGCATCAACAAATCAATACCAGTTTCCTTCTGAGTACCATTCAAGGATGAGAAAACACCCTTTTCCTAGTTTTGACCGATTGAAGGGAACCAGAATACTTTGTTCATGTCAAGATTATGACAAGCGAACCAAACTGGTCATGAATTGACTAATGTAATCGTGCACTAATTCTTTATAAGTTTATCAATTGATTATGACAAGCGAACCAAACTGGTCATGAATTGACAAATAAGTTTATCAATTGATTAATTTGTAATGGTTGACTGAATAATATAATAAGCAGCGAAAACAAACAAAAATTGTATCTTGACATTTCAAAGTATTATAAAATTATCATAGCTTTTTATCACAAATGGTCCTTGAGATTCGTGAAATTATGAGCTTTGGTCCTGTATTTTTTTTGTGACATTATTGGTCCTTTATGGTACTCATCACACATCAATTTGGTCACGCCGTTAGGTTATGTCAAAATTTCTATTAAAATGATGACGTGGCACGTATGCAGTTCCCACATATCCAATGAGATAATGACACGTGGATCTAAACTGGAGGATTCAAGACACAAACAAGATCGCAATCTGTTTTATATATAAAAAAGCCAGAAGCATCACTATCGACACTAAAACCATCATAAGCATCATGAAGTTTAATTTGATTGCCTTAATGTGTACAAAATTCATTCATATAAATTTACAAGAGAAACAAACTTCCCAATAAAAGAAAAAATCAATGAAAGAAATGAATGTTGGAATTTAAAAAAATAGACAGTTTGAATAATTGAAATACAATGCATGTGAGCCCGACAAAGTTATTACTCAAATAAACTTATTTAATGACTTGCAATTGAAGGTCTACTTACATATATAAACATTTTTTTTTTAATACAATGAACTATTTATTAGAAAATGTCCTAAGTCTGTTGATTAATTCTATATTACAAGTAAAATTATAAATCAGATCTCAAATTAGATATTTCAGATCATTGAACCACTTTTTGAAATTCCAAACAATGCGATTCTTTTCCACCCCCACCAAAATGAATCCCTCTTATTGGAGAAAAACTTTGCTGGCACGGGGATACCAAAGTCAGCACCCACGTCAGTATCCCCGGCCAATTAACTCATGACAGCTGTCAAACACTTTACACTTCTAATTTTTTTTTTTCACGCCTGCTCCATCGTCCTTGTTCATCTTTGCAACTCGAAGTCCTCTGCTTCTTCTCTCTCATCTCTCCCTCTATTTCTCTCTCTTCTAACCGAGTCTTCCTTCCATCGCTACCTCTCTTCCCTGCAACTAAAATCCCCTTTCTTCTCTCTCTCAAAATATTTTTTTTCACGTCTGCTCCATCTGTGTTCCCTTTGTAACTTAAACCCCCATTCCTCTCTCTCATATCTCACCTCCTATCTCTATTTTCTCACCAACTCTCCTTTTCTTTCTCTCTCCCAACTCTCTTCATCAGTTATCACTCCCTCTCTGTTTTCCAATATGAAGCTTACCAGATATAACAGAAGAAATTCAAAGAATAATTTAACCAATTATCAGAAACCAATAATGCAATTCTAAGAATGAAGAAAAGGAGAATTTTTAATCCTCAGTGAGATGTGAGGTGTGGCTCCAATAAAGAAAACAGTATTACACATGAAAATAAATAAATATTTGAGGTGTGGCTCCAATATTGACGACCCGAAAAGAGAAAGAGAGAGCGTCGGTGAGATGAGAGAGAAAGAAAAGGGATTTGAGTTCCAGGAAAAGAGAGGGAGAGATGAAAGGGAGACTCGATGAGAAGAGAGAGAAAGAAAGGGGATTTGAGAGGAGGAAGAGAGGGAGAGATGAAAGGGAGATTCGGTTAGAAGAGAGAGAGAGTTGATGAGAAGAGAGGGAGAGATGATAGAGAAGAAGAGGGCTTTGAGTTGAAGAGGGAAGGACGGACGAGGACGGAGCAGAGTGAGAGAAGAAAAAAAAAAAAAAAAAAAAAAAAAAAAAAAAAAAAAAAATGGGGGGCCACGGACGGGGTCGAGAAAAAAAAAAATGAGTTTTAGCTATCAGGAGTTAATTGGCTTGGGATACTGACGTGGATGCTGACTTTGGTATCCCCGTGCCAAGAAAGTTTTTCTCCTCTTATGGAGCTTGACCATTTATTAAGCTTGACCTAGTATAGTAACTGTTGGTGAGTCCATATTTAGTTAGGATTTTAATTCCTTATTGATAAGTGCATTATTTCCTGTATTTGTGTATCTCTTATATATTGGTTTTTGTAGAAAAAGTTAATTAAAAATAGCATTACTATCTTACTTTCCTTATTTTCAAATATTTTGCGCTATTGGAAGGGTTTTGACTGAAAATCGAATTTTTGAATGAATTTTAGCGCAAAGCCAATTGGAAAAGAAAGCTAAGACATTGAAGATCATTGTGTCAAAGTTTCATAATTTTCTACCAAACCAAATGCTCCAGACCTGCAAGTCAAGATAGTCTAAGTTGAAATCCCGTCAGAACATTGTGTCAAAGTTTCACTATTGTGGAAGATTGATGATTTGAAGACTTTTATGATTTTTTCTAGTTGTTGATGATATACGCTTGGAAAGCTTAGAGATCAAGCTATATTTCTCATATTTTTTCAGAAGTTTTTAAGAAGTGAACCCCAAAACGGGCATGCAAGTTGGCTGACGTGTTTTCAAGTCAAAGAAGGATTCTTTCCTAATTAGAATAATTTCCTAGTTATGATTCCTTGTAATTAGTTAATTACTTTTCCTTGTAGGAAAAGTTAACTTGTACTTGTATATATATATAATATCAATCACAATTATTCAATCGTGTGTTTAGTTTGAGGTATAGCTATTTTTCCTTGGTTTTACTTTGCAGTCATCTGGTTAGTTACACCATAAGGACCCTTACAGAATACAAAGTGAAATGAGTTCATCTATAAATATCAACCACATTACCGTCATGATTACGTCCCATTTATTTAACAGGCCTCACTTTGAACCTAATTTATTTGTAACAGATAGTTAATCATCCTTAAATTACTAGGCTAATTTGCTTTTTTCTTTTTCCAAGCAAATATTGATATGCCTTGGTGTAATATTTCTCACGTTTTAGTTGTGTGTGAATTTTCAACATCTTGAGTACGTACATTCCACACGGCACACAAGATGCCTAAATATGCAAAGACACGTCTTCATTAAGAAATTCTGGCCCTGCCAAGGAATTTGGAGATTCTTTTTTGGACTCATTCAGGAAAATGGTGACCAGGTCTATTCACCACTACTGTAGTGGTGCCCAGTTAATTATTTTATAAATGAAGCTTTAAATTCCAAACTAATGTTGCTAGACTAAATAAGTAGAGGACAATTATTTGTAATTAATAGGAATAACCCTATAATCGAAACATTCATATTTTAATATGGTACAGTGAGCTAGAAAATTTTAACAGAGGGGGCACCTCATATTTTGAAATAATTTTTTTTAGAGTGACAACCAAACTAATTACATAATCCCTAGTTTTAATTTCTATACTTCATTATTGTACATGTTATATTAACTTTCATTATTTTACATGTTATATTAACTATCTACTCATTATCGATCCTAACAAAAAATCAAATGAAATATATTTTATAAAAAATACTCACAAAGAAAATTTGAACGATAATTTATCACTATAAAATCAAGAGTCGAAGCAATAAGAGATATTGAAAGGGCAGCAATGATAGTGAGAAAGGAAAATAAGAGAAAAATACAAAGAGAGAAATAAAATTTGGTTAAGAAAAGTATGATTTTATTAAGAAGATAATAGCCTCAATGAAGATTTGAGAGGAGGCACATGCCCACCCTGGGCCTTAGCTCCCTCCGCCATTGGGTACAGTAGACGATCCTAAGTCGTCTCTAAACCAACATCAAACACAAACTTGAAATCAAATTACCGAAACATACACTGGCGGACCCAATACATGCCTACTGTGGGCAGCTGCCCACACTTAGGTGGTTTCTTCACCCATCTAGCCAATAAGAATTAGACACGAGGCTAATATTTTGCATGCAAAATTCCTACTCAGCACCCTAAATAAGTAAAACCTTCAAGGTTTTAGCTCAAAACCTCTTCTATATTGAAAATATCAAGGCCCAAGACTTAATAAACATATGGTCCAATATATAAAGCCTTAGATTTTGGCCCAAAATCATATATTAAAAATTTATTGAAATAGATTATATGTTATAATATATATCGTATTGCTATGAAAACCTAGACTTTGTAGGAGTCAGCTATGAAATTGTTTTTTATTCCCCCAGATGGAAAAAAGTTTGGGTCCGCCACTGGAAACATATACCACATAAACAAATCGCGCTAAGATGCGAAATAACAACGAAACTTTTGCCTCTGCTGACTTCCTTAGAAACAAAATGAAGATATATAACTATATAGGCAAAAATTATAGCAATGGTCATTGGATTAAAACCAAACTTTACTTTTCGTCCCCCACCAATTTCTTCACCCACCCAAATTTCTACCCAGCCCCGAAATGACCAATTTCTTCCCACCCATATATTTCTACTAATGAGGATGGGCCAATGGGCAAATCAACTTGAAAAGCATGAACTTTTGACCAGGAAAGCAAAAACCAGTACAAGAAACTGCGATATGGGTTTTGTTCTTCATTTCATTTCATTCTTGTTAGGTAAAGTCAGAGTCAAAGCAAAATACAAGTATGCAAAAATGCAGTTGCGCCAATTGCTCTGCTACCCCAAAAAAACATTTTTCACACTAACTGAGTCTCTTTGAAGTTTGAAGTTTGAACTAGTTTTTGTTTTTGGTCCCTCAAGTCCTAGTGGGGATACCAAGTCACAGTCGGCAATAATGTCCAATAATGTATAGCCCTACCTTTTAGTGGGGTTGCGGGCTACGGTAGAGGGTGGATGTGGGATAGGTTTGATTTGAGGGTTGGAGCTTGCAGGTGGTAGTCATGGGGGAATAAGGGAAGAAGAAATCAATTGCAACTTTCATTAGAGACTTTATCAGTACATTATTGGAGTTTAATTTTCTGGTTTAGCATTCTCAAAGTTGTATGTATTTAATTGCACATTAGTAAATTAGTTTATATGAATCATGGTTATGTTGGTAAGCACGTATAGTGTATTTTATTCACCAAATTATGTCCCATTTTATTTAAAAGGCCTCACTTTGAACCTAATTTTTTTGTAACAGATAGTTAATCATCCTTAAATATAATCTAATGGCTTTTTTTTTTTTTTTTTTTTTTTTTTTTTTTTTTTTTTTTTTGTGTATGCAAATATATGCATATGCCTTGGTGTAATATTTCTCACGTTTTGTTGTGTGTGTGAATTTTCAACATCTTGAGTACGTACTTTCCACACGGCACACAAATCGCGCTGAGATGCCAAATAACAACGAAACTTTTGCCTCTGCTGACTTCCTTAGAAACAAAATGATAAAGATATATAAATATATATATATATATATATATATATAAAATATGAATTGAATTAAGAAGCTTCTGGGCTATTAACTCACAACCAAGTTCGTTGCAAGTTTTCAGTTGACTTGACTTCGGATCGATAAGAAATTTACAAATGAAGCTCTGTACATATGGATCTTTCAGCATTTCATTCCGAGATCATTCTAATTATTTTGGGAAAATTTTCATTCGAAGACAAAAATTGCATTCTTGTGGGTATTTCTTAGATTTCCGTACGTAAATAATAAAGTAATGATGTGAGACATATGAATGAACAACAATATATCATCACGTTTACACATACAGTTTTACTGTAACTTAGAGGTTTAAAATGGAAATATAGGAAGCCTATGATGACAAGTTAGGTACATGGATAGATGAATCAGTATGCCCTGATAAGAGATTTCCACCATTTGATTGATTTTCATTCACATCAATAATGTTCTCCACTGCTGAGTTGTGTTGCATATCATTTGCATCATGTAAACCTCCTATAGCTGTCTCATCAGGAGTATCCACAGCATGTACTCTGGATGTTCTTTGCGTAAAAGGATGCGAAGTGAGATCTTTCTTGTCAAAATGCTTTGCCAATTCAACCATTTTGCACCGAAATGAGTTCTCAGAATGAATCGTGGTCCTCAAAGTAGGCCATTGTGAGCAAAGGAAACGGTACATGTACATCAAAAGTGAAAACATGGAGACTACACCTGCGATGATGAAGAGTCCCCCGAAGCTGTACACATGAAGGCTTCGACCGTCTGAAGAAATTTTGGCACTTTGATCATCACAGATGGTTTGGTTTCCGAAGTACTTCTCCTCAATTGAATCCATCTTAGATTTATCTTGAGTGACATTCAAGATTGCCCTTGACATGTAAGAGACTAGAGGAGACCCTCTTGGGAAGGCCTGATGTATTAGAAGGCAAAAAAACAATTTAGCACAGGGATATAGGAAATGGAACCATTGTTTGCAGTATTGTACACTCTGGTTTTTATGGATAACAATACAATCAAAGAAAATTAAGACAGAGAACTCACAAAGCCGAATCCGTCAGTTTTGTAGGTTGGTCCAACCATGGTGTACTTGGAACAATTCTTTGCAATGAAGAGTTTAAGGTAAGGGATTTCATCGAAAATTGCAGCAACTCCACCATTGTTGGTTCCTTTGGATAGTGCAAGGTTATAGTCCTCAACGGTTACATAAGCTTTCAACTTGGACTCTTCAAACCTTAAATTCTCCATTAGAAACCCTTTAATAAATGAATTCTTTTGATATCCTATATTATAACCATTCCTTTTGATCTCTTTTATATCAGTAAATACAGGCTGCAATCTCTGCACTGTTAACATTGAGGCTAAACTTGCAGTGTAACTCTGTGTCAGGATAAGAACCACAAAAACCCAAATGACTAGCACTAATCTTGACAAATTGTTCACCACTTTCTCCCCTATAGCATTACAAAAGCATTATTAATTAGACCACAAGCTTCATTGAGAATTTTGAAGAAAACAAATGCTTTGGTGCAAGGAGAAGAGAACTTACTATGAGCAAAGACAAGAGTTGAAAAGGAGAACGACAATATCACGCCAAGTTGTTGTTGTGGTGGACCTCTAAACTCAGAGTTTACCCGGTGTTCAAGAACCCATATCACAAAACCTGTAAATATGAAGGCTGCCCCAGTTGTCAGCCAAAGATCCAAACTTAACGGCTTCAAGAAAATCCAAATATTGTCTCTTTCATTATTTTCCACCAAAACTACCATTGACACTCCTGACTCTGAATAGGGCAATGTAAAATCTACATACAATGAGCGGTTAGCTACAATTGTTGTATCTGCCACCACAGCATCATACTTCTGCATTTTAAATCACCAATTGAAAAGTACATTAGAGAAGGAGATAGGGAGAAAGAGAGGATGACCATTAATTTACCCCGTAAAATAAAACTTACCCCTTCTTTGATTTGGCAAAGAACATCATCATATGTCCCGTTGAAGCTTAAGAAGTCATGGGGAAGCGGAAATGGTAGTTTAGCCAGTGCAGCAAAGAAGACATCAGCAGCAAATCCCGATATACTTTTGTTTTCCATTTTTAGGAATTCATTAAAACCTTCTTTAATTGGAACTCCAATCCTCAGTTTCTTTGTTGCAGGTTGGTCTGTAGTGTCCCCTGGCCAAATTGGTTGCTTGAGTCTTCTCTTTACATCAGATTTTTCTGCTTCACTATTGTCATACTTGAGCTGCCTTGACAGCCCTTTTTGTTTGTCAATCCAATATCCAATAATCCTTTCTTTATTGCCAATCACATTGAATATCTCAAAGGTTGAAGGTTCTAACTGTCCCTTGACCAACTGGAAATTCCCAGTTAGGCTTTGAAATTTTGAACTTGGGATTGTTTCAAGAAGATCTTTACCCATGTTACTGGTTTCCAAGCTTGCAAGATTAACGACTCTACTTGTGTTATGCTTCATAGAGCTAGAACTTGTTCCCACTTTCTCCACCGCCATTGCAAGTGCCCAAACTGTATCATATGCCCATAATCCAAAGAGGTTTAGGCCTGCTGTCATCTTGTTTGGTTGTTTCCATCTTGACTGAAAGTCTTCAAGATCTTTTGTCATTGGGATATATGGCCTTACTCCCAACACACCTTCCATTGAATCCATGGTTGTCGAATTCACAGGATCTAAAAAAGTTGATAACCCATCGGTGACAATCCATGCATACCCTTCACTCATCATACCTGCCTTGTTTGCTAGTATAAAAAATCTGGACCCAATGGAGGCAGTCATATGCACCAGAAATATTCTAGTTGAATTTGAGTTTAACCTGTGAAGCTCCCTTAGAATTTCAGCATCATTAGAAGATGGAGGAATGACACTTCTGTAAGGTACTCGAGCACCAACCTCCTGTATAGCGTCCACCAGATATGGAATTAAATCATTGCCATAATCGGTGTCTTCATAGACGAGAACAACTTCCAACCAGCTATAAGCTTCAATGACGGCAGCTATGGCTTTTACTTGAGCAGAGTCATCGAAGGCCGTCCGGACAAAAAATGGGCTACGAGATGGAGAAAGAGAGGGACTGGTGGCAGAGAATGAAATGATGGGAACCTTAGCCTTTCTGCCAAGCTCCATCACAAACTTCGCTTCTGCTGACCTTTGAGGTCCAATGATGGCCTGCACTTTTTCTTTCTTCATCATATACCAGGCTGCATGAATTCAACAGACAAATGGTGAATGAATAAAATTAATTATCTAAGATCGAAAGGCTGAGTGTGTGTGTGTGGTGAAAAATAATTTGCTGGAAAGAAGGTAGTGTATAATCCACCTTCAGATGCTGCAGTAACAATATCATCCGCTGAATCGCGGGTGCGAAGATCAAGCCTTGTTCGATAATGAGCATGCTTAGCATAAAAATCTGAGAGTGCCATGGTCATACAGCTCTCTGCAGTCGCTCCAACAGACGAATTCAAGTCAAGAACTACCCCAACTGGTATTCGTATCACCTCCTTCGCCATTGAAAGCTGGATACTCCCAAGCCCGGCCAACGAAAGAATGAAGAAGAAAGATAGAATGTCCTTCTGGTTTGTCATCATTGTTAAGCTACCTGGGTTTGTCACAAGCACTCTCTCGTATATTTAAATTACTGTTTTTCTCTTTCGTTTTGCCTACTCTTTTTAGCTTTAAACCTTATGTACGATTTGTGTTCCAAGCTCATCCTTAATAGGAGTCTGAGAAAATGGGCAAGCATTTGGTCAACACTCATAAATGTTGATTCAATTTGCATCGCATATTGATAACTCGAGACAAGTCAATAGTCTCCTTCTGAGTACTATTCAAGGATGAGAAAACACCCGTTCCTAGTTTTGACAAACCCAGGTAGCTTAACAATGATGACAAACTGAACATGAATTGACTAATGTAATGCAATCGTGCACTAATTTTTGGGTAAATTACTCAAATGGTACTCAAAGTTATACCCGATTTATATTTTGGTCCCTCAATTAAATTATTTGTTCAAATGTCCGTCAACTCTATATTAATTGCTCTGTTGATCTTATCGTTACATTATGTTAATGTTGCCGTCAAATGTAAGGGTAAAACCATCCATAACTGTCCTATGTTCCCCAAATAGGTGATAAAGTGATGACACATACAGTGGCGGACCAAGACTTTTGTCCATCTGGGGGCATAAAAAATAATTTCATAGCTGACACCTACAAAGTCTAAGGTTTCATAGCAATACGATATATATTATAACACATAATCTATTTCAATAATTTTTTAATATATGATTTTGGGCCAAAATCTAAGGCTATAAAATATTGGACCACATCTTCATTAAGTCTTGGGCCTTGATATTTTCAATATAGGAGAGGTTTTGGGCTAAAATCTTGAAGGCTTTACTTATTTGGGGTGCTGAGTGGGGATTTTGCATGCAAAATATTAGCCAAGTGTCTTGGTTTTATTGGCAAAGTGTTTGGCTAGATGGGTGAAGAAAACACTTAAGTGTGGGCAGCTGCCCACAGTAGGCATGTATTGGGTCCGCCAGTGGATACATAGGTGATAAAATGGTGATAAAGTGGTGATACATAGGTTACAAAGTGATGATAAAGTGGTGATACAATGGTGATAAAATGGTGATACATAGGTCAAAAGTCTTATTTACCCCCACAAATGTAGTATGTGTTAAAATATGAAAACTATGAGAGAATATTTGTTTGTGGGAAATTTCTGTGTATTTTTCTCCTTGTAGGAGGTCATATTTATAATACAACGAAACCTAAATGGGCAAGTAAATAATAAATTCCTAAATCTATTTACAGTAGGAAATCAGGAATTAAAGTAAATCAATTACAATTATAATAGGAATTCTTGGTGTGTAAGGAAAGTAAGTCAATATCCACAAGTCACGCCAACACTCCCCCTCACATTGGTGCATAGTTGTCGCCAATGCCTAACTGATTCAGTGAATTGTGGAATGCTTTACTGGAAATCGCCTTTGTCAAAATATCCGCCAATTGATCCTCGGATTTCACAAATGGAAACTGAAACACTTTAGCCTCAAGCTTCTGTTTGATGAAGTGTCGATCCACCTCAACATGTTTAGTACGATCATGCTGAACCGGATTCTGTGCAATGGCTATAGCAGCCTTGTTGTCACAAAAGAGATTCATTGTAGATGTAGGCTTATACCCAAGTTCAGTAAGCAACTTTCTTAACCAAAGAAGTTCACAAATCCCTTTAGTCATGCCTCTGAACTCGGCTTCTGCATTGGATAAAGCTATTACATTCTGTTTCTTACTCCTCCATGTCACCAAATTACCTCCCACAAATGTGAAGTAACCCGATGTGGATTTTCTATCTGTTACATTACCTGCCCAATTTGCATCTGAATAACCATCAATATTTAGATGACCATGCTTTGAGAACATAAGTCCTTTTCCAGGTGCAGACTTAAAATATCTAAGTATCCGAAGAATTGCATTCATGTGGTCTTCACTTGGAGAGTGCATAAATTGACTGACAATGCTCACCGCATAAGCAATGTATGGTCGAGTATGTGACAAATAGATCAATCTTTTCACTAACCTTTGGTATCTTTCTTTGTTAGTTGGAACTTGATCTGGATATTCTCCAAGATGATGATTCTGAATAATAGGAGTGTTCGCAGGTTTGCAATCTAGCATTCATGTGTCTGTCAACAAGTCCAAGACATATTTCCTTTGAGAGAGAAATATGCCTTGCTGCGATCGAGCCACCTCAATTCCCAAGAAATACTTGAGTCCACCTGGATCCTTCATCTCAAACTCCATAGCCAAATAGTCTTGTAGCTGTGATATTTCCTGTTTATCATTCTCAATAATAATCATATCATCAACATAGATTATTAATGTTGTTACCTTCCCTTTCCGATGTTTCAAGAACAGAGTATGATCTGAGTTGCACTGTTTGAAACCATTATTCTTCATTGCCATGGTGAACTGTCCAAACCATGCATGTGGTGACTGTTTCAATCCATACAATGCTTTTCGTAACCTGCAAATTGTTCCAGTATGAGTAGTATTATATATAGGAGGGATGTCCATGTACACCTCCTCCGTGAGTTCGCCATATAGAAAAGCATTCTTTACATCAAACTGGTGTAGTGGCCAATCCAAATTAGCTGCAAGGGACAATAAGACTCTGACGGCGTTTAACCTTGCAACTGGAGCAAATGTTTCTTCATAGTCTATACCATAGGTCTATGTGTACCCTTTTACCACAAGTCTTGCCTTGTATCGCTCAATAGATCCATCTGTATTGTGTTTTATAGTAAACACTCATCTACATCCGATAGTCTTTTTTCCTCGTGGTATAGTCTCCAATGTCCAAGTTTGATTTTTCTCAAGAGCTTTCATCTCCTCTTTTATAGCTTAGACCCACTTAGGATCTTTCAATGCTTTAGAGATCTTGGTTGGAATATGGATAGCAGACAACTGGTGCACAAAAGCCTTGAGTGGTTTGACAGCTTCTTAGTGGATACATGATTTGCAATTGGATACTTGGATGTCTTGCCAATATCAGGTGAATAACGGTTTGGTGGCTTCCCACGATTTTGCCTGAAAGGTAATTGATATCCAATAGTTTTATCCTCTAAGTGCACAAGTCTAGTAGGAGTAATTACCTCAAGGATATTCTCAAGAGATTGGTATGTTGGTACAGTTAAGTTAGAAGGGGGTCTTCATCTTGTTGTTCTGTATTGTCTGTAGGTGTGAGACTTGGATCAGAAATATCTTCACATGGATCAAGTGGGTCAGGCATTTGATCGCTATGAATGGGCGATTGATCGCTTTTCGGCAGAGAGTAATCTCATACTCCAGACTCGGGACGATAGATCATTTCTGTACAGAGGAGAATTTCTTCGTTTTCCAAGTTGCTCTAATTCTGCTCTTTACTTCGTATCTCCCCCTGAAGCGTAGAATTGGATAATGGGTCATGGAAGAACAACTCATATTCCAGAAAGGTCACATCCAAAGTGACATAGGTACGTCGGGTATGAGGGTGATAACAGCAGTAGCCTTTCTGATGAGTGGCATAACCCACAAAAACACAACGCAGCGCACGGGGATCAAGTTTGCTATGTTGATTTTTGTGGAGATGAATGAAAGCCACACATCCAAAGATTCGGAGCGTGAGTACCAAAACAGAGGGCAGAGGTCTGTATTGCGCAGGCACCTGTAAGGGAGTTTTAAAGGTCAATACACCAGAAGGCATGCGGTTGATCAGGTTAACTGCGGTGACAATAGCATCATCCCAGTGATGGCGACGAACATGAGGGCCAATCAGAAGTGCTCGGGCGGTTTCAAGAAGATGTCAATTCTTTCGTTCAGCAACACCATTTTGTTGCGGTGTTTGAGGACAAGTTGTCTCATGGATAATTCCATGTTGTTGGAAGTAAGTCTGAAAGTCATGATTGACAAATTCTCCACCATTTTCTGAGCAAAGAATCTGGATTTGAGTATTAAACTGAGTTTTCATCTGTTTGTGGAAGTACTGAAAACGGAAAAACACTTCGTTTTTATTCTTTAGCAAATAAAGCCATGTCATTCGTGTACAATCATCTATCAATGTGACAAACCATCGAACACCAGAAAGAGCAGTGATAGGGGAAGGTCCTCAGACATCAGAGTGAATTAACGTAAATGGAGTAGTACACTTGTTCGTACTCAACGAGTAGGGCACATGGTGACTCTTGGCCAAAATACAAGTATCACATGTGAAGTCAGAGTCCTTGAAACCTGAGAATAAATCTGGTATAAGATGCTTCATATAACTAAAAGACGGATGTCGGAATCGACGGTGCCACAACCATATTTTCTTTGGTTTGCTATCAAAGGGATGCGTCACACTGTTAGCCACGCCGGGACTGAAGTCATCGACATAATATAACCCCCCTCTCTTAGTACCACGACCAAGAATCTCCTTGGTGTGAATATCTTGAAGCAAATAAAAACTCGGGTAAATGAGTACACAACAATTCAATTGTTCAGTAAGCTGACTAACTGACAACAATTTAGTGGATAAAGATGGAACAAGTAAAGTATTAGACAGTGTGAGAGAGGATGAGAGTGCAACAGTGCCAGCCCCCGTCACAGGATAAGTAACATCATTGGCATTTGCAATACAGGTTCGTCGAGGTTGTGTAGTATTCAGAAAATCATTAGGATCAAACGTCATATGATCAGTTGCACCGGAATCAACTATCCAGCTCCTGGAATCAATCGCATCGGAAGTATGGAATCCATAACCAATACCATTACTGGTCATATTGCATTGTCTTCGATCTTTAAGAGTAGCCCACGAATCGGGGTAGCCATGCAATTTAAAACAAGTATCACGAGTGTGTCTCGGATCACCACAATATGCGCAATTTGGTCCATGTGTCGGGGTCGTTAGTCAAGAAGTCATAATCTGTGTAGCAGAAGATGCATAGGATACAGGTTGAGTAGGAATTCGGATCGGGATCTGAGCCTGAGTCGGGGCCGGAGTCGGAGTCGAAATCGGGGTCGGGGTTTGAATTAGAGACCAATTCGAGGTCGGGGTCATCATCGGAGTGGGGGTCGGGGTCATCTTCGGAGTCGAGGTCGAGGTTGTCGTCATCATAGTCGGGGTCGGGTTCGGGGTTGTCAAAATAGGATCCTGATTCCAGATCGGGTTCGGGGTCATCAAAATAGGATTCTGATTCAGGATCAGATTCGGGGCCAAAGTCTGCATCTGTAGGAGCTGAGTCATCTGGGCACTCAACTCAGCTATGGTTGGTTGAGAAGGAGAGAAGGAGTCGGTGGTGCTACCTCCATGAGGATTGAAAAAATCATCAACTTCCATAGTGGCGGCGGGGGTTTGAAACTGTCAGCAATTCCAAGATCGCCGCTCTGATACCATGTTAAAATATGAAAACTATGAGAGAATATTTGTTTGTGGGAATTTTGTGTATTCTTCTCCTTCTATGAGGTCATATTTATAATACAACGAAACATGAATGGGCAAGTAAATAATAAATTCCTAAATCTATTTACAGTAGGAAATCATGAATTAAAGTAAATCAATTACAATTATAATAAGAATTTTTGGTGTGTAAGGAAAGTAAATCAATATCCATAAGTCACTCCAACAGTATGTGCTACTCACATGACTAAATTTAACAGAAAATGTAACGGTAGGACCAAAGCGCCGATTAATAAAAAGTTGATGGACCATTTGAACAAATAATTTAGTTTATGGACCAAAATGTAAATCGAGTACAAATTTGAGGACCATTTGAGTAATTTACCCTTCTTTATAAATAAGTGCAAATGACAAATAAGTTTATCAATTGATTAATTTGTACTGGTTGACTGAATAATATAATAAGCAGCAAAAACAAACAAAAATTGTATCTTGACATTCCAAAGTACTATAAAATTATCGTGGCTTTTTATCACAAATGATTCTTGAGATTCGTGAAATTATTAGCTTTGGTCTTGTATTTTTTGGTGACATTATTGGTCCATTATTTTTTTGTGACATTATTGGTCCTTTATGTTACTCCTCGCACATCAATTTGGTCCTGCCGTTAGGTTCCGTCAAAATTTATGTTAAAATGATGACATGGCACGTACGCAGTACTTACATATCCAATGAGATAATGACACGTGGATCTAAATAAAAATTATTTTAAAAAATAGTTTCATATTTAAAATCTAAAAAAATTGTATATGGACCATACTTTTCAAGGATGATTTAAAACACCCTTTCCCTTGAGACTGGAGGTTTCAAGACACAAACAAGATCACGATCTATTTATATATCAAAAAGCCAGAAGCATCACTATCGACATTAAAACCATCATAATCATCATGAAGTTTAATTTGATTGCCTCAATGTGTAAGAAATTCATTCATATAAAATTACACGAGAAACAAACTTCCCAAGAAAAGAAAAAATCAACCAAAGAAATGAATGTTGGAATTTTAAAAAATAGACAGTTCGAATAATTGAAATACAATGCAGGTGAGCTTGACAAGGTTGTCCCTCAAATAAACTTGTTTAAGGACTCTTGCAATTGAAGGTCATACTTACATATATAAACAAATTTTTTTATTTTATACAATGAACTATTTATTAGAAAATGTCCTGAGTCTGTTGATTAATTCTATATTACAAGTAAAATAATAAATCGGATCTCAAATTAGATATTTCAGGTCATTGAACCACTTTTTGAAACTCCAAACAATGCAATTCTTTTCCACCCTCACCAAAATGAATCCCTCTTATTGAGCTTGACCTAGTAGTAACTGTTGGTGAGTTCATATTCAGTTAGGATTTTAGTTTCTTATTGATAAGTGCATTATTTCCTATATTTGTGTATCTCTTATATTTGGTTTTTTGTAGGGAAAGTTAATTAAAAATAGCATTATTACCTTTCCTTATTTTTAGCAATTCTGCGCTCTTGGAAGGGCTGACTGAAAATCGACTTTTCAAATGAATTTTAGTGCAAGGCCAAATGGAGAAGAAAGCTAAGACATTGAAGATTATTGTGTCAAAGTTTCATAATTTTCTACCAAGCCAAATGCTCCAGACCTGCAAGTCAAGACAGCCTAAGTTTGAAATCCCGTCAGAACTGCACTGTTGTGGAAGATTGATGATTTGAAGACTTTTCCGATTTTTCCTAGTGGTGGGTGATATATGCTTGGAAAGCTTAGAGATCAAGCTACATTTGTCTTCTTTTGTTTTCCAGAAGTTTTTAGGAAGTGAAAAGACCCCAAAACGTGCATGCAAGTTGGCTGACGTGTTTCCAAGTCAAAGAATGATTCTTTCCTAATTAGAATAATTTCCTAGTTAGGATTCCTTGTAATTAGCTAATTACTTTTCCTTGTAGGAAAAGTTAACTTGTACTTGTATATATCTCCTCCTCTTGGAGAAATATAATATCAATCACAATTATTCAATCGTGTGGTTAGTTTGAGATATAGCTATTTTTCCTTGGTTTTATTTTGCAGTCATCTGGTTAATTACACCATAAGGACCCTTACAGAATACAAAGTGAAATCAGTTCATCTATAAATATCAACAACATTACCGTCATGATGTGTACGACTTCACCAAAATCAGTATAAATATAATCAATTGCAACTTTCATTAGACACTTTATCAGTACGTACATTATTGGAGTTTAATTTTCTGGTTTGGCATTCTCAAAGTTGTATGTATTTAATTGCACATAAGTAAATTAGTTTATAAGAATCATGTCCATGTTGGTATAGCATGTATAGTGTATTTTATTCACCAAATTATGTCCCAATTATTTAAAAGGCCTCACTTTGAACCTAATTTATTTGTAACAGATAGTTAATCATCCTTAAATTACTAGGCTAATCTGCTTTTTTTTTCCCAACAAATATGCAAATATGCATATGCCTTGGTGTAATATTTCTCACTTTTTTGTTGTGTGTGTGAATTTTCAACATCTTGAGTACGTACTTTCCACACGGCACACAAGGCGACCAAAGATATCTGTGTTTGCATGGAAGACGACACAGATGAAGATATCTTCTTCATTAAGAAATTCTGGACCTGCCAAGGAATTTGGCGATTCTTTTTTGGACTCATTCAGGAAAATGGTTACCGCACAACTACTGTAGAGTGGACGATCTTAAGTCGTCTCTAAACCAACATCAAATTCTTCAATCAAATCATCGAACACAAACCTGAAATTAAATTACCAAAACAAATCGTGCTGCGATTCCAAATAACGACGAAACTTTTTCCTCTGCTGACTTCCTTAGAAACAAATTGAAGATGTATTATGAATTGAATTAAGAAGCTTCTAGGCTATTAACTTACAACCAAGTGGGCTCTAGCTAGGCTATTAACTCACAACCAAGTTCGCTGCAAGTTTTCAGTTGACTTGACTTCGGATTGATAAGAAATTTACAAATGAAGCTCTATACATATTCCAAATATATACAAAATCCCATCCATGAATTTAGATTCGAAACCTTATCTAGTGCTGCTAGACTTAATAGTTGTACTGATTGAGAAGGGTTTGTTTTGTTTTGTTTTGTTTGGACATTACCTAGAAACCTTCAGGAGGGACGAACAATGGAGGCTCAGTGATTGTTGACCTTTCAGCATTTCATTTGGAGATAATTCTAATTATTTTGGGTATTTAGATTTCTGTACATAAATAATAAAGTAGTGATGTGAGATATATGAATGAACAACAATATATCATGACGTTTACACATATAGTTTTACTGTAACTTAGAGGTTTAAAATGGAAATATATAGGAAGCCTATGATGACAAGTTAGGTACATGGATAGATGAATCAGTATGCCCTGATAAGAGATTTCCACCATTTGATTGATTTTCATTCACATCAATATTGTTCTCCACAGCTGAGTTGTGTTGCATATCATTTGCATCATGTAAACCTCCTATAGCTGTCTCATCAGGAGTATCCATAGCATGTACTCTGGATGTTCTTTGCGTAAAAGGATGCGAAGTGAGATCTTTCTTGTCAAAATGCTTTGCCAATTCAACCATTTTGCACCGAAATGAGTTCTCAGAATGAATCGTGGTCCTCAAAGTAGGCCATTGTGAGCAAAGGAAACGGTACACGTACATCAAAAGTGAAAACGTGGAGACTACACCTGTGATGATGAAGAGTCCCCCGAAGCTGTACACGTGAAGGCTTCGACCGTCTGAAGAAATTTTGGCACTTTGATCATCACAGATGGTTTGGTTATTTCCAAAGTACTCCTCCTCAATTGAATCCATCTTAGATTTTTCTTGAGTGACATTCAAGATTGCCCTTGACATGTAGGAGACTAGAGGAGACCCTCTTGGGAAGGCCTGATGTATTAGAAGGCAAAAAAAAAATTAGCATATGGATATAGGAAATGGAACCATTGTTGCGGCATTTTACACTCTGGTTTTTATGGATAACAATACAATCAAAGAAAATTAAGACAGAGAACTCACAAAGCCGAATCCGTCAGTTTTGTAGGTTGGTCCAACCATGGTGTACTTGGAACAATTCTTTGCAATGAACAGTTTAAGGTAAGGGATTTCATCGAAAATTGCCGCGACTCCACCATTGTTTGTTCCTTTGGATAGTGCATGGTTATACTCCTCAGTGGTTACATAAGCTTTCAATTTGGACTCTTCAAACCTTAAATTCTCCATTAGAAACCCTTTAATAAATGAATTCTTTTGATATCCAATATTATAACCATTCCTTTTGATCTCTCTTATATCAGTAAATACAGGCTGCAATCTCTGCACTGTTAACATTGAGGCTAAACTTGCAGTGTAACTCTGTGTCAGGATAAGAACCACAAAAACCCAAATGATGAGCACTAATCTTGACCAATTGTTCACCACTTTCTCCCCTATAGCATTACAAAAGCATTATTAATTAGACTACATGCTTCATTGAGAATTTTGAAGAAAACAAATGCTTTGGTATAAGGAGAAGAGAACTTACTATGAGCAAAGACAAGAGTTGAAAAGGAGAACCAAAATATCACTCCAAGTTGTTGTTGTGGTGGACCTCTAAACTCAGAGTTTACCCGGTGTTCAAGAACCCATATCACAAAACCTGTAAATATGAAGGCTGCCCCAGTTGTCAGCCAAAGATCCAAACTTAACGGCTTCAAGAAAATCCAAATATTGTCTCTTTCATTATTTTCCACCAAAACTACCATTGACATTCCTGACTCTGAATAGGGCAATGTAAAATCTACGTACAATGAGCGGTTAGCTACAATTGTTGTATCTGCCACCACAGCATCATACTTCTGCATTTTAAATCACCAATTGAAAAGTACATTAGAGAAGGAGATAGGGAGAAAGAGAGGATGACCATTAATTTACCCCGTAAAATAAAACTTACCCCTTCTTTGATTTGGCAAAGAACATCATCATATGTCCCGTTGAAGGAAAAGAAGTCATGGGGAAGTGGAAATGGTAGTTTAGCCAGTGCAGCAAAGAAGACAGCAGCAGCAAATCCCGATATGCTTTTGTTTTCCAGTTTTAGAAATTCATTAAAACCTTCTTTCATTGGAACTCCAATCCTCAGTTTCTTTGTTGCAGGTTGGACTGTGGTGTCCCCTGGCCAAATTGTTTGCTTGAGTCTTCTCTTCACATCAGATTTTTCTGCTTCACTATTGTCATACTTGAGCTGCCTTGACAGCCCCTTTTTTTGGTCAATCCAATATCCAATAATCCTTTCTTTATTGCCAATCACATTGAATATCTCAAAGGTTGAAGGTTCTAACTGTCTCTTGACCAACTGGAAATTCCCACTTAGGCTTTGAAATTTTGAACTTGGGATTGTTTCAAGAAGATCTTTACCCATGTTACTGGTTTCCAAGCTTGCAAGATTAACGACTCTACTTGTGTTATGCTTCATAGAGCTAGAACTTGTTGTTCCCACTTTCTCCACCGCCATTGCAAGTGCCCAAACTGTATCATATGCCCATAATCCAAAGAGGTTTAGACCTGCTGTCATCTTGTTTGGTTGTTTCCATCTTGACTGAAAGTCTTCAAGATCTTTTGTCATTGGGATATATGGCCTTACTCCCAACACACCTTCCATTGAATCCATGGTTGTCGAATTCACAGGATCTAAAAAAGTTGATAACCCTTCGGTGACAATCCATGCATACCCTTCACTCATCATACCTGCCTTATTTGCTAGTATAAAGAATTTGGACCCAAGGGAGGCAGTCATATGCACCAGAAATATTCTAGTTGAATTTGAGTTTAACCTGCGAAGCTCCCTTAGAATTTCAGCGTCATTAGAAGATGGAGGAATGACACTTCTGTAAGGTACTCGAGCACCAACCTCCTGTATAGCGTCCACCAGATATGGAATTAAATCATTGCCATAATCGGTGTCTTCATAGACGAGAACAACTTCCAACCAGCTATAAGCTTCAATGACGGCAGCTATGGCTTTTACTTGAGCAGAGTCATCGAAGGCCGTCCGGACAAAAAATGGGCTCCGAGATGGAGAAAGAGAGGGAGTGGTGGCAGAGAATGAAATGATGGGAACCTTAGCCTTTCTGCCAAGCTCCATCACAAACTTTGCTTCTGCTGACCTTTGAGGTCCAATGATGGCCTGCACTTTTTCTTTCTTCATCATATACCAGGCTGCATGAATACAACGGACAAATGGTGAATGATTAAATTAATTAGCTAGGATCGAAAGGCTGAGTGTATGTGTGTGGCCAAAACTATATAGCTGGAAAGAAGGTAGTGTCTAATCCACCTTCAGATGCTGCAGTAACAATATCATCCGCTGAATCGCGGGTGCGAAGATCAAGCCTTGTTCGATAATGGGCATGCTTAGCATAAAAATCTGAGAGTGCCATGGTCATACAGCTCTCTGCAATCGCTCCAACAGAGGAATTCAAGTCAAGAACTACCCCAACTGGTATTCGCATCACCTCCTTCGCCATTGAAAGCTGGATACTCCCAAGCCCGGCCAACAAAAGAATGAAGAAGAAAGATAGAAGGTGCTTCTGGTTTGTCATCATTGTTAAGCTACCTAGATTTGTCTCATGCACTCTCACGTATCTTTAAATTACTGTTTTTCTCTTTCGTTTTGCCTGTTCTTTTTAGCTATAAATCTTATGGACGATTTGTGTTCCAAGCTCATCCTTAATAGGAGTTTGAGAAAATGGGCAAACATATATATTTGGTCAACACTCATAAATGTTGATTCAATTTGCATCACTTGATAACTCGAGTCAAGTCAATTTGCATCACTTGATAACTCGAGACAATTTTAATATTCTTGATGTGGCTATGATCTAATTCTGTTTTTGTGGCTCTGTCTTTGGCCTTTTGGCTAGTTGCTCTTGGTTGGCTCTTTGGAGCTTTTGTTTTTGGCTCCTTTATTGTTTTTTCTTGCTGCTCTTTTTCTGGTTTGGGTCCCTTTTCCCTGGCGGGTGCCTAATGGAATTATTCAGTTACCAAAAAAAAAAAAGGATAACTCGAGGCAAGTCAATTTGCATCCTTCTGAGTACTTTTCAAGGATGACAAAAACACCCTTTTCCTAGTTTCAAAACACACACAAGATCACGATCTGTTTTATATATCAAAAAGCCGGAAACATCACGATCGACATGAAAATCATCATAATAATCATCAAGTTTAATTTGATCACCTTAATGAGAATGGAATTCATTCATATAAAATGTCCCAAGTCTATTGATTAATTCTATATTACAAGTAAAATAATAACTCGGATCTCAAATTAGATAGTTCGGATCTTGAACCACTTTTCGAAATTAATTCCAAACAATGCGATTCTTTTCCACCCTCATCAAAATGAATCCCTCTTATTGAGCTTGACCGTTTATTAAGCTTGACCTAGAAGCAACATGTTGTAATCAAAACAAGTGTTTATAAACATGTATACGTGTTAGTATCCTTGACTAAGATAAAAGCTTTAAAATTTAACTACGTATCCCGCCAAGCAAAAGATAATATTAAGGTTTGGAAACTTGTCACTTAAGCTTTCATTATCTAAACATGACATGAAAAGGAAAAGATAAAATAATATGTGGAAGTCACACCTGGCTTCTGTGCCCAAGCTGAATCCTCCCCTCTTTATAAATAAATTAATTTTCATATGAACTCAACGAAATTTGTCATAAATAAACTTTCAAGATGATGATTCTTTCAAATAGGATTTTGTTCAAAGTTTTGACCGAGTAAAAGGAACCAGAATACTTTGTTCATGTCAAGATTATGACAAGCGAACCAAACTGGTCATGAATTGACTAATGTAATCGTGCACTAATTCTTTGTAAATAAGTAAGTTTATCAATTGATTAATTTGTAATAGTTGACTGAATAATATAATAAGCAGCAAAAACAAACAAAAAACTGTTTCATCAATGTTTGATCAAGTAAGTCTCTCCAGGAATAAAAAAAAAAAAAAAAAAAATGGCTCTAAGCTTTAGGATTTTCTATTGAAAGCCTACGACATTTCTTGTATTATAAGTCTAGAATGTATTGAACTTTGTGTTCTATATGACAATCAGATGGATGCGCATTACAAAATAAAAGGCTATTGTCTGCAAAATCTAGATGTGATAGAGTGGGTGCTCCATGTGCAACACTAATCTCATTAATGTGTTTTATGTCTTTGAGCATGAGTGAGGAGAGCACATAAGCCTTCTGCACAAATGAGAAATAGGTAAGGTGACAAGGGGTCCCCCTTACGGAGCCCCTAGTAGGAATATCAAACCAGTTCGTGACCCCTGGATTTTTACAGAGTACGTCAATGTAGTTATGAAATCCATGATCAAGCTCACCCATCTACAATCAAAGCCCAATCGTTTAAGCCTACCTTCTAGAAAAATCCATTCCACTTTATCGTATGCCTTAATTTCCTCCATGCTTGGAGTGCGCATTGTGGACTGTCATGAGCGCTATCTTGGCTTGCCAACAATTGCAAGGAGCAGCAAAAATCAGATGCTTAAGCATGTGCGTGATATGCTTTGGAGTCGACTTAATGTGAGGAATGCAAAATTGCTTTCGGTAGCAGGGAAGGATGTTTTGATTAGAGCTGTTGCCCAAGCTCTTCCCACCTATACTATGGGGGTCTTTCAATTGCCGCCGCAATCCTTATGCCATGATTTATCGGCCACGGTTGCGAGATTTTGGTGGGTTAAAGCAGGAAATAAAAGCATACACTGGAAAAGTTGGAGAAAACAATGTAGGACTAAATGTTTTGGCGGGTTGGGTTTCAAAAAATTTAAAGCCTTTATCAAAGCCATGGTGGCGATGCAGGAATATTTGAAAAATCCTAATTCTTTGGTAGCCCCAATACTGAAAGGCAGATATATCCCCGAAACAGATTTCTTGCATGGATTGGGGAATTTTCTCTCTGGTATGAAATAGTTTATTTGTGGCATGGATTTGCTACGATATATGTGAGTTTGCACTAACCCTAAATTTCGGTGCTCGTGTATGTGGTTGGTGACCTGTGTCCCGATCCCCGATCTCCATCAATTGGTATCAGAGCTATGGCTCAAGATCTGCTTTCTTGGGGAGGTTTTTGGATGGAGGGTCGTGTTAACAACTACAACGACATGAAGGAAATTATGAGGACGCTACGGCAACTTACGGAACGCATCGCTCGCATTGAAGTTCGAACCCAGATAGGTAAGAGTTCTGACGGGGAGGGATGTGTGAAGCCTTATCTGAACCGAGTAGCTCGCATCGACACTCTAAGCCGTGGGAGTCTCGACAAGGAGTATGAGGGGGATAGCCCTTTTCATTATTGCGCTTCGCTGTGTGAGTCAAGTGAAGAGGGGCACGGTTATTCTCATTGTGTCTTTGAAGGTATAAATAGATTTGGCAATTTTGGTGCATCTTGTTATTCATCAAAGTTATTAAATTTGGATTTGCCTCCAATATTTGATCCTTGCAACTGTGAAAATTGCAATGAAAATTGTTTGGGTGTTCAAAGCAATTTTGATAAGCAATTTATTGATCAGAACAGTGAAGAGATGAGAATTGAGAAAACTTTCGAAGATATTATTGATTTTATGGGCATTAATGTTTTCACTTGGAAGGTTGCCAAAACTCTAGTTGATTTTGTCAATTGGTTGAAAATTCTAGAGAGAAACATTTGCATTGTTAGAAGGAGTAAGAAGAAGCCAAGAATAACGAAATATTCCAAATATCTTTTTATTTGGAAATGAAGGTTTAAATTGGATGCTAAAAGATCCAGAATTAATATGAAGCAATTGAAGATTCTATTTGGATTTTCCTCAATCAAGGGCTTGAATTCGAGGATGAATTCTTTCCAACCAGGGGAGCCTGATGCAGGAGCATAGGGGTGGATCAAGATAGATATTTACCATTTAATTAGTTATTTCTTGATATATTGTTATTTTCTTATTTAGGTAGTTTTAGGATATCTTTTATTATTTATGTGTGATTTTATAATTAATTAGTTTACTTTTGGACCAAGCAGTCTTGGTGCCCAAGTCTTGTAAAGCCTATAAATAAGGCTAATGTAATAGTTGTAGGGGAATTGAATATTGATGATTAATGAAATAGTTTATTTGTGGCATGGATTTTCTACGATATATGTGAGTTTGCACTAACCCTAGATTTCAATATTCGTGTATGTGGTTGGTGACCTGTGTCCTGATCCCGATCCCCATCAGAAAGTGAAGTGCTTGAGGAAGGCTTGGTATGGAGGGTTGGAAGTGAGCAATCTATTGAGTTTTTTCGAGATCGATGGGTGCCAAAGCCTTTTACTTTAAACCAATGATCAATGAAGGCTTGTCGATGAATGCAAAAGTTTCAGATTTGTTAACCCCAACTGGTGAATGGAATGTCTTTTGCTTGATCAAATATTTTGAGATGAGGATATTAAAGCGGTTACTACTATGGGAGCAATTTTCGTCCCACGGGAATATTTGTCTAAGATCCCTCCTTCCTCTTTGTCGTCTCTTTCTCTCTGCAAAATAAATCGGAATGAGAGGACCACACCCGAGGGGTGTTGGCCAAAAGCCCTCTGATGCCTAAGTTAGTTCAATTGATTCGTAGAGAAAACAATAGCTAAAAAAGGTACAAAAATATATGTATGGTGTAAACTGGGTGGCCATAGCCGTGTGTGAGAGAGAGAGAATTATGACGGCTAGGGTTTGTGAGAGGGAATTTTTGCAAAGTTTTATAGAGGAATTTAGACAGACCTCAACTCTTGTGCGTAGCCATATATTTATAGGGGCCTCAGAGGCTAGGATTTCAGAAGAATAATTCCACATATAAAAAAGAATTATTCTTCCTTAATTTGGCGAGATTGGTGTAATTAGGGATTTGATTTAAATCAAATCCCTAATTAAGGTAAGAATCAAACAAATCCCAATGAAATCAGGTAACTCTCAATTAGGTCAAATAATTCCCAAATTAATTGGCTTAATTATTTAACCTAGAACTTGAGATATTTTGCTTCCACAAATGCCCCCTAGCTTTTGCATGGCACGTGGTGGCATGTAGAAAATGTGGATTGACTGTTGGGCTGTCCAGTTGTAACTAGGTTTCCTTCTTGAATTTGGGCTCCTGCTCAAAGGAGATAAATATGACTTTACATAATTTAAAACTAAAAATAGGGTTAAAATTAATACAAAATTAGAAAATATCGAAAAAAGAAAAAGAAAAAATCCTTAGACCCAAACCCAGTGCCCCCTCCTCCTGATCTCTTCTCCCTAGACCAATTTTTGAATGATAGAGAGTTGAGGGACCATTTGAGTGAATAATTTACTTGAGGGACCAAAATGCAACTTGGGTATAAATTTGAGTAAATAACCCTTATTTGTTTTGTTAAGTAGCTCTTCTTTTTTTCTTCCAAAAAAAAAAAGTAGCTCTTCTTTTCTTGAAGCCAATTAAAAGGCGGTTTTTGACAAAAAATAAAAATAAAAAGGCGGGCTTGTCTTTCAATTTCGGCAAATAGAAAGAAAAAAAAAACCACTGAGCTCGCTAGGTTTTCAAAGTCTCTTCGACTAGAACTTCCGTCTGTGACGCGAAACCCATTGAATTTCGAAGCCATGGCGAGCACCAAAGTTCAGAGGATTATGACCCAACCCATTGTACGTGCCCTTCTTCATCTTCCTAGTCTTTGTTTTGTTTAGCGTCTTTGTCAATTTTTTGATGATTCACTGACGAATTTCCTTCTTTTTTCTTTGGGTGTTTTTGCTGCAGAACTTGATTTTCAGGTTCCTTCAAAGTGTAAGTCATCCTTGTCACTCTATTTGGTTGATTTTGTCATCTGGGTTTGTTTCGGAAAGCTCCCATCGCGGGTGATTTTATTGTTGGGGTTTTGAATTTTGAATTTTTTGGAAAATTTTTGTTACAGAAAGCCCGCATTCAGATTTGGCTCTTTGAGCAAAAGGACCAGAGGATTGAAGGCCGAATCATTGTAAGTTTGTTTTCTCCTTTATTTCCCAACCAATTTTTATTAGGCCACTAGGGTTTTAGAGTTATTTTTGTACATGTTGCTAGATGCTTATTAGCAAAAATTGAGTTTTATTTTTAAAATTTGTTATCTTTTCTTCATATTGATAATAATTTTTTTCTAAGTGATCTAACCAAATTGGGAATTAAATTTCTACTTTCCGCATATGATTGAGCTTAAACGAATTTTGATAGAAGTAGTGCTCAATTTAACTGTTCTACTGAGTGATACCGAATGCTGATGTATTTATTCTCCCTTTGGCTTATGCTTTTGATTAAAAGTTCATGTTGTTCTTATCGTCTATTATGTTGTGTGATTGATGCTGTTATACATTGTTGGTTGTGGAGGTTACACAGTATTGGATAGCTTGTAGTTTTAGGCTTTTAGCTTTTATTCTGGTAGGTTCAAGAATTGGGGTTCTTTAGGCATCATATTAATGACATAATTGGAGGTGCATTGTGGAATGACTAATTATTTGGTAGATCTTAAGAATACCGCAGGGATTTTTTGGGAGTCATTTGTATTTGTCTAATTAGGGTTCAGAAGTATGACCTTCTGCTATGAATGATTAATTGTACTTGAGTGGAAAACCAGTTTTCCTCCTAAAGTAAGCAAAAGAAAGATGTGGAAGCTGTTGATCAGGGATATTATTAATTTTTCAGTATATTCTATTTATCTTCCAACAGTTAGTCTTCATCAGTTGGTAAAACATGTTTCCCCTGTTGAAACATGCCTCTACGCTGTTCTCGTATGGAGTGCTTATATGAAAGGGACTTTTGTCAAAACATGGAAGATTCAGTTCCAATTTTGTAACCATGCCCAAGATCAAATTATTGTCTACAAAGCGGTGGGTTCTAGATCATAAGAGGCTTAGTATAGGGAATAGATGTCAAAGCCTTGATGTCGTTTAGGGCTTTGGAACTTTTCCTTCTTTCCTTCTTCCCTTTTGCCCAATTCTCTAGAATCTCTACCAGCACTTAGGGTTGTATAAGGGCGCCTTGACTTCATTAAAATGGATAAATTGGTTGCAGAAAGGTATAGAATAGACAGAGGTGTATGCTAACAACATTTGTTTGTTACAAGTTGTTGCACATGGATTATAAAATTGAAGAATTTAAATTGCTCCCAATTGACAAAACTAATCATACTTGTCTTCAACTTGTGGGTCTAATATAATTGTTAAATGTTATGAATGTGTTCAAAGTTCAGTTTACATAGCTAGATGAAGATGTTAGTCATTGATGAGGATGGAAAAAAGGTAGAGAAGTAGAAAATGTAAGGAATAACGTAACCAGCAGGATATCCTGGATTTTTCAATTTACTTGTAGGTTTTGTTTTGTTTTTTTTTCTTTCTATGAAGGGCTTTCATATTGTCCAACTTTTTCTCTCAATGCATTTACAAACACACCACTTTATCTTTCCTTTTGTGGTGCCTTGTACCCACTGGCCTCAACCATATTATTCCTAATTTTCTTATGGTTGAGGATGTGTTGGCTCTGCTTGATTATCTCCATATTCCATATTTGTGCTATAATCTAGTTTGATATTTTATTTCTTCCATTTATTTAACAAATGTTTGTAAATAGTTCAGAAGCTGACATAGAAATGATGTAATTTGCATTCTGATATATGCCAACTTTCTCTTTCTCTTTTTCTGTCTCTATCTATTCCCCTTATTTATGTCAGCGTATATATTGTGTCTATATATCTGACCATAATGTCTTAATCTCATTGGTGGTGATATGGGTTTGATAGGGTTTTGATGAGTACATGAATTTGGTTCTGGATGAGGCCGAAGAAGTCAGCATCAAGAAAAACACCAGAAAGTCATTGGGTGAGTCTCCTTGTCTTTCGCCCTTCTGCTGCCCTAGGGCTGTGCAATCTTTAAATTGTTTCTGTTTTGTTTTAATTATTTCAGGAAGGATTCTTCTAAAAGGAGACAACATAACTCTGATGATGAACACGTAAGTCAATTGAAACTCTGTTTCTCGCTCTGCCTCTCAGTCTCTGTCTGTCTGTCTGTCTCTCTAACAATCTCTTTTGCAAATTCCAGGGGAAAATGATGGCCAATCTAGCAAATGCATGAACTAAGGCTACAGTGTGTTTTCATTGTGATGGAGGTTGAGCTCTTTAGATTTACTGCTTTTCTAAAACAAGCGTACGTTGGATGTCATTTATGAGTAGTGATATGTATTGACAACCTTAATTGCAAGTGGATATACTTTCACTGGTAGTACTTACACTGTATCTTGTTTTGTCATGCAGAATTCTTTATACTTTGTGTTTATATTTGATCCCTGTTGTTAGGCTTTCTACCAAAAAAACTAGTGTGTGGATTTCTTGGTGGTTTGTGTAATGCTTGTAAGTTTTTGTAGTTCAGTTCAACCATGTCAGATTGCCAACCATTTTTAATTTGGAAACAAACCGTTTGTCATCCCTGCTTATTAGACAAAGAAAATCAGAGATTCCTTTTGAATGAATCATTTGATTTCGTTCTCAATGTTCTCAATTTTCTTGTTTGCTTCGTGTTTTATGTCTTAGTTTCAAAAACAGGATGCTTTACAGAACTATTTAACTTTTATTGGTTGTCTTTTCAATCTTTTCTGTTTAAAGTTTGAGAATAACAGGGTAATAGACTAAACGCAATTCCTCTTGCGTATGGATGTATTTTATTTTAATTTCATTCTCAATTTGTTTTTCCTGAACAAAACAATTCAATATTAGGTTTCGTACTTGTCAGTTGACTGATTTAGGATGAGATAACAATTGGGCTTTTCTTGTACTCTTTGAGCGGTCTGATTTAGGAGACACCACACCACCATATGCCATGAACTTGAGACCTTTTTTGTATGAAACTTTTGTGAGAAGTTTGAAGTTTGAATCCCGTCTATCCATGAATTTGGGGCCTTTCGTTTATAATAATGTCGGGGTAAGGTTTCAAGTTTCTATCTCTCTGGTTTTATTTTTTTTTTTTTTTTTTTTTTATTTTGTTTGTGCATTCGAATTCAGCACCAATGTGGCATCAAAGCTCAAATACATAGCCAACCCTTGGAGTTGAATCACTGTTAATCATTGTGTAAATAAAGAGAGATGTGTTGTAGACAAGGGACGTGTATCTCAAGTGTTTAAGAGCATTTACACGTGTATTCGAGACCTTATGTTCTATTCTCTCTAGCAGCAATACCACTTTCCTTAGTATCGCTTGTATAAAAATTAAAACAAAGGGATTAAAAGAGAGAGAGAGAGAGAGAGAGAGAGAGAGAGAGAGAGAGAGGCGTCTTGTTTTTAGAGGTAACTGCTGAGTAATTTAACATGGTTGATGTTGTTGGGTGGAAAGCTTCCACAATGAAATTTCCCAGAAGGATTGAGGAAATCTGACTTGTATGGACTATCTGGTATTGGTTGATAAACGACAGCCACAAAACTTAATTAAAAGTCAAGTGTAGAAATCTAACCAACCTAAATTACTGGCTCAAATCCTCCTCATTTGGTATTGGTAGAAATTACAGCCACAACTTATTTTAATGTTAAATGTAAAAGTCTTACCAACCTAAATTACTGGCTCAAAATCCTCCTTGCAATTTCAGGAATTTTCTCAGTAACCAAACAAAAGCAAAAGCCACACAAAGTAAAAGAAAAGGACAGCAAATTGCTACCTCTCCTCTCGGGCACTAGGGTCTAATAGAACTATAGCAAAAGGGAGTGGAAGAGCTTTGTTGGGAATTGATACAAGTGAGCAGGGCCTGGGTGTGGGATAAAAACAACAGGTGGTAGGGCATATTTGGGCCATGGGCCTGGGTGCACCCGTGTTATATGGCTAGCCATTTGTGCCATGTGTCTACCCATCAGGAAGCAAAGTGCTCTGCACCCTTTTGTCTTTTTTGGTCACTAGTCCCTTACTGATTAATGACTCATCCTCCACAAAAATATATATCACATCTATCTGACCACTTCCTCCTCCCTTTCCCACCCTACGAATACAAACACAAATACAAATCAAATGGATTTCTAGCTTGCTGGCTTGGTCATTGTTGCTTGCCTTAATCATTCCACCATTCTTTTCTTGGGAAGAGGTGTGTTTCTTTGGAGATATATAGATTTTGGCACTCCAAAAATCACTTACTACACCACTCTCACATACGAAGAGTGCATATGGCGGTTTAATATTATTTTCAGAGTGCCAAGATGATCGCTCTATTTATTTTTTATAGCATGAAAATCTTTTGCCATCTATTTTTTCTTGAAGTCTAAGTAAATTCTAAATACAAACAATCAATTACCTGCAAGGCAAGCAAAGCCAATTTATTAACGAATTTCTTACTATCATTTATTCTACGTACTTTCAAATTGTGGTTTTGTAAGTTGCGTACAACTTCATTCATCTTCATTTCTGCTAGAAATGTAAGAAAATTCAATGTTAATATGTCTATAAAATAAAACAAATGCTAGTGAGATAAGACAGTGCAAAACATGTCTTGTTTTCCCACACGTTGGTTTGTGATTGATTGTATACAGCCGGAGTTTACCTCAGATATCGTACCACTCGATAAATATTGAGCTCTCTGATGATTTTCCTTGCTACCCCAAAAGAAAGCAAGATGAGACACCAGGATCTTAGAGGCTCCTAGACAAGACTTTACCATAGTGCTGCCACCTCATGCACATTTTGTTTCAGGGTTCTGATGCTTTCTTATCATCTAGAAAGCAAAAATGGGTAGAGTGATCTCTTACTTGTTCCTTGCGTACCTTTTGACTATGGCGGAAATGACTTGGCATAAATAATAATGTTTTTACTTTTCCTAGAAGTTTAAAAAACCAATCCTCTATTGGTTTTCCCTCAAAACAATTAAGAGTCACAAACACAAGGCATAGCTAGCCACTAATTAAATAAAACAATTTGTTAACGGGGTATTGTCCAGTGAAAAAGGGCCTCATACAAGAGGTGTTATATTCGATTCCTTACGACATCATTTGTGTGCGTGTGAGAAATTCCCCTTCCCTTAGTTAGATTAGATATAGATGTATTGAGAATTGAAAAAAAAAAAAAAAAAAAAAAAAAAAACAAAAAAAAAAAAAAAAATTCATCATTGACACGTAGATCTCACTTAGTAAATAGCCAATAGGAGTAAGAAATTTGATAGTCAAAAGAAGAAGACTTGGTATGAAGAGAATTTGAAATTAATAGGACCCCCATTTTTAACTAAGCAAAATTAGGAGATGGGATTGGGCTATGCCATTGTCATGTGAACTAAGAACATTATTTCAAGTCGATGTTGACATGGCATTACGTCGACGTAATATGCTCCAAATGATTCTTGGACGAACTTATAAAGCACGGGAGCCCACCATTATCATGTGTATATGTAGTGCCCCTTAGTTGATTTTCACTAATGCTTGTTCTTATTGCACAGTTGAATTTCATCAAATCACTCTTCAAATTTGTCCACTAATTGGATATGATACACAGAAATCAACTTGGCAAGCAAATACACACAGTTAATTTATTTGTAACATCCATAACTTTAATAGTAGTCGAGTTACACACATGACGGTTAGAATTTGAGTCTTACAGTGCACTTGGGGACATCACAGTTAGAATTTAATGACAAAGGCCTACGGAAGCTTGGGATAGACGAGGATGAAAGAGTTTTCCCCTTCTTTGCTTCAAATTATCATTTTCATTATTTCTTTTTAGTTTTCCCCTGGTTCTGATACCATATTAAATTTCACAGAGACGGGCTAGCGATCCATTACTAGCAACACCGATATTGCTCTCAACTTAACCACCTAAAAAACCCAGTAAGTGTGGGATTTTATCACAAAAGGTCTCGGTGTTATTAGTAATGAAACAATTCATTATATATTTTATTTTATTTAGTCAAGGTTCTTATGTGGAACTTATATTCTTCACCAGTTGGTTTGTCCACCCTATTAATTTAAGGGTGATCCTATGAGTCTATAAATAGTACCTCTCTTCTCACCATTTCAATCATCCCTTATCATCTCTTCTTTCTCATTCCTCTCGAATTTTTCATTTTTATTTTTTGACGGTGGAGCTTTGGACTCATCATTTTGTGCAAATAGGTTTGAATCATACAACGATTCAGTTGGGTTGTTGTACCTGGACGGGACAACTCAAAAGATATACTGCTGCATTGGTTCATGGGCACTGCCAAACAACAGTGGGCTTGAATCTCCTTACAAAGAGCGAGAAATCCAGGTCTCAACCTAATTATCTACGTGATTCTTGGAAGAAAATATAAGTATGTAATTTCCTCAACAACATATATATATATATATATATATATATATAATACGTGCAAACACTATTTTCTTTACAACCAAAGACATTACAGAAAAAGATGATTTGCCGTGTACGGTTGTACCGTAGTTGTTGTTGGACCCTGCTTCAGCTTTACACTGTTGATTTGTGTGCCTTGCTTGGTTTATTTGAGGGAGATTGAGCCAAAATACCGCAACTCCTGTTGCCGCTTTTAGAGGGTCAAAAAGCTTATGGGAAAATCAGTAGCTAGGGCCATTTGGACCACATCATAATCTTACATGACCAAGATGATGAGCTGGTGGTGTCAGATACCTGCAACCAGGTAGAAGCAAAAGCTGGCCTCATCGTTCAAATGCCATCTCTCTTATAATGCACTTCCTTTACATGAGAGAGAATCATGGATGTTGTTTTCAAAACTCTGTTTTCACTTGAAACTGGGCCAAGTTACTCTGTTGGCCTCAAATGATATATTTTGGCTTATGAAGGTGCTCTTGCTTTTATTTATTTATTTATTTATTATTATTATTTTAACTCTTTAACCCCTCAATCATTGAATTCTGTAGTTGTGATAAAATCATACGATGTTGGGATTTGCACGTAGTTAAATTTATAATAATATCGATATTGATAATAGCAGATCACTGATACGTTTGTTTCTCTGAAATCTGAAAATTCTTCGTGATGAGACGTTTTAAATTTAATCTTTATCAATTGTTGGACTTCATGACAATATAATCCAACCGCATGCAAAAACACCTGCTCCACTTAGCTTGGATAGGAAATTAATTAGCTAATAAAAAACTTGTTGCCACTTTAAATATTTATAATGCCTACAATTATTGTACTTCTTAAAAGAGACAGCTTTGTCATCTTATGAGTCCCTTTAAAGGGTTTGTAATTGAATTTCTTATCTTTCTATTTCATGGGATTATTTTAATCACCAATAACTTAGTTTTTAGTGGTTCCTATAGTGTGTTATTAGTATGTAAGTTCATTTGTATGATGTTAAGAATTTGTCTATTACATTTTCCATACAGTATATAATAGGATCAGGATCGGAAGACACACGAAAAATTACATTTTTAATATATATATATATTTTTTGAAAACTTAATTTGGCTCAGCTTTAGGCATTTAGCATTATCTATATGTGTGTGTCCATTCTTATGGATTAGTTTTGTATTGCTATTTATGCTTCCTTCACTTATTTATGTATTTTAGGATCAGTAGGATTCCCTATATATATATATATATATATATATACGGAAACTTGAGCTCAAGTTATGCAATGTCATATGTGTCTTTTATGTATGTCACTTTAGTTATGCATCTAATTATAATATTGAATATTTTAAGTAATCATTATTAATCTATAGAAAAGAAGCTCTACGACAAAGATCCAAATAATTTTTTTTTAAAGGTACACTTGATGATGTTTCCATTCTAGTTTTTATTATTATCCAAGGAAGAGAATATAAACACCATATCCCTCATATATAGCTAGTTACTATAGGAAAAGAGAGCACTTTTGCTCACTACTCTTAATTGGTGGTGAACATTATCGTTATATTACCAGTCATTAAATAAGTTTAATTTTGAGATTCGTGTAGCAAGTAGATTAAACCTTACTCATCTAACAATAATTAATGTGCTCATCTCCAATTCCGAATACACTGGCAGAACTAGCATGAGCGCTAGGCGGCTAGGCCTAGCTAGGCATAAAACTATGTTTTCAAGCATACCCTTTCTTCTAGTAGATCCTCATGATCAAGCACCTACCTACTCGCGTCGCGGGTTAGCTATGAGTAATGTGGAGAGAAGCCAAACCAGTTATTGTGACTATAGATTCCGACATTTTTCCACTCACTTTTAATTTATAGGTGCATGGCCCCTAATCCTCTGGCTGGCTTGATTAATTATAAGTAGTGCATAGCCTTTGATTAAAATTTAGAGGGAAGTACGTAATTATATTCCTTACAATTTGATTAATTATAATATATCCTAAGCAAGAAAATAAAATAAAATAAAATCACGGTGGTGGAAATCCCACTTCTTCAATCAAGTATTAAATTTATTACCAACAAAGTCCCAAACATCGACACGTAAAATGGAATTAATTCTCATACTTAATTTTAAGAGATTATTCCATCAATGTCATGAGCCATGACTGTTGGATTCGATCCCAAAAAGAAAGAAAAGAAAGAAAAAAAAAGACTTAAAGAAACAAGTGTAACTTTCATTTAAAGCTTATCCCCATGCCAACGTGAGCTGACAAGAAGATTATATACGCTACTCAACCAACGTGGAACTTTCTGAGACAAAAGCTAGATAGATAGTACCAATTAGAGAGCTTTGCTTAATCATTTTCACTGCTTCAAACTTTACTTAAAATTGATTGATGAACTCAGATTAATCTGAATCTCCTGTTGGCACTCAATGATTGGATCTTTGATATATACACCTCTCAACATAATGAATAATTCCCTTCTCCAAACTTTTCCAATTGAAAATGATTGCTCTGATCAATATATTCTGGTTTATGCTTAAAGCCTCTTTATGACAAACTCCAATTTTCTCCTCTAAGAGTTTATACTTTCCAGACATGTTAAACCCTCAAACATCAATGAGCAGTTGACATATATTCTCTTTAATTTTCTGCCAGATATGGTGTTTCTTTGGTCAAATTGTTGAATTTCGGAAAAACGGGGCAGCAGCCCACTACAAATAAAATCGATATTGTTCCCAACTTAACCACTTATAAAGCCCAGTAGGTGGGGTTTTATCACAAAAAAATCTTAAGTGTTATTAGGAGTGGAACCACTTATTATAAGTTGTAATTAATTTATATAGTCAAGTTTCCGATGTGAGACTTTATATTCTTCAACATGCCCATTCACGTAGGACCATCATATAGTGAGCCACACGTGGTGCCAAATCCACATCGGAGTTAATCATCTGGATATGTACGTAACTATTTCTTTACAAAGATATGATATTTACAAGATTAATTTTAAACGAAAGAATTCATCAACGTAACTATTTCACCACAATGATGAGTCATAATTAGATATCGAACTCAACTCAAATATATATATATATATATATATATATAATTCTCGTATTCATATGCTATTTCTCCATTTTCTTATTATTTAATGATAATTTGTATGTTGATGATGATTTTGTTAATTGATGATGAATTATTTGTAAAGTTTAGATTAGTTTTAATTATAAGTTCTGCTATCTAGCATCAATACATTGTCCAAAAAAAATCTTAGTATGTTCACTTATAATTTTCGCATAGGCACCAAAATCTTAGAAACGACCATGCTAAACTCCAATAGAGCAAATGATCATTAACTTAAACTCTAAATCTTAAATGATTGACAAACTTAAAACCCTAAAAACGACGCTGTTCTGGTTATAAATACAATGCCAACTTAAAGGAGGAAACATACAGCACAAGAAGAAGTGGGAAACATATGCCATTAACACACCACACAAGAATTCACACAAGATAAAAGGAACACAAGTTTAACCTATTAGAAGAAAGAGAGAGATACGTACGTTTAATATACTTTAACAAAATTTTCCCAATATTAATAAAGATGGTATGGCCCAACCACAACATATATATGGATGATGATCACTACTTCTGGAGTGGGATTTGGTTTGGATTTGTTCCTCCTAATTATTTCTTATTAACCCCTTTATTGTAACCAGGTAATAAGATAAGATTTAATCCTAGTGGAAGAGACTAAGAATTGCAATAATAGAATTGTAAGCAATGAATAAAGTTGAACGTGTCATCTAGGGTGGAATATCCTATTGTCCTTGACGTGTACGTTGGGTGGTGGAAGGTGACGATGGAAGGGTAGTGGGACCCTCATCACTCATTCTGAAGTAAAAACTTTCTTGTAACAGGGATAATACTATTTTGTTATCTCCGACCAATAACACAATAACACGTAAAAAAATTAGCCCACATATCATTGCATTGGGAGCCCATGAGTATTTATCTACTAATTAGTAAAATCCAAGTCATGGCTGAAATTCTTTGTATGCAAGTTGAACTTGGGCAAATGATGTTCCTGTTAAGATGAAGTTCTCAAACATTTTCCCTCTCACAAAAATTTCTCTCTAACGCATTTTGTCAAATATATTGAGGGCAGCTCTTAAGGAAGAAATTGGCAATTAAATGGCAATCACCTCGAATCTAATGGAGTTAGTGAGTACTATCGAGCCCTTTTAGCAACCATCAATCAGATGTTGATCATGTGATTAGTTATCGTGAAGAGTACGTTGTTCAAAAATTTCTTAAATTGCACGGAGGATAAGGATAATGTCTGTGTGTAGAATTCACGTAACCACAACCTTTAGCTTTTGGGTAGCACTAATGCAATTGCCTGTTTGCAAACAAAAAGACTCGCCACTAGAAGGCAAAACATAAAATAGTGGGGGGAAGGAAGAGTTTGGAGAACCCAGTTTCTTGTTGGGTCCCAGAGTCCATCCACCCTCTCCCTTTTATTTGATCAGTTGTTTATATAGGCTAAGAAAACCAATTGAGTCATGCTGATGTTCTTCACCATATATACATACACATTACATATAGGCTAAGAAAAATCAGCAAACAACATCCATATACGCAAATCATTTGTGTCATCTTTTTGTTTATGCATCTTCTTGAAACCTACACAAGAATATGCAAATGACAGAAGAAAACAATTGTCATTTTCTGATGCTTTAACTTAAAAAGTCACAAAAAAGACACAGAAATAAAGAAGGGTGGGAAGTGCCAATTGCGTGTGAGCAATTACTGGAATCAAATTAAAAGTTGCATGAGCCAAAAACCGTTTTCTAGGTTTATTACAATTATTTATCCATTTTTTTAAAAAAGGCAACAGTTTATTGTTTTTTTCTGCATTGTTTTGGTGCACTGCCCCCCCATTGCTAAAGCTGGCTTTTCCTTTTTCTTGCATTTTCGTTTTCCTTGCTCTCCCCGGCCAAAAGTATATAGGCTATAGGCTATAGCTTGGGTCGCTCCTAAACTGGCCCCTCCCTTTTTCTCTTTTCTTTTGGAACCCCTTGAAACTGTTTCAATGCCCTTATTATGGAAAATTAAAGTATACATGTTAAGATGGATATGTGAGTTATTTTCTGGTTCTACATGAGTATATATATATCTCATGGTTTCATATGCATGCGCCGCATATAGTTTGTATGGTGTAGATCAAATCTTTAAGGATGAATCAAAGGAGGAACATCTCTCTCTCTCTCTCTCTCTCTCTCTCTCTCTCTCAAAGGCCCAGTGGGACCAAGCTGTTGGATGGTCTCTGATGTCATGATGTGGTCCTACGCACTCACTAAAATAACAACTACCATGATGCCTGAATTCTAGAAATATTGGGTGGCTACCTATCCAAATCATCTTATTTATTGCAATTCATGCCTTCATTGTGCGATTCTATGTAGAAAATAACCATTTTCTCTCTAGACATTGTGGTTCTGTCAAGACCCAATATCACATATTAGAAAAATAGTACATCTGTATATTATATGAGCTCTTGGCACCCTTTCTTTACAAACCGGTTTTTAACCGACTTGAGCCCTTATTTAATCTCTGTCTAAAGTTTTTAAGTTTAAGATGCATGCTTACTTATATGTAAAATAAGGAATGTTCATATCCGCTAGGAGGAATAGGTTGATCGTATCACTGGTTTTTAGATATTTGATTAAAGATTTTAAAGTGAAACTCAGGTATCAATGATTTCTTGTGTCTAATTAAACATGAGAGAAGTTAAAAAATTATTCAATTTTTTTCTAATTTCCATTAAAACTTGTTCTAGCCAGCCAGATCCGACTGGCAATTATGTTCATCTACTTCATTTGTAGGGTCCTCCTCCTCGTCAGGTGGTTATAGTCGATAAAACATTCCTAAAACATATGATCACATACATCATCTCGTCACCCAACTTGATTCACATTATGACAAAGCCCCATGATGAAATGAAAGAAGCGGTTTTCTCATAATATCCCTCGGGTTCTGTAATAAAATATTCCTATTATTTTCGTCCAACTTGGGTCTTCCATGCGTTACACTCACACAACAGTACACTCCCATCAAACAAGTTACAAAAGCCCTACCTGCCTCAATCTACAAATGTAACTGCCGCGCTGCTTTTTCACATTTCTCGATAAAATGTTAGGGACAATCGCTCGCGCGTATAATTTATTACTACTTACTATTTACACATAGGGAGTTTCTCCATACATTAACGACTCACAATGACTCGTCCCGGTGTTACATGTATAATTTCTAAGGTGGTGATTTCGTGTAAGGTGTACCATTATTGTACGGTAGGATAACACATTTGTTTGTTCCTCAGCAAAAATAGATTATTTTTTATTTTCTTTTCGTTTCTTTGTTTCCAAACGTCCCATGATTCCATTCTCTGATGAAAAAGAAAATTTGGTACAAATACCAAGCCTGCCCCTGAGTGCGTTTTTACTGTGCTCATAGATAGATGAATGAAATATCCCAACAAAGAACAAAGAGGGACCCACATGTGCCCCACTCTCCTCATGCAAAATGACGACATTAATCACCACCCAAAACTAATTTTTAAAAAACTAAAACTAAAAATTGCCACAAATTAAACCACCCTCTCTTGTCTATATATAACACCCCACCCCATCCCCCACTTCTCAACCCACAACATCATCTACTCTCTCTCTCTCTCTCTCTCTCTCTCGCTTCATTTGCTTCTCTTCTTAACATTTTTAGCTCTTCAGACCAAAGCCAAAAGAAAAGAAAAACACATTTTAGCTCAAAATTAAGCTCATCAAACACACATTGAACTAAAAAATGGCAGGGAGAGAGCCTTTTAACGTAACAGCCAGGGCACCGGCGGTGACATCACAGCGGTCACCATGGCATTCCCCGGTGCCCTACTTGTTCGGCGGCCTGGCAGCCATGCTGGGCCTAATCGCTTTCGCGCTTCTCATCTTAGCCTGCTCTTACTGGAAGCTCTCCGGCTACCTCGAGAGCGGTGAAAACGGCGCCGGATCGGAGCCGGACCTGGAGGCCGGAGAAGGCGGCAAAGGCGACGAGACGGCCCAGAAGGCCCCGCCTGTGTTCGAGGAGAAAATCTTGGTAATCATGGCTGGTGACGCCAAGCCAACTTTCTTGGCCACGCCCATGTCAAGTAGGTCTTCTTCTTTCGGCGACAATAGCAGCAATAGCAGCAGCAGCAGCAGCTGCAGCTGCAGCGAAAGGTCTGAGAAGTCGGTGGAAATGAGTGAGGTTGGGAAGCAAGAAAACGGCCATGATCATCAGGTACAGGCTAGTGAGAGCAGAGGGAATGGCCATGAGGCCTCAGATCAGTCGGATCAGAGACCCGTTAATTAATTAATTAGTTCTGTTAATTAATTAATGTTTGTGGGTTTTGGGTCATTTTAGGTGTGGGGGGTTTTGTTTTGTTTTGTTTTGTTTTGTTTTTTTTTCTTAATTTTTTCTTCACGGGAGCTGTATATTTATTTGAGATGAAATGGAAGAATTTCCTTTTCTCCTTATAACTTTGCCTTTTCTTTTCTCAGCTTGCACTTTAAATTCAGTATTTTTTTTTATAGTTGTTTTTGAAGCACCCACAGATTTCAAAAACAATGCAACACCACAAATTAAAAGTGGGAATAACATTGGCCTTTTTGTTCTTGTTTTTCGCGTTGGTTAATTGTTTTGAAGCTGGTTTTTGACAAACCCAGAAACCAGTTATGAGAATTAAAAGAAAAAAAGAAAAAAATATATATATGCAGATGTATGTGTGTGGAATTTGGTGTGCGGAGAAGAAGAATTAAGGGCAACGTGGTGGGCTGAAATGGTTTGTGCCATGGAAGAGAAAGGCACGTGTAAGGGCTATGCAGATGTATGTAGGTCTCTGCGTCAGGTTGCTGCTTGCAAATGCCCGATGAGATTTTCTTATTTTTGTTAAAATTCTTTCTATTTTAATTTTTGATGCCCCTTGTTGCCACAACGTTTTATGCAATATATTATACATATGGAAGGAAATTAATAAACATGGTCTAATTAGATGTACCAGCTTAATTAAATATTGATTTGTTTGGTCCACATGAAATGCTATATGATTTGGTTCGTGGGCCACTTCAATATTATGAACATTTTTTTTCTTTTCATTTTTCTGATTTTTCTTTGTAAGGGTACATTTGTTATGTTATTATTTGTGTAGGTGGTGAGGCAAAATAAAGTTAAATTGTGTGTTGTGAGTGGAATTCAGTGTAATGAGCATTAGTTGAGCATTCTGTGTTGTAGGGTTACAAAATATACATATAGTATTTAGCAAAGGAAAATACTTCCTTTTTAACATTTAGTATTTAGCATTTAGTAAGTAGAAGCTCTTACATTCTTGCTAATAGTAGTACGACATGTGTGTAAAAGTTTTTTTGTTTTTTTTTGTTTTTGTGTGTGTGTTTTTTATGAATTATTTTTGCATATGTGTCAAAATATAATTAGCAGAAAGAAAGAGTATTCCCTTACACGAAAGGAGGCAAGCAGTATCCTTTAACAAATGCAAAATACAGTTAGTCGTATAGTTGTGCTATGCTTCTTGCTCCTACAAAAGTATTGGGTGGTCTAGTTGTTTGGTGGATATACATACAAATGGATATGGAAAATAATGGCAAGCAACAATTATTGGAAATGTTGGTCATATATGCGTTCAATAGTAAGCCACTAAAAAATACCTTTCTAAATTAAATAGTTGCTTGAATTTCATAAAGGGCACTGCTAAAATTGGGTTCAAGGGTAAGCCAAGCCTCCACCCAAATGAATCGTTTGAAATATTTGGTGTAGGTTAATTGAATTTCAAAGCAATTTAAACTATTTTTCCTTTTTGAATTAAGTGATATTGTAAACTCTAATGTACGAAAATAGGGATCAAACTTCAGTGCTGGAGGACGGACACACCATCTTCACCAACTGATCTAATGTGCAGAGATAGAAATTAAACTACAATTCATATACGTATTGAGATGGATAATATTTGGAAGATAGCTAGGCGTAATAGTGATCACTGAAAATCAAAATATCAGTTGTAAATCTATTAGACCTTAAAAAGGCAAGAAAGAGAAAAAGAGGGAGAGATGCGGCAGGCAGGAAATGCTTTGGGCACAGACTTTTCTTTCTTTCTAAAAGCATAAATGATAAAACTTGTACGAGCATTAAGAAAGAATATATAGCTAAAAAATATGAAGAACCTGGTACGACCTTTGGAATAGTATAGTGTACTAAACTCAAAGTCTCTTCTCCTTTCATGGAAAAACTCAATGAGTGACAAGTGTCTGTAAATGCCTGAATTCTCTCAATTTTTTTCACCTTTGGGTTTTGCCAAAGTTAAATAGATTGACAGAAGATGCTATAGCTATTTGATTTTATATTCTTTCTTTAGCCTTTTTTCTTGCATGTGCAATTCTCGTCTTCCCTCCCTACAAATCAAGCGTGGCTAGCTAAATTCTGACACAGAGAATATTTCCTTTAAAAAGGTCATTTTTTTTTTTTTTTTGCACAAGTCTTCTGTTCTTGCAGGTGCAAATTTGGAGGAAGAAAATCAGAGAATTTTTTTTTTGGTTAGCATTTATATCATTCACTACACACACTCAAAAGCATCATCCTTATCCTTCGATTTTAAACCTTTTGTTTCGAATCTTGACAAATTAGTGCATTTATAAGCGAGAGAACTATCATTATGGGCAGTTGTACTAATTTAAACTTAGTGGCATGATTGAAAGGACAATTAGTGCTCATCACTTTACGTTTCATTGGATAAAAAGGTATGAGAAATGCATAGAAAACTAAGCTTCTATTCGGCATGAGGTCACTGAACATGTTTCATTGGATCAATCAGTATATGAAGCAGCAATATCTTCTACCAATTTCGATGCTTTGCTTTTTTTGGAAACAAATTAGAATATGTGGCTAGCTATTTTCATTAAAGTGTGACATTGTTAATTACCAAATCCAAAGAAATATATGCTTCAACAGTTGTAAGCGTGAAAGCTAGTAAGATATAGTGCTATTACATCAAACAATATCCACTAGGGTTTTAGGCAAGCCTTCCTCATTTCCACTTGTTTTAGTTACTTCAAATCTGGACAAGCGAAGCCGGCCAAGAGACAGTGCAAATCTTATCTCCTTTTGGTGCAATAAGCCATACGTAATACGTCCGTGAGAGAAAAATAAAAACTTCATGTAATAAAGTCTGAAAGTCGGTAAACTCCAAGGCAATAAAGTGAAATTGACTGTATAAAAAAATTGAAAGTGTACAATTGATAGTGTAAAACGGAAACAAGTAGATGGACAAAACTTCTCAAGTCCTGAAGGGGCCCAAGAGAGATATTGTGTCGGCTAAGATATATGGCTCACTCGTGCTAAGCAACCTTAAGAAGTTGAAGACCATGCCGTAAGCCCACTCATTGTTTGAGGGGACATAAAGTTTTTTATGAAGGGGGGTGGAGTCGAAATGTTTTATCGTTAGGGCCATTATGTAATTGTCTTAGAGCATCCACAATAGGCTCCATAAAACCGCATCCTTAGACAAATTTTAGGGAGGAATCGTAAAAATGCAACTCCAACCACACTTCCTATCCACCTCCTAAAATAGGGAGTTCTCTAGGAGCTCCTAAATCTGAGGAAAGATAAAGGACTCTTAGTGGCTCCCTATAATTTAATGATGCTTTATTTAATGAGTATTTCAAACCTTTATTTAATGCTAACTATTTTTTATTTTATTTTATAATAAAGATGGACCAATCAAAAAAGAGTTGACTCTCCAAATTAGGGAGTATGGTTGAAGTTGAAATTTTTTAGAGAGCTCCTAAAATAGCTTTCTTATATTTTTAGCCAAATTTTAGCTAAGAAATATAAAGCATCATTGTGGATGCTCTTAGTATTTTCAATATACTACGAAGTTTTAAATTTGGATGGCCAAAAATTTAGATGTATTCAATTAAAACATTAACTTCATTCAAATTTAGATGTATTCAATCATGATTTTAAAATATTTTATAAAAGTTTGGGTGTATTAAAAAACTCATTGATTTTAAAGGAAATACAAAAAAATATTCTAGACTAATTTTAGGTCATGACAAATCTTTTCTTCTCCCCAGAGATTTTGATACATATATCAATTTTATTCTCAAGACATGATTTCACCACCTTTATTGTCACCCCCACCACCATCACTTCCACCAACCCCAGCAGCACCACCACCTTGAGCGCCATTAGCGCCACCAGCACCACTGCCACCGCCACGACCTCCACCACCTCCACAGTTAGCACCACCACCCATACGGCCACCTCAACTACCACCACCACCACTGCCACCCCCACCACCATCACCACCACTGCCATCTTCACCTCCACCACCGTCGTTGCCGCTGCCACCACCACTTGACATGGCTCTAAAGTAACCCAAGCATGGCTTCCTTCAACAAGTTGGTTGAGGAGAGACTCACGGTTCAAATCGCATTTAATGCAATTGCTCAACCTTTCTTTTGCCACCTCACTTCAGTTGTTCAAGTCAAATTCAAGTTTTAATTTGGGTAGTCGCGCCATTAGCCGAGTAAAAGCATTTTTGAAATATAAACAGCTTTATTTGGAAAGTTAGAAATATTTGGCTTGCTTGACCTTGGGCTTATATCTTTGAGTATTTAATTTTACGAATTTGAGCAATACCTAAATGGGTTTTTTTCCATTTTAGGTCCAAACAATTTTTAATACATGGGATATTAGAGGAAGGGGATTCGAACACAACATCTCGGATGCAAGGTAACTGCTCTTAACCACTTGAGCTACCAGTCCCTTCCAAAATCCCTTACGAAGCCAACCTATGTGATGTTGAACTTGAACAAATGCCTCTTTCTACATGGCACACTTGGCCTCACTATAAGTTTTCCACGCAGCTGAAGTTAAGTGACTGGAGAGCAATTTGCTTTCACCCTTTGACATGTAGCTCTTTGGCTGATGTCCTTGTATTGTAGGCCAAGAAAATGGGATTGAAACACCACTCACATTGTTTCACACTTTAAGTGCTGGAAATCATGTTTATACTCGCTCCCCTGGCTGCCCTACTAAAAAATTGATCAAACACTAGTTGTAGACCTCATGATCTCACTAACCCATGTTTGGACATACTAAAATTATTTGATTGTGGTAGATGGAGGTCTCTGATAAATCAATTTTTGGGTTTTCTTGTGGCTGTAAATGTTTTCTTCCTGTTTGAAAAAGAAAATTTTGTGGATTCATAGAGGATGGCTCCAATAATTGCCACTTGCTTTACCTCTGGCATGTCAAATCATGACATTCCAATTTGAATAATGAAAGATGTGCGCAAGTGAATGTTTGTTCTTTACTTCCACAAAAGGTTTGAAAATTACTACTCAATGTTCATATATATATGTGCATATGGCTCGATAGGGACCCTGTCGAACAACTGCTTAACCCTACCCTAGCCCTACATGGTAATTACAATGAAAGGTTAGTTGTTTTTAATGGAATCGATTTTTATGGATAAAACCAAGAAAAGAGCATTGGGGAAAAATATATTACGAACGTTTTTATGGTCAACTTTTGATGAAATATCAGTAGGAGTAGTGATATTTAGAAGCTCACGTTCTAAGGTCAGTTTATTATGGATGCAAAGAATGTTTGGAAATTTTGATCGACTACAGTCATAAGACTAAATCTAAGGGATGTTGAATGAGGAAATAACGGTAGAGGTGAATGATTTTTCAGTTTGGGAGATTATGAGGTATAAGCTTTTTTTTATCAATACTGTGCTAATATCCTACCATTTTATAGGGATTAGATAGGATAAATTTCTTCATGAGTAATCCATCTTCTACCTTGAACTTGGTCGAAATTTTAATTTTTTCATTTCATCCTTTAACATGCTTGAAGTTATCATATCCTATCCAATCCTAAGCACCAAATGAGCCTCATAAGAATTTGCCTTTCTTTCGTATTCAGTTGGAATGGAGTTGGGAGTGGGCTTGGCATTGGATCATGCCTTAGTCTTTGACGCCTTGGGGCTTGTTACAAATTACGTAATGGGCCATATAACAACACAAATTCGAACAAGGCATATGGGCTGGGCTTTTGTCCACTTTTAATATTAGACCAGGCTTATCTTATGCTGCACATACTTATGAACAAGATCCAAATGGAAAATTCATTATGAATTGGCATATTCCAATACATTATGGAAAATAAAATCCAAGATCTTTCCATCTTGTTAGCTTGGGAATGGGATTACGTGGAGGTGATAGTCAGTAAGATCCAAATGGAAAATGATGGCAACATCAGTGTTCTCGAATCCATCCATGTACAAAAGAATACATCTAAAACAAAATCTAATTACCGAAGTCAAAAGAAAACGAAGTGAGATAGAGGAAGCTCCAATATTCGATCATTGATTGATTTATAATTAACTTCATCAAACAAATGCCATGCATAATACTCAACGTACCACACTTGAAAAGGACCGAACAAATTTTTGGACCTCTCACTTGGAATGTCGTTTACTGCTCAAAATTTTATTTTAATTTTAATTTCAAATTATCAATTCGAACATTTAATAATTGGTGTGGGTCCATCTTTCATCACCATGCTTGTTATTGGTCCATCTGGCATGATGCCCTTGGTCCCAATAATTTCATATTTTAAGAGAAGGCAATCTGATTTGTTTAATATAACAACGGTTTTTATTTATTTATAGCTTGACTTTGAATTTGTGACTCTTTCAATTGAGGAAATAGGGTTTCCTAAAACCTATTAGGAAAACTATGGGTACAACAAAGAAAGAGTGACACACATAAAACAATACACATTCAACCAATATTTCAAGAATCTACCTCTAACTTTAACTTGGCTTTCATTTATACCTTTTTGGTTGGTAGAATGGTTAGACCCAATATGGATGTGATGACTCTGTCCGACCATACATGAGTGTAGAATTTGAACACATGATGTCTTCTAATAATATCGATACTAAATTATACTCCACCAAATGATGAATAAGTTGACGCAAATTAGGTATAGTTGAACCCATGAGATTTTGCTGATCCTTTCAAATACCTCATAAAGATGTATGGTACAAAATAAGTTAAAGAATTATTCAAGTAAAAAAATTTAAGCAAAAGTCAAGCAAACCCTTTTGAGATTTCATGATGTATCTGATTGCTTAGTCTTGAACTCTACATCTATATTTAACACATTAAATTCAAAGTCAAATGCAATATATAGAGGCACAGGATATTCTGGTAGAAAAATGAATATGCTAATCAATGTGAACATGAATGCAATTAATTACCTGATCAATGACGAGGCAATCAATGCCAATTGGAAATTTCACAATATATATAGGATTGTGAAAATGATTTTTCTTGATGCTAGGGTTGAAAGATATGTGATCCCTTTTCAAGACTTTATTTTGACCCTTCATTGTATGGAAGTCATCAGAAGGTAAAGATTGAGGGCATGTTTACGTAATTGGAATGTGAATGGGTAGAATAGGAGTCATTCTCATTCCGGAGGACTCCTTCGTTTATTTATACTGACGAAATGAATAGAAACGAGGGGCCCACAATAAATCTCATTCATGATCCCTGATATTGAAGAGATTTGATTTCGGAGAGGGGAGGTGGGATTGGAGAAGGGTGAAAGGGAATCAAGTTTTATATGCAAAAAATCCCCTTTTTTTTTTTTTTTTTTTTTTTTTTTATTTTAAAAGTTGTAGTAGTCTTTTGGTAAAAATACGTATTTTGTTTAAGGGCATTTTCGTAATCAAAATGTTTTTCATTCCGATTCTGATCACCCTCCTCGCTGATTAAGAAAGAAAATAACCTAAACGAGAGGAAGTATGCCATTACCTTAGGACTGAGGGTGCAGACATGAAGTTTGAGTTAATTTCAAAGCTAGTGTTGTTGCCAAAGAGCAACATGAATGATTTTCTGATGACGGACCATCCCACCAATACTCGGTAATTCACAGCTTGGTATGAGAGATATTATTGTCGTGGAGTTCAGATATTATTTTAGTACATGATGCTATATTATATTAATTAATTTCTAAGTAGCAAAAGAAATTTTAATTTAATTATCATGGTCTCCCTCTTAGTTACAGCCGTTCAAGCAACTTCATATTCAAGACATGCCGGCCAAGGTCGGCTCTTACATCACATCTAAATCATATATGGCCAGAACACAACTGATTTGGTTAATTTAAGAGAAAATAAAGACTTATCAATTTCATCATTTGCATGCATAAGCTAGCTTAATATAATTAGCTCTCAATATTCGAAGAACTTATCCCAAGTGCCATGGGATCTTTCTTGAGTGCTTGCTGTAGTTCAGAGAAGGTAGATGAAGAAGGGTATGTTTAATATTTTATTTTTCTTCTTCTTCTCTACCTAAATGTCAATTCCAAATTAAACTAGGTAATTAATTATTTATGTAAACTCCTAATAACTCCAGCTAGCATGATTTAGCTTGGATTGATTGTTTTTGTTTTGTTAAAAGAAATTAAGTGTTGCTTGCTTGCTTTTAATTCTTAGGGCTACTCGTGAAATTGGTGGAGGTCACGCGTCATGGAGAATATTTTCGTACAAGGAATTGCAGACGGCTACCAATGGTTTTAGTGATGACAATCTGCTTGGAGAAGGAGGGTTTGGAAGTGTCTATTGGGGCAAAACCAGTGATGGTCTGCAGGTATAATTTTGAAAAGAAAAAAAAAACTAATTAATATATACCCCATGTTGCTTAGCAATGGTTCTTTGTAACGTTATAATTGTTTGAGTATATATTTAAATTCAGATTGCTGTGAAGAAGTTGAAAGCAATGAATTCAAAAGCTGAAATGGAATTTGCAGTTGAGGTTGAAGTTCTTGGAAGGGTTAGGCACAAGAACTTGTTGGGTCTTAGGGGCTATTATGCTGGGGCTGATCAGCGGCTTATAGTGTATGATTACATGCCAAATCTTAGCTTACTTTCTCATCTGCATGGCCAATTTGCAAGTGAAGTTCAGCTGGATTGGAAAAGGAGAATGAAGGTTGCTATTGGCTCAGCTGAAGGCCTCCTGTAAGCATAATAAACTATACACTTAATTATACAGCTTCTTTTATTAATTCTTCAATTGAATTTGAAACTATTGACTATAACCACATTAAGGGTTGATCCAGTCCACCATAATATAACCAAATCTGCCCTTCAGTATAAGCACCATATGGATTGAAATAAAATATTTTAAATCCGAATTTTTTTATATTTAGAACAAGGGAATTCAAACTTAGGAGCACTTCCAAAAAAAGACAAAAAAAAAGGGACTTTACAGATGGGAGGATTTCAAGGTCAATTGTTTTGCACATGTAGTAAGATCAACATACAAGAGAAAAATGATTATGGTAATTGACAATGAGTCTGCTGCTTTCGATTATATTTGAGTACTTGTGTTTACACGATATATATACTTATTAACCACATTCATAGATGTGAACCATTTCATAATTGAGCCCTTTCATATAATTCAAATTGTGAAGGATTATAGAATACGTCAAGGGTTAGATTTCTTCCAATATAACAAACAAAAGAAGAAAAAAAACATTTACATAAGTTGGTCTTTTCACCTCTATTCAAGAGATCACTTCACCAAAATAATGTGTACAAATATTAGGTCAATTTTTTGCTTTTGTTACCAAATCGAACCAAATAAAATTGTAAAAAATTCTATATATACCAAAACTTCTGGCATTTAAATACTTTGACAATTAAAGTGTTCATGCTCATTGTATTTGTGGGTTTTAGGTACTTGCACCATGAGGTCACCCCACACATCGTTCATAGAGACATAAAGGCAAGCAATGTGCTCTTGGATTCAGATTTCGAGCCACTAGTTGCAGATTTTGGGTTTGCCAAGCTAATCCCAGAAGGTGTAAGCCACATGACAACTCGAGTCAAGGGCACATTAGGTTACCTAGCCCCTGAATATGCCATGTGGGGAAAAGTCTCTGAGAGCTGTGATGTGTACAGCTTTGGGATTCTTCTTTTAGAGCTTGTGACTGGAAGAAAGCCCATTGAGAAGCTCCCTGGTGGAGTGAAGAGGACAATAACTGAGTGGGCTGAGCCACTCATAACCAAAGGGAAGCTCAAGGAACTTGCTGACCCAAAACTCAGAGGAAACTTTGATGAAGCCCAATTGAAGCAAGCCATCAATGTTGCTGCCCTATGTGTGAAAAGTGAGCCTGAGAAAAGGCCTAAGATGAAGGAAGTGGTTGATATTTTAAAAGGGTATGAGGCTAAGGCCAGATTGACACCTTTGAGAATTGAAAGTGTGAGATATAAGGAGGAGCTTCTGGCACTTGACCAAGCTAGTGATGATGAGGGAGATGGAGGGGCTGATGAAAGCAATAATGGTTATGGTGTTTTTAGTGCTATAGAGGTTCAGAAAATGCAGGATTATCCTTACAAGGTCCATGGAGAAAGGAGAATGGCTAAATACGGGTGAGGGAAAGAGGCCATTTTATTGTGCTCTATATATATAGCTCTGGATTGTCAATATAAGCTGTAAGTGTGTTCCATAACAAGTGAAATTGGTTTGAGATGCAAATTTGAAGATGTAATGACTTTGGTTGCATGTATGGACTTTGAATATGCATGTATTGACTGAATTGTCCAATTTTTTGTCCTTATATTTTGGATTGAATTGTACTTTGGTTCTTTTAGTCTCAATTAAGCGATATTAGAGAGAGAGATTCGAACACAAGACCTTGAGTGTAGGATACAAGCCCCTTGCCATATGATATATATATCCTTATAGTTAACCATAACCATTGAAATTGGGCCCAAAAATCCCATTTTCAACAAATTTAAATATGATGTAGAGGTTAATTAAAGAGAGTTGTTATTGACACTTTAAAATATTAATCACATAAATTAGATGTTGATAACAACTCCCTATGAAAATTGAAACTATACATAGATGAAATTGAGTTTACACTACAAGACCACATATACAATTTATCCTTATGTTTTTTTTTAAAAAAATCTTTTGGGAGTTAGAAGAATTATAGTTTAGTCAATAATATTAATTGAAGGTACAACCGAAACATCCAATAATAAAAAAGAAACATATCATCATGTGCTGATGATGCCTCAAATTGGTTTAGGATGGTTCCTCTTGGAATACTCTTTGCTGACCAACCCCTACCCCACACCATCAAAAGAAAATTGGTGTTTTCTTTTTCTTTTTTAATCTGTTGAGAAAGGGGGAATGCAATAATAAAGACAATAATAATAATAATAATTACATCCATAAACATGAGTTATCTACTTGTTTACTTGATTTCCAAGTAGTTATCTATTACAAAGCTAAACGCTTACTAAACTTTAAAATGACATGCAATGAATTTGTAATTTAAGTGGTTAAAAATAGTATTTATCTCCGCACCCGATAACATCATCATTTTACCAATAAACACAATGCCAATACAAAAAACACATAACTAGAGTCTCCTACTCTGAGCTTCAACATGTGTTTCGTGAAGAAAATTTGGTTATTGATGTTTTGGCAAATTTGGGTCATCATCAACAAAATCTTTGTATTTGATTTAATATGTTCCCAAATTCTATGGCTATGCGACTGTTATTTGATGAAAGGAATTTTGAGATTCCTCGAGGATCCGCCTTGTAATTGTTTTTTTGTACTTCAAAAAAAAGTAATAACTAGAGTCTCCTCTTTTATCAACTTGAGATTCCTCGAGGATGAAGTAAGAAACTGTAGTGTCCTATCAACGTTTCATGAATCATGATAAAGGGAAGGGGCTCTTTTTGAAGTGGCACATAGAACCCTTCCTACCAAATCCAACATGCACTTTTTTCTCTTTTGGCTATATTTTGGACGAGTCTCTTCTTTTGGCTTACAAAGCAAGACAAATCAAATACGTGCCCACCAACTTTGCTTATACCCCAAAGCACCCAACCACAACACTTAATTGTGTAGCTAGAGTAGCTAGAGAGAGAGAGAGAGAGAGAGAGAGAAACAGCAGTCGTCCAATTGCCACTGTAAAAAAGAGGTTTTCATGCTTCTTAAACAAGACTAATGGAATGAGAGCTCGGCTGGCCTCACACTACTCTAAGTCTCCAACTGACTTCATCATTCTGTTATTTCTGTGCATATCTGCATATATATATATTCTTAAATTGAGTGATGTGCTTCCATGGTCAACAACAATCACAACAAGTACACAAATAACTCAAACTGCTTCACATACTCATTTGCAAACACAATGGTCCCTTCGGCCCCTGCTAAAATACTCATAGGCATCTCCACAGACCCAAATGATAGCCAAGAGTTGCTCTCATGGGCAATCAAAGTTCTAGCTCATCCAAATGATACCATTGCTGCCATACATGTTCTTGGTCAGTATTTTCGAATTAATTTTTACCATAGTTTTTTATTGATCTTTTTATTTTTGGGTATCTCATTCATTTGCCCTCTAATTCAAATTTAAAGAAAAATTAGTGAGTGTGGAAGAATTGCATTTTTAGCATAGCCAATTTTATCAGTGAATTTATTTGTATGTGTGATTGAATTTGCTATGTCTTGCAAAATTGACTATTTTTCAGTTGGGGAGGAGAGGAAGAAGCGCGATTTAGTGGCGAAAAAGCAATCACAGCTTCGTCGAGCAAAAGCCTATGTGATATCTGTGCTTGGAGAATTTGCCAGGGCTTGCCAATCTAAGCAGGTGACCTGAAAGTGATGTGGAAGATTATCAACTTCTTTTGAAAATTGTAACAAGCTCAGTATCAGTAACCTGCTGATGCAGTATATTCTACAGTAGAGTTATAAGGCTAATCTGCAAATAACCATTAATTTTCAAGACTAATCTGTAAATACAATTAATTTTCAGGTTAATTTGGAAGCTAAAGTAATTTTTAGCTCCAGCATTGGAAAAGGTCTAATTGTGGAAACAAAATCAATTTCAGCAGACTATCTTCTTCTTTGTGGCTCAAGAAACCAATCAACTAGGTGGAGACAAGCTTATTCTGAAAAGTTTCAATGTTTTTTCAATATGATCTCTCATGACTGACATTTTCCCCTCACTGAATTAGAACTCCATCCATTACAAAATATTGCTTCAAGCATGCCCCAGATAGCTGCTCACTGGTTTTATTTGGGAAGTCTAAGCAACCTCAAGAAAATTCAGATTCACATTCTACAGACTCAAAAGGTAACTTATTTCGAAAGCTTTTTTCGGATAGTATAAGAATTATTTTCGTGGACTGTATTCTAATCTGTCCCTAATAACAGAAAACTATCAACCAAGTCCAATTCATAGTGGCAGAACTACATCCTCTTCTAAAAAGCAAACTGTCCAAGAAACAAGGAGTACAAGTCCTTCACCAAGAACTGTTCTAGGTGAATTTGAAGCAGAATCTCAGAGCACAGAAGATTATAGCGGCAGCTATGGGGACTCTGCCCTCACAGAGTCCCCTTCTCTGGCTAGGGACTCTGCCCTCACAGATTCCCCTTCTCTGGCTCCTCCCATGTTCAAGAGCCAAATAAAAATAAGGAAGCGAGGACTGTCACCTTGCAGAATTATTACTTCTTTTTTAGGTTCACCATTCAGAAAAAGAACTGGCAGTTTATCCAACAACGAAAAGCGGTTACCTTTGTTGAAGTGCTTCAGCTACGGGGAGATCATGGCTGCTACAAATAGCTTCCACCCAGGTAAAAGTGACTATACGATTAGTTGTCACAATAATATTGAACATTTCTGATAAATTTTTTAAAATTGTGGTGTTTCGTGAACCTCGTAGTGCTGTTGGTTTTTGCTTATTTGAAATTCTCATGTCATTTGGTTCTTCTGAGTTTCAGATAATATAGTAGGTCGAGGTGGATATTCAGAAGTGTATAAGGGTGACCTTTCTGATGGACGAACCATTGCGGTTAAGATGTTGGCCAAGGACAGCAAGGATGCTAACAAGGAAAAAGAGTTCCTCATGGAATTGGGTGTAATTTTACACGTCTGTCATCCTAATACAGCTAACTTAGTCGGTTGCTGCATTGAAAATGGACTCTACCTGATTTTCGATTTCTCCCAAAATGGAAATTTGTCATCTGCTCTGCATGGTAAGAACAATACACTGCCTCAATTTCAGTAGGATTCACATGCATATATATATATATATATATATATATATCTAGATATGTATGAAGACTTCGGAAAGGAAAAAAAATCTAAATATGTTGTTTCTGGAGGGGAAGAAAAGGGACATACCATTGAAAGTAAAAGTCGATTTGTCATTAAGACTAATTAATTAGAGAAAGTTCACTTACTTTTGCAATCAACAAGCTGAGTTTCTCAACTTTCACCAATTATATTCATGACCTGTTCAATTGCACACATTAAGTATGCCTGATGCGAACAACTTGCTGATTACTTGAGACCCTCTCAAACAATATTTCTTCAGGGAGATCTTGCGAGTCACTTTCGTGGCCAATCAGATACAAGATTGCCATTGGAGTTGCAGAGGGTCTGAATTATCTACATAAATGTTGCAAGCATCGAATAATACATCGAGACATAAAAGCCTCAAATGTCCTTCTAGGACCGGATTATGAACCACAGGTGAAGAAGCAAACAACTTACTTCAGTGCAATGAGCTTGATAGCGTTATCGATCCCTCTAAATTCAGATGTAATTTTATGTGTGTGTAGATTACAGACTTTGGACTAGCAAAGTGGCTTCCTAACAAATGGACTCACCATGCTGTAATTCCAATTGAGGGTACATTTGGATACTTAGCACCAGAGTACTTCATGCATGGAATTGTGGATGAAAAAATAGATGTTTTTGCATTTGGGGTTCTTCTTCTCGAAATTGTAACTGGAAGAAAGCCTGTGGATTCATCAAAGCAAAACCTTCTCCTCTGGGTAAGGAATTTCTAAACTATATGAAACGCATGTACACATACACAGACAGAGACACATATACCTATACAATCAGTAAATCTCTTCATCTTTCTCTAAGTATTGAGAAGCTGTAGGAAAACAAAACTTGGAAAATCAAAGATGCACCCAATCTAGATATTCTGCTACAGAAGCCATGTTCTTATTTCTTATGCTAGATTGAAATGAAACTTGAAAAAATTGGGGGGGTAAAATGAAAGATGTGACTTGCTAGAAGCAGAAAATGGGCAAAAGAAGACTTAAGAATCCAAGCATGTCTCTCTTCTTGATATTGGATCAAGCAAACTGCAAATTCCTCATTTTACCATATACATATTTGTATGTATATGTAGGCAAAGCCTCTTATGGAATCAGGGGACATAGAAAAACTAGCTGATCCAGAACTGGAAGGAAAATATGATGCAGAACAACTACACAGAGTAGTGCTTGCAGCTTCGTGTTGCGTGAGACAATCCTCGGTATGGCGTCCGCCAATGAGTGAGGTACAGCACTGATTCACTATGCATTATGCTGGACACAATAAATTCATCTCATCATGAATTGAAACTTTGATTTCTCATATATATACATATCTGTTTTTCTTTTTGGCTTAGGTGTTGGAGCTTCTAACCCATGGCCATAACTCAGAGGTTGCAAAAAGCTGGATCCCTAAGTTTTCATCAGATGAGTTGGATGATTACTCCATGGTTTTTGGATATGATGTTCCAGTAGATATTGATTTGGAGGACTGCTTATAAGTATTAGACCCTTGTTTTTATTTATTTATTTTCTGCATTATGATTTTAGGTTTAATTACTTGTGACAAAAGAGAGATCCAGTTGACTGTATAAAACGTAAAATAAAATAAATAAAATAAAATAAGTTGGCTTCTTCCTTGTAATTTTTTCCATTTTTTTGGGTAATTCAAATACCACAATTCTGTTAAATTCTTGATGCAGCCTAAACTCAGAATCTATTATAGCCTAATAACTCCAATTGCCTCAGCTCTGAATTGAGAGTAAAAAGAGAACACCCGAATCGAGAACAAGAACAAAATTTGCACTCCAACAGTTGATCTTCAAATTCCAGAACAGTTACTGAATTTGTACAGTTTTGGTCAAAGAACTAAAATTTCTGAGATGAAAAACAAAGAAGCTGGTCTAAATCCTTAATCACGATAAAGGTACCTCCTCGAGGTTCTAAAACTGTAGGGCGATGCCAACTTTTCTTCTTCTTCTTCTTCCATCTCCTCTGTTTTCGACATAAAACCCCTGTTTATAAATTGCAGCTTCACATACTTGTCTTTCAACTTATGACTATGATTCTTGAGCAACGCATTGTTGGGAATTTCATTTGGCAACTCAGGAACATTTTCTTGTTGTTTTTCAGATTCAAATCTTCTTTTTCGCTGCATATTCTTTCCAGATTGAACCGACGGCTCTGTTTCAATTTCCTCCGTGTTGATGAATTGTTCTGATGGGGGCATTGCTACAGGGTTTGGGAAATACTCATCTCCAATCTTTATCCACTCTTTCCCCAACACTGACAGAAATTTTTCTTCTTCTTCTTCTTCTTCGTCTTGAGATGACATCGAAGGGTGGTCTTTTGGCTCCTCGGCTTGCTCTGGCATTTTCCCGGATTTTCTCTCTGTTTGGTTCACTTTCCTGGAAAATTTCCCAGATGGGTTTTTGTGAAACTTGCTAAAATATTTTCCTACTCTCCAGCTCCTTCTCCTTCTTCTCTTTCTCCTTCTTGATCTGTGCTAACAGAATTGGGAATGTTTGCTAACCACTTTGTGTGATGTTGATAGGAAAAGAGTAGGTGTTAAAATTTGGAGGGAAAAACTAAACAGAAAGGCTCCTTCTTAACGGTTAACGACTTTGTGACTCGGACAGTGTTTGTCTGTTGTAGTTCTTTTATGTTTACAAAGGTTTTTTCTTTTCACTAATTTATGATAGATATGAAAATTCCTGGAAGAAAAAAATGCTAGATATGAAAATTCAATCATTTTTTCGGTTACAGAATATACAATACTATTTAATTGAGGAAAGAGAGAGAGAGAACTGAGGAAGGAAGTTGTTGAAGGCATTATTTATTTATTTATTTTTTGGTACGACAAGGTATTTTTTCTTATAGATATAGAGATTTATGTTTACTTACTAGGAATAGAAAGGGGTTTGTAGTGGTATTAAGAGCAATAACCGGTGCTCCAGGTCTTATGTTCGAATTTGATGAGGAGAAGGTATCTCAAACACAAACTTTCAATAAAACTGCACTAACACTGGAAATATAAAATGAACGCTCACAGTGTGCGGCTAGACTTAGTTGCGTTTTCTTATTATATTCTCCAAATTCAACCTGATCCACTTGGTATACAAGAACATATTCAAAATAACAACTACCTCCTAGCAAAATAAGGAAAACCTAAAACACAAGGAGTGAAAAACATAATTCCGGTACAAGCAGGAAAAACAAAACATAAGGAAAATAGTAAAGGAATTAAATTATCAATAGAAAACGCAATCTCCTAATTTAGTTAGGGCAATAAGCATTGAGGTAATTAGGAGACTTGACAGATCTCTTGGGCTTCCCTAATTTGGCTGCAACAGTTGACTTTTCGAGGACAAGATTATCAACTGATTGAGTTGATTGGGGTGTTTATGCATCATAATCCCCCCTCCCCCAATATTTATTGTATAAGAAAACGGGGCTTTTGACAAAAATGGTCCTTGAACTTATGTTCAAGTTTTATTTTGGCAATCCAACTAAATTTTTCACTTCAGTGGTCCTCTAACTCTCTTTTGTATCAAATTGGTTCTACCATCAAATTTTGCCATCAAATTGAGGGGTAAAACATTGAATTTGAGTAACAGCTTATGGAGGGAAACGTTCATAGATGGGTTAGTCGTTTTAGAGGAGAATAGTGCCTAATTTGACAAAAGATGAGTGGAAACATACAAGGGAAGTGTAAGTGGACAAAAGAGGAGTTAGAACATATAATTTCCAACAAATGGAGTGTAAATAGACAAAAGAGGAGCAAAGAAAATCATCTCCCTTAAATAAATTGGGTTTCTAGGGTATATAACTCCTTATTTCTTTTTTCACTACCAACTAAATTAGAAAATGCGTTGTTTCATAATAAAAATTGACAGTTTCTTCATCCATCCTGGTTTTGGGTTGATTCTTGGCCCTTAATGTTCATCATTTTTCTTCTAAATCTTAGTTTTTGTATAATTTTCACAAACGTACACTCCTAGTCGAGGGCTGGGCGGAAGATCATGAGAGAAGGGAGGGGAGAGTGAGATGGATATAATGATAACGATATATAAGGTGCAAATTGTGAGTTATAATTTGATACAATTATGGGGTTATCGGGGATGTGCCACTACTCGACTTGAAATCACTATAGTCAAAAAGATTATAGAGTCAAATATGCGTCAACTCCACAAACTTTCTAAACCACAAAACTATATGAAGGAACACCAACTTGGGTGCCTAAGAACAATAAGATAAAGTTTGATGGCGTTGAGGATGGCTCTTTCTGCTTCCTGACACGTTCGACCCTGGACTCAAGGCAGGCATGGCAACAATGAAGAATGAGGATTTGAAATTAATGAATTCTAAATCCTAGAATTTCAAATTTCATTGTTTGGATATATAAAAAAGTTGCCGTTAGAATTTGTGTGTAAGGATTTCAAATAAAATGTAATTATTTAGGAAAAAAGAAAATCAATCAGTTAAAAACTACAGAAAATGAAAATAAATAAATAAATTTAAGAATCACTTAAAAATGTAAACAAAAAATTAAAAGAAAAGAATTGAAAAACCAACTCATACAATTTCATTTTCTTTTTAAATTTTCCTTCCATTTTCCCACTGAGATGGAGGAGAGAGAAGAGATGAAAAATGACGAGAGAGGAGGATATGTAGAGACGTGAGATGGGAAAGAGAAGGATGCTAGAGAGGTATGCATCTCACTAACGACATGCGCTCAAATTCCTAGTTTTAGAAGTCATTTGAAATCCTTGTATTTTGGCCTACCAAATTTTAGGTGAATTTGAACCCAGACACAACCACCGCCTGCAATCCTCTCCGTTTAAGGATTTTCCCTTGGAACCAAACCTCTAGTTTTCTCTTTCGGTTAATAAACCGGGCTTCTCTCCCTCCGACATTTTGTGGAGAGCTTTCATCCCAGTTTTTTTGCTGGGTTTTGCTTTCCTTGCTTTTGCAAGGTTCTCGTCTTTTACTCAATTTTCTTGGGGTCTGCTCTCCAGCCTCTTGGGCTAGGTTTTATGCGTCTTTGTAGATCTGATGCCTTGGCCTTTTGTGGAGTTGGTTTGAGGTAGTATAGATTTCTTATAGCCTTGTTTATTTATGGAGGTGGAGTTGTTAGTCATGGGTGGATCTACCATTTTCTGGGTGTTGTGAGATCATGTACATTTCTGGAGGCGATGTGGCCTTCTTTGGCTATGTGAATGTTGATTGATCAGGTCCTTTCACTTTTGGTGCTTCTGGTTCCCTGTTAGTGTAGAATATGTTGATCTATCATGATCTCTCTGGAGCATTGATGCTGCAAGGAGTCTTCTTGATTATCTATCTTTCAACTTTGAGTGAGCTCAGGTTGATCTTGTCCTATTTTATACTCATTGTCTTGTTGGATTTAATTTTCTAGATTTGTTGTATGTTACAATCTCCATTTGGGGTGTGTTCTTACTGTAAATCTCTTGTATTTGATCATGTTCTAAAAGAAAAATTAGGTTGACCAAATCTAAATCCACTAATTAACAGGCCCAAACGACCTCAAATATTTTTTGTTGTTGCCAAAGTTAGGAATGGAGAAGGGGAAAAACTCGAACACATAGGTACCAAAGACGCTTGAATCGAGGAGCACTTGAAAGCACACCAAGGACCTTGGCCAATCCAACTAACACCCCATTGGACCTAAAATACTTTAAAACACCGAATTCATTTAGGCCCACTTCTTACAAAAATTTTAACACACCCTTTGGATTTCAAATCTATCTAGAGATTTGAAATCTAAATGTTGGATTAAATATTGGAAAATACTAGCCTGCTTTCCTGGAAATAGAAACTCCTACTTTCCTACCAATCACAGTTTGACACGTGTGTAGAGATTTTTCATTTTGTGTTTTTGATGAATTATTTGTATATGTTTTAAATTGTGATTTGAAGTAGGAATGCCCCCTTCCTTGGAAGGAGGAAAACAATGTCCTTAAATATTTGACAACAAAAATTTCAGTAGGGATTTCAAACCAAATCAAACTAAAATAAGATTTGTAATTAAATTAGAAAGGAAAAAAAAAATTCACCTTTTTCCCTCTTTCTCTCCAATTTTGTTGCCCTCGAATCAAACACTCCAATTCATGAGAGATCTGAAAGAGATTGGAGAGAGAGATCAAGAGAGAAGGAGGAGAGAGATCGAGATATTCAATTGCTAAATCGTGAAAGAGATCATGTATTCCAATCTAGGACTCAATGCACAAGAAGTGTTCGACGAATTGTTTGATAAAATTGAACATTGTATTACATGCAGCAGGTTCTTGTTGACCAACTTCAAAAGCTGCAAGGTCTTCAACTAGTCGCATGTTTGTTCTGTACTGTATGAGCTTTTGTTTGATAAAATGATCCAGTATAAATGCTTTCCTCAGTTTGGTAAACTTCTTGTTCTTCTTTTAGAGAATCAGATACAACGATTTTCCTTCTTCTGTGCTAAAGAGGTTAGCTCATCAGCTACCAATTAGCTTCAGTGTAAACATGCTTCAAAAGAAAATTTCTTATTTGCATGTCTTATCATTGGATGAGTATTAAAAGAGCCACATTTTATGTTTTACACAAGACCCTCGAAATTTCATAGATTGAGTTTCTTGTTCACCAAGTTGTAGAGTTCTTTCTCATTCTTTACCGTAATTGTTTAACAAGGCCATAATTATCTTGATGTCTTGTTCACCAAGTCAAGAATCCCAATATGGCTAAAAATTACGTCTTCTGTCTAAATTAAATATTATAAAGATTTAATCTTGACTCCCAAGTATAGTTCTCTCAAGAAAATTACCCACATTCCATGAAATCTTCAAATATCTTGGTGATAGCACTAAGACATTACCATTGTTCAAAACGGAACAATAATTGGAAAGTTATTACTTTCTTTCTTTTATTCAAATATAGAATGTCGAGAAATTTTTGAATGTTCCGGGTACACCACGTGGCTGGTGTACTATCCAATACACATAGAACATGTGGAAATATTTTATTTCTATGTCCTGTTTGGACAATATTTTCACATATTCCATGTGTATCAGATGGTACACCAGCCACGTGGTGTACCTGGAACATTCAAAAATTACTCCTAAATTACACATCAAGAATTTTATTTTTATATTTTTAACAACAAATTACCCTCCCTTCCATAATCATCCTCAAATTAATCCAATAAAATATAGCGAAATAAAACAGATACAAACCGGAAAATTATATAGCCACTCCACCGGCCATGCTTGGCTCGGTGCCACCGGTTTGTTAGGAAAGTTCGGCAAATTAAGAAAGTGACAATTTTTTTGACAAACTTTCATGTTTTTTAACGTTTTCTTTGTTGGTTTTGGTCTAGTTTCCAATTGAGATCAGTTTCCTTATTCTCCAGCAACATAGAATTTTTAGACAATTTTATCCTCCTTTGTGACTTAGGTTACAAACATTACAAGATGTTATGATGTGCAAGGGGCTTGTAGCTCAAGTAGCTCAAGTAGTTAAAAGCATTTACCCATGCACATGAGGTCCTATGTTCGATTTCACACACCGACCCACTCCCCTCCCCCCCACCAAAGTATCACTTGTATAAAATTTAAATAAATAAATAAATAAATAAATAAAAAGAGCACTTTCTATAACGTTATTTTAGTGAAATGCGGGTAAATGAGTAGTCTTTAAATGTATAGGCTTGGGATCTCGTAGGTGGAAATAAATTGTTGGGCTTTCGCTGAGATATGAATTGTTTTAGAAACCTGCTATGCATCTCACCTCTTCCATTTGCATCGCTTTGATCTCAATCCAAAAACCACTTGGCTAGGCTAGCTCTTCCCCTCTCTATTTCTCAAAGTAATGACAACACCGATAAGTTCCGTTTCTGAGCGACCCCTGTTTTTTCTCTTTTATGCGTGTCTATGTTCCGATTGGCTATCATAATGCAAATCAAAAGTTTCCCTTTGAAGGAAGTTGAGGTTCCACCCCAAAATCAATTGGCAATGGGGGGAGTAGCCCAACTCTTTATAAACCCAGACTTGATCCCTTAACTTTTCAATGTGAGACAAACACTCTCAACACGCCCCCGCACGTGTGGCTAACTTTTAAGCCTAACACGTGGACAACACATATTGGGTGACATGGGAGCACGTGTAGTCGTTGAGCCCAACACGTGAAGCCTTGCTCTGATACCATGAAGGAAGTTGAGCTTCCACCCCAAAACCAATTGGCAATGGGGGGAGTAGCCCAACTCCTTATAAACCTAGGCTTGGTCCCTTAACTTTTCAATGTGGGACAAACACTCTCAACACCCTTTTTGCTTGGAAACCGGGAACTCTATCTCTTTTCCACGTTCGGCATATAACCCTCCAACTCCATTTCGTTTAGAGCACTTCCACCAGTTAGCCCCTTGCCATGGCAAGGGGAGCCCTAGGGCAGCTACTATTCACGTGAATAGTGGCTGCCCTACCCTCCCTTAGCAAAGTGTGTTTCCAGCAGTTTAGGCTTGCCATGGCAATATATTCATTTTTTTTTTTTTTTTTTTTTTTTTTTTTTTTTTTTCTTTGTTTACTTTAACAATTAATTTGGATAATATTTTCGGATAAGATTTTTGGGTTCCTACGTATGAAAAATCATTTTCTCAAGATTTTTAGCGGAGGTGCAATATTGACTAAGTATGAAAAATGGTTTTTCGAAATAATCATTTTCTCAAGAAAATTTTTGGCGGCTTTTATTCCTTACACATCAAATAAGAAAACTTGATTTTATGGGATTTTAATATGAAGTATATATTGACTTAATGAGCCATCATTTTTAGCCTAAATCGTATTTTGCACTAAAACCGATTTTTCATATTTTGATTTGGTGGGAATTTGATTTTCTAGTATTTTTATTTGAATCCAAATGTGGGGTATTTCTTTATTTACATTTTAAACTTAAGTAAATGGAGTAATATAAAAATAAATAAAAGTAAAAGGACAAAGACATTTACTTAAATGTTGAAAATAGAAATAAGGTATAGAGAGAAAAACAAATAAGTAATTTTGTGGTATTTTTTTCAATTTTTTATTACAAAAATATTGGCTGTTAGTGTTAAAAGTGAAGAGTATTGGTTGGTATTTATAGAAAACAATTTCAGTATTTTTTTTACATTTTTTTCGATTTTTAAAAAATTTAACTGAAATGCTGGTGTCGTCGTGACGTTAGCTCAGCCCGCAGGCAAGCACTCGGGCCGAACCCCACCTCGGGCCAGCCCAGGCTGCTGGCCCCCACCTCTTGCCCGGGCTCCATTTTGTTGCTGAAAACGCCTACAAGACCCAAACCCCCCCCAGCCCGAGCCCAGCCTGCATTGCTGGAAATGCTCTTAGACCTGGTTTTTCCCGCTTGTGGTCCTAGGAAAGCTGGCCTTCAAAGATGGCAACAATAGAAGAAAAGGAATGCTTTGGGCCTAAAAGAAAGCTTTCAAAGCACACACGAGTGACTGAAATGAAATTGAAGATACCGAACCCTTCAAGTCAAAAGACGGTTTGTCTCACCGAGAGAGGAAACAAAGGAAATCTTACTTAGTGCTTGCATTATAATAGAAACAGAGTAGACCAAGGATTTGTTTGCCCCACCGAGGGGGCAAACAACAAGGACCACACTTTTACTTGCCTCACCGTGAGAGCAAGCTTCAGAGACCAAAGCTAGGTCAGAACAACACCGCCCATACCACCGAGGATCACCTTTTCCACTACCCAAGTTGTTAGGATGCAGCTGAGATTCACTTTCGCCCATTTTCACCAACCGCAAGCGAAAGCATGTGAAGGAAGCCAGATTGGACGTGTGTTAGAGCACGTCCATGATTATTGTCTCGGCCGGTGTAATATAAAGTCTATAGATACAAGCAAAATCAAAGAATTTAAGGTTTAGCACTAGTCAAACAAATCAAGCCCAACGACTCCTCAAATGCACCGTTTTATCTTTTTTATCATGTAGTTTTTATTTCAATATTTTTCCTTAGGATTTAGGTAACTCTCATTAGAAAGGGCTCAGAAACCGTTCTGAGTTCATGGGCAATTCCCACTTTGATCGTTCACTTCGCATATCAAAAAGATTTTCTTTGTTTATCGTTTACAAAGTCAATTCTTGAGAGCACCATCGATACCCACATTTTTTGAGTCATATGAACCCACTGAGCTACCGATCCCAGTGCCACCACCAAGACTGAAGGCCTTGTGGTCGAGGCCTAGAACCTCACAACCTTGAATCTATTCGTATCTCAGTCACAATTGCTCAATAAGAAGTCAAGATCAATAGCGCACCCATCATCCACTCATAACCACGACCATTTCCAACAGTGGTACTGGCACGCCACACACACACCATTAAAGAAGGATGTCTTTGTTACCAAGTTTGCTTGACCCGCTCGATTATTTTGTTCTAGAATAATTGACACATAGCCGAAAAGATTCAAAGGTCAACACATTTCCCTATTGATTTTCCACTTTTGTTTTCCTCTTTTTATTTTCTATTTATTTTCTGGATTATAATACCTGCAGTATCATTGACAAGGGAAAATACCGAGACCATCTACTTTGCATCAGACCTCCCTTTCCCTTCCTATTCTCTCATTTCCTTTCATTCCTTCCAAGGGATTTATAAATTTACATGGAGCCAAATGACTTGTTTGGCAAGCCCAAAAGGAGTAACTTGAGAAATGATTTGGAATTTGGAAGAGGGATTTGTAAAGCCCAAATCCCATTCTGAAGTAACGCCTAAACAGGCGTTGCATTGAAATTCTTGAAGGCACTCGAATGCATCGTGAAGCACAACCACGACGAACGCCGACAAGCCAAGACCAACGCCGATGAGCCACGACCAAAAAAAAAATGTCTAAACAAAATCTTATATTTACTAGAAATTACCAAATAAAATCCCACCAATGAAATAATTAGCCTTACAAGGGACTTTACTAATCTCCCATCACTTTGGAGTCCCTCACTTTAAAATCCCATCATTTTCAAATCCGATCATTTCCAAAATCTCATCACTTTGAAATCCCATCACTTCAAAGTCCCTCATCCAAACACAACCTTATGCTCTTTGACATATATGATCTGATTGGCTGAAAGGCACATAATTCCTTAAATTTAACTTCAATGTTGGTCCTATGTGTAGGACGTACGAGATTGCTCTGTGAACTGATACTACTGTTCCAGAGGGTACAAGAACAATGACTAACGATGAAAGAGTTGCAAAAGTTTTTGGTCTAAATCAGGCTACATTAACGGATGTGGCATGAGCTTTTTCTAAAGCATTGTGTCCCCAAAAAAAGGATTTAGAAGACCAATTGCAAAGAATACAACAAATTGTTAATCAACCTGAAGTTAACCGACATCTTTTGTCCGACATTGGTAGAATGGAGAAGGGATTGGTCTTTATAACTGTGGAATGTTCCACACTCAATGGACAAAATGGAAGTAATTTTGGCTTCACATTGTATATTGGCATTAAATATTATATAAATAATATTTAATTATCAAAAGATGGCCTTGCGCACTTCAGATTTAAATTAATTTTTTAGTTTTAGATTAATAACTAGCAAAAGGTGCCCGCGCGATGCTGCGGGTTTTAAAATTGCGTGAAATGTGTATCAAGCGATGAAAATAGGCCGGGAACATCTCAACTACCCAGTTGCCAAAATACTCAGGGTCTACCAACATGTTCAAATATTGTAATCATCTAAACCTATCATTACAACAACAAATTAACACCAACCAATTGCCAATTGATGCCATTAGCTAATTCCTATGCTCTATTCATAAAACTTAAAACAATTAATTGAAATTTCAGCCTAGAAACTCACCCCTTACTTAACAGAACTGAAAACACCAACCAAACCGCTCTATCCAAAGCAACGAAAGACCACCTGCAAAATATCAAAAGAAAACATGGTTTTAAAAAAAAGAAGAAGAAAAAGGAAGAAAAAAACAGAAAAATCGGAGAAGAAATTAGTTTGAGTATTTCATGCATGCACAATCTTTTCATTAAACCAAAAAATTAGCTTGACCAAAATCTGTAAGGAAAGAAACCACTCAAGACTACCCAAATTAATGTGTTTTGGGTAAAGAAAAACATTGTAAAGGCATAGGAAAAGGGCTGTTTAAATGATTCTAGATGCATTTGAAACAAAGAGTATATGATCAAAAAGCTACTGGCCTAAACAATCAAAAGTTACCTATGCAAAAGTCACCCTAAACAATCGAAATTCCAAAACAACTATCTCTGCATTGTGGTTGTCATCAAAGATTTGAAAATTCTATCTCGTAACCCTACACCACCAAAAACACAGAATCAATACTAAACTCAAAGAATAAGAACTAAAATTAATAGAGAAAATTGAACTTGATTTGAAGGTTACCAATATGTCGTGATGTATAAATACCTCAGCTTTTATATAGCATTAGGGATTACCCAAGAACCTGAAATCAAATTAACAAAATAAATGAAGCGAAATTTGTAAAAAATAAATCAAAAATAAAAATACCCAGAGCAAGACAGCAAGACAGAGAATGAGAGAGACACAAAGTCCAACACAAATCAGTGGCCAGTGTGGAAACTAAAGCAAAATTTGGAAGCTGAAAGACTCCCCACAAACATAGACTAAAAACTTGGATCTGAAGAGAGGTTCGGTAATGCTTGTAGTAAAAGCTTAGCCAGAACGAAAAAGCAAAAGAAATGGATAACAAAATCACCCAAAGAGAGAGAAATAATATTTTCTGTAAAAATGGCGTTCTAGAACAAAATCAGAGTGTTACCTAAGATATCCAGAAATTAAAGTGAAATCATATAAGGATGCCAAAAAAACAAACGCTATTTAGGTAAGCGAAACCAGAGATGGAGAGAAAAGGAAATTTGTTAATTTGTTTTAATTTGCTAACAATATCTAGAAGAGAGAGAGAGAGAGAGATTAATCCCCGAAAAATAATTAAAAAAAGCAGAAAATCAAAATGGACGAAAACCATTTGGTGAACCAAAAACAAAACCAAAATATGAGAGAGAGAGAGAGATTCATACCATTGACATCAAACCCATCAAATCTAAATGCTTTTTTCATTGGTGCTCTGGAGAAACAACATATATAATCAAAGAAATTCCATTAGGATCCAAAAATTAGAGATGGTAAACATATCAAACCTAAATGCTTTCAACATTGAATCAAAAAGAGGAAGCATGGTCTAATGTATGAGAAATCCGAATATCACAACAAAACACAGATTCAAAGAACAACAACATTGAGCAAGCATATTGATGAGTACTTCATCGACCCTTAAGCTACATATTTTTGGGAAAAATCACAGCTAATAAGTAACAACAACATTGAGATTCAGAGTGATTAACTGGCATTTAGAAACCCTAATCCACTACTGAAATTAGCTAAACACAAAACAACAACAGATCACGAAATCAACATAGGGGTAATAGTCCATATGTTACCTAAATTCTTTCTTTATGAAACTGTTGAATTATGAAACTGTAAATTTCCTTCTACTCACTACATTGGGGTTGGCTTAACCAACAAAGTAGAAAAAGGAATGCTACCCAGTGATGAAAAATATGTTCAATTATTAGGGGAAAAAAATGGATAAAGGGAAAAGTTAAAACAAATGAAATAGATTCTCCAAAAAGGGAAATGTCAGGCCAACAAAAATTGAACTTAAAATGCATGTTTTAAGTAGTTAGCAGGAAGACCCAAAAACAACCAAACTAATGTGAACTTTCGACTTTAGCAAGTAAGATGGACAAAATTGAAGAATTAAGAGCCACAACAACTGTACATCTCATATAAAAAAAATCAGAACAGATAAAAACCATTTGGTGAACCAAAAACAAAACCAAAATGAGACAGAGATTCATACCATTGACATCAGATTCTTGTATTAATTACTCTAGTTCTTTTTCTTTCAATCTTCCTCCCTGTAACAACAAACCAAAGTCAATTTCTGATTTACTTCTCAATTTTCAACATGATGAATGAATAAACCAACCTAGAAAACCAAAAGAACCTTAAAACCAACAATTTTTTTCCTTGAAAACGATGAAGACCAAAGAGAGTCGAAGGGGAAGTTGCAATTTTCAAGAAGGATGAGATTAGAACGCAAGAAAGGATGCGAAGAGCAGATGAGATGAGATGAATTCGCGGGGGGTGAGATCTGAAAATAAGCTATGCAGGCTTACCTTGAAAGTACCCATGTCTGAGAATTAGAGAAGACGACTATGATCTCTGAGGACTCTCTCTCTCTCTCGCACCTCTTCAACATTAAATATAAATCTTTGCTTGTCAAAGAATAGCAACACTAAAGGAGATGTATCCTGCGTATCCATTCCAGTCCCTAGCAGCTGCAAAGAGTAGAAGCATGACCAAATTATTAGCCCAAGAAAAGGAAAAAAACAATAGAACCAAACTCCGCATTCTGAAATTAGGATATACAAACTTTTTTAGTTTAGAATAAGTCTCCATTCAACGCAAAAAATCAGCAAAAATCTGCTTGGTAAATCAAACCCATAAACAAAAAAATTATGAATTTTAACTCTTCTGAATTCTTTCTCGTCATCACTAATGTGCACAAACAGAATTCCAATTTAGAAGTTTTCAAATCCCACATATATTTCCTAAACCAGTCTTCTTCAAGTCAACTATGCTAAAACATTGCAATCAGTTCGTAGAATCACACTCCCAAATTTTCTTTCCCCTACCAAAACAAAAATTATCAAATTCAGATCCCTAGTCCCATAAACCAGTATAAGAACGAATTTGAATTAAAACCCTGTAGTAAAAGAACGAACATATCTTTAAACAGAGCTATCAAATAGCAGCACATCCTGCTTACCAAAACAGAGCTATCCTAAACCCTATAACAAAAGAACCAGCATATCCAAATACCGATTTCAGGGTTTACCAACTAATTTTTAATAACCAAACAGAAAACCTTACCAAAAGCAATCATATAGTATTTTAATAACTAAATTGTTTAACCTGATTTCATGAAAATAATAACACAATCAAATCAATTTTAGTATTTGGATAAAATTTGCAAATCAATAACACAGACCCACTATGAGGAAAAATTAGGGATTTGGACTTTTAGGGCAGCAAATTAAAACAGGTCTCATAGTTTAATCAAATAAGATCCAAGATATTAGTAACAACAAAAATGAAAAAGAAGGGCAACAAAAATCGAATGGAAAGATGAAGCAAAATTTACTTACAGATCAGTGAGAGAAAGAGACTGAAACAGAGAGAAAGCTGGAGTTTGATCTGAAGAAGAAGACCAACACACGCCACTCCTATAAAGTCGAAGCCTCCAGATAATCGTTCGCAACGGAGGAGAGAAAGGAAGAGAGAAGAGAGAGAGAGAGGGCTGCAATGAAGGGGATGAGGTTTTCCTTCTCTCAGCGACTCCAACGACAATAATTGAATGATATATTTTGATCACACAGCATAAAAACATAATTAACAATCCGAATCAAGCATGTGGGCGAAGAAATTATCTCATAGTTTCTTAAAAAAAAACAGCCATATACCACAACCTTACCAACTGAAAAAGACAATTGTCGCAGAGCCTCAATGAATGGCATGGATTCACTGTTACCTAACAATAAAGAAAATAGTTAGCACTTGCATATAAACACAGAAAAAGAACAATGAGTCATATAACATGTCTATGTTTTAACTATCGCTTATCCACAGTCGCACCCAATTCTATAATATAAAAATATGTAGAGCGCTCTTTTCCATTGACAGGAATGAGAGAAACTGATTCAATCCAAGTCTTAATGGCATTGATGTGTGGAACAACCTAAATCGGGTCAAACATGGCTGGTAGAGAATGAAAACCTGGAGAAGTAAATCAAGCCTGCAAGCCAAATAAATGAGGCTTCAAATGCAGCTTCTATCCTTTTCTATCATACGCATGAATTAATCAAACCAAACAGTCATATCAATTAATCAACAAATCATTTTTTTTTAGACAAATGAACAAACAGTGGGAGGAAAAGAAGTCCATCACAAAATTTAAGCAACAAATCAAATAATCATATATAGTCACTTAATCCAACAATCATTATCCAGACATAAAATCATCAATATTAATCCAATCCAATAAATCATTATCCACAAAAAAAAAAATCATTAACATTCATCCAATAACTCATTATAAAAATTTCATCTAAATATTAACGTTCAAAATATATAAGAAGTTGTTTGTTTATGGACATGAAGAAAGTAATGGGATTTTTTGTGTGGCGTACACGTTATTTCATATGCGTTCTATTAAATTGTAGAAGTTATTACAAATTGCAATAAATTTCAAGCAAAAATCAGATAAACAAACTATCAATCTGATAAGCATACACGATTAATGAGGGAATAAGCATTCAAAACGAATGGTGTTGTTTAAACATAAATATACCTTTAATTGAATGCGGTGAATTTTCTAAATGTAGATGAAATACCAAAATTATGGCAAATGGCAAGGGTTAGATTGTATAATTAACAATAAGAGTTTATTAATAAGACCTGTGTTAACAGTGAGATATTAATGTTCAAGCAAATACACAATTCATGTATATCCAGTTATTGTTTAAGTTGAAATAGTATAAAAAACTGATTTTCTCACCATTGCGTCAACCGAGACACATTGCAAACCAGCAAGTTGATCATCAAATCTGAACACCTTTGTTCTCCAGGTTTTGGACACACATTCTAATTTTCACACTGGATTGAAAGCGGTGCAAATTGTGGATCGGAACAATGTTCATTGTGCCATCAATCTGAAGAAAAAAACATATATGCCCTTCGTTAGTATAAAGATGCATAAAAAATTATTGCATAAAATAGAGGAATGTTTAATCATGTATGAATAGAAGCTGAAACCTGAGAGTAAATTTTGAAGAACATCTTTGTACACTATGTTTTTAGTGTATTTATTTGGCACTTCATTATTATTATCTATTATGATTTTGAGGCCTTCTCTAGACGTAGCTCTAGATAACGCGACATAAAGCTGCCCATGACTGAAAACAGGTTGGGGAAGATATAACCCAACTTGTTTTAAAGATTGACCTTGACTTTTGTTTATTGTCATAGCATAGCATGGTCTAATTGGGAATTGGCGCCTTTTAAAAATGAAAGGCCATTTGTTTTCTGTTGCTGAAAGAACGATCCTAGGTATAAACACTTTGTGGCCAATGTGGCTACCAGTGAGTATTTTTGCTTCAATAACTCTATCAACCATTTGGGTCACAACTAATCTTGTTCCATTACATAAACCTGAAGATTGATTTAGGTTTCTCAATAACATTATAGGCATGCCTATTTTAAAGTCAAACTATGTTCAGGCAAACCATTGAATTCAAGTTGATTGAGAAATTCTGTGGGATAGATCATACAAAGGTTTTCAAAATTGGTTGATGATGAACATAAAGAATCTGAGCTCAAATAAATGCGTTTTTCTCCAGGCAATAAGTCTATTGCGTAATTATTTATCTCTGTCACAGTAGAATTCCTAGCTGTAACAATGGCTCGTTCCCTTAAATAAGCAAAATCGGCAAAATTTTTGTCGAAATCTGGGTAAGTTGCCAAAAAATTGATTGAATAGGATCTATGTTGGATTGAATGAGTAAATCTTGAGGAATTTCAATCCAAGGTGCCTCTTCATCATTTGGATCGTCAATATCAATTATTTGGCCATTTCCAATTTGAAGAATCCAGGCAGCAAACTCACTTATTTTCTGTTTTTCTTCACTGTTCAACCCTTTTTTTGATAGCCTCATGTTTCTTTTAAACAGAATATTTTAAAATAAGGCCATAAGTAAGAGCTATTAAGAGAGGCGTCTATGATTTCTTCTCTTGTTCCTCCTGGAATAACTGGTAATATTTGTCTAAAATCACCACCTAGTAAAAAAGGCTTGCCACCAAATGGAGCATTTTGATGTGATAAAATATCACGAAGTGATTTATCTAATGCTTCAAAACAATGTTTATGATTCATAGGAGCTTCATCCCAAACAATCAGTTCAGCCTTTTGAATCAATCTAGCAAGATGAGTTGTTTTTTTAATCTGACATGTTGAGGAATTCGTAACAATTAAGGGAATCTTAAATCTAGAGTGAGCTGTTCTACCACCTGGCAATAATAATGACGCTATTCCTGATGAAGCAACAGCTAAAACAATCTTGCCTTCAGATCTAATTTTACTTATTATAGTATGCCACAAAAAGTTTTTCCAGTTCCTCCATGGCCATGAACAAAAAAAAGGCCTGGTTTTTTTTCATTCACAGCATTAATCACAGAATCATATACATCTTTTTGGCCTTTGTTTAGCTGTGTTATCAAAATTGAGTGTTCTTTTGCTAAATGATGAACATCATAATTTAACTCTTCTCTTAGCAATTTAATTCTAATTTCTGACATTTTATGTTCATCAGGCATTGGAAGATAATGATCTTTTAAAGAGCTAGATGATGTGTTAAAAAGTTGTTCTAATTCAAACAAAAGCGAATTTTTTAATTCAGATTCTGACAAAATAAGATTTGGCATTAGAAAAGCTTTCTGTAGTTTGTACAAAATGTCATCACACATATTTTGCCAATAAGTATCAAAAAGCAATTGAGGATTTCCTACATCACAAAACAAAATGATTGTAACAAACAATTGTCTTAGTTGAGAACATGAGGCTGTGTCCACAGCATTTGCTAAGGCCTCAATCCATTCTTTATCATCTCCTAACAAACCAAGGCATTTGCATGCAGCCTGATATGACGGATGTATGATTCCATCAATAGTTTTGATGTGATCAAAATTTAAGGCACCTTTTTGCAAATTCAAAAGCATTCTCAAGTAATACAATTCACCAGATGTAGGATGTACATAGGCAATTCTACCTATTGATCTCCTTCGTTTCCTAGGTTTCCAAATTTTGTTGCGAGAATCCCATACAAATTTTGTAGGGAATTCTGTATAAGTCAATGTTCGCGCTTCAGGAAACATTTGGTTTGCTTTAAACCAACTTGTTAGCATAGTATCTTCAATACCCTTTTGGCTAACAATTGATTCAAGTGATTGATCACCATTGAAAACAACATTTTGTTCTAAAGGCAAATGTATGGATAATCGTTCAACAGCAGGCTCTCTAGAATGAATAGGGTATTGAAACAATCTCCAAACGGCTTCATATGGAGATATGTATCTACAATTAAGATAAGCTAATATCTCATCCTCTGGCTTGTCTTGAAAAACTACTCTAGCTCTATCTGAACCTTTGTTTATGTATTTAAACAGATATTTTATAAGCATTGATTGGCAACATGATTCAACATTTATGTGAGCGTTGTATCTCAATAATAGTTCTGAATTGTAAGGCACCACAAAGCTATTGTCAACCTTTATTCCATTTTTTAACACAAATTTTGTTGGATCTTCACGGCGCCTATATGTGGGAAAACCATTTTTTTCAAAAACTGATTCACTCTTGTATTGTTTGGGAAAAGATTTAGAACACATACCTCCCCGCATGCATGGAGAATTACGATTGATTTCTCCGCACGGACCGTGGATCATGAATTGGTTTACAACGTCATAAAGCATAGGATCCACATCCTTGTCTGGTAATTCAGCACAAATGATAGAATCTATATCTACTGCTGAGAAGCATTTATAACCTTCTTTCAACCAAACCAACATATGACAATGAGGCAATCCCCTTTTTTGGAACTCGATCGTGCAAATTTCTGTTTGTGATGAGGGCAACAAATACACACAAAAACCTAATAAGTTTTATTATCATTAAAAAAAAATGTATATATATCTTAGAAATTGAGGATAGCAGAAATTATGAGTTTGTAAAATTCACCTGCCTCAACTTCTCCAAAAACTTTTCCTGATTTGATATAATTGATCATATCATCAAGCTTCATTTTAAACACTCTAGAAATTAGATCAGGTCTATCCTCTCCTTTGTATCCAGGCTTGTTGTCAAGTTCTCTAACAATTTCAGGCCATTTGACATTGCATGTGAAAGTTATAAACAAATCAGGATTACCATAATGCCTACAAATTGCCATAGCATCTTGATAGTTATTAAGCATGTATCTAGTACTTCCAGTATATGAGCTAGGCAATATCACTTTTTGTCCCACATTATTGGCATCACTATCACCCTTTGAAATTGCATCATAAATACCTTTATAAATCTCACTTCTCAAATTTGTTTGATTTTTTCTAATGTAATCCAATCGATCTTCTTCAAGTGTTGCGTAAGAATCTACTAAAAACTGTTGGAACAATCTTCCACCTTTTAACAATGTATCCAATAAAGGTCCTCTTTCCTGAATCTGGTAAGCTATGAAAGCTCTCATAGGCACCCTTCCTCTTTTGGGGTCATGACCTTTGTAATCATTGCTCCATTTTAAATCAGGTCTATAACCATCTTCGCCATAAGGGAAAAGAATAGGATATTGCAAAGACATGAACTTTGGATTTAATTTTGTGATTCGTTTCAACTCTCCAGCTTTCAACTCTATAACAATATCTCTATTCGAATCAAAAAGGCCTATATCTCCCACAACCAAACCACCAATTTCATCACATGTCGGTTGTTCATATTGTTTACTATCATCTGCCTGTCGGCCCAACAATCTCAGTTTTAAAGAAGTTAGACAACCCCTTTCGAATTTATCCCTGACTATTCGAAAAAGTTTTACCAATTCATTTGATTCATCAAACATCTTAATCAAACCTTGAACAATGTCTTCATCAAGCTTTTCATTCCTTTCTTTACAATTAACAGCGTTAAGGCGATTCATTGTTTCATTATGGGTATCATATATGTAAAGCTGAGCAAATTTTGGACATTCACCTTCAAGGGGTAACAAAGAACCCATTAAATGATGAACTTGACCACTAATTTTAAAAATGTAAGGACCTGGTCCACTGTTAATTGAGTGATCAACTTTGGCTCCCATTGAAGTAAATGCAAACATAGAATTATAGGCCCTGATATTCTCTCTAAACAGCAAACTTTTTGGGCCTTTACTCGGATCAAGTAAATTTTCTAAAAAAGGAGGTGTTGGCTTTGAAATCGGAAGTTTGATCTTTCCTTGTTGACAACAAAGAGTAAAAAGAGGCTCATTGGCTGCATTTGCTTTTTTAACAGATTCTTTGAACCAAAAAAGTGCACCACAATAAATGCACTTATAATTTTATCTCCCAAATCCACATACTGTTCCATCATTCCTACAAAGAAAGGAAACATAGAACAGGGCAAAAAGAGAAAAAATAAGACAAATGTATGCCATAAGTAATATCAAGATACGGTTTAAAATAAATATTTAACAGAGGAAAAACGCACTTTGCCTCTTCCTCTGATAAAATGCTTGACCCCTATTCATCTGATCAGAAATGTCAAATGAAATCTCTTCTCTGGTTGTTTGACTTGTGCTAGCTTGTTGCACTATGAAAGCTCTATTAGAAACTCTGGTTCCAGAATTTTTTTTGGCTTGATGCTTAAGCTTAGTATTAGTGCAACAAACATTTTCATGACAGAGTTGTGCACCACTCGAAGTGGAAGAAATATGGGTTTCCTGTGTTCTCAGCCTTTTTCTGGTTTTTGCAATCCTTTTAGACATGATATCCAAAAATTACAAATTCCAACCAACAGATCGATAGCTGGGAAGGGAAAAAAAAAATTGCATGAGTTAACTTATAATATTTTTATTACATCTATAGCCTAATCAAGCAAAATGGACACACACCAACAGTACTCCAGCTATAAAAATAAGATTTTTCAAACAACACAACATCTGAAAACAAATTAAACACAATTTCTGCAGCCTAACCAAGCAAACCAGATATACGCAAGAACATCATAACCACAGAAATAACAATTTTCAAATGAAACAATATCCAAAAACCAATTTTCTACAGTTGATATGCATGACTTCTTCAGAAGACGAATAGAAAACTGACCTGTTGCCTAACAACAATGGGAAGAGCTATCAAACAGTCGAAAACGCAGTTAAGACAACACCTATAACAAACACAACCGAAAAAATGAAATCAAGGAATAATCAAAAGAGCAAAAAATAAAAACATACAGATTCTGTTTGTGATTGTGGTTTGAAAGCACATGACTTATATATACATTCTGATTAATATATATATATATATACACACATACATGCTCTAAATAAAATATAAGAAAAACCGAAGTAACAACACATTAAAAGCAGCAACTTCTAAGCTAATTACTTTTGAAAATTTCAAACTTTCATATATATATATATATATGTATAGAGAGAGAGAGAGAGAGAGAGAGAGAGAGAGAGAGAGAAATTACCCATGTAAAAGCCAAGGTTCTCGCCAAGATCAGCAACAAAAATTGTATCTGTCAATTACAACCAAGGTCAAAAAATCGTAGGCAAAGATATTGACACATGGTGTATCCTTAATTATATAACTGATCTGTTATATTTGAGTATCCTATTAACTCTAAAAAGTTAGTGATAAAGTTGGTGATTTAGTTTGTTAGATTATAGATTTCTTGATTAGTAAGAATGAGCAATTTCATAAAATCTTTAAGAGAGGTATCACTCAGCCAAAAGAAAAGTAGATACCTTTAATCAATAGTGAGCAATGAAATTATGCCTTTTTTTTTCTAAGCAAATTAGTTGAAAATAAAATATCAGAAGCAAGATTGGTCTCTAGGGATTTCAATTATCATCACATCTTATACTTCGGGTTCAAGCATGGCATAAACAGTAATTGAGAACAAAAACAAAGATTTTATTGACACTTAACCAATGAGATATTCCTAGCATACATTAAACCTAACTATTTTGACACACCATCAATGATACATTCCTAGCATACATTAAACCTAACTATTTTGCACATCAATAGACTTGAAAATCAAATATGAAAAGCAACATTGGTCATGCTTTTATGCATCAACTTTTGGTTCATTAGTTCATTAGCTTTAATATACCAACCTTTGAACAAACTACTACTCATTTTTTTTTTTTTTTTTTTTTTTTTTTTTTTTTTCATTTATTATATATTGATTAATGAATTAATATGTTTGTTTTTATGAATTTGCATATTATTCACATATAATTCATGGAATCTAATTAACCAATTTGTGCATTTTCTTAAATTGGATCGAAGTTTTATAATAATTGATGCAACAAAGGAAAGAAAAAGGAAAAAAAGGTTATCAACAATTACTCATTTATCAACAGAGATTCTAAGAAATTATCTTCTTGTTTATCAACCAATTCAATCAAAAGCAACAATCAAAGGCTGAGATAGCTAGAATACCTCAGTTGTAATGATTCAAAATGAAAAACATAGAGAATAAACTCAGCAAGCAACAAAATCCCAGAAACACGGTGCCTAAAAAAATTATACTAATAGAATCAACAACAATTTTCCATTTTTTCCTGTAAAGTGAAAAACAGAGAATTTCAAAAACTCATTACAGAATCCTCATTCATAATCTCACTTATCTTGTTAAGTATTAGTGTCATCCGCCAATGCACATTACAAAATTTTAGTTCACAAAAAAAAGAAAAAAAAAAGGAATAATAGATGCGAAGTTTATTAATTTGATTTAAAAAATACTAAACCTTGAACATGTCCGGTTCATAACCATAGTCAAATGTTTAATATAACATATACTCAATTCATCAATTCAATGAAAAATCAATCATACCACTTATCTAAATCATAATTTCAATGGAAAATGCCTTTATACAAACACAATTTAGAGTAATCCATCAACAGCTGATGAATTGATTGTTTTTGTTGGGGGATAAAAGCAAGTGTTTCTAAAACAGAGAATAAAAACATAAAAGTTTTTGAATCTTAGATTCCCTTTTTTACTTTTTGTTCCTTTTCATCTGTTTTCCCACAAAGCACAGGAAGATTATTTGGTATCCATTACTATCATTTATCATAGACTACAACTAAACAATGGCTATGAAATGCCATCAAAAAATTAGATATAAAAGAAAACAGAAGCCAAATACACAAAAAATTTCACACACATTCAATCACAAAAGAACCGTAAAATACGTGGCACCAATAAACACTATGACTCAAACGAATCAAAATTAAGATAAAAATTAAAATGTCCAAGAGCTATAGAGAAAATCTCACCAAATCCAACACGTTAATAATTTCTTTTCCTTAAACACAGAAATAGAAAAGAAAAGAAAAAAGGGGGAAAAACAGTTCCACCTTTAATTCCATTTCGTATATTAACCATTTTCAGTTTTGAAAAAAGTTGGGAATCCCATTGCTCTGCTAGTGATTCAAAATAAGAAAATTAAAGAAAACATAGGAAAAGATTGAATGTCAAGACGAAGAGTGTGTTAAGAAGACAAACAAAAGTCCCAAGATTCACAGGTATTGCATTTGGAATTTCCCTTTTCCACCATCAAATGTCCGTTTGTGTGTTGACTCTCTACTCTATCAATCTACCAAATTTCTACCTTTTTTTTTTTTTTTTTTTTTTTTTTTTTTTTTTTTTTTTTTTACAATAAACAAAAGAAAACCATGCTCAAGAAAATTTAATAATAAACTTTTTAAAGCAAGACGAACAAAAAATAGAGCATGAAAGATGTGTCTATATGGTGGATGTACTAATATGATATGGAAGTCAAATAAGAAGGAAAACAATATCCAGGAATCCAATAACAGTAGCAGATCAATTGAAATATTATAAAGTGATTCTTTAGTTCTAACCTTTGTAAACAAAACAATAGCTAATGTATATGGATCCTCAATTGAAAACAAAACTAAAGATAAAATTCAGAGTAAAAACAACAGCAAAAGCGTACATATCAAATTACAACCTTGTAATCCAGAGGCTTTCTTTACTTGTACAAAAACTCTATAAACTAAACAATGTGAAAATCAAAAACAAAAAAAGAAAGCCCAATTGTCAAAACACTCAAAGGTTCACCAACATGCTCAGATATTGTAAACATCTAAATCTATCACTACAACAACAAATTAACACCAACCAATTGTAAATTGATGACTTAAAACAATTAATTGCATTTTCAGCCTAGAAACTCACCTCTTACTTAACAGAACTGAAAACACCAATCAAACTGCTCTATCCAAAGCAACAAAAGAACTCCTGCAAAATATCAAAGAAAACACCTGTTGAATCCAAGCATAATAATGACTCAATTTGCTCAATTTCCATTGAATTCCAAACAGGCCCTGTAAATCACTTGAGGATTCGCAATTCAAGGACAAACAAACAAATGGTTAGTAAGTATGCCTGCGTAATCAAATAGTCACAAATACAAATCAAAATATAAAATAGAAAATTAATTACTCTGTTTTTTCTTGCACCCTAACCCTAAACCCAACCTCATTTTCAATCTGTTAGATCAAAGCACAGAAAAACATTGTTTAAGAGAGAGAGATGGACCTGGAGTCCTCGAGCTTGCTGTGGACTTCTTTTTGACGCCGAGAACGATGGTGTCGGTGCCACGTACGCCGACGGCGGCGTTACCCGTGCGCACAGCTTTTAGATAGAGATTGATTTTCAAATCAAAAGAGAAGAAGGCAAGGAAACAGGTGAACAATGGAACCGGATGGAAAGAAGAAGGCAACGAAGGGGGCGAACGATGGAAACGAAAACTGAAGGCTTGGGCAGATGGTTCTGCAAAAACGTCGAACATTCCAGATGTAGGCATCGAAGGAGACGGGGGGCAAAACGGGAAAGAGACGAAACTAATTAATTAAGGACAAAACCGTGATTTCACTGTTCTGATGAGAAAAATGAGTGTGCAAACAGTAAAAAGAGAGGGACACAAACGTCACTTCACTATTGCTAAGCTACAGTCTAGGAACAGTGAATTCCTGGATTCAGTTTTAGTATATATATAATTTTTTATTAATCCGGATTAGTTTAAATAAGTTGAATCCTGGGAGGTGACTTGTAGAACTTCAAGCATCAAGAAGGGGTGAAATTACTGTCTTTAGGACATTGCATTAAACTGCAAGCATCTATCTCGAATCCAAGTTAGTTTCATTTGTTTATTGTTTATTATACTTCAATTTACAGTTTGTTATAAATTTAAAGAAAATTTACATAAATACCACATGAACTTTTAGGCATGTGCACCATTACCATCTGAAATTTTTTATTTATTTATCTATTTTATTATTAACTACCTCAATGTTATAGAGTGTTGCAATGTACCACTTATGTCTAACTTCGTTAAACTTTCTATTAAGTTTAAGAACAATTCTATCAATTTACTATAACTGAAAAACTAACAAAATTTATAAATAATAATAATTTTTTTGGAGTATATATATTGTTGATATATAAATATATTGTTTAATTCAGTCACTTATTATTGTTTTTCCAACAACCTTGAGGAAAAGCAAAAGTAAATTTAATGAGGAGTTCATGAAGAAACTGAGCCTCACTTTATATACCTTGAACATGGTAATTACGATATTATTGGTGACTAATGTTGTGAACTTATTAGAGTTTCAATTATTACAAATATATGTTGTATAATTTTTTCTTCATAACTTATTATTTATGCTTTTACTTGTTTTGTATAAGAGAAAAAATTCTTTTGTTCAATAATGGAAAAATTTAGGGCTCGTTTGGTATCCTACTTGGATCCATTTTTTAAACTCAAACAATTGTTGAGTCCAAAGTCCATAATTTATGTTTAGTAAAGCCCATTTTTCAAAAGTCCAACTCAAAAACAATTTTATAAATGCTCAATTTTAAAAACAAAAGAAAGTAAGATTTTACATTTTGTTTTTTTTTCTCTCTCTCTCTCTCTCTCTCATCTCTTTCTCTCTCCTCCCTCTCTCTCTCTCTCCCCCATCTCTTTCTCTCTCCTCCCTCTCTCGTCTCTCGTCTCTCTCTCTCTCTCTCTCTCTCTCTCCTCTCTCTCTCTCTCTCTCTCTCTCTCTCTCTCTCTCTCTCTTACATAATCATACTTCTAATCATCCTCAAATTAATCCAATCAAATTGAACAACTAGGTGAAGAGATATTGAATATGAAAATTAAGGAACGATAACAAAGCAAAACAGATAATTGAAACAATCATGTCAACCAACGAGAAAACACAATAACAAAGCCAATTCAAGCACAATATTGCAATTCTAGTAAAAAAAACTTATCTTCAAATTTTCATAAACCCTACCTTGCGACCAAATGAGTATTATTCTGAATTCACTCACAGTTTTGGACCTTTCGCCCACTGCCACTCAAACTAAAAATTCATAGATAGAAAACACAGGAAAGCTCATCTAAATCCTTAGTCACAATAAAGGTACTCTCTCTTGGTTCTAAAGCTGAAACAAGAAGCCAAGTCTTCTTCTGTTTTCTTTTCTTTTTCTCCTTCAACCTCCTCCGTCTTAAGCTTTGGCATAAAAAGCTCGTTTATAACACTCAGCTTCACATACTTCTCTGGCACATTAAAACCATGATACTTGGTGAACCCATTGTTCTGAAATTCAGTCAGCGAGCCAGGAACAAAGTCGGTGTTCGCGGCCTCTTCGAACTTTCTTTTGCACCAATTATCGTTCTGTCCCGATTGAAACAATGGATCTGTTGCAAATTCCTTGATGACCCGTAAGTCCGGTGGGGATGTTGTTGCGACGGGGTTTTTGAAATACTCATTCCCAATCTTTATCCACTCTTTTCCGGCAATTGGCGAAGAGTCTTCTTCTTCTTCTTCTTCTTGGTGCAAATTCGGTCTAGATAACATCGAAGGGTAGTCTAGCTCCTCTGGTTGACTTGGAGTTTTCCCAGATCTTTCTTCGACAATTTCTGCCATGGATCTTTGTGAAGCTTCTCCCAAGATCTTCCTCTTCTTTTTCGATATTCTCCGATCAACTTCTTCTGCTTGCTCTGTAGTAACAGAATTGGAATGCTGCTAACCACTTTGTACGATGCGGATAGAAAAGAGTTGGTGTAAGTCAGACGTTCAAATTTGGAGGGAAAGAGCTGAAGAGAAGGGCTAATGGTAATGGCTATGCGACTCGGACAATGTTCGTCTGTTGTGGGTTCTTGAAAACAATTTGGAGTAGATATATATATATATATATATATATATATATGAATACATAATAGAATTTGGCCAAATATGTTTCCTTCAAAGACGGGAAATTAAAAATTCATCAAAATCCGGAAACAACATATCTAGAATACCCACAAAAAAAGAGAGAAACAAACCAAACCATTCAATTGGCCATGGTTGGCGAGACCGGCGGTGCCACTTATCAGGAAATTTTGTCAAGTTAAAAAAGTGACAATTTAACTTTCTTGTTTTTTTTTGGGTCTAGTTTCGGATTGAGAATGGTTTCCCCTATTGATTCTACGACAGCATAGAATTTTTACAGAGCGACGCTTTTCCAATCAATGAAGGATTCTATTTTTCGGGAAAATAAAATAAAATAAAATTACTTTCAATGAGGAAAATCTACAATTGTCGCTGAATGTGACCTAAAGTTGGTCTCCAGATCAAAGCCCTAGTGAGGAAACTTGGGATTCAAAAGCTGTGTCATGACTCCCACCAAATTTTATATTTATATTCCACCTATTATATTATCTATTCAATTAAATAATACACAAAAAAATATAATTTGTTATAAAATTCATGCCTACAACATTTGAGACATCAACAACTTAGATTTAACTTATGTCTATGAGAGATAAAGTTTCTTGTAGTGCAACCAATTCTGTCACATCTTAGGATCGGCTCCGCCGTAGCACGATATTGTCCGCTTTGGGCCCCCCTCTCTGCCCTCACGGTTCTGGGAGCTCACGAGCAACTTCCCAGTGGGTCACCCATCCTGGAATTGCTCTAACCCCCAACTCGCTTAACTTCGGAGTTCCTATGACTCCAAAGCCAGTAAGCTCCCAAAAAGCCTCGTGCTAGATGAAAGTGGGCATGTACATATAAAGCACATCACCCCCTCTTCGTTGGTCGATGTGGGATGTTACAAATTCTCTTTATTCCATCATTGTCAAATGATCAAGAGATAATTTTTTGTTGCAAAGGGATCCAAGTTTTTGTAATTATAGGAAGAATTCATGAAGAACTTGGCATATGAAGCAGCAAGATAGACTGAGTAGGAGAGAGGGGTGAAGTGAAATAAATATCCAATGGGTTGTGTTGGCAATTAAATGTGTATGTGAGTGTTTTTAAGCGTACACTCGCTGCTGTTGGATCAATTCAATGACTCTTACTAAAGTTGTTTAGACTCACTTTTTTTGTTTATCAGAATGTGGAAATCTGGAATTCATAAAAGAACCAGGGCCAGAAGATACAATGAAATCCAGGGAGAAAAAATAACTCTTTTTATATTAAAATGACTGTCTTGCCTAGATATAAATTGTCTTAGCTATGCATCATGACTCTTCCATTTCCACGCTTTGATCTCAGATCCAAAGCCACTTGGCTGGGCTAGCTCTTCGCCTCTCTCCTTCCTCCGAGTAACGACGATGCCGGTAAGTTCCGATCTTGAGCGACTTCTTTTCCCTTTTTGCTTGGAAACCTGGATCGATCTCTTTTCCACCTTCATCATATCATTCCCCCCCTCCATTTTCAGTTGGTTTTCTAATTTGTTTTCCTATTCCCTTTGTTTTTTGTAATTGTTGTTATAGAACACTGAACTCCATCATCACTTTTATTAAAATCAAAATTTCCTCCTTTTTGCTCTATGTTGTTATGTTTTAATTTTGTCAACTTTTTATAGCATGTGATATATAATTCAAATTTTGGTTATTGTTTAGATGGAAATCGTTCAAAAGAAAAGGCAATAATTACTTGGGTGACTAGGTAAGCAGATAAGGAGTCATTAAAGTTAATGAAGCATTGGGATGGAAGGCACACATGAATCAAGGCTCTTCAGAATCTCCTATTTGTTTTCCGTATCACTAAGAGCATCTCCAACCGATGTGTCAAACGTACCATATAGACATTTAACAACTAAAAATAACATCTCACATCACTCCAACAGATGTGTCAAAGCTGATGTGGAATGAAGGTTGGAGGTTGAAATGTTATTTTTGACATCCCAAAAGCAAGATGTCAAATGAATATTTTATTATTTTTTCTTTTCTTTTCACTTTAATTAAAAATGAATCAACACTAAAATGTAATAAAATAATAATTTAATTTGACATATTGGGTGGAGTGTAAAGCTGTGTAAGATGTCAAATTGCCACATCAGCCATCAAATTTAAATTTGATGTCTGATATTTGACATCTCCCTTGGAGATGCTCTAAGAACGTTTTGTTTTTGGCTTTTAATAAGTTCTATGTATTTGGAATATTTATAGAGTCATAGTTATTCGGATGCTAGCTCGATGTATGGGATGAGAGATCAAGTCTAAGTACTTGTATACTTAGACTTCTTAGGGCAGTTGTTGAGAATTCAAATTGAAAACATAGGGAGTGTTCTCTCACCCTTTACTCATAATCTAGATTTTCTTAGAATCAACATGTTCAAGAGTTTTTCTCGTCTTTTATGCCCAGTTTTGGGTATTCTTAGAGTAAACGAGGTCTGGTGGTTCATGGTTCGTGTTTCTCAATACCCTTGCTCGACTACTGTTTGCATCACTAGGACCCTCTTTCATCTGCTCTATCTCTTCTTTGGTGAGTTCTCTAACTTCGAATCTTTTGTGATTAACTTATATGTATGTGAAACATATGCAAATTTTAAGTATTATATGGTGCCAACGGGATTTAGGCCAGTGGAAAAAGACCTTGATTTGCAAACCAGTGGTCTCATGTTTGAACCTTAATGGCACATTGGTGTGTGTGTGTGAAAAACTCTCCTCACTTTGTAGTTTAAACTATTGCTTCTATTAATATAAAAAAAAGTATCATACGCATTTGTGGTAAGATAGAGGAAAACCATGTGTTTGCACCTTCATTACATTTTTTTAATTTTTGAGTGCTGTAGACTTGCAACTTTCAGTTGAGTTTATGATTTTGTTACTTCTGTCTTCAAACATTTGGCAATTATTATCACTGTTTTGAAGGTTGAACCTTTCCAAAATAATAATAATAATAATAATAACAATAATTTTGTTGAGAAAGGATGTATCAATTTCTTTTGTGTTCTGTATTTTGGTATTTTTTCGAAAGAAGGTTTAAAAGAAAAAGGTATTATAATCCTGAATGTATATTCAGACCATCTAGTTTGCATCAGACCTTCCTTTCCCTTCCCATTCTCTCATTTTCCTTTCAGTTCTTCCAAGCACTACTTAGCCTCTTTGACATATATGATCTCTTTGACATACTTCTAATCTTGGCTGTTGGATTGCATCTAAGATACTACCAACACATTTAATAAATACAATCCAACTGCCAAGATTAGAAGTATGTAACCAATCTTTAACATAAAATAATTATTGGAGAATATCTCTATGATCTGATTAATTCAAAGGGACATCATTCGTCAAATTTAACTTAAAATGTTGATCCTTGTAGGGCTTGATGATTACTGTACGAACTGACACTTACAAGAACAATTATTGATGATGAAATAGTTGCAAAAGTTCTTAACGTAAAATCAGGCTACATTAAGGGATGTGGATTTGGGACTCAATACCTTTAGAATCTTTTTCAAAGCGTTTGTGTAAAGCATTTGTGTTTGAAAAAATAAATAAATAAAGATCTAGAAGATTGCAAGGAACACAACAGATTTTTGAGAGCCAACAGCAAGAACTTGACCATCAATCTGAGGTTATCCAAGTGTTGGAGGAGAGGAGCAAACACCTTAAGGAGAAGCAAGATAAATAAATTTCAAGACTTCATTAGGAAGATAAGCTCAGGCCAGAACCCCACTTTGTAGCTGAGTCACTTTTATATATCTTGAACTTGATGATAACTCTTAGGGTTATTTAAACAATTACGATATTTGCTTCGTTTGAATTAGTGGTGACTAATGTTGTAACTTATTATGGAGTTTCAATTATTACTAATATGTTGTATCATTGTTTCCTCATAACTTATTATTTATGCTTTTAAGGTAAGCAAATGAAGAAAGAGTGCGGTGAAGGTGGATCGAACACCTGACCTTAACCTACAACACGCTACAAGGTGTCATGGAGATCTAAACCTGAGACTACTGGTCCACAAGACAAGGGTTTCCATTAGATTGGCGTTCTTTTGTTCAACAATGGCAAAGTTTAGTTTTCTTGTTCTTTTATTCAAAGATAGAACTTCTGAATTATAAAACAAGAATTTTAGTTTTTTACATACCCTTCCTTCCACACTCATATGCTTCTAATCATCCTCAAATTAATCCAATCAAATTGAACAAGTAGCTGAAGAGATATTGAATATGAAAATTAAGGTACGCCAATGGTCTATAAACCAAAGAAAAACACATCATTCAAACGTTCATGTCAACCAAAAACACAACAGAATAATAAAGCCAATTCAAGCACAGTAGTGCAATTTCCAGTCAAGAAGTTTATCTTCAAATTTTCATAAACCATTTGCGAGCAAATGAGTATTATTTCTGTGTTTTGGACCTTCAGTCACTGGCCAAAGAAACTAAGTTTAAAGATGGAAAACAGAGAAAAGTTCATTTAAATGCAGCGATATTGAATATGAGAACTAAGGTACGCCAATGGTCTATCTACCAGAGGAAAACAGATCATCCAGCTTCACATACTTCTCTTCCACATCAAGAACACGATACCTTGTTGCAGTCAACGAGCCTGGAACAAAATTGGTGGTTGCAGCCTCTTCAACCTTTCTTTTGCCCCGATTATCATTCTGTCCCGACTGAAACAATGGATCTGTTGCAAATTCCTTGATGTCTCGTAAGTCTGGTGGTGGTGTTGTTGATACAGGGTTTTTGAAATACTCATCTCCAATCTTTATCCACTCGTCTCCAATAATTGACAGAGAGTCTTCTTCCTCTTCTTCTTGGTGCAAATTCTGTCTAGATAACATTGAAGGGTAGTCCTTTAGCTCCTCTGCTTGACTTGGAATTTCCCCAGATCTCTCTTTGTTTTGTCGTGTTTCTTTGACAATTTCTTCCATTGATCTTAGTGTAGCTTGTCGTACTAATTAGATCTCCCTCTTTTTGTTTGATCTTCTTCGATCGACTTCTTCTTCTTGCTGTGGTCGCAGAATTGGGAATGCTGCTAACCACTTTGTGTGATGTGGATAGAAAACAGTTGGTGTAAGTCAGGTTTTCAAATTTGGAGGGAAAGAGCTAAAGAGAATGGCCCATGGTAATGGCTATGTGACTCGAACAGTGTTCGTCTCTTGTAGGTTCTTGAAAACAATTTCGGCTAGATATGAAAATATAGTAGAATTTGACAAAATATATTTCCTTCAAAGGGGAGAGGAAATTGATGATTACACAACAGAATTACCAAACAAGAATTATAAAATCATGAAAAATGGAGAAAAAAAATTACAAAAAAGAAAGAAGCTGCTCCACCGGGCGTGCTTGGCAAGAGACCGGCGGTGTGTGCCATCGTGTTGTTAGAAAATTTCAGCAAATTAAGAAAGAGGCCATTTTTTTAGCAACTTTCGTACGTTTTGTTTTCACGTTTCTTAGTTGGTTTTGTCTAGTTTCCAATTGAGATTGGTTTCCTTTCTCTACGAAAACTTAGAATTTTTGGAGAGCAGGGATACTACGGTTTTAGCCACGTTTGTGACTTAGGTTACCAACATTACAAGAAGTGAGCTGGTAAGAGCCGTTCACACTACAACGTGGTATCGCTTTAGGGACACATTTTTTACCTAGGATTTCATTTTCTCGCAAAAAAAATATTTCAGCGAGGAAAATCTAAAACTCTCGTGGAATGTGACTTGAACTTGGTCTCCAAATTGGACCATGCCCTAGAAAGAAAATTTGGGATTTAAAATCTATCCACACATAGGGGTGGGAACTTTCCCTGCGGGTTAGGGTTTTCAAGGGGCTTCACCCTTAAGTCATGTATGAAGGATTGGAATCGGGTACGCAAACGGGTTCAGGGAAACTTTTGTGTGTAGTGTTCGGTGTGTGGGAAGGATGGTATTCTAATCTGCCAGCTAAACCCTCCCTGTTTAAGATATGTATTATTCATTTTCGTAAGAGTATACTGCTATGTGGATCCTAGTTATGTCCCACGACTCCTACCAAATTTTATGTTTCACGTATTATATTAATTATTGAATTAAATAATACATAAAAAAAATAAGTAAAAAACAAAATTTAGTTTTATTTGTTGCCAAAGTGATATAGTTTCAAACCCCTTTTTTTTTCTCATTCAAAAATTATTTTTTATTAGTAGTTTTGTAACGGGGCGAGGCATGAAGGCAGATATGGGGAATCCATGATTTGAATAGTACAGGTGCGGAGACAAGGATGAATGAAAAAATTTAACTGCGACGTGGATGGGAATGACATACCCTCCCTCATTCGCCTCATGGCCATCCGTATTCAAGTTAGATTGTTTAAGCGAGGAAATGGATTCTGTTGACCTCAAAATACTTTTAGGCTTACATTTGGATTATTTTGGATAAAACAACCAAGGGCCGAGCGTATATGGGAACAAAGTTTCCCTTTGGTGCAACTATTGAGTGTGGCATGCCAACTATTGTGGTCATCGCTAACCGTGATAGCGAATGAAAAATTTGGTGGTGATAGGCACTAGGATTCTAACTTCATCGAGCGATTAGGGCCAAGCAAGGAACGTATCCTTGACCATTGGATTCTCAGCTTTGGTAACAAAACCATTGATTTCGTATGTGCCGGTCGAGTGCTGGTGTGACTACTGTGTTCGGTGGAAAAAGCTCGACTATCAAGATGATCTCTCAAGTCCTCTTTGAATTATGAACTAAAACATAGTTGTAGCGACGAAACTTGTTCACTCTAGAGGTCTTGTCCCGACAAAATTTTAGATTTGTGCCACAATCGTACTTCCAAATTTCCAAATATCTGGAACCTTTTGCCAATGAACTCTTCCTAATATGCCTACGGCTAGGTTCAACAACACAATACTTATCCGATGAAATGTGCACCGCATTTTAGTAAGAAGGTGAAACGACATTGTTATGGGTGGGGTGACGAACTCTCTGCTTTCCTATCGACAGAACGTTTCGCCGCCTGAAGAAATCCCTTAATTTCAAAGCCCAGAACACGTACTCCATTTTGACAAAACTACTCTAAAGCAGCTCCGCACAGCCACAGCTCCCTCCACTTCGTCTTCTCCATCTGAAGAGGAAATTTCAACCGACACCCAAAACCCTCAAAACCTAGAAACCCACTTCGTCTTCTCCAGCTGCTTCCTCCATCTCAGTAAATTTGTGTGCTGATTTTCGTTATCTGTAATTTTGATGGTTTAATAGTTTTGTTTAATTGATTATGCTTTCGTGTGAATTTTGAATGGCGTGGCTGTAAATGAAATTTTGAGTTTTGCCATTTATTTGTTCCTTTCTAGATTTAGGGGTAAATACTTTTTGAAGGCTAAGTTGGAGGTCAAGGGTTTCAAAGCCCCTGTCTCCAACCTTACATTTCCTATTGAGAATGACAATAACATACTAAACCTGTGGGAGCAAATATTTTCGTCTCTAATCACGGCACGTCACGTGGAAAAGAAGATTATCTCTTAAATTAATTAATTGAAACAATTTATCTGGCCAATTAATTAATAGGGATAAATATCTAAATTAATAGGATATTATCTTTATTTAATAAGATAATATCATTAATTCAGATATTATCCTAATAAAGAGAAGATAATATCATTAATTTAGATATTGTCCTAATAAAGAGAAGATAATATCATTAAATTAGAGAATAAACTCGTCATATTCTCTACGAAACCCTAACCCCGAGGCTCCTATAAATAGACAACTTCATTCATCATTCAAGGGACATCTAAACCTACTCTTAAACCCGAGAAAAATACCTGAAGCTATCTCTCCCTCTCCACTCTCCATATTTTCTCCACACGGCCCCGGCCACCACATACGGCTCCGGCCGCCTGGTTCACACCATACATACAACTCCATACCCTTTGCTTAGCTATTGTTTTCCTACAAACACTCAAGCTAACTTAGGCATTGGAGGGCCTTTGGCCAACACCCCCAGGTGTGGTCTATTTACTCCAGTATTTTTTACAGGAATCGAGGAAGAGAGAGAAGGAAGATCGAAGGTTGAAAGATCTAGAAGCGAATATTCTCCCGTGAAAATATTTGCACAAACAAAACTCACACACACTACAAAGATACTAAGACTCAAATCCAGGACCTTTCTTGGGGAGAGCATTTGCTCCAAACCACTACACTAGTAGGTCCTTTGCAATTTTTAAATATATTAGCATTTACGCAAACCACCAATCTGACCGATTCAGTCAGTTTCAACACTAAAAATCGAAGATAAAAAAAAACATCATCATTTCGGTTCTTTGTGTTTTATCTTTTCTTCCCTTTTCCCTTAGTTTGGTTATTGTTTATGAATTTTGAATTTTCCATTTGTTTTTCTGTCTATGGTTTGATTCTAGACAATGTGGTTTGGAATATTTCATTTTTCTAGTTCTTCTAAAATTTAATTTGTTGCTATGTTTCAATAAGGTTGGAATTCGATGGTAATAAATATATTGACCATTGGTGATCTTTGTTCTTTGGGTTCAGGTTGTTGCGGGCTCAGCTTCATGAGTTTCCTACAATTGTATTTCATGCTGTTCTCATCAAAATAAATTACTGCATTCTAAGAAAAGCCCACAAGTTTTGGGCATTGTTGAATTTTCATATATAATTTAAATTTAAATTTGCATTTCTCTTCATTTATTTTCTTTGGTCCTCAATTTATATGAAGGAGAAATAGGGTATGAAATCTGCTGTGAAATGAATCTTTCTCTCTTTCTCAAGTGTTGATTTGGTACATCCTTGACGCCAATGGTGTGATGGGTTTATTCAATTTGGAGAAACTCACATTTTTTTATTTTAATTCGTCTAATATGATTTTGGATTTCATACTCTTAGGTCTTGTTTGTTGAGGATTGGACTAGACTAGACTAGCAAAAAGTGGATGCACTTCATGTGCAATCTAGGCATTAAATGGAGTCTAACTTGGAGGATGAAGGCATATATAATATGGCTACATTTTATAAGCAATCAAAGCATGGTATTTTAGTAGGTTGATGAATAAAACTTATCCCTCATACGTTTAGGAGAAATCTCCACCCCCCTTACATTTAGGACGCACGTTGCAGTTGGAACTCTTCCAACTTAATCTTTTGTTCATGTCTTCCATCTTCTTCCACAAAATAGAAAGCAATGAATTCCTTCACCTTTGTTGCAGATCTCTTTTTTTGCTAGGGTAATACGAAGAAGGGGAACACTTCGTAATATCATCTACAAGGTATTCCTGTTCTCTAAGAACGGGATTGATGTGTAGTGCTGCCCACATTGTTAATTTCTTTGTGTTAGATGTTTCAGTCTCAAATCTCTGCACACATTTGCCGCAAATTAATTATTTGTTTGTCTTTGCTTCATTTTGCATCTCTTGATTGTTTTTTTTTGTTTTTTTTATAAAATTGAGCATGTTCGTATTCTTATCAAGGTAGATATACTATAGAGTTGTATGCAAGGGCAATTAATCATTTTATCAAAATTCAAAACATGTGACCTCAATAAAAACCTTTTAAAATGATCATTTAGAAAAATACAATTGCAAATATATATATATATATATATATATAGGACGTGATTGAAAAAAGGCCTCTCGCATGCACCACGTGTACAGAGAGACTAGTTTAAATTAAAATATTTATTTTTTATATACAAGCGATATTGTGGGAAGGGGATTTGAACACAAAAGCTCAGGTGCAGAGTAACTACTCTTAACCACTTGAGCTACAAACCACTTGCATCCAACTTCTGTTTCCGATTTTAGACTTATCCCATAATTTTTATCTTTTCTTTTCTTTACATTTTATCGCATGTGATTCCAATTCAAATTTTTGGTTATTTGCTTTAGGTGGCAATCGTTCAAAAGGAAAAGAAATAGTTATTTAGTGAGCAGACCCTCTGTCATATGCTCTATCTCGTCCAAGGTGAGTTTTGACTATATCTTATGTAACTTATTTGTGTGTGAAATATCAGAGGGAAGACCATGGGATTGCGCCTTCATTACATTTTGGAATTTTCAGTTTATGAAGTTTTTTGTTATTGTCTTCAAAACACAAAATTAAAGAGATAGGACCTTACATAAGGACCGTATATAAGTTGGGGCCTTGGCCCTTTAACATAGTAGTAGGTATTGAGAATTATTTTGGGAAATGTTATGCTCCCAAACATCTCATATGCACTCATGTGAACACTGACATAATATTATATGCACACTCACATACAGTGGCGGATCCACCATGGGGTCAATGGGGTCAGACGACCCCATGGCAGATATGAAGTTTAGTGGTAGGATATGGTTTTTTCCCTTGGCAGCCATGGAAGCGACCCCATGGAGAAGAAGAAGCTTCGTGGGCCAGTTGGGGTTCTGTTTTTTATTTTTTAAAACTGCTTGGCAAAACGACGTTGTTTTGGCCAAGGCAATTTTTTTTAAATGACCTAGCCAACACAACGTCGTTTTGGGCTAGGACTTAAAAAATAAAAATAAAATTAAAAAAATAAAAATAAAAAAAATAAAAAAAGGGAGCTAAACCCTCTAAACAGTACAGACCCCAAAATTCACCTCCAAAATCCCAATTTTCATATTTATCCTCAACCACCCTAACCACCATCTCCCCAAGACCTCCACCACCTCCTCCCTTGCCACTGCCGCCAAGGGTGCTAGCTGCCGTTCACTACCAACCATCCTCGTCGCTGCCACTATTTTTGTGAAAGTTTACAATTCAATTCAAGTAACTTTTGTAACTTGTAATATTGTTTTTGACATTAATTATGAGTGAAAGTACTATCGTTTCATTTTCAATATTTTTTTCATCTTAAAAAAATTTTGGGTAGTTTACACTATGACCCCATAAGTGACAATTCTTGCATCCACCACTGCTCACATAGAAACCTACAAATTGGAATCGAATTCATGTGCAAGAGAGCAGGGGCATTGTATTAGCCAACTAACCTAACTAACATCTGCATTTTGAAATTTTATTTGGCAAAGTGGGTTTCGGTTGGTCCTTTTCTTTTGGTTTTTTGGTTGATAGCTTTCTTCTTTCTTAAATATTTAAGCTCTGTGAGTTGACGCCAATGACAAAGCCTAAATACAAGAGATCAACTAAATTGCAGATATAGCTACTAATTACCATGTGGCCCAATCTCTTCTCTGGGTCAAGGCCCAAATGTTTCATGTCATGGGGTTGATAAGAGGCAGAACCCCACTTAGGACTTTGGGAACGCGCATTAGATCAAAACATAACAAGGGTTGGGCCGGATTGTACACAAGTCATTATGTCAATTAATTTTTAAAAAAGAATGAAAATTATTTTTAAGATATGGACTTAAGTCAACTTGGCTAGAGCAGATGAGCTTTTCATTCTGCACCAAGTTCGAATCTCCCTCCTCGTAAATTAAAATAAAATATCATTTGTATAAACACAAAAACAAAAAATTCAAATTAAAAAAACTATTCAGCTTTCTTTATTATTATTATTATTTTTAAACAAGCGATAGTTTAAACTATAAGAAAAATGGAAGTTTCTCACACACATGCATAAACTACTGTCAGCCATTGCTGCATTATGGGAGCCACAGTCGTTAACAACTAACAAGCATCCATAAACAATTGTCTTTACCATTTATCCCTCAACATTTTGGCTGTCTAATTTATTCTACAACCATAAAAGATAATGTAGTATTGAAATAAGCGAATTAAGTACCAACTAGCTCTTGATCTAGTGGTACTTCTGTTTCCAATATTAAAAAATGTGTCAAGTTTGAAACACCATAACATTCATTAAAAAAAAAAACACACAAATTACGTTGATTTTAGATATACACTTCGTTTCTCAAATAATAAAAAAACAATTAAACAAAAATTATAAAATGACCATCCGAACCACGAGGCATCTGAGTTCCAAATATCCGTATGAAGAATCTATGTATTTAATTATACATCGAATATAAATAGATAGAACATAGAATGAATCTCAATCTTCTTCCGCCATAAACCTTGAAGAAAAATGTGCTTACCCGACCCGAAGATTCAGCAACTTCAGGCATAGGACCGACGAATTGGGTTGACCCGGATCAAGACCGTTGACTATAAAATCATTATAGAGGGGCTTGTTTAGTGAACCAAAGAGATATTGGATGTGATTGATGAAGTGGAATGGTCCACACTTTTTTTGATAGTGGTGCAAGACAGGTGAGAGCCCACGGGAGATGGCGCGGGCCGGTGGTGCACGTGATGAGGCTGAGACTGAGCCCACTGCATAATCCAGAGTGGACTCACTTTGATAGCTACAGCACGTGCACATGTAAAACAGGCACTACGTCCAAACATTGTGTGACCCATAACCTTCCGTAGCAATTAAATACTTAGGTCAAACCATATTTATGTGCAATGTTCCCTCCATTTTGTTGATGGGACATGCTTTTGACCCCTTCATCAAAAGTGGAACTAAAGGAGAAAACACAAAGTGTAATTTGGATGGTGGAGTTGATGGTTTGGACGTCTTCTGTCACCTGAATTTTGTAGGGAGATTCACTAATATACCCAATATGGGGGCTCAAATTATAAAAATACCCCATATGAAATGAACTTTATAAACACACCCAAAACCCATTTACAACATAACAAAGAGGCCTTAACTTCTTATAAATTACAAAACTACCATAAATTTCTTAAAACAAGCCCAACCTCAAAATCTCATAAAAATACCCAAAACACTCAATAGGGCATTAAAGTAATTTAATAATCAATATTAAATTCAATAAGGCCAGCTGTCATTTTGGGGGGTTTTTTTGGGTTTGTTTATAGAAATTCAATTATGGAGGGTTTATCTATAATATTAGTGCTAAGAATGGGTATATCACTAAATATCTCAATTTTGTAAGGGTATGTTTGCTGAGTTTTGAATTCAAAAGCGCAAATCATGACTCACTGATTTTCTTATCCAATATAAATTGAATTGGTTTTGCAATCCAATCCCATTTATATTGGAGTCGGTAGTCCCTTTTTAATCCAATTTAATCACACGGTTTAAGAGCTGTAAATGTATTAGGTGAAATTTCATTCTAAACCTAATGTGAACAGTATAACCCAAAAACTTTTTGTTGGAATAGAGGAAAAGTATATCATGATAATAATCATAATTATGGTGATGGTAATGGTGATGATGATTACATAAGTTGAACATAATTGCTAGTTAGTCTATATTTGAGTATAAATTATTTTTCTAAGCACTAACATCATTCGTAGCATTCATCGTAATTTATTTTTTAAATCAACGGAGAGGGGGAGATTCGAACTTGAGATCTCAACAATGAGAAGAAAAGTATTACCAAACCAAGAGCTACTTAGAGCATCTCCAAGGGAGATGTCAAATACCAAACATCAAATTTAAATTTGATGGTTGATGTGGCAATTTGACATCTTACACAGCTTTACACTCCACCCGATATGTCAAATTAAATTATTATTTTATTACATTTTAGTGTTGATTCATTTTTAATTAAAAAGACAAGTAAAGATAAAATAATAAAATATTCATTTGACATCTTGCTTTTGGGATGTCAAAAATAACATATCAACCTCCAGCCTTCATTCCACATCAATTTTGACATATCGGTTGGAGTGATGTGAGATGTTATTTCTAGCTGTTAAATGTGTATGTGGCACGTTTGACACATCGGTTGGAGATGCTCTTAGAGCATCTCCAAGAAAGATGTCAAATGCAAAATGTTAAATTTGAATTTGATGATTTATGTGGTAATTTGACACTTTGAAAAAAATTTAACTCCGTATAAAATGTCAAATATCATATTATTGTATTACATTAAGCAAATATGGCTCATATGATGCATAAAGTTTTAAAATATAGTAAATGATAGTGGGGTCTATGACTAAAAAAATATTAAAATAATAGTTGACATCAAGCGTTTGTATATGTTATTTTTGACATAAGCTTTCAAATTCATATAGAATTTGACTATTTGGTTTGAGCAACTTTAACTTTCAATTTTTGTTATTTCATGTCAATGTGGCAATTTGACATATCGGTAGCATTTATCGTATTCACAAACAAAAAGAAATTTGGAAAACCACGCAACAAAAATTGCTTCCTATTTGAGCTTGAAAGCCTAATGTGGTAAAACAATTTTTTTGTTCAATGTACCTCGACAGGAAGAAAATATTTCAATTCCAAAAATAGAGAGCAGAGGCAAGAAAGTGTTGTTAATTTCTTCTGAAAAAAAAAAGGAAAGCAAGACCAGAAAAGGAAAAAAAAAGGTATCGAAACCTCAAAGGAAGGTTGGGAAGCTAATCTAGAAACTTCTTTCATTCTGGTTACCAAACCTGCAAATCTGTAACAAGCCAGATGCCAGATGGGGTTCATCCACAGCCACAAGACAGAAAGCTCACCGAAAACTTGTCCAACCAGAATTTAAAATATCAAACCATCTGCCGCTTTATTATTATCATATTATGTCCGCAGAAATTCAACCTACAAAGGAAAGGATGATTTTGGCGATGGATCAGTGGACGTGATCTTACTTTCCTTGAAAAGACAAAGGCCAAGCTGTCAAACCTCAACTGTTAGGACTCTCTGCATTGGTCTCGGAAAGGTCCAGTAAAAAAATATTTCTTCTAGTATATTCCGTTGCACACGACATTGATATTTTATCCAAACCAGATCACTGCTGACATTTTTTATATTTTTCAGTTTCAAGGCAAGTGAAGGGAGAAAGTCTCTTATATAAAAGCCCACATGGGGCACCACATCACCTAATTCATTTTTAACTTATAGAAGGGCCATCACTTGTAACGATTAGGAAGGTTTCCTAATCTTTCAATGTGGGACTAGAAGATTTCAACTCAAACGACAATATCCAACATCACATGCAAGGGTCTGTACAAGAATTAACAAATATCCAACATAACATGAATTCAAGTTGGGCAACCAATGTTTTTCTAGTTCACATATGTAATTTTGAATTGTCAAGTTGTGGGAACAATAACTTTCTACCAATATATGTTAAGTGAAATCTACTTATCACATAAATTATTATGACTAGTTGGTTTTGCATTATTTACAAAATAATGTGATACGCTAATGTGGTTTAGGAACTTAATTCTCTTAGATTTCGTGTTAAGAATTAGATATTACGATTGATAACATTTTAGGTAGATATGTATTTATTAGTAGACACAAGCCCAACTTAAATTTTAAGATATCTTTTAATATCTAGGTAGCCCAGCTCTTCTAACAAAAGAAGGTGGCCCAAATTTGATGTGCCAAATTTCATAGAACTCTATCGAACTTTTAGATTTCACATAGACTTGAGAAGAGTTCTATATAATTTTATTATAAGATTTGTATGGCTCTTTTATTCCAGATTTCCATAATTTCTTAAATGCTAACTTTGGCACCCTTACCCAAACAATCAAAAAGCCAAGAAGAGATGTTTGCTTTCCGTCGAGCAATAAGTGGTGCTCTATTTCTTTAGGACATTTGTTTTTTATTGCTCTCTCATTTGACACTCTGTATAAAAAGTGTGGTGCAATAGCTATTGATTTCAGAAGAAACTTCGGATCTTTTTTTTATTTTATTTTTTTCTTGTGGTTACTAAAGACTTCAAATACATAAAATCTCTTCCCTAGTGATTTCTGACCAGATAGTTTGGTCAAACATAGTAATGATGAATGATTAACAAAAAGCAAAATTCATAAGAAATTCACAAGAAATATAGTGACAAATGTATAACAAATTTGAAAGCAAAGTTTAAGGAAAACATTCAACATTCATTCATTATCCTTGATTCTCATTGTTGTCATTGTGCCCAACATCTCTCCACATATTCAAAGCTATACCAACTCTCTATTCATTAGCATTTTGTCGTTGTTATTCTTGTGTTCGGAAACCTAGTTCAGGATCCCCATCATTAACCGATAACAATGAAGATGAAGAAGATTTGTTCTCCAATTCAACAGGAAATTCGTCAGATCTACACTCTCTTCATATCTACACTCCATTCATTAGTAAAAGTTCTTGCATCAATATCATCACCCAATCCTAATGAGTTTCTTCAATAGCATTTGCATTCCCAATTACAATTTGCATATCCGCATAGTCCTTACAAGTTTTTGTTTGAATACTTGTGTCTTTTGGGTGGGACTATAACAAAAATAATAAAATTATTATTATTGAATAGAATTATGTATTCAAGTTACCAAACATAATTATTTAAAGAAAATTTCATAACCTAACCTTTAAGTAGTCTTTCCAAAATTCTTCAGGAGCAGTGAATTTCTTTGTGGTTGGATCCCACCCAAACCCAGAGTTGTGACGAATAAGTTGTAAATATTTTTAGTATTCTCTTTTAAAGTATTTCAACCGACTCTGGTATTGAGAATAGGTTTTGTGACACCAAAGTTTTTCATTAATCTTGGGGAGTATTTTGGTTTCTACAGTTGCCTTGCTTAGCATTCCATTAGTATCACGCCATCCAAGAGATGCAGCATCAACCATGAGTTCCAACGACATTCTACTCTCTTCCTCACTCCAAGCGTTATAATCTTGTTTGCTCTTCCCTTTTCCATTTACTTGTTGTGTATTTTCAGACTTCATTTGAGTGAGGCAGCTATGAATTTTATCATATCAATCACAAATAAAGCATAAAAAAATACATATAACCCATAAAACACTACAAATGTTGAAAGATAATTATCAAAACAATGCCAAGTTTCCTTTTCTTACCCAAAGAAAAAAGTTTGCTTTGAGTTTTGGAAAGATAATTATATTTGTTCAATTAACATTTTACCCGTTAACTATTCACTATCGGATACCTTAATTAGTTGAAGGGAAAGTAAAATATACAACTAATGTACCTAAAAAATGTACATCAGCAACCATAGATCCCAACAGACACATCTTATGTTGGCTTACGTTGTAGCATCCAATAGCATTCCACTGCAAAGTTTTTTTCTAATGTATCCTTTAACTATTCATTGTTGGATACCTTTATATTTGTCTCAGTTTTTCCCCCACACAATTGAATACACACATGAATGATGTAGAACAAATGACTTAATGGATTGAAGAAGAATTGGAGCGAAGAATGGAAAAAGGATCCAACAGGAATTTACAGATTTGGCGTCCGAGCTCCGATCGGTTCACATGATACCTTTGCCGTGATATAAGGTGGATTTTGGGCTTTTGAGGTCGTTTGGGCTTCCAAAAGAGCATTTAAAAATTGTAGTTAATTTTTTACTTTTCGTTTATTTACTGTTTATTTTTAATAACTCCCCAAGGTATTCCAATAGGTGAGATTGATATATTTAGACAGCCTTCGTGTATGGTTGTTCTCAACAGATCTTTTATCAAATAATACAAACAGTGAGAATTTTCTCGTTGATTCCAGGTTTATGTTCTTTCCTAGGTTAACCTATTTGCTTGTGTTGCATCAATGAATATCACTAATAGCATTCGACTGCATACGTTCACAAACAAATTTAGAAGAAAAATTATATCGTCTTAGTTTGTCTCAGTTTTTTTGTTCGATTATAGAAAAGCTGTCAGTTACTATATTTCAGTTTCCTATCCAGTGATTCAGCAAACAATTCTTATAAAGTTGTATATAGATATTTGAGAAGAAAAACAAGCATAAATCCTAACCCCAAGCTAAACCCTAATAACAAGTAGAACCTATAACCCTAAACTATACCCTAATAACAAGAAAAATCATGGAAAAAGAAAACCCAACGAGGTTTTGATCAAAGAAAACATAAGGAGCGTACCTTCACAGATGGAGGAAACTGTTCATCTTTTACAAAGAGAAAACTAGGGCATATGCAGAGAGCATTTGAGGAAATCTTTTTTGGGGGGGGCCTCTCACCTGAAAACCGACCAAAATTTATCGCTCAATGAAATCCTTCCAAATATATGAAAATTTTTAATGCACATAACTTTTTTATAATTCTAATTGAATACACCCATATTTGTATGGACTTTTTAAAAGTTAATATAAGTCTGAATTAAATACACCCAGACTTGTAGAAACTCTTTTAAAGTTCGTATAAATCCAAATTGAATACACCTGAATTTTTAAAATCTTTTTAAACTCTCCAAAATCCTAATTGAATTCAACCCCTAAAGATTCTCTCATCTCTCAGTTTGTGAAATTCTCCCTCTACTCCCTCTACTCCACTCCACATGTGAGTCGCCTACACCTTTTTTCTTCATTTTTTTCTTCTTCTACCACTCTTCCTTTTTTCTTTCCATTTTTCCTACTTACAGTGACGGTCTGGACAGGGGCATGCAATACGATTGACCTGGGCCCACTATCCAAGGGGCCCAAATTTTTTTTTTTATAAAGAGGTATATTATATTTATTATATACTAGACCCTTGGCACATGCTCACGCATGTGCCAATTGATTTTCTTTTTTCTTTTTTCTTTTATTTTTAGAATTAAGAAAAGATAACATGAGTAGTTATGTTCCATAAAAGTAGGACATATTATCTGCTTTTATTTTTATTTTTAAGTTTTTTAATATGAAAAAAATGTGAATTTACCATATTATCCTCATTTAATTAATAATTTCAATTATTTATGTTTGAATTAACCAATGATATTTTTTGGTATTTTGAATGTTTCACCATTCTCTGCCTTTCGCTTTATATATATATATATATATCATTTTTATATTTTAAAAAAAGTAACATGGGGTCTTTCAATTCTTTTAAGCTCTAATTGATTGCAAATTTGGAAGTTTTAAGTTTGCTATTGTGGAGGGGGATTTCTCAAATTCTGAATTATGTTGTTCTTTGTTTATTATATGAAGTATTAAAATTCATTGGATTTCCTTGTACTATTTCTAATTTCAAGTAGAAATGATTTCTAAAAAAATAACAATCTAGAAGTCAAAAAAGAAAAAGAAATGATTAAATTGTTACAAATATTTATCTTGTTTATGCATTAGATTTGAATGTATCAAGCGTAGCCTCTTATTTTAGATTTTTATATATTGAAATTTGAATTGATATAATTTATTTGCATTGAATGTTAAATTTTTAGTTAATTCAAACAAGTTAAATCTTGATTGAAAAATGAGAGTGAGTTTAGGACTTAAGTGGAAAAAAAAAATTATATATATAGGGGCCTAATTTTTTACATTTGCCCCTAGCCTTGAAAAATTCAGGACTAGCCCTGCCTACTTAAGAGTAGTTCTAGCAGTTCCTTTTCTCATGGCAAAAGGTCCCCTAGGCTGGCAAAACACATCCTCCAAGAAAATCCAGCTTTGGCAGGAGGTGGGCTCTGCTAAGACTGGGCATGCTCGAAGGCAAGATTAGCCTGAGCTGACCTCAGCCAAGAACAAAATTAGAAAAAAACCAAAAAATTCATATTTTATTTATTTATTTATTAATCTCATACATATAAATAAAATTAATCTCATGTGAATAGTATTTTTTTTTTTGGTAAATACTATCAGGTGTCTCCACACCTGAATGGTGGAATTAATCCCCACTTGGGGTTCAGCTTGCCCCTGACCATAAAATGCTTCCAACAGGTTTTAAACCCCTACCATTGAGACACTAGGTAGCTCGCCAACTAGATATGACAGTTTGCCAACCACACTATACCTTATCATTGAATAGTAATTATCCTTACGTTGCCATAACAATTGATAGAAAAAAACAAAAAAAATTTAGTTGGGCATATATTATTCACGTAAACAATAACCGCATTACTTTTTTTTTTGGGTCAACAATAACCACATTACTTGCTCTTGTCAAACAATCAGAATTCAGAAACAGATCCATGATCTTTTTTATTTTCATTTTATTTTAACTTTTCTTTTGGTGAAAAAGAAAGAAGGGTTTACTTGCATGAAAAGAGACTTCTAAAAAGCCCCTGTGAAATTTAAAAGATAACGAAAAGGTAAACGGGCTTTTGGGTGCTGAGCGGGTAATATTCAGTTGCAAAAGCGCAGCATCATGCTCATGCAAATTCAACGGCTCATAAGCCACCGATCAAAATTATCGGATAGACACTGATTTACAATTGACATCACCAACCAATCACTGCTAGACTGTAGAAATTAAATTATGCCGATCGAGCAGAGGATCATTATCAGAACGTCGGAACGACGCCGTATGTCTCAGGAATAAAGGGCCCCTGAGCCGAGCCGTAGATGTTATCGACGGCCTCGATTTCGGTTTCGGTGCGTTTCGCGAACCGGCCTTTGATTCTCGGGCGAGTTTCGGCATACGCTTTCCGCGAAGCGTACCGGATGGTCTTCTGGAACTTTCGGTTCTTCCTCTTCTCTCTGTACCTCAAAACCCTAGCCTCCCGATCGAGTCCGCTGAGCTGTGTGGCCACTTGGTTTGCGGTGGTCGCCGAGAACTGTGCGCTGGGATCCGAAACGGTATGGCTCGCGTTTCGGCCGAAAGGATAAGATATATCGGACATGGAGTTTCCATCAGGAACAACTCCAACTTCCATGGAAGACGAGGAAACCTGGAAACAACAAAGAAAAAGCCCAAAAAATCAGTACAAATCTCCGAAATTTCGGAAGTTGATATATTTAATTTAATTTAAATACGTACGCTTTGGCTGAGCGACTGAGTTGGATAGCTGAAGGAAGAAGAAAGCTTGCTTCTGCAAAAATCGAGGTCGAAGCAATTTTGCTCGGCAGAGACGCGGTTGATGTTGAGTGAAGGGGGCGGTAACGGGTCGGGTTGAACAGGCACAACACTGTCCGTACCCGAAATATCGTGGTGGATCGGGTTCGGGTAATCGAACTCCAGCAACGAGTCCATTTCGGGGAGGAACAACTCGGAGGACTTGATGATATCCGGAGCAATATCCATCTGGAGCTTCGAGTTGAAATTCAAGTTCGGGATAAGCCAGGTCGACGCCGCGTCGTTTTCATCGTCTTTAGTGTGAGACGGAACGGCGCCGTTTGGGAGTAGGAAATTGAGGGAGTCGACAGAGGAGGCGGCGGCGGCGGACTTGACGATGATAGACTCGGCCGAGTCGAAGAACGGCTCGACCGGGACCCGGTCGTGGCGGCGGGCGAGGGGGTTGGCGGAGTGGATGTCCGTGTCGCACGTGACGCAGAGGGCTGCGGCGTCGGCCTTGCACGTGACTGACGCCGGAGCCTGCTCGCAGACCTCACACATCCAGACGCGCTCGTGGCGCGTGGCCAGCTTGTTGGCTGCGTGGATCTTGGCGTCGCAGGTCAAGCAGAGGAAAGCCGAGTCGGCTCGGCAGAACAGCGCCGCGGCGGAGTTCTTGCACGAGTCGCACGGCTTCGCGACTAGGCCGCCAGCCATTGCCCTCCAACCACCGGCTTGGATTCCCATGGATGTCCTCAAAACGACGTCGGGGCACGCAGCTTGGTTAGTTGCTGTGGAAATGCTGTGGACTTGTGTAAGAGAGAAGACTCTGGTGTTTGTGTAGGCTGAGGCCTAATGCAAGTGGTGATGTTATTAGGCTTGCTATCTTCTATCTAAAGGGAAAATCTGGGTGTTGACCAGTAAAAGAAGCACACGTGGACGACTCTCAGCCACGCACAATTTTGATAGACAAATTTGGTATTTTGATATTTGTTATAAGGAAATTACATCATACAAATACAATAATAATTGTATATTTTGTGTAAAATAATTAGTAGTTGTCATGTGTCTGTGCCGACCAGGGAGAGCTGGGACCCGGAGTGGATGAAGAAATGGGGTACTCGGGAGAGGGGAGTTAATTTCATTCCATGAAAGTATGAATTTTGAACAAGCTATACTTGGAAATGGCTTTGATTTGTAGACTAATAATTTCATATTTCAAACGATAAAAAGTCATTACCTACGTTGTGAAAAATTATGAGACTCTCTAACACCAAATCATAAGTAAACGGATTTATTAATTATTTTATTGAAAGAAAGTATGAAATTAACAATACATCACATAAATTAGTAGAGAAAACTCTAGACGCTCTCTTCTTTTGTGAGTTCCAAAGAAAAACTCCATATATGGAGGAAGAGGAAGAAGCGTCATTGCCCCTCCTCCCCTCATTTTCTCCTCGTTTTTTCCTTTTGGGTTAGTAAATAAGTCCACTAAGCGTTTTGAATAAGAAGCCTTTTATGATGATTTCTTCTAAGCTATATTCTGATTGAAGTTCCCCATCACCACTTTGAGGCATTCTCAAACAAATCATTCTCCCAAAGCCTGCTCTCTAACACTGATCATGTTCTCTAAATTTGGATCTACATGTCTTCGACGGAGGTTGATGCAAATTACCTAATAGTTCTTTGTCAAGGTAGTTGTTTTCATTTATTTGTTCACTTTTATGCGTAGGTAGATCGCTGGAAACCATATTTTTCCCAAATATGTTACGGATACGGTGGTAGGTGTGGCTGCGACGGTGCTTCTTCAGTTAGTGGTGGTAGGGTTCGTTTAGGCTCATGTGTTGCTTTAGGGTTTCAGTTATATTGGGTATGTGGACTTTGTTTAGGCTTATGGTTAATTGTGGTGATGTGGGGTAGTAGTTTTAGTACGGATTTTGTCCATTGTTAGTTTTGTTTTTAACATGTTAGTTTGTTTTCCTCTTGGACTTTGTCATATTAATGTCTTTGATTGTACTGTTAAAATTTATCTTTTATAAAATAAAAAAAAATAAAAAAATACATCACATCACGTATTTCTAGATACTACTTTGATGAGTATTTTGGATCTTGTATATACTAATGAACAATCTGTGTGAGCATCTAGTATAGTAAGTGAAGTTTACCCTTCTTCTTTTTTTTTGGTACAACGAAGGTTATTTAAGAATATTTTCAATGCACGAAAAAATCAGATCGTTCCTACTCATATATATAATTTGTAAACATAATATTAAAATTAAGTTTATATTACATTAAGTAGAATAAGATAATTAATCGATTGAATCACCTCTAATGTATATTTGATTTGTTAAGTTATGAGTTATTAGATTCAAATCATCACTGAATTATTGAATTAAGAATTTCAATTCATATCCCATTAACTGCATCATATTCAAATGAGTGTAGTACGGTTTGTTTTTAGTATTGTTATCTAATGAAGTTTCTATTTGATCAAAAAAACTGCATCATATTCAAATTAGAATCCAATTCATTGACATGTCTAAAATTATCCGTACGCATGTATTTCCAAGTTCATACACATTTCCTTCTTTCTTATTGTTTTCCTTTTTAGATTCAATTAATTAAACACCATTTATGCCAAAATATGAATTTTAGGAAAAAACAACAAGGGATAAGAGAAATAATGATGTCCAACATTTTTTTTTATACAAGCGATAATGGGAAAGGGTGATTAGAACACATGACCTTTGGTGTAGGGATAATTGCTTTTAATCACTTGAGTTATAAGCTCGTTGTCAACATTTCGGGAAAGAGGTAAGGGTTGTTTTTCAACATGATTTCTTTTTCTTATTTTAGTTCAATTTAAAAACCTTTCTTTTCTCATTTTGAAACACATGTTAGCTAAAACAAATATGTGAAAACCTTTCTATATGAACAAAATTCAAGTTTTTCATTAGTTCAAGAGGTTCGCTACTTACAATCAACTTTGTTATGGTAAATGGAGAGACTCAAGGTAGCCTTATTTGAGCTCCTATATTGGGTATAATAGTGAATCTCCCAATTTCTTTTTTAATTAGCATACCACCTCATTGCCTTGGTATAGTTTTTTCACGTAACCTGCATGTTAGTTCAACGAGTTAAAATTGTCAACATCATCAAATAAAAACCCTAGCCAATTGTTGCATATTTGTGGGTTGTGTAAGAACCCATTATTTTACTCAAATTTTTTCAAAGAATTTCTGGATTGTGTAAGAACAATTCTAGTGATTGAATTTGCGTTTGTTTCTATGAGGACAGTGGTAGTAGAAGACGAGTAAGATAGAGATGGAGAAGATAATGATGTCTCTTTAAGAGAGAGATATTGAAAAGAACAAAAAAATTGGAATAAGAGAGAGGCTACAAGACGTTAGGTTTAGGATTTATTTTTAAATTTTTTTGAGGCGTTTGGGTTTTGTGTGATGTGTCAACATTATAGCTCTTTAGATGAAATTTTAATGAGAAGGCGTGTGTAGAAGAACATTCAAACAAATCATGGCAGAGAATATCCAAGTAGATGAGTGATTTTAGATTACTAAGGTAGTATAGCCACATGGTAGATCTTGTACACATGATAATATAAATGGATATTTATCGATTCTATTCCCTAAAAGAGGGGAAAATAAACTTTGTCATCCATCTATATTATAGCACATGTACAAGATGTATCATGTGGCTATACTACTATAATATTTTATATTTTCTCAAAGCAAAGGATCTGGATCCTTGCCAAAGATACATCGGTGGACCCCACATGCTAAGGTAGCATAGTTAGAGCATTTCCAGCGGGGAGCTTAGTTTAGGCAAAAGGCCCCCTAGGCTCCCAAAACCCATTCCAGCAGTGAAACCTAGCCTTGGCAAGAGGTGAGGTCCACCAAGCCCGGGCGAGCCCAAAGGCAAGACTTGCCTGAGCTGCTGCCTAGGCAAATTGATCTCATTACCATGGCAATAGGTGGAAATTAATCAAAAAAATTACTAAGGCAGACACTACACTATTTACATGAACAGTAACTACCTTTGTATTTCCTTGCTTTTATTATGAAAAATAGGTGGAACTGCTTTACCCGAACCCAGATCCCCCTTAAAGACCATCCAGAGTGCACCCAAAGCGGGCAGGCAGGAAACTAAAATATAGGTAAGTTTGGCTTTTAGCCTTACGTGGGGTGCGTTCGATGTTGCCCTCTTTTTTTTTCAAGTAGATGGACAGAATTACCCCCCTGGAACCATTCATTGTAGATTTGTAGGTATTGGCTTGGAATTCAATGAGGTCGCTGTCAGCGTGCCAGTGTGGCAGACAGAGGTCGCTGACCATTCATATTTCTCCTATTGATTTGGCTGCCTGATTTTCTTGGATTTTTGCTTAGGGGTATATTCGAAAAAAAAAGTTTCTATCTTTGGGTTCATGTCTTGACAATTTTTAATATCTTTTGATAAATCCATCGATATGTGAGCTTGTTGTATTACATGGAAACATATAAAACTACTACATAATATTTGACAAAAAAAAAACCTACTGCATAATATGGCTTTTGATATTCGACCAAGAAAAATAAAATTCGCTTTTGATAAGTTTTTGTGTAAAAATGATTTCGAATAATTTCAATACATATATATTTTTTGAAAATGCACTGTTTGATTGAGTATCCCACTAGTATTAGGATTCATACTTCTTGATCAATTAGAGTTCCTCCAAACCAGATATGATTAGAAGACCATAATTTAGACATGACATGGATTTGTCTTACAATCTACCACTTAGTCAAATAATCACTACGGAAAACTCGTATTGATCACTTTAAGGCCTTGTGAAAGTATATCCAGATAAAATTCCGACTAAGCCACTGTCAATGAAGAAAATTTATAAGAGACTATTGAGACTTATTCATCATACAGTTATCAAAGTCTTTATAATCACACTTAAAACTCTTCAACACCACATAAGGCTTCGATCAAGATTAAAACTGTAGAATGTAGATGACCTTACTAAAATTGCTTTAAACAAAGGTCATTAATTCCTTTGTCCCTGTAAATGACTACCAAGGTCTCAATTTGCATAACCAAAATAGCAAACTGTCATGAATACAATCCTCTCATGGCTACCTTAAATGCATGCTATGCCACCCACATATATTCAAGTAATAACATGTGCATATAAACTAGATTGCATAAATATACTATATTTGAATCCTTAAATTGAAAATCATCCAAATTAAAACACCACTGTATGAATTTAAATAGAAACTAGCAAAACTAGTTAAACTACCAAAACTTGATAAAAACTCCCACTATTTTAGTCATCAAATGAACTGTCAATCCCATGCTAATCACATGTCTGTGAAAAACAGCATTTGGTAACCCCTTAGTAAGTGGATCTGCAACCATTTCATTTGTGCCAATGTGCTCCAACATAGTATGCCCATCTCTAATTTTTTCTTGGACAACAAAGAATTTAACTTCCAGAATTCTTGATGCCTTTGTTCTTTTATTCCCTTTTGCAAAAAGTATTGTTGCACTGTTATCATTCCAAAGCTATATAGGTCGTTGAATTGATTCAACCACACCCAAACTAGTGATAAAGTTCTTTAACCACATAGCTTGAGTGGTTGCTTCATAACAAGCCAGAAATTCTGCCAACATAGTCGATGCAACTGTGAGTGGCTGCTTGTTACTTCTCCATGATATTGTTGCTCCAGCAAATAGGAAAACATATCCTGATGTAGATTTCAAGTCATCTTTGCAACCTGCAAAATCTGCATCAGCATAACCTTCTACTTCCAGTCTGTCACTCCTTTTGTAAACCAACTTATAGTCCTTTGTTCTCTGCAAATATCTCATGACCTTTTTACCAGCAATCCAATGTGCTTGTTTAGGATTTGACTGAAATCTTCCCAATACACTTACTGAAAAAGCAATATCAGGTCTGGTGCATACTTGTGCATACATGAGACTCCCAACTAATGATGCATAAGGTTTATCTGCCATCTCACGCTTTCCTTGAAATAGGCACATCTGACCCTGCACAACCTTCCATGTTAAACCTTTTGAGTATCTTTTCTATATAAGTCTTCTGTGATAGTCCCAACATACCTCTCTTTCTATTTATGCTAATTTCGATTCCCAAAATGTATGAGGCTTCTCCCAAATTTGTCATGTCGAAATGTTTAGCCAGGAATGCCTTGCAATCATGTAACATGGACATGTTTGTGCAAGCTAGCAGAATGTCATCTACACAAAAAATCATAATTATGAAGTGACTCCCACTCATTTTCATGTAAATGCACTCATCTAAGACATTCTCTGTAAAACCATATAGTTTAACAACCTCGTTGAATCTTATATACCACTGGCTAGATGCTTGTTTTAGACCATAGATTGATTTACACAACTTGCAAACCAGATTTTCTCCATTCTCTTGAATGAAACCTTCTAGTTGTTGCATATAAATTTCTTCCTCTAAGTTTCCATTCAAGAATGCAGTCGTAACATCCATTTGATGCAAGTGTAAATCAAAATGAGCTACTAGAGCCATGATCACTCGAAAGGAGTCTTTTGTTGAGACAGGTGAATAGGTCTCATTGAAATCAATTCCTTCGTTTTGTGTGAACCCCTTAGCAACCAATCTAGCCTTATATCTATCTATCTGCCCCTTTGAATTTCTCTTAGTTTTGAACACCCACTTGCAACCAATTGGTTTGCTCCCCTTGTGGTAAAGGCACAAGCTCCCAAACTCCATTCTTTACCATGGAACCTAATTCTGATTTCATAGCAGCCCACTAATTTTCATTTTTGTCACTCATCATTACTTGCTTAAAATTCATAGGATCCTCAATGTCCTTCACATCATGCTTTGAGTCTTGAAGGTAATCATCATGATGTAAAGCACGTTTCTTTGGTCTTTTTGACCTTCTTAGTCCTACATTTGGCTGATTATTAGTGCATTCTTTTGTTTGAACTGCATCTTGATTTTCAGGTAAAACTTGATTTTCGTAAGTTTCTTCTTCAGTGACCATAAGGTCTGTACCAGTTTGCCCTTCTTGGTTGTTTTGATTAACATTCAAGTTAAAACTTGGTAAAACTAAAATGTCAGTTTGCAATGTTTCCCCAGTTTTTGCAATACCTTCATTAAACTCAAAATTTTCATCTTTGATCGTCTCACTTTCAGATTCTATAAACACTGCCCTCTGAGTTTCTAAAATCTGTATCCTTTAGTTCTATATAGATACCATTTACAGTTCTCGAATCCAGCTTCTTTTTCCTTAGGGTTATACATCTTTGCCTTTGCCTTGCAGCCCCATATTTTCAAATGTTTCAAGCTTGGTTTTCTCTTATTCCAAACTTCATAAGGGAAACTCGATTGAGTATGTAATTTGCTGTTTTCAAAGCTTCTCCCCACAGAAAAATTGGTAAGTTTGTGCAACACATCATGCTTCTTATCATATCCTTTAGAGTTCTATTTCTCCTATATGCAATTCCATTTTGCTGTGGAGTCCCTGGATTAGTGTATTGAGCAGTGATTCCTTCTTGTTGTAGAAACCTTGCAAAAGGACCAAGATTCCTCCCAATCTCATCGAATCTCCCAAAGAACTCCCTTATTCTATAAGACAACTTTTATCTTTAGGTCTAGTTGGTTTTCCACTTTAGCTTTATAAATTTTGAACATGTCCAAAGCACTAGATTTTTCTTTGATCAGAAAAACATGTCCAAATCTCAAGTAGTCATCTGTAAAAGTGATGAAGTAATTAAACCCTTCATGAGTTGGAGTTAGGAATGGTCCACATATGTCTGTATGGATTAGTTCCAATACACTTTGACTTCCTACATCACCTTTCTTTCTTAGGTTGGTCAATTTTCCCTTTGTACATTCTATACATATATCATCTGCATTATCATGATTCAATGGTGGTATAACTAATTCTTTGCATAGTGTACTGATTCGTTCCTTTGAAATATGTCCAAGTCTCTTGCCACAGTTTAAATGATAATTTTTTGCATGGTTTGGATTGAACTAAGTTGATTTCCATAGTTTCTTTGCAGTTTAATCGAAACATACCATCCACAATACTTGCTTTTCCAATTAAACTTTTATTTCTGAAAACAGAACAACCAAAATCATCAAAGTTCAAAGTGAACTTTGACTTTACAAACCTAATAACTAAGATGAGATTCTGCCTTATTGAGGGAACATAAACCACATCTTCTAAATGAAAAACAAAACTAGAATCTAGTTCAATATTATCTATTTTCACCTTCACTTCATCCTTGCTTGGCAGCCTCCTCCTTTTGAATCTCTGCAAAGAATTAGTCACATGAATAGATGCACCACTGTCTAACTACCATGAATCATCAGTAAAATCAACTAAATTAGATTCAAAGCAAACCAAAACTTGATCACTTTTACCTTTAGTTTTCTGTTTGTCCAACCATTTCTTATACCTTCTGCATTCCTTTTTCATATGTCCAGTTTTCTTACAGAAGAAGGATTTCAATCCCACTGGTTTCAGAGCTTTTGGACTGTTATTATCATTTTCCTTTTCTTTCTCTTTTCCAGCAGCAGTGCATTGTTCCTATATTCCTTATTTTTCTTTTATTGCACAAGATTCACCATTTTTGCATCTCTTTCTCTTATTATATTGTGTTCTTGTTAAACACATATGTTGATAAGATCATTCAGTGTCCAGCTTTCCTTTTTAGCAATGTAGGTATCTTTGAGAGACTTAAACTCCTTAGGAAGTGAATTCAAAGCAAGATGAACCATCATATCTTCATTTATATTCAATTCCAAATCCTGCAACTTAGTTCCAATGTCAATCAGATTCATGATATGAGCTCTCACACATCCTTGTCCATCATATCTCATATTAATCAACTGATTTAGTACTACTATTGACAGCTTTCTCAGACTCCTTGAATCTCTGTGCAATAGCTTTATAGTATTGTTTAGTATTCTTAGATTTGGAAATGCTACCTTTCACAGATGATGCCATTGACCTTTGCATAATTAGCATACTCATACGATTAGCCTTTTCCTACTTGGCATATTTGGTTTTCACTGATGCAAAAGCATTTGCAGCCGATTCTTGAATAGGTTCTTCTCTAAGCACATAGTCATAATCAAGAAAACCTAAAGAAATCTCCAGATCTTGCTTCCATTTTTGGTAATTCGATCCAGTCAGTGTTTCAATGGATTGATAGTTTGAAGGATTCACTGCAAACATATAACAAATAATAAATAATTGTCCCCATTAAACTTTACTTAAACATTATCAATTCACACCTGTGGGTTATGATTTGAACATGTTCCTAAATAGGATTTTGAGTTTGAACAAACTTCCTGCACAAGTAGAACTTCTCATCTGTGGATTGAGAAGTCTTCTTGTTAGTTTGTTCAGTCTCTTCATCCATATTGTACCATCACATCTGTTATCAGTTTGTGTACTTACTATCTATGGATAGAAGTAATCACAAAAGGCTACCAGTTGTGATGCAAGTATAGATTAATCTTTCTATTGAAAATTACTCTTGGAACAATTAAGCAGTTGTGGCATAATAATAATTCACAGTCTTTGATCAATAGCCTTTCAAGCAAGATCGAGCAAATATTCTTGATGCCCTTGATCATACCTTATCATATAAGATATGCAATTTGTTAAAGTCTACATGCTTCATGCTAATGATCAATATTTTATTTTAGTAGTATTCTTTTATAAATATGTAGGTTAGATTAGAGAACAAGATCTAGTGCTCTGATACTACATGTAAGTTCTATCATGTCTTTGAATCTCAAATACTAACCTTGATCAGACATTGTGAATAAGGATCTTCTTCTCCTACTCGGCACTTTATCTCTATCTCTGGATGGGGTGGGTTTTTTGTTATGAGTGTGTTTTTGTCGATAGGGAAGGGACCTTATTTATAAGCATTTGTTCCAATACTTTACCTATCAAGGAGTACTTGAACAGATCCTGTTTGCTTAGGAATAGGATGTTTTAATCCATAAAGAATTAGGAATTCTTAAGATACTCCTATCTCAATGTAAACACACTGTTTGATTGAGTATCCCATTGGTATTAGGATTCATACTTCTTGATCAATTACAGTTCCTCCAAACCAGATATGATTAGAAGACCACAATTTAGACCAAGACACAAATTTGTCTTACATTAATGGCATAGAAAGTATCAAGAACTTGCTTCATAACCATTTCGTTTTCAGTTTTTAATTTTTCTCAGTTTTTCAAACTAAGAACATATTTGGTAACACTTTTTGTTTTTTGTTTTTCAAAAACTGAAACTAATTTTCAAAATCACCTTAATTTATTTTTAAAACAACTTTAAAGTGTATTAAGTTTCCATTTCATTTTTCCTTGCCTTCTTTTCCCATTCACCAATTTTACATCATCACACATACATCACACTCCAATAACTTGGTATTTTGGGAACTCTTGTTGGTGCATGTTAATATTAATTAAATTATTATTATCATTATTTCTATGTAGTGAGAAATTATGGTGGCTTATTTAATGCTAAATTATGGTACATCTTTACACTTTTAATTTCTTATAACCTTTGTAGCGTCCCATTAATTTTGAGACTTTTGACTTTTGGTTTTTCCACCCAATTAAATTTGGGGTGATTCTATGAGCGTATAAATAGCACCACATTCTCCACCCTTTCAAGAATCCCTCATCACTCATCTCATATCCTCTTATTCCTCTTATAATATGTAGAAAATATATTGTGTACTTCTAAACTAGCCAGAGAAATGTGTCTTTGTTGTGGAGTTTTGGACCGTCTTTTTTATGCATATAGGTTTGAGTTATACAACGATTCAGTTGGGTTGTTGCACCGATTCGTAGGGTTTGCCAGACTGCAGTGGGCTTGAAACTCCTTAAAGAGAGTGAGAGTTCCCAACATCAACATGTATTGGCCGCTTCACATGAAACAGTTTAAAGAAAGTGTATATCGATATTTTGAATGTTAAAATATCAATAAAAAGGGTCACAATGCATATTGCGTGCAACTTTATATACAAAAGAGTAAGCAAAATTAGATTTTGAGTTATAGTGAACATTTTATTGGATGGCCTTTGTGATCTACGATTTCAATTTTGGTCAGAATGTCTTGATTTTTCCTATTTTGTCACTACATTTGCTTTTGTAAGCAATTATGGTCACTGTGATAAATAATTAAATAGAATCCAAATGTTCAATTTCGGAAAAAAAAAAAATTATTTGTTTGTTTTCCAGGAAAATGTTGTTTATAATTGGAGGGCTTTCTAAGACTAATTTTAATTTTCGTGTTTACTTGATTGAGAAATTGATTCTCAAAGAATTTTTAGTGATTTCCTTTTCTTACAATATTTACTTGATAAAGAAAACCTGTTTGGTAGCCCTATTTTTAAAAACTCAAACTCAAAAAAAAAAACCAAATATAAAAAAAAAAAAATCCAGTTTTTTTTTCTAACAACCCACAAGTTCTCAAATTTTTAAGATTTGAAAATAGTTTTCAAGTTGCATAGCAAACAAGTTTTTGAATATTAAAAATAGATTTAAGAACTCCTTATTTTTAAGAAAAATAAAATTTTTTGAATTCCCTATTTAAATAGGATGCCAAACGCCCCCAAAGTGTTGGGAGTGGTTGGGTCACTTCCTACTTTTAGGACGGTGACATTGGGAGTAATGAACAAGTCGGAAAATGAAGGCATATGTGAGGGTAGCTGAAAAGGATATTTTCGTCTTCTTCGCGAGCATTAACACCTCTTCTTTAAAAAATCCAGGTGCCTTTCGGCAATTACGTACAAATAAGTTCTTATCCTTTTAGCCTTATAAAAAAAACAAAACAGTCAAGCCAACTTTATACTATATATTGATGTGGAGCACTCGATAAATGCAATTTTTTTGGGTCACCCTCAACAAATGTAATTTAGGACTACATTTTCCTTTCTAAATAACTAAATGCCTCTTTTTTAAAATGAGTGTTTTTATAAGCTAAATCCTCTCAGTCAGGGACGGACCCAGGATTTCAAAATGACGTGGGCTTAAATTAACCTTACATACAAACCTATTGAAAACCTCAACGAGTTCATTGATAACAAAACACGGGAGACATAATGAGTCTTACCCCTCAAATAACACTTATATAAGTTGCGCCATTCAAGTATTCACATAATTAAAATCACTAATTATTGATTTATTATCTATATTATCAGCAAATTCTCTTTCAATATGAAGTAGCATACAATTAGCAAGAAACTCATCACCTATCTTATTCCGAAGTCGATTTTTAATAAGTCTCATACATGAAAATGCTCATTTTGTTGTTGTTGTAGACACAGAAAGAGTTAGCACCAAACGAATCAATCTATCAATCAAGAAGTATGTTTATGCTAATTTTGTTGTTTTTATTTATTTGTTGGTCAGCCTAGTCCTAATAGGATTAGTTAATAATATTTTATTTAGGTGATTAGCCTAGTCCTAATGGGATTAATTAATAATATTTTATTTAGGTGACTTAGGCTAGAATATTAATTTAGTCTATAAAAAAACAAGCTGCCTGGGCTTTAGCCCAGGTTAGCATGTTAGTAGGTACATGTCTGCTCTCAGTTCTGAAGTAAAAGCTCAATCAAGGGGAGGAGGAAGAAACGTTATTGCCCCTCATTCCTCCCGTCTTTGGGGTTAGTGCATGAGACCCTTATCAATTATTTATCACTAACTTACAAAGTTGAGCATTGCAAACACTTATGTACGAACTTGAGGTGAGTGCTGGCATGAGTTGTAAATATTGAGTTGCAAATTTCTTACCTATTTTGTACAGGTGACCTATTTGAGTGTATATTTTCCTCCATAAGAAGAAGAAGATATCAGAAAGGTAACATATGCGGGTGTAATTAGGACTTGTTTTGGCAAGTTTTCTTGTAAGGCCACAGAATCAGTGATTTTGAGGTACCCTGTCTCTGATTCCATATGCGATATTTCTTAAATCACTTTAGACATGGAAGCAAAATAATAACAAAGCTTATCTACAAAGTGAGGGAATATGAAGCAGTGAGTTCGGAAAAAAATAAAAACTGCATGGCCAGGCCCATAGCCTTTCCCTACAGGGTTTCCCATTTAAACTTGCATAAGATGAAATTGGGCTTGGCTTTGGGTTTAGGCCTTGGGGTCAAAAGGCCTACTTGAAATTAAAACTCCCTACATATAAATATTTCTGCATTTGATGTTAGATGCTGCCAATCCTTCTGATCATGGTATTATATAAGTTTATAATCCCCAGATATTAATTCTATATTTGATTGGTTGGTCAAACATATTTAAGTTTGTGCAAACATATTTAATTACCTATATGTTCAACTTCTTTATCTTTTAACTTTCATGTATTAAATTGCAGACTTTAGTTACATGAAATCAGTGTACAATGCCACTGATCTGCTACCAGAATAAGAATACGACTACATAGTAGTAGGAGGGAGCGCAGCAGGCTGCCCTTTGGCTGCAATTTATCAGAAAAATACTCAGTGCTGGTCCTAGAAAGAGGCAATGTTCCAGAAGCATATCCAAATGTCTTGCATGACAAGGGCATATTTGCTAATCTATATCAAGAAGATGATGGTGACACACCAGCCCACAGGTTCACTTCAGAAGACGGTATTCCAAATGTGAGAGGCAGAGTCTTGGGAGGGACAAGCATGATCAACTCTGGCTTCTACTCTAGAGCTGAAGAGGAGATTTTTCGATAATCGGGTGTCGATTGGGACATGGATTTGGTTGAAAAGGCATATCAGTGGGTTGAAGAAACAGGTTTTCCATTAAGATTTGGAAGCTAATTGGCAATCTCTTGTGAAAGATGCTCTGTTGGATGCTGGTCTTGGTCCAGACACTGGATTTAGTTTAGAACACATGTACTGGGAACCAAAGTCGGATGGAGCTGTGGAATTGCTTAACAAGGGAGACCCTGAGAACTTGCATGTTGCTGTTCATGCCACTGCAGAGAGAATCATCTTCTCTTCCAATGCTTCAAGTATGTTATGAATATTGCATTCACGTAATCTATAATCCTGGCTAACAAAACAATGACATCTGTCGAAATTCAGTCACTTGTTTTTACTTTTAAACACACGTCATTTTTTAATTAGACTGTTTTACAACTCAACACTACTATGTCACAACAAGAGCACTTCAACTAAAGATTGTGGAATCTATTGGTAGATTCCACTTGTATCTCGTATCTATTAGTAATGTGGTATATAATGTGACGCATCAATACGGTCTACATTACTCACCGCTTTACTAAGAAAATATTACCCTCTTTGATGCTACTTAAATCACATTAGTGAGCACTGTTAATTAAATACTTTTCTACTAATGAACGTGGGTTAATTTTACCATATGTTCCTACCTCTATTAATCTTTTATCCAATATTTCATGCCTTCAAATTCTAAATTGCTCTATTTCTCAAGGGCTTGTATACTCTGCACAGGTCTATCTGCAACTGGAGTCATGTTTAGAGATTCTGAAGGAAAGTCTCATAAGAGATTTCCCACATATATGATTGATGAACACGAAACAACATCAATCTTGTGCTTCCATTTCCACTAAAACCAACATATCCACAGGTCACTGCAATTGCAAACGAGTTCTACATACAGTCATTCTCTAACACTGTACCTTTCCATTTAATTTCACTCCATCATTGATCAACTTTCTTCCCCAAACTGCTTCACCTATCGAATTAGGTGTGGCAACCATTGCTGTCAAAGTCCCTAGACCCCTATCTAATGGTTCTCTTTGGCTATCATTGTCTAAGGATGCAAGAGTCAATCCGAATGTCTCCTTCAACTACTTTGCACATTTTGCGGACATTAGCCACATACTGGCATTACTATGGCGGAAGCCTTGTGGGATCAATGCACTTCGCATTGTCGATGGATCCACTTTCATTTTCTCACTGGGGACCAACCCTGAAGCCACCGTTATGATGTTAGGCTGGTATGTATTCAATTGTACTTCAAGTTTAGCCGCATAAAAGTTCTACGAAGAGTTTTATACATGGTTATGCTTGTCTTGTTTGGGATGACTACTTTTACATCCTTTCAAAAAAAAAAAAAAATTCACTTCACGTTGCGGCTTTGCGTAGGTGTGTTGGCCTTAAGATACTGCAAGACAAAAACTGTAAGCACATTCAGATGAACATATAACCACAGCTTGTTGTACGACTACACTACGTAATTTATCTTTCCTGTATGACTACACTATGTAACATGTTCAGCTGGAGTAACTTTTGAGTATGAAAGTGACATTGCCACACGTTGTTATTAATCCATCTGTTATAATATGGGTGAACGACAAATTGATATGTTATGGACCTATATATACTAATAAATATGAGTGGAATTGTACACCACGTGGACGTGGTGGTCTGTGACCCTCATGCCTGAAAATTACTCGTCTTGCTCGCCAAAAAACACAACAGTACCAAGTGTCTTGTGTGGGAGCAAATATCTATACACAATAATACAACGTCACGTGGGTAGTAGGATGTCCATATAGAATAAATTGCCCCTGATTAGGGGTGGGAGAAAGTGGAAGGCATCTTATCATGCATGATTTAGAAGCAGTTAATATCATTGCTCGGAGCTGGCAGAGGTTGCTTCCTCTGCCATAAGAGCCTTTCCATCCATGCAGCCCAGCCCGAGGGGTAAAAAAAAAAAAAAAAAAAAAAAAAAAAAAATTTCCAGCGGAGCAGCCCAGGCCCGGGGGGGTGTGGGACCCACCTCCTCGGGCTGGCCCGAAGGCAAGTCTTATCCGAGGTCCAAAACGAGGGGGGTTACTGTAGTGCTACAGTATCTGCTACAGTAATGCTACAGTACCGCTACAGTATCACTACAGTACCCCCGCTACAGTATCACTACAGTATCTCACTGATTTGATTTTTTTTCCTGTTGCCACGTGGCGTCGTCTGGGCTCTCCGATCTGATTTTTTCCTCCAATCCAACGGCATCCAATTTTTTTGCAATAAAATACCGAAAAAAATTCGGAAAATTTTTTAAAAAATACCCAAAAATTAATGAATTTTTTTCTATAAATACCAGCCTTTTTTTTTATAATTTATCTGAAATTTGAAATTGAAAATTTTATCCGATTATGAGATATGAATAGTATTGACACGTAGGAACCCGAAAATCTTATCCGAAAATATTATCCAAATTAATTATTGAGGTAAAACAAGTTGTGAATAAAACAAAAAAATGAATAGTAACTGCCCTTAGCAAGGGCAACGGGTGGAAACACAAAATTCGGATTTTGCAAGGGCAACTACTATTCACGTGAATAGTGGCTGCCCTAGCTCCCCCCCTTGCCATGGCTAAGGGCAAATGGGTGGAGTTGCTCTAATAATAAGAAGAGTGCGTCCACTTGAGACCACTTGGTACGGGAAGGCCCAACAAGGCCTATAACCAAGCAAGGGCTTGCAAAGAAGCTAGCCAAACAAGGGCCCATGCACCTTCCAGGCCTTAGGCAAGGCCTGCAAATGGCTCAAAGGGCTAAGCCTAGCAAGACTTATCCATGGGCAGTAAATATTTCACATGTCCCAAGTCAAACGACTAATTAATCATTACATGTAAGTCAACGGGGTCTCAACACCCTCAATCAATGCTCAACACACAGACTGTCATGGCCGTAAATCAACCAACGTAACCTTTGCCTTTTGGAGAAGGTAACTATTCATTGAGCTAAGAAACTCTATTTTTCTCCTTATTGTTATCTAACTTAGGCATCAGAGGTTCTTTGACTCACACAGAAACTCTATTTTTCTCCTTATTGTTATCTAACTTAGGCATAAGAGGTTCTTTGACTCACACCACACCGGTGTGTTCAAATACTTACACTATCTTCTTCTTAGTTTCAGAGTACAAAGGTCTTTCTAGATCATCAGAGAGATTCCCATATCTAATATTTGTAGTTCATATATGACAATAAGTCATGCACAATGGTGCATTTTATGCAAATGAAATAAATTTTTTTGTCAATATAAAAAGTGCTTTTCCTAAATTTTAAGAGGGAGGGGGAAATCAAATTTCGTACGTCTCCTAACACTGAGAAAAAAATATCACCAGACAAATATAAAAATTGAGTTAGGTGATGAGAATGTTGGAGGAAGTCTAGGGTAGTTATGGACAACCAACACCTAAATTTTTTGTTAAGCAATACTACTAATAAAAAAGGTTAACAGACAAAGAAACTTTCATTGGACTTTTACGGTACATTTTTCTGATGAGAGCGGTTGAAAGTCCCATAAAAATAATCATTATTGGATAAAACCTAGGAGAAGAGTGAGTGGATAAAATATATTTTGGATAATTTGAATTTGTTAAAGAATTATGGTAATTTTGGCACCGAGGAGAAAGGACTATGATACATATATTTTCTCCTAATAACCAATTGAACCCACAAAGGATCTACTAGTATAGTAATTTCTCCCCATGAAAGTTCCTTGGTTCTAGTTCTAGCATCCGTGTAGTGTGTCAGTTTAGTATGTTATTGTCTCTCTCAATAGGAAAAGTCTTTAAAATAATAATAAATAAAAAAAAACCCAGTTGAACCCACCAATATTGTCGAAAGAAAAGGAAGAAGAGACAAGTCTTAAATTTGGTAGTCTTGAGCAATCTCCTCTAAATATTGTGAAAGATCCAAATATTGTTAGAACAAAAGGCACTCAAGGAAGCCAGGTTGGAACGCGCAAGCATCAACAATGTCATTTGTGTCGTGGATATGGACACACAAAGCGTACTTGCTCTCAAAGAAACTTGCATCCAAGTAGAAGTGTAGTTGTGAATATGCCTTTAGGTAGTTAAAGCTATCAGTATAGTAACCAGAATGGGATGTCGCTGGACATTAGCTACACTTATGCCAGTGAAATGGTTTCTCAATCCACAACCAACTATGTGGTTGATTTGTCTGATTCTGATGCTTTTTCTACTAGGAACCCAATTGGTTCTACCCTCAACAGTGATGATGAGTTCACATTCGACAATGGTGAACCTATTTCTCTCTTTACTGGTTTAACAAAAAACAATTGTAGTTTTGGAACTTGGTTTACATGTAACAATGAACAAGAAATGTAGGTTTAATGATGGACTAGATGCTTTAATATATGGTTCATAATATATTATTGGGTTTTGTGGTTTTTGTTGGGAATCAGTTTGACAACTTCTACGTGGTGCTTCAATGGAAATTGTATATATTTCTAGTTGCACACAGTCGGTTAGCGTTTCCATTGCAAACATGCAATTGCACGCATTCGGTCAGCTTTGGATTTACATACTTCTATTTGAAGCGGCCAGCGTTTGCATCACAAACATGCAATTGCACGACGGTGTTCTTAGACAAGAGTGTTCGTGCGCAAATGAAAATAAGGCAAAATGGTACATATTTTCTTTTTAATGGCAAAATTGAACATATTTTTCAAAGAGATATACTATAAATCGTGAGGCGCATTTATCCAAAATACATAGTATCTCAAACGATAATGGGCAATTATGCGAAATACATAGTATCACATATTGTCATGTAATGCGAATAACATTCCAAAATATCTCCAATTTCCTAAACCATAATTTGGTTAACCCTAATTTCTTAAATAGCCATAATTAAGTAGTTATTTAATTTTCTTTCCCTTCGTGCTAGGTAAAGCACCCCATTCATTAGCTTTGTGGTTATGCTCCGTGGAGTTTGGATCTTCATCTTCATTCTGTTCTTCCCACATACAGTGGAACATCGACATATATGAATAACCAATTTTATTGAATAGTCGTTTGCACACATGCGGTCATAGTTTGCATTACAAACATGCAATTGCATGACGGTGATGCAATTCCAAACCACCTGTGTGCAATTAGGAAAAAAAAGGTAAAATTGTATGTATTATAAATCGTATGGGGCAATAAGAATAAAAAAACTTACATGTACTGCATTATCATCTTGTACTTCTTCACCAATCGCTTTAGTGGCAATTGTTGTCCTTGTGGTTTTCTTCCATCTCTCCTATTACAATATTGATGTTCGTTATTGGTCTCTTATTACAATTATATTAGTCTCATTTTTATATATATATATATTTAAAAATCAATTGGATATCGAAGCTGAATTGACTCACATTCTCTGGGCGTAGTCGCATGATCTCTATGCTTGCTTCCAAGGAAGTTGAAAATAGAAGGGCATTCAACCCAGCATTGAGCTCAAATATCTCGATTGCAACTTCAACAGTTACCTACACTAAGGCACATGCAATTAGCAAAATCACCATTGGAAGCCATGATTTTAGAATAAATGATGCAATGGAAACTACTTACATGCGTTACTGTAACACCCCGACCCAAATTTAATTATCCATTTAAATTATTTAATTAATTTAAATATGAAATTACAATTTTGCCCCAGGAGTAGGGGTAATTTGGTCACTTTTTAATCCGAAAGGATTTTTGGAAAATGAGTGGCACCATTACATAGATCGTATATGAGATGAGTCCGTAGACACGTAGTAGGCTTGAATTGGTGTTGTAACGAAGAAGTTACGATCAAGAGAAGCATAGTGGCATAATCGTAAATATTTCAAAAAAGGTTTTAATAAAAATTTGGGTTATTCGTAGCAATGGTCCCTCAATTATACTCGAAGTTACATTTTGGTCACTCAACTCAAATATTAGTTGTAGAGGTCACTCAATTGGGTGTTGTGTTGCACCATTAGTCCTTACCGTCAAGTCTGTGACTTTTTCTGTTTAAAATGATAACGTGACAAGCATCTTTTAGATTATTGATGGGCAAATGTGACTTTTAAATTATGATTATTTATAGCAATGATCCCTCAACTATACTCGGAGTTATATTTTGGTCACTCAACTCCAAAAAATAGTTATAGAGGTCACTCAATTAGGTGTTGTGTTGCACCATTAGTCTCTACCGTTAGAGAGACTTGACGGTATGGACTAATGGTGTAACACAACACCCAATTGAGTGACCTCTGCAACTAATATTTGAGTTATGTGATCAAAATGTAACTCCGAGTATAGTTGAGGGACCATTGCTACAAATAACCCTAAAAATATGAAATTCTCATTTCTTTCTCTCTCTCTCTCTCTCTCTCTCTCTCTCTCTCTCTCTCTCTCTCTCTCTCTCTCTCTCTCTCTCTCCTTCCCCAAGCACCCCCCTTCCCTTCTTGCGATGCAATAGCCGGCCAATTCTTTGGTCGGCTACCACCTTATCCTGCCACCATTTGTGGTGGGGCCGGTACCAAAATGACCAGACCGCCTTCCTCTCTCTATCCCGCACCACATTTGACTAAGCCAATGGCCATGGTAGCTGAAAAATGTAGAAATAGGCCGAATTTTAGGTCAAACTTCCGTCGTCGTTTTCAATGATTCCAGCCACCAAATTTGTCGATCCAGGTATGTTTTCTCATCCTTTTAATGTCTTCTAGCTGCTGGTTATGTTGTTTAGGATTGATTTCTACGTTTGGTGACCGATTAAGCGATTAAAGTTTTGGCATATTTCTTCCCTTGATTCCGACCACCTCCGGCCACTTTTTAGGGTTGGTCCAAGAACAAAAGTTGCTCCACCCAATGTCCTGATCAAGTAGGTATAGGTCTTGACCGACTGTTTTGAGATTTTTCCAATCACTGGAATTTCTCTAGACACCCATGCATTGCCTGCACGTGGGAACTGTTTGGGTGTCCCTCTTGGTTCTAAAATGTTCCCCATGTCTTCCCGAGCACGACGATATGCTCAGATTTGAATTTGATTATCGTATGATCATAGATCGAATATCATATATTCGGCGTTATCTTGGTTCCATATGTGTAGGCCGTTCGATCGACTTCATTTTAATATATGTTGATCTAGGCATCCCTATGATCGTGTAGGGATTCGCGGATCGTGAATCAGAGCCTCGGATGTTCTGATTCAATAACTTAAAGTTCGCGTTAAACGATAACCATCCGATTGTGCGATTGCGAGCGATCCGACCGTTCGATTTGGACCAAACTTGCAGGACGTGTATTATAAACCTTGTTGAACCCATAGGAATTGTCGGATTGTAAATCGGAGGTCATGAGCCCCGCTGGCCCGGTTGACCAAGTTTGGGCAATTTGACCCCTCGGTTGACCATGAGTTTTCCAAGGTAGTTTCACCATTCAAGAAGTACTAGAACGACCTTATTAACGAGTCTTTGAATGTTATTTGAGTTATGTTGACTATGTTGGGATTTTGTGATTGTTTTATATTATCGTATGAAATTCTTGGATTATTAGTTTGATAATTGAAGTTATGGAAGGGATGAGTATGGGATACTTGATCGATGGGTTATGAAAGCGAGTCTTGGGTCTCGGCTATGATTATTAGTAAATAAATGGATGTTTGCTTTTATGTGTACTTCGTTCTTCTAATATGGAATTTCTTGCATAATGAGTTTTGAATTGAAATTGATTTAATATGGGTTAATGAGGATATGAGATCTCTAAAGATTATTATTTATCATTAATTAATATTATTATGATTATTATTAAAGGATATGGATTGGGTGGTATTGGGTTATTTATGAAAGTCTATTGTTTTAATTATGGAATATAGTATTTTATGGAAGTTAAGTGTAAACAAGTTTTTATTACTATTTGAATTATTTTTGGGGTCTTTTAGAATATTTGCTTGAGAGTTTATTTTCGATAATGTGAATAAATATTTGGGAAAAATTGAATTAAGGATTGGAATATTATTTTTATAATATATATATATATATATGAGGTTATGAAAAACGGGCTATTGGTTCGGTCTTGGCTTTTATCTTGCAACAGGAGACTTTCCATTTATATTTTGTTATTATTAATATTATTATAAGTGCCATTAATATTGTTTATAAAGGATTATGGTGACTTTGTGTAAGATATAGTGTTTTGGATTTTATTATCTTGTCTTAGGGGATTTTCAAAGATTGTATATTCCTAGGTATATGAGTGGTGTTTTGAATATTAATAAAATTGAAATGTTTTACTCAGGTTTGGTGTTTGCTTAATTATTATTTTATTTTGGTTTTCAACAAGGAAGTATGGGTCGTATTATATATATATATATATATATATTTTTAGGTTAGATGGAAATGATTTGTTTGGGAGTGGGTATCTCAGGTTTTAAGGCTTAATTATTTTGAATATGGATTATATGTGTTGAGGAATTGTTTTTCACTCTATGATTTAATAACTAGGTAAGAGATTAATATAATATGGGGTACTTTATTGTTTGGTAATGTGAATATGGGATTACACCATGCTACGTACCCTCCCTTAGTTAAGGTACCCACATGTGGTATTGGATTATCCGGCGTGTGGGCATAGATGGTTATGTTATAAGCTTATCACACATGGCGTTGGATTATTTGGCGTATGATAAAGCAGTTTGCGCACATGGAACATGGTTTGGTTGGGCCACACATAGCTTTGGATTTTCCAATGTGTGTGTGTCCATTGAGACACTGGTTACTTTACCACACATGGCGTTAGATTTTTCCGGCGTGTGGTAAACGATCTGTACACTTGGGCTACTGTTACTTGACTATGCGTGGTGTTGGACTCTCCAGCGCGTAGTAAAGTAACAGGGAGAGGAAAATGGGATTATTATACTATGTCGGGAAAAGACAAATGTTTAGAGAGGATTATGTTTGGTATAGTGTGATTTAAATTAAAGGGAAAAGATAATTCCAGAATTAACTTATTAGTAATACTGAAAATGATTTTATGTTATCTGAAACGCGATTTGTGAAATAAGAACTACGTGCTGCTTGATCCCTCACCAAGGGGTACGTAGGTAGCCTGGGGTCTCACCTAGGTGCAGTCGCAAAATAAACTATATTTAAAAGGTTTGACCGATTCTGAGCATGTGAATGGATTTTGATGTGGTTATTGGATTTGAATCCTATTTATTATTAATGTTGGGTTCGGTTTTGATTATGTTAGTACTCCTGAAGCCCAATTTAAACTCGGGTGAGATTAAATGCTTGTTTATTTCTAAGTTATCACTTAAATGGATCTTAATAAATAGTGGATGTGGTTTTGATAGGTCTGAGATCCATTTTGAAATAAACGATTAATTTTAGGTTCGAGTATATTATATAACGGGCCCAAGGCCCTTAGAACTGCTGGTGATAGTTCATGGTTGGTAGTTGTTGTAGCTGAAAATTGGTGGAAAGTATTATATTGCCTTTCTGTAGGTTGAAGATTTGATAAGTTATTTTATGTTGATTACCGTGGTAGTCGTAAAATTATTTGAGTTCATTAATTGCATTGTTAATGTGTTGTTAGACTTAAGAGCATGGCTAGTGATTCTGCCTTGATTTATTTATAGGATGGAAGCCTATTATGTAAACTGTGTATTATTGCATTGTGTGTACTGCAGTTTCTGTTTGTTGCAATTTTTTTTACCAGAAACTGCACTGCAGTTTCTTGTTTCCTTTTCCTTTTGTTGCATCCTGTTCTAAGATTATATGACAGTTTAGATGTGTAACAAATTTTTTCTCATATCCCATAACTAGAAATATTTTCAGACATCTAGAAGAATTAAGATACATATTGTCTTGTGTTAACAAAAGACAAATCACTAGAGACGATTAATGAGACAGTTTCTGTGGTGTGGGAGTTTTGTGATGTATTTTGCTCGATATTCATTCATGAAATTCTTGTCTACTCTTTTTGGAATGGGCTGTCCTTGTGCTATTTTATCCATGTAGAACATGACGAACATGCCGCAATCCAACCTACGAATGAATATGAGATTAGTTTTTTATTTTGAATGATTTCAAACTATAATGAATAGTTGAGTATGAACAGTTCTTACAAAGATGAACTTTGTTGAGCATATTCTGTGTCATCCTCAAATGGAAACTGATATGGACTGTGCAGAATCCAATTGAGAGTAAGTTCTTCATTTGGGGACATCTCTTCGAGTACAAGTGTAGGGGGCTCTTGCCTTTGCTTCACAAGTTTTGGTATTTTTCTACGTTCTAAGAACACTTGTGCTTTAGGTCTCATGTATTCTCTTCAACAATATTAACCTGTTTAAAGAAGAAGAAAAAAAGAAGAAAAAAAAAGTAATTAGTGCATTGCATATTATAATTTTGGTCTAAAATTAGGCAGTAGGTATAATACAGAAACTGCATTGCAGTTTGTGTTTGTGTTTGTGTTTGTCTTGAGAAATTAAGACAAATTCATTCCACTTACAATATGATGAGCAATGTCAATGCGTCTTTCTTGTTTTCTTGTTCCCAATGACTTGAGTGGATTGTAGTGTCTCCACTTTTGTTCTAGTTTGTGAAATGCGAGGATGGTAAAGTGGAACTCGGAGCTTGAAATGATAAGGAAGAAAAGCACATTGCATTTCCCGAGTTTTTCCAACAAGGGTTCATACATGACCCTATGCCAAGCTGGCTCTACAAAGTTTTGCATGTAAGATGCAAGCATTGAATGGCAATTTGTTAATATATATTTTTCAAAAACTATAGTGCAATGTCTGTTTAATCAATTTTGAATTTTGAAAATAAGTCTTACCCAAGTCCATGTAAACATGTACTGTGGACTATTTGTCTGCATGGGCCCTATTTTCTCCTCCTCGATTTGTATATAGACCTCAATAACCTGTTTCACATTCATTGGAGAAAAATGGAATTGTTAACGGTTAATATACGAGGCACAAATATGAATTGCAATGTAGTGTGTGTTTTAGTAGTTTAGACTTGCATTTTGTGACAGTTCCAAGTCCCATACAATATCTTTGATATCACTGTTTGTCACTTTCTCATCAAGGAGTCCTGTCCAAAAGTTATCACTGCGGATTTGAATACATGAAATTCACAAGATTAGTTTCAATTTAATTGTAATTAAAAAATGAAATAATTGTTCTTTTGGAAAAGGGATATGACCCAGGTTGAGTACTTAAGTAGTATTCTTGAATTTTTTCCTAGTCCTCTTTTGGAATTTTTTGCCACACCTTCCTTTTCCCCCCATCCTAGTGCTTTCTTAGGAACATCAAGTGTTGGAGCATCTTGCTTCTTCTCTTCTTTTTCTTTTTGTTTCTTCTTTCTTTTCTTCTTCTCTATCTTCTTCTTTGTCTTCAACTGGCTGTGTTAGTTGTGTTGTAAGCAGATCCCGCTCTATTTCAAAGATTGTTGGGTCCGAGAACATGCCTTCAATTTCTGCCTTGTACTTTTCTTGAATCTTCATTTTCTTGGCACTCGTCTCCGGCTCAATATGAGGTTCCTTGCCTTCCAATTTTGTAATCCTCCTTTTCAAATTTTGTATTTCGTGAAGCAGAATTGTAGATTCCACTGTCATAGTAGCAGCCACACATTCTTCATGTAATTTCTCTTTGTGTGTTGCTAACTCCTTTTCCAATTCGTTTGATCTTTTTTCTGTTTGGATGAATATATCCCACAATTCCATCATTTTCTTCTCACTGTCTTTATTTATTTCATCCTTCCACAGTTTTAATCTTTTTGGGCAAACGAAGCTAGGATCTTGATGTTGGCGGTAGTTGATTTCGGCCGTCATGGACTTCACCAAGAGGTCTTGAATTACAACAGGTTCTTTTCCAGTTGCAATCTCAAACCTTTTATTTTTTCTAATCTCTTTTAATTCTGGAATTTGATCATCATCATCAAGTTTTCCTTGTTCTGCTACTTCATCTACTTCTCCTTGTCCTCCTTTATCATCTTTGTTTTCTTTTTTCTGCAAATTGAATGGAAACAAATTATAAACTGCATTCGATAAAACAAAAACTGCATTGTAGAAAACAAAAACTGCAATGCATAATTCACTGTTTAGAGATTCTAATTACCTTATCAACAAGGTCTCCCTCTTCTCTGGTAGTTTTTCGCTTTTTATATGTTTTCAAAATACCCTGTACAATAAGAATGATTTAGAAACTACATTGGATAAAATGCAAATTGCATTGCAGGAAACGGACACTGCATTGCAGTTTCTGTTTCTGAAATACAAAAAACAGAAACTGCAATGCATAAGCCACTGTGTACATATTATAATTACCTTGTCAACAGGGTCTCCTTCTTCTCTGAGAGTTTTTTGTTTTGTAGGGGTTTTGAAAATACCCTATACAATGAGAATGATTTAGCATGGATTCACATTCAAGATACATTAAAATAGAGCATGCAATAAATTGCATACCTCTATGTTGTTTAAATCCTTTATTTGGTTGAATCTTGTGTGGAGTTCCACAAGACTCCATTTAAGAATTGCAGGAGTTTCTTTCTCCTTGTCAAGGATTGGTTGTATGATATTTGTCCTTTCACACAGTAGAAACTGCAAAGTTCAAAAACAAGATATATCATAAATTAGAATATTAGGATAAAACTGCATTGCATAAAACTCAAAATTCATGCACTGCAGTAAATGGAAATTGCATTGTAGTAAATAGAAACTGCATTGCATAAAACTCAAAATTCATTGCATAAGCCACTGTTTACTTACTAATATTAGGATAGTGCAACCCGAAACAACTCCTATAAAGGCTTTTCCTCCCTTCTTTGCTTTTGCCTTTGTGATCAAAGAGTCATTTATGTAGGTTGAAACAGCTCTTGCCCACGAAAAGTTTGAAAGTGTGTCTAGAGTCACACAGTGCTCAACAATTTTCCAGTGCAAAGTGGATGAAGAGTTGGCGAAAAGGAATGTCATGCAGAGCATAATCAAGATTAGACTGACCACATCCTTATCGTAGTCAACAACCTCCGTTTCCTCTTTGTCTTCCCCTTCTTCTTCTTCTTCTTCTTTAGCTTTTTTTTTCCTTTTCCTACGTTCGTTTTCTTCTTTTGCTTTACCTTGGCCTTTTCTTTCTTCGATTGGTTTGCCAAAGCAATTGTCTTTTGTAATTCTTTTTCTACCACGCATTTTGATGGTTTTGACTTTTCTCCAAAGTGCCTTGTTCTGAAGGTAGAAGTATATCTATCATTGCCAAGTTTGACAGATTTTCCTTCGTTTGGCAGTCCTAGAATATCAGTCACTGCATTGGCTGTGATCTGGAATGATTTGGTGCCAAATTTGAAGGACTTTGTATCTGGATCAAACTTCTTGAGCAGCTTTACTAAGTCGAGGTCCGACTTATTCATGTTATTCATGTCAATTTTTTGGTTGTAAAACAGCTCAATCAAGTTCCAGAAAGGCGTTTTCTTGAGCAGCTTTTTCTGCCTTTCATTGAGCTTGTCTTTAACGTCTGTAATGATGCTATTGAAAGCATTGACATTGCACCGAAACTGGACATAGTCCGGGTGCTTCGCTTTCCTATCATAGTTTGGCTTTGATTTTCTCTTTTCATCCATTATTTTGATTCTTGGCTTTTGTTGGCTTTGAGCTTCATTCTTTTGTGGGGACATTTCTTGTGCCATTTGTGATCTGAAACAAGAAGGGATGAACATACTATTGGGACAAGTAGAGATAAACTACAAGGAAGAAGTATAAATAGTTGAGCCAAAAATAGAAATAGAAACTGCAATACAATTTGTGGTTCATTGCATTGCATTAAAATTTGAAATTTGAAAATAATGGGATAACGACATATTTTGTAATTTAGATGGTCGTTAATTATATTATGGTAAAAGTAGGTACTATATTTAGTAAAATCCATTTTAATAAAATATTTAGTAAATTGTGACCCAATCCGTTGCCATCTCTCACCTTAGTGTTTGACTTTGCACTACACACTTGCCCAATTTTAAACCACTCCTTTTTCCTGTCAATCATTTTTTTAATCCAAAAATCATCTTAATACTAATCAACCCCATTTATGTTTTTTTGATACATGTATCTATAACTTACATGAAATGGAAAAACGCATCTCGGCCAACTCTTGCATGTTCTAAATTACTCTCGCCCTTGTGCTTTTCTTTCACTTGAACACTTTTTTCAGCATCCATAACCTGCACAAATCAAGTTCACAACACAATCACGCAATTATCTCTAGTGACGAGAATCTCAATACTAATCCAAATCCCAAAAAACCATAAACACGACAGATTACTACACATTACTCATTCGAAATACTTTACACTCCATCACAAAATAAGAACACAACTACATACTGCAATTGCATACAGTGAGCTGGATTTGCACACAAGATATTAATAATTGAACATAGCGATATGCAATTGCATGACACTATTTCAAATGGCATGAACCCATTAATAGCTCCATTATAACCTTGCACAAATAACGTAGACAACCCGCTCATGCATTTTGCTGTGGGGACGGGAATCACAATCCTTCCAATTCCCAATCCCAATCTCAATCAATCCTAAACATTACACATTCCAAACACTTCATACTCCATCACAAAATATCAAAATTTAATATTCAAAAACACAATCAAACCTACCTATCACTAAATCACCTTACTTTCTTAATTAAAAAATAAATCTACACACTGCAATTGCATACAATGAGCTGGATTTTCACACAGGCATGAATGTGAGAAAGCCAGTTAACCTCACGACATTTTGAAGTTACCCATGACTCGCCCCAAGTAATGACCTCAATATTTCAATTAACTAAACCTAAAAATAGTTGTTACTTACCTTCAGAACAAGCGAAGACCAGAGGCTTCCACGAGAGGGTGTACGGACGGCAGACGAGGGGAGTGCCGACAAACCAGGACAGGGGGTCCAATTATCAACCCCAAATGCTAAACTCTAAGTTACTGGAAAGCAAAAATAGAGCAGCTCGTTAAGTGCATATCTTTAATTTCATTTATAGCCATATCGTTCAAAATTCACACAAAAGAAAAATAAATTCAACATAACCATCAATTACACATAATGAAAATCAACACACGAACTTACCTTAGATGGAGGAACAGCTAGAGAAACGAAGTGTGTTTGTGGGTTTCGGCTGAAATCTGCTCTTCAGATGGAGAAGACGAAGTGGGGGGAGCTATATTTCAGGCTGTGGAAAGCTGCGCAGCTGTGAAATAGAGCTGTGGCTCTGGCTGTGGAAAGCTGTGGAAGAGGGGATTGAGGAAAGCGAATATGCGTCTAGGTTTTGAAGGCACTTGAATTTGTTTCCTTATTTTAACCGGTTAACCAAAACAACCGGTTTCAGTTGTTTTTTTTTAAAAGCCCACGTGACTGGCATGTTGCAGCCACTGCACCATTGTTGTTTAAAATACGGCTGTATTACATTATGCACCATCCTTCATCAAAGTCAATGCCAGCTGGCAGTTTGGCTCATAATCTTTAAAATTAAAGAAAAATAATTTCAAAGTTTCGAATACTTGTCATCAAGTTAGTTTTATTTCTATTTTTATTTCAAGACTAGTCTCCCGCTTCTGCGCGTGCAAGAGGCTTTTTTCTAATCATGCGTGCTACGCGCGACTTACAAAGTTTCGTAAATATTTTTTTACAATTGTATTTATATAGATGTCTATTTCAGCAGTTCCATATTTTAATTGCGCGCGTTTGATAAATCGTCGTCTCAAAATTAATAGGAACATCTCCAATGGAGGTAAGAAAAGAAGAAGAAGAAAAAAGGTGTAGCCAATTTTGAAATGCAAAGACTTAATAAACATCCAACTCCAATGAAGTTGTGGCAAACAATTTGACATATCAAGCTAAATAAAAAGAAAATACTACAGACTCTCACCCTTTATCAATAATTGATGTCCTAAGTAGAAAAATTAGTATCTCCGCCATCCACTTTACTCTCTTTGGGTACTCTGCAGTGGCATCACAACTTGCCAACTCTGTGCATCCTCTTAGATAAAACCAAAGACAAAAAACATTAACAAAACCAATCATTCTAAAAAGTCAGAAAAATAAAAGAGAACGATGAAACTTTACCTATTATATATGTGCATGGCAATGATGTTGAGTATCAACATATAAATTGGTTCGGGTGGTGGGATACACGCAACATCTAAATTGGTTGAAGCATGCCACATTTAAAGTGAGTATCCAACAGCAGTTTTGGTAACCAAGGTAAACTAAACTATGGAAAATAGGTTTGTACAAATATGCTAAGAGAATTCACTTACTCTAGGCATTCTCTCTTGCAATATATACACATACTCAAATAAAAAAAATCATAAGAAATGTTCCATAGAATAGCATCAAATTCACTTTAAAAGAAAATTAAAAAGTTGTCATAGAAAGAGACTGAACAGAAATGTCAAGAGATAAGGGCCAGAAGACTCAGAACTCAATTAACAATATTTCATATGGTAGTTTAACTATGAGCTTATATATTCAAGGAGAATAAATCAACAAAAGTGTGTGAAGTACGTAAACTAATAATGGAAAAAAAGAAAGGGAAAAAACTCTTGAGGGCATTGTTTAACAATTCAATTAATAGGAAGATGCTTAAACCCCATATATACCTGTAAGCCATCATTGTTAAGCATTCTAATGGGGACCACGATTGGATCACTCTTGGCACCAGCAAGGCTTCATTGAACCTTTATAAGCATTCATTCCCAAATCCACCTTCTCCAATTTTAAGCAGTCTGCTGATATTGTTGGTTGCATGCCTGAGCTCTAGGATTAGATACACGCAAAAAATTATGAGCCTTCTCTTCATGCTGTACTGTAATAAATGTGATCTTCCTTTGCTGTCACATGAATGAATATAAGAAAGTATCAACATCCTTATATAAACATAGTTAAAATTCCGAAATGAAACATAAGAAAATCATAGAGAAAATGTTTATTTGACAAAATGAAACATAAGAATGAAAGAGACAGAGAGAAACCAAGACAAAATTAGCCAAAATAGAGAAGATTAAAATTCGGAAATCAAACACCCAAATTCAGAAATCCTAACAAACAATTTAAAACTTGGAAGAGCACGTGTGAAGACAAAAAAGAGATAGGATTTGAAATAATAACATGGTAAATAGCTTGAACACTATCCCTCCTATACGAATTTAAATCTTCTCTCTTTCTGAGTTTGAACACTACCTCCTTTATCTGAGCACAAACGGTTTTTAGTTATACCAGCACCAAGAAAAAATGCATCATAAGAACAGCAACAAAAATTGGAGGAGACTATATTGAAGTCCAAGCACATGATCCTCATGAAGCTTTTAATTCCTCTACCAAAAGTATTCCTTGAGAAACGAGGAAAAGAAACAAAAACTCAAAAGATAATCTAATTCCTAACAGAAAAGAAATGCAAAAAAAGACGTCAATCTTTTACTGAAAGATGCAACAACAACAAACAGAAAGATAGGAGAAACTAATACATATCATAAATAAATAGACATGTAAAAGGAAAAACAAATAAGACACTATAGGCAGAGAATCCGGTGAAGCGTGCTTGTGTGTTATGTAGACTTAACACTGGGTTTTAGTCTACGCATCAGAATTTGACATGCATCAACGTTATAGTTCTTGGCAACTAAACAGCCAAATGTCACAGAAATGTAAAACCAAATAATATGCAAAAACCAAAATTTTGCATTATGAACCTACAATATTCAGAAAAACAAATTTCTTGATATGCATTGCACCTATCTACTAACTATGTAGAAAGTACAACTACAGTAATATGAACATAAAAAATAAGCAAACCACCCCTAAATATCATCAAAAACCAATATATAAACAAAAAGAAAAATTCATAGTAGTTAATTGTTATTAGGGATTTCAACATAAATAAAAACCAACACTGCATTCCAGTCAAAAACACCACAAAAGTAATAAGGGGAATTACGAAAGGGTGTTTTTTTGGAGAGGAAGCTTAAAAATTAAATGCCAAAGCCCTCTTCTTCAATTTTGTTTTTTTTCCTTTGTCACCTGCCTCCTCCAGAAAGATAGAAATAGAAAGAGGAAATTACAAACCTAAAATTGTATTCTCACAGACACCTAGTGTCAAACACAATCAGCATGCCGATGTAAAAAAGAGACGGTGGTATTTGAATACACTAATTGAACAACCCAATACTTAACCCCTGAAATTGGTAGTTGAACAACGCACTGTCTCATTCTTGAATTTCTTTCCTCGGTCCTTGATATTGCTTGAAGCTGTCATACAATAAATTTGTAAGGATAAGCATTCAGTATGCGAACAATGAAAAAATACAAATATGGTTCAGAAGTAGTGATTGACCTATTTTGTGTGAAACTCAGGGCACTGTACATCTATACAGAGCCAAAGCAGAATTGAAATAGAAATGGTTATTGAACCACCCAAGCGCAGATACAAAAAAGATTGTCCAATATCGACAAATTCATCAACCAAAAGTAAACCGAATGTGGACCCAAAAAAATTAAGAGAAAAAACAGGAATGAAGAATCGCAAATTTCAACAAATTTCAACCACACAAAGAAGAAAAAAATTCAAGGGAAATAGCCTTCTATGCCACCATTTTGCTAATTTTAACTAAAAATACCACCCCTTCCCAATTTTTTTACAACTAACACCTTTAAATATAAAATTATTGCCCACTTATTGTACCCATATCAGTTTTTCAGAAATTGGCTCTCTCTCTCACTGTCTTCGCTCTTTCTCTTCGGCCCATCTCGCTCCCTGGTGTACCTCTCTCTCTTCGACGCAGTGCTCTTTCCCCGTCAACAGTCGCTGTTCATCCAAGCGGAAATCCATCGTTGACATCGACGAGGTACTGTTCATAACCATTTTCTTTGAAATGTGGAGTTTTTGTGAAGGTTTATGGTGTCTGGATTTCTAAGAAATTGGTTTGGTTGCTCAGAAATTGGGTTTGGGTTTATGGGTTTCTATGAACTGGGTAATAATGCACACCCACTGTCACTGGCTCGCAGCCACTGTTCACAGAAATCAAACTCTTCATTTTGTCACAGAACGTTTGGGCTTCGTTCACCTTTGGGAATCTTGGGTTAGCTTATAGTAGATGTTTGTGCACTGTTTGGTATTTTAAATTAGAATCAGTGGCTGTGGCTGATCTGAGAGGTTGTCTATAAGACCACAAAATCAATTATTAAATAAAACATGATTTCGGAGAAATCATGACAATGTAAGCTTATAAAACCCCGTCTTTGATATTTAGGATAACAGATGGCTGCTTAACTGACCATCGAGCAGTTGTCTATTTCTATCACAGATTCTAAAGTTTGTTTCATGGAACATTTCATACCAAAGCTGCTGGTACCTCTGCTGGATGCATTTACTGTAAGTATGACTCACTCCTAGAAGATTGCTTTTCACTGTGGTGCAAGTTGACTGCATAATGACAGATAGCCACCCACAGTTGTGAAACAACTTTGCGCTAATGCAGTTGTAATCTGTTGCATAATTTGAAGAGATATTAATAGTTTAAATAAATTGGTAAGCTTTGCTTATTCTTTCATTTTTTGGGGCATAAGAATCAATATAGTATGCTATAGGTATGCATATTGTTAGCAGTTTTAGGACATACCCTAATTTGATTCCTTTTGCTGGTATTTCATTGTTCTGAAGCCGAGGCTGAGTTTGATTCTGTGGCTGGCTTAGCTGCAGATGGATGGGTGTTTGCAAATCATATCCATTAGTGATGGTATATGGAGGTTGGGAACTTTTGTTTTCTTTATTCACACCCCTTGCTCCATAAACCTGAGATTAAAAACTTCTGTTTTAGCCTTTTCCAGAGGAGAAACCTTCACATTTGCTTATATTATAATTAACATAATGTTGGAAAATTTAATATTAACTAAAATTGATTTTCCTATTTGAATGGAAATTAATAAAATCCATTGGGTTAAAGACATGACCCTTGGGTTAAAGACACCTTCACATGGGGAGTAACAACTCTTCGAACTAAGGATACATTGTTTGGGGTGATAACTCTTCAAGACCAAGGGATGTATTGTTTGCCTTTTCAGATTGGGATACCTTTTTGGAAAGGGTATTTCATCATCTATAAATAGACCAATCCTCCTGCAGTTTTAATTTTCAATCAATTCTCTACATACATACTTTCAAACATATAGAGCATTAGAGTTTCATAAAGAGAGGTTCCTGCATAATTTTGGTTCAAAGTTCCTTGTGAATTGTAGTGCTTCTTTCATAAGGAGGAGAGTCGTTGTATCTTGGGAGGCGAACGCTAGTGAACCATAAGCACCAGTGTGGGGCGTAATTCGTCTTAAGGTCAGAGTGTCCAACACTTGCCTCGACTCAATTAAAGTTCTTGTAATTCCATTCTGTTGTTGTAAAAATCTGTTTTGTTTGTAGTGTTTATTTATTTATTTTATAGCAATTTAACACTCACTTTTCCTACACATAATGGCCTTATGTTTTTGGCTTAGTGATATCTCATTTAGCTTCTCTCTCTTTCCTTCTACCTGTCACCTGTCTCCTCCCTTTAGTGAAGTATAATATGTGTTAAATAGAAGAGTAGAGCTTAAGGGATATATTTTAATAGTATTATACAATCTTTTAGACAATACCTTCTCTAGCAGTTCTGCATTCTCTTTACCTACAAGGTCTAGCTTCTTATACAGTTCCATATTCTCTTGCTGTATGAGATTTCCCTGAAATAAGTAAAAAGAATGATATAAAATAGGTATAAATTAGGCCCCAAGGATTTGAATTAACATAAATGGACTAGGAGAAACTGAGGCAGTTTTCTTTGGTAACCTTCTGGTTCAGTTCTTTTATTTCATCATTTAGTATCTGGTCCTGCAGAAAAATGACTGAGTGTCATGCATGTGCTACATAAAGAAGGGATCTTGACAGTAGTAACTGAGACTATATAATCAGGACTAGGCACCTTTTTCATCCGGACACCTTTCAAACTTGTCTCCAGTTGGTTTTCCAGGCTCTGTAGATCTTTGGCACTCAAACCAGAAAGTTCTTCACCCATTAACTGCCTGCAAGTTTATACAGAAACATCCAGCCAATCTTTCATTTGATCTCCAATGAGCGGTCGCAAATGTTAGTTTTTAACTTGGAAAAATAAAATAAAATTGAAAGTTACTTTTGGGAAATGTTGAATTTTTATAATGAATATGGCTTCAGTGCAGAAGGCTTGATAGTAAATAGAAAATCTATATGCTGGGGGTTTTCTGGCTAGCTAAAAATGTGTGAGAAATGATGAATCTATCTGATTGCAGCCTATTTAATGTTTAATACCTTCATTAAAAAAAGGTTGTTGATAGTGCTTTGACTATCTTGCAGATTATAATGGCAAAACCAGCAGGTGGCCCTAGTAAGAGAGATCAGCCTGCAGGGATGGATGAGGACTAATTTTGTGTGTATGACAATTGACTATCTTTGCTTGTATTGCTGTATGTTAGGGATCTTTTGTTCCATTTTAGTAACAATTTTGTTTAGGAGAAAAAGAAACATATTGCAGGTCATGCTTTGTAAATGCCACTCTTCTGTTACGATGGACACGTGGTATGCCCTTGTTGGGTAGGTTTGGATTGAAACCATGGTCGAGTGCTTGGGCCATGTTTAGTGAGAAGCTTGAATGAATTTTCTTTTCTGTTGTATTTGGCCCTTGTCTTTTCAAGCATGCCAAAAATCATCCTGGTTTTGTAATATGTGGTTTGTGCCTAATTAATTTACTGTGGATCTTGCATTTTTGTACCCAATATTCGATAGTTGCCTTCTTTTGAACGAAGATTCATTGAGGGAGAGAATTACTTTCCTTTTGAATATGAATAGATGTGCAACTCCAACTATCATTTCAAAGGTCAACATCAATTCATGCTAATATAAGGATGGATAACAATTGTCGTGTCTATGAGATTTGAATTCAGGATTACTTTTAATGAAGTGGAGACTGTTATTAGACCAAATGGCCATTGACATACGATATAATAGCAATATTAGGTCAATATATGTACTATATAGAGGCAATATTAGAGCAATATAACCACAATACGATAGCAATAGTATTACAATATCACCTATAAAAATATAATTATTGTCCACTTATTGCTGATTTTTCACATGTTCAGAAATTTTGTTCTTTCTTAGCTCACTCAGCTCTCTCTCTGGCACATCTCTCTTTCTCTTTGGTATCTGTCTATTGCAGCTCTCTCTCTCTCTCTCTCTCTCTCTCTCTTTCTCTCTCTCTCTCTCTAGTGCAACTCTGTGTCTCTCTCTTTGCTCTCTTTCTGTAGCGCAGCTCTTTCTCTTTCTCTCTGTTTCTCTCTAGCTTCGTTCTGTCTCTTTCTCCCCCTATTCGCTCTCTTGCTCTCTGTCTCTTTATTCATACCTTCCTTTTTTTGTAAATTATTTTTTAGTTGTTATTATTTTTTAAAATAATTTCTTACAATGTCTTACGGTGCAATTATGATGCACCTGACTGCCTGTTTTTGAAAGGCACGTTGTTTCTTTCTCCTCATCATCTTCTTTTTGAATGAAGTATGGCCTAAACCGTAAACCCATTGATGAGCCGTAGTCAATATACATACAATATAATAGCAATATTAGGGCAATATACATACACTAGAGAGGCAATATTAGGGCAATATAATGGCAATACGACAGCAATAACATCACAATATACATGCAATACGGTGGCAATATGCATGCAATATGTATACAATACACAGGCAATATTAGTACAATACACATGCAATAGGACAACAATATTAAGTCAATCTACATACAATACACACACATCCATTACAGACTACAATTTAGACATGGAAAATAAATCGTCACCGAACCCTAACAATACTGTCCCGCGAAGCAAAAATTATTTCTTTCATAAAACTTGAAAATTCAATTGTTATTACATAGTCAACCAATCTTTGCTCTAGTATATACACACTTCCTACCTATAATTATAAATAATGGAGAGCTCACAAATTCTACTAATTTGATCTTAACTTCATCAATTTGTTCTTTGGTGTATGAGTTAGTGCTCTCTTCTTGCACATTTTCCAAGCTGTTATATTCTCCTCCCGTGTAGCAATATCAGCAACAACAAGTTATCTATAGATCTGAAATCATAACTGTAGATGATTCTCAATTAACAAAGAGGAAAACCATTTTCTTTTATAACTTTGGTTTTGGAATATATAACAAAATGCAATAGTTCAAACTCAGCCTCGGCCTCAGAACAATGAAATACCAGCAAAAGGAATCAAATTAGGGTATGTCCTAAAACTGCTAACAATATGCATACCTATAGCATACTATATTGATTCTTATGCCCCAAAAAATGAAAGAATAAGCAAAGCTTACCAATTTATTTAAACTATTAATATCTCTTCAAATTCTGCAACAGATTACAACTGCATTAGCGCAAAGTTGTTTCACAGCTGTGGGTGGCTATCTGTCATTATGCAATCAACTTGCACCACAGTGAAAAGCAATCTTCTAGGAGTGAGATGTCATACTTACAGTAAATGCATCCAGCAGAGGTACCAGCAGCGTTGGTATGAAATGTTCCATGAAACAAACTTTAGAATCTGTGATAGAAATAGACAAACCAATTAGGTGTGTAAATTTATGCAATAAGGGGAAAGCATGAGAAGTTCACCTTTTCAAAAGTAGTTTCCCCCATTCCTGTTTTGTAGAGTTCATAAACCATGGCAGTCAAAAATATTTTACTCAGCCTGGAAGAAGTTTTCATCACCTGCCAGGAAAAAACAAAGAAAAGAATTAGCATTAATATATCTCTGAAGAAGGTAGAGAGAATTTTTATTAATTTTTTTTTTTTGTTCTTCCAGATACAACATAGATAAATAAAACTTCCTTTCAACCCAATAACAATTTATGCAGCTAAAGTTGTATGGAGTTGAATGCTACTAGTGCAGAAATTCACTACTTTAAACCAGCATCAGATAATTTGGGTCCTAAAGAATGGCACTTATAAGATTTAGCAAACTCCAACTGACACCATTTTCATCTTTGTTACTCGACCAAAAAACTATGTAGCTATCTGGATCTCATGTATTTCATATTAGGAATGCATATTAACGTAGTAATCACTGCGTCATATGCCTCACTCAAGGGTATTGATTACCTCTTCTAAGATGTAACATACCATTTAAATAAAAGAAGTTTCACCAACAGAAATCATTTTTCATCATGACTGTAAGATATAATTTGACTCACTTGAATATGAGGTGCCTGGAACATTTCTTGTATGGCTGCTTCAACCTCTGCCATTCCAACAAGTGATTTTCCTGCAAAGTAGGTACATATAAATCCTGTAAGTGACAAGAATTAAAGCCTCAAAGCAAGATAATAACGCTCCTAAACAAAGCAAGCACATAGAGTTTAAGCTACATGAGATGTTGGTGCTTAATAATACCAATGTAGTAACAGAGTATTTCTTTTGAAACTTCAGGATACAGGAAAGAAGAGAAGTTGACAATTCTAATTCCTTGGTTGACCAAAAAAGAATACTGGTTTAAAGGTTGCTTAATTTTCATTTTTTCAAATAAAAGAAAATGAAACAAAACAAATACCAAAAAAAGAACAAAAAAACGAAACATGTATTATTTGGTATTTAAACCAGCTCTTCTATGACACAAACTCTCATTATAGGACCAGTTGGCCAATGAAAGGCCATGTTTTTTTTCTCTGACAAAAGTAATATTCTAAACTACTCTAAATTGACAAAAGCAAGCTCAGAATTGCAAGTCATGTTCTTATAGAGAAGTCCAGTGAGTTTATTTCCAGCAATGTCAAGATATTTAATGGAAGGCAGTGACAACCATGATGACAAAAATGGCCCTACAAACCCATTCAATGAAATGTCCAGCTTCTGGAGCTGATAGCAGGAGCCTAATGCAGTCTGGATTCCCAAGCGAAACTTGTTCTTTCTTAGCACAAGTGTGACCAACTTGGAAGGCATACTTGGAAAATGAGGCCCAAAATAGTTGTCTTCCAAATCAAGAACTTGCAAGTTTGTCAAGTTTCTGAGATCAGGCACTTTCCCTGACAAGAAGTTACTTGATAGGCAGAGAACTCTGAGAGTTTGTAAAGATGCCAAAGAATATGGCAAAAAACCATTAAGCATATTGTTTTTCAGACTGAGAACAGCCAAGACTGGAAGTGAACTCAGCCAACCTGGAACTTGACCAGTGAACTTGTTATGGTCAAGTATGAGAGTCTGAAGGTTCCTCAGATATGAAAGTTGGAGAGGAACTGTACCACTTAAGTAATTTGTGCTTACATTGAGAATCTCCAGTGAAGACAAATGCCCAATACTTGCAGGCATTGGCCCCCATAAACCAAGAGAAACCAGTGAAAGCACTTTCAAGCTTGGTAAGCCAACAAGAGTGGCAAAGAAATAGTCTGCTGAGAAATCACGAGGCAGTGGAGGAAACCCATTGTTGCCAATAATGTGCAGCTGGGTTATGTTGCCTTCATAACAGGATAGAGTCAAAGATGGAGTTGGTTCAATTTTGCAGAAGTCTCTGATGTTGCTTCTATGGCTGAAGCTGGTTAAGGCTGATGGGTAGTTGAGAAGCTGCTGGATCTTCAGAAGGGTTTGTGACTGAGTGTGTTGTTGTAGCTGGCTTGAAGGATGGAGAGAGAGGAAAACTATGATGAGCAGAAGAAGATGTGAATGGCAAACTAGCTTTGCCATTAGAACCATCAACAAAACCCAAGTTGCAGAAACAACACTCAATAGATGAATCTATTTCTCCCCTTCTTTCTCTGCTTCACTTCTTCCAGGAAGGCTTAAAACTTAGCTTTTGGGGGAATGAAAACCAGATTTTGCTAGCAAAAATATGATGACATTTTCAATTGCACCAAACTGACTTAGCCCTTCAAAATCTATCCTTCAATTTATTTTCCAACTTTTTTTTTCTTTTCTCTCTTTGGTTATGTTTACTAATTAAACATCTGAACCCAACAAACTTAGTGTGCTAATTATGGAAAATACTTCTGTACCACCTAGTTCCTTACAAAGTGAGAGTGGGTGTGAGTTATTACCCAGTTCATAGAAACCCATAAACCCAAACCCAATTTCTTGAGCAACCCCTAAACACTAAAACCCTAAACCAATTTCTTACAAATCCATACACCATAAACCAAATTCACAAAAACCCCAAATTTCAAAGAAAAGGGTTATGAACAGTACCTCGTGGATGTCAACGATGGAGTTACGCTTGGATGAACAGCCACTGTTGACGGAGAAAGAGCATTGCGTCGAAGAGAGAGAGGTACACCAGGGAGAGAGACGGGCCGAAGAGATAGAGCGAAGAGAGTGAGAGAGAGAAGCCAATTTCTGAAAAACTGATATGGGTACAATAAGTGGACAATAATTTTATATTTAAAGGTGTTAGTTGTAAAAAAATTGGGAAGGAGTGGTATTTTTAGTTAAAATTAGCAAATGGGTGGCATTGGAGGTCATTTCCCAAAATTCAATCCCCAATTCACTGAATACAAACCACTCTGAAATCAAATATGAAACACATAAAGTGCACACAAAAAAACCAAAAAAATATAGATACTGGTAAGCAAAAGATGGGTACATTGAGTGCCATGCCAAAAAAATACTGGTAAACTTTATAAAGGGCCCATTCTATAATAATTTGTAACTCTAAGGTGGATTTGTATTAATATTTTGGGAAATTTGCATAAATATTACCTGAATTTTCAATTTTTATCTTTAATTACCTAAATTATATAAAGTGTTGCAATTCACCATATACGTCTAACTCTGTTAAAATTTATGTTAAGTTTCAGGGATTTTTCATCAATTCACTATAGAGAATAATCGTCCTCCTAAGAATCCAACCTGAATGCATCAAATTAGCATATCTACAAGGAATTTCAAGTAAGACTGCAGTTCCACTATTGGGATCAACAACCACACATGTCCATGCATCTCTATATGGTTGCCAAGCAGCACAAGCACATGAGGAAATGAATGAAATACATATATACTGCCCAAAAACATTACGACCATTAGGCTACTCTGATCCACACCCCAAAAAATGCAGGCAAGGGACTTAGTGAAGCACTTCTCCTGTTGTCAACACCCATAAAATGATATGCAAAATAGATACGGTCAACGGAACAAATTTGGGGGGGTGTTGGGCCAAAGGCCCTCCAATGCCTAAGTCAGTAAAATGGTCTCGGGGAGATACATAAATAATTGAAAGGATGGAGCTTTCTCTTCGGGAAGAGAGATAGTTAAAGAGTATTTGCCAAAGGCCCTCTGATCCCTAAACCTTTCACCAATAATTAAAGAGTATTTGCTTTTGGTAGGAGAAGGATCGTTCTATTTCATGAATTTCTCTAAGAGTAATTTTGGGTAGGAGAAGTGGGAAGGACACGATGAAGGAGAAGAAGACATTGAGACTTCTTTTTTATTTACTAGCCCCTTGGCACATGCTCACGCATGTGCCAATTGGTTTTCTTTTTTATTTTTTATTTTATTTTTAGAATTAAAAAAAGATAATATGAGTAGTTATGTTCCATAAAAGTAGGACCTATTATTGGATTTGTTTTTAATTTTAATTTTTTTAATATGAAAAAAAATATGAATTTACCATATTATCCTCATTTAATTAATAATTTCAATTCTCAATGTTTGAATTAACCAAGGGCATTTTCTGGTAATTTGAATGTTTCACAATTCTCTGCATTTTGCTTTATATATATATATATATATATTTCTATTTTAGTAAATTTAGGTTTTAGCCACAAAAAAACTTTTACTTTTGAAAAAAGCCAAAACTTTTTCAAAAAAGACAGAAAAACCTCTCAACTTTCAAACCAAAGACATGCAAATGTAAGGGATTCCTTATGTTAACTTCTCTTAATTTCAGTTATCAAAACCTTAATTCAAGATAAGGGTAGAATACGAAAGAGAAAGAACAAAAAGGAACAAAATTGATTAAAAAGTATTAAAAAACAAAGGGGAGAGTAAGTGGACAAAAATAAAATGGGAAAAATCAGCTCCCTTATTTATTTATTTATTATTTATTTATATGGAAGTCATGATTCTAAAGTTTTTTTACTGCAATTCTAAAGTAAATTAACCAGTTGATATATTTTGTATTCAAAAGTGTTTAACCTGAGAGGTTGTCTCCTACTTTGTGGTAATATGAGCTATAATTTAGACATGGGCCAGCAAGTTTCGATATATTTATTAAAAAGTGGTGGAAATCGACAAGACTCTCCCAGCCACCAAAGGCAAATGAGGGCTTACAAATAACAAGCTTCATTTCAGCACATACATATCATTTGCCTTGGCAATGAAAGATTTGTTGGTTTAAGCTCTGGGATAATTTTGGGCTTTTTGGTTAACAAGCAAGTCCCAAGCTTTTGTTTTTGGTGGATGCGCAAGTTCACCTTATTTTACTCTCACCATTTGCTAAAATGAGTTTAACGAATTTGCAAGATTCATGCTCTCAGTTCCTCTTCTTTTCTCCTTGAAGTGTTGGTGTACTTGTGATTGAAATTGAATTAAAATTTATTTTTGGTTCATTGATCGATGTTTGGATCAAGTTAATTGGTTATTCTAAAATCATAGTTGAGATAAATTTCTTCTTTTCGAAATCGATATGGGTTGAGGCTATGAAATTAAAAGAGTTAGTGGATGGTTTTGGTAGAGCTGTACGGGGTTTGGCAAGACATATTCTTTGTGAACTGGCAATTAGATATATTCTTTTTGAACTCATTGTTTAGTCTCTTGTGCCATCCCCCCTTGTGCTTAAACCTTTTTCTTATCTTGTTTTTTTTTCTTTCTAGGTTCCTGGTCAGACTTCGTTCATGAATTTTTGGTCCTTAAAATTAGTTTTGGTTGGATTTCTCTTATTCCTTTTGTTTTATTTGGCATTTGGTTTGGCAAGACATTTCTATATAATGAAATTTCCCATTTGGACCAAGAATTTACACACCTGGATCATTCTTATTCATGCATACTTGTAATTTCTAGACCTTCATTCCCAATTTCTGATCTTTTGTTTTAATGCAGGTAATGGTGGTTATAATTATTTTGTACCATTTATACCCTCTTTTGGACATGAAGCATCACATCTTCTCTCAAACTACAGTGCAAGTATCAAATTTTCTCAAACTTCGTACAATTGACTTTGTGGGATTAGTTAAACTTAAAAGACAAATTTTAAACTTGTCATGATGTAATAGAATCATTTTGAGTAATTTTAACTTAAGTATATTAGCCTAATCTTCAGTTTTGCTTCTATATATTAGTTTCTTTTGTAGAATTAAAATGATGGGATATGTATAATTTTTGTATAAAAATAAACATTTCAACTATGTCTGATTTGTGTCATGAAAAATAATTCAATGACGTCTTATGAACGTCGTTAAGTTCAATGACGTGTTCTCTGCATCATGTAAAGTCCTAAAATAAGACGATGTCAAATAAAACGCCATACTCTTCATGACGCCTAATTGACATCATCAAAACCTCATCCATGACATCGAGCTCGCGCCATGGAAAGAAGAGGATGACATGCGATCAGCGTTGTTGAAACCTCATTCCATGACGCGGAACAAAAGTCGTGTTTTCAAAACGTTTCCATGACCACCCTTTTCGACGGCGCGGGTTATGACTTCCATATAGCCATATGCATCATGTAAAGTCCTAAAAGACGATGTCAAATAAAATGTCATACTCTTCATGACGCCTAATTGACATCATCAAAACCTCATCCATGACATTGAGCTTGCGCCATGGAAAGAAGAGGATGACATCCGATCAGTGTTGTTGAAACCTCATTCCATGACGCAGAATAGATGTCATGTTTTGAAAAAGTTTTCACGACACGCCATCCGTGTTGTTGAAACACCATTCCATGACGCGAAACAAACATCGTGTTTTGAAAAAGTTTCCAAGACACTCTATGCGCGTCATTGAAACCCCATTTCATGATGCGGAACAAAAGTTGTGTTTTTAAAAAGTTCCCATGACCCCCCTTTTCTACGACGTGGGTTACGACTTCCTCCCATATAGCCATACATCGTCAACATTCAAATGGCTCTTCATTCTACACGTCTTTACTTTTTAATTAATTTTCATCGCTTTCGTATTGAAATGTGTTATTGATAGGTCTATCATAGAAGTTAAACCAATAAAATAATATATAAAAAAAAAGCGATGAAGCAGAGTTGATGATGCAAGAAAAACTATGATGGACTTCTCTTCCGTAGTTCAACTTTGCTTCTTGATGGGTCTATCATAGGTCTATCATAGAAGTCATTGGTGCAGTTTTTCTTGTTCCTTGAAAAGAAGCAAAGTTGAAATGAAGAAGCAACGTTGCCAGACGACACTACCAACTGCATAGTTTCATTTTAACGTGTATAATTCGTTGGACTTTTCATTGCGAGTTTTTGTCCATGCCCCGCCGCATTTTCGTTTCCCTGTATTTGACTTGTTTTGTCAAACCCTATCTTAAAAAATGTGCCTAATTCTGTGGTCTTGGGTAAATGAAGACTCGGGGTCCTTAATTAAAATTAAAATCAAACTCCATCTCTCTAATTTTGATCTCCTTGGCCTATATATATATGTAACAAGGCCTCGAAGATCTATGTCATTTTCCGTGGGGAGTTCGTGTTATTAGATAACCAGAAGCAGTAATTTGATCTAAGGTAAATCCTAACTCACATTATGCATGGAGTTCTTTCAATCATCGATAGGCATGGTGGTATTTTTCATTGCAAGTATTACTCATAATTTTTTTTAAATGATTGAACATTTGTAAGTTCTTCTAAACATACAAAACAAATTCTTATGTAGGAATGTGCATGCACATAAGGTTTTCTTTGTTTTTATTTTGTCATAATTTTTTTTTGTTTCCGTATGTTTGAGGCACAGAAATTGAAGTACAATGGTATTTGATTATGATTTTGGTGGCTGGTGTTTCCATGTAGCTAACTTGTGTTATCGGGCTCCTGGTTCATGAAGAATTTACTTTGGCTAATTCAATTTGATTGTTGATATCATAATGTTCAATTATGGGATGGAGTGATTGAAAGGAAATGATTAATTTGGATTTTATAACAAAGTTCAAATTAAAAAAAATAAATTGTTAGACTGATGTTTTTTGTTTTTCAATTTCAAATTATTATCGCTAATTTTGAAGTGCCCCTCTGGGGTCTATAGTGTTACAATCTAGAAACTCCATGCAAGGGAAGAAAAAACAGAAGAAAAGGAGGACTTTTTTTGTTAACTGCCACTTGAAAAAGCTGTTGAAAATGCTTTTGAATTTTTCAGGAGAAAAAACGTCAGCCATGGAAAAGTCAAGAATTGGTGTTGTATTATTTCTTTTGTACCTGTCTGTCTTCTATCCTCAATCTAAGGTTCAATCATTCGCCACTTCATCTGATGATGGTAAGTTTTTAACGAACACTTGACTTTGATAAATACTCGTATCATACACGCACTTAAGTTTTTTTTGTTTTTTTTCAAAATATTTTCGTTCTATGTACGCATATCAAATACTCAAAAAAATACAAATTTTTATTACGTGTATTTTTTATAATTTTTTTTAATAATACATGAAAAATTTATGTATTTCACATATTATTGAATATAAATAACATACATTAATAAATTGAAATAAATAATAAATGAAAATTTCACCGTATTTTTGAAAGTTTTTCCCGTCCGGTTATATAGTAACTATTCTCACTCTAATTCTTCAAAAAAATAAAAAATAAAAATAAAAAAACCACCATAACAAACAGTTCTCCTGACACAATCAGTTACTTCCATCTCTTCATATTTTGCAGATTTAAGCTACATGAAATTTGTCTATAATTCCACTGATCTGCCATTAGAAGAAGTGTACGACTACATTGTAGTTGGAGGGGGTACAGCAGGCTGCCCATTAGCAGCAACTTTATCAGAAAAGTACTCGGTGCTCCTGCTAGAAAAGGGCAGTGTTCCAAGTGCATATCCAAGTGTTTTCAGTCAAGATGAGATTCTTACAACTCTCATGCTAGAAGACGATGGAAAGACGCCAGCTGAAAGGTTCACATCCGAAGATGGTGTGGCCAATGTAAGAGGCAGGGTTCTTGGTGGGTCAAGCATGATCAACTTTGGTTTCTACTCTAGAGCCGATAAAGATTTTTATGGAAACTCAGGAATTGAATGGGACATGGATTTGGTTAGAAAGGCCTATCAATGGGTTGAAAATACTATCATATCCCCCCCGAATGTGTCACGTTGGCAATCTGTTGTGAAGGAAGGTTTGTTAGAGGCTGGTGTTCGTCCAGACAACGGATATAATTTAAATCACATTCCAGGAACTAAGGTCTCGGGTACTTATTTCGACAATCAGGGAAGGAGACACGGAGCTGTGGAATTGCTTAATCTAGGAAACCCAAAGAACTTGAAAGTTGCAGTTCATGCCACAGTAGAGAGAATCATATTCTCTTCCAACGCACCAAGTATATTTCATATATTTGCATCTTTTACTTTAATTTCTTTGTTAATCGAGCAGGGTATTCGAACATTGACAGGAGAAATACCATTAGATTAAGAGTAAATTGATATCTTCGGTTTTCAATAATTCGATAATAACTACAATCTGTTCTAACCATGCAGGTTTGTCTGCTAGAGGAATCGTGTATAGTGATTCTAAAGGGAGGTCACATAAGGCCTTCATACGTGGTAAGGGAGAGGTTATATTGAGTGCCGGGGCAATTGGAAGCACTCAACTCCTGCTACTTAGTGGTGTTGGCCCAGAGTCCTACCTTTCATCTATCAAAATCCCAGTTGTTCACCCCGAGCCTTACATTGGACAGTTTATGAGTGATAATCCTCGTAATTACATCACAATTTTGCCTCCATTTCAACTGGAGTCCTCTAGTGTACAGATCGTTGGCATCACAAGCGATTTCTTCATAGAGACTTTCTCTGGGTTGCCATTTTCTACTCCACCCTTTAGTATTTTTCCTGATCCTTCTTTCTCCGCAAAGATAAATTCAACTTACGGGCAAATTATCTACAAAGATCCAGGACCCTTGTCCTATGGTTCGCTTAGGCTGCGGTCGTCCTATGATGTCAAAGTTGGTCCAAATGTCCGCTTCAACTACTTCTCAAATCCGCTGGATCTTGCTCGTTGTGTTAATGCCACAAGGAAGATTGGTGATTTATTAAGCACAAATTCGTTGAAACCATTTAAGGCTCAAGATTTGCCGGGTAAAGATGGTTTCAACTTTTTCGGACCACCATTACCAATGAACCTTACAGATACCGCATCCGTGGAAACATTTTGTCGAGACACAGTAGCCACATTTTGGCACTACCATGGGGGATGCCTTGTGGGAAAGGTGGTTGATGGGGATTTACGTGTCAAGGGGATCAATGCCTTACGTGTTGTTGATGGATCCACATTCAAGTTCTCACCAGGGACCAATCCTTCGGCCACCGTTATGATGTTAGGAAGGTATGTTATCCATACTTAATAATTTATTTAAGCATTTATTTGGATGGAATGATCAACTATTTTTCGTGATGAAATCTGATAAGCTGCTATTCTTTTTCCCTTCAATTTTTGTGGTTTGGGCAGGTATATTGGCGTTAAGATGCTGAAAGAAAGATAAGCTTGCAAGGCGTGTTATTCACCATGCCCTACTGAATAAGGTGGAAGATTAATAAAACCAATTGTGTAGTGTTTCCTACTGAATAAGGTGGAAGATTAATAAAACCAATTGTGCAGTGTTTTCTTACTGAATAAGGTGGAAGATTAATAAAACCATACAATAATTTCACCATTGTATATAGTTAAGCTTGTGTGGTGTTTTCTTACTGAAAGAAAGATAAGCTTGTGTAGTGTTTTCTTACTGAACAAGGTGATGATTTGTACCATACAATAATTTCACCATTATATATAGTTATATTTACTTGTATCATTTGCGTTATCGAATTAATTACTGGAATACACATGCAAGCTACAGATAAAGTTTGACCAAAATTATAAAGCTGCAGTTTTCGTAATTCAATGGAAGAAGAAAAAATGATAAAAGGCCATAAATTTAAATTAAATAAAAATAGAATATCGTTATCTAATAATAATTTTCTCATTTCACAAGAGCAGGCCATAAAATCAAACCCGATGGAGAGTAATGAAACAGAACTGCAAGAGTTCAGTCCAAAGCGTTCACCAACTCCGAGCCTATGCCAAAGATATACAACCACTTTTAGAGACCCACATTTAGAAACTATAATAATTTAATTTTTTGCTAACTTTCTTGAGTTAAATTTGTTAAATTTTATCTTAACTTGTTTTATAAACATTTCGACAAAAAAAAAAAACAAAAATACAAATTCCAACAACATAAAATTTCCCCTCATAGAATTGGAATTTTTTATGTTCATTTTTTGTGAACACGTTTTTCTTTATGAACATTTTGTATGACTGGAACTCTTTTCTTAATTTCAGTTACCAAAATCTTAATTCAAGATAAGGGTAGAATATGAAAGAGAAAGAGCAAAAAGGAACAAAATTGATTAAAAAGTATTTAAAAATAAAAGAGTGGGTAAGTGAACAAAAATAAAATGGGAAAATCAGCTCCCTTTTTCTAGTTTTTATTTTTATACAGAAGTCATGATTCTAAAGATTTTTACTGCAATTTGAGATATAGACAAACCAAGCAAATATTTTCCACATTTAACTAAAATTTCAGTCAAGTCAAAATTTCTCCCAAGATGGGGTCCCAAGATGCGCGTAGTTTCTTTTTTTGGCTAGAAAAAAGAAGCCACCTGGGCTATAGCCCAACCGCCCTCCCTCTTCTCTCCTCTTCTTTTTTATTGACTAGGAGAACTAGATAAGGTTAGGTTATTTAAATTGGGTGAGCTAGGATATTTTTTTTTGGCCGGAAAAAAGAAGCCACCTGGGCTATAGCCCAAGTTTGCCAAACTAAAGGTCCATCCCTGAATGGAACACATCCGGGGGATGTTGACCAAAGGCCTTATGTCACAACTTAAAAGATATATATTTCCTAACCATGGCTATTTTCATGTCACAACTTAAAAGATAAAACTCAAACAAGCTCATCATCATGTTCTTGTTTTGAAATTTTAAAGTAATTAACCAATTGATATATTTTGTATGCAATTTTTAACATGAGAGGTTATCTCCTAATTTTATTTTTCATCATATATTACCACAAGCAACAGTTGATTTAAAATAGCGTGGGCAATTTGCTTTTGGTGGATCAAATGTGTAATGGGGAACAGAAAGGTTGACAATATTTCTTGTTCCAGTCTTACTCCCATCATCAATTATTCAGCAAGTTTGATATGTGAGCTATAATTTAGATGGGCCAGGAAGTTTCGATATATTATTTATTAAAGAAACAAGACTCCCGGCCACCAAAGGCAAATGAGGGCTTATAAATAAAAAGCTTCATTTCAGCATATACATATCATTTGCCCTTGCAATGAAAGATTTGTTCTAAAAGCTCACAGTTTCTTTTGTGCTTTCTTCGGTCAGGTACATATCCGACTTATTTTCAATATTCTTGCGCAAATTTTACTTATACTTGGATTTTCTTTACTTTTATTGTTGTTTTAGTTTTGTCCAATTTCTACGTACTTTACATAGCTTTGTTTAGTACTCCTTGTGTTGTCTAATAAAAAACTCTGAATGTTAGCTGGTAACTAAAGCTTACTTCTAGCTCTTAGTTTAGTGGCATTTTTCTTCTTTTAAAAGAGATACTAAATTTATATTCCAGCCACCTCCCTATTAATTAAACAATAATGCTATTTGTACCATATTTACTGATCATATTATTGTACACCTCTCTAATAAGGTAAAACAACTTGGAGTCCTTGAAATAATGAAATGACTCATAAGCAATTAAGGTAAACGCAACCCCTTTCTATGTGCTTATGATATAGAACCCAATGAAGGCCCGGTAGGAGCAAAGGCGGCCCTCAGGATGAGCAAGTGGTGCCACTGCACAAGGGCCCCATATTTCTTTTACGTGTGTGTGTGTGTGTGTATATATATATACACACACACACAGTTTCCACTGAGGGATCTCTCAAATAAGCTAATTTGAGGGACGCCCTTGTAGGGCCCACACTGGATTGTATTTCACTAATCCAAACTGTATATTTTGTAGATACTCATTCAAAGAATTTTTTTACGAAAAATCACTTGAATCTGATATCATTTGACCACTCAATTGAGTTATTAAAATTTTAGTACTTTCTTGAAGCACCATGTTTATTAATTTTGTATGACACAATGAGATGTCGAAACAGTTTCCGATTTATCTAATTTTTTCTTTTTTGTAAGGATGATATCTATGAATGGAGACCTAAAAAATAGATGATTTTGATCTTTGGAAGGGTACCCTAAAGGGCATCCATCAAATAGAATTATTTGAAGAATCCCTCAATAAAAGGGGAATATATATATATATATATATATGAGCATGTAATTATGTATATACATGTAAGCGCACAACATAAGTACACGATTGTGTCCCAATTGTGTGATTTTCTTTTTACTTATTTTTTCAAAATAACAAACATTTCTTCATGAAATGGCACTAAGGAGCATTACCCATGACCAATCAAATAACTTTACCATACAATACCATTAGGCTGTGCATTATCCCATGACCAATCAAATAACTTTACCATACAATACCATTAGGCTGTGCGTGACTTTATAAAAAATAATTGTGTTCATTATTTTTATTGGTTTATGGCAGTTTTATATATAGTATTTTTATGTTAGATGATGTGAGGTTCCAATTTAAATTTCGCACAGGACTCTCAAATTTTTAAGGCCGACCCTGAGTACGGGTCCATTACCTCACTCAGCAATGTTTTACTTTTTATTTTCCTTGGTAATATTCTAATTAAGGAAAGTGTCATTACCTGCGACTGCTTTCTTGTTCTCCGTTTGTGACCCGTATATTAAAGGAAATTAACTGAATAAAACAAAACATATATTTTTAGTTAGTTGCTTACTTTATAAGGGGTGTTTTTTTTTCGGGAAAGGAGCTCACTCTATAAGGTTACTTCATGCAATAGCCAAATAAAAAAAAGTTAGTCAATGCTCTTTCTTTGTAACAACATTTATTCCACAGAAATTTGTAATTATGTGAAGATGATTGATAAAGAATTTCTTAAAGAAAATCCAAGTCCAGCTTTATTAAAAAAATAATAATCCTGAGTTCACCATTGAATTCACTGCAGGTTGTAAAGATGGACCCAAAGTGCCTTAATTTTATTTTTTTTTCCTTTGAAATGGACTCAGATAAATTATACATCTTACCAAATTAAGCAAAAGTAACAACATGCATTTCAAGAGATATATATATATATATATATATAGGAATATAGCCAATCGAGCTCTCCTTAAGCAGTGCTCAAGCCCTCTCGAGCTAGGCTTGAATCCCCTTTGTGAACCTGTCGAGCCCTTCGAGCAATGCTCAAACGCGGCTTAAGTGCTTAAAATTCTAGAAGTGATGGTTTTGAACTCCCATAACCCCTTTGTTGTTTATACTATTGCTTGTACTACAAACGAAAAAAAAAGCCACTCAAACGACACAATAATGAAGACAAGTACCATATTATAACACTGATAACAGCTTAAGTAGAAACTTTCACCTACAAAAAGCCATGAAACTCTCTTAGTTTTTCAGGGGAAAAAGTTACTTCATTTGGCCTTCAGAACATGGAGAAATCAACAATTGCTGCTATACTGCTTCTACATCTCTCTATCTTTCAGTCTCAATCAGCGGTTCATTCCTTGGCTACTCCGTCTGATAATGGTAAATTAGTTTATCCTTCATCTTTATTATTAAAGGTCACTGGTTGTTGGATATAATTAAGGACGTGAAAAAATATATATATAAGAAACAACGTAGAAGCAGATGGATAGATGCTTCTGTTGATCTTGTTGTTGGATATAATTTAGGTTTTCTTCATCTATTCGAACTTTGCAAATTTTAGCTACATGGAATTTGTGTCCAATGCCACGGATCTACCGTTGGAAGAGGAATATGACTACATTATCGTAGGAGGAGGAACATCAGGCTGCCCATTGGCAGCAACATTATCAGCAAACTACTCAGTCCTTGTTGTCGAAAGGGGCAGCGTTCCGATCGAATATCCAAGTGTTTTGCGTGAAGAAGGGTTTGTGACTAATCTCATGCAAGAAGATGATGGTAAGACACCAGCTCAAAAGTTCACGTCCGACGATGGTGTTTCTAATGCAAGAGGCAGAGTCTTAGGTGGGTCAAGCATGATCAATGCCGGTTTCTACTCGAGAGCTGAAAAGGAATTCTATGCGCAATCAGGAATTGAATGGGACATGGCTTTGGTTGATAAGGCCTATAGTTGGGTGGAAGACACTATTGTGTTCCAGCCGAAATTGGAAACTTGGCAATCTGTTGTAAAAGAAGCATTGTTGGAGGCTGGCGTGGGTCCAGACAATGGATTTAGTTTGGATCACATCAAGGGAACTAAAGTTGGGGGATCAATTTTCGATGATCATGGAAGGAGACATGGAGCTGTGGAACTGCTTAATAGAGGAGAGCCAAAGAACTTGCGAGTTGCAGTTCATGCCACAGTAGAGAGGATCATCTTCTCTTCCAATTCAATAAGTATATATGATGCACTTGTAGGGTTAGCAATAATATATATGTTCCATTCACAGCGTTTGATGTTAACTATAGGGAACTGTTGTTCACACTCCAGAAAAGTCATCATGCAATACGTCCTCATGGATCACTCACTCATTCTTTGAATTTGTATAAAACTAGTGCATGATGTCTTTTTGGGAGTTTGGATAACAACGCACGAATTATGAGCTACTATCTAACGCAGGTTTGTCAGCTATAGGAATCATATATAGTGATTCTAACGGGAAGACTCATTGGGCATATGTACATAATAAGGGAGAGGTTATATTGAGTGCTGGAGCAATCGGAAGCCCTCAACTTCTGCTACTTAGTGGTGTTGGTCCAGTGTCCTATCTTTCATCGTTGAAGATCTCAGTTATCCATCCTCAACCGAATATTGGACAGTTTATGTATGATAATCCTCGGAATTTCATTAACATTTTGCCCCCATCTCCACTGGATCTGTCAAGTCTACAGATAGTTGGAATTACAAGTGATTTCTACATAGAGGCACTTTCTTATAACGTGCCAGCTAACCCCAAATACTTGATTTTGGCAAACATTGCTGCAAAAGTACCCGGACCTTTGTCTTATGGTTCCCTTCGCCTGCAATCATCTTTTGACGTGAAAATTGGTCCAAATGTCAGCTTCAACTATTTTACACATCCGATGGACCTTGCTCGTTGTGTTAGTGGCATGAGGAAGCTTCGTGATTTATTGAAGACAGATTCATTAGAACCATTCAAGACTAATTCTTCGTCTGGTACAGAAGGTTTCAAGTTTTATGGACCATCTTTACCAGTAAATCAGACAGATAATGCATCATTTGAAACATTTTGTCGAAGCACCGTAGCAACATTTTGGCATTACCATGGCGGATGCTTGGTGGGGAAGGTGGTTGATGGACGTTTGCGGGTCATGGGGATCAATGCATTACGTGTTGTTGATGGATCCACATTCAATTTCTCACCAGGAACCAATCCTCAGGCCACTTTAATGATGTTAGGCAGGTAAGTTATGCACACTTAAATATACAAGAAATTCTTGATAATTATTTGGTTGCATGGGTTTGTTATAAAACTATGTGACATGTTGCTAATTTTATCCCTCTAATTTTTTGTGCTATTGTAGGTATGTTGGCCTTAAGATACTGCAAGAAAGAGAAGTTTGCGAGGGATGATGTTAACATTTTGTTTTCATCCTTCAGTATGTTGGTATAATATGCCTTTAAAAATAAATAAATAAATAAAGTTGGGTTAGTCCAGGCTTCTGGCTATGAACTCTTTTTGAGTGTGTTGCATATTTGTAGTTTCTACTTGCATGTTCTACTTGTAAGAGTTTAACAGTTGTAGTTGTAGTTTTTGGCGTTGAGGTCTTTGTCAGGTTTTTTCAGGCTTGTGACTTTTTTGCCTGATTTTTTGGGGGTACTTTGTGGTTATGAGTAGAGGTACACCTAGTGAACTTACAGTTGCTGGTGGAATCCTCCATATTTAGATAACTCTTTGAGGTTATTACGCTTATGTATTTTTATTAACCCAATGTGGTTATTTGTATTTGTATTGGCCTTTGTGACTAATGGCCTTTAGACTTGAATTATGAATGCAATCTATCACATTTATCTTATAATACATGATTTGAAACACTATGTAAATATTAATTTTTTTAAATCAATATGGATCTGATACTTTTTTCAAATTCACGGTGACATATAATTACAAAGGAAAAGAAAAACAAGAACCCTAATGATGATAATGGACATTCATCTGAATAGAAGGAAAATTAGGTGAACGTAAAATAAAATGGTTATGTTGATTTTGGACCCATTAAAGAAACAACAGACACGTTATGAAAGCCTTATCTACTTTACCAAATAGTTATACAAACGACCTATGGCTGCTTTTTCCCTCTACAACCTTTGTGCTAGGGGTCATCATTTGGCTTGCGGCCTGCGAGTCGAAGTGGGTAGTTTGAGGTTGGATGGATCAAAGCTTGGCCAAGTTCAATAGTTAGGTTTGCTTGGCTCGGCTCGTTCTAAAGTTGAATAGAATTACTTCGGCCTACTCTCGGCCCAACCTGGTTGAGCTTGTTTAAGCTCGGCCTATTTGAGCCCGCTTTTTTTAAATTAATGCAGTCCCATATTTCCTTTTAACAAAAAAATAAAAATAAAAATTAATGTAGTCCCCTGTTGTATAAAAATTTGTAACAAAAAAACATTAAAAAAACTTAGAAAAAGTATTAAAAAATTAAATAAAAGGCCCGGCCCATCTAAGCCCATCATTGGCCTGGCCCGACCTGACCCGAAAAGTCCATATAGGCTCGGCTCAATGGGTGGTCTGGGCCGAGTCTTTTGAAACCTCAACCCGGCCCAAGTCAACCTAAAAAACAAAAGGGAGGGTACGTAAGTGAACAAAAAAGAAATGAGAAAAATCAGCTTCCTTTTTTATTTATTTATTTATTTATATGGAAGTCATGATTCTAAAGTTTTTTTACTGCAATTCTAAAGTAAATTAACCAATTGATATATTTTGTATTCAAGTGTTTAACCTGAGAGGTTATCTCCTAGTTTTATTTTTCATCATAAAGAATTCATCAAATTCAATTTGTCATACATTACCATAAGTAACAGTTTATTTACAATAGCGTGAGTAATTTACTTTGGGTGTGGATCAAATGTGTAATGGATCAGAAAGGTTGTTGACAATATTTCTTGTTCCAGTCTTATTCCCATCCCATCAATATCAATTATAAATAACAAGCTTCATTTCAGCATATACATATCATTTGCCTTGGTAAAGAAAGATTTGTTCTAAAAGCTCACAGTTTCTTTTGTGCTTTCTTTGGTCAGGTACATATCCGACTTATTTTCAATATTCTTGCGCAAATTTTACTTATACTTGGATTTGCTTTACTTTTATTGTTGTTTTTTAGTTTTGTCCAATTTCTACGCACTTTACATGGCTTGTTTAGTATTTCTACGCACTTTACTTTTCGTGTTGTGTAGTAAAAAACTGTGAATGTTAGGCGGTAACTTAAGCTCACTTCTAGCTCTTAGTTTAGTTGCATTTATCTTCTTTGAAAGAGATACCAAGTTTATATTCCAGCCACCTCAATATGAATTTAACAATAACGCTATTTGTACCATATTTATTGATCATATTGTTGACCACCTCTCTAATAAGGTAAAATAACTTGGAGTCCTTGAAATAATGAAATGACTCATACGTAATTAACGTAAACGCAACCCCTTTCTATGTGCTTATGATATAGAACCTAATGAAGGCTCGGTAAGAGCAAGGGCGGCCCTTAGGTTGGGCAAATGGTGCCACCGCACAAGATCCCTGTATTTTTTTATACAAATTTATAAATAAACTCAATCCTAGACATGTATTTATAAAAAAACCCAAACACTATTTAAACATAGAAACACACCCAAAATCAACCCCAAAATCAACAATTGTAAATTTTTTGGGTGTGTTTATCAATGGATTTTGAGTGTGTGTAATGATTGGTTTTGTGTGTGTTTATAAAATGTTTTGGGTGTTGGATTTTTTTATAATTTCAGCCCCCATTTTGGGTGTTTTAGTGAAACTCCCATTTTTTTACTTGTATATATTATTTATATATATATATATATATGTGTGTGTGTGTAAGCGCGCAACATAATTACACAATTGTGTGCCTAACATTTCGTTGGTTTTGTCGCCCTCTATACATTCAGGGGTTTTGGTTCGATTCCCACTTTGTGTGATTTTCTTTTTACTTATTTTTTTCAAAATAACAAACAATTCTTCATAAAATGGCACTAAGGAGCATTACCCATGACATCAAAAAACTTTACCATAGGATACCAGTAGGCTGTGCATGACTTTATAAAAAATAATTGTGTTCATTATCTTTATTGGTTTATGGCAGTAATTTTTTATTATAAAGTATTCTCATGTTAGATAACTCTTTGAGGTTATTGTGCTTACGTATTTGTATTAACCCTATGTGGTTATTTGTATTTGTGTTAGGCCTTGTGGCTGATGGCCTTTAGATCTAAATTATGAATGCAATCTATCACATTTATCTCATAATACATGATTTGAAACATTATGTAAATATTAATATTTTTTAATCAATATGGATCTGATACTTTTTTCAAATTCACGGCGACATATAATTACAAAGGAAAAGAAAAACAAGAACCCTTATGATGATAATGGACATTCATATGAACAGAAGGAAAATTAGGTGAACGTAAAATAAAATGGACATGTTGATTGTGGACCCATTAAAGAAACAACAGACACGTTATGAAAACCTTATCCACTTTAACAAATAGTAATACAAACGACCTATGGCTCCTTTTTCTCTCTACGCCCTTTGTCATAGGGGTCATCATTTGGCCCACGAGTTGAAGTGAGTAGCTCGAGATTTGATGGATCAAAACTCGACTCAGTTCAATAGTTAGGTTCGCTCAGCCCGTCTTGTTTTAAGGTAGGATAAAACTTGGTTTGAGTTTTGAAATCTCCGGGTCGCTCTCAGCCCGACTCGGTTTAGGTGTCTAAGTCTGGCTCAATCGAGCCCGCATTTTTTAAAATTAATACAATCCCCTGTTTCCTTTTTTTGTTTTAAATTATTGAAGTCCCTTGTTGTCTAAAAAATTGTAACAAAAAGATTTTTTATTTATTTAAAAAAAACTTAGAAAAAAGTATTAAAAAAATAAAATAAAATGCCCGACCCATCTAGGCCCATCAATGACCTGGCCCGACTCGACCCAAAAAGTCTGCATAGGCTCGGCTCAATGGGCGGAGTCTAGGCCTTGTCTTTCCCCAACCCAAAAAAAAAAAAATAAAAAAATAGACCGAACGAACATACTTTGTCCCTTATTTTACGTTTTGAGACGCAACGCACTTAACACCATTTGAGCCCAACTTAACTCTAAACTCTAATTATTTTTTTTTTTTTTTTTTTTTTTTTTATTAAAAAAATAATAATACATAACCAAAACACAATTCCAAGGGAACTCGTCAGCCTTTCTTTCCATTTGCACTATGATTCTTTCCATTAGTATTATGATACACATTTACCCATACGCATATATGGCATTCGTTGTCATAGGCACGTAACTTAATTACAAAAACTACAAGATACAATTATGGTAAGGGCCCAGCACCGTTTTCATTTTCTGTTTTATATTTTTGGTAAATTCGCGTTCGGCATCGATAAATTGAAAAACACAGGATTTGTGTTTTTGACTCACTGCTGCTTAGAATCTTAGGTTAGTTGAGGGCACATGTTTTCCCAAAATCAATTGTATCATTCATCTATGTTACTTTTTACATTCATAAACTAGGAAGACATTTCATGTGATGCTTGGATTTTTTCCACCCTATTGTGAAGATAGATATGGTGGTCTGATGGAGTGTTTGGTAGTAAGGTGGGTTTGGTGGTCTCATAGCGTTCGGTAGTCAGTTCTTGAATGGGTTTGGTGTTGTGTGATAGAGTATATTAGGGTGTAACAAGTGTATTTTTGATAGTTAAACAGGGTGTACTTAGTTAATTTTAGAGTTTGTTTAGCAGCATTCAAAAAAAACCTGTAACCAAAATCAAAAGAGATACTTGTTATGAACATTTCTCTCTTATCAATTTCTTAGAAACAAAAGCACTAGAAAGTAATTTCTGCAGTATTAGTTCGTAGTTAATCTTGAACGTCCTTGTTAATCTCATTGTGTGTTTGGTGACTCTTCGGCTGTGCAATGCGCAGTAAAACCAGTGTATTATTGGGCTTCATTGTATCCCCAAAGCTTATTTGTTTATTGTGTTTGCACACTGGATGTTGTAGCAAATGCAGTCTGAAAGAAAGTGTTGCTACAACGTGCCGTGAAGCGTGACTTCCTCCTACATAGCCATAACTTGCAGACACTATTGTGGTAAAAATATAAAGATAATTGCTATATTTACAGAATTTCGAAAATAAAACTTCACTATAAATTCGAAATAAATACAAGAAAATAACGATAAGGAAAATTAAGAATACTTTACAGATTATCGAGTCTAGAACTTGGTTCTATCTCCTTAAGACGAAATTGCCTCTTCACAGGTGCTCTTAGGTTTTGCTTGGCAAACGTCTCCCAAGATATAACGATTGACTTCTTGTTGAAGTAACACTACAATCCCCTAGAAAAACGAACTCAAACTTGTGTATGAATTCTCTCTTACTAACTCACTATATTTCTAAAAATATAATGCTATGAATGCTCTAAAAACTACTATCGTTGGATGACAATTGGATGAATGAAATGTTGTAGGATCTTCTCTATTTATAGGCAACAAGGCCTCTGTTCAGAAAAGATGTGACTAAAAAATATCAACAAATGTGTCTTTTCATGTTGCAACCATAAGCTAAGAAGTGCAATGTTTCATTTATTGTGAAACAATGCAACTTAAGCCAAGAAGTGCAATGAAACAATTCAACTTTTCAATATATATGAAATAATGCAACTTATCACATAAAGTATTATTATTTTACAAACAAAATAAATAATATTTTATTTTTCCTCAGTTAATAACATGATTATTCCCAATAAATACATATCAATTCGTACAAGGCATGTACTTAAAGTCACAAGTCCCACAATTTAATTTCCATTTAATTATTAAAAAGTTAAATATAAATATTATAATTTTCTAACAATTACGTCTTCAACATTCATACGTTTTTACTTTTTAATTAATGTTCATCGCTTTCGTTTTGCAGCGTGTTATTGGTAGGTCTATCATAGAAGTTAAACCAATAAAATAAAATAAAAAAGATCTGAAAATTATTCGGATGCATTTTTTCTTGTTCCTTGAAGCCCATTTCGTCTCAGCAGCCGACCTGCCAAATTTAAAATAAAGAAGCAAGTTGCCAGACGAGACCACCAACTGCATAGTTTAATTTAACGTGCATAATTCATTTGACTTTTCACTGCGAATTTTTGTCCATGCCCGCCGCCATATTTTCGCTTCCCTGTATTTTGTTTCTTTTGTCAAGTACGTGGAGCCTATTTTCAAAAATGTGCCTAATTGTCTGGTCTTGGGTAAATGAAGACTCGGGGTGCTTAATTAATATTAAAATCGAACACCATCTCTCTGATTTTGAACGCCTTGGCCTATATATATATGTAACAAGGCCTCGAAGTTCTATGTCATTTTGCGTGGGGAGTTTGATTTATCTCGAAGATCTAAGGTAAATCCTAGCTCACATTGTGCATGGAGTTCTATCGATCATCGATAGACATGGTGCTATTTTTCATTGCAAGTATGAGTTACTCATAATATATATATATATATATTTTATTATGATTGAACATTTGTAAGTTCTTCTAAACATACAAAACAAATTCTTGTGTGGGAATGTGAGCATGCACATAAGGTTTTCTTTGTTTTTTTTTTTTTTTTGGTCATAAATTTTTTTTGTTTCCATATGTTTGAGACACCGAAATTGAAGTACGACGGTATTTGATTATGATTTCGGTGGCTGGTGTTTCCATGTAGCTAACCTGTGTTATCAGGCTCCTGGTTCATGAAGAATTCACTTTGGCTAATTCAATTTGATTGTTGATATCATAATGTTCAATTATGGGATTGAGTGATTTAAAGGAAATGATTAATTTGGACTTTATAACAAGTTCAATTTAAAAAAAATGTTAAGACTGAAGTTTTTTGTTTTTCGATATACGTACAAGGGAAGGAGGCCAAGGATAACCTCTGGTATTGAGTATATGCGGCTAAATTCTCACTATTATTTATTTGAAATAACTAAATAGAGAAATCATTTTAAAATAAAAAATTTCTGTTTTTTTTAGAACATAACAATTCTATTTATAAGTTAACAACAAATTCTCTTTTTCATTGATCGGAGTTTCTCTATTAGAGATTTTGATGGAAATATTTTAACGAGACCACAATACAGCACTTAGGACTCCAGTATTTCTGATTGTATTTTGTTTGCTTCATAGTTGAATGAAAGCTATTTGTTTTGATTAAAAGAAAAAGTTTACTGCCAATTAGAAAAGTGTTAGTGAACTTAACTCTAAAAATAATTTCAAATTATTGTCGCTAATTTTGAAGTGCAAGGGAAGAAAAAAAGAAGAAAAAAGGACTTTTTGGGTCAAACGTGAAAAGCTGTTGAAACTGCTTTTGAATTTTTCAGGAGGAAAAACGTGAGCCTGGCTAAAAAGACATGGAAAAGTCAAGAATTGGTGTTGTATTGTTTCTTTTGTACCTGTCTGTCTTCTATCCTCAATCTGAGGTTCAATCATTCGCCACTCCATCTGATCATGGTAAATAACTGTTTCCTCAATAATTCATCATGTATCTTGAAATCAGTTTTGGAAAGAATCATGACATGGAAAACAAATTTAACAAAAGGGAAGTCAGATACAAATTTGTTTTAGTCCGTTTATTATTTGGTACATTATTTTGAATATACAAATACAAATTTATAGGTACATTCATATATATATATATATGTATTTACTGGCGTGAATCGTGTGATCACATTTATATCAATGTACCTACGAATATACTTTACCTACAATGTTTTACATAAATATGTATTTGAAATACTGTTCCTAATGAAAAACATAAAAATATATTTTGTAACAAACACCCAATTTTGATGAATATACTCGTATCATACACATACTTAATTTTTTTTTTTCAAAATATTTTCGTTTTATGTACACATATCAAATACACAATAAAATACACATTTTTATTACATGTATTTTTTTATAAATTTTTTAATAATACATGAAAAATTCACGTATTCTACATATATTTTCACATATTGAATATAAATAACATACATTAATAAATTGAAATAAATAATATTATAAAATTACATAATAGATAAATTTTCACCGTATTTTTTAAAACTTTTTCCCGTCCGGTTATATGCTCAAGGGTATCACTCTAATTCTTCTTCTTCAAAAAAAAAAAAAAAAAAAAAAAAAAGAAAGAGATATAGCATATATTGGTATTATATGGCAAAATAGCATCATAACAAACAGTTCTCATGATACAATTCAATTACTTCCATCTCTTCATATTTTGCAGATTTAAGCTACATGAAATTTGTCTATAATTCCACTGATCTGCCATTAGAAGAAGTGTACGACTACATTGTAGTTGGAGGGGGTACAGCAGGCTGCCCATTAGCAGCAACTTTATCAGAAAAGTACTCGGTGCTCCTGCTAGAAAAGGGCAGTGTTCCAAGTGCATATCCAAGTGTTTTGAGTCAAGATGAGATTCTTACAACTCTCATGCTAGAAGACGATGGAAAGACGCCAGCTGAAAGGTTCACATCCGAAGATGGTGTGGCCAATGTAAGAGGCAGGGTTCTTGGTGGTTCAAGCATGATCAACATTGGCATATACTCTAGAGCCGATAAAGATTTTTATGGAAACTCAGGAATTGAATGGGACATGGATTTGGTTAGCAAGGCCTATCAATGGGTTGAAAATACTGTCATATCCCGGCCAAATGTGTCACGTTGGCAATCTGTTGTGAAGGAAGGTTTGATAGAGGCTGGTGTCCGTCCAGACAATGGATATAATTTAAATCACATTCCAGGAAGTAAGGTCACGGGCACTCTTTTCGACAATCAGGGAAGGAGACATGGAGCTGTGGAATTGCTTAATCTAGGAAACCCAAAGAACTTGCGAGTTGCAGTTCATGCCACAGTAGAGAGAATCATATTCTCTTCCAACGCACCAAGTATGTTTCATATATTTGCATCTTTTACTTTAATTTCTTTGTTAATCGAGCAGGATATTCAAACATTGACAGGAGAAATACCATTAGATTAAGAGTTAATGGATATCTTCGGTTTTCAATAATCCGATAATAACTACAATCTGTTCTAACCATGCAGGTTTGTCTGCTAGAGGAATCGTGTATAGTGATTCTAATGGGAGGTCACATAAGGCCTTCATACGTGGTAAGGGAGAGGTTATATTGAGTGCCGGGGCAATTGGAAGCACTCAACTCCTGCTACTTAGTGGTGTTGGCCCAGAGTCCTACCTTTCATCTATCAAAATCCCAGTTGTTCACCCCGAGCCTTACATTGGACACTTTATGCGTGATAATCCTCGTAATTACATCACAATTTTGCCTCCATTTCAACTGGATGCCTCTAGTGCACAAATTGTTGGTATCACAAGCGATTTCTACATAGAGACTTTCTCGGGGTTACCATTTTCTACTCCACCCTTTAGTGTTTTTCCTGATCCATCTTTCTCCACAAAGATAAATTCAACTTTCGGACAAATTGTGTACAAAGTTCCAGGACCCTTGTCCTATGGTTCGCTTAGGCTGCGGTCGTCCTATGATGTCAAAGTTGGTCCAAATGTCCGCTTCAACTACTTCTCAAATCCGCTGGATCTTGCTCGTTGTGTTAATGCCACAAGGAAGATTGGTGATTTATTAAGCACAAATTCGTTGAAACCATTTAAGGCTCAAGATTTGCCGGGTAAAGATGGTTTCAACTTTTTCGGACCACCATTACCAATGAACCTTACAGATACCGCATCCTTGGAAACATTTTGTCGAGACACAGTAGCCACATTTTGGCACTACCATGGGGGATGCCTTGTGGGAAAGGTGGTTGATGGGGATTTACGAGTCAAGGGGATCAATGCCTTACGTGTTGTTGATGGATCCACATTCAAGTTCTCACCAGGGACCAATCCTCAAGCCACCCTCATGATGTTGGGCAGGTATATTGGCGTTAAGATGCTGAAAGAAAGATAAGCTTGCAAGGCGTGTTATTCACCATGCCCTACTGATAAGGTGGAAGATTAATGAAACCAATTGTGTAGTGTTTTCCTACTGAATAAGGTGGAAGATTAATAAAACCAATTGTGCAGTGTTTTCTTACTGAATAAGGTGATGATTTGTACCATTCAATAATTTCACCATTATATAGAGTTATATTTACTTGTATCATTTGAGTTATCGAATTAATTACTGGAATACACATATAAGTCGACCGTTGACCAAATCGATTGTGTAGGGCCTGATCGGTTGACCAAATCGACCTCAGGCGGCTCGGACCAATTTAGTATTTTTCATATAATATTTTAACCCCACCCAAAATTATAAAGCTGCAGTTTTCGTAATTCAATGGAAAAAGTAAAAAAGAAAAATGGTATTTTTTATTATAAAGAACCTCCGTAAGGGAAGATGAACACATACGAAGAAATTAGAAGGAAAATAGCTCAGTTGAACCTATACACGTGGGTAACCCCAAGAGATTCTGTGGATAAGCCTTGGCTGCACCGATCATGAGCAAAGTTGGCTAAACAATATATGCAACTCCACAATTAGTGTCCATGAAAACAACGAAGCTATAAGAGCTAATAATAGAGATGTGGGTTTATCCAAGTTTGCTAGAGCGGATGTGCTCTCTACTTTGCACTCAAATTCGAATTCCTTTTCCTATAATTTAGATTAAATGAAAATAGAATATCGTTGACTAATAATAATTTTCTCACAAGACCAGACCATAAAATCAAACCCTGCAAGAGTTCAATCCAAAGCGTTCACCAACTCCGAGCCTACGCCAAAGATATACAACCACAATAATACCATGCTTCTGATTCCACCACTTTTAGAGACCCATTTAGAGACTATAATAATTTAATTTTGTGCTAACTTTCTTGAGTTAAATTTGTTAAATTTTATCTTAACTTGTTTTATAAACATTCGACCAAAAAAAAAATCCAACACCATAAATTTTCCCCTCATGGAATTGGAATTTTTTATGTTCATTTTTTGTGAACACGTTTTTCTTTATGAACATTTTGTATGACTGGAACTCTTTTTAATTTTTAATTTTTTTTTTTGGTGGCTGTTGGATAATATATGGACAAGTGCATCTTAGCCATTCATTTCCTAGCTATAAGTACATCTCCAAGGAAGAAGTAAAATGCAAAATGTTAATTTGGATTTGATAGCCTAGGTGGCAATTTGAAACCTTATAAAATTGTTAATAGCAAATTTAGCTTAGATCCATAAAATTCATTTTAAATCACCTACAACCCTTCCCTTTATTTTTCTATTTAAAATATCCAATTTTTTAAAATAATACCCGATGACTAGGATCCAACTAAGCAAGTTACCTAATATAACTTAAAATCTGATTTATTGTATTTTTCAGATCCCAAAAATACCCCTATTTATAAGTTAATGTGTTATGGGAGCGTATAACTAATGACGCAAATTGAATTTGAAAAGATCTCCAAATATTTGTAATGGATGTAATTATTAATTTAGAAACTTATTTGAAATTAAATATTAAATTCAACATTAATGTATTAGTAATCTACAAGTGATTAACGTTTTGGTTTATTTAATAAAAAAAAGATATGTTGTTTTCCTTTTATGACTTGTACATAACAGATAAATTTTTTTACTTTTGATGATAATCTTAGTCCTTGTGCTTGTTGACACCTTGTCACCTCTTGCCACCTTCACGGAGCGGTCCTGAGCTACATCTAGTTATTATCACCTAAAGTACACCTACTAATCATATGTAGATTATTCCGTTAACATGTATAAAATTATTTACTTTATTACAACTGAACTTGTTACTTAATTTTTATCTTTAAAGATTAATATATGATCATTTAGAAGTCAAGCAATTAAAAGTCTAGTTCTAGGATCTAGGTCACTTTGCGCTGCAAGGAAGGCTACAGGGGTTAGATAAGCTCTTGAACCTTTTCCAATGGTGAACCATTGTTGGAAGTTTGAATTAAATTCAAGAACCTTTGTCCCACATTGATAGAAAGTAAAAAGAGTGATGTCCTTATAAGTGTGGAAGTGCCACACTTAGTAAATGGAAGTAGACCAAGTGGAAGCAATTTGGGCTTTAAAATTGATTTGGGCTTTGAATATTATATAAAAATATATAATATTTAATGGTCAAAAAGATGGGCCTTGGGCCTTGGGGCACTTTCAGATTTAAAATTATTTTTTGGTTTCGAATTAATAATTTTTTATTAATTCGGATTAGTTTTATTAACTGTTTTCTAACAGTTGTGACTCTTCTGATAAGGTTTCAGAAGTTTATTTAAATCAAACAAGGCCTCATACGTTAAACACAGAAAAAAGCATTCTACAAGCATTTCATATTGTCTGAGAGGAAAACAAACAACGTTCGCCAGATTCTAAGTCCGAGTGCTAGGGCTTAGAATACAGATAGTTGAATCTTGGGAGGCAGTCACCTGTAGAACTTCAAGCACCGAGAAGGGGTGAAATTACTGTCTTTAGGACATTGCATCAAATCTGCAAGCCTCTATCTCAAATTCAAGTCAGTTTTATTTATTGTTTATATACTGTATTCTGTGTTACAGATTGTTATAAATTCTGTTTATATAATTGTTTTAATCAGTCATTGATAATTGTTTTTCCAACAACCATAACCGTCAGATCAGCCACCTTAGCACCTATATAGTTTGACCGAGTTATGAAACAAGTTTAGATGGAGTCCAAGCCTTAACCTCATGTGATACATATTTTACTGTCCAGGGTGGATTAAGGTGAAATTTATTTGCTTGACTAAATCTTAAATTTTGGTTCAGTTTTTGTTTGTTTATTAAATCTGAACGGAGTGGGATTTGTCCATTTTTAAAAGTATCAAGAGGGGCAATAGTACTAAACTTACACATATTACATGGATGCTAGGACTCGAATCCAAAACCTTGTATGAGGGAGTAAATACTCTGAGCCATCCCAATCAAATCGACAAACTGTGCTCAAATTGTATAGCGGCAGATCTTTAGAAATTAAAGCATAATATTGATTTTATACATTGTGCATTTTGCCTGAGGTATGCCTGCGGCTTTCTCAAGAGCACCCATATATAAACATGTATACAAAGTTAAGAAAACTATTTCCTAGTCTTAGGAAAATCTAGACTTTTGGATTTGGAGGAGGAAGCGGCCATTTGGAACCCTGAATATAGCCAAGGTTGAGGAAAGATTTGATTTGTTCCTTATTCAGCTATTTGGTGTATTTACTTTCCCAACCATACTTGAACCTGGACCCGAACACTTGTATTCTCCATAGAACACGGTGAATATAAAAATATAACAAAAAAAAAAAAAAAAAAAAAAAAATATATAATATTAACTCTCAAAACCATTCAATTATATGAAAATTCTTAATTAATTAGTGTGTTTTAATTTGCTTACCTATCACGTTCGGGGCGGTTCTTGTTGTTCCAACCAGTTGGGGTGATGACCTCGGACATGCTGGTGTAGGCAAAGACCACCCTGGGACTGGTCCTCCAAGCCTTGCCCAAATATGTGCCATTTCCAATACCAGTTATGTTGCAGTGGACAAATGAGTATCCAGTATCCTCTGAAGTTGAGTCCCTTGCTTGTGCTGTTATCACTGTCATTTCATTATTCCCCAGCACATGTAACTCAGTGTTCTGCACCCATTAATTAACTACCCATCAAAACCATGACATAATACATAGACAACAAACAGCTGAGTTATAGTGAAGAGTTAGTCGTATACATAACGTTTCTCACACAACATGTACGTGAAATTCAAAATTATAAGAAGAGACTCGCATTTAGCGATTTGATTTGTAAAACATGTAGGGAGAGTTAACAAAAGTTCCTTCATAAGTTTTCCTTTTATTTAGGAATCATGGGGAGAGTTTGGGTGACATTACCAAATAGAGAGACTTTCCACTTCCAAAGATGAAATCCACAATGCCTTCAATAAAGCATTCCTTGAAAAAATGATTGCCCCTGTCATCACAAAGTGTGTCCTAGAAACCAATTAGCCTGCAATTAAACAAGGCTGACTTGTTCCCCGACACCCTCAATGCCAATGCCTATTCTCCCACTCTTTTCCTATCTGGCTTTGGTGAAGAGTTCTTCACACAACCACAAATCAACGTAAATTATAAGGAAACAAAAATATTAAAAGAAAGTTAATTAAAAAAAATATTGTGTGTGATGATAATATCACGTGACATGAAACATTTCTCGCAAGTGTGAGACATTTACGTACCTTAATAATAAGGTTAGCTGCCACGAAGTAGTTGGATTTGGCAATCACTGTGGGTCAAAGTTGACATATTTGTTGTAGAGCCATAAAATGTAACAAATGGTTTATTCCATGGAATTGTGATTTTCTCATTGTACTCTCCCCCTCCAATGTACACAATGACACGTTTGGTGTTGTCGACCGGAATGCTATTAACGGTGTCAATGATGGTCTTGAATTCTCCACTTCCATCTTTCATAACCTTGATGACGGTTCGACCAACCTCAGCCGTTACAAGGGTAGGGTCAAGTGTGCCATGCCATTATTTGTACGGATTCACGTTGTTATTGAACCACGTGTTGACTTGGGAATGGTCGGCTGGTACCGGTGTATCATCATCAGCCACGGCTATAATGGCAGTGAGGATAATTAATGTCACGGTTAGAGTTGCATGGACACCCAAGCATGTGTTTTTTTGGGCCATTTTTATTGTTTATTTTTCTGGTTCTTGATTTTGAGTTTTTGTATCGTATTTGGTGCTGTTGATTAGAATGGTGAATAGAAGGCTTTGATTTTATAGTCCACTATGCAAGAGCTGGTTAAGGGACAGTGCATGTTGAGGGGGATTAATCCTAAATTTGCGATTTTTGGAGAGCTTCTTGCATATTTTGGTTTCTAAATAGGGGTTTATGTTCATTGAGATTTCAGTTACGCATTTTGTATTAGTTGAATAACAGAAAAGCACTAGCTACAGCTTAATTTGGGAAGGCATAAGAGGACATAATTGTGGTATGATTAAGAGAGTTCACTTTGCCATCACATATAAAATCCCAGTTATACCCTTGATTGTTAAGGATAGTCATACATTCGCAACGGCGAAACCACCCTTAGACTGGGTTAGGCTCCACCCGTGTAGAAATATCTAGAACAATAGGGATTTAGTGCTAATTTTAGGAAGTTCACCCCATTTAGTGAAAGCTCACCTCATTCTAGAAAAAATTAGTCCTCTCAAACCTAATATAGCTCCTTTAGCGGGAAAAAAAAAAGGAGAGTAAATAGTTGACAAGTAATCTTGTTGATAGGTTGACAATATTATATTATATAAGAGAATTTTTGCTCACCACTTTTAACTTAGTGTGTATTTTCATCACCATTCTCATGACTTGACGCATGTCTATGGGTTGTAGAACCATAGTTTTCTGTTTTTTTGTTTTTTGTTGTGTGTGTGTGTCTCTGATGATATTGTAATGCGAAAGCTCCCACTCAAAGATGGATGAAATTAATTACTTTATTATAATTGGACTTGTTACTTAATTTTTATCTTTAAAAATTAATATATGATCATTTAGAAGTTAAGCAATTAAAAGTCTAGTTCTAGGATCTAGGTCACTTTGCGTTGCAAGGAAGGCTACAAGGGTTAGATTAAGCTCTTGAACCTCTTCCAATTGTGAACCATAACCATCAGATCAGCCACCTTAGCACCTATATAGTCTGGCAGAGTTATGAAGCAAGTTTAGCTGGAGATCAGTCAAGCCTTACCCAAATCATTGCTCATGTGATTCATATTTTACTTTACAGGGTGGTTAAGGTGAAATTTAATTGCTTGACTAGTTCTTAAATTTTGGTTCTGTTTTTGTTTATTTATTAAATCTGAACAGAGTGGGATTTGTCCAAAAATGGAACTGATTGTTGATATGTTTTTTCTTTAGCAAATTTGAAAAAGGTGAAGTTATTTAAGGGATCGATACTTTGAAAATGCATGACTTATTTTTTCTTATGTGAAAATTTTAAATGTCTTAAGTTACATACTAGAATAGTGAAACCCTTATAGACAAATACAACTTCTTCGAGTAGGCAGTTTGCAAAAATTCTCTTATATAATAATATAGTAAATTGAGCTTAGACCCATAAAATTCATTTTAAATCACCTACAACCCTTTCCTTTATTTTTCTATTTAAAATACCCAATTTTTTCAAATAATACCCGATGACTAGGATCCAACTAAGCAAGTTACCTAATATAACTTAAAATCTGATTTATTGTATTTTTCAGATTCCAAAACTACCCCTATTTATAAGTTAATGTGTTATGGAGGCATATAACTAATGACACAAGTTGAATTTGGAAAGATCTCCAAATGATTATAAATGGATGTAGGAATTAATTTAGAGACTTATTTGAAATTAAATATTAAATTCAACATTAATGTATTAGTAATCTATAGGTGATTAACGTTTTGGTTTATTTAATTAAAAAAATTATGTTGTTTTCCTTTTATGAATTATACGACTGTAATCTATTTTATTATAGTTTTACGAATAATAGTGTACATTCTAATTATGTTGAAAAATAATTTGATAATCTATTTATTATTTTTTTTAAAACAATTTTTTTAAAATGAACCTATATTTTCTCTAAATAATGTACCTTTTTTTTTCTCTAATAATGTATACCTAGTAAAACAATTTACCTAGTATATTGAACTTTTTTTTTCTTCTAAATAACGTACCTATTTTAATTTGCATAAATTTCAATTATCCAACGTACCTATTTTCTATAAATTATTGTGTGCCTAATTTTTAATTTAAGAAAAATGTAGGGAAATTTCAATTACAAAGTAATTGACCTAGTTTTTTATTTTTAATTTTTTTGGTAAATAATATACCTATATTTTTATACATATATATATATATATTTGTATTTGTATTTTTCATATGTACATTATTGGATATGTAATTTACATATATTTGTTTTTGGTTTGTAATTTTAGGGGGTGATATGATAAAGGGAATGGCAACCAAAAGAAATGGGGTGATTGATATGCTATTAATGGGGCGTTTTAATTACAATTATGGCAGTTAATGAAATGCTTAGAATAAATCATAAATAAAATATGAAGTCTGATGGTATCGATGTAAAAACATAGGAATACTATGACCTCTTATATCCTACTGGTCATTTAAGTTTGAAATTGGGTTTTATACATAGATTTATAAAATAATGGGTATATTTCTAGGAAATAGAAATGGTGGGGACCTATATTGGACAAGCCCTGTTAATTCCACCCGAAATATAAAATACCATATTAGTTTTTAATATTTTAAAAGAAAATGGGGCCCATACCATGAATAAATTTTTAAGATAGACTATGGCTCATTTGGGAGTGATTCCGGATAGACCAAAATCACTTTGATAGAGAATCACTTCTCCCTATAATAACTTTTAGTAATTTTAAGTGATTCTAGGGAGAAGCACCTTCTAGATCTGACCAACTGCCCATCTTACCTCCTAGGGTTCCCTCATCTAGGATCCCTACGGAAGAGGATCAAGTTGGTCCTTGTGAATAGCTTGATTCACTATCTTCCTTCAACCCTTTGAGTGAAATGCGCCGAAAGGAAGAAAAATTCATGGACCGACCCCATCATCTCCCCTTTGTAGGAACTACGAGATCACCCCGAAGACTCCTTCAGCATCTAGGGGTCACGGACCGACCATAGAACCCTGTTCAATAAGTGTACCGCATTAGCTGTGTGCTTTCAGGTTGGGCCGAAAGGGTTGAAGAAGGGAAATCACTCATTCTTAGAACCAACATTCTTAAGAACAAAGAGTCGGGAAATTTAAAAAATTGTTCCGGGTGGAAATGAGGCAATATCAAGTTGTTTTAAAATATATGGGTGATTTTGAAAATAGAAAACGAAATCTGTTAGCAAACATGTCTTCAGTTTTCAGTTGTTTTATAAAAAAAAAGTGAAACTTAAAACTTAAAACTATAAAATGAAATGGTTATCAAACAACCCCTAAGTAGTGTGTTCTTGATGTCATTCGGGACAATCCTACATGCATGAGGGGGTAAAAAAAAAGAAGGTGGGTGGGGTATGTTGCGGGTGGATGGGGGAGAAGAAAACTACGCGGGGGGTAATGGGTTTGGTTCTGGGTGTGGAGGGTTGCTTTTGGGTGGTGGGCAAGTACTTCTTGGCGAGCTCTAATATGATCAAATTTATAAGTAAGCATCTCTTGTAAACTACGAGCAACCTCAAAATCCTCTAGATATCAATTGATTCAACAATTGGATTGGTGATGTTTTCGTATTATTAGTCTAGGGTTTATCTTTTCAACCATAGGTATTCTTTCGGGAGCAATATGGGCTAATGATGCAAAATAACTCATATGATTGCAAAAAATAACTCCTATTTAATCCCTTGTAACTCCTTATCAAATCGCCACAACTGACTCGAGCACAAAAGTGAAAATTACAGCACAAACACAAGTTGCCAGCTTTGATTTAATGAGGAAGTGGCCACACGACACCACCAACTGCTTTAAATAGCAGTTTCCTTTCAACTTGCACATTTCATTTGCAATGTCAATGCGAGTTTTGTTCCATGTCCCACCATTTTTCTTTTTCTTTTTGCTGTTTCGTTCCTTTAGTCCGGTGCATATATATGGACCACTATATTTCTGGCTGATATGGAACTATATACCTGTCATCTCTAATAGAACTATGTACTTGTCATCTAAATACCAACTATAACTAATATTTAGGCACCGGCCACATCTCCAAATGTGCCTAAGTTGTAGCCAAGGATAAAAGAAGGACTCAGAGTCCTTGATATCAAAATCAAACTCCATTTCTGTGATTTAGACCTCCTTGGCCTTTATATGCGTGTAAGAAGGCCTCGAAGATTTGTGCAAAGTCCATGCCATTGTGCCTGAGAAGATCGTGGCCATAAAAAACCGAAAGTATTAATTTGATCTAAGGTAAATCATAACTTACATTTTCAAATAAAGTTTTCTCTCTATCATCAATTGACATTGCTTGATTGACACATTACACAATCTACTCATGACTGGGCAGTGGTTTGCTCATCCCTCACTTTTTTTTAATTATTATTTTTAGATGTATTAGTGAGCAACACAACAACTAAACTAGCTAAGGTTGAATTAGATGAGAGGGAAAGAACTTTATTTATTTAGGACACACTTGTAAGATTTTAGAGTTATTTTCATAAGAGAGAAAAGCTATTGAAGTGTTTTCTTTATTTTACTTTTTTATTTTCACGCATTGGGTTCGGAGTTTCTACTCTAGGGCATGACTAAACGTAAATGTATAAGACAATTTAAATGCAAAAAAAATTGATTCTATAATATATTCAACATTTCATATCACTGAAAATGTTTCATAACTTTTTGAATTTCAAATACCTACAAGAGAGAAAAAAAGAAAGAAAGATGAAATTAACTAGATTTGATTGAATTTGTATGGATTCGATTGGAATTCTCACAAGAAAATCCACCATCCAATCCAAACATGTTTTTTTTGAAAATTATGTATTTAATCCAATTTGACAAACCAGCACCGATTAAAATCGGATTGTCACACCGCTGCATTGTATTAATTTGTTGTATCACAAAACTGTTTTTTATTTTTATTTTTCAGGAGAAAAAAGGTCTGTCTGGCTACAAAAACATGGAAAAGTCAAGAAATAGTGTTATATTATTTCTTTTCTACCTGTCTGTCTTCTATCCTCAGACTGAGGTTCACTCATTCGCCACTCCATCTGATCATGGTAAATCAATATCTCCTTAATTCATGTATATTAAAAGTTCGTTGTTGGAAACAATAATGACGTGAAAGAAAAAATTGACAAAAAGCTTAGTGTTCTTATAACCTTATTATTGTTTTTATTAAAGCTAGAAAAACTGAAGAAAAGATTATGGTAAAAAACGTTTCATAACAAACATTCTCCTTACGTAATTGAGTTACTTCTATCTCTTCATATTTTGCAGATTTCGGCTACATGAAATTTGTGTATAATGCCACAGATCTACCATCAGAAGAAGTATATGACTATATTGTAGTTGGAGGGGGCACCGCAGGCTGCCCATTGGCGGCCACTTTATCAGTAAACTACTCGGTGCTCCTTCTCGAAAAGGGAAGTGTCCCAACTGCATATCCAAGTGTTTTGCATCATGATGGGATTCTTACAACTCTCACTCTAGAAGATAATGGGAAGACGCCAGCTGAAAGGTTCACATCAGAAGAAGGTGTGGCCAATGTAAGAGGCAGGGTCCTAGGTGGGTCAAGCATGCTCAATTTTGGTGCTTACTCTAGAGGTGAGAAGGAATTTTATGCAGAATCAGGAATTGAATGGGACATGGATTTGGTTAATACTGCATATGAGTGGGTTGAAAACACTATTGTTTTCCGGCCAAATGTGTCACGTTGGGAATCTCTTGTGAAAGAAGCTTTATTGGAGGCTGGTGTTGGTCCAGACAATGGATTTAATTTGAATCACATACTCGGAAGTAAGGTCACTGGTTCAATTTTTGACAATGAGGGAAGGAGACATGGAGCTGTGGAATTTCTTAATCGAGCAGACCCAAAGAACGTGCGAGTTGCAGTTCATGCCACAGTAGAAAGGATCATATTCTCTTCCAATGAATCAAGTATGTTGCATATATTTGCATCTTTTACTTTTCGATGTATTAACCACGCCAGGTATTCGAACAGATTTAAACTCTTCGAATATTGACAAGAAAAAATGCTACTAAATTAAGAACTAATTGATATCTTCGGTTCGATAATAACCACAATCTATTTTCTCATGCAGGTTTGTCTGCTAGAGGAATCGTGTATAGTGATGCTCAAGGGAAGTCACATAAGGCATTTGTGCGTGGAAAGGGAGAAGTTATATTGAGTGCCGGGACAATTGGAAGCCCTCAACTTCTGCTACTTAGTGGTGTTGGCCCAAAGTCCTACCTTTCATCTATCAAAATCCCAGTTGTTCACCATGAGCCTAACATTGGGCAGTTTATGCGTGACAATCCTCGCTATTACATTACAATTTTGCCCCCATCTCCACTGGTTCTCTCTGGTGGACAGACTGTTGGTATCACAAAGGATTTCTACATAGAGACTCTCACCGGCCCCCCATTTTCCTCCACGCCCTTTAGTATTTTTCCTCATCCATCTATTCGCATAAAAATAAATTCAACTTTCGGACATATTGTAGGCAAATTTCCAGGACCCTCGTCCTATGGTTCTCTTACATTGCAATCATCCTCTGATGTCAAAGTTGGTCCAAATGTCCGCTTCAGCTACTATGCACATCCGCTGGACCTTGCTCGCTGTGTTAGTGGCGCAAGGAAGATTGGCCATTTATTAAGAACGAACTCATTGAAACCATTTAAGACTCAAGATTTGCCGGGTGTAGAAGGCTTCGACTTTTTTGGACTACCTTTACCAATGAACCAAACAGATAACGCATCCTTTGAAAGATTTTGTCGAGAAACTACAGCCACATTTTGGCACTATCATGGGGGATGCCTAATGGGAAAGGTGGTGGATGGAGATTTGCGAGTCATGGGGATCAATGCATTACGTGTTGTTGATGGCTCTACATTTAATTTGTCACCAGGGACCAATCCTCAAGCCACCCTCATGATGTTGGGCAGGTATGCTCTGTACACTTAAATACAACCGCAAGAAATTATCTAACCATCTATTTGAATGAAATTCTGATATGTTGCCGTTGTTTTTCCCTTCAATTTTTGGGCAGGTATGCTGGCCTTAAGATGTTGAAAGAAAAAAAGAAAAAAAAGAAATCTTTAATGTCGGAATGGCAGGTCTCCTGGGTGGTTAATGTTTAATAAGTGATGCAATTGGTTGAATGTTATTAATAAAACCACGTGCAGTGCTTATGTACTTGCTTTCCGTTTTCACAATGAATAAGGTCAAATTATATGTACTTGTATCGTTTGATATCTCAAATTAATTAAAAAGCTGCAGTTTATCAGACGACGATTCTAGGGTACAAAACGATCCTCCATGAAGAAAGATATATAATGACAGCTATAAACGACAACAACATGCAACAATTAATTTCCATTTATGTCAAAAAAATGAAGCACTATATCTACTCAAATTTTAGGCGTTTGGACTAAAAGTTACATCAGCTACCCAATCAGGTAGATCAATATGAGCAGGTAATATACGCTTACTAGATATAGGATACAGACTCAGTGTCTAGCATAAGACATGGCAACTTCCATGAAGAAATTTAAATACATATATAAGACATTGGAATGAGTTCAAAGAATAAACTGATATCACTTGTGATTTTGTTAACATAATCAGTTCCATCATCCAATGTTATCAGCTAGTAATAGTGAAGTTGGCACTTAGGTGAATTTGGTAAATTAAAACTCCAATCGGACAGATCTATGACACAAATGACTAGATAATCTTTGTAATAGTATGACTAGTCAAGAACTAGGCATAGACCTATGAACATGCAATCTAACCACAGATTCACAACAGATGAATGTCAAAACCTACACACCTAGAAGAAAACTATGTGACAACGTTGGCACTCAGAAGGATTTGTCAATTTAGGCACTCCGAGTGATAACAACAACTAAGGTGAATAGTGTGTGAATATCCATTCGTGCAGTACAAGAATATATGAAAATTTTGACTAGTCAAGCAACCAAGATGAGACACCAGAAATTCACCACTCAGAAAAATTGGGGGCTCTATCTCCAGCTCGACTACTATGCAGAGAATAGGGGATTGCCACCACTAGGGTGGGGTGGTTGTGGTGACTGCTGAGGTTCGATGGATGGGTCCCAGGTTTTTTATTTTTTATTCAATTTTTAGTTTTAAGTTAATTTTTCAAATATTTTTTCTACACATGACACTTATGTGGCATACATTTCACTGATACGGTGGGGCCACTTGCGCCACGAGAGCATTTTTAACAGATTTCTTGATGGACTTGACGGTAGGGACTAAATGAGATCCAAAATATCGGTCAATGCAGCAAAGTTCTCTAAGTTATGCTTTAATAGTCTTTTTTCTTTTATGAAAATGAGAAATAAATTTACGAAAAACCTCAGGATCCCTAAATTCCTACTATCACACAAGAGTTACAACGACACAAACAACAAGAAGTTTGAAAACTATGTTTAGCATCACCAATTGGTACCAGATCGTCAGCAACCATCCGCTTCCCAGTAGACGTGTCTTACTGGAGGAATCTGTTGTTATCCTTGCAATAATTCCTTTAATATCTTTAAAGAGCCTTGTACTACTTTTATTAAAATCAATGAATCTCCTTTAAACCAGTTGCAATAAAATTTCTCTTCTAAAAATTAACACACCTACCACTATTTTAAGATTTGGATACGTTATTTTTTAATTTTTTGAATAATAATTTACCAATTTTGTGATTTAATAAAAATAGCATATCTAGTATATATGTGTATATGTATATGTATATATGCATATTTGGACGATATATAACCTATTAGTTTTTGTGGAAAAGAAACTACCTATATTATCAATTATGAATAAAATTTACCTATTGTCGTGATTTAATAAAAATGCATATTTATTGTCAATGGGGTCTAGTTCAGTGGAAAATGGTCTTGATTTGCAGATAAGAGGTCTTAGACTCTCAGGTTCGAACATCGGCAACTCTGAGATTTTAGGGGCCCTATGCCAAAATAACAAGAGGGCTTCCTAAAATAAAGTCTTCAACGAAAAATTATAAAAAAGAATCAAACTATATAATCAAAATTTTGTGATCATCAAATTACTAATTACCAATAACCAAGAAAAATAATAATATATAAAATATAGGAAAAACCAACTCTAAGAATTTGAGAGAGAGAGAGAGAGAGAGAGAGAGAGAGAGAGAGAGAGAGAGAGAGAGGGAGAGAGAGGTGAGTGGTTGAAGGCTGAAGCTTGAAAACAAAATTAAGACACATGCTGCTGGAAAAAAAAAAAGTGCTGCTAAATGAACCCTAAAATTATTTGAGTACACCATACTACTAAACTATTTATTGAATTACTAATTTATCCTAATATAAATTGACCAAAAAAGATATATTGAATTAAAAAAAAAAAAAAAAAAAAAAAAAAAAAAAAAAACACCCTACTCACCATATTCAACCCTAATCAAATGTAGAGAAATTTTCGTATTGCCTGGTGCCCACAACGAACAACGCAGTGAGCATTGACGGAGGCGAAATTGCAGGACGAAAGGTTCTTCCATTACTTTTTCTGATAATTTTTGTTTTTTGTTTTCGTATTTTTACTAGAATTTTATTCGATTTGCTTGATTAGGGTTTATCTGTAAAATTCAACAGTTACTTTTCCAAGAACTTTCTACAAAGTTTCACTTATTGCTTGTTGCCATATTTTTTCTTTTCTTCAAGAAATTTTGGCCTTAGCAGCAACGGGAAGTTTAACTTTAATATTATATATATTCCATATAAATATAATACATATATTCATTAACAAGTAAAGTAGCAAGTTCAACTGATCTATTTTGTCCAAAATAGTAAATAGGAATGATCTTACAAACATTGTCAGACGGAGAGGATATAAACCTATAAGTGAGCTTTTGCCGGAGTCAACAGAAACAAATATAAATGGTAATGTGGATAATGGCATGGATAATGGCGTGGCTAGAATTTATGATGCAACCAATGATCGTAAAGTAATAGTAACCTTCTCTATAAAAATAAAAAAGGTAATAGTAACTTGGTTTAGGATTGGTATTAGGGTGTTGTGTGATAAAGTGTATTTGGGTATATCAGGGGTATTTTTGGTAGTTAAATAAGGTGTACTTAGTTAATTTTACATTTTGATTATAATATTAGGGTGTACTTAGATCATAAGGTGTACTTAGTTAATTTTAGAGTTTGTTTAGTAGCACTAAAAAAAAATTACATTCAAAGTTGTATGTTGGAGGCCTCTTTATATTGGGCATAACATTTGTTTAGAAATGGAATTTATTCATAGAATCAAAGTAGCATACATAGAACGACACGAAACAGTGGCCATGTTTAAAACCTTCCTGAGGGACAAACCTCAATGGAGGGAAGAGTACCACACATGTCATAGACTAACAAAAGAGTCTGAAACAGGCACGCAAGACCAATGCTAGAGCAAGATAAAATAAAACAGCAAACTGACATATAGACCTTCGACGCAAAGACCTTTGATGAGAACACAATCCAACTGTCAAAAGAATCTTGCTATGAAATCATAGTCCTTTGCACAACCACATGATAGTGAGAACATCCGACAAAGAACACAATACGCCAAGAAGAAAGAAAACAGCCACTAAGCACACCATCTCCAACCACCTCCAATAGCAATTGGCGATGAAAGAAAAGAAATATGCAAGGAACAACACAAAGAAGAGACCAACCCCACAAATAGGACAAGAAAGAAGTAAATAAAAAAGCCCACAAACAAGTCATATCATCTCAACACTGGCAAAGAAACATCCTATGAAAACATAGTCCTTGAGACAAGAGGAGAATCAAAGATCAGTTAAGGGGAGAACAAAGAAAACACCACGCAACAATAACAAAACTATCCTAGCCACTGAACCTGAACACGGGGATCAGGCATAGGAGCATTCGCTGGATGCCAAGTCCACAAATGCGTGGACAACATTGAAAATTGTTGATGTATGCATTTTGAGTTTTTCTTTTGGCTTCCCTTGACAATTTTGTAATAGGATTTTTATTGTTGTTATCAAGCTCAAGTTTAGATTAAGAATAACTTCTCTAGGTGTTCTTAACTAACAACTATCCTATAGAGGTTCAAGCAAAATGACAAAGGTAAATTGTGTCACATTGCATTAAATTGATTTCATAAAATGATGACTAGTCATCTGTTTCTCGTATGACTAGTCATCCTTTCTCTGTAGGATTTCCAGCTGGATAACCAACTATTTTGTCTTATTCTCCTTTCTCTCTTTGCTGCCATGTGTTGATTCAGACCTACGGAATTTTTGGGTGTAAAGGCCAAAGGATTCCTAATTTGGCAGCCGTCACTTTTGTAGGCAAGTTTTGGAAAGTTTCTCTGTAAACTTTCTCTTCTTTCTCAAGTGTAACCTTCATATTTTTCATCTTTGAGTTTTCCAAAATGTCTCTTTTTGAAAATTGCATTTAAAATATGAAAACCCATCTTGCTAGATCAAACACTCTCTCTATATATCTAGGTCAGATTCAAGATTAATTTCTTCAAGAGTATGGTTTCTTGAAGAAATTGGTCATTCTCCTTTGAATCCAAATTTTGGTTTCTGTCTGAGTTAGAGCTTGCAAGCTGGTGCCATGGGATGAATGAGCTGGAAAAGGAGCTACCATTGCCACGAAGAATTTAGCTTAAAGCTTTGCTAAGTTGGAGAAGAAGATTGCACAAAGGAGGTATAGCTCATCTTCCTAAATATATCTAGGTTTTTCTTGAGTTCCTTTGTAGGAATCTTTTTATACTTAGTGGATTGCCTGGTCGGTTGATGACCCCCAGTTTTTCCCAATGGTGGGTTTCTGGGTGAACAATTTCTGATTGCATCTCTGTAATTTTTTTGGGTTTGTGTTCTTAGTGGTTGACTAGTCATTGTATGAATTCTGGGTTTGTGTCCTTGTTGTTGACTAGTCATAATTATCTGTTATTTGGTGTTTACTTGATTATGATGATTTCACACACTTTCACCAGAGTTGTTGCTAGCACAAGGGATGCCTGGATTGATGGGTCCTTCTGAGTGCCTAGGTTGTCACTAGTAATCTTTTAGGGTTGCAGGTACATTGTGGCATGCTCTGTGTGTATTCTTGATTGTGGCTATTCATGACTAGCAGTTGACTAGTCATAAGTGTTTTTGGTCAAGGTCTAAAGTGTGTGAAGATTGTTGCGTTTTGTTTAAGTGTCGTAAAATTTACCCCTTGTCACCTAAGTACTAAATTCAATTGGTATCAGAGCACCAACTCTTAACATAAATAGAGAGATTCTTTGGGTGCTAATTGGTATTAGGTGTGTAAACATAAAAATGGATCAAATTGATCCTTGCATTCATGATGAGCTTGCATTGTTTGTTAAGAAATATAGAAGGGCTGTCAAAGATAAAACCAAAGTCACTAGGAATTGTCAAAATCTTCCTAATTCGTCTATATGTGTGTCTCAAGACAATGTTTTTAAGGAGAGGAATTTTTTGAACTCTTATGGCTTTAGGGAGGACAAAAGTTTAAAGGGTCTTGTAAAGTGCTATCTATGTGGCAGTGTTAGTCACATTGATGTGGAATGTGCAAATAACCACATGACAGAGTCTAATGAGAGAGAAAAGTCAATTAGTGCACAATGGAGTGATAGTGGTAGTGATGATTCCAACAACTATATCACTTCATCTTATGAAGAGGTAAATAATTTTGCCCTTGTTGGTTATGTTCATAACTCTAGCCTTGCTAGAGTTCATGTAGTTAAGAAAAAATGTGTGTCCGGAGATGATAGATAGGACGACCAGTCATATAGGGAACAAGATGACCAATCATACAAAGAAGAGGATCACCAGTCATACAGGGAACTATGTGAAAAGTATGATATGCTTTTCAATGAAACCTGTCATTTCAAAGAACATATCACATGATGGAAGAAAAGGTTAAGGAACTTGGTGTACTGAATGAAACTCTCAAAAATGGCCAAAAAGAAGTTGAGTGATAGCTTGTATGAGAATGAAGTTGACATGTATGAATTGTATCATAAAGTTAGCACTCTTGAAAAAGAAAATTCTGATTTGATTAAGAAGTTGAATGTACTTGAAAATGACAAATCCTTGTTTCTTCATAGACTGATTTTATTTGAGTTTGGAAAGTCATTAGTTGAGCATGAAAAGGTAGTCGTGCATGATAAGTTTGTGGTTGAAAATTCTGTTTTGCAATGCATGTTATTCGAGAAAGACATTGAGGTTCAAAACTTGTTTGAGATGATAAAATCACTTGAAAACAACATGGCTAAACAATCTGAATCTTTTGATGCTTTACAATTTGAAAATATAAGATTGGAACATGAACTTAAGTTGGAAAAAGAAAAGATTCAAGGTTCAACCATTGGAGCTGGAAAGATTGATAAAATGCTCAATTTTGGAAAATTGTTTGGTGATAAAAGAGGTTTAGGATATATAAATGAGTCTTCTACATCTTCATCATTTGAGACAATCTTTGTCAAAGATATGTCAACTCGAGAAGCTCCAAAATTTGTTCATGGTCTCAACTTGGGTTTCGATTCCATGAATATTGTTTCTAAGGGAAAGCTGTCTCCTCCACAATCCAAATTTGTGCCTACTTGCCACCATTGTGGTGTGAAAGGACACATTCGACCTAGGTGTCATATCCTTAGGATTGAGTCTCTAAGACTCATGTGTCATCTTTTAAGGGGTATGCGGCTGTAAAGTCTGTGGTTTGTACAAGAGATAAACATTCTTCACTTGCAAAATTTGGTTTTCAACAACAAAAAAGGTTCATTCCTATATGCCATTAGGACACATTAGACCAAAGTGTTTTGAGCTTAGGAATTTTGAGCAAAAGCCTTTTGTTCATTTCAAGAAAGTAAATGATGACTCACTTCAAACTCAAGTGAATGATCTTCTTTATAAAGTTGTCAAAATTCCTAAGGTGATCTCTTTGCCTCATAAAGTCTCAAAAGTGAAGGAAGTTTGGATCAAGAAGGAAGACCATGTTCATCCTCATGTTGGTGACTAGTTTCTTTATCTTATGTATCTAGACCATTCTCTTGTTTGTGTGTGCTTCATGAAGTCTAGATACATTGTCATGCATTTGCACCTTGTTCTTTTGTTTGATTAGGTTTCATTTTTTTTTTTTTTTTTTTTTTAATTTTAAAATGGTCATTGCATGCATGTCTTTCAATCATCTCTTTCATAGTGCTTTAAATCTTAGGTGATCAACAAAATTTCATGTTCTTTTGAACTTATTCACATTTATCTTGTTGGTCTTGTCCAAACCTTTTCCCTTGGTGGCGAGGAATACATCTTAGCCATTGTAGATGACTTCTTTATGTTTACTTGGGTCTCATTCTTACGTGAAAAATCTGAAACTTTTCAAAGGTTGAAGTCTGTTTGTCATCTTTTGCAAAAAGAGAAGATGACTAGTCATCTGCCTCTTTTTAGAATTAGAACAGATCATGATTCTAAGTTTGAGAATTCTCAGTTTCTGAAATTTTGTGAAGAGATGGGAATTGAGCATGAGTTCTCTGCACCTATTACACCTCAACAAAATGGTGTTGTGGAGAGAAAGAATAGAGTTCTTGTTGAGATGGCTAGGGTGATGCTAAATAGCAAAAATCTTGCTAAACATTTTTGGGTTGAAGCTGTAAATATGGCTTGTTACATCTCAAACAGGGTATTTTTGAGGTCTGGTACCAAACAAACTCTCTATGAGATTTGGAAAGGAAAGAAGCCTAATGTGTCATGTTTTAGAGTCTTTGGTAGCACATGCTATATTCTGAGAGATAGGGAGTATCTTGCTAAGTTTGATTCTAAGTGTGATAAGGGAATATTTCTATGGTATTCCACTTCAAGCCGAGCGTATAGAGTGTACAACTGTAGGACTAAAACTATCATTAAGTGCATAAATGTCAATATTGATGATTTTGCTGCCTCTACTGAGATGACATTAGATGAGGATGGTCTTTTTCCTCCTCCTCTTGAGCAAGAATCTCCAGGTCTGGATCTTGTGGTTGACCTCTCAGCTTTTGGAAATTCTGTCCCGGTTGACCTGTCAACTCCTTCAACCTCTAGTTTCATTTCATCTGTCCAGCTTGCCAGCTCCCATGCTGATCATAGTCCTCTCACTCAAATTGAGAGTGTCATTATTGGTCCTCTTAATCAGGGAGTGAGAACTAGGAAACAAATAACTCAAGAAATTTGCCATGTGTGTTATGTCTCAAATGAAGAACCTAAGAATGTGAAAGAGGCTTTGGACCATGGTGAATGGTTTCTTGCAATGCAAGATGAGCTCATTAGGTACTAAGTGGATTTTCAAGAACAAAACTTATGAATAAGGTAATGTTGTTAGAAACAAAGCTAGATTAGTTGCTCAAGGTTACACTCAAATGGATGGTATTGACTTTGATGAAACCTTTGCCCCGGTTGCAAGGTTAAAATCAGTGAGATTACTTCTTGCCATTGCTTGTCACTTAAAGTTTAAACTTTATCAAATGGATGTCAAAACTGCATTTTTGAATTGTATCTTGCATGTCTATGTTGAGCAACCAAAGGGCTTCGAAGATCCACATCATCCTAATGATATGTTTCAATTGAAGAAGGCACTTTATGGCTTGAAACAAGCTCCTAGAGCATGGTATGAGAGGTTATCCTCTCATCTTCTAGGCAATGGCTATGTTAGAGGGTCGGTTGACAAAACCTTGTTTGTAAAAAGATTCAAAAGAGATGTCTTGATTGCTCAAGTGTATGTTGATGATATTGTGGTTGGTTCTACCTCTGACTTGCATGTTCAAGAGTTTATTCATGTCATGACTAGTGAATTTGAAATAAGTCTTGTAGGTGAGCTTAACTATTTCTTAGGTCTTCAAATCAAACAAAGCCATGATGGGATCTTTGTATCTCAATTAAAATATGCAAAACATCTTGTGAAAAAATTTGGTTTGGAGGGTGCAAAATATGCAAGAACTCCAATGAGCACTAGTGCTAAAATTCATAGAGACTTCTCTACTTGACTGCTAGTAGACCAGACATTTCTTGTAGTGTTGGAGTGTTCAAAGTGACCCAAAAGAGTCTCACTTGTTTGATGTTAAGAGAATAATAAAATATGTGAGTGAGTTTGGGTTGTGGTATACCTATGACACTTGTGTCAATCTGGTTGGGTATAGTGATGCCAATTGGGCAGGGTATAGTGATGATAGGAAAAGCACTTCTTGGGGGGTCTTTTATGTAGGCAACAACCTAGTTGCTTGGCATAGCAAAAAACAGAACTCTGTCTCCTTATCCACTGCTGAAGCAGAGTATGTTGCAGCTAGGAGTTGCTGCACTCAACTCTTTTGGATGAGACATATATTGGAAGACTATGGTCTTGCTCAATCATGCTTTCTAATCTATTGTGACAACATGAGTGCCATAGATATTTCTAAAAATCCGGTTCAATACTCTAGGACTAAGCATATAGACATTAGGCCCCATTTTATTAGAGATCTTATGGAAGAGAAAATTTTATCTTCGAAATTTGTTCCTTCTGAGAAACGGCTAGCAGATATACTCACCAAGGCCTTGGACTTTCAGAAACATGTCACACTTAGGCAGTCCATTGGCCTTTGCTCAATTGATTGATTAGCTTGTCTGTTCATTGTCTTCAACACATTCCAAAACAGTTGACTAGTCATCTTGCATGTAGTTGACTAGTAAAGTCCAATTTAAAATTTTTTTTATTAAAAAAAAATATTTTTAAATTGATATGCCACTGTTTCACATCTCTCATCTCTGATGGTGTGAAGGTTGAATGTTTTTGTGCTTTGTCTGACTTGTGCATAATCCCCTTTCTTGTTTAGAGCTACGAGATGAGACTTAATTCGTGCTAACTTATCCTCTTGGTGAGCCAAGTGTCTATGCTTTATTTTGGACTGTCATTGTTATAATCTCTTAGCTTATCTCACTCTCTTAGCCAATCTATTCAATAATTAAAATAAAATAAAAAAAAGGAAGTGTGACCAATGTAGTCACGGCTCTAGGATGTTATAAGGTGATATGATTGAAGCATCTAGAGCAAAGAGCCGTAAAATTGGGCCATTCAAGCACTTATGTCTAGGATGTACAAGTGACACAAAATAAATCATCAAATATTTTGTCAATAGAGAGTGATGATACTTGAACTTTGAGCCTATACTCTAATCATGTCATAAATTTTCATTGTATACATGTCTCCCCAAGAGAGATAAGATATCATTCCTTGTGTCCCTTGGCTCTGAACCTCCCTATTCCAAAATATGCCTTGTCTCTAAGCATGAAATGCAATTCATATTCTATCTCTTAGAGTTGGTTGTAAATGTTACTTGCATAGGCTTTTAATTCTTTCCTTTTTAATTCATGTGCTTGAAGACTTGGCCTAGACAATGAATGCTAAACATCCTTGATCACTTGATATGTTTGCTAGTTCTTCTCTGTGTATTAGCAAAGTCCTTCATCTTCTATAAGGTCGATACTAAACATGTTTCTTATTGTGATTACTGCTCTGATTGACTAGTCACTATATGCATACACTGCTCTTATTGTGGTTGACTAGTCATCATGTTCTATTTTAGTTTTTGACCGTGTCTTTGGTCTTGTCTCTTATTCCTTAGCTATGTCTCTAGCCGTCAAGAGAATGTTGTATATGCTTAATAGGGATCTTGTGCCTTTTTGGTGAAATTGATTTTCACTCTCTAAGAAAGACCATTAGTTATGAAACAAAGCACAAAGGCTCACTTGTCTTCTTCTTGTCTCATTTACACCTTCTATTTCAACACTGGTATTGTGTTTATATGTGGTCGTGTTTGGATGACGCCACTTTGGTCTATGACCAGTCATCTTAATAAGTTGTGTTCCCACATTCAATGATTTAGCCTAACATAATTCTTGAAATCCTTACGAGTCTGTTGTGCTATATGAGTTTTGGATTGCTGGCTAATTTATTTTGTTGGGGGAGTTTCTTTGAGATGCTTGTGTTTTGGCAACATTCTTGCTGGTTGTTTTTATCATTTTCATACATCAATGTTGCCTTCCTAAGCCTTCTCTCGGTTGATTTGCTCTCTCTTGTTCTTGGTTGTGTCTATGAGGTTGTTGGTCTTTTGATGCCATCTCAAATTTAGACTTGCGTGACTAGTCCACTCTCTTCTTCTTGTGCTTTTTGGAAAAGCTATGTTGTGTTTTTTGGACAACCTAGATACTTATTTCTTGTGTTCTTTCTCACATGTCCTTAATTTTAAGCAAAACTTTAGGGTTCATCTTGCCTGGTGCCTTCTTCAAATTTGACAATGATTGATGCCTTCAATTTTAAAATCTTGGTGGTGCTCTGTCTTGATTTTCACTATGGTGTGTAAAGAAAAATTCATTGGTTGTCCCTTGTTTTGATAAATATGTTGCATAAACTCTATCTTTTTGAGGGAGTTTCTTTATGTGTAATGTGTACACATTGAAATTAAATTCAGCCACTTGATTTTAATTGTTTTAGGTATGATTTCTTGCAACGTTTGCTCCATTTCTTTTCTCTTTAGCCTGATGCACTTTTGTGTTTGTTGGCTATTTATGGAAAGTTTGCTGGATTAGTACGTCAAAGGTTAATTCCTTTATGTTATATGATACTCAGGGGGAGTATTTTTGGATAGGTTGGGTGGTATATTTTTGTAGTCATGTTGTGGGGATCTTTTTGCTTAGGTAGTCTGTGCAACTTGATAGAGGGAGTTGTCTTGTATTGTTTTGAACAAGTGTTGTTTTGCTTTGTAATCAAACTATGTCATGTGCATATTGTTCAAATATGATTATGTGACTTGTGTTTAATTCACTTGATTACTGTTTCTCTATATTTGCCTTTTTGCTCTTTCCTTATCAACAAGGGGGAGAACACTCTCAACCCCATATTGCATATATATATTGCATATTGCTTCAAATTTCTGTTATATAATATGCTTGTCTTGTGCCTGGGAGTTTGGTTGTTGTTTTGCAGGTACTTCATTTCATCATCTCCTTAGGTTAGGTTTTGAGTTGAGTGTATTTAGAGAGTGTGTTGTCAAGGAAAGCCAAAAAGGGGGAGATTGTTAATGTATGCATTTTGAGTTTTTCTTTTGGCCTCCCTTGACAATTTTGTAATAGGATTTTTATTGTTTTTATCAAGCTCAAGTTTAGATTAAGAATAGCTTTTCTAGGTGTTCTTAATTCACAACTATCCTATGGAGGTTCAAGCAAATTGACAAAGGTAAATTGTGCATTGCATCACATTGCATTAAATTGATTTCATAAAATGATGACTAGTCATCTGTTTCTCGTATGACTAGTCATCCTTGCTCTGTAGGATTTACAGCCGGATAACCAACTATTTTGTCTTATTCTCCTTTTTCTCTCTGCTGCCATGTGTTGATTCAGACCTAGGGAATTTTTGGGTGTAAAGGCCGAAGGATTCCTAATTTGGCAGCCGTCATTTTTGTAGGCAAGTTTTGGAAAGTTTCATTGTAAACTTTCTCTTCTTCCTCAAGTGTAACCTTCATATTTTTCATCTTTAAGTTTTCCAAAATGTCTTTTTTTGAAAACTGCATTTGAAATATGAAAACCTCATCTTGCTAGATCAAACACTCTCTCATATATATCGAGGTTAAATTCAAGATTGATTTCTTCAAAAGTATGGTTTCTTGAAGAAATTGGTCATTCTCATTTGAATCCAAATTTTGGTTTCTGTATGAGTTAGAGCTTGCAAGCTGGTGCCATGGGATGAATGAGCTGGAGAAGGAGCTGCCATTGCCATGAAGAACTGAGCTTCAAGTGCTAAGTTGGAGAAGAAGATTGCACAAAAGAGGTATAGCTCATCTTCCTAAATAGATCTAGGGTTTTCTTGAGCTTGCTTGTGTTCCTTTGTAAGAATCTTTTTCTACTTAGTGGATTGCCTGGTCAGTTGATGATCCCTAGTTTTTCCCAATGGTGGGTTTATGGGTGAACAATTTCTGATTGCACCTCTGCAATTTTTTTGGGTTTGTGTTCTTAGTGGTTGACTAGTCATCGTATGAATTCTGGGTTTGTGTTCTTAGTGGTTGACTAGTCATCGTATGAATTCTGGGTTTGTGTCCTTGTAGTTGACTAGTCATCATTATCTGTTGTTTAGTGTTTACTTGATTATGATGATTTCACACACTTTCATCATAGTTGTTGCTAGCACAGGGGATGCCTAGATTGACGGGTCCTTCTAAGTGTCTAGGTTATCACTAGTAATCTTCTAGGATTGCAGGTACATTGTGGTATGCTCTGTGCATATTCTTGATTGTGGCAGTTCATGACTAGCAGTTGACTAGTCATAAGTGTTTTTGGTCAAGGTCTAAAGTGTGTGAAGATTGTTGCGTTTTGTTTAAGTGTCGTAAAATTTACCCCTTGTCACCTAAGTACCAATTTCAAAAATCAATATTAAATAGGAATAAGAAAATCCAAAATAATATTATCCTATTAATATAGGAGAAGCCAAAGCAATCGATATAAAATAAAGTTACGGCAATAAAATAATATTTATTATGGGACCCAACTTTCCTTATTTTGTACTAAAAGACGAATGAAAAGTGAATATTAATGTTATTAAATTAATATTATTATTAAGCTATAACAACATATTAACGTCAATTAATATTTAATGTAGGACCCCTTTTAAAGTGGGGTCTTGTGCGGTTGCTCACTTTGCTCATGGCAAACGCCGCCAATGTTCAAACCCCCATGACATCATTTGTGTTTGTGAGAAATTCTCATCCATTCTAGTTTAAGACTATCGCTTCTACTATAAAATAAAATAAACAAAAACAGCAAATCTATTATTTTGTTTTATATTGCACGAATCCCTATTGTATCTATTAATTCATTTTTTTTCTTCTTGGGTCTAAGTATCTTATAGTTCTTTTTGGATAATAATATTTCTATTATCTGTAATTTAACTATTATTGAAATGTAAATACATGTGATTTACTTATTATTGCAAAATCAAGATACATATACCATTCACCTATACATATAATGAGAATGCATTAATTTGAACGCCCATATAAGATAATTTTCTCTCGAGTAAACTTAAATATTATTATTACATAAGATATCTATCATTTGCATAAACTTGCAATTAGCTTGGATGTTCTTATCACATAAGATTTGAAGTTCATCCTATCATTATACCACTATAAATAGGACCAGCACCTTGTGGTTTATGACATAAGAAATAAGAAAGAAAGAGAAAGAAAGAGATATAGAGAGAGAGAGAGAGAGAGAGATAAAAGAGAAAGTGTGTTGGTAGAGATTCGTGGATAGATTGGCTTGAAAAGAGGGTCCTCATTATCAAGGTGAGTACTTTATGTAATTTATTCTAAAAATTCTTATTTTGTGATAAAGATTAAAACTATAATTTATCATAAATTTCTTGTATAAATAAATATCTCTATATTTCATGTCAGGCATGCCTTATATTTGTGAACCATTTTGGGTTTATAGTATAGGTTGATCTATGAAGTACTTGAAGAGTGTTCATAAAGCGTGAGAATTTCAGTGATATGCTATCTGAGATAAATGTACCACACGGGGACATAAGACAGTGAAGCAAATAGGGGTCATGTGGTGGGTTACACACTATGAAGGATAACTGAGATATGAAGTGATGATGATGTGATATGATATTATGTGATTAATGCTTTCATATAAGTATAATATTTTCCATAGTGTATAAAGCAACATTGCTTTGATTGACACATTACATAATTTACTCATCACTCAATGGTGGTTTAATCATTCCTCACCTTTTTTATTTTTTAGATGAATTAGTGGGCAAGACAATGGCTAAACCAAATGAGGTTGAATTAGATGAGAGTGATAGAACTTTGTTTATTTGTGGTAGAGTTGTAAGCAGTGGCGGATCCAGAAATTTTCCTTTCGAGGGTCGATGTGTAAAAACTCAAAATTTTTAACATAACAAAGAAACCCGTAAAAATAAAATGATAATATTATAATTTATAATTCATTGAAATAACAACATTACAATTGTTTTCGTGTAACAGGCGCTTACCTTACCAAAACTCTGAAGGGAGAGAGGGATGAGGTGATCGATGGTGTAGGAGAAGCTAGTCGGCGGTGGGTGAGATGATGCATGGTGGAACTCGACGGTAGCTTGGCTAGGCTTTCTATGGGCTTTCGATTTAATTAGGTTGGAGAATGTTGGAGTGCGAACAAATAGCCAGCCATTACAAGAGAGAAGGAGAGACAGAAAGATTATAGACTAAAATCAGCTCAACCCCTAACTAGAATTATCCAAGAAATTGAAACCCTAACTAAATCATCTTTCTTGAACGAGGATTTGAGGACTCCGATGACGAAGAGGACGCCGAGGATGAATAGAACGCCGACGACAAAGATTGAAAACCGAACTCTTTTTCGTTGAAGTATGCTCAGCACCATTCGGTCCATTCATGTCTGGTTTTGAAAATTATGCAACTAACCTAATCCGTCAAATCAAAATTGTAAATGTATGAATTTTGTAATTTTCTTTTGGCTTCCCTTGACAAGTTTGTAATAGGACAATCATTGTATTTTCTCAAGCTCAAGTTTAGATTAAGAATTTCATCTCTAGGTGTTCTTATCTGGCTACATTATGATGGACAACATTGTGTTTGACAAAGGTAAGTTTTGCATTGCATTACATTGCATTAACCTATTCCTGAAGATTATGACTAGTCATCCTCTCTCCGTATGACTAGTCATCCTTCCTCCATATGACTAGTCAACCTTTGCGTTAGTAAGGTTTTCCAGGTCACTGTTTCCAGCTGGATCCTACCCACTTTTTTGTCCTATTCTGCAAAATCCTCTGCTGCCTTGTACGATTCTAACCTAGGAATTTTTGTGTAAAAACGCATGCATTCCTCATTTGGCAGCCGTCACCTTGGTAGGCAAGTTTTGGAAAGTTTCTTTGCAAACTTTCTCTTCTTCCTTAAGTGTAACCTTCATTTTTCATCTTTTAGTTTTACAAATGGCTTCTTTTTGAAAAACTACATTTGAAATATGAAAACCTCATCTTGCTAGATTAAACACTCTCATATATATATATATATATATATCTAGGTCAGATTCAAGACTGATTTCTTCAAGAGTATGGTTTCTTGAAGAAATTGGTCATTCTCCCTTTGAATCCAAATTTCGTTCTTGTTTGAGTTGGAGCTATCCAGCTGGTGCAGTGGGATGAAAGATCTGAGACCTAAGTTGCTGGTTTTGCTAAGCTAGAGAAGAAGATTGCACAAAGGAGGTAAAGCTCATCTTCCAAAATAGACTTAGGAATTTCTTGAGCTTACTAATGTTTCTTTGTAAGAATTTTTTTGCTTAGTGGATTGCCTAGTCGCTTGATGACCCCCAGTTTTTCCCAATGGTGGGTTTCTGGGTGAACAATTTATGGTTTCCATCTTTTTAAATTTTTTGGATTTGTGTTCTTGATAGTTGACTAGTCATCCATGATGTTCATGTGTTTCTGGGTTTGTGTTCTTGCGGTTGACTAGTCATCATTTTCTTCTGTTTGGTATTTGCTTAATTATGTTGTCTTCACACACTTTCACCATAGTTGTTGTTAGCACAAGGGATGCCTAGATTGACGGGTCCTTCTGAGTGCCTAGGTTGTCACTAGTAATTTTTTAGGCTTGCAGGTACATCTTGGTATGCTCTGTGTATGTTATTGTTTGGTGTAACTCATATCTGACAATTGACTAGTCATAAGAGTATTTGGTCAAGGTCTAGAGCGTGTGAAGTTTGTTGTGTTTTTGGTTGAATATCATTTAAATTTATTCCTCGTCACCTAAGTATCAATTTCAATAACTTATTAAAATTGGATTGGATAGGATTTTATCGGTCAGATTTCTCAAGTTGGATTAGATCTTGAACAGCCCCTAATTTGAAAATAAAAATTTAATTATAAGAGGTTAACTGCAAGTTAGAAAAGTGTAGCTATGCGGTTGATAAACTAAAATGCACCTTTTCTAAGTCGCGGTTAGCCTAATTCTTCATCGTTTCAAATTTTCTCGTCAACTTTGAAGCAATTTGTGTTCCCTGTACGGTCTAAAGTGTAACAATCTAGAAACTCTATAAGATGAAGAAGAAGAAAAATAAATGGAATTATTTTTTGGAAGATCTATGCTGTCTTGAAATGGGTCTTCTGCCTTTAACCGAAGATTTTATGTTTCGTTTTCTTTTTTTGGTTAAACGAGTATGTCTTCTGAATTATGAGCCCAAGATTCAGTACTTGAAGGGTTTGCTTCGTGATGATCCTAGAATGAAATCTTCTCTTCCAGATTCAGCTTATTCTGACTCTACTTCCTAAGATTCTGATGGTTTTGTGGAGTTCTCATGAATTCTTAGGTCATTATGATGTAACACTTGGGAGTGTTTTATGTTTTAACATGGAGAACTGATTTATGGTTGGTTATGGGGGAGTACTTTTTGTTTGTATGGACATGTTTTGCTATTTTGTATGGTCTGTACTTAAACTCTTTTTCCCTGTACTCTCTCTCTCTCTCTCTCTCTCTCTCTCTCTCTCTCCTTGTTTTATGTGATGCACTTACTGTTTGACTTCTCTTTTTTGGCTACCCCTTGTTTTTTTAAAAAAAAAAAAAAAAAAAAAAAAAAAAAAAAAAAAAAAAAAAAAAAAAAAAAAAAAAAAAAAAAAAAAAAAAAAAAAAAAAAAAAAAAAAAAAAAAAAAAAAAAAAAAAAAAAAAAAAAAAAAAAAAAAAAAAAAAAAAAAAAAAAAAAAAAAAAAAAAAAAAAAAAAAAAAAAAAAAAAAAAAAAAAAAAAAAAAAAAAAAAAAAAAAAAAAAAAAAAAAAAAAAAAAAAAAAAAAAAAAAAAAAAAAAAAAAAAAAAAAAAAAAAAAAAAAAAAAAAAAAAAAAAAAAAAAAAAAAAAAAAAAAAAAAAAAAAAAAAAAAAAAAAAAAAAAAAAAAAAAAAAAAAAAAAAAAAAAAAAAAAAAAAAAAAAAAAAAAAAAAAAAATTCAAATAACACCATGGGATTGACCTTTTAATGTGTTAATGACTTTTCTAATCCAGGTGAGAAAGAGGGAGGTCCCAAACCCCACCCCACGCGAGAATAACCGCCGTAACTATCACAATTCCCAACGCCGTCCATCAAAGGTATTAATTTCTTAATCACCAATTGACTCAGATCTTTGAGAGAAGAAAACAAGCTTCTGCTTGTCTTTCCTGGACTTTAAATCTCTGCTTGGACACTGCAATTCCATCCACTACCAAAGAAAGAAAGAGATTTTATTTCTTTTTTTTTTTTTTTAAGAAATAATAAAAAAAAGAAAGCAGAGAAGGTGCATTTCATCTCAAAAAACCACCCTCAGCAAACTATTGGATATATAGAAATGACTCCTGTGCAGACACTAATACCGGTATTTTGGTTGGCAGCTTATTTTGATTGCTGCATAACATTATATCTCTGAAGTACAGTATACATAAAGTTATGGCACATACTAATTGACTTTTTGGTTGGTTATGAACTACGGATATTGCTTGCCTCCTTCCTCTATGAGAGATATTCCTCCTCCTGCGAATCACAAGTTTTGACATATATGCAAAAATAATTCATATAAACAACAACAACTTATGCATACATGTCACACTGCTCTTAGCTAGAATGTAGGAGCTCCTACTTACATGGGTAAGAAGGGAATTTTTCCATGAATTACGATACTCTTGTTGGGTTCAGTTACCAATGTTAATGGTGTACCCCACAGATATTGTCTTCCATATATGCATGGTGAGAAAGAAATCCAAGTTATACATAATTGTGCAAAGTCCAATCAATATTCTGAATCCAAAGAGTACAAACTAAACGGTTTCAATTTCTACAGTTTTGAAGTCATTTCATTTTGCCCTATCCTAGTGCCCACATGATACGCTGAAATCTAGCATTTTTTCTCAAGTAGGTTAAGATAAAACAATTTTTGTTCAGATAAGTCAGAAAAGTTATAGATCTTCATTGTGTAATCTCTAGAGGTTGTTGTGGTGGGTTATAAGTCTTTTCTTGTCTCCTCATTATTCTTTCAAATTAACCAGCTGCATACACAGTCTTAGCATTGTTTCATACTCCAGTAAATATCTTGAGAATTAGGAGTAGAAAACATTGGATGCTGGTTCTTAGGTTAATTACACATGTCACCCAGCTAGCAAATAGATTTCAGTTTATTAAGAAGAATTAAGATAAGGTGACTTTCAGTTAAAGCAAGTATAAAGAATTGGAAGCTTGAGCTTTGTATAATACCTATATCGTCACAAGGGTTGACAAATTACGATGCGAAGGAGGACTTGCAATAACATAATTAACATCAAATGTATTTTCAATAATCCTCAATGAGACAGCAAAGACCAATTGATTAAGCTTGACAAATGCCTCTTAATTATAAATTATTGAAGCTGTTGCTATCTTTGAGTCCTCCATGCACTTTATGTAAAGTGTTGCGCAAAGACGCTACAAATGGACGCAGTTGCTGAGCTCATACCAGTCTCAAGTCTCTCTGCCCCATCCTTCAAGTCATCAACAATTATCAAACTCCTTGTTATTGTTTTTTCAAATTTGATGACAGCAAAAGAACATAACAAAACAAGTTTCTTCTAGCACCTTGTTGAATATCCATCCCACTTGGTATCAGAAAGCTCATTATTTACCGCTGGTTAAGGGTAAGTACACTGGGGATTCGAACTTAGAATCTCTCCTGAGGTTGGGAAAAGAAATACCATTAGACTAATAGCTATTTGGTGACAAAGGTATCACATTAACATTTTCCAGTTTTTCCTCTACTACAAAGAACACACAAAAAAGGAAATGGGGATTCCGAGAATTGAACTCGGGACCTTTCGCTCCCTAAGCGAGCATCCTACCACTGGACTAAATCCCCTGAGTTAACTGTATGTTTGCATAAAAAAGCCTGAAATATTGATGATAGGATGTGGTCCTCCATTTTTGGCAATTAGCTCAACACCTCTGCAGTGAGCTACAATCCAAAAATTATCAGCAAAAACCGAGCAGTAGGTGTTGAATTTCATTACTGCAATTCCATGAGGTAACTGCATATTATTGTCTGTTTTTTACTTCTTGTATGGACCATTGAGATTTACAGCTCCCTAGCTGGTGCTATTGTACTGATTTGTACCATCTGTATCTCAGAAATATTACAATAACATGAAGTCAATTGGCATGTGCGAACTTTGACTTTATATACAAAAAGTCTTTGGCGTGTGTTAGGTACCGTACATGGCAAATGGTATTCTCCGGAGGGCCAAGGAGTTGGAAGTTGATGGGGTCACAGAATTTGACCCCGTAGATTTTGTATATCAGAGAGAATACAGAGTTGGTAATGCCAAGCCAATTTGCCCTACAACATAGACCCGGATAGTTTAATAGTTTAGCCAAAACTCATATCAATGTCATATTTCTCAAACTCGAATATGAGCAAAATTTTATTAATCCAAGTCAACCAGGTTCTTAATTATCTTGATGAATCAAATTTGGGTTGGGTGGGTATTGAGTAGTTGGTAGGGACAAGAATAAGTAACACAAGTAAGAGTATAGGTCTAAATCTCATACATTATTAATTTGCATATGCATGTTGTGCATTGTTTGGTCATGATGTTTTGGTAAAAGTGAAGATATTTTAGAACGTATATAATGGAGGCATATCTATACATTATACATATATCTATGGCTACTCCTTGTTGATGGATCGCAAATATGCGTAGTAGGTACGAAATGCAATGATAACCCTTATGCTGACACTTGGTTCGATAATGACCAAGCTCTCTCAAATTGTCAACCAAAAGAATAACACAAAGCATATAAAAAACGGCAAAATGACTAGACCAGTTAGTTAAGGCAGTGTGTCTGTCCCCTTATACAAAGGAGGTATGTAAACTTATACTTTAATATACTCATTACGGTGTCACATAATAATATACAACTCGATTTGATTACCGAAGTATAGTTTTCGCAAATTTTGTTTAAACTTAATTAATAAGAATTGAGGGAGGGAGTTGGTTCTAATTATCATTAAAAGGAAACTTCTCTTAAATTTAATAGGGTCTGGCCTAGTAAAATTTTGATTTGCAGATCAATGATTTCATGTTCAAATTTTTATGGCATGTTGGTAGTGCGTGTGTGAGAAATCCTCCTCCCCATTGTATTTTATCGCTTATATTCAACATGTTTGTGTATGGGTGTAACATACAGCCCATATGGGAAGCACACAAGTGGGTGTAACACATAGCCTATAAGCCCATATACATAGCTCTCTCCTTATGTGTAACACAACTAAGCTCTCGTCATTTTGCACTTCTTTACCTTCATATAGTAAAAACTCAAAGCAACAGATGGTGAGTGTCGCTCGAATTGAGTGAATCAAGTTAATTTTGTGGTATTTGTTTATGATCGTGTAGTTTTATGGTTTTACTCTTGTTGACCAAAAATTGGCATTCACGGTTTGGTACCATTAGTAGAAAAAGATATCTTAAATTGTATCAGCTCTCTAATCCCAATACACTCATCCTCCTCTGTTTGTTTGTGTGTAGTAGGGGGGGCGTGGTCCAGTTCAGTTTTCATCTCACATTGGAACTGGAATCGATATTATTGAACAGGTGTGGTTTGGTTTGGTTTTGGTGAAAATTTTTTTATGAAATTGGATGGTCAGGTTTAAACCAGTTCCGATGCAGTTTTCGATTTTTTCGATTTTGGATCATACATTTTTATATATATTTTTTCCAAATTATTCTTTTTTACAAATGTCAACTAAAATTTTATTTTTTGGACTTAAATATTCACAAATGATCCAATTTCATGCAAAGAGAGATAATTGGACCTAGAAAAGAAAGGTACTTTGAAGTTGGGCTTGGGGAGTTATGAAATTAGAAATTTAGCGTTGGATTTAAAATATTTTTTTTAATAAAAAATATATGCAGGCGGTTTGGTATGATCCGGTCTAGTTTTGTAAGGTGTGAAATCGGCATTGAAATTTGTCTGAACCAGTCTGATCTGGTACAGTTCTGGTTTGTTAACTTTTTAGTCAACACGATTTTTTTCTAGTTTTTTCAGTCCAGTGCGGCTCGATGTTCTCGTTTTCCGATCTCGATGCTCACCCCTAGTGTGTAGGCTCCTCCTGGACAATTTTGAAACCCACAAGTGGAAAAGGCCCAAACTTGTGTCTATATAGTGCTCTCTCCATCAGTCAAGTGCTACCAATTAAATTTTTTTTTACACAACGATATTAAGAGAGGGGGAATTGAACCTAGAACCATCGGTTCAAGAATAAAAACTCTTAACCGCTTCACCTACAAGCCTTTTGCAGGTCCTATCCATTAATCAAATAAACTTTTCTTCTTTATGTCTTCCCTCCAAATTACATTGCCACATCCCAAAACCAATATAGACATAAAAGCCCATCACTTTCTAAAAGCTCACCTTGGCAAAAGTCTCTTAATTATAAGAGATATTTAGTAATATACCCATTCTTAGCACTAAAACTATAAATAAACCCTAATCATTTCATTTTTATAAACATACCCAAAAAAACCCAAAAAATGACAAATAGTACTATTAAATTTAATTTTAATTATTAAATTACTTTGATACCCTATTGAGTGTTTTGGGCTTTTTTATGAAATTTTGGGTTGGGTTTGTTTTAAGAAATCAATGGCAATTTTATAATTTAAAAGAAGTTAAAAGCCTTTTTGTTATGTTATAAATGGACTTTGGGTGTGTTTATAAATTCCATTTCATATAGGGTTTTTTTATAATTTGGGCTCCTATATTGGGTATATTAGTGAATCTCCCTAATTATAAAAGTATTGAAGCTGTAGTTATCTTTGAGTCCTCCAGCACTTCATGTGAAGTATCGTATAAAGACTCTGCAGATGGCGGCAGATGCTGAGATCGTCAGACCTCAACCCTCTATGCCCCATCTCCTTCGAGTCATCAACAATTGTCAAACTCTCCTCCTCATTAAGCCTTTTAGCACGCAAAATACTGTTGAATATCCATTAATTCCACTTGGTACCACGCATGGAGTTCTTGTTCCAAAGGTAACCTATGCTTCGTAGCTCCAAGGCCATCTCGAATGCAAGGGGGCTAAACCTAAAATTTGGGATTTTAGCCCAAAAACTCTCCCAACGCACGTATAGGAAGGCTAAATTATTACCCAGCTAGTTTTTCAGGCAGAATTTGGGACCATTTAGCAATCCAGGCAATAATTTTTGTGAGGCCCAAACTGAACCCACTTGAAGGAACAGGCGCATCATGGCTAAAAGTCATCCCTTTCACTTATTAAAACTGGACACATGGCATGCGCTGGAGCAATGACCGTTTGCATCCAATGGTTGTATTTGAACTTGCTCCTTTTGTTTTTTTTATTATTATTTTCAAATGAAATAATTTTATGTTTTTTTTTTACTATGCTCATGTGCTCATTTTCAAGTGAAATAATTTTATAGTTGTATTTGAACTTGCTCCTTTTGGTTTTTTTTACTATGCTCCTACACTCATTCTCATTTTAAGTGAAATAATTTTATGTTTGTGAAATTTCAATTTTTGTATGTATAAATGTTCAGAAAAATAAATCACAAAGTTAGCTATAAAAATTAACCCCCAAAAAAAAAACTGTTTTAAACAATTTAATAAAGTTGCAAATTCAAATTTTGAGTTTGCAGAGTTTGGGGAAAAATAAGTTTGAGTCCGGGCAATACTTGAATAGTAGTATTTTGATATGGAAAAATTTGGGCTTGAGTCCTCTAGGATTGGAGATGGCCTAACCATTTTAACAATATGACATGTGCCTGGCTCTTATATTTTGGCATATTTACATTTAACATTTTGCAGTTTTTTCACTACTGCAAAGATCATAAAAAGGAAATGGTGATTCCGAGAATTGAACTCGGAGAAATGGGGATTCCGAGAATTGAACTCGGGACCTTTCGCTCCCTAAGCGAGCATCCTACCACTGGACTAAATCCCCTGAGTAGTCTGTATGTTGCCAAAAAGATTCAAATTGATGATAGGATAGGATGTGGTCCTCCACTTTTGGCAATTAGCTCAACACCTTTGCAGTGAACTACAATCCAAATTTATCAGCAGAAACCGGAGGTAGGTCTTTAGTTTCCCTACTGTCAAATGCCACGAGGTAACTGCATTATTGTCTGTTTTTGACTGGTGGTATTGACCATTGAGATTTCTAGCCTTTTATGCTGTAAATTAGAAGTCTGTCACCGAGCAATAGATGGCTATTTGAAAACATTATTGCCAAAACACCTCAAACACCTTAAGCCATTTAAATTTCAAAGGTCAATGCAAACGTAGATTGCCTAAATTGTCCAGTATTTGCCACTATTCATGTCAAACAAAATGTTTGATAGTCCGGTGTACAAATTCGATCAAATATTCAGATACTTTATACATCTATGCTTTTATAGTTTCTACATCAAATACACTAAAGCCAGACTTTAATGATGTAAAGAGGTTCTTACAAATACTCATATGCTTTTCACATTCTAAGAGCCAAAGCATAAGCCTGACATATAAACAGATGTTCCTGGCTAACATACCCAGCAGAGGCCCAAATAAAATAAAATAACGAATAACGAAATAGGTTCAATTGTGTAAAATTTGTAAGTATAATGCATCATTATCCTCTCATGATATAGCTTTAATAACAATTAATTTATATACATGCCCTTCAAACGAGACCTTGGTTCAGCTTCGATCTCAGTACCGTTGTGATCTCAACCAAATTACTAAAACCTGTAAAAGACAGCCAAAGCAATACAGTGTCACAACAACAGTAGATAGCAATACAAGTAGAAAAAAAAAAAAAAAAAAAAAAAAAAAAACAAAACAAACATTCTGGTCGTGCCATCATGGCTCCGGTTGGTGTATGATGAAGCCCCTTCCAGGCAAAAGCCACTCTAAAGTGCATTATCCGGCACTTCTCAAAGAGCATTACCATTTCACAGCAGTATACAAAGGGTACCTTAAATATGAACCAAGGCATAATATTACACTATTAGCCTTAATATACTTTTAAACCAGCGGTGGCCTTACACTGCAAAATCTATGCTTCAATTTATTTTCCTCTTTGGCTAAGTCCTGGCTAACATACAATGCAAGAAGTGAATCAACTGCACAAGACTGGAATTATTTCACATTCATTGCAGCAGCCATATTCCTTAGCTTCTGAGAGATTTCAGAAAATGATGGCCTCTGAGAAGGCTCAGAGGCCCAACAACTTTCCATCAAAGATTTCCATTCAGGATCACACCAAGTGGGAATTTGAGGACGCAATGTGTTGTTCACAATTCCTCCTGCAAATACGACAAAGAAACAGATTGCAGAACAAAATTAAATATTGTGTATACTTGGCTGGAATGGTTCAAATTGTGGATGACATACGATAATGAATGCCTAGAAAAATAGGCTGATTGAAAGCATGCAAGCAATTTAATTACAAATCTTAAGCATGCCAACAGGACTTTGTAAGAGATGTTGTCACATAATAAATCATGGACTAATGTCTGGATGGAGTCAGCAAGATGACTGTAGTCAAACAATGCAAAATTGCCAATAGAAAAGGATAAGGACAGCTTTCTTTTTCCTCCTAAGCATATACACATACAATTTAGAGTTTACATGTTAATCCGTGTAGTGTTAAACTTGTTACAACAGCAATGTATAACGTATCAAAATGGACAGTGGAAAGAAAATATAATAGTGACTACAAGTCTGAGATTATATTACTACCAGGTCAGAGAAACAAAACATGAAAACAAATTGCAAAGAATATAGTTGGTAAATAAGGTTAAGAGTGTCAAACCAGCTGAAATATTTTATAAATGCCAAGGGTAAGTAAATAGTCTTAAAAACTACAGAGCAATCTTTAAGAACAAATCAACATTCTTCAATTATTGTAACCCAAAAGCAATGACTGAAAAGTCCAGCAACAAATGGAAATCTACTTCGTAGTGTCAAGCAGTTGTATATATGAAGTGAGTCAAAAACAGAATTCAGCTAGAAGATATGAATCAAAATGCGATCCCATATGAGCTAGCATTAAACACAGATTATCTGCTGTAGCTAAGGTTATAAGTAACTTCTCGGAGATTGATGTTGTTTTATTAAATAAATGATGACAGTGACCTCACCTTTTGAACAAAATGGAGGGAATCATATTATGGTAAAATAAGCAGAATTTAAGCCTACAAATGATTGGTTCTTACCAATTATAGAAGCACAATGCATATCCGTATATGGCTCATCCCCCGTAAGCAGTTCCCACATAACAATTCCAAATGAGTAAACATCAATCTACAACATTGAAAATGACAACACATGAAATAACAAACTAAAGACTAATATACTAATCATTCTTCTGAGAAGACCAAAAACTTCTACATATGTGCCAAGTGTAGCATCACTTGCCTTTTCTGTTACCATGTTACTTTTCCCACTAAGAAGTTCAGGTGCCATCCAAGGCAAAGTTCCACGAACACCTCCAGACACTAAAGTGTGTTGTTTTACTTTCGATAATCCCAAATCGCCAATCTAAAGAACATGCACATAATGTGAGTTCCCAACACAAAGCATGCTTAGAAAAAGAGTAATGGAGCTGGAAACTAAGAGTCGAGAGGAGGTGACAGATCTGTATTTAAATCAGCCAACCTTACATACAGGCCGCTGTGGATCTCTCATATTTACTAAAAGATTTTCACACTTTAAGTCAAAATGTACTATATTTCTCCCGTGCAGATACTCCATTCCAAATGCAGCATCCATAGCAATGATCAATCTTTTACGACGATCAATTGTTCTGATCAATGATATAATGAAAAGATTTATCATATGATTGAGTGAAGAATGAGACCTTCAAATATAGAAATTGAGAAGAGAACAATAGAACAAATTAGAAATGTTGCTTCCTAGAAAATACACTAGATACCTGTCTTTTTTCTGCAAAAACTGTTTCAAAGATCCATTAACCATGAATTCAGTCACTGTTGCTAATGACCCATCAGGACCGTCACGCACAATACCATAGAAAGAAACAACATTTGGGTGATGCAATGAACCAAGTATCAAAGCCTCCTTCCAGAAATCTGCAATCTGTCACAGCAACAAAGAAAACCTTGTATTCATAGCAACAGATAATAATAATACACAGAATTAAATATTATTTCCGGAAGTATAATTTCTCTCCGGACAATTTCATTTCAATGACAGAAGTTCTAAAAAGTGAATAATATGTAATAACCATGATGACTACACCTATCATGCAGTCACTGTTTTTTTTCTCTCTGGGGCACTAATTTGCAGGAACCAGAATATCATCTAAAATGTCAGAACTAACAATATATCAACAAACCACAAACTGGGGAAGCAAGGCAGTGTTCTGTAATAGGTCAATAGCAACTGTAATAATCTAGATTGGAAGAGTGCTAGATCCTACCAAGCGTTCTCTTTCTGATGGTCTCCCAGCAAAACAGCTGGATTTTATTCTCTTTATCGCTACGTCAGACCCCTTCCACTTCCCATGAAAAACAGCCCCATAAGTTCCAGAACCCAATTCTCGAATCTCCTCTAGATCATCATTCTTTATTGTCTGTCCAAAGAACAATCATACAGTTTAAAGAAAACCACACGAAAGACCAAGACAAATAGTATGGGAAATAATGAGGATAAGCCAATGATGACTGTAGGATTTAAGAAATACATAAGATTGAAGCAAACAGACCTGCAATCCCTTGGAAATAGCTTCTGCCTCAGCCTTCGTTGGCTCAATTTTGGAATTGTTCAGATAATCGTTATCAGAATCCAATTCCCCATCTCCAGGAGTGTTCTATAACACAACAGTGCATTAAGAAGAGAAAACAGATAACTACAGAACAATTTCTCATTTTAGATATTTAACTCAGTTCTCACCACTCGCTCCAAATTGTTTGCAGCTGCTTCTTCGGCTATTGAACTATCCTTCTCAGGATCTCCACTTTCTTTAACATTGGCTTTCACCTCCTTAGCCTCCTCTAATGCAGCTCTTTTTACAGAAGCCATCAACTCAGGTATGAAACTCAAATGGCTAACAGAAAGCTTTGGAACTTCAGGAGTAGAATGATCATTGTCACTAGTTTTGACAACATCACCACTTACTTCAGTAAGCTTAGGGAAATTTGAATTTATCAACTCAGGAGATACCATTTCATAATTTTTATCGGAAAATTTGTTCTGACTTATACCCTGCATGTCAGAGTTCTCTAGCTTCTCCACAAGATTTACCTCCTTTTCTTCTCCAGGCAAACTTTCTCCCTCCAACCTCACAACTCCAGTAACGGGGTCTAAAGGAATAGCACAATTTAGCATATCAGGTGTGGGTTGAGTAGGGTCTGAAGGAAATGGAGGATGATTTTCCTGACCAAGTGTGTTTGGATTAAACTTCAAAGTGTGGCCATACGAATAGTCCGGAACAACTTTTCCATCGAAACCTAACATTTGCTGCGAGGAGTCAGCCCAAATATTTTGATTGTCTACTGTAAGGCCAAACCTTGGACTATCCTCATGCCTGAGAAATCCTGGGTTAACAGTACCATTCACTTGTGGAGCAGAATTGGACGCTTCGTAAGAGGGCGCGGCATGCATTGGGCTCTGAACATTTCTCCATACTGCAGGTCCAGGTACATGTCCATGAGACACCGGGTAAGGACTATCTCCTCCATAGGCATAAGGAGGATTCCCATAACGAACCCCACGCTCTTCTGGAGGAGCAACGTGTACATGGGGTGGAGCAGGCACAGGTCGGTCATGAAACACTTCATTTCCAATTTCAGGTCCAACTCGCTGATGAACATAATTTGAAGAGACATGATGGCCATCAACCATATTACCAGGACTAAGAGGCAAATTCATGCTGGGACCATCTACAATGTAGTGATCATTCAATTTCCCAGCTCCACAGACATGTGGTCTTGCTTCCTCAGTCCGACAATTCAAATGATGATGTGGAATCCATCCTCTTTCATGATTTGGAGTCTCATTATAAAGAGATGGAGGACCATTATTCTGTTCACTTGCGTGTATCTCATGGTGCAACTTTGCATCTGAATTCATTATGAAACTTTCTCTATGTGGAGGACACTCATTGCTTGGGTTCGCAACCTGGTGAATTCCATTCACCATGTTGGATTGCTCAAAATGTGGTTGGTTTCTCTGGAAATTCATCCGGCAATGCTCACAAATACTGTTTCCTTCGAGAACATTGGTTCCATGAAAGATGTTACCAGGAAAGCCAGACTTTTCACCAGATATAGCTCCACTTGGAAGCCACACAACATTCTCAGTATATTGTGTTTGGTGTTCATATGCAGGCTGATGATTCAATGGCTGTCGTGCATATTCTTCAGGCATTCTATCTAAACATTTTTCAGGTAAATCTGGATATGGAATACGGTACCGTGCAGAGGAAGGAGAAGATGGAAATTCTGGCATTGGTCTTGGATCAAGATGCCCATGATGCCTAGGAGAATAGTATGCAGGACTCCAAGGAGCTTCCATTTCGTTATACCTCTGAGTAATCGGTTGATGGTGTTGCCCTGATCCTATATGAGGTATCTTGAGGTGATGCAAGTTATATTGAGGTGCGGACATATCACAACTTCTCTGAAGGCCACCCTCGAGACTTATTGGGCTAAAAAACTGTTCAGCTATATGGATATCATCAACTGGATTAATAAAAGGGGACTCAGGATGCTGCTTCCTAAAGTCGGAACCATCATTTAAATTATTGAGAGCATCGACATACCTCCTCTCATTATCCCTTTCATCTCCCTCATAGTGTGAAGACCCATCTTGGTCCGGATGCGAAAACAGAAAAATCCTGAGCCTAGTGAAACCATCACCAGAGCCCAGCTTATCATACTCTTCCATCATATTAGTCACATCATCATCGTTCACAACCGATACAAGTGCGTCAAGATCTTCATCAGGTTGCTGGTACTTGAGCACTGCTGCCCCTTCATAAAGGTCCCTCATCTTGTTCATCAACTCCTCATACTGAATATCTCGTGGAACACTCACAATTCGTGTCTCTCCACCCACATACCGGAGCTTCCCATCTTGTGGGCGAGGCAATATACTACCCGAAAAGCTACATAGAAATTTAACACGTGGGCTCTCCTCATTCCAATTAGGGCTCGAAACAGCGGTGGAATTAGAACCAAAGTGAGGGGTAGCGGAAGGGCTATCCATCAAGTACACAGCTTGATTAGGGTGTTGCTGATCAATTGGGTTCTCAGACTCGCTCAAGCACGCAATTCCTTTATTACACATGAGTAACACTCACACCATATATATTTCAAATTTTGAAGATTTGAGCCGATAATTATAAGCATGTTCTTCAACTTCACTAACCGAAATTGAGAAATCCTCCATTTATAACAACTCCATCAAAACCACACAAAACCATCATATTTCCGAACACCAATCACGGCCACCATCGCAACAATCGCCAAAACCAAAAAAATAAGATCAAAACAACCAAATTTCATCCAACAGCCAATCAAAATCACACCACCACACCCCAAAAGTCCCAAACTTTATCAAACTAGATCCAAACTGAATACCCAGATCAACAATTTCCCACAGAAACAAGAATTGGGTACCTGAAAATGGGGAAACTGGGCAATCCCAGATGCTAAAACTCAATACCCAATTGAAAACAGAGCCCCAAGGAATCTTCTGTGCCACTTAGACGCGTCTTCAGCCCCCTCTGCCTTAGTTGCGAGCCTACGATCAAGCAGAGCAAAGAGAGTTGGAGAGGCGTGGAAAGTAAGAGTAATTTAGGCTCTGTGAATGAGGTGAAGAAGATGATGGTGATGATGAAAGGGGAAGGAGATGAAGGTGAAGATGAAGGACCGCCATAGGCGTAGTGGCTTGGTTCGCTTGGCTTTGGGTCGCGTGATTCCAAGATGCGATGCCTGCTTGCCAGGTAGCGTGCCACGTGGCACCACCTGATTTTCGCGTCCTCCTCTAGCATCTTATTTATCTCCTCAGGAATTTGGGATATGCCTTGAGTTGAGCCTACATCACGTGCGCTGCAACCTGCGACGTTGATTTTTCCCTTCCTCATTGCGTTGTGATTTTTATTTTTTAGTTTTAAATGGCTGTTCTCTTTTAGTACAATCCACGCTCAAAACTATAACTTAAGGAAGATTTTTCACATACATTATCAACCTGTCATGAGATCCGAATATGAGACCATTATTCTGCAATTTAAAGACTTTTTTAACTGGATTAAACCAACGAAAGGCTTTTTAAATTTCTAATATTGTAAAGAAAAATCTTCTACATTTCAAATGTTCCCATCCATTGATGTAAAAAGATTTTTATATCATGGAAGTGAAGTATTTGTTTGTTTCTTTGAGAAAAAAGGGAATTTCATTCACAACCCAAAAGATTTTTGTACGATTACCCAATTGATATAATATCATACTACTGATAAGAAAAAGATTTTTATACAAGAAGGTAAAAAATATAAATTATGTATTCCTCGCATTAAATAAGTTATGAGAAATCAAAAGTTACCAACTAATTGAAAATCCTTGCCTTTTTTCTATTTTCTTTGCACCCTTAACAAGTTAGATTATTGTTCTTATTTTATGTTAAATTCTTTAAACTTTGTACTCATTTGGGATTGCTTCAATAAGAAGCAATTGTACTAAGGCCCAGTTTGGGATTGCTGTCACTTTTAAAAAAAATTACTTCTCCTGTGCTTTGAAAATAATTAGTTGTAAAGTAAAGCAGCTCCGTGTTTGGTAAACAATATTTTTAAAGTGCTGTTAGTACAAAAAGCAGTGTCAAAATCGTTTGGTAAGTTTTAATATAAAATTGTTGTAACTGTGAATAATGACTAAAATAGACATGATGTTAAAAGTGCTATGTAGTAATCATGTGGTAGTAGTGGTAGTGATAGAATGGAGGTGGTGGTGGTAGGGATGGCGCTTGTGGAGGTGGTGGTGATGACAACATGGTGGTGGTGGTTGTGGAGGTGGTGGTGGATGTGGAGGTTTTGAAGGAGGTGGTGGTTGTGGTGGTGGTGATGGTGGTGGTGGAGGTGAAGGTGGAGTTGGTGGTGGTGGTTGTGGTGGAGGTGGAAGTGAAGGTGGAGTTGGTGGTGGTGGTGGTGGTGGTGGAGTTAGTGGTGGTGGAGGAGGAGGTGGTGGTGGTGGTGGCGGTGGCGATGGCGGTGGTTGTGGAGGTAGTGAATGTGGTTGTGTAAGTGGTGGAGTTGGATGTGGAAGTGGAGATGGTGTTATTTTTTAAAATAAATGATGGTATTTTGGGAATTAAAAAAATTCATTAAAGGTTCATCTCTGCTTCTTTTGAAAGCAGCTTTGAAAAGCAAAGCATAGCCTGCTTTTAAAAGCTGCTGTCAAAAGGCCACTGCTTTTAAAATAATCGAGATATTTTATTTTTACCAAACACCTAAAACTGCTTAACTTTAAAATGAAGCAGGTTTTTGGCCAAAAAAAAGCAATCCCAAACGGGGCCTAAGACCCAAAAAAAATGGTGTGATGCCGCATAGGGCTTAGGCTAGATTTGGGCTGGGTTTTTAGGGCTCAGGCTAGGTTTGGGTTGGGCTTTTAGGGCTTATGCATTCTTTCATACTAAGCTGTGTTAGGCATGGGTTTCATTACTTCGGCCAAATCCAGCCCACACGGGCCGGATTATTTGAGCTTGACCAAACTGGGTTGGGCTAGGCCTTATCAATGAATTTTTTAATCTATATATACAAAGCGAAAGGCAGAGAATGTTGAAACATTCAAAATACCATAAAATACCCTTGATTAATGCAAACATTAAGAACTTGAAATTATTAATTAAATGATGATAATATGGTAAATTTACATTTTTTCATATTAAAAGAAAAATCAGATAATGGGTCCTATTTTTATGGAACACAACTATCCATTATCTTTTTTAATTCTAAAATAATTTTAAAAATTTTTAAAAAAAAACCTCTTGCAGACGCAGCATGCAGAGAGGCTAGTTACAAAGAAAATTAGAGGGCCACATTGGATGTTGGTTGTATGCATCACTTGCCACATAATACGGTATTCAAATGTGATACAAAAATGTGGTCTTTTTAGCATTATACTCACAACATACCTTTTTTTAAATTTAAACACAAGAAAAAAATTCCAACCATTATCTAGCCAACAACCCAAAAATCAGATTGGGTGGAATTGGCATATTTAACCAGCTTTGTATTCAATTGGGTTTTTAATGAATTTTAAAGAAGTTTAAATATCTAAGGGTATTCTATGGCTTCAGATTCTTTGTCCATGTTTTTGTCTATCCCTCCCTATTCATGCCTTAATTTTTTGGCACCTGACATCCCACTTAACCCCATTTTAACTCTGTTATTTGTGCAAAGGACCCAATATGGCCAAAATGCACAGTTTCTTAGCTGTTAAAGTTTGTCAGGTTAAATCCTCACTGTTGGTGACTAAATTCCAAAGAAATTGATTACCTGAAAAGCTGGAAAGTACTAAAGTTTGGTTTGAACGACTCCCCACCTCTCTTGTGCACATTCTTTGCAAGGATGGACTCCCCTGTCCTCACCATGCTTAATTTGGCTTTTGACTGGTCTTGAATCGTTTTGACATCCTTGTGGTTGGATTGTCTATCCTGGCGTTTCTTTCTTGATCAGTTTAAATGTATTGTTTGCTTTATTTTGACTCTCCATGCATTGTCTGTTCCTTGCATGGTCAGCTTTATTTTCTCTATATGGGCCTTTTTCTTTGGGGCTTCTTATGCTTGAATAAAAAAAAAAAAAAAAAAAAAAAAAAAAAAAAAAAAAGAAGAAAGTAAAGTCATGCTTGCTTTAGTTAAAAGTCACGGCTATTTATTGTAAATCGCCGGATTTTTTTTCTACTACCTTGATATTTGGATATTTACGGTACCAACTTTGGAAGAATCTAGGAATTATTGATCACTTCAGTTCAATGTTTTGCAAAAGGAACGATCAAGAGGCATTCTGAAAAATTGATGAGCAGATGACAAAAAATGATCAATGCATTATCTGACAGAACTTTTTCCACTTGTGCATTAATGAAAGATTAGTCCAAAAATTGGAAATATCTAGTATTATTCAATCATCACATTTTCTCCTATAAATACAAGAATGCCTAGACCGGAAAGAAGACACCCAACCAACCAACCAATCAAGCGAACGAAAACTCAACAATCAATCTCAATTGATCAAAAGAAATCAGAGATCACACGATCTTACGACTACCAAAAGCAAGCAAGCAATCTTCCTTAAGAAGCAATCCAACTCAAGAAGAAGTCCAGAACACCAAGAAAAATCAAGATTTCCATCGCAATCCAGATATGGTAAATCAGACAAAATTCAAAAGAGATTAACTTCTCTTACAAATTTGGTTCAGAAAATTAAATAGATCAAGAAGAAGTCAGGTATTTCATCATTTGAAAACCTCAACAAAACTTTTCAAAGACATCTTAGTGTCTTAAAATTGTCTAGATAGCATCCAGATAACTCAAAATCAACCAAATCAGGTATCCGCCTGCAGTTTTGCTCACCTTGCCAGTCTCCACATGACTCAACCTATTTATAGCTCTGCCAATCTCAACATTGGTATCGATTTTCAGCTAATCTCTATTAAGCTGAAGGTGCTAACGAGCAATTCTAGTCCAGCCAAAAAAAAATTATTTTTTTTATTTTTTCTCCCTCCTTTTTTTTTTTTTTTTTTTTTTTTTTTGTTTTTTTTTTTCGTTCATAGGGATGAGGAAAGGAGTATTACATTGGGTGCCTCACGACATTGAGATCGATCTGTTGCAATTCCTTGACCTTAACCCTACAAGGAAAATGTGATATTGGAAGTCTCTCTTTTTTCGATGGAGTATTTGGAAATCTCTTTAAATCAATTTCCACACTCTTTTTTTTGCTTGCAATTAGATAAGTTCTCCAAAATTACGATGTATCATCATATTGGTTTTGTAAGACAGGCAGGAGTCATTTTTGTATGTTGTTCCATCCGAATATGTGGAAATATTTTATTTTTAATTTAAAAAAGCACTGCAGTAAGTTGAAGATCCCATCAACCAGAATAACACATGTAATCAAAATGTAAAACTTTGTCCTAGGCCAAAACTTATACATTACAATTTATGCTTTGTGGAACTGTTTAATGAGCTGCTAAGTTTGCTTCAAATTGTACAGATCTGCTTGTTTTAAATATTAAAAAATAATTTTCTTTTAAAGCTAAGAGACTTAATTATGTTAATTATGGTGGTCGTCGACTCGATGTAAAGGTTATTATGTTAAATAAATGTTGGAATCAATGTCCAAAAAAAATCTTGTTGGAATTTTGCTATCGACAATTGATTAACATCAACAGGTTATTATGGATTATATAAGGCACAAAGCACTTTGTGAAAGTAAATGGCTGTCGTATTATTATTTCAAATATGAACGACAAAGTGAGAAACAACTTGGCAAAATGAGCCTATACATATTCTTTCTGTACTAATTTTCAATTTTTGGGCCCTGCTTCACCTGTACATTCCTTTGGCTTTTGAAAAACTTCCTTAATGAGTTGCTCAAGTCATTGCTTTACATAAAAAAATATGTTTTGTTCAAACATGTAACTTCACAAAGGCCAAGCAGTCTTCGCTTCTGATACAGAGGGCCCCCAGAGACAGAAATGAAGCAATTGAGCCAGAGGACCATCCTACTGCCACCAGTTTGACACAAAGAACCTACGCCAAGGCTTCAGCCATTAGCGAACGATGAGATAGCTGCTGCTCATAAAGTTCACGGAAAATGCGGTACTTGGCATCATGGTACTTCTTCACCTTAGGGTCTTTGGATGGATGGATGACCTACCACATGCAGGAAAAAATATATATATAATGCATAAAGTCCACGTCGAAAAATTAATAATAATAATAATAATAATATATGAATGATTGGTGATAGGGTAACCACCATTGGCACCTCCAAGACCAGTTCAATCTTTGTGACTCAAAAACCTACTACTTTTCGTTAATTATTTTTCCAATATAAACCCTTATACTAAACCTTGGCAAACATTCCTAAATGATGAACTAATCTAGGGGTTTTTGTACCCTGTGTATCAAAACCTTGGAAATTTCAGAAGAAAAAACGAAAAGCAAAGAAAAAGAACCACACTTAGCCCTATGCCTCAGAGTAGGCACGGAAACAACTAGCTGCAAGCTCTGCCTTGGAAAATGTTGCGAGGTTTCAATTCAGACCTAATATTGTCCCACAGTGAAAAAACTCTCTATAAATTAATAAAATGATTTCAAAAAACCATTATTAGTACCTGACCCGCTGCATTTAGGGCCTTCATTGCCTCATGCAGACTACAATATTTCCTTACAGCAACAGCACCAAGAATGGCAGCACCCAAGAGCACAGGCTCACTTTCTCGTGGAAGAATTATAGGGCAACCTGAATGCATCACAGACAGTAGGTCCAAGGTTTATGTACATGCTTAAACAAAGGCTTTGACTTGTGTATTAAAAGGATAATTATTATCATTAAGTTTCATTTGGCCAAACCACATCCACAGTAGATACATCAACCATATATTCATTTTTTTTTCGTAAAATCTTTAGCATACAGAGCCAGTTCAAATAAAAGAGAAGCATGATACAATAAATCTTAAAATGATGATAATAAAAGTTCATTCTGAAGAAAAAAGTTTTTTTTATAAAAGAACAATGTAAAGACAAATAAAAAGCATGTTACAAACATAAAGGAGGGGCAGCTGATGTGTATGTTAGAGAGAGAGAGAGAGAGAGAACCGATTATATCTGCATGTTCTTGAATGAATAGCGCATTCTTAACAAGGCCTCCACATGCTAGTATTGTGTCAATCTGCAAAGGAAGAAACGGATACTCAAAAAAGGTTACAGGTTTTAGGTTATTTCAGAGTTCAATGACTACTCTTTTAAATTCGTAGCCTCCACTCCATTACACTTCGAGAAGTTCTATCATTTCCCTTTCTCTAGTAACATTTGCATGGCTCCTTTCTGTTTTTGAGTTTGGTACCATGGCAGGCTGACGTCCAAACTGGTACAGCACAAATCAAGAGAGAGCCTACTGGAAGCTAAGGTATCACCAACCAAACTTTATTCTCGATAGACACCAAAACACCATCACTTCTAGAGTTTTTATTAGCGCAATTGATGTCTACTTTCATATTACCAAGCATACCAGTTACAAATAGTCATAGGTATGTGATCCCTTTCTCCAAGGCAGCTCTCTAAAGCATTGAGGCCATTTCAGGTACTCCGTTTGAAATATATTCTAATAACTTTCTCTTTTATACGACAACCTATAAATATTACATGTCATAAATAAATAGTTCAAAGTCAAAATTATATAAATCATATCCTTCATTATATGATTAATTACAATTTTAAAAAACAAATTAAGGGAAAATTGGATGCGTATGTAAAATAAGATTACCATTAGTTATGAAAGTAACATACACTATGGGTTCAAGACGAGTTAAAGTGATACTTCTGAATGAGGGGAAGACTGTAATTACATTAAAGAATATTATAAGTTTAATAAGAAAAGCCCTTTTCTGAACTTATCTATTTAAAAGTGATGCATACAAAATAAGAGAATTGAGAAGCATGCATTCTTACTTCGTGACCATGGGCATTGCAGTGCTCTACAATGTGACGCGTACCATATGCAATACCTTGTACTGTGGCAAGGTACTGAAGAGCCAACTGCTTCTCACTTGTATCAAGTGTTAGGCCACACAACATACCTTTTGCTTTTGGGTCTGCAATTGGCGACCTGGGCCATCACAAACATAGCAGCTTAACTTTCAGCAGAAATGTGTCACACTACGAAAAGTGAAATCAAGATTTCAACGTATAAAGATATACCTGTTCCCGTGAAAATCAGGAAGAACATGCATATCTTCAGTCAAAGAAGCAAGGAATGGACGCTTCAGATCAAGCATCATTGTTTCCAATATCTTGTTCAGAAGTTCAAACAAAGAAATACCTAGGGAGAGACAGAGACAGTAGCTTAATTTTCCCATGAATGGCATTCAACTCATTTATAGCAGCTATTGGCATAAAAAAGTTGAGCAATGGATCTCACGTTGAGAAGCAGCACGATTTGCAAGATGAGGAGAAGCGACATGGTTTTCTACTATGTAATCCAATAATGCACCAGTAGCACTCTGGCCACCTTCTGTGAGCCAATGTTCGGGTACCATAGCTGAAAATGTTGAAGAGAAAAAGAGTAATTAAAGTAAGTGTGCCATTTACAATGACAAAACAACTGAAAAATTCTCCCCATAAGGATAGAAGGTTTTGGGTGTTAAAAAATGTAGCAATCACATGATAGAATTGATATTAAACTCACACAGAAAAAGATCTATAAATTTCCATACCTGACCAGTATGGACCCCAGACCCCTGGAATAAAAAGCTTGTTCTGTGATATGGCCATATGGCAAGTAGAAGTTCCACAGACTAACACCATACGACGGCATAGAGCTTCCTTATCAGACTCTGAACATATAGCAGTTATTTAGAAGAATGCATCACCTTTAGGCAAAGAAACTAAATTAGAACAACTATAAGGAAAACAAATAGGCCTTGTCAACCTTTAGGCTCAGAATCAGACAAAGGCACACTTTCCATTACCCCCACACCACCGGCATGAGCATCAATTAGGGACGTTCCAACAGGAATCCCTGCTACAAGACCTAATTCCTGAAATTCAAATTACTTCAAGTATTAAAAAACTAACCACAGAATAGCTGTCAAAAAATTATCATGGTGAATCACCCTCCAAAGCCCACCAAAAAGGGTAAGTGCTCATATTCTAGCAACTAAAATTGTATGCTTAGTTAATGGACCTCAAGGGAGCGCCACTTGAAATCAATGTGAAATCTTCAGTACAAAATATCTTGCCTTCGCAGCAGTTGATGTGAGACCAGAACCCAGAGGATGGCCAGGGAAGGCTACACTTCGTCCTGTTTTCATCTCAAGTTACTAACTGAAGCCAAAAGTCCCAAATGGTAGCACAAGAAATTAAATACTCAATTTGACTTGTATGTTTAAGCAGACTAAAACTATTTTCAGATAAAGACATAGTTGAGTAGATATACATATATAGAGAACTTAGATCTACAAGCATTTACCTATCTTAGCATGATGCCCATCTACAAGATCACTCAATCCAATCTCCTCCCAGAAATCATCATCCCATCCACAAGCTTCCATATCTCGAGAATCTTTCTCATTGTTTTGATGCATGTGTGCATGACCAAGATATGTCCACTTGCAGACTGTGGTACACAGACTCCGTGTATCATCTCCTGTGGCCCTAAAGTTGTGCAAAAATATAAGATTTATCAATAAATTCACGTCAAACTTGATTAGCACCGCCTGGAGTTTTGAAAAGGTTCACATATCAAATGACTGGCTGGCAGATCCAAGTACCTGTATGATAACCAATCACTCAAGTCCATCCACCTGAAGACCATTGACCAAGAGTCGGGCAGATTTTCTTTCACCCATAGAAGCTGCAAAAGAAAGCCTTAATTTGACAGAAAAAAGAACCCATAGAAAAAATAAATAAATAATTTAGTACAAAAGTTCATGTGCAAAAGGAAATAAAATAAACTAGTATGTTCACTACTAATCTGTAAAGGTACGTCTATAACTCTATAGCCCTCCTATATAGATTTTTGATACACGTGAATATGATTGAGGCACCTATGATGTAAGATAGTGGCAGTGAAAGTGGAATATGGTTAAAGAAATAACTCATTAAGGAATCGTATAACTGTGTAACACAGAATACTATGCTATGACCGGACTAGCTGTGTAAGTACCTTTGGAGGCTGCATCTCAGGGGAAAGAGCTCCACCACAGTACTGCAATACAGTTGAGTTACGTGAATTGATCCTTTCAGCTTGTTCTACAGCTCTATGGTCCATCCATACTATTATGTTCCTTCTTGAATCGCCACTCCAAGAAACCGTAACAGGAGAGCCTTCGGCGTCCACTGCAACTGCAAAGGAAAACCATCTGGTCCTGATTAATGATTGTACATAGTTTCCGTCTTTTCTATAGTGCATAACATATAATAAGCACTCAAGCAGCTTAAGTAACCGAACATCATGTTAAAACATAAGCAGAAAGTTACCCACCAAGCGAACAAGTAGCCGCAAACCCCATACCCTTCACTTCTTCCTTGGAAACTTCTGCGAGGGAGCACGCTGCTTTCACAGCTGCACTTATCGCATGCCAAATATCTGTAGAAGATTGCTAATTCGGGGAGGAAATAAAAAGTTAGAAGCAATCATTTTGCTTTCCCTGACACTTGCAATGCCCTCTACATAGACTAGCTATAGCGAAAGCACTATTATGTGTCTATTTAGTTTCCAATATACCATGTAGTGATCAAATTCACCTCTTTTCAAGCCTTACCTCAACGCAATCACCGTCTTTCCAAATCTGTATCGGGCTGCTCGAAGAACCCAGAAGCTTCCCATTTTCATCAAACAGCCCTGCATCCATCACCAATTTAGATTCAGGACTTCACACAACCCAACAACAATTACTGCCGAAGCAAAATTCGCCGCTAAATCGATACAATTATAGTTGTCAAAAGCTTCTTCCTATCTGATATAACTTCAATTAAATATGTCATTGCCAACAACAAATATATTCGAATTTCTTATTTTCTGCGTTAGATAAAATGGAGGGAAAGAGGAGGAGAGAGGGAACCTGCGCGGGCGCTGCCGGTGCCGACGTCGATGCCGAGGAAGACGGAGCGGGCGGTGGCTGGGACGGCGGAGGTGGTCATCTCGAGAGAGACTGAACGAGGTTGATATGGATGTTGAGATTTTTGCAGTGAATGTTGCTGGGCAAGTAGTGGTGCTGAATCTGACCAGCCTCTTCTTTTACCGGACATTTTTTTTTCTTCCTTTTCTTCTCTCTTTCGCTTTCTCTGTTTTTTAATTTTGTTTCAGTTTCAGATTTTTGATAATATGATGATGATTAATGGACTAATCACTCTCCCTTAACCCTTTTTTTGTTTTTTTTTTTAACTTCTATTTTATATTTTTGCATCTCTTTGATTCTTGTGGTGGGATAAAAAATATAATAATATTTGTTTTTAATGAATTACAAATAAAAGGTCAAATTAGAAGAGAGAAAAAAATTGGTCAGAGTCAAATTAGAATTTTAGTCCTTATAATTAGGGCTGGTTTTCCCTTTGATCCTAGTATGCTTGTAGTTATCCCATTAAAAAGTTGTGTGAGCTTGTTGGAACATGTCTTTCATTTTCTTGTTTATTTTTTAGGTACAAACGTCAATTTTGGTCCTTATGGTTTATCACTTTTATCATTAAGATTCATTTGGTTTCAATTTGATCATTTTTGCTATTATGTTTTTCAATTTAAGCAATTTAAGGACAATCTCCAATTTAACTTGCCCCTCCCCTCCCATATCTATGTCGCCCCTACCAACCCCACCACCCAAGCCGCTATGTCATTCACCATATGCCTCACATCCCCCTTTTCCCTTTTCATAATGTCAAATCCATGAAAGCAGCAGGTGCATTGGCTAAACCAATGGGCATGACAAGAAACTCATAATGCTCATACCTTGTTCTAAATGTTGTTTTAGGGATATCCTCATCCTTCACTCGCAACTAGTGATAACCTTATCTCAAATCAATCTTAGAAAACACAGTTGCCTCTCTAAGTCAATCAAACAATCATCAATCCTTGACAATAGATACTTATTCTTAATTCTCACCTTATTAAGTTATCGATAATCCACACATAACCGAAGTGTATCATCCTTCTTCTTGACAAATAAAACAGGTGCACCTCAAATCTTGCTTAACTAATTTCTCAATCTAAATCTTCAACTCTTTTAGTTTAGTTGGTGTCTTTGATATAGGTGATGTACCTGGAATCACATCAATACCAAACTCCACTACCCTCCTTAAAGGTAACCCCGGAATATCCTAGAATACATCTGCATATTCACATACCTTCGGGACTTCCGGAATCACAAACCTATGTTCCATACTCTCAAGTAGAGCTAGGAACCCGACTCTCATTGCTACATCATTCTTAATGCATCTATAATGAAAGATTGGTTGTTGTGGAACATGAAATGATACTTTCATCTCATAAAATCAATCACAACATGATTGAGTTGTAACCAATTAACATCGAGTATCACATCAAAAGTATTGTTTGCAAGCACAATCAAAACAACAAAGAACTCCTTATTTCCAATCAACAAAGGAAAAGACTTACACACAGCGGCAGATCCAGGAATTTTTCAACGGAGGTGCAATTCTTAAAAGCTAAAAGCTCCACAAAAAAATAAAAAATAAAAAATATGCATCCGACTTACTTTGTATTAGCGTACTCAAGAAGAAAAAAAAACACATGACTCTTGTGATGCACACACACTTTGAGTGATGTTAAATTGGTTTTTTATAAAGAGAATTTTCAATCCCACTTAAATAAGGAATTTCCAAAACCCAATTGAATAGGAGAAGTTTCAATTAAAACCTAGGTAGGAATTATATAAGCCCCTTAGAATAGAAGCCCACGAATGCCCAGCAGTTTCCCCTTTTTTTATCTTTTATCTTTTTTTTAAAAACCCTTATTTAAATTGGCTTATCCATGACCATAAACAAATGGCCCACGAATGGCCATGTTTGTTTTATTTAAACCCTTATCCACGAATGGCCCACGAATGGCTAGGTTTTATTTTTTTTAAAGTAGCGCCTGGTCCAAAACGACGTCGTTTTGGCCAGGCAGTTTAAAAAAAAAGAGAAGTCGCGCGCTGCACACAGCGCGCAGCAGCACAGCAGCCCTTCATTTGCACATTTCATCGAACACTTTCCGTGCATGAGCAGAGGTGCAACTTCAGCAGCTTCTATGGAGTTTTCCAACGACATGAGGTGCAGGTGCACCTCCTTGCGCATGCACAGGTCTGCCACTGCTTACACACCAATTCAAGCTTGGCAATTATACTCATATGAAATTAAATATAAAAAAAAGAATGCATTTAATGCTATATTGTAAATCTAAACTATTAATTTGGATAAAATGATCATAAAAAATGTGCATTTAATGCTAACTCATTTTCCTAAAGTTTCCCATGAGAAAGGAAAATGAAACCCAAGATGAGAGGAGGGTTACATTTTCCCCATTATTTTCCCATGCGCCAAGCAACTATTTCCCACAATTAAACCTACCAAATATGAGGAAACAATTGATTTCACATCTATAAGCATGCTTTCGCATGAATCAAAAGCAAACTTCTTTGTGCTAGGTTTTCCCTCCCTTGCATTTTGCAAGGTTCTTGTCTTCTTCCTAGTTGAGCGAAGGCTTTCATGTCGGCGCTTTTTGGCCGAATCTTTATTCGACACTTGTTAATTTTTGAGCCAACAACTTTCAGTTTTAGTGTTAGTTTACCTACGACACCTACATCTTTAGATCCATTAATGAAGAGAAATTTGTTGTGAATTTGCATTTCATGTGGAAAACGAAATTGATTATGGTCAATTCCAGTTTTTTCTTCTTTTTGTTGTTGTTCAAAGAAATGCGTAAAATGTGCGTGGAAATTGTGTTTGCACAAATTTATCGAGGAAAATTCTGATTATTTTCCCCTTTGGCCCTTGTTTTGGCATTATTGCGTCCTTTGGGTAAATACTGTAGGTTCAGGTTGAAACGAATAACGCGTTTTATATCTAACTCCCACCAACATCCTTTTCCCTCCTTAATTAAACCCTCGCAAACCCCCAACCAACACTCTCTCTCTTCTCCACCCCACACACACCCCACATTCCACCACCATCACCATGCTTACCCTCACCTCTCTCCTCCTCCGCCCCACCCGCCACCAACTCCACCACCGCCACGTCATCAAACACCTCTCAACCACCGCCGGCGCCGGCGCCACCAATCCTTCCCCGCCTCTCACCGTCCCTCTCTCTCACCCCATCTACCTCATTTGGTCCTCCAATACCTCCCTCGGAAAAACCCTAGTCTCCGCCGGCCTCGCCGCCTCCTCTCTCCTCTCCCGCCACCGGCGCCGCTCCTTCCTCTACCTCAAGCCCATCCAAACCGGCTACCCCGCCGACTCCGATTCCCATTTCGTCTTCTCCAAGCTCACCTCTCTTGTCCGCCGCTCCCCTCACCTCTCTCTCCTCGCCTCCAATCACGTCCTCAAGGCCTCGGTCTCGGCCGCCAGCTCCATCTCAGCCCCCCAAGCTCCAAAAAATTTCGACAAGGGCATGCGCGATTTGGACTGGTGTGAGGAGAGGAGGGTTGTTGGGGACAATTCTGAAACCGGTCCGATTTCGGAGCTGCTTTGTAAGACAATGTACGCGTGGGGAGACCCCGTGTCCCCGCACTTGGCGGCTGAGAGGGAAAGCGGGGCGGTGGAGGACTCGGCCTTGCTCAAAATGCTGCAGAGGTGTTTGCAGATTGGGGTTGGGAAGGAGAAAGCGGACTCTTTTTGCGTGGTTGAGACGGCTGGCGGGGTTGCCAGTCCAGGGCCTTCTGGGTCGCTTCAATGTGACTTGTACAGGTACTTCAAATTCGTAGTTTGGTTGTTTATAATACTTTCTTTGAGTATCCCTGCTCTTGCTATTACTAGTCAAACAAATTTCTAAACGTGAGAAGTTAGTATATGTGAGCAGGCCTTTCCGTTTACCAGCTATTCTTGTCGGAGATGGACGGTTAGGTGGTATTTCTGGAACCATTTCAGCTTATGAAAGTTTGAAAATTCGAGGTTATGATGTTGTTGCTGTTGTATTTGAGGATCACGGCCTTGTAAATGAGGTGCCTTTAGCATCATACTTTCGAAACAGGTAATTTGGATTGCTCTTATTAATAGTGGTTATATACTATATGTAACTATATCTGGACAAATATGTGTAAACATTGCTTATGTATTTGGATTTCACTGTCTTTGACCTGATATGATAATTATGCTTTTGTTGTATGACGTGTTTAATATTTCCTTCTAGTCCTGCAAAATCTATTTATACTAACTGTTATCATTTTGTTGTTTAGTGTTCCAGTGCTTGTACTGCCACCTATTCCACAAGACTTGTCAGATGACCTTATGGAATGGTATGATGATGCTCATAATGTATTTGATTCATTGATGGAAATAATGCTGTCAGCTTACACTGAAAGAATCAAGAGATTGCATGACATGCCAAGGAGGGCCACAGATGTCTTCTGGTGGCCATTTACTCAGCACACATTTGTATCAGAAGGAGATGTTACAGTGATTGATTCACGCTGCGGTGAAAATTTTTCAGTCTTCAAGGTTTGTGCCAGATAGCATATGTGGCTTCACTAATTAAATGATGCCCCCTGGACCTACCTCCAACCTAGAGTAGCTAGGTGGGGAAGTAAATAAATCCTTGGATTGATCTCTGATAATAGGTTGGATCGTACCAATCCATTTGATTCTATTTATTCCAAGGCAAGGAAACATTTGTTTCTTTCATATCTTGGACCTAAGGGAATCCTATGATATGTTGGGAATCTTTTATGATAATCAAGCATTCGGAAAAGTACACGTAAGACCTGTTGCTCATGCAATTTGGGATGGGATCCTTGGGGTGGAGGGAGGGTACAGGGCGGATGATTTCAAAGCAGACTCCCCATTCATTAAATTGAGAAGATCACTGTTTTTATACCGCATACCCTACTATTTTTTTAAATATGTTTTCCCGTTCACTAGTAGTATGGGGAAGAAGTGGACTCTAGAAATACTACATTTCTGTCATGAAATTTTTTTTGCTCTCTCTTTTAAACAAATGTTTAATGAAAGAAAGGAATATGTATTGGTTCCCTATACTGCATTTGTTTTTGTAGTTCTAGTTGTATAAAGAACTTATTTGCACTTCTTCCAAGTGATACATATTCTGTTGTTGACCGTTTCATAGAATGCCTAGCTAACTTTGTTTCATTTAATTTTAGGCTCAGAATGATGATGTCATAACTCAACAATTTGATGCATGTGCCAGTTGGTGGACTCAAGGACCTGATGCTACTTTACAGGTCATCTTTATAAATATCTTTCTGTTAATTGCTTGCTCTGATACTTGATTTCAATCTATTGATTGACGGTTTGCAAAGCCATAATGCTGCTTTATAATCTTTATATTTTGCAATCTCCTTGGTCATGTTATTCCTGAATGGATGCCTATGGTCTCATGTATCCTGTATGTTATGTCTTATAATGTTGCCCGTTCGCATTGTTGTTTTATGCATGCACTCACTTTATGCTTAGACTATGCAAAATGTATGAGCATGCTTATAGACTTTTCAGTAGAGAGCATGGAGTTGAATCTTTTGAGCTGATCTGATACCCTCTCATTGAGAGCAAAGTTTGTGCTGTTAATTTTTGGCTTCCGTATGGACAGTCAAGACAAGGACTGTTCCCCTAGTTCACTGTTCAATTTTTCTTGGATTCTTTTAGTTTCTTTTTTTAGTTTTGGAAGGTATCTTTTTTGCCTGCACAGGTTGTGCCCCCTTGGTCAATGATTTTATTTATTTGACATATAAAAGAACAATATGGAATGTCTAAATTTTTTAATGTGGTTTTTGTTTAGGTGGTTTCAGACTGAACTTGCAAGGGATATGGGTTATGCAACTGCAAGATTTGGGCATGTAATGTTTCCCGAGAATGTTTATGAGCCAGCCTTGGAATGTGCTGAACTTTTGCTTGAAGGTGTTGGAAAAGGTTGGTATTATGTAACTTGTATTCCTTTTATTCACTTTTCTTGTATGCTACTTTCTGTGGTTGAAAACACACTTATATTAGTTACAGTTTTTCAATGCTTTAACACGTGGCTAATGAATCTTTTATTTGGGTATTTGACTAACTCTGTGATGCCATAGGCCAAAGGCAACCTATGGTACATGTAGAATCCAAAGGGTAGTAATGTATTTCAAAATATCGTAAATTTGTCACATATATTCAAATGTTTTTCCTTGGTCTTTAACCATCTGCTTATATGTGGCTGATGTCAATTGACGCAGGTTGGGCTTCTCGAACATATTTTTCAGATAATGGATCTACAGCAATTGAGATTGCATTGAAAATGGCATTCCGTAAATTCTCTTATGATCGTGGAATTCTTTTAGATCATCTCAAGGAAAATACAGCTGAGAGATATCCTGAGCTTGTGGTAGGCCTCATTAATTCTTCATCACCATTAGTTTAATTAACAAGAGAAAAACTGTTTCACTTCCTTCTTTTGTACATAATCATTGTCATTATGAAATTCAACAAGTAGTTTTCTCTGCTCCCTGAAACCAATAAAGAAAAAGTTCTGTTGGTTAAAAAATTCCTAAGCCTCCGGCTTTTGTGGATCAACTGAATTGCCATGAGTAAATGAAATTTTGTCGGAAAATATTCCTCAATAGTTGAGATGACAAATGATACTGAAAGCACACGCTATTTTGGCATTTGTACGTTAACTAAGTATCTTCAGCATTGGAGCATGAGTATCTGGTTTTTTATTTGGCACCATATGGATTCAATTTTAGAATTATGGTCTGAATTCAATTTTACTATCTCCCTTGTTTTACTTGTACATGTTTAGCTAGTACTGGAGTAGTTTATGCGAGGTGGATGGGGTAAGAATTATGGTCAAAACTTTAGATAAGCTAACATTTCTAGCTGCTGTTTTTTTCTCTATTTATTATTGTTTAGGCTACTTTTTGCCCAGTTAGGCCAAGTCGTTGCCTTGTCTATTGTAACGATCCTTTAAATCTTCAATTCTTTTGACGTAGGGGTTGTTTATTTCAGGTCCTGGCTCTTAAAGGATCTTATCATGGTGATACTTTGGGTGCTATGGAAGCACAAGCACCATCATCTTATACAGGCTTCCTCCAACAACCGTGGTATGAATTTTCTGTCACAAGATACTTGAAATATTCCAAATCTGTATACTTATATATCAACTTTTGGAGTAAGTCAGCATCCAATAGAGAATATATTGCTGGCTACTGATGACATAGATAGAAGATGCTAGATTATTTGCTTCAAAGGGGGGGTGGGGTAGTTCACAGTAGCCTTTTTTTTTTTCTCCTTGAATATCAAGTATCAACAACTTTTCACTTAATAAAGCTCCCTCTTACTTCACCTTTTATGTTTATGTTTGTTGTCCATTTTTCTACTACTTGTACTAAGCTGAAAGCATATAAAATATATGCACACTGAAAATCACTTCTTTCAGTGGTCTTGACTCTCGCAATTGTTTGCTTGCATGACTTATAAATATCATTTATACATTCATATGTAAAGAATGAGGACATTAATGCAATTTAGAATTGCATGTCATTTCTTTACCTTGATCATTTGTATCTTGATTCCAGAATATTGTCTTGGAATAGAGCTATCTAGCAGCAATAGAGAACAAGCTATTTTGTCATTGAGCCTTGTCAAGATTTATAACTTTTACGTGCAGGTATAATGGAAGAGGTTTTTTTCTCGATCCTCCGATGGTTTTTTTGTCCAACAATATGTGGAAACTTTCCCTACCTGAAGGGTTGCATTCTCGGAGTTTGAATCTGAAAAATATGAGTAAGTGATCTCTTTTGTCACACCTATTCTATTTCGACCTGTTACTAAGGTACCATATTCTTACATTCATTGGCACTTCTACAGCCTTTGGTTCCCGTGATGATGTTTTTGTCAAGAGCAGGGACAAGTCAGATCTTGCTGGTATTTATTCAACATATATATCAGAACAATTATCAAAGTTTCCTGAATCAAAAGGGTACATTGGAGCATTGATTATTGAACCAGGCAAGATTACTTATACCAGTAATTTTATTTTATATCTGGTTGGATCAGATTGTTTTTGTTTTATCAATCAGGTAATATATTTAATTAAGTTTCTTATATTGGACACTTCTTGAAAATTTACTTGACTCCTAACATGAAAAATTGTTAATTATGAATTCACAAGCCTGATCTTCATCTAGTGAATCTGCACCTGCTTGTGTGAGGTGTGATGCATCTATTCTGGGCCACCACTTGTTTTTCATACTTGAGATGTCTTATATTTGAAGCCGTTTTGATGGGCATTCTGCTACTCTATAGACTCTGCATGGGTGTGTTTGGCATTTGTCTTTCTGATTAGGCTGAGATTTATAACCTAAGTTTTCTTTTGATAATTAAAGATTATATAACATCTGTTTGCTTTATATCTTTCCCTTTTATACTAATGTAGCAATTTTTCCATTCTTCATTTGGAATTGTTCTGCAGTTATACAAGGTGCTGGAGGAATGCATATGGTTGATCCACTTTTCCAGCGGGTTCTGGTGAATGAGTGCCGGAAGAAAAATATTCCCACTATCTTTGATGAGGTTTTCACTGGTTTCTGGCGTCTAGGAACAGAGGTTGGAACCCTTGGTTTCATTTCATTCTCTTGTTCAAATTTTTTATTATACATTTTTATTTAATTAATTGGGAAGTTACTTTTGTTTTACAGTCAGCTGCAGAACTACTATCTTGTTTTCCAGATATAGCCTGCTTTGGGAAGCTGATGACTGGTGGGACTGTACCCTTGGCTGCCACATTGGCTACCAATGCCGTCTTTGACTCATTTATTGGAGACTCAAAGGTAATTTATTATGGTGTGTTGAGTTGTATGAGAAACACTTAAGTTTATTTTACAACTTGATTTGATTGCTTATTTGATTTTGCATTTATTAAGATATGTTAAATTATTCACTCTAAGCTCAAATTTGAATACACAGATTGATGTGGTATAGCAATGTTTTTAAAGGGAATTGGGCTGGTATAGCATTTGTTTACATTTCTTGGTGTTGGTATTATGCATGTATAGACTAAGAAGCACTTTCTGTTAATGTTATAGCTAAAGGCCCTTCTGCATGGACATTCATATTCTGCACATGCCATCGGGTGCACAGCAGCTGCTAAATCTATAAGATGGTTTAAGGATTCTCAGAGAAATCCTAATATCACTTCCAAAGGAAGCTTACTTAGCGAGGTATGTGTATTATAATTGTCTTGTGTGTGTCTCATTTGTATAATACTACATACAAATCCAATACCTTCAATATATTTTCAGTCAGCATTTTTCTTGTATAACTTGAATAATAGATGTGAGGGCGTAATTACCTGGCATAAATTGATTTCTATAATTTCAAGTTGATTAGAGAGAGAGAGAGCTGTTAAGAATTGCAAAAGGGGTGGCTTAATATGTTTAGCCTGAGATTTAATTCATTATGAGACCAAAAAAAAAAAGGGCTTTACATCATTATGATGCTTAATTGGTTCCATATTTCAACATGGTATTGGAGCCTAAAATAGTTAAATTCTGAAACCTGTTCTTTTAAAATTTTGTTAGAACTTGCTGTTCTTTCAGTGTTTTTGTTTTTTTTTTTTTTTTTTCTTTTTTTTTTTTTTTATTTTTTTTTTTTTTTTTTTTTTTTTTTTTTTTTTTACCATGGTATCATTCCAAATGCTTGCAGTTATGGGATGACAAACTAGTGTACCAGATCTCTTCACATCCTGCAATTCAAAGAGTAGTTGTGTTGGGAACGCTTTGTGCTCTAGAGCTCCGAGTAGAAGGCTGCAACGCTGGGTATGGTCTAATTACTTTGTATGTTTATGTGGTTCCCCCACATACACCAAATCATCCCGTACCCTTGGAAAATTATAAGTTGAAATATCATGTGCCTCTTTAGTAATACCATATCATCTGCACATAATGATGCTAGCAATTGTTCCAAGGTTATGAGTTTTAACAATTTAGACCACAAGTTGACTTTTAAAATCATTGGCCTGAAGTCACCTGTTCAATCGGCCAGCCAACCCTTTGTATCATGACATCTTCTTCTATCTTTTAATATTTACTCTAAAAATTAATAGATTTTTATTTTATAGATATATCTTTTTATCTCTGTGTGTGTGTGTGTGTGTGTGTGTGTGTGTGGGTGTATGTACGTAGTATGTATGCATGTGTGCCTGAATGTTTCGCTTGTGGACAAGATGTAGAGGTGCTTGTATAGTTGATAGATTAAGAACAAGTTTCCATGTATCATAATGCTATGCTATGATTATACAGTGTTATCATCAACGGTAGCTTTTTGACTCAACATTGCGATAGCTGACAATTTCAGCGCTGCGTTGTGTCCTGTAATCTTTATAACCCTTGTTTGAAATGTTTTGTTCTGTGAATTTTGAATAGGTATGGGTCACTGTATGCAAGCTCCCTTCTGAAGAAGCTCCGTGAAGACGGAGTTTACATGAGGCCTCTGGGACATGTCATATATCTCATGTGCGGACCCTGCACATCTCCCAAGGTCTGCAACGAAGCCCTCACTAAAGTTTACAGAAGGCTTGAAGAACTTAGCCAATCTCAAAACAATTAAAATATTTGCAACTATGAATTCAAGTAAATCTTTCCACAACTTGCAATTCTTATTTATTTGTTAATTACATTTTGGTCTCATGCGTTGGCCTTGTGCCTATTTTGTCCGCATGCCAATGGCTTTTAGCCCTCATAATGCCTTCCCTCACCCCCTTGAGAATAAAAGATAAGGGAGTGTGTGTGACAGTTCATTTGCTTATACTCTCTATAATTTGATAGGAGGAGATAGGAAAAAAAAGGGAAGGACAGTTGTATTTTATCCATATTTTTTAATATTATTAATTTATTTCTTAAATGCAAGGGCAAATGAGTAAATTTACAATGGGATACTTATTTCCCTCCTATCTTAGGATGGGTCTCTTTCGCCTTTTCTTGCCTGTATGATGCATCCCTCTTACGACACACGAGAAAATGCCTTCTTTGTCCAGTTTCCTTCTCTCCCGTTTCGTGTCCCTACGCTTTGAAATCCCACTAATGCTGTCCAATGATTGGAGGGTGCTTATGTAATTTACCTACCAAGGTGTCGTGTGTTATGCTGTTACACTGTTACACATACGAGAATACTAAGGTCCGTTGCTCATGCACCTGTCGGTGATTTCTGATCATTGATCAAATGTAGGGGCAACATCGATCAACGGTCAGAATTGCCGGCTTTGCATATCTCTAATACCAACTTGAGATATAGCCTATAAGATAGTATCCACCACATTTTACTCATACTCTAGGTTTTGTCCCACCCATGGTGATGATGCTACCAAAGGATATCTCCTGTCAATTATCCTACAAAGGTTCTATTTCTCTTTCATAGCTGATTTCTTTTTCTTCCATATCTCTAATTATCTGGTTGATTGCCAAAGAAATGAATACTGGATAATGGATATTATAGAAAGGATTTCTTTTGGTCCATGTCCTTTTGGTCTGTCATCTCTGTCTCCTAAAGACAAAAGTGGAGGGGAGGGATTATATCATGTTGAATTAATTGTTTGTATATGGTACATGCTAATCTTAGCCGTTTATAACCACACATAAACGCTGGACTCCACAGTCCGCACACAAAAAGTTGAATATTCCTTGCATTATATAAAGTATCAAGTTTTCCTGATATTTATCTTCTATGAAGTAAAAAAGTTAAAGGTCTACATTGTGCATTATTTTTTTTTTTTTTTTTTTTTTTTTTTTTTTTTTTCTAATCCTGTTTGGATGAAGTAATTAAAAATTACATAGAATTTTAAAATGAAGGAATTTAGATTTCCATCATTTCAATTTCTGGTAATTGAATTGAGAGAAACTTAAGTCATTGGCAATTGCGAATTTCATAGTCAAAATTGGACTAATAACATGTCGCTTCCAAGCGAACGACAAATTGAATAATACTCACACCAATGCGACTTAAGGCGGCCTCAAAGTTGTATTGCATTTCGAAGTTTCTATGAAAGTTATAAGTCCTTTCTACAACAAAAAGAAAAAAGGATCTGAACCTATTTTTAAATCTTCGTTTTGGAGAGATCCTTCCAAGTGTCATCACATGTGGTAGGCGCAAATTGTCACATCCAATTTTATTTTACCAAAGTAAAAAATGAGTCAACCTTTTTAATAAACACTGAAATAACTTATGATAAACTAATTATTTAAATGATTTTCAACTTGACTCAAATTTTGTATATGTAAATGGTAATATCTAAAGAGTGGTGATTTTCTCACTCCAATTTTATCCACTTACACTCCATTTTATAACTAAAAAATGAGTGCAAGTGGATAAAATTAGAGTGGAAAAATCATTATCCTATTTAAAATCATTAGCCGATATTGAGGGTTGGGGGCCTATATGACAACGTAAATGCGCAATTGGACTATTAGTAGCTTCGAAATCCAATATGACTCATCACACACTATTGTCCATGCCTCCCACCAACCCCGGTGTCAATATTCTGTGGTGGTAAGCGAGCTTCCTCATTACATGGTTAGAGTCATGAGGAGGGTGGGCATGAGATTTTCATAAAGCAGTCTGTCTTTGCGGGAAAAGTGTCCCTAGAATAATAGTATATTCTATATTCAACTACAAGAACTAATTGGTTAAAAAAGTGAAATCTATTGTTATATGATTGATCTTGTCTTAATGTTATAGGGTTCCACGTTTGTGCATTACATATGTAATTTGTAAATGTTTCTCAGTTAAGTGCAAAAAAATAAGTGAAGTTCATTTTTATGTACTACTGCATCTACTATTGCTAAGAGAGAAGCCTTTTGTCAACCCTTACAAAAGCATTTCTTTATGTCCATGTTTTATCATGCGTAAGTCCATAAACCATAGCACTGGTAGTTGACAGTTTGGTGCCACATGTAAGTCCTTACGGTTCGAGGTTGTGAGTCTGCTCTGACGCTGATGCTGAGAATAACTAATCTCATCTTAAACTTTAAAAATAGAACAAAAAAAATAATGAAAATAGATATTAATAAATTGAACATGTAATTTAAATTTATTTTAATAAAATAAAAATAAAAATATCATTTTCACAATTGTTTCGCCACGTTATTATTCTACAATAATAACCACTACTCTTTTTTCATTTTTATTTCTCCCCTTACATACATACTAGTAGTTCAAGTGGTGAAGAGTAGTTATTCGTACACCTGAGATCACGTTTGAATCCCTCTTTTCCCCAAACTATATATTTCGTACAAAATTAGAAAGGAGTGAATAATGTCACTAAGAAAACCTACAAAATACCAAACTAATAAGAAAGGAAAAGTAAAAAACACAATAAAAAAAACAGAAAAGAAGAGAAAAAGAAAAAGTTTATTGAAAATAAAAGAGACAAAGAAAGGACGTAAGCCAACCTCCAACAAGTGACGTCATCTTAATTAATATCTCTTCGGCCGGTAATTTAACTAATTTTATATTTCATTTTTCGGCCGTCAAACGTACGGTCACGATTCAACACAACATTGCCTCCGGACAATCTTAAAGCATAGACCGAAAAGTGGACCCCAATTACACACATTGCCAGCGATATTATTTACCTACGCAACACTTTATATCATCCAATGGACTCATGCCACGTGCCATATCGTCCCAAAACGTCTTCCCCTGACATAAAACGGCATAACTAGAAGAAGCGAGTACCGTGGTCGAAGAAGCACTGGATAATTGACACTTCTGCTGAAGAGTCGCCAGAGTAGACTTAACTAGAGACCGCTCGCCCTTATTTCAGGTTCCCCATTTTCTCGTTCTCTCTCCAAACAGAAACTACTTTCTCTCACTTTCTCGCACGTTTTCTCTGCAAATTTAAGAAACTGACAGACAAATATAACCTCTCCGCACAGCTCAGTTCTATTATCACTCCAAATTTCAGCAGAAAACGAGGTATTATGGTTTAAATTTGATGGACCTTTTTTTTTGTTTGTTGAATTTCAGTTTAGTTTTGAAAAGTTTGTAGATAGTTATGTGTTTAGCTGTTATGCATTTCTTGATGTGAGTTTTGGTAGTGAAGTAGCTGTTTTTGATTTTCTGGTGTTCTGCAGATCTGGAAATCTAGGGTTCTGAAAATCGGTATAAAATGCAGAGGCAGACTAGACTCATGGAGAGGACCAACTCTATGAGAGGGAAAAGGCCAATGGAAGGGGGAGAGGAGGAGCAGCCGGAACGAAAGCGGCCGGCTCTCGCTAGGTAACGGATTTCGTCTTGTTTAATTTCAATTGATTATGTGAATTCTTTTTGTTGATTATATTCTTTGCTTGCTAATTTGAGTAATTAGTCGTATAATTTGAGAATTGTAGGAAAAACTCCTTTTAGTTTGAGCTGATATAGTTATATTTGGACCGTCTAGTTGCTCTGATGCGCACTCGAGAACTAGAGCAATGTGCTTCTTTGACTAATTTAGTTGTTGATTAGAAATGGTTTTTGAGTAAATGCTAAGTTACCTCAAATTCCTTAATGACTTGCTTAGAAGAAGATAAGAGTGACATATGATTTTAACTTTAGCGTATTTCATGACCATTGCACAGCACAATTACAGCCATGTTGTTCTCATCAGATTGTGATATTTTTGTATTTGGTACTATAACTCTTCATTGAGACACACCCAATGACTTGTTATTTTTGCGGTTCCTTTATAATTTCTCATTTCAGTTTCAAGATCATATGTCTGGTGCTTTTGTATGTTCCCTTATGTTCCTCTGTTTGTATTGGGCATAAGTTTCTGTGCGTTGTTAGTATGGCTTTAAGTACTTTGCTATCACCCATTCCTAGAGAAGTAGACCCTATGGATTTCTGCATGCATGAATTAGCCACTTAAATGAATTTTTGTCTAAAGGTTCAATATGTCTTCTATCATGTTCTTTATATTCCATTGAATATATATTTGCAGTGTAATTATAGAAGCTCTCAAGGTGGACAGTCTGCAGAAGCTATGCTCATCATTGGAACCTATTCTTCGTAGAGTTGTAAGTGTGTTTCAAAATTTTATTTTCGGGTACCTTTTGTTTATGCATTCTCTAATTGATTAGTGTAATATGAATTATTGGTTTAACATCATTGTAGCCTGTGTGCTTATTTTGTCCTTCTTTCTTCTAACTACTTTTCTTTATTGTTATCTCTGTGGTTTCCATACTCTATTCAAATCTCTAGTCACTTCTTTTTAGGTTTTTTTTTTCTTTTTCTTTTTCTTCCCCCACTCCATGAGTGCCCGCATATACATCTATTATAGTGTCCTCATCATTTTGGTGGTAGTGTTTTGATTTGTATTCAGAATGTCAACATTATTGGCACTGGTGCTATTTCTCTTTCTCTTTTGAGTGTGTATAGGGATCCATTATCATATTAGGTATACTAGAAATTTTGCTTTTAATACATTTTGATTCTGTTGCCCAAAGAAGACTGATTGTGAGGAAGTTCCATAGTGGCCTATCCATACCTGAGAGATATTTATATGTACTCCTGCTTTCCATGCTTGTGTTTGATACCTTTCATATGTGACGAGTTTATCCCTCCTTTTTTAAAGATAGATACTAGTACTGGTTATCCAATGTACGTTTGGGCTGATAAAGCTGAACAAATCAAAAGATAGTTTAAAGTTACCATATGCTTGTTTCACTGTTGAGCTTGGAACAGTGATTAACATAATCAATGGAGAGTTGATTATTATTCAATACCTTTTCAGGCTCATGCATTTGATATGTGGACTATTTTTTCTTTAACTGAGTTGGTTGTTAAAGAAGACGATAGCCTGGCTATTGTTATGTGTTTGATTTGCAGAGTATTTTAGTTTTAACTGAATCATCTGAAATATAATTCTCTGACATTGCAGTTCCTTCTGAATGTTTATGAGAATACTACTGATTATTTGTGTTGAAATTCATCGCCTACTTCTCTTTATGTGGGTAACTCCTCTAACACCAAATCTATTGTGCCCAGACCTGGGGTTGGTGACTAAGAGAGGTTTGTCATGTCCCACTCCAGAGATTGGTGGTAACATAAAGAAAAATTATTAGGAAAAGAGTTTGATATATAAGACCTTTGGTTTTTTTAGCAAGAACATTGTTTTAAAACTCTTTTACTTCTCAACCAAATTTTAAAGCTATATTTTTAAAGGTGACCAAGAATTTTGTGTAGTGTATGTAACTTAGTTTTGTTTATATTGAAAAGAGTGATGGAAGCTAAATTTATTTAGTGGTGGGTTAAAAGCTAAGTCAGAGCGTTCTTGACTCTTGGAATAGTGATTAAATCTTGTGAACTGAATTTTTTTTTAGGGCGGGCTACATCATTAGTCATTTTAGTAAAAAATGATTTGTTCAAATGAAGAAACCTAAATCAAGGCGCAAATTTTTTTTGTTCATTAACATAGTTTTAGTACTTCCAATTTGTCTTAGTTTGATGTTGGTATCATGTATAAAGAGAAGACAAACTAGAAGTATTAAAACAATTAAAGGTTCGGATGATTCTTTTGCATTTTTATGCAGGATAGTTGCTTTCTTATAAATGAACTGTTTGTTGGTTATGTAACACGATCTGTCTTAGTTATGGTCAAAACATAAGAGACCTATTGGGATTCTCTGTCTATGCTCTTGATCTGTAGCGCTTATTCTTTTACTGGTTTACAGGTAAGCGAAGAAGTGGAACGTGCGTTGGCTAAGTTAGGCCCTCCGAGAGTTAATGGAAGGTCAAAAAATTACTTATGAGAATTTTATTTATTTATTTTTATAATGAATGAATTTTTTTTTAATCATTTATATAATAGAGCAAAATAGTTAACCCCTTTAAGAATTATAGATAAGCAATCCCGTTCAGTTATCAGGATAAGCAAGGATTGCCTATCCAGATTTCTAATCATTTATATGATATCAGAAAGGAAATTTTTGCAAAAAGGGAGAGTAATGCTAGATGCTTTTTAATGTAAGATATTTTGTTTCAATGCTCCCTGATGTCAGTCATCACAACCATGAATTATTTTAGCAAAATAAGAAAGTTATAAAAAAAATGTCGCCATGAACTATATGTTCAATCATGTTGTGGTAAAACAGTTTCTGACATTTGACATTTCAGGTCTTCCCCAAAACGGATTGAAGGTCCCAATGGGCAAAACTTGCAGCTAGAGTTTAGGTCCAATTTGTCTCTTCCGATCTTCACAGGAGGGAAAGTTGAAGGCGAGCAGGGTGCTGCAATTCATGTTGTTTTGGTTGATAGAAACACACAGCGAGTTGTGACTTCAGGACCTGAATCCTCTGTAAAACTGGATGTTGTTGTGCTTGAAGGTGATTTCAACAATGAAGATGATGAAGGCTGGACTCAAGAAGAATTTGATAGCCATGTGGTGAAAGAGCGTGATGGGAAGAGACCTCTGTTGACTGGGGAACTGCAAGTAACCCTCAAAGAAGGGGTAGGAACACTAGGGGATCTGACCTTTACAGATAACTCAAGTTGGATACGAAGCAGGAAGTTCAGGCTTGGAATGAAAGTTGCTTCGGGATTTTGTGAGGGCATGCGCATACGTGAAGCTAAGACAGAAGCTTTTACTGTTAAAGATCACAGAGGAGAATGTAGGTTCATGCTCTGGCGTATATCTTCTTTTTCTATCTGTTCTAGCACACTGTTGTTGATTTTTTATTATTATTTTTTTCCATTGATCTTGACAGTGTACAAGAAACACTACCCACCAGCATTAAATGATGACGTATGGAGATTGGAGAAGATTGGCAAGGATGGGGCATTCCATAAGAGGCTAAACAATGCAGGAATATTCACGGTTGAAGAGTTTCTTCAGCTTGTGGTCCGAGATTCTCAGAAATTACGGAATGTAAGTGTAGGACTTGGTTTGAGTTGTAAAAGCGCACACTAACACTTACACAATTTTGTACATTGTAGATGTTTTATATTTTGTTTGGATACTGTATATAGATTCTTGGAAGCGGTATGTCGAACAAGATGTGGGATGCTCTTTTAGAACATGCAAAGACTTGTGTCTTGAGTGGGAAGCTTTATGTTTATTATCCTGAAGATACAAGAAATGTTGGTGTTGTTTTTAACAACATCTATGAGCTGAGTGGCCTCATTGCTGGGGAGCAGTTTCACTCTGCTGATGCTCTATCTGACAGCCAGAAGGTGAATATTAACCTCTTTCTTTTGATTTAGTTATTAATTTTTGGAATATGGTCTCCCTTTTTTTATTTTTTGGTCGGTCAATCTTTGTGTTCTTTTATATTACATATTTCAAAATAAATTTTCTTTTTGCTGCAAGGGTTTATATTTGACACATAGTGGAAGAGTTGAAACAGAAACCATCACCAAGGAGAATTAATGTAGGGAGATGAAATTTTTTTATTTTTATTTTATTTTCTGATAATTTCATGTTAGGAGGATGTGCTCTTTATGTTTTAAATCTTTGTTCCTGCTGTAGTCTTCTCTCATTCCTAGTAAATGTATGGAAGTTATGTTATTAGGTTGAAAACACCCGGTAACTACAAGGCTTATAAACTAATTATGTACTTTGTGTTTCTAACTGAACAGTTTGGTGTTATGATACTATATTATTCTTTATCTTTTATGCTAAACAATTGACAGGGGGAAGGTCTTATACATGAAATTTCTATAATGCTTTTGTTTTTGCAGGTCTATGTAGATACGCTGGTGAAGAAAGCATATGAAAATTGGGATCAAGTTATTCAGTATGATGGCAAGTCACTTCTAAACTTCAAGCAGAATAAGAGGTCAACCCGAACTGAATTTCAGACTGGCCCAATCAGTTACTCCGATGCTTCAGATCATCAACTGCAAGTACCTCGCCTGACAAATTCAGTTCCCTCAGAGCAACCTCCATTGGATCCAGCCCTACCAATCGGAGGTAAACATTGCTGCCTGCATGAGTATTCAATGTTTCATATCTGGCCTCATAAACTATATTTTTAACTAATCAATGAAGATAAGCTGAAAGAGTGAAAGGGTTTTTTGCTTGTGTGGAATATAACTTGAAGCGAAATATATAGAGTGTAGGATTTATAAGTAGTGCTACATTTACTTGGGTTTACGGAACCAAGCCTAAGGTTGTAATCAATAATGCCAATGGATTATACATGAACTTTTTTGGTCACACACTACACAATCTGTTCTATACACGTGAAATTTTTATGCCTTGCATGCTATATTTAGATTCTTAAGAGTTTAACACACACACACACACACACACACAACACACAATCACGTATGCACACACATGCATGCATGTGATGATGTTTCCTGTCATCCAGTGAGGATGTTAGCTAGACACGTTGCTAATTATGATTCTCTTTTGTTTTTTGTTTATTTCTGTAGGGTATAATGATAATCTATCAACAAGATACTTGACCCAGCCACTTGTAAATTCCAACTCTCGCACCCAGTTTGATGGCAGTGGATTTGCACTAGATGACCAATTGATCAGCAATTCACATGAGGGACAAAGCACAAGAGGTGATGCCAATGCTGTTGGGCTGGCCCTTGCTCCTCCACAATCATCTACATCAGGATTTCAGACTATCAATTCTTCTTCTCAGCCATCCACTCTTAATCCTTTAGATGACTGGACAACCAACCGAGATTTCTTTTCAGAGGAAGAGATTCGCGTTAGAAGTCATGAGATGCTCGAAAATGAGGATATGCAGCACTTGCTCAGAATCTTCAGTATGGGAGGCCATGGCTCCATTGATGTGCCTGATGATGGGTATTCCTTCCCCTCATTCATGCCATCACCAATGCCCAGCTATGACGAAGATCGCAACCGTCCTGGCAAAGCTGTTGTGGGGTGGCTGAAAATTAAAGCAGCAATGAGGTGGGGTTTCTTTGTTAGGAAGAAAGCTGCTGAGAGACGGGCACAGCTTGTGGAGATAGAGGATGAATAGAAGCCCCTCTGAAGGTGATACAAGGTTCTTTCTATGCCGTCTTTTGATGTGGTGATTATCATTCCATGGATTTTGGGTGTTATCAAGTCTTTTTTGCTGTGCAATATTCTAACTTTTAATCAGTGCCAGCCACAACTTGAGGTATTAGGGCTGATTGAAGACGTTGGTTTCAAAAGTCTTGATGAATGACTGACATTTGTGGAGATCTGTGATAGATGGCAAGGAATCTATTCTTGTACAGCTGCCTGTACAGTAAGTTGTTTCTGTTTATTTTTCTCAGTTGTGAAGATTTCTCTCTCATCACTCTTCGAATGACATGGTCTTGGCATCCAAAGGGGTAAATTTCTCATTGCCTCTTTTGCTGTTGACGTATAGGGGACTACTTCCAGTATTTTTAGGATAACTATGATCTGTTGTTCGGCTAAATATTGCACAAGGACCGCTGGCTAGTATTTTTATATTTATTGTGCTAGTTGCTTTTGTACTTTGAATTGACTGAAATGCCACGAATATATTTTACTTCAGACCTTCATTATCTTGTATTCAGATGGCCTTGAAAATTCGTAGTTTTCTTGTTTTAAGTAAACTGAAACCAGGCTCTAACTGAGTCAGGTCTGGTAAACCGATGTTGAGTTTTCAAATTTTTGTAAATGGAACGTGAACACGCATACGGAACATGGAATTCGTAAGGTTGATTTGAATGATTGGATCCCGTAATTTCTTGGATACATACAACCCATTAAATGAGTAGGATCCTAACACAATGTTACATATTATGTTTTCTTCTTGATAGGAACCACACCATGATTTGTTACTCTTAGGTCCCGTTTGGTTCATGGAATAAATTTGAGGGGAAATCATTTCCCATGGGAAAGTAATTGGTTTCTCATTCCCAAGTCTCCTTTCCCATGAACCAAACGGGGCCTTAGATCTGTGTATGGTCCATGTAATTGCATCTACAATGTTTACTACTCCAAGCCTTCGTAAAACGTGTGCGCAAGCTTTACGAAGGTTTACTTTGGAAATTAATTTGGCCAATTTCCCTATAAATAGAAAGATGACTGTGTCACTAGACACCAGCAGCCTGAAATTGAGGGGCCGAAACCGAAAAAGTTAAGCCTCACGCAAATTGCGCAACTGTGAGCCGTACACATACGGTAAAGCCAAACATACACATTACGCATACCCAATAAAGGAAAATAAAGAGAAGGCTGTTTGAATGTAGCGAGAGCCAAGAGGCAAGGCTACATCTTCAAACCGAATTCCCCTTTAATGGGAACACATTTTTATATCCTAATAACCTAATAGAAAGGCGTGAGCTAATTGATCTAGACGGCTACAAATGTGTTTCCATGAAATGTAAATCTCTATTGCCAAAAGTCCAACCCCAAGATGCATTTTTGTCTAGACTCTCACTATATATATATATATATATATATTTTTTTTTAAGTGCATCGGGATAAGATCAAATCCATTACGTATTTTAAGTCCAATGGTGCATCGGATAAGAACAAATTCATCATAAATTCAACAAGCTGAATGTCTTGTCTAACTCTAACTACGTTGGTTTTAGTTGCATCGTAACTCTAATAATTTTTCTCCGTACTCGGATTTGATCTTATCTTACCATAAATTCAGCTTTTAAGCCCCTTGACCTAATCCGGACTTCTCACCGCACCATTTTGTTATCAATCGTACATCTTGTTTACGGCGGTAAATTTAGAAACAAAAACGACCGTTAAGGATTTCATAATTTAAGTCAATTAGTGGTAAATGAAGTCATGACATGATTTAAATTTTACTTCGCATTCACAGTAGCAGTGGATATGCAGGGATTAAGTCCATAATAGATAAACTAAGATGAACCAATCCCGTCCGAGTAGAATGGGATTTGGGTCAAAACTTTCAACTTTCTTAGCATCATGGCTGCGGGTAAAATGGGAATAAACTTTATAATTAAAGTAGCAAAAAGGGAAAAAATAAAAACTAAAATAGCCAAGAGTCAAGTAAATCTATCACATAAGCCACAGCTGCCAAGTACGTGGCCATCATGATGCTCTGCCTCTTGTGGGTTTCTTCACAAACCCCTAATTCCCTACCTATATAAACAGAGTGGATGCGGAGACTAGAACTTGGGGTCTTGGGTCATTTTCATTTTCCATTTCCATTTCCGAAATGATGGAATTTTGGAATTGAAAATCCCCAAGCCCTCAAAGGAGCTCCCACAAACCAGTCCAAAATATCCAAACTTCTTTTCTTTTATGATCTTCTCGTCCTTCTCTCTCTCTCTCTCTCTCTCTCTCTCTCTCTCTCTCTCCTCTCTCTCTCTCTCATAAATAACATGCGATGTGATTGTTCATGTGAGATGAAAGGGATGGGTCGATATAATATTGGAGCCATATGGAAGTAGTCAGAGACGAAACCCATCATCTATGAAAATGATTGGAACCATCAACAAAGTGATTTTATGAAATCTGCCCATGATGTGAAAATGGTGGTTGGTTCATCTTTCTGGGATTTCTTAGCCATTTTTGTAGTGATTTTACTTTCTTCAATATGTAGTGTTGTGGTTCATGATGTTTACCCAAACTTTTTCTTGGTGTTTTGATCAATAGCAGAACATTTTGATTTCCAATTATTTACATGTTTATCTCTGATGACCTCTGTGATCTCTCCCTCTCTCTCTCTCCGATCATGCATGGTTTGGTGAGTAAATGACAAGGGAGGCTCCCTCTGGGTTGGGTTTGTGACAGATCTAATATATGCCAGCGCAAGCTGTTTGGAATAGAAGAGTCCATTGAATTTTCCTCCCTAATTAGGAAGCTGATTAATTTGGCATGAATGGGCGATTGTCTTCGATGGTGACCATATATCAAAGCGTCTTTTGATTTTAATTTTACTTTCTATTTAGTTGAAAATGGTCAGCCCAGAAACAAACAGATTACGAAATAAGGGCCGCAGAAAAAAACCAGACTACGAGCACAGCTAATTGGCATTTTCTCATGTTTGATGAGGGGCTCCAATATATAATAGAAGAGATGCCGTTTCATTAATAGCTTAAAGTGCTATTTATTTATTTGAAAATGAGCGATAATTGTATTTAATAATTGGGCACATTGACCAAATACTCATAAAGCATTAATACAAAGACGGATGCACATTAATCGCAAAGGGTTCATCCAGATATAGGAGAGGGTATTGCACTATCTTCACTAATTACCCTAAAAGGCCAAATACAAACGCCTGAGCAAATCATACATGAAATACAATGCCCAAAATTACAAATACAACTATTACAACTCTCACAAGTAGAGACTAAAACACAAATGAACACCCAACTCACAAAGAGTTGATGGAATTATTGCGACTCAAACAACTCCAAATACAAGCCGATCAATCACCTCGTCTGTCTTCAAATCACAAATAGAAACGAACTACAGATATGAAGTACATTTAAAACAAGAATATCAAATCTGCAAAAAGAAACAAACAAAACAACCAAGTGTAGACAACAAACCAACCAAAACAACAAAACATCAACAACGGGCCAAAGGGGAAAATGAGGAGGTAGAGAGGGGAAGGCAGAGAAAGGAGGAGGGATAAGGGGATGAAGAAGTACAAACCTAAATAAAATAGGAAATAAATTCAAAGTACAAGAGAAAATATAAATTATAATCGGAAATAAATCTCAATTATAATAGGACTAAGAAAATAGGTAAGTAACCAAAATCCTAACTAAGGACTCGCCAACACTCCCCCTCAAGTTGGAGCAAAGATATTTTGCATGCCAAACTTGACAAGCGAGTCATAGAACACAATACTCGACATTATCGAATAATTGTCGAGAAGGCCTTGTCATAAACCACGAGTGAAACAATTGACAAACCCTAACAAATATGACACATAGAAGAACACATAAAATCATAATACAAAAATCCTGTGAGCATGGCAGTAGGTAAGACAGAACATAGAAATACTGTGAGCATGGTAGTAGGTAAGGCAGAACACAGAAACCCTGTGAGCACGACAGTAGACAAGGTAGAACACAAAAACCCTGTGAGCACAACAGTAGGTAAGGCAGAACACAGAAACCCTGTAAGCACGATAGTAGGAAAGGCAAAGAACGCATTCAACAAACTAGATTCCATAGTGTGCATCATCCAAATTTTCATGGTAGCATCATCAATTTTTCACTTTCCAAATTATAGATATTTGGAATCGGCATCAGAGTCACGAGTTAGGTAATCCAATTTTCCTTGTGAAGAAGCATAGAGTTCGATTATCGAAGCCCAAATTGCATAGTTGGATCTATTCAATTTGAATCCCAAAGGTAGTTTGGTGGACAATTCAGTCTGAACTGTCACAATAGGGGTAGGAGAAGCAATAGGTGAAGTAGATTCAATCGTCACAATAAGAATAGGAGAAGCATTAGGTGAAGTAGAACCAGAAGAAGTGAAGAAATAAAGGTATCAACATTCGACATGGTGATGAATGGCAGGGTGGAGGCAGTGGCTGCAATAGCAAGGTAGGCAACGGAGGCGGGCTAGGATTATAGGCTAGGTATATAGTGCAGTGGAAATAGGTAATGTTTAGGGTTTTTGATATTGCAGAGACGAATCAAAACACAGCAACATCATCGACAATAACCATAGAAACGGAAACTGAAAACGATGAAAAATTCTTCCATATCAACTTCAAGTCATTCACGCAGACACAACTTCTTTTCACTCTCCCTCTCCCCTTAAAAAAAGAGGGGTCGTTGGAGTCAAGTAATATGCAACATCTTCATAGGAATATGCCAATGTAATGGGTATACGTCAATAAACATATCCTTTTCACTCCCCTTGCCCCCCCTGAAGAGGAGGGGAGGAGAGCAATTAAATTACAAGGATAATGCAAGCACATGTCACGAAAACCTGACTCTTATACCATGTCAAACAAAGTAGGACAAATATTCATATATGCTCATATTTTTATTTTTCTCTAATATGGAGGTATTTATAAAGAAGTACAACCCTAAATAAAATAGGAAATAAATCCAAATTACAATAGAAAATAAATATAAATTATAATAGAAAATAAATCTCAATTATAATAGGACTAGAAAAATAAGCAAGTAACTAAAAAAATCCTAACTAAGTAAAGACTTGCCAACATATTGTTATGGAGAGTGTAGGCACTGTTGGGGGTTTATGTTTGATGTGAACGAAGGAGGTTAATGTGGTGCCAAAATTCTTCAGTCTCAACCATATTGATATGGTGGTTGAGGCCTTGAGAGTGCCAGGACGCTGACGCTGTACGGGGTTTTATGGTCACCCAGTTACTACTGATTGTCACCGCTCATGAGACCTCCTAGAGAGTCTGGGTACTTCCTTTTCTATGCCGTGTGTGTTGTGGGGATTTCAATGAGATTTTACGTGTTGATGAGAGGGTTGGGGGAAAACCCAGCAGTGAGCAACAAATGCAAGGTTTTCGATAGGCTCTTGATTCTTGCCAACTAAGGGACCTAGGTTTTACGGGTCCAAAATTGAATTGGTGGGAAGATAACCTAGAGGAGATTCACATATGACTTGATCGTGTTTTGGCTAATGAAGAGTGGTGTTCGCGTTTTCTTGGGTCTTATATTGTGCATTTGAATCCAACAAAGTCCAAGCATTTAAAAGAAACAATATCGCCGTGCGGCTATACTCGGTTTTTTCTTATTTATTTAAAAGAAATAATATAGCCGCCCTGCTATACTCGGGTTTTTGAATTTGTTTTAAAGAAATAATATAGCCAGGCGGCTATTGAACATGTATATACGTATTTTTTTTATGTTTAATACACATATTTTTTATAAAATTTTGAATAATACACCAAAAATTCTTGAATTATACACAAAATTCTTATATATTATTGAATACAAATAATATATATACAATTTTTTAAATAGATTATAATTAAAATATTATATAGTGCCTGAATATTTTGTAATTTACCGAATAAAACACGTACATATTTTATTCTTATAGTCGCGCGGTTATACCAAATTAATATCTATAAAGTATGAACTAATGCAACTAGGAGGGTCCTATTTCTTAATTTTGTTATATTAAATAATATAGCCGACCAGCTATACTCATTTTTCAATTGTTTTTTAAAGAAATAGTATCGCCGCACGGCTATACACTCTTTTTAATTTTTTTGGGAATAAATAGTATAGCCGCGCGGCTATACTCCATACTTCTAATTTTTTAATGAACGAAATAGTATAGCCGGTGGCTATACTCGTATTCAATATGTAAAACATGCATATATTTTTTTTGTTGAATACACATATTTTTTTTATAAAATTTTCAATAATACACAAAAACTTCATGAATTATACACGAAATTCACACATATTATTGAATACAAATAATATATAAGAAATTTTAAAAATATATTATATTAAAATATTATACAGTGGCCTAACTCTTAAGTTGTAATTTGCTGAATAAAACTTGTACATATTTTATTCTTATAGCGGTGCGGCTATACCAAATTGATAACTATAAAGTATGAACTAATGCATCTAGGAGGGTCCTATTTCTTAATTTCATTTTTTAATTTTTTTAAAAGAAATATTATCGCTGCACGGCTATACTCGCTTTTTCAATTTTTTTAAAAAATAGTATAGCCGACCGGCTATATGCATTTTTCCAATTTTTTAAGACATAATATAGCGGCACGACTACATTCGTTTTGTTCAATTTTTTTGAAAGAAATAGTATAGGCACACGGCTATACTTGCTTTTTTAATTTTTAAGAAAGAAATTGTATAGCCGCCTGGCGATACTCGCTTATTTCAATTTTTTAAAAAAGAAATCGTATAGCCGCTCGGCTATACTCCATTCTTCTACTTTTTCTTTTATAAAAGTTTTAAAAGAAATAGTATAGTCACACGGTAATACGCGCTGGTTTTTTATTTATTTATTTTATGATTCCAATATTGTTTCCCTAGCTGAGGCTAATTGAGACCTTGGATATTTTTATTAAAAGCAAGAGAAATATCTTTAGACATTGACATACAAGATATAATTTAAAAACCTAAAGGGAACATCAAAGCGGAAAAAAGGATCGATCAATGTCTCTCTTCTCAGTTTCTCAAGACAGTAGTGCGCATTCTTGAGGAAAGCCTTGGGGAAATCTCTTGGTGTCTTTGCAGTAATTGTAAATCATGTAGTTTCTTTGCACCCATTTCAGTTTCTCCTGACTTGCCAAATCAAACTCTTGAGAAAGCCATGTATTGCCAGCTGAGCTAGTTGAAGATGGAGACTTTGAAGTGCAAGAAGATGCCCCAGAGGACCATACGCAGGCATTAATGGCATTGAAGTTCCTGTAGAAGGCGGTGAAAGGAGCTTTGGTCCAGTCTGTCTTAACCAGACCACCCCTAGTAGCCCAATCATCTGCATTCCAAAGGCTAGAGTATAATCTCATTGGCTGGTTTTTGGGAAATGGAACACCAATTGACTCCAAGTTCTTGAACTCCCTCATTGGGGTACCATCCACTGAGAAGCTGACATAGAGAAGAAAAACACCACCATTTTAATACCTCTAGAAATTAAAAAAATCATAATATTATAGTAGAGATATTATTGTTTATTTGTTTACAAAATATTGTCACTTTACATGTACATGGTCATAAATTTCGTAGGAATAGAGACATGTCCAAGCTTGTTGGGTGGCTTGGCCTGGATTGAATTGGAATTGAATTCAAAACTAGTTTTTATTTTTATGAGTCTCGCCCATCTAAATGAGGTAAGACACAATATAGACTATTGTTTAATAAAATACATTCCGCCCATCATTTATAACTTCACCAAACAACAGCCAGTGCATTAGTCCAATATCATTCAAGCCACTAAATTATGGTGACAACTGTGGAGGACTATGAAAATACTCTTGAAGTAAATGATTTGAGTGCAAAATCATGTTGGCGGCTACTTACACAATGCGTTGAGAGTTCCAGAGGATTGAATATGTGTGGAAATCAGCAGTTGGGTCAAACCAGAGGTAGAACTGTTGCTCTCTGTTGCCCTTGCCTTGGCTATACACATTCGTGTGAAGGATGTAAGGATCATCACTTAGGTTCCCCAAGAACTCAAAATCAATCTCATCCCATGTTAATCCTTCTGAGGCCAACTGCAAATTCACAAACAAAAAGTAACTTTAATTTATTTTTGATACAAGGAGTTAAATTTATTATTATTTTATTTTTACAACGCAATATTGAGGGAGGGGAATTCGATCCTAAGACCTTGAATGCAGGATAAATACTTTTAACGACTTGAGCTACAAGCTAATGCGAGACAAAGAGTAATATTAATTAGAGCTAGCACAAATTAAAACTTACATAGTAGGCAGTGACAGTGCCAGCAGAGTTTCCGGGGACAAGCTTAAGCTGCATATCAATCTTGCCAAACAGATACTCATTTGTGGATTGAAATCCTGAGCCTGAGCCTTTATCAAGAGACAGCATAAGAAGCTCGTTGTTGTTTAAAATCTTACCTCTGCCATCACCCCATGTAATCTCAAAATCTTGATTGAAATTACTAGCAGAGGCAACAGCCACCAAAGAGCCAACAATAAAACAAAGCACCAAAACCACAAGGGAGAATCTGTGTTTTGAAGGTGGAGAAGAAGAAGCCATGACGGTTGTTTTGCAATCAAAGTTTGGATGTGACACAAGTGAGTTATCGAAATGAAGGGATTGAGGGTAGTGGTATTTATGTAATATACTTGGTCGGGGCAATAAATACAATAGATAAATAAATTAGATAAAAACGGAGGTTTGAGCTTTTGGCGGTTGTTCGAATGGGTTGTCAAAACGCACAACAAAGCTGTGTGGAACGCAGCATTTTGGCATTAATATTAGTAGGAGACGACATTGCACAGCATTTTGTCATCCTTTTTTAAACACTGTGCCATTATTTTATTTGAACCTCCATTCACCGCCAAAAGGCATTTTGATGATAAAAAAATAATACTTAAAATCGGTTATTTCATTTTACTCTAAAGTAATCTTCAAATATTTTGAGAGAATTAAATAATATTTTTCTGTTAAACACCTAAAAAACACCACAACAGTCGAGTTGTTTAAATATATTTATTTTTTCAAGGAAATGGGGGGCAAAAGAGTTAAATGACAAGTTCGGCTTTCCAAATTAAAAAACTGATTAATGTGTCACCCAAAACAAATAAAACATAATACACTATTAATTAAAATTAACAAGAAATAAGATAGTTGTATCCTAAATTTCAAAAAATTTGTCACTTAATAATAATTCTAATTATATTAGAATCCGAAGATTGCTAGAGGAGGTTAATTTGAAAAAACCCTAGTTCATCTCTCTCAAAAAACATTCTTAGAGCTGTTTTCACTTTGAGGGGGGAGGAAGTTACTGTTCTTCCTCCCCTCACCCCTCTCCTCTTCCTCCCTTTCTTCTTCCCTCATTTTCAGAGACAAAATGTTGTACCTATTTGTCTTCGTTTTGTTATGATTTTCCTCTAATTATCACATTCAGTTGCATCTTGAAGTCAGATCTCCACCACCATCCTTTTTGTGATTTATTTGTGTTTGGAATAAGTTACAGAGACTTTTTGGGTTATCTGTGTAGTTTTCACCTCTCCTTTTGTAAGAGCTTTTCATCTTTTCTTTGTGAGAGGTTCATCTCTCCTTTGTGAGAGTATTATTTATATTGTTATGGCTTAGTTTTTTAAACTCTTTTTCATTATTCTGAGTTTGCAATCTTAGTTGGGATGCCTATGCCAGAATTTCTTCAATCATGCATGATCGTTAGTGGAGGTGCACTAGTCTTAATTTTGATGTTAGACCTCTCCATTATTGTAATGGCCATTTTGTGGCTAGTTTGTATTGGCCCTTTGTGGCTAGTGACTTTTTTAGATGAATTATGAATACAATCCTAAAATTTCTAAATAAAAAAATATTATTATATTTTAATCTTGTAATAATATGAGATGTTAGTGCTAGAGAAAAATAAAATAAGAAACTTTCATTGGAGCTGTTGGGGAGGTGGGAAGGTGAGGAATGTAATGTTTGCCTCAAAATCCCGGTGGAAAATGAACATATATTTATTTATTTATTTATTTTAGCAGAGTGGAAAATGAATTTGTGTACTAAGATAAGGACAAGTTTTTATTGATGTTTTACTTTTTAGTATTTGTCTAATCCGAAATAGACAAGTTATGGATATGGATATTGTTTTTTTGGAACAGTTGGCGTTGCTCAGACTCTGCCTTTGTGCGCATCTCCTACAGCTGTGGTTGCTGGTTTTGTTTTCAATTTATTTAAGTTCTTATTTTGTTTTATAAATTAACGCGTGGCATCACCAGAGCATGACACAACCTCATTATATTTTATAGAGCTCGCACCTCCTGCGTTGCATTATATAGCCAAATGTATCACACATCCATGAGGCCATTTTACACATAAGAATTTTCCTATGTAAACTACTGGCAAGCTAATCACGTTTCTTTTAAAAGCGGTAAAGTTCATATCGAATGTAACAACTCCCAAAAATAACACGTCCACTTATATTTTAATAACTATAATTTAGAAATTCTCTTATTGCAATGTGAAGACACTTCTTACAATCTGCATCAGAAAGATCTCGAGTGCATTCAAAGTGTATTATAGATCATAGTCTTGTTTATCACTCGTCGAGATCCTTGAGTACAAGTCAGTCCAAGAATAGTTTTAGGAATTAATAAATTGAAAAACTCATCAACTTTATCCATGTCAATTTTACCAAAAAATCTTGAATCTGAATATTTTAATAAGCAAACTGCCATCCAGATTAGAGCTCCTCTACTGCGCGGGTAATTGTGTAATAATAGGAACCGTACCCACCCATGGGTAACCTCGTTTATGAATGGGCAGTCTAATGAGGAGAAAGATTTTGTCAAACATTTCTCTCTTGCTTACTTTATGTTAAAAACTTTACCAATACACTCATCTTGTATGTCAGCTCTTGATGCTCTCCTTTAAGAAAAACACAAAGGGGAATAAATTTCTTATACCACAAAAGTAAATGAAGCTCATACTATCACGAACCATAAGTTTATAGGGGAAAAAACACCTCAACGAATGGTGGAGACATGCACGGTCCTACACCCAGGCTAACCTAGGCTGCAGCCTAGGTGAGTTTATTTTTTGTAGACTAAAATAATATCGCAGCCCAGCCCACGTGACATCCCCATCCCAGCCAATTAAAATCTCATTAACAAACCTACACTACACCACGTCTGACTAATAAAAAATACAAGAGTAATGCTACACTTACCACATTTATATCCCACATTTTCATACCACCTTATGTGGCAGATGAAATGGACAATTACATCAATTAAAAAGTGTCAATAAATCATAAAAGATAAGAAAACTTTAAATTAATTTTAATTGATGTATTGTCCACCTCATATGCCACATAAGGTGGTATGAGAATGTGGTATACAAATGTGGTAAGAGTAGCATTATTCAAAATACAAAGTAACCCCACACGAGACCACTTATGCAAAAAACATTCATGCTCTCTTTCCTGAATTAACTAAGCACTCTCTTTGCCGAGTTACCTAAGCACTGTTCTTCGGAAAAAAAAAGAAAAAATTTCATCCCTATTGCGAGTAGTGCAAGCCAAAGCCATCACCCATGTCATTCTTGAAGACTTAATTAAAGGAAGTAATCTTCAATTCTTCATCTTCTTTAATTTTCTTCTCTAAATTTGTTGATGTTGAAATTTTGGAGATTTAGGGTTTATGAAGTATTAATCGTACCGTCGAGCAGGTTTGTACGTAAGGTAAATTTAGGCCACGCCATTTTGAAATCCTGGGTCCGTCACTGATATAGAGGGTAAGGGGAGGAGAAGAGGAAGGGGAGAGAGAGACCAACAAGAGCTCTAGGAAAGTGGAAAGAGAGGGAGAGAGGATGAGAGGGAGGGAAAAATATGGGAAAAGAAGAAGGAGAGAGGAGGAGAGGAAGGGAGAAGAGGGGAGGAGGGGAGGAGGTGTAGTGGCCACCTCGCCCCTAACTGAGGAAGAGTTGGTTGCCAGCAAGGAGAAAAAGGACTAAGTTTAGGGTTAGGAATTCTGACATGTCTAAGAAAGCACATTATTTGTGTATTGTATACGTAGTTATTTTTCAATTATAATACATGTTTTTTTAAATAGAATATTGTAATAATGCAAATTATTCGTGTATGTTATCCTTATTGTTTACATACTATTGAAAAAAATAGAGAAAATAAAATTAAATAAAATTGTAGTTTATTTTTATTGAATGGTTGAAGTTTTCACCCTGTATGTAAAAGAAATTTTTCGAATAATACACGTACGTATAATATATTATCTATATTTTACTAACTATGCAGGGCCTCGATGGGCCCAATGGCAAGCCAATCAAGCCTATAGAAAGTGCTTGAGATTGGCATCCTGTATAATCAGAGTCAGGCCTAAGGGAAGCCCTATGACGGCCCAAAAGAAAACTATTTTAAAATAAAGTTAATTGAACCCTTGTATATATTATTAGAACGTGAAGTTATATTACAACAAAAAATACACTGAATAAGGTACGCATGGAAAAAGAACAAAAGAATTTTAGATTAAAGAATTAAAACATGGGTTTAATTTAAGCCATTTATGACTTGCATTCTGTAGGGAGGCCCTGGGGAAATCGCTTAGCGTCAGTGCAGTAATTATAGATCATGTAGTTTTTCTGCACCCATTTCAGCCTCTCCTGCCTTGTTAAATCAAGCTCTTCTGAGAGCCATGCGTTGCTAGTTGATGAGCTGCATGAAGAAGCTCCATTTGATGAAACACAAGCATTGTTGGCATTGAAGTTCCTGTAGGAAGCAGTGAAAGGAGCTCTGCTCCAATCTGTTTTGATAAGCCCACCCCTTGTGGCCCAATCATCTGCATTCCAAAGGCTTGAGTAGATCCTCATTGGTTGGTTCTTTGGGAACGGAACACCGTTGGATTCTTGGTTCTTGAACTCTCTGATGGGAGTACCATCTACAGAGAAGCTGAAACAGAGCAAACACAGAGTAAAGTTAGTGGAGAACGGACTATAGAAGGAAAAAATACATAATTTAAACCGCAGTCTGCATGCCAAGTTGCCAACAGTTCTACCACTAAATCTAAGACCGCATTAGCAATTGAAAGTTGAAACTTGATTTGAACAAGATTTGGGTTATTGGGTTACTTACACAATGCGCTGTGGGTTCCAAAGAATTGAATAGGTGTGGAAATCAGCAGTTGGGTCAAACCAGAGATAGAATTGTTGCTCTCTGTTTCCTTTGCCTTGGCTGAAGACATTGGTGTGAAGAATGTAAGGATCACCACTCAAGTTCCCCAAGAACTCAAAATCTATCTCATCCCAGGTTGACCCTTTTGAGGATAACTGCAAAAATCAACAAAAAATTCAATAAATCAGTCAGATACAAGAAAGCTTCAAGAAAATGAAAGTGTAACAAATATTCCAAAGATGAACTGACATAGTAGGCTGTGACAGTGCCAGCAGAATTTCCAGGGACAAGCTTGATCTGCATATCAATCTTGCCAAACAAATATTCATTTTTGGACTGAAAGCCAGAGCCAGAGGCTTTGTCAAGTGAGAGAGTAAGAAGCTCGCCATTGTTGAGAATCTTAGCTCTACCGTCTCCCCATGTTATCTGAAAGTCCTGGTTGAAGTTACCAGCAGAGGCAACCACCAAAGAGCTAGCAGCAAGAAGAGCAATCAGTAGTATAAATGAAAGAGATGATTTAAAGGAAGCCATGGGTTTTCTTTGGAAATGAGTAAAAAGAGAGGAGAAATATTCAGATGGAGAGTGATATATATATATAGAGAGAGAGAGAGAGAGAGAGAGAGAGAGAGAGAGAGAGAGAGAGCTATATTGCTTTGATATGAGAGTTTGGTGTGCATAGAAATATAGCATGGCTTGTGCTTTATATAGTAGTGGAGATGATGTGGTTCTGACTGAAGAGGAGGAGATTGGAAGGTTCAATTTGCTAGCTGTGCCCAGTTAGATTTCTCATAAATGCAGAGGGGAATTATTTACAGGACGCGGTTTTGAACAGATTTTTTAAGTGAGGAAAGTGTTTGCATGGGGAGGTGAGGCCCAGTTTACCTTTAGCCTGCCCTTTACCAAAACTTAGACCGTTTGCTTGTTTCTATCCAAAACCAAACCACCCCACCACCGACAATAATATTGGGTTAACCGTTTTATTAGTTCATGAATTTAGACTTGATTTACATTTGAGTACCTCAATTTCCAAAATCGTTCTCGTGATCCTTTAACTTCACTTTCGTTAGGACAAATGGTCCTGCCGTCAATTTTGTTAATTTTTTTTGTTGAATGCAGGGGCAAAATGGTATTTTTATACTAAAACAAAAAAAATGAATAAATAATCACATCTTTAAAATAAAAAAATAAAAAAAAAAAAAAAAAAAAAAAAAAAAAAAAAAAAAAAAGTTTGGGGCAGTAGAAATTGAGATAGAGGGGGAGAGAGAGTTTAATTTTAATTTTTTATTCATATTTTGGATGCGTAAGTAGGTGCAGGGAATTATATATATCATAGTCAAGTAGTTCAAGATATTGGTATGAAGCATATACCCTGTCTAGGAAAAGATTTTCACCATAGGGAGTTCTGGAAAGTGCTAGTTGAAAATCTTCCTGCAACATAATCATCATTCAAATAATTATTACAATGCATGAAACTTGAAAGAAACAACACATTTTTTCATAATTGAATTTGAATGATTCAAAGAAATTTGGCTGACCTTATGAATCGATCCCTTCTCGATAATTGAACTACTCATCTTTTTAAACAGCTCATACAATGCCTCCTGCTCATTAACAGTAACTGCATCATGATTTCATGCAAGTAAACATCACAAACAACATTCAACATTCTCATTAACTAATCATTTCTTTCTTTTTCTTTTTTCTTTTTCCAAAATCCCCAAAGAAAAATGAAGTAATTCACAATTCGAAGTTCTGCATATATATAGTTTTCTTAATCTTCTGAATATTTAAAAATTAAAAAGTTTCATACATCTGGTTTCATCGTCAGCACACAACCTAGTCCTTGTCGGGATGCATCACTGTAGATAACAAAATTCCCACTATCATCCGAAAATGTCAATACCAGAGTGGAAGTGTCAATACAGTTGCGATATTGTGGTTATCCAAGGGGGAAACCTTCCTGAGAAATAGTTGTAAGACAAATCTCTGCACATAACAATACAGAATGAGAAGGCACAAAAATGCATGAAAGTTCAAAGGAATTTAAGTAAGAAAAAGGCTACCAGAATGCGCGCGCGCACACACAGAGTACTGGTTTCATTGCCAGTACATATACCATATTTTTATGACATTAGTCTGAAGTTGATTGCTCTTTTGGCTTGGAAGAGGTCCTGACAGACTATTGTTTCCAAGAAATCTGGCCATATCAATTATTGGAGGCACCCATAAATATTTATAAAAAATAAAAAATAAAAAAATAAAAAAAGAAACAAAGAAACAAGAAAAAGGTGAGATGAACGACTATATTTCTGAGCAGGAAATTCAATGGCATAAGTACAGAAAAGGGGAATAATGAAGGCAGGCATTATTACAAATATGTAAGAGAACTCATGTCGAACAAAGAACTTGGGAGTTCGCCTGTTAAATTGTTGAAACCCAGATCCCTGCAACATAAGTGATAAGTTAGAGGAACAATTAGAATGATAAGAAAATGAATTGGTATCTTTGGGATTCAAGCTTATATATCTGCTGGAACGTACAGTATTTGTAAACTCCAAAATGCTACCATTCATTAATGTATTCCGTATGCTACCATTCATTAATGTATTCCGTAGAACTCTGTTACACCACCAAAAAAATTAGTGGACAAGTAAATGGAGTAAGATTTTCAATTTGAAAAGGAAAACGAAGTTTGATCACAGTGCGTGAATGAATGAGGTGTTAACTTACTAATCAGTTAAGTTCTTCAAATTTCTTATGAAATCAAGAGACGAGCTCACATAATATATATCACTGATTCGCCTTCATTATCATACACAAACATAAATGAATGGAGGGGGGAGAGAGAGAGAAGAGAGAAGAGAGAGAGAGAGAGAGAGAGTTTAAAATGTATTAAGCATTTGCCCTTACAGAGATTCCACTGAAGTCAGTTGAGAAAAACTGGTTGGTATTGGGCTTTCAAAAGAGTTCCCTTTAAATCTCCTACTACATTTGAGATGCTTGGGAATAAAAGACCCATCTCAGCCATGCAGATCTGCTTTTCATAAACTGCAGAAGGTTAGAAGTTTGCCATACAAAGAAGTCAGTTTTCTCCAATTCCCAATGAAAGAAGGTATCTTCCTGAGAAAGGATTGTCTGATGCATAGCTAAAATTTAAAAAGTTGACTCATAGTAAGCTCATCCCAGAATAGAAATCTCAAAGTACTGAATAAACAAAAAACTTACAGGATTTTCATGTTGATGAGCTTAGCAAATGTTGAAGGAATTTCTCCACCGAGTCCACAGCTGTCCATGTAACTGTGAAAATAATAAACATGTGATTCAAATTCGATGAGTTAAATGAAGCACTCACAATAGTACTATGTGCTTCTTTGGCCCATATGGTATAACTCACTTGGGAGTCTATGCTTCACTACTTACAATACTGTCAACGCAGACATACTGCCGATGAATGCTGGTAGGGGACCGGTGAAATAGTTCAGATCAAGTTTCCTACAAGAATTGAAACAAAATGCAATGACCAGCGATTAATCTCTGAGTATAAAAAATATTCGTGACAATTTTGAACGGTAAGAAACCTGTGTCTTTTATATGAAAATGTTAAGTGCGATAAACCAAACAACAGAGAAGGGGGTTGGAAAAACTTCATACAAAACGGCCAGATATTTTAAAGCCTCAAATTCTTTTGGAAACACCCCTCGTTTGTTCAGAGCATGAACTCAACTGGAAAGAAAAACGATTGAGCAGTTAGGCACTTAATATTACAATTGATATATCAGGCATGTTCTGCTTAGTTTTCTAAACTTGATAATTAATTGATTTGATACAGTCAACAACACAAGACTAAAGAATATGGAGAGAGAGAGAGAGAGAGAGAGAGAGAGAGAGAGGAGAGAGAGAGAGAGAGAGAGGCTGGATTATTCTCTGGCTTTTCAAACTCGTTTCCATTGATGGCAAATCCAATGCATTGCTCTCATTCACTGATAGGCAGGGTTTGCATGTCCCATAGCTTGAATATTAAGATCAACGCCGTCACTGCATTCTCAATTCAATCACTGCGTACACATCACATAACGTATCTATGCTATACCTGTAAGAAGATGGCTAGTACCTTCAGATGGATCGGTAGTAGCATTTTGAGCCATGGACACATGAAACCAGAAGCAGCTGAGAAAGCATAGACTGCAAAAGAAGCCAAAGGATGCTGAAAGAGGCCATTGTTGTTTCAGACTTTCGGTCAATAGCAGTGTCCGAAAAATCGGCCTAGGCCGGCGGCTAGGTGGCTAGGCCGTCGCTAGGCAGGCTCGAGGCGGATAGGCCGTCGCTAGGAAGGCGCTAGGTGGTTGCTAGGCGGGCGCTAGGCTGCCGCGAGGCCGCTAGGCGGGCGAGAGGATGCTAGGCGGTCGCTAGGCGGCTAGGCGGTAGCTAGGCGGGCGTTAGGCGGCTAGGCGGTAGCTGGGCGGGCGCCTAGGCGGGTTGGGTCATTTTTCGTTGCCGAAGCTGGAGGACGAAGCAGCCGAAACCAACGACAACAAATCGAAGCTTGAGTTGATAGAGAAGTGAAATGGCTTGACTGCGAGTGCAAGCTTCGTGTTCTTCTGGAGTATATTTAAAGATTATAGCCGCTCGGCTATACTTTTAAAATATTCGAATGTCTTTGAATCGACTATAAAGAAACAAGGCCTTATTGGATATTTTGGACGACAAAATGTCAAATTGTCAAGGATGATGAATTGCCGAGCAGTTTGATGATGTGGAAACTAAGCCTTACTAACGTCATCATAGAATCGATTTTTCAACATTGAATAAAATTTCTTTTAACTGTATTATATAAATTCACAGTTTGAGATGCAAATCAATGATCAATTGAAATTTTCCTCAGACTTGTATAGAATATTGAGAAGCCTTTTGGTTTTGTCAGTGTCGAATTTAGGAAGAAGAAAACAGGGGAAACATTGTTGTCAAACTGGTGCTTCTCCCTATACACTCAATAAACTGTGAACAACTTTAAACCAACAATTCAGTGTTCCAATTTACAAATTTTGCTCATGGTTATAGTTGAAAGAGTTTCGCAACATATGAATCGTCATCTTGGCCTTGTCTGGCTTCAGCCTTTTCACTGTAACCATTACTTTCATTTTCAAACTCATCATCATGACTGTTCTTCTCATTTGACAGTTACATATCACCAAGACTGCCACAATTAGACTTTGTGCCTTCCTCAAATGCAGGTGCATAACCCTGAGTTTACACATGAAGAAAAAGATCAAATGAATCAAATTCAGTATCTATTAAAGTTGAGGCAATTACTCGCAGAGAGATACCTCCATTTTCTAAAACCTACCAGGATTTTTAACTAGGAACTACATTGCAAATTTCATAGTTTATACTCGTAGAGAGATACCTCCATTTTCTACTCTTTCCCCGCCAATTTTATAGTTGCACATAGAGATCAATACATAAGACTCAATGCTGGCAGTAAAACATTCACAAATAGTCGAAAGATAAAAAAAAAGTCAAATGCAAATAAGATTGAAGTGAAAACTTTCAACACAGTTATGCAGTGTGTGACTCAAATAACAGCTCAGAACTAGGCAAGAACTCCAAGCTGGATGAGACTTCCAAGCCTATGCTTCAGATCACAATGCACATGTGACATGCAGCAAACATAAACTCAAATACAAGAAATGAGGTCAGTTTTAAAAGTGAAGAATTCCTGCACAATCACAGAGCTAAGGAGAATGAAGAGGCAAATAATGCAGGGGCTGATAATCATGATTAACTACATAACCTCAATGATTTTTAATCTAAAGACTCAAAAGCCAAAAATATAGATAACAAATAAAAAGAAACCGTGGAACAAACAGAAACTAAGAAAGCCCCTAGCACTGCACCGAATCCTTATGAACACACATATGATAAAATTTATGGATTTCCAAAGGCATATCTTATCATAGTCCTTGTTCATTGCTTCCCAAATCATTCTTTGGAACAGTGCCGCCTGCTTGGTGTTAAGGTACCCAACAACCTACAAACCACAAGCATCATGCCTTCCATGTCAAAATTCCAAAAATAAAAAATTGAAGAAACAATGATATACAAATCCAAATCAAAGACAGCACTTTACTGATAAGTCTAGACCAAGCACTATATACCAAGTGGCTATGATGGAAGTGTTCTTGAAGAAAGCTGATGGATCATGGGCAGGGGGTAACTTTCAGTTTCAGGATCACTGCTATTGTCTGTCATTAATTTTTACCCTCTATTTTCAAACATAGAAAATGTGGTTGATTGTCATGAACCAAGAACAAAACTTTTCACAATAACCATGAAAGGATATTCCAAGAGCATTGATATGTAGATTAAATTCAAATTTTCCTGACAGATTCTGGACTCATCTGAAGCTTTCCAAATGACCTGTAGCTTTTGCATGATGAACGTATATGTGTGTTCTCATAGACTGCAAATTTTCGTGGTTATTGAATATGGATTTTAATTTTGGCAAATTTTTAAGTAACCTTTGTTCTGGAAAAGTTTTGTGCTGGCAGGTTTTATAAAGTTAAGTTTTTGTAGGTCATTTTAGACCATTAAATAGAACAAAAGTATGTCTAGTTAACATGTTCATATTTTTCATAAAGGAACTTGAAGGTATTAAAAATTAAAGTTAATATGGATGTCCTAAGGTAGTGATCGTTACTAAGAGCCTGTTTGGTATTCAAGCTGAATCAAACTTTTTAAACTCAAAAACAGAATTTGAATCAAAAACAAAGAAAACCTGTTTGGTAGCTATATTTTTAAAAACTCAAACTCAAAAACAACTAAAAAAACACCCCCATTATTAAAAACAAAAAATATATGTTTTTTTAGTTTTTTTCTAATAACCCACAAGTTCTTAATTTTTTAAGATTTGAAAACAGTTTTCAAGTTGCATACCAAACAAGTTTTTGAATCTTAAAAATAGATTTAAAAACTCCTTGTTTTTAAGAAAAATCAAAGTTTTTGAATTCCCTATTTAAATAGGATACCAAACGCCTCTAAGCTTTCAGACATGATTTTATGCTTATAAAAGAAAAGATAAAAGAAGAAAAAGTTACATTACTATTAAGGCTATGATATGGGAGCTGGGTCTCTTAATATTTTTGTATCTTATATATATAACAACTTCAGCCCTCAAAGTTCCACGTAACCCACTAAATAACAATAATTATTTTATGCAATTAAATCACAACCATGCTTCTCTAAATTTATTGATGCTGAAATTTTGGAGATTTAGGGTTTATGAAGTATCAATTAGGGATTTACAATTAAGACTTATGAATTATCAATCGTATTGTTGAGCAGGTTTGTACGTAAGTTAAATTTAGGCCACGCCATTTTGAAATCCTGAGTCCGTCCCTATATGGAGAGGGTAAGGGGAGGAGAAGAGGAAGGGAAGAGAGAGACCAACAAGAGCTCTAGGAAAGTGGAAAGAGAGGGAGGGAAAAATATGGGAAAAGAAGAAGAGGAGATGATGAGAGGAAGGGAGAAGAAGGGCGGAGGCGAGGACGGTTAGTAGCCACCTCGCCCCTAACTGAGGAAGAGTTGGTTGCCAGCAAGGAGAAAAAGGACTAAGTTTAGGGTTAGGAATTCTGACATGTCTAAGAAAGCACATTATTCGTGTACTGTATACGTAGTTATTTTTCAATTATAATACATGTTTTTTAAAATAGAATATTGTAATAATGCAAATTATTCGTGTATGTTATACTATTGAAAAAAATAGAGAAAATAAAATTAAATAAAATTTTAGTTTATTTTTTATTGAATGGTTGAAGTTTTCACCCTGTATGTAAAAGAAATTTTTCGAATAATACACGTACGTATAATATATTATCTATATTTTACTAACCATGCAGGGCCTCGATGGGCCCAATGGCAAGCCAATCAAGCCTATAGAAAGTGCTTGAGATAGGCATCCTGTATAATCAGAGTCAGGCCTAAGGGAAGCCCTATGACGGCCCAAAATAAAACTATTTTAAAATAAAGTTAATTGAACCCTTGTATATATTATTAGAACGTGAAGTTATATTACAACAAAAAATACACTGAATAAGGTACGCATGGAAAAAGAACAAAAGAATTTTAGATTAAAGAATTAAAACATGGGTTTAATTTAAGCCATTTATGACTTGCATTCTGTAGGGAGGCCCTGGGGAAATCGCTTAGCGTCAGTGCAGTAATTATAGATCATGTAGTTTTTCTGCACCCATTTCAGCCTCTCCTGCCTTGTTAAATCAAGCTCTTCTGAGAGCCATGCGTTGCTAGTTGATGAGCTGCATGAAGAAGCTCCATTTGATGAAACACAAGCATTGTTGGCATTGAAGTTCCTGTAGGAAGCAGTGAAAGGAGCTCTGCTCCAATCTGTTTTGATAAGCCCACCCCTTGTGGCCCAATCATCTGCATTCCAAAGGCTTGAGTAGATCCTCATTGGTTGGTTCTTTGGGAACGGAACACCATTGGATTCTTGGTTCTTGAACTCTCTGATGGGAGTGCCATCTACAGAGAAGCTGAAACAGAGCAAACACAGAGTAAAGTTAGTGGATAATGGACTATAGAAGGAAAAATACATAATTTAAACCGCAGTCTGCATGCCAAGTTGCCAACAGTTCTACCACTAAATCGAAGACCGCATTAGCAATTGAAAGTTGAAACTTGATTTGAACAAGATTTGGGTTATTGGGTTACTTACACAATGCGCTGTGGGTTCCAAAGAATTGAATAGGTGTGGAAATCAGCAGTTGGGTCAAACCAGAGATAGAATTGTTGCTCTCTGTTTCCTTTGCCTTGGCTGAAGACATTGGTGTGAAGAATGTAAGGATCACCACTCAAGTTCCCCAAGAACTCAAAATCTATCTCATCCCAGGTTGACCCTTTTGAGGATAACTGCAAAAATCAACAAAACTTTATCTGTCAGATACAAGAAAGCTTCAAGAAAATGGAAGTGAAATATATATCCCGAGATGAACTTACATAGTAGGCTGTGACAGTGCCAGCAGAATTTCCAGGGACAAGCTTGAGCTGCATATCAATCTTGCCAAACAAATATTCATTTTTGGACTGAAAGCCAGAGCCAGAGGCTTTGTCAAGTGAGAGAGTAAGAAGCTCGCCATTGTTGAGAATCTTAGCTCTACCGTCTCCCCATGTTATCTGAAAGTCCTGGTTGAAGTTACCAGCATTGGCAACCACCATAGAGCTAGCAGCAAGAAGAGCAATCAGTAGTATAAATGAAAGAGATGATTTAAAGGAAGCCATGGGTTTTCTTTGGAAATGAGTAAAAAGAGAGGAGAAATTAATATTCAGATGGAGAGAGAGAGAGAGAGAGAGAGAGAGAGAGAGAGAGAGAGAGAGAGAGAGAGAGAGAGCTATATTGCTTTGATATGAGAGTTTGGAGTGCATAGAAATATAGCATGGCTTGTGCTTTATATAGTAGTGGAGATGATGTGGTTCTGACTGAAGAGAAGGAGATTGGAAGGTTCAATTTGCTAGCTGTGCCCAGTTAGATTTCTCATAAATGCAAAGGGGAATTATTGCGGCTAAAAACAACCCATTTACAGGACGCGGTTTTGAACAGATTTTTTGAGTGGGAAAAGTGTTCGCATGGGGAGGTGAGGCCCAGTTCACCTTTAGCTTTCCCTTCACCAAAACTTAGACCATTTGCTTGGTTCTATCCAAAACCAAACCACCCCACCACCGACAATAATATTATATATATGTATATCTTCATATGTTGTGGACCAAAAGCCATATCCACACGTTAGGCAATACCTGTTTGGGCCTAAAAATCGCATTGCATGACATGGTTGATGTTGCAAACTGTTACGAGCACCAAACTCCTTTTTTATTTAAAATCAAATTTGTTCATTATAGTCTTTTATTTATTTGTCTCTCTTTTATCTATTTGTGCTTTATATGTTTCATGTGTATATGCATGCCCCTCCATGACACCTTAATAGTACTAATGCGTGAGAAACCCTCATTCTCTCGTAGTTTAGACTATCGCTTGTATTGAAATAAGTATATACTATTATTTGTTAGTGGTTTTAATAAAAGAAACTTACATCATTTTATAAATCGTTGTATGAAAACAAAAGATGTAAAATTTTAAACAACAATTAGTTTCCTCTTATTATCTCTTTTTTAAAATCACTCTTTAATGTATTTTATCTTCAACATTATATATGTTTTCAAAACCCTACACATGCATTTGGCTGACTTATATTTCAAAGGTTGTCACCACCACTGTCAGAACGGGGTAGAAGTAGCATTAATGTTGAAGGAATTAGTTCTTTAACTAGAAATGAATTGTTAAGAATACGCAAGTTATTCAAATGTGTTGTCATATAACAATTGGTCATGATAACAGTCCAAGACTCACCTCCTACTGCATCGCATCTCAAAAATTGAAACCTGCTTTCTGACTTCATTTGGGGAATTGATCCTCAAGAAAAGTTTCTTGCAAACTCAGAAAAGAACAAAATTCTTCTTGGTTCTACTCTAGTCATAAAGGACAATGGTAAATCAGTAAAGTAACCGAAATCAGTAATACATAATTGAAAACTAATCATAGATACTATTAATAAGAATACACAATTCTAGATTAAGATTGGTAACAAAAGCCTTGAGGTTTTTGAAACTACACTAATATCTTTGCGATTACAAATTATTTTCACAAATCTCTTTCTTTCATTTTTCATCGAAAAAATTGATGATTTAATGTTTAAAAACTTCTTAAAATGACAAATTTAGCCTCAATAATTAGAGCTTACAGTGTGTGCAGTCTAATCTTTGAGGTCAACATTGTCATTTGGAAAACAAAATTATGACATCAACAACTTTATTTTAGGGGGAAAATTAATGGAATGGGTTTTTATGAAAGCAATGTGAAACCCCAGAGGTGTTAATGTAAATAACTCTTATTTTATTACATCCATTTAGAGTTTTATTCTACATTCAGGAGGGAGGCCTTGTGGGAAGCGCTTTATATCTATACAATAGTTATAGATCATGTAATTCTTTTGGACCCACTTGAGCCTCTCTTGCTTTGAGGTATCAAGAACTTCTGTGAGCCACGATTTACTGGTAGGTCTTGATGTCGAAGATGATGATGAGCTACAAGAAGATGCACCAGAAGACCATACGCAAGCATTGGCGTTGAAGTTTCGATAGGAGGCTGCGAATGGAGCTTGTGACCAATCTGTCTTGACCAGTCCTCCTCTTGTTGCCCAGTCATCAGCATTCCAGAGGCTAGAGAAAATCCTCATTGGTTGGCTCTTTGGGAAAGGAACTCCAATGGATGCCTCTAGGTTCTTGAACTCTCTAATGGGTGTGCCATCAACTGATAATCTAACAACGGAAAATTATAATTTAATTTAATTTAAATTCATCAAATAAATTTTCGTTTAATATGTGGGCAATTTTATATTACCATGTTTTCAAATAAGAATAACGTGGTAAATAAAATTAGGGTTCTTAAGAGAAAGGTCCATGTAACTCTTATATTATAGACATAAACTCTCACATTTTTCATTTCCCATGAAAAACCCAAATTTAGGGTTTATTTGACCCAAAAAAACCCCTTTACTAACAAAATTAAGAATATAACAACATAACTTGTCAAAATGTTGATAAAATAACATTTGTTTTACACCTACGTACAGAAATAAAATTTGACATCATAACATGTTAGACTGTTTGAAAAATAACATTTTGCTTACATGATGCGTTGGGGATTCCAGAGGATAGAGTAGGTATGAAAATTAGAGGTGGGGTCGAACCAGAGGTAGAATTGTTGCTCTCTATCGCCTTTGCCTTGGGTATATATATTGGTGTGAAGAATGTAAGGATCACCACTCAGATTCCCCAAGAACTCCAAATCAATCTCATCCCATGTTGACCTTTTTGATGATAGCTGCAACAAAATAGCATATATAATTAATTAATATAAGACTCACCAGTCTCCAAAAATTAAAAAGTTTTATGCAAATATTAATATAAAATTAGAGGCACGTGACTCACATAGTAGGTAGTGACAGTGCCAGCAGAGTTTCCAGGGACAAGCTTGATCTGCATGTCAATTTTTCCAAAGAGATACTCGTGCTTGGATTGGAAGCCTGAGCCAGAGGCTCTGTCGAGTGACAAGGTTAGGAGCTGACCGTTGTTGAGTATTTTTCCACGGCCATCTCCCCATGTAATGTTGAAATCTTCGTTCAAGTTTCCAGCATAGCAAACCAAAATGGAACTAACCAATAACAACATTAACAACATTGGAAAACAAAACGAAGCCACTGACCAATTTAGGGTTTAGTTATATTTCTAATTTGATTGGATATTGGTTTGTGTGGGAGGGAACAGAAATCCTATGAATGCTTTAAATAATGGGTAAGAGAGCAAGAGATATAAGCATAGTGGCAGGGCAAGAGAGACTTAGGAAGGTGTAAACTTTTGGTGAGTTGGTGTGATTTGGGAGGCATGGTTTTGCAATTTAAAGGTGATGAGAGAGAGGGAGAGAGATGGAGGAAGGAAGGAGATAATAATCCCAGAGTGCCAAGTTGTGAGGTAGAGAGGAATAGGTGGACACAGGTGGCAATGCATGAGACTAGTCCTTGTTTTGATGTGTGAAAATGTGTCATGTCACACAAGTGCACAAACCATGCAACCTTTCACTAGATAACACAGCTTTTTGAGAGCTTTTTTTTTTTTTTTTTTTTTTTTTTTTTTTTTTTTTTTTATTTTGTATGGGGGTCAGATTTTGTTTGGCAAGCTGCCCAGCCTGCTGATTTTGGTCGAATTACTCACCGCACTACTAGCAGGTTCTTCCTCCCCTAGTACAGACCTAAATTATTTCCTTGCAGATAAGTAAATGAATATATTATGCAAGTAGTTTTCAAATTAAAGAATATTAGAGAGGTTTAGCCTACTGAAACAATGGCCACCATTTAAATATAGTGGCTGAGAAAACAATGGCTTCTACTCAATTTTCTAGTAGTGTTATGTGATATCTTGATTGTGTGTGTGTGAGAAACCCCTCTTTTTTGTAATTTAACTATCGCTTGTATTATATATATAAAAAAAGAATATTAAAGGGGTCAGAGACAATAGACGCATTAAAACCTCATCTAGTCTAACTAGAGTGGAACATAGAAAAAGGATAGTGAGGTAACTAATTTTGACATGAATTTTATTGAACTAAACTACAATTTCACTTGCAGTGATGCAATTCAATAGCTTACAAATTAAAAACTATATTTTTAAATATCTTTTTAAATGATTAAATAAAATAAAACGAATAAAGTTAATTACAATAAGAATTATACAATTAACATGGTTTCAAATAGATCTTTCAAATACATATATTAACAATAAAATTTTCTTTGGTTGGTGACAATATTATATTAACACTTTTTTATGAAGAATTGGAAGTTGAGATTAAATGAGACACATTGGAGCAACATCTTTTTCAAGTTATTGCTTAACAAAATTAAATACGAATACGCAAAATTGAATCTGGTTAAGCATGCATAAATTCAAAGCATGGAAGCCAATGCAAAAACTTGACCACATAGAAATCAAAACAAAGATTTGACCACATAGAAACCAAAACAAAGAGGACTTGACCATATTGAAACCAAGCAAAATTCTTAATACAAATCAGTAATGGCTAATATATATATTAACGTTTGTTTTTTTAAACAGTAAAATAAATCGGCTAGTAGCTTTGGAAAAAAAAAAAAGCGGTTAGTTTACACTAATTAAATATAATGAAAAAATTAAAAGTAATAAGTAATGTTGTCCATGTTTCAATGAGAAGATGCTGTAGAGTTATTATGGTGGGCCACTTATTGAAATGAATTTCATTTTAGAGTTCATTTTATTGACCTATGAAATGAACTATTGATCCTTAAAATGAAATATTGATCTTTGAAATGAATTGAACTTTACCACTGCAAGTCAAAAATTCAATTAATTGAAATAAATTTAAAATGACCCTCACCATTGCAGATGCTCTAACAAAAAAATAAATTTATTTTAGTTTTAAATATTTTTTTTTAAATTGTAATTAATCAATTAAATATATTTTCATTATTTAGTCCATGTGGCAAGAAATGGGTGAGTTCACTGGATATATCAAAGGCTGAAACTTAATAAACGTCAATGTAGTAAAATGAAAATTACCCTTAAATTTCTTATATTGGGTATCACCATTTAATAATATGTTTCATTGCGTACATTAATATCAACCATTTACTACCAACAACTAAAATTCCTAAACCATTCGAATTTCATATCATCACTCTCTCAAAATTTCTCGTTGTAAATATTGCGAAATTTTCGCAACTATTGTACACGTATTCGACTGGCTTAGTGTAGCAGATATAATATCTTGCTTAGTGGACAAGAATGAGTTTTTCAACTTTTAAAACAGCAAGCCATGAGTTATTCAACTTTTGGAAATGAGGATTTGAAAACTGAAAAGGGGCTTAAAAAATCCTTAGCAGATCTTAATTTTGTTTAATTTTGTTTATACTCAGTGTACTAGCTTCATCAAGAATATTAAACAAAAGAAATCGCTTTCCTCCTTTCAGGAAACAAGACATTATTCCTTCGTGCAAATTATAGCTTGCAACATTCTTTCTTCTGCCTCCTATTTATAAAAAAAGGATGCAAGTATTTGCCATAAATGAATGAGATGTCAATGAGATGAAGGGGAGGGAGTTTCTCACACACACACACAACGAGATGTCATGGGCGTTCAAATATGAGATCTCTTATCTGTAGGTCAAAGCCTTTTTCACTAGGCTAGAACCTGTTTAGATAGACCAAAAGCAAACAACCTAATGCTCGTAAGCTTGCTGCAACATATAAGGATGTTGCATTATTGCAACATTCTTTCTTCTTGCCTCCTATTTATAAGAAAAGGATGCAAGTATTTTCCATAAATAAATGAGATGTCAATGAGAAGAAGGGGAGGGGGTTTCTCACACGGATCCGGATCCTCTGCTTTGATTTTCTCTGTCATGATCTCTTTACTTTTCACCTCCATATGACACCTCATTAAAATTTAATCTGAGGGATTTAAATTTTGACACATCATCTCTAAAATAAAATCCAATTTACTACTAATTAAAAAACAAAACAAAAACCCTAATTGAACTATCAAGAAACTTTAATCCTGCAATTTTTTTTCTATCTCCCTTCTCTTCAACGTCCCTCCTTTTCAACTGTTTTTCTCTTTCTTTCTCTGCAGCTTTTCCACCCAATTGCACAAATTTTTTATGGGAGAAAATACAATTTTCTTATTTTGTATTGGTTTGATTAAAGACAACTTTTTGTACTTATTTTGTTGGTTTGTTTGCTGTAATACTGAGTCTTTTTTTCTTTACTATGCTCTCTACACCCTGTTGGATTTGATCTTTTAGACTTTTTTTTGGCTTTGTTTCTCTTGATGATACCAAAACATTGAAATCCAATTCAAAGCCAGACAGAAACCCAACTAGTTTTGGTGAGAAAGTGTAAGTTTTGAATTGTTGCAGAGATAGGAAGAAAACCAAAAAAACATAGGAGCATGTAGAAGGGACCAATAAATATGAGCATGTAGCTGGGACAAAAAAATAAGAGAAAAGCATGTCAACAAACAAACCCGGAATCTAGATATTGAAACATGATTTCTCTTTTATCTTGGAAAACAACAAGGGAATACTTTTTTCTTGGAACCACCATCTTCAAACAATGGATATGGGAAGATTTGTTTATTTTATTTTTAATCTTGTAGAAAGGAAAGAGAAGAGATTACAGAGGCTTCGGGGAAGGAAAGCTTGTAGAGGTTGTTAGTTGGGTTAGGGTATTTTTGTTTGTTTTTTATTTAGTAGTAAATTGGTTTTTGTTTTAAAGATGATGTGTCAACTTTTAAATCCGTTAGATTAAATTTTAATGAGGTGGCGCGTGGAGAACAAAAGTAAAGCAAATCATGACAGAGAAAATCAGAGCAAAGGATCCGGATCCTTCTCACACACACACACACAACCGAGATGTCATAGGTGTTCAAATATAAGATATCTTATCTGTAGGTCAAAGTCTTTTTCACTAGGCTAGAACCTGTTTATATAGACCAAAAGCAAACAACCTAATGCTCTTAAGCTTGCTGCAACATATAAGGATGTGCATTATTTGCCTGCCGTGTTGATCTAAAGGCCTAAAACGGATAACGATCAACCCAAAACACAAGTGATTTCAAGGCCCCTTGGGAAAGTATGGACGCTTCTCATTTGTTTATCACTCAAATTCAACACATCTAAATATTATTCTTGAAATAAATTAAATTCTTTTGATACGATGGAGTATTATGGGCTGAGATTAATGTAGACGGAGTCAGACTAGAAACCAATACATAATGTATAGAGATATTCATTGCTTATCCAAAAGATAATGGCGATAAGGACTCAAACTTTCAAATGAAAACTAATTCTAATCACTGTTCCGAAAAAAAGGTGAACACATCGAACTCAAATTCTCGTATTGACAATTAGCATATAAGTCCAACTACTCCTCTCATTAGTCCCATAGCATCAAAAAGCGGGACATGCTCTAACAAACCATGGAGAAGCAAAGTATAAGTAGCAAGGCTTCTATTGTCACCAACAATGGCAGTGATCTCCATGGAGGACATACTGGTAGTTATGATTCTTATTATGATGATGCTTCTTATTTCGATTCAATTCCACCGGGGTATAGATTCAAACCCTTGGATGGAGAACTTGTTGCTATCTACTTGAGGAAGAAAATCGCCAACGAACCATTGCCTCCGAATAAGATTCATGATGTTGAACTGTACAAATTCAACCCAGACACACTATCAGGTTACTTTTAATTCTTATGCTATATCCTACATGTTAGTCTGGGTAAGCCTTCAAGTCTGTACTTGGTTTATATTTGCAGAAATTTACGAGTCATATGGAGAAGATGAGATGTACTTCTTCACATCAAGGGACAAAAGTACCCTAATGGTGCACGTCCGAACCGAGCAGCAGGGGATGGATACTGGAAAGCTACTGGGGTTAAAAAAAAAGTGAAGTTTGAGGATGTTGAAGTTGGTAGCAAGACATCACTGGTTTTCTACAGAGGAAAACCTCCCCATGGTGACAAGACAGACTGGAAGATGCATGAATTCCAAGTCAATGCTCCTCCCAAGAGAAAAGACAGAAATGACATGAGGGTTTGAATATTCAGAGATTTTTACTACTATTTTCTCCAAATTATTAATTTGTAACTTTTGTTTTTCTTTAAGATTTTGTTGTGCCTCCCAATTAACACTTAATTTGACCTAATTAAGTGTTTTCTTTTTCTCATTGCAGCTTGATGACTGTGTTTTGTGTCGGATATATAACAAGCACAACCACTCGAAAGATTCGAACCAATCGAATAATAATGGTGTCGAAATTCAGGAACAACCAAATGTTCAAGACAATGCACATGTTTCTGGTGAAGTAGTCGATCATCCTCCAGCAAACTCACATGAGCTAACTTCTTTGTTGTCTAACCAGAACTGTTATTACAATACTGATCAATCAGAAATTCTCAACAGCACAAATTGTATAGGTAAGTACAACACATATCCAAAATTTAATGAGTATTGTTTGATGTTACATGAGTTTTAGGTCACAAATCAATCAATTTATTGTTTGTACAGGTTTTGATGGTCCTTTTGGAGTGATATCAATTTCATCCACACTTCCATTCCAGAATCCTCAGCAATTCAATGGGTATCAAAAACGTCAACGTTTTTGCGATTTACCATCAGAATTTTATACTAACTATGACAATGGCTCAATGACACAGCCAAAGACTTAACCCACTAACTTGCTACAGGCATTAACTGTGGGAATTTAAAAAACTGCGGATTGTTTGGACCGGTTGGTAGGAACTTTTTATTTTTGGTTCTCTTGTTTTTTTTTCTTTTTCTTTATAACTTCATTGTTATATGTTCTAAGAACCAAGAAATTTATTTTTCTTTTTGCTGTGTTCTATACTTATTTAATTGGGTTACTACTACCGAGAAAGATTATCCTCAAATATTATACTCAACAAATTATTTGTTCACGTGTTATCTGGGTTTATGTTCACTATATTTAAATTATGAATACTCATCAATTCTTTAAAGTGTGAGATAATTAGTCACAATATTAGTCATAGAATTTTGTAACAATGGATTTTATTTAAATCATTTTCAATTGGAAGATTGGTAAACCAACTGTCATAAATCACTTGAAGTTGTTATTGTCAATTTTCTCTGAAATTATGATTTGTGTGACCTAAGCTTGGGATAGCCTAGGCCTCTGTAGCACAAGAAGTTAGGTCTCAAATAGGTAAACGGTAGGCTCAACCATTTTTGTCAAACCATGTGAGTAATGAACTGGGCCTATCGAGATCAGATTACTACCTGGGCCCCTACGTGGTCATGGACTTGGGGAAAAAAACGAAAATGTTACTGAGCTTTTTCTCTCGCTCAAGATCTTTTATTCAAATACAATTTTTTTTTGAAGTACAAAGTAAATTACAAAGAAGATCAGATAATGTAACCAAAAAGTCAAATTTTAAAAGATAAACAACCGAAAAAGAAAATTGTTAAAAGCAAAAAGAAATTAGTTATTCGTTATCTTTAAAAAGTTTGAAACGAGATGACACCTTAATTTTGAGGATGTTGTGGCAATTTAAAACGAGAAATCAGTTATTTATTATCTCCAAAAAGTTTGAAATCGTTAGATCAAATTAGTTAGTCGTTGAATCAAATTGATTAGCCTGATCATCTAAGGGCCATATATAAAGTCCTCACTATAGAATGACTCGTATAGTATAGTACGACTGTGAACATGATTCAAGTTCGATGGCCTAGCCCGAATTCAAAAAGTACTACTTAAGGCCATCCACTATTTCAATAAAAATAAATACCCGTAAATAAATACAACTGTTTATATTTTGTATCTGATGCTTATTATGATCACAGTTACATTGTTTTATGGTTATATTTAGATAGTTGTTTTATAATAAATACATAAACAAACAGCATCCTACGCTTGGCAAACGTCTAGAAGAATTTGGTTCAAACTCTAGAAAACTCAAATGCTTGACATGGTCAATTACTGGAGCAAGCTGGAACTCGAGAAAAAGAGTGGTTAGATCCTATAGGTTGATGTAGAAATGAAGATAGAACTAAACCCCTTTATTATGCCGTCTAGAATAAAAAATAGTTGAATTGAAAATAATTTGGTGAGCTAGCCACTTTATTATGCCGCCATACTTTCCTAGATGCAATTAGTATATGTTTGAAAATGGAACTCGCTGCAGGGAAATAGCATTGTGGTTTCCTCCAACCAAACCACTTTGATATGAAAATGACTGAGGAAAAAACATATTTTGGCATCCAGCTGGTTACATCTAGCTTCTCCCTTTTCCCCACACGGTGATCACCAACTACGTATTCATCATAACATTGAATATAGAAAATTAAGAACCTTTCAACACACGCATTTCCAATGCTATATAAATGTCACAACTGAGATCACCTTTTACCATATTCAAATTAAGCAAACCTTTGTCTTCCCTACACAAGTCCTTAGGTCAAGTAGTACTTCAAGAAATGGCTACAATTTTATGTCCTCCAAATTACGTTCTACTAATTTCCCTCATGGTTTGCTGTTTCGTGGCTGCCTCTGCTAGCAACTTCTACCAGGATTTTCAGGTTACGTGGGGCGATGGGCGCGGAAAGATACTCAACAACGGGGATCTTCTTACTCTCTCGCTTGACAAGGCCTCTGGCTCTGGCTTCCAGTCCAACAATGAATATCTCTTTGGAAAGATTGATATGCAAATCAAGCTTGTCCCTGGTAACTCTGCTGGCACTGTCACGGCCTATTATGTAAGTCATTATTTTTCACATAAATCTTGGTTAAAGAGTTTAGAGTTCTATGCTAATTAATTTCTAATGCACAAACATGAATTTGTATATGTGGTGCAGTTGCGCTCAGAAGGGACTTCATGGGATGAGATAGACTTTGAGTTCTTGGGGAATCTTAGTGGTGATCCTTATATTGTTCACACAAATGTTTTCAGCCAGGGAAAAGGCAACAAAGAGCAGCAGTTCTACCTCTGGTTTGACCCCACTGCTGATTTCCACACATATTCGATTCTTTGGAATGCCCAACATATTGTGTAAGTGATCAACGACAATATTCTCGAAAATCTTTTTAATTTCGCAGAGTCTAAACGGTTATTTTGGATCATTAACTACATAAAAACATGTGTCCAACGTGTGATTCCAAATTGACAATCGGACAACAAAACATGCTACATATCCCGCAAAAGAATACATTAGTTGCCGAGAATAACATTATTTTCCTTGCAGTCCTTATTGAAATATATTTTCTCTCTGTTGCAGCCTCTATGTTGATGGCACACCCCATTAGAGAGTTCAAGAACTCGGAGTCGATTGGTGTTCCATACCCAAAGAACCTTCCCATGAGGATATATTCAAGCCTCTGGAACGCTGATGACTGGGCTACAAGAGGAGGTCTGGTCAAGACAGATTGGACCCAAGCTCCTTTCACTGCTTCATACAGGAATTTCAATGCGGACAATGCCTGTGTATGGTGGTCCTCTGGTTCCACTTCTTGCACTTCTTCAAATTCAAACTCAACCAGGTCTGTTTTGCTCTCAGAAGAATTAGACTCCACCGGCCAAGAGAGGCTTCAGTGGGTGCAAAAGAATTACATGGTTTACAATTATTGCACAGACACAAAGCGATTTCCACAGGGCCTCCCTCCAGAATGCACAGCCAGCAAATCTTAGACTCTAATCTTGCGACCAGAGTTTGCAAAAGCTAATTTTTTATATATTAAATTAATTGAGATGTTCAAAATAGGGTATTTGATATTTCTTACAATTAGTGTAATATGTGAGATAGAAAATGTCGTTGTTTACTGTAAAAATGTTATTTATAGTACATTATGATGTTTATGGTATGGAATTGTAAGGTGTTGGATTTGAAAAAAAAGTTTGAGTAAAAAAACACTCCTATAATCGTTTTCACTTCTCCTTTGTGATAACTTTTCATCTCTACTTTGTGAGAGTTTTATTTGTAGTGTTATGCCTTGATGTTTCAAGCTTTATCTTTTATTATTATTATTATGAGTTTGCAATCTTAGTTAGGATGCCTATGCCAGAGTTTCTTTGATTTTGCGTGATCGTTAATGGAGGCGCACCAGATTGTCTTAATTTCGATGTTAGATCGCTTCGTTATTATAATGACCTTTTGTGGCTAATGACTTTTTTGACTGAATTATGAATGCAATCTTAAAATTTCTATATAAAAAAATAATAAAGAAAGTTTGAGTTGAAATTTGTAATCCCACATTGGAACATTAGAACACATTTATAGTCTTTATAAACCTTGGTCAGTTTAATAATTTAGTTTGGATTGGGCCACTTGGTGTTCCGCCGACTCAAACTTCGATTTTTACACCAAATCAGAATTCAATTACAATTCCTAGTCACCAAGGTGACATGAGGTTCCTAGGATAGTGGTTGCGATCCATCCGTAGATGATGGTGACCCTGTAAATCTGTGAGCTCGGTTTAGTAGTGAGTCATGGTTGAAGAGTACACCTCCGCTGAGGAGGCTATGTCTCAACTGATTTCGACTAGGCCTTATTGGGCTCACATGAGGCAGTGGCCTGTTTAATGGGCCCAAACCTTGGGCTGTTGTGTCTGGCCCAGTTAGGTCTGTTATAGTCAGCTGATGGCTTCTTGGGAGAGAGCATGAGGTCATCTACAAAAATGGGAGATTTGAGGACCAGCTCGCCTAATTTAATTGATTTCTACTGCTGCTTAGCATCCACAACCTTATATTTATGAGATAAATTTTTCGTACATAATATAAATTCTCAGTAACTTCTCTATTAAGAATGGCTAGCTTGATAGTGCTAGTGGAGTATAGCTCAGTTGGTTAAGCTCTTCCACCTACACCGATGTGGATACTGTTTGAAGCCCTCAACCACCAAGGAATATTTGTGTAAACTTCCCCTCCCCCAATTGCTTATACTCAGAAAGAATGACTTTATACTTAATTGAGGTGATAAAGTGAAAAATCAACTCCAGAACTCTACCTCTAATGCCTACGTCCCCGTAGCACATCTTTCATAAAAGGCTTTGAATAAGTGTTGTTCCCAAAATGGTGTTGTTTGTAATTTATAAACTCGCAAGTGCACGACCGAATGTAATATAGATGTGTAAGAATGAAGTCGTACTCACATGGATTACGTGAAAAAGATAGAAAACTAATCAAAACCCTAATTAATTCAATTACTAACCTAGTCGATTCAAGGGTTGGTTGGTTGGTTGAAAAAGAGAAATAAATTGAGCATAAAAAATATGGAAATGACAATAAACTAAAATAAATATTAAATTAATGAGAAGAATAACTAAGGTAATGGAATTCACACCACTATTTCATAAAACTCAAATTATTTATTTAACAATTTCTATGAAGTAGTAATTTAGAAATCAATCTACTACTTTTTCAAGATTTATCGTTTAAGCATGCAAATTAATGAATCTTATGTAAATTTTCCTTCCCTCTATAAATACAAATTGGGATTCTTAGAACTAGTTAGTTGTCATTGTTAATAGTTATTAAAGAAACACACCGGGTCTGTGGGTAAATATTACCACCATATATATATATATATATATATATATATAAAACCAGGAGTTCATGCATAATGAATCAAAAAGCAGATAAATAAATAAACAAATATTAAACTCTCAAAAAGTCAAGACAAGTAAACCACTGGCTAGTTCAATGCATGTGTCAACGAATGGTTTGTTACACAGGTGGGAAACAACTGGTACTTGTGATGGTAGGTAGCTGGCTAGCTGCTTTCTATAAGCTGGGTGCCCATCACGTTCAAGCCTATATTAGTCTTGGCTCATAGTTTGCCAGTGACATGAAGTTTCTGAAATCAAGTCAAATACTTATTTATTTTCTAGTTTTCTCCTATTGACATGGTTTGTGAATATAAAAATCATAAACCACCAATGAAAGGGCAACTTCGATAATCTATGATGGATTAAAATGTAAGCCACGAAATCAATTTGTTGTTGCCACACACTATGGTTTGCACATCGTCACGATTATAAATAAGCAGTCTTCCTCTCTCAAAAAAGAGAAAAAAAGAAGAAGAAATCAGTCCGCCAAAACCACTCAAATTAAATTTCTGTTTTTCCAAATTCTACATCAAGCAATGGTTTCTGCTTCTGCTTCGAATGTTTCAGCCATTTTGCTGCTTTTCCTTTCCATAATCAGCACTTCTAGGGTTGCATTTTCTGGCAAGTTTTATCAAGACTTCTACATAACATGGGGAGGGGATGATCATTCTAAAATGCTCAACAATGGAGAGCTCCTAACTGTCTCTCTTGACAATGTTAGTGGCTCAGCTTTTGAGTCATATAATCAATATCTATATGCAAAGATAGATATGCAAATTAAGCTTGTTGCTGGAAACTCTGCTGGCACTGTCACTACCTTCTATGTAATAAGTCTCCTCAGAATTAAATGCATTTTTACATGTATTGCATGAATTTATGTGTTTTCTGATGCTTGTGGTATTCTGGTATACATGTATATGTTTCAGTTATCCTCAACAGGGTCATATCATGATGAGATAGACTTCGAATTCTTGGGGAACCTTAGTGGTGACCCTTACATACTTCATACTAATGTGTTCTGCCAAGGCAAGGGCAACAGAGAGCAGCAATTCTACCTTTGGTTTGACCCCACTGCTGATTTCCACACCTATTCTATACTTTGGAATCCCCAAAATATCATGTAAGTAAACATAAAAATGTTAAATGAACTGCATTTAATTTTAACTTTATGTATTAGCTGATGACGTGAAAAGTAATATATGTTAATCACATTCTTGTCATGTTGGGATTCGGGATAGAGTAAAATCCCGAACCGCGTGACAGAATGATATCAGAGTTTAATATGTGGCTCACATTATATAAATTATTATGGTAACTGTTGATTAACATATCACAATTGTCACATCATGTGATCAATTAATATGATCACTCTGAAATTACTCTGAATTCACAAACATACAATCTTTGCATTTTGGTTAATAATACTCTTGTATGTATATGTAGCTTCTTGGTTGATGGCCTCCCCATTAGGCAGTTCAAGAACCTTGAGTCTTATGGTATTCCATTCCCCAACTACCAGCCTATGAGGTTATACTCCAGTCTCTGGAATGCTGACAACTGGGCCACAAGAGGTGGACTGGTGAAGATAGATTGGACCCAATCACCCTTCACTGCATCCTACCAGAATTTCAATGCTGATGGTTGCATTTGGTCTTATGGAACTTCTTCTTGTGATTCAAATTCTCCAAATTCCAATGCCAACAAAGGAGCATGGTACTGGGAGAAGCTTGATTATTCAGATCAAGGGAAGATGACATGGGTGCAAAATAATTATATGATCTACAATTACTGCACAGACACAAAGAGATTCCCTCAAGGCTTTGCTCCAGAATGCTATCTCACCAATTTGCCCTAGCTAGAGGGCTCACACCCCTATATTACTGTTTTATTATTCATTTGGTTTCCATGCAATTTTTCCAAATTCTTGCTTTTCTTTTCTCCTTATATTTCTGGTACCGTGGTGCTGGTCCAAATAAAACATAGATGATTGCTCTTAAAATGTTAAATGAAGTGTGTTTAGGTTTTTTTTTCTTCTTCAATTTCCATGCATCATGCAGGAATTGAAAATGTGTTCCCTTTAACCTTTTCATCAGCAATGAATGATATAGACATATTACCAGATGAAGATACAATTCTATAATAAAAAATAATGTACGCCCCGATGCTCAAGTATGAGCCTATGTATTTTTTTCGGGTACAAAATTAATCTTTTCTGGGGAAATATTTGTGTTTCGAAATTTCATATAGGTGGAAAAAAGTCAAAATTGTTTAATTTCATGTGAAGGTCTTCAATATCGATGAGCCACGGGTACATAACCTAAGGTGCATAAATAAATACTTTTAACTACTTGAGCTACAAGCTTTTTGCTTAATTGAATCCTGTTTGGGTTTCTAAATAAACTCTATCTGCTGATTCCTTCTATCTTCCAATATAGATCCAAGTTGACTAGTCTAGTCTTGTACAGCTAAGCTAGTAAGGTTGGTCAATTCCTCGCCAATTTCGAATTGCGACAACTCTGACCTTTCCAGTTTCTCGGAAAGTAAGTTAATTAATTAACTTGATGATGTTTTAGCCAGAATCAATTGAAAGAATCAGTGGAAATTTGATTTCCGTTCTCTTAATCAAGTTTAATTAAAGATAAACAGTAGGATGCACATTATCAACCTGAAAGGAAATTAAGTAATTTCATAAAGAAAGAATCCGAATCCGAATCCGGCCCAGTATATACACAAAACTCAGAACCTTACAAACAAAACTCCAACCCTACAAACGGTAACTCGTGTAAATCCAACAACCCATCAGGAAACAGATATACTCCGATCTTTAGAGACGAACGGGTGGGTCAAAAGCTGAGCGGCGGTCCATCGCTTTTCGGACTCCTTCTGCAAGCAACACTCCATGAAACTCCGAAACTCCTCCGACACCCCCTCTGGCAAGCTCGGCGGCTCTCCGAAACATATGGCGCACATAAGCGTGGCCCAGTCGGGTCTCTGACCTGGAGGCAACAACGGAAAGTGACCCATATAAAGCTCCATCAGGGTCAGCCCTAGGCTCCATATGTCACCGGCATAGCCGTTGTAATTGCCGCCGTAAGTATCCGGGTCGAATCTTTCCGGGCTCATGTAAGCACAAGTACCCACGTAGGAATTGCAGGCGTCCAAGGTCCGGCACAGGATCTTGCTCACGCCAAAGTCGGCGATTTTCACTTCCATGTTGCTGTTCACCAAAACATTGGCGGGCTTGATGTCGCGGTGGATGATCTTGTTGGTATGGAGGTAGTTGAGGCCGTTAAGAACTTGGCGGGCGACGTGGGCAAGATTGGGCTCGGAGAAGGTGCCTTGGGCTTTAAGCAAGGTCTCAAGGGTGCCGGAGTCCATGTACTCCATGAGGATCCCGATATCTCCCGACGGCTTCTCAAAGATAGCGTGGCAGCGGACAACGTGGGGAGAGTCGGTGCGGCGGAGGACCTCCATCTCGCGGAAGAGCTGACGGCGTACTGTGGGGTCGTTGGAGTCGCCATGGACGAGTTTGAGAGCGTAGGTCGTGGATGTCCGCTTGTGATTTACCTTGTAGACGGTGCCGCTGTTACCGTGGCCGAGGACTTGGAGTTTCTCGAGATCGGCGGCGGACATAGTGCCGAAGGAAGAGTTGTTTGTGACGGCGGTGATGGGAGGGAGGGGAACGGAGAAACATGGGCGGCACTCAGAGGGTTCGGGCAAGGGGAGGCGGAGATTAAGCTGGCGGCGTTGTCGAATGAGAGCCATTTGTTTCTATTTTGGATGTGTAATGTGTTGGTGGAGAGGAGTGGAGTGGAGTATTTATATAGTGTTTCCTTTTTCCTAATACAAGTAGGAGTGAGAAAAGAACCTGCGGGCCAAGCAGTCGGCATCACCCAAATGGACCCCAACTTTTTCGGTTTAGGATAGTTTTGTTTAATTCACTAATTTAAACATAATTATCTACATTTGGATTTCAAAACATTTACTAGTAGCTATGATATATTCATAATCTTGTTAAATCCATATCCCTCAACGCTTAATAGTTATCTGCCAACATCTTCTATCTTTTGCAATAAAATTGATCACCTTTGGGAGTAATCTGCCTTTTATAATCAAATATTTTATTATTTTAAAAAATCGCAAAAAAGAAAAAAGAAAAAAGAAAAATAGAAGAAGTGCACGATAAAGATTTCAACCTAAAACTTAATTAATCTTTTAGATTTCTTCTGATTTGGTCTTTTCAGGGAGCCATGCTACAATAATGTGAGTTGCCTTGGATTGATATTACTAATTTTGTGATCTTGGTTAAGTTGTGGAATCTATCCATTTTGGTAACATCAAATTTTGATTTGTTTTTCCTAATTCAACGAGGAACACTAGGTTACTGTTAGTGTTTATAGCTCTATACAAATGAGAGCCTTGTAACCTATGGACAAATAACTTTGATTAATATCTCTTGGTCCATTCCCATTTCATGATTCACATTTTTCAATAGGCCAAACATGTACCTGTTTACCAAATATCTTTTGCTGGTTGCTCTCTTCATTGCTTTGTTGGAACTTGGAGGTACCATTAGCACAACAGTCATATTTCCAAATGAACTAATTCTTTGGCTGTTAATGAAAGTGGAAAATTTCCTTCCAACATTGAAGCAAATCCTAAAGGTTTTTATTCGCGTGAAATTGAATGCGAACATGTAAAGTACTGTTATTTATCTTAGAAATGGAAAGAAAAAAAAATGATACTACACCTCCATCTAAAGAGGTTGAAAAATCTAAGAGCAATAACCAACTTGACAAGTCCAAGGAAAGTGAAATTGTCGAACACTATCGACTCTGTTAAGCATTGTTGTGTGGGAAATTTTATATTATTTAATAATATTTAATTTCTATAGTGAATGAAAAATAAGTTTCTCTAAGAGACGTGTCTTAGTTTCTCCAACAGGTCGGTTTCCTTAGATTTGTGCATGTTGCTTTTCAAAGCATAATGATGCAAAGGTTGTATCTCTTGAACTTACACTAATTCATAGATACGTTGTTTTATCAGGAGTGGATTGAGTTTTATATAAATCAAGCACCCTTCATCAACTTGAATATCTCCTTAGGATGGAGAGAGTTCTTTTAGTGAAAAATAGAGTATAGGGAGAGTATTCCCCTATACTCTATTTTATCTTTTTTGTTAAATACTTTTGAGGTTTGTCTTAAGAGTACAAATATATGATTGATTCGCCAGAGTCTTAAATTGAAGTGCTTCAATTTAGGATTATCGATTGTTGAATCCTGGGATATGGACGCCTATAGAATTGCAAGCACAAGGGTAGGGGCGAAATCTGTCTTTAGGATATTGCAATTCTTGCAAGCCTCGATCGCTGTCAGTATTTCTATTCGTGTTTATTGATTTACATTAATTTCATGTAAATTTGTTAATATATTTGATTATTACAATTCTGTTGAGAATTATTATTATCTTTAAATTCATATTTCCTATTGTTCCACAACACGTTGTTCTATTTGACGGGCATCATTTCCAACTATGAAGAAGAGAAGGAAAGGCTCTGCACACGATATGAACAACTGAGTAAGCAACAAAACTCCTTTACTCCTCCTTATAGTGAAATCGAATACACCAAAAATTTATGATGGGTTGATGTCATGTTAGGAAAGAAAGAAAGGAGTCTGATATCTGAGCATGAGAAAGCTTTACTGATAAAATTCGCTACACTGGAAGAGTCATTGAAAAAGAAGAAGCAGGTACCCCCTCTCTCTCTCTCTTCCTTGAAAAATAAAACGAAGAAGAAGCTTGTACTGATATCTCTATGTATATGCAACATGTCTCAAAAGTACATTTTCTGCTTATAAACTGAGGATGACAGAACTTTCAGCGTTCTAAGAAAGACTCTTGACTCATTTCTGGAGAGTGACGAGGACATCCGGCTGATGATTGAATGAACATTCAACTGTTTGAGCTCACTCTAGTTACTCTTTCCCCCTAAAATATGTTACGTTTATTAATTGACATGGTACACGTTTCTGCCATAGGTGTAAAGTTGATTTCCATATACAGTACCACATTATTACATGCTGCATGTGCAAAATGTTTAAAATTAGTCACAAATTTTCCTCTCTACACTTTCTAGGCACGCCTCACATAAGCAGTTTAATGAACAGGATTGGCAGGGGGAGAGGTCGTTGCCCCTGTTGAACAGACCATGGAGGGCGCTTGTTGTGTTCCTACAGATAAAAGCATTTCACATCCAGTCAAACATATGAAACACAAGCAATTGCATTCTGATCTATTTATAACTACTATATATAATATACAAATGTAACAAATGACAATACATGTTGTTTCGTAAGTGTTTTCTTATTATTCTCCCTTATAATAATAACTATTACAAATGAAACAACATGACGTCTATAAATGTGAGAGCACATCTAATGCAAGGGGCAAGGGGCTAGGTGCTGTTTTAGCTCTTCAAAATGGTACTATTCACAAAATCTTGTCTCTCAAATTTTTTGTGCTTCTGCTGGTGGTGAGAGGCTAGGAGCTCAAAATTTGTTATTTTAGTTTATTATTATTTTATTTGTGAAAAAAAAAAATCAAAGCATAAGAAAAGCAACACAAAAATTTATTTTTGAGCCATACTTTAGAACAACAATTTTGAGCAAAATGAAAAAAGAAAAACAAGTAGAAATGTTTGAAGTAATTGAGAGATTTTTTAGGTGAGAAAGTGAAACAAAAGAAAAAAAGGGTCAACTAGTTGGGAACTGGAAAAAATAAAACAAAAAAAAAACAAAAAGAAAAAAAAGATCAACAACTATAGCCGTTAGACCATTACCATTGTGGGCGCCACGAGGCAGCTCCTCAATGGTAATTGCAATTGAAAAAGACAGCAAAAGCTGTGCCTTTTTTGAAAAATTGTTTTTACAAAAACTGGCCGTGGGGCTATTCTTGCCCGAGCCAGCTATGGGGCAAAACCAGTGCCTTACCTCTTCTAAGTTTTGTTTCAAAGGAAATCTGTCTTCATTTTGGGGGAGGAAAAGAGAGAGGGTGGCGGTTGGTGTGGTTGGGGGAGGATAAGAAATATCATCTTATAACCAGGCAGTTCAAAGAGAATATCTCATCCCTGTCCTTGGTAATTTCTAGATAACCATGGAAACAAAGTTCTAGACTTCGCCAATAACTTCTTACAAAATTTCTAATTTCACATATGAACAGAAAAAGGGGGGAAAAAAAAAAGTATTTTCATGTAATTCAAAGATTATCCTCAAAATTTGTCTTGAACGCTAGCCTATTGGCACATACACAATTAATGGTTGTAATATGTTTCCCCTCGAGGCTCGGGCACCTAGAAGGGTGTTCACCTTGCTCCTTGCATATTGAACATTCCAAGAGAATTTCACGTCCATTGCAATAGGCGACATCCGGCACAATATGAGTCTCTAAAGCAGGAGCTGCATATATTACAAACAACCACACAACCCTTGCCAAGAGTTGCGCTCATTGGCACATGATACTCATAAGGGCATAGTTGTGCAATATGCTCACTCACCTTTAAACAGTACCTACATTCATTTGTGTGCAATTTGTAGATTCATTGTTAAATACAACAAAAGTAAGAAAAATAATAATTGTGAGCACATGACAATGAATGAATGAAGATGAAAAAACCCAAAAATCAGTATTGTGAGCACATGACATAGAATTACAACAAATACGATATTATATCATAAGAAGAGGCATCTTCGAAATTGCATAACACATTTTACAAGAAAAGAATGGATTGAATGACCCTAATCAACGTGTTGTACATATTCTATATTTCATGTTAGTTTAGATCACACATTATATTGGGGTCATGCACTGCTTCTTTCTTTGAAGGCTTTTTATCACAAAACGTCCCAGCCGTTTGCGAAACTATTAGATTTGCATTCTTAAAGTTTTTTTGTATCACTCATTGTCCCTAACGTTAATATAGGTGCTTTTAAATAGTCAATCTATCAAAAAAATATTAAATTCAAGGATATAATCGTCAAATCAATCCAAAATTATAAAAAAAAAATATTTTTTATTTCCCTCCCCTGTCTCTTTCTTGTCTTCTTCTTCTTCTTCTCTCTCCGCCAGATTCCTTAAGGATGGTTTGCTTCTCATAATCTCTCTCAAGTTTGCAGACAGAAAGTTGTGGTGTCTGTTCACTTCAATTCAACCCACCCTCAATTCAATCTCTCTCTCTCTCCCTCGCTCTGAAGTTCTTCCATGGCAGCTGGGCACTTCGCCGCCACAACCCCCAAGCCCATCCGTCTCATACAATCCTCATACCTCCTCGCAAAACCCAACCCAACTATCTTCTTCCCACCTTCGAATCTTCGCCACCAAAAATAAACACTTCATTATAGGGCTCGAAGGAAGCTCTGTTTCACTGTCTATGTCGTCATGGAGGACCAAAAGCAGAGTACCCATCTCGAGAATTGCACAGAAAAAGCCCAAGAGGCTGCTAATTCTCAGATCCCAATTGTAATTCCGTCCGTACGTGTGGCTGAGAAGTTGTCCAGGAAGAAATCGGAGAGGTTCACTTATCTTGTTGCTGCGGTGATGTCCAGCTTTGGTATTACTTCCATGGCTGTCATGGGCTGTTTATTACAGATTTTACTGGCAAATGGAGGTACCCAATTTCTCTCTGCTCCCAAAACCACAAAAGTTACGAACTTTATCTTCTCTGGTTGAGTTTTTGAATTGGGTGATTTTGTTTTCTGTGTAGGGTGGGAATGTGCCTTTGTCTGAAATGTTGGGTACATTTGCTCTATCTGTTGGTGCTGCTGTAAGTTCACTGACGGCTTCTCAATTGGGGAAACTTAATTAAATTAAATTTATTTTGAAGTTTTTTCTCAATTGGGGAGTGTATTCAATTGAGATTTTAATAGATTGTAATTACATGATTTTAATGTAATGGATTTCAACCGGATTTGTAATTATTTGATTTTACTCATGATTTTAATATATTGCAATTACATGATTTTACTTATAATTTTAATTTACTTAGGATTTTACTTATGATTTTAATAGATTGCAATTACATGATTTTACTTATATTTCTATACAAGCTTGAACTCTATCACCCATCATCATTCACCTAAATACATAATCTGAAGGAATATACCCAATTTTTAGGATACAGATACCCAATTTTTAGGGTTAATACAAAGATGGAGGCACAGTAACGATCAAAGGTTAGTCCAGGGAGAGTACACCGACATCAAACAATGTAACTCCTAACATAGCCACACATAGCCAAAATGAATACGTTAAAGATAACGAGAGCCTAGACATAACATGCAAGAACACCACTCACCTGAGCACTCAACTACAAATGCAAAACTACCATTAACTTTCACAAGCAAAATACAAGGAGAGAATCATATGTAGCACACTCAAAGGAGTTGAAGCAAATAATACAACATAAAATTAGTCCTTCCTTTCTGTAATCAAAAGTAATTCCTCTCTGCCATAATAATATTACATAATAATCTTGTGTGCATTATCTAACTAAGGAGGCTTAAACCATACAAGCTTATCGAATTCATGCATGCGACTTATAAACCTTCATGAATTGATAATACAGTTATTATCTAACTTCATTAGAAAATCATTTGTGCACAAATTACTCAAAACACAGATTCATCCCACCCATTATTTCACTAACAATGTTATTCCATACATCAACGGATTTATCACACAGTGAACTAAACCTAATACATAATTCAATTAAAATGCCACTACCAATATACATAATTCAACTAAAATGCCACAACCAAAATACATAGTTCCACAAAAATACCAAAAATAAAATTCAATTGAGGCTACTTAATAGACAAAGTTCAACCAAAGAAGTTTACTACTATATCATACATCATACATAATTATCTCTCCTGGTCTAGTCCAGGTGTTGATGCTTGAGGTGTTGTGTGTTTCTAAATTATTTCTGTTTGCCTCTCATTCATCTTTGCCATAATTCTCCCTGCCTTTTGATAATCTCTTGGTTGGATAACATGCTTTTCGTTTAAAGTCAGCAAATAAATTATACAATACTTTACATGTCTTTCAGCAAAATAATCTTGTTTTGATAGGATTTAAAAACTGAAGTGTTAATGGAGTGAGTGGCTGGGAGAACATCGCTAATAGAGAACAACCATGAAGACGCAAAATGTATACAACTAGCGGTAGTTAATGGATAGATAACCATGAAAAGATGCAAAACGTATACGAACATCGCTAGTATAGAGAACAACCATGAAATGGGAGCTCTTTTCAGATGTGTCTGTTTATCTTCTCCCAAAAGAAAAACAAAGAACGTGAGAATCAGGCATACGAGGGTGATATTTTTTAAGGGGTTTGGTATTTATATCACCCATTCAAAAGTCTCACACAATACATCATTTAATAAAATACTTCAAAATCGGTAAGTTTTTGAATACCACGGTATTTTATCTTATCTTTTAAAAGTCCTAATCGCATACCACCAGACTTGTATTTATAATTTAAAAATCCTAATTGAATACCACTAGATTTTTATTGATTACTTACAAATCCTAATTGAATACCATTAAATTTTTAAGCTTCAAAACAATCAATTAAAATCTACATCCCCTAAATCGATTTGGATTTTATATATGTATATTTTAAGTGGGAATGGAGTTTTGGGCAAGATGGGCTCATAAAGCTCTCTGGCACGCTTCTTTATGGCATATGCACGAGGTTTGCTTCGAATTTTGCTACTTTTTGTTATCTCTTGTTTCTTTTCGTTCACTGGAAACCAGCAATGAAAGAAACATGACAAACTTGAGTTTTTATATTGTTTTTCCATTCAGTTTCTTAGTAACCAATCAGTGTTTGATATTTGATATGAACTTTAATTGCAGTCTTACCACCGACTCAGAGAAGGTCCATTCGAGCTTAACGATGGACTGAAACAGAGAGAGAAGAGATAAGGAATCTGGCGGAGAGAAAGAAGAAGAAGAAAAGAAAGAGAAAAAAAGAAGAAGAAAGAAAGAGAGAAGGGAAAGAAATTTTTTTTTTTTTTTTTTTTTTTTTTTTTTATTGACTTGATTTATATCCCTTGATTTAACAGTTTTTTTAACAAATGGACTATTTAAGAGCACCTATATTAACGTTAGGGACCATGAGTGATACAAAAAAACTTTAAGAATACAATTTGATAATTTCGCAAACGTCAGGGACGTTTTGTGATAAAAAGCCTTCTTTGAATGAAGTTCAATGGAACTGCAGTCTCTCTTTCTCCTTTTACATTGTTATCAAATTTTATGCTGGTATGGTAGCAAATTAGCAATGCACCATAACCCAGTCTTACTATCTGGCAATGCCATCAAGTTGGAAACACCCCTTGTCGCATTTTAGATAGTATCATGATGAGTCATAGACGCTCCTTCTAGTGTAAAAATCTAATCTCAAGTCAAGTAAGCATTTCTTATTGGGCTTATTTATTTGGGTGATTTTCTTTCATTTCTCTATTGTTTTAACATGCCTCGTAAGTTTTGTGAACTTTGAGATTAGCTCAAATAAATTATACTTAAAAAAAAAGATTATATTTCATTAAACCAAAATGAATATTACATGGTAAGAAAACGTATTAACGGCGGTCTCGTTAAAAACTTTCCAGAGAAAACAAAATCCCGTAGTAAAAAAGAGTACCACCCATGCTATTGACTAAACAAAAGAGTCAAACAACTTATACGAAATAGACAAACCTAAAACCCAACCACAAAACCCTTAAAACAACATCCTATCACTACATAGGTACTGTCAAAGAAGTCCTCCTATGATTTAGAGAAAGCATCATAGTTCTTCGTATAGAGTAAAAAACGTACTATGGGTATCAGAATAGATCCAGCCAATCACCCAACCGCAAAACCATTGAATCACATCCTATCACAACACAGGTATTGTCAAAAAAAGCTTCCTGTGATCTAAATAAAGTATCATAGTTCTTCGTATTGAGTCAAAAACGCATTGTGAGCATCATAACAACACCAACCGCCACCTCCAAGACCAAGATTGGCCTCTTAACCTAAAGAAATTTCCAAAGAAAGATCTTCATAGAAGGAATGTTTATCGTTTGCCAAGCCTACAAACGTTCCATAGGAGAATTATTAGGGAGACCTTGGAGACCCCTCGAGGCGGGTCTCCTCCGTCTTGTCAACAAAATTCTCGATACAAAAACTACGCTTATTAGAGAAAACCATGCCACTAACAATCAGATGCCTAACACCAGTTTCTACAATAACATTGATTAGATTGCGGGCAATTATATCCAACTACTTCCAAAAACTCCTCCGTCTTGTCAACAAAATTCTCGATACAAAAACTTCGCCCTCATATCATGATTCATATGCAAGCATGACACTGCCATATCACTTGGTTCCGCCTTCCCTCTTTTATGTGTACGATTTTATTATAGTGTATAGACCATGTATTGCAAACTGCAATTCATTTGCAACAAAAAGAAAACGCAATGTAGACATCAAATGATGATAGGATGTATGGCTAAACAAAAGTATGACATCGATGGCAAACGACATAAAAGACCACTTCTTTTTCTTTTTCTTTTATTGTATACAGTCAATCTCATCCAACATAGGGATATAGGGCCACATGTAGGAGTCAATCTCGTCCAGATCTACTCATGAAGTTACTCTACATGTCTACGAAGATTACAATTATTCAAAAATATTTAAAACAAAAATTCTAAAAATTTGTTGAAATTGAAATTAACATTTAATCTTTGCTTTAACTTTTAGAGTACCATTAACTCTCCATTCTCTGCCATTTCAATACAAACGACAAGAACCAGTATAAGGGTCACACAAAAAAAAAGAAGGTTTCCCCTCGCGGCTCGGACATGTAAAAGTCAAGTGTTCACCTATCTTCCCACAATGTAAACAATCCATGAGAACTGCACATCCATCGCTTATACCACAACTGCCACAACATGAGTCTCTAAAGAGGCAACCACAAAAATTACAAACTACCACACACCTCTTGCTAACAATTGCGTTCTTTGGGACGTGATACTTGTAAGGGCATGTTTGGGTAAAGTGAACACCCACCTTTAAACAATACTCACATTCACGACCTGTATGAAATATGTTGATCCATTGTTAAATACAATAAAAGCAATAAAAAGAATTAGTTATTATTATATATATATTTTTAAAACAATGAATAAATGAAGATGATAAAACTCAAAAATCAATATTATGAGCACATTACATAGAATAACAACAAATACATAGATGTTATAAGAGATTAAAATATATATATATATATGTAAATAGAGAAACTGTAGGCGCATTTTTTTTTGGTCCCTAAAATCAAAAGCTTACCAATAAGTTTTTCAATATCTGATTCATCAGTATCCGATTCATCAAACAATGATACATCAGTATCCGATTCATCATCCTTGCCCCCTGTTTCTATGCAATTACATTGTTAAATACACAAAGAAAAAAGGTGATGATGTTAAAAAACTTAGAAGGAATGACATCTATGATCCCATCAACAAATAACGATATTATTAAATAATAATATATCGGCTATGCATCATGCACACACCAAAATAACTTGGCTAGAAAAAAAATCTTCAAAAACTGATTCAAAATTTTGGAATAATATGGATGTTATGTCATAAGAGATTAAAAAAATGAATATATGTAAATAGAGAAGCTATAGGCGCATTTTTTGCTTTTTTCATTTGACCCTAAAATCAAAAGCTTACCAATAAGTTCAACAGTGTCTGATTCAACAGCCTGTGATTCAACAATCTCTGATTCAACAGCCTTGCTCCCTGTTTACATGCAATTACATTGATAAATACTAAATAAATAAATAAAAAGTGATGATGTGAAAGAAGTTAGAAGGAATGACATCTATGATTCCATCAACAAATAACCATATTATTAAAAATCGGCTATATCATGTACACACCAAACTAACTTGGCTGGAAAAAATCATTTCCAAAAACTGATTCAAAATTTTGGCATAATATAGATGTTATGTCATAAGAGATTAAAAAAAAACAAATATCAGTAAATAGAGAAGCTGTAGGCGCTTTTTTTTTCTTTGACCCTAAAATTAGAAGCTTACCAATAAGTTCAACAGCCTCCAATTCAACAGTCTTGCTCCCTGTTTCCATGCAATTATATTGTTAAATACAAAAAGAAAAACAGTAATGATGGCAAAAAAGTTAGAAGTAATGACATCTATGATCCCATCAACAAATAACGATATTATTAATGCATCATACACACACCAAAATAAATTGGCTGGAAAGAAAATCTTCAAAAACTGTTTCAAAAGTTTGGCATAACATAGCATTTATGGATAGTTATCCAATGATGCTATCATGCCCACCGCTCTAATTTATTTGTTTTGCCAGGAAATCTCTTTCCGCTAAACCTGTGTTGTGTCTAGATAGAAATTTTCCCGAATCTGTTTTGTTTGTTTTGCATCTTTTTGCTTTCTCCTTGTAATCTGTTCCTCAGGTTTATGGGGTTTCTATGATTATTTTTTATTACGACCAAAAAAAAAAAATTGCACATAATTTTCGTCACAAACCCTTAAATTAAACGAAAGAGGAAAAACATACTGTTTGGCTCTGGCCGGTGGATTTGCAAAGGTGGAGACACGAGGCCGCTGTCCATGACTGTGCGTGCTCGAAAGGGAAAAACGCCGCTTTGGATTTAGGGTAAATATAAAAATGCCGCTTGGGATTTAGGGTAACAGGCTTCAGTAGGCTGCAGAATCCTAACGTCTATAGGAATCCTGGTACAACACGGACTCCGCGCCCTCATTTAGAAGGTTTTACTATTTTAACGTCTATCAGAGAGAAAAAGGAAAAAAAAAGAAAAAAAGAAAAGACTTTACTATTTTAACTTTTTTTAAATAAAAAAAAATTTGAAAACCGAGTAACGGATCACCTCGATCTCGACCTCTCCAAGTTCGTTTTCCTATAATTTCTTCTTCATCTTTTTTATTTTTGCTCGTAGATTTGTGGACGAAGTTATGAGACTGAGATTGTGGTTGAATTTTACAGTGATATCAAAGAAATTATGTCGGCACTGCACCAGATCCAAGAGAAAGCTCACAAGGACGGGCTTAAGAAGAACGAAGAGACCATTTCAAGGTGAGCCGAATCTATCGGTCTGGTCCAGTTTGATTATCGCGGAAATGTTCAAACAGCTACTATAGGCATTTGGATTTGATGCCTTTTGTATTCTTCAATTTTCAGACAAAGTTTCGCTGCTAGCATGTCATAAACTCTTCAAGAGACCTAAATATTCTGATAACTTCTTTAAAAATTTATATCAAACGGGGTCTGTGGAAGGAGAAGAAAAGAGCTAAAACCATAGATGATCCTGCGGAGAAATTTGAATTTCTAGTTAATTTGTTTGATGCCCGAAATTTTTATTCTGATTAATAATTTGGTTATATATAATATATGTCTGCAGTGTGAGAATTGCTTGAAGACTGAAACTGCCAAGTTCCGAGGACTCTATGAGAAGTTTAGCAAGGACAAAGCCAACCATCTACAGGCCTTGAAAGGTAGTTCCTTACAGTTTCCAAATCTTGTAATTGCATCTGATTTCTCTTCATACTATTAAGCGTTTCTGTGAAATGGATTGTAAATGTAATTAATCGCATAAATTCAATTAGATAGGTATTTACCTAATCAGCAACTAGCTTTTTTGTGTGCATATAGTGATTTAGCAAAGTTTCTTATCAGCAACTAGCATTTTTGTCTGCACATTTTCGGTTTCAGATTTATGGATACGAAGCCTCTGCTTTTTTATACTCTGCACACAGAACATGACATTGTCGACTGTCATCTTATGCCTGTAGCTCCATTAGTTTGGCTCCATTTTCCAGTAACAAGTAAAATTTAAGAGCATCATATCAAAACTGCAGATCAGGCCTTGCAATTATTAGCTAATATAACCCATCGACTCTGTTGAGCATTGTTGTTCTATTTGACACGACAGGCATCATTTCCAACTATGAAGAAGAGAATTGAAGGCTCTGCACATGATATGAACAACTGAGTAAGCAACAAAACTCCTTTACTCCTCCTTACAGTGAAATCGAATACACCAAAAATTTGTGATGGGTTGATGTCATGTCAGGAAAGAAAGAAAGGAGTTTGATATCTGAGCACGAGAAAGCTTGTACTGATAAAATTGCTAAACTGGAAGAGTCCTTGAAAAAGAAGAAGCAGGGACTACCCCTCTCTCTCTCTCTCTCTCTCTCTCTCTCTCTTCCTTGAAAAAAGAAGCTTGTACTGATATCTCCATGTATATATATATATATTTGTGCAACATGTCTCAAAACCACACATTTTCTGTTTATAAACTCAGGATGACAGCTTTCAGCGTTCTGAGAAAGACACTTGGCTCATTTACGAAGAACCTTGTCTATATATGGGGGAAACTTCATTTCCCTGGTTTTTATTTTTATTTTTGGAGAGGAGTGTTGGGATCAGTTTGTATGATAAATGGTAAACTGTTCTCAGGAATTTGTTCATTTCCCATGAAATCCAGATTTATCCTGGATGTTTGTATAAGATGAGATATCAAAACTGTTGTCTTTTAAAACACAACGATGATTTTAAGATGCACCGTTTTCTATTTTGTGTCGTGGTTTAACTATTTTGTAGTAGTTGGCCTACTCCTAAAAACCTGTATGTTTTACATACAAAATCTTCCTCACGTCGTGCCAAGCACGATGGTATGCTCGGATTGACGATATTTGATCATTCGATCAACGATAAGAGTTTTGCCCTATGTTACACGAAGAAGGACATGGGTTCACAGATATGTAACATGGTGGATTGACGATGATCTGACCGTTGGATTGCGATCAAACATCTAGGATGTGTTTAGTGGACCATAGTTGTCCTATAGGAATTTTTGAATCAGAATTATTTGGTCGTGGTGCCCACGTGACCAATTGACCGGATGATGGGCCTAGTTGGCTTGGTTGACCAGATGTCTTCTGAGGTGCTTGACCTTCGATTACACTTGGGACGATTCATGTGCGTCTCCCTTTAGGTTTCACATACACTTGGGATGATCCATGTACGTTTTCGTTTTAAAGCATCGGTTTTGTTATCTATTGAATTTAACACGTGTATATCTCAAAATACGTACCTCAACTCCGAGTACTTCCGAGGACAAACCCGTTCAAGGTTGATTTGGCTTGGGATTATCTATGAGTGGACTTTATTTTGCATGAGCTTTCAAATGTTTAATTATGGCATAATGTTCGTTTGGATTGGAACTTGGTATTTGAAATATGTCTTTCTCGGATTGGAATTTGTCAATGACTTACAGGGTTTACATGATTTGATATCTTTGTATATGTATATTTTCAAGTATATATCTTTATGTTGTGTTGTTGGTTAACTGGCTTCCTGCCACTTATTGTTTCATCCCTGTTTCTATATGAATATGATGAGATACTTTCAGGTCCTTAAGGTTAACAGGACACGCGGTAACGCCTTTGGAGGTGTGTTAGGATACTTTGCCTTTTAGGGGTCGTCTGCCCGCATGGGACAGGGATTGTTTCTATTGAAAATTCTGCAGTGTGTGTTTGGAGAGCAAAGTCCCCATATTGGACAACTCATCCCTAAAAACTGTGTATTGAGAATTTTGTCATGTGGTCTAGACAGTAGCGGTCCCCGTGTTGGACCGCTCATCCCTGGTACTAGTAGGTGTGGTTTGTGTCTATATATCTATATACTTATATAACTGAAAAGTTACTTTGCATGTTGCGTCTGGTGTTGTTTTCATAAATTGTATGGTTATTATATGAGAATGCTCCGGCTATATTTTTGCAAGCATGTGTCTCGGGAAGTGTATGCTTGCGGGTTGAAGGAATTTCATAGTACACTTATTCACGGTATTCATGGTTTTCAATATATGAACGAGCTTGCAATGGTTTCAATTATCATTATGGTATTTATATGCATATCTATATGGTTTTGCTCTCATTATTATTTTCAAAACGGCGGGATTAGTATGTTCGGTATACTTATGTTAAAAACTTTATTTTTGTCCACCCACTCAGATTTATCTCATATTTTTATCTGTTGTGTGCCTCCACAACTTACGAAGACGAGATTGACCACACCACGTTTAGGCATTTATTCCAATGTTTTGCCTTCCTTCAGCTGTAGTTTTCCTATTTTGATTATTTCCGTTTGAACTTCTTTTCAGTTTTGTAAACCTAATCTTAAATTAATTGCTCTGGATATTGTCCATGTTAGAGTTATGTTGAGGGCTTGCGGCCATTATTACTTGGATATGATTTTGATTTGCTTTGAAACTATGTATGTTGGATTGTTGGGATTAAATCATTGAGTTTTCTATATGTTAATATTTTGGGGAAATGTTCTAGTTACAGGGGGATCATGTCGGAATCTCGACATAAGTTTGATGCATGTTTTAAACAAGGCTAGGGGTATTCTAATAAAGTGGGCCCGACATCTATCATATATCGGACAGACATAGAGTTCGTCGTGGATTCCAAAGGAAAACCAAAGCGGGTCCTATCACTCAAGTAATCTACCCTTCTCAACAAAGAATCTCCATTCACCCGAAAGCTCACATCCTAAAGGTTATATATTGTAACATTGATAACTTAAGTTACACCCTACGTCAGAAGGAACCACTTAAGGATATATTTATACGCTCATATAAAACCCTAGTTCCACTAGAAAGAGTCATCCAAGCATTTTGGAGTTAGAAAACTTAAAGCATACACTAACAAAACTCAAAATACAAATAAGAAATACTTGAACCACTGAAGTCGACTTGTTGCCTTACACCGAGAGTGACACATTCTATGGTTGGCCGATGGATCACTCGTTAACCCTAACCGGTAACGGAGTATATCCACACCATAGACCACTAATTCGAGCCGCTATTCCCCAACATATTGTAATTGTAGTTCTTATTTCACTATCTTTATAACAATTTATATGTTTTTTTTTTTAAGGAAGGCTACCGATTATAGCATGTTCAGGAATCCACCGCTAAAAAAGAATGATTATTAGGATGATAATGTAATTTGTACTAAGATCACTTGTTTCTTCATATATATATAAGTGCTAGCATGCCCTTGTTTACAAAAACCAAGAGAACAAGAGGAAGTAAGCTCTCAATTTATTGTCAACACGTAGAAAACAGAAAGACATCATCACACACACCGGTAATTTACAAACAGAACACAACCTAGAAGGTAGGCTTGCGCACAAGAACAACCGAGTTGACAACTTCATTATTTGGATGGAAGATTGTAAGAAGCTCAAATCCCAGCAAGTCATGCTCCTCAACAACAGGGTATAAAAATGCTCTTGCCCCTTTTGCACTCCTCACAAGCAAAACGCTTCCCTCCTTCATGTACTTCCCAATATGCCCAAGAATCTTTATCTTCTCTTCCTTTTTCATGCCCACCAAGGCAGCCAAAAATATGCAGTCATATTCTCCAAGCCTCTCTCTAAGTTTCATTACATCATGTGTCTCAAACTTCATCCTCTTTGCCAGCTCAGCGTCCGAAGCAACAATTTTTCGAGCCACATCATTCGCCTTCTCATCAATGTCAAAGTTGTCGAAATGAGTGGATTTCAGGTGATGAGTAGCCATTATCATGGAAGTGAGAGGCATTGGCCCCGACCCAACAAAGGCTACCTTGTGTGGATGCACCACCCCATTGTCAAGGAGAATCTTGTGCTCCAAGTTGGCTAGGAGAACATAGTTGCCATAGTAAGGGAAGAGATTGAGATTGTTTAGAGGTTGAGGAACATTCACAAGGAGTGTGGCGAATTCAAGCTCCAAAAAGCCCTCGGCTCGGCCGCAAAGATTGATGAGACTCTCACGCATAGCTTGGGCTTCTTTGGACAAGTCCATGATATCTATGTCACATGGAAGAGTGCATAATTTGACCAGCTGAGAGAAAAGGGCATTGACTTGCTTTGAAGGTCGAAGAGAGTCAAGTTTGGAAATGCTTGAATGAAGTTGTGTAATGCGAGCTATGAGAAGCTGGGCAGGAATTTGGGTTTCCGAGTTGGAGATTTGGAGGGAAGCCATTGGCGATTAGTGAATACACTGTCGTTTATTGGAGTTTATGGATAGAAGCTCTGGTTTGGGTCTTGTGGAAAGGCTTTTCCATGTATTTATAGGAATTCAGAATTTGGATTGCATATGCTTCGTTTAAAAATCTCTAGATATGGTCAACTCAAACGGGGTGCTTCATGCCATAGGATCTTTGGTTTGTTTCATATAGGTATATATATGTACACATGCAAACTTTTCTTCTGCCCCCCCCCCCTTTCTTTTTTTTTTTTTTTTTTTTTTTTTTTTTTTTTTTTTAAGAAATCATATAAAAACCGACATTCTGTAAGAATCCTTTTATGATAATATGTGCCCCTCTTTTTTTTTCCTAATATTGAAACATAACATAGGTCCCAATTTATAATTTTCTCTTCAATTAAATTTCTTCTTTAAAAAAAATTGCATCGTGTGTGCGTCGAGTGCTAGCATATTAAAAAAGAAATAAAATTGTACCAAATCTTATATATCAAATTGGATAATCACACGTCAATGGGATCTAACTCAATGAAAAAGGGTATTGACTTGCTTATTAAAGATTTTATGTTCGAACCCTATGACATCTTTGTTGTGTGTATAAGAGAGAAACCCCTCCTCTATGATTAATATTATCCCTTATAAAATAAATAAATAAAATGGATGATCACACACCACCTCCACCATTATTAAATCTATGAGAGTGCATGTGCCATCAAATCCAAAATATTATTGGTTTATACAAAGTCCTAGGATCCAAGATGCCAAAAGGAGATTCGTTCCACACGCGTTTCCTTCCATGAATGGAAATATAATGAAGTAAAGCAACAGATTCTATAACTCCTTCATGTTCACACTTGAAATTGAATGTGTGAACGGAATTTAGAATCAGAGCTTATTGAGGTTTAAAGAGGCATGGGAAATGCCTGAGAGACAATCTCCTGGAGGGTCAAATTAATTGTATGTCCAAATTTTAAAGGTATATTATTTACATGCTTAGTGGAGAAAAAAAATTACATAGATATTTGGTCATCTACCCAAAATAAAATATTTTGACTACTTGTTGCCAGATATAATTACAAAAGTTTTTATAAAAAAAACCCACAACATAGCAATTATTATTGGGAGTTTCACTAAAACACCCAAAATGGGGACTGAAACTATTAAAAAACATAACACCCAAAACACTTTATAAACACACTCAAAACCCATCATTACACACACTCAAAACCCATTTATAAACACACCCAAAAAATATACAATTGTTGATTTTGGGGTTGATTTTGGGTGTGTTTCTATGTTTAAATAGTGTTTGGATTTTTTTTTATAAATATATGTATAGGATTGGGTTTATTTATAAATTTGTAAATTATTAATTGGCAACAAATTATTTCAAAACCAGGCAAATATGTATGAGCAAGCTAGGTTGCACAGACACTCCACTAAGTCGGAGTGTTGGACACTCGGACTCAGACACTTCTCGAATACTCCGAGAACACTCGTGTTCAACGGTCAACGCCGTATCCATGGTCAAGACACTCTATGAACACGGATCAACTCATACTCATTCTCAACTAATGTGTTTTTTTTTTAGGTCAAGGGACAACTAATATGTTAATTCAATTATAATTCGTATAAAATTAATAAACTACATTTGAAAGATTTGAAAATCTTGAATTTCACTATATATGGTATTGTGAAATTTGAATTATGAACATCAATATTTTTTTTTTGTTTAAATATATAAGTATTATTATAATAATAAGAAATTAATTGTTGTGTCCCGGTGTCCTTATTTTTTTGAGATATATCGTTTTCCCGTGTCCTCATATTGCGTATCCGTGTCCGTGCAACATAGAGTACAAGTTTGAGGTTGAGCTCAATCTTGTAGATTTTGAGCAGAGTTTTTTTTTATTTTAAAAAAATTTAAAATAAAAAGAGGAAAGATTTAAGAACAATCAAGCAGTGCCAACAGTTCATAGCTCACTGATAAGGGCATTGGCCTGCACGTCACTAATCTCGACAAACAAAAAAAAATACAAATCAAGTAGTTGAGCCCAGAGAAAAGACCAATCAGTCAAACTCGTGGAACCAGCGCTACCAATCTTAATTAGACATGTGTTTTGTTGTTCTTCTTCCATTTTATAATTTTATTATTCTTTTTGTATGTTTGCAAGTAAATAAGTAAGTTTAACAATTACTTTACTTTTCTCCTACAAATGTAATTGCAAAATATATTGCCCAAAAAAAAACCCAGAGGCTGAAACTGGATTAAGCTGATTGGGCTTTGATGCTGGATCAAGTCACTGAAACTTGACTTAGCCATGCAGCCCATGCCAGCCAGGTTAAACAATGGGTATTGGGTCTTTTCAGGGTCAATTATGAATCTCACTATATCACCAAACTATTCTATTACTATGAAATTTATTGTTTTGGCAGTATGATTAGAAATAACTAAATTGTTGTTTTCATTTGAGAAATCAATTTTCAGCTGTTGTATTTTCACAAATATTAATACATTTTAGACAAACATATTGCAGGAAGGGGATTCAAACACAAAATCTCTTGTGAATACGCCCTATTTTGATGGAGTTATTTCAAAGAAATGATTTGGATTTGACAATGAGACTAATTTTTATTTTTTATTTAAAGAAAAAAAGAAAATGGAAAACACTAGAGTGAATGTATTGAAATAACTAAATGTAGTATATTAGAATGAATTTGAAATTATCCGAGATAGAAGTCCTTTGGAATTAATTTGTTTTCTTCATTTCCTCATTTAAGTCTTTGCATACATGGATTGAAATAGTCTATACAAACAATTTAAACTTATAATGTGAATGTCATTTAAATACCTAAATTTGAAATCACTGCACCCAAATGGGAACCCAATCTTATGTGCTACAAACACCTTGCGAAATATTAATATCTAATATATATATATATATATATATATGTAATGACCATGTGAAAAAAGTAGGGTACTGCTATTCCCACCCTTGTCTTATTTTCCCATTCATATCATCTATAGGTAAAAAGTCTAATGATAAGTTTTGCCTTTTACAATTTGACATTTAAAACAAAGAAAAACATTACCCACCAAAAATCATTTGTGAGCATCCAACAAAAACTCAACTAGTAATGGGTGAAGAGTCTCAAGATCCTTTAAATACTATTACAAAGCTTTCATCCTTCAATGTGGGACACTCAACACATAGTTGGTGCTGCGGTGCCTTGAGTTGTTTGGGCGTGTTTGCATGTAGGGTATAACCTTTTGTAAGGGATCTCATTCTTGAGAGAGCTTTAGAGAGAGAGGTTCCTCCTTCTCTCTATAACTTACCTCCTCCTCCATCGTCTTCTCTTTTGAGTTGCAACTGGTGGTTTTCCTGTCACCCTTCGAGGCAGCTCCTTTGCCACCTTTGGTATGGCTTTTCCTTTTCCTTTTCCTCTTTGTTTGTTTTGATTTGCCCTTTCTCCTTGCTTTTCCTGATTTTGGCCCATATGTCCTTCCTAATTCCATATGCATCTCCTCTCCATTTTCACTTCAACCATCACCCTTCTCTCACCTCCTTCTCCTCTCCCAAATCCATGCTTTCTTCTAATGGTGGCAACAGCAACGACGACTTGTTTGTAAGGTTTTTGTATTTTTTGGGTTGTTTTGGGCCTATATTTTGTACTTGGAATTGGGCCTTTGTTTTCTTTTTTGTTGAGCCTTTGTTTTTCTTTTTCTAACTTCGTATTGGGATTTTTGTAATATCAGTTGGGTAATGACATGTTTATTCTTTTGACCCAAAAAAAAGAAAAAAAAACATTTTGTAAAGAAAACTGGTAAGAATACTGTGTTTGTTAAATAAAACTTTTGTAGACAATAATTTAATTTATTAAATACAAGCATCTTCGCACGCGTTTTCGCTCCTGCGATAGGCCTTTTAAAAAAAATAATAATAATAATTTATTTTAGAATTCAAAAAAATAATGGGTAGCTGTGTTCCATAAAAATAGGATCCATTATCAGATTTTTCTCTTAATTTTTTTTAAATATGAAAAAGTGTGAATTTACCATATTATCCTCATTTAATTAATAATTTCAATTCTTAATGTTTGCATTAACCAAGAGCATTTTATGGTATTTTGAATGTTTTACCATTCTCCGTCTTTTATTGTTTTATATATATAGATTATTAGCCAAACAGATACAAGAAAAAAAACCCTAAAAACAACTAAGACAAATTAAAGCCCAATGGCCCTACAAGATAACATCACAGTGGACGCAACAAGAACACACAGCAACTACCAATTGCCAATGCTCCACTCGGGTAATTATAAGCAGAGTTCTTCAGCACTTGAATGACTGACATTTAGAGTGCAAAATAATCAACTCTTAATTGTGTTTATAGCCAACGAAAAACAAGGCCATCAATTAATTAAGACGGTTGAGCCCGAGGCAGGGCAACATTGTCACGTTTCAAATCGTATTGATGCATGAAAATGACAGAAGCTAGGCATATCTTACAATGTGGGGTATGAACAATCAAAATCTTGACTCATTTCAATCCTAACATTGAAGCTGCTTTGCCCTTCACAATCATACATATTTTCATCATTATCGGTTTCCATCAGTTTCGACTCAGCTCTTCTTTGTCAGAGAAGTTTTATGAAGTCAATGATTTGTTTTCCTTATAAAAAAAATATACACACAAAATACTTTCTAAATGAGTTTGGAAAAGTTTCCTAAAGTGTAAAGACGTACGGTGGTAAATGTACATCGGTAGGTTATGTGTAGATAAACACCGTTTTGTTTCCTTTTTGGGTATGACCTATTAACTGTACGTATATCATTTAAAGACAACAATATATGATTTGATAAAAGATGGGACAGTTGCAAGGCAACTTGAGAGTTGAGATTCGAATGGTTGCAACTTGTAAATATAAAATATTAGGCGTCTTGCTAGAGAGGGGGAAAGTTGATCCATATCTAGTCATGATAATGGTGGATGCTTTACAATTCCTGACCATGCACCTTAATTTCAAACTTTGAGCCGTAATGCAAGCCAAAAACATAGTAGGTGAAGTGACCTGATGATGGTCACCTTACACGGTATATATATCTTCTATATTTTTGGTCGGGCTATAGCCCTTGTTAGACAGGCTTAGATCCGTGCTGACTTATACAAATATCCCACGTTTTTTTAATTAACGGAGTAGGAGAGATTTAAATTTAAAATCGTCTCAATCTTCGAATAATTGAGAAGAGACATATCATTAGATCAATAACGAGTTCTTATGGAAATATCCTACTTAACGTCTAATTGAATGTTGGATAAAATAACCTTAAGTGTTTAATACGTAAATATAGGTATTTGTAACCCGACTTCATCTGAAAAGCTCAACTATAGGCATTAACAGTTCACTTACTATTTTCAGTCTGTGGGGTACATCACTTTTGTGCACAACGTGGACATTTTCGTACCATTAGTCCACAACTTTTGTAGACCCAAACCCAATTATGCCATGTAACCTCTCCAATAAATATAGTCATGGGAGCATTGAGAAGAATGGATATTGTGAACAGACTGATCAGCCAGAAGAAAAATGAAGCATGGAAGGGCGAAAACGGAGGCTTTTCTAAGGCTTTGTGCAGTCTTAGTCGTAGTCCTTAGTCTTAGTTTGGAGCACGAGATTATCGTGTTAAAATACGAGAATTATGAGAGAATATTTGTTTATGGGAATTTTCTGTGTATTCTTTTCCCAGTAAGTCATATTTATAATACAACAGAACTTTAATGAGCAAGTAAATAATAAATTCATATTTCTATTTACAATATGAAATTAGGAATTAAAGTAAATCAAATATAATTATAATAGGAATCCTTGATGTGTAAAGAAAGAAAGTCAATGGTCCATAAGTCACGCCAACACTCCCCCTCGCGTTGGTGCATAGATGTCGCTAATGCTCAATTGGTCCAGTGAATTGTGGAACACTTTACTGGAAATTGCCTTTGTCAAAATATCTGCCAATTGATCCTCGGACTTTACGAAAGGAAACTGAATCACTTTAGCTTTGAGCTTCTGTTTGATATAGTGTCGATCTACCTCAACATGTTTGGTGCGATCATGTTGAACTGGATTCTGTGCAATAGCTATTGCAAGCCTTGTTGTCACAAAAGAGATTCATTACAGATGTAGGTCTATACCCAAGTTCTGTAAGCAACCTCTTTAACCAAATGAGTTTGCAAATTCCTTTGGTCATACCTCTAAACTTAGCTTTTGCACTGGATAAGGCAACCACCTTATGTTCCTTTCTTCTCCATGTAACCAAATTACCTCCCACAAATGTGAAGTAACCGGATGTGGATTTTCTATATGTTATACTTCCTACCCAATCTGCATCTGTCTAACCATCAATATTCAGATGACCATGTTTTGAGAGCATAAATCCATTTCTAGGTGCAAACTTCAAATATCTAAGTATCCGAATAATTTCATTCATGTGGTCTTCACTCGGAGAATGAATAAATTGATTGACGATGCTCACTGCATAAGCAATGTATGGCCGATTATGAGACAAGTAGATCAATCTTCCTACTAACCTTTGGTCTCTTTCTTTGTTAGTTGGAACTTGATCCGGGTATTCTCCAACATGATGATTCTGAACAATAAGAATGTCTACAGGTCTGCAATCTTGCATTCCTGTGTCTGTCAACAAGTCCAAGGCATATTTCCTTTAAGAGAGAAATATGCCTTGTTGTGATCGGGCCACCTTAATTTCCAAGAAATTTTTGAGTCCATCTAAATTCTTCATTTCAAATTCTATAGCCAAATAGTCTTGTAGCTTAGATATTTCATGTTTATCATTCCCAGTAATAATCATGTCGGCAACATAGATTATTAAACCTGTTATCTTTCCATTCTAATGTTTCAAGAACAAAGTATGATCTAAGTTACTCTGTCTGAAACCATTGTTCTTCATTATTATGGTGAACCGTCCAAACCATGCATGTGGTGACTGTTTTAGTCCATACTACGTCTTTCATAATTTGCATACTGTTCCAGTCTGAGTAGTATTATATCCAGGAGGAATGTCCATATACATCTCCTTCGTGAGTTCTCCATGTAGGAAGGCATTCTTCACATCAAACTAGTGTAGTGTCTAGTCCAAATTAGCTACGAGGGACAATTAACACTCTGATTGTGTTTAATTTTACAATTGATGCAAAGGTTTCTTCATAATCTATACCATAAGTCTATGTGTACCCTTTTGCCACAAGTCTTGCCTTGTATCGCTTGATAGATACATCAGCGTTGTGTTTTATGGTAAACACTCATCTACATCCGACAGTTTTTTTTCCTCATGATAAAGTTTCCAGTGTCCAAATCTGATTTTTCTCAAGAGCTTTCATCTCTTCCTTTATAGCTTGAACCCACTTAGGATCTTTAAATGCTTCAGCAACCTTGGTTGGGTATGAATAGTAGACAACTGATACACTAATGCCCTGAGTGGCTCAGACAGCTTCTCAGTGGATACATGATTCACAATAGGATACTTTGATGTCTTGTCAATATCAGGTGAATAACGATTTGGTGGCTTTCTGTAATACCCCGAAAAATTCAAAGTGGATTTTCATATTTCAATGAAAAACAATATTATGGTGAAGAATAATTATGCGTATTTTAACAAGTGATTTTGGACTGAGACTATTGGATTAAGTGTGTTTAATTTTAAGTTAGACAAAATGCCCTTACGTAACATTTTGTGAATTTTTCAAAGGACATTTAAGAAATTGGGGTGAGACCATTATGATTCTTAGGCAGTGCGATAGTAGTCAACTCAACGAACACGTAGGAAATTATTTCTGAATTTTGGACCAAAATTACTAAAATACACTTGTAGGCAAAAAATAAAATAAAATACAATAAAATTAGCAACGTGTAAGCAAAACCATAGTCCTTCCTTCTTTCTTTCTCCTCCCCCCCCCCCCCCCCCCCCCCCCCCCAATTCCCTTATACATTTCCTTCAAAATCTAATCTTGATCTCAATTAAGGCCGAGTTGTTCACCTATTAGAGATTAATCACCTAGTCTAGGCTAAGAGTAATAATTGCTTAAACTAAGATAAGATTGTAGGATGAAGGAGATGGAAGTTGGGTGAGGAAGAGAAGGAAGAATAGGAGGAAGAAAGGAGAACTCTCCAAGGGTGAGTCAAATTTCAGATTTTTGGTTTTTTTTACTATGTGTTTGTGTGATTCCAGTCTCTTGAAGAGTGTTTTGAGTCACTTGAGTGATAGAGAAATTGAATTAGAAGAGTTTGAATTTTCATTTTCGGGTTGGGTGGATAGAGCAATTTTTCAAGTGTTGGTGTTTATGATTTTGGTTCCATTTTGAGTTTTTGATGAGTTCCAATGATAGGTATGAAGTTTAGAAGAGTTTTAGAAGCCTTAGGAACAACCTGGGGGTGATAGAATGGTTGAAAACGACTTAGAAACAAATATGGAAAAGTTCATTTTCTGGAAATTTATAGTCTATGAACCTCATTTTGGCTCTCTTTTTATCCCAATCCTTTGGGTATTTGAGGACTCCATTTATTGGGTTTTAAACTAGACTTGGCAAGGAACAAAAAAAAATTGGTTTCGTTGAATTTGGTTGAGCTTTGATACATCAAACACTTGTGCAAAGTTTGGAAAACAAACCTGTTTTCTGCAGAAAACTAGCCACAAGTCCAACTTTGGAGCTAGTTTTCTCCTTCTTTTTAGCTCCATTTTGAGTGTGGTTTGTTGGGTTAGAAACTAGACAGAATACGCTTCAAAACTGCTGCAAGTTTGCCCAATTTCGTTAACGTTTGGTTGGTCAAAATGTCTCATAAAGTTTAGGTTTATGTCTAGAAAAACAGGGGAAATTTGCAGAATTTCTGGATAGGATGAACAGTAACTGGAAAACAAGCCCACTCACAGCTCCAGCGAGTGGCGGCTGTTCCGGTAACCTCTGACGCCATATTTTTAGTCCATCCAACTCAATTTCTCGATCTCATTTATGTTATATTTTTCAAATGTTGGAACGGGAATGAACCCGACAACCTCCAAAGGATATTTTCGTCATTTTAGTTTTTTGGGACACGAGGTAGGGTTTCCTGATTCCCCAATGATTAGACTATATCACTTTTAATCTTGGTCTTTATATATATTATTGTTGTTTTGCTTAGTGAATATTATTTGATGTTAGGTGAATACGATTGTTATTGTTTAATGAATATTATATGATGTTGGGTGAATAGTATTATTGATATTGCTCTATGGATAATATTTGACGTTAGATGAATATTATTATTCATGGGATTAAACTTGAAATATTTTTGTTATTATCTATATTACTATTTTGCACAGATTGATAATGTTTGAGTTGCATTACATATGCATCATAATTATGGCCGTGTGTTGGGTCTGTGTATGTATGTCATTTGAGATATATAATGAGGGAGGAGAATAGGGAGATATAGGCATATCTAAGATAAAAAAAAAAAAAAAAAAAAAAAAAAAAAAAAAAAAAATAATATATCAGGTGACGGGAGCAGGACTTGAATATATTGAGGTGATGGGAGCAGAGCCTCTAATAAAAGTGAAAGTTGAGAAATTAGTAAACAAAAGAAAAATGAGTTAAGGGATGGATGGGCGCTAGTTCATATTTTAGGGTACTCGGAACCCTAAGGTATGAAATAGTGGGATTAGAAGGGAGTGAGTTCATGGCATCACCGCATATGCAAAATTTATTTATCTGGTATGATTACATAATTTATATATCTTGTGTTGTCTGTTGCATGACACTTTGATTAACTGTGATAGCTGGCCTTGAGAGATTTAACGTTACTATACTAGGCATTAGAATGCTCATACCCTAATAATCGTGCAGGATTCAAGACGAAGTTTGAGGAAGCGGGTTTCAACTAAGCTGCTAGGCTTTTGTTGTTAATTTGTGTAATTAATGTTTGTAAGTAGTCAACCGTTTGATAAAGATCTTAGTGTGTATTTAACTATGACCTACTGCGACTCTGATTTTGTGTTGTTAAGTAAATTTTTATTATTTGTGGCTCTATTTCTCATCATATCATGGTGGTAGGATTTTATTCTTGTAACTATGGTATGACTCACACCATGATTTGTGAATATTCCTTATTTTCAAATCGGGTCGTGACCCTTTCCATGGTTATGCCTCAAAAGTAATTGATATTCAATAGATTTATCCTCTAAATTCACAAGTGTAGTAAGAGTAGTTACCTCAAGGATATTCTCAGGAGATTGGTTCGTTGGTACTGTTGAGTTAGATAGGGGGTCTTCATCTTGTTTTTCTATATTGTTTGTAAGTGTGAGACTCGGATCAGAAACATCTTCGTAAGGATCATGAGGCGAATGATTGCTATGAATGGATGATTGATTGCTTTTTGGCCGAGAGTAATCTCGTACTCCAGACTCAGAATGATCGATCATTTCTGTACATACGAGAATTTCTTCATTTTCCAAGTTGCTCTAATTCTTCTTTTCACTTCGTATCTCCCGCTAAAGTGTAGAATTGGATGATGGGTCATGGAAGAACATCTCAGATTCCAAAAAGGTCACATCCAAAGTGATATAGGTACATCGGGTATAAGGGTGATAACAGCGGTAGCCTTTCTGATGAGTGGCATAACCCACAAAAACACAACAACGGCACAAGGATCAAGTTTGCTACATTAATTTTTGTGAAGATGAACGAAAGCCACACATCCAAAGATTCGATATGTGAGTACCAAAACAAAGGGTAAAGGTCTATGTTGCGCAAGCACTTGTAAGGGAGTTTTAAAGGTTAATACACCATAAGGCACGTGATGGATTAGGTGAACTACGGTGACAATAGCATCATCCTAGTGATGGCAAGGAATATGAGCGCCAATCAGAAGTGCTTGGGCGGTTTCAAAAAGATGTTGATTCTTTTGTTCAACAACACCATTTTGGTGTGGGGTCTTGGGATAAGTCGTCTCATGGATAATTCCATGTTGTTGGAAGTAAACCTGAAAGTCATGATTAACAAATTTTCTACCATTGTCTAGACGAAGAATCTGTATTTGAGCATTGAACTGAGTTTTCATCTGTTTGTGGAAGAACTGAAAACGAAAAAAACACTTCATTTTTATTCTTCAGCAAATAAAGCCATGTCATCCATATATAATTATCTATGAATGTGATAAACCATTGGACGCCAGAAGGAGCAGTGATAAGTGAAGGTGCCCAGACATCATAGTGAATTAACTTAAACGGAGTAGTACATTTGTTTGTACTTAACAAATAGGGCACATAGTGACTCTTGGCCAAAATACAAGTATCACATGTGAAGTCGGAGTCTTTGAACTCTGAGAATAAATATGGTATAAGATGCTTCATATAACTAAAAAACGGATGTCTCAATCGATGGTGCCACAACCAGATTTGCTTTTGTTTGCTATCAAAGGGATATGTCACACTGTTAGCCATGTCTAGACTGAAGTCATCTACATAATATAGCCCCCCTCTCTTAGTACCATGACCAAGAATCTCCTTAGTATGAATATTCTGAAACAAACAAAAACTCGGGTAAATGAGTACACAATAATTCAACTGTAAGCTAACTAACTTTCATCAATTTATTGGATAAAGATGAAACAAGTAAAGTACTAGACAATGAGAGAGAGGATAAGAGTGCAACAGTGTCAGCCCATGTCACAGGATAAGTAACTCCATTGGCGTTAGCAATACAAATTCGTTGGGATTGGGTAGTATTCAGAAAATCATCAGGATCAAACGACATATGATCAATTGCACCGAAATCAATTATCCAACTTGTGGAATCACTCTTATTCGAAGTATGGAATCCATAACCAGTATCAATACAGGTTGTTTTCGATCTTTGAGAGTAGCCCACCATTCAAAGTAGCCATGCAATTTAAAACAAGTCTCACGAGTGTGTCTTGAATCATCACAGTATGCGCAATCTCATCCATATGCCGGGATCGTTAGTTGGGAAGTCATAATTTGTGCAGCGGAAGATGCATATGATACAAGTTTCGTAGGAATCCGGATTGGGATCTAAGGCTGAGTCAGGGTCGAAGTCAAAGTCAGGATCTGGGTATGAATCATAGACAGATTCAGGGTCGAGGTTGTCATCGGAGTCGGGGTCATCGTCTTTGTAGTCGAGGTCGGGGTTGTCAAAATAGGATCATGATTCAGGATTGGGTTCGGGGTCGAAGTTTGCATTTGTAATAGCTGAACCACCTGGGCACTCAACTCGGCTATGGTTGGTTGAGAAAGAGAGAACGAGTCAATGGTGCTACCTTCATGAGGGTTGAAAAAAGCATCAACCCCCATAGCGGTGGTGGGGGTTAGAAACTAGAGTCAGCAATTCCAAGATCACCACTCTGATACCATGCTAAAATATGAGAACTATGAGAGAATATTTATTTTGGGAAATTTTATGTATATTTTTCTCCTTGTAGAATGCCATATTTATAATACAACGGGACTTTAATGGGCAAGTAAATAATAAATTCATATTTCTATTTGCAGTAGGAAATCATGAATTAAAGTAAATCAAATATAATTATAATGGGAATCCTTGGTGTGTAAGGAAAGAAAGTCAATGGTCCATAAGTCACGACAACAGATTTCGATTCTCAAACGAAATATGTGATTTTCATTTATAGCTTTCTCTGACATTTGACCTTTCGAATTTCTTCCTTGCTTACTTATAAGTATGTTAACGTTTAAAAATTGGGGTTTCTTTTGGAAAGGGTTTTGGTTTATGTTTTTTATGTGGCTGTCGGTTACAATCTGCTTCAACTTGGAAAGTGTTCAAAGTCAGCTTGGTACAAAGAAAACTTGAAAGGGTCTAACACATGCGTAGCTTGGCTTTGCTTCTTGCTGGATGAGGTATTTACCTTTTCCCATGTATGGAATTTGTCTCTCTTTGGATGTCTTTTATGAGTTTGTATTTTTATTTTTTATATAAGCAATATTCTATGTTTAGACCATAATCAACTGAGCATATCCAGTCTTAAAACGACTAACACCAGGCCAGACACGCTAACACTCTTTTGAGGTGCCAGACACCTGCCTAAGCTCCCGGCTGCCGAACCTAATTTCCAAAGATACGTGTCACCACTACAGCAACTTGCATAAAGTCCCACATCGAAACTTTGTGCAAAATTCCCATTTTCACTTCCCTATAAATAGGGAACAGTACCCAAGTAAAAAGGGTAATTATTTTCTGACATTTACTGTTACTTTGCCAAATTTACCACTCATAGTTTACTTAAGCACACCACACCAGTATCCGAAGCTTGACGACTGCTTCTCCTACTTTATCTTCTGCAGGCTCTTCCCTGGCCGAAGGTCTCCACCTTCTCCCCTGTTGAAGACTATCCACTTCTCTCTAAGTTGACCTCCCAAAAAGAGTATTAACATTCTACTTTAATCTAATTGAAATTACGGAGAAGGCGATTCAAACTCGAATGCAGAGCGGAGAGCACATCTACTTTAGTCAATTTGGCCAAGCCCATGTCAGTATGTCTTTTATAAGTTCTTCATATAAATAAAACCAAAATTATGGGTACTGTTAAAATAAATTTAAAGATAAATTTTTTTTTCCGGAATTTGAAAGATAATTAGGATTAAATTTTTAGCTGGCTTATATTTTATGCACTTGCACAATCTTTATTTTTTTTTCCTCTTTTTGTTCTTTTTGTACACAGTAATACTCCCAATTCCAAAAATAATTTTTGTATATGTTTCGGATATACCAACCGGGAACATAAAAAATTTCTTTAGTCCCTGGACCAGCAACACTAAGGATGTCTTATTTAATTCGTCTCTCTTTGATGGGAAGGTTTTCCCAATGGTCCTTCCCTAGTCTCTCACTAGTCCGATAAATATGAGCTCCCATTCCATGAAAGGTATACGAGTGATATTTTGGGGGATTCGTTTTTTATTTGGCAATGATATTGATTTGACATTTATTTTTCTTTTAAGCCGTTTGATTAATTATTGAGTGTACATGGTATTTCTGATTGCTGACAACTGCATGCGCATATACTTATGCATGATATTAATTTTTTTTTTTATACGGTTCTTGTTTTCTCAGGAAAAATTATAGAATACTACAATATTATGGTCACACGATATATTTTGTATATGTGTTATAATATAAGTGGATGATAAAGTTTATTTTCCCCTTTTTTAGAGAATAGTATCAATAAATATCCACTTATATTATAACAAGTGTACAAAATATACCACGTGATCATACTACTATAGTATACTATATGAATGTAAGTATGCATGATATTAAGAGAATATTAAATCATATATTTTGCACAGGACAAAACTTGACTCCCTAAAACTAAGGGGGATTTTCGATTTAACCTGCAAGTATGAATGCATGATATTGAAAAAGATATTAAATCATATATTTTGTACAGGACAAAGTTTGGCTGTTCAAAATAAATGGAATTTTGGCACTTGTTAAAACTATTTAGTTTTTTTTAAATTAAAAATATTGGAATTTCTTTAACTTTTTTAATATTGGGTTTTGACAAACAATATTATTAGCCAAACAGATACAAGAAGGTCAAAAACTCTAAAAACAACTAAGACAAATTAGAGCCCAATGGCCGGCCCTACAAGATAACATCACAGTGGAGACAACTAGAACACAGCAACTACCAATTGCCAATGCTCCACTCGGGTAATTAGAAGCAGAGTTCTTCAGCCCTTGAATGGCTGACATTTAGAGAGCACAACAATCAACTCTTAATTGTGTTTATAGCCAACGAAAAACAAAGCCATCAATTAATTAAGACGGTTGAGCACGAGGCAGGACAACATTGTCATGTTTCAAATCGTATTGATGCATGAAAATGACAGACTTGTTGTAGATAGCTACGCATATCTTACAACGTGGGGTATGAACAATCAAAATCTTGAATCATTTCAATCCTACCATTGAAGCTGCTTTGCCCTTCACAATCATACGTATTTTCATCATTATCGGTTTCCAGCAGTTTCAACTCAGCTCTTCTTTGTCAGAGAAGTTTTATGAAGTCAACGATTTGTTTTCCTTATAAAAAATAATGTACATACAAAATACTTTCTAAATGAGTTTCGAAAAGTTTCCTAGAGTGTAAAGACGTACGGTGTTGAATGTACACCGGTAGGTTGTGTAGATAAACACCGTTTTGTTTCCTTTCTGGGTATGAACTATTAACTGTACGTATATCATTTAAAGACAACAATAAATGACTTGATAAAAGATGGGACAGTTGCAAGGCAACTTGAGATTCGAATGGTTGCAACTTGTAAATATAAAATAGGGTAATTATCAGTTCACTACTACGAATTTATTCGTATTTTAGAGTTCAATAAAACAAGTTTTTTTCATCTTAGTCACATTCATAATGTATAATTCCGTATTAATTTCATATATTCGTTAGTTGAGCGTCATGTTCTCCGTTAAGTAATAATGTGGCAATCAATAGTGCCACATGGACTCACCCCTATTTTACCATGTGGACTTAGTAATGAAAGAAATTTAATCTTTTAAAAATAATAATAATAATAATTACTTCAAAAATAAAATAAACACTTTCTCCCCCCTCACCTCCCATGGCATCAACGCCCTGCATCTCCCACCTCTGCACCACCAAACCAATCCACACCCATCCACTTTGCCCCCACTCCACCATTTCTACCCACCACCCCACCATCTGTACCCACAAACCTGCTAACCAAGCCAGCAACCCAAAACTCATAACTGGAGGAGGAAATTACCATGGCCGTCCTCATCGAGCTCACAGCCCGCTATTCGCTGGTCAAGTCAGCAAGCACATGGCTCAACAACAAGGTAGTGATTGAGCCAATACTAGACTCTGCTCGTTGTCGACGTTGTGCTCTCAATGGTGGACCCGTGAAGCCAAAAGTGGCAGACTTGAGGGATATCAAGATCGTGAAGAATATTCGTCGACAATATTGAGACAATGAAGGGACTTGTTTTCGAGAAGAAGGCGAGTCACGCCGCTAGTAGGCCTACTAGGATGGAGAGAACGCGAAGATCATTGTGTTCAATTCTAGATTTCGCCTCCAAAGACCGATACAGTTACTAATTCTTCCATGAATTTGCGTTAATTTCTTACTCAGTTTTGTGAAAATAGGGGTAGAAGGAATCAAATTTCTTTTAATTTCTGCAAGCTACAGCGGGGATGGCTTTGCTGTTGATGGTTTTTTGGGGTACGAAAGGAGGAGCCGGTGAAGTGGATTTGGGGTTTGTGGGTACGGATATGGTGGATGGGTTCATGGGTAGGGATGGTGGAGTGGTGGTGGCTGTGGATGGGTCATGGGTATGGGTTGGGTTTGTGGTGCAGAGATGGGAGGTGCAAGGTGTTGATACCATTGGAGTTGAAGGGAGCGAGTGTTTTTTTTAAAACAAAAAATAAGTTGTTTTTATTAGTTTTTTAATAAATATTTTCTAAATTTTAAATTGCTTAAATATATTTTCATTACTTAGTCCATGTGACAAAATACAAGTGACTCCACATGACACCATTGATTGTCACGTCACTATAAAATGGAGAACATAACTGTCAAACTAAACAGATGTATAAAAATTATATGGAATTAAACGTTATGGATGTGATTAAGATGAAAAAAAACCTTGTTGTAATTCTAAAACACAGACAACTTTGTAGTAGTGAACTGATAATTACCCTACGCCTAGCAAGAGGGAAAGTTGGTTACCCAACCACCCTAATCATGATAATGGTGGATGCTTTACAATTCCTGACCATGCATAAGATGACTTAATTTCAAACTTTGAACCGTAATGCAAGCAAAAAGCGTAGACTTAGGAGGGGAAGTGACCTGATGATGGTCACCTTATATCAACATCCCACTTGTTTTTTAATTGAATGTCCTACTTAACGTCTAATTGAATGTTGGATAAAATAACCCTAAGTGTTTAATACGTAAATACAGGTATTTGTAACCCGACTTCATCTGAAAAGCTCAACCATAGGCATCAATAGTTCACTTACTATTTTCAGTCTGTGGGGTACATCACTTTTGTGCACAACGTGGACATTTTCCTACCGTTAGTCCACAACTTTTGTTGCCCCCAACCCAATTACGCCATGCAGCCTCTCCAATAAATATAGTCATGGGAGCATTGAGAAGAATGGATATTGTGAACAGATTGAGCAGCCAGAAGAAAAATGAAGCATGGGACGGCGAAAACAGAGGCTTTTCTAAGGCTTTGTGCAGTCTTAGTCCTAGTCCTTACTGCATGTTTAGTAGGTTTCGATTCTCAAACCAAATATGTGGTTTTCATTTATAGAAAAGCTACCTTCAGAGATTTGAAGGCCCTCTTGTAAGTTCCCTTTTCTCTCTCTTTGCTCTTTCTCTTTGGCATTTGGCCTTTCGATTTTCTTGCCTGCTTTCTTATAAGTATGTTAACGTTCAAAACTTGGGTTTTTTTTGGAAAGGGTTTTGGTTTATGTTGTTTCTGTGGCTGCCGGTTACAATCTGCTTCAACTTGGAAAGTGTTCAAAGTCAGCTTGGTACAAAGAAAACTTGAAAGGGTCTAACATATACGTAGCTTGGCTTTGCTTCTTGCTGGATCAGGTAAATCATGTATAGAGTTTCTCTCTCTTTGGATGTCTTTTATGGGTTTTTATTTTTATTTTTTATACAAGCGATATTTTACTTTAATGTAATCTAAATTACAGGGAGGGCGATTCGAACTCGAGTGCATGTAGAGTAGAGTGCACATCTACTTTAGCCAACTTGGCTAAGCCCATATTTACATGTCTTTTATGAGTTTTTCATATAGATAAAACCAAGATTATAGGTACTTTTAAAAGAAATTTGAAGATAACTTAGGATTAAATTTTTAGCTGGCTTATATTTTATGCACTTGCACAATTTTTTTTTTCTTTTTTTTTGTTTTTGTACACAATAAATCTCCCAATTCCATGAGTAATTTTTGTATATGTTTCGGATACACCAACCGGGACCATAAAAAAATTTCTTCAGTCCCAGGACCAACAACACTTAGGATGTCTTATTTAATTCGTCTCTCTTTGATGAGAAAGTTTTCCCAATGATCCTTCCCTAGTCTCTCTCTGGCACCTACCCCATCTCCCTCCTCTCCCAACCACCAACTACCAACTATAAAGAACACTTAACAAAAAAAATTCAGCACTAAATGTATTTTCTCGTGACATTACTAGTCCGATAAATATGAACCCCCATCCCATGAAAGGTATACTAGTGATATTTTGGGATGTGGGGTTCGTTTTTTATTTTGAAGTGTCCGAGGGTGAGAAAGAGACAACGATATGGATTTGATTTGACAATGATTATTTTTCTTTTAAGCCGTTTGATTAATTATTGAGTATACAAGGTATTTCTGATTGCCGACAACTGCATGCGCGTATACTTATGCATTATATTAATAATTGATTTTTTTTATACGGTTCATGTTTTTTCAGGAGAAATTATAGAATATTATGGTCACATGGTATATTTTGTACACGTGTTATAATATGAGTAGACGATAAAGTTTATTTTCTCTCATTTTAGAGAATAGTATCAATAAATATTCACTTATATTATAACAAGTATACAAAATGTACCACGTGACTATACTACCATAGCATGCTATATGAATATAAGTATGAATGCATGATATTAAGAGAATATTAAATCATATATTTTGTATATGCTCCTCAAAATAAATGAAATTTTGACACTTGTCAAAACTATTTAGTTTTATTTTTTAAATATTGGAATTTCTTTAACTTTTTTTCATATTGGGTTTTGACAACCAATTTATTTTGACTTTTGAGGAGCTCCTCCTTTTGTATATCTGTTTGTGAAGAAATTTATTAGCGTAACTTATCTTGCAATCCCACACAAACCACATGTGCATTTAGAGTATATGGAAATCTAATCTCTTCTTTGTACTTTAAATATTACTAGCCTTCCCTTCGGAAACCAACTAAGGCAACTGGTTAAGATGGGTGAGGTGAGGGTATAAATCTTAGATTTGGACCTCTACTTACTTAAACAAGTCATTGTCTATGATTGTGAGCTTGTAACTAAAGAGGATATTAAAGCGATTAATTGTATGAAGTCGTATTAAGTTAGCCCTCAACCCTAACCCGTAGTGGCATCCCACTCTCGAGAGGGAAACAATTATAGAGTTAACAAAAAAATTATAAATAAAAAATAAAAAATCCCAAACTGTGTAATATTGTATTTGTAACATGTAAATAAATGAAACTAACCATCTATTCGTCTTGTTGCATCTTGCTGCATATAATTTGCTAAACAGGTAGCTGTGTACGTGACATTTGGAGCAAACTCAGCTGCGCTTGAGGCTTCTGTGCTAGCAATAAAAGGCGCACAAGATTTTCAATGGATGAAGTTGTGCAACAAATATACAAGATTCTGCTTTCAAATTGGTGGGGCTTTGGCATGTGGGTATGTGGCCTGTATCCTAATGGCTTGGATATCCCTCATCAGCGCTTTCAATCTCTTTAGGCTTTACTCACCAAAAAAATTCCTTCTGTTAAAGAGCAGAGCGTGACAGGTTTCTAAGCAAATATTGTATAAATTATGTAAGTTTATCTGGAAATAAATTGAATGAAATCAAATAAAGCTTTGACACCAAAAGCAATGTATACTTGTAAAGCACAGACTTGTGAGAAGAAGGCACACATTCAGGAAGAGAAGCAAATAGAATGGGAGTGACAGTTTTATCGATCACTTTAATATTCATCTCTAATTTTTAATACAAGAAATAGTCTAAATTATAAGTGAAAGGGGAGTTTCTCGCACAAAGACTACCAAATGTGTCTTGGGAGTTCGAATTTAAGACCACTAATCTACAAGTCAATGTTATTTTCTACTAAGATAGACCCCGTTGGCCTTGAATACCCACCTCTATACCAAACAGAATAACTGCAGATTATTAAGTTATTTATGGGGTGAGATTTTAGGGGGCTACATTTGAAACAGCTTCAAAATTGTGGTCACATCTCAAACTAAATTTGGGGTAAGAACTGCAGAGGGAAGCTTTCCGGGCCAGCAGCCCAGATCAAGATAATATGGTTGATAAGCCCATTTAGGCCACGAGTCTGATGGGTCAACCAATCCATAAATACTTGGGCATCTCTCCACTGAAATTTCAGAAGTGCTATAAATTACTGAATGTGAGGGGAATTGTATTTCCTTACTTTCTCTACTTTTATTATACCACAGCTGACAATATTTTCTGTGATAGTCTTCTAACATTCAGAAGATTTTTACTCACTTTTCTCTTCTTACTATCTGGTGTATCAATTTCTAATACACCTCGTCTATCTATAGACGTAGCGCACCGGCTCAATTCACATCTTTTTTTACTCACTTAAGGCTTCAACCATGATTCATTGCGTTGTTGTAGGTTCAGTTTCAATACCACTTCTTCACTCCTGTCACATCTTTTTTCTTATTCCAAGGCTAGACTCCATGTATTCTTTATTCTAAGATCAATGTTGCTAGACTTGCTCCCTTTCGGAGTGCTCCATGTATTGCTTAAGCACTTTCTTCGATACTCAAATCCATAGTATATCCTCAAGTAAATTTTCGATGTGACCGTCACACAATCACATGATGTTACAGTCAATTCATATAATGATACATGCATTTATTCATTAATGCACCCTAGATTGGAAAAACATCAACTATCATCCACCCATATTATAACAAGCGTGGAATAGTAGTGTGACATTCACACCTATTTTCCTTGTGCCCTCTCTCCTATATACCCATATTATTGGCACATGTCCTGCTACTTAACAAAACCTAAAATCTATGAATGCACATAAAAGTTTATACATATATATTTTTTAAATAATATATTTACGCCAAAGACAAAAATTCATATTCAATTGAACACCAAATAACTATCATCTTATCAATAATGGGTATCGGAATCATTCTAATTCCTTCTTCTTTTGTGTAAACTAACACAATGGGTATTAGAATGATATATTCTTTATTTTCCCTACATTTACTTACATATACGGGATAAAAAAAATTATGGGAGTTTCATGCTAAAATCCGTAATGAAATACCCTCAAAACTAATCAAATCAACTAAAGGGAGTAGTTGATCCGATTTTAATTCCTTATTCTCAAATTCTTAAGTTCCCCGATTCATGACTTTGCCCTACATACCTTGTAAGTAAACATGTCAAATCTAATTTCATAATTGTATTTTTTGTGTGCATTGCATGGTTTTGAGGGTGCCTGATTTACCACTACAAGCAGGATCGGAACTATCTGACTGAAGCTAACATATTTTGGCATCATCAACGTGCACATGTCGTTTAACAAATCTCATTTTCATTAGAAACCAGACAACCGTGAAAATCGGATTGATGATTTAATTCAAACTTTTATAACATCACTTTCAGGTGGAGAATCTTACTTCATATGGACCTCAAAACTCCAAACTCGAGATCAGTACCAGTTCCTTAGATTGAATTCCACTAAGATAATGACAACGCTTTAAAGCCCTCTTTGAGATCATGACACCAATGTATGGGTGTTGAAACATTATTGGGTTTCAGCCATCAACTTGTGTTGAAAGGACGTGGGGTCCCCCAAGCTTCCATTACGTGTGAAATTCTAACTGTCATGAAACCAACTAAGACTTGTCCACCATTAATTTCAAACACATCAAATCTGAATAAAACTATGGTGATTAAAGCTGAGAGTACGTAGTGGTGTTGTTTTTGTTGCAGAAGTGAAACATTATCTCAAAGAAGTTATCACAATGACTTGCTTAAATTGACAACAAATTAATTTTGATGTTGAACATATGACATAAGCAATTGAAGAGGAGTTGCAGAGACGCGCGTGCAAAGATAAATAAGGCAAACTATAGATTTGAGCTCCGAGCTCAAAATTAGGCCCATGACTCGTCGATTTGAACAGAACGGCGTCACGAGTATAACTCGTCGCTTTGCCATGAGGTATGAGCTTTTTCAGACATCCAAGATCGTTTAGTATCCCAAAATTTAGTTTTAATGTTTTTATAGTTTTTGGAAATTTCGTTATTTTTCTATTTTAATTCCTTGTTTATTCCTAGGATCTCTAGAAGTATTTAAACAGATTTTACCCGTGGCTAAGGTTATGTTTTGTTATTCTAATTTATCAATAAACCTTGAAGTTTCCTCGTATGTTTTTGGTGAATTCTAGAGTTACATGTTGTACGCTAAAGTTTTAGTCATTCTATTATCACGATGCGTCAAATTCATTGACCTACACATGCATGAGTAGAGTCGTGCAATCTAAACATGTTTCTTTCCACTAATTTCGCTTAATTCACTATTTCATAGAGTCGTTGAAATTGATTTTTGTTGTCCAAAAAGTAGAGCATGAAAATATGAAAGCATGAGTTAAATGTTGTCACACTTTAAGACTAATGGATGCTGGATCATTTGTTTGGTTTTCTTTAGATTTTTCTAAGCATACTACATCATTTAAAACTCATCTAAAGACTAAAAACGTGACATTGAATCCACTATCTTCTCTTCGAATTTTTTTCCTCTCTCTCTCTCAAAGCGATGCTAGTCTTCGTCTCCTAATGTGTTATTATCTATAATGAAAAAAATTAGTGGTCCAATTTTGATGGCTACAACTCAAAATGAATTTTTCGTTTTAAAATAAAGTGAAATGAGTTGCACTGCCCGATATGTGACATTGTGCTCTTTAAAGAGAGTTAGTTGTTAGATGATGTTGTAAACAATTAGATTGATCATTGAGTAAAATAGCTTTGTAAAAAGTCCGTTTCATGTAGATCAATCATAACAATCAATATGTGAAATAATCAAGGATGCAATTTCATTCGCAAAATTCCCAATTCGCCAGGAGCGCATCAGATTTGTTACATAAATAGCATTACATTATGTTGACGGGTCTAATCTAGTGAAAAAGGGTCTTAATTTGCAGACTAGTGGTCTAAGGTGTTGGAAATTATATATTATAATATTTATTAAATATTATAATATTTAAATTTTAATGTGTGAATGAAAACAGTTATTATGTTTAAAATATGAAAAGTCCCATAGCATACAAACCTGATGTTGGTGAATTAGATTTGTTACACAAATAGCATTACATTATGTTGACGGGTCTAATCTAGTGAAAAATGGTCTTGATTTGCAGACCAGTAGTCTAAGGTGTTGGAAATTATATATTATAATATTTAAATTTTAATGTGTGGATAAAAACAATTATTATGTTTAAAATATGAAAAGTCTCATAGCATACAAACCTATGCAATTCAATTAAGGGAGTTGCATCTTTCCTTTTGCATGGGTGGCGTCAATTAGTGAACAACCACTCTTGCTATTCCAAAAAAGTCACTTGGGTTCTATATAAACCTAAGATATATGACATTCCAAAGTGGTGTTGAAAAGGAGTTTTCTCCACTCATGCTATGTTAGAGTATCAATCTTCATGTTTCCTTCCTAAGTGCCTTTAGAGTACAAATATATAATTGGGTCACCATAGTCTTAAATTGAAGTGCTTCAATTTAGGATTATCGATTGTTGAATCATGGAATACAGACACCTATAGAATTGCAAGCACAAGGACATGGGCGAAGTTTGTCTTTAGGATATTGCAATACTTGCAAACCTCAATCGCTAAAGTTGTCATTATTTCTATTTGTGTCTGTTGATTTACATTAATTTCATGTAATTTGTTATTGTATTTGATTATAACAATTCTATTGAGAATTATTATTATCTTTAAATTCATATTTCCTACTGTTCCGCCAAACTCCATGACACCTTGGTAGTGTGTGTGTGTGTGTGTGTGTGTGAGAAACCCGCCTTCCTCTTATCGTTTAGATGATCGCTTATATTCAAATTACATTACATTAATAGTTGATCATTTAATGTACAACTGCAAAATTTTCCCTTTTATCTCTTTGGTTGTCACTACTAGAAAACTTCATTATAAGTCATTGATACACATGTGGTCTATAATGATGTGAGCTATAGACTACTCGTGACTAAAGAGTGTTGGTTACGGATTAAACACAAATCACATAACTGTAGTCGAAGTGGATATTGACATTAATTTTCTACCACAACAGAGAATGTTCGTGACCTATGAGTGGTAGATCCCATCATGTCTTCTCATCCTTGCAAAAGTCTTCCTCCCACCCATTAAAATATTAATATATATTTTTAAAAATCCGTGGCCTATAATTGGATGCGTTGTAATACAATTCAAATTCCAATTCACTATTTTGTTCTACCACAGTACAGGAACCTTGCAAAAGTACCGCTAATTTCTTCTGTTATTATGTGGATCGAAGGCCATAAATTAATTCTCTTTCAAATGCTTATTCAAATTATATAATAAAAAATTGCTTTATAATTAAACAATTGTCACGTTCACAATGAGGAAAAAGACAATTGCTTATTCAAACAATTGTCCTCCATATCCAAATGGAGGACAAAGACAATTATCTAGCGCTAGTGTGGAGGGTTTTACTACAGTCCAAACTAGTACTCAACGCAAATACCACACTCATTGGTTCATCATAACCCATATTTATTTGACCCAGCAAGTGATACATTTGGCACATTAGGTGGTGTAGCACCACTTTGTACGCCGTATGAATGGCTATTTGTCATTGTTCATATTTGTACCGCAAACAAACAATTGCTAATACAAGGCTCATTGAATTTTTTTATTGAGAGAAACGATAGCACACTAAACTTAAACACACTACAGGATGCTAGGACTTGAACTCAGAACCTTTCATGAGGAGAGCATTTGCTGAAAACCACTACAAGTGAGTCCTTTGCACCTAAAAATTACTTCGTGTGTTAGAGTTGTACCTTACATGTATGGATCCTCTACAAAACCACATTTCCTCAATCGACATCACTAGTGTTTCGGTTTTGTTACAATAAACAACCTCCTATTTTTCTTGTGACCATAGATAGCTCGCTCACATAAAGGTTCATTTGATAACCATTTTATTTTTATTTTTTTTAAAATTGAAAATATGAAACTGGTTTGGTAACCAATTTTAGTTTTAAAAAACTAAAAAAATTGAAAACTATTCAAAAGCTGATTGATCACTTATTTCAATTTTATGTGCAACTTGAAAATGAAAATTTTGGGGTCAAATTGTGAGTTTTGGATGGATTGTAAACTTGGGAATGAAAGTGCATGTTATAAAGAGTTCATAGTATTTTTTGGTGAATTTTTTGTAGTTATAATGAATTTTTGTGAATTTTAGATTTGGAGGTCCTGAAGCTCAAACTGGGTTCGCAGCCGTGTCCAAGTTGAGAGGTCCCAAATATCGAGCTTTGGTAACTAAAGTGCAGAATACATAAAGATAAAGATGATTTTGCAAACTAGATTTCACTCCTTTGAATACAGAAAACAAAAACTGTTACCAAACATGTTTCAGTTTTCAGTTTTCAGAAAAAGTGAAAATGAAAAGTTTATCAAATGGGCGCCATGACCGCCACAAGCCTGCATGTGGATCCGTTGCTGCCAAGAAAAACAATTAGAATGATCCAATTCTGACAAACATGACGAACAATAATATGAATCCTCCTCAGAAGAGAGCATATTTTGACAACATCATATTTATTTCTCACCAAAAAACACAACGGAAAAACTCATTTATGACTTGCAAGCATCTAATGAATGACCATTATCGTTGGAGAAAATATTTTTACTCACCACTTTAACCTAAGGTGTATGTTCACTACCTTTCTTAATATTTAACACGTGTTCATAAGCATAACCATAGTTAACTTTTTACTTTGATTTATGTGACCATGGTTATGCTTAGGGACACATGTTCAAGTGTTGAGAAGGGTGGTGAGTGTATACCTTGGGTTAAAATGGTGAGCAAAAATGCTCCCATGATTGAAACCCAGCAATTGGTGGTTGGCAATTGACTAATTAATACTCATGGAGCTGCACTGAAATCAAGTTACTCAACATATGAAGTTCATCTTGCCTATCTACCCACATCTGTTTCTTATATGCCTAAGAGATTTTGACATAGTGTGCGCGCACACACATATATATAAAGCCACAATGGCATACTCAACAGTGCCATCACTTTTTTGCTTTCATATATATATATATATATACTGACACTGTAACGAACAGATGGAGTACAAGAACTTCGGTGATGATTATGATTTTGAATGTTTTAGTCATGTGGTCATAAACTGGGGATTATCCAGTACAGTTTTTCAAGGATCCAATTAATTTATTTGGCACAAAATTGTAGACACATACAGTAAACTATCATGATGATCATACATATATACCTGGATGATTAAAACTGTTTTCCCATTTTCGCTAATTTTGTAAGGTGGATTCTTGATTTTTTTTCTACAAAAATAGAAGATATCGATGCAGATCATGAGACAACGTTGGGAATAGTAAGTTCTCAGCTTATAGGTTTTCATTCCATCCACCTCGGTTTATATAAGTCATGTTTTTATAGTTGATTATACATCAACGATTGACATTTGTTTATACGAGCGACCATACTTAGCACAATGTTCTAAGCATGCTTATATATAAATAAAAACAACTGTACAAAATAGTCTGACATGTTATGGTAACAGACAATACTAGGATTTATAAGACAACTTATTTCATCGAAGCATTCCAAGGAATTATGCTTGAACAAAAATATACTCATTAATTGAGTTGAATCAGGAATATATGTCTTGTATGAACAAAACATGTTGGAACTTACAATGTTCGAAACAAGAGGAAACCATACACTGCACTATCTCATTAGTTTTGTTCGTTTGTGTCTTTGGTCCTCACTCTCATCTATTTTCTTCATAAAAATATATAATAATATGATAAATTTCCAGAATCTAATTTGAAAATTTAACATATGAAACTCCATCACATCATAAAGTAATTTGAAAATTTAATGTGTGCAATTATTTAACTTAAAGCCTCAAAGACAAGTCAAGGTGGCCAATCTCCTCCTCAACATTATTCTCAGGCCTATATCCACAGTTCATATGGCCAGCAAACCTACCAGCATGTCCTTGATGTTCTTTCAACCCACCAAGATTATGTGCCTCGTGAATTTGCCTTGGATGACTTGAATCGCTGAAGCTATTAGACCCTGCAGGCCTCTGGTTCGAGCCGCCATGAGCTCGGGCAGCGGAGCTTAGCTGCTCTCTGCTTTTCTTGGCTAAAGTCCGCTCGAGCTTGTGAGCATTTTGGTGGCCTCCAAGTGCTTGTGAGCTGTAAAACTTTCTCTGGCAATAGTTGCAAGAAAACACACGCGGCTGTTCTGAAGGACTGAGAGATGATGAGGAAGACGTGTATGATGGCTCCAGGACAAGATCTAAATTGACTTGGTCGTTGGGTAGGCTTAGATGAAGAGAAGTATTGGGCTGAAAATCCATGAGAGAGAGAGAGAGAGGGAGAGGTTGAGGAAAATAGTTGTAGCTAGGAGCAAGCAAGGTAACTAGGCTAGGGAAGATTGAAGAGAGGAGATTAATGTGAAGTAGAGGGAGGGTTTTTCTGGGATTATATCATGAGGCTTAAAGCATCACCATTCCTGTAACCACAAATAGTAAATGAAGTGAAATGGAGGTGGCCTTATAATAGTCTCTATGTGTGTGTGTGTGTGTCTCAGAGAGAGAGAGAGAGACAGAGACAGTTTGCTGCAAAGATCAGTGGGGAATCGAAGTGTTGTCGCCTCCATTAATGGCAGCATTACAATCTCCTGTCGGTCCATGCGAAATAATTAATTATACAGCGTTCCTTTTATAACTAATTAGAGGATAATAAACTTACCAAATTAGAGGATAATAAATTGCGTTGTTAAACAAATACTTATATTTTACAACTTTCAACCTCAAGGCAAGAATTAAACTTAATTCGTAATTCTCAAGGAACTTGTAGCTCAAGTGGTTAAGAGCATTTACTCTATTGAACCTAAGGTCTTAAGTTCGATTCCCCTCTCCTTTAATATCGCTTGTATCAAAACTTAATTTGTAATTCAAATTCGTTGAAAATATAAACATCTAACAATATAGCGAGAGAATGGTAAACTTATTTGTACTTTATAATGTAAAGAGCTTTATTTAATAAATATCATGTACTATCTCCTGCGAAAGATTTGATTCATTTACCCATCTAATCATGGGACCAATCTTTTTTGACAATTCCCTATCTCCCTTATCTCTAAGAGTCTAGAGATGATGCAATATCTTATCAAATTTCTATTATAAGTACTTAATGGCAAACAAGATAAACCATCTTAACTAGTCTAAACAAGGAACAATAATTGATATATAATCACCTTGTATAATTAATTGATCAAATACCACCGTCATGATGTTTGGAATTTCTACCATCTACATGTACAAGTCTTAGGTTAATGGTCAGAGTTGTCAAAAGACATGTTGAATTTCTAATTTCTTTATGTTTGGAATTTTATTATGAGCAATTTCATGGCTCTTTCCTTCTGATGATTCACTTCCAAAGTTCAAAGTTCAATTACGTACGTCAATCTAATGCCATATAATATCCACTTCCTGAATTCATAAGATAATTGTATAAGCATGCTTTCTGTCTGCTGGTAAGCAAATTACAAATTTGGTATTTTGTTTGTCTTTAAAATTAACGTTTTTCGGTTTTTTGCACATGACATGGTTGTAGGAAGATTATAAAATTGCTCCAAGGAAGTGCTAAGAATAGTGTATATATATATATATAGAGAGAGAGAGAGAGAGTTTTTATTGAGGGATCTCTCAAATAAGCATATTTGTGGGACACTCTTGTAGGGCATACTCCGCATTGTATTTCACTAATCCAAACAATGTATTTTGTATATATTCATTCATAGATCATATCTATAAAATAAAATAAAATAAAATAAAAACATTTGAATCCGATATAATTTGACAACTCGATTAAATTATATATGTATATATATATATCATATATGTTATTATTAGAATAATATTATGTATATGTGACATATTTACTGATCACCTTATAACAAAGATGAAATTTTACTTATAAAATAAATTATACTATCAACTCTCTAAACTAGTACTTAATTTAGTGGTGTTTCTATTTCAAAAGATGAAAAAGTTTCGAATTCGATTCCTTCTCCGTCATTAATTAAAAAATAAAATAGATGAATCCTACGCGGATCTCACCTCTCTAAAGAGCATAGTTTCGGCAATCAAGTAAATATGCACTATACTAATAGTTTTACCATTACCAAAGGGTGGGCCTACATTTTTTCGGCATGCAGCAAGTTTTAATTTTTTGTTTTGTTTTATGTTATGCTAAGTAAGTAAGTATTTTGTTTTAGTTTAGTCAGTCTAAGTCTAACTAATGATGTTTTTGATTTATGTTTTTTGTTTTTTTTTTTTTTTTTTTTTTTTTTTTTTTTTTTTTTTACTATATATAATATCCAGAGGACCATAAGCGAGCCGAGCACATGGGTTAAGCGATATAATAGCACTGGCAGACAAATTAATTCCACTGTGTGCTCCCAAAGAGGTGGTAAAATATAGTTCAGGTCAAGGTATAATCTTGTTAATCATAAACAAACATAATAAGAAATTGGATTACACCATGATTGTGTGATCATAATCTTGCAGGTCGGCAATGATTGCGGTGAACTTTGTCTTTGAATCCCAGACACAACAGAAACCAAGAAACTGCGTACTCTTTCTGTGTCTTGCTAATCCAAAATCGCCATAAGAGATCTTTCCAAGGAACATTAATTCCTCCCTCTTGAACTACCTACCGTTATCTGTCTCTCTTCAAGTACTTTAACAATCCCAAAACACATGGGAGTGTATGAGACTCAATTATCAAGTTATATTCTACACATATATGCATTTACGAGCGGTGGGTTTTCCTTTCTTCTTCTCTTTCATTGGCTGCTTGGACACTTATAAATGTTGATAATTGGTTTAACAAACACATTTCGGGGTGGGCCTGGATGGGTGGGATTCATAAAAAATAGCTTGAACTCAACTTTAATCAAATTCAAGTCGAGCAACTAAACGAGGCCTGAATTACAATTTCATCAGTAAATATTTGGGTCTGAATTACAATTTCAAATGTTCGGTAGCATTATAAATCACACCGAAAGGTTGGGATTAAGTTGGATTGCATTATGTCTAATTCTGTCAGGCCATGTAAATATTTTGTTAATCCAACCCCTTAATTATGTGTACTACCAAACACATCATAGAATTAGTATTATCCATCCTAATTCAATTCTACCTTATGAATCAATCCAATCTCATACACCAAATATGTCGTTAGAGAAAACTTGAAAAATGAAATTAAATAAATTAGAGAGTCACATGGAAAAGCGGCATGTATATAGACAAGAGCAATTGAGGTGAGGAGGAGCCTCCAGTTTTGCGTTTGGATACGGCAATATCTTATGAAGATCAAAGTAAGATGAGGATGGTAGTGGACATGTTTTTGTTTTGTCGGCTTTTTATAGATTAAGGTGGGTTCATGGACGGCCTGAGTCCGATGACTCATTTGCTTTTATTTTCTGCATACACGTGGATAATGACTCTTACTGTGCTTCGCTCATCAATCGAACGTCCATGAGTCCGATGACTCATTTGCTTTTATTTTCTGCCTACACGTAGATAATGACTCACTGTGCATTGCTCATCATCGAATGTCGTACGTCATCCATTTTACTATGTTCCATATCCATCTCTCTCTCTCTCTCTCTCTCTCTCTCTCTCTCTCTCTCTCTCCGGGGTCTGGTATACATATATTCTTGTGGATGTGGATTTCAGCTTTGTGTAGAGTCATGATATGTGGTTGAAATCAAACTCGTGTGAGCTCCAAAAGGATATAAAACCTCATCTCTTTCAAAGCCTTTGATGTAGAAACCCAACTTTGTATTTTAGTGCTGCTTGGCTGCCATGAGTTAGAGAAAGTAGGATCCTGCTTCAATCCACTTTCAATTGGCTCCCCACTTTCTGCACTTTATTTTTGTTTCATCTCTGGATCCATCAATTGAAAAGGTTTAACTATTGTGGGGTGCTTGGTCTCGAACAAATCATAAGAGGGTTTCTAAAAGTCTCTTCTCTTGTTATTAAGAAAATGCTTAAATGCAAAATTGGTCTCTGTCTTTTACTATATTGACCTATTTAGTCCTTATATTTTTAATTTGACCAATTCAATCCTTGTGTTTATAACCGTTAGTCAATGTTGTCAATTCTGCTAAATTTGTTATTAAATAAACATGATAAAACTTTTTTTTCTTTTGAAAACCTATAAACCTTTTTAAAATTAATAATAATAAAAACTTAATGAATCTAAAAATATTATAAATTCATTAAAAGTAAATCATAATATTATTAGAGAAAAGAAAAAACTTGAATAAAAGTAGGATTGGGTTGTCCGAGAGAGGAGGGTCTGCCCAAGGAGTGGAGACGATGGAAGGAGGGTGATGAGAGGAGGGTCAAAGGCCGGCCTTGAGCCTGGGGCCCGACGGAGACGGCTTAAGGCCTCGGATCAAGGGCCTCAAATTATATATAATTGTTCAAGCCCATATTAAATGGATTTTTTGAGAGTTTAAAAATACAAGGGACCAAATAATAACCACTTTAAATCTTTAACAATACAAGGGCCCATATTTAAGAATTAAAATTATAAATTAAAAAAAAATTCTTTTTTTTTGGAACAACAAACATCCAATTAATCCAACACTTTCTTTAAAAAAAAATGTTTAGTTCTTCTAGTTTGATGACTTTTGTGTTCTCAACAATGGAAGTTGATGATAGAGAAGATTTTTTAATGGAGCGTGATGGAGAAGATGGGTTTGGGTTTTTTCATTTTTTTCGTTTATTTTTTAATTTGTTTTGTTTTCACAATATTTTCCAATATAATAATATAAAAAATTCAAATAGTAAGTCATGTGTCCTTCACATGACTTTTTGGATGGAACAATTAATGAAATTAGAAAATTTTGACGATAAGGGCTAAATTGACTGTTTTAATTAATTCGAGTCAGTTAATTTAGGAGGTTTAGTTTGATTAGAGTCCAAGTTCAAGGAGTAAAACGGCTGAAAAAATCCTTTAATTAATTACTGCACTTCAAAGGATGACCAAATGCAAACCAAATACGAAGACGCACCTCTTTTGGAAACTTATTTTTCATTCACTATGGAAATTAAATAATATTTAATAATATATAATTTCCAACACCATATAGCATTGATATTTGTTTCATCTTCACACATATGAGGTAGTCTTGATATTTTCCTATTAATTTGTCACCTTGAAACCCTAATTGGGTAGGCCTGCAGCCAGCCTTGCTCTCAAGTCTTTTCTCAAGATTTTGCCAGAAGGTGCTATGGGTATTTTGTCTGTGAAGAAAACCCGACCAATTCTCTTATAGAACACCACCTGCACATACAACACGTAACAATTACACAATCACAAAAAAATTACTTAAAAATTTATAACTTGTAAGAAAGTATATGTGCACACATAGGACCGCCTAGAATTTTCAGTTTGACTTCCGTCTCTCATCGTAAAAGAGAACTAAAGTTCGAATCTCCTTCATAATGTTAAAAGAAATCGAGTTTGAATCTCTCCTCCTCCTTCGTTGATTAAGATAAGGATTGAAGGATTGATCGTTCATAAAATCTAATAATAAATAAATTGAAGAAAATATTCAAGGTTATCCATCTAATTTTTTTTTAATTGATAAAATTGGGGGGGGGGGGGAGCAAGCCCCGAAAAACCAGAACCCCTAACCAATACAAATTAAAAGGCAAGGTTATCTATCTAATATTTCGGTGATAGAGAAACCTAAAAACGGATAGGCATGCATGTATCTAAAAGTCAATTTCCATAATAATTTTCACTTTTAGAAGAATCGACTAATGACATTTTTTTTTTTTGGGACAGTTGACAATGCCAACATTATGCCACGTGTGTGTTCTTGGGGCATACCTAATAATATCTAAATTGCCCTACCTTCTCCAATTAGCTAGCCAATGAAAATTAAGCAAAATAGGTTATTAGTTCAAGCAACATGTATTATGTGGTATTCATTTGCAATGTCTAATGTGATTGAATAAAAAAGGGTACCTGTTTTGAGATGTATTGCTTGATGTCCTCTTCGGAGATCTTGGAACCGTTTGATCTTACAACAAATGCAACAGGAATTTCTCCTGCAGCTTCATCTTTCATACTGAAACCAACACATATTAAACAAGTCATTAAAACTTTACATTGTTCACGATTCGTCTACCTAATAACCCAAAAACTATTTGCATCACAAATCTGAAGAAATTATATATACGCCTATGGGAAAAACCACAAAAATTCCCAAGTAAATTTTGTAGCTCACAAGTTCGAATTCTCCGTCAACCCATCTCCGAAGTTTCAATTCCCCACCCTTTATTAAATGCGCGCCCCACTCCAACTAAAAATCTTGGGCCCCCATTATACAAACAGGTCTTATCTCTTTACAATGACAATAATACGGTGATAGCACTATTTTGCTATTCTTGGTCAATAATACTACACGCGTGATAATACTTCCACGTGGTATAACATTATTGGTCATGAATAACAAAACAATGTTATCCCTATTGAAATTAGGGTCCAAATCTGCTTTGGGAGCTGCCGGCTAATTAAAGTACAAACATGGTCCACTAATAAAAAGCATGAAGTTTTATCTAACATATAGAATGTGGTAGCGTGTAGGTAGGGTAACTTACGGTACAACAGCAGCATCTGAGATGTTGGAGTGGGCAATCAACATGGCTTCAAGCTCAGCGGGGGCCACCTGGAAACCTTTGTATTTGATGAGTTCCTTTAACCGATCAACGATGAAGAGCTCATCATCATCATCGATGTAGCCTATATCACCTGTGTGCAACCAGCCCTCTTTATCTATGGTTCTCTCTGTCGCCTCAGGGTCATTAAGGTAACCTGCATCACAAATAAGCCCCAAGCTCTGTTAAGTTTATTTGAAAATTAACTTTTGGGTGAACAAAATTTAACAAAAAGAAAAAAACAAAGAAATAAGTCAAATCATTTTGGATAAGTACTCATCGTCATACACTTTCTGTGGTCCTCAAGCAAGTGCTGTAGTTAGAATACATGTGATTTGAAAATTATTGGTTACTTTAAGATTAAGAGACTGCTCAACTACATCTCCTACTCAAATGAATTGATGTGTACTGTATTGTTAGGCATGCATGTTTATTTTCCTTAGAATTTAGGAAGTAATGAATTGAGAAAGTAAGAAATATGAGAGAGAATGAATGATTACGGGATCAACTACCTACCTAATTAATCTAATTTCGAATTTTTCATAAATTGAACTATGAATTCTAATCTGAAATTCGCTTATTTTTTATTTCGTATATTTTTGTAAATGTATGAGAAGTCAGAAATCGAAATCATTTTAATATTGATGTATTAATAAAAGCAAATAAAAAATAAAAATAAAAAAATTCCAATATACTCAAATAAATAAACATATTAGAAAAATGTTTGACATACAATTTACCACCTAATTCTTTTTGTAAATGATAAATAAAAATGCATTGGGTCGTTTCGTAAATAATCAAGTGTTGGCAAGGACCACAGACTCGGTCAAGTCTTTGCAAGGCCCATTCACCAATGGTTTCGTCCACCCAAACACAACCAATATATTCCCTTTCACCATTAATTTGGTCTACCCAGAAAAGAAATTCTTAGCAACTTGTTTATGTGCATTTGTACACTTCTTTTTCTCCAATTTTGCAAGCTGACTTTTAAATCAAATATCAGATTACTCAGTCATACATTCTAGATTCGAATTGATTAATTAACTGACAGCTGGTTTCCTATTTTATTTACGAAACAAATATTTTATATATACGGTAACCTCGCAAAGCACAACCGTGTGCATGAAGAGACAGATAGATACATGAAAGGCAGCAAAATTTAAGAAGAAAATTAACTAATATCAGATTTTTAATCCGTGCTTAGCTCATGTCCTAAAAATCTAAGAGAATTAAGTTTTAATTACATGTAATTGTCTATGATTTACCTTTCATGATTTGGCTGCCTCTGATGCAAATCTCCCCAGATTGATTTCGGGGAAGCGAAGCACCAGTGTCAGGGTCCACGATCTTCATCTCAGCATTTCTTACGACGGTCCCGCATGCACCTGATTTTATCTCAAATGGTTCCTTTGCAAATGCTAAGCACATTGACAGCACGGGTCCCGCCTCTGTCATTCCATACCCCTAATATAAATTTGGACATTACAAAACGTTATTTCATATTTTGTAGGATCGTTGTCTAAATTCAATTGTACTTTTGCTAAGACATTGTTTGGAGTTGACAACTAAAAACATCTATTTAGGAGTGCTTTTAACAATGCCAAAATCACTTTTTGATAAGAAAAAACGTTTCATAAGACTGGACCCTCAAAGGTCCTACGTAATCAATGGGAACATCCAAAGTACACATTATAATCCAAATTAACACTCAACGTGCTTGACTAAATCCAACCCAACAATTTCATTAGTTCTACTCAAACCGTCTTTGTTAAATGAACCATATTATATGACATGTAATATATATATATAATTAATTACCAACTTATCACAAAATTGATGTAACAAGGGTAATAACCACACTGTCACATAATTAATATGGTCTAAAACCGTTTTGCCTCTAGCGTTACTCAGTAGATTAAAACAATACGTTATTTCTCTAGCATTGCTTTCAAAGAGTTACAATACAAGAAACAGTCGTTTGAGTTCATAAATGATGGTCAATTGTTGATGCATTGTAAGTAAGTTTCATCATCGGCCGACCAACACCCATGTCTTACTCTCACTATAAAAAATAGGCCCCACCCAAATGGACCATGGTGGCACCAACTAAAAGTTTGCAAAACATGATTGAGGATATCATATGGGATCTCCAACCACATAGGGAGCTATGACAAATCAGCAAGAAAAAAATTAATATTACCTGTCCGAGTTTGGCATCAGGCAGCTTAGTCCTCACAGCATCCTCAAGCTCCTTCCCCATCGGCGCCGCCCCGGACATCACCATCCGTATCGAGGACAAGTCGTACCGATGCAAGTCCGGGCTCTTGGCAATAGCCAAAACGATCGGAGGCACAAAAGGAGCAATGGTCACCTTACATCTCTCCACAAGCTCCAACAGCTTGCCAATCTCAAACTTCTGCATGATTAAAATCGCCGCCCCAACTCTGAGTCCGCAAAGGAACACCGAATTGAGGGAGTAGATATGGAACAGAGGAAGCACACAGAGGATCACGTCCTCCTCATGAAAATACAAATTTGGGTTCTCCCCATCCACTTGTTGCGCCACGCTGGTCACCAGCACCTTGTGCGTCAACAAAACTCCTTTCGGGAGCCCCGTGGTCCCGGAAGAATACGGCAGCGCAACGACGTCGTCCGGGTTTATTTTCACAGCCGGGATTTCATTCTCGTCCGCTATGGTCAGCTCCGAGAAATGATGAACCGACACGTCGTCGGCTGGTGACTCGTCAACAACCATGATCTTGACGTCGTTTTTTATGGCGAAGTCTTTGACTTTGTCGACGTAAGCTGATTGCGTTATGATGAGCTTCGTGGTCGAGGCCTTTGCCTGCTTGACTACCTCGGCGGGGGTGTAGAACGGGTTCGCGGTGGTTACCACCGCCCCGATGCGCGAAGCCCCAAGGAATGCCAAGACGAATTCGGGGCAGTTCTGGAGGAGGAGCATGACGACGTCGTGCTGGTGAATGCCGAGCTTGTCGAGCCCCGCCGCGACTTTGCGCGAAGTGAGCTCGACGTCGGCGTAGGTGTAGGTCTCGCCGGTGTTGCCGTTAATGAGGCAGGGGCGGTCTTTGAACTGGGAGATGTTTTCGAAGCAGTAGGTGTGGAGAGGGAGGTGGTTGGGGATGTAAATATCGGGGAGTTTGGACCGGAAAATGAACTGGTGATCATTTGGGTGATCCATTGGGGTGAGTTTGGGTGGAGGGAAAGTGAGGGAAAATGAGAGAGAAAATAGGAGGTGGGGAGTGGGTTGGGTTTAGCTGGATTTCTTGCACGAGACCTTCTCCCTGGTTTTTTTTGGTTTGGGTTTTGGTTGAAGTAATATACAAGTAGGTGATGGGGGAAAAATTGAACTGGACTTGTTTGGTATTATTAAATTTCCCAGGGACAGAACTTGTCCAATAACGTCTTAATACATAAACAAATCAACTCTTTCAATTAACTGGTTGTCACCAAAGTATTTCACAGCACCAATCAGCATAACCCACGTACACACTTCAGTGCAAGTATTTACACGTGGAGGAGAGGCATTCGCTCTCAAGGAAGGTTATTGTGGTTTTGGTTGTGGGGGATGGGCATTGTAGTGACAATTGGGGTTGGTGAGGGATGTTTGGAAAGTAAAGTGGATTTTAAAAAAAATGGATTGGTTTTTGTGGGCCACACGTTAGAGGTTAAGCCACCAATCGGCTGCCACGTCGGAGGGTTCACCTAACGCCGAGTCCTTTACTCGTCCCTTGGTAGGTCAATTTAGTAAACGACACCATTCACCTACTACAACCGCTTATCATATCCACGGATGAAAGGCGCGTAAAATGACGTCGTCATAGGTCACTCGCTCACTTGCCGGCTCATATACGGCTCGCTGGCTCAAATTCCACATTTTCCTTTTCTTTTTCTTCCATTTTTGTGTATTTTCTTTTTATCAATTTGTCTCGGCATTCAAAGAATAATACAATTGGGAGTTGGCGGAGCATTTGGAAGGCCTTTTAATTGGCCATGCCTTTTATATTTGGTTACCAAACATTAGGCTTGACAATTTCAAAGTTGAAATATAAAGAGGGGAGCAACCAACCATTTATGCTTCTTTTTTGAAAACACGTCTCCACACAAGTAGGCTTACATGAGCTTTTTGGCTAGTTATGGCAAAAAATCATTACAAATAATTTTTTTGGCTTTTGTGAATTCTAATGCCTTTTTCAGCACAAAACATGAAATGTCTATATATGAAATAATGTTTTCATTGTCGTTATGCATGGATGGATTTCTCAAATTTTCACTCCCCGGTTCTATTTTCCCACTCATCTTATTTTTAAAATTTTAAAGATAAATTTACCCCTTTATAAAATGACTTCTAAGAACTTAGGAAAAAAAACCTCAACTCACGTAACCCATCTATTCTATTGTTTGACACAAAAAAAAACATACAACTCCTCATTTGCTAAAAAATTTATCCAATCTGTCAAACACAACTTGATCCTCTCCATATCTCAACTATTAAATGATTAACAAAGATAATTTGCTTGAATTAATAATTAAAGGATATTTTAAAAATAAGGACTTGTCCAATCTAGATCCCTACATTTTCTATTTCCTAGACATATACCCATCACTCTATAAATCTATGTGTAAAACCCAATTTCAAATTTAAATGACTAGTAAGATATAAGAGGTCGTAGTATTTCTATGTTTTTACATCATTGCCACTAAACTTCATATTTTATTTATAATTTATTTCAAGCATTTCATTAATTGCCATAATTGTAATTAATATACTCCCTATTAATAGCATATCAATCACCCCATTTCTTTTAGTTGTCATTCCCTCTCACATCTCGCCCCCTAAAATTACAAACAAACAAAAAAATCTGTAAATTACATATCCAATAATTTACCTATGAAAAATATAATATAAATATATACATATAAAATATAGGTATATTATTTACCAAAAAAAAAAAAAACAAAGTCAGTTACTTTGTAATTGCGTATATTTTTCATAATTAAAAATAGGTACACAATAATTTATATAAAATATAGGTACATTATTTACCCATAGGTAAATTATTTTACAACATACCTGTAAATGTGTATAGGTACATTATTTGGAATATATAATTATGTACACTTTTCATACTAGGTAAATTATGTTTTTCATAAAACAAACAAGTAATAGGTACATTATTTTTTCAACATAATAAGTATGTACAGTTTTATTCATAAACAATTATAAAGTGGATTATTAGTCATGTATAATTCATAAAAAGAAAATAACATAAACATTTTATTAAACAAACCGATTACCTAAATTTGAATTTATTGTTAAATTTTTTTAAAAAATGTTTCAAAATTAATTCCTACATCCATTACAACTATTTGGATATTTTTCCAAATTCAACATATGTTATTATATACAATCCAATTAAAAACTGTTTCCATATTGATTTCTACATTAATATACAAAATGCAATAATGGCTTAGTTGGGGGTATTTTTGGAAAGTACAATAAATCAGATTTTATACTTAATTAGGTAACTTGCTGAGTTGGATCCTAGTCATGAGTTTTTACTTATACAAATTGGGTATTATTTATAGGAACAAAAAGTGAAGGGTTTTAGGTACGGCAAATTAAATTTGAAGGGTGTAAGCCAAATTTACTCTAAAAATAATAGTGTGGGTGGAAAGATAAGATTGTGTTTTTTCAAATTTACAAAGAGGGTGAAAGATAAGGTGATTGGGAAAATAAGATAGGGGGTGTAAAAACAACACTCAAAACTTTATAGTCCTCAACATGTAAAATAACGAGTATATCTTTTTTTATTTATCTTATCAAAAAAATATTATTGCTCTTTTATATAATAGACGTATGTAAAAATCCACTATACATAATACATGGAGTGTAGAACCTACAATATACATGTAGAGAGGGTCCCAAAAACTTGGACTTCAACTTAAAAACCTCCAATAAAAAATTCTTCACTGATCCACATCCCTCAACAGTTGATTTGCAATATAAGTTTAATACGAGAGTACGATGCTCTAGTTTGTTAATTTGGAGGTATTAATCCAAAATAATTAAGGATTAAAAGCCTGCACGAATCCCTACCTCAGTGTTAAACAAACCAACACATGCATCTCGCGTCTGACATTTTTTATTTTATTTGTTAGAAGCTTCTCTGAATACCTCTTCAATATTAATTATCGAAATTAACCAATCCTCTAAAGCTAGCTTAGGCACCAATCAGCTTAATTAGCCAAGCAAAATTAAAAATAAACAAAAAATAAACAAAACATGGTCTGACATAAAGCACATCCTTATCAGCGTCCCAGAAGTGTAGGACCAAAAAACCATGCAACTAACTCGGGTTGCAATCTCACCTACCACCTCTTGCATTTTCGTGAAGACATTTTCTTTCTTATTATTTATTTGACACTTGGAATTTAATGTTTCCTGCAAATATAAGGTTGGTGAAGAAAACATATTACTCTCTCAGTTATGACCCTTTTCTCCAACTTTGTGCAGTTATGAACTTGTCAATCTCCTCTCAAGAAAGAAATTGTCAATCATCTCCTCCATGATCACGATGATATTTGCTTTTAAAAGATAGACTTTATTATGAGTGAATGACTTAACTTTCCTGTCATTAGTTAAATATTAATTTGTTTAAAGATAGAGTTTATGGAATCCGAACTTATTTAGGCCACTAATCTGTAAATCAAATATCTTTTTCCATTAAGCTAGACCTCATTGACAACTATTCCATTTTTATATAAATTCACTTTAAAATACTATTACGAGAAGATGTGTAGACTTGGCAATCAAATTTTTGTTTAACCGAATAAGAAATCAAACTTTATCTTCCTACATGATTAGGACAATGGGTGTACCAACTTTTGTTATTGGACCATGGCCAAAAAGTGACCGGAACTTGCCTGAATCACGAGCCAAAAATGGGCCAAACTTTAAGCGATAAAATCAGTTTCAAAACGCAGAAATCGATCCTAAACAACCCAACCACCAGCTAGAACACATTGAAAGGATGAAAAAGCATACCTAGATCGAAGAAATTGGGGGCCGGAATGGCCGGAACGAACGTCGGACTTTTTGGGTAAAAACCGGTCGATCTTTCGTAATTTCCGGCGAACGGCAGCAGCTGTTGCGGTGGTTGAGGGGTGGGATAGGAAGAGGAAGTCGAGCTTGATGATTTGGTACCGGTCCCGCAGGATTTGGTGGCCGAACGTGGCGGTGGTGGCCCAAAAACTGGACTGATGAATAGTAACAGGGGGGCTGTTTCTTGCTAAGGGAGAGGGAGAGAGGGGAGAGAGAATTTCAGGTTTTTACAAAACCATTTTCGCAATATTTACGGTTTTGCCATTATGCTTCCTTTGATTGTAATTTTTTCGTTACAACTCCGATTCAAGCCCAATACGTGTCTATAGACTCATATCGATGTGCTCTATGCAACGGTGCTACTCAAATTCCCAATTTTTTTCCCGAACAAAAAGTAAACTATGAACCCATTAAAATATTCTCATGATAAAATTGTCTTTTACTTGAATATTTTGATAATTAAATAATAATTTAGAATCGGGTTATTACATTCTATGTAATTTTAATGATCAATTCTTTGCTATGGTTTGTTCAATTGAATTTGTAGTGTTTCCTCAACGATTGATTGATGGTTGTTTGATAATTTTATTCATCCACGTTTTTAGGGGAATTGTTTCTTGATAATTTGAGCAGTTCTATATATGTCTTGCTTTCAACTGCTGCGCTTTTGCATTTAACCGTAGTCTGGTTGTGATGAAATAGATAAGGCTTCCGCATAGTTATTCCAATATCATAGCTTTACACAATGAGTTCAGGGAAATACGCGCGTGGGGACAAAAAGGAGAACATGCTCGGCCGTAAAGTGTGAGAGACATGCTATCAAAACTGGGTCTGCTTTGTCCAAGTTGGCTTGGGCTATTCCCTCCTTATTCATATAGTTGTGAACTGTGACGAATGAGGTAAGTTTTTTTAATATGACATTAAAATCAAATAAATTGATCAAGATGTTGTTTGCAGCCTCAATGTTGAGGACATTCACATATATTTCAACTGAGATGCAGCAGGTTTCATTATTTAGACAGTGTTGTGTTTGAGATTGTGATGTATAATAAGCTCCAGCCCAAGTGGGAGAATGTTGGAAAAACTAAGTTGGGCTTTGCATATCATATATGCCACGGACCTAACAATGACTTAGTCTAGATAGAGTCCAATATACTTGATTGAAGGATATCATAATTATATTATATGTAACGAGGATGCATTGTCATGTTGGAAAATAATATTGTTATGTTGGAAAGTTAAAGCACATGGTACTAGGTGAATGGCTCCGGATAACATTACAATGGTATCCACAATATAGATAAATTTGTCTAGAGGCATTCTCCTAGTAATTTTTCTTGTTTTCTTATCTCTAAAAATTAAAGGGCTTCTTAGATCTAGGTACAAAATGATTAACTATTATTGGGTTTAGTCCTCGCGTTTTTTGTTTCAGATGTAGGAATTTGAATCTATCAACTTTTCTAAAAATTAAAAGATTGGTTTGAATATTTCCATGAAGTTGGGTCTACATGCCTATACGCCTGAAGTTTGTCTGCGTCAAAAGAGTGGCTTCTTTCTTTTTTTTTGGACTGAATACGTTGAACACTGTTTCTTGCAAAGCTTTCTTACCCGCGAGTTACACTGTAAAGTTGCCACGAATGATATTTCTAGAAACCCCAAAGTGGTACAAGAAATTAAGGTGCGCTTTCATCGGCCATTCTTTGACTCCTCTTAACATTGACATGCGCTCAAACTTAGCAGCCAAGTTTCCATCATTATCTAGCTAACTCATAAATTGACCACGAGGCTTACTTTTGCTTATGGACTTTCATTTTCATGAAAAGGGCTCTTGCTGCTGGCATTGCGATTTGGTCAAGCAGTAAACCCTTAATTAATTATTAATTTGTCAACCTTAAAAAGTACCTCAAGGTCTCAACCAATCCATTTACCAAAGGCTATAGAGAGTGTCTTGTTAGTAAAACAAAACAATACGAAGCAATTTGTTTGAGTTTACTCCATAATATAATTTCATAATCCGAACTGTCAATATTTATGTCATCATTCCAAGGTCATTCCTACTAAATTTCGTTGTGAATATTCACTTATTTATCAAAAACATTGTGTTTGCCTATTTGTATGGTCAAAGTTAAATAACTAAACATTCTTTGATTTGAAAGAGCTCTTGCGATGATGTTTTTTCAATAATAACCTAAAAAGTAAAAAGTTCGAAACATATAAGATTTAAAATAAGTGGGTTTGTGCCATATTAGCTTAATAACTAATTAGCGCTTGAGGGCTGTTTCCCAGAGCCTTGCCTTGGATTGGATTCTCCCAAATTTTTATTCATGTATCACAAACTTATTAAGCCAAAACCTTGGATTGTTTACCAGGTCAAATCTCAACTAACTAGTTTAATGGATTTGGTACTAGGATAGAACCATAGTATGAAATATCGATAATATTGACGAAATATCAAGGATATTTCGGTTTTTTCGAATAACGGATATTTCGGAACATATCCATGTTCATATCGTATAAATATCAACAATATCGATGATAATATGGAAAAATATCGATGTCGATAATTTCGCTCACACTTCAGCAATATTTTGTCAAAATATCGGTGTAATATCGCTAAAATATCGAAAATATCGATGTAAATGAAAAAAAAAGAAAAAGAAGGAAAAAAGGTAGGAAAAAAAAACACAAAGGGGATTTGAACCCCTCCCATTTCACTCCTCCAACACCTTAACCACCATTTATCACTTATGTTTTAGTGATAATATGCTAAAATATTTATATTTATATGGGTGGCATGTTAACAATTACATGCAAAACTATTTTGGGGATTTATCGTTTGATGAATACTCTTCACAATACACTTACTCTACACATAGAGATCATGAAGATAGTGAAAAATTTGAACCTCATAGGAACTCTACGTGGTACTAAGTCACTCATGTATCTTACCATGCAATGTATAAAGTGTAAAATATTGTAGTAAATCATTATATATAAATGATTATGATGTGTTTAATCTTTTTTTTCATTAATTACTACATATTTTCTACACTCACAATATTTGCCAGCTTGCTGTATAATCAACTTAAATAAGTTAAATCCATCATGTAATGCATTTCCTTATTTTATTTTATTTTATAAACTAATAGATAATTGACTAAATAAACATTCTTCAAAGTTTCAATAAAAATTTCCAAGTTTTTCTTACAATTTCCGTGGTTTTTATTCAATTTTTATCGATATCGATAATATCCCGATATTTCCATCAAAATTTCCATGTTTTTGGACTACCGATATTTCCGATATCATCGATATTTTAGACCTTGGATAGAACTTCATGCATAATTAAGATATGTTTGAATACTCAATTACTACTAACTAACATGCAAAGGCATGGCCATGAAAGTGATGAGATACATGAATGAGTGGTTGCTATTATATAAATATTTTAAGCAAAACCTGGCCAGCCAACTTGACCCGATATATATATATATATTTTTTTTTAACGAACAAAAGTTTAGAGGGAGGGAAGGCAACTTCGTAATATAATAATCATGCACATTCCTTTTCTTGCTCACAAAGTATTTTTTATAAATTAATTATTGACCTTAATTCTTGCTAGCTAGATGACTTAGCACGACAATTATGTAATCACGTACGTTTTATCACAAAAGCATATAATTACTATATATAATGAAGGCAACCACTCAATCATGTAGGGTACTTAACAGACCTTCAACTACAAGTTCTTGACTTAGTTACTTTGATGATGTCCCTGTCTATATTTAAAGGGTATATGTTAAAGTTTTTGCCGAATTTCGTTCTAATAATTAACATGTTATCAATTTGGATCATTTATTTGACAAAAAGTTCCCAAGATAAATAAAGAAAATTTATAATACGAAAGAATAACATGCTAGATTGTTTGACAAAATAAAAATTTCTCAACATTTACTACGCGTAGAATTCTGAAAATGCTAATAATTTCTTGCTTTCTGATGATTTCGGTTTGATTTTGGGCATAACTTAGACTCTTTCGCAGAAAAAAAACATATAATCAATTCAATGGAAAGTACTGTGATACAAACCAACAAAGCCAGCGGACAAAACTAAAGCGTACAAAGGAATAAACTTTTCTTGACCAAGCCCTTGATCCTCTGACAAATTATTTCCAACTGCCATCTAATTAACACGTTCTTCCATTTCTCTACGCATCATTTACCAATTACCTAGAAACTTCCTACTGCGCCGACATACAGACATATATATACCACATTTGCCAATTCCGACTTCTTAACACATCATTCACATTCATTAAAAATTCTCACCAAATAACATGGGCATGGACAAGTGGTCTTTACTAAGCCGCCTAAGGAACGCCGTGAAGAAGGTGAGCTTCCTACTACATCTCAACGTCAACCGCTGGCGAATCGCTTCGATGATCGGCCGTACTGCTTCGGGCAACCACCGGTTGAAGAGCTTCAACGACCGCCCGGGGCTGCCGGCGGCGTGTGCTGATGATGAGACCAGCTCCGAGGATTCGGGGTCTTCTAGGGGACATCTTCAGAGGACTATAAGCTATCCCTCGGATCAAGATGATATTGATCAAAGAGCTGAGATGTTCATAGCTAATTTCCGCCGCCAACTTCAGATGGAAAGACAGATTTCGTTAGAGCTTCGGTATTGCAGAGGAAATAGTTTCGACTTGAAGTCTCCTTGATCAGTTTTATTTGGTGATGATGGAGCTAGCCTGTGATATTTTTTTTCAAGATGGTCAATCTCCATTGGAAATCTGAAGATCCTCGGAGGGTTTTGTTTTGTTTTCTTCTTCTTCTTATTTTCCCTTTTTTTTTTGGTTTTTTTTTTGGGTTGGTCGAACCTTTTTCTTTTGGTTTTGTCAGGCTTTGTTTGATTGCCGATATGACAAATTGCCAACATTTTTTTTTATACTTGGGCATGCTTAATTTTCCTTTATGTAAATGTTATTCTTTGAACATTGGAGAAATTTTCCAAGTTATTCTTTTGGGAAAAACGCTGTGGGATTGTTTTGGTAAATGTCATTTTCTTTTGGCTGGATTTGTTGTGCCAAATATTAATTAACTTGTAAAAGATTGTTACAATATAATAAAGGAGAAAGTTATATGCAAGGAAAATATCGGCCGATACACCGATATATCTGTCGATATATTAGTATTTTCAACTGTCGACACCGATACTGGGTGGTAAGGCCATATCTTCCCCTGTATTGATGATATATCCTCGATAAGTTCGATATCCCCGATATTTTGCTGACATTCCCGATACCCATAACATAACTCAAAAAAAAAAATCAGAAGTTTTGAAGGTAATTGAAGCAAAATTGAAACCCAAAAATAGCTAATCATTGCCCAAAACCCTATAATTTATTAATGTGAAGAATCTATGCACAGTCCACTGCCCACATACCTCCAATCCATCCGAAGAGGACATAGCGTTCAGTTTTGGATCTATGAGCATAGGAACTAAACCTAGTACTAACTCAAATGAATCTTATGATGGCTACGCATGGTTATGTCATGTCTGATTATAGTGGAATTAGTTATGGAGCTCAAGATGATAAAACATATTATGGTCCTACTAGTTGGCTAATCCTAACTATCCCATATATGAGAGGACAATAGGGGTCTCAAGAAAGACCCATGTTCAAACATGGCTTACAAACTGCTCTGGTTACATGACTTGGTATGACTATTGTATGAATCTAGGTGGTTGTTCCTCATTATTTGAACCTCATAAGAGCTCTTCATTTATGTAGATGGACACTTATCTAAATTGTAATACAATGTTTAAACAAATTATGGATTTATGTATGATTTATTCATTCTAATTAACATTTTATTTTCAAACTTTTCATTATTGCCCATTATATTTCATCATATGTATATCTTATTATTAGTAAATTTTGAGTTTTATTTGTTCAATACATTCTTTGATAATGTACATAACATCTATGAAAGTTTTACACCAAAATTATGTGTTTCAATGCCTATATCTGTCATTTTTGTTGATTTTTTTCCCGATACCTAAAACGATAACAATATATCCTCCGAAATATCCATAAATTAGAAGCCCGATATTATCTGCACGGCCAATATTTTAATCCTTGGTTATATGAGGCATTTTGGCACAAATTTGAAGTTAAGGAGCATTTTGGCTCGGAGGACATTGCTAAATTTTGCCTCAATATCTTAAACTAATTGTCATTATTTCTTCATCTCCCTTCTGCCTTTATCATTTTTTGGAAAGTGATGATTAATTAGATATATAAAGGCTGACCTGTAAATAAAAGAGGTCAAACCAAATCAATAAAAAAAAGTGTAACAAATAAACAGCCAGTCTAACTAAAACAGATTATAGTTGAACAGCTTAACCAACGCCATCTATTAAAGTATCAGATCTACTATCCAACGGTTGAGATTTAGCTTGATGATCTTTGTGATTACTATTCTCTTCAGCTCCTTAAGTTGGAGAGCAACTCTCATGCAACAGAGATAGCACTCTAAGCAGAATGGAACATAATATTAGAGCTAGGTTTGTACTTAATTCACACTTTGGTCCTTTATTAATTCACAAAATGGATGATGTACCATTAACGCCACTTCCGTTAGAGTTGTTGGTCTTGTCATCAAATCTATTACATTTTTTGTGTAAAGGTGTGAGTCAATAATGCAATAGGCTATGAAGTGAAGCGAAACGAAGGCCTTGAAATCGAACAGACAATGTTGGGTGGGTTTGAGGTGCTCAACGGCTGTGGATGTTGGGTAGGGGCCGGGGCTGTTGGAGGAGGGTGGAATTGATTTTTTTGCCCATTAGAAAGAATGACGAAGCATGATAATTGATTGGCTAAATCTTAGTCTAAAACATGTAACTCTGAAATCCACCAGGAAGATACGAGGAAACCTCAAGGTTTATTGATAAAATTGGAATAACAAAACATAACCCTAACCACGAGTAAAGTATGTTTAAATACTCATAGAAACTTTAGAAATAACAAAGGAATTAAAATAGAAAAATAGCAACGTTTTCAAAAACTGTTAAAACTTTAAAACTGAATTTTGGGCTATTAAATGATCACGGATGCCAAAAAAGCCCATACATCATGGTATAACAATGTGTTTTACTGGTGACACTATTCTCTTCAAATCGATGGGTCATGGGCCCGATTCTGAGCTCGGAGCCCAAATCTACAGTTTACCCAATTTGCCTTTGCGTGCACGTCGCTCCAGCTCCTCTTCAATTGCTTCCACCATCTGTTCTACATCAAAGAAACTGAAAATATTGTTTTGCCTTTAAATTTTATAGAAAATGTAACACCATAACCAATGGCATACCTACAGAGGCCCAAGGAGGTGCAGCTAAACCTTGAGGTGATGGAAAGTTCCCCCTTCCCTAAGTCTGTTGTGCACTCTACCTGTTCGACAAAAGGTCTGCTTTCCTTGCACCCTTTGTTGTGTAGTTGCATTGCGCGCTTGTATATATATTAATTCATTGCCAAAACGACGTCATTTTGGACCAATAAAAAAAAGAAGAAGAAAACTCTGTGTGCTAGACTGAAAAGGAGGGAATCTCCTTAAGGAGATTTTTATTTTTTATTTTTAAATGAACCTTCTTAAGGAGATGTTGCTTTTTTTTTTTATAAAAAAAAATTTCCTTTTTGATTACGTCCCCACCCCACCAATCCAATCCAAGTCCTTATAAAAAGATCATCAAATTCATAAATTTTATTTACGTCTCCACCACTTTCTTTTTTTTTTTTTTTTTTTTCTTTTTTTTTTTTTTTTTTTGAGAGAGACTCCAGTCTTCTATAAAAACAGATTCATCAATCAAGCTTTGTGCCGAGAAAGAAAATATTGTATCGATCAAGCTTCCAAAGTAAGTTCATCAAAATGCTGCTGTCTTTTTTTCTTCTTCAGTAACCGTCGCGTCAATTTCATTTTTCTTGTAATAATATTTGGCCTTTCAAATATGTGGTAATAAAAAAAAATTATTATAAAGATTTTAATCTTTCAAAATTGCACCTCCACTAAAAAAGTTATGGGGCCGCCACTGGCCATAACCAATGGTGCTAATAGTAGTGGAGTTGAGAGACTACATCTAGCCCTTTTGCGAATTAAATGACTAAAATGCGAACTGGGTACAAGTTGAGGGACTATTCCTCCTAAAACGCCTTTGTAAGAATATTAACTAGTTGAGAAGTGGAATGAACAAACTGAACTATAAGAGACCATTTCTCTTGCACATTAATTGGAAGCTGTAGAGCTTCTTATTCAAGTGTAACTGATTCTCTGCACTTTTCATCATGTATTTGTGTTTTAATTTTTGCTACAGCACCTTAGCTAATGTCTCTCGCATCACAAAGTACTTCTAGGATTTAGAGAGACAAAATCGAATGATAAAGCATGCCCACAAATTTACTTTTTTCCAAATTTGACTTTAACAACTTCAGGTTTATCTCACAAATACTACGTACAAGAAGATATTGTTGAGCCAATACATCTTTAATTAACCTCACATCGCCACACCCTAGAAATGTTTTTTCCATTGAATTTTTCTACTTCAAACTATGCATTATGCATAGTAGTTCCCGTCTTGCCCTCAGACATCTTTAACAATGTGGCTCTGATACCAATTATTGTGCCACAAAACACCAAACCTTAAGACAACAATCGAAGATAACCTACGAATCAATTGCAAAAAACTTACGCCTAATAATCTTCGATTGAAATATTAAGAGATATAAAACTAGTTAGGTGGATTGTTGATAGGTGAAAGGGAGGTGCTGCGAAAGACGAGAGGAAGCATAATTATCAAAATCAAAGGTGCTGCTAGTTCTTTATGTGAGGCTAAGATGGGTGCACAAGTCCTTGTGGAGGCTTCGACCAAACAAAAGGTCCTACTGGAAACTTCGACCCGAAAAAAGGTCCTTCTGGAGGTGCTTAAAGGAAGCATGCATCTGTTTGAGTCCTTGCAAGTCAAGATCCTGAAGAGGAGCCTCTTGATCTTGATCTTTTGTCTGCCTCTAGTCCTCTTGTCTTCCATAGCTGGCCAAGGTTTTCAATAAATGGAAAAACTCAAGGCAACCAAAAGAAAGGTTGTGGACGCTAGTGAGAGATTAGCCTTCTGTTGGTTTACTTGTTGCAGATAAAATAAAGTAGAAGAAAAGAAACGGCCTTGTAAATTGAATTGTATCATGCCATATAGTATCTCTAGAACTTGTCATTTCGATTTTATACAGTTCAATGTAAACCTTTTTTTTTTTTTTTTTTTTTTTTTTTTTTTTTTTTTTACAATCATCACATCAGTTCGTTCATTTTCAGTCCCATATTATGTGTGCTATTAATTATTCTCTAATAAACGTGTCGTGTTTAAGTTGTCAATTCGTGACTCCTTTGATAAACAGGTCGAGCATATGTGGGCTTAGCTAAGTTGGCTAAAGCGGATGTGCTCCCTGTGGGGGCTTTTTCGTTCCAATAGCTACTAATGGGCTTGGGCTGTCGTAAGGAGCAAATGGGTGAAATTACCCCTTGAATCTGAGTTCAAGAATCAGACCCCAAGAGTGCTTCGAAAGGCTAGCTGAGTCTTAAGAAGCACCTTCGTCTTCTTCACCAATGAAACCAACAGTTGCTTACAGATAAATATTATGCTTGGCATGAGAAACTTGTGGCATGGGAGCTGAGCATTAGTGAGTTTAGCATGAGAGAGAGAATGCTTGGGTTTCCTATGAGAAACAAGGGTTTAAGGCAAGGGGGAAGGGATTTTAATGGGATTCGTTGAGAGGAGAGAGAGAGAGAGAGAGAGAGAGAGAGAGAGAGAGGAGAGAGAGAGAGAGAGAGAGAGAGAGAGAGAGAGAGAGAGACGAGAAGTGGGTGGTTTGAGCAATTTTCCGGCAGCCTGACAAAAGCTTGGTTAAACTCTGGAATGGCTTGCCAGAAGAGAAAATGGGAGAAGATAAAGGAATGAGGCTCGAAATTGCATAGGTTTAAAGGATGAGAGATGAAGGTTGCTCTCTGGATATGGGTTGCTTGCCCTTTTTTGAGTTGTTTTGCTGGGTAGAAGGTGCCTCCTTTTTATAGGCGCTAGAAGCTCTTTCTTCCTAAGAAAACCCTAGTTGGTTCTCTCCAATTTTGCCAAGTCTTCTCCTTCATTTCATTTCTCTTCCTTTGATTCAACCTTTTTTTTAATGAAATCTCCCTCAATCCAAATACAAAGAGACAAGATTTTTGGGAGCTCTAGAGTTTTCCCGCAGCTGTCCCTTTGGCAATCTCCTATATTTGGCTATCATCTCTCCTTATTTCCTCCTTTATTTCATGGCAAGAGCTGGTAGGAGAAATGAGTGGGTAATGACGCTGGTCTAGAGATGTTTTGCTCAAGTATCCTTTGGTTTTTTGGATGGCTTATGTTGGGATTTGTCTTTGGCCATGTGCTGGAGATTCCCAGCAGCCTGCATACATAGGTAACCTTTGGCTTTTGTCGTTGTTTTGTCTCCAGCCATGTGCTGGAGACTTTCATATATTTTATAGGTCATTTGAGCTATTCTAAGGTGATGGGTTAACCCATTAAGGGAATGAGCTAATTTTCATAGAGTATTGTGCTATTTTTCCTAAATTATTGGGCTATTTTCTCTGTTTTATGCATACGCACATATTTGGGCTCAAGAAATAGGCTTGAGTTTCGAGGCTCCCAAGCAGCTTAAAACTTCCATTTCTCAGCTCATCGATGAGCCTTATGAAAACTCGTAACCATCCATACAACCGCTCAGCAAGCCCCAGGCATTTGCGTGGCTTGGGCCCACTTAAGTTTGTAGCGTGGCGTGTTGTTTATTTGCTTCGCGTGGCACGTGTGCAAGCGCATATGACGAACTCTTGCGTACCCAAGTTGGGTTTCTTCCCAAGTTAGGTGTCGTACTAGGCTATAAATATATTTAGGCCAAGCCTTGGATTTTTTGGGCCTCAACACTCCCCACTCTGCACCCAAATTCGAATCCCCCTCTCTGTAATTCAAATTAGATTAAAATATATAGAATATTGCTTGTATAGAAAAGATTAAATAAAAAACAAGTCTTATTCGGGTTGGAGATTTCGAACCTATTTAATAGCTCGACATGGCCCATTGCTACCCTTATTTGGAATTATAATTAAGAACATCTCATTTTTGTTAGTATGAACTTGTTTAGAGGCTCTAATTATATATTAGATGTTCAATCATGAAATTTTAACACTCAATGCTCAATGTATCTGTTCAAAAATGACATTTGAGGATGATAATATTTTATGGATGAAGAGGAGTAAAACCAAGTACAAAAATCGGTCTAGTTGTCTTAAAGGATTAGGCGAGCCTCTCTACAATGGGATTTAGGTCCCAAATCTCTACCAACGCCTGTCTAAGGCCAAACCAAATTTTTACCCAGGCCTCAAATTAGGCGAAATTATAGATTGATTATCAGTCGAACCGTTCCATGGTGGAGCCCAAATTTGGTTGATGTCTAGCCCACATGTAAGCATACCAATAATGAAGAAATGCTATAATAAGGTGGTTGTGGGTGAAGGGGTTGTGGGAGGGATTCAATTCTACTATCCAACAAGACAGAAAATATTGGACTTGAACTTTTTTAATGATTGATGGTTGGACTGAACCCCTCATTAAACCCCTTCACCAAAATCTCCCTCATTGTAGAAGCTCCCTCGAGATTGATGCAACTCAAGAGTAAAACACTCAGATGCCTATGGATGGTTCAAATCACGAAGTTGAGATCCAACGGCCACATTCAAATGTGTTTTTTTGTTTGAATTCAAACCCAATGGCTATGATGTAATCTAACTAATTTCATTGCGAAAACAAAATATATTTCGAACAAATTAATTTTAAATTTAACGATTAATATTAATTAATCTAAATCTGTTCCAAGATCAAAACTCATCTCTAACTCTATGAATACACATCCATTTGTTAAATAATCCACCAATATCATTTTATTCCTTTCTCACTTAACAAAGGTTCTTTAATTTTAATTTTTAATTTTTATATTATTTGATGGCCCTAAATTACAAAGAGGTGTGAATTGGAAACCGTGTGGAAGATGAGGCTTTTTGGAGAGAGTGCATTTCCGTAATTGAAGATGGCGCTATTCGCAACAATTAGGGAAATGAAACCTTTTGGTATCGTGTGTTCCAAAAAAATTTAGAAAATGATTTTGTAATGACTAGACCGGCCTCAAACACTGCAAGTCATTGCTTCTTGGTTCAAGACCATCAACCAACAATATTATCTTTGGAAGGTATGTCTGAATAAGTCCAAATCAACGGATAAACATATACTTTATTAATCGATAGAACATGTACTTTGTAACACCACGGGTCATAATCTTAAATAACTAGAAGCAAAAAATTCTCTCATGAGAATAACAAATAAAAAGAACAATGAGCAGTTTAATGGGATTGGGAATTAGGATTGGATCCTACTGTTGCATGGAAGGGTAGTGCTGCAGAAGAAGAAGCAATGCTATTATCAAAGCTGTTGCTACCACTCCCATATCTGACCCTGAGATGGGTGCACACATGATTTACCAATCCTTTAAAGGATTCATGAATTTTCTTGACACCTTGCGAGTCCTGATTATGAAGAGCAGGCTCCCACCAGCACTGTTGTTCCCCGCTTTCCCTTTCTCTTACCAACTGTTGCAGCACCTTGCTCTGCTCTTTCACAGCCTCAAGCTGCCCTACCAGCTCATTATGGTTCTCGTTCGCCTCATAGACTCTTGCCTGCCGGTACACCTCCAAAATGCTATGAGAGATCCTCTCATTAGCATTTTGATCAGCAACAGCATTTAGAAATCGGTTCGCCACATACTCAATAGCAGGGCTACCATACGAATAAGGTTTTCCTTTTGGGGAAAACACTACAACGCCAACTTCTGCACCGCATAGAGCCGCTAACTCACTAGCCTTCTTGTATATTCCGGATCTCCGTTTTGAAAAAGTAATAAGTCTATCATCTTCATTTTCTATCTTCTTGATATCGATCTTTTGCCTGCCTCTGGTTTTCTTGCCTTCCATAGCTGATAGCTGGCCAAGGTTTTCTCTTAATGGACAAACGAGGGAGAGATTAGCCTCCTAGGTTTACTTGTTTGGTTTTTCATTTTGCCTTGGTTGCTGTTGTTTACATAGAGAGAAAATGCTTGGCAATTAAATGGTGTTAGGTCATATTAGCTCTGTATAAGTTGTCATTTTCCCAATATACACACTCGAGATAAGAGGAACAAATTGTTTTTTGGTTGGAATTTTACTTTTTTTGTGAATTCACCACCATAAATTATTTATTTTCTTTCCTTCTTTCTTTCGTTTGCCCAACATGTCTTATAGTGCATCGTATTCGGTCCATATATAACTTCTATATATAAATTGTCTTTCCCATTTTGCACGATCAAATCTAAGAACAAATTTTTTTCGGTTCACACCTTACTTTTATGTTAACCTTTATAAATGATTTCTGGTATTTACTTTTCCTTCTCTCAAAATGAATGTTAATCCCTAGGGCTATCAGATACTACACACACACACACACACACATAGATGGTGCTGCATCCTGATGGCTTTAGTTTTAGCGTTTTTATTTGTTGCATTAATTGGGCCACTCCTACTATCACGTGCACTTGGGGTGAGCAACTCTTTTTATTTATTTATTTATTATTATTTATAATTTATAAAGAAAAGATTTCATTCATAATTCAAAAAAGACATATAAAGACTGGTACGAATACAGTAGCTTTGTTAAAACCTTCCTAGGAAAACCACATGGGACAAACCCCAGGGTAGGAAAGAATGCCACACATACCATGGACTCACACAATCCTAAGAGGTGACCCTCGAGCCATGAGAGGCAATAGAGCTAGATAATGTACCTACAACCTGTAAAAGAGACACACCCCCAACATGGTAGGAGGTGCGTGAGAAGGTACCTTCCTAAAAGGAATATCCCTTGTAAGAGGTCCTAAATCCGACACAGGCAGAGTCGGTTTAGGTGGTACCAAAGGAGGAACATCATCCTGAGTGAGGCTAGCTTATCGACATAGAAAATCAATAACCTCCAAACCCCGATGACAATGTGATAAAGTATGAGGCGAGATAAAGTCCGCAAACTCACCCCTATCACGAGAGTGAGATAGCAAAAACGATCAATATGACTACCTTGAGCACCCGAACCATCCTATAAAAAAGTGCCATAGCTTCTGAAAGAAGGGGAAAAGCTGAGGATCAATGACCCAAAGAGCCAATAGGTTTATCCCATAAATTAGTAGTACCTTCCAAATCAGCAAATACAGAGGTCAACTGATCACACAAAATCGGAGTGAAAGGCCCATGTGTAGTTTTATATTTCTTAATGCATATGTGGGTGGAATGGCCTAATCGCCTAGAGACAAAGCAGTAATCAAGAATATACTCATATTTGAATTCCACCATCTTCTCCCTTACCTTCGGAAAAATGACCAATGTTCGACGAAAAAGAGGTATGGTGACACCAAAACGCACAAGGATGCGAATAAAGCGACTTACACAATCGGACCCATCGTGATTATCCACTCCAATAACATCCCCCAACAAAACACCAATGGCCTGAGCAACTGCAATCGTCATACAAAACCCTCGAACACCATGTAATTTGACCCAAAAGGTGCTATGCGTCAAAGACATAGAATGCATATTACCATCATGTGGGAGTTCAGCCAACAAGACCGAGGACCATCGATACACCCGTGGCTCCATTTCAATGACCATTTTCTGATCCCGACCATTTACAAAGCGCATCCAGAATCTATTGGACCGTCACTATTGACAAGATGATCCACAAGGACTGTGGCCACATGGCTATAGATAAGGCCAATAAAACTATCAGAGATATCTGAATAGCCAATAACACCACTAGCCTATTCGAGCAGGTTAAGGACCAACCAACTCCCAAAGAAGCACTTAATTTAATCAACAAAATCATCCTGATCATGATCTGGAAGGGACATGACAGTAAAATAGGAAGTCATAGAGGGACACCACAAGCGAAACAAAACAAGTGAAAGAGGCCAACCCCAAAACGTGGCTACAAAGCTAGGGTAGAAAAATCAATAACCCAAGCTGTCACTCCCCACCGGTGCTAAGATCCAAACAACCTCACAACCACAAACCGAAGACAAAACCAAACTAACAGGAAACAAAACACTTAGAGAAGATGACCTGAGATGACGTTGGAAAAGAAAGAGAAAACAAAACCCGAGTGGCTCCAAAGCCCTACCGCAAAGAATGGCGCACGAAGAGAGAGATATCACCACACAGACCCAGTCACCAAAGTAAGATCTGAAGACACCAACAACCTATGCCAACGAGGAACCAAGAGCCAAAGACGATCGGAGAACCGAAGTAGACGTTGAGAGTGGAGGGAAGAGAGAGCTAAAACCATACCGGCGCAAAGCCCTAGGCATGGAAAGGTTTTTTACTCCACGTTTCTGGGTGAGCAACTCTTATTAATTGGATTACTGCTTATAATTGTTGGTTTAAAATTTTGTTCGACTCATTTTACCAATTTAAAAACGATAAAAATTATAAATAAATAAAAAAAAGTCTTGATGCGACAAGCCTAGGGATTAGGTGCCAACTGGATCTCTCTTGGGATGTGTGATTTTTTTAGGCTTGCCAACACGTTTGACCACGGTAGCCATGTATGTGAATGAGTTTGATGTATAGTTTGTAATTGCGCTTGACCTTAACTTTTAAGACCGAGCGATCGTGGTCGAGAAAAGAACACCTCTCGGTCGTTGGTTCTTTTAGCTTGGCAAAAAGGCTTTTATATATCGTTTAGCTTAGTGTCCTCGAGCTCGACAACTAGACGACAATCTCACAAATAAACTTGAATAATTGAGAATATTTGTGAAAGTATGGATTAAATGGTGCTCAAAATTAAACTATGAATTAGATCAAAGAAAAACTTTTTTGATATACTCGATGAACAGTTAAAATGGATGGTGCTCAAAAAATTTGATAAACAAATAACTTGTTGATATGATTACATGAAAATTATAAGAATATAAAATGTAAAGTTGAGAGTGCATTTGAGCAGCGTTTCGACTTGTTTTTTGAGTTGTGTCTTTGATTCTGAAACAACTCCTATTTATAGAGGAAAGATGCCGCCCAAGTAAGCTTGTATCTAGATATCTCACCGCCCTAAAAGCTTTTGCATGTCTGACATGACCTGGTGGCTTCCCCCTCAATCACTAGTCCAAAAATTCCTTTTGCCAAGACCAACCAATGCCTTAGTCGTGTCATCACTTGGTTCTCAGTTTGGGCCCAAATGCCCAACTTAAGTTCTGACTTGCCACGGTCTGGGGCCTATTCTTTCGTAAATGGGCCATCTTCAAGAGGTGAACTTTACAAAAACTAATTTAATTTAAACGGCTAAGCCCGTATTTGACTTTAAAATAAGGCTCACTAATTTGTCCCAAAACTGGGCCCACTAAGGGTTGGAAAAAAACTGGTTCCAAACAATAATTTAATTACAATGAATACACATTTAACTGCCCATAACTTTGGTTGGAGTGGGAATGTGAGACAAGGACAGTGATTTTTGTGAATAATTGAACTCTAATTGATGGGTGAAAGTCTTGGGAGCTGAAGTTATAAGTTTGTGAAATATTTATACCCTTTAAAAAAAGGTATTATTCATTTATCCTATAAGGCCTCTATTATTAAATAAAGACCATTTTTTAAAATAAAGACGTACTTTTTAGTGATTGGACCATTATACTCAAGCTCAATTTATCACGCGTGGCATGCAATGATTGATCGGAAATAGCAAAACAGTGGTACCCCCGTTTCATACAAGTTTTTTTGCCTCAATGAAAAGATGTGGTATAGACAAATGAAAAGATGTGGTCCTTTATGTTTTTTGAAAAAGAGATTCTTTGTTGTTAAGAGATTCCTGTTCTCTTATATCTATATCATATTCTCTATGGTGTGAGCTTCTTCTTCTGTTAAATTAACCCATTATGAATTGTCATATTTGGAGAAGTTGGACATGTTTCAAAAATATAGGTATTTTGAGGGCTTTCCAAATGCATCATATTGTCCCCAACTTAACCACCTACAAAGTCAATTAGGTGTGGAATTTTATCACAAAAGGCCTCGATTATATTATTAGTGGAACCATTCATTATATATTGCATTTTATTTAGTCAAGTTTCCGATATGAGACTTATATTCTTCAACAAGTCCACGGTCCAAGTTCCGAATTATATTGGTCCATTAGATTACACCATTGTATCATTGACTTATTTAAGACTTCGAGCCTTTGTAGGTGCAGCTGTTTGCCATGTTAGATTGGTGATAAATCAGTGTTTTTTCTCCCTCAATCTTTTAGATAACTGTTTGGAATTGTGTAGAATTGCCCTACCGAAGCGAACCAAACCGAAAATTCAGTATACCAACCTAAGCAACTTAAGGTTAAGGCTCTAAATTTTGGTGAATAGAAGAGCAGTTTGGCCTATCAAAAGTTCGGTTTGGCTAACGGTAGGGTAGTTTACGGAGTCTGACCGGTAGCCAAGCCTAATTTAATCTTGGTCTACGATGCAACTTGGCTCTGATTCATTAAGCATTTATTGCATAATATTATGCAACATATATGCAGGTGGTGACTCAAACACATATATACAATGCCAAAAATGAGAATATATCAATGGCGTTGCAATTTCCTTCTTTCCAAGGTTCCCTAACCGGCAGTTGGTGTTTCAATAAAAACATCAGCTTGTGTGCCACTGGATATGCTGTTTTCCTCAGCTTTATCAGATTCAACAGTCTCCAGTAGCTAGATTCCTAGCAAGTTTTGTATGGTGCTCCAAAACCAGCTGATTCAACATTGCATTCTTAGCAAGGTTTCTATGGTGCTCGAAAACTAGCTGATTCAACTTTGCCTTCCAAGCAAGCCTTGTCTGGTGCTCCAAAAATAGCTGATTCAAGATTTGCATCCTAGCAAGCTTTGAATTGTGCTCCAAAACTAGGCGAGTCAAGATTGGCTCCACCGTTTGCCTCCTCGACTGCAACCGCCTTGAAAGTTCTGCGACTATTGAAATTTTGTTGCGAAGTTCCTGCTCACTGAGAACCGAAAATATAGACAAATGAACCAAGAATGATGCATCAGGGGAAAATTAACTAGAATAAGAGATAAATAAAGCAAGAGAAAATTGTTGGTCCATCAAATAATCAAGAACATTAAATTGAATTTAAAAAACTGACCTCCCATCTAATACAGCATAGAGTTGCACCGTTTCATCAAGCATGTGAAGTACTTCTGCAGATAATGCTCCTCTGTCATCACAGTTTGAATAGTATGTAGACCATGCAGCAGTCCAGGTGCCAATAGCTTTCTCCAGATCCAACTTAAAATAATGTCACGTAACAAGGAAAACTCAATACAGTTGTTGCTCATTGTGCAATCTAAACCGTAAAAGAAATAAACCCGAAATAATTACCTTGATTGTGGAGGCCTCTGAAGATAAACTCCTCTGATCTCCTTCCTTCTCCAACAATTGTAAACCTTCAATTATTTCCCAAAAGAGATCAAAATCCATTGGAAGGCTACTTTGCTTGCTATTTCCTATGTTTTGGACCTTATCTGTTACCAAGCCGGGGGTGTGTGGAACAAGCTTAGAGCAGTTGGCCTCATTTGAATCATAAGCAGAAGGCGCAGCAGAGCAGTAACTTTTAGCTTCTACCACCATGGCTTCAGATTGACCTCGTGAAGATTGAACATGAATGTGCGGTTTTGAGAACAATGTTCTCAACATTTCGTCAATGCAAAGGTTGCCCTTCATGTCGAAAAAAATGGCATCTGAACAAATGAACCTAGAACAATCGATCCCGAAACTTGCAACTACCAAAGGATTACCAATTTTCTTAAAGGCTTCCTCAATCAGATTCACATTTATACTAGGAGAATTTTGTACAGATATAAGTCTCCTGAGGACCTCACAAAACTCCTTTGGTAGTTGCTCAGTGATGTAGTCCCTCCAAATTAGTTCTAAGAGTATGCTAAAACACACCCCGAAATTAAAATAAAGCAAGCATAAGATGACAACCAATCTCAGGATTAGCAGTGAATAATACTTCTCCCAATCCTTGATAGACTTTTGAATCCATTCAACCACGGTGTTCTTATCATAAAGCAAATCCCGAACCACATCAATCAAAAACTGAAGGATGACTTCAAAACATATTGGCACATCAGGCCTTATACTGGAAGTAAATTTTGTATCTTCCCGCTGGTGTATCAGCCATTCAGTAAAACAAGATTTTGTAGTGATAACATACCCTTGTAAGCAGGACACCCACATCAGAAGGCGTTCTACAAGATACAACAAGCAATCAGGTGACAGATAGTCACGTTCTCCCTCCCAGTTTGCATAATAAGTGTCATCCAAAGCTTTGTGGAACCACCACGGAAGAGACTCCTCTTTCGGTTCTTGACATATGTTCTTAATGAACACCTTCCATGGTGAACTACAATGCAAATTATTCACAAGCTTCGCATACAGTTCATTATTAAAATTGCTAGTGCCAAGAATAATCATTGCAATCCTTCCTACTTGCCCATAAGACAGCTTTTTCTTTGAGCTCATATAATCAACTACAACTTTCTTGAGTAAACTTTCACAAGCATCGTTTTGTCTCAGAGAAATCATATTCTCTCTCAAAGATTTCCTCCAATCTAAAGGAAATATGCAAGCAACAATGTTTTCAGTTGACAGATTAACAAAATTCTGTAGTGTATTTAAATCTTTATACGCTAGCTTCAGGCATTTGGACTCCAAAAGACAGTTTGCAACCACATAAATCTGCGTAAGACACCCAGCTTTGGCTGAAAATTGAATCAGATTTTTCGGTCATGAATTCGTAAAGCACTTGAAGCTTGTTCAAAATCTTAGTACTAAAAGAGAGTAGTTCTGAACTCCAATAAATCTTAGCAGATGAAACAATTTGGCAAAAATCAACAGTGACCAATTCACCATTACTTAGAAAATAACGTTTATCCACACCACTAACCCAATCAGCATCAGAGATGAGTGCAAGATATATTGGATTCAAATCATCATGAAACTCCCCCAACACCGCCAAGTAATTTAAAAAGAAGTCTCCATCACTTCTTTTATTAACGTCTAGAGTTTGAAGAGATCCAAAATATTCTATCAAATAAACAATCTTATCCATCCAAAATTTCCAAAAGTACACCAGTGAATCAATAGAAACCTGCTTTTTAGATTTCTTGATTTCAGAATACTTTTTCAGATCACAAATAATATTTTCTTCCCACACATACTTTGACGAGATTGAAGAAAGATGAGTATTCAAAATCTTTCGCCCAGATAACATTTCACCTTTAACAAGTTTCATCTTGGATCTGTTATCTTCAACCTCATGATAATGAAATGCACAGCTCTCAAGAAAATCCAGTTCAATTTGATCCATACCTTTTCCTCTTAAAGCCAGATCATACTCTTCTCTTGCTTGTTGCTTCCAAAATTTAATATATTCCAAACCTCTGTCAAATAGTTTTCCCTTCAAACACATAGTTAGACATTCGGAGAAAAATTTGCCCCTGGCATATGCATCGGCTGCATGCTCATAGAATCCTGCTAGAGAGAAGCATTTGCCAGCTCTTTCAAGTCCACGTTCGCCGCACTTTTCCAAATAAATATTAGCTGCATAAACAAACTTTTATAGTTGAGACATGCCACAAAATTGAATATTCAAATGCAACTAATGATACTCTGAAAGGTTTCATCACAACACAGTAGCCTTTAAACTATCATATGACTGCTGGAAGGATAAGCAGAACAGATGTCAACTTCATACCTGCCCTTTCATACTCCCCCAAATAATAGAAGCATCTGGCAGCAGAATCCGCTTTGCCTATAGATTCAAATATTTCGGCTGCATGCTTGTAGCATCCTACTAGAGAATAGCATTCTGCAGCTCTTTCAAGTCCAGGTTTTCCACATTTGTCCAAATAAATCCTAGCTGTACCAATACAAACACTTACGACAAGCAACAAATATGAAGATTCAAGTTCAATGTGTAACCGTGAGAGGTATCATCAAAACAAAATAGCCATTTTGGCATGAATGCTGGCAGGATAAAGATAACAGAAGTTAATATCATACCTGCTCTTTTGTACTCCCCAGAATCAAAAAAGCATTGGGCAGCAGAATCTGCCTTCCCTAAAGATTCAAAAATTTCTCCAGCTTCCTTGAGGAGAGCATTAGCCTTTACAGGATTTGAAGTGCGCTTAAGGTCAGCCATAACTTTCAGGCCAGCAGCTTTCGACCTTCTTTCCCAATAAGTATCACCAGCTCTTTGAAAACACATTGTGGCCATTTCATAGTTATCCTCTTGATAGAGCTGGATGAAACAAATAAAATGGATTAGATTAATACAATTGAAATTAATGTTCATACATACACTATGCTTTAAGGCTTAAGGTGACCATGATGATGATTGTGACGCTTAAAGTGATCATATCAGTCAACTGTGATGAAATTTCAAAAATTAAAATAAATTTAACACCAAATACAAAAAAATTAAAAAAAATTAAAAAAAATCGTTTTATTAACTTAATTACTAGCACCATTGTAAACTAAACAAACCTTCATGCCACGTGACCTCCACTCCTCTGGATTGCTCTGAGCTTGCATTTCCCTTGCAAGTGAATCATCGAAGTGCCTAAATTGCACAAGACGTTTCCTTTTCCAATAGTTAAACATGGGATTGGATAGCTCTTCCATATTCTCATAAACCCACAACCTTTGTTTAGTACGAGAGACAGCAACATATAGTTGCTTAAGTTCGGAACATAAGATGTTGTGTTTGTCTTCATCAAAACTTGGAAAGTGCTCAGGTAAAGTGGAGTCAAGCAAATCATGCTCCTTCATGTAATCATATATCACCCTCCACTGATTTTGCAATGGTGATGATCCAAAAAAGTTGTAAAGCAGTACATCCTACAAGAACGAACAAACCAAATATATATTTCAATCACATCGACAATATCAGCTGTACATAGTTCTGCATAATTTAATAAATTTGCAACAAATCTCTTTTCAATGTCTGATGTGAACCTTACAATAATAATCGTTTGAAGACAAAGCCAAAAAGATTTCCAGAAAGATAAAGAAAAACAATTGGAATAGTCTTGTAGTGGCAGGAGAATTATTGTGGATCACAACACAAATATATGAAAATCCCCAATTGGTAATATGTTTTATAGAATTAAACAAACTAATAAGTAAATGTTGTAATGACCTGAAATTCAAGGCCCTTGCTCTCCAATATAGTAAGAACAAGAGCTCGCTTTGCAACTTGATTGGAAATTTCGTTCCGAGCATGCTTATCACGTACCAAAATAACCTGCTCTGCTCCAAAGCCAACTATATTTCCATGAAAAGTATCACTACTTTCAAAAATCTTCATGATTATATTCTCATTTTTTACAGGTTCAAGCAAAACTGGAGCTTCCCCACATATTGGACTGGTTTCAGGTTTCAATTTATCAATAGATTGGGGGAAGAAATGGTAAAGTAGATCAATTATGCTCTGTGATAACTTCAGTATACCATCATGCATACGGAAGTTTTGAGACAAATGAAACATTTTTGAGATTTGTCCTTTGTCTTCTCTTTCTTCGTGTTTATCTCTTTTTGATTCCAGTACGAATTCCTTGTAGAACATGTGTCGTATATCTTGGAATCTAAAATCAATACCCCTTGCAATTGCCTGTGCAGTATCACCAGAAAAACAAAACCCTCTTCAACATTACTGCAAACGTGTTTGAAGAGTCTAATCTGATTGACTGTTAGATCCTGAACCTCATCAATATATACAAAATCCATTTCATGACCCTTGTACTTTTCACGTCTGAGTCGACGGTGAATATCATTAACAAAATCAGTGACATCAAATTCAACATTTTTCTTTTTCTTTTTTTCATAAACCAGAAATATATCATATATCATCTCCCTCTTCTCCTTGCTCAGATTTGACGCCCGGCCCTCTGAACGTTGGACATAATCTCCTCGACTGAGTTTTCCATCACCTGCTTCTGTGACTCCCAGGCCGCCTTTGATATGAGAGATAATCTCTGTAAATACTTTAGAAGGATCAAGCTTCTTTGTTAGCTGTATATTAAAATGAGGCCAATAAGAAGTGCTGAACCTCGCAAGATTGACCTCCTTTTGTCTTAGAACCGTCTGCAGCGCAACTGATCTTGAACTTGGCCGAGGTTCTGAGGTGTCAAGGAATCTTTCAAAGAATGAGTTACCTAGGGTTCCATCAAGCATCATCAAGAACTTATGGAATGTTATGAAAAGAGGATAACAGTTGGGCGGAATATCAAGAAAAGAATCTGGGATATTGTTGAACTGGGCTTCTTCATCCTCAAATCAATGCTATCAGTCGAACTGCATTCACCTGAATGGTTTCCCCCAGAAGAAAACTGAGGACATACAAGTTATGTTAATATCAATATATACAATTATTCATCTTCAAGTGGCACATAAGAAGTATGACAATTAAAGAGCAACATCAAGACCAAGAAAGAAGATGCAAACTTTAACCTAGATGACCAAGAAGCATGGTATTATAGTACACATACATGCATGAACAGTTAGTTTGAAGCTTCCATAATTTGTCCTCAGAGACAGAAAATACTAATGATAAATCATTATAATGACTAGTTTTTTTCAAACGATTTTCCTTATATATAGCTCAAACATTTACTTACTAATTACACATAGAACTTTCCTTATATATACAGGTACTATACTATATTATTATACACGTAGATAATAGGAAATAAATGGAAAATATATATTTATGATGGAACAGAAAGCAGCAATCTTTGCATCTAGCAGTGCACGTCATTCAGAAAAATATTTTTTTCTAAACAGCTAATGTAAGAAGCAGCTAACATCTATTTGTCAAACAATCCTCGCACCTTTTCAAGTGTAAAACATGTTGCTTGACGGCAAAACAGAGTTTTGCACTCACTGTCACCAAAAGCTGGCGCAAGACACACATATTAGCACCAGTAGGACTCTGCTCAACCTTGTTATTATTCGGAAAAACATGCGAGAGTGCATTCTCAACACCATAGAATCCTTCCTCTGCAATACGTTGCTGCTGTTCTTTCTGACATAATTTCATTGTAAGAACTGTTGTCTTCCCGGTGCCTGAGCGTCCCAGTATAAATGTACTTCTATTATAACGGACGATCTCCATTTCTTGATCTGTAAGTTGAAAGGGGAGATCCAGTTCTCTACCTTCACTGTCAGATAGCAAGAAGTTTGCCACTCCAGATGATAAGGAGTAGAATTTCATCAGTAACAAACTCTCACTAACATTTGATTTCTCAACATAACTTCTATCTGCTGAAGAGTCACCAAGTAAATAACTTGGGGTTTTTTCGGTGATGCTTAAATCTTCAAACCGGGCAACATCCAGAGCGGGGGGCCAGCTGGCCGGAATTTCCAAATCACTGCTCATGAAAGACAAACCAGCAATAGTCTACTTAAAAAGCAAATTTGAAGATGAAACATTTGTATATTTATATGATTCCAAACAGGAAACACAGTATAATTTCAGGCAAGATCAATTCAGAAATACTAGGATGACAAACAACATACCCGTCCAGACATTTCTTTCTGCAGAGACTGATAAAACCATCTGTGTATGTTTTAAATATACAGTCTAATTGATCAACCAATTTCTGGACGTTCAACAGATCAGGCAATATATCCCAGATCTTCAACACTTGCATGTATCTCCTATCTTTTTCAATGTCAGTAGTGCAAACAATATATATACCTTCGACCTTAAATTTCTTCCAGATCATTGAAGAGCTTTTACAATTCTTTTCAACATTTCTTTTATTGGGTCTCCATCCACTCGAAAGCTTAAGCAGAAGAACAGCAATGACATCTTCACTCGGAATGACTTCAGTTTTTTGAATGATTTCAAAAAGTTGTCACTGAAAAGGACCTAGGAAAATTCAGAGGATGAATATTTATAAGTGTCATCGCAAATGTTTGGAAAATAAGAGGAGAAAAAAGAAAGAGGATTAAAAACATAAATCTGAGAAAACAAAATTGTACCTTCCATCTAGCACTTTTGTTATTGTCGATTGCTTTCCATATTTTGATGTTAGGAGTTATATTGATTAAGAAAACCATAAGGAGAGATGGCTGAATGCCATTGGAGACTTGAAGCTCTTTCGATGCTTTAACTTTAAAAGAACGATTGGACACTTCAGTGACTATCAGAAATGCCCATGATTTCTTTGACTCCTGTATATCTGAAATACTTTCGGGTTTAGCATCTGACAGTAAAAAAACATGTCCAGGCTGAGTTTTATATGGTTCCTTGCAGGAATCACTGGACATCTTTCTCCAGTAATCAACCTCGACATCATATAGCTTCTTTCCATATGGCTTCGATTCTTCTATAGCAGTTACTTCACGGAATGGTGCTCTGTCCAGAGTTTCCATACTAGAATGTAACTGAGCTCGAGTTTCGTCTAGTAATGGATATGAAAAAGACCCAAAATAATTCTGAACCTAATGCAATGATTCAGTGACAAATCAAATAATAAATGTCACTCCTTAAGTAGAAGCAAGAGTGCTAGCAGCCACATGGTAATGTCTCAAATGAAATATTTTGTACATAGGCTCATAAAATTTAAAACACAGAAGAAGATTATAGTGTGTAATTCAGAGCATGATGTTTTCAGAAGCATGCAGACTTTATATTCAAATCAACCTTATCAATGAACAAATGCATAAAGAATTCCTTGCAAAATTTAAGTAGTAATTGGTTCCGATTTATACATAGTTAATCATATTCTTGCATTAGGCTGTAGTTGCAGTGCTCTAGTACCACACAATAATTTCTCTTTCAGAGTCAAGAACCACTAAAGAATTAAAGTAGGCTACATGAGCAATTAGACTAATGAACTCCTACTTAATGAATTGTTGATGAAACAAAACAAGAGAAAGACGAAAATTTGGGAGATTATAGAGCAAGTGAATACCTTGTGCTTGTAAAGATTGTCGTCAACGATATCTTCAAGAGACCAAGAAAGCAAAATGTCGGAGAAGCTATCACTCTCAGAACTTTCCATCATGTACTCCTCACACTGCATATACTTCGATCAAACATATTATATATCTATTACAATACAACGATATATGTGATGTAACTTCTACTCTCTCTTTTTTTTAACTTTGTTTTCTTTCGTAGATCTTCTTTTAAAACTGGTTCATTACATGCATGTAAAGATTAAACTCATGCATGTCAGATCAGAAAGAGTACTGGGTAAGCAGAAAATAAAAACAAAAACAAAAATCAGAGAAAATGTGTCTTACATGAATCAAGAAACTGATAATTCTGATTCTTTTTTTGCCCTGTGTTTTCTTTTGTTTGGTTCTTTTCTTTTTCCTTCAGCTTCTTCAATTGTTGTTTAAGTTTTTGTTAATTGGAATTATTAATTAGAAGTGCTCAGCCTTGGTGAACGTGAAGAAGTGGAAAAGTTGGATGAGAAAAGTCTGACAAAATACGTGGAGAAGTTGAAGGGGTTTTAGTTTTTCCATGCGACTCCTGTTCTTCCACTTTTTATGCTATGCTGCAGCATCAGTTCGGTATGGGATTTAATTTCCAAATTTGAAGATTATAGGTCTCGGACACTCTCCTCGCGTGAACACAAAAATCTTGTCCGTTCAAATTCATCATGCGGCTCTCAATTTATTGAGTAGAGGACATTTGAATTTGGGGTTTCCTTTTTCTTTTTTAATACAAACGATAGTCGAAATTATCAAAGTGCTATTGTGTTCGAACTTGAGACCATTGATTTGCAAATCAATACCCTTTTTCCCATAATTACAGGTGTCAAACCCGGCACATTTAGCCAATTTAATAAAAGAACAAGGGGCAGAGCCCGTCTATTTATGAAAATCATTAAGTCCAGCCAAAATCCACAACCCTAGTCCATATGTGACTGGATCAAGCTTGTGCAGGGTCACTAAGGCCATCTCCAACCCTTAGACTCAAACCCAAAATATCCCTCCAAACCTCTCTAAACCCCAAAAAAATGAAGGACTCAAAATTTGGGAAAACCCAAATTTGGAACCAAATATGGGTCCAAGTATTGCCCAAACCCAAATTTTTTCGTGGAGCCCACTTTCATGTCAAACAGCCCCATGTGCAAAGATTCCTCTGTGGGCCCCACCTTTTTTTTTGGTTGCTGCCATCTTGTCTTCCACAAGTGCCACTTGTCAAAGCCCCATTGAGTTGCCATTGAATCTGTTTATATATATATATATATATATACATATAACTTAAATCAACGATAGGGATTAAATCTAAGCTATTTTAACGGTAAAAAAAAAAGATCTAACGACTGAAATTTAAATCCAACAGTCAAAATAATATTTTAAATTAATCTAAATCAGATCCAACCCCAAAACTCACTTCAAACTCTATAAATACCCATACATTTCTCAAATAATCTACCAAAAACATTTTATCTATTTCTCAATTTATTTTTCCTTTGTCAATCTCATAAATCTCCTTTCATTCTTGTTGAAGATGTCCACAGAATCTCCTTTCATTCTTCTTTTAGAATTATGTTGTGTGTTTTCTTTTGGAACAAAATTATATTTGAGGAATTTTAATTTTTTTATGTCAAATTGTTCAAAAAATTTAATTATGAAGTTATTTAAAATATTGAATGAAGAAAAGTTATCCATTAAAAAAAAATTAGACTTAAACCATTGTTAAACAATTTAATAAAGTTGCAGACCTAAAATTTGAGTCCGTAGGGTTGGGAGAAAAAACAATTTGAGTCCGGGCAAAACCCAAATAGTCACTTTTTGGAGGGGGGGAATTTGGGTTTAGCCCTTCATGGGTTGGAGAAGGCCTAACTAGGCCAAATTTCGCCATGAAAACTTTTGTCGTCAACTTCGTCACAAAAGACTTGTCGAGAAGGTCTATCAACAAAACAATGACTTCGCTTGGAAAGATGAACCCTTAACCCGCAAAATGTTTGACCTTACCTAACAACCAACACAACTGCTATGAGATTTTGCGTAATGCAATCCTTGGATAAAGTTAAAAAAAATTCAACAAAACTATATATCTATTAATATATAAACAATCTAATTGTAGAATCGAAGTGAAGCAGCTACTCTATTACACTCGAACTTCCTCAATCAAATTAAAACACGAGTTGTTGCAGTCCATACTCAAGCTTAACTGATTGTACCACTTGAAAATGATGTGAACCATAGACGTGCATAATATATGCAGAACCATTTGATGGAAAACGTATGATATACTGACTTGAAATCATGGCACCTGCTGGAGAACAATCTAAATAAGAACTCTAATAATATATATGATAACAGAATTTAATTACAACTAAACCATATCAATCGTATTGTAAAATAAATCCAACTGAAATTCAACAATACTATAAAACAATATGTAAATAATTAGGGGAAGTGAACTGACTGATAGAGGCTTGCAGATGCAATGTTCACATACAGAATTTCGCCCCTACACTCATACCTTGTAATTCATTAGGCATTTGTCCCCATGATACAACTATCAATAAAAAAATATCCAAAAACTTGGATTTTGAACTCCGGCGAAATATGTTTATTTTTCTCTCTCAATACAGTGACTGATTTTGTAGGTGATTAATTCAATGCCTATTTATGTATTCGAGTTGATTATTTAAAGACATTCATATAACCTTGGCTAAAAGTCACTTTTGGTCCCTATAATTTGTGCTTCAACTACTTTTGACCCTATAGTTTCAATTCTGTCAATTTTGACCCTATAGTTTCGTATTTGTAGCAATTCAAAGACAAGTTAGTATTCCTGTCATTTTCTTTGATAGTTTAAGGGGCAATTTCTTCAATCCAAAATCCTTGGGCATAAAAGCTCATATGAAACTCCCCTAATTTCATATTAGGGCTTGAAATTGGTCATTGGGTTTAGGGTTCTTCAAAAAGTGGGATTAGTGGTTGAATTTCGAGCCCTAATATGAAATGAGGATTCAAACAAGCTTTTACGCTCAAGGGTTTTGGATTGAGCAAATTGCCCCTTGCATTGTTAAAGAAATTGACAAGAATACTAACTTGTCCTTGAATTGCTACAAATATGAAACTACAATGGCAAAATTGATATAATTGAAACTACACGGTCAAAAGTAGTTGAAGTACCAAACTAAAAGAACCAAAAGTGACTTTTGCCCTATAAGCTTTATGAATAGTTGCAACTGCCGTAAAAAGATATACAAATAAGATTTTTGAAATTCAAAAAAGGAATTCGAATTTAACCAACAATACCTACCATTTTTAGAAGACAAATGTTAAAATTCCTCATTTGAAGTTACCTATCCCAACAAATTCTTATATATATATATATATATATATCTATATATATAAAGCAAAAGGTAGAGAATGGTGAAACATTCAAAATACCATAAAATGCCCTTGGTTAATTCAAACATTAAGAATTAAAATTATTAATTAAATGAGGATAATATGGTAAATTCACATTTTTTCATATTAAAAAAAATTAAAGTTAAAAAAAAATCAGATAATAACTCTTACTTTTATGGAACATAACTACCCATATTATTTTTTCTTAATTCAAAAAATAAAATAAAACCAATTGGCACATGCGTGAGCGTGTGCCAAGAGGCTAGTATATATAAAGCAAAAAGTAGAGAATGGTGAAACATTCAAAAAATCAGAAAATGCCCTTGGTTAATTCAAACATTAAGAATTAAAATTATTAATTAAATGAGAATAATATGGTAAATTCACTTTTTTTTCATATTAAAAAAATTAAAATTAAAAACAAAATCAAATAATAGGTCCTACTTTTATGGAACATAATTACCCATATTATCTTTTCTTAATTCTAAAAATAAAGCCTCGTAAATACATACGTAGGTTAAGTCGGTTGATCAGAGTAGTGAGTTCGCCCGATTGCACCCAAGGCCGAAATCTTGATTACATTTGATTAAATTAATTAATTATATAATGAGCCATGCCCGAGCCAACTCAAGCCCATTTCAACTTAACATTGTTGTGCTCAACCAATGTGGGACTAAGGAAAACCTTAGTTTTCTATTCAAACTTGAACAACACCTAGCATTTTATAAAATCCAAACCAACTAGTGCCAGAGGCGGCCCATGGGGTGTGCGAGGTGTGCGACCGCATAGGGCCCTCAAAATTTAGGGGCCTCCAAATTTTTCCAAGTCAACACATTAAATTAACTAAAACACGAAAATAAAAATGAAATATTAAATATCACCCCACAACACCACATGCAAGGCACCAAAACCAAAATTGAATTGAATATTAATTATCAACAAATTCTTCAACTTAGAGAGTAGATGCCCTAATTTAATTCATTTTCCTCTTTCCAACTTTCACGCTACAACTCCTCTTTTTATTTATTTATTATGGTTTGAAACCTGTGTTTTCCTCTTCCCAACTCTCAAGCTGCAAAACCATTCTAATATTCTTTTCTCTTTCAGTAAGTCTTTCTCACTCTCCTCCGTCAAAATAAAGTCATTTCTCTTCAGTACCAGTGTACCACCCTCTTCGATCAAATTTTGGATTTAAAAACCCAAGCTTTAGCCCTTTCCCCAAAATCACAGTTCTTTTCTCCCTCCCTTATTCACATGAGAATTCACCAAGTATTGAAATTGGAAAATCAATTTATCAGCTCTGTAATTTGGAAGGGTGACTAAAGATATTTTTTTTTCTGGGAAGCTCTTTCCGAATGTGTTCTTCCTGTGTCAGAAATTTTTGTTTCTACATGGATTTTTTTTTCCTACTTGTATATATAGGGCCTCGACATCCATATTTGCACAGGGTCTCCAAAATCAATGGACCGGCTCTGAGTGCCACCAATATGCAGAGTATTCAGGTCATGGTGCAATCAAACCCAATAACCAGCCAACAAATTTCAAGTGATCAAATCCTAAATCAAGTCTAGAATCCACGGTTGCACCTATTGCCTAAATTAAGTGCAAATGCCTTTCTTATTGCCTTTCATGCCTAAGCTTTCAACGAGAGACAGAGAGTACATTCAAATGGATGCATTTGCATTTTCCAAATACATAAAAATGTTATAAAGTGGCCTCTTTAAGAACAAAACTCAACATTTTGGATGAAGACAACCTCGTCCAAATGTCAAAGAATCAGAATAACCATACCATTGACATGTAGATCATGGGCTAAGTCAGTTTTTAAATGAAAACCAAAACAAATTATACCCCGTTCTAGTTAATGGTTTCTTTTTATAGAAAATTTGGCATAAGTACAATTATGGTGAGAGATGTTGGGTGCAATCCACACAGAAGTTGTTTATCTTTTTTGATTAAAAGTGATAGTAATTTTATTGATAACGTAACATAGAAAAAAAAGTGCAGAGTAGCTGCAATGCCAAATATGAGTACAATATCTCCAATGACCAAACACAAAAATAAATTTGTTTAATCTAGAGAGAATTACACATGCCAAAAAAATCTAAAACATCCAATTCGGCATACTAAAGTACCTGTACTCAGACCTACAATACAGATCCACCGCGCAACAGCAGTAACGACAAATCTGAATCAAAAAGTCGAACACTAAATACAAACATTAGCAAACTCCTATTGAGTTTCTGAGAATTATTAGACTAAAATACACATAGAAACAAGGACACCGCACCACATCCTGTCCAGCAAACCAAAGAGACTCGTAGCACCAACATGGCTAAACCTCTTATTTTGCACAGGCAAAACCCAATCCCACACAAACCAGCAACAATCACTTTTCCAACTCCAAACACTGAACTGGAGCAAAATTCATGTGAGTGGACCAAAAGCTGCAACAAAATCATGGCATCTACAGTGGATTGCAGTACTTGCTTCAAAAACACAACGAAAACTAAAGAAAAAAGCTAGGTCAACAACACCACACCGCTGCCAACCCAGTGACAACAAGACACATCTAAGAATAACAAAAGTCACCAAGGACCTACAACAACAAATAAACAAACAAAAGACAAGATCCAAATATATCTGGGCAAGAGGACCCAAAGCCCAAACGAATCTAGGGAGAGAAGAGGAGAGGGGGAAAAAAACTAGGAAATGAGAAAGGGAGATGAGGAGAGAAAGATGGAAGATAGGGAAGCCACCTGCCGCCAGAGGGGAGGCGGCGGCTGCAGTACAAGCTCACAGTTTCTCCTTCAGAGAGAGTTTAGGGTTTCAAGTTGATGTTCTAAAAAGGCAATCAAAGTTTTTGTTTATCTAAGTCCTTTGACTATTGCATTTTTTCATTTATTGATGTTTACGGTTTTTTTTTAATTATTTTGTTATTTCGATTATGCCCCTAAAACATGAATATGGTAAATTATGAACTTATAAAATTGGTAAGTTATTGACATTAATTATCATATTTTATTTGAATTTAATTGCATATATATATTTATTTACAAATGGAAAATGCACAAATTTATCAAATGTACGTGGAGACATGATTTATGATATGTGTCTGGTACAAATTTGTAGGTGGACACATGATTTTGGCATAGAGAAATAACACAAAACTATATCCACAATCGTAAAGATGCCTCTTTCCGAGGTATACCAACCTTAAAATTTGTAATCGAAATTCATGGAAACTTCATACCTTAACAATAGGTAAGGTACCTATGTATACACCTCTTGTGCAAGTAATTAAACCCATAATAAACCTCTAGTCCATGTAATTAAATCCATAATTACCTCTAGTCTAGGTAATTACACCCAAAAGCCAACTCTTGTCCGCATAGTTATACCCATAAATTGCCTCTAGTCTAGATAATTAAACTCATATATAATACTTTGGTATGGATCTTTAAACTCATAATTAAAGTAAAAAAGTACATACCTATCTAAAAGATTACAGAAAAAAGAAAAAGAAACTCACACCTCCACAACTCACACATGAGTATATTGAGATAAAACTCCATAAAAGCTGGTTTGGAAAATCCAAGAAAAAAACTATTACCTGGAAGGCAGGTGTGTGTGTATCAACTCCATAAAAAATATTCTTAACAAAATTCAAGAAAAATAAGGAAACGCATTATATAAAAATCAGATCCGGTCAAGATCCGAACAACAAGGAGCACTCAACTACTAGTCTAGTCTAGTAGTTATTAATTTTTTTTTTATTAGTTGCAATGCGAATGGTGAAGTAGTACCGTGAGGGAAGTGTGAAAAGAACCCCCATCAGGGAGTGAAATTGAACATGAACCGTAAGCTCCCAAGCAGTGGTAGGAGCCCAGGGCTCTAACTATGTGCATGTTGAAGAATGAGCCAGCGACTCATAGAAACGCTTTATATAAGGAAACACAAATATTAAATAAGGAAACGGTGAATTTTAGGGAAAGTTGTTAATGTATGGTTTTTGTTACTTTCTTTTGGCTTCCCTTGACAACTTTGTAATAGGATGTGTATTCTTATTTATCAAGCTCAAGTTTAGATTAAGGAAAACCTTTCTTGATGTTCTTCTCTAATTTATGCTCTATGGAGGTTCAAGCAAGTTGACAAAGGTATTGTGCATTGCATATCATTACATTAAACAGTCTTCATAAAATGATGACTAGTCATCCGTTTCTCATATGACTAGTCATCCTTGCTCTGTAGGATTTCCAGCTGGATAACAAACTGTTTTGTCATATTCTTCTTTCTCTCTCTCTGCTGCCATGTGGGTTTCTGACCTAAAGAATTTTTTGGTCTGTAAAGGCTACGTTTTTGCTCATTTGGCGGTTGTCTCTTTTGGGTGGAAGTCTTGGAAAGTTTGGCTTGCCATCTTTTGCTTCTTCTTCCTCAAGAGAACCATCTTATTTCATCTATGAGTTTTTCCAATTGATTTCTTTTTGAAAAACTGCTTTTGAAACTCGAATCTGTATCTAGCTACTTAAATCATTCTCTCATTTATATCTAGGTCAGATTCAAGATTGATTTCTTTAAGAGTATGATTTCTTGAAGAAATTGGTCATTCTCCTTTGAATCCAAATATTGGTTTTGGTCTGTGTTGGAGCTTGCAAGCTAGTGACATAGGATGAACGAGCTGGAGAAGGAGCTGTCATTGCTATGAAGAACTGAGCTTCCAGTTTTGCTAAGTTGGAGAAGAAGATTGCACAAAGGAGGTATTGCTGTAACACCCCGACTCCAAATTTATTCCCTATTTTAATTAATTTGAGCGAAATTAAGAATTTACCAGTGGGATAGGGGTATTTTAGTCATTTTCTTACCCGGAAGGAATTTGAGAATTCCAGAGGTACCGTTGCGTAGGGCACGGCGAGATGAGTTCGTAGACACGTAGTGGGCTCGAATCGGAGTTGTAACGAGAGAGATACGATCTAAATACCCTCAGTGGCAAAATCGTAAATATTGTGAAGTGGGATTTTGGTTAAAAGACGGAATTGCCCCCGTCTCTCACACACTCTCTCTCTCTCCCGCGCGCGTCTCTCCCTCTGGTTTTCGCGACAGCCACTGTGGCCGGCCACGTTTTGGCCGGCCGTGCTCTCGTCCGGCCACCAAAGTCGACGGGGCCGGTACCAAAATGACCGGGCCGCCGTCCTCTTCCTACCCCAGCCGGGTCTCACCGCCAGCCGCCGGGATTTCGCCGGAAAATCGAAGAAAACAGCCCGGTTTCGCCTGAAACTTCGCCGGCTTCGTTCTCCGTCGTCCGGCCACCGATTCCGGCAAGTGAGGTATGGTTTCTCACCTATTTTCCGAGCTCTAGCTGATGGTTGGGTAGGATTTCATAAATTTTGAGGCTAAGTAGCTCGATCGACGGATTGAAATTCGGCCGGTTTTGCGATCGCGATTCCGGCCACTTCCGGTCAATTTTTGGGGTAAGCCCAAGAACAAAAGTGACTCCAAATTAGGTGTTTTACCAAGGGTAGGAGTCTTGAGCCGTGATCTGTGGTTTTTCCGGCGATGCGATATCGCTTTGGACACCCACGCGCTGCCGGCGCGTGGGCACTGTAGCTGAGGGGCATTTTTGTCCCAATGTGATCCTCAGGTTGTCATGAGCGCGTAGGTGTGCTCGGATCTCAATTTGGATATTGTTAGAGTCCCGAACGGATATCGCATATCGCGTATTTTCCGGGTTCGCTGGGTTTGGACCGTTGGATGGTCTTGATATTATAATATGTTGATCTAGGTATTACCAAGATCGTGTAGGACTCGACGGATCGTAAAACGGAGTCCCGGATACTCCGGAAATGCCAACCCTGGGGTTAGGGTTTTAATAACCGTCCGATCGTGTGATCGTGAGCGATCCGACCGTCCGATCTGGACCAAACTTGCAGGACATGTGTCCTAGAGCCTATAGAACCTATAGGAACTTTCGGATCGGAATTTGGAGGTTGTGGGCCCTGCAGGCCCGTTTGACCCTAGGTTGACTGTGAGACCTTTGGGATAGTTCTACCTTCCCAGGAGGGTTAGAATGACCATAGAGACAGGTCCTGATGTTATGGGGATTATGGGGAATTATCGGATGCTAGTTGTTTACTAAGGTGTTTATATTATTAGAAATTAATGTATAAAAAGTATGTATGGATTTTATGATTGAATGTTAGTTTGCAGTGCTATATGCACTACCCTATGTACCTCCTCGGATGTTGACAGACCCCGTACGTGGCCGGGTGCGTCCCGACGTATGAGTGGGAGTTATGGTTGTGTGAGGGCTGGTGAGAATGTAGCCAGGCCCAGTGTGAGGTCGCACGCGTCTTTGGGTTAGCCGGCGTGTTGACAGACCCCGTACGTGGCCGGGTGCGTCCCGACGTATGAGTGGGAGTTATGGTTGTGTGAGGGCTGGTGAGAATGTAGCCAGGCCCAGTGTGAGGTCGCACGCGTCTTTGGATTAGCCGGCGTGTTGACAGACCCCGTACGTGGCCGGGTACGTCCCGACGTATGAGTGGGAGATATGATGGTATGATGGCTGGTGAGAATGTAGCCAGGCCCAGTGTGAGGTCGCACGCGTCTTTGGGTTAGCCGGCGCGTTGACAGACCCCGTACGTGGCCGGGTGCGTCCCGACGTATGAGTGGGAGTTATGGTTGTGTGAGGGCTGGTGAGAATGTAGCCAGGCCCAGTGTGAGGTCGCACGCGTCTTTGGGTTAGCCGGCGTGTTGACAGACCCCGTACGTGGCCGGGTGCGTCCCGACGTATGAGTGGGAGATATGATGGTATGATGGCTGGTGAGAATGTAGCCAGGCCCAGTGTGAGGTCGCACGCGTCTTTGGGTTAGCCGGCGTGTTGACAGACCCCGTACGTGGCCGGGTGCGTCCCGACGTATGAGTGGGAGATATGATGGTATGATGGCTGGTGAGAATGTAACCAGGCCCAGTGTGAGGTCGCACGCGTCTTTGGGTTAGCCGGCGTGTTGACAGACCCCGTACGTGGCCGGGTGCGTCCCGACGTATGAGTGGGAGATATGATGGTGTGAGGGCTGGTGAGAATGTAGCCAGGCCCAGTGTGAGGTAGCACGCGTCTTTGGGTTAGCCGGCGTGTTGACAGACCCCGTACGTGGCCGGGTGCGTCCCGACGTATGAGTGGAGCTATGTGATTGTGTTTGGTGTTGTGATGGATAAACCCGAGAATGTATGAATTTATATGGATGTAATGGTTTAATTGATATTAGGAGTCAGGATTGATAGGAAAGAGCTACGTGTGGCTTGATCCCTTAGTAGGGTACGTAGGCAGCCTGGGATAGCGCCTAGGTGCAGCCACGACTTAGACACCACTTAGGTGGTTTTATCGTGTATGATGCGGACCTCGTGGTTGGTCCCGAAACTTGGTTGAATTGAGGCTTGTCCGGTGGACTGAGTAAGTGAAGGTGGGTATGGATGGATTTTGAATTGGTTATGTGCATGTGTGATGCATTAAGTTATTTTGAAAACTGTGTGGGCAATCTGCTAGAATCATTTGAAGGCCGGAGGCCATCTATGTAAACTGCATGAGATTATATTGTGCGTGCTGCTGGTTGGGTTATAAAATGAGTTTTATGCAGGTGGAACTTTTGGGGAATATTCAATTTACAGGGGAGACTCTGCCGAATTTTCGGCAGAAAGTCTCGTGCCCTTAATCCTCTATGGTGAACGAGGACGTAGATTTAAGGAGTAAACCCGGCGTGGGTGTGATGCCGGGGTCTCCGCAGGATTCGTCTCGGGTTCCGGGAAATTCGGGACGGGTCCTGTCAATTGCTCATATTCCTAAATAGATCTAGGTGCTTCTTGAGCTTAGTTGTGTTTCCTTTGTAAGAATCTTTTTCTACTTAGTAGAGTGCCTGGTCGGTTGATGACTCCTAGTTTTTCCCAATGATGGGTTTTTGGGTGAACAAAATCTGTTTTGCATATCTGTAATTTTTCTGGGTTTGTGTTCTTGGTGGTTGACTAGTCATCTTTATATATTGTTTGATGTTTATATGATGATTTCACACACTTTCACCATAGTTGTTGCTAGTACAGGAGATGCCTAGATTGACGGGTCCTTCTGAGTGCCTAGGTTGTCACTAGTAATCTTCTAGGGTTGCAGGTACTTTGTGGCATGCTCTGTGTGTTCTCTTGATTGTGGTTGTTCATGACTAGCAGTTGACTAGTCATATGTGTATTTGGTCAAGGTTTAAAGTGTGTGAAGATTGCTGTGTTGTTGTGTCTTGTTTGTGTGATTAAATTTACCCCTCGTCACCTAAGTACCAATTTCAAAAGTGCTTTCATAGACTTCCATTATGATAATGGCATATACTGTAAATTCCTTAAAAATTATGGACATACTAATTGCTTACTTGGTTAGACTTGACTGCAATTGAAAAGAGAGAACATGTGGACTGCATTGATTACATCTTGATGAAAATAGACCTATATCTAAGAAGTCCTTTTTCTTTTTAGTACAAGCGATTGGGGAAGTGGGTTTACACAAATATTCATTGGCAACATGGGGGTTTCGAACCTCTGCCCATATGAGTGGAGGTGAAAGAGCTCAACCAACTTAGCTATACCCTACCAATAATGCATAGTTAAGTCAACAAGAAGTCCACCACTATGTTTTCTTATGTACCCCATGGAAATAAATAGTGATCGTCCAATTGAAATTCATTTGGCATAGAAAACGGATCCAATACAATTAAGTCTACCGCAAGTCTACCACCATCACCATGCTTATTTCAGATAGGCACTCACGCACCAGCTTTTCGAATGAAAATTTCCATGTAAACAGATTCAACAGAAAATAGAAACTTTAGTACAAAAGGACGTCGTACTTGTCAATTTATGGGAATTTTCTTCCCACCTTGGAAAAGTAGTGCAGGTTCAAATCCATTTCTGATCTATATATTGTTTTATAATTAGTCTCCCTCCTTTGTAGGCTCTATATCTTACTAAGAAGTAGTCAAGGTAGCTCTCAGTGAAAAATAAAATCATACGATAATAGTTGCATTAATCATCAAAAATATTGTTTACATCTGTTGTTAATGAGAACAGCCAAAAAGGTGGCCATTCAGCCCACTCACATAACACCGCTGAATTTACTTGCATGGGATGATACCAAATGAGGGGAGGAGATTTTTGATACATAAACTACCAAATAAGGGTATTATTAGGGTTTGAACATGAGGTCACTAGTTTACAAGGTCAATGCCATTTTTCCGTTGACACAATTGTGAAACAATATAACCACTTGTTATGTTCTTTATGTAGATGATTGGTTAATTGGATTCTTATTGATTTGAATGTATGGTTAATTGTATAGTATAACAATCTTTAAGAATAAACCAAAGTTAGAGCAGACTTATAACTTGTTGTCCCTAGCTAGTGCTGGGCACTTGAAAACGATTATTTTGAGCAGAAAATTAAGCATGGAAGTTTTCGCTGTAATAATGGGTGATGTAATAGCTAATAATTACCAGCTTGGTGACCAAGACGGTGCCGTGGCCGCGGGCTTCGGGGGTTGGATCTGGTGTTGCAGTTCGGTTGTGTCCTTGACAGATTTGGAGCTTGGGCCTCATCAGATATGTGTCGCAGAGAGAGAGGGAGAGAGAGAGAGAGGATGCATAGACGACCTATCCCAGCCCAACCATCAGCATTTAACGCCTCCTCTGATGGTCTGATTAACGGAGAATCTAATTTGTAATTTTTCCGTTAGTTCAAATATCTACGTGCAATATTTTCAAAAATTAGTTAGTTTTGTATAGTTATACCATCAGTCTATACAATAATTACTGTCTTTTTATTTTTCCAAGGGACCTAATATTCTCAAAGAGAGCCTGTGCCTTTAGCTATGTTATACACAGACAACAGCTTTGTTTTCATCGCACATGGATGTGCAACTATATCTATAGCCTATGCATGCTCAGAGGCAACCTCCAGAGGCAAATCCAAGCTTCCCTTTAGCAACGTCATACACCACCTCCAATTTCAGCTGCTGAACATTCCCAAATACGGCAATGTCACTGTCATTCTCATTTGCACTAAAAGCCAAACAAGCTTGGGAAGCAGTCACCGGATATATTATGCCAGTACCATCCAAATCCAACGTCAATCCACCCTTAAAAGAAATTGCTATTTTCGGAATATTAACTGTCCCATAACTACTAAAGTCATAGCATGTATCCAATATTGAAAATGCCGGAGCTCTCGGGTAGCTTTTCATCCCTTGCTGAAATGCATGCCGCAAAGCGCTGTACGCCTGTGGTGGCAGCCGTGTTATGACCGTACCCGAGTCAATTATTGTCCCGGAAGTTTTAAAAACTGAAGTTGAAATGGGTAACTTACGTCCGCCCACAGTTATACCAACCAGGTTAATGCCATATAACGATGAGTACTCCTTTTGTGGGAGGGTGGCGAGCGGCGTGTACTTCACTCCCTTGGAAGCTCGGCGGCTTTTCTCTTTGCCAAAGCTAAGGAAACCGGTGGAGCTTGAGGTGGAGGGTAGACAATAGGAGAAAAAGCGGCCGTATTTGGCCGCAGTTTGTTCCACAAAGGAAATACTGTCGCGACCAAGGCCAAGCAACCCCGCAGAGCCACGAAAGAGGCCTTGGTTGTTTTCGCCGCAGCCAAAGAGGAACCCGTTGAACACATCCGTCGAAGTTAAAGTAATGGTTTCTTTGGCGAAGAATCCGGCGGAGATGGAGCCGTCTCCGTATGCTGCGGCGTATACGCATGTGGATGTTGCACAACTGGGTGCACAGCCCGTACCAGATTTGAGTTTAGAGCACTCCATAGAAGTGCAAGACACGTTAGCATATGAACTGGAGACTGAAGGGTCAAAGATGGGGTCCACTTGTTTGTAGCAAGGCCTAACGCAGGGCCGACATTGAGTCCAAGTGAGGTCGCTTCCTGTGTCAAATGTGACTGAAAGTTGTTTCTTAGGTGTGCCTAGGCCCACCGTCACAATGTAGTTGCCCCCACCCACTGTACTCCCGGACAAGGCCGGGACAGTGACGCCGTCCCACTGTCTTTGGCCACGGCGGTCAATTGCTTTCTTGGGATTACGCCGAGAGTGGATTGAATTCACTCGGGCTTGGTCTTGCTCGAGGATTTCAGTGTGAGTGGGAGCATTTTCTTTGTGTGATTGGTAGAAGTGGGAGCAAGGGCCATGCTTGTGTACCACTTTAAGTACTGATGCCTTCTTGTCATGACCTGAATTGAAATAGGTATATTAGTGTACCTACAAATGTAAGTACACCTATGTACTTTGTACCTACCTATGTATTAATACAAAAAACTGTGTCTAAGCTAATCAAAATACCAAAATCAGAATTAATATATGTTACGTACCAAACTTTAATGAGAAGAAAAAAAACCTTCTTACGAACGGATATCAATCTAATCTATATAATTGAAAGAAACATACCACACCAACTCAAGAAACGACAACATACACATAGAGAGAAAGTCACACGAATGGCCAAGTATTTGTGTCCAAATTTATATAAGCACACTGTTGGTGCTCCTTCATGAATAATTCCAATACAAACTCTATATATGAACAAAATTATCTATGCCTATTGAACTTTTTGTTAGTAGTGTGGATGTAAGAGTTATGCGATCAACCTTCGGTGGAGGGGCTGCAAGTGGTTGCTGGTAGCAGAGACTTGACTTGAACTGTATGACTATATTCAAGACCAAGGTGGCTTTTTACATCTCTTTCTTCCAAGGTAAAGCATGTCTCCAAAGAGCAGAGAATTAGGCAGACAAGTACAAGGAAACGAATGAAATACCAGAGGAAGGAGGAGCTAGAAATATTGGGAGTTTCCATGACTGAAATTAAGCCTTCTCTCAAAATTAAGTTAATTCATGAATTAAGCATACTCTTAGCTTTATAAGGTAATTGGAGATAGCCTTCAGGTTGTCTAACGTCACCCATTATAGCGCAGTGGGGACAGTGAGAAATTTCGATGCTGTTTCTGCTCAAAAGTATTAGGTCTCAAGTTCAATTGATTGTACGCCTATGCACCCACCCAATCCCACCAAGCTCACAATACACTAGTCTAGTCAGTAATAATGAACGTACTCAACAAGTTTTTCGTTCTTTAAGAACATGATATCGTGTTAGATTGTTTGGCAACAACATGATACATTCCCACTTCGTACTGTTTTGAATATAGGATCTCATTGCGAATTCTAATTAAGCATTGAATGACAAATATAATATTATAGGCTTCTTCGTGTGTGACTTCTTCTTTTTTCCTCCTTTCAGACAACAGCGCGACGCCGATTCTCACCCATTCACAATAAATTTTAGGTTTCATGATCTAAATTTTTAACCTGGTATTAGAGCAGTAATTCATTTGCCAGATCCAACCACCACATATGCTCCCCTTAATATGCATTGACTAACATATTTGGTTCAGTCTTTACCGTATGTTAAGTGGGCATAATGAGAATGTATAATTTACATTCTTGGTAGCAAGTAATTAGCAGATAATTTTTAGTTTAGAGCATCTACAGTGGGAGAGTGTATATGGGGGTGTATGTTAAATATACACCCCGAGTCACCGAAATCGTCTCCAATGGGGAGATGTAAATGGATGTAAATATACATCACCACCATGGGGATATAAAATAAAATGTATATTTACATCTATTTTTAAATCTCTTGCACGTGGGACCCACCCGAGAAAAGAAGAGGAAAAGTGGAGAAAAGTCATCATAAAAGAGTGGGACCCGTTGCTACAATAATCGCTGGAAAAAAATTCACATGCGGAGCAGTTTTGGGAATTTTTGGATGAAATCATATATTCTCCGAATTTAAATATTTTTAGGTCTATTTGTTTGAAAAAATAAAATTAACCTAATACAAAAAAAAATTAATTTGATAAAGTAAACACAAAATACAAATTTAGCACAAAAACGAATTAAGACAATCAAATCAATTATACATCTTTAGATTTACATCGTTTCCCATTGGAGCAAAAAACATATTTACACCCCCCGGATGTGTAAAGGGGATGTAAAAGTGGCTTTACACCCCAGAAAATACACCTCCCCACTGTGGATGCTCTTAGTGATACTTATCTTTTGAAAGTTGGACAAAGTTCCAACTTTGAATCAACATCCCCACTAACGAAAACAAAGAGCATATATAATTACTATTTCATTGAGTTTTATAGAATGAAGTAAAATCCAAGTGAAAATCTTAATTTTGTCGTGCTAGTTTTTTTTTCTTAAAAATGGAGCCTAAAAAAAGGAGACTGGTTAGAGAATTATATATAAATCACAAATGGACTTGACCCTACACCACTTGTCCAAGGTTTAATATATGTTTAACAAGCACTAAGACGTTCTTTGAGTAATGCGCTTATGCCAGCTTCCTCTTGTACTAGAAGTTTTCTATTTTCTGTGGAATTTGCCGTTTGACCAGAAACATATTGCCATTCAAAAATCAAGTGCTTCAGTGCGTCTGTGACTTTATAAGCATGGTGGTAAATTTAGCGTTGGTTTGTGAGTGATTTTAGATAGACTATAATTATTTTTGGAAGCCTGTATTACTTGGACTTAAATCCACATTTGTTGATCACATTGCTAACTATTGAATTATAAGGAACTTTTAGTCAGTACGTTTATCTAGTGTTCTAATTTGTTGTATTTTTTTTTCTTTTAATCTTTTGAAGTGTTGTCACCCAGGACTACAAGTAATAAACTAAACATTTTTTTTTTTTTGGTAAAAAAACTTGAGTTTTTCTATTTAAACTCCACACTTTTCTTTGTTCACCCCAATACTTAAAATCATTAAGCTCTTAAGTTTTATTATTGTGTAAAAAGACAAAAAAAAAGGTCATCCAACTTAATACTTAACCCTAGTACATCTATACACACACCCCACCACTCTTCATATTAAATTTTAAAAAAAAACACAAACTCATTTGCACCCTATTGCTAGATTACTCATCTTTCAATCTAAGAAACCTATTACACTCTCATCTTCTCTTTACAAACTCTAAATTGGGATTGTGAGAGTAATCATGTCTAGAAAGGGAGGGAGTGGATATGACCAATTCCCCTAGCTTTGCTTTCCTTCCTCACCTCTCTCCTTCTCTTTCTTTTATTAACAGATTTCCTCCACGCCCATGGCCCAACACTTCTGCTTGCTGTTTTTATTTATCTCCTAAATTGACATAATAATGCCCTCAATAATATAAACGTAGTGTTTACTGCATCCATGTACAACATATATGTAATAAGAAAATATACATCAAAATACCATGTGCCGGATCCGTTTTCCAGAGCAAAACAAAATTATTGATGAAGTGGAGTCAAGCAAATCATGCTGTTCGGAACATAAGATGTTGTGTTTGTCTTCATCAAAACTTGGAAAGTGCTCAGGTAAAGTGGAGTCAAGCAAATCAAATATCACCCTCCACTGATTTTGCAATGGTGATGATCCCAAAAAGTTGTAAAGCAGTACATCCTACAAGAACGAACAAACCAAATATATATATTTCAATCACATCGACAATATCAGCTGTACATAGTTCTGCATAATTTAATAAATTTGCAACAAATCTCTTTTCAATGTCTGATGTGAACCTTACAATAATAATCGTTTGAAGACAAAGCCAAAAAGATTTCCAGAAAGATAAAGAAAAACAATTGGAATAGTCTTGTAGTGGCAGGAGAATTATTGTGGATCACAACACAAATATATGAAAATCCTCAATGGTAATATATATGTTTTATAGAATTAAACAAACTAAATAAGTAAATGTTGTAATGACCTGAAATTCAAGGCCCTTGCTCTCCAATATAGTAAGAACAAGAGCTCGCTTTGCAACTTGATTGGAAATTTCGTTCCGAGCATGCTTATCACGTACCAAAATAACCTGCTCCGCTCCAAAGCCAACTATATTTCCATGAAAAGTATCACTACTTTCAAAAATCTTCATGATTATATTCTCATTTTTTACAGGTTCAAGCAAAACTGGAGCTTCCCCACATATTGGACTGGTTTCAGGTTTCAATTTATCAATAGATTGGGGGAAGAAATGGTAAAGTAGATCAATTATGCTCTGTGATAACTTCAGTATACCATCATGCATACGGAAGTTTTGAGACAAATGAAACATTTTTGAGATTTGTCCTTTGTCTTCTCTTTCTTCGTGTTTATCTCTTTTTGATTCCAGTACGAATTCCTTGTAGAACATGTGTCGTATATCTTGGAATCTAAAATCAATACCCCTTGCAATTGCCTGTGCAGTATCACCAGAAAAAACAAAACCCTCTTCAACATTACTGCAAACGTGTTTGAAGAGTCTAATCTGATTGACTGTTAGATCCTGAACCTCATCAATATATACAAAATCCATTTCATGACCCTTGTACTTTTCACGTCTGAGTCGACGGTGAATATCATTAACAAAATCAGTGACATCAAATTCAACATTTTTCTTTTTCTTTTTTTCATAAACCAGAAATATATCATATATCATCTCCCTCTTCTCCTTGCTCAGATTTGACGCCCGGCCCTCTGAACGTTGGACATAATCTCCTCGACTGAGTTTTCCATCACCTGCTTCTGTGACTCCCAGGCCGCCTTTGATATGAGAGATAATCTCTGTAAATACTTTAGAAGGATCAAGCTTCTTTGTTAGCTGTATATTAAAATGAGGCCAATAAGAAGTGCTGAACCTCGCAAGATTGACCTCCTTTTGTCTTAGAACCGTCTGCAGCGCAACTGATCTTGAACTTGGCCGAGGTTCTGAGGTGTCAAGGAATCTTTCAAAGAATGAGTTACCTAGGGTTCCATCAAGCATCATCAAGAACTTATGGAATGTTATGAAAAGAGGATAACAGTTGGGCGGAATATCAAGAAAAGAATCTGGGATATTGTTGAACTGGGCTTCTTCATCCTCAAAATCAATGCTATCAGTCGAACTGCATTCACCTGAATGGTTTCCCCCAGAAGAAAAACTGAGGACATACAAGTTATGTTAATATCAATATATACAATTATTCATCTTCAAGTGGCACATAAGAAGTATGACAATTAAAGAGCAACATCAAGACCAAGAAAGAAGATGCAAACTTTAACCTAGATGACCAAGAAGCATGGTATTATAGTACACATACATGCATGAACAGTTAGTTTGAAGCTTCCATAATTTGTCCTCAGAGACAGAAAATACTAATGATATAATAAATCATTATAATGACTAGTTTTTTTCAAACGATTTTCCTTATATATAGCTCAAACATTTACTTACTAATTACAAATAGAACTTTCCTTATATATACAGGTACTATACTATATTATTATACACGTAGATAATAGGAAATAAATGGAAAATATATATTTATGATGGAACAGAAAGCAGCAATCTTTGCATCTAGCAGTGCACGTCATTCAGAAAAATATTTTTTTCTAAACAGGTAATGTAAGAAGCAGCTAACATCTATTTGTCGAACAATCCTCGCACCTTTTCAAGTGTAAAACATGTTGCTTGACGGCAAAACAGAGTTTTGCACTCACTGTCACCAAAAGCTGGCGCAAGACACACATATTAGCACCAGTAGGACTCTGCTCAACCTTGTTATTATTCGGAAAAACATGCGAGAGTGCATTCTCAACACCATAGAATCCTTCCTCTGCAATACGTTGCTGCTGTTCTTTCTGACATAATTTCATTGTAAGAACTGTTGTCTTCCCGGTGCCTGAGCGTCCCAGTATAAATGTACTTCTATTATAACGGACGATCTCCATTTCTTGATCTGTAAGTTGAAAGGGGAGATCCAGTTCTCTACCTTCACTGTCAGATAGCAAGAAGTTTGCCACTCCAGATGATAAGGAGTAGAATTTCATCAGTAACAAACTCTCACTAACATTTGATTTCTCAACATAACTTCTATCTGCTGAAGAGTCACCAAGTAAATAACTTGGGGTTTTTTTGGTGATGCTTAAATCTTCAAACCGGGCAACATCCAGAGCGGGGGGCCAGCTGGCCGGAATTTCCAAATCACTGCTCATGAAAGACAAACCAGCAATAGTCTACTTAAAAAGCAAAATTTGAAGATGAAACATTTGTATCTTTATATGATTCCAAACAGGAAACACAGTATAATTTCAGGCAAGATCAATTCAGAAATACTAGGATGACAAACAACATACCCGTCCAGACATTTCTTTCTGCAGAGACTGATAAAACCATCTGTGTATGTTTTAAATATACAGTCTAATTGATCAACCAATTTCTGGACGTTCAACAGATCAGGCAATATATCCCAGATCTTCAACACTTGCACGTATCTCCTATCTTTTTCAATGTCAGTAGTGCAAACAATATATATACCTTCGACCTTAAATTTCTTCCAGATCATTGAAGATCTTTTACAATTCTTTTCTACATTTCTTTTATTGGGTCTCCATCCACTCGAAAGCTTAAGCAGAAGAAACAGCAATGACATCTTCACTCGGAATGACTTCAGTTTTTTGAATGATTTCAAAAAGTTGTCACTGAAAAGGACCTAGGAAAATTCAGAGGTTGAATATTTATAAGTGTCATCGCAAATGTTTGGAAAATAAGAGGAGAAAAAAGAAAGAGGATTAAAAACATAAATCTGAGAAAACAAAATTGTACCTTCCATCTAGCACTTTTGTTATTGTCGATTGCTTTCCATATTTTGATGTTAGGAGTTATATTGATTAAGAAAACCATAAGGAGAGATGGCTGAATGCCATTGGAGACTTGAAGCTCTTTCGATGCTTTAACTTTAAAAGAACGATTGGACACTTCAGTGACTATCAGAAATGCCCATGATTTCTTTGACTCCTGTATATCTGAAATACTTTCGGGTTTAGCATCTGACAGTAAAAAAACATGTCCAGGCTGAGTTTTATATGTTTCCTTGCAGGAATCACTGGACATCTTTCTCCAGTAATCAACCTCGACATCATATAGCTTCTTTCCATATGGCTTCGATTCTTCTATAGCAGTTACTTCACGGAATGGTGCTCTGTCCAGAGTTTCCATACTAGAATGTAACTGAGCTCGAGTTTCGTCTAGTAATGGATATGAAAAAGACCCAAAATAATTCTGAACCGAATGCAATGATTCAGTGACAAATCAAATAATAAATGTCAGTCCTTAAGTAGAAGCAAGAGTGCTAGCAGCCACATGATAATGTCTCAAATGAAATATTTTGTACACAGGCTCATAAAATTTAAAACACAGAAGAAGATTATCATGTGTAATTCAGAGCATGATGTTTTCAGAAGCATGCATACTTTATATTCAAATCAACCTTATCAATGAACAAATGCATAAAGAATTCCTTGCAAAATTTAAGTAGTAATTGGTTCCGATTTATACATAGTTAATAATTTCTCTTTCAGAGTCAAGAACCACTGAAGAATTAAAGTAGGCTACATGAGCAATTAGACTAATGAACTCCTACTTAATGAATTGTTGATGAAACAAAACAAAGAGAAAGACGACAATTTGGGAGATTATAGAGCAAGTGAATACCTTGTGCTTGTAAAGATTGTCGTCAACGATATCTTCAAGAGACCAAGAAAGCAAAATGTCGGAGAAGCTATCACTCTCAGAACTTTCCATCATGTACTCCTCACACTGCATATACTTCGATCAAACATATTATATATCTATTACAATACAACGATATATGTGATGTAACTTCTACTCTCTTTTTTTTTTTAACTTTTTTTTCTTTCGTAGATCTTCTTTTAAAACTGGTTCATTACATGCATGTAAAGATTAAACTCATGCATGTCAGATCAGAAAGAGTACTGGGTAAGCAGAAAATAAAAATAAAAACAAAAATCAGAGAAAATGTGTCTTACATGAATCAAGAACGATAATCTGATGCAGCTTCTTTTTCTTTTCTTTTTTTGCCTTGAAAAAACTTTGTTTTCTTTTGTTTGGTTCTTTTCTTTTTCCTTCAGCTTCTTCAATTGTTGTTTAAGTTTTTGTTAATTGGAATTATTAATTAGAAGTGCTCAGCCTTGGTGAACGTGAAGAAGTGGAAAAGTTGGATGAGAAAAGTCTGACAAAATACGTGGAGAAGTTGAAGGGGTTTTAGTTTTTCCATGCGACTCCTGTTCTTCCACTTTTTATGCTATGCTGCAGCATCAGTTCGGTATGGGATTTAATTTCCAAATTTGAAGATTATAGGTCTCGGATACTCTCCTCGCGTGAACACAAAAATCTTGTCCGTTCAAATTCATCATGCGGCTCTCAATTTATTGAGTAGAGGACATTTGAATTTGGGGTTTCCTTTTTCTTTTTTAATACCGGCGATAGTCGAAATTATCAAGGTGCTATTGTGTTCGAACTTGAGATCATTGATTTGCAAATCAATACCCTTTTTCCCATAATTACAGGTGTCAAACCCGGCACATTTAACCAATTTAATAAATGAACAACGGGCAGAGCCCGTCTATTTATGAAAATCATTAAGTCCATCCAAAAACCACAGCCCTAGTCCATATGTGACTGGATCAAGCTTGGGTAGGGTCACTAAGGCCATCTCCAACCCTTAGACTCAAACCCAAAATATCCCTCCAAACCTCTCTCAACCCAAAAAAATGAAGGACTCAAAATTTGAGAAAACCCAAATATGGGTCCAAGTATTGCCCAGACCCAAATTTTTTTGTGGAGCTCACTTTCATGTCAAACAGCCTCATGTGCAAAGATTCCTTCCGTGGGCCCCACCTTTTTTTTTGGTTGCTGCCATCTTGTCTTCCACAAGCGCCACTTGTCAAAGCCCCATTGAGTTGCCATTGAATCTGTTTTTTTTATATATATACATATAACTTAAATCAAAGATGGGGATTAAATTTAAGCTATTTTAACGGTAAAAAAAAAAAAATCTAATGGCTGAAATTTAAATCCAACAGTCAAAATAATATTTTAAATTAATCTAAATTAGATCCAACCCCAAAACTCACTCCAAACTCTATAAATACCCATTCATTTCTCAAATAATTTACCAAAAACATTTTATCTATTTCTCAATTTATTTTTCATTTGTCAATCTCATAAATCTCCTTTCATTCTTGTTGAAGATGTCCACAAAATCTCCTTTCATTCTTCTTTTAGAATTATGTTGTGTGTTTTCTTTTGGAACAAAATTATATTTGCGGAATTTTAATTTTTTTAGGTCAAATTGTTCAAAAAATTTAATTATGAAGTTATTTAAAAGATTGAATGAAGAAAAGTTATCCATTAAAAAAAAATTAGACTTAAACCATTCTTAAACAATTTAATAAAGTTGCGAACCAAAATTTGAGTCCGTAGGATTGGGAGAAAAAACAATTTGAGTCCGGGCAAAACCCAAATAGTCACTTTTTGGAGGGGGGAATTTGGATTTAGCCCCTCATGGATTGGAGAAGGCCTAACTAGGCCAAATTTCGCCATGAAAGCTTTTGTCGTCAACTTCGTCACAAAAGACTCGTCGAGAAGGTCTATCGACAAAACAGTGACTTCGCTTGGAAAGATGAACCCTTAACCCGCAAAATGTTTGACCTTACCTAACAACCAACACAACTGCTATGAGATTTTGCGTAATGCAATCCTTGGATAAAGTTAAAAAAAATTCAACAAAACTATATATCTATTAATATATAAACAATCTAATTGTAGAATCGAAGTGAAGCAGCTACTCTATTACACTCGAACTTCCTCAATCAAATTAAAACACGAGTCGTTGCAGTCCATACTCAAGCTTAATTGATTGTACCACTTGAAAATGATGTGAACCATAGACGTGCATAATATATGCAGAACCATTTGATGGAAAACGTCTGATATACTGACTTGAAATCATGGCACCTGTTGGAGAACAATCTAAATAAGAACTCTAATAATATATATGATAACAGAATTTAATTACAACTAAACCATATCAATCGAATTGTAAAATAAATCCAACTGAAATTCAACAATACGATAAAACAATATGTAAATAAGTAGGGGAAGTGAACTGATTGATAGAGGCTTGCAGATGCAATGTTCACATACAGAATTTCACCCCTACACTCATACCTTGTAATTCATTAGGCATTTGTCCCCATGATACAACTATCAATAAAAAAATATCCAAAACTTGGATTTTGAACTCCGGCGAAATATGTTTATTTTTCTCTCTCAATACAGTGACTGATTTTGTAGGTGATTAATTCAATGCCTATTTATGTATTCGAGTTGATTATTTAAAGACATTCATATAACCTTGGCTAAAAGTCACTTTTGGTCCCTATAATTTGTACTTCAACCACTTTTGACCCTATAGTTTCAATTCTGTCAATTTTGACCCTATAGTTTCATATTTGTAGCAATTTAAAGACAAATTAGTATTCCTGTCAATTTCTTCAATGGTGTAAGGGGCAATTTCTTCAATCCAAAATCCTTGGGCATAAAAGCTCATATGAAACTCCCCTAATTTCATATTAGGGCTTGAAATTGGTCATTGGGTTTAGGGTTCTTCAAAAAGTGGGATTAGTGGTTGAATTTCGAGCCTTAATATGAAATGGGGAGAATTTCAAACAAGCTTTTACGCTCAAGGGTTTTGGATTGACCAAATTGCCCCTTGCATTGTTAAAGAAATTGACAAGAATACTAACATGTCCTTGAATTGCTACAAATATGAAACTACAATGGCAAAATTGATAGAATTGAAACTACACGGTCAAAAGTAGTTGAAGTACCAAACTAAAGGAACCAAAAGTGACTTTTGCCCTATAAGCTTTATGAATAGTTGCAACTGCCGTAAAAAGATATACAAATATGATTTTTGAAATTCTAAAAAGGAATTCGAATTTAACCAACAATACCTACCATTTTTAGAAGACAAATGTTTAAATTCCTCATTTGAAGTTACCTATCCCAACAAATTCTTATATATATATATATATATATCTATATCTATATATATAAAGCAAAAGGTAGAGAATGGTGAAACATTCAAAATACCATAAAATGTCATTGGTTAATTCAAACATTAAGAATTAAAATTATTAATTAAATGAGAATAATATGGTAAATTCACATTTTTTTCATATTAAAAAAAATTAAAGTTAAAAACAAAATCAGATAATAACTCCTACTTTTATGGAACATAACTACCCATATTATTTTTTCTTAATTCAAAAAATAAAATAAAACCAATTGGCACATGCGTGAGCGTGTGCCAAAAGGCTAGTATATATAAAGCAAAAAATAGAGAATGGTGAAACATTCAAAATACCAGAAAATGTCCTTGGTTAATTCAAACATTAAGAATTAAAATTATTAATTAAATGAGAATAACATGGTAAATTCACTTTTTTTCACATTAAAAAAATTAAAATTAAAAACAAAATCAAATAATATGTCCTACTTTTATGGAACATAATTACCCATATTATCTTTTCTTAATTCTAAAAATAAAGCCTCGTAAATACAAACGTGGGTTAAGTCGGTTGATCAGAGTAGTGAATTCGCCCAATTGCACCCAAGGCCGAAATCTTGATTACATTTGATTAAATTAATTAATTATATAATGGGCCATGCCCGAGCCAACTCAAGCCCATTTCAACTTAACATTGTTGTGCTCAACCAATGTGGGACTAAGGAAAACCTTAGTTTTCTATTCAAACTTGAACAACACCTACCATTTTATAAAATCTAAACCAATTAGTGTGCCACCAATATGCAGAGTATTCAGGTCATAGTGCAATCAAACCCAATAACCAGCCAACAAATTTCAAGTGATCAAATCCTAAATCAAGTCTAGAATCCACGGTTGCACCTATTGCCTAAATTAAGTGCAAATGCCTTTCTTATTGCCTTTCATGCCTAAGCTTTCAACGAGAGACAGAGAGTACATTCAAATGGATGCATTTGCATTTTCCAAATACATAAAAATGTTATAAAGTGGCCTCTTTAAGAACAAAACTCAACATTTTGGATGAAGACAACCTCGTCCAAATGTCAAAGAATCAGAATTACCATACCATTGACATGTAAATCATGGGCTAAGTCAGTTGACCAGAGTAGTGAGTTCGCTCCCTTTTTTAAATGAAAACCAAAACAAAATATACCCCGTTCTAGTTAATGGTTTCTTTTTATAGAAAATTTGGCATAAGTACAATTATGGTGAGAGATGTTGGGTGCAATCCACATAGAAGTTGTTTATCTTTTTTGATTAAAAGTGATAGTAATTTTATTGATAACGTAACATAGAAAAAAAAAGTACAGAGTAGCCGCAATGCCTAATATGAGTACAATATCTCCAATGACCAAACACAAAAATAAATTGGTTTGATCTAGAGAGAATTACACATGCCAAAAAAATCTAAAACATCCAATTCGGCAGACTAAAGCACATGTACTCAGATCTACAATACAGATCCACCGCGCAACAGCAGTAACGACAAATCTGCATCAAAAAGTCGAACACTAAATACAAACATTAGTAAACTCCTATTGAGTTTCTGAGAATTATTAGACTAAAATACACACAGAAACAAGGACACCGCACCACATCCTCTCTAGCAAACCAAAGAGACTCGTAGCACCAACATGGCTAAACCTCTTATTTTGCACAAGCAAAACCCGATCCCACACAAACCAGCAACAATCACTTTTCCAACTCCAAACACTGAGCTGGAGCAAAATCCATGTGAGTGGACCAAAAGATGCAACAAAATCATGGCATCTACAGTGGATTGTAGTACTTGCTTCAAAAACACAACGAAAACCAAAGAAAAAAGCTAGGTCAACAACACCACACCACTGCCAACCTAGCGACAACAAGACACATCTAAGAATAACAAAAGTCACCAAGGACCTACAACAACAAATAAACAAACAAAAGACAAGATCCAAATATATCTAGGCAAGAGGACCCAAAGCCCAAACGAATCTGGGGAGAGAAGAGGAGAGGGGGAAAAAAACTAGGAAATGAGAAAGGGAGATGAGGAGAGAAAGATGGAAGATAGGGAAGCCACCCGCCGCCAGAGGGGGGGCGGCGACTGCAGTACAAGCTCACAGTTTCTCCTTCAGAGAGAGTTTAGGGTTTCAAGTTGATGTTCTAAAAAGGCAATCAAAGTTTTTGTTTATCTAAGTCCTTTGACTATTGCATTTTTTCATTTATTGATGTTTACGGTTTTTTTAAATTATTTTGTTATTTCAATTATGCCCCTAAAACATGAATATGGTAAATTATGAATTTATAAAACTGGTAAGTTATTGACATTAATTATCATATTTTATTTGAATTTAATTGCATATCTATTTATTTACAAATGGAAAATGCGCAAATTTATCAAATGTACGTGGAGACATGATTTATGATATGTGTCTGGTACAAATTTGTAGGTGGACACGTGATTTTGGCATAGTGAAATAACACAAAACTATATCCAAAATCGTAAAGATGCCTCTTTCCGAGGTATACCAACCTTAAAATTTGTAATCGAAATTCATGGAAACTTCATACCTTAACAATAGGTAAGAGCATCCACAATTGGCTCCCTAAACCACCTCTTTAGACAAATTTTAGGGAGAAATCGTAAAAATGCAAGTCCAACCACGCTCCCTATCCACCTCCTAAAATATGGAGTCCTCTAGGAGCTCCTAAATCTGAGGAGAGAAAAAGGACTCCTAGTGGCTCCCTATAATTTAATGCTGCTTTATTTAATGAGTATTTCAAACCTGTATTTAATGTTAACTATTTTTTATTTTACTTTTTAATAGAGATGGACCAATCAAAAAAGAGTTATAGTATTTATGACTCTCCAAATTAGGGAGTATGGTTGGAGGTAAAATTTTTTAGAAAGCTCCTAAAATAGCTTTATTATATTCTTAGCCAAATTTTAGCTAAAAAATAGAGAGCATCATTGTGGATGCTCTAAGGTACCTATGTATACACCTCTTGTGCAAGTAATTAAACCCATAATAAACCTCTAGTCCATGTAATTAAATCCATAATTACCTCTAGTCTAGGTAATTAAACCCAAAAGCCAACTCTTGTCCACATAGTTATACCCATAAATTGCCTCTAGTCTAGATAATTAAACTCATATATAATACTTTGGTATGGATCTTTAAACTCATAATTAAAGTAAAAAAGTACATACCTATCTAAAAGATTACAGAAAAAAGAAAAAGAAACTCACACCTCCACAACTCACACTTGAGTATATTGAGATAAAACTCCATAAAAGCTGGTTTGGAAAATCCAAGAAAAAAACTATTACCTGGAAGGCAGGTGTGTGTGTGTATCAACTCCATAAAAAAAATTCTTAACAAAATTCAAGAAAAATAAGGAAACGCATTATATAAAATCAGACCCGGTCAAGATCCGAACAACAAGGAGCACTCAACTACTAGTCTAGTCTAGTAGTTATTTTATTTTTTTTTATTAGTTGCAATGCTAATAGTGAAGTAGTACCGTGAGGGAAGTGTGAAAAGAACCCCCATCAGGGAGTGAAATTGAACATGAAACCGTAAGCTCCCAAGCAGTGGGAGGAGCCCTGGGCTCTGACTATGTGCCTGTTGAAGAATGAGCCGGCAACTCATAGAAACGCTTTATATAAGGAAACACAAATATTAAATAAGGAAACGGTGAATTTTAGGGAAAGTGCTTTCATAGACTTCCATTATGATAATGGCATATACTGTAAATTCCTTAAAAATTATGGACATACTAATTGCTTACTTGGTTAGACTTGACTGCAATTGAAAAGGAATAATGCTACTCTTACCACATTTATATACCACATTCTCATACCACCTTATGTGGCAGTTGAGGTGGACAGCCACATCAATTAAAATGATTTAATATTTTCTTTTCTTTTATGGTTTATTCCAATATTTATTTTTCTAATTGCCTTAATTAAAATGCACTTCATTGATTTAATTGATGTGGCATATAAAATGGACATGCCACATCATGTGGTACAGAAATGTGGGATAAAAATGTGATAAGTGTAGCATTACTCATTGAAAAGAGAGAACATGTGGACTACATTGATTACATCTTGATGAAAATAGACCTATATTTAAGAAGTTCTTTTTCTTTTTAGTACAAGCGATTGGGGAAGTGGGTTTACACAAATATTCATTGGCAACATGGGGGTTTCGAACCTCTGCCCATATGAGTGGAGGTGAAAGAGCTCAACAAACTTAGCTATACCCTACCGATAGTGCATAGTTAAGTCAACAAGAAGTCCACCACTATGTTTTCTTATGTACCCCATGGAAATAAATAGTGATCATCCAATTGAAATTCATTTGGCATAGAAAACGGATCCAATACAATTAAGTCTACCGCAAGTCTACCACCATCACCATGCTTATTTCAGATAGGCACCCACGCACCAGCTTTTCGAATGAAAATTTCCATGTAAACAGATTCAACAGAAAATAGAAACTTTAGTACAAAAGGACGTCGTACTTGTCAATTTATGGGAATTTTCTTCCCACCTTGGAAAAGTAGTGCAGGTTCAAATCCATTTCTGATCTATATATTGTTTTCTAATTAGTCTCCCTCCTTTGTAGGCTCTATATCTTACTAAGAAGTAGTCAAGGTAGCTCTCAATGAAAAATAAAATCATACGATAATAGTTGCATTAATCATCAAAAATATTGTTTACATCTGTTGTTAATGAGAACAGCCAAAAAGGTGGCCATTCAGCCCACTCACATAACACCGCTGAATTTACTTGCATGGGATGATACCAAATGAGGGGAGGAGATTTTTGATACATAAACTACCAAAATAAGGGTATTATTAGGGTTTGAACCTGAGGTCACTAGTTTACAAGGTCAATGCCATTTTTCACTGGACTAAATTCCGTTGACACAATTGTCATTGTTGCTAGTCATGTTGCATGATTACTTGGATGGAGGAATATTTTCTTGTGAAACAATATAACCACTTGTTATGTTCTTTATGTAGATGATTGGTTAATTGGATTCTTATTGATTTGAATGTATGGTTAATTGGATTCTTACATAGTATAACAATCTTTAAGAATAAACCAAAGTTAGAGCAGACTCATAACTTGTTGTCCCTAGCTAGTGCTGGGCACTTGAAACGATTATTTTGAGCAGAAAATTAAGCATGGAAGTTTTCGCTGTAATAATGGGTGATGTAATAGCTAATAATTACCAGCTTGGTGACCAAGACGGTGCCGTGGCCGTGGGCTTCGGGGGTTGGATCTGGTATTGCAGTTCGGTTGTGTCCTTGACAGATTTGGAGCTTGGGCCTCATCAGATATGTGTCGCAGAGAGAGAGGGAGAGAGAGAGAGAGGATGCATAGACGACCTATCCCACCCAAACCATCAGCATTTAACGGTCTGATTAACGGAGAATCTAATTTGTACTTTTTCCGTGAGTTCAAATATCTACGTGCAATATTTTCAAAAATTAGGTAGTTTTGTATAGTTATAACATCAGTCTATACAATAATTACTGTCTTTTTATTTTTCCAAGGGACCTAATATTCTCAAAGAGAGCCTGTGCTTTAGCTACGTTATACACAGACAACAGCTTTGTTCCCAGTAAAGTACGTGCATATGTATATATTAGTTGATCATCGCTCAGAGGCAACCTCCAGAGGCAAATCCAAGCTTCCCTTTAGCAACGTCATACACCACCTCCAATTTCATCTGCTGAACATTCCCAAATACGGCAATGTCACTGTCATTCTTATTTGCACTAAAAGCCAAACAAGCTTGGGAAGCAGTCACCGGATATATTATGCCAGTACCATCCAAATCCAACGTCAATCCACCCATAAAAGAAAATGCTATTTTCGGAATATTAACTGTCTCATAACTACTAAAGTCATAGCATGTATCCAATATTGAAATTGCCGGAGCTCTCGGGTAGCTTTTCATCCCTTGCTGAAATACATCCCGCAAAGCGCTGTACGCCTGTGGTGGCAGCCGTGTTATGACCGTACCCGAGTCGATTATTGTCCCGGAAGTTTTAAAAACTGAAGTTGAAATGGGTAACTTACGTCCGCCCACAGTGATACCAACCAGGTTAATGCCATATAACGATGAGTACTCCTTTTGTGGGAGGGTGGCGAGCGGCGTGTACTTCACTCCCTTGGAAGCTCGGCGGCCTTTCTCTTTGCCAAAGCTAAGGAAACCGGTGGAGCTTGAGGTGGAGGGCAGACAATAGGAGAAAAAGCGGCCGTATTTGGCCGCAGTTTGTTCCACAAAGGAAATACTGTCGCGACCAAGGCCAAGCAACCCCGCAGAGCCACGAAAGAGGCCTTGGTTGATTTCGCCGCAGCCAAAGAGGAACCCGTTGAACACATCCGTCGAAGTTAAAGTAATGGTTTCTTTGGCGAAGAATCCGACGGAGATGGAGCCGTCTCCGTATGCTGCGGCGTATACGCATGTGGATGTTGCACAACTGGGTGCATAGCCCGTACCAGATTTGAGTTTAGAGCACTCCATAGATTTGCAAGACACGTTAGCATATGAACTGGAGACTGAAGGGTCAAAGATGGGGTCCACTTGTTTGTAGCAAGGCCTAACGCAGGGCCGACATTGAGTCCAAGTGAGGTGGCTTCCTGTGTCAAATGTGAGTGAAAGTTGTTTCTTAGGTGTGCCTAGGCCCACCGTCACAATGTAGTTGCCCGCACCCACTGTACTCCCGGACAAGGCCGGGACAGTGATGCCGTCCCACTGTCTTTGGCCACGGCGGTCAATTGCTTTCTTGGGATTACGCCGAGAGTGGATTGAATTCACTCGGGCTTGGTCTTGCTCGAGGATTTCAGTGTGAGTGGGAGCATTTTCTTTGTGTGATTGGTAGAAGTGGGAGCAAGGGCCATGCTTGTGTACCACTTTAAGTACTGATGCCTTCTTGTCATGACCTGAATTGAAATAGGTATATTAGTGTACCTACAAATGTAAATACACCTATGTACTTTGTACCTACCTATGTATTAATACAAAAAACTGTGTCTAAGCTAATCAAAATACCAAAATCAGAATTAATATATGTTACGTACCAAACTTTAATGAGAAGAAAAAAAACCTTCTTACGAACGGATAACAATTTAATCTATATAATGGAAAGAAACATACAACACCAACTCAAGAAACGACAACATACACATAGAGAGAAAGTCACACGAATGGCCAGGTATTTGTGTCGAAATTTATATAAGCACACTGTTGGTGTGCTCCTTCATGAATAATTCCAATACAAACTCTATATATGAACAAAATTATGTATGCCTATTGAACTTTTTGTTAGTAGTGTGGATGTAAGAGTTATGCGATCAACCTTCGGTGGAGGGGCTGCAAGTGGTTGCTGGTAGCAGAGACTTGACTTGAACTGTATGACTATATTCAAGACCAAGGTGGCTTTTTACATCTCTCTCTTCCAAGGTAAAGCATGTCTCCAAAGAGCAGAGAATTAGGCAGACAAGTACAAGGAAACGAATGAAATACCAGAGGAAGGAGGAGCTAGAAATATTGGGAGTTTCCATGACTGAAATTAAGCCTTCTCTCAAAATTAAGTTAATACATGAATTAAGCATACTCTTAGCTTTATAAGGTAATTGGAGATAGCCTTCAGGTTGTCTAACGTCACCCATTATAGCGCAGTGGGGACAGTGAGAAATTTCGATGCTGTTTCTGCTCAAAAGTATTAGGTCTCAAGTTCAATTGATTGTACGCCTATGCACCCACCCAATCCCACCAAGCTCACAATACACTAGTCTAGTCAGTAATAATGAACGTACTCAACAAGTTTTTCGTTCTTTAAGAACATGATATCGTGTTAGATTGTTTGGCAACAACATGATACATTCCCACTTCGTACTGTTTTGAATATAGGATCTCATTGCGAATTCTAATTAAGCATTGAATGACAAATATAATATTATAGGCTTCTTCGTGTGTGACTTCTTCTTTTTTCTAACTTTCAGGCAACAGCGCGACGCCGATTCTCACCCATTCACAATAAATTTTAGGTTTCATGATCTAAATTTTTAACCTGGTATTAGATTCATTTGCCAGATCCAATGCTCCACCTAATATGTATATTGACTAACATATATATTTGGTTCAGTCTTTACCGTATGTTAAGTGGGCATAATGAGAATGTATAATTTACATTCTTCGTAGCAAATAATTGAGCATATGTAGAATATAACAATTAAAGAGTATGTGTAATTAACAGTTAACTCTTAGTTTAGTGGTACTTATTCTTCCGAAAGTTGAAAAATATTCCACGATCGAATCAACATCCCCACTAATAATAACAAATAGCATATATAATTACTATTTCATTGAGTTTTATAGAATGAAGTAAAATCCAAGTGAAAATCTTAATTTTGTCGTGCTAGTTTCTTTTTCTTAAAAATGGAGCCTAAAAAAGCGAGACTGGTTAGAGAATTATATATAAATCACAAATGGACTTGAACCTACACCACTTGTCCAAGGTTTAATATATTTTTAACAAGCACTAAGACGTTCTTTGAGTAAATGCGCTTATGCCAGCTTCCTCTTGTTCTAGAAGTTTTCTATTTTCTGTGGAATTTGCCGTTTGACCAGAAACATATTGCCATTCCAAAATCAAGTGCTTCAGTGCGTCTGTGACTTTATAAGCATGGTGGTAAATTTAGTGTTGGTTTGTGAGTGATTTTAGATAGATTATAATTATTTTTGGAGAAAAGCACTTCCTATATGCTTCTTCATGGACTTTTCACATATAAGCTCATAAATGGGGCTATATGTTTTACTTTTGTGAGATTTCTAATGATAAGTCCCTAACAATATTTAATTGTATTTGGAAGCCTGTATTACTTGGACTTAAATCCACATTTGTTGATCACATTGCTAACCATTGAATTATAAGGAACTTTTAGTCAGTAGTACGTTTATCTAGTGTTCTAATTTGTTGTATTTTTTTTTCTTTTTAATATTTTTGAAGTGTTGTCGCCCAGGACTACAAGTAATAAACTAAACATTTTTTTTTGGGTAAAAAAACTTGAGTTTTTCTATTTAAACTCCACACTTTTCTTTGTTCACCCCAATACTTAAAATCATTAAGCTCTTAAGTTTTATTATTGTGTAAAAAGACAAAAAAAAAAGGTCATCCAACTTAATACTTAACCCTAGTACATCTATACACACACCTCACCACTCTTCATATTAAATTTTAAAAAAAACACAACCTCATCTGCACCCTATTGCTAGATTACTCATCTTTCAATCTATGAAACCTATTACCTCATGTGCCGGATCCGTTTTCCAGAGCAAAACAAAATTCTTGATGAAGAACGACTACACTTGTAAGCTATTACTTGTAAAATATTTATCACACTATGTTACATTGAAAAATAATTGAACTTGTTCTACAAAAAAGAAAATTGGGTGCCAAAGAATAATGATGCAGTTGCCTGCAAAATGCTGGTATGAAACTGCAAGATGGATTTGTATCTTAGGATTCCAGTGTGGGGTGTGAGGTTGATGAAGTTTTTTTTTTCTTTCTTATTGGGTGTGTATTTATAGGTAGTTTGGAAAAATAGTGGGGTTTTCTTATAAATTGTGAAAATTTAAATTAGAAGTTATGATAAACTTAGAGTATAGAGTGAACAAAGAGACGTATAAGGTTTAAATAAAAAAACTCAAAAATTTGCTCTGTTTTGTTTCTCAACTGGTTGGCTGTTCTACTGGGCATTAAGCTCTGTTTGGCTGGGGGTAGTTGCCCAATTTGTTTCTTATTTCAATTTCAAATCATTGGGATGTGATATACTAAAAAGTTATTTCCGTCTGTTTAATGAAGTATTAGTGAACTAGTGTAAATATCCCATTTTCATAGTAAACATATGTCATATGACATTCTTCTCTTATAAAAATATTGCAAACATTAACAAAAGGCATATTCGTTTGGTTGTGTGGCTAGAATTGAATTGGAGTTGAGTCTAAGTCAGCCCTTATGAGTCTCACCCTTCTAAATGGAACTTGTAAAACATAATATGTTGAATTGTTATCCATTTTAATAAAAGGAGTCCGAAAGCACTAAACAACGGTCAGGACTCTTGTCAATTTTAATTGAAATAATCCAAGTCTAGTTTTACTCACCAAATATAAACCTTGATCAAGGGGAATTCTCAGTCACTTATAAACATATGTCATATGACATTCTTATCTTATAAAAATATCGCAAACATTAACAAAAGGCATATTCATTTGGTTGTGTGGCTAGAATTGAATTGGAGTTGAGTCTAAGTCAGCCATTATGAGTCTCACCCTTCTAAATGGTACTTGTAAAACATAATATGTTGAATTATTATCCATTTTAATAAATGGAGTCCGAGAGCACTAAACAACGGTCAGGACTCTTGTCCATTTTAATTGAAATAATTCAAGTCCAGTTTCACTCACCAAATATAAACCTTGATCAAGGGGAATTCTCAGTCACTTTAATTTCCAGAGAGGAAAGTGGGACTTGATCATAATTTCGAGAGCCAACAAAGTGATTACGTCTAATTTTTTTGAAAAGGAAGTGATTAAGCCTAATTTGAATGGGCATAAAAGGACATTCATTCACTTGCACTTGAAGTCATATCACATAGTAACAATTTTTTTTTTACCATACCATCTTGGGACATGCGGCATGCCTACCTAGGACCACTGGGATAATGTACGCAAATTGGCCAAATCTGATCAGAAAAAATGATTCTCCAGTGCTTCGCGGCACTACAATGCTCCATTGTTCCCCACCATCCAACCGTCCGTTTAGTTCATCCCAAGATCATCTCTCCAACGCCATCATCATCAACCATAACAAGAAGGGGAGCTTTATCCGCTGCTTTAATCTCCACCACATTCACGCTGATCTTGACGCTGACACCTCCTTCAAAGTCCGCCATAGCCGAATTCTCTGAACTCCCAAACTCCGGCGGCGTCAAGGCTTTGGAGCTTCGCCTCGGTGACGGTGAAGTACCCGCCGCCGGCGACCAGGTTATCTTTCTCTCCGATATGCATGATTTATGAACTGGTTGGTTGGTAAAAACTGAGGTAAGGGGTTGATGGATATGTGGCTATGTTGCCTTTTGATTTCCGTATAATCAAAACAAGTTTGGTTAATTTACATGGTTGTGGCTGTACAGAATGTTTGATGTAATCTTTTGCATTTGAGCTAGCCTGTAATTTCACCTGTTTTCAAGCAGTTAGGCTGTAATTTGCTGATTTTTTATTTTTTATTTTTTATTTTTGGTATGGCCAAGTTGTTGGATGCTGTTCTGTTTAGAACAAAAGGAACTCTATATTTTTGGCTTTTGCAGCATTTAAACTTCCATATTACAGAAGACAGAACAAATAGCATAAAAGAGTACAATGTGCACACTTTGTGCCTTGAAATATTTCTTGTTTTGGATTGAGAATTAAAATTTGGGGGACAATTTGATGCCTAGCTATCTGAAGGCCTCTTGCAGTGATTGAAATGCATCTATAGCCATCTAAATATGTATACTTTGATTGTGAAGGTTGCTGTTCATTACTATGGAAGGTTGGCAGCGAAACAAGGATGGCGCTTTGACTCGACATATGATCACAAAGATGAAAATGGTGAACCGATTCCTTTTGTATTCGTTATTGGGTCTGGGAAAGTAAGTCCTCATGTCAATATGGTCTCCCAGTCTTTACCATTAAAAGATATTAGTCATGTCATATTTATGTTTTACTAACACCAATATTCACTATTAGTACTACCTTTGAAAATATTGTGCTGTATATCATTAACCTACAACCTAGCTAGCTGATTCAAAACAATGTTGTTATGCAATACAGATTCCATCAGTTTATGTTCCTTCATGTTATTTCACATTTGATATGAGATTAAATAAGTTGGTCTCTCAAATTTTGGAAAATGTCATAAATCAGGAAGCCCAAATTTTCTTTGTACTTCTGTAACTAGTTGAGAATGTAGCATTACTTAGAAATGTATTAAATGTCCCCCACCCCCTTCGCCCCCCATAAAAAGAAGTTGAAGAGTAATGTAAAAATAGAACCTGCTTTTAAAGTGCAGCTTATTTTGCCTAAAATTCTCATCTACGGTTATATCGCTTGTCATTGGCAGCATGCCATCTAATGGATTTGAGATTGATTCCAGAAGCTTGCTTAAATGTTTTCATACTTCATAGCGTCCAAGATAATTAGTAAATTTCATTCCTTAATTAAAAACTAGAAGGAAATGGTATAATCTTCATGACCTGAAACTGACTCCAAGCTTGGACGAAGTTTTTTTTTTTCTTTTTTTGTGTGACAAATTCTATGTTAGTTACAGCTCTCCATCTATTAAATATTGTTCTGTGCTTCAATTTCTACTGTAGACTTGCACAGATAAATGTAACCTCAATAATAAATTTACAACTTTATTAAAACACTGTCGAATCTCTTCACAGCAATTATGAATTAAAATAGTCCAGGGCATTGTCCATTCAGTCAGAGAGAAAGTTCTGATCCTTAGCCTAAAAGTTGTCTGATTGTGGTTGCCTAAAAGTTGTCTAAGTACTTGTCAATAAGGGCATGTATGACTACTCGTCAATTTGAGTGTAATAACTGGTCATTTCATGTCTTTAAGTACTTTCCAAAATCCTCTTTTTCTAATGAAATATATTCATTTCCTTTAAAAGCTTAACCAGATATTAACAACTATAATTTTGTGCTGTAAATACCATTATATCTGTTTAGCCTTTTGGAAACTTACCTTTTCTTAACTTTAGAAATGTTTTAATCCTTTTGTTTGAACTGTCACGAGTTGTGAGACTCTCTTTATATTGATGTTGCAAATGCATATGCAGGTCATTTCAGGGATTGAAACAGCTGTGAAATCTATGAAAGTGGGTGGTGTTCGTAGAGTTGTTATACCGCCATCACAAGGGTATCAGAACACATCACAGGAACCTGTACCACCTAATGTAATTGCTCTGTTTCTTCCAGATTCTTTCACTTAGTCTGTTACCTTGGTAAATTTATTCTTAAACAGTTGTTTGCATATATCTTAGTTGAAACAAAAGAGAAGCTACTTACTCTAGTCAGAATACATTTCACTTGTTTGCTTCTATGGTCTGCATGGGCACACTTGTGTCTTAAGTAATAAGAATCTCAAAATTTCTTTATCTTGTGCTATTAATCCGTTTTGAAAGTTGAATTTAGAGTAATCCTACCATCAACTGAGAGAGAGAGAGAGAGAGAGATGTTTGCCCCTTTTTTGGTGCAAATATTTTCAGCTAAAGTTACCTTGCTGAGTAACTTCATTAAGGATGCTGAGAATATGTAACAGGGATATGGTTGTTAGGAAGTTATGAATGATCCAAATCTATATAGCTTAATTTGGCATCATCAACTACAGCAGTACATCATGCATCATATCTGCCATACATGATACATGTATCTTTGTATGCATACCCCTCATTTTCCTGCCCTTGTTACTCAGCTCTCAGGGTTTATTGTCTTTCCTCAGTTTTTTGACAGGCAGAGACTGTTTACAACCATTTTCAATCCAACTCGTCTTGCTAATGGAGAAGGCTCAACTTTGGGGACTCTTGTGTTTGATATTGAGTTGGTCAGCCTGAGACGTAAATGAAGACTTCATTTATGCTTTGTCTCCTATGCCAAAATTTAAGCCGTAAGAAGATACTTTTTATTCATTCTGGGAAAGGAGGTGTTTTACACGGTCGATGTGGCTTATGATTGCTTACTTCAGTTGTAATATATAAACCAATTATCTGAAGGTTGTACAAAATTGGTAGATTCAATGGATTGCTGCTAAATTTCAGCTCCACGTTGTTGAGAGATCATGTGTTATCAGTCAGATAGCTGGATGATGGCTTTTGGTTGAGTGTTGTTTTTTTTTTTTTTTTTTTTTTTTTTTTTCCCTCCCTCCCTTCCGTTTGTCTTTTTTATAGGAGAGAACTTTGGAATCTTATACAGGGGGAATGAAACAAGAGCTGTTGAGAAAACTTTTGTGCTGATATTGTTTCTCTGGTGCATGTTTTACCTGTCAACCTGTGAATTTAGGAAGGACTAACAGTTTTGTTTCTTTGAGTAATGTGTTCTCATGTGCCCAACTGGAAATGGCTAGAAATGTTTTCCTTGTTTTACTCTCTTTCTTTTGTGTTAACTGGCTAATGTGAGAACATATCATGAGATTTTAACCCAGATAGAGAGAGGTTCACAATTTCTGCATTTTATGCCAAAACCAACCATGGTGTTATGCAGAATCCCATATTCTCAGGTTTAAAATTACAATAGTTTAACCTTAAAAGTATGGTTGTACTATTTAGTTGGGTTCTTAGGAGTAATAGTTCCTCAATTTGTGCCCGAATTGCATTTTGGTCTTTGAACTTTAAAAATGGCTCTTGTAGTCCTTCAACTCCACTTTCATTAGCAATGTTGGTCATGCTGTCATAATCTGTTACATGTTCAGTCAAATTTAAGGGGCATTCTAAATTTCCTGATTTATGTGACACTCGTTTTTCTTCAAATCTAGCACCACATATAATAGTCATTTCACACTTGGATCACTACAAAGCACTTTTGGATGGAGCATTTGAAATCATATTTTTGGGGTTGATTGATTCTTTGATTGTGTTGCTTCAAATTCAAGCATGGTGAGCATATTGAAGCCGACCAATACCGTGTACATTCAAACATACCAAATTACGAAGAGTTGACCAAAGCACTTTGGTCATGTGCAAAAAGTGACTGAAGCTAATTTTAGGCTAAACTCCACCATCCCCCTCAGTGCCTCCCAACCCTTTTTTCCCTAAATTTCCTGGCTGCTAGCCCTGTATTGGGGAAATACAAGCCTACCAAGAAGACTAAAAACTCCTCCAGCCTCAAGAAGAAACACACCTTGTTGCTTCTATATCAAGGACCAAAATGGAAAATAGGTCCTTGACTTTAGGCTTTTCCTCCACCACGTTCCTTGCAGCCAGAAAAGTCAGAGTTTTAGTCTCATTCGCACGAGAATGACAACTCTTGCGTTTCATCTAAGAAAGCTTTGAATTTATTAGTATCCATCCCTTGTGCATTGAGAAACTCTCCATACATTGCAACCCTCACTGGCTTTAGCAAACTCCAGCTCTCTGCCCTCCTCTGCTCTGCAGGCTCTGTTCTCAAGGCTCCAACAACTAAATCACGATGAAGGCGACGAGGGTAGAACGGGGTCGTTTCATAATTTCTTCTTTCGTCTTCATCTGTTTCTTGTGTGCCTTGGCTTCTATAAACGAAGTACGGTATGATAGTCTTCTGAAATTTGGCCGATGTGCTCTTGCCAACATCAACATGCCCTCTAAGGTCAATGCTTCAACATCAAACACTTTGCTTGCGCAGAGCTCTTCCTCCGATGATGAAATTCGTATACTTTTCAGCATTCTAACGCTTCCTGACCAATACCAGCGCCGCCACTTCCTGCGTTTAATCTACGGCACGCAGACTCCGGTGGGAGCGAAAGTGGACGTGAAGTTTGTGTTCTGCAACCTTACAAAGGAAGACCAGAAAGTACTTGTTGCATTAGAAATAATGCGTTACGATGATATTATCATTCTGGATTGCCAAGAGAATATGAACAAGGGTAAGACTTACACCTACTTTTCGAGCTTGCCCGAGATGTTCAACGACACAGAGGGGCCTAATCCGCCTTACCATTATGTGATGAAAACCGATGACGATGCTTATTTTAGGCTGCAGAGCTTGGTGGACTCTTTGAAGCCGTTGCCTAGAGAAGACTTGTACTACGGTTATGTTATCCCATGCCCAAGTATGGACCCTTTTGTGCATTACATGTCTGGCATGGGGTATTTGATTTCTTGGGACATAGTGGAATGGATCAGAGAGTCTGATATCCCTAAGAACCATTTGGAAGGGCCGGAGGATAAAATTTTCGGGGATTGGATTCGAGCCGGGCATCGTGCTAAGAACAGATTCAATGCTAAGTGGTCTATGTACAACTTTCCTGAGCCTCCGACAAGATGTACACATGAGCTTTGGCCGGACACAATTGCAGTTCATTTGTTGAAGAATCAAGAGAAGTGGATTAGAACATTGAAGTATTTCAATGTCACTGATAATCTCAAGCCTTCCAAATTGTACCATATACCTTAGATAATATATACCTGAACAGTTTACTTTTTCTTTTACTTTTATTCTTTTCAATTATTGCTGAATTTAGATGATACAATCTGATTTTGATGATTCATTCTTCCTCTATACTATGTAATTTGATCCGAGGTTCAAATGGGTGATTGGCCCTCCCATGAAAATGAATGCCTACTGCCTTCAAAGTTATTAGGTTCATGATGTGTTGATGAATTCTCCCCGCATCTACTCTATGTCTTTAGGAGTGATTGAAAAGGGAAAATTATCTACAAAAATAAGGATGGTTGACTCCACTGGATTCTTTGAAGCTATTTTTTTTTCCCTCATTGTGACCATTTTAGTTTTTGTAATTTTTAATTTCCTAGTTTACCCCTAACTGAAAATCATCCAAACAAAAAATAAGCCAAAGTGGGAGGGTGATGCCCTCTCCCTCCTTTCGTTGCAACAATATTAAGATGAAAATTGGGTGATTTGCAACTCAAGAGAGGGAAAAAAAGAAGAAGGCAATAATCGTGAAAGTTGAGAGTGGACTGCCCTGGATCAACCGTAATCGTCCCACGTGTGGAGAAATAATTATTTATAAGTAAGTATAATAAGTGGGGAGCTCTCCTAAAATTGTATCGAGGTCTTTTGAGATAGAGCCGCAATCACGCCATGCGGCCTTACTCTCAACTATGTATTGTCTTAAGTTGAGAACAATATATTTGCAATCTGAAAAAAGCTTAAAGATGCAACAAAGTAGTACTAGAGGCTGTTTCGCCTTGGGATCGAGGTGTAGCTAACAAATGGTTAGAAGGGGGCTCAATTGCCCAATAGATGTAGTAGCTTGGAGAAATTGAAATTTCTGATTAGGTTGAAGATGCAGAGGATCAAGATCCTTCAAGTTGTTGGAAAATTCAAGTTAATACTCCTGGTCCAAGTCCAATCTAAATCATCCAAGCTTTTTTTTAACAAATCTAATGACCAATGTGAATTTTTGTTCATTAAATTAAACCTTTGCCAGTTTATTTCGTTTCTTCCAACAACTCCATTAGGTTGGCAGCGTGTCTCTATTACTTCAATAATTGCTTGGTACATTTCATATTAAGAGGAAGAATATTGCTCTTTGGCTTACCAAACGAAGACATGTATTATAACCCTTGCAAATTAGGTGGATACTAATGACAATAGCTCACTTACAAAACTTTACAATTATTTTAACTCTAGTCTCTTTCCCATCACCTACCAGATTTCATCTATATGGAGAAACAATGAAAGAAACTTTGAATACATAAACCAAAGCTTGGAATTCTAGGTTTTCTTTTGAATACAAGAACATCATGAAGATACCAAGGCCAGACGGGCTACGTTTTATAACTTCTTGTTTGTTCTTCATTTGTTTCCTCTATGCTTTGGCTTCTATAACCGAACTGCGATTCGACAGTCTTCTGGAATTTGGGCGTTGTGCTCTTGCTAACATCAACATGCCCTCTGCTCAGTTGTATAATTCATCAAACACTTTGCATTCATCACCAAATATCACTTCACTGGCCCTTAATTCTTCCTCAAACGATGAAATCCGAGTACTTTTCGGAATTCTAACACTTCCTGGCCAATACCAACGCCGCCATTTCCTTCGTTTGATCTATGGCACACAGACTCTGGTGGGCGCAAAAGTGGACGTGAAGTTTGTGATGTGCAACCTCACCAAGGAAGACCAAGAAGTGCTTGTAGCATTGGAAATAATGCGTTATGATGATATTATTATTCTCGACTGCGAAGAGAACATGAACAAGGGTAAGACTTACACCTACTTTTCGAGCTTGCCCGAGATGTTCAACAATACAAATGGGGTTTATCCACCTTACCATTATGTAATGAAAGCTGACGATGATGCCTACTTCAGGCTGCAGAACTTGGTGGACTCTCTGAAGCCGTTGCCTAGAGAAGACTTGTACTATGGTTATGTTATTCCATGTTCAAGCATGGAGCCGTTTGGTCACTACATGTCTGGCATGGGGTACTTGATTTCTTGGGACATAGTGGAGTGGATCAGAGAATCTGATATCCCCAAGAACCACTTAGAAGGGCCTGAAGATAAAACTTTTGGTGACTGGATAAAAAATGGACATCGTGCTAAGAACAGGTTCAATGCTAAGTGGTCCATGTACAATTTTCCTGAGCCACCCACGAAATGTACACATGAGCTTTGGCCACACACAATTGCAGTTCATTTGTTGAAGAATCAAGAAAAGTGGATTAGGACATTGAAGTATTTTAATGTCACTGATAATCTCGAGCCTTCCAAATTGTACCATATACCATAGGTCTTTAAATACTTGAAATTTTATTTATTTTATTTTTGTAATAATTCTCATTATGGGTAAATTACTCAAATGGTCCTCAAATTTATACCTGATTTACATTTTGGTCCCTCAATTAAATTATTCGTTCAAATGGTCCATCAACTCTATATTATTTGCTCCATTGGTCCTAACGTTACATTATGTCAATATTTCCATTAAATATGAGGACAAATTGGTCATTTCGTCAATCAACTCTCTCCCTCTCTTCTTCTTCTTCTTCTTCTTACCACTCAGGCGGTTCCACCTTTGGACTTGAAGCGCTGGTTATTGACCTTCTTGTCCTTGCACAAAACCCTCTTTACTGTGCTTTGGATCGGGGCATTTGCATCAGTTTTTGTGTGGTAGAGGAATATTGTAGATGGGTTTTCAATATTTAAGCGAGTTCCAGTGAGAGCCATGCCAAAACTGAGACATGTGGCTTTCAATTTGACTGATTTTGGGGCAGTGGGTGATGGGGTTACTTTGAACACTGAGGCCTTCGAGAAGGCTGTGTTGGCTATTTCCAAGCTGGGCAAAAAAGGCGGTGGTCAGCCTAATATGCCTCATGGGCGCTAGCTTACAGCGCCCTTTAATCTCACTAGTCACATGACTCTATTTCTTGCTGAAGATGCTGAGATTCTTGGGAGAATGGGAGGAGAAATCGCAAACAATGTCAAAACCTTAAATATCTAAAAGCTTTTAATTATTAATTAAATTAATTATTATTTTAATATTAATATATTGAGATTTTCACTGATTTCAATTATTGTTCCTATTCTCACTGATTTCAATTATTGTTGTAGTTTTGTTTCAGCTCTACTCCACGACAATCATAAACATGACCCTAACCTGCATTTTCATTCCACTTTGAGCAACTCAAATCTGCTACCTTTTAAACACCAGAAAGATATATACTTCCATTTTCATTACTATACATTCCAGAAGCCTGTGGCATTCATAACTTGTTCGATTGCGCCCATTTGAGACTACCTTAATATGACTAAATAAATAAATAAAGATTAAAACTTATAGCCATGTTAATTTCCCCCAATATCTGAATTAAAGTTAACATCCATATATATATATATATATATATATATATGTGTATGTATTATGTTACTTTTTTTTTTTTCAGGCAAGCGACAGGAGGCGAGAACGAATGCAATGGTGATACTCTTTTCTTCATGCAAAAGGTGATTATTTGCTAGCACTTGTTACAAATCCCCTACCATCTCACATATTCTCTTCACAAGTTAAGCACTTATTTCATGCGATTAGTCTATTCATTCACACAAACAATACTGTAAAAGATCATGCTCTTATAGTCTATTGTATTCACGCAAGGCAAACGTGACATTATTTATTTTTTTTTGGAAAAATAGGATAATATTTTCATTGAGTGAAATTAAAGGGTACGACCATATCATTCACTACAGAATATATATTCCAACCAGGGAGGAACGTCTTCATCACATATTACAACATCCTGGCATTGAATAGCATGAGCAGCATTGCAGCAAACCTGTAAGCTACAAAATTACAGCATCTAGGAATATAAGAGATAGAAATCTTCTGAAACAAAGTGAAACATCCCTTAACTTCATGAATGAGGTTGCCATCTGATACAAGGTCCCTCCTCTTCTTTTTCCAACTGACAAATACAGCCTGAGTATCTAATTCCACTATAATAAAAATGACGTTATATATTCTGATAAGTGCAAATCATAGCCATCCAAATACGCATCCATACAAAATTAGTAAAATTGGATCAATTTAGATGCAATACTCTAACACAAACATATTGGATCACCGAATCCAAATAGTGGATGTAATTTATTTTTATAATTTTTGTGTAATTAAAAATTAGAATATAAATGGATGTGTAGTCATTCACCAACCTTTAGATGTAGAGCACTCAGTGGTGGAATCAAGATTTGAAAGTTGTTTATACTGAATTTATTACAGATAGCATTTTTAGTTATTACTTTAACTCAAGGTGTATGCTAACTATCACAGTAAAGAAAAACAAATTACTCCCAAACACAATTCATTAACAATAATACTTGTACCATATTTATTGACCACATCTCTTATAGAATTGGGCCCAACTAATGTATGTGGGACCCACCTTTATTAGAGAAGTGATTAGTAATGTGGTCAATAAATGTGGTACAAATAGCATCATTCTTTCACTAATATTCACGACGAATAAATATTTTTATTTATTTAATCTTGACACGTTCAAAATAAAGTATCTTCTAATTAAAAACCTTTGTTATAATTGACATAAAGAAAAAAGGGAGTTTCACTAAAACACCCAAAATGGGGGTTGAAATTATAAAAAAAACCCAAGCACTATTTAAACATATAAACACACCCAAAACCCATCATTACACACATTCAAAACCCATTTATAAACACACCCAAAAAGTTGACTTTGGGGTTGATTTTGGGTGTGTTTCTATCTTTAAATAGTGCTTGGGTTTTTTTATAAATACATGTCTAGGATTGGGTTTATTTATAAATTTGTAAAGAAAAAATCGTATGACAAAAATTACAAAGGCATAGTCAGGAATGTGAATTTGTTTGGTTTTGTCTGTACTTAGAATGACTTTACTTATCTTCATAATCAAGCCTACTTGTAGATCATTGAAAATTATTTGAGATTTTTTTTGGTGTTGGATTTGGATAGATATTTGATACGAAAGTTGTGGTGTTTTGGGCCATTGTACGAGTGAGATCATTAGTTTGCAAATCAAGGTCATGTTCTACTATACTAGAATCATAGAACAAAATATCGATAATTTTGACGAAATTATCGTTTTTTTGGGGCAGTGATATTTTAGCACATTTTCATATATATATATATATATCGTCAATTTATCGATAATTTCCTCGATAATTTCGCCGATATTTCAATAATGATATTTTCATTCAAGTTGTAGCTTTAAATGGACAATGTTTCGCAATATGAACTTACAAAATTAAACTCAACCTTCAAATGAATCCCTCAACCTTCGAAACTCAGCATTTCTCTGTCTCTCAACTCAATCTTAACTAAAAAAAAAAAAAAAAAAAAAAAAGAAAGAGAGAGTGAGAGATAAGGGAAGAAGAGGAAAAAAAAATTATGGAGTGGGTTTTTATGTTTTGCTGTTTTAGATTGTGATGAAGCGAGAGAGAAGAGGGAAGAGGAAGCAGGGAAATAGACAGAGAGATAGAAGAAAAAAGAAGAAGAAAAAAAAACAGATAGAGTAGCGAGAGAGAGAAGGGAAGAAAAGGGAAAAAAGGTATGGAGTGGGTCTTTATGTTTTACTGTTTTGGATTGTGATGGAGGAGAGAGAAGAGGGAAAATGAAGAAGAGAGAGAGGGAGAGAGACGGAGAGATAGAAGAAGAAAGGAAGAGAGAGAGAGAGAGAGAGAGAGAGTGTGTGTGTGTGTGTGTGTGAAACGGAAGAAGAAGAAGAGGAATAAATAAATAAAATAAAAAGGGGGAGATGGGTGAATGCCCAAAAGAGAGAGAGAAGGCAGGTTGCGTGTATCTACAACCTTGGGAAGTTCAGACAAAAAAAAGGAAAAAAAAACCTTGGGAAGTGGGAGAGGTAGGCAGAGAAACGTGAAAGTACTTAAGTGGGAAATGTGATTTAATTACTTAATATAATTTATTTCTTTTCTATTTAATCCATTTTATGTTATTGATTATTTTATTATTCATTATAAGTACTTACATTACTAAATTCTCCTTCAAATTGTTGCTTAATTACTAAAATCTCTATAATCATTTTCATTATTTGCTATTTAATTCTTCCTTGGATAAATTTATTTATGTTCTTAGTTAATTTCAATCTTCACTATTATTTTTTAAGCATGGTAAAGTGCCTAATTTTCATGAAAAATCAAATTGGTTTACATCTTTAATTATTTTTCAATTTTTGATAAATAATAAATATAAGAACGTGTACCATGTCCAATGAATAACATGAAATAAATTGTTGCTTAATTACTTAAATTTCTATAATCATTTTCTTTATTTCCTATTTAATTCTTCATTGGATAAATTTATTTATGTTCTTAGTTAATTTTCAATCTTCACTATTATTTTTTAAGCATGGTAAAGTGCCTAATTTTCATGACAAATCAAGTTGGTTTACATCTTTAATTATTTTTCAATTTTTGATAAATTAATAGATATAACAACATGTACCATGTCCAGTGAATAACATGAAATAAGGTTACTCATGTATCTTATCATGCTATTTATAAAGTGTAAAATATTGTACTAAAAAATGATAAATAAATTACTAAGGGGTGTTTAATTCTCTTTCATTAATTACTTCAAATTTTCTAAGTCACAGAGTTTGTCAGGTCGCAATATAATCAACTTAAATACACAAACCTACTATGCAATGCATTTCCTTCCAATGTTTTGTGTCAAAATAATAGATGATTGACTAAATAAACTTCTTCTAAAGTTTTATTAAAAAAATTCATGTATTTATCATAATTTCCGTGGCTTTTATCCAATTTTTATCGATATCGATATTTTCCCGATATTTCCATTGATATTTCCGTGTTTTTGAACCACCGATATTTTCTAAACTATCGATATTTAAGACCTTGACTAGAACCCATTGGCTATAGTCCGTATTTTGATGAAAATTACCTTCAGGAAATTAGTCACATGACCAATTTCAAGGTTTTTATAAAATGTAATGGCAGGGATTAAATTGATGCCTCAACTGAAAGCTTAAGAACTAGATTGATTGATTTGAGAGTTGAAGGATTGAAAATATGATTTTTAACAACTTCAAGGACCATTCATGATAAAAGTTATAAAATGAACCATGACCAAAAAGTAAATAAATACACTCAGTTGATCGCAACCGTTCATTTGTATAAATAGACCATCCAGTCCTCCTTTCCATCCTTCGGAAATCTTTTTTATTCTAATCGCTAGGGTTTCTCAACTCTGCCGAAACGAAGTTTAGGGTTTACAGCCACTCTGAGCAGATCTCTCTCTGGCGCCTGATTCCCCTTGAGGTAAACCCAGTACCAAATCCGTTTCTTCAATACATTTGATCACCTTGAAACCGCTTCTCTGTTTCCAGAGAAAGTGCAGGAAAGTTTTTATTTTATTTCTTCCTCTTTACCGAAAGAAATACTAAAGTTGAAACCTTTTGCAGTCGTACGGGGTGATATATTGTTAGAAACCATGATTGGAAACTATATGTTGGTTGGTTTTTTGTGAAATTTGATTCAGAAGAAGTTTTAGTTTGGGGTTTTGGTGTTGGCTCTGTAAATTGTGCTGATTGCTTTTGCTTTTCTTTCCGGGAAAATGTGATGAACCATTTGGAGTTAGTCTATGCATTTTTGTTTGTAATTGTGGTTTTGGAGAAGTTAAGGCTTTTGCTATTGCTTATACTGAGATTTATACGATAAGCTAACCAGAGCTCCTCTGTTCCCCGGTCTCCACCTTTTATTATTCTGATGAGTTTGGAAGTGAATTTGAAAATTGATTCGGTTGTATGAGTTTTAAAAACGATTCGTTTGTTTCCTTTAAGAGTAGTAAAGCTGCATTATTTTATCGATTTTTTCGGGTCTCTTGAAAAACAATGTAATTTTGTTTCATGCCTTAATTCTTTAGTCAGATTTGTCAAGATGTATACGTCAAGGAACAGGATCCAGAAAGACAAGGGTGCTGAACCCACTGAGTTTGAAGAGTCGGTTGCACAAGTAAGATATGCAGCTGTTTATTGTGTGTTGTATTCATGGAATTGTTGCTATAACATTTTGATGTAATCATGAGTTGTTTGTTGTCTCTGCAGGCAATCTTTGATTTGGACAATGCAGGCACTGATCTGAAAAGTGAATTGAAGGATCTCTATATTAATTCTGCTGTGTAAGATTTTTTTACTGATTGCATATGTATTGTAAACTGTTGCCTATTGTATGATTAATATTCCTCCTTTCTGCTCCAGTCAAGTTGATGTGGCTGGGAACCGGAAGGCTGTTGTTGTTCATATACCATATAGACTGAGGAAGGCTTATCGCAAGATCCATGTTAGGCTCGTGAGGGAGCTAGAGAAGAAATTCAGTGGAAAGGTGATTAGTGATTTAAGTTCTTTGGTTCTTTATCATTTATGAAATCTAGAATAAACTGAGTCTAGGTTTTCTTTGTTATTTTCTTCTGTACTTGTTTCTTGGCATTACATTTTGCGCCTTACTATCAAAGACAATGTATTTCATCTTTTAGTTGCTAGTTCTCACCTTCCCAGCTAACTTTCAATCAACCTATTTTATTTTTCTTCTCTTATTTTATCAAATGATGTATGTTGCAAATTTTGTTCGTCTTTGGTGTTTATGGTGGATTTTTGGTTTGTCATTTGGTAGGATGTGATCCTGATTGCCACACGGAGGATAGTGAGGCCTCCAAAGAAAGGCTCTGCTGTTCAAAGACCCCGCACTCGTACCCTAACTGCCGTGCACGAGGCAATGTTGGAGGACGTTGTTTTGCCTGCTGAGATTGTTGGGAAGCGCACCAGATATCGACTTGACGGATCCAAGATAATGAAGGTACATTGCAATGACCTTTTGAAGGAAAAATATATTTTTTTTTGGTTAGACCCAAGGGTGTCCACCGCCGACAGCAGTGACTAATCCCTTTCGCTGCGGGAGCTCTCCCAAAGAAGGAAAAATATATTTTAGTCACCAATACATACGCACACTTGGAAAGGGAAAAAGAAATTTGGTTGGTGTATTTTTTAAAATGTGAAGAATAAGTGCCTTGTACCCAAGAGATGCTTCCCTTATATGAAGACGTCAATAGACAGACACGTGGATTCACAAATTTAGAAGATAGTGCATTTAGTGGGATAGATTGTATTATAATATAGATGTTTCCCTTATGCAGTTCATTTTTGGATTGCTACCGTACTTATCTATGTTTAATTGTAATGTTGGGCAGGTGTTCTTGGACCCCAAGGAACGAAACAACACCGAATACAAGCTGGAGAGCTTTTCTGCAGTTTACAGGAAGCTTTCAGGAAAAGATGTTGTGTTTGAGTATCCAATAACTGATGCTTAGGAACATTTTGTGCGGTGACGCCTTTTAAATGCCCTTGCCCCCCTTTTCTTTAATTATCTGAAGAACAGAATTGAGCAGGCAGTCAATTTAAAATTTTGATGTTGAGGACGTTTAGTGCGTGTGGAAGGATTTTGTTGGCTTCTTTATATCATTCAGAGTTGCATCTGTTCAAAATCGTATTTGGGTGATGTGGCTTGAATGTTCATTACGCTTGTCTATTTAGGGTCTTGCCCAGTGTTTTATTTTGTTGGTTGTTGTCACTTGACTATGTTTTGGAGTGAGTGCGAGTGCATCATAGACTACTTCAGACTACAAATATCAACTGTCACCACTTGCGTACCTAAGTTATAGTCAACATTTTGTGGGTCATTTTTATGTATTTAAACTTTGTTCGACGTCTTTTCTATCGTGACTAATGGTAGTCCTAATTTTAGGACTTGCATATCTAATTAACCAAATGTTTGACCCGAAAACAAACATGGCGTTTGGTAAAGATTAGGGCACCATTTAGATAAAGTGATTTGAAAGAAGGGACATTTTGGAAAAAGCAAAAGGAGAGAAAAATTTTAAAAGAAGCAAAAATGGACAAAAATGCTCTTATTTATTTTTAGATTTCCTAAGAAATCTAATACATTTGCATGTCTTTGATTTGAAAGTTGAGCAGTTTTTTTGTCTTTTTTGAAAAAACTTTGGCTTTTTCTAAAAGTGAAAATTTTTTTATGTCTAAAACCTAAAAAACCTTTGAAGGGGGATGGAAATAATTTGGATTCGGCAATAAGACAGTTTGCTACAAAAACAAGAATCACATTAGCTTGAATTCCTGTATACCAAGATTTAGACAAGAAAAAAAGAAAAAAAACAAATGGATTTCAAATCCATTCCTTAGATGTGGTTATTTCAAATATATATATGTACTTATACGTACACTAACAATCGTTCAAACACAACCATCATAGTGAAACTTTATACCTATTTGTAATAGCTCTTTATCTTGATTTCAAGTACGAATTAATAAACATGCCATAATATCAAATAAAAAAAAGGAAAAGAAATATTTAAAGAGAGAAAACAAGAACAATAAAGTAGGAATACAAAAATCACGGGCATATCTTTATTCAAAATTATTGTTCTTTGCTTGCATGTTTTTTCTTCTCTTTTCCTTGTTTCTCTCTCTCTCTCTCTCTCTCTCTCTCTCTCTCTCTCTCTCTCTCTCTCTGTTTTTCTTCTCTTTCTCTGGTTTTCACCTTCTCTAGTTTTTCTTTGATTCTACTTTTGTTTTGAAGTTCTCATTAGTCATTCAATTTCTTGGCCACGTCTAATGGTCTCTCCCTCACGGGAACCTTTTGGTGACTCATGTTTCCCAAGGCAGCCACAACGTGAATCTGCGGGTTGCTGCCATTCTGGTTTTCATGATTCAGGGAAGCAGTTGGAGCAGTTTGTGAATGGGCTTCATTTTTTTCAAATTTAACAGATAAGATAGACTAGTTGAGAGTTATTTGTGGTTCTCCTTTTCTGTTTTATGTATCTGATATATCATATGGTGGGCCTTCATTTATTTTTTGGGTTCATTAAGTGTTGGGGCTAAGGCTTGCTTTTGGCTTAACGCAAGTGTCTCTGTGTTTTTCACTTCTTTCCTTTAGTTTTCGATTTGCATATCTTTATATTTTTAATTTTTCTTATTTTCTTTTGTGGTGATTGTTGATATTCCTTGTGAGCAATTTGAAGAGGTGTCCAAGATTCCTCTTTTTTTCATTCTTTTGTTTCCTAGTGTTTGGTTCAGGCCGCAATTTTTTTTATAAAGATTATGCTACTATTCATGCCTTTCTTATTTGAGTTTCAAATAGTTTTCTTGCTGTCTTTTGTGCTTCTATTTTATAGAGCATCTGCTCCCAAAAAAAAAAACACACACTAATATCAAATGATAGAAAAAACACAAAAAATGATAATTCAAGAAATAAGACTGTATCTAATATGAAAAATATGTAGATATTTATCACCAAATAAATTATAATAACAACTAATAACATATGAAAATATTATTAAGTCTTTGAGGATGGGCCAAGGATTGTATTGTTATCCACATCCCTGAACCTGGGGCGGTAAGTGATATATTTATTTTTAATTAATAATTATATATAATATATATAAAGCAAAATACAGAGAATGATGAAACATTCAAAATACCATAAAATGCCTTTGGTTCATGCAAACATTAAGAATTGAAATTATTAATTAAATGAAGATAATATGGTAAATTCACACTTTTTCATATTAAAAAAAATCAGATAATGAATGATATTTTTATGGAACACAACTACCCATTATTTTTTTTCATTCTAAAATATTTTTTTTTTAAAAAAGGCCTCTCGCAGACGCTGAAGCACGTGTGGAAAGGCTAGTATAATATAATAAGCAAAAGTTACATGATAGTTTTATTGAATTATATACTTGGTGTGGATAATATGAAGATTTTTCAAAAATTGAGATGATTTTGATTAGTTAAGTTGAATTTTATATTTTAATTGAATATAACTAAGTTAAATCATAGTTTGAAGTGAAATTTAAGTGTTATAATATAAGGTAAATATATATTTTTGATTAAAAAAAATTAGGAATTTAGGGCGAGTTTGAAAAAGCCCGATAGGAAAGAAAATAGGGACGGGGATTCCCTAAAAATATATTATCGGGATGCGGGGAAGAACCGGCTGGTTGCCATCCCTAGTGCCCAAGCCAACGAAGTGACGCAATAAAGCAGTAATGGAATCGCAGCCCCCCCAGTGTATGGGCATAAACGTCATTTACTGGTTTACTCCCGTCCTTCTGGTAAATCCCGTCCACGCCGTAGTCAAAACTCCTTTGTCACAGCCCATTGACCCACCCACCCCACCAATTAAATTCCGCCACGCGGTGCTAGCCTATAATCAAATTTTAATCTCGACCATTCTTTTACCCACAGGTAATTATATCAGAAACCGCGATGGCTCTTTGAGACGTTGACCCTGGGCCTCACTCTCTTCTCGCGCACCACACTCTCGCAAAACCCATAAACACTAGATATTCACTATTCAGCGCTCTTTCGCTCTCTCTCGCCTGAAGCGGTCACTTCAGGATTTTTGTCGGCGATCTTCTTCTCTGTAAGATTGGTTCTCTTTCTCTCTAAATCTGGTTTTAGCTCTGTTTATCATGTATAGCTTCATGTCAAAGTCTTAAGAATCAAATCGAACAGTTTCTTTCTTTATTTGATATGGGTTCTCTTCGATTTGTTAGAGAATACCAATGTGGGTGTTTCGGATTTTGGATCCTTTCTTATTAATTTGAGTTGGGTAATCTGTGTTTGTGAGCAAAAACTAAATGACCCATGAAGGGCTCTCCCGTTTGTTTGATTGAAATAGTGTTAGATGATGATTTACTTTTACGTTTTTGGGGAATAGTGTGAGTTTAAGTGGACCCAATCACCCTTTTCATCTATGGAGCTTATGCTGATTTTCTCGGTAGCATCAGTCAGATTTGGTCTTGAAATCTATTGGGTTACTGGATTTATAAGAAGTTTAGGCTTAGATGAACTATGGGGGTTAGTTTGAAGTTAGCTTTAAGGCACCGGAATAACCAAAGGTTGCTGGTGTTTATATGAAATAACACTTCGGTGTTGAGATCTCAGAATTTTGGTTAAAATTATGTAGATTAAAGTCTGGAAGAGAAGTTTTCATTATATTCTCTTCGCTTTGAACTCAAACATTCTTTGCGTTTATGTGTGTTAATGCGGTTTAGTGAGATATGAATCTATGGTTTTGCTGAAAATGAGTCATCAACTAGGAATTCAATGATGTCTTTATGTTGAGGCATCAAAAAGTTAATATGTCATTGTCTTGAAAAAGTCACTATGTGACATGTTTCCATTAGAGTCTCTGTTAAGTACTCTAATATTGTAAAGATGTTTTCTTTCTTTGGTGATGACCAAAAGGCCCTGCTTAAATTTTCCTTAAAAACGCCATGCTCAAAGATAAGTTGGAACACAAATAAATATTTGTACAAGTAATTTGCTTGTGCATTGCATTATTCTTTCTGTTGGGTAATACATTGCATTTATTACTGCTCAAATTATGCTTTTTCTGTTTTCTAATTTTTAATTTTTCCATCAGTGGCAGGACCATTCTTGCCTAATTCTCAATTTATCTGTATTGACACTTTTTTTAAACAGTTCTTAGTAACTATGGGCAGCAGTCCAGCGCCATTTTCAGATATTGGAAAGAGAGCAAAAGGTATCAAGTTTCAGATTTCATGCGTTAAGATTAGCAAGAAAGTTTAGATGGATTTTGTAATTTTATTTTATTTTATTTGGTGGCTTGAATTCTTGAATGATAATTTGGACAGAAAAGCTTGAAAGATAGTGTTGTAATAGCCAAAATTGGAAGCCACATAATGGCAGAGAAATTCTTTTCACATGGCTTGTTGTTCTCTTTACCTGCTTGCTGTTCTCATAAAATTTATTCTTTGTTGTTTCATGTTTGATGATTAATTGGTGGCTTTTTTTTGGCTTTTTTTCATGCTTGTAGTTCAAGTTGTTCTTAACGTGCCTTTCTTTTATGCAGATCTCTTGACCAAAGATTACAACTTTGACCAGAAGTTTACTCTGTCAGTGGTTGGCTCCACTGGGCTGGTATTATCTAATTCCACTTTCTACATTTTAGGTTCTTTCTTCCAGTATGATTTGTTTACTGGAAAGCTAAACATTTAAAGTTTGCTGTTTTTCTACCAACTTTCTGAACTTTAGCTATAAAGTACAATACTTGTTAGCCGCCGTAAAAAGAAGAATCATGGTTGTTTAGTAAATTCCCTTCCTTATCCCCCAAAATTTATTTTCACAAATCAATCAGAATATTAGACATGATCTAAATAGTTAATCAGTTTATGCCCTTTGCTAAAAAAACTCCACAAGATGATAGATTTGTGCTGATTTGTGTAGCAGTGGAAAAGGTGCTTTGTACATACAATTACATCTGATGTTAAGACAAGATTGAGTGCATGCGTAAAGCTGAAAATTTTATTAGTGCCAGATGCATGCCTGAATATGTAGGTTCTTGGTCAAAAAAATTTTGGTTGTTCCCAGCATCTGTTTGCTGCGATTACTGTAATATTGTCTTAAATTGGTGTGAAGCTTTAGATATGTTATTACCCACATTTTATTTTCACCCACTTCTGCTTACCAGCAAGCAGGAGCTCTAAAATTCACTTTATATAGTGTTGTTTTCCACTATTATTTCATTCTAGTAACTTATTATAACTTAAATTGGCATTACCCTTATCAGTGGCTTCAGGTAGTAAAAGAAGGGCATAAGGGCATCTGGGCATTTAAGAAATGCTTAGTATTGCTGGATTCTCTGTATTCTATAATACATTTATGCTATATGTTTTTGTTTGCTTTTTAGAAAATAGTATTTATTTTTCCCACTCGGTTATGTGGCTAATCTGGCTTATAATATTCAATATTGCAGGGACTTACAGCTAATGGTTTGAAGAGGGATCAAATTTTTGTTGGTGACATAAATACCCTGTACAAGAGTGGAAACACTACTGTAGATGTGAAAGTTGATACTTATTCTAATGTAATGATTTTATTTTGAAATAACTCTCATTTTCCATATATTTATTGATACTATCACATATTGTGAGTATATTTGGCTAAATCTTCACTTTTCACGTTTTCTATTGTCTTTCTTTTCTGATTGCAACTGTATCTTTAACTTTACGTTTTTAATTCTTTGCAGGTGTCTACAAAAGTGACTGTGAGTGATATCTTGCCGAGCACGAAAGCAGTGTTTAGCTTCAGAATACCAGATCACAAATCTGGCAAGGTCAGTGAAAACTCAGTGTACAGGAAATATTTTTTTTTTTTTAAATTTTAAATTTTTTTAAAAAGGAATAAAGTAGACCAAAAAAAATCATGGTCATTCAATATGGAGCTGTATGATATGTGGTTTCCTCTCTGTGCACACATTCATTTTGAGTCCTCAGAAAGTCATTATGTTTCCGTTACCATTATTATGTTTATTTTGTTTTGACTTCCACGGTTGTTAATCTTATCGTGGTCCCTGTAGCCCAAACTCGCTTTGATTGTCTCAATTGATTCTTGGATTTTGATCCAGCAATTTTAACATCGTAGTTTGCTAAATTACTAGTTTATGATACAAACTGATTTCATTTGAGGAAACAGCACCCGCCTTCAATCTGTCTGCAAAACCGAAGGTTGGTCCTGTATTACAGTTCTTAAGGTGGGGCCCAGATTCAAGTAATTTCCACTGATGTGAGACAGAATTGTGACAGCAGCCCCTCCCCAAAAGACAAAACAAGAATTGCTTATCAAGTCCTGTATAATTACAGATCATGTATACCTAGTGCGCACATTTAGCTCATTTCTTGATGCTGGCTATAAATAAACTAATTTCTCTTGTACAGTTAGCTTTAAAGAGATGTCTTTGGTTTTGAAGTTGTATATTTTCACAGATTATGTATCCTAGCTCGCACATCTAGCTCATTCTCGATCCTGGTTATGAATAAACTAATTTCTCTCATAAGTTTAGCTTAGAGGGACGTGTTTGTAGGTGCAATTCTTAAATTGAAGCTCCGAATGGTATAATGTGAAAATCAATGCCAAATTCAGGCTTGCTGGTAAAATTCTTGACTCTTTCTTCATACAATTGCAGCTGGACGTGCAGTACCTTCATCCTCATGCAGCCTTTGATTCCAGCATAGGCCTGAACCCAACCCCTCTTTTAGAACTGTCGGCAACAATTGGAAGTAAGGATCTTAGTTTGGGTGGTGAAATTGGATTTGACACAGCATCCTCTTTGTTGACCAAATACAATGCTGGGATCAGCTTTAACAAGCCAGATTTCTCTGCAGCGCTTTTGCTGTAAGTCTACGAAACCTCATATCATATTCCTTATTTGGAAAAGTAATTATGCTTGTCTTTCTTCCTGTTCTAATAATTTATGTTTCTATGACGTCCCTGGAAGTCCTGTCCCACATTACTTATGATTTTGTATCTTCATGTGTTTATTTCTCGAATCTGTAATATATTAGTAAATTCACATCATGAACATGGGTTTTTGATGTCTGATATGGGCATGGCAAATTATTTTTCCCAAGTCGGACCCCTCATTCTCTACTCTTGTTTCAAGTTTTGGCATAGATTGCGACTTTGCACTTACTGTTGGCCAAATGATTGAAAATCCCTTTCCTCACAAACTCCCACTTATAATTGGTTGAACCTGACCTCCACTTAAAATAAGGGAGACCACCAACCTCCTAGTTGGTGGTGAAGGTGATGTTTATAGTCTAATTTAAAGGGAAATGATATTCAATCAGAAGTCCATGGCTAGGATGTGATAATTATGTCAACAATATTGCAGGGATTAATTTTTTTTTAGTTCATTTGCTGAATCCTACATTTTTCATGGTTGGACTTGAAAGGATGCATGGATTAGGATGCTTAAATTTTATGTTCTACAATTACAAAGTAATTTAGAAGATTCTATTGCTTAGTTCTCTTAATCAAATTTTCAGGCAATTATCAATGCTTTCCCCTACATGGATATCTGTGTTGGGACTAACTTCTTGGCAGTGCCTTCAATACATTTGTAGTGTTCCTGTGGGTTTATGTTACTGTGTTAATTGCTTAATGCTTTGGCATTGTAATTGGAACTCATGTTTGTTGATGCAGGACGGACAAAGGACAGACATTGAAGGCATCTTACATTCATGCTGTTGACTCCTGCAATGGAACTGCAGTTGCAGCTGAACTGACCCATAGATTTTCCACCTTCGAGAACAGCTTTACCCTTGGAAGCTCTCATGTAATCGATCCATTAACTGTGGTAAAAACACGATTCTCTGATAATGGGAAAGCTGGTGTGCTATGGCAACGTGAATGGAGACCGAAGTCACTAGTAACTGTCTCAGCTGAGTATGACTCGAAGGCACTTAATGCATCCCCAAAGATAGGTCTTGCTCTCGCGCTCAAGCCTTGATATCTTTCCATGCAAATTGGAATACCTTTGAGCTTGTTAAATTCTTTCCCATGAAGTCAACGAGTATCATCTGCTAGCCAAATTATAGTGGATAACTACGGATTTGGTGTATCGATAAAAATGTTTTACAAGCATTGTTTGGGAGATGGACCCAGTTTTGGAATTTTCACAATGCCTAAGCCGCGGAAATTTCAGCCGCTGGCACATATAAATTATGATTTTTTGTATTAATGAAATTAATGCCCAAGGTGCTTATTTGCTTTGTCATGTCCAGTGGACGTTTTATTTGATTCAATTGATTCCCCGGTGCTGAACTTGCAGAGACTCCATTTTGTAGTTTGCATTCTTAAAGACTAGTCTTTCATGTCAGAAAGGAGACTTACTGTTGTTGAAACAGAGTGACGGAAATGGGGAAAACTCCTATAGGCAGAGTCCCAAAGGGGCTGTAGGTAGAGTACTAGACAGAGCTGTACGTGGCTCCATAAACAGCTTTTATTCTTAATGTAAACTTTTAAGTGCTTTTTAACAAATTCAAATTCTTAGATTGATTCTAGCTAAAGTATGATTAAGCCATAATGTCTGGTTCTAATCTTGTATTCCTAATTAGATCCTTGTTGTTGAACTTAAATTAAGCATTAGAAATCCATTAAGCATATAAGAATGTTTTAAACAACCAAGCATGTATGTAATCCCTGTTGTTGAATGTCCATACATACTCTTCTGATTCATAGTTCAATTCGAATTAAAACATATGGTGTCTACTCTTAATTCCAACCAAAATAGTTAACATACAAGTTTTAAAGGTGACTAATCATTCAAACAAGCATATTAACTTATAAGCATAATGAATAAGAACAAGAACCGTAATTGAAACTTGGAAACTAGTCAAACTTGAAAACTTAAAATAAGAAATTACATGATAATGAAAAAGAAAGTACAACTAAGAAAAATATAAAGGAAAATTTAGCCAAAGAGTTTTATTACAACAATTGAGAACTTAAAACAAAAACTAAAAGAATTTGAGGGAGAGAAGGGAGAGGAGCTCTAGAGAGATGTTTGAGAGCTCCTCCCCTTGGGGTGTGTTTGAGAATTTAGAGAATTTGAGAATTTGAGAAAGAGAAAGAAGATGAGCTCTAGAGAGGTGTTTGAAAGCTCCCTCCCTTGGGGTGTGTTTGAGAACTAAGAGAATTTTAGAAAGATAAGGGATAGAGAGCTCTAGAGAAATGTTGTGAGCTCCCCCCCCCCCCCCCCCCCCCCCCCCCCCCCCCCGAGAACTAAGAGAATTTGAGAAAGAGAAGGGAGAGGAGCTCTAGAGAAATGTTTGAGAGCTTCCCCCCTTGGGGTGTGTTTGAAAGCTTGGGGAACCTCACTATTTATAGGCCTAAGGGAAGTAAAAATCTGAATTGAGTATTGCTTCTGCCTACAACACCCACTTCACCAACTTCTCGAGCAAAAACAATTAGTTCATGCATGACAATGCATTGTAGTCTGCTTGTAGGCTCGTTTTGGGCTTGTTCCTTCATTGATAAAATTCTGGAAAAATATGAGTCTTGAAGCTCTTTGTCTTATATTTCCAACCATATGTAGTCAGCTCAAGGAAAAATCGGAAATGCCTTCAAATATCATTTTTGGCACAATAATGCATATGCTGCTGAATTTCACATTAAGCTGCCAAAACTTGCATAACTTCCTCTAGAAGACTCGGAATCATGAACCGTAAAATGCTCCATAAATTAGACTTCCACATCTTTCCAATGGAATATGGCTCATTAGCTGGTTCTTCCTGAGCACGTACAGTCCAATTCACGAAGTTGACTGATCTACAGACACAATTTTGAGCTAACTTAACACCAAAATGCATTAAATGAGTCATTAAGCTTAAAACATTAAAACAAACACAAAAGAGATTAAAATAACAAGTTTAACTAAAAAACATAACAAAATCATAAGCTAGAAGAGTACAAAATTATATGTAATTATGCACTAATCAACCACCACTACCATCACCACAACCACCACCTCTACAACCAACACCACCACCACCACCACCACCACCACCTTCACCTCCATCTCTTTCACCACCATCTCCACTCCACCACCACCACTACACCTCATGATTAGCACATAACACTTCAACATCATGTCTATTTTAGTCATTATTCACAGTTACAATAATTTTATATTAAAATTTACCAAACTGGGTCTTAGCCTATTAGTTTAGCTTAAAACTTACCATAGTCCACCTCACACCACATTTTCACCCTCTTAACCCACCTATAATCTTCTTCTTCTCCTCTTCTCTTCTTTGTCGCCGTTGCTCAACTCCTCTCTCTCGTCTCCACTCACCTTTTCCTTGTCGGTCATCTTATCCATCTCCAGATCTGGTTGGATCTTACCTCATCTCCATTCTATCTCCAAATCTGGTTTGATCTCTCTCTCTCTCTCTCTCTCTCTCTCTCTCTCTCTCTCCATTATATAAGCTTTGGATGATTCAACACTGATCCCCAAGAGATGGCTCATCGGTGAGACGGTTCGATCTGGGCCAAGCACAACCTTATATTATACACAAGAAGTTCTCTAGCGCAGCATGTACCACTGCCATATTATGCATCAAGCTCACAAAGTGGTGAGATTAGATGGGACCTAAATGCATGTACTCATGCTCCCTTTTGAGCGTGGTGCACTGAACCAAACTCAAGAATTTCTCCTTGTCCATGTGGAATTTCTAGATGACGTGGAAACATCAACTCAATGCCCAATAAAGGCATAAAAACTTACTTGTAACGGGAATAACATTGTTTTGCTATTTCTAGCTAATAATACAATGATATTTGAAAAAATTATCTCACATATCATTGCGTTATTAATAGGAAATAGCCCTATGTTGCATGAGTATGTTTTAAATAAGGGGTCATTATCTCCCCCTCAGTTATTTTTTTTTGGTCCAATCCCCCCACTCACGTTTAGTTGATTTATAGTTGCACCATCAAATCAATCCCTTAACGACGACGTTTACTCAAAAGTTCCCATTTCCCAAACAGCCCTCCTCTTCTCCCCACTCCACCTGCATCACTAGATCTCACCCTCCTCCCCTCTCGTAGATCCCAAACTCCCGACGACCCAAACACTCAAAAAAATGTCGCACTCCGAACGCGACACCGTTCCGCTCCACCCTTCCTCCCAATCGGACATCGACGAGATCGAAAACCTAATCAACGCCAGCGTCCAATCGGGTCCCACCACCGTGCTTCCCGCCAAACCCCCAAGTCCGACCCGAGCCTCGATCCCCGTCTCATCCTCGCCGTTCATCCAATCAAACCTCCCGCCGCCAGCTCCCTCTGCCTCCTCCAAACAGAAGCAGCCATCTGTCCCGGCCCCACCGCCCATTCCCTCCGCCAACAACGGCCCGGGTATCGTGCCTTCCGGGTTCGGGTCCCCGCCCAACACTCTGACGGAGCCCGTTTGGGACACCGTGAAGCGCGACTTGTCGAGAATTGTGAGCAATTTGAAGCTTGTGGTGTTCCCCAACCCGTATCGTGAGGACCCGGGAAAGGCTCTGAGGGATTGGGATCTCTGGGGACCTTTCTTCTTCATTGTGTTCTTGGGTCTCACTCTTTCCTGGTCTGCATCTGTTAAAAAGGTGACTTCTTCTTTAACTTTTTCAAGTTTTTGGTTTCTGGGTTTTTCTCATTTGATTTAATCACTATGGGTTTTGCGTAATGGAATGACGAATGGGATTGTTTATTGAACAGTCTGAGGTTTTTGCTGTTGCTTTTGCTGTGCTTGCTGCTGGTGCTGTAATTTTGACCTTGAATGTGCTCCTACTGGTAAATCTCTCTCTCTCTCTCTCTGTGGCTCTACTTAATGTTGATTTGTTTATGTTGGTTTTTGGATGTCAAGTTTGCATCTGAATTGGAGATCCCTTAAACTAAGATCCCTTCTTACTTTGTATGTGTACTCTGTCTAATATCAATAATGCTGCTGTCACCAACTTTGTTATGGTTTCTCTATATGTATTAGTACCCTGTTAGAAATGGATGAGGTAGAGTGAGCCCAGATTTGAGTAAATGAGAAACTGACACACTTTGGTGAACAATTTGGTGAATGTAGCAGTGCTCCATCTATAATAGTTATTTTTTCTTTCATGCGGTGCAAGAAAGTATAGCATGTTACATATCTTCATACTTGTATGTGTTATCTGCGTACAAATTATAGTTATTTTCTCACTTAATGTGCAGCATGTTATGCTGTCAGATTGTAAATCATGATGGTTGATTAGGGAGAATCGTGTACGAATATGCAATCTTGATTCACACTCTGGAAAGATAGCATGCTAGATAAATTGGATATAGATTATTCTCTTGCAGAATAAGAAACTCAAAGAAAAGTTGCGTTTTCAGGGTGGACACATAATATTCTTCCAGAGCCTGAGTCTTCTGGGTTATTGCTTATTCCCTCTTGACATTGGAGCTCTAATCTGTATGGTAAAGGACAATGTGATATTGAAGGTGGTTGTGGTCAGCGTAACATTGGCTTGGAGTTCTTGGGCTGCATATCCTTTCATGAGCTCAGCAGTCAACCCCAGGAGAAAAGCCCTCGCACTTTACCCTGTTTTCCTACTGTATGTATCTGTTGGTTTTCTCATTATTGCCATCGATTAGCACATCAAAACTAAGCATGCTGTTAAATAGGATTTTTGTTGGGTGCTCCATATTCTGACTTCTTGTTTGGGATTCTGGAGCTCCGTTTGTCTGCCTATATCAAATTTGTTGTACGAAACTTCTTACATGATTTTAATGCTATAACGACTCATACTTTTTGCCACTCCTGTGATAAGACGAGTTCATCCTTGTTCATTGTTACATGTGATGCGTAGTTTAGAACTTGGTTGCATAGTCGGTAAGTTCTCAATTTATTAATAAAATTGCTGATGTATACCGCCAGTGTCTAAAAGCCATTTTTGCTACAAAGGCTGTAACCAGAACTTTCAATTCTTGTGTGGGAAATTTATTGTATATAACCGTTGTATACAACTCATGTTACACAAAATTTCCCACATGATAACATGCAAAGGGCTGAATGTAAATGCGAGGTTGATTCAACAGTTGTATATCTGATTTTTCTCATGCTGAGCAAGCATTAAGGGCATGCTACCACTCGTTCTTACACGAGGACAGCAGAGGCTTCAGTTTTCATTTGGTATAGCATTAGCTGGAGGCTTTGCTGCTCTTAAAGGTGTCCCATATGCTGTATCAACTAATCTGTGGCTTTGCCCCATATGCCATAAAGTATAAGCATTGAAGCTAACTTCCAAGTTTGATCATCACTGCTTTTACCACATCGATCCTAAGCCCCCAAGTTCCAAGTTCCCAAAAGAAATCAATTGCATGCTGTGACTTTTCTGCTGAAATCTCATGTTAACTTCAGCCGAGGGACATTCTATTGATAAATCCACTCATTTCACACACTAGATTCAGCATTAGCTACTCTTTTGCGCTCTAGTAAACCAATATAAAAGATGCAAGCTCTTTGGTTAGGCCAAGTGAGACGGAGGATCGAGCTATGATTAGAAGTATGGTAGGTTAAGGGTTTGATCTCTTCCATTATAACTGAAAGAACAAAGTTGTAAACCATAACTTAGCTGTGTTTTTGGTCTCGCTGCAATGCTATCCGATTGAAAATCGATGTAATTGTTAGATATCTTCAGTGAGTACATTAGATTAGGCTTCATAATGGCTAACCTAAAACCCTACATCTTAAAGCCGTCCCTGCTTTTATACACAACAGAAAAGTACAAAATTCACTTCTCTTAACCATTGTCTAAAATATCGATAATATCGACGAAATATTGAGGATATTATCATTTTTTTCGGGTCAAGGATATTTTGGAACGTATCCATACACATATCGTATAAATATTAATAATATCAGAAAATATGGATGTTAATAATTTCTCTTACACTTCAGCAACATTTGGCCAAACTATCGCTATAATATCGATAATATCAAGATGATGAAGACAATGAAAATTTTGAAGAGTTATTTATACTAACACTCCTTAAGGTTTCTTGTGTTTTCACAAAACCCCCCTCAGGTCTCAAAAATTACACGAGCACCCCTTGAGGTTTTAGTTTGTTTTCACAAAACCCCTTTTCGTTGATTGTTTGTCCAAAAATTGATGATTTCATTGAAAAAAAAAACTTATGCAAATGACAAAATTAACCTCAATGAAGTATATGCAATCTAATCTCAAAGGCCAATTTTGTCATTTGGAGAACTTTTTGTATAAAATCATCAATCTTAGGATGAAAAATCAATGAAAAGGAGTTTTGTGAAAACAATTTAAAACCTTAGGGGGTGTTATTGTTATTGTAATTTCTAAAACCTCAAGGAGTTTTGTTAAAAAGCCAAAAACCTCAGGAGGCGTTAGTGTAAACAATTCAAATTTGAACCTTATAAGAACTCTATGTGGTACTAAGTCATTCATATATCTTACCATGCAATGTATAAAGTGTAAAATATTGTAGTAAATCATTATAAAGAAATGATTATGGTGTGTTTCATCTTCTTTCATTAATTACCACATATTTTCTATATTCACAGTGTTTGTCAGCTCACTGTATAATCAACTTAAATCAGTTAAACTCATCATGTAATGCATTTCCTTCCAATTTTTTGTGATAAAGTAATAGATAATTGACTAAACAAACATCCTCCAAAGTTTCAAGAAATTTTCTCAAGTTTTTCTTACAATTTCCGTGGTTTTTATTCAATTTTTATTGATATCGATTATATCCTGATATTTTCATCAAAATTTCTATGTTTTTGGACTACCAATATTTTCGAAACCATCGATATTTTAGACCTTGCTCTCAACCCACACTAATTATATGTGGCCAAGACTTGTGCCCGTCCCCTTGCACCTTAATTTGAACCCCTTGCAGATCGACTTGGAAATAGGGGAAAACAAAGATATAAAAAAAAGAAACCAAAGTCCAATTATGTGAAGTATGTCTTTTAGCTTTCAAGATAAAATCCAAAGGAGAGGGAGGCAAACCAGTCCATACCTAATTTACCATTAGCAGCCAATAAATATTTGCAAAAAATCTCCACTTATATTCAAGTTTAGGTAAAAAAATAAAGGGATTTTTGTAGAAATGTCGCCTGAACTTATACATTAGTTTCAATTTGTCACATTAAAGAAAAAATTAAGAGAAATGTCACCTTAATTTTTGAAAATACATGATTTGTCATCTCACTTTAACACAATCCAATTTTCCATTCATTTTAAGGGTATTTTAGTCTTTCCAATTTTTAGGATATTTTAAAAATGAAAATTTCATGAACAATTTTTTTTAAATCTTTTAAATAATTAAATTAGTTGCTCTAACCAACCCCGCCCACATTGAAATCCATTCTCCTTTCTCTCCTCACAACCTCTTCCTCATCAATCTACCATGAAACACATACCCTATACATAGAGTCTCTCAGCCCACCCAAACAGTGTCCACCTTTTTCTTCTTCTTTTTTCTTTTGGTATATTCCCATTTCCATGCTGAGAGAGAGAGAGAGAGAGAGAGAGAGAGAGAGAGAGAGAGAGAGAATAAGGGGATCCAGTGCGATATGTTTTTGGGGGCGGGTGGGGTTAGGGTGGGGGAGAAGGGGAGAGAAAGGTCTATTTTTTCTTTATTTCTTTTCTCGAAAATGGGAAGACTAAAATACTCTTTAAAATGGATGGTATTAAAGTCAGATGACAAATCATGGATTTTGAAAATAAGATGACATTTCTCTTAAATTTTTCTTTAAGATAACAAATTGAAACTCATGTATAAATTCAGGTGACATTCCTTAAAAAATCCCAAAAATAAATCCAGATTTTAAAAAAGCATTCGAGTTAGGGGAGATTGGTGGATCAATTGGCCATGTGTTAATTAGTCAAAGTTCAAACGACGACTTTTTTTTTTTTTTTTTTTTTTTTTTTTTTCACAAATAAAGTATCTAAGTACAATATTCCAGAAGAACTAGAACCACGCAATTAGTTAAAGATACAGAAAATATTAAAAATGAAAGAAAAACAAAAAAATATAAACAATATAAATAAGAAATAACACCAGCACTGTAAACCAGAAAGGTAACTAAAACAAAACAGAAAAATTTAAAACTAATAGAAAAATATGACAAATTATAAATAAGAAAAAATACCAATAATCTGTAAATGAAATTCCCATGTCTAATTCCATAAGATGAGAATGAATGATGTTTATTCTCATTTTTGGTCTCGTTTGGTTCACAGATTGAACTTCTATGGGAACAAAATTTACATGTCTAATCCCACGAGATGGGAATGAAGGATGTTCATTCCTATGTTTGGGAATATTGGGAAATGAGGACTATGAAATGTCATTTTCTCTCATTCCCATGTTTGGTTTGTGCAGTATTAAAAATGAAAAGTTGTTTAGTTTTTCAATAATAACATTGATTTTGTATTAATTTTTTTTTGGTGGAATAAAGTTTAGGGGGAGGGGAGGCTATCCCATCCTAAGGTCAGGGCATATCAAGGCCTCTTTAAGGACTTGCAGAGGGGGTCTTAACCCTTTTTTATTTTATTTTTCAGATTACCCATTAAGAGGGATTGTCGACTAATTTTATATTATTACAAGTTATTAATATGAAGAGTTTTGTAAGGGTCAAAAGTGGTATTTAAAATTTGTAATAGGGGCAAGTTAGTCCCAAAAAAAACTGAATTAAATGCTTTCCCATGTTTTGGGTGGGGGGGGGGGGGGGGGGGGGGGGGGGTTTCCTAAGGTAAGCCAATGGTATGAAATTCCCCATGAGTTAGCTATTACATTCCCAAGGATGCATTTACCAAACATGAGAATGCAATTTCCTACCCATTCCCAAAGTCCTAAATTTTGAACCAAACTGCCCATAAAACGAGAAAGATTTGCATGATTAAACTCTAAATGCAAGCAAATTGGGTCTAGCATAGTTAAAAAGGGCATTAACTTGCAAATCATTGGTTTCATGTTCAACCCCATGACACTTTGACAATGTGTGTGAGATAACTCTCCCTTTGCCAACAACAAAAAAAAAAAAAAAAAAAAAAAAAAAAAAAAAACCACCACCTAGACCAAAGAGGGAAGGTTTGCATAAGGAACACGAAAAGAGATGGCAATGCAAAAAGGAATATTTGGCGTGATAACACATCCATTTATTAAGAAATGTTGCTGTTTCTAAACGCTCAAATGCGGACCTATGCAAAGGAAGAAGTTCCTTGTAGATGATGAATTCTAAGCTCAAGTTCTGGATGTGGAAAGAAAAGAAAATTATTTAAGTTGAAATATTGAAGGAAACTAAAATGTTGAGTTGTATTTGCCCAAGTTGAAAACTACTTGTGTAGTCAGGAGTATTGATTTTCAAGAAGCCACATTGGGAGACATTGTGGCAAGTTTGAAATCGAAGCTCTTTCCTAACTTCGGTAAGTTTATTCCTCCTATTTTACTTGGGGTTGAGCCTCCTGATCCAGGCCTTGTTGAAGATAAAATGGAGGATATTCTAGGAGATGAGATGGATGATGACCATGGAGATAACTTTGTCCCTCATATTACCATTAATTTGGATGCTGCTAGACTAAAAAAGCAATGGTAGATGTTAAAAATGGAGCTGTTGGTGCTGCTTCTACTTTGGTAGAAGTATTGAACTCTTCCAGTCAGTGAGGTTGTTATCTCAAGCTTTTTTATTACCTTTTTTTCCATCATCATGATTATGGTTTGCATGTAAGAGGTGCAGGGAGTAAAAAATTCCCTGGAATTATGAAAGAACTAGTTAAAATTCACAAGATTGAGATTCTTGTCATTTTGGAGCCTAGAATTAGTGGCAACACTGCCCTCAATGTTATTAAGAAACTTGGGTTTTCTAAGTATCATGTAGTTGATGCTAATGGTTTTTCAGGGGGTCTTTGGATGCTTTGGAATGAGAATGTATCTTGCATTGATATAGTTGCCCACTCTAGGCAATCTATTACAGCTCTAATTAAAATGAGTCACATTGATTGGCTTTTTACTGTGGTGTATGTGCACCCTTGCCCTGGCATTCAAAGCCAATTATGGATTTATTTGGATGGGATTGCTTCAGCTTCGAACCTTCCTTGGATGATTGCTGGGGATTTCAATGAATTGGTCGATAATTCTGAAAAATGTGGTGGTAATCCTATTTCTCATCGGAGTGGGCTTGTGGAATGGATTGATAGAAACCAATTGATTGATCTTGGCTTTATTGGTGCTCAATTTACTTGGTGTAGAAAAAATGAAAATGACGTTCTCACTTGGGAAAAATTGGATCGTGGTCTTTCCAACATTGACTGGAGACATAATTTTCCTAAGGCCTTTGTCAGACATCTACCTAGGGTCAAGTCTGATCATTGTCCCCTGCTGATAAGCCTTCAGTCATCTCATCTCCCTTGTGCTAATGTCAAGCCTTTCAGATTTCAAGCCATGTGGCTCCTGCACCCTACTTTTCAGAGCTTTGTGGTTGATAAATGGGCTAACTATACTGGAAATATCCTTCCAAAAACTCAAGACCTTTCTAAAGCTCTTGCTGTTTGGAATAAGGATGTGTTTGGGTGTTTGTTTCAAAATAAGAAAAAATTGTTGGCTATAATTGGCGGTATCCAAAAAGCTCTATGCAGAAGACACTCTTCTTTTCTGGTTAACTTAGAAAAAGAGCTTGCCAGTGATTACCAAGCTTTACTTGACCAAGAATAACTTTTTTGGCTGCAGAAATCAAGGAATACTTGGCTTAAAGAAGGGAACCGTAATACCAAGTTTTTCCACATGTCTACCATTATTCATAGAAGAAGGAACAAACTGGAAGGCCTTACAAATGCTCAAGGTATGTGAACTAATGATAAAAAAAAAGAAATGGAAAATATCATTGTTGATTATTTCAGGACTCTTTTTGCAGTTCAAACAATGAGGTACTCTAATGCTGATCTCCCTCAGCTTTTTCCCAGATTAGAGACTTCTGAGTTGGGTAATCTCAATTGTGATATTAATCCTCAAGTCATAAAGGATTGTTTGTTCAGTATTGGTAGTTTTAAAGCCCTAGGCCCAGACGGTTTCCCTGCTAAATTCTACCATGATTTCTAGGATATTTATCAAGGTACCTTTGTTGAGTTAATTGCTGGTTGTTTTAGCACTACTAGCATTCCTGATGCTTTAAATGACACATCGATTACCCTTGTTCCTAAAGTGGCTAGTCCTAGCTCTGTTGCTCAGTTAAGGCGTATTAGCCTATGTAATACAAAGTACAAGGTGGTGATTAAGATCATTGTTCAGAAGCTCAGGCCTCTCATGCAGAAGGTTGTCAGTCCTGCTCAAGCTAGCTTCATCCCTGGCATGCAGATTGTTGACAACATTATTGTTGCTCAAAAGGTTCTTCATAAATTTAGAAACTCAAAAGGAAATAAGGGTTTCATTACTTGGAAAATTGACCTTTTCAAAGCCTATGATAGACTTCATTGGGATTTCATCTATGATATGCTATGGGAAATTGGGATTATAGGTAAATTACTTGTTCTTATCATGCAGTGCATTAAGTCTGTGAGATACCAAGCCATCCTCAATGGTGAGCTTACTGAAAGATTCTCTCCTAGTGCTGGGATCAGACAAGGTGACCCCCTCTCCCCCTACATCTTTGTTCTGTGCATGGAAAAACTTTCTCATATTATCAATGATCATGTTTCCTCTGGAACTTGGAAGTCTATTAAGGTTGCCAGAAGTGGTCCTGCTATATCCCACCTCTTCTTTGTTGATGACCTTATTTTATTTGGGGAAGCCTCTATCCTCCAAGCTAAGCTTATGAAGCATTAATTGGATTTATTTTGTGGTGCCTTGGGTCAACAAGTTAATTTTGATAAATCCAGAATTTGTTGCTCTCCTAATACTGATTGTGGGATTGCTTCTACTATTGCTAATATTTATGGGTCTCCCCTTACTGATTGTCTTGGAAATTATCTTGGTGTTCCCTTGATCCAATCTAGAATTACCAAGAATACTTACTCTAGGATTGTTGACAAAGTGCAGCGTAGATTGGCTTCCTGGAAGAGTCACACATTATCTATGGCAGGTAGATTAACTTACTTGCATGCTGTTACCTAAGCTATTCCAATTTATGCTATGCAAACTGTTGATCTTCTCATGTCTACTTGCACCAGTTTGATAAGCTTAACAGGGATTTTTTGTGGGGTTATACTGGTGATAAAACTAAACTTCACCTTGTTAATTGGGACACTGTTTGTCAGCCTAAGAGTTGTGGTGGTCTAGGCATAAAAAAAAGACCCATTGTATGAACCAGGCTTTACTTGCCAAGACTAGTTGGAAAATTTTCCAAAAGGATCAGGGTCTTTGGTCTCAAGTTCTTAATGGTAAGTATCTAAAAGATCAAAGTTTGCTTGCTACCCCAAATCTCAAATTCCTTAATTACCCTAGTACTTGGAGAGGTATTCTATTTGGTTCTCAAATTGTCTCTAAATAGCTTAAATGGAGAGTTGGTAATGGTGACAATATCTTGTTTTGGAAAGATAATTGGGCAGGTTGTGGGCCTCTTGAGAACTTCGCCACTATTTCCCTTTCTGATGATTTGCTTGAGTGGACTATGAGTGACTTCCTCACAAAGCAAGGTTGGAACACCAATTGGCTTCTGGGTTGTCTCCCCTTGGATAAGGTGCAGAAAATTCATTGTATTCATGCAGGGTTTAATTTAATCATATTGAGGTGGACTCTTGTATATGGCAACTTACCTCCAATGGTGAATTTTCAGTGAAAATGGCTTATCTCTCTTTGTTTACTGAGGAGACTAATCATACTTGGAATTGGGATACTATTTAGAAGCTGCATGTTCCTCCAAAGATAAAAACCTTTGTTTGGCTACTGTTTCAAGCTAAGCTCTTAACCAATGTCCAACGTGTAAGAAGGAACTTAGCTTCCAATCCTAATTACCCTTGTTGCAACGTTTCCATGGAGTCCTTAGACCATCTTTTTCACAAGTGTAGTCATGCTACTAGAATGTGGAATTCCATTGGTATTCCTAATCAAATTGCTCACTCTTTCTCTATGGATTTTAAGGACTGACTTTTCATCAATATTAAGGCTAGTTTCAGCTGCATGCAAGGTATCCATTGGTCCTCTTTGTTCTTGGCCTCCCTGTGGTTTTGTTGGAAATGGCGATGTAAGAAAGTTTTTGATGTCAACTTTACTCCTCCTTATTGGCCCCACATTCCAATCATTCAATTTACTAGGGAGTGGTTGGTGGCTAACTGCTCCAGGAATTCTAAGACTTCCAAACAAATTCTTAAGTTACATTGGTCTCCTCCTTGTGCTGGCTGTTTTAAAATTAATGCGGATGGCAGTTGTATGGGTGAGATGGGATCTATTAGTGTTGGAGGCATCATAAGGGACTCTACGGGTGGATGGATCAAGGGTTTTGTTACAAATTTGAGGTGTGATAAAATCCTTGAAGCTGAATTATGGGGTGTTTTCAGATGTTTACTCCTTACGTGGAACGAAGATATCCGAAGAATTAAAGTGGAGTGTGACTCTTTTACTGATGTCTCCTTAATTAATGGAGAGACTAGGCCTAGTCACCCTCTCTCTAGCCTCATCCATAATTGCAAAGACATGCTCTTGTGTGATTGGGAGTGTTCCATCTCTCATATTTATAGAGAACAAAACATTGATGCTGCCATATGGCTCATATGGGTCAAAGTTCCAATTTGGGTTATCATGTTGTTGATCTTCCCCCTCCTTCTATTGTACGGCCAGACTATAATGAGGGGTAAGTTATAAGGGGTAAGTTATAAGGGGTTCACTTTATAGTCATTGGATCAATCCAAGGGCTGGGGAGAATTGGGATAAAGTTGTGCAATCGGGTAGGTGAGGAACCCAAAACCCGAATTTAATTATCCAGCAATGAAGTTGCCCAACAAAAAAAAAAAAAAAAAAAAAAAGACAAGTTCGAAGTTTGAACAGAAAAAACCCATTGATCTCAAACTCATAGCTGAGAGAAACCGCTAAGCTCTGAGAAACGGTTGAAGGCAACGGGCAACGACGGTTGAAGGCAACAGGCAACGACGGTTGAAGGCAAAGGTTAACGACAGTTGAACGCAACTCCACTATCTAAACCGTGAAAAAGTATTTATTTTGAGTGGAAGGAGCAAAGGCGTGGATTCTGAAACAGTAAAAGACGAAGCAGTGGAAGGGGAAGGAGAGAAGCCGTATTCGTTGGAAGTGATAGGTTCCATTTGTGGAGCAAAGCCGCACAAAGACCCAACACAGACACCTTGCGATTGTTCAATAACCAGCATTTGGTGAGTAATTTATGGAATTTAAGTTTAGGGTTAGAGTAACTGTTTTCCCCAATTTGTACCATGAATGTTGTTAGATTTGGCATCTCTTTTTTGTGCTTCACTTGCATGTTAATTTTTGCTTGGGTATATGTTAAAAAACGAATGAATATAAAGTCAATAACATGTCAATAATGATATGAATAAGGTAATGGTGTTGAATTGGAGGAGGCCCTCAAAACCTTCCACATTTGAAGCAGTGTAGAGTGCAGATTATCTCTCTGGAGCTAGAATATATATAATTTTTGAAATAAATATTATTTCCGTTGTTACTAAATTTGCCTGTTAAAAATGAGAACATATAATAATAAACTCATGAATAAAAGTGCAAAGCATTTGAAAAAAGGTTGATCTATGACGATTATGGCTGACTGAAAAAAAGCTAGAAAGAAAGAAGGATGTGGCAATGGCTTAGCGAGCAGATAGCAGAGCAGATGCTTTGCTTTGCTTCCTTCCACCATCTTTCTCATTTATTTATTTATTTATTTTGTGTTGTGTATGAAATGACAATAATTGTCATGTGTGTGAAGTGCAGAACTTGCCTAGATTGCACTCACACTCACTCATGCATCAACCATTGATTGGAGTTTGGATCCATAAATAAAACACATGCTAGTGCTTGTAATTCACAGAATCATTGCATTAACAGGTATTTGCACAAAATATGTCATATTGCTTTGATGATGTTAAAGCCTGTGATCAGTAATCCCTATGCGCATGTACTTTGTAAAATTTGTAATGTGCTGGTTGACTAGTTGTGTAAATACCAATGTGATTGTGCAAATACGTGGTAGTATATGTGTTCACGTTATTTCATCTTGTATTTCAGGAAATGGGATCCAACGTTGAGCTGGTATGGCCAGAGTCAGAGGCATATTCCTCACGGGTGAACAACTGCTCACATGCAAATTCATCCCTAGCTGTAATTCGAGCGAAGTTGAGTGCCGAACAATTAGAACAATTCAAGACATCATGCTTTGGCCATCTTCTGAATATAGATAAGATTCAGTTTAGCGGGCAGATTGTGCATGGGGTTGTGTTGCGTAGAGTAGCGGGGCAGGGTGTGAAAGACTTGGATGGACTGAGTTTCTTAATAGGGTGCGACGTTGCTCAGTTCACTCGTCAGGATTTCTGTTTGATCTCAGGGCTTCGTTTTGGGGAAGTGCCTGAAGTTTCCAGTGGAGAAAGTGATGAAATTAGACTTCAGAAAAGATATTTTATAGACGAAGGAATTACATGTAATGCTTTAGAAGAAGCATTTGTGAGGTGCACAGAGGAAGATGACGTCTACAAGCTAGCTCTTGTTTACTTTGCTGAGTTAGTGGTTTTGGGAAAGGACAAACATTTGAACATCAATCTAAATTACCTGACCCTTGTAGAGGACTTGGATGCGTTCAACAGGTTTCCATGGGGTTCGGTGTCGTTTGACAAAACCCAAGACAGTCTGTTTTCTGCACCAACAAAGTATGTGAAAAGCTTTGAAAATGAAGAGGGAAGAGGGAAGGGGAAATGTAAGGTAACCGGAACAAGCCGGAGAAATGAGAAGGGCAAGAAGGATAACCATGGTGAAGTGCAAAGGGGTGGCTGGAGTTTTAAAGGTTTCACGTATGCTTTCCAGGTACATGGTAATAATGTTCATGTCGTTATGTTTTGTTGACTTTAAAACTTAAATAATAACTTGTGTCCTGTGAATTGTGTAGATTTGGGTATATAAATTAATTCCTAGAATGGTGGACCTGAATTACTGCAAGGTTGTTGATCCGACAGCTCTCCCGCGTATTTTGCGATGGAGAACTACTACGTCTGTTCCCGAGATGAGAAAGTTGAACAATTATTTTTTCCAGAGCAAAGAGGTTTGGTTTGCAGCCCTTGGAACTATTTATAAGATTCAATGAAATTATGAAGTAGAATGATTGCATATGACTCTTGTCTGTTTTCTGAAACAGTCAGTTCAGTTGCGGGCGCTATGTCCAAGTGAAGAGGAAATGAGACAACCATATTGGAGTTGGCCACAGGGTCGCCCTGCTGTTGTCTCGGCAGAGTCAATTCCTTCTTCATGTGCTGACCTTGATGAGTTGAACAAGGTGGTAAGCTTGTTGAGGTCCGAGTTGTTTCAAGTAAAGCGGGAAAAGGACGTCCTTGAGTTAAAGGTCATATGGATGGAAACAATTTTGGGCCACTGTTTAGGTCCTCATTTTGAGCAGGAAGTGAGAAGGGACATAGCTTTACTGAAAGAGAGGACGAATCGTTGTGTCGTGTCACATCTATTTAAGGGATATGAGGAAGTGGATGGCATGCAATCGGATGAAGGGCCAAGTAATAGAAATGAAGGAGAGGAAAATGAAGAGGAGGACATTGGAGGGGGTGAAGGGCCAAATAACAGAAATGAGGGAGAGGACAAGGAAGAGGAGGGGATTGAAAGGGGTGAAGGGGCAAGTAAGACAAATGAGGGAGAGGAAAAGGAAGAGGAGGGGATTGAAGGGGGTGAAGTGCCAAGTAAGAGAAATGAGGGAGAGGAAAAGGAAGAGAAGGGGATTGAAGGAGGTGAAGTGCAAAGAAAACCAAGGGAGGTAGAGGAAGCTCAAAGGAAAAGAAGTGAGGGAGAGCAAGTGAAAATAAAAAGCAGCAAAGGAGAGGAAGCGCAAAGAAAGAGCATTGAGGGAGAGGAAGAACTGCAAAGAAAAAGCAGTGAGGGAGAGGATCCGAAAAAAAAAAGGAAGGGCAAGGAAGTGAAAAGACAGAGAAGTGAGGAAAAGGAAGTGCAAAGAAACCAATGTGAGGAAGAGGATGATGAAGTTATGTTGGTTGGCGATGACATTGGCGAGAGCACGGAGGGGACAAAGGTTGAGGTTACTCTCGGGGACATTGATTTGGATCAACCTACAGCTGTGTTATCTCAGTTGAACGTTTGGTTGAATGATGAAGGTCAAGGTGTGGAACGAGGGGTCCAATTACGGAAGAGGAAGAAGATTATTCCTATGTGGAAGATCGTTGAAGCTAGTGAAGTGGTTAAAAAAAATTTGCCAAAGACAACCGGACTTCGGACGTTAGACCCAATGAAGGCGATTCCGCATGATGATATGGTGAAATTGCTGAAACTTTGTTCGGAATGGCGCCATAACCCAAAGTAAGTCCTTTGTTTTTTGAGATAGAAGGCATGAGTGTATATATTTTTTAATTGTTGTGTTCTAAAACTTTTTTATATTCATAGTTTGGTGATGCAATTTGGCAACGTGGAAGCTGAGATTGAATTCTTCGCTTCCCTCGTCAAAGCTGACGGTTGGCTGAAAGGAGATGTAAGTTTAATTGATTATGCATTTGTTTGAATGTGCATAGATTATGAGATTGACAAGGAAAACATGTGCAGCACATTGATTTGGGCTTGTATCTCATCCGGAAGCGACAACAACAGTTGGAGGAAGTAGAAATATCGGATTGGACAACGACCGATGTATTTTTTATGGTATGTGATGCAGGATGCATAGGACCTAAATTGTTTAGTTTCCTAATTGATTTGTTAGTTTCCTATATTCTTTAGTTTTCCAAATCCTAGTAGGATTTCTAAGTTAGTTTTCCAAATCCTATTAGGATTTCTAAGTTTCCTATTTTATTAGGAATAGGATTTCTGTTTTACCTGGGGATTTTAATTCTATTCTCTCTAGGTTTTAGTTTGCTATAAATACCCCTATGTAGTTCTTTACAATTCAGATTTGAATATTGATTAAACATTCCTTTAAACTCTCTGATTTCTGCCTGCCTTCTACCTTTTCTTCCCTTCAGCTTTTCTTATCTGTTATGTCTTATTGCTCTAAGTGTTTAAACTAACACACCCAGGGCTGTGCTACATCAGTATGGCATAGGCCTTGACCAAGTGCAGTTAATAATTACAAATTATCCATACTTGCTTTGTGGAGTTGTTTAACCATTGATTGTTTTCTATTTCACAGAATCACATCCATACTTGCTTTGCGGATAATAAAAGGAAAAAAGAGCAAGTTGGGTGGAAAATTAGAACCAGTTTAGTGAACGTTGTAAATGGCAAGGTTCCGGCTTGTGGATTGGATTGGCAGAACACGTATAAGGTGTATGTACCTTGTATGTTGCAAAATATAAGCATTGGGTGGCTCTAGAGATTGATCTGATTCAGTGTGAAATCAAAGTCTACGATTCAATGGTTTCACTCATTCCAGATAAGAGCTTAAAGGAAGAACTCGGCCCCCTGTCAATTACGATTCCAAATCTTCTGCACACCCTCGACTTTTATGAAGAAGGTGTTTACGCGAACGAGTGCACCCGAGATTGGTGGTGTCCATGGCCAATACATCGTGTGGATGTTCCACAACAGGCTAATCAGTGAGCACAACTTTTTATTTAATTTTATTACTTTAATTTGTCAATTATGTTAGAATGTCATTAGTTGAATTGATCGAGTTCTTGTTTTGCTTCAGAGGCGATTGTGGTATGTTCGTGTTGAAGTACATTGAGCTGTTGAGTGCTGAGATTTCCTTAGCTACTTGCACCTCGCAGAACATGCCATTTTTTCGGTTGAAGTTGGCTGCAGAAATTGCACGGGGAGATGCTTACATGCCATGATATCGGTTGAACTTGGTTTAGGCACATGATGATGAAATAGGTTTTGGGAATGTCAAATTTCAAAGTCATGTAAATACACAATAGAGACCCATGGGTCCTTTTCGAATTCCACCTCTGCTCCTGAATTCTTCTTCGTCTTTCTCAATCTTAGTGTATTTGTGTACAGAAATTTAGATTTAAGTTACTGGACAATAACAATTAGAACCAAAATAGTGGCAAATATTATAGCGGATGCATGCTTTCATTTTGATTAGTGTGATATTACGCTATGTTTATTCTCATATTGTGCGAAATGTATATGGAGCTGGTTGCAGAGCATAGAAAAATGAAGACTCTGAAATGGAGATGCTGAGGGTTGGAGAGGAGAAAAGTAACTGGATCTGTAAATCTATTGCACGTGGGCAATCTAAATGGATAGGCAGATGCGTTTTGAAGTTAGACACATGCCATTCCCATACATAGAATGTGCATATGGAGTGTAAAGTTTTTTTTGATGTAATGAAACAAACATCGGTGTAATATTGGCCTAACTCCTTCACGACATTTACCTAACCTCAACCAAACTGCATTGAATTGGGATTTGAAGACTGCATATGTGAATTTGGATTTGAAGAATGCATATTCACATAGGGACTGATGGCTTTTTAAGTGTATTACATCATTGCAAAGTGATATGTCATCATTTATCCAAGCCACCATTCCAAATATCAGATCCCAATCTTTAAGCCGTTCAACATGCCTTGACTTAATCGCAATGGGTTGCATCTTAATAAGGTAATTCTGTAAGGGGAATAGGCTGCTATGGCCTCGCCTCCAATATTTTATTCAACCATGCCCTCCTTATAGAAACACATGAAAAAATGTCCCCAGGTGCAATGCTCTAAAAACTCCCTATTGGTTCCGCACTGCCCCTCGGGTTTGAATCCCTCTCTCCTTTATAATCGGTTAATAAATTGGTTGATTTTCTTTATTTTATTGGTTTTGGGCAGCTGAGTAACATAACAGTAATGTATATTGGTGCGTCTATATTGCATGTCTGTTGGGTCTATATTGCTTGTCTATTGCGTGCATATCTTTACATTTATTGCGTCTGTATTGATTTGTATTGCTTACGACGGAAATAAATAACAATACACAGGCAACAGACAAGCAATATACACGCAATAGATATGAAATATACACGCAATAGACATGCAATATACATCAGTCCCCAATTACATCAACCATAAGGAAGTCGTATTGAATAGGAAATTCTACTTAAGTTGTTCTTCCTACGAAAACAAAGAATAAGGACCGTTTCCCCCCTTAAATCTAACCGGAGTCCTACTTTTACCCCCAATAAACATGCAATATTGGAGCAATAACATGCGATATACATGCAGTAAACACTCAATCAACTTTCAATAAACCTTCAATATCGGTTCAATAACATGTGAAATACATGCAGTTAACAATCATGAAACCTTCACGAAACATGTAAACAATCAATAAACCTTCAATAAACACTCAATATCGGAGTAATAACATGCGAAATACATGCAGTTAATGAACCTTCAATAAACAGTCAATATCATGCGATTTACATGCAGTAAACAATCAATAAACAATTTATATACACTGAATAATTATGCAATCTTAAAAAAAAGGTATTGTCTTATTATTGCATCGTATTGGCCCTGTATTGTCATTTTATCGTCTTCGTATGACTTTATTTTTGTAAAGTAAGTCTAGGAAAGTTTTTACTGGGTTTCTGACAAGTAAATGCTTTTGTTTTAAACAATAATTTAAACTCAATGCTAATCCACCTATTTCAATAACAAAAATTACAAATTGGGTTTGAAAAGTCATTGGTGGTGCGTGCAACATGTGTTTTTGGAGAGAACTTTTACAATCCTTGAAACCGTGCACTTAATTGGTCATTAAAAGAACAAATAATATGACAATTGATACAACTAATAAAACTAATACCAAGTCCTTAATGGACTTCAGCATATTAAGCACTGTAGCATCATACGTGTCAGCTTGCTGATCTGCTTCAGCGGAGGTTACATCAACCCATTCGAATCCATTGCAACTGGTGGCTCCCTAATTGCAGGCATCATATATGCAAAATAATTCTGTCAGAGTTAGACCTAGGATTTTTTTTTCACCCACATACATATTCTGGAAATGAGAACTTACATAGGAGGTTAGACACTTCCAAAATGGCTTCCCTCGATTTTTATCTGATTTTGAAACCCGAAGCACCATTGCAGCTCCACAATACTGACACCTCTTTGTTTGAGCGAGAGATGAAGACGAAGACATGTTGAATCTTATCACTTGTACCTCTTCTCACTCAGATCTTCTCACTAAAACCTCTTCGGACTCATACCTTCTCAGTTATACCCCTTCACTCATAAGTCATAACCCTAAACTTCTCACTCAGCTCTCTCTCATCTCTGCCCAAATCGAATTATATCCTTCTTTTCTGTGTGTGGGTGGGTTGGTCACGATCTGGACACCTGTACCGTCAGAATTGTGACACATTTTACTCCGATAAGCGATATACTATTTCACTACCAATTAATCTTACAATTGAGGGGACACTGCTTTAAATATATTATTTTCTTTATATTTCATTAAGGCAACTAGTTGGATAAGAATCCGTCATTTAATAGGGGTAGTGTGGTGTGGGAAAATGAAAAAGTATCTGATGGGACCTTCTGTCACTAGTCAGTAATCCATCACATTTGTATCAATGAATTTAATGGCGGGAAAAGCCTAACAATGGCTATGGAAATAGGTTATTAATTGACTTTTGGACGGTCTGACTCCCTTTGCATTTTGATGACGTTTTCCCTTCGCCTGTCTAATGTTTTGGGTGTTGAGTTCAGTTTCTTTAAAAAAGGTCAACTTGGTAAAACCCCAAGGAAACACCTTTTCAGAACAGTGCAACCAGAGGCTAAAACAAACCCAAAACCCCGTATATTCTCATTTCTCCCCTCTTGCAGTCCTCAAATCGTTCCATTCCAAAAATATTTCAATGAATTCCAAACATTACACTACAGTCGGAGGAAAGAGAAGGAAGCATCTCAATCCGGATGTGCCTCAAGCCTTCATCTCGGAATTAGCTTGGTTTAAAGTGATGTTATACGTGGCAACCAACTCCTCGGAAGATCTCTTTCGTATGGCATGTGTGTGCCGATTGTTCAATACGTTGGCAAACACTCCACAAGTGTGGAACACAATTTCAATGGAAAAGTACCAAGACCATCCTAACTGGTACTATGCCGCAACGCAGGTCCGACATTTCGTGGACCAATGCAGGGCTTGCCAGAACCCTGAGGCGATATTTAGAGAAGCGTTCGACATGTTTTTCAGGCAGGGTAATGTGGAAGCATTGTCTGGGATGCGCGTTGCAGCCACGGCAGGCCATATGGAAGCGTCATATCTAGTTGGACTACTTGGCATGTCCGGAATTGGTCAGTCAAAAAAGGATGCATTAGAATTCTTGTGTTCTTTGAATCAACGTAACAACATTGATATGAAAGGAACCAGGGATGCTTTGAGACGACGATTAAGCGGAATTTTCTCTGTTGGAAGACATATCGTAGATATGTTTCACTATGGGAAGATTAAGTTCAATCAATGCAGCGCTTGTAACAACAACGACTGGTGTTTTGTTATTCCAGACTGGCCTAGTGAAGAAAAGATCAATCCTGCCTTCTGGACTTGTTGCAATCGATGCAAATGGCACCGTGAGAGTGTTTTTTGGTTCAAGGTGATGCGTGTCTATGTTGTGCCAGGGAATCCATACCCTTATAATTAGTTGGAGTATGTTTCTACGGTTTTTATGCGTGTCTATGTTCTACAAATGTTGTTTTCTATTTCATGTTTTAATCTATTTTGTCTGGTGTTTGTGCTGTCCTAGCCCGTTTTATATATAAATGTATAATATTTGCTATATAGTGGAATTATTACTGACATAATTGACGGCTAAGAATGACATTTTACTGACACAGATATTTTGCACAACTGCAATCTTAATATTTGGTAAACGAAAACGCATGCATGAAGTGAGTATGTGTCTTTTCACCGGTTCTTGGGAATGACATTTTCCCACTTAGCATATCCCAAATGATTGGGTTACACGTTTCTTAAGCAAAACTTGAACAGTGAAAGACTTTGAATAATTATTTCCTGATGTTGTAGAATGGATGGCTTGTATATTTCCATTTTATGTTTGAAAACATCCCTTACACCTAAAAAAGAAAAAACATTAACAAATTGAAGAAGAGAGAAACTGATTAGCACCAGAAATGGTCTATTCACACGGAAAATAAAATTAAAATTAAAAATTTGGAGTAAATATAATTAACAAATGTACAAGCTAACAAGTAATATAACAATAATAATAAAAATAATTTTGGATAAATAATAATAAAATACTAATGTAGCGTAACCATGAAACAAGGAATTCAGGAGGAAGATGAAGTCTCAATGAGGTCGTAGCAATTTTCGGAACATTATTGTGATTTTTGTGTATTTAGTTATGAATTTTCTAAGAAAAAGTCATAAAATAATAATTTAGGGTAAAAGGTAAGGATGTGGCCATGTTGACTGACGCACACTTGTCAAGGGGTGAAAGGTGAGGGGCTGAGATCGCGCCAGGTGTCCATGTGGCAATTATTTTGGCTTTTTTAGTGCAAAAATCTTTGAAAAAATGCAATAAATAGTAGAAAAATCCTAAAAATGCCCCGAAAAATACTCCGGCCTCCGTGTGACGTTATAAAACGAGGGGAACCCATAGATCATCCATTTCGAAATTAAAAATTTAAAAATGATTTACATAACTCACTTTCCTCTTAACCCTAAGTATATATGTTGTTCACTTTAACAAGTATATTTCCTTAATATTCGTTATATAATTTGTACTAATACAAGAATTAGTTTCCTTTCATATATAAGGATGTAAAATTATCTGTTTTGGTTATAATAATGTACATATATAATAAATGCACCACTACTTGGAAGCCATAATTGGAACTGCGCATGCGCCTAGAGCTTTGAAGACGTCAGAGATAGTCAATAAGTTGTCCATATGCACCTGCACCTAGAGTTTTCAACACGTCGGCGGTATTCAATAAGTTGTCCTTATGACGCCGCATTGGGAATCAGTAATATATTTTCTATCATGTCCAATCGCATAAACATATAATATAAAGAAATAAAGCAATAGTAGGAGATGAACCAGTACAAAAAACAATATATAACTGGTACAAAATAATGCCATAACCTTGTCACAAAACCAGTCACACATGCTTTTCCATAAACCTTACCCTAACATATAATACATAAAGGCAACATTGCATATGATGCAACCATGTCCAAATCTGATACGTGATCACAAAAAAATGGACATGGCAGCAACATATGACTGAAGTAGATGGGCACTTTGCATCGTGTTATCGTAATTAAAGACATGAAAATATGAAGGTTGAAATCTTCTATAGTAGTAAGCATCAAAATAGGTTTGAAGCAGAGCTTAACGAAAATTCGAGTTCCTCTGATTTGCCTCTACTCAAACACGATAACCAAAATGGTCATTTCCCTTGCTGAGTATATTTGTTAACGTCGGAAACGGTAATAGATGACCAATCAAACCCGGGTACGACAAGTTTTGCATAGGACCGGAAGTAGTCGAATCCAGCTTGCATCACACGCTTCTTTGACTCCTTTGCATTAGATGAGTTCTTGTATTTTTGAACAGCTACACTCCGAAGTCGTTTGTGTCTACGCTTCATGCGCTGCAACTTCGCCCTATCCAGATTGGCCTGCCTTTTGTCATCTTCAATTTGGCCTTCAACAAATTCCAAACGTACCCTTGCCCTTTGGATTTCATCACCAAGTTGAAGATGCCTCTCCTTCCAGAAAGCAAGAACTCTTTCAGACTCAAAACTTCCAACAAAATGGTCATTCTGTCTAGGAAAGTGACATTGCTTGTCTGGTGACTCACTTGCGTTTCGAAGGCGGTCTTTGTTTGGAGGGGTGTTTATTACGCTCACATCAAACTTGGTTAGTAAATCCATTCAATGGGGGGAGAGAGTTTCTGTGGAGGAGAGAGTTTCAGTAGATGGAGACAGATTCGGTGGAGGAGTGAGTTTTTTGTGGAGGGAGAATTTTTATGAAGGGGGTGATAGTAATACCAATAAAAAAGGGTTCCCGCCAAAAAAAACATTTGGTTGACAATGTATAAATGAAAAAAGGTCTCATACAATCTAAGTTTAATCCTAACTAGTTTGTTTAGTTTGGTTGGGTTCACTAACTAGATGTCACTTCCATTGAGTTTCTTTCAACCACTAACAGTGGTGTAAGGAGAGTGTGAGGTTGACATGCTTGAAAAGCAAAACCTGACACCTCTTTTTTTAAAATTGAAATAAAGTAGATATGTTGACTACACGCAAGCTTTGGTATGTTGGTCTATAAAGCTATGTTCCATTTCTCAAACGAAATTGCATCTGCAATCCTCATCCTCCAAAACAAATAGGATTATTCAAGTATGTCAACCTCTTCAGGCGCCAACAACACAATCGAAGATGAAAAATTGGAGTCGCAGGTTCCGTTTCCACGTTGTACTCGCCGACCCCTTCCATTTTCAACATCATTTGGGAGTGAGGGGGACTCCGATGATCCATTAGAGGCAATAGATGCAGTCAGTACCAAGCTGGATTATAATTCCAGACTGATCAATTCATGGCACGAGAAATGTGTTGAAGAAGAGGCCATTTTGGCTGATCTTAACATTAGAGTGAACAAAGCGTTCTCCCAAAAGAACAAGTACTTGAAGCTGAGTCATAAAAGGAAGCTGAAAGCTGAGGAGTTGGATGCAGTAATGAATGATGAAATTAAAGGTTGTTTGATGAACCATATGCGATGTGAAGAGCACCACAGTGAAATGGAGTTGGCATTCAACGAAGGATTTGAAAAATTCCGAGCATTCGCGGCAACAACTCATACAAGTTATAATTGGGACTATGTGTCCCCTGATGCTGTGAGAGAGATACTAGACGATGGTGGTGACATGAATGAGCATAAGCACGTCAAAGCTGCTCGGAAGAAGCCGACCGATACGACTAAGTGATTGCGGCTACAGCTGTTCTGTTGGTTGGGGGTGATCGTGGTATTGCACAAATTAGAACTATATTCCCTTAATGTCATTATCTAATATAAAATAATACAAATATCAGTTTCATTTTCTTCATATATAATTATTGGGACTATGTCTTGCAAGTCATCATGTGTTCCTTCTGTCTAACATTATATTTTGCAACTATGGAAATATTATTCAACAAGCAGTCAATATCACAGCACCTTGGTAATCAGTAAAGCCCCATTATCATGACACGTGAGTCATAAGTAAAATGCCATGTGCTATACATTGTGTAGTGAATGGTTTATGGTTTATGTATATATAATAAAATTCCAAATATTGCTGAATATTTATTTTGTCTAAATCACTGGGGACATGAGTGACCATAAGCACGCGAGACCTGCTAAGAAGAAGCTGACCAATACGACCTAGTGATTGTGGCTACCGTTGTTCAATTTATTGGGGAGATCGTGCTATTGCTAAGAGGGAGCACATAAAATGCTTTGCAATCAAATTTTCTTTTGTGTGTAGAATTATGAGTAGTTCAAATGTTAGTGTACCCTTTAATATTACCCAACCATTCGAAATGTGATTAGCTGCAATGTACTTTTTTACACGTTGCTTTCTAATCTTTCTGTTCCAACAAAATGCTTCAAGTATCCTTCAGCTACGAATGTTTGCAAAATCGTGCACCTAATAACCAGTCCAGCTCAGATCTTAATCACCAGTAAAACACTAGAACATAACATTCGCAAAAAGTGGGTGCTGCTACAAATGATGCGTGCTGCTGGAAATCATTACTGGTAATGGAAACAATAGCTGGCTGCTGGAAATGCTGCATTAGCCTGTCATATAATCAATAAATCTCTATTCAAACATAATTCACCATAAACTACCCATTTTACAAGGTAAAAGTCATTGCTTCTTCACATAAATCAAAATTTGATGCTTTATCTAATGTCTATGAAAATTTCTAAATAGGGAGAAGACGTAAAATTAACATGTGTCCAAATTTCATGCAAGAATGAAACCAAGCAAATTTTCATTTCAATTATCAATGGACATAGTCAGAGCTCATCGGTGGACATGAACAAAAAATAATAATAATAAAACTGCATCTAGAAAACTTCACCTGATCATTAGTCTTCATAATAACCGGGCTTCGTATAATAGAAACCTAAATCATTGAGTTGGTCCGTGCATCCTGTAAAATTCGTCAAATAATGGGTCACTAAGATCTATTGGAGTTGATTCGTCATTGTTCGACGGTGATGTCCTGCATAAACATCAAACAGAAGCACATAAGAACTTTACCTATTCAAATTTTAGGTCTTATTATAAATAGTGTTAACATCTTACGGTGTGTTCAAATTTCTTGGGCATTGTCTTCTATCATGACCAATGTGTCCACACTCCCGACAGTGTCTAATCCCTCGCTTCATTGCCTTTTCTTTGCTCCCGTTACTCGTTTCGACCCTCCATTGCACCTTACTCTCTTAGGGTCTTTCATATATTGTGTTTGAGAGCTGGACCCTCCAATTTCGTTATTACTTGGTCCATCCTTCAACAACTTCAACTTCACCTGCAAACTTTTTAGAGTCTCTGACAGTAGCTCACATCCTTCTTCACACATTAATGCATCCTCAACCACATCTGAAGCAAGTCGGGACATTGTACTCCGCTTTATTAAAAGACCAGGATCTGCAGAGTCTTTAATTTCGTTGCCATTTGCATCTGACACCAATCCAAATTTCGCAGTTTTCTTCCACCTCTTCAAAATGTATTTATCGGACATATATTCAATCTGGTCCCTTCTAAACAATGCTAGGATGTGCTTGCAAATAATTCCAACAAATTCAAATCTTTTGCAGCTACACGATGCGTGGTCAGAATCTTTGACATATACGACTTCTGCCACTCTTGTTTCCCAATTTTTCCTTTCGCTCACATTAAAGACAACTTTAGAAGCATCCTCTGTTTTCAGCTCTAGGAAACATGTTGTACTTTGTATTAGTTCTTGCTCAAACTTTTGAAACATTGTCCTTGTGTACAAGGTAGCCATTTGTTTGTTCATTGGCATCGGTAGAATACATTGAGCCACTTCAAATGCATCTACGTGATCAGCAACTAACTCTTTTTGACGTTGATGAGAAAGTGCCCTCTCAAATCTTATTATGAAATCCATCAACGAATTTTTCCTTGATATGTATTGCTTGAAGAAACCATGAGAACATTCAGCTCTTTGGCTGCTTGACATTCCAGCGGCAAAAAAGTGTCGTGCGTAGGCTGGAACCCAAGATTCCCTTAAATCAAACATTGAACTTAGCCATGGATGGTCAGTCAAACCAGCCTTTGTAACCACAATATTCCATTTTGCATCAAACTCATCCTTATTGTCAGTATCCCATATGGCTTTCTGGAATTCACCCCAATACTCCTTATAAGCAGAATGTGGTAACTTAACAGAGAACTTTGATGTGATGTGCCATATGCAAAGTCGATGAAATGTAGTCGGGAAGGCTATTGAAATCGCTCTGCTCATTGCCGCATCTTGATCTGTGATGATCGTTTTAGGTTCGCCACCTGGCATGGCTTTCTTAAACTCCTCAAACATCCAAATAAACGACTCAGTCGTTTCCTTGCTCAAAAATGCGCATGCTAGGACAATTGTTTGACCATGGTTATTAACTCCCAACATTGGTGCAAATGTCAAGTCGTATCTATTCGTGTTGAATGTGGTATCGAATACAACAACATCTCCATAAAACCCGTACGCCCGTCTAGAAGTTGCATCTGCCCAAAAACATCGACTAAACCTGTTATCGCCATCTCCCTCAATCTTGAAATAAAAAGCCTCATTTTTTTTCTGTTCAGCCATAAAATACTCGGTCACTAGTTCAACATCGTGGTTCCTCAGCTTCCCATTCACACTACATTCAAGATTGTACATATCCTTTTTGATAAAACCGATTTTATCCATTCCTCCGGATTGCACCTCGAAAATACTTACCTTCTGATTAATGGGAATATTAACCGAACCCAACTGTTTTGTAAGTACTTTTGTAGAATCTGAAATACGACGGTGTGATCTCAGTAAATGCATTCTTCCTGAGGGTGTCATCTTATGATTGTGTCCCTCTGCAAAAAGAGAGATGGTATACTTCTTGCTCCCATGTGTCTTCACAACCACAATCTTAGCTTTGCAATTGCATCTACTTATTCCCCGCTGTCTTTTCTCTCCCGAGTTTCATCATTCCGGTATGCACCTTGTTTGCAACATACAAATTCTTTTCTCAGAATCTCTTTCTTATTTTTCCCCCAAAAGCTGGAATGAAGTCGAATACCAAAGCCAGCCAAGAATGCATATCTATTATAGAAATTATAAACGAGGTCAAGCGAGTCGAACTTCATCCCAACTGCTGGTGTTTCCTCATTTCTTACTTCAGGAATGTAAACCCTCCCATTAGCTGTTACAGAGTCATCACTCTCTGAGCCCCCAGACATTTTATCCACGTATATTATTGATCTACTTCTATATTACTGCATAGCAAATGTTAATTCATTAATCAATCATTACTGCATCACAACTTATCAATGCATTCCACTTACACAAAACATTGCCCAAATTGACACAATACACGCATAGCCTAGCTTGTTGGATTCTGATTACACAAAACACAAGCAAAATTTAATAATAGTTACGTCATCTCTTGTGAAATAATTTGGAAAAAATAACATTAGAACCAACATGTTCAACTAAGAACTCAAATGTAATTCAAACCAGCAATTACAGAACTTCACCCAATATCCTCTCCAAATGCTTACTTCTAATGCCATTAAGCCTAAGTTTAGGATCTTTTACCTACATTTCATAAATTTCCAATCCCCCTCCAAACAAAAATAATCAACTAAGTATATTGAATATTCATAAGGAAATGACGCATTATTGATAGCAGAGCAAATGACGCATTATTGATGCCACAAATGACAAATTTCTCACCCTCACAAAAAACAAATCAAACCCAGCAAAATCAATCCAGCAAGAGTGAACTTACCTCTCAAAGTCAAATGACGCATTATTGATGCCACAAATGACAAATTTCTCACCCTCACAAAAAACAAATCAAACCCAACAAAATCAATCCAGCAATAGTGAACTTACCTCTCAAAGTCAATCGGGAGTTCCGAACTCAGTCAGCTTCAAAGAATGTGGTGGACATTAGAGAGGATTCTTTCGTAGTGGAGACTCCATCTCTACCAAAATCCAGGAACAACTGCAGCAGCACGAAAAAGAGATATGCTACTTTGCTTTCATCTGGAATCTCTTCTGCTGAACGAAAAAGAGAAGGGGTTTTCACTTCAATCATAGAATCAAAACAGGGCAATAGCTAGGTAAAAGCCATTAATCATCATACCGAGGATACCATAGATCGCAGGCCTCCCAAGGAGCTGATGACAATGGAGCGATTATAGAGTTTGGGAGCTTTGGATCTTTCTAATTGTGGATTTGCATTATATTAAAAAAGAGAGGATTGTGTTCTTCAGTTTTTCACAGAGAGGGAAAAATCTTCAGCTGAAGTTGGGTTTCCAAACGGGTCAGATTTCAACCCGGTTCTACATGCACCCTCTTTTAAAAACTCACCGTTGGATGAAATCCAACGGCTCTTACATACCCCTCAAAAAAACCCCTTATAACTTTCCACTCACTATAGAAGCACTCTCTATTGTAAGCCTCTTGGCAAATGACTTTGTTAGGATGACCACTACTAGGCCTGTCCCAGTGTAGTTTTCTTTTTGGTTTTCTCTTGGGCTTCGGCCCTCCTTGTAACCCCAAAAAAAAATAAAAACGACTTATGAGATTGGCCTAAAGGAACTCTGTATTGGGAGGACAAGGATTTGATGAGTTTTGGGCTTTTGCGTCATTATATCTCAAATGAAAAAGGAAATGAACATTTGGGCTCCAATTAATAGTCACAGTAACCAAGAACATACACTTGTCAGCATCTTTATAATTCTTGTAACAAACTTTTATTCCAGAATTTTGCTTTCAAACTGTATATAAAAGCCCATATTCATATGGTAACAAATAAATCTTTTTACAATTTCTCCGCTTCCAATGTCTTATAACCAATGCGTGTTGAAGAAACTTATGAGAATTTGAACAATGAATAGATTGAATTTTGGAATCTCCCATGTTGGTATTTAGGTATTTGTATTCCGGTGAATGAAAATAGGTTTGTCGATTCTTAATTCTTAGCGAAAGTATGACTAGAAAACATGGAAGGGAAGATATGCAACGTTACATAAATGGAACTCAACTGAAATCATTGATGCTTATAATCTATTCGGTGAAGTTCTTCTGTTTTGTCACTAGGAATTTTCTACTCACAATAGTTGAAGTTTGGGCTTGGCCTCGGAAATTTTTGAAAAAATACATGAAAAATTACTCTTAACTACTTGAGCTACAAGCTCTTTACAACCCGACCACTAACTTAACTTGACTCTATTAATTTAATATTTTGAAATGTGTCAATTGAATCAATTGATCTATCCCCACTCCACATTGGTTTAAAATGTGTATACAGTTGAATCAACTGATCTACCCCCACTCCACCATTGTTTATAACGTGTACGCAGTCATAAGCCAAAAGTCTAACAGTACAGCAACCACAGAGCATCATGTCAGTGAGATGCCATACCACTGCAAACCCCTAGTGTGATAAAATCCTTGCTAGTACAATAATCAAGTCAAGGCAAACCCCTTTTAATTTTTGGAAAGGGAACTTACCACTACCATAAAATGATTTTAATGGGTTAACCCAAATTGAGCCATCAGAATCACCCACCAAAACAGCCTCCAAGAAAAGAAAAACGCATTTGTAGATAAAGATTGTGATGCATATTTGACCAGATTTTGATGTTAAGCAAGTCAGAAGTGCAAGATTTTGAGTGAAGGCTCAATGGGGAAAGCAATTGCAACACCAACACCTTTTGCATTTGATTCACATGTTGTAACGTTTGGTGAGCAAACAAACACTTCCTCCATTAGGATTCTGATGAAGTAAAAGGCAGAAAGAGCTTTTGCCACATTTCCTCCTTAAGAATTTGGAATTAGATTGTGATAAGACTTGACAGCATAACTTAAGGCTCGGAAGTCGGCGCCCTCTCACTCAATACTTCTACTTTTAAAACAAATCAAAGGCAAACCATGATTCCTTTGAAAAACCAGTTCAATATCCTGACGTTAGGCACACCTTACTGCTTCAGATTTTATTTTTTGGGTGATGATTTTCTCACTTCCTTTTTGTTCACTTACACTCCCTTTTGTCTTTTTTTAAAATACTTTTTACTATAACAAAAAAAGAGGTGTAAGCGAACAAAAGAGTAGTGAGAACATACAATTTTCAACAAAAAGAGTGTAAGTAAACAAAAGAGGAGTGGGAAAATCAACTTCCTTTTTTTATGGCATGTGATGTGTTCAAGCCCAAATTCTCTTCTCTTTTCACATTCCAAACTAAAGATGAGTACAACATTGTCAAAAAATTTGGCTGGACTGGACTTCTATAAATTAACGACAAAAATTAATTAATTAAAGTTGGGCTTAATCAACTTTTCCATCATTCCTTTCTTTCTATGCATTATAAAATAAGTGTAGGGTTTCTTTTTTCAATGAGATTGTGTACAAGTTTTTAGGATGTTTAAAGAAAGATGGAGCCCATAAAGTTTAGAGGATGGGTCATGATAGGGAGACCAACTTTAGATACCAATTTATGTACCATATCTCTAATAAAGGTGGAGCCCACCAATACAATAGGTCTCACGCTCTATTAGAGAGATGATACACAAGTTGGTATCTAAAGTTGATCTCCCTAGCATTTTCCTTAGAAGATTTATGTGATCAGCTCAAAAAATAAATAAATAAATAAATTCATACCATATAAAATCAACATAGACATACATGATGATTCACTCTATCTTATATTTGACAAGCTAAAATTCATTCATGGTACTTTAATCAAATGGGTGAAAATTTATGTCAAAAATATGGTGTCGAAGATCTGCTCCCATTTTATTATTCTTGTAAGGAGTGACTTGAAATAAGGTTACAATAATGAATTTTATAAAACAAAGGATTTTTTAACTCAAATGGTCCATAAACTTATACACGAGTTTTATTTTCGTCATCCAACTCTTTTTTATTCATTTCGGTCCTTACACGCGTGTTCTAATTTAGTCATGCTGTCAAATTCCATCAATTTAAGGGATAAAACTGTCAACTTGGATACAATTATCATCTAAAAACTAATGAAAAACGTTGCACATAATGACTGAATTATAACATGTGCTAGAGTTTGACTACCGAAATTACTCAAAAATGAGTGTGATGATAAAAAGAAACTCGGGCATAAATTGAGGACTATTGCGGTTAAAATAGCAAAGAAAAATGATCATACTCCTATTAGCAACACCTATGGACCTATGCAGTAGACTAAATGAAAATTGTTGCACATATTGACTAAATTACAGCAAGTGCTAGAGTTGGACTACCGAAATTACTCAAAAGTGAGTGAGATGACCAAAAAAAGCTCGGGTATAAATTTAGGACTTTTGCGGTTAAAATAGCAAAGAAAAATGATCATATTCCTATTAGCAAGACCTATGGACCTATGGACCTATGGACCTATGGTCCTATGGTGTATGAATGAATGCAGTAGACGTGTCATGTATGGAGGAGCATCAAATGAAGGACATGAGTACTGTGTTTTTTATTTTGCCAGTCTCTGTGTATTTTGTAACTATCATTTATTTTCGATTACGTGTGAGTGAAAGAAATTGTACGGTCTCAAAATCAATGGCAGGTTGCTTTGCGTAGTGGACGAGCTTTACGTGCAAGTGTGGTTGATCCTATCTCTCTGCTGCTGCTGCTTGCTGTGCTCTCTGCGGCCTCTGTTCTCTTTGTCTTTGTGGGGTTGAGTTTTTGTTTTTTAATTTATATTATGAGCAGGTGACGAAATGATGGGAAATTGAGTCAGAATTAACGAAGCCCAAAAGGATTCTTTTTTTTTTTTCGATTTAACATCTCATGCAAGCAAAAGGCTTTTCAGAATTTATAAAGATCCACCTCCTCTCTCTCTCTCTCTCTCTCTCTGAGACACACATCAAACAGTTTTTACACACCTCCCCAGCAAAATTAAATAAAAGAAGGAAAGAAAAAAAAGGAAAATGGAGGTCACTATTTCTTCTCTTCTCACAACCAATAACCAAATAAAACAACACAAAACAAAACTGATGAGGAAATAGAGATGGATCTCCTTATCTTGCTTTCCTTGCTGTATCTTTTAGTTGGTTTTTTTTTTTTTTTTTTTTTTTTTTTTTTTTTTTTTTTTTTTTAAAAAAACTAACGTTTAATTTTTTTTTTTTTTTTTTTCAAAATGTATTTATTTCTAGCTGGCTCAAGCTTTTTTTTTTCGGTCAACTAGCTGGCTCAAGCTGTTTGTCATGTTGGAGGAGACATTACATCCAAAGCTCACAAACCAAAATTTCACACAACAATTATGATTTCCTACAAAGTTTTTTCTTTTTGGCTATTCTCACTCAGACCCTTAATAATAGATAGATAAGGTCCCCACCCTTGAGAGCAATGCATCATAATCTACAATCTAAGCACTTCAATTATACAACAATAATGCAAACAAACAACAAAAGCAAGCTATATTTGGGAAAACTAAAGTGGTCCATACCCATTTATCAAGTGTGGTTTGAAATTAGTCTTTTGTAATAATGGTATATATATATATATATAAACGATAAATTGCATTTATAATTCACGCACAAAGGCTGTCGGCCACAAGAGCCAGTATAAATACAGATAACTATGCAAGGTTATTACAAATACGAAGCACAATAACCACAAAGGGTAAATTCAAATATAGAAGACTTCCAACATAAAAGTCACAAGCTTGCAAAAGTCAAGCATAGACCACAACGCACATAAGTACAACTGCAAACTACAATCTTTAAACTCTCATGAGTAAAAAAACACAAGTAGAGACTACGAACACACAACAAACTCAAACACATGAAGTAAATCAAGTGCTGGAACCCGAGATCTGCAAAACGACCCAACAAAACCAATAAAGGCAGCCACATCGTCCTCAAGCAAATCAAAAGCCCAAACCCAAGATGTGCTAAAAAAGAGAAAGTAGAGTGAAGGTGAAGGGATGGGCGGGTAAGAAGGGAGGGAAGGTGGGTGGGAAGGAGATGAGAGGACAAGAGAGGGAAAAATAGGGGGGTGGAGAGGGATTTGTGTGTCAAAGAAGAGAGGAGATGGGAGAAGGAACGATGACCTCCCCCTCAAGGTTTTTGCGGCTAGAGAGTTTTTTTTGTTGAGGATGAAGCTAGGGTTTACCAAGCTGGAAGATTAGGTTGGTTTGAAATTATTTGATTAGGTTTTTGTTTTGTTTCATAAATTTTAGGTGAAAAAACAATTTTATTCATCATCACACATAGATTATAGATACCTACCAACTTATATTTGAAAAGAAAAAAAACATTTAATTGGGGAATAGCATAAGCTATGAAAATCCAATTAATATAAAGGGTCTTTCTCAAACCTCTAGGACAAGAGAAACACTCTCGTGCAACGGGGATAAAATTTTTTGCTATCATCGTCTAATAATGCAATGACACATGGACTAACTTTTACATATGTCATTGTATTATTGGTCAGAATAGTAAAACAGTGCTATTCATGTTACAAATTTCTTTTTTTGGCTAAGACAGGCTAAGAACCTGTACCATTGTGCACAAAGCCCATCATAACAAACCTACACATGCATTAATAGGCGCCTCAGTTCCCAATGATGTTAATTTCAAAGTAAAAATCTTCTCAGTCTTTCAAGATTTCCTTCACCAAATGAAGCCACTTTGGCAGAATATGTGGCAATTAGTAACTAACAAACCATAGGATGTGCATATTGCATCCTCTAAACACAAACACCATATAAATATGTTTGACATGTGACCCCAAAGAGCTTAGTGGGTCCAATATTCTTTCTGTTTTCCTTTCTTATTTCAAACTATTTTGTTAAGTTGGGAAATTCATGAAATTATGATAATGTGAAGAATTGCATTATATCATGCCTGCAAACCCCACATGCACATATCCCTATCAAGTATTTTCCCTCTGCTTTTTTTAAAACTTGATTTATAAGCAGTGGCTGCAGCTATCAGGAAAACCCTCCCATGGTTAACCACATTCTTTGTCCCATTCCAAGATCTTGAAATATCATCTCCTCTCATTTCACAATCCGTCGGTCCTTCATGACAGAGCAAGTGAGCAACTCTTTCAAATCCTCCATAATATTGTACAGGGAAAAAGTCCAACAAAACCCCCTGGAAATCACTCAACCTCTCAACCCAAAAACCCAATAGGCCCCATCTCTGATTCTTCCCAACTCCAAACTCCAGAAACCCTTTTTGTTTTTTAGCCCCTTCTCTTGCTGTTCTCCTTTGTACTTATATCCCTCTTTGGCCAGCCAATTTTCCCCATTTCAAAAGCTAGTCCCTTTTCCTTTTCAAGCATTTTTTTTTCACCCTTGCTTTATTCTCTCCCTCTCTCATCCACTAATTTCAGAGAAACAATTTCAGAACTCCACTCCACTCCCCTCTATAAATTGAGCAAAACCCAAGAGCTCCAAACTCCACCACTCCCTCTCTAAATTGAGCAAAACCCATTTGCCAAAACACTCAGAGGTTCCAAAATCCCATCACTTTTCTATAAATTGAGCAAAACCCATTTCTTAAAATCCCATCACTCCCTCTACAAATTGAGCAAAAACCATTTTATTATTATTATTTTTATTTTTAAATTAAAAAAAAACCCAAGCAACACTTAAAATCCTACCACTCTCCTCTATAAATTGAGCAAAATCCATTGCTCAAAATCCCAAGAATTCTCTCACCGCCTCTCCTCAAAACCCAATTACACAAAACCCATAAATCTTCTTCAAAATAGATTTTCAAACCACACCAGAAATGAAAGAGTATTGGACTTCTTTGGCCTCTTTGCTAGGCGTTTTAGCCTTCTGCCAGAGCCTCCTCCAAACAGTTTTCCCACCAGAGCTTCGCTTCGCCTTCGTGAAGCTCTTCAACAAGATCTTCCACTGGTTCTCCTCCTACTACTACTTCGACATCACGGAGATCGACGGCGTCAACACCAACGAGCTCTACAACGCCGTCCAGCTCTACCTGAGCTCCACCGTCTCCATCTCCGGCACCCGCCTCAGCCTGACACGTGCCCTCAACTCCAGCGCCATCACTTTTGGGCTCTCTAACAATGACTGCATGGTGGACGCCTTCAATGGCGTCACCGTCCTCTGGGAGCACGTGGTCACGCAGAGGCAATCCCAGACGTTCTCATGGCGGCCATTGCCGGAGGAGAAAAGAGGCTTCACTCTGCGCATCAAGAAGAAAGACAAGTACGTCATTCTCAACAGTTACTTGGATTTCATAATGGACAAGGCCAACGAAATTCGAAGGAAAAACCAGGATCGGCTTCTGTACACAAATTCGAGAGGTGGGTCGTTGGATTCTCGAGGCCATCCTTGGGAATCTGTGCCCTTCAAGCATCCAAGCACGTTTGACACATTGGCTATGGACCCAAAGGTGAAGAAGGAGATTATGGATGATCTCAGGGACTTTGCCAATGGCCAAGCCTTTTACCAGAAGACAGGGCGCGCTTGGAAAAGAGGGTACCTTCTGTATGGCCCTCCAGGCACTGGGAAGTCAAGCATGATTGCTGCAATGGCTAATTTTCTTGGGTATGATATTTATGATCTTGAGCTCACTGAGGTGCACACCAACTCTGAGCTGAGGAAATTGCTGATGAAGACAAGTTCCAAGTCTATTATTGTGATTGAGGATATAGATTGTTCAATTAATTTGACTAACAGGAAGAAAAACAATGGTGGTGATGGAGGAGCTTCTGCTAGGACTTATTATGATTCAATGGAAATGAGAGGAGGTGGAGGTGGTGTTTCAGTTCCTGGAGAAGAAGGTGGTGGTGGAAATTCAATTACACTTTCTGGGTTGTTGAATTTCACTGATGGGTTGTGGTCTTGTTGTGGGAGTGAGAGGATTTTTGTGTTCACAACCAACCACATTGAGAAGCTTGACCCTGCATTGCTGAGAAGTGGAAGAATGGATATGCATATATTCATGAGCCACTGTTCATTTCCAGCGTTGAAGATTCTGCTGAAGAACTATTTGGGGTATGAGGAGGGTGATTTGGATGAGGAGATTGGGAAGGAGTTTGAAGGGGTTTTGGAAAAAGCTGGAATGACACCAGCTGATGTGAGTGAGGTGTTGATCAAGAACCGGCGCGATAAGGGCAACGCCGTGAGGGAATTGTTGGAGGCATTGAAGGCAAGGGCAGAGAAGAACAATGCAGGGGGTGGTTCAAGGGACAAGGTTAATGGAGGCCATGATTTGGAGGAGGAGGAGGAAGAAGAGCAGGAGAAGAGGGCATTGGAGAGCCCTAAAGAAGAAGGTTGTGACTTTGTTGAGGACAGCTGCAAGAAAGGTGATGAGAAGGATCCGAAAGAAGATAATGAGATCATAGAAAAATGAAGGTCACCAAGGTTAGGTTTTCTTTTTCCTTTTTGTGTTTCTTTTTTTGGGTGCAGAGCAGAGAGAAGATGGGGTTGGAGATTTGGAAAAGAGAAAGGCAAAAGGCCTGATTGGTTATTGCATTTGGAGTATTGGATCTTCAAATTTTGTTTTGTTGGGATGAGAAAAGTTAGAAGCTTTCTAGTTCTAATATTATCCAAATTCTAACATGTTATAAAAATCTGTCTTTGTAGTTTCCAATAATGAATCAAAATCCATTTACTTGCACACTTGCAGCCAAAGGAATAATCATATCAATATTATTGCATTATATATGATCCATAGATAAAGCTTGTTTATTTGCATGTGGTTTGGTTGGCCATATGATATGATTTCTTGTCTACGTTGCTTTATGTGTTAAAAAATTGGTGCAAATGCTTCTGTTCATATCTTTGATCAGTTGTTATCCTCTATGCATATGCTGCTTGCGCTTTGCTAGCTGGCTCAGCGGCTGCTGCTTCTGAGACCACAAGGCCAGATTTGCTTCTCGATGGAGATGTTGGAATTAAACCAGTCACACTAATTGAACATGAACATTTCTGGTCATATATATTTGGATCAAAATCCCATGGTTAGCATTTGTTAAAAAAAGAACTACTTTAATGGTGACCAAGTGATGAAACTCGAAGACATTGTTGTGATAAAAGGGGCGAGGTTCGGTTTGGTTCAGTTTTGCACGGTTTTTATTAGTAATTAGGTGAAAATGTGAGGTGCATAGCTTAAGAAAAGAATATTACTTCTCATACAGATGCTGTTCAAACTTAAGATTCAAGTCTATAAGTTAAGATCATTTTCTACTGGGTTAGTTGACCATAAATATGACCGGTGTCATTTCAACCAGTGACAAAAAATTATTGAGGGCCGTTGATTAAGGGCAAAAAAAGTATTTCATTGCTGATCACAGGCTGTTTTTGAAAACAAGTAAAAGGGTTTGGTAGCCCAATTGAGTTTTTCTTAGAACATTTTTGAGTTTGGGTTGTCGATTTGTACTTAAGTTTGTAGTAATGATAATTATGATATTGTTGAAAAAAGAAAAAGAAAAAAAAAGACTGTGTCAATGGATAGGAAGAGAGGAGGGGGTAGTTTGGGAAAAAGAGGCATGAAAAGGTGAAACAGGTAAACAAGGCCCAGATTTTGTGTTTGTTAAAGGAGGATTGAGTTTGCAAAAAGCAGCGAGAAAGTTTTGGTTTCTAATGAGTAAAAAGTTGACATTTTTTTGTTGTTGTTGTTGATTTTGATCTTTGAGTTGGAAAGGCACTGGGTTGTCAAGCCTAGAGTAGATCTTGGCCTACGTGGCGACATGTGAAGTTTTTTGTTTCATGAAAAACATGCCTTGTGAGTAGGCATCACACCATGAATGAGAGGTGCACCTTCTTTTGCTGCTTTATTTGCACGCATTATAAAATGCAAATAATTTTGACTTTTTCCCTCATTCTTTAACCGAGGCCAACATGGAATATCCTCCCTTCCTGGCGCCTAATACAAATAAACAACAAGTTGCTGTCCTTTAAGATTTTAAGATTTTGAGGGCCCTGTGGTAAACTTAAATAGGAGCCTCACATAATCTAATATAAAAATACTTATAACTAAAATCATCATCGGTAAACATGTAATAACAAAAACATGCATTACTATTCAAAAGTCATTCACATTGTATTTGTTATCCTTATTTAAAGAATTAAAACTATTACAAGAGTTTTTTTCCCCAAAAGAAAAAAAAAAACACAAGTACAAACTTAATATATGAAAATTGATTTTCTTGAATTTTTAGAAGAGAGATCATCAATCAAATGTTCATAATCAAGTTTTTCTAGAAGTTCCCTTCCAATTGAAATCAAAGCTAGTCTGTTTGATCGTTCTTGTGACAAAAATTGTCAAAGGATTGAAAAAATGAACCAAAGAGAGATTGATGAATGATGATAATTACTTACTAGAAAATCATAGTTTAAGATAAAGAAGCCAACAATTTTTTTTTTTTTTTTTTTTTTTTTTGAAGAAAGCGTTTTTTGTTTTCTTTCTGAAGAAAGCGTTTTTTGTTGTTATAATGCAAAAAAAAAGGGTAGAATGACCTCAACTTCTATTAACAGATATGAGCTACAAAGTCAGTTCTGTCACACACACTTTTATGATAATATGCAGCATTCTAAAGTATATATACCATTCCTATAATATTAATATATATAATATAAAGAATTTTGTTTTAGAGGCCCTTAAAAATTAGGGGCCTTGTGCGGTGGTGCCACTTGCACCACCCCAAGGCCGCCCCTGGTTGCAGAGAAGATTTGGCTAAACAACAGCAACAAAAACTATGACTAGAAGATTTGGCTAACACCATATAACTTATATGTCAAGGTAAAGAAGTTGTTATCATAGAGCATTTTCAAATGAAAACGCATCGTAGGCAATTGTGAATTGTATTATTTTGTGTCAAGTTAGAAAATGAAAATACGTCGTAGGCAATTGTGAATTGTACTATTTTTTGCACCACTATGAATGAACATTTTGTTAATTAATATTTAAAATCTTTTTCTTCAAACTAAATGCTTCGCACTTCCATATTTCACCCCTAACACTGGATCCACCACTTATAGGATGTAAAATTGTACTATAACAACCCAGGTGGCACGTTGCTTACCCATTTGTCTCATGAAAAAAGTTGGTCACTCCAAGGGACTAGGCAATGCAAGTGTACAAATTATTATTATATTATTTATTTTTATCTTTTACATTTACTATTATATTTTATAAAAGGGAGTTTCACTAAAACACCCAAAATAGGGGTTGAAATTATAAAAAAAAACCCAACACCCAAAACACTTTATAAACACACCCAAAACCCATCATTACACACACTCAAAACCCATTTATAAACACACCCAAAAAATATACAATTGTTGATTTTGGGGTTGATTTTGGGTGTGTTTCTATGTTTAAATAGTGCTTGGATTTTTTTATAAATACATGTCTAGGATTGGGTTTATTTATAAATTTGTATTTATAAAAAGTGTGTGAGAAAGTGGAGATGATATTTTATTATAAAAAGCAAGTGGGGCCCAATATACATCTTCACTTTGAAGTAGGCAATATTGCCTTGTTGGGGAGAGTATGTATATTCTACATACCCATTTGCCTCTTTCTTTTAAGCATGAAAATGCTGATATGGCAAGACAAATTCATTTGCCTACTCTTTTGCCTCTTACCTTGGAGATGCTCTAACTTCATTGGTAGAAGTTGTGCACTACTAATTGAATTGGGCCAATTAACTGAAACTATTGCGAAGGTGAAATTTTTTATTTAAAGAAACTTTAGTGCGTCCATTTATGTCTATAGTTATATTTTAATTTATTCAATTCTTATCAATTTCATTATTGGAATTTTAAACCTTTTTTTTTAATATAAGTAACCGTCTAAACTATAAGGAGGAGGAATGTTCATGTTTTTGTCAGAAGGGGGGAGGAATGTTGACACACACTTTCTTATTGGGCTAGACCCCGTTAGCGAAATTTTTAGTCTTTTATTTTGCCAAACATGCAACAATATAATACTCTTATCAATAGAATCTTTTATTGCAAAACGTCTCTTTCTCCTATTCTCTCCTCTAAACTCTTCTTATTTCTTTGTAAACTTTTCAAAGTTTGGGTTCACGGGAAAGATTAAAGTAGTTCACCTAACTCAAGTAATGTGAGTATATGTTTATAAGGGTCATAGATGGGTCATAGATTGTTGTATCTTGAAGGATATTTGTTACATCGAGACTTTGTTTTCAAGGGACAAAATCTACTCTTAAGGATAGTAATTACACGCCTCAACCTAAAGCTCTTAGTCCCATCAAGCTTATATATATGAAGACCTAGTTTCTACATTCTAAAAGATAAGTATTTGACAGTAATTTTATTTAACTTGATAAGTCAATGTAAATTATAATTTTTCAAACATTTATTTTATGTGATGTATTGCAGGAGAAGTAACGTCCATCAACCAAATTTTCCAACAAGAATTTAGTGCAAGTAGAATGTAAGCATCTCATGACCATAATGCAATAGCCATCTATCTTCAAAGAACTTGTAGCTCGAATAGCTAAAAGTAATTTCCTTTCACCTAACCATGCACTTGTCCTACACTAGAAGTCTTGTGTCGGTCTTCCCCTCCCCCAGCAAAACCCACGAAATGCTAGCTTCATTGCAACAAAATGAGGCTCCCTATAAGAATGATGAATCCGACAAGACCCATTGGTCATCAAGAGCTTGCAGCTTGAAATCAAGCTGAAAAAAAGGGTGCAGCCACCAAGTCCACAACACACTTAGAATGGTTCAATGATGATGGCCAAATAACCACTCTTACTAGCAATCTCCAACTCATAAAAAATGGCCTACAAGCACACAATAATTTTAAGTCAAACGTAACTTCTCAAATTATCAATGTGAAACATTACATGTTATTCGGTATGTTGTTTGAATGTGTGGTTTAAATTAAGTCGTTTGAATGTGCGATTCAAATTTGATCATAAATATACAGATACTTAGCACGAGAGCATTACATCTAAAATAAAGATGAGCATGCGCGCATGACCCCTCACTGAGTATGAGACGTCGGAGGTGAAGCATGCAACATGTTTTGACCCAGCCAGCAGGGAACTCCACTCTTAAACAACATAGTCCTATTTTTCAGTATTTCTCTCCCATGGAAATCAATCAATAGAAAGATTTTTATTCTTTTTGTTCCCCATTGAGCCATGTTACTTGTCCCACCAAATAAATAAATAAATAATAAAGGAAGTACATTTTCCATTGGCATATCCAAAAATGAGAATAAATTCAATGGTGTGCGGCTTACTGAAAAGTTAAGGACAAAAAAAACCAACTTACTTTCCAGTATGAGGATCTTAGACCAATTTGTTGACTGGACTAAAATAAGATTACATGGATATGGATTAAAATCCGAATAAAATAAAATATAATTGTCACAAATGCAGCCAGCAATTTGTCAAAAGAAGAATCTACATCGCTTCCATTCCATGCATCTGTGAACCACTGGAAAAATGTGCAAATCCAGGCCCTGCTGGTCAATGTGGCCATTGGTAAACAAATTCTTCACCAAGAATATAACCATGAAGTCTCGGGAAGGCCCTATAATAAAATTTCCAAAATATTTTTTTTTTAAAAAAATTATAAGTAAGTTGACCCAAGAACAGTATAGAATTATAGATTTCCAATATAGGTATAGTGGATGGAGACATAAGCATTTTTGTATTGTAGTAAAGATTTGTAAATATTATGCTGATTTTTCATTCTTGGTGGAGAGAAATAGTGGTATTTCCTAGTAGAGGAGGTGGACGGGTGGGTGAGGAGGTTTGTATGTTCTCTGTACTTTGTTTTATATTGTTGGTTGGCAATGGTGAATTTATGTAAATGAAAATGATTGCGATTCTAGCATTAGAACATGACATTAATTTGCTAACTCTTTTTTCTTTCCTAATTTTAGATAAGGAGAAGAGCGGGAGGTCTACCTCTCTCAAAACCCTAGTTCCCTCCCTCTTAAAAAACACTCTATAACTGTTTTCACTTCGAGGGGAGGAAGCCACTCTTCTTCCTTCCCTCTCCCTTCTCCCTTCCTCCCTTCTCCTCTTTTCCTCAATTTTTAGAGACAAAAGGCTTTCCCTATTTGTCTTCATTTTATAATGATTTTCCTCCACTCATCACATGCGGATGCGTCTCAGTGTCAAATCTTCACACGCAATTCTTTGTTGGATCTCTACCACCATCCTTTTTGCGATTTCTTCATGTTTGAAATAGGTCGCAGAGACTTTTTTAGTTTTATGTGTAGTTTTCATCTCTCCTTTGTGAGAGCTTTCCACCTATCCTTTGTAAGAGTCTTATTTGTATTGTTATGGCTTAGTTTTTTCAAGCTTCATCTATTTTTGGTTGTTTTGAGTTTGCACTCTTAGTTAGGATGCCTATGTTAGAGTTTCTTCGATTATGCGTGATCCTTAGTGGAGGAGCTTCAGAGTGTCTTAATTTTGATGTTAGATCGCTCCGTTATTGTAATGGCTCTTTGTGGCTAGTTTGTATTGGCCCTTTGTGGCTAGTGGCTTTTTAGCTGAATTATGAATGCAATTTCAGAATTTCTCAACAAAAAATAATACGGAGAAGAGAGAAACTCGGAAGTGTCAGAATAAGTACTCTACCACTATAATTGCAACGCTCACAAGTCACGACATTATAAGCTAATTTGATTACATGACAATAAGTAGTTTTCAAAAAATTTGAGGTCATCCAATTTATCCCTTTTGTGGTTAGTTTGATTTCAATTTTTTTTAGGTCCCCAGTGGTATGTCTAATGCCTTTTCTTCAACACCCCAACAGTTTCAGGCCAAGAAAAATAGAGGAAAAGCTAGGGGGAGAATCAAATTCTGATTTGGTGAAAAAGGAGTGGTGACAATTGTTTGTATAGTACATTACAAATTTAGACCAAACAGGAGTACGAACGATTTCTCATAATTCTTTCAAACTGTTAAAAGAAGGGCATGGATTCTCATACCAATAAAAGCAATTTAGACCAGCTAAATGTTTGCGTTTCTTATGCTGAACTTATCTTGGATCGATTTCTGTCCAATCACTTGAAAAGATAAAAAGATCCAAAATTGAAGTGGAAAATTAAACAAGAGTATCAAAGAAGGGGGAGCCAAATATGTTTTCCCGGGAAGGTTCATGTGAGCAAAACAACATTATTTACTAATATGGTAAATGCAATGACGACTATTATATAAAAAAATCTAAGTTCTTCGTACATTGGTGTGATTTACCCGAAAGAGTTTCGGATGCCTAAGACTTTGAAAATTTTAAGAGTATGTATTCTTAGAGGGCAGATCATGTACCTCATGCATGTTGATCTCTACTGACAGTGGATGTATGGCTGGAATTAAATCTTTCCACCATTTATGTGTTCTCACAACATATCAGTTTTCTTTTTACATATGATGATATTTGAATTCCAATCTGTCATTTTCTTACTTTACTTCAACGCCACTTAAGGAAGATAACCTCTCAAAACAAAACAAATTTGACCAAGACCAAATAATCTTATTCATTTTAATATCCAAACAGGAATCGGAATTGGTACTTTTCATATGGTCCAATTTGGTTTTGTATACAAAACTTATATTAGAACCAAACCCAACCAGATTGGTTACAGTCCGATTCGGTTCCCAGTACCCACCGTTTGGGCCTACTGTAAAAGCCCATTTGAGTTTTTTTTTTGGATATTTAAGTTTTGTTTCTAAAATCATTTAAGTTTTTTTTGGATATTTAAGGATGAAAAGAAAGCACATAGAATGGTTATGCACATATAGTCTAGCATCACTTCAATGAGGTCATTCACGAGTGAGAGCAAGCACATGATATCTGAAGAAGAGAATCATCCTTAGTATTAAATCAAAATGGAACAATGAGATCATTTATAGTGAATTGAATAAAATAAGTAGGGATGAGAAATAGAAACACTTTAAACCCTCTCAAGAAAGCAATTAGGCTTGATATAGCTCACTAGGGTAGTCTCCACTATTCTCCTTCAAGAATTTGAACATGGTACTTTAGCCACCAGAATTCTAAGAGCAAAAGCTTTGTGAAGTGCTAAATTTTGATATGAAAACCTCAATGGTAGCTCCATAGCATCGATTGTATGACATTCTAAAAAAAATTAGTGACAAACGAACGAAAATTGAAAACCTTCCCCCATACTTGAATTGAACATTGTCCTCATTGTTAAAGCACAATAAAGATGATTGAGAACATGTAAATGATAAAGGGAAAAGTTAAGAAAAGGTTTAGAAAAACTCCTTGATGCGATTAGGTCGACCGGCGACCGCTTCCAAGTACCTTCTAATTGAACACATGGGTTGCATCCAAGAAGCGCCTTAGTTAATGTCTTAGCAAGACATTATGCAATCATGTAAGTTGATGGTATGGAGGGAAGTTGATCCACCATATGGCCAGTTCGAATGCCAGCTGAAACTCCCTCATAGAATGGCTTTGAACGTTGTCCATTTACTTTGAAAGTCAAGCCATCTTTAGGATTTTGAATCTTCACTGCTCCATACAGCTTCTCCTTATTCTTCAACCACAATTCTGCTCAAATGGTCAGCCACCACATTCTCACATCTCAAAACTTCCTACAATACCTATACCAACATATTCAGACTAACAAGGGGAGTAATTTTTGGTCTCGGACCCCTGCCAAAATGTGGCCGGAGCAACTCAGAACACTACCAAAGTCGCGGGGTCAAACTTGGGTGTATTGATTAATTTCCAAAACTCCAAAATCGATCCTAACCACATACATAAACAACTAGAGCACGAAGAATAGATGAAGTTTCATACCTCGATCGAAGGAAACAACAGCCGGAGTTGCTGAAAACGGCATTGGAAAACTCAAAATCCACATATCTTTCCGAGCTCGCAGCGGCGTTGTGAGTGGCTGAGGTGGCTGAGGTTTCTTTACTTTTGTTTTTTGACAACCTTCTTTAATTTAATTTATGTTATTAAGTCAAATTTTAGTATTTTTTAATTACTTTAATTAGTGGTAGTCTATTTTCCAGTGATTTCAATGGGAGAGGACTTAAAGGGAGCTGACTTGGGCTTTGCATTCCCTTCAGTGGTCTCAAGCTAGCAAGGTAGCCATTTGATTTATTGTTGCATAGAGGAAGCTTAGTGGCCTGAATTGTTGCTTCCTTCTCCTTTGGTACTGAAGCTCCAGTGGGCCACGTGTTTGAACCAAGTGTTTCTTAATCACAGAGATGTGTTTAGCTAATGATTAGAATTAGTGTGCGACGTGTCTGTAATTAGTTATGTTGAACACGTGAAGGTACGTACGTGTAAAGTGGTAATGAGAAAAACAGATTTGATTCCCACCATTCTAGAATTCTCAAAGCTCTCTCTTCCTCAATTACAGATTTCCTCTCTCCTATTTTCCTAAATACTTAGCAAGATGCACTACATTTCTTGATTTATAAGAACTTTTTTTTGAATAAAAACAACCATGTTAGCATGATTGTCTTAATAAAGTTTTTCATTTTTTAAGACGAGATCAACAAGCTAGAGAATTTAGAAATGACATACCCCAAGCATCAGAAAAGTGAATGCTTGATTGTCTGCACCAAGATAAATTTCAATCAACTTTCGCAGGTCAGCAAGGCTTGCATGTTTTACAACCTTAACTGTTGTAATGAACTTCCCTGCATACACTTCAGTATCTGCATCAGTGACCACATCTGAAGGGTTGTAGTTCTCCCTGGAAGCCAATGCCATCTCATCACATACTCGACGTTTGTTTATCCCTTCTGTCAGTTTCTGCTCATTTTCTGATTTAACTGATGCAACAGTAGGTGCTGGACTTGTCACATGTTGAGAGCGCTCTCTGTAGTTTCCACAGAGTGTAAATATGTTGCGGATCCTGACAAGTCTATCATCTGGTCCCCCCTTGCCATCTTCTTCCCCTGGATTTCTGCTTGGCCGATTCACAGTTGGTGTATGTTGATAATCCTTAGGTAAAGATGTCAGGGATCCCATATTAGAATTACTCTGGAGGCCAGACCCATCAAAGAGATACAAGTTTCCCAGCTACTATATTAAAAGTGACAGTATAATATGGAATTTCTAAGGTTTAACTTTTACCATAATATATTATCTTTTGAGGTGCCCTTTGTGAAAATCTCACATTGAAAATCCACACTCCTATAAAGATATTTATAAACATAACACTATGATAATTTAGCGAGTCTTGTTAACAATGCAAAGTGGGGCTAATGGGCTTGGCTATAGGCTCGGCTTTGAATTTGGATTTCATTCATAATGATTATATTAATCAAAGACTTGGGCCTTGGGGCTCTTGGGCTCTAGGGAAATTTCATTGAGAGAGGTTGTTTTTTGCATTTCATTTTTTATTTTTTACATTTTAAAAATATAAAATAAGTTTCTTTACTTTTGTTTTTTGGCCAAAATATATATAGGTACGTATTTTTCAACAATACATTCATGTTCTATTCACGTCTCACGTTTTCTTTAAAAAACAAACATACAATAGTCGTATTGTACATGTACGTACATATTTCTAATATTTTATACATGTATTTTCTATAAAATTTTCAGTAAGACACACAAAATTCATGTATTATACAAATAATTCTCACATATTATTGAATAAGAATAACATATGTTATAAAATTTATATTAAAATATCATATAGTGGAAGATTAATATCTACTTTGGATATGTTGCAAATTAAAATCTATAAGGTCAAACTAATTCAACTAAGAGGGTCCTTTTTTATTATTAATTTTTTAATCAAATAGTATAGCCGGGCGGCTATACTTATTTTTTGACACGTGGCTTTAAAAGACGGAGCTTCTTTTTTTTAAGTACAGCCGAACGGGTATACTCCAAGTTTTAATTTTTTTAAAAGGCACGTGTTGACACGTGGCAACTAATGGCTGGGGTTCTCTTTTTTATATTAAAATAGTATAGCCGTACGGCTGTACGCAGTTTTTAAATTTTTTTAGAACGGTATAGCCGTATGGCTATACGATTGGATGCTCTGTTTTTCTCCTATATTTTTTTTTCAAATTTTTGTAAAATAATAGTATTGCTGGGCAGGGTTTTTTTATTTAAATTTTAGTAGTATAGATGAGCGGCTATAGTCTTTTACATATATATATATATATATAGGTATGTATTTTTCAACAATACATTCGTATTCTATTCACGTCTCACATTTTCTTTAAAAAGCAAACATACAATAGTCGTATTGTACATGTACGTACATATTTCTTATTTTATACACGTATTTTCTACAAAATTTTCAGTAAAACACACAAAATTCATGTATTATACAAAAAATTCTCACATATTATTGAATAAGAATAACATATGTTATAAAAATTATATTAAAATATCATATAATGGAAGATTAATATCTACTTTGGATATGTTGCAAATTAATATCTATAAGGTACAAACTAATGCAACTAGGAGTAGGAGTGGCATTTTAGACAGAAAAACCGCAAAAATCAATCAACAATTTATCGCAATAAAACCGCAATCGCGGGAAACTGAACTGCATTTGCGTTTGCGATTAAGATATTTGATTTTCAAAACGGTTGCGGTAAAACCGCACTAACCGTGATTGAAAAAAAAAAAAAAAAAAAAAAAAAAATAAATTGCATTTTGTAGATAGCATTGATTCTAAAACAACACAACGGGGTCTTTTAAATCCACTCGCCACCACCAACACTTAAGTTTGTAACTTTACTTTGTAACATTGGTGCATTGCATTTTCCTTTTAGTTTGTAACTTTAATTAATTTTGAATTGGATTTTTCCTTTGGGTTGTGACTTTAATTCATTTTGCATTGCATTTTCCTTTTGGTTTGTAACTTTAAAGGATTTGGAATTGAAATGCTTGAGAAGTTTAACTTTAATTGGAATGCTTGGAATTGTAACTTTAATTTTCTTTAGGTTGTGAATGCTTGAGAAGTTGAAATTGTGAATTTATATTTTTGGGTTAAAGTATGCCTGAACTCAAAAGGCTTCAAAAGAAGCATCAAAATTAGGCCTAAAATGTGGAAGATTGGATTTTTATAACACAAAAAGAACTTGCGGTTTTAAACCGCTAATTCACAGTAACCAACCGTTTTTCGCGGTTTCAAAAATCATCATACCACAATTAGTCGGTCAGTTTGCGGTTTGGGCAAAAATTCACGGTTACCGAACCGCAACCACCCCTAACTAGAAGGGTCCTTTTTTATTATTAATTTTTTAATCAAATAGTATAGCCGGGCGGCTGTACGTATATTTTGACACATGGCTTAAAAGAGACAGAGTTTATTTTTTTTTAAAATTTTTTTTTTTTTTTTTACAGCCGTAAGGCTATACTCAAATTTTTAATTTTTTAAAAAGGCACGTGTTGACACGTGGCTCATAAAGGCTGTGGGTCCTCTTTTTTATATTAAAATATTATAGCCGTACGGCTTTACTCAGTTTTTAATTTGTTTTCGAATAGTATAGCCATGCGGCTATACTGGATTTTTTGTTCAAATTTTTGTAAAATAATAGTATAGCAGGGCAGGGTTTTATTTATTTATTTATTGTCTTTAATAAGTGGTATAGACGAGCGGCCATAGTCTTTTACATATATATATATACATAGGTACGTATTTTTCAACAATACATTCATGTTCTATTCACGTCTCACGTTTTCTTTAAAAAGTAAACATACAATAGTCGTATTGTACATGTACGTACATGTTTCTAATATTTTATACACGTATTTTCTTCAAAATTTTTTGTAAGACACACAAAATTCATGTATTATATAAATAATTCTCACATATTATTGAATAAGAATAACATATGTTATAAAAATTACATTAAAATATCATATAGTGGAAGATTAATATCTATTTTGGATATGTTGCAAATTAACATCTATAAGGTACAAACTAATGCAACTAGGAGGGTCCTTTTTTATTATTAATTTTTTAATCAAATAGTATAGCCGCTCGGCTATACTACGATTTTTTTATATTTAAATATTTCTAATTTCCATACTCTCTTGAAGACATGACAAAGTACAAGTTTTTTTCTTCGTATAATACATGTAATATGCACTTATGCATGTAGTCTTCATATTTAATACACATATTTTTTTTATACAAAATACACACAGTGTACACATATTTTTCACATATTATTTAATAGAAAAAAATTAAAACATTTAAATAAATAATATGAAAATTTTATATAATGGCGAATTTTTCAAAGTTTTTTTTTATAAAAATTTTACCAATTAATACACGTATGCTGTGCGACCGAGAAAAATACCAAATAGAAAAAGGGAAAGAAAAAAAGGTTTCCTCCCTGGCGTTTCCATCAAAACAGAAAATAAACAGAATAAACAGAAGAAACGTTTCCTCCCTGGCTTTTCCAAGTTACAACAACTCACTCTTGCCGCCCAAACTCACTCTCACTCTCTCTCTCTCTCTCTCTCTCTCTCGTTACGGTTCTTCTTTGAGCTGCGCTTCAATGGCTGTCAATAAAGTAAACCCCCTTACTATTCAACTTCTCTTTCTTTATTTAACTTCCTGCGACTTTGTTGCTCTCTTCTATGTTCTTGAAATTTCATTTCCATAGATTGCATTCTGAATTCCAACTTTGTTGCTTCTTTTGTCTTCTCTTTACGTGCTTAGAAATTGTAAGAACACCTAAAAACTTTCGATCTTGTATTCAATTTCAACTCCCTTTCTGCATGATTCTTGAATTTATTTCATCTCTGACGATTTCCAAGCAGACGGTTTATTGCCTCCATTATTTACAAGCTTTGATTTTTAACCTAATTTGCCCCTCATATATCATCTTTGAAGCACTTTTCCTCAATAAGCTTCATATCTCATATCTGTGTAGGGTTTAAGTTTTGATATAGACACACAGCTATACACAACGCTATATATGCTCAAGAGACAAATGATCTTTGTGTTCTTGACTGTCTTTTATTGGTGGGTTTCTCCTTACTGTTTTTTATTGGCATGTGCTTGACCACATTATATGTAAAAGTCGTGAAATTTGTGCATTGCTTTCTAGTTAGGATTAAAATTACTCTGACTCTTCTGGTTTCTTAAATTTCTTTAATCAGTTCTTTTTTTTAGTCATTTCTACAAGATTCCTATAAATCCCGTCTCATGATTGAACTGCTTGTATGCATAATGTGTAAACAAATGGAACCTAATTATTTATGTGGGACAGAGAAACATTATTAAGTAGTGTTTGAATCCCCTCCTGCGTTACTCAACTAATATTAGTGTGCCTGTGTGCGCTTTGTTGTGGGGCTCTTTTTCCTTCATTATCTATGGGTAAATTGTTTTTTATGCTTTATTTGTAAATCGCAGCAATTATCATCTCATGATGCCATGGAGTTGGATAAGGACTGCTCAATTGTGCTTGAACTATCTGAAAGTGACCCCCTTTTTGATAAAAAGAAGGTGAAAAAGCAATAAATATGAGATTTTTTGATTTTTTTATGTATGAAATATGTTGTTTATAGGATTTCATATGAAGTCTAAATGATAGTAGTAAAGGAAATGTGAGAGTGGAATTGTATGCAGTACGTACAGTGGAGAAACTGAGCAATCACCCCTTTTTGTCAATGAGCTTCTGATACTCTTAGATTCAATGACTTATATGTGAGCTGTTGGACACGTGCTGTTAACTAAAGTAAGAAAGGCCAAACTAATTACTGTATGAATTTTATGTTAGATTCTTGTTAATTAGGCAGTTTAACTAAAATAAGGTGAAAACTATCTGGGGAACAACTGTCAATACTTCCATTTACTATGTGTACATGCTGCTAGTTTTTCTATTTCTTGTAGAAGAATTAGTTGAGTTGTTTCTACCATCATTCTTTTAATTTTTTTTTCTTCTCATCTTCTGGCAGAAATTGCTACAAGATATGGGATTTAGTACCAAGGAAGAAATACATGTTAAAAGGTCTTCAGATCCTAATTGGATCAGCACCTCCTTGAAAGTAATGCTTCAGATCGAAAGAATCATAAACTCAGATGAGGTAAGTTCATGTTAAGGATTTATTGTAGAGAACTAGAACAATGCCAAATTCACAATATTCTGAAAAATGAGGCCTTTCCTACCTAAATCCCTCTTTAGATACTTCAAAACTCATAATTCTGAGAACTTCTTGGACTGTTTAGGCACAAAAGGGGAGACAAATGGCTTTAGAGTTGCCTGATAATACCTTGATTGCACTGTATAATTAGCAGACTAATGATGAAATAATGGGTTCAATCGGTGCAGACAGAGCTTTATTTTGCTGGAGATGAACCAATGGATATGTATGGCCCCAGAAATGAGCTAGAGGCTCTCAATTCAATCCTTCAGCTTGTTGAAAGCTCACTCTCTAGTGCTTGTCTAATGCAAAAGAATGTCCTGCAAGAATTCCACGATGCTATTGTTGATATGATGAGTCAGTCTGGGAACAAGAACATTTTGGAGACTAAAATTGTAGAAGGCTACAACTCTGATAAAGAAAGAAAATTGTTACAATGGGGTGAAAACAATGGTGTCAAGACAAGGTTGGAGATAGCTTGTAAGTCTTAGCTCTTCACTGCTATGATTACTGCTGTTGTAACTTGTTTATTCTTTCCCTCTTTTGATGGGGTTTCCTGAGAAAAGAAAAGAAAAAACCTAACCATGTACAATAGAAGGAAACTAGTGTGTAGTGTGTACTATATCATGTCTTTTGTGCTTCATTCATCATAATAGATGTCGAAGGGGCTGGCAGAGGAGCCATAGCTACAGAGGATCTGAAAGTTGGAGATACTGCTTTGGAGATCCCAACATCTTTAATAATTGTTGAGGAGCTTGTGCAAGCTGATATGGTATGTTTATCACGTGAAAACCCTTTTCAATACTTTTAACTTTCCTATAAGTATTACCTCTGTGTTTAGTCAAGAAGTTTCTAAAAATATATGGGCAGAAACAGAAAATCAAAGTGAACCTACATAGACTCCACATCTAGCGAGGGGCTGAGTTGCTCCAAGATGAAAGTGAAAGAATTTCATGAACTTGTCTTTCTTCATGTTCACAAAGTTGGCTCTAGATTTTGTTGGATGTAGAAACGATTGATGAATGATGATCAATTTTTATGAACATCTGTTTATCTGCTATATGTGGAGTTTGAGGTGTCATTCTACCGAACGTCAATGGTAATTTACCTAGCTACATAGAGTTACCAATTGAACCACAAGCAAAAACCAGACTTTATTCTAGTGTGTTCCACATGATGTAATCATAAATAAACTTCTCTCCACTATGTCTTGATGAATAATCATATTGGATCTCTCTGTTAGTGATGCATCTGTGCTTTTTTTCTTGTTCTTTCTGAGGTGGTATAAGCATGGACCAACAGCAAAAGTAGGTTTTAGGTCTGTATCTTTCATATGCATATAGTCTGTTGGCTCAAATAAATACTGCGTGGATTAAAATGCATAGTCTATGAACAAGAAAAGTGGGCCAATATATTACTTCTTTTTTTTTCTTTACTGCAGTGTCATGCATTAGAGAAGTTTGAAGGCATTTCCTCTGAGACGATGTTGTTGTTGTGGAGCATGAAGGAGAGGCACAATGGTGATTCACAATTCAAGATCTACTTTGACACACTGCCAGAAGAATTTCATACTGGTACATGCTTTGCCTATGAAATTTCTATTTTAATTTTGTGAAACTGCAAAGTTCATTTTATGTGAAATTACATTTTGGATTTTAGTTTTCTTTTTTAAGGAATTAATCTTTCTTTGAGTAGATAGTAATAGTTTGATGTAAATCAAATATAGAATTTATACATTTGTGTAAAGTTTATTTTTAAGCTGCTCAAGGTTTAGTATATCAGGTAATGATAAAATCAAGATACGAATACAAAATTCAAGATAAAATTATATGTAACTCAAAAAAATAATTACCTATGGGAATGAGAAAATATTATATTCATGACCTTTTTTATTTAATACTTTCAGAAATTTAAGTGTGAGGCAAGAGAGTAACTCACATCTAATTTTTGTGCAAGATTTTAATTTTTAATGTTTAATAAATGCAAGTTGAATAATTGGTATTGTTTTACTTTATCTCAATACATAACTATGATTTTCTCTGTGGTCACTTTTGTTATAGTTTTTCTTCATGGGGAGTAAAACTATTTAGATATGCTGGAAGAATTAGGCAAATGATTTTATCAAGTACAAGAAACATCTGGGGATATCAAACTTACTCTAGACCCCAGGGAAGTTTATGGTTGTGCTTTGTTATATGTCAGTTTTTTTCTGCTAATTTAAATGTGAAGACGTACCTCTTCTCCTGTTGTTGCTGCCAATTGTAAAATATATGAAAAACCTTTGCTGTCTGCAAGTTAGTTACACTAACCTAAGGTGACAATCATTCCTTTTGCCGTGGGTTATTACTAAACATTTTTTGTAGATGATGAAAAAAAAGACGCGACAAAGAATGATTGTACGTTTATGGATAGTGTTTCATAAAACTCCAAAATTCTCATTCTCACATTTGCATCTTAAAAGCTATGAACTAAGATGGACTTGCTATAAAGGTGTATAGGGAACAGTGATGGTTTCTTGGAAGTTTGAACACCTCTTAGGCAGTAGGAAATAATGGTACCTAGAATGTTAATAACGTCAAGTCCAAAGCAACTCATGTGTAACCAACTTTTCCCTGCTATGGGTTTGAAACAACCATGATAAGTATACATTGGAAAATTTGGTGGGAGGGATGAAGTTATTTGTAGAAATCAAGAAGTGGATGAAGTTATTTCATGTTAGATTATATAAAATAAGCATGTGTATTTGGAATGGATTTGTCAAGTCTGATATGATTACACTGATTTATTTGTTTTAATTTATCTCTTCCTTTCTTTCTTAATATTCCTTCCCCAATATGTTGCAGGGTTGAGTTTTGGAATTGATGCGATGATGGTTTTGGATGGAACCTTGCTGTTGGATGAGATTATGGCAGCCAAACGGGTTATTAGCCTTTCCAATAGTGTTATTAGATTAATTTTTTTGGCATTTATGCTCTCTTTCTTTCAGTTATAAAGAGAATATCAACATTGTTAGATGATTCATCCATACAGAGGTGGCAATTTGGTTTGTGTCATCCTGCCCTTATAAGAATGGGTTTAGGCATTCCTAAGTAGGCTTGAGGGAGAAATAGGGGAGAGATTACAATATAAGTGCCAAGGCAAGCTCAGGGTGAGGAATTATGGGTGCTCCATTCAGCTCTGTCCCAACAAAAATCACCTCATTTAGTATACAGTTTTAGTAGTCCTTCATAATCTATCTGAGTTCCCTCAAAGGTCCTACATTCTGCAGTGATCACACTCCTACTCTACTCTTCTTCTCTGAGATTGTTTGCATCTTGGGCAATATTGAAGTTCACTTTCTTGTCTGATAATGTTGCTTGTTTGCTGTCTTTCCCATTTATAAAAGTAGGATTTGATTATTTGTACCTGGTTTTGAGTTATTCTATATGTTGCCTTTTCAAGTTATCTTTAATAGAGAATGCTGCCCAATAACAAATCTACTATGAGAACAGGGTCTGACCCAACCTGAATGAGTTAGTAAATACAGGAAGAACATGGAGATGCCCAAATCAATTATGGAGCCTCCAGCCAATCACTTTCTAATTGCCATTGAAATATTTGATCTCTCACTTTCGTATAAACTAAGAATGGAATGTTGTATTTACATCCCATTTCTTTCCTTTTTTTAAATTTTCTGATAGGATTTCATCATAGAAATTTCTCATACCTATATATATAAAACTTTATTTAAAGGAAAAGGTTACTAGTAATTAAAAATTAAACATATAAGTCCTTTTCTTGTCACAGCATTTGCATGCTCAATATGATGATCTCTTCCCTGCACTGTGCAAAGATCATCCTGATATCTTTCCACCAGAGCTTTACACATGGGAGCAATTCTTGTGGGCATGTGAACTGTGGTACTCAAATAGCATGAAAATCAAGTTCCCTGATGGAAAGCTGAGGACATGCTTGATTCCCATTGCTGGCTTCTTGAACCATTCGGTATGTCACCCTTTTTTTATGCCCCAACATTTTATGTCCTGATTGTTGAGATAAACTAAAAGTATAAAATATACTGAGAATTTCTTCCAACAACTTATCATAACCATCTTTCAAGTGTACTTTTGTGAATTCATTGCCAGATTCCAAAACAGTTTCTTTATATTGTAGAAACTAAGAGGTTACAAGGACAAGAATGACCTTTTGTTATCTACTTTCTGGACAGTCAGTTTTGGGTTTAATTAAGATGTGTTTGTAATGGTTCATTGAAAAAAAAAAAAAAAAAAAAAAAAAAAAAAAAAAAACTTTTGAGTTGTTCATATCAATGTGATATCCCGTGGTCATGTTTTTGCTTTATTCCTTATCACAGCTAGACCCCCATGTAGTGCACTATGGCAGAGTGGATTCTGCAACAAATACCTTGAAATTCCGTCTATCAAGACCATGCAATGCAGGGCAAGAATGCTGTCTTAGTTACGGAAACTTCTCTAGTTCTCATCTAATTACCTTCTATGGCTTTGTACCTCAAGGTGACAACCTATATGATGTCATTCCTCTAGGTGAGTTTTATTACTCTATCTCACTCATGGATATTTTTTACGATTGATCAAGCAGTACCAAACGTGACATAGTCCTGATATATCTTCACATGCCATTGTATTGTTGAAAAATTGTCTAGGACTTGTGCTATATAATATTAACTAGTAACATTTCCCGTGCAGATATTGATGCTGCCCAAGATGATTTTACTGAAGGCAGCTCCATATCGAACTGGACCACTCACATGGTGCGGGCTACTTGGTTATCACATAACTGCAATATTTTCTATTACGGCCTGCCTTCGCCATTCTTGGACTGCCTAAGGAGAGCTCGGAGCCCCATGCCGCATACTAAGGACCTAGTAATTTTCTATGCTTATTTATGTTATAGTGGTTGATATCATCTTCATTTTCTTTTGTATATTTTTCATTAGGAAATGGTATTTACTATTGTGTATGATCTATTCTAATGAAATGCTATTATTACTCTCACATTACTCTTGTGTGTTAAGAACAAAAAAATATTTGTCAGATTTGCATTTTCTTTCCAATATTGTTTAGCTTTAGTTTGAAATTTCTTTCTTGATTTGGTTTTTATGTCGATTCAATATTCTCATATATGAACTTCCAATTCTTTATTTCACAGCTGCCGGAAAATTTGAAGAATGAAATTGAAATTCTTGAAGATCTTCGCGCCATCTGTGATGACATGATGGATAATCTTGGTGATGCAGACCTTGATGACAGGTAAAGTCTCCTAACACTTCATGACATAATCTGTGAATCTGTGATTGATTGAAGCAGCAGAAAACTTTCCTTTGATGAAATGTGCATCTATTTTTTTTTCTTTTTTTTTTTTTTTTTTTTTTGTTGTGTTGCAGAAAAACACTAATTGGGATGTAAAGCTGGCAATCAAGTTCAAAGATATACAAAGAAGTATTGTCTCTTCAGTTTTAACTTCATGTTATTGTGGCCTGAAACTGGTGAAAGATGAATTGTCTAAATGCCTGGCTGAGGACACTCCTGGCTCAAAGCAGATATAAGTTTACAAATAAGAAAGCTTTTTAGTGTACAACTTTGATAAGGCACAATTCTGTTTTAGTAGAGAATATACCAACCAAACTAGTGATCAAATTTAGGCCACAAGGTCAATGATCTGTCAATATGAGCTGACAAATTGACAGAATTTTGTTTGTCCTCATTGTATGACATGAGCTGCTTGAGCATAGAATATTACTTTGGTAAAGCAATTATGCTTGTCATTGTGCTGCTTTTTGTATAATATCCCTACCTCAACTAAATCTATATTTTTTTATTTTTCTTTCTGGTGGGGAGGAGGTGGGTTGAGAAGAAGAATCATGAAGGGCCAAAAATGAAAGAAAACAAAGGCATGGACATTGCCTTTTTAATGTGGTCAGTGTATTCTTGTCAATTTTAGATTATTGTAGGAGGTCAAAAGTATACTTTTTGGAATGAGATAAGGATGCCAACGTTTGACTCAGAGCCTTCCATTAATTTACAACTTTGTTTTTTTTTATAAGGTTTTGATTGATTGTAGCCAAAGAATTATATATTTTCATAATATACACGAAATTTAATTAAATTAATTTTCGTAAAGGTTCCCAAGAATCCCCTATTTTACTACGAGCTCGTGTAGTACTCACCCCTTTCACTAAAGGGATATAATTTTTTTGGTTATTGTAGAATCCCCCAAGTTCTGATATGCTCATAGTCACCCACCAAATTATGCATACGATGCAATGAGTTTTAATGGCTCTTATTAGCTTCCACAAATTTGAGGGACTTAATTTCTGATTAATTGAGAAAAGGGAATCGAACTTGAGGCTTTTTGTTTTTCTTTTAAATATAAATGGGACATGTTCAAATATTCCTTCATATTATGACTAATTCGCTTGTGCCAACAGAAGGGCCCACTCAAGCCATTCAAGATTATATTCCACATGCAACTCGTTTCGCATTAACGTTAGTTTTGTTACTAAGTAATATTAATTATAAATATAATTAAGGCAGATTTTTTGTCCAAACAAAAGAAAATAGAAGTTTGAAGGAAATGGTAGTTAAAGTGGTGGTTAAGGAGGTTGTGATTTGTGAGTTGAATAAGAAGGATATGATTATGATGTTTACGTGTTTCCTTCCCAATGATCAATTCATTACATCATGATGATTTTTCTCATAAAAATGATTTTTCTAGCCATCATCCTTGGGCTCGTTTGAGAGTGATTCTAAGAATGCCAAAATCACTTATGGGGAGAAGCACCTCCCACGTGCTTCTCCATATAATCACTTAAAGTCACATAAAACCACTTGAAGTGATTCTCCATAGAATTAATTATTGACTTATCCAAAATTTCTCTCAAACGAGCTATTAATTAACTGATTTTTTCTTCACTTAATTGAAAGATATTTCAAATGCGAATATTATGGATACTAATTTTGTAGTTGTTCTATTTGACTTTTAAGAAGGAGGCCCTCGTTATAAAAAGAAAAAGAAAAAAAAGGAAGGCCCTCATTATATAATTCTAAACTTTTGTTTGTATAGGGTAAAACAGCACTTGATTTCGTCTCTTGTTGGAATTTTTAACCAAAAGAATGTTAACAAAACAAAAATAATAGGAGTGAGACGAACTTGGGCTTTTGGATATAGCGAAAAGGTTATGGTTCAACTCAGCACTAATTACAATCTAATTGTGGAGGTGATCACTTGTAGGAACTTCAACGGAGAGATAAGTAATGAACAAAACAACTCATGTACATGATATTAATTTCATGGATTCTGTTAAACATACTCTTTAAATGCATTTTCAGATATTCAAATATAGAACCTCAAGTACATGATTAACTATTCTTGATCGCTTGAACTTGCGGTAGTGTTTTTAAAGGGAGTATATGGCTATAAAAAAAATCAAAACATGCATAATTGATATGGATGACGTGGCACAATGTGACTCATTACCCATTTTGTTGTTGATGTCTAAAAGCTGGCAAAAGGTCCCATCCCAATAAGAAAACATACATTGGCTGTAGCCAAGTGGGCAGCCCACCACCCCTTCTTTTCTCGTTTGTCCCCAACCGCCAACGCCATCTTTTACTCTCTTCCCAACCTTTCTCCTCTGAGTCCAATAAAAACAACTTCTTCTTATGTTGACGAACACTTCCTAGTCGTTGACCTAATGCCAATCTGTCAACGTGCCGAAACCTCAGTGGATCCTCACTTCATATGTTTTCTAGGATGCCGCACCTGATCACGGCTTTATCTCATAAAACTTATTTAATATTTTTAATTGTTAAAAAAAAAGGAAAACAGAAAGAAAGAAAGAAAAAAAGAAACACACACAGATACAGAGGGAAAGAATGTAGTGAGAAAATAGAGAGAATAGGATTTGCTTTTACGTCTCCTTCTCTATCTCTGTCTGAGTTAGCCCTCTCTCTTCTTTCTTTCTCTTCCTTCTTTGCTTGGGAGAAGCAAAGAAGAGAAGAGACAAGAGGAGAGAACTGAGCCCAGCAAGAAACTCGTTTTATTTGAAATTTTTTTGAAGCTTTGTACCGGAAAATTATTTTTAGAGCTTTTCTGCTGGCTTTAAGGGTTGGACTGGAATTGGGTTTGGTTGCTTTTGATTGATTGTGGATTTTCGGTGTTGGTCAAGATGATGGTGGCAAGCAGTTTTGATCTTTGGAAAAAAGATGTCTTCTTTCCTGCAGCTGAGGAGGTGCAAGAATCAGCTGATATGTGCGTTTCCTTTTGCTTTTCGTTGGTTTTGATCATGTGGGTTTCAGTTGCTTTAATTGGTTTCTGCGTATATGTGGACTTTGTTTTTGGAATTTGGAGATGGGTGTGTTAAATTGTGTTTTTATGGGATTTTATGAGATTTTCTGAAGTGAGAATGGATTGTATTGGGTTATATCTTTCATAGTGCTTTTAAGATGTGTAATTTGTTGGATATTTTTCAATTATGTGGTTGTGCTGCTGGTTTTAAGTTTCAATTCAATGGGGGATTTTGGGTTCTGGTATTTTAGGTTATATCTTTTTTTCTCTTCCCCTTTTCCTTCTTAAAGTTTTGATGATGTGGGTGATGCTTATATTGGGCTCATTTTCAAGTACTGGGTACATTTATGATAAATATGCTCTCATGGTGCTGTGTAAAAGATAATTTGTTTACAAATATACAAGGTTTTGCCTTTTTCTACCATATATTTAGAATTATGTGGGTTTTCAGTATAGATTATGTGTGGTATAATTTAGTGGGTTAGTATGATTTTATCCTTCGTTTTGGATGATAAGAAAAAATTCCGCACTGTCTGGGAATGGGGAAAGATTAAATTTTTTATCCTAATCATTTGGCTCAAAAGATGGAAGGGACTTGAACATATAGTGTTGGATGACTTCGTGAGCCAGTCATATTCGGTAATGGTAAGGCTTCTCTAGTTGCACTGTTAAGATGATGATAGACCACCCTATATCCCAGGAGTAGGTGAATGGAAGATGAAAAGCCACTTTCTTCCACTTCAAAAAAATTTGAGTTGTTACTGGACAGGTTGCCAGCTCCTTATGTTCAGCAATCAATGATCATAGGGATTAGGTCGTACTGTACTACTATTCTTTAAGTTTTTGCAAAGATTGAAGGGAGCTTATTCACATTTTCCACTCACTTGAAAAGTATAATTCGTTGGTATTTATCTCTGTCTAGAATGTTCAACTAATTCGGAACTCGAAATAATTTTTCCTTTTGCCGGCCCTTATTATTATTATTATTATTTTTTTTTTGTTGTGGTTTTTCAGAATGGAATCCACGTACAGGGCATGGGTTCAACAGAAGAGAGAAAGGTTAGCACCAGACAATTTGGATGAACTTTGTAGGGAGCTGCAAACCGCTTTAGGTACTGCCAAATGGCAGGTAGGTCTCCTGTCTCTGATAAGCTGACTACTCTTTCCCGCCTGTTTATTCACTGTATAAAAATATTAATGAGAATTTGTGAGCCTACCCGATCTAGATAAGGTTTCCATCAGTTTGATTTCTGGAAAGTCAAAGACTCTTCTCAGCTTTAACCATTGTTCAGTCTTTTGTTTCAAAGTTTCCTAAGATGGAGATATATGCTTTCTTTAGTGGCACTATCCGTTCGCACTCAATTTCCTGATTTGGTTTCCCTTATTATTGATACTATCACCAATTATAATTCAGAGAAAGTTTTGTCCACAAGCAGTTTAGCCAATATTACAATTTTACTTACTGTAATTCTGTTGTGTTGAATTGTGAATGCTGGTTTAGTTGGAAGAGTTCGAGAAAGCTGTCAGGTTGAGCTATGGACAACGTGGTGATGATCATACAACAGCTAGACATAAACAATTTATTGCTGCCATTGAAAACCAAATTTCTCATGTTGAAACAGCATTAAGGGAATCATTTAGTGTGGAAGGAAAGCAACCCCTTCGATGGGTACACCTGGATGAAGAAGAATGTGATGATTTTGCTGCATTTCTGTCTGGGAAACCCCAAAGTTTGCTATGTGCCAAAAATGAATATGTAGAACTTGGACCTTCTGTGAAAAGCTCCGAGGAAAATGACTTTAGAAGAAAAGACGTGGACCTTAAATCTAATGCTGCCTGCAGCAGAGACATTTCTGATGAAATAAAGGGTGTTAAAGATGTTATTACTATATCTAAGGATCCAAATTTTGTCATGGAAGTAAAGGGGAAAGAAATCGCAGGAATGAGGGATGATATCATTTATGATGCAGATAGAACAACTAATACAAGGAAGGCATGCAGTTCACCAAATTATGGTGATTTGAGGATCATAATAGCTGATGAAGTTGAACACAGAAAAAAACTAATTCCAGGGTGCGAGGACACACCTAAAGAAAAAGGATCCAAACTTGTCTTCTGGAAGCAAAGGTGTGCACAATTGCATCAGGCAACAGCAGCAGTTAATTTGTTCAACCAGGTCAGTTTGTTACATATTTGAAAGGAAGAATTGATTATAACATTTGATTAGAAGGTGATACATCTTACACATGCAAGGAGAAAGAAGAAAACAATCATGGATTCTTATACTCTATTTGTTCTCTACCCTCTGCTTTCTTACAGTTGATAGATTATTATCTTTCGTTAATTCCAAGCAAAACTTATAAATTGTCTTATGCAGCTGTTTGGTCGGGTTGGTGCATCTCAGAAGCAATTACAAAGTCCACAGAAACAATGGCAAACACCACTACGCTTACATAATCGTTGTTCTGTTCAAGCTACCCTTGGTTTAATGCTCACTGTTTTCCTGCTTGGTAAGCTTAATTTGCTTGAACTTGAAGCATTTCAATCATCAAGAAGTCAATATACCGTATACTAAACTGAAAATGGTCAATACTTTCCAAGTTTTAATCAATTGCTTTAATTTATAACCATCTCAGGCAACATGACATATTAAAATGAGTTTGTAGAAGATATTAGCTATAGGCTCTGTCAGGAAACAGTTTTAGAGATTGTATTTTCTTAATATGTATGTAATATAAATAGAAACAAGAATAGGAGTTTTCATGTCAGACTTAGGTGATAATTTCATGTTTCAAATTTGTGCAATTTCTTTCCCCAAAAAGAATACAGCCCTACGTTTCAAACAGATCTCATCCTTTGTAACTAAGGCTCGATTGCAGCAGAACTGTTTGGGTATTTGTGTATCTGCTGGCAATATTTAGTAGGAAAGCCTTTTAACAGCCACTAGATTATTGTTTCTGGTCTAGTTTATGCAGACACATGATAAAATTTAATGACTTCTAGTGCCCATGTCCATCATGTTGCTTCACTTGCTTCCAGCTTGTATACTGTCTTATCTCTGTTGTTTCCAGTGAAATTATTGAATAATAGAGGATACGGGTTTACAAGTATTTAGACGTAATTATTTGAAAATGTTAGTACTTTTTTTTTTAATGAAAAAAGTGTTAGTACTTTTAGTTCTATAAAACTATGCTTATGAGGGTTCTCTTTTTGCAGTACCATTTGTATTTTATTCAAGCTGAGATAAAGTGGTAAATACACTGCATCTGATCCGGATGAAAACTAAAGGTATTTTTAATTGCTTTCACTCTCATATTTTATCTTATAAATTTTGAAAATTCTTAAAGCGTAATGAGGTTCAGAATTCAGTTGTATGTCAAAAAAAAAAATGAAAAAGAATCCTTATTTCTTAACAAAAGTCCTATATTGGCCAAATTTTGACAATAAGGTGGAAAGTTTATACAAAATGTGTAATATATCCTACATGCCTGTTGTATGGCCTACAGTTGTTCTAGATGGCATGCTCTTAACAAGCATGAATTTATTGGATGTGTCCTAGGAATGAGTTTATTTTATTTATTATTATTATTTTATTATTTATTATTGTTATTATTATTTTAACTGTTAAGAGCTTCTATAAGGATTTTTTCATTGTGAATGACAGACAATATGTTGAAATATGAATCACATCACATGATTATTCTCACAGCCCCATTGCAGTTGATAGTGGAGTGTATTATTCGTAGGAGATTTGCTTCATTAGTTTGGTAGTGTGTTTCCCTGTTGAAATGTATTCTCAGTCACATTGTCAAATTCTAAGATTTAAAATCCTGATGAATCCAGTGATGGTCACGTTGAACTCTCATCTGATCATCATTAGTTCCAAAGAGGAGGAAGTATTTAAACAAACCTCCCTTGGCCTCTGCTTTGTGGAACAATACTTTCAACTGAATCAACTTCCAAACAACAATTTCTAATCTTTGTCCTGCGAACGTATGGCTCATCCTCAATTGAGTAAAGCAGAGAGTTTGAGTGCATTTATGAAGAGTTTTTCTGCCTTTGAAGGCAACAGTGTGTGGTGTGCTCCAAGTTAAGCAACACCCTTATTCATGTGGATGCTTAACCTCCACCCCGTTTTGCCTTTGCAATTAAGTAACAATGTAAAATGATCTGACCAGCGAATGCAGCCACATTTCTTCTCTAAACCCTAAAGAGGTCTCGTAATTCACATCCCTAATTCCACAGATGGTGTTACTAAACTAAAAACGTTAAAACAATAGCTCGAGCCTTTTGCTTTGCTGGAATGATATAACTCAAGTCATTTACAAAACATCTCAATGTTGTTTTTCTGTAGGTGTTGAAGCTGTTTCTAAGGTGACGAATCTGAAAAGTGAATGCTTGCGACTAACATCTCCCTGGTTGTTGTCAAGGCTACGGAATAGGCCAAGCTGCCTCTCTTGAGTACTAGGAGCGGAAAAGACGACGGGAATGGGGTAGCAGTCCTTTTAGATTTCCTGATTCCATTAAATTGTAAATGCATTCAGGTAGCTTCTAAAACGTAAGAAGAACATTTGTAAGTGTAGACATTCCACAATCTCACTAAGCTTGAAACTTCGATTATGACATTATGGTATAATGCCAGGGCTGGACATGGACTCGAAAATCCATGCCGAAGATGTTCTGCCCACCTTACTTCTAAAGTCCTCTTTTAGTGCAAGGAATGAGCACAAAAAATAATACAAATGCAATGTTGTGTGATTCACGCGATTCATTTCCACCCACATTTTGATGAGAGAGAGACTTAAAATGTGATCAACTTATGAAAGTACTTTGTAATTCAACTTTCGCATGGGAAGAACCCTCATGACATTCTGGGATTCATGTGGGAACTTCTGTACTGAAAAACAGAAAACGAATGGCTAGTAACTGAAATTGGGGTGGGCATGTTCGAGTTTGGTGGGTTGGACGACGAATGACTAGTAACTCAGAGTAGGGGGTGGGCATGGGCAAACTACAAATGTACTTTGCTCTACGGGACATTTTGTCCATGTTTGTCCTTGAAGTCTCTCATGTCGCTCAAATTATTGTAGTATAAATATATAGATCCTGGAAATATACAAAAAGATACAATAGAAGCACGACTCCAAAAATAAAAATAAAAGATCAATCAATATTAAACAAGTTATGAGGTTAAATAAGCTTAATAACAATGTGACCATCTAAGAAACTCCCTCTAAAAAAGAAAACCCTCAGCAACTCTCTCTGTAGGCATTTCAATTTCTAAAACTGATAGCATTTGTCAAATCTGTGAATCTTGGGCATTCCGAGTGGAAAGTGATAGCATTCCTCCCTTTCTCCCATGTTTCTTGTTTCTTGTTTCTTGTTCGACGATGATGTTGTGATTCTTATCTTCCAAGCCTGTAAAGTGAAGTGTCTCTGAGGTTTTGGTGGAACCATTTGAAATCAATTCTGGGACCACGACGTGCTTCAACAGTTGCACTTACCAAACTGGGAGGGTATGAGCTAGCAACAGACAAAGTAGACATGAAGAGTCTTTTTTTTCTTGATTGCCGCCTTTTCTTGGTGAGAAATGGATCATTGCTCACAAGATTTTTATTTTTATTTTTATTTTTATACAAGCGATATTGAGAGTATGGAGAAATCGAATCTAGGACCTCGAGTGCATGGATAGATGCTCTTAATTACTTGAGCTACAAACCCCTTACAGTGGATTTTACATCTTCTAGGGACAGTCGCATGTAGCCTTCAATGCTGATCAAAGTTAATAAGCTTGTGATCAATAGCTTCCTATATGTATGGAGACAAATGATCTGTTGCTAACTTGTGTTGCAGTTTAAATTGGTGACAATGAAGTGTTCGGGGTTGCTTTTGCATATTGCACTTGGAGAACAGGTGTCATAAACTCATTGGTTCATCCAATTTCCCCCCACCATCTTCGCAATGGCAAGACCTCATCTGAGTGGTCCCAATTCCAACAAAACTTCAAACATAAGACACATGTTTGTGAACATTGTGGACCGACATACATCACACCAATGAACTTTTTCTAGTGTTTGGTTACTTTCCTCTAAATTTCACCTACTCCATGTATTGTCTCATTTTACAACAATAAAGATGAAATTGCGTAACTTAGAGTAAACCTATTTTTTGGCTAATGATGTTGTAAATGTTATCAATTAAAATTATATTCTCATACGTGTGGCCAAATTACACACATCATAAACAGTTTTAGCGGAATCCATCTTGCCTTTTCTTGAGAATATCTATACTTTTTTGTGTGGATAAAATTGCATTAATACATAACAGTTTTAAGACTGGTGTAACGTTGTCAAATGCTAATACAATCATTTTACTCAGCAATCCAACCATTAGTATCATTTTTCGGTTCATCATCATACACATATTTTTATTTTACATAAACGATATTGAAGAGGGGGTTTTTCTCACACAAACTGTATGGATGTCATGGAGGTTCAGACCTTAAACTACTTATCTGCAAGTCAATGCCCTTTTCACTGGACTAGACCCGGTTCACACATACTACTAAACAAAACTAAAATAGGTTGAAACTAAATACATAAAAGAAAAAAATAGGCTAGCTACAGCTAGTCAATGCAATAAGTCAAACCTCCAGCATATGATCCATCTAGAATCATCAGCCGGCTTCAAATTCAAAACTCGACAGCGCTTGACAAGATTTTCAGGCTTTAAATGCGAAGAAGAAATCAGGGTTGATTCTAAGCCTGCATTGGAACTTTAGTTCCAAGTCCCACCCAATAAATTGGAAATATGTTGTCGGTTCTTCACTATGAATCCTTTCAATCTTTTGAATTTTTTATTTTTATTTTTTAACAAAAACGATATGATATTATTGAAATAAAAAAGTAGTACATAACCTATACAGTTCCGGCGAGGAGTGCACCTCCTTGAATCTCGGTGGGTTCGTCACTGTACATAGGACACCCTCCAATAGAATTAGGTGAGTCCCTGCACATAAAGGTTGAATTATCTTACTAACCAAGGGTTAGATCAATTCGTAAAGTCATGCATCAATTAATGTGTTGCATGGAAGATTCCCAACCTACAGGTGGAACACTTCACAAATGGCATCAGCTTAATCGAATATGCATGCAGGGATTTAAATTCAAAATTGTTCATAAAACATATGGACCATATAAATAGTGTATTGGGTTTCAATTTTCGGTTCATTTCCATTAACATAGTAATTATATAGGTTTGGCATTCTTTTCCTCAATCTTAGGTTTTATCTCACTGAGTTTTTCTCAGCTAGGTTTAATAAAGCTACGTTTGTTTGTTCGGGTCTGTAATCATCGACAATTTAATGAAAATTTATTACTTCCCGTATAAAAAAAATTATAGGTTTGGCAGTGGTGACAATATAATATTTGTTGTAATGATTTTTAGCATAGTGCACTACTAATGCTTATTTGCTTCGCATGCTAAAATATAATTATTTAGCATTCATTGAAAATAAGTGGATGCAATGAAACAAGGCTTAAAACAATAATAACTTGGATTTTCCCATATTCAACATACTTTTCCAAAATGGTACGACAACATTATATTTCAATAGTTTAGATTTAGTATTCTCCATTGTTAATAGACTACGTGTACAACTAATTAGCACTTGATGATGATTCTACATAACCATTTAGATTCATTGCTTGCAAATACAGAAAGGGATGAGTCAGACGAAACAATATAATAATCCACATCATCATTATTGACATTGGGTAAAGGATTACAACAAGTTTGCTATGGAGGCCAATACCTTCACCTGTTTTCATTCAAACATGGAATAATTTTGTCAATGATGCTAGACCTGAAAAAAGAAGAAGATATACAATACATGTTCTTCACTTCTTAGATATAGGCACTTGGTCGATGATGGTCATTAAAATTCGTAGTCCAAAGATGGCACCAAAACGAACACAATTACAATATAACATCTTACCAGACGGAATTTAACATGTTACACACCATGCCGTTATCAGGGAAATGATTTACGCTACTAATTTTTGTTTTGTTATATAAGCGAAGTTCATGAATTGGTTTAAGTGTAGGAATCTCACCCATTTAAACTACACGCTCCTGCAGAATGTTAATGATAGTATTATTACAAATATGTTTGTTGAGAGAATATTTCTTGATATTATAAGCTATAAACACTAAATGATAAAAATCTTGTGCTTCTCACTTCATATCAGTATTTTCTCATAACCCAATTGCCAACTTGCCTTTTAAACATGTGGCACAATGTTTTTATAAATAAATAAATATATATATATATATATAATCTTCTTCTATTGATGGATCTCTTAAATAATTTTATTTGAAAGACACCCTTTAGGGTACCCTACGATTTTTTTTTCAATGATCCAAACAATCTAGTTTTTTTAAGTCTATATTCATAGATCATCCTTGCAACAAAATTAGACAAATCGGAAACCATTTCGACATCTAATTATGTCATACAAAATCAATGAACATGGTGCTTTAAGAAAGTACTAAAATTTCAAAAACTCAATTGAGTGGTTAAATGATATCGGATTCAAGTTATTTTTTTTTTTTGTAGTGATGATCTTTGAATGATTATATAAAAAATAGACGGTCTGAATTAGTGGAATATAATGTGGAGTGGAGTCCTACAAGAGTGTCCATCAAATAAACTTATTTGAGAAATCCCTTAATAGAAGCTTCCTCTATATATATACACCATAATTTTGTTAAATAAGTTGGGTGTCGGCCTAACAGTGTTCACAAGAAGTAGCCAGAAGGATAACATTCTGTCCAGCTGACATTTAAATTCCCTTTTTATTAAGTTACCAGTCCTTATCAATACATCATTGTAACATATTCCACTAAGCACTAGAATCCGACCATTTAGATAACAACCAAATAATTAGAATAAATATTAAAAAGCTTTGCTTTTAGCTTCATGCAGTTGGTGGGGCGGCGGTACAAGATTCACTAACTAAAACGTTTTAATTTATTCATTAATGATGATTATAAGGTTGAGATTACAAAGTAAAACAAAATCAATTAAATTCTTGTATTTATCTATGGATTTATATGATAAAGTATATTTATCATGATATCACCCCCCACCAAATTCCACAAATCACAAATATAATATCAATCAAATCGATAAAAATAATTTCCCAAACTGATATTTATGAGCCTCACATAAATATTCACATCAAATTAATAAAATAAATAAACCAATATTACACCCAAAAAAAAAACCAAAAAAAAACATGAGAATTAATGTCGTAATCGGGGCTCTCGTGATTTTCATTCATTTCATTTCTGTGGGCGCACCGGCCACCTAACATACAAAACCTTCTTCATCCTCAATTACTACTAGAGTGAGAGGGCACCATCGTCAACCGTGGCTTTGCTCCTGTACATAGTCCTTGCTTCTACGGAAAGTCATAAACCATTATTATAGTGATTTATCCCCACGTCCAAGCAAACCCCCCAGAACCTCCGGAGACCATTTTGCCCCTCTCATGCAAATCAAAATCATTATCATATTCAAACCTTGATCAAGCCAAACCCCATGTTGATTGTAGTGAAACTATTCTATTATCATACAACCGATAGAACATATTATATTATCAAACTGTCAATCTTTAATAGTTAATAAGATAAACTTTTGTTTAAAGATGTGATTTGAACTGACAATTTGATAATATAACATGTTACAGTGTATGATAAAAAGAATAATACCTCACAATCGCATAATCCTATTCATGAGTTAAGAGAACAAAGTTATGATAGCACAGCACATGCATGGCACGTGACGAAAAGTAGCCACTCACACTTGTGTACAAAACGGCGTCGTTACAGCAACACTTGCATGGTCCTTGCAGCTCAATGCCTTGAGCAGTCTCCAAGAGCCCTTGCCGGAGCTCCGATTATCCGGAAACTTCCCAGCAACGACTTCTCGGGGAAACATTGTGGTGGACGGGTTTCGCCGAATTTGCCGGTTCTTGATGTCACTCAGGTCCATCTCCGCCGGAAACTTCACAATCCCAAACATAAGAAAAAACCACCTCGGCTTATTATTACCACTCTTGACCTTATCGGATTTTCCAACGCTCCTCACCGAGGAATTCCTCTCCATCTCCCCAGGCGTCGGCGACACCATCGAAGATTGCCGGTGAAGCTTTCGATAGTCCAATGATCGGCTGTTCCTCATCATGATCTGGTTTTTTGAGCTGCTCGATCTTGTCACCGAGCTTTGTAACTCGGAAAGCGACTCAGACCGCCTTCGAAAAGTTGGTTGATTATTCTTGTGAGAATGGTTAGGGTTTGGATGAGCCTTGGGGACTTCGGTCATGTGTTGTTTGAAGGGTATGAGTTTCCCGCAGACGATGATGTCTTCGGCGGAACACATGAAGCTGTCGGAGCTGATGTCGCTGAAGAACTCGAATAACTGATCGGAGGAGGAACGACGAGCTTGTAGGTGGTTAGACGACATGTCGTGGAATTCGTGGACTTGGTCATGGGTATTGTCTAGTGGAAGGTCGCAAAGAGAGAGTGCCTCTTCTGCATCTTCTTCTTCTGATTTGTCTTGGTAATGGGGATGGTCAATGTAATTGTCGTCTTCCATTTTTGATGAATTGATGGATAAAATGAAGAAAAGGGTATGGGGCGTTTGGAGAAGAATGGGTTTGTGTGTTGAAGAATGGCTTCTATATATTTCGACGAGACCAAAGGGAATATATACATAAAAGGGCACAATTAAGAGAGAGAGAGAGAGAGAGAGAGAGAGAGAGAGAGAGAGAGAGAGGTGTTATGTCGATGATTTCTTGGAATATTAATTATAGATTTTACTTTTTTTTGTTTGGAGTTTTTATAAAGCGACATGATATTTGGAGTGTTATAGTCTTCTAGAAGAGAAGAGAAGATAAAAAGATAAAAAGATAAAAAGATAAAAAGAAGATAGAAAAGGGCATTTCTCTATAAATAATAAATAAAATAAACAAAGTGAGAGAGAGTGACTGAAAAGAGATGAGTCCAGAAGAAAGAAGGGAGACCTCAAATGGTGAGAGACTTAGTAAAGGGAAATGAGATACTTGACTTTCCCGTCCATTTAAAAAGTTAGCGGAAGTTTTGGGGTACCTTGCACTTGTGTTAGGTCATATAGGTGGTGGTTATTGGTTGAAGTCACTTTTGTATATGACATTTTTTGGGCGGCTACAAAATCCCCAAACAAGGTTTTAGGTCATCATGACCAACATCACCGATTAGCTTGCGATGACAATTTTGTCACACAATCTACTAACGTTACTCGGTTCAACGTAAATGTATAACATATAAAGATTAATCATACTTAACTGAAACTTATAATCAAACAAAATTAATTAAAACAATGAACAATTAATAATACGTCACGTTAACTAATGTAGAATAAAAGTAACACGATTTTAACACAACAAACTTATTTAACTCGTATTGAATGAAGTCTAACTTTTCTCATTTTTCGATATGGTATTTTACGAGTTCCCGTTGAGTTATAGAATCATGTGTTATTATTTTCTAGTATATTAAGGCCACATCGATTTTCTTTTCCTTTTTATTTATTTATTTATAAAGAGTGTATGGTTAAAAACTATAGTTTCATCTTAATTTTTCGAGTTTGCAGGCAAGACATTGTGAGCTAACTCGAACACGACACAATTAGTAAACAATCGGGTTAGGGTTGAGTAATATGATCATACGATTAATTGAATATTTAGGTTGAATTAGAGTTTATTTAGTATTCAACATGGATACGAAATGGTAATATATGGCCACAATGTGACTCAGTCATCACTCGTGCCACTGCCATCAATATGCCTATATCTAAAAGCATTGGGCATTCTCCACCTACAACTCTTGAACATGACTTGTAGGGTGAGATGTAACTATCCCCTCCCCTATCTAATTCAAGATTGTACCTTCATTTGTTTCAAAATAACTCTTAAACGTTCGTCTTTTAGCTTTACAGATCGAATATGGAATTAGGGTTAGGGAGATGTCATCAAAACCCAAAAAAACAAGATTGAGGAGATGCTTGCTAAGGCACCTGTACCTACTTAATTTTATATGCATATGAGACAAAGTCCAAAATAGAATGAATCCATCATAACCTAAATCTAAACATTCCAAATCAAATATTGGAAGCGTTATACATGATCATATATGCAAATCCATATTACTATTTTGAAAATTTTCAACTCCTTATTTACTTTTATTTGTTAGAAATAAATGAGATTCAAAATGATCATACATATTATTCTTTCTTTATTGCTGCTAAGTCTGGGGGATACATGCATGCTCCTTTTCTTGCCCCTTTTATTATTTTATGAGGTTGGGGGCAGGTGGTGATAGACTTTAAGAATGTGCATCTTTTAAATAATTTATATATATATATATATATATATACAATACTTTAAACTAATCTAAACCATGGAGAGGTGGATTCGAACTCGAGTGTAGAGTGGGAAGCACATCCGCTCTAGCCAAGTTGGCTAAGCCCATGTCTGCAACCGAACAAAAAGAAAAAAGAAATAAGCTTTATTAGCATTGTTTCTGGATACTCAACAAAGAATTTTTGTGTGATGGACAAGGATTGGTATTTTAAATACTAACATTTGGAACCACAACTTGGATTATTCTTTAATTATGGCTCAAGCAAAAGGGACGTAAGAGGTATTGTGGATAATGTGGAAAATGTCGTTCAATGAGGAATTACGGCACGATAATATAATCTATACACCCAAACGACGAAAATAATTCATGGTAATATAAGGGGCAGGTATTTCGAAAGAGACTTATTCATATATTAACCTATATATATGAATGCTTATTCAGTTATAAAGACTTCGGCTTCAACTCCTTGATCAAGATTTGCTATAAAAAATTTACTTGATCAAGTCAATGGGTCATAACCCATCCAATATCCCTGATAGGGTTTTGTATGTAGGTCAACAACGGATATGATAATGAACCAATAACAAAGGAGAAATTATTAGTTTAACATTCATGCTGACTCAAAGTTGAATAGTCTCCTCTTAATACACAAATTTATAACTTAATATCAGCTGACGTGTCATATATACATGACAATTCTTATTTGTTGTGTGAGATTCACAGCGGGCGTGAAAGATAAACAAATGAAATACTACCTCATCAATTGAGATTTTAAGAAGTTAAAATATCAATCAGTGCCTAGATAATTATTATTGGTTGGATAATTGAATCATGAGAGCTACAATCGCCCAAGTCTTCTGGAAGAACCTAATGGTACGAGTAGAACTTTACTAAACTTTAGAAAGAAAAAAAAACTATGTCCATCCATCGGGCTCTAGTCAACATAAAATAAACCTTAGTTTTGGTGTTTCAAAATTAAAGTTTCTTGCATAGAAGGGTGAGCAGATGCACCTACCCACAATGCATCTTTTTTTCTTATATACAGAGAATTTTTGTTGGACATAGTTTCTTATTCTCATATTTACCTTTTAATTGGCTATTGTTTTATGTATGTGTCCCCTTAAAATGAATTAATTGTGTTTTGAAAAAAATTCTTCAAAGAGGTGCAATTTTAGCTTATTCGAAAACTTATCCATAATGGCAGTTTGCTTTATAGATATATAGAGATTATTATAAGCCCAAATACTGGGCTGGAAGGTCAAGCCCACATTGAAGACAATCCAATTTACTAAGAGCCCGATTAGAATTACTTTTGTATAAAGCACTTATGCTCATAAGCCTTTTTTTTTAAAGAAGTGATTCGATTAGAATAATGCCGAAATTTCTATTAAAAATCAAAGAAGTGATATTCTCCATAAAAGCGCTTTTGTTACCTAAAAGCACTTATGAGTTTGTTTGCTGGACTCTATCATAAACACTTTTTATTGTTAGAAAGCGTTTCTAGCCCTTTTAGAAGTTGTCTCAAGCATGCTCTAAGTTTAGAGGGGTAACATAAATATAGACTACGCAATGTAAGATGTTTATTGTCTTAAACCTACTAAATTGACCTTCTAATCAATGTGGGATTGCTAAGACTCATTGTTTATCACGAACTCAAGACTAATCTCGGATAACAACCTATTACTATGTGTTTCAATTAAATACAAGGGTTTAGAGGTTCCTAGTTCTATAAGGATTTAGATTGGATTAAGTCTATCGTATTAGAGTTATCTCTTGGAGTTTCTTGATGGGCAAGGTCCTGGATTCGCCCCTCTTAATAGGAAGGGTCCTCAAAATAAATGTATATATGTATACAATCCCATTTCATTAAGGGATCCCTCATATAATTTTATTTAAGGGACACCATTTAGAGTAAACTACAAAAAAAAAAAATTCAACGATCCAAATTGTCTAGTTTTCAAGTCTTCATTCATAGATAATCCTTGCAAAAAATAAGACAAATTGAAAATCATTAAGGCTTCTAATTGATACCAAAAAAATCAATAAACTCGGGGTTTCAAGAAAGTACTTAAATTTCAATAATTTCATTGAATGGTCAAATGATATCATATTCAAATGATTTTGTAGATATTATCTTTGAATGAATATCTACAAAACAGACAGTTTAAATTAGTGAAATACAATGCTGAGTGGGCCTTATAAGGGTGTCTCTCAACGGAAGTTCTCTATATATGTATGTGAGGCACATAAGAATTTTTTTTCAACAATCCAAACTGTCTATTTTTAAGTCTACATTCATAGATCATCCTTGCAAAAAATTAGACAAATTGGAAACCGTTTCAACATCCAATTGTGTCCTACAAAATCAATGAACATAGTGCTTCAAGAAAGCACTAAAATTTCAATATTTCAATTGAGTGATCAAATGCTATCGAATTCAAATGATTTTTTGTGAAGATGATCTTTGAATGAATATCTACAAAATAGACGTGTTGAATTACTGAAATACAATACAGAGTGGGCCCTACAATGATGTCCCTCAAATAAGCTTATTTGAGGGATCCATCAACTGAAACTCCTTATATATATATATATATATATATATATATTGGAAAATAAAATAATCTAGTCCTAGTCCAAGCATGCACCAAATGTAGGATAATTGTTATCCAACTTAGACCTAACCAAGACAATCCCTAAGCATAGTTCATGCCAAAACAGTCATGTGTAACAAACGAGACCTAAGTGTTTAAGTTAAATACAAGGGCTTAGAGGTTTCTAGTTCTATAAGGATTGAGACTGGATTAAGTCTATCGCATTAGAGTTATCTCTAAGAGTTTCTTGATGGGCAAGACTCCTAAAGAGATGCTTATAAATAGAGAGCTCCCTCCTAGAGCTAACTCTCAAGCTTTACAAAAATTCACCCCATCTAGACTTACTCTTATAAGGCTCGTCTTCAAGGAGAAGATCTCTCTTCTGTTCTCTGCTATGTTGTCAACATCATCGACATGTGTGAGTCAAGTTAGTGTTTGATGTGTTATTACTAAACAGAATAACACGTAAAACCTCTATTTGGCGCAAATGACAATTTTAATAAAACTTTGCTAGTAATTTTTCGATGAGATCATATTCATTCATTCATGGTATAATACGTGTATTTTCAAATGCAAACTGATTATATAAACTCATTGTTTACTCACATTATAACACGTGGATTAATATCACAAGCTTGAAACTTGGAGATACCTAATTGCTTATCAACTTTTTAACTGCCTTTACCAGTGGAATTTGTGGCAGAGGATAAAACGACTACCCGGTCCGGCCCATATGGATGCTTTGGAAGTTGGTTCCGCTTCCCAACTCTATGTATGTTAAGACTTTGCCAACGACTAGCTTTCCCAAATCCTATTGCTCCTCCACCACGTTCCTTTGTGCATTCTTCTTCATCTTCCTCCAAAAACTATCCATTTTTGCGCACAAGCCCAGAAATTTCAAGACTCCGTTTTGCAATGGCAAATCCATCTCAAGCTGTCTCGAGCAGAGGACCAATCACTCATGTCATCTTCGATATGGACGGCCTCTTACTCGGTAATTTTGTCAAACACTTTCCGTGCATTGTCTCTCTTTACAATCTGTTTGTGTATCGTCTTCGTTTCTCTGTAGTTGGGCTCTTGCTACGCATGTTACACTACCACATGACAAGTTATTGCTAATGGTTTTCAGATTTTCACTTGGTTTTTGTTTTTGATAATTCTGTGGACTATTTTTAGTATTGTATCTCTCTTTTTTTTTTTTTTTTTTTTTTTTTTTTTTTTACGGGCTGTTGTAGTTTTTTGTTCTTTCTGCTCTTGCATACTCTGCTGAGCTTGGCCATAGAAACTGTATTGGTTGAAGTTGAACAAATGTGTTGCTGGAGCTTCGAACATTTGCAACTATTTTTGCTCAGGAATTTTTATTCTGTGGTTGCTAATAATTAATGACACAGCATTTTTTCATGTTGTTTTTTTATTAATGAGTTATCAAATAGCTTGGTTGTTAAGTTGGAGGATTATGGTTTATGCCCAGATTCTAGGAATGAAACTGCTGATCTGATATGATTTTTGCTGATTCAGACACAGAGAAGTTCTATACTGAAGTCCAGGAAATTATACTGGCTAGGTATAATAAAACTTTTGATTGGTCTCTGAAAGCCAAAATGATGGGGAAGAAAGCAATAGAAGCTGCTCGGGTCTTTGTTGAAGAGACTGGAATTAGTGACACCCTTACTGCTGAGGACTTTCTAGTTGAAAGAGAGGCACAGCTGCAGAGTATGTTTCCGACAAGCGAGCTTATGCCAGGTACCATTGTTTGAGTACTGTGAAGCACAGATATTTGCATGCACATGCCTGCTTCTATTCGACTTCTATTTGTACTCCTTATGTTCTATCAAATACCCATTTTAAACTTAATCGTCCCCAGTTTAGCTTTCTATTTGCACACACCGAATATCATTAGTATACAGCACGGTTCTGCTAGTTTTAATTTATCTTCTTCTATGCTAAATTGTAGGGGCTAGCCGCTTGATCAGGCATCTTCATGAGAAAGGAATACCGTTTGCCTTAGCAACAGGGTATAGTTCCCTTATTTATGTTTTCGTTTTGTACTTATAACCAGTTTTACCAAATGCAGATCTAGAGCAGTTTGTTTATTGCATGTTCATTAACTTCAAGCCTTTCAACCTTTTTGAGTCGTCATAATTTATACTGAGAAAATCACAAAGACTGGCACAAGCATCACTTGTTTATAAATATATCTTGCAGTTCTCATAAGCGGCACTTTGAATTGAAAACACAACGCCATGGTGAACTTTTTTCATTGATGCATCATGTTGTCCTTGGCGATGATCCAGAAGTTAAACAAGGGAAGCCCTCGCCGGATATATTCCTTGCAGCAGCCAAAAGATTTGAGGTAAAACCATCTCAGATGTGTTCCTTTGTTATATTAGTTTTCTGACCCCTGAAATGCTCGACACATAGGCATGGCGTCCCAAAATGAGTAGTCACTAATGGGGTTTTCGGTAATCAATTTTATAGCCCATATGAATAAATGCACAACCAATGTATTAATGTGCACTTGTTTACACAACTCATACACAAACAAAATTAGGATATCAAAATATTCAGCATGATTTGATTGTCACAGCAACAAGATGGTTATGACATTAGGTTATGATAGTTATGGGAATATCTATTCAGCATGGGCTGTGCTATTATTGCTCCTTTACTCATTAGTATTTTCAGTCAACATCAGGAGTGATTATGTAAAAGTGACTGATGACAAGATTCGTGTAAACAGGGTGCCCCAATTGATCCAAAGAAAATTCTGGTGTTTGAAGATGCACCCGCTGGAGTTCTTGCAGCTAAAAATGCTGGGATGTAAGTGCTATAATTTGAATTTTTTTTCTTGTGAAAAATTTCAGTTATCATATCATATAGGGTAAACTGTCAATTTTACCAAGTGTCAAATCGGGGTCTAAACTTCTTATTTTTTCAGCCAATTTGTGTTACAAACTTTTTAAATAGGTGAATGTGGGGTTTACCATCGACTTTTAGGATTCCATCCAAATTTCCACCCAAAAATGCACATGATGCACTTTTTTCGGACAATTTTGACATTTTATGAGATAAAACAATATTTTAAATTTTAAATTTTAGAAAACAAACCAAAAAAAAAGGGGAAAAACCACCCCAACCTCACAGTTCACCGCTCCTCCCATGACCATGCAACTCGCCCCTCCCCCTCTTCCCTCCCCGAAACAAAGAAATAATAGGAAAAACAAAACAATAAACCAAATTCACTGACTAACATAAAATAATTTTGTGCAATGCCCATATGTCCGAAGACTGAAGAGAGATTCTTAGCTGGTACTTGGCAAACTTTCTTAAGTTTGTTCTTTCTGAAATGGGAAACAAAAAGTACAAATCACAAAAATATGGATTAAATAATGAAATTTTCAGGTGGGATTCTCCCAAAATTCATTGTAGTTACAAACAAAATCAAAGAGGGAAATTGTACTGTTGTTAGGATCGTGGGGTGGTGGTCAAAACGAGAATGAGATGATGGCCTGGACTGCTGTTTTTTCTGTTGCTAGTATTGATGTTTCTTGCAATGTGTTTGATCTTTGGATACAAAGAGGGATGAGAGAGAACTCAGAGGAGATATCGGATGGAGTAATTTATGGACAGGGAAGGCTGATATTTGGGGAAGAAAGGCTTCCACAGTCATGCTATTCCTCTATGAAATTTCTGGATTCAATGGGATCTGGAAGAGGGCTTGTAGATGTTGTTGGCCAGGCTATTGAGTAGTAGTACAAAAGGAAGGAGTTGCAGCATGAGTTGCGGGGAAAATGGGTGACGGAGGAGCTGGGCCGTTTTTCTTTTTTTCTTTTTCCTTTTCAAATCCTAATTTTTTTTTTGGAATTATTATTTTACCATAAACTGACTAAATTGCCATTAAAAAGTGACTCACATGCCCAGTACATGACATCTCTTTTGACGCAAATTGGATGGAGCTTACAAAATCTGACGGTTGACCTCAAATTGGTGATTTAAAAAAGTTAGTAATTCAAATTGGCTGAAAAAGAAAAGTTTTATGCCCCAATTTGATACTTGGGTAAAATCAGGGGGCAAAACGGCAGTTTACCTATCATAATAATTCATTCATATTTGCCAACTTTTGGAAAAATCTCCAAATTTGATTCAGATGTTGAAGGTTGATTGATAATGTCAGTACAAAAATTAAAAACAAGTTGTTAAATCAATGATATTTTTGCTATAGACCTGTGTACATTTGCTGGTGTGGTTGGTTGCCAGACATCGAAAGGACACCTATTGGCTAAATGCTTGGTAAACAGTCGGTGACATTCTTATCTGTCTGTAATTATCTAGGCATTAATAATTTCACAAATGAAAGGATGTGATACATGTTTATCTTTTGTAGAATAGAACATTGAATATATAAAGAATTTTTTAGCGAGACAGTGGGGGATTTGTTTTGAAGTATTGCAAAGTGGACTCGCCTACTTGGGAGAAAACTAAACATTATATGTCATGTTAATTTTGACCTCAATATTAGAATGATTGAATACAATCGTTAAAGAAGGACAATGAAGTTTATAAACTGAATGTGAAATATAGTAGTACATGTCTAGAGTTTAGCCTGAAGATCTGATTATGCCACTCTTTCAAACCAAAGGGGGGTTGAGCCTACATGCTTGTGCCCCAGCCACTGATCATATTGCCATGAAACCAAAGAACTTGAGCCATAGGCAGAATTGGATTGCAGTCTTGTAGGCTTAACCACTAATGGAAGGGCTAGAAACGTTTCCTAACGTCTTTGAAAGAGGCCTTCTTTCCTTTGGCACGGAAATGAGTTTTTGATTCTTAACTGTTTGAATCAGTAATAGATGGGTAATATGCATTCAGAAATGGAAGGACATAATGAATCTGTAGTACTGAAATGAATGCTTTAAAGTAGAGAAGTTCTGCTTGCAAACAAAATTCAAAATATGCATTTGTTGCTTGTTCCCAATTGAACCGGAAAGACCCCTGCACCAAATAGGTAATTTGCCTTCTCTACTAGTGCCCTACCTTGAGTCACCTCTTCATTAGAATCTAATGGTTTTTATGGCTTGTTCTTGGTGGCATCCCAACTTAATGACCTCCAATAGAGGTCGTCTGACCTTTATGTTGTTTTGAATATTTGTTCTCTGCTTTTGTGCTGCAACATTGAACTGTCTACGGTATCTGCATGCCAAGATTATATTTATAACATCTACAAAACACCGACTTTTTTATTCAATTGAACATTTTGAGTTGGGTTGCTAATATTGTAATCACACTCTGTGCAGGTCGGTTGTCATGGTTCCAGATCCAAGGCTGGACAGCTCTTTTTATGATATTGCAGACCAAGTTCTGAAATCCCTGTTGGATTTAAACCCAAATGATTGGGGTCTTCCTCCATTTGAAAATCCAGCGAGCTAAACTATGCTTTGTGGCATATTTATGCTGCAATAGGTTGGAAACAAGCAACTTTTATTGATTAGAATTGAAGGCACACCTTGATGGTTTTTGCCAGAATATCATTCTTACGTTATTCTAAAACTGGTCAGCCACTTCAAACAGTGATTATTGAATTGTCTGTTTAAAAATCCTTGCTGTTTCTTATCAGTAGCTTTACATGTTAGAGCTTTTGACAGATGATACATAAGTGCACCTGCATCAACAGCATTTGGTCAGAAATTATTTCGTAGAACGCTTCGCAGCATTTTGGTTAGGAGTTGAATTGCTGAAATAAAATATTGATATTATGCAAACCTTTTGTACTACTTTAGGTAAGTTGTAAATTGAGGCCAATTCGCTGAAAGGAAATTCAGAGGTTATGAATGCAATTGTCACTTAACAATGTAACTTCGGTAGAGGATTAAGTGGGCTTTTCTCTTATATCATAGAAGTGAATGTTTAGCTTTAGACATATTATGTGTATGGGATTCTTCTTGAAGTTGTTGCAACAACAAGATCATTAAGTTGAGGCGTGATTGAACATGATAGATGGTCAGGATTGATCAAGAGGATTGTTGAAAATGATAGGCTAAATTTGGGAGTATATTAAGTGGGATATTTGTTCATCTTAAATTTGCTTGATAAAAATAGAACCCCTACGGAAAGAATATTTGTGTAAACTCCCCTCCCCGAATCGTTTGTACTAAAAAAAATAGAACCCTACACATGGACTCCATTGAAGAGGCTCATGTTGCCATTGTGGAAGTTGGTTGAAATAGTTTGCTTTACATGTCAGCCTCCAACAAGCATCATTTTTTCTTTTTCTTTTTTTAATCCAGAAAAGATTGACAACCATGATTCATGATTTCTTTTATATGGTTTTTCACTGATTTTAGATTAAGTTGGTAGTTGAGCATTTAAATTGACAAGATTAAAATTAAGGCTTTTAGGACCTAGGATGGGCCACACATTTAAAAGCCTACATGCATGGTGGTTGCTACCACTGAGTCACTGAGTCACTGACTGGTTGATGCTGAATTTCGCTGGTCATGCAAAGCCTTAATGTCAAGGGTCGTCAGGAAGCACGGGGTTTTGCCTTACTTGGGATTAGATGAGCACCATATTTGTAGACAACATTATGCCTTTGGATTTAGCAAAAATGATATCCAGTGATTAATTTTAGGGTTAACTGCATAAACTTTGGAGGTCATTTTAAATTGGATACTCCACTAACTCACAAATTCACGAAAACTCTACACCCAAGTACATTCGTTAGTCTTTGAGCCAAAAAATAAACATAACAAATGTACATCCGTTAGTCAGACTAACGTCCATTAGTATCAATTTGAAATGACTCCTAAAATTTGGAGGGGTTTTAAGTAGTTAACCCTTAATTTCATCTATCTCATTCTCTCAAACAATTGAATCATCATAAAATTTGAATTTCTTCAATATGGTATTATTTTTCTTCTCAAGTTTGAATCCTCCCTTTAATTTATAAAATAATAATAATAATAACACAAAACAAAATAAGCAAGTGAATCAATCTCTCTAGTTTAGTCAACCAAGTCACGCTCTGAGTTAGGACTAGCAATGGATCGTGTTGTGTCAGGATCATAAACGTGTCAAGAATGCTCAACTCAAATCTGACCCATTTAATAAACGTGTCATGTCTAGTTCGAGTCATGTTAAACAGGATGATAGCTGGTTAGTAACATGTTTAACAAATTATTAGGATTGCTATATTTGATTTCTTATCATAATTTAACAATTTTTTTTTAATCATAACCAAATAATAATTTTTTTTTCTAAAGCCTTGCAATAAATTGACTTGAATTGATGACATGCATCTAGTTTATATTCTCCCAGATGTGTGCATCATCATGGCCCATACAACTTACAAGAATCACTTGGATAATTGAGTATTGGGAATAAGTAAAAATAAATAAAAAGAAGGAATAAAAAAATAACAAGGGCTCGTTTGGTACGTCAAACTGTACTGACTAATTTATGTCGGATAGTATGAATATATTCCAGAGAATACTGACTGTTTATCCATAATATTATAAGGCGTTTGGTGATGTTCTGGATAAATAATCTAACTAAGTTATACTGTGTATGGTGCTATTCCAAATAACATCGGATCATACTATTTTTTTACAAAAAATTCTTTGATAATTTAAGTGGAAATTGAAATTCAAATGACGCGAAATTTTTTTGATAAGATTCATATGACAAGATTTGTTTTTCAATTGTTTTTGCCAAGATTTTTTTTTTCATATAACCCATTATCATAATTGTAGTATCTCATACATATATATATATATTTATTTATTTTAAGGCAAGAAAAACTCAGCAACATGTATTGAGTTGGATACACAGCCGCATGATGATAATTTGATTATTTAATTATTGAGTTGGATACACAGTCACATGTATTGTTCCAATACAGCAAGAAAAAATGTCAAAAAGGAAAAACTCATAACCTAATTTCCACAAAAATTAAATAAAAGAGGAAATCTATAAAGAAATGGAAGAGAGAGAGAGAGAGAGAGAGATGGATACCTAGAGAAGAGTGAAGAGTGAAGAGAATAACCTTGGAGAAGATAGCGGAGAAGAACTCTAGGGAGAAGAAGATGAAAATAGCGTCGTCGGATTTTTCACATGAACGTGTGTGTTCTTTTTCCGTAGTTATATAATTAAGCGTGTGTTATCTAAACCAGGGTGTGTGGGTCGTATTAATTAGTTAGGTAAGGAGAGTATTAAAAGCTCAACCCGTTTAAATAGTAAGGTAATTAAATAATACAAGTTGACACCAAACACCTGACATGGACTATTTACTTTTATCCAGAGTCTAATACGGTGTACCAAATAAACCACAAAGACCCACATCTCAAATTCACAGGGTCATAAAAATAAAAATAAAAATAAAAACAAGTAAAAAACTTGAATTTGGATAATTTAATCAAGTAATTGCACTTTGCAATTTTTTTAATTTTTATAAAAAAAAATAGTGATTATATTTTGCCTCTCCGTATGTATGATGATTGAGGAAGATAAATTAAAAAAATGAAGAAAATGAAGAAGAACTAAATAAACGAGTTATGTGTATTTCATAGGTTGACATGACCCGTTTAATAAACGGGTTATATATGTATTTTAACATATTGACCTGAAATTCAGCCGTGTATTAAAGGTAATGGCTAGTTGACTCAAAAATACCCACAATTTTAATCATGCAGATTAAATCGCTAATTTTTCATGTGAGTTTCGAATCATGTATTGAATCAGTATCAGAAATTGCCACCACTACTATGAGTGTCAATGCATGTGAATGATTTTAAATACAGAATATGAAACCAGCAGCCCTTTTGGTTTGTTTTTCTTATTACAGCACAATGCCCCTATTTGATACAAACTTTTCATCCTTCGCGTTTTCAATTGTTTAATTTTGTTCCCAACCAAAGACACCATTGATGTCGATGATGCCACTTGTTGGATTTGATTGAGAATTTAAGATCATTTATAGAATGAAGTGCTAATTATACTGTGTAATGGTATTAAGGACCAGACAACCGACAAATTTAAATAAGAGTACAATGTGGAAAGGCTATTTCTACCTACTTTACTGTTTGCCTACAATTGATGTTACTTTATTTAATTAGCGAGGTTCAATCTAGCTAGATACTAATTACAACATGATTTTTTCTGCGTGTGTTGGGGCCACCAAAAAAGAAAGGTCCAATCTAAGGCATAAGCAAACCCTACACCCTAACTGGCCTTCAACCTGCCCTTGTGGTTGAGTGCACTTACACTAACTCCTAGTGGTCCTGGGTTCGATGGTTGGTACCACATTCTCTATGAAACCCAAAAAAACCCCTACACCCTCAAGCTCCGTTTCGTTCGCGAAAAAAATTTGATGAGAAAAAATTTCTCATGTCTTTCCCAAAGAATGAAAAATAGAATTTTTTTTCTTCCCATGTTTGGTAATGCTGGGAAAGTAATTTGGAGAGGTTTTAAGTAGTTAATCATTAATTTAATCTATCTCATTCTCTCAAACAATTGAATCGTCATAAAATTTGATTTCTTCAATATGGTAGTATTTTTCTTCTCAATTTTGAAAGATGTCTCAAGTTTGAACCCTCCCTTTGATTTACAAAATAATAATAATAATAATAATAATAATACAAAACAAATAAACAAGGGAACCAATCTCTCTAGTTTAGTCAGCCAAGTCACGCTCTGAGTTAGGGCTGACAATGAATTGTGTCGTGTCAAAAATGCTCAACTCAAACCCGACCCATTTAATGAACGTGTCGTGTCTAGTTCGAGTCATTTTAAACAGGTTTTTAAACATGCTAGTTGGTTAATAACATGTTTAACAAATTATTAGGATTGCTATATTTGATTTCTTATCATAATTTAACAAAAAAAGAATTCTTATCATTATCAAATAATATTTTTTTTTTCTAAAGCCTTGCAATAAATTGATTTGAATTGATGACATACATCTAGTTTATATTCTCCCAGATGTGTGCATGGCCCAAACGACTTACAAGTATCACTTGGTTAATTGAGTATTGGGAATAAGTAAAAACAAATAAAAAGAAGGAATTAAAAAAACAAACAAACAAACAAACAAACAAAGGCGCACATCTCAAATTCACAAGGTCATAAAAAAAAAACAGTTAAAAACTTGAATTTGGATAATTTAATCAAGTAATTGCACTTTGCAATTTTTCAAATTTTTATATAAAAATAATAATGATTATATTTTGCCTCTTTGTGTATGATGATTGAGGAAGAGAAATTAAAAAAATGAAGAAAATGAAGAAGAACTAATAAACGAGTTATGTGTATTTCACAGGTTGACACTACTCATTTAATAAACGGGTTATATATGTATTTTAGCGGGTTGACCTAAAATTCAGCCGTTTATTAAACAAGTCATGGCTGGTTGACCCAAAAATAACCTAAAAATTTAATCATGCAGATTAAATTGCTAATTTTCTGTGTGGATTTTGAATTGTGTATCGGGTGAAAATTGCCACCACTACTAATGCATGTGAATGAATTTAAATACAGAATATGAAACCACCATCCCTTTTGGTTTGTTTTTCTTATTACAACACAATGCTCCAATTTGATTCAAACTTTTCTTCCTTCGCATTTTCAATTGTTTAATTTTGTTCCCCACCAAAGACACCATAGATGTCGATGATGCCACTTGTTGGAGATTGAGAATTTAAGATCATTTATAGAATGAAGAGCTAATTATACTGTATATACCATTAAGGACCAGACAACTGACAAATTTAAATCGAATACAACGTGGAAAGGCTACTTCTACCTACTTTACTGTTTGCCTACAATTTATGTTACGTTATTTAATTAGCGAGGTTCAATCTAGCTAGATACTAATTACAACATGAATTTTTCTGTGTGTTGGGGCCACCCAAAAGGAAATGTCCAATCTAAGGCATAATCAAATCCTACACCTAAACCCCCGTTTGGTTCGCGAAAAAGATTTTTCATGTCTCTTTTAAAGAATAAGAAATGAAATATTTTTTTTCTCATGTTAAGTAATGCTGGGAAAGTAATTAGGAAATACCATTTTATTTCCTTTCACATGTTTGGTTTGCATAGGAATGTAAAACAAAGTTTGTTTAATTTTTCAATTATATCAATCAATATAATCCACCAATTAACTACATATTTTAATTTTTTTTTAATCAAATTGAGGATTTAAGGGGATTCAAATTTAAGACATCTTCAGACAAAAACCTAGACACCCATTGAGAGCTTGCTTGTTAAATGTCTTATAACTATATTACCTTTTTCTTTTTTAATCCAATGACTATATTAAGAATAAATATCGTACTGTAAGCTTAAAGTTTTTCCGGTCTTCACAGAATCAGTAACAAATAAAAACTAATTAACGACGTAATTTATTTCATTATAGTTTAATTTAGATTTTAAGACAAATTAAGGATAAGGCTATGCAAGTTTTATACAGCTAGCTTCTTACGAACGTACATATCCAGAAGGTATATATGTTTCTGGAGAAATTGATATTCAATTATATATCTACCACAAAGAAAATTTTATTTAACCTCACAAACAAATTACGTTATTACATTTTGAAAACCCTAGATGCCTCCAATGCCATTGAGATCTGAGCATGGATGGCACTAAATAACCACGCAAGGGCTTGCTATTTAATAAGGGGACTTGTTATTCACTAACCCAAAACAAGGTAAAGAAGCGGACGGTAGAGAAGGGAAAGCATAGGCGCTTCTTCTTCCTCCTTGGTCTTTTCCTTTGGGGCTCAGAGAAAGAACATTTTTCTTTGTGGCAAGGGTTTTTGCAAAAGAGATTACTTAGGGCCGTTTCATAACCATATTTCAATTTTAGTTTTTAGTTTTCATTTTTCATTTTTTGTACTAGAGTATAAAGGAAAAAGAGGGAGAATGCAAGTGAGAATAAGAGTGGAGATGAGATTGAGAGGGGAGATGAGAGGAGACAATGGGAAGGAAGAGTAACAAAAGTGAAAACAAAAACTAAAAACTGAAATCTATTTCAAATTATTTTCACTTTCAAGATTTTGTTTTCACTTTTGTTACTCCCTCTCATCCTCTCTCTCAATCTCATCCTCACTTCCATTCTCACTCTCATTTTCCTCTATACTCTAGCATAAAAAATGAAAACTAAAAACTATAATTGAAATGGTTATCAAACGGGCCCTAGGGGTTCTTTGATAACCACTTCATTTTCATTTTCACTTTTTTTGAAAACTGAAAAACTAAAAACATATTTGGTAACAGATTTTGTTTGAAGTTTTCAAAAAAGTGAAATATAGTTTTCAACATCACTCTTAATTTTTTTTAAACGACTTGAAAGTCTTTTCAGTTTTTATTTTCATTATTTTGCAATCCTTTATGATTCACTAATTTTACATCATTACACATGCAATGCACTCCAGTTATTGAAACTCAGTATTTGGGACCTTCCAACTTGGACCTGTCTGCCCGATTGTTGAGTTTGACTGCGAACCCGGTCCAGGCCTCGGGACCTGTAGATCCAAAATTCACCACAAAAATCACCCTAACTCCAAACAAATCACATTTAAAAAATTAAAAATTAAAAAAATTAAAAAAAAAAACTACAAACACTTTGAAACATGCACTTTCATTCTATGATATCAAATTCACAATTTGACCCCAAAAAAAATTTCTTTCTAAGTTCCACATAAAACTGAAAATTGAAAAGAGTTACCAAACAACTTTAGTTTTCAATTTTTTTTTAAAACTAAAATTGGTTACCAAACAAGTTTCCTATTTTCAATTTCTTAAAAATGAAAATTAAAAATTAAAGACTGAAATGATTATCAAACGAGCACGGGCCCTTAATTAATATCCCATTGAGGAACATGCTTGTGTATTATGAATCTCTAACTAGTTAGCCAATTTTGTGCCATGCTGGTAATGTACCTAGAATAGATCGAACCTAACTTCAAAAAGGAGAAAGTAGCTTCTCCTTGAAGCTAGCTTTCTATCAAACTAGCTATGTCGGTGTGTTCCTTCATGCTGGGGAAATTAAAGTGAACACAAAACACATAGCCGGATGGAACAAGGAAGAAAATTCAAGGATGTGAGACAATCTATATGAGAAAAAGGTTTTTTATTCATAAAATTATAAGGAAATAAGTGAGCATGCTTTACATTTCATTGGGAAAAGTACATATGATTCCAAGAAGTAGCTAGCTATATATGACATTAAAATCCATGTTTCCAAGAGACACAAGTTTCTCGTTTATGACTTGTATATATAACTTCCTTGACTTTCTTGCCAACACCATCTGCAAAATGCCAAATTCCAGCATACGCTAGCTATGCACCCCTTCTTCCCCTCCTTGAATTTCCCTTGGATGGTAGTATCCGAATTCTCTTGGCAACGCGTACAAAATCCCTATAACAACCACACGCACACATGAATAGATCATCAGAGAGAATCAAATTAAGAGCAACACAAATAGGATGTTAATAATCGAATCATCGATTAAAGTAAATTATTGTCGAAATGTGTGATTTAAATTCACAGTCTAACTACATAATATGTTAGATAGAAGAAAATTACTCTCGTATCATGACCTTAAAACTTTGTATCATTTATGAATTTGTCAAATTAAAGGCAAAAGAAAGAGAGTATTTAGAACTCACTTCCAATTAAGGTCACCGGCAAGAAGGAGATCATTTTCCATGTCTTCATAAGCAATCACATGACCAGGAACAGCATTTGAAAGATCAAGGTCCTTGTCATTAACAGCCCCCACATCGCTACCATCCACGAACATTTGGCGTAGGGCCTTCGCAAGACTTTGGTAACTTGCATGCTTCTGGAGACTAATGCGCTGGCAGATAGAACGGCCTTCAAGGACGACGGTGACCGGAGGGACCATCGTGGAAACCAGATCATCATCAAGAAGTGCCGGGAAGCTGTGGAGACTAGCACCGTTAGGGTTTCTGATCAAATGAGAAGAAGGTAGAGTAATTGCACCACCACCACCACCAAGTTGCTGCCTCCTCTCCTGCCACCTCCTTTTCAGGGAGTCTTGTCTCTGCGGTTCAAAAACATTCATGGTTTTAGTCGATCTCTTCACACTGTAATGATTTTATGTTTTGTGTCTCTAATATACTTTGATACTTTTGAGAGAGAGAGAGAGAGGGAGCGAGCTAGCTAGCTTTGGAAGTGAAAAGGGTTTGGTCTTTTTGGTGGGATTTATTTTGTTAGGGAGAGAAAGGAATTCATTGAGGAAACTGATGAGAAGGGGCTTGGTGTTTGGTGGGTTTTGAAAAGAGGATGGTGTAAAACTTGGAGTGTGGGGTGTTAAATAGAAGAGTTAGGAGAGAGAGAGAGAGAGAGAGAGAGAGAGAGAGAGGAGAGAAGCACAAATGTCGGGAGTGATCAATTCTGTTAGGTGTCTGGAACCGGGTTCAACTTGGAGAGTGCTTTCCATTGTTTTCTCAAAGCTATTTAATGGAGAAACTTTTGAGTGTTACTGTCATCCCATCGTGTGATGTAAATTCACATGTTAAAAAATAGATGGATGACAAGAAATACATGTGTTAACATTTGAATGAAGTAACACCACATGACGGTGTAACTGTCACACTGAAATAGTATCTCATTTAAGGGCACGTGGTGAATACTTCATCAATAAAATTGATGTACATATATGTGTACTATATACTTACTATTACTAACCATATTATTGAATATCAAATAGTTGGAGAAATTAGAATTTAGGTGGACTTGCCTATGCAATTAGCTAGGCGAGATCTATATTTCAAGGCAGGTCCTGTAAAATTCGTAAGTTGAAAATTGGGCTCCCTTTAGGTAATATATATATATAAGGTTTTTTAGGTTTTAGACATAAAAAAATTTTCACTTTTGGAAAAAGCCAAAGCTTTTTCAAAAAAGACAAAAAAACCGCTCAACTTTCAAATCGAAGACATGCAAATGTATTGGATTCCTTAGGAAATCTAAAAATAAATAAGGGCATTTTTGTCCATTTTTGCTTCTTTTAAAATTTTTCTCTCTCCTTTTGCTTTTTCTAAAATGTCCCAAATCTTTATTGTTGGTCCTTATGAAACCAAACTTTATAGTTCAAAATTAATAATTATCCATGATTGAGTATAAAAGTCTTAATTCCAACAATAATCAAAATAAATAAAAGTTTCGGTTATCTAGCATTGTCTAAAATTGAATAAAAACGACAAGTGGTTAATGGGTGTGACATGCTAATATAGCGACCTTTGCGTATATGTGTATATTCATTAATATTATTACATATAAAGGTATAAATTCAATATTTAGTTTTCACTACGTATTATAATTTATGTGAAAAAGTAACACCCACATTGAGATGTCACGGTCACATTCCATATAACGCTTTCCGTGTTCAACCACACCGTTTTGGTTTTCTACACAAGGTACCATTAATTAAGTAATAATCAATACATATTATACGTTGAACTACTCGTAAGTATGAGCTAGAAACTCACCCCCTATTTATGTTTATCCACTTCACTCGGCACTTGCCATGAGCTCTCTCTTTGATCTGATTTATAGGGAAGGGGGCAAAACCTGTTTTTTTATTAACCAACCAAAAAAATACAGAATTATGAAATCCAGCACAAGTGGCTTACGAAAACAAACGTAGGGTGAGAAAGTGTGAGGGATGTTTGCTTGTGAAAGCAAAGGAGGGGTGTGTGCGTATGTCTCCATTCTTGCACATTTCTTTAATATTTAATTTCTGTTTTTTGCATTTATATATGTGCATGGTAGGTGCTGTCATGAATAATTTTTTTTAATTTTATAAAATAATAATTGTATTGGGATGGTGATAAAAATGCGTGAAGAAAAAGCAAGCTGAAGCTGTAAAAAGACAGTAAATAAATAATTAAAATACAAAATAAAATAATGCAAAAATAAACAATGGATCTTGTAAATTGAAATGCATGGGCTTTGGTGACGACCGCGCTACGGTCGCCGAACGGCTCGCTACTTTTGACTCTCGGATGGTCGGAAGCCACGCATCAAATGGAAGTGATGTTTCTATCAAAAGACCATTATGTCCCTTATTAACTCATTTTTAAGGGCTTTTAACTGTAGAGGTGGTGTGAAATTAGAATAATACTAGTCTTATCACATTTTCGTAACACAATTTCATACCACATGATGTGGCAACTGATGTGTACATACCACATCATGTAACATACTAGTTTCTGTTTTCTAATTTTATTTATTAAAAGGAAAATGTTAGGCTTACCACATTTTTCATACCACAATTGTACCACCTCTCTAATAGAGGTGGGCCCCATTGTATTGGTGGGCTCCACCTTTATTAAAGAGGTGGTACAATTGTGGTACGAAAAATGTGGTAAGCCTAGCATTACCCTTATTAAAATACACTTCATTCATTTAATTGATGTGACATATGATATGGATATACCACATCATGTGGTATAGAAATGTGGGATAAAATGTGGTAAGTGTAGCATTACTCGTGAAATTATTGTAAACGTACAACCCGCCCAAATAATATAGAGATAAGTAAAGTGTCGTTCCTACGAAAATTGTAATTTCCTTTTAAGTACCAATTATGATTAATTCAGAAGTTATTTATTTATTTATTTATAGAAAAGATGGTATTTCATTAAACCAAAAGGAACATTACATGGTAAGACCTAGCATGTTAACGGCGGCCTAATTAAAACCTTCATAGATAAATAAAATTCCGGGGTAGGAAAGAGTATTACCCATGCTATTGACTAAACAAAATAGTCAAACAACTTAACGAAACAAACCAACCTAAACCCCAATCACAAAACCCTTAAAACAACATCCCATCATAAGTTTATTTGAACAATTAATTAATAAGAGTGATTGATTTATTAAACTAAGTTAAAACAAATATGAAAAATAGCAATTTAATTAACGGTGAAAAATCAAGTTGATAAGACACTAGAGCACCTGATTTCACCCTAACCAATTCCACTTAATTCTTGTAACCAAATAACCCTAATTACTACCCATGTTGACAGTTGGTTTCTCCTAATTCATTCAATATCCCCTCTCAGGCTCAATAAAAAATATTCTCAATTAACAATTCATTCTCTCTCGAGCAACGAATTTAGAAAATTAAGAACCCATTAAGTTTTATGAGAACCTAAAAAAAAACTACATGTGTCATGTTAGTCCCTCTCGGGCACTTGTTCAAGACATGATATTTGTTATGAGAAGCAAACACCAAACATCTTCTCTCCGTCTCTATTTGGTTTATCAATTAAATATTAGCTAGATATTTAAAGCATTAAGAACAGTAACAAATACTCAACATGGAATAGTAAGAAGAAATTAATATAACTATAAAAATTAAGTATTCACGGTTAAGCTACATCGTAGCCCTAGCAAGGAAAATTAGTTCATGAAAAAAGAAAAGATAAACAAGGAAATTATTGTCATAAAACTGATTTGGCCGATGGATTTGATCTCTTGATTCTCCATAGCAATACCTTCGTAAGCTCCAAAAGCACCACAGCAACAAACTCTTGGCACTTTCTTTGATATTTTTGTTGGTGTCTTGAAATATGGTGAAAAAGTATATGGTATCAAGATGGTTTGGCTCTTAGGTTAAAGCTTTGTATTTATAGGCTAAGGGAATCCTCCAGAAATAAGGGATATATATTTGTAGAGAATAATTGGGAAATAGAGGGACAATAGGAAACTAATGGAAATAATAGGAATAAAGGGAAAGTCCTAATTGGAAAAGGAGAAAATGAGCGGCTGAGACTCTTTTAATTCTTTTACAAGTCTAAGGCTGCTCTTCTTTTATCGGTCGGGAGAAAAAGTGACGCGGCAAAGAAAGCCTAGCCATAGTAATATATATATATATATATATATATATATATATGAAGAAAAAGGGGAGAAACCCCAAAACACCAACACAACAACTAACTAGTACTAATCAGGCGAGCCTTAACAGCTCCCAAAGAATCATTAAGCAATAAACAACCAAGTAGTAACAGCCCAGGTCCAGATTGTGACTCCAAGTAGCCAACCCATCAGCTACATCATTCCTCTCTCTATAGATATGTTGAAGCTTGATCCTTTGAAACAGATTCACAAGCCTTTTACAGCTGCTGACCAACCCAGCATTAGGCTGACAAGCATTCAAAACCTTACTCTAAATAAGAAGCACAACAGTATCAGAATCCATCTCAATAACAATAACTACTTTTTTCTCAACAGCCAAATTCAACCCAAAAAACAGACCCCACAACTCAGCTTCAAGCACTTCTCCCTGGCCTAAATTGACAGCAAAGCCACCAATCCATTGACCCAAATGATCTCTTAAGACCCCTTTAGCACCAATGGCACCAGTACTGACCCTGCGAGACCCATCTATATTTAACTTGACCACACCAATTTCAGGAAGGACGCAAGCCAACAACACTTGCACCTTATTAGTTCCACTATTAATACCAACAATGGCCTGAAACCAATCCTTTGCAGTAGTAAAAATCAAATCTCTAGGGTTAAAAGGCAAATCAGTTTCATCTTTAAAAATAAATTCATTTCTCCATTTCCAAATATATCAGCATATAAAAACAAACATAATTCTCCATGGAATATGAGCAAAGTGAGCCTTAGAACACAAATTGCTTAACAACCAAGGATGAAAATCAGTTTGGAAAAAAGGCAAAGCTTGCATAGAATTCATAAAGAGATCCCAGACCTTTCTAGCTCTAGAACAATCTCTTAAGATATGCAAAGTAGATTCAATAGACCACTTATAGTAATCGCAAGCACAATTCCCAACAAGATGCCTTCGAACTCGCTGCTCATTAGAGAGAATTTTCTCCTGAAAAACCAACCAAAAGAAAATTTGGAGTTTAGGAGGGATTCGAAGCTTCCATAGAGCTCTCCACCAAGGATTTAGCCAATTTGCCCCCTGAAAAAGCAAGCTGTAAGCAGACTTGACAGAGAAAAACCCATTAGAAGTAGGTTTCCAGATCTGACAATCCTCCAAAATGCCCTGAAAATCAGTTGAACAACCAATAACTTTTTGGACCCATTCCTCTGGAAGAACACTCCTCAACTTCTCCACATCCCACCAACCATTCACAAAAAAATCAGAAACAAGGGAATTCGAATTGAGATCATGAGCAAGATCCACTGTCTGCATCAGAGGCACATCACTAATCCATTTATCTCTCCAAAACTTAACCTTATCGCCTTTCCCGAGCCTCCAAATTAACCTTTTGTCAAGCAACTGAGCACCAAACATAGTCCCCTTCCAGGTAGGAGAATAATTTTGTTTTGGAACCATATTAGGCTCACAAAAGGAATGCCTCTTAATATATTTCTTTTCAAAAATTTGGGCCCACAACCCCTCATCCTTCCTCAATAATCTCCAGCCAACTTTAGCTAGGAGAGCTTGATTCATATCATGAGTTTTCTTCAAACCCAAACCTCCCTTACTTTTAGGTTTACACACAAGATCCCATTGACACAAGTGAATCTTATGCTTCTTCTCACTGCCTCCCCAAAAGAAATTGCGATTCACTTTATCCAAATCCTCACAAATGCTCCTAGGAAGTTTAGATGTTTGCATAGCATACACTGGTATAGCTAAAGTGACAGCTTGAAAAAGAGTTGCCCTTCCAGCATAAAAAAGAATGTTACTTTTCCAAGAAGCCAGCCTAGCATGCACTTTGTCCACAAGACTGCTATAAGTGACCTTAGTCACCCTAGAGTGTAATAGAGGCATCCCTAAGTATTTGCCTAGGTTCTTAGTAAGACGTGAACTATAGATACAACTAATATTAGTAGCCACCTCTTTGCTAATATTAAGGGAGCAGTATATAGCATACTTTTCAAAGTTGACAATCTGACTAGATGCTTTACAAAAAATGTCTAAGCACTGCTTCATTATTCTTGCTTGGTGAGAACTAGCCTCAGCAAAAAGAATTAAATCATTGGCAAATAAATAAATGGGAAACAACATGCCCAGCTTGAGAAGCTTTCACACGTTTCCATATATGCTTCCCCACAGCCTCCACAATGAGCTGAGAGAGCTTTTCAATGCATAGTACAAAAAGATAAGGTTAGAGTGGATCACCCTGTCTAATACCATTGCTAGGAGTAAAAGTTGAGGTGAGCTCCCCATTAACACAAACTTGATAGGTGACAGAAGAAACACACTCCATGATCAACTGAATCAAGCTAGCATGCAGACCTACTTCATGCAAAACAACCTCGATAAAGTTCCAACTCAACCGATCATAGGCTTTAGATAAATCAATCTTCCAAGCCATAAACCCTTTTTTCCCCCTTAATACTCCAAAATTTAAACATAATCTCTTAAGCAATTAGGATATTATCTGTAATATGCCTACCAGGAACAAAACTCACTTGATGAGGACTAATTAGCTTAGTCAAAATGGGCCTCAACCTAGCAACAATCACTTTAGAAATAACTTTATAAAGAGTGCAACATAGGCTAATAAGGCGAAAATGCATCATAGAAACTAGGTTAGCTAATTTATGAACTAAAGTGATCAAAGTAGCATTCAAACCTTTGACAATGTGACGCTCCCTAAAAGCTTGAACAACCATATCGTAAATATCATTACCACACATATTCCACTGATTTTGGTAGAAACATGTAGGAAACTCATCCACTCCAGGGGCTTTGAGACCACCTAGATTGAAGAGACTTTTCTTGACTTCACTGATATCAACACGAACCACCAAACCATTCAAATCAACATCATTGATACTGGGAAACAGATTAGGCATGGAAAGACCACTGTGATCCCTAAGAGTCATAGCGAAGAGGCCAAAAAAATAATTCACAGCAAGCTCTTTTAAACCCTCAGCCTCCTCTACCCACATATCATTGTCATTTTTTAGCTTTTCAATTCTTATTCTTCTTCTTCTAACAATGGTGGTTAGGTGAAAGAACTTAGTATTACGGTCACCTTCTTGAAGCCATTTTACCCTTGACTTATGTTGCCAAAATAAGGCCTCTTGCTCCAAAACATCATTATACTCCACAACAAGAGATTTCTCCAACTAATTGAGAGACCTAATAGGCATGTGATACAACACCCTCTGAATACCATTAAGCCGAGCTAGACGCTTCACTTTTCTTTGATTTAAATGACCAAAAACAGTCAAATTCCACTGCTTAAGAGGTTCCACCAACCCCCATGATTTATGCAAAGCCGACCCAACCCCTTGTTCCCACTTTGGAATCACAAAATTTTGAAATTGCTCATGCTTCAACTACATGGCCTCAAATCTAAAAGGTCTACTATTAGGACAAGAAACCATTTGAGATTTGAGACCAATTTTAATGGGGCAATGATCAGACTTGGTTCTTGGAAGATGCTAAACAAAGGCATCAACAAAGATTGCCTCCATTGAGTATTACACACAGCTATATTCAGTCTTTCAAAGATTCTTTTATTACTCCAAGTAAATTTAGGCCCTAAATAGCCTAAATCAACCATACTATGGTCATCAAACCACTTCTTAAACTCCTTAAGTCTACATAAATGAGATCTTCTAACCTTATCATCTACATTGAGCATTTCATTAAAATCACCAGCCAGGAGCCAAAGCATCTTATAACAGCTAGCCATAAAATCCAAGTATTCCCACAACTTTTCTCTTTTCGCATAACAAGGGCTAGCATAAACACCAGAAAACAACCAAGGCTGTTGACCATGCCAGGAAACGCAAGTAGAAATAATTTGATCAGAAGTACCAATAATCTCCACCCGAATTCTATTTTCGTTCCAGAGAAGTCACATACCACCAGAAAAACCAATAGGATCCAACACCTCAAAACCAGAAAACCCTAAGAATTTGATTACTTTAAGATCCTTGCTCCCACTAATCCCAGGCTCACAGACAAAAAGAAGATATGATGAAGGTGAATTAACTCCATCATATTAAATTTGAACTTTATGCAGGTTGCACCACGAACATTCCAACACAAAATATCCATAAAATAAGATAAAAGAGATGGATCACCCAAGGACTTACCCCACAAATCAAGAGCAACGGTCATACCTCCAGCTGACTTAGAGGTATGATTAGCATCTGTCTCACCCTCTGTGTGAACTTGACCTTCAGAAAGGTTCATCCCTTCCATAGGATAGCACCCATCTGTCATAGCAGAGGCCAGAGAGACATTATCCACATCAGGCACCATCTCCTCTACTCGCTTATCATTCTCATTTGCAATATTTGGTAGTTGATGACCAAATATATACACACCCTTATCCTTGGGCAAAATTTGACCCCCTACCCAATCATCCAGTTGGTCATTCATAGATCCCCCATGAGAGTCCCTCTTTTCACCAAACACCCCTTTACCTTTATTCAAAATCCTAACCAAATTATCACCCTTATCACCCATCATGCTTGGATTAACAGCTGCCCCTTTAGGCCTCTAAGCTACCCTCCTATTTGAGATATCTTGTAAAACAAGTCTCGCCCCAACTTTAGGATTCTTCGATTTAGTCCACACCTTCTCATTTAGTCCAGAATTGGCATGAGCACCAACTTGAGCTCGAGGCAAATAAACACCACCACCACCTTCCACAACGTCATGCCCAAAATCATTTACAACCTTTCTCATAGCATCAAACCAAGATGCTTGATGCTTAAGACCATTACTCTGCCCATTCAAATCTTTAGAGCCATTTTTAGGCTTCCTCCTATCTGGCAAACCTTCATATTCAACATTATACCAAGTTTGATTAATCTGGACAAAGGCATCCAAAGGCTTAGTCAAATCAAGCTCAACACACAACCTAGCAAATTTACCTCTTTTTGACTAGTAGTGAGAGCATCAATCTTAAGAAGCTTACCCAGTAGATTTCCAGTTCTTTCAAGAGCCCATACATCAAAACACTCTAGTTCGATGGCAGAAACTCGTATCCACATCGTCATTTGGGTTATATGAGCTGCTGCAGGGCAAAAACCAGGTTGCCATTTTTGAAGAGTCAAGTACTGTCCAGCAATAATCCAAGGGCCCTCAGTAAGCACAAAGTTTAGATCATCTTCCAAATTTGCCCACAAAATAGTCATTCACCAAATCAATTAATTTCCAATCACCTTTAAGACTTCACTTTTGTTGCAATCAGTCACGAAGATAATTGTAGGTATGAGATCTACCCAAAAGTTTGATGATTAGAGCGTTCTTCCATAGTTGGCAAAGCCTATTCAACTCACGACCAGAGAATTGGATGCTTGGTCCTCAATCCCCACGTGAAGTCATCACATCGTCATTATCAGTAAGCTCATTATAATCTGCATCCAAGGAGTCAACAACAATACCCACATTCTTGGCCAAATTTACTTGATTCATGAGCTTATCACAAAAGCTTCCATATCCCACAAACATGGGCACAAGTGCAAGCGGGAGAATTTCAGACGACGAATCAACCATCAGAACAGGCTCGACTTTGCATACTGAACTGAGTTCCTCCGACGATCCTATCCGCTTAGAAAAGCGAGGAAGTTCCATAAAAATCTCAGGCTATCCTTCTGCCATGGCTCAGATGAGCACAAAGAGCAGACAAAATGGTTGAGGAACCATCAATTATGATAGCTTTCAGCAGATGAAACCAGCGAAGAAGGGGATCTGTGAAAATTTTGGTTCGTGTGTGAGGCGGGTTCAAGAAGTCATGTTGTATTAAATATATTCTGAATAGCCATGGTAATATTGAATCTTAACATGATTAATAAAGCCCAGCCCATGCTTCAACAAATGTCAACACTTCATTCGGCGACAACTCCTCAGCAAGCGCTAAATGGGTCTTCGCACGATTTCAGCTCTAAAATAATTGTAAATTTCTCTAACTCTATATTTTTTGCGCTGGTCACTAAGACCAGTTATGGGTATAAATTGACACTTGCACATATGCACTCCAGGTGTTCGATGAAATGATACAGTGAGTTCTTGAGATTTCGTTAAGTTGATAATTCCACCCATTTTGATCCCTTAAGCTTCCAAAATCATAATTTTAGCTCCAAACCCTTGCTATGAATAATTGCCTACAAAATCCTCATTAAGCACATTAAACTAACCAATTTCCCACGAAAACAATGCAAATAGAGATAGATTATATATGCAAAATATGAATCTATCAAGAGGTCCTAAAGTTTAACATGAGTTTCAATTGAGTCCCAGAATTTTTTTTTAGGCAAATAGGTCATCCAACTCTCTCATCTATTCCAATTAAGTCATTCTATTACCTTCTATCAATATGGCTGTCAATTTGAGGGTCAAAATCATCTATATGAACTAAAATATTAATAAAGTAGAATAATATAAATTGAAAAATTGAAAAAAAATCTTCCTCCCACAGCCGTCCAAAGCCAACCCCAGACGCCAAGCACAGTTCCAATATGTTATATGGAAGAAACATGTGCATTCAGCTATTTCAAATTTTCTCCCTCACCTCACACGAGAAGCAGTCCCTTCCAGATTCCTTGGTACCATGTATCCGTCTGTATCCCTTGCCTTCATCGCTGTCACTTGACCTCCTTCTGTAACTTGGATTCCCAAAATCATCCCATGTGTCAGCACCTACTTCCCCTCGCATCATCCTTCTCTTCTCCTTTAGGTCTCTGATTCTTCCTCCCCAACTTATGGCTAACACTTCTCATCAAACGCTTTGACGCACGCAAAGCTTCAAAACCTTGGCAAATAGATTCTTCACTAGAGAGTTTCTCCGAAAAGCCCTTGTGGTGGTGAAGGGTGGCTATGGTGTTGAGGGGTTGAGAAAGCCCTTGTGATGGTGGTGATGGCTACGGTTGTGAGGAGTTGAGGAGGTAGAAGATGAAGAAAGGGTTGAGGAACTCAAAATGATGTTTTTAGCCCTCATTTTGAAGGCCAAATTGACATACCATCACGGTAGGACCCAATTGGAACTACTTGTGGAGTTCACGGATGTAATTGCCTAAAAAAAAAGTTGCGGGACTCAATTGAAACTAGAGATAAAGTTGAGGGACATCTACAATTAAAAACCCCATTTTTAAATATTAAGTATAGCCATAAGTACGTTTAAAGGCTTAAATGCTAAAATGGTTCCTATGTTTTACTCATTTGGCCAATTTAATTCCCGTGTTTTTAATTTGGCCAATTGAGTCCCTATATTCTATTATGTTAGCCATTGCTGTCAATTCCATTAAATTAACTTAAAATTTTCATTAAAGCTTTAAAAATTAATAAAAATTAAAAAGTTCAGTTTACAAATAAATAAATAAAAATGAACACAAATAACAAAATTATATAAAATTATATATAAAAAGAAACTCAACAACCTCTATGTACTTCTCTCATGTCGCCTCCACTGAGAACTAAATCAAGACTAGGCCTCCATTCTGGTTTGTTGCCATACTCACAACAATGAGCATCATTCTCCTCTCGCAAGTACATATACATCCTCAAGAAAAAGCAAGGAAAGCTTAATAAAGTTCAGTCCAATGGTTGGCTTGATGCCATGAAATCCTCTTCACCTCCTTGGAAGAAGCTCAATAAGGATTTCAATGTTGAGGTTGTCTGAGATTATGTGATAATGGTTATTGTTAAAAATAACATTTTTTAAAAAAATTAAGAAAAGAACCCCAATATGTATTTAAAGAGTATGGCCGATTTATTTAAAATAAAATTAATTATAAATAAAATAAAATAAAATAAAAAGGACCACAACTTATTAAATAATTATGTACGTGAAAAATTTTAAATTTTAGGTACTAATTTGAAACGACCCCCAAAGATTGGGTACTTTTATGTGGTTAGCCCTAATTTTTATTTTTATTTAAACAAAGAACAAGGGAAAAATTGAAGGAAGAAAAATTCACAGAACCCAAACTTGTTGCTCTAAATAAATAAGATAAATAAAATAAAATAAAAATAAGAACCCAAGAGAAGCCAAATGCATGGGAACTAAAATCTCCCAGTCGAATTTCCCTCCATTTGGATGAAGGTAAATAACTCGGGAATTAGTTAAAATTCAGGAATTGAATAGGGTAAATTGATATTTACATTGTTTGGAAACTTAAGCATGGAACTTATTAAATGACGGCGGGAAAAATCATGGAAATTTGGGATCAAGATTCCCGAGTTTATTTTCCGCCAAAAAAGGCGTCATTTCACAATTTCTATTGAGTATGAATTCATTTTTAGTGTAATTTTTGTCATTTTAACAAAATTCGACATACCTAAACCCAAACACTGGAATTATTAATTGCCATAATTTAAATGATGGATATCTAAATTTCATTATTTAAGAATTCTATGCAATTTTCAATTCCTTCATCCAAACGGAAAGTCATTGAATTGTAGGATTGGAATGTCCTAGTACCCTTATGATTTTTCAGTTAATGTGAATTAAAGTTGAATTTGAATGCTGAAGAGGTATTGTCTTTGTCTATTGCCTTGACCTGAGATTTTGTTGTACCACGTGAAAGTGATAAGGAGCTGCTTCTAGGTTGATAGGTTGATTCTGTCTACCCACTCCCCATTTCCCTCTCACTACAATTCTTACCAAGCAAGAGATCCTCAAAGAAGAATCCACAAAATCCCTCATTCCAACATCACTTAAATTCGCACACACAGAGGCATGAATTGAGTTCTAATTCATATTAGTAAATGGTGAAGGCAAAGTTAAAGCTTCCGTGACAATGATGTTTCCCAACAATATCAGCGTCATTGCCACCGTCACCGTCATGGACACAGCACCACCCAACAAGTCTAACTGACGCATCTTCCCGTGATGACAAGACGATCGCATGTTCGAAAGGCTGACGCAACTCCGAGAAAAGGCAAGCGGTCCGACTTGTCCTCTACCACTAGCTTGCGCTATTGAGATGAGAGAGCGTTTAGAGCCAAGTTGAACAACAAGCACGCGGTTTGTTTTTTCTTATTTTAACTTGTTACCCAAAATAGCCAATTTCCTTGGGTTTTGAAAAAAGGTAAATTGGTGAAATGCCCCTTGAACTTGTACGTAACTTTCAACTGACCCTCCATCCTTTTTTCCATAGAAAATTAAGGATACGATTTTTTTTTTCTCGCCTATGTCCCCCTTCCATCTAAATCCTCAACATTTCATCCAATTTGCCATTAAATATAAGGGCAAAATGGTCATTTTGTATGTTATAAATAAATAAATATTGAAAAATGGAAATAACTCTCTCTCTCTCTCTCTCTCTTCTCTCTCTCTCTCTCTCTCTTTGTAGGGTAGATTAAGGGCTCGGTTATGGGTTCTACGAGTGGGGGATGGGAGTAGTGTGAAACCCTGTATTTTTAATATATATATATATATGTATATGTATTATGTTTCATAAAATTAAATATTTTGTTACATATTTAGCTTATAACTTATATAAATAATTATCTTGGTACATGTAGTTTGTGTTTTATCAAGTTACTTTTTCCTTATCAACAACCAATGACTTGGAGTTAGCATGTGGAGGTTTTACATGCATTCTTAGTACTATAATTTTGGTAGAGCAGTTAACATGTAGGAAACCCTTTTAACTTGAGGTGGCTAGTCCAAATTCATCCTATTGACACATGCACACACATGCAAATACTTAGTCTTTAAATATAGTAGATATTTGTATTTCCTTGGAGAATAAGTAGGTTCTATTCCTTGGAGAATAAGTATGCAGGATCTCTTTTAATTGTTTAATAGTTGCTTCAGTTATGTGACCAATAAGATGCTAGTAGCAACTGACTTCTTCTAATATAAATAGGCCTATCCGTTGCATCTTGTGAAAAACACACAAACCTTCTATATTAATTGAGGTTGCACACTGCATGCGTCGCATGCAAAGTAAGAGTTCTTGGGAGAGAGAGAGAGAGAGAGAGAGAGAGAGAGAGAGAGAGAGAGATAAAGCTAGTGGTGATCAGGGACGAACCCACAAATGGGTCAATGGGGTCAAACGACCCTATGGACTCCATGAACGCAAGGTAGAAGGTCCCTTTAAATGGGTGTGTGACCCCATGAATGGCTGAAGGAGGCTACTGCATATGTGAGGAAGAAGAAGCTGAACAGGGTTCTGTTTTTATTTTATTTTTAAGAAGCTGACCAAAACGGCGTTGTCTTGGCCCAGCTTCTAATTTTTTTTTAAAACAGGCTAGCCAGAACGGCGTCGTTTTGGACCAACCCAGCGAAATTTTTTTAAAACGCGCTGGCCAAAACGTCGTCATTTTGGACCAGCTTCAACGAATTTTTTTTTAAAAGACCTAGCCAAAACGACGTCGTTTTGGTCTAGGTCTTTTTAAAATAAAATAAAATAAAATAAAAAAGATTGTAACAGGCCCTCTTCGACCAAAACAGACCCTCAGCACTCCAAAACCCCAATTTCCTAAACCTCAAACCTAAATCCTCAATCTTCACCCCCCACAAACCTTTAACCCTCTCCCCCACCAAGCCTTTAAACCTCAACTCCTCCATTGCCGCCGCTGCTAGCAGCAGCACCGCTTCCAAAAGCTTGCCTCCGCTTCCACCACCTCACAATTCAAGGTAAATTCTAACTCTAAAACTAAATTACTTGAATTGAAATTGAATTTATGATTGTATTATATTGTTTTGATTTATTGGATGTTTCATTTATGAATTGTTTGTGGTTAATTGGTATAAATTTAGTGTTCTCTTTAATTGATTTTAGTTATTATTTTGATTAATTTATGTAGAATTATGGAAAGATTTTTTAAGAGAAAGTCATCATTGGGTAGTTCGGATAGTGTCGGTAGTTCAAGAACTTCAGGTTCAAGACAAAGTGAGTTAGATGAGGTTTTGGCTAATCTTCAAGTAGACCCGGGACTAAGAATTCGTATGATTAAGTATGATACTAACATTAGAGATGAGGTTCGAAGAGCATAACTACAAAAAGGACCTTGTCAACCTAGAGGTCATTCTTTCCCACAAAGTAATATCTCAGGAATTAATCGACACTTCATTCCCCAATGGTTTGATGAATTTGATTGGTTGGAGTATAGTGTATCTAAAGATGCTGCATTTTGTCTTTATTGCTATCTCTTTAAATCCAATTTTGAACAAGTGGGTAGTGAAGCCTTCACTAGAGCAGGGTTTAAGAATTGGAAGAAAGGGAGAGAAAGAATGAAGGTGCATGTTGGACCGGTTGGTAGTGTTCATAATAAAGCTAGAGAAACTACTACAAATTTGATAAATCAAAATACACATATTGAAACGGCTGTGAGCAAACGCTCTGAACAAGCTCGTGTGGCATATCGAAGATGCTTAATTGCATCAATCAAGTGCACTAAGTTTCTATTAAGGCAAGATCTTTCTTTTCGTGGAAATGATGAAAGTGCCACTTCAAGCAATAAAGGAAATTACTTGGAGCTATTGCAATTCCTTGCAGACAATGATGAGAAAGTTAAAGAAGTTGTGTTGGAAAATGCTACGGGGAATCTCAAGTTAGTAGCTCCAAAGATTCAAAAAGATATTGTCAATGCATGTGCGGGGGAAACACTTGATGTTATCATGAGTGGTTTAAAAGATAGATTCTTTTCTATATTAGTGGATGAAACACATGATATTTCTGTGAAAGAGCAAATGGCTATGGTGTTGCGTTATGTGGACGACAAAGGGCATGTAATTGAAAGGTTTGTAGGGGTTCAACATGTTACCGACACCACTTCAAGTTCACTAAAGGATGCCATTGACATATTCTTTTCTTCCAATGGTTTGAGCTTTTCCAAGTTACGAGGACAAGGTTATGATGGAGCTAGCAATATGAGAGGTGAGTTGAATGGCCTTAAAACAAAGATTTTGAGAGAGCAACCTTGTGCATATTATGTTCATTGTTTTGCTCATCAACTTCAACTAGCACTTGTTGCCGTAGCAAAGAAAAATATTGATATTGCCTCTTTCTTCACAACCACTAATAGTGTGGTTAACCATGTTGGAGCATCTTGTAAACGGCGTGATGCACTTAGACCACAACTCCAAGAAGAACTTGTGATAGCTTTTGAAAATGATCGTCTTATAACGGGGCGAGGTTTGCATCAAGAAACAAGTCTCAAACGTGCTAGTGACACACGATGGAGCTCACATTACGGTACCATTATTAGCATCATTTCTATGTTTTCATATGTGATTCATGTGCTTCAAATAATTATTGATGATAATCCCAATGATAGTGCCGGTGAAGCAAATAAGATTCAAAGGGAAATGCTTACTTTTCAGTTTGTGTTTCACTTATTCTTAATGAAAGCTATATTGGGACTCACAAATGATGTGTCATAAGCATTGCAAAAGAAAAATCAAGAAATTGTGAATGCAATGGCTTTGATGAAATCATGCAAGGAAAAGCTACATTGGATGAGGAATAATGGGTTTGATGCATTGGTTGAAGAGGTGTCTTCATTTTGTGACAAACATCATATTGATGTTCCTAACATGGATAAGACATTCGTACTTCCAGGGAGGTCAAGGCGTAATGCTCCAATAAAGACAAATCGTCATCATTATCGTGTGGAGCTCTTTATTTATGTCATTGATGAGCAACTTACGGAGTTAGATGATCGTTTTAATGAGGTAAATACTGAGTTGCTTATTTGTTTGGCATCTTTGAGTCCGAATGATTCATTTGTAGCTTTTGATAAACAAAAGTTACTTCATCTTGCTCAATTTTATCCTCAAGACTTTTCGAATGGGGATCTTTTGGCACTTGAAGATCAACTTGAGCTTTATATTCATTATGTGCGTTTGAGTAGTGATTTCTCTGACTTGCAAGGGATTGGTGATCTTGCAAAAAAAAAATGGTGGACACAAGGATGCATCGAGCATTCAATTATGTGTATTTGCTTATTACATTGGCTCTAGTTTTACCGGTTGCTACTACTTCAGTCGAAAGGGCATTTTCCGTCATGAATATTATCAAAGGTCCACTTCGGAACAAAATGGGATATCAATGGTTGAGTGATAGCTTACTTGTTTACGTTGAGAAGGATGTTTTTGATTGTATTGAAAATGAAGCTATAATACTACGTTTTCAAAATATGAAACCTAGTCGTGGCCAATTGTAATTTGTAATGTTGTTTTTACATGATTTATGAATGAATGTACTATAGTTTCATTTTCAATGTTATTTTAATCTTTAAAAAAAAATTTGAACTTTTACACTATGACCATACGAGATAAGATTCTCGAGTCCGTCCCTGGTGATGATATAGTTTATGGAAGAGTAGAGGTCCCAATTTGTGTATTTTCTTAATTTGGAACTAGCTTTGGAAACGATGTAGGGGTTTCTTGGGGGCCTTTACGGAGATTGATCTAATTAAATTTCGTGAGCTCTATATTATGTGTGATATTGTATAATGTTCTTGATATAGGATATTTACATATTGTAAACTATTTGAATAATGTTGGCATAATTATATCATGTCATGGTAATTGGTTGGAGTTGCTGGCTTGAGAAAATAATGATGGAAAAGAGGGTAATGGAAATAGTCTTTTGGGTAGTTGAGTCTAACTCTTGGCAGGTACCAAGTCTCAGGGATCCCACAGTGCATATGATTTTTATTGGGTGATTCGGGACTAGCGAAGGGGAGTTAGACAAGATGACTAACAAAAGGGGAATTATGGGATGGTTGAAATGGGTATTAGTTCATATAAATGGGCATTCGGGACCAAGTGGTATAAGCATGGTATAGAACGCACAGGTCTGTTTGTCCAGTTATATGAATTAACGGGATTAGATGAAGAGCATTCGTGCATTATTATTAATCATATGATATTTTTATGTGTGATTGCATGTCACTTAATTTAGTTATATCAATCTACTGTGGTAAGGTCTCATGTCTCTACTGAGCTGTGGTTGCTCACCCCTCATCCTGTTTAATTTTTCAGATGAATTAGTGGGCAAGAAAAGGGATAAACCAGTTGAGGCTGAATTAGATGAGAGTAATAGAGCTTTATTTATTAATTGTAAACTTGTAAGATTTTAGATCTATTTTTATAAGAAAAGTTTATTTTAAACCCAATGTTTCGTCATCTTTTTATTTTATTTTAGTTTTTATTTTCTCACGCACTAGGCGCGGGGTTTTCACCGACCTCCGGGTCCGGGGCGTGACAAGTAGAGGTCTGTTGCCGCCAAGGAGGGAGGGAATAGGGAGAAGTAATCGGAAGGGGAAGGGCTAGGGGGATGGATCTTAGGTGGGGATGGGGGTGGTTGTATGGTGGCATTGGGCTTGGGGGAGGTCTGGGTAGAGAGTAAAACAGAGGGTGAGAGAGAGAGAGAGAGAGAGAGAGAGAGATCAGAGGGCAGTGTGAGGGAGATGGAAGGGGAAGAAGGGGAAAGAGGATGATGAGGGAGACGAAAAGGGAATGAGGGTTAGGTTATGCATGTATGGGGGATGGGTTGTGGGCTGGGTTATGGGTTCTAAGACCATCTCCAACCATTGGGGTGCAAACCCAAATTTTCAGTTTTGAGCCCAAAATTCTTCTCCAACCCATGTATTTTGGGGGGTGGAAATTTGAGAAATGTGAAATTTGTGGTGGAATTTCAGTCCAAGTTTTGCTTGGACTGTTAATTTGTGTATAGCCCAAAGGTCTGTTTTGCAACCCATGTGAAGAGGAAAAATAGGTGGGCCCCGCGTGACAGCAAAGTTGTCTGGCTAGCAGCCCTTTTGCACAACACATGGCAACTTCAAGAGGGAAAGATGTTGGAATCCAACGGTTGAAAAAAAGCTAGGTGGTTTTTTTTATTGCAATAGTTGGGTTGTACTTGTTTTTATTTTTAAGTTAAAATGTTCACAAAATTAAATCACGAATGTTGAAACAAAAATAATGTCGAGAAAAATTAACGACAAAAAAAAATTATAGGTTAATAATTCTTAAACAATTTAATAAAGTTGTGGACTCAAATTATGAGTCAACAAGGTTGGAGGAAAAAAAAATTTTGGGGTGGGAGTAGGAGGTTTTATACAACATAGGGACATTGGCCTAAAAAAAAATCATATCCTTAATTTTTTATAAATAAAAAAAGAATAAGGAGGGTCAATTGAAAATTAAGTACAAGTCAATGGGCATTTCACTAGTTTACCCTTTAAAAAAACCCACGTGCCCTACACAACAACTCCTAGAAAGAAAGAAAAAAATTCCTAGCTCAAATTGTAAAAACCCTAAAACCCTCTTTGTTCTCTGCTCCACTGAAGCTCTCGTCTCTGCCTCTCTCGCCAATGGCTGTGAGTAATTTCTTTTGTAGATATGCTTCTCCCTCGCATATTCGTATTCGTAAATTATTATGTATGTTGTACTGGGAATATTTTTCTGGTCTTTATCAAAATGGTTTCAAAATTTTCCAGTCTAAAAAATTATACGATTTCTTTGAGAGTTTTTAGATGCTTAATGCAAGATTTTTGGAAGGTGTTTCTTTGCAACCAAATATTGCTCCTTTAGAGATTTATTTTCTGGGATAATTTTGGGTTTTCTAGTATAACATGTGGTTTGCCAGGATTCTGAGCTGCTAGCTAAATGGTATGTGGGAAACATGGAAGTATGTGTATTTGTATTAATTGTATGATGTTTTGGTTTTTGATGGGAGATTATAAATATGGTCGCTTCTTACAAGCTTAGAACAATGTTGAACTAGGGAAAGAAAAAAAAGCACAAGAATATCGTTGCAATAGGATCTTGCCCTGTATTTGATTAGTGTAGTTGATTAATAATCTGAACATTAAGCTGTACGAAATATGTTTTTTGTCCTGGTATAATTAAATTCAGTTGTTGAACATAATGTCATGCTCTGGATTTTGTAAAATGCAGACAATACCAGTTAACCCAAAACCTTTCTTGAACAATCTGACTGGAAAGACTGTCATCGTGAAACTTAAATGGGGAATGGAGTACAAAGGTATACTGCTTATGTTTTCTGGAAAAGTATTTTATCATTGTGGCATAGTTTTCTTTCGCTTCCTCATGCTATTTAACTCTATTTAGCATGTGCTTGATTATTTCTAATTCTGTTTGATAATGCATTCTTTCAGGTTTTCTTGTCTCAGTAGATTCCTATATGAACTTGCAGGTGCTCTCTTAAAATTTCAACTCTTTTTGTTTACACATTTTAAATGCGTATTCTTTTTGCTTCTTTTTTCCCCTTTCTTTCTATGTGAGACTAGAAATCTGAAGCTGGTAGCAATGTTTAATAATATGAAATCTTATGTATAGTTGGCAAACACTGAAGAATATATCGATGGACAATCCACTGGGAATCTTGGAGAGATATTGATCAGGTGAGTTCAGTTTAATTCTTTGACCTTCTTAACTGTGTTCTTCCCTAGAAATCTAATGTTTGAATGTGCCTTGTATTTTTCTTACTGTTCATTTTATTCTAGTTTTTTACCATTGAGAATTTTAAAAAAAATTCTGGGAAAAGCATATATCTCAAGTAGTATAATTTATAGAGACCATATATGACATAAGTGGATTTGAAGTTTCTGTTTGGTGTGGTCAACAATGTATTAGAGGTTGTCTAGTTTATCGTGATTCATGTCTGCATTGAACAAGTAGTATTAGTAGGCATATGAATCTCCCTCTCTCCCCGCTCCAACCCTCTTTATCTACAACATAGTACTTAATGCCAGTGCCATTTTTGCCCCTCGTGTACCTCTGCTTTGCATATTATACAGACTGTATTGAAGTCATCTTTGTGAGCAAGTGTGCTTTGTTTTCTTATACCCTGCTGGTCAAATTTAGAGGTGTGAATTGTAGATGTAAGCCAAGATAAGGAAAGGTATATTTTTAGATAATTCTCAACACCCTTGATGAAGAAAGTTGAACCCATAGGATGAACAGAGATAATGCAAAGGAACAATGTTAATTTAATAAGAGTAAGGAAGGTTGAGGACCATAGATATGCATCGGAGTTAATCATAGTCCTCAAAAGGTGCAAGAGTATGTAGCATTTTCTTCTGCTAAAACGGTAATATGTGGCAGGCGCAAGTCTTACGGTCTGTACTATAGAAGCCTAAAATTTATGGATGTTGAAATGCTATTAGTCAATTCCTTGTTGCTCTCGCATTTTGCATGCCTTGTGTTTACTTTTTAGCCTGTGATATATGGCTGTGTAATGTATAGCTGCAAATGAACTAAATATAGGATACATAAGAACTCCTTGAAGGATGTAATACTCGAACTAATATATTCTGTCTTATGGAAGAATTCTAATCTCCCTTTTTACCAGATGGAATTTTACTAGTGAGTTTGGTAACAAACAGTTGAACATAGTAGATTATTCAAGTTCTAAATTTTCCTCTAGTCAATACAACCTGTTTCCTCCCTGAAGCTACGGATATTTTCACATCAACCTTCCACATAATTTGTTTTCCAATGAGTTAAAGGTCTTTTCATCTTTCCCTCTGCAGATGCAACAATGTTCTCTATCTTCGTGGGGTGCCAGAGGATGAAGAAATTGAAGAAGCTGAACAGTTACAGGACTGAGATGTGGACTTTGGAGCAGTAGTCTTGCTAATGGACGGAATGAAACGCAAGTACTAGAAACTCTTGAACAAAACAGAAGTTCAGTAATCAGTTTTTCTCTACTTTTGTTGCTTTTTTATTTTAACCTGGAGTGGTTAGGATGTATTTGTATTGTGTGTAGAGATAGATATCGTTGGATGTTCAATTGACATGCCCGTGTCATTTAAAAGGGCCCTAGCTGACAAATGGTTTTCTGAACTTAAATGAGCTCCAGTTCGTCGTTGTACAAGAATCATTCCGTTTTCATATTACAAAACCATGATTTGAAATGGAACCTTTTTAGTTATTCACTGCACCAAATTTGAAGCATTTCATCATTTGGATGTTCATTGTAGCATTTCTGTAGATGGCATAATTTACTCTCTTTATTTTGGAGATGTTACGAAGATTTGCAGGATCTTCATTTTTCGTTTTGTTAACTGTATGTATGAACTTATTTTATTACAACAATTTTACAATTGTATGCAGTTGAGACCGCCTAACTAACCCATGTAGCCTGCAATCTAGAGCATGTCTAAGAAGCCTGGATTTGTGAGATTTTTCTGGATTTTTTGCATACAGTTCTCTCATAAATATTTGATTTCTGTTGTAGCTTCCTATATGTGATTCATTTAGCTTCTACTCTAATGGTACTTTTTATCAGTACTTCGTTCTTGTTCAAACCTAGGCCACCATTATGGTAACAGGACTGATGCAAATGCAAATCCAATTCTTCTGGATTAGAGAAGGCAAGAAAGAAGCGATAAATTATCATCATTTTGCTCATAATGTAGATCAAGCATAAATTCAATCACTTTTTCGCTAATCTGCTCAAATCCATGACACGAGCAAAATTCAATAAACAAACAATGAAATGGGATCCCCTTTATGAAGGGCATGTGTATATATATATATATATATTTTAATGTATACATGTCTACATTAACAATTTAGGATGACAATTTTATCCAACCACAGTTTACTTTGCACAAATCAAATATGAGAAAGGAAATAAAATAGTATTTTTTTTAGCTACTTTTTCAGTATTACCAAACGTAAGTGGGAAATAAATCTTCTTTTTCTCATCCCATAAAAAAAATAATAATAAATAGAGATTGATTTCCCATCAAATCTTTTCCGTGGACCAAATGGAGCCCCATAAGTTTAGTTTCAACAGTTTTTTTTTAAGTCATGAATTGGATGAATGGGGAGTATTTAGTTGGTTTCTATGTATGGGCGGTATTTAGTTGTTATGTGTGTGGGACTTGCATACACGTCCGCCGGCCCCTATTACACCAAACACTTCAAACTTCAAATTTTAAAGCATCATCCTCATTCATCACTTGAACTTGCTCTCAAAACTCAAGAGTTTCACACTCATCTGCCCTTCCTATTGTATTTAGTGTTTCTTGACTTTGGTGCTCATGATTGAATGCCCTTGAGTTCTCAACCACGAAAAATTACAGGTTGATATCATAGAAACGTCAGACTGAGGACCCAACAAACATGAGATAAATAAAATGTCACAATCTATGTCCACTCTGCTCCAATTTCTATTAGAGAAATGATTCCCGGTTTATGAGTGGTTGTAACTATTAATGAAAGATCGGCCTCACATCCCGTCAACAGCTAACAACCACCCATCACCCATGCACCCGTGTAAATCAAACATGTACCACCGTGTCACCCTGAAACTTATACTAAAGCTAACTGCAATTGTCCACGTAAAAATGACAATTGATAAGCGTCACTACTTATGTGGTACCTGAATTTGTTGATTTTTTTTTCTTTTGGTGGTGGTAAGATACACTTGCAGGTAAAGACTAAAAGGTGAATTATTTTGTGGTTGAGATTCTTGCTTACCTAACCCCCCTCAACTTATGTTCTTGTTTGTTCAAAAATAATAAGCAGGGGTGGCAAACTGTCAACGCCACATCTGGGCCAGGGTTTGCTTTTGTTTAGTTGCTTTAGTTGTTAAAATTGCTAAACTTTTCTTCTTTTTTTTATAATAGCAATTTTGGCAGCCTGAATTTTATGATTTTTTTTATATACAAACAATAGGATATTACAATATACTTTTATAATATGCCAATACATCAATAACAAAGTTACACCACAATTTATCGAACTCGTCACAAGTATATATATGATCACCGTTATTCACATGTGGGTCAAATCTGAAACCTACTCCAATCAATTAGAGATAAATACAATTAATCCAAGAGCTAGTTAGTCTGAATCATATGCTCATCAAGTAATTTGTCCAAACTTCCTGCATTTTAGGTATTTCATTCATTTTTTATTATAGCTAAAGATTTGGACAGCTCATTTCAGACGTAGAGAAGTTTACAGTTTTTTTCTTCTGAATTTTGGCCGAAAGAGACTTTAAAGTTTGTTCACTTGGAAATAACTTGATCTGAAAGAAGACGACAACGCCGAAGCAAGCCAAATTATTGAGATCAAATTGTTCTTTAGTATAACGAGATCATTTCTTAGACGTTGGCAGATTGTGTGGAAGTATAAATTATAATGCATCAGTAGCTATCTGAGATTTGTTTTTTCTTTAAGTTCTGAGATATATTATTTAAGTTAGAAATTTGTGATCGTTGATTGTCAGTGGTACTTACTAACTGAACTAAAATCTCGTTATGTATTTGTTGCGTTTATTTGAAAAGAGAAGTATCATTAAATTAATAGCTCGTTAGTTTGACAACTATAACTTTTAACACTGAGTTCTCATTTATTTATTTATTTATTGTCTGGGACTGGGGCAACTTCTTATTTCTTACCAAACCTATCAATTGATATGTTCAAGCTTTGCTTGGCTATGTGAATATGTCAATTTGGTTAGTCGTGTTTTAAAATAATTTGACTTTGTTTATATAAGGTGGCGCTTATGAATGCTTGTTAATTACTCAACGTTTTAATTCCATGTAAGTTTCGAGTTAGGTTGAAAAACAAATTTTACTAATTTAAACTTTTCAATTTGGGTTGGTGTTCGGGAAGAAGTTTTAAGTTTGAATCTTTCACCCCAACTTATTTTCGTCCAATAATACTTTATGTTCTCAAGACATGAGGACAAATACACACAATTATAATGGTATGTTTACTAATCCGTAATCGGATTTGGAGAAATTAAGGATAAATAGACATAATTATAAGCATTTTTACTAATCAGTACGAATTTAATTGAAGAGGAATTGGATTAAGGAGTAAGAATCTGAATTCCTATTGAAATGTCTACTGTACTATCTAGATTAAAGTTGGTTCTTTTTGGGTCTCCTTTTTCACAGCAGCCTGCATTTCCATATCTATGTCCATATTTGCCCCCAACCAATTGTGGGGTTAATTTGACAACCTTGTAGCAGCTGAATAAAGGAGATTAAAACACGGGACTTGAGATACCAAACCTCAACTACATTGATCCATCTAGCACAATTACAGATGGGAAAGAAACCACATTTGTCTGTCATTTGAACCTTCTTGTAGGTTCATACATTACAAGAAAATTAAGAGCTCATAAACTAATTCCTAATTATTATATATATAATATGTATATAAATAAATTACACGAACCAAAAAATCCTTCATATGGGTAGGGTAAAAAGAATCGCAGAACCAACTGCTATAATCACAACACCAGCAATTTTCCTTCTGAGGCATCCGAAACGAGCATCCTTGTTTAACCCGAACTTAGCCTCGGCACATAAATATTTTATAGGGATATAGCTGTAACTTCCCTTCTCTCTCAAGGTGGAAGGCTGCATAGAGAAACTATTACCACACATCACGCAGATACCTGCCACTCATTTGCAGATTTTTCACCATGCTCTCGGCTTTGGAGCTGTCCAGAGATCCCTGAAATTCAAAATCACCCAACTTTAGTTTACATGATCCAGCAGATTTCACCGCACTTGTGAAATTACAATCCCGGCAAGTTAAAGAGTTCCAGGCACTACATGAAATAGCAGTCCTGCATCCACAGATTTCATTTTTATCTTTTCTATCTTATTTTTTCTTTGTAACCACAAGGTTTTATGTTTTTATGTCACCTTCATAACTGGTAGGTGACAATTGCAACCACATTTATCAAACTAGTAATTCTAATATCCAGGCTTATTCACATACCTGCTCCTGCACTATTGTGTGAAGAGTCCGGTGGACATCCCTGGCCATGCCCTTAGCATCACCACAAACATAAATATAAGCTCCCTGAGATAGCATGTTCCAGATGTCTGAGGCCTGAACACAAACCAAAACATGTCGTTAATTTCTTAAATTAACCAAAAATAATGTCAGGACGGAAGGTCAGTAGTCGATAAAAGAAGGCGCCAAACCTTCTGCATCATTTTATGCTGCACATATTCCTTGGTGGGTCCCTGGCGTGAGAATGCAACCACTAGCTCAGAAAGTGCACCAGTTTCTAAGAAGTTGTTCAGCTCATCTTCGTAAATGTAATCCTGCAATGTTATGAGTATATCAATTATCAAATACCACAATTACATTACACAAGCAAAGCAACACAGCATGCACCAACAGTCACCCACCACAACCATAATAGATTTTTCCTAGGGCACACTTACCGTTTTACTATTTCTACATCCAAAGAACAATGTGGAGGGTCCCAGTTCCGCTCCAGCTTCTATAAGAGCTAATCTTTCCTGAAAGAGTAAATCCATAATTACTTATAGTCTTCTAGGATATTGAGACTTATAAAGAGTGCAAAATGAATGAAAATCAAATCATCCAATAAATACCTGCAGGAAACCCCTGAAGGGAGCCAATCCAGTCCCAGGACCAACCATGATAATGGGTACTTTAGTGTCAGTAGGAAGTCTGAAGTTTGATTGCCGAACAAAAATGGGTGCCCAACTAGGATCATCGCTCTTCTCCAAAGGCACAGAATTCTGCAAAGGGATTAAAGAAAAAACGAATTTACATCAGTTCAAAATTATAAGAAACATAAGAAAGCTCCATTCCCTATAAAATTGTGCTGATATTTAAAATCAGTAGCATTTATAGTAGTTTATTAATAGACAGGAAAACTCCATTCACTATTTTTTAGCACGATATGTCTCAGTAAACAAATTGTTACGCTTTTCTTGACCAACAAGATTGCAAAAAGAGAACATGTAAATTACCTTCATCCAGGTTGAACACACTCCTTTGTGAATCCTTCCTGTTGGTGTCTTCTCATAAACTAATGCACAGGTTACGTGAATTCTAGAAGACGCCATCCTGTTGAATATATTTGTAAAAAGTACATGGTCAGTGGTCACAAATAAATTAAATAGGACATGAGACAAAAATATAACTAAGAAAGAGAGATAAAAAAGGCCACTCTATATCTTATAGCATTTGCCTAGTAAAACTCTTTATGATTTCTGAACTCAATTTCCAGTTTAAGGAAAAAGAAAGAAACATTTACCTTGGAGATGATGAGATTGAATAGTATCTAGGCTGCAATCGTGGGGCGACTGCTGCAAAGAAGACACCAAGTGGGGGCTTGGCTGATGGATATTCAGCCATGACCTCAAGAAGGCTTCTCTGACTTGCAACCGCCCATTGTGCATATTCATCCTGCACAAATTTACAAGAAAAAGTTAACACACTGACAAACATCTAAGAATAAGATATTAGTGAAGTAAAATTAACATAAAGTACTTAGTACAGATTTTACTACCTTTCCAGCAGGTGATGCAAGATGTCTTAATCGGTCTGCTTCAGTTGGGTCAGATGCATGAGCTGCTAAAGCAAGTAAGGCAGACTGGAAAAAAAACCAAGGATCCAAAGTCGCATAAGTTTTCATCAGAAAAACTGTGAACCAACCAACACTAAAAAGGAAATAATTGGGGGTAAAAGCAAACCTTTTTGGGAGAACTTAAAAGATCAGCATATCGAGTTAGTGCTGTTCTTAATGTGCATGGTGGGAAAGGAGGTGCCAAGGAGCTTCCACTAAGTGGTGTGCCATCCTCCTTATCAGTGTGTATCGAGAAATATGTTTCTGGCGACACGCCCAACAAGCTTAGCGCCTCTTCCACAATTTCAGGAAGATTCTCAGAGTAGACACCAACATGATCCCCAGTCTCATATCTGAGAAAGAAAAACGAGACAAGAATGTATTAAGCACCATGTGGGCATTTTACTTTCCACTTTCTTTTAAAACGTAACATAGCTTCCATTCTCAGAAGACGATGAAAACAATTTCCTTGGCAAAGCAACTTACGTAAGTCCAGTGCCAGCAATATCAAATTCGAGATGGGTGCAAGAACGGTCAGATGCAGGAGTATGAAGTTCCTTTCTCACAGCCACATTAGCTCTTCATGCAGCAAAAAGAAATGTCAAATAAAATTTACGGGAAAAGTACAGAACAAGCTGCAATCTTCAAGCCTTAAAAAGGTTTTTTTTCCCTCACCTGCATGGATGTTGAGCATCAATGACAGCATGACCATTTGCATTATTCCAGCTCTTATTCTCTACTGATGCATCTGCAGAATCTTCAATTACAACTCGATACTCCAACACAGCAGCAGTGTAAGGTGTAGAAATTGGTGTCATTGCATCATCCTCATCTCGAAGCAACTGATCCAACTCAGGCCAAACAGACTCTCGCCTAGAAGAGCATCAGTCAATGTAGAAATGTATGAGAATTTAATAAATAACTAATGAATGGTTATGCTCTCAAGCTATTAACTCAAATGGCTATCAAACTTCTCGGTACCATGCACTGAAGTCATCCTCAATGCATTGATCATCATCTCCGAGACCCACTGGAACAAGTCGCTTCGCACCTGAAAATGGTAACATTCTTGTTAGCTAAAGTAACACCCTGGCAACGTGAATCATCTCAAAATCCACAAGTTCCCACTCCCACATGACTTCCATCAGAAAGGAAAAAAGTCAACAAAAAAATAAAAGAAAGATGGTGCATACCCTGCTCAGTGAGGACATCATCGACAACCACAGCAACCTGATTAACAACAGGAAAAATTATATACAAATCAAACACGACCCAACAGGAAACCAGAGAATTTATAAGTAAATGTCAAGCTCCAAAAGCTAGAGTGACATGAAAATAGAATTTACTTATAAACTTAAGTTCATTCCAAACCTTGTTGAAATGCTCATACTGCCTGTTTCCAAGGCCGAACACTCCGTAATGAAGCTTCTGAAGCCACTCTCCTCTCTCATTACCCTATAACCATCATCACAATTCGCACATTTAAAAAAAATTAATAAATAATAATAATGATAATAATAATAATAATTCAAATTTCGATCTAAATTATAGCGCACCATAATAACAAAACCAGAAAAAATATATTAACGAAATTTCCAAAAACAAAATTTACCTCCGTAAACCACTTGTAAAACCTGGCAGCATTATCGGTTGGCTCACCATCACCATATCTGCATCCACCACCAATCAAACATGTTATTTATGAAACCAAAAAATTAAAAATTAAAAAATCAATAAATCAATCAACTTTTTTCAATAAAAAGTTTCTAGTTGAATTTTAAACTTACGTGGCCAAGAAGAAAAATGCCAAGCTCTCCTTCTTCAATTTCTCCTCATATGCTTCGTCATCAGCAGCATAATCGTCCTACCATGTAAACAACACCATCCAATTTCATCATCCCAAATATATTTAATAAATAAATAAATAAACCAATTGCACCATAGAAAAAAAAACATAAACTAAAATGAAAAGCAAGCATACCAAATCAACAACTTTGAATGTGACCTTCTCGTATCGAGCTTTTCCTTCCTCGGCCAAAGCCTGCATTTTGAATCAAACAAAACGTTGGGACAAAAAGAAACACCAACATCCAACAAGTAAAACCAAGCCATGAAACGAGCTAACAAAGCAAAGATATTGATTGAAATTTAAGTGTTCTGATGTAAAACCAGACCTTAGCGAAGCCTTCGGCGGTACCGGTCTGGGTGCCGAAGAAGATAGTGACCTTCTTCGTCCCGTCGTCGACCTCCGGCTCAGGCGTCACGATCACGGGCGCCGGAGGCTGAATGACTCGCGGCTTCTGAGGGGCCGACGATCGCCGCCAAATCAAAACTACGACGCAGCCGATTAGGACGGCAATGGAGGTGGTCAAGATCATGACGAACTCGCGGTTCTCGAGCATGACGGAGGTGACCTGTGCGCCGGATAAGTCGGCAGAGGCGTTGCTGGGGTCCATTTTGCCCTTGATGATCGCCGCCATCAGATCCAATGGCGAGATTTTCATGGAGCTGGAGGAGGAATCCATCTGAGCACAGAAGGTGGTGGTTCCAAGGAGGCGGCGGTGTGTCCCGGAATCCGGTGGCGGGAAATGATAGTGTGTAGGGGAGAGGAGCCGGATTCCGGTGGCCGAAGAGTCACCGTAGGAACTGTAGAGACTGTAGCGAACTGTAGTGGGGAGAATTCGAGAGGGAAATGTGCGCTGTGGTGGTTGGGGTAGTTGAAGAGAGAGAGAGAGAGAGAGAGAGAGGAAGAGAGAGAGAGTTAGAAGTTTTCTGAAGGGAGAGATGGAGGGAAGAGGGGGCTTATATGTGTGTTGGGGGAAAGATGAAATGGGGTGTGCGTGTGAGGGTGTGACTGAACCAAACGCCTACCAAACCAGACTGGTCAAACCCACCTAACACGAACATATTTTGGGCTTAACCATGGTTAATCAACACTCCAATAATAACACCTTCTCTTTCCCCTTCCTCCCTTCCTGCCTCCCTTCCTTCCATGGTAAAAACAAATACGGAAAATGCTAGCTACATTCCCTCTTGTATTTCCCATTCATTTTATATCACGTGTATTCACACCCATTAACGCACTTTAGCACTCAAGTACCATTGGCTCTCTTTGGAAATTTTTTCCCTCCACTTAGAAAAACATTTAATGCCCTTTTTATGACCCCTATTTTAATTTTCAAATACCAATTTTTATTAAAAAGTTTGAATATAAAAATAAAGGATATTATTGGAAAACTCAATAAATTTTCATTCCTAATACTTCATAAACCAAACATGGAAATAATAGAAAGTCTATTTCCTTATTTTCATTCCTACCAAGTTGATTCAGCGAACCAAACAACCCCTAAATCTTGACCACAAAAAAAAAAAAAAAAAAAAAAAAAAAAAAATAACATTCCTGAAATAATCATAAACTAAAATGAGTGGAGAAATTTTCAACAACAATGATATGTTTTTTGATGTTGTGCTTTCTAAAACAACATGCTCTATCCTGTCTTTTTCTTAGTGGGGAATACGTGTAGATTAGAAAATAGTAGTAGATGCCCTCGTTTGTATTGTGCCTTATTTTTTTTTGGAAAGTAAACATGTTATGCGTATTATGTATTATATATGATTTTTTTTTTTTAATGAGAACAAGTTTAGGAGGAGAGGATACCTCATTCCAGGGTCAGGGCATACTAAGGCCTTTGAGGACTTACATAGGGGATTTTAGCTCATTTTTTGGATTTTTTACAAATTACTTATTAAGAAGGATTGTCAACAGTTAGACCCGAACCTAAACCTTGATAGCAAAGAGAACGATTCTTACCAACTCAATCAACCCTCGTTGACATATATATTCAATTGTGCCACAATAATTCAATAACTTTAATTAATGTTTTGCATTGAAGAAAAAAAAAATTACTCGTTGTAGTTGTTCTTATTTTTTGATATATTGATTTTTTTTTGGAATACAAGTGGTTGTATAAACTATAAGGGGCGGGTAGTTTTTCACACACACATTACTAAGATGCTATGAGGATTTGAATATGAGATCACTGATTTATAAGTCAATATCATTTTTCACTCAACTAGATCCCGGTGATTATAGGGCTTGTAAAAGCGGAGGCATATGCAAGCTTGGGGTGATCCTGATCTCATAGTCTTTTTTTAAGTTTTTACATAATTAGTCGGGTTTAAATTAAATTATATGAGTTAGGGTTGATTAATTCTTTAGGATTAGCATTTTCTTAATCATTGTGCGTAACGACAACATTATTGAAAAACCTAAATTTACTAACATTATTTAATATGCTGACATGGTGTGACGAATCCGGGAAATAGAACTGGGTATTTAATTGAGCCAAAAAAAAAACACACTGGGGTATTTAAATCTAACATGACTCGCGACAGATTTTTACCAGGATCTGAGCGATATTTTGCAGGCCAAGCAAATTCCAGGACTCATTGAATTGAAAGAGACCCAGAAGTCCGCTCTGCTCCAATACGTGGAAGGCATCCCATTCACAAGAATCCCTCGGTTTAAAGGCATGCACGAATCAAAGCCATTAATTCCATCCCCTCCCCATCCCTCCTGAAAATAAATTTAAATTCTTATAATTTTTTTCTTTTTTCCTAAAATATACGAGTATAAAGATTCAAAAATGCGTCTTGTAGGCAAAGTTTGGCAAAGTTTGGCCTTTTGTGGGGGAGTCTAAAGAGACAAAAAACGCGCACACTCTTAATATCCATGACGAATCTGGTTGAAGGTTGTAAGTTGTAGCCTGCAACTTCTAACTTGTTGTCAAGCTTTTTTTTTTTACTTTAATATCAGCGATATTGAAAGATGGGGAAATTAAACTTAAGACTTTGGGTGAACGGGTAAATATTTTTAATCACTTGAGCTACAAGTCTCTTGCATTGTTAAGTTAAATTTCAAAATAGCTTAATAAATGTTTCATTTGGGAGGAAATATTCTGTAGTGAAGTACAGATTCTTGTTTTTTTTTTTTTTTTTTTTTTTTTTTTTTTTTTTTTTTTTTTTTAGGATTTTACAAAAATATTCACGGATGTCTAGGGGTTTCGAATCTATGTCCATATTTGTGAAAGTTGAAGAGTTCAACCAACTAAACTATACCCCGCTGGCCTAGAAATGCTTATATTAGAATAGAGTCGAAACCGTTATTAAAAATCGAAGTGTTTGAAGAACTTTAGAGAAGCAGTGCATCGAAGGTTGGTATTATTGAGGTTTTGAATGTTGTTGTTCACGGCTGGGTAGGTAGGCGCGCAAGCTGCGGTGCCCATTGCTCTACCTACTACTATTAAGTTGCAATTATGGCAATTGCCAAATGAGTGGCTGGGGGGGTTGGTTCGTTGGTTTTCATTATTCACTTTTGGTTCAACTAGTGGTGCATAGCAAAAGATGATTCCAGTCCCCTGTCCGGCTAATCTTTTTCCACGTTAAATTGGTAAATCACTTACTAAAGCTTTTAAATACAGTTGAAATTTTTTAATCCGATAACTAGATTTGAAATCGGTACAAAGTTAGTGGGTTTTTTTTTAGAAGAAGATTTTATTCATAAACCAAAAAAACAAACAAAAAATAACACAAATACAAGCTTCGTTAAAACCTTCTTAAGAAAATCATATAGGACAAACCCCACGATAGGAAAGAGTACCACACGTGTCATTGACTAACATGAGAGTTTGAGCCAGGCTACTTTGGGCTACTAATAGGAGAGTTAGTGGGTTTAGATTTGATTGTTGTTTGACACAAATACATAAACACAAATAGTAAACGGGTATGAGTTACTATCAAGTTTAATAACTCAAATTTGACACGCTAAACACATGTAATTAGTTTTGTATTTATTGTATATGTAAATTAGGTTAGTTTGGCGTAACAATGTGACCTCCTCTTGCACTCAAACTTAAATCTCGTTTCACGTAGATTACAATAACTTAAAGTAGTTTAGTTTGTCAATTGTATAAATAAATAGAGTCAAAAAAAACTGTCATGGCAACATGACACATTTATAAACAAGTTGAGTTAGTGACGAATCATTTGGTACAATACATAAATAAGTTGGATTAAATTAACTTGTTTTTTACACTAACATTAAATGACATGACGCAAACACAACCGATAACACGAATTTGCCACACCTAGTTTTGAAAGCATTTATACCCCTTGCTTGCTGCTGTGCAAAATCTTATATATGATAAGTTTGGTATCTTTTGATTAAGCATTTATACTACATTATGGTAATGACAAGACAACAATCTTTCTTCTCTCTTTTTTTACCATAAAGATGCTCTCGCGACATTGTCAAATTGCAAGTGCGGACTATCAGATCGAAGATCCAAGGTCCCAGGGTCTTATGTGGATTAAAATATTAAACAAAACAGTCAAAAGCCAGATGTAATATAAACATAAAAACTTTATAATATAATTTATAATAATAAATAACGTGCGATTTGGCTCACATAAAAAATTGATACAGTCAAAGCCCTGAAAATCGTGACTAGTAATAGGACTCACTTTGAATAATAATAATACCATAAGAAAGATGTGCTGCTTATAAAATCAGGCGTCGACCATTCACCTCGGATTTCACCGGATACAGCTCCACCTCCTTATTCTGTATTTTGAATGATATTATATTACCCACAGTCACAGATATGCTGTATCAGGCTGGACATAAGAGAGAGGGAGAGGAGGACTGATTCGATCTCGGAACATTTTTTAATATTGAAAAAAGAAATATTATTAGACTGGAAGCTAGTAGGGTTTTTTTTTCTTTTCTTTCTTTCTCATATTCATCGAGTTTTAAAATTTTTTATAAGGAACTTTGTAACTCGAGCGATTAAACTTACAATCGAGGTTATGCGTTTGATTTATACTGTTATATATAGAGTTTTTTAAAATTCAAAGAAAGAGCAAGAGGAAAAAGTCAAACTATGTATACTCTACGAAGCCTCAATTATTGAAGTGTACTTTATAACTCAGCGTCAAGTTTGATACAGTTTGACCTTAGTAAAGAAATGAAAACAACACATTGCATGGGAGGAACGTAATCTGTTGCTGCAAGCAACAGTCAATGGGTCCAAACATTCAAAATTGAAAAGAGGGAGAATTTTGGAAAAGAAGAAAGAAAAACGAAAAAACAAAAAGAGGGAGACTAGAAAATCATGCACAGGTACAAAACATAGTTGTTAAATATAATAATATATATCCTCACAATATTCTTGCTTAGGAACCTTCAATCCGAGGAGAGGGTTCAATGAACAAGTGCATCAGATTCATTTGCTTATATTAATACCTAATTAAGCACATGATTTGTCTTATAATCATATATTTCATTAATTTAGATCATCTTATTAATTCATATTCATGCATTTAGCTCGTGTATGCATACATGCATTATGCATACATGAATATAAAATAAACTTCCATTGGAAGAGAAAGTGAAAGTGACAATGTTAGGGACATTTGTGGTTATAAGTTTACGAACATATATTTATGATATTGAGACTAAATATGATACTATCAATTGTCCAATTAAATATGGTAATCAAGTAATTATCGAATTCCTTAGTCAATTAACTTTTTAGAAATATGGAGTAAGGTTTTCTATCGAAGTGGTGATATTCATGAACTTATGTTTTGATAAACTTCTTAATGGATTAGATTCAATTAGATTATCATCTATAGACACTGGCGGATCCATTGAGGGACGAGTGCATGCACTTGCCATCACTCAATATATGGAATACACTCATGAAATTGTCCAGCTGGTTTGTTGTTTTCTTGAAGCATGGGGGCAAACAAAGCCTGCAAGATATTCAACTAAATGCCCCAAAGAGGAGGTTGAGTATGTTCTAATGGGGGCAAAATGTTAGATAAAAGTCCTCGGAGAGAACATGGAGGGACGAAGTTGTGAGGGTAGTTGAGCTTAAGTCTGTTAGGCTCCGTTCGGTAACGTTTTAAGGGGTTGTTTTCATTTTCAGAGAACAAGAATGAGGCAAAAACACATTTGGTGGCCCAAAAACAAAAAACACTGAAAATTTTTTCATAAAATGAAAACAAGTTCATGCGTACTTGTAGAAAACATAAAAAAATTGTTTTCATTATCATGGGAAATGTTTTCATAAAAATAACTCACATATTATTATTTCAAATTCTACTACCAGACACGTTTTCATTCTTTTTGTTTTTTGAAGATGTTTTCTAATTAATCTACCAGACGCATTTTCATTTTCTGAAAATGCAAATTCATTTTCTTGTTTTCATTCTCTGAAAATATTCTAAGAAAACAGTCTCCGAAAACGTTACCAGACGGACCCTTAGTGATTTGAACTTCTACATTTTTCCTCCAGTGCCAAAAGTTTATGGATCCACCACTGTCTACGTACAGATGCCAAGTCTCTGCTCTCACATCAGGTTGCTCATACATACTTCAATTAAAGACATTAAGTGGAGATGTAGAGAGTAGAAGATCCAAGCCAATTTCCTATTTTTCCTTCTAATAATTGCGGAAAGAGAAATCGAACTTATTAGAATCTTTCTCCATATAAACAAGATCTTGTTGTTGCACAGCAGGCAGTAGCATATGTGATATAATTATAATAATTTATTGAAATCTTCGTACAAGGGGGCATGGCAAACACTTTTTCCTCTTTAGTTTCCATCACCGAACCACCACACCTTAATTGATATGTGAGAATTATTGCTGGGGAATTCTAGAACAATCACCATTTAAGATCCATGACTTTTTTGTGCGTATTTTTTAATACAAGCAAAGCGATATTGAAAAAAGAAAGAACGAGACTTAAAATTTCAAGTGCAGAGTAAATGCTCTTAATCATTTTGAGCCACAGACATAAACCTATATATAGTTGGAACCCACATGAGCATGGCCCACCGACACCAACACCACAAGCTTCAACTTTCTAAAATCTACCAAGTTTGTGGAGGAAAGTGATATGCTCCTACACAACAACGACACCAAAAGAAAAAACACTTTGGGAATTAAATATTCTACAAGTGAGGCATCCTGCATGGCATGAGCTTAATTAGGATCTGTCACCAGCGCCACACACACTTGTGGCTTGTTTCTTTCTTCATATAATCAACGGCATTCATATGCGCCACACACATGTGACATATGCCGCGCTCGTCTCCATTTTTTGCATGTAATGTGTGTTTCTTGTGTGACCGTTTCATTTTTATAGTGGCGGACATTTTAGCTAAAAAAGAACATATTTTTGTGGATATGTGTATTTGGTTTGAGATTTTCCTACGAAAATGTTATGTAGGATGTATTTTAATTTGTATGAGTTAGGATTTTCTTCTACAAGTACTTTTTGAATGGAAGGATTCAATTGGTCCTAACCACATAAGTTGAACCCAAACAATAATAGAAAAAGCCCAATAGATTAGAAACCCCAAATTGTATGTTGAAGAATATGAAATTCCGCATGGGAAATTTGATCAATTAAAACCTAATATATAATTAATAGTTCTACTATTCTGAGTCTGAGCCAGAGACGATAGATTCTAAAACCAGCAATATTTCAAAAATTGAAAATGCTTTCAGAAACTTAGAAGTCCAAGTTGAACCCAAAGTCAAAAAATTAGAAAAACACATAAGCCCCACTAGTTTAACCAAAAATTGGTACCCCATGCCAACACCTCCAGATATCCAATTTGAAGAAAGAAACTTTCAAACCCAGTTTTCGGTTTCTTCTGATAAATTGTATGAATGGAACATTGATGGTCTTTCTGAGCAAGAGATCTTTAATAAACTACAACACATGTCCATGGTTGCCAATAGTTATATCACCAATCACAGTTTCAGACAGTCTGAAATTGTACCCCTGTTAGTCACTGGATTTACCGGTACTCTCAGGTATTGGTGGGATAAGCACTTAACCCCTGAGTCTAAAAACTTGATCATTCATGCTGTAAAACTTAATGAAGACGGTCTCCCTATATTTGACGAACAAATAGGTCAAGGTATAGAAGACGGAGTCAATACTTTGTTTTACACAATAATTGAGCATTTCATTGGAACCCCTAGCCATACCTCTGCTAGGATACATGATCAATTGAGTAATCTAAGATGCCCTAAGTTGTCTAATTTCAGGTGGTATAAAGATGTCTTCATTTCTAGAGTCATGCTTAGAGATGATAGCAATCAACCTTTTTGGAAAGAAAAATTTGTTAATGGCCTGCCGAATCTATTTGCCCATAAGATACGCACAACATTGAGTAATGAGCAAGGTCATATAGATTGGGATAGTTTAACATATGGAAATATTGTAAGTACAATTAACCAAGTTGGAATGAAAATGTGTATTGATTTTAAAATTGGTAAACAAATACAGTCTGATAGGAAGTCAGCCAAATATGAATTAGGAAATTTCTGTGAACAGTATGGCCTTACCAGTATTCCTCCTTCCATAAAAAATAAGCCTAATCATCTACGAAAAAATCGTCATTTTTCTCGCAGAAAACAATTTTCACGACAAAATAATGATGATCATGAGTTTTACAAGAAAAGAAAATTCTTTCCTAAGAAAAATTGGTCGAAAACCCCAAAAGGTCAAAGGAAGAATCGATCCAAAAGGAATAATGATAAAACTAAAGTTAAATGTTTTAAATGTCAAAAGTTTGGCCATTATGCCTCTGAATGTAAGGTAAAAGATACTATTAAGCAGTTAAAAATTACAGATGAAGAAAAAGAAAAGTTGATAAAGGTTTTGGAGTTGCGAGACTCTGAAACAAGCAGTATTGAAACCTTAGTAGCCAGTTCTGAGTCTGAATTTGACCAATCCTCAGATTCACAGTTGAGTTCACCCAATATCCAAATTGGTTGCAATGATAAATGTTGTAATAGATTAAAATCTATCTATGTTCTTACTAAACAGGAAGAACAAGAAGAATTACTAATATACTTAATAAGCAAAGTTGAGAATCCTGATTTGAAATCCGAGTATTTGAAAAAGTTAAGAAAAGTTATTAGCCAAGAAAGCCCGAGTCAGTCCGCCCCCCAGCCAATTAGTATGAACACTACTTTAGAAAAATTTGCTAAAAAGAAAGAAGTCACCATACAGGATCTGCAGTTCGAAGTAAAAATGATTAAAAAAGAAATAATTGAATTAAAACAAATGAGTCATAAATTACAGAGTGAAAATTATGCAATCAAACAAGATTTGGTTCATATAATGGAAAAAGATTCCTCTAAGCCTGAAAGCCAGTCTGGAAGCCCACATAATTCTGATGATGAACCTCCAGAAGATCAACAAGTAGTCAGCCTAATTAGACAAGTCAATTTTAGAAAATGGTATTCAAAAGTAACAATATTTGTCCAGACCTTTGAGTTCACCACAGTTGCCCTATTTGATTCAGGAGCTGATCTTAACTGTATCCAGGAAGGTCTAATCCCTACTAAATTTTACCAGAAGTCTAGAGAATCCTTAAGTACTGCTTCAGGAAAATCTCTCCAGTTGAATTTTGAAATACCAAAAGCCCATGTTTGCCAAAATAAGATCTGTTTCAAAACCTCATTTGTCTTAGTTAAAAATATCACTGATGAAGTCATATTAGGATTACCTTTTATTGCCTTATTGTGCCCCTTTCAGGTGGATTATGATGGTGTCATTTCTACCTATCTAAGCGAAAAGGTTAAATTTGAGTTTCTGTCTAAACCAGAATTGCATAATCTGAGAGCCCTGCAAAAACAGTCGGTTTCTAAGTCAATACAAATTATTCGAAAAAATAATCAGTTGAATTTTCTTAAAGAAGAAATTAGATTTAAAAGAATTGAACAACAACTTAGTAATACTTCCTTACAGTTGCAAATCTAGCAGTTTGAAACTAAATTAAAAAATGAAATTTGCTCTGAGTTGCCTAATGTTTTTTGGTATAGAAAACAACATGTTGTCTGTCTTCCTTATATCAAAACCTTTAGTGAGAAAAACATTCCTACTAAAGCCAGGCCAATTCAGATGAGTCGAGAAATTATGGAGTTCTGTAAAAAAGAAATTCATGAGTTGCTTGAAAAGAAAATAATTCGCAAAAGTAAGTCCCCTTGGTCGTGTCCTGCTTTTTATGTCCAAAAAAATGCTGAACTAAAAAGAGGAGTCCCAAGATTAGTTATCAATTACAAGCCCCTTAATTCAGTCTTAGAATGGATTAGGTACCCCATACCTAACAAAAGAGACCTGTTTAATAGATTAGAAAGAGCAGTTGTTTATTCCAAATTTGATATGAAGAGTTGTTTCTGGCAAATCCAAATAGATGAGTCAGATAGATATAAGACTGCATTCGTCACCCCTTTTGGTCATTATGAATGGAATGTAATGCCTTTTGGTCTGAAAAATGCCCCTAGTGAGTTCCAGAATATCATGAATGAAATTTTCAATCCTTATAGTCATTTTTCAATCGTTTACATTGATGATGTTCTTATCTTTTCTGAGTCAATAGAACAACATTGGAAACATTTGCATAAGTTCCTTCAAATCATCAAACAAAATGGTCTAGTTGTCTCTGCCAAGAAAATCAAGTTATTCCAAACCAATATCAGATTTCTTGGTTTCAATATCTGCCAGTCGCAAATCTCCCCAATTGATCGAGTCATTCAATTTGCTGATAAATTCCCAGATCAAATTCTTGATAAAAGTCAGCTCCAGAGGTTTCTAGGATCTCTAAATTATGTTTCTGATTTTTACAAAAATCTGAGAAAACAATGTAAGCCCTTATTTGATAGATTGCAGAGTAATCCGCCTCCATGGTCAAACACTCATACTGAAATTGTCAAGCAAATCAAAGCCCATGTCAAGACACTTCCCTGCCTTGGCATTCCTTCAGTTGATTCTTTCAAAATAGTTGAAACCGATGTCTCTGACACAGGTTATGGTGGCATTCTAAAACAAAGAGCCTGTCCAAATTCTCAAGAACAGATTGTTCGTTTCCATTCTGGAATTTGGACCCAGTCGCAATATAATTATAGTACTATTAAAAAAGAGATATTAGCTATTGTATTATGCATCAGTAAGTTTCAAGATGATTTGCCTAATCAAAAGTTTTTAATACGAGTTGATTGTAAATCTACAAAACATGTTTTAGAAAAAGATGTTCAAAACATTGCATCTAAACAGATTTTTGCACGATGGCAAAGCATTTTAAGTATATTTGATTTTGATATTGAGTATTTGAGAGGAAGTGAAAATTCAATTCTTGATTTCCTTACTAGAGAATTCTTGCAGGATGCACAATGGCACCCAAAAAAGACAAGCAAAAAGAGTCAACCAGCCAATCTAAGCCATCTCAGTCGCCTTCCCAGTCGCTCCGAATCCTCCCTTCATCTATGAGTCAAAATAAGCCAGAAGATCCCAAGCAGGTGGTCCCTTACCCAGGCCACCCACCAATCTCATTTGCCACACCGATCTCAGTTGCCAATAGGTTCTCTGCCTTAGGTTCTACAGTTGGCCAAATACACCCCAGTTATCAGTCGACCCTAATCTCTAGTTATGATCCTTTTTCAGCTGATCCTTCAGCTGGTCCCTCAGTTGCCTTCAAAAGGTCATCTCCTTATATGCCCAAAAGTACCTCTCATTTATTTGTTCTTGAGCCGATTTATGATATTCATTCTGATCCAGTCGAAATAGCCAAACACTATTTTCCTCCTGGATTCCATTATATGCCTCCTAGTCCATACAAGTCTCTCAAGTACTATAAGGATATATTACTTGAAACTCAGTCACTTGAAATTAAGCCGATAAGGGATCGAGATCACCCTAAGATCATCCTTTATCATTCCCTTTATATCCATAAGATCATAACCCAAGAATCCTTCAGTAGCCACCCTTATGAGTTGAAAACCCTTCAGTCAAAATTGCAATATAATTATTCTGATTATATTGAAGCCTGGTACTCTATTTTCCTCCATCAAACCGAGGATTTTAGTCATTCCTGGTTTATTAATTTTGACAACAAGTTCAAAAGTCCTTTTCCCTTCTGGTTCCTCCATTGGTGGGAAAAGCATGGTCCAGTTGATGAAATTTTACCCATTTCAGTTCATGAGCTAATCCGCCATTATACTAAAAAAGCCAAATTCACCAAAGTTGATTTATTCTTCCCAAAACAGATGCTTTTTGTTGCCAAATACAAAGTCCCTTGGATCCTCAAATGGTCCTACAAAATTGCCAGAGACACCACAAGAGTCTTTGCCCGCCAATTCTCAGTTAAATGGTGGGACAAATTTGAAGTTGACAGAATTGCTAAATATGTGTACAATGATCTGCCTCAAGAGCCTATTCCGCATCCAGTTTCCCCTACTGGTTCGACCCGATCTTCTCTCTCAGTCGAAGGAAAATCGAAGTCTGAACTCCAAGAAATTGCCCACCAATTGATCATCCAAGCTTCTCAAATGGATGATGATGAAGACAATGATTCCCCTTCATCGTCCAGCTGTCAGCCCATGCAAAGCCCTGCCAAGAAAAAGTCTTGGTATGAAGATAGTCAAGATCCATACGATGCTTATGATTTGAATTCTGACTAAGCACCACAAGTTGCAGACACAATAATTGCCTCTAGTTGCCGACACAATAGTTGCCCCGGAATATGATTAAAGCATCTTCAAAAGCAGTCAGTTGCCCGACAAGCAGTCAGTTGCCCGACATTTCACCTTGAGTAAAAGAAGAAAGTTGCCCAGTAAAAGTCAAAAGTTACTAAAGTAAGACATAATTGAAAGTTGAATCAGGTTGCTCTCGTGCTTCCACAGTTGCCTCTCCATTATCAGAATTGCTTTCAGTTACCCTAGTTACTTTTCAGAATGACCCTAGTTGCTTTTGTAAACCATAGTTGTTTTCCCTGTATTATTTAAGCCGGCCTTGGCCTCAGTTGCAGACAGATTACAATTTACACTTTTAGTTTTTTTAAAGATTCTCTCTGAACACTTTGGAGAAATCATCTTTGTAAACACTGAGTGTTTTGTATCTGGAGTTTGAAGTTGCTATTTTGAAGTTGCTTCTGTGAGTATAAATAAAATTGATATTTTCAGTTATCTCTATTTTGAGTAATTTCATATAAGCATTATTTACATTATTTCAATTGCATATAAAAAAGGAGTGTAAGTGGATAAAATCGGAGAAAAAGGAGTGGGGAAATCACCACTCTTAAGGTATTGCATTATTGATTTCAAGGTGAGACCCACATATTTTTTATACAAATTTATAAATAAACCCAATCCTAGACATGTATTTATAAAAAAACCCAAACACTATTTAAACATAGAAACACACCCAAAATCAACCCTAAAGTCAAAAATTGTATATTTTTTGGGTGTGTTTATAAATGAGTTTTGAGTGTGTGTAATGATGAGTTTTGGGTGTGTTTATAAAGTGTTTTGGGTGTTGGGTTTTTTTATAATTTCAGCTCCCATTTTGGGTGTTTTAGTGAAACTCCATTTTTTTTATTATTTCTTATGTGTTAATAAATATTAGCCTCTTCTGCTCGTGTGCTTCTGTGCTTGATGTTTTTTTTTTTTTTTTTTTTTTTTTTTAAATTTAAATTTTTTAGAATTAAAAAAGATAATGAGTAGTTGTATTTTATAAAAATAGGATCTATTATCTGATTTTTAAAAAATTTTAAAAATGTGAATTTATCATATTATTCTTATTTAATTAATAATTTTAATTTTTAATAGTTGTATTAACCAAAGATATTTTCTGGTATTTTAAATGTTTTATTTTGCTTTATCTGAAAGAAGTTAAAGATAAAATAATTCATTTTTTCTCATGCCTATTTCTAACACGTTAGAATTCGAACTCCTCAATTAATAATCTTTAATAAATATCACGTAATTTATCGGAAAATGCATAATAACGGGGGGTCCACAGTAATCACTTTGCTCACGCCTTTTGTGGCTTCTGGCGCCATTTACTATATATCCTCTACACTCAAACGGCACCATTTCACCACCAATCCACCACTAAAAATGTACCACGTCCGTATATGAAATTGACCCAGTCATACTGTCCGAAGGCTATTGGTTCCTGCACAAAATGTAAATAGACTTGTGCGCAGCAGCGCAGGTGAACATGAGCGTCGAAACTAACCACCGGAGTCTAAGCCAAGTCAAAAAAAAATTTGAAAGCAGTGCAGTTTTTGGACACCGCTCAGATCTATTGAGAGAGACGCGCACTTGAGAGACTGCTCCGAAACCAAAACCAAATCTCTCTCTCTCTCTCTCTCTCTCTGCGAGATTGAAGAAAGCTCTGCCTTTAACAATGCCAGCCACTGACGCAGACTTCGATCTCAGAGTACTATTCTTCTAAACCCTAACAATGCACTTCCGTTTTTCTCTGTAATTTTCTCACATTACCTCTCTCCGTTTTGTTGCAGCCGTCTCCTCAGTCCGCCTTCGCAATCGGGTCAGTTTCCCTCCTCCATTTCTAGGGTTTTTTTTTTACATATGCGTTTGGGCATTGTGTTTATGTGAATGTATATGTATGTGTGTATGAGTGTGTTCATGTCTAGGTTTTTTGATTTTGTGCTTCAGAGAGTACGCATTTGCCGATGTCGGGAATTTAGAGCATTGTATTAAGTATTTGAATCAGACCCTTGTTACCTTTGGATTCCCGGCTTCACTTGATCTCTTTGCAAATGATCCGGTCAGTTTGCTTCAGAAAAATTCAAATTTTGTTTTGTTTTTGATACATGTATTTATTTAGATTTATCTGATGCAATTGGTAGGTTTCTGTTGCTCGGACTTGCAATTGTATGTATTCGTTAATTCAGCAGAGACAACGCGATGTCGAATTTCGAGAGTCTGCTAACGAACAGAGACAGCGGTATGATTCTCTCCAGGAGTAATGCGTTATGTGTTTGGACTTGGATCTCTGAATTAGTAAATTTGGGCGGAAAGTGTGTATAAATTTTTTTCCTTTTTTCATAGGGGTTTTATACCCATTTTGGGTTAATTTAGTGTTATGCATGTATTTGATAGAGCACATTGTCATTAAGTTTATGTTTGTCCACTTTGTATGGACTTTTAGTTTACTGAAAAGTTTTGGAATTTCAGTATTCAGAATGATACCAGTGGTCTTTTTTCTTTAATTTTTCTTTTTCACTATATAGGCTATTGTCAGACATATCAAGATTAGAAGCTAAAGTTGAGAGGCTTGAGGGGCAGTTACAAGCCAAAGATAGGGAGATAGCAACAATAACACGAACGGTTAGAAACTTGCAATCTTGCAAAAGTGACTTCATATTGGTTTCGTATTTTTATTGATTATTTTGGAACTTATCTATGATTAGGAAGCTAAAGCTACAGCAGCTTTTAAGTCCCAAATTGACAAACTACAGCAGGAGCGCGATGAGTTTCAGAGGATGGTCATCGGCAATCAGGTTGGGACATTTGAATTTAATGCAGTTTCTTTGCTGAATTTTGGTAGCTACTACGTGAAAATGGACAAATCCTGACAAGTATCAATGATCTGCTGATGCTACCAAAGCAAGTTAGGACTCAACAACTGCATGAGATGAAGAAAAAAGAAAAGGAGTACATAAAGTTGCAGGTACTATATTTTCTACATGTATTCATATATTGTGAGGAGAATATGTTGGTTACTTATGTTCACAGATTAGAATTTTATAACGTGACTGATTACATAGGTGGATGAGATTTTAGATTTGGAAAGAAAGAGTCATATTATTTTAATTTCAGGAGAGGCTAAATCAAGTGTTGATGGAGAAAAAGAAGGAATCTAGATCAGGCATGGAGATAATGAATTTACTTCAGGTATTAATTGGCTGACTTACTTAAATGACCTACAGAACTTCAAATTCATCCACCTAATTTTACTTTCTTTCTCCCTTAATATTATGTGCAAACAGAAAGAAGGGCGGCAGCGTGGAACATGGAACGGAAAGAAGGCTGATAATGAATTTTATAAAAAGATTGTATGTAGCTTGATTGGCTTATTTATCTTTTTACAGCCACTTCATGTCTGATTTTTGCCTTTACATTATTCGCAGGTGGATACTTATGAGGCAAAAAATCAAGAATTGATTGCAGAGAATGCTGATTTAAAGGCATTATTGCGATCAATGCAGGTAATGTTAATCATTATCGAAGTGCTGCCATTATTGTCAATTTTGTGGGTTCATGACTCCCAATTTTCACTAGGGGTACATAGCTTTCTGTGGCAGTATCTTGAAGCACGTTTGTTGATTGCGATGACATCTTTTTCTTCCTGTTTTTCTAATAGTAATTTGACTGGTGTATTTTATTTTGCTATTTCATTGCAAAGACTTATTGAACATATGAGTTCTTGGCTTTCAGTCACATCAATAACCTAAATGGATCAACTTTGTCTAATATTCCTGTCCCAGTGGGTGAGGGTTGAATCAAAAATTTTGCTAGAAACTTTTTGGTTATGTTGAAGCAAAACTCTTTGAGCTGTCTACATCAGAATAAAGATAAAGAGAGTAATTTCCTGTACTTGAGTTTTGCAGCAGAAGTCCTACAATGGGTGAGGGTTGAAAAAAAATTTTGCTTGAAACTTTTTGGTTATGTTGAAGCAAAACTCTTTGAGCTGTCTACATCAGAATAAAGATAAAGAGAGTAATTTCCTGTACTTGAGTTTGGCAGCAGAAGTCCTACATAGGGTTAAGGGAGCTGGGATCTATTTTCATTTTGTTTGTTGTATCTGCTGTCCTAATTTACTTCGGGATGATGTTAAGTTTTTTTACTGGACACACTATTTTATCCCCTTTCTGCGTGAGGATTAAGGATCAGTAACTCATTGCATAATCTTACTACACTCTATTATAAGAAGTTTACTTGCTACCTTTCTTGGGAACAAGCATGAGTTCAGGATCCTTTAGTGTATGTATGTGTTCACATTTCTATGTTAATTGTGTTTGTTAATGTTTAATTTTATAAGTTGAAGGACACACGTGCATAATTGCCCTCTTTATGTCTCTTGTCTCATCTGTAATCTGTGTATATGGGAAACAATATCCTGGATATTGGGCACTATGGAATTGAAACATTATGTACCTCCATTGGGTCCCATGGGTGTTGTACCTATTTGTTTTCTTCCCAGAAAAATTAGCAGCCTTTAACTTTGCTGTCCTCTTCTTCATCTCTTCATCATGTTCGTTCATACATTTTTAATTCCTATTCCCCTGCTCTGTCTTTAATGCGTAATTTTTTCTTTGTCCCCTGTTTACTTTTCACTCTGTCTATCCTACTGCATGACAACAGCTTTCGAAAGAACCGTCAGTTGCTCTATTGTTGCTCACATTTTGTGACACCCATTTATGATTCCTTTCTGTCTTTTTCTTTTTGTTCTCTATATACTGATGCGTCAGTTTTCATGTTTCACTATAATGAGAAGTCCGTAATTTGTTGTATGTCATGTCCACCCTATAATTTATCCATACTAGAAAATATGTCATGCTAGTGCTTTGATTTGGCACAATATCCTGTAACCTTGATAATACTAATAAATTCTGTAAGTTGGAAACTAAGTTTTTAGAACTCGTGTTTTCTTAGTTTTTGGGCATTATCCTCGTGTTGTGTAGATCTGCATTGGATGACATCATAATCTTCATATTCTTTTGTGCTAGGAGTTCAACTTCTGCATTTTGTGTAGATTCTGATGGTGCTGCTTATGTGCATGTTAAGCAGTGCTCTAGTCAGCATCTAGGAATTCCTCCCCTTGCACCTCCCCCTTATCCAATGTCTTTACTCCACCAGATTAATTTATTGTTATTTTTACTTCTTGTCATATTTGTGGTGAGAATTCTTCAGTTTTATTTTTCTTTGCATATCAATGGGTTGTAAGTTATACTGGAATGGTTTCTGTACAGGTGGATATGCGTGATTTCATAAATGCTCCAAATGGGCAATCCAAGCAGTCTCTGGCTGCCAATGAACGAGTTGAAACTGACCACACACAGTCTCCATTGGGTGGGAGGACGGTATGACATTCTCTATGTTATGTATGGGTGAAATTTTTCATTTGTTCAAATGCTATTTGAATCACCGAGTTTGCTCCTTGCAGGATGTCTTTGATCTGCCTTTTCACATGGCGAGAGATCAAATAGAAGAAAGTCTCCGAAATAAGATGGCTTCCATAAAGGTAGTTTGTTTTCCGTTTACACATGTTCCTCTTGTGAATCTTGCAAAATATGAGCTATTGATGGGTTTCGTTTCTTTTGTAACAAACTTGAAGGAGCGCATGGTTCAATTGCAAGATGCACAAAAAGAAGCAGAGGTTACATCTGAAGTAACTGAGAGGGAGCTTGAGCTTGAAGCCCAACTGGTTGAGGCTAGGAGCATAATCCAAGAGCAGGTCTCGTTCTTTTACTCTTATGCATCAGAAATTAGATGTGAGGCAATCTACGTGTTAATTGGATACAGATTAAATGAATTTTCTTTGAATGATTCTCTCAATGCTTTATACAAGACGTCCCATCTTTCTTAAAGACAGGACGCGTTGAGAAAACCTCAGTTCCACTTCAACTTTGATCCAATTTAATGACAGGGTTGAATATTTATGGTACAGAATGGGCCTTGCCCAAAATTTTGCTACTTCAAACCTAAATCAAAGCGATAAACCAATGCGAGACTATAAACCTAAAGTGTAAGATCTAAATGATGATTCTACAACCCTAAAATAATCAACCATGTCAATGAATGAGTTTAAAGTCGAAGAAAATTGAGTGGAGGCGAGATTTTCTCAATGCGTCCTGCCTTTAAGAAATATGGGTTTAGGGGGTATAGAGAATAACTGGACTCGTGCCAGATATTTGGCTTATTAGTTGCCAGGCTGTGAATCATGACCCCTCATTCAAACATGATTCTACCTAATCAACAATTTTGATCTGCAGTCAGACAAGGTAACATGTTAGGTTGTTTGACATCTTATGCATTGATTATTTGTTAAGTGATTGTCGTAGACCATGCTTATATGGACTTCACCATCTCCTCTTGTATCCCTTACCTCTTTAGTTAAATAAGTTTTAATTTCCTATATATATCTTTCTAAATTTTTTTGTTTGTAGCGTCACCAGAAAAGTGCACAAAGTTGCAACTTTCTAAGGAGTTGAATCTCCAAGTTTTAATCATGTTGCTTCAAATCCTAGAATTTCCTTGAAATTTTTTATCCCTGTACCCTGTTCAATGATGTCCTCTTCTTGCCTTTCAATTTGTGCAAGTAGAGTGTGCTAATCCATCTACCAGTGCAGTGATGTAATTCTGCTGTTTATTATGTTTTTGGTTCAGGAATAAATATAGAGAATTGGTTTTGTTGCAGGCATCCATAATGTCTAAACAATTGGCCAAGTCTGAGAGACCGAGGTATTCCCCTTCTCCCTTTTAATCTCTATGTGAAGTAGACATTTATATGGTTATATGTATTCATGCAGGAATCTGAATGGCCATTTTAATTCTGGCAGGGAGTCTATCATTTCATCTCCCGCTGAGGTAAAAATAAGATATTTATGCAATTTTTTTTGTAATTTCTGTGTTTTAATGAAATTGAGCTCTCAGGGTAGATAACTATCTCTAAAATTTACAGTTTAAGGATAGCCTTAGATAATGGCATGCCTCGAATATCAAGTCTACCTTGGAAATCCTAGGAGAGTGTGTGGGTTTGAAAATGGTCATTTAGGTTCCTAGAAGAAAAAAGGTCATTTAGGTTTTTCATATTCACATATATTGCGTACATTTTATCTGACTAATTTTACAAGTTATTCCCCGTTCCCTTTGAATCTTAATGGTTTTATGTATGAATTTGAAAACCCCATAATGAGGTACTATTCAACATCCGACTCAAAAAAGAAGTGAGCTATCAAATATGAAATGCTAGCAGTATTGGTCTGATTTTCTTCTTGATTGATGTTCAGGGGGTAAGAAATTAACCAGCTTGGTCCCACCCAAAATTTGTAGCGCCAATGTCAAAGATTATTTGAAGTTGGCTGTATGCTGAGATGAATGGCAGCAAGCATGTAAGCTATTGTAGATTTATTTCTGACCAGAGCACCCAGAACAGATATTTCAGTATGTATAACCTAGAAGACTTATCTGTATTGCCAGTGTAATTATTATCTAGCTTTTCTTATGAATATATGTTTAAACCAGTTCTAGTCCAGTTTTATTTATCCTTTATATTTTCCTATCTTTACTTTCTGCATGTTCTTACGTAGTTCTTTCTCAACTGTTCTTATCCTACAGACTTTTTCTTCAATTTGGATCTACGGCCTTTTTACATCCCCGACTAGACTTGTCAGTTGATCGGATTTTGATTTGAGTTTGAAAAGTTATTAGGGTAACGGATTGAGATTTTCAGTCCTATAATCTAATCATGATGTGAATCCGATAACATGTTGACTTAAAAAAATCAAAACCATTTCCTCTTCATATGATTTTGAATTTTTATTTTAGTGGTTGCTTCTTAATACACTTCGTAGCAATTGGGTTTTAACATCACCTGTATCAGTGGAGAGATTTATGGGATGACAGAGGAACATCTTTTTTGTGTAGTCAACAAGTCTAATGAGTGGAATCCAGTTTCTTATTAAAGTTTGGTTAACTACTTCCTGTCTAATTTCAATTAATTAATGTAATTAATCATTCTATCTTTCCAAAACATCAAATATAAAATGCAAGAAAAACAAAACATGCAAAGTCAACTTCATACGTGATTTTATGGTCGGTTCATTGAATCAAAGGTCCTCCCCAAGGCTACTTTGTTTCTTCAAAACTAGAAAGCCATAATCCTAGTAGGAAAAATAAAAACAAGCCAACGGTGTCTAGCACAGTGGAAATCGTTTAACTTGCAAATAAGTGGTCTCAAGTTTGAACCCCCATGACAACATTGATGACAACGTATGAGAAAACTATCATCCCCTTATATCGCTTGTATAAAAATAAAAATAAAACAAAATAGGGGCACTTCTAACCTTCTAGATTTCAAGATGGTGTGGCACTTTCTCATTCCAAGAACTGGTTGAACTGGTCGATTTCATTTTGGTATATATTAATGCATGAAGTGGTAAATAAGAAGCAAAGGTAGACTTGTCTTAAGGGTTTGGTAATTGCACATGCACCACAGGGCCCCCCAACACAGCCAGAATTGATGCATATGTTTAACGTAAGCTTAAGAAGAAAGATAAATTTCCTTTTTCTCCATGGTTTGCTTGCCAAAATCATATTCATATGCCAATATTCAAGTCACTCGAAAGACAAGTAACAAATTAAATCACAAGTAAACGAAACTAAACCTGTTTTAGATTGTCAATCAATCATCAAAACAACAGGATCATGCACCCCCAAGACACCATCACATGCCTTCAAAGCCGGATTCAAATCCCTCTCTCTATATATTTAAACACAACTCTTCCCATACACTCATATACTGGCATCTAACTTTTCATCATTGCCGAAAAAGTACCCAGAAAAATCAAACTCTGAAAACACACCGAAAACCGATGGATTTCGAGCTTCGAAGGAAGATGGAGATCAAAGGAGTTTCAGTACCTGGAGGGGTTGATCAAGAGCTTTTGTTCAACAGAAACCTATCAAGAAACCCCTCAGTGGGTTGCTCTTCTAGGATTTATTACTGCAGAAGCAGTGAAGGGGTTCCATTCCATTGGGAAATGCAGCCAGGGACACCAAGAAACCCCCCAAAAGAAGAAGCAATTCCACCAATAAGTCCTCCCCCAGCTGCGCTCAGCTTAGGGCTGCCCAAACCCTACATGGATCAACAGCCAAACAAAAGGCCTCCAACAAGTCCACTACCCAGGCTCAAGTTTTGGAGAAAAAGTAAGAAAAACAAACAACGTAAGAACAATGTTCATGACAACGTTAATTATGTGGTTGGAGGGTCAGATAAGTTTGATAAGGTGGAGTTTTGTAGCTCTGACACTGAGTTCATGGCATCAACTTCGCCTCTGAACTCGAGCTCTTCGTCTTCGTCCTCCTTCTCGAAAGGTCGGCTTTCGAGGCAGTGCTCGAGTTTGCAGAGCACTCAGGCAAGCGAGTCTTTCAGCAGTTCTGGTCATTTCAGCTGCAGTCCTTGGAAGTTTAGCTCTGTCCTTATTAGCATTGCAAGGCGAGTTTGATGCAGTATAAATTTGTGTCATTGAGTTTTGCATTATGCTTTGTAATATATATGTATTAAATTAATTTTTTTTAGTAAGATTCTTAATTAAATCCTGACTCACTCAGTTCTTAGCCGTTAATTAGATCATAGATATCAACGGTATTGTACGGTAGTACTGTAGTACTGTAATACATGTTATAATATGGATGGACTATAAGGTTAGGATTTCTCACTTTTTAAGGTATAATATCAATAAATATACAATGAACTTGTACCTATTACTTAAGGGATGAATAATGATATATGAAAAGTTAATTAAATTCTAACTTTCTTGGTTCTTAGCAATTAATTAGATCATAGATATGAACGGTTAATGAGATATATAGCGATAATGAGATGCTATTTATATCTTATTTTATGCTTATTCCCTGAGACAAGTAATCCACACCATATTGTGCTAAAGAGAGCAAACACATTGTAAGCTTCAAAATGTATTTTTTTTCGGTTGTTATTGAGTAATTCATTCTAGCCTATTGTACCTGACCATCGGCATATTCCTAGCAATTTAAAGTCACGTATTTTAAGGGCTTTTTGGTCATCTTAAATGTAATTGCTAGAAATATATGAGGATAGGGGATAGATCCACCAATTTTATATAGAAAATTGACTGAAGATAAATTGATACTATCAAATTCAATATAGTTAAGGAGAAAGCGGCTGATTACCCTTTTTTTGTTTTTGATTTGGTCAACCTTCAATCTACTTTCCCATTTACATTTAAAAAAAAAAAAAAAAAAAAAAAAAAAAAAAAAAAAAAAAGGAAGAAAAATTAAAAATGCATTAATCATATGACTTCTCCATTTAGTCAAAACTTTAAAATCAATTGCAACAAAGCTCTCTCTATTGCCTTTTTTGTTTTTGAAGATGGAATTAATAATATATATTACCTTATGGGAAGAAAAAAAAAGATTCTAATTCCCTGCATCATAGACTATATGGTTAGCTAAGTCGCTATAATTATGCCAGAAATTAGGAATTATAAAAGGTAGAAAAAAAAAAGAAATTGCAGGCCTGCAAACTAAAAGGTAGAAAAATAAGGAAATTCAAACGAGACATATTATCCCGTTATATTTCATAACATATTTTAAATTTGGAAAGAGACTACAAGTTGCTGATTTAAGTTGTGATTTCTCGGGTTTAATTTCCAGAATATATGTGAAATTGGTATGACTTTTATTTACCTTCCAACTATATGCTGACCTAATTCCTTATATAATAAACAAAAATGTGTCAACGTAACAGACTGTTAATTCTCTCAAAAGAAAGCAACAAAAAATCCATGGAGAAATCACCAGCAAAAGGTTCTGATCTCAAAACCCTTGCAATTTTTCCGGCCAATGAGGTTTTCTACAACAAAATTCTCTCAAGAAACTCATCTGTGGGCAGCAGCTCTTCACGTTCTTATTTCGGTCGTGTGACTGGTTCTGTTCCTTTTCAATGGGAAGCAAAGCCTGGCAAGCCCAAGTTGGAGGCACATGATGAGGAACAACAACAACATCAAAATTTTGATTTTGTGCAAAACCCTCCATTGATTATTGGTCCTCCACCAGCTACACAAAGCCTGAACATGAACAGTTTGCCCTACTCCTCAGGCCCATTCAGCAATTCTAGGGTTTGGTTGTGGAAGAAGTTGAAGAAGACTCACAAGTTGAAGAGGAAGTTGAAGAAGATCAACAAGAATAATGTTGAGGGAAACTTTGATGTTGCTGGGTTGGATCAACTTTATCATCAGGCTGACTTGTGCAAATCTGATGAGGAGATTATGAAATTTGGTTCATATGGGTCATCAACAAGTTCTTGTAATTCTTCATCATTATCATCAACGGCTTCAGCTTCAGGTTCTTCATCATCTAGTTCTACATCTGATCAGAATTTTCGACCCTCGAAGATACAAAGGCTGGCTAGGGGTTTCATCAGATGGGCCTTTTAGGTTATATTTTTCATGATTTGTTCATGTGGATTTATCACCAACTTCAGCAACAATGTGCCCTTGGTTTGCCTTTGTTTGATTTTGCAAATTGCATATTAAATCTTAGGTTAATAATGTGTAGGAGTATTCATGTGATGCAATAATGGTGAGAAGGTGATTGAACTTTTGATTTCACCAAAAACTCTTATTGTGAAGTCATGGTGAGTTTAATTACCAGTGTTGGTACAATGCAACTATTGAGCCTTGCTGTATGGAAAACCACAACAAAGTTGGATTAATTGGACTATGGAGAATACATACTTGTTATCACATACCGCGATGTCGCAAATAAACGATTGATCGTTTTAATTTAGTTTATTTTAGGGAGTTGTTATTGGTATTCCAGAGAAGTCATCATACCTAAAAAAAATGTCATCATACATTCCTTATTTGTGTATAAAAACAATTTTCATAAAAGAAGTGCAAAATAATCTTTTTGGAGTGCCAATAAAAAGTCCCTTATTTTATTTTAATTTTCCTTTTGTGTTTCTTTTTTTGGGGGGGGGGGGGGGGGGGGGGGGGGGGAAAGGGGAGGGGATTTCAAGTTTGTTCTTTCCCGTGAGAGTAATGTATCATTGAAGTTACATGATCTCACTTATCTAATATCAACAACTAGTGCTTTTAATTTCTCAATTAGCTATTTTGACTTAAACTCTGAGCGGCTGTCTTGAATGATTTTATGAGTGAATATCTTTGTTGACTGCAATTTTTACAGAAGCTCACTTGTGTAAATGGGTCTTATTTTTGTAGGAAATGTGGCCAATCATATAAACAATATTCATAAATATGTTACGTGTAACAATATTCTCTTTTTTTCTTTCCCTCTCTCTTAACGGCTAGGGTTTTGTGAATTCTCCCAACCGTATGTCACATGTAACATTATTTACAATTCTGATGCCAATGTGTACTAGATGATAAAAGACACAATAATACTATTTGTACTATATTTACTGAACACTTTGTTGATCACCTTTCTAATAGAGTTGGGTCCCACTAATGTATGCAGGACCTACATATATAAGAGAGGTGGTTAGCAATGTGATAAGTAAATATGGTGCAAATAGCAACAACTAGAAAATTAGTAAATGTTTAAAGCCAAAGTATGGAAAGGGATGAATATACAATGGTCGACCCATTTACACAAGTGTAAATGCTTACATTATGTTGACTTGTACATGTAGTTTAAGACTGCAAGTAATTATGCTTAGAGATAACACAGAATCCGTTAAAAGGATGACCTCGCCCATCAATTTGTTAAGATTATAAGCTGATGAAGCAAAATCAAAGGAGTGAATCAAGCTCTCTCTCATATTATTTGACCACCTGTAATATTTGAATTTTGAAATACAGTTTGCACCTCTATTATATCCGTGTAATTAACAAAATTACTTCTGCAACTGCAAGGTATAGTTTTGTTCAAATTCCATGTTTATTTTCTCCATCAAACTCCTTGAAGTGAAATTCCAACTTTTTTCTTCCACACAAAAGTTGGTATACTAAACCATTATTTTCGATGTCCATTAAACTAATTTCCTTCATGGAAAAAAAAAGAAAAGAAAAGAAAATACAATTTTCCTTTGACCAAAAACCTATTTACTATTTGGCTTTTATGTTGCCCCATATGTGCCATTCCTTATAAACGTGTTGTATATCCCTCAATAAAAAAAGACTGAATAAGATACATTACTCAATTTCTTAGGACAAGATGTTCGTTCTTTATTAAAGAATGGACACACATATTGATATTTTTGAAAATGTATTAATAACATATCGGTACGTTTTGTTGGCGACAATGATATCGACACATTATCGATGAGACATCGACATTGAGTTCTTTAATAAACAATGGACGCCTAATTCCATAGCCATACTATATTTTTTGGATAATATATTTTTTTTCGATCAAGATTGTATCATGTCAGAATGTTTTAGATTAATAATAGTCTGCCAACAAAAAGCATTGTGGCATACATATATGAACACATTGAAAGAGTCAGACTAATAAGTTTATATTATATTGTAACTTAATCAGTGTAGAGAGTTTGCAGAAAATGGTGTAGCTAGGAACCAAACTCATCATTCTAATGAAAGCTAGCATTTTCTAATTTCTAGCCACCAATTTATGGTGCACACCATCATGCAAGTTTCCTATCTTTTCCTAATATGTACATATCAAGCTGGAAAAATATATGTACATAAATTCTCCCAACTGCAAAAGCATCATTTCCAGTTTTGGGGGGGTTTAGACTTATAGGGTGGAAACATTTACAGCTTACAACTGCTTATTCTAGAATAATCAACTGCACATGACTGTGCTGTTCATATATACTTATAGAATGTTAATTAGAGCTAAAGAAGAGACAGAGAGATGCCATTTTCTATGTCATAGTTGTAGATGGAGATGGAGAAGGGAGAGAGTGGAAACAGTGTTGAAGCTAATAGCACCAAAGTGAAGATTAACCAGCAAAGAAAGAGAGGAAGGCCAAAGAAAAGTGCTAAAGGTAAACTTGAACTGGTCAACGATACAGAGAAAGCAGAAGCTGAAGAATCCAACTCCCCTGAACTAAGAGAAGTAGTTGATGCTGCTGATGATGATGATGATCAGGAGCCTGCTGGAATTACAAGCAACCCACCAATGCATACGAAGCCGCGGAGACGGCGGCGCAAGGGGACACCAAGGCGAGCTGCAGTTTAAATTTCTAGACCTCCTTTTCTCTCTTGGTGATCTGATAATCAGAAAAGCTGAACTTTCTATTGGGAAAAACTTCATTTCTAACCTATCAATGTGAGGGATGATTTTGCAGTAAAATTTGACCCATGTTTCAATCAGGGTTGTTCTTCATTTCCTCATAATTGCTTGGTTAATTACACAATGTCGCTAGAAATGAGCATCATACATGTTAGAGTCTTATTTTAATTTATTTACTTCTTCTATATATATGACAACAATTGCAACAAAGGTGGATTAATTCACATGAAAATACTTCTCATATACAGTATACTTCTCATCAGTCTTTCTACCTTTTATCAATCGGAATGTGAAAGTTAGGTATATAAGTAGCCAGTGTAATGAAGGATACTGTAGGTTTTCTTTCACTACATGTTTCTCAATTCAGGATAACTTTAATATTTCCAATTATATGAGATGAGAGGAAGTTGCTCTGAGTTTTATGGTTGAACCTAATTCATTTCTGAACTAGAAGCACTGTGGTGCCATCTACTTGACATAATTCCATTTGTTTGAGCGAGTTAATTACCTTCATTGTAATTTTCTTTCTATTTCAAAAAGAGCAAAGAAAAACAATAAATTTTTTCAGTTCACATCAAAGCAGGGTCGGGGAACAGTCACAACCTTTAATAAAATAAAAAATGCTTTCTTATTCTTCAATGTTTTATTCTGTTCATAATTGTTACATCCCTTTTTCGAGGAATGTCCTACTTCTCAACCACTCATTCATCTAGCAAATTGGAGGTTTTTGAGGTCGTCTCGAAAGGAGCGCAAAAAGAAAAAAAAAACCCCTACACTAAGGGATTTTCAATGGGTCGGCGACGTCCCTTTACCTCTCAACATGCCCCCGCACATGTGAGAAACTTTCAAGCCTAATACGTAAACAACATATATTAGGTAATGTGGGAGCACGTGTAGACGTTGGGCCCAACATGTGAAGCCTTACTTTGATACCATGATAGAAGTTGAGGTTCCACCCCAAAATCAATTGGCAATGGGGGTATTAGCTCAAGTCTTTATAAACCCAGGCTAAGTCACTTAATTTTCAATGTGGGATAAACACTCTCAACAGATACTCTATTTTCTGGTTTAGAGGTCGTCGGCAAGTTGCAGTTGTGTGTGCCTCGTGTTGGTTTGTGGCCATTATGGAATGCGAGGAATGGAGTGTTTTTTGGTTTTGAACCAATGCCTACGGAGAGAAGTCTTATATGTGCAAAAAACTATGATGCTAAATCGTGAAGTGGCAGTTCCAAGATTCGAAAGCCTATTGGGCAAAACTTACGTATTAAACTCGACGATACGAGTGGATTTTGTTAATAAATATATAAAGATACACATAGTCAGAGAGACATAATGAGCCTTACCCTCAAATGCATTTCTATCAATAAATTAAAATTTAACAAATACAAAAACTAAAACTAGACAATCATGGATCACGCTTAAAATAATTGATATTAAAATCTTGATCATCATCGACTCTTTGATTCTCAATTGTTTCAACTTGAGGCTTAATAATGGGAGATTCGAGAAGATTTTGCCAAGAAGAGATATCAAACATCTCAACAAAAATAAATCAATTCTCATAATAGAATCTATGCATTTAATTATGGGAGTTTCACTAAAACACCCAAAATAGGGGATGAAATTATAAAAAAACCCAACACCCAAAACACTTTATAAACACACCAAAAACCCATCATTACACACACTCAAAACCCATTTATAAATACACCCAAAAAATATACAATTGTTGATTTTGGGGTTGATTCTATGTTTAAATAGTGCTTGGGTTTTTGTTATAAATACATGTTTAGGATTGGATTTATTTATAAATTTGTAATTTAATATACTAAAAAAAAAAAAAAAAAAAAAAAAAAAAAAAAAAAAAAAAAAAAACTCAAAATGCAACAACAAATCAAACATCTCAACAAAATTCCTTAAATCAAAGCCCTAATTAATAACAACAAAATCTCCAAATTTTAATTCATTCCTAATTAAACTTTAGAATACTCAATTTCAAATTAAAGATGAATAAGATAATTAAAAAAGAAAAAATGAGAAGAATAATTGCTAGCAAGAGGAGAAGTTGATGTCTATATGTCAAGAGAAGTAAAAGAGAAGTTGATGTAGACAAGACAAGTGGAGAGAAGTTGATGCAGACTAGACAAGGGAGAAGTTGCCTAGTCAATATATATATATATATATATATTCAAAAATTGGGCAACAGTGCTCTTAACATAGAAATGCCCTTGCGTGAAAGGCGTTGCAAATGGTACCCGCTATAGGATAGCCGTGATGGTTCTCACTCTCTACTATTTCTTGATTTTTAATGGAATATTTTTCCGTATAAAAAAAAAAATTATTTATAGTTTTCTTTAGAAATTTAACTCTTCATAACATAAATAAATGAAGTGGACAAGAATAAAAGTAAAAGAAAATGGGGATAGAGGTCGAATTTGAGTAAAAGAGAATGATCACGTTACTTGACCAACTGGACTAACCCACGAGTAATTGGAGCTAAATTTAAACTTTCATTGTTAGTAAAAGAAGTGGAAAATAATAAAAGGAAAATAAAAGGGGAAAAATGTGGCGGGAATCAGATTTCCATTTATGCCTATTGGCTCTAAGTTTCGGTCTTTCAATACTCAGCAGGGTCATTTGATTTGATCAAACTAGCCTCTTAGGGTTTCTCAGAGATCAGAAAGGCATGAGCTTCACCCAATTCGATGGCACTGCGGCCTTCTCTGGCGGTGGCTTCATGCCCCCTCAGGCCACCCAGACCGCCGACCCCTCTTTCAATACCTCCAAGGTACCTCTCTCTCTCTCTCTCTTGTGCTTACTCTGTTTGGTTACGAACAAACCGGAGGAAAATTGAAATTTTCAATGCAGCAATTGTGAACTTCTAGGGTATTGAACTGATGGGTAGTTTAGAACACTGTTCATTTTCTCACGATTTCCATTCCTGTGAACCAAACAGTATTCGGGATATGGATTGTCTTGTGCTTTGTGAGATGGCAATGCTTAATTACAGCATATATTTGTGTCTTCTAAAAATAACAGCACATACATGTATTATTCATTGACCAATTAAAGTGCGGTTATTAAGGTAATTGTGACACTTTTTCAGAATCGTGACGTTCAGACATTGCTGCCACTTAGTGTGAAGCAGATAAAGGATGCATTTGTCTCAGCAAATGAAAAATCAGAATTTGTTATTGACGGTGTTGACGTGAACAATGTGGGTTTATTTCTTCAGATTGTTTTCTTTCTTAAATTGTTGGTGGGGTTTCTGACTTTTATTTGTTCTTAGGTTACACTTGTGGGGATGGTCCGTGACAAAGTTGGAAGAATTACGGATGTTGCTTTCATTCTTGACGATGGGACTGGACGGTTGGATTGTAACAAGTGGTAAGTTTTCTCAAGGCTTTTCTTGTCATCAGATTGATAATTATATGTTAGTAAGTTTCTTAGTTCTGTCAAATTGGCAATGACGGCTTCTGGTGCTTGTTTAGGTTTGATGAAGCAATAGACGCAAATGAAATGGAAAGAATCTTGTATGCTTCTTTCTTGCCTAACTAATTGCACCTGTTTCTGTGTTGTACTTCGATTAACATGTAGCTTTATTTGGGTGTTTTCTCACTCACTCATATTCTGATTGAATTTTGTTCCTCTTTTTCAAGATATATTGCAATTTTTTTTTCCTTCCCCTTTTACTATGGAATCAAGTGAAATTTTAAATTAATGCATTCTAATATTTATCCTTAATATCAGGGATGGAATGTATGTCCGGGTTCATGGACGCTTGAAGAGCTTTCAGGGCAAAAAGACCTTAAATGTCTTCTCTATTAGGTATATTCCCTTTTGTTTCACACTTTAAGAGATTATACTAATGAGTAGGTCTCTAATTCAGTATTTCGGTAAACTTTGTTGTACTTTGTGGAACTCTTTGTCTTGGGTTAGTGTTAGCATTTTGTTTGCCATTTATTTTATGAAGTTCACTTCTATTGATCGCTTGTTTGCTATTGGAGAGACTATAGGCTTGAGTTTTGTTTATGGCTTGTTTAGCTATTAGGAAAACAATAATCATTCCATCATTAGAATGAATGAGTCAAGGAATTGCTTGAAACTAGGCAGCAAGTACAGTGATTGATATAAATTCCCTTGGAAAGAAATAATTGAAGTCTTTATCAGGATTAGTAGTAATTAGTATATTGGTCTTTCTGATGTAAAATCTGGGCCTGTCGACTTTTCTGCATGTGGTAGAGAGTGGATAAGTTTTTCAGGGAAGGTAGTGCGTGACTTATATCTTGCAGAGAAAATAATAAAATTGATTAAGCAACTAAAACTAGTTATGCTTACAATTAAAAGAATCTATCAATTTTATCTTTTTGTTATCTTTTTATGAAGAAGAAACTTCAAGGGAGGTTACAAAGTTTCTTATGATATGGTACAGTTGAAAGGAAAATTTGTATCAGTACGTATTGTTGTACTTGTGTCTTTTAGGATCTTGAATTGTTTCGTTGATGATAACTCTCTGGCTAATATTATTGCTCTAACTGGAATTTGCGGTCTACCCTGCATCGATCATGTTACGTTCTAGAAAAACCTTGCACTGAGATACTCAATATATGTTATTTTGTGTAAATACAATATGTCATCCCAAGTATTTTCTTTCCAAGCATTATTGTGTGTGGCACACGAGGTAGTGACTTCAAACTTGTATGGAAGTTTTTTTTTCATAAAGAGTTAGTACGTGCCACAGTATTGGAGTTATTTTCAGAGAGTTGTAATTTAAAATTTGTGAGAATGCTGCATTCTTGATCTTGTTATGTACTCTGGGTCCCAAAGGACCACTTACTTAGTGAAGATTTAAAAGCTTCTTAAGAGAAGCATCCACAAGGTGTGACCACTAGAACCAGTAGCATCATTTTGCTACCGTTTTCCTGTAATTGTTTGATATGGCTCTTAAGGAGAGTCCAAATGATTGGCCTAGATATTAGAAGTCTTGGAAATTACTAAGTCATCATTGGATTTCATGAAGCAGGGTCCAATTCGTTGACCAACATATACTTATGCTATCGTTCATATTGAGGTTTCAACATTGAAATTGGTGTGATTTTCAGGCCTGTGAATGACTATAATGAGATTGCAAGCCACTTCATTGAGTGTATATACGTCCATGTCTACAACAGCAGGTTACAGGTATTGGCCTAACTACTGAGAATCTGATTGTAACTTGGATTGCATAGTTATTACATTATGGAAGTGTATGCTCTGGTTTTCTGATGTCTTTGTAAATATTCTGATAGAAAGCACATGTTGATGTTGGCGTCACTACTCAACCACATATGACAATCCCAACAAATCAGGTTTGATGTTCAACTATAGATTTCAGTCTGATGCATTTTTTGTTATTGCCTTACTAGTCTAATTCATTGTTTCTTTCAGTTTTCTGGCCAATATAGCTTCGATGGACAGAGTAGCACTGAAATAAAGGTCTTAGAAATTTTGAGCCAGCCTTCATATCTGTGAGTACATACCTTGAAAATAGTCATGTTTAGCTATGAAAATATTGCTGTGAAGTGGCCCGTGTGGCAAAACCGTCTCAAAATTTAGCTGATTGTGGTCTTGTGTTACTTTTAAAGCAGCCTCAAACTAAAATCAAGGCTTAAGAAACTAAAAATTGACATTATGTGGGTTTTTGGGACAGCAAAAATCTTTTAGCATGTTGCAAGTCATATGCTGCATGTTTAGTGGCTTGAAGTGATCTATAAGGCCCCGTTTGGTGGGCTGGCTTGGACTGGTTAGGATGCGCTTTGAAGCATTGGATTGGAGGTTTGCAAATCCCTTTGGTTGGGGCAGAATTTATTATAATTTTCATACAAAAGCACTCATTGTATTAATTACCCAAGTGTAATGGGTGTATTTTGTTGATGAGTGCTGCAAAAACAGAATCACATTTGTAAATCTTTGACAATAAATTGTCAGATTGATGTTGATGGCCTGAGTAAATGAAAATCACATTTGTTTGAACTTTGAACGAGATTGAGATAGATTTTGGCCCATGAGAAGAAGATCGAAGTTATTTATGGGGGAAATTACTAGGAACACTCACACAGAAGGTAAAAAAAGAGCCCCTGACAAGATTGTTTACTAATCTAGTATTCAGTTCGATTATTGAATAATTTGATATAGGTATTCTCACTCAAGGACCAATCTTATGTTGGAAAATGGTAATGCCAAATCATAATTATAAACTCATCTATTTGCAAGGTGTTACTTTGTTTTAAAAGTTGCTCAAAGTTTTGACAAGATTGTGGCTATTACTTGTTTTTGGCTAGAACTCGGGAGTGCTTATGTGAGTGACATTTCTATTTTCTGTTAAATAAATATAGTAATTAAGGAATTCGCACTCAAGCAATAGCTGTATGTTAATACTTGATACAAGGTGATTGTCAAGTGGCTCAAGTCACACTAATAAATCATCTGCTAGATGTTTAGTATGGTCTTCTTTGTTTTGGATATTTCTTTAATTTTTGGCGTGATCTTGGTCATTTGAATATTATTTGCATTCCGTGCTTAATTTTGACAGCTTCAAAATTGCAGTAGTTAATAACCAAAAGCCAATGGCCTTAAAGGCCTTGTGCCATAGTCCGCCTTTTATAATCAAGGAGGTGCTTAAGAAATGGCGTGCAGATCAATGATGTACTGAATGAATGCATATACATATCTGTACATCATTGTATGGTAGTGTCAATTTGTTTCTTTTGTATGCAGATGTGTGAAATTCATGGTGTAAGCTTTTCCTTTTGCTTCCCTTCTGTTTTCCATTTAATTGTAACTAGCTTTGCTTGGTTCAGTGCAAGGGAAGAGGGGGCACACCTTGATGATATAGCCCGACAACTGAAAATTCCAGTGAATGATCTCATGTCTCTCTCTCTCTCTCTCTCTCTCTCTCTCTCTCTCTCTCACACACACACACACACACACACACACACACATTTACCTGCGCATTTCCGCAGCCGAAAGAATATCTAAATCTTACATCTTTTGGATTTTGAACAGGTTAGCTGTTGATAATCTAGTACAGGAAGGCAAAGTTTACTCAACAGTTGATGACTTTCACTTCAAATCAACTGCCAATGCTTAAGTCTTTAGCCTTGGGTTCTTTTACTTTGTTCTGTGAACCCTTTGAATACAGAGGATTGCATATTCAAGCAACTATCTGCACTTTGTTTTTAGATGCGCATCTTATAGACTAGCTTATCCAAAATGTAGACAGCTGAGATATTACTAATAGGCTCATTTCCATTTGCACCTGAGCAAACTGCTTCTGTTTGTTTTACTTGTACATAATTCTTCCCTTTCTATTGAATTATTAAAACCGGTTTACTATCTTCTATTAGAATTGCTCAAGTGGTTAAGAGCATTTACCCATACACTTGAGGTTCTAGGTTCGATTTCCCCTCCCTAGTATTGCTTGTATTAAATTTTTTATTACCGCATATGAGTTCATACATGAACAATTCGAAGCTTAATCAAACTTGCTAAATTTAACCTCGGGCACAATCTAATATAATTCTGACATAAGTAAAATCAAGGAGCTTTAAGTCAAACTCAAGTTTGGCACAATTGGGTTATGCTCATTTTAATTATCATCTAATCTCCTTTGGTGCATTTAAAAGTTTTATTTATTATATAGTTGAAAATTTTGACAAACCCTGTCCTCACATAAAGACATGTTTCAACTTCAAATCAGAGAGTATTTTCCTCACACACACAGAATGTATATACAATATAAAAAATTCTTGTAATGACAATAATAGTATCTAGAGATTAAAAAATAAAAAAAAATTTGCAAATAAGAAACAAAAAGAAGAAAAAGATGTCATGTGAGATGTGATCATGAAGTAATAATAAAGAAATGGGGAGCGAACGTGAGGAATGATTCGTTTCTCTGACCACAAACCCACCATGCACATTGCTTTATTAATTACTTTAATTTAAACATAGTTTGACCGTGGACAAAATTTGGGGTTTCAATTATGAAAGCCAGCCAATTTCATACCAATATTTTTTTTCTTCAGCTTTTACTATAAAGAAAGAAAAAACAAATGCAAATTCAGCCGAACTCTCTGCCAATCTCTGCTTTCTCTTCTTTTATTATTACTATTGTTATTTTATTTTTCATATATTCTTTTAATATGTAGAAAACATCATAATATACCAAGATGAGTCATTTCATCTTTACAAAAGATTATGCAATGTTTCCATCACTTTCGTTTAATAAGCGAATTAAATGTGATCTAATTTTTTAACTAATTGATTTCAGATTGAGCTCAAAACTTTAAAAATATCGTAATATAGTTGCAGGAGTTTCGAGGCTTGAATACTCGTTCACTTGCATTGCACCCTTTTGTACACTTGTGGGGGGTTGCTTAGTGTAAAAGCAGTTTTAGCTCTTATCCGGGTTTTGAGGTCTGCCCTTGTCTGCCCACCTTGCAATATATACCTAATCTTTTCTTTCTTCAATTACTTTCTCATTCATGTGGATTTTGCTTTGTCCCGCAGCTTCGATTGGGTGGTTGGTCAACTTGGTCTTGTCCCTCACTCACTATGCCTTAGGGCTATATATTTAACACTTGGCCAGACAAAAATATATATTTAACAGTTGGGGGCATGTGGCCGCAGCCTCCGGAAGCAGAAAAACTTACCTATAATGGAATATCACTATTTTGTTATTCTCAACTAATAACATAATGATATGTGAAAGTGAAAAAGTTATCTTATATGTTATTGCATTATTGGCCGCGGATAGCAAAAAGTGCTATCCTCGTTGCATGAGAGTTTCTCTCCCCAAAAAAAAGGTGGCATTTGAGAGAGAGAGAGAACAAATAATAGAACATTATGTAAGAAAGATTTGAGATTTCATGGATTGTTGTTTCCTTGATGCAAATTAGTGAGAGAATAACTTAATTCCAATGACTAAGTTTCAAGTGATTAAATAATGCTTGTGTTATCACATTAAAGTAACGATTAAGTTGTGGTAAATATGTATTGAACTTTTCTGTAGTTAATTGCCACATGTGAGCTATGTAACACACATCCAATAAACTTTGGTCCAAAAGCAACATACTTCAACTTTTCTTCCGCATGTTATACAATACCCTAGAGGCTACAATTAGAATATCACAAGATCTTATAACTTTTTGAATCGTGTACTCTCTTATCCAAGAAAAAAGAAATCATCACATCAATACATATCTTCTAGGAATGAAAGCAATTTTTAATATATGATACTAGACCAATTATATGTGACAATGAAATTATTCGCATTAACTTGTGTGTATATACCCTTTTAAAACCTTATATAATTACCTTTTTGTATTGGGTCACATTACATAAGAAATTCGTTAATGCTAATCGTATCAAAGTAAAATTATCCCTAAAAATTGCTATAAAAGGAACTGTAATGTTACCAAACTGTGAATCTAAAACACGCATCACCTGCTACATCAATGATCCAAATTTACATCTAGCAACATGACTAATGAAACCCCATGTTAGAATTTGACAATCTAGGTAGCTATATAGGAAGAATACAATTATATAAATAATATTGTGTGTGTGTGTGAGAGAGAGAGAGAGGGGTATGGCCTCAAACACCACCAAGGAGATCCCAATAATAATTTGAAGACCAAATTAAGTTGAGTGATAATGCATCATGCTGCATGTATAGCAGCAGCTTCTGGTACCACATACCCTGCTCTTGCTTGCTCTATAATTGCTTGTCATAATAAAGAGTCATAGTAAAGATATGAATTAATATTCACAATCCGATTTCATTTTGGTTTTCATGCATGCAGCATGACACGCACGCATCACGTTTATAAATAATTGATATTATTTTGTAGTGTACACGTGTCGTTAAGATGACATGCACGCATGTGGATGCCATTACCAAATCTATCCTCTCGCAGACAATGCCACCACTCCCACCGTCTCTCCCCGCCTCTCTCTCTCTCTGAATTGTTTGGATGCTAATAAGGTCACGTAGCAAGCAATATGCCGAGCTATAATGACATTCCCCACTCGCATCTTGGTCACGTTCTCTGCCTCTCTTCTTATGTTGTGTGAGTAAAAGTTTGGATCATTTCAATTAAGGCAACACAAAAGTGTGAGAATTTGAAGGTAAAGAGTCCCACATTAGAAAGTTGAGAAATCTAGCAAGGATTTATAAGGAGTTGGGTTACTCCCCCAATTACCAATTGGTTTTGGGGTGGAATCTCAACTTCCTTCATGGTATCAGAGCAGGTTAGCCCACATGTGAAAACCCAACGGCCACACGTGCTCCACGTCTCCCAATATATGTTGTCCACATGCTAGGTCTGAAAATTCACCACACGTGCGAAGACGTGTGAGAATGTAAAGGTAAAGAGTCCCATATTGGAAAGTTGAGAAACCTAGCAAGGACTTATAAGGAGTTGGGTTACTCCCTCTATTGCCAATTGATTTTGGAGTGGAACCTCAATTTCCTTCAAAAGAGCATTTTCAACATGTATATCAAATTGTTAAGAGTGTATAAAGGCCTTCATTGATAGCAATGAAATTGCCTAATGACATATTTCCTATAAGATTCTCTTTGAACATGGTTGCCAAGAAGCAAAATGTTCAAATACATAACAAAAGCCTTAAAAAGGGCTGATGAGGCCAGAACAAGACTGAAGGGCAACTGGGATGTTTGACACATGGCAGCCCCAAAATTATAGATGTGGTTAAAAATGGAAGGGCGCCCGAGAGGTGCGAGTTGTCCTGGCATGAGGCTTCAGTGTTAAGCAAATGAAGAGGATGAGGAAGAGAGGAGGTATATTTTTACAGAGGGAGGGAGGGACAAAAAGAAATGACACGCGGCAATGGAAGGGAGGATCTGAAATGATTTTATTTACGAGTGTCCTCTACTATTATGGGTCACGGTGTTTCTTTTCTCTCCCTCTTGCTTCCCCACATTCATACACATCACATACCCTCTCTCTGTCTCTCTGTCTCTCTCCTCCCTCTCTCTCTCTCTCTCTCTCTCTCTCAAAAATCATGTAATAAAGTAATGGCTTTCTTCGGTCAACAGACCCAAAAGAGAAGAGAAGATGACATGAGAAGAGAGAGAAATGTAGACACACACACCGCTCAGTCATCCCATCAAAAGCTTCCACTTTGCTTTCTTTGTTCCCTCTCTCTCTCTCTCTCTCTCTCTCTCTCGCCATTTATTCTACTATTTAATCTCCCCTTACTCATAAAACAAAAGAATCTCGATCCTCGTGCAACCCTAAATATCACTCTCTCTCCTCCTCCCTCTTTTATTTCATTCATTCATTCATCCCTTTCTTCATTCACCCCATCAGACTTCTACTACTACTTCTAGTCTTTAAGTCTTCTGCTAATATCACCTCCTCAATATCTGTGTCTCAACGCAAACTGAACCCTTCCCATTTACCTTATAACTTTGACATTCACTCTCTATCTTTCTGTTTCTGTGAAAGAAAAAAAACCCACACGTCTCTGAATATTTTGCTCTATTTCCAAAGACAAAGAAAACCCACAACCCAACACATACATCTCTTTCCACCATCATCACCGTCATCAAAACAAATTGGAACACTCAAAAAACATGGATTCTTCTCCTCAGAACTGGCTCCTCGGCTTCTCTCTTTCCAACCACTCTCATCACCGTCACCCTTCCCATGATCTCTCCCTCTTCGAGGCCTTCGCCTCCTCCCCCTCTCACACTTCAGGTCCCCAAAAATCTCTCTCTCTTTCTCTCTCTCTTAAATAATTACTAATCTATTTTTTCTAATTAAATGAACCCAAATCTATTTTAACTTAACATCAACTATTTTTTATGTTCTTGCTCTTGCAGCTCATCAACAACAAGATCACTCAAACCCTGGCGGTGCAACTCCTCCTCCTCCAACCGACCTCTCAATCTTCAGCTCCGGCGTTGGCGGCCCCAAGCTCGAGGACTTTCTCGGCGGCTCCACCGCCACACCGACCTCCCTCGCTCACTTCTCTGGTAATACTGCTGCTGCTGATCACCACCACAATCACCAACAAACTGCTCCTCTTGCTTTGTCCGAAAACGAGATTTACGACTCCGAACTCAAAACCATAGCCGCTAGTTTCCTCCGCGGTTTCTCCACCCCCGCCACCGCCTCCGCCACCAGTGTCCAAACAACCAAACCCCAAAACCTGGTCCCTCTCGCCTCATCCGAACTCACCCCAAAAAAAACAGCCGACACCTTCGGCCAACGCACCTCCATTTACCGCGGGGTAACAAGGTAAAAAGGAAATAACTACCGCCTCAGCTACAACTACAAGTTGATAAGTTGATATATTTATGAATTTTTATGTATCTATAATTATTTTTGAGAATATTTGTTTATTATTATTGTTATTGATAATTTTTGTTTTGGGGTTGGTGGTGGTGGGTTTGAATTTTTAGGCACAGGTGGACAGGAAGATATGAAGCGCATCTGTGGGATAACAGTTGCAGAAGAGAAGGACAAAGTAGGAAAGGCAGACAAGGTAATTTCCATTTTCTTCATTTTTTATCTTTCTCACCATGGACCAATCTTCCTAGGGTTTTAAGGTTCTTCGCCCCTGTTTGATTCTAACGTGCGCCTAAGGTGTACGATAGTTGCTTTAAATCCAATGGGTCCACTGGATCCATTACTGGGTCTAGCTCTGGCAACGGTCCCGATCATTCAGAGCAAATGAGCAGAGAAGGGCTCAGACCTCAGATTGAGATTAGATCTTCTGGCCTGTGACGCCTAAGGCGCACACTAGGCACAAAGCAGCTAGCTCTGCTATCGTGCACATTGTGTTTAATTTCATGAGTGGTGAAGATTCTGATGTGGGTTTGCTTTTTTGTGGCATGTACATGACGCAAATGATTGCTGCTATGGATATGCTTTAATCATCATCATCATCATCATCATCATCATCAACTTCTCTGCAGTTTATTTGGGTGAGTTTTTACTGGCGGCCTTTTCTATATAACTATTTGCCCATTATTAATTAAAATCATTATTATTTTCAAGTACAAGGATGGATCATGATCAAGTTTTACTTGGATTAGATAGATTCACTCTAGATTTTGGTCACTGTATCAGAAAAATATTCTTCGCACGAATGCACCAAATCATGGCTCAGATTCTTATTTATGAAAAAGTAATTAAATTAAATAAATACTTATTGAAATTGTTTTGTAATAATATTTATAGGTGGATATGATAAAGAAGAAAAGGCAGCAAGAGCCTACGATCTGGCAGCTCTCAAATACTGGGGTCCGACTACAACCACAAACTTTCCGGTGAGATCAGCGGCCGGCATGCAATAATATCTTTGAGTTTAGGATTTTTTTGTTTTTTGTTTTTCTTGAAAAGCTATGATCTAATTTTGTCATCAATTTCGAAGGTTTCTAACTATGAGAAGGAATTGAATGAGATGAAGAACATGACTAGGCAGGAATTTGTCGCTTCTCTTCGAAGGTAAATAATAAATATTTACATGTTGTCGATTACTTTAAAAAAAATATATATATAAATTAATACTTTTTCTTGTTGCTGGGTTTTTGTTGTTTTTTTTTAAATTTTGCAGGAAAAGTAGTGGATTTTCTAGAGGAGCTTCTATTTACAGGGGGGTCACAAGGTTTGTAGTTCACCTTTTGTTGATATTAATATACATATATATTTTTCGTCTAATTAAAATCCAATTTTTTTATTTCAGGCACCATCAACATGGTAGATGGCAGGCAAGAATAGGAAGGGTTGCAGGTAACAAAGACCTCTACCTTGGCACTTTCAGTAAGTCCCTTCACTTTTTCCTTTTAAAAATTTCACAATCAAGACTTTGTGTTGTTAACTAATAAAGACCTTAATTTTGCTTTCAACAGGCACCCAAGAGGAAGCTGCCGAGGCCTATGACATTGCTGCCATCAAGTTCAGAGGCCTAAATGCCGTGACCAACTTTGACATGACCCGCTACGACGTGAAGAGCATTGCTAACAGCAACCTTCCCATAGGAGGAATGTCCGGAAAATCAAAGAACTCGTCGGACTCCGATAGCAAGAGCATCGAAGGTAACCGTTCAGCGGACGATCGAGATCTCTCCTCTGCATCCTCTGTCACCTTCGCATCTCAGCAGCCTAGTTCCTCCACACTAAGCTTCGCAATTCCCATCAAACAAGACCCATCAACAGACTACTGGTCCAACATTTTTGGGTACCACCACAATGCCAAGAACCCTAGCACTGTCTCAGTTGCACCATCATCCTTGTTCCAATCTTGTACGACTAATGTGCCCTATGGCAACAATTCCTCACAAATACCCTTCAACATGGACTTCTCAGTCTCAGCCACCTCTAGCACTTCTCCCTCTGAAACCAACAACGGGTACTTTGGTAATTACAATGCCCATGGTCAACAACAACAACAACAAGACCAAAGTACAAGTGGTACAAATTCAATCCCATTTGCTACACCCATTGCTTTAAATAGCAACAGCGGATTTGAAACTTCTTCTGGTTATGGAAGCTGGATTGGGCCAAGTCTTCACACATTTCAGACCCATGCAAAGACCAATCTCTTTCAGACACCAATTTTTGGCATGGAATAAATTTTAGCAGCTGAGATCACATGAGGAGATGAAGATGAGGACCTCTGCAAAAAAACTATGGAAAGTGAAGGAAGAACAAAAGGAAGAAGACAATGTTTGTGGTTTGCATGCACATGTGGGGGTCAAAAAAACTTTAGTTGAATTAGAGATGAGGTGGACTGACAGCCATAGGTCATAATTTGACACAGGAGAGCTCAGCTCACACTGTACCAACTCTACTTCTTTTGTTGAGATGGTGCTTCTTACCTTTTCTTTTTTGTAATTTTTTTTTCTTTTTGTTCTTTTAGCTTTTTCTTTTTCTTTCTACTGACATGATTCTATATATGGGTATAATGAAAAAGAAATCCTTTTGTAATCCTTCGTTCTTGCTTGTTACTGCCACAAGTTTTCCATGTGAAAAAAAAATGAATGACCAAGAAATATCTATTTCAAAAGTTTCTTTGGTATGAATTATGTTAATTTCTCGTAATATTTTTGGTAGCAACCATGCATCTATTTTCTCGTAATATTTTGGAGGAGAATAAATCCAGTCTGGGAGCGCAACTCAAAGCAGAAATACTTCCCTTATTTCTGTTTTATTCTTTCTTAAGTAACATGAGGAGAGAGATAGAAAAAATAGGACAATGAAACGGAAATAGGGAAGTTTCCTCTCAACTCAAAAAGGGATAATGAATAATTGTGAGGCCAAACTTTAGGAGTCCCGCTCCTCTCAAATAAAACAGTGAAGTAAACTGTAGAACATGCTTCTTAGTGTTCTCTTGTGATATTTAATATTTAATATTTTGACAAGAATCAACTTCTTCAATCTTTAAATTCCTAGTCTGACAACATAACAACACAAACGTCGTCGATTGTATGTCGTTCACGATGAAATACTGGGATTCGAAGTTTACATGAACTATTAGTCCAAAAATTGACAAGAACAAAATGGAAAAGGAAAATGTTTCCAATATATATATATATGAAACTGACCCCACAGAGAGTACATGCTCGTACTAAATTATCAATACTTATAAAAGTTTAGGGAGGTTTTGGTTAGGATAAAATGACTTTATTATATACTTTAGCAACTCCAATCAATACAAATAATTCTGGAAAAGTAACAATAAATACTCAATTAGGTTGATTCTTGGTAGCTTTACTTTTGCCTAAAATTCTCTTGTATATGCAAAAAAGGCGTTCCACTCTTTTGAGTCGTAAAGACTGTTGGGCAAGAATGGCTTGACCAAAAAGTGAGAAAGCCAAAATTAAGATAACAGACTTTAACAAGATGATAATAATATGCAAGAGGACAAGAACAAAACCCATCTTGCATGTTTTGGGGTGAGCTTTTTGGTTGATCAGCTCCCAAATATAAAGAATCCTGTCTTTTCTTGTCTCTTATAAGATGATGGCATGCAGTCCTTTCCTTTGCATCTTTCGGCGCCCATTAGATCTTTGAACCACCTAGCTCCCCCCATCTTTGACCATCATGTTGAGGTTTGACCATACATATGCATACACACACATAAACTCGTTCAAGTGTGCATGAGATGCATTACTTTAAGGTGCAGAATATATAAATCACTACTGCTTAAAAACTAGACTTAATTCAAAGCCCTAATTCAGAGAGGGAGGTTCGAACTATGTCAGGTAATAGTTTCGTAATTATCGATATCAATATAACATTTCGATAGTTTAACAACATAACATGTTACATATCTAATAAAATCATAAAATCAAAAGTGGAACATAATATGATGCGTGCATAAGATTTCAAAAAAATTATAACGATAAAGGGCAAAACGAGAATTGGAATTATTTCTAGTCAAGATTCGTCAATGGTCATGGCTTTTCCTTCCCAAAACCACCCCAAATTCTGAATGAACGATACATGAAGATCTTAGTTTCAGGCCATTGGAGAATATAATAACTAAACTCTATCGCATTATTGGACCTAATGGCGTCATCTTGGATTATACGATTGTGTGCCGAATTTGCCTTGCGGCTTCACCTAATGCAACAATTGAATGTTGTATAGCTTCTGGATATACAATTTCAGCTAAGTCTATGATCATGACACCCAAACTATTGTCTAGGATTGGCCGAAATATTGGTCAAACATATTGATTAAGATATTTGTCTTGCAATCTGCAAAACAAAAGTTAGGAAGAAAGTTGTCGGGAATGATTCAAATGTTGTGTCAATCAAATAATTTTTTTTTCTTTTTTGATGTATGAGTTTCGACAAATTGAAGTGTTGTGTTGGGCTAGCTAGTGAGTAGTTTTATAGGCAATACCTATCAATAGAGAGGGATAGTTGCCTCTTGACAGCAGTATAACATATTGTCCTAGTAATTCTTCTTCTATACTTATCGGAGAAAGAATCATGTTGTTATCTAATTAATATGGTGTGATGGTTGATGTGTTATTTGTCGTAATAAACATTGATGTAATTTGTTTGAGAGAAATATATATGTAATTGAGAAGTTAAGCTATATTGTTAGCGAATTAACGTGAACGTATCATATTGTATATTACATTTCTAATAAATGTAAAAATGTGGTACCAAGCGTGGTACAAATAAACTTATACAAATTTATAAATAAACCCAATCCTAGACATATATTTATAAAAAAATCCAAGCACTATTTAAACATAGAAACACACCCAAAATCAACCCCAAAGTCAACTTTTTGGGTGTGTTTATAAATGGGTTTTGAGTGTGTGTAATGATGGGTTTTGGGTGTGTTTATAAAGTATTTTGGGTGTTGGGTTTTTTTATAATTTCAACCTCCATTTTGGGTGTTTTAGTGAAACTCCCATAAACTTATTGGGTCTGAAAATGTGGTCCCCGTGCCTTATTCATGCTATCACGCTCGTGCACATTGAACTCAAATCAAATACTTTGAGTAACTCTCGGAGATGCCGTTGATTTTTTAAACTCCTTGAAGTAAGCTACCTCTAGGACTCGAGCTATATATTATTAATATGCTATTTGAAACCTATATATAAGGCTGGTACTGGATGTCAAATTACAGAAAGCAACACCCAGAACTATGAGATATTAAATGTAGCTATAGTTAAGAAATATTTTTAAAGAGCAGCACGGTCAAAAAACGCAAGATGTTTAGGTAAACTGTCGAACTGAATTTGAATGTTCCTTAACTCTCCTCCAAATAAAATTGGGGATACGTCTCGGTATCGAATTTCTAGCTGTGTTTCAGGGTTGGATCTCTACCACCATCCTTTTTGCAGTTGCTTTATGTTTGGAATAAGTCACAGAGACACTTTGGGTTTTCTGTGTAGTTTTCACCTCTCTTTTTGTGAGAGTTTTTCACCTCTCACTTGTGAGAGCTTTCCACCTCTCTTTTTGTGAGAGTTTTTCACCTCTCACTTGTGAGAGCTTTCCACCTCTCTTTTGTGAGAGTTTTATTTGTACTGTTATGGCTTGGTTTTTTTCAAGCTTTATCTATTTTTAATTATTCTGAGTTTTCTCTCTTAGTTGGGGCCTATGCCAAAGTTTCTTCAATTCTGCTTGATCGTTAGTGAAGGAGCCCTAGATTGTCTTAACTTTGATGTTAGATCACTCCGTTATTATAATGGCCCTTTGTGACTAGTTTGTATTGGCTCTTTATGTTTAGTGGCTTTTTTGGTTGAATTATGAATGCAATCTTAGAATTCTTTATATAAAAGAACTACTAGGAGAAGTAGGTTTCTAACACACGCACACTACCAAAGGTACTATAAGAATTCGAACCTGAGATTGCAAGTCGATACCCTTTTCCACTGGACTAGACTTCGTTGAGAAATTAATGTTTTTCTTCACTATGCATTTTATTGAATTCTAGAAACTCTTCTACAAAATTAATGGAGGAAATCCAGTACTTTGCAATCAAGCCAAAACTAATATACCATGATTGTCTCTAGTATTGGATGGCCCTTTGATTAAAAGGGAAAAAAAATACACAAAAGAAAAGAGAAGAATCTCAGTGATGAGAGCTAGCTAGCTCTAGCTAGCATATAGAAAAGTGGACCCAACCCGAATAGTGATTTAAAAGTTTTGTAATGTACAAGAAAAACGTTGCAAATTAAAAAAATAAGTGAAAGGGCACCAAACCCCTTTGTACTGCATCTGCATGCATGTCTACCAAAAACTTTGTCTTCAAAATTGAAGGCCACCACCACCTCACCACTCAGCAGCACATGACATTATCTGAAAAGGCTACGTTTTAAAATGCAAGAAATACTAGTCAAATTCTGCAAATGATCATCCATCTACATTTACCTTTTCTTTATCCCCTTTAAAAGACTTGTAGGGCTGTTTGGGGGGACCCTTTCCCCTTGTTTCTTTAAACTTCAGTCTCCATCCTTGTTTCCCTCTCTTTCTCTTTTGGCCTACAACCAAGTTTATGTCGGCCACACCCCACCTCTTACTTTTTTTTTGGTTGCTTTGACTGACTCATCCAATAGTTAATACAGAGTAATCGGTATCTTAGAGACGAAAAACACTGTTTGTTTTTGTTAATCAATGATTAAAAAGATATGGGATAGCTTCCCTTCCGGAAAATACTTGGCTCTTTACGCGTAAGGAGTTATTCCTCTTTGACATGTGCGCATAAACTTTTCTTTGTTACATTTACATATATGTGCCAGACTGTGATTAGTCTGTACGGAAGAAATGACTCTTTACGTGTAAGGAGCCAAATAGCATCTTCGGCATGAGCCTTGTTAATGTGTTTGGAGATGTGAACAAGGACTTGTGGATTTGAAGCACACAATAATAAAAGTAGGGCTGGTAATAATAGACTAATAGCCATCTTAAACATTGCTTTATATTCTTCCTTTTACATTCTTTAATTATTGTGCGGGAGTAATTATTGTAATAATTTGTGGATGCTGTTCGCTAAGTATATAATAATCATGGGGCAATGAGGCCGCACGTGCTGGCTGACTGGGGTTTTCGGCGACGTGTGCGGTTGAATGTTGGACTTGGACTTGGGAAATCGAATCAATATTCCTTCACCTTCATGTACAGAGCTTCTTCTTCTTCTTTTTTTCCATTGATAAATTGATAGGATGTGGCTGTCGATAGCTGGTTCTTGAGACTGGAGATTGATCTTTACCATTTTTAATAGTGGCCACTAGGGCAAGTAGCCTCTTTAATTTATGTACAATAATTGACCAGCCCAAACAAAACGCTGTAAATTTTCTTGTTCTACATGTTTGTTCTCATTGTTTATTCTTTTTAACCTTTTTTGTTAGGTAAAATACACATGCATCAACATGGACCTTTCAACCTCACTCTCTAGTACTCTTCAATCTCCAATCTCAACCGTTTATTCTTGTTTTTATTTTAGTTTTTGGTTGGACGGGGCTCGAACTGTCTCATCATGTAGAAGAACTAATATGTAACGGGGATGTCATCGTGATTGTATTCCAAGCCAACGTATTGTCATGTTGGAAAGTTAAAACACAAGACAATAGGTGATTGGCTCGGGATAGCGCCATGATGGTATCTTCAATATAAGTAAGTTTTTCTTCTCATTAAAAATATCACACATTAGAAAAATTCGGAAATTTGAATAACTCCTAAAAAAACAAACAAAACAAAATTGAATAACTGCTCTTAATTTACCACTTAAGCTACAAATTCCTAATTGTTTTCAACTCTCTCACACACGTAATAAGATTTATGATATTGTGGAATCCATTTAGAGCTCATATCATGTGACCCATGTAAGGCCTATTTCATGTGAGAAAGTTAGCAAAAAGACAATTAGGAAAAGAATTCGATTCTATAGCATTATCAAAGTTTAAACCTTTTGTGGTATTCTTGATGTATCAAAAGTTAGTTGTAAGAATTGTATAGGCTGATCTACGGCCCGTTTTACATTTGTTAAAATGAGTCCATTAATGTTAAGAATCGAAGAAGGAAATAAATGGATCGTAACAAAAAGATCATGTAATCCAAAACCCAATTACTATAGTGCATGAATGAAACTTCATGGGTCTAGTGGCCCTAGTGACCTTATTAATGGGCTTCGACATAATAGATGTGAAGGACTATTGGGTATCATCTTCTATTATTATTATTTTTTGCAGGACACCTTCTCTTAATTAGAAAACCTTGGTCTCCCCCTTTTCAAGAATTCTATAGTAAGGGTTTTATATATGGTCCTTAAATAAGATCGTATATCTTAATTGTTAGATTAAATTGGTTAGCCATTATATCAAATTAATTAATCTGATCTAACAATTAAGATATAAGACCTCATCTAAAGATCCTTTTCGTCTTATCAATTGACCTCTTCGTGGCAATAAGAAATAGCGGAAACCATGCTTCTATTGGGCTTCGGCCCCCCAACTTTTCATTTATATTACCCGAGAATCCGAGATGACTCATCTTCAAGAAAACTAGTGTTAAAAAAACAAAAGGAAAAGAGAAAGTTAAAAGTAAAAGTATTTTTTACAACGGAAAAATGAAAGCATGTTTCATAATAGTTGAAAACGGAAACTAGTTTTTAAAATAACGGTGAATTTTGAAAACAACTTTAAAATGTTTTTATTTTTTAGATTTTGTTTTCAATTTTTATTTTTAAGATGCAATTGGAAAAATTCAGCAAAAAATCATCATAAACTAGGAAAAATTCTATGAACTCTTTGTATGTGTTGGGGTCTTTTTGCTCCAGCAGCTTGACAAATGGGCTTGGGCTGCCATAAAGAGAGAATGGATAAAGTTGCTCCTGTGTCTGAGTTTGCGGCACCAAACCCCAAAACACCCCGAAAGAGTTGAGACCTTAAGGAGTGCTTTGATATTATTCAATGACTCTTCAGTACATTGAAAATTTTAATGAGAAGGATACATAAGTTACTGTGAAGCTATTGCTTGATGATAGAGGTGGAGCAGACGCTGGAAGGGATTTGTTTGAAACATAGTGGAATAGGTGTTCCAATAGCTGCTACTTGTTTGATTAGGCTTCCGGCAGCTTGACGAATGCTTGGTCGCGCCTTTGGAGTTCTCACCAAAAAGATGACGCCAATGATTTCAACTTGGCTTCAGAAGATAAGTGTTTCAGATATGGAATAGGGTTTTTGAAGAGAGAGAGAGAGAGAGAGAGAGAGAGAGAGAGAGAGAGAGAGAGAGAGAGAGAGAGAGCTATATATATATAATAAGAAAATGGAAGAACCAGAACTTGAATATGGTGCTTCCAGCAGTGGGAGAGTATGCTTGCCCCTCTGCTTGAGTTCAAGAACCAGGCCCTAAGAGTGTTTTGAAAAGCTGGTGGAACCTTATGAAGCACTTTGGTTCCTCTCACCAACAAGATAGACAATTGTTACAGATTAATATTATGGGTTGACATGAGAAGCTTGTGGCATGAGAGTTAAGCATTCACGAGTTTAGCAGTAGAGAGAAAGAGCTTAAATTCTTATAAAAATGAAGGTTTAGAGGTAGGGGCATAGAGAAATTTGAGGGGATTTTGACTAAGGAAGAGAGAGAGAGATATATATATATATATATATATATATATATGGAAATAGAGAATGGGGTGTCTTGAGTAAATTTCCAGCCACTTGACAAAGCTTGGTCGAGCTCCTGAATCCTTTTTGCTGGGTAGAAGGTCTCTCCTTTTATAGGCGCTGGAACCTTCAATTTTATTAGGCCTCTCTCTCCATTTTCCCTTCACTTTCTTCCATTTCAACCTCATTTGGTGAAACTTCCCAGCCTACGAGCCTAGGCATGAAGCCTTTTTGGGGTTCCAAGATCTTCACGTAGCTGGATTTCTTTATGTTGGTGAGGTGCCACCCACTTTTCTCTCTGGTTTTCCTATTTGAGGTTGCAGAAGAAACAAACATGGGTAGGGGCATTAGTCTAATGGGTATTCCTTCTGTACATATGAATTTCCTTTGGTTTTTGCAGTGGCTTACCATTTGACTTGGTTCTGAGGCTTTTGACAACGCTAGATATGATGCTAGATATTTTATAAGGTGCTAGGCTGGAATTTTTTCTAAGGTATTGGGTCATTGGCATTCTATTTCCAGTGGCCTGTGAGTTTGGTTTCATCAAGCTGCTAGAAGTAGCTTATTTGCTTTGTTTTTGACACGATGCTGGATGTCTTAGCTGATGTAGGATTTTTCTAAGTATTGCAGACCATTGGATATTCTTCTAAAGCATATTGGGTCACTTTTCTCTCTCTCTCATACTTACCCATATGTTTGGGCTCAAGAAATGGGTTTGAGTTTTTGTGCTCCCAAGTAACCCAAAACTTCCATTTCTTGAACCTTCAATGAGCCTTATCAATACTCGTAACCATCCATACCACAACCCGCTCAGCAAGCCCCAGGCATTTGCGTGGCTTGGGCCCACTTAAGCTTGTAGCGTGGCTTGGTGCCAAAATAAAGGTTTTTCGCTTGGCGTTGCATGTTGCTTGGCATATTTGTGCTCAAGCTTTCCCGTATTGCAGTGGGCTGTATCCAGGCTAAATGGTGCTTGACGGGACAGTAAGCACGGGTTCACATAACCAATATATTTTACAGGCTCGTTATGGCCTCTCTGCATGGCGGGTTGCGTGTTTGCTTGGCGTGGCATGTGGATCATAACTTGTGTAAGCACATACGACAAATTCTTGCATACCCATGTCAGACTTCTTTCCCAGTTAAGTATTGTATTGGGCCAAAAATATATTTGGGCCCAACCTTGGATTTTTTGGGCCTCAACAGTATGATGTACTTTCATTCTATGATCTCAAATTCAGAATTTGACCCCAAGAAAAATATCATTTCCAAGTTCCACATAAATATATCTGAACTAAGTCAAAATAAAACGTATGATGTACTTTCATTTAGATGTGATACATTTGAAATGACTATATATATATATATATATATATATAAGGAATTATTTGAACTATATTGTTTTCTTCCTTTCTTTCTTGTCCAAATCCTAACATACATGGATTATAATAGTCTATACAAATAATTTAACCTTGTAATGTCATCTAAATCCATAAATTTAGAATCCCTCCATCCAAATAGAACCTACATGACTAGCTCAAGCGGTTTTATTGTACTGGCCTACTCTTCCAAGTCTCAATTGGATTGAATGAAATTATCTTATGCTTTGACCAAAACCCTAATTCTCATGCATGAAGAGTTTGCAAGATATTACTATCGTCATACATATATCACTCAACAGATGATAATATTATCCCTAGAGTGGCCTGGTATATGTCTTTATGCCTTTGTGGACTTTAGTTATAGCATTAAAACCCAATGTTAGCTTTTATATATGCAATGCCAAGTTGACAAATTGCCAATGATGTTGTCATTTTCTCAAATACAATGCAATTGTTGGTTAGTGAGTAAGAAGCAAAAGCAGTCAACTTGAAGCTTAACTAAACTCCATTCCTTACAATCCAGAGAGTGACCAAGTCATTTGTTGATAACATCGATGTGCAAAATTGTGAATGATTGAATCTGCTACACAACATCAATTAACAGACAATTTAAATACCTTAGATGATTAGAAAGTACAACTCTCTACAGATAAGGAAACATCTTTGCTTAAACATGGGTTTCATACCAACCACAATATAAGCTTCTTAATTAAGGATACTGCTTGCTTCCTTTTGTTGTAAGGAGACATTCTTTTTTCGGGTAAATCACAATTAATTGACATATGTATAAAAATAATTTATAAAAATTATAAAAAGAAAAATTTCTACATACATATTAGATTATGATTGACATGAAAATAGGAGTTCCTATTTACGGGAGAATACGACAAATATTTTCCCCTACTTAAAACCATCCTCAACCCTCGGATTCTTTGGCTAAGATGGCACGTGCCACGTGTCATTCTTGCATGTGTAATGTACAAAGAAGGAGAAGAAAAAAAATATGATGATATGCTAATTGCCAATTTCTCCACTTCACTCTAAAGAGGAATGAAATAATAGGAATCTATGGCCGCACTTAAACGACTATAGTCCTAATCCCAACTATCCAAGGGCCACGGATTCAAGATTAAGACAAACCTTAGGTCCAATTAACCCACTAATCTCACTGGAAAACAAATCAATGGTCTCAAAGCAAACCAATCAATACGTGGAAAGTGAAGGGTATTTTGGGAAGGAAAATACAAACAGTAGAAAGGACAAAGTATGGAGTGGTGGGGCCCACCATAATTGGATCTCCAAGTCGCCAAGTACTAAAATCCGAGGGTTTCCTTTGCGTCATCACTAATCATCCAACATATATAAAGTTTTAAACCAACTTACCAGCCGGATTTTAAAATTCCAATCCAACGTCCCAAATCCGTTCTTCATTTACAAGCAGACAAGCGCGGACCGCCTTTTCTTCTGTCCGATTGTCTACGTATTTTTCGATTTTTTTTGTCAAGCAGGTTTGGCTCGGCTAAAGATTAAGCCACAGGTTCAGATTTGTTATTATACCTACTGATACACAGAGCATCGTTTATGCATGTGAAGAAATTATTGTGTGTATCTAATACACCACGTGATATATATCGAAAACTATAAATTTTAATAAATTCTAGGTGTTAAATTATGAATTTGAACTTGGTACGTGTGTTATATGTAATTTGGATTGATTCATCGAATGCTATATGGTAGAACGGAATCAACGGATAGACTACTGAGACACTGATCAATATTGCTGAAATTTGGTGCTCGAGTTTATTAATCCCACAAACATCGAGTGTTTTGTTGAATCATTAATAATTAAGGATTAGGGCTTTTGAAGTGTTTAGCAGCTAGCTAGCCAAGCTCACGCTTATTAAGCCAAGCTAAGGCAAGTTGGAAGTAAATCATGCACACGGTTAAGAATATAAAATTGGACAGGGGATGAAGGTGAAGACAAAACAATAATAGAGATGGGTATATGCCTATAATAAACTAATATTCATCAATTCTTGGAGCAAACCTTATATATAGTGCCAACCCAACCCCATGTGTTTTTCACATGCTACTCTAGAGAAAAGCCTAATCAAAGCTCCAATACTACACGAGCTCCTAGCTAGAAACCCTAGCTAAAAATTTGTATTGTGAATGGCAGGACCTGAAGTATTCACAAAAACTACAACTGCAACCAGCAGCCCCACCAACAACAAAACCATGGTAACCAAATCCCCATCAACTACGAAAACCGCACTTCGAAGGTACGTTGGGGTTAGGCAAAGGCCGTCAGGAAGATGGGTAGCTGAGATCAAGGACTCATCTCAACGTGTGAGGCTATGGCTAGGCACTTATGACACACCTGAAGAAGCAGCAAGAGCTTATGATGAAGCTGCCAGAGCCCTACGTGGCGAAAACGCACGTACCAACTTTGTGTCTCCAGGGCCTGCTACGAACCCCAACTCAAGTCCATTGGTCTCTTCTGTATCCAATGGGGGCTTTATGTCGGGGTCTGATGGCAGACATGGCGGCACAGGGGGGCTTAGCTTCTCTTCCTTGAAGGCCAAGTTAAGCAAGAACCTCCAAAGCATCATGGCTAGGAGTAGTGATCATAACAAGTCATCCAAGAGTAGGGTGAGTGATCACTTCACTTTTGCAAGTATTTTCCACTTCAGGAAATACCAATACCAAAACCCAATAAACCCTTCAATTGATATGAAGAATATCGAGAAAGTGGTGCAACCTAGCATCATTGTGCCTCATAACGGAGAAGGTAGTACTAGTACTGAGCCTTCCTCTTGGGAAAGCTCTAGTATCTCAGACTGCAGTGCGGAGTGGGCTCACGGGTTCAGGCAAGCTGGGGTGGACTCAGAAGGGTCTGAAATTGGGGAAGGGAACATTATGGACCAAATTATGGGGTGGATAGATAGCCCAGATAATCAGATGGGCAGTAGGATTAGTGTTGGTGATGATGATAGTGAGGAGGGGTCAAGGAGTAAGAGGTTCAAGGTTTCTTCTTCAGTCATGGTGCCTCCAACATTTAGCACTGGATCTCCATTTAATAATATTAATGGAGAAACTTCAAACTAAGGCAGGAGGTGCATGTCAAGATATATGCAAGTGTACTTCTTTGCCAATTAAACTAGGGCAACATGGATAAGCCTTCTTCACAAAGGCGGATAAGTTAGCCAATGAGAAGTTTATTGTTGTTGCATGCTGTTGTGATGAGTGATGTCTCAAAGCTAGAAAAGTGCTTCATCAAAGGAATTAATGTACAGAGAGAGAGAGAGAGAGAGGAGAGAGAGAGAGAGAGGAATAAAAAGATTATAATGACTAGATCATGAGATATTGTCTGTTTCCAAATGAAATGTGACCAAGTTAGGTGTTAATGACAAGGAATAAGTTAAAATCAAAGTAGAAGACAAGTCTCGTGTACTTTTTATATTGTTTAGAGTTTTAATTAAAGGCGCATTCCAAACAAACCAACATCACAGATAGATAAGTGACAAGAATAAAAAGGTGTAGCACATCTCTATCTCCTGGATTATTGAACTTTAGCCATTGATGAGGTCCCTCTTCAGTCCAAATGAAAGCATCAGCACAACAAAGTACTGCAAATCTTGCAAGTTGATGCACCCTACTGCATCTTCATCAGGCAGGGTTTATGATTTCTGATATTTTAATTAGTAAAGTTGACACACCATGGCCACCTCATGAGCATCAACTTCAACAATGCATTAATTAGTAAATATGTCGAATCTAAAACCAGTCATAACCCTGCCACTAGGGCCAATAATTATGTCAGCCTTTGTTTGGCAAGCTGCTGTAAGTTTTCAATGATATCTTTTGTCTAGACAAATTCATACACCTCGTTTTGCTTATTCGGCTACCTTGGGTGAAAAACCTCCAGTAATTTGTACATTGCCACCATGACTTCCCCATAAGCTCGATTCGGATAATGATCGTCTTGCTTAACCTGTATATATCTTTGGTATAGGGTTTTGTATTAAGTTTCCAACATTCATGGAAAGAAAATCGTTGAAGAACTTTAATATTCATAAATAATAATCAATAAGTATCAAAAAATTGAAAACAAAATAATGAAACAGGAGAAAAATCCTAGACATTCTGTTGATCCCATAAGGTTGAATTTGCTACTTTGCTGGATTGCTGCTGAAAGATCGAAAACAATAACATGCTGGCTATTTTAGTGTGAAGCAACTTGCTTGAGTGCGAATTCCTAATTGGCCATATATTACCCTACATCAATATATTCCAAAAACAACTACCATTGCCCAAGAGATCGAAAACCTTCTGTCTATCTCATACACCACTGTGACATGCCAATGTGGTGTCGATACCATTGTGACATGCATGCCGATGTGGAACGATACCCTAAATTCAGCATAGCGTATTAGTTATAGTATACATGTTATAATTTAGGTAAATTTGATATACTACATTGGCATGTCACATGGCATATGAGGTACTTATGATAATTTCTACATATTTATGCTTTCAATAAGATAAATTCAACCAGGTTTACCGTCCATTTTGGTAACTATATTTCTAATATAAGCAAGTAAATAAGGAATTCTTAATACAAATGGAAAATTTTAGGGAAAGCTTAATCGATTCAGGTGTAGATGTATTTATAGGGTTACAACTCTATGAACAGAACCAGATAATAATTAAGGATGAAGTTAAGGATGAGATTAGTAAATTACTGTTCACTTAGCTTTACTCTTACCTATTCTTTTGTCACAACTTTTTTTGAGGGAATGTGAGGTAAAGAAAAATTAAACTAAAAACTTAAATATCAAGAAACATGAAGATTGAACATAAACTTCCATTTAAGTTAAAGTAATTTACATTGTACTATTACAAGCAAAATAATAAGAAAGTAACAAACTTTCAACAAAACACTCAAAACTATCCATAATCCATTCTTCTTGTTTCCTCAGCAAAATATAAACTTCAGATTCAAAGCCTGCAATAGATTCAATAAGGGGTGAGCATTACATGCTCATAAGTAGGGGTCCTATGTCTTATGTGATTAGTGAGAATTATAATGTACAATTTATGCAATGCATGAATGAACTTCATTTCTACCCAACCTGTTAATTTATATAATAGGGCAAGCAAATCTGCATGTCCCATACCATGCATTTTACCACTGTGATTCCGAATGCCCCATTATATAAACTAACACCCGTCCCAGTTACCCCATAATTACCCTTTTGCTAGTCATCTTGTCTACATCATTGATCTCCAAGCCCAAATCACCCAATCGACAATTATACCGCCGATTTCCTAATCTACTGTGCACACGGGCTCGCCTGAACTTGGTCCCTACAATGGTTAGACTCAACTACACAAAAGATTCTTCCCATTATCCTCTTTTCCATAATTTCTTTATCAACCTAAAAATTCCAACCACCACCGACAACATATGAATATGTCAGTATTCATCAAATTATAATGATAATTGACAATACGTATATACCCAATCTCAAGGATAACAATCAAATGAAATAACCAAGCATAATATAGTATTTACAATAATAATCAAATAATATTACTAAACATAATATAGCATTTACAATATTTAATTAAATCAATGTATGCAAAACCTCCCCAAGAAAAACCCCTACCTCAAATCCAAAGCTATTGTACACTTCCCAGTTGAGCTTTTCCAAAATCTTATCACACTTAGTTTTCACTCTCGAATTTTTAAGAAACTCACACAACTTTGAAGAACCTATGATTCAATAACTATTAGTTAGAACTATATATAGTAGGTTAGAGTCGGCCAAACATTAATAGATGAAGCTTTAACATTATGCCACCTAACTAACCTAGGGATCTCTAGACTACAACCTATGATTTATAGACTAAATTGGTGGCTTGAAGGTAAAACTGCCACTCCATTTAGTCTTAGGTGTTGGCTTCCGGAGAGTGCTTAGTGAGTACTTGCCAAATACATTTATATATATGAGAACATCTAATATTCTTACACCTCATCTCAAAACATACCACCTCATGCTTCAATTGGTTTTTGAAGTCTCCCTAATGCAACACGTCACTTAAGAGAAAGCTTAGTAAGCATCAATACCTTTCTAAAAGCTTTTGTGTGTATAGCATAAATATTAAATAAATTGCTATAGTTAAATTCATACAATGAGGTTTGATAGGCTATAACAAGATTCACGTAGCTTACCATATAACTAACTAATATATATATATATATAGTTTTGAAAACTAATAATTATAATTAATTAATTTTATGAAATATTAATATACATATTTAAAAATATGGGGTTTTACATCTTTATAGCATCAGTTTTGTTGATATCCAAAAATGGAACCAAATTGAAGTAAGTCTGCTTTCGGTCAAGGACATCCTTCGGCAGTTGATGCGGAGATCTGTAGGAAAGAGAAGCACGGTAAGAACTTTGGCATTGATGTGGTACCGGCCGAAGGCACTCCAATACTTAAGTTAGCACAAATATGATTTGATGAGTTTGATTCGACAAAGTAACAATACACGTACAAATTAACTATTATATGGTGCATTGGAGTGAGTGCCTATTTATAGGCAAGGAGTGGGAGGCACCTCTTGTGATTTCTTCAATGTCATACTAGTAGAATCACTTGTCATAATGACATGCGTCCCTCATGTTTAGCGGCAGTGCAAGTGCCTTGGTCAAAGCGACACGACATGTGACTTGCTAAAGGGGAGCTGTTCTCTTTCCTTATGTTGAACGTAGATGCCTCGTCCCTTTCCGAAGGGAGGTTCGGTGTGGTCACGTGGTTTGGCAAAGGACAAGTTGTTGAAGAATATAAAGTCTCATATTGAAAACTTGACAAAATTAAATATACATACCATATAATGAATGGTTCAACTATACCAATGATACCGATGTCTTTTGTGATAACAACTCCACACACTTACTGGGCTATGTAGGTGGTTAAGTTTGGGACAATATCTATGTTGCTAGCAGTGCGCCGTTAGTTCGTTCCTCTGAAATTTAACACATGTTAGGCGATTCCAAGCTCACTATAGGCTTTCGACATGCATGATCATCATCCTACCGTTGGATCTTTATCAATAATGCTCGATCAGATATTGTATAAACAAGTTTCACTAATATTCTTTCTTCCTTTTTATAATATTTTTTGCAAGAGGTAATTCACTACCTAAATAAATGGTTTAAAGCAATAAATGGGTTTTCATGTTTCATACAGGTCAAGGCCGAGCCCGTTGGCTACTGGTTGGTTTGACATTGGATATAAGACCAAATTGAATGGGCCTGTGAGCTATTATTGCTCAAGTAATGAGGACCTGCAGCCCTCATAATCAATGTCTAAACCAGAAATTAAATATCCCTCGGGGGGGATCTAGGAACTGTCTACGTTCAGGAATTAGGCTGTGCCAAAAGAATTCGTCGACTTAATCATTGATTAAAGAGAGGCGTGAACGCAGGGAGGTTTTTTTTGCCAACCTTCGGCATGGCTATAATGACTTTCTTGGCTTTGAGTCTGAACTTTGTACCAAAATTGACCCGACTAATCTGTATTTGGAATTCAGGGTGTGTTTTGGTAAGTGTAATAATTTAATAAATAACATCACCATCGGACTATTTGGAAATGAGACTTTTGTAGTGTTAAACCCTAGGGCAATGGAGGAAAAGAAAATGTAAAAGTATGAGCTTGCCCTGCCGTCAAGCTCTCAAAAATTTGAAGGCTTGGACCAAAAAAAATGATATTCTTTTGTCAAAAGCTGGCGTCTAGTGCACTCAAGAAACTGTTTGCTTGCTTGATCATGTTGTCTTGTACGCACTTTTAGCCAAAAGCAAATAAATGGAGTAATCGCCACTCACTTTGATGCTCTCCCTCAATGATTCTTTACACACTCTTATGGATAATAGTTTATCATCATTTATGGACATACAATAACCCCCTTTTTCTTTTTCTATTTTGTTGTTCACGTGTTATAATATAAGTAGATATTTATTGATATTATATCCGAAACATGTGAAATATCAACATCATCGTCGATACATATTATACCGATGGCAACAGTGTCGGCAGTGCTGGTCTCTATGTACACATGAGAAATTGAATAATCTCAATCCCGTAATATCATTACAACCCAGAATCACACACAAGAACGCAATTGCCATTCCCATGAAACCATGCAATCATTTCATAATTCATAATTAATTCATTGTTTACAAGGACCACATAGATGAAAGGAAACAACACATATAAAACCAACCCTTATATATCATACGTCGTCCTCAACCATTTGCTCCTCCAAGTGGCTGAGGTAGGTGGATTTGTTGTTGTTTAATGAATTTCTTGTTCCTGCAGCCTAATTATTATTATTATTATTATTATTTACTTTACCAGCTGCAGTTTCAGTGCATAGCAAACTGGAAATTACCAGTTTACCGTCCAGCATGGTGGTGTTAATATTTTTCACCTTGATTGGGGGAAGGAAGTAACTAATATTAAACTCCATGTTGCAGTGAAATCTCAATTTTATTTACTTGAAAGTGCAACGGGTCTCCGCAAGTGAAGGTAACGTGCAAATATGGTTCGTTTACAAGGCCACAGATGGTGGCTTTAATTAAAGTGCAGGTAACTACTTTTTCTAAGGAGTAATTTATTCTAAACATTATTATCTACCTAATCCAAATAATAACACTCCAAAACTAGCAGTCAAGCTAGTGCAACCATTGCCCTTGCTCTGTCAACCATCGATATTGGGGAGGGGAGTTTTCTCACACATACTGTCTAGGTGCTATGGGGTTTGAATATGAGACTATTGGTTTGCAAGTTAAAGTTATTTTCCATTGGGTTGGACCTCATTGACCATTGCCCTTTATGTTCAAGTACTTAGTGCTAGTTTGGTATTGTTTATTTGGGGTGATAAGTGATTTTTAAAAAATTTTGAGAAACCCAGCCCGTTTGGTAAACTATGAGAAAATCACTTATTGTTAAAAATGGTTGTGAGAGAAAGCTATAAGGGAAAGCAGCTAATGAGGTGCTTTTATTTTTCTGATTATGCAGGAATCAGTTTTGAAGAGGCACTGAGTTTAATGATTATGCAAGAATCATTTTCTGATTATTTGAGAAATAGTACCAACAACACTTTTAACAAAAAGTTTACCAAGCACCAAACTGTTTTATCTCACAGCTGATTTCTCTCACAGCAAATCTGACATATTTTCACAGTACAGCAATGCCAAACTAGCCCGTACTTTTTTTTTAATCAATGAGAGATGAGAATTCAAATTTGGAGCCTCTTTTAATGCTAACAAAAAAGAGAAATACCACTAAATTAATAGCGAATTTGTATAATTTGCATTATTCGGGTTTACAAATTACAAACCTTTTAACATTCTATTTTAATTTCTCAACCAAAAATTATACTTGAAGACATTGTGTTAAAGCGTCCACTTCTTTTATAAGGCTTCTAAACTATTAGATAGACATTTTAAAAACTAACATATGCTCTTAGCCTTGTGAGAATTAGTATCTTATCATTGTTACAATCATTGGTATCAACATCTTAAGTTGTTAGAAAATGGACCAACAATGTATATCAAACTTACATATTTCCTTACATGAAGATTCATCTTATCTGTCGATAGATAAGTTGGTGCATGTTTGTCCTAATTCTCAAAAATCAAGTTAACCTACGAAGAAATGGCGAACATGAATTAAACTCCGGACCGCTTGCAAAGATACTATATTAAACCGTGAAAATTTAATTTGATCGGGAATGAACCAATAATGTATATAAAAGTTACAATTAGAATACAAGACTAGCCGGCAGCTAAGTTGTTGAATAATAATATCCTTGTACGACTGCTGGGGGTTGAGTAGATGATCAACCCAGTATAATTGCCACACCAATCACTCCGTCCGGTCCATTCCTAGGAATCCATGTGGCAAAGCAGTTTTTTTTTTTGGTCGAATGCAAAGTAGTCGGTTTGATAATTGATTCCTAACGCCACAAGAAAAGAAACATAGCTGAATATTCACGACCTCTTTAATTTCATCCAACCATTTCGTATGGAGTTTTATGACAAAATCTTAATTTGTCGGCGCCCAATTAGCGCATCTCCTTACCCCTTATCTCCAATAATTAATCTTTTGATGGCTTTGTTAGGCATACGTCTCTTTCTCAAATATATAATTGAAAAGAATAAAATAGTTTATCTTTCAATTCTTCAACTGCTCAATAATGTCGCATATGAGAGCTTGGCTTGGATATATAGCTTTCATCGGGAGATCTTTCAAATTAACTTATTTGAGGGATATCTTTGTAGGGCCCACTTCATATTGTATTTCATTAATCCAAATCGTCTATATTTGTAGATACTCATTCAAATATCATCTCTATAAAACTTGAAACCTATATCATTTGGCCAATTAATTGAATTATTGAAATTTTAGTAATTCCTTGAAGCGATTTTGTAAGATACAATTGAATATTGAAACGGTTTCTGATTTGTGTATATATATATACACCATCCTCTTATTATTTATCATGGGAAGCATAGAATTTTCTACTTAATATTTTTTTGGCTTTATTTGTATGAAAATGGTACCATACGTATAAAGGTGAATGCGGTGCGGTTAACCAGACCGACTGGGCAGAATTTTCCATAGTTCTTTGTGTAGCCCATTCTATGTCGTAAGCTTTATTTATTTTTTTCTTTCTGGATATTCATAACTTCAAGACCTTGTGATGTTCTTGGAAAGAGGAGGTACGTTTTTATCACATCCAGCCCTGATAGGACTCCATATATGAGTAAGTCAACTTGATGAGCTGGCACTATGGTTGGTTTGTTAAACATCAGTTAGGCTAGGATTAGTTGAGGGTTTGTTGGGTTAGCACTATATTAGTCAATAGAGTTTGTATTGTGAGGTTTGTTGAGAGAAAATATTGTATTCTATCAAGCCCAGCTAATATGACTCTACGATCTTTGGGTCAATGTGGTGTTTGATCAGCTGCCTTCGAAGTTGAAACAAGAAGTTTGACAATGTGAACTTGAGCCGAGTTATTTACACTAACATCTCATGAGTTTGGTGTTTTCATAAAACTCCTTCAGATTTTAGAATTACACAAACACCTACTGAGGTTTCTAATTGTTTTCACAAAACCCCTTATGTTAATTTTGCACCTAAAAATTATTGGCAACATCAAAAAATTGCTTCAAATGACAATATTAACCTCAGATATTAGATTGCACATACACTCTTGAGGTCTAATTGTTGAATTAATTTTGTTTTTTGAAGAAATATTTTTAATAAAATCATCAATTTTAAAAGAGTGTGCGTGTTAATAACTCGCTTATTAAGCCTTCAAGCAAATACATTGACCATGATACCTTTTTGGAAAAATAAAGTTTTTTTTTAATTTATAATGAAACAAAGAAAACAATAACAAAGGATCTCAATATTCTAAAAATTAAAACAAATTTTAACTGCCATATAAAAATAGAAATTTGAAAAGAAGAAAAATAAAATGTTGGGAAATCCTATGTAATTTCAAAAACAATAATAATAATAATAATAATATAATAATAATAATAATAATAATCGCTTAAGAGAGTCACGAGTCACGACCGACCGTCCTCCTTGCCCTCAAAAGCAAAACATGTTTACGTGCCGTGAACTTACATGACTTATGCGACGACGACACTGCATCCAATCTTATCCATTGCTGTTAAATCAACTCTAAATATAGCATCATCTGTCACCATGCAATACCACCAATAATTACCATATATAAATAAAACACCCCCTCTCTCCATCTTTTCCTTTTCCCCTACAGCATGTGTATATAATTCATATCAATGTCAGCAGATACTTCTTGCAATCAATGTAGGTAAACAATGATTGCATTTGCAACAGAAGTACTAAGCTCACGAAATGTATTCTTAAATTGAGGTCATGCTTCATACTGCTTATGGAAATGTTGAAATGGCTTTTATGTCAAAAGCGTTTCTGACAACATTTGATAGAAAAATTCTAAGTCATAAAAGTGCTTTATAAGAAAAGTCATTTATGACTGCTTTTGTAGGAAGCCATTATGCTCATTTGAAGAATGTTGGAATTTTTATTAAATATTTAAGCATGGAAAAAACACTTGGAAGTGATTCCTAGAGAAGCACAGCTTTTATGATTCAAAAACATTTACAAACATTTTTTTGCTAAATGCTAATTGTCAAAAAATGCTTACACTCTCAACACATGTACTCCACTTTATATTTTGATGAAAATTACGACATTCTAAACTATTGAACTTTTGTAAAATTTGTAAAAAAAAATTAAAGGTGCACAAGGAACTTACATATAATTTTCATAGTTTTCTTGGTCTTCTAGTAATAAAGGAACTAATACTCAAATTTGTCAATGCCAAAAATTTAGTGTCATATTTGACGAAATAAATGTGGTATCACGAAACATATGACCTTGAATGCAATAGCGAAAGTTCAATTACGTAAGTTACAAGTCCACTTTGTAATCACGAAACACATCAAAAATAGCATACCATTAAATAAGAGATGCTTAGAATTAAGAATGGTAAAATAGAGAAAAATTTGATTGGTACCAACCATTGCTAAACTAGGGTTTGGCAAGGCAAAGGGTTGGTTGGCATGGGGAGCACTATCATTGATTTACTGTACAATTTTATATGTTAGCGAACAAACTGTCAAACTTTAAGAAATGATGCATAACCAACCCTACCCTTCCCCTTATCTGACACTTATATCATACATGTGGGGCACTCCTTATGCATTGACAAATCCATCCCCCTTGTCTTTCTTCTCATTCTATTCAATTGGCTTATTGGCACACAACAGAATCAATCTGAGTTTTTCAGTGTTACTTCGGAATTGACAATTATAGCCCTCTTTGGGTCCTCCCTCAATCCATCGGAAGAAGGAAGACAATATTTGGCTCCTTGTTGGTAAGGACATTTTCATCCTTACAACTTTATGTAGCCTAACAACATAATTACACATTTCGAATTTGTCTAGCATTTACAAGGAGCTTGTAGCTCAAGTGATTAAGAGTCTTTACCCCTACAAGCGAGGTCCAAGGTTCGATTGCCCTTCTTGCCCACTAACGCTTATATTATTAAAAAAAATAATTTCTTGCATTTATTAACTCAACAACTAAGCATCTATTCAAATGTTAGAAACAATGGCGTAATTCTATAAAAGATCTTTGTGGATCTATCATTTATCGATGTATCTACTTAAAGAGGAAATTCGATTGGTGCAGATATGTTATCTTTTGGTGCTTACGGACAGTAGGTTGGCTTTGTAACAACAGGGTTGCAATCCGGTTGATTTAGTTTCTTTATTTTTGGAACAAGTCTCATAACTCTCTTTAGATTTTATGTGTAATTTTCATCTCTCCCTTGTGAGAGCTTTTTGCCTCTTTTTGTGAGAGTTTTTAATTGTATTGCTTTGGCTTGGTTTTTTCAAGCTCTATCTCTGTTTAATTGTTCTAATTTTGCAATCTTAATTGGGATGCCTATGCCAGAGTTTCTTCAATCATGCATGATCGTTAATGGATGTGCACCAAATTGTCTTAGTGTTGGTGTTAAATTTCTCCGTAATTGTAATGGCTATTTGTGGCTAGTTTATATTCACTGATTTTGGCTACGTGATTAGTTAGGATCCAACTATTGTCCAAAAAAAATTTACAGTTTTCTCAATTGCTCTTTCACTTTATTCTCTTTCTCTCCATAATAATTTAGTTTGTTATTGTGTTTGATCATCAGAGAAGATTTACCCATATTCGGCACCATAATTGCTTTGTACCTCTTTTCATGAGAAATTATTATAGAGAACTTTGAAAAAAATAATCAATATTAACACATCACACGTTGTCACATTTCGATGGTCTTCTTTGACATATGAAAACTCAAATACTATTAATGAGGTCTAGCCTAATAGAAAAAGGTCTTGATTTACACACTAATTGTCTAATGTTCGAACTCCCATAACACCGTAGTAGTGTGTATATGAGAAACTCCTCTCCCTTTAACTCAAATACTCATCAAATAATAAATCACAACTAAAAAAAGACAAAAAGAAAAAAGAAAAAGGTTAGTACAGTAATTTAGTATTTCACAATAATAAAATCAATAAATAATGAACCCACAAAAATAAGGAAAACTAAGGCCCAAGTAATTAAGCAATACCATCAGATGAGTGAGTCAGTGAGTGAGTGAGTGAGAGAGAGAGGAGAGAGGTGAAAAAGAAGATGACATGCAGCCGCTTTTGCGCTTGTCGTAGCCTCAATTCATGGTCATAGCCTCTCTACTCTCTCTCTCTCTCTTAAATTTTGATGGGGATTTGATACTTTTTCCCATCTCTTTCTCTCTCAATTTCTCTCACTAAACTCCCTCTGTCTCCCTCTTAACAAATCGAGGAAGAAGAAGAAGCAGCAGATTATGAGCCCTCTTCGAATCTCCTTTCACTGCATCTTCGGGTCCTGAAAGGAACAGAGAGAAAAGGAAAGAGAGATTGAAGTCATGGATTCGTGGGCTGTGTGGCAGAATTTCAAGCGTCTTTTTCTTGGTAGTTGTTATTCTATTCCCTCTCATTCTCTCCTTCATTCATAATCCCTTTTGTTTCTCTGTCTTTCTTTTTGGGGTTTTTCTTCTTTTACTATTTTTGTTCCTATGTGATGTGGTGGTCTCTGGGTGTGTCCTAATTGTTTCTCTGATTTCCAGGTTCACAAAAGTTGGGCTCTTTGTGGTAATGTGGAGGCTGGACTGCTTGTTATTCAATAACTATGGCCACGGATTCTTCATCTGATGGTACCCTTTTGTTTTTTTAATCTTCTATTTTCATTTTTATGCTCAAATTGTTTCTGGGTTTTAATTCTTAATGGTTGTGGATGCTTGGATTTGATAATTTTCTTGATTGGGCAATAAAGTTCGACTCTTTTGCTGGATTTGGAATATGCATGCTAGTCAGCTTGAAGGAAAATTGTGGGTGTTTTTTCTTCCCGAATTTAGTTTTTTCTTCCCGAATTTAGTGTTTTCTGGTTTTGATTCGAGCTTATGGGTTCTAATAGGTATTGATGAATATTGATGGTCTTGTAGCTTCTAGATTGATGTTTGATTTTAGATCATCTCCCGCGTGATGGTATTCAGCATTTCAGAGCTAAATTGTGAAGGGTAGATTTCTGAGTTGTTCAGCTGCTATTAATCAGATATAATGAAGTGGTCTCTTTTTCACTGCATAATATTATCTCCTTGCATTATTTAGGAGAAGTAAGCTTGTAATTTTATTTTTTTGGTAGTAGTTTATGCTCATGACTACGCTACCTTATCAAATAAGTCATGTGTAGGCTCTTAAGAAAATGCAGAGCCAAGGGAATTCCAAAGTCAACTGAGTTTGTGTTTAGTTCCAGGATTCCTGTGGGCTTGATGGATCTTACCCAATTATGTGTGACCATCCCATGCAATTTTTATTATATTTGGTGTAGTTAGGCTGTCTTGTAAATGAAAGTCAACCATTTTCCTAATGATGTTAGTATTGCGTATACTTTGTTTAATTTAATACTAAGTTTCCTCCACGACTAAAATTCAAGATTGGACCGGGATTCTGATGAGTCTCCATGACTAAAATTAAAGATTGGACTGGGATTCCTAATGAGTCTCTGAAGTGGCAGGCAATGGAGATTAGTTGACAGTTTTGTAAGGGTGCATGTTAGTTGTTTTGGGATTTGTGCTACTACTTATATCATGTTTTTGTTCTTTATTGTTGACATGTCATGCTTATGGTTATATGGATTTGAAGTGATGATCCTAATTGAAAAAACATGCAGAAGAGGAATTTTGATTCAATGTATGGTGTTTCTGGCGAAAATCTTTTTGTTTCATTGTCCATATCTCTTTCTAAATATATTTACCCTTCTTTTAGGAATTTTTCAGAGATCTATGTTTTTCTTTCCTCAGTTTGACTCTTCTACTTTCGATATACTGATATACATGTTCATTCATCTTGGTTACAGGACTTGCACTTGATCAGTCAAAAAGCAGTAAGTTAAGTGTGGAGAAAAAGAGAGAGCTTGTATATGAAATATCAAAGTGGTCACACGGGGCCTGTGAATTGCTACAGTCATGGAGCCGTCAGGAGATTTTACAGATCCTATGTGCAGAAATGGGGAAAGAAAGGAAATATACTGGCTTGACAAAAGTGAAAATAATAGAGCACCTTCTGAAAGTTGTGTCTGAAAGGAAACCAGGGGGAAATGAGGTTTCTACAGACCTTAAACCACAATCATCTGATGCACCTGGCCAAAGAACTGCCAAAAGGCAGAGGAAAACTGAGAATCCATCTCGACTACCTGTTCCAGAAAACAGTATTTCAATCAATAGTAGTGGGAGTGACATAGCTAATACTACGTTCTGCAAAAACTCAGCTTGCAGAGCTACCTTAAATCGAGAAGGTGCATTTTGCAAGAGGTGTTCATGTTGCATCTGCTATCAGTTTGATGACAACAAGGACCCGAGCCTTTGGTTGGTTTGCAGCTCGGAGCCGCCATTCCAGGGTAATTCATGTGGCATGTCGTGCCACCTTGAGTGCGCTTTAAAACGTGAAAGTTGTGGTATTGGCAAAGAGGGAAGACGCAGGGGACTTGATGGGAGCTTTTACTGTGTATCTTGCGGCAAAGTGAATGATTTGCTCGGGTAAATATTTGCTCATATTAACTCTGTTTTTTATCTTCTTTTATTTTTTATTTTATGGTCTATTTCACAAAATTTTATGGACAATTCCGTAGAATCGTGATGGCTTTCATTTTTCTTTTTATAAGTCTATCCTACGCCCCCCAGTTTTTTTTTAAATGTATTGCGCAATGGACATATTGCTAATTTTAATTCAAATTTATGATTTTATATTTATTTTATTGCACTATCTTAAGATGAAAAATGCGTAATAACTTAATCTGTGGGCTTAGTTTCTTACTACAGTGGTTGTATGCTAATTTACATGATTAAGTTTCATTATTGTACCATATTACTTTTTTCTACAAATTCGTAGACTTTGGATAAAGAACTGCAATCTTCTTGAATACTTATGTAGGACTTTAAGTGCACAATTTATCATTTAACAATTTATGAGTTTTTACAATTGTTTACAAAGCAGTATTGAGTTCTTCTTTTCTTTTCATGTTAATCAATTAGTAGTGTTTAACTCTTAAATCTACTGGCCTGTATCAGTTCTAGCTGTTCTTTTGGGTGGCTGTGATGTGACCTTTTATTAATTTGAGTTATTCTTGATTTTATGTGGGCTTATAAAATATGCAATCAAGCTGAATTTTTTGTTTTCTTTTTTATTCATTAGAAAGTAAACATGGGTGACTAACCATCATCTGTAATGCAATTTTCTTAACGGGGACTTCTCTCAGTTGACATGTAGGCATATGTTGAAGAATGTTTGAGCAGGCTTCTGTTTCTCATCTAATGCTTTGCATTTAGATCTAATAAAAATCAATAAAAATCAGTCAGTCTCGAGAAGATCTTAGCAGACTCGTTGCATAGAATCACATAAACAGCACATGCTGGGATAGATTTTCTGGGGTGATTCTCCCTCTCCTTCTCAAGAGCTATACTGAACTTTCTCGAGAGTATACAAAGCGTACTAGTTTTGTATTTGGTGGCTCTGAAGGAGAGACACGTATATAATGGCCCTAGTGCTTATACTTTCTGGAGCGTTTGTCTCCAAACCCTTTGTTCTGTAGAAATTTGAAGCTCATGGCTGTTGCATAAATCATAGATATCTTTATTCCAATTTTAGAATAAAGTAAAATAAATTTGAAGTCTATATGACCTCTAATTCTGTACTTGCACCTATTGGATGTACTTTTTTTTATTGACTAAACTACTTTCACTCAATTAGGCTGCAAAAAAAGTGCAAGTTGTATTTCTTTATAAAGTATAGTTGGTTAATGTTTGACACCAAGCCTTATTCTTTTGGAGCTGTGTCTTTCTTACAACAAGTTTAAGGGGTATTATCTGGATAACAGTCATAATCACTGTTACCCATAAAATGACAGAGTGGATATAATAACTTTAGAGCCTTATACAGAAGCTTTCTGCATGCTCCCTATTTAATACACGAGATAGCATTAGACATTTTTCCTTCAAGTTGTAACATTTCATGAAACTTGCCAAGCACCTATGACACCTATGAGTCTATGAATGATTGATTTGATGAGTCATATTGAGTTGTTAAGATTCTTTGAAATCAGATTGTGAAGTGGGCAGCATTGTGCTACAGTTCTGATATTGAAGTTTTTCCTGACATCGTAACTTTTGGAGCTTGATTGCATTCTTCTATTGAAAAAAATGTTTTGGTTATTTTGAAACTGTAGTTTGGTTATTTTGATGCTAATGCCAAAAGGTTGATACTTTTAATTAGGTATATATGTTAATATTGACAGACATACATAAGTATGTCTGTCAATATATGCTAATGAAACAGACATACATAGGTATATATGCTAATGCTAATGCAACTTATATATTGACAGACATACATAAGTACATGTTCATGTATATATGTTAATATTATATCAGCTCCATCGTTGCAGAGTTGATACTGTTGCTAGTTGTAAAAAAAGATCTCTCTCTCTTTCATTGATAAATAGTGTCGGAAGATATTGACTGATTTATGATTACTTGATTGATGTCTATTCTATTTTCATTACCTACAATTAAGCTGATTTGAACTGATTAGATTGATTGTGCGTAATTAGGCTATCACTAGATTTGACGTAGGTTGATTACTTTTAATTAGGCTATAGTTTGAATTTATTTCCTAGTATTGCACTTCTGTTCTTGTATAAATTCCTCCAAGATGGAGAAGACTAATAAACAAGAAAAAGGGATTTTCCTCTATTTTCCAACATGGTATCAAGGCAAGTTTCTAGAGGGTAGATTTTGGCTCTTACACTACTTAATCTAGATAAAAGTGTAGAGCCGGTGTTTCCTTACCCTTCTACATGTGCCACCTTGTTTCCTTGTTCTGGGCCTGGGTACTGATATTTGTATCGGCCAATAAATTCGAAGCATCGAGGCCTTGATATCTCGGCTTGGTACAGATATTTGTTCTGGTGTTATAGATATCTAAAATAAAAGTGAGGATATTTGTTTGAATTTTAGCCAGGGTACCAAACCTGTACCATCCATAACTCGTAATCTCACTGTGAGATTAATTGCAACATATAGAAGAATGATCACTATCCACTGGTTTGAAGAGTGATCATCATCATGGCCTTGAAGGACCATTTCAATGTGGAGGACAAGAACTCTAACTATTCGCTGAGGATTGCTTCTAGTTGGAGTGGCTTGGTCTGGACATACATCAACAGCTGCTGCTTGGTCTAGACAATTGTCAACTGCTGTGTTTGGTCTGGACTCTGGAGAAAATGTCGATTTCTGTGCTTTGTCTGGACAAAATTTTGATCGCTGTGCTTGGTCTGGACATAATGTCGACCGCTGTGCTTGGTCGGGGCCAACATCGATCGGCACTGCTTGGTCTGGCTGGATGTTGACCGCAAAATCTTTAATTGGCACTTGTCAAGCTGGGCATTTGAAATACCCATGCTCCAGCATGAGGGTGCAGGGGTGGGGGGTTGGGGTTGGTGGTGTTGCTGATTTGAATTGGTTAGATTGATTGCTTGTAATTAGGCTGTCACTACATTTTACTTGGCTGATTACTTGTAATTTGGCTATAGTTTGAATTTGTTTCCTAGTATTGCACTTTGTTGTTGTATAAATTCCTCCAAAACGGAGAAGACTAATAAAAAAGAAAAATGGATTTTCTTCTATTTGTAAGGCATTGTAAGTGGTTGACTAATGAATTTGTTGCCAGTTAATATGATGCATATAAATGGTTGCTATTTCTTCTCTGCGAATGCTGTTTATAACTAATGCAAAGCATGTAATATCACAACGAAGCATGTAATTATTACTAATTTTCTGTACCAGTTAGCTTAGATATTACTTTTTCCTCGTGTACAACAATCTGATTGGCATTGTGTTCTTGCATGTATTTAGATCCTGGAGGAAACAACTAGTGATGGCAAAGGATACCAGACGAGTGGACGTACTGTGCTATCGTATCTTCTTGAGTCATAAGCTTCTCCGAGGGACTGAAAAGTATCAAAAACTTTATGAGATTGTGGATGAAGCTGTGAAGAAGCTTCAAGCTGAAGTGGGTCCATTAACAGGCTTACCATTAAAGATGGGTCGGGGTATTGTTAACAGGCTTTCTTCTGGACCAGAGATTCAGAAACTTTGTGCATTTGCTGTGGAGTCACTGGATTCAGTGCTTTCCAATGCAATGTCGCATCCATTGCCCAAGCCTACTAGACAAGGTAATCTAATTCTCTGCAACTGGCACTCGCTAACCAGAGTCACTGGACTTACTTGCATTCCACAACTTTGCTGGTCACCTTGTGTAGCAAACATACCAACGTTGTAATTGTAATAAGTAATTAGTTTCATATGATCTTTTAATTTATGTTATACCAGAGTTGTCTGGTTTCTTCGTTTCTCTCATCACCTCTTCCTAATTGAATCACAAAAAATCCATGATGTTATTGTAGATAATGTATCTTATCTTGTTTATTGGTTTCTTCAAACACGTGTTCATCAAGGGATTTAATGGTTGTTTTGTTGTTGTGCTCTTTTAAACTTTCAGATCCAAGTTTGATTGCTCCAGACATGGTTAGATTTGAGAATGTCCATGCTACATCCCTCACTGTGGTTTTGGGTTCCGAATATCCTCCCCCAGAAAATATAGCAGGTTACAAGTTATGGCACTGTAAGGCTGATGATATGAATTATCCAGCGGAACCCACGTGCATGCTGTTTGCACCGAAGATGCGGTTTGTTGTGACTGGACTAATTCCAGCTACAGAGTACTGTTTCAAAGTCACTTCGTTTCATGGTACAAGACATTTGGGCATGTGTGAAGTTCGGCTCTCCACAAGTACTGCTGGAGATGAAGTCCCTAATTGTTCAGTGACAGAGAGAAGTCAGAGCCCGGCTACCAACTGTAGCAGCCTTTCTAATCCTTCTTCAGTGGAAGATGAAACTAATAATGCTATTCCATATGGTGATCAGGCTGATAACCGAGCAGACAATTATCTTACTTATTGCAAGGACACTGACAAAACTGTTTCTGCCAATATATCAAATGATGCTATCAACGGCAATAGCATGGGCGGAGGACCTACAGCAGATGCAATTTCTTTGTTGGACGAGGAACAAGCCAATGGGATGGTTGGCTCTGTATCTAATTCGGATGTCCTAAAACGTGAGTGCAAGAAATCACCAGAGGGCCAAATCATCGAAGACATCAGCACTGATAATGGGTCAAATTCCCCTGTTCGAACTGGAATGGAATGTGTACCATTTGTTGGTAGCTCCGGGGCTGGCTTGCCAATCACTCCTTGCAAAATCGAAACACTCAAAGACGGGCTAGGAAGGAATGAAAAATCCAATTCCAGTAGCAAGGATTTAAAAAATGGGACTGGGAAAGAAGAGGAACCCCAAGATGGCAGCACATCGAAGAAGAGAAGTGGGGAAAGGCAAGATGAGGAGTGTGTGGCAAATGGTGTTTCAAATAGGGACTTTGAGTATTATGTGAAGGTTATCAGATGGTTAGAGTGTGAGGGACATATCGAGCAGAACTTCCGGCAGAAATTTCTGACTTGGTATAGTTTGAGAGCTACCCCTCAGGAGGTAAGGATTGTGAGAGTGTTTGTAGATACCTTTATTGAAGATCCTGCATCTCTTGCAGGGCAACTTGTTGACACCTTTTCTGAAAGTATTTCATGTAAGAAATCATCTGTTGTGCCAAATGGGTTCTGCATGAAGCTTTGGCATTGATTATCCTCTGTTAGGGTTGTTGGTATAAGTTATTAAGAGTGCCTGCAGCAGCAATTCAGTTGGATCTCCTGGCAATGTCATTATAGTCCATCATTATATTACCATCCTCATTTGCCATTCTTATGATGTAAAAATGCTAGATTTCATTTCTTATTTAAATCCAGTTTCGGCTTCATTCATGGATATGCTGTTTCTGCTAGCAATTTTTTCAGCAATAAATAGCAGTTGTATCTATCAATATGTATGCTCTTGGACCATCAATGATGATTGGTTGACTGTTTATTTTAATAATAGATTGTCTATTCTATTAAATATTGAGTTTCTCATCAAGGAGCTTGTTAGCTTGAGTAGTTAAAAACAATTATATTTGCACCAGAGGTCTTGTGTTCGATTCATCATTCACGCACCCATTAACATGTAGAAGTTCTTGCATCTGCCTATTATATACAGGGTAGAAACATAGTGGAGTTGTGTTGGACCAAAATATAGGATGTCTCGTTATTTTATATGTAGTTATATGAGTGACATGATTTGGCAGTTGGATTCAAGAATTTCTCGTTGAGGTGGGTAGATTTTCCGGCAACTCTTTTTCTTCTCTTTTTCTTTTTGAGTTTTTTTTTCCGTGTCAGGACTCTTTTCTCCTCTCTTTATCCCCTCTCTCCCCAACTGTTTTATGGCAAAATTTGAAACTCTCTCTCTTCATCTTGTTCCCATCCCGCCTTTTTTTTCTACCCTGCTCTTACCCCGAAGTCTTCAAAGTCCAAACCCTCTCTCCCATATTTGTGCCGCCTCAGTCAAACATGAATTTCTTTCCTTTACACCGAAACCGGTCAGGGCTGAGCTCGAACTCCCCTTAGAGCCCTCTCCTTTGACGAGCTCACACTCCTCTCACTCCTCCATTCGGCATCAGGTAACATGTTTCCAATTGGGTAATACAAAATTCTGGACTCTTTTATTTGTTCTGTTGAAGGGTTTATACCATTTGGGTTTTGCAGAAATTTTACTGAAAAAAATAAAAAACAAACTTTGATTCTGATTGGGTATTACAAATATCTGGGTTTTTCTTAGGTTTAATTTGTTGAATGGTTTTATTGGTTTCAAGGATTATTTGTTCAATGGGTTTTACAAAGAATTTACTGACAAAGGGAACATAGTGAGTATTACTGAAATCTGGGGTTTTTGAAGGATTTTCTCATTCATTTACTACCCATTAGGTGTGTGCTCTGATTTGCCCATGTTCATTTATTTTGTTTAATTTTTCTGGGTTTAGGGTTAGCAAAAACGAAAAACAAGCAAGAAAGAGAATGTTAGTAACTTTAGCCAAAAGAATATGAAGGAAACATAGTGTTGTGAGGATCAAAAGATGTTATTGCCACTTATTAAATTTAAGACATCGGATTAATTTTTTATAATGGAAATAACAATATTCAATTATTTCAGTACTCTATCACTACAACTCGTAGTCAAATAATTGTTTATAATACCAAAAAAAGGTGGGCCTAGGATAAGGGGTCAAATTCTTTCCAAGGCCAAGCTTTATAATTCACCCTTTAATTATCCCATCCTTTCTATTTCTCTCTTCTTTTGCCAGCTTAAAATTCATTTGTTATTTTGTGGCTTACTCAATATTTATTATATCTACAGTGACAGGTCTTGGATTTGATTATGTTTGAGTTTCACACAGCTGAGCACTTTCCCCACAAAGTCTGATAAAAAGGCTTTACATGGAGAAATTATTGTGTGGTACTGTAGTACAGTCACATGATATAATATGGGTGGACGACATGGTTGATATTCCCCACTTTTAAAGTATAGTATCATGAAATATCCACTTATATTATAATACGTGAATGAGTTATATCATGTGGACCTACTACGCTACCACACTACAGCTACTTGTTTGTCAACTTCAAAGTGTAGTCTACCTCATGAGCAGCAGAGTCTTCTCTAAATCAGTTACAGGCCCTCCATATCTTCTCCTACTACAAAGATGTTCAAGCTTGAACGAACTTAAGCAAATCCATGCCCAAATAGTCACCACCGGTCTTGCTCGTTTCACCTTCATTGCCAGCAAGCTCTTAGCCTTCTCTGCACTATCAAAATATGGCAATCTGCACTACGCTGAGACACTATTATACCAAATCACCAGACCCAACATCTTTGATTGCAATTCCATGATTATGGGTTTCTTGAAACGCTCAGAATCTGAAAAGGGTCTCTCCATTTACACCAAAATGCGAAGGATGGGCACTGAGCCAAATGCTCGTACTTTCACTTTTTTAGCTAAAGCATGTGTTGGTGTATCTTCGCTTGGTCAGCTACATGGTCAGATAATGAAGTTTGGACACGGTTGTGATGTTTATGTTATTAGCTCACTTATTAGTATGTACTGCAAATGTGAAGCTGTGGAATTTGCTCGTAGAGTGTTTGAGGAAAGTTTGGATAAGAATGTGGCTTGTTGGACTAGCCTTATTAGTGGTTATTGTAGTAATGGGTTGGTTCATGAGGCTCGCGATTTGTTTGATGCAATGCCGGAGAGAAACGATGTTTCTTACAGCGCAATGGTTTCTGGGTACGTTTGGAATGCTTGTTTCAATGAAGCTATTGACCTGTTTCGTGAATCGAGGAGTCATGTCAGGCCCAAAGAGTCTCTTTTGGTCAGTGTTCTTAATGCTTGCGCGTCCTTGGGCGCATTGGAAGAAGGGAAATGGATTAATTTGTTTTTGAATGAAAATGGTATCGAGTATGGACTTGAGCTCGGTACTGCACTAATAGATTTTTATGCAAAATGTGGATGCATTGAAGATGCACAAGAAGTGTTCAGTATGATGCCTAGTAAAGATGTGACTACTTGGAGTGCTATGATCATGGGGTTTGCTATCAATGGTGAGAATGATATGGGGCTTGCACTTTTTGCAGAAATGGAAAAGAAGGGACCTAAACCAAATGCTGTGACATTTGTTGGAGTTCTCACTGCATGCAATCACAAAACTCTGGTAAATGAAGCATGGCGCTTGTTGGGACGCATGAGTAAAGTTTATGGTATTGCTCCAGGGATTGAGCACTATGGGTGCATGGTTGATCTCTTGGCACGCGCCGGACAAGTGAAGGATGCAGAAATATTGATAAGAAGTATGGCAATGAAACCGGACGGAGGGATATGGGGGTCTTTGCTTAATGGCTGTCTGATTCATGGCCATGCTGAGTTGGGGGATAGGGTGGGGAAGCTTCTGATTGAGTTAGAACCTCAACATAGTGGAAGGTATGTTCTTCTGGCCAACATGTATGCCGAAATGGGAAACTGGGAGGATGCGACGAGGATCAGGAAAATGATGAAGGATAGAGAAGTGGTTACAAGTTCTGCTTGGAGCTTCATCGAGATTGATGGTGTTGTCCATAAATTTGTAGCTGACGATAAGTCTCATTCTCATTCCAGAAAGATATACAAAACTTTAAACCAACTCAGAAGGGATCTTGAAGGCTTTTCAATTGGTAATGATGCATCGTTGCTTTAAAGAAGTCTTTATTGGTGTATTGGGAAGATCAAATCCAGAGGCAAGTCTGTCCTGTTCTTCCAAAGATGCATCTAGCCGCATATCTTTACATTGAATGCTGTTGTATTTATTTAGCTCAGAAGCCTGCCTCCTTCGGTGTGCCATTCGAACAATTCGAAGTCCCTTAGGGAGGGAAATTATTAGAATTAAAAATATTTTCCATAATTAGTATAGTTTATGGAACAAGATTGTCCATCAGTTGGCTAGAAGTTTGTTGAAATACCCGTCCACATCCAGCAATTTTTGAAGTTTTCTCCAAGCTCCATGAAAAGCCAATGACAGAGATGATGAGCCATTTCTTCCTATATATTTAATTCCAACGGTTAGTCTGATGTCTGCAAAATTGGCTACAAGCTCCCTAGTGGCACCATGAATTGGTGGGGCCCAATCCTCTCTTGGCATGCCAAGTGGATTTTGATTTTTAGTGAGAGGATGGTTAAAGCAGGAATTGAAATACCATTGTACCCACCGTCTTCTCAATACCACTCTCCACTGCCACTTAACCAAACCTGAGATCAGCCTTACAAGCACCAAAGCTGGTTCCTTTTGTTTTCTTCTCCAACCAACTCCACCACCTTCAGAAGAAGAGCCTTCAAGTTTGTGTTTGTGTAGCTTCAAGTTTGTGCACGACCAGACTTTGCTGTTTTCTCATATTTGATCAATCATCCTGGTAAACAATAAAGCTTGAAGATGTCTTCTGCAATCTTCAGTGCTCCGGTTGCTGCATCCGGCTACGTTGGCCTGTCAACCAACCCTCCGAAAATTTTCCCGGTTAAAGATTCGATTGGATGGACCAAGAAAACCGTCTCCAATGGTTCAAGAACTCACTGCATGAAGGTAATGTTAAATCTAACAGGTTGTTCTATGATTATATCCCAAGTACCCAAGATTCTTATTCTTGGTTTGTTTGATTTTACAGGTATGGAACCCAATCAACAACAAGAAGTTTGAGACTCTGTCCTACCTTCCACCACTCTCTGATGATTCAATTGCAAAGGAGATTGACTACATGCTCAAGAAAGGATGGATCCCTTGCCTCGAATTCGATGAGGTCAGTTGATTTTAAAACTTTAGATGTTCTGTGTTCTTTTTTCAATCCAAGGGATATTGGGGGAGGAGGGATTTGGACACAATACCTCAGGTGCAGAGTAACGGCTCTTAATCACTTGAGCTACAAGTCCCTTCATGTTGTTCTGTGTTCTTAAAGTAATAGATTTCAACTTCTGCACTATAATGTATTAGACTGGACTGGACTGGACTGGACTGTACAGTCTTTAAGACTCTTTACCAGACTTAATCGATCGGATTCGGATGATTTAATCCAATCAACAAGAAGTTATCTCTAGGGTACTTTACTTATGAGATCTTTAGGCTTGCAGTAGGATTTATCATTAAATTTGATAAATTTTTGGGAGATAAATTAACACTCATTAATGTTTGATTGTTGCAACCATGGAAGATCGGGCATGTTTACAGGGAGAATAGCACGATGCCAGGCTACTACGATGGGAGATACTGGACATTGTGGAAGCTGCCCATGTTTGGTTGCACTGACCCGTCTCTGGTGCTCAATGAAATCTACCAGTGCAAAACAGCTTACCCAAATGCTTTTATACGCTGTTTGGCATTTGACAACATCAACCAGGGTCAGTGTATGTCCTTTATCATTCAGAAGCCAACCGCCGCCGCCGCCACCACCACCAACGCTTAAAGTTTTACAGTTTTCCCGGGTTCCTCTATAGAGCTTTCCCTGAAATCAGCTTTCCATTTTCACGTTGTCGCTGTTTTCCTCTGTAATTTATGTGGCCTGTATGCATAAGGTGGTTGCAGTTTTTACTGCCCCTGTTTTGGGAAGATAATAAGACACTTTAGTTATAATATATGCTTTTGTTAATTTGTTTGATCTTTATCCATCAGCCCATGGTTTTCAACTTGCCTTGGTTTTGGTGGGACTAGGAGTTATAATACAGAGCTATTTATGCTGCTCACACCTCCTAAGGTTTTTGGTATTCTAGAGCTTTTTTAATAGGGAGGACTAGACTAAACTAGGCTTGCAAAATGTCCAAATTTCATGTGCATTCAATGCATAATATGAATATGTGGTTTAACTTGAAGGAAAAATGGAGACTATTCATAAGAGGTTGATGACTAAAACTTATCATTTAATAAATTTTAGTCATCAACCTTTTTTGAATAATGGAGACTATTCATAAGAGGTTGATGATTAAAACTTATCATTTAATAAATTTTAGTCATCAACCTTTTTTGAATAGTCATCTACAACAATATTCATGACAACAATATTAAATTGTTTTCACAAAACCCCTTATATTAATATTCTATCGACAAATGATTGATGTCATCAAAAAAATCTTGTTCAAATGACAAATTATTGATGTCACGAAAAAAGCTTCTTCAAATGACAATTAACCTCAATGATGTGATGCATGTACAATCTAATTTTTGATGAAATTGATTTTGTGAAAACAATTTGAAACTTCATTAGGTGTTGGTGTAGTTTTTGAAACCTCTTGAATTTTGTAAAACAGTAAAAACCTCAAGAGTGGCCAACGAGGTATAACCCAAGGAAAAAGGTCTTTACTTGCAGACTAGTAGTCTTAAATTCGAACCCCCATAACAATATTGTAGTGTGTGTGAAAGAAATCTACATTCCCCTTGTAATTTAAACTATCCATTGTATTAAAATAAAATAAAAACTTAAAAAGTGTCGGTATAAATAACTTATAATTCACTATGGATTAAAGTTGTCAATTGCTCGCCCCACCCCCACTAAAAAAGTAACAACTCTCCTGATGATTGGAATATGAAACTAGTGGTATTTGTATTTTCTCTAAATATTGTGTCAAGTCTCATGAAGATTCGATTTTTAAACTAGTGGTATTTCGAAAGATGTCCTATCCTAAATTCAAATTTCTCCTCTCACGTTTGAAGTAGGCAACTTAAAACAGAGTTTCGAATCTGAACAAAACAAAGTAGTGAATAGCAGTCCTATATATGATTCTCTCTCATAATATCCATGTCGTACTCTCTTATTTTGCGATTACAATATGAATGTCTTGAGAGGACAAATTTCTATAGGCCCCAATATAGTGGAAAAATTCTACCGCCACTAGCCTACTAACTTTTCCCATAGAATGAACCGCAGATGCGGTATTAAACTATGACTTATGCACGGCCTAAGAGGGAATTTCAGGATAATTGCAATAAAACCTGTCATAGATTCAACTCAGTACCTTATTAAGTTACTAATTTAACTTTGATCTTGCTTTAAGTTTGTACTAGTTGTCTTGTTTTATGTAGTGGGTTTTAGCTCGGGGCCTTACGCCACTATCATTTTGCCAGTATTAACAAGGTCAAGAAGGCTAGGAAGGAACTACGTAGATCCTTGAGTTGGGAGATATCAGCACCTTTGTTATCCTCCTTTTCACTTTTCAGATTTTCCTTTTATCTTTGTTTTCTCGAGGGATGCCCATGTTTACAAGTAGCTAGTCCCATTAATGTTGCGTTTAACAACTAATACAACTCCAAAGGGGCGAACCAAATGACTAATTTGTTCAAAACCCCCGACATACGAATCAGTCAATCACATGAATCTCATGGGAATCCATCATTGGATGCAAAATACAATGAACTAGAGAAAACCTTACACGGTCTGACTGATTCGGGTCCATCCTACTGATGGCTTTCAAGTATCCAAGTCTCTCCACATGGTTCAACTCATGCTGGAAGGCCCTCGTCTGCATGTAAAAGAACCTGATAATTAGAGATAAACGAAACTACAACAAAGAAAACTTTCAATGTAATACTAATAATTTATCATCCCTGTCATGTACACAACTCAAACGCAAGGTTTTCTGGTCATATTAAATGATAAAAAGGTGAGATAAAACCAAAGGCCAAGTGTAAAAGAAAAATGCATTTTGAAGAATCCTCCAAGCAGCCCATTTTATGTCATGCTTAAGCTACACATGCAAAAAACCACTAAATTAATCCCCAGAATACACCAACATATCATCTCGCATCTTTCACAGATTTAAGTCATCGCGTAATAAAGACAAATTCTAACATCTCTAAATCAGGAAAGTCAAAGAATTGAATCACTGAGAAAGATAATGAAGAAATGTCATAATTTCACATCTATGTAACAAAAATTCAAAATCGGAAACGGGAGGCTCATATGAAGCACAAACCTATGTTTAAACAATCTAGAGGACATCAACTTAATTCTTTACACAATTTAACCAGGTAACATACCATTTTGCTAAACAGACAACACATGCAACACCTTTCCAGTTCCATTGCCTCACTACAACACTTTGAGAAACGCTGTGAAAACATGTTTGTTGTATTCATCCCCAATCGCTCACATTTTATTTACAATGAAATCACAAATCGAAGCATTTCAGCCCTAACCAAGAAGCAAGAAAAGCTTGACCAGAGAGTACAATAAAAATGATGTGAAACATAAAATTCAATTTGAAGCACCAAAAAATTATGATGAGAAAAATATGTTAAAAGTTAATTCACACATGACAACAAGACACAAATGTTCACTCATGTCAAATTGTACTTCTACTTCACGTGTAATGATCATTTTTTTGACACTGAATCTAACATGATCCATGGTTTATGAGAATGACTTAATTAAGGGAGACAGAGAAACAAATCCCTTTTATGAGAAAGTCAGGTAAGCATCCTAAAAAACCTTGAAAAATTGCAGATGACTTCCACAGAAAATGCCATGCAAACTAACAGAACAGAAGCCATCATCTTAAATACAAGTAATTTAAAAGCTTGTCAGATTAAGATAAATGAGAAGAGAAATAGAACTACGCATTAACGAAATTAGGCAATTCCAGAACATATGAACAATGTTGCATTAACAAAATCAAATCAGAACCCAACTTCAAAAGTTAAAGGCTCTTGCTATCGTCTGCACCAAACTTCACATATACTCTACATCTTCAAGTTTTTTAGATTAGAAACTAGCGAGTACTACCACACAAGATAACCATATGTCAACATTCAACTAGAAACAATTATCACCATGCGAATTAACTAGCTACCTGAGTTTATCCCACAATGTCATAACACCAATGCATTTCTCAAGCAGAACAAATCACCATCTGAATACTAGGAACAAGACTAACCTACCCTAGAAGGCTATAACCTACTAAATGGGAACAGTAGACAATAACATGGATTTGTTGATGAATAACTTAGGTCAATTGCACCATGAAAATAAAAATAAAAACTTGAAATATAAATATTGTCATTTTAATTACCACAAACAAGAACAAAAGAAAGCATAAACTGGCATATACCACACTCAACAATATCCAACTTAGTTTGTAAACTCAAAACAGCAAAGTAAGCACATTCCAAAACCCTAAATCAAAGAGCAAACAAGGGGATTATAAACCGTAAAATATACCAACACTATCCAACTTATTTAGTAAACTTAAACAGAAAAATAAGCACATTCCAAAAGCCAAAGGGATTATAAACCCTAACCAGTAATCTAGCGATTACGTTCAGCAGGCAAAGGCCGATTAAATCCACCGCGGCGATTCATATACTGTCTCGGCTGCCGCTTAGTGACCGCCCTAATGCCGCTCACATCGGCGCCAGGCACGGGCTTCCCTTTCGTCGAGTCAAATCCAGTCGGAATCCCAAATTTCTTCATCATCTCAATCTCGTCCTCGTCCAGGCCTTCGTCACCACCGCCATCGCTGCTCTGCTTCTGCTGAGTTTTCTGCTCCTTCGCGATGCCCTCGACGAAGTCAGCCACCGCCGCCTTCTGCCTCTCCCTCTCGTCCTCGGCGGTCGGCTCGCGCTTCTGCCGCTTGCGTGCCTCCGCAGATGGGCTACGGTTGTGGTGGTGGCGCCGACGGTGGGACCGGTCGTCCGGAGAGCGAGAGCGGGAGACTGAGCGAGTGCGTGAGCGGTACCGGTCCGGCGAGCGCGTGCGGGAGCGGGTGTGGCGTGGTCTGATGCGCTCCGGTGTACGCGACCTCTTGCTGCGGACGCGGTCCCGGTCCCGGTCCCGTTCCCGATCACGATCACGGTCGTCTCTGTCCCGGCGTCTTTCTCTGTCTCGATCTCTGTCACGGTTTCGGTCGCGGTCCCGGTCCCTGTCTCGCTCTCGGTCCCCCATAGTCAATCAGAGAGTAAATGGGGGGTTTCATGATTTTTGAAGCAGAGGATGCTTTTATCAGGTCGAAGTGAGTTGATTCCAGTCTGAGTGTTTGGATTCAGAGTTAAGACCCCCAAAAACTTAAATAAATAAATAAAGGGCTTAAATGTTAAAATGGTCCTTGTGTTTTAGTCAATTGGCAAATTTAGTCATTGTGTTTTTAATTTGACCAATTTAGTCCCTGTGTTTTACTCCATTAGCCAATGTTGTCCATTTCGTTAAATTGCCGTTAAAAAATTCATTTAAAATTTTAAAAATTATTAAGTTCTATTTACAAAGCAAACAAATATGAATTAAAATAACAAAATGTTAAAAAAACAATCTGGAAACCCGACAGCCTCTATGTTCTCATGCCACCACAACCACCATGAGGAGTCCCAGCCACCACCCTACTCTCTCTCTCTCTCTCTCTATGTTTTTCAATTGTCGAATCCCAACATGGCAACCAAGTTCTTCAGTTTCTTTTCGATGATTCTTTTGCTCTGCTCCACATTCATTGCAGTAAAGTGCCTCACCTTTCAATATCATGAGTACAATAATTGGAGGTTTCCTTGATGGGTTATCTCTTGGAGCCATCAAAGAATCGGGCCCTAGCCCAAGTGAGGGGCACAAATTTACGAACCAACAAACCCTTAGAGGGATAAAGAAACTTAGCCCGAGCCCTTCCTTCCCTCCCCACAACACCTCCATCTCTCCCTTTTTCCATCCCACCCACCCCCACAAAATATGAGTGAAATAAAGATTCAACATCAGTATTGGCAGGCAACTGATGGTTGTGGTGTTGGGTTGGGAGGCGGCAGCAGCATGAGAGGAGGACACAGTCTGTTGGTTTTCCAAAATTTCTTATTTATTTTCTTATTTTGTTATTTGTATTAATATTATAAACTGAACTTAACAATTTTTTTAATATTAATTATTAAAAATTTAATGAATTTTTTTAAAGGTAATTTAACATAATGGACGACATTGGCTAACAGAGTAAAACACGGGGACTAAATTAACCAAATTGAAAACACAGGGATTAAATTTGCCAAATGTGTAAAACACAGGGACCATTTTAACATTTAAGCCTAAATAAAGTACCAATAAATTCAAAAAACAAAAAATTACTTAATCAAATCTCAATACTACATTTAGGGTTCATTTGGAAGTGATTCTTGCGATAAATTCAAAAACAAAAAGTTACTTAATCAAATCTCAACACTACATTTAGGACTTATTTGAGAGTGATTCTGACAACACTATTATTGTTGTGTAATTTTGTAATGTTGTTTGTAATAGTTATTGGTATGGGTGGGCCAAAGTTGGATTGAATCGGTTTTACATCAAACTACAATAGAACGGTTTGGTTTTGACAAAACTCACTAAGGAAACCAAATCTAATTAATTTTACACAGTTTGGTTCGAACGGTTTAGGTGACAGGACCCGCTCCAGATTCCCCCTTGGAATCCGTGACGAACCTTGTGCCTGTCCAACATCTTACCAATGTTGGACCTACTTTACTAAAACGCCCTAATTCATTAATCTAAACTACTTAAGACTTCGACTCCTGTCGAAATTTCGGAAGGGCCTCCATTGTAATTGGAACAATTCCCAAATTTCAAACACATGTAAACAAATACATAAATAATCCCAACTTTCAGCATACACAAGTTAAAGGCACACACGACAATTAAGACAATTCAAATAGACCCTCAGGCTCACTACCCAAACTTAAATCAAGCAAATCAAAGCGAGTAATGATTATAATTACAACATGGGGTAACATAATGTAGAGAATGATAAAAGAAAGTTCCTATGGTGCGAACAATCGCGATTCCTCGACGTGGTGGTCTCGACCTCGAATATCTAGAACCTGGGGATGCAAAACATAGAAATATGAGTGGACGAAAATAAAGTTGGAACATAATTTATATTCAACATAATAACCCCATCCATTTTAGAAAATAATGCCAAAACACCATTCAACATAATCCTTTTGTATACGTACATAAATACTATCTAATACTTGAAAATATTTCAATTCAGTATATTAATATCATAGCATACGATAAGGAAAACCAAATAATTAATACTTCCCAATTTCTTGGAAAACATTTCAACCCGTTCACTTATGCCATATTGAAAACAGTAAAATCAGCACCTTCAAAGTAAATCCACCCTCAACCATGCCCTTACTAAGGCGCATGCTTGCCAAGAACATAAAATAGCCAAGTATTCTTACAAGAATCCAAATGTCCAATCCAAAATTCATTTAAAAAGCTCATACATGTACATAGTACTCTCAATGCACATGCTCAAGAAACCTCAACCTGAAAATAAATCCACACATATATCCATATAAACTAAAACCCCATATTCATATTTCATAAACAAACCCAATATCACCATAATCCAAAACCCAAAATCCATATCCTTTATAATTAATAATCTCCAAAATTCCCATATCACATTATAAAAGCCGAAACCAATCCGATAATATATTCCATAACCTTATTAAACCCAAATAACCAATTTCCAAATAATTCATAATTATGCAAGCAATTCCATAATCCCAAAGAACCAATATAAACCAAATTCATTCAAAACAATATTTATGTATGCGTTCAACATATGAAAATAGTGCTCATTGAAAACAAATGTTCACTCACAATAAGTCCAACGCTGCCTAACCTCTAGAAAGGTCCCTCATGTGGAGTACGCGGAGACTGTATACTTGCATCGACCTCTAATTTGGTAGGGAAGTGGCTAGAAATGGGGGTTTTCTTGCCAGAAAACCTAAAGATTTCACATCGTTGATGCGGCTTTTCCAATGACGAATCCAGTCGGGTCATGGGTGGGAGAGGTCGAGGGAAGCTTGGGGAAGCTTTTGGTAGCCAAGTGATGGCAGGTGGTGGCCAAGAAACGATTTTTGGTACTAACGGCATCGGCAGCTGTGGCAAGACGACGACGAACGATCGACGAAAAGGTGGAAGTTACTATAGAACGCAGGATACTATAGCAATTGCTGGTATTGTACCTCTCAAGTGAAGGGGAGAGAGAGAAATGATGTGGAAGGCTGACCCTGGGTATTTAATTTTGACTTCTCCAACATTACGATTATACCACTATACTTTCGTAGATCATAACTTCTTCGTTTCAAATTGGAATTGAGCATGCCGCCTATTTACGAACTCGTATCGATGAGCTTTACGTAACGGTATTGCTCAATTACCCAAATTCCTTTATAAATAAGAAGTGACTAAAGTGCCCCTACCCCAATGGCAAAAATGTAATTTCGCAATTAAATAATTAAATAAACTACTTAATGGGGTGTTACATTAGGGCTAACTATCGTAAAATTCAACATGCCATAAAATTTAAAAGTTAAATAACTAACATATTTATCCAACAACAAAAAAATTAATATAGTCAAAGAATAACTTTAAAGTTTGATCAATCAAACTTCAAATTCAACATCTTTATCTAGTTATTATCTAATGAGAGGATTACACATGTAATATAACATAAAAGAAATATAAATATACAAGTAGACATTCCGATTCAGTTTAGATCAATTCGCAAAAGCTCGAAACTGCAGTCGAACCAAACTATTACAATACGATTCGATTCTAATATGTTAGACTTTGTCTTGGTTAAAAATAAAAAATAATAAAATAATAAAAAAGAACTTGATATTACGATTTGCTAAATAAAGTATATGAGAATTTTCATATATGTATTCTTCTTCAATATGGAGGTATTTATAAAGAAGTACAAACATGTGTTAATCCTAGAAGAGATAAAATTAAAAATTAATCCCAATTACAATAGGACTAAATAAACGGATAAGTAACCAAAATTCTAACTAAATAATGTTTCTCTAGATAAATTCACATTGGAGTTTTGTTGGAGTTGATTGTTTGCTAAGAGTTTTTGAAGTTTAGCTAATGTTGAGATTTTGAGATAGGCTAGTTTGAGATAAATTAGAATAATGTTATGACTTCTTTGGAGGCAAAAAGATTGTATTGAATTATCTAGTTTTACTATTGGATCACTACCTATAGCTCCTTAGAGATACTATAATCTTAAGAAATTGTTAGCTGAATTTGGTACTTCTTAGAAGTCATAGTCACTCTTTGTTAGCCAGTTTGGGAATTTTCAATATTAATATCGTAACTTTAGTTAGTGTCAAAGTGGCAACAATTTATTATTTATTTTTTTTATGAGCAAGCCTATAGTGGCAACATTGTGGTAAACAAGTAGTGCAAACCCTTCGATGGCTCAAGAGCACTTCATATGGGATACTTTTGTATTACATCGGAAAATGAGTTTATGGATCTTTGTAAGATGAAGCATGGCAACTTTTGACATCTAAATACAGGGTGCTAGGGTGGATATAGGTATCACTTTTGAGAAACTGTAGAAAGAAGCCAAGTGCATAAGCACTTCGTTGTTACTCCACAACTGAGATTGTCGAGTGCAAAAGTGTTGTACTATTAGGCACAACTAAGATTGCTAAGTCCAAAAACACTTCACTGTTATTGCATAACCCAATAATGGAGAACTGACCACCCCAAACAATCGATTCTTTGTGGTGGTTCATCCCTTTGTCCTTCTCTCAATCGACCATGTTTATCTCCTATCTTCTGCCTCTACTTCACCTATCCACCTCTCCCGTTCTTGCTTCTTCTAGACCATCGTTCTCATTGTGCTCCTTCAACACATACTCCTCCCTCTTATTCCTCTCCTGGCTTTTTTCCTCTTGTCCTCTTGCGGCTTAGCCTATCCACTTTTATTTGCCCTCAATCACAAACCCTTTGTCACATCCCTACATCAATATATCCCATAGTTACTGAGTTCTCCACTAACTCCTCATTCGTGTTCCCCATGACACAATGGTTAACATATGAGATTGGGCTATAAGGTTTTAGGAGTTAAAGATCTTGTTTGACCAAATGAGTATGTTGCGGTTTTGCCCCTACTCTCGCTCGTCGGTCCTGCTAACGAATGAGGAAGAATTGAAAAGAAGAAAAAGAAGAATCGAGAAATCATAGAGAGAAAATGAGAATATTATCTGAAGGTTTGTTTGTAATTCCTGAATATTACAATACCCTAAAGCCATTTATACTTTAAGCTTTGCTTAGTAATTAAGCTAGCTTGTCCTAACTAACAGAGAGATACACTTGACTTTTACAACAACTAATACAAACTAACACCCATGATTAACTCAACCGTCTTGGCACCTCAGCACCCTTCATATTAGCCAAACATCCCTCCTCAAGCTCAATTTGGATTTCCCAGTCTGAGATTGATACAGTGTTGTGAGAACACAGGTGCACGAAGTCCTTTTGTAAATACATCTGCAACTTGCTTATTTGTTTGAATGCATTGCACTAAGATATCTTTGCGTTGAACCCTTTCTCTCACAAAATGGTAATCAATATCGTGGTGCTTAATACGCGAGTGAAAGACTAGATTAGAACAAAGGGCTAAGGCAGACATGTTGTCACAATGAATCATTGGAGGCTCAAGAAGAAATTCATGAAGATCTGCTAGCACTTGTCTTATCCAGACAATATCAACAGAAGTGTTAACGAGAGCTCGATACTTTACTGATGTAGAACTATGAGAAACGGATCCTTGTTTCTGTGACTGCCAAGAAATTGGATTAGGACCAAGAAAGACTACATAACCAGTAGTATACCTGCAAGTTGAGATATCTCTTGCCTACTGTAGGCACTGATAGAAATATGACCAGGTGAATAAAGAATACCAAATTGTAATGTCCCTTTTATATACCTCAAGATCCTCTTAACAAGATAGAAATGAGCATAAGTTGGTGTGGTCATATATTGACACACTATATTGACAACATATGCTAAATCTGGCCTTGTAAATGAAGGTACTATAGTGTACAAACAACACTACGATACAAAGTGGGATCCTTTAAGGGTTCTCCTTCAGTCTTCAAAATATGAGTATGTGATTTACTTGGAGTAGAATATGCTTTACAAGTACTCATACCAGCCTTTACTAGCAAATCCTTTGCATACTTTGACTGATGTACAAAAATACCCCTATTACTCTGATACGAAATCTATAGCCCCAAGAAATAGGATAGTTGCCCCATATCTTTCAACTCAAAAACAAAACCAATATCAATAATGACTTCTTTAATGAGGCTCATATTAGAACCTGTTAAAATGATATCATCTACATAAAGAAGTAAGATGACAACATCTAAACCATAATACTTGACAAATAAACTGGGATCAGATTGAGAGACTTTGAAACCTAGAGAAGGTAAGTATCCAGTGAACTTTGAGTTCCATGCCCTCGGGGCTTGTTTCAAGCAATATAACAATTTCTTTAGGCGACACACAAAATTTGGATGTTGAGGATCTTCAATCCCCTGTGGTTGCTTCATGTAGACCTCTTCATCAAGATCACCATGTAAAAAAGCATTCTTAAATCTAATTGGTTGAGTTTCCAACCATGCATTGTAGCCAAATTAAGAATAATTCTAATAATGGTGTGCCTAACTATTGGACTAAAAGTCTTAGAGTAATCAAAACCATGTGCCTAGCTAAAACCTTGAGTCACTAGCCTTGCTTTATATTTGGAAATGGTGCCATCAAAATTTCGTTTGATCTTGTAGATCCATTTACTACCAACCACATTTTTATGCAAATGAGGTGGAACTAAAACCCATGTGCCTTACATATGTAAAGCTGCAATCTCCTCTTGCATGGCTTTCGTCCATTCTGAGGAGTAAGCGGCAATCTTATAACTGGCAGGTTCATCTAGTTCAGAAGGAGGCAGAAAAGTCGAACTAAAACAATGATAATCTGAGAAATCCTTGTGTTTGCTAATTTCAGACTTCGCTCGAGTTTGCATAGGATGATCATTAGCATGAGTTGAAGTAGTAGAGCTGGAGGAACTATCTAAGTCGAGAACAACCTCAGAAGAACTAGATGATGGAATATAAGGGAGTAAAGTTTCCAACTGAGCTTCACATAAAACTGGCAAAGTAGGAACTGCAGGTGTAGAAGTTTTAGAGGCATGAGAATAAGAAAACTCCGCTCTAGATGGTGAGACGAAAGATACAATATGTGGTGGAGGATCTGTATGATAGGTGGGGAAAACTACACTTGAAGGAACACTGATAGGCATACAGGAAATTGAAGAAGTGTCCTGAGGGGAAGACACCTTATGACCTTTAAAATGATATAAACTTTCATCATGGATAACATTCCTAGAAATAAGAATCTTGTGATTTTCCATATGATAACACAAGACACCCTTATAGCCCAACACATATCCTAAGAACACACATAAGGAAGAGCGAGGCTGAAGCTTATGCTTAGTGAAGGGCCTCATACATGGATACATAACCGAACCAAATATTTTGGGATGCTCAATTTTTGGAAGTTTATGAAACAATTTAAAATACGGAGATTCATCTGCCAACATTCTACTAGGCATTCTGTTAATAAGATAGATAGAATGTGCCATAGCATGAAACTAAAAAATCTCAGGCAAAGAAGCTGCAGTTAACAGGGTTACAGACGTCTCAATCAAATGTCTATTTTTTTTTTCTCTCAGCAATGCCATTCTGCTGAGGAGAATAAGGACATGAGATTTGATGTTCAATACCATTATTCAATAAGAAATCTGTAAACTGCTTGCTCATAAGCTCTCATCCCCATCAGTTTGAAGACACTTAATAGATACAGAAAATTGATTCTTAAGAAATGGAAAAAACTGAAGAAACTTTGAGAAGATCTCAGATTTATTGAACAATGGAAATATCCAAGAGTATCCAGTAAACTCATCAATATCCATCATAGGATTTACATGGAGAGGGTCCCCAAAAATCACTATGGATTCTTTGAAATTGCACTAAAGACTTAACATGAGTAAATGGAAAGGGTAAGGTGTGCATTTTACCACTTAGACAGGAAGGGCAAATATGCTGATGAGCATCTACAGGAACTAGTAATTGATAGGTTTTAAGCATAGTATGAACTACCTCATTAGTAAGAAGCCCTAACCTACTATGCCACACAAATGATTTGATTTGCTGGCCCACATACGCAATAGCTAGAGAAAAGGAACCATTAACTAGAGTAGAAGAATTGACTGGAGGAACGGCACCAGGTATAGGATATATGCCTTTATTGCTCCTGCCCCTGAGAAGAACTTAGTTTGTTGCTTTGTTTTGTATATAGAAACCAAACTGATCAAAAAGGACAGAACAGTTATTATCCTAACAAAGCTGATGTACTGACAGAAGCTTAGTAGTAAGCTGGGGAACATGGAAAACATTATGTAAATTTAGTTTAGAAGTGCCACTAGAAAGATTGGTATGGCTAATGTGAGCAATCTGCAAACCTGCCCCATTGCCAATAGTAACTTGATCTACAGAAGTATATGAAGTTACAGAATCCAATTGATCCACAGTGGGCACCATGTGATGACTGGCACCACTATTCGCTATCCAGAATGTCTCAGAAGAAAATGAGGTCTGAGCTATCATTGCAATGAGAGACTCAAGAGGAGAGGAACCTTGATACACGTAGTTTGAGCGATGAAAGCAATCCAAAGCACCATGACCACATTTCCCACATATTTGACACTCAATAACAGACAATGAGGTTGAGTGCTGAGGAGAAACATTCCTATATTAGCAGTTGACAGCAGTGTGTCCACGTTTATTACAAATTTGGCATTCTGGCACAGCACCAGTCTTTGGGAAACCACCCTAAGACGGTCTGTAGCCTTGAAAACTGCCACCAACATGAGAAGGTTGGTAGCCTTGAAAACCTCCACAAGGAGGAAAAGATCGATTACCAGAAAACCGTCCTTTACCGAAAGAAGTAGACATAAAACCAGAGGGCCGAGCATTGGCATGAAAACCAGAATGAGATACAGGAACAGTCGAGGGAGTGCAAAGAATACCAGTGCTTGTATTGAGAGAGCCAGAAGAAGTATGACCAATCATGGCCACCTTAGGAGTATGAAGAGTTGAAATGCGTGATTCGGCAGATTATTCAGCAATTAAAAGCTGAGTATGAAACTCTTTGAACGAAATGGAAGTATCTAGAGCGATGAGAACTGTCTTGATCATATCATACTCGGAAGGTAATCCATTGAGGGCTATGATCATGAGATCATCATTCGAAATCGAAATACCAGCAACGGACAATTGATCCTTGATATGTTTGAGACACAAAAGAAATTTGTTTATGGAATCACCACCTTTTTTAGCCTTCTGCAACTTAGTCTTGAGATGACTAATCTGAGCATGAGACATCATGGCATAGGGATTGGAGAGGCTTAACCAAGCATCACGAGTCGTTTTACTACCGCTAACATATTCAATCGTGTCGTCCGAGAGTGTTGCAATCACAAAGCTCATTAATGCTTTATCAGTCCAAAGCCACTCCTTATACCCCGCAGTAACCTATGAGGTGACTCCTTCTTCATCCAAAACAACAAATTTTTGGGGAGCAATGGTAGATCCATCGAAGTGGCCGAAAAGACCATAACCTTCTAGGAAAAATTCAATCTGATACTGCCATTTTAAGAAATTATTATCTTTCTGGCACAGAGTAACCATTCCTAGCAATCCTTTAATTTTGAGAGATGAAGCCGTCATTGATGCAGAAAAATAGGAATTTTTCGAACAATCACAAAAGAAAGATGAAAGTTCTGGAATCGAAGAAAAAGACATGAAATGATTAAGGAAATTGAGCGTGAAATCGACAAAATTGATTCGACGAATAAGAATTGATAAGGAAATTGACGAAATTAATCAAAGAAGAAGACGTGAAATTGAAGAAGAGGAAGGAAAGAGAATAGGAAATCAAAGTTGAACATAGAGGAAGCACATCAGGATCAGAGGGTACGAGCCACGCAGGGCTCTGATACCATGAAGAAAGTTGAGGTTCCACCCTAAAATCAATTGGCAATGGGGAGAGTAGCCCAACTCCTTATAAGCTCTTGCAAGATTTCTCAACTTTCAAATGTAGGACATTTCATCTTCACATTCTCAAACGCCCCCGCACGTGTGGCGAATTTTAAGCCTAACACGTGGACAACACATATTGGGTGACGTGGAGCATGTGTGGCCGTTGGGCTTTCACATGTGGGCTAACCTGGCTCTGATACCACGCTAACAAATGAGGAAGAATTGAGAAGAAGAAGAAGAATCAAGAAATCAGAGAGAGAAAATGAGAATATTATCTGAAAGTTTGTTTGTAATTCCTAAATATTATAGTACCCCATAGCCATTTATACTTTGAACTTTGCTTAGTAATTAAGCTAGCTCTTCTTAACTAACAGAGAGATACACATGACTATTACAACAACTAATACAAACTAACACCCATGATAAAAGCAACTGTCTTGACACCTCAGCACCCTTGCTATTAGCCAAACAAGTCCCTCTGAGTTTCTTTATGAACCTTTTCTAGCCCAATGAAATACATGGATTGGAACTTGGAGGTGAATTCCAGGCTAAAAACTTTAAATATAACTTTTAACCTATTGGGTTGGAGATTGTCTTCTTAGGCTAATAAGCCAATGATCCTTTTAAGATCTCTAATTTGGGAAGTGGGAGTTTCTGTATGGATCGATTTTGTATTTTGGGCTGTGGTGTTTGGTGCCATTTAGTTTTTCTTTGGGCTTAGTTTTCCCTGATTTGGGCTGTTTCTGCTTTTTCTATGTGTAGTGGATTAGCTAGATGTTCAACAAAATTACCTAATAAATATTTATTATAACTGAGTGTATATTTCCAGAAGTTGTTCAGAATAAATCAATAAAGTAATCAGTTTGCCTAAACCCGTCTTGGTTAAGGTTAGTGAACCACTTCCATGGCTATTTTGGTGCTCCTTATAGGATCCAACAAAAGGCTTTATACAGGACATATTTGGAAATCGTTCATATTATAATTATTATTTATTATGAAAATTGTTATTGACACTAAAAAAGACAACTTGTACTCATTCCCTATGTATTTAGAAAGAAAAAGGAGGAGTGTGCGATAACTTTTTCAAGTGCCAATAACAGCTCTCTTTATTATTTGTTTGGATTTAAGATTTCTTAATTATTATAGATGATAAAATACGACAACTATCTTCTTACAATGAAGTAGAGATAATACTACCACTATATCAAATATATATCATCATCGTGTGAGTTAAATATGCGAGCTCATCCAATTAAAGTGGAGACGAATACCGCTATATCAAAGATTAGTTGATGAGTAAAGCTCTATGTTAGCATAGTTGTAAGTTGTAACCTAATCAAATGTAAAATAAGCATTTTATATTTCTATATACTGAATCCAATTTATAAGGAAACATTTACATGCTACAATATAATTAGAGGCAGAACCAGGATTTTAGTTTACTGGGGCCACCTTCCAGTTATGTTCATATTACAAACCTCAAGCATATACTAGAAGATTTAATGTAGGTTATAAAAACAAGTATCAATATATTTAGGTATTATCAATGGATAAGATCGAAAACCAGTCCTTGACTCCTTTCTCACACCCCCATGATTAATTATCAGGATCGAAGACAGCAACTATTCCCTTAACCAAGTCCTTTAACTTGCATGCGCACATGGAGAACTGGAAAAAAGCAGTTAAGACTTGGACCCTCCCATCTTCCAAAATACTTTTGGGGACCAGTGATCCATGTTGGAGGAGCTATTCACCAGCTCCAAAGTTAAATAAATACCACTAATCTTATTTTTTTTTTAAATTTGTTCTTAAATTGGTGTATGTCCAAATACAAAAGCATAAACAAACTTTGGAGAAATACTTTGCTTTTCATTTGGTAGTAGAAGTCGTTTTTCATTGCATGCAAATAACAGTTTGACATATGTGTGTCAAACTTTTTCTTTTTTGAAGAGATTTGCAATTACAATCACATGCAGTGACGAACCGATATAGGCACAAGAAGGTGCATCTTCCCTCACCGAAAAAAACTTTGAAGGTGCCGAAAGTTGCCCCTCTACTGATACCCACCAACTGTTTATGAAAATGCCTCAAAGAGGTTGAGTTATTTTCTTTTGTGCTCGCCTATATTTTTTATAAAAAAATTTGGTCAAAACGACATTGTTTTGGTCCAAACAAAAAACCAAAAAAGATAAAAACAAAAAGAGGAAACCTAATACAAAGGAGCCTTGCCTTACCGTCCAATCCAAGGCTTGCATTGTGTTGAAACAAAGCATAGCGTAGCACGACTTTGCGTTGAAGAAAGAAGCCCAACCCAAGCCTTGATTTGATATTGTTAACTATAATGATGAGAGCCTATGAGAGTGAGTGAGTCAAGCCTTAAGCCCGGTTTGGTTCGCAAAAAAAAATTGATAGAAAAATAATTCCCCATATCTTTTCTAAGGGATGAGAAACTAAAGATTATTTTCCCATGTTTGGTAATGCTAGGAAAGTAATCAGGAAATACCACTTTATTTCCTTTCACCTATTTGATTTGCATAGAAATATAAAACAAAGTTTGTTTAATTTTCTAATTATACTCATATGAAAACAAATAAAAAAAAGAATGCATTTAATGCTATATTGTAATTCTAAATTGTTAATGAGGACAAAATGGTCATGAAAAATGTGCATTTAATATTGGCTCATTTTTCCAAATTTTTCTTCGATGAGGGAAAACAAAACCCAAGGTAGGAGGATGACTTCATTTCCCCCCCTATTTTCTCATGTGCTAGGCAACCATTTCCCGGACTTACCAAATATGGAAAAGTAATTGATTTCTCATCCCCAAGCGTCTTTTCCCATGAATCAAACGGGGCTTAAGGTTTGTTTTTGAAATCTTAAACAACCACTTCGTTTGTTTCTTCTTTTTTCTTTTTATTATTTAAAATATGTTTTTTTAAAAAAAAAAATTGGCTATCTCTATATTCATATGATCAATAGCAAACTTGAGAAGGAAGAGGTTGTGCAGTGCATGACTTGATGTATGATCATGATTTGTTTGTCTAATTGATAATCTGATATGTATTTGATTAGATTAATTGATATTAATTTTTGTTAGATTAATTGATGATTTGATATGAATTTTAGTCGCAGACCAAAGACCCCCTCATGTGTGTTTTTTTTTTTTTTTTTTTTTTTTTTTTTTTTTTTTTTTTTTTTTTATAACACCAAACCCCCTTTTTTAGATATATTTTTTTATTGTGTATCTCTTAAAAAAAATTCATGAATCCGTCACTAGTTGCATGTTACCAACTTAATGCATAAAATGTCATTTTTTTCTGCCAGATTTTGATGACTTTTTGGGATCCTTGGAAAGATCCCACCGCTCCCCAACAGTTTCATTTCAGATTCTCTTCTCTAGTTGAAAAAACGAATAATGTGAGTAAAGTAATGATTCTGTTTTTAATCCCACCCACACCACACACAGAAACCAAAACTTTATTTACCCCAACTTGTGAAGACCAGTAAAGCATCACTTTCTTTATTTATTGCAGAACGGCCCCTGCAGGGATAATTTGGTGGAAAAAGGTACCAACATTTTTATAGTTCCTTGGTTGGCGGGAAAACATCCCTATCTGAACGCTGGTGTGTTTCGCCCTGCACAAGAAAACATCCCTATCTGTCTTGGGGTACCATGCTTGTTCCAACCCAATGAAGGGTAATTATATACTGCACGAGTGGTCGCACAGGTGACGGGCCGTTCCACTTGAGAACTTCTCTTAATAGATTGCAATGTAACTTCTTTTTTCCGCCTCCTCCCTTGACCAATTAACCATTAAACAAAAAACTTTTGCGTCCTCGTTAATTTAGTTTGTTATTAACTAAAATTTTGTAATATATATTTTTTCAATATCGACAGATGTCCTAAATTCAAATATCACTCTCCATTAATAAATATAAAAATAATTAATTGAAGCTTGGGGCTATACAGATAGAGTCAAAATATAGAGTAACCGGGTAGACTTTCCCCACCTATGATTCCCTTGGGGCTTGGGGTTAAAACCTAGAGTATCCCAACAAATTTTGACCAAACAATTTATTATAATTTTGAAAACTGGTATTAGCTTTCTTTAACAGCAAGCAACCTTCCTCATTTCCTTTTACTTGGACTCTGGTTCATTTCATATTAATTTATTTTTTATATAAAATATTATTAGTCATTATATCAGCAGCATGTTTTAAATCCAAACTAGTTCAATAATATTATTATACCCTGATGTATTTTTTCTTCCGTTTCCTAGTGCACATCCTTTTCTTTAATAACAAGCGGGGCCGATTTGATTCATCGTTATTCAAAGACATCTTGTTTCACGCCATGAACATATAAACAAATCCACATATATATATATATATATATATTCAAGATTGACTCCTAATTAATTGAGTGACTATGTTCCATACCCTATGTCCTGGGATGACATTTAATTTAATGGAGCCCTAATTCAATTTGGTCTTACTCGATCAGTCAGTCTCTATGCAATATAACAAAAGGCTACCTATTACTTGTAGCTTTCCTAATCTATATGGTCCTAATCAATTTGTCAAATTTGTAACTGCTTTAAAGCTATACAGTGGATGTATGTTCTGTGATGCGGAGCTGGATGAATTGTACGGTCGCTCGGTCACATTATATCAATAGTCAGATTTAATAGACGTACGCGTAATCGACTGATGCTAATAAATTGATGACTCAAACTGCCAGACAATCCTTTAAGACAAAGGGGCAGTCTGGTAAGGTAGGGGAAGAACAGTCAGCTTTTGTATTTGATAGGGTAAGGGAAGAACAGTCTCTTTTGTATTTGATATATTGGACGTAGGTACAGCTGTCTCAAAGTTTAAAGGGAAGTTAATGGAGATTAGGAAATAACTAGTTTAAAGAAGCTGGTGCATGGGGTGGTTGGTCTTGTCACACTTTTACAAAACTTTTGTACATAACAATTAAATGGATTAACATTATCATGTTCCAAATCCATTGGTGTCCAGTCACTTTCACTGATTAAGGTTTGATAAAGAATTTGAATTAGTGATTAGTAATAGTTACTAAAACTACAAAATCAAAAACACATAAGATATTGATTAAACTCTTATACATAAAATTATCCGTAAATCATACATATCATATAAACTTGAAGAATTTTGTTTTCGTGAGGATTTGAATTTAATCACGTCTTATATTCATCATTTTAACATTGAACCACTCTTTGTAAACAAGTTCATTTGACTTGTTTTGCTTCTTTGCAGGTTTTTTGTGTTTCCAATATTAGGAAGAAAAATACCATTAAATTAAAAGTTAATTGAAATACCAAGAGAAAAAAACTTGTGTGGCATGAGAAATAGAAGCTATAGGTTTCAACTTTCATAATTGAGAAGTATTACTTTCCATGGCATATACTTGAGAATAACAAGCCGAAAGCATACAAATTCTTGTGCATCTACTAAAACATAATTTTTTTAATGATTTTTTAAATTTATGATTTCGCTATTTAATTCATTTTTTTATTAATAATAATAATTAATTAATGCATTTACTAATACCCATGCATTTTGGCGTGTATTAACACTAAATAACAGAAATGATGATCTCTTAGCATCAATTAAATATTACATTTTGAAACTTTTTCCAGGCAAGTCATGTCTTCCATCTTGACTAATATTTTGTTTGGTTAATCTTTGCACAAGGCCTAAAAATACTACTTTATGATACTACGCCTGCAAGGTCTTAAATATTGTTGCAAGCGCCGTTATAATTACAGAGAAATCTAACATTAACAAAGGCCAAAGGCCATTACAATTACGGAGAAATTTAACATCAATATTAAGACAATCTGGTACACATGCGCATTCACTAATGATCAATCCAAATGATTTATTAAGTGAATTTTTATTTGAATGCATTAATTCATATTAAGCGATTGACTATAATATATATTACTGTGTAATAAATTACATGATAGACTAATAATTGGTAAAATATTTCAGACATGAGAATTAATGGTTGTGAGAAAGGCCGGCCAGAAGCAAGTGGACAATCGAGAAGGAGCTGTGTTTGAGCTAGCCGTAGACCCATTCCCTTACCCCACCGGAGCGCAACCAAATGACCCATTGCCGCTCCCTGTTGTCTTTAGTCTCATGCCACTTTGCTAAAGCTAAAGTCCAAAACTCTAATCAAATATTTATAATTTATACCCTTTTTATTCTGGCTTTTAACTTTTATTTTCAGTAAAAAAAAGTCTAAAACAAAGCATAAACGGCTATAAAGCTTATGCAATATTTTGAAGGGAATTGAGGCTCCACTCTAAAATTAGTTGGTAATGAGTGAGTAGTTTAACTGTTTATAAGTAGTTATTAGGTTTCTCAACTTTCTAATACGAGATATTTATTCACATTCTCACATCTCACATCTCACACGCCTCCGTACGTGTGACAAATTTTCAAGTCTAACACGTGAGCAAAACATATTGAGTGACATAGAGCACGTGTATCCCTTAAGTTTCACATGTGGGCAAACCTGCTCTGATACCACGAAAGAAGCTGAGGTTTCACCTCAAGACCAATTGGTAACGAAGGAAATAATCCAACTCTTTATAAGTCATTGCTAGGTTAACTTTCCAACGTGAGACGTTTCTTCACACATTTGCCATGTACTGTTTAGCTTATAGAAACCCCTTTTACCCACATTAACAAATTAAAATATCAAATTAGTGGTAAAATGAAGACGCATGTTATCTTTTAATTAAAATATTATGTGTGCTAAACATTTGACATCAAGACAATCCTACAAATTGTTTTCTTCATTTAACCCTTTGTTGCCCTTCTATAAGAAGTAATTATCCCATGCAGGGATTAACCATCATTCCTCCCAACCCAAGTCCCACAACCCCCACACCCACAAAAACAGGACAAAGCACTGCCTTTGAAGTTTGAACCAATATAAAGAAACAGACATCCCTTGACCCTGCCTCTTAAATTGGGAGAGAAAGATAAGAGACTTTGGCTCCCTTTGCGTTTGTTTCACTTCAGCTGCTGGAGATTGTTTCTGTGTTGAGCAACTTTGCTTGCTCTGCATATGAAACAGGGCTTTCCCTGTTGAAAAGTTTATAGCAATGAAATACATTAGGACCAACAGCTTGAAACGGCTATTCTCACTCAAATGGAGAAGTTAGAAGAAGCCACAAGCCTAAATGGTTCTAAAGGGGAAGAAAACAATGGAAGCTTCAAGAATGTTGAAGAAGCTGAGCTTTCTCCCAAACCCACCTGGAAATGCTTTTCCTATGAAGAAATTTCTGATGCCACCAATGGTTTCAGCTCAGGTTTGTTTGCTTCCCAGATGAGTTTAGAAACTGTTAGATATTTTTTTTTGGGCTTTTCTTTGGGTGATAGAAATTGATATTTTGTGATGTGGGTTTTGTCAGAAAATTTGGTTGGAAAAGGAGGCTATGCAGAGGTGTACAGAGGAATTCTAAAAGATGGTGAGGAAATTGCAGTGAAGAGGCTCACAAAAGCTGTCACTGATGAAAGGAAAGAGAAGGAGTTCTTGAATGAGATTGGGACCATTGGCCATGTGTGCCATCCAAATGTCTTGTCACTTGTGGGTTGTTGCATTGACAATGGGCTTTATCTCATCTTCCATTTCTCCTCTAAAGGCTCTGTTGCTTCTCTTCTCCATGGTAAACATGCAACAATGATTTCTGGAAAATACCCATCTTGTTTTACTTAATTGTTTGTTGGGTGGTTTCTGGTTTGTTTTTCATTTTTGGAATAATTTTTCTTATGACGGTTCTTGAAATCCTTGTTTAGATGAGGATTTACCACCCATGGATTGGAAAACAAGGTACAAGATATCTATTGGGACAGCTAGAGGCCTCCATTACTTGCACAAGGGCTGCCAGAGAAGGATAATTCACAGGGACATTAAGTCTACAAATATTTATTGACTCCAGATTTTGAGCCACAGGTACTCATTTAGAATCATGGTTTCTTTCTGGTGCCTTTTCTTGATCAAGAACAATGTTGATGTGAAATTTTGTGAAGTGGGTTTCAAAATGCATTCAATTTGATGTTGTTTTAATGTTTGAAATACCACAGATATCTGATTTTGGACTTGCAAAGTGGCTTCCATCTCAATGGACTCATCATTCAATTGCTCCAATTGAAGGGACATTTGGGTACTCAAATCTTACAAGCTTTCATCAACAAAATCAATGATTTGAATCCATCAATGTCAAAATGATTGCTGATTTTATATATGTATATATTGTGCAGGCACTTAGCACCTGAGTACTATCTGCATGGAATTGTGGATGAAAAAACAGATGTGTTTGCTTTCGGGGTTATTTTACTAGAGCTCATTTCAGGCAGAAAACCAGTGGATGGCTCTCACCAAAGCTTACATAGCTGGGTAACAATAGCAACCTTCTACAGAGCTTATTATATTGATTCAGTCTATTTCAAGTCACCCCCATATGCCTCAAGGATTTTATTAATTATTATGCAATTTCTTATGGTTCTAATGAAGTTTAAATCTGACTTTAACAGGCAAAACCAATATTAAACCAAGGAGAAATTGAAAAGCTAGTAGATCCAAGGCTTAGAGGGGCCTATGATGTTACAGAGCTGAAAAGACTTGCCTTTGCAGGATCTCTCTGCATTAGAGCATCTCCAACATGGCGCCCTACCATGACCGAGGTAGCTATTAATTTTAATTATTAAGTGCGTGCTTTGCTTTGCCTTAACAACAACATATTAGATATTAATAAAGCTTATCATACATTGACTAATTGAACAAACGCCAATGTCACACATTTGCAACTGTATAGGAAACTCATAATTAAAAGCCCACAAATCTTTCTAAATAAACTGCGTGTAACCGAGTAATCAGATCTTCATAGATATCTGTGTTTCCATTGTCATATTGATGAATCCAAATTCCAATAGTAAAATTTGGTTGACTGGCCAACTAACACAGCTAATATGCATTAAAATCCAATGTCTTTATATATATATACACAATGTACAGAAATTCTACTATTTGAATGTCACGGACGTAATGTATTTCTTATTATATTTTCTGCTTTTCTTCATGTTTACAATGACATCCGCACATAATAATAACGTACGGACATTCGGATAAGAGAATAACTATATACATATATTTATATAATTATATATACACACACCATCTTTAATAGTCATCTTCTGGTTTCAAAAATGGTACGTGGTGGTTTGTCTGTAATGACTTTATGCATCAATTTTCACCAGTTAATACCAAAAAGATGAAACTTAGATTTAGTTTTTCTTTTTGGTAGTTGGTGGCAGGGCATTTGGGTTTTTTCACGCAATTCTGATTGCCCAACAAATGGTTCCATTCCACCTAACCTAAATATATATATATATATATATATATGTGCTAAATTGTAGAATATCTATAATAAGGGATTAATGCACCTGATTAAGAAAGATTAAAGCTATGATCACCAAAAGGATTGTGAGAGTGGGTCCTAATTTGACTAATTATTGTAAAACCGTGTCAATTTCAGCAGTCATTTTCATTTTCATGTTGAATACATAAACATATATATTAATGAATTAAACATGGCATCAAATCAAGACTAATCAGTGAGCTTTGTGGGGCTTAATTTAGTTGTGATAATTTCCATATATAGGAAATTTTAATTGGGTTCCTCTCCTAATAGTTTGAATATAAATGTATAGTCCAAAATCAGTCCAATTAGTAAATTTAGCAGCTGAATTTGCTGTCAACAAAGTAACAATCTTGTGACACAAGGAAGGAAGTGTCTCTGTCTACAAATGAATGTGTCATCAACTTTAGGAGAAGAACTTGTATGTCATGAGAGTATTAGCTTCTCCTTCTCCTCTGCAATATATATATACGTCAAATTGACATAAATAGTAACTTAATTTGCAGGTATTGGAGGTCATGGGCTCAGAAGGGGACATAGATAAAGAGAGATGGAAGATGCCAGAGGAGGAAGAAGAGCAAGATGAGTTTTGGGGTTTTGAGGATCTAGAATATGAATGCAATAACAGTTCCTTCTCAATTTCTCCACATGGTTCCATTTCAACAGGAAGTTGTTGATTAAATTAGCATCGACGTGTACATATAGATTTACAGATGTTTGTTGTATATATAAAGCAAGCATGGAGACAGAGAGAGCTGTTGTTAGCAAGGCCACTTCACGTGATGAGATTGTTATAAAACTTGTAGTGATTTGACTCCACAGCGCTGGACATCACTTCCCAACACTTTTTTCATTTACTTTTTTTTCAAATATCTTTCATGCTTTTGCTAGATTGAGAAAATTGAGACTGAAAAAGGGACTGATATGGTGGGATATGTTTAATTTTATGCATTTCAGTCACCATTAATTTTGATTTTTTATTACTAAATTTTTGGTGTTGGTGATTTTTTATTCATTTAAATACAAGCGATAATCTAAACTAGAAGAAATTCTCACATACACTGTCAAAGTGTTATAACGGTTCGAACTTGAGACCACAAATTTACTGGGTTAGATCTCGTTGAAGTGTTGGTGATATTTTAAATATAAATGAAAGTTGCCGACTTGGGAGAAGTAACATGCAAGACAAACAATGACATTTGACATGCATAAAGAAAAGGTATAAAGAAATCAGGCAATGACACATATCATGCATGAATTGTCATATAATACAGAAAAACGAACTCATTATATGATAAGGAAAAAAATAATAACTTGGGATAAGATGTACGTATGTCATAATAGTTTTAGGTAGTGGGATATAAATATCAGAAATTGTTCTAACATGAAAAAGGGTTCTTACATCATCCCACATGTTGTACTTTTATTTTTATTTTTATGAAGAACGTGTTGTACTTCAAGTGGATATTATTGGCCTACTAAAACAGGCGAGAAGGCTGAGATTAGTAAATACTTTATAATTCACAATTATACTAATTACTAATAGTTGACAAGTATTAAAAAAAGAGTGAAACGACATTATTTTTGTGTAATTTTCAACATTGAGTGAAACGGTTATTATATATCAATCTACAATATTTGATACGATATTTCGTCGGTATCGTATTGATATTTAGTAATAATCTGTATAATACAACAGGAGTGAGACAAGGAGTGCTTTCATGAGAGCAGCTGGCAAAGAGTAAGTCTTCCTTATTGTCATATAATATAGACAATATTATTGAGAGCTGAAATGATCGTAAGTATTTAAGAAACACAAGGAATTATAATTTCCGTTGTATTTTTTCCCTGGTTTTTTGTGATTATTCAGTAATTATTTATATTGGATTATATCAATAATTAATCTGCTTGCTGTCATGACAGAAGGCATGTATGGTTCGAGCCCTGCCCAAAAGGTCCAGTAAAGCTGTCACTGATGGAACCCAAGGAAGGCAATTTTGTTTTGTTTTGTTTTTCTCATAATTTTGTATGCCAGCAACTCATCTTTTAAATAATAGTGTTGCTACATTATTTTCATGCAGCTCCACTGCCGACGTCAATCATTGAATGACACTTTCTAATGATTAAAATTAATTGATGCTTGATTATTTTTGGTCACACTAATTTTCTCATGAAGTGTAGTATGGTAAGTATGGTCGCATGATATAACTTGTTCCCATGTTAGAGCATCTTCAATCGATGTGTCAAAAATGCTATATAGATATTAACGGCTATAAATAACATCTCACATTACTCCAACTGATGTGTCAAAGCTGATGTGGAATGAAAGCTGGATGTTGAGATGTTATTTTTGACATTCCAAAAGCAAGATGTCAAATGAATATTTTATTATTTTTAAAGATAGTTGGTTGTTACTTTCATTTATTATTTTCCTTTATATATATATATATTTTTATCTTAAATGATTTGACTGTTACAATAATTATTTATTTGACATATCGGGTGGAGTGTAAAACTGTGTAAATGTCAAATTGCCACATCAGCCATCAAATTTAAATTTGATGTTTAGTATTTGACATCTTCCTTGAAGATGCTCTTACAACACGTTTATAAATTATACTGTATGACCATACTTTAATACTATTCTATAATTTCTCGAGGCGATCTTGGAGTTGATCATTAAAAATGCTGAAAATAATAACAATAATAATTTTAAATTAAGAATCGACTTTCAATTGCATTATTATTAAATAATATATATATAGCCAAAAGTCTTCCTTTATTATTTCCTTTCATGTTTTGGATATGTATGTGTCAATGTAAGCTAATCATAGGCAACCAGGTGACAAAAGTATCCTACGAAAAATAGAATTGGATTAATATATTGAACAGGTGCCCAGGAGCAGTTATATCCATATATATTAGAAAAACATAGTGATTAGAGACAGAGATAATGTATGTATATGCATTGGAATGAATTAATTTCAAAGGAATTTAAGAAAGCTAGCTATTTCGAAATAAATAACAAATAATAAAGTATGGCTTTACATGCAAACAGAGTGGCAGTTGATATTAAAAAACAGAAAGGTGGCAGAAAATGGACGGTGCATGTATGCTCAGAATACCATTATTTTGAGGCCACATATCATGTGCAGTGTGTTAGGTGAACAGTAACCATCCATGGCCGCAGCCACAGAGAGAGAGAGAGAGAGAGAGAGAGAGAGAGAGAGAGAGAGAATCTGTATAGGATTAGTGGGTTGAAGGGTTGATCATATAATATTTTTGTTTTATAAAAATGTTACTTGAAGTTGTGATTAGTGGGTTGAAAGTTGGTTAACTTAAAAAGACTTGGGGAATAATAGGGTGGTGCAACGACAATAACTATAATGCCCTAATACAGGGGTGCCCTGGAGCTTTTAGGAGAAAACTATGGCGTACAAATTTAGAGTTGTTGATCAGTGCCCTAATTTAATTAAACTATTATTGGAGAGAGTTTTGGTGGCTTGACAAAGCTTGCTAATGACGTTTTTTTTTAATTAATACGTATTATTATTATATTAGTTAATATCCACTCTTATTAGCCTTATTAATTGTTTTTTTAAAGCATATTAGCGTAGTGATAGTTTAACAAACTTAAATGGGTTCACCAAATTGTCTTAGTTTTAATCTTAGATCGCTCCGTTATTATGATGGCAATTTGTGGTTTGTTTGTATTGGTCCTTTGTGGCTAGTGACTCATTTGATTGAATTATGAATGCAATCCTAGAATTTCTCAACAACAAAAAAAATTTCAATAAGGAGCCGATAGATAAGAGAAAGGGCTTGCTTGCTATCCAATATGTTCACGACCAACTTTCTATGTACATTGTATTTGACTGGCTAAATAGATTTATGGGAGCTATAGTATGGCATATATTCTCCTATGTAATATTTTATCTTGGTGGTAACTAATATTCTCTTATTAGACTCTATTTTACCAGATAAATGTTGATAAACTGTATATCTAAGCGTTCAGAAATCAACGTAATGATGATATAAATAACTTAATTTTACCAAGAGAAAGTTTCTCCTTGTATGAATTTTCACGTATGCATGAAGTTATCTGTAAGATTATGTTTCTATCTACAAAATAAACAATGTTTTAAAGTAGAACAGTGTGGAGGCATATAGCACTCTACGATTTTAAAACTACTAGTGAGACAAACCACTATTAGAATTTGGACATTGGTCTCAAATGCAACAAAAAGCACACTGTTTTGGTTCATATACCACATGCGCAACACCAAGCTATAGGGGGGTTACAGAAGTTGTCATTGCCATTGTTTTTCAACAGCATTCTGCTATGTGCATTCATATGATTTTATGAGTGGATCATAATGCATAAACAATGGAGAGTGATTAACTAGTACCGGGTACCAATGTACGGTACTTGGTATACTACGGATATTTTATCTACGTTTCCACATAACTATCAAGTACGAACAAAATATCGAATAAAAATCGACCATGTACCAAGTACTGTATAGCAGCACCCGATTTCAAACAATCTTTTCCCCAACAATGAATTGTGACTTCTTGCTTGCAGTCTACTAGAATAGATCCAACTTTCTACGGGCAATCCATGCTACATGAGAGATGCTAATTATGGTATAAAACACCAACTTAGCCAATTGACTTCAAAATACAATGAAGCTAGCCTTAGTATGATTCAGATAAAGGTTCAAAGTACTGTTCAATAAAGCACACAAAAGAATTTAAGATACAAACTCATCAAAATTTACAAAATTTTCTGTAGAAATATAAGATTACAAAATTGTGCTGTAATCGTCCACTTTAAATTACAAAATTTCTAAAGACAACGGAAATTCAATTGGATGTGAATTCCGTGCTTCTCATACGGCCTTGTAATTCGGTCAACGATTCAAAATAACTCAAAATCATAACCCTGGCCGAGGCTACTAAATTTGCAAGTTCTAAGTTCCTCAGATTTGACTTGGTGTTAGCATCATTTATATCGCATTCAGTTTTGACTTCTGCCCCAAAGCCACCAAATCTATGTCACACCCCAGCATTATCTTTGTTGATCAACCAGGCATCTAAACCTTCTTCACACTTTCGCCTGATCTAGATTGCCAGTCGAGGGCAACAAACAGGTTATTCTACGGTGGCAGTCCTCTTTTCTAGCAGTGATTCCATAAATTCTGAACACAGTTTGGTGAGCGGCGGAAGATTATGCGATGACCCACTAAATAGGGTCTCCCAAGGCCTCTGTGATGGGGCAGATGGGGCCAAGAAGGCCTGATCTCTCTTTAAATCAAACCGCGGTAGCTCCCCATAGATAGATGCATATCCAAATTGCCCTGTTAAATGAAAAATTAAATTAACATCAAAATAAAACACTGTAATATGGGTACACACAGGTACAAACTCAAATATCATTCATCATTATGAGGTCCTCGAACACAACAGCTGCATTAGTTATAACTTCTTCAACTGGCTTAATTTCCCAAGCAACTCAAATTATGGTGCTAATTCTTCAGTTGGAAAGCATATATAGTATGTATGTAGTTCAACTGACATAAGACAGACCATTGAACCAATTCCTGTCACAAAAGCTTACGTATCGGCATATAATCAACTTTTTCTAACCTTTTCCCTTGAATATTTATGATACATATGTTAACGTATGTATGTATGCAAACTCTATCTGTACATGGGGACAAAAAGTTAACCCATGAATATACAGTAACTTTTCATTCCAAACTGAGCTTGAAAACTCATGGCGACTATAGGCATCTCACTTCCAACTAGAAAGTCTCCTTGAATATTTAGACCTAAGTCAATACAACATACACATTCATATTCTTCTTGAACACAGAGTATAGCTTTTTTTTTTTTTTTTTTTTTTTTTTTTTTTTTTTTTTTTATGCACCACAACAAAAGATCTAATTCAAGTCTCATTTTAATCTGACAAATTATATATACTATGCTATGTTAAATGGCACAGGACAAAATACAGTGATATGAAAAATTTACAAAAAGTTGGATACAGAATCATAAATAAAATAACATATACTACATTCGATGCATGTTAAAAAAAAAACAATTATACATCGATTCCTTGTTCAAGCGTCATGTTCATCTTTAATCAATCACACACAAAAATAACACAAAACTAATGCACAGTGAAGCTCTACCTGTTTCATCAAGGGCGACATGACTCTCCCGCTTGGTTAGACTAAGTTCATTTGTTTCATTGCCATATGGGTCAAAGATGATGTACTCATGGTCACCATTCATGTACACAAGTAAAGTTTGTGGTGGTTTCCCATCTAAAATATTATATTGGAAGGAATGCTGGTTCCCGTTCAGAAAAGCAAGACCCCCACCCTTAGCCTGAGATATAAGCACAGAGGATTAGAATACAATTCATTCTTTTCTAATACCATGAAGTGCAATTACAACACAGAAAAGCATCACGAATTCACGCCTGTAGAGTTCGGATTAAAGAAAATAATTGTGTAGATTTGTGTCCCTTGAAAGAGTTGGACCTTTCAAACAAAGTGACAGGAGAAAATGCAACCACACTTTTTATCAGAGAGGACCAACCTCCTGCCTAAAATAAATTAATAAACCAATAAATAAGGCACACAAATGTGCACAGACCAGAAATCAAGCAGTTGAGTTATTTTCTCTTGAATTCTAGGTTTTCCTCTCTTAGGTTTTTTCTTTCTGTTGGGTGGGGATTTATGGATTCATGCATCTGAAAACACATTTCAACATGCACGTCCATATCCATAACAGCCCTCAGATTCTGTATGGCACTGCTGTGGGGCCCAAATTATAGATTTATATCTTTGTTCATAGAAAAACAAATAAATCAGTTAAGTCTTAATGTTAATGAAGGTTAAAGGCAAAATAACACTGCATCATTTCTTATATTTTTTGTTAAATGGATTCTAAGTGTAAAAAGAAAATGGGGAAGCATATACCAGAATGGCTCTCAACAAAAGGCAGAGATTTTAAGCACAGCATACCTTTCTTACAGACCACATGGCCAATGGAACAGGATCTGTCGCATTGAATAATAAGATTACCCCATCTTTTCCTAAGAGAGAAGGTTCATTAGAGCCCATACAAGCAGATGATTTGGGAAGAAGGGCAAGAACTGCAAACGATGATGAATCTGGCGCACAGGTAACATCTGAAAAATGCACAAATAGCAGAATTTCAAATCAAAGTAGGATGCCAGTGACATGACTGTCATGATCAGTAAATAAAGGAACATTCAACTCAATGCTAGTGGAATAAAGAATGGGACACAATGTTGTCAGCGTCATTCTGAGCTCTTTGGGAGTTATAAACATAAGCCTAGCTGGTTGAACCATTATAAAGTTCATGTGATTAGGAAAACCTCAAGGAAAAGAAATAAAAACACACGAGAGATGCAAACCTTCTATGTGAAGCTTGTACGACCAAGATTCAGATAGTTTTGACATGCTCCACACCGATAGCTGTGGTTTTGAACCTTGGGAGACAGACACGAGATACTCTGATTTCCCAGCAAAAGACAGGGTCACAATTGGCTGAAAAAAATGAAAACAGCTACATGAGAGGGTGAGAGAAGCAATTCATGAATACTGAATGCAGTCCGCTGAATGGTTTTTCTATATCTTCTAGCAACATTGTAGCTTGAACCAGCACAAAGCATAAACATGATGTGGTAAACATGATAACAAAGAGCATATTCTAAAGATACTCTCCATCACAGGCCTTTTAAGACCACCCTTGCAAAAATTTACTAAATAAATAAAGACAACCATGCTCAAATTGGAGCAGTAGGGAGGTCTGAAATTCTTCCATAAATGAAAGATCAAGTCCCAAATGAAAAGATCGGAAATAGACAGGCCATGACTGGTACTTTTTCATGCACTAATAAAATGATTCACACAAAATAATATATGTTTCTGAAAAAGAATAATCCAAAGACAATTGGGATCTGAAAAATTCACCATCTGTGCCTCTCCAATCACAGCCACAAGGGCATTGTTGTTAGGGTCCCATAGTGTAATTACAGTTTCGGCTGCAACAGCCAGAACAGAACCATCAGCAGAAAATGCAGCAGCTGTCATTGGCTTCTTCCTGCAAGGGAAATCATTGTTCATAATACTGAGAGTTTTCAAATAAGTTCATGTGTGATGAAGACAACCAAGAACCAAGAGTTTTGAATAGGAGGTTAATATATATGTGCCGAAAACATCTGATCTGTACATTATTCTATTTTCTTTTACCACTGTATTATATCCTCAGCCATTTTTTTGCATGAAGTATATCCACACATGAGGTGTCAACTTTTTTTCTAATAAGAAACAAAATTTCGTTGAAGGAAAATGAAACAGTTTAAAACAGATGACAAGGTGTACACTGGTCTATATGACCTGAATCCTGGCAAGTAATCTCTAAGAAATAAAAAGACACAAAGAACAGGACTCTAAGACACCTACAGCATCAAAAGCTTTATTGAACAAAGGCCCAAGACCAAGAAATCCACACCGCAAAATTCACATAGCTTCTATGACTAACCAATATTCAGTTACAACATCAACATTGAGATCTGAGCAACAGCCAAAATAAATTTTGTTCATTAAACACATAATAGAATTTTAATAATTCATTCATAACTTTAGACTATTCATGAATTAATCATGTCTTAATAGTTAGTAAATTTAAAAAAAAAAACGAGTAAATGTAGGATATTCAGACTGCCTCGACAAGAAAGTTTTGTCTTCCAAGATAAAGGGGGGACATACTTGTATGAACCTACAGCGTGACACATCCAACCAGAATGCTGCAGTGCCTCATGTTTCTGCTGAATCTCATCACTGCAAACCCAAATCTGAAACCGTGAAATACATTTGTAAATTTCAAAAAGAAACAGAATCCTCAACAATAAATATACAAATCATTCAAAATTACCTTGAAATCCCCACCATAAGATGAACTGACAACCATATGACGGGTAGGATGGAAAGCCAGAGAAGAAATTCCAGCATCCCTATACAATAAATGAATATTCAGCTTCACAACTTTGTAGCATATAAGAGATTGTAAATTAAGAAGATACAAATTTTCCTTGTGCTTAATAAGTTTAGTAGGAATTGACAGTCTATCATAAGCAGGGCACTCAGTGAATATCACAACTGAAGAAAAATATCAAATTCTGCCAACTACACTTTTCTAGGTAGAATCAGTCAGGTCCAAACCTGTGAGGTTCGTAAACAATGGTGGACATGGTGAAATTTTTGTCCTGTGATCCTGATGCCCAAAACTTAAGACAAACAAGACCACCTAATCCCTCCTCAGGCAGCTTAACTTCAACAGTGCTCATTATAGAGCCATCTCCAGATAGAGACACCAAAGTCACTATTACCTGTGACCACAATATCCCAAGATATCATCAAATTAGTGATAAGATGTTTTAGTAGAATGTAAATAAATGAGATGGTGCTTTCAAGCTATAAAGTAAAATGAGCAACTTACTCTGATTTCATCACCTGGTTGATGGTTTCTCTCACAGACTTGAACCTGCGAAATGCCCAATCCAAAATAACTTAAGTCACATATAATCACTTATAAACAACAGAGCAATCTCTCTCTCTCTCTCTCTCTCTCTCTCTCTCTCTGTATATACATTATATATATACACATACATATACTTTATTTATGGAAATAAATTTGATGCACATGAAAAGGAGAAGGAGCAAGTACATGATGCATCCAACTGGAAGATCCTCTAGTGGCCCAAAACTAACAACAACAAAGCAATATCTACCTTTTTAATTTACAAGACTAAAACAACACAGACTCACCAAAAGTATATTTATTCAATTGAGAAAATATATTATGTCGAGAAATATTTCAATTTAAAACCATTTTTCTCTTCCCAACATGTACATACAACCACAACCACAACAACAAACATATTTATCAACACAATAATTTCACATAGCTAGCAGCTTTGGCTAGTACTTGCACCTAGGAATTTATGTTGTGGGTATTTATTTACCAATCAACAAACTCCCTTACAAGGACAATTAAAAAACCCAGAAAGCAATAAAAAGTTCTCTGTAGCAAATTCAACAATTATCCATTGAAACATTAAATAAACAACAAAACATCTTCACCTCAGAAACTTCACGGTCATCAAATAAGCTGTAGAATTGGATTCGATAATTCTCTGTACGCAAGGCAACCAACCCAGCAGTGTGATCAAAGGCAAACCTGTTGCATATTCCTTCATATATCTCTGGAACTGAATAAGGAAGCTGAAAAGTAAACAGTTCTAATTAGAAGCTTTGACATTAGTTTATTTCTCACATAAATATGCTGGAACTAACTTCACAGGCAGATTCACAAAAGGTGAATGAATCCATCAAAACATTCAGCAGCCATCCTGGCACATTCATAAAAAAGGTAGCTTAAGCACCAGCTCACTCTCTCACACATGCACACATTAGCATTCAACCTGAATGCAGGGTTAGACATTTAAGGCTCATCTTAAGGCAAGGCAGTTATAGAATGTCTCAGCCCACTATTATTAAAAATTTCATCACGCACATAAATCCTGGTATATCCCTGAAAACATACAGCAGCAATGCTGGTAAATTCATACGAAATGTAGCTTAAGCACCAGCTCATTTAATCTCACATATGCACACATTAACATTCAAGCTGGAAGGCGAAGCCGTTCTAGAATGTCTCCATCCTATATTAAGTAGAAATTTCATCCTCCATATTCATCCCAGTCAAGGTATGGTGCAGACTTTTTGATGTCCTTTTTATCACACTTGCCTCACAAACAAAGGACCAGTTGACTCTAGCCTGCTCATCAATATACACCATACCTGTAGCCAGGTCCTAATGATGTGCACTGTCAACAGTGTACCCTACTAATCTGTGTTTCTTACGAAAACATAATGTTTTTACTAATAACTGCTACCTCAATCTACTAAACGTTTATAATAAGTCAATAACACACAATAGAATGGCCTTGAGAGACACAAACCAGAATTTCCAATTGAAACAAACCTTGATCCCTGAAATAGACTTCACGATTTCCATTAAGGGCATTTTTAGTATATGAATTTGATTATCTGCACAAGATATCTAAAAACCATATATCAGTGAAACCAGTAGAATTCATTAGTTCCTCACCACAGAGAATGCACAAATATGTTAATTGAAAATCTTCTTACAGAAAAAAGTGAAGGATCTGGAGAATCAGTCAAATATAGAAGCGGAGATCCAATTCTGGGCAAGAATTTCTTTTTCCCTGTGTCTAGCTGCCAGACCACAAGAACTCCTTCCACTCCGCCTGGATACCACAGAAGTGTCAATATATATAGGACACTTATAGGATACTTACAAATTAAGAAATTCAGACAAAGAAATGGGGGGTGGGGAGGGAGAGATACGATGAGGAAAGGGAAAGACATATTCCAGGTCCATTTTCACCTGCACTTGCTCAAAATCCACATACCTGAATATAAATAGGCTCCGTCAGAAGAGAAAGAAAGGACACTTATTCCAGCAGGATGCCAATGCCATGTGGTGCAAGAATCAGCATCATCATCTCCCCTAACTCCAGGTCTTTCTTCCTCATTATTCATTGATGTTCCATTTTCTAGTTTTCCACCATCAGAAAACGTACGATTACCAAACCCTCTCCAGGTTAGAATTCTCCCACTTACATCACCTGCGGCAACAATTGTCTTGGTCGGATGAAATGCAAGAACCGTCAAGTTTCTTGTATGATGCAATGTAATCTTCTTAGAGACTAAGTGTTTAGAATCTATAGCAGGGACCCTCCATATATGAATCTTCCGCTTGTTCCAGATGCCAAAGAATTTTCCCGAGGGACTGACAGTGATAACCTCTGGTTCTCGAGTCTACCAAATTGAGTAATAATATCAATATCAAATAGGGTATAAATACATCAGCAGACAATATATAATAATACATGATAACAGAAGGCTATCAACCAATACGAAAAAGGACTAAACACATAAAGTCATAGAGCTTTGTAATAAATATTATCATTGCACTTCCTTTTTGTTTCCTTCATATACGCAATAGAAAAAACCTAAAAGCAAATAATTTGTAGTAGATTTTTGCACCTCTGTGAAAACACCGCCACCCAACCGAGATTCAGTCAAATCACACTTCCGAATCTGCCCACGCAAAGCCTTTGGTGCATTTGCTTGCACTTGGGTATTCTCAACAGACAAGTAAGCAAAAACATGAACCGGCAACGCACTTTCTTGCATTCCTTTCTCCGGTTGGCCCAAAAAGGACGGAATAACCTGAAAATCAAAACCAAACAACGCTACCCATGAACATTCTCTCGGCTCCCAAACAGAAAATAAAAGAATAACAATAAATAAAAAAGCAACAAAGCTAAATAAATACCATAGAGAAAATGGGCATTTTAATATCAATGGTCTTCATCAACTCAGCGACTGCAAAGTCCCAATAGCGAAGGGTGCCGTCGAGGGAGGCAGTCCAGCAAAAGCTCAGAGCTTTGTTTCCGGGAACTACTATGACGGAGGTGACCAAGGCATTGTGAGCCTCCAAGGACGCTATCTAAATTAAACAAATAAAACCAAATATTATCATAACAGGGAGGGTATGGGAGCGTAAATTGAGGAGGAAGAGGAGGGTAGAACTGGAAACCTGTAAACCGGTGGAGGTGCTAAAGATGGAGACGACGGTGCCTGTGCAGACGAGGAGGCGCTTGGCGTCGGTGGAGAAGGCCGGAGGTGCTGACACGTAACTCTTGCCGCCAGCAATCATCTCTCTCTCTCTCTGTGTCTCTCTGTGCAACTGTTTGAGTTTGAGAATTCAGAGAGTTGAGCAGCCTCCCTTTTAGTGTTTTGGAGGGTTTTTGTTTTAGGGGTTTAAGACTTCGGCTACCGAGAGTTCTTCTACATTTTTTAACGAAGAAGCCGTCGAGGGTCCCTTCAAGCTTTCCTTTTTTTTTTCTTCTCACTTTAGGGCCCACGCTAAGGCCCAATTAACCACATAAGAGTGGGTTTTGCCCGATCACAATACTTTGAGAAATTTTCACCAAGCAGTTTTTACTCTTCCCATCAAAGAGAGAAAAATCAATGGAAGCTCGCCCGTTCCCTAAATTTATTGGCCCGATCACAATACTTTGAGAAATTTTCACCAAGCAGTTTTTACTCTTCCCATCAAAGAAAGAAAAATCAATGGAAGCTTGCCCGTTCCCTAAATTTATTGGCTTTGTGATATAATTAAAGGTTAGTGGGTCTTAGGTTCGAGGACTGGTACCGATCGGATCAACGTATTACCAGAAAAATCAATGTCGGGAAACACAAATGGGGAAATCATGAGAGCTAGGAAAATGGTCCATGAGGGGCAATTGCCCCTACTAGCTATTGGTGATTTATAGTTGGGAAAAAAATAAAACAGCAGAATATAACAGTTCGAAAAATGGAAAAAAGGGAAAATTTGAGTACAGAGTAGTTGATAGGTCCAAGTTAAAGGGAAATATTTTGGATGGATATGAAATTATGATCCAAAAAATTTCAACTTTGGCACGCCCAGATCATGTATGACATCTGAAAGTTCCAAAATACAAAAGTTTCAAAACAAAACCGAATTACATGGGAATGAATCAATGGAAGGAAAGAGTTGGCCAGTCTCTTATTTAAGCAGTTGTAACAACACATGCGAATATAGATTAAAGAATAACTTATATAAAAAAAAAAAAAGAAAAAAAAAAAAATAAAATATATATATGAACTGCATATAGTATATACTGATCATCAAATCACATCTCTCACCCCTCGATGAAATGATATTAAGAGGTAATGCTCTTCCATAAACACAATTGAAGAAGAAAATGGCATTTCATTGATTAGTTATCATATTTACAGTCACATACTTATATACAACCAAGTGATCCTTCAACTAGCCCAACAGAATTATTGCTCATCAATACCTAATCCTTTTAAGTATAACTATAAATACAACTGAAAATATATTTAAAACTATATCCGCAGTGCTCTTCTGTTATTATGTTTCCTTCCGATATCCTTCTAGTGAGCCGGCAGACTTGCTTCCTTCTGCTGCTGGCAGCTTCCCCTCAGAAATGCTACTGCATGTATGGTTTGCCTAGATGAAGGGAAATTGATTTTGTGCAAATATATCCTTCGACTCGTAGCATGTTCCACCCAATCTGGATGATTATGAAGGATATGTATCATTCAACTTTTTAATGGCAGGGAGTTGCCAAAGCCCAAAGGTGATTGCTAATTTCTGTGGCCTAGAAAAAAGAAACAGAACAAGAACAAGACATCTAATGAGACTCGCGGACTTTTAAAAAAAGAGTAAGTCTAGGAGTAGAGAGCATCAATGTTTAGAAATTAAGACAAGGGCATTTCTCTTTTGAAAGCTTCCACCATGTTTTTGCAGGATTTGATTGTTCATGGATTTTGGGATAGATTTTGACAACCAAATTCTGACTTGCAAGCTAAATAATTAAAAACAATGAGTAAAACAAGGATCATAAAACCTTGAAAGTACAATGTTATAAATTCAAGAGAGTTGGTAGATAAATGAAAATTGAATGATGAGCAAATACATACCTAGGCTCTGGTAAATCATTGATTCGATGTTCTGGAAAAGGGAAAGGCAAGCGCTTCAATATGAGCATCATTGTCCTCTTCATCTTGGCCTTCAGCCGCCTCACAAAATTCACCATTTTCTCTCTGTATTTCATATTGAACCCTAAAACCTAATTGGTAATCAGACGAATAGAAAGGACTGGTTTGGTTACATGATACACTGTCTCAGAGTCTTTATCAGGTGATCTTTATAGATGAGAAATTTAGGGTTCAAAGGACCCTCAAACAAGAGACAAATAGAAGGGAGAGATTTTTTAGAGCACTGTACATTCAAGGAAATCTTCATTCTCAGAAGGCAGGCCCAATTCCTGATGGCTGGAAGTTGAAGAGTGAAGTCCAAAAGGACGGATCTAAAACCTCGTGCTACTGGTATCCAGCAACTGGTCAGCACTTTTTCACTTATGAACCTGATATTAGAAGCAGTGACCTGATAAATAAACACATATTAAAACGTTAGAATATTCTGAAAATGAAATTAGTGATATAAACCTAGCTACAAAAATCAGAGGTGTAAACACTGAAACTGAAAATATTCTCTAGCAACCAGAGTATTAAAAGTACTTCAAGGATTTAAAGCTGACATTAATTATATGAAATCTAGAGCTCAAGTTTGATACTGAGCTCGAACCCTCAGAGTTATTGAGTTAGAAAATTAAGATTTATTTCATCACAACCTGGTCTTTAATTGAACTAAACCTTTATATTTCCAAATAAAACCAATTTGATATCACTTGTATTCAAAATATTCGATATAAATACAAAAGAATAATTTTCTTTTTGTAGAAAGAAAGAAATTAAATTATATATATATATATATATATAAAAGCCTACCAATAAAAAGTTTACATTTTGGAAGCAGAAAATCAAGAAATAAATTAAAAATAATTGGGTCTATTCAAGATCGACCCAAGCAAGATGTACCCCAAGAAAGATAACTTTTTAGCATATTAAAAGCATCAGGACACTACAAAAAATAGACCCAATTGGGACTGTTTTTCGGAATCAGATATGGGCAGTCCAATTAACCACAGTTGGCATCAGCATTAGATTTTTCTTCTCCGAATCCTAAGAAAGCTTCTGTGCTCAGAGGCTAAGGTTTCATAAAACAGAAACAGAATTTCAACGATACATATGATAATAAATAATGATAAGTTGGAACCATGCTAAAAAAAAAGGGTACAACTAAAAATGATCATGAAGCCTAAAGAGGGTAAATTTACTGAGGTATACCTCTCTGGTAAATCAAGGATTCGATGTTTTCCAACCCTAGCTAGGTCAGGCTCAGTAACGGCTCCATCATCCTCTTCATCTTGGCCTTCACATGCCTCACAAACTTTTACCATTTGCTCTCCCTATTTCTGTCTCAGTGGAACCCTAAAATTTATTCAGTAATGAGAGGACCAAAGAGGAGAGGAGAAGTTTGTGCACAGATCTCAGTCTCAATATGGTCAGTTTTATAGATGAAAAGGAGGGGTGTAAAAAATTTGGCTCATTTGAAATCAGTGGTATTAGGGTTCTGAAATCAGATATGGGATGTTATCTGCAGGTTTGGTAAGTAATGTTGTTACCTTAAAAAGAATAAAGAGAGGTTGCCAGGTGCAGTGTATGCTTCATTTCAAATTGGCAAGTAAATCTGTAAAATCTGGAAATCAAATTTCAGGCAGCGGTAAGTAAATTCTGCAAAAAATGATGTTATAAACATACTCTTGTTCCTGTAATCTAGTTTTTGGACATTAGAGCATCTCCAATGGGCTCTCTAAATGATATCAATCCATGTAAGGAAGATATTATGGATGACTGGTTACGGGAAGGATTGAAGTTTTTTCTTTTTTGGGTTTCCAATACCTGATAAAAAAATATTGACATCAATTCATGAAACAGCCATAAAATCACATGATAGATTTCAAAGCAAGTTCCACAGAGGCATTTGAATGGGAAGACATGCACCCACAAGTCATTCTAATGGCCATACCAGTTAACGAGCAGCAACCATATACTAACACCTGCAAGGCATTCCAATACGCATATATTATATATACCAACACCAAAAACCATTCGGTTAGCGAAATTCCACTTTATATATTGGAAGGAACATCCAAGCACTTTCATAAATGTATAAGCATATTGCATCTCATCCTTGTTCGTACTTGGTTTTGGACAACTTACATTACCAATTGTTTGCAAAACAAACCCAATGCATAAACTCAACTTTTGCCATGCAGCCTCCTCCAACTAAAATGAAAACCAATCATCCAGTAAAAATGAAGGTTAAAGTTCTCAAATAGTTCGGTGTACATAAAGATCATACAGATGATGAGTAATTTAGTAGTGATCAATTCCATGATGCGATATTTTCTTGTACCAAACAGAGCTCTAAAACTTAAGAGTTCCATAAAAAGTACGTAGGATTTTCTCAGAGGGAAAAAACAGTTCCCCTGTTGATACTCTTCACCCAAGTTCTCTGAGTTGCAAGAGGTCCAAAACGTATACAGTTCCAAAAATAATTCTGTGCTAAACCTATGATCATAACTGTCACCATCAAGAACCATAACGAGAATAATTGCTCAACAAATTGCACCTAATTGACAATAAACCATAATAATCACATTGGGAAGAGACTACTTCTCCAACTTAATTTGTATAAAATACCATCACGAGATCAATAAATCAATCAATTATCCAAAGCTTAATGTATCTCTACACGAGACTTCCACATAGTACTCGACACACAAGATGGCTAGTGACACAAATACACATGCTTTGTGAAGCAGATTCAGATATATAACTGATATTGATCAATACCTTAAGGGGCAAAATTAAATACCCCTTCGTGCATGCAGTTATGAAAAGAAAACTACAATTCAGGCTTATATGAACATAATTGATCCGTTTTCCATGCGCAGGAGGTACATTAGAACGCTGCAACAAAAAAGGTATTTTAATTACAACAGCCACTGAACATTGTTAGATCCATTTTCTGTTGATACTAAAACAAGACTACTGCCAAAAACACACAAGACTGTTGCCAAGCCTATCTCATAAAGAATAAAAGCAGCGAAGAAACACCAAACCCTAGTGACTTATCATTCAACAAAAAACAGACTTTGGTACAAAGCCTAAGGTACCTATTCTTAGAGGCACGCGGTATGCACCATGCCTAAATTGGCACTAAGCTTTAAATTTGTCTCTTTTTTTAAAAGAATTTCACGCTTTGAAAGCAAATAGGGATTGGAAGTGGACCGAAAGCTGGAGAGAGTCCACTGGTTCAGATTAAGACAATAATTCGTAGCTGCCATAATTCCAAATACTTTGGATGAATACACACCAAAAAGAGTAAAGCTGGTGTACTATACTTACAAGGAAGGAGGCTTTCTATGTATGCGTTAAGTCCGCCGTACACGTGTTGAAACAGATCTTCATTCATCAAATTCGTCCCAAGTTTGGACTGTTCTGAAAGTAAGGATAACTGGCAAATGGTACACACAGATCTTATGAGAGGGAAAATGCACTGTGATTGTTGCAGGGGAAAAAAAAAGGAAGAGAAAGAATCAACAATCTGCATGAAGAAGAAAGGCCTTCATTGATTTATTATCAAATTTACAATCACATAATTATATAAACCAAAAGAGAGCCTTTAAGAAGCTCAACAGATTTATATCAAGTCAATAACGAATCCTTTTAACCAAAGTATAACTACAATATATTGGATCTTGTTTACAACTTCATCAGCAATGCCCTCCAGTTGAGATGTTTGCTTCTCTTCAAGTGAGTTGGCAGGCTTAGCCTGAGTTAGGAAATGTGAATGAGTGCAAATGGATGGCAGGGAGACATGAACGCTACCATACTAAGCCCATGACAATAGCCACAGACAAAAATGGGAATACATGCATTTAGGATTTGCATATACGAAGGGGACTTGATTTGCTGCGAGATATATATCATAGGACTCCAACCATGTTCTACCTAAAATTAAGGGTACGGTTCTACACGACCCGTTAGCAGGCCATTAAGGTATCTGGCTTCACAGCTTCTTCTCCTAGCTCTGCTTATCATCAGCTCCTGCAATCAATATGACTGAAATTGAATTAAAATACAAAATACTCTATATACCGAAACATGACATGTAGTCCAAAGATCTAGAGCTGAATCTATATGATGACAGTAGTTGATAGGTCCAAGTTGGAATATTCTCCATTCCCCTGTTGATTCTTTTAAACCAGGGACAGAGTACGTACTATGGCTAAATTGACACTAAGCACGCTTATAAAGCAAGTAGGAAGCATTGGAAATGAACTTAGACTTCGAGAGATCATCCACTTGGTTCAGAGATTAAGGCACACAAATAAAAAGAAGCCATATATACTTACAAGGAAGGAGGCTTTCTGCGTATATTAAGTCCACAAGAGAAGGCTTTCTACAAGTCCACTAGAGAAAGTTTTTCAAACAAATCCTTGATCAAGTTCATCCCAAATTGGTCTATTCTGCGAGAAAGGAGAAAGGTGAATGTTAAATAAGGAAATCTTATAAGCATGTTCCCCCTCTTCAATTGTTGCAAAAAAGAAGATGTACAATGTGCATGAAGAAAAATGGCCTTTCATATCTATTATCAGATTTTATATACAACCAAGTGAGCCTTTAAGAGCTGAACAGATTTAGAGCTCATCAATAAGTAAACCTCTCGACTAACTATAAATACATGAATCATGTTTACAACTCTATCAACAATGCCCTCCTGCTAAGATTTTATATCTTCAAGTCAGCTGGCAGACTCCCTTCCTTCTTCTGCTCAAATAAGTAGCTAGCTTCCCCTCAGCCCGTATTATTAGGAAATGTGGGAACATGTGGATTTGGAGGCATCTTTCCTGTGTTTCAAGAACTGTCCCATTAATGCCTTGTTGCCTTTGAAAGTTTAGGGTTAGAAGGACCCTCAATCAGAGAGGAAGTAGAAAGGAGATATTTCTGAGAGCATTGTTGAAGGAAAGAATCATTCTCAAATATGGCAGATAAGCATTCGGAAGCCCCAATTCCTGATGGCTGGTTTCTGAAAATTCTTTGCTGAGATTGAAGGCTGTCTCCCAAAAATGGCTTTTGTTGATTCAAGACAACCACTTTTCCCAACATATGGACCAAGCCACCCTTTTCGACTCTTTTTTATCTGTATTTGCGAAAACAAATGAGATGTACTTCATATTAATATCTACGGCTGAATTTATATGAAACCTAGAACTTATAAAATTTATTTGTCATATGAACCATATATTCTCAAAGGGGATGTTAATTTTTCACAGTTTGAGTCGGAAAATTAAGATCAAATTCATCTCAACCTGAACCCTAATGAGCTAAAACATTTTGTAAGTTCAGGGGAATTGGTGGATAAATGAAAATAAGATAAGGAAATATACCTCTTCTGGAAGATCATCGATTCGATAATTTTGAACTCTAGCTAGGTCAGGCTTTCCAATACCAGCACCATCATCGTCTTCATCTTCGCATTCAGAAGCCTCACAAATTTTCACCACTCTCTCTCTCTCTCTCGGTTTTTTCTTTAAGACTTTTTATCACAAAACGTTTCTTAGGTTTGCAAAACTATCACGTTGCGTCCTTTGTGTTTTTTTTGTGTCATTTGTGGTCTTTAAGGTTAATACATGTGCTCACAAATAGTTTTGCCGCCAAGTTCCGTTTAAAAATCTGTTAAATTGATGACGTGACACACATATGGATCTCACATATCCAATGATATGATGCCACATGGATTAAATAAAAAATACATTTGAAACTTATAAAAATTTAAAAAAATTTAAAAGAAAAGAAAATATATTGGAAAAAAAATACACCAAAATCATAACATTGGATATGTGAGACCCATAGTTTCACTAAAACACCCAAAATGGAGGTTGAAATTATAAAAAAACCAAACACCCAAAACACTTTATAAACACACCCAAAACCCATCATTACACACACTCAAAACCCATTTATAAACACACCCAAAAAGTTGACTTTGGGGTTGATTTTGGGTGTGTTTCTATGTTTAAATAGTACTTGGGTTTTTTTATAAATACATGTCTAGGATTGGGTTTATTTATAAATTTGTATTTTTTTAATGGTTTATAATTTGAAATTATTTTTTAAAATGTACTTTTTATTTAATCCACGTGACATCATAACATTGGATATGTGAGACCCACATGTATGTCACATCATCAATTTAACAGATTTTTGGACGGAACTTGACGGCAAAGATTATTTGTGAGCACACGTATTAAACTTAAGGACCACAAATGATGGAAAAAAACATAAACGATGCAATATGATAATTTCGCAAACCTCAGGGATGTTTTGTGATAAAAAGCCTTTAATTTAAAAAATAGTATAGCCGGGCGGCTATACCCGCTTTTAAAACTGTTTTAGTATAGCCAAAAATAATATAGCCGACCTGTAGTACGGCCGCCCGGCTATACACGGTTATTTTTTATTTTATAAAATTTTTTTATAGCAGCGCAGCGATACTTGTTTTTTCCTAATTTTTTTAAAAAAATTATAAGATTAAGTAGCATAATATGGATTTCTCTTTTTTAAATTACTTTAATTAGAAGTTTAAAAGTATAGCCGCCCAGCGATACTCTATAAATATAATATTCTAATGATATAGCTGCGTGGCTATACTCCATAAATATAATATTTTAATTGTAGAGCCGCTCGGGCATACGCCTTGGATATAGTATTCTAATACCCCCAAAGAGAATATTTTAAAAGTATAGCCGCTTGGTGATACTCCAAAAATAGAATATTCCAAACGTATAGCCGCTCAGCTATACGCTAAAAATATAATATCTTTAAAATGGTGCCTTGGGGAATAATATAGAGTTTCATGTCATCAACTCTGCTAACTCGCCATCTATTTCAACTCATTCATTTTGTTTAATTCTTACACACAGCAATACAATGCATGCTTCAAGGTCTGAAATTGAGCAATGTTTGTATTTTTACTGCTTTAGTGCTGCCTGGGCTCCTATCATGTCTCCACTACATCAACTCAGAAAACTGATGGATGGGTCCGATATACTACTTATGTGTTAGGTAGATTATGTTATATTTACCTAGTAATTAGGTACATTATTTTATATTTACCTAGTATTTAGGTACATTATGTTATATTTACCTAGTATTTAGGTACATTATGTTATATTTACCTAGTAATTAGGTACATTATCTTATATTTACCCAATAATTAGATATATTATATAATATTTACTTAGTTGACAGGACCCGCCTCGAATTCCTCGGAACCCAAGACGAATCTTGTGGAATTCCCGACATCACCCCGATGTTGGGCCCACTTATGAAACTATATCCTCTTTTGCCAAAAAGGAATAAGGGCACAAGACTTTCTACCGAAATTTCAGCAGAATCTCCTTTGTAAATTGAACATTTCCCAAAAATTCCAACCTACATAAAACACATTTAATATTACCAACCGATAACATGCACAAGGTAATTTCATGCAATTCACAAAATCGGCCTCTGGCCTTCAAATAATCTGAAACCAAACTACCAACATGCGAGGTTTTAACCTCCTAACACAATCACAAATAGTTCTAAACTCTCCTCTGTTTCAAACAAGTTTCAAGACCAACGCCAAGGTAAGAACCAAACTCAATAAAACAACAAGAGTAAAGTTTAGCCTGCGGTTGCACCTAGGCACTACCTTAGGCTGCCTATGTACCCTTACTAAGGGATTAAGCCACTCGTAGTTCTTTCCACAGAAATCCCGGTTCCAATAGCATACAAACCATTACAGCCATACCAATTCATACATTCTAGAATTTACTTCATTCCCTTTTTAATTTAAATCACAACTCAACAAACCCAATCTTTTTCAAACCTCTTTCTAATAATCACATAATCTCCCCATGTGCCGGAACATCCAACGCCAGAAAATCCTACGCCATGTGCGACCTACCATCTCATATCAAATAATCTCCCCATACGCCGGAACATCCAACGCCACGTATGGGGTCTGTCAACATGCCGGAAAATCCTACGCCACGTGTGACCTCTCATCTCATATTACATATCACATAGTCTCCCCATATGCCGGAAAATCCAATGCTACGTATGGGGTCTGTCTCAACGCCGGAAAATCCTACGCCACGTGAGACCTCACAATCACAGGATGGTACTTACAGTGGAATCAAACGTCTTTATATCTTTAATATATAAATATATAAAATTTTCCCCAATAAATAATATACAAATTTATAAATAAACCCAATCCTAGACATGTATTTATAAAAAAACCCAAACACTATTTAAACATAGAAACACACCCAAAATCAACAATTGTATATTTTTTGGGTGTGTTTATAAATGAGTTTTGAGTGTGTGTAATGATGGGTTTTGGGTGTGTTTATAAAGTGTTTTGGGCGTTGGGTTTTTTTATAATTTCGGCCCCCATTTTGGGTGTTTTAGTGAAACTCCCTAAATAATAATACTTATTTCCGATTTCCCCTAGTTTAAAACAATGAACTAATATCCTAATCCCACATAATCAACATAATTCAACTAACAATCAAGACCTGTCTCTATGGTCATTTTAATCCTCCTGGGAGGGTGAAACTACCCCGGAAGAATCACGGTCAACCAAGGGTCAAACTACCCCAAACTTGGTCAAGTGGGCCCACGGGGCCCACGACCTCCAAATTCCGATCCGAAAGTTCCTATGGGTTCTACAAGGTTTAGGACACTAGTCCTGCAAGTTTGGTCCAGATCGGACGGTCGGATCACTCACGATCGCACGATCGGACGGTTACTGTAAACCTAGCCCTAGAGTTGGCATTTTCAGAGTATCCGAGACTCCGTTTTACGATCCGTCGAATCCTACACAATCCTAAGGATGTCCAGATTAACATATTATAAATTCAAGACTATCCAACGGTTCAAACCTATCGAACCCAGATAACGCACAATATGCGATATCCGTTCGAGACTCAAACGGTATCCAAATTGAAATCCGAGCACACCTACGCACTTGTGAGGCCCAGGAGATCACCTCGGGACACAATGCCCTTTTTCTACAGTGCCCATGCGCCGGCAGCGTGTGGGTGTCCAAAGCGATTACGCTTCGCCGTAAAATCTCAAAATCAAGGTTCAAGACTCCTACCCTAGGTATAACACCTTATTTGGATCCACTTTTATTCTTGGACCTACCCCAAAAAACTGACCGGAAGTGGCCGGAATCGCGATCTCAAAACCGGCCGAAATTCAATTCGAAAATCAGACAATGTAAACTCAAAATTAATGAAATCCTACCCAACCATCAGCAAGATTATGAAGAAAGGATGAATTTCCATACCTTGATCGCCAAAAATGGCTGCCGGAGGAGAGAGATCAAAGCCGGTGAAGTTTTGAGCAAAAATCGGCCTAAAAACCACATTTTACGGCCGCTGGAGCGGCGGCCGATGTCAGGGAAGGGCCGGGTCATGATGTTGGGGTTGAGCCGGTCCTTTTGGCACCTGTCCCGTCCGCAGCTGTGGCCGGTGTCCAGAGTTTCGAAGAGAGAGAGAGCTGCCGTTGCGAGGAGAGAGAGAGAGCACGCGAGAGAGAGAGAGAGAGAGATGAGGGCTTTTTTGACTTTTATCAACCCTTTTCGCAATATTTACGATTATGCCACTGAGGGTATTTTGATCGTATCTCTCTCGTCACAACTCCGATTCGAGCCCACTACGTGTCTATGAACTCATCTTTCCGTGCTCTATGCAATGGTATAGTCAAAATTCCCAAATTTCTTCCCGGTCAAAAAGTCAACTTTAAAACTTATAAAATATTATGGGGGCAAAATGGTCTTTTATCTAAAATAAGATAATATTTACCCATTTATTTAGGACCGGGTCGTTACGTAGTAGTCAGGTAAATATTTGTTGGAAAGATATCATCAATAATTCTCCTACTTTCATTGTTTTATATGAACTTCTTTTATGTCATGGCGGCAATAGAAGGATTGTAAATTTAAAATATGAAATCTATTTAGAATGAAAGAACCGATATATTAATTTTGATTTTCAATTACTATTCTTTCCTTATTTACCTCAAAGGGTAAAATTGACACATGACAAAATTAATAAAAGTCAATGGATCCAAATCTACAGCAAAAAAGGTGTGGACTAAACCCAATGACGGCTAGGAATTTTGAATTTAGATAAAAGAACCCTTAATAATTTTTTTGATATAAACCAAAAGAGAGGCTTCAAGTGATCATAAAAAAAAAGAAAAGAAAAGATAAAACAAGAAAGTGGTAAGTTTCTTTCTGTCGATTTTTTGGTGGTTTGCTTGTCTTTTTGCTTTTAAAAGTTTGGGGGGAATGGATTACCTATTTAGTTGATTAAAGAATTAATTAGAATTAGAATTTAGAGTTTCCTATTCCTATTCCTGTTCCTCTATATTTAAATTGATGATATTTTTATTGACAAAATAAATTTAAAGAAAAAAAAATTACAAGAAACTGGACTAAAGCCCAAAATTGGAAGACAATTATTCAACAACAGGGCCATGAAGTTATAAACATAGGGGCAATTCAAATTAAAAGTCAAGCAATGTAAAAACGAAATAGAGAAACCATATCAGCTTTTTAATTCTTGTCAATATTTTTTTGTGAATTTATCTTTCATTTGTTGCACTGCAACTTGAAAAGGATAACACAATGAACTTGATTGGGTTTATCGGTATTTTGTTTTGGTTAAGATTGGTGTATAATTTTATCCTATCATACTAGTTTGAAAACTAAAATGAATTAATAGATTTGTGTTAGTACCGTAACTGACCAAGCAACTAGCTAAACTAGATCATCCACGTGCCATGCTTTGAGAGGTCATCACCTTATCCAAAGAAGCATTACCACAAGTCACAACTCTAAGCAAAGCAAGAGGACTCCCACATCGGAAAACTACAAGAGATGAAGACTCCCCCTCGCTTATAAAGAAGACTACTCTCCCATGAGAAAGGGATTCTCTCTTTTGGATCCCTGGGCTGGGCTTTATCTTTAATCATGGGCTTCCCCCTTTCTTATCTTTATATTTGGGTTCAACCCCATGTACAAATGTAATCATACATTATTATAATGAGAACGTACTTCTCCGTGGACGTAGCCCATTCATTAAGGGTGAACCACGTATACCTCGTTTTTCTGTATATTTATTGTTTGCCCTAATCTTGACACACATGCTAAAGGTCCTCACCTTCACCCATCATCCACCATTCCACCTCTATCTAAGTTGACCCTCCCAAAAAGAGCATCAACAATTTGGCGCAGTCTGTGGAAACTGACACAAAAGGCTTCTGTCATTCTCCCCTTCTTCAGTGCCCTTCGGCACCCATACCCACCAACATCTACTCATTGACTGCAAGCAAAGCATCTCACGCCTGTTCTTATCGGACGACAAACACAACAATCACAAAGCAGCCTTAAGGTTCTCACCACCAACTCATTTCAGCTTCTACAATAAAAGGTGGGACCCATGACACATGGTTCAGAAGATAAAAATGTGGGAGAAGCGAACCACACACGGGATGAAGAGAAAGCCAGCACAAGTGTTGATGCCTCACAATGCATCATCTGCAAAGATTATCTCATATTTGAAGACTCTCCATACCAAAGCATCTGCACCCACAGCAAATTACGGATACGAGCTCCGGGCCAGCTCCCTAATTCCTTGTCCCACCAAGAACAGCACCGCTGATAAGAATTCCAATAAGCCCAATGACAACACTCTTACAACTCTGTCAAATGACATCTACTTGGAAAAATTTTCAGGACACCTAAGGTGTCTTCATAAAAATAGGAAGGAAACATATTGCATGCAAAGTGCCGAAGCCTTGAGAACTCGTAGGAACTCGCCCATTTTCAGCTTCCTTTGTCAGAGTCTCCTCGGCATGGCCCTTACCGATCGGTAAGGCAATATTGAGTCGACATATGTGGGTCACCGTACAACAGACCCCATCAAGAAATTCAAGAATTTTCTATGGACACCCATACACCTACCATTCGTTAGAACATGATTGAGCTAACTAACGTGCCTAGACCTCCAACTGATCGGCAATTCAATACTTTATGTCTCATAGCTGATGACAGCCCCTTTCATGGCTCCAAAACCTTCCAAACTTGTTGGAGTTGATTCATCTTCAGCTCACTCCGTCAAAACCTCTGGAGCTCACCACTTGCCGAACGCTGGGACTTGCGAACCCGCATAACCAAAACCGCTCCAAGTCCTCCTTACCGAAGCAAGACTAGCTCCAAGGAGCACCCGAATTGCAGGCTTAGGCCCAGTCCTTGCCGAACCCAGCTCCACCAGCTTTCACCCCTTGCCGAAACCACCAAGGTATCCTGGCCCGGCTCCCTTGCCGAATGACAAGGGTCATGCCCAGGTCCAATCTCATGCTAACATTCTGAAAAATTGAAAACAAAGGGGGACTTACAAAAACAGCAAAGGAAGCTTGCCGAAACAGCCCCAGTTGCAAGGCCCTCACTCTTTGCCGAAGGACCAGTCGCAAAAATGTTCCTTCTTAAAAATTCCCAGCTCCAAGAAGCCTTTTGTCACAAAAAATTTTACCCTTGCAGAATGGCAAGGGCCATGTAGAGACTATGGAGGTCACCTTTCAGAAATCACCAAAATCGTACGCCCATTTTGGCTCATTGCCGAACGAGATGAAGGTTCAGAATACCTCTCTTGGACACAACTTATCTTGCCGAACGAATATTTACACACAACTTATCTTGCCGAATGGCATTTAAGAATGGAGATAGAGTCGAGAATACCTCTCTTAGATGAACTCTCACCAAAACTCCTTTGATGGACCCTGCCGATCGGTAGGTGCTTTACCAGTCATTCGAACCAAGGGAGGCTCACGAAATCACTGGGTTGAGCAGAAGTAAATGCATGTTCACAAAAGTGGCAAAGGACCCAGCCGCCACGGAAGTTAGACCGTCCCTTGCCGACGCTGTTATGCTTTGAAGCCTCCTCTCCAAAACACCTCCCTATCGAACATGCGAGGGTCCTTTCAAAACGGGAAGCTCGTGGTGTGAAGCAACGGAAGACCAGCTTCTTGCTGAAGAACCAAGACGCCTGAACCACTCTGTACATGCTGCAGATCTGAAAGGAACCTGCAATCTCTCCCTGGGGAAACAAAAAGCCCCAGACCAACGGAGACAATGCAGAGATGAAGTTCTGAAGAGAGAAATGAAAATTCTTCACTTGGCTCTAACAATGGCCATTTATCAGTCTTCAAATTCAAGAACAAAACTTGTTCCCATTATCAGACTCTAGATCAGTAGCTGGTGAGTGTGGGAGCAGATATTTTCGTCTCCAATCACAGCACGCCACGTGGAAAAGAAGATTATCTCTTTTAATTAATTAATTGAACCAGTTTATCTGGCCAATTAATTAATTGGGATAAATATCTTAATTAAATGATATTATCTTTATTTAATAAGATAATATCATTAATTAAGATATTATCCTAATAAAGAGAAGATAATGTCATTATCTCAGATATTATCTTCATAAAAAGAGATAATATCATTTAATTCAGATATTATCTCCATAAAAGAGATAATATCATTAAATCAGATATTATCTCAGTCCGACTCGATCCCTACGAATTTGGGTAGAGAATAAACTCAGCATATTCTCTACGAAACCCTAGCCCCGAGGCTCCTATAAATAGATGACTTCATTCATCATTCAAGGTACATCTAAACCTACTCCTTATACCCGAGAAAAATACCCGAAGCTCTCTTTCTCCCTCTCCACTCTCCATATTTTCTCCACACGGCTCCGGCCACCACACACGGCTCCGGCCGCCCGGTTCACACCCTACATAAACACTACTCCGTACCCTTTGCTTAGCTATTGTTTTTCTACAAACACTCGAACTAACTTAGGCATCGGAGGGCCTTTGGCCAACACCCCCGGGTGTGGTCTATTTACTCCAATCTGTTTTACAGGAATCGAGGAAGAGAGAGAAGGAAGATCGAAGGTTGAAGGATCTAGAAGCGAATATTCTCCCGTGAGATTATTTGCACAAACATTTGGTGCTTTCATTGAGAGCACGAGTTATACTCAACGCGTGCTCAAGGAATCCGTTCCTCCTATTTTCCAATCCACCGAAGCCTTCCAAACAACCATGGTTGGAAGCAAGCGCACGAGGAGTAAAACCGCCGCGATGGCTCAATCCGTGACGGCCCAAAGCCACTCCACCCACGATCCCGCGATCGACATGGTGGCACCACCACCTCTCGCCACCGTGCCACCTACCGGACCCGCACCGGATCTAGCAACCTCCGTGGCACCGCCGCCGAACATGGTGGAACCTCCCATCAAGGTGGGCTCGTTACCACCACCGACTTAGGCCCGGTCTTGGAGCAACTTCAAGCGTTCCCTCCATTGCCTCCACGCTCGACGCACGCTCCTGCGTACACCTCCAATGAAACCCTAGCCCGTGTGCAATTGGGCTCCACACGCTTCTCTCCTCCCGATCCACAAAGTCAAGCAGATCTTAATCTGAGAGTTGACCAGCTAGCTCAGAGAGATGGACGACCAAACCAATCGGTGAGGCAGCTCCTCAACCAAATAAACTTGGTTCAAACCTTGGCCTTGGACAGCCGGGCGAAGAGAGAAGGATGGATGACGACACCGATCGGCAGCTCGATGGGTACAAGCAGGTCGAGCAGGAATGGGCAGACAAGGAGAGGACAATAACGTGAACAGCTTGCCGGCATGTCACAAGCATCTGCAAGCCCACACACAAAGCTACATGCGAGAAAGACTCGGCCCACCCTTGACGTCACGCTCGCCTTGGGCCCGCAGCAGGAAAATATTCATGAAATGCTAGGTTCCCAGGGAGGTCAAACGGACCATCGTGCGCAATAAAGGTCGTGAAGAGAGGCGCTTGGCTACCCCGTCTCGCAGAAGAAATATTAGGCCCCCAGGGGAGGAAAGAAGAAAGGCACTCCACTCGAAGCTTCTAAGCACAGAAGGTCAACGCGCTAAAGTGTCGGTCTCGTAATCGTCAACGTGACCGACTAGCCATGTGTGCGGAAGACGTTGAGAAGCTTGTGAATAATCGACTTTCGAGACTTAAAGATTGGTGGAAATTTCGAAGATGCACTACGTGTTGGAGGTAGACCGAGCAAACTCATCACCTTTCACGTCGAAATTGAGCAGGCTGCTCTCCCGAAACAATTCTCAACGCCCTCTTTAACATGCTTCAAAGGCGATTCCGATCCAAAAGCCATCTGAAGCATTTCAAGAGCCTTATGATCCTCTACAAAGCTGAAGACGCACTAATGTGCAAGGTGTTTGCAATGACTTTGCAAGGGGCAGCTTAGGATGTTCCACACCCTGCCATCCAGGTCGATCAGCAGCTTCAAGGAGCTTGCTTATGTCTTCACTAAAGAATACACTTCTTATCAGTCGATCAAGAAGAACCTGACCATCTATTCAACCTGCACAAGAAGTCCAATGAATCCCTGCGAGACTACATCAAGAGGTTCAAAGCGGAGAGGGCAAACATTAGTAGGATGTGATGACCAAATTGCGTTCTCTGCCTTCAAGAGGGGGTTGCCAACTGAATGTGAGCTGTATCGCGAGCTGACCATCTATCCTCGCCAAACACTAGTAGAAGTCTTCGCTATAGCAGAGCGCTACGCATTATGGGACGACAACCGGATCGCCACGAAGAAGGCTAATCAAGTAGCTGAGCAGGCAAGCCAAGAGAACGGCAAGCGCAGATCACAGCCTCAGGAAGGTGCTCCAGCAGCGGAGAGCTACACCAAGTTCACTATCCCGATACACCAGATCCTGGCCCAAGTAAAGACATGCCTTGGTTGAAGAAACCATCGCCTTTAAAGGGAAACCCAACCAAGAAGGATACCAGTAGATACTGCACATTCCATGAAGGGCACGGTCATTACACAAAAGACTGCTTCGCCTGGAAAAGGCACCTTGAAGATCTAGTCAGAGACGGCCATTGCACGGAATTCATCGCAAGGAGGGCTATCCAGCAAATCAAGGATTGTGACGCAGCTAACGATGAACCTTCACGAAAAAGGTCATATGGATCAACACGATCCTAGCTGACTCCAAAAGCCCAGACTGACCACCAGGGGGCAAAAGAGAAAGATCAAGCAGGCGACTTCCGTCTCCTAAGCCTCACTAGCTACCAAGTTGTGGAAGACGAACCTTTCATCATCTTTCAATGGAAGGAAGTTCTAAGACAATGAATACCCCATCACCTCCAAGGGTACTATCCGAAGCTCTTCACCATCAGCTCGGCTCTAAGCAGGCGACCCAAGCCTTCCTCACCTCCATTGAAGACAAGTTACTTTTGATGTTCAATAGCAATTAGTCACAAGACATCAGACAGAGTTCAAGCTTTTCTTCCAATGAGAGTACGTCCACAAAACGCAGTGACAGGTTTCCGGCAGTAGGCCAAACAGCCCATCATCGACACATCGTTGGCGTAGGCCACGGGGTCACACACATACGACACGTCTCGAGACGTAGGCCAAACGGGCCACTATCATCGACACGTCTCCGGACATAGGCCAAACGGACGCACTCTCAGCACACGCTAGGACGTAGGGCTGCCCGAGAGGCACACATCGAACGTCGCAGGAGTCGCCAAATGGGTCACACACATCGGACATGTCGTGTACGTAGGCCAAACGGTGCACCTACTATCATCGACAGTGTCCGTGACGCGGCCAAAGGGTCACACACATCGAGACATGCCCAGGACGTAGGCCAAACAGGGCCACATCAATGCACGCCCTCTCCAGGACGTAGGCCAAACGAGGTCAACACAGTCGAACGTCTCGGTGGAGGCAAAAAGGGTCACACACATCTACACGTCTTCTGGACATAGGGCCAAACGGGCCACATCATCGACGTCTTCGGACGTTAGGCCAAACGGGTGGCACACACATCGACACGTCCCGAACGTAGGCCACAATCGGGCCACTATCTCGACACGTCTCGCGACGTAGGCGCCGGGAACGGGTCACACAACATAGACGTCTCTGACGTAGGCCAAAGGGCAATATATCGACACAGCGGCCTCCAGCCCTCTCTGTATGCTCCCCCCCGTAGGGGCCCAAACGGTGCTCATTATCATTGAATTGTCTCAGGACGTAGACCAAACGGGTCACACGCATCGGCACTTCTCGTACGTAGGCCTTAAAAAAAAAAAAAAAAAAAAAAAAAAAAAAAAAAAAAAAAAAAAAAAAAAAAAAAAAAAAAAAAAAAAAAAAAAAAAAAAAAAAAAAAAAAAAAAAAAAAAAAAAAAAAAAAAAAAAAAAAAAAAAAAAAAAAAAAAAAAAAAAAAAAAAAAAAAAAAAAAAAAAAAAAAAAAAAAAAAAAAAAAAAAAAAAAAAAAAAAAAAAAAAAAAAAAAAAAAAAAAAAAAAAAAAAAAAAAAAAAAAAAAAAAAAAAAAAAAAAAAAAAAAAAAAAAAAAAAAAAAAAAAAAAAAAAAAAAAAAAAAAAAAAAAAAAAAAAAAAAAAAAAAAAAAAAAAAAAAAAAAAAAAAAAAAAAAAAAAAAAAAAAAAAAAAAAAAAAAAAAAAAAAAAAAATAAACTATCCGGGTCTAAGTTGTAGGGCCAAATTGGCTTGGCATTACCAACTCTGTATTCTCTCTGATATACAAAATCTAAGGGGTCAAATTCTGTGACACCATCAACTTCCAACTCCTTGGCCCTCCGGAGAATACCATTTGCCATGTACGGTACCTAACACACGCCAAAGACTTTTTGTATATAAAGTCAAAGTTCGCACATGCCAATTGACTTCATGTTATTGTAATATTTCTAAGATACAGATGGTACAAAATCAGTACAATAGCACCAGCTAGGGAGCTGTAAATCTCAATGGTCCATACAAGAAGTAAAAAACAGACAATAATATGCAGTTACCTCATGGAATTGCAGTAATGAAATTCAACACCTACTGCTCGGTTTTTGCTGATAATTTTTGGATTGTAGCTCACTGCAGAGGTGTTGAGCTAATTGCCAAAAATGGAGGACCACATCCTAATCATCAATATTTCAGGCTTTTTATGCAAACATACAGTTAACTCAGGGGATTTAGTCCAGTGGTAGGATGCTCGCTTAGGGAGCGAAAGGTCCCGAGTTCAATTTCGGAATCCCCATTTCCTTTTTGTGTGTCTTTGTAGTAGAGGGAAAAACTGGGAAAATGTTAATGTGATACCTTTGTCACCAAATACTATTAGTCTAATGGTATTTCTTTTCCCAACCTCAGGAGAGATTCTAAGTTCGAATCCCCAGTGTACTTACCCTTAACAGCGGTAAATAATGAGCTTTCTGATACCAAGTGGGATGGATATTCAACAAGGTGCTAGAAGAAACTTGTTTTGTTATGTTCTTTTGCTGTCATCAAATTTGAAAAAACAATAACAAGGAGTTTGATAATTGTTGATGACTTGAAGGATGGGGCAGAGAGACTTGAGACTGGTATGAGCTCAGCAACTGCGTCATTTGTAGCGTCTTTGCGCAAACACTTTACATAAAGTGCATGGAGGACTCAAAGATCGCAACAGCTTCAATAATTATAATTAAGAGGCATTTGTCAAGCTTAATCAATTGGTCTTTGCTGTCTCATTGAGGATTATTGAAAATACATTTGATGTTAATTATGTTATTGCAAGTCCTCCTTCGCATCGTAATTTGTCAACCCTTGTGACGATATAGGTATTATACAAAGCTCAAGCTTCCAATTCTTTATACTTGCTTTAACTGAAAGTCACCCTTATCTTAATTCTTCTTAATAAACTGAAATCTATTTGCTAGCTGGGTGACAGTGTGTAATTAACCTAAGAACCAGCATCCAATGTTTTCTACTCCTAATTCTCAAGATATTACTGGAGTATGAAACAATGCTAAGACTGTGTATGCAGCTGGGTTAATTGAAAGAATAATGAGGAGACAAGAAAAGACTTATAACCACCACAACAACCTTAGAGATTACACAATGAAGATCTATAACTTTTCTGACTTATCTGAACAAAAATTGTTTTATCTTAACCTACTTTGAGAAAAAATGCTAGATTTCAGCGTATCATGTGGGCACTAGGATAGGGCAAAATGAAATGACTTCAAAACTGTAGAAATTGAAACCGTTAGTTTGTACTCTTTGGATTCAGAATATGATGGGACTTTGCACAATTATGTATAACTTGGATTTCTTTCTCACCATGCATATATGGAAGACAATATCTGTGGGGTACACCATTAACATTGGTAACTGAACCCAACAAGAGTATCGTAACTTCATGGAAAATTCCCTTCTTACCATGTAAGTAGGAGCTCCTACATTCTAGCTAAGAGCAGTGTGACATGTATGCATAAGTTGTTGTTGTTTATAATGAATTATTTTTGCATATATGTCAAACTGTGATTCGCAGGAGGGAGGAATATCTCCTTATAGAGAAGGAGGCAAGCAATATCCGTAGTTCATAACCCACAAAAAGCAATTAGTATGTGCCATAAACTTTTTATGCATATAATTGTTACTCTGTTAGAGCAAGAGGGCCTAGCTAGCAAGTCAAATTCATTTCAAAATATATTTAAGAAATTAACTGAGCTAGCTAGCACTAGCAGTAGCTAGCACCAACCAATAATACCGTATTAATATATGTATTTAAGCACAGAGAGTCCATGTTTATCCTGTTATTAGGACCACCTTTACCAGCTCTATACAATAGTCTTGATGAGGGTTGGTCTTCTTGATGATGAAATGCAACCTTTCTTTCTTTCTTTTTTTCTTTTTTCTTAAAAAAATAAAATAAAAATAAAATCTCATTCTTTCTTTTGGCTAGAGGATGGAATTGCAGTGTCAATGCAGAGATTCTAAAGTCCAGAGAAAGACAAGCAGAGCTTGTTTTCTTTCTCTCAAAGATCTGAGTCCATTTGGTGATTAAGAAATTAATACTTTGAGGGACTGCTTTTGAATTTTGATAGTTTCCTCTTGTTATTTCTCCGTGGTTGGGGTTCTGGACCTCCCTCTTTCTCCACCTTGATTAAGAAAGTCATTAACACATTAAAAGGTCAATCAGTGGTGTTTATTTTAAAAGGTTTGAAATCCCTATGCATTTTTCTTTGCTTTTAAAAAAATTCTTTTTCTCTTGTTTATTATAATACTGCCTTTTTCCTGTTCTTTAATATAAATCCTACGGCCCCTATCCAACTTGTACCTTAGGGCTTTTCTAGCAAAACTAGGCTTTGCTGGGTTTTTTTTCTTAATATTGAAAATAATATGAGAATAATTCTCATCTTCTTTGTATTTTTTTCATTTTCCGAAAGGATTTTCATGGTCAACTACAAGTAGTTCGTGATCAAGGTAAGTTCTGCTAATTGTGTGTAGGTTTTGGTGGAGATGACACAAGGCATTTAAAACCTTCAAATCTGTTTTAGCTTATGATAGGCTCTTATATTTTTAGTCAAAGGGCATGGACTTTCCTGTACCAACTGAGAGAAACCCCTTGTCACTTATAAGTCAAGGGAATGGATATGATTATGTACAAATGAAAGTACTATTTCCAACATTTTCGTACTCATTAATTAAGAAATGTATACCCTTAATTTCCCAACATTGTCAACACCAGCTTAGGTAAACACATCTAGGTCTGTGCCAAAGTTCTTGCAGAAGTTTCCTAGTTTTCCGTTGCCACAAGAAATATCTGACTTTACATAGTTGATTGCAGACTAATCAAAGTCGTTAGCTGTGATTATTTAGAAGAAACTTCCAACAAAAATCATGGTATTGTTTCTATAAAGTTACACTCAATTTCGGTCATATTAGTCGGCTTAATCACAGTGATTACGGTCCTTAACCCACAATTATACTGGTTCAATTTTATTATTTTATCCCAAATGCCTTATTAAATTGAAAAAAATTTGCAGCCAGCATTTTCCTGCATACTGTTTATATGTTTAATCTAACAATATATCAGAAAAGCTATAGAGGTTAGCTAGGGTGGCTTAAGAATGGAACATTTCAAAGGATAATAGGATGGAGGCTTCTTGTGATTCACCAGATTCAAATAATAAACAACTAATCCCGGAAAAAAGCAGTTTAATTTAATATTGGGAAAGAAGAAACTTGTGTCGTACTTTGTCCAGTTGCATGCATTGTTAATTATATATGATCGAACTAATCCAAAAAAGGAAGAGAGAGAGAGAGAGACAGACAGACCTGATAAAACCCTAGAGAAGAAAATTGGGGTTGAATAGTGAGGAGAGGGATAGATGAGTAGAGGTATTTGACTTTTTTGTCCTCATAAGCATCACATCATCCACTCTTCCTACCTATAAATCTTAGTCTTCCTTCCCATTCTTTCCTAACAATTCAGACAGCCTTCTTTTGGTACTCACTTTCCTTGAAGATCTTAAAAAGGAAAAAAAGGAACAAAGAGAAGAACATCGATCGAGATGGGACGAGCTCCGTGTTGCGACAAGGCCAATGTCAAGAAGGGACCATGGTCACCTGAAGAGGATGCAAGACTCAAGGCCTATATTGAAGAGCATGGTACTGGTGGCAACTGGATTGCCCTTCCTCAGAAAATTGGTAAACACATATATGCTCATCTATAACATAATTTGTTCTTAATGTTTTTTTAGAAACTTGTACACAGATGTCAAAGCATCATTTAATTTGACCTTTTGGTGGGTACGTAACTTGCAGGGCTTAAAAGATGTGGAAAAAAGTTGCAGGCTGAGATGGCTGAATTACTTGAGGCCCAACATCAAGCATGGTGGATTCTCAGAAGAAGAAGACAACATCATCTGCAGCCTCTATATAGTATTGGAAGCAGGTAAAAATTAATTTCACCCATAAAACTTTAACCTCAATATGTTGTCTCTTTTCCCTTGTCTATGATACTTGCACAATAGAAATAATTAATTATAACTCCTTGCTACCCTATGCATCTCATCCAATAGTACAATACAGATCATTGATCCACTTTCCTAGGGTTTCCTTAGTTTCTTCTTGTTGGAATCTAACATGCTCATATTCTTTTACTTCTAGGTGGTCTATAATTGCTGCCCAATTACCTGGAAGGACAGACAATGATATAAAGAACTACTGGAACACCCGATTGAAGAAAAAGTTACTCGGAAGGCGCAAACAGTCTAACATCAATCGATCGCCGTCTGGTCAAAGTGAGGATCACCTCAAGGACGCTGAAGATGCACATGCCTTAAGCAGCTCAGCCCTTGAAAGACTCCAACTCCATATGCAACTTCAAAGCCTTCAAAACCCTTTCTCTTTCTACAACACTCCTGCACTGTGGCCCAAGTTGCATCCTTTGCAAGAAAAGATGATCCAGACCCTCCGATCCATGAATGATCAAAACTGTAACAACCATCTGATGCACCATCATGCTCTCTCAAGCCCTCATCAAACTGTTGAAGGGCATAAGAGTAATAGTGATGTCTATGAACAACTGCAACCCACTTCTGCTTCTATCAGAACTCAGGAAGAATATGCAAAACTATGCAACCCCAAGAATATGGATGAGTTGGAGAATGCTTTGAACGGCATGTCATCTTCGGATGCCGCATATCATGCTTACATCTCCACAAGCAATCAAGTGGACTCGACTATTGTGGTGACGAAAGCTGCCGATGGTATGGAGCATTCTAACGATGCAGGAACTCATGATCATCAGCAGGTTAATTCGAGCTTCCAAACTGAATTTGGAGACATTCTTAGTAACAAATCTGTTGCTTACACACCACAACAGGAAGATGATCAAATAACTGATTTTGATTGTTTTACGGAAATGAATGGCTCCAAGGACAGCTTGGTGTGGTGGGCTAATGAGTTTGATGCCAAATCTGCATCCTCAAACTCCTGGGATTCTACTTCTGTTCTCCAGTCTCAAGGGATGTTTCAAGATTATGAATTGCGTTACAACCTGTAGTTATGAGTGATAGGGACGAGTAACGTCATATAGACCACGTTTATGGACCGTATTGGAGACTGCACCACTAATAGAAGATGAACCCACAAATATGAGAGGGTCATACTTCTATCAAAGATGCAGTCTACAATCTGGTTGACATAGGTGGTTCAAATAGTTTTAACGAATAGGAAGTTGGGTATGGTAATTGTTCAAGGTCATAAGAATATGCCATGCATGTGTTTTGTAAATTGTTTGAAAAATAATGTCAATATCTTTTTATTGTGTTGCCAAATCTGTTTGACATTCACAAAAGTTTTGCTCATCTACTTCACTGGGAAGCTTTAAGTAGAGGCTCACAAAGAGAACACATATATTAATTTCTGATTGCATGCTAGCTAGCTAGCTAGTGGTTCAGTACTGCTTAACAATATATTCCCCTACTATTTATAGATTGCGAGTAAAACAACCAAGAGGTTCCTTCGAACTAGTACCAAATTTGGAATGCCCTAGCTAGTAGTAGCTCCCAAGATCCAATCACCCTCACGCAATCCATTTTTAATTAGAGTTCGCAGTAATGTGGTGAGAAGAACTAGCAGAGATTAAGTGGTCATTCTTTTCGGACACTTTCGTATGACAAAGCTGCTTTGTTTTGTTGCAAATTCCATACCCCCTTCCAACTTCTCTGTAAGAGCAAGACCTCAAAGCACAACACAAAGTAGACGATTGCAAAGACTTGCATAACTGATAACTGCAGGTCCTTGATTAAAACTTGAAAGGGTAATTTATATCCTTTAGATCCCAATATCCCACCTTGGAAAATAAAAATAGTTTCGACTCATCATAACTCTTAATCATCCATTCCTTGCGAATTGTTATCATAGTCAAGTTATGTTTGACGCATCATCTCAAACAAAGGCAATCAAACGATAGCCTCAATAACCATGAACACTGGAATCCACTAGAGATGTGACAAAAGTATGAAGTTTTATTAATTCTGAAAATTGGGATAACAACCTAAACCCTTAGCTAAAGTTGAAATGACTACTGCCTCAAACCCTAGAACCTCTAGGAATCCAAATAGGAATGAAAAACATAAATAACAAAATTTCAAAAACGAGCTCAAAACTTAAATGTTGTTTTGGGCTAGTAAACGTCGTTAAATGCCCAAAAAAAGCCCATATGTCACAGCAAAACAGTGATTTGACTCGTGACATCATTCTCTTCGAAACATTGAATCATGAGCTGAAATCAGAGCTCGGCGCCAAAACTTACAATTTACCTGATATGCCCATACGAGAGCGTCGCTCCAATTCTTTTTCGATCACTTCCCCTAACTGTTCTACATCAAAGTTGTGACATTAGCAATGTTTTACTGCTCAAATTAGAGAAATACCAATTTTAGTTTTAATGTTTATTCAAGCAAGGTGGATCTTTCTTGAAGTTTCATAAGTGAGTTTTGTAAAGGTTGTTGTTTTTCAAGTGTGTGATAATTAACTTGGCTTGAAATTTGCAGAATTGTTTCCTGCTAGTGTTTTGAGTCCTATTTGGGTAAGTTTGGAATTCGCTGTTTTGTCGAGCTTGAGTAAATATTTCTAGTGGAACTAGGACTCGCAAGGTGTGAGTGACCAAGAAAAATTAAGTGCCTTTGTCCTAGTTCCAACCGTACGAGTGACAAAATCTACATTGGCCCAAAGTTGATGGGCTCAAATGAAACAATTATTGGCATGGCCCGTTGTCATTTTCTTTAATGTTCGACGCAATTCTAAGCAGTAAATTTAGCAATAGCTACTTCACTTTCCCTTGCCTTAACCTATGCATGGCCAGAGATATCTATATTTATCTCATCAAAATTTATCTTCCCCGCCAACGAGGATTGGTTCAGTTGGTAAAGTCCTTGCACTGTACGTAGTCCCATCAGTGTTCAAGTCCTATTGTCTGTAATTTCCTACATAAATTCATACTAGTGAGAGTAGCCAATCTTTCCCTAAACTTTTTTTTTTAATCAAAATAATTACAAATTTATCTTCCCTTGCCGTAAAATATATATATATATATATATTAAGGCTTTTTTACCTGAGAAATAACCTTGTTAGATTGTTAGAGGGTAACAGTTTACTATTCCGATACTTTAGTTAATCAGTCTGTTAATAAGTCCTATTTATTAGGGACTAGTTGTTTGTGTTTTTATCAAATTCCTCTAGTCTGTTACCACGTTTTAGGGTGTTGCAAACGTGGGCTGTTATTTTGATTTTATCTCTTTGTAAAAGGCTTTCATAAGCCTGCAGTTTGTTATCAATGAAACAAGAACTTTTCATTCAAGCTTGTGTGTTATAATTTCTTCTGAGTGTTCCCAACAAACCTTGTATCAATTGAAAAATTAATACGTAAATTTCATATTCTCAACCTACATAAGCGATAGCAATGTCAGAAGAAAACAACTTAATTCTGTCAATCACGAAAGGAAAAAGTTGAAAACAAAAAAAAAAAAAAAAACAAAAAAAACCACCACATAAAAAAAAAAAAGAAAGAAGAATACTCATTACTTACTAATAAGGACAACGAAATAAGTTCATAATTAATGGAAAATAGCAAGGAAATTAATCCAAATAAAACATAAATAAAAAGTAAACTAATTAATAATAGTTGATGCGGTTGTTGCTGGACTTGCTGCTGGAACCCTTGTTAGGGTAAACAGACTTGGTGACCTTCAACTGGGTTTTGTACTCCGTAGTGACCCCTTGCTGCTTGTCCACAAACTTGTCATTGCAAGCGTACTTAGCCTCCTGCTTGTAAACCGTCTGCCCCGATCGATTGTCCACGTACTCTCGTGCCTTGTAGCTCTGTGTGAAATTGCTCGAGGACCCTCCATATTGGTCTTTGTACGAAGACCTCACTTGGTTCTGGACCTCATTGGAGACGTTCATCTGCTGCCTGTTGCTGTTGCTTGAGGGCACGGCCTCCACAAAGCCACAAAAACCAGTAACTTCATAGTTTTTGGCCATTATGCGATTGAGAGTTTTTTTTTTTTCTTTTTCCAAGCGATAGAGTATATGGTTGGTTATTTTGTGAAATGGAAGTGGCTTGGTTTGGCCTATTTATAAGCCAGGAGAGGAGTGAACTGTACGTAACTACGTAACGGTTTGGTTTTATCTATTGATTATTTTCCGTTTTTGGACTTTATATCTACTAAATTGTTTTCTTATTATCTTAATCTTTTATCTTCTTTCATGTCGATTTATATATAGAGGGACAATGGGAATTTGGTTAAAATTTTAAAATACCGAAAATACCCTTGGTTAATAAAAAAGTTTTTGGTTTTTGGTTTTGTTTTGTTTTGGTGGAATAGATCTATATATATATATATATAAAGCAAAATGCAGAGAATGACAAAACATTCAAAATACCAGAAAATGTCATATGCAAACATTAAGAATTGAAATTATTAATTAAATGAGGATAATATAGTAAATGAACACTTTTTCATATTAAAAAAAAATTAAAATAAAAGAAAAATCAGATAAGAATCCTATTTTTATGGGAACACAACTACCTATTTTTATGAAACACAACTTACCCATTATCTTTTAAAAAAAAAAAAAAAAAAAAAAAAAAAAAAAAAAAAAAACTACCACCACCCCCCTTATCTTTTTAATTCTAAAATAAATTTAAAAAAGTCTTTTCCAGACTCGAAAGAGCGTGCGGAGAGATTAGTACTTTATTAAAAAATAATAAGCATAAGAGTGTTCAAAAGATGACATTAAAAAATAATAAGCATAAGAGTCTTTTCCAGACTTCTTTTTTTTGGGAGAAAGAGGACTTGGAATTAGTATTTTAGATGTCATTAATTTTAATAAAGTATATTTATTAAAATTATCCTTCTTAGGGCTTTCTATCTATTATTATTTTTTATTTTGTAACAGTGCAGAAATAAATACACACAGAAAGTCAGGAGATGTTACTCGATAGTGGGGGCGTCGTGTTTCTGTGATAGAAAGTAGGTAGAGGTTTCAAGGCTTTATTTACAAACCACGATATAGGAGTAAACTGTAAAACTTCTCTGCCACGGTTTGCATTATCCATTTATTTTCCGTTTTAATTTTTTTTTATCTAGTCAATGATTTGTTCATCCTTAATTTATCCTTTTATCGTTTAGAGAAAAATTTCTATCAAACTATTTTCATAACTCTTTCTTTGTCAACCAAAAAGCATAAAATATTGATTTTTCTCTATACATAAGAATATATATTAATCATGTGAGGTTTTTATTTTTATTTTATATTATATATATTTATATTTTATATTTTTAATGTTCCTTTTTATTTTGTTTGGTGGAAAAAGTTTAGGGGAAGATTGGTTACTCTCACCACCAGTGCTAGGGCAGACCCACAATCTCGAGCCAGAAGAACTTATGCGTGACACTCAATTATCAACTGCCAGCTGTATGGATTTATGTTGGAAATTACAGATCGCGCACCAATGAGGAGTGCTGGCAGCGGGATTCGAACACTAGTGGGTCTACACAGTACATGAACCTTACCAACTGAACCAACCCTCATTGGTTTATGGTCCTTTTGTTGCTAATTACTATTAATTATACTCTTATAATATTAGTTTATTTTCTTTTGATTTTTTTTCCTTTTTATAATAAAAGTGATAGTCTAAATTAAGAGAGGGAACTTCTTACACACGCTACGTACCAAAGTGTCATGAAAGTTCGGTCTTGGTCGACAAATTAAGGAGAAATTACTCCAACTTAAGGCTCTCTTTTCATTGCGCTAAACTCCATTGGCTTTTTTTAATTTTTTTGGATGAAGAACTCCATTGGCCCTTTTGATTTTGTTAAGTAAGGCTTAATTGGAATTTTGTCAAAAGTTATTGACAATGGGGGAAAAGCCACAAATAGTGAAAAAACTTTCGATTAAGTAAAAAGAAAAGGAAAGAATATCGCTCAATTCCAAACAACTTTATGTGATATTATCGAATCTACTTCGCACATTGATGACGGGATTTTAACGGTTGACGGTGACTTTAGTCCATTTTCCTTCTAGTTCTAGTAGCAAATAATGGGAAAAGAATTACTCCAATTAAGTTAAAAGAAAAGGAAAGAAACCAAGAACGTGCCCTGAGTCTAAGCAAAGCACCTTGATTCTCGACTTCAAATCTATCATATTAACCTAAAATTACTAAACCCACTATTAATTCACGAAAGATGCAAAATAGTTGAATAAACAGTTAGCAGATCCAACAATCCCACTTCGGTTTCTCCTCTCACATGCACATACAAACTATTACGTATGATAACAGTAACTAAAATAAGATTTATATTCGACATTTAAATAAAGCTTTTTTCATGAGAATGAACTCATTAAAACCATTGTATTCATCAACTAAAAGATTGAAACGAAAATGCAAATGCAATGTGTGTGCCCGCCCCCTCTACCCCTTCCCATACATCAGATTAATTTACAATGTCGCTAATTATATTTAAAAAGAAAAATAGAAACAAAAATTTTATGGGAAAAACACATCGTAATCCCATCCACTTGTGATACCAAAGTGTAGTTTGATCATCCTCGCAATTCAAGGACACATGGTATTTTAACAAAATTGGAAGAAAATTTGACAGAATTTATGACATGTCCTTGAATTGCAAGGGATTTAAAACTATATCGACAAAAGTGACCAAATTAAAACTACGGAAACCAAAGTGATAAAACAGATAAACAAAACTAACAAACAATGAGATTTTGCTAAAAGATAATTATGAAATCAATTCATAACAAACTATCATAAAAAAAAAGAGACATAAACCAAAAATAGCAAATAATAAGGAAATCCAGATACACACAATACTACTAGCTATTAGCTAATACTTGATGCGACTATTGTTTGACTTGGTTGCAGACTTGTTAGGGTAGACAGAGTCCTTGAACTTGACTTGGGCCTCACGCTCAAAGGTGTAGCCTTGCTCCTTGTCCACATACTTTTGGTTGTAGGTGTACTTTTCCTCTTCCTTGTAACCCATTTGCCCAGTGCGCTGGTCCACATGCTCTTGTGCCTTGTAACTCTCCCTATAACTGCTTGAAGATCGACAATATTGGTCGTTGTATGACGATTTCACTCGGTTCTCAACTGCATTAGAGACGTTCATCTCTCTGTTGTTGCTCGAGGGTACCACCTCGTCATAGCGAACATAAGCATTTTCGGGCTCTTTGTCATAGCCAATGTAAGTATTTTCAGGCTCGTCGTAGACAAAACGAGCAGCTTCCGGCTCGTTGTAGCCAGCATAAGCAGTTTCCGGCTCGTCGTAGCCATAACCAGTTTCAGTTTCGGACTCGTAGATGGCCTCGATGTAGCCAGAATAAGCAGTTTCAGGCTCGTAGTCCATTATGTGATAATGAGTGTGCTTTTTTGTGTTTGAGTGTGTTATTGAGTGGGTTGTGTGTGAACTGGAGAGGCTTGGACGCTTATTTATAAGTCACTAGGCGTTGGTGATAAGCGTTATCATCGTATTAATTACCGTTGAATGAATGTGATTTTAACGTGTTATTTAATGCGGTGATAATGCTCACCATCCTTAATAGGAAAAAAAACTCTCTAATTTTAGGATCCTAATAAACCTTCCGAAAAAAAATAAAATAAATTCGGATTTCCCAGATTTGGCTATTTGGTTGCATAATGATAAATAATTATATTAGGGTTTAGGAATTTCTTTTTCTTTTTCGTAATATCTTGGTGAACGTAAACTTCTCGAGGAATTTGCAAAATATTAAATGTTGATGAAATGAGAGATTTTCCTTTTGTTTGACTTTCATTATATTAGTACCAGTTGAAAAAGAAAGATTTGATGATTTTCAATTCGCAACAAACTTTCTGATCTTATGGATTCTATATCTTCCACTGATCTTGCTTTGCATTGAAGGGAGTCCATTTTCCCTACATTAAATTTACAAGGAATTTAACATTTTCTTTTCTTGTATGATTTATTGACATTTTTTAATTAATGTGGCTGTCCACTTCATCTACCACATAAGGTGGTATAAAATGTGGTAATAGTAGTATTACTCTTTTTCTATGCATGGAAAAAAAAACCTTTATGTACCTTCCGTGTATTTGGTTTGTTAATTTTCTTCTAATGACCTTTAGCTGAAGTTAATCTTGTGCAATCAAAAAAAGGTTGTTGACAAATGCTCGTGTGCTTTTTTTGGGCCTTGTGTTCCATTGTTAACCAAAATAAATGCTAATACTCACCACCAATCAAGGGGTAGCAAATATGCTCTCTAATTTTAATGCTATCGCAATGGTTGTTGAATTATTTTGGCATCTATTGAATTGACATTTGGGTCCTATGGTTAGCCTATTGCAATTCAATAGAGGGTTCATCATATAGAACCCTCTATTGGAATGAACTAAATCACACCATTGCAATGAGATTTTATTATTTTAGTTCAATTTCATGCAATAAAATTGCACTAATCCTAAGCCTATTGCAATTCAATAGAGGGTTCATCACATATAACCCTTTATTGGAATGAACTAAATCACACCATTGCAAGTGAGATTTTATTATTTTAGTTCAATTTCATGCAATAAAATTGCATTGATCCTAACCATTGCAGATGCTCTTAGCAGTGAACGAGTGCATATCCTTCCAATCCAAGTAGCAATGAAAATAATACATAAATAAGCAAAAATAAAAAAATTCATTTCCATTATGTATTTAGCTATTTGCTTGGTGTGATAATGAATAAGTAATAATATGAGTATAGGATTTTCTTTTTCTTTTTCGATAAGGGAAGTAATATATATATATATATATATATATATATATATATATATATCCAAAGCGATAAGGGTGTTGGAGGGGGAGGGAGGGGGGAAACGAAGAAAGTAAGGAAGGAATGGGAATAAAAGGTGATGAAATGAAGGACTTTTTGCATTACTTTATTCATGGAATTTTATTTTTGCATTATAAATAGAAACAATGTAATTTCAGTCAAGAGTTGTCAATTGAGAATTAAACTAAGTATGTGTTTGGAAAAGTAGAAAAGAGAATTCCCATCAGGAATTGTGAACAGGGAATTCAAAGGAAAGGAAGGGCTTTGATTCAAGCTTGATGAAATCTGTTGTGAGATTTGTAAGTGTTGAGTCGGAGACGTTGAATTTGGGTTTTGACTGTTGGTTGAGTTGTGTTAAAAGTTATTTAGTTCAGTTTGATTAGTTTTTAAATTAAATAATGCTGACATGGCCATGTAGAGACCAAGTCAAGCTGGAGTCCTAGAATGTAGAAGTTGTGCTTTAGTCTGTTCACCACGTTCAAATTTGCTTCCGTTGCTTAAGGTAGTTGAACTCCACAAAATCTGCACTTGTGTGTTAGTGGTTATTGTGGACATTGTTATTTTGTAAGCTTTGTTTTTCAGATATATATAAGAGAGGAAACTTGCAGTATCCTTGTACTGTGAAATACGTTTGTTCAAAGAATCCTTTTACGTTTAAGTTAATTTCAGTTTCTCAACATCTGGTATCAGAGCCCCTTCTGGGCCTGAACAAACTTGAAAAAAGGTGAAAGATTGTGTCTTGTAGCAGCAAGAAACAATGGCAACTGACAAAGCCACTGAGAGTTTTGTTCAACTAGCGATTCCACGTTTTGATTGTCACTACGACCATTAGAGCATGCTGCTGATGGAAAAATTTCTCAGGTCAAAGGAGTATTGGAATCTTGTGGAATCAGGAATTGACGCCCCAGCAGAGGGAGTTGTGTTGACTGAACAACAACAAAAGAGGGTTGCTGAACTAAAGCTGAAAGACTTGAAGGTGAAAAACTACCTTTTTCAAGCACTTGATCGATCTATCTTGGAGACTATACTCGAGAAGGAGACCTCCAAACAAATATGGGATTCTTTGAAGAAGAAATATGAAAGGTCAGAGAGGGTGAAGCGTGTAGTGCTTCAAACTCTAACAAGGGACTTTGAAACTCTACAAATGAAATCAGGAGAGTCCATCACTGATTTCTTTGCTAGAACTATGGGAATAGCAAGCAAGATGAGATTCAATGGTGGCACCATGGAAGAAGTCAAAGTTGTGGAGAAAATTATGAGATCATTGACTCCAAAATTTGACTACATTTTCTGTTCAATTGAAGAGGCAAAGAACGTTGCTGAGTTATGTGTTGATGAACTACAAAGCTCTTTGTTAGTGCATGAACAAAGACTTAATCACACCACTGCTAGTGAAGAACAAACAGCCCTGAAAGCTTCCACTTTTTATGAGCCCTCAAGTTCTCAAGGAGGAAGAGGTTGTGGAAGAGGTGGACGTGGTAAAGGAAGAGGTGGTCGAGGTCATAGAGGTGGTGGACGGTTTGGACATAGAGATGACATAAAGTCATCTCATGTTTTCAAAAGAGATGATGACTCTGAAGAAAAAGGAATGTACCACTTTGATAAGTCAAAAGTGGAGTGCTATAGATGTGGAAATTTTGGGCACTACAAGAATGAGTGCTACACAAACCTACCAAAAGAAAAAGGAGAAAAGTCAAACTTTGTGGAGAAAAATGAGGAAGAGACGCTTTTGATGGCTTTTCATGCACTGACAGAGACTGATCAGGAGACTTGGTATGTGGACACAGGCTACAGCAATCACATGAGTGGATGTAAGTCTTCCTTTATTAATTTGGATGAAAGTAAGTTTTGGTGACAAATCAACAGTGAAAGTGATGGGTAAGGGAGATATTCAAACCAAAACTAAAAATGACTTTATTGAAACTATCTCAAATGTTTTTTATATTCCTGATTTGAAGACAAATTTGCTGAATGCGGGTCAGTTACAAGATAAAGGCTACAGGATTACAATCTATACAGGAGAGTGTGAAGTGTACAACCTAAAAAGAGGCTCCATTGCTATTGTAAAAATGTCTTCCAATAGATTGTTTCCTTTGAAAATCAAGACTGTGCAGGCTTGCTTATTTGCCAAAGAAGATGACCTGTGGAGGTGGCACTACAGATATGGCCATTTGAATTTTAAGGGCTTGAGAACACTTCACCAGAAAGGGATGGTTACTGGCTTACCTGAGATAACTCCTCCATCAAAGGTGTGTGAAGAATGCATAATTGGGAAGCACAAAAGAGACTATTTTCCAAGTGGCAAGGCAGCAAGGGCTCAATCAATCCTGGAGATGGTTCACTTTGATCTATGTGGACCAATAAATCCCATCTCAAATGGTAACAAGAAATATTTCATCTCATTTACTGATGATTTTAGTAGAAAGACATGGGTATATTTCTTGCAGGAAAAATCAGAAGCATTTGAAGCATTCAAAAGCTTCAAAGCTCTAGTTGAAAATGAATATAAAAAAAAAGAAGATTAAAACACTAAGAACTGATTGTGGGGGAGAGTACTGTTCGAAGGAGTTTGATGCATTTTGCAAAGAGAAAGGCATTAAGAGACAGCTGACCACTGCCTATACACCACAACAAAATGATGTAAGTGAGAGGAAAAATTGCACCATTCTCAACATGGTTCGAAGTCTGCTAGTCAAAGGAAGAATTCCTAAGAAGTTTTGGCCTGAAGCTGTGCTATGGCCAGTTCATATCTTAAACAGAAGTCCCACATTTTCTATTAAGAATATGACTGCTCAAGAAGCTTGGCGTGGATTGAAGCCTGCAGTTGATCACTTTAGGGTGTTTGGGTGCATAGCATATGCACACATCCCTGATGAGAAAAGAAAGAAGTTGGATGACAAAAGTGAAAAATGTGTTTTCTTGGTGTAAGTGAAGTCTCAAAAGCATACAAACTGTACAATCCAGTTACAAAGAAGATAGTGGTAAGCAGGGATGTGATATTTGATGAAGACACTATGTGGAATTGGTTTGAGAACAGATCAGTTAAACAACAAATTCCAGTTTATGATGATTCAGACAATGAAGAGGTAGCAGATCCTGAAACTCAAGCCCAACAGCCACCTCAACCTGAAGTTCAGTCATCTCAACAGTTTGAAGAAGAGAGATACAATCTGAGAGATGAGAACTCAAGGAAGAGGCCAGCATGGATGATGGACTACGATGAAGTTATTCAAGTTCTGATAATGAAAATGCTCCCTTTGCATTACTTGTAGACAGTGATCCAATCACATATACTGAGGCTGTTAAAGAGGAGAAATGGAGGGAAGCAATGGACAATGAAATCAAGTCCATTGAGAAGAATCAAACTTGGGAGTTAACTAATCTTCCAAAGGGAAAGAAGACCATTGGTGTTAAATGGGTGTTTAGAACAAAGTTGAACGAAAAAGGTGAAGTTGACAAGCACAAAGCTCGTTTGGTAGCTAAGGGCTACAAGCAGAAGCATGGCATTGATTACAAAGAGGTGTTTGCCCCAATTGCGAGGCATGACATGATTAGGTTAGTGATCTCTCTTGCAGCCCAAAATTCCTGGCCAATTTTTCAATTAGACGTGAAGTCAGCATTGTTGCATGGCAACATGTAAGAAGAGGTGTACATTGATCAACCACCTGGTTATGAGAGAAAAGGAGAAGAAGAGAAGGTATTCAAACTGAAAAAAGCACTCTATGGACTGAAACAAGCACCTCGAGCTTGGTACAGTTGCATAGATGCTCATTTTGCTAAGCTTGGATTTCACAAATGTCCTTTTGAGCACACGCTTTATGTCAAGACTAAGGAAGAAGGTAAAATACTCATGGTATGCTTGTATGTTGATGACAGGACCCGCCCCGGAATTTCCCCCAAAACCGGGGCGGACCCCGTTTTGTTGCCGACATCACACCGATGTCGGGCCTACTACTAAAAACCCAAGACATCCTACCAAAATTTTGGCAGAGTCTCCCCTGTAAGATGCTCAAACCCAACAACATTCAACCTGCATAATTTACATAATATAAATCCCAACTGCCAGCATGCTTTCAACATACAACAATTCAAAGTAAAGTGGCCTCCGGCCTCCAGTAACAACCTAACATGGGCGATAACAGAGCATCTAACAGAATTTGATTACAACAACAGTAGAGTGGAAGGAATTTACACGAATCCTATCTACAGATGAAAATGTTTGGAGCTCGCAACTTGCTTGAGCGCTTCCAAAAGCCACTACTGCCTGGGGGGGCGCAAAACGGAAATATGTGAGTGGACAAAAATAAAGTTTGCATTTAAAACAACATAGTAACCCCACCATGTAAAAATAATGCTCAAGCATGCAGTTTCCACATCCATAAATCAAATACTCAAACATAAAATCTCAAAGTCCAATAACTCTCGAAGATCTCAATCCACAACTCCATTCCCAAAAGTATGCAACTCTCACCAACCCATACATATGTATACATATATAAGTATATATATCTATAATATAACGTATACTTCTCTCCATACTAATGTACCGGGGAAGACAATCCAACCGGGGGATTGTTGGCTGGTACACAGGATTTTCGAACATGAACCCGCGTCCAGGGATGAGTAGTCCAACCGGGGGACGGAACTCCATAGCTCACACGCCGGCACTGCCAACGCCACGTGTAGCTCACAAATCTCATATCAAGTCCTACGCGCGCAGACAGTATCATCACCCCACCGGTACTGCCAACGCCATGTGTGATGATACTAAGCAATATACATACTCTTCCCATACACCGGCACTGCCAACGCCATGTATGAGACTAGCAATCTCATGGCCTTCCCACCACACCGGCACTGCCAACGCCATGTGTGGGAAGCCTAGTAACCAGGGAATGGTACTCACCTAACATACTCATACATCTCACAACCATCCCTCAAACTCATATCTTTCCACACTCTCATAACAACAACTCCTCGTACTCCATACATAGGCAATATAGACAGATATCCCAAAATCCATATAAACATATCCATAATACTCAAACATAGCCATACTCAAAATATATTGCCAATACGTATATGAATATCCAAATCCATCAACCAAATACTTAATAAATCACATTTCCATTTAAAAACATATGCACAAATCTTTTATCAATAAAACCATGCAAATGCTTGAAAACAAAGTCCACTCACAGGTAATCCCACGCTGCCCGGCCCCGAGAGGGTCCTGCCTGCTGCGAATGATCGACCGAAGTACCTATTTCGAGATACGAACTCTTGATTAATATAATACACTTCGAAACGGGAATTTCACAAAAGAGAATACTTAAATCCCCAAGATCCCGGTGCGTGTACGTCCAATAGGATATCCTAAGGTCCGGTTACAGGTTTGGGAATCGCTTCCCATCATACGGTTATCGTTAATCCCACAAACTTTGAATTATTGAATCGGAACATCCGGGGCTCCGATTCACGATCCACGAATTCCTATAGGATTCTAAGAGTACCTAAATCAACATACTTCAGTTTGGAAACGATCCAACGGTTAGAACTTATCGAACCCGAATAACGCACAATATGCGAAATCCGTTCGATAGTCAAACGACATCCAAATTGAGATCCGTAAAATCCTATGCACTCGTGACAACCTAAGGATCTCGTCAGGATGAAAAGCAACTTCACCAGCCTTGCCCACACGCCGCCACACGCGCCGGCAGCGCGCGGGTGTGTAGAGGAATTTCCGGCGACGGAAAATCTCCACACCAACACTCACCCTTCCTACCCTAGCTTCTTCTCAAGGTCAGGATCACTTTATTCAACTACCACGAGGTCCAATTCGCACGGGAACTGGCCGGAATTTCCAATTGAAAACCGGTCAAAACCTAGGTTTCCAATTCGGTTCCAAAACTCAAAATCGATCCAAACCTAAACAACAGTCAGCTAGAATACGTAAAAAGGAGAAGAAAACTCACCAACTTTACCTGAAACAGACGGCGGAGGCGGCGGCGCAACGATCGGAAACTTCCGGTTTGAACCAGTCGATACCGTGGCCGGATTTCGAGCTTTCCGGTGGGGATAACAGGTGGGTTTTGATCGGGACTTCACGACGAGTCGAACGGGATCGGTCTCGAGGGCTGAGGTGGCCGGACGTGACGGCGGTGAGGGTTTTCCCGATTCGGTGAACAGTGAAACACGGGAGGGGGAGGGTTCTGCGCGCTGGGGAAAATCGGGAAAGAGAGAGAGAGAAAGTGTGGGGGTAAAAGTGAAAAATCTGATTTTACCCCCAACTCTTTTCAAATTAATTACGGTTCCGTCATCGAGCTTAATTTGCTCGCCAAAACTTCGTTACAACTCCGATTCAAGTCTACCGCCTGTCTACGGTTTCGTCTCAGTACCACCTACGCAACCAAACCACTCGTGGTCCCAAAATCCTTCTGGATAAGAAAATGACCAAAATTACCCTTAACCCAAGAGTAAATTAATAATTCTCTTAATTTAATTAAAATAGGAATAAATTTGGAGTCGGGGTGTTACAGTTGATGACTTGATATTCACTGGAAGTGATGCTAAAATGTTTGATGAATTCAAGAAGTCTATGATGATGGAGTTTGAAATGACTGATTTGGGATTAATGCACTATTTTCTTGGATTGGAAGTCATTCAAACCACTGCTTGTAATTTCATCTACCAAAAAAAATATGCACAAGACATTCTTAACAGGTTTCAGATGGATGACTGCAAGACATTTGGAACTCCAGCTGAACACGGCTTAAAGCTATGCAAAGACAAAGGTGGAAAGGAGGTTGACAACATTTTCTATAAACAGATAATTGGGAGTCTCATGTATTTAACATACACGAGGCCTGGCATCATGTATGCAGTGAGTCTTGTGAGCCGATATATGGAAAAACCAACTGAAATGCATCTCAATGCAGCAAAGAGAATTCTCAGGTATGTAAAGGGGACAATTGATTATGGTGTGTTTTATAAAAGGGAAGATGGTTCTGGTTTTGTTGGGTACACAGACAGTGACTATGCAGGTGATATAGATGATCGTAAGAGCACTTCCGGTCACACATTTCTGCTCAACTCTGGTGCAGTATTGTGGTCCTAAAAAAAGCAACAGATTGTGACACTTTCCTCAACAGAAGCTGAATATGTAGTAGCAGTTGCAAGCTCCTATCAAGCTATGTGGCTCAGGAAAATATTTGAAGTGCTTGGTGATGTTCAAAAGGGACCAACAACCATCTACTACGATAAATGTCAACTATAAAGCTATCAAGGAATCTAGTCAAGCACGGGAGAAGTAAACACATTGATGTACGTTTTCATTTTCTTCGTGATCTGTGCAGTGATGGGAAGATTGTACTTGAATATTGCAAGAGTGGGGAGCAGGTTGTAGACATCTTAACTAAGCCTTTGAAGCAACCTGCGTTTGAGAAGCTAAGAAGCATGTTGGGAGTGTGTTATTTTGAAGCATTGAACATGAAGATGATTATGTGATGGTGTAGAGATCCTAAACTGTTTTTCGTAAAAATCAGTTTAAGGGAGGGTGTTAAAAGTTATTTAGTTCAGTTTGATTAGTTTTTAAATTAAATAATGTTGACATGGCCATGTAGAGACCAAGTCAAGCTGGAGTCCTAGAATGTAGAAGTTGTGGTTTAGTCTGTTCACCACGTTCAAATTTTCTTATGTTGCTTAAGGTAGTTGAACTCCACAAAATCTGCACTTGTGTGTTAGTGGTTATTGTGGAGATTGTTATTTTGTAACCTTTATTTTTCAGATATATAAGAGAGGAAAACTGCAGTATCCTTGTACTGTGAAATATGTTTGTTCAAAGAATCCTTTTACGTTTAAGTTAATTTCAGTTTCTCAACAAGTTGTTGGTCTTTTTTTGCTGCTCACGGCTTCTCCATTTATAGAGGAAGGAAGAAGCTCCATCTTCATATTTTAATTTATCTTCATCATGTTATCGATCACCTAGTGGATGTCTAGTCCCATCTGCATATAAAAGAAATCAAAAGAATGCAAAGTTTTTTTTAATTTTTGTGTGTGGAGAAATGCTAGGATTGCATTCATAATTCAACCAAAAAGCCAATAGTCACAAAGGGGTATTACAATAACGGAGCGGTCTAACATCAAAATTAAGACAATTTAGTGCGCCTCTACTAAGGATCAAAGAAACTCTGACGTAGGCATCCCAACTAAAATTGCAAACTCAGAATAATAAAAAATAGATAAATGTTGAAAATAATAAGCCATAACAAAGCAAATAAAACTCTCACAAATAGGAGATGAAAAGTGCTAGTACCGTAACTGATCGCGCAACTAGCTAGGCTAGATCCATCCACGTGCCATGCTTTGAGAGGTCATCACCTTAGCCAAAGAAGCATTACCACAAATTACAACTCTAAGCAAAGCAAGAGGAGTCCCACATCGGAAAACTACAAGAGATGGAGACTCCCCCTCACCTATAAAAGAATACTACTCTCCCATGAGAAAGGGACTCTCTTTTGGATCCTTGGGCTGGACTTTATCTTTAATCATGGGCTTCTCCATTCTTATCTTTATATTTGGGTCCAACCCAGTGTACAAATGTAAACATACATTATTATAATAAGAACATACTTCTCCGTGTACGTAGTCCATTTATTAAGGGTGAACTACGTATATCTCGTCTTCTTTATATTTATCGCTTGCCCAAATCTTCACACATATGCTGAAGGTCCTTACTTTCACCCATCATTCACCATTCTACCTCTATCTAAGTTGACTCTCCCAAAAAGAGCATCAACAAAAAGCTCTCACAAAGGAGAGATAAAAAGCTTTCACAAAGGAGAGATGAAAAGCTCTCACAAAGGAGATGTGAAAACTACACAGAGAATCCAAAGAGTCTCTGTGAATTATTCTGAACATAAAGAAACCTTACAAAGGATGGTGGTGGAGATCCGACACTGAGATGCAGCCGTCTGTGATGATTGGAGGAAAATCATAACAAAATGAAAACAAATAGGGAAAACTTTTTGTTTCTGAAAATGAGGGAAAGAGAGAGGGAGGAAGAGAAGAGGGGAGAAGGGATATGGGAGGAAGAATAGTGGCTTCCTTCCCCCTCAAAGGGAAAACAGTTGTAGGAGGGTTTTTTTTTAGAAAAAGGGAACTAGGGTTTGGTATATTGTGTGTGTGTGTTGAAAAGACCGCATCATATGAAAGTGTTTAAGTGATAGCAATTCATGCTACTGGCCTGACAAAATAAATAATATATTGGGGACACAACTTGTCCCTTCATATATATATATATATATATATATTATATTGGAAGTTTGAATGAAATTCAAGGACTTTTGTTCCACATTGGTATAAAGAAGAAAAAGTGAAGTCTTTATAAGTGTGGTAGTCCTACACTTAGTAATTGTAAGTTGGGCCAAGTAGAAGCCTTCAAATTCGATTTGGGCATTAAATATTATGTAGATAATATTTAATATTTAATTATAAAAAAAATGGGCCTTGGCCACTTCATATTTAAATTAATTTTTTTTAGTTTCAAATTAATAATTCTTAATATGGTTTTAGAAGTCTATTTAAATCAGAAGAGGCCTCATTCGTTTGACGCAGAAAAAACATTCTACAAGCACATTCATATTGTCTGAGAGGAAAACAAACAAAGTTCGTTAGATTCTAAGTCCTAGTGCTAGGGCTTAGAATATAGATAGTTGAATCCTAAGAGGCAGTCACCTATAAAACTTCAAGCACCAAAAAAATGTGAAATTACTGTCTTTAGGACATTGTATCAAATCTACGAACCTTTATCTTGAATCCAAATCAGTACTATATTTCAAATTACAGTCGGTTAGAAATTCAATTTCGTTGGTATATATATTGTTGATATATAATAATTTTTATTAGTCACTGATCTAACATTTTATTCCTTCTCTCCTCTTCGGAGTGGTGCACATGGGCTGCCAATTATTCTTTATTCTTTCTTTATGTTGGCTGCACATCTTTTTCTTAACAAGGCTTGTAAAGATAATATTAAAATAAGAGGCATGTGTGGCTTTCTCAATTGGAATGGGTAAGTAGCTTCAATATTCTTTATTCCCTTCCTCCAATGAGATAGTGTCACCTGCTGAATCAAACCAAGCTCCCACGTTATGGCTCTCCATTGATGTAGCTAATGAAAGTTGGTTAGCAGCATGTTAACTCCTTTTTGAACATGATTCAATGTAGGACATTCTGAGAAGGCTACACTTATCCAAATGCTCCCATATTTGGATATGTTAGACTAGACATCAGGGAAAACAATTCTCACGAAGAAGTCAACTTCATTTGAGAAGGGGAGAAGGGGAAACAAGTAGAATTGCTCTCTCGTCACCAGTGTCATCCATTTGAACAAGTTTCAGTGTTTAGCACTCTGAGAATGATACACTGATTGAATTTCTTCCATATTTGGATAAGTTGTCGTAGACATCTGGAGGGACAACTCTCATGAAGAAGTCAACTTCATTTGAGTAGTGGAAAGGCCCTTTCAGAAACTATTCATGGGACTGACAGTCAGCTTCAGTGTTTGTCCGCTTAAGGCCGTTATACTTGTCTAGTGGCTCCCAACATTAGATATGTTGTAGAATACATCTGTGGGAACATCTTTCATGAAGAAAGCAAACGCCATCGGACACTGTAAGTCCCTGTCAGACACAATATATCTTACTGCAGCTGACTGATACTAAAATGCCTCTTGAACACGCTTCAGTGTTTGTCCATTGGAGGATGCAATACTTGTCCGATTGCTGCCAAATTTGGATTCGTGATAGTAGACGCTCAAATGAACAATTTGTAAGAAGAAAGTGACTTCATTTGAGCAATGGAAATTCCCAGTCGGCCACAATGCAGCTGACTGCAGCTATGCTTGATCATGCTTGGCCATGTTTTTGGCTATATTCTAGTTCGAAGAGCAATATCTCCTATTCTAGGCCAATAATGCTATTTTTGATCTAAACAGGAGTTAAAGGATCAAATTATCACTTTCTAAGAATTTGATTAACCTCTTTAAAATTTAAAGTCAAACGTTAAAACCCTCAAGCAGAAGCAAAAAATGAAATAATTTTGTCCAAAAAATGAGTCCAATGACTGAAAAATGTGGGCCTATCTACAAAGATTAGATAAATTCTATTACATAATTAAGAACGAATACGATTACTAACAAGTAAAGGATGAAAGATGACATAAATAATAGACGACCTTACATCCCTTACATATTAAATGGATACATTTCTAACAACAATTAACCACAACAGCTACCCCAACAAGAGCTCCAACAGCCACAAGGGGGGCAGCACATGCACTTGGTAGAAATGCCGCTACAACTGCCGGTATCAGCTTTGGCAGCAACCACATTGCCACTGATACTGCAGCTACCTTCAAAATCTGAAACCAACTCATTTTTGCATGCAATGGGATGTTGGAGAAAGGCTTTGGGAGCACCCTTACTTTATAGGACTAATTGGAAGGGCATGCATGCTATTATTTACCTAACTCTTCGATTATTGTAGCTGCATTGAATTTGTTTACTTCTTTGGAATTCAAATTTTCCATGTGTGCATGGGTACGTCAATTCTCAATGTGCATTGGAAACTGCTTCTGACCGAATACTGCTAGCTAGTCAGTATGGTTTAATAGTGTACAGTTGGGAAGTTCGTCAGAAAAAAAGATTGCTACTTCTTATATTTTAACTAGGGACACAGAAAAGAAAAAGAAGAGCAACATTCTCGATGCATTCTTCTGCATTAGTAGAATTCCTGGCTGCTGTCATTTTTTATGAGTTTTTAACATATTGACATCTTTATTATCATCCACACATTCTAAAATGAGCCATTAGCAAACCACCAATCTTGTAAGGGCAAAAAGCGCGGCTGCAACAATCTTCTTGAAAATCCGAAACCAATCCATTTCCAGTGACCAGTACGTACTAATTGTATATAGCTAGCAAAGTGTTTACTGTTTCAGCTGGATGTCGCTTCAACAAAGTGGCTCCTCATCCCAATTTCTTATTGGTTTGAATAACATTTTTTTTTCTTGGTTCAGTTAATGTGCAATTCGGTATTTCAAGTAATTGTTTATAAGAATTTTTTACTCTAGTCCTTTATATTGAAGCAAATTACAATTTTGTGCTCGTTTACAGATGTTTTGTATGTTTATTAGGGTTTAGGCAGTGGAGAATTTGGGATTCAAAAGTCAAGTAGGCGAAGCTTACATTAAAAACTCGACGTTATGAGTGAATTTCATTAATAAACTTAAAAAAAACACCTAGCTAGTCAAGGAGACGTAATGAGCATTACCCTCAAATATGTATATTTATACAAAGTGGCGAAGCCAAGTTTTCATGTGTGTATGAGTCTCTCACAAAATATGAACAATAAAAATTCGAATTCTTACAAGACATACAAAAACATAAAAAATCATATTGTCTATTTATTATAATCATAATTGCCCTCGATGAGTTTTCATATTTTGAAATCATAAAACAAAATTAAAATTCACCAACACAAAGTTCACAATTGCAACAAAGGGACATACAATTACATACTAAGCAAGAAAAATTATAAGGGATAGACAAATACATACTTGGAGTTGAATAGCGAATTAGCAAATCTCTCTAAAAACCCAATAAAATCAGTAGAAAGAAGAAATCAATAAGATTAGATAAATACTATTACATAATTAAGAACATATATGCTTCAATCTATTAAGAGCAAAATATGGGCAAACAAACCTTCATAAGATTACCATTTCATAATAAAGATTAAAGACAACGTACATATACTAACATGACAGAAAATTAAAGACAACGTACTATTCCTAAAACCCCATAAAAAAAGTTAGGGCTTGTCCAATATAGATCCATACATTTTCTATTTCCTAGACATATACCCATCACTCTATAAATCTATGTGTAAAACCCAATTTCAAATTTAAATGACCAGTAGAATATAAGAGGTCGTAGTATTTCTATGTTTTTACATCGTTGCCACTAAACTTCATATTTTATTTATAATTTATTTCAAGCATTTCATTAACTGTCATAATATAATATAAATATATACATATAAAATATAGGTATCCAATAAATTACATATCCAATAATGTACCTATGAAAAATAGGTACATTATTAGAGGAAAAAAATAGGTAAGTTATTTGGAGAGAGAAAATAGGTTCATTTAAAAAAAATTACTTTTAATAAAACAAATAATAGGTACTTTATTCAGAGAAAAAAGGCTATATTATTTATAGAAAAAAAATAAATTACTTTATTTAGATAAAAAATAGGAACATTATTTAGATAAATAATAGGTACTTTATTCATAGTAGGTATATTATTCAAATGGTAGGTACATTGGATGACATATAATACCTAAATCCTAATTGTAAGTACATTAAAATTAATGTAGGTATATTGGATGTCGTATAATGTATGTATATTGGAATAGATAATTATGTACACTTTTCATACTAGGTAAATTATATTTTTCATAAAACAAACAAGTAATAGGTACATTATTTTTTCAACATAATTAGTATGTATAGTTTTATTCATAAACAATTATAAAGTGGATTATTAGTCATGTATAATTCATAAAAAGAAAATAACATAAACATTTTATTAAACAAACCGATTACCCAAATTTGAATTTATTGTTAAATTTTTTTAAAAAATGTTTCAAAATTAATTCATACATCCATTACAACCATTTGGAGATCTTTCCAAATTCAACATCTGTCATTATATACAATCCAATTAAAAACTGTTTCCATATTGATTCCTACATTAATATACAAAATGCAATAATGGCTTAGTTGGGGGTATTTTTGGAATCTAAAAAGTACAATAAATAAGATTTTATGCTTAATTAGGTAATTTGCTGAGTTGAATCCTAGTCATGGGTTTTTACTTATACAAATTGGGTATTATTTATATGAACAAAAAGTGAAGGGTTTTAGGTACGGCAAATTGAATTTGAAGGGTGTAAGCCAAATTTACTAAAAAAGTTAAACTACTTCACTTCTGTCCTAGCATTTTGGCTACATTATTAACAACCCCAGCACCCACAACAGCTCCAGCAACCGCGGCAACGGGAGCGACAATGGGCAGTTACCAGTAAAACTACGGTAACAACAGCGGCAACTGGGGCAATTACTGCTGCTGCAACTTCAACAAACTGGAAGAACGGCATTATGAACAGTTATTGCAGTCGAAATTGATTTTGCTCCAGAGCCCCTTTGGTTAACGTACCTCTCCATTGAATAATTCGGATTTTACATGCACGCGTGCATTAATATTCAATGTGCATTGGAATATGAAGAGTTTCTGCATCCATATGGAGCTCTACAGCTAGCTCTTTTGTCATTGCCATGATTTTTATGCATTTGAAAAGTTTGTCATAAATAAATATATTTTTTTATTTTTTAAAATACTTTAAGTTGATATTGTTTTGTTTTTGAACTTTTTTTGTAACTTACATTTGGAAACCTCTATTACAAGAAAAAGGGTAAAATAAAAAGGCGAAGATGAGTGATGAAAAAAAGAAGTTTCAAATGGCTTGGAGGAGTAACAAACTGTTGCGGCAGAAAAAGTTTACATAAAAGAGCCAAATAGGTTAGTGAAGAACGGATATGAATATTAAGACTTGAAGAATGAGGTTAGAGATGTTGGGAGTATGTAAATGTGAGTCTGTAACTCAAAATCAATTGGCAATGGATGGAGGACCAACACGTGAATAGCATGTTCGAATGCTATATCAGAATGTAAGCATCCAACCCAAAACTAATTGAAAATGAATTAATGACAGGTTTATTAATCCTTAATCGGAATCAAAATAAGGAGTGTACGTATTACTCCGGTGTTTACTTCACATAAAGAAATGAAAATGTAAGTGGGTCTACACAAAATCAGGAATTCAAATTTTGATTTTGGAGAAATTGGACTCTTGGGTTGGAGGTGGTGTTCTAACTATTGTAAGAACTAACCCATTAAGAATCCAATTTTTTACCCATTATATCCTCACACAATTTTTAGTAGACTGGAAACACCTGCTGTTCAAAAAAAAAAAAAAAACAAAACATTTTGTTTCTTTCTTCCCGAAGTACGTAATTACAGAGTCCTATACCCTGTCTAAACTTTTGAAACTGCAACAACACTAGGTTTGGGAAATTCTGAGGATGACAAAACTGGCAACAAAGCCACACAAATCAAATGTTTAATCACTGGAGATTCATCGCCTTCGGCTTCTGATACGGCTTGAAATGTCGTCCACAGAGGACATATAATTAGGCACACAAATAAGGGCTAGATCCTTCATTCATTACTCCGTTCTTTCTTTCTTTTTTCTCTTAAGGACCCAATCCAGATATGATCAGGACTTCTGCATCTGTTTTACGATGCTGCATCCGTCACAGCCACTGTCTTGTGCACTCTATCAGAAGCTTTCTTCACCTACAGAAGACATGAAAAAGGAGTATGAGATGAATGTAGCTTATATTCATACATGAAACAGAACATGGCAAGGCACTTTACTTCTTTTTCCCAGTTAGTGCATGTGACTATGATTGAAAGAGATACTGCTTGCACAAACAGAGCCACAGTAATTCCAATCCAAAGACCCTGTGAAAAACATGTTGACTTGAAATTAATATGCCAAAGTATAATCCTCAAAAAAAAAATTTTAAAAAATATATTTCTATAGAAGATTAAGAATGTGGAATATAAATTTGAATAAATAAATGAGCCGGGGAGAAACTCCAGTTACCTTCCCTCCAATGTGCAGGACAAAAGCTAATATAATTGAGATAGGAATGCCTATAAGATAATAAGCTCCAAGATTAACATAAGCCCCAATCTTTTGCTGCCCACTTCCTCTTATGACACCTGAAATTGTAATTGGAAGTAACATTTTGTCAATCAATCAATTATAAGATGACAGGCAACTAATAAGGTTATCTCAATCTTTCAGAGGATGCCCTGACATGAATTTTTTTTCGAATTACACAAAAGGTTTGCAAACCCAGATTCAAATGAGAAATTATACTGTGATGGAACAAGTATTTGAAGAAAAATGTCAGAGACCTGAAAGAACAGATTGAATTCCATCAAAAAAGTGGGCTATTGCAACCCACAGTAATATTTCTCCAGCATATTCCACAACTTCTTTATCTGTGGTGTAACAGTAGCCCCAAACTTTTCGACCCAATATCATGACAGCAACAACCACAATGCCTTCAGTAACAACCATGGAGAGTGTAACACATATGGCAAGACGGGCTAGTCGTGGTTTCCCAGCACCCAATTCATTTGAAACTCTTGTGCTAACAGAAAATAATAGAAGAATAGAAAAGGATTGTTGAGAAAATATGCAAAATAAAGACAAATATGAAACTTAATGTAGCCATAATAAACTCACCTTGCTGCACCACCCAGTCCGAGGGGGATCATGTAAGTCAGTGCACATGTGTTAAGGCTGTGTGAATATGTCACAATCGGTTAGTAATCAGTGTTTCTGCTTCAGTTTTTATTACTTAGCAATCAAAATTTTGGGAGCTGTCATTGGCATTTCAAAATAACACTGGGCTCATTTGAAATTGCACCGGGGGGTGAGTGCACGATGACTGTTTTGAGTGTCAATAACAGCTCTTAGAATTGATACTGTTCTATTGTCATTGCTTAGGGTCAAATGAAAACCTGATTGACAGGACTGAGGTTTCAAGCTTTGGATTAGGAAGAAGACCAGATAAGAGGACCATCATTTCAAAGCACCACATTTCTAAGCTGTTCACAGAGACATAAAACCATCAACCAACGATAGTAAGTTCACATTGTGAAATTTCAAATGACCACATTTCTTATTTCATTTTAAATCTCAAAAGGTTACCTGATCATTACAGCTGAAGGAATGGATAGTTTAAGAAAACTGAGAATTCCGTGAAAGGCCTCCTTTGAGAATCCAGTCCATGTGTGCTGACAAGAGGGAGAGAATCTGACATAAAGAAACAATAACAATGCATTGATCCAATATGCGATGCAGTTTGCCACAGCCGCACCTTTATATCCAAGGCTGGTCTTGTATACCAGAAGCCAACAGATAAGCAAGTGTAGCAAAGTTGCAGTTCCTGTAGTAACAATCATGGGAACCACATTGTTCTGAGTTTGTAAGAATCTGGAATGACATTGAAGGATTGCGTAAGCGAAAAGGCTTGGTATCATGTAACAAGCAAATTCCCCAGCAGCAGCAGATATTTCTGGATCTTGACCCAAAAATTCAAGAATGAAGCCTGTATTGGCCCATACAACTGCAAGAGGAATGCTGACCAGCAAAAGAACAATCATTGCCCTCTGCATATGTATACCAAGCATATGATATTGTTTTGCTCCATAGGACTGGCCACAAAATGTGTCCAATGCGCTTCCCATTCCAATCTAATCAGCAAATTAATAAGAGGGAAATGAAGACTAGGATTATTATCGAACACAACATAAGCATTACAATTCAAACATCACACACACACACACACACACACACACACTATATCTATATATATATATATATATATATAAAATATGTGTGTATATTATTTTTTGATAATAGGAAAAGCCATCTTACCATCAAGCTGATACCAGTTACTGAAGCAAATGAAGTGGCCATGGAAGCACCTGAAAGTGAAAGTTCTCCGAGATGACCAACATACATGACTGAAACAACCTGTATACAAAACAACAAGAAATTTGATGACACAAGAGGCCCTACTAACAACAGCTGCTTCTTCACTTCCATGAAAAACTCATCTCGGGTCAGCTGTTGTCCTTTTCTTGCTTGATAGTCATGTTCTTGATCTGCAAATGGAATCAAGGGTGACTCAAGATCACCTGCTTGTTCTTCTGCATTCATTTGGTACTTTCTTGTTCTTCAGAGAGGATTATGTGTTGAAGGCCTAGAACACAAAGAATCCGCCGTTGTTGCAACCTGCAAACATATTGATCACGGAATATGGTGACTCAAATAAATCGAGCAAGCCACATCGTCCAAACGATCTGAACTTGCAATAAAATATTTATTTCCTTGAGGATCTCTCAAATAAATTAGGCTAAACTGTTATTTTGCCCTTAAACTATACCATAATTGTTAATTTTCCCCTTAAACAATTTTTTCGATAAATTAAGAACTTAAACTATATGAAATTGGTCAATTTGGGACTCGCTCTGAATTTTTTGGATATCCATCCAAATTTTAATCACGTGACCTGGCCAATTTTTAAGTGAAAAAATGTAAGAAAAATTAGAAGAAAATTTATATATAAAAAAAGTTAAAAGAAAAGAAAGTCAAAAAAGGGTAGAAAAAGTTCCTTCGAATGGTTTGGTAACGGGGTGGTGCTATGCCTGGGTTTGGTGAAGGGGGTGGTGCTGTGCCTGGGCAGAACAGAACCCACCATTCTCTCTGTTCATCTCTCAGACTTTACAGCAGAACCCAGAAAAGGAAATACAAAAACGTGTTGTGTGGGAAAATCAACAAAGATCTTCATTTTCGTAGTCACATTGTTTGTGGCTATTAGGGTTTTGCACCATGGCCTCCAGAAAATCCATAAATGCTCCGCCCATTAATTCAGACCTTGCCACTCTCTCTTCTCCCTCTCTCATCTTCTCCAACCCCAATTCCAGTTCAAACCAACCTCCACCGACCTCAATTTTAAGCCCACCTCCTCCACCGATCCCAATTCAAACCCCACCTCCGTCATAACTTCATGTATTCACGGACGCAATGCTTGTATGTAACCACCACAGTCACTACCATTTCACGAGCGCAGGAAATTAATAGCTCTTTGGAAATTTTGTTCCTAAAAATTGAGGATGTGAATGTCACATAATTTGGGAATTCAATTTGGTGTTCAAATTAATATTATTGTTAATTCAGAGTCTCAGTTTGAACAATTATAGTATGGTACTAAAGTATGGCAACAGTGTATAACTCATCCGCGGATTATCAATTGTTATTTGAACAAATCAAACTGAAGGCTTCCCCTAAAAAACGGGATTTGTTTATTTAAATATGTGGGTTTATATGTACATTACTTTTGGACTAATTTTTTTCTGCATCTCTTATCAATTTCTGAATTGACCATTTCTTAAATCAATTCAAATTTGATGTTTGCCCTGATCAGCTCTGCCTTCCTGTCTTACTACTTGCTATAGAAGAAAGGTTTACCAGTTGATAGTTGTGCTTTAGTGAGGCAGAAACAAGTGAATAACATGCTCATTTTGTTTCTTGCAGTACTAAAGTTAAATAATTTACCCAAGTAATTAATTATACAGTATATACCATACTCTGTTTAAATTCTTGAAACGCAACACCAGATTGGGGAAATTATATGAAGATTATCATATGCTATAGTGCATGATTAAGACCACAACCTTCGTTTCTTGTCTGTTAAGTTTTCCCCTTTCTGAATTATTCCTCTGAAGGACCCAATCTGGACGTGATCATGACTTTTTCATCGACTTTACGACGATGCATCCGCCACGGCCATTGCGTCATGCACTCTATCCGAAGCTTTCTTCACCTATGAAAGGCATGAAAAATAGAGCATTAGATTAATGTAATTAACAGAGTCGGATACATGAAACATACTTCTCTTTCCCAATCAATGCATATGTATGAAAGAGACAGTGCTTGCGCCACTGTGATTCCCATCCAAAGACCCCGTGAAGAACATATGCTAAGAAAATGCATTAAAACGAATATTAAAAAAAAGTGAGGGGACTTGAAAAAAAAATATTGGAGAGGTATGAAGTTACCTTCCCTCCCATGTGCAGGACAAAAGCTAACAATACTGCAGTAGGAATTCCCATAAGAGCTCCCAGATTAATATAAGCCCCCATCTTTTGCTGCCTACTTCCTCTTATAATCGACATTCTCAATCATACACCTTCTTTTCCCCTTGATTGAAGGAAGCCTCTCTTCCCAATCTAATAACACCAACGTTGAGGAGGGTAATAACTTCTTCTACTCAGATACTCTACCTAAATACATATTCCCAAATTCATTCGAACGTTGGCGTCAAACTGGGCTATGCCGGGTACCACATCGGTGCCTCTTAGGAGACATGACCATCCCTTTTGTGTTGATCACCACTCGAGCTGAAGAAGAAAAACTTATTACTGCTGATTGGCCTAGTGGAAACTTTGACTTTTACGTCAAAGTCCTATGTTGAGCATTAAAAACCACCCGTCAACAAGAGGATAAAAAAATGAACCGCCAACATAGAATCATAGTCTATTCATGATGAATGATGCCAACTACAATCCCATGCATGCATAGGTTTCTCTCTCACACACACTACCATGGTGTCATGGGGGTTGAACTTAAGACCACTGGTCTGCAAGCAAATGTCATTTTCCATTGGGCGTTGGTTATTTGAAAGATGTTTTATGTTGGATGGAACTGATCCAGTCCAATTATATATGTTGAATCTGTTTGGATTGGATTGCTTACCTATATTGAATTCTAATATGACAAATCAAATTCTAATTGGATTGGATACTGATTCTTCAAAAGAAATTGGATTGTAACTGATGCAGAGCCTGTGTATAAACGTTAGCTTTGTAAATCATATGACTTGATGATAATTTAAAAAATATGAGAAAGCGTGACATGAATTTGATGCACCAATTGTGATTTTGGACTCCTCTATAAATGGAGCAGAAAGGTTTGCCAGCTCTGCTTACTGACAAAGTAACGACTGAATGGGGCGCATTTTGTTTCTTGCAAATATGAAACAGGGGAGAGTCTTCACCTGAATTTCCAACATCTATCAAAATATCTCCCATGAAAAAAATTATGCACATAACTAAGCAGAAGAGCCTTCATTATTTTTTTAACTCTTTTATTTCTGAATTTGGCTCAGAATTATACAATCTAGCTATGATCATGACTTCTGCATCAGCTTGACGACTCAGCCACGGTCACTCTGTTGAACACTCTATCAGAAGCTTTCTTCACCTACAAAAGTAATGAAAATGGAGCATGAGATGAATGCGACAGAGATTGATACATGAAACTTGACATGACAAACAAGTTTACTTCTTTCTCCCAATCTGTGCATATGACTATGATTGCAAGAGATAGTGCTTGCACAAATAGCGCCATAATAATTCCAATCCAAAGACCCTGCGCAGAACACATAAATTTTTTATATCCATGGAAGATTAAGAAAGAAGGTCAAAAGAAAAGTAGTATGGAAGATTAAAACCACAAGGATCTGGTGTCACCTTCCCTCCAATGTGCTGCACAAAAGCTAATAAGACTGCGGTAGGAATTCCTGTAAGATAATAGGCTCCCAGATTAACATATGCCCCAATCTTTTGCTGCCCACTTCCTCTTATGACACCTAAATTTGTAAATCAAAGTCGCTTCTCTTCAATAAATCGATTACAAAATATTTTCTTTAAGATGAGAAACTTGGGTATGCAGAATAGTTCAGTGTTTCACATTGCCATACTTCACCAATTGCACTTACATATATTATGTTAATCTTTTTTTTTTCTTTCCAAAATCAGTTTATGGTATAAGCCTGGTATTATATGAAGCTCTGGAAATCGAAGATTATAACCGAAAATTCTATTGTTATGAGAGAAGAAATTGAGAGAAATAGCAAGAACCTGAAAGAACAGATTGAGGTCCATCAAAAAAGTGGGATAGCGCGACAAAAATCAACATTTCTCCAACATACTTCACAACCTCTTTTTCACTGCTGTAACAGTAACCCCAAACGTTTCGAGCCAATATCATGACTGCAGCAGCCACAATGCCTTCAGTAACAACAATGGATAGTGCAACGCATATTGCTATACACGCCATTCGTGGTTGCCCAGCTCCCAATTGATTTGAAACTCTTGTGCTAACAGACAATGTACAAGTAAAGAACATAGAAAAATTTATGAGACAAGTACTCACAATAGAAGCATGCAGTACTTAAATCTAGCTGTGAACTCACTTACCTTACTGTACCACTGAAAGCCAGGGGAATCATATAGACCATTAAACATGTGTTAAAGCTGGAATTGTATCACAATCGGTTAGTAATTTCTTGGTTTGTATTGAATTTTCTCATTATTTACTAACAAGAATTTGTATTTTCGTTAATTCATTCGTTAGCGTCAAATGTAAAACCTGATTGAGAGGGCTGAGGTTTCAAGCTTTGGATTAGGAAGAAAACCTGATAAGAGCACTATCATTTCGAATGACCAGACTTCTAAGCTGTTCACAGACATAAAACCAAATAAGTACTAACATATCCATTCTAAGTCTTTAATGTTCCAATGGTGAGTCAACTAAAGATTACCTGACCATTACAGCTGAAGGAATTGATAGTTTTAAAAAATTGGGAATTCCATGAAAGGCCTCCTTTGAGAATCCAGTCCATGTGAGCTTACAAGAGGGAGAGACTCTGACATAAAGAGCCAATAACAATGCATTGATTGAATACGTGACGGAGGTTGCCAAAGCAGCGCCTCTGTATCCAAGGCTGGTCTTGTATACCAGAACCCAACAGTTGAGCAAGTGCACAAGCGTTGCAGCTCCTGTGCTAACAATCAAAGGAACCACATTGTTTTGAGTTTGCAGGAATCTGGCATGCGATTCTAGGATTGTGTAAGCGAAAAGGCTAGGTATCAATAAACAAGCATAGTTGCCAGCAGCAGCTGATATTTCTGGATCTTGATCCAAGAATTCAAGAATGCGGCCAGCATTGGCCCATACAAATGCAAGGGGAATGTTTACCAGAAGAAGAACAAGCATTGCCCTCTGCATGTGTATGCCAAGCATATGATACTCTTTTGCACCATAAGACTGGCCACAGAACGTGTCTAACGCGCTACCCATTCCTCTCTATTCAACAAATGAAGAGGAGAAATTTAGAGAAAAATGGAGCCTGATATTATCATCATACACAAAAGTAACAAAAAAGTATAAGGCTTTTGTTTTTTTTTTTTTTTTTTTTATGGACAATAACAGGGGAAGCCATATTACCGTCAAGCTCAAACCAGTCACCGAAGCGAATGAAGTGGCCATGGAAGCACCTGCCAGGGCCAGCTCCCCAACATGACCAACATACATGACTGAAATAAGCTGCATGCCAAATAGCAAGAAATTTGATGCGACAAGTGGCCCTGCTAACAACAGCTGCTTCTTCACTTCCTCCACAATCTCATCTTTGACCGGTACTTGTTTTCTTGATAGTAATGATTGTTCTTGGGGAACTTGAATCAAGGCTGAGTCGAGACCAGTTGTTTGTTCTTCGAAATCCATTTCTTGCTGTTCATACGGATGCTGGAAGAGCTATAAAATGGCCCCAATCCCACATTGAAGAACAAAAGGTAGTGCTCCTCTCCCTTCTATAAAGAGGTCATCTCCAACATTCTCTCTTATACCAATTGTCTACTAGGCCACAGTCATTGTGGCCTCTCCATTATTGAAGTGAACATACCAACCTAACCTTTGTGTTATGTACCAATTGCGGTAACAAAATGGATCTCTTAGCAGATTTTGATCGAATCAACAGATTTGTTAAGAATAATTAGAAGATCAGTAGATAATTAATATGCCATATTTCAAGTTTGTGAAAATATTCATTAGCCCAAAAAACAAAGGGGCCTCATATGCAACTTGAAAAGCAAATTAATCATAGAACGTTGCAAATCATGTCTAACAATCAGGCATATTGTTTTATATGCTCCCATATTGTGAATTAAACAGTTGGCTCCCTCAAAACTTGTTGTAGTTTGTTGCATGATCGGTTCGTGGCAGAGGTGCATTTTCAAAGAACCAATCTTTGGATGTGTCTTTGGATGCCTAAAAGTTTGAATTATATATATTAACGTTAGAAACATTTCATATACATGAATTAAACATAAAAACACACACACACATAAAGAGGAGTGTCCTCATTCAAGTGGTACCTCTTGATTAAGAGGTGCAATCCAAGAGATACATGGTTTCTGGATTAAAGTTACACCAATTTAGAAAAGACACAAACTCCTATATAAATAGAGGAGAATTTTCTGCAAAAACTACTCAATACTATTCATTATAAACTCTCCTCCTTCTAGTTTCATAAAGCAAAAACCATCTAGAGATTATAATCTGTAGCAATAGCCTCTAGACATTCTTGATTCTAAAGTGTGTTTGGGGTTTGTCTTTGAGTGTGCAACTTGTTGACAAACAACCTAGCTATAGGCTGGGCTTATTGTATCCATGGGCGGAACCACACTAAGGGCTACACTGGGTTGTAGCCGAGTGAGGTTTTTTTAGGGAAAAAACATCAAACCTATATATTTAACTTGTTTTAAATATTAACCAATATATATTAACTTATTTAAGTCCAAAAAAGTCCAATTCTTTATGAATTTAGTTGCAGGCAAGCAATAAAAATACACATTAAAATAGGCACACTTTCAATTCTATGGTTTAATATATTTTTATTTTGATAATATGTGTTTTTCAGTTGTATTTGATATGTATTTGTTTTATGATAAAGCTTATTGGGAATCAGTCAATAATAGGGTTATGAACTAACGTAGTTTATATGATATATTATTTTTATTTATAGAAACCTATAGAAACTGTAAGTTAAAAAAAATTATCATTAGATTTTCAGTTAATAACTTTAGCTAGCCCACCCATTAAAAAATTCATGGTTCCACAATTGATTGTAGACTTATTTGCGTACCTTTGCACCCAAGTTGTGGGGCCCAAACAGAGTCTAAAAGATAGTGTTTACATGCCTTGAAGCAACCTTTCATATCTTTCATCTTTCATAGCCATACCCATAGACATACACATATCCAACACAATTCCCATTTATGCATGCTTAAATGGAACTGACATGCTTACATGAAATGAGACAAACAATGAATTGGGGAAATCAGGAATGACAGTGAGAGACGAAATGGATATGAAACCAACTATTCCTACCTAATCAATCTAATTTTTGAGTTTTCAAGTGTACATTAGCAGGGACGGACCCAAGATTTCAAAATGGCGTGGGCTAAATTTTCCTTACGTACAAACTTATTGAAAACCGACGGTATGAGTAAATTTCATTGATAACAAATAAAAAAAAATACACCTTTGGGAGAGAGGGGGGGGGAGAAGGGGGGACATAATGAGCCTTACCCCTCAAATAACACTTATATAAGTTGCACCCTTAGGACATGTTTACGTATCAGTAATGGAGAAACTAAGGAATCAAAGAATTTAGGAATCGGAGAACTACTGAATCGGTATGGGAAGAATCATTCTCATTAAGTTGTTTACTAAACATATGGAAGTAGCAATGGAATGGGATTGATTCCCATTGTTATTGTTTACTAATTTGCATGAATCAGAATCCAAATTAATTTTAGAATTATGGTAAAGTAATAAGGGTATTTTTGGAAGTTATTAAGAGAAAACAGGAATGGGAATCGTATCGACTACTACCCCTAGTTGATCTGATTCCTAATTTTGAGGGAATGTGATTACGGATTTTGAGGTGGGGCCCACTTATTTTTTCATTCCTGATTGCAAGTAAACGCAGGAGAAGTCAAGAATGTAAATCATTTCATTTCCTTCCATACCCATTACTAATCACAACATTAAAATCACTAATTATTGATTCATTGTCTATATTATCAACAAATTCTCTTTCAATATGAAGTAACATACAATCAACAAATTCTCTCAAAAATTCAAATAAAAACATTACATATACTTAAATAGTTAAATATCTAATAAAATCCCTAATTGACAATTCATACAAGCAAGCAAGAACACCAAAATCAATTTCAAATCCTATTTAAAAATAATAAAAAATAATTGATTTTGAAAATTAAAAAAACTAATTGATAAACCTTAATTGTAAATCCCTAATTGATATTTCATAAACCCTAAATAATCCCCAAAATTTCAAAAGAAAAGAAGATGAAGAATGGAAAGATTACCTTATAGTTTGGTTTAATTAAGTCTGGACAGGACATGCATAATTTTTCTTTTTATCAATGATGGTTTGCTACTGCGCGAGAGAGAGAGAGAGGAATTCTTTTTTTTTTTTTTTTTTTTGGAAAAGGAGAGAGAAAATGTATGCGGTTAGTTAGCCTAATGGGAGTCTAATGTTTTTTCATGTGTGGTGGGGGGGTTAGTTCCTTTTTTTATTTGTTGGTCAGCCAAGTCCTAGTGAGATTAATTAATAATATTTTATTTGAGTGGCCTAGGCTAGGGTATTAATTTAGTCTTAACAAAATTAGTAGAGGCGAGAGAAATCACCAATTGGAACAGTTCAATTATTCGTATGTGAACAAAACGTAGGGAAGTCAAGTCATCATAATAATTTCAAGGCTTAATTGCTACAGTGCTCCCTGAAACATTGATTAATTCCCACAATACCCCCTTAAAGTTAAAGTGACTCACTTTGCCCTATTGACCGATGTTTTGTATTTCACTTTGCCCATCACTGTCAAGTCTATTAAAAATTCAGTTTAAAATGCTGATATGGCACCGGTGGAACCAACTATTTTGCTCAACTAAGTGCCATGTGTAAAGAAAAAAAATTAAAAATTAAAAAATTCATTCCTTTTTAAAATAACAAATACAAAATGAAAAAAATTAATAATAAATAACAAAAATTCATTCCTTTTTAACTCTCGTGCCCTCCCCCTCTCTCCCATGCTCTCCCCCTCCCACCATAACCACCATCTAACAAGCCACTGCCCAATATCACCCACCCAGTAACCAACCCTTACCACCCTCCCACCGCAAAACTTCTCAAGACACCCCACCTATCTCTCTGTCTCTCTGTCTCAAGTCCAGCCCCGAAAATCTAGTGCAAGCAAAAGACCACATTGCTCATAATTTATTATAATATGGCCAATAGATCTACACAAAAAAAATTATAATAAAAAATATAAAAATATAAAAAAATCGCTCCAACCCAGCCCACCCACCAAGACCTATTTCAATTATTTTATTTTCACTTATTATGGCTTATTTGATGGTATTTGTGAGAAACAAAACTTGAAGTTGGGAACGGTAAAATCTATAGCTATCTCCAAGTTATTAAAAATCGATTGATGAACAAAGTTGTATATTGGAGAATATCTAGTTTTAGGTTATGGTGGTGGTGGAGGGATGATTAGTAGCTGTGGTGGGGTGAGGTGAAGGGCCAAATCAGAGAGAGAGAGAGAGAGAGAGAGAGAGAGAGAGAGGGATGAAGGGGGTCAGTGCGCTGGTGTTGGGTTGTCGGTAGGGATGGGGTTGGGGGTGGGTTACGACTAGGGGTAGGGCTGGAGCTGAGGATAGGGTGCTATCAGATGGTGGAGAAATGAAGAGGGAGAGATACAACAGAGAGTAACGAAGGCTTCTAGGGAGGGGAGAAGTATATATATTTTTTATTTATTAATTTTTCCATTTTGTATTGTTTATTTTTTTTCTTCACACATGGCACTTAGTTTAGCAAAATAATAGGTCCTATTGGTGCCACATCAGCATTTTTAACAAAATTTTTAACAGACTTGACGGTGAGGGGCTTAGTGAGACGCAAAACATCGGTTAAAGGGACAAAGTGGGTCACTTTAACTTTAAGGGGGTACTGTGGGAATTGACCAAAGTTTCAGGAGGCACTGTAGCACTTAAGCCTAATTTCAATATCCACCCCAGGTAACGTGAGTGCATGTGCTCCGGCGGCATCGATCATGGGTCCATATACAAACTAGGTGAAACACCAAAATTAAACATCGCATCTCTTTTGCCTTGAGTCCTTTTATTCAAGATAGATTATTAGGACAAACTCCACGTTTATGATGGAATAAATAGAGCCAGTCTTGTGATTGCCTCTAATTACCTACCCTCGTGCATGCATGACAGGACACTCCTTATAGCCGAGGCCTAGCTCAGATTTCAAAAGATCCCGTGCCAGCCACGTGATCTTTTTTACTCTAATTGCATGAATGTGGGCATTCATGTATCTGAGATTATATGATACATATAAGTGGGTGTTCTTGCTTCCTTCAAGTCTCGTGGGTGTTTTTGACTTTATATATATCTATATATATATATATATAGATATATATTCATTTTTATTCTACGCAAGGGCCATGAGCTTCTTTTTTAGATTGGCAAGATAGATGTAAAAAATGTTTGGCACCAACGACATGTTGGATGCTGTCACTGATGTAGTACAGCCCTGGGTGTGTTAGTTTAAACACTCGGAGCAATAGGACAGAAAAAAATATGAGAAGTTGAAGGGAAGAAAAGATAGAAGGAAGTCTGAAATCAGAGAGTTTAAGAGAAGTTTTAATCAATATTCAAAACTGAATTTTAAAGAACTACATGGGGGTATTTATAGCAAACTAAAACCTAGAGACAATAGGATAAAAATCTCTAACTAAAACAGAAATCCTATTCCTAATAAAATAGGAAAAGCTTAGAAATCCTACTAGAATTTGGAAAACTAAAGAATTTAAGAAACTAACAAATAAATTAGGAAATTAAACCATTTAGGTCCTACACAACCTACATCAGTCACTCTCTTAGTGGAGTAATAGGAGGAAGTGATTTGCAATAACTTTGCATGAAATTAAACGTGAAATCATGAAGAGTTAGATTTTCCTTCCTATTGTTATTTTCACGGATATGCCATTTATGCCGATAAATAGGCATTCGAGAATGCCTTGCCTTGGAGATCATCCGGAGAAGAGTCACAAAGCATCAATAAAAAGTTTCTGAGTCTAGGAAAGCCGTCAAAGAGAGAGAACAATATTATCAATTGTAGTATGAGAGGAGTAAATACAATTATGCAAGGGGTTTACATATCAAGTTGTTAAAAAGTAAGTACGTACTCCTACATCCTAGGTCCTATGTTCGAAGCCCTTCTCGGCCAATATCACGTGTATAATGAGAATACAATTACTATAATCTTACGTATGTTTTAGAATATATGTACGTTAACTCTCTTTTTTCCTGTATAATATTATACAATAGCTGAATTAGATTTGAACTTAAAGACCCTTTTAATGCCCACCACACTCTAAGGTGTACAATGCCCACCTCACTCTAATGCCACTTGAGATGGTTTTATACGGAGGTTTTTTATTTTGGGATTTTTGTCTTTTTTTTGGGCTTTGGCTTCCAGGTTAAATGTTTTGTTGTATTTTGGGCATTTTTTTAAAATTATGTTTGGTTGGGCTTTTTTTTGGGGCTTAATGTTGTAGCTTGGCCAACCCTTCCTCTTTTCTTTGGACTAACCCTTTTTGTATATTCCTTTTGCCGGAGAACTTTTTTTGTTTTTTGTTTTTTTTAATTTTTTTTTAATGAACAAAAGTTTAGGAGGAGGGGAGGTTACTCAATCCCAGGCCTTTTTGAGGAGTTACATAAGGTTTGAAATTGGTACTTCAATGAAGGGGGTAAATTAAAACCCTAATAGACAAATCTAAGACAACAATGATAACTGTTCGTAGTAACAATATGACTAGTCAATTACTAGTCATAGACTTATGAACAAACAAGCCTAGCATAGACTTATCACAAATCAAATGTTAAAACCTACAAGCCTAAAAGAGAATTATGTGACAACTTAGGCACTAAAAAGGACCCGTCAATCTAGGCATCATATGTGCTAGCAACAACTATAGTGAAAGGTGTGTGAACATTCATCAGCATTTAAGAGATAGCAGATGTAGTGTAACACCCATGACCCAATTTAATTGTTTTATTCAATTTATGTAATTGTGAAATTACAATTTTGCCCTTTGGGGTGTAGTGTCACTTTGGTCACTTTTTGATTCGGAAGAATTTTGGGGAATTGAGTGGCACCATTGTGTAGAGTTTGTCTTACGAGTCCGTAGATAGGCATCGCGCTTAATTCCGAGTTGTAATAAACACTTAAAGGTCTAGAAACAAAGAAGATGAAATTGAAAATTTTAAATTTGTTACTGTAGCAAACAGTACCACTACAGTATGTTTGCTACAGTACTCGGGCCAGCTCTATTTCTCTACTTCTTCTTCCCCCGCATGCTCTCTCTCCATCTCCTTAAGCATAACAGGCAAACCACTTTGGCTGGCAATTTCTCCCAACCAGTCCCAAAATCTTAGTGTCTTTGTCCTCTACCTGACCCAGCCCATTTCCTAGCTCAAAAATCCAAGGATTCGCAACTGGAACAACTGGAAGTCTAAGCGATCTTCGAAGTTTCTGACGCTGTTTTCAGTGACTCCGGCCACTGTTTTTGTCGAGTGAGGTATGAAACTTCATCTACTCTTCGTGATCTATCCATTTATGTAGGTATTGTAGATCGATTTTGAGGTTTTAGAGATCGTTTAAAACACCCACCTAGGGCTCATGGTTTGGGTTCGTTCCGGCTAGTTTCGGCTAGTTTTTGGCCATGGTCCAAGAACAAAAATCACTTCTCTTGTTAGTCTGAATGTATTGGTATAGGTATTGTAGGGTGTTTTGAGAATTTTTTTTATCGCCAAAATTTTCTCAACCGGTAACACATGGGCCACGGGGGTGATGGCCCATTATATTCTGATTTACTCCCATTGTCATCTCGACCCAAGCACGACGGTATGCTCGGATTCGAATTTAGTTGTCGTATGATGGTAGAACGGATTTACGCCTATTAGGCGATATCCGGGTTCTATAGGTTCGGACCGTTGGATTGGTTCCAACTTCAAATATGTCGTGTACCTCTGGGATCGTGTAGGAATTTGCGGATCGAGAATCGGAGTCCTGGATACTTCGAATTTTGAGTCTAGGGTTAGGCGAAGCGATCGCCATTCGATCGTGCGATTGGTTTAAATCCGACAGCTGGATTGAGACCAAACTTTTAAGACGTGTTCAGTAGACCTCGTTGGACCTCAGGGAACTTTCGGATTTGAAATTGAAGGTCATGGGGTCCGCGGGCCCCGTTGACCAAAAATGAAAAGTTTGACCAAACCATTGACCACATGTCTTTTGAGACAGTCCCGTCCTTTGAAAAGTACTAGAATAGCCTTAGGAATTTTCTAAGGAGGCGGGTCCACGTTAAGTTCTGGGAACTGGGGTTTGATTTTAAATGCGCGGTTGAGGTCGTATAACGAGTTTTGGTAGTATTCGGACATTTGTCTTAGTGTGCATTACTCTATGAACATTTCAAATGTATGTTTTTAGTGCTTTAATTTTGAGATTATAATATTGTTTAATTGTGGTTTTTGGCTATTATATTGATATAAATGAAGCTTTGGGGATGATGTAAATTGATGCATGATTTGATGTTGAATGATGATAATTCCTGTATGAATATGGAATTCAATTATGATTGGGAAAACTGAATCAGTTGGTATTTAATATTTTGGTTTGAGGTTATGAATGTGTGGGGTATGAGTATATGCTTTTGAGAGTTGCTATCTATACTACGAATGTTTTGAGTTATGGAAGATATGATTATGGGATTTCCAGGGATTAGGAATTGATGGATAATGGATACTTGGAAACTGTGGTTATCGTTTGGATATGATCGGAACCCAGGCACCCTTGACGGGGTGTTTCGTAGACCCTTAGCGGAGTAGTCTGCACGGGTAGAACTTGTCACAGGCGTATGAGTATTGAGGATTCTGCTGTGCATGCTGGGAGCCTAGTCCCCTGGATGGACGCCTCGTCCCTGACCACATGGTTATTGAGGATTCCTTGGTGTGGTTCAGCCAAACGATCCCCGGTTGGATTGTTTCCCCAATACATGATGTGCATGATATGCACTATGATATGTACCTCTTTGGCACTTAGATACTTGGATATGATTACTCGAAATGGATACTTAGATATGTCGGAACCCAGGCACCCTTGGCAGGGTGTTTCGTAGATCCTTAGAAGGGTAGTCTACGTGCGTAATACTTGTCACCGGCGCACAAGTATTGAGGATTCTGTTGTGCGTGCTGGGAACCAGTCCCCCGGTTGGACGGCTCATCCTTGGCCACATGTTGAGGATTCTCTCATGTGGTCTAGTGAAACGATCCATAGGTTGGATTGTTTTCCCTTGGTACAAGATGATAATGTAAGGTGTGTGTATATATATATGTATATACATACATATTAAATATATATATATATATATATGGATTCATTTTCAGGTTGAGATTCTTGAACTTGTGCTTCGTGAGTACTCCGCACAGGTATGAACGTTTGATTTATAGTTTGGAAAGTGAGAACTGATATAAGTTTTGACCTCTTTTACGTTGAAACTACGATCGGTATTATTTTGTGTCATAATGTAATTGGTTGAATTTGTCTTTGATTTGAAGTTGTGAATACCAAAAACTATTGATTATACAAGCAAGTGGATATGGCACTTGTAGCTCTATCTGGAAAGTGTTGTTCGGCAACATACGCCTTGGTTAGGGTATGATTGCGGGAAAGAACTGATAAAAGGAAAGGAACTTATAAAGTGTTCAGTGTGTGCCTTGTCGAATTTGATGTTGTAAATGAATCTAAATTAAATCGTTGGAGAACTACGTGTGGCTTAAGCTTTCACAAAGGGGTATGTAGGTAGCCTGGAAAATAAACTATTTGAGCTGTGCTTGTATTGTTCTAAGTGTGTAAATGAATTTTATATGAAGAAATGTCTTTTCTTATTGTTGTTACGATAATTGTTACGGGTGTATGGATTTACAAAGGAGTTCAAAAGCAAGAACGTTTTAGAAATGTTCGGTTATGAGGACGGAGGCCTGTTTGTTTGTTGTGTGTAACGTACTTTCTGCATGTTGAAGTTTGGTGATTTTAAACTGTGTTTTTAATAGGTTGAAAAATTTGGTAAAGTCCGTTTTTCAGGGGAGACTCAGAGACTCTGCTGAAATTTCGGTAGAAGCCTCAACCCTCTTTTCATTTGTTTTAAGGGAAGAGGATGTTTGAAATTAGTAAGTGGGCCCGGCATCGGTTGGATGTCAGAAAAACCACAGGAGCAGTCATAGATTCCGAGGAATTCATGGGCAGGTCTTGTCATATATTATGACTAATCATAAAATCAACAACACACCAGAAATGTTCACCCAAAAATCCACCACTGGGAAAACTGGGGGTCATGACTCTGACCTAGCAGTCCAGAAGATTCTTACAGAAAAAGTAATCACAAGCTTAAATAATCCTACGTCTATTTAGGAAATGAACACTACCTCCCTGTGCAACTTTCTTCTCCAAACTTAGTTGAACTAGTAACTTGTCCTTCGTGGAAATGGCAGCTAGCCCATCAGCTTATTCAACCTATGACACCCCAACTGAGCTCCGGATCGTCATTGATGAATGAAATATAGATTTTAGAATGAAATGGTCAATTTCTTCAAGAAACCATCTTCTTCAAGAAATCAACAAAGAATCTGATCTAGCGAGGATGACGAAGTGTTTAAACTAAACCCTAGATGCATATTTCAAAAACTAATTTTTAAAATCTCATAATGAAAATCCAAACCTCACCAAGTAGAGAATGCAAAGTAAAATTTTTACTTTCAAAAATTCTCAATGGGTGAAGTGGATTTCGAAAATAGAAGTAGATTTCAAAAGCTATTTGAAAATCTCATTCCAAAAGTCATGAACACTCTTAGACAAACCAAAGAGAAAACCAAGTTTTCTAAAAAAATTCAAATGAAAGAGATGAGAGATTAAAACTTTGATATGCAAAGCTATTTTCAGATTTTCTAAAAAGAAGTAGCTTTCATAATGAAATCTTGAAAACCCATTCCTATGCCATGAACACTCTCAGACAAACCAAAGAGAAAGCCAAGTTTTCCAAAATAGTGAAAATGAAAGAGATGAGAGATGAAAACTTTGTATCACTAACAAAAGTTTGAAAAATGAAATTTCAATGAAAGCCCAGAGGGAATTCAAGAACCCATGAACTCTTCTCCCAAAAACCAAAACCTAATTTATGTACATTCTCTCACTAGAACTCTCTCTCTTTCTCTCTATCTCTAAAAACCCATTTGAAAAATGTAAATGAGAGAGTTGGTGAGTCCATACCAGCCCCAGCCTTTCTGGCAAGTTAAAAGGACACTTGGTAGCCAATGATTAGACTTATAATAAGCAAAATCACGTGTCTTGGTTAAAAATCTAGTGCTGGAAATACTGTCCTATATGACTAGTCATCAAGACATTGTTGTGATGAAGATGTTGATTTTCCTAACGATGCCCATTATAAATGAATGCATAAATTACCTTGGTTTTGTAGCCTCATAAGCTATTCAATGTACTTCATCTTTGTAGCAAATACCCAAGGCCTAATTTCTAAAGATGAGCTAAGTGGAATTACATGAAAGTGTACATTTGGCAAGGAAAGCCAATTCTAAGAATTCTAAACATAACAGGTTTTAGCTCCTTTTTTAGTTTTTACAGATTACTCACCAAGAGGGATTGTCGGCAGCAGAACTCGAACCTAGGCCTTGATAGCGAAGAAAACCCTTTTGTATGTTCTTTAATGAAGCATTTTTAATGACCAACATACCACCTCATGTACACGCATCTTGGGGCTTTAATTTACTTATAACCCAAGTAAAAAAAATGTTGCTTAAATTGATTTCAATTCATCAAGCTTATGGATGCTTGGGCATTTTGTGCACAATTTTATTGTTGGCTCATTCCTTTTAGGAGAAACTCTATTGGACGATTTGATCAAATAATGACCATTTTCAATCTCAATGGTTTCTAATTTGTACTGTAAACTTCATGGGAAGCTCTTGAATATATGTGTTTGTGAAAATGCCTAGGAAAATTTTCTGTCTATATTGTATATTGTTGGTGCTCAAGTAAATGTCTATGTCACCAGGTGTTTGTACAAATGCATCACTGAAAATGCTCGAGAAAATTTAGGAAAATGGAAAATAAAAAGTTTACAAGAACCAACTTGAAGATTCCAACCTAACAATTTGATACGATCATGACTTCTGCATCAGTTTTTGCTACAATGCATCGGCCACGGTCGTCGTGTTGTACACCCTATCGGAGGCTTTCTTCACCTACATAAGAAATGAAATATGGAGCATGAGATGAATGTAACAGAGATTGATACATGAAACCTAACATGACAAAGTAGTTTACTTCTTTCTCCCAATCTGTGCATGTGATTATGATTGCAAGAAATAGTGCCTGGACAACAAGAGCCACAATAATTCCGGTCCAAAGACCCTGCGAAAAACATGTTAATTTGAATAAATAAAATGTCCCTGAAAGATTCAGAAAGTAGGAGATAAACTACAGTACGACAAAGTATGGAGGGGACTTGAAAAAATAGAAGTACAACGACTATATGTCACCTTCCCTCCAAGGTGCAGGACAAAAGCTAATAAAACTGCAGTTGGGATGCCCATAAGATAGTAAGCTCCCAGATTAACATATGCCCCAATCTTTTGTTGTCCACTTCCTCTTATGACACCTGAAATTGTAAATTCAAGTCACTTTTCATCAAATCAGCATAAAATCTTCCCTGAAAATGAGAAACCGCGGCATACGGGTAGTATTCAATCCCACAGTTTGATCATATGAATTGAGTAAAACCTTTTTATTATCTTTTGTTCTGTTGACTTCAGTTTTAGCTATAGGTTATGCCAAGGTTTGCAAAACCAGAATCAGAAGGAAACAAAATCTATTGTTGTGAGAGAGGAAATGGTGAAAAACTGCAGAAACCTGAAAGCACAGACTGAAGTCCATCAAAAAAGTGGGATATTGCAACCAAAATCAACATTTCTCCAACATAATTCACAACTTCCATTTCACTGCTGTAACAGTTGCCCCAAACTTTTCGACCCAAAATGAGGACAGTGCCAATCAAAATGCCCTCAAGAATCACAATGGACAGTGCAACACGTACTGCTAGAACTGCGAGTCGCGGTTGCCCAGCACCCAATTGATTGGAGACCCTTGTGCTGTTATATAGAAGTAAACAACAGAATAGAATTCTTGAGACAAAATGTGCAACAACAGGAACATACAAAACTTAGATGTAGATTTAGAGTCTTAGACTCACCTTGCTGTACCACTGAATGCCATGGGAATCATGTAAATCATTGAGCATGTGTTAAGACTGCAAATGTGTCAAAGCCGGTTAGTAATATCTTTGTTTCTGCTTCATCTGCTTCATCTTCACTAACTAGAAATATGAAAACACTCTCTTTTTAAGCTTAGTTAGTAAAAATGCAAACCTGATTGACAGGACTGAGGTTTCAAGCTTTGGATTAGGAAGAAAACCAGATATGAGGACCATCAATTCGAATGACCAGATTTCTAAGCTGTCACAGACATAAAACCAACAAACAACTATAAGTAAGTGCCAGCATTTCAAAATCTCAAATGCATCGAAAGATGTCGAATATTTTTATTTCGGTTTCCCACTGTATTTTAACCATCTAATGTTACAATAGTATTAGTGAAATAACTAAAGGTTACCTGATCATTACAGCTGAAGGAACAGAGAGTTTGAGAAAATTGAGAATTCCATGGAAGGCATCCTTTGAGAACCCAGTCCATGTGTGCTTGCAATAGGGAGAGACTCTGACATAAATAACCAATGCCAATGCATTGATCCAATACGAGATGGAGTTTGCCACTGCAGCACCTCTATATCCAAGGCTAGTCTTGTATACCAAAACCCAACAGACAATCAAGTGCAACATTGTTGCAGTGCCTGTGCTAACAATCATGGGAACCACATTGTTTTGACTTTGCAAAAATTTGGAGTGGCATTGGTTGACGGCATAAGCAAAGAGGCATGGTATCAGGAAACGAGCGTAACTTCCAGCAGCAGCTGCTATTTCTGGATCTTGACCCAAGAACTCAAGAATATGACCAGCATTGAACCATATAATTGAAATAGGAATGCAGACCAGCAGAAGAACAAGCATTGCTCTCTGTAAGTGTATGCCAAGCATATGATACTGTTTTGCTCCATAGGACTGGCCACAGAAGGTGTCTAATGCACTGCTCATTCCTATCTGTTCAACAAATTAAGATTAAAATGAGGACTATTATATCATCATTGGTTCAAACACATCAAGCATCACAATTTACATACATCATACTATATATGTATATATAATATGCATATATAAATAGCACAAATTAGATAAACAAAATTAAGGGGAAGAGCATTTATCCCTGCCTCCGCGGTTCTGTGAACGAATCCCCCCTACCCCAATATCTCATGTATCAAAAAATAAAAATGAAGGGGGAAAAACTAGAAGTATTTTTTCTCTCTTTTTTTTTATAACGAAAAGTACTAGGCCGCCTCTCTATTAGATTTCACAGTGGTCTTAAGCTCTCTGTGTCTCTCTATTTTGTCTGAGTCTTGAGAGTATAAGCCTTTTATGGTATAGGTTTATTTCTACTACAATCAATTATCCTATAAATTACAAAGTCATATGAAATAAGAAAAGAAGCCATCTTACAATCAAGCTCAAACCAGTGACTGAAGCAAATGAAGTGGCCATGGAAGCACCTGCAAGTGCCAGCTCTCCAAGATGGCCAACATACATGACTGAAATCACCTGCATACCAAAAAGCAAGAAATTTGATGACACAAGTGGCCCTGCTAAAGACAGCTGCTTCTTCACTTCCTTGATAATCTCATCTTTGGATAGTCTTCCCTTAGTTGCTTGTGATTCATGTTCTCGAGGAGCTGGAAGCAAGGGAGATTCAAGACCGGCTGCTTGTTCTTCGGCATCCATTTGTTCTGTTTTGCCTCTTCAAAGAGCAAGAGCTGATGGCATCAACTATGTGGACGAAGAGTTATATGGACGAAGAGTTATACATAAAAGGGTAAACTGCCAAATACCTCCCAAACTATTTCGACTGTCGAAATTACCACTTTGAATTAATTTTTCAGCTAATTTAGACTTGTATTAAATTGATTCGCTAATTTCGTCCATACTGTCAATTTTTTCACAATTCTATCCAAATGCTCGTCTAAGGGTAAATTTGACATTTTACAATGTATAACATCACATAACATATTCTTATTGAACTCATACATCACGTGGCATACTCTTATTATAGTCACATATAATAATTTCTTTGTTTCCATTGAAGCAGAGAGTTTAATACGTATATATATCCCCTTGCTAAATTTGCAATTTTTTTCTCTTTTTTTGGGGTCAAAATTTTGCAATTTTCTTCTTTTTTTTGGTCAAAATTTTCTTCTTTTACAAGAATTGGTGGAATATAGTTGGTTCACGTGAGTTATTAAAACAAAGGAATTATGTTTTGAAGGATAGCATCCGCAGAAATAACTTTGTCTTTTCCTCTGTTTGAAATTGGTAGGTCCTTAAAATTGATTTTCATTTGATGTGCAGTCAAAATTGGTGGATTTCTTTGACAATTCATCTGTATGGGGAATCCAGCCTCAGTGATGTCGGCATCTTGTTTCAGTCATGCATAATAATAGTATATATGTCCAAGCCGGTCCACCATTACCTTTTTGGTCATACAATTAGTGGCGGTCTTATGATTCGAAAGTCGACCGGGCAAAACTTATATAACAAACTTGACAAAACGAGTGAATTCCATTAATAAACATAAAAAAAATTACATAGTGAGAGGAGACGTAATAAGCCCTACCCTCAAATGCATTTATATCTACAAATGCAAAAACTAAAATAAAAACCAAAAGAAAAAAAAATTATTTCACATTAAAAAGAAAGATAATATAGAGGACTACATTAATTTTAAAAAAAACAAGATTTATTTTGAGAGAAATGGGAAGGAAGAAAATTGGCAGAGCTAGGTTTTTTTTTTTAACGAGTTGTGACCTCATTTCTCTACTTGTTTCCTTTTATAAACATTTATTATGACATCCGTTTTTAGGTTTCCACCTCGAGCTCCATAGCCCTATCAAGCATGTTTCGCAATTTCTGAAATAGTTATCTTTGTGCAAGACAAATTTTTTTAATAATCATAAGTAATGTAGGTAATATTTTTCTAACAAAAAGAGAGAAGGAAAAGGAAGAAATAAGAAAGGGAGAGAAGAAGAGAGAGAGAGGAGAGAAGATAGAAGAAAAAGAACGGAAAAAAAGAGGAGGGATGAGAGAAGGAGAAAGAAAAGAAAGAGGGAGAGAAAAGAGAAGGAAAAGAACGGAAAAAAAAAGAGAGAGAGAGGAGAGAGGAGAGAGGAGAGAAGGAAAAGAATAAAAAAAAGGAGAGAGGAGAGAGGAGAGTGTGAGGAAAAGAATAAAAAAAGAGTGGTGATTCCAATTTTATCTACTTACACTCCATTTTATAACTAAAAAAGGAGTGTAAGTGGATAAAATTATAGTGGGAAATCATTACCCTAAAGAAAAGGAGAGGAGAGAGATGAGTGTATGTAATATTTTTTTTAACAAAAATTAGGGCCGGGCAAAAGAGAAGAGAGAAGAGAGAAAAGTGTGAGTAATATTTATTTAACATAAATTTGGGTCAGGCATGAGCCCAGCCTGCCACAGGCTGGAACCACCCATGCATACGATATCATAGACCGCAAAGAGGAACACTCCAAAACAGTGATCTCAATCTAAAATGAGGAAAAGTCGATGAAATTAGAGTGGTTGATAAATTCCTTCATTTGTCTTAAAGCCATTGTGTTCTGAATGGGAAACTGGCTCAGATTAGTACTTTTCTCTATCCGTGTTTGTGAAAAGGGTTATGCTAGGGAGACCAACTTTAGATACCAACTTGTGTACCATCTCTCCAATAGAGGTGGAGCCTACCAATACAATAGGTCTCACACTCTATTAGAGAGATGGTACACAAGTTGGTATCTAAAGTTGATTTCTCTAGCATTTTCTTTGTGAAAATGCTTGTCTATATTGTATATTGTTGGACCTCTAGTAAATGTCTGTCAGCATCACTGAAAATGCTCAAGCACAACTCAAGAAAAATGACCAAAATGGAAAATAAAAAGTTCACAAGAACCAATGTTGGGACCCAAAACCTAATTTGGAAAAGGTAAGGAAATAGCAATTGAAAATAAAAGGAAGATGTTAAAAAAAATAATACACACTTGTACTAGAATAATATAGAAAGGTCTTGAATAATATTGAAAAGTCTTAAAAATTGAGAAAAGATGACAAGTGAAATTTGAACTCTACACTAGAAACATCCTATTAATTTATAATATAACTAGTGGCTGGAAAACACTTTGGAAGTCGGTTACTGTGCAATAACCGACTTGACTAGATATTTGCCAAGTTGAAAGTCGGTTTAGCTACTCTATATCTATAGCTAGCAGCCCAATTATGTGTTCAAGTAAGAAAAGCTGCAAGCCACTGCTGTCTAACTCTCCCATCAGCCAACTCGTGTATCCAACCAACTCTAAAGCCTTGTACCCTTCTTATTTCAATCAATAAAATAAAAATATTTTGTTACTCTTTCAAAAAATTTCCTTTCTAAGTTAAGTTATTGTCCTAAACGCTATCAACCATTTTCCAAACCTCCTCTCTCTTTAAACTAAACAACTTTTCATTCCATGCCTTTCTCAGAAACAAGAAGAAGGATATATACAGACTCTCAAATGCCAGATGGCCACAGGCCAGCTAGATGACAACTAATTCTCTACAAATAAGGAACACTGCTAGCCTTTATTCTTAATGGAAATAGATAGGTGCAAAACTAGTGATAGGGTCCTAACACCAACAGGAAGATGCCAACCTAACAATTTAATATGACCATGACTTCTGCACCAGTTTTGCTACGACACATTGGCCGCGGTCTTTGTGTTGTACACTCTATCAGATGCTTTCTTCACCTACAAAAGAAATGAAAAATCGAGCATAACAAAGATGAATGTAACAGAGATTGATACATGAAACCTAGCATGACAAAGTAGTTTACTTCTTTCTCCCAATCTGTGCGTGTGATTATGATTGCAAGAAATAGTGTCTGGGAAAATAGAGCGACAGTAATTCCGGTCCAAAGACCCTGCAAAAACGTGTTAATCTGATATCAATGTAATGGTCCTGAATGATTCAGATGTGCAACAATTGGGAGGGGACTTGAAAAAATAGCAGTACAAGGACTAATATACATCACCTTCCCTCCAAGGTGCAGGACAAAAGCTAATACAACAGCAGTTGGGATGCCCATAAGATAGTAAGCTCCCAGATTAACATATGCCCCAATCTTTTGTTGTCCACTTCCTCTTATGACACCTGAAATTGTAAATTCAAGCCACTTCTTTTCATCAAATCAGCTATAAAAAAATCTTCCCTGAAATGAGAAACCGCGGCATACGGGTACCATTCAATCCCACAGTTTGATCATATGAGTTGAATAAAACCTTTTTATTATCTTTTGTTCTGTTGACTTCGGTTTTAGCTATAGGTTATGCCAGGTATCGCATAAAGATTTGCAAATCCAGAATAAGAAGAGAAAAAAAATCTATTGTTATGAGAGAGGGAAATGGTGAAAAAACTGCAGAAACCTGAAAGCACAGACTGAAGTCCATCAAAAAAGTGGGATATTGCAACCAAAATCAAAATTTCTCCAACATAATTCACAACTTCTATTTCTTTGCTGTAACAGTAGCCCCAAATTTTTCGACCCAAAATGAGGACAGTGCCAATCAAAATGCCCTCAAGAATCACAATGGACAGTGCAACACGTACTGCTAGAACTGCGAGTCGCGGTTGCCCAGCACCCAATTGATTGGAGACCCTTGTGCTGTTATATAGAAGTAAATAACAGAATAGAATTCTTGAGACAAAATGTGCAAAAACAGGAACATACAAAACTTAGATGTAGATTTAGAGTCTTAGACTCACCTTGCTGTACCACTGAATGCCATGGGAATCATGTAAATCATTGAGCATGTGTTAAGACTGCAAATGTGTCAAAGCCGGTTAGTAATATCTTTGTTTCTGCTTCATCTGCTTCATCTTCACTAACTAGAAATATGAAAACACTCTCTTTTTAAGCTTAGTTAGTAAAAATGCAAACCTGATTGACAGGACTGAGGTTTCAAGCTTTGGATTAGGAAGAAAACCAGATATGAGGACCATCATTTCGAATGACCAGCTTTCTAAGCTGTCACAGACATAAAACCAACAAACAACTATTAGTAAGTGCCAGCATTTCAAAATCTCAAATACATCGAAAGATGTCGAATATTTTTATTTCGGTTTCCCACTGTATTTTAACCATCTAATGTTACAATAGTATTAGTGAAATAACTAAAGGTTACCTGATCATTACAGCTGAAGGAACAGAGAGTTTGAGAAAATTGAGAATTCCATGGAAGGCATCCTTTGAGAACCCAGTCCATGTGTGCTTGCAATAGGGAGAGACTCTGACATAAATAACCAATGCCAATGCATTGATCCAATACGAGATGGAGTTTGCCACTGCAGCACCTCTATATCCAAGGCTAGTCTTGTATACCAAAACCCAACAGACAATCAAGTGCAACATTGTTGCAGTGCCTGTGCTAACAATCATGGGAACCACATTGTTTTGACTTTGCAAAAATTTGGAGTGGCATTGGTTGACGGCATAAGCAAAGAGGCATGGTATCAGGAAACGAGCGTAACTTCCAGCAGCAGCTGCTATTTCTGGATCTTGACCCAAGAACTCAAGAATATGACCAGCATTGAACCATATAATTGAAATAGGAATGCAGACCAGCAGAAGAACAAGCATTGCTCTCTGTAAGTGTATGCCAAGCATATGATACTGTTTTGCTCCATAGGACTGGCCACAGAAGGTGTCTAATGCACTGCTCATTCCTATCTGTTCAACAAATTAAGATTAAAATGAGGACTATTATATCATCATTGGTTCAAACACATCAAGCATCACAATTTACATACATCATACTATATATGTATATATAATATGCATATATAAATAGCACAAATTAGATAAACAAAATTAAGGGGAAGAGCATTTATCCCTGCCTCCGCGGTTCTGTGAACGAATCCCCCCTACCCCAATATCTCATGTATCAAAAAATAAAAATGAAGGGGGGAAAAACTAGAAGTATTTTTTCTCTCTTTTTTTATAACGAAAAGTACTAGGCTGCCTCTCTATTAGATTTCACAGTGGTCTTAAGCTCTCTGTGTCTCTCTATTTTGTCTGAGTCTTGAGAGTATAAGCCTTTTATGGTATAGGTTTATTTCTACTACAATCAATTATCCTATAAATTACCAAGTCATATGAAATAAGAAAAGAAGCCATCTTACAATCAAGCTCAAACCAGTGACTGAAGCAAATGAAGTGGCCACGGAAGCACCTGCAAGTGCCAGCTCTCCAAGATGGCCAACATACATGACTGAAATCACCTGCATACCAAAAAGCAAGAAATTTGATGACACAAGTGGCCCTGCTAAAGACAGCTGCTTCTTCACTTCCTTGATAATCTCATCTTTGGATAGTCTTCCCTTTGTTGCTTGTGATTCATGTTCTTGAGCAGCTGGAAGCAAGGGAGATTCAAGACCAGCTGCTTGTTCTTCGGCATCCATTTGTTCTGTTTTTCCTCTTCAAAGAGCAAGAGCTGATGGCATCAACTATGTGGACGAAGAGATATATAAAACGGTAAACTGCCCAATACCCCAAACTATTTCGACTGTCAAAATTACAACTATGAATTAATTTTTCAGTCAATCTAGCCCTCATATTAAATTTATTCGCTAATTTCGCCCATACTGTCAGTTTTTTTGACAATTTTATCCAAAAGCCGGTCAAATATAAGGGTGAATTTGACGTTTGACATTGTATAATATTAAGAAAAATAAGGAAAATTCCCCCCACCCTCGATTTCTTCTCAACCACCCCCACCGATTTCTTCTCCCTCCATTTCCCAACCACCAACCACCACCCACAGACCCATCCCCCCTCCTACCCCCCACCTACAGAAACCAGAATCCCCCTCCCCCTCGATTTCTTTCTCCCTCATTCCCCCCAACCCCACAGAACCCAGAACCATCGCCCCTACCTCCGATTTCTTCTCCCCCTCCCCCCATTTCCAAACCACCACTAACATACCCCTCCCCCCTCCTCCCATCCTCTACATACAAAAACCAGAATCCCTTCTCCCCCCTCCCCCCGATTTATTTCTCCCCCATTCGAGCTCTTTGAAGAACCAAAGAAAAAAAAAATCAATTTTAATTCAACAGTGAAGCATATGCCTGACATGATAATTTTTTAATAAAGATTTTGATGGAAATTGCCAAAAACTAACCTTGGGGGTAAATTGGCGATAAAATTTATTATGAGGGCTAAATTGGTAAGAAAAAAAGTTCATGGTGGAGATTTCGACAAGCGTGATAGTTCAGGGTGTCTTTCTTCAAAGGCCAAAAGTCACTTTTGGTCCCTATAGTTTGGCACTTCAACCACTTTTGACCCTGTAGTTTCAATTTCGTCACTTTTAACCCTGTAGTTTCATATTTGAAGCAATTCAAGGACATGTTAAAATTTCTGTTAATTTCTTTAACGGAGTAAACATGTGCCCCTCACGTGGAGGGGCAATTTTGTCACTCCAAAGCCCCAAGTAAAAGCTTGTCTCTACCCAAGGTAAAACCAAGAATTTAGTATCTTTCTATTATGATTGTTAAATCTGATTGCTATTTCACAAAACATTTGAGTGTTTTTTTAGTCAAATCTGATTGCATTATACCCAAAACAGGGGTCTTACACTTGCAGCCAAAAAAGTATGTCTGATAACAAAAGAAGAATTCAAGGCCTGTTACAGTTATAGCAAAAGAAGAAAGTTCACAAAATATTGGCCAACAACCAGAAACTATTAAACTACGTTCAAAAGTAATGGCCAACTTTAGTTCACAAAATATTGGCCAACAACCAAAATAAGCAATTTCAGTTCACTTGGAATTTTCTTGTTCGTTGCTTTTCCTGGTGGGTTCCATCGGGCACTTGAACCTCCCATTTGCCTCGATAGTGGAGGCCTAATGCTAACTCCCATATGCCTTGGATTCACAGAACTTGCACCTCCCATTTGCATATTAAGAGTTGGTCTTGTATTCATTGATCTTGCACCTCCAATTTGTCTTTGATTCACAGAGCTTAAACTTCCAATTTGCATATTAGGAATAGGCCTTGGAGTGGGTATAAATAGAGGAGTTGGTCTTGGAGTGGGCATAAGAGGAGTTGGTCTTGAAGTGGGCACAAGAGGAGTTGGCCTTGGTGCATTTGGAGCATTTACATAACCCTTCCTAATCTGCATAGCCACACAAAATGTATATTAATATATATATTTACATATAAATATATATTAGGAAAAATGAAAACACTTACAGGAAGCTTTTGTCTTTGCATCAGAGTGGTGTGCACATTCTCTTGAGTTGGCATAGGAGAAAAGGAGGCCACATCTGTAGCACCATTACTTCTCCTTTTCTTCAAAGAAGCTGGAAGTCCCCATCTTTTATCAATATAGGTTCCAGGTGGAGGGTCTTGGGGCTGATTAGAGCAATTTCTTTTGTTGTGGCCTTTTTTCCAACACTTGGTACATGTGACAGTGCCTTTTCTCTTGAGTTTAGTACCACTGGTATCAACAACCTTCTCCATTTCAGGGTCCTTTTTCCTACTCCTTTTGGTCTCCCCGGTTGTTTTCTAACAATTGGAGGTAAGAGTTGTTTTTTATTTGACTTTGGCCACATGTTAAAGCCCTTCACTGGATGAATCATTGGCTCATAAGCCTTCAAATAAGTGTCCTTAAGATAGCATGAAGCTACATAATCTTCTGGACAACCCTTATAAAGATATATGGCAGCAACGGCATGAATGCAAGGGATACCATTAAGATCCCATCTCATACAAGAGCATGTCTTCAATGCTATATTTACCACATGTTGATCATGTAAGTACTCTCCCACTTGATATTCAAATGCTCCAGCTGCTGTTGGCATACAATTCCTAGCCGAATGCATCTTTATCTTCTCCAATTTCTTTTGAATTTTAGGGCAAATGACCCCCTCATGTTTTGCCATAGCAATCCTCTTCACTTCTAACCTTTTCATTAGGTTACACTTTATCATTTCTAGCATGGTCAATATAGGTTTATCTCGGGCACCCAAGATGTAGCTGTTAAATGTTTCACACAAATTATTTAACAACATATCACATTTAGGGGCAGTGCTAAACCTATGTCTAGCCCACTTATTTAGATCTTTCCCCATCAACCAATTATAAGCATCACCATCCATCTCTTTCAGCTTATTCATCTCAACCTCAAAGTCATGGCAATTGGGAGCCCTAGCTGCACTCCATAAAAGATCTTTCAAACCCTTGCCCTTATACTTTTCCTTGAAGTTCCCATACATATGCCTAACACACCACCTATGTTGGGCTTGAGGCACAACAATATCAAAGGCTTTGTCCAACCCCTATATCAGGTATAAGCATAATCACATTTTAGTTGTTCTTGAATATATATTATATTAATAATCAATAAAACCATATGTTATTCATAAGTTTATTCGGAATAATAAATAATAAAGAATAAAATTAAACCATTATGCATGAATTATAAGCTCACCTTTTGTTGGTCTGATATGAATATCCATCCATGGTCTTCTACAGGACCAAGATCATCCATTAGCAACTCCAAAAACCAGCTCCATGTCTCCTTAGTTTCCAACTCCACAGCAGCATATGCAATAGGGTACATGTTATCATTGGCATCAACACCCACTGCAACAAGTAATTGACCTATGAAAGAAAGGAGTTAAACTCACATATTATTGAAAAATATCAATTAATATAAGTGGCTAATCTGAGTATTTATTCAAACCATTTGTTGTAGTTATTACCTGCAAAAGGACCCTTCAAATGACATCCATCCACTCCAATGATAGGTCTGCAACCAGCCAGAAAGCCTTTTTGCATGCATCAAGGCATACATAAAGTCTTTGCAAGTGCGAAGGAAGCTCCACCCTTATCTTCATTGTGCTTCCCACATTTGTTGCTTTCACCTCATCACAATACTCCCACAGCCTTGAGTATTGCTCCATGTAAGTCCCTTCTATTATTTTTTTGGCTTTCCTCTTAGCTCTAGAACATTGGCTATCTGAAACATTATATCCTAAGTCCCTCTTCACTGCCTTCTTAAGATTTTTAATCGTAATATCAGGCTCATCCATGATACGATCTATATACTTTTGAGCTATGTATACACAATTGACATGTGGGTTAGTAGGATTTCGGACGCAAATGTGTTTATCAATAAAGGTCTTGATCTGCAACGTTTCCTCTAGTTGCATATATGAAGCATGAAGCATCCAAGTGCAGTTTGTACATCTTGCAGTGATCCTCCTCTTATCATTTTTGACAAATTTTATTGAATAATTTCCCATCACTGCATAATTCTTAACAGCTGTCTTCAAGATCTCCTTGCTTCCAAATAACATTCCTTTCTCAAGCTTGGGATTATTCAAATCAGACTTACAGAACTCTGGATACTTCCTCTTCATTTCACCATCCTCATCTGAAGAGTGGTTAGGTGAGTTGAAAGCTTTTTCTGAGTTTGTATCCGAGTCTTCTTCATGATCAAAAGCCACAAAATCCTTAGGTAGATAGGTATTTCCTACTCTCCCAAAACTGGATTGCATATTTCCATCAAACAGGTTGTTGTCATCAATGGCAGCATCATTATCACTTTCATATATTTCTTTATCTGATTCATCACCACTGTCTTGAAGATCTCTTACTCTCCTCCTACCATCAACGTCACAGTCTTCTTCACTATCCTCTTCATCATCAACATTGACAGGTACCTTTATCCTATCTTCATTGTCAATATTATGTCCATACACAGGCACTTCTATTGTTCCCATGTTGTCATTACCCACTTCTTGTCCACCTTCAAAGGAAATTTGTGAAGCTTGATTAAAAATATCATCAAAATATTCATCTGGAACCTCATCAAATGCTTCGACATAAGGAAATCGTGGAGGGCCAGCATCTGAAAAATCAATGCCATGAAATTGAAAATATTGCTTTACTTTATGTGAATCAAAGCATTCAGAGCTATTAAATAACAAATGGCATGCATATTGCTTTACTTTATGCAAATAGCTGACCATTGTGTTTCCCAAACTCCCAATACACACACACTATTTTATAAAATTTTCAACCATCATAGCAACAAAGCATAACTTTCCAAACCCAAAGTTACATAACAAAACAAGGTCATTCAAATAAGAAAAACAAAACAAAACAAGGCCACAAAACAAAAGAATGGAATAAACAAAAGCGAAAACAGAGAAGAGTGCAACAACAAAGTTCTTGGGATTGCCATTGCCACCATTTTTGAAGATTGACATTCCCAAGCTCTTCAGGGGGAGCATCAATCAAGAATCTGGCCAGGTAAAAAAAAACAAAAAAACAAAAGGCTCAATAAAAAGTGGAAGAGGGGAGAGGTTGGATGAACAAGGAAAGTGCAGATTGGTTGGGGTGGCAACTGTTGATCCTATTGATGACTTTCTGATTAACTCCTTCCTTGGCCTACCCATTGAATGCCTTGCTGACCTCAATGCTATCATTTCCTTGTCTTAGTTCTTAGTGGTTTCAAGAGAGATAATCATTCCTTTTTCTATAGTGTAATATATATATTTGTAACTTAGACTCAAAATTCTCACAACTCTTACGGCTCTGATACCAGAAGGGGTCTAATTTTATCACGGATTGGCTTAATATCAACAGATTTAGTTTCATGAAGTATCTCACGGTAGAATTTAAGGGACTTGTAGGGACTATGTGGAAGGTAATGAAAGCCAGGAGGGAAATGATTCTGAGCAACCATAGTAGGGCTCATAGACATAGAGACATGAGGCTCAATAATAAAAAGATTAGCAGTACTCCTAAAAACATATGGGGAAGTCTTAGGACGGAATGTAGGAGAAGAAAGTGGAGTTGCATTAGGGGGTAACAGAAAAGGATCATAACTGGAAGTAAGTGCAGACTGGTAATTGGGTCTTATTTGGCTCAGTGTAGATCCTAAAGGGCTGAAACGATTGTCTATTGGAATAGGGGATAGACCAGGGAAAGGAGTAATGGTAGACTCAAGTTTAGGAAAGGAAGAAGAACCAGGCTCATTTTTATAGATTTTTGGCTTAATGAGGCAGGGAGGATTCTGGGCATTGGGGGAGTTTGGCTGTATTGCTCTTTGTGTTTATCTTTTTCTTTTCTTCCGGCCATTGCTTATCCTGTAAAAATTTTCTGGTAAGAAAATCAGGCACAGAATTCTCACTACCTTTTAAAAATTCAATATCAAAGTCAAATATGCTTAAAAGTGCTTGCCATCGTGCAAAAATCTGTTTTGATGCAATATTCTGAACATCTTTTTCTAAAACATGTTTAGCAGATTTACAATCAACACGAACAAGAAACTTTTGATTTAATAAATCATCTTGAAATTTAGTAATGCATAGTACTATAGCTAGTATTTCTTTTTTAATAGTACTGTAATTAGACTGCGACTTGGACCAAATACCAGAATGAAATCGAACAATTTGCTCAGAAGGAGTAGAAAGAGTTTTCTGCTTAAGGATACCACCATAACCTATTTCAGAGGCATCAGTCTCAACTATTTTAAAGGAATCTGTAGTTGGGATACCAAGGCAAGCAAGTGTTCTAACATGACTCTTAATTGTTTAACAATCTCAGTATGAATAGAGGACCAAGGAGGAGGATTAGTCTGTAATCTATCATATAAGGGTTTACATTGTTTTCTTAAATTCTTGTAAAAATCAGAAACATAATTAAGAGATCCTAAAAATCGTTGTAACTGATTCTTATCAATTATTTGGTCAGGAAATTTATCAGCAAATTGTATGGCTCTATCTATAGGATGTATTTGTGATTGACTAATATTAAATCCAAGAAATCTAATATGAGTTTGAAACAGTTTAATTTCTTAGCAGAGACAACTAACCCATTAGTTTTTATGATTTGTAAGAATTTATGTAAATGCTTCCAATGTTGTTCTATGGATTCAGAGAATATAAGAACATCATCAATATAGACTATGGAAAATTGACTGTATGGATTAAAAATTTCATCATTATATTTGGAATTCACTAGGAGCATTCTTAAGACCGAAAGGCATCACATTCCATTCATAGTGACCAAAGGGAGTAACAAAAGCAGTTTTATATCTATCAGATTCAGTAATTTGTATTTGCCAAAAGCCACTCTTTAAATCAAATTTAGAAAAGATATAGCTTTGCTTAACCGATTGATTAAATCTCTTTTGTTAGGAATAGGGTATCGAATCCATTCTAAAACAGTATTGAGAGGCTTATAATTAATAACTAATCTAGGTGATCCTCTCTCTAACTCAGCATTTTTTTGTACATAAAAAGCAGGGCAAGACCATGGTGATTTACTACGTCTAATTATATTTTTTTTGTAGTAACTCATTTATCTCATTTTTACAAAACTCTAATATCTCTTGACTCATCTGTATTGGACGGGCTTTAGTAGGTATATTTTTCTCAAGAAAATTCTTTATATAAGGCAGACTTACGATATGGTTTTTCTATGCCAAAAAGCAGTAGGTAAATCAGAACATATTTCAGCAATCAATTTTTTCTCAAAATCTTGAATTTGTTTTTGGAAGCAAGGGGTATTTAATTGGGACTCAATCCGCTTAGTTTTTACCTCATCCTGTAAATGTTTAATTTGGTTAGTTTTATCATGAATCAAAGAAGTTGTTATAGCATTAATATTTTTATCTGTAGTTTTCAACTTATGTAATTCAGATCGAGTAAGAAATTCAAACTTAACTTTTTCTCCTAAGGGACTTGAAACGACTCCATCAAATTCAACTTGCAGAGGGTACAGAAGGCTTATGAAAGGTAAACCTAGAATGACTTTGTCAGTTATATTTCTAACTAAAACAAACGAGGTTTTAAAACAGACCTTATTTGACAAACATGGGCTTTCGGAATTTCATAGTTTAAATGTAACATTTTTCCAGAAGCAGTACTCAGAGATTCTGTAGATTTTTTATAGTATTTAGTGGGAATTAATCCTTCTTTTATACAATTAAGATCGGCTCCGGTATCAAATAAAGCAATAGTATTAATTTCAAAATCCTTAATAATTATAGTGACTTTGGAATACCATTTTCTAAAAGGGACATGATTAATTAAATTAATGGCTTGATCAATTTTCTTATTTTCTTCAGAATGGGTTGGACTACCTGGTTGGCTATCAGTTTTAGATGAATTTGCTCTAGTAGGGAATTCAAACTTTGTCGGATATCATAATTCTCAGTTTGTAACTTATAACTCAATTGTTTTAGTTCAACTATTTCCTTTTTTACAGACTTTACCTCAGTATGTAAATCATGTAAAGAAATCTCTTTTTTCTTATGAAACCTTTCTAGGGTAGTATTTAGACTTATAGTAGAAGAAGAGGGCAGAACTGTATTTTCTTGGGTTATAATTTTTCTGAGTTTCTTTAAATATTCAGTTTTGAGCTCAGGATGTTCTATTTTACTAATTAAATCAATCAATAATTCTTCTTGCTCTTCTTGCTTAGTTAAAACAGAAATAGACTTAAGAGTATTACAACATTTATCCTTACATCCTAGTTGTATGTTTGGCGAGCTTATGTGGGAATCAGAAGACTCATAGTTAGAAGACTCAGAGTTACTAACCATAGTTATATCACTGCTAGACTCAGAATTTCTTAACTCAAGTACTTTAATCAATTTGGCTCTTTCTTCGCCAGTTATCTGTAATTGTCGGATAGCATCTTTTACTTTACACTTATTAGCATAGTGACCGAACTTTTGACATTTATAACATTTTACTTTACTTTTGTCGGTACTTTTCTTAAATTTTTATCCTTTGGCTTTTTTGACCAACTTTTCCTAAAGCGGGGGTTTTTTCTTGTAGAACTCATTATTGGGCTGATAAGAATGTTTTTTACGCTCATAGTGACATTTTTTACGAAGATGACTAGAAGACTTATATTTATTTTTCCTAGAAGGAGGAGTAAATAAACCATATTGTTCACAAAAATTACCTAGCTCATATTTTGCCGATTTTCTTTCAAACTGTATTTGTTTATTAATTTTCATATCAATACACATTTTCATACCTTCTTGATTAATAGTACTAATTATATTACCATATGTCAGATTATCATAATCTATATGACCTAGTTCATTGCTTAAGACAGTTCTTATTTTGTGGGCAAATAAATTAGGTAATCCATTAATAAATTTTTCTTTCCAAAAGGCTTGGTTACTATCTTCTCTTATCATTACGCGGGAAATAAAGACATCTTTATACCATCTAAAGTCACTTAATTGAGGGCACCTTAAATTGCTCAGTTGATCATGTATTCTAGACTGGGTATGACTTGGTGTTCCTATAAAGTGCTCAATTATTGTATAAAGGAGAGTATTAACGCCATCTTCTATACCTCTACCTATATTTTCATCAAACAGGGGAAGACCTTCTTCATTGAGTTTTACTGCATGGATAATATTTTCCCGAGATTCAGTTGTTAAATGCTTATCCCACCATGAACGTAGAGTTCCTGTAAAGCCTGTTTCTAGTAAAGGAATTATCTCAGATTGTCTTCAATTATGATTAGTAATATAACTATTAGCTACCATAGACATGTGAGTTAACTTATTCATAATTTCTTGTTCGGATAAACCGTCTATATTCCATTCATATAATTTATCAGAAGAAACAGAAAATTGACTCAGATTGTTTCGCTCTTCAAATTGAATGTCAGGTGGTGTAGGCTTAGGATACCAATTTTTTGTTAAGCTAGCAGGATTAGTTAATCTTTTGACCTTCAACTCAGATTCTAATTCTAGATTTTTGAATGCATTTTCAATTTTTGAAATATTACTTGAATCTATAGACTCTGTATTTGACTCAGACTCAGTGCCTGACTGGTTATCTAAAGGGAAGGAAGACCCTATAACTTTAAGACCAGATTTCTCAGGTTTAGCAGTAGTTAAGTGTTCAAGCATTTCTTCTATCTTTTTCATTGTAGAGGGTGTTTTAAGAGCAAACTTAGGTTGTAAATCTTGGAAATGGACTAGGGGTTTTTCTGAGGATTTAAGCTTGGATTCAGTAGGTAAAGACCTATCAATTTTAGTTTCTATTTTATCTAATTGTTTTCCTATGGTGACTAGACTTCGATTCGTATAATTATTTTGTTCTACCAAACACTTATTGGGTTCATCGGCTTGATCAGCAATCTTAAAAGGGCTTGCAACAACAGTTCTTGTTCCATGTTTAAAAACAATAGTTTCTGCAGGAGGGTGACTTGACATGATCTCAGATTGGTCTAACTTTACCCATTTTTCTTTAGTCAGAGTTATATATATATATTCAACACTGAAAATCACGCTTTTTCTCTAAATTTCGAAAAAAATTACCCACTACATGGGTTGCATACGGAATTTAAACTGATTCCTCTAATGATGATCATTAAAATTTATATATGTGAGTATTACATAGCTTGACACTAAAATGTAGATGAATTTGACTGTTTAACAAGTGATGATTACAAAAACTATAGCTATTTTATGTTTTTTTTTCTTTCCTGTGTTGTTATCGTTCTCTTTCTGCAACTATATAAACATCATTTGCTTTCAGAAATGGCGTTGGAACCTACTAATTATATGCATTGAAACCTCAAATAAAAGAAAGTTGTAAAACAAATTCGCACAGAAAACTGAACCTTCAAAGATTTTGAGTTCACCTGGATTATTGAAGCCTCCATCGACTTCACCTCTGTTCTTCACCTCCATCGACTTCACCTCCCTAAACCCTATTGAAGTTCTGCTAGTCTTTTCGCACCCTCTCGTTGCACTTAATCAAAAGCCCAGATGAATTTCACTAAAATTTTAAGAGCCCTAATCCTAATCTGCTTCAAAATGGCCAATTTCGCGCGCCCTAGGGAAGAGGAAGAGACAAGCTACTTTGGACTGACAAAATTGCCCCTCCACGTGAGGGGCACATGTTTACTCCGTTAAAGAAATTAACAGAAATTTTAACATATCCTTGAATTGCTTCAAATATGAAACTACAGGGTATAAAGTGACGAAATTGAAACTACAGGGTCAAAAGTGGTTGAAGTGTCAAACTACAGGGACCAAAAGTGACTTTTGGCCTTCTTCAAATAACCCTATATATAATGGGAATTGAAACGTTGCTGGCAATTATTTATAGCAAGTGTGGAGGCCTATTATTTTTGATGGGACTTGGGAAAGGCATATTTTGAACTTGAAATCTTTATTTTTCTTTGTTAGTAAAAAACTTGAGATTTCTTTCAATATTAGGAAACCGATGTATCATTATACTCTAGTTAATAAAATATGGAACGGGAAAAAGTACAAATAAAATATGTACGTGTTTTATTTGGAAATTTTCTGCAAGATACAACTGAAAAGTTCAGCCACTATATAATATTTATATATATATATTTTATCAATATATGTGAAAAATATGTATGTAATAGGTGAATTTTATATGTATATTCAAAATATGTACACACGTGTATTTATATTTTCTTTTTTAAAAAAGTGCATTTTACCGAGTCTTTAAGACGTGTATGAAAAACAGAAATATTATTGAAAAATATGTACGTACTTGTATAATAAGAGCATTAAACCGAAAAATACTCACTAGGCATTAGACTAAGAATCCGACCATAAAAAATTATGTAATATTAAAAATTGACTGCCTCATCATGTGGTAATAAATGTACTTCTTTGAGCATTTCCATTATTTAGTAGTGTTATTTAGTGATGTAAAATTTGTAAACCAAAAATAATAAGCTAGTAAAAATGTGGATATCAAGTTTTTTTTGTTTTTTTAAATCTATGTAAGTGTATAACATCACGTGACATATTCTTATTGAACTCATACATCACGTGGCATACTTTTATTATTGTCACATATAATAATTCTATGTTTCCATTGAAGCACAGAGTTTAATAAATTTGCAATTTTTTCTCTTCTTTTTGCAATTTTCTTCTTCCTTTTTTGGTCAAAATTTTCCTCTTTTACAAGAATTGGTGGAATACAGTTGGTTCACGTGAGTTATTAAAACAAATGAATATGTTTTGAAGGATAGTATCCACAGAGATAACTTTGTCTTTCCTCTGTTTGAAATTGGAAAGTCCTTAAAATTGATTTTCATTTGATGTGCAGTCAAAATTGGTGGATTTCATTGACAATTCATCTGTATGTGGAATCCAGCCTCAGTGATGTCGGCATCTTGTTTCAGTCATGCATAATAATGGTATATATGTCCATGTCGGTCCTCCATTGTCTTTTTCGTCATACGATATCATAGACGGCAAACAGGAATGTAAGAATATTTTATAAATATTCTGTGTAGCCCACATGAAGTGACTTATGTAGTAAATAAATTGTTTAATTGGTTTAATAATTATTATTCAGAATAATTATATTAGTCAAATAAAGAGAAGTAGTTTTCTATTTTATTAATTAACGTGATGGGTGGTAATTGATTATGACTAGGAAACGGATCCTCTCTCTGCCCATAATAGTGCACATACCCATCTTATGTGTACGCTGATGAAGACATGTATTAGGGTTTTCTAAACGTGCAAATGGTTAGAGAGAAAAATCTATTTCCTGCACACTGACGGCTCGCCTACGAATCGCTCAAGACAAATATCTTGATATGATAAAAGACTAATCATTCAAGGTATGTATGTAATTTAAGTCTAATTGAATTTCTGCCTAATACTATTGTGAAAATCATGAAGTTCAAGATCTTGGATCATGGATTGGGTTCTTATAGTTTTACCCAATATTAAGTTTACATGTGATATTAGAGCATGGTTAAGAACTTTCATGATTTTTCATTATGAATTTTAGGATTTGATTTATACTTATTTGAATCATATATATGTATGTATTGGTTGTGCCGTATGAAATATGTACCATTAAACCAAGAAGGATTACTTTCATTTAGTTGGCAGTATGAATGGTCAATCTTATGAATATTATTTCCTTTTGGTTCTGGTGCTGTTTCCATGAAGTCGTTTTAACATGCTTCTCTATGCGTAGAATGAATAAATAAATAAAAATAAAAATTTGTTTTGGTGAAGAAGTTCTACGTGCAATCATACGGATGTGCCAGCAATTATGTATTTTAATTGCATTAGAGAGATATAATATATATTTGTATATGCGATGTTATTGAAGCATATTATGTCTCGGTGTAAGTGCTTTTGGTTACATATCGAATTATGTTTCCCCTTATGCAATATTAATTTTGGAAAAATTGCATGATATTTACACCAAATTAAGAATTGCAATTATATATAAATGAAATTTGTAATAGGATGATGTATTAAATGTATGACCACTTATGAACTCATGGAATGATCCTGGTGTAGACATGTATAGTGAATTAGAGTTATTTAAAATAATAAATGTAAACATATTGTATTTCATTGTCACTGTATTTAGTCTTATGAGGGGAGGCAATCTAAAGTTCTATTGCCCACTACTGTGTTAAAAGGTCATACATTTATCAGTTAATCTAATGATTGGTTAACCATTAAAGTGTATTAATTGATCCTGTGTAATCTATTAACTATTACAGCTGTTAATTTAATTTACATTCATATTATGAATAGTTTGTTAGTCACCAAAGTGGCCAAACTAGAACGTTCCTTGAATATCAAATTAATTAATCTAATGATCAATTAATCATTAAAGTGTATGTATTAGTTGATCTTATGTAATGATTAACTAATACAGTTGTTAATTTAATTTGACGTTCATATTATTAATGGTTTGTTAGTCACCAAAGTGGCCAAGCTAGAACGTTCCTTGAATATCAAATTAAATAATAATTAATCAATTACTTGTGATTTAAGGATGCATATAAATGAGATTGAACCTTATAATGTTTTCAAGGTTCGAACGTCATGAGTATATTTATTTTCATCATTCATAAGATATACGGATCACCCAAAGGTGGATCCATTATTCATATGATTGGTGATATAACTTGTATATGTTTTATTTAGATTTGTTTTGGATATCCAAAGATATCAAAGCCTTTCTAACTAGGAATATACATTTACCAATAATGTAAAATAAATGCATCATAATTGTTAATTATTGGTACTGTCATAATTTATCCCAAAGGAGAGTTATGATGATACATCTATTGATGTTCAGACTATACAAGTCTTATATATGTTTGTACGTGTTTATTACTCGAAGCATTAGTATTCTGAGCATATTACAAATTATATTGCAATGTCACTTTTAGGTTTGCTTCATTCTCATGTTTGATCTAGTTTAGATTTAATTTCTCATTTTGCTTTGAACAAGTCCAGTATCACCAAAGTGTTCTGGGTCTTGATTAGGCATTTCAAAATGAGAAACTCATTTGCTATTATGGTAAAGCACTGAGGATTAAAGACTTCCCATAAAGCCTATAATATATCAAACATATTGAGCTATATGTTTATGCGAATAAATAGACATTGTAATATAAATTAAGGCTATGCTCCATTAATGTGAATAATGCTAAAGAATTCTTGAGAATTGCTAACAAGTCCATTACATGGGCAATATTGGCTGACCTTACCATCATGAAATTTGATGGTATGCAAAGCATGAATGAGTGCATTATTGAGTGGGCTAATTTAGCAGCAAAATGAAGTCCTTTGGATGAAGAAGATAAATCAATTTACTTATGAAGAAGGCGAAGCTTTTACGCAATACGATTCGAAAAGAAAGATAAGTCTTCTGCTTTTATGTGTTTCGAATCAATTTTTTCTAGATGAATTTTCTTATGATGCTTGATGGATTAAATTATGTGCTAAAATTCATGTTTCTAATAGTTCAATGCAAAGTTGCTTTTGATTTCACTTTTTGGAATTATATATTCAATTTAATGGCCATGATTTAGATTTATTGAAAACGTATTATGTTCTTACTGTTTCAAATCTAGTTGGAATTTTGTTTGGAATTTGGCAATAATGTTTTATCCTTTAAAGTTTGGTGATGACTGTTTCAGTCTCTTAAAGAATGCCTATTTTGTTAATTGTGGTATTCTATTAATGATTCAAATTAAAGTATGATGACATTTTTCTTTAAATGTTTTTGATACTTTGCATGATTGATTTAGAAGTGACTGCTATTTGACAAATTAAAATTTAATGTTCTTATGACATAAATGACTGGTAATGTGTTCAGAGAAAGAACTAAGGGATCAATAAGGAAAGAGGTTCTTCTGAACCTATATTTTATTGATCTCTTATTGGTGTGTAAGTGGATTGTTTTAAGGAAAACAATTTAAATACACCAAGAAAGATTCCATAAGAAATTTTTAGCTAATTGAAATTATTTATAAAACATGTGTTCACCTTATAATGGTCTGTCCTTTGGTTAGGGGTATGTGAAGTAATTTATCGTTACGTATACCATTATGGATACATGTTCTTACTACAACTATTATGCTAATTGGGTTCCTATTAAGGCAATTTCAAATAAGAAATTATTTGAACTGCGGAAAGTAAGGAAATCCAGTTTAAGGCACCATAATGTTTTGGGTTGCTTAGTGGGAGTAAGAATATAATGTTCACATGAGAAGGGATTGGACCTTCAAAATGTTTTCTGATAACCTTATTGGTTACCTAGAAAAGTACAAATGGTATAGATTTTATTGTCCTAACCAGGGTATGAGATTATTGAAATCAGTAACGTCAGTTTCATTTTAAATGGTGAAATTAGTGGGAGTGAATAACCAAGAAAATTGGTTTTATGAAAAGTTAGTGTGCAAATTTTTGCATGCATACTTCATAATGAAATTGTTATTCCTACAGTTGTGAACAGTTTTAACAACAATGAATAAAAATTAATGAATAACTAATCACTCCATTATGACTACTTCACCAGTGAAAATGTAGTAGAGACCCACAAAGAATAGCATTAAGATGATATCAAGACATTAAGCGTGTTGGTATCTGCTACTTTAAGTGATTATTTGGTAATCTACAAGAATCTGACTGTGAGTGTTAAGAAAGATTTTGATTTTATTTTCACATGTCGTTAAACATATATTGATTCTACTAAATAGATTTATGCCATGAATGATGAGTTGAAATCAATTTGCCGGAATGAAGTTTGTGATTTCATCAATTTGCCTACAAAGGACGAGTTGTGTGTAAGAGTGTCTTCATGACTATATACAACTCCAATGACAATATAGATGGATATAAAGACACACTATTGGCCAACAATCTTACTAAGAAAGATGACATATGTTATAAAGTGACATTCTCACTTGTTTCTAAGAATGACTCACTTGGAATCATATAATGGTATTTGTAACTCATTATGAATTAGAGTTACATTGTATGGATGTGAAAGATAAAATATTATATGAGTGTTTAATAGAGAAGTCTATATGAATGAACCTGAAGACTTTTCTTTTATTGAAAGAAACACATGCTTTGTAAACTGAAGAATTCACTGTATAAAATTAATAATTAGTGATTATTATGGTATGCAAAGTTTAATAATACCATAATATTTTTATTTTATTTTATTTTTAATGAAAGCACTATTAATTGTTGTATGTAACTCAAGGTCAGTGGGAGTAAGTTTATATTTCTCATTTTGGATATTTATGCTGTTTTGCTTGCTGTATATTGGTCTTGGTTTTCATTGTTGAAACCATTAAGCTTTTCTCTAAGAACCTTGAATGAAATATATGGATGAGACAATTTTGTTATTGGAATTGAAATATTCCAGAATGGATCACATGAATTGTTAAGTTTGTCTCATTAAGCATATATTGTAAGTGTTCTAAAGAGACATGATATGGAATAATGTTTATCCATTAATGTTGCTCCAATTCAAGAAGGGGACAAGTTTAGCATTATGCAATGCCCATAAGAGTGAATTGGAACATTAACAGTACAATGAGAGTTCATTATGCATATATGGTTTGCTTTGAGGCCATAGTTGATGAATTGAAGTTGGGGTTTTAATCTTAGGACTTGGTGTTTTGTTTTATTGCCACGCCGCTAAGAATTTATGTTGATACCGCAATTGTCCTTTTCTCCAAGAATGACAAGTGTTCTAAGAGTGCTAAACATAATGGAATTAAATACCTTGTCATTAAGGAGGTTCAGAAACAAAGAGTGTCTATAAAGACAAAACTTATGCTTGCAAACCAAGTAAAAGGTTCTGGCCAAAGACATTAATAGTTATGTTGAGAGGACTGTTCTTGGTCATAAACCATGATAGTATTTATGATGTTGTGGTTTGCACAATGACAGTTTATTTATTTTGACACTCTGAGCTCAATAATTGAATATGTTTATGTTATATCTTGTTTTCCCTTATATGTATACATGAATGAGATTGGATGAATGATAACAGGAGTCGTCTCTGACAAAGACATTATTGGACCTTTTATGATACTTCTCACTTATGGACTGTTTTAGGTGATTGCTAATATTGTGGTACATGGAAGAGATTGTATCGCTTATTGATGCATAACTGCCATGACTCGCATTAGACAATTACTTAAATGCGGTATTTATGTCGACCATATGGAAGTGAGGATTATTCTAAATGTATCGCACGCCTAATGTTTATTTATTGAACCATAAAGTAAATTAACATATGGGCCAAGTGGGAGAATGTAAGAATATTTTATAAATATTATGTGTGGCTCACATGAAGTGACCTATGCGGTAAATAAATTGTTTAATGGTTTAATAAATATTATTCAGAATAATTATATTGGTCAAATAAAGAGAAGTAGTTTCCTATTTTATTACCGTGATGGGTGGTAATTGATTATGGGGCTTTCTTAGGAAATGAGTCCTCTCTCTGCCTATAATAGTGCACATACCCATTTATGTGTACGCTGATGAAGACACGTATTAGGGTTTTTCTAAACGTGCAAAAGGCTAGAGAGAGAAATCTATTTCCTCCACATTGACGGCTTGACTACGGATCGCTCAAGACAAATATCTTGATATGGTAGAAGACTAATCATTCAAGGTATGTATGTAATTTAAGTCTAATTGAATTTCCGCCTAATGCTATTGTGAAAATTATGAAGTTCAAGATCTTGGATCATGGATTGAGTTCTTATGGTTTTACCCAATATTAAGTTTACAAGGAGCACTCCAAAACAGTGACCTCAATCTAAAATGAGGAAAAGTCGTTGAAATCAAAGCGGTTGATAAATTTTTTCGTTTGTCTTAAAGCCATTGTGTCCTGAATGGGAAACTGACTCAGATTAGTTATTCTTAATGGAAAACTGCTAATTCCCTACAAATAATTCCCTACAAATAAGGAACACTGCTAGCCTTTATTCTTAATGGAAATAGATAGGTGCAAAACTAGTGATAGGGTCCTAACACCAACAGGAAGATGCCAACCTAACAATTTAATGTGACCATGACTTCTGCACCAGTTTTGCTACGACACAATGGCCGCGGTCTTTGTGTTGTACACTCTATCAGATGCTTTCTTCACCTACAAAAGAAATGAAAAATCGAGCATATAAAAGATGAATGTAACAGAGATTGATACATGAAACCTAGCATGACAAAGTAGTTTACTTCTTTCTCCCAATCTGTGCGTGTGATTATGATTGCAAGAAATAGCGTCTGGGTAAATAGAGCGACGATAATTCCGGTCCAAAGACCCTGCAAAAACATGTTAATCTGATATCAATGTAATGGTCCTGAAAGATTCAGACGTGCAACAAGAGGGAGGGGACTTGAAAAAATAGCAGTACAAGGACTAATATACATCACCTTCCCTCCAAGGTGCAGGACAAAAGCTAATACAACAGCAGTTGGGATGCCCATAAGATAGTAAGCTCCCAGATTAACATATGCCCCAATCTTTTGTTGTCCACTTCCTCTTATGACACCTGAAATTGTAAATTCAAGCCACTTTTTTCATCAAATCAGCTATAAAAAAATCTTCCCTGAAATGAGAAACCGCGGCATACGGGTACCATTCAATCCCACAGTTTGATCATATGAGTTGAATAAAACCTTTTTATTATCTTTTGTTCTGTTGACTTCGGTTTTAGCTATAGGTTATGCCAGGTATCGCATAAAGATTTGCAAATCCAGAATAAGAAGAGAAAAAAAATCTATTGTTATGAGAGAGGAAATGGTGAAAAACTGCAGAAACCTGAAAGCACAGACTGAAGTCCATCAAAAAAGTGGGATATTGCAACCAAAATCAACATTTCTCCAACATAATTCACAACTTCTATTTCTTTGCTGTAACAGTAGCCCCAAATTTTTCGACCCAAAATGAGGACAGTGCCAATCAAAATGCCCTCAAGAATCACAATGGACAGTGCAACACGTACTGCTAGAACTGCGAGTCGCGGTTGCCCAGCACCCAATTGATTGGAGACCCTTGTGCTGTTATATAGAAGTAAATAACAGAATAGAATTCTTGAGACAAAATGTGCAAAAACAGGAACATACAAAACTTAGATGTAGATTTAGAGTCTTAGACTCACCTTGCTGCACCACTGAATGCCATGGGAATCATGAAAACCATTGAGCATGTGTTAAGGCTGCAAATGTGTCAAAGCCGGTTAGTAATATCTTTGTTTCTGCTTCATCTGCTTCATCTTCACTAGCTAGAAATATGAAAACACTCTTTTTAAGATTAGTACAAATGCAAACCTGATTGACAGGACTGAGGTTTCAAGCTTTGGATTAGGAAGAAAACCAGATAAGAGGACCATCATTTCGAATGACCAGATTTCTAAGCTGTCACAGACATAAAACCAACAAACAACTATTAGTAAGTGCCAGCATTTCAAAATCTCAAATACATCGAAAGATGTTGAATATTTTTATTTCGGTTTCCCACTGTCTTTTAACCCTCTAATGTTACAATAGTATTAGTGAAACAACTAAAGGTTACCTGATCATTACAGCTGAAGGAACAGAGAGTTTGAGAAAATTGAGAATTCCATGGAAGGCATCCTTTGAGAACCCAGTCCATGTGTGCTTGCAAGAGGGAGAGACTCTGACATAAATAACCAAAGTCAACGCGCTGATCCAATACGAGATGGAGTTTGCCACCGCAGCACCTCTATATCCAAGGCTAGTCTTGTATACCAAAACCCCACAGATAATCAAGTGCAACAGTGTTGCAATGCCTGTGCTAACAATCATGGGAACCACATTGTTTTGACTTTGCAAAAATTTGGAGTGGCATTGGTTGACTGCATAAGCGAAGAGGCATGGTATCAGGAAACGAGCGTAACTTCCAGCAGCAGCTGCTATTTCTGGATCTTGACCCAAGAACTCAAGAATATGACCAGCATTGAAACATATAATTGAAAGAGGAATGCAGACCAGCAGAAGAACAAGCATTGCTCTCTGTAAGTGTATGCCAAGCATATGATACTGTTTTGCTCCATTGGACTGGCCACAGAAGGTGTCTAATGCAAAGCTCATTCCTATCTGTTCAACAAATTAAGATTAAAATGAGGACTATTATATCATCATTGGTTCAAACACATCAAGCATCACAATTTACATACATCATACTATATATATATATATATATATATATATATTCTGTTGAGGGATCTCTCAAAAGCTTATTTGAGGGGACACCCTTGTAGGGCCCCACTTCGCATTGTATTTCACTAATCCAAACGGTGTATTTTGTAGATATTCTTACATAGATCATCTCTATAAAAAAATTACTTGAATCCGATATCATTTAACCATTCAATTAAATTATTTAATTAAATTATTGAAATTTAAGTAAGTTCTTAAAACATGTTGTTCATTGATTTTGTTGGTCTCAATTAGATGCCTTAATAATTTTTAATTTGTGTAATTTTTTGCAAGGATGATCTGTGAATGAAGACTTAAATTAGATCACATTGAAAAAAAAAATCGTAGAATACCCTAAAGGGGATTGTATGTGTGTGTATATATATATATATCACAAATTAGGCAATCAAAATTAAGGGGGAACATAAGGGGCTTGTAGCTCAAGTTGTTAAAAGTATTTATCACTGCAAGTGCCGTCCTGTGAACGAATCCCCCTCCCCCAATATCTCATGCATAAAAAAAAAATTAAAACAAAAAGAAGGGGGAAAAACTACAAGTATTTATTTTCTCTACTTTTTTGAGAATGAAAAGTACTAGGCTGTCTTTCTATTAGATTTCACAGTGGTCTTAATCTCTCTGTCTCTCTATTTTGTCTGAGTCTTGAGAGTATAAGCCTTTTATGGTATAGGTTTATTTCTACTACAATCAATTATCCTATAAATTACTACGTCATATGAAATAATAAGAAAAGAAGCCATCTTACAATCAAGCTCAAACCAGTCACTGTGGCAAATGAAGTGGCCATGGAAGCACCTGCAAGTGCCAGCTCTCCAAGATGGCCAACATACATAACTGAAATCACCTGCATACCAAAGAGCAAGAAATTTGATGACACAAGTGGCCCTGCTAAAGACAGCTGCTTCTTCACTTCCTTGATAATCTCATCTTTGGATAGTCTTCCCTTTGTTGCATGTGATTCATGTTCTTGAGGAGCTGGAAGCAAGGGAGATTCAAGACCAGCTGCTTGTTCTTCGGCATCCATTTGTTCTGTTTTTCCTCTTCAAAGAGCAAGAGCTGATGGCCTCAACTTTATGGAGAAAGAGTTATATATGATCAAGCCACGACAATTTTGAATTGTTTTGGGAACTCTGGAGAGAGAGAGAGAGGTGATTAAATGGGAATTGAAAACGTTGCTGCCAATTATTTAGAAATAGAGGCCATTGCTTTTTTAAGAATTCTATACAAGCAATAGTGGGATAATGAGAATCGAACTCAGACTTTAGGTGAATGGGTAAATATTTTTAACTACTTGAGCTAAAATTCTCATGCAAAGACCATTTTTCTTTGATATGTGAGAGAAATTTGAACTTAAAATCTCTCTCTCTCTATAATTTACTTGAAATTTCTTTCAAAGTTGAGGAAAGAGATATACCCTTGACCAAGAATATAACCCAATGATACGGTAGTTGAAGTTGTAATTAGCATCTGGCCAAAGCAATTTATGAAATTTTAAAATTAACTGTCTCATCCATTATTTAGTAGTATTATTTAGTGATGTAATTGTTTGTAAACAAAAAATTATAAGGCATGTAACATGTAATATGTACTCTTGAATGTAATAGTAAAAGTTGTCATATTGTATATACAGGTTCATCTAATAGACTTTGTGCTATTTAGATAACAGTATCAATTTTCGTTCTCAATATAACACCTCCTGAACGAAAATTGATACTGTTACTCTTGGTCCGTCCATCATCTAAAATGGATGTGCAAGCCAGCCTCCGTGGGAAAAGTTAAAAACAATAAAAAATCCTAGATATTTCCATTTGATGTGCAAGCCAGCCTCCGTGGTGTCGACAAGTCCATCTTGGTCCATCCATTATCTAAACTGAGGAAAAGTCAATGAAATGAGAGTGATGTGTAGCCCAGCCTCGGTGGTGTCGTCTTTTTATGGAATCTCTTGATTATATTATATAAAATAAAGGCCGACTAAGTTGAAATATCATCTCTCCTTGTTTGTTGTACTATAAGCGCATGCTACTTGACAGTTGTCACTTGTAGCCCAAGTCTGAGAACAAATTATGTTTATAATTGTTGGAAAAATGGGGTCTTGTGTCATATTCTGGGATCGGCTCCGTCGTAGCACGATATTATCTATTTTGGACTCTCTTATTCTCATAGTTTCATTTTTGAGAACTCACAAGTAATTTTCCGGTGAGTTCTCCTACATTGAAGACAAGGCTTTAGTGTGCTTAATCAACCAAGTTATCGGTGACACTAACTCAGTGAGTGAACTCGAATTCTTGTTCCTAAGGAGTTAAATCCAAACCTTGAAAAGTGTGTAGATCCATCTTGAAAATATAAATATCCTCGAACGCGACTGGTGAAAAGCATAGAACTAGATGGTGCTCAAGAATTCTAGATGGTACAAAAACAACCTCTAGCAATTGGCTAAAAACTGAAAAAACAGTATAAAGATATTTTGACAGCACTTGGGATGCATTCCATGACTATTTGATCTTTTTTGTTGTCGAAAGATTACTATTTGATGTTGATCTCCAAATCTGATAATGATTAACTCAAGACCCCAACTACCGGACATTGGCATTCATTGTTCAGAACTTCCCTGGCTGGTCCTACCCAAACTTGGTGTCCAAGTCAAACAAGACTTTGAATCAAATGGAGCAACCCGTTGGGCCGCACCAATCTTTATGCTTTTATGGGTTGTTGCACTTTGTAGTTCAAGCTTTGAAGAGGGTTTGCCTTTTCACCTTAGGTCTCACGTGCATATCTTCCAGTCTCCTCCATTCTAATATTGCTTGTATACCAAAAAGAAAAAGAAACAAATAAAAAACATTGGTCCCATCACCACCAGTTCAAGTTGGTCACCCAGTCCAGCCATTTACGCTTGCTCGGTCCACATATTATTTCATTAACCAAAACATTTAAATCTTCAGTTGTGCGACCATACGATTTAACAGCCTCTTCAGCAAACACTTTGAGGATACTAGTTCTCTCTCTCATTTCGTTTCCTTGTTTACTCGACAAACATAATTCCAATGCCTTCATTGCTCCACTTTTTGTCAAAACACCTCCCTCAATCCCCACACCAATTCTCCACAAAACCTCTAAAGTTCTCATGTTCAGTGGCTGGTCAGCCAGAAAAGGCCTACATATCATTGGCACACCACCCGTTATGCTCTCCAAAACTGAATTCCATCCACAGTGTGTCACAAAAACTCCAACAGAGGAATGATTTAATACTTTAGCCTGGGAAACCCAGGGGACTACTTTTCCAAGTCCATTTCGATTCGTTCGTTCAACAAATCCCTCGGGGAAATCTTTTTCATTTCCCCTAAATGACCAGATAAATGGAAATCCGCCTTCCTCTAGGGCTTCGGCTAAGGCTGCTAGCTCATGAGGGGGCAGTTTTGCTATACTTCCGAAGCTAATGTAGGCTACGGAAGCACGTTTGTGCTTGTCTAACCACTCTAAGCAGCCATGCTCGTCATGAATTGGTGCTGTTGGTGTTAGAGAGAAGGGTCCAACATGAAGGAATTTGTGGAACCTTTTCTTTAGCTCAAACACGACTTCGAGGTCTATGTCTTGAAAAGAGTTTATGGCAACTGCAGTTGCCTGTGGTAGCTTCTGTCCCATTTTATGGACCATAACTGCAATTGGTGATTCTGAATTTTCAAATGCTACTCCTTCAGGCAAATCAGATACATGGAATGCTGAAAATCCAGGGAGGAAGTCTAGGCTTTGGTCTTTTTCTCCTGCCGAAGGAAAAAATAACACAAATAAATAATGTTAACATTGTAATCCATTGGGAACTAAGATTCTTGCACATTAACTTATGCTCTAAATAGTTAAAGCTTGGTGCTATTATATTGTCATACAAATAATTATATTTCTAGACTGTGATATCACACATGCATCGAGGCAAAATCAACCTAATAAATAGTTACAAAATAATTCTATTTTGACAATCACTTATGTAATTGAAACTTGATTGAAATATTCGACTAAGAAAATTATTTCTTACCACTAGCTCCCACTTTTTCTCTAATCACATCGGTACCAACATGAGCAAGCAGAGAGCGTTGTCCCGAAGTCCATAAGGGCACCCAAGGGACCTGCATTTCTTCTGCCATTTCTCCTGCAAACCAAAGAAACGCATCTGATATCAAGCAGCCCACCTTCTGGCCAATCTCAGCCTCTGCCTCTTCGATACCTTTCTTAAAGCTGCCCGGTGCCACCTTAAGAAAGAGATCAATTGGCTCCAGAGGGTTCCCAGAGAAAGCATAGCCCCCTGTCAAGCCATCCCATACGTTGTAAGGCTTAATATTTTCAAACCCCTTGCTGTTGGATTCTGTGAAGAGGGAGCTATTGGATTTAGCAAGGCTCAAGAATGAGAACTTCACGTCAGGAGCCATGGCTGAGATTATACGGATAAAGTGGAGAAGAGTGCCGGGATGGGAGGCGAACGGAAAGACTAAGACGGCAACATGTTGAGTACAAGCTTTGTGGTTCATTATTGGCATTGTGATAGTATATTGGATTTTGGTTAATCGTGTTCTTTGAGTTTTTGCATGTAATTAATGAAGTTGGTGACGGTAGATATATATGTGAGAGAGAAAGAGGAAGTTAATTAGCTGCTGACAACAACGTAAATGTAACAAACATGAGGTGTTTTCGTTTTCGCAGGTTTGGAAATGGGTAGTTTTATTTTTATTTTTTTTCACCTTTTTAAAATTGTTAAATTGGTTAGTTTTGTGCGAACCAGGTTGGACATGATTATACCATTAAGAGGAAACAGATCTCCTAACAAATACTTGGGCGTGATGATTACCGATTCATGTGTTAAGATGGGTTGATATATATTTCATAGACCTAATGTACAATATTAATAAATAGATGTATAGGTTATAATATGAGGGAATTATAATATCATGTGTCAGTACGACAGTCACCGTAACGTTGTATCCAAATATTATAATTGAAATGGATTACCGACATCAAAAGTATGACAAATGAATAATTGCCCGGACCTTAAAGTTTATATTAATTCCTTTTCAGTTAGTTCTAGCCAGTGTCTGAGCCATATTATCTTTTTTTTTTATGTGCAGCCATGGAAAAGATAAAATACAACAGACAAATGTTTTGTTTAAAGCAAATATATTATAAGAATCTTAAATTTAATTTTAATACCTAACATTTAGTTTAAATCATTAGGATGTAAACTACATGTTCCAGTCTATGAATAAAATTCATCTTCTATACCCAAAAAAAAATGTGAATGGTACATGAATAAATTAAAATGAATACTTATATATTATATTATATAAAATAAAATCATTCGATGCATAAATGAATGAAGAACCTGCAATCGGTTAGAAAATAGGAAAATAATAAAAGACAAACATGCCATAATTTTTTACTTTGAGTCATAGCAATCGTCCTGAACTTTGGGGACCAAATAAAATATGGTCATAAGCTCCATAAAACGTATAACTAAGATCTGTACGTATGATTATTAGTAAAGAATATAAACCAAAACGAAATAGAAAATTAGAGTACAAAGAAATACAGAGTAATTAAATTTCAACTTACTACCACATGTTTTCCAAAATTCAGACTTTGCTACATGAATTTTTTTCCTCTCACTTTCATTCCCAACGTTAACTTTTCATATCAGTCTCATACCTCCGTCTATGTTACCATCAGAAAATATGTTTATGTATTTTTTGGATTGATATATAATTATGTATTTTCATGTCATTCTTTTGATTATGCATTGGCATTTGTAAAGTTTGCACCAAAACTTGCTTTGTAGGAATTGAAAGCACAATCTGTACCAAAAGCTCATTCTGCCATTGATTACATAACAAAAGGGAATTGAAAGCACAATTGCACCAAAAGGTCATTCTGTCATTCATTATATAACAAAAGGATTGCAGGAGGGTTTCATTCTTCCATTCAATTACATAACCCAAACCCAATGCAAATACAAAATCAGCCAAGACATAACAACTAACATAACCCAAACCCAGTGCATGAGGGTTTTTAGGAGTTTGTGTATGAGTTTGCAAATGTCTAACAAATCGTGCAGAACTTAAAAAGGCCTAATAGAGTTTGGGGGGTTTTATGTCGTTAACCCACAAAATTATAAGTGAAAAAAAAAACACACACACATGGAGACAACAAATAAAAAGCATTACAAAGTCAATAGGTCTAGCCGAGTTGAAAAGGGCCTTGATTTGCAGGCAGAGATCTCAAGTTCGAACCCCAATGATATCTTAATTGTGTGCATGTGTACGAGAAACCCCCCCCTCCCCTTGCAGTTTAGACTATCACTTGTACTAAAAAAAACATTACAAACAAAAACAAATTTGTTTTTATAACGTTCCTAGCCCGTGGTCTAGTTTTCTTAATAAATTGGATATGTTACACATAATTTGTTGCATCAATTTAACTGTTTGGGGACATGCGTCATGGTCTCCCCCTTCCCAAACTACCTTGAAACAAGTATTACAAACTACATATATTACTTTGTGACAATCTCCACCAAGCTATTGAAAGCTCGTGGGGAGCTTCCATTCCATTCAACAGCTTGTTGGGCAAGATTTTGTAGGATCTTTAATTTTTCTCTCATTTCTTCTCCTTCTTTTTGCTTCAAGACCAGTTCCAAGGCCTTAATCGCTGCAGGTTTCGTGATGAGCCCTCCCTCAACCCCAACACCAATCCCCCATGCAGCCTCTACCGTCCTCATGTTAAGATTTTGGTCTCCAAAAAATGGCCTGCAAATCATAGGCACACCACCAACAATGCTCTCCAAAATCGAATTCCACCCACAATGTGTCACAAAAACCCCAGTTGAAGAATGCCCCAAGACTTGCACTTGTGGAGCCCATGAAAGTATTTTCCCATTCAGGCTCATTTTGTCATACCCCTTGGGCAATATTTCCTCTATGTTGCCCCTAAATGACCAAATAAATGGAAACCCACTTTCAATCAATGCTTCCGCAAATGCTGCTAGCTCATGAGGTGGTGGTGTCACCACACTTCCAAAGCTAATATATGCCACTGATGCTGCCTTCTGCGTGTCCAACCACTCTAAGCAACCACTTTCATCGTTAAGCAATGGCGGCGGTGATGGTGATGGTGATGGTGATGACGGTATTAGGCTAAAGGGTCCAACGTTGAGGAACTTCTGGAATCTTGACTTGAGCACATTCACAACTTCAGGGTCTACTTCTTCAAAAGAGTTTATTGCAACAGCGGTCGCTTTAGGCAGCTTTTGTCCCATTTTGTATAATAGAGTTGCTAAGGGTGACTCTAACTTTCCTACTATTCCTTCAGGTAGGTCGTCCATCTGAAATCTTGAAAATCCAGGAAGGAAGTCGAGGGTTTGTTTTCCACCTCCTGAAAATAAATGTTATGATGCTATCAATATTCAACTAATGTATATGATCAGTAGAAAAACTAAAATAAGCTGAAAATTAATTCAGAAAAACTAAACTTAATTTTGGACTAAATGAATACAAAAAAAGAAAGAAAATAAAACTGTCTCCTGTGGATTTTTCATGTGCCACCTACCAAAGCAACCACAAGTTAACTGCCCTACTTATTTAATAAAAATACAAGGGAACACTGATCTAACATTGCAGCTTAGGTTCACCGTGAAGTTCATTAGGTACTTGTTAGATAATTGTTAACCTGCTTAAGTACTTGTTAAATTTATTAAATTCATTATTTAGACGAAACGTTGGAATAGTATGAAATTATTAAGTTTATTATTTAGACTGTACAAATTATATCCTCAATTTTTCATGTTGATAAGAAACTGCATACATTGTACATGGGATAACGCTAGGCTTACACACATTGTGTATGTTTCATCTCTCATAGAGGTGGAGCCTAGCATAGCACACTCGTTGATCTTTTAGATTAGAGTAACAAGAATGAGGAGAAAATAGTCAAAATTCGTTGTAGTAACAGTTGATGCAAAAAAATAAGGAGAAAAGATACAAATTTATATAAATATGATATATAATTAAATTAACAATGCATTGAACTTCCTATGGCCAAAATTCGTTGACTTATTATACCAAAAAATAAAAATAAAAAATTCGTTAAATGACCATAAAATGCATAAAAGGTTGAATAAAGCGTATAGGGTCCTTGGTTAATTATCAAATAGCAAATGAATCCTTACCACTGGTTCCAAGCCTTTGGCGTATCAAGTCTGTGTCAACATGAGCCAGCAGTGAACGTGGTCCACCCGTCCAAACCGGCACCCAGGGGACTTTCATCTCCTCCGCCATATCTCCAACAAACCAGAAGAACGCATCTGATACCAAACACCAACCCTCAACCCGGTCGCCGCCTCGGCATCCTTCAAACTCCCCATAAAGTTCGCAGGCGCCGCCTTCAAGAAAAACCCGACAGCCACCTCAGGGTTGCCAGAGGGCACGAAGTTCTCTGGCAACCCGTCAGGCACGTTGTAAGCCTTCACATTGTGGAGGCTCAACGGTGACTTGGAGAAGAGGGCGGCGTTGGCTTTGGAAGTTGTCAGGAACGAGAAGGCCACCTGCGGGGCCGCCGCAGCTAGTCTGAGGACGAGGCTGTGGAGAGGGCCGGCATGGGAACCGAAGGGGAAGGCCAAAACGGAAACATGGTGAGTTTGGGGTTTGGAGTTTGCTACCATAGTTATTCGATGGTCTTGATCTTGTGCTGTAGAAAAAGTGATCTTTTATTTATAGGAGGGGAACATGGATTGGTAGGTAAAGAAATGGTAGCAATTAATTGTGCGTGGTTATGACGTTCACATATATTTTTTGGTTGTTGAAAAGAAGTTAATGACCTTGTGGGCAGAGTTGGGAGATACTTGGTTGTGAAACGAACAACGAGACGTGAGAATTAATTTCACCATGTATGTGACGGTGTTAAAACAACAGCCATACATATGACAACTAATTAATTCTAGACTTCACTCTTATTACATCAATTATTGTTATTGTAGAATTTTTTTTATTTTTTTTATTTAATTTTTTTTTTGGGGCAACTGAAATTTGATTCATAGACAGATATCAGATACAAGGCCCAACAAAGACCAAATCCTAAAAATTGCCCAAATCGAAACAAAGACCCAAAAGCAGCAAACCCTACCAGTAACACAGAAACCACAACCGCGCCGTCGCCAACTCCGGAGCATTGAGCAGATAGGAGAAACAGCCGAGGAGGGCATCTGCAGCAAGATTAAAGAACACAAACAGGTGCTAAATCAACCAAAACGGGAAACTTAACAAGGCGAAAATGTTTGGGCCTGTTTTTTACATACCAGGTATTGGAGTTGTATTGGGCCAAATTTTGGCTTGAGCTTTACTATCAATAGAATATCCGGACCAATCAAATGGTTATTATAAGAAAATTATTATTTAATTGATAATTATATAAACTAAGTGGGATATTCACGGCCACCCAAGGCACTTTGATCTCTTCCGCTATATCTCCGGGAAACCGAAAGGACGCATCAGCCACCGAACACCTGACCTTCAACCACGTTGACGCGCTTATAAAGCAACTGGACACCGCCTTCAAAAATAGCCCAATAGGTTCCCAATGTTGAGTAGGAGTGGGCATCGGGACCAGTTGAGTAAAAAAGTCAACAAACCGGCACCGAACAGGACTGGACAGGTTCCAACCAATTTAGATTCTGGTTTCACACCTTACCAAATCAAATCGGACTAGACCGATTGTGTATAATTTTATTTTATTTTACAAAATTATTTAAATCTAATGCTACATTTTTAATCTCATAACTAATATTTCCCCAAACCCAACTTCAAAACACCTCTCTGTTCTAGCCCTAATATATATTTTTGTATGAAATTGGATCATTTGTTAATTTTCAAGCCCAAAAAGTGTTTTAGTTGGAATTTGTATAAAATAAATAATTTGAAAAAAATAAATAATAATCAGGTCCAAAACCGAAAAAAGCAGAAATCGGACTAGAACCGAACCAACCAATTTCATAATTTTTTTTACTAAAACCAAATCGAACCGAACTGGTATTTAACCGGTTCTGATTCCGATTTGAGGTGGAAATCAAACCACGCCCACTCGCCCACTCCTAACGTTGAGGAACTTCTTTAGTCTTGATGAGTTAAGCACACAAATTTCAGGGGCTAATAATGTTGCCTTTCTCATTGTTGTGAAATTATTGAAAGCGCACAATCCACACAAGTAATATAGAGATAAGTGAATTGTCGTTACCACAAAGACTGTAATTTCCGTTTAATCGCCAATTATGATTAATTCAAAAGTTTATTTGAACAGTTGATTAAGAAAATTGATTGATTTAACTAAGCTAAAACAGTTATGAAAAATAGCAATTTAATTATGATGAAAAATCAAGTTGAGGAGACACTAGAGCATCTAATTTCACCATAACCAATTCCACTTAGTTCTTATTGCCAATTAACCCTAATTACTACCCATGTTGACAGTTGGTTTCTCCTATGAGAACCTAAAAGAAAACTGTATGTGTCATGTTAGTCCCTCTCGGGCACACATTCAAGATATGATATTTGTTAATTACAAGAAGCAAACACCAAAAAATCTCCTCTCGGTCTCCATTTAGATCATCAATTAAATATTAGTTAGATAGTTAAAGCATTAAGAACAGTAACTAATACTCAACATGGAATAGTAATCAGAAATTAATATAATATAAAAATTAAGTATTCATGGTTAGGCTAGATCCTAGTTCTAGCAAGGAAAATTAGTTCATGACAAAAGAAAAGGTTATGCTAATTTTGAGTATCAACATTATCTACAGAAGACTCTATGAAAAGAAAAGGAATTAGATTAGATTTTATAATGTTAATCAATAAACAATACATAAAATAAACCTAATTAGTTACAAATATTTTCACATACAATTAGTGACCAAACAATTGGGTCACGTAACCCATGTTTTAGTTAACAAATTGTGTGTTTCAGTGACCAAATCATAAGCCTTTTAGTAATATTAATACACTAATTGTATTCAATGACCAAGTTGCTAGCCACTAATACTTGTTTTTCCTTGTAGTACTGCTTTCGAAATTTTCCAAAAAAGTTCTGAAATTTTTTGAATATTTAAAAATTCTAAAATTTATTTGAAACGAAACTGGAGTAATTTTTTTGAATTGGAATTGAAATCCTCTTATTATGATCCGATCCATACAAAAATTAGCCATAACTATCTAGTTCATTTGTCGAATGGACTTTGGTACGCATTAAAATAAGGGAGTTTCACTAAAACACCCAAAATGGGGGCTGAAATTATAAAAAAACCCAACACCCAAAACACTTTATAAACACATCCAAAACTCATCATTACACACACTCAAAACCCATTTATAAACACACCAAAAAAATATACAATTGTTAATTTTGGGTGTGTTTCTATGTTTAAATAGTGCTTGGGTTTTTTTATAAATACATGTCTAGGATTGGGTTTATTTATAAATTTGTATTAAAATAATATATAGAATTACAATTTATAGTATTCTTCTTAAATATTAAATTTGTTATTTGAATTGTTAATAAGAATGGACGGTATATATATTTAGACAAATCCCACCTAATTAACCAACCAAGTTAAGCCTTACTTTGTTCTTTACTTGAGTTTTAATATAATTTATAATATTGTTTTGAACACCAACGTAAATCTTTCTTCTTTTTTTTTTTTTTTTTTTTTTTTTTTTATACACAAATTATTCTCTTATAAAATTATACAAAAATTATTCACTAATTAAATTTAGTTGTTTTCTATTTTTTTTGGGTAATAAGGGAGACATGGAGGTGGACATCAGAGTTTGGTCATAGGAAGAGGCAGTCACCGGGGACAGAGGCGGCAGCGGCCAGCTCTAGTGGACTGCCAGAATTTGTCACCAGAAATGGGTTGACTCACTGGAAAGTTGCCATTATTACTTTAATTGAATTTGTTAAAATAGTGTAAATTTATGTCATTTTGAATACATTAATGTAATTTTGAAGTATAATAAATAGCGGTTTATTTTATCTAAATTAGGTGAAATTAGATTATTATCTACCACAATAATAAATTCTCAATTTATTTTAAAGTTTAAACCTAAGCTCCCAAAATTATATACGTGTATCATTCGGCGCAATAAATGGAAAGAATAATATTATGTATATGTACCAGCAATAGTTCCAACCCTTTGCCGTATGAAGTCTGTTTCCATATGAACTAGAAGTGAGTGTGGTCTGCTCCAAACCGCCACCCAAGGCACTTTGATCTTCTCCGCTATATCTCCCGCGAACCAAAAGAAGGCATTGGTGACCAAACACCTGACCTTCAACCCTATTGACGCAATGCCTCAGCCAGGGATGGATTCAGGATTTCAAACTTGACTGGGCTAAATTTACCTTAAATATAAACATACTAAGTAGATAGAAAACTCGATAGTACGATGTAATTCCATTGATAACAAAAAATTAATAATACATCTACTCAAGGTTGGGGGTGGGGGGAAGAACATAGTAAGGCTTACCTCTCAAATAACACTATATAAGTTGCACCCTTCAAGTCTTCATAGAATTAAAATCATTAATTATCGATTCATTATTTATATTATCAGCAAATTCTCTTTCAATGTGAAGTAACATACAATCAACAAGAAATTCATCACCTATCTTGTTTTGAAGCCGATTTTTTATCAGTCTCATACAAGAAAATGCTCGTTCTGTTGTTGCTGTAGAAACAGGAAGAGTTAGCACCAAACGAATCAATCTGTCAATCAAGTAGTAGGTCTGTGGTAATCTTGTTTCCACTAAGCGCTCAAGTAATATAGGAATGGAATCAAGATTCTTGAAAGTTGGATTGTGATCCATGTCAATCTTATAAAATCCCAGTTGTTGATTTAAGAAGATGGGACGCCTTTCCAATTTCATGATGCTCCGTGTAATATGTCGTAACCTAAGGAAGAGGGTGGGGCTGGAATGGATGGTTGGAGGAGGAAGGGGTGAGTTGTGGGGAGAAAAAGGTGGGGCTGAGTTTTTTTTTTAAACTAAAAAATACAAATATGTATTTAACTTTGATTTTTTTTATAAAAATGTTATTATGTTATTCTTATTATTTATTTATTATTTAATTTACTCAAAATTACAAGTTTACCCTTATAATTAACGAAAAATTGGATGAAATTCACAAAACTTAATGGCAATGGCTAGATTGGCCATTTTAATTAATTTGGGTGTTAAATTGGTTGACTTTTTAGTTTTGGGAGTTCAGTTCGATTGAGGTCCTAGTTCAGGAGGGTGTACTCCATTATTTTTGTATATAAAATTGAGATCTCTACATCGTTGGGTTACAAAACTGGAATTTCTAAAATTGTGTTATTATTAATTCCTTCTAAAAGAACTTGTTATTGATCCAAAAATTAGTAGAAGTAAAACACACCGTGCAATTTTTGTTGTAAACCAAATGTTTGTTCTACCCTAGAAAATTCATTTGCGGAGGCCCGATGTTGGCCGCGGGATTGTTTTCATGTTGTTTGCCTAGGCGTGCCACAGTTAGCAACAAAAGCTCCAATAGAAAGTGATTGAAAAATGTAAAATGCGCTCCAATATCAACTCTAATCAATCGATTGTGAACTGTGTGAGGAACTTACCCATATAGGTTATTTCTATGCCTCAATGAAGAGAACTTCAATATTTTTCTAGTTGCGAAGATAAGAACAAGCTGAAAATAACATAAATGTCAGGAAAGGGTACGCACATCCTTGACTCTTTTTATCCGTCAAGGAAAGGATTCTTTTGACAGCTTAAAAGCATCACGTTTCTATGAAAACTGTTGACTTATAGTCAACTTTGACACTTTTAAACTGTCAGTGTATCTTTTTGTTGACACTTATTAGCTCTTTTCTTGATAGATTTTAGCCGTCAAGAAACAAAAAGGTAATATTAAAAAAAGAAGAGGAAATTGTACATCCCCTATAATATAATATTATTAAATAAAATAATTTAATATACAATAAATGTTACACCATAAAAACAAATAATATTGAAAACACATTAAAAATATTCTTTGCAACCAGAATATAATATAGATTATTCATAAATTGCATGTCCACTTAATATAATAAGGAGTTTCACTAAAACAACCAAAATGGGGGCTGAAATTATAAAAAAAACCCAACACCCAAAACACTTTATAAACACACCAAAAACCCATCATTACACACACTCAAAACCCATTTATAAACACACCCAAAAAATATACAATTGTTGATTTTGGGGTTGATTTTGGGTGAGTTTCTATGTTTAAATAGTGCTTGGGTTTTTTTATAAATACATGTCTAGGATTGGGTTTATTTATAAATTTGTAATATAATAATTACATACAATAACTGATTACGCAAAAAACTTATATCTAAAACTGAACGTATTCAACGTCAATGGATTCGAAGCCTTCTATGTCTGCCTTTGTGACACTCATTGATCGCATTAATCTGTCAAACAAGAGCATATGCATCAAGGAGAGGGAGAGAGGGAGAGAGAGAGAGAGAGATAAATAAAGAATCTACCACAATTTATAACAACCTAGTAACAATAAACTCCTTAAGTGCATGCTTTCATATCTTGTTGTGTATTTAGGCAAGCAAGGGGGATATGCATTAATTTTACAACCAACTAAAGCTAACTATGCTGTTAAATTTTTCTGTACATGTGTGTACATATCTATCAAAATGTACTCAAAATGAAAAAAGCAAGACAAAAGAAATGACAATATCCTTAACCAATGGCATATCGTGCACATATGCATTGCCAAATATAAGTAGTTGCTCCTTTTGACTAAAATTAATGCAGAAAAAATTTAGAACTCAATTGTGCACAAAAGAAATGACCGTATACTTTTGCCTAGTTAGGTAGACAAATTTACAATGGAAATCCTTTAAATATATGCAGATTTATATTCTTCAGCAGAGCATTAAAAGAAAATTTTGGCATCCATTCAACAAAGGAATCAAACAATAAACTAAATATGTAATGTATGCCATATGCAGCCCTCAGTTATCTCTATAATGAATTTGATAAGAGAAAGATCTCAGTCTGCATTTTCGGAAATACGAAAAGAAACTGGGAGCAAGTAACATGAATTTGGAAAAAGATAAGATTTAGAAAAGAATATACCTGGGACAAAATTGAACCTATTCCCACCATCGTCAGGATCTCTGAGAATTGATTCTTGTCAAAACCAAAAGCTGCCTTCAGATAACAAGTAGTGATACATATTTTCTTTGAAGTATTATTACATGCATAAATAAACTCCAATTGATCATCTGAATTTTTATATTGCTGCTGTTACAAATCTGCAGTTCTATGTCACTTATATAGCTTAGAACAAGCGAAAACCCTGTTTTACTCAATGGCTTCAAGTCAAATAGACCTGCAAGAAGAGAAGACATGAATTTTGTGGAGTTTCTACTTCTCTAATATCACATTCTCATAAAATTTCTTCTATGACAAACTATTGGATTTCGAACTATACATGTATACGTCAAATCTTAAATGTACAATGAAACCAAAAGTTAATGTTTAGCATCAACAACAATATGCTGCAATGAAACAATGAATAAAAGATACAATAGAGATAATAGCTGACCCTAAATAATCTCTAATTGTAACACGTATACTAAATATATTTAAATTATTATTCTTTTTTATTTATATAAAATGAGATCTTGGATGGTCTTCATTTTGTGCTGTAGAGATACTTGATTCTCTATTTACATGAAAAATAGATCTGGAGGCAGACGAGTAGGTGCTGCTGAGTGTGCTATATTTATATTTTTGGTTGTTGAAATAATAAGTGAATGAGGCAATGACAGGGCTGAGAGATACTTGGTTCTCAAACGAACAACGAGTGAGAATTTATTGTTGAAGAAATCTGTTCTGTGGTATTTGGGACGATCTGAAAGCAGACAAGGAAATTAAGTATGATGGTATCGCATGGTCCACGCCCCAGTACCAGCACAATTCCACTATTACAAAGGTGAAAAAGCTTGGCTACTTAAAAACTGAGGAGCAATTCCTCCTTATAACCAATGTGGTTTTGAGGACAAGCTCCTCCTCAATTTTAAGAAGTCAAGTGTTTACACAAGTTTATTGAGACCACTGAGACAATTGACATGCAAGTCAACACCCTTTTTCATTGCTCATTCACGAGACCATCTCTAATTATTAATAGATACATGAACCTCACATTCGAGTTTAATGAAAATCATATTTTATAAAAATAAAATAAAAATAATCAAATTTATTCTAATTGATCTTGTTTGGGCCTGGTTTTTACACAACCGCGCCCGACCCTACTCTCAAGGTTATGAAATCTCCACAAACTATATTTCAAATCATTATTTTTGTTTTTGTTTTTGTTTTTCCACCCGATGGTACAATATGGCTTGGGGTTTTGCTTATTCTCTTTTGTTTATGTTGCTACAGGGAGCTTGATTGTCTTAGTGCCTCTCGAGAGAGGCTAGTGATCACTAAATGCAATTAATAAAATGTGCATATACATATGCTCCTTAATTATTAAGCTTCCAGTTGGCAAATGAAACGGAATCCTTATACCAACAATGGTTCAAAGCCTGTGCCTTATGAAGTCTGTTAAACCATGAACAAGAATTCAGCGAAAATTGGGATGCAAGTGAGAAAGAAAAGTGACCACAAAAAAGTATATGAAAATTGAAGGAAGTTGAGGTTTCATCCCAAAATTAATTGACAATAATGGGGGAGTAGTCCAATTCCTTATAAACTCAGGGTTGGTCCCTTAACTTTTTAATGTTGGACAAATACTCTCAACACGCCCCCGCACGTGTGGCAAACTTTCAAGCCTGACACGTGGATAACACATATTGGGTGACGTGTGACCATTGAGCCCAACATGTAAAGCCTTGCTCTGATACTACGAAGTTGAGGTTCCACCCCAAAACCAATTGCAATGGGGGGAGTATTCCAACTACTTATAAACCCAGACTTGGTCCCTTAACTTTTTAATGTGGGACAACTACTCTCAACACGAAAATGAGAACATCTCTAATTATTAATAGGATACATTAACCTCACATTCGGGTTTTAATAAGAAAATCATATTTTATTGAAAAATTGTAATTAAATTAAATTTGGGAGAAGTCGAAAATTGAGAATATAAGTTGGATTTAATCCTCGCATTTGTTGTCATTGATGTCAGTCCTTTGACTTTTCTGCCAAATAGGATTACAATTCTTTTTATTTTTTATTTTTTTGTATTTTATGATGTAGATCTATTATTATTGTTTTTTAAATTATCTAGTTGTTCCTATTATACCCCTAAAGTAGAAATCGTGTAAAAATTAATTTATAAGACAATAATTACGAGATCTACAATAATTATGTGGATATATTAATTATTATTATTATTATTATATACTCGTGTAGATATATTATCCTATGGTGTAGGTATATTGTCCTATTGCTTACTTGTTAGGTTATGTTTAGCTAAGGCTTTTAGCATCCCTTGACAACTTTGCAATTGCACATGTAATTCACCAAGCTCTAGGTTAATTAGACTAGGATAGTCTAGTTTCAGATGATTACTGTGGCTGAGATCAACAATGACACGATGCAATCAAGATCTTCAATTCATGCATTGCATATATATTTTGACATATCGAGTCAATGTGATGACTAGTCATTCATTACTGCTAGCTCATTTAATTTCTCACGTGTTGCTATCTATAGGTTTTTTGTCCTGATGACTTTTTTGTCTTATTATGAAGTCAATGAGTGGCTGCTAGCTGGGGGAATTTAGGGCAGATTTCTTTTTGGGTAAAAAAGGAGGCGACAACATTGTAGCAGTCACTTTGACAGATATAAAGAATTTTGAGAGCCTTTCTTCTTTGCTTTTCTTCCTTCTTTGTGAAGTCTAGGTTTTCATTATAAGATTTACAAAAATGGTTTTTAAAATCTGCTTTGATATTTGAAATCATCTTCACTCATTCATTCATCATTTTTTAGAGAGACGAAGAGAGTCATCTTCTTCTTTTGCTTTGTAAATGGTGAGATGAGTGAGCTATGAGGTTTCCAAAAGGAAATTTTGAAAAATGGTTTTTAAAATCTGCTTTGATATTTGAAATCCTCTTCACTCATTCATTCATCATTTTTAAGAGAGAGAGAGAGAGAGAGAGAGTCATTTTCTTCTTCTCCTTTGCAAATGGTTAGATGAGTGAGGTATGTGTTAATGTATGGTTTTTGCTATTTTCTTTTGGCTTCCCTTGACAACTTTGTAATAGAATGTGTATTGTTATTTATCAAGCTCAAGTTTAGATTAAGGAAAACCTTTCTTGGTGCTCTTATCTAACTTCTGCTCTATGGAGGTTCAAGCAAGTTGACAAAGGTATAGTGCATTGCATATTATTTCATAAAACAGTCTTCATAAAAATGATGACTAGTCATCCTTGCTCTGTAGGATTTCCAGCTAGATAACAAATTGTTTTGTCCTATTCCTCTTTCTCTCTCTCTGCTACCATCTGTGTTTTCTGACCTAAAGAATTTTTTGGCTGTAAAGGCTTCGTTTTTGGTCATTTGGTGGCTGTCTCTTTTGGGTGGAAGTTTTGGAAAGTTTGGCTTGTCATCTTTCGCTTCTTCTTCCTCGAGAGAACCATCTTATTTCATCTATGAGTTTTTCCAATTGATATCTTTTTGAAAAACTGCTTTTGAAACCCGAATCTGCATCTAGCTACTTAAATCATCTCTCATTTATATCTAGGTCAGATTCAAGACTGATTTCTTCAAGAGTATGGTTTCTTGAAGAAATTGGTCTTTCTCATTTGAATCCAAATTTTGGTTTCGGTTTGTGTTGGAGCTTGCAAGCTAGTGCCATGGGATGAACGAGCTGGAGAAGGAGCTGCCATTGCCATGAAGAACTGAGCTTCAAGCTTTGCTAAGTTGGAGAAGAAGATTGCACAAAGGAGGTATAGCTCATTTTCCTAAATAGACCTAGGAATTTCTTGAGCTTGTTAGTGTTCTTTGTAAGAATCTTTTTCTACTTAGTGGATTCCCTGGTCGGTTGATGACCCCCAGTTTTTCCCAATGGTGGGTTTCTGGGTGAACAAATTCTGGTTTGCATATCTGTAAATTTTTTGGGTTTATGTTCTTGATAGTTGACTAGTCATCTGGGTTCTCACGGTTGACTAGTCATCTTTATCTGTTGTTTGATGTTTACATGATAGTGATGATTTCACACACTTTCACCATAGTTATTGCTAGCACATGGGATGCCTAGATTGATGGGTCCTTCTGAGTGCCTAGGTTGTCACTAGTAATCTTCTAGGGTTGCAGGTACATTGTGGCATGCTCTGTGTGTTCTCTTGATTGTGATTGTTCATGACTAGTAGTTGACTAGTCATATGTGTATTTGGTCAAAGTTTAAAGTGTGTGAAGATTGCTGTGTTGTTGTGTCTTGTATGTGTGATTAAATTTACCCCTCGTCACCTAAGTACCAATTTCAGTATGAGGTTTCCAAAATGAGATTTTCAAATTGTTTTTGAAATCTGCTTTGTTATTCAAAATCTACATCTAGGATAGTTAAACACATTCTCATTCATATCTAGATAAGATTCTTGGATTAATTTCTTCAACAATGGTTTCTTGAAGAAATCGATCTTTTATTCCTTGAATCTAAATATTCATCGATCTGTCAATCTGGAGTTGAGTTGCGGTGCCATGGGGTGAATGAGCTGATGGACTAGTTGCCATTTCCATGAAGGACAAGCTACTAGCTCAACTAAGTTTGGAGAAGAGGGTTGCACATGGATGTAGTGCTCATTTCCTAAACAGACCTAGGATCGCTTGAGCTTGTGATTACTTTTTATGTAAGAACCTTCTTAACTTAGTGGATTGCCTAGTTGAAGTGATGACTCCTAGTTTTTCCCAATTGTGGGTTTCTGGGTAATGGTGTGATTCTCTGATTTATATGCCTAGTCATACTATTTGTGTTATATCTGAAATGTTGACGAATGTCCACACACCTATCACCCTAGTTGTTGTTAGCACAGGGGATGCCTAGATTGACGGGTCCTGAGTGCCTATATTGTCACGTAGTTATCTTCTAGGCTTGTAGGGATTTGAATATTTGGTATGTTGTGCATCTGTGTTATGCTTATATGTTCATAAGTCTATGACTAGTTATTGACTAGTCATATTGTCACCAGGTTTATTTGATCATTATTGTCATACATCTGTCCATTGGGTTTTTAATTTACCCCCTTCACCTAAGTACCAATTACACTACTGTATATGTATATATATATGTGTGTTTTTTCATATTTTCAACAATGTATAATAGTATTTTATGTACATATTTTAATTTTTTTTATAGGTAACGTACAATTTTATTTGTCTATTTTTGTATCTGACTTATAGGTAATCTTCTAATTTATGTTCCTAACTTATAGGTAACACGATTTATCACTAAGTTTTTTTCATTGTTAATAATAACACTATTTACCTGTATGTCAGGTACATAATTTCATGTGGATGCTTGTCTGATCAATTGGTATAATATGTGGGTCATTACTTATAATTGATTAAATTAGGAAAATATTAGAGTTGCTATTTCCACCTTTCATTCCTATTTCCCCACTCACCTTATATTTATATTCGCACCCACCAAGTAAATTTGAAAAAATACAATCTTATTTTTACACTCACCATTATTCATAAAATACCTTTTAGGCTAAATTGTAGCAATGGTCCCTCAAATAAGGCTTTACTTTACTTTTCGTCCTTCAACCTAAAAAATTGTTACGGTGGTCCTTTAATTAAATATCGCGTTGCACCGCTCATCCTTTCTGTCAACTCTGTTAGTTTTTCTGTCAAAATGGATCACATGTGATGCACATGATATTCTTTTGAAGGGCAAATAAGACTTTTACCCAGTTACTACCCTCACCACTTCCCAGTGCAGTCGTACGACCCTCCCTAAAAACCAACCCTCCCTTTACTTCAGCAACCCAGCCTCTTAATCTGAGAACTACACAATAATGTCCAAATAGAACGAAGCCAATCAACAACAATTCAAGAATGAAAAAGGGAAGTTCATTAAAAAAAAATAGAAATTCAATTTTATATAGAATTGTACAAACAGGGGATGCGGTAACCGAACAGAGAGAGAGAGAAAGAGAGAGAGAGAGAGAGAGAGAGAGAGAGAGAGAGAGAGAGAGAGAGAGAGAGAGGGAGATATATATATTTATTTATTTGAGGAGTATCGTCGCCGAGAGATTGGGGTGGACTGTGGGTGGGTGGAAGAGGGTTTGCTCATTTTGATGGGTTTGAACCTGGTGGTGCTGAGCTTGAGCTTGGTGATGCTAGGAAATGCGTAGAGGTGGAAGCTGAGTTAAGGTGGGTGGTTGTGGTGATAAATTTGGGTAAGTGGGGATGGGGATAAGGTGGCTGTTTTTTGGGTAGTGTCAGTGGTTTTTTTCTTTAAATAGTTTATTTATCTAATAAATATTTGACAGGAATTTCCCAATTTGCCCTTAATTTTGACAAAAAAATCTAACAGAATTAATGGAGTGACCAATGATGCAACACGATATCTAATTGAAGGACAATCATAACAATTTTTGAGGTTGAGGGACGAAAAGTAAAGTAGAGCCTTATTTGAGGGACCATTGCTACAATTTTGCCTACCTTTTAATTATTAATTCAAGCAAATTCTCCTTACTTTCATTCAAAGCATACTTCAAAACCTTCAACCTATATCAATCAAAACGCGTGGGATCCTCTGTAAAGTATTATTAAAAATAAAAATAAATAAACAAAATCGCTCTCAATGTTCATCGTCTCTCCATTGAATGAAAACAATAACAGAGAGAAATGCCAGAATTAGAAAGAAGACGAAGAGCAAACTGAGCAAATGGAATAGAAAGCTTGTGCCCTTGGGTTTAGAAACTAAGGAGAAATTTGATGGAATTGGATTGGACCCAGTTGGGAATTTTGAAGCTTTATTGGAATTTTGATTTGGGTTTGGTTGGGATGAGAGAGAGAAGGGAGGGGTTGGGGTTGGGGTTTGACAAGGATGAAGGAGAATATGTGTTTTTTTTTATCATCTAAGTCCTTAAAAGTCATTTCACAAATAGATAAATTTGTTTTTAAATTTTGAAGATAAGGTGGGTAGGGAAATATGACAGGTGAATATTATCAAGGAAGGAATTCAAAATTTGAATTATAAAATTCAATTATAAGGAAATAATGCATTAAATTTATCTTTTCAATGTGTTTTTCTTATTGATCTCAAATGGTAAAATCGACACAACAACAAAAATAATAAATGTCAAATGACCTACAACTGAAACTAAAAACGTGTGGATTAAACTCAATTACAACTAATCGTTTTAGTCCTAGATCTAAGAAGCCTTAAATTGTATTGTAATTGATCTCCAAGCTTTCGACTTGATACATATTACTTGGTGACAATGTCCATCAAGCTATTGAAAGCTTGGCTGGAGCTACCATTAGATTCAACCGCTTGTTGAGCAAGAATTTTAAGGGCCCCGATTTTGTTTCTCATTTCCTTTCCTTCTTTATGCTTCAAAACAAGTTTCAAGGCCTTCACCATTCCAATTTTTGTAATGACCCCTCCCTCAAACTCAGTTCCAATTCCCCAAAGAGCCACTATGGTCCTCACGTTGAGCGTGTGGTCGCCAAAAAATGGCCTGCAAATCATAGGCACCCCACCTGAAATACTCTCCATAACCGAATTCCACCCAGCATGTGTCACAAAAACCCCAACTGAGGCATGTCCTAAGACCTGCACTTGGGGAGCCCATGAAACTATTTTCCCATTTAGGCTACTTTTGTTGTACCCTTTGGGCAAGAAATCCTCTATGTTGCCCCTAAATGACCAAATAAATGGAAACCCAGTTTCAATCAAAGCTTGAGCTAGGGCTTCTAGCTCATGAGGTGGTGGGGTTGCCGCGCTTCCAAAGGCAATATATACCACAGATGCAGGCTTGTTCTTGTCCAGCCACTCTATGCAACCACTTTCGTCTTCAGGTGATTGTGGTGATCTTGATATTAGGCTCATCGGTCCATAGTTGAGCAACTTCTGAAACCTTGACTTGAGCGCATTCTCAATTTCAGGGTCTACGTCATCGAAAGAGTTAACCGCAACAACAGTTGCTTTGATCAGTTTTTGTCCCATTTTGTGTAGCAGGGTTGCTATGGGTGAATCTAAGTTCCCTGTTACTACTCCATCCGGTAAGTCACATATCTGAAATCTTGAAAATCCGGGAAGGAAGTCAAGCGCCTGTTTTCCACCTCCTGAGAAAAAGAAAAAAAGAAAAAAAGAGAGGCAATGGCTAGAGGAATTAAAGTCCATCGTGAGCCAGAAGAAGCTGCAAGTTGACAAAAATTTAAATGAATTATGGGGGCCTTTTTGGGTTAAAATGAATTATGGGGGCCTTTTTTTTTCTTCTTTCATTAGAATTAGCCTCTTTGCACACGCTTCAGCGCCTGCGAGAGGCTTTTTTAAAAAAAAATTAAAATTTATTTTAGAATTAGAAAAGATAATGGGTAGTTGTGTTCCATACAAATATGATCCATTATCTGATTTTTCTTTTAATTTAATATGAAAAAGTGCGAATTTACTATATTATCTTCATTTAATTAATAATTTCAATTCTTAATGTTTGCATTAACCAAAGACATTTTCTGGTATTTTGAATGTTTTACCATTATTTGCCTTTTGCTTTATATATACTAGCCCCTTGGCACATGCTCACGCATGTGCCAATTGGTTTTCTTTTTTCTTTTTTAATTTTATTTTTAGAATTAAGAAAAGATAAAATGGGTAGTTATGTTCCGTAAAAAAAGGACCTATATCGGATTTTGTTTTTAATTTTGTTTTGTTTCAATATAAAAAATGTGAATTTACCATATTATCCTCATTTAATTAATAATTTCAATTCTTAATGTTTGAATTAACCAAAGGCATTTTTTGGTATTTTGAATGTTTCACAATTCTCTACCGTTTGCTTTATATATATAGATATATTGATGAAGAGGCCTTTTTGGGTTTTACCTACACTTCCAGTCCAAATTTGGGGGCCTTATATTGGGCTGCAGCCCACTCAGTAGGTGCGCATGTGAAAGAGAGAGAGAGAGAGAGAGAGATGGGCTCACTGACGGGCTTATTGCCGGTGAGCCTGGTAGCTTTTCAAATGAGCCGACCATCATATGAAATGGGCTTAATGTCCAATTATGAAGCAACCCATAGTAATAAATCACGGTGATCTAACAGCTACTTTTTTTTGTTGTTGTTAGAGGAGATGCTCTATAAATTAGAAGCACCCTAAAAGAGCACGACGTATAAACCTAACAACGAGTTTCTATCGGACGTCCTACATTAAGTCTCAACAAATCTAAATAGTGAAAACAAAAAGATAGAACAATCAAAATTAAATCAAATAGTGAAAATATCTAAACTAATCAGGTTAAAATCTTCGTAAAAATAAACTAATATAAAATAAAAAAATTGAAGTAAAAAAAAATAACCAAAAAACAATTGAGTATAAAACATTTGTTAAACAATGAATAAATCACATAGTATTGTCCAACTCATGGAAATATATATATATATATATGTATATAAATTAGGTATTAGACATAACAATTCTTATTAATTAGGATTTGAGACATAGAGTATTTCTGTTTGCGTTTTAATACCTAGGAATCAAATTTTGTTTTGGATTTGGCCAAAAAGGAGACCCAGATTCATTGAACCTGTCTAAATTAGAAAGGTAAAAATACAATTTTACCCTTTTTGTTTAAAGCCTCACCAAAATCAGATCTCATCATTCCCCTCTCTCTCTACTGGAAAACAGGGCATCCACATTCCCAATTTCACAGCGACTTTCCATCGTCGTAACGACCTTATCTCGTCGTCATTCCTTTACGAAAGTTGCTAGCCATCACTTCCTCTATCATTTTCCCAAAATACCCAACCCAAACAGCCGGTGTTAGTGGGCAATTTTTGTTGGAACAGTCTAGCAGTCGGGGCCTGCCGCTAGCCCAATTTGATGGCGAGTTTTCGTCTCCGTAATGACCTTATCTCACTATAGTTCCTTCACGAAAGTTGCTCGCCATCACATTCTCTATCATCTCCCCAAAATATCCAACCCAAGCTGCGGGAGTTTGTGGTCAATTTTGTCTAGAACAATCCAACAGTCACGATACCATAGCACCATGATGTCCAAGCCCCTATCTAGTGAAGAGTCACTGCCATCACCGATCTTGTTTGGCTCGTCTGGGTCAATCAATTCCTCTCTCTCATTTCTGCTTCTCTTTCGATTCTTTTAGTTCGGCACCCAATCAATTTTACCATGGAGTAAGAAACCAAACAAACAAGAATGTGGTTTACAGTTTCCATTTATGCATTGCAATTTCCGTTTCTACATTGCAGTTTCCGTTTCTGCATTCCAGTTTCTATTTCCATTTTAGTACTTTCATCATGGTTTTGCATTCCACTTACTAATATGTTTATTTTTCCCCCATACTCTGTAGTGTAGTTTTTGGTTCTGTTCAAAGTTTTTGTTTTGTTTTGTGCATTTTTTTTTGTTTACATCATTGATATTAACATTTTTGTTTTAGTTTTAAAATCCCACTTAAATATGAGAACTTTTGGTTTTTATAGAAAATGCAGTGTATTTTTCGATCTTCTTCTTCTATTGTAGTATTCATGTTTTGATGTGAAGCTCAGTTTTTCTGTTGTGGAGGTATGTATATTCTTGATCAAATTGTTATTTGAATTTTCTAGTTTTTTTCGGTTTTTATAAGTTGATTTTTCAACTCTTTGATGTTGTCTTTGTTTTTACTTTGGCTTTTTTTAATTTATTTAATAATCATATTTGAGCTTGAGGTGCTGTTTGGTTAGAGATTTTTGTATAATTTTCTAGTACTTTCATCATGGTTTTGACTTTTAGTTCCTCACGTTTAGTAGGTGCATTTTTACTCAGACTCTGCATTCACTACTACAAAAAGTGACAAACACGACCAGAAAAAAACGACGGTCTAAGTGAAAACCGTCGTTGTTTTTTAAAAGACGACGGTTTTATAAAACCGCCGTGTAATAACACCTTAGACACCTAAAAAATGGAGATTCAAATGGTTGTTCATAAACAACGACGTACCTAATTAAAAAACCGACGTCTATTTGAAACAGGATTTCCGCAGTGTAAAATCAAAGCAAATAAAGAACGGCAGAAGTTATGAATCGACCGACGTAGAAAGTAAAGACGACGATTTCAAAAAAAGCCGTCGTTTTTACGCAGAAAATAACACGACCAAGTTTTCGTATAAGGCGCCATATAATTACAAATAAATCTACTGCGGTAAAATACAAAATATCGCCGTATTAAATTAATGTACAACGACGGAAAATAAATCGACGTCTTTCTCGTATAGTTTTATGACGGTATCTTTAAATCTCACCACGTTTGTTTTTCATTTAACAACGTATTATAAAATTTAACGTCGTATTTATTCCTTTTATACGTCATACCTTATATTTAAACCATCGTCTTAATACGAATTTTTTTTATCAATTTATTTCTTTGATTTTGTTATCATACGTCATACTATATGTAAAGATGACGCTTTTTATAATAAAAAAAACGTCATCTATTATATGTAAAGATGACAATTTTTATAAAAATCGTCGTCTATTATGTGTAAAGATGATGATTTTTATAAAAACCGTCGTCTATTATATGTAAAGATGACGATTTTATAAAACCGTCGTCTATTATATGTAAAGACGACGATTTTTATAAAAACCGTCGTCTATTATGTGTAAAGATGACATTTTTTAAAAATCGTCGTCTATTATATGTAAAGATGACGATTTTATAAAATCGTCGTCTATTATATGTAAAGACGACGATTTTTATTAAAAACTGTCGTCTATTATATGTAAAGATGACGATTTTTTTAAAAAACCGTCGTCTATTATATGTAAAGATGACGATTTTATAAAATCGTCGTCTATTATATGTAAAGATGACGCTTTTTATAAAAACCGAAAAAACCGTCGTCTATTATATGTAAAGATGACGCTTTTTATAAAAAAACCGTCGTCTATTATACGTAAAGATGATGCTTTTTATAAAAAAACTGTCGTCTATTGTACGTAAAGATGACGCTTTTTATAAAAAAAACGGTCGTCTATTGTACGTAACGATGACGCTTTTTATAAAAAACCGTCGTCTATTGTATGTAAAGATGACGCTTTTTATAAAAACCGTCGTCTATTATATGTAAAGATGACGCTTTTTATAAAAAAAGGTCGTCTATTGTATGTAAAGATGACGTCTTTATAAACAATCCACGACGGTTTTCATAAAAAAAATCGTCATCTTTACATACAATACACGACGGTTTTATTAAAAACAGTCGTCTTTCCTCCTATAATTAACGATCTTTACCTCTAAACAACGACGATTTTCTTTAAAAACCGTCATCTTTACTGATAAACAACGACGGTGAAAAGCCGTTGTAATTTGAAACCCAAATAGACGGCAGTCGATTTCACGACCGGGCGAAAACCTTTTACACGACGGTGGTTTCCCGTCGTCTATTTCGATTTTTGTAGTAGTGATTGCAGTTTTCGTTTCAGTTTTAATACTTTCATCATGGTTTTGCATTTTGATTCCTCACTAATTTTAGTACTTTCATCATCTGCAGTGCAGTTTTTGTTTCTATAAAAATAGTTTTTGTTTTTTTTTGGAGTTTGTAGTTTGTAGTTCGGAGTTTGTAGTTTTTGTTTTTACATTTTTTTATTTTTTTACGTCATTGATATCTACATTGTATTGTTGTTGCAGTTTTTGTATGAATCTATGTTGAAATTAATTTGTTTTAAACCTTTGATTGTTTATATAAATATTGTGTAATTGAATAAATATCACAAAAACAAGAGTTTGGTGTCGTGGTTTGTGAGTAAGGCTTCCTCCTTTGAGGGTCAAGGTTCAAGTCCCTTCAACCACACAAATTTTTTGGTCTTTGGCTTTATGCTAATTAGGTAAAATTGTATTTCTATTTTCCATATTAGTAAACTATATAGTGTTTTAAAATGAAAGCGATATGAGAAAGTGATTTTAGTGCCAAAATAGTCGTATTTGGAAAGAAAGATGGGAATTTTTCAATTGGAGATAGATCTTGAAAACATTTTTGTATGAATATGTGTCTTATTCACATTCGGAATAGACCCTCTCTCCCGACATGAGAATACTTTTTTATAAATAAATATTCAACTCAATAAGTACCGGGCCACAGCAGACAATAGTTAGATTAATAAATTGGCCTTCTAGCGCCTACTTCCTCCATTTCACAATGCATAATTAGATTGTCTTAATTTTGATGTTAGATCACTCCGTTATTGTAATGGCTCTTTGTAACTAATTACTTTTTGGCTAAATTATGAATACAATTACAGAATTTCTAAATAAATATAAAATAAAATAAAAACCACATCACAAGTTTGCATTGAACTCTATACTTTGTATATTCTAAAGATTATATAATATTGTTGCGAAAAATGTCATTTCACTGTCTGTTTGATTATATCTTAGTCAATAGAAGCAAAAAAGCTCCAAAAGCCCAAATACTATTTATGCCACATTCTCACCCAAAAAAAAAAAAAAAAAAAAAAAAAAAACTGTGACTATATCTTTAACCAAAATATTGTAACTCATCTCTAAGTTTTATGTATTAACTTTGAATAAAGTATTAGTAGGAGGGAAAAAAAAAGATATTTAGTCATATACCTATTCTTAGCACTAATAATATAGATAAATCATGTACCATTTAATTTCTATAAACAAACCCAAAAAAAAACTCAAAAAATGATGGCTAGCCTTATTGAATTTAATTTTAATTATTAAATTACTTTGATGCCCTATTAAGTGTTTTAAGTATTTTTATGAGGTTTTGGGGTTGGCTTATTTTAAGAAATTGATGGCAATTTTTTAATTTATAAGAAGTTAAAGGTCTTTTTGTTATGTTGCAAATGGACTTTGAGTGTGTTTCTAAAGTCCATTTCATATAGAGTTTTTTTTTAATAATTTAGGCCCCTATATTGGGTATAGTAGTGAATCTCCCAAAAAAAAATGGACATGCGGGAGGCCCGAGTGAATTGGTTGTAAGAAGAAAAATGAGAGTAAATGTAGGATAATAGAGAAAAAGGAAATAACATAGAATTACAATTACTAGCTCTTCGCTATTCAAGTTGTTATTTGAAATTGTTAATACGAATGGAGGGAAGGTAATATTGGATATTTTCCATTTTCAATCACACGTAGTGTTTTGGACTAGAGTACAAAGAATAAGGCAGACAAGGACTTAGTCAAGTTGGCTAGAGAGGATATGTGCTCCTCATTATGCAATCGAGTTAGAATTCCCCACCCTTAAAGTAGAATATCATTTGTATCCATAAAATATAAAAAGTAGAAAGAATATGGAGAAAAGAGTGCTCAAATATCCAATGATTCTTCAGGCAAACCACTAGGCATATACCAGAATATATACATAACAATGGATCTAGTTTCCTATGGCCAAAATTGGTTTAACTATAAAATGTATGAACTTAATATCTAAATTTCAGTTGCCAAAAACAAAAATATAAACATTTCAGAAACATATAAATGCTCACAAAATGCAATTAAATGAAATTGATTGCTTACCAGTAACGGTTCCAACCCTTTCCCGTATGAAGTCAGTCTCTACATGAACAAGAAGTGACCGTGGTCCACTAGTCCAAACCGGCACCCAGGGCACTTTGATCTCCTCCGACATATCTCCCCCGAACCAAAAGAACGCGTCGGTCACCAAACACCTGACCTTCAAACCCGTCGCCGCCTCGGCGTTCTTCAAACCCGTCATGAAGTTACCGGGCGCCGTCTTCAAAAACAACCCGATAGCTTCCTCAAAGTTGGCTGAGGGCACGAAACCCTCAGGCAACCCATCCGCCACGTCGTGAGGCTCAACATTGTGGAAGCTCGACGGCGAGACTTTGGAGAGGAGGGAGGTGTTCGCTCTAGAAGTGGTGAAGAAGGAGAAGAGGACGTGTGGGGAAGCTGGAGCCAGTTTGAGAACAACGTCGAGAAGAGCGCTTGCGTGGCTCCCAAAAGGGAAGGCCAAAACGGCAACATGGTGAGTTTGGGGTTTGGGGTTTCCTACCATAGTTGCTAGATGGTCTTGGCTTTGTGCTAGCTAGCTGTAGAGACTGACTTACTTATATACGAGGAACAAGTAGATGAGGGCAGAAGGGTTGGTGGCTATAGAGAGGTAGTTGGAGATACTTATCTATCAAAGAACAAGTCCTCCAGTCTGATATATTGGGGTTTGTAATAATTGACAAAGAAAAGTGACCACAAATAAAGTAAGCGAAAAAACAATATAACATGTTTTAAAAAATCTCCTTTGGTGTTATTGATGAATTACACTATATATATATATATATATATATATATAGGGCGGATCCGTGGCACCATGTTTTTGACACAAGTTTTGACCCAATTTTTGAGCCATTAGATTACTCTACTTTTAATGGTTGAGATTAAATCTAACATGACAAATAGTTTTAATGTTTTAAATAAACAATCATTAATTTTATTCTCTCTCATAAAATAAAATAAAATAAATTTCTCTCTCCTCCCTTTTTATTGGAAACTAATTTTACTTCCAATTTTAAATATTAAAAAAATGTTCTGAACCCATTTTCTCCAACCTTTCGCATCCCTCTCTATCTTCAACGACTCCTCCACCATCATCATCACCCACACGCCCTGCATTTACTCCTCTTTTTCTCTTTAATCAACCAGCCCACACAATCAATTTGTTTTTCAATTTAAAATTTTACAAAGTATTTTCACCCATGTTCTTCCTCCTCTCTCTCTCCCCCATTCCTCTTGCAGTCCCGAAAAAAATAAAAAACAGTTTGTTCTTCTTTTATTTATGGTTGTTTCATCACTTCCTCTTCAGTCACTTCTTTAACACCCACATATCATATACTGATTTCTTCTTTTTTTTTCTTTTGCTTAATATATTTAACTGAAAAGGTGAAAAATGATAATACTTTATGATAATGGAATGACATAAGAGATTCCTTAGATCTGGAGAAGAAATCAATACATGGTGCGATTTTTCTCCCCAAAACCGCACCTTCACTGTTCTCTGACAGGACCCAAGCTCTCTCTCAGCTTCACCTTTCCAAATTTTCCAAAACTGCCCAAGAGATAATAAAATTTGAAGAAAAAAAGAGGAAGAGATTCCCCAAAAGTATATTGTTCCCCCACAAAACCGAAGCCAACCCAATATTTCTCAACTCCACCATTTACAAATTTTCCAGATTTCTCCAATAATTATACCTCACTAAAATTAAAACTGAGAGATCAATACCAAGAGTGGGTTATGAAGGATTACTGATTGAAGAGAAAAATAGGAATGCAGGAGTGTGTGGATGATGATGATGGAGTGACTAAAGTGAAGAAAGAGAGAGATGAATGGAAGAAATTTGGGAGGAAAATGACAGTCAGTTCTTCCACCTGTTAGACATTATAAAAAAAAGTGAAAGGAAGAAATTTGGGAGGAAAATGAAAATGATATGAAACCACAATGCAAATATTAATTTTTGGGGACGAGAGAGAGAGAGAGAGAGAGAGAGAGAGAGAGAGAGAGAGAGAGAGAGAGAGAGAGAGAGAGAGAGAGGCGTCAATTCTCTGTAGAAGAAAGAGAGAGAATTAATTAATTAAACATAATTAATGAGAAGAGAGAGAATGAATTCTTAATTAATATGGTATCAGAATTTTAATCCCAATGTATAAATATTAATTAACAAGAAAAATATTATTTTTCCATGTCATGTTTAATCTCAACCATTAAAAGTGGAGTAATCTAATGGCCCAAAAATTGTGTCAAAACTTGTGTAAAAAATATGGTGCCATGGATCCGCCCCTATATATATATATATATATATATATCTCATAGGCACACCACAAATAAATGGAAACCCACTTTCGATGTTTGTCACAGATGCAGGCTTAGGCTTGTCCAGCCATTCTCAGCAACCACTGCCATTTGCATGCAATGATGGTGATGATGATATTATAAGAAGGTTGCCATGTGGTGGGTTCGGGTAAATAAGTTTTTGTTGATATTTAAGGCTTTTAAAATTTTAAACGTTTGTCTTTAAATTTTCTTTTAAATTCATTTGGCTGTTTTCCTATTTATTATGAGGTTATACCATTTGAATTTGTAGTTATTTATTTATTTATTTATTGCCTTAATTTTCTGGTTTAAATTGTATGTGGATGTTACAATTGTTGGATGTCTATAAAAGGTCACTCCTTCACATTTGAAAAACACCACAATCTGATTTCTCTCTTCTCCTACTTTCATACTTTCTCTACTTTCGATATTATTATTTTTGGGCAACAATTTTGTGACTTAGAGACTTTTATCCAACTGTGAATATGTTTATAACGGACCTTGAGCTTGAGTATTGGGGGTTGTATCTTGGAATCTTGTAAACCATCAATACATGCACATAGGGAGGCTACAAATGGCCAAAAAGAGGTCAAGCCATCTATAGAAATCATCATGCCAAATAAGCTTCAAGAAGCTGATAATTAACTTGGATAACCAAAGAAGAGAAACTTGTATAAGTACATAATATTGTCTCAAAGAAAGCACCAATTTATTATAGGACACCAAACAATACAAAATGTCGAAACCGAAGAAAGAACAGCAAAGACCCTCCCTGGGGTTGTTGGTATCAAATCAATAGAGTGACTTGAGCTTTATTATCCCTTATTATCCCACACGTCTCTCCAACTAATCATGTGGAGAAGAGGATGTGTTATTGGAGAAAATGGTGTTATCATGCTTGCATATAAAATATTGACAATGACATCAATCCATCAAACAACGGTAAACTATATATATATATGGAATATTACTTGCTGGGTTGGAATTTTTCTTTGTATTATAAACATGTCACCTACTAGGCAATACAATGTACAAAACAACTATGAAAAATTGAGCAATTGGCTCAATCTCAAAGAGGAGCTCTTGATAAATTCATTTTTATTTGCTTATTGTTTGTACTGAACTTACTTATTATTTATCTTTCCCAAATTGAAAAGTTTAAAATTTTATGAATTTGTGATTGTCATTGCATGCTAATTGATGATGAATTTAGCTAAAACAAGTTGTTTTATAACATTAAGTCATGCTAATTTTTTAGTTTTTTTATATTTAGCTTTTCCTTGTTATATGAGGACCTCAATTTAAGTTTCGCACAGGCCCTTAAAATCTCAAAACCAGCATGTTGACATACGTACATTTTTATATATATAAAAAATCCATATTATACTGACATCAACAAACCTTTGAACATGTCTTCATACAACTAGGTTTCACTTTGGGAAGTAACTGTTAATCAAATAAAATTTTCTAGAAGAGAATAAATCTTTGTTCTTATTTTAATCCCTCTTCTCTCCACAGGGTTCTAATCCTTTAACATAAATATTAATTAATTGAAAATATTCAACATCAATTTCTTCCTTTAAATGCGATAGAAGAATCTATCATAAATTTTGAGTATAAATTAATTTGGCAACCCACCCTGAAATTATATGAAATTGGAGAAATAATTATTTAATAGGTTATTAATTGAAACCGTTGTGGCTTAATTTGTCCCCACAAAAACAAATGTGGCAATCATCATCGAACGTGGGTGCCACCCCAGAGTTGACACTTTATACCCCAAAAATTCAACTACTGCGGCCTTATTATAAATAAACACAATGACCCACTTATAACACAAACTTCCCCAAATTCTCTCAAATAAAAGAATATTCGGAATTTCACAAAACAAAATGCCTGCAGCATTGTACTACTACTTCACCACCACAATTCTTCTGGTCCTTATCTCAAGCACAAATGCTGCAACAAGGCACAGCCAGTACCTAAGCCAGGCTAACCAATTTTTGGCTCCTCAAAATGCTGCCCGTTCAGCCACCAAAATGAAGCCATTGGTTTGGGATGCGAAGTTGGCAAGGTATGCACAATGGTATGCAAACCAAAGGCGATACGACTGCACTTTGAGGCACTCAAACGGCCCTTATGGGGAGAACATTTTCTGGGGTAGTGGCACAGGGTGGACGCCGGCTCAGGCAGTGACGGCATGGGCTTCGGAGAGCAGGTGGTACAATTACTGGTCTAATTCTTGTGCTAGAGGGCAGGAATGTGGGCATTATACACAGATTGTGTGGAGGTCCACAAGAGGAGTTGGGTGTGCTAGAGTCACTTGTTTGGGTGGTAGGGGTGTGTTCATGGTTTGCAACTATGACCCTCCTGGGAATTATATTGGAGAAAGGCCTTATTGAATATTTCATAGAAATTACACGCTGTTTATATGCCTTTGAGGCTGGCAACAATGGAGAGTATTTATATGGATTTTTTCTAATCTCTATTTAATTATAACTAATAATATTACAGGATTATATTACATAATTAAGCGGCATGAACCTTGAGGATTGCGTCTATAGCTTTATGAGTTTTCTTTATGAATTGTAAGACCACAAAGGCAATTGCATATCTTGGAGTGAAAAGATAAGAATGCTTGACAGAAATGTTAGTGCATTTGTTTGGTAGATTATTTCCTTCTCTTTTGAGGGGTGAGTACATTATCCATAATCGGGGCATCATTAACAATTTAACATACATAAGTTCAAGTAATTAGAGCATTCATTTCTCCTCCCGAGGTAGATAATCTGTTTGATTTCTCACTCCTTCAATATAATTAAATTGCATGATAATCATGTAAACATATCAACTTAATTTAATAAAATAGCTCCTAAACCAGTGTTTTAAGGTAGAAGGAGTTTTTGGTCCTTCCATTACTTTTTTCGCTTCAAACTAGGGATGGGTACAATTCGATTTGGCTCAATTATTGCCTAAAATCATAACCAGGACTGCCCTATGCATTCAATCCAATTCGGTTTGTTTTTGGCTGATATGACTAAAAGAAGTGAACTAATCGAAACCTTTAAAATCCGGTTCGGTTCTTCCAATTCCCGGTTTAGGCCGGCTATTTATTATTTTTTTAATACCTGCTACTTTGAAGTTCAAACTAGCTGTTATTTCCTTTAAATGAAACTGGGTCCAAGATGTGGGCTGAATGGATAACTAACAACCCATATTGCCCTGAATAATGAATATGACAAGAGACTGTAAAGTTACATGCATGTCCTTCATACAATGTCTCACTCTCATGACCCCAATAATTAATAAATAATAAATAAAAATATATAAAGTCATATATACATTGTTATCTTATATTTAAGAATATGTTATTAGGAAAATTCATTGTAGTGCAATTTCTTTCTTTTATACATTTTTCTACGGCCATGAATTTTTTTATTATAAATTTTATGTAGCTCTGATGAATTCATATATAAGGAATAAGGAGAACGTGCAAGCAATAAGGTGGGACTTTCCGCACCAAGTAGCCAAGCCAGGGTTGGAAGAATGCGGTCAAAATGCAAGACAGGCTCCTGGTTTAAAATATTTAGTAGCATACATATTTAATTCACACTGACAGCCATATATATACTTGTACAAGACTTTAGCTTTTGTAATTTTCAACCACATGAACTAACTGGGCCCACACCTAGGGCCTAGCTAGATGACCATATAAATATATAATATTATGTATTGTTTATACAATATATGTAATCTACTTTAATTTAATCTAAACTACAGGGATTCGAACTCAGGTGCAGAGTGGGAAGCGCTCTTAACTAAACCCATACCTACATAAGATATGTATATCTTAAAATTGAGCATTACTAATATGGCCTCTCACCAATATAATTACCAACCGGATCATAATTACAAGTCATAAACACATCTCCATCATCACACACCGCCCTGGCACACCCAACTCTTCTTGTACTCTTCCACACAATTTGAGTATAATGCCCACACATTTGCCCAGCCTCACACGTGTTTGTCACATAAGTATAGTACTTCTCTTCAGCTGCCCATGTCTTCACTGCGTCACTCGGCGTCCAAGTCGAGCCACTGCCCCAGTATATGTTCTCTCCGAGCTTGAACTCGCCTTCCGGGAACGAATGCTCCAACTTGCAGTCCGATTTTCTTATGCCTGCCCACCATTGAGCATATTTTTCAAGCTGAAAGTCCCACATCAAAGGCATCTCCCACTTGGCTGCCCTGACCAAATTGTGTTGGTACAAAAATTCTAGGGACTCTCCTAAGCAACCCCAGCATAGTTGCTTTGAGACCCTCAGTATGGTCTCGTTGTTGGGCTTTTGTTGGAAAAAACGTGTTTGAGAAGTGGCTGAAACAATACAGTTGGAAGTGAGAATAATGTAGAGGACAAAGAGGAAGATGAGGAATTGGGGCTTCATTTTTTTTCAGCTTGTCCTAGGTCTCGTTTGGGGAGCATATGCTTGGAGAGAAGAGAGGAAGAAGAACCACACGCAGTAGGATGTGTGGAGCACAAGGGAGCTTATAATTGGAAGGTGTTGTGGATTCTGGTTTTCTTTGCATGGCATATTATATATAAGCCTCTATGTATGATTAAAGGTGCTCTCGTGAATTTGGCTAATGTTGTGTCCGTGAACTCTGTTTTGTTTTATTAGGGGACATTGTGCCCACCATGGTGCACTCTAGAACATGATGCGTGGCATAAGAAAGCTTTAGGTACAATCAAGATATTGTGGCTAGTAAACTAGGTTTAATATTTTATTTATTTTTTGTTTTTTTGAAGAGGATTTCTCACACACAAACTATTTAAGGTGTCATGGGATTTGAACTTGAGACCGAGCTTTTTTCCATGGAAAATATGATGTTTTCTAGTAGTGGCCACTAGCCTAGACCCGATTGGCAATTTTTTTGTTTCAATAATTAGAAAATGATAATTTTTCATAGACAAATATATGCTAGAAAAGTAAACAAATAGGTACAAGAAATTTAAATATATACTTGTTGGAATATTACAATATTTATTATTGTTGGTGTTTGGTGGTTGTTGTATTGGAACCATTAGAATTTACTTTGCTTGGTGATTTGCCCCCTGAATTTGTACCTAACTTTGAATGGACCCAATATCTTTTTTTCTTAGAAACTTAAAAATATGAACATTGTTTTAGCCAATTTCCCCCAATTTTCATCCAATTTTATGTTAAATTATTAAAAATAATTATATTCTTTTGGAAAAATACAAGAGAATGAGAAAAAAAAAAATTAAAAACCTATCCCCACCCACAAACCCAGACCCATTTGCACCCCCCCTCCCTTATGTTTTTTTGTCCCCTTCCTCTTCTCTCCACGCTTCTCCCCAAGCCAACCAGCATACATTCAAAGCCATAAGTTCATGTCCACCCCAAAAGGCTAAGAGCACTTCCACCAGTTAGCCCCTTGCCATGGCAAGGGGAGCCCTAGGGCAGCTACTATTCACGTGAATAGTGGCTGCCCTAGCTCCCCCCAACAAATGTGTGTTTCCAGCAGTTAGTCCCTTGCCATGGCAAATACTATTCTTTTTTTCTTGTTTTTTTCACAACTTTGTTTATTTAAACAATCAGTATTTTTTGGGTATTTTTTCAAATTTTTTCGATTTTTTTTCATTTTTTTTGGGGCAGAATTAACAGTTGCCGTTAGATTGCTGGAAGAACTAAATTGGAGCGCCCAGAGCATCGCCACGTGGAAGAGAGCCGTTGGGTGTGAGTTTCGATTTTTTTTTCATTTTTTTATTCGCGAAAAATGGCTGCCGTTGGATTTGGAATAAAGTTGATCGGACAGCTCATGTGGGCGCCACGTGGAATAGACCCGTTGGCGGGTCACTGTAGCGGGCGCGTCAATTTTTTTTTAAGGTTGGCGCCATTTTCCCCCAGCCCCCCCCCCAAGGCCCCTTGCTGGAAATGCTCTAAGGCCATTTCCAGCAGCCCCCTCGGGCTCGGGCTGGGGGGGGGGAGAGCCCAAATGCAAGTTCCAGCAACAAAGGCTGGCCCGGGCAGTGTGGGGTCCACTTGCCTGGGCTGGCCCCAAGGCGAAGGCAGCCCGAGCAGCAGCCCGAAGGCAGCTGACGTCAGCGTGACGTCAGCAGGCGCGAATTTTTTTTTTCTTTCAGCTGCCACGTGGCGCGACCTGGTCCTTCCAATTTCCGAATTTTCATCCAATCCAACGGCCTGGAATTTTTCAAGGCAAAAAATTATGAAAAAAATCTTAAAAAATTTTAAAAAAACCCCAAAAAATACTGAATTTTTTTTTATAAAATACCAATCCATACTCTTCACTTTTAACAACAAATTCACTTTCTACTAAATAATTTTTTCACTTTCAACTCTGAATTTTTCTCACTTTCAAGTTTAATTATTCACTTTCTACTCAATAATTTTTCACTTTCAACTCTAAATTTTTTTCACTTTCAAGTTTAATTATTCACTTTCTACTCAATAATTTTTTCACTTTCAACTCAAAATTTTTTTCACTTTCAAGTTTAATTATTCACTTTCTACTCAATAATTTTTTCACTTTCAACTCTAAATTTTTTTCACTTTCAACTCTAAATTTTTTTCACTTTCAAGTTTAATTTTTCTCTATCAAAGAAACTATTAAATAAAATTCCTTTTTATTCAAAACATTCCATACATAAAAAAAAACTAACCACAACCAAAGCATTAAATATATAAAATTGAAATTAATATGAAATTGAAAACTCGAAATTTATCTGAAATTTGAAAAAAAAATTATCTGAAATTTGAAACCGAAAATCTTATCTGAAAATCTTATCCGAATATTTTATCAGAAAATCTCATCCGAATATATTGTCAAAATTAATTGTTTAGGTAAACAAATTTGTGAAAAAAACAAAAAATTGAATAGTACCCCCCCTTGCCCTGGCAACTGCTGGAAGTGCAACTTACTTTTTGCAAGGGCAGACACTATTCCTGTGAATAGTACCCCCCCTTGCCCCCCCCTTGCCATGGCAACATTTTGACTGCTGGAAATGCCCTAAGGCTAAGGCAAAGGCAAGGCAAGGGCTGCTACTATTCATGTGAATAGTGACAGCCTTGCCTTTTTTTGTTCCACCCCAAAAGGCTAGGGCAAGGGCAAATACTATTCATTGTACTTTCTTTTCTATTTTTTTGTACTTTAAACCATTAATTTTGATAAACTTTTCAAATAATATTTTCGGTTACCACGTGGCACTATTTATTATAAAATTTCAAATAACATTTTCGGATAAAATTTTCAAATTAAATTTTTGGATAAGATTTTCAGTTGCCATGTGTCCATATTTATTATAAAATTCACATCTCACACATACAATTGAATACCTACTCACTCATCATACAATTGAAAAACTCCTAGTCCTCATATTTATTATAAAATTCATATCTCACACATACAATTGAAATACCTACTCACTCATCATACAATTGAAAAACTCCCAGTCCTCATAGTCCGACACAATGGAGTACAAGGACAACTCTATTATTGGCGGAGGCGGTTCCACCGAATCACGACGTGGGGAAGTATTTTTCTTCAGATGACGTAATAGTGCCATTATTTCCGACACGGAACGCACCACTAGAACCGACTGCGGGCATTGTTCACTTGAGGAGCCATGTGCAATGGTTTTCCTCTTTTTTGTTTTCCCTTGAATAATCTATTAAAAAAAAAGGAAATTGGAAATGCAAGAAATATATATATATATATATATATAATGACATTAAATTGACAAAAACGGAAATTTTTATTTTTTATTACCTCGTAGCCAAGATTTTGACCTCTTTGAACGTTTGTCCACGACCCTCCGGCTTCAATGGAAGAGGTCATTTGTATTTTTGCACTAATGAAATTTTGTAGTTGAAAATTTGATGTGGAAAGTGAAAAATATTGGAATGAGATGAATTTGTATGAAGATTTGGTGTGAAAAGTGAATAATATTGGTAGGTATTTATAGAAAAAATTTCTAGAGTTTTTTGTTTTTTTATTTTTAAATTTGATATTTTTTCAATTTTTTAAGCTAAAAATTGGACAGTCATTAGATTGGGCAAGATTTTTTGATCGGAGACTCTAGGAGAAGCCACGTGGCTTATAACCATTGGGCTATGTGGTCTAGTGGGTCAGCGCTGACATCAGCGCCTGATTTTCAAATTTTTTTACTATTGGCGAGTGGAATAAGCGCAAACAGTAATTTTTTATATAAAAAAATAGGCGCTGACGTCAGCATGACATCACACTGACATCAGTAGCCCGAGGGCAACAGCCTAGGCAGGATTTGCCCATGGGCTTGCTCGGGCTAAATTGTTTGCGCTGGAGGTCCGAACCTCACCTGGAGGGGCCTATTGCCCTGACAGGCATGTTGTGGTGGACTTGCTCTAAGAGAGAGCATGTGTGTGTGAAAAAGGCTTAGCCAAATTCAGAGAGATTGGAGATTTTATTGGATTTGGACCTCTATGTTTCATTTGGGACCGAGATATTTGGGTGGGATAGAGAAAGAAGAAGAGCAAAACAACCAAAAGTGAAGAACAAAGACACAGCCTGTTGATGTCAAACTCTTCACCCCTGACGCACCTTCCCCGGCCTCCCTCACTATCTCGTCGCCCTATTCACTTAGGCTTTAGGATTTTGATCCCTTTTTTTTTCCTTTTAATTTCTGCAAATTTAATTTGTGAAAACCTTAACAACAACAAAATTGGAGCTTGCATAGGTTGTGGGAGGGCGGCAACAAGGTGGGTTGGACCATGATCAGCACCACGCAAAGAGAGAGAAAGAAAGGGATGACAATTTCCCCAAGTAAGGGTCTTCGTGGGGATTCGACACTAATGGGTTGGGTATGAAGGATAAAAAACGGATATGGGGATGAGTGTGGGGAATTTTTTGAGTGTGGTTGTCACGCCCCAACCCATGGATTTACATAACCTTGGGTTAAGACATGATTCACATCTTAATTATAGAATTTAATAAAAACTATAACTAAAATATGAAGAAACATTTAAGTAAATAAAATAAATATTTCACATAGAATATTCAACGGAAACGACAACATTTGAAATCTTAAAAATTTTACATTATTTTAAAGTTAGAATTACTCAAGAGTTCACTAAAAGAGTAGTTCATTATTCATCCACAAAATATGTACACAATGCACTCTATAGATAAGCCAAAATCATCACAAGCTCTAGATTTTAGGTTCGGTACTTACAAAATCTGTTAGGGGTGAGCGAAACCACAGCTCAGTAGAGACATTAATCTTTTTGTAGGAAATTGATATAATTAAATTAAGTGACATATAATCACACAACAAAATATCATATTATTAATAATGCATGAATGCTCTTCATCTAATCCCATTAATTCATATAACTAGACAAGCAGACTTGCATGTCTCATACCATGCTTATATACCACTTGGTCCCGAATGCCCATTTATATGAACTAGCACCCATTTCAATCATTCCATAATTCCTCTTTTGTTAGTCATCTTGTCTAACTCCCTATCATTAGTCCTGAATCACCCAATAAAAACCATGTGCACTGTGGGATCCCTAAGACCTGGTTCTTGCCAAAAGTAGACTCAACAACACAAAAGACTATTTCCATTACCCTATTTTCCACCATTATTTTCTCAACCCTAGAATTCTAGCCAAATTCCATGACATGATATAATTATGCCCTTCACAACATTTTAGCCATTTAAAACATCACAAATGTGCATATATAATTATGTCAACATTATTCAAATAGTTAAGAGTACGTAATCACCCAATACAAGGAACGTCAATCAAACAGTACTACGCATAATATAATGCTCACGAAATTTAATTAAATCAATCTCTGTAAAAGGTCCCCAAGAAACCTCTACCTTGATACCAAAGCTTTTGCTAGAAATGTAAGGTGTTTCCCAATTTTCCACCGCATTCACAAATTCAATCTCCCACTCTTTTTTCTTGACAATTCTACTTCTTTCCACCTCTATTTTTCCCTCGCTTTCTATTTTATTTTCTCGTTATACCCTCTATTTTTCTAAAGAGGGAAATGAGAATTGAAGAAACAATGGTTGTATTTATATCCTCCTATTGGAGAAATATAAAATCAATTACAATTATTCAAACTTGTTCTCTCTGCTCCATGGCTTTCAAAGATATCCCTGACAAGCCCACCGCAACCGCAAAATCTAGTGCTTCCAGTGCTTCAGAAACCCGAAATTTTTTTGACATGGCGCAACCAATTGTTATAGTTCACAATGATACTTCTGCTGCCCCATTCACCATACGGTTAAATGGAAACAATCATAGCACTTGGTCGAAGATGATGTTGCTTCATGTGTCAAGCCAGGGAAAAAAAGGTTATTTGACAGGGAATGTGGCACAAGGGATTCTAAAGTTTTTCTATTCTATGTTCATACACAATACAATAGTAGCATTCAATCTATCCATGTGGACAATAGGGGAGAGTTCTTTCCCTTGTAAGAGTTTTTTAGGGAGCATGGTACCATTTACCAACATTCTTGTGTTTACACATTGCAACAAAATAATGTTGAGAACGCAAGCATCGCCACATCCTTGAGACCACTTGGGCTTTGCGATTTCAAGCTCACTTTACCACTTTATTTTTGGGGGGAATGCATCCTCACAGCCGTGCACATTATCAACTAGCTCCCTACCTTGCTCATTTCCAAAAAGACCCCTTTTGAACATCAATACAGTAAGCCACCCTCCTACTCCCATCTCAGGGTTTTTGGTTGTCTTGCTTATGCCAATAATGTTCACCCTACTAGGAAATTTGATCCTAGAGCTTTTAAAATCTATTTACACCCGAAAATGTTTTACAAGTAGAGATATCTTATTTGAGGAAACCATTTTTCCTTTTCATCTAACAGTGCAGGTCACCACCACCGCCTTTCCGTCCATTCAAACCTATCACAGAATAGGTTCTTTCACTAGCTCCAATACCATAAACCCACCAGTCGAACCGCCCCAAGGTTCCCAATGTGCCCCTTTGAGACTATGTATGTTCCCAAGTCACGCTGTCCTAACCTTCACACTCGTCGTTTTTGTCTTCAGATCCTATTACAGGTACTCGCTATCTCTTGCTTGATTACACTTCTGCACACTTTGCTTTTATTACTAATCTCAGTCGCAGTGTGGAACCCAGTACCTATGCTGCTGCAACTTTTGATCTTAATTGGCGCCAAGCCATGTCTTCTGAACTTGATGCTTTGGAGTCTAATAATACTTAGACTCTCACCCCTCTTCCTGCTGGCAAGCATCCCATTGGTTGTCTTTGGGTCTACAAAATTAAACATAATTTTGATGGTTCAATTGAGTGGTACAAGGTGTGTCTCGTTGCTAAGGGCTACACTCAGATTGAAGAGGTTGATTTCCGCGTTACTTTTTCTCCCATAGCCAAGATGATCATTGTTTGTTGTCTTCTTGCTATTGTCGCTGCCTACTCTTGGATTTTTCACCAAATGGATGTTAAAATGCATTCCCTTATGGTAATCTCCATGAAGAAATTTATATAACTCCATCGCCAAGTCTTTAGCACCAATGGGAGAACCTAGTATGTCGCCTCAACAAATCTTTGTATGGTCTAAAATAGACTTCCCAACAGTGGCTCGCTAAGTTTGTAGAAGCCATCTAAGCTGCCGGTTTCACTCAGTCTAAAGCAGACTATTCTTTATTCACCAACAAACGAGGGAAGTCTTTTGTTGCTCTCTTGATTTATGTTGATGGTATACTGATTATGAGAAATAATTTTGCTGCATCAATTCCCTTAAACGTTTCCTTCATACCCATTTTCGCATCAAGGATCTTGGGAACCTTAAGTTCTTTTTCGGTATTGAAATGTCACGTTCTAAGAAAGTTGCGAATCATTTGATGCCACACTTAATTTGGCAATAGAAACTAACGTTAACTTATGAAGAAGAAAAATAGGGTAAAAAGAAATAAAAAATCATTTTCAACACGCAATAACCAATTATATATTAACTTAACATATACGCATAGTCATGACGAAGACCTGGAAGAAGAAAAAGCAGCAACCAAGCGTTGGAAATAAACTTGTTCTAAATTTGATCTACACGCTCAGATGCCTAACTACAATTTTGCAATATTTGGCAAAGTTTTCGCAATTGTTATTAACCAAGTTGTATTTACCAAATCCCTTCCCATGAACTTGATCTTTTTCGAAAATCTCACCACTCCTCGTTTAGTGTTTGGGTCATGCATATATATATATATATATATATATATATATAGCTTCCATTGAGGGATCCTTCAAATAAGCTTATTTGAGATACACTATTATAGAGCCCACTACGTATTGTATTTTACTAATCCAAACTGTCTATTTTGTATACATTCATTCAAGGATCATATCTCTACAAAAAAATTACTTGAATCCGATATCATTTGACCACTCAAATGAATTATTGAAATTTTATTACTTTCTTGAAGCACCATGTTCATTGATTTTGTAAGACACAATTGGATGTCGAAACGGTTTTCGATTTGCCTAATTTTTTGCAAGGATGATCTATGAATGCAGAATTTAAAAATAGATGATTTGGATTGTTGAAAAAAAATTCGTAGAGGACCCTATAGGGTGTCCCTCAATAGAAGGGGACTGTATATATATATATATATATATATATATAAAGAGTATGGCCACTCGACTATACTATTTTTTTTTAAATTAGGAAAAAAAAACCATGTATAGCCTCGCGGCTATACTATTTATTTTTTAAACAATTAAAAAACCGAGTATAGCCTCGCGGCTATACTATTTCTTTTAAACAAAATTAAAAAACGGAGTATAGCTTCTCCCCCAGTCGGCTGATAACAGTTACAAAGATCTTTGGATCAGGATATAACCCCTGTTCCTGCATCTCAGTAAACAACTCAAATGCCTTACTTATATCACCAGCCTTACAATGCCACTATATGAAGGAATTAAACGTCGTTATATTAGCTTTTACACCTTGTTTTAAGTTTTCTTGAAAATATTTTTGAGTTATTTCTTTAATTTTATTATTTATACATGAGATATTAGGAAAGGAGGATTTAAATTTTTTCTGATACCTCCCATTCTAATGATTTCCATGTATTAGCTTTCTCAGTCATTCTTTCTGACTTTAGTGTTCCAAAGTGTTAGGCCAATCCATGAATGTGCTTTGAATCTAATTTTCCATGTCCTAAAAACAAGTCTTGCTGGTATTTATTCTTTTTAACCCCCAACAGAAACATAACTCTCCTCCATAGTTTCTTCTAGTTGTAGAGTCCGAGAAATATATATGGGAGAGGGAAAGAGACTCAATCCGAGAAATATATCTGGAAGAAGGGAGGGCGGGGAAAAATTAAAGAGTATAGACGCGCAGCTATACTATTGAAGATAATAAATTCGAGTATTTAAAGAGTATAGCCAGCGGCTGTACTCATTACATATAATAAATTCGAATATTTTTTAAGGGTATAGCCGCCTGGCTATACTCTTTAAATATAATAAATTCAAATATTTAAAGCGTATAGCCGACATATAATAAATTCAAATATTTAAAGAGCATTGCCACCCAATAAATTCAAATATTTAAAGAGTATTGCCACCCGGCTATACTCTTTAAATATATATAATCTCGTTTTGCTATTCGCAACTCAAAAATCCTATATGGTTTCTGGAAATCGGAATAGAAATTTCAGTGGTAATCTTCATCTCTCTATTTCTTGCTTTCTTCTTCTTCTTCTTGTATTTCATATGTGCTCTGTGTGTTTGCTTCTCGAGAAACCATGGCAAAATGAGAAAGAATTTCATCAACTCATATACTTTCGCAAGCGTGATTTGCTCAACATATCGCCGACCCTTACCGAGGCTGCTGGAGCCATCATCGATGTGAGTATGTTGTTGAAAGCACTCAAGTTAACATCCATATTGAATAGCTATTAGAAGAAGCAGACTTTTCGAATTTTGTCATCGGTCTCATATTTGTCACTTGATGCTTCTGCGCACAACAGGAGGAAGGTCAAAGCTGGGTTACATAAATGGTACAATTTCAGCTCCTAATGTTGATGATCCAAAGTACAAGGATTGGCTTTCTAAAGACCAATTTCAACATCCATATTGAATAGCTATTAGAAGAAGCAGACTTTTCGAATTTTGTCATCGGTCTCATATTTGTCACTTGATGCTTCTGCGCACAACAGGAGGAAGGTCAAAGCTGGGTTACACAAATGGTAAAATTTCAGCTCCTAATGTTGATGATCCAAAGTACAAGGATTGGCTTTCTAAAGACCAACTTGTTATGTCATGGATCTTGAATTCCACAGAACCTCAAATTGCAGAAATTTTCAGTTTTTCGGAATCTGCTTTTCACCTATGGGAATCTATCAAGGAGATGTATGGACATTAAAATAATGCTGCTCGAGTCTTTCAATTGCAAAAAGATATTGCTGGGATGTCACACGAAGGAAAATCCTTCATTGAGCATCTAGCAAAAATGGAAAGTATGCGGAATGCGCTTGCACTGTATCGTCCTCACACTACAGACCATATGGCAAATAACAAACAATGTGTACATGATTTTCGAGCTTCTAATGAAAATCAAACAATGTCAGTGGTTAATGGAACCTCTGCTCCAGTGTCAGTGACATTTTTTTCTTCTGAAATGCTATTCAAAAGAGCCTTCATAACATTTTTACTAAAAATGCGAGTAGTGTCATCAAAATGCTATGGTACAAAGTAGTTTTAACTATTAAATCAAAGCCCCTTTTTAAACGAAACAAAGCCGGTTCGACATAAGCCAATTTCTATGAAGCCCATTTTTGGTAAGTACGATTTCTCTCTTTAAAGCGTTGTCTTCTTATAAAACAATGAAAACATTATATCGTATAAAGTGGAGCGTATACATTTGCCACGTCAACAATTAACTTGTAAATCACCTAAAACTAGTGTATCAACTTAAAACAATAATTAAAAAATTAACTAAAAGATTTAAATTAAAAAAAAAAAAAAAAAAAAAAAAAAAAACAAACAACAAACAGGTGGTCTTGCAGCAGGCGCTTAGCTGGGTCATCATTGACTGAAATGCCCAAAAATAATACCACGTGATTATATAATAATTTTTGGGTCAAGACCACGTGCTTATATTACTGGATTGATCTTTCACAACATGAACAGACCATTTGCAAAGCTGATTTAATCAAAACAAAAATAGAAAAAGGATCAATATTAAATAATTTTTTTATTTGATTTCTGAATATACCAACAAAAAAGGAAAAAACCGGTAATCTCCGCGCCTACATTCGTTCACTGCTTCCATTTCACTGCTCATACTTTACTCAACGCTTTTTCATACCCCAATCTCTCTCTCTCTTTCTCTAAAACACATGATCGCGGCCATTTCTCCCCTCCATTCCGCAACAACGGTCCACGCTACCAACCCGACCCGAAAGCACCGCTCTTGCGAGGCCCTCTGCTGCAGCGGCAACCTAGGGTTTCGGTCCTCTGAGCGTAGGCGGTGGGTAAACCCGACCCGGATGGAGTTGCTCAACCGAATTATAGGCGGCGGAGGCTGCTTCAGGGACCCCAGCCGCCGGGAGATTAAGGTGGAGATCGACAGCGGCGGCGAGGATGTCTTCGCCTCCCACCCCAAGGGCGGCGCTGTGCCTGAACATCTTGTCATTATGGTCAATGGAATCATCGGCAGGTTCGCCTTTCCCATTATAATTTGTGGGTTGATAAAATGTACTTGTTTTTTTTTTTCAGTATATGTGGTGATATGTGTAAAATTATAGTTATATATGTGATTGTTAAAGTAGAATTGGAAATGGTATGCCTCATTGGAATGAAGCAATCTAAAAGATAATTAAGGTTGCCATCAATGCTTTATTCTGTAGACTAAGAGAAACGTGGGTTTTGTATTGTGCTCTGCTTGTTTTTTGGCGGCTCGACTCAGTGAAAGAGACGAGCCAAAATCAAGCAAAATATTAAGCTTGTTAAAAAAATACAAATCAAGCTTTTAACTTTGATATGCTTGATTTGCAAAACTTGTGAGCAGTTCAAATTTCATCACAACGAGGCCACTTGAGTTCGACTTGAGTGCCGGATGGCTCATAGTAAGACTCATCCTTTGCTTATGTCCAAGCAAAGCCAAGACAAGCTCAAGCTTGGCACATCTCACATACAAACCAAACCAAGCTCAACCTTGGAAAGAAATATTCAAGCCAAGCTTGTGCTAAGCTCGAGTACATTTATGTTGAGCCAAGCCTAAACACCCCATCACTTGGCTTGGTTTAGCTCATTTCTATGAAGCACGGATATGCCAGTTTAGCTTTGTAAATATTCTAAATTCTTATGTTGTCCTTCCCTGACTAATCATGCTGTTTGTCATTTTTTAAGCATGCTTTGCTGCATCTCATTTGAAATTTTTCCGTGATTTCAGTGCTTCAGACTGGAGATATGCTGCAGAACAGTTTGTGAACAAGCTTCCTGATAAAGTAATTGTGCACCGTGAGTGCTTCTTTTCACTTATGATTTCCTCTCTACATCTGCACCGAATATACTAAGCAATTAAATATATTAGATTCTTTTCTATTTGTAAACATTTATTTAATTGGTGGAAGGTCAAGTTTGGATTTGACTGCGTATACTAAAATCCTAGGCAAAACTGAGTGCAAAATATGATTAAGAACCCTCTTTCTAAGTCTGTTCTGAATCTGAACTACATAATACATCTGGCAGTAGTTTCCTCCATCCACCTTATACTAAATGTTCATACGAATTGATCGTGTCAGTGAAGGTCAAATAAGGGACAATGGTAAACAACCCAACTTTAATTCCCAACGTTTCCTTTCCAGCACTCATGGTATGCTCACTTTAGAGTTTACATATTGTTCTCTTTTTTAAGCAAGGGTGTGGCACCTTTTCTTGGGACATGTAAGTTGGGATAAGTAGCGTTCTCCATTAATAAATCAAAGATGAAATCAATTAAATGAATTATCTTTGGCTCCCAATGAATTGGGCATGGCCATCCACCATCTGCAACTTGACCCTGCCTTCACTGTCCATGCTTGAAAATTCATCTTAGAGTACCCCTATCCCCCCAACTCCCAATTACTCCAATTATGAAACTATATCAAAGGTGTAGTTGAGTTGAACCTTTAGAGTTAAACAAGCCAACATTCACACAGACAAATTTACAACACAAAGTTGATGACGCTTTGGTGTTTCAAGATGGGAGAGGAATTTTGAATTTGTTCGCTGAGATGACATCTGTCTTGCTTAAACCTTGTGATGTTTTAGCCCATCTATAGTCTTGTATAAACCAGGAAATCCGAACGAAGTTTGATTTGAGATAGTTAAAGCGAGATAATAGTTTGCAAAGTTAAAGCAAGATGGCTTCTGTCTTTCATTTGAAAATAATAATAATAATTGTCGATGCTCTTCTGTATCTGATATCTGTTTATTGATGCTGTAATACGGTATAAAAGCTGTTAATAATCAAAACATTCAAATTCTACAAGTTCCTCCTTTGCTGCAAATTTAGTGTAGGAATCAGAGTCTTATCCAGAATGCATGATTTTTGTGACTTGGTATTTTGCCCACAGGCAGTGAATGTAACTCTTCAATGATGACATTTGATGGTGTTGACATGATGGGTGAAAGGCTAGCCGAAGAGGTATTTGGAAATAGCATATTTGTCCTCATGTTTTAGCGTAGCTCCCTTGGTTTGTGAAACTATCCTCAAGTGGGTTTTTTTTATAATGAAAATGACATGTGTAGTACTCACCAATATAAGAAAACTGCAAAGACAAATACCAATGTCAGAAAGTTTTTATTTGAACTTTATTCAAATCTTGAAGTCTAGAATAATATGTGATGCAGGTATTAGCTGTTGTCAGAAATAGGTCTGAGGTCCGGAAAATATCATTTGTGGCTCACTCTTTAGGAGGGTTGGTTGCAAGGTATGCCATTGGGAGGCTTTACGAACGTTGTCCACAATCTGAACCCTCAGGTCATAATGGTAATTGCTTAATTGAAGGGCATACAAATAATTTGACACAATCCCTTGACCAGCCTCACCACGGTACAATTGCTGGACTGGAACCAATGAACTTTATAACGTTCGCAACACCACATCTTGGTTCAAGGGGAAATAAACAGGTAGATCAAGTAACTGTTGTGTTTGCTATGGATAAACAAAAATTGAACATTTATGCACACAAAGGTGTTTGCTAGAAAGATGTTGTCCTTTCATAGTGGAAATAAACAGGTAGATCAAGTAATTGTTGTGTTTGCTATGGATAAACAAAAATTGAACATTTATGCACACAAAGGTGTTTGCTAGAAATCTGTTGTCCTTTCATAGTGTGTGTGTGTGTGTGTGTGTGAGAGAGAGAGAGAGAGAGAGAGAGAGAGGGAGAACAAAGGTGTTGGCTAGGGAATCTGTTGTCCTTTCATAGTGTGTGTGAGTGTCTGTGTGTGCGTGTGTGAAAGAGAGAGTCAGAGACAGACAGAGACACAGAGAGAGCCTTCTTTTTTCTATATGTTTAGTTATTTTCTATATTCTATTTAAATTCTCAAGTTTCTACATTCTTATTTATCATTCAATTGTTTACTATTGATTTTTAGTAATTCGTTTTGGGATTTTAAGGATATGCTTGGTTTGACAACTGATAAGATAAGCATTGAAATATGTAGTGTTGACAAGTGGCTGGTTGTTGAAGGTTTCCTAATGTATTTGTTACTTCCATTCTATATTAGAGAATCTTCTCAGTAAATGTAGAGAATTTGTGCACTGTTATCATACACCTCTATTTCTAATTGATTATCACATTTGTTTTGTGAACTTTAACTCTGTTTTGTTAACTTTGTTTCCACAGCTCCCATTTCTCTGTGGTCTTCCTTTTCTTGAGAGAAGAGCTTCTCAAACTGCGCACTTTATTGCTGGGAGATCCGGGAAGCATCTCTTCCTAACAGATGATGATGATGGCAGACCTCCTCTTCTTCTTCGAATGGTTAATGACTCTGATGACCTAAAATTCATGTTAGTAATACTATGTCCATAATGCTCATTGATTTCATAAACATTCAATTATAATCAGTTTTGTCAATGGTATTACAATATTTTTCTCTGGCATGCGCAGATCAGCATTACGTGCATTTAAGCGCCGTGTGGCATATGCTAATGCAAATTACGATCGTATCCTTTTTCGGGTTTATATTGCTTTGAAAATATTGATATCTCTCATACATTGTTTATATGTTTAAAACCATGAATGTCTTGTTTAAGTTCACTGATTTTTAAGATATGGTTGGGTGGAGAACATCTTCAATCCGGCGTCAAGATGAACTTCCGAAGGTAAGGCTTCCTTGTTTCCCTCTCCACGTCATGCCTGTTCAGGGTTTATATATCGGTTATGTTCCAAACTCACTCCAATACTTTTTTCTTCATTGCTTATTTGCAGTCCAATCTACTTGGAACCAATGAGAGATATCCACATATTGTATATGTCAAGCAAGAAACTTTTGATGATATTCATATGAAAGCCTCTTCATGTGCTCAAGACCAAAAAATAGACTTGGAAGGTTTGTCAAACTTTTTATCTGCTTGGTTGTGTTTAACTATTGGAATAACTCAGGGACCTGGGCTTTGGGCCAGACTCTGTGGCTGGTTAGGTCCTAAGTTTATGTATTTCCACCCAATAAGGACAAAACTGTTTAAGTTGTGTGCCTAGCAATGGGCCTTTTGCAGAGACATGGGCCATTTTTTTTTAAATGGTAAAACAATTAGCAGATGGGCAAGTAGGACAGCAGTGGTGTATTCTATAGTAGTCTTATATTGTGTTAACTTACATAGATACTTCTTGTTGAACCATGCATTCTGCACACTATCTTGTTAATAGACACTGGAATGGTGGTTATTTGGACAAGGAGAGAAATAGGAGTGGTCATCATGGGAGACACAGAAGGGGAAACTAATGATAACCTCTTCATCATTTATAACTTTAGTATTTCGTTTTTCAAGAAAAGGTCCCATCCTTCAATATCATGATTGGGTCGACCAGGCCAGATCATGAAAAGGAGTCAGCTGTCTGCGCAAGTCACCTTCTTCTAGGCTCTGCTGTATTACTGTATTTGGGGTTTATATGCCATGAGAATGACATAACTCATGTGTCCTTAAACAACACTTCAAAACCTGAAGTCAGAGTTGCCTGAGTGCAGCAGTGCCAGATACATACTAATTTTCCTTTCCAACATGCTTTTTACCACCTGTTACACATGTTTTCTCTCTGTCCCTCATAATTGACTTCAGGACAGAGTACTGTTTCTTACAATGATTTCAGGTTGTCTTATGTTATATATTCAAATTCTTTTCTGGTTTACTTCCAGTTTTAAATAGTATTTTTCATTTCTTGTGTATAGAGGAGATGATTAGGGGCCTTACTCAGATACCTTGGGAACGTGTGGATGTCAGCTTTCAAAAAAGTCGACAACGATATATTGCTCATAATACCATTCAGGCAAGTTTTGGTTGGCTCTATAGCTATGACTAATTGGTGGCATGTACACAGATAATTTTTTGTTTTATACAAAATACTGAAGGAAGCATTTTAACTTTGAGCCAATATATAGGCAGACTGCTATATGGTAGAAGTTAGTTTCTAGATTTTAACCCCTTTTAAGGCATAGAACTTGTCCAAGTTCTCAATGAACTATACTAGTAACAAATTTATTGTCATAGAGAAGCATTTGGTGTTGCGTATTTTCTTTTTCTGATATATATCTACTCCCTCATGCCCATACAGGTGAAGAGTTACTGGTTGAATTCTGATGGTGCAGATGTGGTTTTCCATATGATAGATTACTTCCTTCTCTAAGTCTTCTTTAAGTTTGATTTTTTATTTCTTCCAATACGTGATTCAACAATGTATTAGACTGCTGCTTTATTAAATTTATCAATTTTAAAGCTTGTCATGTACATTTTCACCTATGAAGATACTGTGATGTATATTTGTCAAATGTAAATGCAGAGATGTATGTAAGCTCTCATTATTGTTGCAAGCCATGTCCAAGTTGTTAGTTTCTGAATGAATACCTTTATTTTGTAATCAAACCCTTATACTGGCCTTTTGTAATTAAATTGAAACCAGGAATAGATGAGTCTGAGTTTGTGCTGGACTTCATTTATAAGTTGATTTACGTAACTTGCGGTGTAACCAAAATGTACTCTTTAAGAATTATTTCAGCCTTCAATTTATATTTGTAGTTTGTAATTTATCTCCTTGGCCCTTGAAACTTTGATAAACTTTGTATTATAAAAAGTAGTCCTTGGCTGTGTTATTGTACTTGAGAATGATTAAAGGTTTCTCAGTTTGAAAATCTGGCACAAAATTTTTGGCCACATTTGAGGAAGTTGTGAAGATAATCATGCTCTTAACGTCAGTAGGAATTAACTCAGTGACTGGAAGCCTTGAGGCTGTATGGTCCCAGTACCCTTTCTTAAGAACCAACCAATTACGGCAGTGGAAACTATACTGAACTTTTAAGTAGCTGGACATACTTTCTCCTCACCTATTCACTTGTTTCTAAAATTTAGTGAGGAAAAAAGAGTTCTATGTAATAGGAGATGTTTTTTTAATTGAAGTTGTCATATTCACCACGACAAGCACAGACGACATCCACTGCAACCACTACCATAAGCATGCCACGGCTGCCATCACCACTGCCCTTTGCGACGGCACCAACCATCCTCGCCAGTTGGCACCACTAGCGCCACCCCCTCTCCACTGCTCATCTCTGCTGCTGGCTCCACCGTTGCCACTACCTTTCCCTTGCTTCCACCACTGGTAATGCCATGCCACCATCACAACCCTTCCACCTAACCTACAAGCTGTTGTGACCACCCCCAAAGGGCCCCACCACCACCATAACTGCCACCTTCAACACTAAAACCAACCACCACCGGAACCAATAGCGCTGCCTCTACAGCTGCCACTGCTACCACCACCAGCATTCCCCATACCTGACATCACCCCAACCCCAACCGCACCACCACCAACATGGCACTTCAATTTCATAATATCGCTTGTATTAAGATTAGCCTTGTTTTTTGGATTATGATATAAATTTATTAGTTTGGGATACAATAGGTCAATTAGTTAATGGAGAAAACAGGGTTTAGTGGTTTTAAAATATGATCTGTTATGCTGAACTAGTTTAAGCTATATTGATTTGGATTGTTGAAGAAAGTATATTTGGAGCTTGAATATGGAGTCGCGTTGTAGATAAATAATCAAATCTGCTCTGGAAAAAAAATAAAAAAATTCAAGGCAAGAACTTATAAATCTTCCAAAATTGCCTTCGTCACAGCAGGAAAATAGTGCATTTGGATTGTGACGTGTTTTGTAAACAAGTAGAGAATAGTGCTTTTGGATCGTTTAAGAAAGCTGTTTTTGCTTGAATATGAATCTATCTTTGGACAAATATATAAATCTGGTTTCAACAAATCAAGGTGACTGTAAATTTTATTTCTTGTCATCTTCAGGTAACATATTTTGTCCGAGAAGTACAAGGGGTAAAAATTATAAAAATTAATACACAATAGAATTGAAAGCAATCAAAACGTTCTGCTCTTCTTTTCTTCCGGCCAGCAAGCAAAAAAGCTTTCCAGAAATCAGGCTTATTTTTTATGGTTCTTATTAATCTGCATTTACAGTAACTTGGTCTTGAGAAAACAAAAAACAAAAAAATAAAGAAGAAGCTACTCAAGACGATGAATAGCCACGGTGGTCTTTAATTTTTCTGGAATTTGACTCCTCAGAGCTGCATATAATGATTGAAAAATAGTTTGTCAGCCAGCTGCAGCAATCTATGCTATATACTTGTAGCGATCATTGCAGAATAATACCTTTCTTTTTTGGGGATACTTTGGCTTTGAATGCTGACCACATCAGACTCTTGCATTTGTGATGAAACAGCAGGTTCCTCTCTCAGCTGACTTGATAAACTCTTACAGAACTGAACATTTTCAACATAATGTTATCTGAGTAAGTAAACAATTTTTTTAATTATAAATGCAGAAACCAGCTCATGGATATGGTCATTATACTTCTCTGTATGTTCCGAGCTCCCCTGCAGATCTTGATATTTCTACGACGCAATTAGTCGGAGCAACTTCAATCACCTGCCAGTTTCCACTCAAGTTCGTCAGCATACAAAAGATTGAAATTAAAATCCTTCATTCATATCATATGAGTCAGACAAATGTATGACAATTACTCACCTCTGCTGATATGTCAATATATGATCTACAGCATCTATTCATAATCTGCTTTGCATGCATTTTCATCTGATGAAAAGAAATCATTAGTTTGCAGGAACTGTGAAAACAGGAAAGAAAAAGAAAGCAATAATATAAGTTTCCTGTACCCTTAAGTTTTTCGTTCTTTCTACCGTAAGGCTCACATCCATTGCAGCAGCTTCTATTTTCTTTATGGTTTCATTAATCGTAAGCTTGGATCCAATCCTTCTGTTTTTCTGCTTGTTTCATCAATCCTTGATTACAGTTAAGCAATTCAACAATTTCATACATTCATTATACGCCACCAAAAAAAAAAAAAAAAAAAAAAAAAAAAAAAAAAAAAAAAAAAAAAGGCAGGATAGATATTATAGCAAATCTAGTTCTTTTCATTGCGGACTTGCCTCTTCCTCGAAAAGACCTGACAAATCGAGATCATTTGACATGGCTATCAATTGGAATGCATTTATAAAACTTGCAGATTTTGGGATTTTTGTCTCCATGTCATTCTCCTGCGAGGAACAAATAACAACATTAACACAAATATGACATTTGGTTTTAAAAGTGTGATTATAGCATTTCCTCTGTAGTGAAATTATGGTGGAGCTTACCTCAGTTGAATCAAAAGCAGCATTGACATCATCTAAGTGTATTTTATCGTCACTATTGTTTCCACATGAAGGCACATAATCCTTTTGAAACCATTCATTTTCCATGATCTTTGGTATTGTTATTCTCTGCTTTGATAAAGGAAGCATATCAGACAACGTATTCTATGAAAGATATGATCGGTCAACACGGTAAATGTTGCATTATTCAACGAAAAATGCTTTAAAGCGTTGAACAAATGTGGCAGAACTATACCGTTTCAGGATTTGGATCAAGTATTCTGGAGATCAGCTTCTTTTGGCTCTCTGTAAACCATTGTGGAAATGTGAAATCTGCTCTGCAAATCTATCCATGGGCAGAAGTTTCAGATACAGGTAATTTGTTTGTATTCGAAATGGGGATTTGCTTATTGGATGCTTTTGAAGTATACCTTTCTATATAAACTCATCAAGCTAGCGTCATCAAATGGTAGACCACCAGCAAGTAATTCAAAAAGAATCACTCCACAAGACCAAACATCTGCAGCTGCTCCGTCGTAGACCTTATTGACAAGCAGCTGTTCATGAATAATGAAAGCGATCAACCACATAACGAATTGAAATTCAGGTATGAATTTTGTACATTACAATGGTTAGTCATTTTGAGCTGATACTTTTTCTTTCTATGCACAACTTCACAAAACGTAATTTGATTTGCTACATACCTCAGGAGCAACATAACTTGGAGATCCACATTTTGTTGACAACAGGTCACCAGGCTGTTGATCATCAGAATTTCAGCAAAGCACCAATTTTTATTGACAGATTTTAGGACTTGTAAATAAATAATGGCTCAAGAACATAAGGAATTTGCAAAATTGTCTCTACCTTACGCAATGCACTTAGTCCAAAATCGGATATCTTCAGGCTCCCCTTACCGCACAAAAGCAAGTTTTCTGGCTGTATAATATGCCATAGTCCTTGTCAGTTCCTGGACCTCGCCTGTCAGAATTTTCGAAAAATGATGCGTATGGTTGTGTTTTAGTTTTTGCTCACCTTTAGATCTCTGTGATATACCCCTTTGTTGTGACAGTAGTCCACTGCATCAATCAATTGCTGAAAAAGCTTTCTTGCCTCTCCTTCACTAAATCTTTTGGCATACAACTTTTTTTTAAAAACAAAAACAAAAGAAATTCAAATTACCATACACATGAAAAAGCTAGCTACCCAAAAAATTCTCGTTGGATCAGAGATGAAGGGTAGATGAGTCTCACCATCTTGTCTGAGAGTTGACCTCCAGATACATATTCCATTACTATGTAAATTTTGGTCTTTGTACCAATCACCTATAATCGAAATTCGAAACAAAATCTCTAAATTCATTGAACTCAAAATTTGTATATACCAAACTTTTGTAACTGCTAAAGATATATACCTCATGTATCCGTACAATGTTGGAGTGGTTTAGAAGCTTCATGGTTCTAATTTCTCTCTGTACCTGAAATTTGGGGACAAGTTTGTTCAGTTTTTCTTTTTGTCCAAGAAAACAAACAGACGGACAAATCAAATCAAAAGGTTGATTTTGAGTTTTGCCTGATTCTTGAGATTGCTTTCCATGACCATATGCTTATTCAGGATCTTGATGGCAACATACTTGCCATTGGTGCTGTCCAGTGCCAGCTTAACCTTGGCAAAAGTACCTTCTCCAATCGTCCGCCCGAGCTGGTACTTCCCTATGTTGCTGGCAAGTCCCATGTTTCTGAACTCTGAGAGAAGCCAAATAACAAATCAAATCCCCTGCCTTCTTCTTCTCCAACAATATCTCTGTTCCTCCTAAATCCCCTGCAAATGCTCCTTATACCCTGGCTGTTGTAAATCTTGTTCGAAAACGAAAAACATTCGATCGAATTCAGGAAGTAGCTCGTGCTTATTACCTGCCATCGTAATGGCCGAGGTGGTGTGATTATATATGAGGGCTACAATTGACAGAGCACATGTGGTTTCTAATAACTGAGTCCTACCAGTTGAGAGAACTCATTTTCCTTTGGTGTGTTTGTGGGGAGAGAGAGAGACAGACAGACAGAGTCAGTCCTTGCATGGAATTTGGAAAGTTCAATGACTAGTTGGCTAGTTGGTATGGACCATGGGACGGTAAACGTGTTTTGAATGGAAGGTAGCCGTTGATAAGTAGGGTTTTTCGAGTAGATATGGTCAAGGAGAAAAGGGACAATATTAATATTGTTAAATATCTTAGAATGATGGTGAGGAAAACCAAAACCCAATTGTGGAATGCAATGTTGTTAATTATCAAAGGAAATTAAGCTGCCAAACCCATATTGACAGCCTTAAACTCAAACACATGTTCAAATTTGCCCTCTGCACAGCGCTTATATATTATAATTGACCACCAAATGAAGGATTTTGCGTATACGATTTATATGTTGATATGGTGTTTATACTCAAATTAGAGTCGTGTCTCAATCTTACATTTTAATCATTCTTTATGTTTTATAAGATAATTAGTATGTAATTTTATGCTTTGTTTGTGAAAAATCGAATTTCTATTTGTACTCTTATCAAACAAAGTTTGGAGCAGAAGATTTGTCATCAAGGCTGACCCATGGAATTCCTTAGGGGTGGGCTAATTTTTATTATAGGAAATCCATAACAGGTTTACATGGTTAGTTGACTATAGCCTATAGGTTTTTATTTTTTTATATGCAAAGGAAATGAGTGGTAGCAACTATTCTTCAATTAATAATTTTTAAATTTTATGGGAGTAAAAATAGAAAATAAGGAGTGCAGTCATATAGATCTACAATTGCAACAGTCACAAGCCAACCAAAACCAAGTAGACAAAGCAAAAACAATAAAAAAAGCAAAGATAAAGTTAAACAAAAAAAAAAAAAAAAAAAAAAAAAAAAAAAAAAAAAAAATAAAATCCAAAATTTAACACCTAAACTCTAAATCATAAAAAGCTAACAATAACAATTGAAATTGGAAATTAAACAAAAATTAAGAGAGAAACTTCCTAATATTAAAGAACCCATTGGATATAGGTTAATACAATTTTTTTCATCACCAAATTTAGCACTACTCTAGCTCATACCTAAATCCGCCGTTGTTTCTCATCCATATGAAATGAAATCAAGTATATAGTTATAGTTTTTTATTATATAAAGTTTACAAGGCCGGCAGATATTAGCTTAGTTAAGTTGGCTAAAGCGAATTCCTACTCTGCATCTGAATTCAAATCCTCATTTTCATAGTTTAGATTAGAAAAATAAAAAAAGTTTGCAGGATTAGGGGTTTGTGCATGGCACCATTTGTACAGAAATGGTCATATTTGAAGGCAAGCCCATCTCTTCCACACGTTTTCCTTTTTGATTTTAAGCACGTGAAAGAAACTTTTATCATTATTTTCATGGACGAAAACTCTGATATCGACTTTAGGAATTTATATGATTGTTTATCTTGTGGAAGAAAAATCTGTGAACTTTATTATTACATATTACAGTAACAATGGTAGGTGGCTTTTCTTTTGGGGATGTGGAAGAACTGTGGCCTCTTGATTTGTTACCCGTGTTGAACTGTAGAATGTGAATGCTGGAATAATTATTAATGACAACTAATAATGTTGATGGATGGAGCAGACAATGTTGATGTTTCATCAATTTATACATACAACTTGAAGAAGTCCCAATCCCAATCATATAATTAACCAGCCTTGAAATTGAGGTTGTCAATAATTTTTAGATAAATATCAGCTCTTCCTTGGACCATGTATCTTTCCTGGACCACATACGTTACTTATTAATTAATGTGACTCAACTATAAACTAACACTTTGTTTTTTCTTTTTTTTTCAAAAGTGCATTTATTTTTCTTTTTAATTATTGTTTAACACGCGTATTAGATTGTGACTAAACAACATCAATAAACAACGAGGAAAGCATTATCTTATTTTTTGGAACACAATACGAACTTTCCCATTTCTTGACAGAAGTTGCTTATATTGTCATAATAACATTTCTCCTTTTTTGAGAGGGTCAAATTTGCCATAACATTTGTTTATATATTTTCCTTTTCCTAAGAGCATTTCCAGCAAAAGGCCCAAAGGGGGGGGTGGTGGTTTGGGGTAAAAACTCGTTTCCAGCAGTGGGGTATTTGTCATAATAACATTTCTCCTTTTTTTGAGAGGGTCAAATTTGCCATAACATTTGTTATATATTTTCCTTTTCCTAAGAGCATTTCCAGCAAAAGGCCCAAAGGGAGGGGGGTGGTGGTTTGGGGTAAAAACTCGTTTCCAGCAGTGGGGTATTTGTCATAATAACATTTCTCCTTTTTTGAGAGGGTCAAATTTTCCATAACATTTGTTTATATATTTTCCTTTTCCTATGAGCATTTCCAAGGCAAAAGGCGGGGGTTTGGGGGTTTCCAGCAGTGGAGGCAGGCCCGGGCATGATGGTGGGACCCAGCAAAACTGGCTGGCCCGAGCTCCAGCCAGGGCTGGCCTGTGCTGACGTCGTCGTAACGCCAGCGCTACAGTGTCCGCCAACAATTATGTGCCATGTGTCGTGTCCTGGGCTCTCCGATCATAATTTTTGCTCCAATTCAACGACAACAAATATTTTTGTAATTAAAAAATGAAAAAAAAATCCGAAAAAAATGAAAAAAAAACCAAAAAATTACTTCTTCTTTTTTTTTTTCTCTCTATACCTTATTTCCATTTTCAACATTTAAGTAAATGTCTTTGTCCTTTTACTTTTATTTATTTTTATATTACTCCATTTACTTAAGTTTACAATGTAAATAAGGAAGTACCCCCCATTTGGATTCAAATAAAAATACTAGAAATTCAAATTCCCACCAAATCAAAATATGAAAAATCGGTTTTAGTGCAAAATACGATTTAGGCTAAAAATGATGGCTCATTAAGTCAATATATACTTCATATTAAAATCCCATAAAATCAAGTTTTTTTATTTGATGTGTAAGGAATAAAAGCCACCAAAAATTATCTTGAGAAAATGATTATTCCGAAAAACCATTTTTCATACTTAGTCAATATTGCACCTCCGCTTTTAACACTTTTAACATCAAATCCTCATACTTTTTTTTTTCTATAAATACCAACCAATACAACTAATAAAATAAAATCTTATCCGAAAATATTATCCGATAAAATAAAATCTTGCCTTTCATTTCTTAGTTTGCTTGCCTTTCATTTCATTGTATTTTTTTGTTTTGTTTTAATAATTAGTGGTCATTCATGTATTTTATTTTATTAGTTGTATTGATTTATCTGAAATTTGAATTTTGAAATTTATATGAAATTTGAAACCAAAAATCTTATCCGATATGAATAGTATTGACACGTAGGAACCCCAAAAATCTTATCTGAAAATATTATCCAAATCAAATGTTTAAGTAAACAAAGTTGTGAAAAAAAAAAAAAGAATAGTTTGCCATGGCAAACCTAAAAACTGCTGGAAACACACTTTGCTAGGGGAGCTAGGGCAGCCACTATTCACGTGAATAGTAGCCACCCTAAGGCTCCCCTTGCCATGACAAGGGGCTAACTGATGGAAGTGCTCTAAGTATTGGAAGATTAGATGCATGCATGCTACAGGTACTCTTCGATTGGTTGTTGCACCTGATGGGAGTTTGTTGAAGGATCTCCCATTTGCTCAAAAAAAGCATATCTGTTTTTGGGAAAATATCCTTGCCTAGTAGGCTATTTAATTCTAGCTTCCATACTCAAATTGAGGTAGATACTACCTGATTGAGTGCATGTTTTTCTCTCTCCCACCGAGGTTTGTGGAGAATGTTTGCCTAAGTTAAAAAGTTATGGGACCCAGTCCGAGTTTAGTTCCTCATTATCAATTGATTTTGAACCTCAACTTCCTTTAAGACTAGCAAATTTGGGTTTCCATCCACATGGTAGAGTTTTACTTATTAATTATGATTGATTAATTTGGCATTACATAACAAGTAATAATTAATTCATTAATTAATTAATTTGCAGGACAAATCTCATTTGTATACACATGACATGGGCTTCATTTTCAGCATTTTCAGCATCATATGTTGGGGGGATTGCATTATTTTAGCTCATGTCTTTGTGGCATTTCTTAACACATGGAACATTTATTTCTTAGTACTTCCTGATTTGCCAGCTATATAAAGTGCAAGCATTTTTATGAATTTTTTTGGTCTGTAAGTGTGAGCACCAAGTTTTGTTTACAGACTGTACTTGGTGAATGATTGGTAATAATATAATGCAATATTAGCTTATTAACTTGCTTTTAAATTATTTCACTCATTTAATTAGTTCTGGATGATAAATTTCTGAAATATATATATCAAAAAAGAAATAAATAGGGTCGTTTTTTTATATACAAGCTATATTAAAGGATGAGAGCATCAAAGCTAGAACCTCGAGTGCAGGAGTAAATACTCTTAACCAACAAAACTATAGGATTATTTTTCTAGAACTTCGTTTCCCCAGAAATCTATATGTGCTGGAGAAAAAATTATTGTATGGCGTTTGCTGAGTGTGATACAGGTATGTCTTTCTCATTTGGTATCGGAAGCAATATTCTGGATCTAAATCAATATGCTGCATGTGACCCCTTGAGTGTCAACTAATTTTAGGCTTTTGATTACTTGCAATTAATACGCAGCAATAATTGGAATATAAATTCTTATTTATATGGAAAATGCTAGGGAAACCAACTTTAGATACCAATTTATGTACTATTTTTCTAATAGAGCGTGTGACCCATTATATTGGTGGGTTCCACCTCTATTAAAGAGATGATACACAACTTGGTATCTAAAGTTGATCTCCCTATTATAACCCAATTTTATACATATGTGTGAGTGTGACCTTCTAAAAACCTTCTCTCAGAATGTCACTTACTACACCTTTACAGCAACTCACTTTGGTATTACCATGAAATCATCTTCAATACTAACAGTCATATGAGATCTTCGAGATATATCTTAAGAGAGTTCTTGTGTTAATTTATCATAATACATTTATGGTATGTTTACTTATCAGGAATTGGATTTCACGTATGGAGGATTTATGCGTTTACTTCACATCAAGGAATTGAAAAGTAAATAGGACCCACACAAAATTAGGAATTAAATTTCTAATTTTGGAGGAATTCAATTCTTGGATGGGAGGTGGTATTCTAATTCCTGGAGAACTAACCCATTAGGAATTCATTTTTTTTACCCATTACATCCTCACACAATTTTAAAAATTCCAAATTTGTCATCTATTTTAACCTAACAATGAGGACATTTTAGTAATTAACATCACTCTTACCCCAATTTCAGATGATTTAGTAAACAACTTCAATAGGAACTCGGAATCTAACTCACCTCAATCCATATGGTTTAGTAAAAAATTTCAATAGGAATCCGGAATCTAATTATCCTCAATTCAACTCCTCCTCAATTCAATTCCTTATAATCCAATTACGGATTAGTAAACATGCCACAAATTAATCCTATGACTGAGTGTGGGTGAACGATGATTTTTGTTTTATTTTATAAAGTACAAATAGCAGCTTCGTGTCTTAAACTAAATGAAGTTTGATTTTCAATTCCACACAAATTAAATATAGGAAAGTAATTTTTATTTTCCATTCTTTGAGGAAAAGACATGAGAAATTATTCCTCAAAAAGCTAAACAGGGCACCGCAACAAATCCATGAGAATCATAAAGAAAAATTTCGAATGCGAGACGCTTTCCAAGTAAATCTACCACTACCATCATCAACTCCTGCCAAACAAAAACAAAAACAAAAAGAAATAAAATATATATAATTAACCACATGAAACGTGAGACATCAAAAAGTTCAATAAGTTTAACCACATGAAACGTGTACAAATTAACACTTATTTTCTCCATCTCACCCATTAACACTTTTTCTCTTTTTGCAATAATTTAAAGTTCACACACTTATTTTCTCCATCTCACCCCCTAACACCTTTTCTCTTTTACCAATAATTTCCATATAGAGTAACTTCCATCATGTGTCATGCTGCTAGCATGCTTTAAATTAGTTTCAAATCAAAATATTTTTTGAACCACCAAACTAGTTGAATAATATTGTTAGCAGGCCGTTCCAGAATTTTTTAGGGTCCAGGGTAAATGTAAAAAAATTAGGCCCTTAAATTAAATTGCACGGGTATAGGTACTAGTATGGATACGCCGATACGATGTGATATGGAAAAATTCTAAAAACTAGGTTACGGATACGGCCCCAATACGGTGATTAAAATAATATAAATAGCAAAAATTAATATTGCATGCATCATGTTATGATCATCCATCATAAGTCAAAACATAAAACTAGACACAAAATACAAGTCTACATAAACAAAACACAAAATACAAGTGTCATAGGATTGTTCAAATCATAAATAAATAAAAAAGCAAAAAATAAATTAATTAAAACATTCAGAAGCCCTTCTTAAATCTCTAACTTCATTCATCATTATCACCAGAGGTAGATATGATAGCTTTTAATCCCTTCTTCCTATTTCTTCTTCTTTTATGGTTATTCTCTCTCAAATGAAATGAAGACCTAGCTTCTATGAAGAAGAAGAGGTTGGGTCTTTACAAATGGAGTTTTTAAAATTAACTATATTGGAAGATAGTACGAGTATCGGCATATCGAATACAAATATCCGCAAATTTGATGAGAGTATCGGTATATTGGATACAAGTATTGGCATATCATATACGAGTATCTGAGTATCAAATATGAGTATACCCCTCCAGTTAGGAGTATCAGTGCAACATATATATATATATATATATATTCACTTAAGTGCTAGACTCACTCTCATTTTTCAATCTAGATTTAACTTGTTCGAATTAATTAAAATTTTCACATTCAAGACAAATAAATTTTATCAATTCAAACTTCAATATATAAAAATCTAAAATAAGAGGCTATGCTCGATACATTCAAATCTAATGCATAAACAAGATAAATACTTGTAACAATTCAATCATTTATTTTTCTTTTTTCGATTTCAGATTGTTGTTTTTTCAAGGATCATTGCGACTTGAAATCAGAAATAGTACAAGGAAATCTAATGAAATTTTAGGGGCAGTGTATTCAGTTGAGATTTTAATAGATTGTTTTGAAACTTAAAAGTCCAGTGGTATCCAATTAGGATTTTTAAGTAATCAATAAAAATCTGGTGGTATTTCAATTAAGATTTTTAAATAATCAATCCAAGTCTTATGGTATTCAATTAAGACTTTAAAAAGATAAGAAAAAGTACGGCGGTATTCAAAAACTTACCAATTTTGAGGTATTTCATTAAATGGTGTGTTGTGTGAGACTTTTGAGTAGATGATATAAATACCAAACCCCATAAAAAAATTCCACCCTCCTATGCCTGATTCTCACGTTTTTTGTTTTAAGGGAAGATGAACAAATGAAGATAAACAAGGTACTCATGTCTTTACAAGAGCTTGGTTTAACCATACTCGATCCTTCTGTATTTAGTGGATAGACTCAAATAGCTGTTTTTGTTTTCTTTGCTTTCTCTAGTCTATCTTGTTTTCTTTTTCTCCTGATTGTTTGGTTGCAGGAGTTGTTTCCCACCCTTCTTTTGGCTTCATGTCTATATTGTTTGTTTGCCTTGATCTTATGGATAATCTCTTTGCCCAATAAAAAGGTGACTCAGATGGCTTACCTTCAAATATCTAAACAATAATTTCAGATACGTTGCTTTCAATAGTTGTTCATATTTATGCAATATGTGTGCATTTTTCTCAATAGATTTTCAGCTCGTTTATTTCCTTTGATTTATTTGTCTTTCTTTAGTCAATTTGTGGAATCAATTTGAGTGACAAGTGTTCTGTACTAGTATCATGTCATAACTGGACCATTTTGACTTGTTTTCAGTTGTCTAATTTCTTATTTGAATTGATTCAATTAACTTGTCTGTTGTAATATTTATAAATTCAATTAATTCAAGATTTTTCTTTCTTTTAGCTTGTTCCTATGTCAATTCTCAGCTCCAGACCAAGTTCTCTATCCAAAACTTAATAGTTGTATGGTTTTAGTTTAATGATAGTTATGTTTGAAGTTTGGGACCACTATGGTTTTAGCTATAGAACAGGGACGATTTGAAGAAAGCCATACATGACAGATAGTAATGATAACTTGAGCTAAGATTGGTGTAAGTTCAACTTCTTGCTTCTTTAAAGGCTTGGCATCCTTTAACTAATGGATGAAAGATGGCTAACCCGAATCCAATCCACACTTCGGTTAAATCTACTTTTTAGAATACAAGAAAGTCCTAGATTAATTAAAATCATAAGTAAAATCTTGTAATTACAATCTATTAAAATCATAAGAAAAATCATGAAATTACAAATCATGCTGAAATCTATTACATTAAATCATGTAATTATAATCTATTAAAATCTCAATTGAATATACCTCCTTAATACTTCAAATAATAAACAAAGAACAACATAACTTGGAATTTGAGAAATGCCCCTCCATAACAACAAACTTAAAAATTCCAAATTTGTAATCAATTAGAGCTTAAAAGAGTTGAAATACCTCATGTTACTTTTTTTTTAAATAAAAAAATATTAAAACTATACATAATAAATATAATATACCTCTTTATAATAATAATAATAAATTAAAATTTTGCCCCCTCTAGATAGTGGGCCTAGGGCAATCGCACTACCTATCCTTGTCCAAGGGCGGCACTGATTGTGGTTGCTATATGACGATAATATTTCTGCCAATAAAAAAAATAGGAAAATTAAAATTGGTCGTTTACAAAATGAAAAAAATAAAAATAAAAGGGAGCTTCACTACCCAATATAAGGGCACAAATTATAAAAAGCCCATATATGACATGTACTTTAGAAACACATCCAAAGCTCATTTACATTACAAAATTGCCATCAATTTTCTTAAAACAAGCACAACCCCAAACTCACCAAAAAAAACCCCCCAAAACACTCAAAACAAGCTCAGCCTACATTTAAAAAAGAAAACCCAAACGAAAATAAAAGAAAGGCTTATTACCCCTTAAAACTTCAGTCAAATCTCACTTTATCCCCAAAGTTAAAGTAGCCCACTTAATCCCTTTGATCGTAGTTTTGTATTCCACTTTACTCCCTTCCCCTCCTCCCCCACAATTAACGCCATTCAAAAGACCGTAAAGAATGTTGACGTGGCAGGGTCATTATGGTAAAAGCACCTACGGTGGCTAATTGCTGAGCATAGTCAGCATCCTCTGTGGCATAGTGGATCCTACCGGTTTTTAAAATCCAAATCTAAGCAGCTGAAGGGGTGAAGTGGACCCCAGTTAACAATTCACTCGCTTCTTCTTCAATAAAAGGGTTTCTAAACCCAGAAAAATTACTTACCACCATTTGAAGGATTTAAGGTTCTATACCTAGAGAAAAAAAAAATCGCCATCTTTCTTCGATTAAAGGGTGTAAAGATAAGGAAAGAGCCTTCACGAGAAGAAGAGCTGGTTGTTACTACACCTCATTGCTACTGTGGGAGGCTTGCTTGGTTGCAGACTTCTTGTACAGAGTTCAACCTACTTCGGAGGTTCTTTATGTGTCCAAAGTCAAAGGCAGGTTTTGGATTTGCTATTTTATTGAAATTTGGACAATAAATTATGAGATTGTGATGAAAAATTTGGATGGTTACGCCACTCCGGCTTATAAGTGTTCGAATATGGATCATTCTGAGGTCGTTGAAACGAATTAACTTGGCGAACTTGCTCATAACCTTGCGCAGTAGATGGATAAAGTTCCAATAGATGAGTTAGGTCAGAACAAATGGCGCAAACTTGCTGTGGGGAAGGTGGAATAACAACACGCATAAGAGTTTCAAGTTTTTTCTCAAGGCTTGAAATTTGAGCAGCAACCGTAGTTTTTGTGTCAACTTCATGAATTCCTACCTTCTTTGTCATTTCACTGCCCCATTGTTGATTATTATTGGCAAGCAAATCAAATTGATCAAATGCCTCTTGAGGTGTCTTCTCCATCAATGCACCTCCACATACAGAGTCAACCATTCGTTTGTTTGCAGTCGTAAGTCCTTCATAAAAGAAGTGCATCTACATCTTTGCAGCAACTCTCTAATCTTTCCCAAGCTTCATAGAATGGCTCTTGTTCTCCTTGAGTAAAACACATCATATGTCTTCTAAGCTTATTCATTTTCTGCGTAGGAAAGAATTTTTGGATAAATTTTTGTGCTAATCCCTCCCATGAATTAATGGATTTAGCTAGCAGTGAGTGAAGCCAAGTTTTGGCTCTATCCTTTAATAAAAATGGGAACAATTTCAGCCTAACCACTTCATCAAAGACATTTAGGATCTTGATGGTGTCACAAATGTCGAAAAATTCCTGAATATGCATGTTAGGATCTTCGTTCGACTTGCCATAGAAAGATGATAACAAGTGAATCATTCCGGACTTGAGTCCAAATGAATTTGCTTTGACTTCTAGTACTACAATACATGATGGAGTGTTGGAAATAGTTGGTATGGAGTACTCCTTCATAGCTCGAGCAAGTTGTGCTCGTTCCATTGCTTCCTCTTGCGCTAAATGTTGTTCCCCAACGTTTTTGTCACTCTTCTCGTTTATATTTTCAATGGAACCTCCGTCTTCTTGATGTTCCAGTGAGTGAGTGAATTTGTCTTTTCGTTCCTTAACTATTCTCTCAATCTCAGGATCAAACAGTATGAGGTCTTGACCTTAAGAGCGTCTATCAATCATACACTAAGCCGAACCTAATAAACAAGGCAAACAAGAAACACAAATCAATTCCAATAATCTGAAATTTTCCAGTAAATTTTACAATAAATAAAATAAAATAAATAAACAAAAAGAAAATTGAAAAGCTAAATTAAGATTGAACTAAATCGTAGTTTATGAAGACAATTCCCAGCAACGGCGCCAAAATCGTATTGTGAATTTTAGACTACCTGAAAAATGGAGATTATGGAGATTATAAAGATTAGTCTGAACACAAATTATACTCACTAGTGCACAAGGTCAATCATAATTTAGTATGGCAAATACGAGGTCATTCCCACGAGGATTGAGTTCAACTTCCAACTAGTCTAACCTAATTTACTTCAAAAAATACTTTAACTACTCTAATTATATAAACAAGAAATTAAACACATAGCATACTCACGTAAACACAAAAAGGGTTTTTTGAAAGAACGATTTAATTAACAATGAAATTAAAAGACAAAACAAGTAGAAAGTCACGAAACACAAGATGAGAAATTCAAATTGATAAAAGCACTAGGACAATGAATTCACCACTAGTAATCCGATCTAGCCTCTTATTCACCTACCTTTTAACTAACCATTTGAGGTCGCCGCTTAGTTTCCTTTTTCATGAATTACCTATGGTATTTAGGTTAACTCATATATTCCTACATGCAATTCACCTATGGTATTTAGGTCAAATATCAACACATAGAAACTCATTAAGATCAGTTAAAACCTCCAACAAGCATGTAAACCCTAGGAGTATGGTATTTACCCTAGATGAATTACAAATCCTAATCACAAGAAGCAAGCCTCAAATTAAGTATGGTATTTACTCTAATTTGCATCTAATTAACTCAATTAAAAGTGTAGGCGGTGATCAAGCATCAAGATAATAAACCAAGTTATTAAGCACAGTGATTAAGAATCCAACATCAAACGGCAATCAATAGATAGGTAAAATAAGAAAACTAGATTATCATACTAGGGCTACATCATGCCTTAGCAACAGAAAATTAGTTATACATAATCATAGAATTCAGCATAAGCAAAAACATGAGGAAGAAAAAAAATAAAACTTTGTCAATTGCGGTACTCTTCTAGCATATCCAATTTCTCCCAGTCTTTGTGTGACCCCTAAGGAGTTGTTTCTCATGCTCAAATAAAACACCACACGTCTATTTCTACCTTAGCTGGGCTTTTACAATAGCCCAAAAATAAAGAAAAACCTAATTAAAACATAAATCCAAAATGGGTAAGTAATTGACTCCTCTTCCTACTTTGATTGGGATAACACGTCCATTTTTTTGCATGCACGTTTGGGGTCATTCCTCCTTCAAGAAAATTCAAAACAAATATGTAAATTGTAGGTATTTGTCTTATCTTTCTAACCATATATCGCAAGCCTTGAGGAAAAATCATAAAAGTCTTCAAATAATCATTCTTCCACAGAAGCACAGTTTTGACAGGATTGGACCTTATGCTGACTTAACTTTAAAGATTGCTCTCATTGGCTACTCCGAAAATTCTAGAAAAATTTCACAATCATCTTCAAGATCTTAACTTTCATCTCTAACTAGTCTTGTACAAAAATTCCACCAAAAAATCGTATTTTCGTTGAAAACCAATTACTTGCTTTGGAAAATTGAAAATTGAGAAAATAAAGTAATTAGTCCTTTTTAAATAAAATTCTCCTACAAAAACTAAGTATAAAGAGTACATAACGGTGTAAATTTATGGACTTATGAGTAGCCAAGCTCTTTTTCATACTTATATATCTCTAACAAATTTATGTAGTCTAGAAGACACCTTTGTTGTGCCCGATCCAACAAAGCAAGAAGACAATAAAGAAGCTTGAACTTGGACCACACTCTGTAAATCTCTCCCTTTCATCAATTCCATTTCAAAAAAGAAGGGCCATTTACTGTACTCGAGTTGAGAACCTTATTTCTCTCTTGGCACCGTCATTGTCCTTTTCAATCTCTCTAATATTCTCGCTTCTACCAAGATTTTGATTCTTCTTCTTTGATTCTTTTGCAATATTCACTCCTCAGATTTTCTACTCCCTCTCTCTCTCTCTCTCTCTCTCTCTCTCTCTCTCTCTCTCTCTCTCCTTGATTACACACTCCAAACCCTAATCCCCAAATTCTTTCGACTGAGAAGCTTCATCTTTTGGACAAATCTACGAACTGAGTTGCTTATATTTGGATATTAAAAGCCTGTGGGGTCTTTTATGCCACATAGGAAGTTGACTACGCTCAAAAATTGGCTACCGTAGGTGCTTTTACCATAATGACCTTGACACGTCAACATTTTTGACGATTTTTTGAATGGCTTTAAGGGTAAGGGATAAAGTAGAACACAAAATCAAGGTCAATGGGGGTTAAGGGGCCACTTTAACTTTGGGAGGGTAAAGTGAGATCTGACTGAAGTTTCAAGGGGTACTGCAGTATATAAGCCTAAAAAAAATTAATAATGGGAAAAATCAATCAATCAGGCAATCCAAGGAGTCATCATGACTGGTAATACACATATCAATCACGCAACCCAAGCTTAATGTCAATACATTTCTCATAACTGTTAATACACATTCTATGGCTGTTAATACACTTTTTTATAACTATTAATACACTTTATATGTATGTTAATGTCTTTTTTTTAATTAATATGGCATAACCAGGAATTATTGACATCCAATGATTAAAATATCGGCCGTGCAGATAATATCGGGCCTTCAATTTACAGATATTTCGAAGGATATATCGTTATCGTTTTAGGTATCGGAAAAAAATGAACAAAAAGGACAGATATAGGCATTGAAACACATAATTTTGGTGTAAAACTTTCATAGATGTTATGTACATTATCAATAAATGTATTAAACAAATAAAACTCAAAATTTACTAATAATAAGATATATATTAATGAAATATAAGTGGTATGTAATGCGCATTAATGAAAAGTTTGAAAATAAAATTTTGATTATAATGAATAAACCATGCATAAATCCATATAGTTTGTTTAAACATTGGATTACAATTTAGATAAGTGTCCACCTACATAAATGAAGAGCTCTTATGAGATTCAAACAATGAGGAACAACCATCCAGATTCATACAATAGTCATACCAAGTCATGTAACCCGAACTGTTTGTAAGCCATGTTAGAACATGGTGCACATAAGTCTCTCTCAAGCTCCCTACTGTCCTTCCATATATAGGATAGTTAGGATTAACCTAACTAGTAGGTCCATAATCTGTTTCATCATATTGAGCTCCATAACTAGTTCCACTATAATCAGACATGAAATGACCATAGCCATAATAAGATTCATTTGAGTTAGTAGTAGGTCTAGTTCATGTGCTCATAGATCCAAAATTGATCGTCATGTCCTCTTCAAATGGATTGGAGGTATATGGGCAGTGGACTGTGCATAGATTCTTCATATTAATAAATTATAAGGTTCTGGGCAAGGATTAGCAATTTTTAGGTTTCAATTTGCTTCAATTGCCTTCAAAACTTCTGAATTTTTTTTTGGGTTCTATTATGGGTATCGGAAAATATCGGGGATATCGGCAAAATATCGGGAATATCGCACTTATCGGGGGATATATCGTCGATACATGGGAAGATATAGTCTTACCCTCCAATATCGGTGTATCGGCCGATATTTCAATCCTTGTTGCCATCCATGCCCCCCCTAAAAAATTCCCGAGTTGATCCCATATCCCCAACCTTATTATAAGCAACAATTAACTCGGTCCAAAAAACCACATCCCTATTAAGAATTTCATCAAACACCATGCGCCCACAATCCGAAAAAACCACACTTCACATGTATATCAATCATGATGTTTCCTACATACAAATTCGTCTCAAACTTGCCAACAAAAATCATATGCGCATGTATCTGCCTACCCAACTTCACATCAAGCACGTCCCCACAAGCCTAAGACTCAGTAATTATGTTTGATCAGTAGCCTCGTACCTCCAACACACAATATCTTGAGGTATGAGGCTATGAGCTATGGTCTCATTTTCCTTTTCGTTGACCTTAACTAGAATATTGATTGATCATGATGTGGCATGCACTCTAAGCCTATTCCAACCATCGGAGTTTTGCTGATGAAGTTGTGATGAGGGTCTTTAGAATTATCATACAGTGAAAGATTTGTCAAAATCATGATAGGTATAGTCTTGTTTTCATGGGGATTTTAGGAGGGTGTATTCAATTTAAATTTTAAATGAGTTATAAAGTTGATGAAGTTTAATTGAATTTAATTGAGTTTGATTGAATTCTACAAACTCCATATAGATTTTGATTGAATTTGTGTATAGATTTTAACTAAGTTTGTTAGAATTTTATTATTGATTTTAATGAAGTTTATAGCGATGGGGTGGTGGTGATGGTATTTTGTGGGGGAGGTAGTGGTGGAGAAGGTGGGGGGTGGGGGGTGGTAGTGATGGTGGCAGTGGGAGTGAGGTAGTGGAGGAGGTGGGGGTGATAGTGATGGTGGTGGTGGGAGTGAGGTGGTGGAGATGGTGGCGGTGGCGGTGTCAGTGGTAGTGATTGTGATGATGCTGGCAGTGGCTGTGGTGGTGATGACGATGGGGCTGATAGTGGGGGTGGTAGTGGTGGTGGAGGTGGTGATAGTGGGGCTAGTAGTGGGGGCAACGATGGGTGGTGGTGGCGCTAGGGGCAGGCGACAACGATTATTGTGGTGGTGGCGGCAGGGCGACTATGGTGATAGTTAGGATAAGATTAGTAGAAGTGGTGAAATCATATCTTGAGAATAAAAATAATATATCTATCAAAATCTCCATGGGGAAGCAAAGATTTTGTCAGGCCTAAAATTAGTCTATTATCAAACGAAATCTACCACTTTTTGTATTTCCTTTAAAATCAATGAGTTTTTAAATATACCCAAACTTTTATGAAGTCTTTTAAAGTCGTGATTGAATATATCCAAATTTGAATGGAGTTTAAAAAGTCTAAATTGAATACACTCATAATAGACTTCTATAAAATCGTGATTGAATACACCTAAACTTTTAAGGGTTTGTTTGGTAATCAACTTGAATACAACTTTTTAAACTCAAAAACAGAATTTGAGTCTAAAACAAAGAAAACCTATTTAGTAGCCCTATTTTTAAAAACTCAAACTCAAGAACAACAACAAAAACACCCCAATTATAAAAAAAAACAAAAAATATTTGTTTTTTCAGTTTTTTTTAACAACACTTAAGTTCTCAAATTTTTAAGACTTGAAAACAGTTTTCAAGTTGCATACCAAACAAGTTTTTGAATCTTAAAAATATATTTAAGAACTCCTTGTTTTAAAAGAAAAATCAAAGTTTTTGAGTTTCCTATTTGAATAGGATACCAAACGCCCCCCAAACTTCTTAAAATCTTTTAAAATCTAAATTGAATACACCCCCTTAATGTTGTCTTTACTTAAAAAAAAAGGAAGAAAGTCCAATTCCCCTCACTGTGGAGGAATAATTACACACTAACAATAATGCCAGTCTTAATTTTGATGCATTTGTTTCTCTGAGCATCTATCCACTGAGAAGCTATTTTTGGCCTTTAAATTCACGACAAAGCAAATTTGGGTTGTTGAAAAAAATTCAATACACATAGACAAGACCTCTGCAAATTAGGCACAGAGAGAGAGAGAGAGGAAGCCATAATTTTGAAGAACAATTTGTTATGCTCATGGTCATGCTCATGTTGGGCGGCGTAGCAGCATTGGCTGGGAGGCGGGCGTGAACCTCCTTGACTTTTTATGATTTGAACGCCATAAAAAATAATAAAATAAAATAAAAAAATTTTAAAAAAAAAGAAAGGAAAATTTGATAACTAATTTAATGTTAAAAGGGTAATGAAGGTTTTTCATCTCATTAATTGAGCTAAATAAATGTATTTGCTGTCAGTTTTAGGTTTTTTTGGAGTTTGTTTATAGAAATAAAATGGTATAATGTTTTTTTTGGGTTTGTTAATTTATTCTTTTGTTTCTTTATCTCTAAAATGGGGTATATTAGTTAATTAATCAACCTTCTAGTCAATTACTGGGGACATGGATCATTTGGGAAGTAGCTTCAAGGGCCATGGACCATGGAAGCCATTAGCTGCGAAGATAAATTTTTGACGAAGATGCCAGTCACCATCGCATGCATACGTTATTTTCCTTAGTCAGATAATATGTTTTTTTTTATTATTATAGTAAGATAATATGTTGTTTTCCTTTAAAAAAAAATTTATAACACACGCGATGCTGAAAGAAGGGGATTTTGGATGCATAAATAACTCATTTTCACCACTGAAGTTACAAACCCCTTACGTTGCTGCTGACGTTGTCCACGCATGCCTCGATGGAGACTTGGATGACTTGGCTTGTTTGTTTGCATACCGGGTACCACAAGCACAAGTCCAACTTTAAACCAAATCAAATTGCTTGATCTCTTATCCTAATCCTAATGGTTGAATATTTTTCTTTTGATTGGTTATAATTTCAGAGGAGACCAATTGAAAGCTTCCTCTTATAAATAATGAGTTTCTAAACAAAACAATATTAATCCGTTTGAAGACTAATAAACAAAAAAGCGAAATCGGAATCTAACTTGTTTTGGACTATGTCAAGTGTGAGTCCGAGTCGAAGTCGAGCTAAGGTATGATGCCATGCTGTTTATGAGAGGTGGCGTGTGTTCATTGGTTCAAGTATCGTTGTTTTGACTGTGAAACGTGGCATTATTATGTTAGTTTGTTATCTTTAAATCAGGGAATTGGCTATTGAGATGTTAAACAGTTGGATTAGGCGCTGAGTTTTCAGTGGAATAGTCATGGTTTCATGGAGCCCCCAGCCGCGAGTTCTAGTGGGTTTCAGTTGTCCAGGCAATTAGTGAGTCCCACGTGACTGGACAGGTCTAAAGGCAAAACGAGCCCGAACTTGTGCTTGGGCTAGTTGACGTCAGGATTGACGTTAGCAATGTAAATTTTTTTTTTTAAAACATCGAAAAGAAATCTGAAAAATTCCAAAAAATTCAGAAACATTTCTTTTTATACATACCTAGCAATTTTATTATTACTAGCCCCTTGCCAATTAGTTTTATTTATTTATTTATTTTAGAATTAAGAAAAATAACATGGGTAATTATGTTCCATAAAAGTAGGACATATTATCTGATTTTGTTTTTAATTTTAATTTTTTTAGTATGAAAAAAAATATGAATTTACCATATTATCCTCATTTAATTAATAATTTCAATTCTTAATGCTTGAATTAACTAAGGGAATTTTCTGGTATTTTGAATGTTTCACAATTCTCTGTCTTTTACTTTATATATATTGATTAATTTCATACATATAAATAAAATTAATCCCATGTGAAAATCTCATACAGAAAATCTCATCCAAAAATTTTATCAAAAAAATTCATTCTAATTTTATAATAAATATTGACACGTGGCAACCGAAAATCTTCTCCAAATTAATCGTTTAAGTAAAAAAAAAAGGTTAAAGTGAATAGTATTTGCCCTTTGTCATGGCAATGAATGGAAACATAACAAGCATTTTGCAAGGGCTGCCACTATTCACGTGAATAGTAACAGCCATTGCATTGCCCTTACCATTTGCTATGACAAATGGGTGAAAGTGCTCTAATGGAGCAACACGTGGGCTTCTAAGGCGAAGCACGCAGGCGCTAGGCTCGCTATGGGCAATTTATTCCACATGTTGTCCTTAGGCCCCGACCGCATGAGTATTAAGAGGTTTTTGGGCCTTGTTTTTGGCCTTTTGAGCCCATCCACTTTCCTAAGTTGAGAGACTTTGTTTATGAGCAGGCCCAATTCATATTTGGTATCAACAATTTCTATGACAAATCTTGCCTTAATAACAATTAAAAATACCAAGACCTGCATTAATTAAATTTTTTATTGCATATTTTTAATTTACGTGTATAAATTAAAAACTAAACAAAATGTGTTTCAAGTTCCTCCACAAATTGAACATGAGAAAGAATCCTCTATTTCCCATCAATTCCTTTTCGTTAACCAAACATGTTCCAAGAGCATAGCAAGGGCGAAAGAACAAAAATTATAAATCAAATCCAATATGATCAATAAGACTCATCAATCAGTTCAAAGAATATGATTCGAAAGGCCTAAAGCCAAGTTTATTCATCTATATAAAGCAAATGGACTTTATGCTGTTTTTTCTCGTGTGTATGGTTGATGTTGTTTACATACAACAAAGGAAAGAGTCAATATATTTCTTTGGTTTTCTCATCTGCTAATGTGTTCTCGATGGAGGACCTATGTTGTGTGGAATTAGAAGCGTCAGATATAAGATGGATATCAAGTATAGGCAAAATATGACAAAAACAAGTGAACCTGCAACACATAGAGGTTTATAATGGTTTAGCTTTTTAGCCTAGGAGGTCCAATTTGAAGACTGCAAGGAAATTGCACTGATAACAAAGGAGACTACAAAAGAGTGTAACTCTCAAAAACTCGAATCCCACGAACATCCAAATCACTTTCGTGCAAATGAGCCAAGAACAAAGTTCAAATTCTTGCTCACAAATCCAAAGATCAAAAGGGAGAACAACACTAAATTTGCAGTAGCTGAAACAAAAGGGGAAAAATGATATTTTCTCTCAAAATGCTACAACAAACAATCAACCAAAGAGAAATAAGAGATAGTGTGGTACTCATCCCAAAAAAAACAGAAGATTTTCGTCACTTTCAAATGATGTGAGTCACACTGCCTTCGCTTTAGATGCTTATAGCTCTCTCAAATGTTTCCAAATGGTGATCTCCACCCAAACAAAAGAGAGAGTTTCTCTTACCAAATGTTGAGGCGCACACACCATAAAATGAGAATAAATACTTACATACATGAACAAATGGCTAACTTCAAAACCTAAGCCACTAAACAAGTGGGCCAAATGAGATTTCTCGACCCCACACAAATGAGCTTTGAATTTATGCCCAATTACAACTATCTAGCCATGTTAGGAGCTTATGAGGGACTTTGTCCGTTATAAGTAATTTTTTTTTGTACGAGCGATATTGGAGGAAGGGAAATTCGAACTTAGGACTTCAAGTGCATAGGTAAAGGTTCTTAACCACCTAAGCTACAAAACCCTTATTGTTTGTCATAAGTTTTTTTTGGACATGAAAGCAAGTTTCAATAAACTTGAAAAAATAGAATATGGGTATATAAAGCAAGCTCAATAAGATCCTATTAGAGAAATTTAGGCATATCTTGTTTTTGGTAACATGACTACTACTATATTGCTCATGCATTCTATCTGCTTAATTTCTATTTGAGTGTGTAATATATTAAGAGCTTAGAGATGTCAAATATCAAACATTAAATTTGATTTTGATTTAATGTGGCAATTTGACATATAATAGAGTTTTACACTCCACCTGATATGTCAAATTAAAATATTATTTTATTACAATGTTTATTTGTTTATTAGTTTCTAAGCACATTAATTAAAAAATAATAATAAAATAATGAAATAACATCACAAAGTCAAACAACCAAAAATAACAGCAGGAGAGAGAAATGTTATTCCATGCCACCATGCGTAGGATTTAACATTTCGGTTGAAGTGAGTCTCAGCTGTTTTTTCAACATGTTAAAAGTGCCACGTTGGATATAACATATGCCTTGGAGATGCTCTAAGTTTCATTGAGTTTTTGTTTTAGTTTTACAATTCCATGATTGAGATGTTTGCTTATAAGTATATTTTAATGTGGTCAAAAGCCAACTCTAATCCCCTATGTGCTTAAGTTATGAAATGCTCAAAACTTCATCCTTGTCACCTACTTGGTTAGGTGTCATGTTTATTTATCAAGCAACTCATGGTAGGAAAGATTTGAGGAGGTGAGAATAATTTTTGGAACTCTTGAGCTATTTGCTTCTATTATGCTGAGATCCTTGTCTCTCTTCATTTGCACCATTCTCTTCTTCTTCACATAGAAACTGCTCCACTTATCTTCTCTTTTCTCTTGCACTTTCAGAAAAACCTATCCTTCTCTCATCCCTTCATAACTTCAGGACATGTGATTAGGTTGGAAGGAAACAAGAAAGAGCTCTGGGTATGATTTGCTATTTGGTGTTACTTGCAGCTGTTTGTAAACCTCTGAGGTAGGGGTAATAAAGGATTTGTTATTATTTTGATTCTAATTCCGCAATACGTTTAGTTTGACCCTATATGTGTGTTATATCTACTTTTCAAGATGATTGTGTTTTGTATGAAGTTTTTGAAAACTGTGGTAGTGGTTTGTGTTTTATGAGCCCAAGTTTAATGTGGTTTTGATCAAAGAAAGTACTTCGAAGGCTTGGGAGGAAAAAAGGTTTTGGAGAAAGGAGTAATTTGAACTGTTGTGCGTTTTAAAGTGTTTTGAGAAGGTTAGACATAAGGAAATGGAATAAGAAGGAATTGTGTCTCCCTAGGGTGAAAGAACCCAAACCTAATCAGGGTTAGTCTGTGGTCTACTCGGTGGCCACAATTCGAGGCGGTTGCCGTGACCGATGACTAGAGCTTATGAATACATGATCCAGCTTTTTTTGACATCTTTGTTATGTTACTTGCAAAACTGCTTTGTTGAGGGTGTAAATATGAGGTGGTTTGGTACTCTACTTATGGTGTTTGTGTTGGGGGACTGCAAGTCCTTTTGTGTACTTGTAGCTTAGGATATTTTAAGTCTGTAAATTGCAACTTACTAAGTTGTTCTTGCTTGGTGTGATCTGTTTCTCTTTCATACTTACTCACTTGATGTTTAGTTAATAACCAATTTAATCCACTACACATGTCATACTCCAAGTTTTGGGGTCTGAAGGAAACCACCTAAGCACCCATATGAATGCAGCAAGCAATAGAAAAACAACCATGGAAAAACATAGGTCAAAAGTCACTTTTGGTCCTTATAATTTGGCACTTCAACCACTTTTGACCCTGTAGTTTCAATTCTGTCAATTTTGCCATTGTAGTTTCGTATTTGTAGCAATTCAAGGATATGTTTGTATTCTTGTCAATTTCTTTAACAATACAAGGAGAAATTTCGTCAACCCCAAAACCCTTAAGTGTAAATGCTAGTATGAAATTCTCCCCATTTCATATTAGGTCTCGAAATTCAACCACTAATCCCAATTTTTGAAGAACCCTAAATCCAAATGACTAATTTCAAGCCCTAATATGAAATTAGGGAAGTTTCATACGAGCTTCTATGCTCATGGATTTGGGTTGAGGAAATTGCCCTTTGCACCGTCAAAGAAATTGACAGGAATATTAACTTGTCATTGAATTGCTACAAATACGAAACTACATGGTCAAAATTGATGTAATTGAAACTATAGGGTCAAAAGTGGTTGAAGTGCCAAACTACAGGGGCCAAAAGTAACTTTTAGCCAAAAACATAACTCATAGCCAAATGAACAAGCAACCTAAGAAAGGAAGGAGGTGTTGCAGCAAGCACCTGAGTAAGAGCTCTACACATCTTCCGAGAGGTACACAACAACACACGTTTAAGATTGTATGCTACATCCAAAGGGTAAGGGCGGATCACAGAGGGAGAGAGAGATTTTGTAGGGTTACACATAGAGAGATAAAATTGTGTAGATCTGGGTTATTGAGGCATTTAGCCTCAGATGCGCCAAAGAGAGTTCGTTATAAATTTGAAGTGTGAGTCATTTTGTAAGAAACATAGAGTTTATCTTTCTAGTGTGTAACCTATCACCTACACTTGAATAATAAGAACCCATTCCTCCATTTCATTATAGTACACGATACTTGTCGTGTAACAATCCGATTCTTAATTAATTTTTAATTATTAATATACCCTTAGAATAAATCCCTCCTCATAAGGAGCTACTTCCCTACCTTCATCGACAAATTACTTGTCACGCATAAGCCAACGAAACAAGGACTCCAGGATCAATCTCCATTCAATCTGAACAAGCAGGGCCATATTAAAACAAACAGAGTCTTTAAAACCCATGCCTACCGTTAATTTAAAAAAAGAAAAGAAAATAACTGCTTGCTAAATAAGCCCCCAAATCATCAAATTAATTAGCGTTCTGTTTTGGCTATTGATAATTTGATATCGTCACCGCTGAGTCAGACAATGATCCTTGCCTCTATAAGATAAAAACGGATAAGACTTATACGATAAGACCAATTGTTTAATCACCAACAAGAAATAAAAGCAGCTGTCCAATGAAATTTTGCCTGTGATACAATTACCTCCTCACGTGTAATGTTATCATTCACATTCAGATAATCCTTGTACTTTTTTGTTTTTTGTTGGCATGGCATCCTGATTTTGTTCGAGAATCGAGATCATAGGCAAAAGATCATCTTGTCAAGTGACACATTTACCACTGTTATTATCTCTAACAAGCAGCAACCAGAAGGGTAAACTGGTAAATCAAACACATGTAACAATGGTTTGCAAGTTTGAACCGTCCTGAATGCTATGGAAGGATAAGGGTGAGCTAATCTAATCCCATTTGGAACTAATTGGAAATTAAATTTCTGCATTTATTTAGGGAAACCAGTCATATAATATATATATATATACAGAGACTTTGTTTCTTTAGCACTTGCAGAGAGCCCATCTCATTCTGTAAGTTTCTTCTCCCTCTGTTTTTGTAGACAATACTCTGAGCCTTGTGTGGTTGATTTTCAACTGCCTTTTTGTTTTCGATGAAACTGTTGGATATGATAATTAAGAACAAGTGAGTAGTCTAGGCTTTGGGTACTTTAAAGTTTGAACCTTTCTGCTTTGATGATCAAATATTTTAAGTTTTGGTGGAACCCATCTTTTTATTATGTGCTGATTTTGATGATGGGTATCCATTATAATTGAATAAATGTTTGCCTCTGTGTTATTATGATTGTGGGTCTACCCCAAATTTCTCATAGAAAGTGTGAGTTTATTAATTGATGGGTGGTGATCAGTCGTCCTTCTGAGTTTTATATGACTGAGCTCTCCACAGAGGGCTCACTAAATTTCTGTATGGGGTCTCTAGGTGAGAGAGAGACAGAGAGAGAGAGAGAGGTTTTGTGTGAAACTGATAATGGGTTTTTCCCAGAATACAATTATGATTTGTGTGTATATTCGTAATTATGATAAATGATCAATTGGTTGGTCTGTTTTGTATATTGCAGAGGTATTTGCATGAGACAATGAAAATGAAGGCTGGGAGGATATTGTTGCTTGTTCTTTGTTTGAATGTGGTTACCTTTGGAGTGGTAAAGCGTCTTCCTCTACCTACAATATTTTCTTATATATATACGTATATATTTTTTGTTTAAACATTATTTCCACTAGAAATTTTTTCTTGTTGTCATCCCTTTTGTCTTCAACGCAGATTGCTGTTCCCCGCAACATGTCCTGATCGGATCTTGAAAGTTGGGGTGGTAGTTGATTCCTGAGGAATGGAAAGGGGAATATTTTCCCCTGGCAATTTCCCCCACAATTTTTAAGTAGCAGTTTTTAGAAAGCTTATGAAACAATGTTTCTCTTATTTTTAAAGAAAAACCCCTTTTTTTTTTTTTTTTTTTTTAAATAAAATTTTCCCCTATACACATAAAGATTCCCAAAAATATAGTACACCATTTTTTTTTTTCATTTTTTAAACCTTTGATTTTTTTGAGCACGATTTTGTTACTCCTGAAATTTCCCTTTTAATGGATTTTTTTTTTTTCCCCCCTTAATAAAAACAAAAAATAATCCCCTTTTAATTTGTTTTTTTGTTTTTGGCCCAAAATTTTTTTTTCATTTTTTGTTTTTTTTCCTTTTTGTATTTAATTTTTAAGGAAAGTTTTTTTTTCATACAAGCCCTGGTTGGCATTTAAATAAATTGCCCGAAACCTTTAGTGGGGTGGTGAATTCGCCCTTCCACAAATTATTACAACCATACATAATTTTTTTCCGTCTTTTCAGGGCCCCCCCTTCCTAGCAAGAAAACCCCCCCTTATTCCCCCTTTTCAATGGGTAAAATAATGGCCGGAAGAGGAAAATTTCCCTAGGTAAGAAAAATGAAAGGTTTTTGGTTCTTCCACCCCCCTTCTCTAATAAATGTTTTTTTTTGAATGTTTTCTCAAGCAAGTTTAATGGGTTTTTTTTTTTTGTGACTGAATTTTTTTTGACATCAATGATTGGTTGAGGTTTTATGTAATCCATTTTTTTTGGCAACACATTCCCCCGTTGACCGGAATGTGGGACCCAACCCCTTTTTTGGTTGCCCTACAAAGATTGGCCCAGGGGGAAGGAAATGGACACTATTTTCCTTTTTGGCTAATGGCCAAACAGAAGAGAAAAAAAAAAAAAAAAAAAAAAAAAAAAAAAAAAAAAAAAAAAAAAAAAAAAAAAAAAAAAAAAAAAAAAAAAAAAAAAAAAAAAAAAAAAAAAAAAAAAAAAAAAAAAAAAAAAAAAAAAAAAAAAAAAAAAAAAAAAAAAAAAAAAAAAAAAAAAAAAAAAAAAAAAAAAAAAAAAAAAAAAAAAAAAAAAAAAAAAAAAAAAAAAAAAAAAAAAAAAAAAAAAAAAAAAAAAAAAAAAAAAAAAAAAAAAAAAAAAAAAAAAAAAAAAAAAAAAAAAAAAAAAAAAAAAAAAAAAAAAAAAAAAAAAAAAAAAAAAAAAAAAAAAAAAAAAAAAAAAAAAAAAAAAAAAAAAAAAAAAAAAAAAAAAAAAAAAAAAAAAAAAAAAAAGAGAGAGCAGCTGCGAACTTTCTCAGTCAGAAGGGCAAATTTTAATAGAATGATTAAAACAAGGGTATCTTAGACACAAATTCACAGAGTTAATTTAGAGAACTTTAGAGGGTCCGTTGACCCTTGTGGGTCTTCATGGCTCCGCCATCTGGCCATAGTAGCATTTATGTTTGACCATACGGTCTAATCTAGGGGAAGTGTGAATTAGTCATATTTGAAACTTATGTATCAATTGATTGAAAATGAGGAAACCTGAATTCCCATTTCGATACGCACCCCTTTAATTGATTGAGTAAAATGGTCGTTCGTCCAAAAAATAAAAATAAAAACCCCCCTTGTAACAAAGATATCATCAGAAAAGTGATTACCATAATGGTAAAGGTTGGCCTTAAATGCGCAGCTAATGTTCATAATTTTGCCTAGTTTTCTTGAAATATTTGACTATTTCCAAGTAGCCCACCAAAAAAAAAACGAACCCGCCGTTTGGCAATATTCAATTTGTGAACAAGATTGAATTAGTGCGTTTGTGGTTTTGCGTTTGAGTAACGTCAAATTTCAATAATTATCTTAAAACCAGACCCATTTGAACGATTTTCTTCTCCTATGCTCTTATCTTGTCCGTCCCAGCCTCTTTTCCGATGACTGGTTGGAGCCATATCGCCTTCTGCTCTCTATTTGCTCCCCCTTCTCTTCCGGTTCCTCCCTCTGCCATGTCATCCGCCCCGCTCCCCTGGACTCTGCTCTATTTCGCCAAATACCCCCTTTGCGTCCCCTCATCGAAAAGGTAGGGTTTGTGTAATGGTGTGATAACTTTCCTTCCTCAAGTTTAATACTCGGTTTTCTTTTTTTTCCCTTTTCATATTTTAATCATGAGTAAATGTGGGTTTTTTATTTTGTTAGGATGATGATCAGTTTTAAATTCTTATATTAAATTTTTTCAATGTAGCCTGTGCCCCCATTTATGTTTGTGGATGTACTTATGACGATTTATCCACTGAAAGTTAGTTTCAGTATTATGACAAAGGATCAATAGCATGATGATTCCAGATCCTTATTTTAATTCTCTTCTCCCCCTCTACCTGAGGCCCCCTACTTCTTTTTGTTTCTTGTGTGGATTTATTTCTGCATTCGACGCGAATATATTATAAAAAAATAATACCAGAAATTCGTAATCATTATATATTCACTACATTACCCTATGTATTGCCTCCTCCCTCGTACTTCGCCACTGGTGAATAGGGCATACCAAATAATAAAAAAAAAAAAAAAAAAAAAAAAACAAAACAACTTAAATCAAAAAAAATCAAAAACTAAAAAAAAAATAAAAAAAATAACTAAAACAACGAAAAAAAAAAAAATAAACTTCACAAAAAATAGCAGAAATAAAAAAAAACATAAAAAAATCAAAAATACAAAAAAATAAAAAAAAAAAAACAAAACACTAGAAGATATAAAAACCGTGCTTTCACTTTGTTGACTAAACAAAAAAATAAAAACAAAAAAAAATAAAACTAAAGTTCACAATTGGACTTTTACGCCTCCCAATATTATTTTCAATTATTCGACAGAAAAAAAAAACACCTACTAAGTGCACGGTATTCAACCTTCCTATCCCTCCACTCCCAACCCAGTGATCCCACATCACGCGCTACATCAAGGATGCACTGCACTGGACCCAACCCATTCTCGCACACACTACCTTACCTAATGCCTTCAAATCAATTCCTTAGCCTCGGTCATCCTTATGGTGTTATTATTTTACTATTTTTTCTTGTTGTTTATTTTTTTTTTTTGTTTTACTTAAAAAAACAACCGTGTCCAAAGGACAAAAAAAATAAACTAAAAAGCAAGAGGGCGGGGGGGGGTGTGATCAAAGAAATCCACTAGAATAAGGTATGGTTTGGCACTAAAGGAACAAGAAAAGAAAGGCTCTGTCTCACCGAGAGTTCTGATCAATAGTCAGAAACCATCCTCCTCTTTTTCCTAAAGGTTCTCTCTATATCATTTTGGTAGGGTCTATCTTTGTATGTAAAGCAGCTATCAGTAGGAGCAGTCCAGTTGTAGTTTGTCTCGAAGCTCCACTTATAAACAACATTACCCTTAAATTGGAATTCCTTTATACAGAACTAGTAGAATATAAGATTAAAAACGTTCGGAATATCATATTATGTAAAAAAATATCCGCGGTCCAAGAACCTGCGTGGAAAAATCCAAAAAGTCAGCCTGTCTACTGAAAATCGGTTTAAAAACCCTGGGTAGTCTGAATTACAGTCCGTGATTTTGATTCGATGATAAGTATTGCTTTCTGATTTACAAATTGTAAAGTGAAAGTACATACTGACGACCGAACCGTTGTCTCCACTACCCTACTAAACTACCAAGTTACCTCTACCCTCTGGACCTAATTTTACATGGTACTCAAACGAACATTTAAGAGAGTTTTCTGTGACCCTGCCCTTGCGTTGATAATGATATTTGTGAGTGAAATTTATTTGTATTACACCAAGAACCTAATGTATTTCTCGAACTAATTTTTCTGTCACCTCAGTTTGCTCTAATTAGTTGTGTATTTGATATAAGCAATAAGACCGCTGAACAACAAAGATCAATAATTCACCCATCGACTCTATGGTCACAACTCACAAAGGTTTTTTCTTCAAGGGGTAGCTTTGCACTTTTTCTTGGTTGACCATTTCTTTCTAAGCTTATGCATCTTTCCTCTCCTGGTTGAAGCAGTATTCAGGTGCTTGAGTCAATGGACTCTTCAACTGCACAAACTCAAATGTCATCACCTGACTAGCATATTCCTGCAATATGTGTTGTTGAATCACTTTTCAAGATGATTGTGTTTTGTATGAAGTTTTTTTGAAAACTGTGGTAGTGGTTTGTGTTTTATGAGCCCAAGTTTAATGTGGTTTTGACAAAGAAAGTACTTCGAAGGCTTGGGAGGAAAAAAGGTTTTGGAGAAAGGAGTAATTTGAACTGTTGTGCGTTTTAAAGTGTTTTGAGAAGGTTAGACATAAGGAAATGGAATAAGAAGGAATTGTGTCTCCCTAGGGTGAAAGAACCCAAACCTAATCAGGGTTAGTCTGTGGTCTACTCGGTGGCCACAATTCGAGGCGGTTGCCGTGACCGATGACTAGAGCTTATGAATACATGATCCAGCTTTTTTTGACATCTTTGTTATGTTACTTGCAAAACTGCTTTGTTGAGGGTGTAAATATGAGGTGGTTTGGTACTCTACTTATGGTGTTTGTGTTGGGGGACTGCAAGTCCTTTTGTGTACTTGTAGCTTAGGATATTTTAAGTCTGTAAATTGCAACTTACTAAGTTGTTCTTGCTTGGTGTGATCTGTTTCTCTTTCATACTTACTCACTTGATGTTTAGTTAATAACCAATTTAATCCACTACACATGTCATACTCCAAGTTTTGGGGTCTGAAGGAAACCACCTAAGCACCCATATGAATGCAGCAAGCAATAGAAAAACAACCATGGAAAAACATAGGTCAAAAGTCACTTTTGGTCCTTATAATTTGGCACTTCAACCACTTTTGACCCTGTAGTTTCAATTCTGTCAATTTTGCCATTGTAGTTTCGTATTTGTAGCAATTCAAGGATATGTTTGTATTCTTGTCAATTTCTTTAACAATACAAGGAGAAATTTCGTCAACCCCAAAACCCTTAAGTGTAAATGCTAGTATGAAATTCTCCCCATTTCATATTAGGTCTCGAAATTCAACCACTAATCCCAATTTTTGAAGAACCCTAAATCCAAATGACTAATTTCAAGCCCTAATATGAAATTAGGGAAGTTTCATACGAGCTTCTATGCTCATGGATTTTGGGTTGAGGAAATTGCCCTTTGCACCGTCAAAGAAATTGACAGGAATATTAACTTGTCATTGAATTGCTACAAATACGAAACTACATGGTCAAAATTGATGTAATTGAAACTATAGGGTCAAAAGTGGTTGAAGTGCCAAACTACAGGGGCCAAAAGTAACTTTTAGCCAAAAACATAACTCATAGCCAAATGAACAAGCAACCTAAGAAAGGAAGGAGGTGTTGCAGCAAGCACCTGAGTAAGAGCTCTACACATCTTCCGAGAGGTACACAACAACACACGTTTAAGATTGTATGCTACATCCAAAGGGTAAGGGCGGATCACAGAGGGAGAGAGAGATTTTGTAGGGGTTACACATAGAGAGATAAAATTGTGTAGATCTGGGTTATTGAGGCATTTAGCCTCAGATGCGCCAAAGAGAGTTCGTTATAAATTTGAAGTGTGAGTCATTTTGTAAGAAACATAGAGTTTATCTTTCTAGTGTGTAACCTATCACCTACACTTGAATAATAAGAACCCATTCCTCCATTTCATTATAGTACACGATACTGTCGTGTAACAATCCGATTCTTAATTAATTTTTAATTATTAATATACCCTTAGAATAAATCCCTCCTCATAAGGAGCTACTTCCCTACCTTCATCGACAAATTACTTGTCACGCATAAGCCAACGAAACAAGGACTCCAGGATCAATCTCCATTCAATCTGAACAAGCAGGGCCATATTAAAACAAACAGAGTCTTTAAAACCCATGCCTACCGTTAATTTAAAAAAAGAAAAGAAAATAACTGCTTGCTAAATAAGCCCCCAAATCATCAAATTAATTAGCGTTCTGTTTTGGCTATTGATAATTTGATATCGTCACCGCTGAGTCAGACAATGATCCTTGCCTCTATAAGATAAAAACGGATAAGACTTATACGATAAGACCAATTGTTTAATCACCAACAAGAAATAAAAGCAGCTGTCCAATGAAATTTTGCCTGTGATACAATTACCTCCTCACGTGTAATGTTATCATTCACATTCAGATAATCCTTGTACTTTTTGTTTTTGTTGGCATGGCATCCTGATTTTGTTCGAGAATCGAGATCATAGGCAAAAGATCATCTTGTCAAGTGACACATTTACCACTGTTATTATCTCTAACAAGCAGCAACCAGAAGGGTAAACTGGTAAATCAAAACACATGTAACAAATGGTTTGCAAGTTTGAACCGTCCTGAATGCTATGGAAGGATAAGGGTGAGCTAATCTAATCCCATTTGGAACTAATTGGAAATTAAATTTCTGCATTTATTTAGGGAAACCAGTCATATAATATATATATATATACAGAGACTTTGTTTCTTTAGCACTTGCAGAGAGCCCATCTCATTCTGTAAGTTTCTTCTCCCTCTCTGTTTTTGTAGACAATACTCTGAGCCTTGTGTGGTTGATTTTCAACTGCCTTTTGTTTTCGATGAAACTGTTGGATATGATAATTAAGAACAAGTGAGTAGTCTAGGCTTTGGGTACTTTAAAGTTTGAACCTTTCTGCTTTGATGATCAAATATTTTAAGTTTTGGTGGAAACCCATCTTTTTATTATGTGCTGATTTTGATGATGGGTATCCATTATAATTGAATAAATGTTTGCCTCTGTGTTATTATGATTGTGGGTCTACCCCAAATTTCTCATAGAAGTGTGAGTTTATTAATTGATGGGTGGTGATCAGTCGTCCTTCTGAGTTTTATATGACTGAGCTCTCCACAGAGGGCTCACTAAATTTCTGTATGGGGTCTCTAGGTGAGAGAGAGACAGAGAGAGAGAGAGAGGTTTTGTGTGAAACTGATAATGGGTTTTTCCCAGAATACAATTATGATTTGTGTGTATATTCGTAATTATGATAAATGATCAATTGGTTGGTCTGTTTTGTATATTGCAGAGGTATTTGCATGAGACAATGAAAATGAAGGCTGGGAGGATATTGTTGCTTGTTCTTTGTTTGAATGTGGTTACCTTTGGAGTGGTAAAGCGTCTTCCTCTACCTACAATATTTTCTTATATATATACGTATATATTTTTGTTTAAACATTATTTCCACTAGAAATTTTTCTTGTTGTCATCCCTTTTGTCTTCAACGCAGATTGCTGTTCCGCAAACATGTCCTGCATCGGATCTTGAAAGTGGGTGTAGTGATTCTGAGGAATGGAAAGGGGAATATTTCCCTGGAATTCCCAAAATTAAGTATGAGGTAGAAAGACTTATGAAACATTTCTCTTATCTTTATAGACCTTTTTTGTTTAGAATAATTTCCTCCTATACACATGAGATTCATATAAGTTACACATTTTTTTCAGTTAACTTGATTTTGAGGAACGATTACATCGAATTTCTTTATGATTTTTCTTAATAAAAAAAATATCTTTATTGTTTTTGTTTGGCCAAATTTTCATTTTGTTTCTTATTAATTTAAGAAAGTTTTCATTACAAAGCTGTTGCATTTATGAATGCCGAACCTTAGTGGTTATCTTCCACCAAATATACACCATACATATTTTTCGTCTTTCAGGGCCCGTCTAGCAAGAACCCCCTATCCTTCAAATGGTATAATGCGGAAGAGGAAATTCTAGGGAAGAAAATGAAGGTTGGTTCTTCTCTCTAATAAGTTTTGAATTTATCAAGCAGTTAATGGTTTTTGACTGATTTTTTGACAATCATAGGATTGGTTGAGGTTTAGTGTAGCATTTTGGCACACATTCCGTGGAACAGGAGGTGACCCATTTGGTGCACCTACAAAGAATTGGCCATGGGAGGATGGAACTAATTCTGTGGCTATGGCCAAAAGAAGAAGTAAGAGTATTCTCTGTTATTTAAATCTTCTGCATTTGGCATTGAGGAATATATCAACTAAAGAAATATTTATATTTGTGTACCTGAAAATGCAGTGAGAGCCAACTTTGAGTTCATAAACAAGCTTGGAGTCGATAGGTGGTGTTTCCATGACAGGGATATAGCTCCTGATGGAGAAACCTTGGAGGTGAGTCAATTTTTAAGGTTACTTTACTGCTGAAATTTATGACACTGTTTAGAATGTGAGCAAAGAAGGTATGAGATGGGAGATTACAATTTTTTTTTTCATAGAAAGTACAGATGACCCAAAACTGGAAAGTGTTCATTTACCTTGTATGATTGTTACAGGAATCTAACAAAAACTTGGATGAAGTGGTGGCCCTTGCTAAGGAGCTTCAGGTATCAGGAACTGATTATATGAGTCAATTCACATAAATTATAAAGGCAATCCTTTTTCATGCAAATTGGAGTTCTGTTACAAAGGCTTAAAGACATGACAGAAATACTTAAATCTTTGACCGCAATTTAGCCAGGGCTCGTAGGTTGTTTGATGTTCCTTTTCTAGTCACTTTACTTTGCAAATGGATTACGACCAAAAAAAAACCTTTGCAAATGGAGTCAATTGTACTTTACCTCCAAAACCCCTTGGTAGTCAAAATTTTCTATACTTAATTGCTAACCAGGTGAAGTGAAAAATGTAAAATGTCTTAAGTATTCACAAAACCAGCATTCTTATTTTAGCATTTTCATTGTTTTCAACACCTTTGTCTATTCTATAGATGCCAACTTGTTTGTGTACATATGTTTCAAGTATAAGAAGTCATCTCCCTCATTTAAATTCCTTGTTATGTGACTTTAGGGAAGCAAAATTCGACCTTTGTGGGGCACAGCTCAGCTGTTTCTGCATCCTCGCTACATGCATGGTGGTGCTACAAGGTAATCTTTGTATTAAATATTTAATATACTCTGTTCTTGGACTCATTGCATGGACTAATAACTCAACATGCTTTACAGCCCTGAAGTAGGTGTATATGCATATGCTGCTGCTCAAGTTAAGAAAGCCATTGAGGTGGGTGTTGGTGTGTGTAATAACAATTAATAAAGTTAATTGTTTGCATGTATGTAAATTTGTAATGTTGTTATTTATTTGAAATGTCTGTGATGTGTTACATATCCTGCAGGTCACACATTATTTAGGGGGCGAAAATTATGTCTTCTGGGGTGGCCGTGAGGGTTACCAGAGTCTCTTGAATACTGACATGGGACGAGAGCTTGATCATCTGGTGTGTTTTATTTGCAGATATTTTAAACTATGAGCTTCCTTTCATTTATGCATTCATCTTCCGTCTCTTTTAATTAATTTTTGTTTTTTGGCTTGATAAGAATTCAACTTTTCTCGAGTAAACCATCTTTTGGCAACTGTAGTGCAAACCTACCAAGGGATCTGCTTTATTTATGCTACCATATTACTGTGATCTATTCATTGTTTTCATAATGATGCCTTCCTCATTACTTAGCATGAGCTGTTGTTTGTATTTACAGGCACGGTTTCTTGAAGCTGCAGTTGCCTACAAGAAGAAAATTGGATACAATGGTATACTTGTGCTAAATTTATACCAATGCATTATACCAGATAGTTTTATAACTGACTTAGTTTTTCACATTTACTGAGAATTTTATGAATGATTTCTCAACACTCCTTTTGAATTTTTATTTGTTTAATTTTTATTTTTTTTCATGAATTGCTTTGCTTCGGAGAGCTTATATTTTTCTTTCCCTTCGGTGCCATTCAGGGACACTGTTGATTGAACCCAAGCCTCAAGAACCTACCAAACACCAGTATGCTGCTTGCTTGATTACTTAGTAATTTAATATGGTTTACACTCATCTGTTTGTTTACACCTATGAGTTGATCATGTTAGGTATGATTGGGATGCTGCAACATCAGCAAATTTCCTTCGAAAATATGGCCTAATAGGTGAATTTTTCACATACCCTCTATATTCACGAGTCACTTAACTTTGTTACTTTTAGTTTTTGTTTCAGCTCTAGAGTTGGCTGTATGAATGAGATGAATTGTGGAATTTCATACGGTACAATAGGTGTTTTGTATTTGGTTTTTGTACTCCTGTCGGACATGCCATTTTGCACCCTACTCCATTTATTTGAATTATTTATGTAAAAGTTTTGTTTAACAGTGTAGTATCCTTCCTTAAATTGGGACTGGAAGTGCAAACCCATTGAAAGGTATTTTTCAGAAGTAATCCTCAACCTTGGCATCCCTTTTCCTTTTGTAGGAGAATTTAAACTTAACATTGAGTGCAATCATGCCACGCTATCTGGTCACAGGTACATCACAGCTTGTGTCTTACCTCATCTGAAGCAAATATTTACTTCATGTTTCTCCCTAGAGTTTTGTGAACACATGAGAAAATTTGAAAAACTTTGTGTTCTTTGCAGCTGTCACCATGAGCTTGAAACTGCAAGACTCAATGGTTTATTAGGAAATATTGATGCAAACACTGGAGATCCTCAGACTGGTATACCATACTTGTATTATTTTTTTGAATTTATTGGTACTGAACCAATCTAAGAATGAAATTTATAATATGGTCATTTTTTCTTTGTCACAGGATGGGATACAGATCAATTTCTCACAGATATTGCAGAGGCAACTCTGGTTATGCTCACTGTAGTAAAGAATGTATGTCAGAGATGAATCTTTTTCACTTTAATGTTTTAAGTTTTAAGAACTTGTGATCAGTTGGGCATGCAATTTCATGAGCTGAATCTGTGTGTGTGTTCCTTCTTTCCCCCCCTTATCACAGGGAGGAATTGCACCAGGAGGATTCAACTTCGATGCAAAATTGTCAGTTTGTCTTTACATTTGATTTGTCTTTGCATATTGTGATATCTGTTATGCTGGTACCTAAGTGCCCTCTTATATTGTTTTTCTTTTTTACCTCTTTAGACGGAGAGAAAGCACAGACGTTGAGGATTTGTTCATTGCTCATATTAGTGGAATGGATACCATGGCGCGTGGGCTCCGAAATGTTGTGAAGCTCATTGAGGTAGTGTGTGCATCCCTGTGTGTGTGCAGACTCTCCTTTATGTACTTCTCAACGAATCTTATGATTTGTTTCTACTTGCTAATCATGGTATTATATCTCTTCTTTTGTGAATTACAACATTAAGGATGGTTCTCTGGATGAGCTTGTTCGCAAGCGGTATGAGAGTTTCGATACAGAAATTGGCGCACATATAGAGGTAACAATTTTCAAACACTTCGTCTCATTTTTTGGTTTTAAATTGCCTAGATGGCTAATGCACGGTAATGCACCTTGGACAGGCTGGTAAGGGTGATTTTGAGTATCTTGAGAAGAAGGCCATAGAATGGGGTGAACCCAAAGTTCCTTCTGCCAAGCAGGTAATTTGAAATATACATTTTGTTTAAAACAATTCCTTCGATCAACGAAATACAGAACTTTCCTTTACGTATCCCAGTGATTGTTTATTTTTGCCTGAGATACAATGTAACAATAAAGTTCTGGAATCTTTTTCAGGAACTTGCGGAGATGCATTTCCAGTCGGTTTTGTAGACATGCAGCGCAGCGTAGGATAACAAAAATAATATATATTGTAATCATTACCAATAAAGGACACTCTTTTCTATGTTTCCGAAAAACATACTAGTAACCAGTTGATTCAGATCCTTGTAACCGTCTAGAAGTTGCAGATTTTGCTTGCATAGGATGATATAAAATGCTCATGTCCATGGTAGCGTTGACATTGAGCTTTTAAGCTGTGATTTGGTCATTTGCTGTTGAAGTTTCCCCTTTCTATTTCAAGAAATATCTAGTGCATGAAATGGAGCATAGTTTGGCATGTATTCTCTCTGGTCTGGACCAATATGTGCAGTTCGATGATCTTAGCATATGCTTAAACCCTCTTAAAGAAAATCTTGGTGGATTCGGAACATGTCTACTTAAAATCAGTTTAGTCATGACTTGGGGAAGTTGTGATTAGGAATAAAGGAATAGTATGATATGAACTATCAATCCTAACCAATTTAATTCTTGGTTTTTCAGATATTTGATTATGTATAATTTGGAAATCACAAATTTTTTTTTCTCTATTAGTAAATGCAAGTAAAGTTATAATGGAATTAAGTTTATGTCATGTTTACTTATTAGGAATGAGGGAAGATATATTTGAGCGAGGAACTTAGATAGGAGAATCAAGAAATTGGAATTGGATGAACTACTCTAGGAAGTCAGAAATTGGAATATTCTCATTCCGTGTAAGTAAACATTATTAACAAAACACAATTTCTAAGCTTAGAGAATTTAACATAAACAAATAATGATTCTCTATGTAACCCAATGAGCTGCAATTCATGCCGTAGAAAAAGAAAAAACTAATGTAGGATGGGCCCCTTCTTGTTTATGGGTAAAGCGAACACATCTTTGCTTCTCCACCGCTCAGTTGTATTATCCACTTCACTCAAAACTGTATATAAGAACCCCAAAAAGAAAAAAAAGACAAAAAAAAAGGTCCAGCACCAGAAGAAGCAGAGAGAGAACGATGAAGCAGCTCAATCTGGCACTACAAATATGCTTAACGACCTCTCTGATACTACAGCTAGTCACTTGCTCAAACTTAACCCCAACGCCCAACCCATGGCCAGACCAATTCCATGCACTTTTGTTTATGAACTTGAGCACAACAAAGCTGCAGCTCAGTGACCTCTGGTACGACTGGCCTAAGGGCCGAAACGTCAATATATTTCAGAAGCAGCTGGGTGAGGTTTTGTATGACGTAGAGTGGAACAACGGCACGTCGTTTTACTACACCATAGGGGAAAATGGAGCATGTGAGGTTATGGAGTTTGAAGTTGGCATTCCTAGGCCTGATTTTCTTCTTGATGGGGCACACTATCTTGGGACTGAAGTCACAGATGGGTTTCTTTGCAATGTGTGGGAGAAGGTGGATTTTATATGGTATTATGAGGATGTTTACACTAGGAGGCCAGTTCGCTGGGATTTCTATGATGGTACGCATGTGATTCGTCTTAATTACTTGCAATGTTTGTTTACATTTTCCCTTTATTTCCAGGAAATGCTATTAACACTTATGTTGCTAGATTGACAGTCTTATAAGATAACATCACACATCTGACAAGAGAATACTACCTTATTTGTATTTGTTTAGTTTTTTAGATGTATACAGAGAGACTATGAACGCGTATGTAGCTATATTGACCGTATGATAACATAACATTGCACATATCTAGCAAGAGAACATTATTCTTATATGTATTTGTTTTTTTTTCTAATAAATGTAATACAGAGACTAAAAATTTGATAACATATTGCAGGAATATCTAGTCAGGTGATGACATTTGAGGTTGGTGCAGTTTTGCCAGATTCAGTGACTCAAGCACCTGCATACTGCTTCAACCAAGAGAAAGATGCATAAGCTTTAGAAAGTAAATGGTCAACCAAGAGAAAGATGCATATATGCTTCCCCTTGAAGAAAACCTTTTGTGAGTTGTGACCCATAGAGTCGATGGAGTGGATTATTGATCTTTGTTGTTAGCCAGTATTATTAGCTTATTATCAAATACACAGACTAATTGAGCAACTAGGAGCAGAAAAATTATGTCGAAATAATTAGTCTTTGTTCCGAACAAATAAATTTATCAAACTCAACAAGGCAGGCTGCTGTTTGTGTCCCATGTAAAATTAGTCAAGGGTAGGTACTTGGTAGTTAGTAGGTGTGGACACGGTTCGGTCTAGTAATTTTCACTTTACATTGGAATCAGAAGCAATACTACTCAACGGATATGATTCAGTCCGGTTTAAACCGATTTCAGTGCAGTTTTTTAGTTTTCCGGTTTTGGACCGGATTTTTTTAAATATATATTCCAAATTTTATTTTATTTTATTTTATACAAATTCCAATTAAAATTTTATTTGTTGGGCTTGAAAATTTACAAATGACTCAATTTCATACAAAGATAAATGATTGGGCTTAGAAAAGAGAGGTGCTTTGAAGATGGGCTTAGGAAAATATTATTTATGGGATTAGAAATTTAGCATTGGACTTTAAAAAAAAAATGTAAAAATACACACTTGGTCCAGTCTGCTTTTGTAAGGTGTGAAACCGGCACTGTAATCGATTTGAATAGAGCTAGTCCAATTTGTGACTTTTTAGTCAACACGGTTTTTTTATTCTTCTAGTTTTTCCCTTCCGGTACGGCTCGGTGTTCTGGTTTTTTAGTCTCGATGTCCACCCCTAGTAGGATATGGATCTTCTGCTATGATTTCCTTTGTCATAATCTGCTTAACTTTCGTCTTCCACATGCCATCTCATTAAAATTTAATATAAAGAATTTAAACTGGACTCATCATCCTTAAAAATAAAAACCCAATTTACTCATGATTAAATATGAAAAGAAAAAAAAAACCGTTAACTTGTGGAAGGAAAGTTTCACACCTTACAAAACCCTAAATTTTAATGAGGTGGTATGTGGAGAATGAAAGTCAAGGAGATCATGGCAGAGAAAATCAGAGCAGAGGATATGGATCCCCTAGTAATAGGGCTGGGCATATATCATTGAGAAACTAGTCAAATCGGTCTGGTTTTTAAATAATTATTTTGAAAATTTGTTCTCAAACCAAACCAAACCAAATAATTCAATCTTGTTCACAATTTGAATATTGCCAAACGGCGGGTTCGTTCGGCTACTTGGAAATAGTCAAATATTTCAAAAACTAGTCAAAATTATGACATATAGCTGCGCATTAAGCCAACTTACCATTATGGTAATCACTTTTCTGATGATATCTTTGTACAATGAGGGTTTTTATTTTTATTTTTTGGACTAACGACATTTTACTCCATCAAGGTTTAGGTGTCGTATCGAAATGGGACTTCAGGTTTCAATTTCATCAATTTGATACCTAACATTTCAAAATATGACTAATTCACACTTCCCCTTAGATTGACCGTATGGTCAAACATTAAATGCTACTATGGCCAATGGCGGAGCCAATGAAGACCCACAAGGGTCAACTGACCCTTCTAAAGTTCTCTAAATAACTCTGCATTTGTTTATACTTACCCTTTGTTTATAATTCATTCTTAAAATTTGACCCTTCTGACTGAAGTTCCCAGCTGCTCTCTCTCTCTCTCTCTCTCTCTCTCCTCTCTCTCTCTCTCTCTCTCTTTAATAACTTAAGAATTATTAACCCAAAACCACTTTTTTTTTATTTTAAAGATTTCTTTATTATCTCAAATGAAGAAAAATAATGTTTATACAATTCTTTATTATTTGAATCTTGAAATTTGATATTATTACTAAATGACATATATGAGTTATTACTAAAGACTTTGTGTTATTAGATAAATTTATCTTGTTTTGCGATGATTTTATTATTTGAGGTTGACCCTCCTTGATGAATTTTCTGGCTCCGCTCTTGACTATGGCAATTGCGGGACCCATAACAAATCCTAGCATGCCAGTCCAACTAGTCCACGTGAAGGGCATTTTAGGAAAGAAAAAGAAACAATAAAAATAATTTTAAAATAATATTTTTAAAACCAAAAAACAAAAAACAACAAAATTCCTAGCCCTAGTAACCCTATCTCAACCACTTTTTGCAAACCTCCACAAACCCCCCTCCCCCCCAAAACCACCCCAAGCCTAAAATTCACCTAACGAGGGATCAACGACCATCCTTTGCTGGCCTCCAAGCCTCTGATCGAGGACTTCAACCTTACACTCAATGTTAGGAATTGATGCCTCCTCGTAGGATCCAACGGTGCCTAGAAAACCACGATCTTGAAGATCTTGGGAGGCAAGCACATACGATATTCTACTTTAAATTAATCTAAACTATAGGGAGGTGGATTTGAAATTAAGTGTAGAGTGGGGATCACATTTGCTCTAGCCAACTTAGCTAAGTCCATATTTGCTACTCGATGTGCCTCATCTCTCTCTTCTCTTCTTTGTCTCCCTCTCTCTTTTCTCTTTCTCTTCTATTCCATGCTCTCTTTTCACTATCACTCTTTCTCTACCGTCGCCACTTCATATTCTCTTCATTTCTTCTCCTTTCACAAGTATCTCCTTAAATCTCACACCCTTGTCACCTAGCTCTCCCCTAGAAACCTAATCGAATCGAAATTGAACGTCTATTCGGTACACCAATGCCATCAGTTTTATGGTGCAGCAATTTGGTGCCAATTCGGAAAGTCCTCCACCGAAGCTTTCAGTTTGGTGCTCAGTTTGGGCTCAAAACCCAACCCAAACCTAGCTTAGCTCTACTTGGTAGCACATCTATGACAATGGAGATGTAGTTGGTTTTGGTGCGAGCATTGAAAGATAGGAAAGCTATTGGGCTCATGCATGGATGTTGCCATGAACTTTTCTTAGTGAGGGTGACTTCGAAATAAGGTTTGACAAAAAGTAATGCGAAGATGACCATATTTTTCTACCGTTGATCACGTATCTATCAATTTAAACAAGGTCGGCTCTATAAGGAATTTGTAGCTTTAGTGGTTTACAATATTGGATCCTGAGCCTCTATATTAGCAACTATGCATTTACTCGTATTTCTCAAGATCTAAACCATTCTAATAATCTAATGACTCAAGATATAACACATCAGTTTTTAACTTTTGGCACCTATCTATTTAATTAACTCAACATAATTATTAAAAAAATAAAGAAAAAAATTAAAAACCTAGTGTCATCCTACCTACGCTTGTGAGAGAGAGAGAGAGAGAGAGAGAGAGAGAGAAAATAGAGAGAAGGTTGGTTGTGCCTGTGAGGAGGAAAGTGGGTTGCCGTGGGTGGGGTAGGGTAGGGCGGGGCATGTCATGGGTGGCTGCGAATAGGTTTATAGTTATTTATTAATTAATTATTATTATTAATTTTAATTTATTTAGACTTAACGATGTTAAGTTGGAATTAATTATATAGATGGGTCTCAAAATTTAAAAATTGATGTGTCATATCTTGAATCATTAGATTATTATAATGGTTCAAATCGAGCAAAATGCGGTAAATACATAATGCTTAAATGTAGAAGCTCGGGATCCAATAATATTTATTATGTACTCGAAGTCTTAGGGTCGATTATTCCTTTCCTAATATTGCTTGTATAAAAAAAATTGAAAAATAAAAAAAGAGGCCAAGCCTGACGGGAGTTTGAAGAGGGAATCACCTAGTAACCATGTCCTAGAAGGCCCCACAAAAAGTCTCATGGGTTTTCAAATATAGGCATACCAAATAGAGGTGTCAAATGGACCAGGCCAGCCTGAGCACGATACGATAAGTAAGGCTCGACACCTCATGTGCAGTATCTTTGGACGAACTGGGACAAGGAAATTCGGCCAAATGGGACATGCCAGCCTGTTTAAAGCCCATTTATTAAACTATATTTGTTTTAGAGAAAAATAATACTTAATATTATTATATTTATATCTTAAACTCAAGTCTATTTCTTTTCTCTAATAAAATAATGATTTTGTTTATGAAGTTTGAATTTTTTAAACCCGAACAATAATCTAGCTATTTTCTATTTAACATGTACTTCAAATAAAGTTATTGGCTTTTTTTTTTCCAACAAATAATAAATCTTGTTAGTATATACATAATTTAAAAAAAAATTGAAACGATGTCAAAAAAAAGCAATACGTAACTCAAATTTGGCGAGGGCCCATATCGGCCTGTTTAGTGACCCGACACGAGCCCAGGCTGGTCCCATATGGACTAAGGTAGTGGGGTCAGGCCAAGCTTGATGATTTTCATAAATAGACAGGCTTGGCACAGTTCGTTTGATACCTCTATTATCAAATAGATTTCTTTGAGTTTTTGACTCAAATTCTGTTTTTAAGTTTAAAAAGTTGGATTCAAATAGAATACCAAACACGCTCAGGTTGTGTGGGATAATGAGTTCTTCAACTTTTGGATTAATTAAGGTGTTAACTCAATATATCTTTTTATTTTTCCTTTGGAATGAAATTAATCATCAATAAATGCATCTGGAAATTAATTAATTGAAAATTGATTATTTGGTATATGATATCTTATTTGAGACTCAAATTTGGTATAAAATTTGGTATCTTGCAATTATTCTTTTATTTTTAGACTAACCACATTATACCCATTATAGGTTTGGGGCATTATCGAAATGGGCCACAAAATTTCAATTTCATCAATTTATACCCTAACAGCTTAAGATTTGTTCAATTTACACATCTTATCAATTTGATCGTCCAATATTATGTTAAGTTGATGATGTGGCAAGTGAGGAACCCACCTTTGTGTTAATTAAAACACTACCTGAAGCCCTTATCTGCTTAACGAAGGCTGATTCAGTGGGGATGGAACATATAGCTTCAACCCAGCCTTGTTCGCACTACGAGGCCTCTAAGAGCAGTTCCAGCAACAAGGGTTGGGGGGGTGTTTTAGGCCCAAAAATCGTTTCCAACAGCAAGGGATGACCCGAGCAGGAGGTGGGGCCCATGACCTTTTGCAAGGGCAGCACTATTCACATGAATAGTAGCTGCCCTAGTCCTCCCTTGCCATGGCAAAGGACAAACTGGTGGAAGTGCTCTAAAGGATCACCATTTCTCCATTGCCATGGCTATTGGATCGTCCCCTATTCCACCCATAAGAGCTAGGATGCAGTGGATGATGATGATGGTGAGAAGGCTGTCTATACGATTTGCGCAAATTCACATATACAAACATGGTCCATAGCAAACCCCTCCAAGCCTTAACAATTCCACCCAAACCCCTCCAATAACACTAACCCATTAACCAAATTAAGGAATTTTTATTGTTTTTTTATTGGCACATCAGCACGAAGGGGGGTCCCTCACTTGCCACATCATCAATTTAACAAAACATCAGACGGTCAAATTGACAAAATGTGTAAATTGAACAAATCTTAAAGGTTGTTGTTAAATGAACCTAAAATTAACTGACTACACCTTATGATCTAAGTACACCCTAATATTTAAATCAAAATGTAAAATTAACTAAGTACACCTTATTTAATTACCAAAAATACCCATGGTACACCCTATTTTCTTTCACATCGATATCTTCCTCCTTCATCCCATTAGGCACTTTCCAATCATACTAGTAGAGAAGATTTCCAAGTACAAGCTGTAGTGTTGCTATTCCCATGTACTCCCAAGACAAATTCTTCAACCAGCTTCAAATGGTAAAAACTCAAAGTGCTACCCTTTATAATCAATGAATCTGCCATCAAACCTTTATGGGATGAATTCTTCTGGGTCTTTCCAAGACTCAGGGTCTCGTGCAATTGCCTGGCCATTGACAAAGACAAGTGTTTTGGGGTCAATATCATAACCTTGGATTTTGAAATGAGACATGGTTTCTCTTGGAATAATCATTGGAGCTGGAGGATGCAATCTCAGGGTCTCTTTGATTATCATCTTGAGGTATTGAAGCTCATCTGTATCTCGTTCACTGATTTTTCCTTTGTTTCCAATGCATCTTCTAACTTCTTCTTGGGCTTTTTTCATCAATCGGTATCTATTCCACCTAAAAAATAAATTATGTTTCTAGTGCAACTACAATGACATGGGACATGGGACGATCTTCTACTCTGCCATTGTGCCCACGTCATTGTAGTTGCACTAGTATCTATTCCACCCAAAAATAAATTAAGATTCACGAAAGTACCATTAGACTTGTTTGCATCAATGGATTACTAAATAACGATGAAACAAATTGTTGGAGTTAATACTAAGGTTTTTGAAAGTAGGATTTTTCGCTGACGTTTGAATATAGTGAGTAGGATATACTTATTAAAATTACATTTGTTTCACAATTCAATATATCTTTTTTGGTCATTTTATATTAGGGTAAATTAGTAATTTAATAAATAGTTTGAAATTAGAGTGTACTTAATTAATTTTAGAGTTCGTTTAACAACACTTATCTTAAAACGTTAGGATGCATTGATGAAATTGAAACCCCCATAACCCATTTTAATAAAGCTGCCAAACCTATATGGGCTATAATGTGGTTAGGTCATCTCCAGTTATAGGGCTAAATGTAGTCCAGAGCTAAATATTTAGCCCTCCAAAATATTAATTTTTTGAAGAATATTGTAAGGCTAAATTTTTCCATCTCCAGCCATGTAGGGCTATATTTTAGGGTCCTTCATATTTTATTATTTTGAGAAAAACTATGGTACAATATTCATGCATTCCACAACTATGTATTGTTTAATTTAATTAATCTACTATTTAAAGACAATATTCCATGACCAATAATTTTTTAAACAACACTTGAAAAAATTTAAAAAGGATGAGTTTCAATGGTCTGACCTCCAACAGTCATGACCACATTTATAAATTAAAAAAAATTAAAAAAAGTTGGGTTTCAATAGTTTGACCTCCAATGGTTATGACCAATACTTTTTTAAAAAATTTTCTCAAACAACACGAATTAAAAACATTTAAAAAGGCTTTTAAAAATATATTGATGACGTCTGCTCTTTTATTGTTGGTTGTTGGATATGCATTTGCACAAGATGATTCGTGCTCTTGCCCACATTTAATAATTTATTTTCTTTAAAAGTACATGCATGAGACCCACAAAAAATTTGACCTAGGCCAAAACCGGACTAAATGTGGCCTTAGGGCTATATTTGGAATATAACCCATGGCTGGAGATGACCTTAGCCTTTATTTTTGACTTGAAAACCAAAAAGTTCTTATTCCATGATCATCAAACAGTAGAATTCTGCCACGTAAGCCTTCCGGTCCCACTGAAAATTAAGGAGTATGTACTGCGCTTCAAGTACCGGACAAATTTATTTGTCCAAAGTCCAGACCCGCGTTTCTTCCAATTTTCATGTTTCTCAATTTCGATTCGTTTTTCAGAGAAAATTGAAAAGCAAGAAAAGAAAAAAAATTCCTATCTCCACTCCACCACACTTTTTACTGGTTCCTCAAATTCTCAACAATTCTCTTCAGCAGGCCCTCTCTCCTTTTTTCCCAGGTATGCAAATCTCAACTCTCTCCCTCGCTCTCTACAGGATCACACTTTTCACACTCTGCTGGTTTTGCAGGGAGGTACAGGGTTCTGCGTTCGAGATCCGATCTCAGACCCCTCAAAGGCTCAAACCCAGTTGATCTCTGTTTCTCTGTTCCCATTCATGCGCTGAGGGAATTCAAATCGCAACACGAACATGGGCATTTTGTTTACTAAAATGTTCTCTTCCCTGTTTGGGAACAAGGAAGCTCGGATCCTTGTCCTTGGATTGGACAATGCTGGGAAAACTACTATTCTCTGTACGATTTCGATCATTCCGCGCTTACCATATTCATAAATTTTGATTTTTTGGAGTGGTTTGTGTTAATTTGGGGTTACTTGTTGGATTTTCTGCAGATCGGCTCCAGATGGGGGAGGTTGTCTCCACGATCCCAAGTTGGTATTCCTTTTCGTTTCTTTGATTTTGATAGTTTATGGATTTTTAAGTATTTGGTTGCTCCCAAGTTTTGAGAATGATGAAAATTTGAATATTTGACAGTTCTTGTTGATTTACGAAGTCACTCTACCAAGTAAATGGTAGCCTAGAGAGTTTGTGCAGCTTACTATGTTCTTCAGTTTAAAAATTGGAATATTTTGTTGAATCAATTCTTTTACTTGGATGCAGCCATTGGATTTAATGTTGAGACAGTGCAATATAACAACATCAAATTCCAAGTCTGGGATCTCGGTATGGCTATATTCCCTATTCCTTATCTTCAATTGGCACAACATGAAATATGCTGCTTTGCTATTATATTGTATGAGAACAGTGACTTATATTAAGAATATACCTGAAGTCAGAAATTGGATGCACTTTTATTTGATTGATTTTAAAGAGTCAGTATGAATTTTAAGGGGGAACATTCTGTATGAGGTAAAAGACTTGAATAATTATCTAATATCTTAGTAGGTCTTATCTTTATAATTATGATGTAAAATTTGGGTACGTAGTGGATAAGGAATTACCAGGCCAGATTTGAAGCATAGTGTCCAGAAATCCTTCAAATTCTATAGGATCCACTTCTAAATCTGGATCACAGGACTGTTCTTAAGGCCTGCTTGATAACCATTTTGTTTTCTTTTTTCAGTTTTGTGCGGATGCTTCTAATTGTTAATTGAGAGTGATATTGCCACTCCAAAATGCTCACCCCACCCCTATTTTGTAAAAATTATCTACAATTGTATCCTTGCATGAAATTACATAGGAGAACAATATTGAGAAGAAAAAGAACTAAGGTTGCCATGGCAGCACCCCATTCACGGGGTGTTGCCTATGGAGTAGTGCTCACCCTGAGGACTTAATTTGAGGGAGAATGCATTTAATGGCTGGATTCACTTAAAGTAATTATTGATTTCAACATTTGTGCCAAATCCAACCATTAAATGTATTGCCCCTCAAGTTTAAGTCCCCAGCACTTCTAATTTTCCTTTTAATATGTATCCTTGTTGGGTTAGGAAAAGCAGATGCTGGGGGTGAGCATGTTGAGAGGATCCTAAGAACCAGATCCAAATCCAAAGCAGTTGGTTTTACTTTTAACCAATGTGGGGATTTGTGGTCAGGTTTATTCAGTTTGGACTTAGGTTGATCCTATTTCAAAGGATTTGATGATAAGCTGATTTAAACTTGTTAGAATCACATGAAATTAATGTACATAGTTGTGCAGATGGTTTTTATGTGGTGTGCTGGTCGTTCAAAGGGAATTAGGGGTGATAAATACTGCTTGCCAACTGTTTTATTAGTGCACTGGTGGTGTAAAATTTCTAAAATCACTCTGATTAATGGATTTTATTCGCATACTAACGTGAAATAAAAGCTACTACTAGTCTACCTGGGTTACTGGGACAACTTTCAGCTTGAATTGTTGAACGGTTAAGCCTTGAATTAATGAACTGGATTGAAGGATAGCATGAGTTGAACTCAAGCTATTCATAATTAGCTTAGATGCTTTCTTATGCAACCACTATAAAAGGATGGTTTTATCAAAATGTGCAAAACAATGTATTGGTTAGTTATTAAATGAAGTGGGTCTAACTTTGATCACTGCCCCACTCTGCCCCCTCCCTTTTCCCTCTTTCTGGTTACTGCTTGTCCTTACAGAAAACAAACTTATAAGTTGATATGAATGATATAAAGTCGAAAATGTATGCACTTTTGTGATGTAAAAGTTTACTCTCCATATTTATTTATTTATTATGGAATGTGATGGATAGCTTATGAGGATGCAAAAGCTTGACCACTGAATAGAATTATTATCTGGAGGGGTTTATTTATTTAGTTTTAAGGTCTCGCACCTTTTTGTTGTTGTTTAGTTTTCTTACACTACTTTTGTTCCTTCAGAAGTTATTCACGCTTCTTGAATTTATTTTATGTTGTAGAATTTTCTTTTAAGCTACATCGTCTGCCACGGCCATCATCTTTTTGGCACATATATCCTGCCGGATGGTGGAAAATAACTCTTACGGCTTTTATGTAATTTTATGTGATAAGTTTAAAATTTTTGTTTTCAACTGACCTCTTGCTTATGTCATTTCTGTTTTTTCATTCAAAGAGATGGGTCATGATTTTATCTTGTTCTGATGAGTTTTGTACTTTGTGTTGATACAGGTGGACAGACAAGTATCAGGTATTTCTCTCTTTGACCAAATGGTTGTCTAATTTGTGATAATACTAATATTATTTTTCTGTATGTTATTTCCAAGAGAATTATAATTGATAACACCTTGTAATGTTCTGATATACTAAATGAATCTTGATTAGACCACTTTTTTAATAGTAATCTTTACTACAGTTTCAAAGGCAAATATGCACTTGTATTTTACACGAGCAGGATTTATTTTCCGAACTCCCTGTGAACTTTAATTGATTGATTGATTGAAGTTTTACGATACAATATGGTGCTGTGTTGTATGATTACCATTTGCTCTTCCATTTGTTGTGTGGTTTCTCTAGTACATCACTTTGATTGTTCTGTATGCCTGAATTCTTTGTGTAAATATGTGCACATTTTGATGGATTCTGTTAGTTTAAAAGTAAATACATGTTGACATATTGTTTCTCAATCCAAGTTAATCTAATTTAAGAGTTCTTTAATGTCAACCACACATTGTTAGAAACTTCATGCAAAATATGTAATTGTCCTTGTACAATAGGGTTTGACAATGAATAAGAAGGGCATATATTATAATAGCCATTTTCTTTAGCTTAAAAGTGGAGTTATTTACATTCAGAAAGGGGTAGATAATTACTAGGATGGTAGGTTTATATGTAAGTAAACTTTGGTGGGGAAACATCTTGTTTTTAATTTTACTGTTATTAAGAGTTTTTGTAGTCTTTTCATTAAATGGGCATCAAAGAGGGAAATCCCCTTTATTAGCAGTATGCATGATAGCTTAGGGGTTAGGTGTGTTTGTTTTTTTTTTTTTTTTTTTTTTTTTTTTTTCTTTCCGATAAGCAGAGCATACGCGGGATGTAACACATTACGAAAAAGGATTTTTAAATAAACTTCTTGGTATGATGTGCATTTTGAGCATGCTACCATGTGGTACTGAATCTCTATTTGTCAAATTTTGAGGTATAGGTTCTGTTGGGCCACTATGGATTGCTTTTGCATTGTTTCTCCCATAGACTTTTAAGTTAACCACAAGCTCACCAGCTTCTTATATGGTTTCATGCCACAGGCCATATTGGAGATGCTATTTTCCAAATACTCAGGCCATAATCTATGTTGTTGATTCTAGCGACACTGACAGGCTGGTAATAGCGAAAGATGAGTTTCATGCAATATTAGAGGTAACTAGTTTTGGATTACATTTGTATATTTAAAGTAATTATTGGCAAATTTAGTGTGAATTTTGGGTGCTTCAATTATTGGCCTTTTCTGTGCTATGTATTTATCATTGCATTTATATCCTCGTAATTATAGTAATTTCTCTGTGGCTGTATATGTGAAAGATAAGGAAAGCAAATCAAAATAAACAGTATTATTTAGGGGATAGAAACAGACCTACTTGGGGCTTTTGGGCATTTTAATAATGAATTGGCAATGATTGCAATGTGAGAAACTTCTGGTAACATCAAACTCCTTGCCTTGGATGTTGATTCCATAATTGTTCTATCTTTTTCTCTCTCTCACCCTCCCTCCCTTCCTACCCCTCCCTTTTTCTCATCTTGTTTTCTAATAGAATATTCTGTAGGACTAAGGGTGTTGAGTTGGTATTGAAAAATTATACTCACAGTCCCTTGTTAGTTTTATGTTTGAAGTGTTCAGGAACAGTGCTACTGTCTTTCGTGTTCTTCCTTTTCTTTTAATATCAAATTTGTCAAATTTATGATTGGTTCCTCTGTTTTCCCTCCCATTTTGTTTGGCTTTACTTATTGATTGTGTTGTTTGTCTGTAAGCGCATTTGATTAGTCATCTTACTGCTTTTGAATCCTTTGGCAGGAGGAAGAGTTGAAAGGTGCGGTTGTCCTCATTTTTGCTAATAAGCAGGTTAGTACCATTGTCTGTTGGAATTGCGTGGTTCAGACCGAAAAAAAGAAAGAATTGCGTGGTTGGGCAAAAACTTCCCTGTTTAATCATCAGGGAAAAAAAAAATGCATGCACAAGCTGACCACTGTATGAAAGCCTTTGTTAAAGAAAGAACAACCATTTTTAATAATAGTCAAGGGGCAGTGCGTACATCCTATGGCTCTAGGAGTGAAGCTTTTTTCTATTACAGCAAGACTATGTAAGTTCAAATATAGTTCAATAAAATTTTCATTTCTTTGTGATTCTTTTTGTATTTCTTTTGGTTTATGTAGGATCTACCTGGTGCGCTTGATGATGCTGCAATAACTGAGGCTTTAGAGTTGCACAAGATAAAAAACCGTCAGTGGGCTATTTTTAAAACTTCTGCCATAAAAGGGGAAGGTCTATTTGAGGGCTTAGACTGGTATGCATTACTAATCATCAAAATGTCAAAATTTCAGTTGGTAAAAGAATATTTTTTTCCAATTGTTTAATTTCCACTTTAGTTATATATGTTTTATATATTTATGTACTGTACTTTGATCCACAGTTAAAAAAAGTTCCTGCAGTTTTAAATCTAGATAAGACTGATCTATGTGATTTCATATTGCCTTGACTTCTTTATGAAGAGCAAAAATTTGTGCAAATTCTTGTCGGGTTATGTGGTCAATTCAACTCGGTCCATTATTAGCAGGTCCCACAAAAGCATTAGTTGGTAGTTTAGTAGTTAACACGGTGTAGATAACGATTTGAGTAAACCTCGAGTATCATTGATATACATGTAAAAAGTTTCATCGATACTCCCTCTTAGAATCTATGATTGTAAGACATTCCTGGGTCCTGCTTGATGATGTGTTCTGTTTGACTTTTGCTATTTGAACAATTTGCTAGCACTGTCCGGAACATTTAATTTATCACATGATTATATATTTATAGATATATCTGTTTATTCTTTTTGTGTGTAAAGGTACTTTTAAGACTCTGTACAGTTAGTAGTGATGAAAGAGTTGTTAGGTCTTTGTTTTTTACTATTTTTCATTATTTTTAAATATTTTAATTGTTTTCCTTGGTTTCTAAAACCTAGTGGAATGAAATGCTTCTTGTTGTAGGTTGAGTAACACACTCAAGTCTGGAGGAGGCTGATTCATTGGTTTTGGGAAATCTAAAAGCTTATTTCTGCCTAGCCAGGTCAGAATGGGGGGAATGACTTTCTGATCGAAAATTTCATTCAAGAGTGCAGTTATGTCAATTGATCTTCTCTGGTTTTTCTTTTGTTCCGATTTTGGAGTAAACTGCTGATATACATGTAAAAAATTTCATCATTGATATTTATTTGGCTCTTATTTTTGTAAGTTTAGTGTGTTCCTTACTTTTAGCTGCTTATCCTAGTTCTTGTTTTGGGTGGTGGCCTTGGACATGGACGTTGTTTAACAAGTCTGTTGGTTAGCTGAAAATTGAAGAGGCGAACTATCTTGGTTGTCACCTTTATTAATTAGGGCTTTGTCATAGTGCAGACATAAATTACAAGTTGTATAATTAAGTGATTGATATGACATCTTACATTTAAATAATCAATAATACTATTTCTACCACATTTATAAACGGATAATACTTACTTCCTTCCCTGGAAGTAGGAGCTCTTTACTTTCCTGCCAATCACAGTTTGACATGTGTGCGTATATATATATATATATATATATATTTTTTTCCTTTTTTGTGTTTTTAATGAATTATTTTTGCATGTGTCAAACTGTAATTTAGTGGAAGTAAGAATGACTCCTTGGGAAGGAAGGAAGCAGTATCCTAAGCCACATTGATGACCACCTCTCTAATAGAAGTGGGCCTCACTTGAGATTCATATGTCTTGTTCAAGAATATGTTCTTCCTGCGAGATTGACCATTTGGTAATGGTTTATTTATTTTCTTAATGGTTGACATAATTTTCCTTGGAAAAACAAGTAACTGGACAAATAGTCAATCTAGATGACCTTCTGGCAAGTGCCAGTTTTATTGTATTTCCGCTTCACTTTCAATATGGGATCGAGATAGTGTAGTTTTGATTTTTGATTTTTTGATTTTTTATAATATAAAAATGTTTAATGAAGTTATTTGCATGACATAGTTAACTATATTGCAGACCATGTTTGCTTTTAATAAGACTTCCAGTTAAATGAAATTAGGCATAACTCCGATCTCTAATAACAGAACTGAGTTTTTGGTTTTTGTATTTTTGACGAATCGATATTCTAAATTACTCTACTCTAATATACAGAGAGGGGGATCGAACTCGAGTACAAGGGATGGACACCCTCCCTTGGCCGATTGGTCTAACCCACATATACATAGAATTGAGTTTAAAACACAAAAGAGCATTATCCAAAACATCAACTAGATTGTGTTATTCAAAAGTCTCATTCTTGTTATGTTCATTCACACACTAACAGTATATTAGATTTTTGTTTTCTGTGTTTAGAGAATGACATTTCATCTTGCCGTCCTTCGGACTTCGGAAAGGCTTTTTATGAATTTAAAGTTGGAGATTTTATTTCAGTTAAACAAAATTATAATATCAGTTTTTTTAAATGTAACAATCCAAAAAACAATAAAAAAAAAAAAAAAAAAAAAAAAAAAAAATAATATTTGGGAGGGGAGTTTTCTCACATACACATTGCCAAGGAGTTTGAACCTGAGATGAGACTATTGATCTGCAAGTCAATACTTTTTTCCGCTGAAACATACCTCGTTTAGCAATTACATAAGCATAAAAGACTTTTCGAATGTTTGACAGATGCTTTTTCTAAAGTTTTTTTTTAGCTTCTTTACCTTTTAATATTGGACATCTTTTACTTAAACTAATCCACTTCACCTAAACGTGAAACTTTAATTTTTATTTATTTACAAAAGCAGCTTAGTGCTCACCGTAAAAGGGCACAACTTTTACTCCATAGCGCCTCCAAAATCAATAGACCGCCCAGTTGGTGACCCTAGTACATTGAGACAGGAGCCTCCTACAAAACCCTACACAAAATTTACAATTTAACTCACTTTCGAATAATGCAAAAAGAAAAGAAAAGAAAAGAAAAGAATCACAGTGAAACAGTTGCATGGAAAGTGACCAAACTAGATCGAAGTCCCCATCATTTTCAGTTGCTTCATTTATTACTTGGAGAGGTTGAGAAGAATGAAACATATGAGTAAAAGACGTGCATTGTTTTATTTGCATGTATTTATGGCAGCAGTGGACGCTTACACATGCAATGTGTTTCACGGTGAGGAGCTGTTTTTGTCTTATTCTGAGTCGTAGGAAAGACAAGACAGAAAGAGTCCTTTGCTTATATACTGCTACTTCGATTCACATCATACAGCAAGCTTATGGTAATATATTTTATAAATATACATATGTATATATACAAAGAGCTTTGTTGATGAATTTCTCAGATAAGAACACTTTTTGTGGGGCCTATTCACATTGTATTTTCATAATTCGAATAGTCTATTTTCTAGTTATTCCTTTAAAGATCAATCCTACAAAAAATTACTTGAATCCAAAATTATTTAACCACTCAATCGATGTTTGATTTAGTTGTCCTGAGCCACAGGAATTGTTGATTTTGTTGATCACAATTAGATATCTTAATGTTGCTACTTCGATTAACATCATATATACATGTCAAGCTTATGGTAATATACTATACAGAGATATATATATATATATATATATGTGAAGATTCTCCAATAAGTATTTTATATTAAGAATTGATTACCTATTTCTAATTTCTACCGTTGGATTGTATGTATGTTGCATATTAAATCTACCAACACATCTAATGAATGCAATCTAATAGCCAAGATTAGAAATATGTAACCAATTCTTAACTCAAATACTTACCGGAGAATCTCAATTCAGACTTTCATGAGTGATTTAATCGTGTTTGTCTCATCGGTCTGTATTGTTAGATTAATTATTTGAAAAACCAGGGTACTTAATTAGCCTTTTTATTGCTTTTGTTTTTGCAGTGGAGGGCTATGTGCTTTCTGAGTTCTAGTCTCGATATTACAAGGGAAATTTATTACACAGGAACCAAAGAGGTACAGCTAACCATGGGGGATAGAAAGAGCCTAATCCCGTTTGCTAGCCAAACCCTAATCCCACTTGAGTCAGATCTCGTGGGTTTATTTTTACAAAAGGGGATTCGTATTTTATTTATTTATAGATAGTCTCGACATTACAAGGGAAATTTATTACATACAAAATAAAGAGGTACAACCAACCATGGGGATATAAAGAGCCTAAGCCCGTTTGGAAGCCAAACGCATGGGTTATTCATCAAGTTTAAAAAACAAAGGATGCTGCTGACTTGAGGGAATCCAAGATTTTCAGATCTGAAGCTGATCGTTCTTGCAGAATTTTAATGCCCACATACCTGCCCATGGCACAAAAATGGAGATCTAGAGTATGAGGCATAGAGTTCATTAATTACAAACAAGCCATTCAACCAAATAATTATTGAACTAAAAAAACACAAGCCATTCAACCAAATAATTATTGAGAATTTGTAGTGGCTGCAAGTAAGTGTATTTAACATACCTCCCTAACATCAGATAGAAGCCCTGAGGGTGGCTCGCTGGTGTGTAAGGGAATGTTGAGCCATCAACAACGCGTAATGCGTTGATCCCTGTAACACGGAAATCACCATCAAGCACTTTTCCAACAAGACATCCACCGTGGTAGTGCCAATATGAGGCTACTGATTCTCGGCAAAATGTTTCGAAGGCTGCATCATCTGTTTGGTCCTTTGGCAAAGGGATTCCCAAAATATTAAAGCCTTCTATGCCCGGCAAATCTTCAACTTTATATGGTTTTAATGCATCTGTGCTCAAGAGTTCACCAATCTTCTTCATGCCGCTAACACAATGAGAAAGATCTGTCGGATTTGAATAGTAATTGAATTTGACATTTGGACTGACTCTCACATTAGAGGATGTCAGCGTGAGAGAACCATAAGACAAAGGTCCTGCCACTTTGTTAGCAAAGTGAGCAAAAGTCGAATTTGGCAGGGGATAAGATGTACTAGGGAAAAAACCGAAGGGTGGAGTTGTAAATGGCAAGCTCGAGAAAGAACATTGGTAGAAATCGTTTGAAATGCCTAGAACAGTTACAATTGTGGGTTCAATTGGATTTGGCGGCAAAATGTTAATGAAATTACGAGGATTGTCATGCAGAAACTGTCCGACGTAAGGATGGGAAAGAACAACTGGAATTTTTAGAGATGATAGGTAAGACTCTGGCCCAACACCGCTAAGTAGTAGAAGTTGAGGGGTCCCAATTGTCCCTGCACTCACGATAACTTCTCCCTTACTGCGTACAAATGCTTGGTGAGGCGTTCCGTTAGAATCCCTATATATGACTCCTGTAGCTGTCAAACCTACATTACAGAAAAGCTTATAATCATTATCAAACAAATCCAAGGAAAATAATGAAATTTTATTCGTACTTCCAGACCTTGGTTCCTGCTAGTGTTTTAAAATGATAAAATACTAATTTTGGAGTGCATGATGCAACATACCTGCTGCATTGGAGAAGATGATCTTCTCTACTGAGGCATGAACTCCAACTCGCAAGTTGTTAGAGTTTCCTTTATTAAGTAGTTCATCAGCTGCATGTCTCGTTCCCTTGTTGTCAAAAGTTGAGCCGGTAATTCTAGTTCCTGCTTCATGATCTAAACTAAATCCATGGTTTGGATGAACACCAGCCTCCAAGAAGGCAGTTTTTGTAACAGATTGCCAAGATTGAGAATTTGGCTTGTACACAATAGTGTCTTCAACCCACTCATATGTCTGATTAACCAAATCCATGTCCCAATCAACTCCTGATGCACTATAGATTGAGGTGTTAGCTCTGGCGTAGACACCGGCATTGATCATGCTTGTGCCACCGAGCACCCTGCCCCGTACATTATCAATACCATCTTCGGACACGAACCTTTCGACGGGTGTCTTTCCATCATCTTCTTGCTGGAGATTATATACAAACCCATCTGCAGTCAAGACGTTGGGATATGCTGTCGGAAGACTGCCCCTTTCGAGAACGAGCACCTTGTATTTTTCTGATAAAGTTGCTGCCAATGGACACCCTGATGTTCCTCCTCCAACTATAACGTAGTCATATGATCCTTCCAACTCTAGATCAGTGGCGTCGTATGCAAAGCTCAGGTAGCTAAAATCTGCAAAATCTCAAGAGACGAAGAGTTTTTAAAAGTATATAGCACATGCATCTACGCAGGCGTCTATATCTGCTTGTTTCTTACACTTTTTTCCGTTTTCTTTTTATATTGCCTTTTTTGTGTTTTGAATTACGGATGAAGTGATTTACCATGATCAGAAGTCGTGGCAAGCGAGTGGACCTCAGAATATTGAAGTTGGAGGACGAAAAGGTGCAACACCAACAGTATAGCTGACATTGTTGATTTCTCCATGTTTTTGATAACTCAAAACACCTTCACACTTTCGTAGAAGCTCTCCCTTCTCGGGAATTTATAGAGAATAAGACTTTACGTTCTAGGGCTTTTTGATGTTTGAGATGAAAGCACGTGATTCTATTCAGAAAGCATTATCACATGAATGCATTAACTTGTCATATAGTGTTGTCGTACACTAATCACACGATTTCATCATGGAGGTCGAACATAGGGATTTTTAGTGTTGGTAATGAAAGCACAAAATGAGACCCTTCAGAAATTTGATTTATTCTCTCCATTGAGTTTAATGGGTGTTCCAATTTATGTGTAAATTACCAAAAGAAAAATGTTGTAATATCCATATATATGATGTTTGATCGCTTTGGTTACTTTGGCATGTATTGTGAGTTTGAATTTTTATATATATTTTATGAGATGACCCTCCACACATGAAATCCTGACTCCGCCACTGGTCGTCACCACGTATTACAATTTGGATGGATTAAGAACACTAACACACTGACACGCCACTTAATAGTTGCCCACAATTTTCCTACACAATATACTCTGTTTGTTCATGTTCATTAGTGGACATTATCTGTAAACTGAGCTCACTATCACATACTCCAAGTTCAGCCTCACACACACAGCTGCGAGGACCAGCGGTGATAAGACTTGTGAGAGAAATTCACACAGAGCTCTACAGCATTTAAGACAACGCTGTGAATATAGCTGTGAGAGCAATTCACACTCCAGCACATATACAATGCCAAAGTTTTGAGAGCAATCAGCACCACAGCGATGAGGATAAGGGCAAACAACTCGTGAAAGAATAGATTCCCAACTGATAGAATTTGTATTCTTTCATTCTCTTCTTGTATAAGTTGAATATCAAAGTTTTGTCTGATCGTTTGTAAAGCGAGCCCTTCATCAAATATTATAATGAAAGTTTTGAATAAGAATCCTTCTTTCCATTTTGAGGGATACCTTTCATACAACCAACGGATCCTTGGGATTACATTTTAGGAAGTATCTTAAATTACCTTCAATAGAAAAATTACTACAAATAGATTAGCTTTGTTCTGCCATAACATCAAATATTAAATTAAAGTTTGAATACAAATCCTTCCTTACATTTTGAGATCTTTGCAAGAAACCTTGAATACAAACCACTTTAGACCAGTTCAGGCACGAATCTTTTATAAGATCACGTAGTTATTCGTGTCTCTCATGTTTGTGTTGTGGATAGTATTAGCTACTTCAGTGCTATCTTTGTACACTCTTATGGTGCTTATTATTTTTTAATAAAGCATCTCTTCTAAAAAAAGGGTTAGATTATGCCACTTCATCAATTTAACAAAAGACCAAACGGTCAAATTGACGGAATTGTAAATTAGTTGAATATTAAAACGTTGGGGCATAAATTGAGAAAATTGAAATCTCGTGGGGGTAAAATTCTGTTAACCTTTTTGTCTTTTCTTTTAGGGAAGGTGTCAAGGGGTTCCATTGCACCCACGAGGGCTTTCCAAGGCCAAAGCAAAGCCTTTGATTAATTATTGTTTCACCCCAAGAACGACCATTCAGTCTTAGTTCACCTTTGGAATTTAAAATTTTCTCACTTTAACCCCTAGAATCTCTAAAATTTGTTCAAATTTTCTCACTTTAACCCCTAGAATCTCTAAAATTTGTTCAAATTTTCTCACTTCACCATTTCCATATATATATTTGTCCATAAAACCGTTAAATTTGGTGACTTGGCATGTGCATTTTAGTAATTTTAGCTATTAGAAAGTTTAAAATCCAAATTAAACATACAAAATAGATTTTAAATATTTTACACTTTTTTTAGGGTTAATTAACTACACAAACACATCACCCCAAACCCATCCCTCTCCCACTCCCAATCAAGGTCTAAAATATCGATAGTCCAAAAGCATAGAAGTTTCGATGGAACTACCGAGATATTATCGATATCGACAAAAATTGAATAAAAACCACGGAAATGTAAGAAAAACTTGAAATTTTTTATTGAAACTTTGAAGGATGCTTTTGTAGTCAATTATCTATTAATTTATCACAAAAAATTGAAAGGAAATACATTGCATGATGGGTTTAACTGATTTAAGTTGATTATATAGTGAGTTGACAAACACTGCGAGTGTAGAAAATATGTAGTAAATAATGAAAGAAGATTAAACATACCATAATCATTTATATATAATGATTTACTACAGTATTTTACACTTTATACATTGCATGGTAAGATACATGTGTGACTTAGTACTACATAGAGTTTCCCTTTGCGTATTATCACAAAACATAAACAACATAGTGGTTAAGGCGTTGGAGGAGTGAAATGACATCGAATCCCCTTTGCTTGTGTGCTTTGTGTTTTTTTTTTTTCAAATTTCCCATTACATCGATATTTTCAAAATTATAGCAATATTTTGACAAAATATTGTGTCACGCCTCGGACCGGGGGGTCAGTGGAAACCTCGCTCCCAATGCGTGAAAAAGTAAAATAAAATAAAAAGAAGCTGAAACATGAGTTTAAAATAAATTTATCTTATAAAAATAGATCCAAAATCTTACAACTTTAAAATAAATAAATAAAGCTCTATCACTCTCATCTAATTCAGCCTCAACTAGTTTAGTTCTTGTCTTGCCAACTAATTCATTTGAAAAATTAAACAAGGTGAGGGATAAACAACCACCGCTCAGTGAATAGATTATGTAATATGTCAGTCAAGCAATGTCGTTTTACACACTTTAGAAAGTATTATGAAAAGATACACCAATCTAGATCATATCACATCATCCCTTCATATCTCGGTATCCTTCATAGCATGTAACCAACCACGTGACCCTTATTGGCCTCACTGCCCTATGTCTCCGTGTGGTACATCTATCCCTCGGATACCCCAACATTGAAGTTCTCATGTTCCATGAATAATATATACTTCACAAATATTCCAATCAATATATATATATATATACATATAAATATATATAGTGTGAAAGATTGCTCCAAATTAGACATGCTTGACTTGAAATAGAGAGATATTTGTAAATAGAACAAATCCATGATAATTCATGGTTTTCATATTTTATCACAAAATAAGAACTTTTAGAACACATTACATAAACCACTCACCTCGATAATAAGAACCCTTAAAATAAATTGGCAAGACAACCCATTTACCTATCTCGTCCAATATCAAATTTCCTTACATCTCTCTTTAGTCATTTCTAACAAATATCATATTGCATGCAGGTTATCTCTAAATATAGTACTAAACAACTTGTAAATGCAAGCTCTCTATTTATACTAGAATAAAGGCGGCAACTATCAGTCTATCATTGGTTGATATATGTTTGGAGGTTGAGGATAAGTGCTAACATTTGGTATTAGGATAATATTTTGATGAAGTAAAGCCAGCTAGCCACTTGGATAGCAAGGCAACAATCTTATATGTTTACACGTCCCTTAAGCAACCAAGGAAATAGTGCCACCTCCAGCTTAATTATGTTATCCACCTCATGCTTCTTATATACATATTTAATATAATAAAATACATATAATTATTAAAATGGTAAAACAACTATGTATATATAATAAATTTAAATATATAACTAAATAGGCAGCAAAATATTTATTCTTCATATATTTTTTTAAAATACGGGTCTTCACATATTGTTGAAGTGTGTGAAATTATCGACATCGATATTTTCCAATATTATTGATATGTATACGATATGTGTAGGGATATGTTTCAAAATATCTGTGATCCGAAAAAACAATAATATCTTCTATATTTCGTCGATATTATCGATATTTTAAATTATGCTCCCAATCATCGTTAGCCACCATCACCCAAATCCAGTAGCCCCCACCCATACCTAATAATACGATTAACAAAAAAGATGCATACCCAAATCAAACAGCCGAAAGAAAATACGCTATACATCACAAAATCAAACAAAATCACATGAAAATCATCCAATTTGCAAAACCTATATTAAAAACTAAGGGAACACAACACCCCAATGAAGAACCTCACAAATTGAGCTATAAAAAAATGGAAATAAAATAGACCCATATGTTCATCATCATCTATGTTTTTTTTTTTTTTTTTTTTTCTGACCAGACGTATAAAAATTGTTATTTATTTTATTAATATTGTTATCATCTGTGTCTGTGTATTGCTGGAGTTTTTTAGCCTGGGTTGGGAGGGATGAGGGTGATCTAGAGTGGGGGAGGGATGGGTCTGTTTAGTTAACCCTAAAAAAAGTTTAAAATATTTAAAATCTATTTTTTATATTTAATTTGGATTTAAAACTTTTAAATAGGTAACTAACATTAGTAAAATGTTCATGCCATGTCAACACACTTAACGGTTTTATATATGGAAACAGACGGAATTGATAAACTGAGAAAATTGTAGCAATTTTTAGAGATTTTAGGAGTTAAGTGAGAAATTTTCAGTTATAGGGGTTAAAGTGAGATTGAGCGCCCATTCATAGGGCTAAAACAATAATTAAACCTCTTTCTTTAAAAAGAAATGGTGCCAAGTAGTTCTAAGTAGAGATCATTATTTGGCCCGCGGTCTGAATTAGGTAGCCTGAGGCCCGATGAGACAAAGCTCAACCTGACTCAAAAATTAAAAAAGCCCGTAAAGTCCCTGCCCAAGCCCAAAATTTTTCTAAGGCAGCAAAGAAGTGTTCAACGCTCAAAAGCAATATACGTGCCAAGAGGTTCCAAGGCACCCATGGATGGTTTCCATGGGTGCAAATAATGGTTTTTGAAAACGCTCGGCTTTGGTTGAAAGTTTATTGTTGGCTTGGGATGACCCACTGCATGTTTAAGGAGTGGGTGATTGGCTTGGCTTTGAAAAAAAATTATAGAACATCGACGGATGGTATATAAGCTTTAGGGCATCATTTCCTTTGAAACAGGTTTTGCAACGGCAAGTTCTAGGAAATGATATTCTTATTATATTTATTTTTTAGATAATCACGACATTACAAGGAAAACTTATTACATATGACATAAAGAGATACACCCTAGCCATGACGGATGGAAAGAGACTAAGCCCGTTTGCCCGCCGAACCCTAATCCCAATTGAGACAGAACTCATGGGTTCATTAATTAAGTCTAAAAAGTAAAGGAAAATGATAACTTACGTAAATCCAAGATTTCAGGTTTATCAATCAAATTTAAAAAGCAAAGGATGATGTTGACTTAGGTAAATCCAAGATATTCTCTTGGAATCCTAAATTATGAATAGCATCCTCTGAAGCTGATCTTTCTTGCAGAATTTGAATGCCCATATACCTGCGACAAAGCACAAAAATTGCAAGGGATGAAAATGAGCAATATGGAACAGAGTTAATAAAAAACAAGTCATTAACCCAAATAAATTAGTGAGAGTTTCTAGTTTTAGCAAGTAAGTCTGTACACATACCTGCCTAACATCAGATAGAAGCCCTGAGGGTGGCTCGCAGGTGTGGAAGGGAATGTGGAGCCATCAACAACGCGCAATGCATTGATCCCTGTAACACGGAAATCATCATCGAGCACCTTGCCAACAAGGCATCCACCATGGTAATGCCAATATGAGGCTACTGAATCTCGGCAAAATGTTTCGAAGGCTGCATCATCTGTTTGGTTTTCTGGCAAAGGTATTCCTAAAATATTAAAACCGTCTATACCGGGTAAATCTTCAACTTTATATGGTTCCAATGCGTCTGTACTTAAGACCTCACCAAGCTTCTTCATGCCGCTAACACAATGAGAAAGGTCTGTCGAATTCGAATAGTAGTTGAATTTCACATTTGGACCGACTCTCACATTAGAGGATGAATTCAGCGTGACAGTACCATGAGATAAAGGTCCTGGAACTTTGTTTACAATGTGAGCGAAAGTCTGATTTGGCAGGGGATAAGATGTAGTAGGGAAAAAACTAAAGGGTGGAGTATCAAATGGCAAGCTCGAGAGAGAACATTGGTAGAAATCACTTGTAATGCCTAGAACAGTTACAGTTGAAGCTTCTATTGGATTTGGGGGCAAAATGTTAATGAAATTACGAGGATTGTCGTATATATACTGCCCGACGTATGGATGGGAAGCAACAACTGAAATGTTGAGAGATGTTAGGTAAGCCTCTGGGCCAACACCACTAAGTAGTAGAAGTTGAGGGGACCCAATTGGTCCTGCACTCAATATAACTTCTCCCTCACCACGTACGAATGCCTGATGAGTCGTTCCATTCGAATCAGTATATATTACTCCTATAGCTGTCACACCTGCATTAATGAATAACTTCATATTAATGATTTAAATAATACATATTAATTTAGGAGTGCAGAATGACAAACTAACACAGAAAGAAACATACCTGATGTGTTGGAAGAGAAGATGATCTTCTCAACTGCTGCTTGAACTGCAACTCGCAAGTTGTTTGGGTCTCCCTTATTAAGAAGTTCATCAGATGCATGTCTGGTTCCGTTATTGTCAAACGTTGAGCCCGTGAGTCGTGTTCCTGCTAGGTGATCCACACTAAATCCATTGTTTGGAAGAATGCCGGCCTCTAAGTATGCAGTTCCTATAACAGTTTGCCATGTTTGTGAATCTGGCTCGAACACAATAGTGTCTTCAACCCACTCATATGTCTGATTAACCAAATTCATGTCCCATTCAATTCCTGTCTGATTAAAGAATGAGGTGTTAGCTCTGGCGTAGACACCGGCATTGATCATGCTTGTGCCACCGAGCACCCTGCCCCGTACGTTATCAATACCATCTTCCGACACGAACCTTTCGACTGGTGTCTTTCCATCATCTTCTTGCTGGAGATTATATACAAACCCATCTGATATCAAGAGGTTTGGATATTCTGTAGGAAGAGTGCCCCTTTCTAGAACAAGCACTGAGTAGTTTGCTGATAAAGTTGCTGCCAATGGACATCCTGCTGTTCCTCCGCCAACTATAATGTAGTCATATGATCCTTCCAATTCTGGATCCGTGGCGTCGTACACAAAGCTCAGGTAACTAAAATCTGGAAAATGTCAAGACACGAAGAGATTTTAAAAGTATAGCACATGCATCTACGTAAGCGAAAAAAATGAATAACAGAAAAGTCTTTCCATCATCTTCTTGCTGTGCATCTACGTACACAAAGCTTGTTTCTTACACACTTTTTTCTGTTTTCTTTTTCATTTGCCTTTTTTTCCTTTCTTTTTGTGAATTAGGGAGGAAGTAGTTTACCATGAGAAGAAGTATTGGCAAGCGACTGAACCTCTGAATATTGAAGATGAAGGACAAAAAGATGCAACACCAATAGTATAGCTGACATTGATTTCACCATGTTTCTGAAATTTCGGAACACTTCGCACTTTGATGAAGGCACCCTTCTGTGTAATTTATAGAGGGTAAGGCTAAGTAAGTTGACTTAAAATAATGATTTCAACAATCACATGATAAAATGATGACAAAATAATGCACATGGAGGCATATGTTTCTGAAATATGAAGATTTTCCCGAGTACCTAGGGATTTTGTTGTGTCGAAATGAATGCATTATTTTTCATGTGTTATCTCATTTAAGTCACCCGATTTCAATAATACACATATAATAAAAATAAATATTCGAAGTGAGTACATTAATTATATAAAATAATATTTTAAAGTAGATATAATAAGATTTAGATAAATAAATAAATAAAATACTTTAACAACATATTCGGGGGTTGTACTTGTGCTATCGAGCTTGACACCTGTATTACACATGCAGGAAGCTCCAAATGACAAACACATCTCTATTTCCGTGCAAAGGAGGAAAATTGTTTTTACAATATATTTGCAATGTCTTAGCTCCATATAGAAATAATATATGTACCACTAGAGCAACTCCAGCGGTATGACGACACCTCGGGCTGGGGAAAAAAAAGAAGCGAAAATCCGTCTCCAGCGAGGAGCCCAAGCCCTAGCTGGGAGTGGGTAACACGAAGACGGGTTGGCCTGAAGGCCAGTTTCGCCCGAGCTCGAGCTCGAGGGTTGATGACGTCAGGCGCGACGTCATTGCGCGGTTTAAAAAATTTAAATCAGCGTGCGCTAACGTCAGCTCTACGCAAGCTCTAATGGGTAGAAGACAGGTGTCACACCCCCAGCGCTCCGATCTGCTTCTCCTCCTCCAATCCAACGGCTGACATTTTTTTGGCAATAAAATTATAGAAAAAAATCGAAATTTTTTTTAAAAATACTAAAAAATTCTGATTATTTTTATTTTTATTTATATAAATACCTATCAATACCCTTCACTTTCAACACCAATCCTCATACATTTTATTCTACTTCTAGTATCATTCACTCTTTACTCAACATTTTCCTCTCTTTCACCTTGTATTTTTATTTCTTATCTTTATGACTTTTTCTATCGAAACCGGAGGGGCGTAGAGCACCATGGAAGATGTTTCCTTGTCTGAGGCTTGGCTCCAAGTTTTTCATTGTCCCATGTCAGGCAATGAGATGAAATTTTTTCATATGTGGAAAAAAATTCATGCCGAATTTTGTGAAAAAATTCCGGGGTCTACTTGTACGAAAATGACATTGTCTAGTAGGTGGAAAATTCTCAATAAAGAGTTGGAAAAATGGAGAGATGTCTTGGCAAAAGCGATGGACAACTATAGAAGCGGGGAAAATCGTAGTAACGAGGTAAGTATTTTGTAATTTTCGTTTTATTAAGTTTAATGTCCTAATATATATATTTTGTTAATATTTATTGCATTTTCAATATTTTTTTAATATTTCTTGCATTTTAAATATTTCCTTAATATTTCTTGCATTTTCAATATTTTGTTAATATTTTTTGCATTTCCAATTGTTTCTTAATATTTCTTGCACTTCCAATTTATTTATAAGGTTAATTGCATTTCCAATTTTTTATTTTTGTTGCATTTCCATTTTGTTTTTTAAATAGATGATTCAAGCACAGATGTGGTTTGGTGCAACTGGGCAAGGGAAAAAAAGTTTCAACCATCATGAATGTTGGGAGGTGGTGAAAAATGCAAATGTTTTAGAAATATTCCCAAGGGTTCCGCCGTTATGTTAAACGAGACGCCACTCCGTGATTAAATGACATCAGATTCACCTATCGATTCCCCTATGAGTCAAGACTCACCCATCGAAAAGGAGCCAAGGCCCATTGGCCGAAAGGCGGCGAAGGCAAAGAAAGCGGGTAATTCGAGCAATAATACATAAAATTTTTTGGAGAAAATTGCAAGGCAGAACCAAACCATAATTTAAATGGAGCAGAAAAACCAAGAGAACGAGATGGCAATTCAAGCCGAGTATGCACAAGAAAGGGAGTAGTTGCGCAAAAAAGAGATATACAAGACGGATCGGGAAACCATGACGATGGATACAAGCCATATGTCCCCTAAAACAAAACAATTTTGGAAGCTAGAATGAAGGGATGTTATGAGAAGAAGACTTTTCCAGGATGATGGGCCTAGCAACACAGATTGGTTAAATGATCAAAACCATTAAATTAGTTGGCATACCTTTTATGTATTTGTATTTTTCATGTTTTCTATTAAAGTTGTTGTAATTCATGTATTTTATTTTAGTAGTAGTAATTCTTAATGACTTGTATTGGATTTCTTTATTTAATAAACAAAGCATTCAATAAAATACCTTTTTATTCAACATATTCCATACGTCAAACAAAACATAATTAAAATAAAATAAAAAACTACAAACAAGGCACAATAATAATAACAAACCACAACTAAACCATAATAAATAAAAAACAACACAACCAAACCATAACTAAATAAAACATAACCAAAGCATCTATGCTCCGTCATTCATCTTCATTGCCTTTCACCGCCCATAGATGCTCCATCAAGTCAAGTTGACTCCTTTCATGAATATACGAAGATTACATCTCTGTATATCGATCTATTATTCGGGTCATGAAACGACCATCCTTCACTAATGGTTCCGGCTCAAATGGTTATCCACTTGGCCCCATGGGCCTTTCATAAATTCGTGTCAAGGCCGTGTTCATGGGATCCAGTTCGTAGACCTCTACAGCATCATAATCGTACTCATCCTCCACAATCATATTCTATAGGATGATGCAAGTCATCATAATGCTTCTGAGGATCTCCTCATCAAACATACTGGCTGCACCTCGAATAATCAACCACCGAGCTTGAAGGATGCCAAAACACATTTTGACATCTTTCCTGTATCCTTCTTGATAGGTAGCAAATAATTTTTGCTTCTGGGATCGGGGATTCGGAATGGATTTGACAAATGTGGTCCACCTCAGGTAGATGCCGTCAGCTAGATAATACCTCGTATGGTAGACTATATTGTTGACTTGATAGGTGATATTGGGGCCTTGGCCTCTTAAAACATCGTTGAAGACCGGGGATTGACCCAGCACGTTGAGGTCATTTTGGGATCCGGCAACTCCGAAGAAGGCATGCCAAACCCATGTGTCGAAGCCAGCAACGGCTTCAAAGATGATACTTTTTTGGCATTTCCTATTTTTGTAATCACCTTGCGAAACAGTTGGGCAATTCTTCCATTGCCAGTGCATGCAATCAATGCTACCAATCATTCCTGAAAATCCTCGAGCTTTGGCTTTTTGTAGAAGCCGTTGGAGGTTCCTGAGAGTAGGTCTGGAGTGTATAGAGTTTCAACTGCATCACAAAATCTTACCAAAGCCTTCAACGTAGGGGACTTCCCCATCTTAGCAATCTCATCAACCTAATCCGCATATGCTTTATACGCCAACATTCGTATAACAGCTATAAGCTTTTGCTCCGGAAGAAGTCCCAAAACCCCAGCAGCATCACACTTTTGAACAAAGTATGCATCATAATTGCAAATATCATGCATGACTTTATTGAACAAATGGGGTTGCATTCTAAATCTCATTCGAAAATCAACATCAGAGTACAAAGAAGTTGGGATAAAATAATCTTCGAAAAGATTCTTACCCCGATAATGCCTATATCTGTCCACATTCTGGCGACGGCCGACTTGTGAACCACGGCGGCGACCTTGGTTCTCTTCATCTTGCAAAGCCACTGCTATGACAACTTGTTCATCGACTTCTCTCTGCAACATATTTATTTCATCTGCTCTACGGTTTCTCTCATTTGTTTCTCTCTCTTTCCTCTCCAAGCATCTCCTAAATTCTTCTATTGAGAATGAATGGAGTATGAATTCTAAACTCTGAGAAATGGAAATATAGAAAGATGTGGTGTGAGAGGTATGAGCTGAGCCTATGGTTTTATAGAAGATTTTGGGAAGATAGAGATGCCACGTGGCTTGATTTGATTGGATGAAAATCTTATCTGAAATTTGAACACAAAAATCTTATCCGGAAATTTTATCCGATTATGAATAGTCTTGACACGTAGGAACCCGGAAATCTTATCCGAAAATGTTATCCAAATTAATTATTGAAGTAAAAAAATTTGTGAAAAAAAAAAGAATAGTAATTGCCCTTTGCCATGACAACGAGAGGAAACACACAATACTATTTGCAAGGGCAACCACTATTCACGTGAATAGTGCCTGCCCTAGTTCCCCCATTGTCATGGCAAATGACAAATGGGTGGAGTTGCTTTTATTCTGTTAAGCTTAATTACTATATTACACTTTGAAATGGGTGTTCGGTCTCACTTGACTTATCGAAATTGAAAATTTCTCATTTAACCTTAGAGTCTTTAAAAATTGCTTAAATTTTCTCACTTTACCACTTCCGTTAATTTTCATCAACAAAATCGTTAAATGTGTTGACGTGGAATGTACATTTTAGTAATTTTAACTATTAAAAAATTATTAATCCAAATTAAATATAAAAAACATATTAATTTTTTATAAAAAATTTAGGGTTAACAAACCCCATTTTCCCTTTCTTTGCTTCCCATCAAATCACCAGCCCCCACTTCCATCTTCCACTCTTTCCTTCTTGGTCACCCTCATCCCCAAAGCACTCAGCACACCCCCCTGAAACTCTCTAGTTCCTCTCCCTATCTCTCTCTATCTTTGATTCGCTAATCTCCCTTCGATTTCACTAGTCGATGGTCGGTGGTGGTTCGATGGGTAATAGGTTGGTTAGGGTTGAGGATGGTGGCTCGATTTGGTATGGGTGGAGTTACTAGTGGGTTCGATTGGATGGTGGTGGTCTAAATTGGTATGGGTGGGGTTGTTTGTAGGTTCAATTGGATGATGGTAGTTGGATTTAGCGCGGGTGATGTGGATGGTGGTGGTGTTGATAGTGTGGACAGGGTTGATTGGGTAGAGGTGACAATGAGGTTTGTTACTGCTTCTTATGGTGGTTGTGGTCTAACTAGGTGGTGGATTTGATGGTGGAAGTTGTGGCTAGTTTGACTGTGACTAGGGGGTGTTTGATTAATATTGCACCCTCAGTCTTGAAACCACATAATCAAACTTAAAATAAAAATAAATAAATAAATAAATAACCCTCAAAATGTTTTTAAAAAATTTTATAAATATTTTTTATATTTAACTTGGATTTTAAATTTTTTAATAAATACTAGCCCCTCACGCATGTGCCAATCGGTTTTATTTTTTATTTTTTATTTTATTTATAGAATTAAGAAAAGATAATATAGGTAGTTATGTTCCATAAAAGTAGGACCTATTATCTGATTTTGTTTATAATTTTAATTTTTTTAATATGAAAAAATGTGAATTTATCATATTATCCTCAATTAATTAATAATTTCAATTCTTAATTTTTGAATAAACCAAGGGCATTTTCTAGTATTTTGAATGTTTCACCATTCTCTGCCTTTTGTTTTATATATATAGATTCCCAAAAACGGAGAAAAAAACCCATGTCGTTCACCTATATTATAACACCTGTGTAAGATGTACCACGTGACCATACTACCGTAGTATTATATAATTTCTCGTGTGTGAGGCCAACCTTGTTACATGTTATGTGGTCAAATGATATGAACCCACAAAAGATGCTCCTTAACCTTATTTTAGACTTAATTGAAATAATGTAATATGTACTATGAATTAATAAATTTTTTATTTTTTTTACACATGTTCTGAATTAAATTAATTGTTTTCATTGTTGTTTAAAAATAATAATAATAATAATAAAAGAAGGCCCAACTTGACCTACCTAGTTGCAAGAAAGCAAAACTGGACTTAAATTATGAGAGCTGATTTTCCCATTCTCCTTTTGTCCACTTAAGTTACGCTCCCTTTTGTTTTTCTGTTTTAAAAAAAAATTAAATAATTTTTTTTCTTTTTGGTTCTTTCTACCTCTATCCTGCATTAATTTCTTTCTTCTTGCTCCGAGTCTGCAACTTCCAGAAAAAAATTTGGTTGAAATTTTTTCGAAAATTCATAACTTTCTCTCTAGTTGTTGGATTCATGAACCGTCTTTGCCTATAGGATTGTGAGATTGAGCCTAAAAATATAAGGTGAATTTTAAGAGCTGTTGTTGAGATTCTAGAATTTCTCCAATTTGGGGTTTTTGAGATATTATTGTGCAATTCAATGCTTTGTTGTGGTATTGGAGTTATTTTTGGGCATTCGAAGCTTACTTAAGGATTGAAAATCATTTGAGAGCAATTGAAATGCAATTTAATTCAAGGTAAGGGTAGAATAGGAAAGAGAAACTATCACTACCACATTTTACACTTTGCGCGATGAAAAGAATATCTTCGCGCAAAATACATTGTAGTTGCACAAATTTCAGCGTGACAGAAACTTCGTTGAGCAGAATCCGTCGCGCAAAGATTGTGAAGAAAGACTTTGCGCGATGAAATTTTTTTATTGGTCGCGCAAAGAGACTTTGCGCGTCGAAAATTTTTTAAACAAAATTAAAAAAAAATTTCCCGCGTCCCATTTTTGGTACTAGCCCAAATTTTTAGAGTTTTGCGCGACGAAATATTTTGGTTTTTGACTTTTTGTTTTATTATTTCTTTAATATTAATTTAATTATATTAATTATTTCAAATTTTTACTTTTTAAATTTAATTTAATTGTATGATTTTTTTTCGTTACTTTAATTTAAATTGATATTAATTAAATTGTAATAATTTTTTCAAAATTTTACTTTTTAAATTTAATTTAATTGTATGATATTTTTTAATTACTTTAATTTAAATTGACATATTCAAAATAAAATTACATATGAAAAATAGTGATCAAATTATCCAATAAATATATATATAATATCCAAAATGTACACATAAATTAACAAAGTACAATAATAAAATCCTAATACAAGCGTATTGTGGTGGTAGTGGCGGAGGATATGTTTTGCGTGACGAAAAATTGGTTCGTAGCACGATATTTATAAAAATAATTGCTATGAATAGTAAAAATAAAATTATTTTATTTTACGATTTAAAATATAAATAAGGTTAAAGCTACTTAATAAATGTATATACTATTCAATTTCTTAATTGTTATATGTACAAAATAAATAAATTTAAAGCCACTTAATAAGTAAATAAATATATATATATACACACACCATTCAACGATCCAACCGTCAGACTTGTTTGTATATACTTCAAGATCATATACCCCAAAAATCGCAAAAAACCAAACATTCAGAGACCTAGTAACAGGACAAAAAATTTCAACGGTTATAAATGAAAAATCACGATTTAACGGTTATTTTAACTCCGATTTTGATGATTTTTTACAGCTACACTCCTTGACCCTATATGAATACAATGAACTAATTCGATCATCAATTTAAAATATTTACACTAGTGGATACCACAAAATCTTATGTTATATTTAACAAAAGTATAAATAAACTCTTAATTGTTAGTGAATATATTGTTTTGATGGCATACGCATTCTACGAAACTAGTTTCAACGATCCAACCGTCAAACTTGTTTGTTGATACTTTGAGATCATATACGCCAAAAATCGGAAAAAATAAACATTCAAAGATCAAGTAACAGGACAAAACTTTACGACGGTTATAAATGAAAAATCACGATTTAACGGTTATTTTAACTCCGATTTTGATGATTTTTTACAGCTACACTCCTTGACCCTATATGAATACAATGAACTAATTCGATCGTCAATTTAAAATATTTATACTAGTGGATACCACAAAATCTTATGTTATATTTAACGAAAGTATAAATAAACTCTTAATTGTTAGTGAATATATTATTTTGATGGCATACGCATTCTACGAAACTATTTTCAACGATCCAACCGTCAAACTTGTTTGTTTATACTTCGAGATCATATACACCAAAAATCGGAAAAAATAAACATTCAGAGATCAAGTAATGTGACAAAACTTTTCGACGGTTATAAATGAAAAATCAAGATTTAACTGTTATTTTAACTCCGATTTTGATGATTTTACGGCTACACTATTTGACCCTATATGAATACAATGAACTAATTCGATCGTCAATTCAAAAAATATATTTTCTAACAAAAAGATTTTAAAAAAGAATTTATTTTATTTTATTTATTTTTATAAGGACTTTGTGCGATGGAGTTTATTGTTTTGTTACGCAAAGTGACTTTGCGCGACGAATTGTCTTTCGTCGAGCAAAGTCGCTTTGCGCGATGAATTGTTTTTCATCGCACAAAGTGCTTTGCGTGACGAATTGTTTTTCATCGAGCAAAGTGACTTTGCGCGACGATGTATTGTCGTCGCGCAAAAGTTTGTCGCTCAAAGTGATTTTGCACAACGAAAAATAATTCGTCGCGCAAGGTTTGTAGACAATAATTTTTGTGTTTCGTCGCGCAAGGTGACTTTGAGCGAAGAATAATTTTTCGTCGCGCAAGGGTGATTTTTTACTAGTGTATAAAAAAAGGACAAAATTGATTAAAAAATAAAAAGGAGTGTAAATGGACAAAAGAGGAGTGGGTAAATCAGCTCCCTAAATTATTCCAGAAACAATTTGCAGAAACATGTTTCAATGTTGCGATAGCAGAGTAGCATGCTATTATATTCTCGAGCAATATCATTGTCACGCCTAGGACCTGGGGGTCGGTGGAAATCCTGTGTCTGTTGGGTGAGAAAAATAAAAAAGATAAAGAAATATAAAGAGTAGCCGAAACATGGGTTTAAAATTAATTTCTCTTATACTATAGCTCCAAAGTCTTACAAGTGTACAATAAATAAATAAAGCTCTATTACTCTCATCTAATTAAGCCTCAACTGGTTTAGTCCTTGTCTTGCTCACTAACTCATCTGAAAAATTAAACAAGGTGAGGGATGAGCAACCACTACTCAGTGAGTAGAATATTATGTAATATGCCAGTCAAGTAATGCCGTTTTACACACTCTATAAAATATTATGAAAAGATACACCAATCCAGATCATATCACATCCCTTCATATCTCGGTTATCCTTCATAGCATGTAACCAACCACAGGATCCCTATTAGCCTCACTGCCCTATGTCCTAGTATGGTACATCTATCCCTCTGATACCCCAACATTGAAGTTCTCATATTCCATTAATAATACATACTTCATAAATATTCCAATCAATATATATATATATATATAGTGTGAAAGATTGCAGCAAATTAGACATGCTTGACTTGAAATAGAGAGATATTTGTAAATAGAACAAATCCACGATAATTCATGGTTTTCATATTTGATCACAAAATAAGAACTTTTAGAACACATTACATAAACCACTCACCTTGATAATGAGAACCCATAAAATAAATTGACAAGACAACCTATCTACCTATCTCCATGTACTACCATGCAAGCCAAGTTCCTAGAGTTTCATCCCCTCTCTCTCTCTCTCTCTCTCTCTCTCTCTCTCTCTCTCTCTCTCTCTCTCTCTCTCTCTCTCTCTCTCTCTCTCTCTCTCTCTCTCTCTCTCTCTCTCTAAAAGAACTATCACTTTGTATGGAGTGCATGCAATCTCTAAGTTGTTTTAGTATTGCACTATTTCACAAGACTAACTAATATGTGTATTTCAAAAGAACCATCGAAGAGGTCTATTTATACTACAAAGAGGCTGGTGATATGCTTGACTCCAAGATTACCCAATTTTCCCTTGATGCTAACAGCTCATGCTTTAAATAAAGGCTTAGTCATCTAGGTAGACACTTGTGAAGAAACTAGGGTGGTGCATATAGGTAAGATTTGATGTAAATACGACCTTAAGTAATAAAGCTTGTACGTGTCCCCCTTACAAATCCAATTATATAACAAACACATAAATATTATTATAATAGTATTGCTCTTAATAATTATTATAAAAGTAACAACTATATATACATACTATGTGGCAAGGTAACTACATATATACAATTATAACCAAAATATACATATATAATGAATTAAACATAATTTCACTTATAAACCTAAATAGATAGCAAAATATTTAATTTCCCAAAATATTAATATATATATATATATATAATTTTAAAATACAGGGCTTCACAATCAAAATGCTTAATTATTGTGAAAGCAATTAACGCTTGTTATTACCAAAAATATATAATAAAAAAATGCCTGCGTAGAGTTGGAAATACAGTGGCTTCATAAGACAAAGACTAGGGGCATTTCGATCAAGTTATTAATCAACTGATAAGGGAAATTTCTTGCATTTTGAACGCGCTATTGTCTTTGATCATAACCGACATTTAACAAAAAAAAAAAAAAAAAAAAAAAAAAAAAAAACAGGTCTTGCGAGGACAAGTTGTACACAATAATAACTAGGACATCACAAAGGAAAATTTATTAAACATGAAATAAAGAGGTACACCAAGCCATGACTGATAGAAAGAGCCTAAGTCTAATCCCACTTGAGTCAGAACTCATGGGTTTATCAACTAAGTATCAAAAGCAAAGGATAATGTTGATTCAAGCGACTCCAAGATTTTGGGTTAGAATGTTGACTTATGGAAGAGCCTCCTCTGAAGCTAATCTTTCTTGCAGAATTTTAGAGCCCACGTACCTGCCCAAAGTACAAAATTGAAAGTGATGAAAAAGAGCAGAATGGAGTAGAATTAATATTGCAAACCAGACATTCAAGCCAAATATATTATTGACAAGTTCTAGTGGTTGCAAGTAAGTGTGTATAACATACCTCCCTAACATCAGATAGAAGCCCTGAGGATGGCTCGCTGGTGTGGAAGGAAATGTGGAGCCATCAACAACACGTAATGCGTTGATCCCTGTAACACGGAAATCATCATCAAGCACCTCCCCGACAAGGCATCCACCGTGGTAATGCCAATATGACGCTACTGCCTCTTGGCAAAATGTTTCGAAGGCTGCATCATCTGTCTGGTTCTCTGGCAAAGGTATTCCCAAAATATCAAAACCATCTATGCCCGGCAAATCTTCCACTTTATATGGTTTTAATGCGTCTGAGCTCAAGAATTCACCAATCTTCTTCATGCCGCTAACACAATTTGCAAGGTCCGTTGAATTCGAAAAGTAGTTGAATGTGACGTTTGGAGCGACTCTGACGTCAGAGGTTGATTGCAGCGTGACAGTACCATGAGATAATGGTCCCGGAACTTTGTTAACAATGTGGGCGAAAGTCGTATTTGGCAGGGGATAAGTTGGAATAGGAAAAAAACTAAAGGGTGCAATAGAAAATGGCAAGCTTGATAGAGAACATTGGTAGAAGTCGCTTGTAATGCCTAGAACGGTCACAGTTGAGGGTTCTATTGGATTTGGGGGCAAAATGTTAATGAAATTACGAGGATTGTCATATATATACTGCCCGACGTATGGATGGGAAGCAACAACTGAAATGTTGAGAGATGTTAGGTAAGACTCCGGGCCAACACCACTAAGTAGTAGAAGTTGAGGGGACCCAATTGGCCCTGCACTCAATATAACTTCTCCCTCACCACGTACAAATGCCTGATGAGTCGTTCCGTTCGAATCAGTATATATAACTCCTATAGCTGTCACACCTGTATTAGATATATAAGAGCATATCATTATTATCAAACAACTCGGAAGAAAATAGGAAACATTATTTGCACATTCAGTATTTGATATGACTATCCTGCTGGTAATGTTTCAAAATAATAAAACGTTAACTTTGGAAGCATACCTGATGAATTGGAAGAGAAGATGATCTTCTCTACTGCGGCATGAACTGCAACTCGCAAGTTGTTTGGATCTCCTTTATTAAGCAGTTCATCAGATGCATGTCTGGTTCCGTTATTGTCGAAAGTTGAGCCGGTGAGTCTAGTTCCTTCAATGTGATCCAAACTAAATCCATTGTCTGGAAGAATACCAATCTCCAAGAATGCAGTTCTTGTAAGATTTTGCCAAAATTGGAAATCCGGCTTGAACACAATAGTGTCTTCAACCCAGTCATATGTCTTATTAACCAGATCCATGTCCCATTCAATCCCTGTTTGATTAAAGAACGAGGTGTTAGCTCTTACGTAGACCCCGGCATTGATCATGCTCGTGCCACCGAGGACCCTCCCTCTTACATTGTCAATACCATCTCCAGACACGAACCTTTCGACTGGTGTCTGTCCATCATCTTCTTGCTGCAGATTATATATAAACCCACCTGAAGTCAACAGGTTTGGATATTCTGTAGGAAGAGTGCCCCGTTCCAGAACAAGCACCGAGTAGTTTGCTGACAAAGTTGCTGCCAATGGACACCCTGCTGTTCCCCCACCAACAATAATGTAGTCGTATGTTCCTTCCAACTCTGTGTCAATGGCATCGTAAACAAATTCCAAGTAGCTAAAATCTGCAAAATGAGAAGAGAGGAAGAGTTGTTAAAACTTTATCACATGCATCTACGTAAAAGTTTCTGTTATATTTGCCTTTTTTGTTTTCTTTTTATGAATCACGGGCGAAGTAGTTTACCATGAGCAGAGGTATTGGCAAGCGAATGAACCTCTGAATATTGAAGATGAAGAACAAAAAGGTGCAGCACCAATACTAGTATAGCTGACATTGTTGATTTCATCATGTTTCTGAATATTCAAAACACTTCCACACTTTCATGAAGGCTCTCCCATCCCATCTATGGAATTTATAGAGGTAAGACTTAGTAATTTTAGTTATAACAAATAATGGTTTCAACAATCATATGTTTAAATGATGATAAAATAATGATCAATTATGGAGGCAATAAAGAAAATTACGCACGTAGGGATTATTTTTTTGTCTTGAAGTCAAATCTCGCGATCTTATTCAAATTGCATTATTCAATAATCCGTAGGCTAATTTTATTATGTAGTGTTATCACGTGAAACATTAGTTTGTCATAACACTCAAATCATACGTGAAACATTCAAATCATACGATTGCAAGAATATGTAGTGGGCCCGATTATAGATAACGTAAGATAATTCTACCAAAACACGAGTCTAGGATTTTTGTTTTGTCTTAAGCCTAAGGGTTTATTAGTGTTTGAAATGAAAGCACAAAAATATGACCAAACGTTACAATGTATTGTTATAAATCCATTACAAAAATATGACCAAACGTTACAAAAATATGACCAAACGTTACGTTACTTGAGGATTCTTTTCTCTAAATAAGTTCTCTAATGGTTTCTTTATTTATTAATAAAATGTTGTGTTAGAATGAGTATATTTATTAAAAGCCCTTCATTTTGAAGGAAGTTGATGTTTCACTGCAAAACTAATTGACAATGGAGAAAGTAGCCCAACACTAGGGACAAATCCACGATATTAAATTGGAATAGGCTGGATTTACATTACAAACAAACTCGACGGCACAAGTAAATTACATTTATAACAAGAAATGATACACCTAGTAAGGGGGAGACTATGAGGCAAGAAGAGTTAACACCAAACACTTATTTATGATTTAAAAAAAACAAAACAAAATCCTAGTAACTAAGTGAAGATTACCTCAACAAACAAAAAGAGAGGAAAATTTTGCTATATGTTTCTGACGTGCTTGCTTGCTCAAGTGTGCTTTTGAGTTGTACAATAGGTATTGGGTGACCTTGTTTCAAATTTGGGATGGACTGTGGCTATTTGACAACATTTTTTATATTTATTTTTTTTTGTACAGAAGACTACATGATATTTAATAATGGAAAAGAATTTCGTACGCTTGGCACCGTTGTGTACCAAAAAAAACCCAAAATAATTTCGTACGGTTTGTATACAGCCCTCAACATGCATATGTCCCTGCCAATACCTTCTAAGCTTTTGTAAGGTTTTCTAATTTTTCAATATGAAACATTTTTATCTTCACATTGTCACAAATCGAAGTATATGCCCTCCGTCCAACAAATTAGTACATGAAAAACTGAAAATTATTTAGCTTTAATATGTAAGAGTTTCGAATATGTATGTAATTTTCACACAAATATTTATATTTTGGGCCCTAAATTTTATAATTCTAGCTCCAACCTATTAGAAATTCACAATCCAGTAAAAGGTCAAAGCTGCGAGAGCAATGAGTCGTGGAAGAATATATTCCCAACGGATAGAATTCGTATTCTTTCGTTTTCTTATTGCATGGGTTGAATATAAATATCGAATTTTGTCTCATTGTATGTAAAGCGAGCCATTCATATCAAATATTTGGGACTACTCTCAATAAAAACAATACTAGAGACAGACAACTTCTTTTTGAAACACAACAGTACGAATGAAAACAATATTTCTCACATATGTTTCGTGTTTTTGAGGTCTGTTTTCATACGTGTCATGGTGTATGAACACGTATTTTTTTGTGGATTTATAAAGTCACAAAGACATTCTTGACCAAGAAACAAATGGGACCACTTAATTTTATTTTATGGTAGAAGGCATGAGTTTAGTCAAGTTTGTTAAAACGGATGTGCTCTCCACTCTACACCCTAGTTCGAATTCTCCTGCTCGTAGTATGTAAAATTAAAATGTACGTACTCTTGGACGTGTGTACGTTCATATACCATAAATTTGGCTTATACCCTTCAAATTCAATTTGCCATACCTAAAACCCTTCACTTTTTGTTCCTATAAATAATACCCAATTTGTATAAGTAAAAACCCATGACTAGGATCCAACTCAGCAAGTTACCTAATTAAGCATAAAATATGATTTATTGTACTTTTCAGATTCCAAAAATACCCCCAACTAAGCCATTATTGCATTTTGTATATTAATGTAGGAATCAATATGGAAACAGTTTTTAATTGGATTGTATATAATGACAGATGTTGAATTTGGAAAGATCTCCAAATGGTTGTAATGGATGAAAGAATTAATTTTGAAACATTTTAAAAAAAATTTAACAATAAATTCAAATTTGGGTAATCGGTTTGTTTAATAAAATGTTTATGTTATTTTCTTTTTATGAATTATACATGACTAATAATCCACTTTATAATTGTTTATGAATAAAACTGTACATACTAATTATGTTGAAAAAATAATGTACCTATTACTTGTTTGTTTTATGAAAAATATAATTTACCTAGTATGAAAAGTGTACATAATTATCTATTCCAATATACCTACATTATACGACATCCAATATACCTACATTAATTTTAATGTACTTACAATTAGGATTTAGGTATTATATGTCATCCAATGTACCTACCATTTGAATAATATACCTACTACGAATAAAGTACCTATTATTTATCTAATTAATGTACCTATTTTTTTTAATAAATAATATAGCCTTTTTTCTCTGAATAAAGTACCTATTATTTGTTTTATTAAAAGCAATTTTTTAAATGAACCTATTTTTCTCTCCAAATAACTTACCTATTTTTTTCCTCTAATAATGTACCTATTTTTCCTCTCCAAATAATGTACCTATACACATTTACAGGTATATTGTAAAATAACCTACCTGTGGGTAAATAATGTACCTATATTTTATATAAATTATTGTGTACCTATTTTTAATTATGAAAAATATACGCAATTACAAAGTAACTGTTTTTTTTTTTTTTTTGGTAAATAATATACCTATATTTTGTATGTATATATTTATATTATATTTTTCATAGGTACATTATTGGATATGTAATTTACAGATTTTTTTTTTGTTTGCAATTTTAGGGGGCGAGATGTGAGAGGGAATGACAACTAAAAGAAATGGGGTGATTGATATGCTATTAATAGGGAGTATATTAATTACAATTATGGCAGTTAATGAAATGCTTGAAATAAAATTATAAATAAAATATGAAGTTTAGTGGCAACGATGTAAAAACATAGAAATACTACGACCTCTTATATCCTACTGGTCATTTAAATTTGAAATTGGGTTTTACACATAGATTTATAGAGTGATGGGTATATGTCTAGGAAATAGAAAATGTAGGGATCTATATTGGATAAGCCCTTTTTTTTTGTTAGAGAAAATGTTTTATTCAAAATCACAGTAGATGATACAACAAGCAAATAACATAAACCTGTACCTGTACGCAAACAAAATAATCTCCACAAGGGGAATAAAAAATGGAGACAAAAACAAAGTAATTACTGAAACACAAAAATAGCACACACCATATTTACATTGAAAGATATTGAACTCCAAGTAGTAACCCTGCGTGGCCTTCGACAGTAGGACTGAGAAGCAATGTATAAATTAACTCTGCCCATATGGGAGAGACTAGGGAGAATAATGCGGTGGTGTATTACTTACAGAGATAAACTAAAGACCAAGATATATATTTTCAGAAAAACAGAATAAACTGTAAACGAGTAAATTGGTGATGATCGATGTGTTGGTCCTTCAATTTTTTGTATTTTATATCAGTTTTAAATATAACGGGTTGTCTTGGTTGATGCATTTTCTGGATTTTGGCGATTTACCACATCTCATGAAGCAATATGTTTTCGTGAACTGTGAGGCCAGCTTATTTTACCAAGGTTTTGCAATTTACAAATAGGCTTAACTGGTGATTTGCCTTATGAACTTGTACCAAAGTTTTGTTTTAACCCATTTCCTTTTTTTAGAAAATTAAGGACCCAAACTAATTTTTTTCGCCAATTTATCCCCCGACGTCAAAATCTGCCACTTTTGATCCATTATGCCGTCAAGTTGGTGTTTTGGTGAAGACGCAAAATGACAAAAATAACCTCCAACTGAGGATACATTGGGAACACGTGTACACGTGTCTAGCAAGTATCGTGAGAGTTGCTTTAGAACAAATGTGAATATCATTCCTCGATAAGATAATTTTGGGAATATTAGTTGGTGCATTTAGTAAAATGTATTTTTAGAGAAATGCTCTTATTTAAAAATACACAAAAGTTATTTTAGAAGCTCTTTATAAAATTTGAACTCAAATAATATTTTCTAGTTTTGGGAACTATAGTTATTTTTTAAATCAATATGATTGTTGGTCCATCTCTATAAAAAAAATATATATAAAAAAAACTAGTTAGCATTAATTAAAAGTTATACTATGCATAAAACAAAGCAGTATTAATTATAGGAAGTCATCATGAATCATTTCTCTCTCCTCAGAATTAGGAGCTCCTAGAACTCTCCATATTTTAGGAGGTGTATAGAGAGCATGATTGGAGTTGTATTTTTCTAATTCCTCCTTAAAATTTATCGAAAGAGGTGATTTAAAGAGCCCATTATAAATCCTCTGAGTTTAACATTTTTGCCAAATCCAACAATTAAATGTGCTCAGTTGATGACGTCCCCATAAGTTTTTGTTGGGTTTAGGAAAAGATGGTGCTGGTGGAGTGAGCATTTCGAGAGGATTGATTGTTTTTGGAGATGTTTAGTTCATATGAATTAAAAATGTGTACCCTTTTATCCTGTTATTAAGAAAAGTCTATTTTCGTTGGATTTTGTTATAACGTGCTTGTTGGATAACGTGCTTGTTGGATTTTGTTATCAAGAAAAGTCTATTTTCGTTGGATTTCGTTGGATTTTGTTGCTATATAAATTATAACATATCTTCAAATGTGTCTAACGTGCTTGTTGGATTGCCTTCTGGCTCTAGTATACTTTGTGATGTCAAAGTTTGCCCTCCATTATTTTTGGCTGATGGAGAGGTTTATTAATTTAAATTAGGTTTAAAGTCATCAGTCACCTTAATTTAATTGTTCATTTTTCAGTGCTTACATCATATGGATCAAGAAGTCTAAGGTTTTCTATTATACAACTTCATGTCTCTGTATATGTGTAGACATTAAAATTTTGGTGATTAATAATTCCAAGTTTGATTTTTTGAATAATCGAAGGTTATTCGTCCAAGTTGTCGGTTTCATATAAAGTACCCGTGGCACTTGACTCATTAAGATAAAGCTAGGCACCAATGATGACGCATATGTCAGCATCTATGAGTTCTATAAACAAATCAAATCATATGTTAAAATTGACCAAAAAAAAATCATATGTTAAAAGGAATAAATTATTCTTAATTTGTCATTTTCCTAAATCATGAGCTAATTTCCTCAAATTAAAAATTTTGATTTGTTTAAGAGCTAAATTAAATCAATTGACTCAAATTAAATTAAATCATAAATAAATTCAACAAATCAAGGGATTCAGATTGGTGATTCCAAACCATGACTCAATACCTTACCTACAAACATTTCGAAAAATTAGAAAGCTCCCTAGCCCAATAATTCATCAATCTCATAGAGAATCACCAAGCACTACAATACGTTTCTTTCACAGCTAAAGCCAAAGAGTATCTACCACATGACACCACTCGTTATCTTGACCTACTTGAGATCAAGCCGTGACAGCCCTTAATACCAAATCTCAAGTTCCTATTCAAGATAAAATGCTTACCACCCTTGAAATCATATGGGAGATCAAATCAAAGGATTTTTCTTTTGTAAAGAATATCCATAGAGATTGTAACCCTAAATTCATTCAATACAAATATTATTTTGTACACAAGTTCTTGTCTCATTTGTCACATGACATTTGTGTTTACAATATGCTTTTCAAATCAAATTGTTCAATCAAGTTTTCCTTTTTTCTTAATCATTTTGTATTTTCTTTTGCGTTATGTAGGGTCTTCCTGGTGAGCTTTGATGATGCTACACTAACTGAGGCTTTAGAGTTGCACATAGAAGGGGAAGGTCTATTTGAGGGCTTAGACTGGTATGCATTACTAATCAGCATGGGATCACACTCTCAATACGCCTCCTCATGTGTGACTTCATTTAATTTTAAAATGTGGACAACATGATAGGTTTAGGATTCTTAGAATTGGCTTTCCTTGTCAAATGTACACTTTCATGTAATTCCTCTTAACTTAATTTAAATAGTGTAATATGTACTATGAATTAATAATTTTTTTTAAAACACATGTTATGAATTAAATTAGTTTTTTAATTGTTGTCTAAAACTTTGTAACAAAAAGATTTGAAAGACTTAGAAAAAAGGAAAAAAGAAAAAAAAAAGACCTGGCCTGACTTTCCTAGCTGCAAGAAAGCATAACTGGGCCTAAATTATTCCAAAAACAATTTGTAGAAGAGTGTTGTTAAACAAACCTTAAAATTAAACGCGTACACCCTACTACCAAAGTATTTATTAAATTACTAATTTATTCTAATATAAAATGACCAAAAAGGATATATTGAATTGTGAAACAAATATAATTTTAATAAGTACACTGTACTCACCATATTCAACCCTAATTAAATGTGGAGAAGTTTTCGTATTGCTTGGTGCCCATGGCGAACAATGCATCGAGCATTGGCGGAGGCGCAAAAGTTCACAGCAATACAAGCAACAGTGTAGGCATTTTCATTAAAGCACTTGTCAATTTTGTTTCTGTTTCTAGCTTAAACATCAAGGGCATCAATTAAACACTTATCCATTGCAATTGACCAAACAACGTTCTTTCCTTTGTGCTTCAAATCCCCTCTCTATCTATAGAGGTCATAATCATCCATTACCCAGAAAAAAGAAAGGAACCTATAAAACTTTCATAAGATGATGAACATATTTGGAGGGCGACAAGTTCAATCCAAAATAAGAAATAAATAAAGAAAATCATAAGAATTTACAAGAATTAAGCTTTGAATTGAAGGAGGTAGCAAATCTACTCCCACAACAACTTACGAAATTAAAGATTTTGATGCAAACCCAAAGTTTGAAAAGAGGGCATGAATTCATGTAAAAAGAGAAACCTGATTTAGGATTGGTATTAGGGTGTTGTGTGATAGAGTGTATTAGAGTGTACCATGGGTATTTTTGGTAGTTAAATATGATGTACTTAGTTAATTTTACATTTTATTAAAATATTAGGGTGTACTTAGATTATAAGGTATATACTAAGTTAATTTTAAGGTTCGTTTAACAACACTCTTTATATAAATATGTTTCAATGTTGCGATAGCAGAGCAGCATGCTATTATATTCTCGAGCAATTTCATAATGCTTAATTATTGTGAAAACAATTAATCCCTGTTATTACCAAAAATATATAATAAAAAAATGCCTGCGTAGTGTTGGAAATACAGTGGCTTCATAAGACTACGACTAGGGGCATTTCGATCAAGTTATTAATCAATTGATACATCATACGGGAAAATTTATTAAACATGAAATAAAGAGGTACACCAAGTCATGGCGGAAAATTATTAAACATGAAATAAAGAGGTACACCAAGCCATGGCTGATAGAAAGAGCCTAAGCCCAATCCCACTTGAGTCAGAACTCATGGGTTTATCAACTAAGTATCAAAAGCAAAGGATAATGCAGACTCAAGCAACTCCAAGATTTTGGGTTGGAATGTTGACTTATGAAGAGCCTCCTCTGAAGCTAATCTTTCTTGCAGAATTTTAGAGCCCACGTACCTGCCCAAAGTACAAAATTGAAATTGATAAAAAAGAGAAGAACGTAGAATTAATATTACAAAACAAGACATTCAAGCCAAATATATAATTGACAAGTTTTAGTGGTTGCAAGTTAAGTGTGTATAACATACCTCCCTAACATCAGATAGAAGCCCTGTGGATGGCTCGCTGGTGTGGAAGGGAATGTGGAGCCATCAACAACACGTAATGCGTTGATCCCTGTAACACGGAAATCATCATCAAGCACCTCCCCGACAAGGCATCCACCGTGGTAATGCCAATATGACGCTACTGCCTCTTGGCAAAATGTTTCGAAGGCTGCATCATCTGTCTGGTTCTCTGGCAAAGGTATTCCCAAAATATCAAAACCATCTATGCCCGGCAAATCTTCCACTTTATATGGTTTTAATGCGTCTGAGCTCAAGAATTCACCAATCTTCTTCATGCCGCTAACACAATGAGCAAGGTCCGTTGAATTCGAATAGTAGTTGAATGTGACATTTGGAGCGACTCGCACATCAGAGGTTGATTGCAACGTGACAGTACCATGAGATAATGGTCCCGGAACTTTGTTAACAATGTGAGCGAAAGTCGTATTTGGCAGGGGATAAGTTGGATTAGGAAAAAAACTAAAGGGTGCAATAGAAAATGGCAAGCTTGATAGAGAACATTGGTAGAAGTCGCTTGTAATGCCTAGAACGGTCACAGTTGAGGGTTCTATTGGATTCGGGGGCAAAATGTTAATGAAATTACGAGGATTGTCATATATATACTGCCCGACATATGGATGGGAAGCAACAACTGAAATGTTGAGAGATGTTAGGTAAGACTCTGGGCCAACACCACTAAGTAGTAGAAGTTGAGGGGACCCAATTGGCCCCTGCACTCAATATAACTTCTCCCTCACCACGTACAAATGCCTGATGAGTCGTTCCGTTCGAATCAGTATATATAACTCCTATAGCTGTCACACCTGTATTAGATATATAAGAGCATATCATTATTATCAAACAACTCGGAAGAAAATAGGAGACATTATTTGCACATTCAGTATTTGATATGACTATCCTGCTGGTAATGTTTCAAAATAATAAAACGTTAACTTTGGAAGCATACCTGATGAATTGGAAGAGAAGATGATCTTCTCTACTGCGGCATGAACTGCAACTCGCAGGTTGTTTGGGTCTCCTTTATTAAGCAGTTCATCAGATGCATGTCTGGTTCCGTTATTGTCGAAAGTTGAGCCGGTGAGTCTAGTTCCTTCAATGTGATCCAAACTAAATCCATTGTCTGGAAGAATACCAATCTCCAAGAATGCAGTTCCTGTAAGATTTTGCCAAAATTGGAAATCGGGCTTGAACACAATAGTGTCTTCAACCCAGTCATATGTCTTATTAACCAGATCCATGTCCCATTCAATCCCTGTTTGATTAAAGAACGAGGTGTTAGCTCTTACGTAGACCCCGGCATTGATCATGCTCGTGCCACCGAGGACCCTCCCTCTTACATTGTCAATACCATCTCCAGACACGAACCTTTCGACTGGTGTCTGTCCATCATCTTCTTGCTGCAGATTATATATAAACCCATCTGAAGTCAACAGGTTTGGATATTCTGTAGGAAGAGTGCCCCTTTCCAGAACAAGCACCGAGTAGTTTGCTGACAAAGTTGCTGCCAATGGACACCCTGCTGTTCCTCCACCAACAATAATGTAGTCGTATGTTCCTTCCAACTCTGTGTCATTGGCATCGTAAACAAATTCCAAGTAGCTAAAATCTGCAAAATGCGAAGAGAGGAAGAGTTGTTAAACCTTTAGCACACGCATCTACGTAAGGGTTTCTGTTCTATTTGCCCTTTTTGTTTTCTTTTATGAATCACGAAAAAAGTAGTTTACCATGAGCAGAGGTGTTGGCAAGCGAATGAACCTCTGAATATTGAAGATGAAGAACAAAAAGGTGCAGCACCAATACTAGTATAGCTGACATTGTTGATTTCACCATGATTCTGAATATTATCAAAACACTTTCACACTTTCATCAAGGCTCTCCCTTCTATGGAATTTATAGAGGTAAGGTAAGACTTAGTGAGTATAGTTAAAAAAATAATGGTTTCAACAAGCACATGTTTAAATGATGATAAAATAATGATCAATTATGGAGGCAATCAAGAAAAGTATAGGTCTGATATATGATAAACAAGACGTACCTATAGGTTTTTTTTTTTTTGGTCTTGAAATCAAATCTCGCGATCTTATCCTGGCTGCAAGTGATTGAGTTCAGTAGTTCCTCATATAAAATTATTGACTCTAGAAAGGCCATTAAGGCCACAATTGCAGAATTTATACTTTCAAAAATGAAAGAATGGAAAAGAATGATAAATAAATAAAGGAATTATTGATTGAATTAGGAATCAAATTTTGAGTTCGGTATAGATAAAAGATCTTCCTATGTTATACTATTCAATTCTTGACGATGAGCCAATTTGATAGCTCAGATATTACCACTCGATGATATTAACAGCATTAATTCAATAAGCGAATTTTATTTTTATTTTTTTTGTACAGAAAACTAAAACATTCCAATCTAAAACATTTTCATCTTCACATTCCCACAAATTGAAGTATATGGCCCCCATCCAACAAATTAGTACATGAAAAACTGAAAATTATTTAGCTTTAATATGTAAGAGTTTTGAATATGTATGTAATTTTCAAACTAATATTTATATTTCGGCACCTCAATTTTATAATTCTACCTCCAACCTACTAGAAATTCACAATCCGGTAAATGTCAAAGCTGTGAGAGCAGTTAACACACAGCGATGATGAGGATAAGAACGAGCAATGAGTCGTGGAAGAATATATTCCCAACGGATAGAATTCTTATTCTTTCATTTTCTTATCACATGGGTTGAATATAAATATTGAAAATTTGTCTCATTGTATGTAAAGCGAGCCATTCATATCAAATATTATAAGGCTTGAAAGTTTGAATACAAATCTCTCTTGTTCTCTGCAAGATACGTTTCATACAACCAAACGATCTTGAGGTTAATTACATTCTTAGAAGTTTTTTTAAAAAAATACTAGCGATAATCTAAATTACTCTAAATTAATCTAATTTACAGAGAGGAAATTCAAACTTAAGTGCAAGAGGGGTGTAACCCACATTTTCCATTGTTAGAAGTATCTTAAATTACCCTCAATAGCAACAAAAAATAAAATAAAGAAAAAACAACTTTATTTTGAATTCAAATCATTCTTTACATTTTGAGCTAAATCTCCAAGATGTCATAATAATTCACATGTTTCATGCGTATTACATGGTACACCAACCATGTGATCCCAAACATACAAAATTACTCGTGAGTGAGATGCTTGAGTTGAGGTTACGTTTTTGGGACTACTCTGAATAAAAACAATACTAGAGACAGACAACTTCTTTTTGAAAGGACACAAGAGTACAAATGAAAACAATATTGCTTCCACATATGTTTCGTGTTTTGGAGGTCTGTTTTCATACGTGTCATGGGGTATGAACACGTTTTTTTGGGCTAAAAAAAAAACGAATTTATAAGGTCACAAATAAATTCATAACCAAGAAACAAATCGACCACTTAATCTTATTTTATGGTAGAAGATATGGCTTAGGGTTGTTCCTGTGATTTTGAGGACCCTGTGCGAAACTTAATTTGGGGCATCACATAATCTAATACAAAAATACTATAAAATAAAATAAAAAATTGTCATTCCTTATTGCCATAAAACAACATTTTCATCAATATCAATATTTTCATTGTCATCATTCTCATTATGCTCAACATTATCCACACATTTATCCATATTGTTTTCATTATCTTGCAATTCCTCAACAATGAATCTATCTAGCATGTGATTCTTTAACAATGAATCTATCTAGAGCTCCTCTTTGAGATTGAGTCAATTCCTCCATTTTTCTTTTTCTAAGTCGTTTTTTATATCTAGAAATGTATTTTCTAGTAGGTGGCATGTTTAGATTACAAAGAAAAATTCCAAAACCCTATAACCTAAAAGATAACCCCAACAAGAAATTGATAAATATTTCTAAAAACTATATAACCAATCATCAACATGATAATAATTTAATAAAATAATTCATGTAATATATAGATTGAAATCTCTTTAAATCCTTTGACAATTTTTGTTATTCACCAAAGAAATTGATGAATGATGATGAGTACTTACTAGAAAATCAGAGTTTAAGAGAAAGAAGAAGTGATGAAGTTTTTTGTGTGGAAGAAAGTACTTTAATACTAGAACAAAGAGATTGATACATAGTTAATTTTGTTCTTGATATCATTAAAAAAAAAAAAAAAAAAAAAAAAAAAAAAAAAAAAAATAGATGCATGCATTTCACTGAAATTCAAACTCAAGCCTTCTATTAAGGGATATGTGCTGGAGAACCAACTCCCCCACACATACTTTTGTGCCAACATGTAGCACGCTAAAGTATATATCATATCAATATATATATATATAATATAAAGAATTTTTTTACAGAGGCTCCAAAAATTGAGGGTCCTGTGTGGTGGCGGCCACTTGCACCATCTTAGGGCCGCCCTTGATGGCTTAGTCAAGTTTATTAGAGCGGATGTGCTCTCCATTTTGTACCTAAGTTCGAATCCCCTTACTTGTAGTATGTAAAACTCAAATGTACATACTCTTTGACACGTTGTGTACATTCATATACCAAATTTTTGTTGTTGTTGGAGAAAATGTTTTATTCCAAACGAAATAAACATTAAGATAAATACATATGAGATTCGTCCATAAGTCAAATGTGAATATCAAGAAACAATAGCGCAATGTTAGTTAAAAGACGCCTTCCTTGAATCCAGTCAGGTGGAACAAATAAACAAAACAAGATCAAAAGAAGAAAAGCATCAAAATCTGCACACACCAACCGTCAACCTACATCTAACTATGTCGCATGCTAATTAAATTGCCTCAATTAAACCCTGGAAACAAAACAAGCGTCTAAAATAATCTGACTGTAAAAACTTTGTCAGAAACAACTGCCAAATGCACGGTAGATGATAAAACAAGCAAATAACATAAACCTGTACCTGACCTCAAACAAAATAATCTCCACAAAGGGAATAAAAAATGATAAATAAGAAAACATATTTACATTGAAAAATATAAAACTTCAAGTAGTAACCCTGCGTGGCCTTCGACAGTAGGACTGTGAAGCAATTTATGGATTTTGGCGATTTACCACATCTCAAGAAGCAATATGCTTTCGTGAACTGTGAGACTAGCTTATTGTACCAAGGTTTGGCAATTTACAAATATTACTGAGGACATTAAAAAATTTCTCTAAATGACAAACTTTTACCTCAAAGATTAAATTACACATACACCTATGAGATTTTTCTTTTTTTTGGTTTAACAAAAGTTACTGGCTTCCTATGTGGGCTAGTTATCTTGTACTTTTGTGAATCGTAGATGCAATGCAGCTGCTCATCTAGTAGTAGCACATGTATCTCGTTTGGATGGGAAGTTTAAATGGGATCAACTTTGGCTTGAGTGGGTGTTTGACACTCTTGATGCTGATGTAAACATTCCAATTCGGTTATAATAAATTTCTTCCATGATTTGACCAAACAAAAAAAAAAAAAAAAAAAAAAAATCACAAATACATAAGAAATTACAACCAAAAAAGGAATAAATTATCCTTAATTGGTCATTTTTCCTAAATCATGAGTTAATTTCCTAAAATCAAAGATTTTGAATTTGATTAAGAGCTAATTAAATCAATTTACTGAAATTAATTAAATCATAATTAAATCTCACAAATCAAGGGATTTAGATTGGTGATTCCAAACCAAGACCTAATACTTTGCTTACAACACTTTAAAAAACTAGAAAGATCTGTAACCAAATAATTCATCAAGCTCATGGAGAATCATCATGTACAACAAATATGTTTTCCTTCACCACTAAAGTTGAAGAGTATCCACCACATGACACAAGGGGTCTTAGTGTAAAAGTCCAAATAAAACACAGAGGCACCCTAGTGGCGGCAGCAAGGGAGGAGATGGAGTTGAGGGTTTGGGGGAGTTGAGAACTTAGGGTTTGGAGGAGAAAACAAAAAAATTTGGGGGTTTAGAATGGAGGAATCGATGTTGTGAGAGAAGGATACGCTGGGGGGCTTGTTTTTTTTTTTGGTTTTTTTTTTCTTTTCAGACTTGCCCCCACCAAACGATGTCGTTTTGCCCAGGTCATTTAAAAAAAAAATTCCCTGGGCCAAAACGACATCGTTTTGCCCTGGTTGTTTAAAAAAAACAAACAAACAATCCTTCACACAGCCTTCTTCTCTAGTTGCAAAACCCTTCCTTCTTTCAGTCATTTTGTCAACCACTTGGTGTGCAGCTCCAAGAGGTCGCACCAGCAGCTCCAAGGGACCTCTAAGCTTATTTCCATGGCTTCCAAGAGGTCGTGCGACCCCAATGACCCCATTGTGGCTCCGCCACTGACTACTTGTGATCTTGACGTGCTTGAAATCAAGCATGATGGCTCTCAATACCAAATCTCAAATTTCTATACGGGAGATCGAATCAAAGGATTTTTCACGACCCTCAATACCAAATCTCAAATTCCTATATGGAGAGATCGAATCAAAGGATTATTTTTTTTTTTTTTTTTTTTTTTTTTTTTAAAGAATATCCACAAAGATTGTAATCCTAATTCATTCAATATAAATATTATTTTGTACACATGTTCTTGTCTCATTTGTCATAAAATTTTTGTGTTTATAATATGCCTTTCAAAAGAAATTGTTCAATCAAGTTTTCCTTCTTTCTTAATCATTTTGTATTTTCTTTTGGGTTATGTAGGGTCTTCCTGGTGTGCTTGGTGATGTTACAATAACTGCGGCTTTAGAGTTGCACATAGAAGGGCTTGGACTGACATGCATTACTAATAAGCAAACTTTCAGTGATCCAGTGAATGTGATAGTATAACAAAAAAATTAATTGGCAATGAGGAGAGGCCTGAGATGTTTTAAATTATTATGCAATACTTTAATTCCTCAATATGGGATCACATTTTCAATACGCCTCCTCATGTGTGATGTCATTTAATTTTAAAACTTGAACATATTGAGTGACATGAAAGCATGTAAACTGTTGGACTCACCACATGTATATTCTACTCTAATACCATATTAGAATGTGAACATTCAACCCAAAAACAGTTGCCAATGGATGAAGAGACCCAACATCTTTTAAGGACTATTGCTAAGGTAAACAAAAGGAATATATTTACTTATTAGGAATGGTTATCAGAATAATTTCAATTCCTTCTTTTTATGTGTTTACTAACATGTTGGTGTTGCAACCAATTCCTCACTTCACATGTGTTTACATACACATAAGGAATAAAAAATTATGTGGGTTCTATATTAACATCCGTAATTAAATACCATCAAAACTAGGAATGAGATCAAATAGGGGCAGTAGTTGGTCCAATCCCCATTCTAAATACATAGACATGTCAAAAATGTTATTATCGTTTTAAATGAGATAAGATTGAGCTAATAGAGATTGTATATGTTCTTGACTTCCTTGAGCAAAAGTTGAGAGAACTTGTCAAGTCCCGAAAAAGGAGCACATAACAACGGCATGCCCTATCGAAAACGCAGTGCTACAATGTCAATACTGAACGTCATAACACCATGTTCTCAATAGAGCGTAAGGCTTTTGAGTTAGAAATAAGACTTTAAAAATGGTGCGGAAACGTAAATAAACTCGTTATATTCACAAGCAACCTTTTATTTACAAAACCCACAAGAGTACAAAATTTACAGGTTCCGACAACAAAGCAGATTCTTTTCAGAACACGGTTCAAAACAACTGTAGAAGGCTGAAAAGAACCTAAAACTCTGTTGACAAAATAGAAGTAAAGGTAGTCGACAAGATCATGGACACGCCCTTGATCACCTTAGTTTAACACGGTGACTGGCACAGTACCTGAAAGTGTAGGGTAAGCTTCACTAAATAACCACTGTCCAAAAAGGGCCACCCCAGCTAGGTTTTAAAAATAAGAATATAGTTAACACTATAAGAAGAAATAATGCACAAAAATAATAATTGGCCGAGTCAAATTAGCTATCAAGCTCAAGCAAGATGACAGAATAGGAGGCCTCAATAACCACAAATTCTGTGACCAACTACCCATACTTGATTATTAACTCAACACAACAGTAGGGGTTAGCAGGCGTGTCCTTTTAACACAACAAAACATCTACTTTGAACTGGTTTTACTCAATAATTGTGTGGCCCTGTACTTTGATTCACATCCACATTTTATCTAGAAAACAGAAAAATTTGCGTTGCGTGGATACTTGTTTTAATGAGAAACAAACAACTAAAGTTAAGGATACTGTCCTTTAGACTGAGTATCGAAGGCTGAATTTTACCAATCCATTCATTTCGGCAGGATGAAGATACAATATTTTTTGTCCGCTTGTCTTGAAGTTGAAATCTCGGGGATACTTCGTCGCGTCCATGGAATTGATGCTGATAGGAGGAAAACCCTCTGTGCCTCTTGTCCGCGAGAGTAGCTGTAAAGTAGATTGTTTTTATATCGTATTGTTCATAAGCTTAAGACTGGGCGCATTTAGAGCGGGGTGTGGTATAGGTTAATTGGAAAAAAAAAAAAAAAAAAAAAAAAAAAAAAAAAAAAAGGATAGTAAATAGAAAGCACAAGGCTCTTCTTTTATTTATTTTTAGATGATCTCAACATTACAAGGGGAATTTATTAAATAGAAATAAAGAGGAACACTTAGCCACGGGGGTATAGAAAAGAGCCTACGCCCCTTTGCCAGCGAAACCCTAATCCCACTTGAGCCTAAAGTTTAAAAAGCAAAGGATAATGCTGACTTCAGGGAATCCATAAGTTTCGGTTTGAATGTTGAAGTCTGAATAGCCTCCCCTGAAGCTGATCTCTCTTGCACAATTTTAGTGCCCACATACCTGTCCAAGGAACAAAAATTTAAAGGAATGTGCAATATGGCATAGAGGTTCGTTACAAAAAAAGCTACTCAACCTAATAATAATATTCAGAATTTCTAGTGGTTGCAAGTAAGTGTGTATCACATACCTGCCTAACATCAGATAAAAGCCTTGGGGGTGGCTTGCTGGTGTGGAAGGGAATGCAGAGCCATCAACAACGCGTAATGCATTGATCCCCGTTACACGAAAATTACCATCAATCACTTTTCCAACAATGGCTCCACCATGGTAATGCCAATATGAGGCTACTGTGTCTCGGCAAAATTTTTCGAAAGCGGCATCATCTGTTTGGTTCTCTGGCAACGGTGTTCCCAAAATATTAAAACCATCTATACCTGGCAAGTCTTCAACTTTATAAGGTTTTAATGCGTCTGTGCTTAAGAAAACACCAATGTTCTTCATGCCACTTACGCAATGAGTAAGATCTACCGGATCTGAATAGTAGTTGAATTTGACATTTGGTGCGACGCTGACATTATAGGATGATTGCAGAGTGAGATTACCAGCAGATAAAGGTCCAGGAACTTTGCTAACAATGTGAGCGAAAGTCTGATTTGGCAGGGGATAAGATGTGGTAGGGAAAAGACTAAAAGGTGGAGTATCAAATGGCAAGCTCGATAGAGAACATTGGTAGAAATCGCTTTTAATGCCTAGAACGGTTACAGTTGAGGCTTCTATAGGATTTGGGGGCAAAATGTTAATGAAATTACGAGGGTTGTCATTTAAATATTGCCCGACGTAAGGATGGGAAGCAACAACTGAAATGTTGAGAGATGTTAGGTAAGACTCCGGGCCAACACCACTAAGTAGTAGAAGTTGAGGGGTTCCAAGTGCCCCTGCACTCAATATAACTTCCCCCTTACCCCTTACAAATGCACGATGAGACGTTCCATTAGAATCTGTATATACGACTCCTACAGCTGTCACACCTGTATTAGATATATAAGAGCATATCATTATTATCAAACAACTCGGAAGAAAATAGGAAACATTATTTGCACATTCAGTATTTGATATGACTATCCTGCTGGTAATGTTTCAAAATAATAAAACGTTAACTTTGGAAGCATACCTGATGAATTGGAAGAGAAGATGATCTTCTCTACTGCGGCGTGAACTGCAACTCGCAAGTTGTTTGGATCTCCTTTATTAAGCAGTTCATCAGATGCATGTCTGGTTCCGTTATTGTCGAAAGTTGAGCCGGTGAGTCTAGTTCCTTCAATGTGATCCAAACTAAATCCATTGTCTGGAAGAATACCAATCTCCAAGAATGCAGTTCTTGTAAGATTTTGCCAAAATTGGAAATCGGGCTTGAACACAATAGTGTCTTCAACCCAGTCATATGTCTTATTAACCAGATCCATGTCCCATTCAATCCCTGTTTGATTAAAGAACGAGGTGTTAGCTCTTACGTAGACCCCGGCATTGATCATGCTCGTGCCACCGAGGACCCTCCCTCTTACATTGTCAATACCATCTCCAGACACGAACCTTTCGACTGGTGTCTGTCCGTCATCTTCTTGCTGCAGATTATATATAAACCCATCTGAAGTCAACACGTTTGGATATTCTGTAGGAAGAGTGCCCCTTTCCAGAACAAGCACCGAGTAGTTTGCTGACAAAGTTGCTGCCAATGGACACCCTGCTGTTCCTCCACCAACAATAATGTAGTCGTATGTTCCTTCCAACTCTGTGTCATTGGCATCGTAAACAAATTCCAAGTAGCTAAAATCTGCAAAATGCGAAGAGAGGAAGAGTTGTTAAACCTTTAGCACATGCATCTACGTAAGGGTTTCTGTTCTATTTGCCCTTTTTGTTTTCTTTTATGAATCACGGAAAAAGTAGTTTACCATGAGCAGAGGTGTTGGCAAGCGAATGAACCTCTGAATATTGAAGATGAAGAACAAAAAGGTGCAGCACCAATACTAGTATAGCTGACATTGTTGATTTCACCATGATTCTGCATATTATCAAAACACTTTCACACTTTCATCAAGGCTCTCCCTTCTATGGAATTTATAGAGGTAAGGTAAGACTTAGTGAGTATAGTTAAAAAAATAACGGTTTCAACAAGCACATGTTTAAATGATGATAAAATAATGATCAATTATGGAGGCAATCAAGAAAAGTATAGGTCTGATATATGATAAACAAGACGTATAGTTTTTTTTTTTTTTTTTTTTTTTTTTTTTTTTTTTTTTTGTTTTTTGTATCAAATCAAATCGCGATCTTATCCTGGCTGCAAGTGATTGAGTTCAGTAGTTCCTCATATAAAATTATTGACTCTAGAAAGCCCATTGAGACTACAATTTCAGAATTTATACTTTCAAAAATGAAGAATGGAAAAGAATGATAAATAAATAAAGGAATTATTGATTGAATTAGGAATCAAATTTTGAGTTCGGTATAGATAAAAGATCATCCTATGTTATACTATTCAATTCCCACAAATTGAAGTATATGGCCCCCATCCAACAAATTAGTACATGAAAAACTGAAAATTATTTAGCTTTAATATGTAAGAGTTTTGAATATGTATGTAATTTTCAAACTAATATTTATATTTCGGCACCTCAATTTTATAATTCTAGCTCCAGCCTATTAGAAATTCACAATCCGGTAAATGTCAAAGCTGTGAGAGCAGTTAACACACAGCGATGATGAGGATAAGAACGAGCAATGAGCCTTATAATAAATATTGAAATTTTGTCTCATTGTATGTGAAGCGAGCCATTCATATCAAATATTATAAGGCTTGAAAGTTTGAATACAAATATCTCTTGTTCTCTGCAAGATACGTTTCATACAACCAAACGATCTTGAGGTTTAATTACATTCTTAGAAGTTTTTTTTCAAAAAAATACTAACGATAATCTAAATTACTCTAAATTAATCTAATTTACAAAGAGAAAGTTCGAACTTAAGTGCAAGAGTGGGTGTTTGACACTCTTGATGCTGATGTAAACATTCCAATTCGGTTATAATAAATTTCTTCCGTCATTAAAAAAAAAAAAAAAAAAAACTCATTTCAAAATCACACCGCAATACATAAGAAATTACAACCAAAAAAGGAATAAATTATCCTTAATTGGTCATTTTCCTAAATCATGAGTTAATTTCCTAAAATCAAAGATTTTGAATTTGATTAAGAGCTAAATTAAATAAAATCATAATTAAATCTCACAAATCAAGGGATTTAGATTGGTGATTCCAAACCAAGACCCAATACTTTGCTTACAAACACTTTGAAAAACTAGAAAGATCTCTAACCAAATAATTCATCAAGCTCGTGGAGCATCATCAAGTACAACAAATACGTTTCTTTCACCGCTAAAGTTGAAGAGTATCCACCACATGACACGAGGGGTCTTAGTGTAAAAATCCAAATAAAACACTGAGGCACCCTAGTGGCGGCAGCAAGGGAGGAGATGGAGTTGAGGGTTTGGGGGAGTTGGGAACTTAGGGTTTGGAGGAGAAAACAAAAAAATTTGGGGGTTTAGAATGGAGGAATTGATGTTGTGGAGAGAAGGATACGCTGGCCATTTTATTTATTTATTTTTTTTGTGTTTTTGTTTCAGACCTGGCCCAAAACGGCGTCGTTTTGCCCAAGTCATTTAAAAAAAAATTCCCTGGGCCAAAACGACGTCGTTTTGCCCAGGTTGTTTAAAAAAAACACACAAACAATCCTTCACGCAGCCTTCTTCTCTAGTTGCAAACCCTTCCTTTTTTCAGTCATTTTATCGACCACTTGGTGTGCAGCTCCAAGAGGTCGCACCAACAACTCCAAGGGACCTCTAAGCTTATTTCCATGGCTTCCAAGAGGTCGTGCGACCCCAATGACCCCATTGTGGCTCCGCCACTGACTACTTGTAATCTTGACGTGCTTGAGATCAAGCGTGATGGCTCTCAATACCAAATCTCAAATTTCTATACAGGAGATCGAATCAAAGGATTTTTCACGACCCTCAATACCAAATCTCAAATTCCTATACGGGAGATCGAATCAAAGGATTAAAGGAATTTTTATTTTTTTGGGTAAAGAATATCCATCATTCCTAGACATATACCCATCATTCTATAAATCTATATGTAAAACCCAATTTCAAATTTAAATGACCAGTAGGATATAAGAGGTCATAGTATTCCTACGTTTTTACATCATTGCCACTAAACTTCATATTTTATTTATAATTTATTTCAAGCATTTTATTAACTACCATAATTGTAATTAATACTCCCTATTAATAGCATATCAATCACCCCATTTCTTTTGGTTACTATTCTCTCTAACATATCGCCCATTGCAAACCAAAAATATATATGTAAATTACATATCCAATCATGTACCTATGAAAAATATAAATATAAATATATACGTATAAAAATATAGGTAAATTATTTACCAAAAAAAATTTACAGAAAAATAAGTACATGATAATTTATAGAAAATATAGATACACAATAATTTATTGAAAATAATAGGTAGATTATTACAGAAAAATAGGTACATAATAATTTATAGAAAACATAGATACACAATAATTTGTAATAAAAAAATAATAAGTGGATTATTATCCATGAAAAAACTAAATTATAGAAAAATAGGTGCACAATATAATATATATATATAATATAAAAAAAAAGGTAGATTATTACAGAAAAATAGGTACACAATAATTTATAATAAAAAAATAGATAGATTATTATCCATGAAAAAAGTAGGTACAAATAAATGAAATCCAAGTTCAAAAATAGGTAATTATTATTCGGGAAAGATGGAACAAAATTTCAAAAAGGCAATAAGGAAAACCGACTTTTTTGGCCAACAAATTGTTGACTATATTAATGAATTTTAATAATAAAACGGATAATTAATTGCAGACAAAAATTTTAGAGGGAATCACTACAATAAATTGGGGAACCAAAAATTAAAACATCACCCCATTACACATTGAAAAATAAATAGGTAAGGTAAGTTGAATTTAAAGGGTGTAAGCCAAATTTACTAATATAAATATTATTTTGTACACATGTTCTTGTCTCATTTGTCATAAAATTTTTGTGTTTATAATATGCCTTTCAAAAGAAATTGTTCAATCAAGTTTTCCTTCTTTCTTAATCATTTTGTATTTTCTTTTGGGTTATGTAGGTTCTTCCTGGTGTGCTTGGTGATGCTACAATAACTGCGGCTTTAGAGTTGCACATAGAAGGGCTTGCACTGAGATGCATTACTAATAAGCAAACTTTCAGTGATCCAGTAAATGTGATAATATAACAAAAAAATTAATTGGCAATGAGGAGAGGCTTGAGATGTTTTAAATTATTATGCAATACTTTAATTCCTCAATATGGGATCACACTTTCAATACACCTCCTCATGTGTGACGTCATTTAATTTTAAAACTTGAACATATATTGAGTGACATGAAAGTACGTAAACTGTTGGACTCACTACATGTATATTCTACTCTAATGCCATATTAGCATGTGAACATTCAACCCAAAAACAGTTGCCAATGGATGAAGAGACCCAACATCTTTTAAGGACTATTGCTAAGGTAAACAAAAGGAATATATTTACTTATTAGGAATGGTTATCAGAATAATTTCAATTCCTTCTTTTTATGTGTTTACTAACATATTGGTGTTGCAATCAATTCCTCACTTCACATGTGTTTACATACACATAAGGAATAAAAAAATTATGTGGGTTCTATATTAACATCCGTAATTAAATACCATCAAAACTAAGAATGAGATCAAATAGGGGCAGTAGTTGGTCCAATCCCCATTCTAAATACATAGACAAGTCAAAAATGTTATTATCATTTTAAATGAGATAAGATTGAGCTAATAGAGATTGTATATGTTCTTGACTTCCTTGAGCAAAAGTTGAGAGAAATTGTCACGTCCCGAGAAACGGGCACATAACAACGGCATGCCCTATCGACAACGTAGTGCTACAATGTTAATACTGAACATCATAACACCATGTTCTCAATAGAACATAAGGCTTTTGAGTTAGAAATAAGACTTTAAAAATGGTGCGGAAACGTAAATAAACTCGTTATATTCACAAGCAACCTTTTATTTACAAAACCCACAAGAGTGCAAAATTTACAGTAGGTTCCGACAACAAAGCAGATTCTTTTCAGAACACGGTTCAAAACATCCAAAACAACTGTAGAAGACTGAAAAGAACCTAAAACTCTGTTGACAAAATAGAAGTAAAGGTACTTGACAAGATCATGGACACGCCCTTGATCACCTTAGTTTAACACGGTGACTGGCACAGTACCTGAAAGTGTAGGGTAAGCTTCACTAAATAACCACTGTCCAAAAAGGGCCACCCCAGCTAGGTTTAAAATAAGAATATAGTTAACACTGTAAGAAGAAATAATGCACAAAAATAATAATTGGCCGAGTCAAATTAGCTATCATGCTCAAGCAAGATGACAGAATAGGAGGCCTCAATAACCACAAATTCTGTGACCAACTACCCATACTTGATTATTAACTCAACACGACAGTAGGGGTTAGCAGGCGTGTCCTTTTAACGCCGTACCACATAAACTTGCACCTTTTACATCAGTACAAGTTCATCCTCACAAGCCCCTTCGGAGGTTTAGGGGATCCAAACCCAAGGTAGTCACAAGGCTCCTTTCACTCTCAACTCACCTCTATTGCACCGATACGCCAAAAATTGGGGGTATGTGCGTATCAGATACACCTCCGATACGATATGGCACCATTACGATACGTATCGTAGACTTTTCTGGGATGTTGACTTTACGATACGGCCCTGATACTACATCGATACGATCACAATACGCTAGCGATACGCTCCCGATACGTCAAGGGGTAAGTTTTAGGGCAACTAAAAGACGAGGAAGGAAGAATGAAGAAGAAAAGAACTTACTTGCGTTTGTAGCTGCTACGAATCTTCAGTTGCAGATAGCATCTGTGCGAAGAAGATGCGGCTAACTAGTGAAGAAGATGATGTAAGGTGCCCTAATTACAATACGCACCGTTTTAGTTGTATGTAGGTGTCCTATGTTAAAAAAATTGTTTTATACCTTTTTAAGTCTGATGCATTCATTTGGGCCTGGCCCAAGAACTGAAACAAGTCATATATGGCATAGAAAAACATAAGGAACCACAAAAAAGGGCCAAAATGCTAATATTATATATATATATATAATATAAAGAATTTTTTTTACGGAGGCCCTCAAAAATCAAGGCCCTGTGCGGTGGCGCCACTTGCACCATCTTAGGGTCGCCCTTGATGGCTTAGTCAAGTTTATTAGAGCGGATGTGCTCCCTACTTTGTACCTGAGTTCGAATCCCCTTACTTGTAGTATGTAAAACTAAAATGTACATACTCTTTGACGCGTTGTGTACGTTTATATACCAAATTTTTTTTGTTGTTGGAGAAAATGTTTTATTCCAAACGAAATAAACATTAAGATAAATACATATGAGATTCGTCCATAAGTCAAATGTGAATATCAAGAAACAATAGCGCAATGTTAGTTAAAAGACGCCTTCCTTGAATCCAGTCAGGTGGAACAAATAAACAAAACAAGATCTCAAAAGAAGAAAAGCATCAAAATCTGCACACACCAACTGTCAACTTACATCTAACTATGTCGCATGCTAAATAAATTGCCTCAATTAAACCCTGGAAACAAAACAAGAGCGTCTAAAATAATCTGACTGTAAAAACTTTATCAGAAACAACTGCCAAATGCACGGTAGATGATAAAACAAGCAAATGACATAAACCTGTACCTGAACTCAAACAAAATAATCTCCACAAAGGGAATAAAAAATGATAAATAAGAAAACATATTTACATTGAAAAATATAAAACTTCAAGTAGTAACCCTGCGTGGCCTTCGACAGTAGGACTGTGAAGCAATTTATGGATTTTGGCGATTTACCACATCTCAAGAAGCAATATGCTTTCGTGAACTGTGAGACTAGCTTATTGGACCAAGGTTTGGCATTTTACAAATATTACTGAGGATATTAAAAAATTTCTCTAAATGACAAATTTTTGCCTCAAAGATGAAATTACACATACACCTATGAGATTTTTTCTTTTTTTTGGTTTAACAAAAGTTACTGGCTTCCTATGTAGGGCTAGGTATCTTGTACTTTTGTGAATCGTAGATGCAATGCAGCTGCTCATCTAGTAGTAGCACATGTATCTCGTTTGGATGGGAAGTTTAAATGGGATCAACTTTGGCTTGAGTGGGTGTTTGACACCCTTGATGCTGATGTAAACATTCCAATTCGGTTATAATAAATTTCTTCCATCATTTGACAAAAAAAAAAAAAAAAAAAAAAACTCATTTCAAAATCACACCGCAATACATAAGAAATTACAACCAAAAAAGGAATAAATTATCCTTAATTGGTCATTTTCCTAAATCATGAGTTAATTTCCTAAAATCAAAGATTTTGAATTTGATTAAGAGCTAAATTAAATTAAATCTCACAAATCAAGAGATTTAGATTGGTGATTCCAAACCAAGACCCAATACTTTGCTTACAAACACTTTGAAAAACTAGAAAGATCTCTAACCAAATAATTCATCAAGCTCGTGGAGAATCATCAAGTACCCTATCCTATTGGTGCAACATAGCAGGTCACAAATTAGTATCAATTATCACAAGGGCATCCTAGAAAAATCAAATCCATTTTTCTAACATGCATACTAGCAACCAAAAACGATGTAGAGTTCTCACGAATCAATATTTACATACACATACACAAGAAAACCTCTAAGCAAGGCGTGAAGAACCCCTACCTGGTGCGTACACAACCGTAAAACCAAACACCACAGTAGAGCTCCAGGAGAGTCGGAAATCCCTATAAACAACAAGGATCAACATCAAACTCCAACTCACATTATCACTTTGATTTACAACCCACTTTCACTTCTTGGGTTAGTTAAACCAAAATATCCACTTAACATGTAGTTCTGCTCTGGACTTATTAAAGAAATTAAAGACTTCAATTAAAAACAGAAACTTCAGTTTTGTTAAAGAATTTAGGCAGGAACACTTTGCCTTTGGAAAATCATTAAAAATCCATTTTGATTAAAAATGGTGTGAAAATTTCCAGATCATATATGTAGACATACAAAACTTCGACATATCAAAATTTCATTGAATTCCGAGTTAAGGAAGCAAGTCAAAGACGAAATCCAAAACAGACTAGGCTGCAGAGTTTTCTGTTTTCTGCGGAATAATTCCAACTTCGAAAATTTGTCAAAAATCCAGTTTAACTCCAATTTGAATGAAAACAGTCCCAAATTCAAAATAAAATGACTATTATCCTCTTCAAACTCAGAATTATCCATCACACCTAACTGGAAAGTAGAAACTTACCCAAACCCTACTAGCACCGATCACCGAGTATGGAAGGAAAATTATGGAAAGATGTTTGACGGAGAAAGAAGGGAGAGTGTTCTGGAAAGAGACTCTTAAAGTTGGCGTAACGGCCCTGACGTCAGGGCAAGGTCGCTGAAACTCGTGAAGAAAGAAAAAATTGGGTTACGTTGGGCTGTAGCCCAGGCAGCTTTTAAAAAAAAACAGAAAGGAATTAGTAGCTTACCCGCTTGTGGCTGGGCCCTCATCCACTTTGGGGTCTTGTTGGCCTTTTTTTTAATGTCTGGTTGAATTCTATATATTATTCTAATGTAATAAAGTCTTCTATGAATGAAGTCGTAATTTAATTCCATCGTTTACTTTTTACAATTTGTATTTCTTAATTCTTATAGATAGTGGAGTGAGAGTGAGAAATGGTAACAATTTACGTGGAATTGGCATGGCTTTAGATTCCATATAATAAAGTATTCTAATATGACCTCAATTATAAGGAAGTATCTAGTATCCTAGTTTTTATTTTGGGCTACCAAAATCGATTTACGTGGAATAACAAAAGATTTCAATTATCTCAAGGTTCGTAAGGCGCAACTTCAGTAGTACATTTTTAATTATGTTGTTGAACATATATTCATTTGGATAATATGTATTTTTTGTTGTTGCATGTAATATGTATTTGTTTTATGTTAAAGCTTATTGGAAATTAGTCAATAAAATTATGAATTAATTAGCATGATTTATATAATTTAATGTACACTTTTATTTTAGTTAGAAATTGTAGCTAGCCCATTCGTTGAAAAATTCATGATTCCTTATTTAGAAAAATAAGAATCCGAACTATTTTCTTTGGGCCATCTAACACACGTTACTACTTGCATGTTGCTAATAAGTTCAGCACATGCAAATAGAGATTAAAATCAAGTACAAAAATTTCTCCAGAAAAAGTGACTCGATACATGAATATTAGAAGAGTGATGGAAGCATTATTGCTATCAAATTCAATTCCCTCCGTATATAAAATAAAGAGTTGAATAGAAAATCAATGAAAGTTGTGTCTGGAAACGTTACCATGCGTGGTACTTGGATCTTATAAAGATTTTCTACAATAATCCAAGAGACCTTCTGTGACAAGTCAGAAAGCATTTTGTTCTTTTCATTCAATCAACACTCGCATGGAAAGTGACAAATCTAACCACAGAAAACATATTGAGCGGAAACACATGCATGCATGCATGTGTCAGATCTAGTGGCAATCACATCATACGTCAATCTTGTTCAGTCACGTTCGCATCTTCACTTAACTACAAGATTAGCATTTTTCATAAAACATCTACTTTAAACTGGTTTTACTCAATAATTGTGTGGCCCTGTACTTTGATTCACATCCACATTTTATCTAGAAAACAGAAAAATTTGCGTTTCGTGGATACTTGTTTTAATGAGAAACAAACAACTAAAGTTAAGGATACTGTCCTTTAGACTGAGTATCGAAGGCTGAATTTTACCAATCCATTCATTTTGGCAGGATGAAGATATAATATTTTTTGTCCGCTTGTCTTGAAGTTGAAATCTCGGGGATACTTCGTCGCGTCCATGGAATTGATGCTGATAGGAGGAAAACCCTCTGTGCCTCTTGTCCGCGAGACTAGCTGTAAAGTAGATTGTTTTTATATCGTATTGTTCATAAGCTTAAGACTGGGCGCATTTAGAGCGGGGTTGGTATAGGTTAATTGGAAAAAAAAAAAAAAAAAAAAAAAAAAAAAAAAAAAAAAGGATAGGGATAGTAATAGAAAGCACAAGGCTCTTCTTTTATTTATTTTTAGATGATCTCAACATTACAAGGGGAATTTATTAAATAGAAATAAAGAGGAACACTTAGCCACGGGGTATAGAAAAGAGCCTACGCCCCTTTGCCAGCGAAACCCTAATCCCACTTGAGCCTAAAGTTTAAAAAGCAAAGGATAATGCTGACTTCAGGGAATCCATAAGTTTCGGTTTGAATGTTGAAGTCTGAATAGCCTCCCCTGAAGCTGATCTCTCTTGCACAATTTTAGTGCCCACATACCTGTCCAAGGAACAAAAATTTAAAGGAATGTGCAATATGGCATAGAGGTTCGTTACAAAAAAAGCTACTCAACCTAATAATAATATTCAGAATTTCTAGTGGTTGCAAGTAAGTGTGTATCACATACCTGCCTAACATCAGATAAAAGCCTTGGGGGTGGCTTGCTGGTGTGGAAGGGAATGCAGAGCCATCAACAACGCGTAATGCATTGATCCCCGTTACACGAAAATTACCATCAATCACTTTTCCAACAATGGCTCCACCATGGTAATGCCAATATGAGGCTACTGTGTCTCGGCAAAATTTTTCGAAAGCGGCATCATCTGTTTGGTTCTCTGGCAACGGTGTTCCCAAAATATTAAAACCATCTATACCTGGCAAGTCTTCAACTTTATAAGGTTTTAATGCGTCTGTGCTTAAGAAAACACCAATGTTCTTCATGCCACTTACGCAATGAGTAAGATCTACCGGATCTGAATAGTAGTTGAATTTGACATTTGGTGCGACGCTGACATTATAGGATGATTGCAGAGTGAGATTACCAGCAGATAAAGGTCCAGGAACTTTGCTAACAATGTGAGCGAAAGTCTGATTTGGCAGGGGATAAGATGTGGTAGGGAAAAGACTAAAAGGTGGAGTATCAAATGGCAAGCTCGATAGAGAACATTGGTAGAAATCGCTTTTAATGCCTAGAACGGTTACAGTTGAGGCTTCTATAGGATTTGGGGGCAAAATGTTAATGAAATTACGAGGGTTGTCATTTAAATATTGCCCGACGTAAGGATGGGAAGCAACAACTGAAATGTTGAGAGATGTTAGGTAAGACTCCGGGCCAACACCACTAAGTAGTAGAAGTTGAGGGGTTCCAAGTGCCCCTGCACTCAATATAACTTCCCCCTTACCCCTTACAAATGCACGATGAGACGTTCCATTAGAATCTGTATATACGACTCCTACAGCTGTCACACCTGCGTTGAAGAATAACTTATAACTATGATCAAACAATTTATGGGATTGTACTCGTGCTATCATTGTTTTAAAATGATAAAATATATTTACTTTGGAGTGGAGAATCACAAACTAGCAGCTGTCTCAGAGGCAACATACCTGATGCTTCGGTAAGGAAGATGATCTTCTGCACTGCTGCTTCAACCGCAACTTTCAAGTTATCGGGGTTTCCTTTATTAAGCAGTTCATCAGATGCATGTCTGGTTCCATTATTGTCAAAAGTTGAGCCGGTGAGTCTAGTTCCTGCTTGGTGAACCAAACTAAATCCATTGTCCGGATTAACACCAGCCTCCAAGAATGCAGTTCCTGTAATAGATTGCCAAGATTGATTACTTGGCTTGTACACAATAGCGTCCTCAACCCACTCATATGCCTCATTAACCAGATCCAAGTCCCATTCAACTCCTGAATTATTATAGAATGACTCGTTAGCTCTGACATAAACGCCAGCATTGATTATGGTCGTGCCACCCAGGATCCTGCTTCTTACATTATCAATACCATCTTCAGACACGAACCTTTCCACTGGTGTCTTTCCATCATCTTGTTGCTGCAGATTGTACGCAAACCCATCTACAGTCAACGTGTTCGGGTATTCTGTAGCAATAGTGCCTCTTTCTAGAACGAGCACCGAGTAGTTTGCCGATAAGGTTGCTGCCAATGGACACCCTGAGGTTCCTCCACCAACTATAATGTAGTCATATGATCCTTCCAACTCCAGATCAACGGCGTTGTACACAAACTTCAGGTAGCTAAAATCTGCAAAATATGAGACGAAGAGTTTTTAAAAGTATACATAAACAACTGGTTGCAACGATAGTGTAAAGCACATGCATCTACTTGTGGGCGTCAATGAGGTCGTTTCTGACACTTTTCTCAGTTTTCTTTTGATTTCCTTTTTTTGTTTGTTTTTTTTTTTTTTTTTTTTTTTTATTTGAATGACGGATGAAGTAACTTACCATGCTCAGAAGGAGTATTGACAAGCGAGTGAACCTCCGAATATTGAAGATGAAGGACCAAAAGGTTCAACACCAAAACTACAGCTGACATTGTTGATTTCTCCATTTCTTAAAATCTCTTTCACACTTTCACACTTTCATAGAGGCTATCCTCTATGGAATTTATAGAGGATAAGGATAAGTAAAGTTCAGCTAAAAAATCACTATTTCAACAATGACAGGATAAAATTATGATACAATAATAAATGTGGAGGCAGAGACGACCCTGACTTTTGGTGGCCCTTGGCCAGAAATCAAAACGATTCCCTTTGTATGTAATCATAGTGTAACAAGGAAAAAAAAATTATACACATATATTTTATTTTTGGGTTAAATATAGTAGTTTAATTCAACTAAAATAACAAATGCCATCATATGATTCACAACAACAAAAAACCATCAATCTTGAAGAAAGTGTTTGATTAATTGCATTGTTAAAGATTTGAAGTGATTTTACTTCCCTCTCCAAAAATCACTTTTAAAATGAGTCTCAACAATGATATATAACATATACAAATATAAAATAATTTGGGCTCCCTTCAGGGCCTTAGGTTGTCGCCCTCGGTGCCCAAGTCCAGTGCCAGCCTTGGATGGAGGCCGGACATAGGGCTTTTTAATGTCTGGAATATCAAAGCATGATTGTATTCGAAAGGCATTATTTCAAAGTCCCTATTGTTATCACATTGATGCATACATATTATAATTTGAGTGAACTACTAACACCACCTGTACATGTCATTGTCATGTAATGTTTGCCCATCGACAAATGTATTTTTGTTTTTTCATCTTTATTTGTATGCGTCCATATACATATATATCTGGTTTTAGATTCTTTCTTACAAGTTTTTTGTCAGTTTGCATTTGGATTTTCCTTCCTTTTTTCTTCTTCTGAATTACGGATAAAGCAATTTCCCATGATGTGAAGGTAGTGGTTCACTCGTTGCCACATACTCTAATTATTTGAGCCTCACACCATCTCCCTCCAGAACAATCCTGAGCCATAAGAGCAATTCATATGCAGCTGAGAGGATAAGATCACATGCTATTATTAAAGCCTGACAGCATCTCACTGATCTCCAGCACAATGCCAAACAGTGAGAGAAATTGAAACGAAGATGCGAGGACACGATCAGATGCAATATCAATGCCAATCTGTGAGAGCAACCCACATACAGCTGTGACGAAAAGAACTCATCAACTGCTGAATAGAAATATCGAACGGTTGGTGAGCGAGACATTCCGTAAACAGCAAATATTATTGTGAAAGTCTGAAGCAAAATCCAAGTTTCCATTTTTAGATATCGGCAAAATGACTTTCATACAACAAAAGGATAAGTTTGTGAAATACTTATAGGATGGCTTAAAACATTAAAAGAGTAAAGCCTGTGATTTGAGTAGTCAAGAGTAATACAGTAATATAAAGAAAACACACCAAAGGGTGTATCAATCCTCTACAATGCAGAATGTAAAAACAGAAAGTACATAGAAAGTATTTTACGTGGTAAAACCTCATCTCTTGGGAAAATCCACGGGACCTGATAGTCCAAGGTAAATCCACTATAGAACGATTATTACAAGAAGTATACAAACTTGTCCTAAACACTCTAGACAATGTACCAACTTCTTCGTAACTCAACTTCCCAAGGGATTTCTCTTTCTCTCCTTATGTTGAATCAGATTCTTGATGCGATCGATCCAAGCTGACCGGAGGTATGAGAACCTTGTAAATTATGCAAATGAATGCATATGAATACAAAGACAAATCACCAAGATAATCTTACTCTTAATGATTTATCTTTCTGGAAAATAAAGCACAACAACTTTCTTTTGTTTATATGAAAGCTCAGGAAAACTCTAGTAGTCGAAAGTTCTACTGAAGAATTAAACCAAGCCTTCCTTTTATAATGGGTTTCAAAACTGGAAACTGAGATCAATTTGCTCCTAATCAAACAGATTAATTTCAAAATCAGACTAATTGATTTCCAATCAAAGAAGACTTTTAATATTGAAAACTGGAAAGCAGATTATAAATTAAATCAATCTTTCTTTAAATAAAAAGTCTTCTTAACCACAATGTTAATCAGATTGTGAGTTTGAAATAATTCTTGAAATAGCACAATCAAGATGCATGATTGAATGAAGAATTTACCTCAGGGATTGTTGGTTGACATATGTGCCTTCAAATCATATCTTGAAATTTTGATAACCACCATTGCTCTTCTATCACAACTAATTTACCATATATACTTAGTCTATTTGGTATCTAGGGAATGCCAATCACAAAATCAATACTAACAGTTTGTTAATGGGATTAAGATGTCGGATTGGACTAGTTTGTTCTAATCTAGGTTTCACCAAAAATAGGTCGATGTAAGAACCCGACTAAATGGCACTCTAGCCCTGTAACATTTCACTTTGTCCCATGTGGAAGAAGGCCCAAGTCCTAATTTCTAAAGATGAGCTAAGAGGAATTACATACATGACAACTAGTGATGCATGCACGAGAACACTATAATGCATGCAATGTAGACATAAAAATGTTACCTTCACTAAGCTTGATTGCATAGGGTAATTATGAAGTTCATCTCAGCCAATATAGTCTATGTAACACTAATTTGAACTAGCCTAAATTCTTTGAGCTCGATCATACATATGAGAGTACATATTTATCAAGGAAAACCAAAAATATTAGCTAAACAAAACCTAACAATAACACAAAGCTAAGAGCTTCTAAGATATGTTTTAGAGGTAGAGAAAACAAAAAGAGGCAAGGAGACAGGTTGGGTGAGGGAGGGGTTTTGTTTTTGTTTTTGTTTTTTTTCCTTTGTACAATTTGATTCTTTAAGTGTTTTAAATATTGCAGAGGTTTGTGAGGAGTATCAAACTTCTTGGTTTTTTTTTTCTTTTCCAAAGTTAAGAAGGGGAATGAGGGTTTTCTTGCACAGACATTGACAAGGTGTGTTATGGAGATTCGAATATGTGATCATTAGTTTGTAAGTCAAGGTCTTTTTTCACTGGGCTAGACCCCATTGGCAAGGTATCAAACTAATGAACCTATACCTTTAGGGATTAAAATTAATGTTTTTAATTAGTTTATTTTATACCGAACTTATAAATAATTATTTCTCATAATGCATATATAAAATTGTTTAAATTTGAAAATACTTATAGTACGGTTCTCCTAATAGTGGGTGCGCAACTTGTGAGCCAGTAAAAGGATTAGATGTGTTTGTGGGTCCGCCAGTGCAATTGTATTAGATGTTTTGGGGACTGAAATGGCAGCTATACGTGAAGGGTTTTGCTTATGGCACGGTGGAAAGGGCTTCTGGCTCTGAAGAGGCCATTTTACTATTGGCAGCTGCGCATTTTGGAGTTAATATTGACAATTTGGTTGAAAACGTTTGGCTAGGGGTTCTTGACGTAATTTTTCAACCTATGCAAGGGAATAGAGCTGCTCATTCTTTGGCTCAATATGGGTTATGCGAACATGTTAGACTTTATTGGGAGGGTCACGCAACAAGTTGGTTACTGCCGAAGTTGGTGGCTGACAGGTAAGGGGGCTCTTTGCTTGAGTTACTTAAAGGTGTGGTGGTATTCTTTTTCCTTGATTGGAATTTTCTTATTTAGGCAAATTTTATAGAAAGATTTTAACGAGACCACTTTAGTTATCGCTGTAACTAAAAGAAATGTCTTTGCCGGCAAGTTTAATGAAATGTCATTTTTACTAAGAGAAAAAAAGATGCATAGATTTTAGCACCATTGAGGATATAACTCGATAACAAACGTTGTCATTCCGAAAGTACTTAATCCATAAAAGTAACATCAATTTTATTTCACTTTCAATTTTTCTTGTCGAAACGTGTGGATCTTTATCTCTTTCTCACGATGTGTGCTATAGTACTGATCGATAGGTTCAACACGTTCAACACGCATCATGCCTTCAAAGAATGAATAATGTTTTCCACATGCATTTTCCTTACCAACTCGGGGCCTGAATCCTGATGAAGCAGACTTATACAAGAAAATGGTTCAGGGGCTAGGCCCATAGACCCACCGCTTTTAAGTTTTCTGTTCAAAATCACATGTTCACTGGACATCTTTAACATAAAGTTCTTTTACTTTTCTCATAATAATTTTGATGTCGATACGTCAATAAAGGCTTAAAGATTAGAACACAACACACTTTTTCTAAAGTAAACTTTGTCGTAGCAATTAATACATAAGAATACAACCACCTGTAATTTCAATAATTGCTGTACACATTGTGGGGACAGAAGTGTGGCCCGAGGTTTACCTGACAGGGACCCTGCCTTGAAGAGGTTCGTCGACATAAAAAAATAAACCTATGAATGTAGTAGACTGTAGACGGCCCTAAATATACGACAGATTCCCTACACATGGTCGTCTTATTTTACCAAATGACAGTTTGTCCAAAAAGTCCCTCTTGTAAGGACGATGGTTTTTAACCAACCATCTTGTGTGTATTTTACGTCGAAGGAAAAAATCCAAAATATACTGTAGTTGATTTTTTTAAAAATAAAAAAAAAAAAAAAAAAAATAAACTCAAACAAAAGAGACCCATTCAACCCTAAGCTCAACACTCAACTCTTTGTTGTCGGCGTCCTCGAATCCGGATTCAGGTGAGATGATTTCAGTTAGGGTACCAATTTCGAGTGTAATTTCAGTTAGAGTTTCATTTGTCTCTCTTTCGTTCTCAATCTTACTCTCTCTGTCTCTCTGACTCGCCTTTCTCTGTGTCACTCAAATCTCTCTCTCGCTGTACAGGTGCTGAATATATGTTTGCTACATATGCAATGAAATAAAGGTTTTTTTTTTGGGGCCTATTTATTTTATATACTCAGCCCACTGATTTGCTTTTATTTTGTAGATTTTTGGTTGATATTTAGGTGTGGAGCTAGTCTTCTGTCCAAGGTAGATTCAGAGCTAGTAATTTTTTTTTTTCACTTTTACCGAACCCATTGCTTTTTACCAAAACAAAACTCCCATTGTGTTGTGTGTGTGTGTGTTTTTTTAACTTTAATTTTTCTCAACCGTTTAAAAAAATAATAATTTTCTTTCCTCAGTCAAAATTTTAAAAGTTTGACCCTTTGTTTTTTGCTTTGGTAAAAAGCTATGGGTTCAGTAAAGGTCAAAAAAAGCACTTTTGACAATTAAAAAAAAGATGACATATGTCACTTTGTGGTTGAGTCACAATAGAAAGGAAGGTCTTCCTTCTAGGTAAACAGGGTATGTGGTATAACTAGCATTTTTGTAAATAAATTGTGGAGGTATTAGAGTTGTTTAAAAAAGGAAATATGGTATATGGTTCCTTATTTTAGGTAGGCCCAAAAGTCACTTCTTCAACCACTTTTGACCTTGTAGTTTTAATTCCGTCAATTTTGTCATTGTAGTTTCATAATTGTAGCAATTCAAATCTATTAAGGGGTATTTTGATCCAAACTTGCATACCCTCCCCAACCAGCCAACACTCAAGAATAGTCTTCCACACCCCCCCCCCAAAAAAAAGCTAGCTACCACACCCTTAACTAACCGCCACCACAGCCTCCCAAGGCCACCCCAAACCCACAACAAAGGTGGCAGAAGCAAGCAAGCAGAGAAGTTAGAAAAAGAAAAAGAAAAAGAAAAATGGTTTTGAAATTTGGGAAGGTGGGTGGAAGCTAAAGATGAAATCAAACTAAGAAAAAAGAAAAAGAAAAATGGTTTGAAATTTGGGTGTCTGAGACAGCTAGAAAATGACTCACATTGTTTGCCTATAAGATGAAGACAGAATGTTGTCATCCAAACACATGATAAAGGGACTTAAAAACGTACAAGTTTCATAACCTACAGAGAGTTGCTTATAGATCTACAGAGAGTTGCTTGTTCGTCTGAACATGTAATGTTGAATCATGCATGAAAAGTAGCACCAAGTATTTGTGGTGAGAGAGAAATCTGTAATGGTGCTTAGAGGAAGTGTTTCTCAGGGTAAAAGGAAGAAAGGGCCAAAATGCGATAAAGCTTGACGAAATTGCATCTACTTCCCTAATCCATGTTTCTGCATCTCAACAACAAATCTTACTCTATTTCTTCTTCTCTATTTCCTACTTCTTCCTCATGGCTGCATCTATAATATGTGCTGGAGTTGGGCGGCCTTGGAAGGCTGTGACTGGCTAGGACCAAAATATCCCTGAATAGATAACGGAAGTTAAGAATAATTTGATAGAAAATAGGATTGTCCTTCAATTGCTAGAAAAATGAAAACTATAATGGCAAAATTGAAGGAATTGAAACTACAGCGTTAAAAGTGGTTGAAGTGTCAAACTACAAGGACCAAAAGTGACTTTTGGCCTTTTAGGTATTAGTTGTAGGCAAGGATTGAAATATCGGCAGATACACCGATATATCAGTATTTTCAATGATCGACACCGATACTGGGGGGTAAGGCCAAATCTTCCCCTGTATCGACGATATATCCCCCGATAAGCGCGATATTCCCGATATTTGCCAATATCCCACATATTTCCCGATACCACCGTAATAGAACCCAAAAAAAAATTCAGAAGTTTTGAAGGCAATGGAAACAAATTGAAACCCAAAAATAGCTAATCCTTGCCTAGAACCCGATAATTTATTAATATAAAGAATTTATGCACAGTCCACTACCCACATACATCCAATCCATCTGAAGAAGACATGGCGATCAGTTTTGGATCTATGAGCATAGGAACTGGACTTAGTACTAACTCAAATGAATCTTATGATGACTATGGTTATGTCATTTCTAATTATAGTGGAACTAGTTATGGAGCTCAAAATGATGAAACAGATTATGTACCTACTAGTTGGGTTAATCCTAACTATCTCATATATGAGAGGACAGTAGGGAGCTCAAGAGAGACCTATGTGCACCATGTTCAAACATGGCTTACAAACTGCTCGGGTTACATGACTTGGTATGACTATAGTATGAATCTGGATGGTTGTTCCTCATTGTTTGAACCTCATAAGAGCTCTTCATTTATGTAGATGGACACTTATCTAAATTGTAATCCAATGTTTAAACAAACTATGAATTTATGTATGGTTTATTCATTCTAATCAATATTTTATTTTAAAACTTTTCATTAACGTACATTATCATATGTATATCTTATTATTAGTAAATTTTGAGTTTTATTTGTTCAGTACATTTATTGATAATGTACATAACATCTATGAAAGTTTTACACCAAAATTATGTGTTTCAATGCCTATATCTATAATTTTTGTTGATTTTTTCCCGATACCTAAAACAATAACGATATATACTCCGAAATATCCATAAATTGGAGGCTCGATATTATCTGCATGGCCGATATTTTAATCCTTGGTTGTAGGTTTTTGAGAATCAACTTCCCTATAATGAATAATATCTACTAAATTGAAACAGCTGTTTAGTACGACCCTCTTCTGTCAGTGACCAAAACAATGGTTGTTATATATATATATATATATATATATAAAACGTGCCTAAAGTTCAGTTTGTGAGAATGTGAAGGTGAAAATGTCCCATGTTAGAAAGTTACAAAACCGTGTAAGGGCTTATAAGGTGTTAGGCTACTTCCCCCATTGCCAATTAGTTTTAGGGAAGAATCTCAACTTCCTTCATGATATCAGAGTAAGTTGCCCATGTGTGAAATCTCAACAGCCACAAATGCTCCACGTCACCCAATATGTATTGTACACGTGTTATTGAAAATTTGCCACACATGCAAGGGCGTGTGAAAATGTCACACATTGGAAAGTTAGAAAAGGAGAGAGAAAAATTTTAAAAGAAGCAAAAATGGACAAAAATGCCCTTATTTATTTTTAGATTTCCTAAGGAATCCAATACATTTGCATGTCTTTTATTTGAAAGTTGAGCGGTTTTTTTGTCTTTTTTGAAAAAGCTTTGGCTTTTTCCAAAAGTGAAAATTTTTTTATGTCTAAAACCTAAAAAACCTTTTGTTGTTTGTTGTGATATGTATATTTCCTTGACAAGAGAGACAAGTGTGGGCACAGTTGAATAACGTCCACGAGAGAGATTACATAATTTTGGAGTGCCATTTCGAAATCATTGAAGAAAATCCGTTGGGAAAATTTTGTCCACACAGCTGTGTGCTTCTGATTCGTACAAGCGACTTCTGCTAATCTTGTGATTGTGGAACACGTGACAATTAATTGCAACTTTTCATTTAATTCATTTTTTCTAAGTCCTACCCTCTCTATAAATTCTGAAACTTTGCAAGTGCTTTTAATATTCAAAGACATGGAGAAATCAACAATGTCAGTTATACAATTTGTGTTGCATCTTCTTGTTCTTCATCTTCAGTATTCAGAGGTTCACTCGCTTGCCAATACTTCTGCTCATGGTAAATTTCCATCTTCAGTATTCATTTAACAAAAAAGTGCAGATTTATAATTAAGAAAACTGAAACATGTAGTGCAAGAAACAAGCTAATTTAGAAGCATGTTGAAAAAAATCTTTCATCTCTTCACATATATTTTGCAGATTTTAGCTACTTGAAGTTTGTGTACAACGCCACTGATACAAGCTTGGAAGGATCATATGACTACATTGTAGTCGGTGGAGGAACATCAGGGTGTCCATTGGCAGCAACTTTATCAGAAAAATACAAGGTGCTTCTTCTAGAAAGAGGCACTATTGCTACAGAATACCCGAACACGTTGACTGCAGATGGGTTTGCATATAATCTGCAGCAACAAGATGATGGAAAGACGCCAGTCGAAAGGTTCGTGTCCGAAGATGGCATTGATAATGTGCGAGGCAGGATCCTCGGTGGCACGACCATAATCAATGCCGGCGTCTACGCCAGAGCTAACATTTCATTCTATAGTCAAACAGGAATTGAATGGGACCTGGATTTGGTCAATAAGACATATGAGTGGGTTGAAGACGCCATTGTGGTCAAGCCAAATAATCAATCTTGGCAATCTGTTATAGGAGAGGGATTCTTGGAGGCTGGTATTCTTCCAGACAATGGATTTAGTTTGGATCACGAAGCAGGAACTAGACTCACCGGCTCAACTTTTGACAATAATGGAACGCGACATGCAGCTGATGAACTGCTTAATAAAGGAGACCCTAACAACTTGCTAGTTGCAGTTCAGGCCTCAGTAGAGAAGATCCTCTTCTCTTCCAATACATCAAGTATGTTGCATCTCTGATATTTAATGGTAGCTCCTAGTTTGTCATGCTGCACTCGAAAATTATTATTTTATTATTCTAAAATACTAACAGAATAGTGTGAAGTCTCATATTTCCCAAATTTCCATAAATAAAACTTCCCAATTCTCCTTCGTTTAGTTTGACAATAATTATAAGCTATTCTCTAATGCAGATTTGTCAGCCATTGGAGTCATATATACGGATTCTGATGGAAACTCTCATCAGGCATTTCTACGCGGTAACGGAGAAGTTATTGTTAGTGCAGGGACAATCGGAACGCCTCAGGTTCTACTACTTAGTGGCGTTGGACCAGAGTCTTACCTATCTTCTCTCAACATCACGGTTGTTCAGCCGAATCCTTACGTTGGGCAGTTTGTGTATGACAATCCTCGTAATTTCTTTAATATTTTGCCCCCCAATCCAATTGAAGCCTCTGTTGTAACTGTTTTAGGCATTAGAAGTGATTATTATCAAGTTTCTCTGTCAAGCTTGCCATTTTCCACTCCACCCTTTAGTCTTTTTCCTACATCTTACCCCCTCCCAAATTCGACTTTCGCTCATATTGTTAGCCAAGTTCCAGGACCTTTGTCTTATGGTTCTCTCACCCTAAATTCATCATCTGACGTGAGAATCGCTCCGAATATTAAATTCAATTACTTTTCAAATTCCACGGACCTTGCTAATTGCGTTAGCGGCATGAAGAAGCTTGGTGACTTATTAAGGACAAAGGCATTAGAACCATATAAAGCTCGAGATGTGCTGGGAATTGACGGTTTCAATTATTTGGGAGTACCTTTACCAGAGAACCAAACAGATGATGCATCCTTCGAAACATTTTGCCTAGATAATGTAGCTTCATACTGGCATTACCACGGTGGAAGCCTTGTTGGGAAAGTTCTTGATGATAGTTTCCGTGTTATGGGGATCAAAGCATTACGCGTTGTTGATGCCTCCACTTTCCCTTACGAACCAAACAGCCATCCTCAGGGCTTCTATCTGATGTTAGGCAGGTATGTGATGCACACTTCCAACCACTAGAGATTCTCAATAATTATTTCGTTGAATATGGTTTTCTTTGTAACGTACAATGTTTGGGCAAAATTCTGCTCGGGGAATATTTGCATGTAGATCCTTGACCCTCGAACTTCCTACTCTTGCCTCTTCCTCGATCCCTAGGAGTAAATAGACCATATCTTTGAGTAAATAGACCCTAATCCCTAGGAGTATATATATATTTGTAATGAACTCTGTCCCACATTGCTCTCTTTTTTGTTAATCCTTAAATTTTTGTGTTTTGCGCAGGTATGTGGGCCTTAAAATCCTGCAAGAAAGGTCAATCCGGTTGGAGGCTATTCATAATATTCAAGATTCCAAGTGAAGTTCTTGGATTTCCTTAATTCCACATTATCCTCTGCTTTTTAAGATTAATTAATAAACCCACGAGATCTGACTCAAGTGGGATTAGGGTTTCGCTTGCAAAGAGGGGTTAGGCCCATTATATATCCCCTGCCTCTTTCTTTCTTGTTAAATAAATTTCCCTTGTCATGTCGAGGTTCTTTAAAAATTAAATAAAATAATAAGAATCCTTTGGTAGAACTTGTCCTTTGCAAAACAGATTTCCAAGGAAATGACTCCCTAAAGCTTATTTTTATTTATTTTTTGTCATTTTAAACAAACTCTAAAATTAATTGAGTACACCATACTACGAAACTATTTATTGAATTACTTTTGTTCTAATATAAAATGACCAAACTTGTTGGAAATTAGGAAGTTTTCTTTATTTCCTTTTCTGTAATTGATTGTAATTGATTTAGGAGTAGTCTCCAAGTAAACCTAGGATTCATTGTAGGGTTTGTAAAACTCTTTATATATTCTTAGCCTTCTGGCCCTGTCAATACACAAAGAAATATTCTTCTCAACATAGTCTCCAATTTCACATGGTATCAGAGCACCGGTTCTAGGTGTCTCTTTGTTTACAAACCCTAACCGTCTAACTCCTCATGGGTGACGCTAGCAAAACCTCCCAAACAAAAGCCAAAATGTAACATCCCACATCGACCAACGGAGAGGGGGGGGTGATGTGCCTTATATGTACATGCCCACCTCCATCTTGCACAAGGCTTTTTGGGAGCTCACTGGCTTCGAGTCGTGAGAACTCCGAAGTTAAGCGAGTTGAGGGTTAGAGCAATCTCAGGATGGGTGACCCACTGGAAAGTTGCTCGTGAGTTCTTAGAAACAAAACCGTGAGGGCAGAGGGGGGGCCCAAAGCGGACAATATCGTGCTACAGCGGAGCCGATCCCGGGATGTGACAATTTGGTATCAGAGCCACTCTGCCATGTGGTGCTAGTGTGCCGACGAGGATGTCGGGCCCCTAAGGGGGGTGGATTGTAACATCCCACATTGACCAACGGAGAGGGGGTGATGTGCCTTATATGTACATGCCTACCTCCATCTTGCACGAGGCCTTTTGGGAGCTCACTGGCTTCGGAGTCGTGGGAACTCCGAAGTTAAGCGAGTTGGGGGCTAGAGCAATCTCAGGATAGGTGACCCACTGGGAAGTTGCTCGTGAGCTCCTAGAAACAAAACCGTAAGGGCAGAGAGGGGGGCCAAAAACGGACAATATCGTGCTAGGGCGGAGCCATTCCTGGGATGTGACACAAAATTCCTTCAACAAAAACCATGGATCATACTGATCCTTACTTCTTGCAATCCTCGAATCATCTAAGGCTTGTTCTTGTCTCCCAACCTCTTGATGGATAACTACAGCACGTGGCGCCGCACCATCACCATTAGTCTCAATGCCAAAAATAAATTAGGGTTTGTTAATGGCACCATCAAATCTTTTTCTGAGAAAGATTTCAAGTACCCTTTATGGTGTCGCTGTAACGATATGGTGATGGCTTGCTTGTTGAACACTTTCACACCAGGCCATGCCAACAGTGTTATCTATGTTGACACTCTTGCTGAAATTTGGATTGATTTGCAGGATCGATTCTCTCTTGGCAATCTTACTCGTATTTTTCAAATTCGAAGGACCATCGCCGAACACAAACAAGGTCAATAAATCGTCTATCAATACTACACAAAATTGAAATCCGTTTGGGATGAATTGGGCTCTTATCAATTCGTACTGCATTGCACTTGTGGAGCCTTGAAGGTGTTGCGAGCATGTCAGGATGAAGAGTAAGTCATACAATTTTTGATGGGTCTCAATGACTCATACACAGCCATTCGAGGCCAAATTTTATTGATGTAGACTGTTCCTTTTGTTAAGTAGGCCTATTCCATGATTATGTAGGAAGAACAATAGTGTGAAGTGGGAGAACACACTTTGTCTGAAGTTGCACATGCCATGAATGTGAGCAACAAGTCAGACAAGCCCCCTAGCTCCTCCTTTTCCAGCAACTCCAAAGCACAAGAGACCAACTCTTCCAAACATACTGATCAAAGAAGCAATTCACGCAAACCTCTCTTTTGTACCTACTGTGAAGATACTACTCATCTAGTCGACAAGTGTTATTATTTGCATGGTTTTCCTATTTGGCACAAGCTTCATGGCAAAGATGTCAAGCCACCCAATCGCTCCAAGAAACCCTCCATAGCAAATCAGACACAATCTACTCCACCACCCGCCGCAGAAGGTTTCAAGTTAATTTACTTTGTGTTAGCAAACTTACATCTCGTCTCAACTGTTCTATTCACTTCTTCCCTACTTTTGTGTCTTACAGGACCTGACTTCGAAGAGGACGATTGGCCTGGGGAAACAAGTTAATGGCTTATACTACTTGCTCATGAAAGAGAACGTCACCACTCCACCATCCACATCCAACGCCACCACATGCCACCTCAATCACAAATCTACTGCTCTCTGGCATCAACGCTTATGTCATCCCTCCAAAGAACCATCCAAATTTTTGTCTCAAACAATTTCTGGAATTTTATATGATTTGCACCATCATTGTGATGGATGGCCTTTAGCTAAGCAAACTCGTTAGCCTTTTTCTTCCAATTCAATAAAAACTGCTCGTCCTTTTGATTTAATTCATTGTGATATTTGGGGTCCTCGCCACATTACATCTCATTTGGGTGCACGATACTTTCTCACCATTGTTGATGATTACACATGCTACACTTGGCTTCACCTCATGCATCACAAATTTGACACACAACAAATTCTCAAGAATTTCTTTGCTTATGTCCACAATCCCTTTCATTATTATGTCAAAAGTGTTCGTTCTGATAATGGGACTGAATTTGTGTCTATGATCTCTTCCTTTGGTGAACATGGCATCACTTTTCAACGCTCATGTCCTTCCACTCCACAACAAAATGGAGTGATTGAATGCAAACATAGGCACTTACTTAATGTTGGCCGAGCCCTTCAATTTCAAGCTCATCTTCTTCTTCCTTTTTGGGGAGAAAGTGCTCTCACAACTGCCTACCTCATCAATCGCCTTTCCACACCTACCCTTAACAAAAAAATCACCATATGAAATGCTTCACCAAACACCTCCTACATATACTCATCTTTGTGTCTTTGGGTGCCTTTATTATGTTACCAACACCAACTCACCTTCCAAATTTTCACCTAGGGCTCGTTGTTGTGTCTTCATGGGATATCCATTGGGCTAAAAGGCTTATAGAGTTCATGACCTTTCCACACACAAGTTTTTCTTTACCATGACATCGTGTTTCATGAACATGTCTTTCTTTACCACACCTCATTATCAAACACACATCTCATTGCTTCCGTACCTTTTCCTAACCCGTTTCTAGACATTTTCCCCTCTAAAACACAGTCCCAACCTCAAACAACTTCCAAAACCACAAACTGCCCAAAAAAAAAAATCAATCGCCCATATTCTGGCGATCGATCGCTTTTTGACAAAGAGCATTCGAACTCGCCATGGTGATCTCCATGAAGAAGTTTACATGACCCCTCCTCGAGCCTTTGTCGATAGGGGAAGAGTACTTTGTTTTGTCGACTACACAAGTCCCTTTATGGTCTCAAACAAGCTCCTCGCAATTGGTTTCACAAGTTTTCTGTTGCCATTTAGAAAGAAGGATTTACACAATTTCTCTCAAATTATTCTCTCTTCACTCGTACTTGTGGTACGTCATTTACTGTTGTTTTAATATATGTTGATGACATGGTGATCACATGAAATGACGAGAATGCTTTACATAACTTGAAGTCTTTTCTTCATAATCAGTTTCACATTAAAGATTTGGGACATTTGAAGTATTTTCTTGGGCTAGAGATTGCAAAATCAAAGGCGGGAATTGCGATATCCCAACGAAAGTACATACTTGAAAATACTCGATGATGCAGGTCTTCTAGGTGCTCAACCAGTAGACTTTCCTATAGAGCAAAACTTGAAGCTCACAAACAGTGATGGTGAAGTGCTCAACGATCCTTCGTGGTTTAGTCGATTGGTGGGAAGATTAATCTACCTTACAATCACTCGACCAGAGATTACTTATGCATACAACATTTTGAGCCAATTTATGCATCAACCAAGGAAACCACATTTGGATACCGCTTTACATATTCTTCGCTATTGGAAAGGTAGTCCAGGTCAAGGATTACTTTTCTCTTCAAACAGCAAGTTGCATTTGATAGGTTGTTGTGATTCTAATTGGTCAAATTGCCCTATGACAAGAAGATCCACTTCAGGCTACTATGTTTTTCTTAGGAATTCACTTATATCCTAGAAGACAAAGAAATAGAAAATGGTATCTCGTTCATTTGCTAAAGCAGAATATCGTTCCATGGCAGCTGCTACTTGTGAGCTGACCTGGTTTAGATATATTTTGAAAGATCTACAAGTTACCAATTTAGGTCCTGCAAAGTTGTTCTGTGACAACCAAGCAGCCCTTCATATTGTCGCCAATCCCGTTTACCACGAACACACGAAACACATCGAGAAAAGATATAAGTTGGAAGATACAAGCTGCCTTCTTTTTTCCATCCGCGTCACAGTTAGCAGATTTGTTTACCAAAGCCCTTGGAAGTAATGTTTTTTACAATCTTGTACTTAAGTTGGGCATTAAGGGGGAGTCTTGGAAATTAGGGAGTTTCTTTATTTCCTTTTCTATAATTGATTGTAATTGATTTAGGAGTAGTCCCCAAGTAAACCTATGAGTCCTTGTAGGGTATGTAAATCTCTCTATATATTCTTCGCCTTCTGGCTCTATCAATACACAGAGAAATATTCTTCTCAACATAGTCTTCAATTTGACAAAACTGTTAAAGTACGGGTAGTTTCTAGCTGAATGGTGTGGATAAAGCATGGTTGATTATTTTGGGATTTTCTTCCCTTTTTTCTCTTTTGTTTGTCGGTTGTGCAATATAAATTTGCAGCTGGCTTCAAATTCAGTTATGATATAAGCATCTGAAAATGCTCTTCTGCCACATTTTCTGAGATTGTCCATAAGATGACTTTGTCCCAGTCTTCACATTATATTTTTGCATATACAAGAGTGTAATTAGGCGAGATCCGACAAGGAGGAATCTCCAAATCCTCCAGAGAGATCCATCGAGGCGAGGTTTGTTTAGGTGAGGTATATCGAGGGGAGGGTTCAGACCGTTGGACCGACTCAATTTCCAGATATGTTGATCTAGGTACCTCTAAGATTGTGTAGGAATTCGCGGGTCGAGAGTTGGAATCTTGGATACTCCGATTCAATGAATCAAAGATTAGGTAAAACGATGACTGTCCAATAGTGCGATCACGAGCGATCTGACAGCTCGAGCTGGACCAAACTTGCAGGACGTATTTAGTAAACTTTGTTGAACACGTAGGAACTTTCGGATCGAAAATCGGAGGTTGTGGGCCCCGCATGCCCTGTTGACCAAAAATGAAAAGTTTGACCAAACCATTGACCACGGGTCTTTTGAGACCGTCCCGTCTTTTGAAATAAAATTTCAAGTTCGAATCCCCAAATCTTCATTTCTAAACTAGAAAGAAGAATTTAAAGTCCCTTGATGCAAGATGTATTTGTGCCTTTTGATACGCTCGGAAAGTAGGTAGCGAGAGGCTTACTAAAATTCTCTGATAAACTAAAAGGAAAGAGATTTCTATGCATTAGCTTGAACGCATCAGGGGTTTATTTGCCTAGCTCTTAGTAGGGGTACACATTTGGAAGATATGATTATGGGATTTCCAAGGATTTCTTATTGTTGTTGTTGTTGTTGTTGTTGTTGTTGTTGTTGCTGTTGATGATGATGTTATTTTGATGTGGAAATTGAGTTGAGAACAGACGTTGAAAGTTAAGGGTGATCTAATTCAAACTAGTGAATTTTTTAGGATGGAATACATGATTATGGGAATTTCGAGAATGCGTATTATTATTACTATTATTAGTGGTGCTATTAATATTATTTGTAAAGGGTTATGGTGACTTTAGGTATGTTATGAATTTTGGTTTTGGTGCATTAGTTTATATGGTTATCGGACTTTGAATTGCAATATCTTTGAGAATGTCGGAAGTAATATGTATATATTGATGGGTTTATTTAGTTTCGATGTCTTTCTTAATTATGGTTTTAATATGATTTTCAAAAAAAGGAAGGGTATTATTTTATTTTATATATATATATATATATTTGTTATATGAAAACAATTTTTTTTGGAAGTTGGATTTTGAAAGTATTATTGTAATATCCCACTTCGACCAAAGGAGAGTGGGTGATGTGCCTTATATGTACACGCCCGCCTGCATCTAGGACGAGGCCTTTTGGGAGCTCACTGGATTCGGAGTAATGGGAACTCCAAAGTTAAGCGAGTTGGTGCTCAAGTAATCCCAGGATGGGTAACCCATTGGGAAGTTGCTCGTGAGCTCCTAGAAACAAAATCGTGAAGGCAGAGAGGGGAGCCCAAATCGGACGATATCGTGCTACTACAGAGTCGATCCCGGGATGTGACAATTTGGTATCATAGACACTCTGCCGTGTGGTGCGAGTGTGCCGACAAGGACGTCGGGCCCCTAAGAGGGGTGGATTGTAACATCCCACTTCGACCAACGGAGAGGGGGTGATGTGCCTTATATGTACATGCCCGCCTCCATCTAGCACGAGGCCTTTCAGGAGCTCACTGGCTTCGGAGTCATAGGAACTTCGAAGTTAAGTGAGTTGGTGCTAGAGCAATTCCAGGATGGACAAAACCGTGAGGGCAAAGAGGGGAGCCCAAAATGGACAATATCGTGCTATGGCGGAGCCGATCCTGGGATATGACAATTATCTTTATTATATATTAGTTTATGAAAGTGGATTTTGAATCTTGTCGATGACACGCCATCTCATGTAACCCCCTTGGATACTAATATTGGAACTAATGGATAATGGATACTTGGAAACAATGTTTATGGTTTGGATATGATCGAATCCCAGGCACCCTTGACGGGGTGTTTCATAGAACCTTAGCGGGGTAGTTTGCGCGCGTAGGATTTGTCACAGGTGCACGAGTATTGAGGATTCTGCTGTGCATGCTGGAAGCCTAGTCCCCCGGTTGGACGGCTCATCCTTGGCCACATGGTTGTTGAGGATTTCTCTATGTGGTTCAGCCCAACGATACCCAATTGGATTTCCCCCCCTCCCCTGTGGGCACTTGGATACTTGGATATAAATACTCGGATATGGACACTTGAGTATGTCGAAACCTAGGACAGGGTGTTTTGTAGACCCTTAGCGGGGTAGTTTACGGGGGTAGGACTTGTCACCAGCGCACGAGCATTGGAGATTCTGCTATGTGTGCTGGGAGCCCAGTCCTCAATTGGACGACTCGTCCTCAGCCACATGATTGTTGAGGATTCCTCCATGTGGTCTAGTCGATCCCTGGATTGGACTGAAATAAGGAAGGAATTTATTAAGTGTTCAATGTGTGTCTTGTCGGATTTGAAGTTGTAGATGAATCTAAAATTAATCGTTGGTTTTACATTAAATAATCGTATATCATCTGAAATCGTGATTGTCGATATAAGAACTACGTCTAGCTCGATCCCTCACCAAGGGGTAGGTAGGTAGCCTGGGGTTTAATTTAGGTGCAGCCGCAACGTTTGGGGTTTCACGTAAGTCCATGCCTTACGCAGTTGAGGAATGAAATAACTTTTGGGTGAAATCGTTTAGTGCGAACCAACTCTTTAGGAGTTCGAGAGGTGGTTGACCACCACACTATTTTTAGCGTGTCCTAATGACAAAGGAACTTCATGATATGCAGTAATGCATTATTGCGAGGCTTCAGATACAGGGTGATGTAACTTGATACGGTTGAATTGTGGAAGGGATTAAGAAGGAAGCTTACTTACTGGTTTTCATGGGAGACCCATGTTTGTTGAACAAGTGTTGTGAACCTAACTATGGGATCATGTGCTTTGCACGGTGAGAGTTGATGTGGAGAACGGTACACAGACAGATTTTGGTGGTGGGAAGTGTTAAAAAGTTGGAAATGAGAACTTGTTTGTGTGTACCCAAGAATGAGGCCTTGTATAGTAGTCGTTGTATGGCTCCTAGGTTAGTGAGGTCGGTGAAAGAAAATTGGAGTAGATAGAGTTTGTTCAAAGAACAATAGAGGTAGTGAGGATGACGTTGGCATAGTCTAAAACGACACAGTACTGATAGAAGGGTTATGCGGACAGTTGATCCAAGGATGTTGAATTTGCAGTTTGTGAGTGGGTACTCTTGAAATTATTTCCTTGGAAAGTATGATGAGGTTCGGGAAACGTGGGAAGTTAAGTCCCCGTTCATGTCAAGCCATTGAGGAAGCTACTTGGGAACTAGAGGAGCATATGCGGGCCCAATACCCATAGCTCTTCGAATGATAGATATGAAATTTTAAGGATGAAATTTTTATAGGGGGATAGGTTGTAACACCCCTGACCCAATTTAATTGTTTTGTTCAATTTATGTAATTGTGAAATTACAATTTTGCTCTTGGAGTGTAGGGTTACTTTGGTCACTTTTTGATATGGAAGGATTTTGGAGAAATGAGTGGCAACATTGCGTAGAGCTCGTCAATACGAGTTCGTAGACATGCGGCTGCCCAATTCCGAGTTGTAACGAAAGAGGAAAGGTCTGAAAACAAAAAGGATGTAAAGGAAATTTTTAAATTTGTTAATGTAGCAAAGAGTAACGCTACAGTACTGTGCTACGGTAACCGGGCTAATTTTCTTATTTTTCTCTTTCTTTCCCCCGCCACTTCTTCTTCTTGCTTGGCAATTTGCAACAGTAACTGTAGCAACATTGATTGTTCGACTTCCGGGACATTGTGCACCAGTTGGCCGTGCCACCTTCACGAAAAATGTTCCCCCCGTCCTCCTCTACAAAACCCACCCAAAACCTAATTCTATTTGTTGGTGGTGAGCTCGATTCAAAGCTGAGAAAAGGGTATGGAAATTCCAACTGCCTTTTTCATTGAGTGAGGTATGGAAATTCATCCCCTCTTCATGCTCTATCTGTTTATGTAGGTATTGTAAATTGATTTTGAGGTTTTACATATAGTTCAAAATACCCATTTTTGGCAATTGGTTTCGGCTTTGTTTCGACTAGTTCCGGCTAGTTTGTGGTTGTGGCCCAAGAACAAAAGTTGCTCCACTAGTTGTCACGATCACGTAGGTATAGGTATTGTTGGGTGTTTTGAGAATTTTTCGGTCGCCAAAATTTTCTCAAGACACCCATGCGTTGCCAATGCGTGGGCCATGTTTGGGTGGCTCATTTAGTCCTAAAATGATCCCCATGTCATCCCGAGCATGACGGTATGCTCGGATTTGAATTTGGTTATCGTTTGACGGTCGATTGGATTTACGCATATTAGGTGTTATCCGGGTTTGATATGTTCGGACCGTTGGATTGACGCCATTTCCAGATATGTTGATCTAGGTACCTCTAGGATGGTGTTAGAATTCGCAGGTCGAGAATACAAGTCCCGGATGCTCCGATTCAATGATTCAAAGATTAGGAAAATGGTGACCGTCAGATCGTATGATCACGAGCAATCCAACCTCTCGATCTCGACCAAACTTGCAGGACATATTTAGTAATCTTTGTTGAACCAAGAGGAACTTTTGGATAAAAAATCGGAGGTTGTGGGCCCCGTTGACCAAAAATGGAAAGTTTGACCAAACCATTGACCACGATTCGTTTGTGACTGTCCTATCTTTTGAAATAGATTTCAAGTTTGAATCCCCAAATCTTCATTACTAAACTAGAAAGAAGAATTTAAAGTCCCTTGACGCAAGATGTATTTGTACGTTTTGATATGCTAGGAAAAGTCGGGTATATATCGGCAAACAATGTGAATAAGATGGAATGGAAAGTAGGTAGCGAGAGGCTCACTAAAATTCTATGATAAACTAAAAAGAAAGAGATTTCTATGCATTAACTTGAACTCATCGGGGGTTTATTTACGTAGCTCTTAGTACGGGTATCCATTTGGAAGATATGATTACGGGATTTCCAAGGATTTCTTTTGTTAGTATTATTATTATTGTTGTTGTTATTATCATTAATATTATTATTATCACTTTATTTTGATGACTGTTATTGTAATTCACTCATGGCTTGATAAAGGGGTTGGTGTCAGTAAGGATAAAATTAAATGTCGATTATAAATATATGTTTATGTGTTTGGGTTGTGGGTACATTAGATATCGATGCAGGTTTTAAAAAGGGAGTCTTGGAAAGTGAATAATAGGGGTTATGAATTCTAGTTTGCTGAGTGTTATGTCATTTGTATGTGGAAATTGAGTTGAGAACGGTTGTTGAAAGTTATGGGTGATCTAATTCAAACTAGTAAATTTTTTAGGATGGAATACGTGATTATGGGAACTTCAGGGGTGTTTCATAGACCTTTAGCGAGGTAGTTTGCCCTCGTAGGACTTGTCACAGGCGCACGAGTATTGAGGATTCTGCTGTGCGTACTGGAAGCCTAGTCCCCAAGTTAGATGGCTCGTCCTTGACCATATGGTTATTGAGGATTCCTCCGTGTGGTTCAGCAAAACGATCCTCGGTTGGATTGTTTCCCCTCCCCAACACTTGGACACTTGGATATGGATCCTCGATATGGACACTTGGACATGTCGGAACCCGGGCACCCTTGATAGGGTGTGACAGGACCCACTCCGAATTTCTCGGGACGAATCCTGTGGAATTCCCGACATCACCCCGGCATCACACCAATGCTGGGCTCACTCATTGAAAATGTAGCCTCCTTCTCCAAAAAGGGATAAGGGCACGAGACTTTCTACTGAAATTTCGGCAAAATCTCCCCTATAATTTGAACATTCCTCAAATTTCAACCTGCACAAAGTTCACAATTTAATTTCCCAACATGCAGCATTAATAATATAATTTCATGCAATTCGCAATATTGGCCTCCGGCCTTCCGATAATTCGAAGCAAACCACTACATTTAATTTTCTCAACATCCAACATACGAGGTTTTAACCTCCTAACACAAACACATCTCATTCTCACTCGAATAGCAGGACCAACGACAAGGTCCGCATCATACTCAATAATACCCAAGTAAAGTTTAACCCGCGGCTGCACCTAGGCATCACCCTAGGCTGCCTACGTACCCTCGTCAAGGGATCAAGCCACACGTAGTTCTCTCCCAATATGGTATAACATCCCTTACTTCATCTATCTAATAACCACATAATCTCCCCATATGCCGGAAATTCCAACGCCACGTATGGGGTCTGTTAACACACCGGATAACCTACGCCACGTGCGATCTCAACATAATATCACATAATCTCACCATACGCCGGAACTACCAACGCCACGTATAGGGTCTATCCGCATGCCGGATAACCTATGACACGTGGGACCTCAACATCATATCACATAATCTCCCCATACGCCAGAACTACCAACACCACGTATGGGGTCTGTCAGCACGCCGGATAACCTATGCCACGTGCGACCTCAACATAATATCACAATATCTCCCCATACGCCGATACTACCAACGCCACGTATGGCGTCTGTCCGCACGTCGAATAACCTAAGACACATGGGACCTCAACATTATATCACATAATCTCCACATACGCCGAAACTATCAATGCCACGTATGGGGTCTGTCAACACGCCGGATAACCTACGCCATGTGCAACCTCAACATAATATCACAATATCTTCCCATACGCCGGTACTACCAACGCCACGTATGAGGTCTGTCCGCAAGCCGGAAAATCCTACAACACATGGGACCTCACAATCACAGGGTGGTACTTACACAGTAAAATCAAACATATTTATCTCTTGATAATATATTTATATATACTTTCCAATATTGCATAAAGCTCAACCCTAATGTAGCATACGATAATCTCCCAATTAAAGACAATAAATTAATATACCAAATCCACATAATCCACAAAACTCCACAACGCTCAAGACCTGTCACTAAGGGCATTATAATCCCCTTAGGAAGGTAAGACTACCTCAGAAGACTCAAGGTCAACCAAGAGTCAAACTACTCAAACTTGGTCAAACGGACCCACGGGGCCCACGACCTCCAAATTCCAATATGAAAGTTTCTATAGGTTCTACAAGGCTTAGGAGACAAGTCCTGCAAGTTTGGTCTAGATCGGACGGTCAGATCACTCACGATCGCACGATCGCACGATCAGACGGTTACTGAAATCGTAGCCCTAGGGTTGGCATTTTCGGAGTATCCGGGACTCCGTTTTATGATCCGTCGAATCCTACACGATCCTAAGGATGTCCAGATTAACCAATAATAAACTCAGGACCATCCAACGGTCTAAACCTAGCGAACCTGGATAACGGGTAATAGGCGATATCCGTTCGAGACTCAAATGATATTCAAATTGAAATCCAAGCACACCTACGCGCTCGTGAGGACCAGGAGATCACATCGGGACCCAAGCCCTTTTTTACAGTGCCCACGCGCCGCCACACGCGCCGACAGTGCGTGGGTGTCCAAAGCGATAACCCATCATCGGAAAAACCCAAAATCACGGCTTCAGACTCCCACCCTCGGTGTAACACCCTATTTGGAGTCACTTTTGTTCTTGGGCACACCCAAAAAACTGACCGAAAGTGGCAGAAATGTCATCTCGAAATCCGGTCGAAATCCAATTCGAAAATCAGACATCCTAGGCTAAGAATTGATGCTATCCTACCCAACCATCAACTAGATTATGAAGAAAGGATGAATTTTCATACCTTGATCGCCAAAAATGGCGTTCGGAGGAGAGAGATCGAAGCCGGCGAAGTTTCGAGCAAAATCGGGCGTTTCTATTTCTTTTTCTGGCAAAATCACGGTGACTGGCGATAGGGCCTGGCTGGGGTTGGAAGAGGACGGCGGCCCGGTCATTTTGGTACCGGCCCCGTCAACTTTGGTGGCTTGATGAGCGAACGGCCGGCCAAAACGTGGCCGGCTGTGGTGGTCGTCGCGAGAGAGGAGAGAGAGAGACTGTGCAGGGAGAGAGAGAAAGAGAGAGAGAGAGAGAGAAAAAAAAAAACCAGATTTTTATCAAACCCTTTTTGCAAACATTACGGTTATGCCATTGAGGATATTTTGATCGTATCTCTCTTGTTACAACTCCGATTCGATCCCACTACGTATTTACGGACTCATGTCGTCGCGCTCTACGCAACGGTAAAGTCGGAATTCCCAAATTCCTTCCGGGTCAAAAAGTCAACTTTAAACCTAATAAAATATTTTATGGGCAAAAATGGTTGTTTATCTTAATAAATTAATATTTACGTATTTATTTAGGACCGGGTTATTACAGGGTGTTTTGCAGACCCTTAGTGGGGTAGTTTGTGTGCACAGGACTTGTCATAGGCGCACGAATATTGAGGATTCTGCTATGCGTGCTGGGAGCCTAGTCCCCTGTTAGATGGCTCGTCACATTGTTGTTAAAGATTCCTCCATGTGGTCTAGTCAAACGATCCTTGAATTGGACTGTTTTTCCCTGGTACATGATGGTGTGTGGTGTGTGTATATATATATATATATATATGGATTCGTTTTCGAGTTGAGATTCTTGAACTTGTGCTTTGTGAGTACTCTGCACAGGTATAAATGTTTAATTTATGGATTGGAAAGTGTTGTTCATTAACATACGCCTTGGATAGGGTATGGTTGCGAGGATCAACTGACATAATGGAAGGAATTTATAAAGTGTTCAATGTGTGCCTTATCGGATTTGAAGTTGTAGATGAATCTAAAATTATTAATATTTGGTTTTACATTAAATAATCGCATATTATCTGAAATCGTGATTGTCAATATAAGAACTACGTGTGGCTTGATCCCGCACCAAGGGGTTCGTAGGTAGCCTGGGGTTTCACATAGGTGCAGCAGTGACTAAAACTGTTGCTTTTGTTGAGTTTGGTTTGAAAATGTCGAGGAGCTTGAAGCCTAGTTGAGGTGAGATTAAATGCTTGGTTATATTTTAGTTTTACTAAATAGTTGTGGTTAAAATGTGTTTGTGGTCATGACAAGTCTGAAACCTGTTTGGATGGATGATTGATCATGGTTAGAGTCTTTAGAACTGCTTGTGATTGTACACAAATGGTTTGATTGCATGCTTTGGTATCTTTTTCCACCTTTTTTTGTTGTGCGCCCTGAACTTCTGTCGGGCATTTCTATTTGTTTAATTTCCATTGAATTTCATTTCGGTTGCAAACTGGAGTCTTCCTTATAATTGCTCTGTTATCACCCATTTATGGTTAGATTTAAGGCCAGAGGCCTATTCTGTGAATGGTGTGTTTTTACATTGTGCATGCTGATGTTTGGGAATCTTGAATTGTGTTTTCACATGTTGAAAAATTTGGGAAATGTCTGTTTCTTAGGGGACACTCTGCCGAAATTTCGGCAGAATGTCTCGAACTACTTCTCCTTTGATTTAGAGAAGAGGTTTTGGTTAGTAAGTGGGCCCAGCATCAGGTTGATGTCAAAAATATTACAAGATTCATCGTGGATTCTGAGGAATTCAAGGTGGATCCTGTCACCACATCAGTTAGTATTAAAATATGAATAAACTAGTTGGTGCCCGTAGCGTTATTGATAGGTGGCAATCCTGCATTAGAGAGTAGGAAAGGTTTATTATGGAAATGGGGAAATAGGAAATTTCACTTACTTGGAAGTTTTTGAAATTCTGACTTTGCCACACAACTTTTTTTTCGTCTCAATCTCATGCCTAAACTTTGATTTTACTACCACTTTCATAACTTCGTTAGTTTAACTGTCAAGTTTTCTGTTAAACGATGACGTGACATTTATAGCTCCACATTAACCCATTCAATTTGCCCCCCGTGGATCATAAACAATCAAAAAAATTTTTATAATTTTATAAAATTAATTAAAATTAATAAAGTTAAAATTTGAAAAAAACAAAAATATAAATAAAAAAATTAAAAAAAAAAAAAAAAAAAAAAAAAAAAAAAAAAAAAAAAAACACAAGAAAAATCAAACGAACTTACCTTTCAACTCCACCACCATCCACCCACCCACGTTGACCCACTGAATCTTCAAAACTCCAACACAACAACGCAACAGCAGTACATAATAATAAAATCATCTTTTATTTTTGTTTGCTCCTTTTTCAAGCAGTGGTTTTGCACAAACAAAAACTCTTTGGCTTTTTTGGTTTTTGCAGCACCTGGTATTTGTTTCTCTAGTAAAAAAATTTGGGAACATTCCGGGAAAGTTTGGCCTTAACCCAACATCAGAATCTTACACAAGAGAAGAACCCACGTGTGGTGGCTGGGATGAGGGTGGGCTTGGGAGGTACTGTGGGTGGGTGGATGGTGGTTGAGGTAAGGTTGGGTTTGAGAGAGAGGGTGCTATGGTGCATTTGGGTTTGGTCGTGGGGAAGAAGATGGTGGGGTCTGACATGGGATTTGGGAGAAATTTTTTTTATTTTAAAAAAGAGATATATTAGATTATTTTATCTTTCATTTTTATATTTTAATTAGATTTACTTTTATTTATATTTATTTTATTAGTCCAAGTGGTACAAGATGTGTGTGAGTACATTTGGAGCTATGAGTGCCACGTCATCGTTTAATGGAAAACTTGACAATCAAACTAACGGAGGTATGAAAGTGGTAGTAAAATCAAAGTTTAGGCATGAGATTGAGATGAAAAAAACTTCGTGTAGCAAAGTCTGAATTTTACGAAACTTCCAGGTAGTAAAGTGAAATTTACCCAAAAAAAATTATAAATTTTCGTGTGCAACATGACAAATTAGGATCTGTCAATAAATATCACAGATGCAACATACTTGATGTATTGGAAGAGAAGAGGATCTTCTTGACTGAGGCATGAACTACTTACACTGAACAAAAAATTTAGAGAAATAAGCTTTTAGGTAGTTGTTGAGGCCCAAAAAAATCCATGGATTGGGCCCCAGTAATTATCAGCCCAATACGGCACTCCAGTAGGAAAAAGCGTAAAAGGAGGTATATGAAGACTCTCCACGTGCGAGTTATAATTCGCGTGCTATGCTAAATAAATTTGCCATGTTAGGGGTGGAGATAAAATATGCCGGCTCTACAAGCCCATGCAAAAAATTAAACATCGCAGTCCTGCCCAAGGATGATAAACTAAAATATGCCAAACGACATGCCATGCCAAGCACGAAAGTGTTATCTCACACCCAACTACGCTACAAGCCTAAGTGGGCCCAATCCACTCAAATGCCCGAGGCTTGCTTGAGTGGGTTGTGGTATGGATGGTAATAAATCAACATGAGGCCCATTGATGGGCCGAGAAATGGAAGGTCTCGGGTTGCTTGGGAGCCTTGAGAATCAGGCCCATTTCTTAGGCCCAAATATGTGGGTAAGCACAAGAAAGAAAAGTAGCCCAAAAGCCCAAGCAAAATAGCCTATTAAAGCAACCTAAAAGCCCAATGTTTAACAAAAAAATAGCCCACTTGCTTAAGGGACCCCCTTGGTCCATACAAAATTACAAGATAATCCATAAAAGCCTCAGCCCTTTGCTGGAAAAATGGAAGTCACGTGAAAAGGGTCAGCAAGTTTATTGAATAGAGCTGCTGGGAGGTTTCAACACAAAGAGGGAGCAAGTTTCAAAGCTAAAACATGCAAGGAACCAAGGGGTATTAGCGTGAAACACTCTTCAAACCAGCATACATATCCCAGCTCCTTTTCCCATCAGACTTAGCCATAGAAAAAAGGGAAGAAAGCAATAAAAAGAATGGATGGAAATGGAAATTTACCATTGAGGTAGCTGCAGGAAAAAGGGGCATTGAGCTTCAAAACTATGATCTGATAAACAGAGAGGATTTCATCAAAATGGGAAAAAGCCAAGGAAACAGATGAAAAAGGAGGGAAAGGCTTGGCCAAAATGGGTATAAGCCATTAGGGTTTCTTGAAAAATGGTGGTTTCTAGCGGCTATAAATTGAGGCTTCTCCTACCCAACAACTCCAACCTAGCTTCAGGGAGCAAGCTTTCTCTCTAACTTACAAAAACCAGCAAGTCTCGTGCACTGTTCATCTTCTTCCCCATTCTTCTCTTCTGGCAGACAGAGCATCTGTCAAGCTACCGGAAGAACTCTGTTCTCCATTTTAGCCAAATCTCTCACGAAACTCCTCCTTCCTCTCCCTAACACTTTCTTTTCTCTCAAAGCAAGCCTAAATTTTCTCTCAGTGCTAAACTCATGTTAATTTTGCCTTCCATGCCACATACCATTCACGCTGAGCTTAAGAGTTTATCTGTAAGCACAAAGAAACTACCTGTAAGCTATTATTATTTTGGTTGATGAAGGTAACCATAATACTTCCTAAGGATCTACTGCCCTTTCAAAGTATTTTTGGGGCTTAATTTTCGAACTCAGGCAAAGGGGACAATTTCGTCAGTCTACTCTTTACGGCAGCCTGGCCCATCTTAGCTGCCAGAAGAAAAAGTCCCCTATAGTAGTCATTACCAGTTTTGCAAAGGACAAGTTCTATAAAAGGATTCTTATTTGTTTTATTTATTTTTTAAAGAACCTCGACATGAGTGCTGCTAACCGAACCTTAAAATTAACTGAGTACACCCTATAATTTAAGTACACTACAAGGAGCACTCTACTACTAAGTACACTACATGAGTCAGATCTCTACAATTTATAATTTATATGAGAGCTGCTATAATATTTATATTTTGCTATCATTTAGCAGCACTCTACAATTTCTTCAACGAGAAAAAAGAGAGGAACATCTGGCCAAGGGAAATGAGCCCAATCCCTCTTTGCAAGCCAAACCCTAATCCCAGTTGAGTCAGATCTTGTGGGTTTATTATCTTAAAGAGCAAAGGATATGCTGAATTAAGGAAATCCAAGATCCTCGGTTGGAACTGGTTGTCTTGAATATCATGAATAGCCTTCAATCAGACCGTTCTTTCTTGCAGGATTTGAAGGCCCACATACCTGCTCAAAACACAAAAATTTAAAGGATTAATTAAAAATAGCAATGGGACACGGAGTTTGTGAGAGCAAATATTTTGGCAATCAATCATGAGATGCCACGTGGACAACAAGGATTAGGTCAATAATTGTGCTCTATTTAATGGGCCAATTAGACCAAAAATAGATATATCATCATCAATTAGGGATTTGATTCTGATTAAAATCCCTAATTGACTCTCTATTTAAGGGAAAGAATAATTCTGTTCTATATAGGAATTATTCTTTGAAAAACCCTAGAAAGCAAGAGCACTATATAAATACATGCCTACATCATACCTCCAAGGTAATTCGGAAAACCCTAGCTAATTGTTGTTCGAATTTCCTCTCTCTCTCTCTCTCTCTCTCTCTCTCTCTCTCTCTCTCTCTCGTCATTCTCTCTCTTCCTCACACGGTCACGCGTCACCACACACGGCCACGCGCCACCACACATGGCCATGGCCGCTCGGCTTTCCCCATGAGAGAAAACTTCATCATTTATGTTACTTGTCATATCTTTCTCAAGATCCAATTAACTAAGGGCTAGTTTGGCATTGCTGTGCTTTTAAAAAAAACTGCTTCTGCTGTGCTGCGAGAATAATCAGCTGTGAAAAAAATCAGTTAGGCGTTTGGTAAACTATATTTGAAAAGCAGCTTTTAAAAGCTGGGTAGATACGGCTTCGAAAAAACAGCGATCATTGACCGCGATTTTTAAAAAAAGCAGGATTCCTGATGTTTACCAAACACCCAACTCATGACAAATTTTTATTAAAGCTGCTTTTTTTAAAAATTAAGCGCTGCCAAACGCCACCTAAGGCATTGGATGGCCTTTGGCCTACACTCACAGATATGGTCTATTTACTCCTAGGGATCGAGGAAGAGGCAAGAGTAGGAAGTTCGAGGGTCAAGGATCTACATGCGAATATTCCCCGAGCAGAATTTTGCCCAAACATTGTACGTTACAAAGAAAACCATATTCAACGAAATAATTATTGAGAATCTCTAGTGGTTGGAAGTGTGCCTCACATACCTGCCTAACATCAGATAGAAGCCCTGAGGATGGCTGTTTGGTTCGTAAGGGAAAGTGGAGGCATCAACAACGCGTAATGCTTTGATCCCCATAACACGGAAACTATCATCAAGCACTTTCCCAACAAGGCTTCCACCGTGGTAATGCCAGTATGAAGCTACATTATCTAGGCAAAATGTTTCGAAGGATGCGTCATCTGTTTGGTTCTCTGGTAAAGGTACTCCCAAATAATTGAAACCGTCAATTCCCAGCACATCTCGAGCTTTATATGGTTCTAATGCCTTTGTCCTTAATAAGTCACCAAGCTTCTTCATGCCGCTAACGCAATTAGCAAGGTCCGTGGAATTTGAAAAGTAATTGAATTTAATATTCGGAGCGATTCTCACGTCAGATGATGAATTTAGGGTGAGAGAACCATAAGACAAAGGTCCTGGAACTTGGCTAACAATATGAGCGAAAGTCGAATTTGGGAGGGGGTAAGATGTAGGAAAAAGACTAAAGGGTGGAGTGGAAAATGGCAAGCTTGACAGAGAAACTTGATAATAATCACTTCTAATGCCTAAAACAGTTACAACAGAGGCTTCAATTGGATTTGGGGGCAAAATATTAAAGAAATTACGAGGATTGTCATACACAAACTGCCCAACGTAAGGATTCGGCTGCACAACCGTGATGTTGAGAGAAGATAGGTAAGACTCTGGTCCAACGCCACTAAGTAGTAGAACCTGAGGCGTTCCGATTGTCCCTGCACTAACAATAACTTCTCCGTTACCGCGTACAAATGCCTGATGAGAGTTTCCATCAGAATCCGTATATATGACTCCAATGGCTGACAAATCTGCATTAGAGAATAGCTTATAATTATTGTCAAACTAAACGAAGGAGAATTGGGAAGTTTTATTTATGGAAATTTGGGAAATATGAGACTTCACACTATTCTGTTAGTATTTTAGAATAATAAAATAATAATTTTCGAGTGCAGCATGACAAACTAGGAGCTACCATTAAATATCAGAGATGCAACATACTTGATGTATTGGAAGAGAAGAGGATCTTCTCTACTGAGGCCTGAACTGCAACTAGCAAGTTGTTAGGGTCTCCTTTATTAAGCAGTTCATCAGCTGCATGTCGCGTTCCATTATTGTCAAAAGTTGAGCCGGTGAGTCTAGTTCCTGCTTCGTGATCCAAACTAAATCCATTGTCTGGAAGAATACCAGCCTCCAAGAATCCCTCTCCTATAACAGATTGCCAAGATTGATTATTTGGCTTGACCACAATGGCGTCTTCAACCCACTCATATGTCTTATTGACCAAATCCAGGTCCCATTCAATTCCTGTTTGACTATAGAATGAAATGTTAGCTCTGGCGTAGACGCCGGCATTGATTATGGTCGTGCCACCGAGGATCCTGCCTCGCACATTATCAATGCCATCTTCGGACACGAACCTTTCGACTGGCGTCTTTCCATCATCTTGTTGCTGCAGATTATATGCAAACCCATCTGCAGTCAACGTGTTCGGGTATTCTGTAGCAATAGTGCCTCTTTCTAGAAGAAGCACCTTGTATTTTTCTGATAAAGTTGCTGCCAATGGACACCCTGATGTTCCTCCACCGACTACAATGTAGTCATATGATCCTTCCAAGCTTGTATAAGTGGCGTTGTACACAAACTTCAAGTAGCTAAAATCTGCAAAATATATGTGAAGAGATGAAAGATTTTTTTCAACATGCTTCTAAATTAGCTTGTTTCTTGCACTACATGTTTCAGTTTTCTTAATTATAAATCTGCACTTTTTTGTTAAATGAATACTGAAGATGGAAATTTACCATGAGCAGAAGTATTGGCAAGCGAGTGAACCTCTGAATACTGAAGATGAAGAACAAGAAGATGCAACACAAATTGTATAACTGACATTGTTGATTTCTCCATGTCTTTGAATATTAAAAGCACTTGCAAAGTTTCAGAAGTTATAGAGAGGGTAGGACTTAGAAAAAATGAATTAAATGAAAAGTTGCAATTAATTGTCACGTTTTCCACAATCACAAGATTAGCAGAAGTCGCTTGTACGAATCAGAAGCACACAGCTGTGTGGACAAAATTTTCCCAACGGATTTTCTTCAATGATTTCGTAATGGCACTCCAAAATTATGTAATCTCTCTCGTGGACGTCATTCAAATGTGCCCACACTTGTCTCTCGTCAAGGACATATACAAATAAGTGGCTGAAATCATTTCCCTCTCCCCTCTAATTTAGACTATCGCTTATACTACATTTTTTTTTAAAAAATTTCAATATCAATTTACCAACAACTTGGTAATTTGCAACGAGGGAATAACCCAACACCTTATAAGCCCTTGCAAGGTTTTCTAATTTTTCAATGTGGAACATTTTTTCCATGTCTTTATTGAAAGCACTTGCACAGTTTCAGAATGAATCAGAAGGACACAGCTGTGAGGACAGAATTTTCCGAACGGATCGAACTTCCATTCTTCAATGATTTCGAAAAGTTATGTAATCTCTCGTCTCATTTCTCTCTTGTCATAGCTGTGTATTACAAGGAACAGTGTTAGTGTAATGTATACAAAATAAGTGGCTGAAATCATTCCCCGACAGAATGATCACGGGGCTTCTTAAAAGCCACATATCTCATCTAACTTTGATCTAAAAAGTCAACAGATCTATTATCTACATATACAAGTTGGAAGACTTTTGCGCATGCCATAACTAATATAGGTGCAATAGTAGTGCTAGCATGCTTCCATCTGCAAAGCATTAACTTTCAATCAGAAGCTTAGCATCAGATAATGAGAAGAGAGAAATTAGTACAAATTCTCAGAGAAAATATTGCCAATTATTGTATCCTAAAGTAAATACAATTCCACCCTCATATTCTGCGGTTCTCTTATATTTAATTTATTTTACAACATTAAAAAATAAAATAAGAAGTTGGTTATGAAATAAGACATTAGGACAAATAATTTTATTTTTAAATTTATGAAAATAAAAATTAAAAAACTAAGAGGAGAGACAATTAATTTGTTCCAACTAATTTATTTAAAATGAAATAAAAGCGTACATTTAGCCAGGGGGGTAGAATGAGCTTAACACCACCCTAATCCCAATGGGTTATTAATTAATTTTAAGAAGCAAAGGATAATGTTGAATTAAGGAAATTCAAGATCTTCGGTTGGAACTTGGAATCTTGAATTATGAATAGCCTCCCTTCAAACTCATCTTCCTGACACAATTTGAAGGCCCAAATACCCGCCCAAAACACAAAAATTTAGAAGATTAAAAAAGAACAATATGGCAGAGTTCATTCCAAGAAAGCCATTCAACAAATAATTATTGAGAATTTTTAGTGGTTGCAAGTGCGTATCACAAACCTGCCTAACATCAGATAGAAGCCCTGAGGATGGCTTGCTGATGTGGTAGAGAATGGGGAGGCATCAACAACGCGTAATGCTTTGATCCCTTTAACACGGAAACTACCATCAAGCACCTTCCCGACAAGGCTTCCACCGTGGTAATGCCAATGTGAGCCTTTCGACTCTAGGCAAAATCTTTCGAATGCTGTATTATCTGTTTGGTTATTTGGTAAAGGTTTTCCCAAATACTTGAAACCTTCAACACCCGGCAAATTTTGAACTTTATATGGTTTTAATGCACTTGTCCTTAACCACTCACCAATCTTCTTCATGCCGCGAACACAATTAGCAAGGTCTGTGGGATTAGAATAGCAGTTTAATCTAACACTTGAAGCGACTCCTGCGTCAGAGGATGAGAGTGAGAGAACCATGAGACAAAGGTCTTGGAACTTGGCTAGCAATGTGAGCGAAAGTCGAATTTGGAAGGGGTAATTTGGAGTAGGAAAAAAACTAAAAGAGTGGAGTAGAAAATGGCAAGCTCGAGAGAGAAGATTGGTAGAAATTGCGTGTAAGGCCTAAAACAGTTATAATTGAGGGTTGAATTTGTTAAGATAGGAAGACTGAAAAGAAATAGAGTAGAGAGAAGAGAAATAAAGCAGAGAGAATTTCAGAGATAGAGAAGAGACTTGTTGTATTTCTGATTTTTTTTAACCTCAATTGAGCACAATTACAGTCTCTATATCAGCTGAGTTAAAGACTTGTTCACGTGTTTCTAACCTCTCTAACTTCTCTAACCTTCTCTTATCAACACTAATAGTTTTCCTAAACTACCTCACAAGACTAACAATATCTCAACAACTTTATCTTTTGACACGTGGCAGCACTAGGACCATTGATATCTTTACATCCCCCCCTCAATCGCATGCTTGGAGGAGCCAAGCATAAGATTGGAAACAATGTTGCTGGAACAGAGAGGAGTAGAAACACCCTTAGTGAGAATGTCAGCAAACTGGTCTGTAGAAGATACATGTTGAACAAGCAAATCACCTTGGATAACTTGCTCTCTGACAAAGTGGCAATCTATTTCCAGATGCTTCATTCTTGAATGGAATACTAGATTAGAAGAAAGAGAAATAGCAGATATATTGTCACAATGACTTAACAGAGGAATATGTAAAGGCACATGAAGATCATAGAATAATTGTCTAATCCAGGCAAGCTCAGCAGTGGCAATAGCAAGGACCTTATATTTTGCCTCAATGGGTGAACAAGAGACGATATGTTGTTTCTTAGAAGCCCAAGAAATAGGACTAGAGCCTAAGTAAACTATAAACCCCGAGATAGACCGTCAATCATTAGGATTCCCAGCCTAGTTAGCATCACTGTAAGCCTTTAGATTAAGAAGACCAGGTTGAAAATGAATTCCAAAATCAATGGTGCCTTTCGAATACATCAAGATTCTCTTAACCGCCACAACATGAGATTCCATGGGATTAGCATGAATTGACAAGCTTGATTCACTGAGAAGGCAATGTCTGGCCTTGTGAAGGTAAGGTACTGCAGAACTTCAACAATGCTCCTGTATTGTGCTGGATGAGAATAAGGCTTCCCATCATCTTTAAGTAATCTGTGATAGGGAAGACAAGGAGTGGCACATGGTTTTGAATCTCACAAATCAACTTTATCAAGTAATTCTTTGATATATTTAGTCTGAGACACAAATAAACCAGTGGACTGATATGAAATTTGCAGCCCTAGAAAATAATTCAGCTAGCCTAAGTCCTTCATATCAAATTTTTGGATGAAAGCTGCAATAACATATGTAATAAGAAAGGAATCACTGCTTGTAAGGATGATATCATCAACATATAGGAATAAGACCACAATGCCAAGAGAAGAATGTTGCACAGAACAGAGAGGGATTCTGCGGTTGAAAACCCCCAAAATTAAAAAAAAAAAAAAAAAAAATCTTTCATTCCAGGCACGAGGAGCCTATTTTTAACCATACAAAGACTTCCTTAGTCTGCAAACAAATTCAGAGGGATGATGCTTGCTCTCAAAGCATTTTTTACATCGAGTTGTCGTAAGGACCAGTTGAACTGAGCTGCAAGAGCAAGGACTAATTGAATAGTGGTTGGTTTTACTACAGTGCTGAAGATTTTACTATAGTCGATACCTTCATCTTGACTAAATCCCTTAGCAACCAAACAATTCTTATGCCAAGCGATAGAACCATCTGCATGTTTCTTGATTCTATATGCCCTCTAACAACTGACAAGATTCTTATGAGCTGGGAGAGGAACCAAATCCCAAGTACCTAAGCATGAAGAGCCTAAATTTCCTCCCTCATTGCAAACTGCCATTCTGAAACTGTAGAAGCAGCCTTGAAAGAACTAGGTTCAATCTGAGATAAATCAATAGACTGTACATAAGCAAAATAAACCTTTCTTTTGGAAATACCACTCTTGGACCTGGTTGTCATAGGGTGAAGATTCATGGCTGGAAGTGGTAATACAACACGAAGATTCTCAGGCTAAAAATCAGGATCCATAGGGAGAGGAGACTATGTAGTAGATGCTGAAACTGGCAGATTTTGGGAAGAGGAAATCAAACATTTTGAAGCACTAGGAGGTAGTTCAAAGAGTTTGTGGGCCTAGAGGTTGTGGGAGAGGGAGAGGGAACATGGAGATGAGATACAGGTGACAAAACAATGTTATGCAATGAAATATATGGTGGAAGAAGAGAAGTAGATGGAGACTAAGATGGAGAAACATGCACTTGATTAACAGATGTGTAAGTAAACATAGTTTCACCAAATATGACATGTCTAGTCACAAAAAACTTATTTGTTTGGGGTACAAAATTGATACACCCCTTATATTGACCCGCATAGCCTAGAAAAACACAAGTAGAAGTTTTGGGCTAAAGTTTGTGAGAATTGGAGTGCTTGAGCAGAGGAAAACAAGCACAACCAAATATCTTCAAGTGAGTAATGACTGGTTTGGAACCAAACAATAAAATATAAGGAGATTTAAAATGAAGAATTTGACAGGGCATTTGATTGATCAAGTAGGTTGAAGTAGCACAAGCATGAAACCAAAATTTGGGAGGTAAATGTGCAGTTTGTAACAAAGTGATTGTAGTCTCTAAAATGTGTCTATGTTTTCTTTCGGCATGACCATTTTGCTCAGGTGTATACGGGCAGGATTTTTGATGAACTATACCCTTGGAGAGAAGATAAAGTTTGAATTTAGTACTAAGGTACTCACCACCCCCATCACTTTGAAATTTTTTAAGAGTAGCAGAGAAATATTATAGTTCCATATTAGCCAGAAATATTGTGGTCCATATATATGCACCGGACTAAAGAAACGAAACAGCAAAAAGAAAAAGAAAAATGGCTGGGCATGGAACAAATCTCGCATTGACAGCGCAAATGAAATGTGCAAGTTGAAGGGAAACTGCTATTTAAAGCAGTTGGTGGTGTCGTGTGGCCACTTCCTCATTAAATCAAAGCTGGCAACTTATGTTTGTCCTGTAATTTTCACTTTTGTGCTCGAGTGTGGCGACATACCCCTCCCACCTTTTTTTAACCCCCTCATGCACGTAGGATTGTTCTGAATGACATCAAGAATACACTACCTAGGGGTTGTTTAAAAACCGTTTAATTTTTAGTTTCAAGTTTTCATTTGCACTTTTTTTATAAAAAAAAAATTGAAAACTGAAGACATGTTTAGTAACATAATTCGTTTTATACTTTCAAAATCACCCGTATATTTTAGGGCTTGTCCAATATAGATCCCTACATTTTCTATTTCCTAGACATATACCCATCACTCTATAAATCTATGTGTAAAACCCAATTTCAAATTTAAATGACTAGTAGGATATAAGAGGTCGTAGTATTTCTATATTTTTACATCATTGCCACCAAACTTCATATTTTATTTATAATTTATTTCAAGCATTTCATTAACTGCCATAATTGTAATTAATATACTCCCTATTAATAGCATATCAATCACCCCATTTCTTTTAGTTGTCATTCCCTCTCACATCTCCCCCCTAAAATAAAAAAAAAAAAAAAAAAAAAAAAAAAAAAAAAAAAAAAAAAAAATCTGTAAATTACATATCCAATAATGTACCTATGAAAAATATAATATAAATATATACATATAAAATATAGGTATATTATTTACCAAAAAAAAAAACAAAGTCAGTTACTTTGTAATTGCGTATATTTTTCATAATTAAAAATAGGTACACAATAATTTATATAAAATATAGGTACATTATTTACCCACAGGTAAATTATTTTACAATATACCTATAAATGTGTATAGGTACATTATTTGGAATAGATAATTATGTACACTTTTCATACTAGGTAAATTATGTTTTCCATCAAACAAACAAGTAATAGGTACATTATTTTTTCAACATAATTAGTATGTACAGTTTTATTCATAAACAATTATAAAGTGGATTATTAGTCATGTATAATTCATAAAAAGAAAATAACATAAACATTTTATTAAACAAACCGATTACCTAAATTTGAATTTATTGTTAAATTTTTTAAAAAATGTTTCAAAATTAATTCCTACATCCATTACAACCATTTGGAGATCTTTCCAAATTCAACATTTGTCATTATATACAATCCAATTAAAAATTGTTTCCATATTGATTCCTACATTAATATACAAAATGCAATAATGGCTTAGTTGTGGGTATTTTTGGAATCTGAAAAGTACAATAAATCAGATTTTATGCTTAATTAGGTAACTTGCTGAGTTGGATCCTAGTCATGGGTTTTTACTTATACAAATTGGGTATTATTTATAGGAACAAAAAGTGAAGGGTTTTAGGTACGGCAAATTGAATTTGAAAGGTGTAAGCCAAATTTACTATATATTTTAAAACAACTTGATACTGCCTCATTTCCACCTCGAACAATTTTAAAAATTTCCCGACTCTTTGTTCTTAAGAATGTTGGTTCTAAGAATGAGTGATTTCTCTTCTCCGATCATTTTGCCCAACCTGAAAGCACACAACTAATGCAGTACACTTATTGAACAAGGTTCTATGGTCGATCCACAACCCTTAGATGCCAAAGAGTCCTTGGGGTGATCTCATAGTTCCTACAGGTTGGAGACGATGGGTCGGTCCATGAATTTTCCTTCCTTTCTCTGCGTTTCGCTCAAAGGGTTGAAGGGAGATAGTGCATCAAACTATTCACAAGGGCCAACTTGATCCTCTACCCTAGGGATCGTAGATGATGGAACCCTAGGAGGTAGGATAGGCAGTTGGTAAAATCTAGGAGGTGCTTCTCCTAAGCATCACTTAAAATCACTAACAGTTATTATAGGGAGAAGTGATTTTCCATAAAAAGTGATTTTGGCCTATCCGGAATCACTCCCAAACTAGCCATAGTCTGTCTTAAAATTGATTCATGGTATGGGCCCCATTTTCTTTAAAAATATTAAAAACTAATATGGTATTTTACATTTTGGGTGGAATTAACAAATTTACAAGGTTTCAAATTGCCACGTAGGCTATCAAATCCAAATTAACATTTTGCATTTTACTTCTTCCTTGGAGATGTACTTATAGCTAGGAAATGAATGGCTAATATGTACTTGTCCATATTATCCAACAGCCACCAAAAAAAAAATTATATTTAAAAAGAGTTCCAATCATACATGTTCATAAAGAAAAACATGTTCACAAAAAATGAACATAAAAAATTCCAATTCTATGAGGGGAAATTTTATGTTGTCGAAATGTTTATAGAACAAGTTAAGATAATATTTAACAAATTTAACTCAAGAAAGTTAGCACAAAATTAAAATTATTATAGTCTCTAAAATGGGTCTCTAAAAGTGGTGGATTCGGAATTATGGTATTACTGTGGTTGTATCTTTGGCGTAGGTTCCGAGCTGGTGAACGCTTTGGACTGAGCTCTTGCAGTTCTCTTTCATTACTCTCCATCTTGTCTGATTTATGGCCTGGTCTTGTGAAATGAGAATATTATTATTACCTAACGATATTCTATTTTTATCTAATCTAAATTATAGGAAGGGGGATTTGAATTTGAGTGCAGAATAGAGAGCACATTCGCTCTAGCAAACTTGAATAAGCCCATATCTACATTATTAGCTCTTATAACTTCCTTGTTTTCATGGGCACTAATTATCGGAAGTTAATGAAGTTGCATATATTGTTTAGCCAACTTTGCTCACTCTTGTACTCTCTGTGCAGCTAAGCGGTATCCACAGAATCTCTAGGGGTTACCTACGTGTATAGGTTCAAATTCAATTGAGAATATTTTCCTTCAAAAAAATTACCATTTTTCTTTTTTCTTTTTCGTTCAAGAACCAATAAATAACAATGAAAACCTCAATTGAATTACAAAAACTGTGGCTTTATAATTTTGGGTGGGGTTAAAATCTATATATATAAAGCAAAAGGCAGAGAATGGTGAAACATTCAAAATACAAGAAAATGCCCTTAGTTAATTCAAACATTAAGAATTGAAATTATTAATTAAATGACGATAATATGGTAAATTCATATTTTTTTCATATTAAAAAAAATTAAAATTAAAAACAAAATCAGATAATAGGTCATACTTTTATGAAACATAACTACCCATGTTATCTTCTCTGAATTCTAAAAATAAAATAAAAAAGTAAAAAGAAAACCAATTGGCACATGCGTTGCATGAGCATGTGCGAAGAGGCTAGTATTATATGAAAAAAAAAATTACTAAATTGGTCCAAGCCGCCTGAGGTCAATTTGGTCATCGGATCAGGCCCTAACCATGCATATCTAAACGACATTTGCCAAACTTTATCTGTAGCTTGTGTGTGTACTCTAGTAATTAATTAGATAACTCAAATGATACAAGTAAATATAACTCTTTATAAAGATGAAATTATTGATAAGACTGTTAGAGTTAACAGTTTATTATTAAGATCTTTTAGTTAATCAGTCTGTTAATAAGTCCTATCCTTTAGGGACTAGTTTGTGTTTTTAACAAATTCCTATTAGCCTATTACCACGTTTTAGGGTGTTGCAAACGTGGGCTGTTATTTTGATTTTATCTCTGTATAAAAGGCTTTATAAGCCTGCTGTTTGTTATCAATGAGAATAAGAACTTTTCATTCAAGGTTGTGTGCTATAGTTTCTTCTGAGTGTTCTCAACAATTGGTATCAGAGCTCCCTCACAGGGGCCCTGATTGTGAGTGTGTGTGGAAAGAAACAGCAGTTTTCTTTCAGAGTAAGGGAGTCAAGTAGAATGGTGGAGAGCAATAGCAGTGGTTTTGTGCAGCCGGCCATTCCCAAATTTGACGTACATTACTATCATTGGGCAATGTTGTTGGAGAAATTTCTCCGTTACAAGGAATATTGGGATCTCGTAGAGAATGGGATTTCGGTGGTGGTGACATAATCTGTCTCTATGGGGGTGGAAACAGAACAGGCAGAAGCGCAACGCAAATTGGTCGAGGGGCAGAAGCTGAAGGACTTAAAGGTAAAGAATTCCTTTTTTCAAGCTATAGATCGAAATATCATGAAGACTATACTTGACAGAGACACATCAAAGAGCATTTGGGATTCCACGAAACAGAAATACCGAGGCTCTACCAAGGTGAAGAGGGCATAGTTGCAAGCACTTCGGAGGGACTTTGAGACTCTCCACATGAAGGAGGGAGAGACTGTTTGATAATTTCTTTGCTCGTATTCTCACTATAGCCAACAAAATGAAGGCTCATGGTGAGACAATGAGCCAAACCATCATCAATGAGAAAGTTTTGAGGTCCATGACTTCAAAATTTGATTATGTGGTTTGCTCCATTGAAGAGTCCAATGATTTGAACACACTGACCATTGACGAGCTGTAGAGCAGTTTGCTGGTCCATGAACAAAGAATGAATGGCCATTGAGGAGAGGAGTAGGCTCTCAAGGTCACTCATGAAGACAACACTAGCAGAGGATGAGGTCAAGGGACGTTCAGAGGAAGAGGAAGAGGTCGTGGTAGACAACCGTTCAACAAGGCCACTATCGAGTGCTTTAAGTGTCACAAATTAGGACACTTTCAGTACAAGTGTCCCGGTTGGGGGAAGGGAGCCAACTATGCAGAACTAGATGAAGGAGAAGAACTATTATTAATGTCCTATGTAGAGCTTAACGATGCTAAGACAGAAGAGATCTGGTTCCTCGATTCAGGATGTAGTAATCATATGAGTGGGAATAAAGAATGGTTCTTGGATTTGGATGTTCAATTCATGCAAACCTTCCAGCACCAGCTCACCTTCCAGTGAGTCACATGATGGGAATTCCTCGGGTCCAGTTGAAGGGAGGGCAAGACGAGTTCCATTTTGGATGCAAGATTATGAAATCAGAGAGGGCTTGTCAGAAGAAGAAGACGTGAGTGCCATGATGATTCTCACAGAAGCTGATCCCTTTACTTTCGAGGAAGCCATGAAGAGCAAGAAATGGAGAGACACCATGAATGTAAAGATTGAGGCTATTGAACTTAATAAAACATGGGATCTGACTATCCTACCTGCAGGAGTAAAGACCATTGGAGTTAAATGGATTTTTAAAACAAAACTCAATGAAATTGGTGAGATAGACAAATGCAAGGCTAGACTTGTGGCAAATGGATATGCACAACAATATGGGATTGATTACACAGAAGTTTATGCTCCAATTGCAAGACTAGATACCATACGTTTGGTAATTGCCCTATCAACTCAACAAGGTTGGAGTATTTTTCAGCTTGATGTGAAGAGCGCATTTCTGCATGGTGACCTTAGTGAGGAAGTGTTTGTCCAACAGCCTCAGGGATATGAGAAGAAGGGCGAGGAACACAAGGTTTATAAGCTGAATAAGGTCCTATATGGCCTCAAACAAGCTCCACGAGCTTGGTACAGCAAAATTGAGGCCTATTTTGCCAAAGAAGGCTTCGAAAAATGTTATTGTGAACGCACGCTATTCAAAAAGTCGAAGGAAGGAGGTAAGCTCTTAATTGTCTGTCTTTATGTTGATGATTTAATCTTTACTGGGAATGACATGAGCATGTGTGAAGAGTTTAAGAAGTTGATGATGTTAGAATTTGACATGTCTAACCTGGGGAAGATGAGATATTTTCTGGGGGTTGAAGTACTACAAAATTCTGATGGGATTTATGTGAGTCAAAGAAAGTATGTTCATGAAGTTTTAGAAAGATTTGGCATGAACAACAGGAACTTGGTGAAGAACCCCATAGTTCCAGGTTGCAAATTGTCAAAGGACGAGAAGGGAGCTAAGGTTGATGCAAGTGTGTTTAAACAGGTGGTTGGCAGTCTTATGTACTTAACTACAACCAGACCTGATTTGATGTATGGTGTGAGTCTTATCAGCAGGTTCATGTCGTGTCCTACAGAGCAACACTGGTTGGTAGCGAAAAGATTGCTTAGATATTTGAAGGGAATGACTAGTCTGGGGATTTTCTACAAGAAAGGAGGGCCTATTCAGATAGTGATTTTGTTGGAGATGTAGATGATCGCAAGAGTACTTCGGGGAGTGTGTTCATGTTTAGTTCTGGAGCAGTGTCATGGTCATCCAAAAAACAGCCTGTGGTTAGCTTATCCACCACTGAAGCAGAGTACATCGCTGCTGCCTCATGCGCTTGTCAGTGTGTTTGGTTAAGAAGAGTTTTAAAGAAGCTTGGTTATGTACAGGAGAAATGCACTACAATTCTGTGTGATAACAATTCAACTATAAAACTCTCCAAGAATCCTGTTCCTCACTGCAGAAGCAAGCACATTGACATCAGGTTTCATTTTCTTCGTGACTTGGTAAAAGATGGTGTGATTGATTGAGTCATTGTAATACTCAAGACCAGGTAGCTGACATTATGACGAAGCCGCTCAGGTTGGAGGTGTTTTTGAAGCTTCGTAGTTTGATGGGCGTGTGTGAAGTTCCTAATATAAACTGAATGCATTCTGCATACAGTTTAAGGGAGGGAAAGATAAGACTGTTAGAGTTAACAGTTTATTATTCATATCTTTTAGTTAATCAGTCTGTTAATAAGTCCTATCCTTTAGGGACTAGTTTGTGTTTTTAACAAATTCCTATTAGTCTGTTACCATGATTTAGGGTGTTGCAAACGTGGGCTGTTATTTTGATTTTATCTCTTTGTAAAAGGCTTTATAAGCCTGCAGTTTGTTATCAATGAGAATAAGAACTTTTCATTCAAGGTTGTGTGCTATAGTTTCTTCTGAGTGTTCTCAACAATTATTGTATGGTATGGTAATACGGTTATTTTCGACGTATCCAATATTACTTTGGGTACAAATCATCACCTTATTCAATAAGGAAACACTACACAATATATTGGTTTTATTAATCTTCCACCCACTGTCGACTAATGAAACAAAATCACCCAAGAAACAATACTTACGGTTGAAATGCTGAATTATATTACATGAATAACATGCCTTGCAAACTAATCTTTCTTTCAGCATCTTAACGCCAATATACCTGCCCAAACCACAAAAATTGAAGGCAAAAATATTAGCAGCTTATCAGATTTCATCACGAAAAAGCCATATGACTAATTAATTTCTGTTTCGGAGGAGTTATCTAGATATATTCAGACTCAGTACGTTAATATTATATAGTTAAATATTGCTCTCTTTATTATATAGCATACCTGCCCAACATCATGAGGGTGGCTTGAGGATTGGTCCCTGGTGAGAACTTGAATGTGGATCCATCAACAACACGTAAGGCATTGATCCCCTTGACTCGTAAATCCCCATCAACCACCTTTCCCACAAGGCATCCCCCATGGTAGTGCCAAAATGTGGCTACTGTGTCTCGACAAAATGTTTCCAAGGATGCGGTATCTGTAAGGTTCATTGGTAATGGTGGTCCGAAAAAGTTGAAACCATCTATACCCGGCAAATCTTGAGCCTTAAATGGTTTCAACGAATTTGTGCTTAATAAATCACCAATCTTCCTTGTGGCACTAACACAACGAGCAAGATCCAGCGGATTTGCAAAGTAGTTGAAGCGGACATTTGGACCAACTTTGACATCATAGGACGACTGCAGCCTAAGCGAACCATAGGACAAGGGTCCTGGAACTTTGTACGCAATTTGTCTGAAAGTTGAATTTATCTTTGTGGAGAAAGATGGATCAGGAAAAACACTAAAGGGTGGAGTAGAAAATGGCAACCCCGAGAAAGTCTCTATGTAGAAATCGCTTGTGATACCAGCAATCTGTGGAGTAGAGGCATCCAGTTGAAATGGAGGTAAAATTGTGATGTAATTACGAGGATTATCACGCATAAACTGTCCAATGTAAGGCTCGGGGTGAACAACTGGGATTTTGATAGATGAAAGGTAGGACTCTGGGCCAACACCACTAAGTAGCAGGAGTTGAGTGCTTCCAATTGCCCCGGCACTCAATATAACCTCTCCCTTACCACGTATGAAGGCCTGATGTGACCTCCCTTTAGAATCACTATACACGATTCCTCAAGCAGACAAACCTGCATGGTTAGAACAGATCGTAGTTATTATCGAATTATTGAAAACTGAACATATCGATTAACTCTTAATCTAATGGTATTTCTCCTGTCAATGTTCGAATACCCTGCTCCATTAACAAAGAAATTCCAGTAAAAGATGCAAATATATTAAACATACTAGGTGCGTTGGAAGAGAATATGATTCTCTCTACTGTGGCATGAACTGCAACTCGCAAGTTCTTCGGGTTTCCTAGATTAAGCAATTCCACAGCTCCATGTCTCCTTCCCTGATTGTCAAAAAGAGTACCCGTGACCTTACTTCCTGGAATGTGATTTAAATTATATCCGTTGTCTGGACGAACACCAGCCTCTAACAAACCTTCCTTCACAACAGATTGCCAACGTGACACATTTGGGGGGGATACGACAGTATTTTCAACCCATTGATAGGCCTTGCTAACCAAATCCATGTCCCATTCAATTCCTGAGCTTCCATAAAATTCTTTTTCGGCGCTAGAGTATATATAATACCAATGTTGATCATGCTTGATCCACCAAGAACCCTGCCTCTTACATTGGCCACACCATCTTCGGATGTGAACCTTTCAGCTGGCGTCTTTCCATCGTCTTCTAGCGTGAGAGTTGAAATAACCCCATCTTGGCACAAAACACTTGGATATGCACTTGGAACACTGCCCTTTTCTAGCAGGAGCACCGAGTAATTTGCTGATAAAGTTGCTGCTATTGGGCAGCCTGCTGTACCCCCTCCAACTACAATGTAGTCGTACACTTCTTCTAATGGCAGATCAATGGAATTATAGACAAATTTCATGTAGCTTAAATCTGCAAAATATGAAGAGATGGAAGTAATTGAATTGTATCAGGAGAACTGTTTGTTATATAATACCAATATATGCCTTCTCTCTTTTCTTTCTTTTTTTTTTTTTTTTTTTTTTTTTTTTTTTTTGTTTTTTTTGAATTAGAGTGATACCCTTGAGCATAGTTATTAGTATATAACCAGACGGGAAAAAGTTTCAAAAAATACGGTGAAAAATTCATCTATTATTTAATTTTATAATATTATTTATTTCAATTTATTAATGTATGTTATTTATATTCAATAATATGTGAAATACGTGAATTTTTCATTATTATTTAAAACTTTATAAAAAAATACATGTAATAAAAATGTGTATTTTTGTGTGTATTTGATATGTGTACATAAAACGAAAATATTTTGAAAAAATGTGTTATTTATATTATGTAATTTCCATCTCATGATTCTTTCCAAAACTGATTTCAAGCTACATGATGAACTATTGTGGAAATAGTGATTTACCATGATCAGATGGAGTAGCGAATGATTGAACCTCAGATTGAGGATAGAAGACAGACAGGTACAAAAGAAATAATATAACACCAATTCTTGACTTTTCCATGTCTTTTTAGCCAAGCTCACGTTTCTTTCTCCTGACAAATTCAAAAGCAGTTTCAACAATCAAATTGAATTAGCCAAGGTGAATTCTTCATGAACTAGGAGCCCGATAACACAGTTTAGCTACATGAAAACACCAGCTTATGAAATAATAATCAAATACCGTCGTACTTCAAATTTGGTGTCCCAAACATACGGAAACAAAAAAATGTTATGACAAAAAATAAAAAATAAAACGAAGAAAACCTTATGTGCATGCTCGCATTCCTACACAAGAATTTGTTTTGTATGTTTAGAAGAACTTACAAATGTTCAATCATTTTAAATTTAAAAAAAAAAAATTATAAAAAAAATTTATGAGTAATTCGTACTTGCAATGAAAAATAGGACCATGTCTGTCGATGATCGAAAGAACTCCATCCACAATGTGAGTTAGGATAGGATTTGCCTTAGATCAAATTACCACTTCTGATTATCTAATGCCACGAAATCCCCAAGCAACATGACATAGATATTCGAGGCCTTGTTACATATATATATATATATATAGATAGGCCAAGAAGATCAAAATCAGAGGTGTGGAGTTTTGATTTTAATTTTAAATAAGGACCCCGAGTCTTCTTTAAAATTTGCATTAAACGTACGGGGAAAAAAAAAAAAAAAAAAAAAAAAAAAAAAAAAAAAAAAAAAAAAAAAAAAAAAAAAAAAAAAAAAAAAAAAAAAAAAAAAAAAAAAAAAAAAAAAAAAAAAAAAAAAAAAAAAAAAAAAAAAAAAAAAAAAAAAAAAAAAAAAAAAAAAAAAAAAAAAAAAAAAAAAAAAAAAAAAAAAAAAAAAAAAAAAAAAAAAAAAAAAAAAAAAAAAAAAAAAAAAAAAAAAAAAAAAAAAAAAAAAAAAAAAAAAAAAAAAAAAAAAAAAAAAAAAAAAAAAAAAAAAAAAAAAAAAAAAAAAAAAAAAAAAAAAAAAAAAAAAAAAAAAAAAAAAAAAAAAAAAAAAAAAAAAAAAAAAAAAAAAAAAAAAAAAAAAAAAAAAAAAAAAAAGCTTACAAAAACACCACAGCACAATGATGTGCCATGCTCAGTTTTGTTTTGCCGAGGATGGTAGAGTGCCCATTTGAAAAGTTTGACACAACACAGGTTCCTTATGCAACAACACATATAAAAGTGAATCAGGAGATGATTGCAGGTCAAAGCCAAAAAGGTGGCAGGCCTCTCGTCTCTGTTTTACATTTATGATGTCACAACTACTGGAAGGTCCTTCCTTAAGGAAAACCTCCTAGAGATAGTGTGACCACTTGAAGAATACTTAGCTTGCAGAATTTTCAAAAAGAACCTTATCTTTCTTGAAATCAATTGTAAAATATGCAGGCTCTTTTTGAGCATTTGCAATGCAAGGCAAAGTAAAAATTGATACACAATTTGCATAGGTTAGTATCATATACTTGCGAAGGGGTGGTGACTACATCTTTATATGAATATATATATATATATATATCATGGTGAATCATTGGGTGGCCTGATCCCTTTTTGGGTGCCTTGTGTTTTTAATCCCAAAGTGAAGAGTTAAAAAGCCAAATAGTTCCTCAAAGAGGCCTTGGTATGGGGTAGCCTCCCCTCTCCCTAAACACATGATAGTTCTTTCACTTCATACACTGCAAGGTGAGTCTTGTTTATGGCAAGGAGGTGCAGCTCATTCTGGTGAATTTGGATGTAAGTATCTGACAATGATCTCAACTCCTTCCCATTTGGAATCTGCAAAAATTTGCTTCTCTGTTTTTCCCACCCAACAGCACCCCACACAAAAATCTGCAGGGCCAAAATGACATCGATTGGTGGAATGTGTGCAGGTGTTCTGGCCTTGTGACTTCGAGTTTACCAGTAAATTTATTGGACAGCAAACACACGAACCCAGAGCTGATTGGCAAGTGAAAAAATTTGGAGGTGTTATCATTGGGTTCATGCTTAAATTTGGCGAAAATACTTGCAATTATGCAAACACATTGCAAGAATTTTTATGGTTTAGATTTGTCCAAAGGCTCTGTTCATGGGCGTGAGGCGTTGTCAATTGTGAAGTTGGTGCCCAAAAATGATATGACAAATTTGTATATTTAAAAGATATAGCCGAACGGCTTTGCTTTCTAAATACATTTGGATATTTGAAACTATAGCCGTTCGGCTATACCCGTTAAATATTAATATATTCGAAAATGTTAAGAGTATGGCCATATTTTAAAAGTATAGCCGAACGGCTATACCCTTTAAATATTTTCGAGAAAAACACGAAGCTTGCACTAGCAGACGACGGAGCTTGCAGAAGCCATTTCGCTTCTCTATCAACTCGAGCTTCGATTTGTTTTCTTCGGTTTCGGCTGCTTCGTCCTCCTTGTTCGCCCCGAAAAAAGACCCAACCCGCCCAGGAGGCCCGCCCAGCCGCCTAGCGCCCGCCTAGCCGCCTAGCTTCCGCCTAGCCGCCTTGCCGCCCGCCTAGGCCGATTTTTCCAAAACAGAGATTGACTGAAAGTCTGAAACCCGAAATTGAAAAAGTTTAGCTGCAAATTTGAGCTTGAGATTGAGATTGGGAAGCCGAAGCAAGCACAAGTCAGGTCCATAGAAGAAGAGATCATTAGACTCTTAATTCATCTAATTCCATTTGCTGACTTGGTGTCTGTCTTCAGTGGAAGGAAATGATGAAGCTATCCTATCATGGAGTTTCTACGGTCTTGCCAATAACAAGGTTCGGTTTTTAGGCCCCAATCTCAAATTCTGACTATTTATTTCTGGTTTGGTTAAGCAAAAAATTGATTGGTTTGGTTCTTCTTGCTTGAAACTTGATAAATCTTTATGCATTCAATATTCATCCATTGATGGTTCTTCTTGGTTGGACTGCTTTTCATTCTTTGGATATCCAAATTTGAAAAAGCGGTGCAGGAGCAGTTGTTCATGCACATCATCTCACATTCCTTGAGGTTCATACTTGTGTTATACCAGTGTTCTGTACTTGGCAATTTCACCCCAGAGTACTTCTTAAAGATGTCTCCACTACAAGTCCCAGTCTTGTTGAAAGGTCGGTATAAATCCTTTCAAGCAGCTACATACTGGGGACTTGTCAATACTACTTGCACCATTTGGACCACATATTCCATATTTGTCACAGATATCAGTCGTTGCTATTAGATAAACGACCCAACCTTGGTTTCCATCACTCCCGATGTAGCTCAGCCCAAATCCCAGCCTGAAAAGAGTTGAGCTGTTGAGAAGCTTGCACCATTAAAATCATATGTTGGATTTAAATTATGCATCCCACTAAATTGGATTCCATTCCATGGTGCAGTCCGATATTTTATAACTGAACCCTCCCTCAGAATTAATTCATGGTATCCATAAGGACCAAGTTGATATGCATAATGTCCTTGAGAAGGATCCTGGGGGCTTTTCCAGGGTGTAAGATGCCAATTAAAACATGTGATTTTGTTCCCAACAAGCTTCATACCTGTTATTAATGTATCACCTGGGTAATCAAAACTCTGCCATAAAATATTATCACGGTCATTATGACCATTGCCATCTATCACAACAAGATTTCCGGAATCCAAAAGCTGTGCCACTGGATTCTTTGCAGAACTTGATGTGTTGGAAGACCTGTAGTGTTCTTATGCTCGACAGGGACAAGAATTCCAGGGCTTCTCAACTTGAGTACACCTGATGAACCAGTGAGGGGTGTGTTTCTTTTAGTCTGCACTATATGTGGAGAGTCTGACTCTGATTTGAAGATAATTGTATTAATTTGGTAAGGCTTTGTCTCACCTTAAAAGATTTCACAATTAGCAGCATTGGCAATACTTGATTATAAAGTAGAAACCCTACAGTATATAGTTAAGTTGAGTACCTGGGAAGACAATTAGTAAGCTTTCAATGCTAAAGTTGAATAGTGGGGAGACAAATTACTATAATTTGACACACATTTCTTACTTTTTTTCAATTCTAACATCAGGCCATCTATATCGCAATGGGCCATTGTAGTTAAATTTTCAAATAACCAAGTTGCTCTCTATATCCTATTGGAAACTGAAGGGGTAGAGGACTAGAAAACAACTCACCATCTATCTGGTGCTGCTTCTTACATTAGAAAAAACAGAGCTACACCCAAGAGGAGCCCAGGAGATGACACAATACTGCGTACTATGATTCTTACTTTCTTCAGATTCAATGAGACTATAAAATATAACCCAAGTGGTCTAACCCCCCGGGGCGGAAATTGGTTTTAGCAGGTTTAGCACTGATTGTTGTATAGTCTTCATGATCTTGGCAGGAAATATATTTGAAAGCAAAAAAAGTGAGAAGTTAGATATTCAGAAAGAAAAAAAAAACTTTTGTAATGTCTATCATCCATTGATCTTAACAGACGAATTTTGACAGTAGAGTTTGATAATTGTGTCCAAATCCAAAATTATAGAGTAACAACCTTTGGGTTTGATATGTTCTGACTTTATTTTTTGTACATGATCATGAAGAGATGGATAACTCCCAATTGACTGTTCCTTATCCAATGACGTTTCTTTTTTTTTCTCTTGTTTTCTTTAAAATTTGCATTAACGTACACTGAATTTTGAGATTAAAAATGACTCCATACCTAGTTCTGATGCTGCCATTCTAAAATAAATATCTTGCCCATTTTCAGTGAAATTTCTTACATCAATCAGCTCACTAAACCACAGCAGGCACCACTTCCTCCATCCCTGGTATCCAAGTTTGCAAAAGCTGTGCAGGAGCAGTTCTTCTTGCACAACATCTCACATTCCTTGAGTTCCATACTTCTGTTAAACCCAGATACATCATTTGCAGAAGATCCATCATTTGCAGTCTGTTTTGTTCACTCTTAAGGTTTGTTACCCGTTTCAGCTTTCAAGTATATGCCAAATTGAAAGCAAGTATATAATATTTGGTTGCATTTGTATGTCACGGAGAGACTCATTGGCTACTGATGAGAGGCTTAATGCTCTAGAAGAAGAGGTTCACATCTTTTTCAATTTTCAATTCAATGAAAAAGTAGCAGAAATGGGCTTTGCAATGCTTTTTAGGTACGGCTTCTGTGGGCTGCATCAAGAAAGTACAACTTCGATCTTCATGTTTTAGAGTCTAAAGCACAAGATGATGAGGATAGACTCGAAACGGTTGCCTCTCAGGCTCCAAAGGTCATGCACTGATGTACTCAATCCATCTTTGGTCTATGGCTATGAGTGTGTGATGTTGTTAGTGTGGGGTTCATTTTGCCCTTGGCTTCTTTCTCTTTGCTTTCAGATGGCTGACATTGTTACAGAACAATGGATTCAAATTCAGCGGTTTGAGCAGGCTCTTCATATTACACACAAGTTTTTGGCTTCAGGTTATTTATTTGCTAAATTCATAAGTTTTGCTGAATTAGTGGGGCACAACATGGCTTGAGCACGAATATTAGTGGGCCGTGCTCGGCAAAGCACGAAAGGTTGGGCCGTGCCGGAATCAAAAAATTAGTATAATCACAGTGATATGAATTGATATTTGACCTTCTCTAAAGATAGATGACGTGTGACTGAACATAACATGAGCGAGGTTAATGCAGCCAACTTAAAGTAGTTGAATTCGGCTTAGCTGATTGTGATGTCAAGTATCGTGGACCAACTAAAATTTTCTTTTGCTGTAACTTCTGCAAGATGGAATCTGTGCATTGACTATTTCAAGATTTTAAATTGGTATGACAGGCCGCTCATCTCTGTTTCACATTTATGAGGTCGCAACTACCGTACTTGGGGAAAACCTCCTAGAGATAGTGTGACCACTTGAAGAATACTTAGCTTGCAGAATTTTCAAAAAGAACCCTATCTTTCTTGAAATCAATTGTAAAATATGCAGGCTCTTTTTGAGCATTTGCAATGCAAGGCAAAGTAAAAATTGATACACAATTTGTATAGGTTAGTATCCTATACTTGCGAAGGGGTGGTGACTACATCTTTATATGAATATATATATATATATATATATCATGTTGTTGGGTGGCCTGACCCCTTTTTGGGTGCCTAGTGTTTTTAATCCCAACGTGAAGATTTAAAAAGCCAAATAGTTCCTCAAAGAGGACTTGGTATGGGGTAGCCTCCCCTCTCCCTAAACACATGCTAGTTCTTTCACTTCATAACCTGCAAGGTGAGTCTTGTTTATGGCAAGGAGGTGCAACTCATTCTGTGAATTTGGATGTAAGTATCTGACAATGATCTCAACTCCTTCCCTTCTGGAATCTGCAACCATTTGCTTCTCTGTTTTTCCCACCCGGCAGCACCCCACACAAAAATATGCTGGGCCAAAACAACATCGATCGGTGGAATGTGTGCAGGTGTTCTGGCCTTGTGAGTGTGACTTCGAGTTTACCAGTAAATTTATTGGACAGCAAATGCACGAACCTAGAGCTGATTGACAAGTGGAGAAATCTGGAGAAAATACTTGCAATTATACAAACACATTGCAAGAATTTTTATGGTTTAGATTAGTCCAAAGGCTCTGTTCATGGGCGTGAGGCATTGGCAATTGTGAAGTTGGTGCCCAAAAATGATATGACAAAATTGTATATTTAAAATGTATAGCCGCACGGCTTTACTTTCTAAATACAATCGGATATTTTAAATATATATTCGAATATTTTAAGCGTATAGCCGTCTGGCCATATTCTTTAAATATATTCGAAACGAACACGAAGCTTGCACTAGCGGATGACGGAGCTTGCAGAAGCCATTTCATTTCTCTATCAACTCAAGCTTCGAATTGTTTTCTTCGGTTTCGGCTGCTTCGTCCTCCTTGTTCGGCCCCGAAAAAAGGCCCAACCAGCCTAGGAGGCCCACCCAGCCGCCTAGCCGCCCGCCTAGGCCGATTTTTCGAAAACAGTGATTGACTGAAAGTCTGAAACCGGAAATTGAAAAAGTTTAGCTGCAAATTTGAGCTTGAGATTGAGATTGGGAAGCCGAAGCAAGCACAAGTGAGGTCCATAGAAGAAGGGATCATTTGACTCTTAATTCATCTAATTCCATTTGCTGACTTGGTGTCTGTCTTCAGTGGAAGGAAATGATGAAGCTATCCTATCATGGAGACTTTGTAATGGCCTAATAGTAATGGATAATGCTCTAAACTACTCTTATCGATAAAGGAAAATCAGGGAAATTATTATTTTTTTTTGTTTTTTTAAAAGAAAAGAGTACAGCCGTGCGGTTTCTATTAAAATAAAATAAAAAAGAACTCGCCTAACCCGTCTAGCCACCTAGGAGGCCGATTTTTCCAAAACTTGAAAGGCATGTTTTTTTAACCTGGCTGTTCTGGCATCTCTGCAAATACTCAATTTTGAACCTTGGGAGTTGCCTGCATTCAATCAATATCATTAGAATCAAATGACCAACTATCGCTCCGGTTTCAATTTTGAAAGGAAAGAGAGGAGAAATCTAAGTTACAAGCAGTAAGATTTACTCTCTTTTTTCCTCCTGTTTTTAGATAGCAGGTATATTTGGTGACTTAATGCATTATGTTGTTTGTTTCTTATGGTTTTGGCAGTGTTAGAGTTTATGAGAAATTATGATTCTTTGCTGTGTTAATAAAATATTAAGCATCTTTATTCATAATTTTGTCTTTTGGCAATATGGGTTTTTCTTAATTGAAAATAGGTCCCTCTATAGTTGAGGTGTTGGTAGTCAGTTTATGTGACTTCTGATCTCATGAGTTTGATAAGAGTAGAAATTGCCCTGCTTTACTAATGCCGGTTACGAGAGGCTAATCCTACAGACCAAAGAAATGCAATTTGAGGTTTAGCAAGATTTAATTTTGAATCTGGTTATTTCTTCTAAATCCTTTGATTGGATTTTCAATGCAATTTGTCGTATGGCATACAGTTCATATTCAAATTACATAGGTATTTTATACAAGTATATACATTTGGAATTATATGAACTTGTCTACAAAACAAATATTTGAAGCAGATTTTGGGATCCATTTGGATAAACTTTGAGTTAAAACTGGGGGGATTAATGTGATATGATGATGAACAGCAATCAGTAATGGAATTTTAATACTGACTTGATCTGTAAAGAGCCAAATGTATGTAATAACTTAGGAATGCTGCAGCCATTTGACAACCAAAACAAATAAGCTAATGTTTTGTCAGCTGCATCCAGGACCTTGTCTTTTGTTGATTTAATTTACTTTTTGCCTTGCTTTGCATGCCAAATTATTTGATATATTTACATCTGATATGCAAGAGTTAATCACATGATGTTTGCATTTTGCAGCTTCAGCAGTAGCACCTTTCTACAAGGAGATCCGTTTCTTGGAATTCTCAGGACTCTTGATCTTTTATCTCCTCTGTTGATTACGCTGATGGTTCGTTTTCTCTATGCGAAGGAGAATTTGCAGGGCGTACAAAAACACCACAGCACAATGATGTGCCATGCTCAGTTTTGTTTTGGCGAGGATGGTAGAGTGCCCGTGTGAAAAGTTTGACACAACAGGTTCCTTATGCAACAACCCATATAAAAGTGAATCAGGAGATGATTGCAGGTCAAAGCCAAAAAGGTGGCAGGCCTCTCATCTCTGTTTTACATTTATGATGTCACAACTACCGGACGATCATTCCTAAGGGAAAACTTCCTAGAGATAGTGCGACCACTTGAAGAATACTTAGCTTGCAGAATTTTCAAAAAGAACCTTATCTTTCTTGAAATCAATTGTAAATTATGCAGGCTCTTTTTGAGCATTTGCAATGCAAGGCAAAGTAAAAATTGATACACAATTTGTATGGTGACTACATGTTTATATGAAAAAAAAAAAAAAAAATCATGGTGAATCATTGAGTGGCGTGATCCCTTTTTGGGTGCCTTGTGTTTTTAATCCCGAAGTGAAGAGTTAAAAAGCCAAATTGGTATGGGGTAGCCTCCCTTCTCCCTAAACAAATGCTAGTTCTTTCACTTCATACACTGCAAGGCGAGTCTTGTTTATGGCAAGGGGGTGCAGCTCATTCTGGTGAATTTGGATGTAAGTATCTGACAATGATCTCAACTCCTTCCCATCTGGAATCTGGAACAATTTGCGTCTCTGTTTTTCCCACCCAGCAGCACCCCACACAAAAATCTGCAGGGCCAAAACGACATCGGTCGGTGGAATGTGTGCAGGTGTTCTGGCCTTGTGTGACAGGACCCGCCCCGGAATTTCTCCCCAAACCGGGGCGGACCCCGTATTGTTGCCGACATCTCACCGATGCCGGGCCCATTTACTAAAAACCCAAGACATCCTACCAAAATTTTGGCAGAGTCTCCCCTGTAAGATGCTCAAACCCAACAACATTCAACCTGCATAATTTACATAATATAAATCCCAACTGCCAGCATGCTTTCAACATACAACAATTCAAAGTAAAGTGGCCTCCGGCCTCAAGTAACAACCTAACATGGGCGATAACAGAGCATCTAACAGAATTTGTTTACAACAACAGTAGAGTAGAAGGAATTTACACGAGTCCTATCTACAGATGAAATGTTTGGAGCTCGCAACTGCTCGAGCGCTTCCAAAAGCCACTACTGCCTGGGGGGCGCAAAACGGAAATATGTGAGTGGACAAAAATAAAGTTTGCATTTAAAACAACATAGTAACCCCACCATGTAAAAATAATGCTCAAGCATGCAGTCTCCACATCCATAAATCAAATACTCAAACATAAAATCTCAAAGTCCAATAACTCTCAAAAATCTCAAACCACAACTCCATTCCCACAAGTATGCAACTCTCACCAACCCATACATATGTATACCTATATAAGTATATATATATATATCTATAATATAACGTATACTTCTCTCCATACTAATGTACCGGGGAAGACAATCCAACCGGGGGATTGTTGGCTGGTACGCAGGATTTTCGAACCAGAACCCGCGTCCAGGGATGAGTAGTCCAACCGGGGGACGGAACTCCATAGCTCACACGCCGGCACTGCCAACGCCACGTGTAGCTCACAAATCTCATATCAAGTCCTACGCGCGCAGACAGTATCATCCCCACACCGGCACTGCCAACGCCATGTGTGATGATACTAAGCAATATACATACTCTTCCCATACACCGGCACTGCCAACGCCATGTATGGGACCAGCAATCTCATGACCTTCCCACCACACCGGCACTGCCAACGCCATGTGTGGGAAGCCTAGTAACCAGGGAATGGTACTCACCTAACATACTCATACATCTCACAACCATCCCTCAAACTCATATCTTTCCACAATCTCATAACAACAACTCCTCATACTCCATACATAGCACAATCTCACAACATCAACTCCTCATACTCTATACATAGGCAATATAGACAGATATCCCAAAATCCATATAAACATATCCATAATACTCAAACATAGCCATACTCAAAATATATTGCCAATACGTATATGAATATCCAAAGTCATCAACCAAATACTTAATAAATCACATTTCCATTTAAAAACATATGCACAAATCTTTTATCAATAAAACCATGCAAATGCTTGAAAACAAAGTCCACTCACAGGTAATCCCACGCTGCCCGGCCCCGAGAGGGTCCTGCCTGCTGCGAACGATCGACCGAAGTACCTATTTCGAGATACGAACTCTTGATTAATATAATACCCTTCAAAACGGGAATTCACAAAAGAGAATACTTAAATCCCCAAGATCCCGGTGCGTGTACGTCCAATAGGATATCCTTACAGGTTTGGGAATCGCTTCCCATCCTACGGTTATCGCTAATTCCCACAAACTTCGAATTATTGAATCGGAACATCCGGGGCTCCGATTCACGATCCACGAATTCCTATAGGATTCTAAGAGTACCTAAATCAACATACTTCAATTTGGAAACGATCCAACGGTTAGAACTTATCGAACCCGAATAACGCACAATATGCGAAATCCGTTCGATAGTCAAACGACATCCAAATTGAGATCCGTAAAATCCTACGCACTCGTGACAACCTAATGATCTCATCAGGATGAAAAAGCAACTTCAACAGCCTTGCCCACGCGCCGCCACACGCGCCGGCAGCGCGTGGGTGTGTAGAGAAATTTCCGGCGACGGAAAATCTCCACACCAACGCTCACCCTTCCTACCCTAGCTTCTTCTCAAGGTCAGGATCACTTTATTCAACTACCACGAGGTCCAATTCGCACGGGAACTGGCCGGAATTTCAAATTGAAAACCGGCCAAAACCTAGGTTTCCAATTCGGTTCCAAAACTCAAAATCGATCCAAACCTACCCCAAAAACAGCTAGAGCACGTAAAAAGAAGAAGAAAACTCACCAACTTTACTTGAAACAGACGGCGGAGGCGGCGGCGCAACGATCGGAAACTTCCGGTTCGAACCAGTCGATACCGTCGACGATTCTCCGGCTTTCCGGCAAGGAAATTGGGTGGGTCTTGATCGGGACTTCACGACGAGTCTAACGGGACTGGTCTCGAGGGCTGAGGTGGACTGTGGCGGCGGCGGCACGGTGGTTTCCGTTCGGTGCACAGTGACGGGGAGGGGGAACATCGCAGAGGGAGGAGACGCGGGAGAGAGAGAGAGAGAAAGTGAGGGGTAAATGTGAAAAATCTGATTTTACCCCAAACTTACTTCGAAATAATTACGGTTCCGCCACCGAACTTATTTGATCGCCAAAACTTCGTTACAACTCCGATTCAAGCCTACCGCCTGTCTACGGTTTCGTCTCAGTACCACCTACGCAACCAAACCACTCGTGGTCCCGAAATCCTTCTGGATAAGAAAATGACCAAAATTACCCTTAACCCAAGAGTAAATTAATAATTCTCTTAATTTAATTAAAATAGGAATAAATTTGGAGTCGGGGTGTTACAATCTACCCCCCTTATAAAAATTTCGTCCCCGAAATTCACGTACCTTTCAATGGAAGAGATAAGGGTACTTGGCCCGCATTTGCTCTTCAGGTTCCCAAGTAGCTTCTTCAACAGTTTGACTTCTCCACAAAACTTTCACTACCGGGATGGATCTAGAACGCAACCTTTGTTCTTTCCTATCCAAGATCTGTACTGGTTGCTCTTCATACGATAAATCTTCTTCTAACTCCACAGGTTGATATTCTAATACATGAGAAGGGTCTGGCATGTATTTCCGGAGCATGGATACATGAAACACATCATGTACTCGAGATAGTTCTGGGGGTAATGCAAGTCTATATGCAACAGGTCCAATTCGCTCCGTAATCTCATAAGGTCCAATGTAACGAGGGCTTAACTTCCCACGTTTCCCAAATCTCATCACACCCTTCCAAGGAGATAATTTCAGGAACACCCAATCCCCAACTGCAAACTCAAGATCCTTAGACCTGTTATCTGCATAACTCTTCTGTCGGTCTTGTGCAGTTTTCAACTTCTCCTTTATCATCTTCACCTTCTCATTTGTTGCTCGGATACTATCCACTTTTTCCAGTTTCTTGTCACCCACTTCATTCCAACAAATGGGAGTCCTGCACTGCCTCCCATACAACGCCTCATAAGGAGCCATCCCAATACTTGAATGATAACTGTTATTATAAGCAAACTCCACCAAGGCAAGGTGAACATCCCATGCATCCTTAAACTGTAACACACAGGACCTCAACATGTCCTCCAGAGTCTGGATAGTCCTTTCCGATTGTCCATCGGTTTGTGGGTGAAAAGCGGTACTGAACTGCAATCTAGTACCCATAGCTTCTTGTAAACACCTCCAGAATCGAGAAGTGAACCTAGGATCCCTGTCCGATACAATGGACACAGGTGCTCCATGCAATCTCACAATCTCATCCACAAAAAGTTTTGCCAATCTTGTCAAAGGATAGGTCTCCTTAATGGGTAGAAAATGGGCAGACTTGGTGAGTCTATCCACTATCACCCAAATTCCATCATGACCCTTTGAAGTACGTGGAAGCTTGAAAACAAAATCCATGGCAATACGCTCCCACTTCCATTCAGGAATCGGAAGTGGTTGCATGAGTCCCGATGGCTTCTGTCGCTCCGCCTTCACTTGTTGACAAATCAAACATCTACTCACATATTTGGCAATGTCTCCCTTCATATGCGGCCATGAGTAATATGCCCGTAGCGTCCGATACATCTTCGTACTACCCGGATGCATAGTGTAAGTGGAACAGTGAGCTTCCTCCATGATTTCTCTTTTCAATTCAGCATTCTTACTAGGTACACATAGACGAGCTCCTTTTACCAAGGCTCCGTCTCCCCTTATGGCATAATCTTTCCGTGTTCCATTTTCTACTTCTCCCCTTATCCTACAGAGTGTAGGATCTTCCCAACTGGCCTGCAATTACCCGTTCCACCATAATGGGTCTCACATGCAAGCTAGCAAGGATTCCACCTTGTTGAGTCATCTCCATTTCTACTCCATCCTTCCGTAGTTCCACTAACAACGGAAGATAGGCCGTCCTGATGTGAGCTAAGTTCGCAGTGGTCTTTCTACTCAATGCATCTGCAACCACATTAGCTCGGCCTGGGTGATACTCAATCGTGCAATCATAGTCCTTGATCAATTCCAGCCAACGCCGTTGCCTCATATTCAGCTCCTTCTGGGTAAAGAAATACTTAAGGCTTTTGTGATCAGTGAAAATCTGACACGTCTCACCATACAAGTAGTGCCGCCAAATCTTCAAAGCAAACACCACTGCAGCAAGTTCCAAATCATGAACTGGATAATTCCGCTCATGCTTCTTGAGTTGCCTCGAGGCATAAGCAATCACCCGATCATGTTGCATCAGAACACATCCCAATCCTTGCAAAGATGCATCACTGTAGATCACGAAGCCCCCTGAGTTATCAGGAAGAGCCAAAACAGGTGCGGTGGTCAACCGCTTCTTCAACTCCTGAAAACTCTGTTCGCACTCTTCCGTCCACTCAAATGCAACATCTTTCCTTGTCAACCTCGTGAGAGGTGCTGCTATCGAAGAGAACCCTTCCACAAATCGACGATAGTAACCTGCTAACCCCAGAAAACTCCGTACTTCCGTCACACTTGTGGGTTGCACCCAATTCACAATAGCCTCAACTTTCTGCGGATCCACATAAATCCCTTCCGTTGAGATTACATGTCCAAGGAATACCACTCTATCAACCAAAACTGACACTTGCTAAATTTGGCATAAAGCTGCTTCCTCCTTAAAGTCCTTAATACCAATCTTAGATGCTTCTTATGCCCTTCCAAAGTCTTGGAGTAAACCAAGATATCATCTATGAACACAATCACAAAGTGATCCAAGTATGGTCGGAACACTCTGTTCATGAGATCCATAAACGCTGCTGGAGCATTCGTCAGTCCAAACGGCATCACCAGAAATTCATAATGACCATACCGCGTTCTGAATGCGGTCTTGGGAACATCCTCTTCTCTAATCCTCAATTGATGGTACCCTGATCTCAGATCAATCTTAGAGAAATACTTGGCATCTTTCAACTGATCGAACAAATCATCAATCCGAGGCAAAGGATACCGGTTACGTACTGTCACCTTATTCAACTGCCGGTAATCAATACATAACCTCATGGTCCCATCCTTCTTCCTCACAAACAACACCGGTGCACCCCATGGGGAAACACTAGGTCGGATGAAACCCATATCCACTAATTCCTGCAACTGAGTCTTCAATTCCCGAAGCTCGGCTGGTGCCATCCTATAAGGAGTTAGATAGATAGGATTGGTGCCTGGAAGGAGTTCAATAGTAAACTCGATTTCCCTTTCAGGAGGTAACCCAGGAAGATCATCTGGAAAGACATCGGGAAACTCACTAACAACGGGAATATCTTCCAGATTCAAGGTGATCTCTCGAGTGTCGATGATATGAGCTAGGAATCCTTCACACCCTTTCTGGAGTAACCTCTTAGCTGTAATAGCAGAGATAAGGCAAGTAGGGAGGATTCTACGTTCTCCCCGGAATATCACTTTGGGTTGTCCCGGACTCCGGAGTGTCACTTCCTTCCGGAAACAATCCACGGACGCATGATGCTTCTCTAGCCAATCCATCCCTAAAATAATATCCAAATCCACCAAATCTAAGGGAATCAAATCGGCTTCCAACCACGCATCGTCCACTTGGACATAACACTCTCTGAATACCCGGTCCGCATACAAGACTTCCCCCGTGGGTAGAGAAATACTAAAGCTTCCTGTCATGGGTGTCGGTCTCACACTGACATAAGGTACGAAGTTGTGTGCTACGAAAGAATGTGTGGCCCCCGGGTCAATTAAAACACGAGCAAGATAACCAAAAATAGGGATCATACCGGTAATCACGTCTGGAGTGGCATGTGCCTCCTGCTGGGTCATAGAGAACACCCTAGCCTGAGTGGTAGAACGCCCAGGCTGACCCCTTAAATTTCTGCCACCTCTTCCCCTAGAAGTTGACGGTGCCCTGCTACTAGAAGATCCTGCTGTAGAGGAAGTTGCACCACTTTGACTCTGATGCTGACCCATATTCCCCTGCCCCTGCTGGGCTCCGGTCCCTTGCACTGGTGCATCACTGGGGTAGATCAATGGGCAGATCCTCTTAGTATGCTCCGTTTGTCCACAAAAGTAGCATATTGGGCCGCCGCTCTGGCTTTGTTTACCTCCTTGAGTGGAACCAGGGCAATCCCTCGCAAAGTGCCCAACCTGCCCGCAACTATAGCATGTCAACCCAGTCTGCCTGGAGGGAGTCCTAGCTGTGCTAGATGCAGGCTGTAGCTCTGAGTACTGAGTCCATGCTGGACGAGACCCGAATCTCCCACTACCAGAACTGGATCCCCGTCCACCTGACCATCCACTACTAGCAGAGCTAGAACTAGATCCTCCTCTCTTGGATGGGCCCTGACTCGGACCACCCAATCCTTGCGCATCTCTGCGGCGTCTACCTGTACCTGTAGCACATCTCCTGGATACTCTGTCAGCGGCCTGAGCCAAAGCCCTCATGTTGGTGTAAGTGTTGGCAGTGAAAACGGCCTGAATCTCCCACCACAAACCGCCTTCAAAGCGTCTGCACCGATCCTCTTCAGTAGCCACTAACTCTGGCGCAAACCTTGACAGCTCATTAAACTTATGCTCATACTCGGCCACCGACATTGATCCCTGCTTCAAATATAGGAACTCGGACTTCTTCGCATACCGATAAGAGGGTGGATAAAACTGATCGGAGAAGACCCTCTGAAATTCCTCCCAAGTAATAGTGGTCAGATCTTCATAGCCCCTCTTTACTGCTTTCCACCAATGGTAAGCATTCCCCTTAAGCAGAAAGGTAGCCAAGCGGACTCTATCCCCATCTGGGCACTCCAGCACCTCAAAAATCCGCTCCACATCCGAAATCCAACTCTCGGCCTCTGCTGGGTCTGGGCCACCCATGAACTCTTTGGCTCCAAGTTCCTTCACCCTTTTGATTTCAGAACTTTCTGTGCTACGCCTCCCCCGCAAGGCGGTAGTCATCGTGCGCGTAAATTGGCTCAACACCTGGCGCAAGTCCAAGGCATTATCTCCGACAGGTGGAGATGGTGGAGGAGATGGAACTGGTGGCGAAGGAGGTGGTGACGGAGATGGTGGTGGAGGATTTGGCCCCCATCTCTGACCACGACCTCGCGTTCTTGGTCGACGAGTCGACATGGTTCTACACAAAGAAACCATAAAATCATTCGATCAACAATGCAGCAAAAGCGCAAAAGTTGAAGGAAAATGAACCTAATGCTCTGATACCAAGCTGACAGGACCCGCCCCGGAATTTCTCCCCAAACCGGGGCGGACCCCGTATTGTTGCCGACATCTCACCGATGCCGGGCCCATTTACTAAAAACCCAAGACATCCTACCAAAATTTTGGCAGAGTCTCCCCTGTAAGATGCTCAAACCCAACAACATTCAACCTGCATAATTTACATAATATAAATCCCAACTGCCAGCATGCTTTCAACATACAACAATTCAAAGTAAAGTGGCCTCCGGCCTCAAGTAACAACCTAACATGGGCGATAACAGAGCATCTAACAGAATTTGTTTACAACAACAGTAGAGTAGAAGGAATTTACACGAGTCCTATCTACAGATGAAATGTTTGGAGCTCGCAAACTGCTCGAACGCTTCCAAAAGCCACTACTGCCTGGGGGGCGCAAAACGGAAATATGTGAGTGGACAAAAATAAAGTTTGCATTTAAAACAACATAGTAACCCCACCATGTAAAAATAATGCTCAAGCATGCAGTCTCCACATCCATAAATCAAATACTCAAACATAAAATCTCAAAGTCCAATAACTCTCAAAAATCTCAAACCACAACTCCATTCCCACAAGTATGCAACTCTCACCAACCCATACATATGTATACCTATATAAGTATATATATATATATCTATAATATAACGTATACTTCTCTCCATACTAATGTACCGGGGAAGACAATCCAACCGGGGGATTGTTGGCTGGTACGCAGGATTTTCGAACCAGAACCCGCGTCCAGGGATGAGTAGTCCAACCGGGGGACGGAACTCCATAGCTCACACGCCGGCACTGCCAACGCCACGTGTAGCTCACAAATCTCATATCAAGTCCTACGCGCGCAGACAGTATCATCCCCACACCGGCACTGCCAACGCCATGTGTGATGATACTAAGCAATATACATACTCTTCCCATACACCGGCACTGCCAACGCCATGTATGGGACCAGCAATCTCATGACCTTCCCACCACACCGGCACTGCCAACGCCATGTGTGGGAAGCCTAGTAACCAGGGAATGGTACTCACCTAACATACTCATACATCTCACAACCATCCCTCAAACTCATATCTTTCCACAATCTCATAACAACAACTCCTCATACTCCATACATAGCACAATCTCACAACATCAACTCCTCATACTCTATACATAGGCAATATAGACAGATATCCCAAAATCCATATAAACATATCCATAATACTCAAACATAGCCATACTCAAAATATATTGCCAATACGTATATGAATATCCAAAGTCATCAACCAAATACTTAATAAATCACATTTCCATTTAAAAACATATGCACAAATCTTTTATCAATAAAACCATGCAAATGCTTGAAAACAAAGTCCACTCACAGGTAATCCCACGCTGCCCGGCCCCGAGAGGGTCCTGCCTGCTGCAAACGATCGACCGAAGTACCTATTTCGAGATACGAACTCTTGATTAATATAATACCCTTCAAAACGGGAAATTCACAAAAGAGAATACTTAAATCCCCAAGATCCCGGTGCGTGTACGTCCAATAGGATATCCTTACAGGTTTGGGAATCGCTTCCCATCCTACGGTTATCGTTAATCCCACAAACTTTGAATTATTGAATCGGAACATCCGGGGCTCCGATTCACGATCCACGAATTCCTATAGGATTCTAAGAGTACCTAAATCAACATACTTCAATTTGGAAACGATCCAACGGTTAGAACTTATCGAACCCGAATAACGCACAATATGCGAAATCCGTTCGATAGTCAAACGACATCCAAATTGAGATCCGTAAAATCCTACGCACTCGTGACAACCTAATGATCTCATCAGGATGAAAAGCAACTTCAACAGCCTTGCCCACGCGCCGCCACACGCGCCGGCAGCGCGTGGGTGTGTAGAGAATTTCCGGCGACGGAAAATCTCCACACCAACGCTCACCCTTCCTACCCTAGCTTCTTCTCAAGGTCAGGATCACTTTATTCAACTACCACGAGGTCCAATTCGCACGGGAACTGGCCGGAATTTCAAATTGAAAACCGGCCAAAACCTAGGTTTCCAATTCGGTTCCAAAACTCAAAATCGATCCAAACCTACCCCAAAATCAGCTAGAGCACGTAAAAAGAAGAAGAAAACTCACCAACTTTACTTGAAACAGACGGCGGAGGCGGCGGCGCAACGATCGGAAACTTCCGGTTCGAACCAGTCGATACCGTCGACGATTCTCCGGCTTTCCGGCAAGGAAATTGGGTGGGTCTTGATCGGGACTTCACGACGAGTCCAACGGGACTGGTCTCGAGGGCTGAGGTGGACTGTGGCGGCGGCGGCACGGTGGTTTCCGTTCGGCTTGCACAGTGACGGGGAGAGGAAATCGACGCAGAGGGAGGAGACGCGGGAGAGAGAGAGAGAGAAAGTGAGGGGTAAATGTGAAAAATCTGATTTTACCCCAAACTTACTTCGAAATAATTACGGTTCTGCCACCGAACTTATTTTGATCGCCAAAACTTCGTTACAACTCCGATTCAAGCCTACCGCCTGTCTACGGTTTCGTCTCAGTACCACCTACGCAACCAAACCACTCGTGGTCCCGAAATCCTTCTGGATAAGAAAATGACCAAAATTACCCTTAACCCAAGAGTAAATTAATAATTCTCTTAATTTAATTAAAATAGGAATAAATTTGGAGTCGGGGTGTTACATTGTGACTTCGAGTTTACCAGTAAATTTATTGGACAGCAAACATAGGAACCTAGAGCCGATTGCCAAGTGGAAAACTTTGGAGGTGTTATCATTGGGTTCATGCTTAAATTTGGCGAAAATACTTGCAATTATACAAACACATTGCAAGAATTTTTATGGGCTGAGGCATTATCAATTGTGAAGTTGGTGCCCAAAAATGATATGACAGAATTGTATATTTAAAACGTATGTACTTTCTAAATACATTTGGATATTTTAAAAGTATAGCCTAAATATTAATACATTCAAATATTTTAAGAGTATAGCCGGGCGGCCATACCCTTTAAATATATTCGAAACGAACACGAAGGTTGCAGTAGCAGATGACGGAGCTTGCAGAAGCCATTTCGCTTCTCTGTCAACCCAAGTTTCGATTTGTTTTCTTCGGTTTCGGCTGCTTCGTCCTCCTTGTTCGGCCCCGAAAAATGACCCAACCCGCCTTGGAGGCCCGGCCAGCCGCCTAGCGCCCGCCTAGCCGCCTAGCCGCCTAGCCGCCCGCCTAGGCCGATTTTTCGAAAACAGAGATTGACTGAAAGTCTGAGAACCGAAATTGAAAAAGTTTAGCTGCAAATTTAAGCTTGAGATTGAGATTGGGAAGCCGAAGCAAGCACAAGTCAGGTCCATAGAAGAAGAGATCATTAGACTCTTAATTCATCTGATTCCATTTGCTGACTTGGTGTCTGTCTTCAGTGGAAGGAAATGATGAAGCTATCCTATCATGGAGTTTCTGCGGTCTTGCCAATAACAAGGTTCGGTTTTTAGGCCCCAATCTCAAATTCTGACTATTTATTTCTGGTTTGGTTAAGCAATAGATAAATCTTTATGCATTCTGTATTCATCCATTGATGGTTCTTCCTGTAGGTTAGTATCATATACTTGTGAAAGGGTGGTGACTACATGTTTATATGAAAAAAATAAAAAAATAAAAAAATAAATCATGGTGAATCATTGAGTGGCCTCATCCCTTTTTGGGTGCCTTGTGTTTTTAATCCCAAGTGGAGTGAAAAAGCCAAAAAGTTCCTCAAAGAGGCCTTGGTATGGGGTAGCCTCCCCGCTCCCTAAACACATGCTAGTTCTTTCACTTCATACACTGCAAGGTGAGTCTTGTTTATGGCAAGGGGGTGCAGCTCGTTCTGGTGAATTTGGATGTAAGTATCTGACAACGATCTCAACTCCTTCCCATCTGGAATCTGCAACAATTTGCTTCTCTATTTTTCCCACCCAGCAGCACCCACACAAAAATCTGCAGGGCCGAAACGACATCGATCGTTAAATAACAGAAGTCACATTAGAGTAGACGCCTTGTCTGAAAGTAATATTGTAGTTTCCAATATGCATCAGCACCAGAATAAACTAGTACATTCAGAGTGTTTGAGAAGGCAAGGGTGACTCTTTTGGTGTGACCCTCAAGCTTCCTTGTAACCTGCAAAATATATAAATGAAGAAAATGCCCAACTTTTCGGGTTTGCTTCATCACAACGTCTTTTTTTTTTTACAAGAACAAACAAACTACCTCGTCTGAGTGGAGATTGTATATTACAATGGTGGAATTGTTCATGCCAATAGCAACTATACTGTCATCTCAGGGGTGAAAAGCAAGACATGTTGCCGCAGGTGGCGGTGGCATGACTTTCTTCATCGTTGGCGTTTTTACGCAACAGATTTTGATGAGTACAATGAGTTAGATCATGAGAAATTTGCAAACAGAACCTAAGCATATTGACAAACAAGATTTGGGAAGTTTTGGCTGGTAAAAGAAAATTTCAAGAATACTATTTGTGTTGGGTTTACCTTAAATGTTGTCATGTCAAAAACGGAGAGCATCCCTCCTGTTGCTGACATGAGATATGAATCATTCTTGGACAAATCAAAGCAGGACATAGAGTCTTCAGGGTTGGTGCTGGGAAGGTCATTGTTCATCAGCTCTAACCTCCTTGGTTTCCATAAATTAGGGTGAACCTTGGCAGTTGCCTACATTCAATCAATATCATCATAATCAAACGACCAACTGTCGCTCCGATTTCAATTTCGAAAGGAAAGAGAGGAGAAATCTAATAGGAAAGAATTATAAACCATGTCATTATTTACCACTCAACTAGAATTAAGGTCCCTGTGGCCATTTCCAGAGAAAATGAATGCCATTTGATGCTAACACCAAAATAGCATCACCTTCAGAGAAAATAAATAGTATAGCCGTTCGGCTATACTGTTTATTTATAAAATAATAATAATATAAATAATATTAAAAAATGAAAAAAAAACCCGCCTAGCCCTCCTAGGCGGCCGATTTTTCAAAAACTTGAATGGCGTTTTTTTTTTCTGATTTCTTTTTTCCTGGCGGGTCTGGCATCTCTGCAAATACATTTTTGTCAATTCTCCGTAATGTAATCTGGGTGAAATGCAGCTTTTGGATCCATAGGATGGGCAAAAAGAGTAAATCAAAAACTCCCAGAGAGATGCAAGATAATACAGCTGCTGTAGATGAGGAAGAACCCCCATCTTCGGCCAATAAATTGCTGAATCATTGGTTGCGATTCAGTTCAGGTTTACCATGCATATATTTTGGTTTTAATTTATGTTTCAATTACTAGGCATATGAAGCCTCATCTGATCCTACTTTCTGCAACAGGAACACTTGGAGAGCAATGAGGGTGATCCTGAGCTACTTGTTTACACTCCGTGAGTATCCACTTTTGTTGTTTTATGTGTTATCTTCACGACAGGAGTTAAAGAATGCATGAACATGAAATGGATGGGGACAGGGAGATCCATTGGTTGAGTACTTACCCATTTTTCCATATTTTCATTCAATTTCAATGCTAACATGTCTTGTTAGATCTCCATAGTCCGATCTGTATCAGTTTGAGTATGGGATTCAACCTTAGTAGCATCTCCAGGTTCACCTAAAACAAATATAACACTTGATTTGTGTGTCATTTATAATTATCTTTTGTTCTTGTGCTCATCTGCTATATCTGATGTTAAACATAGCTGCACTTATTTCTGAAATACTTGTGATGCATCTTGAGAAATTTTATTAAAGCCTACCATTCTAAGACCAAGTTATCGCTGATGTCGTTACTTTATCAATAGCATTTCAATTATTGGTGGTGCTGATGGATCAAGTCCTTCCAAGATGAGGGCGTAAGTTCGAACTTTAATATTTTCTTTTAGCTCCTTCATTTTAGGACCTACCTGATTGGAACAATGAGATTGTCTGTGTTCATGAGTTTATTTCAGTGGCATAGTTCTTGAAGAAGGTATGCATTCATCTGTGAAAGACATGTAGAGAAGCATTTTGTATTTGATACAGCACATAGGATTTTAGGACATGGCATGCTTTTGCTTATGCTTTCAAATTTTCTTTGTGTTTATTTTTTAAAGCAATCTGTATTCTGTGTGTTGATTGTAGTTGTGGTGCTTGAAGAAACATAGCCCATATTCAGGGACTATGTTACATGCATTCTCTGTATAAATATTTGGTTCTAGTCAGAGGATGGATGATTCTGGTTTAAGCTAAGGGTATTCTAATAATTTGTTTTCTCCTGTGTGCAGTCTTGCAAACGTTGATCCTATTGATGTTGCCAGAAGTATTGCAAGGTTAAACCCAGAAACTACCCTCAGTAAGTATTAAGTTTATTTATATCACTACATATTGACTTTTGTAATCTAAGCTCTGTGGGGTTTCTTATCGTTCATTCATATTCTTTTGATATTTGCAGTTGTGGTAGTTTTCGAAAACCTTTACAACAGCTGAAACTATGTTGAATGCTCGAACCCTTAGGGAATGGATTTCATCTTCTCTTGGGTTAGTGCAGTGCCAACACTTCTTCAAGTATATGAACAGGTTGTTTCAGTTTAGGATTTGCTTAATAATCTTTGGGTTAATTTAAACAAACGTGAATGAGCTTGGGAGTGGGTGGAATGAATCATATTTGGAATAGCATAGTAATTTTATAATTGAATAATTTAGTAATCAAGATGGTATGATGGAGTGAAGGTTTATTATGTCTTTGTAGTTAAACATTGATTTTGTCAGATAAAATATAAGTTTTAAAAATTCTATTTAGAGAGTATAGCCGACCGGCTATACATTTAAAAATTTCCATTTATATATTATAGCCGATCGGCTATACTATTGAAATATTCTTGAATACCCCTATACTGTTGAAATATTCTATTTGCAGCGTATAGCCGGGCGGCCATACGTTCGAAATTTCTATTTACAGGATATAGCCGGGCGGCTATACTTGTGAAAATTATATTTAGGGAGTATAGCCCGGTGGGTATACTGTTGAAAATTTCTATTTATAAACTATCGCCGCGCACACTGTTGAAATATTCTATACTTTAAAGATATTTCCACATTGCGCCAACAAAAAAAATATAAATTTTTATTTTTCCGGATTAGACCTCTCCCAACAAAATTTCTTCATAAGAGGTTTCTTTTTAATAGAAATAATATACTTAGTATCTTTAGGTCAATATATATATATATATATATATATTTTCAACTTTCTTTTTATTAATTAAATCATATCTTAGCCTTATTTAATTACTTTCATTAATAATCATGTTTTAATTATTATTTCTTTAGTGAATAATTAGAACTGATTATTTTAATTTACTTTACAAATTATCTTGGATAAAATATTTAAATACTAATTATTCACTAGGTAAATATTAATTAAAACATAACTAATAATTAAAGTAAATAAAAAGGAGAAAAAGCACATTATGATACTTATCGGTATAGCCGCGCGGCTATACGTTTGAAATTTTTTATTTATAGGGTATATCCGCACTATATGGATGAAAATTTCTATTTATATAGTACAGCCGTGCAGCTTTACGATTGAAATATTCTATTCGTAATATATAGCCGCGCTGCTATACTTTTGAATTATTCTATGCTTTAAAGATATTTCCACATTGCACCAACCATACAAATATGAATTTATATTTGCCGGATTAGACCTCTCCCGACGAAATTTCGTCGGAAGAGGTTTCTTGTAAAACAGGAGCTTAGCTCTTATAAAACCTACGAGGGGGTGAAGTAGGCTATATGATAAAAGCTCACCAATTTAAAAATTACTTAGTGACAAATGACATTCAACACAAATACTGCTTGTGGTGATCAAGTAACCAAGGTAAATGCAATAATGTAAATGACACAGTATTTGTTAACCCAGAAACCCATAAGGGAAAAATTGGGGGACCAAGCCAGGAAAAGATTCAATCCACTCAATTGTAAAGTACAAGAAATATAGGGATATTAGCTCAACTACACACAATAGGCAGCTAACTATCTAACCTTCTAGCAAAGCACCATTTCTTTACTTCACAGCAACAGATTCTTTTCTCGACCTCGCAACAGCACCAAGCATAAGTTGCTCCCGATATGATGTTATGAAGTGAGTTGTGGTTTCATAAAATTCATCTATCTCAATCATACAAATGATTGAACTAGATAAAAGAAATCGTGTACAGTTATGAATTAAAACCAAAAGATGTTTGAGATAGGGAATCACCCTTTCTTGGTGAGGTTTTGCAATAAGAAGGATAAGTTACCGGATATGGAACCTTGGACTTTTCGTTATGGTTCGGTGGTTTTGGTTGATGCGCATGAAGGACTTGATCCCAGAGAGGTGGAATTCCATCACAGTACATATTGGATCCAATTGCATGGCATCCTTCCTTTTAATATGACTACAATGGTGGCACAGAAAATTGGATCTCTTGTAGGGAAGGTGATAGGCTTTTTAGTACCTGCGCAAACAGGGTTAAAACTCCTACAAAACTTGCAAGAATGACAAGGTTATTGTAGTATAAATGATTCTCGCAAGGTTGTTCTCCGCAGGGATTATTAAATAACTCGTAGCAACCAAATTCTAATTAATTATTGCAAAAGAGAAAGTTGAGATGTTTGATTTGAAGACCTTAAATTAAAAGGAATTTAACTAATAAAAATAAGGCAATATGCAAAATTAAAGCTAAGAGCAAGAGAAACAGTTGTGTTTTTAGAAATCAAATTAAGAAAGCACTAGGGATCCGCCGTCACCTTAACAATTCTATATAGTTCCCCCAATTACTTATGACCTATACATGCATATTTCGAAGGTTAGGTATTCCTAATATGCCTACTTGGACCCCCAACATAGAGCGTATATCACACATGCAATCCGTCTGTGGTATTCAGATCAAATCTAAACATACATGACTCATTAAGTTCTGTGAAACCTTTTGAAAAACCATGCAACCCTTAAGACGTGGTATTCATCCTAAGTGAACTTGCACATATTAATCACAAGAAGCCTTCGTCAATTTCAGGGACCGACCTCCGACCAAAACTGCATCAAATTACTTTTCTAAACATCCTAATGGTGATCAAGCATCAAGACACTTAGATAGTTTAACCCAGTGATGAATAATTCGAAAACCTACATGCATATAATCATAAGCAAATTGGACAGAAACTACATATTCTTGCTAAGGCTCGTGGCCTCACCCTAGAAAAAGAGAGTTAGTTACGCATGTTCACAATTGAAATCCAAGAAAATATCATTAAGAAGAATAAGAATGAAAACACCTGAAAGTCGCGAAAATCCAAAACCCTAGCAATTGCTCCAAAAGCCAAAAAGAAGTAAAAAGGGAGTCCCATAAATTCTGTGAAAAGGAGCTTAAATACCTCCTAAAACCTAGCTACCCAATCCCCACAAGGAAACTAAGTTAAAGTAAAATAATACTAGGAAATAAAGTCCAAATTGGATTAGGAGAATCTGCCCATAATCTGCCCAACCACGTTTTAGTCTCAAATCTCCCCCAAATCTGGCCCAAGATAGCTCGTTTTAAAGATACAAATATTCCGAACACTTCTCCAGAAGGCCACGAACCCATCCGAGGTCATCTTGGGCTCCAAAAACGCAATAAAAGCCCAAAACGTCACTGTTCCAGCACGGCGCACTGTTCCTTTATTTATTCGCCAGGAAATCATCGCTTGGTGGAAAAGTCTGAAATTCTGACACGATCAAGCTAAGTGACTCACGAACGTCCTCCAACTGGAATTACTCCAAAATTCGTCCATTTGATTATGTTTTGCTCCAGAGGGAGTCGAAAGTCCTATATTGGAAATATAATTTAAAGTATCAAAATTCTTCCAAAATATTAACCAAAATATACTAAGAATGCGGTTAAATATATAGTATAAAATTGACTCATCAGAAGGTTTTGGAGGTTGATCAGGCTGATGGTGTGGAATGTATGGGACGCTTCTTACAAGTTCGTACTCAATTAGACGTGGATCAACCTTTGATACGAGGTGCTTTTGTCCAATTTCCGGATGATGGAGCTAAGTGGGTGAATTTTCAGTATGAATTTCTACCAGAGTATTGTTTTGTCTGTGGGCATTTGGGACATCCAAGCCGTATCTATATTGAAAAATTAGAGGCTGATCAAGACCTCACAGAGAGCAAGGTGGAGGTTTTGCACAATTTTTCCGGGCTTGAGGCGGTGGAGGATTTGAGTGGCTGGCGATTACGCTTTGGGGAACGTAATGTTTCACAGGGGAATAATAGTACAAGCTCAGGGGGTAGATGGCGTCATGAGCGCTCTAGTCGCTTGGGAGAGCCTCGACATCTGCAACAGGTAGGGTGCTGGCGGGATGTGGGTGGTGCATATATGTCTAGAGGGTGGAGATGGAAGACACTGCTACCTTCCCTAACAAATAGGCTTCTCATTCGCATTCTTTAACGGAGAGCATACGTCTCTGACGAGAAGAACAAGAGCGTGAACGACGTATACGAGAAGAAGCCTGGGAAGTAGGTCTGTTAGGGCCACATGGAAGGAATGCGGGGCCTACACAGGGGGATTCTTCTACAAATCAGTATATGCAAGAGGAGGAGGGTGGGGATCCCTCAGACAGGGTACGGGTATCTGAGGAGGATGGGAACCTGATTGACTTAAATTTTGGTGTTACTCAGTTCGAAAAAGTACCATAGGATGATGGTTTGTCTGCACAGGGGCAGGGGTTGAGAATTGGTTTGGGTCTGTTAACTCAAAGCTCGGACTCTTTTAATCTTGGGCTGATAATTGAGGGGACGATGCAACGTCACGAGTACAGAAAGACGAACAGAGGTGGTGAAGACAATGATGGTTGTCCGGGAGAGGAGAGAATCCCGCCAACTCTTGAGCTGTGTTCTCTGACATATGGGGGAGGGGGAAAGAAGGCTCGAAGACATCAAATGTTAACAGTTGATCTGCTGCAAGAGGCATAAACCTACGCAGACCGGTCTGGGCGAGAGTTATGAGGATCCTCATATAGAATTGTCAGGGTATTGGGGGTAATCTGACAGTTTCTAGCCTTATGGAGAAAGTAAAGCTCCACACTCCCGACATGGTGATGCTGCTAGAAACTAAAACTAGGAGTAGTCGCTATGTTTTTCTAAAGAAGGTACTGGGAATGCCATTTATGCATGCGATGGAGGTACATGGCTTAAGTGGGGGTCTATGTGTTTTTTGGAAGGAAGTTCAACATGTGTCTCTTGTTAAATATGCAGATTTTATTTTATTTTATTGAGGTTGGGATTAAGGATGTTGAGAAGGGGTGTGTTTGGAGATTTTTTGGTGTATATGCTAGTACAGATGACCGAATCAGGAGGAACCAATGGCAGGCTTTACGAACTCGAATTCTTACATGTCAGGAGGCTGTTATGGTAATGGAGGATTTTAATGATTTTTTAGATAGAGCCGAGAAGCAAGGAGGAAACTCTCGGTCTGAAAGGAGTATGTTGGATTTCCGTCATTTGTGACGGATTTGTCTGATTTAGGTTTTGTTGGATATCCATTTACTTGGCGTAATAGACGACAAGAGGAAGGAATACAAGAACGGCTGGACAGGGGGTTTGCCGATGATAATTGGCTACGATTTTAGCCCACCGCAAAAAATTTCCATTGGGTGGTTGAAGGGTCTTATCATGTTATGTTTTGTCTCGATACACATGAGACCAAGAGGAGGAAGAAAGGGCATTTTGCATATGATCCGCGATGGGGGAGGCATGAGGTTGTAGGGCAGTGGTGTTTGAGCGTTGGGTAAGGCGAGGGTGCAGTCTGGGTAACCATCAGATGTCATGCAGAAATTAACTTGGGTTAGGAGAGGTTTGCTGGATTGGAAGCGACGAGAGTGGAAAAATTCGCAGTTGTGCATTGATGAGTTAAGGCTTGAGCTTCGAGCGGAATATCAAAATGATATTTTCGATTATGGGAAAGTCAAGGAATTGGAGTTTAAGTTGCAGAAGGCATTAGTGGGAAAAGTCAAGGAATTGGAGTTTAAGTTTAAGATTTCTCATATATTTCGTGAGGGTAATCATAGAGTTGACGCTTTGGCAAATCACGGTGTTCAGGGCTCTGGTTTCACATGGTAGGACACTGCACCTTCATTTATTTTATCTTCGTCATTGGGACTAGCTGGGCATGCCCAATTACCGTCTTACCTAGTCTTTTTTTGTTTACTCTTTCAGAGTTTTGGCTTCTTGGGTCCGCATGTTGATGCGACTTTATGTCACTGTCTTTCTTTCTGCAATTTGGCCCCTGCTGTTCTTTTTTTCTTTATATGTTTCTTTTATATTAATAAAATTATGATCAAGGGGATGGGCGGGGGGTCCCCAGAATGCCTTGGTATCTTCTTTGAGGGTTGTGGATGTTTGTGCATTCAATGACCGATACTGAAGAGCTAATCTTGCCTAATCTCTTGTTCTATTTATTAATAAATAAATAAAGAATACTACCACCTCTTACTACTATACTCATACATCTTTGTTTGAAATTGTTGTTTTGGTTGGCAAAGAGATTTCGAAAGTTCACCATCCTGCATTTTTGTTACAACAAGAAATAATCTTTGCCTCTCACATTCTTTCATAGATGGTAAAATACGGAACGGGAAAAATACATACTTGATTTATCCGGAAAAATTTTAGCAAGTTACAACTGAAAAATTCGGCCACTATATAACATTTTAATATTTTAATATTTAATATTTTATTCAATAATATGTGAAAATTTTGTGTATTATTGAAAATTTTGTAAAAAAACACGTGTATTAAACATGAATAATATATATGTATGTGTATTGTATGTTTGCTTTTTTAAAAATATGTATTTTACCGAGTCTTTAAGAGTGTACGGAAAAACGAAAGTATTATTGAAAAATACGTACTTACTTGTATAATACAAGTATTAAATGGAAAAATGCTAAATTATTTACATGAGTAATAAGTAAAAAATCAAAAGGGGATAATAGAGACTTGGGTAATGGCCTAATAGTAATGGATAATGCTCTAAACTACTCTAACCGATAAAGGAAAATCAGGGAATTTTTTTTTCCTTAAGGGCGTATAGCCGATCGGCTATACTGTCTATTAAAATAAAATTAAAAAAAGAACCCGCCTAGCCCGCCCATTTTTCCAAAACTTGAATGGCGTGTTTTTTTTTTCAGATTTCTTTTTCCTGGCGGGTCTGGCATCTCTGCAAATACTCAGAAATGGAGATCATCCCTCCTGTTGGTGATATGAGATATGAATCATTCTTGGACAAATCAAAGTACGACATAGCCTCTTCTTCAGGGTTGGTGCTGGGAAGGTCATTGTTCATCAGCTCGGAGCCACTCCTTGGTTTCCATAAATTAGGGTGAACCATTTGAGTTAATGGCATTCAATCAATATCATCAGAATCAAATGACCAATTATCGCTTCGGTTTCAATTTTGAAAGGAAAGAGAGGAGAAATCTAAGTTACAAGCAGCAAGATTTACTTTTTTTTTCTCCTCTGTTTTTTAGATGGCATGTATGTTTGGTGACTTAATGCATTATGTTGTTTGTTTCTTATGGTTTTGGCAGTGTTAGTTATTCGTATAGAATGCAGGCTCAGAGTTAGAGTTTATAAGAAATTATGATTCTTTGCTGTGTTAATAAAATATTAAGCATCTTTATTCATAATTTTGTCTTCTGGCAATATAGGTTTTTCTTAATTGAAAATAGGACCCTCTGTAGTTGAGGTGTTGGTAGTCTGTTTATGTGACTTCTGATCTCATGAGTTTGATAAGAGTAGAAATTGCCCTGCTTTACTAATGCCGGTTACGAGAAGTTAATCCCCTATAGACCAAAGAAATAGTATTTGAGGTTTAGCAAGATTTAATTTTGAATCTGGTTATTTCTGCTAAATCCTTAGATTGGCTTTTCAATGCAATTAGTCGTATGGCATGCAGTTCATATTCAAATGACATAGGTATTTTATACAAGTATATACGTTTGGAATTATATGAACTTGTCTACAAAACAAATATTTGAAGCAGAATTTGGGATCCTTTTGGATAAACTTTGAGTTAAAACTGGGGGGATTAATGTGATATGATGATGAACCGAAATCAGTAATGGAATTTTAATACTGACCTGATCTGTAAAGAGCCCCTTGTCTTTTGCTGATTTAATTTACTTTTTGCCTTGCTTTGCATGCCAAATTATTTTATATTTACATCTGATATGCAAGTTAATCACATGATGTTTGCATTTTGCAGCTTCAGCAGTAGCACCTTTCTACAAGGAGAAAAAGAAAAGGGAAAACTAAGGTTTTTTTTTTTTTTTTTTTATTTTTTTTTTAAAAAAAAAATAAATAAATAAATATTTTTTTTTATAAATAAAAAAAAAAAAAAAAAAAAAAAAAAAAAAAAAAAGAAAAAAAATGGAGACCAAAAATCCCCCTATTTTTGTCCTTTTTTTGGGGGAATTTTGCAAAAAAAAAAAAAAAAAAAAAAAAAAAAAAAAAAAAAAAAAAAAAAAAAAAAAAAAAAAAAAAAAAAAAAAAAAAAAAAAAAAAAAAAAAAAAAAAAAAAAAAAAAAAAAAAAAAAAAAAAAAAAAAAAAAATGATTACGTTGATGGTACATTTTCTCTATGCAAAGGAGAATTTTGCAGGGCTTACAAAAACACCACAGCACAATGATGTGCCATGCTCAGTTTTGTTTTGGCGAGGATGGTAGAGTGCCCATTTGAAAAGTTTGACACAACACAGGTTCCTTATGCAACAACACATATAAAAGTGAATCAGGAGATGATTGCAGGTCAAAGCCAAAAAGGTGGCAGGCCTCTCGTCTCTGTTTTACATTTATGATGTCACAACTACTGGAAGGTCCTTCCTTAAGGAAAACCTCCTAGAGATAGTGTGACCACTTGAAGAATACTTAGCTTGCAGAATTTTCAAAAAGAACCTTATCTTTCTTGAAATCAATTGTAAAATATGCAGGCTCTTTTTGAGCATTTGCAATGCAAGGCAAAGTAAAAATTGATACACAATTTGCATAGGTTAGTATCATATACTTGCGAAGGGGTGGTGACTACATCTTTATATGAATATATATATATATATATATATCATGGTGAATCATTGGGTGGCCTGATCCCTTTTTGGGTGCCTTGTGTTTTTAATCCCAAAGTGAAGAGTTAAAAAGCCAAATAGTTCCTCAAAGAGGCCTTGGTATGGGGTAGCCTCCCCTCTCCCTAAACACATGCTAGTTCTTTCACTTCATACACTGCAAGGTGAGTCTTGTTTATGGCAAGGAGGTGCAGCTCATTCTGGTGAATTTGGATGTAAGTATCTGACAATGATCTCAACTCCTTCCCATTTGGAATCTGCAACAATTTGCTTCTCTGTTTTTCCCACCCAGCAGCACCCCACACAAAAATCTGCAGGGCCAAAATGACATCGATTGGTGGAATGTGTGCAGGTGTTCTGGCCCTGTGACTTCGAGTTTACCAGTAAATTTATTGGACAGCAAACACACAAACCCAGAGCTGATTGGCAAGTGGAAAAATTTGGAGGTGTTATCATTGGGTTCATGCTTAAATTTGGCGAAAATACTTGCAATTATACAAACACATTGCAAGAATTTTTATGGTTTAGATTTGTCCAAAGGCTCTGTTCATGGGCGTGAGGCATTGTCAATTGTGAAGTTGGTGCCCAAAAATGATATGACAAATTTGTATATTTAAAACATATAGCCGCACGGCTTTACTTTCTAAATACATTTGGATATTTAAAGGTATAGCCGAGCGGCTATACTCTTTAAATATTTTCGAGAAAAACACGAAGCTTGCACTAGCAGACGACGGAGCTTGCAGAAGCCATTTCGCTTCTCTATCAACTCGAGCTTCGATTTGTTTTCTTCGGTTTCGGCTGCTTCGTCCTCCTTGTTCGCCCCGAAAAAAGACCCAACCCGCCGGCCCAGCCGCCTAGCGCCCGCCTAGCCGCCTAGCGCCCGCCTAGCCGCCTAGCTTCCGCCTAGCCGCCTTGCCGCCCGCCTAGGCCGATTTTTCGAAAACAGAGATTGACTGAAAGTCTGAAACCCGAAATTGAAAAAGTTTAGCTGCAAATTTGAGCTTGAGATTGAGATTGGGAAGCCGAAGCAAGCACAAGTCAGATCATTAGACTCTTAATTCATCTAATTCCATTTGCTGACTTGGTGTCTGTCTTCAGATGAAGCTATCCTATCATGGAGTTTCTACGGTCTTGCCAACAACAAGGTTCGGTTTTTAGGCCCCAATCTCAAATTCTGACTATTTATTTCATCCATTGATGGTTAAGCAAAAGATTGATTGGTTTGGTTCTTCTTGCTTGAAACTTGATAAATCTTTATGCATTCAATATTCATCCATTGATGGTTCATGCACATCATCTAAAGGTCACCGTTCCAAAATTGCAGAATGACCGTTCCAAAGAGAAAGAAAAGGATACAGGAAGGAGCCAGCAACCAACTATCTGAAGGTCACCGTTCCAAAGAGAAAGAAAAGGATACAGGAAGGAGCCAGCAACTAACTATCTAAAGGTCACCGTTCCAAAGAGAAAGAAAAGGATACAGGAAGGAGCCAGCAACCAACTATCTAACTCCACCGTAGCGCGCTTCACCCTCCAGCTGCTACGTCAATGAAGAACCGAAGACTTTATAGTTTGAACAAGCTAAATATGCTTAGGTAGAAATTGACTCCCTATTTGGATGCTTATCGACTGTTATCAAACACAAGGGTCTGGATCCCGCTCTACCATACCTGGAGCGGTATATTGATAACATTTCACCATTCATATCGACGTACATATTATGCATATCAATTCTTTTTGGTTGGACTGCTTTTCATTCTTTGGATATCCAAATTTGAAAAAGCGGTGCAGGAGCAGTTGTTCATGCACATCATCTCACATTCCTTGAGGTTCATACTTGTGTTATACCAGGATTGTTCTGTACTTGGCAATTTCACCCCAGAGTACTTCTTAAAGATGTCTCCACTGCAATTCAGTTGGCTCTTTCTCACACAGCTATATGACCAATCCACCAAGTCCCAGTCTTGTTGAAAGGTCAGTATAAATCATGTGATTTTGTTCAGTGCCAACACTTCTTCAAGTTTCAGTTTAGGATTTGCTTAATAATCTTTGGGTTAATTTAAACAAACGTGAATGAACTTGGGAGTGGGTGGAATGAATCATATCCATAAGGACCAAGTTGATATGCATAATGTCCTTGAGAAGGATCCTGGGTAATCAAAACTCTGCCATAAAATATTATCACAGTCATTATGACCATTGCCATCTATCACAACAAGATTTCCGGAATCCAAAAGCTGTGCCACTGGATTCTTTGCAGAACTTGATGTGTTGGAAGACCTGTAGTGTTCTTATGCTCGACAGGGACAAGAATTCCAGGGCTTCTCAACTTGAGTACACCTGATGAACCAGTGAGGGGTGTGTTTCTTTTAGTCTGCACTATATATGGAGAGTCTGACTCTGATTTGAAGATAATTGTATTAATTTGGTAAGGCTTTGTCTCACCTTAAAAGATTTCACAATTAGCAGCATTGGCAATACTTGATTATAAAGTAGAAACCCTACAGTATATAGTTAAGTTGAGTACCTGGGAAGACAATTAGTAAGCTTTCAATGCTAAAGTTGAATAGTGGGGAGACAAATTACTATAATTTGACACACATTTCTTACTTTTTTTCAATTCTAACATCATGCCATCCAGTGGCGGATGCAGGAATTGCCACTCGTGGGGTCACAAAAATAGTGGCAGCGACGGAGACGGTTGGTGGTGAACGGCAGCTAGCACTCTTGACTGCAGTGTCAAGGGATGAGATAATGGTGGTGGACAGGTATGGACCCAGGAATTGAAAATCAATCGGGCTAAATTTACCTTAAGTACAAATATATTAAGAAAATTTGGTGAGTGTTTGTGGATTTTGGTTGGTTTTTGTAGATTTTTAGGCTTGAACAATAGATTGTATGAACTAAAAACTAGAGGTAACCCACATGAGTGACCTTTTTTTTTGATAAATTATAAGCCCTTGTTGCTATTTTATTATACGACATTTGAAATAGAGAAAATGATGGAATTATTGATAATATTGTTGAAATATTTGGAATGGATTGAAAGGAAACAAAGAACAAAAGAAAAAAGCAAAATATATTTATTATATTTCCCCTCTCTCTTTTTTATAATATTTCCCCCTCTCTCTCTTTTTAATCACTCCCTCTCTTTTTTATTCTTTTTTCCTCTCTCTCTCCTCCCGTCTTCCTCTTACTTTATTCTTTTTCCTTCTTCCTTTTTCCCCTCTCTCTTTTTTAATTCTTTTTCCTCTCTCTCTTTCTTCGTGCTCCAGCTGCCACAACCGAAGCTTCTTCTTCTTCTCCATGGGGTCACTTCCATGGCTGCCAAGGGCAAAAACCAGTCCCTACCACTAAACTCCAGATCTGCCGTGGGGTCGTCTGACCCCATTGACCCCATGGTGGATCCGCCACTGATGCCATCTATATCGCAATAGGCCATTGTAGTTAAATTTTCAAATAACGAAGTTGCTCTCTATATCCTATTGGAAACTGAAGGGGTAGAAGAATAGAAAACAACTCACCATCTATCTGGTGCTGCTTCTTACATTAGAAAAAACAGAGCTACACCCAAGAGGAGCCCAGGAGATGACACAATACTGCGTACTATGATTCTTACTTTCTTCAGATTCAATGAGACTATAAAATATAACCCAAGTGGTCTAACCCCCCGGGGCGGAAATTGGTTTTAGCAGGTTTAGCACTGATTGTTGTATAGTCTTCATGATCTTGGCAGGAAATATATTTGAAAGCAAAAAAAGTGAGAAGTTAGATATTCAGAAAGAAAAAAAAAACTTTTGTAATGTCTATCATCCATTGATCTTAACAGACGAATTTTGACAGTAGAGTTTGATAATTGTGTCCAAATCCAAAATTATAGAGTAACAACCTTTGGGTTTGATATGTTCTGACTTTATTTTTTGTACATGATCATGAAGAGATGGATAACTCCCAATTGACTGTTCCTTATCCAATGACGTTTCTTTTTTTTTCTCTTGTTTTCTTTAAAATTTGCATTAACGTACACTGAATTTTGAGATTAAAAATGACTCCATACCTAGTTCTGATGCTGCCATTCTAAAATAAATATCTTGCCCATTTTCAGTGAAATTTCTTACATCAATCAGCTCACTAAACCACAGCAGGCACCACTTCCTCCATCCCTGGTATCCAAGTTTGCAAAAGCTGTGCAGGAGCAGTTCTTCTTGCACAACATCTCACATTCCTTGAGTTCCATACTTCTGTTAAACCCAGATACATCATTTGCAGAAGATCCATCATTTGCAGTCTGTTTTGTTCACTCTTAAGGTTTGTTACCCGTTTCAGCTTTCAAGTATATGCCAAATTGAAAGCAAGTATATAATATTTGGTTGCATTTGTATGTCACAGAGAGACTCATTGGCTACTGATGAGAGGCTTAATGCTCCATTTTTACATGGCTCTATTGAAGATGACACAGGTCGATGTACCTAACAAAAGAAATCAAATACAGGGAAGCGAAAATATGGCGGGGCATGGACCAAAACTCGCAATGAAAAGTCAAATGAATTAAACACGCTGAAATGAAACTCAGCAGTTGGTAGTGTCGTCTGGCTACTTTGCTTCTTTATTTCAAATTTGGCAGACCGGCTGCTGAGACGTAATGTGATGTAGGATAAAATGTGGGTCAATTATGGTGTGAAAAATTCATTAAAATGAAGTGGCTGTTGAAAGGAAATCACGCAAGAGAGGAAAATTCCAATTAAATGACAATTATGACGCTAAGAAAAGAAGGAAGGCATATCGTTGGGATTTTCTAATTGATTGAGGAAGTTTTGAAGCAATTATGATTCTGTCAAGATTTGTATTTAATTTATGTTTTATTTTATATTTTGAAGAATAAGTTATCTATTAGGATATTATTTTCCTAATATGATTTTTATTATTTTCTTGTTAGCTAAGTTTAGGAATATTCTAGAACCTAGGGTTTCCTATGGTTTTACGGTTTCTTTGTTTTCTATTTAAGCCAACTCATGACGTTGTATTTGTAAGTTTAGTCATCTTATTTTCAATCAATATCTTTGAGGTTTACTCAATTTCTCTGGTGGATTCCGACATTGTTACTTGTAGGGTTATCATTCGATCTCCCTATCCCTTATATCTCACTGCGTCAGTTGGTATCAGAGCAGGTTTTGCCTGACTCGAGGTGCCTCCAATGGCTCGTCCAGGCGAAGAAGATAGAACCTGTGGAGACGGGGAACCAATCACTCTTAGAGAATTTGATGGTGCAGTTGTTCCATACTTCATGGGAAGTGACTAAATTGCAGGCTTTCTCCAATGGGTTGCAGACGTAGAGAAAATATTTGATTCAATAACGATCCCAGAGGAGAAGATGGTGAAAGTTGTTGCGTCCCGTTTAGAAGACGATATTGCTTCTTGGTGGGATCAGTTGCGAAAATCTAGGAAGCAACAAGGTAAAAATCCTATCTCTTCTTGGTGTTGGATGAAGAGACTTCTTGTGAAAAAATTCTTTCCATTTGAATATGATATATATTTTTTAAGGAATGGTTACAAGATTGCTCAACCCAAGATCATGGTGAATCAAGAAAAGATGAAGGCAGATCTCGAAAAGGAAGAAACTGTGATGGATGTTGAATTAATTGAAGATCAATAATCCACAAGATGAAGGAAGAGATTCAAGAAAAACAAGATGTTGAATTAATTGAAGATCAGTAATCCACAAGATGAAGGAAGAGATTCAAGAAAAACAAGATGTTGAAACTCCTATTGTTGTTGAAACATATATTTCAAAAGATGAAGAACAACAATTAATTGGTTTCCTCATTCGAATAGTTTGGTCAACCGTTTTGTGATTTGTAAACATTCTAATTGTGATTTGTTACATAACCATTTAGTCATATCCTTCATTCGAATAGTTTGGTCAACCGTTTTGGTCAAACATGTTGACTTTGACTTTGACCGCTGACTTTCAACGTCTTATCTTCTTTATTTGTTTCTCAAGTTTCTTTCCTCTTCATTCGTACCTCTAATCTTATTTCTCGCTGTGCAATCCATAGGTTCCTTTTAGCAAGGTAGTGGGCAAACTCAACTTCTCTGAGTTGACTTGTGAATTAAATATCACTATTTAATTCTTCCTATTAGTTAAGGTCAATAATGATTGAACCTTTTAGGACTTCCACAAATCATGGTTATCCGAGCTAAATAAGGTGTAGGGAAGAACCTATTGAAATTGAAATGACAGTGAAATTGAATCATTCTCTTATACAATACTCCTTATTCACATTATTAGATAATGAAATCTAATGTCGAATATCCTAATGTGAATTATTCCTTTATATGATTATCCTAGTAAGATTTGAAAATTTCTTCTTTCAAATCTTATCTACTACTCTGCTTAGAGATTTGATTAATCAAATCCTTGGAGTATTCTCTCTCTTTACTGAGAGTAGAAATTCCTTGTTGTGCATTCATTTGTCTCCATAACTTTATTAAGAGTCCTGATAAACACTTTTATGTCATGTCTCCTACAACACAACTGTATAGTGCCCTCAAAGACAAACAACATAGCCACAAGATATCTATGATGTCTCAGGTCTAAAGATTAGTTTGCACCATTGCAATCTATGAGTTCTAGTTTGACATGTGAGTAAAGACTTCCATTCTAGAACTCATCTATTCGATCGCTTCAGTGTACTTGTTCTTCTACAAACATTACACACATATATTGGTGTCAATACACTCAATGATTTGGGACCTCGTCATTCTCTACATATAGAAAATATATTGTGTGTACTAGTCTTATGGGAATATCAACGCCTAATTGATACTCGTATGACCAGGGACATATTTAAGATTAGGGATCATGATAAGTATCGATGTATGCAATCTCATTACATAGTTCTCATGCCCACTTATATATTCCTAGGACTATAGTTGTTTTACTGTTATGATAATATGCCAAATATCATGGTTGAAAACAATTGGTCTTACCTATGAATAACTTAATAAGTCATTACATAAGATGTCCTTAACATTATCATATAATTAGTTGGCTTTTAGAGCATACTACTAACAATTTCCTTGTCAGAGTTGGGATGATACGGTGTCTTTGTGGAATTTTTGTTTTCTTTTTTTCCTAGCCTGCTCGTTGTCTTTTGTCTCTTCTCAATGCCATTCATTGAGGTGGATAGAGTTGGTGTGCTTTGTGGGTTCCATATGTCTTTTTTGGAGCTTTGGTGTGTTCTCTGTCTTATGCTCTCACTATCTTGTGACTGTGCAAAAGACTATGATTTCATAGTAGGATTCTTTTGACACAAGATAGTACCTTCGAAAATTATCTTAAGGGTTCTCTAACTTTTAAAATGTAAGGACACATAACAATTATGTTGATTTGTTTGACATAAGTTGGGTATTTAAGTCATTTGAATTGTTATGATATTTTGTCACATGATTTCTCTATATAACTTCTCACCTCTTTATGAACTCATCTATTTACTTAATTTTGATTTTATTTTTCACCTAATTTTTGACATGACCTAACTGTACTAACAAATTGACACGTTTGAAAAAACTTTTCACCTAATTTTACAACCTAAACTTTTCATTTAATTTTTTCTTCAAAATCTTTCTATTTAATATGTCACATTATTTCCGCCCTAATTCTCCCCCTAACTTTGTATTCTCCACCTAATTCTCCCACCTAGTGCCCACTGCCTATGTACATCATCGATCCTAAAAAGAGTATCTTTTTATACATATAAATTCCCCACATCATCTTTTTAAGGGAATTTGTTTTCTATAGCCAACAACTCCTTTTTCATTACAGCATAGATTCCCCACAAGGCCAATGCAGGTCCTACAATCCAAGGACTTGAACCCAGAGATAAGTTCGGTGCCTAAATTTTAGGCAGAAATCTCTCATTAATATCCTTTGCAACCTTCCTACTTAAGTTTCATTTCCTGAATCCTAGGGCTCCAAGTTGTTTTGCCTTATTATACGTAAGTATAGATAAGACACCTGATCGAATTACCCTTTATAAAATTAGTTTATGTTACATTAGTTAAATCCAAAAGGTAAAGATCCTGAAATTCAGAGCAAGACCAAGTGCCAAGACTTAGTGCTTAGGAGGCCGTTTGGGATATGTTTTATATGGGACTGTTTCTGAAGAAGGCGCTTATACGCTCATAAGCACTGTTTAAGAAGTGCTTCTATTACGTTAAATTTTTTATTGAAAATCAAATTGCTTTCTGGATCTTTTCGCATAATGGGATTAGCAGGAGGGGGGAGGGGGAGGAAGAGGACATAAGAGCCATCAACGAAACGCCACCAATTTTGCCCAATAAGAAAGGGCTTGAGTTGACTTTCCCAAAGTAAAAAGTTGGATTCTGAAAGTTTATAGGAGACAAAGGAGGAGATGTTAAAGGGTAGAGTGGGACCAGTGAGAGAAGAAGAAGAGGACGCTATAGTAGAGGCCATGAGAGCAGAGAAAGAGGGAAAGAAAAAAAAGAATAAATTGCCTAGGCTCTGATACCATGTAGAAAAGATATACTTTTTCATATATTTGCAGTTCACGGGTACAGGCTTTATATACAGGCATAGGAGGTAGCTAAATGGTTTACAACGGTAGTGTAGTAATTATATGAAACCTAAATGCTGTAATTACAATACAATAAAGTTATAGTTAATTCTATGATCATTAAGGGATGATCTGAATCCTCAACATTTCGATGGATAGGGGAAGGATTTGGGAAAGTTAGAAGTAAGGCTCACTTGTAGGGTATGTAGTTGGAAAGCGTGCTGGAACTTACAAAAAGGTGTTTGCTTGCTTTTGAAGCATGATTTCAAGCATGATTCCGAATCTGATGCGTAGCCATTGCCGGACCACATTGCCAATCCACCGCTAGACCTAATTTGGATTGGTTCAGTTAAGGGTATTAACCTCCAACCTGTATTGAACTGATCCCATGTCCATCCTGACTTTTAGCTTATCTACGTATTGAAATTAATTTGAAAACTTAATTGATACAAGCATATATAACAGTTCTGTTTTATTAATTAAATTTGTGCTTACAATCATGGGACTTAACCCAGCCTACCCTTTCGCCAGGCTAACCTTATGCTTTCTTGAGTTAGAACTCAAGGGCTTATTTTTGAGAAGCAAAGGATCATGATACATTTGGTCTAAATATAATACTTCAATACTGCCCGACTACTTCATCACACTCTTCCAATAGACACGTCAATCTAATTTTAAGGGAATCCAAAGTTAACAGTTGGAATGTTGAGTTATGAGTAGCATCCCTTGCATGCTTATCTTGCTTGCAGCATCGTAAGGCCAACATACCTGCCCAAAACCGAAAATTCAGAGGGTTAGAATGTAGTAATATGGCATACAGTTCACTACAAACAAGCCAATCAACAACATAGTTGTTGATAATTCATTTCTTGTAGTTTTATGTTTTAGAGTGTCTATAACATACCTGCCTAACATCATAAGGGTGGCCTGAGGATTTGTCCCTGGTGAGAAATTGAATACGGAGGTATCAACAACACGTAATGCGTTGATCCCCATAACACGCAAACCACCATCAACCACCTTTCCAACAACGGATCCACCCTGGTAATGCCAAAATGTGGCCACTGAACCTCGACAAAATATTTTAAAGGATGAAATATCTGTTTGGTTCTTTGGCAAAGATAGTCCAAAAAACTTGAAGCCTTCTATTCCCGGCAAATCTTCAGCCTTAAATGGTTTCATTGAGTCTGTCCTTAACAAATCGCCAATCTTCTTCATGCCACTTACACAACGAGCAAGGTCCACCGGATGTGAAAGGTAGTTGAATCTAACATTTGGACCAACCCTAACATCCGACGATGATTGTAGCTTAAGAGAACCATACGACAAGGGTCCTGGAAATTTGATAACAATATGTCCGTAACTCGAATCTACCTTGATCGGATTAGATGGATTAGGAAAAATGCTAAATGGTGGAGTAGAAAATGGCAATCCAGAGATTGTCTCAACGTAGAAATCATTGGTAATGCCTACAATCTTTACAGCTGAGGGTTCTAGTGGGAATGGAGGCAAAATGTTTATTAAATTACGAGGATTGTCGTACATAAACTGTCCGACATATGGATGGGAACGCACAACTGGGATTTTCAGGGATGATAGGTAAGACTCCGGGCCAACACCACTAAGTAGTAGAAGTTGAGGGCTCCCGATTGCCCCTGCACTCAATATAACCTCGCCCTTACCACGTACAAATGCGTGATGAGATCTCCCATTCGAATCACTATATATGATTCCTATAGCTGACAAACCTGCATTAGATACTAGCTTATTTAATTAATATCAAAGTATTTCTTACTGAACGTAAACTTAATTGGTCATCATAGCACAGATGCAAGATATATACTTGACGTATTGGAAGAGAAGATGATCTTCTCTACTATGGCATGAACAGCAACTCGCAAGTTCTTTGGCTCTCCTCTATTCAGAAGTTCCACAGCTCCATGTCTCCTTCCATGATTGTCAAAAGTTGAACCCCCAATTTTAGTTCCTTTAATGTGATCCACATTAAGTCCATTGTCTGGACCAACACCAGCCTCCAACAAAGCTTCTTTTACAGCAGATTGCCATTGTGTCAAGTTTGGGCGGAACACGATACTGTCTTCAACCCACTGATATGCCTTATTCACCGAATCCATGTCCCATTCAATTCCTGATTTCAGAAAGAATTCCCTGTCAGCTCTTGTGTAGAAGCCAGCATTGATCATGCTTGACCCTCCTAGGACCCTGCCTCTTACATTAGGAACACCATCTTCTGACATGAATCTTTGAGCTGGTGTCTTGCCATCATCTTCTTGCATGAGATTGTTCAGAAATCCATCTTCACGCAGAACGCTAGGATATGCTGTAGGAACACTGCCCCTTTCTAAAAGGAGCACCGAGTAATTCAAGGATAAAGTGGCCGCCAATGGACACCCAGCTGTTCCTCCACCAACTACAATGTAGTCATATGTTGCTTCTAACTGCGGATGGGTTGCGTTATACACAAATTTCATGTAGCTAAAATCTGAAAAAATGTGAAGACGTGAAGAGTTATTTGTTATGATAAGATATAGAACATGTAATTTTAGCATAGTTTATCATTCTCTTTTGCTGTTTCATTTTTTGATTTCTTTTTCATGGAATCACGGATGAAGTAATTTACCATGATCGGAAGTAGTGGCGAACGAATGAACCTCTGATTGAAGATGAAGGGAAAAAAGGAGCAACACCAATAGTGTAGCAGATATTATCGATTTGTCCATTTCTTTGAAACCAGATAGACGTCTTTCCACCTGGAAAATTGAAAAATACTTTCACGGCTCTTATGGAATTTACAGAGAGCACTTACACTTGGTAAATTCAATTAGAAATCAAGATTTCAAAAATCACACGAATTTGCTAAAGTCAAAAATCACAGTACAAATTTAATATACAACTGACCTCTAAACACTTCACATCTCATAGATTGGTCCATGTTCAGAAAAGAAAATAATGTAAAGGGAAAAAACATGTAGCTTAATATATTCGAATCGTTGGAACCATTAAAAAAAACATTATTAGAATCGTATCCCTAATAGAAAATATTTTGAAATGCTCATGAATCTTTATCCGTAATTGATCTAGATCAGAGGCCTTTTATAAACGGGGTTAGCCTTTACCTTTGCCTTTACGCATGGATTCCCTAAAACTCTCCAAGTTCTAGGACATTTAAAGGCCAAGGAGGTGTCCTGCAACCCAAGGACTCCAAGGTGTTCTCTTACAAGGGTCGGTGCCTAAATTTTAGGCATCTCTCTTTTTAATTATACTTTGGAGCCTTCTTACTTAGGTTCCATTTCATGACTCCCACGACTCCAAGTTGTTTTACCAACTGTAGGGGTCATTCAAGAATAGCCACCACACCACACAATCCCTAGATACAAACCCCGACCCAACATATATGTATAGATATAGACAGTGATGGACCTATTAAGGCCATCTCCAACCATGTTGGTGCTAAACTCAAAATTTCACCCTCCAAAATATAACTATTCATGTATTTTTAGGACTCAAATTTTTTTTTCCTCCAACCTTGCAGACTCATAATTTGAGTTCGCAACTTTATTAAATTGTTTAAGAATGATTAACCATTAATTTCTTTTTTGTCATTAATTTTTCTTGACATTATTTTTGTTTCAACATTCGTGAATTAATTTTCTAAACATTTTAATCCAAAAAAATTGAAATTCCATAAACATAACATTTTTTTTCGCTTAAAATTAAAATGAGAATGATTGTAGAGTTTGAGAGTGGGATCTCATTTAGATAAATTAAAAATATTATTTTAACCATTTGATTTTAATTTTGATCATTGGATCTTCTTTTTCTCGTTAAAAATCAAGTTGAAAAAAATATGGGCTGTTTATATCTATTTGAGAAAGCTTGAAAATTCACAAAAAGTTGGTTCCCATTGCTTTATACGTGGCCAGCTTTTAAAGGCTCCAAAAGATTATATAAAGAATTAAAAAAAGAACAAGTAGATGCATAATTGGTTTTCAAAGGGAGCTATTGGATTCCAACGTCCATTTCATGTGAGCCTTCCACATGTCCAGCAAATTTGCTTTGTCTTGCCATTCCTTCACATGCTGCACAAGTTGGCTTCGACTTGGGGCCCATAGAAATTCCACCCGGACTGGAAAGTTGGGCCAAATTCCACCCAAGATTTCAGTCTGACCCAAATTACCGCCCCTCATTATACATGGTTGGAGAAGTTTTTGGGGCTATAATCCTAAAATTTGGGTTTGGCCCTCATGGTTGGAGATGGCCTAAGGTTGTGGGTGCTTCAAATTGCCCATTTACTCAGATTACCTTATTTTTATTTTCAACATTTAAGTAAATACCATTAAGTTTACAATATAAATAAGGAAATACCCCCCATTTGGATTCAAATAAAAATACTAGAAAATCAAATTCCCACCAAATCAAAATATGAAAAATCGGTCTTAGTGCAAAATGTGATTTAGGCTAAAAATGATGGCTCATTAAGTCAATATATACTTCATAATAAAATCCCATAAAATCAAGTTTTCTTATTTGATGTGTAAGGAATAAAAGCAGCCAAAAATTATCTTGAGAAAATGATTATTGTGAAAAACTATTTTTCATACTTAGTCAATATTTTTACATAAAATAGTTTTTCATGCATGATATGAATGAATGAAGGGACCTAAGGTCAATCTAGGTAAAAAGCCTTAGATGTTCAATTCAGAGTTTTTAGCCTTTCAAAATTGCACCTCCACTAAAAAATTCCCGAGTTCGCCAGTGGATATAGACAGTAAGTTTTTTTTTTTTTTTTTTTTTTTTTTTTTTTTTTTTTTTCACTCACTCTCTTTTTTTTCTTCTCCCTTTTGTTTACTTAGGTACACAGGCTTGGCTTGACCTGGCTTGAACTAAATTTAATCTTATGTTTGTTTCATCTAATCTTAATCTTAGAGGGGATTGCTAATACCAGGCCCACCAAAAACACCTCCTTAGGAGGGAACTAATAAACCCATGTGGAAAGGAATGATTAACTAGTCACATCCTCACCAATTTATAAGATGCATATATTATCATAGTATACCCAAATATTGTAATAATAATAACATATAGGGTGATGGGCCAAATATTGTAATAATAATAACATATATTATCATAGTATACCCATATACCCATAAAAATAGGGCACACGACAGAACACAAAAACCCTGTGAACATGGCAAAGGCAAGGCAAAGAACATAGAAATCCTAGGAACACGACAAAGAACACAGAAAACTTGTGAACACGGTAAAGAACACAGAAACTCTGTGAACACGGCAAAGGTAAGGTAAAACTAAACCCTAAAATAGGGTAAGGCAAAGTAAAGGCAAAGCAAAGCAAGGCAAGGCAAGGCAAATCAAGACAAAAAGAAGAAAAGGCAAGGCAAGGCAAGGTCAATGGTGGCAGGATCGGTAATGGCAATGGAAAACAATAATAACATCCATATCAATTTTAGCTAAAACCCCAATGGACAGAGCGGACAAGCAGGAAACAAACAACAAAGGATTCCTAACCAATATGTGACTAGCTAATTCCTAGTCACAAACCTATGAATGCAGAATAACCAAACATACACATTCAATCGCAATACTCATACCCCTGCAGATCTACAAGAAGACCATGTGACAACTTAAGCACTCAGAAAGATCCGTCAATCTAGGCATCCCTTGTGCTAGCAACAACTAGAGTGATAGGTGTGTGAGAATCATTTAACAACATTTCAACAACAGCAGACAAGCCATAACAGTAAGAACAACACAGCATAAATGTTTACCTAGAAACCCACCACTAGGAAAAACTAAGGGTCATCGATCCGACTAGGCAATCCACTAACAAGAAGAAATAGTTACAGAGATCAACCGATACAACTCAAGTTTCCTAGTTTTATAAAGAAGCAGTTATACCTCTCCAAGCTATCTTCTTCTTCTTCTTCTCAGCAACGTTGCTTGCAACTAGTCTATCATGACAATGGTTGCTTCATCCTCAACTCAATCATCTCATGGCACCAACATCACAGTACTACTCAACCAAATGCAGTGATGAAATATAGATTTAATAAAGGATCAATTTTCTCAAGAAATCATTTATTTTGGTTTCACATGGTAGGACACTGCACCTTCATTTATTTTGTCTTCGTCATTGGGACTAGCTGGGCATGCCCAATTACCGTCTTACCTAGTCTTTTTTTGTTTACTCTTTCAGAGTTTTGCCTTCTTGGGTCCGCATGTTGATGCGACTTTATGTCACTGTCTTTCTTTTCTGCAATTTGGCCCCCTGCTGTTCTTTTTTTCTTTATATGTTTCTTTTATATTAATAAAATTATGATCAAGGGGTTGTGGATGTTTGTGCATTCAATGACCGATACTGAAGAGCTAATCTTGCCTAATCTCTTGTTCTATTTATTAATAAATAAATAAAGAATACTACCACCTCTTACTACTATACTCATACATCTTTGTTTGAAATTGTTGTTCTGGTTGGCAAAGAGATTTCGAAAGTTCACCATCCTGCATTTTTGTTACAACAAGAAATAATCTTTGCCTCTCACATTCTTTCGTAGATGGTAAAATAAGGAACGGGAAAAATACATACGTGATTTATTCCGAAATTTTTTAGCAAGTTACAACTGAAAAATTCGGCCACTATATAACATTTTAATATTTAATATTTTTATTCAATAATATGTTAAAATTTTATGTATTATTGAAAATTTTGTAAAAAAACACGTGTATTAAACATGAATAATATATATTTATGTGTATTGTATGTTTGCTTTTTAAAAAAATATGTATTTTACCGAGTCTTTAAGAGTGTACAGAAAAACGAAAGTATTATTGAAAAATACGTACTTACTTGTATAATACAAGTATTAAATGGAAAAATGCTAAATTATTTACATGAGTAATAAGTAAAAAATCAAAAGGGGATAATAGAGACTTGGGCAATGGCCTAATAGTAATGGATAATGCTCTAAACTACTCTAACCGATAAAGGAAAATCAGGGAATTTTTTTTTCCTTTAAGGCGTATAGCCGAGCGGCTATACTGTCTATTCAAATAAAATTAAAAAAAGAACCCGCCTAGCCCGCCCATTTTTCCAAAACTTGAATGGCGTGTTTTTTTTTTTCAGATTTCTTTTTTCCTGGCTGGTCTGGCATCTCTGCAAATACTCAGAAATGGAGATCATCCCTCCTGTTGGTGATATGAGATATGAATCATTCTTGGACAAATCAAAGTACGACATAGCCTCTTCTTCAGGGTTGGTGCTGGGAAGGTCATTGTTCATCAGCTCGGAGCCACTCCTTGGTTTCCATAAATTAGGGTGAACCATGGGAGTTAATGGCATTCAATCAATATCATCAGAATCAAATGACCAATTATCGCTTCGGTTTCAATTTTGAAAGGAAAGAGAGGAGAAATCTAAGTTACAAGCAGCAAGATTTACTTTTTTTTTTTTCTCCTCCTGTTTTTTAGATGGCATGTATGTTTGGTGACTCAATGCATTATGTTGTTTGTTGTGTTAATAAAATATTAGGCATCATTATTCGTATAGAATGCAGGCTCAGAGTTAGAGTTTATAAGAAATTATGATTCTTTGCTGTGTTAATAAAATATTAGGCATCTTTATTCATAATTTTGTCTTCTGGCAATATAGGTTTTTCTTAATTGAAAATAGGACCCTCTGTAGTTGAGGTGTTGGTAGTCAGTTTATGTGACTTCTGATCTCATGAGTTTGATAAGAGTAGAAATTGCCCTGCTTTACTAATGCCGGTTACGAGAAGTTAATCCCCTATAGACCAAAGAAATAGTATTTGAGGTTTAGCAAGATTTAATTTTGAATCTGGTTATTTCTGCTAAATCCTTAGATTGGCTTTTCAATGCAATTAGTCGTATGGCATGCAGTTCATATTCAAATGACATAGGTATTTTATACAAGTATATACGTTTGGAATTATATGAACTTGTCTACAAAACAAATATTTGAAGCAGAATTTGGGATCCTTTTGGATAAACTTTGAGTTAAAACTGGGGGGATTAATGTGATATGATGATGAACCGAAATCAGTAATGGAATTTTAATACTGACCTGATCTGTAAAGAGCCCCTTGTCTTTTGCTGATTTAATTTACTTTTTGCCTTGCTTTGCATGCCAAATTATTTAATATTTACATCTGATATGCAAGTTAATCACATGATGTTTGCATTTTGCAGCTTCAGCAGTATTTCTACAAGGAGATCCGTTTCTTGGAATTTTCAGGACTCTTGATCTTTTATCTCCTCTGTTGATCCCCCCTTTTTTTTTTTTTTTTTTTTTTTCCCCCTTTTAAAAAAAAAAAAAAAAAAAAAAAAAAAAAAAAAAAAAAAAAAAAAAAAAAAAAAAAAAAAAAAAAAAAAAAAAAAAAAAAAAAAAAAAAAAAAAAAAAAAAAAAAAAAAAAAAAAAAAAAAAAAAAAAAAAAAAAAAAAAAAAAAAAAAAAAAAAAAAAAAAAAAAAAAAAAAAAAAAAAAAAAAAAAAAAAAAAAAAAAAAAAAAAAAAAAAAAAAAAAAAAAAAAAAAAAAAAAAAAAAAAAAAAAAAAAAAAAAAAAAAAAAAAAAAAAAAAAAAAAAAAAAAAAAAAAAAAAAAAAAAAAAAAAAAAAAAAAAAAAAAAAAAAAAAAAATTGGTTTCCTCTGAAATTCAAGGCATGGACAAATCTGTATTTGGAGAAGAAAATAACTCATAAAAGGAGTTTGATTCTCAACTGGCATATTCTAATCTTGTTTATTGACAGGACCCGCCCCGAATTTCCCGGAACCCGAGACGAACCCTGCGGAGACCCCGGCATCACACCCACGCCGGGTTTACTCCTTAAAACTATGTCCTCTTTTACCAGAGAGGATTTAGGGCACGAGACTTTCTGCCAAAATTTCGGCAGAGTCTCCCCTGTAAATTGAACATTTCCCAATATTTCCACCTGCATAAAACACATTTTATAATCCAACCAGCAGCACGCACAATATAATCTCATGCAATTTACATAAATGGCCTCCGGCCTTCAAATGATTCTAACAAACTGCCCACACTGTTTTCAAAATAACTTACTGCATCACACATGCATATAACCAATTCAAAATCCATCCATACACACCTTCACTTACTCAGTCCATCGGACAAGCCTCAATTCAACCAAGTTTCGGGACCAACCACGAGGTCCGCATCATACTCGATAAAACCACCTAAGTGGTGTCTAGGTCGTGGCTGCACCTAGGCGCTATCCCAGGCTGCCTACGTACCCTACTAAGGGATCAAGCCACACGTAGCTCTTTCCTATCCATCTTGGCTCCTAATATCAAATAAACCATATCATCCATACAAATTCATACATACTAGGATTTAACCATCACAGCTCACCAAACACAATCACAATATCACCCTTCATACGACGGGACGCACCCGGCCTCGTATGGGGTCTGTCAACACGCCGGCTAATCCAAAGACGCGTGCGACCTCACCACTGGGCCTGGCTACATTCTCACCAGCCATCACACAATCATAACTCCCCTCATACGTCGGGACGCACCCGGCCACGTATGGGGTCTGTCAACACGCCGGCTAATCCAAAGACGCGTGCGACCTCACCACTGGGCCTGGCTACATTCTCACCAGCCCTCATACCATCATATCTCCCACTCATACGTCGGGACGCACCCGGCCACGTACGGGGTCTGTCAACACGCCGGCTAATCCAAAGACGCGTGCGACCTCACACTGGGCCTGGCTACATTCTCACCAGCCCTCATACCATCATATCTCCCACTCATACGTCGGGACGCACCCGGCCACGTACGGGGTCTGTCAACACGCCGGCTAATCCAAAGACGCGTGCGACCTCACACTGGGCCTGGCTACATTCTCACCAGCCCTCATACCATCATATCTCCCACTCATACGTCGGGACGCACCCGGCCACGTACGGGGTCTGTCAACACGCCGGCTAATCCAAAGACGCGTGCGACCTCACACTGGGCCTGGCTACATTCTCACCAGCCCTCATACCATCATATCTCCCACTCATACGTCGGGACGCACCCGGCCACGTACGGGGTCTGTCAACACGCCGGCTAATCCAAAGACGCGTGCGACCTCACACTGGGCCTGAGCATAATCACAATATGAGGGGTACGTGGGGTAGTGCGTATAGCACTGTAAACTAATATTCAATCTCCTTATATATCATTATACCTCCACACAATTAATTAAATATATCATGAAATTTCTAATCATACAATAACATCAACCAATAAAACATTCCATAAACTCCCACCATTTAAATTCACCAATTTATATCCTAAACCCACAATATCCATTTTACTCAACAACGCTCAAGACCTGTCACTAAGGTCATTCTAACCCTCAAATAAAGGTAAGACTATCTCGGAAGTCTCACGGTCAACCTAGGGTCAAACGGGCCTGCGGGGCCCACAACCTCCAAATTCTGATCCGAAAGTTCCTATAGGTTCTATAGGCTCTAGGACACATGTCCTGCAAGTTTGGTCCAGATCGGACGGTCGGATCGCTCACGATCACACGATCGGGCAGTTACTAAAACCCTAACCCTAGGGTTGGCATTTCTGGAGTATCCGGGACTCCATTTTACGATCCGTCAAATCCTACATGATCCTGGTAATACCTAGATCAACATATTATAACTTCAGGACCATCCAACGATCCAAACCTAGCGAACCCGGAAAATACGCGATATGCGATATCCGTTCGGGACTCTAACGATATCCAAATTGAGATCCGAGCGCACCTACGCGCTCATGACAACCTGAGGATCCCATTGGGACAAAAATGCCCCTCAGCTACAGTGCCCACGCGCCGGCAGCGCGTGGGTGTCCAAAGCGATAACCCATCGCCGGAAAAACCACAAATCACGGCTCAAGACTCCTACCCTAGGTAAAACACCTAATTTGGAGTCACTTTTGTTCTTGGACGTACCCCAAAAACTGACCGGAAGTGGCCGGAATCGCGATCCCGAAACCGGCCGAATTTCAATTCGTAGATCGAGCTACTTACGCTACAAATTGATCAATTCCTACCCAACAGGCAGCTAGAGCTCGGAAAATAGGTGAGAAACCATACCTCACTTGCCGGAATCGGTGGCCGGACGACGGAGAACGAAGCCGGCGAAGTTTCGGGCGAAACCGGGCTGTTTTCTTCGATTTTCCGGCGGAATCCCGGCGGCTGGCGGCGAGACCCGGCTGGGGTAGGAAGAGGACGGCGGCCCGGTCATTTTGGTACCGGCCCCGTCGACTTTGGTGGCCAGACGAAAGCGCGGCCGGCCAAAACGTGGCCGGCTGTTCCAGCCGTCGCGAAAACCAGAGGAGAGAGGGAGAGACGCGCGGGAGAGAGAGAGTGTGAGAGACGGGGGCAATTCCGTCTTTTAACCAAAAATCCATTTTCCAAATATTTACGATTATGCCACTGAGCTTCTTTTGATCATATCTCTCTCGTTACAACTCCGATTCGAGCCCACTACGTGTCTACGGACTCATCTCACCGTGCTCTACGCAACGGTACAACCGGAATTCTCAAATTCCTTCCGGGTAAGAAAATGACTAAAATACCCCTATCCCACGGGTAATTTCTCAATTCCACTTAAATAAATTAAAACATGGGATAAATTTGGAGTCGGGGTGTTACATTTATGGAATTAATTATATGATTATTCCATCCAAATATGAGCAGGTCCAAATTCTACAAATTGAAGAGTTTATCTACAAATCAAGTTCTATGCCCACTTAGGTTCATTTTAATGAGAACTCAAGGTGGAGTTCTTTACAAGTGAAGGGGTCTGATGTAGGATGAAATATGGGTCAATTATGGTGTGAAAAATTAATTAAAATAAAGTGGTTCAAAGTTGGAAGGAAATCATGCAAGAGAGGAAAATTCCAATTAAATGTCAATTATGGCGCTAGGAAAAGAAGGAATGCGTATTGTTGGGATTTTCTATTTGATTAAGAAAGTTTGAAGCAATTATGATTCTGTCAAGATTTGTATTTAATTTAAAGTATTATTTTATATTTTGAAGAATAAGTTATCTATTAGGATATTATTTTTCTAACATGATTTATATTATTTTCTTGTTAGCTAAGTTTAGGAATATTCTAGAACCTAGGGTTTCCTACGGTTTTATGGTTTCTTTGTTTTCTATTTAAGCCAACTCATGGCGTTGTATTTGTAAGTTTATTCAATTTATTTTCAATCAATATATTTAAGATTTACTCAATTTCTCTGGTGGATTCCAGTTTGTTGGTGGATTTCGACATTGTTACTTGTATGGGTTCGATCTCTATATCCCTTATATCTCGCTGCGTCATAATAGGCTTCAAGGGACAAGAAAAACTGCATCCAAATAATTTTCATACCTTTTTTATTATATTTTATTGGTTTAACTTCTATGATAGACCTACCAAAAACACATTTCAATATGAAAGCGATGAAAATTAATTAAAAAGTAAAAACGTGTAGAATGAAGAGCCAAATGAATATTGAAGATGTAGTGTTGCGGGTTATGGCTATGTGGGAGGAAGTCACACTTCATAGCACGTTGTAGCAACGCTTTCTTTCAGACTGCTTTTGCTACAACATCCGGTGTGCAAACAGGATAAACAAATGAGCTTTAGGGATACAATGAAGCCCAATAATACACTGATTTTACTCTGCATTGCACAACTGAAGAGTCACCAAACACACTAAGAGATTAACAAGGACGTTCAAGCTTAACTACGAACTAATACTACATAAATTAGTGCTTTCTTGTGCTTTTGTTTCTAATGTATGCAATAGTGATAAGTTCATAAAAATGTTCTTATTTTTTATTTTTTTGTTGATTTTTTTTTTTTTTTTTTTTTTTTTTTTTTTTTTTTTTTTTTTGCTGCTAAACGAACCCTAAAATTAATTGAGTACACTCTATGATCTAAGTACACCTTAATATTTAAATTAAAATGTAAAATTAACTAAGTACACCCTTGTTTGACTATCAAAAATACACTTGTTACACCCTAATACACTTGATAGGGATGATATCTCTCCTACACATCAAGAACTCCAAGTTGAAGTTCCAAAAACTCTAACTTGGAAATGTCAACGTGTGGCTTAAATAGCCAACAAGAAGATGAGGAAAAATTTGGGAATTTAGGCCATATGGTTTCTTGGGCTCCTCTTGGGCCATTTAACTTGTGTTGTCATACAACACATGTTGCTAGGCCCAATGGGTCCTTGGGTTATTTTGCCCTTTGGCCCAAAATGTCTATAAAGCCCAAATCAAGTCCAACCTTTAAACTAACTTCACAATTAACATTTTAATTGTGATTTGTTACATAACCATTTTAAAAAAAAAAAAAAAAAAAAAAAAAAAAAAAAAAAAAAAAAAAAAAAAAAAAAAAAAAAAAAAAAAAAAAAAAAAAAAAAAAAAAAAAAAAAAAAAAAAAAAAAAAAAAAAAAAAAAAAAAAAAAAAAAAAAAAAAAAAAAAAAAAAAAAAAAAAAAAAAAAAAAAAAAAAAAAAAAAAAAAAAAAAAAAAAAAAAAAAAAAAAAAAAAAAAAAAAAAAAAAAAAAAAAAAAAAAAAAAAAAAAAAAAAAAAAAAAAAAAAAAAAAAAAAAAAAAAAAAAAAAAAAAAAAAAAAAAAAAAAAAAAAAAAAAAAAAAAAAAAAAAAAAAAAAAAAAAAAAAAAAAAAAAAAAAAAAAAAAAAAAAAAAAAAAAAAAAAAAAAAAAAAAATGTTTAACGATGTAAAACATCTTCCAATCCCACGGTGTTGTATCCATTATCTATGTAGTCCCCTGTTTGATGAAGTTCTATAGCAGGTCTCTGTTTCTAATCCTGTTTCTCTCAGAGTACACACACCAAGACGACTTGAAACTGTCATTTTCAATATTTATTGTAAAATAGGTCATCATGTAAATCTTTCATTCAACTTTCAAACAACTTCCATATGAAAAAGGAAAACAGAGTTACTCCTGTTCGATTTTTTGTACCATACACAATCCAACCTCAAGTAAAACCCACACTACTATTTACACAGATACCATGAATCTATAATATCGAACATAAAATTGAAACAGAGAAAGCACAGACACCAGAAACGGTCTCCTCAAAGCATCGATTTTTGTCATGGTGTGCAGTGAAAACGTGAACTTTATGCCCATGGGATACAAGTTTCAACAGCCACATCTACAATTAGTCTTTCAGCTCCACCTCCACATCAAATTCATAAATACAGCCTTCAACGACAATAGAAAGAAGAAGTAGAAATTACCTATGCCCAGAAAATAATAGCAACGTTCAACTTTCAGCTTCATTTCTTCGCCATTTCAGCTCTCCAATTCTCTGCATTCTAATCAAAGTCTAAAAAGATAAGCTTTTTCTGCTAATTGGGCCAAAACTGGGTCGGTTCTGGCCAACATTTGTAATATAAAGTATTGGGTTCTGGCCGAGTTCGATATGATCGACCCATTTCAGTTTCGAACCGAAGACAGGTCGTGATCTTTCAGTCTCAACTTCTCGCACAGAAGAATCTGAAGAAGAGAAGAGAAGAGAAAATGAGTGGAGAAGAATTAGCGGCCCCCCAGCCCCAAAGTCATCCGTTGCTTTTTTTGTCGGGCGTTGGCTGCAAGTCTGAATTGTCATTTCCACATTTGAAGTCTTTGGTTTTTGAGAGAGAAAGAGAGAGTCTCTGTTCTTCTTCTTCCTTTTTAACTGTTTGGCGGATTTTAAACTGGATAGTTATTTGGCATTTTTTTCTTCAGGGCTTCATGATAGGTTCGCAGATTCAAAAAAGGCAACAAAGAAGGCAAATTAAAGAAAGCATTCCTCGCTTTACGGGCAATAGAGACTAAACTATTGAAATGAAATAGAAAGCATAGATCAGGTCGCGGGATGTAGTGTGGTTGGACGGTCCATCCGGCGACATGCAGTTATTTTATGTGAAAAATTTGCAGGTGAATCGTCTGACCAGACATGAAGAAGACGAAAAAAGACGAAGAATAAAAGATAAGGGAAAAGCAAACGGAAAATGCAAAATATAAAAGTACAATATTAATAATATATATCTAGCCCTAAGTATCTGTCTATCCTCGGGCGGGGGACTGTTAATCATCACCTTAGAGGAACGCCTAGTTGTCCATCTATTCTGAATCGAGAACTTATAGACCTCTCTAGTTAATAATAACAAGGTAGTGAGCAACCACAAACCCCCCCCAAAAATCCCACATCTAAACCCCAATGTTGCAAGTATGAGAATAAACCAAGGACGTTGAAATGAAGCTCATGTGCTAGTCATTGATTTGCACTTTGGAAGTGGCGCACCACAAAGTTTTTGGGGTGTCCCATCAACGCAGAACAGTTTCTGTAAGCTTTGGAGTTGCGTGACTATTGGTACGATACTTCAAGGTTATTATATGAGCAATTAAATTCTCTTAGAAATGAAGGCTCGCCATAGGACGATGGGATTATTCCCGACACGTGATTCTGGAGAGGTTCAAAAACCTCAAAAATTTTAGGTTGATATATTTGGTCTGGAATGACGCCAGAGAAGTTGTTGAAGCAAGACCCAACGTGTGGAGACCCTGCCAATTGGCGATCTCAGTGGTATATCCACCAACAATGTTTTATTAGCTATTTATATTGCGGATAAAAATACAATTTTTGAGATAGAAAAGTTTGATTTTGCGGTTATGCTGACGTGCTGCTGAAGACAGGAAATTCCAATTCATAATCGTCCTTGAGATGCCATTGGTCATGAAGCAAACCTTGGTAGTCGACAAAGTTGCTGTGGAAATTCACCTGAAATTCGGTGTGTGACAAGCTTATATAAAACAGTCTAGTAAGAGTCCCAACCAATATGGAATCGGCCCTGTGATTTGATAAAACCCAGAGCCAAGATCTCTAAATTCTTGAGCTTTGATAACCAAAAAGGTATTTTACCAGTGAGGTTAGAAATGAACCAAACCCAAGACTCGAAGATTTTGGAATCCATCAAATCAACCATGTCATCATCAGATGGCATTCCCTCACCCACAAAGGAACCGCTAAGCAAGAGTGTGTGAAGTCTTTTGCAACTCATCAATATCTTCATTGCCCCTGTGAGGTTGGTGAATCGGTTGTAACCAAGCGAGAGGAAGGATAAGGATTTCAATGAAAGTATCTCAGCTTGTATTTGTCCCTCTAGATTATTTTCAGTCAACCGAATGGCTTTTAGGAACCACATGAGTAAAGGCTTACTGGAACCTACCAGTGAAGTTATTGATCCTTAGGTCAAGTTTAGTAAGTTGACTCAGTTTTGAGAAATCAAGCACAGAGATATCTCCTTCCAAGTGGTTGTTCCCCAAACGCAATTCTACAAGGTTTGTGCAATTGATCAAAGATGGGGGCAACACACCTTCTAAATTGTTGAAATCTAAGGTCACAAACTTCAACTTGGAGAGCTTCCCCCAATTGGGAGGAAGCTTGCCGCCAAATTGATTAAAGGAAAGGTCAAGGATTGGCAAGGTTGGTGAGGTTGACAATTTTATCACTAATGGCTCCATGTAGTGAATTGAGAGGTAATGCAATTTCTTCAAGTTTGGTAGCGTTATAGATATCTTCTGGAAGTAATCCTGAGAGGTTATTGTGATTGGCACAAAAAACCTTCAGTTCAGAACACTTGCCTAACCCAGGAGCAAGGTTGCCATTGAATAGATTGGAAGAAAAATCCAATAGCCTAAGGAAGGGAGAAGAATGTTGGAGACAAATAGAGGATGGGACACACCCTGTGAAGCTATTGTTGCTGACATTGAAACTAGTCAAGTTGCTTGCTTGTTGGAAGAATGAAGATGGAATTGCACCAGAGAAGTGATTGCTAGACAAATCGACTGTCCGATATTGCTGGACGATAGAGAATGTGGTAGCTCTCCAAAAAGACGGTTATAGCTCAAATCAAGGATCTCGAGTTGATTCAAAGAAAAGAAGAACTGAGTTTCAAGTGAACCATATAGTGAATTGTGGGAAAGGTTCAAGTGGGTGAGATGGTGAGAGATTTGCAAGTGAAGAGGAAGGGATACCTCCTTTGAGCCCTTTGGAAGGCAAGAGCAAACGGGTGACCCAACCATCTTGATCACAAGTGATGCCCTTCCAGTGACACACAATCAAGGATGTCCAATTTAAAGGAGGAGAAGATAGAGTGAAGGCAAAGGACAGGAGGGAGCTGCGTTCAGTTTGTTTGCATGCATGAATATTGTAGATACAATGCAAGAGAATAAGAGGAAGAGAAGGAAGACATGAGCCATTAGGTTATAAGCTTGCACTAGCATGTTGCTTTGTGTATATGCCGTTGCTCACATGTATTTATATATATATATATATATATAAGAACAACCATGCTTGAAAACGATGCAAACCACCACCACACAATGCAAATTGAGAAGCTGAATGCAAATCATTGATATTGAAACCTTTGGGCCACCAGAAGAGGACTTGGCCTTCACAAAGTACTCAAACTTGTTGCCGTGATATATCAATCACAAGAAATATCTGATTTCCCTTGCCAATATCCATGCTGGTTGCGTTATCGACCTTATGACAGTCGAGTTAAATTGCAAATGTCTTACAACTTGTTTATTGCAGAGTTGTTATAAGCTGTATAGGATGTGTCATGATTTTTTTTTTTTTTTTTTTTTTACAGTAATAAAAAATCTCACGGATGTGGTTAATGCGTTTTTAGATTTGGATGCAAACAACAACCACAAAATGCAAATTATTGATATTGAAACCTTTGGGCTAGCAGGAGAGGACTTGACCGTGATATAGGTGATAAACAGAATCCTTGTTGAATTCAAATTGGAATATGTTTCGAATTCAAACTGGGAAATTCGAATTGGAGGATAGTCATTTTTTCCAAGTTGATTGCAATAATGTTGATAGCAATAATGCGAACTTCCAACTAACAACTATAATAAATATTGATAGCAATAATGTTAAACCCTCTGAGTGGGCACAACTAATAACTATATTTAGCAATAGAATGAGCCCCAACATTCAAAAAGCAATTATGCGAACTTCCAAGGCTAACATTGACTCCCTAAGAGGAAATTTTCATCATCGAATTCCAGAGACCAAACACTGTCTTTTTTTCTTTGTGAACTGGGGTGGGGAGGGCAAATGCACCCCAGAAGCAACTACATAGAATTAGAAATACAAATCAAACAGGCTTTAGAGACCTGACCCAGCTCATCTTTTATTTTTAAGGCAACTGATAACTGATACCAGCTCATCTTCCATGTTAATCACTCAAAGTCCAAGTTCAAAGTTGTTTTCTTGTTGATGATTCTTCTAAGAACTCATCTTTGTCGTTTGAGTATCTTATCTCCACAGAATTAGGAACAGCTTGTAATTTGAAACTTGTATTGATATAAATACAGCCAGCCACCCAATGTTTGACGTGTGCTTTCCCTCATTGGTGTTTCTTTCAAAAAAATGACAATTTTCAAGGACTTTGGAAGATATATGGTGTTATTTTTCTTGCCAGATTGATATGGCCTGAGAGTGACAGTGCCAGTCAAGCCTGATCCGACATTATACATTGACGTTATTTTTAAGGCAGCTGATAACTGATACCAGCGAGCACATCTTCCATGTTAATCACTTAAAGTCCAAGTTCAAAGTTGTTTTCTTGTTGATGATTCTTCTAAGAAAATTCAAAATTGGAGGATAGTCATTTATTCCAAGTTGTTTGCCCAACAAGAAGGCAACTACTATAATAAAGTTTCTTGGTAGAGCAATAATGTTGAACCCTCTGAGCGGGCAGAACTTAACAAATACTTGCTAAATATATTGATAGCTATAAAATGAGCCCCACCAGGAACAAGTGTATTGTGTTGAGTTGTGGAGAATAATTCTAGGAAACGAGTGTTTGGATGTTGGCATGCAGATGTCGCATTTCGAGCAAGCTGCAAGCTAAAAGGCAGTTCTGTGAAAGTTGCATCTAATTTTTTGATTTTCTTATAGTGAGCTTGAAAGCGATGCAGTTATGACTTGAAGTCAATTGAATTGCCCCCCTAGATGACTTGATGTGAAAGAATCTGAGGTTGTATTTGCCCCCCTAGATGACTTGAAGTCAATTGAATTGCTTTCAGGGACCTACATGAGTAAATGCTTATTGGAAACATACCAGTAAAGTTATGACTAAGTCTGGAAAAATCAAGCACGCAGATATCTCCTTCCAAGTTGTTGGATTGGATCCCAAGTGTAGTTCTACAAGGTTTGTGAAATTCATCAAAGATGAGGGCAAAGAACCTTGTAAATTGTTGAAATCAAGGGTCACAAATTTCAACTTGGAGAGCTTCCCAAAAATAATCAGTGAGAAATCACAGCAAAAAAACACTAAAAAGATGCCCATTGGGATGAATATTTTTCACTAAACCTTGCTTGAGAGTGACATGGCCTGAGATATATGGGCATGTCTGCCACTAATCTTGCTTCTAAATAATCACTCTTAATTTGGGTTTGACTGGGATGTGAAATTGGATGAGTTGGTGATGAACTGAAATGGGTTCTGATCACTTGTTCTTGTCTTAAATTACTAAAGCAAGCTGCAAGCAGAAGCACTGAGACTGAGAGAGACTAATTTATTTGTTGTGGGTTTTGTTTGTATTGTTGACTGGGATGAATGAACTAACGATGAAGTGAATTGGGTTGTATTCACCATTGTTCCTGTATTTAAGTTACTAAGCCAAGCACAAGCGCAAGCACCTAGAGAAAAAATTATACATATAATTGCTTTTGGGTTTTGTTTAGATTTTTCAATTGATTAGGAGGATGACTAATAGAAGAAAAATAAGAGAGCATTGCCCTATCATAGTGGTTTCATTAAACAGTCTTCTGCTTTCTGCAAATATGTGCACTACATGACATGACATGACATGACATGACTAGTACCAAGTAGCAAAGCAAAGATACGATTAATCCAATCAGATTCGACCCTGAAAGTGTAATCATATTCAGATAAAAAGGCAACCAGGTTCGCACCCAGCAATAAGCCAAACAAAATATCATTCCAGACCGGTGACATAAAAAACCTACAGCCCATCTCGAGCAGCCTCCTTGCTTATCTACAGCATGCCTACAAGACTCATGGTGACGTAGCCTCAAGCACAGTAACGGTTTGTACCGGGGATGCCTCCATCATCCCTGCCTGGTGTGTAGTTATCTTGGTATTGCCCAGGAACCCCTCATCTGCATTAGGCGGTGGACCTCCCATGTTATTTGGTGGTGGGGGCACTCAACTTTCAAACAAACTCACATATGAAAAAGAAATAACAGAGCTACTCTTGTTCGATGTTTTGTACCATACACAATCCAACCTCAAGTAAACCCCACTAATATTTTACACAGATGCCACGAATCCATAATATCAAACATAAAATTGGAACAGAGAAAGCACACACACCAGAAACGGTCTCCTCAGAGCATCGATTTTTGTCATGGTGTGCAGTGAAACGTGAACTTATGCCCAGCCGCATCAACAATTAGTCTTTCAGCTCCACCTACACATCAAATTCATAAATACAGCCTTCAACAACAATAGAAAGAAGAAGTAGAAATTACCTATGCCCAGAAAATAATAGCAACGTTCAACAATTTCTTCGCCATTTTCAGCTCTCCAATTCTCTGCATTCTAATCAAAGTCTCAAAAGATAAGCTTTTTTCTGCAAATTGGGCCAGAACTGGGTCGGTTCTGGCCCAACATTTGTAATATAAAGTATTGGGTTCTGGCCGAGTTCGATATGATCCGACCCATTTCAGTTTCAGACCAAAAACAGGTCGTGATCTTTCTCAGTACTCAACTTCTCGCACAGAAGAATCTGAAGAAGAGGAGAAGAGAAATGAATGGAGAAGAATTAGCGGGCCTCCCAGGCCCCAAAGCTCCGCCGTCTGCTTTATTTTTTGGGAGTATCACTAAAACACTCAAAATAGGGGCTGAAATTAATAAAAAACCCAACACCCAAAACACTTTATAAACACACCCAAAACCCATCATTACACACACTCAAAACCCATTTATAAACACACCCAAAAACTATACAATTGTTGATTTTGGGGTTGATTTTGGGTGTGTTTCTATGCTTAAATAGTGTTTGGGTTTTTTTATAAATACATGTCTATGATTGGGTTTATTTATAAATTTGTATTATTTTTCGGCGTTGGCTGCAAGTCATGAATTTTCATTTCAATTTTAAGTCTTTGGTTCTTAAGTCTTTTTCTTCTTCCTTTTTAAATGTTTGGTGGATTTTAAATTCAGTTGTTTCTTTCAGGGCTTCATGATAGGTTCGCAGATTCAGAAAAGGAAAACAAAGAAGCAAATTAAAGGAAAAGGCATTCATGACCCCTCTCTGTACCAGCTATTAGTACTTATAAATGATTCTGAATGATGCCAAAAGGATAACCGTATCCTAGCTTTACGGGAAATAGAATCTAAACTATTGCAATGAAATAGAAAGGATGGATAGGTCCTATCACTTCATGGAAGAGGTCCATCCGACGACAATGCAGTGTTTTTATGTGAAAATTTATCAGGTGAATCTGTCATGACCAGAAATGAAGAAGAAGAAAAAGAAAAAAATTAAAAGCAAACTGAAAATGCAAAATAAAAAGTACAATATTAATAATATATATCTAGTCTCGAAGTCTTCTGTACATCCTGTTGATGGGGACTGTTATCATCACATAGAGGAGCCTATCTTGTACGTTGTTTATGAATCGAAAATATGCATATCTCCAAGTCTTGTTAATAATTAAACAACCACAAACTCCCCAAAATCCCACTATAAACCCCAATGCTGCAAAGATATAAAACCATGGAAGTTGATGAAGCCAATTGTGCACGTCTTTGTTGTTCTTGTTATCTGCATCAATGCCCTTATTTGGTTCACACTTTGGAAGTGGCGCACCACAAAGTTTTGGGTTCCCCTCAAACGCAGAAGCTTCGAAGCTTTGGAGCTGGGTGCCTGTTGGTATCGATCCTTCAAGGTTATTATATGAGACATTAAATTCTTTTAAGAAATTAAGGCTCGCCAATGACGATGGGATTATTCCAGACAAGTGATTCATGGAGAGGTTCAAAACCTCTAAATTTTTTAGGTTAGATATTTGGTCTGGAATGACACCGGAGAAGTTGTTGGAGTCAAGACTCAACGTGTAGAGAAGATGCAATTGGCTGATCTCCGTGGGTATATCACCAACAATGTTATTCGTAGACAAGTCTATCGTTGCTGGAAAAAAATACAATTTTTGTGATAGAAAAGTTTGATTTACGGTTATGCTAATGCTGCTGCTGTAGACAGGAAATTCAAATTCATAATTGTCTCCTTGAGATGCAATTGGTTCATGAAACAACCTTGGTAGTCGACAAAGTTGCTGTGGAAATTTACCTGAAATTTGGTTGTGTGACAAGCTTATATAAAATAGTCTAGGAAGAGTCCCCAACCAACTTGGAATCGGCCCTGTGATTTGATTAAAACCCAGAGCCAAGATCTCTATATTCTTGAGCTTTGATAACCAAAAAGGTATTTTACCAGTGAGGTTAGAACGAACCAAACCCAAGAGCCGAAGATTTTGGAATCCATCAAAATCAACCATGTCATCATCAGATGGCATTCCCTCACCCACAAAGGAACCGCTAAGCAAGAGTGCGTGAAGACTTTTGCAACTCATCAATATCTTCATTGCCCCTGTGAGGTTGGTGAATCGGTTGTAACCAAGCGAGAGGAAGGACAAGGATTTCAATGAAAGTATCTCAGCTTGTATTTGTCCCTCTAGATTATTTCCAGTCAAACCGAATGGCTTTCAGGAACCTACATAAGTAAAGGCTTACTGGAACCGTACCAGTGAAGTTATTGATCCGTAGGTCAAGTTTAGTAAGTTGACTCAATCTTGAGAAATTAAGCACAGAGATATCTCCTTCCAAGTGGTTGTTTCCCAAACGCAGTTCGACAAGGTTTGTGCAATTCATCAAAGATGGGGGCAACACACCTTCTAAATTGTTGAAATCTAAGGTCACAAACTTCAACTGGAAAGCTTCCCCAAATTGTGAGGAAGCTTGCCGCCAAAATGATTAGAGGAAAGGTCAAGGATGGCAAGGTTGGTGGGGTTGACAATTTTACCACTAATGGCTCCATGTAGTGAATTGAGAGGTAATGCAATTTCTTCCAGTTTGGTAGCATTATAGATATCTTCTGGAAGTAATCCTGAGAGGTTATTGTGATTGGCACGAAAAACCTGCAGTTCAGAACACTTCCCTAACCCAGGAGCAAGGTCGCCATTAAATTGATTGGAAGAAAAATCCAATAGCCTAAGGAAGGGAGAAGAATGTTGGAGACAAATAGAGGATGAGACATACCCTGTGAAGCTATTGTTGCTGACATTGAAACTAGTTAAGTTGCTTGCTTGTTGGAAGAATGAAGATGGAATTGCACCAAAGAAGTGATTGCTGGACGATGGAGAAAGTGGTAGCTCTCCAAAAAGACGGTTATAGCTCAAATCAAGGATCTCGAGTTGATTCAAAGAAAAGAAGAACTGAGTTTCAAGTGAACCATATAGTGAATTGTGGGAAAGGTTCAAGTGGGTGAGATGTGTGAGATTTGCAAGTGAAGAGGGAGAGATACCTCCTTTGAGCCCTTTGGAAGGCAAGAGCAAACGGGTGACCCAACCATCTTGATTACAAGTGATGCCCTTCCAACGACAGCAATCAAGGGATGTCCAATTTAAAGGAGGAGAAGAGAGAGTGGAGGTAAAGGACAGGAGGGAGCTGCGTTCAGTTTGTTTGCAGGCATGAATATTTGTAGATATAATGTAAGAGAATAAGAGGAAGAGAAGGAAGGCATGAGCCGTTAGGTTATAAGCTTGCACTAGCATGTTGCTTTGTGTATGTGCCTTCACTCAGAGGTATATTTATATATATAAGAGCAACGATGCTTGAAAAGGATGCTTGGCAAACAACAACCGCACAATGCAAATTATTAATATTGAAACCCCTCTATACGTCGAAGATATATTTTCCACTACTGAAACCAAAGAGACGACCCCTTTTTGGGCCACCAGGAGAGGACTTGACCTACTTAATTTGTGGGCTTCACATAGTAATCAAAGTTGTTGCCGCGATATATGGTGATAATTTTTCTTGGAAATTTTTGGAAGATATATGGTGTGATTTTTCTTGCCAGACAGACATGGCCTTTGGCCTGAGAGTGATGGGTATGTCTGTCACTAACCTTGCTTGTAAATAATTGCTCATAATTTGTATCAATTGCCTTTTGGGTTTACTTGGGATGTGAAATTGGATGAGTTGGTGATGATCACTGGTTCTGATCACTTGTTCTTAAGTTACTAAAGCAAGCAGAAGCACTGAGACTGACAGAGACAATAATTTCTTTGTATATAATTGCTTTGTGGGTTTTGTTTGTATTGTTGAATGGGATGAATGAACTAATGATGAAGTGAATTGGGTTGTATTCACCATTGTTTCTGTATTTAAGTTACTAAGCCAAGCACAAGCACTGAGAGAAAAAATTGTACATATAATTGCTTTCTGGGTATTGTTTAGATTGTTCAATTGATTAGGAGGATGACTAATCGGTGAAAAATAAGAGAGCATTGCCCTATCATAGTGGTTCATTAAACTGTCTTCTGCTTTCTGCAAATATGTGCACTACATGACATGACTTGTATCAAATCAAGTAGCAAAGCAAAAATACGATTAATCCAATTAGATACGACCCTGAAAGTGTAATCATATTCAGATAAAAAGGCAACTAGGTTTGCACTTGCTGATCCAGGATTTGAAAGCCGGTTGGGCAAAACTTACTTATGAAACTTGACAATGCAAGTGAATTTCATTCATAAAAATAAAAAGATATACATAGTCAAGGGATGTAATGAGTATTACTCTCAAATGCATCTCTATACATAAATAAAAGCTTAACAAAAACCACAAGTAAATACAATGCAATACAAAACAACACTATTTAAATCTAAAAATTTTCCCTACGAGAAGCTTAGAAGTCTTAAATTCTTCAACTATCGCTGCATTATTGACCATGATATATGTGATAAACAGAATCCTTGTTGAATTCAAACTGGAATATGTTTTGACTATTTCCTTTTATTTTTAAGGCAGCTGATAACTGATACCAGCTCATCTTCCATGTTAATCACTCAAAGTCCAAGTTCAAAGTTGTTTTTCTTGTTGATGATTCTTCTAAGAACTCATCTTTGTCGTTTGAGTATCTTATCTCCACAGAATTAGGAACAGCTTGTAATTTGAAACTTGTATTGATATAAATACAGCCAGCCACCCAATGTTTGACGTGTGCTTTCCCTCATTGGTGTTTTCTTTCAAAAAAATGACAATTTTTCAAGGACTTTGGAAGATATATGGTGTTATTTTTCTTGCCAGATTGATATGGCCTGAGAGTGACAGTGCCAGTCAAGCCTGATCCGACATTATACATTGACGTTATTTTTAAGGCAGCTGATAACTGATACCAGCGAGCACATCTTCCATGTTAATCACTTAAAGTCCAAGTTCAAAGTTGTTTTCTTGTTGATGATTCTTCTAAGAAAATTCAAAATTGGAGGATAGTCATTTATTCCAAGTTGTTTGCCCAACAAGAAGGCAACTACTATAATAAAGTTTCTTGGTAGAGCAATAATGTTGAACCCTCTGAGCGGGCAGAACTTAACAACTACTTGCTAAATATATTGATAGCTATAAAATGAGCCCACCAGGAACAAGTGTATTGTGTTGAGTTGTGGAGAATAATTCTAGGAGACGAGTGTTTGGATGTTGGCATGCAGATGTCGCATTTCGAGCAAGCTGCAAGCTAAAAGGCAGTTCTGTGAAAGTTGCATCTAATTTTTTGATTTTCTTCTAGTTAGCTTGAAAGCGATGCAGTTATGACTTGAAGTCAATTGAATTGCCCCCCAAGATGACTTGATGTGAAAGAATCTGAGGTTGTATTTGTCCCCCTAGATGACTTGAAGTCAATTGAATTGCTTTCAGGGACCTACATGAGTAAATGCTTATTGGAAACGTACCAGTAAAGTTATTTACTAAGTCTGGAAAAATCAAGCACGCAGATATCTCCTTCCAAGTTGTTGGATTGGATCCCAAGTGTAGTTCTACAAGGTTTGTGAAATTCATCAAAGATGAGGGCAAAGAACCTTGTAAATTGTTGAAATCAAGGGTCACAAATTTCAACTTGGAGAGCTTCCCAAAAATAATCAGTGAGAAATCACAGCAAAAAACACTAAAAAGATGCCCATTGGATCACTAACCTTGCTTGAGAGTGACATGGCCTGAGATATATGGGCATGTCTGCCGCTAATCTTGCTTCTACATAATCGCTCTTAATTTGGGTTTGTTTCGGATGTGAAATTGGATGAGTTGGTGATGAACTGAAAATGGGTTCTGATCACTAGTTCTTGTCTTTAAGTTACTAAAGCAAGCTGCAAGCAGAAGCACCGCGAGTCCGCGACTCAGAGAGAATAATTTCTGTGTCTAATTGCCTTATGGGTTTTGTTTGTATAGTTGAATGGAATGAATGAACAAATGATGAAGTGAATTGGGTTGTATTCACCATTGTTCCTGTACTGAAGTTACTAAGCCAAGCACAAGCGCAAGCACCTAGAGAAAAAATTATATATATACTAAAACTGAATCCAGGAATTCACTGTTCCTAGACTGTAGCTTAGCAATAGTGAAGTGACGTTTGTGTCCCTCTCTTTTTACTGTTTGCACACTCATTTTTCTCATCAGAACAGTGAAATCACGGTTTTGTCCTTAATTAATTAGTTTCGTCTCTTTCCCGTTTTGCCCCCCGTCTCCTTCGATGCCTACATCTGGAATGTTCGACGTTTTTGCAGAACCATCTGCCCAAGCCTTCAGTTTTCGTTTCCATCGTTCGCCCCCTTCGTTGCCTTCTTCTTTCCATCCGGTTCCATTGTTCACCTGTTTCCTTGCCTTCTTCTCTTTTGATTTGAAAATCAATCTCTATCTAAAAGCTGTGCGCACGGGTAACGCCGCCGTCGGCGTACGTGGCACCGACACCATCGTTCTCGGCGTCAAAAAGAAGTCCACAGCAAGCTCGAGGACTCCAGGTCCATCTCTCTCTCTCAAACAATGTTTTTCTGTGCTTTTATCTAACAGATTGAAAATGAGGTTGGGTTCAGGGTTAGGGTGCAAGAAAAAAACAGAGTAATTAATTTTCTATTTTATATTTTGATTTGTATTTGTGACTATTTGATTACGCAGGCATACTTACTAACCATTTGTTTGTTTGTCCTTGAATTGCGAATCCTCAAGTGATTTACAGGGCCTGTTTGGAATTCAAAGGAAAATTGAGCAAATTGAGTCATTATTATGCTTGGATTCAACAGGTGTTTTCTTTGATATTTTGCAGGAGTTCTTTTGTTGCTTTGGATAGAGCAGTTTGATTGGTGTTTTCAGTTCTGTTAAGTAAGAGGTGAGTTTCTAGGCTGAAAATGCAATTAATTGTTTTAAGTCATCAATTTACAATTGGTTGGTGTTAATTTGTTGTTGTAGTGATAGATTTAGATGTTTACAATATCTGAGCATGTTGGTGAACCTTTGAGTGTTTTGACAATTGGGCTTTCTTTTTTTGTTTTTTGATTTTCACATTGTTTAGTTTATAGAGTTTTTGTACAAGTAAAGAAAGCCTCTGGATTACAAGGTTGTAATTTGATATGTACGCTTTTGCTGTTGTTTTTACTCTGAATTTTATCTTTAGTTTTGTTTTCAATTGAGGATCCATATACATTAGCTATTGTTTTGTTTACAAAGGTTAGAACTAAAGAATCACTTTATAATATTTCAATTGATCTGCTACTGTTATTGGATTCCTGGATATTGTTTTCCTTCTTATTTGACTTCCATATCATATTAGTACATCCACCATATAGACACATCTTTCATGCTCTATTTTTTGTTCGTCTTGCTTTAAAAAGTTTATTATTAAATTTTCTTGAGCATGGTTTTCTTTTGTTTATTGTAAAAAAAAAAAAAAAGAAGAAAAAAAAAGGAGAAACTTTGGTAGATTGAATGATAGAGTAGAGAGTCAACACACAAACGGACATTTGATGGTGGAAAAGGGAAATTCCAAATGCAATACCTGTGAATCTTGGGACTTTTGTTTGTCTTCTTAACACACTCTTCGTCTTGACATTCAATCTTTTCCTATGTTTTCTTTAATTTTCTTATTTTGAATCACTAGCAGAGCAATGGGATTCCCAACTTTTTTCAAAACTGAAAATGGTTAATATACGAAATGGAATTAAAGGTGGAACTGTTTTTCCCCCTTTTTTCTTTTCTTTTCTATTTCTGTGTTTAAGGAAAAGAAATTATTAACGTGTTGGATTTGGTGAGATTTTCTCTATAGCTCTTGGACATTTTAATTTTTATCTTAATTTTGATTCGTTTGAGTCATAGTGTTTATTGGTGCCACGTATTTTACGGTTCTTTTGTGATTGAATGTGTGTGAAATTTTTTGTGTATTTGGCTTCTGTTTTCTTTTATATCTAATTTTTTGATGGCATTTCATAGCCATTGTTTAGTTGTAGTCTATGATAAATGATAGTAATGGATACCAAATAATCTTCCTGTGCTTTGTGGGAAAACAGATGAAAAGGAACAAAAAGTAAAAAAGGGAATCTAAGATTCAAAAACTTTTATGTTTTTATTCTCTGTTTTAGAAACACTTGCTTTTATCCCCCAACAAAAACAATCAATTCATCAGCTGTTGATGGATTACTCTAAATTGTGTTTGTATAAAGGCATTTTCCATTGAAATTATGATTTAGATAAGTGGTATGATTGATTTTTCATTGAATTGATGAATTGAGTATATGTTATATTAAACATTTGACTATGGTTATGAACCGGACATGTTCAAGGTTTAGTATTTTTTAAATCAAATTAATAAACTTCGCATCTATTATTCCTTTTTTTTTTCTTTTTTTTGTGAACTAAAATTTTGTAATGTGCATTGGCGGATGACACTAATACTTAACAAGATAAGTGAGATTATGAATGAGGATTCTGTAATGAGTTTTTGAAATTCTCTGTTTTTCACTTTACAGGAAAAAATGGAAAATTGTTGTTGATTCTATTAGTATAATTTTTTTAGGCACCGTGTTTCTGGGATTTTGTTGCTTGCTGAGTTTATTCTCTATGTTTTTCATTTTGAATCATTACAACTGAGGTATTCTAGCTATCTCAGCCTTTGATTGTTGCTTTTGATTGAATTGGTTGATAAACAAGAAGATAATTTCTTAGAATCTCTGTTGATAAATGAGTAATTGTTGATAACCTTTTTTTCCTTTTTCTTTCCTTTGTTGCATCAATTATTATAAAACTTCGATCCAATTTAAGAAAATGCACAAATTGGTTAATTAGATTCCATGAATTATATGTGAATAATATGCAAATTCATAAAAACAAACATTATTAATTCAATTATAATAAATGAATATGTCAATAAAAAAAAAAAAAAAAAAAAAAAAAAAAAAAAAAAGTAATTAGTTTTGACCAAAGGTTGGTATATTAAAGCTAATGAACTAATGAACCAAAAGTTGATGCATAAAAGCATGACCAATGTTGCTTTTCATATTTGATTTTCAAGTCTATTGATGTGCAAAATAGTTAGGTTTAATGTATGCTAGGAATGTATCATTGATGGTGTGTCAAAATAGTTAGGTTTAATGTATGCTAGGAATATCTCATTGGGTAAGTGTCAATAAAATCTTTGTTTTTGTTCTCAATTACTGTTTATGCCATGCTTGAACCCGAAGTATAAGATGTGATGATAATTGAAATCCCTAGAGACCAATCTTGCTTCTGATATTTTATTTTCAACTAATTTGCTTAGAAAAAAAAAGGCATAATTTCATTGCTCACTATTGATTAAAGGTATCTACTTTTCTTTTGGCTGAGTGATACCTCTCTTAAAGATTTTATGAAATTGCTCATTCTTACTAATCAAGAAATCTATAATCTAACAAACTAAATCACCAACTTTATCACTAACTTTTTAGAGTTAATAGGATACTCAAATATAACAGATCAGTTATATAATTAAGGATACACCATGTGTCAATATCTTTGCCTACGATTTTTTGACCTTGGTTGTAATTGACAGATACAATTTTTGTTGCTGATCTTGGCGAGAACCTTGGCTTTTACATGGGTAATTTCTCTCTCTCTCTCTCTCTCTCTCTCTCTCTATACATATATATATATATATATATGAAAGTTTGAAATTTTCAAAAGTAATTAGCTTAGAAGTTGCTGCTTTTAATGTGTTGTTACTTCGGTTTTTCTTATATTTTATTTAGAGCATGTATGTGTGTATATATATATATATATATTAATCAGAATGTATATATAAGTCATGTGCTTTCAAACCACAATCACAAACAGAATCTGTATGTTTTTATTTTTTGCTCTTTTGATTATTCCTTGATTTCATTTTTTCGGTTGTGTTTGTTATAGGTGTTGTCTTAACTGCGTTTTCGACTGTTTGATAGCTCTTCCCATTGTTGTTAGGCAACAGGTCAGTTTTCTATTCGTCTTCTGAAGAAGTCATGCATATCAACTGTAGAAAATTGGTTTTTGGATATTGTTTCATTTGAAAATTGTTATTTCTGTGGTTATGATGTTCTTGCGTATATCTGGTTTGCTTGGTTAGGCTGCAGAAATTGTGTTTAATTTGTTTTCAGATGTTGTGTTGTTTGAAAAATCTTATTTTTATAGCTGGAGTACTGTTGGTGTGTGTCCATTTTGCTTGATTAGGCTATAGATGTAATAAAAATATTATAAGTTAACTCATGCAATTTTTTTTTCCCTTCCCAGCTATCGATCTGTTGGTTGGAATTTGTAATTTTTGGATATCATGTCTAAAAGGATTGCAAAAACCAGAAAAAGGCTGAGAACACAGGAAACCCATATTTCTTCCACTTCGAGTGGTGCACAACTCTGTCATGAAAATGTTTGTTGCACTAATACTAAGCATAAGCATCAAGCCAAAAAAAATTCTGGAACCAGAGTTTCTAATAGAGCTTTCATAGTGCAACAAGCTAGCACAAGTCAAACAACCAGAGAAGAGATTTCATTTGACATTTCTGATCAGATGAATAGGGGTCAAGCATTTTATCAGAGGAAGAGGCAAAGTGCGTTTTTCCTCTGTTAAATATTTATTTTAAACCGTATCTTGATATTACTTATGGCATACATTTGTCTTATTTTTTTCTCTTTTTGCCCTGTTCTATGTTTCCTTTCTTTGTAGGAATGATGGAACAGTATGTGGATTTGGGAGATAAAAATTATAAGTGCATTTATTGTGGTGCACTTTTTTGGTTCAAAGAATCTGTTAAAAAAGCAAATGCAGCCAATGAGCCTCTTTTTACTCTTTGTTGTCAACAAGGAAAGATCAAACTTCCGATTTCAAAGCCAACACCTCCTTTTTTAGAAAATTTACTTGATCCGAGTAAAGGCCCAAAAAGTTTGCTGTTTAGAGAGAATATCAGGGCCTATAATTCTATGTTTGCATTTACTTCAATGGGAGCCAAAGTTGATCACTCAATAACAGTGGACCAGGTCCTTACATTTTTAAAATTAGTGGTCAAGTTCATCATTTAATGGGTTCTTTGTTACCCCTTGAAGGTGAATGTCCAAAATTTGCTCAGCTTTACATATATGATACCCATAATGAAACAATGAATCGCCTTAACGCTGTTAATTGTAAAGAAAGGAATGAAAAGCTTGATGAAGACATTGTTCAAGGTTTGATTAAGATGTTTGATGAATCAAATGAATTGGTAAAACTTTTTCGAATAGTCAGGGATAAATTCGAAAGGGGTTGTCTAACTTCTTTAAAACTGAGATTGTTGGGCCGACAGGCAGATGATAGTAAACAATATGAACAACCGACATGTGATGAAATTGGTGGTTTGGTTGTGGGAGATATAGGCCTTTTTGATTCGAATAGAGATATTGTTATAGAGTTGAAAGCTGGAGAGTTGAAACGAATCACAAAATTAAATCCAAAGTTCATGTCTTTGCAATATCCTATTCTTTTCCCTTATGGCGAAGATGGTTATAGACCTGATTTAAAATGGAGCAATGATTACAAAGGTCATGACCCCAAAAGAGGAAGGGTGCCTATGAGAGCTTTCATAGCTTACCAGATTCAGGAAAGAGGACCTTTATTGGATACATTGTTAAAAGGTGGAAGATTGTTCCAACAGTTTTTAGTAGATTCTTACGCAACACTTGAAGAAGATCGATTGGATTACATTAGAAAAAATCAAACAAATTTGAGAAGTGAGATTTATAAAGGTATTTATGATGCAATTTCAAAGGGTGATAGTGATGCCAATAATGTGGGACAAAAAGTGATATTGCCTAGCTCATATACTGGAAGTACTAGATACATGCTTAATAACTATCAAGATGCTATGGCAATTTGTAGGCATTATGGTAATCCTGATTTGTTTATAACTTTCACATGCAATGTCAAATGGCCTGAAATTGTTAGAGAACTTGACAACAAGCCTGGATACAAAGGAGAGGATAGACCTGATCTAATTTCTAGAGTGTTTAAAATGAAGCTTGATGATATGATCAATTATATCAAATCAGGAAAAGTTTTTGGAGAAGTTGAGGCAGGTGAATTTTACAAACTCATAATTTCTGCTATCCTCAATTTCTAAGATATATATACATTTTTTTTTAATGATAATAAAACTTATTAGGTTTTTGTGTGTATTTGTTGCCCTCATCACAAACAGAAATTTGCACGATCGAGTTCCAAAAAAGGGGATTGCCTCATTGTCATATGTTGGTTTGGTTGAAAGAAGGTTATAAATGCTTCTCAGCAGTAGATATAGATTCTATCATTTGTGCTGAATTACCAGACAAGGATGTGGATCCTATGCTTTATGACGTTGTAAACCAATTCATGATCCACGGTCCGTGCGGAGAAATCAATCGTAATTCTCCATGCATGCGGGGAGGTATGTGTTCTAAATCTTTTCCCAAACAATACAAGAGTGAATCAGTTTTTGAAAAAAATGGTTTTCCCACATATAGGCGCCGTGAAGATCCAACAAAATTTGTGTTAAAAAATGGAATAAAGGTTGACAATAGCTTTGTGGTGCCTTACAATTCAGAACTATTATTGAGATACAACGCTCACATAAATGTTGAATCATGTTGCCAATCAATGCTTATAAAATATCTGTTTAAATACATAAACAAAGGTTCAGATAGAGCTAGAGTAGTTTTCAAGACAAGCCAGAGGATGAGATATTAGCTTATCTTAATTGTAGATACATATCTCCATATGAAGCCGTTTGGAGATTGTTTCAATACCCTATTCATTCTAGAGAGCCTGCTGTTGAACGATTATCCATACATTTGCCTTTAGAACAAAATGTTGTTTTCAATGGTGATCAATCACTTGAATCAATTGTTAGCCAAAAGGGTATTGAAGATACTATGCTAACAAGTTGGTTTAAAGCAAACCAAATGTTTCCTGAAGCGCGAACATTGACTTATACAGAATTCCCTACAAAATTTGTATGGGATTCTCGCAACAAAATTTGGAAACCTAGGAAACGAAGGAGATCAATAGGTAGAATTGCCTATGTACATCCTACATCTGGTGAATTGTATTACTTGAGAATGCTTTTGAATTTGCAAAAAGGTGCCTTAAATTTTGATCACATCAAAACTATTGATGGAATCATACATCCGTCATATCAGGCTGCATGCAAATGCCTTGGTTTGTTAGGAGATGATAAAGAATGGATTGAGGCCTTAGCAAATGCTGTGGACACAGCCTCATGTTCTCAACTAAGACAATTGTTTGTTACAATCATTTTGTTTTGTGATGTAGGAAATCCTCAATTGCTTTTTGATACTTATTGGCAAAATATGTGTGATGACATTTTGTACAAACTACAGAAAGCTTTTCTAATGCCAAATCTTATTTTGTCAGAATCTGAATTAAAAAATTCGCTTTTGTTTGAATTAGAACAACTTTTTAACACATCATCTAGCTCTTTAAAAGATCATTATCTTCCAATGCCTGATGAACATAAAATGTCAGAAATTAGAATTAAATTGCTAAGAGAAGAGTTAAATTATGATGTTCATCATTTAGCAAAAGAACACTCAATTTTGATAACACAGCTAAACAAAGGCCAAAAAGATGTATATGATTCTGTGATTAATGCTGTGAATGAAAAAAAACCAGGCCTTTTTTTTGTTCATGGCCATGGAGGAACTGGAAAAACTTTTTTGTGGCATACTATAATAAGTAAAATTAGATCTGAAGGCAAGATTGTTTTAGCTGTTGCTTCATCAGGAATAGCGTCATTATTATTGCCAGGTGGTAGAACAGCTCACTCTAGATTTAAGATTCCCTTAATTGTTACGAATTCCTCAACATGTCAGATTAAAAAAACAACTCATCTTGCTAGATTGATTCAAAAGGCTGAACTGATTGTTTGGGATGAAGCTCCTATGAATCATAAACATTGTTTTGAAGCATTAGATAAATCACTTCGTGATATTTTATCACATCAAAATGCTCCATTTGGTGGCAAGCCTTTTTTACTAGGTGGTGATTTTAGACAAATATTACCAGTTATTCCAGGAGGAACAAGAGAAGAAATCATAGACGCCTCTCTTAATAGCTCTTACTTATGGCCTTATTTTAAAATATTCTGTTTAAAAGAAAACATGAGGCTATCAAAAAAAGGGTTGAACAGTGAAGAAAAACAGAAAATAAGTGAGTTTGCTGCCTGGATTCTTCAAATTGGAAATGGCCAAATAATTGATATTGACGATCCAAATGATGAAGAGGCACCTTGGATTGAAATTCCTCAAGATTTACTCATTCAATCCAACATAGATCCTATTCAATCAATTTTTTTGGCAACTTACCCAGATTTCGACAAAAATTTTGCCGATTTTGCTTATTTAAGGGAACGAGCCATTGTTACAGCTAGGAATTCTACTGTGACAGAGATAAATAATTACGCAATAGACTTATTGCCTGGAGAAAAACGCATTTATTTGAGCTCAGATTCTTTATGTTCATCATCAACCAATTTTGAAAACCTTTGTATGATCTATCCCACAGAATTTCTCAATCAACTTGAATTCAATGGTTTGCCTGAACATAGTTTGACTTTAAAAATAGGCATGCCTATAATGTTATTGAGAAACCTAAATCAATCTTCAGGTTTATGTAATGGAACAAGATTAGTTGTGACCCAAATGGTTGATAGAGTTATTGAAGCAAAAATACTCACTGGTAGCCACATTGGCCACAAAGTGTTTATACCTAGGATCGTTCTTTCAGCAACAGAAAACAAATGGCCTTTCATTTTTAAAAGGCGCCAATTCCCAATTAGACCATGCTATGCTATGACAATAAACAAAAGTCAAGGTCAATCTTTAAAACAAGTTGGGTTATATCTTCCCCAACCTGTTTTCAGTCATGGGCAGCTTTATGTCGCGTTATCTAGAGCTACGTCTAGAGAAGGCCTCAAAATCATAATAGATAATAATAATGAAGTGCCAAATAAATACACTAAAAACATAGTGTACAAAGATGTTCTTCAAAATTTACTCTCAGGTTTCAGCTTCTATTCATACATGATTAAACATTCCTCTATTTTATGCAATAATTTTTTATGCATCTTTATACTAACGAAGGGCATATATGTTTTTTCTTCAGATTGATGGCACAATGAACATTGTTCCGATCCACAATTTGCACCGCTTTCAATCCAGTGTGAAAATTAGAATGTGTGTCCAAAACCTGGAGAACAAAGGTGTTCAGATTTGATGATCAACTTGCTGGTTTGCAATGTGTCTCGGTTGACGCAATGGTGAGAAAATCAGTTTTTTATACTATTTCAACTTAAACAATAACTGGATATACATGAATTGTGTATTTGCTTGAACATTAATATCTCACTGTTAACACAAGTCTTATTAATAAACTCTTATTGTTAATTATACAATCTAACCCTTGCCATTTGCCATAATTTTGGTATTTCATCTACATTTAGAAAATTCACCGCATTCAATTAAAGGTATATTTATGTTTAAACAACACCATTCGTTTTGAATGCTTATTCCCTCATTAATCGTGTATGCTTATCAGATTGATAGTTTGTTTATCTGATTTTTGCTTGAAATTTATTGCAATTTGTAATAACTTCTACAATTTAATAGAACGCATATGAAATAACGTGTACGCCACACAAAAAATCCCATTACTTTCTTCATGTCCATAAACAAACAACTTCTTATATATTTTGAACGTTAATATTTAGATGAAATTTTTATAATGAGTTATTGGATGAATGTTAATGATTTTTTTTTTTGTGGATAATGATTTATTGGATTGGATTAATATTGATGATTTTATGTCTGGATAATGATTGTTGGATTAAGTGACTATATATGATTATTTGATTTGTTGCTTAAATTTTGTGATGGACTTCTTTTCCTCCCACTGTTTGTTCATTTGTCTAAAAAAAAATGATTTGTTGATTAATTGATATGACTGTTTGGTTTGATTAATTCATGCGTATGATAGAAAAGGATAGAAGCTGCATTTGAAGCCTCATTTATTTGGCTTGCAGGCTTGATTTACTTCTCCAGGTTTTCATTCTCTACCAGCCATGTTTGACCCGATTTAGGTTGTTCCACACATCAATGCCATTAAGACTTGGATTGAATCAGTTTCTCTCATTCCTGTCAATGGAAAAGAGCGCTCTACATATTTTTATATTATAGAATTGGGTGCGACTGTGGATAAGCGATAGTTAAAACATAGACATGTTATATGACTCATTGTTCTTTTTCTGTGTTTATATGCAAGTGCTAACTATTTTCTTTATTGTTAGGTAACAGTGAATCCATGCCATTCATTGAGGCTCTGCGACAATTGTCTTTTTCAGTTGGTAAGGTTGTGGTATATGGCTGTTTTTTTTTAAGAAACTATGAGATAATTTCTTCGCCCACATGCTTGATTCGGATTGTTAATTATGTTTTTATGCTGTGTGATCAAAATATATCATTCAATTATTGTCGTTGGAGTCGCTGAGAGAAGGAAAACCTCATCCCCTTCATTGCAGCCCTCTCTCTCTCTCTTCTCTCTTCCTTTCTCTCCTCCGTTGCGAACGATTATCTGGAGGCTTCGACTTTATAGGAGTGGCGTGTGTTGGTCTTCTTCTTCAGATCAAACTCCAGCTTTCTCTCTGTTTCAGTCTCTTTCTCTCACTGATCTGTAAGTAAATTTTGCTTCATCTTTCCATTCGATTTTTGTTGCCCTTCTTTTTCATTTTTGTTGTTACTAATATCTTGGATCTTATTTGATTAAACTATGAGACCTGTTTTAATTTGCTGCCCTAAAAGTCCAAATCCCTAATTTTTCCTCATAGTGGGTCTGTGTTATTGATTTGCAAATTTTATCCAAATACTAAAATTGATTTGATTGTGTTATTATTTTCATGAAATCAGGTTAAACAATTTAGTTATTAAAATACTATATGATTGCTTTTGGTAAGGTTTTCTGTTTGGTTATTAAAAATTAGTTGGTAAACCCTGAAATCGGTATTTGGATATGCTGGTTCTTTTGTTATAGGGTTTAGGATAGCTCTGTTTTGGTAAGCAGGATGTGCTGCTATTTGATAGCTCTGTTTAAAGATATGTTCGTTCTTTTACTACAGGGTTTTAATTCAAATTCGTTCTTATACTGGTTTATGGGACTAGGGATCTGAATTTGATAATTTTTGTTTTGGTAGGGGAAAGAAAATTTGGGAGTGTGATTCTACGAACTGATTGCAATGTTTTAGCATAGTTGACTTGAAGAAGACTGGTTTAGGAAATATATGTGGGATTTGAAAACTTCTAAATTGGAATTCTGTTTGTGCACATTAGTGATGACGAGAAAGAATTCAGAAGAGTTAAAATTCATAATTTTTTTGTTTATGGGTTTGATTTACCAAGCAGATTTTTGCTGATTTTTGCGTTGAATGGAGACTTATTCTAAACTAAAAAAGTTTGTATATCCTAATTTCAGAATGCGGAGTTTGGTTCTATTGTTTTTTTCCTTTTCTTGGGCTAATAATTTGGTCATGCTTCTACTCTTTGCAGCTGCTAGGGACTGGAATGGATACGCAGGATACATCTCCTTTAGTGTTGCTATTCTTTGACAAGCAAAGATTTATATTTAATGTTGAAGAGGTGCGAGAGAGAGAGAGAGTCCTCAGAGATCATAGTCGTCTTCTCTAATTCTCAGACATGGGTACTTTCAAGGTAAGCCTGCATAGCTTATTTTCAGATCTCACCCCCCGCGAATTCATCTCATCTCATCTGCTCTTCGCATCCTTTCTTGCGTTCTAATCTCATCCTTCTTGAAAATTGCAACTTCCCCTTCGACTCTCTTTGGTCTTCATCGTTTTCAAGGAAAAAAATTGTTGGTTTTAAGGTTCTTTTGGTTTTCTAGGTTGGTTTATTCATTCATCATGTTGAAAATTGAGAAGTAAATCAGAAATTGACTTTGGTTTGTTGTTACAGGGAGGAAGATTGAAAGAAAAAGAACTAGAGTAATTAATACAAGAATCTGATGTCAATGGTATGAATCTCTGTCTCATTTTGGTTTTGTTTTTGGTTCACCAAATGGTTTTTATCTGTTCTGATTTTTTTTATATGAGATGTACAGTTGTTGTGGCTCTTAATTCTTCAATTTTGTCCATCTTACTTGCTAAAGTCGAAAGTTCACATTAGTTTGGTTGTTTTTGGGTCTTCCTGCTAACTACTTAAACATGCATTTTAAGTTCAATTTTTGTTGGCCTGACATTTCCCTTTTTGGAGAATCTATTTCATTTGTTTTAACTTTTCCCTTTATCCATTTTTTTCCCCTAATAATTGAACATATTTTTCATCACTGGGTAGCATTCCTTTTTCTACTTTGTTGGTTAAGCCAACCCCAATGTAGTGAGTAGAAGGAAATTTACAGTTTCATAATTCAACAGTTTCATAAAGAAAGAATTTAGGTAACATATGGACTATTACCCCTATGTTGATTTCGTGATCTGTTGTTGTTTTGTGTTTAGCTAATTTCAGTAGTGGATTAGGGTTTCTAAATGCCAGTTAATCACTCTGAATCTCAATGTTGTTGTTACTTATTAGCTGTGATTTTTCCCAAAAATATGTAGCTTAAGGGTCGATGAAGTACTCATCAATATGCTTGCTCAATGTTGTTGTTCTTTGAATCTGTGTTTTGTTGTGATATTCGGATTTCTCATACATTAGACCATGCTTCCTCTTTTTGATTCAATGTTGAAAGCATTTAGGTTTGATATGTTTACCATCTCTAATTTTTGGATCCTAATGGAATTTCTTTGATTATATATGTTGTTTCTCCAGAGCACCAATGAAAAAAGCATTTAGATTTGATGGGTTTGATGTCAATGGTATGAATCTCTCTCTCTCTCTCATATTTTGGTTTTGTTTTTGGTTCACCAAATGGTTTTCGTCCATTTTGATTTTCTGCTTTTTTTAATTATTTTTCGGGGATTAATCTCTCTCTCTCTCTCTCTTCTAGATATTGTTAGCAAATTAAAACAAATTAACAAATTTCCTTTTCTCTCCATCTCTGGTTTCGCTTACCTAAATAGCGTTTGTTTTTTTGGCATCCTTATATGATTTCACTTTAATTTCTGGATATCTTAGGTAACACTCTGATTTTGTTCTAGAACGCCATTTTTACAGAAAATATTATTTCTCTCTCTTTGGGTGATTTTGTTATCCATTTCTTTTGCTTTTTCGTTCTGGCTAAGCTTTTACTACAAGCATTACCGAACCTCTCTTCAGATCCAAGTTTTTAGTCTATGTTTGTGGGGAGTCTTTCAGCTTCCAAATTTGCTTTAGTTTCCACACTGGCCACTGATTTGTGTTGGACTTTGTGTCTCTCTCATTCTCTGTCTTGCTGTCTTGCTCTGGGTATTTTTATTTTTGATTTATTTTTTACAAATTTCGCTTCATTTATTTTGTTAATTTGATTTCAGGTTCTTGGGTAATCCCTAATGCTATATAAAAGCTGAGGTATTTATACATCACGACATATTGGTAACCTTCAAATCAAGTTCAATTTTCTCTATTAATTTTAGTTCTTATTCTTTGAGTTTAGTATTGATTCTGTGTTTTTGGTGGTGTAGGGTTACGAGATAGAATTTTCAAATCTTTGATGACAACCACAATGCAGAGATAGTTGTTTTGGAATTTCGATTGTTTAGGGTGACTTTTGCATAGGTAACTTTTGATTGTTTAGGCCAGTAGCTTTTTGATCATATACTCTTTGTTTCAAATGCATCTAGAATCATTTAAACAGCCCTTTTCCTATGCCTTTACAATGTTTTTCTTTACCCAAAACACATTAATTTGGGTAGTCTTGAGTGGTTTCTTTCCTTACAGATTTTGGTCAAGCTAATTTTTTGGTTTAATGAAAAGATTGTGCATGCATGAAATACTCAAACTAATTTCTTCTCCGATTTTTCTGTTTTTTCTTCCTTTTTCTTCTTCTTTTTTTTAAAACCATGTTTTCTTTTGATATTTTGCAGGTGGTCTTTCGTTGCTTTGGATAGAGCGGTTTGGTTGGTGTTTTCAGTTCTGTTAAGTAAGGGGTGAGTTTCTAGGCTGAAATTTCAATTAATTGTTTTAAGTTTTATGAATAGAGCATAGGAATTAGCTAATGGCATCAATTGGCAATTGGTTGGTGTTAATTTGTTGTTGTAATGATAGGTTTAGATGATTACAATATTTGAACATGTTGGTAGACCCTGAGTATTTTGGCAACTGGGTAGTTGAGATGTTCCCGGCCTATTTTCATCGCTTAATACACATTTCACGCAATTTTAAAACCCGCAGCATCGCGCGGGCACCTTTGCTAGTAGTAACTATTATTTGACCAAAAGACGGAAAATAGAAGAAGATTCATACTAGTCAAAAACAAGGAAAGTCACGTGGCGAGTCCGTGTCTGGTTTCAAAGGCAAGCGCGCTCACCACATGAAGTCAAGCTATTAAAGGCCAGTCTAGCTTTTGCCCCATGAAAGGCTTCAAGCATTGTCGTCAAGTAATCTAACCGACTGGTGAAAGTGAGCTCTTGAGACGGACCATAAAAGTCTTGCAAAGCCAGCTCTCACTTAAACCTTTCAGAGACAGCTTTTTCAGTTGTCCTGTGCAGATCACCATTTCAATAAGGTTTTCGTGGAACAGCATCAGCCTGCATCGCCATGAATGTCACAACTTGGAGTCAAGTCAATCGTCTGCATGGATAATTCAAGGAGTAGGTTTTCTTTCATGTGTATCGCTCTGCGTTGTTCCAGTCAGACTCGTGCCATTGATCTAGCTAGCTAGCTTTGTCCCATTAAGCCTTTAAGTCTTGAACCAGATTACAAGCCATGGATCAACACTGTAAACATTATAGTCAAACAAAACCATTCAAAGTGGGGCACCGAAAACTTAATTTCGGTGCCCCAAAAAAAAAAAGATCATATGCTGAGAAATTATAATTATAATTCTAAAATCTGCATAAACTTTAAGTCATTCATAAATTTAGCAAAATTAGTTAAATTAATAGTGCACATAATTTTAATCGTACTTGTGCATGCATTAATTGCTGATATAATTCACACTTAAATTTTCTTTAAATTTGGTATCTGAGCTCATACCACTTGAGTATTTTTTTCAGAGGCCATCTATTAAACATCGTAAACTTCAATTTTTAATTTTATTTTCTTCTATGAAACTTGATAAACATAAAAGTAAACGACATTTACACGTTGCATTCATGTCTGCATATCGTTTATTCAAAGATGTGGATTCCCTTCCTTCCTTGGGAATTATGGCAGATACACCACTAGCTAACTCAGACTTTATGCAAAATCCAATCCCAGACAAAGACTTGGAAAACAAACAATGAAATTACAGGCTTACTGCCAGAGTTGACATATTAGGCTAACTGCTCTCTTAGCTGCAAGTGAACCACTGTGGAATCTATATGGTCCCGACTGTCATGTTGATGTCTTGATTATTAGATGTCATGTTGATGTCTTGATTATATTGTTGAAGTTTATCTAATGATTTATTGATAAATTAAAAAATAAGTTCGTCCTGCCTTATTCTCTATCTTAGATACTATTTCTGTTTATGTCTATAGAGCCATTTTCTACTAGTGCAATTAATTTTTTTTAAGTATAAGAGTAAATGAATAATGCCAAACAAATTACAGGCTTCAAAATCCTAAACATGAGATTATTTTTGTCGTCTATATATAACACATGACTCACATGACTTCTCCGAAGATATGGAAAACCCAATAATATAATGTTACGTTTGATTAAATTTCTCTGTATTTTTTTATTTTTATTTTTATTTTTATTTTTGCCAAAGTTAGGAATTGGCAGGGAAAAACTCACACACACGAGTACCATAGGAGTTTGAACTCAAGACCACTTGGGAGCACACCAAAAACTTGGGCTAATCCATCTGGCACCCGATTGTCACAGTAATTGTTTGATCCAAATACCAAACTGTTTCTTGATACATATTATGGGGTTGCTTGGACGGTAACTAATCAAAATGAATATTGTAGCAAACAGCTAGGAAAGAAGAAATTTGTAAATTCGTCTAGAAATACATTATAAAAAACAAATACAAGGCTCAAATACGTCCCCTCCTCCTGTTGATCCTCTTGGCTGCCTCCACAAACCATTCATGCTTCTTGTTTGTCCAAATGTCCCCAAAAATCACTCCAATTATTAAACCACTAATAATTCCCGGCAGAACAACGTACCAGTCTAGTTCAATTTGAAACCCAGAGTCTTCATCTTCTTCAAAGATTGATGGCGGTGGCGGTCTTGAGCTCTCACATTTTTTTGACAAAAGCTTTCCACACAAACCTGAGTTTCCAACATAGGAATCTTCTAGGAATGTACCAAATTGTTGACCGAGTGGTATAGGCCCCCAAAGATGGTTATGGGAGACATTGAAATATGCAAGGAAATTGAGTTGTGCCAAATTAGCGGGGATCCTTCCTGAGAGCTGATTCTGGGAGAGATCCAACGATTCAAGAGCAGTCAAGTTCCCTAAAGATGAGGGGATGTGACCAGTGAGAGCGTTGTTGGAAAGGCTAAGCATATGAACACCTCTTAGATTCCCAATGATACCTGCTGGAATCTCTCCTTCAAATCTATTACTTGAGAAATCTATCAACCTAAGCTGATAAGGGGTCGCATCATATTTCAACTCAACACCTTTTGCAAAAGTTGTGATCGAGTATGGAACAACATAAATGCCTGCATATTTATTTGAGCTATTTGACGTCGCGAAGAGACTTGAAAATAAATTTGGAGATTCTCATCGTCAACAAATTTCATGGAATTCCAGTTGTCTAAGTAGTTAGAGGGCAACTTACCTGAAAAACCATTGTTAGATAAATCAGTGATGCACAACTTTGGGAAACTCATGGGTTTGTTGCAGGCTTCCCAATCATGCCATGAAAACCGTTGGATCTCAAACTGAGATACTTTAGACCTGGAAGTGCCCCTAACCAAGATGGGAAGATGTCACTCAGCTGATTGTTTCCAAGGCTAAGAAACTCTAAATGAGTGCAATTGGCCATTGATCTTGGCACCTTCCCCTGTAACTGATTGTAACTTAAATCAACCATTTTCAAACTATTTTCGCCTGGACATATTTGAGGAATACTGCCGTGAAAAGAATTGTGGTGCAGGTCCAATATTTCCGGAGAGCTGGAGTTCCCCAAACACTTGGAAGCATGCCACTCAGGCTGTTGTTGGACAAGTCAAGAGCATGTAAATTATTCAAGTTGCAGAAGGAGAGCGAAATATCTCCACTATAATTATTGTCTTTGACAAAATAGTTTCTGATTGATTGCGGTGGAATTGGCAATGATCCGTGTAACATATTGGACTGGAGATCCAAAGAATCTAGATTCTGCCATGGGAGAATGATTGGATTTTGGTCAAACCCTGTTAAGAAGTTATGAGAGAGGAGGAGAGCGAACAATGTTTCTCTAGTTGCGTTCCACACCCATTTTGGTATTCGCCCATGGATGCTGTTGTTACGAAGGTCTAGGTGCGACAATTCGTATTGATTTTTTAAAATTTCTGGAAACTCTGTTAAGTTGCACGAAATCAACTCCAGAACTTGAAGCTGTGGAAAAGTAGCACCCAAATCGGGTTTGCTCTGCAGAGATAACTTGTTGTCTGATAATCGAAGGACCTTCAACTTTTTGAGCTTGGAAAACTGATCAAACTCAACAACCCCACTCAAATTACTAGAGGAAAGGTCAAGATATTCAAGATTTTTGAGCTGAAAGAGTGACCCAGGAATTTCTCCTTGGAAATTGTTACCCCCGAGGCTTAGAGTACTTAACCGGGTCAGGTTAGCGACAAAATATAGGAATTCTCCTTTTATGCAGGTATTCTCAAGGCTCAGAGTGTAGAGCTTGGTTAGCTTTCCAACCCATGACCAAGAATCAGTAACTTGGCATGTGGAAAAATTATTTGGAATGACATAAAATGAAGACATGTATAGGATTTTCGTCCCCCCAAAAAAAGAAGACATGTCTAGGTAACTGAGTTGGGTAAGGTTTCCCAGGGAAGATGGAACAAGGGGGGAAAATTGACAGTAGGCGATCTCCAACACACTCAAGGCATGAAGGTTTCCGAGGGAGCCAGGAAGTTGGCCAGAGAAATTCGTGTAGGCAACACCCAATTTCTCGAAGAAATTACTCCTGTTAAAGGTGGGGAAATAGCCTGTTAGCAATGGGTTCGAACTCACATGAAGAACCTCTAAGTTTGGTAGGTGGAAAATGCCTACTGGGAATTCCCCATTCAACCCACAATTGTCAAGTTGGAGAGATGTGAGAGAAGATGCATTGACCAAGATATCAGGCACAGTGGAGAAAATGTCTACCTCACTAAGATGAAGTTGTTTTATGTTGGTCAAGTTTCGAACCAGGCTTCTCATGTATCCCTTGGTCAGTTTCAAAGGGATAATGTCAGGATGAAGTTTCCCAGAATTGTAAGACAGATCAAGGGTAGACAGCTTCGATAGTATTGAAATTTCTGATGGAATTTGGCCATAAAACAAGGAATTTGAAAGGTTGAGATATGTTAGACTCAAAAGATCTTGACCGAACCTTGATGGTATTTCAGAGAAATTGAAGTGATTATCTGAGAGGTCAAGCCTCTGCAGATGAACAAGGCGAAAGAGACTGTTGCTGGAATTAAGAGAACCGTAAAGACAGCTGCTGCTAAGGTCAAGGCCAACAACATGGCCAGAGTCCTCATCACACTCTACACCATCCCATGAACAACAATTACTCCGATTCTGATCTCCTTCTAGCGTCCAAAATGCAACCTTCGGATAAGCAAGAGGATATGCAGAAACAGACTTGCGAATTGCAAAGCTTTCCTTGAACTGCAACAAGGCTGAGCACTCATCAACCTGGCCAAGTGCCTGAGTCTGTACAAGTAAAAAACAGTGAGTGGCATTGAGTAATAGCAAAATAAAACAGCGTACAGAAATAAACTTTGACGGCCATGATTCCATTCCCATATCACGGCTATGTTTTCGGATTATGGAAATGCTTATGGCTCTTAAGTAATTAAGGATCGAGAAATCCACCTCCTTTTATAGACAGTTCATGCAAAATAATCAAGGAAAATGGGGATGCTTGATGAGCGGTGATGAAGCCAAATCAATCACTCTAAGACTTGAAGTAAAGTCATCTGCAGGATTGATATTTATCTTGCTGGAAACAATGTTTCACAGTCAGAGCCTTTTGGACGTAACATCGATCTCTTTCTCCAGCTAATCATTACCACAAACACTGCTGTCAAACTATAATTATTAAAAGTAGTGACATAATCGAACATGATCGCTTTGAACATAATTTGTGAACCCAAATGTGTTGCCTACTGGGGAGGGCATTTCCCTCCTCCACTCTCTTTTATTTCCATTTTATTCTTTTAGGTTAGTGAAAAAATCTTGTGGTGACTTGGTCTGAGTCATGTCAGTTCGGCATCTTTGTTTGAAATATGTCCGGTGGTGGTTAATTACATCCCCTAACTAATGTAGCTTTTATATTTATTAATAAAATTTACTTGTGCAGTTGAGTTTAGTATGTAAGTTTTGTCTAATTATCTTTGAAATTATGAATCCACCACTAAATCTGCCTCATGTTCTACATTTTCTTCGAGGCTAAATGAGTGGTTTATTATTTGGGCATATCAATTGTTTTTGAAATTTAGTTCTTTTGGGTTTTGTGAGTTTGGCTTTGGATCATGTATTTTTAAGAATTTTTCATATTAAGAGGGGCGATAACATATTAAACTCACACACACTATACGGATGCTAGGACTCAAAACCAAAACCTTTCTTAGGGAGAGCATTTGCTCCGAACCACTTTAATAGCGGGTCCTTCACTCAATCATGCTTAATTTTAGTGATATAGTCTGTGCAACTTTTATTCCTTTTTAATAGTACAAGCTATAGTTTCTCACACACCCACAAATATGATGGCGTGGGAGTTCGAACCTGAGACCTTAGGTCTGCAAGTTAATACCCTTTTTCACTAAGCTAGACCCTGTTGACGACTTTATTCCTTTTATTTTTTGGTTTTGCTTGTTTTGTAGTCTTTTTTAGTTTAGTGTTTTTATTGTCTTGTAGGGTTTGGTGGCTTCTTTTGTCAGTTGTTTCTACTATTGAAATTTATCAAAATTTGTTATTTGACATAGTAGTTTTTAAAAAAATTAATAAATGGATGTAACCAAAAAAAGTTTAATAAATGGGGTGGAGCACAACTTTTCTGTTAAATCGTTAAATGGATCTTATTTTTGGTATTATGATGATAGAAAATAATAATTAAGGGAAAAAAGGACACTTCAGACCATATTAATTTACTTATCTATATATAAAACAAAAAGTAGAGAATGATAAAATATTCAAAAACCCAAAAAATATCCTTGATTAACCAAAGTGCTAAAAGACTACAAATTAATATAATATGGGTAAAATGTTAAAACACTAATTCTAAAAATAAAAGAAAAATAAAAAAGAAAACCAATTGGCACATGCATGAGCATGTGCCAAGAGGCTAGTATATATAAAGTAAAAGAAGAGAATGGTAAAACATTCAAAATATCAGAAAATGCCCTTGATTAATGCAAGCATTAAGAATTGAAATTATTAATTAAATGAGGATAATATGGTAAATTCACACTTTTTCATATAAAAAATTTAAATAAAAAAAATTAGATAATTGATCCTATTTTTATGGAACACAACTACCCATTATCTTTTTTAATTCTAAAATAAATTTTTGTAATTTTTTTTTAAAAAAAGCCTCTCACAAATGCCAAAGCGCGTGTGGAGAAGCTAGTAAAATATAAGATAAATTCCACCTAAGTAATTATAGGGAGGAAGTTACTGTCCACTTCATACACATTCCTCTTTTTACTTCCCACTCCACCCCACCCACATTCTTCTGTTTTCTTTATACTTTTGAATATCTATATATTTACCTGATGTAAAAAAGAAATTATATTTGCGTATGGAAAATAAAATAAAATATAATTTAAAAAGAAAAAGAAAAAGGTCAATTGGCACACGCTAGGTATAATATAACTTGAGCATTGTGGAGTCACCAAACACCATGCTATTTCAGTTCAGAATCAGATTATACTCGTCCAAGTTGTATCTTTTGATTAAAAAACAAAAAAATAAAAAAGTTGCAACGCCCAACTTTCTATGTCGCTGCTGCTTCTTCTGCTCCATCGCCAATGCCTCGGTTAAGCAGACTCAGAAGCACTCATTTTCCACCATTTTCATCCTCTGCCTCAATCAAGGTTAGTGGGTCATGCCCGTTTCTCCAGTTCCATGCTCTTTGTTCCAATGATTTCATCAAAGACCCAGCTACACTTCATTTCAGTTTTCTGAATCAGTAGGTCAAAACTTGACGTCAACCCTCGAATTGATCCAACAACTTCAATTTCTGAAAACCCAGTCCTATATGTGGTACAGTAGGAAAGTATGAACAAATTCCCATTTCGTCAGTTTTCTAGTTTGCCCAATTCAATTGCAAAAGAACCCACCTTTACAAACCCCACAACTTGTGGGAAATTTGGAAAAAGGAATTGGAATCCACTTCCTATTCCCCACAGAACAATTCCTGAACCCAAAGGGCAGGACCTTGATTTTGTGAATGTTGCAAACAGCCATCTAATTCACTCTGACTGGGCTAAGCTCAATTCCTTGTCCAATGGTCTAACTGGTTTCAGAGTGAAACATATACTGCTAAAGATTAAGCAGGACTATGTTCTTTCCCTTGAGTTTTTCAATGGGTTGCAGCTCAAAACCCCACTTCACTTACCCTTGAAACACACTCCATGATTCTCCACATTCTCACCAAATACAGGAAGTTCAAGTCTGCAGAGTCTATTTTGAGAAAGGTTCTTGTCTCGGGTTCGATAGATTTGCCTTCCAAGTTGTTTGAAGCAATATTGTATTCGTACCGCTTGTGTGATTCTTCTCCTCGTGTTTTCGATTCTCTTTTCAAGACTTTTGCGCATATGAAGAAATTTAGGAATGCCACAAATACATTTTGTCAGATGAAGGATTATGGATTCTTCCCAACACTTGAGTCTTGCAATGCATATCTTAGCTCATTGCTTGATTTACATAGAGCTGATATTGCTTTGGTATTCTATAGAGAAATGCAGCGTTGTAGGATTTCACCGAATGTTTATACTCTTAATATGGTTATATCTGCTTATTGTAAATTGGGAAAATTAGAGAACGCTGTTGAGGTCCTTGAGAAGATGGACAGCATGGGTTTTAGTCCTACAGTTGTATCATATAACACGCTGATTGCAGGACACTGTGATAAGGGTCTTCTGAGTTCGGCTTTGAAGTTCAAAAACTTGATGGCGAAGAATGGATTGCACCCGAGTGTGGTTACTTTTAACTCACTTATTGATGGGTTTTGCAAAGAAGGAAAACTAAAGGAAGCAAACAGAATTTTTAGTGAGATGAAAGCCGTGAATGTTGCTCCTGATACTGTAACTTACAATACTTTGATAAAAGGGTACAGCCAAGAAGGTAATAGCGAGATGGGCAATAGGTTTTTTGAGGAGATGTCAAGGAAATCAAGTAAATGCTACTATCGTGACTTATAATGCATTGATATTGGGACTCTGCAGGGAGGGTAAAACAAAGAAAGCTGCACATCTGGTTAAAGAACTTGATAGAAAGCGCTTTGTCCCAAATGCCTCAACCTTTTCTGCCCTTATTGAGGGGCAGTGTGTGAGAAAGAACTCGGACCATGCCTTCAAGTTATGTAAAAGCATGATAAGGAGTGGTTATCATCCCGATAAGCATACTTTTAACATGCTGATATCTAGCTTCTGCAATAACAGGGATTTTGATGGAGCAGTTGAAGTCTTGAAAGAAATGTTTGAGAGATCTTTTGCTCTTGATTCAAGCATCTTATCTGATTTATGTCTAGAACTATGCAGATGCAGGAACGAGAAAATGGTAAAATGGTTATGCAGTGAGATGGAAGTTAGACGCCTCATCCCTCAAGGTTTTGACATGGCAAAAATTCTCTCCCCTGTAGTAGTGGAAGAAAACTGAACATTCGGAAATAACATGTAAAGGTGTACATTGTTTTCCTTGTACCTTTCAAAGAGAACATTCTACGGTGTTTTGGATGCGGATTATTACTTGAGTTGGAAGATGCCTTTGTTAATTGGTTTAATTTAACTCCTTTTCTCTTGAGCCATGCACTTGAACGTGTTCCAGATAAGTTCATGTAACAATTCTCTGTGTCTTTGTTTTAAACAAGCCTTAAACATGGTTTTCCATACGAGACATAACCGTGGTAGATTGTAAGTTTAATTGAAGAATTAATTGGTGCATCAATGGAAAATAATGTCTGCAATAGAGACCTGAACTACAAAAGCTTCCATACTAATGCTGATGCTAATTTAGGTTAAAAGGTGTCAAATATGCATACAACAAATTAAACGTTCTCATCAGCTTTATGTAAAGTTATCAGCATTACAATTTTCATACACCTAGGACCTGCTCAAAACCTACCCACTTAATATATCAGAGGTTATAATTATGTCACGACTCCTCTTCGCCAGCTTCAGCAGCAGCTATGTGAGAATCCAAAGTGTTTATCAGCTGCTCACTTACTGTTTTTGCCACAGATATCATGTCAAGAATGATGCTTGGATCTAGGCCGGCACCGCCCCGTTTGGTCAACCCACAAATGTGGCCTTGCCTATTGATGGAAATAGAAACAGCCGAGCTCATTTGTGATTCCTCTTCTGAAGTGGCATCTACAATATAGTGCCGACCTACCTGAGAAACAGATGGGCAGCAATCAATACAAGACAATAAACATTTGCAGTTTGCTGAAGGACAGAAGAGATGGTTAACTCATGTCACCTTTGTTAATGTAACTATGACAGGGACCCTAGATGTATCAAATTGCAGAAATTCCTCATCGCTTATGTCAACCTCTGGTTGCTCATCGCCTGATGCACCGGCTGCAACATTTACTTTTGGGATGCCTGTATTATTCAAAGCAGCCTTTGGGAACATCAGTTTCTTTAAAAGATAAGTAATTTCTTTGGAAACTTAATACTAAACTTTATCAACAGCCAGAAATATCTTCTGTTGTCCTCACTTATTTACAGAACAGAAATAAACTGAGCATATCAAAACAGATAAGAAATATCAAGTACCTTTATAGCAGCACCTAGGGCATCTAGCAGATTCCCATCTGAACTAACAACAAGGCCGTCGATGTAAAGATCCCAACAGATCTTTCCTTCCACAACTACCAGAGAGGAGAGATCAATTCCAGCACCTGGAAATCCTTTTGAATGGTAGCATGTTTGGGAGGTCTGAGCAACGAGGAAGTTTCCTTGAAGTTTTTGGAGAATTTAAGAAGAAGAAAAATAGCATTATGGTGTCACCCACAACACCAATCTTCACCTCTTCTTATTCCGCGACTCTGTCTGTCCTCCGGAGAATTGAAGCCATGTTGTGTCCTACTCCTCCTCAGCAGCAGCAACCTCAATCTCTGCAAGCCTTGGCACGCAGCCAGTCCTTGTGTCTTCGACAATCTCAGTCTCTCCGGACTTCACAACGCTGCCGCTCTTTAAACTACGATTCAGGTTTTTTTGTTTTGTTTCTCACCACTAAATTTCAATTTAAAGGTCCAAATTAGGTTCTCATACATTGGACTAGCCGCTCAAAATGTAGCAAGAATTGAATTATTTTTCCCTTCTTGTTATTTAGAGGTAGAGATTACTGTTTGGAGTTTGATCTCAACTGTTCGGTGCCCCTGCCTTGAAAGAGAAGGAATAGAAGATTGAAGAAATGCAGAGTGATGAAATGTTCTTCTCTCTTGCAGAAATCGCAGAGCGTGTACTACATAATCGTTAGCCTTAGCTGGATTCACACACAACATATTGAATCTCAGCCACACATCTAGCTATTCTAGGATCACTACACGTGGCTATTTCAGCCTTACATTTTGGAGCCTTACACCTGTAATTCTCAGAAACTAAGTGCATACACAATTATCGTTCTAGCTTCTAGGCAGTGGCGGATCCATGAATTTTTCAGGGGAGGTGCAAATTTTAAAAGGCTAAAAATTTACAAAGGACTCAAGCAAGGCCTTAGGTTCAAGTCCTAACATCCGTGTAGTGTATAAATAAAAATAAAATAAAAAAACTAAAAAAAAAAAAAAAAAAAAAAAATACAACCAAATGCCCTTAGAATTTAACCAATACTAATGTCATTCATAATTAAAACAAATAAAGTTTTACGTCTACAACTAATTGATTATAGTCTATATGGATATCAATTAATATGAACAAAATCCTTGTCATTGACACAATTAGTTTACCAAAATTCTATCAAATATGAACAAAATCCATGTCAATTACATATTTAATCTAACAAAAGTCAATACCAATTAATCTAACCAAAAGCACATGTAAATTGGAGGTCATGAAACAAAAGTACACATGATTAAAAGTTTGGGGTAATTTTTGGTGATTTTTTTGGCACACATATGAGTTTTTAATGAATTTTTTAATTTAGGCCAATTAGAAATAGATATGTGTCGGCTTGCTATTGGACAATTTAAACAAGAATCAAAATCAGAAGCGCTGATGTCTGACGCGGAGTCTTCTTCTTCCTTGAACTGTGCCTTTGCAACTTAACTTCAATATTGTAGAAAAACTTCGAAAATTCATAACTTTGGTTGTGGAGCTCCATTGATGAGCCGTTTTCTCCTACATGCTCGTGAGATCGAGCCCAAAAATATAAGGTAAATATTCAGGGTCTCACAATGCAGCAAACAATACAACGTCTTTGAGGCATTTAGTCGAACAATTGGTAGGCACTAGCAAAGGGGCAAATTCTGGCATCCCCAAGGAAGTTTCCGGCTAGGGGAGGTGCACTGCACCTCCTTGCGCCTCTGTGGATCCGCCAGTGGTTCTAGGCTTAGACTATACTAATCAGTTCATTACTTACAGTTGTACAAAATCCACCTCCTTTTATAGACACAGCTCATGCAAAATAATCAAGGAAAATGAGGATGCTTAATGAGCGGTGATCAATCACTCCAAGACTTGAAGTCAAGTCGTCTGCAGGATTGATATTTATCTTGCTGGCAACATTGTTTCACAGTCAGAGTCTTTTGCATGTGAACCTGTTTGGGGGTGGTCAAAATTCACCCAATTTGCTAAGGAAGAATTCCTAGCGACCGAAGAATTCCTAACGGCTGAAGAATTCCTAGCGGGCGGAGAATTCATAGCGACCGAAGAATTCCTAGCGGCCGTAGAATTCCTAGCGGCTGGAAAATTCCTAGCGGGCGGAGAATTCCTTGCGACCGAAGAATTCCTAGCGGCCAGAGAATTCCTAGCGGTCGAGAATTCTTAGCGGGCCGAGAATTCCTAGCAGGCAAGATTTCCTAGCCGCCGGAAAATTCTTAACGGGCCGAGAATTCCTAACTGCCGGAGAATTCTTAGCGGGCGAGAATTCCTAGCGGCCGAGAATTCCTAGCGGCCGAGGTGCTTTCTCAAAAAGGTGGCCGAGGGTCTTTTCTTCAAAGGCCATGGTGCCTTCTCAAAAATATGGCCGGGCACTTCCCTTTGCAAAAGTAGTTAGGCGTATCCTTGCAAAAGTGGTCGGGCACTTCTAAAAAGTTGGGCTGGGCACTTATTAAATACCTTGGTCGGCCACTCCTCTTGCAAAAAGTTGGGCCAGGGCGGATTTTCTCCTTGCGCACACCCGGCGCCCTCCTCGCAACTCTTGAGCAAGCAAAGTTGGGCCGAGGGAGTTTAAGTTCGGCGGGAGGTATTTCCGCCAAGAGAGTTGAAGTTCGGCGGGAGGTATGTCCGCCGAGTTCCCAATATTCGAATATTTGAGAACTCAAATATAGTCCAACATAGGGGCAAGCCCAACATCCAAATATTTGGAGTTCCCATACCACCAATCTTGGCGGATGGTCGACGGATGGCAAGTCAACTCTAGAATTCTAAAAACTCAAGGGGCACAAGGTTTATTATTCGGGCATATCAGTTGTTTTAGAAATTTAGTTCTTTTGGGTTTTGTGAATTTGGCTTTGGATCATGTATTTTTAAGAACTTTTCATATTAAGAAGGGCAATAATATATTAAATTCACACACACTATACGGATGCTATGACTCAAACCTAAAACCTTTCTTAGAGAGAGCATTTGTTATGAACCACCTTAATAGCATAACAGACTTTTGATTGCAAAGCTTTTCTTGAATTGTAACAAGGCAGAGCACTCATCAACCTAGCCAAGTGTCTGAGGCTGAACAGATAAAATACAGTAAGTAGCAAAATAATGTACATAAATAAACTTTGACCACCGCGATTCCTTTCTCCTGGCAACTATATCATTTCTGATATATTACATAATTAAGGGTGGTGGAGAACTTTAACTCGCTTTTATAGACACATGTGGATGAGTCAATTATTTGGAAATGAGAAAATTACAAAAATTAATAAATGGAGAAGGTAAACAGAATTGCATCTGCTAGACAAAAATTAATCAATTCTACAAGTATTTTATTTCGTGTATATCATTCTAAAGTTATTAAGGCTGAAAAGTCTTCCCTCCACCACTACTTAAAGACTTGGAAGTCAATTCGTCTGCGAGACGTTCATCTTTGTCTCTGCTTAATATGCATGTACCTCACTTCCTTTGAAAAAAAAATCAATGAACTTCCTTTGAAAAAGACTTCCTATTAAGGACGTCTTTTGTCTTTATATAAAACAAGTGATCGCCCTTCTTTTTTTTTTAAATAAGGAAAAAAATTCCATTTAAACAACCAGTGACACCTTTAGGGAAGTTTCTCTCCTAAAAGGTGAGGGAAATTGTGCGCCGACAGTATAGTTGTTGAGTATTTTCTTCTTTCTCCGGGGCCGGAAAAAAAAAAAAAAAAAAAAAAAAAAAAAAAAAAAAAAAAAAAAAAAAAAAAAAAAAAAAAAAAAAAAAAAAAAAAAAAAAAAAAAAAAAAAAAAAAAAAAAAAAAAAAAAAAAAAAAAAAAAAAAAAAAAAAAAAAAAAAAAAAAAAAAAAAAAAAAAAAAAAAAAAAAAAAAAAAAAAAAAAAAAAAAAAAAAAAAAAAAAAAAAAAAAAAAAAAAAAAAAAAAAAAAAAAAAAAAAAAAAAAAAAAAAAAAAAAAAAAAAAAAAAAAAAAAAAAAAAAAAAAAAAAAAAAAAAAAAAAAAAAAAAAAAAAAAAAAAAAAAAAAAAAAAAAAAAAAAAAAAAAAAAAAAAAAAAAAAAAAAAAAAAAAAAAAAAAAAAAAAAATTAGGGTAGAGGGTTTTGATCCTATGAGTTTACTTCTTTATTATAGAGTAGTACGGTTACTACCACTAATCTACTTGATACTGTTCTTATCGCACAACTGTATTTGCAGCACCATGTCATACTCTTGGAAAAGTACAAATGATTCAAACTGATTTCCTTATCAGCTCCGCAAAGCAGACCTCCTAACCCGTGTTGCCACCTTTCAGCTCGTACAATAATGACATAATTAAAATTAAAGATTCACAATAAAGGAGATGAATGGAGAACCCACCCTAAGCACGGACCAAATACGTGGGTAGTAACCATGCCACTGTCTGCCCTGTCCAGGACTCGTTTCCCTGCATGTTCTCTCTTGGGCGGCCCGACCAATAAAAAGATGTTTTTTCTCGAGATCCGAGAGAAGAGACGAGAGAGAAGTTGCTTGTGATTTTCTTACTTTTCTCAGAAGTGATCAGATGAATCCAAATACTATCTCGCATCGTATCATCTTGCCCCCCCTGCCCCCCCCCCCTTCCTATGTTAAATGGTCACCACTCTCTCTTTTTTTTTTCCTTCATTTCATAGCTGACGATCTCTCTCTCTCTCTCTCTCTCTCTCTCTCTATAGCCACTACTTCATTTTATAGTTTGTTTAAGTTTCCATCCCAAAAGCACTTGGGGATTTTACTTGAGTTTGCTTTTCTGTAGAGTTTTTCCCTCATGGTAATATTCAGAGTGTGATGGTTGGAATAAAAAGTAATAAGGAGAAGTTGGAACATGAGGTTTTGACGGGGGAGGAAGAAAACTCAATGAGGAAACTGAAGGATTGGAGAGAGGGAAGAATATAACAGAGATGGGGGCGGTGGGGGGGGACTACCAGTTGAATGATTTTTTTTCCTGTTATTTTCTAATTTTATTATGAAGGGTAAACTTAGAAGTTAGAATCCAACTGTGTAAATAGTTTTAATTTTCTTTTAAATATGACACGTGGCAAAATTGAATATAAGTATCATATGTTGATGTGTTAGTATGTACTACTCTATAATCTCTGCTTTTCTCTAATGCAATTACATCTTGAGGAATGCTAACAACCTTCTCTCTAATCTTCTCCTTTGGACCTTCTCCATTTTTTGCTTAACATGTGTCATTCTTTTTACATTTAAAACAATGTCATTAATATATTTACAAACTAACTTTGTTTTTCAAGTTTACTCTTATTAAATGTATTCAATTTATCCAAACAAATTTTACAACTTTCTTACCATCTTATTAAAAAAAAATTAACGTCAATTTTTTTTTAAAGAAAATTTTTGCTTTTAAAAAAAAAGAGGAAATGTCCTTTTTTTATTTTTTAAAAAAAAAAAAAAAAAAAAAATCTAAACTTAAAAAAAAAATAAAAAAAAAAAAAAAAAAAAAAACATTTCCTCTTTTTTTTAAAAGCAGACATTTTCTTAAATAAATAAAAAATTGTCATTAAAAAATAATACTAATATGGTAAGAAAGTTGTGAATTTTTTTTGGATAAATTGAATACAATTAATAAGGGTAAACTTGGAAAGCAAAAGTTAGCTTTTATAATATATTAATGACATTGTTTTAAGTGTAAGGAGAATGACACATGTCAAGCTAAAAAGGGAGAATATCCAAAAGAGAAGGTTAGAGAGAATGTTACTAGCATTGCCCTTACATCTTTCTGAAGATACAAAAAGATTTTGAAGTTTTAATTTTGATTGCCTTTTAGTTTCTCAACAACCAAACAAAGCTTTGAGGATTTAATTTGTGTGGTACGTAAAAGGAAGGCGAACTAATTTGTGCAGATGGTTGTTCATACTGATTCTGAAACTTGAATGTAAAGCACTAATTGTTTGATTGACAAAGGTTTTGAAATTTTTTTATTACACATATGGGTTTTATTTGTTTATGTTACATTGGTGCCTCTCTTGGAAGCTCCAATCAATACAATTGGAGCATCTTTTGGCAGTTGGTCATGTTCAAATATCTGGGTTTTGTAGGCCTAGGTTTCTTCTACTGCTATGTTGTCCAAACAAATGTTGTTTGGAAATTAAATTTTGGACGCTCAAGCATTTCCCAAATCAGTGAAATACTTGTAAAGTTGCAACTGCATATTCATTATAGATATTCTCATTCCTAATATAAATTATTCTATTATTCAATATCGATTCTTTTTATCTCTACTTTTATTAATATGATTAGCTTTTCTGTTAATACGATTAGTTTTCAGATTTCTATTAACATGGCTCACATTACTTCCACCATACTTTATAATCACAATGCCCTAATCACTTATATTATCATCAAGTAATTAATTAAATTCATTTGTAGATGGGGAATGCTTTGCTCATCTTGTCTCTTTCTTTCTTTGTAAATCTTTTCAAGAAGCAGATTTATAGAAAAAGTTCAAATTTTTATTTGATAATTTTATCCTCTGGTTGCTTGCTTATAAATTTGTGAAATTTGTGAACAAAAAACGTCTTTTGAACACTTAGCATAATTGTTATGTTTTGTCACATAATAAATATTGATGTTGTGAATGGTATAGTGCAATATAATTTATTTGTGGCAATTAAAAATTGGTGTGCCTACAATATTTCTAGGGTTTTAATTTTGTATAGAACATCTCCACCCCACCCAATGTAACCACGTGCAAGAGTTGAATGTGTAATTTTTTTTATTTAAAGAATTGGCAATGAGCACGGTTTTCAAATTGTATTTATATTTTTTTTATAAGAAATATATACCCTATTGAGCATGATTTTAAAACTGTGCTCAGCTCACAATTGTTAAATCAGTCTATCTAACACTTTAGTTATTTGTCAAAATAAAAGCACAAATGCTTCATTCGTGCTCTAATACTTGTCACGAAGCAACACATTTGTGCTATATAATCAATGGAAGCTGCTATAGAGGAGACCGACCAAAGTGGCTGCACCATGAAAATCTTCATAGAGTACGATTATCAGTGTTTTTTGAAAGAAAGAGCACAAATAAAATTCGTGCTTTTAGCCTAATTTTTTTAGTAGTGTACAGATAGAAGGAGAAGAAAAATGTCGAAAATAATGCCCAAAAAATATGAGGAGTAGAGAACAATAAAAATAATGAAAAAATTTATTTTGGATATAAACATGGCATTGGTAGGAAAGGAAGAATGAGGAGCAGAAAACTGTCGAAAATAATGCCCAAAAAATATGAGGAGCAGAGAACAATAAAAACAATAAAAAATAATGACAAAATTTATTTTGGATATAAACATGGCATTGGTAGGAAAGGAAGAATGAGGAGCAGAAAGCTGTCGAAAATGACGACAAAATTTATTTGATCAATATCCTCATTTGATCAATTTGATCAAATGAGACAAAAGGAAAATTCATTTGATCAATTTCTCATTAAAGATTGGTGCCTATTCATAATTTGATACACATTTATACATAAATTTGACACAACATTTAACGTGTTGGATGAAAATACACTTCTTTAAAAGGTTTAAATTATGCCCAAGAGTTCATTTTTGCTAATCACCTATAAGTCAAGTGTGGCGCCACTTCATTCTGATTATGCCACGTGTTTTATAAACTAACCACTGGTTTTAGGCAAAGTTAAAAAGTAGCCGTTTCCTTATCACTAAAATAATGTGGTATACCTATATTGTAAAGGGTAATGCTAGGGAGACCATTTATTTGTACCATATTTGTGTACCATCTGATGTGGCTCTTGAGTTGGCCATGCCCCATTATTAAATGAGTTTTTTACATTTTTAGTCTGTTATTATTTTTTGGATTAACTACAGTAAAACCCCCAAACTATAAGGGTCATTACAAACTCATACCCAACGTTTATTGACACGTTTGACCGGTACATAAATTTCACAGAACCTTTCACAATACACCCTCCGTTAGTCAAACTGTTAATAAATCTGTTAAATTTTGACTTGACAAATGTGGATCCCATTTTTTTGCTCACGTGGCCTATATGTGGACCAAAAAATTATTTTTTTTAAAATAATTTAAATTTTTAAAAAACAAATATATTAAAACAAAACATAATTTTCTATAAGTTATAGGGGCATTAATTGCTCACGTGGCCTTTAATTTTCTAGATATAAAAAAAATAGGGAGCGAATCGAAAGTACGACTACAAGTTAGGGGCATTTCACCAATTCACCCTTGTAGAAATGAAAGCTGGAAATTATGCTTGTATTTGGTGTATGCTAAGTTTTGTAAATGTATCACTATTTCCTTATCTTAAGTTGGCACGCAAGAAAATATGAATTCCCGCTTTATGGAAATTGTGAAATGATGCCTTTGTTGGCGGAAATTAAACTCGAAAATCTCATGCCTTAATTTCCACGATTTTTTCCATGCGTTATTTAATAATTTCTGTGTTTAAGTTGTCAAACAAGGGAATTATCAATTTCTCCACTTAAATTCCCGACTTAACCAAATTCCAAGTTATTTTCCTTCATCCAAACGGAGGTTAAAAGGGGAAATTGAATAGATTTTGATTTTGATTTTGATTTTGATTACTATATGCAAATTGAACATTATAATGAATGAATAAATAAAAAATAGTATTGATCACCATTATTTTCATACTCTGAAATGATAATTATTTATTTTCATAAAAACATACATGCATTGCATGCACTGCATAAATAATGTGACAACTGTGTCTATAGTACACGTGAGATACATCTATTATACCAACACATTACAGGTAAGTTTTTTTTTTACAAATTTATAAATAAACCCAATCTTAGACATGTATTTATAAAAAAACCCAAGCACTATTTAAACATATAAATACACCCAAAATTAACCTCAAAATCAATAATTGTATATTTTTTGGGTGTGTTTATAAATGAGTTTTGAGTGTGTGTAATGATGGGTTTGGGTGTGTTTATAAAGTGTTTTGGGTGTTGGATTTTTTTATAATTTCAGCCCCCATTTGGTGTGTTTTTTTTTTTCCCTTAAATTGAACATTCCAAAAAAAAACAAATAAAAATAACAAAAGCAATTTTGTTTCAACAAACGCTACCCATGTATTGTCGAAGTAAATAGAGATGATTTTCCAGTGGGGAAAAAAAAAGATGAATTATAGCCAACAACAATGAAACATGAAATGAAATATCCTCATCATAATCTCCAGACAAGAACTACTAACTAACAAACAAAATTGAATTCAAATTCCTCCACAGTGAATGAACCTAGAGGAGATCTTCATCCTCATGAATAACCCACATGGAATTTGAAGGGACACAACTAACAATCTAATTACATAGAAACAAGCATATGGACATATAACTCACATGACCTACAAAAAAAATTGACATGAACTGATCTTCATTTATGTATCAGTTTAGTTGTGAACATGCCTGATGGCTGGCACTGGCACTCCAAAGATGCAAGGTGACCCTCTTAACAAACTATTGAAGTTGAAGCATTTCCCTGGTGATCCCCCAATCCCACTAATTTCTTGATCCTCAACCACATGATCGTCGTCGTCGTCATCATGATCATCAAAATTTGGTCCTGATCATCACACTCATTCTCAATTCCATTCCCATTCTCATTTCCCATCTTTGTTACCCTCATCACAAACAAATGGTGGAATCAAAATCTCATCATCAAGTGGCACAAGCTGCAAAGTAAGCCTTCCATTGGACCTATGAGCCCTAAAGTACTCATGATGCCTAACCTTCTCCTCAGTGAGAATCAGCCTCCCATCACTAGTGTAATGCCTCTTCAACACCCAAGGCATATGAGCAGGTAAATTCTCAGTGCGAGCCAGCCAGGGTATAGGAGGAGGAAACTCTTTATTCTTCATAGCCCATTTTTGCTCTCTCTTGCCCCTTAATTTCTGACTAAAATTACATCCCTGCCCATCAGCACAATTGGTCACATTTGGTACATCACTATCCTTGAGCACATCAACAGAGCTCTCCATTCCAATGTAGTCACCAAACAATACAGAAGAAGAAGTTGGGGAGAGAAAATCAGAGAGCATCATGGAACAACTTTTGTGAGATGTGTTTTTTACGGGGTCAGGAGTTAAGGCCTTGAGACCCAATTCTAGAGGAGTTTGGTTTTGGCATGGGTGAGGCTCACTGGGGATCTGCATACAAGGCTACAGTGTGAGAATGCTCTCTGGTTTGTGTTTACATGATTGTTTGGAATTTACAGAGTTGAGTGTCTTGGCTAGAGAGGAAGATAAGCGGGGCCAGGTAACATCTGATAAACATTGCTGTGCTGTACCGGGGACTTTGCCTGGAAATTTTGAAAACAAAAAAACTATTTTTTTTTTCTTCATAAGAATAAGAAACCAAAATAATTATGTGTTATTGTCAACATATATAATTGTTAAGCATATAAATGTTTTGGAATTGATAATAGGTCAAATAAGGTAAAACTAGGTTGTCAAGATAATGTTAAAATTGTACTGTTAATCTAAACGGCACATTAAAGTTTATTTTAACATTCAATGTATAGCACGGTAGATTGTTAATGTAGATTGCACATTTAAATTTATTTGAACATTTTTTATGTGGCAATATAACACATCGGATTGTTCTGTAATAAAGTCTTAGCTTTCACTCATGGTTTGGTAGATTGCACCACATGTTATTTTCAAATTTCAAGTAATGTATATATGCATGTGTGTATATTCATGTTGTGACTTGAACGCAACCCCACAAAATTGAATCTTGTGCACCGTTGAGGTCAGGGGCGGTCTTACCCTAAGGGCAGGGTAGGCAGCCACCTACTTCATTTTTTGCCAAACCAAAAATTACCAAATATCCAATACAATTAAATTTCTTCTGCCTACTCAAACCCAACCTACCAAGGGCGATCCTACCCTAAGGACAGGGTAGGCAACCGCTTACTCCATTTTTTGCCAAATCAAAAATTACCCAATATGCAATACAATTAAATTTCTTCTGCCTACTCAAACCCAACCTACAAAGGGCAATCCTACCCTAAGGACAGGATAGGCAGCCGCCTACTTCATTTTTTGCCACACCAAAAATTACCCAATACAATCAAATTTCTTCTGCCTACTCAAACCCAACCCACTCAAATTTTTCCCTTTAACAAAAACAATAGCCCAACCCACTCAAACTTTCTCCTTTGACAAAAACAATAAAAAGCAATATAAGCATGTGAAAGTTGTATGAAGATTTTTTTCAATGTTGACTAACATTGTGAATTTTGTTAGTACTTTTGCTAAGCCCTGTAATGAGTTAAATTTAATTCGAAAAGCTGAACTCAAAAAGTTGTTGGATTCTGGGGAGCTTGAGACAAGTAGAGGCTCATTATACCCCATGATTAAGTGTATCTTTTTATTTTTATGAATAAAATTCACTCGTACCGTCGAGTTTTAAGGTAACTTTCGCCTACTTGACTTTTAAATACTGGATCTGCCACTGGTTGAAGTGATTGAAGTACTTAGTATTATTTTCAGTTTAATACCCTAGTGATGGAAAACATATGACAGCAGTGACCGTGGAACAGCTTGATGGGTAGAAGTTCATAAACAATGAAGGATACTACTTGCCTCCTTATTAGTAAGGAGATACTTTTCTTTCTTCGAATCAAATTTAAAATAAAAAAAAAAAATAATTATCAAAAAAAAAAAAAAAAAAAAAAAAAAAAAAAAACACACACACACACACACACAAAACCTCATATACACATGTCACACTAATATTGGCAGGAATGTTGGAGCTCCTACTTACCTGGTAAAGAGGAAAAGTATTTTCCAACAATGAAATCCAACATTTGTAGATTTGGACTTGAGCTCCAATTTGGGCCCATGACCCGCCGTTTCAAAAAGAATGAACAAGCATCTAGATTCAAGAACATAAAATGAACTCCACCAGCATTTTAAAGTCGAAGAGAAAATATGAAAAATTCTCAATAAATTTGTTAATAATATGAATAAGCTTAAGATTACAACTTCATAAGGTTGTTTTAATGGTAAACTCAAAACTCTAACAATTATAGGAAATAATAAAATAACGAGAAATATTATAATCTTAAACTAAATAAAAAGAAATAATTATATTAGGAAAATAACATTCTAAAAAAATGTTTATTCTCTAATTTGAAAAGGAAAAAAAAAAAGAGAAAAAAAAATCTAAATTTTGCCAAAAAGAAGGTCTTTCTTCTCTTCTTAGCGCTATGATCACTTTAAGCGTGGTTTCCACCTTTGGTCTCTGTTTTACTCAATTTGAATAGTCTCTTTTTGGTATATTTTCTCCACAAGATTTGAACCCGCCTCACAAAAAATCTTGTATTACATCAGACCTCTTTACTTATAAACAACTTGACCTAGACTCGTTTTGAATCAATCTTGATCATAAGTAGACAAGAAGTTTGAGATGTAAATAGATCGGCAACTTGTTAAGTCTCAACTTTTTGAACATCTATGGTATAAAAATAAAATAAAAAGGGTTTTATTAGCTTTGGTCCTTTATGTTTTTTTTTCCTCTAAAGGATGACAGTATAAGGGTGTCCCACAAATAAACTTACTTATTGGATCCCACAGATGAACTTTTGTATATATTAGTCTCCTCTCACAACTAAAGGAACGGAGTACCAGTAAGCATGGTTGAATGCCCAGTTGTCTTTATTTCTCAGTTGCAGGAGTCTTTATGTATATTTATAGGAAATATTGTGTTCATCTATTTATTTGATCATATATATTTAGATGGTTGTGTCGTCTCATTTGGCTGATTTTTTCCAATATGAATATTGTCACATTTGTCTCATATAAGGCACATTCCTTATTGTATTTCAATGATATGAAACGTCTATCTTTTAGGTATCCCTTCAAAGATCGTCGCAAAAAATCACTTGAATCCAAAACTATTTGACCGCTCAATTAATTGTAGTCATTTTAGTGTTCTCTTGAAGCACAATGGTCGTCTATTTTGATGGTCATAACTAAATGAATTTATGGTTTTCAAGTGGTGTAATTTGTTGCAACGATAATTAATGAATAAATATTTAAAAAATAGACCGTTCAAATCATTGAAATAAAATTTATAGTGGACCCCACAATATTTTCCTCAAATAAATTAAGGAAAATTTGCGCAAACACCACCTGAACTATTAGGGGGTGTGTGCATGTACCACCTAATAAAAAAAATTTACAATTTCCCACCTAGACTCTACATTTAGTGCTAATGTCCTCCATCCAAATCTATTAAAAAATTTGTTAACTCAAGGGCAATTTCGTCAGTTCATTATAATTAAAAAGGCAAAAATATTAAAATTTCTAAATAATTAAATAAATAATTCATCATCATCCCTTAGGCCTTATCCAACCCATGAAGGGCTAAACCCAAATTTTCCCCCTCCAAAAAGTAACTATTTGGGATTTTCCCTAACTCAAATTATTTTTTCTCCCAACCCTCTGGACTCAAATTTTAAGTCCGCAACTTTATTAAATTGTTTAAGAATGATTTCAGTCTAATTTTTGTTTATGGATAACTTTTCTTCATTCAATCTTTTTAAACAACTTCATAATTAAAAAATTTCAACAATTTGACTTAAAAATATTGAAATTCCATAAATATAATTTTATTCCAAAAGAAAACACACATCATAATTCTATAAAAAAACACACAATACTTCAAATTCACTATACGTGAAACCCAACATGAATAAACTAATAACCACCATCGTGGGGGCTTGGATAATAGTCCGCTGAGTTTTCTTCAGGATTAACGGTAGATTGTTGACCATGTGCATGTTCTTGCATAATTTCATTTTGCTTATCCCCCCCAATACTTTTCTTTCTTGGAGTAAATTTGGACACGTCCGTGGACATTATTTTTTGTTCTTGGGCTTCCTTATCTTGTTGCTTCTGATAAGCATAGCATCAGCTTAATCTTGGACAAACTTGTCCAATATGTTGAGCTTTCATCTCATACCCTCCTTGAAAGCAATACATCGCTCAACCAATGATTCCAAGTACATATCCCCTGTTTGTTGAGAAGGGTCAACCATCTTCCCTTTTCTTTTTTTTGCAGCCCTTTGTTTATCTCTCCCCTCATGCCTTGGACTAGGCATGGTGACATCTTCTATGTCATTATCCAAATTCACCATACGTGCACTAGTTCCAGAAGAATGTTGTGTGGAAAGCTCATTTATATCGTTCCACTTTGGGCAATCTTTTAAGATTTCCCAAACATGGTACAACTTGAAAGGCTTATTTAGAGGCTTATTATCATTAAGAAAGATAATTTTCGCATATACGTCCTACGCATGAAAAAATAAATTTAAGTTTGGAGTTGAATAAAATTACAAATTTAAATTTAAAGCTTTAATAAAAATGGTTACTTACCACATCATGTAGATTTGAGCCACTTTGTGGGTTAATATTGGCCTTAGTCAAGCATGTCTTTCAAAGAGAACACTGTTGGTTGATAGTCTTGAACAGAGAAGCAATGGCTTGATATGTTCGTCGCTCGGGTCCATTAATGCTCGGATCATTTTCCAGAAACTTTTGATATACACACTTCCAAAATGTGTTGCTTGCTTGATTGGTGTAAATAGCCCCGTCTTCCTAACAGAAACCCACCCTTGCATAATGCTTCATCTTCTTCCGGCCTCCAATTCACACCTCTTGAGATTTTGTGGACATCTTCAACAAGAATGAAAGGAGATTGATGAGATTGACAAAGGAAAAAGAAATTGAGAATAGATAAAATATTTTTGGTATATTATTTGAGAAATGGATAGGTATTTATAGAATTTGGAGTGAGTTTTGGGGTTGGATCTGATCTATATTAATTTAAAATATTATTTTGACTGTTGGATTTAAATTTCAGCCATTTGATCTTTCTTTTTTTTTTGCCATTAAAATAGCTTATATTAAATCTAGATCGTTAATTTAAGTTACATTTAGAATACCCAAAAAAAAAATTGAACTTCACAGCAGCATAACATGTGGCATGACAAGCTGCCAAAAAGCAGCAGCACAACAGGAGCTAGGCCCCACGTCAGATTCTTTGCACATGAGGGCTGCTTTAGATGAAAGTGGGCTCCACGAATAGTTTTGGATCTAGGCAATACTTGGACTGCTATTTGGGTTCAAGTTTGACTTTTCCCAAATTTTGGCTCCTTCATTTTCTTAAGTTGGGGGTGATGTTGGGCTATAATTTGGGATATTTTGGGTTTAGCCTCATGTTGGAGATGGCCCTACCTTTCCCTTCTCCTTCCCTTGCTCAAGGTCTAAATAAATCTAACTGGCAAAGGTTGTTAGAAAAAGGTGCACAAGACTCCAAATCAAGATTCAAATACAGCAGAGGATGAAAAGACCTATAAAACAAAGCCTAGGAGCTTAAACTGGACCAAGTCAGAGACCAATGGGTGCACGAACGTTGTGCTTTTGTCCTAGTTTAAATTAAAACCTATCGTGTGGTATTTAAGGTGTGCCTATTATAACAATTCACGTAAAAGAATTATTGAGCTATATATGTATATCCCTTTTGCGGTCAGGGTTGGGCACCCGGTTTGTTGAATAACATACGTGAGTCTACCGTAGAAGCACAAAAAAGGAAAAACCCAGAATCTGAGCTCTGTGAAGTAACAAACAGTAACTTTAAAATAGTTATCAAAACACCATGCATTAGGTCACTACTAAGATAACCTCACACATAGTACAAGCTAAGTATCCGCAAACTTAGTAACAAAATCATCATAGAAAATAGAAAGCAAAGCCTTGAAATGTAGAGGCTACAGCCGCTCACTGACCACCAGGTAGCGTCTTGATAATATCCGAGTCACCTGAACAGTAACAAATGACATGTCAGCCAAATCAAATTTTCATATCAATTAAAACCTAAACAGATCTCTTAAAATCATAATAGAACTACAGAATACCTGGATCAACAATGCTAAGGCACGATACCCGGAAATACTTTCCACAAGCTGTACCCAGATCAACATTGTCTGAAAACAGAAGAAATGGTCAGCCAAATGAAACGGAAAAAGTCTAGTAAACAAAATTATTTCCTTTGTTGACCGATATTATCAAAAGAAAAGCATTCTGCAGCACGCATACATATATCTTTACTATGTTATGCAAGGGAGCAGAAAGACAAAATCCTAAATAAAAGCTCAGAAAATGGCTTCCCCTTCCATTTGTATTGGAGGACAGAAAGGAGTTTCATGCACGTACAAACATTGAACATTATGAGAGGAGTGCAACCAGCAAGCAGCTCATCCAGGCAACGCAACAAATTACGACTACATGAAACCAATATCTTAGGGGACAATAGCATATGTTTCTAAGTCACGTCAACACATTGAACTAAGAACAAGAAACGTGCGGATATGTTTAGTGACACTATGTCTACTAACTCCAAATAGACAAGGTGAAAGGAAGACAAGACTGATATATAAGCATCATTTCCCATGAAAATCCACCAGCCAAGAAGATCACCTGGCAAAGAGGCTTAACATTACAAAGTATGTTAGTGAACAATCAAGAACTAAGACCAAATGATGGTTTAACCACCACGCTGAGACAAGTTCCCACACCTAACAGCCAATAAATATCACATTAATTTACACTTTCTAAACACCAGCCATCACAGTTTCTATGAGATTTTGAAACCAGAACCATCTGGATTTGTAATCAAGAGGCAACAAGCAGCCAAGTGAGATTCAAGAACAAGAATCATATTCCATGTTCTACTCCTTTTTCATATTCCATGTTGATCCTCAAATTCAACAATCACTCAGACAAGTTAATTCTTCAACTAAAGAATCTCTTAGAGTGCGTTACTCGGTGGTTGGAAGAACTAATTGGAAAATTTATCAAAGGCCGCTGCACAAAACATGCAGGCATTGGATATAAATAAAAGGTTGATATGCATTTCAAGCTTGTCCAAGGGTCCACCCTTATGTTCCACCATTAATCCAACACCTATTTACATTCCTTTTATTTACCAAACACTTCCTAACATCAATTGATGTTTCTTTGACATTTACTAGTAGAGAAACTACCATTTCGGTGAGCCGAACACAACCCATCAAATATTGCAACAAATTGTTTTTTGTTCTTATCAATGTTAGTTAAAGAAAAAGGCAAACTATACAACAAAGACCCTATACAACATCCTACAAACTGATAATAACAAAAGCAGTTCAAAGTTTTATGTTCTAAATACATAACAAAACTGATGCAAACCCAAATGTTATGGCTGCAGAGCACTTACTTCCATTGTAGTGGTGAACCCCAACCTTGGCAAGCATAGCATAGTATTCGATTTCGGACTTTCGCAGAGGTGGGCAATTGTTGGAAATTATAATCAGCTTCCCTGCATTTTGTTCCACAACAAAAACAAATCCCAATTACAAAACTTGAAATTAACCCAATAAAAATAAACCAGATCACAGTAAAAGGGAAATAATAGACAGATTGGAAATTGAAAGAGATATGAAAGCTTGCCTTTGGAGTTACGAAGAGAGTCAATGACGGTTTTGTAACCCAAGGTGTATTTTCCGCTCTTCATGACCAGAGCGAGCCTGGTGTTGATGCTTTCATGGGTCTTCTTGGTCTTCTTCACGGCCACCATTTTTGAAAATTTTCAGATTCTTCGCTTTTGGTGCCCAAACGCTCGCTCTCCTCGGCGGCCGAACTCGAAAGAGTTGAAGAAGTAGAAGAGCAGTAGAGTTTGCTAGGGTTTTAGTATTGGTGCCAATGAGAGATGGTCTTACACGTGCAACTCACGTGGGTGTTTTTTTTGTTTCTTTTTCTTTTGGAAACGGGCCTGAAACGAAAGCTTATGTTGTCTACAAAGTGGATAAGCCCACTAGAAGCAAGTCTTAATTATTCATTTGCCCTTTAAACACAATTGAAGTCTCAATTTGCTTTACTTCCGTCTACAAATTTGTAGGTAATTTCTACCATTAGATTTTTGAGAAGATCAATTCCATTAATATTTTAACAACATTACAGAAGAACATGTTCTTCATGCATGAGTGTGGCCTCATTAAAGCCTTCTCAGAAATCCTGAGCAACGAAAGAGTCTAGACAAAACCACAATAACAGAGCAGACACCTCTAAAACAAATCTACACCACCCACGACACACAAATTAAGAAAACCCATTGAAAAAGCACACCAACGCCTCTCAGATTCTGCCAATGTAAACATAGTCCTTTATACATTGCAAGATTTGTTCAGTTTGCTCTGAATCAAAAACAAAGGAACACTGGCACGAACAGCCACACAAAAGAAAAAAGAACTACCTCGAGGCCCAACTTGGCTTCTTATCTTCAAGAAGCAAACTTCAGGTGACAGAACCTTCTTGGGATGCCAAGCCCACGAACGCTCCAACCACACACTAACTGTGAGTCAGTGGAGACCCCTCGAGTCCAGTCTCCTCCGCCTTATCAGTTATTGTGACATCACCAACCCCTTAGACAGAAGGACCTACCTCAAAAACTTGGGTGCCATCAAAAGCCCCTATGCCAGCACCATCCCTTACACTCCAAAAACTATGCGACACAATTTCTTGGACAAAGACATCATCCTTGCCCCGCCTTAGTTCTGAAAAAGTTTTCACAAACATATCCCAATTAGCCTCTTGGCTAGACAAAGCCCTAGCCACAAGGCTATAATCCAGCAAGACAATTAAAGGCTGCAAAATTGCTTATCAACACCCCCACTCCTTCACAATAAGAGAGAAACAGTCGGGTCCTAAACGATTGGTCAAAGTCATCAACCTCTATACTCCAAACAGAGATCCAAATAATAAGAAAACGAGCAGCCCTATTTTTGACACCAAAAGAGTGTTGAAATATAAGTGGTGAGCTGATAAGAATGTAATTAGGCCTCTAAGCTAAATGGTGTATTCACTTAGTCTCTAAATTAGACAAGTGTTAGGCATTAGATATGTTAAGTGGTTATAGCCACGTGTAAAAATCCTAGAGAGCAGTTTTGGATGTAAGGCTGTGATTCTCAGTGATGTAAGAGAATCCAGCTATTCTTTCTAACAGCCTTTTAGCTCACACAGAGCTGGCTTTATTTTGACAGAACAGTGCAATAGAAAAATACACACGAATTGATTCATTCTCAGCTCTCTCTTATCTCTGCATTCTTTCTTCTCTCTCAACCTATTCAAAACTCTAACATGGCCTCAGAGCCAGGTTGGGTCTCTTGATCTGGGCGTAATATGTGGGTCACTGAGCTCAATCGAAGCTCAGCTAAACATCTGAGAAGAGGAATTGTTTGATTCGGACCAAAATATGGCTGGATCTGGAAGCTCAGAAGTTCGAACTCCGATTTTCTCCGGTGAGAACTACGAGTTCTGGAGGATTAAGATGGTGACGATCTTCAAATCTCTTGGGCTATGGAATCTGGTAGAAAGGGGATTCCAACCCCTGATTCGAAGAAGAAGACGAAGAAGCTTGAAGAATCATTGGAGGAAGAAGAAGCTGATGCAGAGATGATTGCTGTGCTCATGAAGGACGCAAAGGCTCTGGGCATCATTCAGAATGCAGTTTCTGACCAGATCTTTCCTCAAATTGCAAACGCTGACTCAGCTAAAATGGCATGGAATCTGCTCTACAGTGAGTATCATGGTGGTGATCAGGTCAGATCTGTAAAACTTCAGAACTTTAGAAGAGAATTTGAGTATATGAGAATGCGTGAAGGTGAACAATTAACTGCATATCTTATTCGGCTGAATGAGTTGATAAATCAAATGAAAACATTTGGAGAAGTGTTATCAAACGAGAGGCTGGTTCAAAAGGTATTAATCAGTCTTAGTACAGTCTATGATCCAATCTGTTTCGTGATTGAAAATACAAAGAGTTTGGAGACTATTGAATTGCAGGAGGTTATTGCAATATTGAAGAGTCAAGAGCAGCGGTTTGATATGCATAATGTGGATATAGCTGAGAAGGCATTTGGTTCTGTCTCAGTTGAAACAAAAGGGCAGAATAAGAATGGTTCTCAAACTGGTTCTGCTAAGTCACAGAAAAATTGGAAGTCGAATAACAAACCATGGGAGTCTAGGCAGAAGCCACAGCAAGCTGGTGCTGCACAGACCTCAAATGGATCACAATATGTGCATCAAGATGGAGTGAAGCCTCAATGCAAAGTTTGCTCGAAATTCCATTTTGGGGAATGTAGATATAAGGGCCAATCTAAGTGCTATAAGTGTGATAGATTTGGACATTGGGCTAGAGATTGTACTGCAAACAAAGGAGTGCAGAAAGCAAACAATGCAAGTCAAGTAGAAGTAAGAGGAAATCTGTTTTTTGCTAATTGTGCAATTTCAGAGAAGAGTGCAAATGGAGAATGGTATGTAGACAGTGGCTGCAGTAATCATATGACTGGGAACAAGGAGTTGTTAATTGACATAAATCCAAGTGTCACAGGCAAGGTACAAATGCCAACAGGGGAGCTTGTAAGCATAGCTGGCATGGGCACTTTAGTGCTTGACACAAACTCTGGTACAAAGTTTATCAAGGAGGTCATGTATCTGCCTGGTTTGAGAGAGAACTTGTTAAGTGTGGGTCAAATGGATGAACATGGTTACCATTTGGTGTTTGGAAGCAATATGTGCAGTATTTTTGATGATGCTTCATTGGAAAACCTTATTATGAAGGTGGAAATGAGAAAGAATAAATGTTATCCATTGTCTTTGTCTTCAAATACCTATGTTGCATTAAGAGCTGGTGTGTCTCACTTTACCTGGATTTGGCACAAGAGAATGGGGCATTTACATTTAAAAGGGCTGAACCAGCTCAAGGAAAAGGAGATGGTGCATGGTCTGCCACATCTGGAAGTTGTAGATACAGTCTGTGAAGGCTGTCAGTTTGGGAAACAACATAGAGAATGGTTTCCTAAGAACCAAGCATGGAGGGCAAGTACACCCCTTGAGCTAATACACATGGACTTGTGTGGACCAATGCAAACTGAGTCCCTGGCAGGTAATAAATATTTTATGCTGCTCATAAACGATTTTACAAGGATGACTTGGGTATACTTCTTGAGATACAAGTCAGATGCACTAAATTGTTTTCGAAAATTCAAGTCTATGGTAGAGTTGCAGAGTAGTTACAAAGTGAAATGTGTTCGAAGTGATAGAGGGGGTGAGTTCACATCTAGTGAATTCAATAAACCGTGTGAAGATGGAGGAATTCAAAGACAGCTCACCATGGCTGACACACACCAGCAGAATGGAGTGGTAGAAAGGAAGAATAGAACAGTGGTGGAGATGGCTAAGGCTATGCTTCATGAGAAGGGGCTGCCTTATTACTTATGGGCAGAAGCTGTACACACTGCAGTGTACATTCTGAACAGGTGTCCAACCAAGGCTCTTAGAGACAAGACTCCTTTTGAAGCGTATAGCACAAGAAAACTAGGTGTTGCTCATTTGAAGGTATTTGGCAGTGTGTGTTTTGTGCATAAACCAGAAGAAAGTAGACAGAAGTTGGATGCCAAAAGCACAAGGGGAGTGTTTGTTGGATATGCAACATGTGAGAAGGGTTATAGAGTGTTTGACCCTGCCACTAGAAAACTTATATTGTCAAGAGATATTGTTTTTTATGAATGAGCAACCTGGAATTGGAAGGAAGCAACTGAAAATTTTGTGATAATGGTGAATGAAGAAGTGCAGCCTAGGAATACTCAAGTGGAAGTGTTTGAGACACTTGCAGGAAATAGAAATTCTGGTTTCAGACTTTTAGACTTAGTTTCTTATGGAGGATCAAGCAAGGCAAGCAGCAAATTGGAAGGCACTCAGAACTTTGATCACACTCCTTTGAAATGGAGGAAGTTGGATGACATTTTGGCACAATGCAATCTGTGCACAATGGAGCTTGAGAAGTTTGAAGAAGTTGTGAAGGATGAGTCATGGATGAAGGCAATGAAAGATGAGTTGAACATGATAGAAAAGAATGATACATGGGAGCTTGTTGACAGACCTATGGATAAACCAGTGATTGGGGTTAAATGGGTGTTTAAAACTAAGCTAAATCTGGACGGTTCAGTACAGAAGAATAAGGCAAGATTGGTGGCTAAAGGATACTCACAAAAACCAGGGGTGGACTACAATGAAACATTCGCACCAGTGGCTAGATTAGACACAATCCGGACTCTAATTGCACTTGCAGCTCAGAAAGGTTGGCAGCTGTATCAATTAGATGTCAAGTCAGCCTTTCTAAATGGTGTCTTAGAGGAAGAAGTGTATGTCGATCAGCCGGAGGGATTTGTGATGAAGGGGAGTGAAAGCAAGGTTTACAAGCTGCACAAAGCTCTCTATGGCTTGAAACAGGCGCCAAGAGCTTGGTATAGTGAAATTGATGGTTATTTTGCTGAGTGTGGTTTCACAAAGAGCCAAAGTGAAGCTACTCTTTATGTCAAAGCAAGATGTGAAGCAAGCATATTGATAGTATCCATTTATGTAGATGATATTGTCTACACTGGAAATGATCAAGAGATGTTAGAAGACTTCAAGAAGGACATGAAGGAGAAATATGAAATGACTGATCTGGGGCTCTTGCATCACTTCTTGGGAATGGTAGTCATTCAAACACCAACAAGCATATTCATTCATCAGAAGAAATATGCAACAACTCTGTTAAACAGATTTGGTTTGAGTGAGTGTAAACCGGTGTCTATTCCACTAGTTACCTCGGAGAAACTAAGTAAGGATGATGGGAGTGGTTTGGCAAGTGAAGAGCAATATAGAAGGATTGTTGGGAGTTTGCTGTATCTCACAGCTACTAGACCCGACATTATGTTTGCAGCTAGTTTGCTTGCAAGGTTTATGCATTGTCCCACTAGCAAACACCTTGGAACAGCAAAACATGTCCTTAGATATGTAAAAGGAACCTTGGATTATGGTCTGGAGTATGTGAAAGGAAAAGGGGCAGTTCTAATTGGCTATTGTGACAGCGATTGGAGTGGCTCAGTGGATGATAGCAAGAGCACATCTGGATATGCTTTTTCTTTTGGGAGTGGAGTGTTTGCTTGGGCCTCAGTCAAGAAAAATTGTGTTGCACTCTCTACTACATAAGCTGAATACATCAGTGCCTTTAAAGCAACAACACAAGCTATTTGGTTGAGATTTGTCCTAGAAGACTTTGGAGAACTTCAAACAAAAGCTACACCTCTCCACTGTGACAACATTTCAGCTATTGCCATTACAAGGAATCCTGTTTTCCATCAGAAAACCAAGCATATTGATCGGAGGTATCATTTTATTAAAGATGCTTTGCAAGAAGGAACTGTGGATCTGATTTATTGTCCCACAAATGAGAAATTGGCAAATATCTTTACAAAGGCTTTGGCTAAGGATCGTTTCTGCTATCTCAGAGAGAAGCTTGGTGTGAAATCAGCTCACAACTTAAAGGGGAGTGTTGAAATATAAGTGGTAAGTTGATAAGAATGTAATTAGGCCTCTAAGCTAAATGGTGTATTCACTTAGTCTCTAAATTAGACAAGTGTTAGGCATTAGACATGTTAAGTGGTTATAGCCACGTGTAAAAATCCTAGAGAGCAGTTTTGGATGTAAGGCTGTGATTCTCAGTGATGTAAGAGAATCCAGCTATTCTTTCTAACAGCCTTTTAGCTCACACAGAGCTGGCTTTATTTTGACAGAATAGTGCAATAGAAAAATACACACGAATTGATTCATTCTCAGCTCTCTCTTATCTCTGCATTCTTTCTTCTCTCTCAACCTATTCAAAACTCTAACAAAGAGCCCACCCGTTAAAGCATCGCAGAGAGAGGCAATGATGCTTGAACGTTGATCGGACAAGGCCACGCGAGACCTCTGTTCCACTAGGAAGACAACTGCAAGACACCCTAGTACCCAGCTGCCATAACCCACGAAACCCTAGTTTTGGCTCTCCTTGTGGGAAAACGAGAAAGTGACCCCTAGCCCCAGGATTTTCATGATTGATTAATACTACGATCAATAAACAAGGTTTGATTTCTAGCATTAGATATTTACAGTAACACCACATGAGGTTTTCAGAATTTGTTTGTTAAAAAATTTATGATTTTATAATAAAAACTTATGCAAATGATAAAATTAATCTCAATGAATGAACAGACAATCTAATCTAAAAGCCTAACTTTGTCGTTTCAAAATTTTATATATATTAAATCATCACTCTTTGCACTAAAAATCAACTTAAAGGGGTTTTGTGAACACAATTTAAAACCTCAAGGGGTGAACACAATTTAAAACCTCAAGGGGTGAACACAATATAAAACCTCAAGGGGTGTTCGTGTAATTTTTGAAACCTAAGGGGTTTAATAGAAAACCAAAAACCTCAAGGGATGTTAATGTAAATAACTATATTATAAACAAATAGTAAAACATGATTTTTGGAGAAAGAAACAAAAACCAAAACGAGCAAGTATCCAATTTGAATTTAATATTTTATTTCGAATACCATTAATATCCTTGCACTATGGTTTGTAGAGAAAAAAAAACTCAAACCTGCTAGTATCCAATTTGAATTTAATATTTTATTTCGAAAATACCAAAGTGCCCTAAATTTTCATGAGCTTAGTTACCGTTTCACGAGCTCCGAGCTCGGTTCCTCATCTCCAAGCTTTGATTTCAAGTTTTTACCTTCGATTTTTTGTTTTGAAATTGCAATTCTACTTGGACTGTTTGTGTTTCGACTGAATTATGGTTCAGTTCCACTGTATATCGTTCGATTCTAAGTGAGAATTTTTGTTTTTTGTTTTGTTTTTTTTTAGATTTTAACTCAAATCTTCTATTTAATCTTTTTTTCATCAATAAATGATGTTCTGATTATATTTAGTTATTTTAGTTAGATTTTAGAATTTTGATATGTGTTGTGTTTTGTTGGTTTTCGATTTGTTTTATTGATTTCATTTTTTCAGATTCAATTTGGGTTTGCAATCTCATGTTTCGTTTGATCTGTTTTGTCTTACTTTTACTCGAATTGTTCTGATTTTTCGTTCAACAAGAGCTTCGAACAAAGCTTAAATTCTCCTTCACAAGCTACAAGCTTTGTTCTTCGTCTTAGAGCTCTAATTCTCGTTCATTTGATTTTGCTTTAGGTCTACTGAATATATTGAAACAGAATTTATTATCTGCCTACAAGGAAAATGGCAATCATTATGCAAATTGTAATGTTGGTCTTGGGATAGAGTTTTCAAATTGTAATTGCATACGTCGTTGACAGAAACCTAGCAAAGGAGCAAGGTCCAAAGAATAGAGGAAAAATGCAACTTTCTGCCAACCTCCCTATATTCGTACGTCTATATACATTTAATTACGTAAATAAAAAAACATTAAGATATTATTGAATTAGAACTATTATGGTGAACTTGTGTTTTACATGACATATGCTTTTCAGATCAGAATAAATTTGGAATTTGAACAAAAATTAGAATTTTCATATTCACATACACAAATTCCGTTGTTTAGATCCCTATACAATGAAAATTTTAAATTTCATGTAGAAATTCCACCACCATCGTCACCACAACCACCACCACCACCTCCTCTGCTACCACTACCTTGTCATGGGCATCATCACCATCACCCCAACCATCGCCGTGACCGCCACAACCACAACCACACCATCATTGACCACTACCACTTGCCACCGCTTTACCACTAGCAGCCCACTATGTACCAACATCATACATGATGATACTATCATCACCACCACTATTAAGACATCTAACAGTCGCCGCCTCTAAAAAAGATAAACATTAAATTTGGTGTTTAAATTTCATTAGTCAAACAAGAAAATTTGTCAACTGGTTCTAGCCCTCCAATGCCGAAGTTTGTTCGATTGAATCTTGAGAATTTTTGGAGAATTTTTTTGGAAAAATTTTGTGATTACATTCATAATTTAGCCACAAAAAAAAAATATTGGCCACAAGGGGACATTACAATAATGAAGCGATCTAACATCAAAATTAAGACAATCTGGTGCGCCTCTGCTAAGGATCACGCATGATCGAAGAAACTCTGGCATAGGCATCCAAACTAAGATTGCAAACTTAGAATAATAAAAAAGATATAAAGCTTGAAAAAACCAAGCTATAAAAGCACTTTTTTTTGGGTGGGGGGGGGGGGGGGGGGTGTAAAGCCACTTTTACATCCCTTTTATACTTCTGGGGGTTGTAAATGTAGTTTTTTGCTCAAATAAGAAAGATGTAAATCTAAATATGTATAATGATTTTTTTTTTTGTCTTAATTCATTTTTGTGTTAACTTTATAAAACTAATTTTTTGTGTATTAGGTTAATTTTATTTTTTCAAACAAATAGACCTAAAAATATTTAAATTCAGAGAAGATATGATTTCATCCAAAAAAATTAAAGCTGGCTGTTTTTGAAAATTAAAGCTGTTGGTCTAGCAATGTAGCCGTTTTGGGGGGGGGGGGAGACGACAACCAAAAAATGGGCCCACATATGAATTTTGGTCCAGCAACTTTTTTGTTGACTTTTCTCCACTTTATCTCATCTTTTTTCAGCTGGGTCCCACCTGCAAGAGATATAAAAAAAGATATACATGTACATCTAAATTTGCATCTCATGGTGGTGATGTAAATTTACACTTGTTTACACCTCCCCATTACGGGTGATTCCGATAACAAATGGTGTATATTTAACATACACCCCATTATACACCCCCCACTGTGGATGCATTAACAATGCAAATAAAACTCTCACATATGATAGATGAAAAGCTCTCACTAAGGAGAGGTGAAAAGCTCTCACAAAATGATAGATGAAAGCTACACAAACGGAGACACAGAAAACCCAAAGAGTCTTTGTGATTTATTCCAAACCGAAAGAAACCGCAAAAATGATGGTGGTGATCGGAGTAAAATCATAATAAAACTAAAACAAATAGGGGAAGCCTTTTGTCTTTGAGAATGAGGAAAGAGGAGAAAGGAGGAGGAGAAGAGGGGAGCTAGGGTTTCTCAAAGTAATTAAAGCCCCTTTTGGGACATCAACAACGCTAACTGGACCATTCAAGGGCTTAATTTCTTCTTCAAACCAAGTATATAAGACTCTTTGGATAACTTTGAAACTTGGAAAGTTACACATAAAAATAAAAACTAAATTAAATTATACATTAGTACAACTACAAGAAGTAATAATGGCATTTAAATTACTACCTATAGGTGTTTATAATTCTAAATAAGAGTCAAAGTGACGACATGTTCACCTACAAGAAGTAATTATACTATATGTAATAGATTTAGGCTTCTTCGTTTTTGTAATGATGGTGTGGGGATACGTTTTGCAAGTTGAGTAACACATAAATGAACTGCAACCTTTCATAAATCTCTATGCAATGCATTTGTAAGTACATATTTTTTTGTTATTGAAATAACAATTTTGAAATTTTCTTCTAATTGGATTCGAAAAGCTTTCTAAATTTCGAAGAACAATTTGATAATTTGGAAGACTTCTAGATTTCTGATATAGAACCACAAATAACGACAAGTAAAAGCTGACAGAAGAGATCATTTCCTAGATTGTAAAATTTCATTTGATTAGTCTAATTCAAATTTAAACAAGACTTGATCGATGTGTAATTAAAAGGATCAAGTCTCACGCTTAAAAACATTAGAAACCAAAGATCAAAGAACCTCTTCTTTTATATTCTTTCTCCTCTCTCTCTTTTTTTTTTTCTTCTATCCTCTTTCTTCTTGCTTATAGCAATATTGTACAGGAGTTTATAAACCCTCAATTTTTTATTTTTTTTTCCAATGAATTCTCCACCACAAAGCAGTTAGGATAATATTTAAGTTAAAACATGACTAATTCATCACGAAATGACGATGTCGCATATGACATGGATGACATGGGGTTGCCATGTCATATGCCATATAAGTTCATACGTGCCATTAAGTTGGTAAACAAAGTTGGTTTTCGTAGAAGTAAACTTAATTGAATCCAATCCTTATAAGACCTCCCTGAATAGAATCCAAAGCTCTACGTCCACTGAAAATCAGTTCCTATTAGTTGAAAAGGATCCATGTCATGCTAAGCTGAGATGGCTCTGCGCTGGCTTTGTTTTGCTGCTGTGGCTTCTTGTGTTCATCTGTGCTCTTCTGCCGGCTCATACGATCTTATTTCTTATCGTTATGTGTTTAGCACCTTGTGCAAAATAAAAACCCAATTAAGCGTGCATGATATCAATGTGGCCCTTTTGTTTTCACCTGATGATATGACGAGTTTCGTAACATTGGGCATCAAAGATAATAAAAAGATGATGAAGGGAAGAATTTGATGGACACGTAAAGTCATTAAACACACCTTGTTTTATTCATGTTGTTTATTTTTCTTGTAGTGACAAGTAGTGCATTGGTTGAAGAACAAGAACGAATCCTTGTTTATAAAATAAAGAAAAAGAACTACTTTATTTATAAAATATGAACAAATCCTCAATTTCGACTTTATTAGATCGCAACTAATAGTTAAATATGACAACACGTAATTAAAATCGTTGAAATCAAGATCAAACTATGGTTTCTCCTAATGTGTTAGCTGCATCTAATGTGATGTGGTTAGTAATATGAGTAATAAATTCTTTTACAAATTACAAACAACATACAATTATTTAATGTGATACATACGCATATAGAATTACTCGGAAAATAATCATTTTACTACGTTTGTGATGTCCGAACGTCATTGCAAACATAGAGGAAAGTAGGGAGGGATAATAAAAAATACATGGCGTATGAATGGTAAATAAAGTCCGAAGGAGCCCATAGGAATAGAAAAGATTTTTTTTTTTTTAAGAAGTATTATTGGCCACTGGCCAACCCTCTTTATTAATACGAGACTTTTGTGCAATCGCAGTTGATGACGACTACGTATTAAACTGAGACTTTTTTTTTTTCTAAACTCAATTTATTAAAAAAAGAATCAATTGGCATATTCTTCTGCGACCACTATATTATTGACGTAGATACCTCTATAGAAAAGAAGTGACGGCATTGGATCCCTTGAGTTAGATAGAAAGTACCGTGACGCATGAAACATGACGATCAGCTTTTTCTACATTTCTTCTATAAAATGGAGAGAAGAATTTTTGTTTTTGCTCATCACAGACGAAGCCTTTAGTTTTGCTCCACAAAATATTGCAGACTAGCTAACACATACTTGTTATTTGGTCTGGAAACAATGGGATTGGAAATGCGAGTTCTCCTTGTGCTTGCCATGGCTATATGCCTCCCCTCCGCCGCATATGCAGCCGAGGGAACAGCCACTTTTTATACACCTCCTTATGTTCGTAAGTATATAATTTCGCCATTTCGAATGTATTATCACAAGCTGAATTAGTTCCTCACAGGAAAACTGGTGTTTTTACACGACCAGTTTTGCCCTGGTGAGGCGACATGGTGGCTCATGAGTCATTCTTTAACCTAATATGTTCTCAATACTCCTGCTGGTATTCTTATGCTAGAGGAACGTAACGAAGATGGCCTTCATGGCTACTATCTTTTCTTTAAGCTGATGTGCAAAGCTTCATTAATCTGAGTATTACATTAATTTCTTAATTAGGTTTCAAAGAGTAGGAGAAATTTGTTTAATCGAGTGTCCTACATCTTTCGGAATGATTCAATTAGTGTGTTTATTCGAAACAATGTCACCTGTGTCAGTTTCATATGAGTTTTATAGTATAATTAAATTGATGAGGGTTTAGTAAAACGTTTAAAAGGGTTGAAATTTTACCATTTTACCCTCTTAAATATAATGTGTTTGTTTATATGTATATAGGAAAATGCTAGGCATATACCACATGTCTTTGTATACATGTATATAGGAAAATGCTAGGCATACCACCTTATGTACGACATTTGCAACTTTGCATGTATGCGCACATACCCAGCTAATAAATTAAAGTAAAAATAGACATTATAAAAAAAATATTATATAGACCAACTGAAGAATAAAATCATCCTCTACCTGTAGAAGGTGCGCATGGAGGTGTAATAAGATGGCGGAACTACACAATGGGCTGCAATGAGCCATAACCCGGAGTGGGTTTTTGGGGGGAAAAAATCAAACCTACATATTTGATTTGTTTTAACTTATTAAAGTTTAAAAAAAAATTCAATTCTTTATGTATTTAGTTGCAGGGCAACAATAAAAATACACATTAAAATACATACACATTGAATTATGTTGACATATTTCAATTTTGATAATATGTGTTTTTCGGTCGCTTTTAATATGTATTTGTTTTATATTAAAGCTTATTGGAAATTAGTAAAAAAAGCTATGAACTATGTGATTTATATAATTTAATGTATATACTTTTATTTTTAGAAAAACCATAATATAAGTAAAACAAAATATCGTTAGATTAATTTTAAACTAATTAATAAATTTAACTAACTCGCAGGTTCATAAATCAACCTATAATTTATAAACATTTCATGAAGACAAACAGAATCCAAGTTGATCCTATATATCAAAAGAAAACCCCTAACTATACATCCATTAATAATTTTCTCGTTGACGTGTAGCCTCCTCATGCAACGGATACCAAAATGATGGAGTGATGATAGCCGCAGCAAGCGATGCCATTTGGGGCAACAGAGCAGCTTGTGGAAGAAGGTACAGAGTGACATGCACCGGAGCCACTAACCAAGGTGTCCCAAAACCTTGCAAGGGAACCAGCGTTGTCGTTAAAATTGTCGACTATTGTCCTCCCGGATGCGGAGGAACCATTGATCTCTCTCAAGAGGCCTTCGCCGCCATTGCTAACCCCGACGCCGGCAAAATCCAGATTAGTTATACTCAGTAAGCACATATTAACACACTAATGAATTTTTTTTCCCTTAGTAAAGTTTATCATGTATATGAAACTATGAATTCAAATTTAATTTTCCTTATTTTTTATGGCGTGCAGGGTTTGAAGCTCTCTCTAAGAATAAAGTCATTAGGACTAAGAAGGAAGAGGCCACTTGTAATGGAATAATTAAAGCAGAACACACTGTATGAAACTGTAATTATGTTTCACATGTGATGAGCTGATGTTATAAATATATATATGATTAAATAAAGAGGGTCCTTAAGTTATTATTTTCCAGTTTAAAACATCTCATGGTTAATCAATTGAATCAAATTTTGATCCTTCGATGGTAACTTACAAGCCTAGAATTAAGTTGAACTTCACCGAAACTAGCTAACAAAATCGTAATTTGACCTTCTTTTTTTGACAAAATTTGGCTTGGAATTTAAATGTTAGAAACTTCTGTCAATAGTCATAGTTGAACAAGTGGTTCGTCAATCCATCCATCCATGCACCAAACTCTTGAATTTTCCAAATCGTAGGTCTAGTCTTGACTTGGAATCTTCAATTCCAAACAGGCCAAGAAATAAGCGTGTAGATCCGGGAATTTATAAAAAATGAAAATTGCATAGATAATGAAAAAACCCCCATAGTCTATAGATACATCTACCTGGAAGCTACCAACGGAGGCCATATAAAGACGAAAAAAAAACTTACTTGTAATCAGAATAGCACTGTTTTGTTATCCCGGCCAATAACCATGACACATATAAAAGTTATATCACGTGTCATTGTGTTATTGACCGAAGATAACAAAAAATGATATCCCATTGCATGAGAGTTTCTTTCCATAAAGACTCCTCATCCACAAGCTAGCTAGATGGTCCACAAAACTTTATCATTCCCTTGAATTTTCCAAACACTAGGTCTTAGTCTTGATTTGAGATCAACATACAATTCCAAACAGGCAAAGCTGACTTACAAGAAATAAGCGTGTAGAAAATATGGGATTGATAAAGAAATTTTGTCTCCGCAATCTTCTGCCTCTTTGGCTTGACCAAAAATTGCATGGGCGATAATTCGGGGCAATCGCAGTTGTATATGAAAATAATTTTCTACTTTTCCTGTGCAGAAGACAAAATAAAAAGAATCAATAACTGGCATATTCCTTGTACAACAAAATATTATTGGTCTCCATTGGTAGCTCTAATATTTGCAAAGATGACAGCAAAAGACTGGCATTGACGCAACCAGGACAAAAAATAATGCGACACGCAACATGACGATGGATATAAGGTACAGTATGTAGCTATACCTACGTTTGCTCTATAAAAAGGAGGGGAGCCTTCCACTTTACTTCACAAAATACTGCACTAGAAATAATTATTACAAGTTATTTGTTAGGGAAAGATTTAATGGCATTTGAAATGCGAGTTCTCATTTTAGTGGCGGCCATGGTTGTATGGCTTTCCTCGGCGGCATATGCAGAGCAGGGAACAGCCACTTTTTACACGCCTCCTTACGTTCGTAAGTATACAAGTTTTTCTTGGTAGTTTTTGAATGTCACAAGCTAAATTAGTTTCCAAAAGGAAAACTGGTGCTCATTAGCTTGTTTTGCCAGTGGCTTTACTTAGCAATATGCTCTCACTCTACATTCCTTATATTAATTTCGGTTTAGGTATTTGCTTAAACTGATCATGTGTGCACGATGTGTACTAGTTTCCTTTAGTTGATAAATTCCTCAAATATAACACGATTTTAGGGTGTGAAGTGGGACTCACTCCGCATTTAAGTAAAGTTTGATGATCTAGTTTTAAGTTTCTATGGAAAGATATATTGTTCTTCAATAAATAAAGGGTTTTCGATTTAGCTGCAAGTATCACCATTTAATCAAAGCTTTTTATATGATTTTCAATTTGGCTAATTCATTGTAAAGATGAATCTTTAGTGGAGAATTATTAAAATAAAGAGTTAAGTTTCTAATTCAAAATGAGATTTCTCCTATTTTCCTTGCTGGAAATTTGAGTGAAATTGTTCAAAATTTAAGAAAAAAAAAGGGTCGATGGAGGAACTATGACCTCTTTGGCTTACCTCAGTGCATTTTCGGTGGACTTGCAGCCTCCTCATGCAACGGGTATCAAAACGATGGTGTGCTGATTGCTGCAGCAAGCGCTCCCATTTTTAACAATAAAGCTGCTTGTGGAAGAAGCTACAGAGTAACATGCACCGGCGCTACTAACCAAGGTGTGCCACAACCTTGCAAGGGTACCAGCGTTGTGGTTAAAATTGTGGATCTCTGTCCTTCTCCTGGATGCCAAGCAACCCTCGATCTCTCTCAGGAAGCCTTTGCCACCATTGCTAACCCCGACGCCGGCAAGATCACGATTGAGTATAATCAGTAAGCACCCGCCACATTAGTTTCCCTATCTATATTTTATTCAGCAACAAGGCATCTGTTTCATTCATGCAAATTAGCATCAAGTTTTATTTATTTCTCTTTCTTTTTCTTCTGAATTTTTATTTATTTAAAAGATCTCTCTTGTATGCAGGGTTTGAAGCTAAGCTAGCTAGCTCTCTAAGCCATATGGTGGAGCAAATTTTATGCCACAATTTGTGTGAAACTTTTATGTTTCGTTGAAGTGAAGTCATGAATAAGAAAGCAGCACTTTGTGCGAAACTTTTATGTTTTGCACGTGATAATTAAATAAAGAGGGCCCTTGCTGTTTATACAAAATGTACATCTTGCACTTTCTTATCGTTTTTCCAATTGAATGGGGTTTAATTTGGTGTGTTCGAAGAACATATAAGAGGAGGAAAACAGTGGGAGGAAAAGTCTCGCAAGTTCGCAACGCCAAACAACCATATATATATATATATATATATATATATATGTATATATACACTCAATTTATGGAGAGATAAGGTGAAAGCAGACGTGTGGCCGTTTTGCTCTGATACCATGAAAGAAATTGAAGTTACACCTCAAAATCAATTGACAAGGAGAATAACTCAATTTTTTAAAAGCTCATATAAAATTTCTTAACTTTTCAATGTGAGACAAAACTCTCAACATAAACCAAATAAATGAGATAGATTGCACAGGAATGGATGCCATCATAATGGCATCACACATGTTACTTATGCAATATCTCATAACACAAGTGCTCTAGGCCACACAAGTATGGTATTTATTAAGGCAACTAATTTATCAAAAAATATTATTGCTTATTCTTAAATAATAAAAAATATTTGTGTGGCTTAGAGCACTTTTGCAACTTGTTGCATCCAATGTAGTAAAATATTTGATGTTGTTACATTTATATATAGGCAAAAATGCAAAGGATTTGTGGAGAATGAACACATATAAGATAAATTTGAAGAAACAAAGAATACAATTAGATTAAGTCATGACATTGGTTAAACTTAGGTTGAATTTGGGCAGTTAATTTTATAGTCGTTATAGCCACTTGAAACATAGCCATTAGAGGCTTTCAATTTGGCTTTTCTCTTCATATATTGTTTTCTGAACAAGTGTGAATCGTCCAAATTGACCACCATTATCAAGTAGTTCCCGCAAATATGATTGCTTGACGCAGCTTGCCAATCTTGTGTCACGCTCGCCATGTGGACAACGGTTCATTGTGCGATATTTTTCCCTAAAATGAAGTGTTGCGTGATGGTTGAGCCTCATATAGAGATCTCATTATCATTACCCTAGAGGTGAAGTACCCAAAATGTGAAATTTATATAATACGGTGGAAGTTGTTGGAACTATGAATAAAATCTGAGACCACTTGTCCCACATCGATAGAATGGAGAAAGAGATAAATGGAAGGTGGGCCTAATGGAGTGACACTTGGGCCTCACTTATGGATTGGGCTTGTTTGGATTTAAATTAATTTTTTTAATTTTGAATTAATTAAACCCAGATTAACAGCTGTTTTAACAATTGTAAACTTCTTGAAAAGTTATCAGGCCTATTTAATACGCATAAGCATTTGAACGCACATGCATTTATACACTTCCAGAGAGAGAAATATACAAAGTTTACCATAATTAGAGCATCCACAATGATGCTCTCTATTTCTTAGCTAAAATTTAGCTAAAAATATAATAAAGCTATTTTAGGAGCTCTTTAAAAAATTTCAACTCCAACCATACTTCCTAATTTGGAGAGTCATAAATGCTATAACTCTTTTTTGATTGGTCCATCTCTATTAAAAAATAAAATAAAAAATAATTAGCATTAAATAAAGATTTGAAATACTCATTAAATAAAGTAGCATTAAATTATAGGGAGTCACTAGGAGTCCTTTCTCTCTCCTCAGATTTAGGAGCTCCTAGAGGACTCCCTATTTTAGGATGTGGATAGGGAGCGTGGTTGGAGTTGTATTTTTATGATTCCTCCATAAAATTTGTCTAATAAGGTGGTTTAGGGAGCCCATTGTGGATGCTCTTAGAACTTAGAATATAAATAATTGAATTTTGGGAGGCAATCATTAGAATATAGATAGTTGAATCATGGGAGGCAATCACGTGTAGAACTTCAAACACTGAGAATGGGTGAAATTACTGTTTTTAGGACATTGCATCAAAACTACAAACCTCTATCTCGAATACAAGTCAGTCTCTTTTATTTTTGTTTACTATATTTTAATTTACAATTTGTTGTCAATTTGATTAATATTTAAATCAATCTCCTTGGTATACATATTGTCCTATTTAGATATATTTTATTTATATTTGTCATTGATTGTTGTTTTTCCAACAGAAGTGAGAACCGCCACAGACGGACCCGTCTCAAGCCCAGTAAGTTGAATAGTTTTTTAAGCTGTATGTACATAATCTTGCTAATATGATAGCAATGAAGGTAGTGGTGGACCTATTAAGGTGCAATGAGGTGCAGCTGTACTTCTCCTCACCGAAAAAACCATTGTAGGTGTTTTAAATTACTCATTTGCTTAGCTGGTGGTAGTGCACAGTGCACAAATTACCTTATTTCCATTTTGAGCATTTGAGTAAATGTCTTTGTCCTTTTACTTTCATTTATTTTTATATTACTCCATTTACTTAAGTTTACAATGTAAATAAGAATTCCCACCAAATCAAAATATGAAAAATCGGTTTTAGTGCAAAATATGATTTAGGCTAAAAATGATGGCACATTAAGTCAATATATACTTCATAATAAAATCCCATAAAATCAAGTTTTCTTATTTGATGTGTAAGGAATAAAAGCCGCAAAAAATTATCTCGAGAAAATGATTATTTGGAAGAACATTTTTCATACTTAGACAATATTTTTACATAAAACAATTTTTCATGTATGATATGAATGCATGAAGGGATCTAAGGTCAATCTAAGTAAAATTAAAAAAAAACCTAGATGTTCAATCTACAAAGAGTTTTTAGTCTTTCAAAATTGCACATCTACTAAAAAATTCCTAGGTCCGCCAGTGAATGAATGTTTTAACTTGTTTGTTCTAACCATAATCTTACTTAGGTGTTTTATATACTTATATTTTCTACTTGGTTTTTCTAACTTTACAATTTTAATTTCGCCTCTTCTTCTTTGCGCTCACTTCCACTCGACCTCATCAAGAGCCGCTGCAACTCGCCTAATTTCGTGATGTCTTTATTGGGTTAGGTATTGGGCTGATGAGGCTCCACACTCAACTGCGTGAACGTAAGCAGACGATGGTGATTGTTAGTGGGTTATGTGCCATATATATTACTAGACAATGGCCTCCAACCGCTCCCGTGAACTTATTTACATCACCCATTAATGCCAATCCCCAATCCTTCATGGATCAAAATTGAGCCTCTTTAATGCAACAGCCTGTAACACAATGACCTGCTTCGCTTGGGAGTTTCTGCTCAAAATCAAATGAAATTTGTAACATAATGAGAGGGCACAGATACTGTAATTTCTCATTTCAATTTCAAAATTGACTCTCCACCCTTTTTACATTTTACTGTGGGTCATAATAATCTCATTCAATGATATGTGAGTCATGATAATCTCATTCAATGAAGCATATGTAGCTTTCGTCAATTAGTCAATTGATTAGGACAGTCAGCCCGATTCCTTGCATCCAAGTTCGTAAATTAGATTGCTGGTATAAAAAATAATCTCATTCAATGACACGGATCTAACAATTTGCCACTATAAATGCCTAATCAAAGTCTGACATCAAACAATGACAATTTAACAAGGCATAAATCCAACTGTGTTGACCCACCCCATATAATATATTATTTTTGTTTTGTTTTTCTACTAAAGGGCTACATATTTGGACTTACAGAGAAAGAGCAGTCCAATTTTGACCTTTGAATATGCCCTATTTTCTTCAACACATGCTACAATCTGGAAAGAAAGCATTTTGTATCTCTCCACAAGAGAAATGCAGAAACTGATCTGAGATCCCTATCCAACTATTGCTTCTTCAATTTTCCAGTTACAAAACATCCAAATTTACCTTCCAGGAGGATGAGGAATCATGGATAATAATTTATATATCTAGATAAGAATAAAAATTAAAGAAATTAACAGAAAACTAAACACTAGGATCAAATGATGAATGAACAACTTTGTTCTGCTGTCTTCCCATGAGCCAAAGCAGTGTCCTCCTTGCAAAAGAGGGTGGATTTGCTTGAGAATCCAAACTGTTACAGCTAACACTAACATTCTCCTCATCACAACCCAATTCACTCCCTCCATTTTCCCACCTGCCAATGTCAATCTCTGAAATAGTCCTCCTACTCCCACTCTCAACATTCTTGGCCTTCACTTCCTCTCCGGCAGCCACGCCACTCCGGTGCACAGGAAACCGGAAGGAAGAGGCCAGTCTCGACGAATCTCCTGCCCTATTCGGCTTCTCTTTCTTCCCACGGAGCCAAATCTTCGATATAGAGAAGCTCTCCCTCTTGCTCCTCCCAATGGTATTATTGCCATTAGTAATACTAGCACTAGCAGTCCCTTGAGTCTCAAGGCCTCCAATTGCTTCAACCCCACTGAACTTGAATTCTCTTCTGGACTCACAATCACACTCAGACATTGCTTGCCTGTGACCTGGTGTTAATGGCAGAGTAGGCTTCTTGCTTGGTTGCTTTTTCATTGAGGCTCTAATGGGTACTTGCAACGAAGAATTGTCATCCATTACATATGCAAATGACCCCATAGAAAAGCACCTTCTTGCATCCACATTGCTGTCACTACTCCCTTCACCACCACCATCCACATTTCTGAACTTTCCAAGCTTCACAGGCACTACCTTTTCCCCTGAATCCACCATTACCGTCGGATTAGCCTCTTCTTTCGTCACAATTTCGCACGATTTGCGGTGGGACAAGCCCAATTCGACGTCTCCATGAAAACCCAGATGGGAATTTGGTCCCAAAACTGAGTTGGTTCTGCCAATAGCAGCCTCTCTATCAGAGACCATCTCTCTTGAGCTGTCACTCCCAGATTCAAGAACAAGAACAATGGGGGAACAGCTATTGTTTGGAGAGAAATCAGGGAGCAAAGTATCTCTACACAAAGGGCAAGTTGAGTGAGACAAGAGCCATGTGTCTATGCACTCCATGTGAAAGGCATGGCTGCACTTGGGCAACAATCTGAGCTTATCTTCAGTCTCAAACTCACACAAACACACAGCACAATCAAATGGATTTTTCAATCCTATGATGGCTTTGTAATGGAAGACAGGGAGAGTGTCTATGAAAGACTGGTCAACCCCAGCATCATGGAGGTGGAAAAGTTGCTGCAATTGTCCTTGAAGAACAGTCACACTCTCCAAGTCATCTGCATCTCTGCTTGAAGGTCTCAAAAGGAATCTAACAAGGAGATGAAGCAAACCAGAAACAAAGAAAATAATGGCTAGAATTATGATTATGAGCAGTATGCTTGGACTGACTTTGTTGCCAAAACTGAAACTATCTGATTGAACATTGGAGGGTGGGGGCGGCTGAGGAACAAAGTACGGTTGCAGAGTGGTATTGGCAAGGCCTTTTTCTTTGATTTCAAGGAGGGACCAGACCATTTTTCGTGTCTTTGCTTATTTCCAAGGAAAGATTGAGAAAACTTACCAAGATTGCAGCTTTCAGCTTCAGGCATCTAATCTGAAGAATCTCATCTGGTATGCAAACAAACCCAAGTCCAAGTCCAAGTGAAAGTGCAGAATCCCAGACGGTTGTTTAAGATTGGTCTCATGTGGTTGTGCTGGATTATAAGCAGGATTTCTGATAGAGACTCAATGGTTTACCCTCAATTTTGTTTTTACAGTAAGAGAACTTGCAAATTGAAATGTCCTCTTCTGAGGGGAGAGAGAGAGAGAGAGAGAGAGAGAGAGAGAGAGAGAGAGAAGGCGGGTTTAAAAGATGGAAATAAATGGTGACACAGGTGAGATTTGAAAAGCAGAAGCCAATAAATCTAATAAAGCTACCACCCTGTGCAAAAATTAAATGACTTTAGGTCTGTCATTAGCCTATTTAAAAAATTTGGAGAACATGACTTCTATTATGAACACTACTTCATCAAATGCAAGGCTCTTCTTCTTCTGGTTCTGGTTGACTTCAAAGCAACCCTGCATCAACCCCAATGCCCATTTAATACCCTTAAGATAAAAATAATGATAAAATCTTGAGAAAATTATGGAAATGTGAACCCCCTAATGGGTTTTTTCTTGTTGGTTTTATATTTTAATGTCCTTGTTCTGATCATATTCTTTCCATTTCTTCTATTCCATCTTCTATCTCAAGAAACCCTGTAAGTTTTGTTAATATGGAACGGATTACTTTTTTTCTGGGTAAAGGACAAGAAACACAGATGATAGTCACAAAGTCTGAAGAGAGAGAAAGAGTGAGGGACCAAAATATTACGCATTTGGAACTATTAGAAGTGGAAGCGTAGGGTACTGTGTATTTTTGCAATGTAGAGACAGTTCAGGGGACCCCAAAAGCAAGGCAATTGACTGTGAGACTTTAGTTTGTTTAACTTTTTCTCATGGATTTTTGGGGATGGCTTTTTGTGCCGCTTAGTCACTGGTACACTTTCTGTTTACAAAGTGACACAAACATGATCGATATTGGGTTTTGGATTTGGTGCTCTAGGCCAACAAAAATTTAAAAAGTACAAGACAAGATAGTGATACATTATTGTTAGGATCAAGTAAGTAGACTCCTTTAGAGGTGTCGAGTAAAACTTGAAAAACACCACACACTTACGAAGCGATATCGTTTACTAGGAATTCATTGGATATCTTCACACGTGAGTGATATCCTCTTGGACCACTCGTTGTGTGAGGAAACCTATTAAGAACCCCAAAAACTATTTTTACTAAAATTGTTTGAGCATGTCGAACTGTTATTAACCTATGAATGTTCATTATTATGCTTTGTTTTCAACAGTTTTATTATATGTTAGTAACGAGATGTAGTTACCCAAATGGCTTTCAAACATGGTCGATGCGCCCCTGCATATGGAACGTATGTGATGCTCACTCTGCATTTTGATGTAGATCACGTACGCATTAGAGTACAAAAATTATGGTAAAAAATTGGCGAACATCATGGTGGGTACTAGGCTCATTGCCGATAGCTGCAACATTAATATAGGATTTAAAACCCCATGGTCCTAACATTGTGGAACAGTATCTGAAGTGTTGTCATCGTCAATGCCTTAATTTGTAAAATCCAACATTTCCACGGAAAACCAGAGCTATGTAACTTTTCACACTTAGAGAATTCATCAAAACTTAGATGCGTCCCGCTCCTACCATGAGGCCTAGGATAGATAGCAAGGATATTTCGAAATGCCAATGCATCATTGATATCATTTATGTCACAAATTGACAGAAAAAAATCAAGTAGCGATTTCAATTGAATGGTGTCAATCGCTTAACTTGTCACATGGCAAGGAAGTTGATGCGTGTATATTTCGGTTTCTTCTATCCATTTAACAAAGGAAGTCACATTGTGAACTAAATGCTTTCACACACACACAATCATACTAACTAATTGTTTTCATATTATCGACTTTATGCTAAATTGATGTCACAACTTTATTAGGTTATCATTATTGATTAATTAATTGACTCCCTCAACCCTAGAAGGGACCAATTTAATTTTTTTTATTTATTCTATAATAATTAATATGGTTGTTGGTCTAGCAAAGTATATACAGTACTGCATGACTTGGGTGGTTGACTTAAATGCTTCCTTTTCCTGAGAATGCAAGCATGGGATATAGAGATAAGTGAGGCCTATGCTTTACCCACGTCTCTAGAATGTTAGCTTTTGCTTGAAAATCTAACTTTTTGGTGATTATATAATCTAAGTTTTGCTTTTGAATTTGATTAAAGACTTTTAGCTTTTATCTTCTTCTTTTTTTATTTTTTTTTTATCGAAGTTCCAATTCATTGCAATTCCCCCAAAGGGCATAAAATAGTACAAACAAAGCTGAACAAAACACCGCTAGAAAAACAAACATGAAACAAACATGAACAAATTTAGCTAAAACCATCACAGTATAGCATGAAGATCATGTTCCCTAGCATAAAAACTAAAATGGCAAAAGCCAATATAAAGACATTTAACCCACATAAAGGCATAAAGCCTACAAAGAGGTACTACTCCCACATTTGGCATAAAGCCCATATTAAACATAAAATAAAACATAGGAAAGCTAGCCACCACAACCAAAGAGAAACTCCGAGCAGCCACCAGCAAAAAGAAACTCCATGATTGTAAATGAACAAACCACCAATCACCACCATAAAAAACCAATCACCCATAACTCAGCAAACCAGCCAAATATCCCCAATTAGGAAGCACTTGGTTATTCTACGTACAAGTCACCAACGCTTTTCACAAAAGTTGAAGTTGTGGTCCACCTCCCATATCCATTTCAACTATTAGTAGGAGCAGTGGCGGATCCAGGAATTTTCATTCCGAGGGTCAACATGTAAAAGGTTAAAAAAAAATTCTATGCAAAATAAACCCTTTGAAATGAAACGATAATACTCTAATTCGTAGTTAATAGATAAAACCATGCAAAATACTCATGTTCATTATCAAAGAGAACTGCATCAACTTCAAAAAATAGACACACATTGCAATACACCATATATATCTCTAAGAATGTGATAATAAACCAAAAAATTAGTGCAATCCTTACCGCCTCCCAAGGCATCTTGTCTTATTCGACATAAGAACTAGCATATCTTAGCGCAATCATGCTCATTTTAGGGTATTTACGTTATTTTTAGGTCCGTCGTAGTTTTGATTTGGGGCTTTATCTACGTTTCTTTTAGGTTCTAGCTCTCAAACTTTGGACCCTTATGAGTACCGTCTTAGGGGGAGCTTATTCAAGCAAATATTTCTTCAATACGTAAGAGTTAGGTTATTCTTGTAACTCTTTGTGGATTGAACATCTAAAGCTTTTTATCTAGATTGACCTTAGGTTCCTTCATGCATTCATATCATACATGAAAAACTATTTTAAGTAAAAATATTGGCTAAGTATGAAAAATGGTTTTTCAGAATAATCATTTTCTCAAGATAATTTTTGGCTGCTTTTATTCCTTACACATCAAATAAGAAAATTTGATTTTATGGGATTTTAGTATGAAGTATATATATTGACTTAATGAGCCATCATTTTTATCCTAAATCGTATTTTGCACTAAAACCGATTTTTCATATTTTGATTTTGTTGGAATTTGATTTTCTAGTATTTTTATTTGAATCCAAATAGGGGGTACTTCCTTTATTTACATTGTAAACTTAAGTAAATGGAGTAATATAAAAATAAATGAAAGTTAAAGGACAAAGACATTTACTTAAATGTTGAAAATGGAAATAAGGTAATCTGTCTGGTGTGATGTGCCCTTTGGAGCATTTCATCAAGCAGTTTAGGGGTAATTTGCAGGGGTCAACATCTTCTCCTTTAATGGTGGATTCCAAGCTTGCAAGAGTCAATTGACCCCTCTTGCCCCTATGTGGATCTACCCTTGAGTAGGAGGACCTTCTCCATTAAAGACTAAAACGAGTGTTTTGTTTAGCATCTTAATCAAATTTATCGTTCAGTGATTAATATATAAAAATTCCATATATCGTGTGTGTAAACATAATTTCTATTTCAACATTTTGCACGAATATCATTTTCGTTTACTAAATGCGTGCAAACAATTTTTCAAGTTCCTTCAAAATCAAGGGAGATGATCACCAACCTAATGGTTGTGAGGTGGGATTTCTGATTTCAATGGTTGTTATTTTCCGTAAGGAGTAGAATTTTGCACTCCATATCTCACCTACTTACTTTGTTTTATCCCATTAATACATTTTTGGGAAAATACAAATTAAATATTTTACCAGACTCATTCACCTACACTTTTGTGGGTCATAAAACCCTTTAATTTTCTTTTGGATAATAGTAGTACCGGATACAAATTTACAATATTTGAATATAAAATGCAGAGACTTTTGGTGTACTTTCAAGTAGTCCTAGATTACGAAATGCTAATCAAATGTTTAGATTGATACCAAACAACTCTTTTCTGTTTTCTTCTTTTTCTCTTTTATTTATTTTGAAATAAACTAATTGTTTGTTGACTTTAAATTTGTTGCTCTGGGACAGTGCCCCATTACCCTCTCATCTCGTCGCTGCCTCCATCCTCTTTCTAGGTAGCGCCCCTTGTTTTAGGGCACTATATATGCTTGTTATTTATAAGCTTGCATTTGTATTCTTTGGGTCTTAGTTGTATAATATCAATAAAGCTTACCTAATATTGTCCAGCAAGTGTGAATTCTAGCTACTATATACCAAAAATAATGAATATACTGACCATTGAACTGCGACCACCACAACTAATCCAATAAGAATGTCTTGAACCAATTTTTGTCCCTGCAGAAGAAATATATCTCCTAGCTAGAGAAGTCACTGTTATTTACAAGGAAAATACTTGTTTCGTTCTCCCTGTAAGTAGAAACTTCTATTTTCATGCCAATCATAATTTGATATATATGTACAAATTTTCTTGCCTTGTGTTTTTGATAAATTATTTTTACGTATGTATCAAATTGTAATTTGCTAAAAGAATAATGTCTCTTTACAAAAGGAAGCCGACAAACAGTGTCCTATATATAGAATTTCGACACGTAGTAACTTTTTAAGGTGCTCCTACACTTTTATTGTTGCATGACATTTGTGACATACGTTTTGGATTGAAACTGAGTGAAAAATAGTCAGACGATATGATGATGTGAATGATAGAGAGATCCTTAATCACGACTTCCTCATCAATTATGTATTCTTAACAACCCCATGTGGCTTTAATGTCAAAGATTAGTTTTCAAAGCTTTACCAATACAAGAAAAATATTCCCAAGCCAAAGAAGAAATGACATAACTGCCTCACATAATATTGAAAATAATGGGAATTTCCATGTGCATCCGTAAGATGTCAAATCTATCGTCAACGGTTGGACAACTCACGATCCCCTAATGCTCCTTGCCCGTGCCCTCTAAAATCCTTAAACTTGTTTTCTTTTGCCAAAATTTCTACCTACTCAGCGGATCCTAACGGTATTTTATTCATGTTTCCTAAAGGAAGTTGGAAAGTCGAAACATACACAGTCATCCGATCACACCACCTGACTTTGCATGGATAAAACAAAACCACGTGTTTTGGTTGTTAGACTTACTAAAAATTTGCATTCATCTTCATTATCTTTTCTAACTCACTAAAATCACTCCACACCATTAACACTCACCATCTTATCTCATTCCTCAAACCCTAAATACATACATTGTGTTTTTACTTTGTCGATGGAGCAGAAAATCATCGTCTATGACGATTATGAGCACGTAATTTATTTATTTATGCATTATTAAGTTCATAAGCATGAAATTTGCGGTTAAACGATGCAAAACACACACAGTGTGCTAGTGTGATATCAGACATTTTACATTGTCTAACTAGAAATAGTCTAATTCGAATGTACTTTGAATTAAGGATGATTCTAAGAACACCCAAAAAAAAATTCTGGATAACTATGTTTTTTTTATGACAACAATTAAATCAAGGTTTCAATACACCAAAACAACCCCCATTTTACATAAAACAAATGTTGGAAATAGGCCCAGCCCATTCATTGCCCAAAACCATGAGTCCAGACCATTTGTTGTGTGAAGTTTTGTTTGGCTAATGTTTTTAGCTTTTTTTGACAAACATGTAATCTCATATGTATTTAATCAAACTCAAAGAAATTAGGCTAGATTAAGTTAGTGCTAAGATAATCTACTATGGCTGAGATCAACTTCATAATAGCTCGATGCACTCAAAGCCTATTGAAGGTAATTCATCTTTGATTGCATTGCATGACTAGTCATCATTTGCCTGCAACATTACTAGTTTTCTGACGTGAGCTTGCTGCCAGCTGTAGGCATTTACCTAACCACTTGTCCTATTCTAGCTCTTATAATTAGTTGCCAACTATCTTTGTCTTGTGATGCCCTAATTTTGTTGTGAAAAATATAGTTTTTCTTTTCCATAAAGTCAAATACAAAAATATTTATATTTTAAAAACAAATTGGAAAGTTTTGAGGTATAATGAAATTTAAGAAAACAAAATAATAGGTAAATAAAAGCAAAATAAATAATAAGTAAGAATGTGAGCTTGGTACAGTGAAGCACGTCAAAGACACTGTCATAAAGCCTTTGTAGCCTCCCTACGTGCAGGTACTGACGGTCTACAAAACTTCAAAATGTGACCCCTTGTACAAAAACTCAAGATCCGCTATGAGTACGTTCATAGACGGATATAGGTATCCAAGTCACAGAACCATTGCCAAAATAATAATATAAAGTAGAAAATGAGAGAATTAGTTTATGGTGTGATTATGGTATGTGATATTCTGATGGTGTATTGTGGTTGTTCAAATGTGAAGGAGGAGTGACCTTTTATAGGCATCCAATAACGTGTAACCTTCACCAACGAGAAAATTAAGGCATTCAATATAGAAATAAAATCAGAATATTAAATATTTATAACCCCCACAATAAATAAAATAAAACAACCAAATAATTAAATAAATAAAACGGTTAAATTTTAAAAGCCTTTTTAAAATTCCAACAAATTTATCAAAAGGGTGGATGATGGTAGAGAGTAGTCAACACTACTAATATATTGCATTGATAGTCTTCATGGATTTTGAAATGAGATTTCAAATCTTTTTTTCTTTTTCTTTTTTTATAATTTGCTTTCGTTTTTTAGCAAATCTGGACATAGTTTTTCCTAGTTTTGGGGTCTTTTAAGTTTCCTATTCCTTATATAATTGTACTAAAGCCCTATGACATATAAATAGGCACTTTAGCACTACGTTATTGTAATGTGAGAAAGCTAAGGCATCAAATTGAGTTTTAGTCAAGGGTGAGACAAAAGAGAGCTAGGGTTTGTGAGAGATCAAAAGAGGTTCTTTCATACGAGCGAATTTCGCAGGGATCACCAAGAGGACATAGGCATAACGCTTAAATTCTATAAATTCTTATGTTCTTTGTGTGCGTGTTTACTTTTCGGTTTGTGTGTGCTTTATCTTTGCATGGCTTGTGTGTGATAGTTGTGTAGTCCATCAATGACAAAGTCTTAGAGTGGTATTAGAGTCGCGTTGTGGCGGGTATCCAACATAAGTATCCAAATAAAAAGTTTTGAAACGAATTTGTTAGTTCAAATTCTCATGTCACGGGTAATACCCACTTTTTAGAAATCTTGCCCAGTAAGACTCGGGCTCAATTGCAAGCCTCCATAATTGTTTAGCCAGTAAAGCTTTATTGAAGTCATGTAGGTTGCGAAAGCCCATTCCCACTTACTCTTTTGACACTCCTAGCTCCTTCCAGCTTATCTAGTGAAATCTTCCTAGGATCTCCTATTTGCCCCTACCAGAAATTAGCGAGAACACTATCAACTTCTCTGCATAGACTCCCAGGGAAAAGGAAAACTGCCATATGATACATAGGGATAGCTTGCGCCACTGATTTAATTAACACTTCCCTGCCATCCTGAGAAAGGAGGCTCTGACGCCACCCTTGCACTTTGCTCAGAATTCTATCTTTCACGAAACACATGGCATCCTTTTTTAATCTACCCCACATGGTTGAGAGACCCAGATACTTCCCCGGGTCCATCATAGTATTGACTCCCAATATGGCATGCAGCTGAGTGCGAAAAGGCATAGGAGTGTTAGGACTAAAGAACATGTTTGACTTCTCAAAATTCACCAAATTTCCAGAGGCTTAACAATAACACTGAAGAATTCTCTCCATTACTCTACAATTCTAAGTTTTCGCCTTAAAGAAGAAAAGGGAATCATCTGAAAAGAAAATATGTGATAATGTTGGGCCTCCTTATTAAATTTAATTCCTTGAAGGAAGTCTCTTCTCACGACACAATTGATCATTGTGAACAGCACATCAGTTATGATTATAAATAAGTATGGGAAAATGAGATCCCCCTGTCTTAGGCCTCTTGAGGGTTTAAAACTATACCCGTCTTGCAGTTGATAAGGACCACAAGCTCCACCGAAGTGATGCAGCTCATAACCATTTGTACCCAAGCAGTGGCAAAACCCATCTTCTCTAGGACAACCCTTTGAAAATCCCACTCAATTCTATCAAACACCTTATTCATATCCACCTTCAACCCCATTTCAAATTTTTTTGTCTTCCTTCGGATCTTCAAAGAGTGGAAGGCTTTGTGGGCAATCACAATGTTGTCCTGGATTTGGCGTTTTTGAATAAAAGCTCATTGTTGTGGGGAAACAATATCAGGCAAGAGCGTCAAATTGACGGAATGTGCAAATTAATTGAATCTTGAAACGTTGAGGTGCAAATTAATGAAATTGAAATCTCGTGACCCATTTCGATGATGTACTCAAACCTATAGGGAATACAATGTCGTTAATTCTTAATATATTCCAGCTCCTTGATGCTTGTTTGAGTCCATATATGGATCCCTCAAGCCTACACACCCTTTGACATTAAACACAAATCCTTCAGGTTGATCCATGTACAATTCTTCTAAGAGGTGGCCATTCATAAAGGCAGAATAGAATTTGGCATGCTATTTATGATTTTTCATAAATAAATAAAAATTTAAAAAGAAATTTTAAGGAATACTTTGAACAAAGGAAAAACTTATGAAACTATTGTTATACTGCAAGCAGTGGAATGAACCCAAATTCGAAAACTAGTAGTGAAAGATGCTTATTTCCGCACAGAAACTTGGGGTTCGTTAGGTAACGGTTTTGGAGAATGTTTTTTGAGAATATTTTATGAGAACGAAAATGAGAAAATGAATTTGCATTTTCAAGATTCGAAAATGTGTCTGGTAAATTAATTGGAAAGCATATTCAAAAAATAAAAATAGTGAAAATGTGTCTGGTAGGAAAATTTGAGAATAATAATTTGTGAGTTATTTTTCAAGTATATTTTTTTGCTAATTTCGGTTCTAAATTTTTTATTTTTTAAATTATGATATTTTCAAGGCTAAAAGTATTACAAACAATGAAAAATATATACTTTGAGAATAATAATGGTGTAATTAAAATAATAAATTCTAATTCTAGAAAAACCTAGATAATAAAATAATATTATCTTTAAAAATAAATATAAAATTGAATAATATATTATGGTTTTTATCATAAAATTAATATACACTCGTGTAGCAAAATAAAATAATGAAGTGGAACGAAAAAAAATGAAAAATGAAAAATATGACCAACCAAAAAAAGAAGAATAAAGCAATCAGACCAATACCTTGGGTAGAAAATGAAAACAATAATTTGGTGTTTTTCAGTTTTTGTACATGAGGTTGAATTTGTTTTCTGAAAACAATTCTTATGAAAATGAAAATGACATACCGAACGCATTTTTGATAGAAAATGAAAACGGGACCTTGAAAATGTTACCGAACAACCCCTTATGAACTTAAGAGCTGACCTATTCCTTAGGCTATAAATATTAGGGGTAAATATATTTTGGCAGACCCTCTGATTATAAGACCTCTAGATCTTTTAGATATTGAAATTCTTTCAACAAATACCTTTCTGTTTCTTGTAAATCTCTATATAAAACTCTTAAATCCTCACCCAAATGAATGTTTGATAAATTAGATTGCCCAAGAGCATGATAGCAGCCTTTAAGAGATGTGATCTAAAAGTTAGATAAACTCCTCCCATCCAACAACTCCTGTCGGCACCAGATTTTTTTTCCTTTAACGAGTAAGGGAACAAATTCTATATAATGAAGAAAATAGTCGAAAACATATTGAAGTCCAATGAGTACTTGATTTGTGTCTCTACGACATCTTGATAGTGTGTATGTGAGATACTTCTTTTTTTATATATATAAATTATCGCTTGTATTTTATAAATAAAAAAAAACCTAATGAATGCAGAAAATGAGAAGATTCCAAACACCCCTCCATAGGACACCAAAAATGCATATTTTAGCTCATTGTCATGCTTTAACACGCTGGATCACACAAAAAGCATTTTTAGTTGGCATGGTCATTAAATTAGTATTTGCTTTCTAAAATGCTCTTGGCGTCACATGATTATTATTGGTCAATAACTGGCAAAAAAGAAAAAAACAAACAAACAATGCATATAATAAGTCGTCGCCGGCTTCTCCTTTCTGCCCAACATGGCCACAATGCGACATCATGACGTGATTCCTTTAATTTTATTTATTTTTTAAGTTCTCAAATCATCTTTGAAAATAAATTCGCGGAATAAAAAATCATTTAGACATCAGCTATAATTAAACCAATAGATGAACATTGCATTCTTTTACAAATACTAAAAAATAATCACGATGATTATCAAAGGGCTAAATGATTTCAGATTGATTTATTTCTGCACGAGTCCTTGAATGGAGAAACATTTGTGTGCCGCTTTTGGTTAATTGTGGTTATGTGAGCCAGTAGTTTTAATGCGGCTTTTGTCCGAGTGAGTTTTCGCTTTTAACATGTTAGTTTGTTGCCTTCTTGGAATTGGTATTTTAGATGTCTTGTTGATATCTTTAATTTTACCATTGAAGTTTATCTAATGAAGTTTTTATTTTATACCAAATTTTTTTTTATTTTTTATTTTAAAAGCACTTGTGTGAAATGGGGATAGCACCCAATCAATCACGGCATGCTACAAGTGATAACTTTTCCACGTGACAATATATAATTGGTTGAATATAGTAAAACAATTATATTCCCGTTTCATACAAGTTTTGCTGCCTTGAATGGGTCCTTGTATGTTGTAGTCCAATAATCAAAATGGTCTATGTTTTATGTCTCAATTTAAGAATCGTTGTAACAAAATATTAGCTAACTACAAATCATTAATACATGTAATTGTGATCAAATAAATATATAAAACACAATGTCTCTAATATATATTGAAATTTTGTGATGATATTCAAAGGGTTAAAAGTTTTTATTTGGTTGATTAGTAGTAAGGGAAGATCCTCAAATGGAGAGATATATATATATATATACAGTTATTCTCTTATCCTAATGCCATTGTAAATAGTGAGAAAAGCAGGAAATGGTAGTAGAAAATACATGGCGTCTGCACAGTTTGGATTATTAAACTACAATATGAAGTAGAACTCACGAAGACAGTGGCTGGTTGGATCCTGAGCTGAGCAAGTGCCTGGTCCATTTACCTAGGAATTGGAAATATGAGAAATTGAAAGACAGTGTGGATTTTGAGAATTTTATTTTCACTTTGGAACTTGCCCTGAATTGCAAGGCTTCAATTTAAATTGGCGAAGAAGAAGAAAGGCATGACTTTAGGTTTTGTAAGTTTTGACTTTCTTATGTAAATTTGGGTTTTGTCTCTTCCAAGATCCACGATCTATCCTTGTTGTTGAGGTTGCAGAGATGGTGGGACAAGGCCTTCGTTTTGGTACGAGAGACAAAGAGTTATGATGGGTGGCTGGGCATGGGGGCGATGAAAGTTGGGATGTACAATGTGGTGGCTAGGATTATGGATGTCAAACGGGCCATGTCGACCCTACTTGGCCCATTTAGAGTCAGTCCATTTAATAAACAGGTCGTGTTAGGTCCGTCCATTTATGAAAATCATCAATGTCGGCTCGAGCCTACAACCCTAGCCCATATGGGATCGGGCCATGCTCTTGTCGAACCCTATTATATGGGTTGATATGTGCCCACCTCAAATTTGACTTAGGTATTGTATTTTTTTTTGTAAAATTTTTAACAACTTCATTTAAATCTTTTTTACAATTATGTATATACGAATAAGATTTATTATTTGTTAAAAAAAAGGCCAATAACTTTTTTTAAAGTACATTTAAATAGAAAATGGCTAGATTATTGTTTGGGTTTTAAAAATTAAAACTTCAAAAATAAAATCATTATTTTATATATAAAGAAAACATTACATTTTAATATATATTATTAGAGAAAAGAAATAAACTTGAATTTAATATATAAATATAATAATGTATTATTTTTATCTAAAACAAATATAATTTAATAAATGGGCTTTAAACGGGCCGATCCATTGGGTTTCTAGTAGGCACGGCCCACAACAAGCCACTGGCCTGGTCAGCCTATTGGGCCTAATTACCTAGTCTCGGCCCGCCAAAAAATACAGTATGTGCCTTGTCGGGCCTTACTTAAGCGTGTCATGCTCGAGGCGGCCTAGTCTGTTTGTCATCTCTAGTTGGGATGAGGGTGTGCTTTGAAGGTACGGTGGCTGCATGGGTTGAGGTTGGCAACTGTCGTGGCTGCACCAAATGGGGATGGAGAACTGAGGCTAGGGGTGGGGGTGAAAGCGGCTAGCAATTGGTGAGGTTCTCGGTTAGTTTTTATTTTTTATATATTTTTTAATGAAATTCATTTTTATTAGTTTTTATTAATTTTGTGTGCCACATCAGCATGAAAAAAATGGTATTTACATTTCCCACATCAACATTTAACATATTAGGTAACAAATGGTCTCATTTGTAGGGTTTCTATAAATTGCGATACCAGTCAAACGAGTCTCCAAAGGTTGGTGGGACACGTCATCCTTCAAGAGGAGATACATCATGAGCCAAGTAATTTTTGTTCTTGACCCTCAACAATACACCATGTGCCATGCACATGGTCAAATGTAATAGAAAAAAGTAACAAAATTAACGGTAGGATCATTTTTCCTGACGAAACTGAAGTTAAAGGAGCATATGAACTATTTTGGAAATTGAGGGACCAAAATGCGAATATGGTCAAAGTCCAGGGAACATTGAACCTAAAAACCCAGTTTGTAATGACCCTCATAGTTTGGGAGTTTTACTGTAGTTGATCCTTTTAACAATAATGTACCCTACTCTTATTAATTTTTTGTGCAATCTAGTTTCATCATTAACTTTACCGTCAAAATTTATGTTAATTGCCTATGTGGCAGGGCTTAGTCATACCTATTCACTTCTTTTGATTCCAATTGAAGGGCACTTTCGGGCAGTAGATGTTTTCCCACCCAAACACATTTTACACACAAAAATCCCGCCCAAACCCATTTGACATTAATTTTCCTAAAATACCCTTCAACTAGCATTGCAAGAAACGAACATGTGGGACACAAGCCTGCTCCGTAGACAATTAATGGAAATTTATCTTGTGAAGTTAACGTTGAAACCAAATTGCAAATAATTAATAAGATTATGGTACATAATTGCTAAAAATTAAAAGTGCATAAGCAAACATATCTTATAGGTGAAAATTTAGAGTACAAAATTGAAATTAACCCTAATCAAAACTAGAAAGCACAAATAATCGAAAAACAAAATAAGGTGATGAGTGTATTATGTGGGTGGGATTAAATAAGTCCATGAGGATGAGGTGAGTCAGCTGCCCTGCGTGGACTAGTAACAATTGTTCCGAAGTAAAAAGGGCAGGAGGGTACGGACAAAGCCAACTACTTAGTTGACTGCCTAATAATATCCAATCATGGAGAGTCGCAGACACGCTTTTCTTGCAGGCTATTGTTGGTTGAGGTTGAGGAAGAAGCTGCTGTCCTTGTGCCTAATAAATCACCCACTTCTCTCTATCTCTTTTTTTTTCTTTTTGTATTCTCTTTTTTTGGCAAAAATTTCCCATTTGAAGACAATCTTCATTTCATTCATTCATTCATTCATTCATTCCTCCCTTCCTCTTGCCAAGCCCATTATAGTGTACATTCTATCTTTGATCAGCTTCCTTTAAAACCCAGAAGGAGATTTTCCATCTGGGTTTTGAAGATTTTGATTCTTTACAGCTTATCTGATATTGGGGATCGAAGATTCTGTGCTGTCGCATGTGGGCAGTGAAGATTTTGGTTCTTGGGGGAATATCTGAAGTGGGTGTTGGAGATTTTTATCTTTTAAGGGAAATTTGGGATGTGGGTTTTGCCGTAAGGGAAAATTTTTTGATTCTTGGAGGAATGTCTGGTAGTGCTGAAGTTGGTTTGAAAGATTATGATTCTCTGGAGACGAAATTGGATTTTATTGGATAAGGTTTTAACGTTCCTGTATGTCTTTGTTGGTTTTCTCGAAGTTCACGAAATGTTTAACTAATCTGTGAACAGTAACATTCGTAATCTTTTTTGTTTATTGTTAGTTCGAGAGTGGTTTGTTGGAGAGTGATTTCTAGTGAGATACTGACCGTTACAACCAATTTGCTTTTGAGAAATCTGTCATTGGAAGGAGGGTAGTTGTTTCTAGTTTGGTGCAGGGGACGACCTTCTACTTTTATGTATAGAGAAGATAACTTTTTTTTTATTGCTCTCGATATCCTTTTTGTATATATTTTGGATGGATTAAGGATATGATGTCCTACATTTGAGGAAAATAAGGGAAGTTTGGAGAAAACAAGCAAAATTTTGGTTTAGCATGTGCTCATTGTTATCTCTCAGTTTTTGGGTTGGTAGTATTTGGGGGTCATGAAATTTCTCAGCGTTATGGGAAATTCATTTGGATGTTCAGCATCCGGAGAGCGATTAGTTTCAGCAGCAAGAGATGGAGATCTTCAAGAGGCCAAGGCCTTGCTGGAATGTAATCCTCGCCTGGCAAGGTACTCGACTTTTGGTGTTCGTAATTCCCCTCTCCATTATTCTGCAGCTCAGGGCCACCATGAGGTATAAAGTCTAATACGCATCTTCTTAAGAAATTGGTCTAATTTTGTTTTAAGGTTTTGCTTATCTTTTATGATTGATTGTATTTTTTTGTTCTCCATGTGTTTAGATAGTCTCTCTCTTGCTAGAGTCTGGAGTCGATATCAATCTCAGGAATTATCGTGGTCAGGTAAAATGATCTAATATGGTGGTTTTAGAAGTTTAACATTTGCGGCATTATATATATCAAAACTTGCTTTGTTATGGATTTAGAAATGAAGTTTTCTATCAAAAAAAGTGAAATTGTGGTCTATGTCTTGGTGAACAGACTGCTTTGATGCAAGCTTGCCAACATGGTAATTGGGAGGTTGTTCAGACATTGGTTCTTTCTAAAGCCACAGTAAGATTGTTACTTCCAACCCAATTTTTTCAATATTCCTTTGACATTGATAGGGTTAAGAAGTATGACAAATTTTGGAAAACTGGATTTCAGATTCACAGAGCAGATTATCTGAATGGGGGTACTGCACTCCACTTTGCTGCTTTGAATGGTCATTCTCGGTGCATCCGGCTCCTCCTTGTTGATTACATTCCCAGCACTCCGGATTTTTGGAGTACCTTAAGGAATGCATCGAGCAATGAAGAATCGATTGCTGAGTTTAACCATGAGTACTTCCACTTCCAGTTCCTTTTGCACCCTCTTTTTATCTTTTCCAATATTCTCTATTGATTTATTTTTCTGTTCTTTGCGTGCACCAGTGTTTTGGTCCAGATAATTAATAGGCCTGCTGATGGAGGAATCACTGCGCTGCATATGGCAGCGTTGAACGGCCATGTTGAAAGCGTACAACTACTTTTGGATTTAGGGGCTTCTGTTTTTAAAGTTACTGTGCAAGATGGAACTACAATTGATCTAATAGGTAACTTTAATTTATAATTATCCTTTTTCAGCAATTAGCATCATTCACTCGCCTTAGCAAATCTACTGAGTTGTTTTATAATATAGGAATTGGATAATACATAGAATACAACATACATTCATTCATCTTTCCAAGTTTTCCGCGAACCTTGTGAGTGTATTTCCTTTTCTGCTATTGTATAGAAAGTTATAGCCCAATCATATCTAAATTAATTCCTAAGACATTGTTTAACTTCGTGTTAATTGTAATTCCATGTAATGCTGTTGATTAACCTCTTGAAACATTAATGTTCAAAGACTCCCATCATTCCAATATGATTTTGCACAATGTATTTCCTAAACCATCTTTTATACTGATCACTTTGCAGGTGCTGGAAGCACAGCCCTACATTACGCTGCATGCGGAGGAAATGCACAGTGTTGTCAAGTATGTTCTTCATTTACACAAAAATATGTATTAATGCTGTTACATCCTTACACGTATTTATGCTCTGCTATTACTATTTTTATATGCTCTGGTTCAGATTTTGATTTCCAGGGGTGCCAGTCTGAATGCTGAAAATGCAAATGGGTATGTACCCAATGCCTGTTGTGATACTTTTGATTTGTTTCAAAGTCTATTGTAATTTTCACTTGGAATATTTATTTTAATAATACTTTGACCTGTGTTACATGGATTCAAGTGAGTGTCATGATTGAACCTATATACTGCCCCCAAGTGTCAAATTTTCTTTGTTTATTTGAGCGATAACTGCATGTAATTTTGACATTATGTGATATCTGTTTAAATTTGGATGACTGACCACCTTTGAAATCCTGTTGGAATTACTTATCATCAAACTAGTCTTGCTCATGATAGAAATTGAATTCTTGTCTCGCCTTCGCTCGAAGTGTTCTTTTTTTTTTCTTTTTTTCTTTTTTTCTTTTTTGTGTGTTGGTTTTTCTTTTCTAGCTTTGTGTTTTTGCCTGGGAATCTGCCCCTTTGTTGTCTTCCCCATTCTTAGCATAAAGGGCCATTGGCTTCGTTGCTTTTTGGCACCATTGCTGCAGTGGCCTATGATTCCGTGTATTCTGAAGTAGTGTGGTGCTCTGCATGTATGGGCTGCTTTCTTGCTCATAATAAGAATACTACTCTGCCAATCCAAACTTTAAATATCTTCTCGACCTGGTTATCAGATTGTAGTGTTTGGATTAGCAGAGTTGTATTCTTATTTTGTTAACTGTGCCATTGGACCTGAAAATGCGGATTATGAAGTCAATAATTAGATAGATGCACGGTTTTAAAATTCAACCATTGGCCAGTAAAATTTAGGTCTTAATCCCATGGATCATTATATTTGGTTCCTTGAAGTGATATCAGTTGTTTCATGACTTCATTCTTTTTCTTTTTCTTTTCTTTTCCCATCTGCAGTAACTTCATAATTCTCTTTACTCAACTACAAGTCTTTAACTTAACCCTGTTTTATGTTTTTATTTGTTCAAAGATGGACTCCCTTGATGGTGGCCCGTTCATGGCATAGAGACTGGCTCGAGGAAATCCTAAGCACAGAGCAGCAAGTCCAGTCACAAATTCTTCCTTCACCGTACCTATCCCTTCCCCTTATGAGTATTGTGAAGATTGCTAGGTGAGTATGTTTTGTTAAATCTATTGACTTAGTACTCTACTACAGAATTGTTTGTAATTTCTAAATTGGTTCAGTTCATGAGTATCTGTAATTCTGACTGCTGCAACTAAGAAATTAAGCATAGCCAAACTTCTCTAAAAGAAAGGAAAGTTATGTTATATGGATGCGTTCAGTCTACTTTAGCACCCCTCTCCCCAACCCACCCCAAAATAATAAATAAATAAAACTAGAAGAAACCTTCTTATTTGAATTGTTGGAGCATGTCGAAGTCAACAAATACTACTGCATTCCACATGCTCTCTGCCATCAGTTTGTTGATGTGGTTAGGTTTATATACATTCAGAAATGCTTCAACCTTATTCTCTTCCTTTGGTGCCATTTCCAGGGAATGTGGATGGAGGAACAGTGATTCTTTATCTACATGCCAAGATCCATGTGTAGTCTGTTTGGAACAGCAGTGCACAGTGGCTGCAGAAGGTAAATTTCTCTTAAGAGTGCATATTATCACGATTCTCTATCTTTGGTAAGTTTACATGAAAAAACCACATAATTTGATGTATATACATGTGGGGAAAGTTTTTGGATTGTAGAAGTTAATGATTCTTTTTTTTTGGGCACCTGCATCTATGCATTTGAATATGTTCTCTGGGAAGAAAGAGATATAACACTGGAGAATGAGTGATATGGAACAAGCATCATTTTCTTAATCCCTCAATATAGCAAATGCAAATATATCCTTACACTCCAAAAGGCTCCCTGGTGATGGTTCATGTGGGCAAATTAAGTAGTGGTGAGAGTGTAGAATTAAAGGTAATGCTATAGCATTGGTTTGGGCTGAAGGAGATAGATAGATGCATCTAGTGAATGCTTTGTTCAGTCCTCAGTTCCCATTTTAGGGGTATTGAACATGATAGATGTCAAACCTTATTATTATATGTTTAGAGGAAGTATTTTTCCATTGAACTGGAAAATGTTTGTCTAGCTTCAGCGCTTCTCTGTTGTCTCCCTCTTGTTGCTGGACAGCTTCTTTAGGCATGTTCCAGGAATCAATCATCTGATTGTGAATGTGTTACAGCAGACTGGTATTACATCTGTGCATGCAGTCATGATGCATTTGATCAAGTGTTACTACATTATTTCGTTCTTTGTTTAGGTACATTTGTATGTTTTTATGTAATTAGGTTTTGCACATTAACACTTTTTCTATGGCTTTCTTATCTCCATAAAGACTGGTGAATCGGTACCAAGATGCACCTTGGTAGTGATAATTATTTGTTATATAGGGCCGCATTGGTGAGATGGTGGAAATTGCAATCGTGCCCTGTGCACAAATTAGATTATATTTTCTTATTTAATTACATTAAGAATCTAAATGAAGTATTATAAATTGGGTACAGCAGAACTATACCCCTTAACCGGTAGACTTGTTATGACCAATAGGCAATCCCCATATTTTGAAAATTCTGAGTTAATTGTGTAGTAGTCAACATATTAATAATTTCAGATTGGTTTTTTTTATTTTTTTTATTTTTATTTTTTATAAATCAATTTAATACATTGCTCATTTTGATTGTTTCATCTGTTCTCTGAGTTCTGAAATCCTTTTCTTCCTACTGGCTTTCTGCATGCTTGATGGTACAATCATGCATATTGTGGGTTGCCAAGGACAATAACAAATCTCGTGGTGCAGGTTGTGATCATGAGTTTTGCACAAGATGTGCCTTGTACCTTTGTTCCACAAACTGCACTACAACTGTGTCTCATGGTCCCCCAGGCTCAATTGCATGTCCTCTCTGCCGAAGTGGCATAGTTTCATTTGTGAAGCTTAGAGGAACAAGATCAGTGGTTAAGGAGAATCCAAGAACAAGTTTATCCCTATCGTTGTGCTCGTGTTCAACTGAGGAGCCAGATTCCGCCTCAATAACAACCCCATTATGCAAGCCTGAGTTCCGTTGCTCTGGTAAATCTGCTCTCGGATCTTTCCGGTCCTTAAGCTGCCAGAAGTTCCCATCATTCAAGATCAACTACAACCTTTGCATGGGAGCTCCAAATATTAATCCTTGTTTGGTTCCAAGCTCCGGTAATAGGAAGTTGCGGAACCATTTGGCTAGGTGCTCTAGATCCGGCTTTAGACGATCAGCATCTCAACCTGAAGGCAGAAGGTCGTGGTTTTCTGCACTCAATCAAAATGTAACGACTGGCAGTGGATGCTGAATGGCTTTTAGTCCTTTGATTTTTTGTTGTATTCTGACTACTTTTGGATGTATTTTTTTCCACCTCATTTTTGTCCATAATGTGCTAAATCATCTTCAATTTGTGATGATTCTTGGATGGTGTAACATTGTAAATATAATATTCTTTTTTTCAAAATAAATGTTCTGATTTACAGAATGATCTCTCTCTCTCTCTCTCTCTCTCTCTATGCTCATTGTTTGAACATAAATTCTGAACCATGTAACAGTTCTTCATTATGTTAAATTTATCTATCTTTTCTTTCTCCACCTTCTTGCCAAAAATATGGAAATGCAAGGTGAACTTGGGAATCTTACAACTGCTTTGGCTGGACTTGGGATCTAATTATTCTTTTGAAAATAACATTACACTCATTCCAAAAGAGCATATCCACTAGGCTCACTGAACTCAAGTCAGTTGAGCATTTTATTAATTTAATTTCTGACACTGCAGTTTGGACAAAAAGGTCATGAAACACTGTAAATACATTTAGTATGAATTATTCACAGCCATCATGAAACACCCCCATGAAAATTAGGAAAACACATACTCTGTTAGCCCTTTTTCACTTTTTTTTCTTCTTCTGGTAATGGTTATTATATCAGAGAACATAAACAAATTTGGTAGGCGACAAAAATGAAGAATAACATAACCTTCTTCAGAAAAATATTATTCAACAAACCCTATAGTACACAGTACATGGAGATTATACAAATCATATAAAACTAAGAAAAAACTGCAAATCCATAGTACTTAATCAAGCTCAAGAGGGATAGATAAGGATGGTTAAGATAGGAGGGTTGATAAAGATGGAGGAAAGAACACAAGACAAGAAGTCAATGGAGGGGGGTGAGGATGGTTATGCAAAGACATAAAAGTCTTGCAAGATCAAGAAAGAGAGAAAAGACACGAGAAATGTGGGATGACACTAGAGAAAGTATGAAAGAGATCAAGTAGATGATGGTGAAGTGAAATTAAAAGAAAGAAGAAAAATAAAATAGAGAAGCTCAGATAAGATAGCACCATGAAATATCAAACGTCCTCGGCGTCATTCTTCATTTGTGATGGAAGCCTAAGTGCTGCTGGTACTGGCTCCCAGAAGTTGGCGATGACTTGATGATCAAGTGATAGCAGCAGGTGCTTCTTCTTGACAAGAAGAGGGCAAGAGCATGTTGAGAAAGAAAAGACAGGCATTGAATTGAAGATTGAATGGTGTTTGTTGTTAAGGTGTGGGCTATGAAGTGATGTAAATGGGAAAGAAGACATGGTAGTTCCTGAAGAGATGGATGGATGGAGGTTATATATATAGAATGTGTGGAAAGAGAAGGAAATAAATGAGAGAAACAGAAGAGACTGACATTCCTAATATGTGTTTGGTTTCAGCAAATGGTCAAAAGAGAGCATCAGATTAGGCACTGGTGGACCCAAAAACCATGAAGGATTAGAATCTGCTGTGTGTGTACATGAGAGAGAGAGAGAGGCATGAGATATTGGTGACAGCTTGATTTGAGAGAAGGGAGGGGAGGGGAGGGAAGAGAAGTACAGAGAAAAAACAGAGGAAAAGCAGAGTGAGTGATGAGTGAGTGTGACTTACCATCCATGCCTTGTTTCTGTGATTCTCTCTCTCATCTGTCTCACATCTTTTACCCTCTCAGTTACGTAATTCACTCAGAAAGAATAAAAAGGGATTTTGGATGACTCGGATTTTCAAGTTTCTGAGAGAGAGAGAGAGAGAGAGAAACGAGAAATTAATTAAAAAATATTTAACGGAGAGAAGATCTTCAGAACACTATGTATGGCTGTGCATGCAATGCAAATTGCAATGAATACTTTTTTTGTACCAAAAAGGCTTGTTTGACTAATAGCAAATCCTTTACTAATTTGTCTTTTTGATCTTCATCATTCTCTTCTCTCTGCTTTCTGATACAGTGATGCCAAATTCCTGCTGGTTTTTCTGAAAATCTTTAAATGCAAAATGACATAACCACTTGTTTGAATTCATTTAACGTGCAAAACTTTCATAAAAATGAAAGAATCAACGGTTATAATAGTAATCATTTAGAAAGCGACTCTAGCTAGCAGCAACAAATCTGACCACCATGGTAATGACATTTCAGCATTCGTTGACTTTTAAGTAATATTACAGACATGGTACACTTATTGAATTAACCATTCTCAGCAAAAACAGACATAAAAAACCAAATAAGCATGAGCTAGAAGCCTAGAACCAAATGTTCATATAGCACAAAAATAAAATTATAATGATAATAGGGTATGGTGAGGAACAGTCATGGGCCTTCCTCTTGTCACTGCCATCTCCCCTAAATATGCACAGATCATGGCACTTCAATTCGAATGAAGTTTGCTCGAGATGCTGGCTTTTCTTCTATATTAGTTGAGTTTGATTCACAGGCAATGGTAAACAACTTAAAGAATGGTGAGGAAGAGTCATGGGCATCTCATTGATGATATTAAGAGGAATTTGCAACAATTTGATGATGTTACTGTTTCTTTCAATCTAAGGAGGTGCAATCAAGTAGCTAATCTTCTAGCAAGGCATGCACTTAATTGTAATATTTTTGCAACTTGGATTGAATCGTACAAGATGATACCATTGTATTGTATTCTCTTCATTGTTATCAATGTTTTTCTCTTTCGCAAAAAAACAAAAAAATGATAATAGGGTATGGGATTTTGGCAACAAGGTCCAATTAATGTGGAGATATAGAGTCTGCCAAACAAGATCTTTTGATGATGGATGGGGGAGGAGGAGGAGTTGAGAAAAAACATAAAACAGCATTGTAAGTATAGCTGGTCACAAAACCCTGATTGGGGGAGGGATGGGTTTTTCTTTTTCAATGATCCTCAATCCATCCACTCTCCTTATGTTTTTATTTTTTATTTTTTAAATGTGGTGTTTGTAGGATCTTTGGGGCAATAGCTCCTACAGCTAGGGTTGGGTTTAGGGTTAGTTTTTGTGCTCGCCCTTCTGTCTTGTTGCTTCACCATCACTAGCGGTGAAAGGAGAAAGGAGAGACGAGATAGGAGATAGGAGAGAGGAGAGGAGAGGAGAGCAATTATTCCAATCTGACAGACAATACAGGACAAGAGAAACTTTTATTTTAAACTAAATTTTTAAACCCCATGAAAAATTTAAAAAAACAAAGAGAAAAGAAAAGGCAAATCATCATGACCTTCGTGATGGGACAATACATGGTCAATCAATCAGTCTCTTTTACTGTCTGATCAAGAGAGAGAGATTTATTTTTTATTTTTTTCCTCATGGGTTGCAGCCGCCTACGTAAGGCAAGACCAAGATAATACCATGCTACAATTCATCCAACCATAATATTCAATATATGCACTCTGCTATGCTCTATGCTACGCTCAGCTTCTGATGCACACTGCAGGCATGCCATGTGTGCCTTAGGCTTTAGCTAATTCCATACCATTAATGCCTCTCTCTCTCTCTCTCTCTCTCTCTCTCTCTCTCATATTGTCGAGGCTTTGCACTGTTGAGGGTGAAGGGGTAATTTAGGAGAGGCAACCAACCATCCGTTTTCGTGTTTGTGTTTGTGCCTTGCAGTTCCAACTTAACCAATAACCTAAATCCATCGGAAGATTGGTTGAGTTGTCTATTAAATATTGTTCCTTCATTGTCTTGGAACTATTGGCTACGCAACCTATCGGGTCCCTAATAAATATGTACTAAACTCAAATTTTGTGATAGCGTCAGCCTTAATTCGTGGTAAATTGATTTGGGCCTAATAAATTAGGGCACATTTGGAAGTGCTTCTAGAATAGTTAAAAGCGCTTTCTGACAACCAAAAGCGCTTCTGACAGTATTTGGCGGAAATGTTTAGAAGCGCTTTTAGGCCATAGAAGCGCTTTCTGGAGAAGCACCTATCATATGCTTCTTCAGGAAGCACTCCCAAGTGCTTTTCCAAGAAGCACTTATGTTTCTTATGAAAATTATAAAAGCGATTTTGGTAAAAGCACTTATAAGTAGAAGGGCTTCCTAGAGAAGCACTCTCAAACGAACCCTTGTTGTATTATACTGTAGTACGATCACGTGAAATGACTTGTACAACCACTAGGGTGGAAACCCAAATCTTCATTTTTTAACCCAAAATTATTCTCCAATTCATGTATTTTAGGAGGTGAAAATTTGAGAAATGTGAAATTTGGGGTGGAATTCCAGTCCAAGTTTTGCTTGGACTGGTAATTTGTGTGGAGCCCAAAGCTCTATTTTTGCAGCTCGTGTGTAGAGAAAAAAGAGGTTGTACTTGTTTTTATTTTTAAGTGAAATTCTATTATGTTTTGGAATTTTAAATTTTTTTAGGTTAAAATATTCACAAAATTAAATTACGAATGTTGAACCAAAAATAATGTCAAGACAAATTAACGACAAAAAAAAAAAAGGATTAATCATTCTTAACAATTTAATAAAGTTATGGACTCAAATTATGAGTCTACAAGGTTTGAGGAAAAAAAAATTTTGATTCATGAAAATACATGAATAGTTATATTTTGGAGGGTGAAAATTTGAGTTTAGCCTCAACATAATTGGAGATGGTCTAAGAGCACTTCCACCCATTTGTCATGACAAAGGGCAAGGGCTATTACTATTCACATAAATAATGGCAACCCTTACAAAAAGCAAGTTGTGTTTCCACCCATTGTCATGGCAAAGGGCAAATACTATTCACTTGTAGTTTTTTTATTATAATTTTTTTACCTAAACAATTAATTTGGAGAATATTTTCGGTTGCCACGTGTCATTTTTTATTATATAAAATTCTCGTCTAATATTTCTGATAAAATTTTCCAATAAATTTTCGGATAAGATTTTCGGTTGCCACATGTCCATATTTATTACAAAATTCACATCACAAATTTCAGATAAAATTTTTGCATAAGATTTTCGGTTGCCACATGTCCATATTTATTATAAAATTCACATCTCACTCATCATACAATTAAATACCTACTCACTCATCATACAATTGAAATACTCATGGTCCTCATAGTCCGACATAATCGAGTAGAAGGACGACTTGATCATTGGCGAAGGCAATTCTACCGGATCACAGCGTGGGGGAGTATTTTCCTTCGGATGACATAATAGTGCCATTATTTCCGACACGAAACGCACCAAGGGAACCGACTATGAGCATTGTTCACTTGAGGAGCCATTTGTAATTTCCTTTTTTTGTTTTGCCTTGAATAATCTATTAAAAAAATTAAATTGGAAATGCAAGAAAATATAAAAAAGAATGACATTAAATTGAATGAAACGGCAATTAAATTTTTACCTCGTCGTCAAGATTTTGACCTCTTCGATCGTTTGTCCACGACCCTCCGGCTTCGATGGAAGATGCCATAAGATGATGAATAAAAATGAAAATTGAAAGTGAAGAAATTTTTGTGTAGAAAGTGAAAAATAGAAGGAGAAGAAAATGTATGACGATTTGATGTTGAAAGTGATTAACATTGGTAGGTATTTATAGATAAAAATTCCAAATTTTTTTGGTAATTTTTTTAAAAAAATTCGAATTTTTTAAGCCTAAAAAAGGGCAACCGTTGGATTTGAGGGAAAAAAAACTATCGAAGTGACCAGAACATGCCACGTGGCGTGTTACCATTGGTGGACGTCAAGGTTGAGGCTGACGTCAGCGATGACGTCACCTCCCCTCGGGCTGCTTTCGCCTGCAGGCTGCCCTAGTCACATGGGACCCATACCTTACTCGGGCAACCTTGGCCAGCTAGAACGACTCGTCGGGCTTGGGTCCTGTCCTGCCCAGGCTGGAGTCTACCGCTGGAAAAGCTTTAAGAGCAGAAAAACTTGTAGGAGACTAGCTCATCTCCTATAAGGTTTAAACTTATGCTCACTGTGGCACGTTGGATTGAGTGGGTTCACTCCCAAATTGTTCTAATCATCTTGTTCGATTTTTTATCCTAATGAAATATAAACAAGCTAGCATAATAGTATAATGAATTGAGACGAGCTAAAAATCTATTTCTAACAAAATCTGCATGAGTAACATTGAACAATTTTTATGTATGTGCGTTTAAAAATGTAAACTAATAGTTTAGGCATGCCTCTTTGGAGAAATTATAGAATACTATGGTAGTAAGATCACATGGTATATTTTGTACACGTGTTATAATATGGGTAATCAACAAAGTTTATTTTCCCCCATTTTAAGGAATAATATCAATAAATATCCACTTATATTATAACACATACACAAGATGTACCACGTACCTGTATTACTGTAGTATTATATAATTACTTGCCCTTTGAGCACTTACTGCAATAAACCTACTTATTGCACATGAAATAACTTAAAATCGACTCATGGATTTATTTAAAAGTTTACTTTTGAATGCCACAAATTAAAAGTTGAAACAAAGAAAATCACATGTATTATTACAACTTTTACTCTCTTTTTTTCTACTCAATTTTGACATGTTTAGGAATGTTACCGAGTAGGCTAAAAAGGATACGAGGGAGCCCTATCATAATAGGGATCAACCAAAAAGGAATACACAAAATGTTATGATGAATAAGGAGATTTTAAACAACCAATTTAAAACAAGGATCGAAGACTAGTGGAAAATGGTCTTGATTTGCATACTAGTGATCTTAGGTTCGAACTTCCATGTCACAATGACAGTGTGTGTATGTGTGTGAAACCTCCCCAACTCTGGAATTTGAGGAATATAATTCCAATCAATACCAAGTATTTGCTTTTGGGTGTGATTTTATCATGAGCCAAAAAATATATGGCTTTTTTTTTTTTTTTTTTTTTTTTTAAGTGAAGCGCAATGTTTTTTTTGCCGTCATCACCAAGGAGAACCAAAATATGAAGGGGGTCGAGTGTAGCCAACACCAGTCATGGCAAGTTTGGTAGATTAATTTCGAGTTGTGTAATTGACCCAATTAAATAAATTCACTTGTCATAATTTTATTGGATAAAAAGGATTAAGCAATTAGAATTTATTGGCCTCCAAGTTGATAGTGAGCAAACCCCATACACTTTCCTCCCTCTCTTGCGTTTGGGCAACATAGGAGAAAAATAATTTCTTTTGTCTAACCAACTACCGATGAACTAATCAACAACTTTTCGAGACTGAATCCAAACGAGTGAATGAACGAGTTAGGCGTTTGTAAAGAGCAAAGGATTATAATTAAAAATAAAAAAAAACTGCAAGAGATTTGGTGATAACAGCCATAATAAAATACTATTTAATCGTGGAAAAGCCATGTCGTGATGTGTGATGCCCAAGAAGCAATAGCCTTTTCTTGCTTGTTCCAGATGTTTTCCTGAACTTTCTTGAGTGATCCCATCATCACACCATCATTGGAACCTATCAGGGATGTAAGAGTGAAGGTCTTTAGGTTGAAGCTCTCTCTAAGTTCTCAATCGAACCAAGAGAAGAGCCCAATGTTGATTATATACAAAAGGAGGAGAAATCACAAGAACACTACTAGTACGAGATCCAATCTCAAGAAGCTGTTTGGTCTGTCAATCAATTTGCCCCAAGAGAAGCCAATTGTGTTGCACATAGGCTTGCTAAACATGAATTACTTAATGTTTTTTCATGTATTTGGTATGGGGTACCCCTGAGTTCATTCAGGATGCCCACCACGGCCACACCACACCCTTCTCTCCCCCTCCCCCTGCCCTGCCGTCCCAAAAAATATTGTATTTCTTAAGTATTCAATAAAGTTTACTCGTATCGTCATGGTTCCCGTAAACAAAAAAAGATCTACTAAATAGCTAGGTCAATATACTAACTTGAGCTGAAGGTACATTACCCTAATAGTTTGATTGAATGATATATCCTAGTGAAGCATGTTAATTATATCCTAATCGGGGTTTAAAATATAATTTAAAAAATGTTTATAAGCTGCGTAGGATCTTCAATAACATGTAAAGGTAATCTTTAGTATGCAAGAAAAGATAATTAGTTCCAACAACTCAACATAGTCATAAGCTTTTCTTATATTATCAAGTTACAAAGCCATCGTGAACCCATTTGTTGTGTTTCATTTCTCATGATTGCTAAATTTGAAAGTACGTAAATGCAAGGTTTGAAAATCAAGTTACATGCCAAAACTACCAATCAGTGATAAAGTTGGGTTTGATTTTTCCATTACCTTTAGCTCAAATTGGACCAAACAGTGAGCGAGTGATTCAACTGCGATTTGGGGAAACCTAGCCAACAAAAAATTATGGTCGAGTCTGCCTGCCCAAGGCTATTGGGCCAGATGAGTTTGGTCCAATCCAAATCTACTTGTGGACTAAATAATGATCTCAACCCAAGCCAACCTCAAAAGTAACAAGTTTTCAAGGTAACTTCAGTGGTCTCTGAACTTATATCCGAGTTTCAAACCAGGCAATTTGTTTCTCACTAAAGCACTAGAAATTATCTTTGATAACATAGAAATGTAATCCTCACCCCAAGGAAGAATTCTCTTTATTTATTTATTTATTTCGTTGGGTCTTTATTTTCTTAATTGAGAAAAAGTAAAAAATCACTTTTTTTAATTTCTCCAATTGATAATTGGTACGTATGTATGTGGTGGAGTAAAGCACCCCAATAAGCTAACTAGATTCTTTATTTTCTCGGTTTAAAGCCAAGGCAAAGACGTGAAGCATAAAGAAAGGATACAGTAAAAATAACAAAACCAAAAATGGCGCTTCTATCTTCCCCTCATCCTCTCCCAACCCAGTTCTCTACTTCCCCCGCCTCTCTATGTGTCCGCCGGCGCCCAATCACCGCCTGCCAGCTATGCACCCACAAGCAATCCGTACGCCACTTCGACCAGTCAACGCTGACTGTCGCCGAGGGTTCGTCGGAGAGCGAGCTCTGGGCCGCCGCTTGTCTCCGCGTTCGCTCCTTCTACCACTTCAAGCCCTCCATGTTTGGCCTCCAAGTCTGCCCCTCCAATCACGTAATTAAGCCTTAATTACTGCAATTAATTAAATGTATTGATGGTGTTTTTGCCTTTTGTCAAGTTGTATTAGGATCACAGAAGGTACTTGGCGGAACGAGAGTTGGAAGCCATGAAGGAACGTGTGGGAGGAAAGAGGAAGGGCTTTAGAAAAGTTTCTTGCATAAATGCTACCATCCCATTGTCACAAATTTCAAGCCCTTCGGTTTCAGATGATTTTTGTTCTTCATGTAAGGTTTGTTTGCTTCAATACCCATGTTTCAGTTTCAGTTTTTTTCTTTCTTTCTATCATCTGTTAATAGAAATGAAAAGATTTAAAAATTTAAACTTTTTCTTTTTTGGGTTTTAAATTCTTGTCTAGTTTAACAACAATGGAGAAGATCGAGTAGTTGTTGGGACCCTTGATCTTAACCAGTGTGTAAGTCTTCCAGACGAGATTACAGGAAACAGACCAGAGGTATTTCATATAATTTTCAACTTTTGAACTCAACCCATTTAGTAGATGCTCAAATAGAGCAACAAGTAGATATTCTTACATTCATATTGGATTTATATCTCTTTCCCATGATATTATTCAGTAAGTTTATTTTTCAAATAAAATTTGGGAAAGAAAGCAACAAGGGATGTGCTGTAGTTGCTAAATTGTGCATGTATGTAATGGTCTTTTTGTTATTGTTGTAGTGTTAGACAATATAATTGGTAAGATTTGAGCCTAATCTCAGTTTTGTTGGTCTACCTAGATTAGATAAATAAAATAAGTTTGACATTCAATGACCTTAGGTGAATGGTTTAGAATTTAGATGCAAGATTAATGGACTTCTTGTCTTGGAAGGCATTACCAGATTGGTCTCTACACTTTTGCAAATGTAACATAATTGCTATTATTTTTACCCAAAGAATGTTACAGCAATGACTGAAATTTAGGAGCGCATTTCAACAGGGGATCGGAGCTGATTTCGCAAGAGCATACTTGAGCAATGTATGTGTTGCCAAGGAACTGCATAGAAATGGGTTAGGTTATGCTCTTGTTGCAAAGTCAAAGTTAGTTGCGCAAGAATGGGGTATGAATTTTGACATTATTTGTTCTATGCCACTGCCTCAGTTAAACACCATTCACATATGTTCAGTTTTCTGGTATTATGCATCCTTTTGTTCTCTCTTGTTTTTTGGCTTAGAGATTTTTATTGTCCCAGTCTATTTCCACAGCAGTAACAGATTTGATGAAATTTTTTCGTTTGATAGATAATGCTCTCATATTCTTATGCTTCACTTGGTGTGCACACTCATGGATAGTTTACCCTAAAGGAAAATGAAGAAAATAAAATGCTAATTTATGAAAACAATAAAGCTGTAGTGCCCAACCCAAGAGAAGGGTAACAACATGCAAATTATCACTTGATTTGATGCTTTCCTTACTAAATATTTCATATATCTACTGTGTATTTGCACTTAGCAATGCTAAATGATATTTATTTTCTTTCTGAAACAATGATGGTGGTGATAATTTGATGAGCACTTAGATAATGTCATGTACAAGAGGATAGACAAATCAACCAGTTAGAAGAGGTTAAGATTTGCTGGTATTGTCTCTTACAATTTTAGAGCAAGAAAAGTGAAGAGAGACTCATGTATAAAGGATCATAAATCTGTAACCTTGGTATTTGTTCAAGAAACAAGAAATATGAGAAGCCATCCATTTTGAAAGAAAGTTCCATTTTTCCTGTTGCAATGCTAGGCCGAGTGTTACTTAGGAGCTTAAACTGTGACATTGTGTGAGAGAACTCTGCTGGCTATTACTTGCCCTTGGTTGGTGAAAATGAAGCTCATATCAAGAGTAATTCTTTTTCCTTCTTTTAGGCTGGGTGGGGTGGGCTCTCACTCTCTCTTCTTTCAGCTTGTGTAGGGATTCTGAGGAAGCGCATCTGAATGCATATGGACGGACTCTTTAGTTTTTGTGCCTTTGTATTCTCTAATATATATGTTTAGTTTATTTCTTTTCGATCTAGATCATGTTGAATTTAGCATATGCTTATTTTTGGTGGCATTAACTTTACATACACCTTATCTTTTAAATAGATGAGCTTTATGTAATGTTTTAACTGGGTTTCATGAATTTTTACAGGCATAAGTGATCTATATGTTCATGTCGCTGTGGACAATGAGCCTGCAAAAAAGTTGTACATGAAGAGTGGTTTTGTTTACGAAAAGGATGAACCTGCATGGCAGGCCAGGTTCCTCGATCGGCCCCGAAGGATACTTTTGTGGTTTGGCATCCCGGGCGTGCAACTATGACTTGCAATGCCTCAATATCAAGCTATCATTTAGATATATGCCATGATTGTTCCTCTATTTTCTTTAAGATGCATTGCTGTGGCAGTGATGTAAAAGACTGTCACAAGTCAGGAACATAATTGTTCTCTTCACCTTTGAAATGTAAATGTATGTCAATTTATTGGTTTGTAGGTTTTATATTATCTCATGACTTTGCAGATAAATCAGGATTGCTGTTGGAGTGGGGAATGTGATTGAAATAAGGTTGCAATCGAACAGATGGAGCAAGCTCGAATTAATGTAATATGAAACCTATAAGTCTAAAAAGCTTTGTGCAGAGTAACAACATTCCAGACTGCCTAATCGACACCAATTTGTGCTGTAGGATCTCAAAGTAGCAACAAATGGGGCTAGACTGCCTAATCGACGCAAGGTAGAAAATGCATTTTTTTTTTTTTTTTTTTTTTTACACACCTGTGTTAACTTGGAATCCTCCATCCCATAATATCCCTTGTATAAAAAATTAAAAAAAATTGACAAAAATGACAAAGAAGTAAATGGCACACCAAGGAATTTAAGTATAGAGAGAATGACACTTGTCGAGCGAAAAGAGCTTTCGTTTGATGGAAATAAATAAGCTGCAATTAAGGCATCTTGAAAATTCATTTAAAACACTGGCCCCACTGCAGCTTGAGAGGGGTCGTTTGACTGCTTGTGTAACAAACTCTTATTTATAACCACTTTCTCAATTCAATCACCAGTCTAAACTACGGGGTTGGAGAGACCGCTCATTTCTAGATCTCGTTAACATTTATGAACATATTTATTATAAGAAAGTCATTTTAACCTCTCGAGCACTCCCAAACATGCTATAAACTACTACGTATCTTGTAGTCTACTGAAAATTACGTTGTATCTAGATTCATGCAAAAAGTCATTTTTGGTCCCTATAGTTTACTACTTTTACTACGAAAGTCCTTGTAGTTTCAATTTGATCAATTTTTTTTATGTAGTTTGAATTTCAAGCAATTTAAGGAAAAATCTCTAATTTCTATAAAATTACTCTAATTTGTGTTCATATGAGAATGTGAACCCCCAGAAAATTTCAGAAATATTTGTTATGCTCACTATAAAAATTGCACAGCCCAATTTGTGGTCATTTGCATTTTCAGGAAATTTTTTCATGAATTAAATATTGGTATATTCAAGGAAGAATTTAATTCCTGGAAATTTGACGTTGGAATTTTGGTATTTTGATGACATTTAAAAATAGCAAACGTTGCCACGAGCACGTAGTATTTTTATGAGATTTTTTCAGAACTCGGAAATATTTTTAGTGAATTTTAGAAGTTGGAAAATAGAAAATTAAATTGAAATTTCCACATGGCAGCATATGATTGGCTGGAACACCTTATCCACCTCATGGCACCACCTAATTGGTTGGAAGACTTAGAAGACTTTAACTCATACTATTATTCAGAGGTTGATTAGGGTCTATAATACTATTCTGTGAGCTCATTCAAACTGAACCATTAATTTGATTCTCGATCAAATCTTGATCGTTAACCAAATCAAAAACTTTTGATTTGATATAGGCCTTTGGATTAGTTGTTGGGCATATGGATTGTCCATCTTCAAGCTATTTTGCACCTCCCCACACATGATCCAAACTCAATTTTTTATATGAACCTTTGAATTAAATATTCAAATTAATCCAAGACGTTGGAGGCTTCTATAAATACCTCCCCCATTCTTCTTCTTCCTCACACCAAAATATTCAAGAGAAACTTTTCCTCTCTTTCTCTCCCACTCCTTGACCATAGTCACTATTCTAGCCAACCTCCACCGAAGTTACTATTCATATGAAATTTACCATTCACATACAGAAGATAGTATCCGTCTTTTCCTATTTATGTTGTAAGTTACTATTCATGTGTACTATTCACTTCCAGAAGCTAGCAACAGTCGTTCCCTATCCTTTTCGAGAAGTTACCATTCATTGTCATATTTTACTATTTATCGCCGTATTCTACTATTTCTCACAAAGGTATTCTAGTTTAGGAATAGTAGAATACCACTATGAATAGTGAATTTCATATGAATAGTGCACCGGATGAATTGTAACTCCAGTGGACTGTGGAGGTTGGCCATAATAGTGACTATGGTGGAGGAAAGGGATAGAGGGAGGAAATTTCTCCTAAATATTTTGGTGTGAGGAAGAAGAAGAATGGGGAGGTATTTATAGAAACCTTCGACGACTCGGATTAATTTGAATTTTTAGTTCAAAGGTTCATATCAAAAATTGAGTTTGGATCATGTGTAGGGAGGTGCATGATAGCTTAAAGATGGACAATCCAGATACATTCCTAACAACCAATCCAAAGGCCTAGATCAAGTCAAAAGTCTTTCATTTGGTCAATGGTCAAGATCTGATCTAGAATTAGATTAATGGTATATATTGAATAAGTTCACGTAATAGTACCATCGACCCTAGTCAATCTCTGAATAGTAGTCTGAGTCAAAGTATTACAAGTGTTCCAACCAATCAGGTGCTGCCATGTGGTAGATGAGATGTTTCGGCCAATCATATGGGTACATATTAACATAACAACATATGATTGGCTGGAACACCTCATCCGCCACATGGCAGCACCTGATTGGTTGGAATACTTTAACTTAGACTACTATTCAAAGGTTGACTAGGGTCGATAGTACTATTACGTGAGCTCATTCAATCTGTACCATCGATCTGATTCTAGATCAGATCTTGACCATTGACTAAATGAAAGACTTTTGACTTGATCTAAGCCTTTGGATTGGTTGTTGGGAATGCATCTAGACTGTCCATCTTTAAGCTATCATGCACCTCCCTACACATGATCCAAACTCAATTTTTTATATGAACCTTTGAATTAAAAATTCAAATTAATCCAAGTTATTGGAGGTTTCTATTTACATACCTCCCCCATTCTTCCTTTTCCTCATACCAAAATATCTAGGAGAAACTATTCATCCATTTCTCTCCCTCTCCTTCACCATTGTCACTATTATGGAAAACCTCAACTACCGTTACTATTCATTTGATGTACTATTCACCTAGATCATCGTATTTAACTATTCCACACCAGAGTATTCTAGTTGAGGAATGGTAGAATACGCCGATGAATAGTAACTTACCGAAAAGGATAGGGAATGACACTTGCTACCTTATGGAAGTGAATAGTAAATTTGGATGAATAGTAATTTATGGTATGAAAGACGAATATTATCTTCTGAGTGTGAATAGTGATATGGGTGAATAGTACAATGGATGAATAGTAACTTCGATGGAGGTTGGCCAAAATAGTGACTATGGTGAAAGAGATGAAGAGAAAGGGAGGAAGAGTTTCTCCTGAATATTTTGGTGTGAGGAAGAAGAAGAATGAGGGAGGTATTTATAGAAACCTCTGACGACACTGATTAATTTGAATATTTAATTCAAAGGTTTAGATCAAAAATTGAGTTTGGATCATGTGTGGGGAGGTGCATGATAGCTTTAAGATGGACAATCCATATGCATTCCCAACAACCAATCCAAATGCCTAGATCAAGTCAAAAGTCTTTGATTTAGTCAACAGTCAAGATCTGATCTAGAATCAAATTAATGGTTTAGATTGAATGAGCTCACATAATAGTACTATAGACCCTAGTAAACCTCTTAATAGTAGTATGAGTTAAAGTCTTCCAACCAATCAGGTAGTGCCATGTGGCGAATGATGTGTTCCAACCAATCATATGCTGCCATGTGGAAATTCCAATTTAATTTCTTATTTTCAACTTCTAAAATTGACTAAAAATACTTTTGAGTTCCGAAAAAATCTCAACAAAAAAAATACTGCATACTCGTGGCAACGTCTACTATTTTTCAATGACATCAAAATACCAAAATTCCAACTTCAAATTTCCAGCAATTAAATTCTTCATTGAATATTCATGAAAATCCAAATGACCACAAATTGAACTGTGCAATTTTTATAGTGAGCATAACAAATATTTTTGAAATTTTCCAGGGGCTCACATGCATTTTGGTCCAATCTTACAGCATTCCCCAACCACTTCCACAAGAAACTAATTGTGTAGCTTTTCTTCTACTTTCAAGTCCTCCAGTCTTGAATAAAAAGTTGTGTGACTTTTTAGTCTTAGGGTATGTTTGGTACACCGTATTAGACTGTGGATAGGAGTAAATAGTCCATGTCAGTTGTTTGGTGTCAACTTGTATTATTTAATTACCTGACTATGTTAAACAGATTGAGCTTTTAATGCTCTCCTTACCTAACTAACTAATACAACCCACACACCCCAGTTTAGATAATACACACTTCATTAAAGGCTAGGGAAAAACAAAACACGTTTTCTACATGAAAAATCATACGCTCTTTATCTTCTTCTCTGCTATTTTTTCCATAACTTATATTTTTCACTCTTCTCCAGGTGTCTCACACACTCTCTCTCTGATACTCTCTCTAATAAGCTTCTTCTCTTTCTTTATATATTTCCACATTTATGTTGTCTGATTATCTCTTCTTACTACTTCTTTTATTTATTCAATACATTTTATTAAGTTTTTTTTTAATTTATAGAAATTAGTTTATGAGTTTTTCTTCAAATTTTTGAATAGGCGAAGTGTTTTTCTTCAAATAGGGGTTTGTTTATCTTTTTTTTGTAGTTTTTCTATAAAGGTGTAGACTCCTACTTGGCATATGTGCTTTGATGCAGTTTAGTTTATGAATAACTTTCCATTTTGCTCTTATCATCTTAGTATGTAATCGCTTTGAATTATACATTATTTTGGTACTGTTTTTATTATCGTATTTGAGGATGTTGGAATTTTTATGAGATATGAGGAGTTCTCTAGTATGTTAATTATGTTTTCAGTTTGTTGGAAATGATCCATAAACAAAATAAATAATATTATGGATAAGCCGTCAGTACTCTTCGGAACAGACTAATTCTATCTAACATAAATTAGTGAGTACAATCCAACATACCAAACAAGCCCTTAATCTCTAGCTTTTGTTTTTGGAAATTTGGGTTCATGTGGATAAGTTTTGGGCAATGCATAGAATTAGGGTTGGAGTTTGATAATATTGAGAGATGGGGGATGGGGGTTGGTGGCTATGGAGGGAGGGGAGCAAAATGTTGGGTTGGGAGGGGAGAAGATGGATGCGGGGGTGGATTGGTCATGGCTTTAGGGTAAGAAGCGGGCTGTGTCAGGAGGGGGAGGGGTGGGAAGTTGTGGTGGGTAGGGAAGGGCTGCTAGGTGGCTATGGGGGAGGGTTGTAATAATAGACCAAACTGCCCTTGAATGTAAACAAAAATTAGAATAATTTGACAGAAATTAGGAATTGTCCTTTAATTGATTGGATTTCAAAATATACAGACAAAAATGATCAAATTAAAAACATGTGAATCTTAGTGGTAAAAATGATAAAGTATGGTCCTTAATGGTAAAAATGGTAAAATATAGACTTCAATGGTAAAAATAGTAGACTACATGACCAAAAATGACTTTGTCAATTTAAATACTAATTAATAATAATCCAAATAAATTTAACGACCAATAGAAAATTTAAAACCCTTCCAGTTTAATCGTTCTCGTCTACGCACGCTACTCGTCCCGATATAGAAGACAAGCCACTGCCACAGCCACCGCCACCGCCACCTTGCGAAGAAGATCAGTATCGCTGTCATGCCTTGGCAAAGCAACACTCACTGAGTAAGTACCGCCAATACCAACCACTGCCTCAGACGCCAGTAAGTCTCTCTGATTCCTTTTCCATTGCTTCTGCTTGCATCCATTTTCAGATTTCATTCAGTTCAGAACACCATTTCCATCTCCATCTATTTGTGTTCAAATTCTGTGTGGTCATAGAAGATCTTATAATAGTTTGAGCTTTTCCGTATCCAAAGAAGATCTTGCAATTGGGCGGCAATGAGGCAAAGGCAGAGTGTTGCTGTTTCATCAGCAGCAGAAACAGACAGAACCCAAAACCCAATTCCTTCCAAATCAGACCCACAACAAAAGAAAGTGCAAAGCTTTGATTTTCTAGGCTCATCGAAGAAAGTCTTTGCACTCTGCTTCGCTTTTCGAATAGCGAATGCTCTGTTGGTTCAAACCTATTTCAACCCAGATGAACACTGGCAAGCCCTTGAAGTAGCACACCGCATCACTTTCGGGTAACCACTAATTTCACAATTTCTCTTTAGAAGGCAAAGAGTAGAGAAAAATCTTGATTTAAAGGTAAATCAAACTAATTTTGAATTGGGTTTTTGCTTTCATGGTTTTCTTAATGGCAGGTATGGCCATTTGACTTGGGAGTGGGAAAAGGGAATCCGTAGCTATTTGCATCCTTTGCTTTTTGCTTTGCTTTACAAACTGCTTGCAGTGTTGGGTCTTGATACCCCATGGTTCATGGTAATGGCTTTATATACCCCATGTTTCGTGCTAACTGTATGTTTGGCTGACTAGTGGAGATAAAGCTCATTGTTAGTAGTTAATAAATGATCATTGCATAGATGCATTACTTGAAAATTTTACTCGTGGGTCCTAAGGATTTTAAACAATGTTGAAACCAGCATTTCTGGACATTTAGGAGCTTGAATAGAATACTAGTTCATTACGAGTTACAAAATAATTTTACTTCTTTAAAGCATGAAAACTTAAGCTCCTTAATTATTCTTTTGTAGTATTTATTCAATATTAAGCTATCTTGTGACCCTAGTCTGCCAGTAATAAAATGAGGTATATTGGTGTCTAGTGCATGTAAGTATTGCTGAGGTTGTTTTGTGCCATGGGTGAACATAGGTATAGTAGAGTCTAGGGTATTTAGTTATAACTATCAAAATAATCTTACTTTGATTTTGAGCTTTACATTATTGTCATAGTTGCTTATAGAAGTTTCTGTGAGCTATTATCTAATGTTGTCATCAAGTGATTCAAAAGACTGAAAAGCTTTTTCATTTGCTTTGGTATTTCTTCTAGAAAGGTTTCCCTTGATTTCTTTCTACTTCCATTGCATCCGAAAATGACATCTAACTTCTGCTGCATGAAGTAATTGTATTTCTCCTCGTGGTTTTTGAACTTTTTATGGTTATCTTGTTCTATGTAGGTCAGGGCTCCACGGCTGTTTCAGTCCTTTTTTTCTGCGTTTGGTGATTTATACTTGTACAAACTCTCTGTCATCCTCTTTGGGCATTGCGTTGCAAAGTGGGCTGTATCCTTTTGTACGAGGGGTTTTTCACTCATTTAATGATAATATTTTATGTCCAACTCTGTGTTTACATTGAATAGTCACATTCAATTACTATTACTCACAGATGCACTATGGTAAACATCTTTTTGTTTGTGGTAGAGTATGTACTTAACTCAATTGCAGCTTTTTTCACAATTGACAAATTGGTTTATGTTTTACTGCCTCACTCGTACGTTATCAAATAGTTTGGAGACTGTTCTTACCCTTGTGAGCCTGTACTACTGGCCCTGTATGAGGCCTTCTTCCAGCAAACTTCCCTTGGAATCAAGGAAGTGGGGTTTGATTATTGCTGCATTAGCTTGTGCTATTCGACCAACAAGTGCTATCATATGGCTGTATGTTGGACTTCTTGAGCTATTTGTGACACGTGATAAACTGAGATTCATTTTTCTGGAGGTTGCTCCTATGGGGTAGGTATTTAGCCAATCTCCTGAATACCTTCTTTATGTCAAGTGCTTAAAATTATAAGGAACTTTATTGTGAATTGTTCGCGCTTCTAAATTATATCGTAAGTGATATCAAGGTGGTTTTTGTCCTGTTTGTTTTACCTTTTATTTCTGTGTAGTGGACTAGTGATTTAAAATTAAACTTGAACAGTGGGTTTTTTAAATTAAGCTTTAATGATAATGTGGAGTTATAGTTCATGAGTGGCAACATTAGAATTAGAGATACATGCAAAGAAAAAAAAAGGAAAAAAAGAGGAAACTCGGTGCCACACTAACAGCTTTTCATATGAAGGAGAGGCAGCTGAAAGGTTATTGGTGATTAATGAAATGTGATATGCATATGATCAAGGATTAAAATATCGGCCGTGCAGATAATATCGAGCCTCCAATTTACGGATATTTCGGAGGATATATCGTTATCGTTTTAGGTATCGGAAAAAAATCAACAAAAATGACAGATATAGGCATTGAAACACATAATATTGGTGTAAAACTTTCATAGATGTTATGTACATTATCAATGAATGTATTGAACAAATGAAACTCAAAATTTACTAATAATGAGATGTACATATGATGAAATATAAGTGGTATGTAATGCGCGTTAATGAAAAGTTCGAAAATAAAATGTTAATTAGAATGAATAAACCATGCATAAATCCGTAGTTTGTTTAAACATTGGATTACAATTTAGATAAGTGTCCATTTACATAAATGAAGAGCTCCTATGAGGTTCAAACAATGAGGAACAACCATCTAGATTCGTACAATAGTCATATCAAGTCATGTAACCCGAGCAGTTTGTAAGCCATGTTTGAACATGGTGCACATAGGTCTCTCTTGAGCTCCTTATTGTCCTCCCATATATGGGATAGTTAGGATTAACCAACTAGTAGGTCCATAATCTTTTTTTTATCATCTTGAGCTCCATAACTAGTTCCCCTATAATCAGACATGACATAACCATCATAAGATTCATTTGAGTTAGTACTAGGTCTAGTTCCTATGCTCATAGATCAACTGATCGCCATGTCCTCTTCAAATGGATTGGAGGTATATAGGCAGTGGACTGTGCATAGATTCTTCATATTAGTAAATTATAGGGTTCTGGGCAAAGATTAGCTATTTTTGGGTTTCAATTTGCTTCAATTGCCTTCAAAACTTCTAAATTTTTTTTGGGTTTTGTTATGGCTATCGGGAAATATCGGGGATATCGGCAAAATATCGAGGATATCACACTTATCGGGGATATATCGTCGATATAGGGGAAGATATGGCCTTACCCCCCAGTATCGATGTCGATAGTTGAAAATACCGATATATCGGCAGATATATCGGTGTATCGGCCGATATTTCAATCCTTGCATATGATAATGGTGATAAAAACAGTATTGATGATGTTTGCTACCCTGAAACGTCTGGCACATAAAGTCAATTCTGGGCTTCTATATTATTTCCACATGAGTTTTCAGAGTGAAAAAAGATCATAATCAATTGTGTACGCCCCTACATAATCTGCTCAAGCATTCATGTCAATGAGTGTGTATCTTTGCGTGGTGGAATTTTTATTATTATTGTTGTATTTACTTTTTAACCAATTGTTTCAGGCTCCTGGTGCTCGGGATTACATTTTTATTGGATCGTTTGATGTACGGCTCATGGGTCTTAGTACCTCTTAATTTTCTAAAGTTCAATTTCCTTTCTGCTGGTGGAGATTATTATGGGACTCACAAGTGGCACTGGTACTTCACTCAGGGATTTACAGTCATGATATTCTCCTTCTTACCATTTTCTGTAGCTGGCATCATGCAGTCCAAACATTGGAAGCTTTCTGGCCTTATTGTATGGGTTTTGGGACTTTATAGTGTGCTAGGCCACAAAGAATTCAGGTACCCTTTCTATTAGTTTATTGTAGAATTGAACATGGTTCTTTGACCTTTCATTCTATTTACAACTAATACTCCTCTATTTTGGCTTTGAGTAGGTTTGTTCTGCCTGTGCTTCCTATAGCTTTGATATTCTCTGGACATTCATTAGCTGCATTAAGAAGTACGATTTCTGCAAATGGTAGAGGGAAAGAATCATCAAATATCCATAGAACATGCCCTGCAAAAATGCAGGTGGCCATTTTTTTCTTGCTCGCTACCAATATTCCAATGGCCCTGTATATGAGTTTGGTTCATCAGGTACATCAGTTTGCTTTTTTCCTGGGTAGCTTTTGATTGTTCGTTTCCATTTACTCAACTTTAAATGCTAGACTTTACTTCTGTCTATAATGTTTTCATCTAAGCTTTTATTTTTACTTTTGCTTAAGTTTTTATTTATCACTTTCCCTGTTTCTCTTCCTTTCTTTTCCTTGTCAATAATACTTCTCAACATGTTAGACAGAGAGGAACTGAGGATGTTACATACTATCTATCCAAAGAGGTGCTTGATGGAAAAGTGACAAATATACTTTTCCTAATGCCTTGCCATGCCACACCTTACTACGCGACCGTGCACCACAACCTTCCAATGAGATTCCTAGACTGCTCACCAAGGTTTGATCCTTAGCAACTTGGATGGAATGATTTTCTTTCCTTGCCGCTTTTCATGCAATTGGTACTTCATACATTGTTGGAAATTTTTTCAACAGAGAAGAGAAAGGAATCCCAGATGAATCGGACCATTTCATGATAGATCCTGTTGGTTTTGCATCAGAGTTTGCAAAAAATTGGTCTTTACCCAGTCACATTGTATTATTTGATTCGGAAGAAAAACTGTTGAAGGATTTTCTAATCTCACATTCTTTCAAAGAGGTACATGCTATGGCTCATATTATTGTTAAGTTTGGCATCTCAGCCAAAGAAGCAGAAGTTGGATCTTAAATTTCTTCCTGAGCTATTACTGAAAATTATCTATCTGGCCTATGATGACAGATAAAAAGGTTTTTCCATGCTCACTTCAAAGTGGACCGTGATCTTCAAGCGTCAGTTGTTGTGTATGGTTTCACGGGCGACTGATTATTGTTTATGCAACAAACATTACTACAGTGCAATGAAACTGGAAAGAATTTATTGACTTTAGGTCTTGACGAATGGAGTGAATCGCCAGAGCTTGGGGTTACTGCGGATGTGCACATCTCAGCAGATTCCAACTTCAGATCATCAATTAGTATGTAACAATTTTTTCCATTCATTAACCCCAGAATTTATTAATTATTTTATTTATATTCTTTTCTTGCCTTTTTTGTGTGTGTATTGCATTAAACTTGGTATGTCAACTTGGATACAGCCTAGATGTTTCATATTGTGATATCCATCGTGCTAGACAAAGAGGCAACATGGACACAGGCTGTGCCAGTGAAAACCGATATCAATTTTGACTGACATAGCTATATTGCTTTCTATCTATACATATTCTTTGAATCACACTTCATTCCCTTAGTTTTGGCCCAAATAGGTAGAGTGTAGATGATTATAATCATATAATCATATATAATCACACTTCATTCCCTTTGTCTTGAATCAAATTTTAACAGAAGGAAAAAGTAAAAGAGTTGGGTATGAAATTTTCTCCTTGGTATAGGTAACTGTTTGATACATTTAGTTGCTACTGGCCAATTCATTTTCCATAACAGTGGAGAAGGGCCTAAAATGTTGAAATACAGTGTCCTTAGAATGTGTACCGTGAGTAAGCCGAAGTAGTGTAAGAAACAAAAAACATTGTAGGTACTCCTTCCTTTTCACTTCCCTTTCTGAATAATCATTTGCTTAGGAATTCTATAAAGTTGAAAGTGCAGCCTTTTACAGATTAAGAACTATATATTTCTGAATAAAAAAAAAAAAAAAAAAAAAAAAAAAAAAAAAAAAAAAGATAGCAGTTATGATTATATATGACAGAATAGTAAAAGATAAAAGGCACTGGATATTCAGAACTCCAGCATGTTGAGCTTAAAAAGCTGCAACATTTCCCAAGTGACAGGAACTCATCCATAAAGTCTCCTTGATCATCACAACTCAAAATGATGCCCTCAAAATTTAGTAATCATGAGTAGGCACTGCTTGTCACACACAAAAGAAGGTTACAGGATATTAAAGATGGCTCACTCAACAGCTGGATTTTATACTGATAAAGTCATTGAGTCATAAACAGGGCTCAGTATGACTTGGCTCATCACTCATCATTCCTACTTGTAAAATATGTAAACTGCATGTGCTTTGAACTTGCCTAGTCATGCGAGTAATGTTAGGACCGCATTGTAGATCACATCTCTAATAAAGATTGGGCTGCTGGAGATACGGTCTAAAAATGCAGTGCAAATAGTTAAATTGTGACCCAATCTTTCATTTTAGACCCAAAAACTACTTGTATGGCAGTATGCTCATCTTTACGACACCTTTTTCATTTTACACTGTTGAATGTTCTTTCTCTTGAAATAATTTTGTTCTTTAGAAAAGGAGTAAGAATAACATAATTCCAACCCATCTTTTTATCTCTTTGTTTTTGGGACGATGTAGCTATTCTTTGTGGATGTATCAGCTTGTTGTTTAGCAGAAATGATGAAGCAGGAATTGTGAATTGATTTATAATTACACAAGTAGAGGACAAATATGCACATGGGTGCAATGCATCACATTGATTATAGCAATAGCTGGCAAGACTACTTTTTGTAGAATTGAAGATGATATTTCGTAAATGAAGTAGAAACCATGAGCATATGGTTAATGGTTGTGGCCCATGTCTTGTAACGTTGATAGTCGTCTTCCATGTCTAGCTTGAATGTACCCCTACTCGTCGTTAACACGATAAGATAACCCGTGCCATTCTCATCTGCTGCCTCGGAATCTTTATACAGCTCCGCATACATGTCCAGTATGATGCCTAAGACAACACACATTGATTAGTTGTCCCTTTTCACCGTGTATGGTGACTTAGACTGAATTGGACTATGTCATTTAAATTGGACAGGTGTCATGACCGCAGTTTGGTGAACTTATAATTGTTGAGATTTGACTTAATAAATTGGACAACGGTCCATCCTGAGGGGTCCATCCAATATTTTGTGTTTGACGAGTCCTATCTAGAGGTGTGAGACTCAACTCCGTTTCAGTCTAAAGATGAGCCACCAAACGAGACCTTGACTGTAATCCTAATGAAAACATTTACTAGTTACTGTGGAAAAATAATGTAGGATTCAATTTTTCTCCGACATTTTTCCTTCAAACTCTCTCACATGAGATGAGATTCATTACACAGAGACCCATGTAGGACCCATGTGACAAAGTTAAGAAAAAATATTGGGGGAAAGTTTAGCTTTGCAGCATTTGTATGTGCTAGACTGTGTGCAAGTATTAATAAATCTAAATGAAAGAGAAAAGAGAGAGAAAGGAGGGACTTACTTTCCTTTTTGCTTTTCAACAGACTGAGCTTCCTCATTTTAAGAACAACCTATAATGTTGAATTATGAATTGAAGGTTAAGCTAAGGCTTTCTTAACCCCACAAGTAATACTTTTTAACTATACAGGCTTTATAACAAAATAGCAGTGGACAAGTTTAGCATGTAATGCAGACCTTGGCTTCACTGTTCAGGATGACAGACACTGATCTAACCATGTACTTCCCTGCAAACACATAATTTTGAAACTCATTAGCATACAGATGGACAGTAAAACAGAGTACAGATTTAGGACTAGGAAACCATAAGCCAGGAAATAAATTTACAGAACACAAAATAAATAAATGAAGATCTAAGATTGGAGTTCAAACCATCTGGTGTTTCAATGCTGAGCTGGGCACCTATTGCAAGCATTGATCTATACTTCTCAAAGTCGAAGTCAACCTCCGGGTTGTCCTCGATGGGCATCACTGGTGCAACCCCATTTAGTCTGTTCTTGCATCCTGATCTTTCTTTTAATGTAGCTGCTCCCTTCAATGCTACATGTTTCACACAAAACCAAAAATCGAAGAAAGTAAGAGTTAAAAGTCCTTCAACATCCCTAATAATATTGTACAGTCCGTCCGCATGAGTGACTAACCGTAGCATCTTAAATACCATATTACACATGCCTAATAATATTCTACAGTCCGGCACACAATAAATGACCCTGCTCTTTCAGAGACAACCCCAAGTGTAGCTCATTTTTGCATGAAACAATGGTAGAGAAGAAGGATAGTAGGATATTTACATGTCGTAGCTGCAGCTGTTAGAGTTAAGATGTCACTTGCACTTGTACTAGTCATGGCTGAACCTATCACACTGCTGAGCTGCTCCTTCTTTGCCCCCATTGCTTCTGCAACTTTCGCACACTGCGCCGCCACTAGCGCGGCTGCAGAAGCCACTGCGGCTTCCTTGGCAGTGCTTGAGCCATTGTTGTCTGAGCCTTCAGCTGCAATGGCTGCAAGAGCAGCTGCAACACCTGCCATAGATATTGCTGCATGGACTTCAGCTCTTTGCAACCTGTGTTCCTCTTTTCGCCTTTCCTTAATATCTTTTAGCCATTTCTTGATTGACATATTCTTAAATGGGACTATCTTCCAAGACATCTGCATAGATTAATATAAATTCTTGTTCTTGAGAACTATGGAAAATGAAGTGTGGTAAAAAGTATGACCCAATTTGACTTACCCATTTCTTCCGGAAAAAGCTGTTGTAGTTCAACTCTGGATGGCTTGTTGCTTGTAAATGCATAAAAATGAATGAAAGGTGAAATAAAAAAAAAAAAAAAAAAAAAAAAAAAAAAAAAAAAAAAATAATAATACAGGATGTTATCAATGAAATTGGTTTTAAGATATTGAATTAGATGTACTTATTTACTATATATATATATATATATGAGTTATTCTCTCATCTGGATGTCTGCACGTTATTACTGTATGGATGCCATTGTAAACAGGGAGAAAAGCAGGGAGGGGTGGTAGAAAATATATGACGTCTGAACGATAATAACGTCCGGACGTCCCCATAGGAGAATTTCAGTATTATATATATATATATATATATATATATATGTTCACCTTCACATCATTGGATTTCCAAGGTGGTGGAGGCTTGAGATCTGCATCATCCATCTGTGCAAAGTTGGGAAGCTTATGAAATTTCGTAGGGTCTGAAAAATAATGGGATTGATTTAATCCTAGAAGAAATTAATTCGACCTACCATGTAAGGAGCCTCCTTGTGACTCTCAAACTTCACAATCGGATCGTCTAGCAGAACCACAGATTGGTCTTGTTGCTCCGTTTGGAAAGCTTGAACTGCAAAGTTGCACCATGCAAGGGAAAGAAAATCCATTGTCTCAGGATGTGCCTCAGAAGGACTTGGACTGAAATGTGAATCCATGCAACTTGTTCCTAAAGGTACTTTGGAGACGAGTTTAAGTTAAGACAATGAGATTGGACTACTTAAAACTCAATGTATAGAAATCTGAAGTTTACAAGTGTACTTAAATAAACATGCATAAATCACCATCATATATAGCCATGTTATGATGTGAGTTCTCAAGCATTTTTGGGAATTAAATAATTAAAGGGCAATGCCTTGTAATTAAATTAGGTACATCTTGTTTCCCTGTCCTCTGCATGCACCGTCCCAAAAGCTTCCACCAAATTTTTTTTGGACAGATGAGATATTACAGTTGGAAAGGGCTTTTTATTTTTATTTTTATTTTTATAGATATATAATAAAATAAAATGTAGATGCCAACAAAGGGACCAAATTGATGTCATAAGTTTTTATTTATAAAAAAAAAACAGATTTTGATTAGGGCCACTCAAACATCCAATGAGAGAGAGCACATGCAAACCACTATAGAAGCATTGAGGCTAAAATTATAAAGAGAATCAAATAGGGCCTTGGTACTTTAAATGAACACCATAAGTTGAGGCTAAGCATGGGGGAATTTAAGATGAGGAAATGACAGGGCTAAGCTTTTGCTAGAGCAGGCTAGGGCCACCACATCAAAGCCTCTGTAAATATAAGAACAGCCAAGAAAAGGAAGACATAGGCATAATAACAAAGCAAGCATGCACTTGGTGACTTGGGCCAGCATTGGGATAAAGCAAGCAGACATATATGATTGATGTGAACATTGATAAAGGAGAAGTAAATAAACATGTATCATTGGATTTAATCATTATTAGATTAGAATAAGGCTACTGCTTGATTAACTAATTGTTAAGACACTTAACAAAGATTAGCATTCTGAATTAAAGAAAGGGTTATGAAAGTTAGCTGAGTAACTTTAATGGTTATGGGGTCGTCTTACTTGATTTTTGTTGATCTGCATTCATGGACTTCTGAAGATTTGGTTAAAGGTGTGCTCATTAGGCTCATGTGACAACCAAACACTTAATCATGCTTAGATGCTTATTAGAGTTTCTTTAATCGTGGATTATACCTCCGAATATGAGTCCAGGGGCAATGCATGATTTCTTTATTAGTTTAATTTAATGGCAGATCTACATGGGGAAGAAAGTGTTATGATTAGCCGATAGCAGTTCGATATATTGTGTTTCCATGGAGGCAGGATACTAGAAATCAAGAAAAATTGTAAAGCATTTATAAAAACATCAGAAGGGTAGCAAAACATGAAACATCACAAGATCAGTATTTCTTTACCACTACGGCTTCCTTTATTTTCATAATTATAACTAAAGTTTGAATATGTTTCTAGAAAATCGTTGTTTGCGTTTTCTAACTCTAACCACTAAACACAAATCCTTCTGCAGGTTCACTTATGGAAACCTTGTTACGACTTCTCCTTCTTATAAATAATAAGGTTCAGTGGACTTCTCCTGACGTCGCTGGCAACGAACCACTCACGTTGCTACAATCCAAACAATTTATCGGACCATTTAATTGGTATGAGTGATGGGCGGTGTGTACAAATGGCAAGGATGTAGTCAACGCAAGCTGATGACTTGCGCTTACTAGGAATTCCTCGTTGAAGACCAACAATTACAATGATTCATCCCCATCACGATGAAATTTCAAAGATTACCCAGGCCTGTCGGCTAAGGCTATAAACTCGTTGAATACATCAGTGTACCGCGTGTGCGGCTCAAAACATCTAAGGGCATCATAGACTTGTTATTGCCTCACTATTTGAAGAAAATGAAAACTAAAAATGGCTAAAAGTTTAGTATGTTGATCCAAACCGAACATTAGTATACTGACTCGAACAAATGTGAATCCAAAGCATTAGTTAACGAAATATACTTTCACCTATCAAAACTTCGATACAATTAACGGGTTGAACTTTCTCCCAAACCAAATAAAGCCATACCTATACCTAGGTGCCATTCAAGTGAAACACATGCTCTTTTTAGCGTCGTTGTTTATCATTGATCCATTTTTTGTAACACAGTCCCTAGCCCATGAGCTTAGACCTTGGGTCCAAAATGGGGATGCAACTATATGACAAGCCACCGTTAAGGCTCAAATAAAAAAGAAACAAAAAAAGAAACAAAAGAAAAGGAAATAGTCAATTGTGCCGTGTACATGGGCTTGCTATCATCATGTCGAAGAATATAAGGCCATGTTTGGTTGGTTGGATTGGATTGGATATATTCAATTAAAATGAACATGGGTCTAGTCTCTTGTTTGATGGGCTTAATTGTATCACATACTTGATATTGGACCTGAGATCCAAGTCCCAAATAACTACAGCTCTAGAACCCAACCCCAAACGTGGGTTTAGAACGAACGCAAGCTCCTTGTCATCTCCCCAAACATGAGCTCCTCATCATCTCCCTCAGCCTCCTTCACATCGTATGTTCTATGGTTTGGATATTGGACCTGAGATCCAAGTCCCAAATAACTACAACTCTAGAACCCAACCCCAAATGTGGGTTTAGAACGAACGTGAGCTCCTTATCATCTCCCCGAACACGAGCTCCTCATCATCTCCCTCAGCCTCCTTCACATCGTATGTTCTATGGTTTTGGTTCTCTCTCTCTCTCTCTCTCTCTCTCTCTCTCTCTCTCTCTCTCTCTCTCTCTCACAAACCCTTTCAAAATCTATGATTCTGCCAAATCCAATCTTGCAATCTCTTGGTATTTGCCTTTTGTGGGGGCTTTTTTGTTACGGCATGCTACAGATGGGTCTAGGCTGCTGTAAAGAGCAAATGGCTGGAATTGCTCATGTGTCTGAGTTCAATAATTAGGCCCCAAGAGTGCTTCGAAAGGTTCGTGGAGCCTTATGAAACACCTTGGCTTCCTTCACCAACAAAACCAACAGTTGCTTACAAATAAATATTATGGCTTGGCATGAGAAGTTTATGGCATGAGAGCCGAGCATTCGTGAGTTTAGCATGAGAGAGAGAAGGCTTGGGTTTCCTATGAAAAGTAGAGGCTCAAAGTAAGGGGAAAAGAGAGTTTTTGGGAGAATTTGTTGAGGGGAGAGAGGAAGAGATGAGGGAAGAAAAGTAGGTGGTTTGAGCAATTTTCTGACAGCTTGACGAAAGCTTTGTCAGGCTCTGGAATGGTTTGCCAAAAGATAATATGGGAAGCGATAGAGGAATATGTCTCGAAATTGAAGGGTTCCAAGGATGAGAGGTGATGCTTGCTATCTTTGGATGAGGTTGCTTGCCTTCCATGAGTTTTTTTGTTGGGTAGAAGGTGCCTCATTTTATAAGCGCTGAAAGCTCTTTCTTTTTAAGAAACCCTAGCTGGTTCTTCCCAAATCAGCCAAGTCTCCCTCTCTATTTTTCTTCTCTTCCTTTGATTCATCCCTATTTTGTGAAATCCTTCTTAGTCCAAACATACAGAGAAAAGATTTTTGTAGGCTCTAGAGCCTTCCCGCAGCTGTCCTTGCGACCATCTCCTATTTTGGGTTACCTTTCTCTTTATTTTCTCATTCATTTTATTGCAAGAGCTGGTGGGAGAAATGAGTGGGTAATGGCGCTGGTCTGAAGGGTGTTTTGCTCAAGTATCCTTTGATTTTTTAGATGGCCTTTGTTGGGATTTGTCTTTGGCAATGTGATGGAGATTCCCAGCAGCTTGCGCAAGTCTTTATCCCTGGTTTTCTGTCGTGGTTTTGTCTCTAGCCACGTGCTGGAGACTTTCAGATTTTTCTAAGTCACTTGGGTCACTTCCCTAAGGTAATGGACTAATTTACTAAGGGGATGGGTCAACCTTCTAAAGTGATAGACTATTTTTTTACTAAGGTGATGGGCCAATTTTCTAAAGTAATGGGCTACATTTTTCTCTCTTTCATGCTTACCGACATATTTAGGCTTAAGAAATGGGCTCGAGTTTTTGGGCTCCCAAGCAGCCCAAAACTTCCACTTCTTAGCCCATCAATAGGCCTCGTGAATGCTCGTAATCATCCATACCACAACTCACTCAGCAAGCTCCAGGTATTCTCGTGGCTTGGGCCCACTTAAGCTTATAGTGTGGCTTGTTGGTTATTTGCTTGGCATGACACGTGTGCAAGCGCATATGACGAACTCTTGCATACCCAAGTTGGGTTTCTTCCCAAGTTAGGTGTAGTATTGAGCTAGAAATATATTTGGGCCCAGTCTTTGATTTTTTGGGCCTCAACACCTTTCTCATCCTATTCTCTTTTATTATTTTTGTTATTTTGTCATTATTTGTGTGATATGGGGTTTTTGTGTTGATCTCGAATCGATGTTTGTTGTGCGATTAGGGTTTGGTTTTGGGAAATTTGGTCTTGTTTAGGCTCACGATCTGGGGTTGATTTGTTTGTTTTATGGGTATTCATGTTGTGGTTGTGTGCCATGGCGTCAAAAGAATTTTTTTTCTTCTTTTGAAAATGTTCTGATTTTCTTGTGGTGAATCTTTCAAATTTCATAGCTTCATACAATCAAGTTTTTCTTTTGTTTTAATTTAACTTTTTTTTTCCCTCTTGTTTTCCAAAATTTCTAAAATTTCCAAAATTATTATGTTATTCAGTCCAATCCAAAGTAGGTATAGCATCAAACAACAAACCCAAAGTCTGATCCAATCTCAAATACAAATTTCAATGTAATCTTGTCCTATTCGGACCACCAAACGAGGCCTAAGTATCACACATTAGTTTTAATGAATTCCGTTTGTTAATGACAAATTTACATCTTTGTTGTGGCCTTGCAGCCTACTTAGGTCTGAATCTCACACATGAAAGATGAATTCCAATTTAATGTGTAGGTCATACTAATTACCAACTAGCAATTAAATGATATTTTTCTTCCAGAAAAAAAAAAAAAAAAAAAAAAAAAAAACATCGTGTTCCATATATCATGAAACACCAAACGCTTGAAGCCAATAAATCCGGTGAAATCAAGTCATCATTCAATATTTGTTGTTATATTGACATTTTTGCTATTAATTGTGTAAGCAGCCCAAAAGATGAGCTTTGTTGGGCCAAGAGATATTAAATCTGAAAAATAGCATTTACGACTCCAGTCCAAATATATAAGTTCAGGATCAGCACTCTCAATAAGAAAAAGGACAAATTGCACAATGGCACCTAGGCTTTTCCACTTTTGTGGATTTATCACCTATATTAAAAAAGGAAACTGATTTTCCCACTCATCTTTTTTCCACTTACATTCCCTTTATCGAAAATTATATGTTCTCACTCATCTTTTGTTCACTTACACACCCTTGTATGTTATAAAAGTAAAAAAAAAAAAAAAAATAAAATAAAAAAAAAAAAAAAAAGTTTGAAAATTAGCAAAAAACAAATACAATAAACCATCCACTTGTAAAAACAATGCACCACCTCTGCCCACTTTGCATCCAAAATAGGGTCAAATATGATTACATGCGATGCAGGAGGCCACTTTTTCAGGTATTTTCATCAATTCATATCGTAAACAAATAATTTATTTATAAAAATCTTTAAAAAAGAATTATTATTATTTTTTAAATTATAAAAATACTGATGGCTCTTTCTCCACTAGATCCACCATGTATATCCTCCTATCTTTCCCTCTAGCTGCTAGCCTACCCCTTTCAAACGGCTGCAACCCACTAACCACCCAACCTCCCCATCTCCACCTCGAGGAGGCCCTAGGCCCTCGAGCCCTGATCCACCAGATAGCTAGCCTCCTTCCCCTCACATCTCTCTCTCTCTGAGGCCGGTTGTGTGTGTGTGTGTGAGAGAGAGAGAGAGAGAGAGAGAGAGAGAGAGAGAGGCTCTTATGTTTAGGGAGGAGGAAGTAAAAATATTTGCTAAACTAGATAAAATAGACCTTTTTTTTATATATATAAAGAAATTCTAGTATTGTATTCATAATTCACCCAAAAAGCCACTAACCCCAAAGGGCCATTACAATAACGGAGTGGTTTAACATTAAAATTAAGACAATCTGGAGCACCTCCACTAATGATCACATAGGATCGAAGAAACTCTGGCATAGACATCCCAACTAAGATTGCAAACTCAGAATAAATAAAAAAAGATAAAGCTTGAAAACCAAGCCATAACAATACAAAACTCTCACAAAGAAGAGATGAAAAGCCTTCACAAATGATAGATGAAAAGTTTTCACAAAGAATATATGAAAAACTCTCATAAAAGGAGAAGTGAAAACTACACAGAGAACTCAAATGGTCTTTGTGACTTATTCCGAATATGAAGAAACCGCAAAAAGGATGGTGGTGGAGATCCGACGCCAAGACCCTTCTGTCTGTGATAGTTGGAGGAAAATCATAACAAAACGAAGACAAATAGAGAAAACTTTTTGTCTATGAAAATAAGGGAAGAATAGAGGGAGGAAGAGAAGAGGGGAGAGGGGAGGAAGAACAGTGACTTCCTCTCCCCTTAAAGGGAAAACGGCTCTAAGAGGTTTTTTGGGAGAGAGGGGCTAGGAAAATAGACCTTTTTAAAAAAAAACCTCTATTTAGTAATTGACCTTGCAAATTCTATTATGATATAGAATTTTGGTCACATGCTATAACTCAAATACCCTTCATATAAATGTACCAGTATTGTCCCTATAGTGCCTTTGTTTTTCCATTACTGAATAGAGATTTTGAAAAGAGCCCATTTTAACATAAAACCGAAAATAATTTAGGGCGCATGAATTGACCGAAAGGACCTTAAATGGTGGCCTAGTGCATTTCACTTGATCTTATTTGATGGAAAATGGACAGAGGTGGTACATTGTCAAAACGTTCATAAATGTAGGTGGTTAATTTTAATGTTTTTTTAATTCTATGTGGTAAATACACAAAAGTAGGAAAGTCCAGATGCTATTTTTGGGATTTTCCCTTTTCAATATATAGAAGATTAATAACAAAATATTAAAGTTGAAGACACTTCCGGCCCAACGTTTGAGGCCTTGGGTTATATGGCTGTGGGTGTGAAGCATTGCCATACATGCAGTGACCACTCTATGACACTCAATAGAAAAAATCCATACCTCCACTTTGTAAAAAGGCAAGATGTTTTGTTGTTTGGGTTTTGTTTTTTAAAAGCTACTTTCCACAATGGTTACTATGGATGTGACAAAGTCACGAGAAATTATCGGATGACTATAATACCACGTGACATGTTTTAAAATGGTGCATATATTGAGTTCATATCACATTGGCATATATGCTGACTTTGGTGTTACGTTCGTACAGAAAAATTACTCATCCCCATTTTCCTCCTTTCTCAAAATCATCTTGTTACATAATTACATTAGAAGATGGATGGGTTTTGATGTGAAAGCGGCGGCCTATACAACTGAACCATACTAGAACTTTTGGTCGAATGTCGTATATGGTGTGCATAATGAGTTGTGGTTGGACATGGCAAGTTGTGTATGTGCACACGCATGTTAGGTCATGGAGTAGAGAATTTTAGCATAAAGTTATTGTTGGTGCAGCATATAATAAGTCCAGGTGATGGATCGCGCAAATTAGGGACGGATCTTAGAAGAGGGTAACCTAGCTACAGCCCAGGTGACTAGTATGTTTTTAAGCCTAAATTAAAACATTAGCCCACCCAAGTACATAGCCTTTCCACACTTACGCATCCCCTTCTTCCCTTTTTTTTTGGTTGTTCTGTTGCAATAGCCAAACATTTTCTTCAGTTTTATTTCTTTAAGACCAAAATAAAATATCACCCCACCCAGGTCCCACCCCACTTACGCATAAATAAATCCCTTCTTCCTTTTTTTTGTTTTTTTGTTTTTGTTTTGTTACAATAGCCAACCCTTTCCTGTACGTAGAGAAAAAAAGAGAGGCAGAAGTAGAATTAGGAGTATATATTCTCTTAGGACTACATCAACTAAAAGTAAAGGAATATTCATCTTGTTTTCAAATAAAACGTCGATTTAATGGGAGTCTTTTTTGTTTTACTAGTTTTTATTTATATGTACTCCTCACTAAGGTATTTTGTTTTATCAATGAAATTTATTTGTACCGTCGAGTTTTGTATCTTCTTAAAATATTTGTATGTGAGGTAAATTTTGTCCGCCCTGTTCAAATCATGAACCCATCCCTGCCTCAAATAAGTTTATTTGGTTGAGATATAAATATCTCTGAAAATGACTTGGTGCATGTTGATATCTTGAGGAACAGCCTTTTGATGGCCTCCCTCCCAATTATGATTAATTGGTTGAGCTGCTAGCTGTTTGTGAACATGGCAGTATGGAGGATATATATATCGATCATTGTGTTGTCTATATCAACACCATACCATAAATCAAGTTGCGCCTAACAGGCCTTTTCCATCATGATTTCAAAATAATGATGCAAATAGATATATTACCAACGTCAATGTAGACTGGGAAATTGGGGTAAAGATGATGAGATGCATGCATGCTTATAACTGTTTGTGTTTGAATGTAGACAACAGATCATAGATATATCTAATCATGGAAGCAATTTTTTTGATACGATAATCATGGAAGCATTGGCTGCCTATGACTACCTTTTTTTTTTATAATTTTTTTTTTCTTACACTAGCGATTCCGAGGTAGGTGAATTCGAACATAGGACCTCAGATGCATGAATAACTGCTCTTAACCACTTGAGCTACATGCTTCTACTGACCACCTTTTCAAAATGAACAACAATGCCACACCATAATTAAATTCTTTTGACTTGTAGCTTTTTGGCGGTAGCTAGCTAGCTAGCTCTTGTTGTTGTCATAATCTGGGCAGGAAGTGCATGCGCACGAGTGCGGAGTTATGGCCTTTCATTGTTATAATCTGTAAGGCAACATCAACTTTTTCTGTATCACATCCCTCAATAATACGAAAAACTCTGTCAGTTTCCTAGCCAAAAATAAGCAGAGAAGAATTGCTCAGCCTGTATAAGCAATGCTCAAATTGGTATTACATTGAATTGCATCCAAGGAGCACCTATTATTCCCCAACTCCAATATTCTCTCTCTCATTTTTTCTTTTCATGAGGAAACTTTCTGTGTCATTGTTATAATAATATAATGTAAGCATATATGACTTTCTGATTATTCCCTTCATTCTAGTATTAAATTGCTAATTGGGTATTTCTCCTTGAGTATGGGAATTTTCCTGTTGAATACTGAACAGAATTACTGCCAGCACTTGAACAGTTCTATATAAAGTATATAAAAAATTTGCTCTTATGCAGACATAAGTATTGGGATTTAGTTCAAATGAGGCTGCTGGTTGCACTGATACCGACCTATTATTTTGTAGGTTTCCGGGAGCAAGCTTCTTTTCGACATGGTTGATTAGTTTAGGGTGTAAAACTTTCTTACACTCAAAATTAGAGACTAAAAACCTAAAATCTAAGCACAAACTGGTCTATGGTGCCGGTCATTCAGCGTTTGCATCAAAATGGAACATTTAGTATGGTAAAGAGAAGGCCCTAATATGAGAGTGTGTCTATATATTAAATATGCATTACGTTATATGTTACATATAATTACATGTATATCATTAGCAAAAAAAGGAACACATATAGAGTTGATATGCGCACAAACATTTATGCAGATGGATCGAGATAACAAGTGAAAAAGTGAAATTTGATTTACTGATATGCATTGTTCATCTGTACAATATTGCTCCCTCCTTTTTAACTTCATCTCTACTTATAATAATATCTAGTAGCTAGCTATAGTACTCTCTTGCAAAAAGGAACAAAAAGAAAAAGAAGATCGATCGAGTAATTAATTTACTGCCATTGATTATATTCTTATTTACCATTTATGAACTCAGTGGTGGTAGCAAGACACCGCATTACATCAACCTGAGCTCGCAGAGACACAATATAATCTAGGGTTTCTGCAATCAAACACATCTCATCCTCCATGAATTCTCCTCCAGGAACAAGACTCTTGAGCACTTGTGTTTTCTTCCAAACCAATCTCTTCGCAATCGAACGGGTTTTCGCCACGTCGCGCTTCCTCATCAGCACTCTGCGGCTTCTGCTACTGCATACCCTCCGGCTCTTTTTCAAGATCTTCTTGTGCATCACTGACGACACTGATCTTGAGGGTTTGTGAGGACCCAGTATGCGCTCAACGACGACTCTGTTGCTTTGCGTGGCGTTGGCTATGACGGCGCGGCTCCAACAAGTTGTGCCGTTTCTTGTTGAAGCCATGGCTATGTCTGCGGACATCTTTATAGCCTTCTTTCTCTCCAAGATGGTCATCTTCTTCTCCGAAGAGCTGTTGCATACTTGGAGACCCTTTATCCATTTCTTGAGAAATTCTTGCTTGAGAGAGGTAGAATTGCGCATTCTGCAAAAATAATTAAACGTAAAAATCAAATCAACAAGTAGGTTTTTTAAGTGGTGGAACTTTATAACTATATTCATGTTCTTAACCAAAAAAAGTTAACTGTAGTCATGTATACAGTATACTTATATAGATTGAATGAATAATTCAATATTAGCCACACATATAAATCAAATAGAATATAACTAAAAGAGCATATGAAAGGGAAAATAGTAAAGATAATCTGGCCTGAAAATCCAACACTACCGAGGAGATTGTTCAGAAAATAAACTAATTAATCTAGCTAGCTAGGAGATGGAATTATTTGATTTATACAAAAAAAGATGCATATATACAAGCTAGAAACATAAGTACCTTGGTTACAATAAGGTTTCTCTCTTCTGCTGGATGGGAGAGAAAATCATGAGAAGTATAAATGACAGACAAGTTTTGCAGGGTGTTCTAGTTCCTCTACAGATCCAAGAAAGTATGAGAGACGGGGAGATGAAGAGAGAGAGGAATGAGAAGGAGAAGAAAGCGCAGAAACCCAATTTATGTGCTGAAAGGACAGGAGCTGTGGGCCTTAGAGAGAGACACAGCACATGGAAGCACATGGCGGAACCCACCACTTAAAACCTTGAGAATATAAAAGACAAATGCAATTTAAATTTTTTTTAGTACGAGTAATAGTCTACACTACAAGTAAAGGGATTTTTCATACACACGATCAAAATGTTACGGTAATTCGAACATAAGACCTTTTGAGTTGTAGATTAAGAGCCTTTTTCACTTAGTTAGAACCTATTGACAATGCAATTTAGATTTATAATATAGAATAAAGGTCTCTCTATTTTTTTTGGGGGGTTCATGAGAATAAGGGTTTCTTTAGTGCAGTACAAATTTGTAACCTGTTGTCTGCATTCACAACATTTTTCTTTAGTGCAATACAAACCTAACATTTGTAACCTGTCCTCTCCTTCATTAAATGGTACGTCATGAATACAAAAAAATCAAGATTTTGTAACACAAAAAGAATAAAATTAAAGAGGTCAAACGTGCTATTGATAAAATTATTGGATGGTTCACTTTTCTTTTTTTTCTTTTTTTTTGAGTAAAGAAAAATTTAGAAGAAGAGGAGGCTACCCGTTATAGGGTCAGGATATGCTAAGACCTCTTTGAGGATGACTGAAATCTAGACCTTACTAGCGAAGAGACCGCTCATTAACAACTCATCCAACCATCATTTGGATGGGTCACTTTAATGTTGCTGCCAACATGACTTGTAAGTTTTTTTGACAAGTCTCTCATCACGAGATAGAATTTTGACTACTCTGCCGTACTGGTTTCTGGTCCGGGCATATAGAGTAGACACAAATTGGGGGGGCTATGGGAAAAAGATCTTGGCCTTTTTCTTAGTGCCATGAAAATATCCTCAAGCCATTAATTTGACGAAATTTTAAAGAAATTTAATGAAGAAAATGGCAGGATATCTCTCTGGTGTTATCCATATTGGCTTGAGATTACTCAAAAGAATTACCAACTAGGTGGTCGATCAATAATATTTAATTTAGATTTGATATACGAGAAATGATTATGTGACCAAATCTCGTTTTCATTAGGCTATAGGGCATAAAGGGTGGCTTGAACAAAAGGGCAAATTCCACTTGTTTAGGAGAAGTCAGAAGCTTTAACAACGTAAAGGAGACCGTAAGAGCTTTGACAACATGATTTGGAAGCCCACTTAAGTCAAAGACTTGAGTATACATTCCGTAAGTGCATTAGTAACCAACGACAGGTTTAACATTCGTCAGATTTGAACAATGATTCAGATCACATGATCATATCATCACATTATGCAGTAACCCCAAATGAGTATTTAACATCTCATTACATGATACTTGACCGGTGAAAATAAGTGGTTAAGATTGAGTGCTAGTGATATCATTCAATGGATATTTAAATTCCGTGGTAATAAGATTTTTGTTGCTTATGTTTTTGCGTGCTCGCATTGGGTTTTGTGAAAGCAGATGCATCGTTTTGAATTTGAGGTTTAGTATACAAGGAAATATTTAAATTCAGAATCTAATCTAACAAAATAATTATTAAATTTCGCTAAACCAAATTAATGAAAGTCATCGTTTATTTTTTGTTTCAGCGTACAACAAGTTTCTCACATACTGTCAAAGTGTCATGGGGTTCGAACTTGAGACCATTAGTCTTTTTTATTAGACTACAACCCATTGACAAGAAGAAGATGGAGGAAAAGCACACACTCGGAGTGTTCAAAATCGCTTGGATGATATGAATAGAGATTGAGATCTTAATCAAGTCCCGCCATAGCCAGCTTTATCAAGTCCCGCCCTATGTAAGTGGGTCGATTGATATGGAGATGGAGGTAAAGAAAGGAGGGAACTGGCGGGATCCGGAAAACATGGCAATGCTAAAAGGCCAAATGGGTCCCACTAGAAGAGAAATTTGAGGCCAGTGTAATTTGGCTTTGCCTAAAGAGAAATTGAGAAAAGATAGTCCTCCACATGGGGGCTTTAAAAGTTTGCCCTTTTCAAGGAGGAATACTCTCATGCAACTAAGATAACAATTTTTATTATTTTTTTACCAATAACACAACGATTTGTGAACTAATTTGTTCACATTTATTGTGTTATTAACCAGGGATAGTAAAACAGTATTATTCTCATTATAAGAAAGGTTTTTTGCTTTCTAAAACTCTCTTTAAGTGCATCCATAAATTGCAAGGGGTTTGTACCTCAAATAATTAAGAATAATTATCTTTGCACCTAAAATTATATTTTTAATCCATAATTCCGTCCAAAAAGTCACGTGTCTTTCATGTGACTTGCTGATGTTTTATTATTATTATTAAATATTTAAAAAATAGAAAAATGAAACAAAGAAGAAGTAAAAAAAAAAAAGGAACCCGGCCACCCCTCATCCCCACCTTCCCTTGGCAAGATTAATTTTGGTGATGCTGATTGCAACAATAATGACAATCATAAGCTCATCATCTACAAGTTGCAGAAGTTGCAGCAACAATAGTTGAAAAATATAAAATCTCACGTTAGAAACTTGACTTAATAAATTACAATTTATAATAAGTGGTTCTATTCCTAATAATACCGAGGCCTTTTATGATAAAATCCCACACTTACTGGGCTTTGTAGGTGGTTTAATTGAGAAAAATATCGGTGTTGCTAGTAATGGGCCGCTAGTCCGTCTTTATGAAATGTAGCACAGTATTAGAGTGGGACTCTGACCTAGACCCAAACTCCAACCCAGACGGGCCATACTTCGATTGGGTGTGGCCACCAACCGGCTACACCTTGACTAGGTGATGACATCGACCCGATTGATACTCTGACTCCGACTAATTTTCCGCTGCATGCATGCCCATATGATTAAATTCACTGTGAACTTGACTACACCTGTGGCCCAATATATCAGTAAACTCATTGAAATTCCAACAATTGTAATTGAGCTTATTGTCTCTTTTTTCTTTCTTCTGAAAATTTCAAAATCCAAATAAGTAATCATAGTTAGCGATATATGGGTACATGCGTGGACAAATTTTTGGTGGGATTAAATTGGATGGACGGTTCCCTACTTTTTCATGGGTGTCTAAGAAAATTAGGGTTTGAGAGGTACATATCACGTGTGCGTGTGGCCCTAACTTTTGCCATTTTTCTCTACCTCTCCATTAAAACATTTCGTACGTAGAAATCAATCTTCTGCAAATGTCTGGCAGCTTAAGACTGCGATATTTATATCATGTAGAAAATAATGCTGAGACCACATTGTCAACGGTTAGATTTGAATCTCAAGTTCGATTTCGATTTTGCTTTTGCATTGGCATTGGCAAGTTGGCATGCCCCTCAATATCCGACTACTTAATTATTCTTTTCTATACTTTATAAAATTAAAATTAATGCCATTAATTTTATATATGTACTGGTACCAAAACATGCATGTAGGTCCGTCGGGGAAAACAATTGCATATGCATGCACTTGCAAACGTTAGAAAGGAAGTGTTTCTTTTCTCTCTCTTTTTCCTAAATATTTTGTAGGACACATACATTATTGCTAGAATATTCAAAGAATTTAGAATATAAAAAAAGGGCAGAAGTTACTAATTGAATAATTTGAAAGAGGTTTCACGTTTTTGTATACACATTGATAAAATCAAGAGAATCAAGTTTCCCTTTTTGCTAATTTCATTGAACATGTTTTGTTGTTTGTACGTAGTAAGAGAAATTTAAGAGAACTAGCATGAGCTTATAAGGAGTTGAACTACTTCTATTTTGGGAGTAGACGTTCAACTTCCTTCATGGTATTCATAACAAGTGCCGAAGAAGATTGTTTGCTAGTTTTTTTCTCTTTCAATAAAATTGTGGATATATATTAGTGAAGAAAACGGAAAAAAAAAAGTTATTCTTTTATTCATTATATATATATATATAAATGATATTTTACTTTAATCTAATCTAAACTGCGATTAGAATGATTCGAATTTGAGTGCAGAATGAGGAGCGATTGGCTAGAGCGTATGTCTGCTCTTCTTCTGTTTTCTTGAGCGTTGAAAATGCAAGTAAATTTTGATATAGATATTTGAAAAAGAAGGTCAAGCACATGGAGGTCCAAGCGCCCAGGGGTCATTCCCCTTGATTTGCGGTTCTCCTTACAATTGACTCTGTACTTGGCTCCCATTAATAATTTTATGACTGTGACTATAATGTTTGGACCCACCGCCCTCCACACTTGCACATACTGCGAGAGCTTATACTTTTATTTTCACGTTAAAGCGATAATAATGAGGGATGAAACAAGTACAAAAATCGGACAATGTCGTAGAGAATTAGGCGAGTCTCTATATCAAATGTGAGCATACTTCGGTACCTATATTACTCCACAAACCAAACGTTTGAATTAGAATTGAGCCCATATTAGTCACATGAATCACACACAATTACAAATTTCAAGTAAATATAATGGACCTGAAGTTACTAAGCACTACTAAGTACAAACCTCCCATCTTTTTCTTCATTGCGCATATATGAGCAAATAAAATGGTATTGTATGGGAATGATGCTCGTGTTTATATAGAGGGTGTTTTTATTTCCACCCGTATTCTACTTTTCTACTCACCTCATATTCCCAACCTCAATTAATTTAAAAATATATATAAAAACACTCGCTTCTCTCTCACTATTATTCCTAAAATATTCTTAATGTATCAAATCAATCATGATAAACACACTTCTCACTTTTAAGATAATCATCTCACCTCCATTCTTCCTCTTATTATTATTATTATTATTTTCCTCCCAAATCCTTTCCTCTAAATTTTGTGTTCATCTTATAAGTTGAGAAATAGGCAATTTAAAATTTCCTACCATGAAGTCCATTATTGAAATGCTTAGGGAGAGGCGTGGAGAAATGATGGAGTTTGGTATGCATGTATGTCACTCTGAAATCCATTCAATTCCAACATTTATGATTTCTTTCAAAATTATTGACATTTTGAATATACCTATATTTTCGTAGATACCTAGATCCTGATTGAATAAACCAAAGACTCTTACACACTCGTTTAAAATTCTTATTGAATACAACCAAATTATTATTATTATTTCAATATAAACGATAACCTAAACTATAAGATAATAGGGTTTTAACACACACTACCGATGCAAGACAAAAATGAAATTATGAATTATGAATATGTAGGCCTCTAAAGTAAGACTAAATGAAATAAATAGTGTCGGAAAATCAACCACGCTGCTGCTTAGGAAGACATGGAAATTGTAGGCCACAATAACAACACAACACAAGCTCATAAGTCCTAAGATTTGATTTGAGAGCAATCAAATGGGCGTGCAGCTCATGCACGAGCGCACACAAAGACACTACCGTAATTTAACAGACGCATGCATGTGCACACATGGATGGGACCCACATGTGTCCTCTAAAGGTTTGCTGCCCTACAATAGCTTCAATGATGTGGGGTATCCTAAGACTATTTAGTTTATTAGATATTAATATATATATATAGTTAACTAAAAAAGATTAGGGAAGTTGACGGTCTAGTTCAGGAAAAAATAACATTGATTTGCAAATTAGTAGTTTCATGTTCGAACAACCATAGCCCCTTAATAGTGTGTGTGAGAAACATCTACCTTGTAATTTAGATCATCGCTTATATAAAAAAAACAAAAAGAGATTAGGGAACATAAAGAAAATTAATAATACCTCAAGCAACATGATGTTTTCAATATTTTGGTTTGGGCCACACTTGATGCTGTACTTTATTAAGGGTTGAGTTGAGGGCCTTGTTTTATACTTTTAATCTTTCTTTTTGTTTCTTGCTGTTTTGAGTCAAAAGCAACTCAACTCTGTCTATTGAAATAGCTCAGCTGAATCAAATTATTCAATTTGATTACTTGTTTTTGGAACAAGAAAACATTTAATTTTTTGTTTTTCTGGTCAGCTCAGTTGATTTCTCTTTGCACACAAATTGGAAAAAAAAAAACCTATAGGCCAACCAACAACCATAGAATCTAGTCCATTGTGGGATGAGAAGTTTGTCAATTCCAAGCATTAGATATGATCAATATGAGAAATTCTATGTTAGATATGAGAAAATTCTACAACGAAGTTAGGCAATAGGCAATCAAGTAGTAGATATTGTGTAACAAAGAATGAGACTGCCAACGAATGGACTAGTGTGTAAATACAAATTCAAGAAAATCATACAACTTTATATTTTAATTGGGCTAAGTCACTAAGAGAACCTTAAAAAAAATAAAACTGAAAGAAATATTGCGCTTAGGTCTAAACCAACAAAAAACCGAACCAAACTGTCAAATAGTGGATGGTTTGGTTTGGTTTTTCCTCTGATTTTAGCTCAAACGGAAACTAATTAATTTGACCGCAATTCAAACGTGACATAGATTCAAAGTGGACAGCGTCCACCCCTAACTAGTAAAAAGTTTATGCATTGATTTTTATGTTTTGATTATTCACTTAGAAAGGAAGTTCAATTTCAAACCCCGTTGTGAAGGTGCATTGTCATTGAAGCGAGTGACAGCCTACTTTTGATTGGATAAGCAAAAGCCATAAAGCCCTCCTGTTAATAAGATTAATTAAATCCAAATTTAGATCTAACCTTCCCCCTCTTGTGTAGTCCTACATAGAATTTATTTATACATTTGTACGTAACACCATGTTTATTTGGTACATAGTTTAATTTTAATTGCAGACTTTGCTTGAAGAAGATGAGACTAGCTAGGGTGTCTTAAGAGTGCCTGAGAAGCGACCAAAGCCTTAATTAAGGGCATCATTACATCACTAACTGGGTATCATATTTTTTTTATGGACTTTTGGTTTTAAAGTTGGTTCAAATAAAAATAACAAAATAAAAAAATAAAAAATGGAAAACCACTTTGACATGCTTGGTATATGGTAGTGGACACTACTTGTCATTCTTCGTTGCAAATTGCATTTTGATACATACATAAAAATAATTCATCAACAATTAAAACAAAAAATTTTATATGCACATATTAAACTGACTCCTACTTCGAAAAGAAGAAGACAAGTATTTTCCTATTGTAATGGAGTTTCTTCATTGTAATTCAAATTGATAAGATTATGTGAGTGCTAGGGAAGGGAGAAGACGACAATACCATTTGGATACATACAATCCATAAGGGTTATTAATATAGAAAATCTATTTTTCTTTTTTTTTTTTTTTATTTCTTTTTTTCTTTTTTTTTTTTTTTTTTTTTTTTTTTTTTTTTGTACTCTTTTCCTTCTGGCATCGTGCTTGAGCAACACAATTTCTCCGCACAATTGAGTAACAATTTTGGGATGAAAAATACTCTTTTCCTTACCAGGTCAGTGTGACATGTGTGTATAAGTTTTTTTTGTGTGTTTTTGATGAACTAGTTTTGCATATATATGAAATTGTGATTCATAGAAAAAATGAGTGTAAGGAGGCAAGTAATATCTTTTCGAGATACATGTAATGGTATTGTCGTTGGTTAGATGAAATTCTTAAACTAATTTTACGACTATCCAAATAATTTAAATTGTGATTTTCATTATTTCCTAAATTTTATATGCATCGAAACCTAATTTGAAATTTGATACTGATGAAATTTGAAATGAAAATTGGAATTACATCATCCAGGCCGAACACATGATAGGACATCAGTCCATTCTAGGACCCAAAGTTAGCATAGGTTGTACGCGACTGGGCCACACTCAAATTACCATTAAGTTTCTTTTATGACGTGGTCCACATTCATTCGTCAAGAGCTGCTTCCGCGAGTGTTTGACCTTTTAGACCTATAGGTTGGCTTGATTTTGTCATTACAAAATATAACACGCACATATATAATTAAAGCATAAACAACACGAAATATAGTGGATGAAGGAAAATTCATACCATTCATGTTTCCATCATAATTGTACTCTAACCACCGACCTACAAGATATTACAAGAAAACAACAATTTAGCCACTAACATCTGTTTCTGTAGCATATATAGGATGAGATGATTAAAGGCTAGTACAATAGACACGAATAAACTGAGGATGTTAGCTATTAGGCATCAATTATAGTCATCTTATTATGTGCTACGAATGTTGTGTATCTTCTTATAGTGAGAAACATTAACAATTGACATAGTTGGACACGAATAACTGTACGATAAATATCCGTGTCTATTGTCCCTTTTTTCTTGTAATGAACTTAATCCGGTTGTAATTACAATCATATCAATTGTTCAAATGGGGGCCAAGTAGTGTACTTTATATTATTGGGTTGTAGCAAAAAAGTTTAGAAAATAATGCACGAAAGGAGACGAGAAAAAAATACGAATAAAGTGGATTAATGGGTTGATGATAATAACGTTTTCACTACTCTTGTTAGTGACTTAGCTTGTCATATTAGAGGACAAAGAGTGGTTGGGAGAAGTTGATTAGGGCATTGCAATAACGTTTTCTTGATGCATGACCTATAACCTATGGCTGATCAATGATCATGTTCTTTTCATGCAAAATGTTAATCTCCTTAAGATATAAGGGCAAAACTACAACAATCTTGTGCAATATCTTTCTAGAAATAATATTACAGAAAGAGAAATACTACCAAATGAAGAGGTAGTTAGGTGCATATAGCTCGGCCTCACCAGCTAGCCATCCAGATCAACAGTCACGTCTAAAATTTCTTTTCTCCGTGAAAAATAAGAAAAAAAAAATTGCTATAATTTGTCATTTAATTCTTAAGGTCGTCGGCAAGCATGACAAAAAGTTTTCAATATTATCCAAGTACAGAAGTCAATGTTTCTGGAAGCTATACCATATTCATGTTTAATCATTTTGTACATCCACTCACTCACTCCCAGTACAACCATTTGCAAAGAGGAAAGATAAGGATATATGATTGATATGAATTATCAAAACTCACATCTAAACAACAGCAATCATACATTTATGCCTTTATTTACACTCCTGCAAAGATAGAAGTAAAATGAAGTACAAAGGTAAGTACTACACAGATTTGCATCTCTCTCTCTCCTCTCTTTCGCAAGTTGAATATTGCTAGCTCGTTGCACATCAAGGGCGCCGAGAATGATTTTTCTCGTTAGACTCCATATGAAGTGGCCAGAAGTCTGAGGATATTCACCTTAGCTTCTAAGAGAAAGATGTAATTAGCAATCTCTTGGAACATGGTTTCTGGGTTGCTGCTGTTAATGATGCATCCCGGGATGAGGTTCTGGAGCTGCATAAGTTTCCTTTCTATGGAAGATTTGGCGGCCTTGGAGTTCCTAATCAAGGAAAGCCTTAGCTTTCTCTTCTTGGACCCAACTCTCCATATAGAACTCCTTGTTCTCATTTTTCAGTGTGTTTGAGAGAGAGAGAGAGAGAGAGAGAGAGAGGGAGGGAGAGAGATGCATTCATAAGGGGGGTAAGGGGGATGTTTATACAGGCCAAAACGAGACACTTCACATCACTCATCCTGTATTGCATTCTGGCTATTCTAATCATCTTAATTTGTCACATGATTCATTGGTCCTACAAGTTTTCATGAACCTCTCCTCCAACTTTTACATAAATATGTACTTGCATAAAACTTGCATCTATTCTATTACCAAGTCTGAGACTAATTCATCAAAATTAATAAAATATATATATATATATAAACAGTTTATTTATTTTTCCATCTAACACTTCACCTAGTGGTATCTCTCTTTTAAATGTTGAAAGATGTCCCAAGTTCGAATGTCCCCTACTCACAAAAAATAAAGTAGTTTATTTTCAATCTTATTCCTAAATTCACTTGCTTCAATTTTGCCCTCTTAAATGTTTACTAACCCGGAATTTGTTTAATAGTCATGAAATCAAATATAAATGCATAGATACATAAGCGTCCTAGCTATTGCCATATGGTATTTATGTCCTCAACTGACGTGCGCCTATAAATCTTTTTCATGCATACTAATATGCGGGCATGGAAGATCTCATCTGGGATCTTGAGGTAGTCGTCACTTCGTACCCTAAACGAGTAACCCTACTCACTGTGAATCCAAGACCACACATTTTTCACATTGAAAGGGAAAACATAACTATATATAAACCTAAGAAGACAATCTCCATTGTTGGGGGAAATGTTGAGGAGAGAGAACTGTCACATGTTGAGGAGAGAGAACTGTCAATCAAACTGTCAATCAGCCATCCAATCCAGCATTCAATCAAAGCAAATACAATGAATATTATTGGGTTCGAAAAATGTGAATAATTGTACGAGCATGAAACCACACTGTATATGAAAGACTCTTGATATCTTAACATCATCCATTCTCTAATCCTTGGAAAGGTGAGATGGGTAAGTCTTTGTTTTGGAAATTTGATGGGTAGAGAAAAATACAATTTGAAGTCGGACGTCTAAATTACAGAATTTCAGTGAGCATTTGTTGGCGAATTATTTCTTTTTGGAAATTTGATCTCATAAAAAAATGGACAGAAACTTAACTCTCACATTTCTAGAGATCTTATCTCAAGACAAAGTTGGCAGAAACATGACCCACGATCCTAGAGATTATAGAACTCGTACTATATTTACTGTTTAGTTTTTGTTTTTGAGTTTGATCCCCAATTTCATTAAAAAAGAGAAGCTGTCAATAACATTAAAAAGAAAACAGAAAAAGAAAAAAAACAGAACATTCCCCTATTTACAGAGTCCAGTCCACATATAAATCCAAAAGTATTATCTTGTCATACCGTCTTAATTTAAATTATTGATTAATTATTTTCTAATTATGTGATTGAGATGTGTGTACAATTTGATAAGACTGCATAATTGCATGCATATGTACAAACTTGATGGCAAGAAGATATTTCAACTCTTCACGGTGGATGGGTGTTGGGTCAACTCCTCTATAAATAACGATTTAATTCCTTGAATAGACTGTTACCGACATGGCAATCTTACTGGCCGTGGGGAGTACTTCATATTCACTTCAGCAGTCCTCTCCAACTTTTACATCTCAACTCCCGAAGAAATATCTTCGAATCTGTCACTGGCCATAATGTTCAAACTAATGTGCCATGCTTAGGAGAGAAATTTTCGTCTAACGGGGATGCATTTTTTGTTATTTTTGATCAATAACGTAATGACAATACTATTTCTGTTGTATGTAAAAAAATTTACATGCTTAGTAATGTGACATTTAAGTAGCCTTTGAATCGGAGGAAACTTTTTATTAAATTTTTTTTATTTATACAAATGATAATGTAGATTATTATAAATTATTTTAATATGCAAAGAGAAAAATTCGAACAGAAGTTCAAAGAGAGGACTGATTGCCCTTACCATCTAACCTAACACGCATATGCGGAAGCTGAAAGTAATGACCAAGTCAAAAGGCTAAACCAATCATTCATGGATAATGTGGTGGAAGTATTAACTACCATGGCTTGACTAGTTACTCTCCTTAGGAGAGAGAGAGAGAGAGAGAGAGAGAGAGAGAGCTTTACAAAGTGCCGTGCGTATTTGTATATGGACATGAAAAGGTCTTTTTCTAACGTGGGGATTCCTGATAGAAAGCCAACAAACCAGCCTAGCCCAGAAAAAGATTGATGGACTTAATATAGCATTATTGTTGTCCTCCATTTGTGTGTGGGGGTTCCAAATTTAATGCCACGCACGTGCAAGCTTGATAGGCTACTGTTGTGGCTGCATTTCTCCCTTTTAGGCCCAATTGCCTTCTCCTCTTTCCCATCACTTGCATTATTATAGTTGATTATGGACCATAAGGTTTGATTATTCATGCCAGAGCTACCATCCACCCTTTTTTCTACAAAAATATTATGTCTTGCAGTATCATTATCATTTGCCTGTCCCTTTCCTACTCTTGTTGGGGCCTATATATCCGGCCTAGACTCTATGTTAACACGAAGGTTCTTACAACTTAATCACCTTGTTTTATATCGGAAAAGGTTTCATGAAATTTAAGGTTAAGATACAACTTAGGATTAACCACATAAATCCTAAATCATCACCTCTTTGTAGATGGCGACTGATTCTTTTGCAATGTCGATGCTACCCTTCGGGGTGGGATGGGAGCATGTGGGTCAGATCGGAGTTGAGGGATGTTGTTGGTGATAATAAAGAAGGGGAGGCTAAATTTGCGGGGCTGCTCCAAAATCGGGGCCCTCCAAAATAGGGAGTCCTATGCGATGGCACCACTTGCATGTAGCACTCCAGAACCAGCCCTAAATAGGGGCATGTTGTTTGGATCAGAGTTGAGGTGGATAATCAAGAAAACGAGGCTGTCCTTAGAGGCTGGGGGCATGTGGGTCGGATCGGAGTTGAGGGGGTGAGGGTTGGAGTGATAATGAAGAAGGGGAGCGCGGGGGGAGGACGAGTTGGGGAAGAGGTGTTGAGCGTGTGGTTGTGACGAGTGTTACAGATTTGTTTTGTTAGGTCATTTGTTTTTGTTTTCTTCTGCTTTGGTAATATTTTAAACTATGTATAAAGATGCAATGTTTATCTCCACATATGGCACCAAAAAAGTCCAAATAATCATAAAAAGTGGGACCTACAATTTTCACATAATTATCCAACTATTATTATTATTATTATTATTATTATTATTTTTTATGCGGAAAGAAAAATTACAAGCCGAAACCTCTCGGACGTGCATGCCCAAAGAGATCAAAAAAGAAAATAGGCACTACATATGAAGAACACCCAACCTCCCAAAAGGAAGGAAGGGAACATCCCATGACCTAAGTTGGCTAAAGCATCAGCTAGAAAATTGGTTTCTCTAAACACATAGTAATGGAATCACAAAAAGAACTTGAGTTAAATGTAAGTTTTGTTTGAGTTTAGGTATAAATCTTTAAATCTTTAAAATAAAAAAAAGAGACAAATTTGAAATTGACTTCATAACTTAAAGGATTTTATGTAGTTAAATCATATAGTTTGTTGTCTAGAATTGGATTGAATTGGATATGGAAACTCATGAAGACATGCCAAAGAAGAAATAAAGAAAATTTTCCAAATTGGAATAGAATATGAATTATTTATGAAAAAAACTTCTTCTATTTTTTTTTGGTCATAAGTTTTATTCCATTTTATATATATATTTTTTGGTCATAAGTTTTATTCCATTTTATCCTCACAAAATAGTAAGAAATCAACTTTAATCCTCCTTCTACATGACATGTTTACTAATTCGTAATCAAAATCCATTACTAAACCCTAAATAGATTACTAATCCCTAATCGCAATCAAAATAAGAAGTTGGATTTCAATAATTAATTACTCATGTGTTTACTTAACATAAAGGAATAAAAATGCGAGTAGAATCCACACAAATCAAGAATTCAACTCCTCATTTAGAGGAATTAGATTTTTGAATGAGAGGTGGTATTCTAAATCTTAAAGAATTAACCCCTCAGGAATTCATATTTTTTACCCATTATATAATCACACAAATTTTAAAATTCCAAAATTTCCATCAACTTTAACCCAATAACAAGAGCATTTTAATAATCAAATTGGTTTCAATTCCAATTCATGGAAATTTAGTAAACTTAAGTAATCTGTACCATTTCTACCCGATTTCAAATGGTTGAGTAAATAACTTCAATAAAAATCTAGATTCCGACTCCTCTGATTACAGATTAGTAAACATGTCATAATTCTAATGAGTTACCCAATCCAATCATGATGTACGCTTGTCTGATTAAACAATTATACTTGACTCATAGTTTTGCACGTGTCATAACAATTCTCACATGCAATAACAATTCTCAGTGCATGTTCCCATCGCATGTGGGTGTTCTTAGACGTATCCATGTCAGATCAAACATCACACGTGAAGGGTCGATGTGACTCCACGTGTTGTTTCATTTCATAAGCCTATACCTCCATCTCCATGTGGGGAAGGTACTAGTTATCCATCTACCACTAGTGGACATGATAAGCATTGGCCTATCGTGCCCAAATATTTACCGATTGACTGAGCTCTGCATTCTTAATTGACTTCATCGTTTGCATGTTGAGCCATGGTAGAACTGAAGTACTATTAGAAGCTGCTTATGACATCAAGAACTTTGAGCTACTTTTGAGAAATTCTAATTCAGCAGACAACCAAATAATACTGCTAGATGAGTTACAGGTTACCTGACCACTGATGAGCTGTCCCGGCCTCATATGATCCGCAGTTCAGTTTTGACAAGACGACCTTCATATCCCCGCCCACGAGGATTTCATGTCAAGTCTAATCATACTAAAGTTCACTTCCTCTGCAGTATCTTTCAGTATGGAAAATCTCCAATTCGAATCTGTTTGTTGTGCAAGTTTTCATATCTGTGCATACGTAATTCAACAGGGGAAATTACACCACAAAATCTAAAAGCAAGTGCTTGTTGATGTAACTTCTAGCAGCCAATTATCTGTATTCCTCCGGAATTTGAATGGGGCTGCGTTAAAAACACCCTGCAACAGCAAATTGTCCTTTAGACAGCAACTTCCATCTGAGGGACCCCTTGCCGAACATGGCCAAGTTTGATCAAAGACCTTCAAACAGTAAATACTCATCATACAAGCTCACGACAACAGGCTTCGTTATCGTATTATAACATTCCTTAGAAAACATGACCATGTCTAATTAAACGAAGGCATAAGCATCCTAATTACAACAATGCCTGTACATTCCAGTTATTGAAACTAGTAATGGATTCCTTATGCTTTCAGTCAACAAGCTTCCTTAGGTGCGATCTGAGCAGTCCTTTCCCTGCACCACATAACAAAACAAACACCTCAGAGATCAACGCAGATACTATCTAGCATCAAGTAAACTATAAATGATTCTGAACTGATCAAATATCTTCAAAGGCCCTATCTTTTCCAGAGATAATTCCAGAGACAAGTTAAACAGTACGGTATACTCATCCTCTTACAATAAACTACATAACCTAATACCCATTCTCAAGTACAAATAATATAAGATGCAATCATATCCATATGATGCAACCATATCCATAATACATGACTCTTGGTGCAAAGAACAAACAGGTACATGACAAATACATAAAACCTACAAAGCTAAGTCGTAGCTTCCCACATTGCAGTATGGTTTTGCTGTTAAAATGGAGTATTACAAAAGAATGCAACTGCCTGCAGGACTATGAACATATCATGTGCTAAAAAGGTGACCTGATATCGATGATGAGCGACAGCTATGGTGAACCACATGCTTCACTGTTTCCTTGTGCACTACAGATTGCTGCTCTGAAAGGAATTTTTCAGGAAGACAGCCCTTGGAGGCTTGATCCTCTGCTATCACATTTGTAAACCGTTAATTTGATTTGTTGTATTTTAAAAATAATTTCCTCTCTGAATTGGCCATGGTGACGACCTTCTTAAGGTACTTTGAAGACCCTGAAATTCAAAATATTGGGACAAGAAGAATAAGGATATCTGTGTAACATATAAAGATTGACTACCAAGTTGGCAAAAGGGAAAAGAACCGAATAGAACACCATACTAAAACCATAAGCAATGGACATATGTTATTACAATGTTATGTATGTGGACAGCAAATCAACTTGGCAATAAAGCACACCAGAATGTAAGATATTTCTTGTTTACTTATTAAGTTACTTGTGTCATCTCCAACTAAACTGAGCATGAGTTTAGTAAGTTGGTGCAAGATAGAAAAGTTGTATTCTCAAAACTTCCAAAAAACATAAATAATAGTGAATTGATATTTGTTAAATGGTCTTCTGGCGGCGGCTCACTGTTCTAATTATTTTTTCCCTCCAAGCTTACCAAAGAGGAGGAAAACAAATGGAAGCAGAGTCTCTATTTTGACAAACAGAATACTGTTTGAGTGCTCAGTAAAGAGTAGGCCAAACATCAGACTTTTGCAACTTGTATGCTCACTGTGATGCATATTACATTACATATCCATTGCACACCTGAACCCCTCAGTACCTCACAAGTTCAGGTGATTTTAGTTGCCAGAACCAACATACTAAAAAGTAGATTTCTGGCTACAATACTGCTTCCTCCTCAACGCTTAAGGTCCCCTGCTTGATGTCTATCTACGGTTATCCCTTCCGTGTTTTAAATGCTCAAGCCTTCCAATTCAAGGAATGCTGAGCAATCCTGACTGCCTGTTCTACATGAAGTTCTAATGCATGGGTTCGCTCACACATGCAAATCACCAGCAGCTACCCTTAGCATTTCTCTAGCATTGATTTATCTCACGAAAATAAAAAATTTATCAAAAATTGCCAAAAAATGGGATGGACAGATAGAATTTCAATTTGATGAGAGTTTCAATCTCAAAGGTGTATGAAAATAAAACAAAAAGAGAAAACAAAATTCTAAGCATCAGCTTTGTCACTCCCTGAGCCACTGTCAAGGTCTCACATCTTTGCGAGGTTGCCTTTCCTGTGTATAAATTATTATCTGAAAGTTCTAGGAAACCACAATCTAAATTGCAATATAATCCTATATGCTTACAGAATATAGAACCATCAAAAAACCTATGGCAGAGGCACCAACATAACTCATATTTTATCATAGCATAACTTTGAATATATTTTGTTTATACCATATCTGACCAAACCCTCTCAACTAGACACGTGGAACGAATGGCCCACAGAGCAGAAGCAGACATGGCCCAGCTCAGTCACGGGAACTCGTAACTACCATAAGCAGGGGTGAGCCCTTGGCAACCTCACCTGCCGATCCGGCTCAATGAAGGTACCTGCCATGCCACTTTCATGTGGACACGTTACGACCCCTAGGGCTATGTCCACAGTCCCACATCAAAACTATAACCCAGGGTGCTCCACCCCTTTTGCCTATAAATAGGGCTCTTGCACCAATGCACAAAGTAATAGTAAACTTAGAGAACTCTATCCAATTACTTATCTTCTCTATCCTTAAGCTAACTTTAGCATCGGAGAGCCTTCCGGTACCACACCTTTGCCGAAGGGGCCACGCGACTGAGGCAGACCTTCTATAAGTTGTGTCCAATTTTGGGCATCAACATATTTAATGGTATCAAAAGCACGCTTAGCAATTGATGCTGCTTTTGCACCAATGGTTCCTCATAACTTGACCCCATCAATTGATTCTTATGTTAATCACCCAATCAAACAGGAAAAAGGTGAAACTCTATTGTGAATGCCAATAAACTCAGTAAGGCTCCAACGACATACTTCAAATCAGTGTCTAACTTATATCTAGGCCAACTGGGTGTACCTGGATGCATTTCAAGAAGAGGCCTACATCAGGTAAACACCACCCAAAAGTTCAGCTAATTAAAGTATAAAAACGACATTTTTAAGAGTTTCTTCATTTTTAACTCCACTCTAACTGCAGAAAACACCAAAGATTGGCATTGCCACAGATGTATTTTTTTTTCCAACTTTTATACACACACACACACAGGCACACACACATGTACATATGCCTTCTAATAGATGTTCTTTCGATTAAAAGGTTGGTACCACATTCTCTACAAAACCCAAAAAACTTCCAAAAGTTAATAAGAAAAGCAAGAGATTGTTGGCCATCTCTCCTACTGTTCAGTACACGGTAACACACATGCACAGACACTCATAATAGTGTCAAGATCCCCTCCAAGGTAGACCCAGCTTAGGTAGAACTGGGTCATAAATATTTTCCTTTTACTTCTTTTAGAACTTGGCTGTAAAATCTTTTAATAACTTTACAGTGATAAACATTATGACTACAGCCACTCATCCTATAAATATGATTATTTTCTTGACATCAACGTAAGTACCATAAATTTACAATATCAAGTAACATGCTTCATAACTCATTTTGGAGCCCCAAGTCATATTCACTTTCGACTAACCTCTTACTTTTCTTTTTCGATATAATTTTGACCAGTCATACTTCACCAGCTCCAAGTTTTTAAAGTATAAATTAAATAACCACCACCACTCCTAACATCTTAAGTTGCTATGCTTGATCATATTCATCAAACAGGATTCACACATGATTTTGTTTGGCTGATTAAGACAACTTTCATGGGGAATCTGCAGAAAAAATTGATTTTTCAAGTTGAGATAAATGTAAACTAAGCACCAAATTGTGGAGTTTTTGGGTAGGAATAAACTAGTGATACTTGGCATTATATAACAGTATAGATACATTGCATCTCAAATAGATTAGTTGGGTGCAAAAACCACTGAATCACATATGTAATGCCCATTTGCATTTCTGAAAGCTGTATCAATCAATTACTTCCTAGATTCTACCAATTTGGACTGTGGAATCATTTACTAGATTTCATAGGAATTGTTTCTCTTTTTTCTTGTGGCCTAATAAAACTCTAATTTGCTTTCGAAGAACACACAGAACTTTCTTGAGATCAATTCAACACGTCGCCAGATCCTTATCAGTGAAACAGACTAAGCCTCTTAAAATACATATCTCCTTGCCCACGCTGAAGAATGAAAATATTTAGCTAAGTACACCATCACAAATATAATTGAACCTAGTTTTACATTTCCAGGCCTTAGTTTTGCAAAGGTGTTTGACTTAATGATTGTATCACAAATTATGAAATTAATAACCATCATTGCATCCATAAAAGAGCTTAATCTGCATATTCTCAAACACAAATGTTTAATAAACTGTGTTATAGAATTTGTAGTTTAGAACTAAAGTGCTCCCTACTAGTTTATGATGTAGGATATGGGTGAATTGAGTATTTAGGTAATTTAGCGGAAGCAAATAGCTTCACACCAAAAGAGTTTTGGCTTCACACCAAGGAGTCTCCAATCTCTGGAAAGTAAACTTTTCTTAATATCTCAAATCTCAACTCCACAATGAATTACATGAGAGGGGTATTTATAGAAAACTAAAACCTAGAGACAAAGGATAAAACGTCCCATGTTAAAACAGAAATTCTAACCTAAATAAAATAGGAAACGTAGAAATCCTACTAAATTATGGAAAACTTATAGAACAAGTTAGAAACTAATCACAGGAATAAAAAATTGAAAGATTTAAAAACCCAATTAAATGACTTCCTCTTCCAGTTTATTCTTTAGGTTTGTGTGCTTAACTCCATTGCCCCTTTACAGTGCGCAATGACACCAAAGCACAGAAAATATTATGAGACAAAATAAATAAAAAGGCCAAAAGATAAAGACCCTTCTAAAACTGGAAGAACAATATGGTACAAATTAGAATTGAAAAGGAAAGAATATAATAGGAGAAATAGTACCTTTAGGAGGGCTACTAGTACTGGCTGATGGAGGTGAAGCAAGCAGGGGAGCATACATGTAAGAGTCAGACTTCAGATAGTCCCCAACCTTCTTCAGCAACCTCTTGTTGTTTCCTTTAATGGGTTTCCTTCCCTCCACTCCTAAGAATACAAAAAACCACCCAATTGAGCCAAATCTTCAAAACCCATCAACATAAATACACCACAGAAGCCATAGATACTATAAATACTATAAACAGTAAAAATCCCAGAACAGAGTTGAAAGAAAAAGAAAATTATACCTGTAATAGAAGCTTTTGTCTTCATGGGTGAGCCAAAGCCGTGATGTGGATGAGAAATTAGAGGAGCAAACATGTAAGAGTCAGAAATGAGAAAGTCTATGACTTTCTTTAGCAGTTTCTTCTTATTACGATTAATGAGTCTTTTCTTTTGAACTTCTAGCAACATTTTCTTCACCATCATTCTTTTCTCTGGTTTTGGTTTTCGCTCTGGCTTGGGTTTCGGGAACAGAAAAGTGGAAATTCTTTGGTTCTTGGTGTTGGCTTTAGTTCGAACATTGTGGCGGTTGGGAGTGTTATGAACAGGTGTCTGCTAGTTAGAGCCTTTGGCGTGTCGTTTTGGCGCAAGGGGTTGGAAAGAAACTGCGACGTGTGGCAATGAGAAAGACCTTGCATTTGGGAAATTTAGAGGGGTGGCAATGAAATGTTATAATTTTGAGTTATTTACACTAAAACCCAGTGAGATTTTTTATTTTTTATTTCACAAAAACCCCTAAGATTTCAAAAAATATACGAACACCCCCTGAGGTTTCATATTACCCGTTTTTGTTAATTGTTCATCCACAAATTGATGATTCAATTTGAAAAAAACGTATGCAAATGACAAAATTAACCTCAATGAAAGGCTAACTCTATTATATGGAGAAATCTTTTATATATAAAATCATCAATCTTTGGATGAAAAATCAACATAAACGGGTTTTGTGAAAATAATTTAAAACCTTAGAGGGTGTTCGTGTAATTTCCAAAACCTCAAGGGGTTTTGTGAAAATTTTGAAAACCTCAAGGGGGCTATTAGTGTAAATAACTCTATAAATTTCAAAAACTAAAAACTTGTTTGGTAACTAATTACAGTTTTAAAAAAAGTGAAAAGTGGACAAAAGTGGTTTAGTAACTAATTTCAGTTTTATGTGAAACTTGGAAATTAAATTTTTGGGGGTCAAGTTGTGAATTTGATAACATAATGAAAGTGTATTTTACAAAGAGTTCATAGTATTTTTTGGTAAATTTTTTGGAATTAGGACAAGTTTTTTTTGTGAATTTTGGATATGGAATTTCAGAGACTTGGACTGGATACGTGGCCAAACACAAGAATCGAGTGGCCGGTCCAAGTAGAGAGGTCCCAAACACTGAGTTTTGGTAACTGGAGTGCCTTTAATATGTGGTGATGTAAAATTAATGAATTAAATAGGAGTGAAAAAGAAATGAAAATAAAAATTAATGGTGATTTTGAAAATTGAAAACGAAATTTTTCCCCCAACATATTTTTTAGTTTTTAATTTTCAATAAAAGAAAAGATGAAAACTAAAAAATCAAACAAAATGATTATCAAATAACCCCTAAATAAATATGAAAACAAGAAAGATGTGTCAAAAAAATCAAATACAATTTACCAAATCTTTGACACATCTTTCTTGTTTTATTTTTCCTTGAAAAGATAAAAGAAAACATGATTCATTCTAAACATGGTTATTTAATTAGGAGAATTATTTGTGAAAAAAAGGAAGAAGGGAAAGTACTTCTATATATTTATCTTTTACACTATTATATAAAATCAAAATTTAATTGTTAGTGTAATGTTTAGATTTTAAAAAATATTATCGATTTTATCTAATTAGAAGAAAAATTCATATGATTTATTTTATCATCGAGTACAATGTCATCAAATAAATTAAAGAAGTAACCACGTGTTTTTTGTAAATTTGAAACCTTTTAGGTTCAAAAATGTATTTGAAGTGCAAGTAATGTGATTTAAATTTAAAGATCAACTTATATATGTTCCCTCAGAACCAACCACATAAATGATTCGGGCTTGGTCGGCCCCATTACTTCATGGGCCTCCCCAGGCAAATAATGATTGGTTTTAGGCCTTCTTCTGGCCTTTTGGGCCCTATCGCTTCCCTAAGTGATGAGGGATGGTTTGGTTATTTTTGTCAGGCCGGGCCGCCTGGTCGTGTATCAACATATTTAATCTCTCCCCCTCTCTCTCTCTCTTTTCCTTCTTTCTTTGATAACAACGACGCCCACCCTCCTTCTCTCTCCCTCTTTTTCTCTCTTTCCACTCTCTTTCTTCAAGAACAAAATCCAGATCTGGGTTTTTTTTAAAGAGTTTTCAAGGTTTGAGTGTGGCTTGGCTATCAGCCATGGGGGGCAGTGCAGTGGTGGATGGTGTGGGTGGTAGTGGGGCGGTGGGGCTGGAGTGCAGAGATGGGCTGAATTTTTTTTGTTTTTGTTTTTAAAATATTCATTTTAAAGTATTCAAACATCCAGTGAAAAAATATATATATTGAAAATGGAGCTCAAGTTGGAAAATTAAGTAAAAAGGAAAATAAATAATATAAAAGAGAAGTAAAAAGAAATTAATGCAGGTAAGGGTAGAATAGGAAAGAGAAAGAACAAAAAAGAACAAAACTGATTAAAAAATAAAAGGGAGTGTAAATGGAGAAAATGAGAGTTTTATAAAGTTTTATAAATCACTTCTTCTCCTATGTGTACGTTCTTTTCCTTTTCTTTGAAATTTTTTTTAATGGTTTATAATTTTCAAATTATTTTTTATTTAATCCACGTGGCGTCATATAATTGGATATGTGAGATCTACATGTGTGTCATGTTATCAATTTAATATATTTTTGGACAGAATTTGATGGCAAAGATTACTTGTGAGCACACATATTCACGTTAAGAACCACGAATGACTCAAAAATACATAAAGGATGCAATATGATAATTTTGTGAATCTCATGGATGTTTTGTAATAAAAAGCGCCTTATTTTATCCAAAGTTAAAAATCTATAACTACCTCTTTATTATGTTCCAAATGTGACTTTTTTTTTTCTTCTAGTCAACACAAAGATGCAAATTTCTAGTATGTAAGAACGTAAAAGTAGAAGGGTCTCTTTGCTTCATTCAGGTATAAAGAAATAACCAGTAGTGCATGTATCATACAGCCAAGAGCTTTAGTAATTCACTCCGATATGTTGTGACACAGTGAATTAACTTCGCTTGATGAAACTGGCTTTAAACCATGTTTTAGAGCAGCCTTCCATACAATGTCGATTCTGTCGACATCAAGAGCCCCAACTTCATGGTGAGTCCAGCCTTCTAGCAGATGAACCACGCCACCAGCATGACATGCATGAACCACTCCTCTGTCCATGGTGTACTACATTGCATTTTCCAATATTACCAAAAATTATCGTCAATGATTGCTAGGTTATATAATTGATAAAAAATTTAGACGACATATTAAGAGGATATATGTGATTATGTCACATAATGAGGTGGCTAAAGACACTACTAGTGCCTAATGGTATAATTGATACGAATAAACGTGAATGTTAGCTATTAGGCATTTATAATCCTTTTAGCCATCTCATTTTGTGTCATAGATGTCAGTGGCTATTAAATGCGCCGACCATGTAAATCAAGCCAATGTTACCCAACAAAAGTCTTAAAAACTAATAAGAAAAAAGCTTAGTTACCTCACAGCAGCCAAGCCCTTGAACATCATCAGGTAGTCTCATGGCTGCAAGATCACCATAAGTGCAGTCTCTTCTGAAATGCAAGATGGGTGGCACAACAAACTGATGAAAATGTGCACCACTTGGGGCCCAACGTTGCTCTCTTGGTGTGATCCATTTGCCAACAATCCATGCCTGTCATTATAATTGGTACCAACAATAATTCATATTAAGTAGACTCATAAACAAATACTCATGCTTTATTAGACCAAAACGTCGTACAGAGCTTTATAATTAAGCACTATGATTAAAAGGTGCCTTAAGTTTAAGGGCAACGTACACATATAGGGCTGTAGTGCAGGATGTGGCAAACAATAATCGCTTACCTTACAATTGCGGGCAGCTTGGTACTTTGTGACTTGGACAAGGTAGTGTTGACAATCTGCTGGCGCTTCCTTCTGAATCTTTTGAAATCTCTCTGTTGATAGAGTCAGCATCTGGGCCATAAATTATTGATTAATTAATAGACCCATGAAAAACTATAGCAATTAATCAATTTCCTAGAAGCACTTAAGACTTTTTTTGGAGGAAAAAAGTGCTTCTACAGAAGAAGTGCAAAACATGCCCTAACATGAACACATGATCACCTTCATAAGTAAATGATGAAAAAGGAAAAAGGAAATAATATACTTACAAGGACTCGAACTTTCCTACGGCAAAGGTAGAGGGCAATGGCTCTTCCAAGCTTGGAGGTAGCTCCACTTAGAAACACCTCTTCGACATCCTTGGGGATCTCGTTGAGAATAACAGCAGCAGTTAAGGTGTTCCCATGGACAACTCGAACTCTAAGGTCCGGATGCTTGTTCACAAAGAGTGTTCCACCCCCATTCAGTCCTTCGTTCTACATTAAGAAAATGAACAGTTAAATTAATATTTTAAATTTGAATTTACTTTATTTATTTATTTATACATTCCAAATTTGAGGACTAACAACCTCAACCTCCTACTCATGTCATTCATCTTGCCCGCAACTTGTGGGAGGATGTTACCTCTCTTGCTAGGTCAGGTCAAGAACATGAATGACCTAAAGTTTTGGTAAAAATAACAATAATTAAATAAAATTAACCATATTCACATTTTTTATATTCGACCAAAACAAATTTCACATTTTAAATATGTTAAAGTGGCACTTGGTTGGTGCAGTGTTTAGGCTTGTCGTACTTTTTTAGTTTCAAAGCATCCTCACGAGTCTTAAATGCTAATGTTTATGTGCAGCAAAAACATGTGCATTCGTTTTTGGTGTGGGGTGTTTGGCAGATCAGAAATTTCATCCAGAGAGTTAATATCAGTACTGCCAACAACCAAACTCAGAATTCATCAGACTGGATTAAATTTTTTTAACTCCGAAAGAAAACTGATACCAACCTTATTTAATGCAGCAAGGCTGATGACCTTGACCCCCATTTTGTCAGCTCTAAGGATTGCTTGCTCTATTTGCTTATTGATACCGTCTAGGGCAAATGGTAAAAAGTACTGCAAGGTAAAAAACAAATTTGTTTTTTTTATAGAAAAACATTGCATTAATTAAAATCACAAAATCACAAAAAATTTTAAAAAATATTACGAGGGCAAACCTGAAAGCCATATCTAGGCACAGCCCATGTCTGGTGCAAGCGGCCTCTGAGGTTGTAAAAGGTAATTAAAAAAGTTTTAGCCCATGCCCACATTGCTAGCATGGCTACTATGCCGGAAGGCCAGAAACCCACCAAGAAGAATCTCATGGTGAAGGGCAGTGATGAGAACGATCGGAAAACAAACGGCACGTGCAAAGAAGACGACAGATCCACCACGTGTGCGAGGAAAACGAAATCCGGTGCGCTCCCATTTTTACCTGCAACATTAAGGATGAAAATGTGCAATTCTGTTATTGTCCATGCATTAATAATTTGTTAAAGCATGCATAGTCAATCTTCTTCTAAGCATTTTTGTATGCAAAGTTGAGAGGCATGCATGGTCAATCTTTGTCAACGAATTATGACCATATTATTTTGGACATCACTTGTAGGACCTATGAATAATGTTCAACCTTCCCATATTGTTTTGTTACAACATTTCTTATGATGTCAATGTCACTATGAAAAAGGAAAAAAAATTATTTTGGATGAAAGTAACTTTTAAATTATCCACCTGCATTTAAGCTTATCTCTTTGTGTAGTCCCCATGATTTGCTGTTCAGGGTCTTCCCCACTGCATCAAAGAGGGGCATAAAAAGGCAGAAATTGGTGTCCATTTCTGTGTGGTGCAGGCTGTGGTATCTGCAAGACATATGAAACTGATTTTTAATTTACTAACTTGGTGCATGAAAATTACCATTTTCAAGGTAAACACACCCCAGAATTTATAAAAATAAAAAAAATAAAAAATAAAAATAATTTATTACCTAAAAGTTATTTTTCCATATAGTATACAATCAATTACAGTAAGTTTCCCATTTACAGAAAAAAGTTTCATTTCCTTCTCTTCTGGAGGCAACATACACTATTTAAAGATGGGTGTCTGTGATTGGGCTTCTTTTTTGGGTTTGAAGGTACAAAAATATGTCATATGAAGATGAAATTAGTTAAAAGTAGGCATTAATTTATATATAATTGTGGGTACTTACGTTGGAGTGTAGAGAAGATATCTGAGAAGGGGAGCTTTCTCGAACAGTTTATGAGAAATCACTTCAACATTGGAATGCCCCAAACATCTCAGAAAATCAAAAACCAAAACATATCCGTAGATCACGAAGATTGATCCACAACCCATCAGAGTGGTACCAAGAACTGGAATTCCAACAATTGCACCTAAAACCAGATGCTCCAGAAGTGTTGCATTTCCAGCTGAACAACAATAATTAATCAATTAATCAGTCAAAATAACTAAAGAGAGGAAAAAGAAAAAAATGAATTTATTAGTCGGTGCTCATATTAATGATCTTACGGTACCTGTGAAGGGCTGCGGTATTGGAGAGGAATGGTGAAGTGAATGGTAGTTTTCAAAAAAGTAGTTGCCATGGAAACGTCTATGCATCCAGTAAATATAAGGGCTCTGAAACTCCCAGTGTGCAGTACCAGTGTCGAAATAAAGCCGATTGTGTTCCACAAGGGAAGAAGTTTGAAGGAAAATGGAAGCAGGGCTGGAGGGGCAGGCCGTGGAGGCAAAATTAGAATTTGGAAATTATTTATGCCAAATATAAAAAAAAAAAAAAAAATTAAAAAAAAAAAAAAAAAAAAAAAAAAAAAAAAAAAAAAAGTGAGTGGGTGGGAAAAAAAAAAAAAAAATTAAATTTTATATTAGATTCCAAAAAATTAATTAATAAAAAAAAAAAAATAAAATAAAAAAAAAATGAAGTTAATTGATTAATTACCAGTCCCATTCCTTGTCAATCTGCTTGAAATCAACCCCTTGTTGGAGAATCCGACGAGTTCTTGTTAGGAAAAGCATGTTGGTGTAACTACTCCATAGCTGATGAACTAAGCCTCTAAGTGCACATAATATGAGAATATGGAGACACCAGCTGTTCATGAGGACCTTGAGGGGATCCTCATGAATTATTGAGTACAAGGCTTTTCCAATCAGAGGTCCAAACAGCAGATACTAATTTCCAAATCCAAAAACAAAACCAGATCCAAATCAGTAACAAGCTATTAAAAGATGCAGAAGATGTAAAATTTGACAGAAAACAAATATATTGGATCATGAAGATTAGTTTCTATACCTTGTAGGAGCCTAAGAACTCCCAAGGCCAAGCAGTCAAAGGAGCAGCCATATTTCACCCTACAAAAACAAATCTTCTCTACAGGTTTCTGATGATCTCACCAAAATCTTTCTCTTTTTTTTTCTGATCAAAGGCACACAAAGATGGTTGGAGAGAGATGATAAAGAGCTGGCAGGACTAGTTGGCTGAAGAGAGAAAGATCTCAAGAGAGTTTATCATCACTTTGCGTTTTGAAATTGGCTAGCGAAAAATTGTGTGGCTCTCTACTTCTTGCCTGCACAACTTTAATTAGATGAATCTCTCTCTCTCTCTCTCTCTCTCTCTCTTGGAAGATATATGTGGTGTTATGTTATGGAACAAAGCTAGTCAACAAAAGCCTTTATGATTTTATTTTTCTCCAAACCCTAAAGGCCTTATATAGATCACAGAATCAAAGGATGCACATCAAAGACAGTTAGGGCTCTTAATCAATATCTATCTTTTTTCTTATACATGTAGCTTTGCTTCTTCCTTGTCCTGTTATATGTCAGCTTTTAGAAGGTCGCCAGTCACCTCCCCAATCCCTTATAAGGCTCTTGTTGTATTCTATGAACTTGTACGCGTTCTCATTTTGACACCATATGTGATGAAAACTGACCCCAGCTGTAGAGTGATGGCCTAAAAATCCCACCCTCTAAAAATAATTAATTCCTCATATGGTTGGGAGCTTGGGAGTCGGCGAGGACCTTTTGCCTTGTCTGGGTTGTTTTCGTAATTTCCTAGTCTGCTGTGATTTGCTTTCATCATCAATGCTAAAGTAGCATCAGACCTCAGTTATTAATGAACAATGCTAGCCCTATTGACATGGGCAGTCTGGGGTTAAAGAACCAAGGGTACCGTTGGTAAATTCCCACGTCATTTATACGTTAGGGCAAAAGTATACCCAAGTTTACCTAATATTTGAATGCCTTAGAGCATCTCCAAGGGAGATGTCAAATACCAAACATCAAATTTAAATTTAATGGCTGATGTGGCAATTTGACATCTTACACAACTTTACACTCCACCCGATAAGTCAAATTAAATTATTATTTTATTACATTTTAGTGTTGATTCATTTTTAGTTAAAAAGAAAAGAAAAAAAATAAAATAAAATATTCATTTGACATCTTGCTTTTGGGATGTCAAAAATAACATCTCAACCTCCAGCCTTCATTCCACATCAGCTTTGACACATCGGTTGGAGTGATATGAGATGTTATTTATAGCTGTTAAATGTCTATGTGGCACGTTTGACACATCAGTTGGAGATGCTCTTAACCCTAATTAATGTACATGTACATTCAACTAAAAAAGAGAAAAATTGTCTATGCACATGTACTCTATCTTATATTCAACCTGACCCCTTGTGTCGATCCATTATGGATCTAGCCCGAAAAGGCTCAACTCAAACACTTCATTTTTTATGCGTGTTCATGTCCTGTTATCGTGTCGTTGTACATGATTCTTCTAGATCTAGTAGGGTGGTCGTGAGGTGCAATATGTTGAGTAAGTGTGTGGTAGAAATCATTTAATACATTTCTCACATCAATAATATTTTGACTTCAACAGGTTGATATTGCTTAAGTTTCACTTTCATAGGTGGAATTTGAGACATTTGCTAACATTTGAAAAAGAAATTCCACTAAATGAAAAGAATAATTGATTGATATAGAGAATTTTGTTAAGTTAAATCACAAGTGTTTGTATCAGCTAGCTATTGATCGAGTGCTGATACTTTTCTTATAAACGTTGACGCATATCTCATGTTCAGATCTCCTCTTTTCATTGATAGGAAAAAATAATTGATTGATATAAAGAATTTTGTTAAGTTAAATCACAAGTGTTTGTATCAGCTAGCTCTTGATCGAGTGCTGATACTTTTCTTATAAACGTTGACACATATCTCATGTTCAAATCTCCTCTTTTCATTGATAGGAAAAAAATAACAAGTATTCGTTCCGAATATGACTATTTTGTCTTTTATTTACAGGTGATGAACACCAAGAAAGGACGAAATAGGCCGATAGAATAGGAAACACATTAATGCAACTTTCTTGTTTGGAGTAGGTCGTTGACATTAAAGATGTGATGATTTGGCCTAGCTAAGTTTGACTATAAGACTTGATTTGGTTGAAATACTGGCAGGCTTTCTACCATTGCTCCAACTAACTGAAGGGAAATTAGACTGGTTAGTTGTATTGGACCAAACAAAAAAGATTTAGTTGTAAGTAGAATAAATTTGGAGACACAATTCCCACCACTCTAGCAAAGTTTTCGATTAAATGGGAGCCACCGCCCTTTGGTTGGCTAAAGATTAATTTTGATGGTTCTGTTCGCAACAATATGGCCTCAGTTGGTTTTATCATTCGTGATGCGGATGGTCATCTTTTGTTAGCAGGTGCGAAGAATATTGGAGAGGCTATTATGACGGTTGCTGAATGCATTGCACCTCGAGATGGCTTAGCCTATGCTATTCACAATGGATGACGTAGGATATATTGGATATGTAGTTGTATGAGAATGGCTAGGTAGGATAAAAGATGCTTCAAGGTGTGTATGTAGATGGATGAATTCAGGATTTCAAAATGAGGTGAGCTAAATTTATCTCACGTACAAACCTACTAAAATGACAGATTACTCGACGGTACGAGTGAATTTCATTAATAACAAAAAATACACAGGGGGACATAATGAGCCCCTCAAAATGCATCTAGTACAACCTTAAATAAAACCAACATTAAACTAAAAGAAAAAAGCAGTTAGTTTTTTTAAAACAAGTGATAGTTTAAAAGGGGAGGAGGTTTCTCACACACACATATACTAATAAATAATATATTCATAATGATGTTGAGAGATTAATTAAAAAATATACAAGCCATTAATAAATAATTTTGTGAGTAAAAGATTAAACAAAATTAAAGAGTGGTAAATGATTTTGGTGATGTGAAAATTTTGAAGAAATATGTGGGTTTTATAGGGAAAATTGAATAGTACAAAAATTTTATTAAACGAAAGAAAATTGAAGTTAGTAGTAATTTTCAAAAATTTGTCATTGGTATTAATATCATGCTTGAGTAGTTGGAGCAGCTTCAATGAGTTTGAGTATTACTTTTTAAAAACTATCAGTTGGATGAGCAAAGGTTGGTTGAGTGCATGGGCGTCGAGGAGCGAATAGGTATAGCAATTGTGTTGATGAGCAAGTAGATATAGCAGCTGCGCTGAGGAGAGTGAAGCAGTGCCTGAGAGGGGGTGGTGTGTGAGGTGCACTTGGGTGGGCTGGGGTATTAACGTTGGGCTATAAAAAATCAAATCACATGGGCTATAGCCCAGGTTAGCATGTTCATAGGTCCGTCCCTGGTTTCTGAAAATAGGGTTTCTCTTTAGCGACAAAGTTACTCTGAATTTGAGCTAGACGGGGATGACTTATGTGCCCAGTACTTCTCGGTTTTGCTTGGCCTTTGTGAGAAACCAGAATGATGTTGACTTAGCGATTTTGGGGAATGTTCAGCGGAAGAACTTTAATGTCTAAATAAAAAACTAGGGAAAATTAGAATTCCTTTTCCCATTTATTATATTTTTAGATTAAACACCTTTGGCTTTTGAATTTGGACTAGAGGACTTTGAGTTTGATCCACACCAACATTACATAATTAAGATGGTATGCATGCCATTATTTTCCTGTTATTTATTAAAAATTCTTATTTATTCGTTTCCAAATTTGACCCTTTGCTGATGAGAATGGTTTTTTAGGGACATTAAAACGTTGTGACCTTCTTGATTTCTAATAATGGATTGGATCGCTAAAGTTATCTTCAATTTCTTTTTTAAAAAAAATTACTAGGGACCAATCATCAAAAAAATTACTAGGGAACTTGATTTCTAATAATGAATTGGATCGCTAAAGTTATCTTCTTTTTTATTTTAAATTACTATAATAGGTTCAAATGTACCTATGAGTTTTTTGGGGCGTTTGGTTTTGCGGTAATGCTACAGGCACCAACTAATTTACTAACATTTTAATACTAATTGATGTGGCAAATGACATGACAATCCATGTGACTTGCCACATCATCTATTTTAACTTGCTTTAATTTTTCTTTAATCTTTTATCAACTCAATTTTCTAATTAGCTTTTGAGTCCTACTCAAGAACCACATGCAACGCCTTCGTCCATCATCGCACCGATGCGACTACTATTGTATATCACCACCACCACAGTGCCGCCACCACCAGGCCCAATCATGAAACTTGAAAACTAACCATTCAGAGCCGCAAAACCTCCATTGACTTTCGATGATATGCAATCAACTCATTATTCTTCAATGTATTAATTGTGGTAGCAAATTTCTGCCTGGGTGAAATAAATGAACAACTTTCCTCCACTTTAAATTATCTTCGAAAATTTCCTGCAAAACATCAGTTCAAAAAAATAATCTCAGGGAGATAGGTATTTTTCATGAAAGGTGTAGGAGAATTTTCAGAGAGAGAGAGAGAGAGAGAGAGAGAGAGAGAGAGAGGCATGCGAGAGAGAGAGAGGCGTGTGAGTTGCTTAGGGTTTGGAATTCTATGGTTGAGTTTCGAATTACCTCGTTTGGTGAATATCCTTGGCTCTATATAGGAGAAATATCATGTAGCCACCTTTGGAATAAAAAGGAATAATTCCTTTAGGAAAGGAATTATCCCATTTTCTCAAGGAGATGGAGGATATCTTGGAGATTGAATGCAATGAGGATCTCTTGATTTGTGGAGATATTATCTACTTTATGCCCATTAATAGGCTAATTAAATGAGGATTGAATCAACATAATTCATGTGACCTAGGGCAAATTTGACCTCTATTCTTATTTCCACGTGGCGTCACCGGAGTGGTCGAGGAAATATTACTAAAAATAAAATTAAAAAAAATAATTAACCTAAACATACTAAGTTTATATTTATTTATTTTAAAAAAATCTTTTCCAACGAATGTTCGTCGGAATATGTTTATCTTGGCGAAATTTGACGGATTAGACCTTTCCCGACCAAATTGTGTCGGCAGAGGCAACTTTCGTCGGGAGAGGTTTTTTATGTAAATTTTTTTTTAAAAACCGAGTACAGCACTGGCTATACTATTTTTTTTAAAATCAGACAAAACAAGTATAGCCGTGCGGCTGTACTATTTATACTCGTATAAAAGAAGACCCCGGGCGATTAAACGTGACGTGTCAAAATAAGTATAGCCGACCGACTATACTGTTTTTAAAAATAATTCAAAAAGTGCGTATAGCCGCTTGACTATACTATTTAGTTAAACAAAAAAAAAGGGCAAAAGCCCAGTACAGCTGACCGAATATAATATTTTTTTTTGAAAAAAAAATTAGACAAAACCGAGTATAGCCGAGCGGCTATACTATTTATACACGTAAAAAAGAGGACCCTTGTGATTAGACGTCACATGTCAAAATAAGTATAGCTGACCGGCTATAATATTTTTTTTAAAAATCAGACAAAACGAGTATAGCCATGCGGCTATAATATTTTTAAAAAAAATCAGACAAACCGAGTATAGCCATGCGGCTATAATATTTATACTCGTAAAAAACTAGACCCCTTGTGATTGGACGCGACGTGTCAAAATCAGTATAGCCGAACGGCTATAAAAAAAGCCGACTATACTATTTATTTTTAAAAAAAAATCAGCAAAAACCGAGTACAACCGTCCGACTATACTATTTTTAGGAAAAAAAAGAAGAGAAATTAGGTGCCCACGTGTCAAAATAAGTATAGCTGGGATCCCAGTAAATTACTTATTTTCATGGGTGTCTTAATTAAATTCCTCCATATCCCAAGAGCCCCAAGGCCCAAAGCCCTAGTCTTTGATTGATATAATTATTATTAATCAAAGCCGAGCTATAGCCAAACCCATTAGCCCAACTCTCCAATGTTAACCACACTTACCAAACCATCATAGTACTTTGTTTATAAACATCTTTATAGGAGTGTGGATTTTCGATGTGAGATTTTTATAAAGGGCACCTCAAAAGATAAGCCCATATAGAAATCCTTATTTTTATTGTCGGTTCGGCATCCTCTTTGGGTTTCCATCTTTCTTCAGTTGAGGACACAAGGCATACCCCTTCTTCTTGATCCTGGTTCCATAGTTGTATGAGAGTTTATCTTTTTAAAATTAAAGAAAGATAATTGCTATGTATTTATAAGTAATTATCTTGGTTATATATATATATATATATATATATATGTATGTTGTATTAGTAAAATAATCCTTGTTAGTGTAGTTACGTGTCAAAGAAAAAAAATGTTAAGTAAGCATGGCTATAGTACTAGCTTTGTCAATTCACCAAGAAGAATATAATAGGATTGGAGGAATTGGAATCTTCCTTATCTACAAAGGTTGACTATATAAATAACTATATATAGAACATTACTTGCATAGCAAATGAAAAAAAAAGAAGAGAGAGAGAGAGAAATAGTGGTAGAGAGAAGTAAGAAAAAGAGTGAGAAACCGAGTTTGTGAGTGTGGTGGAAAATTGGGAAACACCTTACATTTCTAGCAAAAGCTCTGGTGTCAAGGTAGGGGTTTATTGGGGCCTTTACGGGGATTGAACTAATTAAATTTCGTGAGCTTTATATTATGTGTGATATTATAATGGATGTTCTTGATATTACAGTTTGGTTAACATTCCTTGTATTGGGTGTTTACATATTCTTAACTATTTGAACAATGTTGGCATAATTGTATGTACATTGGTGATGTTTTAAATGGTTACATTGTTGTGAGATACATAAGATATGTGAAAGACATAATTATATCATGTCATGGAAATTGGTTGGAGTCGTTGGATTGAGAAAATAATGATGGAAAAGAGGGTAATGGAAATAGTCTTTTGTGTAGTTGAGTCTAACTCTTGGCAGGTATCCCACAGTGCACATGGTTTTTATTGGGTGATTCGGGACTGGCAATAGGGAGTTGGAGAAGATGACTAACAAAAGGGGAATTATGGGATGATTAGATGGGTGTTAGTTAATATAAATGGGCATTCGGGACCAAATGGTATAAGCATGGTATGGGACGTGCAGATCTGCTTGTCTAGTTATATGAATTAACGGGAGTAGATGAAGAGCATTCATGCATTATTATTAATAATGTGATATTTGGCTGTGTGATTGTATTTCACTTAATTTAATTATATCAATTTCATTTAAAAAGGTTTATGTCCCTACTGAGCTGTGGTTTCACTCACCCTCTAATAGATTTTGTAGGTACCAAACCTGAAATCTAGAACTTGTGATGATTTTGACATATCTATAGAGTGTATTGTGTACATAGCTTGTGGATGAATAATGAACTACTCTTTTAGCGAATTCTCGAGTGGTTCGAACTTGTAAAATAATGTAAATTTTTTAAGATTTCAGATGTTGTCGTTTCCGCTGAATATTCTATGTGAAATATTTATTTAAATTTTTCTTTACATTTTAGTTATAGTTTTTATTAAATTCTATAATTAAGTTGTGAATCACGTCTTAACCCAAGGTTAAGTAAATCCATGGATTGGGGCGTGACAAGTTGATATTGAAAAGTGGCAGGCCCTTTCCCTTTCTCTTCTGCTGAAGTGATGGGAATGAACTCTGCTCCCTTGCTACTCTTTAGTCCTTGGGCTGAGCACCTTCATGACATTACTTGATCACTGTTGATTGCCAATGCTAACCCCAAAGATTGGGTAACGTATCTTTTCATGCTTGGAAGAAGAGACAACATTTATCTTGCTCAATCAAGGCCGACCTAAGATACCATTGTAAGGAGAAGTTGTATCGATGATCATGAAGCTCTGTGCGCTAATCACTGGTAGAGAATAAACATCTAGAACTATTATGCCCACTGCAATCAAAGTTGATCCGTTGAAGCCTGTTAATGGTTTAGCGGACTTGATGATCAGACTTTCAATGCCCATTTGTTGGACAACTGATATTTGCATTATGTTGCTGCATTGTCTTCATCTACATGGATTCGGTCAAACATAGTAGAATAGTAAAGAGGACCACAAAACAACAACAAAGCAAATAAACGTGGGTTGAGAAGCTAATCTGATGTTTTTTCTTGTTTCTCAAGGTGAAAATTTAAGTTATTTTCAATGCAAAAATGTCAACATTTTCTTATGGAGGGGGGGGGTTCTGGAGTTTTTTTTTTTTTTTTTTTTAAAAAGGGAAGGGGGTTTTTTTTTTTTTTTTTTTTTTTTTTTTTTTTTTTTTATAAAAAAAAAAATTAAAAAATGTATTTGAGGGGGTATTTTAATAAGGCCTATCTTGTATTTTAATAATTCAAAATTTTTTTAAGTCTACATTGATAATTTTTTTGTTGTTGCAAAAATCACTTGAATTGGAAGGCTGTAAGAGCATGTCTAGTGCAAGGGTAAGGGGCAAGGGGCTATGTGCTATTTTAGCCCTTCAAAAAGGTACCATTCACAAAATATAGCCTCTCAAATTTTTTGTGATTCTAGTGGTGAGGGGTTAGGGGCTAAAACTCAAAACTTCTTCTTTTAATTTATTAATATTTTATTGGTGATAAAAACACTTATTTTTCATCTTCATTGTGAAATGATAAGAAAAGATATCCAAGTGTTGGATTTTGAAGTATAGAGATGAGTTTATGTGAGAAGAAGATGAAGAAAGCCTATTTATTGAGGTTTGAATGTAGAAATGTAAAAAGGATCAAGTAAAAATGTTTGGAGTATATATATAAAAGGGTGAAAAAAAGGCTGAACTAGCTGTTGGACTTAAAAAGAAAGGCTGAACTTTAAAAATAAAAATTAAAAAACCTAAAAAGCCCAGCTACTAGCCGTTCTATTCCATTGTCATTGAGGGCGCCACGTGGCAGGTTCTCATGGGCCATTGCATTTGGAAAAGTCAGCTTTTCGTACTTCCTTTTTTTTTCTTTTCAAAAGGTGACTGTGGGACCCACTCTTGTCCGGGTTAGCACTTGGGCAAAACCAGCCCCTCATCTTGTCTTAGGCAACTGGCTTGGGCCAAACACATGCATTAGAAAGTGTGTTTTTTCAATTGAGGCCAGATCTGGACTTGGCCTAGGTCGGATCAATCCCATTAGACAGGCTCTAATCATTTGATTAATCGTAGTCATTTTACCGTTTATATGAAATCATTGTGTTCTAGTTGTTTCATCACAAGTGGTTTACAGTTTGTCAAATTTATGTTTAAAGATTATCTATGAATGAAGATTTGAAATATATATAGATATAGTTCATATAATTGAAATACGATGCAAAGTATAATTGAAACAAGATGGAAAGCAGATCCAACCAGAATTCTATGAAATAACCTTTTGAGAAATTGAGAAACCCCTTAATAGAAAGAGACTCTTATCCAGGGACGGTACTGCTAACAAGCTAACCTGGGCTATAGCCCAGGAGACTTGTTTTTTTTCAAAGACTACAATACTACCCTAGCCTAGGCCAATCTTATTAACTAATCCCCACTAGGCTGGATGACCAACCAAAAAAATAAACCAACACTCTTATCGATCAGCTGCACCAGTTCCAAGGCTGCTTCTTCTCAACTCCACAGAGGTCTTTTTCATCCACCTTTGTATTGGGCTATTATTTTTTGGGGAATTCTAGTAACAATTATTCTAATTTGAAAAATTACTATTTTAAAATATATGTTATTTTAATAGTGGTATCAGATACGGAGTTTTTTTAGGGGTAAGGCTCATTATGTCCCCCATGTATTTTTTTGTTATCAATGAAATTCATTAGTACCATCGAGTTTTCAATAAGTTTGTACGTAAGGTAAATTTAACTCACGTCATTTTCAAATCCTAGGTCCGTCCCTGCTCTTGTCTCAACCCTTAGTTTTTCCTTTTTTGATAAATGCAATATTTTAAACTATTCTAATATATGAGGAATAGGGGGTTCAAACTCGGGTGCAAAGGCACACTCTGAACTAATTGGCCTAATTCACATTTGCTCTCCAGCATTTTTAATGAAACCTTAGTGGTACTTCATCATCTACATCAGCCGTAGTTATCTTCATCAACCTTAATTATCTCCATCAACTTAATCATGTCTGTCATCATAAGCTGTCTTCTTCATGTGCATAAAAGAAAGTTTAACTTCTATGTTGTACTTTTATTTTTCCTAGTCAGTGTTTTTATTATAATGAGAGAGAGCTGCTGTATTTTATAAGAAAGGAGTACATGATGATCATTTTGCACTCATTCCTTACTTTAATTTTTTAAATCTCATATTATTTATTCAAATTTCAATAACGCTCTTTATGAAAAATTCTTTATAAAAAAAAATAATAGCTATTTTGCACTTTGTCAATACACACAATTATTCTTTCAATCCTTTGAATCGACATGGTACCTTATCCAGGTTAACCCCCCAATATTCCATTGGTGTACAGTACAGAGGTGATCCACGCGGTGCATGCATGTTTCCGGCTGCCACCAAATCATGCCTTAGTAGCTAGAAAACCAACTAGATTGTGTAATGCTAATGTATACTTAGTAAATGACATCAAATACTGTATGGTAAAGATACATGAAACTAGAGGAGGTTGAAACTCAAGTGTGACGGTAAGTGGAGAAATGAGTTAAGATTAGGATTGATCGAGGTTTTATTCCATAAAAAAAAAAAAAAAAAAAAAAAAAAAAAAAAAAAGAAAAAAAAAAAAATATTGAGAGAAAGAAACTTAAAATAGCCATAACCAAATCCATAGGGAATTCAAACTGAAAACCTAGTAAGAAATTATAGTGAGTCCAAATTTAGGGATGGTGAAAGTGACAAGCCATGTTACAAGCGGTTGCGTTTTGGCCACAATTAAAGGAACACGAGAATCACAAGTCTTTTTTTTTTTTTTTTTTTTTTTTTTTTTTTTTTTTTTTGGACGAACACAAGTACTTAGTTTAATCATAATAGTTAAGGTAATTTTTGTGGCAGAAGTGGTTCTTCCAGATCAATTTTGCAGCTCGCCTTCTCTGAAGAGTCATCAATGAAGACTTCTATCGTTTTCGGCTGATCAGAAGGCTGCTCCGAATCTTCCTCTTGTTTCATCTTTTGGGGGTCTTTGGCTTTGCCCCATATCACAACATATAAGCCAATTATCACAGCAATAGCTCCCACCAAGCTGAAATTGAAGGATACGTTTGAACCAAAGGAGAAAACTTTCTTGATAATTGAAGGATACGTTTGAAAATTAAATATAGCTGAAATTGTGAAAAATAATGTATTACCTTCCCAAATATAATTCTTCATGTAGAAACAGACCAGCTACAATGGTCGTAATAACTGTACATAGGGGGCTGAACATGGCAACGTAGAGTGGACCTTTTTCTGATATACACCAGGTTTGTATGAAAAAGGACACAGCAGCATAAAATCCCTATTAAGTTAAAAGTTCCAAACGCAGCAATGTAGATGAGAACCTCGGATTAGTACTTGTTAGTGCATTTAATTTAAACAGATATGTTCAAGTGCGGACGTGAGCATGTTCGGACAGTCCGCACTTGAACTGACATGTTTACTTAAGTACCTAGAAAATCCACACACTAAAGTTCAGAGAACTGGCTACTTACTGCATATACTAAACTTTCAAGTTCAAGAGCTGAATGCAGATGCCATACTTGTAGGTCATGCTCCAAAACAAGACAAACTATTGCTGATTGTATAGTTGCCAAGAAAGACATCCAGAAAGCTGAATATAGGTGGTCTGGACAACACGCTGAAACTGGGACCTATTTGCAAATTGAACACAATTCTGTATAATTTTGATTGCTTGAATTATATATCATGAATCAGAAGTTGGTGAGAATTACCTGCAGAATCACCCAAGTTGACGCAAAAACACTGTATAAAAATAGAAATAGACAACCCAGCTTCAAATTCTCACCCGCCATGTCAAGGAGAGATTTTGAGGGTTCAAACTCTGTGTTCAATAACTTTGTGCCTTTGATAAATGTCATGTAAATGGCTCCCCCCAACACAGATGATTGTCCCTACTATCTTGGCATTACTTCTTACGCTTCTCAGATTAACTTTCTCGAATCTACAATAGAATAAAAACAAATTCAGATCAAGTTCAGTCACTAATTTCTAACTTCTTATAACCTAAACTAACTTACTTACTTAATTTGACATGGACAAAAAAAAAAAAAAAAAAAAAAAAAAAAAAAAAAAAAAAAAAAACTTACTTAATTTGCTTTCAATTATTTTATTCAAAGTTTCTGTTAGAATCATGATTAGCAAGGGGTGGAGCCAGAAAACTCCAAATATAATGTTTTTAAACAGAATCACTCCAACAAGCACTGATTGTCAAAGTCTCTCGAAAGGAGAAGGGGTGTCTAGGGTTTCCTGAGGCGGCTAGGGCTTCTGTGTGTAGCAGGGTTATGCGATTTTGCTAAAGCTAATCCATGACGAGCCTTCTTCCTCATCAGTTTGAACATATCGTGCGGAATCACTGTGTTTGTAGTGGGCTTTTTTGTTGCCTTGCGGGGGAGGGTTTGGCAAGCGTGGGCAGCACAGGTTGTGGTGGCATGAATCATGGAGGATCTAGAGAAGCAGTTTGGCAATCATCTACGGTTATCAGAATGTGAACGGGGTGGGATTCAGATTGAGGCAGGGATGGAATCGATCTTATGTGGGGTTCATGTTTCTCTTTGGTGGCAAGGGTTATGACTTCTAAGACGGTATACTTTGACGGGTTTGTGGGGGTTTTTGATAATTTATAGCATGGGGGAGATGGAGTTTCGATAAAAAAGATTGATGAACGGAAGTTTCTGATCAGATTTGCAAGCAGACGGGACATGCTTCATGTTTTGGATATGGAGCCCTAGTCTTATAAGGAACATCTGGTACTCCTATCTTAAATGCAACTTGGGAAGGACATGCGGGAGGTGGATGCATCCATGGCATCCTTTTGGGTGAAGATGCATGGTGTCCCGTTGCTAAATATGACCACTATGGTGGCCAAAAAAATTGGTTATGTACTAGGGCAGGTGCTGGAAGTTGACCACACAAAGGAGGAAGAATGTATAGGGCGGTTCTTGGGTGTTCGCATTTGTTTGGATGTGCGGCAATCACTTATGCGTGGTACGTTCGTTGAGTTTCCTGAAGAGGGTGCAACTTGGGTGGACTTTCACTATGAATTTTTGCCAAATATTGCTTTCTTTGTAGAGGGGGACATCCCAGTCGTATTTGTGTTGAGAAACTGGCTTCGGCGACTAGTTATCAAAATATGTAGGATCAGATTATGGCTTTTGCAGGACCAGAGGCAAGCGAGGACTTGAACGGGTGAAAATTCCGACTTTATGGACAGAAAGAGTCTTTTAATTCCAGCCCTTGGGTCTCTGGGGACATTGCTGATGGTCATATGCATAGGTGCAGGTCTTATGTTCTAAGGAGTATATGGAAAGGTACGGGGGTGGCAAAGCTTATTGCAGTGATTGACGAGTAAGACAAGGGGCTGAGTAGGGGGAGATGCTGAGGATACGACACCATCCCTCTACAAGTCCATATCCGGAGATTCTACTCTAGCTAGGAGAATTCGTGCAGAAAGGAAAGCGGAAGAATGGAGTAGGCATATACGGGAGGCTGAAATTTTTAGGGCCACATGGTATCACTGAGGCATCACCCACGAACTTTGCTGAGCCTCCTCTACCTCATGGTGGTGCTTTTCAAATTTCTATCGAAAGTGGGATTGCTTTTGATTTGAATGTGGCGGCTGTGGTGGAGGAAGGGTCCATAGTGCAAAGAACAACACATGAGTCCTTAGCTATTGTAAGAGGGGATTTGGGTTTTCAATTTGAGGCGTTGACTCACGGGTCTGATCCTTTTAATCTGGGGCCACTGATATTTGGGCAACCTGATATTTCTACGACAGGTGGCCTAGGCTCTCAGAGTAAGAGGGGAAAAGAAAAAGAGGAGAGCGGCAGAATGGATAAACGGAGGTGTGCTGGTAATCGATTAGCATCAGATTGTGTTGGGGCATGTAATATGGGATCTCGAAAGGAGTTAACTTTTGACGATACTCTAATTCAAGAAGCGAAGACCAACTTTAGGTATCCACATGCGCCATGAGGATCATTGTCTGGAACTGTCAGGGTATTGGGAGTGTTCCGACAGTTTCGAGTCTTAAGGAGTAAGGCTCCAAACTCCCGACATAGTGGTTCTTTTATAAACAAAAAATCAAAGTCACCGCTATGGTTATTTGAAGCGATAGATTGGTATGCAATATATGCATGCTATTGAACCCTAGGGCTTGAGTGGGGGATTATGTTTATTCTGGAAGGAGATGTCACAGGTTGTATTACTCAAGTATGTTGCTTTTTATTTTTATTTTTTATTGAGGTTATGATCAAGGATGAGGAGAATGGTACCAAGTGGCATTTCTTTGCGATTTATTCAAGTACTGATGAGTGAGTGCGTAAATCCTAATGGCAGATATTACATGATAAGATGGCCCGATGTCGGGAGGCTTGCCTACTTATGGGAGATTTCAATGATATTTTGGATGTAACTGAGAAATGTAGGGGGTTGCCGCGAACTGAATGAAGCTTGCATGATTTTTCAATATTTGCAGCTACTAGTCACTTGTTAGATCTAGGATACGTGTGTCATCCGTTTACTTGGAGGAACAGACAGTAGGAGGGTGGAATTATGGAATGCTTGGATAGAGGATTTGGGAAGGATCAATGGGTTACACTGTATCCATCGGCTACGGTGCATCATGTGGTGGTGTCGGGCTCTAACCACGTGTTACTCTTATTACAAACCCGAGGCCCATGCCGGAAATGGCATAAAAGATTTATTTTTGATCTGCGCTGGGGGGATTCAATAGGGTGTCCAAAATTGGTATAAGAGAGATGGAGCAGATGGATTCCGGGGTCTAGGGGTCTACAGATTTCAAGGAAATTATGCTGGGTAAGGAAATGGATATTGGATTGGAGAACAAGAGAATGGAGGAGTTCCAAGGCTACTATTGCACTCTTACAACAACAACTCAAAGTTACTTATATGGCTCCTGACTTCGATTGTGATGAGGTCTTGCAGTTGGAGAGTAGCCTAAAAGGGGCATTGCGAGAGGAAGAGGTATATTGGAAACTTAAATCTCGAGTCCAATGGCTTAATGAACTAGAGAAGAACACAAAGTTTTTTTCACTCTATGATGCTTGCTCGACGATGAGCAAATAAGATGGTGGGCTTAGAAGATTTTGCAGGACGGAGGTGCACTGATAGCAAAATTAAACCATTGATTATCTCTTATTTTCAGGAAATTTTTACCACATGCTCCCCCACGAATATAAAGTCTATTACTGATTGTGTTCAGCCACAGGTGACCATGCAGCAGAATTCTTGTTTGGCACGGCAAATTTCCTCTAAGGAGATTTGGCTAGCAGTGAAATTCTTAAATCCTACAAAGTCGACGGGTCTAGATGGTTTCACAGGGAAATTCTTTCGACAGTATTGGGACTTGGTTAATGAGGATTTTATTGGAATGGTCTAGAGTTTTTTTTTCACTCGGGGAGGCTTCATGGAACTCTTAACCATACGTATCTCGTCTTGATCTCGATGATTGCTACACCAAGGAAGATGCCACAATAGAGACCAATTGTTTTATGCAATTTGGTGTATAAAATTATATCCAAGATTTTAACAGCCAGGCTCAAAGCGTTGCTCCCTGAGATCATTATTCTCAATTAATCTGCCTTTATTGAAGATCGATTAATTACAGACAATATTTTGATTGTACATGAGATACTTCACTCGCTTAAGGTAGAATGGGGAGATATAGTTTGGCATTGAAATTAGATATGACAAAAGCTTATGACTGGGTTGAATGGCCATTTGTAGAGCTTATGATGAGAAGGTTGGGATTTGATTCTATCTTTCGAGGTTGGGTAATGGAATGCATTTCTACTGTTACATATAAAGTGATTGTTAATGGTGAGGCTACATGACATATTACACCTTCCCAGGGTCTTCGTCAGGGCGATCCTCTATCTCCTTTTTTATTTATGTTATGTGCTAAGGGCTTGTCAACTATGATTAAGAAGCATGAAGAGATGGGTGCCTTGCAGGGATTAAATCCTCAAGGAGTTAGTATTTCACATTTGTTCTTCGCCAATGACTTGGGTATATTTTGCAAAGCTGATGAACATGAGGCTAGATGGTTGAAAAATATTTTAGTATGCTATGAGAAGGGATCAAGTCAATGTATTAATTTTGATAAAAGTTCCCTCTTGTTTGGGAAGAAATGTCATGCGTGTGTCCGTAAGTAGGTGGGAGAAATCTTACAGGTACAACAAAATGATGGTTTCGGACGATATTTAGGACTCAATGCTGATTTTGGTGCGTCAAAACAGCAGGTCTTTGAGGAGGTACCCAACAAAATTAATGCCAAACTTATGGGTTGGTTTGAACAATACTTATCTCAAGCTGGGAATGAAGTTTTGATCAAAGCAGTAGCTATGGCTATGCCTAATTATGCTATGTCTTGTTTTAAGTTACCCATTAATTTATGCAAGGAGATTGAAAGGGAGATCATTAATTATTGGTGGAAGGGGCACAAGGAGCATAAGGGTATCCACTGGGTTGGATGGCAACGTCTCTGTATGATGAAAGAAGCAGGGGTTATGGGTTTTCAAGATCTTAGATGCTTCAACCTAGCCATGCTTGCAAAAATTGGCTAGCGGATTATCAAACACTCGGATTCATTGCTGGCTACTACCTTCCAGGACCAGTATTTTAGGTCTTCAGATTTTATGAGAGCTGTTAGTGGCCGTGGGAAGTCGTGGGGGTGGAAAGGTATTTTGCAAGGACGGAAAATATTGGAGGCAAGCATGAGATGGCATATAGGCAATGGACAACAAGTTCGTATTTGTCTGGATAACTGGGTGCCCAAACCTTCTACTTTCAAGATTTACTCTAGACACCCAAATTGCCTATTTTGGTGCAAGGGCTTATTGACGATCAAACGAAGATGTGGAATCGAGATCTTATTTTGCCTTGTTTCAATAGTGTGGAAGCCCAGACTATATTATCCTTACCTCTTAGCAGGTGGGGCTATGATGACAAACTAGTGTAGCAATTTACTGCCCATGGTGGTTACTCAGTTTGTACCAGCTATGAACTTGCTCTAAATTAACGGAAAAATGGTGAGTTGGGGGGGAAAGCTGAAGGAGATTGCAGCCATGGAAATGATCAGAAGAATTTCTAGAAGAGCATATGGAGATTGCAAGTGCTGCCAAAACTACGAGCATTTGTTTGGAGGGGCTGTCGAAATGCATTAGCAGTAAAAGGGAATTTGTGGTGTCGCTCGGTTGATGTTGATAATACCTACGCCCTCTATGACTATGAAGGGGAATCTCATGTGCATATTTTCTTTCAATGTGAGCATGCTAGAGTTTTTTGGTTCGAAAGTTCCTTACAGCTTGATGTCTCACAATTGATTGTAGAGGAGTTTAGTGAGCGCTGGGAAAGCATATTAAATAAGTATGAGAAGCATGTGAACTCTCAAGAAATTTTACATGTTGTGGTTTTTGGGCTGTGGAGTTTATGGAAAACAAGAAACAGTGCGGTGTTTGAAGGGACTATTACTAACCCTACAATTATGGTGATAAGTCTCCAAGCTCAGGTGCAGGAGTATAGGGTAGCCCAAATGTTGACCAAACCATTGATTAACGAGCTGCCCTGTCCTCAAGATTGTGCTCAAAGTGTGCCTAATTCGTGGACTAAGCCAGCACATGGCTGGGTCAAGGCTAATTGTGACAGAGCTTGGTTGAATCAAACGCAAAAGGGTGGGGCTGGCTAGGTTATTAGAGACACTTATGGCTGGCTAGTGCAGGCAAGGGGTGTATGGGGATTATGGGGTAGTATGGCCTTGATGATGGAGGCGAAGGCTATAAGAGAAGCTTTGCTTGCTTGCATCAAAGGTCGATTGTTGTGTGTGGAGACTAAATCTGACTCAATGTAATTGATCCAAATGCTCAAAGGTGAGCGTCAAGTAGATGTTGCGGTGGAAGCTATTGTGTTTGACATTAAGATGCTTGCTGGCAAGCTCCAACATGTTGTTTTTTTAGCTACTCCCGGTCAGTGTAATAAGGCAGCGCATGAGGTTGTGGCCTCTGTGTCTAGAGTAGGTGGTAACCACATTTGGGACCAAGTGTCGCCTAAGTGGATTTTTGATATTTTAGTTAGTGATGTAAACCTTGCTATTCGTCTTTAATGAAACTCTCTTCGTTTGGAAATAAAAACAAAAAAAACCTACAAATATGTCAACTATGGGGCCACTACATGAATTTTTGTTTCAATATTTTCCTGAATGTGCTACAAAACCTTAGAATGGTACTAGGGTTAGGCATTAAGTTGGATGACATTTTTTTGTTGTCTTTTTACACAATAATAAAACTTAAGAGCTTATTGAGTTAAGTATTGGGGTGAACAAACAAAAGTGTGGGGTTTAAATAGAAAAACTCTTAGGGAAATGCTAGGGAGACTACATTTATAGACCATATTGTGTCTTTGATAGAGCTTAGACCCATTATATTTGGTGGACTCCACATACGTTAGAAAAGTGATACATAAATGTGTTATATATAGGTTGAATATGGCATGATTTTAAGAAACAAATGATAAATTAAAAAATGGTTACTAAGGTAATAACTCAATTTAGCCGCTTACCCAACAACTGTGGCCAGTACAAAGGTGATTGCAGGAACCAGATTAGCCATTGCACTTGCTATTGTTGAAGAGGCTAAATACAGGCCCTCAAAGTAAGCATTCTGATTTGCAGTCACTCTGCGTATGAAAATTATGTCACTGATTTTTAGCATCATAAGCTCCACAACAAATCCTAGTTATACGAGTTACTAGCAACTCTAAAACAGTATAATAAATCATTAGATACTTTACCCAATAAGAGAGGACAGAAATATTAAACAAAAGCCCTTTAATCCCAAGGAAGCTCTGTATGGATTTCTCCTGCCAAAAAAAATCAAGTATATATATATGAGAGAGAGAGAGAGAGAGAGAGAGAGAGAGAGAGAGGGGACGAAATTACCATTTGGCGAAGCAAGCAAAAGGAGCCAGGAGCAAACTGCCTATAGCTTGCCTGTACACCACAAACACCCTAGGGCTCGTTCCTTGTACCAAAGCAACTCTAGTGAATAGAGCAAGCCCTGCATAGATGCTTTGCATTCCGATCATAGCCACCACCGCCTTGTAATCCTCCATCCCACCCATGCTTTTTACCTGCAAAAAGCTTTACACCAAAGTGCTCATTGATAAAACTACTTTTCCATCATATATATATATATAAGTACTACATTTGCTGATTATCTATCTAATACAGATGGATCCCATATACATTAGTGAGGTCTACTTTTATTAGAAAGATGGTCAACAAATATATAAATTTGCAATTAATGGAGCCAATATGCATGCATGTGGCATTGAAGTCCTTTTCGAACTATAATATTAATTATAGAAAGCTAGACTGTACTGCTAACATAATTTCTAACTTATACTATTTGTGGTGTAAAATCAAATATGACTTCAGTTCTTTGGCCTATATCCATTTCATCTTCTTAAAATACCCTTCTTTATTACACACGGGTTATTTCTTTTTTTGTTATTTCCTTTATGAGCATATTGCTAGTAATGTATATCATTTAAAATTCCAAATAAATTTGCATTTACATATTTGAATTTCTAATATGGAGAAATTGCAGTTATTATTTCTTCCAACTCATAGTATAAGAAAAAGAAAATTTTTGAAAGAGATTTTCTATTTAAACCCTGCACTTCTCTTTGTTCACCACAATACTTAAATCATTAAGCTGTAAGTTTTATTATTGTGTAAAAAGACAAAAAAGGTCATCCAACTTAATAATTAGCCCTAATACATCTATACCACACACCCTGCCACTCTTCATATTAAGTTTTAGAAACCTCCTTCCAACTTCATGTTTACAAACTCTCTCTCTCTCTCTCTCTCTCAACCAATATCCAAGTGTTAGAATTCCAGTTACAGTTCTTGGAGAGAGGTAAAACTGTTCTCTTCTCTCTAGAAATTATTAAATTTGTAATTTGGTTTTATTTTTGTGTTTTTTTTTTTTTTTTTTGCTGGGAACAAAGAAAATTGTGGTTATTTTTTTTTTCCAGTTTGGGGTGTATTTAAGAGTAGTTTGGGAAGATAGTGGGGTTTTCTTAGAAATTGTGAAAATTTTAATTAAAAGTTAGGGTGAACTAAGAAAAGTGTGGGGTTTAAATAGAAAATCTCTTTTGAAATAATGCCCATTCAGTTGTTCAATTAACATGACCACAATTAAATACATAAGGTAAAAATTAATAGAGTCGAGATAGAGTCCCTTCAGCGTCTGGTTAGGGTTAAGGAAATAGGGTTTTGGTCTGCCGTCACAACCTTCTATGTGGAGTGGGCGCTGGTTTGGCCGCCGAAGTTTCTTATAAGCTGCGTGGTGTGCTGGAGTTGGGTTTCTCATCATCTGCGGGGTTTCTCATCATCTGTGGGGTTTCCCATCGTTTGGTGGTAGAGTTGGTGCTAGTTTGGTTGACAAGGTTTGAGTTTTTCTTCTCAAGGTTTGGTTTGGTAGTCTCGATATGAGTTTCTTCTCAAAGTTTGGGTTGCAGATTGCTTTTTCTGAGGCTAATGGATCCCATCGATGGGATTACACAGGGGCTTAACAGATCTCGAATGCAGAGGCTATCGAAGTTGTTGTTCTTGATGATCTCGATGGCCTAAAAGCGACTCGCTTTCTCTTGGTAGGGTGGATGCTGACAACTAAAGACTATCACAAGGATTCCTTGGTAGGCATGCTGAAGCTTATTTGGCATACACGGGAGGAGTTCTCTTTTGTTACCTTGGAGGATTCTGACGTCTTCTATTTCCTTTCAAGAGTGATCTCGATCATAAGTGGGTGATGAGGGGATCACCATGGACTTTTGATAAGGCATTGATCCCTATACTGTTCCGTTGGACTTACAAAATTTATGGGTTGGGGTTAGGGATATTCCACCTCTTTTCCTTACTCCAACAATGGGAGAAAAAATTGGGAATTTTCTGGGAACCTTTGTTATTGTAGATAAAGGACTTAATGGTGATTGTTTGGGGAGTTTCATGCGCATCTGAGTGGGTTTAAAGGTGACGAAACCTTTGAAACGTTGTGGTACTCTAAGACTTGTACTAGATGAACTTACCAAACCCTACGAAATAGAATATGAAAGAATTCCTTTTTTTGGTATATTTTGTGGTAGTTTAGATCACGTCGGGTCTATGTGTGAATTCAAATATTCGGGGGTTATTGAAAAAGAGCAATATTGGAGGTGGAAGACGTAGATAAAGGATGTCTTTTGTATTCGAGTTCCAAATGGTTTGATAGGAAGAAGCTTGGGTCAGCGTGAGGAGTTGCATAGCCAAGAGGTGGTTTTAGGGAGTCATGTTTCACATGTAGCGACTGTTCATTCAAACCATGTGGCCTTTGCTGCTCAGAAGGATATCTCATTGGGTTCAGATGATACCCTACACAGAGTCTCTGAGGGGTCCCTCTCTAAGAAGAGAAGGTTGACATCTGATTCTGTCGGGGAAAAAACTTATTATGGAGAATCTGATGTTACTAATGTGCTTTGTGTTGTTCCTATGACAATAATTTCAGGATTGAGCTACGAGAAATAGATTATAGGGGCCCAAACTATAGAGGTGGTGCCGGATAACATGCTAGATAAATGCACCGGTCATACGCATAATATGAACTCACTTCCCCCTAGTTGTCACAAAGGTTCTTCTTCATCTGGAAAAACAGGATTCAAGAGGAGGAGGGGAGTACGTCCTCGAGGTTTTTCAAAAATGAACGGTTTGGGGCAATGAGGTAATTCTGTTGGGGAGGCTACAATGGCTGGTATGGCTAGCAAATCTGTGATAGGTCCTGGGAAATAGGCCTATCACGAGAATTGACGATCCTCTGTTGGAATGTGCTTGGTTTGGGCAATCCACATACATTTCGAGCTCTAAGGTTCTTCCTTAGAGCTAAACAACCCCGCGTTATTTTTCTGAAGGAGACTAAGAAGACGACTTGTCAAATGGAGGTAGTATAAAGACAGTTAGGAATGAAATGGTGTTTCTGTATAGGTCATGTTGGAATGTCTGGAGGTTTGGCTATACTTTCGCAAGACGGGGTTACTATTTCCCTTCGGTCCTACTCAAAAGGTAATATTGATGTCTTTATTGAAGGGGTGGAGTAAATAAGATTCATGTTTATAGGGTTTTATGGTCATTATGAAACGAATCTTCAAAAGCATTCTTGGGAGCTATTGCGCAAGTTGGGTGGAAATGGTAGTGGACTGTGGGTAGTTGGTGGAAATTTTAAAGTAATTTGAAGGGGAAAAGTCAAATTAATTATTTTATTTAATACAAATAGTCTAAACTACAAGGAGAATATAGCGGTTCTCACACACACTACCAAGGTGCCATGAGAGTTCGAATTTGAGACCACTGGTTTACATATCAATATCATTTTCCACTGGGCTAGACCCCATTGACAATGTTCCCTAGTTTTTATTCCAGAATAAATAGGGATATGAAAATAATACTGATTGATCATTGTCAACAACGACTTAACATTAGATAGCTGAATCAAACTTTCCTTGTAATTAAGCAATCATATATTTATATATACACACACGTAGTACTTTTAACTAGAAGCTATTGTTGAATGTACATGCTCAGGCACATCCTGCGGGAGAAAATCTAACCTTTCCTCCTTTAATGTCATATATAACATCGAAGCTCTTCTACTGAACATTCCCCAAAATCGTTAGGTCAGCATCATTCTGGTTTCCCACAAAGGCCAAGCAAAACCAGGAAGTACTAGGCGCATAAGTCATCCCCATTTTCAGAAATGACACTTTTTTTATAGCCACTAAGGTCACAGCTTGTATCAATTCTCTCAAACAGTGGAGCTGACGGATAGCGTTTCATCACTTCCCGAAACGCATCGAGCAAAGCGATGTACGCCGTTGGGGGCAACCACATTAGGATTGTCCCCGAGTCAATTATCGTCCCTGAATATGAGAAACCTGTGGCCGAAATGGGCAATGCGTGTCCACAAAAACTGATACCTGTCATGTTAAGGCCGTAAAATGATGAGTTTCCAGAGATGGAAGAGAGGGATGTGAATTTTATGTTGCTAGAAAACCAAGTTTCGTCTCTGCCTAAGGTAAGATAATCGATGGAACTTGAGGTCGAGGGTAGACAGTAAGAGAAAAACCAGCCATACTTATACGCGATTTGTTCGAGAAATGACATGTTGGTGTGGCCAAGGCCAAGCAAACCAGCTTTGCCTTTAGGCCAAGTAAGCCTGTTATTATAGCTGCACCTAAAGATGAACCCAACTAGCATGTGTGTTGGCGTTAATGTGAGCTTTTCTTTAGACAAGAATCCGGTGGTGAATGATTCATCTACGTATCAAATGTCGAATGTGCAGGCGGGTATTGTCAAGTTTGTGCAACCACGTACAACACCGACGGTTGAGACAAGTTAATTGCACAATGGGGAATCACAGGAAATGTTGACATAGGAAGTTGAGTTGGAGGGGTCGAAGATGGGCTCCCTTTGCTCGAAACAAGGAGTGCATGGCAGGCATTGAGTCCAAGTGAGATCGCTTCCTATGTCAATTCCGAGTGAAATTTGCTTCTCGGGTGTGCCTAGTACTGTCACCATGTAGATGCCAGAACTAAAGTTGTTACTTATTAACTTCGTCAGTATGGTGGTGGACTCCGATTGGTTTAGGTCGTCTGTGTTGAATTTCTTGGAGTTAAGCCCGAAGTGGATTGAATTTCTATGAACAGTAATTCTTTGGAATGATTAGCATGCTTATTTCGTGAACCAAGTATAAATTTAGATTCCATGGTTAGGGAGTTGGAATGTCGACCAACAGTAAACCATAAGCAAGCTGACTTCATTAATAGAAACTGACATTCATGGCACATGATTAGGTCTCAAAAGCACTAATATTGATGCCTAATAGCTAACAACCAAGACTATGCACGCCCATTGTGTTATTAGGCACTAATAGTGCCTTTGGCCGCCCCATATTGTGCAACAAATGTCAGTGGCTATAGTTTCTTGTAGTGATTTAGAATGGAAAACACGCACAAACATGGTGATTATTGAAAGTTATGCGGTTAACCTTTGGTAGAGGGACTGCATGTGGTTGCTGGTAGTAGAGACTTGACTTCAACTCTGTGAGTATACTAATCAAGAAGGTGACTTTTGGTATCTCTATTTGCCAAAGCAGAGTCCTTCTCCACAGAAAAAAGGATTAGGCCTCCCCAAATAGAGAAACCAATAATGAAATACCTGAACAAGGAGGAAATGGTAATTCCCATGAATATTGACAAGCTAGGCTTCCTTAACCAGAAGTATTTATCTTCCTCCTGGAAGCATACTCTTTTCTTTCTTTATATATATATATATATATATATATATATATATATATATATAATCCCCTTCCATATATATATATATATATATACAATCCCCTTCAATTGAGGGATCCCTCAAATAGTGTTATTTGAGGGATGGGGCGCTCAGCCGTTGGATGTCTTTTAATGAGATTGTGCGGCTGTGATTGTTTTAAAAGTTGTAACCCGTTTTCACTCAATAGTTAAATGATGAGCTCTATTTAGCTGATTAAGGTGTTATGGATATATTTTAGTCGTTTATAGTACACATTCAAAATTGTTTTTGTACTTGCTTATGAGATTGCATATGAATTGTTAATATGCATTTGAAATTGAAATTGTTTTTGTGCTAGATAAAAAGTCCAATAGTAGCAGTGAAGTTCATGCGGATATTTTATGGAGATAAGGTCTCTCTCGCAGATATGAATTGGAAAGTTTTGATTTGAAATGCACGTATGGTTGTGGCAAATTTCTGTAGAAGAAGAGCTTCGAAGGAGCAAACATGATTTAGTTGTTTTCATTGCATTGTCTGTAATCCAGAAGAAAGTGCTATATTCAGTGTGGAAATAATAATGATCAGAAATTTCCGGTTGATGACATGAGTTTGTTTGTAGAAAATATATGTGAACAGTGATGATTTATCATGTGACTCTCAAGTCTGACTTAGGAACATTAGCATGCGTGGCTTTCGTGAATTATGCAGAAATTTGAATAGCTCTAAACTGCCATGAAGCTCTTTCAACCATCAAACGTTGATAATTACAGGTCCCAAGTGTGATAAAACAAACTTTAGATTTACATCACCTAATCTAAGGCATTGAGATACTATTTACACGCTTAACAGAAGAAGTATCACCAAAACATAAATGATCATGATTTCATAGAAACTCTGAGCCACGGCCTCCGTCTACTAAAGCCAAGCTTAACATTTTCGGGCAAAAATGATCGTCTCGTTCGGTTTAGCCATATAGCCTGCAAGAAAACAAAAACAAACGAAATAGATAAATACCTTCAATTATCATATTTTCTTCCTGCAATTACAAAACTTTCATATAACTCAAACATTATAAACATTTGAAAAAGAGATACACTCTAAGTACTTCAAAGCATTTATAGTCATTTTAATGAATACAAATTTATGAATGACAACACATTCAAAGTTTATTATCACTGTCATATATAAGCGAAGTAAGTATTATGAACATCACAAATTCAGTTAAGCAATTCTATTATATTTATCTTTATTAAAGTAAAAGAAGCAAGTTCCTGAACCGAATAGAACTGTATTATCCAATTCAAAAAAAAAAAAAAAAAAAAAAAAAAAAAAAAAAAATTAAATCCTTAGGCTTTCACTGGCACATACAAAAACATATGCTTCAGAGACAAGTAAGGAAAGTGACATTTTTCCTTTTGTTTACCATAACAAACAGTTACATTTTGTTTAAGGTGCTAAAGCCACTTTTAGAGTATTTTGTACTTGGCTTACAATTCTTTAGGCTGAAATTGTTTAGGCTCACTAAAATCATCTACTTTCACTGGCTCTTCCTCCTCCTTCATTTCCCCTTCTGCGAAACTGAATTCAAGTAGTTATGTATTCAGTACAATCCAATTGTAGGGTGATTTGGTGATTGAAAAAGCAGTCCCTGTGTTTTCATCTGTCAATTTGCAACATTGAATGGATGGATTATTGCAGTACATTATGCTAACTATCAAACTCAGGCAAAGCAAAAAACAGAAAAACTCATTCTCGCATGAAGCTTAATGGCTGTTGTGGGAAACGGTCTTTTTTATGGTGCAGTTTTTTTATGATGATATCCCACACAAAGATGAGTAGATCTGGTTACATTGTTGCACCCAAAACTTCTTGATTGGCAGCGGTTGCACAGGATGGATATGGACACAACAGTTATACAGGTTTGCTTTCACATTTTTTTCACATCCATGATGGACAACTGTAATTTTTCTTTCAACTTTTTTTTCTTGTGTTTTGTTATATCAGTTTTTTTCCATTTTGTTCTGTTTTTCAGTTTGCTTTCTTGTTTTCTTTTGTTTTTCGGCATTTCTAGAGTTTTCTCAGTTTGAATTTCTTTGTGTGCCTAACTCTCTCATAGTAATACGGGGAGTGTCTTCTCTCATTGTACACTTTCAGTTTTGTTTTTCTGTAAGCAACCAGCCAAACTTGTTTACATTTGTGCTGATTTCCGTCTTGTTTTGTATCCTAACGAACGACATCTTCTTCATGTTTGTGGTGTTGGCTGCGATGATCATATGTTAAACAACTGGGAATAACCATGGCGACCAAAGTTCGTAGGACGTTGAGCAATTACAAGACAATTTTGCTGTGTAGCGATTACAAAAAAGTTTGTAGTGGAGCAGTTACCAGTTGGTGTTCTTTTCAATCATCCCAATCGGTGCAACATTTGTTCATTGTCTACTAGTCCAAGTTTTGCCTATTGGTGGTTGTTGATGAGCTAGCTTGACAGTGGTACTTTTTTTTATTGACGGGATTTTCTTCCATTTGGGGTTTTTTTAAGGCATGGTTTTAATGAGGCCAATATTGCTCCATCACTAGACTCCATTGGAGTCCTTTTTAGTCTCTCATGTATTGTTTTGGGCATCAGTCTTTTTTTCTTTTTCATTATTTCCTCATGATTGTTTCAAGCCGTGAATCTTTTTAAGATTACGCTGTTATTCCGAGCTTTCATGTTGGGTTTCAAATATTTTCATTCTATCTGTTGTATACTTTTATGGTGTTTTCATAAGTAATGCTACACTTATCACATTTTTTATCTCACATTTCTATACCACACAATGTGGCATGTGCATATTATATGTCACATCAATTAAATCAATGAAGTGTATTTTAATTAAGACAATTAGAAAAACAAATACTGTAATAAATCATAAAATATTAAATGATTTTAATTGATGTAGCTGTCTAACTCAGCTGCCACATAAAATGGTATAGGGATGTGGTATACAAATGTAGTAAGAGTAGCATTATTCGTTTTCATAAAGCATCTCTTCCAACAATTAAAAAAAGTCTATTAATAAAATATAAAATGGTTAATTACATAAAACCTCAAAATTACTAAGCCTAGACCAACCCGATTCGCTACACAACAGTTAACCTTAAGTAGAACCAAGGTCACCTCACCTAATGTCTCCCACACCGGCTCAGCTCGATAGAGATCGGCCATACCTGGACATTACACTTAAACACCATTCACCTCAAAATCCTCTCGTCTAATCCTAACCAGAAAGGATGAGAAATAGTTTATACCTCATGACAACTCACCAACCTCGCCAGTGGCAGTGCCACCACGTGGCTGGAGAGGGTTGAATACACTACGATGCCAATGCAAGTGTCATCTGGCGAAAGGGCATAGAAATTCGTGCCCAAGCAAACCCCCTTACTCTGGGAGGTGTGAAGTAAAATATATGGCTTAGCAAATGTCTCTCTCCTATAAATACCCCTTACCTACATTCAAACAAAAGTAATAACGGCTACAAGACTTATAAACTCTATATTTTTTTACCCAAACATATACCATCCACAACTTCTGACTTAGGCATCGGAAAGGGTTGGTTGGTATTATACCAATGCCTATTTGATAGTCCTAGTTGTGCAAATCTCTTGGAGGAGAAACAAAAGCTCATCCATTTAAGTTGACTCGACCCACATCAGATTCCGACCCGATCATAGTCCTAGTTGGCAAATGTGGCTCCTACTTTTAAGCTTATTTTGACTCCTTCTAATAGAGGTGGAGTCCACCAATACAATGAGGTCCACCTTTATTAGAGAGGTTATACATAATATGGTATAAAACTGTGGTATGTCTAGTACTTTTTATAAATTAAATTCACTAATACCAATAAATAATTATTTTCTGGTGCTACATCTTTCAATATAACTAAAGACAAAAAGAAATCCAACCATGTATAAGATCACTTAGTCATTGGTTGTTGTGTGAGGTGTATCAGTAATAAAACCTCGTGTTGGGCTGTCAATCTCCATGGGACGAGAAAAACTTGTTTAAAATGGGAATATCACTATTTTACTATTTTCGATCAATAACACTATGTCATGTGTCCATGGGGATATATGAAGAGAAGAGGAAGGAATGGGAGACAGAGAGGGAAACACTTTATTTTCGATCAATAACACGTCACGTGTCACTATTTTAACTCATTTCTCCACTTATTGCACACTTGGATATCTTTTCCTATAATTTCACAATGAAGATGAAAAAAATAAGTGTTTTTATCACCAATAAAATAATAATAAACTAAAAGAATAAGTTTTGAGTTTTAGCCCCTAACCCCTCACCACTAGAACCACAAAAAATTTGAGAGGCTATATTTTGTGAATAGTATCATTTTGAGGGGCTAAAACAGCACCCAACCTCTTGCATTAGACATGCTCTTACAGCCTTCTAATTCGAGTGATTTTTGCAAAAATAATTTATTAATGCAGACTTTTAAAAAAAAATGAATTATTAAAATACAATGTGAGATGAGCCTCATTAAAATACCCCCTCAAATACAAAATTTAATTATTTAAAGAAATCTTTAATCAAAGCTCCCTCCATAAGAAGACCATGACATGTTGAATTAGTTGGGACTGAAAATAACTGAGATTTTCACCTTGAGAAACGGGAAAAAACATCAGACTAGCTTCTCAACGCACGTTTATTTGCTTTGGTTGTTGTGTGGTCTTCTTCACTGTTCTGCTTCTTGTCTTTGGGACTTGTCTTCTGTCTCATTTGGTTAATTGTTTTTTTTTCCCTAGTAATATCTGTTTGGTTAGATTCTTTGCCTGTTCTTTTGTTTTTCTTGCTTGGGCTCGGTTGTTCTTGTTTTCTGAGTCTGCATGCTATTGGTCTTGTTTGTTTTGTTTGGTTCTTTTTAGGCTTGTAATTTATTTCTTTTTAGTCAAGTCGTTTTTTACCCAAAAATGGGCTGAAGTCAGGATTACTACTGCGGAGCCCATTGGTTTCAGTGTTACGTCATGTGGGCATGGTAGTAATATTCACTAAGTGGCGAGAGTAATTATAGTAAACGAATTATCACATGGTCGTATTCAACTACCATATAATAATTTATTTTAATGACGTAACTTAGGATTTTTTTAAAATACAAAAATACGAACGATATTAAAAAAGAGAAAATCAAATCTAAAACCTCAGATACAAAGATAAATACTCTTAAGCATAGCATGCATATGGACTACAAGCCCATTGCAGTTACTTAGGCTTATGTGTGCTAAACTACAAAATGCGTGGAACTCAGGTGGAAAAGTAGAGTCAAATATATGCTCAAGTACAAAAACGGTGTTTTGACAGATATGCATATTGCATGAAATTCTGTAAAAAAGATTGAAAGCAAATGAGGCTATAGTAGTAAGGACAAGCTTCATATGTAATTATGCATGATTAGGTTCCCCACTAAAACTGGTAGTTGAACCAAGAGGAATTGTGGTCCGTCAACCAATCTCCAAAGCTATGACCCTTACCACACTCACTCCACCTTTTGTAAATGCTTTTATATACCATATATCTTCTTTTTTTGGGTCATATGTAGCATGTATCTTGTGGAGGATTTAAGTCGTCCTCAAATTTTCTTATCTGCAAAACCAGCCACATATTTACGGTGGACTCCACACTCCAAAATGTCGGGCAATTGCTGATATTAACATCACCCCCAGTGGTTACGCCGACATTGGGACCAATTTTGGTATGCCTAAACTATGAGGAAAACTTAACTATCACTGGTCTAAACAATATGTATTTATCCCCATACGATGTAATGTATCATGTATATGCCTTTGTTGCGAGTCACCGGATGGTAATACGAGAGATGCTTATTTAGAATAGAAGAAGTCATGAATCGAGTAAGTCGGGACGAGTATAAAATTAACTATACTATTTAGGCCATGCTTGAGATTTTTTTCTCTTTTTCTTTTATACCAAATATCTGCTTCAACAAAACAATCTAATTCATGATTTTTCAAGTATTAAATTACGGATTTTAAAGAGACCTAGGCTAAGGCATTGAGTCAACGGGGTCAAGTATTAAATTACGGATTTCAAATGTCTAAAGTTCAAAACCCTGTGACATCTAAATTGTGTGCAAAGAAAACCCCCTCTCAGGACATCTTAATTACAAATTTATCCTTATCGTGACATCATCATCTAAGTAAACATGTCAGACAGTCAGAACACAAGTGCCACACGTCTAGCAAGTGAACAACATGTCATACAGCCATAACACACGTGTATACTTTTTTCCGTGAGTACAAGTAGGTATCCGGCGTAAATGAAATATGGCAAGGACACCGAACAATCGGTAAGAGCCTTATCACTCCCCAAACCATCATCAATGGATGCATCAAAGAAAATGCTGGACTGAAAATGACTCTTTCGGATTTTTGTAGCCGTCTGTAGCAAGATAGCATCAAAAACCAAACACATCCTTTAGCAAATGCACGCACACACAAATAAAGTCAAGGCTTTTTATCACAAATAATCTTTCACGTTTACGAAATTATCACGAATGGTCCTTGAGGTTTTTTTGTGACACTAATAGTCCTTAACATTTGGGCTTTTTATTACAAATGGTCTCTGCCGTTAAAAATTCTGTGAAGTGTGACGTGGAAAATAAATGGAGCTCATCTGTCCAATCACATTGTGACATGTGGATAAATAAATAAATAAATAATTTTTTTAATGAAAATTCCATATTTATTTTTTATTCTACAACTTTTCATCCCCCTTCCTTACTCCGTCTCTCTCCCCCTCTGCCCTCGCTCTCCACCCTTTGCTCTCCATCTCCCTGTCTCCTTCTCCTTATGAACCATAAGAAAGTGGAATGCCTGTTGTCTTTAGCCAATGACCTGCTCCAGGTAAGAACAAACCAACTGTAAACTGCCTCGCAATCTCTTCACTGCAATTCTTTTTATAGCCTCCCCATTTGACCCTGTGCCTTGTATCTGATCCAGGTCCAAAATTCAAGTACTCTATGTACTCCACAGTTTCCACAGTTCTATAATCATCCCACTTTGACCACTCTTGTGGATATATCATGTCCCCCAAGTAGCTCTTCATGACTATAGTCCTTGAATAGTTTCTCTAAGGCATACCCAAAAAAGTTGTGAAATTTTGCCTCTCGGTCTTGTTGAAATCTAGTGCAGCCACAATGGTACAGTTCTGCAACGAAATGCCAGTGTTTTGATTTGGGTCTGTTCTCCCTTGAGCAGTGATTATCAATTTCTGACCGGGAATCGTTTTTCGAACAATTACTGTGCAGTTTTGGAAGACTGCAGCTGCATTTCCGAAAATGAAATCAATCGTGCCTTCGATTATGCAGTCGCGGTACAATTGGCGGAGGGAATGAACATATTCGTTACTACCAGCGACTGAGGGAGAAATAGAATGGTTGGCGAAAAGAGGGAGGCGCGCAGGGGAAAGAAAAAAACAGAGGGAGGAGGAGAAGGAGACAAGGAGAAGAGATGGAGAGCAACTGTATATCTTATATTTTTTTCTTGCAGGTGGCAATGAGAAAGAAAAAAAACAGAGGGAGAAGGAGAGGACAGGGAGAAGAGATGGAGAGCGAGGGCAGAGGGGGAGAGAGACGGAGTAAGGAAGGGGGATGAAAAGTTGCATAAAAAAAAATAATAATAATAATCATTAAAAAATCATTTAATTATTTTTTATCCACATATCACAATGTAATTGGATAAGTGGGTTCCACTTGTCTTTCACATCACACTTTATAGAATTTATAATGGCAGAGACCATTTGTGATAAAAAAAAACCCAAACGTTAAGCACTATTAGTGTCACAAAAAAACCTCAAAGACTATTCGTGATAATTTCGTAAATATGAAGGACCATTTGTGATAAAAAGTATAAAGTCAAAGATGACTTCCCAAAACAATGTCACAGCACAAGCAGGTAAAAAGAAGAAAAGACTAGCAGCTGAAAAACATATAATAACCTAAACCAAACGTGATGAAATACTTTACAAGAAATTAATAAACATAAGTTTATAAGACACAGGTTTCACCACTAAGAGCAAGCTGCAAAATTACTCTCTACATTACATGCCAATATCTGATATTGCTTAATGCTTCCAATATTCATGGTCCCTCCGGGTGTTCCTGAATGCGCAGCATCCAACTGAGTACACAATAATGAGGAAGATCAAGAATACAATGTTGACGACGGCCGTCTTCTTCCAGTTACTTTTTATGTTGTCCAGCAGTCCAGCCTTGCATGACTGGCAGTTGAAGCACAGAACCTTTGCATCATTCGCCCATTCGCTGCAGTCGGGGTTGGAAGAGCTGGTGGTACCGTTGTTGTTCCAATTAATCGGGCTCATATAGGTAAATCCACAATCATCTGATGGCTTACAGCAACCGGCCTGGAGATCAGTAAACACGTTAGAAGACTTGTTCAATCCGAGAAGATGGCAAACGAAATAAAGTGAAAATATAAGACAATGTCTTAAACTCCAGGCAATCTAAACTGCCAGCAAGGGAACCAACACAGACAATTAAAATTCTATTCTTTTCAAGGTATGCACAGCTAAACAGATACAAAACTGAAACATATTCCAAGAGTAATTTCTCCCAGGGAAATTTGAAAACGTCCTTGTCCAAACGTAGCGTATAAGAACATCATTACAAATTTACAATCACCAAATGGAAACTAGAATACCAAAATGCCCCTCCTTATTATGGGATATTAGAATATTGAAAAGGAAAGGTCCAAATTTCTTCACATGTACAACATGTGGACGGAGGGAGGTAGGTAGGCCATCCAGCGCAATTTGTATCGAAAAGTGATTATTCTTTTCTTTGAGGGCCAACAATAAGCAATTTCAAAAAAAGCAGGATACTCATAGGTAATGAAATGATATCATTAGTCCTCAGAGTACCAAGTCAATGCATAGCATCACGAATTAAAGCTGGCACTTTAACATACAAAATTATACAACAAAGAGGGGCTATTCACGTTCCCCAAATGTCTACAATACAAAGACCACAATTACGATGGGAATTGGTTTCTCTAAAGAATCAATCGTGCACAGTAATTATTACAAACACTTTTAAAAGTATAATAATTTTTTAATTAAATAATAAATCTACTAGTTTAGCCTCTGTAAATATAATAGACTTCATTTCAAAAAGGGGAACTTGCAAAGCATACAAAAGTTGCAGATTCAGTCATCCAAATGGAGGATGGACCAGAAAAGAATACAGCCTTTTCATCCTTCAGTTGAAAGCTTGTAAAGATGGCCTTGTAACAAAACTAATTATCTTTAAATTACTACTCAATGAGAATAAAGTGCAAAAATAAAAAGCCAAACAGACAACCAGACAACTATCCAAAATTCGAATTGGAAAGTGAAAAAGTCAGAACTCCAACACCAACAGGGCAGAAAAAAGAAGGTAATCCGAACAAGTTGAAACAAAATTTGAACCCAAATCAATTTAATGTAATATCATCATGCCCAGATCATTTCCTAACAACCCCGTAACTCAGATCTCAAAGGAGGCACACGCAGGAGCAAATATTAGCAAAACCCAAATCAAACCAGACAAATTAGCCATAACCCACATTCAGAATCCACATTCCAACTTGAAATCATTCCAACTTGAAATCAAACACATCCAAGACTGAAAACAAAACAGGCATGAAAAGTTAACAAACCCAAATTCAGAGACTAAGAACTAAGCCCAGAAATTGAACCAAAATTCCAGATCTCGACCAAGCACAAGCCAAAGCTCAAGACATACCCAAAGCCAAATTGAAAAAAAATTAACAAAACCCATGAATGTTGTTCATACCTGAAGCGCAGACAAGTTCTCCTTATACAACTCCGTGATGGTATCGTTGGCATACTTGTCATGAAACGTGGAGCAGACCTTGCTATCAATAAGGCAACTCTTGATCTTATTCCAGTTCTTGGTGCTGTTGACCCTCTTCTGCAGCCAGTTAGAATAGTCCCCAAGCCTGTACTCCTTGTACCCTTTATCGGAAAGCACTTTGCCGGCGCCTTTGTTGGTGACGACGAAGGCGAAGATGGTGAAAGCGAAGAGGACGACGATGAGGAGGAACATGACGAGGAGGTAGACCCAGAGGAGCCACGAGACTCTGCAGCAGGCGCCGATGAGGCCGGCGAGCGAGACCAGCATGAGGAAAACGCCGAGAATGATGACGGGCTTGTCCAGAAACTTCTCGCACTCGGTGCTGCCTTGCTTGCTCAGCCACACTCCGGCTACGACGATCGGGATTGAGAGGAGGAAGGTGATGAAGTTGAGAAGCCCGACGAGGTTGTTGCTGATCTTCATTGTGAAGGGAGGCTAAAATCACAAAACCCAATTCACAAAAATCGAACTAGAGAGAGATGAAGAAGGGCAAAGCAAAGGAGAATGAGGAATTGTTGTTGTGAGGATTGAGAAGGAGAAGGGGGACGGTGTGGTGTTTTATATCGTGGGTTTTACGGAAGCGTATCGGAGATTAAACCGTATGCGCGTGTACATCCAATACGGAGCTCCTTTTCTTTTCTGATTCGGACTAAATTTTCGTATTTTGTCAAGGTAAATTTCACTCGGACTCACACCGTCACACCGTCAAATCCCACACGAAACGAAACTTATCACAGTTAGATACTCTTCCTTTCCCAGTGCCCACATCCAACACTTAAATTAAAATATTTTTATTTATTTATTTTGACCCAATATTTTAACCAATACTCTAAATACAGCTCACTTTTTTATTATTATTTAAATTTGGATTGTCTACATAAAACCCTCCAAATTTTGAGCATAATTTCAAATTAGTACATGAACAAATTCAAATGCAAATGAAACCCACAAAAAAACTCTTCCTTCCTTCCTAGTGCCCACATCCAACACTTAAAATTAAAATATTTTTATTTATTTATTTTGATCCAATATTTTAGCCAATACTCTAAATAAAGGCCACTTTTTTTCATTATTTAACTTTGGATTAACTACATAAAATCTTCAAAATTTTGGAGGTCATTTCAAATTAGTACATGAACTTGTAAGGTCCTACAAATTGGTACACAAACTTATGAAAACTATACAAATGCGATCTTATGTTACCCAAAATATTAGTACATCTGTTAAATGTTGATGGGTAAAAGAAGTGCCATTTTCTTTTGTGCTTATGCATAGTCCACCTGGACCAAAATAATAATCAAAATTATTTTTCTTTAAAATAATTTAAATCAAATATATAAAATGATAAAATAACATAAAATTGAAAAAAAAATGTTAAATTATACCAAAAAAAAGCCTACCCATCCCCTCACTGCATTTTCATCTTCCAAACATCTACATTTAGAGTTCCTCATTTCCACCAGAAAAACTTGTGTGGAATGATTTTGCTTTCCCCAACCAATTACAAACTGCCACATGGAATAGTATCACGAGTTTCACACAAGTGTTTCTCCCTTCTATTCTCGTGGCATGCTCGAATTAGATTTGTCTATCTCTCATATGATTCTCTCCAAATTTTAGTCATTCTTGGATTGTGTCCAGATCAATTCAACATATTGTTGCATTTGGTCATTTGATAAGATTTATCTATATTCGACACATTGTTGCTTTGTACTTTTGTTTTATATATCAATAAATATTTTTCAATAAAAACTATCGCTTATTCTAAAAATAAAATAAAATAAGTAAAACGCTGCTGACACAAGTGTGCTTCAAGAACAAGAATCAATCTTCACAACTTAATTAATGATGAGTAATTTCTAGGAAATTACATAATTGGTTTTACATTTCAACGTGAGACTGCAAAAGTTCAGCGATGAATAAAATGCGCATATTTTTCAATGAATTCTAAAGTTGCTCTGGAAATTTTTACACGAACAAAAACTTGGTACAAACAAAGCCCTAATTCGTATTTGCCATAAAAATTTAATTAATAAATAAATAAAACAAAAATTAGTGATTAATAATAGCGATCATTTTAGTTACAGGAGGGAAAACATCAACAACAAAAAAAGTGTACCAGAGGAAGTTTCCAAGCTTAGGATGGCTTCCGATCCAAAAATAAGTAGTCATCAGGACCAGCGGTTGCTAATAAGAGGAAGATTCGAAAAAGTTTCCTTTTATCATTGCCTCCAATAGTCAGGTTTCTTCCTGCTTTCTTTGAAAGCGCAGCATCCAACACTGTAGACAACCGAGAGGAACCCTATCAATGCAAATTTGAAAAAGTGAGCCTTCCTCCATGCAATTATCAGCTGTTCCAGAATTCCAGCCCTGCAAGAATTGCAGTCGAAGCACTTGACCTTTGGTTTGTTGTCCCATGCTTTGCAGTCAGAGTTGGAAGAAGCATTCTTTGTCTTCTGCCACACGGTGGGACTCTGATAGGTAAATTCACACTCAGCTAATGGCTTGCAGCAACCAGACTGCAAAATAATATCAAACACATTTTAATCTGTTCACCCCAAGTTAAAAATCAGAATTTGAATTCTGAACTAAGTGTGTAACAACATAAACTTTTATGGATGAATATTTAATATTGTATCATAGTCACGGGAGGGGGCACCAAAACATAAAGTATAAAGCTTACAAGAGTTCTAGATTGAAATGAGTCGTTCTCTTTCAACAATGTAATCCAGTTTTACTACTATGTTCATATTGGAATGCATTTTTTACTAGTACTATTGGTTAGTGATGAGAGCACCATAGGGGTAATTATAGCAAGTGTAGGTTACTCTTTTTTCTTCTTTTTTTCGGCAAGCGATAGTCTAAACTAAACTATAAGGGAAGGGGATTTTTCACGCGTAAGAACTCTATAAGTCACCAAAAAGAATGTTTTACTTGATATAATCTCTCCGCCTAATTAATAACTTGTAGGATGATTTAAGACCAGTAGAGACACCAATGACATGCCAACTGTCCAAAAATAAAGAAAGACCTGAAAAAAAAATGTAAATATTCCAAAATGTATACCTCAACGGGGTTCAACACCTTCATATTGAACTCCTTGAGTGCAGTGTCATTCTTGGGCATCTCAGAGCAGGCATCGCCAACAATGAGACAATTCTTGACCGTGTCCCAGCTCTTTCCCTGAACCCTATTCTGCAACCACTCCGAGTAGCCGCTAAGCTTGTACTCCTTCAACTCTGTCCCGGGAAGCCTAGTTCCGCCGCCTGAATTCCACACGACAATCAAGGCTATGCCGTAGACGATGAAGAGGGAGATGATGAGGAGAAGCATAGCAAAGAGGTAGATCCATAGGACCCAAGAGACCCGACAGCATGCGCCGATTATGCCCACGATGGACATCGCCATGATCAGCACACCCAATACAAGGACGGGCTTCCTGAACAACTCGAAGCACTCCCCACCGCCATTTACCCTGTTCATCTGTACCCCAACAACGACGATTGGAATCGATATCAGGAAGGTGAGAATGTTGAGAAGACCCAATAGGTTGTTTGGTAGGTTCATTTTGAAATAACTTTTTTATCCGAGACCCAAACTCCTCAAACGAGAGAGATTTAAGCCTCAGATATATAGATTATTGATCAAAATGTTTAAATGAAGAAGAAGAAGGGGAGGAAGAAGCAACACCAAAACAATGATTGTAGGATGCGGTTGATTTTATATTGTGGATTCCAGGAAAAGTTCTCGGAGATTATATAGTGCAACCGTACATATTTCCATGGGGGAGAATACATAATTGTCTAAATACACGTTTTAAATTGATGGTGTAGGAATCTTGCCTTTCATATATAGTAAACATGATGGAAAGTATTTATCCAAGACTAGAAACCCCTCACGCATACATCGGAAAGGAGTATAGGAGGAGAAAAAGAGGGTATTCAAATCCGCCCAAACCGATCAGTCCAATTTTTGTTAGTTTCAATCATTTGGCTTTGCCTGGTTTTTTGTGTGAAAAGTTTCCACCTGATTAAAATAAAATTTAATGGTTAAAGAAACGAACTAATAACAGCTTCATCAATCAAAACCCACCAAAGCCTGAAACTCAAAGGATCCTTCTTATTTCCCTCTATGGCAATTCTATGTTTTCTTTGTAATTTCAAATCCAAAAACACTTCTTTCCACCTAATAGTATAGTTTTTATTTATGAGGTCTTGATGTATTAGTTCTTTTAACCCTTTGGATTGTATTTTAATGAGGTCCAGTCTTTTGTTTAAACTGAAGCAAATCCGAATAGAGAAATAAATAAATAAATAAAGTATGCGAGTAGGTACTCGGTTCTTTTTGGTTTTTGTTTTTTTGGACAATAGCGATATTGTGAGATGGGGGAATTGAACATATGACCTGAATTGCAGAGGTAACTGCTCTTACCACTTGAGTTGTAAGCCCCTTGTAGGACATGGATTTTAGTAACAAAATTTGTCAAAGCTTCCAATTGCAAAATTAGTGGATCAATAAGACCGCGAATCAATTAGTAATAAATAAGAGGAAGATGGAAGATGTTGGGTAGCTCCCAATCCTACATTGAAACAGTATTGATCTACATGATGATCATCTCATGCGTACAATTAACTTCTCACTGCATGCATGCGTCCATTAATGGTCAGAATTTCTCTCTGGTGTTTTTGAATGCGCAGCATGCAACAGCGTACACCAAACAGAGGAAGCCAAGCATTAGGGTTCTGAAAAGGTGCATCGCCTTCCAAGAAATTATCAGTTGTTCCAGCATTCCAGCCTTGCAAGACTCGCAGTTGAAGCACAGAACCTTTCGGTCGTTGTCCCATGCTTTGCAGTCAGGGTTGGAAGAAGCACTGTTATTCTTCTTCTTCCACACGATAGGATTCTCATAGCTAAATCCACACTCGACTGATGGCTTACAACAACTAGACTGCAAATCAACATAAACACATAATTAAAGATCCTTGTTAAATCCGATTGAGAAGACTGCAAACATTATATAAATTGGAAATTGTAGTCAATATTTTCAAACCCATATACACTATAACAGTAGTGCATACTTAAGCTGAGTGTCTACCATTAAAACTTTATATGCACAGACTAGGGTTAGGCGAGTTGGTTAGGACAGTGAGCAAGCCTCTTTGCATACAAATTCAAATCCCTTCCCTATTAATTAGATTAATTTTAAATAGTTTACACTATCACTTCCCTAAAAATAAGATATATTTAGTGATATACCCATTTCTAGCACTAATATTATAAATAAACCCTGCACAATTGAATTTTTATAAACAAACAAAAAAAAACCCAAAAATGATAGCTGGCCTTATTGAATTTAATATTAATTATTAAATTACTTTGATGCCCTATTAAGTGTTTTGGGTATTTTTATGAGATTTTGGGGTTGGGCTTGTTTTAAGAAATTGATGGCAGTTTTGTAATTTATAAGAAGTTAAAAGCTTTTTTGTTATGTTATAAATGAGTTTTTGGTGTGTTTTTAAAGTTCATTTCATATGGGGTATTTTTATAATTTGGGCCCTTATATTGGGTATAATAGTGAATCTCATTTAAAATAATATAAAAAGACCATTTCGCCCTTGTATTTAACAGAACATACAACATGTTCAACAATGCCATCAAAAGTGGAGTTGAAGGACCACAACATCCATTTTGGAATTGAAGTATCAAAATGCAAATCGAACTATAATTCAGGACTATTTGCTCCTAAAACCCCTAATATCTAATATGAAGTTTTTACTAACACTCCAAAAAAGTCATCATACATTCCTTTCTATATAAGTTCAATGAATTAGTGATGAGCCATGAATAGTGCATGATAAGTTTTTAAATATGGTAATACATAGTAATTCTCCATTTCTAACTAACTAGAGTTATTTTCAATCAAAGCACTCTAAAACCACCCAAAATAAGTTTCATGTGAAAAGAAGAGTTAGAGCTGTGCCAGCTCAAAAAATTAATTTGTATACCCAAAAAATAATAAAACCATAAGCAATATATTAAACTTGTATATACATGCTTACCAGAACTGGTGCCAATTCCTCTTTGTTGAAATCCCGGAGGGAAGTGCCATTTCCGGGCATCAAACTAGGGCAGTAATCGCCAAGAATGAGACAGTGCTTGATCTTCTTCCAATTCTTTTCGTCTTGAACCCTCATCTGCATCCACTCGGTGTATCGATTAAGCTTAAACTCCATGTGCCCCGTACCAAGAATCTCCGTTCCACCACCTGGTTTCCAAGTGACGAAGAAGGCGAAAATCCACATGGAGAAGTAGGCGAACAGGACGAGGAACATGATGGCGAGGTACGTCCATAGGATCCAAGGGACCCGGCAACACCCCCCGATTATGCCGAAGATTGACGTCACCATGACGAAAATGCCGACTACAAGGAAGGGCTTCCTTAAAAGGTCGAGGCACTCCCCTCCGCTGTTTGTCTTGTTCGCAATTATCCCAAAATAGACGATTGGAATCGATACGAGGAAGATGAGGATGTTGAGAAGTCCCAACAGGTTGCTGCTTATCTTCATCCTGAGAATTACTTTCAATCTTATCAGAGACCCACACTCACCAAGCCTGCAGAGAGATTGAGCCTCCGACAGATCGAGCCAATTGAAAGAACAAAGAAGTTGAAGCAAAACAACAAAAGATTTATTGTCGGATGTGGTTAATTTATATTGTGGATTTCACGAAAGGTTCTCGGAGATTATACCGTGTGTGCACGTACGGAATTGCATGGGGATTTTCTAATTTTTTTTCCAGCCTGTCGTGGCTAAAACTATCCTACACAAAAAAAAATATATATATATATACACGATTTATTATCTTTATAAGTTTATATATAGTAAACAAACATGGTATTGTTGGCATTGTTTAAGTTTTTGGGTGTCCCATAATTATTTATTTTATCATTCGTCATTACTGAATATTTTTAATTATAGACAACGTTATAATATATTCATTTATTTTTTTAATTATGGATATTGTTTATTCTTAGAGAAAAATAAATGTGTTTTAAAGAAGCACTATACCAACTTTTTTTTTCGCAATAAGGGTTTGAAATAATTGATATTGTTTAGGGGAATCATTTCATAATTTATAAAGATTTGAGGTTAAAATGATAAATAAATATAGATTCAATACTCTATTAGGGATAGGCACGGAATAAACCCCTACAACTCCGACAACATGAGTAAAGCTAGAATTATACGATTGAAGGGCCGATATATATAAATACTAGTACAAAAGATACATAAGTATTCAAAACTAGAGTTAAATTTGACTGCTCGTGAAACCATGTGAACATTTTTTTAAAACAAAAGTTATCATGATTTTAGTTTTGGTGCTAATTACTCTACTTGTTGTTTTCTTTTCTTTTCTTTACGTAAAGTACTTTCCTTTTTCTTAATATAGAGATTCATAACTTCCGCGTTTTGACTATTTCTCAGAAATTCACAATAACTTGTACCGACGGCCTTCTACGTGTGATAATTGTATATGCCTTCATTATCGCATCGTTTTACTTGGAGAGAAAATTTGTGTTATTATCCTTCAATTACTTATTTTATGTTATGCGGAAAATATTAACACGCTGCCATGTTGTTGACATAGACAGTTATCTTAATATTTAGTATATATTGTTTTCGTGATCCTTTTTACTATCTATTGCTAATGAAAATTAGACAAATCATATGGAATCTTGCAATTATATCACCAATTGATCTGTGCCAAATATGAAGATCTATTACTTATATCTAGTCAATTATCACTAACTCACCTTTGTCAAAGGTTTCGTCTTGCTTAATCAACGGGGTCTAACCCAATGAAAAATGGCATTGACTTGTAGATCAGTGGTCTCAAGTTTGAACTCTCATAACACTTTGATAGTGCGTGTGTGAGAAACTCCTCATCTCCTGTAATTTAGACCATCACTTGTATTTAAAAAAAAAATAAGAGTAGGGGCCGTCTTGCTTGTTAAACCACATATGAAAGATTGAGATACACGTCAATCATATAGAATTTGATGTCAAGCGATAACTGGACATACCAATAAATCCTATTACGAAATGACACAATAAGTCCTATTGGTGGAAAGCAACTTGTTCTTATATTCAAAGACATGATTTGAGAATAACTCCTAACCCTAATAGCATGCCAAATGTATCAAAGCCACGACATGTTTGGACCCATATGCTGCCTCTTATCTTATCCTTGTGTTTTTCTTGTGGTAATAAGATGATATTTGACTTTTCAGCCGTCTATCTAGTATATGATTGTGAGCTACCGACCTATAATTATCGGGAAATGCTCTCAAATACGAATATTAATATAATAATAAAAAATTCAAATAGCACTATTATTGTAGCAAATACTTCCACTAATTATATTGGCATTATCTTAATATGTTGTCGATATTGTCTCATTATTTCGTTAACATACAATACAAGATAGTCATTAAAAATAAAAAAAAAAAAACTAAAAAATCAATACTACCGATATTGTGAATTTGCTACAGTAATAGTGCTATTTGAGAATTTTTACTACAGTAATAATAGCATTTCCCATAATTTTTTGATCATGCATTACATATCCTTTTATTTTAGGTTAGAACGACACTTCGCTTATTTTTACTCAACCTATTTACTCGTATCACCATGTTATGCCCAACGCTATTAGAAGCCAATGAAGGGCCCAAACCCTCATCTATTTATAAGAGGCTCTCCCTACTTTGGTATTTTCAATGTAAATGTAACCTTTATGGTGAAAGGCAATACAATTGACAACTGATGTACTATCTACTCCAATTTGAATGAACCACGTAACTACTCGTGTACTCTGTGAGACTGTGATTTTATTGTCTTGATCTTGTTGACCCAATATTATGCATCAATATGTATATATCGGTACCCTTTTATTGAGGGATTCCTCAAATAAGGACGCATTTTAAGGTGTTTTATAATTATTTTTTTTAATGATTTAAACCATATAATTTTTAGGTCTTCATTCATATCATTCTTACAAAAAAAATAAGACAAATCGAAAACCGTTTATACATCTAATTGTGTCCTACAAAATCAATGAACTTGGTGTTTCAAGAAAGTACTAAAATTTCAATAACTCAATTGAGTGGTCAAATGATATCGGATTCAAGTGATTTTTTGCAAAGATGATATTTGAATGATTATCTAAAGAAATAGACGGTTTGAATTAATGAAATACAATGCAAAGTGGGCCCTACAAGGATGTTCCTCAAATAAGCTTATTTGAGAAATTCCTCAATGGAAGCTCTCTGTATGTGTGTGTGTGTATATATATATATATATGTCAAGATCGAACCAAATTACGTTAAGAATTATCACCAGCCATCCTTAACCTCTTGCAAGGACAATTACAATGCAGTAGTTGCACAAGCTGATGTCCCACAAGGCAGAGCAGGGCATGAATGATGCTGCCAATGAGGTTGATTATCTATATTTCTTTCACTTGGTAGCACCTTAGCAAATCAATAAAATGGTTCAGTTTCTAAAATGTTTTATAATTATTGGATGATTTATATATGATAATAAGGTTGTGGAGGAGAGGCTTTAGATGTACTTGCATTGAACCACAAAGACTGCAAAGATTTCTTCAAGAAAGGTTATTGACAATCCCATTGTCCCACATCCACTCCCATTGTCCCACATCGACCAGTTGAAGAAAGGAGGAGAGCGGAGCTGTGTATAAAACAATCAGCCCAACAGAGGAATAAGCATACCTTTCTCGGCCTTTTGGCTAAGATCAAGTGTAGTATCTGTTCTTATCAGTTTAATATCTGATACGTGGGCCAATGGCCCACACGATATTAAATTAATTTCTTTAGGGGGAGGGCTCACAACAGTAGCTTGCTACTGGGGCTCTCAAGCGTCGCCCAAGTATTGCACTACTGCATGGGCCTGGCGCACCCCACCAAATCAAGTTTAAGCTTTTTACGGCCTTGCCCAAAATGTTGTTCATAATATGTGTCGATGCCTAGCCCAAGCCCCTTTAGAAGATTATCAAACTGAAAAAAAAGTAGCAAATGCACCTACATGTCCTCTTTTTTTAATTCCCCTATATCTCAAATATATATATATATATATATAAGGCATTTAATTTTGGTTCTCAAATGCTAAAGTTTCAATGGCTTGTACTTGTGCTGAGGATATCTCGAGTTCATGCATCTACTAGTTCTTTGTACCTCTATTGAGATTACCTTAGTTTCATGCCAATGTTGATGGCTTGTACCTCTGTTGCGGTTATCTCGATTACATATCTATGCTAATGGCTTGTTCTTCTGCTGGGGCTAGCTTGAGTTCATATCGTTGTTGAAGGCTTTTTGTTGAAGGTTTTTAGAAGGACCGTATAGTAGCACTTTGACTATAAAAATTCTTAAGGCTGTGAGAATTAAAATTCCCAAAAACTTTTCAATGTCCAAGCTTGCTCGAAGTAGCAGCTTTGGCCTAAGAATTATTGATCTCAAGCAATATACTTTTGCTTGCTGCGGAGAGCTTGTTGGCCATGTCTCTCTTATAAGGGTATAGTCAAAATCATCACAAAAGTTCAAAGAATAAAAATAAACAGTGAGATCAAGGTTTTCATGGTTCAACAACCTATCACTATTTTGGCCAACTCTTTTTTATGGCCATCACCAGTGTCTTCGATGCTCTACTATTAGAGTCTTTTGAGACTCAGATACTAACTTCAACCATACCCCTTACAAAAGTGGAGACTGATCCTTAAACCTATAAATATAACTGGAGAGGCTCTTCTATTTTCGACGAAAGCCTCCGCGGAGTGCAGTGCAACAACCTACTTTTCGAGTGCAAAAATAATTCCTTTTCAAAAAGAAGACTTAAGTGACCTATTCCACAAGCAGCTCCTCCAGGTCTACAGTTTGAAATTAAATAGAATATTCCAGAAGCCAAGACTGATGCATGTATAGCTCGCTAGAATGCAAACAAACACTTACAAACACATACGCATATATATTCTCTCTTTTTTCCTCCTATGGTGGTGTGTTTATTTGGGTAGGAGGTAGGAGAAAATGACAAACCAAACAGAAAAAAAAAAAAAAAAAAAAAAAAAAAAAAAACCCCCCCTCAAAGTGTGAGCACCATGGAACTACTTGTGCTGAGAACAAATCATAAATTAAAATACCAGTCAATGTGTGATTTCAATTAAATTAAAGAAATCTGAACAGGTAATTTATTGATCCACAATGATCCAACTGAGAAACCATGCACAACTGGTTGGAGTGAAGGTAACGGAAGTGATATGCAACTTTCATGTCAATGAAAGATCAAGCCAAGGAGTTCTGATGTTAAATTAAAGAGGACCTGGGAAACTTCCATTCTCCCTCTGCTCGTCCACACTCTCAATCTAATACTACAAGCCCCCCACCCACACAAAAAAAAAAAAAAAAAAAAAAAAAAAAAAAATTTAGATATAATAGATTAAATTGTACAATTACTTTCTAACTATATAAAATGGTACCAACCCTTGTACTTGGAAAACCCTCAAAGTGTCAGAAGGAAAATAGCGATACCAACAAAAGTTAAAGAATGAGGGGAAAAAATTAAATAAATCAAGCAAATACCCCAGAAAATAGATAAAATAGAATATCACTGCAGGGATCCAATAAACAGCCATAAACTAGAGAGGTTTTGAGATTTCACCACTGTTGATTCAATAATTCAATCCAATTGAGTTCACTAATATTCTTTTCTTCAACAATCAAGACTTGTCAATCCAACTGATGGACGTATTGTACCTTACAGAGAAAAAGGAACATTCAAAATTGAACATTCCATATTTCTGAAGGTGAACAGGCCACTAACAGCTTAATCCGAGTATAAAACCATAAAGGTAAAGAAATCAATGCCCTTAAAACAACTTAAAATATCAGGCTCTGACTGGTGCTGTGGTTGTTAAGCTTTATTTCCTCAGTATATCAAAAGACTATTTTGTCACCCTCACACATAAATGGTCACATGAACATGGGACTAAAATAACCGCCTATCAAATAAACTGTATAATTACGCTCATTACGCTTCTACACAAGGAACACAACACGTAAAATTCTACTTGGTAATAAAGGCAGCAAGTTAACAACAAGAGGACAATTGTATGGCAAAATCTAATATGAATGTGGAATAAGTTAATTTCAAACACATACGTTTTCAAACTTGTTCTCCTAATAATTGTAAAGTTTGCAGTTTGGACATTTTTCTAGCAAGAGCTTTCCCCCCACAATTGCAAAATTTCTTTTATCAAAAACAGTGAAACAGGACTAGAAAAGACAAAAGGTGTTTTCCTTTTTCTTTTTTTCCTTTTTATATTTCATAAATTCAGGTACATGAAGCACTTATTCAAACTTCTGTGTCGTAAGAATACAGTAGACAGGGAGTATCCTAAAAGGCATGAGCAAATTTTAGGTTTCTTGGACAATACAATAAGCTAAGAAGTACTTACCCATTCACCCGGGCAAAGAGAGCGGTAATATTTGGCAAATCGCTCACATTCATTTGATTCTTCACCCTTTGCTGCCACACACCTGCAAATAGTTTGACATGTTCAAAAAAAAATCTCAATTAATAGTTTACTGTTAAGCTACTATGTGCTAAAGTTCGAATAACTACCTATGAAACTCAATGTAACGCGTGAAACAGTGCCTAGTTTGATTTGTTGTAGGGAATCGAAAATCAACAGGTGCTGTTTTCAGCTCAATCTGAGATAGCATAGCAGAAAAGTTCAAGTGAGGAAAACAAAATGTGACAAATAGCTGACATAAATAAAAGGGCGCAAATACATCACTTTAGTTACAAAACAAATCAACCCCAGAAAATATAACTCCATCTAAGTTGGACTCCACGATCTAGATCAATATGAGTTTAACGCTTGCCCCACACTTTACATCTTCAAATATGTCATCCATCAAAACATATAAATACATTAAAGTCCATGAACTACTTTCAATCAGTGACAACTTGTTCGCATGACATAAAGAGACAAACTCGAATCTCCAAACACAGAACAGCCTGGTAAATTGGCAAGAGTTGCATGAGCAAGAAACAGGTTATAAATTTTCTTAAAAGTCATACACAACACAAGCACACCATTTGTGACCAATGGAAATTTTGGACTAAATATTGTCGAACATTGGCAGAATTTGGTTAATCCTTATAATACCCTCATAACCGAATTTAGAAAATGAAACACACAATTTTCGAAAGACATTCATTCTCTTAGAGTGGGCATGAACAGGCAGAACAAATATTAGATCCAATTGATTGATACTGGTAAACAAAATTAAATGACCAATATAGATAGAAATTATCCTCCATCATCAAATTTCAAAACCTGAATCTTCTTTTACTCAGGAAATAAGGAGTGTTTTTTATAATAAAAAAATTAATAAAGGAAAATCTCATCAGTAATATGAAATATATGCTACGTTTGCACCCACCATTGAAAATGTTGCCCAAAAAAAAATTTCAATCAGAAATCTTCGTCGGGATACTTTTCGAACGAATTGAGTTGAAAAACGAAAATATTCATAAACTTTTTATTTTTGTAAAACCCAATGCACAGTATTAAAAAATAAAGTCAAACGGAGATAGATTCGTAAAAAAATTAATAAAAAAAACAAAATTCTGGAATTCTAACAGAAGCCATAACCATAAACATACAGATAGATCAAAGGGAGAAGAGAAAAGAAGGTAACCTCGGCCATGACTGAAGACTTAAGCGATGAAAGAGAGGAGCGAGATTTGGAGGATTTGTGAACGGGAGATGGCGAATATATGAAATGAAGGTGGGCTGAGCTCCTCTCCGGTTCCTTCGTCCGATGATTAATTCTCTAGCGCCACGTAATGTTATTGTCAATGGTATATTTGGCAAGTTTTTTATCTTTTTCCTCTCCATTTTCTTTAACTCCATAAAACCCCTAAATTTTAGGGTTCATTTCAAATTCGTACATAATTTCTGAAGACACTACATGCTTATACATAAACACGAACCGCAGGCGGCTCCTCTATTTTTAATAAATCGTATAGTCGGTCGGCTTACTCGGATTTTTTATATAATAAAAGTTGTACAGCCGTTCGTCTATAATAAGGTTTTTATTATATTAAAAAGCGTATAGCCGGACGGCTATACTCGGATGTTTTTATATAATAAAAATCGTATAGCCGCTCGGCTATACTACTGTTGACACCTGGCGGAATATACTCGGATTTTTTATATAATAAAAATAGTACATCCGTTCGGCTAAATAACGGTTTTATAAAAAATCGTATAGCCGGCCGGCTATACGATTTTTTGCAAGTGGCGAATTTGGCGCAATACGCCATACGTGTAGTATAGCCGCGCGGCTATACTCGGTGCATTGGTTTTATGCCGTTCGGCTATACTACGATTTTTTATTATTGCACAAAGTATATCCGTGCGGCTATACTATGGATATATATATATATATATATATATATATACAGTCCCCTTCTATTGAGGGATCCCTCAAATAATTTTATTTGAGGGACGCCCTTTAGGGTATCCTACAATTTCTTTTCCAACGATCCAAACCATATACTTTTTAGGTCTTCATTCATAGATCATCCTTACAAAAATTAGACAAATCGGAAACCGTTTCGACATCCAATTGTGTCTTACAAAATCAATGAACATGGTGCTTCAAGAAAGTACTAAAATTTCAATAACTCAATTGAGTGGTCAAATGATATCGGATTCAAGTGATTTTTTGTAGAGATGATCTTTGAATGAGTATCTACAAAATAGACGGTTTGGATTAGTGAAATACAATCCGGAGTGGGCCCTACAAGGGGTATCCCTCAAATAAGCTTATTTGAGGAATCCCTCAATGGAAGCTCTCTGTATAGACATATATATATATGTCTATACAAGGGGTATCCCTCAAATAAGCTTCCATTGAGGGATTCCTCAAATAAGCTTATTTGAGGGATACCCCTTGTAGGGCCCACTCCGGATTGTATTTCACTAATCCAAACCGTCTATTTTGTAGATACTCATTCAAAGATCATCTCTACAAAAAATCACTTGAATCCGATATCATTTGACCACTTAATTGAGTTATTGAAATTTTAGTACTTTCTTGAAGCACCGTGTTTATTGATTTTGTAAGACACAATTGGATGTCGAAACGGTTTCCGATTTGTCTAATTTTTTGTAAGGATGATCTATGAATGAAGACCTAAAAAGTATATGGTTTGGATCGTTGGAAAAGAAATTGTATGATACCCTAAAAGGGCGTCCCTCAAATAAAATTATTTGAGGGATCCCTCAATAGAAGGGGACTATATATATATATAAAGTAGCGGCTGGGCTTTACTGGGGGTCGTTTTTTAATAAATACTTTTTTTTTATAAATAGTATAGCCGTTCGGCTATACTCTGTACATCAGACTCTGATCTTTAAAAAAAAATTTGTTTTTTCCCCAATTTTTGTTTATTGATAAGGTTAGTTTAGAGCATTATTCATTACTATTAGGCAATTATCTAGGTCTCTATTGTCTCTTGATTTCTTACTTTTTTAGAACTATTGGTAAATTTGATGTTGTCAAGCCTTTGGTATCGTTCACAATAACATTCATTTTAATTATGAGAACAATTTACGACGAAGAGTACACTTGAATACATAAAGGTAATCTTCTTTAGTCAGATCCTTGGTAAGGGTAATAAATCAATCCTTCAAATATTACTTGCACCATTTTTTTTTGTCAAAGTTTGGAAAGCAAGAAGGTATCATTTGGGGTTGAAACATGAGACCACTAATTTGTAGACAAATGCTCTCACCAAAGAGCTATGGACTTGCTCAGGTAAGTAAGCATAACAAGTACTTTGGTCTTCTCACATTGGATTACACCCATCATTTAAATACTTAATAATCCTATATGGCAAAAGTTTCATGTGATTTACTACACAAACAAAAACAAACAAAAAAATGAAAAATCTCTCCAAAATGCCAAACATATTTTCTTATGTGAGTAATATTCGCTCCATTTTAATAGTTCGCCTAAAGCCCTGAAAACCTCAGGCCTCATCCTGTATTCACTACCGAGAAAGCGTAGAATCATAGCCTCTTGGAGCAGATCCAAGCCCAGCATTAGAGACAGCTGCGCCAGCAGCAGCAGTGTCCAGTGAGGGGTCATATGCTGCTCCCCAAATAGCACCACCACCAGCAGTTGGGACAACTGCACCAGCAGCTATGCCGCTGCTGCTGGCATATGGTATTGTTCCCTCTCCTGGTGGTCTAACACCGGTTGAAACATAGGGCCTTCCATAACCATCAAAATACACACCAGCACCTTGCATGTTAGCTGGGTAATAAGAATCTGGATTTGTGTAACCACCAGCATGTGCGTTTGGTGCTAAATTAAATATCAGAAGTATCAGAACAAAAGCAATCTAAAGTACCAAAACGATAGACAGACAGAAAGTTACCATGGGCTCTCTTCTCTGCATTTGAGACCTCGTCACGCAACCTTTCTACTTCTCTTGCCATCCCAATTAGATTCTTCTCCATTGCTTTCATTTGCTCCACTTCCTCTATGTTTAAACCCTTTTCGTATTCAAAAGTTGAACTGTATTGTACACACAAAAGATTCAGAGCATCAGAAATCAAGTTAAAACTTCAAAATAGATCACAAAAGGTACCGAAAAAATGAACAAAGAAACACGGGAACTGTGAACTTTAGTTGAGCAACATATATTTTGTGGGCATCATAGAGTTAATTTGGTGGAATCTCTAATAAAGTAAAAATTGGATGGAACAACACAATGAAATGTAAATATGGAACCACCCAATAGCTGAACAGATTGGAAATAATTCATTACAATTTGTATGTGTGACTAATCAATCATTAGCTTATATTATTGAAGGGAACAAAAATTATCAAGAGTCCTATTTCTGGAATGAGTATAAGTACAAAAGATATTGCCACCTTTTATTTGTTACGTTAGCATAAGCACAGTGGCAATAATTGCCGATAAAGCTAGAGAAAAGGTTTCATGATTTACATTAAGCTTCAAAGCTAGAAAAGGTTTCTATGGGTTTCACTAGGAGTAGGCAAATAGACTTCAAAGTAAGCTTCAAAGGTAGATTGACTTACCGCAGCCTATGGTGTTCTCGCCTCAGACTGTCAAGTTCAGCATGCAAACCTGGTAGTTTCTCAACATCAAGACGAGCTTTCTGCAACTCCTCTGTGGCCTGCCGAATTTGAATGGTCAGCTCTTGTCGTGCTGTGACCAAGGTCTGTGCCTCCATGTGAGCCTTTTGCAGTTCCTTTTTCACACCCTCGCCAGCTTCGATGTCTGCTTCCCTTTTTGCAATCTTATCAAGCAAACCCCGCATCTGAATGTCACTCTCAGTCTGGATGCTTCTCATGTGTGCCTTGAGTCTCTGTAGTTCCTCCTCAGCAGCTAAAAGATCCTGCCTCAGATCAACATGAGTAGCTGCCAGTCTATGATTGTCTCCTGTCAGTTGTTTTATCTCTGCTGCTTGATATGCAATTTTATTTTCCAAAAGTTCAGGACGTGGTAGTGCCTCAAATGGTCGGTGACCAGGAGGCCCTAACCCAGGCAGTGGACCATGCCGCATCATACCTGGAGATTGAATGGGACGTCGCTCAAAAGACGATGGAATTTTTCGTCTCCCAGACATCCTTGTCTAATAATCCCTATGGCCACAACAAAGTTCAATGGGATTCACAGAGCCCTGAAATGCAGGTAGCTGGCTTAGGGAAAACAAAAAAACATAAAATTCGAAGTAGCCAGAAGCTTTCAAAGATAATAAGACCAGCAACGGGTGATAAATACAAATATATTATTACAAAAGTTAGGGACTGCAACCAGATACTTGAATTGAACAATCCATTTGCGTTACAGGAATTTTGAGAAATTTGACACCCATTTTCCCTAAAGATAAATTAACTCGGCAGCCTGACAAGAGAAACAAGAGTGACCTCAAGAACAAACCAACAATGGATGAAGTAGCAAACATAGGCAATTGCATAACCTTCACAACAGATAAACTAGAAATGTATAAACAATATGTACACACTATTGATCAAATACTAGAATAGACCAGAGCTCAGTCTCCAATTAATGAGAAAGCATTACAGATACTCCCTTCTTCGTTTCAACGAATCCACTCAGCCGAACTCAATAGAGCCTCAATTACAACTTCATAGTAATCATAATTTATCTGCTGATATATGAAATTTTCTTTGACTTTTACTAAGCACTCCCCCACACCAATCCTGCGCTGGAATACAGGAGGATGATAGGGAGTGCGAATAACACTCCCTTAACAGATATTTTCCCATTGAATCCATGGGATACCACATTATAGCGCCCACCGTATAAACTGTTCATAATTAATCTGCAGGTTAACAGAAACCAAATTTCCTAAATAGAAAAATGTACTTCCTCGTAAGTAGGTAGGAATCACAAGAAATAAGAGAAGAAATGAAGAACCTCTACCCTATCAATGGAAAAAGGCCCATAATGTATCACATTTCTTGCACCTTATGCTAAAATTTACAGTCTCTCATCTATCGAAAATCAGACAATGCAAAGAAGATAACTACATTCATACACAGTTCTGATAAAATTTCATGCAAAACCCCAACATAAAATTGCCCAACACCCCCTTTGAGATATATTTCATGCCCAACGTAAATCTTAACAATTCAATTTCAACCCCATTTTACAATTTAATAGTAGAATATTTAACGGGTAGATAAATCAATCATAGCGTACAAATTATATGCAACGAGTGGCATCAAATTCATAAATTGATACCCAAACTCAGAAGAGAAGAGAGAGGAATGAAAGGTACTTACGAGACCCTGTGGAGACAATCTAGCAAAACTTGGATGATAGGGGGGTGATTTGCTGGCGATGGTACCGAGCAGAGCAGGGCGCAGAAAGAGCGAGAAAGCTGACGGATTGTTTTTGAAACTGGGTTATGGCGTTCGAGAGGTTTCGCAAAAGCTGTATGTGTTCGTGAGGTTTCGCATAAGCTGACGGATTGTTTTTGAAACTGGGTTATGACGTTACGCTATGTCCTCATGAGTTCTGACGCCTGTGGGTGTGCGCTTGACCTCAACGACCTGGGCTTCTCTCCATGATTACGACAGCAACTCGCATCCCCGATAATAAAAATTAAAATAAATTAAATTAAATTAAATTCTCATCATCGGTTCAATTTCTGTTTTTTTTTTTTTTTTTTTTTTTTTTTTTTTTTTTTTTTTATTAAATAAAGTCATTTAACTTTTAATTCTATTCTATTAACTTTTATAATATATATATATAGTATAGCCGGTCGGCTATACTATTTTCACATGTGGCGAACTGGGGAATTTATTTACAAATAGTGTAGCCGGGCGGCTATACTCGGGAATTTATTTTTTTTCAGAAGAGAGAATAGCCGGTTGGCTTTACTGGGGTCGTTTTTTTAATAAATATTGTTTATAAATAGTATAGCCACACGGCTATACGCTTTACGTCAAACACTGTGATCCTTTTTTCATTTTTTTAATGGTTTTTCCCGATTTTTGTTTATCAATAAGGGTAGTTTAGAGCATTATTCATTACTATTATATCATTATCTGTGTCTCTATTGCCACCTTTTAAGTTTTTACTTTTTTAGAGCTATTAACTGTATAAAGAATTTAGCATTTTCACATTTAATACTCATATTGTACATGTACGTACATATTTTTCATGTTTAATACACTTGTTTTTTTAACAAAAGTTTCAATTATACACATCATTTTAGCATATTATTAAATTAAAATCATATATATTAAATAAATCATATAAAAATATTGTATAGCGGCCGAACTTATCAGTTGTAATTTGCAAAAATATTGCCAAATAAAACACGTCCATATTTTTTTCATAATTTTTCCCTTTCCGTATTTTACTAACTGAAAGAATGTGAGATGCTAAGATTATTTGTTACTTGTTGTAACAAAAATACAAGATGGTGATTTTGCCAACTTTTTGCCAACCAAAACAACATTTTCAAACAAATATTTATGGGTATAGTAGTAATCGAGGTGGTAGTATTCTTTATGTAAAATGTTGTTTGAAATGTGAAGCAATTACCAACAACACTCCAACTCAGTATGCAATTCTCTACAACAAATAATATGTGCAGTAACAGAATTTAGTAACTCGAGAGAATGAGATAAACCAAAGGCAAAAATTGTAACACAAACAAAAAAACAAAAAAAAACAAAAAATTTGGACTCTCAAAGTGATTTACTATGAAATTTCTCTATCTTCAATATATGCTTAAGAGATGTCGAAACTAGCAAATTAATATCTATAAAGTATAAACTAATGCAACTGGAAGGGTCATTTTCCTTTTTAATAAATGGTATCGCCGTGCGGCTATAATACGTTTTTTATTATAAACAAATAGTATAGCCACACGGCTATACTATTTTTGACATGCTAGCTGCCAGCCGGGTCCCTTTTTAAAAAAATTGTATAGCCGGTCGGCTATACTCGAATTTTTTTACATTAAAAATAGTATAACCGGTCGGCTATACTACGGTTTTTATTATATAAAAATAGTATAGCCGGCCGGCTATACTAGTTTTGACACGTGGTTGCAAGTGTTCTATTACAGGGGTAGTAATTACATCGATGGCTATATTGTCCTATCTCATACATCGATGGTTGCATTAAATTATATTTTGTAAAGTAATTACTTTGGTAAGTATTAAATTATAGTAATTATATATATAATAATTATTGTACTTTTATAATAAATTATAATATTATAATCATTTTATAGAGTTTGTGTTTATAATAAATATTTAATTGCTTTGTTGATTCACCTAGTTCATGTTTGTTCTTTTTAATCAAATGGTTTTGATGATTTCTCTAATATTTTCTTTTAATATTAACATTAGTTAATGGTAGTAAGATTATTTTGTGCATGGCTATCTACTTGGAATATTTCATGCATGGCTATCTAATTGGGGAGTTTTCTTATAAGCTCCACGTGGTTAGCATAAGTACAACTCCTTAATATATGTGTCAATCAACTATGCAAATTACTTGCATGGTAGCCAAATCGGTTTACTAGTTTTATTTACTTGCAAACTGTTGAGATATCAATGAAATAAATGGTTGAGTCATTCAACCCATCAGAATGTGTCCTCATGGTATCCCTTCTTATCTTACTTACTACTTGGGCATTAAGATAAAAGGTGCTGATCTTTAAAGATTGAAGTTATCTCATAAACATAGCTACTGCCCTCGGTATCCTATAAATACAACATTTGGTTCTTTAATTCACACTTCTCTCTTCAGAAAAGCGTACAAGCAATGGAATAAAGAAATAAAATAGAGAGAGAGAGAGAGAGAGAGAGAGAGAGAGAGAGAGTGAGTTTGTGAATGTGGTGGAGAATTGGGGATCGTCTTACATTTCTTGCAGAAGTATATTAGTGTCAAGGTAGAGGGTTTCTTCGGGGGCCTTTTACGGGAATTGATTTCATTAAATTTCGTAAGCACTATATTATGCGTAATATTATAATGGATGTTCTTGATGTTATATAATGTTATTGATGTGGGGTGTTTATGTGTTGTTAACTATTTGATTAATGTTGGCATGAATGATTACATTGTTTTTAGATATATGAGATATGTGAAAGACATAATTATATCATGTCATGGAAATTGGTAAGAATTCTTGGGTTGAGACATAATTATATCTGTCAAGCTGCCGGAAAAAACTATATTCTCTATTTCCTCTCTCTTAGCCAAATCTCTCACAAAACTTCTCCTTTCTTACCCTAACACTTCATTTTCCCTCAAAGCAAGCCTAAATTTTCTCTTGGTGCTAAACTCATGTTAATTTTGCTTCCATGCCACATGCCACTCACGCTGAGCTTAAGAGTTTATTTGTAAGCATGAAGAAATTACATGTAAGTTGCCATTGTTTTGGCTGGTAAAGGTAACCAAAATACTTTCTAAGGCTTTGCTGCCCTTTCGAAGCATTTTTGGGGCTTAATTTTCGAACTCAAACAAAGGGGACAATTCCACCAGTCTGCCCTTTGCGGCAGCCTAGCTCATTTACAGCTGTCGGAAGAAAAAGTCCCCTACAATGAGCTACTCTTTTAGTGAATTCTTGAGTAATTCTAATATGTAAAATATTGTAAGGTATTGCGAATCGTGTTGTTTTCGCTGAAAATTTTATATGAAATATTCATTTATTTATTTAAGTGTTCTTCACATTTTAGTTATAGTTTTTCTTAAACTCTATAATTAAGGTGTAAATCACATCTTAATCCAAGTTTATGTTAACCCTTGGGTTGGGGCGTGACATATATGATGATCACTACCCTACATTTCCCATTCGAAATGTGAGTTATGAAAAGATTCATCTGATGTTTTTCTATTACTATTATATTTAATTATTTGATTAGTGATGCATTTAAAATTATACAAATTTATAAATAAACCCAATCCTAGTGATGTATTTATAAAAAAAACCCAAGCACTATTTAAACATAGAAACACACCCAAAATTAACCCCAAAATCAACAATTGTATATTTTTTGGGTGTGTTTATAAATGGGTTTTGAGTGTGTGTAATGAGCGCACAAAACACATTAAGTTTATTGTCAAGTGATTCAAAAAAAGACAGATTGTTGCCTCATTTGTTCTTCCTAATCACAAGTGGCGGATCTGTTGACAAAACATTGGGAAATCACATCTTACACATCCTCCTAAGCAAGTTGTGCATCCATGCTTCAACTTGAGGGTGAGTGTTAAGATTTTGATTCTGTTTGAAAGTTTTTTTTAAGTTTCCTTGTATATTACAGTAGATTTGGAGTAGTTTGCAAGTTACCTAGTTTTCCTTGTAGAGCCTACAACCTCTGTATATATACTAGGCCTTTTTGGCTGTATAAAATAAAAATAAAAATAAAAAAGGATAAAAATTGTAATTTGTTGCTGCTTTCTAACGGGAAAAATCGTTCTAGAAAAGGCTGACCTTGTTGGAGAAGATTAGTGCCCTTCCCCAAGTCAAATTCTTTTTCTTTGCGGATATTCAAGTTTGTTTTTTCTGGTTTAAATCAAGTTCTTATTCACTAATATATTATTTTCTTCTTCATTTGGATGCATAAGAAGCTTGAATGGAGATGTGGGTTTTAAATTAATATCTTACGAATTTTTTTATCTTTGGGACGTGGGTTGTATATGATCACACCCAAGAATGTCCTAGAAATAATTAACACTGTTTCAGTTTTGAAGGAAGAAAAAAAGTTATATCACATATGGACACAAATCTCTTCCACTATGTATTGTTCATGTGCGAATTCAAATTACCCATCTCATGTGCGAATTCAAATTATGACTCAAGGCTGTCTAAATGGATACGTAAACATTACATTTCATATTCAATTTGCTGTCATACATATCTCTTCTCAATTATTGAACTTTATCAGAAACTTCCACTCAAGAATCGTGGCCTCATATGAACTACATCAGAAAAAAGTACCTTTATTTACGAAGAAAAAACAGACCAGTGCTGCTCCACTATAGTAAGTGGGGGATCAAATGGGTCGGCGGCAAGCATTCTAACACTTGTCCAAAAAATGTTGATCTCCAAGAACTCAGCCATCTCTTAGCCACATAATTTTGGTCCTCCAAAATGCCATGGAAACCACATCACCACCTCCACCGGCCACCTCACCACCTCCCACTTCAAAATAGATTAAAAAACACCAACAATTCTCCACTTTCAACAATATCAACACGCACAAGTAGTACTATAAATAGCTAAGGATTCTCCAACATATGCATGCACAACTAGTACAAGGATCTCCTTGAAATCATATATTTCATTTGCATTTGCTTTTCAAGCTCTCCTTAAGTACCAGCTACCTTGGTTGTTTCCAGTTTTCCATTTCCAAAAATGGCTCCATTCAAGTCACTAGCTCTTGTTGCTTTGCTTGTTGGTATCTCCTTGTCAGCTATTAATGTATCAGAAGGCCGAGTTGCTAGGAAGGATTTAGGTGTGGATCTTGGGGGAATTGGGGTTGGAGGAGGAGTAGGCCTGGGTATAGGACTTGGAGGAAGCGGAAGTGGGTCCGGGGCAGGGTCAGGGTCAGGGTCAGGATCTGGGTCCAGGGGAGGTAGTTCTTCTTCGAGTTCAGCCTCATCGAGTGCTAGTTCGAGTTCAGGGTCAGGCGATGCAGGCTCCGAGGCAGGGTCATCTGCAGGGTCTCGGGCCTCGTCAGGGTCAGGGAGAGATGCTCGAGGCGGTGGTGGTGGGCGAGGTGGGGGTTCGGGGTATGGACGTGGGGAGGGTTCAGGCCGGGGCAGTGGTGAGGGTAACGGTGAGGGTCATGGTGAAGGCCGTGGCTATGGTGAGGGTTATGGCAGTGGAGGCGGAAACTGAGAGGATGCAATTACGTACCAATGCATGGAGCTAAAGTAGTGATAATAAAGTATATAAATAAGGAAGATGGTGATTCTGAGTAGCATTCAGATCTGATGTTTAGCCTTGAATCATCATCTTTGTAATTGGTTCATTTCATATTATATAGTTAAATGGTGTTCCTGTTCATGTATCCCACTTCAGTTTTCTTCAGCTTGTAGACTAGATCATGAAACTGCTGCCTAAACATGTATATTTTGGGTGCAATGTTATTATCAATCATATGTATTGTTACCTTGATGAGATGGTCAAATACTAACTGTTCCTTATGCCAAGTATATATCTTTGTTACAAGTCATGCAAGCTAAGTGATTTGTAATTTTGTCTAATTCAATCCAATCCTCGTTCCTTATTGCACTAGATTAATTGCGAAGTCTATTCCTTCACCGGATAGAAAAAGAACTAATTTGAGCAAGTTTACTCAAAGCATAATAGTTTGATTAACGGCTTATATTAACGCTTTGGTATTAATATAGTATAACAAGAGAACATTTGTTACTAAACTGCGAATTTGGGTGACGCTATATGAAAAATGTGTACTTAATCTTCTAATGTAGTTTGATAATCGGGCATTTCGAATGTGGGTGATTATGATTAATTCATTGAATTCTCCCTTCCGAAACTTAGTTGCCTCTTTGAGCCATTTTTCCAAGTACATTGCCACAAATTCTTGATGAAGGTTAGTGCTTATCTATATATATAGAGCAAAAAGCAGAGAATGGTGAAGCATTTAAAATACCAGAAAATGCATTCGATTAATCCATACATTAAAAATTAAAATTATTAATTAAATGAGGATAATATGGTTTTATAAAAAAAAACCAACGCTTGTGGAGAGGCTAGTATATATAAAGGAAAGTTTAACTGTATACGTCCACAAACTTGTGAAAAATGTAAACTGCACTCTTCGGTTAGTGTGTTACTGTAGTTAGTTTTCATACCAACAAAATATCAATGAAACAAAAATAATTAGCTATCTCTCATAAAATCATATTCTCGTTTCGCTAATTTTTGGAGGATTCCTGAAGGGGAATGTTAATTATAAATGTATAAATAAAAAATCTTTCGGCCTTAGCAGATTCTTATTTTAGTAACTTTTTGTAGAAATAATTCTTGTAGAGGGATTTCTTCATCTCATCCTCATGAGGAAACCTTAATGTATTCGCAAATGTTAATTTTAAATACATAATTATATGGCCTCTGAATTGGTTGAGTTTAGTTTTGTGGACTAATTTCCCGTACCAAAAGAGTGAAACGAATTGTATCATATGTAATCAACGAGGTTTAGTCCAGTAAAAAATAATGTTAACTTGCATATCAATGATCTCATATTCAAAATAGTAGTGTGCGTGAGAAACCCCATATCTTCCTAATTTTGGCACTAAAAAAAAAATTGTATCATATGTATCTCTTTTCTCCATATTAATTTAGCAAAAATATATCATACTTTCTAGAAATAAAATTTCTAGGTAGGAGCCAGTCATACTCCACTCCACTATCAGCAGCACGCACTATGATGAGTGGGTTTTGTGATAGGAGTGGGTTGGCACCACCCTAATGATAGCCACCAACCTACGTTACAACAAAAATGAAGAATGCCCCACTCAAACTCACCTCCATTTCTAGCCACAAACTTCGCTCAATCAGACTCATAAAAATTATCCCCCATCGCACCTGTAACATGCTCCTCCACTTCCTCATCATATGCCTTAGTTTACACGCTGCTGCCTCCAATTCCACTATCATCTACAACTATAAATAGCTCATTTATTTATCTACGTCCCGCCGCTCATATTTGACATTTCAGCCTGTACTATTTTAGATCCTTTGGCTTATTGAAGTCTCAAGTTCATTAGCAATGGCTAGTTTTAGTTTCAGTTTGAAGTCGTTAACCCTTTTCGCTTTGCTTGTTTCAAGTGTTGTCCTGTCCGAAAGCCGGGTGGCAAGAAAGGACCTGGGGATAGACCTTGGTGGGATTGGGGTTGGATTGGGAGCTGGAGTAGGGATTGGGCTCGGTGGGAGTGGAGCTGGCTCGGGTGCTGGATCGGGGTCAGGTTCGGGGTCCGGGTCTAGCTCTAGCTCCAGCTCTAGCTCAAGCTCATCTTCTTCGTCGGGATCCAATGGATCGGGCTCTTCCGAAGCAGGTTCGTCTGCTGGGTCTAGGGCTGGGTCAGGCTCAAGAAACCGAGGGCGTGGATAAGAGGCTCTAGCCATGCATGCATGGAACTGTAGCTCGTGGCATGAGATTAGTGACAAGTTTCACCTTATTCAGCTGAAAATGTATGAAATGATGAATTTGAATAAATAATGAAGTAGATGGTGCTATCAAAAAAGAAGGTGGTGAGTGTGATTGTCTGTAATATGTTGTACCTTTCTTAGAGTGTTTGTCAATAAAAGAATTGGCCACGATATGAAATTATTTTTGTTGGATGCCTTTGCTTATTGCTTCCATTTGTATTCTTAACTATCCCTATCATGTTCTTTTCTGGTGACACATGCATAAAGTTTAAGTTTCTCAACTCCATTTGTTATAATACAAGCAATTTCCCAAAGTAATGAAAATAAATCCTTTGTTGGCGGCTGATTATATATATATCCTCTTCAAAGACACGTTGTTCACAATATGCCCAAGCCTGAGTTGTTCTCTGGTACACCCACCTTTTGATTCAAAGGGTGTGTAATGATAGAGGGAAAAAAAGTATTTTTTTAAAATTTGGGCTATGTTATAGAGAATTAGGCAAGTCTCTCCTGAGGTAATGGCTCCAAAATAGCTAAATACTATGGGTTGTTGGGTAATGTTTTCGGAGAATATTTCAGAGAATGAAAGCAAGAAAACGAATTTGCATTTTCAAGATTTGAGAATGTGTCTGGTAGATTAATTGGAAATCATATTCAAAAAATAAAAATAGTGAAAACATGTATGCTAGTACAATTTGAGAATAATAAAATGTGAACTATTTTTTAAGTGTATTTTTGCTCATGTCTGTTTAAAAAAAATAATTAAAACAATAATAAAATTCTAATGTAAAAAAAACCTAGACAAAGAATGTATAACTTAATTGGAAAACAACTATAGAAAATAAAAATTATGAAAAGCAAAACAAAAATACAGATAAATCTTTTATGAACATTCTAATTAATTAAAAAAAGTTTAAAAAAACCAGATAAAAACAAAAGATTCATTGAAAACACGGAGATGAAACCCGACCCCACTGCACCATCCTCCTCCCCATCGCCTCTCTCTCTCTCTCTCTCTCTCACCGATACCGAAACCCCCTTCTCTGATCTGAACCACATCCTATCACACTCCCTCCCTTACCCACCACCCCAGAGCCCTCTCCGACCCACCGCCCAAAACCCCACTTTCATTTTTTGGTCATCTTGCTTTATTAACCTCATCATCCCACAGAGAAGGTTTCAAACACAAAGATGGCGTGTCGCAGTGGTGGTGATGGTGAGAGACAGACAGATTGACGAGATAGCAGAGACAAAGAGGAGAGAGAGCGTTGAGTTTTTGAGTCGAGAGTGAAGTGAGAGATGCTTTAATCGGCAAAACCATTGGGGTTAGTTTCCAGAGCCAACCGAAGAAACAAGACTCATAGGTCTATCTTTTTCAATTTAGATAACGGCAATTTAGCACGGGCTATAGTGCCTGTTGTGTATGAGGTGTGGTCAAAAGTAGCGGCTTTCTATCTACAACCGACAGAAAACTTGGTCAAATGCGAAAAGGCATTGTTATTTAATTTGTATGGTAACCGAATTGATTTTAACCACTTACTGTGGTAGTAATATAAAGGCTATGGCCAAATGTAGCCCTAAAATAATACAAAATTCATCTCTAATTAAGGGCTTAAAAAAAAATTTGGCCAAATTTAGAGAGTCACATTTAGCCTTTTAGCCCATCAACTAGGCCACTTGTAGTCCAACTATAGCCTTGGCCAAATTATTTTGTGGATCCAACGCATGTTTTGCCCAAGAAGAGAAGGTATCATGCGTGGAAGTGACCAAGGAACATCTTGTCTAATTACATATCCAAAGGCTGATATTAAAGGTGCACATTGACGTCAGCTAGCCGTTACTTTTTTTTTTCTTCCCCTTTTAACCTTTTAAATGTATTTAAATTCATTTTTTTAATATAAAAAATTGATTCTGACCGTTAGAGGTATGAGTGTTGTACCATAGTTTTTCTCAAAAAATTTGGTTCTGGAATATTGGCTCTGAATAGTAGTTTAATTAAACTAAACAATACATAGTGATTGAATGTATGAGTGTTGTACCATAATTTTTCTCAAAATAATAAAATATGAAGGGCCCTAAAATATAACCCTACATGGCTAGAGATGGAAAATTTTAGCCATACACTATTCTTTAAAAATTAATATTTTGAATGACTAGAATTATAGTCCTAGACTACATTTAACCCTATAACTGGAGATAGCCTAACAAGATTAACAAGTGGTAACGCATGTGGTGTAGTAGAATATGAGATTTTATTGTTGATCTTTTATTTAAGGATAGAAATAAGTAGTTTTTACAAGCATGATATGAGGAGGCATGGTTTTTGTTCTAGTTGCTCATTTTTCTTCAATAAAATGCTATCTCTTTCCTTTATATAAACAAAGGCTTATTATTTGTTTCACCCTCTGAAACAGACATTCGGTCTCACTTTATCCTCTTAAACTGAAATTTATCACTTAACACCCTTGAATCTCTAGAAATTGCTGAAATTTTCTCAATTTACCACTTCCTTCCATTTCCATCCACAAACCGTTAAGTGTGCCTCTTTATTCTCTCTCATCCACTTCCTAGACCCAACCCCCAGTACACCTCCATCGCACCCCACCCATTCCCCTCCCTCTGCCTCTCTCTTTTCTCCCCTTCCCAACCCAACCCCCATCGAACCTCACCCTCTCTCTCTCTCTCTCTCTCTCTCTCTACCAAGAGAGAATATGGAGAGTGACTGCCGATGAGATTTTAAAAAAAAATTTGAGTGGTGGTGGTTTGGTGCGTTTGAGTAATTCCCTGGAGGGTTAGGTCTAAGGTGTGGGTTGGGTATGGCGAATGGAGGGGAGGGGAGGGGAGAAAAGAGAGAGGCAGTTAGAAGAAGAAGGAGAAGGGGGAGGGGGTGGGGGTGTGATGGAGGTTGGGTTTGGGAGTGGAGAGAGAGAGAGAAGAAAGTAAATAAGGAACTAAAATTACTAGAATGCCAGCACAATGAACGGTTTTGTGGATAGAAATGGATTAAAGTGGAAAAGTGAGGAAATTTTAGGAATTTTTAGAGATTCAATGGGTTAAGTGAGAAAATTTCAGTTTAATGAGATAAAATGAGACCGAACGTTCATTTCAGGAGTGAAACAGTAAATAAGCCTTTAAAAAAAAGCACAAACACACGAATCAACATATGCAGACACTATTAAGTAGTTTAATAAGGCACATACCATGTTATTAGAAGAAAATCAAATATACTCAGGGATCATCAAATAAAAAAAATAAAAAATAAAAAGGCATGCGGTTTGCTTACATATTTTAAATTATTATTACCTAATTACTCGTTTAAAATTTGAAGTGGAAACTTATAATACTAAACCATTAGTTGGGTGCTAAAATCAATGAAGCAATCTAATACAAGAGGAGGAATTTTCTTTTGGTTTTTGCCAATATTTTATACAAAGTGGAGGAGTTGACGAAAACTACAAAAAAGAAAAATACATTTAAAAAGAAAATTGGGGTAATTTAAGTATACATGAACATTCAAGGAAAGTTCCACATGAGTGGACGTGGAGACAAGACAACCATGCACATTGCACATGTACAAAGTCCACAGTCTTGGACTTATCAGGGATCATGTTCTCTATCTCATCATCTGCCAGCAAATCCACATCCTATAAATAGCTCATCTTACTCTCTCCAAAGGCTTATAGGCTTATGTGCAACGGAAATATCACTATTTTGCTATTTCTAGTCAATCATGCTATATCAAATGTGATAATTTTTTCATTTGACATAACATGATTGACTTAAGATACCAAAACAGTACTATTCTCATTTTATATAAATTTTCCTGTGAAAAACGACTTCACTCAAATTACCACAAATTAAACTTTAGTTGTTTCTTGGTGGGCCCCACTACCGCAGTGTGCTGAACTGGCAAAAGTAGCGAGAGTGTGTGAGTCATACAAAAGGTACAAATTCTTCTTGTAAAACAGCAATCAAATTGAAGGAGCACCGCCCGCGATCCCAATAACGTCCTTTAAAAATTATAAATTAGTTTAATTCGTTCCTTCTACCGGCCACGCGGCTTCTGCCCGTTTCTCCCGATTTATCCCTTTTTCTCAATTCCCCTTCAATTCTTTTATCTTCTTGCTCAGTCATGACCGCTTCTTCCGGTGACCGGTCTATGACTAAGCTAAACTACTATTTACTCTCTCAACTAATTTATTCTTGATTTTTATTTTTTATTTAAAACGAATAATAAAATATTCGTTTTGGGTATTGAGTAATATTCTATTGCACCCAGATTTTCACTATCACCAAACAGCCCAATGATGTGGCGCCCATGTTCTCCAAATTATCAAAACGCCCATTTGATTGATTGACTAACCAACACCACTCTCTAGACTGCGGTACACAAAGCCTACTCTTCCCCTCACAAGGCAAGTAGCTCTTTTTTTTTTTTTTTTTTTTTTTTTTTTTTTTTTTTTTTGAGGCCTTGTAGAGTATGCATTAATGTTCTAGTTTCGATTTCCTCTTCTCCCAATATCGCTTGTATTTTAAAAAAAATCTCCATCATCGCTTTATATTACTGTAAATCTTATATGTTAATTAAAATCAATTACAAATCGTCAAGCAACATTGCTATGTTGTGTCGTATCACCTTGCCCTAGCTTCCCAAGTATCCAATAAAAATTAAAAGCACCTATAATTACTATTGCCCTTTTAGTTTAATTAGTCAATTAAGGAAACAAACAGAATCTACTAATTTAACCTTTATTAGGTCGGTTGGCGAGGACAGTGTTTCTACCTTTCACAGTCGAGTGTTTAAAAACATGAAATTCTGGAAAAACGAAAAGTTGATTCAACAATTTCAACTGCATTAGTATATTAATATTTTTATGTGACGAAAATACCCTTTTTGTTTTTTTTTGGTTTTTTTGTTTTTTGTTTCTCTCTTTTCTCTCTATCACTTTCTAACTGGCCGTCCCGGTCCATAAACGCGTTCACGCGTTTGCCTTGTCGACTATCAATGTGGGTGACCACTATATATAACCCTTCATCATCTTCAATCTCTTAGCAGGTGCAGAAAATTTAATCACCCAAAAATAAATCTTCTTTTTCTCTGCACTTGTATTCTTCTTCTTCTTCAATCTTCTTCTCTACCCCTCTCTTTCTCTGCAAATCTAAAAACCCAAGATTTTGTAAAGAAAAAAGGAGATTTCAATTTTGGTTGGAGAAAACAAAGAAAGAGAGAGACCAGAGAATGCCGTCTGCGTTGGAAGATGAGCTGTTTCCGTCGACGCCAGGCAAGTTCAAGATCGAGCGGAGCCACGGCATGAACCGCCAGTTCCACCGGTGCTTCGCCTCCACCAGCACCATGTTCCTGTGGGCCCTGTTCCTGATCGCCTTGACGGCGTCGTATTTGAGTTTCCAGAGCTTCGTCGACTCCGGTAGCCGGTACTTCTCCGCCTCCTGGGGCGGCATCCAGTGGGAGAAGCAGGTCCGCAACTCCGCACAGATCCACCGATCCGGTGGCATGTCCGTACTGGTCACCGGCGCCGCCGGTTTCGTTGGCACCCACGTCTCGCTGGCGCTCAAGAAGCGCGGAGACGGGGTCGTCGGGATCGACAACTTCAACAGCTACTACGACCCGTCGTTGAAAAAGGCCCGCCGCTCGCTGCTCAAGAGCCACGGCGTCTTCATCGTGGAAGGCGACATAAACGACAATCGTCTCCTCGACAAGCTCTTCGACACCGTGGCATTTACGCACGTGATGCATTTGGCAGCTCAAGCCGGCGTCAGGTACGCCATGGAGAACCCCCACTCGTACGTCCACAGCAACATCGCCGGCCTCGTTACGCTTCTCGAGGTCTGCAAAACGGCCAATCCCCAGCCATCGATCGTCTGGGCCTCGTCCAGCTCCGTCTACGGCCTGAACGACAACGTTCCATTCTCCGAATCTGACCGCACCGACCAGCCCGCTAGCCTCTACGCCGCCACAAAGAAAGCCGGCGAGGAAATTACCCACACTTACAACCATATTTACGGCCTGTCAGTTACCGGTTTGAGATTTTTTACGGTTTACGGGCCGTGGGGCCGACCCGACATGGCGTATTTCTCTTTTACCCGCAACATCCTCCAAGGCAAGCCCATCACCATTTACCGGGGCAAGAACCGGGTCGACTTGGCCCGCGATTTCACGTACATTGACGATATTGTGAAGGGTTGTTTGGGGTCTTTGGATACGTCCGGGAAGAGTACCGGGTCGGGCGGGAAGAAACGGGGCCCCGCACCGTACCGGATCTTTAATCTGGGGAACACGTCACCGGTGACCGTGCCGACACTTGTCAGCATCCTGGAGCGGCATTTGAAGATGAAGGCGAAGAAGAATTTCGTGGACATGCCTGGAAACGGCGACGTTCCGTTCACGCACGCGAATATAAGCTTGGCCCGGAGGGAATTCGGGTACAAGCCCACAACCGATTTGCAGACCGGGTTGAAGAAGTTTGTTAGGTGGTATCTTTCTTATTACGGCTACAATCATGGCAAGCCTGTAAATTAATATTTCTTTTTCCTTTATTTCCTTAAAAAAAAATTTTTAAATCTTACTTTAAATTTTCTAGGATTTTTTTTCCCCTACCAAAAGGTAAAAAAGAACCTGTGGAGAAAGAATCCTAGGGCAAAAAAAGAAAAAAACAAATCCGAGATACATTCTTTACTTGGGAGAGCTGTGAAGCTGTTATATATTTTTTTTTCTTTTTTGTAAAGGAAATATTTCAATATGCCTTTCTTGTGGGAGAGTCTGAGAGAAAGGTTCAATTTTCCGGCATTCTATTTTCTCGGGAAAGCGAAGCACAAAATAAAGTAGAGATTTTCTTGGGCTTTTTGAATTTTCCAAAATTTGAGTACGAATGGATGGAGTTTTTTTGGAATAATGATAAAAGCTTGGAATTCTTCTTTCCAATTTTTGTGGGTATAATAATTTCCCTTAAAAATTCAACTTAATTGGATAAAAAAAATAAAAGCATGATTATTAATAGGAAACAGCTTTTGCCCAAAAAAAGATAAGAAGGAAGGAGACAGCTGGTACAACCGGTGACATACGGCCGTGTCGGGTCCCACTTCGAGCTCGTACATCATGGATTCCACAAAACACACACACACAAGATCCAGCTGTAAAGTGTCTGTGTAAACTAAACCCTGCTCGTACTCGTACTCAAGAATATGTACAACTCTCTCTGGCTTTGCTTGCCGACTCCGGAGGGGTATTTTGGTAATTGCATATGGCCTTCCAAATAACAATGATTAACTTCCAACAATTAGTAAGATGTCTCGATGTATCGCGGTATACGAGAATTGGAAAAATCGAATGTAAAAGGTGATTAAAATGTTAAACTCACAACAAGTTTGTACCGATCTCTCGCGTTCACGTAAATAATATTTGACGTCTCCTTAAGCAGGATGTCGGACCTAAATAAATTAGATGATTCTTAATCTCAATTATTGATGAATGAAATGTGATTTTGACTGTTGATCGTAACATTATATTAAACTACATGTCATTTGCTTTGGCACGTCAAAGCAACATATCGGGGACATTTTTTCCACCGACAACGGTAGGTCTTTTTTTTGGGGGGTGGGGGTGTGGGGGGGGAATTAGTGCGTCCATGTTCTATGGATGAACATGTGCGTTGCTTTGGCTGTTGACTAAGATGGTTAGATCAAATATGCTTTTCAAGAAGCCATGTGTTGTGCTGTCTTTGGGTCTGAGGTAGAGTATACAAATAAAACAACTTGTAGGCCCGTTGAGTGCCGCTTTCCGCGTAATGTTGACCATTTTTATTCATTTATTTCTTTTTCTTATTTACATTTTTTGAGTGAACTCGGCTCCTGGACTAGTTTAGTAAAAAATATTAGGGTCGAAAATAATTTTGACAAATTAAGTTATTCGTCAATCTTTGCGGTTATCCTACACGTGTGGTGTGTGCACGGCACGTGAGCTACCTTGCATCCCACCTAGTACTTACCAAACGCAAAGAGAAATTATATATTGATCTAGTTTCACCATACTGTTAGGGGTGTCAATTTCCAATACAACCTGTTACACGACTCGAAACTTGTAAGGGAAAAATACGATTCGAACCAGCACAATTAATAATTGGGTAATTTTTGAGTCAACCCGTTATGACCAATTTAATAACACGAAGCGGAAAGCCATAAATTATGGATGTGGAGCTTGAGGAACACCTGAAAAATCATAAACAAGTGTCATAATGGACATCTATAAAAGGAAATAAGGGGAGAGAAAAAATACAACTCAGAAAATGCAAATCTCGCCAATTTTCTTCCTTGCCATTTTTTTCAATCTAAACCTATCTCCTCAAGCTCAAAAATAAAATGGCATCTCCTCAAACTCAGTAAAGTACCTTGAGGACAGAAGTCACCCAACACAGTGATAAAAACCAAACGTATATATTGACTTACACATAAAATAAAAAAAATTGATTTGATGGGATTTTAGTATGAAGCATATATTGACTTAATGAGCCATTCATTTTTAGTCTAAATCGTATTTTGCACTAAAACCAATTTTTCATATTTTGATTTGATGGGAATGTGATTTTCTTGTATTTTTATTTGAATTTAAATGGGGATACTTCCTTATTTACATTATAAACTTAAGTAAATGAAGTAATATAAAAATAAATGAAAATAAAAGGAAAAAGACATTTTACTTAAATGATGAAAATGAAAATAAGGTAATATGTACAACGTCGTCGTTTTGACATCAGGAAAGCCCTCTGGACTCTGGAGCATTTCATCAAGCAGTTTGTGAACAATTTGCAAGGGTCAACATCTTCTCCTCCAATGGTGGATTCCAAGCTTGCAGGGGTCAATTGACCCATCTTGCCCCTATCTGGTAGGGGTGGGCACGATCTAGTTTGGACCAATTTTTGCCTCAAATTAGAACCGAATTAGGTACTATTCCTCCGATTTGGTTTGGTTCGGTTTTAATAAAAAATTTTCAAAAACTGTTCGGTTCAATTTTGAACCAGATTATTAAAATTATTATTTAATACAAATTTCAAGTGAAATTTTATTTTTTTGATTTGAAAATTAATAAATTATTTAATTTCATATAAAAATAAATATTAAAGCTAGAAAAGAGAGATGTTTTGAAATTGAACTTGGATAAATCTATATATATAAAGCAAAAGGCAGAGAATGATGAAACATTCAAAATACCAGAAAATACCCTTAGTTAATCCAAACATTAAGATTTCAAATTATTAATTAAATGAAGATAATATGATAAATTCACACTTTTTCATATTAGAAAAATCAAAATTAAAAGAAAAATCAAATAATGAATCATATTTTTATGGAACACAACTACCCATTATCTTTTTTAATTCTCAAATAAATTTAAATATTTTATAAAAAAGAAATTATATATATTTTAATTTGACCAGTTCGGTTCGGCCCAGTCTAGTTTTTGAAGACATAGAACTGAATCCAAAACCGGTCCAAATCAGTATGGTTCAATTTTTGCCAGTTGTTGACTTTTGGGTCAACTCTGTTGTTTTTTGTTTTTTTGGGGTGTGGTTCGGCTCGAATTTCTAGTTTACCGGTTTGAATTCTCACCCCTACCATCTGAATCAGCCATTGATTGTCAGCTATGCCTATGCACAGCCAAAAGGGCTGGCTGCTTATATTTCTTTTTCTTTTTTTAAAATTTATTTATAAAAGTTTGAGTGGACTAGGCTTTGATTTGTGGGTTGCTTTTAGTTTTTTTTTCAATGTGTTTGGTAGGCATAGGCTTTATATGTTTCACATAATCACATGGGCTAGGTAGGAATATGTATGATTACATATAGTTTTTTTTTGTTGGAAAAAAATGGAGTAGGTGATTGCCTAGTAGGATTTTTAGCTGAGCATGCTTTGTCCTCCAAAGTCTAAACCAACTAAGCAAGCCATAAAAGAAAACTGAGGAGTAACATTGGCTGAACAACAATTGTTTAATCATGGTCATCTGAACCTCCTTCATTAGTTGTTATAAAGATTGATTCCAATACCACATCCAAGAGACCAAATGAAACATGCGGGTTCAAGATAAGCAAGATACGAGAGCAAGTTTTTGATGAATTGTACAACAATATAGCAGATGAGTTAGAAGCAGAAGATAATAGCAACGTATATTGAAACAGTTTGGGAGAAGAAGAGATACACAATATAGAAAACATGATGAAAGCATAAATCACCCAACAAGCACAAGCAGTCATAATGAAGCCGTAACAGCAACATGAAGGCATGTGAAGACCTCATGATAAAAGAAGCAGCATCAACTTCCTCTCGAACAAAAAAAAGGTAATCTATGTTTCTGGCGCTATATGGAAAGCAAGAAACTTCTTTGGCACCGTATGAAAGCAGAAAAAGCCTCTTCAAGCAATCTAAAAAATAAATAAAAGCATTATTGTCCAACCACTACAAAATACATATGTATACGTCCTTCTTTATAAATACAGCCCTTCTCAGGCATATTGCTTGGGGGAGGCCATGATACTTTTCATATAAAATTACAAATAAACACAAAACTATAAATTGCTTACCAACCTCACCTGTGCCTTTTCCTTCATCTCATCATTTCAACTTCTCAATAATCACTTGCGCGCGCGCTCTCTCTCTCTCTCTCTCTCTCTCTCTCTCTCTGAATACAACATTCTTTTTGGGTTCCTTTTCTCTGAATCTAACATTCTTTTTGGTTTCTTTTCTCTGAATCTAACATTCTTTTCGCAGGAATTTTCATTTTTGATCTCTCTGCTATTTCATACTGTTTTCTTGTGTAGTGATATATATTATTCTTTTGTGCGCAGTAAACATAATGGATGCAGGATCAATGAGTTCTTCGTCTAAGTTGAAGTCAGAGTCTAGGTGGCCTCTTCGACAACTTCTTCAGGAAAGGAATTCTAGGGAAAATGTAAACTTTTTTTTATCTTACACGTTGATCTTTATTAGTGTCCAATCCATTATAGATTGAATTGGATTTTCTTTATTGATTGGACTTTTCAGTTCTGAATCTTTTTATCCTAGCGTTTGGGGTTCATCTAGTTTGGGATCTGATTTAAGATTTTTTTAAAATACCAAATTGATCTTTATTAGGGTTCGATCTATATGACCACTGAAATCAGGTGTTCTGTTTTTCTTTGAATTGGATTTTCGATCTATACCAAGTTCTTTATATGAAGTTTATCTTAATCAGGGTTCAATCTGTTTGATTGCTGATTGATTTTAGGGGTTCTGTTTTACTTTGAATTGGATTTTCTCTATTCTTTGCACTTTTTATTTCTGAATCTTGTTACCCTTACATGTGCATGTATGTATAGGGTTTTCTGTTAATCTGTTCTGATGTTAAATTGAATTTGAAAAACAGTTAGAAATATGATTAAAATGTGGGTTTTAATCTTTAATAGACTGATATTCTGATGTGCTTGCGTTATGTGACTCTCAGCTGGACAGGTTCATCCCCAACAGATCAGCGATGGATTTTGATTTTGCGCAATTCATGCTGACTGAAGGTAGGAAAGTTAAGAAAAACCCAGCTATGGTATCTTCCCCATCCAAAGAGGCCTATCGGAAGCAGTTGGCAGAGTCCATGAACATGAACCGGACTCGAATCCTAGCTTTCAAGAACAAGCCTCCGGCCCCTGTAGAGCTCTTCCCACGCGAGTTCTCTTCTTTACCACAGGAGATACCAGCAAAGCCCCGAAGGCACATTCCTCAAGTGAGTGTATATTTGATTTTGATCTCATGACTGGATTATATTTGCTTGAACGTAATTGGTTATTTTGAATGTAGTTGTTGTGTAACTAATTACTTATGATTTGATCATATATGCAGACTTCAGAGAGGACATTGGATGCTCCTGATCTTGTGGATGATTACTACCTGAATTTGTTGGATTGGGGAAGCTGCAATGTTATCGCGATAGCTCTTGCAAACACAGTTTATTTGTGGGATGCTACCAATGGTTCTACTTCGGAGGTCGCCACATTTGAGGATGAAGTCGGACCTGTTACCAGTGTGAGTTGGGCGCCTGATGGACGCCACATTGCAATTGGACTGGACAATTCTGAAGTACAGTTGTGGGATTCGACTGCTAATAAGCAGGTTGGTTTGTTTTTGTTGTCTTTTATCTTTGTTCCTTCATATTCCTCCCTTTCTGTTTTACATTACCTGCTGCCTGATTTTGCTAACATTTTTTGGTTATTGTGATGTTTCTTTCTTTAGCTGAGGACTTTCAGAGGTTGCCATAGATCACGAGTAGGCTCCATTGCATGGAACAATCACATTCTTACAACTGGAGGAATGGATGGCTGTATCGTTAATAATGATGTAAGAGTTAGATCACACATTGTTGAGACATACAGAGGACACGAACAAGAGGTTTGTGGGCTTAAATGGTCAGCCTCAGGCCAGCAATTAGCTAGTGGAGGAAATGATAACCTCCTCCATATATGGGACAGATCAGTGGCATCTTCAAATTCACCGACTCAGTGGCTTCACAGGCTTGAAGACCATACAGCTGCTGTGAAAGCCCTTGCTTGGTGTCCTTTCCAGGGCAACTTATTAGCTTCTGGTGGAGGTGGGGGTGATCGGTGCATAAAGTTTTGGAACACCCACACAGGTGCATGTCTGAACTCGGTCGACACTGGCTCTCATGTTTGTGCTTTGCTGTGGAACAAGAATGAAAGAGAGCTGCTTAGTTCACATGGATTTACCCAAAATCAGCTTACTCTTTGGAAGTACCCCTCAATGGCTAAAATTGCGGAACTCACTGGCCATACTTCAAGAGTTCTTTATATGGCTCAGGTAACAACCTTAACCTTATAAATATCATAAATCATGTTTCCTCTTAGACAAAATACTAAATTCTCTTATGTTGCAAATCTTCAGAGTCCGGATGGTTGCACAGTGGCATCAGCAGCTGGTGATGAAACACTCAGATTCTGGAATGTGTTTGGGGTTCCTGAGGTGGCTAAACCAGCTCCCAAATCTAACCCTGGGCCTTTTGCTCATTTCAATCGTATCCGCTGATCAAGAACATGAGGAAGTGTTCTTCTTTTCATTTCATATGGAGCCTTTTTGCGGCAGTATTCTTCCTTTGAAAGGCAAGTTAAATTGAAAAGTACATATTTGTTGTGATTATTCTCAGTACAAAATTATTTTTATAACTTCCCTGTTTTTGGTCGTACGCAGTGGGTGCTCAAGATGATGGATTGGAAACTCTTCCAAAACTGATCATTGAAGCATTAGAGCTCCTTCACATTTGAGAGCACCCGCAAATTAAGCGAAGCAAATATCGGCATTCAATATGATCGACCAAATAACCTGTTCGAATAAAGTGCCATTCGCTTACACCAGCAAGCCAAGCAACGATAGCAACCAAAGTACAGCCTGCTAAAACATGAAATTAAAGGCTGAAATTAAAGGATGAAATTAAAGGATGCATTTGGTAATTGTTTTTTCTTGTCGCTAAAACAAGTTGGTAACGACCAAAATAAATTAGTTGGTGACATATAACAAATATAGCACTAATAATATCACCTGAGTTTTCATATGCTTATTAACAAATATAACTATTTTTCCTGTACGTAAAGATCACATGTTTCATTATATCAAAAATCCTAAGCACTGAAAAATAGTTTTAAAATTTTAGTTTCAAAACTAATAAGAATCTACCATATTTTTCCAAGATATATCATTTAACGAGACACACATACTTTCTAAATTAGTCTATTGGTCTATCAATCACTTTTTTTTATACCAGAGATATTAGGGAAGGGGAACTGCATGTAGGGATGACAAAAATCTCCTACCCTAATGATGTTGATATTTCGGGGAAAAACCGGAAGTGAGTTTGGGGATCCCCAAATTTTATAAATCCTTGGTTGGGTACGAGTCAAAATGGTACTGTTATTTCCATCTCTGCTTGATAAGTGATATATTTAATTTTAAGTAATATGCAAATAATATAACTATGTATGGTTATAATATAATAATATAATATTTACTTAGTTTTGTTAAATTAAATTGGGATGATTATGAGTAATTTCATTGAATTTTATAGGTCAATTAAATGTGATTGAGATTCGGAACGGATTTGCCCCAAAATTCTTATCCCGGATGGAAGCGGGACGAAATGATATTACCATACCTGACTACGAACCGATCCGTTATCATATGTTAGTGCATGGGTAACTACTCTTTATCCACTTAAGAAAACTACTTTCCTTAAATTGAATGTTTCCACAAGTACTCCTTTTTTTCCTGACGTGTACGGCCGAGATCATTCCCACACTCTAATCACCATCACCAGGATATACCGAATCTCTAGGATCGCCAAAAGGACCGAACAAAAATTGATCACAAAATTCCGGAAAACATAAAAAATATAATAAAATCGAAAGAAAAAAAAACCAGAATGAGCCGACTGTTCTGTAAATCGCTCCTCCTAACTCCCTTTCTCGCTTCCGCTCCGATAAGATTCTCATTCAAGTCCATTTCGTCACCGTCTTCCACTTCCAGGGTTCATCGTATGGCCACCGAGGCTTCGTCATCACCGTCATCCAATGCAGACCGCGAAGCAACCTCTTCTTCTTCGTCTGCCCCCGCTTCCTCTGCCATTGATTTTCTCTCGCTGTGTCACCGCCTTAAGGTAATCAAATTTGTGTATGGCTCTTTTTGTGTGTTTGGTTGTGGGAATGGGTTTTGGATTGTTTGGTTTTGAATGTGGTTTTGTTCTTATTGGGAATTAGACTACGAAACGAGCTGGATGGGTGAAGAGAGATGTAAGGGATCCAGAGTCTATAGCTGACCATATGTACCGAATGGGATTAATGGCTCTGATTGCTTCTGATATCCCCGGTGTCGATCGAGACAAGTTGAGTTTTGCGATTACTTCAATTTCTATTTTTATGGGTCTCGGGGTGTTTTTTAAGATTTGGTTTTACTTAATTTCAGGTGCATAAAAATCGCCCTTGTTCATGATATTGCTGAAGGTGAACGAAAATTGAACTCTGTACATTTTTCTTTGATAGTTGGATAATGGAAATGAAAATGTAGAAATATTGTAAGCAAAAAATGGTATGCAGAAATAAAGTATCTCTTACACAGAGTAAGCATGTTATGCTAACAGAATGGTATCAGAAGTACACATAGACAAGAGTCCGTGTGGATTATTTTTAAAAAAAATCCACAATATGCTAGAGGGACTATCTGGATTGTAATTTTAAAAAAACCCAGAAACTTGATTTTTCAAACAACAATTGTTTTTTGAAATCTGATTTATCATTGCTATTAAGGTTGTAATTTTTTGCTTCCTTATAATTTCTTGGATAGCCATTGTTGGGGACATAACGCCCTCCGATGGGGTTCCGAAGGCTGAGAAGAGTCGAAGAGAGCAAGAGGCATTAGACCACATGTGCAAATTACTTGGTGGAGGGAAAATAGGTTTTAAACTAGTTCATCCCAGGATTGTGCATTTATTATTCTTATACCTGAAATTGGTAATTATTTCTCACATTTTGGTTGCTTTATTTGCTTTTCGTATTTCAGCAGAAGAGATAGGTGAATTGTGGATGGAGTATGAGGGGAATTCCTCGCCAGAAGCTAAAATTGTTAAGGACCTAGACAAGGTATGGAATTTTTTTTACTCTTGTTAAATGAATGAACTTTGATTCTACTTTTAATTAGTGTCTAGTCATATTATGGTAAAATTAAGTGTAGTTGGCCAGCCAATGATCTTTGTTGACGTGGTCTGGAAGAGATGTATGCAGCACTATCTGTATTGGGATTAAGGATTATGAATGATAATATGTTGAAAATTACCATAGTCTTAAATTTTCAGTCTTTGAATAGTAAAATTAAGAATATGATTTCGAAGTTCATTTAGAGAAAAGAGTACATAATTTACCCCCTTGAAATATAGGGGTCAGTTCACTTTGTTACTTGACTATCAAAACATTGCAATGTAGACCCTAATGTTTGCAGTTCTTGCAACTGTTAGTTATCCGTTAACCGTTCTTTCAACATGTGGGCTCAATTATTTGCTCACACAGGCAACTAGGTTTATATGTGGATAAAAAAAAATTGAAAAATAAAAAAACTTTAGAACATGAAATAAAAAATAAATATATAAAAGAAAACTTTGATCCCCATTTTCCCCTCAATTTTTTCCAATCCTCATAGCGTCGCCCTACTTGTGTTGTGCAATTTTCTTCTTAGTGCATGACGTATTCATTGGATTGTTTGTTGTAATTTTTCCTTCTATGCAGGTCGAGATGATACTTCAAGCCTTGGAATATGAAAAGGGTGAGGATTTTCTCTATTCATTTTAGGCTAGTGATTTTAACATTCCATGTTTAGCCTCATGCACTACATATGTGGCTGCAGAAAAAAATTGTAAAATATTCAATTTGGAGTGTAGATGGGTAAAAGAGGAGTGTCAAAATCGCTACCCTAATTTTATCATTTCTGAATTACTGTATCAATTATGTTGCTAATTGTTTAATCACACTTCGCTACAGAGTCAAGACACTATGTTGTTTAACTATAAATACACAGATGACAAGGGTGTAGTCATTTTATCTGTAACGACCGAAGAAAAAGTCATGTCATCTATCATGTACACTAATGACAGAATTCTATGTCTGGCTAAGATATTCTTCGTATTCTGACAATTTACTTTGGACTGAGCTTACCTTTGGATTTATGCAGATCAAGGAAAGGATTTAGAAGAGTTTTTTCAGTCAACTGCTGGTATATACATCTGGCTCTTGTAGCTTAAGTTGCATCAGGATGCAAATTCTTTTCCCCTGCTTTCATTTTCCTCAAATTTCTTGAACAGATTTCTGTGTTCATTACATGAGATGAAGTGCCATGTGCATTTTTGTGTTAATTAAAAATTCATCCTCCCAAGGAGAATGAGTTCCTTGGAGTACGAGATTCTTATCATCTCACACTAAAGCATGTGTATTTTCTTGTGCGATGGACTTAAGATGAGCCTCATTTTCTTTTCTTTTCTTTTCTGCAGGGAAGTTTCAGACTGATTTGGGCAAAGCATGGGCTTCAGAGGTAGCATCAAGAAGGAAAAAGCAAGGCTAATTTATACTAAATTTTCTGCAGTTGCACAAGAAGAAAGCTTTAATTACTTTTCAATCCGCTCTTGATGTGTGCATCATCGATTCATTTTGTTTAATAAGAAGACGAAACATTTTAATGTAGCTTATAGGATTACCTTAACTCTTAAGATTCACTTGAAGTTCTTAATACATGATTCAATTAACTCGTAATATTTTTTTAAGAAATTATGATGGTCATGACAAAATTACAATTTTGGTCCTTGTAGTTTTGATCATTTTCTAACTCAGTCCCTGTATTTCGATTTGTCATTTGTATCTTTGTACATGGTTAAGGTAAAATTAATTCATGGAAGAGTCATCTTGGTCCCAAAATCAAACCCTTGTTTAAAGATAAACAACCAAATGTTAACTCTGCTGTTAGTAAAGCAACTCCTTTATGATTATTTGCATCAAAATCATTTGTTTACCCATTTTAAGAATAAAAGAAGGAAAAAGTTGCTTCAATCTTTGATTTTTCATAATCATTTGTTTACCCGTTAATATAGTAAAGCAACTTCTTTTAGGATTTTTGTAAAAATGTTACATGAACTTATACCTCAATGTCATTTTGTCACTTTAAAGAAAAATTTGAGATAAATGTTACCTTAATTTTTCAAAATCCATGATTTGTCATCTGACTAACACCATCCTATACATTTTTATGGGTATTTTAGTCTTTTCATTTTTAAAGAAAAACAAAGAGAAAAAAGAGACATCTCTCTCCCCCTTTCTCCCCCACCCCAACTCCACTCGCCCCCAAAACACATCGCACAAGACCCCTCCCTTCCTCCCTCCCCCTCCTCTCTCTCTCTGTCTCGCTCCCTCTAAGCATGTATAAATTTTTTTATGGTGTTCATTAAGCATGTCTAAAATTTTCAGATACCTGATTTAAAACTACTTAAGCTTCCCACTCAAAATCCAACCCCTTTCTTGTTTAAAAGATATACAATTTTTATATAATGATTTTTCATTTTTAAAATACCCTTAAAAATGGAAAGACTAAAATACCCTTAAAAATGGATGGAAAATTGGATGATGTTAAAGTTAGATGACAAATCATGGATTTTGAAAAATTAAGGTGACATTTCTCTTAAATTTTTCTTTAAGGTGAAAAATTGAAATTGAGGTATAAATTTAGGTGACATTTCTACAAAAATCCCTAATTAAAATTGTCAAAATTATGAACCAAAATGAGAAAGGATACTACTCGTCTCCTTCTTGTGAATCACAATTGAACACGTGTACAAAAATAATTTATCAAAAAAAAAATTAAAAACAACTTATACATACATGTCATACTGTCCTTGGCAAGAATTTAGGAGTTCTTACTTATAGGAGAAAAGATGGAAGTATTTTCGAATGAAAGGATACTGCTCAAATTAAGGTGACAAAAATGTAAATTTAGAATAAAGAAAAAAACACCCTAGCCGCTCTCTCCATTTGTGAGTCCCAAAGAAAAACTCTATAGAGGGGAAGCATAAAGAAGTGTCATTGCCCATCCTCCCCTCCTTTCTCCTCGGTTTTTCTTTTGGGTTAGTGAATAAGTCCATTGAGGCATTTTGAATAAGAAGTCCCCTTTATGGTGATTTCTTCTGAGTCATGCTCATATTGAAGTTCCTCATTGCCTATTTTATGTATTCTCAAACAAATCATTCTCCCAAAACCCGTTCTTTAACACTGCTCATGTTCTCTAAACTTGGGTCTACATTGTATTCGACGAAGGTTGCTGCAAATGACTCAATTGTTCTTTGTGAAAGTTGTTGTTTACGTTTATTTATTCGCTCTTATGCGCATGTAGATCTCTATAAATTATATTTTCCTCAGATATGTGATAGATGCGGTGACGGGTGCTTACAAACGCTAATTATCCTTGTTGAAATTGTTGTCCATATGTCGTCGTCTTATAGGTGCGTACTATCACCTGGCAAGTGCCACGTGGTAGTACCGTACTATTGTATAATTTCTCCAGGTGGTGTTGGTCGTTTAGGCTCATGGGTTGCTTTAGGGTTTCAATTATATTGGGTATATGAGCTTTGTTTGGGTTTATAGTTAATTGTGATGGATGTGGGCTAGTAGTTTTAGTGCGTTTTTTGTCCGTTTTAGTTTTGATTTTAACATGTTGAAATTTATCTAATGAAAGTTTATATTTGATAAAATAAAAATGTGACAAAAATGTAATCCAACAACAAAAAAAAAGAACTTTTTTAATTCTGAAAAGGGAAATCACTTTCAGCCTGTGGTCAACAATTTGAGCTGGATATATGAAAAAAAATAACAATAATATAATAATAATTTGACCTGGATTTGCTGAAGGTCTAATGTTAAAATGGCGGCCACCAGGTACTGGCAGTCCTTTATTTTCGCATAGCAAGAAAGAAATCATCATTTCTTTGCAATCTCCTTCCTACTTGGGCTTTCATTTCAATTCCATTTTCTACAACAGAGAGAAAAAATAAAATCCCTAACTTCGAATGCAGAGCTAAAATCCCTCTCTTCCCATGGCCTGCTTTCGTAGGCTGTTTCCTCTCTGCTCTTCCATCAACGTAACTCTCTCTCTCTCTCTCTCTCTCTCTCTCTCTCTCTCACGCGGATATATGCATGTTTATGTTTGCTCTTCTTCTCTAATCTTGTTTGTTTCTGATTTGTTGCAGAGGACGACCTTTTCATCTTCTGGTTCTGGAGTTGTACAAGGTTTTCTGCTTCTCTCTGTCTGTCTGTCTCTGTCTGTCTGTCTGTCTCTTTCTGTGTTGAATGTAGGGCTACAAATATGTGCAACAATGTGTATTGAATATATATTTTATATTTGGAAATTTTAAATACGTAATTAGTGGTGTACAGAATGAGAATTGTATTGGAGTGCATCTAATATGTTGTAAGTGTGTGTATTGATCATTATGGACGATTACAGTTGTTCTATTTACTTAAATTTAGGTTTTCGAAGCTACGGTGGAATTGCTTCGCCGGAGCAAATTCTGTTGAAATTGGAAGATGCAGAGGCTCGAGCTGGAGCTGATACTTTAGTTCTTGATGATAAGATGGCACAAATTCGACGTGAATTTGATGCCGCGAAGCAGAGTTTCCTCAGGGTTCCAGAGGCACTTAAAGCAATGCCTAAAATGAATCCGGAAGGTTTGCCAGTGTATTCCTGGTTCTCAGTTAAGCTTCATTAGTCATGATAATTGTGATATTGATTATTTTCTTATATTGAAATTAGGGATATATGTAAATAAAAACCTGAGATTGGACAGTATTCAAGTTTATGGATTCGACTATGACTACACACTGGCTCATTACTCATCCAATTTACAGAGCTTGATATATGATCTTGCAAAGGAGCATATGGTAAATGAGGTTAGTTTACACCCATTTAAGCGATGCTGATATAATTTCATGGGGCTATCCTTTACATGTAAGCCTTGTGTAATTTGATATATTCGTTTGTGGTTGTTTCAGTTTCATTATCCTGAAATTTGCATGGAATTTAAGTACGATCCGACTTTTCCAATCAGAGGATTGTACTATGATAAGCTAAAAGGGTGTCTCTTGAAGTTGGATTTTTTTGGGTCAATTGAGTCAGATGGATGCTACTATGGTCGTCGTAAGGTACTTTACACCTAATCATTTTTGGCTTATATGTTTTAATTATGGCCAAATGCTTTCTGGAACTGAGGTTTTATGGAGGTATTTTCTTTATACTTGTGCCTAGGCCCTAGGTTATAGACAGCTTAAAATGTAGGTCTGTTGGTTCCAGATAAAAAGAAAAAGAGCTGAGATGTGAGAATTTTGAGGAAGGTAAGAAATAACAATAGTCTTTCATGGTAAATCTGAAAATCATGCAATGTCTTAAGCATCCACATCATATAAAACAGAGAAAAATCATGCCTTTTGAAGCTTTGGGCTATGAGGGAGACAATTTAGAAAGATTGGCGCTTTGAACTGGGTCACAAGAAAGTTAGATGGTATGATTATTATTTTTTGTATTTAAAAGATACTTGTATATCCATGTTATTTTGTTAGATTTTAGTAATAAGCAATCTATTCATTTATTTAATTTTTGTCCCACAAGCAGTAAAAGACAATATTTAGGAAAGTGACTACAGTTGTCATGCAGAATCCTATGGGGCATGTTGCTGGGATAATGAAGTAATATGGGAGATGAGCTTTGACCTTTTACCTTCTGTGAGAGATCACATGCTTTAACTGTTTTAGGTCTGAGTCTAAGCTGATTCTCATGGTGCTTCAAGGGATCTAGAGTTTCATATTAGCTCAGCAGGAAAGCATGGATGCGATGAGTAGACAAGGCCAGGAGATTCATAATTCCTAGAAATTTTTTGGTAATTGGAAGGAAAAAAGCCCAAATCCTCTTGTTTGGGTACTCAGAGGAGGACTAAATATTTAAAGGGATGAATTGCAGGTAAAACGGTCATGGATTGTATAGTCAATATAGACTGTTTAAGTAAAACTTTTAAGCAGTCATAGACTGTTTGAGTAAAACTTTTAAGCAGTCATGAAGGAAATTCAGTAGAGACTGTAAATGGAAAGCTTGTCCAGACTCTAACTTCCATGAGACCATTCTTCATCCAAACTGGTCTTTTCTCCTTTTAAGATTCCCTAACTTCAAATATTCCCTCATGTATATTCTAATTTCAAATTTATTGAATATATTTTGCTTTTGAATTTTTCTTTGAGCTCCCCCTCCCCAAGATATGATGCACAGCCTCCTACCTCCTCTGTAGCAGTTAATTTTCTGTAATTAAAAGATAATGATACCTCTCTTCTTCCGAAACATGGAAACTACTTAGTCGACATGTTATATGATATGAATGATGGGACTTTGGTTATTTTTATTTATAACATACAAGTAACAGTGTAGGCTTTGCCCAATTTGACAAAAAACTTCTTGCAGTGCTCTGTGAACTAAAAAGACTTCAATAGATTTTGGCAAACTTTTCTTTCTTTCTTATAGATTTGTTATTCTCTCTTTTGAATGAAATGCAGCTTAGCAGGAAGGAAATAGAAGAGATATATGGCACAAGGCATATTGGTCGTGATCAAGCCCGAAGACTTGTTGGATTGATGGATTTCTTCTGCTTTAGCGAGGTTAGTTATTTAACTGTCACATTTCCCCAAACTTGTGATAGAAGAAGAAATTGATGCATGTATGGGCTGATCTCAACATTCGGGCATTGGAACATTTATATAAGAGACATGTTAGCATGGGCATGTTTTGAAAAATATAAAATAAATTTTGTAAATTGGGCAAGTTATGTGGGTGAACTGTATAAATGTTAGTGTTTCTTTGGTCGTTATGGGATACGGACATTGTTATGGGCTTGTGAAAGGAGTTGGGACAAGGCACTTACTGTTTTTTCCCCTTTTTGGTGAGAAAGACGAATATTAGAAGTAGAAACTTAGAGGGCAAGCTATCCCCTGTGGCGCATATTCAATCCTAAACCAAACCGCATCTAGAACAACAAAACCTGCCCATAAAACTGAAATACATTACATAGAAGCTGAGTCAATTGCGAATGAAAATTTAGATACCTCCACATTCTATTTGCATGATAGAGAGAATGGCTTAACCGTAAATACCGATGAAATTGAGCCCCACAATGATGTCCTAAAATTGTACTCTGTCCTACAAACCCTGCACTTCCTCACTCCCCATAATTTTCGAAAATCCTTTTGTTTCTTTCCACCCAGGCAGTGGCCATCAAACAATAGTTCTACAACAGTTTTGCTCTTTTGCCCACTCCAAAAATGCTAAATACTTTTTTCCACAAGAAAGAAATGCACAACTTTGGAATTACCTTCAACACATTAGCTTCCTAAGAAGTTTGTGCAAAAGTTTTAAGGTAACAGGCCAGTGAAGAAGCTAGCTGTCTATACTTTCAGCTTCCGTTTTACACATAATTTAGTTCTGAACAATTCTTTTGTCAGAAGTTGTAGGAATATGTTTGTTTCCTTCTAACCCATCAATGTTTTGTTTCAATTGTTACTATGTAGGCATGCCTCATTGCAGATATCGTGCAATATTTTGTTGATGCTAAGTTGGAATTTGATGCTTGCTACATCTATCAAGATGTAAATCGTGCAATTCAGCATGTTCACCGTAGTGGTGTGGCTCATAGAGGAATTCTTTCTGACCCCCATAAATATCTCGTAAAAAATGTAAGCCCTTCCACATTTTTTGAGTATATTCTATAACTTATACTGATATTTCTGGCTGTACATCTAGTCCAATTGTCTAGTTTGATCTCATTATTATTCTTGAGGTGATGGCTCATCCTTATGTGGGTTAATATTTATTAGGGTCAGCTGTTGCACTTTCTCAAGATGCTCAGGGAGAAGGGAAAGAAACTATTCCTGTTGACTAACTCTCCATATTACTTTGTGGATGGAGGAATGAGGTTTATGTTGGAGGTAAGCCAACTAACTGTGAATTCTACCATCACCACTTTTAACAGCTTCAGTCTCACAACTGAAGCCCCTTTCAGACCAATTGGAATGGTTTCGTAATTTGTGAAAAAGTGGATGCTAACATAAGAGATGTTTTGTGTCCGTGAATGTTTTGGCTAACTTGCTATTGTTGTCACCTAGACTTAAGTTTATGGTTTGGGTTTTAAGTTTCCTGAGTTGATTGTGACATTTTCGTAGGATTCCACGGATTTCAGAGACTCCTGGAGGGAACTTTTTGATGTTGTGATTGCTAAAGCTAATAAGCCAGATTTCTACACATCTGAGCATCCCTTCCGGTTTGTATCTTCAACTTGCAAAATTATTCTTCTTTTCCTTAATTTTTCGCATGTGTGATAACAGATTGGACATGATGCTCTGTCTTGTTTCCTTGTATTCAAACTGTTTTCAGTGGTGTCTTTTTTTTTTCTTAAATAAGTTTCATTCTCTTAATCACCTAAGAAATAAGATAAGCTAATATCTTGTATGGTGTCTTGGCCTGCACCTTGATTTCTGGAACTTCCATGCAGTTGCTATGACGCAGAGAAGGACACTTTAGCTTTCACGAAGGTGGATGCATTTCTTCCTAATAAAATATATTACCATGGATGCCTTAAATCCTTCCTTCAAATTACTAAATGGAAGGGACCAGAGGTGCTTTAATTTCATATGATTTGTTTTCAAATTTATTTCATATAGCTCATACACTTTTGCATGTCATTGATCACCTACGCCCCTTTGGTAGGTGATATACTTTGGAGATCACCTATTTAGCGACCTTAGGGGGCCTGCAAAAGCTGGTTGGCGCACTGCTGCTATAATCCACGAACTAGAAGTATGTCTTTGTTATACTTATGAGTGTTGCATTATACTTCCAGAGTATTTCTTTTTGGTTAGTTCAAAGGTCCTTTGTGCTTTGCAGGATGAAATTCTTATACAAAATGAGGATGCTTACCGCTTGGAACAGGTATTATTATGCAAAGTTATCATATTAATTATTTTTTTTTTTCTGTTGGTTGGTTTTGTTATAATTCATTTCTTCTTGATGTTGGCATGCATAAACTACTTAATGACTGTATACATTATCTTATCATCTTTGGAGTACTTTTGCCTTGAGTTCTTAATTATGTTAATTTTTACATAAGAACTTTCTTGGAAGTCTCTCTGTCTCTCTGTCTCTCTCTCTCACACATCAATTCAAAGGGGAATTCTCCTGTGAGGATTGTGGATTTTAACCATGGATTACAATGTGGATTCAGGTGATGGGTTCAACCTACATTGCACAATGGTTAAAATTCTCCAAGCGCATAACTGAATTCCTACTATTCAAATTTGTGATGTCTTTTTCATGCTTCTGAAACTTCTTTCTGGGAGCAGGCGAAATTTCATATAGTACAAGAATTGCTTGGTAGATTGCATGCTACTGTAGCTAATAGCCAGAAAAGTGAAGCCTACACATCACTGTTGGAGGAGTTAAATGACTGGAGGCACAAGTCAGGTCATAAGATGAAGAGAATGTTTAATAAGTCTTTTGGAGCCACCTTCCTTACTGATAGAGGTCAAGAATCTGCTTTCGCGTATCATATTCATCAATATGCAGATGTCTATACCAGTAAGCCAGAGAATTTTTTGCTCTATCCATCTGAAGCATGGCTTCATGTACCCTTTGATATTAAGATTATGCCACATCATGTGAAGGTATGTCTCACTCTGCTTATTTAAATAATATGTGGATAATAAACTACAGCATTTGTTATAAAATCATGCTCCTTGGTGTGAGATGCCTGTAGTAAGAATTGAGTAGATCTGATTCTTGAAATTTTCCTATGTCATTGCTCTTGTACCTTAGTCACATAACAAATGTTTTTATTTATTTTTTCTAATATTGATTTAATATCAAAGGAAAGGAAAGAAAGAAAAATCGGCCAGGGACCCACTGATTCCATATTATGCTGGATTGATAAATTTAAAGTCACTGTACAAGCATTTGTGTTTGTTTTCCTTTTAGTTATATTCGTTTAAAACAACCGAAGCCAATTCAATCTGTGCTAATCATAGAACTTGTATATCGTTATGATGCCCCTTTGTTAGCACATGAGATTTTTTGCATTTGTTCGTGGTAGGACCCACAGCAATTGGAAATTTTGAATATTGTGGTTTCAAGACTGATGGGAATTATAGGGAATCTGTCTTCGTTTCTTGTTGAACCTTTGCATATATTGATAAAGTGCCAGAGATAGCAATCTCTTTGCATGACACATGCTTGCTGAACTTTCAAAGGCATGCCTCTTTCAAATTTTATTACCCACCATCCTGTTTCACATTGCCTATGTTTGCAATGTCTATTCTGTTTTTTTCCCTTTTTTCGATTTCCAATTGTAGGAAATAATGTGCTGCTCTGGCTATGCTTTTTGAAGCTCTGCTTTTGGAGCCTTTGAGAATCTCAATTTCCTTGTGATGTAGTCACGGATACTGTGATAGACTTTTCAGTTTCCTTATCCTCAGTATGTTCTCACATAAGACACCTAAACTTAAGATATCTGGCAATACTTCCAGTTATATAAAGTGGGATGGTCTGAGATTAAAGTGGGATGGTCACTACATTTTAAACTGGTACGTGATCTTCGGAAGATGGACAAACAAGTTAGTATGAAGGGTTAGGGTTCTGATTCCCACAATGAAGTAGGCGAAATTTGTAGGAAGGGTGATTTGGGTTTTTTTTCTTCAAAGGATATGCATTCGATTTCTGGTTCTGGAAACGAGTGTTTGATTTTGGTGGGTTTGGTTGGAATGACTTAGGTGGGTTTGAGTGTTTGATTTCTGAAAGCTGTTTGGGTTTCATTACTGGTAGTGGGTTGTTGGTATTTATGTGTTTCTTTGACACTGACGGTCTGGATGAAGAAGGGGTGTAGGTTTTATTTGAGTTTGGGTACTTGTTTGTCCGCCTTTTGAAGATTATGCACCAATTCGAAGTTTGACCGTAAATTTTTTTTCTGGAGAAGAAGCACAAGAAGACGAAGAACGTGGGTTGAGTTTTTCGATTTTGCTTTCTTAACCAGTCTGGTCGATGGAGTAGTGAATTTCAAGGTTTTGTTATGTACTTGACAATGAAATGTGATATGATTCCATCATTGTTTCTAAAGCCACCATTATGCTAAGCTATTAGATTAAAACCTCGTGATATATCTGCCCACTGTATCCTGTGTGTTCTGACAGCACCCTCCTTTTTTCAGGTTTCGTCGAGCTTATTCAAAAATGAATAAATATTATCTCTCAACATCGTCATGGATGGGTCATCACTTATCGTGCAGTTTCTGCTGTGTTCATCTCCCAACATGGCTAGTGCAGGTTTCATGTTCATCAGAAGTCAACATAGTATGCTCTGGTACTATAATTCTGACAGTTTTTAGGAACATTCTTTGTAACTTGTAAGCATATCAAGCTTTCAAGTCTCTTTCATTCTTACTACTGAACTGCCAAAAACCGAATCCAAAAAATTAAAAGATAAATAAAAAAAAAAGAAAAATAATATAAAAAAAAAAAAAAAAAAAAACAAAAAAAAAAAAAAAAAAAAAAAAAAAAAAAAAAAACTTATGTGAAGTTGAGAGGGGTGATCATGGCGATTGCGGACCGGCGGAGGGGTTTGAGGGGCCGGTGGAGCCCTCTTTCCCAAAAAAGTTAGCGTCTTTGTTGGTCATGTGTTTGGTTTTGTTGGCTGCGATTTTTGTCAATGGGCTGTGTAAGGTTTATAATGGAGTGCATGAATTTTGTTCTATATACAATTAACCTACCTCTGGTGATTCTGCTACTGGAATGGTTTTTGACTAATTGTTTGCATTGCTTTTATAAAATTTTACATGGAACGCGTTTCCTTTTTGTGCATCGCTCTCATACTGTTGCTCTCAGATTCTAAGCTTTTAGACTAGGAAATGAGCTTTTACAGAGCTTCTGATGGTGGGTTGGGACAAAAGGACAATAAAGCTCCTGTCAAACTGACGGAAATGAAGGCTTGGACTTGATTTGTTAACGACTTCAAGTACAGTAAGGAAATCGGGAAAATTGAAGTCACGGTGACTAGAATTGATTTCGAGCCAAACCCCAGTGACTAAAATTGTAATTAACCCTCTTATTTCATGGAATTATAGTATGATTCAAATTCTGAATTTATAGTATGCTTCTTTCAGGTTTCCTTAATTTACCACATATTAAGTATGGTAATATGTTGGTAATGTGTTGTTGGGGAGAGAATTAAAATCCAGCTTTATTAATAACATGAACAAATACCAGCACAAACGACCTTTTTTTTACTGGTTGATTGTGGTTGATTGTCGGTGACCAAAACTTACAAGACGAAATGCTTTTTCTGTTTAAGTAAAACCATTATTGTCCATTTTTGGGTTTCTTAATCAATCAGATTTCTAAATATTGCCTAGTGATTCCACACACGTTTGCTTGGCTTGAAATTGATGTCTCCTTGAAGGCTTTGCTTATGAGAAAGACTTTCATGAAACGGGAATAGTTTGAAAGTTTCCAACTTAACATTCCTTTCGCCAATTTATTTCTTATTGTTGTTATTATTATTATTATTATTATTATTATTATTATTTTTCTTCTACATGGTTCTAGATAACTTGAACGACTACACAACTGTTGAGTTACGTGCCCTATTTTGTAACACAACCAGTCTTCTGGTACGTGTTCCCTTTTAAAACATAGAATAGAACCAGTTCTGTTGTTGCAAGCAGCTAATTTGTTGATGTGATTGAAAGGTCATTTATCAAAAATTCTTATTAGAGTCTTTGCATGTACAATTAATTTACTAATTGGTCAATACCTCAAATGTAAATGTCAATGAGGCTGCGTCAGGATAATACCTGGCTCCTTCCTATAAGAGTCATTAATCCTTTTAGACAAATCTAAGTTTTTGAAATGTATCAAACTGTAATTTGTACATAAGTAAGAATGATTCTTTCTACAATTATGTCATGTTTGATGATTGAGATTGAGTTAAATTATTAGGTAATGGGAAAGAATAACACTAATCTTTTGATGCAATTTTTTTCTTTTTATATGTGATTAAAGGACCGGTTTAACTAAAATATGCCATTATATGTCCTAGTTAGGATTATAAATAATCCAATCACGTTGTTTTTAGGCCACTAAACATTTAATTATGATTATGAATCTTGTCCACCTCTGTCATTCTTTCGTGGAAATTCTTCTGAAGAATTATATTTCATTTGTCCTTCTTTCTCCTCTTTTTTTAAGTGTATTTTTCCTTGGTTACCCTATAGCTAATTGCTACTGACTGGCAGCTGCCAAATCTCCTGTTCAATAATGAAAATGGCACCTTTGCCATTCAATTCAACCTACGAATCCCACAATGCCTGCCTAGCAGCCTAAGCCTTGTGCTCATATATGACGTGCCCTGCCTTGGTTGGTTGGTGACAAAACGGAAGCAAGCTAAAAAGCATGCCACGTGGTCCACCTACATTGGATAGTTTTGGGGATTCCAACACTTCTCCTAATTATCGGATTACGGCACAAGCAAGCATATGTAGCGTTAGGAATTGGAGTTGTACAACAACTAAACACATGCATGAGAGAGATTTTGGGCACTTGTGCAACCTACCCTTCTTCCTTATTACCTGAATCAATGGAAACCGCGAATTACAGTTTTTTTTTCTTCCCTCCCCGTTATGGTTTGGCATCCTGGTGCTTGAGGTCTATGACGGTGGTCCCTACCTTTATAAATTTGGCAAAAGCAATTATAGAGTTACGAATAGTTGTGTTATTGGCCCATTCGTCCGTCTAATTAACTTACATACAAATCTACTATAAAGAAGGGTTTTTTTTTTTCCTGTTATGTTTTGGCATCCTGGTGCTTGAGGTCTATAACGGTGGTCCCTACCTTTATAAATTTGGCAAAAACAATTATAGAGTTACGAATAGTTGTGTTATTGGCTCATTCGTCCGTCTAATGAACTAACGTACAAATCTACTATAAATAGGGGTTATGCATGAAGGGGGAGGCATGAATGGGGAAGCTCAGGTGAGCTGGGGTATGTTATTTTGGGCCGAATAAAAAAAAATCACTTGAGTTATAGTCCATGTTAGGCAAATGCTAGGGTCCGTCCCTGATCATGGATGTCAAAATGATGCTATATAGGTGATTTTTCATCTCTCCTTATAGCTAGAAATTTAGGATTCCTATAAATTATATATTGTCCATATGGTAGGGCTCATGTTAATTCATGCGGCATTGATTGTTTTAACAATTTTTAAAAGAGAGTAATCACGCTTCATACACTCCAACTATTGTGATTGACTGTTTTTTTTTAATTATTATATTACATTAGAATTGATGAAACCCTTAACCTATCATAAATCAACCCATCTTTCACCACCTAGACTAAACCAAAAAAGGGTTTCAATACAAATTACTCCTCTCTAATCAATGTAGGAGGGGACAATTAAACTTTGGATCTCTTCTAATATTGAGAAGAAAGAGCTTGTTCGTAAACAGAACACATTATTAATCATACTAACTAAACGCATGGGTAACATACGATGTGTACTTATTATATCAATTAATACGGTACAAAGTCAATCAATATTAAGGTAAGTTGTTAATTAATGCAATGAGTTAGACGATGAGTTTTATTTTTTGGGTCAAAATTATGCAATGAGTTAGATTATATTAAAGTAAATTATCGCTTGTATAAAAAAAAAATTGGTCCATATGACATTATTAATAAAGTTGATTATTATAATTGGTATTTGAATTCACTCGAATTGAATTGGTATGAAGCAGCAAAGGAAGAAAAATATAAAAATAAGGAGCATGCGGTAAAGCTAAAAGGGTCTTGACAACATAAGATGGTGAGTAGATGGGAACGTGTAACAAATAGTTCACCAACCTCTTCCTCCATTGATGCCTATCTCACCTTGAATCCCTCTCACAACTTATATAAGAGCAGAGATGGTAGGGAAGCCACAACTTGAAACGAAAACAAAAACCGAAAGAGCGTGAATGGACAGCGAAAAACCCGTCGTTTGTGTTCTTGATGCTTCAACCTACGTGGGCTTCTGGATTCTCAAAGGATTGCTTGGTAGAGGTTTCACAGTCCACGCAGCCATCCAGAATAATGGTAAGCTTTTTCTTTCTTGAGGTTTAGGTTATATGAGAATCCGAGTTATTTGATATAGGGTTTGATGCAGGGGAAACAGAAATTCAGAAGAGAATTAGGGAGATGGAGAAAGTAGAAGAGCGATTGGAAGTGTTTGTTGTGGATGTTTTGGACTACCATAGCGTTCTTTTGGCTTTGAAGGGTTGCTCTGCTATGTTCTGCTGTTTAGATAGTTCAGATGGATATGAAGTGAGTTGTAATTTTGGTGAAACTCATATTTATAAGTATTTTTTAAATTTACTTTGATTATACTAACTCCATTTTTATGGACTGGTTAGGAAAAAATGGTGGATTCGGAGGTGAGAGGAGCAATTAATGTTGTGGAAGCATGTGCTCAGACAGAGACTGTGGAGAAGATTGTGTTCACTTCTTCTTTGACTGCAGCAATTTGGAGAGAGGACATTTGTTCTGAGAAGGATGTGGATGAGAAATCATGGAGTGATCAGGAATTTTGCAGGAAATTGAAGGTTTTGGCCTCTATCTTCATATTTATTTCTTTGTCTGGCTAGACATCACTTTTGGTTTTGATTGTTTATTTATTTTTGTTAATGGCGGAGAAGAATTTGAATATGGATTTCTTTCAGTATTGAGAAGAGAAATATTACTAGATAATAACTAGAACATGGCTGGGTGGCTATAATATATATTCAAAAGGTTAGGATTTTTTTGGTATTTTTGAAATATTTGAAGGATTGTTATGACCAATCTGTTATTATTATTATTATTTTTAAATGAGTGCTAAAAGTATGTAGATTGGGTGAACAACATTTCTCCCTCTAACGAAAAACCAATTAATTACCAAATTATACAAGTTTTCTCAGAATTATATTTTACTGACATTGCGTATTTTCTTTTTGTCTGTAGTTGTGGTATGCCCTGGCAAAGACACTCTCTGAACAGGCTGCTTGGGCTTTATCCATGGACCGGATGCTCAAGATGGTTTCCATAAATTCTGGACTTGTCCTTGGGCCTAGTGTCGCCCAACAGAACCCTCGGACAACTATGTCTTATCTTAATGGTAATTAATTAATAATTAACATCAATTAACACAACCGTTGTATTCGTAAGTTGGTAGCACAATAATACTAGAGACACCAAGGCTTATCTCAACCTCTTAATTCGCTTGAACCATGATTTCATGTTACAGGAGCGGCTCAAATGTACGAAAACGGGGTGCTTGCATTCGTCGACGTGAACTTTCTAGCCGATATTCATATTCGAGCTCTGGAGGATGAGTCCGCATGCGGGAGGTACTTCTGCTTTAATAGAATTGTGAATACTGAGGATGAAGCTGTTAAGCTTGCCGAGAGCTTAAGCCCTTTGATATCATTGCCACCAAGGTATGAATAAGAACTATACTATCAAGTATTTGATCATGCAGGAGTAGGAACATAAGTAATTTTGATGGAGGTAAAATGACAACGTTTTGAGGTTGATTGGTGTCCTTTGTTGCATGCAGGTATGAATACCATGGGAGTGAGGTGCATACCGAGCGATTGAGGACCAAAAAGTTGAGCAAGTTGGTTGAGGGCGCTGCCTATTAGTACAAGATGACAGATTCTTTCATAAGTTTGTAATTTTCTTATTAAGATCAACAATTGTGCCAGAATGTTATGATGTGTAGAGTATTTGAAAATAAATTAAGGGGCTAAAATTAAGTGTTTTTTTTTCAATAAGACTCAATATAAGTTTGTTTTATCACGTGACATAACTAGACGGCAAATATATTTGTTTTTTTTTTTTTTTTTTTTTTTTTTTTTTTTAGGACGACTTTCCTTATTATTAGAAATACGATAATACACTAAATTCACACACACAACACAGATGTTAGGACTCGATGTTAGAAGTATGCCATGAAAGCCAATCATTAGATGAAATATTTCATGAAAACTTAGTTTAAACCAACCATTTAGGTTAACACTTAAGGGCAAGTATGTCAACTCAGGTAACGGCCCAAACGTGACCGTTAACCTATTTGACAAGTCCATGGATTCATGAGATAAGGAAAGTGATCTAAATAGGATTGTTAGGGAGGCTGACTGAGAGAGAGAGAGAGAGATGGGGCAGGGCATAGAGAGGTTCTTGAAGGTTAGATGTTGGTGGGAGGCTGGAATGAGAGAGAGAGAGAGAGAGAGAGAAGGCGCAGGACAGTGGAAAGAGAGGGAGCGCGAAAGCGGGCAGGTATGAAAATTCTACGGACTGGGACGTGGCTGGCTGTTATATATATGTAATAGGATTGTTAGTTCCTGCAGGTTTGGCTTTTGCCTCTATGCAACGATGGTAGACTATGAGTCAGCTAGTTTTAATTTAATAATTATTTGGGTCTTTAGTATTTTATTAACAAGGTCTTAGTGATTTATCCAGTACTCTGTTTCTTACTTCTTCTCTTCTGATTTCTGGAAACTTATTCATTACGTTGGGGCTGGGTTCAGATGGCATGCCACCTCCTGCAATGCTTTGCGGTGGTTTATGCTTCCTGTGACACGTCTTGGTGCCCAGTGGCTGATTATTATTCTTACCCTCATGCACATCAGATTTACTTGTTATCTTATCCATCCATTGGAGCAGCACATATCGTTTCCTTGTTATGCTGTAATAGGTGCTTCCTTTGTCTGACTATTTTCTAGTATGTTCGGCAGAAAATCCTCATTTTTTTCTCCCCCCTATTTCTATAGTTTAAATGTGTCTCTGACCTGATTTCTTAGACAGGGAAAAAAGAGTGTTGAAGGTAGGGGTGGACATAAAAACCTATAAACCGAACAAACCGACCGAACCAAACCAAACCAAATTGAAAAATAAAGTTTTTTTGACCAAATCGAAAAAGTCAACGCTGGACCTAAACCAAACCGATGACTTCGGTTAAGGCTTCGGGTTCAGAAAATCGTCATTTTTTTCTCCCCCCTATTTCTATAGTTTAAACATGTCTCTGACCTGATTTATTAGACAGGGGAAAAAGAGTGTTGAAGGTAGGGGGTGGGCATAAAAACCGATAAACCGAACAAACCAAACAAACCGACCGAACCAAACCAAACCAAATCGAAAAATAAAGTTTTTTTGAAGAAAAAGTCACGCTATATTAGAGAGTTGGTGCCTCTAGCATTTTCCTATTTAATTATATATGCATTTGACACATGGCGTTGTCTGATTGGCTTAAATAAGAACTTTGGGTGGGTCTGCTTGCACTATATTAGAACCTTTCTCAATTTTTTATTTTTTCAGTAACCCTCTTAGACTCTCTCACTCCGTATCTCTCTCTCACTCACACACGAAAAAAATCAACCTTAGATCTAAGACTAACCCTAACCTCATCGGCCGCCGTCTCTATCGCACGCTTTCTCTGTCTCTGTCTCTTTCTCGACTGGTCTCTATCATGCTCTCTCTCTCTCTCTCTCTCTCCTCTTTAAGTCTCTTAGAGTCGAGAGACTCATTCTCTCTCTCCAAACCTAACCAAACATCATCCAATTTCATTGGTTTTTGGAGCGAACCCTTGCAATTATGGAGGGCTCTGGTTCATTCTAAGGTAAATTTATATATATTTGGTTTGAATTCTTAGTTGTTTTCAATTTTCCCCAATTTAGTAGATTATTAGGGTTTGGATTATGTTTTAGGAAGAGTGGGGAAGTGCTGTTACTGCTCAAAGAAAAAGAGAGGCAGGAACTAGTATCACTAGACCTTGTGATCAAACAGTTTAAACTTCTTGGGATTTCTGGATATAAATATTGTACTGGTCATTTTTATAAAGAGAGCCTCCTCTTACTTGACAAGAGCGATGCAGAGTCCTACTAAGAGAAAGAAGAGGTAATGTGATTATTGTGTTGAGAGCAGAACATTTCAATTCTTTGTTTGCCAGGTTTTTATGTTCATTAAAAGCATGATTGGTGACTAAATTGCTGTGGGATATTTCTTATGTCAGACTTGTTGTGGGTTCTTTCTTTTAGCTGATTGTCTTTCTAGCTTCTGCTGCTAGAACACAACTTGTGACTAAAGTCAACACAGCTCTCATGGAGACTCAATTTGGATATCAAAAAGTTAAAAACAGTGTAATTATAGGAACTTTTGCTTTAGTTTGAGTGATGAGTTCGTTTTAATTGATAGGAACTTTAAGGAGATTGGCTCTGCTCTCCAAAACTGATGCGGATAGTGTGGGAACCTAATTAAATCGGACCCTAGGTCAAAAGATTCCTTCCATTTGGGGATTATTTGACCTAATTGGGAATTATTCAACCTAATTGGGAGTTACTCAATTTAATTGGGGATTACCCAATTAAATGGAATGTTACCTAATTAGGTTGAGAATTGATTTGATTCCTACCACAATTCCCAATTAAATGAGGAGTTACCTAATTAAATTAGGAATTGATTTGATACCTACCACAATTAGGGATTTGATTTACCCTAATAAATCAAATCCCTAATTAATCAAATCAATTCCAAATTGGGGAGGAATAATTCCTTTCCATTTACGGAATTATTCCTCTGAAACCCTAGCCTCCAAGACCACTATAAAAAGATGGCCACACATAAGGGTTGAGTTATGTCTGAATCTCTACTGAAACTCTGCAGAAAATTCATCTCAAACCCTAGCCACCTCCTTTAAGCCTCCGGCCGCCCGATTTACACCTTAAACACATCTCCGTACCCTAATTAGCTAGTGTTTTTCTTACAAACTCTTGAACTAATTTAGGCATCGGGGGGCCTTTGGCCAACACCCCTCAGGTGTGGCCCTCTCATTTGTTCTATTTTACAGGGAGAAAGAGGAGGCAAAGAAGGAAGGGTAATCTTTGTTCTATTATGCATAAGTTATCCCTCACAAACTCTAGCCGCCGTATTCTTTCTCTCTCTCTCACACAAGGCTCCGGCCACCACATACGGCTTCGGCCACCCGGTTTCCCTTGAAACACCATACCTAACTTAGGCATCGGAGGGCCTTTGGGCAACACTCCCCGGGTGTGGTCCTTTTACTTTGATTTGTTTTGCAGAGAGAAATAGAAGCGGAGAAGACGAATGAATCTTAGGCGAATATTCTAGTGGGACGAAAATCGCTCCCACAAATTGGTGCTTTCATTGAGAGCACGAGATATACTCAAAGCGTGCTCCAAACCTATTTTTTCAATCCACCGAAGCCTTCCAAACAACCATGGTTGGAAGCAAACGCCTTAGGAGCAAAACCACCGCTATGGCACACTCTGGAACGGCCGAAGCCTCGCTGCCACCACGAGGTACAGCTGCTGCCAACGATTTGCAGCAACCTCTCATCGCTGCCAGCACATTCCAGCAGCTTTCCGGCGAGATGCAGCAGCCTCCCATAGCTGCCAGCTTGTTCCAGCAGCTCCCCGGCCAGTTTCAGCAGCCTCCCATGGCTGCCAGCGCATTCCAGCAGCTTCCCAGCGAGTTCCAGCAGCCTCCCATGGCTGCCAGCGCGTTCCAACAGCTTCCCGGAGAATTCCAGCAGCCTCCCATGGCTGCCAGCGCGTTCCAGCAGCTTCCCAGTGGGTTCCAGCAGCCCCTCATGGCTGCCCATGCTGTCCAGCCACCTCTGGCAGCTACGCAACCTCTCCAAATAACTGCTATAGCAACCGGAACGCAGCAGCAGCTGTGCTATGTGGCTGCTGAAATTGCAGCGCATCCACGCAGCCCCGTGGCCTCCTCCGTCATGCAACCGCAAGGCCTAGGTGCCGGTGCCGCCACCCATGACAGTGCCACCATTCATGACCATCTCAATGCCATCTCGGTGAGGACTTCACAATTTTTCACAGTACAAGACTGGTAGTTCTGGCTAGAATGAATGATAAGAAAGTGAACTGTGTTTAGGCAAAACTGCCTTTTACAAAGCTCAAAAAGGAAAGACCAACTCTGAAAAAGACAAAAAGAGCGTTGGACTTCAATTTCTAAATGGATAGATGCTTCTGATTCGGGCTGGACTGGGTATGTCTGTGCTGGATTGGACTATCAACCCCTTTAACTGTCAAGTTTCAGCTGTAAATCGATACCAACATTCGAGTTTGGCAGATCTTTAATCTATTTCTAGCCCTGGAAGGCTTTTTGAACAGGCATAATTGGAACATCTTCAATCTAGAAGGGGCAGAAGTGGCTGGATATGATGATTACTGAGCTGGAACTCCACTGTAGTACCTGTTCTGCTTGATCAGGGCTTTCCATAAATTTGTTGAGGTTTTCATATTTGTAAAAACCCGAACTCTGCTTGATTTGGCATATGTTGAACCAAATTTGTAACGAGAGAAATTTTGCTTTGTATGACTATCTCTCTGAACTGAACTGAAATTTAGAGGTTCTGAATTTATAGCTAACTTGTTTCTTGTGGCTCAATGAGCTTTGGTTGCTTCAGTGTTTTGAAGTCTTTTGAGATCAAGTGATCTTTGAGTATTTTCTTTTACTAGTTTTTTGGCCATCCTTTGATATGTTCACCTTCTCTTATATTTATAGAAAAATGCTGGAGTGGGGCTTCTAATCTTTTAATAATGGGCGGCAGTTTTTCCAAAAGCAAGATCTTTTATTTTAAATGTAAAAAAAAAGGGGGGATTTTATCTATTCTGGCAGAAAAGCCATCAACAATCAATTTTTATGGTGATCACTTCCCTGCTTTCCCTGCTTTCCCTGAAAGAAAACCTAATCCCTTTTTAACCTTTAACTGCTCTTTGTGAGAATTCAATCTGCCGTGATGGTTAGTTTGATTTTCCTAATGAACAACCCCCTACTCCCTACTTGTCTCTTTAGAAAATGTAGTCTGCCTATCCCTTTGAAATGGCACCTGCTCTGAAACATAATTTTCTTTGTATAAAGAAAGGGATTTTGATCTTCTTTCTTGACTGTAAAGACTGGAGAAGTCTTCCTGTAAGACCTGCCTTCTTAAATTCCTTGTCAACTCTCTCGTGATAGTTGAAAATTTTGACTTTTCAAAGTCAGGTAGTCACGTGGATTTTTTTGAGAAAAGATCTTCCAAAAAAGTCTTCTGGCTTGCACTCTGGGATTGAGATCAACGGTGAGAATTTAGAAGCTGGGCCTAGTCCAATTTCTTTAGAAGTTTATCAACCTGCTTGGTGACGAATTACCATTTAATTGGTAATTTGATTTATTTATTTTTGTTGTTGTTTTTTTTTCTTAAAACTCTGCTATTTTTGAAAAAGACGTGGGACTCTTAATGTTGATTGGGCTACTTTTTCAAGTCAAGGCCCAGTCTTCTGTTTTTCTGTTCCTGGGTTTCTTTGTAAAAAAATAGGCTGGGGTGTGAAATTCTCAGGCCCAAACACTTATTTTATAAGATATGCTGGAGTGGGGTTTTTAATATTTGAATAATGGGCGGCAAATCTTTCAAAAGATCTCTCTATCTCTCTAGCCCTAATTATTTTCTTATCTAATGGAATTTATTCCTCCAAAATTCCTTTATCTACAAATTGCCCCCACTTCATAATGCATTGTAGATATGTGCTTGTCACATATAGGAGGTGCAGCTTGAAGTGTTCCCTCCTTTTTTTGGGGGGTTGATATTATTAAGCTTAATAATATCCAATATCAAATCACTCTATTTCCAACGGTTGGCTCTTTGACCCTCTCTCTCCCCCTTTTTTTTTTTGTATTTTGTTTGTTTGTTTTTGTGGGGGGTGATATTATATTAAGCTTAATAATATCCAATATTGAATCACTCTATTTCCAACGTTGGCTTTTGACCTTCTTTCCTTTTTTTTTGGGTGATATTATTAAGTTTAATAATATCCAATATTGTTAAGATAATATGAAAAGTTATGGGAGTATTATGAAGAGATTAGACAGACTAATAACAGTAGGAGTATGTTGATGAAAGTGAATCCTCCTCATTTTTAAAGGCTTTATGTGTATTTGGACGCATCCAAAAAGGGGTTTGTAATATGTTGTGGACCTTTAATAGGTGTTGATGCATGTCACCTAAAGGGAACATTTCAAGGTAAATATTTTTTGTATTTTTATTTGGCATTAAGTTATGTAGATGTGATATTAATTAATATATATTTGTTTCTTTACATAGTACGTAATTCAATATAATGGCAGGGTAATTACCCCCTAAGTCTCAAGGGCCCTTTTAAAAAGAGAAAATTTTAAATTTTAAAATTTTAAAAAATATATATATAAAGCCCATCCCCTTATTCACAACATAGCGCACGCTCCCCCCTCTTCCGCCTTCCCCTGCCCCCTCTGCCCCCGCCCCCTGCGCTCTCTCTCTCTCTCTCTCTCCAACACAATCTAGGAATCCTCAATTTTTGGTCTTTATCTGAATGCTTTCAATCTTCGGACTCCTCATGTTGACAGGACACGTAACTCCTAATCCAGACTTAATTTACATCCTCTCTCTCTCTCTCTCTCTCTATATATAGGGCCAAAGAGCCTTGATAGCACACGTAACTCCTAAACCTGACTTATTTTACATTCTCTCTATATATATAGGACCAAAGAGTTGCATATTCGAGAGAAGTAAAAGAAAAAAACAATCAGAGGAATCCTAGAATCAACAATAATGAATTCTGAAGCTTTTTTCGCTGAAACTGGCAGCACCGAGAGGACGAGGATTTTAGGCCTACTGCTGTTAATGCCAGGGGCTCTAATACTGGCGATGGGTTGTTGTGAGATGTCATTGTTGAAGGCGGTGATGTTATTGGTTGCGGTTTTCGTGTATGCTTCAACTGTGTAAGTGGCATGTTTTAATACTATTTTAGATCAAAATTTTAAGTTATTTCAATATTGGTTGTGGTTTTCATAAATACAAGCTGACACGAATTCGCGTCTACGAGAGACTTTTTAAAAAAAATTTAAAATTTATTTCATAATTAAAAAAGTTAATGATTAGTTGTGGTCCATAAAAATAGGATTTATCTGATTTTGCTTTTAATTTTAATTTTTTTAAATATGAAAAGTATGAATTTATCATATTATCCTCATTTAATTAATAATTCCAATTCTTGATGTTTGTATTAACCAAGGGAATTTTCTGGTATTTTGAATATTTTACCATTATTGTCATTAGTATTATTAGCCTCACCGCATGCGATTAAATTTATTTTAGAATTAAAAAAGATAATGGATAGTTGTGTTCCATAAAATTAGGATCAATTATCTAAATTTTCTTTTAATTTTAATTTTTTTAAATATAAAAAGTGTGAACTTACCATATTATCCTTATTTAATTAATAATTCTAATTCTTAATATTTGCATTAACCAATGGCATTTTCTAGTTTTTTATCTTTTACAATTCTTTACCTTTTACTTTATATATACAGATTAATTATTTTTTGATTATTATCTTAATCTCGCAGGATCCCTGAGGTTACTCCAGCGTACATGTCATGGCCTGACCTGCTGCAAACATGGCTCCGTCAATTAAAGACCAAGCTGGACAGAGCAGCCTACCCCTACATCAACGGCCCAGCCCAGAAATTCTTGGGGCAACTAATGCAATTTGATACTACTAGACCCTAGACAATTTGTTTTTTTGTTTTCTGTTTTTAATATAATCTTAGTTTCATTTTATTAATAGTATCATTTATTGCTATTTTTTCCCCTTTTTTGAGGACTTTTTCTATTGAGATGGGCGATAGTATACTAAATCTACACACACTACATAAATGCTATGGCTCAAACTTATTACCTTGCCTGAGGAAATTAATACTAGTACTCTAAACCACTACATCAGTGGGCCCTTTGCATTACTATTTCTTTTTAACTAATAATATTTTGTGGTATCATCTAAAGAAAAATAAAATTACAAGTTTCAGCCCAAACTTTATTTCAAGTGCTAATGTTTGCGGTATGGTAGAAGATCTAATTTTGTGTCCTTCCTTTTTTATTCCTTTCTTATTAATATTTGCGGGATGAAATATAATCTTCCCTCTCAATCTCATCTCCACTTGAATTCTCATTTTCCTTCTCCTTCTTTTTCCTCTATACTCTAGCACGAAAAATGAAAACTAAAAACTAAAAACTAAAATTGAAATGGTTATCAAACGGGCCCTTAGAAAATGCCTTGAATGGATGTATTAACTAGAATTTGGATACTCGCTTGACCAATTATTAAAGATACAAATTAACAAGATGGTACGAGGAGTGTTTAAGTAAACAAGTTGGAGATCATGTGGATTTAACATAATACCACATACTATGTAACTCCTATATTTTCAACACAAACCCACCCTATTTTTAAATTCCAATGAAACCCAAAGTTAAAAGACTTAAATGTCAAAATGCCAATTTTGTCTCTGTGTTTTCAATTTGGCTAATTTGATCCATGTGTTCACATATGTTAGCCAACGTAGGAGAATCTGTCAAATAGACGTTAAAATAGACATGTGCATAGCACGTGAGTGGGCATAAAGGTATTTTAACACAAACCAAAACCCTCGAGACTCTATTCCTTGGCGCCAATGACAACTGCCGTAGTCTGCTTTCATCAGAATTGGGGTTTCAAATTCAATCAATTCCCTTGAATATCAATCACTTCACTTGAGTGCTACTAAAGATGAAATTTTTTTCTAGAGGCTCAATCAACCCAGGTGAGTATTCTTGAGTTTGGACCCTATGCTTGTTTTACTTCAATGTAAAGTTCGTTTCAATGACTAGTTGTTGATACACAGATCTTGCTTGCTAACTATTTTTTCGCTTTCTTGGTTTCTTGTACTGATGATTGTTTGTTTTGCTGCTTTGCTTTAATGGAAATCTCTTTAACCAAAGAAAGAAGGACAAAGCATGTACATTCTAGTGATAAAAGTAAGGGAGTTTCACTAAAACACCCAAAATGAGGGCTAAAATTATAAAAAACCCCAATACCCAAAACACTTTATAAACACACCCAAAACCCATCATTACACACACTCAAAACCCATTTATAAACACACCCAAAAAATATACAATTGTTGATTTTGGGGTTGATTCTATGTTTAAATAGTGCTTGGGTTTTTTTATAAATACATGTCTAGGATTGGGTTTATTTATAAATTTGTATAAAAGTAATGGACGCTCTCCCTTTCACATGCTTTGTGTTTAAGAAATAAAATAGTAAATTAAGCATACATAATGGTGGATTTAACGACCCACTCACATCAATAAGAGTACCAATCTCAAACCATATGTTGTGCAAATAAAAAATGTATTTATTAATAGAAGTCTATTACTTTTGTTGTGCAGATGATGATCACGTGACTATTGAATTTAGATACGGTGGACATTTTGTGTACACTCCAATAACCCATTATATAAGGTGACTTATTTTGATAATGTAGATGTTGATAGGTTGTTTACATTGGAAATTAAAGACAGGATACGAGAGTTAGGTGTTCAAAACTCCAAATATTTTTATTACACACATCCAGGCCATGGACCAGCAGATGGTCTTTATGCATTGGAGAAAGATGAACACATTTCAGGTTTTGTGAGCTCAATACATAGGAATAGGCGAGCATCACATTCATGAGGTTATAAAAGTGACTTAACCCAACCATCAATGTCACAAGCTAATATAGATTATGGAAAATCATTGGGTAAACTACAGTAAACCCCCAACCTATAGGGTCATTTACGAGTTCATACCCGATTTTGGGGACATTTATGGGTCATTTACGAGTTCATAACCAACCACCAATGTCACAAGCCATGGACCAGCAGGTAACGGCCCAAACGTGACCGTTAACCTATTTGACAAGTCCATGGATTCATGAGATAAGGAAAGTGATCTAAATAGTATAGCTGAAAAGAGACATTTCCCTATAACTCATACCCAAAATGTTCCCAGTCATAGGATTGTTCAATTGGGCATTGACGAATCGCAAATACCAGTACGCACTATATCTGCTCAACTAGGAGGGTGACTAGTCTCGAGTCATTTGTGTATGGACACTGAGATAAGTGCATAGGTGCTCGTTTGAGTTCACTGAACGCGATCAAACTAGAAATTTTGTATGGAAGTTTTACTAACATATCAAACAAAATTTCATCAGTTGCAATAACGCAAGGTTAATCCTTAGACCTGAGGCACCATGGGTTCCTTATGGATGTGTAGTCGGTCTCTGATTGTATCATAAGGTTGAGCTCATCCCTGGGCTCAGCTCAAGGTAACATTGGGATCTTCGACAAGTCCATATAGGCAAGTGAGTGTACGACAAGGGATCTCGACTTCCAGTAAGAGGGAGAGAATGTTCTCAGATATGATTCGGGAATCTCCGGTCGGAGTCAAAGCTCAATTAAGAAATAGTCTTCTAATTATTCTCATATTGAATCATTAGCCAAGAATGATCACATTAGGGATTTGACATGATTCATATCCTATTAACGATATAAAGGACATTGGGAAATAGAGAAGGATCGAATTGTATTGTAATTCCAACTAAATGGATTCTCCTAATATATTCTATATTAGCTTGGGTAACCATGACATGTTGCTAGACATCACTCACGGTTTGTGGAAGCCTTAAGGACATTACGTAACTGAGTCCTCATTAAAGCGATAATTAAAAGGAAGTTTTAATACACAATCGATAAAGGAAGAATTCGAGATCGCCCACGGCCTTGCTAATTGGAACCCAATAGATCGCACACCCATAAGTTCGTAATTTGGAAATCAATGATTAAGTCAATTAATTAGATTAATTGGTTAAAGAAAAAATTAATTAAAAAGTTAATTAATTAAGTTAAAATAGAATGAGCCTTCAAATGGTTTAATTACCCAAAGTTAGAAAGTGTTAGAAAATGCTTACAAACTTAGTAGTGTATAGAGATTACCGAGCAGAAGCAATCGACAACTTACTTGCACTTACGAGCCTCAAATGCTTTTTGAACGAAACAAATTTTTTTTACCACGAATGCATAAAAGTTGCCCCCATGATGTTTCATGTTAACAAGCCCCAAGGGATTGATGGTCACCTTTGAGAGAGAAATGGATTGGTTCTTAGGTGGTAAGGGGAGCACAAGTTTGCTCTATTCTCTGGCTTCTTAGGATGATTAGGGAGGCCTCCCAACACCTCTATTTATAGGGGGTTGTCCATATTCCACCACATCGGTTATCTTATCACCTCTAACTATATCTTTAAACAACTAAATGTAATTTAAAGTCTGTGAAAATAAACTTACATTAAGAAATTGAAGAACTTGGTACACTAAGCGGTTGAAAAAGTAAAATCTAGCTTAGGAATTGAAAAATGTAGAACAATAAGTAGAATTCCCGTGTTGTGTTCAATGTCCCTTTCTCTGTTGATGCAGAAAAATGGTTCGGCACTTTCCCGCGCAACTTAGTGATGAGGTGTGATGGATGATGGGTGAAGGTTCACCTAGTGTGTGAGGATTTAAGCAAGCGATAAACATACAAAAGACAAGATATACGTGGTTCACCCTTAATGAATGGGCTACGTCCACGGAGAAGTATATTCTCATTATTATAATATTGTGTATTTACATTTGTACATGGGGTTGGACCCAAATTTAAATGTAAGAAAGGAGAAGCCCATGACTAAAGATTAAGCCCAGCCCAAGCATCCTTTTCTAAGGGGAGAGTGGTCTCCTTTTATAGGTGAGGGGGAGCCTTCACTTCTTATAATATTCCAATGTGGGACTCTTTGCTTTGCCTAGAGTTGCTTCTAGTTGCTTGGTCAAATATGGTATAAACAGAAGTCCCCCAAGTTCTTAAGCAAGGAGGTACTCCTTGGTTGAGGACTTGCAATTTTCAGTGCACTGACCGAGCAACACCTTAGTCTTCTCCAAGTAGTGTGGTGTCGATGGTGCCGAATGATGACGGGGTGTCGAAGGCTATGACTGGGTGCCGAAGGCGATGACAGGGTGCCGAAAGCGTCGCTCTCGTCGGATGATGACAGGGTGCCAAAGGCGTCGCTTTTGTCAAATGATGACAGGGTGCCGAAGGCATCTCTTTTGTCAAATGATGACAGGGTGCCGAAGGCATCGCGCTCGTCTAATGATGACAGGGTGCCGAAGACATCTCTCTTGTTAAATGATAACAGGGTGCCGAAGGCATCGCTTTTTTCAAATGATGACAAGGTGCCGAAGGCATCTCTCTTGTCAAATGATGACATGGTGCCGAAGGCATCGCTGTCGTCTAATGATGACAGGGTGCCGAAGGTATCTCTCTTGTCAAATGATGACAGGGTGCTGAAGGCATCGCTTTTGTCAAATAATGACAGGGTGCCAAAGGCATCTCTCTTGTCAAATGATGACGGGGTGCCGAAGGCTTCGCTCTCGTCTAATGATGACAGGGTGCCGAAGGCATCTCTCTTGTCAAATGATGACAAGGTGTCGAAGGCATTGCTTTTGTCAAATAATGGCAGGGTGCCGAAGGCATCTCTCTTGTCAAATGATAACGGGGTGCCGAAGGCATCGCTCTCGTCTAATGATGACGGGGTGCCGAAGGCATCGCTCTCATCGAATCATGAAACTTGTTGAACAAGTTTACCAATGGCTATTGCCGATGGCTAATAGTCTTGGGTTTTTCTTTTGTTTTTTTGTTGTGTTGGCATGAATGCCAAGTGCCATAAGTGGGCCTTTACTAAATTAGTGGTTACTGCCGAAAACTTTAATAAGGCATGTAGTGCTTGCTTTGGATGAACCCATGCATGTTCCCTTTTTTTGATTTTGAGGTGTGGCTGGGCTGGTCCTTTGGCAAGGATTTTTGTTGAGCTGTCTTTTTGTGCTCCACAGCCCTTGTCGTTCAGCAAGGGTTATTTGGAAAGCTTAGAGGGCCTCTAACATGTTCCCTGCCGTTCGGCAGGTCATCGTTGACTTGATTTCGAAGAGCGGTGGAGTACGAACCGGAGATTCCGAAGGGTTTGTTGGAAAACTTCGGGAAGTTTCATGTTGATACCACGTGCTTGCCGTTCCGCAGCTTGAGCAAAACGGTTCTTCCCCAGGCTTGTGAGCACTCTGCTTGGCTGTCTGCATCCTTTGGCAAGATCCTGTTGAGGTTGTGTAATCGTGAGCCCTCCACCTTTTCGACGGCCCTTGCCGTTCGGCAAGGGTGGACTGCTTGGGCGGCTAGTTTTGGGCTGAGCCCTCCTTAGGATTCGGCCCAACCCTTGCCGTTTGGCAAGGGTGTTGAGAAGTTTCTCGAGAGTTTGTATGCACAGCTCCGGTAGAGTGGCCAGGAGGCTGGTTTCGTGGAGGTACTTTGATGTTTAGAATGAGCCATCTTGCGAGTCCCCATTGCTTCTGCACAACCCTTGCCATTCGGCAAGGGTGGATTAAGTAAATTTTGGGGCTGGGCTCTTAGAGCTAGGTCCATTGATGTCCGAGTGTTCATTCGGTAGTCAAGCACCGAATTGTAAGGAGGCTGGTTTGGTGACCGACAATTTGGACTTCCGAAGGTGTAGTACCATTCGTGTTGGTTCGGCAGCACAAGACCTGTCGTTCGGCAATTGTCGAGATGCATTCTTGAAGGTTGCAAGGCTTGTGCGCGCGGGCCGGGTCTCAGAAGCTTCGGCACGAGCTGGGCTGCACGAGCTGGGTCTGTGGAGTGTCAGTACCGTTGTCGCTTGGTGATATTGGGTGGCCATTTAAAAGGCTGCACTCAAATTACCGTTCAGTATAATTTGAGTAAGCCATTGTATCCATATAGATCGCATGCACCTCTCTTAGTGTGATGGAGTAAGTGGGTGCCGTTCGGTATACCATGAATAAGCAGCAAGCGAGCATGCCCTTTCATTTCTGAGCTTTCTGAAATTGATGGAGAATTGGCAGCAAGCATGGTTACTCACTGTCCACTGTCTTCGCCGATGATCATTACCAATGGCTATTGCCGAAGGCTAATAGGCTTGGGTTTTTACTTTTGGCACGTAAGTCGATGATCCTTACCAATGGCTAATAGTCTTGGGTTTTGTTTGATGTAAATATGGATGTGCCGAAGGCAATCATGTTTATGGGATGATGCATATGTGCCGAAGGCAATGATGCGAATGATGATGATGTAGATGTGCCTATGGCAATGATGCGCATGTAATGATGCTTATGTGCTGAAAAGCATTGTGGTATGAGTTGTACCTCTTGATCACTTTGTGAGTGACTGAAATGTTTTGCCGAGGGCATATTTATGTTGTATCCATGTTGCAGTTTGTGTGCCGTTCGGTATTTCGATCAAGTGGGTGCTTTGAGAAAGCCAATGGCATGGCTACCGTTCGGTAGCTGGTCGAGCAACATGGAGAAGGATGGACACTCAAGGCTTTCGGGTGGCTTGATCAATCTCCTGGATGGGTGTGCCGTTCGGTATTTCGACCAAGTAGGTGCTTTGAACACTGGTGGTACCGAACGGTAATATGATTTGCTAGCCCTGAACAGGGACGTTCATCCTCTGTGGCGCACCAATCGGAAGCTACCAAGCACTGAATTGCCGATCTACTGGAGGTTTGGGAATATCAGTTGGCTTAATTCTATCTTACCGAACGGTAGGAGGATTTGTCCTGTTAGGGAGGTGGTTCCCAGGTGAGTCATGCCCAGCATTGCCATTCGGCAATTTGGAAGTTCTGACGAGGAGACAACACCTTGTGGTGCCACGATGAAGATTTCGGCATGGGCCATACCTCATTCGGCAACTTCTCTCATGGTGGGGATGCACATGGGCTTTCGTTAGTTTGGAACAAGTTTCTGCTCCTTTAACCATGCAACGTGATAGCCACATTTGGTTTAGAAGGTGGCTGCTTCCAGAGTCATGGAATCCATGCAGAGCAAGGTGGCTACTTCCAGGCTTGAATATCTTTATCAATTGTTTGGCATGGTGCCGTACAGTAGGACTCTCTCAGCTTTTGTGTAATTGCATGGCTAAGTGCCGAACAGCAGCTGAATTTGCTAATGATGATTTCTTTGACTTGGGTGCCGGTCAGTAATTGTCATCTCTGATATGCATGCCGGGCTTGGGTGCCGTTTGGTTCCCTTTGAAAGATTTTCCAAATTTGAAGGGTATGACAATCCAAGCATTCCCAAGCGATAAGTGTAGGATGCAAAAAGACACGGTAGTAGTCAGAAGCTTCTAAACGACAGATAAAGAGGCCAAGTCCCCCAGTGGGTCGGTAGGGAAAGGCTACCGAACGGCATGGAGGTGGTGGTCTCTCAAGGCCCTTAGGTGCCTTGAGCAATCTCTGGATGAGTGTATCATTCGGTACATTGGAATCCTTCTGAATCAGTAGTGTCATTCATGGTGGGACGAAGAATTTAGCAAGCTGGAAAATCCTAGACTTGTCATTGGCTGTGGGTCTTCAAATATGAGATATCTTGAGAGAGCAAACTTTAATCGTGCGCTGAAAAGCATGAGACCTCTTTGCATAGATAGTTTATTGGGTTGCCGAATCAACAAGTGTTGAATTTTGATAAGATGTGGTACTGTTGAAAATCATGTAGGCAACAAAAATTGGCTTTTGCTTATTTTAATTGGATAACATATTACATTAATAAGGAGGAAGACTGCTTATCTTTTTGTTGGGCAACATGTTGCCGTTCGGCAGCTTTGGCTTTTGTAGAGATGATGATTCCACACTTGATCACGGAAGCCATGCATGCCATGCAAAATGGGTGGCTTTCCTCCAATACTAATTTATGTAGAAAATTATGAACATGCCACCTATCATATGGAATTGTGGGCCAGGTGGGCCTCCCTTAGGCTTGAATTGTCTTTTGCATGTTACTGCCTTAGCACTCATGGTTGCTCCATTATGGGATTGCCGTTCGGCAAGTTAGGAGATGCTGATTGCAAGGGTGCCGAAGGGCACTGAAGAAGGGGAGAATGACAGAAGTTTTTTGTGTCGATTCCCACAGACGGCGCCAAACTATTGACGCAGAAAAATGGTTCGGCACTTTCCCGCGCAACTTAATGATGAGGTGTGATGAATGATGGGTGAAGGTGAGGACCTTCACCAAGTGTGTGAGGATTTGAACAAGCGATAAACATACAGAAGACAAGATATACGTGGTTCACCCTTAATGAATGGGCTACGTCCACGGATAAGTATATTCTCATTATTATAATATTGTGTATTTATATTTGTACATAGAGTTGGACCCAAATTTAAATGTAAAAAAGGAGAAGGCCATGATTAAAGATCAAGCCCAGCCCAAGCATCATTTTATAAGGGAAGAGTGGTCTCCTTTTATAGGTGAGGGGGAGCCTTCACTTCATGTAATATTCTAATGTGAGACTCTTTGCTTTGCTTAGAGTTGCTTCTAGTTGCTTTGCCTAGCACCTATACTATTTATAGCTAAAAAAGGAATATTGCGGCTATTCTATTTATAGGTAAAAAAGGAGATCCGCCTAGCGCCTGTGCTCCCACGTGTCAAGATAAATATAGCCGCGCGGCGATACTTTTTATTTTTTATTTATTATTTTTTTATTAAGACGATACTATTTTTTAAACAAGCTGTTCGTCTATACTATTTTTTAAAAACCGAAAAAACCCTAGTAAAGCCGAACGGCTATACTATTTTGATTAAAAAAAATTGCCCGAGTATAGCCGCGCGGCTATATTGTATATTTTAAAAAAACAAACAAAAAACGAAAAGAAACAAAAAGAGCCAATTGGCAGGGGCTAGTGGAACTAGAAGGAGCTTTCTGGAAAAACGGAGTGTAAAAGTCATCTGAGTCATTTTCGTATATAAAATCTCCAGAAGAAAAGCTATCGTCGCAGCCAAAATCCGTCACCTTTTCCCGTTTCTGTTGCTCTTCGTGGAAGAAATCAATTTCCTGACAAAGCGATGCTGATCGAAGAAGAAGAGACAGAAAAGCATAGCGATTTGAATTCCCCGAAACCCTCGTCTTCCACCAGCAGAAATGCCTCCGATGGCTTCGAAACTGCCAGTGACGGAGAATTCGGATCCAACGGTAGCGACAACGACGACGAAACCCAACAACAAGAGGAACAGCAAAGTCTCTCTCAGGCTGACGACGTCGCATTGAAACAGGTACTTTCTTCGGAATGCTATCTTTCTGCTAATTCGTAATCGAATGTGAATCAATTGTTTATTGTTACATGAAGAGCTGATCAGTGAGTTCAATTTTGCACAAATTTTGAAAAATGAATTTTTTTTGGTAAATTGTTATGTTGTGGAATCTGAAATCTTACTGTGAATTGCTTACAATAAAACCCAATTAGGTTTTTTCTCTCTTTGTATATGCAGTGTTTCCTATGTGATCGGCAATCTGGTTTTATAGTTACGATCCTCATGTTCCTGTTAAAATAAATTTGATTGAGTTGTTCTGGTTGCATCTGAAGCAGAAAGCGTTTGAACAAGCAAATGATGTGAAAATGGAAGGCAATAGACTGTTTGGCAGTGGGCAATATGAAGAGGCATTATCACAGTATGAGCTTGCTTTGCACCTTGCGCCTGACATGCCATCATCTGTGGAATTACGCTCAATATGTCACGCAAACAGTGCAATATGTTTTTCGAAATTGGTATGTTATGTGGTTAAAGTCTGTGGAAATATCCTGAAAATTTTCATTGTTTTTCTTGATTTTCACATTCTATGTTGATAAATTGATATTGACATAATAATACACATGCCTAATACATTCATATTTTGTTGACACAAGTTCAAGTTTTTCTATTTTTCAGAAAATTCTTGATAGTTCCACTTCATGTTAGACAGAGTTGCATGCACTGATGCATGCTTCATGTACTTTTAGAGTTTGTTTAATTGGCCTACAATTTTTCTGGCCTCTAATGCCCTTTTGATGTCCGCATATTGGACAAGCTATGACACCAAATATGTAGAAAAATTTATTTTGATATACTTGACATGATGTTGCTTTTACTATTTCAAAGTGGATGCTATTTGCCTTCCCAACCTTATTTTCTTGGTAGTCTTTGTTGGAGCATGCAAGTTGTTCCGGTAAAAGTATGTGACTTCAAGTGATTCATAGATTGGTCTAATGAGCAAGGATGTGATCAATTTCCTTCATCATTTGACTTGACATTTTTATTAATCTTTGAATTTGAAATGATGATAGATATGTTTCAGCGAAAATAGCTATTTTTTGCTCTAAATAAAATGAAATTGGATTTATTAGGGGACTTTCTAAGGATGGTTAATTTTTAGGATTAAGATTTATTGTGAAAGGCAACAAATTCTAATATTGAATGTTATAAATGATGACAATGGTTACCAAATCTTATGATCACATGTCTTCCTATGTCCAGACTGAGTAGAACTGCTGATATTTATCATAAGAAGCTGTTCACTTTTAGTTTTTTCCCCTGTTTGCTTGTTTTGTTATGTGGTTTTAAAAGGCTTCTTATTCTTTTCATTATAACTCCAGTACACCAGTAATTTTTTGATTATGCATTCTTAATACTAAATTATTATCAATCTTGGAATCTTAATATCACAGGGAAATATGAGGATGCAATCAAGGAATGCACAAAAGCGCTAGAACTAAATCCTTCATATATGAAAGCTCTGCTTAGAAGAGCAGAAGCACATGAAAAACTAGAGCATTTCGAAGAGGCTATTGCTGGTAAGTTTGGATTTAATACCACTTTTTAATTTTAACCATTGTACTGCAGTCTAAGGTGATATCTTTCATCAGTTCATCGTTCAATTTCCTGGACAGTACTCCACTATTCTTGACCCTTTTTCAGCTCACTAGAACCAACTTCTGTCCTCTCATGTATGTGGGGTTGTAGTTCTATACTCATATGCATTGCTAAATTTTTTTTTTTTACTCTGCAGATATGAAAAAAATCTTGGAACTCGATCCCTCAAATGACCAAGCCAAGAAGACCATTCGTCGCCTGGGGCCGCTGGCTGAAGAAAAGAGAGAAAAGATGAAAGAGGAGATGATTGGTAAGTTTCTTTTTCTTTTTCTTTTGGTAAATTAGATGATTGGTAAGTTGGATAAATTATTTTGTTGTGCATTTATATTGTTTATAGTTTCATGGTTTATGGTTTTATATTCTTTTTCTTGTGGCCACTTGATCAAATTGTTCCCAACAGCTGTATGTACCGTGAGCAATGCCCAAAAAAAATTAAAAAAAATGAAAACCTAATCCATGTCTTAGATAGACCACTCTTCTAGCCTTCACATGACTTCTTTCCTCTAGTTGTAAACAAAGACCAAAGGACAGGGCAATTAGACTGTATTATGGGGCCAACTAGGCAATGCGTTTATGCGAAGTCAATTAATTACTTTCCCAAAGACCAGTGTAACTATTTTTTTCTGACTTTGTGACATAAGGCAAGACTAACATATGAAATAAAGAAAACAAATCCTGAAATCAGCCTGCTGATTAAATTTTTAATGTCATATGATCTTTGCTTATGGAACACTAACCTTTTGCTGGAACTTGTTCATAATTTCTGAAAGACGTTGCTGTTGAAGGAGCGTTCGAGCAAATATTTTATACTCATGGATGATGTCAACTTAATAATAATAGGAGCGTGTAGATCATAATTCTTCTATCTCATGTCTGCGACAGTTCTTCACATATTCTGTGTTTTCTGGTGATAGTCGATATGATGTTTCTAAATTGCTATGCCAGAGACTGGTATATGTTGCATGTTTGTGGCATACTTCACTAAGTTTTAGACTTGGCTGTTAGCTGGCATATTGTCCTCTGTAATGTATAATTGTGTACTTTCCTCAGTTTCACTACAATTTAATGTTTCTTAAAAGGAAAACAAATCTGTTGTAGACTAAGCATTTGAAATTTTTTTATGTGAGCAGGGAAGCTGAAAGATATGGGTAACTCTTTGTTGGGCCGTTTTGGAATGAGCGTGGACAACTTCAAATCTGTTAAAGATCCAAACACTGGCTCTTATTCTATTTCATTCCAACGTTAGTGTGGTTGTGGTCATATTCTACAACAATGTGGGAAGAGTCAGGGTGGTGATCTGAAGGAGTATGGGCTTTGTCATGTATGCAGGATTGGTAATTACTAGTAAATGCAGAGTTGATAAAATCATTTGAGGATAGTATGTATTGATATGATGAATTTTAAGATATTAGGGTTTCTACATATGAATGGAACTATTACTTGATGAATGTTCATTTCATTTGAGCTCTCTTGTGTTTGTTTTGTGGGGTCTTATGCAAAATTGTTAGGCCTAGTTTGGTAACACATTGCTTTTAAAATAAACAGATTCTATCCGAAAATTTTAAATTTTATGTGTTTGGTAAAACACGGGTATGCTACTTTTTCCCCACAAAATTAATGGTCAGAAACAGCAGTTTTTAAGAAGCATCAGCTGTTTTTAAAAACTGCTGGTTTAAGAAGCAGGCGGTACCATTTAGTTAACTGTTTGGATTAACCATATTGTCCTTATCTATCACATGTTTTATTCTCTTTTTTCACAATCGGAATAAAAACCTCAGATCTCCCCAGCTCCATATCCACACTCTACCCATATTGTCCTTATTTATTACATGGGTATTGGAAGCTTCCTGACTTCTAGAGGAAGAGAAAAGTTGTCTCATCCTCCAAATCACTTGCTTGGGCTCTAAAGCTGCTCTCTGCTCTCTCAGCTACAGGTATCTTCCCCTGTCTCTTTGGTTGAAACTGCTCCATACTCTCAAACTCAAATGTCATGTTTTTCCACATACTTTTTTCTCTTTTTTAAAGTTAGGGCTTCTGTGTAATACTTTTCCCTCTTTACATTTTGAACTCTTGCATCATTTAGGTGTTTGGGTATAATGTTTTGGGTTAGGATGATTCTTTGCAATCTTATCTTCGTAATCTAGTGCTTTAGTTTAGGAATTCTTTGTAAATATGCAGACCTGACAAATTTGACCCATAAGAAATAAAAAGGAAACAGAATTGAGAAACATGTTAAAAAGAAATTAGGTACTAGTTGTTAAAAACAAATTGTTGAATGAAGTTGAGAAACATGTGTTGAAGTTAGTTTTAAAAGATCTACATAGAAAACTGTACAAGTTGGAAGCCTTATTTAATTGTGGGATGGGTTTTCTTTTTCAGATATCTTGGTTGTCAAACTTCTAATTAGGCTTTATTTTATTAGTTGTAGATTTGCAAAACCTGGTTGTATGACATTCTGTTTAAGTATGCTCTTCATCAATTCATGGGTCTTTCTTGATTTTTAGATTTCTGCTTATTTGTCTTTTGGTTTTGATGTGTTCTGCTTATTTGACTTTGAGAATTCCTGGGCTCGTGTGTACTGGTTTCGATGATAGAGCATAATATAGGTTGCTGAGAATTGGGAATATTGATAGATAATTTCAACATATATATGCTGCATTATCACTTTGCTCATTTTTTCTGAGTATCATACTCTCGCAACATATGTTTCAACTTCCAGTTAGCCCAGCAAAACTTTAGTATAAGTGATAAGCATTAGATAAGATCATTACCTTATCATCAGCATTTATTCTTTTGAAAATATGTCCTATAAGATCAGTATTGAGCAAAATTTATAAGAAGACAGTAGGAGCATGTCCTTTTTGCATATGGATGTTTATATGTTTATTATTTGGACTGTTTGGATTGTTTGCTATTTTCCATTTCTCATATCTAAGCCTTATTTCTTTAGTAAGGATGGGAAAAGAATGTGGGAAGTTCACCAAAAGCGAGATGGAGAGGGAGGTTGATGTAAGAAAACATCACCGTAGTCTTCATTATCATGGAGCACAAGAGAGATGGAAGCATTGAGAAACACCACAAGATTAATGAATGCATATAATTATACATTTTTGTGTGTGGTAGAGATCTATTTAAACATTTTGATATTGAACACTATTTGTATATTTGTTATGAGATAGGAGAAGGCAAAGGTACACTTTCAGGGTAGGTACCGTAAGCATCTATCAAGAATGTTGTACTATTGAACCATATCATGACATTTTTACGATTGAAATAACAATATTTTGAAGTATTTTGTCACAATAATTATTTTGAACTTGTGGTATAAATGTACTTACTCTTTTCACTTTCTCGATTGCAGTTTGTTTATGGGTTCTTTACTATGTTAAGTATGTTCTTATTATAAGAAAAGTGCACGAAACTCTGGCTATAAAATGGCACAAACCTTCAGTTTTTCAGTAATTACAAATATGTAACAAGAAGCGCTTCCTTACACACATATATCTCAAATCCATTAACAATACCAAACAATTACTCAAGATAAATGAATGAAATATAGCACTAGATTTTGATTCCATACCCCCGAAGCACTTCTTTTGTCCTGACCGCGAATTACGTAGGCGTGCCACTACTGGGTATGAGACCAGCCCAATAGATCTAGTATATGTGGTGTAGGATATTGACTTGTTGGATTTGCGCTTATTCTGGACTTCTGCTCAAGCCATTGTGCTCCAAGGGGGTACTAGCCTGGATAAGTTCTTTTCATGCCTCAATCAAGAGGATTTCAATATTCTTTCATTTGTTAGTTTGATAAATATGAACAATACCTTATCAAACAAGAGGGAAACTAGCGTCGTGGTTAATGTTACCCTATTTGGGTTCAAAAACCTATCTTAAATCCAAATTGACCCTAGATTGGGTCAAGGTTTTAGTCAATTCGTGCCCAATGATATAGTTCGGGCCTGAACTAGCCCCTATTCTCGGACTAGCAGAGCCCTATTCAGGCCTAGACCTCTGTTTTGGGTCCGAATAATGGACTTGAATGATATAAAGGCGGGAAAGTAAACTATTTTATGGAAATAAATGTGAGAACAATTAAATTAGTAGATATTTGATAAAATAATTAAGACAAATTTCAAGATCTCTTTATCCAATTTTAGCTTGATAGCAAAGAAAGACGAGTCATAGACTTCTCCATTTAACTAATTCAAAACACCGATTACAATACAAGAAAGACCGGAGATTGCTCTATCCAGTTTGTGTAACACATAAATTCAAATGATCATTTAAAAGAAATCATACCATGAAGATGGCAGAGCAACAAAAGATAAACACAAGAGTTGTCAACTGGTTATCTGAATATCAAGTAAGCTTGTTTGAAAAGATCTTGAGTTTTTTCTAGTATTTTCTAGACGTTGTGTCTAGTTTTTGGAGAGAGTCGTTTTTTGCTGATGATTTCTCCTTCAATTTATAGAGAATGAGGTCGGTTGAGTGTTGGGACCAGCAACTAATTTGAAGTACCCACTTGCCATTGATTTTGGTGAGTGGGTTGCTAAAAATACAAGCAATCCCAAAAAAGCTGCTAAGAGGCTTTGATCAGAAATGACAAAAGTTGTCACTATTAGACTTAAAGAAATCCAAAGTATTAGTCCACTTGCCATTGATTGTTGAGTGACATCCAAAGTAGCTAATTAAAAGAAAAAACAAATGGAGAGATAATGACCACTATCTCTACTTCTTTCTTTATTCATTCTTTAAGTCCACTTGCATTATTTCTTCTCTTCTTTCAACCTTTTCACTTGTATGTTGAGCTTTAGCTTTATTTTAATATTCTTCGAGTGGCTGAGAAACCTTGCTTCTCTTGAGTATCTACGTATAATTTGGTGTGCAAATCTGATGTATCTATCTACAGTTGAAGCTGTACAATGTCTCACCAAGTTAAAAGAGATATACATTAGTGGTTGTCCCCTTTTAAAAGAAAGATGCAACAAGGAGAGCGGTGCAGAATGGCCCAATATTTCACATATTCCAAAGATCACAGGTACGATTTTTTCTTTGGGTCTTAAATCAACTACTCCTGATGTATCTCTTACTATTCATTTAACTTAATTACCTGTTATGATGCAGTATTTCTTTCTTATTTCCTAAGCTATAGTTACTGTTCATAATAGGAATTCGATTCCCAACCACGAAATAGTGTTTTTGTGTTTGTGAATATTTTGCACATTGCAATAATAAGATATCTGATTATTTAAACCATATCTCACCTGCTAAGATTTGTTTCCATCAGAAGCATCAGATTGAGTACCTTTTAGAATCGAGAAGCATGTAAATATTTATTAAGAATGCTTTGGCTGTTTGTTTTCATTTCTCATTAAGTTTGTTCTCTTCCTTGCTCATTTTAGTTAATCAGTCAACCAGTTGAAATAAAGCTACGAGTTATAATATTATTTGGGTTAAAACAAATAAATTCTGAGTTTTGAAGTATTCTCTAACATATTTATGTTTAAATATGTAGTTCAAGATTGAGGATGCTCATTAACAGAGACCCGACATGTCAACCTGGATGGAATCAAATTCAGTAAGCTTACAAAGTATCCCCAAATGCTAAATGTTTCGGAGTAGTGTGCAGTGGTGGTGTGAACTTTATACAACTCAAGTCAGTCATTCCTCTCAAGGTACCAGTTTTGTTTCTAAAAAAAATCTCCAAAAAAACTAAAACTTGTCGCCTCCGGCATTGACCAAAGTTGTTTTTGATTAGTTCCATGAGACATGCTGGTGGCGGGAGGCAGTTGAAGCTATGTGCCTGCAGTTGTATGTCTGGTTGTGGAAAATTGATTTCATTGCATTGGGTGCATGGTGAGCTCTTCAAACCACTATCTCCTCTCTTCTGGCTTCTCTCTAGATTTAACCAGAATTTCAATGAATTATACTTTACACTTAGCCTCTGTTATATCTTTTCCTTATCAGTTTACATTCAAGGTTGCTTCTGCAGGGGCATGTAATAAAATGTTGGAATAATTTTGCAGGTGGGTTTATAGGTTGTTTTTACTCAACTTGAGGAACTCTTAGGCAATGGGTACAAACAGAGTCGAGGTACTTCAGTTCCCTTTTCCATACATGATTATTTACTTAAGGAGTTGTTATCGGCACTCCAAAAGTATTATTCTGCACTTCTCCAAGTGAAATTTTCCCCTTATGTTTGTTATACTAGAGTACATGATCACTTTTTTGGAGTGCCAATACCAGTTACCTTTACTAGTTTCCTAATTTGTGGATAATATGCAGATATTAGGAAACAGTAATTCATAGATTATGGTTGTCATACTGATAGTGTACCTCCTAGAGTTGGCTTGGTGGGAGATTGGAGGCATTTATGGTTTTGAAACAGACTCAGGTTTCTTGGCAGCTTAAAATTTTATGGAGGACTTGGTCAAATGCATTTTACACATTCTCATATCTTCAGATAAGGCAATCAAGTTGTTGAGTGTGTCTCAAATCATGATGTTCTGCAGTTTTGCTTTTTGGAAAGGTTACCTTTTTTTTTCCTTGTCCATTTTCATCATTCTGTGTTGTATGGTTAAACTTCTTCTAAAGGAACAATTATGTTATGTGATTTTCATCTCAAGCAGGTTTATGGACACCATGAGTTCCTGCAACTCCCTCTCAAGCAAACTTCAACGAGCCAGGATTTTATGTTGTATTTTTGTGAGCCTTAATTATTTCTGTATTTTATTCATGTGTTTTGTATCCCTGATGGTAGGTCTTTTTAGAGTGAGATGGTCTAAAATTAGAAAGATGGTTTGTGAGTTTTTGGAGTTCATTGTTGACAATTTGGGTGAGAAAAATGAAACTTACAAGGTATGTTTGTATTTTTTATTTTAATGTTTTTGAATTTTAACAAGTTCCCCTTCTCTTACGACCAAAAGAAAGAAGAAGATGAAAGAAGAAAAAGAAAAGGGGTTTAGGGGGAAAGGGTCTTGAGTTGCATTTCATTAGCCAGGTGATTGATTTCTAGCCAATCCCACCCATAATAAACTTCATGAGAGGCATCAGATGAGAGACCAATTTGGTCTCAACTAATTGTATTTCAACAAACTCATGCAAACCATTTTCTCATTACAAGAAGATAGTTATGTAGGATCAACTGTCCAGTAAACTCAATGGAGAACTGGTTTTCTAACATCAAAATCGTTCATGACACTGAGTGCTGCTTCCTCCACTGCAAATGTCTCAAACCTTTGGGGTAGAAATGTTTAATTACCACAACAATTTCCTGTGATCCTCTACTAAATGAAGCCATTGAAAGAGTTTGGAGGTGGTTGCGAATAACTCTGCTCAATAGCAAAGGGATTGCCAGAAGAATTTGATGGAATATCACTGATGTTGGCTAACTGTTGCTGCTGCATCATGAAAGCTGCTTGTTGGGTCATGAAAGGCATTTGTGAGTTAGTTGGGGCTGTTGGAATTGCATTGCTATAGAGACCATAAAACGGGACTTGATCTTGTACATGTTGTTGGGGCATGATAGCCATTTGCATGTTGTTTGGGGGAAGTGGGACTAATTGGTAAGGACTAATTGGGGCATCATCAAAAGGATTAGAGGGTGCCTGTCTGTGGTAGAAGCCATTCTGATTTGGTGTACTTGCCATTGCACCATCATATAGACTATCCAGTGTCAATCTGTCCAGTCCAACAGCCTGCATATATTTGAGAACAGAATTAAAAGTGACCAAATACATGTTACCCTAATCTTCTGAGTAATTCTTCCTCACAACATGTTATAACTTGGAGTTATTGGATTGGCCTAATCCAAATCCAAATCGATTTATAATTGAAGTGAGATCGTATTTGGACCGAATTGGCCTAATTCGAATGTAAATAAGCAAGGGGACATCCCTTAGGTAGAAGTGTCAGGACATGACAATGGAAGACTTACCACCTTAGCCTCTTCAGCTGAAGCTACATTAGAACTTGGTGCAGAAACTGCATCTGCATTAGAACTTGGAGCTGTAAAAAGTGCAAGCTCCCAACTAGACTCCGAGCTTGTTGAATTGAGACCATCTGGTTTGGAATCTGATGGGTTTTATGTGATAAGATGTAGAAGGAAATGAACAATATATCACTAAGACACTTCATGTTACTATATATCAATTTAAACGAAAGGAAAACGAGTTACCAGATTGAACAATTGCAAGTGCGAGAGAATTTTGCTCATCTGACTCTGATGTTACTGGGGGTAATTCATCGAAGCTCTAATGGAATGACAAGATCATATGAGTCGAAGGAAATAAAAATTTGTCTGTTTTGTGCCAAACAAAGTAGCTCATATAAGCATTTACCAGAAGATCAATCACTTGTGATGTGCCAGCAGCCTCACTCTGATCTGGGGCTGTCCCATTGGCATTTGGTTTTTCTTCTACATTATCATCTTGTTTATGGTCAATTAACAAATCACCTTCTACCAGATGAATTCCCTGGGGAGCAGCATCTTCCTTCTCATTGATCTGATAAACAAGTTATGGTTGTTAATTATCTTCAGGATTAATTAAGGAAATCAAGATCCCAATTGCCTAAAATAAATCCACTGTTTTCATAATCCACTTTGAATGATAATCGATGCAGCATAGTTCAATAATTGAGAATTTTTAAAAGAAAGAAAGTTTGGTGATGAAAATGCAATGCAGTTAGAAGTTACGGAAGTACTTGTGCATGCATGGCTCTGTATGTGTGTGAGACAAATTTCAACAGAACTATTCTGTTATAAACTTATAGTGGTATATGCTTGCCAAGAGAAGAAGAGTGTGCATCAAATAAGTTTGCCAAATTATGGGGGTGTGCATTACAAGATAGCCCCAAAGCAAAGAGTTGAAGCATCATACTTGCGTATGTTGAAGCGTTGAACTGCTGGGAGTGTCGTTCACATAATCTTCCATGGTAGTCAAGAATGATGCAGGGGGCTGCAGTTATAAATGTTACCCATACTGACAACCCAATTGAAGGGCACTAACAAGTACAGAACTACATGGACACATTAAAAGCTCCAACCTGTTGAATTTTGATGAATTTCAGTGCCCGTCCAAAGTTAAAGCTCCTGCAGATCTCAAAGAACTCACATAACCTCTCTTCCTGCAGTAACATAAAGTTTCCAATGTTGAATATAAATTTGATACAAGATCTTTCAAGGAACCAATATTATGACAACATAAGCAATGTATCATAGATGACATATACCTGGCTTCTCGACTTCTTATAAATTTCGAGTGCTCTAACTGCATCATCGTGCTGCATCTCAAAGAACTGCCAGAAAATAAAGTGAGTGATACATTGATGTTTCTTGGAAGCTAGGAACCGCCCATCATGTTGCACAGACAAAAACCACAACCCACCTTGTCTAATAAATTGACATTGCCATCAGTAATTGCAGCATACAACTTAGCACTTTCACCAGCAACCTGATGGAGGAACACCGTAAGGAGGTTAGTTTGAAATGGTACTAGATTAAGTTAGTTTATTTTTTTCTTTTGTCTTTTTTATTGTAATTCTTATAGGTTTTGATAATTCTTACCATTGACAGGGCAAACTGAATCAAGCAATTACATACAGTTCCCTCCTTTGGCTGCAAAATAGGACACCTTCAGTTTTTCAGTAATTATAAGGCATTCTTAGATCTTTATATGTATACATGATTCCACAGAAGAAACATATATATAAGGGTGAGATGCATAAAATTGCTGGAAAAGATTCCCATCAATTTTCAACAGAACAAAACCAAAATGATACAACTACAACCAATAAGATTACAAGAAATACAACTTCAAATCAATCAATATAGCCTGAAAAGTAAAAAAAAATAAAGGTTGAAACACAGAGGAAAAGAAGATGACGATGGCACATAAATTTCAAAGAGGATAAATCACGATTACATGAAAAACATGGGTTCGCACCTGACAATCAAGAAGGCGAGATAGAAGCTGTTGCAAGGCAGGTAATTGCCTTAATAAGTCTGGGGTATCAAGTTCCTTAGTTCTCTGGGGAAAATATATCAAAGATATCAGACCCTTTATTCCAAACAGCATAACACAACCGACCATAATATGAAAAGAGAATAGAAACAACATGAAACCAATATAACATGGTCAGGGTTTATGAGTCCTTATGCCAGAACAGAAGGGCTACATGCCTTTTCTTTTTGAGTTGGTCATAAGTTAATACGTTTAAAACCAATGCATAAAGCGCATACTAAACAATAGTTGGTTTACCCTAAAAATTAAATTGCTTACACATAAAGTTCCAATTCAAACTTCATACCGAGTGATCTTTCTGGGCATCATACTTCAATACGCGGAAACACTCCAGACGCTCTTCAAGGTATGATGCATACGTCCGCACCCAAGCAGAAAAATCCAATGCTTCATGCCAAATATACCTCCATAGTCAGTTACCGCTACTAAAAACCCTTGTTTGAAAGAAAAGATTTCAGAAGGAATCATACCACTTGAACTTGATCCATCCCAAACATGAGATAAATTCAGCATATGACCTCTACTCCAGCTATATTTGACTACAGCGTCACAAAATGTGTCATCAACTTCCCTCAAAGCACGGTGTACAATAATCACGGTCTTCAGTGCTACCTAGGCATACACTGGAAGCTGAGATTGTTTGTATCATATACTAACAAATAAGGGGATGTCCTTTTCAGAGGGAGATCATAAACAAGAACCATATGGAGTTTGCAGCAGCAATATAAGTAATAAAACAATCTTATCAGCAGTAGGGAACGAGAAGTTAAAAAGTAGGTATTGAATAAAGAAAATTGCATGGCCTTTTTTTTCTTCTTTCTTTTTTTCCATTTCTTGCTCTAGTATTTGTATAATATCCTTGCTCTAGTAAAAAGAAAATTGAACCAAGGTCATCAGGGACATACCTTCCAATTGTGAGTCTTACTAAGACGCCTTGCAAGACCATGGATGCAGTAAGCAGCTTCAGCACGAGGTCTAAATGCCGAAACTGCATTTAGTATAGCTGGCAACAGAAGAACACAATGATTAACTCAAAGCAATAGCCCATAAATAAAATATTTTTGGAACTGAATTTTGTTCAGAAATCAACTCAACAAAGCAAATGTGTATATCATTCAAAATTATACATAATAAACTTGTCATTTTTTGTATCGACATATATTAGATACTTGAAATCACTCATTGCTGCAATATTTCCCTGCATTTTATCCGTGCAATTAAGAAAGAAAAAAAGTACTGAAAAATTGAACGGTCAATTTCGCTATCAACTGGAATTTGCAGACAATGGATCAAACTGTATACGACCGAACGACAACCACATATAAACTCCACAGAAAATGCATGTTGGCCAGGAAGAAAGAAGTTTCACATACTTAAAACATGTTTCTCCTTGGGCAATGCTTCATCATGACTTGTGGCCTTGGCAATGGCAACATCCAGTGCCTGCATTAGCACGTATATGAAATATCCCTTTCAAAACTTATCAATCATAAACCATGATGTTGCATGATGTAAAATTAATTACCTTGAAATCGCCATTGGCTTTTGCCAATCCAACAGTTTTCAAAGCTTTTCTTAAGCTTTGCTGACTGCCTGCTGCCATTCCCTTTCAGGAGAATATATATATATATATATATATATATATATATATAATCTCTAAACCCAAAGCAACAATTCCGAACAAACTGAAGAAAACACTAACAAAACAATTTCACCCCCAAGTATTGATCTTTATCAAACAACAAAATTGAACAAAAATTCATTTCAAAATCACACAAAAATATACACAATAATCCTAATTAGGCTATGGTATTTAATATTTGAAAGAACAATTTCATTCAAAAGAAATGAAACAAAAGAATGGACCAAAAGAAAAGGCCATACAAGTTATACATAGTATTATTGGAACATTGTATTATTAATTGCTCCCATTGGCAATGAATATTAACATGTATATGTACATACAAAGAAGATGATGGGGGCACACACACACACACACATATATATATACACACGAATTAAATGGTTGGAAAAGGAAAAAGCCAAAACCATGCGATTACCAGAGGGTTTGGTTGCCTGCCAGAGAATGCCTAAACCAGAAGAGGAATTAAAGCAATGAGAATAAATAATTATTTTCCAAAACCTATATGAACAAAAACAGAAGCACATAACTCAGGATGATGAACATCATCAGCAGTTATTGCTCCCCCCACCATGAGCTCTGGTGGCATGGCATTGGGGTGGGGTGGGGTGGGAAGGTGGTAGATCTAGATTTGGGTTTCCCCTAAAATGCTTTTGGGTTTTAGGGTGGAATTACTCAGAATAAAAATCATTATCCAAAAATGACTAATTTTTTCTTAATTTAGGAAACTAACCCTTTTTGCATGTTAGAATTATTATGGCTTTGGGTAATGAGTTGTTGGGTCAATACGTCCTTCTTGTATTTCCAAATCCAATAGGCTATCGATTGGTGTCTATTGCTGTTTCCAGGATTCTATATTGCTATTTGCTATATTTGGTGTGGGACTCTTATCTTTATAATTATTTGTAGATGGTTTTTTTTTTTTTTTTTCTATATTTAGAGCATTACGAGAATTGTTTGGCTCTTTAAAACTGAAGAGGAGCTCCACACCAAAAATCTTCGAATTTTCTATAATCACAAAATTGAACTGACGCCTGAGTTTGATAGCATCATTTTTGACACATTTCCCTCTCTTGCTGTTCATATCTATGTTAGATATAGCGTTTGGTTGGAGCGCACGCGTTTTCTTGTCCACTTGGCAAAAAAAAATATCAGTTGGAGAAGCTTTAAAGTAAAAACATCTTTAAGCTTTGGGGGTTAGATCCTCTCGAAGAGATCTATATTTTGCCTTATTTCCCTCTTTCCGGTACCAAATTCATCCAATTGATAGGGAACTTGATCCTATCAATATTGCATGGGTAGAGATGGTTCAAAGATGCGTGTGTAATGCTCTTTCCCTCCATGCAAAAAGGAGTTGGTTTTTATTTTTTTGGGTTGTTCCAATATAGGCCAGTAGCTACATTCATCTGCCTATAGTAGGGGCAACCCAAGCAAGTTTGAACTAGATAATTCAAGGTAGTTAAATATGGGGTGCGCATGAAGTTGACTTAAAACCATAACAGTGCACAACACAAAATATTTTCATTGCTTCCCAAAATCCACGTTGCATGAACTAGTTAAAATCCAAAAAGGACAATCTTACGGGGCACCGGCACAAAATTTAGCGGTTTCTTGAACTCAGAGGTTCCTTAACTAACATCTAGTTATTTCTATATGGCAAATATTTAACTATAAACTAAGTGCTCAAAGAGAGGATAATAGTTAGTTTAGCAAGATAATAATACAACTATAATAGTGTTTACGTGTTTTGGACTAGAAGTCTACTCGAGAAAACCAGAAAATAAAGATTAAAAAGACTTCCTTAAGTGATGTGGATGCTGATATTGCTTGGAACTTGGAAATATAATAAGAACAATGCAAAACAAGGGAAATATAATAAAGACAAGCGGGATATAAACAAAACAAGAGAGTGCTACAAAGAAAATATGTCATCCTCAACTCTTCTACTTTTCTCGATGTCTTTATATCTTTAGTAATTCTCACAACCAAGTTCCATAGCTCAGAAACAAATCTGCTTCAATGACAGGGTCTGCACGTTGCATGAAAATAATCAAGCCTCAAAATTTCAGAGCCTTATTATAAAAACAGGGGCGTCAACCAGTAGAACTGTTGCTTGTTATAACGTTTATGATAAGGGCAAATGAGATTTACATTTATTGAACAGACTAAAAAAATAGATCTAGTGAATCCTATTTTTAACTAGGAACCCCTCACTAAACCTGGTGAATTGCTAACATGTAATCACACAATTTTACACCAATGGTTAACTGGATGGACTTAGAAGATGTTGGATCTTTTTGCTGCATCATGCTTGCACGGTTTTATCGTGAATCGCACCTTCCTGTGAGTTCTTTTCTCCAATCGTTGCAGCATGGTGCTCCAAGTATTCTTTGCTATTCATCTCTGTTAATCTGCGTTCATGGTTTCAGAATCAGTACTTGCAACAGAAAGAAATAAAGAGAGACCCAAATTAACTACTCATACAACCTAAATACAAAATGCAAATAGACTTATTCACAAGTGCTTTCTTCCTTTCCCTTCCCAATTCTTCCGGGAGGTTATATATAAAAGATAATAGAATTGGTAAGACTGTTATGATAATTGTAGCTCGATATCCTACACTACAACATAAGCTGCTTAGTTTCAGTTACTTATCTATGACCTAGGAACACAAAGATTGACCACAGAGAACAAGTTCTTACGTGCTTAGGTAATCATCGATACAGTCCCGTATAAATATCAAGATTTTGTATTTGGAAGAGAGGACAAAAGCAGGTTGTAAAAGGTTAGAATCAGACTAAAGCAGGTCTGAAAATAAGCAAACCAAAAAAAGATTTTTCGATGAAACAAAGTTTCGAAACACATAGTACACACACCAGACCTTCCACGCCCTTCAACCCAAACCAAGAGAATTGATTGAATATTGACCTGACAATTAAATCTAACTGAAATGCATATTTAAGAGAAAATTATGAATTGTCATGAATTAGAGAGGACATGTTAATGTGCAATAACAGGCAAATGAGACTGGTAGAAATATAGTTCCAAATTCATAGTTACCATATTAAATATCATATATCATCATACGTTGTATTAAAAAAAAATTCCTACTACTGATTCTGCAGAGTAACATACCTACTAATGGTGCGGTCTTTAGCAAAACCCAATTCATTATCCACACACAGCCCAGAATCATCATTTTTCCTTGACCTCGAAGAGGTTCTAGGTGCCATTTGTTGGGCATCAGAGATCGTCACAATCTTTTCAAAGAGTTCAAATGGAGTTCCCTCAGCTGTACACAACAATCTGGCCTTGTTCTCGTACATCACCTGTAACCGCATTGGTGAAAAGCATTAATACTATTTCAACATCTCAATGGGAGAGTAGACAACAGATGATAGCATAATTAAATTTGTGCATTTAATGAACTTGTTAAGAATGATAATACACTACAAAAGCACTAAATCTATCTATCCGACACTTGTAGACTGAAATGAATGTCTTATTTCCACAATCAGTTCAAATTAAATAAACTCCTTTCTGCAAATCAGCTATAAAACAAATGCAGTTACAAAAGTATCCAGCGGAGGTTAACCAAGGATATGAACAAATCTTATTCCCAAATGCTTTGGTTGCAGAAGTATGAAGTCCAAAAGTAAGTTGTAAAGAAAACAGGCAAACTAATCATGAAGAAACAGGGAACATACGTCAACTAAAGTGACAAACCGATATGCTGCTGTCCTATTGTGGAGTCCGAATATTGGGACGCCCTCCAATGCCAGGGTATGGTACTTCTCTGTAAAAGGAAAATGAAGAACCTTTAGACAAAATTATTCTTGAACTACCAAAAGAGTAGGGTGTTTGACAGTCACAAGGACAAGATAACTCCACAAATTTGGTTGCACAAACTACTGGGGATCCAATAAATAAGACCCAAAATTTAAGCAAATATTTCAATCCATATCTTTGTGCATCCAAGCAAAACCTTTTTTTATAAAGGTTCATAAGGATATATGTACTAATTTATCATCCAGATTCGTATCATGAAGCTCCTACTTTTAATGTAGGACTGCACGAGTGCTGAATACTGCTTTGCATCCCTACTCAAGTCTCACCCCAACAGTGCCATATCTCAACTATCTAAAATTCATTGGAAATGCCCTCAAATACAACCATTACTGTAGTAAAGTTCTCAAATAGCACAATCACTTTAGTAAATAGTCCCATTATATCGATATCATCTCGATATGCTGTCGAAATTCATCCATATTTCAATAGCAAACAACCCCAAATAGTTTTGATATGACATAAATAAAGTATCAGCATTCTGTCAAAACTGTAGATATTGTCAATTTGCTATAGTAATAGTGCTATTTGAGAACTTGCTACAGTAAGAGTGGTATTTAAGGGCATTTCCCAGAATTAATTTAATATGCTAATATGCATAAAAAAATCCAATCTGCTAGGTTTTTACTTACTGCACAATCCAAAATAATCTGCAGCTCCCATAGGTCTGTCACATAGTTCCTCAAAAGGAAAATAGGCAATTCCATCAGCACCTAGTGGAACCTGATGGCAATTAAAAAAATATTGTCAGATCCAAAAAACAACAGGACTATATAATATTCTCTTCACATGCCTCACCAAAAGGCAACCAAGAAAGTACCTTTAAGGTCCTTCCCATTACTACTTCTGCCTCTTGTGGACCAGCTTCATGTTCCCCAATCAATTGTTGAAACTTTTGTATCAGAAAGCCTGACAAATCTTTGCCAACAAAGTAGAAACCTTGCTCAGCCTGTAGTTAAGGTGCAAACATGAAATTAGAAATTTATAAACATTAGGCAAAATCACCTGAACATGTGGAGGTAACAAATCTTAGTGGACTTGATATCTCACCGAAGTCAGTTTCCGGTAATCTACTGCCGAACCAATTTCATGAACTACACATCTTTCCTACAACCAAAAAATTCCCTTGTTATGAAGTGCAAACTAAATAACACACTAGGAGGGCAGGACACACGAGTATTGCTGTCGGACGCAACACTCCAAAAAACTGCATACATGAGACAGGTTTTTCTAATACAAAATAAAACCCAACTAAAGGTTTAGTCATGCCACAAGTAGCTTGGCCACATTTTATCTTGTTTTGTGCCCAACATATACTAATATCACAGGGTTGAACTAACCGAACAACAAGCAAATGAGACCACATCCAGATACATACCTTCAAACTCGCAATGAAGGGTAGAAAAAGATCCCTCTGTAGTCCACCTTCGTACAGCTTATCTGGAGCACGGTTGGAGGTGGAAACAAGAATCTACACTTGCCACACACCAAAAATGAAAAAAAAAGAAGGAAAAATAGAATTATTTTAATTAGAGAATACATAAAATCACAATGTATAAAAGACTACGATCACAAGAAAGTAAATGGAGGTAAACTACTTACAATACCGTTGTTGAATAGATGTCTAAACAGACGGTTTAATATTAATGCATCAGCTACATCAGTCACCTATGATAGACCGCAAGACAATCAGTACAACAAAAGTACCAGTAATCAGAGATGATTTCTAATCACAGTTGTAAATGCTAGTGCTCTACCATGAATTCATCCAGACACAACAAGATTGCATCATCGGATATCTCTCCTGCAACCACTTCAAGCGGATCTTCTACACCCTTGTGCTTCTGAGAAATTATAAAACATTCATGTTAACCTTAATCTGGAATTTGTATAATACCTAATACCAATGCAACAAATATCCAGAATAAAATGAATTTTTTGTTCAAAGGTGTGCAAAGATCAAATGACTGAAAAAAAAAAAGAGCTACTAATCCTGAAGTATGAAAACCAATTGTACTGTCTCTGCTTGGATTTCATCCATCCAGGAGATGGTGTGCCAAACTACCAAATGTGCTACTGTACTTGATGATGTAATCTACATTTATAATGATGGGAAGACATATACTTTCTAAGTATGTATTTTTTTCTGGTTAAACATTTTAATTATAACACTTTTGCCAAACACAGAGCTTATGTTCCAGTAAGAAAATATTTCTCAGTCCATGACAAATAAAAGTCCATATAATAGAATTGCATTCTTACTCGCAAGCATCTATGGACATCCAACATAAAGTCATGAAAATGAATCCTCTTTTTTCTCCAACTGCATTTTCTGACAAATGAAAATCAAAGTATTAGGAGATAAAAACAGCAATCTATGGTGAGAGAGAAGGTGGACAAGTTGATAATCAAGAACAGAAATAAATAAGATTTTGATCAACGCCAAAATCTGTTAATAATATTACATTTAACATGGCTGTTTCTCAAGAATTATGAATGATAGTGTGGCATATCTATGGAAATCAAACAATAACAGAACAACCAAACATGCATTTCAAACTTACAGCTGATCATAAAACAAGTCCATCAGCATGGTTTTCCCGGTGCCCACCCCTCCATAAAGATAAAGACCTTTGACTGGTGAGCTTGAAGACTGTGGGATGAAACGAGACCACAACCACCTACTCCTGCATACATACAAATGGATGAGCAATTGGTTACTACTTCAACATGGAACAAACTAAAAGTAGGAAAGTACAAAATTCAACACAAAGCTAATGAAATGCTGTATCAGTATAGAATTTAAAATTGGATCACAAGTGGCGGAAAAAAAAAACAAGTTATGAAATATTACCTTCCAGATTTCGCAGAAGCTGTATACCTATCCAATCGGCAGGCATCAGCTGACTGGACAAGTTCATCATAGAGCCTTTGAAGTTCTCTTAAGGTGCCTACCTGCAAAAATTAGTCAGATCGAAAAAGAAAAAGCAACACCAATAGGTAAGACATATTGATTGCCTTATTCAATACAGTTTATTGAGCTGCTATTCAACAGGACCACCCCAAAATTAACACAGGATTTACTAAACAAGACCTGAAGTTTAAATCTTTTAGCCCAAATCAATGGTGAACTTCCCACTAAATAACGTGTCCCGTAACAAACAGTACGTGAAAACATGAAGTTCAATTCCAAGGTTTCCATACACCGTTATTGCGTCATTTAGCATTAGAATGAAACCAAGATTCCCAAACAGTATTCATTTTAATCTTTTCCTCATTTATTTCTACGAAATTGATAAGCATGCACTCGCTCAGTTGTTTGTCATACCTGGCAGGCATCACCATCAACAAGTTCACCAGCGGCAATTCTTCGTTCATACTCAACAAGTGGCCCTGCTCTGTTTACATCTGCCACTAATCCGAAAACCAACAAAAAATTGAGGAAACTATGCTTCTTTATGAACTAATGATGAAAAAAAAGGTATATAAGACAACCCAAAATAGAAGAGTACCTCCATTAGTAACATGAGCAGCATCTACTGACAGAGCTCTTGAGATCACAGAAAACCTGGGTCGTTGAAAGATATCGAATTCGGCATTGTTAGCGTGTTTATAAACAAACCCAGAGTAGGTGTTTGTCAAAAGCTTTTGCCTTCTCACAAAACCACTTGAGTATTGACATGCTTGATGCTGTAAAGCTAATCTACATTGGCTAATTGATCGAGCAATTGCTCTCATTTTCAATCCAGAACTCCGACAGAAATTTCAGTAAGCTTAGATACTCCAAGAGGTAAACCTCACCAAACCCTGAAACAATAGCATCTAACAATTCATATGTGAAGCAGAATAAATTCTTGAGTGTGATAAGAAAATAAATTTGTATAATAATTACACCTGACAATAAGTCAATCAATTTGAAAAGAAATAGAAAACAAAAACGAACAATAATTCATGGGTCGTTTAAAGATGATATTTAAATCCAACAACTAAGAACAGCTGAACTGGAAAAGTCAAATTTATCTATAAACTAAAAAAGGCACCATAACATCTCGTCTTTAATCTGCATGAAGCCCACTTCATACCCGATTGCGATAAAAAGAAAATTTAATCAAAACCCAGATAAACAAAAACAAAAACAAAAACGCACCTGAATGTTAAAAGAAGAAACAGTGCCCAGAATTGATGAGCTTTTCACCAGGAGATGAAAAGTGGAAGTCCTCTGCTTTTAGATGAACGACAACAAAACTATCAAATAACTAAAAAGGCAATTAGATTGTCATGTATTAGTAGAACACGAAAACAGAAGTCCAACAAAATCCGAGGAGAGAGGGAGAGAGAGAGAGAGAGAGAGAGAGAGAGAAAGAAAGTTCCGAGTTCTTTTGAGGTTTTTGGGTTGTTGGCTTTTGGCCTCTGTGCTGGTTTGACTCGGAATACAAACGTAAAAACGTCATTATCATCGTCATCATCCCTAAGTTGTTTTGGTTTGGAAAAAGAAAATATTTTTTTTTGTTCAGATTTGTTTTGGAAATTTTTATTCTGCTACAAAAAGGAGAATATGAGATATTCGATTTTGTTTGTAGAAAAAATTAAAACCAGGATGGGCATGGGGATGTGGAGCCCGCTGAGAAAGCCCATGCTCTCCTGAATCCTGATGACGGACGGTAGCCGGGTCGCCACAATTCTTAGCTATAAAAAAATATGGGGCCCTCTTATCCGTATGGGGGCTTCAATCAGATAGGCATCATAGGATAGATCGTTGTCAAACCTATGATATATGTTGGATTGAAAGAAGTGATTATAGAATATTACAGAAGTACAGTTATTTGATGTATTTTGTACACATATTAATATTTATTAATAAAGATAAAATAAATTTTGTCATCTACTTAATGAACTAGGTTGATTATATCACTATTTTTCTGGTAATTAATGAACTAGGATTTTTGTTGACTATTTTGGTGGCCTTGGTTTTCTGCATCTATACCACTATGTCAATTGGCTTTCTTAAGAAAAGGAAAGAAACAGCCAATGTGTGAGAGAGATAGAGAGAGAGAGAGAGAGAGAGAGAGAGATATCAAATTGATAAGCCTCAATACGAACTGCAAAATGAGCTTGTAAATGGGAAATGCCTCTCACGTACTTTTTATAAAAGATAATAGTAAATGTAAAAGCTAAAGTAGATAATATAATAATATTTTGTGAGGCAAATTAAGAGTGGATATTTGAACTGGTGAACCGAAAAAAAAAAAAAAAAAACAAAAAAAAATAGTGTGACCAAAAAAATCAACCTAGGCTCAAAAGCCGAACCAAACTTCTATGGATAAGTTTCTGTCCCAATTCTTGTGTTATAAAAATGGTCTAAATCGAATGAGATCAGTTATATTAAGTTTATTGATATCCCTTTTTTTTTCTTTTTTTTTAAATACATATGATAGTCTAAAACTATAAGGGGAGGAGGGTTTCTCACATACATTACAATGGAGCTATGATGGTTCAAACCTGATATCACTAGTCTACAAGTCAAGGCCCTAGACCACGTTGGCATCCAAAATTATTAATAAGCCTAATTAATAATCAAATCATATTAGTAATTCTAAGTAATATTAAGATATTTAAGCCCAATTAATACACAAATGTGTCTTAGTTCCAATTTATACCGAACTAAATAATATATTTAGCCTAGTTGGCTAGAGGAATGTGCTTCTCACTCTGCACCTGAGTTCGAATCTCCTTCTCGTAGTTTAGATTAGTTTAAAGTAGATTATTGCTTGTGTAAAAATAAAATAAAAATAAAAAAAGGATTCTTACATCTAGGTCCAAAATTATTAGTTGTCGTTGGGTTTAGTCCACATGTTTCGGGTTTTAGATGACATTTATTACTTTTTTTGTAGTGTCGATTTTACCCTTTGAGGTAAATAAGGAAAACATATTGAAAATCTAAATTTAATGCATTATTTCTTTGTAATTGAATTTCATAATTTAGATTTTGAATTTCATAATTTAAATTTTGAATTCTTTCCTTGATAATATTTACCTAATATATGGATAAAATACAATTTAATCAATGAAAAGTATCCCACATATTATACCAATCGATTAGACAAGCACCCACGTGAAATTATGTCCTTGACATACAAGTAAATAATGTTATTATTAGCAACGAAAAACTTGTAGTGATAAATAGTGTTACCTATAAGTTATGAACATAAATTAGAAGACTACCTATAAGTTAGGAACATAATTTAGAAGACTACCTATAAGTCATATACAAAAAATAGACATACAAAATTGTATGTTACATATAAAAAAAAGTACATAAAATACTATTACACATTGTCAAAAATAAGAAAAAACACATATATATACCTATGAAATAGGCAATAGGACAACATACCTACACCATAGAATAATATATCTACAAGAGTATATAATATACCATAGGATGAACAAAAAAAAATTGTTACCTAAACTCATGTACATAAACTAAAACACCTACTATACATCAAGTCGGGAGCATAGAAAAAACATACATATGTTACTTTACCTACACAATAAGGTAAACTTAGGTACCTACAAAATGCCATAAGCATATAAATAAAAAATGATTAAAAAAGAAAAATGATATAAAAAAAAAAAAACCAAAAAAGTATTAGTACAACCTAAATTAACCCATATAATAGGTATAATATGGAATGCACCAATTCTCTACCTAGGTACCTAGAAGAAGAAGATAGATACATTAACATAGCAAAAAATAGATGAAGAAAAAAGAAGAAGAAGAATATGTATATTAACATAGCAAAAAATAGATGAAGAAAAGATGAAGATGGAGAACAAAGAAGAAGGAAGAAGAACAAGAAAGAATAAAATGGAGACAAAAAGTAAGACAGAAAAACGTGCAATGGTTATGAGATTTATTAACCTATGTATATCCCTATATTAAAATTATAATAAAATCTCGTCATTATTGTATTTTAAATTAATTTCTACACAATTTATACTTCAGGGCCATAATAGGAATAACTAGATAATTTTAAAAAATAAATAAATAATAGATTTGTGTTAGAAAATTCAAAAAATAAATGTAATTCTATTTGGCAGAAAAGTCAAAGGACTTATATCAATTGAAGCAAATGCAAGGATTAAACCCAACTTATATTCTCAATTTTGGACTTATCCCAAATTTTCTATAAAAAGAAACATCTTTACCCCAACTTCTTTTTCTTTTCGGTGAACCATATCTGTTCTTGTTGCGCTTCAATCTTTCTCTCTTTTCCACCTATTTCTTTCCATTTCTCTTCCTCTTTATCTCTTCATTTATTTCTCTATTCTTTTATCTCCTCAACCTTTTCCTCTCTTCTTCGTATTTTTCTCTTCTTCTTGCTTCTCTCTTCTTCACAGATTCATACTTTTATCTTTCCAAATCGAAATTACCGTGTAGACGTCATGTATTTTATATTACTCCTCCATGTTTTCCTCCTTGTTTACAATGACATGCACACGATAGTAATGTGCGGAAATTTAGATGAGAGAATAACTGCTGCTTTAAATATGCTCTAATATATAAAGGATATTGGCTTTGAAGTTGGATTAATTACTAGGGTTTATGAGAGTTGGACTGACTAAAGGATGATATATTTAAAAAAATATATATAATAAATTAATAAAAGGAAAATTAGGTTTTAGCCAAAAAAAAATTTTCACTTTTGGAAAAAGCCAAAGCTTTTTCAAAAAAGACAGAAAAACCTTTCAACTTTCAAATCAAAGACATACAAATGTAAAGGATTCCTTAGGAAATCCAAAAATAAATAAGGGCAATTTTGTCCATTTTGGCTTCTTTTACCAAATTTCTCTCTCCTTTGTGTATTAAAACCAATCCAAACCAGTCCAGTTCGGTATTCAAACCTAAGTTGAACCCGTGCTTAGCCATGAAAATTCAGGTTACTAAAATTAACCTACTTTTTTTCCGAAGTCGCAGGAATAACGACGGGTATTTACCATCGTACTTGCTCTTAATTAAGTAAATTTGTAAAGGGTCCCATCAAGGTGGGCGCCACTTCTCTCAACCCGCAGCCACCAACGGCCTTTCTCTCTTTCTTTCGCTCCGACCTCTCTCCCTCAGTCTCTTCCTCCAGGCCCCTCTCCTCGATTCCCTCTTCTCTATTTCTTCCCCCGCCATTCACGCGTCGCCTTTTCAGTCTGTCTTTCAATCTCTCTCCTCTTACAAAATCTCAGGCTTTTTGTTAGTCACTCTCCTCTTCTGCTCTCTGAAGTGTTTCGAAGAATCTACCTTTTCAGGTAATCTATCTCTTTTGTATCTACGTTCACCTTTTGAAACAGCAGATAGTTCTCGAATTTAATTTTACCATCTTCTTTTTTTTTGGGGTTTTTAGTACTGGTATGTAAATCCCGCAGAAGAAAGAAAGTTATGCATTCTTTTCCTCATGTTAATGCATTTTATTACTGGTATTTTCAATTGCTTTGTAGTTTCATTTTATTTCTGACTGTACAAGTATTAATCGGTGATGGTTTTCTCTATTAGTAGTTCTCAACTTTTCTTTTTAATTTTCTGGTTGAACCCTTGTTAAGTTTATTCTAGGTGTTCAATATTGCTGGTTCGTCTGGTTTTCTAGTTTAATTCCATATGGTGACGTTCTTGCTCTGTGCTTCCATGTTTGATATTCTTCTGGGTTCAAGAAATTTGATCAATTTCTTGTTGCTCTATATTTTTTTTTCCAGAAACTCTCTGTGCTTTCCATGTTTGATACTGGAGGCATGTCATGCTGGTGTACAGGGTTGGATTTTGAAGCTCTTTCAATTGATCATTAAGTTCAGTTAGTTGAGTGATTATAAAAAATCTCATGAATATATAGATTTTGTGATAGTTGTTTTGTTTGGGGAACTTATTGATTGTACTTAAATGTCTTCCCCATTGTCTCTGTTTTGCTGGGTCGTATGGCTCTTGGTTCCGTTCTAGGACAGTAAGAAAATAGCATCGTATGATGAGATACAAAATTTCATCGTGACACAATTTATTCTGAGTAAGATCCTGATCTTATGATAGACTAAGTATCATCTAGCAGCTTGTATGATAGATCTATATAATTTTTTATTCTTTGAAATTTCAGCTGTCTCATATCCATGCTTTTCACAGATTGGTTCATTTTTGTTTCTACGTTTGTTACTTTATTGATTTGTTTTCTCCAGGGAAAATGGTATCTGGGTTAATAAATGCAAATCCAGTCGTCTACGAAAAGAAAGAGCGTCGGGTTCGTAGTGTCCCAAGTGCTGCTGCAGATGAATATGCTGTTGAACCCATTGACCAACAAGAATTTTTGATATCCTTTCTGTATAGTTGCACGCATGCATGTAACTGTATATGTACATGCAGAATCTAGTTATGTTCTGATGCATTTTATGAATGAATATTAAGCTTTCTCATCAGCTTAACCTATGACTTAGGCTTGAAAGTAGTTTTGTATTTTGACTTGTATGCCTAGACGAATTTAGTCTTTCTTAACAATTCTTAAATCATATCAGAGATATAAAAGACCCGGAACACCCTTACTCTTTGGAAGAGCTCAAAGTAATTACAGAAGATGCAATTGACGTAGATGATAGTCGTGGCTCTGTCAGGTAGAAAAAAAATCGTATGCTCATTTTGAACAGTTTTTTTCCTAATTAATGTTTCGTTTTAAACCCTGTTGAATAAATGCTAATTGTTTTCTTCAGAGTCACATTTACTCCTACTGTGGAACATTGTAGTATGGCAACAGTTATTGGTCTTTGCTTACGTGTTAAACTCTTGAGGAGCCTGCCTTCTCGTTACAAGGTATGACCCTTATCTTCTTGTGATTGACTTTGTTTTACAATATTCTTGATGTGCCGTTTAATATAGGTGAAACTGGGAGTGCATATAAGGACTACGTCAAATATTTTTATTTGAATTCTGACCGTACTGTGTTACTGTTCTTTAAGCTGTTGAGTTGAGAGAAGAAGGTAGCTGTCAGTTGACTTTATGAGACTTGGGGTAAAACTATAGAGGTTTGTTTGGAGAGCTATATTATTATGCGCTATGTGATTAGTATGGGGGGAGTAATATTCCAGATCATTTTTGGACACTTAATGCCTGAGTTGGGATTGGTCTTTTATTTTCCAGCACTTTCCTTTGCTTGATATTTTGCATTTCTTTTCTACCGTGGATTTCCAATATTTTCATCTCAAGCATGTGTTTCTCTTTATACGTTTTCTGCACTACAGCTGTGCTTTCAACAAACTGAACTGAACTATCAAAGAAAATGACATTTGGAGTTGTCTTAATCTTAAAGGGAAACACTAAAATGCATTGGCGGAAAGTTTTGCCACAAGATTATTGTATGACTTGGTAAGAAATCAACTGTTTGAACATATGTGTAAAAGAGTTATGCACCATTTCTTAACTTGTGTGAATTAATTAGTGAGGAAGAAGGGAAAACGTTGCTCCTGATGTGCTGCTCTACAATAGGATAATATATTGACAAACCTTTTTTGTGTTGTTATTTTGTTTATTTTCTTTTTTGATGCTTGACTGGTTAACTGACCTTTTAGGTACTATAGCGCAAATAAATAAAATTGGTAGCAAAAATATCGGAGATATAGACTCTGGATATGGTGAATTGACCTCAAGGCCAGTATAGTATCTCTAATTAATGCCTAGAAGTTGGCAGAACTGCATAGGTTCTCAAATTTTGTTGAAAGTCATTAACAATTCCATTGCATCTTGCTTTTTGAGGGTGTTTTTGTGTCCAGTCATCTTATTTACTGTTTTGATAAAATGTTAAAGACATTCGGAAGTTTGTGAAGATCTTTTAAAAACATTATTCGTATAGGTGTTTTCTAGGGAAAATGAGCCTTTAAGGGCCTCTTGGAGCTAGCTCTGTTAAAAAAGCATTAGTGTTAGAAGTGGTAATTAGTTGCTGTAATGGCTGTATCTTCTGATTTGTCCACTCTCGACATACAAGTAGTAGGTGTGCTTTTTGTGATGTATCATGAGATTATTGAAAATGGACACCAAAGGTTACTCTGGGTATGTGCACCTCTAAGAATATATGCTTATCAGACATGAAGGCACACAAACGCACACTCAAGATATTTTTTACAACCACTTGATATCGAAAGTGAATTATGACAAAAAACAAGTAGTTAATTAAGCCTCCTTCAACTTTCGTGTATTGTGAACTAGTCCATCATTTTCTCAGACTCTTACGATGCCATTCAGAGAGGATTCTTTTACAAACCTTTTGTTCCAAATATTGGAATAGCTCTATCATCTCAAGTTGTCAGTCAGTATTGTCTGCTACCTGTGATTCATGACCATTTATTGACTTCATGTTAGCCCTCTCTTGATGTTTTCCGTTAGAAGGGTCATTGGCCCCCCTCTCCCAGTATTTTTTTTGGTTTCTTCTCTCTGGTGCATGTAATTGATTTTTAAATTCTTTATTATTTTTTGGTGGCATTTTAAAGTCTCAGCCTTTCAAAAGAAAATCCAGAGATTCTGTTTTCTGGAAACATAATGCTTATTTTCTAACCTTTTTTTTCCTGTGGTCAGGTGGATATTAGGGTGGCACCCGGATCTCATGCAACTGAAGCTGCTGGTCTCTCTCTCTCTCTCTCTCTCCTCTCTCTCTCTCTCTCTCGTACACTAACGTTGTTGATGTTTTGAAGCATTGGTATTCCTAGTAAAAAATTCATAAATCTTAGTGTAACCTTCATGCTTTTAATTTCTACCCTGTGTGCAGTTAATAAGCAACTGAATGATAAAGAACGGGTGGCAGCGGCATTGGAAAACCCAGGCCTTGTGGATATGGTTGATGAATGCCTTTCTCCTTCATATGAGTGAATGAGTCGCGTCACGCTTGTATATGATGGAGTTAGGTTTGTAATCTCGATGAGCAACATCTGGAATGACCGGCTGGTCCAGTCATCAGTATACTATCTTTCTCCCATGTGATTCATGCATCTTGTGGCCGCTTCTGTTTTTATAATTTGAGTGGCCAGTTAAATGGGATTATTGGATTAAAAGAAATTATGTCCATTGTTTAGATTTGAGCATTGTTTTCCTGTCCAATGAAGTTGTACTGTATTACCACAGCATGGCATTAGTTTTTGTGAATTTACTTTCTTTGCTTTTACCTTTATGCAAATTGACAGTTGAGGACATTATTTTACTCACCAGGTGACCTATTGCTATAGCCAAAACAATTTCATTTGTTTGGTTTATGTTTTACACTGCAATGGTGACGTGTTTGGTGCACAAGGACTGCACACTTACCAGCTGATTAATTTAATATTTGGAAGTAAGGTTCTAAACCCCTGTATAAGCAAAAACACAGAAAATTGGTGTGTTTTGTTATTAGCTACTGAACATCCCTGTGTGTTCGGTGACCAGTTGGTGATCAATAGAGCATTTAATTTAGACCGATTGTTTAACACAAATTTTTACTTTCGTCCTCGTAGTTTCATTCTGTTTGTACCATTTGTCTATTCCGTCATCTGAGTCAATTGCTTCCGGTTGTAGAAAATATAGGTTTGTAATGGCAAACTCAAGATGTTACAGCTCAATTTTGATTAGTAAGAACTATGTTTCAACACGCAAAACTCCCACTGTTGTACTGTGATTGTTTGCTGTCCGATCTAAATTATGTTGGTTTGAATCGAGAAATCTTCATTCCAATCTTGTAATTCATTATCTGCTTTACTTTCATTTCACTTATATTTCCTGTTTATTTTACTTTATATTTGTTCTGGCTTGCTTTGGTTTTTACTATTTGTACTAGGGAAATATTGAAGTCCTCATTTTGCTCGAGGCATGGAAAGGAACTTATATTTGGTCAGTTCCCCACCCAATTCACAGTTGTTTGAGGTTTTTACTTCCAATAGTGACACGCTTGCAATCGCATAAATCTCAATAGCCAATCTCTAAATGGCCGGCAGATTTCGGGTAACAGTATCAAACTTTGTAATGGCTTGAAAAAATGGGTTTCCCAGATAACGAATAATTAAACTTCAATTTGATGGTGTCGGCCGGAGATTAAGGGCTTTGTGTTTTTCTAAGCGAGTTGGTTCGTCATTATTTGCTTCATTTCCTCATGTTGTCTTCATTCGAATTCACCATGGCAGTTTCTTCTGTAATTCATTTGAATTTGGGTGCGCGAGTATACAGAACTGGAATGGATCCAAGTAAACAAAATACTGGAAAAATTAAGCACAAACTAACGATGAATTGCTTACAGTACGTCAGTACATTCGAGAACTGTGACGCATATTTGACAAGCACAAATGTGAGAATACAAATATGAAACAACGCAAGGGTATCACTTTTTCTTTCCTGCTTTTCCCTCCTTTCTTCTTATAATTTCATCCGCATATTTCACACCCTTGCCTTTGTATGGTTCTGGGGGTCTCCATTTCCTGATCGACGCAGCAAACTGGCCAATAGCGCTCTTGTCATATCCACTGACAACGACTCTGGTATTCTCTTCCACCTTCACCTGTATGCCATCAGGAATATCCATCCTAACTGGATGGGAAAACCCAAGACTTAATACCAAGATCCTCCCTTCTAGGGTTGCTCGATAACCGACGCCAACTAATTGCAGCCTCTTCTCAAATCCTTTTGACACTCCCACCACCATATTGTCCGTCAGTGTCCTAAGAAAAAGTATTCAAATAGGAACATAAGGGCCAGTTGAAAGAGGCTCAACAGCTTTTCGTAAATCTCAACCACCATGGTGTCTGTAACTATCCTAAGGGTCAGCCGGATTCTGTAAATCTCAAGTGAGACTTGTACATGTTCCTCTTACATGGCCAAACCACCAGCATTCATGTTGTACAGAAAATAAAAAATAAAAAATATTTTGGGAATAAAAGCATCATAACAACATGGCACATGAGAGAGAGAGAGAGAGAGGAGAGAGAGGAGAGAGAGAGAGAGAGAGAGAGAGAGGTTTCTTGATCATACTAATGCCTGCTTTAGATGCAAATTCAATGAAAACTTTCTCTTCTATTTTTTCTTTGTTTTTCACAGAAAAGAAAGAAAGCAAAATAACCACTCGCCCCTTGGTCAAGTACTCATTCTACCTATGGCATGTGAAAGCAGACATCCAATCACAATACAGAATATCATAATAACCATTAACCACAAACCCTTTTCAATTCCTGATCTCATTAAACTTATTCTTTTATAAGATCCATTATCATGATACTTGGAGCTCTAAGACATCACCAGAAAACATAATTGAAAGAACAAACCATGAAGAATAACGAAGACTGATTTTTGTTCAAAGTGTATGGCTGAAGGATGGAAGGAACTTACCTGAAAAGGCCATGCATTTGATTGGCCCTTCTAGTCTCTAATGCCTTTCTGACCCTTAGAAACCCAGAATCCTCCTTTTGAACCAGCACTTCTCGTGGGTAAGTCATCGAAAGTTGCCCCAATGGTCCCTTTACTTCCAAAGCCTGACCTTCCAATTTGATTGACACATTAGATGGCACTTCAATAGGTTGCTTTCCAATTCGGGATTCCTTACATTCTATAGTCTTTTTCAAAAACCCAACATGAGTTACAGAAACACTACAAACAGAGAATCCATTTCTCTCGCCCAAAAAGGCAGACCGCAAATTGCTGAAACATGATAGGAAAAGAGATCTTCACTAAATCAGAAATATTCCACTCCAATTGGTGAACTTACCATTAAATCAGAAAATGCTGAAAGTCAGGCAAACAAATTCCAATACTTGCTACTGAAAGTAATGAAAACTTTCAAAATATAAGAACACAATCTAAACACTAATTTCTCTAACTCTGTATTTGCATTGGTTATTTGTTTCTTATCTTTTCGTCAATTTTCCTTTCTTTTTCTCAACTTGTGTTTTCTTTATTAATATGCATTTACATTTGAGAATAAGGTTTTAGCTGGCTATGTCCCTCTAGCCCCTAAATGTGTGTTTTTTGCTAAGAAAAGAATAATACTTAATAAACAAAATTAACTGGAAATGGTTTAGCCAACCCTAAAACCAAATCCTACTATGCCCCTCCTCACACAAAACCCATCATGATGCCATTACAAGCTGCTTGAAAAAGGCTTCAAATGGTAAAAAAAAATTCTAACTTTGCAAATTATTACCACACATTGCAACCAATATGCCATAACAATAAAAGGGTTCAATGCCATAAGCCCCAAAAAGAGAACAACTGAAACAATGCTTGAATTATTGAAGAGAAAAGTACAAGCAAACATGAAATTCCCAGTAGGGTTTGAAACTAACCTGGTTTGCAAAGATGAGGTAATTGAGGAAGCCATTCTTAAGAGCTTGATAGCATCAGCCTGAGAGAAAGAGAGAGAGAGAGGGAGAGAGATAGGGATAGAACCTGAGAGCAGAGAGGAGCTATGCAGCGTGAGAATGAGGAGAGGAGGGGTTAAAGATTAGACGATTATGTGGTACAGTGGCTACACCGGTGCAGTCACTTTATCAACGGCTGGATTTCAATATTTCAATCCTGTGGCTGAAAAAGAATGAATTGGTAACTGGTTCAATTCTCCTGTGGCCATTTTCTCTTTACCCTCCATATTCCCTCCTTATTCTTCTGACAGCTGTCCACTCACTAAATAAAATTTTTAAAAAACAAGAACCCGCAGTCTCCAACAGCCGACCATCACAACTACTCTACGGTCTCCACCAGACGTCCTCGCTCTGGTAGTCTTCCTCAAATATCAGCTTAACTTCTTATCAATTGTCCATCCCTCTCAGCCGAACTCAGGTAGTTCTCTCTCTCTCTCTCTCTCTCTCTCTCTCTCTACTGGACCATCGTGGGTTCCATTTTTTGCGGATTGATATGTTGGTTTTTTATTAAATTTTTTTTTCTGTATTTTGATGGCATAACTTGTTCGAAACATACTTCTTTGTTGTTTGGGATATTCGACTATATGTTGGGGATTTTTTTGTTGTTGCTCTTTTATGTGGGTTTCTACCAATTTTTATGGCTTGAATCACCTCTGTGTTGAATTTTGAGTTTTTTGTTTATGGCAATTCAATTAGTGCTTTATTTATTTATTTAAATTTTCTGAGTTTTTTAATCTTGAATCTGAGTTTGTATGTTTGGTTTTCAATGTTCCTGTAATCTTGAATGTGGGTTTCAATTCTTGAATCTGGATATTTGCCATCGTCTATTGTGATTTTTGAGTCCTCTCATGGTCTGCTTTTTCTTAAATTTAATTGGGATATCCCGTGAAAAATTCCTCAAGTACAAGAGAAAATAGTTGGGAGTAGTGAAATGTTCATATTTGTCTTAAATTTTTTTGTTTGTTCCATTTGTAACTTTGAATGATTGAAAAAGGGAAAAATTAGATAATCTTGATTTTCTTAAGTCTGTTTATCGTATAGGTTGAATTTTTAGATATTAAGTAATTTGCAATGTAGTAAATGAGAAGGCATCAGTATCCTGTATAATTGTATGAATAATCAGGAAAAAAAAAATTCTAATTGTATTGTTTGGTTTATCACGGTGGATAAGAATTAAGTAAGCTAGATGACAAATGTGCATTAGCTTTTACCAAACCTACATCAAAACACTACGAAAGTCAATATATGTACAAACTCCAAGCACATTGCTTTCTAATTTTCGGCAAGTCTTTTCAACTCTCAGTTATACACGAATGAAAAGATGGTGAATATAGGGGGCCTCATGCAAAAGTGTATGTTTTCCTCAAATGCACTTGATATTAAATATTGCTTGGACCATGTGGTGACCTTACTGATTCTTTGTGATATTAGTTGTGATTGTAGTTTTCTTTCTAAAGAATATATTGTTGGGTTCTTTAGTAGGTTAGAGGAAGAAGGAATTGCTTAATTTTGCTTCCCCTGTTGAATTCCATTAGTTTGAGTAAATATTAAATTGGGTTTTTTGTTTTGAATTTGGAAAAACAGATCTGTTCATGTTTTATATGTACCCATGTCATTTTAATTACAGCTTTCTATGTAATACATATTATATAGATACATGTGTATATTGCGTATATTTAAATATACGTCGAAGTAGGATTAAATTGGGTTTGGAGTTGAAATTGTTGATTTTTGAAAATTATTTAAGTTGCTCTTTGCCAATTGTGGTTCTTTCTGTTAACAGTTGTTTTGATTGATTTATGATGAAGATGATTATTTAATTTTGGTAATTAGGTTAGTTGTGTTGAGGATTTTTGAGAAATTGGGAATTTCCGTGTACTTGCAGCTCTGGTGATTTTTGTTGTATTTCTTCTGATGACATGGAGCTCGTATTTGCTTTGTTTCCATTTTTATTGGGTTTCTGGGGCAAGTCCTGGGCCCTACTTTCAAAATGGATTACATATTAACCTGCTCACTCAACCTGTTAAGGGTCAAATTCGTCCATTACATAACTTTATCTGCTTTCCTCTTCTTCTTCTTAACTAGGAGGATTCTCAATTTTGATACGGTTACATTCTTTCTTACAGAGAGTAGATTAGAGAGAGATGGCAAATCAAGGTGCAAAGAAGCGTAAGGAAGAGAACGCCCGGCACATGGCGAATCTCCGTCGCCTGATTGTGGCCTGTAATGTATGATTAGTGCTCCGTCGCTGAGTGTATTTGGTAATCATAATTTCTATTTCAAAACCCATTGAGTATAGTGATGTTGATGTTATGTTAATGTATGTAGGTTATTTATGTGTTGCTAAGGATGCTCATTTTCCATTCTACTTTCACCTGGAAAAATTGGGTTGCTTTGCTTCTGACATCCCTGGCTTATTACATCCCCTATAAACAACTTGCCCAGATGGCAACTCCTTCTTATGGTGATGATGGGGAACTTCTAGATGGTGGCTTTGATATGACCACTGGTGGAGTGTGTGGGTATGTCTTTGTTTTCAGTGATTTTTCTTATTATTTGCAGGACCTTCATTTCTTGTTCATTTCCTTTCAGACAATGCTTTAGATAGGATAATACCAAGGGTTTGAATTTTGGGTGCTTATCGAATTATAGGCATACCATTGTAACTATTTTTGACCCATGTGGTATGTGCTCTATTGGGGTCCTTAATTAAGTATGGTACTCAATTATGTAATTTATGTTCATTTGAAGTACTAAAAATGAAAAATCTATTTACATTCAACATTAAGAGCTGTTAGACTTTATTTAGAAGTTATAGGATTTGCAGTGTGGCAACAGTTGGAGTACAGTGTGTTTCTCTTCTTTGGGAACACAGCAACAAATGAATAAGTTAAACCATACAATTTTATATTTAAACAACCGACTCTGTTCTATGCTACTTATTGACATCTAGCATCCCTGGCACTTTTGAATGCTGTAGAAATGTAGGATGTATTCTTGTGGTATTAATACAAACACACATGCATACACGTGCACGTGAGCATGCTTGCCTATGCACAAACACATTTGATTTATGGTAAAATCTGGACTTTTGGTTGGTCATGTCTTGCAGGTATATGCATGATGTAATTTACATCACAAGCTTCGTGCAAGTCATGTCCATAATCTCTGGAAAATTTTGGTACACCTATCTGCTGGTAAGATGTGATTAATGTTTTTACTTGTTGTCATGCATTCATACATGCCTGCAATAGAACCTTGCTTGTATATTTTCCAAATAGGTGGGCATTCATCACCTATTAAGGGAGGCTACCCCCAGGTGACCTAGAATCTTCTTTGTAAAAGGGCCATGAATAAGGAAGAGTAGTCGCTATATTACCTTTGACTTAGAAGGAAAAATTGCTTTGGTTTAATTGGACTTGTCTCCTATGCAGCACTGTCACTTGGTCCTTGACAGGTTAAAATGACACTGGTATTTTTTTACTGTATTTTTATCATTTGTCGGTAGGGGCAGTAGGCTGTTATATGAGTAACACAAAAGTTTGTCTTTGGCAACTGTATTGTTGTAGGAAATTCATCTGATGGGGTTTAGAAGGTGTCACTAAAAGATTCTCATAATTTGACTACTCGATTTATGTATAATAACATTTAAGGATTAGAGATACCAGACAAATATGGCTATAAGATAAGGTCTTTTTTTTCTTTTTCTTTTTTCCTTGGAAAATTTTCAAATAACTTCTGTAAGAGGACAGAAATAGGTGGTTTTACACTTTCCTTTGTTGGTTTCCAGATCCCAGGTTTTGGAGTATACAAATCATGGGGTTTCATTAAAGGATTTATGTCGCAAGGCTCAGAGGTACTCTCTCTTGCTTCTGTATTTGCATGACAGAATATTATATTTGAAATTGTGTGTAATTTGGTATCATTTATGTGTGAATTAGGGAGGTGTCGAGGATGAAAAGACTCGGAAGAAGAGGGAAAAAATGGAGAAGAAGGCTTCAAGAGGCCAGTTTGTCAAGACAAGAACTAGATAATCTACTTTCAGAATGAGTTGCCAGCTTTTGCTCTAAACCAGTTTTCTTGATGCTGAGTTGTAGTACCTTGGCTGAGTACATGAACTGTATAATTCCAACTTGGATAGCCAAGAAATGTGTCTTGGATGCCCATGCTCTGCTTGTTTCTTACTCTATGTATTCGAAATCGGATTTGTTTTAGCCAATGGATAGAGATGCAGCTTCACATTTGGGCAAGACTGCTACAAATCTATAGGTGAAGAATGGGTTTTAATTGTAACTCCTGATCTTTTCGATTTTCGATACTTCTTACTAATGAAACTTACGATTACTCAACATAAATGAAAGATTTCTCGAAGATCGATTGATATGAAGTTAAAATTTGTACGATACACACGCATACATCATAGAAAGAGAATGCATGCCCTATAAATAATTCATCCCCTGGTTCGCAGGTTGAGGCTGAAGGCGAAAAAATAAATTATTGGCATTTGGACATGAGATACAGTAGCACTTTGCATTCGAAAAAGAAGATACAAGTAGAAAAATGTTCCAAGCTTTCATAGACTATGTTGTAATTCATACCCATGATCTGAAGCGTTTCATATGTTCGTAGGTTATCACAAAATAAGATTCGAAACAACAATGGATTGAGGAGGATAAAAGTTTCAAATTTTGTCGTAACCCAAGAGAACAGTGAATTTTTGGCCTAATGCAAAAGGACTAAAAAAAATTACAAATGATACAAGCGATATTGGGTGAAGAATGATGGAGGCGAAATTGGGGGAAAATTTGAACGCATAACTTCCGGTGCAATAGTAGACTACCAAAAGATTAACTTATTGATTATTTTCAACTTCAGAAATAATATAAGACTTACAACCGTCAGCACATAAGGAATTATAAGAAGAAACCAAGGGACAAATAAAACTCAAACAACAAGAACCTTAATACAAAAGTGCATATTCTCCATCCCTTGGCTTCTGAGGAAAAATAAATGAACGAATTAGTACATAAGTGAAAGCAGCCACCAGTGCTAGCAAGATAAACAAGCTAATAATCTCTAGTGCATCTTTCAGCATAGAAAATCCTTCTCGAGGATTTTCTTGAATGTTAATCACGTCGTATATTGGATATCTCAGTATTTGGAAAGCCGGGTCGAAGAAGTCTTCAACCCCATGAATAATCAGTCGTCCATTATTGTAAAGATCCCATTCAGTGACTTTTACTAGGTTAAGAGAAGCGTATCTGCCGGTGCCAGGTGCGGAAGTAACAACGAGAGGATGACCAGGCAGAAGAGTGTCAACCATGGAACCATGATGAAAAGTTGCCTCCATGGTATCTTTGTCGATCTTGAATGGCACAACATGGTACTTGAGGAGTGTCAATGGAGGCCGAGGATACTTGGAGTTCAAGAAAGCTTGGTCTTGAGGGCAAAAGAGGGTAAGAGTGGTGTTGTGGTTTATGAAATGGGTTGGCGTCAAAGCCTCAAGAACGGCTTCTAGGGTTAGTGACATGGCGTGATACCCTTTGTCAGAGAGCACGCTTGATACCAAATCAACGCTGATTCCTCCTGATGGTTTGGGTAGGTTTGGTTGTTCGTAGGGTCGGGCGGCTCGAATGGTTATGAAGAGAGTTGAAGAGAGAAGTAGAAGAAGATAACAGAATGCAAAGTTGGAAGCCATTGCGTTGCGTGCAACACAAGAGATAAGTGTTGTGAGGGATTTGTTGGTGAAACAAAACCTGACGAGGGTGAAGCATATATATATATAGGGGCGGATCCGTGGCACCATATTTTTGACATAAATTTTGACACAATTTTTGGGCCATTAGATTACTCAACTTTTAATGGCTGAGATTAAACCTGACATGGCAAAACAATATTTTTTTTCCTTTAGTTAATATTTATACATTGGGATTAAAATTCTGATAATATATTAATTAAAAATTCATTCTCTCTCATCTCATTAATTATCTTTAATTTTCCTTCTCTCTCTTTCTTCTAAAGAGAATTGATAATAAAGGCACTCTACCAATTTTGCTTTGCCTAGATTTGAACAGTCTAGGTTAAGCATATTTCTTCCATTAACATATTCAACCAAAGAATATGCTTTTTTCTGCTTCTGTTTTGCTTGTCCACGTAATTGGTAACTGCTAAGGTTTGTTCTTTTTCTTTTCTTGACAGTTGAGGATTCAAATGGCGCAATTGATCAAGAAGAGATGAAAAAATATTTTTATAAACTGGAAGTCTCTTTTACAGATGAGGAAATCAGTGATCTCTTTGAGGCATGTGATATTAATGAGGACATGGGTATCAAGTTTAATGAGTTCATTGTACTTATTTGCCTAGTCTATCTTCTCAAGGATGACAGTCATGACGTTCACACTATCCGAAACACAAAACTTTTTTATTCTACATATTCTTTTTTAGCTACCATTTGTTGCTCTTTAACAATTCATAAATAGAGTAATATCAGCATGAATGGATCAAAGCTTAACACTCTCACCAGAGAGAGAGAGAGAGAGAGAGGAAGCAGAGTCAGAGGAGAAGGTGTCAAAAATATGGTGCCACGGATCCGCCCCCATATATATATATATATATATATATATATATATATATACACACACACATACATACTAATAAGGCGGTCTTCCAAATTCTATCCTGGTTTAATCAAAATCGTAAAAGGATTTCATTTTCTTTCGGAAAACGAAATACATTCGTTTATCAAAATGTTAAGTCCTAAACGACATACAATTCTACAACCTCATTTTGGTACTTGTCTTTGGTATTAAATATTATTTATTTTCCAAAAGAAACCTAAATTTACAACCTAATCTCCCACACAACTTTAGTGGTTTGGAGCAATTGCTCCCTCGGATAAGGTCCTGGGTTCAAGTCTTAATATCCATGTAGTGTGTGTGAGTTTAGTAACTTGCCCTTGAAATGCCAATTTCGGAAGTTCTGGACCAACGCATCTCCCCACCCACGAAACAAGAAGCAGGGTAGGTGGTCTCTCTGGTGAAGATTGCATTTGCATCCTTGAATCCCAGTTTGCAGTGTCGTCCAACAATGAAGAAAGTTTCTCAGCTCCTGTCATCAACTCATAGGTTGCCTTTGTCAAAGCCATTACATATGACAACATGTGGTGAATTGCTTGCTCTTGGTGGTTTCACTGCCTGATCAGGACATGTGCTGCTTTTCATTGGAGTCCGCCTTATTCTAATTCTTCTTAGATGTTTGGATTATTGTAATCTATTTCATGCCCACTTCTGTCTTTTGGGTTATTAGTATTTAGAAATATTTTTCGTAATGTATGTATGTATCAATTTGCCACCTAAAAGATTATGTATATTTTTCGTGCTATTAGCCCAACCCTATCAAGCATATTCCGTTAAAACTTCACTCCTAGTGCTCTTTTTTTTAATTTATCTATATATATAAAGCAAAAGGCAGAGAATGGTGAAACATTCAAAATACCATAAAATGTCCATGGTTAATCCAAATATTAAGAATTAAAGTTATTAATTAAATGAGGATAATATGGTAAATTCACACTTTTTCATATTAAAAAAATTAAAATTAAAAGAAAAATCAGATAATGAATCCTATTTTTATGGAACACAAATACCCTTTTTTTTTTTAAATAAATAAAAAATAAAAAAAAAAAAAAAAAAAAAAAAGTCTCTCGCATGCGCGGAAGCGCGTGCAGAGAGGCTAGTATATATAAAGCAAAAGACAGAGAATTGTGAAATATACCAAAAAATGCCATTGGTTAATTCAAACATTAAGAATTGAAATTATTAATTAAATGAGAATAATATGGTAAATTCACATTTTTTATATTAAAAAAATTGAAAATAAAAATAAAATATGATAAGAAGTCCTACTTTTATGGAACATAACTACCCATGTTATCTTTTCTTAATACTAAAAATAAAATAAAAATAAAAAATAAAACCAATTGGAACATGCGTGAGCGTGTGCCAATGGGCTAGTGTACAAAATAGTGATTCCTCAACAAAAAATATATACATATAGTGAACGTACACTCAAAATACAACAAAATCATAAATTTGAGGACAGATAAAGTGAAAATTCAACATTTTCTTTGGAGGGACACATTGAGACACGACACAAAGTTCAAGTGGCATCAGTTTAAGTTTCTTTTCTTCTTTTTTTAAATACTTTTAAACTTGATTCAAGTTTAGTTTAGTTTAGTTTTTTTTTAAAACTTCTTTTTTGCTTGATTATGCAAAATGAATGACGCAATTCCTTTTTATTTCTTCTTTTTTTCTTGATAGTCCAAAATCAAAGTGATATGGAAAATGAAATTTGGGAAGTCTTCTCTCTTGTTGTGACGATAGTACGTTGGCATAAATAATGTCAATCCACAATCTCGTCAAACAATGAAACAAGTCTCTCAACACGGGTTTAATACACACAGCATGCGTTCAATAAGTGACAAAAATAGCTAGGATATTATGATGAGCAATGCCCTTGAATAATCGAATGAATGCATGCAAATATGAATATCAATAGTAGTTCTAAGAACTTGATGTATCCAAATGATTGCTGAATGAATATGAAGATGAAAAATATGCAAACATTGCACCATTACACATAGATGAAGTTTTGAAAAAATAAAAACAGGGAAGTGAAGGTTTATATGAACTCAACATCAAAATATTCCTATGCTTCAAATAAAGTCACAAACCAATTTTCTTTGAAAACATTTCAAATAGTATATAGAAGAAAGCACAAAATCTCTACCTGGAAATGGACAATTGTAGACTTGACACTCCTTGTATTGTAGTGAAAGTCATAGAAGGTCTTCCCCATCTCTACTTGCAAGCACTCCTGTCAACATAGTATGTTCAGCAACGAGAAGATTGGGTAAAATAGTTTCGCTTCACAAAGGACCAACATCAAAATGGTTGGAAATATGAGTGCTAAATTGCTATAAAATAAACAAAATAAATACTGCACACAAAACAGATTTTTACAAAAGGAGAATTGAATTAGAAGAACCTTAATTGAGTCGAGGCAAATGTTGGACACTCTGACCTTAAGAAGAATTACGCCCCACACTAGTGCTTATGGTTCACTAGCGTTCGTCTCCTAGGATACAACGACTTCCCTCCTTGTGAAAGAAGCACTGCAATTCACAACACAAGGAACTTTGAACCAAATTATGCAGGAACCTCTCTTTATGAAAACTCTAATGCTCTCTATATATGAAAGTCTATATGTAGAGATTTAAACTGAATGAATAAAACTGCAGGAGAATTGCTCTATTTATAGATGATGAAATACCTTTTCCAAAAGGTATCCAAATCTGAAAAGGCAAACAATGCATCCCTTCGTCTGAAGAGTTGTCACTCCAAACAATGCATCCCTTGGTTTGAAGAGTTGTCACCCCCCATGTGAAGATGTCTTTAACCAAAGGGTCATGTCTTTAACCCAATGGATTTTATTAATTTCCATTCAAATAGGAAAATTAATATTAGTTAATATTAAATTTCCAACAATCCTCCACATGAATGGAAATTGACTCAACAATATGCAAATAAAAAATGAAGACACTAGAGAGAGTCCCTATTAGAAGAATATTGCATTTGGATAGGTAGCTTTTGGCCTTGAACCTTCCATAGTGGAATACTATCGGATTTACTTGGCTAATAAGTGAACGTGATGTCTTGAACTGTTCAGTCGTTTGTGTAAACCCAGACAATAGCACTCACACAATACCCTTCTAAATATATCTGGTTCGATTGGTTGTGCTCGTTTTGGCCCTGAGCAATTCCTGGTATTCATGAGAGCTTTAGAGAATTCAAGCATTCAGTTAAAACTTCACTCGCAGTGCTCTGTTTTAATGTAAAGAATAGTGATTCCTCAACAAAAAAATAAAATAGTGAACGTACACTCAAAATACAACAAAATCATAACTTATAGGACAATTGATCAACATTTGCGATAGGTTGTGCTTTTTGGTGGAAGGCTCGTGATCAGCTTTGGACTTGAAGATGACCAGCCAAACAAATGGAATAGGGAGTTGGAATAAATTGTACAGTGGGAACATATCAAGCAAGAACATTTTGCTGGATTCTATATGAGGCATGTGTTTCAGTCTCTGGAACCTCTGGACTCAACTAATTGGGTCGCCATTGCGGTAACATATGGATAGCTAGCTTTGGCATTAAGAAGCAGGGGAAGTCTTCTCTCTTGTTTTGACGATAATAAGTTGTCATCGATGTCAATTCACAATCTTGTCAAACAATGAAACAAAAGTTTCTGGTTTTTATTATAGGTACTCTGTTTTAGAAGTTCTTATTTTAGTCCTCAAACGTTCAAATCAATCAATAGGTCCCTTATATTTTAGTCTTACATCAATTCGGTCTTTGTTGTTGCATTCCAACAAAACTTTGTTAAAATTGGTCACGTATCCTTGTTTCGTCAGGGTCACATTTAGATTTCGTCAAGGAGAGTACACATCCTTGTTGAGCAACATATGCAATTGTTTTTTCCTTTGTTTTTCAGGGTTTGAATTTCTTCATCCAAACAGAGATTTAAGGATCACATTGATTGATTGGAAAGTTTAAGAATTCAAATGAGGACTTTTGAAAATTTCAAGGACCATTCGTGACAAAAACCCTTCTCAGTACCTTTCTAGAAATGTAATGTAAGAGAGAGGAGGAAACAGGAGAATAGAATAAAAGAGAGATTTGAGGAGGATGAATAGCCGAGAACTACCTCTCCCTCCTCTGTTTTTTGTTTCTTAGTTTCCCTTCAATATTTATTTTGTGCTTGTTCATTTGAGTGCTTAGTTTAAATCAATATTCCAACAAGCAGTTGTTTAGGTTTCATGAATTTTAGTCTTCTAATTTCTTTGTGTTTGTGTTTGGGCTTGAACATTTATGTTAATCCCTTCAAGAGATGTTTGTTGTTTGGCTATTGGTTGAGGTCTGCCCTTCTATGCCTTTTTTACTTGCAAGGTGAGGTTTCATTTGCAAATTCTGTACAATCTTCTTTGCAAATTGCACTTGCAGGTTCTCTCTCTCTCTCTATCTTCTTTGAATAAATGGTGAATATTCAGTGAAAAGGTCATGTGTGTTAAGCGGCCTTTTAGGATCTCATGGGGTGTTTGCTTTTTTATGTGCTCAACTTTATGTAATTTGTAGATTGGCTTGAATCTTGCACATGCATATGCTAAAAGTTGCTGACTTGTTTGCTTTCCCAATCTAACCCGAATGGTTTGTTTGGTTTTAAGTGTCACTTTTTGTATTTTCAAGTTAGCAGATGTTTTGGTCAATAAAGAATTTGGAGATTGGCTTGAATCTTTATAATTTAAATTTCCCACCAATAATTAAAAAAATTTAGTCCAGTAAAATATGCAGAAGTTGTTGAAAGAAGATCTTCTAGACTGTATATTAGGGTGTTATTTTTTTGCCATAGATTCTGCTCTTGGACAAGGTGAGCATTTTAGTTCCAGAAACTTAATAGTTCACAGTCCTGTTCCATGGTTTTTTTATTTTTTTTTATTTTTTTATAAAGAAGATTAGATGCAGTGGGTGTTAAAAATATTCAGCTAATGGTTTCTTTTCTCTGACGCATTTTGATGCATGACTTTGGACGTGAAGAGGAGATTAAAATGAAGGAGAAGACGAAAAAGGGTATCAATTCTGAAGCAAGTTTTGTGCTAGCAACATGGAAACTCAGGTTCTTAACTTGGTCTACTGTTCTTTAATGTATAGGGGCAGAGAATTGGTCTACTGTTCTATAATCTCTTACTAAAACTTATTTTTTTAAATCTTGGTTTTGCAGTACAAGAAGGCAGAGTAACTCATACACGAACAAATTGATGAAATTCGGATCGAATGGGCAGCGTTTACGACCAATCATATGTAGCTCATCTATTTCTAATTATAGTTTAATGCTATGGATATGGTATTTTGTATGGATATAGTAGGAATCAAGTTTAAACTTGGCTCTACAGTCTGCACACAACTTAATCAAGAGCACAAGGAACAGGCTTTCATGTTATACCATGTGACATAGTGCAGTGGCAAGCATACAGGTGGGACACTTCTAAACCCCTATATCACGCAAATAGTACCTCTCACTTTCCATCAATTTCATTTCAGTAATTCCAACATATTTTTCTCCCAAAAACATCAAAGTCGAGGAATCCTTGATCAAAGAAAAGTCTATGAGAAAGCTGTGCATACTAAAAACAAACATAATCAAATTAGTTTTCTAAGTCATGTGCATTGAGTTGAATGGCTCCTTTAATAAGTTATTTTGTCAATTCTTAGCTAAAATCGTTGAACATGCTCATTTTAAGGCCTCTCAAACTCTCAGTAGCAGCCAAATCAAGTGATAAAGACAACGAATATTATAGGTTTCTATTTAAACCATGCAAATATCCAAGTTCAACCAACAAACATGTTTTACACATTAATGTCTTAATTATTTATGATAAATAAAATTGTAGAAAACAAATTTAACCTCAATTACGTCGTCTTGAACAGCCCTCTATATGAAATTTTATTAATAGGATTAAACTTGAATTTAAATGTGTTTAAAAAAAAATTATTGTTGGGTGAACTTGATTATTTACATGGTTTTAAAACATCTATAAATATATGATAGAAATCGTGTTCTTGACTCATGGGTTGTAATAATAGGAAGAATAAAAGTTCAGCGAAAACATGCAAACTTTCCAATTTTAACACTACAGATAACATACAAAGACTTTGACTGAAGATATATATGCTTCTTTCCTATTTTTCAATGTGTCAGGTTCTAATATTTTCTTGTTAAAGAAACTTTATTGAGACCCAACAATCCAAATAAGAAAAAATAAAAATGTACAAAGCTATAAATAAAAAAAATAAAAAATAAATAAAAACACTACAGATAGAGCAACAACCTCAACCCCAGCTATTGAAATCCCTCCGAAGTTGTACCTAATTTTCATTTTGCTCCATAAATATTTTATTTTGAAAGTAAAAGATATAAACTTTCGTCATTTTAAAATGACTGAGCAGAACTTGAAAACATTCCAAGCCATGTTAACACCAGATCTATGCATAATATTACTCGAATATACCCACACACAAAAAAATGTTATTTTTCTCTCTGTTTGATTTGTCAGAGCTAGGGAGTTCGGTGGTCCGAGCTCACAAAAAGGTAAAACATAGTGAGAAACAGTATTCCAAACAACAAAGAAAGTATTTTCTCTATTTTTGTTATAATTATTTTATTTTTTGTGTACATGTTTTATGCTATTTTATTTTTCAGTTTTTAACAATTTGCCCTCATAGCACTAGGGGAAGATTGACTTTAAAAAAAAATGTTTGTATCCTGAATTTTCTCAAATAAAAAAACAATGGGCAAATGAATGTACACTCAAAATACACTAAAATCATAACTTAGAGGACAATTAATCAACATTTGCGATAGGTTGTGCTTTTCAGTGGAAGGCTCGTGATCAGCTTTGGAATTGAAGATGACCAGCCAAGCAAATGGAATAGGGAATTGAAATAAATTGTACATTGGGAACATAACAAGCAAGATCATTTTGTTGGATTATATATGAGGCATGTGTTTCAGTCTTTGGAACCTGGACTCACCTAATTGGGTCGCCATTGCAGTAACATATGGATAGCTAGCTTTGGCATCAAAAAGCAGGGGAAGTCTTCTCTCTTGTTGTGACGATACTACATTGGCATGAATGTCACAAACCAAATTTTAAAAAAAATTAATATGGTACAATTTTAGTGAGTAAAATATGTTATAAAATTCAAGTACCATTCATGACAAAAACCCTTCTCAGTATCTTTCTATTCGGAGAGGCTGCATTTGTTGAAGCTTGTTACTATGATATACCATGTGACATTGTGTCAAGCATTCAAATGGGACACTTCTGAACCCCTACGTCACGCAAATAGTAACCTCTCACTTTCCATCAATTTCATTTAAGTAATTCCAATATATTTTTCTCCTAAAAACATCAAAGTTGAGGAACCATTGATCAGAGAAAAGTCTATGAGAAAGTTGTGCATATTAAAAAACAAACATAATCGAATTAGTTTTCCAATCATGTGCATTGAGTTGAATGGCTCCTTTAATAAGTTATCTTGTCAATTCTTAGTTAAAACCGATGTGCACGCTCATTTTAAGGCCTCTCAAACTCTCAGTAGCAGCCAAGTCAAGTGATAAAGACAATGAATATAATAGGTTTCAAGTGCGGCCACTATCTTGACTCATGGGTCGTAATAATAGGAAGGAGAAAACGACATTCAAGTATCAACCTCAGTTCACTAAAGTTCAGCAACAACTGCAAACTTTCCAATTTTAACATTATAGATAATAGACAAAGACTTTGACTGAAGATATGTATGCTTCTTTCCTATTTTTCAATGTGTCAGGATTCTAATATTTTCTTGCTAGAGAAATTTTATTGAGACCCAACAATCCAAATTAGAAAAAAAATATATATAATGAACAAATCTATAAAAATAAAATAAACAAAAACACTACAGATAGAGCAACAACCTCAACCCCAGCTATTGAAATCCCTCCGAAGTTGTACCTCATTTTCATTTTGCTCCATAAATATTTTATTTTGAAAATAAAAGATATAAACTTTCGTCATTTTAAAATGACTGAGCAGAACTTGAAAACATTCCAAGCCATGTTAACACTAGATCTATGCATAATATTACTCGAATATACCCACACACACCAAAAAAAAAGGTTATTTTTCTCTCTGTTTGATTTGTCAGAGCTAGATAGTTCGGTGGTCCGAGCTCACAAAAATGTAAAACATAGTGAGAAACAGTATTCCGAACAACAAAGAAAGTGTTTTCTCTATTTTTATTATAATTATTTTATTTTTTGTGTATATGTTTTATGTTATTTTATTTTTCAGTTTTTAATTATTTATAAGATACAAATTGAACAATTTGCCCTCATAGTGCCCACATGGTATCTTTTAACTGTAAAATAGTTGGAATGTAATTGACTTTAAAAAAATGTTTGTATCCTAAATTTTCTCAAATAAAAAAACATTGGGCAAAATTTGACGAAATAGCACCCCAAATAACCTCTTCTTAAGGGGAATTTCAAAAATTTAGCCTCTTGTTTTTTAACATCCCAAATAACCAGTTTTTTTTATAATAAAAAAAAATCTCACGAAATAGCAGAATAATCAAATGAAGTTGATTAAATTATCGGTAGAGGCATCGGAGGAGCACAATAATCAAATGAATTTATCCAATAAACGACAAAACAAACCATGAATTACGCATTCCTATTCCCATGTACAGTAAATCAAATCAATAAACGACTCTACAATGTATAGATGAGAGATTAAAGAGGGAAAAAAGAAGAAGTTGAAAATGGACCATTAATGCTGCTAAAGGGTAAAAGCCACGTGAAAGGCACGTGAGTTTGATTTCTGAGTCGCCTAAGGCAACTAAGAATAGCCATTGTAACAACAACCACTGAGACAAAGACTTTGACTCCAGCCATTGTAACAACAACCACTGAGACAAAGACTTTATTACAATTCTAACAATGGCATTCACGTGGGTGGGACACATCTAAACCCCTATGTCCTGCATATGGTTATCTATCACCTCCATCAATTTCATTTCATTATTTCATCTAGAAAATTCAAAATTGGCATTTAAATTTAGAGAATGAAAGATTGAGACCTTTACTCAAAAGAAAACTTATTATAGATGAGATCCGAAAGACTTTTCAAAGCTCAACTGAACTCCAAAGACTAACCACACTATATATAACTATTAAGGCACGGCCCATACAATATACGTATACCACACAAACAATAACCATGACATCTTTAACTTCCACTAAACTATGCTTCCTCCCTTATTGCCTTGTCATCTTCTTGTTTGTTTCATCACCAAATTGGGTTGCTTTTCCTTCTGCTACTTCTACTGAAGCAAAGGCTCTTCTCAAATGGAAAGCCAGCTTATTTCCAAATAAAGCCCTCAATCATCTCACCTGGTACCCTTCCACTCATAATATTAATGCCACCAATTCTTCCAACACCAATCCAAAACCAAGAACAAGCCCATGCACTTGGACTGGTGTTTCATGCAACTCGGCTGGAAGTGTCATCACGATAAACCTTTCCACTTGTGGTATTCAAGGTACGCTACATGAGTTTTCATTCTTGTCCTTCCCTAATCTTGAATATCTTGACCTCAGCTTCAACAAACTATTTGATGCCATACCACCTCAAATCAGCTACCTCTCCAAACTCCACTATCTCAATCTCTCTATAAATCAGTGGTCTGGGAGAATTCCACCAGAAATCAGTCTCTTGAGAAATCTTACACATCTTGATCTCTCTGAAAATACTTTGTTGGGGGAAATTCCCAATGAGATAGGCAACCTGAAATCTCTTGTGGGGCTATATTTGGGAGAGAATCAACTCCATGGTTCAATTCCAAGATCACTAGGCAATCTAACAAGCCTTACCCATCTCTATCTCTATGATAATACACTTTCTGGTTTGATTCCCAAGGAGATAGGGAACTTGAAATCTCTTGTAGATCTAGAGTTGTCCTCCAACAGTTTAAGTGGTCTCATCCCTCCAAATATTGGGAACTTAATAAACCTAAACACTTTGTACTTGTATTCCAATCAACTTTCTGGTTTGATTCCCAAGGAGATAGGGAACTTGAAATCTCTTGTAGATCTAGAGTTGTCCTCCAACAGTTTAAGTGGTCTCATCCCTCCAAATATTGGGAACTTAATAAACCTAAACACTTTGTACTTGTATTCCAATCAACTTTCTGGTTTGATTCCCAAGGAGATAGGGAACTTGAAATCTCTTGTAGATCTAGGCTTGTCCAACAACAGTTTAAGTGGTCTCATCCCTCCAAATATTGGGAACTTAATAAACCTAAACACTTTGTACTTGTATTCCAATCAACTTTCTGGTTTGATTCCCAAGGAGATAGGGAACTTGAAATCTCTTGTAGATCTAGACTTGTCCTCCAACAGTTTAAGTGGTCTCATCCCTCCAAATATTGGGAACTTAATAAACCTAAACACTTTGTACTTGTATTCCAATCAACTTTCTGGTTTGATTCCCAAGGAGATAGGGAACTTGAAATCTCTTGTAGATCTAGAGTTGTCCTCCAACAGTTTAAGTGGTCTCATCCCTCCAAATATTGGGAACTTAATAAACCTAAACACTTTGTACTTGAATAACAATCAACTTTCTGGTTTGATTCCCAAGGAGATAGGGAACTTAATAAACCTAAACACTTTGTACTTGAATAACAATCAACTTTCTGGTTTGATTCCCAAGGAGATAGGGAACTTGAAATCTCTTGTAGATCTAGGCTTGTCCAACAACAGTTTAAGTGGTCTCATCCCTCCAAATATTGGGAACTTAATAAACCTAAACACTTTGTACTTGCATTCCAATCAACTTTCTGGTTTGATTCCCAAGGAGATAGAGAATCTCAAGAATTTGACTGAACTGCAGTTGTATGGAAACCAATTTTCTGGTTATTTGCCCAAAAATATTTGCCAAGGTGGAAAACTCGCAAACGTTTCAGTAGCCAGAAACTATTTGACTGGTCCAATCCCCAAAAGCTTGAAAAACTGCACGAGCTTATTCAGACTCCATCTTGAACAGAACCAATTGACAGGAAACGTATCTGAAGACTTTGGCGTTTATCCGAATCTTCATTTTATAGATGTAAGCCATAACAACTTGTATGGAGAAATCTCACACAATTGGCAAAAATGCCCAAAGTTGACAACCCTACGACTTGCGGGAAACAACCTTAGTGGGAGCATCCCACCTGACATAGGCAATGCAACCCAAATTCAAGAGCTAGATCTCTCTTCGAATCATTTAGTTGGATTGATTCCAATGGGATTCTGGAGACTGACTTCTTTGGAGAGGTTGATGTTGAATGGAAATCAACTTTTGGGTCGTATACCCTCTGAATTCGGATCATTGACTAACCTTGATTATCTTGACTTGTCAACAAATAAATTCAATGACTCAATTCCCAGCATTCTAGGTGACTTGCTCAAATTATACCATCTGAATTTGAGCAACAACAAGTTATCTCAAGCAATTCCACTTCAGTTGGGGAAGTTAGTTCAATTGAATTACCTGGATTTAAGTCATAACTCACTTGAAGGTAAGATACCATCAGAAATAGGCAGTATGCAGAGTTTGGTGACACTTGATCTTTCTCACAACAATCTTTCGGGTTCCATACCATCAAGTTTCGAAGAGATGCGCGGCTTGTTGCACGTTGACATATCCTACAATCACTTGGAAGGTCCCCTTCCTAACATCAATGCATTTCGAGAAGCTCTGCTAGAAGAATTGAAAGGGAACAAAGGATTGTGTGGTAAAGTTGGAGCTCTGCTACCACCCTGCAATGCACATGCCTCTAAAAAAGACCACAGGTTAATATTCTCTCTTCTAGCAGTATTTGTACTTGTATCTGCTTTCTTTACAATTGTCTTTGTAATGGTGCAAAGAAAGAAGAAGCATCAAGATACTAAACAAAACCACATGCATGGAGAAATTTCCTTTTCGGTTTTAAATTTTGATGGAAAATCAATGTATGAGGAAATCATAAGGGCAACAGAAGATTTTGATTCCACATATTGTATTGGAAAGGGAGGACATGGAAGCATCTACAGAGTGAATTTGTCATCTGGAGATGTAGTGGCTGTGAAGAAACTTCATCTGCTATGGGATGGCACGACAGAATTTCAGAAGGAGTTCTTGAATGAAGTAAGGGCACTTAGTGAGATAAGACATCGAAATATTGTGAAGCTCTATGGTTTCTGCGCACATAAAAGACACTCGTTTTTGGTGTATGACTATCTTGAAAGAGGTAGCTTAGCCACAATGTTTGGCAAAGATGAAGAAGCTAAAGAGTTGGGGTGGAGTAAAAGGGTGAATATTGTTAAATGTGTAGCTGATGCCTTGTCTTACATGCACCACGATTGCTTGCCACCGATTGTACATCGTGACATCTCAAGCAAGAACATTTTGTTGGATTTTGAATATGAGGCATGTGTTTCAGACTTTGGCACTGCTAAGTTTTTAAATCCAGACTCAACTAATTGGACTGCCGTTGCAGGCACATATGGCTACATGGCACCAGGTAATATTATGATTCCCTGTTCTCTGTATTTCGCACTTTTTAAGCTTTTGCTTTTAGACCAATGCTTCATTTTCATCATTAGGAGCGGTTAACATGAACACATTTTCACTTCTTTGATTTAGAAAATATACTAATAAACATATTTTCACTTATCTTAAGCTATAAACTAATAAGTCGATTTATGCATGATACAGTTTCGTCAAAATTGCATTGCATAGTTATGTCTATAAACTAATAATGCCACTTCTCTGAGGTTTTCTCTGAGCAGAGCTTGCTTACACAATGAAAGTGAATGAGACGTGCGATGTTTATAGCTTTGGTGTGGTCACATTGGAAATAATTATGGGAAAGCATCCCGGACATCTTTTCTCATCTTTCTCATCAGTCTCTTCATCCTCCTCCTCCTCATCATCATCTACATTACCAGCCCATCAAATAACAATTGTGGATGTTTTGGACCAACGCATTTCCCCTCCAACGCATCAAGTTGCAAGCGAAGTGGTCTCTCTTGTGAAGATAGCATTTTCATGCTTGGATTCCAACCCGAAATCTCGTCCAACAATGAAACAAGTTTCTCATTTCCTCTCAACTCAGATGCTCCATTTGTCGAAGCCGATACATATGATGACATGTGGTGAATTGCTTGGTCTTGATCCTTTGGCTACCTGATCAGAATGTGCTTCTTTCTTATGCGCATTTCACTTTTCCTGTGTCTTCTGTTTAGAAAGATTCTCCATAGATGTTTCCTTCTTGTAATTTATTTAATGCACATGTGCACTATGGTATGACTTTATCCAGGATGCTTTACAGTTTGTTTATCCTTAACAAAAAATACTTATTGGGGAATTTTCCTTACTGTTTGTTTATCCTTGTGAGGAAAAACAAAATGAAATAAAACAAGGGTTTTGTTGAGTAATTTTATATACTCTGTGTAAATCGTCCCAAAATCAATAATAAACAATTAAACTATGAAAAATTAAAGGGACTGTTATATCCAAAATATGGGCTGAAATTATTATTATTTTTTTAAAACCCCACATGGAATGCACTTTAGAAACACACCGAAAACCAATTTACTACATAAGAAATTGGTGTTGAAGTTCTTATTATAATTACATGATTGCCACTTGATTAAACTTAAGAAAAAAAACCAAAACAAAAAAAAAAAAAAAAAAAAAAAAAAAAAAACCGAAAACCTAGATTTTATAAATAAATAAACCCAAACAATTTTTTTTAAAAAAAAATTGTGAAAACCATGCAGGGGCTCTTCATAGAAGTACATTATTAATACTATGTCATAGAACTATCTTGTTAATACTACTACGTCATAGAACTATCTTGTTAATATTACCATGTCATATAAATACATTGTTAATACTCTGTCACATAACTATCTTGTTAATACTTTATCATATAACTATCTTGTTAATACTCTGTCATAGAAGTATATTCTTAACAAAAAATGAGATCCATCACTGAAATAATATCAAACGATCAAAACTTCCAAGTCCGAACCAAACGACAACAACAAAGACAATAACTACAACAAAGACAATGATGACGACGCGGTGAAATCCCTGTCTTCCTCCACAACTGAAGACAACGAGTCGTTGTTGTGTAGTACTTTGGAACAACTAATGAGGCCATCGACTGTCATTTCCGCGCGGCTATACTTGAGATTTTTTTAAACGAGTATAGCCGCGCGGCTTTACCAGGGTCCTTTTTTAGTTTTTTAATACAATAAAAAGTATAGTCGTGCGGCTATACGCCTTATAAAATATAATATACTTAAACAGTATAGCCGCGGCTTTACCATGGTCCTTTTTTAATTTTTTAATACGATAAATAGTATGGCCGTGCGGCTATACGCCTTATAAAATATAATATACTTAAACAGTATAGCCGCGGCTTTACCATGGTCCTTTTTTAATTTTTTTAATACGATAAATAGTATGGTCGTGCGGCTATACGCCTTATAAAATATAATATACTTAAACAGTATAGCCGCGGCTATACTATTTTTTCACATGGGTCTGAATCGCTAGCGGATCCTTTTATATATATATTTATTTATTTATTTATTTATTTATTTATTTATTGAAATGAATATATCCAGACAGTTTTACGTTGGTTTATTTATTTATTTATTTGTAAATAGTATAGCCGAACGGCTGTACTCTTTACATTACACATATGACTAATTTCATGTTAAACTAAATATGACCAAATAACATAGACGAGTAATTACATAAACGATAACAACATCTAAGTCATAACATATAATAGTTTTTTGTATGAATTTTCAATTTTGAGCCAATTTTAGCATTTCAAAATCGTTAGACATGCTTAATATTTTCAAGAATTTTATGAAATTTTCCAAAATATGTTAAAGTCCGAAATTTTTTGGAAAAGAATTTTCATTCCAAATTTTTTTGAATTGAAATGGGAATCCCCTTATTCTGATTTGATCCATCTTAAAACCAACCCTACCTCCCACTTTAACTTGATATTTGACCCACACAAAAAAAAAAATTACAATAGTCAAAACAATTGTAGGAGAACAAGGTTAGGCTTCAACTAACTGGTCGGTATTAAATAAATAAATCAGATTTGACTAATAAACCCATTTCAACAGGACATAATATATAAAAGCCTTTATAGAGCATATTTGGAGTGAGAAATTCAAAACTAGATAAAGCATATTTGGAGTGAAAAATTCAAAACTAGTAACTTTTTATTTTCTAATTGGTTATTATAAATTTTTAACTCATTAAGAAGCAATTAGAAAATGACAAGTGGCTAGTTTTGAGTTTTTCTCTACAAATAGGATATATATAAATTTTTATATAATATGTCATGCTAAAATGAATTTTTGAATAAATAACTCAAAAATAAATGGGTAAATTTCACTTTTCTACCCGCAAGATTTCCAAAATTTTTACTTTGATACTTAAAGTTTTTTTTTCATATCAACTTCGTACCCAAAATTTGATTTTTCTATCATTTTCATACATCCGTTAACAGTCAAATTTTCCGTTAAACGATGATGTGGCAATTAATAGGTCCATCTAGTATCCATTTTTCAGCGGCATGAACTTCCATGTGAGCCAAAAAAAGAATAAAGAATTCTTTTATTGTTTAAAATTAATTATAACTTTTAATATCAAATACATTAATACAAATTTATAAATAAACCCAATCATAGACATGTACTTATAAAAAAACCCAAACACTATTTAAACATAGAAACACACCTAAAATCAACCCCAAAATAAACAATTGTATATTTTTTTTGGTGTGTTTATAAATGGGTTTTGAGTGTGTTTGATGATGGGTTTTGGATGTGTTTATAAAGTGTTGGGTTTTTTTTTATAATTTTAGCCCACATTTTGGGTGTTTTAGTAAAACTCCCATATATTAAATATTTTTTAATATTCAGTACGTTTTCCCCGACGAAGATGAAGCCCAGCCGCAAACCCACCGACCCCCAACCTCCGCACCCAGCTGCCTCCTCCCCTAGCGACGACCCACCAGCGACCTCCACCTAGCCACTCGAGCATATCCATCCATTCATCTCAAATCCCACATATCCAAATCGCCGACTATATCCTCCATTACATCAAACTGTGTCGTCGACTTGCCGTTGCAGCGGCCGAAGAACTTGGCGACGAATATGGTGGCGTAGCCTTGAGCCTTGGAGGTTGGATATGCTATTGCGACTGGGGCTGTGTCTTGGACGGATCTGGAGTTTTGGGCTCGTCGGATCTGTGTCGGATCTATGCAGTAAAGACAGTTTGGTTGGGGCTGGGGGAGTGGGGTGGGGAGGGAGATTTGGGGTCAAGATGGGTGTCCTCTGGGGAAGAGAGAGAGAGAGAGAGAGGGACGGGGCTGGTTTTGGATCCCTTCCTCCCTCAATGTCAAATGCCACAAGTCTACAGGTATTTCAAGTTAAAAAAACAAACTAAGCTTGAAATGTTTTGGTTCCACAGAAACCAAATACATGGAAGCATCCCAAATATACAGACATATGGAATTTGCCCAACTTGAAATCATTGGGAATGAGGGAAAATAGCTTCACGGGTAGCCAGTGGCGGAGCCAGGAATCGAAACACAAGGGCCTTTTGTAAAAGTGTCCCAAAAAAAAAAAAAAAAAAAAAAAAAAAAAAAAAAAAAAATTGATTGATCAACATATATATTCTACATATGCAAAAAAATGAAAATAAAAACTCACATTGTTACTGAAAATTAGTGCGATAAACATCTCTAAGAATCTCATACTTCACTTACGCACAAAACACATAAACTTGAGACATCATTTTATTCGAGATCACATAGAAAAGGGAGGGAGGAGAGAGGAGAGAGGAGATTATATAGTTACCCTAAATTCCTTAATTAAACTGCTGCCTAAGTTTTAATTTTTTTTTAAAAAAAAATTAGAATGGCATGCACAAGCTGAGGCGCAAGAGTGGCAGAAGTTGCAGCTTTGGATAGATACTAAAATGTAAACTTTGTTATTACTGGGGGCAAGAATGCTTTGTGATGGTCCATCGGCCAATAGATAGCAATTTGCCATTTTGCTTTGACTTCAATTATAGTGTCTCACAGGCACTGGCGGACCCATAAATTTTTTAGCATAGGTGCAATATTGACTAAGTATGAAAAATGGTTTTTCAGAATAATCATTTTCTCAAGATAATTTTTGGCGGCTTTTATTCCTTACACATCAAATAAGAAAACTTGATTTTATGGGATTTTAGTATGAAGTATATATTGACTTAATGAGCCATCATTTTTAGCCTAAATCGTATTTTGCACTAAAACCGAATTTTCATATTTTGATTTGGTGGGAATTTGATTATCTAGTATTTTTATTTGAATCCAAAGACATTTACTTAAATGTAATGGAAATAAGGACAGATTCCGCCAGTGCTCACAGGTTGAAGAGCAAAGTCTTCTGTATGGCCAAGAATATGTAAAATACATTTGAACTTTGGCTTAAGGACAGATTCCGTCAAGTTGTGTTGTGGAGAAGCAGTGGCTGGAGAGGATACATTGGTCTTTTTATTATTTTTTCAAACATGGCTCAAAACGACGTCGTTTTGGCCAGGTCGTTAAAAAAAAAAAAAAAAAAAACTAGCGCGCTAGCCTTCTTCTTCAGCTTGCAACCCATCGTTCTTTCAGACATTTCGTCGACCACTTGGTGTGCAGCTCCAAGAGGTCGCACCAGCAGCTCCAATGGACCTCTAAGTCTATTTCCATGGCTTCCAAGAGGTCGTGCGACTCCAATGACCCCACTGTGGCTACACCACTGCGGGTAGCATCCCCACTGAAATTGAGAAGATGTCATGCCCTGTGGAGAGAGAGAGAGAGAGACAGAGAAGGGCGGAGAGATTTCAGAGAAGGAGGGAAAGGGGCTTGGGCTGGCTGCATGGAGAAGAGAGAGACAGGTGGCGCTGGGTGGGGCGATGGGAGGCTCGCCGACATGTTGAAAATGGACTTTGGCTGTGTTTCTAAAGTCTATTTTATATAAGTATTTTTTATAATTTAGGCTCCTATATTGTGTATAATAGTGAATCCCCCTTTAATTTTTAATTAATTTTATATAATTTTATTTTTTCTATAGTGGACCACAGCAAGAACACGGCAACATGAACTGTGTTGGATGTTTAACAAATTAACAAGCCTAGCAAGAGAGAAAAACCCCACAAAAACAACAGTAAACCATAAACCCTCAGCAAAGGTGGACAAGGAAGACAGTCGGAGACAAGAACACCAGTCAGAGGGGCGAGACTGAGAAGGATGCTGTACATAGTAGGACTGGGTTTGGCGGATGAGAAAGACATCACCTTCAAAGGCTTAGAAATAGTGAAGCAATGTGACCAGGGTTTCATAGAGGCCTACACTTCTCTACTCTCTTTTGGTCTCTCTTCCGACGGCCTTTCCACGTTGGTATGGCTTTTCTTCTGTCTCCCTCTCTTGCTCTATTTGTTTTCAAAACGTAGGTGTTCAATTTTTCAGAAGGAATTTCAATGCACAGGAAAACTTGTATGGAAAACCAGTCACAGTTACAGATAGAAAAACGGTGGAGGAAAAAGTCGACCAAATTCTAACTGCAGCTGCTGCTTCTGACGTTGCTTTCCTTGTAAGTATGGCTTTATTTGGAATGTCAGTTTATTACGTTATATATATTTGTTTCCAAAGAACTATTTTTGACTAAGTATTTAAAATTTGGTTCCTAACGACTTATCTTTGATTTTCAGCTTGGAGGGATTTACTGTGTCTTGTTTTTATGTGTTTTGTGATTCTGCTTTTGCATAGACTTATTTACTCTTTTCTACCTCCCTTGAATCTTTCAGTGGAAGGAAGCAGTATGAACAACCTAGATATATGTCAATAAACACTGCAATTGAGTAGCTTTTGGAGGTTGAGGACAATCGACGAGAATCTGGTAAGGACCCCAAAATTTTAATATCTCGAGTCCCTCAATCGAGCAGCTTTTGGAGGTTGAGGACAATTGAGCAGCTTTAGGTTCATGAAGTAAGCCAATTAAATCTCAGATGATACAAGATCTAAAATAGGGCCCAACAAAGACACAACCATTATGAACTCCATACCTTCCAGTGAATGGTTGAGGCACAGAACCAAAATCACAAAGTAAGATATCCATCATAAAGGATAAAACAATTTTACAAGAGCTGCAAAACTACCAAACCAATAACATGCATATAACTACATTAAAAAACAGCAAGGCACAAAATTCAAAAGGATCTAAACTTTATACACACAGCATGCGTTCAATAAGTGACAAAAATAGCTAGGATATTATGATGAGCAATGCCCTTGAATAATCGAATGAATGCATGCAAATATGAATATCAATAGTAGTTTTAAGAACTTGATGTATCCAAATGATTGCTAAATGAATATGAAGATGAAAAATATGCAAATATTGCACCATTACACATGGATGAAGTTTTGAAAGAAAAAAAAACAGGGAGTGAAGGTTTATATGAACTCAACATCAAAATATTCCTATGTCTTCAAATAAAGTCACAAACCAATTTTCTTTGAAAACATTTCAAATAGTATATAGAAGAAAGCACAAAATCTCTACCTGGAAATGGACAATTGTAGACTTGACACTCCTTGTATTGTAGTGAAAGTCATAGAAGGTCTTCCCCATCTCTACTTGCAAGCACTCCTGTCAACATAGTATGTTCAGCAACTAGAAGATTGGGTAAAATAATTTTGCTTCACAAAGGACCAACATCAAAACTGTTGGAAATATGAGTGCTAAATTGCTATAAAATAAACAAAATAAATACTGCACATAAAACAGATTTTTACAAAAAGAGAATTGAATTAGAAAAACCTTAATTGAGTCGAAGCAAGTGTTGGACACTTTGACCTTAAGACGAATTACGCCTCACACTAGTGCTTATGGTTCACTAGCATTCGTCTCCCAGGATACAACGACTTCCCTCCTTGTGAAAGAAGCACTGCAATTCACAACACAAGGAACTTTGAACCAAATTATGCAGGAACCTCTCTTTATGAAAACTCTAATGCTCTCTATATATTTCGTCTGTATGTAGAGAATTAAACTGAATGACTAAAACTGCAGGAGGATTGCTATATTTATAGATGATGAAATACCCTTTCCAAAAAGTATCCCAATCTGAAAAGGCAAACAATGCAATGCATCCCTTGAATTTCAAACAAAAACATATGTAAAGATCATGCCTTGAAGACCAACAAGGCATTTCTAAACCCGAAAAATACAGAACACAGAAGTAGAGGCCACGAAAAAGAGTGAAGGGTACAAAGTAGAAACCTTTTCGAGGTCTTGACGAGGGCGAGAGAGGCTCTCGTAGTTCTTATCTCTGGTGAAGTTAAGCTCTCCCATGGAATTCCCTGTATGTCTTTCCCGTTTCTAGCTTCCATAGCTGAAGTATCAGTCTTCACCTAGCTCTGCTGCAACTTCACCAAATATCACTCCTTTGTTTGTTCAAATTGTATAGAATTACCAAATTCAACAGGAAAAAAACAGAGCTCAATTACCTCATCAAAGTCGTCCTCAAAGTTTGAGTCGGCATCTTGGCTCCCACGGAGCTGGTTCTCAGCAAAAGCGTCGTTGTCTTCGAACTCAGCGACGTCGAAGTAGTCATCGACGACATACTCCAGCTCCTCGTTCTGAAACTGCGCCATCAACCTTCACACAACACACAGAACCCAGAACCTCACACCATTAATCTTTCAGCTTTTAATTTCTCAATTTCAAATTGAACTTTCAGAATTATGAATTAAAACGCCTCCGATAACCATGACGCTCAACTTATAGTCTTATCAGGAGAGAGAGAGAGAGAGAAACGCCTCAGATTTTATTTTTATTTTAAAAATGTTTGTTACCTATTCTATTTCCCTATTTTAAATTATGATTTGATACGGTACCACTTGGGAGAATATAAAAACCACCATGGAGGTTGTCGGTAATCTCAAACCACCATGGGCTCGTTTAGGAGTGCTTTTGGAGCAGTGAAAAGCGCTTCTAAATGGGTGAAAGCGCTTTTGCCTTTTTAAAATGGTGTTTGGCAAAAATTACAAAAGTGCTTTGGGTGAGATCCAAAAGCTTTTGGAGTGGTTTTGGAAGAAGCACTTGAGAGGTGCTTCTTCTTAAAAGCGCTACAGGACAAAAACACGGGAAGCACTTGGCTCCCTTTAATGAAACTTTTAAAATGCCAAAAATACCCATATTTAATTTTTTTAAATGCCAAAATACCCTCTCTCTTTTTTTCTCTCCTATTAAAATTAAAACCATGACAGACACTTACAATTGTCAATATGCATCAACATTAAATTCGTCTGCAATGTTGATATGTTAAGGCACAACATTAGAGACACTAAAATCACCATCTATGACACCGAAATCTTGCAACCAACCACCGGTATCAGAGCCCTATGATTAATAGCAGTATGCTTAAAACCCTGTTGCTGCTGCCAGTTTCAGCTCCAAAAGCTTCAGAATCCATTATTGTTGATTCTAGAATTAGTGGAAATAACTTGTTTTTTCTTCTTCTTCTTGAATATGCAACTCATTAGCTCTCCCTCTATATATAGAGCTTAGGTGTGTTACCAAAGTGAGGAATCTGAAGATTGAAAAAGAATTCGTAATTTCATATGAAGGTGAAAAACCAAAAGTGAGGATTTCCTAGTTTAGTATGAACACAACTGGCAGGCATAATCCTTGTTAAGGATTATGTTCCTAAATCCTACTATGAACACAACTAGTATTCATGAGTGAGTCGAAGTCATCCTTAGATTATCGTTGTTGGAGAATGATACGACAGATGCATAACTTTCCTATGGAAAAACAAATACAAATAGTTGTTGCTTCAATGGCTCTTCACAACTTTAAGTCGTGTTTTTATTTTGGGATCCTGTGAATTTTTATTTCCTATGTTTATTATAATATTTTGGGATTCTTTAAATTTTTTTGAAGTACTTTTAAAAGCGCTTTTACTGTGTCAGCCAAACACTCAACAAAATATCAAAAGTACTTTTCTGTAATGTAAAACCACTTTTAAATGTGACATCCAAATGACAGACCGCTTCTTTGTAGAAGCGCTTATGTCATAAGCGCTACTGACATAAGCGCTACGGGCATAAGCGCTTCGGGAAGAAGCACTCCCAAACGAGCCCTATTATTGCTTCCAAAATCGATGGGTCGTTTTTCACCTTTTCGGTTTCAGGTACAACTCCTTCCCCTAACCACCCCTTTTATCATATTTAATTTTGAATTTTAAAAGTCATCGATATTTTTTTTATTTCATTCTTCGGTAAATTTTTATTTACTTTTTACTCCTTAATTTGTTGGGGAGAATCATATTATATATTGCGATAAAGTGAGACGTAATTATACAAATTCAATTAAGGGAAAGCATCCCGGACATCTTTTCTCATCAGTCTCTTCATCCTCCTCCTCCTCATCATCATCTACATTACCAGCCCATCAAATAACAATTGTGGATGTTTTGGACCAACGCATTTCCCCTCCTACGCATCAAGTTGCAAGCGAAGTGGTCTATCTTGTGAAGATAGCATTTTCATGCTTGGATTCCAACCCCAAATCTCGTCCAACAATGAAACAAGTTTCTCATTTCCTCTCAACTCAGATGCTCCATTTGTCGAAGCCAATACATATGATGACATGTGGTGAATTGCTTGGTCTTGATCCTTTGGCTACCTGATCAGAATGTGCTTCTTTCTTATGCGCATTTCACTTTTCCTGTGTCTTATGTTTAGAAAGATTCTCCATAGATGTTTCCTTCTTGTAATTTATTTCATGCACATGTGCGCTATGGTATGACTTTATCCAGGATGCTTTACAGTTTGTTTATCCTTAACATAAAATACTTATTGGGGAATTTTCCTTACTGTTTGTTTATCCTTGTGAGGAAAAACAAAATGAAATAAAACAAGGGTTTTGTTGAGTAATTTTATATACTCTATGTAAATCGTCCCAAAATCAATAATAAACAATTAAACTGTGAAAAATTAAAGGGAGCTTCACTGTTATACCCAAAATATGGGCTGAAATTATTATTATTTATTAAAAACCCCACATGAAATGCACTTTAGAAACACACCGAAAACCAATTTACTACATAAGAAATTGGTGTTGAAGTTCTTATAAATTACATGATTGCCACTGATTAACTAAAAAGAAAAAAAACACAAAAACACAAAAAACAAAAAAAAAAAAAAAAAAAAAAAAGCCAACCCAGATTTTATAAATAAATAAAATTGCGAAAACCATGCAGGGGCTCTTCATAGAAGTACATTATTAATACTATGTCATAGAACTATCTTGTTAATACTACTACATCATAGAACTATCTTGTTAATATTACTATGTCATAGAAGTACATTGTTAATACTCTGTCACATAACTATCTTGTTAATACTTTATCATATAACTATCTTGTTAATACTCTGTCATAGAAGTACATTCTTAACCAAAAATGAGATCCATAACTGAAATAGTATCAAAAGATCAAAAATTCCAAGTCCAAACCAAACGACAACGACAAAGATGATAACTACAACAAAGACGACGATGACGACGAGGTGAAATCCATGTCTTCCTCCACAACTGAAGACGACGAGTCGTTCTCGTTGTGTAGTACTTTGGAACAACCGACGTGGCCATCGACGAGGCCACAACTGAATAAACGAGTATAGCCGCACGGCTTCACCAGGGTCCTTTTTTAATTTTTTTAATACAATAAATAGTATAGTCGCGCAGCTATACGCCTTATAAAATATAATATACTTAAACAGTATAGCCGATGCTATACTATTTCTTCACGTGGGTCTGAATCGCTATCGGATCCTTTTACATATATTTATTTATTTATTTATTTATTTATTGAAACGAATGTAGCCGGACGACATTACGTTGGTTTTTTTTATTTTTTATTTATAAATAGGATAGCCGAACCATACCTACCCCTAATTTTGAGGTGAAACCAATCCAATCCGGACCATTATATTGTAATTGGTTCGACCGTGATTTTAATGTGAAACCAATCCAATCCAAACCATACCTACCCCTAATTTTACCTTTGGTGTGTATGTTAACTTAAGCCCTAAAACGGTTTGAATTAATTTTGAACTTTAAGAAAATTACCCCTCCCACGTTATGAGAGCTTCAATACAAAAATAATTGTGCTGCTGGAACAGAATGTCATTGCTCTTGATCCGAAGGAAACATACACTAACAATTGAGGGCACTTACAATTGATGACCATTACATAAACGATACAAAAGCATTTATGACCAACCAAATAATTACTTCTTTTATTGAAAAGCTGTACCCGCTCGTTATGATCAATTTAGAGATACATATTTTGGGAAGGGTCAAAGGGTTCAACTATTCACATGTATATATGTAGAAATCTCCACTTTTATGCACACCACACAAATTGTTAACTAATCATATGTTATCTGGGATGAGATCCCGACACGAAATATGCCCAATACTAACCTACTGTCACCGTGTCGTGTCAACAATTACCGCCCCCAATTTACATGATCCTTCAAGGCTAGTCACTAGACCTCGAAGCATACTAGCACAATTCTGTCTGCTGGGCTTGAATAATAGCGTGCACTTCCCCGAGTTTCAGAGATGATCCATTCAACACTTTCATCAGGAGCTGATGGCATCATCTGAGATGACAGTCAGTAGCTTGAATTCACGCTCCAAACTCCATGAGAACTCATTCTGATTGTTGATGCTTAAGTTGTACTCCTGGAAGTACCCATTGTATGTTATAATGGAAATAGTTGCCCTGAAATGAAAGTCCAATTAGGAAGAATTCAAGCCAATAAGAAGGTAGAAATAATCGACAACTGTAATAAATAAAACATAAGCAGACAAACCTCAAAAAGAAAAGATTATTAAGTAGCTTTATTCAAACAGTATTCAAAACCTACACCGCACAAAGGTGCGAGGAATTTGTTGCCTCCACATCTTCCCCAAGAGCGCATATTGGTAAATAATGTACTTTTACTTAGAGAGATGGCACATCAAGTTTATGTGGTCACCAATGAAAACCAGTCGATCACGAACCAGAAATTTAAACATGAGAGTTGGTACTTCAAACTAATTTAATCATTCATGGAAATCCAGCAGTAGTTCATGGCCCAATGAGAGCCACTCCTGTTGGGCATGTGAAAAACGTTTTGCATAAAAATGCTTTGTACATTATTTACTGTTGAGAACACTATTCAACTGGCAAATTCAGAACCCTAAGTTGTAGAAAGGGATTGAGAATGGGGAGGGTCAACAAAGGAATACCAAAGAAGAGACTTAACTTTATAAGACTACAGACAACAACCGGTAACGAACCTGCAAGCCACAATTTCTGAAGTTGATGTATCAGCAACCTTGTCAACCTTTCGAATCACGGCATAGCTGTTAAAAATTTTAAAAAAATAATTTTAAAAAATAAAACACTAAACTTGACTTTAGGAATTAATGGGCTAAAGATAAAACAATAGCAAGAAAGGATATTATATCAGAAGTGAAATCTGAATTGCCAAATGTCCACAACCCAGGTATGGCTTATGACCAAAATCCTAATCCATGGGCCAGTTGAAAGAATAAAGACCCACTCTTATAAACAAACTCCTTTGCTTAACTAGAAAGTTCACAATTCCACAGCAACAACACAATAATCATAATGTAAAATGGATTCTTATCAATAACTTCTCTTACTTAACTGGAAAGCAGTTCATAATTACAAAGCAGTCAAACATATTGTTGCTTCTTAAATCTCAATCTGCAACTCTGGTCTGTATTATATTCCAAAAGTGCACAGTGCACATTAAGGTGTATTCATCCAGACAATTGTTTCCACAAGGTCTGACAGAAGCGCCTATATCATAATTTAATATCAAAGACATGTTCAGTTACGTAGACAAAGACCGCACTCAGTTTAAAGGAGAATCCATAAAGGCACTAAACTTTTCCCCTAGAAGTAGAAAATAGAGTTTGAAACAACCAGAAGTCAACTGACTTTTAGAATCTGAGCCAGACTGCCCAGATAAGTCTCATCCCATTCACATGATATGCCATACCTATGGTGCTGTGTTGTCAGTAGACCAGTGGTAAAAATGTACTAATGCATACAGTATTGTAAGTTATAAACTGGTCCACCTTTTGACTCCTGCTGGTGCAGCATTATGAAGTACATCATGATGGGCTGGATCCAATGCATCCGTAACAGAGCCAGGTATAATTGATCCAAGAAAACTTCCTGATCTTTTGCTTCTGCTAAGAGAGAGAAATAAGAGATTTGAATTTACAAATGAAAATTAGAAGGATGAAAAAATATTCTCTAACATTGGAAAACATAAAGAGGTGTACTGCATGAACATCGTGAACACCAAGGATTTGAAAGGAACTGCCTCTTTATCTTCTTCTTTTGTAAATTCACTTTTTTGAACAGACTCTTTTATAAGTTTACTCGACAGGAAGATTGAACAGCGAGACTTATGCAACAAATAAAATAAGGATTAATCATTTGTCAGAACATAATTTTATTAATACAGCTTTTCCTTTCTCTTTAAGGGCAACCGCAATTGCAACTAGCTGAAGGAAGATAAATACCAAATAAAAGAATAAGCAAATGCTACTGAAGGCCTAGAGCTTTACATATCTAAAGACATGAGAAAAGTGCAACAACATTAAGCAAATACGTGAGTCAGTTTCCTTATATATTAACACTTAATGTGGTACATGCAACATCAATGTGCTAACTAAAGAATGTTCAGTTGTTACGAAAGGAAATGTTCAGTTTTAGTTCTGACCTTTGATAAATAGAGAACCCCAGAGAGAAAGCATGAACAGAACCTGAAGAACTTGTGCCCACAAGAATATCTGGCAGTTGCGTAGATGGCCCAAATGACAAAGAAAATATAGTTGAGGGATATGTCCCTCTTCGAAAGCTATAAGACTGCCAAAGAAGGATTAATTAGACCTCCATATTACTTGTAATAAAGTACAGTCAATTAAAAGTACTGCCACTACTTGCTTCAGTGGCTGTAGGTTATAAGTCAGGAAAGGAGATGATGGAACAGTAATTCTTATGCAGTATATAAATATACACATATGTTTGAGATCCAAGGTGCTGGTCAACAAATATTACTTGGATTTGATAAAAAAGAACTGTTTCCCTTCAATTTGATAAAAGAAATTCTTTTGCTATTCTTCACCTTAGTTGCTTCTGAGACTAGATGGACTCTTATAATGGTCCCCTGTTCAGATGCTGTTGCTACGTACGTCCCATTGGAAGAAAGAGCCATTGCAGCAAGTGGGGCTCGATGAGCATCTATCTGTAGTTCAAATTCAAGAAATATAAATATACATAGAATTAGGAGATGGAAAAAGAAGTATCTTTTGCTGCATATCTAATACAACTAAATAAAGGCATAAAATTCCATGAAGATTGATCCTTTATTTTTAAAATAAAAAATTCAATTCAGATACTCTTGAAATATGACTACATATTTTCAAAATGCAGTTGCAAAGCATCCTGATTCTTGAGGATTTGAAAGCAGGCATCTAAAGAAGCATACTGCAGGATCCACTTTACACCATTTTACTTTTAATGTCTTCCGAAAAATATAAAATAAAACATTTATTTTTCTAATTTGTGTGCTTCCTCTACTGCATACTTTTGGCTGTGTAGACGAAACAGAACCATGAAAATTGACCAACAAGATAGAAGAGGAACAAAACCACAAATCTTCCACATTACTGGTAAAAAGAACACTCAGGCTTATTAAAACAAAAGCTCTGAATTCATGTTGAAAAACATTTTTCAGAAGTATTAATTCATCTGGATAACAAAATGAAGTGACGTCATACATATTTTACCATCTTTCTGTCATGTATGAAAAAGAATATCATATTCCATAACCTCACAATGTAAATGCAGGTCCATGACATTGTACAACAACACAGATCCCTTGGAGATGCTAGCAGGAAGAGCCAAGAAGCACCCTTCCAAACTTGGAGAGAATGCACAAAGCCCTGAGGAGAATGAAAAAAAAACGACAAAAGATAAGTTATACGAATAAGTTTTGAGGCAGATTGCTGGTTGAACAGAATGTGAATCCACATACTGGTACAAGAAGAAATGTGACCCACTTTCACCTTTTAAATTTGGAATGGTATCAATAGTGTCCAAGATTCCAAGACTATTTATGTCATATACATATGTTTTGTCCTGTAAAACGACAACAAGTCTGCATTTCCCAAAAAAGCATATCAAAATCCTCAACAAGAAAGGAGAAAAAATTGAAGTTCACTTAATAGATTAACAACCATCTCCAATGGGCTGAGTGAGTTCTGCACCACTTAAATGATTTTACAAAAGTATCAAAAAAATAAAGCATTTATAGTTTTTTTATTGGAAAACAATGTGTATAGAACATTAAATCTATGTACTTCCAAGTATTTGTACATACCTTTGCTGTGCCCATTATCCATACATACCTATATGATTGCATTGCACAGATGCATGTAGAAGAACCAAAAAGGGTTAAACAAAGTAGAACTTCGAAATAATTCGGTACTTTAAAATGGGGGAGCATTATCACATGATAATTTTGTAAAATCTCACTATATAGTACAGAACCTCGATAACTGTCTTAACAAGTGTGTACAAGTGCCAAATATGCCAATTGTCTTTGCTATCATATCTAGGCTCGAAAATTTTGTTAACAAATGAAATGATATATCATATATCAGCTTGAAACATCGAATTAAAGATTATTATGATAATTAACCAAGACGAATTCGTAGCACAAGCTCATGATGACTAATTTCGTGTTACCTTTTCTTATTCATGCGAACAGCAAGTATTGAAGTCAAAAAATTTAATTCTCGAAGAGCAGTTCCAGTTGTGGTGTTGAACAGACAGAGACGCCGTGGCGATAAAGATGGCTGTAGCAGTCAGAATGTCAGTAAATTTATCATGATAGAATCCAGTACTAACAACTAACTGATTACATTACATACCTCTTCACCAGCTCCAACAATGGCAAGAAGACTGGAGCTAAATAGCATTTCAACAATAACGAAAGCTCCAATAGCTAACCAAAAACAAAATAAAATAAGTACATATTAAAACAAATGGAAACAGCCCACTACAGAAAAAATTTTCCATATAAACAAAAATTGAAAAATCAAGTGTAGTGCTTTTTTTTCTTCATAGTTTGATTCTGGGAAGCAATAAATGAATTCGATAACTTGCCTCGTTCGTAACAGAGCCTCCCTGTATTGGAATCGAATATTTTGAAGCCATCCTTTGTCCCAATTGCAAAGCAACTGACAAATTCGAAAGAATTACAAATTTCCACCACAAAAATAAATAAATTGGAAAGAAAAAAAAAAGTGAACTTTGAGTTTACCTGGTGTCTTGATTGAAGGAAGCGCAAAGGATGGGGTAAGAAGAGGAGGACTGATTGGCCATTAGAGGAATTCCTGGGTTCTGAAGCTTCCAAGTTGAAAGCTTCAGTCCAATTTGTATGAGCTTTTGGGAGTTTTATAAAGTAAAGCTTGAGTTCAAAACAAGGGAGACAAAGAAGACATTGGTGAAGACGGTCCCACTGTGACCCTGGCTCTTGGGTGGGCCATTGTTGTCCTGTGGGTGGACCCTGAGCCCATTAATAAAAAAAAGTGGGCTGTAAGGATTTTCAGTGCATCTAGTTATTCAGAAACAAAATGCTAAAAGGGTAAATTACATTTTACTACCCCTAGATTTACCGAGTTTAACTTTTACTACCAAACTTTCATGTATGTAGATTTACATTTCCATCACTTATTTCTGTCTATTTATCTTTCCAGCACTTTTAACCTTCATAAATTTTGGTGTTCTTCAGTTTTAGCACCTTTAATTAAGTTTTTATTTGGCTATAAGTTTTATTGAAATTATTTATCTTATTTGTTATGGGAATTTTTCTTTATCTTTATTTTGGCCTCTTTAATTCAAGCACTTTACTTTCTTGTTATATACTTCCTAGCACTTCATTTCATTGCGTCCTATTTTTCCTCCACGGATAAGGAGCTAAAAGATTTAGTATTCCAATTCATGTTTCAAAATAGATAATTTTGTATCTACAGGACCTAACCCAAAAAGATAAAATAAAAAATCTAAACATCCTTTACCTGGAGGAAATGAAAGACCCTTATTTGCTCTGCAGTTCAGTCATTTGATTTAAAATCAAATTTCATACGCACATCATTTACACACTGTCATTCGGGTAACATGTCATGTATTTTGGTGGTGGCATGCCTACGCATTCAACTTAAAGAAAGGACCAAAGTACATTTGTGTTCGTAATGTAGTAAAATAAGTTTATTTGGGCTCAATCTTTGCATTAGTAACGTCGTCAAATAATATTTGGGCCTTTGGCCAAGCACCTTACTGAAAAAATGTATTAAAATAATATTGAACCCAATCGAAAATAACTAGTACCTAGGTTCATGAAGACACGTAACTCCTTGAAATACTAGAAATTACACAAACACTCATTCAAGTTTTAAAATTTTGCGCATAGACCCATTATGCTAAGTAACGGTTAGTAAAATTATGAAGTCAGCCTTAGATTGACAAAATTGACTTTGTACAACTCCTCCTATCAAAATTGACCAAAAGTATGAGATAGTTTGGGTGCTTCTGAAAAATAATGGAAGAACAGATAGTTGAGGTTGTTGAGGCCCAAAATATTCACGGTTCGGCCCAAATAAATTCTCGGCCCAATGCGATACTTTACCAAGAAAAAACCCGATTTGGGCATGCGAAAGTTCATCATATGCGCTTGCACACATGCCACGCCAAACGGCACGCCACGCTAAGCAAGGAATTATCATTCCGCACCTAATCACGCCACAAGCCTAGGTGGGCCCAAGCCACTCAAAAAACCCGGGCTTGCTTGAGTGGGTTGTGGCATGGATGGTGATAAATCAACATGAGACCCATTGATGGACCGAGAAATGGAAAGTCTCGGGTTGCTTGGGAGCCTCGAGACTCAAGCCCGTTTCTTAGGCCCAAACATGTGGGTAAGCACAAGAGAGAAAAGTAGCCCAATACCCAAGCAAAACAACCCAACCAAAATAAAGCCCAAACTGAGAAGCCCAATGTTTAGTAAAAGCCCTTTTGCTTAGGAAATCACCTTGGCCCATATAAAAATCCTAAAATAGCCCACAAAAAAACCTCAGCTTTTGGAGAAAGTAGAGGACACGTGAAGAGCAGATGGCAGACTCCTTAAGCAAAGCTGCTGGAAACCAGTCCCAAGCCAGAGACATCCAAAGAACCGATGAATACCATCCCGCATGCTGTCAGAAGCATTCCTTGGACCAGCATATATTTTCACCTCTTTTCCTCCATCAGATTCACCCAAAGAAGAGGAAAGAAAAGAAGAAAAAACAGCAAACCAAGAGTGGAAGCTCCCATTGCACAGCCGCGGGAAAGGAGGATGTTGAGCCCCCCAAATCCCCTGAATTCATGAAAATAGACAGAAGCAATCTTTGCCAAGAAGGGGAGGTCAGAGAAGGGGAGGAGAAAGGAAGAAAAGCTTAGCCAAAGTAAGTAGAAGCCATTAGGGTTTCTTGAAAAATGGTGATTTCCGGCAGCTATAAATTGAGCCTTCCCCTACCCAACAAAACAACTCACAACCTGCAGAGAGCAAGCTTTCTCTCTAACTTGCAAAAACTCAACAAGCTCGTGCACTGTTCATCTTCTTCTCCAATTTGTTTTTCTGGCAGCTGCCAGAAGAACTCTGCCTTTCTTTTTCCTCTTTCCCTAGTCGAATTCCTCACAAAACACCTCATTCCTTACTTAAACACTTTCTTTTCTCATAAACCAAGCCTAATTTCTCTCTTAGTGCTAAACCCATGTTGATTTTGCTCCCATGCCACATGCCACTCATGCTGAGCTATCTGTAAGCATGCCAAAACTATCTGCAAGTTACCATTATTCTCGTTGGTGAAGATAACCAAAATACTTCCTAAGGCTCTACTGCCTTTTCGAGGTATTTTGGGGCTTAATTTTCGAACTCAGGCTCAAGGGGCAATTTCTTCCATTTTGCCCTTTACGGCAGTCAAGCCCGTAGTAGCTGCCGGAAGAAAAAAGCCCCTACATAAATTGGCGACTCTGCTGGGGATTAAGCCACTATCTGCACCAATGCCTCCAAAGAAGAAGACCAGAAGCAATAAACCGGAGGAAATAAAGAGATAAGAGCATTCCCTCTTTCTTTTTCTTTTTTCCTTTCGTTGGCTATCTACTTTGTAGAACAAACATAATATAGATTACTCACATGCTCCCTTTGCTTGTGTCTTAGATATCCATTCTCAAGCAAAACAATATCTTGTAAGAGGACTGGGGGCTTCAGCCAACGTGCAAGCCGCTGACCACCGTCGTCAATGGTTGAGGCTAGCTCTGCCGTTCACCTCTCCGCCATGATACATCATCAGCAAGTCTGGCCATCGCCGTAAATCACCTTCATAGCAGCCCTCACCTCTCTAGAGTTGTGAAAACACGGTGAGAAAGGGAGAAGGAACATTTGCTCAATGCTCTCAGCCTCATCTCTGCGAATGGCTTCACCAAGATAAGATTTTTATTATCATGCCTTGTTGATCTCAATATAGTATATATATTTGTTTGTTGTTTTAGGATATCCATAAAATTTATGTTTCATTGAACAATCTCAAGCATAGACAAAAGCATGTGCATTCAAGTCCAAAAAAAAAGATTGATTGATTAGTTGATATTCATATGGTGCACCAGCTTGCATCATTTTCTTGTTATGTATTAAACCACCTTTCAATTTTGCATCTCCAGCAAAATTTCTCAGGGCCTTATTCCACGCACTATTCACTTATCTTACTTCTTATCATTTCGTATCGATCCACCTTTGTGTTAATCAATCCAAGTTACACATTGCAATGTAGATGCCAACTATGCATGCTCAGTACTAAAATCATACCTGCCCAGCATGCTTATGTCAATTATGTTAGTCATTTGCAAGCTACAATGCTTATATTATTTTTATGCTTTGGTCATGCAGCATTATATCGGTCATGTGCAAAGGACCCAAGCCTCCAAACAACAAACAAGAAAACAAATGCTCTCATGTTTCCTACCCAACATCTCAACACACTGCCATTATCATCCATTCCTTAAGACAAATCTCTCTCTATACTTCCAGTCATAGAAGTTCAAGCACCACTGAAAGAGCCGCTGGAAGAGTGGAAAAAGAACAGAGCCAGTCAAAATCCAAACACCACTGCTGGAAGAGCCACTGCCAGAAGCACATGCTACCACCGAATCATGCCAAACTGTCACCGTTGCAACAAAGGGATATCCCAAGTTCATCATGCCATGCAATAACCCAAACAAATACTAAGAAGGCCATGTTGCAAGAGTTTTTGTAGCCTATGCCCATCAAATCCTTTTCTGATGATTATGGTGCACTTGGGGGCTGAGGAAGGAATTCATTGCAATCACCACGGCAGTGATTCCAAAACCCCAAATGAGCTTAAAAATCCATTATTACCAAAACCACTATTCCCAGACCAAAAATCTCCTTGAAATCCCAATTATGTTACTATGACCTCCAAGTTTGCCATCACTTGTTGTTGTAACCCAACACATTTGCTGCAGTGACACATACAAAGCTCAAGCTTCAATAGCCAAGTCCAAGCTTTTGGTTCCTAAAACATGTTCACAACAGCTGCAACAAACAATACCTAAGTTGCCATAACTGATATGCTCCAACACCTCAAGCACCTTCTAAGCCTTGACCATTCCAATGACCAAGTTTAGGAGTCAAAACCAAAAGGCTATCAGGATGTCTCAATTGCCACAATTCCATAATCAAGCATCATCAAGCCCCGAGCCTTAGTCAAGAAATCCAAGCACTATGCTTTACTCAAGAAGGAAAACATCTCAATTCATGGCAAATGAAAGGAAAATATTGCAAAGGTAGTGCTATGATACTGCTGGAAGAACCTAAATGTTGTCAAGATGAAGTTTATTTTACCAAGCAATCAGAATTTTTGAAGCGATGTCAAGCTTTCAAGAAAAGGGGTGCTGGAAGCGTATTTTCCTATATTCATCCATTCTTCACCTGCAACATCCACCACTGCTTGCCATACTCTAAGGAAGATCTTACACGCCGAGATACATGACAAAACTCTAAGAGGCAAGCTATTGACAAGGACCCCTTGCCAAAACGAAGGGGAAAGTAGATGGCTACTGTCATTACGTGCTTTGATGACTTGCTTGACGACGACGTATTGTGCCACCTGTGGAAGAATGACCCAAAGCCACCGGAGGCTATGTGGGAACCTTGTGGAAATATGAAGAAGGCCAACTGGAGCAAATATTCAAAATCTGCAAGCTATAACACCCCATGGCTACTTGCTAATGGATGAGAGAATGGTTCCAGCAGCGAAGTATTCACATTGGACATGCTGGAAGAAAGCCACTCGGAGGCTTCATTTGGTCATCAAGATTATCAAGAGGCAGCTGTTGTAACCTCTCATAACTTCACAGAGGTTGAAGAAAGTACAATGGGTTAGGAGCTGCAAATCACTCTTTGATTAGTTGGGTTATGAGCTGCAGGCAAGCAAAGCAGCAACTGTGGCTTTGTTAAATATCTCTACAGAGCATGGCATCCTAGTACAACACATGCCAAATACATGCCAACCTAAGCCGCAAGCTTTCATGCTATTGCAAGTCATGCACAACCTTGGGCCCTTTCATACTTGGGGGCTTAATTTGATGGGGGTATTTATCAATGCAAAATGGCTCAAAGCCTTACTACTGAGTTGCTTTTGCACCTATCCTTTTGTTTTTGGCTTTTCAAATTTATTTCAAAGATGAACTCTCTTTTTGTGTTTTCACCATATGTTTTCACAATTTTGAAGAATGCACGCACCACCATTGCATTGCATGCAAGCATGCCATAAAACGATATTTGCAAGGAGAATGGAGTATTTTGGAAAAAAAAAAAAAAACCTCTAGAATTCTTTCCTTACTTTTATCTTCTTCTGTTTTGCAAAACGTGTTCTTTGAAAAGAAAAAGAAAATAGACAAGCAAACTTCCCTTTTAAAAGCTAAGCCTTTTAGCAGTAACCATGCCAAGCAAAGTCACTTGAATGGGGTCCCGAACCATCAACAAGCATCACGCTTAAGCAAAAATAGCATAAGGCACGAGAAACCGATCTATTCCAAAGAAGCACGCAATCTTGAGGTGCTGGAACAACATCTGGGAGTTTTATAAAACCTTGGTAAGAATCATGCACATGCTAGTCTGGCCCTTTTTAAGGAAGGCAAGAAGCTGCTTTTCAAACCCAGAGGCTAGATAAACCATGCAAAAGAAACTTTAGAAATTCCGCTCCTGTCGAAATTTTGGCAGCATATACCTTGTTTTAAAGATATCCAACCTGTCAGAAAATCTCAAACAGTTCACAAAGACGAGTTTTGCCAACCAAGCTGTATATATGAGACATGCGAATTACAACCTGCCTTCAGCATTCAAAAAATTAATACAAGCTTCAGTGGTTCAATGCCAAATTACAAAGTCATAACAACGTAGTCGTTAGAATGTCAAAAGAAAAAAAAAACTACAGTCAAAGCACGATAAAACTATACATGCTAAAGATCCATGCATCCTATAGTCTCAAAGGAAACAGAACCATGTGATGATTTCATGCTATGTGTAACACCACCATCAAAGAAGGCTTTGAACGCCATGAAGGAATTCTCCCAATCTTGCCAAGGCATGATTTTCTCCGATAAATGCCCTACGGAGGTGGAAGCATCACCGTCCTTATGGATGTCACCAATAATCTCACCACGAGGGTTACTGCCGGAAGCCGTGAAGAGGTGCCGGCAGCTATGTCGGGTGTGCCCAGGCAAGGAGAAGTTGGAGGCAGCACTGCTGGAAACTGTGGAGAGGTGCCGGCAGCTATGTCGGGTGTGCCCAGGCAAGGAGAAGTTGGAGGCAGCACTGCTGGAAACTGTGGAGAGGTGCCGGCAGCTAGGTTGGGTGTGCCCAGGCAAGGAGAAGTTGGAGACAGCGCTACGGGAAGCTGCGAGGAGGTGCCGGCAACTGTATCAGGTGTCCTAAGGGGAGGGTAAGGAAGCGTACCCTCCGCCCCTTGTGAGATGCTCTTGACCTAAAAGAAAAGAAGGAGTTCAAACAAATATGCAATTTCTGACCCAAGTTCGTGACAAACAAAGTTCTCATCCTGTGACTCAATAAGCATGACAAGCAAATTCTCTTTCAGAACAAAAATCAAGCATTGCAAGACATGCATTCCTACTTCTCGCAACCGAGAACAAAGTCTACAATTAATCAAGCATATGTTCACAAGGGGAGTAAGCCTAGGCCATGCACCAGTCTATGCTTATTCCTGGAATATTCAAATTGGCGGAGTTACTTACCAAAAGATTAAAGCAGAAGCCCCAAATATCCAAGTTAGAAGGCTGAAGGATTTGAAGGTTCCAGCAGCAGAAACGTCAAGGTTTCCAGCACCTGCCCCACCTATGCCTGAGACGTGTGCACCTGCACACGCAAAAAAAAAAAAAAAAGAAACCAATGGTGCTTTTCTCAAAGCTTTCAATAGCCTCTAATCCTATGCATTAATCATACGATTACAAGCATGCGCTCGTGATGCATATAGTTCAACAACAAAAAAGCGGGTCAAGAACGCGGCACACGCAAAATATACGCCAAGCAGGGCAAGTAAAGCTCAGGCCAAAGGAAACACTTAAGCAAATACCCAAGCAGCATACAATTTATCCATGGCAAGCGAAATTTTCAAGCAATTCCCATGACAAGCAAATTCTTCCTCAAAATGCAAAAGGATTCAAGCATTGCAGAGCATGCACTCTATCAATTTCTATTTCCACAACATGGGAGAAAAGTCCAAATTTATTCAAGCATGCGAAAAACAAGCCTAGGCCAAGATATCAGTCTATATCTATTCCTACAGAGTTAAAAAGAAGGACCTGAGATTCCAGTGAACGAGCAAAGCCCATGGGCATGAAGAGCCCAACAAGCCCCTCGATAGATTCAAGAAATTGCAAAGAGGAAAGGGCATACCTTGTCAATCACCTCAAAGGACGACCTCAAATGCACCAAGAAAGAAGGGAGGTTGGTGCTGGAAGAAGGGTAGTAGGTGCCGGGAGAAGGGTAGTTGGTGCTAAAAGAATATCGTATCTTCTATTTCACGTTACCATCTCCTTCATCACCATTGTTGATCTCATTATTTATGCAACCAGCTGACCCATCATTGCAATTGTCCCCATGTTTTTCTGCGCAGACTTTGGCACCATCATTATTTTCAGGCATACTTAAGAATTGGTCTTTCTGAAGATGGATACTTCGGCAACTAATACTTGCAAGAACTTCTTCTCATGGCTATACGACAACTCCTGAAAAATCACAAGCTTTATTCATGCAATTGCACTACAGCAAAATTTAAAACTTTTCAGACAAAACATCTTGCGAAAGGCTTATGGGGGTTTAAGAGAATCCATCATAGCAAACAGCACATGCAAACTCCAAATGACTTGGGGGCTTCATGTCAAGCAAAAGAGAGAGACAAGAATCCTGAAGCTGTTGTAAATTTCAATTTTCCTCTTGGAGGAAAGCAAACTGTTTGTTACTTATCTGGAGGAAAACAAGCTGTATGAATCTCTTCCAGCAACTCGCTTAGCCTCTTCCTTCTCATCTTCAGTCTACTTCTTCCAAAGATCTTCTTTGAAGCAAGTTGCAAAAAAATAAAAAATAAAAAATAAAAAAAAATTTACAAGCAGGCCTCTACTTTGTTTCGCGACCCTGAGTAAGCCAAAGAGAATATAACCCAACTCTGCAACCAATTGCTTACCTCAACAAGCTGACTTGAGGGCTTCATGCCAAGCAAATTCAAGGAAGTACACCATGCCATCCAAACAAGCAAACCCATCTACCTTTTTTGCCACACAGTATAAATTATCTCTTTGATTACAACAAGCCTAGATAATCTTGCATTATGGTGAGAAACAGTTTTCTATTTCCCCCTTTTGAAACAAGCCAAGTTACATTCTTCTAGCACCTACTCCATAAGCAAAGAATTTTTATCACCTACCCTATTTCAAACATCCTCCCAGTACATGCCTAATTTCAAACATTCTGCCAGTTTCAAATCTTCCAAAAGCCTTCATATCGCAAGTCAAGGTGCAAGCAACCAAAACTCACCTTCATGCTACCAAATTCCTTGCAAATTAGTAAGAAGATGGCATTCCTCATGCTTTGGAACCTCTCAATCAAGCCTGAAAAAGAAACAAGGGAGTACGTTGGCCAGATCAGGTGCCGGAAGGGAACTAGTAAACAGAAAGGGGGTGCCGGAAGTAGAATCGCTATTAAAGCATAATGTTTTCCAAAGACAAGTTGCAAGAGACCAAGACTCACTTTCATGCTATCAAAGTAGACTTCTCATGCTTTATCATGCTTTCGAGCTTCTAAAACAAGAGAATATGTTAGCCAAAATCAGACGCCGGAAAGGTACTCATACACAAACGGATGTGCCGGAAGCATAATTTTCTCAAAGTGCAAGCAAACTCATCTATCAAGCATTTGACAAAATTCACAAGGTGTGATACCAATTCACATACCAAGAAATTTCATTTCATTCAAGCATTCCAAGCAATTCGGGCATTTCAAGCAAATTGAAGAACTCATGCTCTTGCGACAATACCATTCCACTTCATGCTCTCACGACAATATTGCTCAAGAACATGCTCTAGCAATACTCAGATCAGCACTCAATACCAACAGAAAGGACATGCTAAATTCCCAAGCAAAAGCAACATGCCAAGCAAAACTTATACACAAGCTTTCCAACCATCCTAGCTAGAATATCCCACCTTTAGAAAATCACTATAAATCAAGCTTACAACCAACAAATCCCAGACTTTCCAGATTAGAACTAGACATATCAAGCTTCATTTTCCCAAAATTTCGTTGCATTTCGAGCTAGGGAAGCATGTCAAACAAATTTCTAAGACAGCCCACACAGCAGAAACTGTACAGCTCCAGCACCTTAACCCTTACTTTGAAATTCCACCAAAAATTTATTTTTTCTTCAAGTGATGCAAGACCAATTCCAACATAACCATTGAGAAGTCCATTTTTATGTCTCAAAAGCTCCAACTCAGATTCGAAAAGAAACATTTCAAAAGTTCAAAAAGCAGCCAGCAAGCTACTTTGAGATATTTTGACAAACACTTGGCATGCAAACCCAAGTGAGCTTGTATAACTCTTGTTTATCACCAAGCTAGAATCCTAAATCAAAAGCTCAACCTTAGAATTCAATTTCTAGTTCACAAATTCTGGGAAATACAGAGGAACTCAAGCATTCAAACATAGAAGACAAACATGCAACAAAGGCATCAACATCAACTCATGAACATGCTTTAGAAAAATGGAGGTAGAGAGCACTAGAATGGGTGGATGATCCTCAATTTTGGATATGTTATAGACAACATAATTTCAAGCAAATTTTGTGAAGCAAGCGCAATCATACGAGTTTCATAAGTTAAAGACACATGCAGAAGAAAAATCTGCAAAAACTCACCAGCCATGGATGAATGCAGAAGTTGCAAACCAGCTTTGAGGTATCAGAAAATTTCAAAAAATTCTGCAAATTTTACTGGCTATAGTACTCGAGCAGATGAACAACTTTGATTGAGGAAGTTTTCTGATCCAAGCTTCCGAAATATGACTTATGTACTGATGCACAATACCCACGGGTTTGGGTCTTGAAGAAGAAGAAGAAAGAAGAGAATGAGAGAAAATCAGAAAATAAAGCACATCATGCCAAGTTCAGCCTTTTTATATACAAAAAAGAGGTCAGAGCAAGATTAAAGTAAGAAGAGGAAAAGGTAGAAACCCATACCAACAGTTTTGTTCACACGGAAATTGGCACCCTTCCAGCAACTCGAGCAAATCAAAGAAAAGGGAATCCCAGAAGATTAGTGCGAGCCCTTCCTTGCTAGCACCCACGTTGTAAGCACTCACGTTGCTGCAATAACAAAATAGGTCAAAAGAGGGTTTGATGCTTGACAACCAAAACAAAGGGCAATATTCATGGATGAAGGGAACCCAACAAATTCCTCAATAAATCCAAGAGAAAGCTAGAGAAGGGACATACCTTGCTAAAATCCCAACAGGTGACTTTGAATATACCAAGAAGGGAGCGAAATTGAGAATCATAGAGGAAAACCCGCACAAAAAGGTCCCTTCTAGCAACAGCAGAAGGGCTTCTTCGAAGGGAGAAGGGCTGAAGGGGTTGAAATCGATTTGGGCTCTTTTCCCAGCGGCTGGAGGCAGATGTTTTCCACATGATCTTACTCTCTCACTCAGTTTTGAGCTGGGGGAACAAAGGAAAACGAAGAAAAGAAAAGTAGGAAGAAGTTGGATCTGGTGCAAGAAAAGGGAAGAGAAAGAAAGAAAATAATAAAAAAGAAAGGAAGAAGGCGTTTGGCATTGGGAAACTGCAAATAACCGTTGGGGCCAATTATGACACGTCGTCATTTTGCACGCGGGAAGAAGAGAAGTTCTCTACAAATACAAATCTGATTTTTTTTTGGGTCGGGTTTAATTATTCGGCCCATTCCAGCACCTGTCCTGTTTCAAATATCCTTCCAGCACCTGCCATGTTTTCAAACATCCTTCCAGCACATGCCCTATTTCAAACACCTTGCCAGCACCTGCTTTATTTCAAATATCCTTCCAATACATACCAATTCCAAGCCTCCAAGCATACAAGCCAAAATCAAGCATACACGCCAATACCAAGTATCAAGCCAAAATCAAGCATACATGCCAATGCTAAGCATCAAGCCAAATACCAAATATACAAGTCAAAGCAAATCATGCAAGCCAAAATCAAGCATACATAACTAATATTAGATACACAAGTCAATGCAACTCTTGCAAACCACAATCATGCAAAATCAAGCCTCTCTAGTCACTCAAGCAAATAAATCATGCGAGCTAAGTAGTTATCTTGAGCTAATCCACCAAGCATTTTCTTCTATATCATGCCACAAAATAAGGTCAACTCTTGGTAACTCTAGTAAGTGACCTCCAAAATTACAGTGTCTAGGAAAGTTCTTCAAGGCAACACCCTCGGTTTTAAGAAGGATTGGGTTTTAAGCGGGACCATTGTGACCCCTCCAACCTTCCCGGAAAAGACCTGGCTGTAATTTCAGAGACTCTTAACCTGTTATCCTTGAGTTGCTCCTAAACCCATGTCATGCCATGCCACGGTAATTTATTTTGGGCTGAAAATTGATTATTCGGACCATTTCAATACACATTCATGGCCCCAATAATCAAGGGGGCTAATGTTGAGGCCCAAAATATTCACGGTTCGGCCCAAATAAATTCTCGGCCCAATGCGATGCTTTACCAAGAAAAAACCCGATTTGGGCATGCGAAAATTCATCATATGCGCTTGCACACATGCCACGCCAAACGGCACGCCACGCTAAGCAAGGAATTATCATTCCGCACCTAATCACGCCACAAGCCTAGGTGGGCCCAAGCCACTCAAAAAACCCGGGGCTTGCTTGAGTGGGTTGTGGCATGGATGGTGATAAATCAACATGAGACCCATTGATGGACCGAGAAATGGAAAGTCTCGGGTTGCTTGGGAGCCTCGAGACTCAAGCCCGTTTCTTAGGCCCAAACATGTGGGTAAGCACAAGAGAGAAAAGTAGCCCAATACCCAAGCAAAACAACCCAACCAAAATAAAGCCCAAACTGAGAAGCCCAATGTTTAGTAAAAGCCCTTTTGCTTAGGAAATCACCTTGGCCCATATAAAAATCCTAAAATAGCCCACAAAAAAACCTCAGCTTTTGGAGAAAGTAGAGGACACGTGAAGAGCAGATGGCAGACTCCTTAAGCAAAGCTGCTGGAAACCAGTCCCAAGCCAGAGACATCCAAAGAACCGATGAATACCATCCCGCATGCTGTCAGAAGCATTCCTTGGACCAGCATATATTTTCACCTCTTTTCCTCCATCAGATTCAACCAAAGAAGAGGAAAGAAAAGAAGAAAAAACAGCAAACCAAGAGTGGAAGCTCCCATTGCACAGCTGCGGGAAAGGAGGATGTTGAGCCCCCAAATCCCCTGAATTCATGAAAATAGACAAAAGCAATCTTTGCCAAGAAGGGGAGGTCAGAGAAGGGGAGGAGAAAGGAAGAAAAGCTTAGCCAAAGTAAGTAGAAGCCATTAGGGTTTCTTGAAAAATGGTGATTTCCGACAGCTATAAATTGAGCTTTCCCCTACCCAACAAAAACAACTCACAACCTGCAGAGAGCAAGCTTTCTCTCTAACTTGCAAAAACTCAACAAGCTCGTGCACTGTTCATCTTCTTCTCCAATTTGTTTTTCTGGCAGCTGCCAGAAGAACTCTGCCTTTCTTTTTCCTCTTTCCCTAGTCGAATTCCTCACAAAACACCTCATTCCTTACTTAAACACTTTCTTTTCTCATAAACCAAGCCTAATTTCTCTCTTAGTGCTAAACCCATGTTGATTTTGCTCCCATGCCACATGCCACTCATGCTGAGCTATCTGTAAGCATGCCAAAACTATCTGGAAGTTACCATTATTCTCGTTGGTGAAGATAACCAAAATACTTCCTAAGGCTCTACTGCCTTTTCGAGGTATTTTGGGGCTTAATTTTCGAACTCAGGCTCAAGGGGCAATTTCTTCCATTTTGCCCTTTACGGCAGTCAGGCCCGTAGTAGCTGCCGGAAGAAAAAAGCCCCTACAGAGGTTAAGAGCTAGGGATTTCAATTGAAATTAACATGGCTACAAAGGAGTAGATGGAGAAGATAAGAGTCCCACCCCTCTAGGTGGGACTTGTAAGAAACAACATGTTGGACTATTATCCAATTTAATGAGTCTAGTCTCAACACACCAAACAACGCTGAGAATATTGTCAATTTCAATTGAAATAGTCTAGTACAAGTCCCACCAAAGGTAAGGTAGACTGAGGTAAATAGTATCGAAACACTATTCTAATATTGTAGGGTATTTTAATACTAGGAGCATCTCCATTAAGCATTTGTGTTAAGGATTAGTTAAGGAACCGGATGAGCATTCTTTGAGGATGTGGAACCAAACAAAACTGGATGGCGAACCAAACAAACCAAAAAAGCAATAACTATGAAGATGTGGAGGACGTTAGAGAAAACCCTGAGAGGACTTGAAAGGCCCGTTGAATTAAAAGAAGCAAAGTAGCTGAGGGCAGAGAGAGGCGCGTGATACTGCAAAAAGCAGTATAAAGAGAACAACCTCTGCAAAAACACACAGCTCATCTCTCAAATCTCAACTCACTTTGACAGTTTCTTTCACCATCAAACAGCTAGAAAATATCAGAAGCAAATTTCACACCAACTCTATAGTCAAAAAAATATTCTGGGAATGATCTGTCTCAACACTAGGGGGCAGCAGAGCAGAGCATCTGATGATGTTCTATATCTCTATGCCATGCCCCTATACAAAATCCGCATCCACTTTGGCCCCTTTTACTTTCTTCACCCCTAAAATACCAAAATACAGTCACCAAAAAAAAAATTAAGATTATAAAGTCATATTTACATAACCCACAAAGCTGGAATGAGAAAAGTTGGTTTCCCAAACAGAACCACCACCTATCTTTCTTAGAACTAACTTCATATTTTTTTTCTTATAAAGAATGCAGGAAATAAAATCTAATCTTCTTTTTCTATTTCTCTGTACTTTCTTTTCTATCTTGGACCAGAGAGCTCCATGGCATAGGAATCCAAAGAATGCTCATCATCATCCTCATCCACAGAGGTGCCAAACATGCTTGCCCGATCACGTTCATTGTCATCATGTTTTGATCCAATGCTACTAGGGTGGGTGTTACTTTTGTTACTGTTGTGAGTATGAAAGAGGTCCATGCTGGAATTACTATGATTATGCGATGCTGCCCATTTCTCGGCTAGCCCATCGCCTTCGAGCATCCGGACCACTTCCGACATCTTGGGGCGGTGGGCTGGGAGGTACTGTGTGCACAGCAGAGCCACTTGCAGCATTTCCCCCACCTCAATCCGGTCGTAAATGTTTCCTAGCTCTCTGTCCACCAACACTTCCACTTTCTTCTCTTGTTGTATTTTCTTCACCTGTGACCAGCAGCATGGATATAATGTGCTCATTAGCTTTCAACATGCAACCATTATGCTTCTCAGGGCTTTTAATAATTTTCTTGAAGAACATTATTAAATGATCGTTCCTTTGGAACATAAGAGAATATTACAATAATACAGGAAGAATAGGAAGCTGTTTATCCAGTTCTGATTGTTTGAGACACAAATGAATGAAAAAGGTGAAGATTGCAAAAAAAGAACCGTGCATACTAATTTTAATCACATCAGCTAAATGTGTGGAACTGCAGCCCTGACTGAGTGGAAATTGGTTGCTGTTATTCGACACACACTACATTGTTGAATTGTTTATAAAACCATATAATCCAAAAAAATCATATACGAATTGATGTTAGACTTAGAAACCCATTATAGCTTATCCAAGTTAGATAAAAACTTACCCACTCAAGCATGGCTCCTTTCTGATTAACTGTTTTGCCAAACTCGAGAGCTCTCAATCCGGTTATGAGCTCTATCAAGAGAATTCCAAATCCAAAAACATCAGTCTTTTCAGATGATTGACCAGTGGAAAGGTATTCTGGTGCAATGTGCCCAACAGTCCCACGGACAGCAGTGGTGACATGAGAATCAGCATGGTCAAGGAGCTTCGCAAGGCCAAAATCTCCAACAATAGCCTCACAGTAGTCATCCAGGAGCACATTTGCAGCCTTTACATCCCTGTGTATTATCTTCGGATCGCATTGTTCGTGTAGATACAGAAGACCTCTTGCAGCTCCTATTGCTATCTTCTTCCTTGTGTTCCAATCTAGTGCTGGTTTTCCTGTTGTGTTCAGAACAATATATCAGGGCTCATTATTATGGATGGTGGCTTCAGGCTTCATTGTATGAATGGAAATTTGATGAGCTAATTTCTTTCAAACAACACTTGATGTAGTTTTCAAGGCAAATTTACTCAGACATTTCACGTTTAACCAAGAACAGAATGTAATTTACCAAAAAAAAGAGAACAGAATGTATCAACTGTAGACAGTGAAGCTATGATCATCAACACATAATTCCAAACGGTAACTTTAAGGGGAGTGCAGTTTAAAAACCAATAGTATATGGGAATCTTATCAAGGAAATCAAATCAACAATAGATCACAGGCTCACATGGTTTGCATATTTAATATATGCACAAAGAACTTCTTTTGGAAGCCCTTTTTTTTCCTTCTAAATGGTCCATATTAAGGAGTGACTAAACATTGATGGTCCCAGCTTTAATGTTGAAAGTTTGAATTAAAAATCTCCAAACCTCCCAACCGATTGTGGTCCATGCCAAGATAATATTTAGGTAAGTACTATATTGTTGGTGGTTAGTATATCACACCAACAATATCACACAGGAAATAATCATGCCCACCCTCACCATGAAATGTGGGTGTGCTTTGTAACCGAAAAAATGTGAGTGTCTTTGCAGCAAATATAGACCAACCTCTAAGCCTGGCAGCCACACTGCCATTAGACATGTAAGGGTATACCAGAAGTCTCTCATTAGAGGTAGCACAATATCCAATTAACCGAAGCAAATTCCGATGTACTGCAAGGCTTATCATCTCCAGTTCTGTCCGAAATTGTGATTCTCCAGCTGTTCCTGTTACATCCTTAAGCCGTTTCACTGCCACCATAGTCCCATCTCCTAGCTTTCCCTTGTAAACATTGCCAAAACCTCCAGCACCAAGTATGTTCTTGGAGCTAAAATGGTCCGTTGCGAGTTGAAGCTCTTTGAAAGTGAAGTTTCTGAGGTTTCCTAAGCTCACAAGTCCCTCTTCTTGAATGTCTGCAGTAAAGTTAAAGACACATTTGATATCAGTTATATATTTCCATTTACATTGTTTATTTATGGGATGGGACCATGATGTTACTGACCACTTATGTTCAAAATGGACTGGCTTTTTTGCTTCTTTCTGTACCAGACAATTCCAAGTGAAAGGACTATGAGAAGTGCACAACTGAGGCTGACCCCCAGTGCAATTGCTACAGTCTTGGAGTTGTGTTTTCCTTAGACGAGGAAAAAGATAAAAATTTATACAAAAAACAAAAAATTAGAGAGAGAGAGAGAGAGATATATATATATATATATATATATATATATGGTGTTAGAGAGTAAAAAGGGAAGTTTAAAGAATGGTTACCAGGTGATGATTTCAGTGATAATGAAAGAGGGACAGGGGTGGCTGATCCAGAGCATCCTTCAGTGGAGCTGCTTCCACAAATCAGTGGATTTCCCACAACACTAGTATAAAAATAAAAATTAAAAAAAAACAGTAAAGCATAAGGAATAATAAAAGGACCACAGAGAGAGAGAGAGAGAGCGAGAGCATACTTGAATGTTCTGGCTGGGAATTTGGGTATTGGTCCACTGAGATTGTTATAAGACAAGTCCCTGGTGACCAGATTTATCATAAACAGAACCCATTGAACAGATATTGAGAAAACTGTTTACTAATCAGAAATTCCTCAACATGTTGCAAGTTGTTTCAGATTTCAAGACACCGAGACGCAAAAAAATAAACCAATAAAGTAATAAGAGAAACTGTGAAAACCCATACTCACAAGAAAGCAAGCTCAGGGATTTTGGCTAAAGACACGGGAAAAGCCCCAGACAAGCTATTGTTGTTCAGCCTCCTGCTCTCATTACATGACAGCAATCACACATTAAAAAAAAATTATACAAATGATTTACCTTAAAAAGAATAAATACACACAAAAAAACAACATTGGGTTGCTACGAAGAAAACTCCAATCAACTTAAGAACAAATTTTAAAATAAAAATAAAAATATTTATTCTTTAATCAATTAGTAACATGAGAATTCAGACCCAAAAAAAAAAATAGTAACATAAGAATTAACCAAGTTCAATTTTGTTTTTCCTCCTGTTTCTTGGCAACCAAACAAAGTCTAACAGGTGAATTACAAACGCAAAAAAGGAAACACTTACAGGTATTGGAGACTATTCAACTGACCCAGAGAGTCTGAGACGAAACCAGAGAATCGATTGTTGGAGAGATCCAAGGTCTGAAGCTTCGGAAGAGTACCAAGCTCCGGTGGGAGTTTGCCAGATATATTGTTGTTTTGCATTAATCTTCAAATTCACAATGAAGAAATCGTGAGCAAAAATTTAAATTAAAGAAAAAAAAAAGCAATTGGATGTATTGTAAAGCAGATAAACATGGACAGTATTTTAATTCTTTTTGGTCTGCTTGGTTGAAGAGAAAGTGGAAGAAAAGGAAAAGCGTTCTTAACACCAACTTTAACATTAGGCTTCATGCCTTTCATTTGTTCTCTCAGCAAACAAACAGAAGGCAAAAAGGAAATGAAATACGAATTGAATGGCTGAAATTTGTCATTTTTCTTACACTTGTCGAAGATTTGTGAGATTTCCAATAGCGCCAGATAAAGTTCCAGACAGAGACTGGCTCGGAGCTCCCCTAAAAAACCAAGAAAGAAAGGCCATGTATGCTTAGTATAAACCAGAAAAGCAATCTCAGAAAAGCACAAAAAATAAAAAAACAACAACAATTGAGAAAAACAACAATGAAATGTTTTTACAGAAGAAAATTTAAATTTAAAAAAAAATGAAACTCACAGGCCTATAACAACATTTTCAGGTGAGCAAGTGATCATGGCCCAGCTACATGGGTCCACAGAGTCTTCATCCCAGTTGTTTAAAACTCCATGGGGATCATTCAAAGCTAGCCTTAAACTTATCAAAGCCTCCACTGCAAGAAATCGAAACCCAAATAACAAAGTCAGAAACTTTTTTGAAAAAAAAGCAGTGAAATTGTTTGTGGGGTTGTCCGCTTTGGTGTATATACCTTCATGGTTGCGAGGCTCGTAGGAGAGACAGAGGGAAGCAGAAGAGAAGAAGAAGGCAAGGGTGAAGAAGAAGAAGAGCTTGAGAAGAACCATGGCTAATATCTCACACAAAGACCATGAGAATGCAGCACAGTTGAGGCAAATTTCAATCTCTCTCTCTCTCTCTCTCTCTGTGTCTCTGTGTGAATGAGTTGATGGGGCTCTCTCTTTTCTTGGTACCCTTTCAGAGTTTTCACTCTCTCTCTCTCTCTCTAACTCTCTTTTTCAGTCCACCATCCTCTCTCTCTCTCTCTCCCCCCACTTTACAAATATTCAGGGGAAAAGAAAAAGAAACAGAGAGACTTGGTCTTTTTTTCTTTCTCTTTTTTTAAAAATAAAATAAAAAATAGAAAGAAAAAAGAGATATTACGTGGGGGATGCGAGTTGTCAGGGAAATGGTGTGAGTCTGTTCTCTGTTGTGTGCAGAAACTGAGAGACGGATGGGGAGTGGGTAGGCCGTAGAGAGAGAGTGATTTGGTGCGAGCAAGCAGACTGGGTTGGACTTGGACTGGACTGGACTATGACTAGGACTAATTAGGACTAAGACTAAAGTAGTGGTCAAGATGCGCACCTTTCTATTTATTTGCTTGTTCCGGACAAAAAGCACAGAGATAGTGAGGGGTCAAGAGGATATCAATACACCAAATGCGGGAGATGGTTTGGTTTCGTGAAAGCTTGCTCTGTCTTTTGGAGGGCTATTTATGAATTCTGATGCCCTACGAACTAGCTAGGTGCCCATCTCCCTCAGAAATATAGAGTTTTTTCTTTTATTTATTTATAAATATATAAGCAATTGTGGGTCATTGTTAAATATAAATTTTAATTTATTTTCTGTTTTTATTTTTATTTTGTCAAAGGTGTAGGTACGATTGGAGGGGCGAATGAGAAAACAAACAAATGTGAATTAGTTTAGAGATGATTTTCAAGCACGTCCTTGGCCCAACATAAAGTAAACATGATAAGATCAAATTAGTGACACATACATATAGGAGAATGTTTGCGTCCTTTATTGAGTCATTCATCAGTTCAGAAAATATCGCAATTCGACATCTGTACATAAATTTATCTTTTCTTTTTTTTTATTTAACGACAGTGATGAAGATTCATTTCATAAATATAGGGCAATTATAGACAATTGAGCTGTAAATTCAACCCTAGAAAAGGAGGGTTCTAGCCAGATTTTGAAATATAAAATAATAGCACAATGGCCAGAAATAATAAGCCAAAGAAATCGAAACAGAAATACTAGCTCATTAGAAGCTATAAACATACAAAACCTAGCTATCAACCATTTCTTCAGATCACCTAAACCGAGAAAGAGAAAGCACTCCCTAAGAGCACTTCCACTCACAAGGGCTAAGTCTAAGGGAAGGGCAAGCAAGGGCTGCCACTATTCACGTGAATAGTGTCAGCCTTTGCATTTGTGGTTTTACCCATGAGGGCAAAATCTAGGGGAAGTCTAAGGCAATTACTATTCATTGTACTTTATTTCCTATTTTTTTATAATTTAAACCATTAATTTTGATAAGCTTTTTAGATTATATTTTCGGTTGTCACGTGTCACTATTTATTATAAAATTTTCACTTAAAATTTAAGATAACATTTTTCGGATAAGATTTTCAAATAAAATTTTCGGTTGCCACATGTCCATATTTATTATAAAATGTTGACCTCTTCGAACATTTGTCCATGACCCTCCGGCTTCGATGGAAGATGACATTTGTATTTTTGCACAAATGAAATTTTGTAATAGAAAATTTGGTGTGGAAAGTGAAAAATATTGGAAGTATATGAGTTTGTATGAAGATTTGGTGTGGAAAGTAAATAAAATTGTTAGGTATTTATAGGGAAAAAAATCCAGAATTTTTTTTGTTTGTATTTTTTTGCAATTTTTTTTGTTTTTTTTTTTTTTTTTTTTTTTTATATACAAATAGAAAGTAGTAGAAAAATGTGAGGGAAAAATACATGGAAAAAATAAAATGGTTATGTATTTATAGGGAAAAAATACATAATTTTTTGATTTTTTTTGCAATTTTTTTAGCCAAAAAAACGAGAACCGTCGGATTGCTGGAAAAAAAAAGGATCGGAGAGTCAGAGTTGCGACACGTGGCACATTACCGCGCGATGATGTCACGCTAACGTCATCGAACTCGGGCTGAAGCCCAGTGGAAACCTGCCATTGGGCTTGCCCGGGCTAGTGGGACCCAGGGCTTGCCCGGGCTGGAAATGGCGCGTTGGAGCTGTTTTGGGCCATTTGGGGGGGCCTTTTGCCCGGTTCTGTGCCTGCGGTGGAGGTGCTCTAAGGAAAGAGCATAATCACCCCCATTTTGGAGAGGGTTTGGTTTCGTGAAAACTTGTTGTTTGGGGGTGGTGAAAATTCACCCAACTCGGGCACTTTTCGAAAATACAAGTGGTCAGGCTCTAGGAGTTATGGCCGGATGCGAGAATAAAGCCCGGGGCTTTGAAGGCTGGCAACCCGGGATTTTGGAATTTGGCAACTGGAGTGGTGGAGTTGTGCAGTCAGAGTGATGGAGCTCTACGCCTGGAGTAAAAACTATGGGATTTTTGGAGCTAAGCCGGCCGAGACTTGAGACTTGAATATGGCCGGACTAAGTGACTGGGAGAATGGGTCGGGCTGGATTCGAGCTTGGCTGGAGAATGCGGCTGGACTATGCTGCTAGAAGGTACGACTGGGCTGAGATGCAGCCGGATTTGGTAGCTGGAGAATACTGCCGGGTTTTGGTGAAGTCGCGGCCGAGTTTTGAATTGCAGAGCTAAGCCCAGATGAAGTTGGGCAGCCGAAGAAGTTAGGGCTTGCGAAATGTGGCTTGGCACTACCGAGGGAGCTGGGGATTGCGAGATGCAGATGGGCACGGCTGAGATTTGGGGTTTGAAGGGTCAAAAGTTTGGGCTCTTTGCAGCTAGATTTTGGGAGTTGGAGCTTTGGAGCTCTTGCAAGTATGCGGCTGAGGGTCTTTTGGCTAAGCCCTCCTTATATAATTTTATGTTTATAATATATATATAAATAAACGAATGTGAATGGGCGGCTGGGCTGGAGAGTCTAAGCCTTCCTTATCCTATTTCAATCCGGACGAATATGAATTTTATTATATATTATATGTAATAAAAATGAGTGGCAATTTAAGAGAGGTCGGAGGCCAAAGCCTAAGCCACCAATTCAAGCCCAAGATTTCCAGAGGATTATATGCATGTGATGGAGGCCTCATAAGGAAAGAAATCAAGTAGGTTGATGTCACATCCCGGGATCGGCTCTGCCGTAGCACGATATTGTCCGCTTTGGGTCTCCACCCAAACTCACTTAACTTCGAAGTTCCCATGACACTAAAGCCAGTGAGCTCCCAAAAGGCATTGTGCTAGATGGAGGTGGACATGTACATATAAGGCAAATCACTTCTTCTCCCTTGGTCGATGTAGGATGTTACAGTTGATAATAATTCAGAATGTTTCAAAGCAAGAAAGAATCAAGCATGTCAAAATATCCATCCATCAATACAATCCCACAGGATTTAGGCTCGAAAGGATTTGATTTTTTTTTTTTTTTTTTTTTTTTTTTTTTTTTTTTTTTTTTAAAGAGTTAAAGAGACATTGACTTGGCCATTCAATGGCTAGCCCATGGACAAACAAACGCCATATATAAACTTCACCAAATGAAGACAGAAAAGACACAACATCAGACAAACAAACCTACTTTTCGTCTTGCACTTTTTTTTTCCTAGACTTAGGATTTTACTTTTCAAGCACCTAGTGTAGCGAGTTCTTCATTTTCTTAGTGTAAGTTTAAATTCTTGTTCAATTTACATTATCTCATCTTTTAAATTCAAGTTTATTTACATCACTTTACTTTTCATTTTTATCGCACTTCTATTAAGTTTAATTTCAAGTTTATTGTAGTTTATCATTCTTATCGCTTTTTATTTCGTTCTTGCTTTATCTATCACTTTGATTTATTTTATCGCACTTTAATTCTTGTCTTTACGTTTAAACGCACATTTAACTTAATTGCACTATTTTTACTTTAAAACCTAAAAATTACAAAAACATCCGTACGAAGTCTAACAATCCTCAAGTCCGAGGAAGTGAAAGAACCTAGGCCAAGAGGAGGTTCCTTGCTTGGCCAATCAATCGTTTGACCAGAAGTTAGAAGCGCAACATATCTGTCTACTCACATTCCATTCAAGTCCAAATTTGTGGCTTGGTGGTGGCATGCCTCGCATTCAAAAGAAGAAGGACCAAAAATTCCTTTCGTCGACCATCTCTGCCGAAAAGAAGGAAACACATGCACTCTTATCTTTTATCTTTTGGAGGGTTACCTATGAATTATGATGACCTACCAAGCTAGCTAGGTGCCCATATGAAATGAATCTGCCTCATAATTATAGAGTTTATTTATTTATTTTATATAACCAATTGTGGGACATTTGTTAAATCTATATTTTAAATTATTTTTTGCTCTTTTTTTATTTTTTATTTTTGTTTCTTTTTACCAATAGGGGCTTTAGCTGCATGGTAAAGCTAAAGTGTAAATAGAATATTATTTGGCCATAAGAATGTTTTGAGTGTATGGTCAAAGGTGTCCGATTGGAGGGGTAAATGAGAAAACAAACAAAAGTGAATTTGTTTATTGATGATTTTCAAGCACCTCCTAAACCCAACATAAAGTTAAAGTACGATTTATTATTACATGATAAGATCAAATAAGTGACACATAATTTTATTATGTTTTTTTTTAATTTTCACAAGTTATTTTTTTAGATGTGTAGATGAGGAGGAATTATTGCTTACAAGAAAGAAGTCAAGTGGTGTTCATACAGATAACTCATTTCTAACAAGAGAACTTGTATTTGACTTTTAACCCCAAAAAAAATATACCAAGAGATCTCGTATAATTTACCATATGAACAAAATGACTATGATTTTTGAATAGAAGCGATCTACAAAGAGAGAAAGGTCTCTCTCTCTCTCTCTCTCTCTCTCTCTCTCTCACACACACACACACACTACGAAGGTGTTACAGGAGTTTTTGCAAGTTAAAGTCATTTTCCACTCTACTACACATGACTTAATATCTTTTGATTACACATACATCCAGGAAGTTATAGGATTTTTTAAATTCTTTTTTGGGGCCAATTTGAAGATCAAGTGAGTTTTTGTTCTATAAGGAGTGCATGAGTGACATTTTTGCTTTAGAAATAACAGGATCCTATAATTATAAATTTTAGTTCACAAAATATGTGTGTTCTTCCAAACACAAGATGATTTATGAACAAATCTTGGAATAGGAATTTTGTACTCAAGTTGCTAGCTCAAGATCATGCACACTTGATTCGAAACAAACCAAAGATAGTAAACAACAACCACAAAAATATGCAAGAATTTGAGGCGATTCACTCTTAACAACACCTACGTTCACACATGAATTTATCCACATATTTGAGTGTTTGCTACATTTCTTTCAAATTTGCTTCCATTTAAGGACTTTCATTGTACCAATTTGTCTGGAGAGACTTCACTTGTGTAGCAAATTTTGTTCCTTCACATTGCCAATCTTCCATCCTAATGCGACACTAATGGGGAACCCATATCATCAATCTTCTAGATTGCACAAAGCTACTTGCTCCACATTCAAATACATTCTCCATATACCTTTTAAAAACTTTCAAGGATCCACCTTAAGTTCCAATATTATAACCATTTGCCATCGTGCTAAGCAAATGAACGTATATAATACTCACCCCTACTTTTGATTTGGTAGATCGCATACCAATTGATGTTGACCTTTCCCTACTTGATGTTCATTTTTCATAGGAGAAGACATCTCTTTTCTAACCTTGTTGCGAACCATGTTTGTATCAAAACTTGTGAATATATTGGTACTCGGCTTGTACTTGTATCTCTTAGGATTGAGTTTTTGATACGCTATTTATATGTAAACTAAAATAAGGGTATTGTGGAACAAATCTATAACCTTGTGAGTCGGTGTAATGTAAATATTTATTTAAATTTTCTGGTTTTTGCTTTTCGTTGAGAACGTCCCCATATAGTTTGGTATAAGGTGGAAGGTCCTGGGATTAACAAATGAACCAGTGCAGTGGATTGGTAGTACATGTAAACAATATTCATATCTTTTTTTTAAAATGAAAAATATTATAATAGATTGGGGAAGTATAAAGCAATGATCACAGAACCAAAGCAACTAATAAAGAAATAAATTTTATGTAAAAGATGCCGGATTCTTCAGGGACCCCTACGAACATAGAAAAAGGCTGTAATTACCAACTTTTCCAAGGAAAATTCTATTTCATTATATCCTTGGGCCACACCTCCTCTATCTCTATCCATTTCTACCCACCAAATAAAGTATCACCTCATCTCTTCTCCACCTTTTAAGTTTCAATTCAAAAGAGTTGCAATGGATGACTTCATTGGTTTATACCCTTGTCTTGCAAATGTTGTTGATGGCCACCGTCACTTTTTTTTTCTTTTTGATTTTTATCATATGAGCATAAAAAGTCACAACTTTGAAAAATTAAATGTAGAAGAAAATAGGAGAATTAAATGTATGCATGAATATTTTCGATGGCCATATTCAATATTTTCATTATGCTCATGCCATATTTCATTCTCTATTAAATTAACGAGTACGGTCATAGTATACTCCGAGGATGATTCAAATAAAAAAGAATCGGATTATGGTTTGACACAAGCGATATTGGAGGAGAGTGAATCGAACACAGAACTTCAAGTGTAGAGGTAATTGCTTCTAAGCTCTTTAGTTCCTTAAAATTTGAATTGATAATTTGAGAAAAGAAAGTATATATATTGAATTTTTAGTTCTTGCAACTTTTCAAACAAGAGAATAATGCACCCAATGCATGTGTGCATGGAACTTTGAACACCATCCATCCCCAAAGAGAACCCAAAATCATTTTAAAAAATAAAGCAAGAAAAAAGAAATATGTATGAAGAAGCTTTGCAAAATTCGAAAATCCAAACCTTTATCCCATGGAGAAGCGTGTAGTGTAGTAAACTAATGCCCATTCTAAATTTGTAACATCCAATAAAGTATGGGAATACGCCCCCTCCAAAACCAAAATCTTCGTTGGAGTGAGCGTTTTATTCTTTCATGCTATTGGAACTGATGCTTCCACAAGGCTTTTTTTTATAATTTTTTTATATATATTTCCGTATGGTTCAAAGTTCATGAGTTTGGGTATGGATTTGAAATTGTATTCTTATGTTTGATAAGTACACTATTGGAATGCAATTCTGAACTCATAGGTATGGACTTCTCATGTAGGGGAAATTTTATACCCTTAGTTGAGTTTGAGAATTTTTTATAACTAACTTACCATGTTTTACCTATAGAAAAACTCTTTGTATTTTTATTTTTTTATTTTTTTTATAAATAAAAAAAGTTAAGGGTATTGTTGGAAAACTGAACAATTTTTCATTTCTAATATTACACAAACTAAATATGGAAATGAACATCTTCCATTCCCATCTTCTGAGATTAGACATGGGAACTTCGTTCTTCAAAAGTTTAATTTACGAACCAAACGGGCTTTGGAATTTCTCACACACACATTACCAAAATACCATGAATGTTTGAACATGAGATCACTTATTTATATATTATAATTCTTTTTCGATTGGACTAGACCCGTTTGCGTTGGTCTTTTATTTATTCAGGAATATCTCTCAGTAAATATCAAAGTGGCAAGAAAAGCAAGCTCACATTACATTACAGCCTTTCTTTTGGGAATATTGCGGAAGAAAGGAAAAAAAGGCAAAAGGTGAGGCACCCGTGCCTTACCCTTCTTCAGCTTTTGGTTTGGCTCACAGTATATGTGTGCCTGGAAAGCTAATTAATAATTTAATACACTGTATATTATATTCTTAAAGGTAAAGGGTTTACCTTTTTTTTTTTCCTTTTTCTTTACGTTTGCCTTTTATATGTCTTGCCTATACACAAACTATGCCATCTGATTCTGATGTGAAACCCAAAACCTCAAGTGGGCATGGAATTGCTCTTGCACAGTGTCGCCATGGGCCAGGCATTTAGTTGGATGATGCAACAGTGACATGGGTGGGTCTGAGTCCAGAATTAGACCTCAAATTTCTGTAGAGCTTGGCTGGCTTTTGCTTTGACTCAGTCCATAGCTATTTTTAGTTAATTTCTTTCGCACCTTAATTACCTTATTATCCTTATGAAAGTACTTCTATTTGTACTTTATTACATATGAAAAGTTTGATATAATATGAAGAAAATTGAGAATCAAGGGTTGAGTTCTCTTGTATGTATATTGATAATAAAGCCACGCAATTCCATTTCGATAAACTACCTTGTTTAAATAACAGCTATCTCGAATTATTCAAAAAAAGGAAAACTTGTATTGATTCAGCAACAAGAGAACAAAAACAGGAATAGAAAATTATAAATAAATAAATAAAAACCAACAAAAACAACAATTGAAAAGAAATGGAAGAATCAAATTGATAGAAAAAACCTTAGAAATTAAAGAGAAAGAGGAATAAATGAAATTGAAAAGAAATAAACATAAGATGCCTCTTATCTGAGTCTTGTGGCTTCTCAGGAGTGCGCTTAAATTGATTCAACATGGGAAAAATATAGGAAGAATGAAAGAGAAGGAGAAGAGAGAGAGAGAGAGAGGGAGAGAGAGAGAGAGAGAGATTTTAAAATAATTTTTTTAATTAATTTTTGGTCCACGTGGAAGTCCACATCATCAAGAAAAGGGGTCTCATTTTTGCCACGTCAGTATTTAACAGACTAACTAACAGTTTAGCTAACGGAGGGGGCAAATTGTAGGTTTTCCGTGACGTTGAGTATGTACTGGTAAATGTCCCTAAAATCGGGTATGAACTCGTAAATGACCCTATAGGTTGGGTGGTTTACTGTAGTTTGTCCTAAATTTTTTCATTTTTTAATTATTTTTTTTGTTTATCATTTGTTAGGAAAGGGGAGGGGGGAGTATTATATGGGGTTGCCTCAAGATTATCTCTTACATGAATCAAGCCCGGGTGTACTTGAGAGGAGGGGAAGAGTTTGACCCACTTTTCCACTATGGTGCCACCCCATGTGCATTTTATTTTATTTTATTCATTTTTGAATTTTGTGCAAGACATTTATGAATTTAACAAAAAATTAACAGAGTTGACTGAAAGGACCAGTAGTGCAACTCACAATCTAATTGGATAGAGACGAAATTGCAACACGGGGTATAGTTAGGGCCCATTACAACAATTAAGCCAAACAAAAACAACTTGGCAATTGTTGGAGATGTTATTGTCATAGGCATGGTAGCGGGCCTGCAGGTACAATTTGGGCACAAACTCAAACACCTTGTTTGGTTTGTGGAAAAGATTTGATGAGAAATAATTTCCTATGTCATTTCCCAAAGGATGGGAAATGGAAGATTCATTTATCATGTTTGGTAATGTTGGAAAATAACCAAAAAATACAACTTTATTTTCTTCCCCATATTTGGCTTGCATATGAATGTAAAACAAAGCTTGTTTAATTTTCCAATTATACGCATATTAGATAAAATAAAAAAAGAATGCATTTAATGCTATATTGAAATTCGAAAGAGTGCTACTATTTCTATCCCATGTCCTATTGCCCCACCTGCCTTATCTTCAAAATTTTAAAAACAAATTTACCCTATTGTAAAATGACTTCTAAAGACTTAAGGGAAAAACCCTAAACTCACATAACTCACCTATTCTACCATTTGACAAATAAATATTTGTAATACCCACATTTCTCTTTCCAGCCTCAACCTTCATTCCCCACCACAGCCATCAGCGTCATCAACAATGTTGGCACATGCGTCCCTCTTCCCCTCCTACATCGTGGTTGTCATCATCTCTCTCTCCTCACTGGCTGTCTCTTTCTCTCCCTCATCTCCCCATCACTTTTCTCTCTTCTGTGTTGGCAACGATAGAGCTCAGTGACCTTGTCGGGCTTCAAATCTAAGGTGTTTGATATCATATCTAGAGGCCCGTGACCTTGCCGTCCCCAATAGAGAGAGAGAGAGAGAGAGAGAGAGAGAGAGAGAGAGAGAGAGAGAGAGAGAGAAATAGATCGCTGAGGAGCGGCTGAGGTGGAATTTTGTACTTTTTTAAGTCTCAAATTGATTGACAGTTGTCCATAAGTGATTGGGTGGAGAATTTAATTGAATTAATAATTAAAAGGTATTTTAGGAATAATGATGGGTGGAAAGATAGGATTGATGTTTTTCAAATTTACATGGTGAGTGGGAAAATAGAACAGAGGTTAGAAATAGCAACACTCATTCTAAATTGTTAGAGCATCCACAATGAGCTCCTTAAACCACCTCCTTAGACAAATTTTATGGAGGAATTGTAAAAATGCAACTCTAACCATGCTCTCTATCCACCTCCTAAAATAGGGAGTCCTCTAGGAGCTCTTAAATATGAAGAGAGAGAAAGGACTCCTAGTGGCTCCCTATAATTTAATGCTGATTTATTTAATGAGTATTTCAAACCTTTATTAAAATGAGTTATAGTATTTATGACTCTCTAAATTAGGGAGTATGGTTGGAGTTGAAATTTTTTAGAGAGCTTCTAAAATAGCTTTCTTAGAGCATCCACGATGGGCTCCCTAAATTACCTCCATAGACAAATTTTAGGGAGGAATCGTAAAAATGCAACTCCCACCACGCTCCCTATTCATCTCCTAAAATAGGGAGTCCTTTAGGAGCTCCTAAATCTGAGGAGAGAGAAAGGACTCCTAGTGGCTCCCTATAATTTAATGCTACTTTATTTAATGAATATTTCAAACCTTTATTTAATGCTAACTATTTTTTATTTTATTTTATAATAGAAATGGACCAATAAAAAAAGAGTTATAACATTTATGACTCCATAAATTAGGGAGTATGGTTGGAGTCGAAATTTTTTAGAGAGCTCCTAAAATAGCTTTATTATATTTCTAGCTAAATTTTAGCTAAGAAATATAGAGCATCATTGTGGATGCTCTTATATTTCTAGCTAAATTTTAGCTAAGAAATAGAGAGCATCATTATGAATGCTCTTAATGGGACAAAATGATCATGAAAAATATCCATTTATTGTTGCCTTAGTTTCCAGGTAAAATTAAACCCGTGGAAGGTTGCAATTGCCCCCTATGTTTCCATGCACCAACGAAGCAACCATCCCATTTCCTATGTTTGGACTCATCAAACATTCCCAAACCCCATTTTCCATCAACCAAACGGGCCCAAAAGGTAGAGCCGTAAAGAGTTAAAAAATTCTGGTCACAAATAAAATAGGAAACAATAAAGTTGGGATCAGTTCACTCTTCTTCTACGGCGTCGGCAGAGTTCTCTGATAGGTAGCGTTTGCTTCCGGAGTTGCTGCAGTACTGAAGCAACACATCTCACAATATGAGTGGCGCCATTAACGGTACTCTCTCTCTCTCTCTCTCCTTGCATTCTGTTTGGTCGCTGAGAAAAACTAATCTAATACACTTGAACAAATTTATTTCTTCCCATGCGCATTTTCTCTCCAGCCAAACAAACTAAACACACTTCAGTCTCTCAAATTTCCGTACTGCAAACTGCAATCTCTCATTCTCCTTCTCTCTGCAGATGCCACCTCGCCTTCCGCCTTCTCTGACAAATCGGCGAAGATCTTCGTCGCCGGTCACCGCGGACTTGTCGGCTCCGCCATCGTCCGCAAGCTCCAAACCCTAGGGTTCACCAACCTCGTCCTCCGTGGCCATGCCGAGCTGGACCTCACTCGCCAAAACGACGTCGAGTCCTTCTTCGCCGTCGAAAAGCCCCAATTCGTCATCCTCGCGGCGGCAAAAGTTGGCGGCATTCACGCCAACAGCACATACCCGGCAGATTTCATCGCCGTGAATCTCCAGATCCAGACCAATGTGATCGACGTCTCGTACCGATTCGGAGTGAAGAAGCTCTTGTTTCTCGGCTCCTCTTGTATTTACCCCAAGTTCGCTCCACAACCTATCCCCGAAAGCGCATTGTTAACGGGCCCTCTGGAGCCCACAAATGAGTGGTATGCGATTGCCAAGATCGCCGGGATCAAGATGTGCCAGGCTTACCGGATTCAGTACAATTGGGATGCGATTTCTGGGATGCCCACCAATTTGTATGGGCCACATGACAACTTTCACCCTGAGAATTCCCACGTTTTGCCGGCATTGATGAGGCGGTTTCACGAGGCGAAGGTAAAGGGTGCGAAGGAGGTGGTGGTGTGGGGGTCTGGAAGCCCCTTGAGGGAGTTTTTGCACGTTGACGACTTAGCGGATGGGGTTGTGTTCTTGATGGAGAGTTATAGTGGGCTAGAGCATGTCAATGTGGGTAGTGGCAAGGAGGTGACTATCAAGGAGTTGGCTGAGTTGGTGAAGGAAGTGGTTGGGTTTGAGGGTGAGCTTGTTTGGGACTCTTCCAAGCCTGATGGAACTCCAAGGAAGCTCATGGATAGCTCGAAGCTGGCAGGGTTGGGTTGGACCCCAAAGATCTCTCTCAAGGATGGTCTAGTTGATACCTATAAGTGGTACTTGGAGAATGTCAAGCAATGATAATGCAGGTGATTGCATTGGATGTGATTTTTTTATTTATCACGCACTATTAGTTCTTGTTATGTCGTCATCCTGAACTTGTTATTGTTGTTACATTAACATCAGGAGCCTACTTGGATGTTCATTCTGTATCATTTATGTGGAATAAATTATCTGTGAATTTGTTGTTTTAGAACTGAGTGAGCTATTGTTAATTGGTTCTATATTACAGAACTGAGTGAGCTATTGTTAATTGGAGCTTTACCAATTTTTATTATATAAAATTGATGTTGATCAATGCTTGCTTATCGGCTTTGCTGTTGTTTTTCTGAATTTCCATGTTGGCTAAATACACACGGATGGAAATTACTGTGGAATCCTGTGATGCCAGACCATGTGTGGGATCATTTCATAACACAAGTGTAGGCTAGAGAGTCTCTTAATTGCTATTTGTATGCCATCTAATTATTCACTTGTTACTTATTCACCACATGGGCCTTTGACTGTGGTCTGAAACACATCAATATGGTTTCTTCTGTCATCAACCTTATTTTTGGCTATTTATTTTCACCTAGTATCTTATCATCTCAGGCCTTGTGCTACTTTGAAGTGGAATATAGTGAAACCTATACAATCATGCTCATGCTTTCCACATTCTGTGCAAATTATTTTCTCATCAGTGTCCTTAGTATTGAATAATTAGAGTTCCTTATGTGCTTATTAACTTCTTGTCTCTCCATTGACTAGAGACGGATAGTCTTTCTTTATCCCATGTTATACGATAGCGTTGGTGTTGTAAAACATTGAACAAGTGTTTGATGCAGGAACAGTGGGAGAGAATGTGTAGAAAAGATTGATGCATGTTCAAAGTCAATTCTTTGATTGCTGTAAGATTGTGGAGAGTAAGATCAATAGGGAAACTCTATGGAACAAGGAGAGAAAATTATAAATAAAAGCATAAAACTACTAGCATCACACGAGTAGGGTTATAGGAATCACTCCTATCCTAGAGGCCTTGCGCATCACACCTAGGGTTAGGTTGCATCACACAAACCTAGAGAGAAGCAAAGCTCTGAGAAGATTATTCAATCATCAAACTCTCTCTAAATCTAAGAAAAACCCTATGTGTTGACAGCACTAAAATGCCCCTAACTCACATATCGCTAAAATCAAAAGAGTCCAGAAAAAGCATAAGAGAAACCTTGGATAAAACTGAAGTAACCTCAACTCAAGTCCAATTATGTAATATCCCAAATAGACCCAACATGATCCGAATTAGGGTTTGAGACTTAGTGCTCTCTTTATTATGCCTGGGATAAGCTTCTAAGGGCTGCTGCCGCTTATGTTCCACATCATTGTTTCTGTTTTGTAACTTCACGATAACATATTGGTCCACTTTTGTTTTGTTTCGTTTCTTTTATTGAGAAAACTGTTTCTTATGAATTCTGTCTCTATTAAGATACACGGCTAGGCTTGTTTTTTAGCCTAGGGGTTTCCTTTATCTGAAATTTATGAGAAAAGTGTCATCACATTGTATACTTCTTATCCAAAAAAAATAAAAAATAAAAAGCATTGGATATGCATTCTAATGTATAGCTTTTGGCATTATTTTTGGTATTCGTAGTCTTGTAAACTATTCTAGCCCTATAAACCAGAAATAGAGAGCTTAAGTAATATGATATATGTAGAGATTATAATCATTCTGGTTTGAAATTGTTTCTGGTGTGAAATCATTAGATGGAAAGGATTTTTACATTATGGGTTATCACCTCTTGATATCGTTGGAGATTTGGGTAGGTTGTGTAATGATGAAGAAGGTGATTCATTATTGACTTCCAACTGTGAGGAATAATGTCTGTAGTAAATTGATGGGGTGAAATAAAAATTTTTTTCGTTGAAGTCTGTGTAAAGCCTCTAGATTGAGGAGTCATATATGCAACATGTGGAAATCACGAGTAGAACTTTGAACTCTTGCAGAAGTCATGTTGTAAGGCTCGTCCTAGTTTGGGCCAGGATAAACTGTTATTGTGGGTTACAATTGAAATGATGCATCATTCTGGGTTGTCTTGGTTTCGATTCTGGATCAAGTGGTTTTTTTGGGTGGGATATTAGCTCTGGCTCTAGATGACCTGTTCTCTACAAAGCACGAGTATTTATGGTATTTGAAACAAAATATTCATTTTCTCCACTTACACTCCCGTTTGCTTTTTAATCAATTTTGTTCTTTTTTGTTCTCTCTATCCTTATCTACATTAATTACTGGGGAGATGGGGACGAGTGTTGGTTGTTGGGCGTGGTGGGGTGGTGGGTGTGTGTGATGAGATGACATGGCTGAGGGCTTTTTTGTTTTTTTTGTTTGTTGTTTGCGTGCGTCTTTGCTTTGTTTTTTTTTTTTTTTTTTTTTTTTTTTTTTTTTCCTTCCATTCTTGTTTTTGGACCGAAAGAGTAGAATAGGAAAAGAGAAAGAACAGAAAGAAACAAAAAGGAACAAAAATTGATTAAAAAGTATTAAAAAGTAAAAGGGAGTGTAACTGTGTAAGGCAAACTCGGGTCATGGGCTGAATCCTTTCAAGTTGGGGGAGACGGGGATGCCTCTGAATTGTTCTGTTCCTTTCTTTTTTGACCTGTTTGGGCTTGCGTGCTCGCGTGATTTCTGTTTGTAATTTTTCTCTTTCCATATCAAAAAAAGAAAAGGGAAGTAGAAAAATCAGTTCTCAAAAACCATTCACGACTCTTTTTCTTGCCAGCACAAATGCACCCTTATTCGAATGAAAGAACCTGGTACGGTTCTTAGCAAGGTGCATCGTGATAACCAAATAGGTGTTGGTTCTTAGACAATATGAATGGTGCACCCTTGTCCTTTGGAATCTTAATGGGTTTGAAATCCAAATTAGGTAAACTAATGTTTCCCGATGTTCATCTTTCCCATGGTTTGGGTGGGGATTATTTGCCTATAGGATTGCCTGGAGAATTGGGGCGTTGCACAATCCTGACATATTTAAGAGGTTCTTAGTAGATTTATCAAATTTAAGCATCTTTAAGAGCATCTCCACCCACAAGGGCTAAGTCTAGGGCAAGGGCAAGCAAGGGCTGCCACTATTCACGTGAATAGTGTTAGCCTTTGCATTTGTGGTTCCACCCATGAGGGCAAAGTCTAGGGCAAGTCTAAGGCAATTACTATTCATTGTACTTTATTTCCTATTTTTTTATACTTTAAACCATTAATTTTGATAAGCTTTTTAGATTATATTTTCGGTTGTCACGTATCACTATTTATATTTTGGATGAAGATTTGGTGTGGAAAGTGAATAAAATTGTTAGGTATTTATAGGGAAAACATCCAGAATTTTTTGGTATTTTTTAAAAAAAAATTTGAATTTTTTTGCAATTTTTTATGCAATTTGTTTTTTTTTATACAAATGGAAAGTAGTAGAAAAATGTGAGGGAAAAAATAAAATGGTTATGTATTTATAGGGAAAAAATACAGAATTTTTTGGTATTTTTTTTAAAAAAATTCAGATTTTTTTCGATTTTTTTTTGCAATTTTTTTAGCCAAAAAAACGAGGACTGTCGGATTGTTGGAAAAAAAAAGGATCGAAGAGTCAGGGTTGCGACACATGGCACAGTACCGTGCGATGATGTCACTCTGACGTCATCGAACTCGGGCTGAAGCCCAGTGGAAACTTGCCCTTGGGCTTGCCCGGGCTGGTGGGACCCAGGGCTTGCCCGGGCTGGAAGTGCAGCGCTGGAGCTGTTTTGGGCTATCTGGGGGGGGCCTTTTGCCCGACTCTGTGCCTGCGGTGGAGGTGCTCTAATAGAAAAGTAGATTATATGCGAAAAATCTAAACTTAGGTAACTGCTTCCTTGACAGAATGTTTTTTTTTTGGAAGGCAGATAGCTTATTATTTACTAATCTGTTGATGTAAAATCATAGAATATGCAGCGTGCTTGTTTGTATATGTCGTTATATTTACAGTCTGGTAACATAACATAATATAGTTCTGATAGTAATTTGATCAAGGTTGTTACAACTAGCTTCCATTGTAAGTAATTGGACAATTTTTGCTTTGTTTTTTTTTTAATTGGGGGGTAAAATAAGGATGTATGAAATGAGTGACTTTTACTATTAAAGAGTGTTTGAAAAAACTTTACACCAATTTGAAAATTAAAGTATAGCTTGGTTTAGTTGCTCTGTTTATCTAAAAACAAGTAAAAAAACAAAACAAACTATATAGCTTGTTGAGAACAGTTTTGGACTCGTGGATTTCTACTGGCTCAGTGATTTGGATTACATTTGCTGATTACCCCCTTCATTCAGTTGGGGTTTCAAGAGGAACAGTCGTGACCAAAGAGTCCAGTAAGGGACAGTCCCATGCTTGCTGTTGTCAGCTGCCCACAACTTTTTTCATCCCATGTCTTGGGACTTGGGAAAGGAGGTTAGGGGTGGGGGATTTTATTTTTTGATTCAATATTCTAAGTCCAAAGTAATATTTGAACGGATGGACAATGACCTTGTGTGATTAAAACACGGGGTATTAGACATGTCAATGGATAAATGTAGACATGACCTTGTGGCATAATTCGATAACTCGATTATGTTCTGAATTCGTTAATTCATGAAGTTAACAGAATAAATTTGGATCTTATCTAATCCAATCTAATTTAATCTAATATGTATTTTATTTTACTTACTTAATATATATCTATATACATATATTGTAATTTTTTTTTTTGTAAATAAATAAAAAATTTTAAAACTATTTGTAACATAAAAGAATTCAAATTAGGTTATCAGTTCGGATATAAGATAATTCAACAAATCGAATATGGATGTAGTTGTGAATGTTCTATTGGATTTTTGAAATCGGATTGTGTTGAAATTTTTTTGAAATCTGGTTGGGTCAGATTGCAGGTCCTCCCCTCCATTTCTGATTCATTTATAGGTATAATATTAGACGTAAATTAAGTCAATTGAGCATGACAGTGAACCTAACTTATTGCACCAAATTTTAGACACTTCCCATAACAAATAAAAATAATAAGAATAAAACCAGATATGAAGTCAGGTTCGAACACTTCTTACCTTTACCCTCCTTTTGTAGAACCAAAAATAAAATAAAAATAAGAAAAGAAAAAGGAACCCAAAGAAAAACCGACAATTTAGAAACATTATGGGGGCATGATAACACCCCTGGGATTTAAAGCATAAAAATGCCAAAATTCGTTAATTTCCAAGAAATTACTAAATTCCTATGTCCCACTAAAAAGATAGTTTGTTTTATCAAGGGTATTTCGCCGAATTGTCCCCTGAATTTGTACATAATTACTAATTTACCTAATGACTTTTTATTATTATTTATTTATAGAAAATTGGGATTTTTGTAGAAATGTCACTTGAACTTATACATCAGTTTCAATTTGTCACATTAAAGAAAAATTTAATATAAATATCAACTTAATTTTTCAAAAACTATTATTTGTTATCTGACTTTAACACTATCCATTTTTAAGGATATTTTAGTCTTTCTATTTTCAAGGGTATTTTAAAAATGGAAAAATACCCTTGAGAATAGAAAGACTAAAATATCATTAAAATGGATAAAAAATTGGATGGTGTTAAAGTAAGATGATAAATCATGACAAAGATAACATTTCTCTTAAATTTTTCTTTAAGGTGACAAATTGAAACTGAGATGTAAGTTCAAGTGACATTTCTTAAAAAAATCCCTAGAAAATTAAGGACTTTAACTAAATGTTATTCTCAATTTCCCCTACAGTCCAAATTCTCAACATTTCATCCAATTTACCGTTAAATATGAGGGCAAATTGGTCATTTCACATGTTAAAAATAATTAATGTAAAATAAAATAATATGACATATAAAATAAAAACATCATTTTAAAAAACAGAGAGGTGTATCACATCCCGAATTGGCTCAGCCCTAGCACGATATTGTCTTCTTTGGGCCCCATGCCCTCACGATTTTGTTTCTGAGAACTCACGAGCACTTCCTAATGAGTCACTCATCCTGGGATTGCTCTAGCCTAAACTCGCTTAACTTCGGAGTTCTCATGACTTCGAAGTCAGTGAGCTCCTAAAAGGCCTCGTGCTAAATGGAGGTGGGCATGTACATATAAGGCACATCACCCCCTTTTCGTTGGTCGATGTGAGATGTTACAATCCACCCTCTTAGGGGCCCGACGTCCTCGTCGACACACTCGCACCACACAGCAGAGTGGTTCTGATACCATTCATTCCGGATCGGCTCCGCCGTAGCACGATATTGTCCGCTTTGGGCCCCCTGCCTTCACGGTTTTGTTTCTAGGAACTCACGAGCACTTCTCAGTGGGTTACTTATCCTGGGATTGCTCTATCCCAAACTCGCTTAACTTCAGAGTTCCCATGACTTCGAAGCCTGTGATCTCCCAAAAAGCCTTGTCCTAGATAGAGGTGAGAATGTACATATAAGGCACATCACCCCTTTTAAGTTGGTCGATGTGGGATGTTACAGAGGTGGGACCCACCCACCCCTTCTTCTCTCTCTGCAACTCAGCCCTCTCTCTCTCTCTCTCTCTCTCTCCCTGACTCTGTCGTATGACTGGCGTGGGTGACCCATCAGCCCCCACCCTCCAAACAGCCCCATTAATTCAGATCTTGAATCAGTTCATGCGTTATGCGATTTCGAGTTGAGATTTTGGGTGAGGGGTGATCAAGTTAGCAAAATTCAGGGGGTGGGCTAAGAGATATTGGGTCACTAGGTAGGGAGGGTGAACTCGGCGATGTTGATGAGGAATCTGTCAAACGGCGAGCGAGGAAAGGCATGCAGGAACTAGGCCTGAGGCTTGAGGATGGCATGGAAGGTGGCGTGGCACACCAGAAGGATTAAACCATTTGGTGGTTTGACGAGGAACTTGTAAGGTGAAGAGATTTGGACCTTGAAGGCTATGGGTGAGAAAAAAAAACATAGGGGAGGGGGTCAAAGGGTCTAGGTCTATGGGTGGGGATAAGGTTTTCTTTTGTGTTTTTTGGGTGTGGGAGTGGTCAGTGATTGTTGGGATGTCAATCGAGGATTGGAGTTGCATGGAGTAGCTAAGTTTGGGGATGAGGATGAGTTGTTCTGTGTTGATGAGATGATGGGCTAGCTGTGGTGAGTAGGTGTGTAGAGTTAATATTTAGGGTGAGATAATGTGTTTTAGTTGGAGTGTGAGAGTCGGTGAGAGACATATGGTGGCGGTGGTGTGTGGATGGTGGCGTTGGTGTAGATGATGGCGGTTGGGAAGGGGTGCCTTCAGGTGTGTGAAGGGGTTAATCCCCTTTTTTAATTTTTTTTTCTTATGTTTTATGTTTTTAGTTTTTTTAAAGTGAAGTTTGGATGAAATGTTGATGATTTAGATAAAATGGGTAATTTTAATAATAAAAATTTATTCGAATCCTTAATTTTCTTTTAAAAAAAATTATCTGAATGTAAATTAATAATTAGATACAAGTTGAAAAGGGAATTCGACAAATTACCCTTTTATCAAATAAAATAGATTTGTATTTTCACGTGCATGCAAATACCAAAAACCAAGAAAATCCCAAATTGCAGTGCACACAATTGATAGGACACTTCCATGGACTATGAATATGAGGGCCTTCCAAACTTTATTTGTCTTTGCCTTTGTTTTTTTCTCTCTCTCTCTCTCTCTCTCTCAGTGCTTGTTTTACCAATGCCTATAAGATAGATAGTGCGCCTAAGCCTAGGAGCCCTAGACCCCAGTTTCAGTGTTTATCTGGACTCCACTTGTTGCATTGTCACCTCACTACCCAACCCATACAAGACAGATTTAGAAACACCATTTACAAAGCCACAACACTCTCTTAGTCTCAAGCCAAAATTGAGAATTGAAACAAAGAAAGTTGATAAATAATGGGAAAATTGCATCCATCCAAACTAAAAAGATTACAACCAACCTCCCAGAAACCCAAGTGGCATTTGTGCAATTTTTTCACAAGTAATAATATTATTATTGAATATGGAAGATGATTTTCCGAAAATAAAAAGGCTTAATTGTACTCTAATTGTCTTCTAACTAGGAACCGTTTAAAAGTTGCTTGGTAATTGTTTCCACTTTCTCATGTTTTTGTTTTTGTTATTTCTTATTTCATGTGCGTGAGTTCGATTTTTTTTTTTTGGGTCACTAAGAACTTTCATTAACAGGAGAGCAATTCAAACCAGATTACAACTCAAAGAAAAAGAGAAGCAGAGCCATGCGACATATGTTTATTAAACATGACATGTTTTCAGTTTTCAGTTTTCCGAAAAAGTGAAAACGAAATGATTATTAAACGAGTCTTTTAAATGATTCTTAAACTAAAAGAAACACACCATCAATCAACTTTAAATTTCTGGTGTCCAAGACAACTATGGAAAAGAAATCAAGTTGGGCAAGTTGCAATTGTTGACTTCAAACCCCAATTACTCACTTACAAAACCCCCAAGTTACGTCCCTCTCCCCTTTCCCCCTACCCCCTTGCTATTGAGCGGCTCATTCCCCATCTCTCCTTTCTCTCTTTTATCTTGCCATTTTTTTGGGGTCAATCGTTGGGAGGTCAAAGTTTAAGAACTACAACAATTAAGCCAAATTAAAATGCAAATCCAGGGAAGTGTATTTGAACATGTGAACACACAGTACCAAAGCCCCCACATACCCCAAGAAAACCCCATAATAAAATTGAGTGGCAGAAGCGAGCTGGTTATAAAAACAGTAGTGCTCATGCATTGAACTTTCTGCAGACATGAAAATTGAAACTTTAATTTACTCACCACCAGCATCACCAATCTGCTAATTCCCAATTTCCTCAAATCACATAATAAATGGAATTTGATTAATACCCTTTCCATATAAACAGAATGAGGAGCCAAAAACTTAATTAATGAGTGAAAATAAAGCAAAAAAAGGAAAATAAAACAAATTATTATATCCTTAAAAAATACAGAAAGATTGAGCCGTCCAGCCAATATCACCAACACCCCTACACCATCAAAAGCCAAAGAAGCAGATCATGAGGAAGGAGATCAGAACTTGCTGCAACAAGTGGTGGACTTTGGAAATGGCATGTCCTCTACCAGTCCACCCTTCACATTTTGAGTCCAAGAAAACAACTTTCTCCACAAACTTTCTCAGCAAAAACACTTGAAAGCATGATTCTTCAACTTTCCAGGAAATTGCAGCCATAGCCCCCACCATGCTCCACCACCAAACTTGCTGTCAGCACCAGAAGAAGCCTAAGATTATAGGCAAAAACACACAGACAAACCCACAATGAGATAAAAGGTGCCCCCTTTTTCTGAAGTATGTGGCCAAAAATAAAAATTGGGTTTATGAGCATTTTGAAAAAGAACTTGTGGGTAGGTGAGTAAATGCCAAAACAATGAGCAAGAATTGTATAAAATAAAAGAAGAAGCTGAGGAGCAAATTATGAAAGAGGGGTAGGGGGTGGGGTGGGTTGTTGCCTTGGATTTGTGTTGTGTCCTTCTGCTGTTCCGTCTGTCTAAACATAATGAGGCCAAATAAATGTGAGACAGGCAAAGAAAGAAAGAAAAGAGAAAAATTAAAGAAGGGTTTCCGCTTTGTACGATTTTGAGCATGGAAATATTGTTTTCCCTTTGCCTTAAACTTAAACCCCCCCATCTCTCTCTCTCTCTCTCTCTCATCTCTGCGGCCTAAAAAAAACTTGTATGAAATGATAACTTGTAAAAGTTATCACACATAATATACTGTAATTGACCGAAAATAGCAAAATTGCACTATTACATTTCATGTAAGTGCTCCTCGTCAACAACACCCTTTCCACCTTTGCTTGCCACAGAAACCCCATATTAGCTAGATTTGCGCAAGCAACCTCTGTCCTCTTCTGGTTTCCATTTATACCCTTAATCCACTACCAAAACCCCACTTGTATCCTTCAAATAATGTGGAAAACCCCAACTTCACATGCATACACCTACACCCTTTTACCCATGATACAGTTTTCCAATTTCAAATTGCTTCAATTTTTAAAAGAGTTTTTAATTGAATTTACATTAGGAGCCTCAGAGCCTGCCTGACCAAACAAGCACCACAGCCGAGGTTAAAATTTTTTCGAGAAGAACACCAAACCCTACACAAAAACAGTGGTTCTTGGTCTAACATTCGTTTGTGGATTCTAGGGGGTGTCATTGCTTAGACCAAAGCAGCTAACAAGGCCTACACAAAATATAGCCTCTTTCTTCAAGAAAATGGTGGTCTAAGTTTGACCCTTTGGTCATAATAATACGCTTACTGGGGGACCCTTATAGGGGTACTTTGGTCATTTTGCAACACTTAGATGGGTAAAAAAAAACAAAGTACCCCGGATTTTACGTATCATGTTAACGGAAAAGTGTGTTGCTGCGGCTTAGAAAATGCGGTTGTGAATTTTCCCTTTTGGGTTTCTAGATAATTTGCATGGGTGAACAATATTCATATTGAAATGAGCCAAAAATATATAAAATAAATAAAAAAAATAAGGTGGCAGTAGCAAGCACATGCTTATGGCTTGTCTTGGGCATCTGAAAGTTACAGAGAAGTAACTGTTGGGTCTTGCAGAGTGAATGCAGGCATTTGTACTGGACAAAGATAAAAGAGTACGCTTATTAGCTTAGTTTGAGATTAATATGACGATGGGCCACCTGTACGATGATGGAAGTAGGGTGCATAATTGGCAATGCTAGTTAAGGGTAGCTGAGTTTTCTTCTTGAGCTTTCAAAATCCAGGCTCAGGACTCTCATATCATAGTAGAGAACGGCAAGAGACAGAATGTCTGAGCAAAATTGGGATATCAGAGAAAGAGCAATGAATTTTTCAGGGCAACAGAGAAAGAAATGAGAAAATATGAGAGAGAGAGAGAGAGAGAGAGAGAGAGAGAGTAGGGAGCTCCAAAAACCAAGACAAAGATGAATCAAGAATCTCTCATCAGAGAGCAATGAAGAAAAGAAACTTTTGTTAACTCAATAAAAAGAAAAGAGGGAGAAGCTACAAGCTGAGCAGCTAAATCCAAAGGGTTTCGTTTTTGGAGAAATAATTGATGATTTTGGGTGTCCTTTCCATAAGAAGCAGCACCAAACTAGAAATGCTTTCGACCTAGATGAACATCAAAAATAGCAAACGCTTTGCACACAGCTTTTTTTCTTGGGATACCAATGAAACATTGATGACAGTGACGCATTTTGGTATGCAACAAAATGGTACAAATAAAGTTTCCTCTAGATAAGTGAAAATGGCACATACCTTATTTCTCTTCCAGAAAAAATCCAAGAAAATTCTGCTTCAAGAGCCCAGAATTGTTGTTTTCAGAGGCTGCGTTTGTGAACACAAGAGGCTCCACAGAGAGAGAGAAAGAGAGAGAGGTTCATCCAAAACCATATCCATTCCGTGTTTAAGAAGAGTAATATTGTAATGAAACAACAGTGTAACTTTCTTTTTCAAAGAGCTAAAGGGGTCTTGTAGCTTCTCTTTACAGTCGAAAATCAAAACTCTGACTCTCTGAGAAGTGCATAAAATCCTTTAAAATATGTATATATATATAATTAGCATTTATCTTATCTTATTCTTTGTTTTCTGTAAAGCGCAGTCTCTGAAGGTGAAGGATGATAATAAAATCATAAAGAAACGGTAAAGTTTACAAAAAGCAGGTGAGACTGTTGCTTTATCCACCTACCTATATTTTTTTAAGTCTCTACGGATACATCTCAGAGACCTTGATTGAATCAAAACTAATGAACCCTTCTGTCCTGAAAAACTACAAACAATGCCACTATATATCCAGCCAAGGGAGATATCTGGCCCCAACTTATGCAAGCCCAATTTCAAAATGGACTGAGCCTTTAACTTTAACTAGAGTCGACTGTGGACAAATCTCACTTTAACCCGTCGTTTGCAGAAGTGAGAAGTGAGGTACTTGACAGATCCTGAGATTTTAAAGGTCCTGTGTGACACTCTTAAACTAAGGCCTCATCATCAATCTATTTTTTTTTTTTTTTTTTTTTTTTTTTTTTTTGTGTGTCGGCAAAATTTATCATTAATTGATGCCATAAAATAATAAAAGTAATGATCACAACTATTTTCCATGAAGAAATGCATAGTCTAGTAGTATTGTGTGATAATTTTGTTTGATTGGACATAGGTTTTTTTTTGAGAAGAAGATTTCATTCATAAACCATAAAAGGCATACAAAGATCGGCACGATTACGTGGACCTCGTTAAAACCTTTATAGAAATCATAGGTTTAATAGTGCTATTTCATGAGAAATTTTTATTATTTTGGAAAAAGAAAAAAGAAAAAAAAAGTAACAAGGAATCCACTAAGCATTCATGGTTCTTTTTATCTGTTACTTGTTATATATGAAAGCGGCTACATAACACATATATCATTCATGGAGACTTTGGTTCTCATACATTGAATTGAAATAGCTGGAACTCTCACCCCTACACACCCTCCTCATAATTTGGAAGACAAAAAGCAAGAAACCAGCATTAACAAGCCACTCACTTCACTTGTTATTTATTGTACACTAGACGGCAGTTCTTATACTATTATCCATGTAACAGCAAAGATAAAGTATATATTCTACAAAATTCAAGCTGCTGCTTCATCAGCAGAGGAGACCTTCTTGAGAACATAAACAGGATCTCCAACCTTTACGAAATTTCCCTTTTTCCCGGTAAGAGAGCCTTCGAAAACTAGATTCTGCCCAAAGTAGACCTGGAAATCCATTTAACATGTTGTAGGTAATGTAAATCACTGCATGGACATGGAGGGTGGAATACGGTTGAAAGCCTATAATTGTTACTTACTCACCTTTCCTTTCTGTTTTTGAGTTGGACGCAAGACACTATCAGACCGGATTTTCCTAAGAGTTTCATTTGGCTCAGCTCCTGCGATGCCAGTCTCTTGATTGATTGTTGGTATCTGGAAGACATGAAAGTTCCTGGTTAGCTTTGGTGCCTGTTAAAAGACCCATTTGTCTACCAAGTGGCTCGCTGCCAACAACGTTTGCTCCAGAGGACACTGTTTAGTTAAACAAAGTTTACATTTTAAAATGGAACTACTACAATATATGATTTTGAGACAAGTATTACATTGATGTTCCTATGAAAATTTGCTTGACTGTCACCACGTAGGCAAAAATTGCAGAAAGGGTAAAACTCTTAACCTTACAGCGGGAGCATAGCTTGACACCCAGGAATGTAAGCTTGTCTATTCTGATCTCTGTCCACAAGTCCTCAGAAAATGGTTCACAACCTTCAACAAGAATGCTGCGACATCCAAGTAAAAGTTCGCAAGATTTAAAACTATGCATACTATCTATTTACATATATTGCTGATAACATTTTGGTACAGAGTAGTATTGGTTCCTGGAGAAGATTATTAATGCCAAGTTGCTGAAAATAAGCAGTGCAGGAAACATGGTATTGAAGAATTTGGATGCTTATTAAAGAAGAAAAAAAATACAACAGGAAAACTAAATAAAGAAATTACTTTGGTCTAAAACGGTTAACTGGTATGGGTTCCTTCAAAACGTTATTTAGTGCATCCATTGATCCCTGCAAAATATATAATGACAAGAACCAAGTTGGAGCTTCTATTTGAAAGCAAAAGAAGTTACATTTTCACGTTGCAACTTGACTAACCTGAGATAATAGCATGTATGGGTACATGTCGGAGAACATGATTTTGTGTCCTGGAGCATATTCAGGTTCCACAGGCCTAGTTTCTGAAGCTGCATCAGAACACAATGCAACCAGATAAATTAGTTTTGAGTTTGGAAATATGTGCACCACATTGGATGCTATTGCATATTCCAATTGAAGTCCTATCTGATAATAACCTTTTACAGAACAAAAAAACTCTACCTGTATTAAAGCGAACAAGTCGACTGGGTTTCCCAAGATAATCTGAAAACCATTTTGATGCATCAGCTCCCTCGTCTAATGCGGAACCAGACCACTCCCATACTGAAACCCCATTTGATACTTCTCGAGGTGCAATCAAAGAAACCTTAAGTGCATCCATGCCAGGTGCTTTTAGTACTGCAAAGTGAAGGTCGTTATTAAGTTAACAGAAAATAAATTCACCAGAACTCTCTGAATGTTGAAACATTAAGCAAAATTATGGAGGACAACTTGTTTGGAAGTAGTGCTGCATCAGAGTGATTCTTTTTACTACAGTGACAGGTTCTACAAAAGGTGATTGGATTTTGAACTAAATTCTCTAGGGGAAAAGAAACAATGACAATAAAAGATCGAATACAACAATGTGAGCACTTTTAATCATAAGAAGGAAAATAAAGAGAAAGAAAAGAGTAAAGCTCCATTTCAACATCCAACTAGGCATAATATCTCCAGAAACAAATCCACATGTGCCAAAGTGATAATTAGCAAAGGAGAAAGAAGTCGGAGTCAATCGGATGGTCACACATCTCCTGCTCAATGATAAGTTTTCTACTGCAGAAAGCACAGTTTGACCATAAACGGCATCTAAAAGAGGGAAAGACAAACTTTACAGAGAAGAAAGTTAATATTTTTTACCTAGATAAGAGCTTTTAGAAGGTTCCCAACCCTCTATGAATGCCTCATCTGGCAGCTCTACCTGAACCAAAGAAAGCTTTGGTTCAACCCTTTGAGTATACGCCCTCCCCTTGTAGTTTACAACTAACCATTGCCGATCCCATCGAAATCCTGTACATCCCAAAAAAAAAGAAAATAAAAAAATACAGAATATGGCTGCACTTTGCAGTCTAACCAACAATTTTCATTTGAATAATTACAAGTATTCCTTGTCACTAAATTACAGGAGGTCCATCAATAATGTAATAAGCAGAGTAGTTTGACAAATTAAGGTTAAATAGTAAACTTATGCAAAAATAGAAAACAACCGTGATATGCACTGTTTTTATCCTCCACTTTTTATTCCAACAAAACTGAAGGCAACTCAAGGATACAGAGGTACAATCATGTAGAAAATAATTAATTTCATGTATAATTAAAAACAAAAAAAATTAGAGGGAGAAAACTCAACTGGGCAACTCAAATATGCAAACAAATATAATTGAATAATCTGACTTAAATACTAAGTGTGCATTTTTTCTAGGGGCCTCAAGAAAGAAACAAAACGAATATCATCATCAATGGAAGTACAAGTAGTGATGAATTTGTCATACCTGTAGGAGTGACCGATGCTTGAGAAACTGAAATTCCACGGCATGATTTTATTGGGTATATGAATATCGATGAGACTTTGGCTATGGCATCTGATTCTGATGGTAGCTGCTCCATCCTCTCTCTCAGTGTTGCTATGCACAAAATGGCCTTTTGGACTGGAAAGAGCGAGAGCTATGCTTTAAATTCAGAAAATGAACCTACCCAATTTGTTCTTATCCTGGAAATGGCCATATAGACCCGCAAGCCCAAACCTTTGAAAAGCAAGATAACAAGAGGTTGAAAATTTATTCAGTTTTGTTCATTTTATCTCTTCACTCTTCTCCTCCCTGCAAGTGTGAATATGACAGGCAGCTGTGCTGTTAGCCATTATTTACCCGCGTCAACTTAAAGTTTTTACTCAAATATTTATATTTATCTATTGGGGGAAAAGGCCAAATTTTGCTGCTTCAATTCCATATTTTTTTCATTACTGTGCCAACCGGGTCTAGTCTAGTGGAAAATGACATTTACTTATTAACTAGTGATATCAAGTTTGAACTCATGTAACACTTTAATAGTGCGTGTGAAAAACCCCATCATCGTCCTTGTAGTTTAGACTATCTTTTATATATTTTTCATATAAAAAATCCTTACAGTAGGGTGTGGGCCATTAAAAGGTCGGCAAGGCATTTGACATAAGGTACATAAGAGCGCACCTTTAAAGTATGAAGCCACACGTTAAAAATATGCAGCTATATGTTAAAGGTACGCTGCCACATGTGAAAGAAAGGTTATGCATGTTCAATGTGTTTCACTTCAATTAAAGGAAGAGTTTACGAAGTCAAAGCTCCCTCTTAAGTTCTTTTTCAATTGTATCCAGTTTGGCAGGCCCTCTGTACTTTTTCTCACATGTAATGTAATCTACCCTTGGAAGCTCAAAAATTTACAGACCAATTCATTGGAAACCTCAATTGCCCAACTTGACAGATCATTTCTTTTTCATCTAGTTCATGTCAAGAGTTGTTTCTTTATCTTTAAATGATTGATGAAGAAATTGGTTGGAAGAAATTACCAAGCAGTGATGCTTATGAGTATGAGTTCATCAAATGATGATGAGAGAGAACAAAATTCTGGAAAAGCAAGTGAGCAAGCAAAAGCATAACTTAAGGTCTTTCTCTCTTTGATTTATGAATCTCATTTCAGTAGAAAACTCAGAAATGAAATACAAAACAACAAAATAAAATTTGAGAATTTCTTAAAATTTGATCACATGAAAAAATGAAGATGAAGGGGAAGATAGAATATCCAGTCAGTGGGCCCAACCCCTATCACTTGTTCAAAACATGAACAACTATAGAACTACTTTCTTTTAGAACTATCTATCCTGTAGCTGCTCCAACTGTAATAACTATCAAATGTCCTCCTACACTCAACTGCTCTCACCTCTCTCTGGACCCTTACCTTCTTCACAGACACTTTCTTCCCTCCAAATCCACCAACCCACAACTCTTAAAAGAAACACTTTAAAGCAATCTCCTATACCCAACCAACCCACCACCACCACCTCTGCGCCAAAACTCATATCCCATTCTCGCACTCCGGCCTCATGGATCGAAACCCTTCGCTCCCAAACCCGGTCCAATCATTTCCGAGAAGCCATTTTAACGTACATCGAAATGACACTTTCGGGTATAGCACCCGACAACTTTGCTTTCCCGGCAGTTCTCAAGGCCGTTACAAGCCTTCAGGACTTGAATTTGGGGAAGCAGATTCATGCCCATGTCGTGAAATTTGGGTATGGATCATCTTCAGTGACCGTGGCTAATACACTTGTAAATGTGTACGGAAAATGTGGAGATATAGGAGATGCATGCAAAGTGTTCGATGGAATAATTGAGAGAGATCAAGTTTCTTGGAATTCGATGATTGCTGCTTTGTGTCGGTTTGAGGAATGGGAACTCGCTCTTGAGACGTTTAGGTCGATGTTATTGGAGAATGTGGAGCCTAGCTCCTTTACTTTGGTGAGTGTGGCTCTTGCTTGTTCTAATTTGCACAAGAGTGATGGTTTGCGGCTTGGAAAGCAAGTTCATGCGTATAGTGTGAGAATGAGCGAGTGCAAAACATTTACAATCAATGCTTTATTGGCAATGTATTCTAAATTAGGAGAAGCTGAATACTCGAGAGCTTTGTTTGAGTTGTATGAGGACTGTGACATGGTTTCATGGAACACGATGATAAGTTCATTATCTCAGAATGACCAATTTATGGAAGCATTAGAGTTCTTCCGCCTTATGGTTCTTGCAGGATTTAAACCAGATGGGGTCACAGTTGCAAGTGTTCTTCCTGCCTGTTCTCATCTGGAGATGCTAGACACAGGGAAGGAAATACATGCTTATGCCTTGAGAACCAATGAATTGATTGAGAATTCTTATGTGGGTAGTGCTTTAGTTGACATGTATTGCAATTGCCGACAAGTTTCAAGTGGTCGTCGTGTTTTTAACGCTGTCTTGGAGAGGAAAATTGCACTTTGGAATGCAATGATTACTGGTTATGCACAAAATGAGTATGACAAGGAGGCCTTGAACCTGTTCCTTGAAATGTGTGCTGCCTCTGGGCTTTCTCCAAATTCTACCACAATGTCAAGTATTGTGCCAGCCAGCGTGCGCTGTGAAGCATTCTCTGATAAAGAAAGTATCCACGGTTATGTAATAAAGAGGGGTCTGGAGAAGAACAGGTATGTGCAAAATGCACTTATGGACATGTACTCCAGGATGGGGAAGACACAAATTTCAGAAACTATATTTAACAGCATGGAGGTAAGAGACATAGTGTCTTGGAACACCATGATCACTGGTTATGTTATCTGTGGACGCCATGGTGATGCACTTAATCTGATATATGACATGCAGAGAGTGAAAGAGAAAAAGAACATGAATGATAATGCTTATGATGATGAAGGAAGGGTTCCTCTTAAGCCAAATTCTATAACATTCATGACAATTCTTCCAGGTTGTGCTGCATTGGCAGCACTTGCTAAGGGGAAAGAGATTCATTCTTATGCTATTAAACATTTGTTGGCATTTGATGTTGCAGTAGGAAGTGCACTGGTTGACATGTATGCAAAATGTGGCTGCATAGATTTAGCTAGAGCTGTGTTTAATCAGATACCAATAAAGAATGTGATCACCTGGAATGTACTTATCATGGCTTATGGGATGCATGGGAGAGCGGAGGAAGCCTTGGAACTATTTAAGAATATGGTGGATGAAGGAAGTCGGAATAAAGAGGTAAGACCTAATGAAGTTACTTTCATTGCACTGTTTGCAGCATGTAGCCATTCTGGGATGGTAGATGAAGGACTGAATTTGTTCCACAAAATGAAAAGTGACCATGGGGTTGAACCCGCAACAGATCATTATGCTTGTGTTGTGGATTTGCTTGGCCGGGCAGGTAATGTGGAGGAAGCATATCAACTTGTCAACACCATGCCTTCTGAGCTTGATAAAGCAGGTGCCTGGAGTAGCTTGCTTGGTGCTTGTCGAATTCATCAGAATGTAGAGATTGGGGAAATTGCAGCTAATCAACTCCTGGAGTTGGAGCCTAGCGTGGCTAGTCACTATGTTCTACTCTCAAATATATACTCATCCTCTGGGCTTTGGGATAAGGCAATGGATGTTCGGAGAAAGATGAAGGAAATGGGAGTGAAGAAAGAGCCTGGTTGTAGTTGGATTGAGTTTGGAGATGAGGTTCATAAGTTTTTGGCTGGAGATTTGTCACATCCACAAAGTGAACAGCTCCATGAATTTCTCGAAACCCTGTCAGAGAAGATGAAAAAGGAGGGTTATGTGCCTGATACTTCTTGTGTACTTCACAATGTTGATGAGGAGGAGAAAGAAACTCTACTCTGTGGGCACAGTGAAAAACTGGCACTAGCATTCGGCATTCTCAATACCCGTCCTGGGACTACCATTAGAGTTGCCAAGAACCTTAGAGTCTGTAACGACTGCCACATGGCGTCGAAGTATATCTCAAAGATACTCGACAGGGAGATCATCTTAAGGGATGTAAGAAGGTTCCATCATTTTAAAAATGGAACTTGTTCATGTGGAGATTATTGGTAAAAGAAAGGTACCTAAAATTATTTCTTCTTCAAGATTTGGTACCATATACAGCTTTGCTGATCATATGTTTCTCCATTCAAACTCTGTAAGCAAATTTTTTTTTTTTTTTTTTTTTTTTTAAATTAAAAATTCAAAAAATTGTTGAAGCTGTGAAGTATGTGGTACAAGGAAAATTTATACAGGCAGGACACACCCATTGAGCTTCTAATGGTTGGATGGGATATGGTATTTGTGTTGCATTCATTCAATTATAAGTTTCCAAAAGCTCTTGTATACATGTCAAGCTTTATGCACGAGGAATCCCTTTTACGGTCTTCGTGATAAAAATGATAGTTTGATGTACTTTGATTTTCAATCTGAGTTTCGGTTTGTGTCAATTTTCCCCTGCTTTAGCAATAATTCCCGGTTTGGATAACATCATAGAAACGTAAAAAATCAACCGCACATGATTTCAGTACTAAATCCATTGCTCAAGGATTGTTGACAAACCAAAATAAGTTGAAATCTCAAACCTGCTTATATCAGCCGAAGCCTGGAAAGTGTTGAATGCCAAATGTTTTGCTAAATAAAATATTCCCATGGATAGAATAATATCATCTTTACAAAGTGGGGCAAGAAAAATGAAAGGAACTTAAAAGAACAAAAAGTTACAGAACGTCCATACTAGTAGTCTTTTTATTCAAAACACTACTCAAGAACCAATTTTAGCATGTCAAAATACTACTTTTTGTTACGTTTGGCAGCACGCCTTCCGTGACCCTTCTTGGGTGGTCCTTTTCCTCGACGCTTCAACATTTCAAGCTTGGATAATCGCCTAGAAAGATGCCAAGTAGAGATGCATCAGGAATATAGTCACCAAAAACTACATACAGTTCTGATTATACAAATCATGAAACCATCACAAGCTATATTCTGGTTACTTAATGTGGCAAAGCAGTCATGACGAAACTACACTAGATCAAAAACTAGCCTGCAAGACTCAAATGAGAGGCAGAAAAGGAAGCTGTTTTAATTTCATAATAAGTATTCAGTTGCCTATGAAGCATGCCTTACTAAGATGTTCACTCATTTGTACAGACAGAGCAGCCAACTATGGAAGTAACATTGTACTATTAATCTTCTGCTTCTATATTCTATGAATAAAATACTAAAGTGCTGACCTTCCATTATGTAATTTTCACAACTAAGGAAATATCATGATATTCTTCGGAATTTGCAAGTTCCGTATTGAAGAAAGAATACAACAGCAAAACAGAAAAAGCAGACGTTCAGTAGACATTAGAGGGAGGGAGGGGAAGAGAGTGTACTCTTTTTCTTCCATAGCCATGATTTGGGGGTCATCTTTCTTGATGTCATATGGGTACCACTGGGCAACTTTCTCACCAATCAACTTCTTGCGTAAAATCTTATGGGCAGATTTCTGGCCTGTTGGGTTGAGTATGTGCCCGAATATCCTCGCCCTAGCCTCAGTCACCCCAGTAGTGATTGCCGTGGACAACAGGCTCTTTAGACCACCAGTGGCCATCTCACTTCACCTCTCTAATTCAAAGAATACACTTTCAGTTTTTGACAAAAAAATGCCTCCAAGACCAGCCACAATGTGAAGTTTAAATCTTTCAGTATTACAAAACAATGTCAGGCCATTTGAGACTACCCATATTGCAAATTGACATTTTTTTCAAACACCTAGTGTGCAACTCAATCAACACCAGTGACCTTGACATTTTACCGAACACCTCATGTGCAACTCAATCACCTACTGTGCTCGTGCAAATAACAAAGCGCTATGTCAAAATCCCACACATCATTATCATATTTACTAGTTTTTTGGATTAAACAGTTATATGCAAACCATTCTCGTTATCAACTGAAATAGTATACACAGAGAGAGCGAGAGAGCGAGAGAGCGAGAGAGCGAGAGAGAGATACCTGAAAATAGGAAGGAATAGAGGCAGCTCGAGTTTGTCGCTTTTACGAGGAGAGCCTTATGTGCACAGATAATTTGGGCCTCGGTTGGTTGGTTCCCTCTTTTAAGTTCTTAACCAAAAAGAAATGCCCATTTCCTCATTTAATTATTTTCTAAAGGCTTTTTTATCACAAAACGTCCCTGATGTTTGCGAAACTATCAGATTGCATCCTTAAAGTTTTTTTGTATCACTCATGGTCCCTAACGTTAATATGGGTGCTCTTAAATAGTTCATCTGTCAAAAAAACTGTTACATTCAGGGATATAATCATCAAATCAATCCAAAATTATAAAATATATATAATTGGTTTTTTGTTTGAAAGAGCCAAACTCCTGTTTGGCAAGAACTCATGCAATCAGAATCTCCACCGAGGCTAGGCAAAACAAAGACTGGGACTTTGAGATCAAGGGATATTTTCCTAATAAAGATTGTAGGAATGTTGACTCAAGAGGCAACACAATGGCACAAGTTATAATTCCTATTCATGAAAGAATATATAAAAAGTTTCATTGTTTGTTTCTATTGAAATTCTGAATGTTTGGATTTGTTTATTGATCACAATGAAACATAGCTAGGGTTGAAGAAGGAGTTGATGGCAAGCAATGATCTCTACCATGTTGTGGTGACACCATACATGGATCACGCTTAGGGGAGTGGAGTTTAGGGTTGGTTGCTGTCAAATAAAGAGAGGAAGGAAGGGAGACAAAGAGGGAGAGAAAAGGAGGAGGGCGGGGCAGTGGTGCGGAGGGTGGGTGAGGATAGTGTGCTGCTGTTGGAGGTCTGAGAGGGAGAGGGAGGGGGGGAGACTGGTTGGGGTTTGGGTTTAGCGTGATGGTGATTTTGTTTTAAAAATATTTTCTTTTCTTTTAAGTTGTTTTTAAAAAAAATTTATAAGTTTCAAATGTAGTCATCAATTTAACAAATTTTTGAAAGGAACATGATGGCAAGGACTATTTATGAGTACACGTATTAACCTCCACAAATGACAAAAAAAACATAAAAGACGCAACCTGATAATTTCGCAAACCTCAAGAATGTTTTATGATAAAAAGCCTTATAAGGCTAATAATAAAGTTCTTCTAATTTGACCACATCCAAGTTCAAGTTAGTAAGCATGGAGGGAATCACGGTTACTAACAACTTTAACCCAACATTTTGGAAGATCTAATTTTTCACAAAGTGACTGATCCAGTAAATTTTTATTCCCTCCCAATTTTGTCAATTATTAGGGCCCCTGAAAATGAGTATTTATTATGTGTGTCACAATTTTATTTTCATCACCCTCAGGTAATTCACTCCTTAATATTTGAAATTTGAGTTATTTTATACATTGCGGTTGAGAATTTACTTTTGTCACACGAAACTAATCTATGTAACATGGCTTAGTCATTAAGCATGCAAATGGCCCACAAAGTTAGATAAGAACCGACATGTTAACACTGGCCTAATTAAAACCATCTCATGAAAATCACATGGGAAAACCTAGGAAAGAGTACCACACATGCTGTATTTCTACAGCTTTGGTAATCTACACATAAATTGAAAGACCCATTAAAATCAAGAGAAATAAAAAACTTGATAATATAAATAGAATGTGAGAAGAGAAAAAACTCACAAGCACTGGCTGGTCTGGTAATGTTTCTGACTCAAGAAAAGAGAAAAAGGCTTAGGTTTATTGATTTATACAAGAATGCAATATATAATTATAATAATAATTCTAATTCTTTTGGGAATGGGTAGTGTATGGTTGTAGGAAATTTGGCTGGTCAGTGGGGCCTATGTGTTAATATAGGTTTAGCTGAATACTACTTTTGGCTGTTGGATATGATATGGTAAATGACTTTGGTTGCTGGATATGATATGGTAAATGACTTTTAGAGGAAATTGGGTCGTATACTAATACTTTGTTTTTAAAAAAATAAAATTTCATTGGGGGCCAGTGACTACACTAGTCTCCATGTGCCTCAGCCACTGCACATGCACCAGACTAACTGTTGAGGCCCAAAAAATTCAAGGTTGGGCCCAAATATATTTTCAGCCCAGTACAACACCAAGTGGAAAATCTTTATTTAAGTAACATGCCACGCTACAAGCTTAAGTGGGCCCAAGCCACGCGAATGCATGAGGCTTACTGAGCAGGTTGTGGTATGGATGGTTACGAGCGTTCACGAGGCCCATTAATGGTCCAAGGAGTGGAAGTTTTGTGCTACTTGGGAGCACCAAAACTCAAGCTCATTCCTTGAGTCTAAACATATGGGTAAGCATGAGAGAAAACCCAATAACCCATCACCTTAGGAAAAGGCCCACATCAGCCAAAACCTCCAGCAGCTTAAAGCAAACTCACATGCCGCTGGAAACAAAACAGCCCAACCCAGCACCTTATAAAATATCCAACGCCGTGCATCTCTGTTAAAACCAGATAGCAGCCAAACCACCAAAACCAAGCAAACCCATGTGCTAATCACCTTTTTGACCAAGCACCTTTACCCATTTTTTCCTCTTCAAACTTTGGTGAGAAAACAAGAAACAAAAGTGGGTGGCTCCTCACCCATATGGAGAAGTCTAGCTACTTGAGGACCTTGGAACCCCAAAAAGCTGTATGTCTATGGGTTCAGGCTAGGGAAATTTCATCAAACAAGAGTAAATGGAAGAAGGTGAGGAAAATGGGAGAGGATGGCTTGAAAAAAATTAAGGTTTTCAGTGCCTATAAAAGGAGTCACTTTCTACCGAGCAAAGACAACTCACCTTAGTTGCTCCAAGCCTCCCAGCAACCATGAGAATTCATCGAAGACAAGCATCCCCTATGGAACCCTTCAATTTCATGCTTTATTCTTCCATCTTCCTCATTTCTCTCTTTCAAAACCCACATCCAAAGAGAGCAAACATCATCTCTCATCTCTGGAACCCTTTCAAGCCTTGTTCTTCCATTGCTTCCCATTTTCTCTTCTGTCAAATCACCCAGATGCTTGATGAAGCTTTCGTCAAGCTGCTGAAAATATGCTAAAGCCACCCATGCTTCCATCTTCTTCCTCTCTTTCCATAAATACACATCCAGAGTGCAATCATCATCTCTCATCCCTGAAACCCTTGCAATTTCGAGCCATATTCCTCCATCTTCTCCCATCTCAGCTCCTTCTCTCTCTCATCCTAAACTCACGAATGCTCAGCTCCCATGCCACAAGCTTCTCATGCCAAGCCCAAGAATTTATCTGTAACCGATTGTTGGTTTCATTGGTGAAGAAGACCAAAGTGTTTCCTAAGGCTTAGCTACCCTTTTGAAACACTCTTAGGGCCTGATCCTTGAACTCAGACACAGGGGCAGCTTCACCTGTTTCTCTTTTTCGGCAGCCCAAGCCCATTTGTAAGGCTGTTAGAATAAAAAGACCTTTACACTAACCAATGAGTCTAGACAAAAAAACAAACACAGAACAATCAACTCTAAAACAATTTGACGAAACCAACAAACATAAGCTAAGATAAAGAGCACACCAACGCCTCTCAGGTTTTGTCAAAGAAGGCCTCCTACGTAAACATAGTTTTTTATTTATTTTATTTATTATTTTTTACAGTGCAAGATTTGTCATCATGCAATGGGTCAAAACCAATGGAGCACCAAAACGAACAAACCACATGACCAAAACACAACTAACAAACTTAAGCTAAGAGAAACCCATCTAAAGAGCACATCAACGCTTCTCAGGTTCTGTGAAAGAAGGTCTCCTATGTAAATACAGTCATTTGTACAACGCAAGATTTGTTTATCATGCACTGGTTCAGAACCAACAGAACACCAAAACGAAAAAAACCACATGAACAAAACACAAAGTAAAGAAGAACTACCATGGAGCTCCTATTCCGGCCTCTTGTCCTGAAGAAGAAAACTACAGGTGATTGAACGCTCATCATATGTCAAGTCCACGAATGTTCCAACCACACATTAATGGTGAGCCCTTGGAGACCCCTCGAGGCAGATCTTTTCTGCCTTATCAAGACGATTATCACTATAGAGTCTTTGTTTGCCAAAAACTCCCATACCATTATCAAGTAGAAGGGAGGGAGAGAGAGAGAGAGAGAGAGAGAGAGAGAGGATAAATTCCTAAGACTTTTTGCTTATTAACCTTATACTCAAGTTGGGCCGAAACATAATTATTTGGATTTAAGGACCCAAATTCAAATACATCCCTAACTAAATAGCAAGGCTCTTAGTTTATTTTATAGTTAGGCTTAAAAAAGTTAGAGGCCCTGTGCAATCGGCCAACCCACACATGCCATGGGTTGGGTCTGGCTAAAAAATCAAATCCTTTGTCTAGGATTTTGAATTTTAGGCATAAAATGTGATTAAACCTAAAAGATATTTGGGAAATTGGATAGCATTATGCTCAATAAGAATTAAAATTCGCTTTCGCCTCTTTAAATGTTTGATTCATGTATGTTGTAGCCTAAGATTCAATAATTGGAAATTTAAATGCATGTTTCCTTCATTATGGACCAAATTTTTTTTTTACTATACACATATGGGAGAATATAAACTAGAGACATATCATCAATTCAAGTCAATTTATTGCATGGCTTTAGAAAAACATTCTTATTTGATTATGATAAGAATTCCTTTCTTGGGTCAAGTTATGATAAGAAATCAAATATAGCGATCATGATAATTTGTTAAACAGTTTATTAAACAGGTAAACAAGTTATTAAACAGGTAACCTGTTTAATAACATGTTTAACACTCGAATCCAACACGACACGTTTATTAAATGAGTTGGGTTTGGGTTGAGCATTATTCTTGACACACGTTGTGTATAACCTTATCATATCTTTCTATAGTGTTTTTGAAACACTATCTATGCGGAGTTGTGATTTGTACGATAGTTAATCTTGTCTTTTCTTCTTAGTTTCGGGGTACAAAAATCTTTTAGACCACCGGATAGATTCATTTCCCACGGTATAGAAATGCATTTCTATTTTCCAAATTCCTTAAGGATAGAAAGTCTCCCCTCTTTTGGTACTTTAACAACTGAACATATACTTAAATAGAAAAATGTCTGTGGAATATATTTCCTATACATGAATCAAATCATGGACGCTCTGGGATGAAGATGCATAATAAATTTGAATCGTTAACCTAACAACATTGATCCCACTTGGTAGACGGCTCTGAGAGATGCCGTAAGTTTCTTTCCAGCACTTTCTGGTTCCAGTAGAGGTTATATTCATTGTCCTTAATTACTTTGCAAAAATTACAATATATATATATATTTTAATTTTGTACAAATTACAATATATTTTTTTATTTTGTACAAATTGTTTTTTTATTTTTTTAATGTGTCCATTAATAAGCTTATTTATATTATGGAAATTTCAATTTCAGCACAAGGTGATAATTATTATTGTTGGAGCAAATGGTTTAATAAGGAAACAGAATTACAAGAAACAATTACAAAATATACTGTTAGCTTTGTTAGAAATCCAAGCACTATAACGAATCAGAATCAAATGCTTTCGTTATTATTTTGGCAGATAGAGAGCATCCTAGAAACGTGGATGTGTTTTAATGAATATGTCTCATATATGAGTTCAATCTTGGATTTACAATATTCGAATATATTTAAGAAGTATAGCCATATTTAAACAATATAGCATCGCGGCTATACTATATATAATATTTAAATATACATTTAAACAATATAGCCATTTCTTCTTCTTCTATAGAGCCACCTGAAAAGAAGAAGAAAAAAAACGAAAGTGTTCCATTCCATGTCTTCACGCATTCAGAGCATTATGTAATTTGGTTGATAAGTAAGCTCCCTAATATGACCAAGACAAAGTAAAGTAGAATTTGACCATAGTTTTAGGGGGCATTACAGTAGGAGAACTTGATTGGACTCAAAAACTAGTTTGAAATTTTGTTGCTTGTAACAGCTCCATGTACCAAGTTCATTTGTAAGTATGGCACATGTAGTACATCAATGAGGGTTAGTTTCTTTCCATAGGTGAATTTTAGGAGCACTTTTCCCTTTCCAACAACAACAAATGCAAAGGCGTTTCCCATAAACGTTGCTCACCTCCATGTATCTCTTGGTAAGTAAGAATTGCATTCTTATCACCACAGATATGACAGGTGGCTCCAATATCAATCAACCATTCATTTTCATTAGAAACCATGTTGGTCTCTGACATTATTGCAGCCAAGTTTTCTTTAGTCACATTGGCCTGATTGTTTCTAGGTTTGTTGTTGTTTGGATTTGTAGGGTTCTGATCTCTTCTGTGCCTACAATATTGAGCCCTATGGCTTGCTTTCCCACAAATCCAGCATGCTCCTTTAATCTTTTTAAAGTATTTCCCTTTTGATCTAGGAATAAAGTTCTTCTTGTTCTTTTTATTGGAATTGGGTTATGGCATTGATGAGTTCCCTTGAATTATGTTTTCCTTGGCTACAATGTTTGAAACCAAATTCTTGTTCTCACTTATTTTGTTATCCTCCTAAATCCGAAGCTTTACAATGAGATTCCCCCATACTCATCTCCTTTCTCTTGTGTTTCAGATAACTCTTAATATCTTTCCAATTTGTTGGAAGTTTTTCGATTAAAGATGCCACTTGGAAAGATCCATTGATCTTCATGCCTTCAGCAAGAATCTCATGGATAATTTCCTGCAAGTCTTCAACTTGTTTGACAACAAGTTTAGAATCTACCATCTTGAAGTCCATAAAATCTACCTACAAAAAATTTCTTGGATCATGCATATTTAGTTTTATACTTTTTCTCAAGAGATTTCCAAACTTCTTGAGTTGTCTTGAACACTGCATAAACATCATATAGTGTATCATCGAGTATAAAAACAACACGAAATATATTCTATATATATCAACAAATAAAATTAATACACTAGATTTCAATATGACATGATTGAACTCCGTTGAGCTTTCACACGTGGACAAGCTCTAATATCATGAAGGAAGTTGAGGTTCCACCCCAAAAACCCAATCTAAAGGTGAGGCCCCCACTTCCTATCTAGTGTTTCAAGTGAGTGGGTGCTTATAAATGATGTGTGGAAACTACTCTCTTCCAATGTGGGACAGAGTAAAATTGTTTTTCTATACAAACTCTAACACATTATAGCACTTTAATAGCATTAACGAAATGGAAAAGGATCTTTGATAGCACTTCAAAAATGCTAGGTATAGTTTGGGGTTTTAATTATAGCGTTTTGTATAACCCAAAACCCTATTATATCTTTCTATAGCGTTTTTGAAACACTATCTATGCGGAGTTGTGGTTTGTACGCTACGTAATCTTGTCTTTTCTTCTTAGTTTCAAGGTACGAAAATCTTTTAGACCACCGGATAGATTCATTTCCCGCGGTATAGAAATGCATTTCTATTTTCCAAATTCCATACGGATAGAAAGTCTCCCTCTTTTGGTACTTTAACAATTGAAAATATACTTAAATAGAAAAATGTCTGTGGAATATATTTCCTACATTAATCAAGTCAGGAGTGATGTGAATGGATGACTTGATCATTGATACTGGCGATGAACATGGACACTCTGGGATGAAGATGCATGATACATTTGAATCGTTAACGTAACAATATTGATCCCACTTGGCTGACGCCTCTGAGAGATGCCCTAAGTTTCTTTCCACACTCTCTGGGTCCATTAGAGGTTATATTCTGTGGAATCAGAATCAAATGCTTTCGTTATTATTTTGCCAGATAGAGAGCATCCTAGAATAGAAACGTGGATGTGTTTTGATGAATATGTCTCAGATATGAGTTCAATCTCGGATTTATAATTCTGTCATTGCTTATGTAACTTTCCAGAACCCAAACGAGAAAAAGGACCATATTCAAAGATTACCTTTCAATATTGCTGCAAAAATATGTTTTTATAGAATCTGGTGAGCCGGAAATTCTCTATGATCGGGAGCCGACTTTGTCTACTTTATTTCTCAAATGATCTGCTATTTGGACTTTGCTAAGACACCAATCTTCTTTTAATGTACACTCAAACTATTTTAATACTTTCTTATCAATGAAGGATAATTAATATTTGAACTAACAACATTTTTAAATATTATTACGAAGAGACGTATCACTAGACTATGAGTTAGTTAGTCCAAAATATAATATTGACACACCCAATCACTAGTTATGCTCTAAATAACGGTGACATAAAAGAAAAACTAATGTATCCAGTCATACAAAATTATAAGTACAATAAAGCCAACAAAACAGAAAACTAAAAGAGAGGATGACTTTATATATGTTTTGTTAATGGTTCATACCATCACTATAAGCCGAGCCTATCAGAGAACACCATGTGGCCATAAGAGACTAGGTCCCCCATATACCGACCCAACCAGAGGTACTACCCCCGGTGTCGATCAAGGGCCTCTTAAGCCGAACCTAAAGGGAGAAAGTGTGAATTAGTGATCGGGCATGCAAACACCTACTCGACCATTAGGATACCGTGTGTGACCAGAGGCGCATTGACATTCTGGAGGCACAACCAGACCCCTGTCGCGTCAGTCACTCTCTCCGTCTGATGGACAGCCTGGTGATGGAGAGAGATAAGTTAATGTACCTCACATCCAAAGCCAGGTGTCGCATTACCATTTAATCCTTGGTATACAACCTGGTGATGGAGATGGATCAATTAATGTACCTCACATCCAAAACCAAATGTTGCTATGCCACTTAATCTCTGTCAGACAACATGATGATCAAGAGAGATCAATTAATGTACCTCAGTCCTACCAGGGGGAAGAAGGAGAGAAATATCTCCTCCTTAGATATTTATCTCCCCTTCTCCCCTCTATAAATACCCTTCACTTGCATCATGACAAAGGTAATAAATAATCTCATCTTAAAAACCCTACATCCATCTCTCCACCTCTAAACCACTTCTGACTTAACTATCGAAGGGGGTTCAACTAGGATCAAACCCAGTTTGCTCCTATTCTGATAACTCTTCAAAGTGTGCAAGTTATCTCCAAGAGGTATCTCTACCACGAGATTGAGTGTAAGCCTTAACCTTAATCAAGGTTCATGCCATTTACTTTGCGAGAAGGACGACCGGTTTACATGTTTACTCATTAGATCAAACATCTTTTTCATAGTGAAAAGATAACTAAGCTTAAGTTGAATGGAGTCAATTTCCTGTCCTTATAAATTGTGTTGAATGGAGTCAGTTTCCTTTCAAGAATGAAGAGTCCAAGTCCAAGGCTAGAATTGGGAGATGCCATGGCCTTCAACAGGTAAGAAACATAAGCACGGGTCCTTGTCCTTTCGTTTGTTGAGATGGGAGGTCATTATTTATGGTAGGGAAGGGAGATGCATAAGGAGAGGAGAATAGGATGCAATTCGTGCATATTATTAATGTATGTAGCTAAATGTTTATCTTTTCTTTACGTCCATTTTGCTTTGCATCCCTTTGCAAATTAGCATATGCTCATCAATAATGTTGGATTGGATTGGATTTTGTCGAGTTCATTTTCATATCCAAGGCAAATTAGCATATGCTCATCAAGGCAAATTAGCATGTGCCTTGAGGTTGGGAAAAAAACTATATAGAAAAAGGCAAAAACGTAAATGTAACTCTCATGTTAATCATGTCTATAGCACATGAGCTTACTCATTGACCTTTAACAAAACAAAATTTAAAAGTCATTCACCTAGCACAAAACAAAAAGAGGTCATTTACTATATGCTTATTATTAAAACAATTTATCACTTTTAACTTCTTTTTTTTCTTTTTTTTGTTGATAAAAACTTTTTTTCTTTTTAGCTATTAAGTTTAAGGTTGCTTTGGAAATATGTAAGAATCTGTCGACAGTGTTCATATAAGTGTGAAATGAACTTTGTGTGGGACAGAATCCAATCCAATCCAACCATATTAAAAAAATTTGTGTGAAATGAACTTTCTGTTAACAGTAGATTGTGATGTTTTGTACTAAAAAATTACGTCCTCATGTTTCACGTGAATGATATGCTTTTTTTCTATTTTGTTTTTGCTAAACAAGATATGCTTTTCTTTTGCTTTTAGTAATTTATTAATGATATGCATCCATTCTTTATACTACAAACAAAGATTAGTCATATCCCGTAGATTACCATTGCTAATAGGCATGTTTACTTATTAAAAAATGGAGAACTCGTATAATGAGGGAAGCTAGAAATATATAAATTAAGAAATTAGAATTGGATCAACTACCCACCCTAATTGATCTGATTCTTGATTGTGAGAGTATTGTATTGCGATATGCTATTATTATTATTATTTTTAAATATAAGTGATAGTCTAAATTATAAAGATAGAGGGGGGTTTTTCACACATAATACCAAGATGTCATGGAGTTTCGAATTTGGGATCACTGGTCTGCAAGTCAATGCACCTTTTCATTGGATTAGACCCCGTGGCGTGATTTATATGCTATTATTTGTATTTTGCCCATCATGATTTAAAAACTCTATACTAGTTTTTAAGAAATTCATTTTATCAATCACATTTTTGAAAAGAAAAAAAAACTTATATTATATCCCTACTTACATTGACATTAAAAGAAAAGAAAAAACTATCTAATGAGGGTAAAACAGTAATAAAAAAATATTTAAAAAACAAAAATAAACCAAACTTCTCACATGTTTTTCTCCGACCACTCTTCCTAGTTTTTCTCTTCTTTCCTCAGTAATAACGTTCTATCCCACATGCAGAGCATGAATAGAATTGTCTAGTATAGATTACAAGGCAAATTCCATCAATCAACTCTACTCTCTCTCTTTAGCTTCTAAATGAACCCTTCCTAAAAAAACGTCTCCATTCTGATCGTTTCCCAGAATATATGTTTCTGAAATTACGGTTTTGCAATCGTTTTTCTTTTCTTTTTTGTTAGATTTATTTTATGTAATCTTTGTAAGGAAGCCAATGCTCTACATATATCTCCATCATTATAAACTTTCCTATATGTAATTTTTTCCAATTTTCTTCTTCAACTTGGTATTCTCATCTGATTTTTTTTTTGGTTTTCATTTTTATTTTGTAATTATATTTATATTTTGGAATTTTTCTATGAACAAAGGGGCCCATGGCCAGCAAACTTTCCCTATAAAAGGCCAATTGCTTCACATGAATTCACATACCAAAGCTTCCATCTTCAGCTCTCTCCAATTGTTTCTCTTAGGCACAAATATTTTGTCCCTCATTTTAGCTACCAGAATCTCAACTTACTTCATTCCTTTGACCACTTGCCCATATTCGTTTTTGGATTGATCTATTTTCAAACTCTTGTGCTCCTCGCTCTCCTAAGATGCAGGTTGAAAGACAGGCCAGATATGCACTTCTGCTGGCTGCAAAGGACTCTGAGTATGTGAAGAAAGTGTATGGCGGCTACTACAATGTGTTTGTTGCAGCTTTTGGCGCAGAAGGAGAGAGTTGGGATTTGTACAGAGTTGTAGAGGGAGAGTTTCCTAAAAAGAGTGAGCTTGAAAACTATGATGGCTTTGTGATCAGTGGCAGCCCTTATGATGCTTATGGCAATGACCACTGGATCATCGAACTTTGCTTTCTCTTGCAATATTTGGATGCCATGGAGAAGAAAGTCCTTGGCATTTGCTTTGGTCACCAGGTACCTATGCTTTCCACTAAATATATATCTGGCAACAGAATAATCCCCGCGTTTTAACTTTTTACTAAATATTTGACGATAAAATATTACCCGCGTTTTTTTATTTTACGACATGTGATCTAAGTTTGAGTATGCACTTGAATTGAATAGGTTTTGTGCAGAGCACTGGGGGGAAAGGTTGGGAAGGCTTATACAGGGTGGGATATTGGGCTGAGGAAAGTGAAGATAGTGAAGGACCTGTCGCCATTCAGCTTCTTCGACGGATTGGATGAAATCCCACCTGCGCTTTCGATCATCGAGTGCCATCAAGATGAGGTCTGGGAAGTTCCTTCGGGTGCTGAAGTGATCGGATACTCCAACAAGACGGGGGTCGAAATGTTCAGCATTGGAGCCCATATTCTTGGCATTCAAGGCCATCCTGAGTACTCCAAGGACATCCTTTATAATCTCATCGACCGCCTTCTCAACAACAACTTCATAGAGAAAGGTTTTGCTGAAAACGCAAGGTCTGCACTGCAATTGGCTGAACCAGACAGGAAGATCTGGGAGAAGATCTGCAAGATTTTTCTCAAGGGGAGATAGATTGACTGGCCGGCCCTCTTTCCCTCATAAATGGCAGTGTTTTTGGGTTTTTTTTTCTTTCTCTTTTTCTTTTTTCTTTTTTGTTCTGTTATGTAAATGGATGGAGGGCCCAACATTGGTCAGCATAAACAAGCCTAACACATTGGGTTTTCACTGAAAGTGAAGTATATATTACTGTTTAATCAAAGATGATGACTTTGTGTAGCTGTGATGTGAAACTCGTTGTGTTTTGTCATTGGAATGCCTTGTAACCTTGTAAGCCATTAAAGGAACGCACAGATTCCGAGCCAAGTTGGAGTGGCAGAGGTGACGCCACCCAACCAAAACAAAACCCTTCGCATGAGAATTTCAATTTCTAAGAATATCGCAACCAGATAGCAATTTTTTTTTAATGTAGAGTTGACCCAAGTGTCATCAGCACCTCAATGTAGATCCTAGGTTCTACTAGTTGTTAAGAGGAGGAAAGTCTATCGTATAAAAATCAACTTGACTCGTTTATTATTCATGTTTAGCGGGTCGTGCCATATTCGTGTTCGCGTCCTGCATCATTAACTTCATGTCGTTATTTAGTGGTGTTGTCATGTTGTGTCCAAAATTTCCACCCCTAGTGATTAGTAGCCTCATCAACATCTTAAGAATGAAAAGGAAATGAAGTGATAAAGCATGTACAAGCTTGCTATTCAAGGCAAAGTCATTAGGGAACCAGGGTATCTCAAATGTATAGCAAATGTGGTCCTTGTAGAAGAGGTGAACGGGAAACGGCCCAAGTGCAAAGAGTATCCAAACCGAAATGCGGTTGTCCAAAAGACAACTTCCCACTTTCTAGTTATTAATCAGGATTGATCAACTCTCCGACACAACAATTTCCTGAAGAATAATAAAAAGTAACAAAAATTTGAATGGCATCAATTAAGTATAACAAATAATACAATTGAAAAAGAATTCTAATATGCTGATTTGAAGGGTGATAGAGGCTTGCTGAGTTGTAATTTTCCTATAGGCAGTTAGGAAGAAACTATGACAAGTCTCACCATAAAAACTGTGGAATCCGGCAATTAGGAAGAAACTATTCACATGAACACTTATGTCCGAACATACTTAAAAACTGGAAACTGGAAACTGGAATTTCCAATAATATAATGATTTGAGTTTGACTCAGTCCAATTGCTTTTGTTCTACTCGTTTTTCAGTCCGACCCATCGGACTTGTTTCATTTCTTTTAGCCTGCAATGTCCGCGCAGACTCAATTATGTTGAGTAATGCTATTTAGACACACAATACCAATAGTGGCACACCTATAATAATCAAACCCAAAAGCATTTGGGGTGAATTTATAGTCTGCTGTTCAATGCAGTCTTCACAGATTGACTTTGATAATATGGAAAGAATGAACAAGTAGGTCAATTCTCTTATTTTGATCAAATGTAACTACATATCCCCACATGGGCAAATCAATTACAGGCTTCACTAATGCACTGTTTAACGGCCAATATAAATGCTGCAGAGGATTGAACGTTACAATCTTACAATACAAAATGTTCCTTAGATTGTATCCAAACAATAACAAGGTGTGATTATGTAATCTGTGCTTTTTGAGTTTTTCTTTTTTGAATTTTTCTTTTCCTTCTATTTGCCCACATTTCTTGATATGGGCAATCCACAACATCAGATGGAGATACAATAAAATACCTCTATGTGAGAGAAATCATTGAGTAATGATAGCTATGCAAGCAGTTGATGTTCTTTTGCGTTTTGAACCCCAGCAAAGTTCCACCTTATTAATCTTTCTCTTGCTTCCAAGGTAGCCTTGACAATTTGGAGCACCACAATGGCACTTCACCTCGGGTCCAAATTGCACAAATCTACAAAATATTATATTCAAAATCAAAATATTAGGAACTAATGCTCTACTAAATTCTCAAATCCCATTAATCTGCATATGTCAAAGAACTTCATCCTACTTTTCAAAAAAATAATAATAATAAAGCTTGAAATTAATTGAAAAGACAACTAAAAAGAAGTTGAGTCTCAGAAACTTGAAAAATGAGCATCTTCGGTTTTAAACAGGCACTCAAACAGGTTTACAAGAAGCAATAATCGTTTTAGAAGCCATGACAAATAACCATTTCTCTTAACAACATTTGTCCCTTGCGTCAGAAGGTTTGCAGCAAAAGCAGAGACATAAGGACATCATAAATTATTTGAAGCTCATGATAAACAACATTTGTTTGAAAACCAGTCAAGAACAGAATAAATATTATTTTCGAACATAAAATTTTGAAATTTAGTATAAGTATAAACATGGAAACACAAATGTTGAGACATGGGATCAACAAACAGAAACTAAACAACCTGCTACAAGTAAGATCAGGAGGTACCTGTAATCGTATGTTAATGCCTCTCCAACTTCTATTGATCTTGCAGCAAACACACCCACCCGTGTTTCACCCTCAACTTGCCTGCAAGAAAACAACTTGAATATTGGTTGGGAGCCTAATTCTATGTTGAAAGCTTTATCCTAATGAGAAGATAGAGAATTCATTTATCTGTATAACTAATAAGGATTGCTAACGCAACTAATGGGAACTGCTTAATCGGATCATTGCTAACTCTTGATTTCCACAGGGAGAGAATCTGTCTTGCACCCATAAATCAAGAAGCTCAATTACTAACCCTACAACTAACAACTGGAACACAAATTCTTGTCTAAAACAACTCCTTAGCAACAACTGTGCTCACTTAGACACATTGATAATCTTTAAGTCCATAAATCTTGTCTAATGCATGTAGGTTCCACAATGGAACACGGGTGTAAATGAATCCGACATGCACCATGGCCATAGGACCCTTCTTTATATGTGATTATTGGTCTGACCATGAGAATTGACTACCAACAATTTTTTGACAAACATGTATAAAATCAGTAAATCACAGACTAAACAGGAGCCCCATGTCCCAAAAGAGGCCAAGACTTGTTGATAAACACAAGCACATAGTAATTGTTCTATAACATGCAAAACAATATTCCAAGAGCAATTGAACCATAATCCTAATGGAATGTGCAAGTGAACTCTATCCGCAAATTCCAAAGCAATTCAAAGACAATAACGTTAAAACATACTAACCACTTTTCAAGGACACAGTTGGGATCACAGCTGTGGTTCAAAAATCGAGATGGATTTCCTTTGAAAGTTGCATCAATTGTAAAGTCTTTTCGAATTTCACACATATAGAAATTCTGCACCTCTTTGTACTTCATGTCCCAAAGCCTTCGTTCGCACAAAGCATCATCAATAACTGAAACAGATAAAATAAGTTTAGAACCATAAAATTCAGGTATCCAGTTTGAAATTGGGAATTCACTCTTCAGAACCATAAAATTCGGTTATCCGGTTTGAAATTTATAGTTACATAAAACAGGTAATACTCTAAAAAGAAACACATAAAATGCTTGATGAGAAAAGAAAGCATGAGAAACACAGATGCAGTCGAGAACAGGAGCTTAGTTTTTTATCTTTTTTTTTTGTTCTGAAAATACCATAGGCAACTTGAAAATCAAAGAGAAGAAAATATGAACATGAAATGCAGCCTTCACTGTTGTTGATTACAGAAAATGTAAAGAGGAGAGGACAACCTTCCCCAATGTACTCAATTATAAAATCGCCTTTCTTAATAGATTCAGCTGCCTCTGCTCCCCAACCGCAGTGTTCAGTCTGAGGTGAAATCAAACATTATTTCGTAGAGCCATACAAGGGACAAAATTCGACTCAGTACATAAAATGTAATCAAGAATATATAATAAACTCTACTTGAAGAAAATAGAAGGTTGACTTGATTCTCCTCAAACATACTATTTCTCACCTTTACGATTTTGATCTTCTTCTCCTTGCGAAACGGTCGGTTTGAGCAATTTTCTGAGCAATGGCAAGCCTTTGAGCAGCTTATGCATTGACCCCTATCAGATCATTCATATGTCACAAATATGGCTGAGGTATCCATGAAATTTTCAATTTAAATGCAGAGAGTTTTCACTTGAACAGTGAGGATTAAATTAAACATATGGGTGAAATATCAGGTACTACTGCATTTTGAAATATGGGGAAGTGTTGATGCATATTAATTTGGAAATAGGATACAATATTGACAACAGATACCCTAACAGCTATAACATACTTCATCAGTCAAAATATGGAAGATAGTTCAAAATACCTGCAAACACAATCCTCAGAGCATGTGGAAGTGCGACATGTGCATCCAACATCATCATCACTGCCATCACGCTTCTTCTTGACTAGGTAAATATCTAACTTCAGTCAAGATAGATGCCAAAGTAGTCATAATATTGAGAAATACTTCTAAATAAATAAAAATTACCAGCCAAAACAGAATGACCACTGTTTCTCATCAGGAATCAAATGCTCAGTTCTTAACATTTTTCCATAAACAATTCCATGCACAGATATATGTCAAAAACTTTAACAACCTCAAGTAACTGATCCAATGTAACAAAGAGCATATATAGGATACTACGCCTGATGTGCACATATGGAGGTGGCTCTAATTTAATATCCGTATCTTTCCAAGTCAAGTCAATCTTGAACTCCTCATCAGTGTAAGGCAGAGGCAAGCGACAGAATACCTCCTAAATTTTGAAGAGAGTCAATTAGTTGTGTATATCACATATTTATAAGAACTAGTCAAACATTATAGCACTGGAACTGGCTAAGCCCATTTTCTGAGTTTTTCTTACACTTGACGTCTAGGATTTAGGTATAATTTGTAAAGGAGGCTTTATGGTAAACTTTAAAATAAGGAGACATCTTTCATCCAAAAAAAAAAAAAGGGAGACATCCGCATTATATCAGTTAATCCAGACATCAAAAACAAATTGTACAAGTAGAAAAAAAAATTACTCAGTTATGGAACTTCATAAAAAAAATTTGTTAGATTTAAATCTCAAGAGACAAAAACAAAGCTCAGTTTTCAAAGAGATCCAACCATTTTCTCTATTGTACTGATGAAACAACTTATGTTAAACAATTTCCGACAGTAACCAATCTGAATATTGCATACTGAAACTGATGCAATATAATGCATGACACAAGTACTTCCCATATTTAGCCATGCTGATGTAACTTCATATATGTATATATTAAAGATTAACAAGCTCTTCATAAGTCTGACCTCTATACTGCTTGTCGAAACCACATGCTGCTCATTCAACAAATAGATCAGTCCTGTCAACCAGCCTAATCAATGAAAAATACAGATGACGAAATAAACTTCAACAAAAATATAAGATATTCTACGCTAGTTTTAAACAAACTCAAACTATATAAGTCAGCCTCAAAATCATTTGCTTCCCTCTGACAAACTGCAAAATCACATACTAAATAACAACTCATTTGGTCCAGATGATTAAATTCAACACATAACTTTACTTGAAAATGAAAAAACCAGCTTACAAGAAGCAGACTTACGTAGACACAGACTTACAAGAAGCAGACTTACGTAGACACAGACTTATTGGGCACACTGTGTGACTGACATAGCTGACTTATACTGTTCCTAAAAGAGGGAAAAATAGTTTTAAATGTTGAATTGAAAACTTAATGAACTTCTCAGTGCCACCTTAATTAGAACGGAGCATAAAGTTTAACTCTTTGATTTTCTGCTTTCTTTAATACTTGATGACAACAATCTCAGATGACTGGACGAAACCAAGAAATAACCCCTCACATGTGAAATTATAGAAGATGACCCTTCCCTTGGGTGGAAAAGGAGTAGGTCTTAGGTAAAGGCAAGAGAGGTGTCAATTTTGCGATTCTTTTTCTGCTTTCTCTAATACTTGATGACAATAATTCATGTAGCCTCAGGGCCTTCCCTAAGGTGAAAAATACATAGGTCTCGGGTAAAGGCAAGAGGGGTGTCAATTTGACACCAGATCTGTTTCCGCATATCATATACTCTATTTACTGTAATCTTCCTGCAGAAGGATATAATTTAGTAATTTAAACTATTTCATGCATAACCATTCCTCACTTTGCATTCTGATCAAATGCATCAAAGAAAAGAGGTACAAGAAAATGAACTGCTGAGACTTCTTGTTCCATCATGTGCATGCAGACACGGGCGCACACATACACATCTCATGTCACTAGTTCCCCTTGCTTCACTTCCAGAAGTTCTACATTCCCATTGAATGCAACAACAAAAAGGCTATAGTATAAGCAATGGAACTGCAGGAAATTCTTGTTCTATTTTATGACTACATATAAATCATTTACTGACAATATTAGAATAAAAGTGACAAAGTGATTTTATGGGAAAGGAAAAAGAACTATACAAACATGAAGGATGATCCTCTGAGTCTCTAATTCAGTTGCATGAGGATGCATGTTAGAAAGAAACATGAAAAATACTCATGGGGACCCCCATCAATTTAGCAAGATATGAGAATATGATGAAGAATTCATCCACTTACACAAGGGTACCTTCTTTTGTTGGTAGCACATTCACATTAAAGTGAAAGACAATGATTGTGGTGTAGATGTACCAGAAAACTAAATAAGAATCAGAAACTACTGATTAAGGAAAGAAGAAATTGACCTTCCTATCTTGCCGCCAATCTGTAGGATGCCTCCAACAAACAGCCTTCCCTGGCCGGTCTTTCAAGTAAATTACTCCATCCGGCCAAGCTGCACATTTATCATGTGACGCTATAGGGCATCGCATACACCGCCAATCTACCCTCTGTCTGCAAATGAAGCATGCCTGCTCAATGAAGATGCAACTTGTGTAAGCAATTTTGTAAGTTCAAATTTGTGTGTGTGCGTGTGTGTGTGTGTTTAAACAAAAAGATCCTTCAACAGATATTAAGAATAAGATGACAGGACAACAGAGGAATGTTTAAACATTTTTGTTCTATAAAAGTTAAACAGGATTTAGTACGTTGTGAAGGATAGAAGAAATCTGAAGCAATAGTAGACACTTTCAGAATTTTTAATTACAACTCCTTAACATCTGCGGGAAGAGTGCAAAAGTTTATCCGCTTTAATTATGATACCTAAAATGATTTTAACATTAATGTTGCACCATTAAATACTAACATCTATATATGAATGAAAATTTCCATTTATAAGACTCATATGATGGTCTCCGTGTACCAGTTACCAGTACGAGATGGATAGAGTCTACATGTCAATAGCCAGGCCAACACCCTAGTAATCAGTATAGTCATTGTAAGGCTTATATCGGAATCAATGAAGAACAGAATGTCCACAGTACTCTCTCAGAACCAAATAAGAGCAACCTCTTTCTCCCAAACGCTGACATAGATTTATTGTAGAGATGCTTTTTGCACTTTTAACATGCAGAAAGCAAAATAGCATGGCACAAAATAAAATAAATAAATAAGTAGAACCAACAGTATGATTATTCTTGTCAGATCTTACATGTTGCTGACACTTGAACTTTTTCATATTAGAGATTCGAAGCCTTTCCTTCACACATTTCCCATGATACACTCCTTGACAACCACGAACAGAGCATACGACCTCCTCCCCAGGGTAGACATAATAATGGCAAACAAGACACTCAACCTGAAATGAAACCAAAAGTAAAGAAGAACAAGTAAAAAAAGAAAGAAAAGAGTACACTGTGAAACATAGAGTAGCAAAAAATGCAAGAAAAGCATCATGATCAGAAGAACTTTAAATACATTACTCTAAAAATACCACTAGTTCATGTGATTACTCTTTAAAACCCCGCCTCAATCATTGAAATTAACCTCAACTAATAATCTTGGTCGGAAAAATATTCCAATATGGAATAAGACTGATATACCATGTATGGTAATTATTTATCGAACCCAAATAAGATCCCAAAACGAACAAAGAAACTACTCTTGCCCCCAAACACGAACATAAAAAATACCCATTCTCGTCAAATCGCAAATATCAAAAAGCAAAAAGATTGAAACTTTCCCTCTTTTACTTCTCTTCCCCCATTTTCCCAGCAACCAAACAGCAATTTAAAACGAAAAGTAAAGTTACCAATTTCTTTGCGCCGTCAAGAAACGGCAACGAGCACCGCGACTCAGGAATGCCCAATTCCACTCTGTTGTTAACCCATTCGAGCACATTGTCCTCCAAACTCTTGCCGCTGGAGATCTTCTTCGATCTGTCCACCAATGGCCGGCTCCGCCGGAAAACCCTGATTGCAGCGCCAGTGCTGACCTCGGCATTGTGCAGAGTGGCGAACCTCAACCTCTGGTCCCAATCGCAGTCAAGGCCTAGGTTTTTGACCAAGCTCTGTTCGGGTGAATCAGTGAGCAATTTGAAGTTAGGGGAGGTCGTGAGGGTTAGAGAAGCTGAGAGAGAGAGGTTTCCGAGGTCCGGCATTGTTTGCAGAGACAAAAGAAGAATGAAGGAAAAAAATTAAAATTAAAATTGAATGCATATGTCTGTAGAGAGAGAATACTACCGACGAAAAGAGAGAGAAATGAAGCGGGGGTTTTGGGCGGGAAAGTTGAGATTTGTGAAAATTGTTGTAGAGATGGTGTTCAAATGAAATTACTGGTAAGGTGCTCCTTATGGTGGGAATTTGCGAGACTGCCATGTGGCTAAATAGTTGGTAACATTGACCAGTTTTTTTATTTCTCTTGTTTTTAGATATTGAAAATTATTAAAGATTGGCAGGCATGGGCTTAGCCAAGTTGGTTAGAGCAGATATGCTCCCTAGTCTGCACCAGTGTTCGAATCTCCACCGTAGTTTACTTTACATTAAAGTAGAATATCATTTGTACTTCTCTTGGCATTGATTGATTTTATGACTAGAATTGTTGTGCAGATCCTTAACAATCACAAGCATCACCTCTTTCTCCTGAACTCTCATATCATAGCCTCGCAAGACATGTAATATATTGATTTCTCTTCTTGTCATATGGTTGTTTGAGCCTAGTTGTAACTTGGTCGGGCCATGCCCAAAAATCCAACAAAAGGATAACTATTTAAAGCGGTCCAAAATTAGTAAGGATGACTAGAAGCTCAGAATCATATATGCAACCGAAAGCCTAAAACTGACCGAATACCTAAATGCGGTCCAATGACTAAATATAGTCAAATTCTTTAAGCACCTAGTTGTAACCTAAATGCCCAAGATCATATATGAGGTCGAGTAACTAAACACAGCCGAATGCCTAAAAGGGGTTGAATGCCTAAAAGAAACTGAATGTCTAAAAGCAAATTAATGTCTAACTGTGTCCGAATGCCTAAATGTGGCCAAATGCGTTAAGCAGCCAGTGTCGAGAAGTTATCTATGAACAAATGCTTAAGATCAGCCGATGCTTAAATGAGGAGTGAGCATTCGTAGGTAAGATGATTTTCTACACATGTCACAATCCACAAATAAAAGGAAATCATGTCAACCAAATGGTCAACACAAAGTGAATATGGGAAAAGCTCAAGATGCAATGAACATCAAATCAAGTACTATTATTCATATTAAATCATATGCATGGGTCAAAGGATTGAAGGCATTTTGGGTCAATCAGGGGAAATGATGGAATCAACCAAAGTCAATACTATTTATCAATGAACAATTAATATTGATTAACAAATTTTAAGGCCAATTGATGGAAGATCAAATTGGGACTTACTGAAGCCCCTGTAAATACCAAATTGTTAAAGATAAGGACCCCCAACATAACACACAACTTGTCATTTTATATTCACTTCAATTCCTATCGTAGGAGTAGCGGTAATGTAGCTTGTAGTTTAGTTCTTATTTTTTCCGCCCTAGTTTCCTTAGATTTCAACTATGTCTTTACATTTCAAAATGCTCTAGTCTAGTTTACATTGTTGTTCATTTTGTTTTCAATTCCATTGCAATTCAAATCGTAGTTTAATCTTTATTGTTCTTATTAATTTAGTTTACTTTACACATTCGTATTTCAATTATTTATTTACGCAATTTAAATTATGCACATGTCTTTAAATTCTTTACTCTATGGACTTTAGTTTCCGTACTAGTCTTTTCAATTCTATTTAAATTCAAGCACATTTACATTTTATGCTATGGTTCTTCATTCCATTATGTTTCTCGCAATTTATTCTTATTTTAATAACATCTTCTTCCCATCTCCATTTCAATCTTAATTACCACTAATTCTACATCACTTGGTTGCACACATAGAATCTTGACTCTAAGGTAGTGAAAGAAACTAGGTCGTGAGGAGGTTCCTTGCTTGGTAGAACAATCGTTTGATTAAAGTCAAAACTTAGAAGCATCATCTACTCACATTCCATTCAAGGCAAATTTGTGATTTTGTGGTGGAACGCCCACACACTTAATCAAAGAAGGACCAAAAGAGGGAAACAATGGTTTCTTTTTTTGTATAACTCTTGGGCATTTGTTTAATGATGGAAACAGTATTTTAAATCCTTATCGCGTAAAGTGTTGCATTTTATTTCCAGTAAAGCGTAGTGTAAAGCCTCAAAGCATCGTCAGCGTTTAAGCTTTTTGGAATGATATTTATTTAAAAAAAAAAAAAAAAAAAAAAATACGGTTATTTTTTTTTATACCCAAAAAAAAAAAAAAAAAAAAAAAAAAAAAAAAAAAAAAAAAAAAAAGGTGGCCAACGCATAGGTGTTGAGCCTAACACTAAAAATGCAAATGAGATAAATAATAATTTGAATTAAATGACTGAGTGTCATTCCCCAAAAAAAGGAACATAAAGTGCCATGAATCTTAAGAAAATAAAAGAATGATAAGCTTATTAACATATCTTAATAACTCATGCTTTCTTAAGATACATAAGGCCCTTTAAAGTTTAAAAGCAAGTATAAGTTGATGTTTGGCTAGCTTTAGATGTGAAGGAGAAGAAGAACCAGGTGTTGGAAGAAAAAGACCGGTCGTGGCAAGTTTGACGACCAATCGTAGAAGCACAGAAAAGAGCGGTCGCAGTGATAAAAGCAACAATCGGTCAAGATTAACCATCCTACCGGTCGAATTTGATAGGTGCTGGCGAAGAGGCGTGATCTCCAGTATGACTGATGGCTCTTGCTAGCGACCAATCGGTTTGTGACATAAGCTATAGCGCGTTTAGGAATTTAACGTGGTTTTCCAACTTGTTTTTGGTTTTCCTATTTAATTAGGATTTTATTAGGTTTCCTACTTCTTTTATAATTGTATCTAAAGACCTATGTGTATAAATAGGTATTTTAGTGTTAGGGTTTTCTCTAACGAGTGTAAGAGGAAAAACAAAGGCATCAAATTGGGTTTGAGCCAGGGTTGAGAGAAAAGAGAGTTAAGGTTTGTAAGAGAACAAATGGGGTTCTTTATTGTAACCGAAGAGGTTCTTTCTTATAAGTGAATTTCTCATGGACTACCAAGAGGACTTAGGCACAACGCTGAACCTCTATTAATTCTTGTATTCTTTGTGAGTGTGTTTACTTTTCAGTTGGTGTGTGTGCTTTATCTTTGCATGGCTTGTGTATGGTAGTTGCATAGTCCATCAACAACAAGTTCTTGGATTATTTTCGCACAACAAATGGTATTAGAGCCGCAGTTGCAGTGGGTATAATTTATGCCTAAATGCTCTTACAATTTTAAGAGCGGCGATGTGTTGACAATTGCAAGCGATAGGAAGGAGGGAGGAGAAAGCACCCAGACGAAGACAACACAAGCGACGACTGTGAAGGTCGAGTTGAAGCCGTTCACCGACAAGGCGAACTTTATGCTTTAGCAAAGGAGAATGAAGTACTTCTTTAAGCATTAGGGTCTCAACATAGTTTTGGCAGGCAATGAAAAGAAGCCAGGAACTATAACGGAAAATGAGCGGGAAGACTTAGACGAACTTGTTAAAGGGTCAATTGAACAACATCTCACAGATGACCATGTAATATAATTGAAGATACCGCAAAGCAGACATGGGAGAAACTTGAAGTGATGTTCGTCAAGATCGTTTTCTAACAAGCTTTTCTTGAAGGATAAGCTTCTTACTCTATGAATAAAGGGTGTGCAAATATGATGAAGCATCTTAGCACCTTTAATAGGTGTATTGCAGACTTGTAAAGGACGGATGAAGTTTATAAGTCGAAAGATAAGACAGTGATGTTGTTGACATCATTGCCTCCGTCTTATGAGTACTTCCGCATGACGCTTATGTTCGGTAAAGGAACTCTGAAGTATAAAAATGTGATGTAAGACATCTTTATGCATCACCGGATAGTTCAACGTTTAAGAGATGTCTCTCAAGATGAAGGTCTTGTGGCAAAGTTCAGAGAGAATGGTCGATCAAGCAAGCGTGAAGACATTAAGAGCAATAGGGTATGGTCAAAATCCAGGACAAAAGACGGTTGCTTTGAGTGTGAGTCAAAAGATCATTGGAAGAAGAATTGTCCTACATGGAGAGAGAATAGAAACAAATGGAGGAAGCTAGATGACTCAGTCAAGGTTGCGGAGGATAGCAATGGTGAGATTTTAATTGTTGATAGCATTGTTAATATTGATGTAGTTTATATTTCTTCTAAGGTTTCATCTTCTGACTATATTTTGGATTCTGGGTGCTCATATCATACATGTTCAAACGAATCTTGGTTTGACACATATGAGGTGGATGACAGCGACGAAGTTGTTATAGGAGATGGCTTAGTTTGAAGAGTCGAAGGCACGGGTATTATTAAGGTAAAGATGTATGACAATATTGTTAGGACATTGGGTATGGTTAGGTGCATACCAAAGTTGAAGAAGAATATCATCTTGGTACTTTTAACAAGAATGGTTATTCTTACAAGGCCATGTAAGGAAAGCTCATGATCTCAAAGGGTTCACTTGTGGTTATATAGGGGGATATTCAACCTAACTTCATGTATCGACTATGTGGTACAACAATGACTGGTGGAGCAGCTATATCTACCAAGAATTACTCAGATGATGAGACTCAGCTTTGGCATTTAAAGTTAGGGCATATAAGTGAGCGAGCCATGCAAGACTTACACATACGGAAGCTTTTGAAGGGAGTACACAGTTGCAAACTTGAGTTCTATAAGTATTGTACAATCGGAAAGAATTCGAATGTGACATTCAAGCAACAAGACAAAAAGAATATGAGCACATGAGTGCTTGATTATATTTAGTAAGATGTGTAAGGCCTGCACTGGTCAAATTATTAGTTGGAGCCCGCTACGTCACGTTCATAGATGATTTTTCTAGGAAGGTTTGGGTCTGCTTTATGATGGAGAAATCTAAGGTCTTCACCAAATTCAAGAAGTGGAATGTGGAGGTAGAGAACCTTACGAGAAGGAATATCAAGATCCTAAGGAATGACAATTATGGTAAATATAATGATAGCAAATTCCTTGAGTTTTGCAATAACGAGGGTGAAAAGGTTTCACCATGAAGAAGATACCCTAACAAAACGGAGCCGCTTAGAGGATGAATTGAACTTTCATAAAGCATGATAGGTGAATGAGGATTCATGTCGGCTTGCTCGAGTCATTTTGGGTGGAGTCAGTTAACCACACTTCATATTTGGTTAACTAGTCGCCATGGTCTAATAAATCAGTTGATTTTACTAATCTTAAAGTATTTGGCTGCAGTGCATATGCTCTAACACCTAGTGATGAGAAAACCAAGTTGAAATCAAAGTCTCTTGAATGCATTTTCCTCAGCTTTGAGAGTGGTGTGAAGGGTTTTAAGCTTTGAGATCCAGTGAACTGGAAGAGAATACTCAACAGTGATTATGCTTGTTAGGAGTCTCAATGTTTAGAACTAAGAAAATTATGAGAGACAACATAAGGAGATGATATTATCCTCACATCAGCAGCTAGTGAATCCAACTACATATCAACAATCATAATCTTAAGAGCGATCACCCTCTGAGCAACATTCGTCCTCCCTTTCAACAACGGTCATTCTCTCTCAGCATTAGTCACCTTCCCAGCAGGCTCCATCTTCACATCAGTCACCATCTCACTTGTACTATCCCCAATCGTATCATCCACAACCATATCAGCCACTGCCTTATTCTCTTGGAAATTTTTCAGTGATGCTCCATGAAAGTTTTTTTTCCGCAGAAGTTCATGTCTTCACATCAAGGGTTCATCGTGTTGAATAGAGTTGGGATATTTTGCTCTTATATTCACACTTTTTGGGATGAGTTATCTTTGCACTTTTTCAGATAGTTTGTTACCAACTATTTAGTTGGCTTTCAACATCTCCGGTACTTATTTGATATTTTGTTTCCTACTATTTAGCTGTCGTTGGAAGTCTATACTATTTTGATATTTTGTTATGGTAGTTTGAGTGACCTCCTGCAACAAAATAATTTTAAATAAATAAATAAATATGCTCTTACATTTTATGAATTAGAGGCTGATATTGTGTATCTATTAATGAGTTTGAAATGTATTAAAGGCACATATACATGTCCCTATAATCAGTGGTGGATCCAGGATTTTAATCCTAAGGCGTCAACGTGCCTTTGTCGTGTTCCCATGGTTTCTGTGTTATTTGCTTTGCCTTTGTCTTGTTCACAGGGTTTCTGTATTCTTTGCCTTGACTTTGCTATGTTCATAGGGTTTTTGTGTTCTTTGCCTTCCTTTGCCATGTTCATAGGGTTTTTGTGTTCTGTTATGTGCCTTATTTTTGGGGTTTGCTCTTGTAATTGCGAACTTTGCCTTGGTTTGTCAGTTGTTTCACTCGTGGTTAATGAAAAGAACTTCTCTTTTTTGATTGATCAATGTCAAGTACGATGTTTTATGACTCACTTGTCAAGTTGGGCATGCGAACATCTTTTCCCCAACTTTGGGGGTAGTGTTGGCAAGTCTTTATTTAGTTAAGATTCTGCTAACTTGCCTATTTATTTAGTCATATTATAATTGGGATTTATTTTCTAAGGTAATTTAGATTTATTTCCTATTTTATTTAGACACATTTTTGTACTTCTTTATAAATACCTCCATATTGGAGAAGAATACAATCTGACATATCTGAGCATATATGAGCACAACTAAATCTTTGCACTACTTTGTTTGACACGTTCATGCACTGTATTTACAGTTATACAAAAACTGTATATTATTCAATTCTCTCTATTACTACACTAATGAGGTCAAAATTATTACAACATTTAAAAAATGAACACTTTATTGATGAAATTAAAATGATTACACCAAGGAGAGAAAATGATACTTTATTGATATAAAAAAAATGATGAAATAATTTTATTCTTCTTTACAATTAAAAAGAAATTTGATTAACCAAATAATAATTAGCCTACCCTTGCTCCCACATGATGATGATCAATAGTGAATTTTCACTATGCAAAAGAATCCTATCTTTTGTGTGCATCATTGTTCTAGACATGGACGTCCCTTCCATGCGTATTCACATAAAAAAAAATTTAAAAGAAGAACCCTAATGTGAATAAGATTGCAAAAGAGAGTAAATAAAACCACCAAACATGCTCCTCTAAGTGGTGAAGTCGCACTGAAACATGGGCGGCATGAATGAATTAAGCTCACTGAAGATAAGATCATCTCCCTCACCGTAGCTACTCGATTCTTGGCAGTCGAAGTACGTCTGTATGTCATCGGGAAACGTGCACTGTGGCGTGTTCAGCTCCGGCTGCGACGATATGGAGTCAGTGGCCGTCGTCATTTCCATCATCTCCTTGAACTTTGATGACTGAAGCAGAAGCCCTAGGGCTGATGTTGCAGTTGTTGGTCTAGGCAGCTGAGTGGTCACTATGGTTTCTCCAGGGCTGTATGCAAGGTTGTTGAAGAAACCAAGTCCACGTTCTTGATCATTAGGGTTTTGGGTCACATTGGGCAATATAGCCTCCGCATTAGGGTTAGTCTGACCAGAAATGTCGTTGTTAGGGCCATTAGGCTTTAGCCATTTGATGTAACGGCTGAGGTCAAAGTTTGTGACGGCATTGAGCCCACGGTACTCTATGGCCGCCATGTCATACGCTGTTGCGGCTTCTTCTTGGGTAGCTGAGAAAAATTTAAGATATTATTTTGTTAGTTTGGAAGAATTTTGTTCACTAAATTGCTATTTGGGTTGAACTTTTAAGGAAATTCGCCTCGATAATATTTCATTAAATATAGGGCGAACTTCTTAAAATTTAATATTAAATTCCTAACTTTAGATTAAAGCCTATTATAGTCTGAGGGTGGCCACGTCCTTAACTTCACCTTTTATAAAGACGAGACTTTCTATGTATGTTTAGATCACACACCACACTTGATTGTGACCCTTGCGATATATGTGTGCTCAATAAATGCAGTGCAAATATGTAATTTAATTTTTTGTAATGTCCAAATTGCATATGATCATTGTTTAGGGTGAATAAAAAGGTTAATTTGAAACGTTTTTGTGAACATACCATAAGTCCCGAGATAGAGATACTTGTTGCCAAAGACTCGCCCAATTCGAGCTTCCCATCTTCCATTGTGATGATGTCTACTCATTGATGAAATACAAAGAAAATTAGAAACTGAAATAAAATAAACAAATTTTGTACTTTAAAATGAAACCAAATTGGGATGACTAAAAATACCTAGCAACACCTCTATATTTAGAAACTCCCCGAGAAAAACCACTGCTCTTCCTGCAAATTTTATCACCAAATTAATCTTATAAATCCGAAGTTTTTGTATTATTCTTTCTCTCCTTAATTTTAATAATTTTTAAGATTCAAAAACTTACCGTCTCAATGATCCAATGTATTCCTCTCTTGACTGGCCCTCCATTTCTTTCAATTCTTTCGGATATGTCGATAACTACAATCGTTATGTAGATAAAATTACTTTCTTCCTTAATTAATTTCCATTTTGTAAGATCTTCAGCAAAAAATACACAAACAATTTCAATAAGCAAAAGAAATTAATTACCGGAAAGTTGAGAATGGTATCCTGACCCCAGTATTTAAGTGCTGCTAAGTCATAAGCATGTGCTGCAGCTTCTTCATCATCATATGCTCCTGAAATACCAAACTTTGCTTTAACATATATCCATCTATATATAAAACGTAGTTGCAATAATAAAAACTTACCAAGGTAAACTGCATTTGAGTAAAATTCCATTCCAAGCACACAACACAAAACCGAGATGGAAAGAAGAAATTGCATCAGATATATACACCAATAAATTGCATGTAGATGGAAAATAAATGTTGGTATATAGATGAGAAGATTGTAAACCTTGGCGGCCCTTCTTGTTCTGTGATTCATTCCAGCAATTCTTATCCCACAAGTGAGCCTCATATCTGCCGGTCCACCGATGCCTAAATTTAGGGAAAAAGAAAATGATCCAGAAATTAAACACACATACAAATAATTAAGCAAAAACACACATATAAAACTAACAATTTTAATTGATTTTTGTTGTTGTCTAGATCTGCAGGTACTTAATTGATCACCTGGTGACCCCTCGATAAATCGAGCTCCGTTGAGGAGGAGAGTCTCTTGGGACACTTCTCCTGGTTCGTTTCACCTTTGTGACTGTAGTGTTATTAGCTGCATTTGCATTAGAAATAATGTTATTTTTTGCAGTGGTTTTCTGGTTGGATAACTTGGCCATGAAATCAGTATTTCACGTCGGTGGAAAAATAAAGAATAATAATAATAAGAGAAGATGTCGAGGTAGCTAAAGCTGTAGGAGGAGAGAAAAGGAATATTAATGGTGAGAGATGGGTCGATATGACTAAGTCCTCAAAGTAGGAGGGTTATAAAGGAATGGAAATAAGCATGCAGAGAGAGAGAGAGAGATGGAAAGTGATGGGCCGGATTGGAGGAGTGAGATGATGAGCTGTGCCAATTCATCACAGAGTTTGCCGGCTGAGGAGATTGTTTGTTATGGCCGTCTTTAACCGGCCCTATCTCGTATCTTCTACCTTGTCCCTCCTACCCCTAACTTATATGTTATGTTCTATTGCCATCACATTAAATAATTAAAATATAAACGATGTAGACAATTCTGTCTTAATCAATAGGATGATCCTCTCTCTTAATCAATAGGATGATTCTCTCTCTCTCTCTCTAACATTATGCATATAAGATCTTATTCTTTCGGTAAATTTCTAGCATATATATTATGTTGCCCAATTATCAATGTGGAGTGCACGTTGAAACAAGAATACTTGGGGTGGGCAAAAAACTGCATCAATTCCGCTACTCAAGTATAGCGTTTATGTGGTATAACTTGTCTATATGTTATATTAAGTGGATATATTTATGGATATTATATTCTAAAAGTGAGAAATATTAATCATGTCGTCTACTGGAAAGATTATATATGCTTAGCTATAGTTACTTTTAATAATACATGGCAAGTATACAATATGGTGGTGATGCTACACTTTGAATTATAAGGTGATGAGCAAAAAAAAAATAAAAATCAAATACTGAATTTAACTTCTCTTATTTAGGGGGAAGGCCCACTAATTGATCTTCAATTAAATTTTTTTTTTTTTTTGTAAAAGAGGGAGTTTATGTTTGTAAAAAAAAAGTGAGAAAAATGCAAAACAAGCCAAAATGTAATTGCACACCAAGCAAAAAGAAACAAAAAAATTTGGTGTCACATCATAAACATAATCACTTTGTTAATAGTACACTTGGTTAGCTGTAGTTGATGAGTTAATTAATGTGGGAAAAACTTGCAATCCACGGAGATAATACTATTTTGTTATTTTCAACTAATCACATTTTGTCATTCGTAATAAGAATTTCACATAACGAAAAAGTGATTGAATAGAAATAGCAAACCGTGCTATCCCGAGAGTTGCAAATTCTTCTCGTATTGTAAATATCCTTGGAAGATATTTCACAGTGATGCAGACAGGTATACGAATTGTATTCATGAGGATTTAATTTGTTATATGTGCCAATTTTAGGTTTAGGCTGCCCTACTCTAAATATGTACTGTGTTGGTCCAACTACATGGGCCCAACAATTGAATTATAGCGGCAGTGCCCATACCCCCTAAATAAACCCAACCCAGGTAAGTGGGTGGGTGGGGACTAATTAAATGTACCGAACATATGTATAATGGGTTACCTAATTACCTAATTACCTAATTGAATTATAGGGTCTGGATAAAAGGCTGGCCGCGCGTGTGAGTGAAAAGCTCACCCAGCCGATCCGATCACGGCGATGGGTTCCAATGTAAGTTCAACGGTTAGATGCGTTTGCCGTTGCGCAATAGAATTCTTTCTCCGATATGTACCTTCCATCCGGGAGTACCTGTTTATCAATGACCTCTTGGAAACCAACATAGTCCAGTGTACCAAATAGTGGTCGGATCCTAGATTTAAAAGAGTCATTCTCCCTAATCAAGTCGAGCGAGCTTTCACTAATACTAATCAAAGACGAAAAGCTAAGGTCAGAATTCGCATAGAGATGATAGGCGCTTCTCATGGAGCTCGGTAGTCTCCCTTAAAACCGCTACCGATTCTTGAACAGAAAGCGGTATGCTTACGAAGACCATTTCTGGTCTATCCGTGTTAATGAAATCCATCCCATGAAACGCTAAGCAAGTAAACGACCCCCACTTGAAGAGGGGTCATTTCCTAGTCTTATCTATTTGTTCAGGTTGAGAAATCACTGGTTCATAAATTACTACGGTGATAAGAGAAACTGAATACCGGTATGCTTTGGAGCCCGTTACCACTACCCCAAAGGTACACTAGAGAAATGTTGCATTAACGGCACAGAGAGGTTGTTTTCAAGACAAGACTTGGAGTTATGGTTAACTTGCTTGGTGGGCGTTGGACGAGCGCCCTGCGATAGCTTGTCGGTAGGGGGCGCCCACCTACATTCGGGAAATACCTGTACATCAGTCGCTTCATATCTCTTTAGATCCATGTGCGAACCTCTGTTCAAACTGCTTAAGAAAGATTCTTCTAATAAGTGGACCCAGAGTCTAGCTTTCTATAAGATCAAGACTCGATCTTATGAATACCCCAGTGCTAGTACTGCCAAGCCAAGGCCCTCCCTTCGGTATGCGAAATCACGGCCAAAAGTATAGCCGCGCGGCTATACGCTTTAAATATTCAAATATACTCTATACGTATAGCCACACGGCTATCTTTTATACGTATATATATATATTATGTATAACCTTCTCGAATTATATCCCTTTGATATTGATCATTATTCAAGTTGTTGCTACATTCGTTCATTATTTGTATTCAACAAATCATGCATCCCACTCCTCTCAATTAATTACTCTTGTATTTGACACTCCACGCGTTACCAAGTTGCTAACGATGAACTTGCACTATTATGTATCCCGACAGATATATTATTGCATCAATCAACAAATATCAAACTTCCAAACGAAATCTCCAAATTTCTATAATTGTTATGTCCAATGTAAAAAAACATTCCAAAAAATAATGAATTACTATATATTGAGTAATTTATGAAATTAATTAAAATATTAAAATACTAATTATTCACTAAATAAATAATAATTGAAATATAATTAGTAAATAAAGTAATTAAATAAGGCTAAGTTATTTCTTAATTACAAATATTAAACTCAAAAAGAAATTTTGTTTAGTAGCCCTGTAAACAAATATTCATGAGGATTTAGTTTGATGAACTAGGTTTTGTTTTGCTGAGTACTAGTTAGGGGACAGAGTTTGAGTAAATTGATGGTTAGAGATTGTGCAAATCTCGCATGTGTTTATTTGGGGTGAGTAACTTGCAAATGGGTGAGTCATGGAGCAGATACTTTTGTTAAATTTTGGGTGATAAAGCTAGTTTTTTAATTTGTTTATTTCAATTTATAAATAAAACCCGAAAGGGCACTTGGGTAATTTCACTCAAAAAATTTCTAAAAATAATACTTGCATGAAGTGAAATTCTACATTCACAAAATAGATGAGAAACATGTTTTATTTATATACTAGCCTCTCCGCACGCGCTTCCGCGCCTGCGAGACACTTTTTAAAAAAAAATTAAAAAAGATAATAGGTAGTTGTGTTCCATAAAAATAGGATCCATTATCTGAATTTTCTTTTAATTTTAATTTTTTAAATATAAAAACATATGAATTTACCATATTATCCTCATTTAATTAATAATTTCAATTCTTAATGTTTGAATTAACCAAGAACATTTTCTGGTATTTTGAATGTTTCATCATTCTTTGCCTTTTGTTTTATATATATAGATATTTGATTGTGTTTGTACTTTACCACGTATTTTGAGAATGTCATTTTGATAAGACAATATTTGATAAGACAATTTTCTCACCGTTAAGGAGAATTTTGTCTCGTTAAGACAATGCACATTTAAGTAATAAATATGCCACTAGTGACTACTAGTGAAGAAAGCAACAACATCATCAAAAGATGGAATGCCATGGTGGTTTTCTTAGGAGCACCTCCAGCGCAGGGCCTCTTGTCCTGGCTAAAGGCCCCTTTAATGGGTTTTGGACCTCTAACGCAGAAGAAGCAGCTCGGGCAAGCCCAAGGGCAGATCTTGCCTATGCTTCAACCCAAAGGCGCTGACGTCAGCAGTGATGTCACGCTGACATCAGTAAGTAAAAAAAATTCAAAAAAATTGGAAAAAAAAAAATCAATTTTTTTTTAAAAAAATTATGGATGTTTACCTTATAAATACATGACAATTTTATTCACTTCCCCTTTAAATACATAACAAGTTTATATTTTGTTGCATATTCTTTTTTTTTTCTTGCCCATGCCCTAGCCTTTTGGGGTGGAACCAAAAAAGATAAGGCTGCCACTATTTACGTGAATAGTAGCAGCCCTTGCTTTGCCTTTACCTTATCCTTAGACTTTTGGGATGGACATGCTCTAAAGGATGAACTAAATTAATCTTGTGTCTACCGGATGAGATCCTGCTCAACAACTCCACTACTAATTAACTTAGGTTAACTCCCATTGCCAACCCCAAAAAAAAAACCCAGAAAGCAATAACATGCAAGAAAGATGGGTGAGCTGATTGGAGAATATTCATACACGTGTCCCAAGACTCAAACCGGGCCCACAAGTGCGCCACTGTGCTAGAAAGACCAAAGGGCGCGTTTTATCCTTAAATAAGCGAATATATACCCATCACCCAAATTACGTTTCTCACCTTCCGCCAAATTTGAATCTTCGAATGGAATAAATTCCAGATAAGCCAAGAGTCCTGCGAGCAGGAATCCAGTGCCCCCACCTCCATATCTCCATAGCTCAACTCCTTTGGCTTTCTCTGTTTTTTATCCAATGACTCACCGACACGTGTAAAAAGCAGTCGCTGACAATTCAAAATTAAAAAGAAAAAACACGCCGTCGTCGTGGTGTGTGTGTATATAAATAAGAAAACAGAGAGACCACAAATTGGAAGGAAACAGAGAAAGAAAGAAAGAGACTTGTCTGATCAGTGATTAGGAAATCGGACGGTCCAGATCTGCCTGAAGGTTTGCCGGAGAAAGGAGTTTCCCGGCGAACCGCGAAGAAAGATGTGCAACCACGGGAAGCGAGAGGAGTCGGAGACGACGACGAAGCAACAGAAGGTGAAGAGTGTTAAGAAGAAGATGACGTTGATGAAGTTCCAGGACCTTCCGCAGTACATGAAGGACAACGAGTTCATATTGGACTATTACAGGTGCGAGTGGCCATTGAACGACGTCGTCTTCAGCGTCTTCACCTGGCACAACGAAACCCTCAACATCTGGACGTGAGTGAGATTAATTAACTCCTTAATCTCATTTCTTCAATTAATTTCAGTAATTAATTGATAATCAACTAACGGTGCAGGCATTTGGTGGGGTTCTTGATATTCGTGGGACTAACGGTGATGAGCTTGAGGGACGACACGGAGCTCGGAGGTCTGCTCGGCAATTTCTCCAGGTGAAAAGGCTAGGAAAACACTAGGACTTGCTTGCCATTCACGTTTTTCTTAGTGGGTATTTTCGTACTTTCGGCTCATTATTGCTTGGCTTGTGTAATGCTGGAAAAGTAGGGCTTCGGTTTCTGGACCGTTGATGATGATGACCATGATGAAGATGACGGACCTTAACGTCTCCTCTACTCAGAATGTACAGTTTCCTCCTCCGGTCAGTTTTACGTTTTTACGAATTTATATTTATATTTTTGTAATTTAAAATTTTGGAGTACCTTCTGTCACGCGGTCGCGGAATCAAATAAATAAATAATAGGAGGATGGGTTTTGCGTGTGGGGTCCCACACATTTTGGGCCGCATTAGCTTGGTGGGCCACCTGACCTATGGGTCCCGGATATATGCAGTCCTTCACGTGCATACGGAGACCTTTTCGGGATATTTACTGAAGTAAATTTCTTTTTATACAAGCGTTATTGGAGAAGGCTAGGAACGGACTTAGGATCACGTGCAGGGATAAATGCTCGTTACATTTGAGTTATAAGTTCCTTGTTAATCGATAATTATGAATGGATTGTTGCATCCAACAAAATATTTGCACCTTGATATCTATGTTCGTGTGCAGGATTCACATTTGAGGCAAATTTCACAGGCATCATCAATAATTCATGCAAACAAGGAAGATGGTTATGATGCTATTCCAAGATGGCCTTGGTTTGTGTTCTTAAGTGGGGCTATGGGGTGCTTAGTTTGCAGCTCCCTCTCCCACCTCCTTGCTTGTCACTCCAAACGCTTCAATTTTTTCTTCTGGCGCCTAGACTATGCCGGGATTTCGCTTATGATAGTCTGTTCCTTCTTTGCTCCCATTTACTATTGCTTCTCCTGCAATCCATACTCTCGGTTTTTCTATCTTTCTTCAATATCTGTGCTTGGAATCCTTGCCATCATTACCCTTCTTTCGCCTAGTCTCTCTGCACCCCGTTTCCGGTCATTCAGGGCTACCCTTTTTCTCTCCATGGGCTTCTCCGGGGTGATTCCGGTAGTTCATGCCCTAGTTCTCTACTGGGGCAACCAACATATATTTGTTGCTTTGGGATATGAGCTTGCTATGGCTATTTTTTATGCTTCAGGAGCTGCATTCTACGTTAGTCGGATACCAGAACGCTGGAAGCCTGGTAAATTTGATCTTGCAGGGCACAGCCATCAGATCTTCCATGTCTTTGTTGTCCTCGGCGCACTTGCACACAGCGCTGCCACACTGGTTGTTATGGATTTTCGCCGGGGATCACCAACCTGTGGATATTAGGCGCATTCCGGTCACACGTTTAGCAGTGTTAGCTTAGGCATCACACTGGTGAGGGTTTCAATCATTCTGGCACCAGGTTTTTGTATTGTCTTGTTGTTCAGCTTGTGTTGTAAAACTCTGCCTAAAACGAAAAGCTTGTCTTCGTATGTGTACCGAAAATGTTGTATTTGTAGACTTCTATCAGTTACACCATAATTGATTCTACCATATTAAGAACTGGTGATATCATTTCGTATCACCACTAGTTGGTTTCCATGATGTTTGGATTTCAATGGAGTAAAAATTTCAAGTAAATAACCATCAAAAGAAAACGTTCATATCAGCAACTAGGTTATGAGATTGAATAAATAAATAAGTCAAAATCAGGAAATCTGAGATATCTCAAAAATATTAATGCAGAGGAGAATTTGAACTTTATTGTCTTAGAACTTCCAAGCAATCATCACCCCTGAGAGTGCATGATCTTAAGAATTCACAGCTAAGGTTCTATTCTTTCGTTTTCACTTGGCAGCCAACAACAGTTATATCAGAATGAGAAAAAAAGGTAATAATTGAACAAGAAAAGAATACGACCCACCGATGAATTACTCAACAAATACTTCCGCAGTGATGGCATATTTCTTTCGCATGCCATTCTATCAACTCAATTCTAATGTCAAATTCTCATTTCAAGCTGCAGCAAAGACAACTGTATCAGAAAGTCTTCACACTCTACAGGATTCTAGTTAGTTATACCACAGGCTTCACGGGAAAATTTATTCACTCAAGAGCTGACAACCATCTGTTGTTTCTTCCGCCCCAACCCTAGGCTGTGACCAGTTGGTATATGAAAAGTTCGAGATCCTTCTTCAACTAGCAACCTCAATGACCTCAGCTTCACTGTCGCTATAATCTCCCCAGCATTTGCTTGGGTTTTCCTCGACGGCTAAATTGCTAGTGTCCTTTGCTACAACCGTATCACCAGGAACTGTATCTGTATCAATAGGATTTTCTTCAATTTCAGGATGCGTCTTTACATTATCTACAGACTGTTCTTCCTGCAGCTCTCCGTCGATTTTATGCTTCTCAGCGCCAACTTCTACTGAAGAATTCTCATCATTCTCCTTCGCTTCGCCTTCAATATTTGTTTCAACACCAAGGTCAGCATTTACAACATTCGAGGAATCTTCTGAACTAATTGGAGAGGTTGGAAACCCGCTTTGATTCACTGGAATATCATTCGGTGATGCTGGATATCCATTTGGTGATACAGGTATACTATTTGGGGACATGGGATAACCATTTGGGGACACTGGATAACCATTGGGAACCCATGGTTGTCCAGGTACAAATTCCGCCGCATGTGGGTTCATGATTCTGGGAGGGCTGAAGTGATTCCCATCCCCTGTGTGTTCACCGTTTTGAAAGTTATGTTTATTACGTGAAACCCGACTTCCAGATCTGTTATATCCACCAGACAACCGTGGACCATATGGAACCCTTGCTGTTGCTGACTGATGAGGTGATCTACGGACAGGACTAACTGCAAGCATAGGAGGAATATTTACTGGTGGGGGCAAAATCCCTCCATGATCCTTGAAACCTGCAACTGGAACTGAGCCAAAAACTGGAATTAGGGATGGATTGAATGGAGGTGCAGCTGCAGAAAGTTTCTTGGTTGACTCCTTTCCAGATTCTTGTTCATCTAACTTCTCTCCATCAGTTGGCGCTGGCTTAACTATGTCATCAGTGGGTATATCATCTGGCTTTCTATCTCCTTCCACCTTTATTTTCGAATTAATAGGATTTTTATCCAGCAACTGAGCTGTGTTTTCAGCTAGAACAGATGAAGGCTCTGAATCAGGGAAACTGTGTAGCACTGGTGCTTCCAACCGCCCACTTTCCAGAGTAGTATTTGGACCTTGGGAAGTCTCAGAATTCTCAACTTTCGAATTTGCGACTGCTACATTTTCTACTTGGGCATCTTCAAAAACAGTGTTTTTCCATTCTATGATCTCAGCTTCCACTTGTACTCCAACACTAGCATGCTTTACAACTTCCAGAGATTCCTTCACCGCAGAACTCTGCACTTTTGTTTGTACTACATCAACTGGGATTTTCTCAGAAGCCAAAACCTGTTTCTCTCCCGTGCGTTTCTGATTTTTATCTTCCTCCACATCTTTCACTGTCGTCACTTCACCCATAATGACATCGGTAGCAGGTGTCTCCTGTCCCACCTGAGAAGTTTGTACAATAGGGAGACTTCCTTTTGGTAACTGTTCTGCCACTGCTTTCACAATTGTCCCAGGAGGAGCCAACGCAACTTCTTTGTAGGAAAAAAGTTTTCCAGCTGACTGAACACTGATTGGACTTGCCACAGAAGCAGACTTGGAAACTTGATCGATAGAAGCTGGGGTAGCTGGGGCTGACTTTGGGTTTGACAGTCTCTCTGGTCCTCCACTAGCTGATATGCTAGAGTTGTTTGGCTTAAGGTTGAAGCTTGCACTCTTGACATATTTCTTTGAGATAGGAAGAGCAGGTCCAGTAGAAGCAGCAGCCTCATTTGGGCTCGTTTTTGGGGATGTGAAATTATTGGGCTTTCCTCGGTATCTTGATGACTGGGATGCATTTATAAAGTTAGTATTCAATTTTTCGAGGCTTGGCCTCCTCGACACAGTAGATTTGCGACCCATAGGTGAACGGCCTTTAGGAACAGCTTCTTGCCAACCTTCATCAGATGTGTCATCTTCTGCTAGATCATCTTTTGTATTGAATATTATTGATTGATCCAGTAGGTTTGAAGCAGATTTCTCATTCCTAGGTTCTGCAAATTGAGGTTCAGACTGGTTCTCTTTATCACTTGAATTCTCTGCAACAGGATGACTTGGTAACAATATTTCATCCTTCTGGTACTCATCTGAGCCTACCTCCCAGTTTTGTCCTGGTTTTCCTTTGACCTGCATTGTAAAGAGAACTTATCAGGAAACAAAAGAAAAAAAGAAGAATAAAAAAGGGGCAAACATAAGAGACTAAAATCCCAGGCAGGTTAGGAAATTATGACCTTTGCACGAGCTTTCCTTGGGCCTCCCTTGCTTTCATATCAGAATCTGGTGTTATATAATCCAAAAGGTCTGATACACTGATCAAAGAAAGAAAAATCATATTGCGTGTAAATGTTGATATCGCATGGAATTCAGAGAAAATCCATCAAATTATACCAAATGAATCTTGTACTTGCAACCCTGACCAACTTCTATGGAATTAAGAGACACAAGCTATCAAATTATACCAAACAAATCTTGTACACGAACTCAGATTAACTTGTAATATCCATTTAGAGGTATTTGGTTCACAAACAAGAATGACAAGGAGCAAAGGAATGACAATGACATGATAAAAAAACCAAGAGGACAAGTTTTTCACAAGTACAGAGTACAAAAACACAAGAACCCATGAAACAAAATTATGGATTAAGTATGTCCTAATCAGCAATGCATGGACCTCAATACTTAAACCAGAGTGCCAAAGGTGAAAATATTACTTGTAGCATGATTCTGACTTTTTTTAAGTTACCTTAAATGACCTTTGCTGGAGATTGAGGCATCTGGCTTTGGAGTACCATTACGTGCAGCTTCTTGCTGCTCCAAAGCCTTGGACTCGAAATACTCAAGCCATGCAGCCGCATCCTAAAATATCAGTATATAAAAATAAATATGGATCATCACATTATAGTGTGGCTGTGTGTGTAAATAAGAAAGGTTCACCAAATTATATGAGAATCAATTAAAAACTATTAAAACTAATATTACCTGTGTGCGTAGATCCTCGGGCCCAAGCTTTGCCTGCAGTATCTGTAAGGTAGTTTGTTCATGCTGAACGCTCAATGTGTAAGCTTCCATCAAAGAAAGTGCGATAGCAATGGCATGATAGCTAGCAGCAGTCTGAAGTCAAGAGAAATACGAGTTAAACACCAATTCGTCATAGCGCAAGTTAATAAATACAAACAAATGTGAGCAAGGATGCTCATGCGCAAAGTAGAAGCAGAATGGAACAACAATGAATCCCTTGGGTAATGTTTGACCAATTATCAAAGATATCTTGAAGAACTGAGAGAGAGAGAGAGAGAGAGAGAGAGAGAGACAGAGATACAACCCCTCTAATTTCATGCAATTTCATATTTTAGTTTCTCAGATTATTAAGATTGTTCAATGAAGGTTTGAAAGGTTGGAGACTTGCCCAAGTTTCTTCTAGTGCAAGCTCCAACCCAATGCTTAACCTACTTTCTTTTTTGGTCAACATGCTTAACCAACTTTAGTTTGATCAATAAAAGCCTCAACAATAAAATTTAAATCAGATAACAGCATCGAAGTTAGATAAGCACAGTGTCAAATCCATAGAAGATAGTGACACTGGACAATCTATGAATCAGCAGGGAAAAAACAGTTTCTACTCATTGTTTTCCTTGTTAAAGCCATGGTCCAACTCCATTGTTTTCCTACTATCGTGGTCTAACTCCATTATTTCTGTTCATGCAAACATCACAGAACTACCAACATAATCTCATCTTGTTGAAAGAGAGAGAGAGAGAGAGACCTGTATATGATCAGCTCCAAGGAGCCTTTGATTGCACTTTAGAGCTTCATGGAGGTACCGAAGAGCAACATGGACATTCCCCAAACCTTCTTCCATCATTGCTACATTAATATAGGTGGCAGCCGTGTTTGGATGAGACGGTCCGCATGTTAGGTGCAAAAGATAGAGTGCACGATTGACGTACCTAGAATAAGTTACAAGAAAACAAATCAGCTATACAACTTTTAGTCATTGCCTCATTGGGGTTTGCAGCATTCCTCAGAGTTGAAGAAAAAAGTTTAGTAAATCAGATTCGACTCTATTTTTATGTGACCTATTGACTAATGCTTTCACCCACTAAACTTTTTTTGTTGTTGTTAACAAGCGGGCCAAAGCCCAAACAAGAAAGAAAAGACCAACACATCAATGCCCTACTCTGGGCCCAACCAAGCTTATCACTCTCCACATATGTAACCTATTGATTCATGTACCAAATCTCTTCGGGGGAAAGTAATGAAAGAACATTCTCACCACAGGTTTGTATTATTACTTAATATTGCAGTCTAAATTTCAGATAGGTAACCCATCTCTAAAACCAAATATTGCGGTCTAAATTTCCCTCAATTTTTTTCCTATTTCTTTAACAATATTTATTATTATTAAAGGGAAATTGAAACAGCTGGTCATCAGGTGTCATAACAAGAGTGGAGAGTGTGACTACATAAGTAAAATTATCAAATTAGCACACAAAGCATAAACTCAAGGATGTCCATCATGATTTAATCATATAAGAATCGGCATGTCAACTGCAAAAGATAAAAGCATACTTCAGGGCCAACTCTGTATGTTGGAGTCGATAATAGAAAACAGCTAAATCCCCATAACTTTTCATTGTATCAGGATGATCAAGTCCAAGCTCCCTCTCGTTGATATCCAGTGCTTTTTGCTGATAGATGGTCGCCTGGGTATAGTAAACAAGAACAGTATTTTAAAATGAGTGGCAAAAATTATACTTCAAACATAAATTCTATTGACAAATTTTGACTACCAAATTAATTTAAATGGCATCCAATGATGTAGTATGTAAAACTGATGGTACTACACTGCATAAAATGTTATTGACTCATAATGTACTTGAAATGTTTTAAAATTCAAAATTGAGTTGTGTTTTGTCATCCATGAGTTTATTCTAGTAGTCTGCCTTTTCTTGGTGGCACTTCCCAATTCTTGGTGTGGTGGCCATCAAGAAAAAAAAACTTTTTAACATTTGAAAGCATATTAAAGCACATACCTGGTTAAAATCTCCAGTGTGGTACAACACTACCGCAAGAAGACTATATGCTCCTGCTGTCATTCGATGATAAGGCCCACATACCGATACAAGTTTTGAGAGTGCCTTCAGGAACCGATGTTAAAGTTTGGATCGTTTAGTGGCTATTGGAAAAATCATGACATTATTTCAAAAGAAGGTAAGTGGCTCCATACCTTAGTGCCAAAATTAACAGCATCCTCCAGTTTACCCTTATCCAGGGAAGTCTTGGATGATTCCAACAGTGTACGCCCATCAGCAGATGAGCATGCAACATGCTGTACAAAGAGACATTAGATTCATGGAAACTGAAAAAATCCTAAAGGAATCTGAGGTCCGGTTTTTTAATTTCTAGAGTGAAGGTACATATGTATTTACCTTATACACAGGGACCATGCTTACTATATCAGATTTCCGAAAAGGAGATACAGTGTCCATATCATAGTCCCTAGGAACAAGCTCAAGTCCAACCTGATGAAGGATGATTGTGTTTTAAAAATTGAAATGGCAGTGCATTTAGTTTAGAGTAAGATATCAGATAGAGGTAAACTCATATTACCTTGTGGGACAATCCACGAAGAATGGCATACTTCCTTAGATCCTTAACAGTTTCATGTTTCCATTGCCACCCAAACCTCTTCAAAAGGAATGTTTCCACCCACTTCCATTTTAATGTATCATCATAAGTAATGTCTGCATCCCCATTTTCAGTTGATGGTGTTCCTAGCAATATGTTTAAACATGCTGCTATAGATGCAGCCAAGTCTGCAACATTATCAACTGCTGCTACAACAGCTTGCAGAATGTGTTTGTAGGCTCGCACAACCATCTCATGGATACAGAGTGATTGTACATGAGGGAGCTTATCTGCAAGTTCAACCTAACAGAACAAAAGGATAGTAGGAAATTACGAAATATTCCAAAACCAGCTATACCTTTTGCATAGCGTAAGAGACAAGTTACAACTAGAATAAGAGTGCCCATGGTGATCCAAATAATATTTACAACTTAAAATGAAAAAGCAAAAGAAAAAAAAAGGTGAAACAGGTAATTACATTCCATTTGCTAAAGTGAGACAAGTTACACACTATCTGATCTAGGATGAAAATCAGCAATTACATTCCATTTGACTATTACTGTCATCTAATATGTCCACCATTTTTATAATCAAAGATTAAGAAGGATAATATTATTTTACAAATTTATAAATAAACCCAATCCTAGACATGTATTTATAAAAAAACCCAAGCACTATTTAAACATAGAAACACACCCAAAATCAACCCCAAAGTCAACTTTTTGGGTGTGTTTATAAATGGGTTTTGAATGTGTGTAATGATGGGTTTTGGGTGTGTTTATATGTTTAAATAGTGCTTGGGTTTTTTTATAATTTCAACCCCCATTTTGGGTGTTTTAGTGAAACCCCCATATTATTTTAGGGCCAAATATTTACAAACTATTAAAGTCAAGTAAAACCAATCAGACATGTACAAAAACACTGTGAAGAAAGAAATTACCACGCGTCCTAGGGAATTCATTTGCAAACCCCTGGTATGCATAAAATCTGTCAATGTCCTTCCATCAACTGGCGAAAGTTCCAGGGAGCCAAAATCTGCCACCTAGTACAATGACAGAAGATACTAAGACCAAAATATCTTAAGCAAAACAAAAGAAAAGTGGGTAGAAGGAGAGGGTGAGAACAACTACAGTTCAGAAACTGACCAGTTTTGGAAGGGCAGTGTCCGCATAATATTTATGTGCCATTTCAATCAGCTCATCGGGTAACTGCCAACACGAGCATTGTTTATCAAATATGAAACATGAAGACTACATATGTCAGGCAACAAAAATTTTAAAATGCATGAACGAAAGATGGCTCTATGTACTGAGAAACTTAATATGTGATGATATGACCTAGCTACCTGAGTCCAAACAATTACACAAGTCAAATTTGAGAGTCACTCAGGGAAAGTAGCTGGTAAACCTGAAGGTGAAGGCCAGTATCTGATTCCTTGAGGCGCAAATATGATGCATCAGGAAGCAGCTTTCTCCAAATGATTTCCTTTTCTGCATCTCTCTTTTCTAATTCCTCCTGACTAGTGGTGTCAATTTTGTTGGTCCCAATCAATTCCTTCCCCTGTTCAGTTTTGCTGCTTCTGACATCCATTTTCTTCTTTATTTCCTTAAGTAGTCCACCTTGCTTTCCAAGACCCTTAACAGCTGGCTCAGTCTTAGCTTCTTCAGTTTTCTTAGACTCAGTTTTCCCAGAACCCTGATTTTGCAAATGCTGCACCCAACATGCTCCTAGCTCCCATCTGATAGACTTTGTATGAGTAGTGGGTCCTCCCTGCAACCTTAACAAACTTTCTTCCAGTACTTTCTTTACTAAAGACCTAGAAGAACGCAAATTTTCAAAATCTGTACTCTGGGTTCGTGGAACCGTATTTGATGACTGAGGCAGGGATGACTGTTGCAATAGCAGTCTCAGGCTGCAATTAAAATTTTGAAGGAAAGAGATCTGTTAGTATCTTGTGGTTCAGTTGTGCACAAAGAAATGTTGGCCCAAATAGTAACATCTTAAGAGTCTGGCAATAACTTATCAAAAGACATCCCCCCATCACCCTAAAAAAAAAAATCAAAATCAAAATATAAGACATTACCTATTAACATTCAATGCATTGGCACCTCCTTCAGGCTGGTCCTCGATTTCAATGTTCTTAGGAACATGTTTCCCCTCCCAATTCACCTCATTTGAAACCTTCACAACAGCCGTAAACCCACAATGTCTGACAACTACAACACCCAGAGTAGCAGTATCCTACAAAACCAAAAGTTGTTTTCATATGTTGATTATTCCTGCGTCAACAAATTATAGGACTATAAAGCAACTAGGAATATACTCACATGAACGGTTGCACTCTCATCAGCTGTTATGCCTTTGAGTAGGTTTCTCTGAGTAACTTCTTCTTGCGACAATCCAAGAACTTGGCTGCCATCATTTTTGCAGTCCACCTTTATACTTGCATCAGGCATATCTCTAGTCACCTTAATGATTAAATCTCCAACTCTTTCCTCATGAAGAATAGAAAGAGTGGGATCGTTTAAGAAGCATTGATTACTCTCAACTAGACGCTTAACTGCTGCTACAGCTTTAAGAACTGAGACGTCGACAAATAAACTGTGAAGCAAAAAGGCCTTTCGGTCTCGAATTTGCCTCTCTTCTGCCGTTGAGCAAGGCATTGCTTTCAGAATGGCAAACTCTTTTGCCCATGGCCTGTAATCATGTTTACCATCTCTTCCCTGGCCACCCCCATTTCCTCCCCAGTTTTCATCTTCCAGAGGAAGTGGTGGGAAAACAGATGGGTTATCAGCAACAACTGGAGGGACAACCCATGTATTTGCCCGAAAACCGTAAGGAAGGTTTCCAAACTGAAATCAATTATAAAATAAATGGTTTGGTAAAATTGTCTAGTCTGATTCATATTTAAGTTTGACTATACGTATGTGTGTGTATATATATTGTGAAAATTAAACACCTACTTTATTGTGCTCAGTGAAAGCCTTCATAACAGCATTGTATGCCTGCATCCAGAAAGCAAGCAAGATCTTAATAACAGAAGCAAAAAACCAGAAAAAGGGAAAACAAGAAAACAAATCGTTTGGAACTTACAGCATCAAATGGCCTGCTAGTCTGCTGAAGAAGAGCAACCAAAGAGTGAGTGATAAGACCGCGCTTTCCAGCAGGGTAAAACCCTTTTCTGGAAGCAACGATTGTCGTCGGCTTCCCACTACAAACCCGAACCTGCACAAACACACACCATTTACACCAATTTAAGCAACAATTGAATTTATATACATTTATAAATAATCAATATTTTTGGCTCACGTACGTCAATTTGAAACAAGTCGTCTTCTTTCTTATCCTCCAGGAACGGACGAGTGGATCTTCTAATGTCTGCAACACCACCCCAATTGAATCCACCATCAATACACAAGCACCAAATTCAATGTAGAAACTACAGAGAGAGAGAATGTACAGTGGAGCGGAGGCGTGAGGTGAGACAAGGAGAAGAAGTCGTAGAACTGGCCGAGCTTCGGAGGAGGATACATGGATACGGCCGGGTCAGCTCCGGCGATCGGAACCGGACCCGAAACTTTGGTCTTCGGATCGGCATTGGGCTCGTCGACGTTTGGGGGCTGCGGTGCCTCGCTCTCTTCTAAACCGGATTCTTTGGAGTTAGACCGGCCGGAGCCGGGGGTTTTGGGTGAAGAAGCGGATGAGGTGCCAAACGACGTTGTGCAGGCGACGATGTCCACCAGTCGCCGGATGTGCACCACGGCTTGCTGTTCCGTGTAGTCATCTGCCGGTACCCAGTGCCAGAAAATTAACAAAATTAAAAATTAATGAAAAAAGAGGGGAAAAAGTTACTTTGGTCCCTATAGTTTGCTGGTTTTTCTACTTTAGTCCCTTTAGTTATAATTTTATCAATTTAGGCTTGATTCTATAACAATTCAAAGACACATCCAAATTTCCATCCAAAATACCCCTCCATATAAGAGACACGTGTTTATTCTATCAAGAAATTTGACAGAAATTTGGACGTGTCTTTAAATTGCAATACAATCAAACTGTAGGAGTCAAATTACTATAATTAAAACCACATGGATGAAAGTGAAAATTTCATCAAACTACGAAATGTGACATTTTCCCAACCCAAAAAAAAAGGCAAAAAGTCAATTTTGTGCCTATAGTTTGCTCGACTTTTCACTTTTGTCAATGTCGTTATTTTTTTTATTTTATACAATCGATATTCACACGTCTAAAGTGCGAAGCACATTCGCTATAGCTAACTTGGCTAAACCCACGTATGCATCCTTGTCATTTTAATTTTTGCAAATTAACCATACAGTTTTATGCTCTCGTAATTCAAGAACACGTCCAAACTTCCATCCAATTTTGCAACAAAATATGTACGCTCCGCTGTTATGAATGGGTTATTTTGGACCGAATTGGAAGGAGCTTGATGGAACTTGTAGCGTGTCCTTGAATTACAAGAGATTTAAAATCACACAGATAAAATTCACAAAATTAAAAGTACGGAATCAAAATAATAAAAAATGCAAACTACATGGACCAAAAATAAAAGGTGTGATACGGTACAACAAGTGTAGGGTTAGGAGAATTGGGTGCGGTTACATCGGACCATTTACCTTCGACGATGGTGAGGTGGCAGGGTTTGAGCGAGAGGATGTCCACGGAATCTTTGAGTCTAGGTCCCCGCACCTGATTAGGATCCCATCAAAATCAAATGTCAATTGAAGAAACGAGGACCACATGATGCAGAGTACATGAGAAGCATGAAAGAGGTGGGCTGGTATTAAATGATGATGCTGCAATGCTCCTCCTAAAATCTCACCAATCACAAATCACAAATCACAATGGTGAATCGGGGTGGGGCCCACTGGCGCCCAGAGGGGAAGGGTTACCTCGTGCGATAAGGAGAAGTTGGTCAAATGACATGTCTCTACGTTCACTGCCAGCAGCTTTCTCACATCTAGGATCCTGTCCGTAGAGATACCCTATATAGCAAGAGAAGGTCCCATTCACCATTACCATTACTATTATTATATTAAGAGCTATATTCTCAAAGAATGTGAATTTGAATCTCACATTAATAAATCAAATTCACAGTCTCGTAACATAAACATACACGAAATAATATATTTATCATTAAATGAGTTATTGTGATTAAAATAAAAACAAAACTTCAAATTTGAGAGTAATGTTTTCTATTTCCAAACTCGAGTGTTAATCTTAAATGCACATTTTGATCGTACAAAATGATTCTTATTCTAGATTCAATCTCATTAGATTTTTTATTTATTTATTCAAGCGATATTAAGGAAGAGAGGAATCAAAACTAGAACCTCGGGTTCTACAAGCCCCTTGCATCTCGTTATCTCATTAGAGAACATTTGTCAATAGCTCGATTACTAGAATAACAAATAAATAAATAAATTTACAAGCGAGTTGATGCATTATATTAGATGAGTAATGCGGGTGTATATGATTATATATTAGTAGCAACCACAATGTCGTTGCTGCTTATGCAATTATCTCTTGACTCATTTTGATCCGAATCAGATATATGGAAGATGGAAAATGAATTTCATTGCTACTACTCATGTCTTTGAGAGAGAGAGAGAGAGAGAGAGATGTTAGATGATTTTGGAATTGTACCATGAATGTATGGAAAAAAAACAACCGCATACGATGAGATTATATGCAAAAACTGAGTTTTTTTTCTTCTGAAAAAACCAAATTCATTCATACCTTGAGGGTGACTTGCGAGTCCTCTGGTGTTTCAATGCTAATCTCGATTACGGTAGGCAAAACTGCAATTAGTAATGGTAGTTAAATATTTAATTAACACAAACAGAAAATTAAGAAATTAAACAACATGAAATTGTAATGTCCATGGCCATCTGATTTCAGCTGAATTTTACACCAGAGATAATTAAAGACAGGAGGTGATAATGTTACACCAAAAACAAACAAGCAAACAAAACAAGTTACACACAGGAGAGAGATAACATGAAGAAGAAGAAGAAGAAGAAGAAGAAGAAGAAAAACCTTTCTCTTCCTTTTTCTTCTTGTCCCCCTTGGCTTTATGCGGCTTCGCCTTCCCAGTCTTGGGAGCCATTGTGCACCAAAACTATCAGGCTGCTTTGAAAGGCTCTTTTTAATCTCAACGATAATAACTATGACTTCAAAATTGAATGTATCGAATGAAAACTTCACAAAACCTCCGTCCACCACCACCTCTCAACTCAATTACTTACACACTAACAAGTAGGGTGACCAGAAATATTTATATATATAGCTCCAGCATCATCGGCTGAAATTCAAGCTAAGAACCAACTTGCAAAGGTAATATTAAATAACGAAATATGAAATAGACCCAGGAGAACTTAATGCTTCATTGAGTAGAATCATATTTAATCTGCTCAGCAGAGAAATTGAAATGTCAATAGCTGTATTAGCTGATAATATATTATATGTTTTTATTATATGTTCTTTTTTTTTTTTTTTCTTTTTTTTGTTTTTTTTTTGAAGGGTCGCTGGAAAATTAGAGAGTGGGGGATTTGAAGGGTTGCTAAGAAGGTGCCTTCACATGGCAGAATGGAGGGAATTGAGGTTGAAGAAGTGAAGTGGGATATTTCCTAGCATAAGTGATATAGAGCTGGGGACAGATGAGAAGAAGGGTTAAGATTATAAAAGAGAGAGAGAGAGAGAGAGAGAGAGAGTGAGTGGAGATATAAATGACAAAGAGAGAGATAGAGAGAGGAGGGAGAGAGGGAGAGTTGGATAGGATAAGGTAAGCCAAGGAATGCCTTATACACACGTACACACACACGGAGAATGGCTAGCGATTTCGGGCCTCTCATTTATCTCCTCTACCACCTCATCACCTCTCTTTGTTTCTCTCTCTGTCCATCTTCCCTTGATTTCCTGAAGAAGCAGCAGATTCGAAGGCCCAACTTTTCCTATGTTGGACCCTATTGGATTAACATTTCTGACTAATACTTGCAAGTCAGAAGTAAATGGATTTTACGGTCAAGCAAGAAATCTTCTATGTTTGGATGAGGAAATTTAAAAGTACTAAATAAGGAATTCATAAATGATGGAAATTAGTGTTCTAAAATTTGTTAAGTTTTTTGTTTGGTTAATAGGTTTAAATACAGAATTTAGGCCCCGTTTGGTTCATGGAAAATGAAGCTTGGGAATGGGAAATCAATTGTTTTTCCATGTTTGGTAAGTCCATGTATGGGAAATAGTTGCCTAGCACATGGGAAAGTAAGTGGGAAAGTGAAGTCATCCTCCTAATTTGGGTTTTGTTTTCCCTCATCATGGGAAAGTTTCGAAAAATGAGCCAACATTAAATGCACATTTTTCATGACCATTTTGTCCCCATTAACAATGCTGAATTACAATATATCATTAAATGCATTCTTTTTTTAATTAATTTAATATGGATATAATTGGAAAATTATACAATTTTTTTTTCTTTCATTCCTACTTAAAACAAACATGGGAAAGGAAATAAAGTGATATCTCCCGATTCCTTTCCGAACATTACCAAATGTGGGAAATGAATCTTCCATTTGTCATCCATTGGGAAATGATATGGGAAGTGATTTTCCCTCAAATTCGTTTTGTAAACCAAATAGGGCCTTAACGTTTATTTTCTTGTCATAGTGGTGGTGCCATTATATGTGAAATTTGTGGTGGGTTGCTAATAGTAGGGTGGTGGCAATTTAGGGTGGTTGGTTATAGTACGAATGGTAGTGGGGTGTGGGAGGAAATGGTGGTGGTGATGGCCATGGACAAGTGGTGGTGGTGGTGGCGATGGTGTTGATGGCCACGAAAAAGTGGTGATAATAAAGGTGGTGGCGACATGATGGAGGCTGTGGCGGTGGTGATGGCCATATCAAGATGATGGTGAGGGTGGTGATAGGGGTGAAGGGTGAGGGTGGTAATGGCGGTGATGTGGTTATGGTGATGGTGATGGTGGTGGTGGCGGTGATGGTGAGGGTGGGGGAGATGACCATGGTAGGTGGTAGTGTTGGTGGGGTTGATGGTGGTGATGGTGGCAGTGGGAGGGATGATGGTAGTGTCATTTCTAGGGCAATGTGGTGGTAGTAGAAGTGGTAGTGGTGACATCATACATGGTTGTTTTTCTTTTTTAAAATTCTCTCTTTTGGGATTGTAAAAATTACAACTATTTAGATAGAATTTAAAGCTTTAATTTATGACCTCCAAATTCTCTCTAAAGATGTTAGATTCACAAGACTTTTCCATTATGATGTATCTCATCCTAAAATGTTCCCAGTCATAGGATCACCAATTTGACAATGGTGATCCACAAAGACTTATACACATTATGTGTGCTCAATTAGGAGGATTCTCAAGTCATTCATGTAGAAACAATGAGACAAGTGTGTAGGTGCTCAATGGAGATAGAGTTCACTGAACACGCTCGACTAAGAATTCTTGTATGGTAGTTTTAGTTACAAGTGTCAAACAACTAATTCTAAGTTGCGATAATGCAAAGTAGTCCTCAGACCTGAGACATCACAGTTATCTTATGGACAAGTCGTTTATCTTTGAGAACACTATACAGTTCTATTGAAAGATATGGCTTGAAGGCGATCATTGGAATATTCGATAAGCTCACAGAGGCACGTGAATGTAGAACAAAGAATCTGTACTCTTAGTAAAGAGAGAGAATACTCTAGAGATATGATTTGTGAAATCTTTGACCAAAGTAACAGACAGATTTGTGAAAGTAAGTTTGCAAACTCATCCATATGAATCATATTACCTAGTAATGTCACATTAGGGATTTGACACAACTTAACCGAATCCTAATAATGTGACATAGAGTATTGTCTTAGAGAAAGACATGATTGTATTGCAATTACAACTGAATAGGTTTTCCAATGAATTATATTTAGATTAGATAAGGAATCCCTATAAGGTTAATTACAATTAGTCTTATTCAATAGGGAAATTTGAATGGTGAGATTCAATTCATTCTCGGTTTAGAAGGAATCAGACTTACCTGCTATCTCGCTAGTTAGAACCTAAAAGATCACACACCACAAAAGAATGGATTGAGAATAAAAGAGAGAGATTTTACGCCTTGGTCAAAGTCAAAGGTCAATTGTTGACCCGACACTTGACATAGTAAACAAGGATTGACCAGGATCAATACTTGTAAGACAAATTAATTAATTAATTAATTAGGTCATTAAACTAATTAGAATAGTTTACTTAAACAATTAAAGTTATAGAACTTAGTTAGGTCCCACATGACTTAAAGAATTAAGAAAAGACCCATAGGACTTTAGACTTGTGTGACACATTAAAGGTCAAATGTATTGGACCCAAGAGGCCCAAAATTAAGCTACCAAGGGGAGGGTGCAGCACACATATGAATTTAGCTACACATGTGTCACAATATGGGTATCTATATATGATGTCATAACCACAATTTCATTTTAGGGTTTTCAAGTGGGAAATTTGGAAGAGATGAAACCCTAAAATGAAGTTGTGTTATGACACCACTGTTCCATGTTGACCCATATTGGGTTTCCTCTATCTCAATCATCATCGGCCAACTTGGAAAGCAAGGGCTAGCACTCTTGTGCTCTCCCAAGTATCCTTTCTCTCATCTAAATTCTTATGAGTGAAGAGCTTTGGTGAGGTATATCCCTTTGTACCTATTGGAGAGTCATAGTAGAGGAAAAAGAAATAAGAGAAGCACTCTACATGAACACCTTCTTAAGGTTTAAGATTCGCTCCAACAGTAACTACATCTCTAATTCCTCTCTTTATAGTTGATTAGAGAGTCTTTGGTGCAACATTTTATAAGCCTAGAAAGATGCTTGGGTTCAATAAGATGTGTATAAGTTTCTAGTTTAAATTATGTTTCTTTTTATATGTATTTAGTTTAAATGCATGCTAGATTTGTTACCCTATATGTGATTTTAGAAATTGCCTAGACCAAGTTTTCCCTTCTTAATGCTTGGAAGATATGATTAACCAAATCTCTTATTAGAATAGTTAGAAAATATGTTCTAGTCATACTAATACATCTCATATGGAAACGAGATAATCTCATTAGTGGCTTTACATGAATTATCCATGCTCTTATAATGAAATTAAGCGCATTGAAATAGAGAATGACCAGATTACATTGTAATTTCAATTGAGTAGGTTTTTTTACTTATTATACTTAGCTTGGGTAGCCTTGACGTACTATTAGGTGTCACTCAAGACTTATAAAAACCCTAAGGATCAATCATAATGATCCTTATTAAAGGGTAATAATTGATTAGGAAGAATTCTAATTACCCACTGTCATGCTAATTATAACTTAATGGATCAGACATCGTTAAACTTGGTTTTTGGAAAAGACATAACGATAAATTAAGGAAACTAATTAAGCTTAGTTAATTAGTTAAGTCAAAATTAATTAAGGAATTAATTTAACAAACAAGAGATGTCACAATGGTCCTTAAAATTGAATTTTAAATTTTAGGCCAATTGGACTCATAACATAAGTTGTATGACAATTTAAAGTGACTTGGGCCCAAGAGGCCCACTATGGGTGGATGGCATGGGAGGGAGTGGCCTCACCCTCTCCCTTGTTTTTGAGTTTCCTATTTAAAGAAGCTCATGCCTTTTTAGGTTTTTTTTTGGTGCAATTGGATGATAGCTCTCCCATCCTCCCTAGCAAAATCAGGTCCTTTTGGTGAGAGATTGCTAGCACCATATTCTCACCAAGGAACATCATCTTCTTCCGAACATCTTGTTCGTGACGAGACTTAAAGGCCACTTTCTTTAGTAACTTGGTGAGCCATTTCAAGGTGGAGGTTTTAAGAGCAATTCAAGCTTCAAAAACTTTGGTGGAACACTTGGATATGATTGAAAGCATGTTCCAAGCATTACCCAGCCCTAGTTGCAACCTATGAAACTAATGCAAGCCCCACTCATGATTTTTTGCAAGCCTGTGTCACCTCATCTAACCATTGCCAACATTACTGATGTTGATCCAACGGTTGCCATTAGAACCTCATTAAATACTATTTGTTTAATACTAACGGTAACAAACGACTGGTTTTAAATGTTTTTCATTTTCTCTTTTTAACAACAATGATAATTTTTGTCAAAGTAACAAACAACTAATTTTTTGAATACATACGATAATTTAAACTACAAGAGGAGGGAGGCTTCTCACACACATTACCAAGGTGTCATGGAGGTTTAAACTTGAGACTATTAGTTTACAAGTCAATGCATTTTTCCACTACACTACTAAATTTTCGAGGTGTGGCACACCTCGAAGGTTGGTAGCCATGGTCTACCAACTATAGATCTCTCTCTCTCTCTCTCTCTTTCTCTCTCTAAGCCTATCAATTTGTATGAAAGAGAAAAGTTGTAATGGAAAGAGATTTTAATGAACTATGCTTCAAAATTTGAATGAAAGTCCAAATTTATAAATTCACATATCCTTGTTTAGATTCATAAACAAAGAAACTTAGAAATTTTACGTGAAAAAAACTTTATAATTTGGAAGTTATAAATTCCAATTTTAAATTTTATCGAAGTAGTTGTGATTTTAAAATAGGTTATATACCTTTTTGATCACTAGGTTTTACACGAAATTTCAATTTGGTCACTGAGAAACAAATTTTGCCAAATTGGTTATTGTATTATCAAAAGTTTACAATTTATAAACTTGGAGTTAGTTTCCGTTAAGTTGTTGGGTCAAATACCTTTTTCCTCATTGGATTTTGCACGAAAATTCAATTGATCACTAAAAAAAAAAAGAGCCAAAAACCATAAAAATGCGATACTTTATTTTTTGGTCAAATCTATGTATTGATATAATTACGGATTTGAATTTTTGTGAATGTTGGAGTATGATATGAGCTTTTTTGAAAAGATCGATTTGCATTTTTGTGAAACTATTATTGAGATACGAACATATTTTTGTCATGATATGATTCCTTTTTTTAGCCTTAATTAATACTACACGAACCCTAACTTTTTAGCATACGAGCAGTGTGTGCTAGAGCATAGCATTTGAGCTAAAAAATTATCAGTGATCAAATTGAAATTTTGTGTAAAACTCACTGAACAAAAAAGTATATTTAATCCAAAAACTTAACGGAAACTTAATGACAAGTCTATAAATTATAAACTTTGGTTAATACAATGACCAATTTGGCTAAATTTTTCATATTAAAAATTAAAGAGATAGTTTTTTTTTTTTTTTTTTTTTTTTTTTGATGAAAAAGATAGTGATAGTTTGAATGAAAAGAACATCACCACTACCAACTCTACTACAACCACCTTCACCTTGCCATGACTATCTCCTAAATCGTCCCTGCCACCATCACCTTAATATTAGCAAAGCCATTAGCAGCATCACACATGATGGCACACCCGCTGCCACCACCACCACCACCACCACCACCACTATTAACACATCTATCGACACTACTACTGATTTATAGATTGATGCTTAAAGAAATAAATATTAAGCTGTATGTTTAAATCCATCATGTTTATAGATTTGCCCAATAAAAAATACTTAACAAATTGTAGAAGATTGAATTTCATCATTTTGGAATACCTCGTTATTTTTAAATTTCCTCATTCAAAGTTGGGTAAAATTAGTTCTCAAAATTTCCCAACAACTTCACCTTCTTCTTTCCACCCATAAAATATTACTAAAGAATAAAATACTTTACAATTCAGACCTCATTTCATCATATCACATTCAAAATACAATACAATAGCCCAACTCAAGATTCAATCTTCTTGTTCTTTGAAAAAAGAAATTATGAGAAAAACACACAAGGGAACAACTACAAAGGCAGCAACCTTTAGCAAGTCCTCACTCTCTTTCGAGATCACTCCAATCCTTGACCAGTCTCCACTGTACCTGAAAATTCATTATTTTTCCACATTAAACAGATCAAAATCAAATGGCAAAAGAAAGAGAAGTGAGCCCCAAAAAAAAAGAAAAAAAAAGAAAAGAGAAAAAAGAAGAAGCTTACCCTGCATCAATGAACCCTAATCCCAACACTGCAACCACAGACCCAGCAACAATTGGGTTTGAAATTTTGATCCTCAATGGGAAGATGAATTGTTCCTGGGTTGAAGGGTCTTCAGGCAAATCTCTCCTCTTTGCTGATATGGTTCCGAATTCTCTGCCATTTTTCTTCACAAACAGATAAGGGGAGAGCTTGTTAAAGATAAGGGTCTTTTCTGAGGCAAACATTTTCCCCCCATCTTTCTCTTCCATTTCTTCTCCATATGTCCTTTGAGGCTTTGACCATCACGAGGGCAAATTAGTCAATGCACACTATTACTACACTTACCCGAGCAAATTCCCATTTTTCACTAACGTATCCCCACCTTCCCCAATTTGATTGAAACAAAAGCAAGCAAGCCAGTGAGAGAGCAGAACACTGTAAAACCCTAAACCCTTAACAATGGCGATCACGGCACTCTCCGAGCCTCCCCAAATCCACAGATTCCGACAATCCAAGTACATAGACTCTGTCCGCTGGTTGCCTCCTCTCTCAGCCTTAGACCGCTTGGCCGTCATCGCAGTTTTCGATTCAGATTCCGACTCTGCCGCCATAGAAACCCACTCTTTTGCTCCAGACCCAGAAAATCTAACCCAACAATCTCAATGGTTCTCGCCTTCACGAATTTCCTCCCTCAAAACCTCTCAATCCCACCACAAACCCTTAGTGGCCGCCGCAACATTGGCGGGCTCCATTCACATCTTGTTTGGGGATTCGATGGACCCGGCATCTCTCGAATCGGAGCTTTCGATGCCCGAAAAGGCATTGCATGAGGGACCCATTTCTTGTGTGGATATAATGGACGGTGGGGTGGAGTGTGTGAGTGTAGGGGAAGATGGGAGGGTGAATTTGGTCTCTGTCGGGGAGTCTGAGTTGAGCTACCAACGGATTTTCGATAGCAGCGGGTTGGTGTCGTTTACCACGGCGAAATGGGCCTCCCCGAGTGAGTTTGCCACTGGAGGATATGGATTTAGTCTCCAGTGGTGGGATCAGAGAAAGCCTGGTGCGGCGGTGTCTCAGTTTAAGGGTAGCTGGTGAGCATTTTTATGAATTTGTTCTGCTTTTCAAATTTGAATTTATTCTTCAATTTATGATGAACTTTCATTGATCTTTGTCTCATTTGCTACAGTGATTATGCTATATTGCAATTTCCTCGCTATAAACTGAGTTATAACTGATCTCCATCTTGTTTAAGAATTTACTGTTGCTTAATGAAATCAGTAAATGGCTCAGAGAAATTCTTTGGTGGATGTAATATAGTTTGATTTTGAATTTATTAGTTAATGGACTTTTTCAGAATGATTCATTTTCATTTATGAGCTGGAACTGTATGCAATTTAATAGAACACTAATAAAAGATGTAAACAACTTTAACATGCCAGAAATGTAGACTCGGTAGCTTAGAAATGCAGGATGTTAGAGGCTTAAGAAGTGTGCCTTCTTAGGGCATGAACACACTTCTCGTGAAGCTGGAATTTGTATTTCCATACGTAACTAGATACGTATGTGCTTAAATGCATTACATGCCTAGCTCATATTTGGTATAAATAAATTTTGATTAACTACAATAAATTTGCAAACTATTGACATGATACATCCATAAGGAAATATATTACTTTTAGGAAGGTGTAGAGACAGGATGTATTCCAACGAAATGCTATTGATTTTAGGAGGACGGGCAGACCCACTCATGATCTACTAAAAGGTTGATTGGTTAGAGTCTAATCCGTGAGATGTTAGTGATCTTCTAGGCAAAGGTAGTAGGGGTGAGGTCCCGTGTGGGGGCAGAGGCAATAACATCCGAGCAATGAATTGCAGAGATATGTGGGTATCCTGAGTTAAGTCTAATGTATATTTCATTTATGTTAGAGTCTGATTCGTGCTTTTCATTTGCAAGGATTGCACAATCAGAAACTTTTCAATGACCTTGTGCTTATCATTTGTCTTTTTCCATTTGTTTGCTTTTTTTTTCATTACTGCTTAAACTTTAAAAGAATTTCCACAGCATATTGGTGATTTCATCTTCAGAGCTTTTGGTGGAAATGTTGTAGGTCTCAAAGAACAACTCCTGGGATCATACATTCCATTGATATTCATCCTTCACGAAAGCACACTTGTCTGGTAATGCTGATATGTAAAAAATTCCATACTTTGATTTGCATTTAACTGGTGATCTTTGCAACTCACCTATTTGTTATGTGTGTCGTTTTGAAATTGATAAAAGAGATAAGAGCATCAATTTTATTGTTAAGTTCCTTTTTCTTTTCTTTTCTTTCTGTTTGTGAAACATTTGAATTTAGCTTTACCTTGAATCATGAATTTGGTTTTTCTTGTCGTCTTAGTCCTCTCTCCCTTCCTCAGTCTTCTATTTTTGTTTTGTTTTGTTTTGTTTTGTTTCTTATGCATTTCTCACCATCTTCAAAGTCCTTGCCAAGTAGCCTGTTTCAACTTTTTAAGTATTGTATTGACATATTATTCCATTATGCATGTTGTAAGCTGCGGGAGATGCAGTAATGCTAATGTGAATTAAAAAAAGAAATATTTGCCTTTGACTTTTAAGTATATATGAGTTAGATTTCTCACTTGATTGATCAGATTTTAGTTTTCTTGAATCTTATGTTGTCACAGACCCAAAAAGAAGAATCTGATGTTCTTCTTACAATTTTCTGGTACTTATAGGCAGGAGGTTCCTTAGGTACTGTATTTGCCTGGGATCTTAGGTGGCCACAACAACCAATTCTTCTTTCTGGTGTTGGGGCAGGTGAAACAACCCATTCACCATGCGAAAGTGAGGTTTGGGAGGTTCACTTTGACCACTATGCAAAGTCTTCAAATGTGGGAAATGTCTCTTCACGTATCTTACCTACTATGATCTGTTCAGAAGACGGTATCCTTGCTGTTGTTGAACAGGGTAAGATCCTTTCTGCTAATTCTTCGATGGCCAACTGTCATGGTTGGTAGCTTGTTTCTTTTGCTAATTGGCTGAGCATATGTAAAACAAAATATCCTTGAAACGTGAATGGTTTATTAAGATTGGCCAAATCTGTTTAGGTGAAGAACCCATTGAGCTCTTAGCTGAACCTTGTGCAATCAACAGCTTTGACATAGACCGGCAATATCCTTCTGTAAGTAGAAATTCTACCAATTTGTAGTTTGTGCTCTGTGAAAGTCAAAATGAAATGTTTCTGATTTCTGTGACTTTTGAATGTGTTTAATCTTATAAAAGAATGCCTGAAGAAGCTTAAAGTCGTGTTGTTTAACATTCCACATTTTGTTGCACAGGATGTGATATGTAGTTTGGAGTGGGAATCCATAGCCATCTTGACAAGGTCATGATAATTCATAGCCATCTTGTTCAGAGCTCAATTTCGAATCGAAACTCACCTATTTACTGAAGCTGTTAATTGAGAAATAGAACGGGGCCAAACCACTTGGTGCTGAAGTTGTAATTCATGCCCGAAAATGATGTACGGACCTATTTCCTGATAAGGTTTGGTTCATGTAAGAGACAATCTTGAGACAATCCAATATAATACTTTTCCTCTCCCTCCCTCTCTCCTTCCCAAGCGAATGACGAAAAAAAAAGAGAAAACTTGCTGTTCTTTGAATATGCTGTTAAGACTTCATTCTCTGTCTTGACGGACGTTAAGTTTTTCAACCTTCCTTTAATTGACCATACATTTTCATCCATATTCCAATACCATACAATAATTCCAAACCTTTATACATTTTCATCCATATTCCAATACCATACAATAATTCCAAACCTTTCTACATCACTGGGCTTGAGTTTCGGTACCGGAGCAAGAGGAGAAATTGGGCTTGGGCTCCTAACTGTTTCTGGGCCGAACAATTAAATGTGCTGTGTTCGCATCACCCTCTATGAACACACGCCTTCGTTGCCTGTAATTGTAAACAACGCAAAAGGATATGAGGACTCCAATTAAGCGCTCAAACTTTATCCACAACTTGTTCTGAGTGAGAGTTTTCAGCGGAAGAAGAAGAAAAACTAACAATGGCCTGTGCAGCCATGGCCACGGCGGTTACATTTGGTCTGAGATATTCCCCATCATGCTCTTTCATGGCTCAGCTCTCTCGCGGCTCAGTTCAACTCGCTCAATTCAATAGGCCCAACTCGTTGAGACTCAGTTCCTCAAATAGCATTTCTGGGTTGGCCTCGCTTCTTCCTCACAGGCTCTGCACTATTGCTTCAAGCCCTCTTAGGCCTCGTTCTCTCACCATCGTCTCTGCTAAAGGCTACAAAATGAAGACCCACAAGGTATTTCGTATGGATTTTGGTTATTTCCGTTTGGTTACTGAGAAAATTTTGGAAAAGAAAGAATGGGAAAGAGTATGTGGTAATGTTCCAAATTGGTCACACAAAGAATAGTTTTGAATTTTAATTTGTTTGAGATGTAATTGAAATATGATAGTTTGATATTTTCATTGAGTTGGACAGACATATATTGCACTTAGGGAAGACAAATATAAATCATAATCAAGTAACAAAATTATAGTGCAATGGAGACTGATGAAGGTTGGTAGAGTTGATTAAAGCTTGATGGAGTTGACCAAGAAGATGGAGTGATGGCAATTAACATCATGCATTCTAAGTTGACAAAATAAAATCCTAAGTGAAATCTTGAATTTTGTGGAAAAAAAAAACAAGCTTGAAGTTTGAATTCCCAATCAAATCCCATTCTAGACCATTGAACACACTTGACAGTTTTAATCTTTTTCATTTATTTACTGTTGTTTAATTTTTAGCCTTCGAATAAGCTCCTATTGGTTTTATCATCTAACTATATGCATAACTGTTGATAGGCTTCGGCGAAGCGGTTCAGGGTGACAGGTAGAGGGAAAATAGTTCGGAGGAGAGCTGGAAAGCAACATTTACTTGTAAAGAAGAATGCCAAGAGGAGAACTCGACTATCCAAAATGGTGTGTTTCTAAACCTTATCTACAAGTTGTAGTAACTATGAACTTTTCCTGCCCAAAAAAGGCATTCTAATTATAGACTTGGAAGCAATATTAGAGAATCAAAGATGTCCATTCAGTATTTCCTTCTGTTTTCAATCCACTATAGTTAAGTTATAGGATGATTCTGTTTAAAACATGCAGACTTTGAGTTACAGTTTAGGAATGTATGGTTGGATACAATTGTTTTAGGCGCAGATCTACAAGCAGGTTGGATGCACTTGTTTTTTAAGTTGGATTTTATAATGGGAAGAGGTTGGAATCTAATGATATTGATATTGCCATGAGTGCATTGTGAAGAATATTTATCCTTCTTTACATGCTGTTTTGAATAATAAGAAGGCTTTTAAGGGCTCATAATGAACCCAAACACTTGCTTCTTACTTATAAAACCTGAGGTTCAAGTGAAACTTGAGCAAAAATTGGCTTCTTCTCACTTCTCAGCACCTTGTTCTTGAAGTTCTGTCTGTAGACTCTTGATACAGTATAGATTAATTGAATTTGTGCTGTGTCTTTTTTCTCAAATATATCATTTTGCTTGGACACTATAAATTAGATAAATTCCTCAAATATAGCGTGAAAAAAGTGGTGGATGGTTTTCAATGGATTTATGATACGTTTTTGTTATAGAGAAACAATTGATTGCGTCCTCATCCACTGTCCATTTGAGTTTGCTATCTCGTTTGTTGTTTGCTTCAGCTACACATAGCAATTATCATTATTCATTGCGCTTCGTTTTTTATTTGGCCTGTTATAATTCTCAATCCCAGAAGGCAATAAATTACCCTTTTTGTCAATAGTTTTACTCTTTGGAAGAGAGAACTGTTTAAAATCTGTGAAGGAGAACCCATACAGCACATCTGTTACCCAGCTCTCAGCTCACATCTCAAGCCAAGACGTCCCCTGTTACTTTATGCATAGATATTGATATATGATTGTTTATCTCTCAGATTTAGTATTGCTCGTTGGTTTCTTATGTTACTTTGGGCTTTTGTTATGTGCAGCATGAGGTGAGTCGAAGTGACTATAACAATGTGATTGGAGCCTTGCCATATCTGAAAGTAAATAGAAAGGCAGAGTAGAGGTGATCTTTAAACGTGAAAGCAGAAGGCGTTTCTGACATGCACACCTGTATTTCTCACATCTTTGTGAAAGAAAGTGCTTGATTAATTTCAATGATTTTTTGTTTTTTTGTTTTGGTTTCCTAGTCAATTGAGGGTGGTTGGTATTACATTTACCTACACTGGAATTTCTAATGTACGGATATATATAATGTCAGCACTTATTGTCCATCAGTTTCCTCTTTCAGAAGATGCTTGAACTTGAGTATGCTAGAAACTGCAGGCAATAATGGTAACATTTTATGATGTATTTTATTTTAGGTCTAACGACGAAACACACCCTTGATGTTTAGGGTTATTCTCAATATGGGCTCCTAGCTTTCAATTTCATTAATTTACATCTTATGGTTTTCACATATGACTAATTTAAGCCTTCCATTAAGTAGACTATTTATTCAGACGTTAACTGATGATGTGTTCATTGTGGGACCCACCAAACTGATGATGTGTTCATTGTGGGACCCACCAATCTGAAAAAAAGAAACTAAATCAATTATATAAAATGATAAAATCACATAAAATAAAATAAAATAAAAATCTACCCAGACCCCACCCCCTTCTGTGCCCAACAACCCAGCGCCTCCCCGATGTTCCCCACCCCCTCTCGCCGACGCACAGCTGCACCATCAATGGCTTGAAAAATCCGATACATCTCGAGTTCCTTGTCATCCATGTACCTTCGAAACTTGAGATAATCGAACCTTCATAAGATCCTTGGCATACTTGTACTATGGTGGAATCTGAAGCGCCGATAACGCGGCCTCGATCTTGGGATAGTCCAAGTACCCAAGATTCGCTCTCTCCTCCTTAGTCTCTCGCAAGGCCATAAGAATGTGATTCATGGAAATGGGTCCGCTTTTCTTCATTGGGTTGCAATAGCCGTCGTCAATGGGCTTGTTCGCATCCCTGTTGAGGAAGCCGACATGCTCAGCGGTTGACATTGCCCACGTGACATAAAAACCCAATTCTCCTTTTCTTCAAATTCTTCTTCTTCAACCTTCTTCAATGTGAACCAAATCAATCACAGGGCACAAGGAAGGAAGGACTAGTTCTTGGTTTTGGGCAAATGGGTTGATGGGTTTCGGGGTATGGATCACAAATTCACAACAATTCAGTCCATATCATCCCCGTCCACAATTGGATGGAAGAAAGACAGAGAGAAAAAAAAGGAAATTGAGAAAATAGCAAAAGGGGGATCGTTGTTTGAGTCGTATATTTCAAAGTTCCGCTTTGAGTTCTATGCTGCAGAGAGAGAGAGAGAGAGAGAGAGAAAGAGAGAGGGAGGGGGTGGGGGCTTGTTTTGGATATGATGGGATGGGGTAGCTGGGAGGAGAAAGGGACGGAGAAAGAGATAGGGACGAAGAAAGGGAGGGGGCTGGGGTGGGTGCGGTTGTGCGTCGGGGATAGGGGGTGGGGAAGGCTGTGCGTCTGGGTAGAGTGTTTTTTAAATTTCATGTTATTTTATTAAAAAAAAATTGGGGATTGGTTAATGGATGGGTCCTACAATTGATATGTCAGCAGTTAACGTCTGACCAAACAGTCTACTTCACGGAAGGCTTAAATTGGTCACATGTGAAAATCATTGGGTGTAAATTGATGAAATTGAAAGTTAGAAGCCCATATTGAAAAGGCTTATTATCACAAAACGTTCATAAGGTTTACGAAACTATCAGACTGCATCCTTAATTTTTTTTTTGGTCATTCGTGGTCCTCAAGGTTATTATGCATGATCACAAATGGTCCATGCTGTTAGATTCCGTCAAAAACTCCGTTAGTTTGCTGACGTGGCATATATGTATATCACAAAACATTCTTGAGGTTCACATATCTATCACAAATGGTCCTTACGAAATTTTTTAATTTTTTAATTTTAAAATTCATAAAATTTTTGTTTTCTTTTTAAAATTTTATGAATTATAATTATTTTAAAATATAGATTAAATTTTAAATACATGTGACACTATATTATTGTAGATGTGGGCTCCATATATATGTCACATCAACAAATTAATGAAGTTTTTAAAAAATAATTTAAAATTCATAAAATTTAAAAATGAAAAAAACTAAAGGTTTAGGGTTCATAAACGGTCCTCAAGATTAAAATCCTTATATAAATGGTTTTTTCATTTATAAATAATTTTAAAAAGAAAACCAAAATTTTATGAATTTTAAATTTAAAAATATATATTTATAGGGACCATTTGTGATAAGTGTGTAAACCTCAAGGATATTTTGTGATATATATGTATGCCACGTTAGCAAACTAATATAGTTTTTAACAGAACCTAACGGCATGAACCATTTGTGATTGCACATGCTAACCTTAAGGACCATAAATGACACAAAAAAACATTAAAGATGCAATCTGATAGTTTCGTAAACCTTAGAGACGTTTTGTGATAATAAGCCTATTGAAAATGACCCCAAACATAAAAAGGGTGTTTTGTCTTTAATCCTTTAATTTATTACAAATTTATAAATAAACTCAATCCTAGACATGTATTTATAAAAAAACCCAAGCACTATTTAAACATAGAAACACACCCAAAATCAACAATTGTATATTTTTTGGGTGTGTTTATAAATGGGTTTTGAGTGTGTAATGATGGATTTTGGGTGTGTTTATAAAGTGTTTTGGATGTTGGATTTTTTTTTATAATTTCAACCCCCATTTTGGGTGTTTTAGTGAAACTCCCTTAATTTATTTACTTCAATTTGGAGCGGGCTATTGCGCAAGAGTTGCCCTGTCAAATTTTAACTACTTGATATATACTTGCCAGTTGCTAATAGAATGGTATTGAAACTGATAGCCAAGTATCACCTTGAGTTTGCTTAGCATAATATATTATACAAAAACTCACATAGAGCCTATTTGGAGAGAAAATTTCAAAATTAACCACGTGTTATTGTCTAATAGGTTTTTAGTATGTTAAAATTTTAAAGAATCAATTAGAAAATGACAAGTGGCTAGTTTTAAGTTTTTTTTTTTTCTCCAAAGAGGCCCTATAAAGGTGTTTTTTTAATATATATTTTATAATATGTCATATTCGAATGAACCTGCTTATAAAAAGCCCTATTATTTTCTCGAGGGATTGATGTGAAATATTACCCCATATCGAAATTAGGTCGATTAGTCAATAGGTAAGTTGATATGTCAGTCTAATCAATATGGAGAGTAGCAAGTTGCAGCAAGATAAGAAGAATATGCATTCCATAATGTCTTGATATCATTGTCCTCAACAAAACATACTAATAATGTCGAAAGGACAGGGAAGATGTCTTTCATTTGGGATAATAAAGACAATACGTTTTGTCCAAAGAAGCCCTTGATTACAATTTTTAGTGAAAAAGGTTTATAAAAGCAATACCTATATTCCAATTGACGGAGAAACTTTCTGTCTTGTATCTGCGTAAATCTCATCCTCCAATCGCTGTAAAAAAAAAAAAAAAAAAAAAATATATATATCTTTAATCATTGGGCTATCCGTCTGGATTGATTATAAAAGAACTTTACCCACTTGTTTGTCTAATTACATTGAATTGGGAAGTCAATTGGGCCATAGGCTTGTTGGGTCCTATTTGGCGGCATAATCTTTAGCAGTGCAAGGAAAGAATTTTCCATGAGACAAAAGACGACGTACATTTGTATTTCATTTCATGCAGTTTTTTCTTCAGTGTTCATAGAATTGGGCAATTTCAATTATTGAAATTGAATTGAGTGACAAAAGAAGAAAATTGTAAACGGCAATAATGAGTAACGTAACTGGTTAAGAAATTAAACTTTTCAAAGATATCAAGTGAAAGAGTTAGCTAATGGGGTCTAACCTAAGATTTACAGATCGATTATTTTAGGTTCGAACTCCTATTACACTTTTATAGTGTGTGCGTGAGAAACTCCTATCGCTCCTTTAAACTATGGCTTATAAATTGCTGAAAATATTGGTAAATTGTTAACAATTTGTTATTTTAATCGATACGTGACAAACTTGTGAGAAGTTGGTGATGGTAAACGAGCAAGAATGAAGTTCTATTTCATATTCGTAATCCATTAGAACAGTCTACGTGTCGGCTACAAGAAACATGCGTGTGACAAGCTAGAGCGGGATCTGCCGCCACGTTTGGACACAAACAACCAACGCCGTCATTTAAAGTTGAGTGGGCCCCGCACAATATCCATTAATTTCATACGTGTCTGCCAGCGCACGCGTGACAACATCAACCCAAATTACAAAGATACCCATACTCCTAGACCCAGATATGCAATTGTTTCGAGGGTAATTCAGTAACTACATAGCGCCGAGGCTAGTTACACCACGTGGGAATCGCCGTCGAAGACCTGCCTCCTCCTCTCGTCCCTAACAGCGTTAAGAGCTTGTGACTTTCCAAAATTCTGAGTTCTTGCTTAGGGTTTTCAGAAATCAATCTTCCGATTTCTTCAGATCAAAGACCGCTTAATTTTCTAGTGAGTTTATTTATTTTATTTCATTCCCCTTAATTTATTTTGGGAATTTGAATTTCTCCGCTGAATTTTTTTTTTCGGGTTTTGGGGAAAAGAGTTGATGGTGCATATGATGAAATCCGGAGATCTCCAAACGACGCCGTGTACGGAAAAGGTGCCGGTGAAGTTGGAGATGGAGGACGCTTTGGAGGACGAGCATGGCCCGCTCAACAAGCGTCCCAAACCCTCCCCTGCTTTTCAAGAGGTTCGGTTTGCGGTCCTTTTCTTTCTGTTTCGTTTGGTTGCTGAGAAAATAGCTAGGAAAGAAAGATTACCTAATACTTAATTGGATACAGCTTACTTTCGTATTAAATCTTTCTTGCTTTTGTCATTTGCTTATGGAATCTGGACCAGCTTGAAATTTTTTCTGTTTTTTGATTTTGCATGTATTTATTCGATGAGAAATTGTGGTTCGGAGAAATGAAGATTTAATCTTGTTTTTTTCATGTGATTGTCAATAGCTTAGTAGATCTTTGGATTTTGTGTCATAACTCAAGATTGAAAATGTTTCTGAAGACACAAATTTTTTTGGTTTGTTTGGTTTGAGGAGGGGTATAAATTTGTGATCTTGTATGTATTTATACATTAAGATAATTAAGATCTCGCTTCCATCACATGGGATGTTATTAACATACAAATTTGAGCTCCCTTAGACTAGGTGCGTTCTCTTAACTTTTGGGTGTTGCCTGTTCTGGCACTGGATTGGAATAATTAGGAATTCGGCTTGTTTTGAACTACAATTATTTTGGAATTTCATTTGTTGAAATGTTGGATTGTTTTACTTGGGCTAACTTTGAATTTGATTATTCTTTGAAATGTTCTCTTACTTTGTTTTGTTGATTGAACTGCAGAGGAGTGTTGGGGATAATGCATTTGCTGTCCCACCTTCACAATACAATCCACTCGATGAGCCTAGCCCTTTGGGTTTGAGGCTAAGAAAGAGCCCGTCTCTATTGGAGTTAATTCAAATGAAACTTGCTCAGGGGGGTGCTTCTACAACTGGAGCTGTACAAAGTGAAAATGCCAGCTCTGCAGTTAAAAAAGAAAGTAAAGCAACTGCTGCAGTGGGTACTACGGATAAGCTCAAGGCTTCAAATTTTCCAGCTTCACTTTTAAGGATTGGGGGTTGGGAGGTATCTTCACTAGTTTTTAAGTTATTTATATTTTGATATTGTGAGTGAATATGTTTGGGCCAAAAGTTTCTAAAACTACTTTACTTGGTGGCAGTATAAATCAAGATATGAGGGAGATTTAGTGGCGAAGTGTTACTTTGCTAAGCATAAGCTTGTTTGGGAAGTTCTTGAAGGTGGTCTCAAGAGTAAAATAGAAATCCAGTGGTCAGATATTATGGCTCTCAAAGCAAATTGCCCGGATGATGGACCTGGTACTTTGACTGTTGTGGTAATGGCTATGTCTTTGCTTTCCTATTTTGTCTTTTTTATGTTTGTATGTATGTTTCTCAACATGATTATGTTGTGTCTACGTTTTCAACCTGGTGACCCCTTCTGTGTTGCAGCTGGCTAGACAACCTCTTTTCTTCAGGGAGACTAACCCTCAGCCTAGAAAGCATACCTTATGGCAGGCAACAGCAGATTTTACTGATGGACAAGCGAGCATTCATAGGTAAAATCCGATTGGTGATTGCCATCCTTACTCTAACATTTCCTTTTAGAAAGAAAGCCCGAATATTAGTTTGACTGATTTTATAGTTAAGCTAAAAGTTTAGTACCCTTTTTTCTTTTCTCTTGTCATGCATTTACAATCATACTTTGTTTCTCCCCTGCTCCTGAAACTTTTTAAAAAAATGTATTTTTTGGGGGTTTCAGATATGTTCTTTTTTCCGTCAGTGGTCTCAGCGATGTTGGTTATCTCATTTTTGGAGTAATTAGGGAAGACAAAGGAAATGATTTCTTGGTGATATTCTTTAGTGTCTAATTGTTGAGTGCCGTTGGTATTTGTTGGCCTTTTGTGTTTCTTTTTACCCTGTTTTTATTCATGTCTCAGGTTTTCCACCTATTATTGACAAATAAACTATGTTTTCCCAAATACTTGTTAAATTGTTAAACTGGGAGATGTTGTAACTGAAAATACTCTATCTTGACATGGATTTTTAAATAATTAAATTGCATGTTTGAGACATGTTGTGAAGAGACATTTGTTTTCAATCTGTTTGAAGCTGCATCAGCCGCATGTTCAGTTGATGCTGTGAGATTTATGCAAAAACTTTGGCATTGTGGTTTTATAGGCAACATTTTCTGCAATGTCCACAAGGACTGTTAAACAAACACTTTGAAAAGCTTATCCAGTGCGACACGCGGCTTTGTTTCTTAAGCCGACAGCCAGAAATTGTTTTGGAATCACCATGTTTTGAACCACGGTCTTCTGCTTTTGAAGATCCAGAATCCAAAGACCATGGTTTTGATCCACTGGGAAATGGTAACGGTTCCTCCGTCTCTGGGTTCCAAGATGTAGCATCACCATCTGCCAGTCAATCATCTTCTTTGAAGATCGATCAGCAGGATACAGCTTCTATGGCATTGGAACATCAGTCCAGAGAAGCGCCTTCCCCCAGCTCAGGTATAATGAATGAACTTGGCATTAATTTCTAGCAAAATATTGATAAGGATCACCTTTCGTTTTATTTGCTTCTCAATTTAATTGTTCTGCACCTCTTGTACCATGATGTTAAACAGCACCTGAGCTTTTATTTTTTATTTTTGACACTCGGAGATGGAAATCTAGACTTAAGTGGTACAATGGGCAGGGTTATTGGATGTCTTAAATAGTATACACATCGTCCCTTTCTTAATTGACACTTTTAATTCAAAAATTGTAGAATTCGTAAGTATTAGATTTCCAGATTACCCCTTAAATCTCAATGGAACTTGTTTGAAGAACGGAAACTCATGAGTAATAAGGCAGGGAGCAACTCTTTTCGTGCTCACTTTCTCATCTATTTACAGGCTATAGTTTTCCATGAAAGTCTGGTTATTTGATTTGTTAGACATATCGTTCAAATGATTGTCCATATATAAATTTTTGATGTCTAGCGTATGCCATTAGAGGCGTCAGCAGTCAAAGTAATTTGCATAGTAGACCCATTGATCACTGAATCACTGATTGACTTTCTCATATTAGTTATGGATGCTCATGCAATTGAAGGAAATGGAAGTTCTGGAGCTGTTGATTCCAGGGGGCCGAAAAATTGTGTACAAATGAAAGTGCCTGGACTTCATCCAGCGATGTCGATGAGTGATCTTGTGAGTCATATTGGGAACTGTATTTCAGAACAAATGACTTCTGGAAATCCGTCTTCTGCTGACCAACAGTCAGAATACCAAGACATGCTCGAGGACATTGCACAATACCTGCTCAGCGACAATCAATTTACAGCAGCCTCAGATGAGAAATCCCTCATGTCAAGGGTCAATTCTCTTTGTTGCCTTCTGCAGAAGGACCCTGGTTCAGTTCAGAATATGGTTGATGGTGAAAGTAGTGGTGAAGGACAAGATGGTGGAAGTGATGCTCAGCTTAATCATACTCCTGATAATAAATCTGGAGCCAATACAAAGGATCCTGAAGATGATACGAAGGATGCTTCTGGTGGGAAGAAGGCAACAGGCATGTCAAGGAAAGACTCCTTTGGGGAGCTGCTGTTTCATCTGCCTCGCATTGCCTCACTTCCCTCGCTTCCCTCGCTTCCGAAAGTCTTGTTCAACATTTCAGAAGAAGATTGCGAGAGCCAAGCCAGATAGATGTCTTAGTTAACATTGCAGAAATCCGCAGCAAGCAAGCTGAATAGAGAACTTTTCTTCGCCCTCCCTCTCTCAACCGTCTTTCGCACATGTACCCGCGGTGAAAATATGCTGGCTGTTTAATGTTATTTGCTGTCACAAAGCTTTGCATTATATCTTGGGAAGTTTCGGGATTCGGAAATTTATATTGATGAAGAATCCTAAAATCTGCCCAATGTAAAAATCTACCGATTAGGTGTTGTGCGTAGTGTTGTACTCGTTTGTTCCCCTTCATGACCTATAAACAGCGTAAAATATATTTCTGTTTGTAAATTCTGTTAACCAATTAAATGTCAATTAAGGTTTTGGCCGCCTTTGGTGCTTATTCAGTTCAGTGTATTTTCTTATGATTATCCCGTGCGAAGTGCGAACTATGTTAGGTAAAAATTGCACAAGTAATTTGTATGAACCATCACCTAACATAATTTCACTCTCGTTCCTTACAACGTGAGTTTTATTATATTAGGTACGACTCATTCAAGACAATGTGTCCTTTAATTACACTCTCTTATTAAAAAGAGAACACTTTTTGATTTCAACATGGATAAAATTACATTTGGGGGATTTGTATGTGTTTGAGTTTATGGCTATACCTAGGTTGGACCCTAGGTTGCCTACGTATCCCTTTCGAGGGATACCAAGCCACTCATAATTCTTTGGAGAATTTTATTGGACTTTCAAAGAGTGAATGACCCCTTGAAAGAATTTGTGGTGTGGAAAATATTTATGGAATTTGGATGAATGTGGTTGGACCAAGGATTCAATTTGTTTTTGTGCTTTTGCTGTTGCATCTAGATTGAGTATCTAGATTGCCTATGTACTCTTGGCGGGATCAAATTGAACGTAGTTCGAAAGATTTGAGTTTTTTGTGGTGGAGATTTGTAGTTCTTGAGGGTAAACTAGGAATTCTGTTTGAACTTGTACATGAGTACAACCACCACCACAACCACAACCACCGCCATCACAACCACAACCACCACCACCACTCCTCCCAATTACCACATCCACAACCAACATCACCACCTCCTCCTCCCCACCACCACAATCATCACATCCTATACGTCGGAAAAAATCACCAAAGTCTGTAATAAAGTAATACAAATCCATGAAAAAATGTAGTAGGAGTCTATAGGATTCTCCCAAAGTCCATGTGGAATGTACATGAGTACATAGAAATCCATAAAATCTATCACTTAATTAAAGTCTAGCAAAATTCTCTGAAATCCTAATGAGTACATAGAAATCCATAAAATCTATCACTTAATTAAAGTCTAGCAAAATTCTCTGAAATCCTAATTGAATAGGATTTTGAAGTGAAGTGCGGAGACTCCAAAGTGGTGAGATTAGTAAGGTCACTTGTTTGGCTAATTATTTTGTTGATGGAATTTGATTGGGTAATTTTTTATAAATATGAAATTAGTTTTTGTTGTTGTTGTTCAGTTTATAATTTCTCTCTCCCGATTTTCATCTGTTTCTGTCTTCTTTTTTATTTATTTATTATAATTATAATTATAATTTTTTATGTGGAGATATTCTATTCAATTTTTTTTTGGGGCTAATCATGTGTTCGATTCTTGAACTTAAATATGAAGATGAGCTACCTAGGTCTGAGATCAAAGTTAATATATGAACTTTGATATAAATATTATATTGTGTTTTTTTGCTGCTGTCTATGTCAACGTGAATGCTGCTAATTAAATAAAAAAAAAAAAAAAAAAAAAAACAAAAAAAAAAAAAAAAAAAATTTGTTATTTATTTATAGGAAAAAAAAAGGTTTTGACCATATGGAACTTCCACACACCCCAAATCCCATTTCTAAGTACCTCATCCAAACACAGTGTTAACGAATTTTATGTAGTGTTAAACCCAAGAAGCCTTGAGGCTCTTTAACCCACAACACGAGATATGCATGTTTCTATTGTAAATTTTAAACTAGTTTCTAATCGATTGCATTCATCAATTGAACAACGATTGTTCCCACTATGAACTCTTGAATAACAATGTTTAACCCACAAATATTCCTGTGGCTTAACGTATGACAATACAAGGATTTAACACAAATTTTTAGAGGTGAGAAGTTTTAAGAGAGTCGGAATAAGAACAAGGATAAGGGACAAGGTTTTCTTTGTGTATTCCTCGTATATTGTTCTTGTTTCAAGATTCCCTAGAAGAGAGAAAAAGATCGATCCCCTTTTTACAAACATCACATGTTCTATTTATAGGAAGATTAAACAAGATAATTTACGAGCCGGTCATCTCGCCTCGGAGCTAAGCCATCCATGTCACATCAAGTCTGTCAGGTGACATACGGTTGAGGTTCACCCATGTTCTCTTCTCATGATGACTTAACGTTTTTACTAGGGGGCGGGTGTGGGCAGAGTAGCCTGCCACATGCAGTAGAAGTCTCATCTGGTTAGGTGGTGAGTTAGACGGTTTACACGTGGCTTTTGAGAGGACATGAACACACTTTATGAGGCGTGGCAAACTCGTGGTTAGATGAGGTCTTGTCATCGGTGTGCAAGATCCATGTGTTATGCTTTCATTGGACAGACGGGCTCAGTGTGTGCCGAGCGTCAACAAACAACATGATCTATCTTGGACACAAGATCAGCTATATAATGGCTTATATATTTGTACTAATTTGTACGTATTCCAATACTTATTTAAGACCAAAAGAATAACTTAAAAAACTCACTAGTACAACCACATCAGAACTTTTGCAACTGTATGAAAGAATTTATTCACGTACATATGTATTAGGGCATGATGTGTAGCCTCATATGTTCACCATCATACAAACATTCAAATTTCAGAAATTACTAGTATTGCTTTTATGCATGAGAGCAATTATATACATGAGCACTATATCTTAAATTACCCCAAGGTTTGCTACGTTATTCGTTATCTCTTTGTCTCTCTCTTCTCCTCCCTCTCCTCCCTCATCTTCTCATCATAAACAAACACCAAAGACATGGTTCTTTCTTCCTCTAAACTTTCTGGGTTTCTAGGTTGCTTGCTCCTTTGTCTATCTTTCCTTTAACACACCTTCTAGATCATGAAAACGAATGTGAATTTCAAGAATTTCAAGGAACTTTAGAATGGGGAGTCTCAAGGGTGGGTTTCGATGTTAAATTGTAATTTTCCATTGCACGTGCGATGAGTTCTTCTTCTTGATGCTTACAAGAAGTGGGTTTTCATTTTCATTTTGTTATTTGGTCTTTTTCTTTTTCTCTGTGCGAGTATTGCAATTAATTGGAAACAATACCAATATATTGTCTCCAATTGCAGCCTGCACATATGGATCATATCATGACGGGATTTGAGAATTCCAAACAAGTTTGAAATTGGAGAATTGGAGCCTTTGATTGGGATGGTGGAATGACATTGAGGTTTGCCTTGGGATAGGTCCAGTCGCTGAGTGAGGTATACTGGGTAAAGAACCACACTAGCCTGACGTTGACGAGGAAAGAGAATGAGTTCCTGGTGGTGGGAATTAGGAAGAGACTAGCAAAATGAATTTCATTGAATTAATAATTAAATGGTATTTCAGGAATAATAGTGGGTGGAAAGATAATATTATGTTTTTTCAAATTTAAATGGTGGGTGGGGAGATAAGATGGATAAGAAAATTGGATGGGGGTGCCAATCTTGTTTGATAGAGACATTTTTGTCTTGATTACCCCTTGAACTATGATTCCTGTATAATTTGACCCCCTCAACTAAAAAATCAGCCAATTTACCCCATCGACTAATTCTTATCACCAATTTCACACATGTCGTTAGATTTTATGGGATTTCATCTAATAATCCGTCAAACGCAACCACATGAGGCGAACGTGTGCCCTATTTGGAGGGTATTTTCATCGTAGTATTCATCATTCCTCTTCCTCATCTCCTCCTTAACCCTAATTCTCTTGCCATTCACTTCCAAAACCCCAATCTTCCTCTCCAATTCCCAACCCGCTTCCTACTCTCAGATTTGGCATTCTTCAGGCTCTTAAGCTCTTTCTCCAAGCTATCAATTTCAGAAAGCCAACATGGGCCTTAACGTGCAGCCCAATAATCTCAGGTTTGAACCCTACGACACTAATGAGTGAAAGTTGTATGGCCTTTTAAGTAATTTTGTAGAAAAGTAGGTGGAGAAACTAAATGGCATCACTGAAAATTATATAAAAAGAAAAAGAAAAGAAAATATACACACTTCATCTTTGCCGTGCCCCCGAAAATAACCTTGTCTTGAATAATGCTTTGGATTTGAAGCCGGGTGAACCAACGAGCATGCTTGTAGATAAAGACCCCTATTAAAAAAAGAAAAAAAGAAGAACTAATATTCACATTTTTTACATATTCATAGAAATGGCTATTATATACACAAAGCCCACAGTGGGAGGAGAAGATTAAATTCTATTGCATCATCAGCTGTACAGAGAGCAAATGAAGTTCCATTCTCCCACGAGAAGGATTATAACTGTTTAAAGTAATATCCGTATGTACACTTGGAATTCTTCCATCACGTCAATCTGCCTAAAGCAGGGATCAGGAAGGAGGTGGTGAATGAATGGTGGTATCAGGTAACATTGCTACTGTCACTACGAAGTATTCACAACCAAAAGGGAGACCATAGGGGTTCGATCCTGAATTCAAGGTAAACCGGTCGGTCCCTGTGTCAGAGGTTAGCTCGTACTCAGACCGGGTTGAAGTAGGAGCCAATGGCTTCACAGTCTGGCGTTCGATATGCACAATTTGTCCAACAATGTAGTTAGGTTGATGTGGGAGATGATCCGTAAACAAGGCCACAGATTCAGCTGAGAGGTAGTAGTTTGAGCAATTCCGATTGATTGCCTCGTAATGCCCAGCTGTGTTAAGAACAAAGGCAGCAATCTCGTGAACTTCCAAGCGGCTGAAAGATATCTTCTCCTTGTTTGCCTGCAGCAAAATTTAAAGTACAATAACAACCTATTAATTGATCATTCAACCAGAACAGAATTCAGTCATGGTTGATGCCTAAGTTCACTAATCACTAAACCGTGAACAGATGAAAAATTGTAATCCAAAATCTTACAGTAATTAAGTCATTAAGATGTTCACTACCAGATCTGCTGGTAAAGATTAAGACCATTATGCAACAGAGCATAATAAGATACAAGCACAGGTGTCTTGTACAACAGGTAAGTCAAGAAAACTACTAAATTTATATATATATATATATATATATATTTTTTTTTGAACAAAAAATCCCAATATCAATTACCTGCTTCTCAAGTTGATGCTTTGTGTACAAAGTCTTAACCAGATCCTTCTTATCTTCCAATTCTTTTCTAAGTTGTTCATTGGCAGCTTCAACCTTCGGATACTTGTCCAGTAGCTCTTCACGGTGTCTTGACAAGAAACCAACTCTATCTGCAAGGACCCGAATACATTTGCGAAACTCAACAGTACCATCATCTTCATTGTCGTTAATAGAACTGAAACAAATCAAGGCCAAAACTACTATCATCTCCATTAACAACAATAGAACTAAATACTCTGTATTGTTTTCCCTTTTGACGTGAGTGTAACCAAATATTCATGAGATGGAAGTATCCATAAAAATATCCACTAAACATAGATAACCTTCCCTCCATTATAATGTTTATTAGTTTTATTTTCCAATGCATTTTTTAATCTTTTAGTTATTTTATTGAAATGTCCTACTGATGTAAAACAAACTTTCAAAAGGCTATCAAGGTTGCATGAGATGTAGTGTAGGAAATATAGCATCGATGAGAATAATAAACTTTAAAGGCAGATAAAACAAGGACTGGCGTAACAAACTTACTTTCCCAGAGATTGTGCTAAGGTACGTAGTGATTCAGCAAAACTAGCCACCCCACCCTGAGCATAAACACAGCTCCGAAGTCTTTCGAAAAGGCCACGCATTTTCACAGCAGAAGCACGCAGAGCACTATACTCTGAGGCCCTGCGATCTGCCGCACAAAGATGGGTTTGAGCTTCCTCTCTTGCTTCATGCAAACAATTCTCCAAGTGAGCACAATTCATCTGGCAACGACAAAACATAATATACAATCAGAATACAGAGAAGTTAACAAATAATAAAACAAAATATAAGCTCTAATCACGGTTCTGTGGAAGTGCTTAATTAATGCAGCCATCAATCACTCGATGAGACACCGTCAGTCACAATTCATCTTGCATTTCTTTTGAACTGGGGATTTTAAAACGCTTTCATGTCTGCAGTACTATTGAGTTTCTCAAATGGCTACAATTTTCACGACACCATCAAGGAATTGACGTACCATGATAAATAGTTCTCACTTTTTTGGCCAACTATTTTATTTTTACCCCTATAAACCCTTCTAACAGTGACGATACCAGAACTTGACTTTTGAAGGTTGCTTCATTAAACAGCTAACTGACAAGACCAGAAATTGTAAAACTAACATAACCCTAAACATAAAAAGCAACATTGCAAGCAACCCGCAAAGAGCATACATAGAGATAAAAAAAAGAATATATATAAACAAAAAAAAAAAAAAAAAAAAAAAAAAAAAAAAAAAAAAAAGAGAATGGTAGAAGTCATGAGAAAGCAAAGTAAATATAAAGATCCCCCCACTCCCTCTCGCCCTGCCAAAAAGAAGAAAACAAAAAAGTGGGGGCTAGGGCCCCTGCTGGTCCAATTCTGGGTTAAACAGATTCCATATAAATTGAAATATTTATATGGGGACTACAATAAGTATGTATGGATAACCTACTGGTCATAACCCTAACATACACTCTTAAGGATTTTGTATCATTCTAGTACATTAAATGCTCTTAAAACCCTAGTGAGATCTTGTGAGCCAAAATATAAATCAAATGACATTCTTCTATTGTTGCATTTGATATCTATCACAACGTTGTAGTTTAGTGCCAATTTATAGGGTAAACAGCATAATCATAATCAAACATTTTTGTCGTACAATTAAATAAAAGGAAGAAATCCCTAGGGGGATGAAAGTCAACCATTCTTTTGTAAGGAAAGGAAAACAAAGAGCCAAGGGATCATAATCTAGCATTTTTAAATACTAACTTCTATCAAGAATAACAAAAATGAAAATATACTTTATCCCTCCAAAGTAAAATCAGCAAACTAATCAGCAAAGCTAATAGAAAGAAAAAAAAGAAAACAACTAACTTATTTATTCAAGAAAAACAAATAAAAAAGAAAAATCATAAAAAATAAAAGACACAAAAAAAAAAAAAAAAAAAAAAAAAAAAAAAAAGGGGATCTGCAGGTTGCCATAGACGGGTGCACCAGAGAATGAAAACCAATATTGACAACAAAGGATGAAAAGACTGTAAAGAACACTTTTCAACATGTAAAACAATAGTTGTCATATGATCTCCCAACTGAAAAAGGTTCTATGCTGAGAATCATGAAACAGGCTTATTTGTAGAAGTATGAGATCTTGAAGAAATTCATGGCTGCATGGGACAAGATACAATAATGGGACTTTGAACTCTTCACATAACATCACATAACCATCTCAGATTTTGTAGTAGCCATTCAAGATTAACAAACTGTTTCTTTAATTATCATTATATTTTATTTGGGGTTCAAGGGTATTATCAAAATCATGGGGTGTGAAAAGAGATTATAAAAATGTTTTGAAGTTAAATACAGGGTGAGTTAATAAAGTGTATGGAGAAATAGGACAGGTGGGTGGAAGCAGCACTCCAAAAAATAAATGTGGTTGATCCACTAGTACCTGAGATTCATCAAGTAGTTTCCGATTTGTGTCCAATTCCCTCTTAAGCATCGCAACATCCTCCACAGCAGCTTTAAGCTTAATTTCTGTTTCACTCAACTGGTTTGACTTATCTGCAAGTGCACTTTCCAATTCCAACAACAGTTCAGTACTGACTTTGTTGTCCAAGCCTGGCTCAATTGCTGTTTCACATGGTAAGACATTCAGAGGTTCAGGCATGCTTTCAGCAGTAGAACTGTTTGTCAGTGACATGCCCAGCTGCCCCACCATCTTATCTTTCACATCTTTAGCCCTGGCTAGCAGTTCTTCACGATGTAGTTCTTGCATTGATGAATCCATTTGATGATTTTGTACTGCAGAAGAATCCATCATATTTTCATCTCCCCCATCTCGCATTTTTCCAGGTTGTGCATTGAACAGACCCAATTTTGTATCCAGAGAATTTGAGATGCAAGAAACCTCATCCATGGGCTCAGTATTAGATAAGCAAGGCATATGGACTTCTCTACTACCTAACATTTCTTGCTTGCAATCATCAACCTTATCAGACAAAAGGGCAAATTCAGAGGCATCCTTATCATTTGAAAGCTTCTGGCCTTGCAAATACTGATCAGACAATCTCTGTTCCAGTTCTTGGATGCGTTTCTCATATGAAAGACACTGCATCTCCTTCATCCTAAGCATAGATTGCAGATGCTTTCCATATTCATCTTTCAGTTGCAAGGCTTCAGCTGTCTTCTCTGCAGCATCCTTCAATAAAATTTCCATTTTACTATCATCCAATGATTCATAGTCTACTTCAGGCCAGAATGAACAAATCATAGCAATTGCAGAAGCCAGGTCGGCTTTCAATTTTGCATTCTCAACTTCCATCTTACTAGTTCCAGCAATCTCTACCAACTCACAGCCTTCAAGTAGCTCCTCAGAGTCATATTTCTCAAGGTTATCCAATGCAATCTCCCCAACCTCTGCTGAATGACAACTTTCATTAGACATAGAATATGAACCTCTAAACGAACCCTTGGAAGACAATCCTGCCAAGAACTCAGGTGCATAACGGTCCAGGTCTGAAATGTCAATATCAAGCAAGCCAGTATCAAAAGGAGCTATATTGACATCACACTGATTGGGGGTATCATATAATCCCATGGATGCTAATACATCCCTGGGCATGTACAAAATGTGAGCTTTCAGAAACTCCTCCCGTCTCCTAACCTCAGCCTCCCTCTTTGTCGCAAGCCTTTCAGCCAACTGTCCAGCCATCCCCATATAAAGCTTCAGGGAAGCCTTTCTTCTTACTATTTCTGCTAAGCAGGCTCTATATGCAGGGCCGATCCCCCGAACCAACTTTAAGTCCAAAAATAGATCCTCCTGACGCACCATTGCCTCTCTAAAAACAGGAAACTGTAACTTTGCATCTTTGATGATGTAAGAAATATATGTTATCTTTTGCATATAATTATGGACAAAGATGTTCATTTCATTCTTTTTATCCTTGCAGAAGTCCAGCAGCTTGGAAATTGCACGATCACAGGCCTGCATCCTAGGCAGGTGATTTTTGTCATGGACATCATACATAGGGCCTAAGGCTGAAACTGCATCGTGAGGACGAAGTGACGAAGACAATTGGCAAGACAAGCAATCATCCACAAGTTTCTTGACAGTATTTACATCTTTGCTGCATAAATTATAATCAGTTGATTGCATTAGTAATATTCTAAAAATAATATAACTAATGCAACAATTCAAGGCAGAAAATTACATATCAAAGTGCAGCAGTGAAAACACAAGTGTTATCCAGAATCTCACGATTCCAACTGATGAGGACATCTTTGTCAAACCCATTAGGATTTACAAAAGAAAGAGATGGAAGAGGAAATCATTTAATTTGGTCTTTAAATCTAGTAATTTTTTTTATTCCTGCGATTAGTTTCTAACTTGTTTTCTAAGTTTCCAGATTTCAGTAGGATTTCTCGTTTTTCCAGATTTCCAAGTTTCTTATTTTATTTAGATTAGGATTTCTTTCCTAGAATAAGTTTAATTTTCCTTTTCACTCTAAGGTTAGATTATTATAAATACCCCTACTATGTAATTCATTATGGAGGTTAGAGTTGTTGAGTTATGAGAAAAGTTTATTTTCCAGAGATTGGAATTCTTGGTGTGAAGCCAAGGTCGGGTGTGAAGCCCCTGGAGTGATTCCAGACCTATCTTTATTGTTCTATTTTCTGTTTTTCATTGTTCGCTTCCGCTACTCTACTTAAGCCTACAATTCACCCATATCCTACATCACCAACTGGCTTAACTCAAGCAAAATGAGAAGCTTGGTTCCAAAGACCATAACATTCAGAAAGCTTTAAATAGTCTTGGAGGTTTAGGAACTGGTATACTTCTTATCTATTATGATAGGACTCCACTGTTACAGGTGAACAACTACATCAGATTGCTAAAACCACCACATCAAATGTCCTCACCAAAAAGAAGTTCAGGCATATAAAAATTTACAAGAATAATCACTTCCTGAATGTTATGATACTCAAAAGGATAGTCACTAATAACAAAAAGTTCCTCTCATATCTTCACAACTTTCCTATCCCTGTTTGTAGGTCGATGTACGTAGTTCATACATTGAAAACAAAATAGATGGAATCTTGTTAGTAAGTCTTTAGAAAGTATTGAAGCTAAAGTATAGAAGGAAGTTTATCTTGTGAAAATGATAAAGTGACTTCAGATGAAAACTCCACCGCCTTATGACTTTGGAACCTAATTCATCTAGTTCAATTACATTAAGCACTTACCTAAGTGGCAATCGTTTGCTTAAAGAAAAAAAAACACAAATGCTCGCAAGTTTATTTTCCACTCCTCGGCACGAGCGTCTACACTAACTCCCTTCTTTTCAATTCCATCTACTGGTACTGTATACCCCAAAAACATGGGCACTCAAGCTAAGTGGTGTAGGATATGGGTGAATTGTAGGCTTAAGTAGCAAAACAATTAAAAACAGAAAATAGAACAATAAAGATAGGTGGGAATCACTCCAGGGGCTTCACACCAACAATTCCAATCTCTGGAAAATAATTTCATCTTTTCGTTTTAAAAAAGAAAATAAGCCCATTCAGAAGGAAACTCCAAAACATTCCAGAAGGACTCAGGCAAAGGAAATTGGACAGACAAACAAACAAGATATATATACTGTACATGAATATGACAACAAATGAAAGGAATCTAACCTCAAAGACTGCATTATACTCTTTTGTTCAGTAATATATCGCTGGTGCTCCTTAATCGTCAGATCCAAATTCCTAATAGGCAAAGAAGCCCTATTAGAAAACAATTCCTCGACTTTTCGCTTCACCTCACCAAATATCTGCTTGAACTGTGAAACCTTATTCTCAAACTGCCTGTGGGAACTGCTACAACTCTCTCCCGCTTTCCTCAAGTTCTCTTCCTTGACAAAATCCGATAAGCACTTACGAGTGGCAGTCTGTAATGCAGGGTGAAGCTTGATGGATCTCAGTTTGTCTACATCCCTCCCAAGATTCACCAAAAGATCAGAATGAATCCTATGTTGTTGAGAATAACGCTTCATGAATTCTGTATAGTTTTGGTTTATCATCCTATAGTATTGGTCCAAATTGCCCCTTGCAACCTCCACTGCCCTTTCTTGAACCTTTTGCTCCCTCCAGAGCCGCTCGCAGTTCTCATATTTCACTTGGGTACTAGTGTAAATTGCATGACCCTTGTGGTAGTGGTACCTAAATTGCCTTTCATAAGAAGGCAAAGCTTTCAAAGCAGGGTCCAAAGCATCATCCAAAGGGTGAGGGTCATGTGAAGCTGATGGTGATTGGGGTTCGGCAATCTCAAGAATATCAACTTGCTCAGGCAAAGGGAGGGATGAATTAGTTTGCAGTCTTGCTTTATTGAATATAAATACTTCCCGACCATCAGCTGGAAGCTTATAATCTGAAAGTGGCCGGTGTGGCTCAAGCTTCATATCCAAACACAGAACAAGCTGGTCATTGAGATTAATCCCCACCACAGATTCAATATACCGCATAACTGCCTCTACCGGTGTGGTGTCCTCACAATCGAGCTCAAATGAGTGCCCATTCTCAGCAATATGCACCAAAAGCTTGCCCAGATTAACCAAACCTTCAGTGATGGTAGAACTCATCTTATCCAGAAAGTAATGACTCTCAACCACAAAGCCCCAAGAAACACAATCAACACCACCTTATACACACAAAGTAATTTCTAAGCCCAAATGGTTGAATAAGAGCTCACCACCAGATATGAAACAACCCCAAGAATTTGAATTCCGCTACTTTTCAATAATAACCTGCAACCAAGTGGAAATTCCCGATTTTTAGATCTTAAGCCTCGATAAAACCCCAAATTATCACAAACCCACCTCCAAATTTAACCAATTCTGAACAACCCACAAAAGATTTTATCGGGGAAAAAATTAAAATCAATGATTGTACCCAGCATTGACAACCTAAAACGCAGACTTTATTTTGATAAAAAACAAAAACGCAGACTTTATATCAGCAATACCGACCACTCAACTTCAATCCTTACAAAACCCTAATCATTACGAACCCATAATGAATTCCTTAAAATTCCCCCGATTCCAAGTGTCCCACGCAAAAAATCAGACCCCAAATTCTTCACCGACGTACCACCAAATTCATCAACAGCAGCCCAAATCCCAGCAGAAATCTTCTCGAGAAAGCCCTCAAATCCTTCACGATCACCACCGGTCCACCGCGCAAGCAAAAGCCAAAACCCAAACCAAATATCGAGTAACTAAAGATTCGACGACTTTGACAAAAGAGCTAAAGCGAAAAGCTTGAACTGAGACGCCAAGATAGGTAATCGAAAGGGATTTCGTCAAGAAAGGCGCTTTTGAATACTGTAGCATCAGCACAAGGTTTCCACGAAACCCCTTGCGATATATATTGTTACGTTCATTATTATAGCAGTCTGCCGTCAACGTTTTCTCTACCTCTTCCTTCTTCAGCAATAATAATAATAATAATTATTTTTTTACTCTTTTTCTCTGTAATATATCTAATATTTATATATAAACAAACGCAGAGAACCTTCTGCGGGAAGTAACCACCGCGTAAGCTTAACTCTCTCTTTTTCTCTCTTTTATCTGTCTGTCGCTCTCTCCTTCTCCACAATAAGTTTAGAAGTACAGAAAAGCAAAGACAGCAGTTTTACATCCCGTAGGAATGAGTTTTTTTTTATTTATCTCTTTTTTTAGAGAGATTCCATAGAAATAATTAAGGGGGTGTATTCCGTTGAATTTTTTATTTCTCTTTTACATACACGTGATATTCGAGTATTAAGAGGGTGTATTCATTCAGTAAGTTGATACTTGGGGAGGGTGATTTGAATACTAGATATGTACAAATCCAACATACTCAAATTTTAGGTCAATTGGAAATCGTTACATGAGTCGTTTACTAAAATCAACAACGGAAATTGCCACGTTCATCTTTTAAAAATCATAACAACCTACATACACAACCTAACTTATTTCCCTGAAATTATACGAACAAAAAAATTCTAGCTATTCCCTCCTTTTGTGAGTCCTAAAGAAAAACTTCACAGAGAGGCATTTTGAATAAGAACCCACCTTGTGGTGATTTCTTCTGAGTAATGCTTTGATTGAAGTTCTCCATCACCCCTTTTAGGCGTTCTCAAACAAATCATTCTCCCAAAACTCATTCTCTAACACTACTCATGTTCTCTAAATTTAGGTCTCCATCGTCTTTGACAGAGGTTATTGCAAATCACCTAATTGTTCTTTTTCAAGATTGTTGTTTTCATTTATTTGTTCGCTCTTATACACAGGTAGATCACTGGAAACTATATTTTCCCAAAATCTATTACGAATGCAGTGATGGGTGTGGTAGCGATGACGCTTCTTCAAGTGGTGGTTGCAGGGTTCACTTAGGCTCATGGATTGGTTTAAGGTTTAGGTTATGTTGGGTATGTGAGCTTTATTTGGGCTTATGGTTAATTGTGGTGATGTGAGCTAGTAGTTTTAATGCGGCTTTTGTCCGCTTTAGTTTTGTTTTTAACATGTTAGTTTGTTGCCCTTTGTGGATTGGTACTTTCGATGGCTTGTTGATGTCTTTGATTGTACTATTGAAGTTTATATTTGATAATAAATAAATAAATTAAAAAACTTATTTCCCTGAGGTTTATAGTGTTAGAAATATTGGGATGTGTAGTTTCCCGTATCATAAAATCAAACCAAAATAAAATTCATATCTTTTTAACACAAAAGCCTAATGGGTTTGACCCTTGCGAGTTGAAGTGTTTCTGGCAGTGCAAAATGAACTCCCACCTCTTCATCCCATGAGGACAAAATCCAAAGATCCTAAGAAACACTATTTTTTACCATCATGACAATGGTCATACTACAGAAAAATGCTAAGAGTTGAGAAAGAACTATGAACAACTTGTTTGCCAAGGAAACCCCAAGATTTCCCATTTCGCATAAATCCCCCAACAATGGATCGATCCACCAATGGTAGGGTTGACCTCCATAAACATAACAGGGCCCCCAATCCTACCCATTTCTAACGGCCACACCCTGACAAGGGACTCCAATAGAGCGCGAAAAGAATATGCTCGCGACATGCACCAAGTGTTAGAAGGCTTATCCTTAGGACAGGGCATCGCTTGTAAACACCTAAATCGATGTTGGGGAACCATAACCTTCAGAGAGGAGGAAGCAAGAGATGCGGTAACTCTACATGATGAACCCTTGGTCATCACAACGACCATCGGAAACTACGATCTTAGCCATATTCTCATTGACACATGTAACTCATTGAACCTACTCTTTTACCAGGCTTATGAGCATATATGCACGACCTTAGTAGTGTAATGAAACTTGTTGCTACCATTTTAGTCGGACTCGTAGGAAAAGAGTATACTCTTATGGGGCGAGTCAGCATTTACTTTGGTTAAATATCCCACCTACGGCGAGGGTACTTATCGCCACTTAAGAGATGTTTAGCACCTAACAAAGGAGACTTGGTCGTAAAGGAGCTACACGAAGCTCTATGTGGATTGCACTCAGGGCAAGGTCACTTGTGCATTGAACCTTAAGGCAATGATACTTCTAGGCGACCATGAAAACCAATGCTAAAGAGTTTGTCCGAAAATGCAACAAATGCCAAATCATGGCGACAGTCCGTCATTAACCTCCCAAACCACTCACGATTATCAACATGCCCTAGCCATTCGCCCAGTAGGGGATTGAACTGATCGGGCCTTAAATTAAGGGAAATTGAGGAGCGAAGCATGCCATCATAGATGTTGACTACTTCACCAATGGGCGGAAGCCAAAACTTTAACCACCTTAACAGAACAACAGACTATTGTAAATTTTAGATAACACGAAAACATATTTTATTCTAAACACAAATTATACTCACAAGTGCTCAAGATCAATCGTAATTTAGCATGGCAAGGATGAGGTCATTCCCACTAAGATTGAGTTTAACTTCAAATTAATTTAACCTAATTTACTTCACAAACACTCTAACTAATCTAATTAATATAAACAAGAAATCAAACATATAGCATTCTCATGTAAACACATATGGGGTTTTTGAATGAGTGATTTAATAAACTAAAACAACGAAATTAAAGGACAAAATGAGTTGAAAAATCAAAGCACACAAAGACAATACATTCAAATTGATGAAAACACTAGGACAATGAATTCACCACTAGTAATGCAATGTATAGTCTCTTATTCACCTATCTATTAACTAACCAATTGATGTTGCCGCTTTGTTTTTCTTTTTCATAAATTACCTATGGTATTTAGGCTAACCTAAATATTTCTACATGCAATTCGCCTATGGTATTAAGATCAATGAAAACCTCTAACAAGCATGTAAACCCTATGAGCATGGTATTTACTCTAAAAGAATTACAAATCTTAATCACAAGAAGTAGCCTCAACTTAAGTATGGCATTTACTATAAATTTTAGAGCCGGTCCTAGGTTTTCTAAGGCCCAGGGCAAATTTTCTTAAGTGTGCCCTTTTATACAAATTAAATACTAAAATTTTAAAAATATATTTATTAACTAATTAATTTTATTAAAATTATAAGAATTTACAAAAGATAAGGAAGAACACTTTGGTGCCTCATTAAAATCTTATTTAGGAAAAACCCAATGGGACAAAACTCCAAACGAAAGAAAAAGAGTACCCCGCATTGTAAACATTGCATTCAAAACACAAAAACTACATATTTGAGTCTACATGCTTCCTCCCCAATCTCCGTAAGCATTTCTTGATTTTATCAATCTTTTTTTCATCCTCCACAATGGATCAAAACTACCCCAAACTCGTGGATCATAAATGTTCAAATCAAATCTGATTACGGGACATTCATTTCCATGGCAAGGTTCATCAATATTTTCATTTTCATCATGGAAAAGTTCATCAATATTTTCATTTTCATCTAGATCACCAACTTCTTCATTCACATCATTCTCATTTTCTGCTAATTCTTCCAATTAAATTGGTTGTTCATATTCATTTGGTAAATCTCCATCTAAATTTTCAAGTGAAGCATTGATTGGTTTAACAAAATATTTATTCAATGATCCTCTTAAAATTTGAGCAATTTCTTATTTCTTCTTTTTTTGTCTCTTGAGATTTTCATAAAGTTGTTTCTCAGGAAACATTTTTTAATTTTTATAATAAACACAACACAATAAAAAATAATAAAACTAATTAACAAAGAACAATAAAACCTGGATTTTAAGCATATTTTCTTCAACTTGAAACTTCTAATTATAAAGCACAAGAATCCCAACCAAGTTTTCTGTTGAATCAAATAATAAATAAAAAAGTTAATAAAGATATGTATTACAATTTACAAAAGAAATTGCATTTAGATCTCTATATCTATCTATAAATATTTATATAAAAATACCTTCTAGCTTGTGGATGATTTGTTTTCCAACTATGTGTTGGAGAAGACGAGAATCACCAAAATAAATAAATAAATTGCTTGCATTATGAACTTCTTCGCTGGATTTTTTTCTCTTCTTTTTATGGCTAAGAAGGTATGTTGATTACTTGATTTCTCCATGTTTTTTCGATCCTTGTTTATATTATATTATATAATTAATAAATAATAATTAACTTTGCTTCCTTCCTTGATATGTTTATTGAGATTGAGAGAATATTAAAAGTGATTGAAGATTGATTTGGCTTCCTCTTTGGTACTTGTACGGTTTGGCTTCTCTCTTTTATTATTATTTTTTATTTTTTTACATACACATATACATAGGCGTTAAAAAACAATTGGGCCCCCCTCAACTTTGGGCCATGGGCTGTAGCCCTGGTAGCCCTGGCCCAAGGTCGGCTATGCTAATTTTCATAAGATAAACTCAATTAAAAATCTAGATGGTGATCAAGCATCAAGATAATCAATCAAGTTATTAAGCACAGTGATTAAGAATCCAACATCAAACAACAATCAATAGATAGACAAAATAAGAAAACTAGATTATCATACTAGAGTTGCATTATGCCCTAGCAAAAGAAACTTAATTACACATAGTCATAGAATTCGGCATAAGTTACATAAGGAAGAAACAATAAAACCATATTGAAGTTGCGGTACTTTTCTGATAAGCTTATATTTTATATACATTTTTGGGCTATTTTACCTATTTATTTATTTTTATCCTTGATTTAAATTGTTTGTTTTAATTTGCTTTGTGAGATTTGTGAAGGAATTGTGGAAATAAGAGAAATTGAGCTAAAAAGTGGTAAGAAGAGGAAGATTAGAGATTAATTGGAAAGAAGCCAATCATTCATTTCACAAGGAATGTTGTCAAATTTCCTAATTGAAGATGGTTCAAATCTGACCATGTCAAACAAGGAGAAATCAAGAAGACCCTAGATTAATAGGTATCCTATTTTATAATAATTGTAATTATACCTTAGATATGTAGGATTTCTAGTAATATAAATAAGGAGATTCATCCATTGTAAAAAGATCCTTACACACTTCATACTCATAGCCAAAACACCCTAAGGATAATAGGAAGAGAGCTCGCACAACCTTGGTGTTCTACTTGGAGAATTCGGTGCCTCTCATGTCTTCATCAATCGTCATGTTTCCCAATAAATCCTTCATGAACTAATTTATTTTTACTAGGACTACGATGTAGCCTAGCTATGAATACTCAAATTCTTTGATATCATTATTATATTTAGGCTTATTTATGTACATGCCCCCTATGCTTTCAAACTTGTCTCAAATTACCACATGAGCTTTGAAACGTCTCAAAATACCCTCCACACTTTTAAAAACGATCTCATGTTACCCATTCCGTCAGTATTATAGACGTTCTGTTACATGTTTTGGGCCCCACTTCGTTTCAATCCTTAACATTGGAGAATAAGGGTTTTTTAGCTTCAGAAAAGGGGAAATGGGGTATTTGGGTGAGAAGGGGAAATTTGGAGAAGAAGGCTAGAGCTTATCAAAAGCCTTCTTTTGTAATGCTTCATGGGTATGGTGGCAATTCAAAGTGGCAATTCATCCATCAAGTAGGTTCACTTTCTCAAAGTTTCAATCTGTACATACCTGATCTATTGTTCTTTGGCAAATCCTACGCCAACAAGCCAGAAAGGACAGAGGTTTTCCAAGCAAAATGTGTGGCAGAAGGATTGAAGAGATTAGGGGTGGAGAGATTTGCTGTATACTCTATAAGTCATGGAGGGTATGTGGCATATTGGATGGCTGAGATGTATCCAAAGTTGGTGGAGAAAGTTGTGGTTGTGAGTTGTGGGGTTGGGATGACAGAGGAGTAGAAAAGAGAGCAGATCAATAAGGGTGGAAGCAATGCATTGAATCTCCTTGTACCTGAAAGTGCTCATGATCTGAGGCTCTTGGTGAATCTGACAATGCACGAACCTGACCCTTCTAAGAGGGTCCTTGATATTTTCCTTCATGGGTTCCTTAATGTGAGTCTAAAATTCCTCCATTTTTATAACACCACCTTACATGGTAGATTATAGTTATTTATTCTTCTATGGTATTGTTATAACACCACCTTACATGATAAGCCCTAGCCTTCTTCTCCAAATTTCCCCTTCTCACCTAAATACCCCCTTCCCCTTTTCTGAAGCTGAAAAACTTTTATTCTCCAATGTTAAGGATTGAAACGAAGTAGGGCCCAAAGCACGTAACGGAACGTCTATAATATTGACGAAATGGGTAACGTGAGATCGTTTTTAAAAGTGTGGGGGGTATTTTGAGACGTTTCAAAGCTCAGGTGGTAATTTGAGACAAGTTTGAAAGCACAGGGGGCATGTATATAAATAAGCCTTTTATTTATTTATACATGTTGAGTGTTTGTTACCGTTTTTAATGATTTCAATTAATTGACCACTAATTGCATGGTTAGAAGAATTAGGTTGAGACGGAAGGAGATTCCTAATAAATAACTTCTTGTAACAAGTACCATAAATTACATAGCCAATTGGAAGAGAGTGGGTTGATGGTAAGGAACACAACTCATATACCTAATCTTCCGATATTGACTACTTGTAATTAATCACATCAAATTTTGGTGCAACTCCAATTTTTGTCATTGCATGCATTACTCCCGTGTCTTTACCCATTGAGGACAATGCTTAGTTTAGGTTTGGAGGTGTGGAACTTTGTTGTTGTGTGTTTTTGTTTAAATTTTGAGTCATAAAATAAAGGAATTTGTGTTCCAAAAAAGCTTTTTCAAATTTTTCTAGCTCCACAAAAGTTGTTTTGGTCATTAAATAAGTTCTAGCCCCACTACGTTGCAGTGTCTATATATTTTCAAACACTACATTGCAGTATCTATTTTTCTGTTAGTTGATGTGCGCATGCGCTAATATGTGTTTGTTATTCCAATAGTTACATTTTGGTGACTATACGCAATGCCTATAATATTTTAGACATTAATATTGCATTTTTTTATATTTTTATGCTAGTCGTGCATATGCGCGAATATGCAAGTATATTTCAAAATAGTTTACCTTTTGATATTTATCATGCAGCGTATCATATTTTGCACACTACATTACAGTGTAAATATCTGTTTCAGCCATTTCGTTGTAGTTTGTATTGCATTGTATACTTTGTATTGTGCATCATTAGCTTCATGTGTGTGTATATAAACATATATAGAGAGAGAGGTTTTAAGGTTTATAACTTGTAAATTGATCTATTTATGTAGAATTGTAGAGCTACTGGTTGGAATTTGTCGCCGGCCACTGGAAAGCTGCCGTCTGCGAATGGTGGCCAGAATTTTCTGTCAGAGTAGGTGGCTGGCCGAAAAGTGGCTAATTTTGAGTTTTTCCCTCCAAATAGGCTATATATGGGTAATTGTATGTCATGCTAAAATGTGCCCATTAATGAAAAGCCCTAAAATCATATCGTATATTTTAGTTATTGATCTTATAAAATGATGTTATTATATACCACATTAGTAAACTATTTATTGAGCTTAAACAAAAGGTCCCAAATTGAAACTACAGGACTAGAATGAAACATTGCTCAAACTATAGGAACATGGCCAAAAATAAAATCATGTACATGTTGAACACGGAAAACACCCTCAAATATGAATTCATCCTGGTTCCGACGGCAACATCCCATAGCATCGGCTACTGTAAAGCACTCACTGATCGATGGGAGCATAATGTACAGCAGCCAGTACGCTAATCTCTACTGGTAGTGACCATTTGATCTGAAAACTTTGAGGTTAGTTTTTGGCACAGTGGGTCTGTAAGGGATTTTTTTTCTTTTCGCTTTCTCTTACTTCCAAAGTCAGATGGGCATTTTGCAACGGAAAAGAGTAAGATCATCCCCGATTTCACATGGAATTTCAAACACTGTCTTCACTGTTGATTTAGAAATGCTTCATTCCTTCTCCGCAATCACCACAAAAACATCCTTCACTGACCACCTCCGTCTCTCACTTTTGGATGGGGGATTGATGACAGCTCTCTCAGCATTGGCTAAACGGTAACCAATCATGACCTCTCTCCTCTGTCGAGCTCGCAAGAGTACTTCATAGAAGCTCAATTCCTCACCTTCACGGAGATAGAGATCTGCTTGCCTTATTTGCAATTCATTGCCCTGATAAATCAAACACAAGGTAAGGTTGGTGAAATAAGTAATTAACCACTTATAAGAACAAACTGCACCTCCATCAATAATTAAAGAACCATTTATAACAACAGGGTTTTTAACGATTTTATCCAATACACTAATTTGGGTGATCCTACTGCTTTACTGAAAGCAGTTTATACTTGGTCAAACTTGAGGTCTGATACCGTTTGGGACTTGGAGCAGGTTTCACAGATGCTTGGTTTTAGTAACTTGAATGCTTGGATTAAGATACGAGGAGTTAGTTTTTACAGAAGAATTCCTTTGGAAGCAAAACGCCAAGATAATTGGGCAGAGAGAGACAAAAAATATTCGGTTGTAACCGTCACAACTTCCATTTTCATAGTAAAAGGAAATCTGCTCTGTGTGTGTTAGTGACTTGGGCTCCATTGAGGAGTTATCCTAAATAGTAAAATCTGGCAACTGCACTGTTTTACCCCAGAAATTTATTAAACTACCAAGGGCAGGATAACAAATGTTGGAAAAGGCACAGCGGGAAGCCATTTCACAATGTTATGATTGATCATTGGAATCAAGTGACATGTTCTAGTGGACAGTTTGAAGGGAGACCTCATGTGAAGTATATTTTGACTGCAAATAAAATTCTGGTACTACTGCAAGGAATGGAATCATATGTAACAAAGAGAAGAATACCTCCTCTGCAAACAGCTCTTCCAACACATCATTTATTTGCCGATCCTCAGCCACCATGGCCAATGCCATGCTTACGAGCTCATTCGATAGCACATAATCGCTGATCTTTGACATGGATAATAGATTTTTAGTCCTTGGGTCCAGAATTTCACTAATTATAACTGACTTATCTGAAGCTTGCTGCATTTCTCCTATCCATGAGCCTTGTGAGAAGCTTCCTCTTTGAACATGTGTTACCATAGGGAGACGCTTAGCCTGGAAATTTGAATAATACAAGTATATAGGATTGGAACTGAAGATAGACAAACAATGAAAATTGATAACCTGAATCTCCTCGGCAACCAGTATGATATCTTCACATATAGTCCTCAAGAAAATTAAATCTTTGATGATACAAAAGAAAAATATAATTCTACTTGAATCTCAATGCTATTACATAACTTCCAATGTAAGCAAAAAATAAAATAGATAAATAGAATAAATAAATAAAAAATCATCCATTCTCTCATTCTCTACACTAATAATGAAAGCTAAAAGTGGCAAGTTGAATAGAACAAAACAATGAATATCAATACCCAGATTTGTTGGATGCTAGCTTTCTCATTTCACATTCAGTCATGTCCAGACTGATGATTCTAGAACAGGATCACAAACACCCCCCACAGTTCCCCGCCACCCCCCCAAAAAATAAAAGAAAAATAAAGTATTTTACCAACAAAATCAAAACAGGTTAAGAGTATAATGTCCGAGAAATTATGACAATAGAAGAAATAATTCTTAGAAAGTTAATTGTACCAGTAGTTTAATGGTGCACTCCAAAATCAAATCGCAAGTACCTGAATATCACGAATTAAAAGTAATGTTGCAAGAGATCTGGAATCAGCTTGGATTGCTGAGTCTTCCACAGACTCATCAGCCAAAATTAAGATCTGTACAGATGAATTACTAGATGAGCACATGTCTAACCTGTGAAATGATTTAGACATGTTTAAGTAATTATCATAAACGTCACAGAAAAGTAAAGACCCTACACACGGACACCAATGAAGGTTAAGTAATTGTCACTAACTGGTCTACCACATTTTAGATGGTAAAATAATATCACTGCCCAGAAACGATACCCCAATAAGATAGAAAACTTAGCCAGCCGGTTCTTTCCAATGGCAGGTCCGGTTGATGTTGATCATTTCATTTCACATATAGCATGAGTCATCATTTTCTTTATATATGAATTTCCATCCCTCTAACTACCTCACTACAGATATTTATAAAGGAGACACTAAATACTTTGTTGCTCACCGAATCAAAAGATTGCAAAGGAAGGCTTTCTAAATGACGGCGTATGACAGCATTTCCCTCACGATTAACTAAAGTTATATTCACCAACCGGCTGATGTCAAGGCCACCATCAATGAGCTTCTTTTCCCTCTCCTTTTCAGCAACCTCGTTGAACATCCAGAGCTCTGAACTAGGGGCCAGAAAGGCATCCAATACCTACAAATCATAGATGCATGAATCTAATTCTATAAGAGCAAAATTTAATAATCAATTAACAGCAGCAATGTAGATGTGGCAGTGCTACTTCTGAAACTTTTAAACTTGAATCCAGAAATGCAGTCTATTTTGAAGCTGCATAGGAAAACAGGAAGCTCTCTGAGATGAGTATCATCAGTTTGTATACTAGAACTGCACCCGAAGTACTGGGAGCATGATTGCAGACATCAAGTTTCATTACCATAATCATATCCTCCATATCTCGCCGCCAACCACAAAAAAGTATCCTTTCTGCAGACTTTGGAACAATAAAGTCTTTGGGTAGACTTCCTCTCCAGACCTGCAGCATTCAGGCGAAGAAAAAGAAAAATTAGGGGCATCAACAGAAAGAACTTACCACAAGCATATCATCAATGTCCCTCCTCCATCCACAAAGTAGAATCTTCTGTGGCTTTCTTGCTGTTCGGGCAATGTGTATGAAAGATGCCTCTTTGACCTGAATGATCAAAGTGATTATAGTTTTGTGAGTTTTAATTATGCTATCTTCTATTCACTATAACTCCATGGTAGGCATCATCCTAATGTGGTCTAAAAGAGCTTATTCTTTAAAAGATTGACCTCTAACTTATAGCCCTTTCTCTGCAGCGCTAGTTCTCATTGGCTGCATTTTCACTCAATCTTGTGTTCATTCTGACATTTGATGGCTAATAATCGTAACAAGGGGCTAACTGTGACAACAGCCCCGGAGAATGGTACTACCAATGTGTAACCATGAAATTCGACAGACATCACAACATCAAAGGGCATTACCTAAAATATCTACAAAGGAAAACGATCATGATCCTGCAATTTGAATGCACAATGGACATGTCTACAACGATTAGGCCAAAAGAACGAATGATGAAGGCACATCTAATGTGATTAAATTTTAAGGTCAAGTAGTAGATGTGTTCCATATTCTAATGTTGTAATATGTATTGATTTATCCATCACACGATTTCTTTTTTACATGATAAACAATTCTGAAACTTCATTAGTAAAAAAAGAAAGAAAAAAAAAACATCTGCAATTTCCATAATAAAAACTTTGAAAACAATCAAATAGCTTTTCCATTTGTTCCATATAATTAATCATCAGCACAGTAATTGAATGATTGCTTCCTAACCAAAAATAAAAACATCAAGGATCTGATGTGATATTGAGAACTAGAAAGAAAGGCTAATCGCTGATACCCAAGTCGCCAATAACTTCTCTCTCTTAATGCACTAATTATTTTTCTATCTCTGTAATATGTTTCCCATTGACCATTTGGTACCACGTTATTGGAGGAGGTCCTGACTTTGAATCTTACGGACGATAGTTGCTGAAAGGAAAAAATACTTATCTATCTGCAGTATATTTATTTATTTGTTCTTGTCACCCTCAAACAGTGACCCTAAATGCATCATGACTAGGACAAGGAGAAATCAACGTCTCTGAGAACTAATTTAACTAAATATGTTTATTTTTCAATGACGTACTCTAGAATTAGTAACCTTAAGTAGACCATCAACACAAACAAAAGGAGAAAATGAAAAGTGAAAAAGTTAAAACAAACTAGCAGAAACATCAAGCTAAAATTTGGAAACTCTATGCTTTAAAGGAATTGGAAATCACCGTAGGCAATGGTGCAGGAGCATAGGTATCGTCATCCTCGGCTATGACAAGCACTTCATCGCCTTCTTGTAGAACATAAGAGTCATCGGGATTCAAAATAATTTTACCACCTAATGATGCAACCTTGATTCCACAAGGAATGGCATCAGGATAACTGATCAATACATCCTCAAAATGCATGCCATCCAACTGTGACCATCTTTTGATGTAGAACTCGCAATTTTCAAACCCAAGGATATCTTCCCAGATCTGCTAGGTCCATCAGAGGGGGAATAGAAGACAATCAATTGCCATAATCGACAAGAAATTTAGTTACCAAAAAAAAAGAAGACAAAAAGTTGCATTGAAATAGAATTGTGTGACCATCCACAATAAAGTTAAAATCATGCAACACTAACGGAAAGTGACCTGTGCAAGTCCAGGCTGCCTAGCACATTGAATCATCAAACGGCCAATTACATCAGAGCCACAACAGTTTCAACAAGATCTCCACCAACAAGTTTAACAAGAACCTCATTGTCAAGATCACTTAGTTCAACCACAATATGTCCTCTCAGCCCTTCTTTTACTCCAGTTAGACTTAAAACTGTTCTCAATGCACGGGCATCACTCTGCGTCAAACCAGTGAACAATATGTTGGTGTGTAGGAATAAAAAAAGGAAAAGGAATAGACTGCTGTAAAGTTGACTTACATGTTTTTAAAAAGTTTAAAGAAACTAATTTTTTTTTAATAATATTAAAAAATTACCCTAGTTTGACACAATATAAGTATACTATGATATTAAATATTAGAGAACTTAAATTTTCTAATTCAAGTATACCTGATCAGCATTTCCATCTTCAGCAAGGACGATTATTGCACGGGCTTTAGAGACAGAGACCTGCAAATAGTTGTATAAGTAACACACATAGAGAGGCATACAAATGGCATGAATAGTTTCAGCATCATATGCATGCATTACGAAACAGTTCTAACACACAGTGAGTGTTTCTTATGATTAATAAATCTAATATTTTTGTAGAGCAAAGAAGGTTTATGGCTGCTGAAATTTCAGAGAAAACAAAAAGATGAAGAAAAATTAAGAGAGAGGAATTACTGAGAAAGGATTTAGTTTGTTTCTTTTTCTATTTTAATGAAATTAAACCTATTTGTTGATGTGTATATAACAAAAGGAACTCTTCGTAGTTGATACGTAACACCCCCTAGGACTGAAGTTGACAATAATCAGATAACTAAAGTTGATCTTCAAATAGATAACTCTGAATTTCGTCAATGGCAAGTTACATTTCAAAGTGAACACCATGAGCTTGCGCCAAAATTTACAAAAAAACCAAGTCCAAAACACTTTAAGGTATTTTAAAATCACTCCATCATTTCATAAAAATATGACTTAAAGTGAGAAGACCAGACTGACATGAGTTGTCACAAAAACCAAACCCATTTGGCCCCATGTGCCAACCCACATTAATATATCTTCACTCAATTATCTAACTGTTCCAGTTCAATTATCCTACTGAGGTAGATCATAAAATTCTGTATAAAAATTGGAGTTATGAAGTTCATCATATTTTATTGTGCCCCTCTCCTGCCTTGCATGCCGCCTGAAATTGCTGGGCGTCATAGAGGAGAAAATTCTAACCATATTTTTAATTCAAATAACCCAAAGAAGGCAAGCACTCATACCTTTTTCAGGTCAGCCAAAATAAGAGGGCTCCCACTTCTGCATATTACAGATGTTCCTTTGAAATTAAACTCCATTTTAGCAATGTCAAGTTCCATTTCCTCTTTATCTCGCTCAGCCATGACTACAACAATCCCTCCACCCAAACTCTCATTGGCTATTGCAAGCTGATTCAATAACGATCCCTGAATTTACAATGGAATACTTAACAAATGGAACAAAAATGCAATTCAAGCTACTAAAACAGTTTTCCTTAAAGTAAAACTTTAACTTTTTCTGAAAATAAGCAAAGCAATCAGAACTTTACCAATTTATCGCTCCAGCCAAGAATTAAAGTATGGTTTTGCTCAACCACCTTACTTCTTCCTTTCCTCAATGAATCAAACTTCTCCGAAATTGCATCAGATACAAGTCCAAGCATCATTGCAAATATGAGCATACCGCCAAAGCTAATGGAAACTGAAACGAGCCTTTCACCAATCTTTTCAGAGTCAGTATGGTTGCCAGAATCAGCTACATAAGTCCACGATAACCAAAGGCATTCTGCTAAGCTATCATCTTTCACTCCGAAGAGTGCTAAACCACCAAGAAAAATAAGTAATAGAGTTGCAACTAACAATGCCAATGGCTTAGAATATGGGTGGACTGATAAAAACAAATCAACTCGATATGCTAGCTGTTTGTTTAGAGACACTTCTTCTGAAATGTTTTCTGATGACCTTGATCTAGAGACATAATCAATGTACTTGAAAGCTAGGACAGGCATAGATAAAAGTGTGAGGGAGACCATAAGAGCTAATCTTTTTAAAATTTTGCTGTGGAGATCACTCTGCTGCCCAAAGGAACTGATGAGTTCCATAGAATCTGACAAATTGTAGGCTCGTAACGTAAATTCAAGCTTGGAAATATGTTCCTGAAAGCAGAGCATGTGTTTCAATTAGTATGGCCTCACCATTTAAACAAAGTTCCATACATTAACAGAAAAATTAGTAGGCCCAGCTCATATCTAGGGGACACAACATCGTAGTCAGATTGGAAAAAAAACAGAAAAAGAAATCATCATTGAAAGGCACTTTGACCCATCCAAGGAAACATGAAACCAGATGCACAAGCTGTTATATGAACTGAGCAACACATAAGTTTCTCATTCTTATCTTATTCGTAAATTTGGTTTTGACAGTGTTTTATTGAAAATTGTGATTGGCATTGTAGTAGAAAAGCCTTAAAAACTAAAATTGTGAAAGAGTACAAAAACTTACCAAAGCCACTACGAAAATTAGGGGGGAAATTAAGAAAACGGTAAGGAAAAAAAAGTATGAGATACCCCATCTTAGTGGCAGAAATGAAGAAAAACTTTTGACCTGGCTCACTTCGGCATTTGAACCTGCCCAGGTAGGAATATCCTAGGCGAACCTAAACCAGGCTTGTATAGATATATACCACATCTTCTGGATATCTTAAACCCCTAACTGGTTGGTATTGCTTTGCAGGAGTGAAACAAGAAAAAAAAATGAAAAGGAAAGGAAAAGGAAAGATTATTGAATAAAAACACCTCATCTTCAAACTAAGAGCTCTAACCTCAGAGAATTCTGAGGGATCTGCCAGAACCAACTAGGCTTCTGTGGTGTTTTCAGTGCTCCAAACATAAAGGCATCATTGCCAATTAAGCACCTCTGTGATCCTCCTTACTTTGTACTTTTCCTTTTCCTGGTAAATTAATTTAGAAAATCTTTGGGTACTTTTTAATCTACCTCAAAAAACCATACTTGCTCTACCCTTTTAGCCAAACAAATATTATTCTTGTTCTTCTGAGCCAGTTTGTAAAAGAAAATTTTTGCTTTGGTTTAACTAGGGCTGCCAAAACGAACCTAATTATTTTTTGCATTTTCATATAGATAAAAAATTCTAGGATTTTAGGAATGGAAACCAATAGAAAAAAATTAACATCGAGCTATAAATTGAAGGACTCCCATATTTTGGTGAGATGGTGCAGAATCAAGTTTAACATTAAAGCCTAGTTACAAGTCTGAATGTTGCGGGAAGGCGGTGAAACACAAGTGTGTGTCACGTATTCAAATTTCCGATTAAAGTTTCTGTTTTTGTTTTTCCTTTTGCTGAAAAATTACTGAAAATCTTAGTTTTGTTTTTATTTAAAATTGGACTGAGTAAGGAAAATACAAGTATCCTATTACTGGGAATATCCTATTACATGAAATTCATTTGAATCTCCTATTGCAGCCATCCATACACAGCCTTAAAGTTTTTCTTCTTTGTTTTTATGTTTCTTTTTTCGATGAATCACGTATGTTATCTAAAAGATCAACCAAAACTAAAACAATAAGTTCAAATACCTTACTTTGCTTAGTTCCACTCATAGTGTTTGCAGGCTGAATCTTATTAAAGCTCAATGTTTGAATTTCACAAAAATATTTGGTATCTCACAAGCTTTTTAACCAACGATTCTGGTAAAGTAAAATTTCAACAAATTGTTAAAAATAGTCCTCTCGTTTTTAATGGCTATTCAAGTTAGATGCTATTAGTTTTACACGACAAACTAAAGACCGGTATCTGATCAACCAAAAGGACTATTATATTAATGTGTCTTCCGGAAAACAAAATAAATTACAAGGCAAAACGGAAATTGCAATGCGATAAGGTGTCCGGGACATATGAGTATATCTGCCAGTACAAGTCAAGGAATCTTAGATGTCATATATGGAAATACAAGGAATTCATATAAGTTATGAGTTAATTTACTACATACATCCAAACTAAATTTAAATTTATTTCATTTCATGTCAACTACTTTTTCATTTATTTTATTACAAAAATTTCAATTTTTTTTTTACTGTACATGCCTATCGACATTAAAAGTGCCAAGTAATACTAATTGAGATGTCTCCAATATTTCATTTCTTTCATTCTTTAATAAATAAATACTGTAAGCATCGCAAGCAATAGAACTATACCTGCAACTCATTGACTTGGATATGTAAACAGAAATTCTGGTACACCACTGATGAAAATACTGTCGTCGCAATCTGCCGGATGCACAAAAAAAAATTTGGGATCAAAATCATAAATGTATATGTATGTACAAATATCAATTGGTGAGAGAGAGTACCGCTACGAAAAAGGCCATTTTCCACCGAACGTTGAAACCATTTCCCAAAAACTTATCGCCCGAAACCGCACTCGAAACCTCCGATCTTCTTCTCGAAACGCCGTCGGAAACGCTTGGAATGGCCTCGTTGACGTCGTTTTGCTGCGGCTTCTCTCGCCGGCGACCGAAATCGACCCTCCGTCTAAGCCTCTCATGGTTAAAAGCTCTGTGAGGGGCCGAGGTCGAGGACGAAACGCTGCGAAACGGCGGCGACGAATTGGGAGACGAAACGCCGCCAAATGGCGGCCGATAATCGGGAGGAAGGTGTTGGGACGGCCTGGGGTTTGTTGGGAATCTTCGAGGGTATTTTGGAAATTTCGTAGAGTTCGTGTTGTTGTGGATGAAGGGCGGTGAGGGAAAGTACCAGTCTCTGCTGGTGGAAGCCACGGCTGCTGAGTCGGAGTCGAGGGACATTGTTGGGATAATTGTAAAAGTTTAGGTACTTTTTGGGAATTCAATTTGAAATCTGTTTGGGCTTTATTTCTTGCTAATTGTCTCTGCAAAATCGTTTTAAGAACTTTGTTAGAAATCATTGCTGGCTGTTTTGAATTTAAGGAAGGAGTTGTTAGGCTTGGAATTGATTAGTTCCTTGTTATTAAATTAATTTGGGGTGACAACAAAATACGTTGACCTAAAACTTAAGGTGTAATGGCTTCTGAATGTCTGGTACTACGAAATAATTTCTTTGAAAATACTTGTTCTTGTTCCCGATAAGAGCAGAGATATACTAAAGAGAAAACTACATGAACACAGAGGTAAGAGAATTTTTTGACAAATTTGTTTTGGAGAGACTCTCAATCCCTACATGATTATTGTTGCTTTGGAGATATGTTGATTTTTGACATCAAGCACAAGACCAACGTATATGACAAAATTCACATTGCTCAGCGAGGGAAATGTGAAATGTCATATATGTGTGATCACTTCACTTCATAGCAAGAAGTCTTTTGGGCAAAGTAGCATAAGCTTGAGCCCATAAACAAAATCGTGAGGGCCTTGGCCTAAAGCAAACAATATATTGCTAAGGAAGGTGGGTCATGAAAAATTTAGCTACTGTGTGCATGGCACTTTGACACTAACGGAGTTCGAACAACATTGGCAATGATGATAAATACATATTGTTTAAAACGCGATTGGATTGAAATGATGCACTACAAAACAAAAACTATGGGTTGAAGCTTATTGTTTGGGGCATTTCTTTGTTGGTAATACAACCATGAGTTGTGTTGTGAGTAGATATATATGGTTTGGATTGAAATGGTGCACTATAAACATAAAATATGGGCTAAAGCTTATTGCTTGGTTAACGATCAGAAGTCGATTAAAGAGAAGTTGATAAATTCAATTCAGCTCTTACAACATAATAGTGAAATCGCCGGGAGCAATTTCTTTTTGATACTTTCGGACAAATTTAAAACTATTTGTTTTTAATGTGGTGGGTTGTAAGATTTTGGGTTTAAAATTAAAAAATGAATTAAAGGGAGGAAGGAAAGAAAGGCGCAACAGGAAAAGGCGTGATGCGAAAAGGCGTGGTAGGACACGTGGCCTAAGGGGATGTGCAACAAACCCGTTTTCACAGTAAGCTTACTTTTTCTCTTCAATCGTTCAGATGAGTTTGGAAGGTTGAGATTGATCTGTATATAGTGTTCTCATTTGAGCCATACTCGCGTGGGACTTGGGTGGGCTGATATTTTGTTCCCTTCTAAGATTCGTGCATGTCTCCTATGTTCTTAATTTCCCAATTTATGAGTATTGTCATTCCATTTAACTAAATAATAGTCTTTTAGCACGCGTGTGCCAATTGGGCTTTTTAAAAATGATTTATTCTTAGTTTTTAATTAGTTAAATATATAACATATATTGTTTGTACTATAGCCAACCCTTCTACTCACATCATGACACGTGGAAAGAGCACGAAGTTAGGAAACATTGTGGCCCACTAACAGACCAATTAAGTATGAATCGGTGTCCGCGACCGATTCATCACAAAGCACAGTTGCTGCCCCCACCGATCGGCAAGCGCTCCCGGAAGCTTCTCGGACATAATGATCAGTGTGCCATGTCGATTAGGCGAGACGATCTCCAAACTCCCCACTAATATTTTGAGGACTTGTGTCGACCTCATAGGGCACTCCCATGAGTCCCACATTGAAACTAAATACTAAGAGCATCCTAAATACTCTCTATAAATATGGCCCCTTGCCTTAGACAAAGGGTAAGACTTTTCAACTTGATTCTCATGCCCTAGCATTGGTAAAACAAAAAGCTCTTCCTCAAACTTACTTTAGCATCGGAGGGTCTTCGACTGGTACCACACCGGTGCTTTAGACCTCAACCGTTGTTTCTTTTCTTAGCCCAGGTCTAAACACTACGCCCCAAAGAAGAATGTGCTCGCACCAAGGGCTTACTTGGTCCCCAGATCGCCCACGTCACCGTAAGTTGCATTTATCTCTATTTATTTAGTTTTAGGGCAAACATATATAAAAATATAAAAATAAAAATAAAAAATAAAACAAAAAAGAGATAATTTTGGTTGCAATGGAGAGGGAGAGGTATGTGGGTAAAGTGGGCAGTAACTACTTTTCTTTAATTACCTAGGTGGACATTTTTTTTAAATTTGTAATTTTGCAAAAAAAGAGTAAAGTTACTATTATACCCTCATTATATTAGATTGTGGTGTTTTAACATTTTTGTTATCATGGGTATTTTTATTGTTTTCAAATGTTTCACAGTTTGAGGCTTCTATAGAGATAGATATTGATATATACAGAGAACTTCAGTTGAGGGATCCCTCAAATACGCTTATTCGTATTTGAGGGCACATTTGTAAAACCCAATTCTCTAATTCTTTTAAGAGAGCTTCAACCAGAAATACGATTATTTAGTCAATCTAATCTAAACTGAAAAAATGGGGATTTGAATTCAAATTGAGGATGGGGAGTACATTCGCAAAGTTGTCTATTCTTGTTACCCTTCTTTTGTATAACATCCCACATCTACCAACGGAGAGGGGGTGATGTGCCTTATATGTACATGTCCACCTCCATCTAGCACGAGGCCTTTTGGGAGCTCACTAGCTTTGGAGTCATGGGAACTTCGAAGTTAAGCGAGTTTGGACTAGAGCAATCCCAGGATTGGTGACCTATTAGGAAATTGCTCGTGAGCTCCCAGAAACTAAACTGTGAAGGCAGAGAGGGGGGCATCGGATAATATCGTGCTACGGCGGAGCCGATTCTGGGATGTGACAATTTGGTATTAGAGCCACTTTGTCGTCTGGTGTGAGTGTGCCGACAAGGACGTTAGGACCCTAAGAGGGTGGATTGTAACATCCCACATCAACCAACGGAGAAGGAGTGATGTGCCTTATATGTACATGCCCACCTCCATCTAACACGGGGCCTTTTGAGAGCTCATTAGCTTCGGAGTCATGGGAACTCCGAAGTTAAACGAGTTGGGGCTAGAGCAATCTCAGGATGAGTGACCCACTACTCCTTTGTTTACTTGTGTTGGGAATGAAAAGTGATGCGGGACCCACATGTAATCATGACTTTGATTCCTAATATAGGAGCAATGGCATTCCGGGTGGGGAAGGTGGTATTGGGCATGGATGAATCGAAATGGACATTTTTCTACCAAAATTGCCCTCATATATTTTGTGAAAACACACACACACACAGACACACAAAAACAAAAACAAAACAAAAACAAGTTGATTCCATTTTCTTTGAACATAAATATATTTAACTTAATCCTATATATTTAGATATACGAGGAAGTATTCAACCAAAAAAAAAAATATATACTAGGAAGTAATAATTAAACTTATAAAACATGGTTATTTTTACATATATTAAATTGGAATTATTATTACTATATAAAAAAGTTGGTTTTTATAGTTAGAGAACTTAAAAAAAAAAAAAAAAAAAAGATTTGTCATTTGTTCTATTGATTTTTTTTTTTAAAACAAAAATTTTATCATTTGAAAAATTGTGTAAGTAGTTGAACAATTTGAATTTATTTTGCAAGAGCATTTTGGTAATCAAACTTGTTTCTATTCTGATTTTTAAATCACTCAATTCATGTTTAACCCTATTCCTGAATACTCTGATTTCTATTTATCCAAATTCCTGATTAGTGAACATATGGTTCAAGTGTGTTACAATTTATTTACTTGAAAGTACATCATTGAATTTTGGGTTAATTTCTGTTTAGTACTTTGAACTCTTACTTGTAAGGTATGTTAGTCCTTGTACTCTCAATTTTAACGATTCTATACCCTCATCTTTCCAATTTGTTTCAATTGGATTTCAACATCAACTTCACTGTCAATATCTCCGTTAATTGCTTGTGTCATATGTGGGTCCCACGAGTTCGTTGCTTTCGATGTCAATTGAGGGGCATTTTGGCCCAAACCCCTCTCTAAATAAATAAATAAAGACATGTGGCTGCATTTAATTGGGTTGAAATAAAAAAAATTTAAAAAGCAGAAGTATCAGTTTGAAACCTGATTCTCCAATTTCCAGCATCTATGTATGTGAAATAAGGAGTTCTCCAATGAAGGAGGGTCATTGTTGCTTTTGCGGGGAGATAGCTCGATTCGAAACATCTTGGACTACACTTAGATTCTTGAGTTGTCGCAAGGTTTGATTGTTTTTCTACTTTGATGGTGAAATTTGTATGGCAGTTAATTAGGTTTGTGGAATTTGATGGAGAAATTATCTTAATGTGCAAGTGAATAGGTGTGGGTATTTTCACTAGTTTGATCTTGAAATGTGTGCACAATCAAAGATGATAATTCCTAGGTTATTGAAAAGGATAGATGTGGTTAAGGGTGAACTGAGGAGGTCTCGTAGTAGAGAGAGGCTACTCTGGGCATTTATCTTGGCTATTGGGATAATTTTTGCATTTCTTTTAGTAGCTTCTAATGAGGAGAACACTTCAACTAGAAAGAAGGCAACACTGGAATTGGCATGCTGTTTATTTTTATGTTTTGTATCAAACTAACACTGGAGAAGGATATTATGGGTTCATTTTGTAATCACAATTCGCATGAAATGTTGGGTTATATGATCAGTGGCTAGTGTAATCAAAATTCCCTTTTGCTCACAAATAGCATGTATGAAACTAGTTTTGTTGTATTGTTTGTATCAAAACTAACATTGGAGAAGGCTATTATGGGTTAGTTTGTAATCACAATTCACATGTAGTGTTGGGTTATATAATCAGTGGTTAGTGTAATCAAAATTCCATTTTGCTCACAATTCGCATGTACCAAACTAGTTTTTTGTAAACAAATTTTTCCAACTTGTTGTTTCATACAAAAGTAGACTAAATAAAATGCCAACCAGTTTTCACATAAACTGAATGCATCCACATCCAACATTTGGTCTTAAAACAAAAGTACAAAAGCAAAATACCTATGAAACTGGTTCTAATCTAAAATGCCATCCAACATAACAAAATTCATCCAACCCACAAAGCGATCCAACAAAATTCAACCAATAACAAAAGCAAAATACCTATGAAACTAGTTCCAGCCCAAAAAGTCATAACATGGGAGGCAATACATATCAAAATTCATCCAACCCATAAAACCATCCAACATAATTCAACCTATATGACAAAAGCAAAATACCTATGAAACTGATTCCAACCCAAAAGCCATCCAATAAAGTTCAACTCATATTCAAGCCAAACCAAAAGCAACATTTTATCCTACTGTCCATTTTGTGATTCTTGGACATAAGCACAGTTACTACATGTTGTCTTTGTGCACTTCACCCTCTTCCTCACCAAGCCATTTTGATTGCTTGAATCAGTTGCTCTTGTTAAACCATCTTCAACTTTCTTCTTGTCTCTCTTTTCCTAATAATACAAAGATACAATCAATTTATGGAGAAGTATCCACTATCAAGCAGCTGTGAAAAGAGACTTACCTTCAGCTTTGCAGCTCTTTGTTTTGCCTTTTTTCTCATGAAGTTCTTTCTCTTCATCTCAGCTTCATAAGTATTAGCTTTGGTTGCTCGTGTGAATGATCCAGCAACTGCTTTGGCCTTACTCTTCTTAGTGCCATAGGTTTTAGCATTTGGTGGCTTATGTCTATGGCAAATTAATGAATTATGATCTTTTTGACCACATATACCACATTTGAGAGAGTCTTGGAATTTGCATAGTTTCTTCCCACTACTTTTGGTCTTTCTTTCACCTATTTCCTTCTTCCTAACCATGCTTGGTTGGTCAGGCTACCTGCTATACATTGAAGGTAATAATTTAGGGAAATCCGTGGTTTCCCATAATTCCATTCCATTCATAGGAAGAATAATGTTCTTATTTGTCTTCAAGAATGTTTCCTTCAAGTAACAGTTATCTACATAATTGTCAAGCCTACCCCTTTCTTATGGTTAATAACTGTCATTGCATACTTATATGGGACATAAGATAAATCTCAGTTCCTGCAATTGCATGTCATGTCATTCAAATCCACCACAAATTGGCCATAATTTCCAGTGTTTACTTGGAACTTGGGGCCTCCAGACATAATTGCAATGCAATATACCACATGAAGTTTGTTATTTTCAAGCTTTCCGAACGACTTAAGACATAATCTACCAATATATTTCATCATCACATCCCTCATCATATGTACCCTTCTTATTAACTTAACCCTAATCTCCTTCACCATTGAAATGATTGGCTTTGTCCTAGCATCCAATATCCATGAATTAAAAGACTCACATAGATTGTTTAGCAACATTCTACACTTCAAATTGGTGTTAAAGTGTGACTTTGACTAATGTCTTGGTGGTCTTTCTAGAGTTGTAAGCCAATTATATGCATTTCCATCCAATGTTTTCATCACCTCCATTGCCCTTCTGAATTGAGGAACTGTGGTTGCCTTGGCAGCTACCCAGAAGGCATTCTTCAACATCTTTCCCTTATACATGGTTCTGAAGTTAGCCAACAGATGCCTTGAACAAAATCTATGTCACAATTAGGCACCACTGCTTCAAAAGCTTCCAACAAACCTTTTTGCTTGTTACTTATGAAAGGGAACCCAAATTGGTTCTCCAATTCAATATCTTTTACAAGCAGCTATGAAAACCATATTCAGGATTCTTTGTTTTCTACCTCAACTTGAGCATATGCAATCACCCAAGTCATATTATTGGCATCCAAACCAATAGCTGACAACAACTGCCCTTCATAAGGATTCTTCAAATGACACCCATCCAATCCTATAAGTGGCATGCATCCTGCTTTGAATCCCTTCTTCAGTGCACCCATATATATGTACATTCTTTGGAACACTGTCTGTTGTAACACTTCATTATAATCACACTTGATTTGCACTGTTGTTCCAAGGTTTGTCTTCCTGAGTTCTACTTCATAATCCCACATCCTAGCATATTATTCCTTATTTGTATCTCCTTGCCTTTGTATTGGAGATCCCACTTTTGATATTTTTTTTATATTGTTGCCTTGAAAGAAACCACAGGAACTGTGGGGTTTGTCTTCACCTCTTCCATAAATGTTTTGGCGAGCCAAGAAGACTTCACCCTTTTATTTTCCCAAACCCTGCTACAAGTGTGTGTTGGATCGAGTCTCTTCACTTGTAGTGTATCCTCATGCTGCATCTTGGAAGCATAAATCTCAAATGGATAGCTCTCTGCAACGCAAATTGCCCTTATCCTAAACTTCTCAAACTTCATCCAACAAACTTCTCAGCATTCTTTGATTGAAGTGATCATCAAAGCATTTATGAAACTAGTACTATTTGGAAATTGCATCCTAATATGGAACTCTATAGCCTCCATGTCTGTTGCTACATTAAATTCTGGGAATGCATGTTTGGTGTTATCTTCACTAGAGTCATATAGGAAGTGTAAGCTGCTATTGTTATGAAACAATGACAAGACACATTTCTTCATTATCCTCAAAACCATCTATATTCATCTATTCAGGCTTTGCATATGGTTCTTGACTTTTCCAGAGCTATTTCCCGCATAAATGATTTAACATTTTCACGTTTAATACTTTATTGTACACGTACATACACAATTTAATCGATTTAACTCAATTTAATACTTTTGAGAAATTCCAATTTTGCCATTGGGGGTAGAGTCACTTTAGTCACTTTTTGTTTGGGAAAGAATTTGGGGAATTGAGTTGCATTGTTGCATCGGGCTCATCGAAAAGACTTTGCACACGCGGGGCATGCCCAATTATGAGATGTAATGAACTCGTAAAGGTCTGCAAACTAAAAGGATGTAACGGTAATTTTGAAAATTGTCAAAACCCTAAATACGCGATCAACCCTTCCTCTCTCACACCCAATTTTGGAGATTCCGTCGCCGTTCGACCACGAATTTCGACGAATTACCTCCAAAATCTTCCTCTCCTCCTCCTCCTTTACTTAGCCCACTAGATTTCTAAGATTAATTTCGCACGGTTTAGCAACTAGAACGAGGAGAATTTTCGGGATTTTTTAGACTCAAGCCACGGCGTTTCCGGCAACCAAATCAGTCGAGTGAGGTACGGTTTTTCATACTCTCAATGTCCTCTAGTTGTTTTGATAGTTGGTTTGGATCGATTTAAAGGCGCGAGTGTTCGATTGGAAACCTAGGTTTTGTTCAACTTTGGAAGCTTTTTTCGGCCATTTCCCAGCCAAATTGGTGGTCGGCCTAGTTGTATAAGTTGTTCCTCTAGTTGTCCTAATCACGTGGGTATAGGTATTGTTGGGTGATTTGAGAAATTTTTGTTGTTGAAAATTTTTCAAGCCACCCACTCGCTGCGGGAGCATGTGGCGGCTCGTGGGCCATTCTGCAGTGGCCCATTGTGTTCTGATTTGATCCCCATGTCGTCTTGAGCGCGACGGTATGCTCGAATTCAAATTTGGTTATCACATGACAATCGAACGAATTTACGCCTATTAGGCGATATCCGGGTTCGATATGTTGGGACCGTTGGATTGGCTCCAATTCCAAATATGTTGTTCTCTGTACCTCTAGGATCATGTAGGAACTCACAGATAGAAAATCGGAGTCCCGAATATTCCGAATGAATGATTCTATGGTTAGATAAATTCGTGACCGTCCGATCGTGCAATCGAGAGCGATCCAACCGCTATATCGAGACTAGACTTCTAGGATGTGTTCAGTAGACCTTGTTGGACCTCTAGAAACTTTCAGATTTGAAATCGGAGGCCATGGGCCCTGCGGTCCCCGTTGAAAAAAAATGAAAAGTTTGACTAAACCGTTGACCATGGGTCTTTTGAGATTGTTGTAGGGTACTTTTTCTTCTGGCAACTGTAAATGGGCTGGGTTGCCGAACTGATGAAATTTTCCCCTTTGTCTGAGGTCGAAAATTAAGCCCCAAAAATGCTTCGAAAGGGCAGCAAAGCCTTAGGAAGTATTTTGGTTACCTTCACCAGCCAAAACAGTGACAACTTACAGGTAATTGCATGCTTACAGATAAACTTTTGAGCTTGGCATAAGCAGCTTGTGGTATGGAAGCAAAATCAACATGAGTTTAGCACTAAGGGGAAATTTAGGCTTTCTTAGGGGGAAAAAGGGAAGTGTTAAGGTGAGAAAGGAGAGATTTGTAGGAGATTTGGCTAGGAAGAGAGAAATGAAGAACAATGCTTTTCCAGCAGCTTGACAGATACTCTGTCTACCAGAAGAGAAGAATGGAGAAGAGGGTGAACAGTGCACGAGATTGCTGGGTTTTTGCAAGTTAGAGAGAAAGCTTGCTCTCTGAATCTGGGTTCCATTTGTTAGGTAGGAGAGGCTTCATTTTATAGCCGCTGGAAACCATCACTTCCCAAGAAAGCTTCTACCCATTTTGGCCAAGCTTTTTCCATGATTTCTCATCTCCTTCCTTGACTTTTCCCATTTTGATGAAATCCCTTCTCCCTATTTGCACCAGATCAGAGTTTTTTTGAAGCTCAGGGCCCCCTTTTCCCACAGCTGTCTCAATGGAATTACATTCCCCCATCATCTCTTTTTTTTTTATTTCTTTTTTTTTTTTTTTTTTTTTTTTTTTTTCTGATGGGGAAAGGAGTTGGGATATATATGCTAGTTCGAAGGGTGCTCCTCTCTTTGGCATCTTACACGCTAATACCCCTTGGTTTCTCGAATGTTTTGGCTTTGAAACTTGCTCTCCCATGCGCTGGAACCTCCCAGCAGCTCTGTTCAATGAACCTGCAGACTTTCTCTACGTGGCTTCTATTTTTCTAGCAAAAGGTTGAGGCTTTTGTGGCTTATTTTGGAGTTTTGTATGGGCCAATGTGGTTCCTTAAGCAAGTGGGCTATTTTTGTTAAACATTGGGCTTTTTGGTTGAGTCAATAGGCTATTTGGGGCTATTTGGGCTATTTCTTTTCCCTCTTGTGCTCACCCACATGTTTGGGCCTAATAAATGGGCTTGAGTCCCGAGGCTCTCAAGCAACCCGAGACTTTCCATTTCTTAGCCCATTAATGGGTCTCATGTTGATTCATTACCGTCAATACCACAACCCACTCAGCAAGCCCCGGGCATTCGAGTGGCTTAGGCCCACTTAGGCTTGTAGCGTGGTTGGGTGTGTAATAATGATTTCCTGCTTGGCATGACATGTCGCTTGGCATGACATATCGCTTGGCATGCTTTTAATTATTATGCTTGACGGGATAATTAGCATGGATTTGCAAAGATAGTACATTTTATAATCTTAATCTCGATTCCTAGCATGACGGATTATTTATTTGGCACGGTGCGTGGAGTGTGACTCGTGCATGGCGGACTTTTGTGTGCTCCAAGTTGGGTTTTTTCTCAATAAGGTATTGCGCTGGGCTGAGAATTCATTTGGGTCAAGCCGTGGATTTTTTAGGCCTCAACAATTGTCGAATCCTTTGGAAAGTACTAGAATAGCCATAGGGCTTTTCTAAGGTGGGGGGGTCCACGTTACGTCCCGGGGACTAGGGTTTGATCTTAAATACGCAGTTGAGGCTGTATAGCGAGTTTTGGTAGTGTTTGGGTTTAGGGTTTAATGTGCATTACTCTTTGAACATTTGAAAGGTATGTTTATATTAATTTTGAGATTATAATATTGTTTAATTGTGGTTATTGGCTGTTATATCGATATAAATGAAGCTTTGAGGATAGTGTGAATCTGGAATTCAATTATGATCGTGGAAACCGAGTCGGTGGGTATTTAATTTTGGTTTAAGGCTATGAATGTGTGGGGTTTGGAGTGTATGCTTTTGAGAGTTGTTGTCTTTACTACAATATTTTGAGTTATGGAAGATATGATAATGGGATTTCCAGGGATTACTATTGTTAGTATTATTATTATTTATTACTATTATTATTGTAATTATGTTGTAAATGCATGAGTTGGTGGATGACCACCATACCTCTTAGTATTCCACCATTGGATTTTATGTAACCTATGCACTAAGTATTTGTAATTAGTGCTTGTAACCTATAGGTACATTGTAAATGATGGTATTCAATTTCCTATCATGTAAGCCTATAAATAGGTGGTTCTACCAAAGATTAATAAAGATGAGGATCGAGGAACTTCGCGCCCTGATCTTTTATATAATACAAATTCATCATAATAATTAAGATCATACATAAAATTAATAAACAAACAAATTTTAAAAAATGGCATTATATTCATGTGTAATAAGAATAGGATTTTTTTCTCTTAAACGAACATGATGAAGTCTGATGGCGAGTACAAAGAAACTCTATACCATTTGATGACTCTAGCTCATATAAGAATAATGAAATTTCAGAGAAAGAAAACATACCAAGAGCAATGTTGTGCTGATAATGTGTTATAAAACTAGAGGGAGAAAATGTAGAGAGAAGTGATATACTAAAGATGAAGTTTCACCATGTTTATTCTTCATATAACTAGATTAGGACCTAGAGTTCTTTTGATTGAATCAGAACCTGAAGTTCTTTGATTCCAATTAATTGAGGATGTGAAGTTCCGCGAATTTAATGAACACATAAGGACATGAAACTCCTTAATTTTGTATTAATCAAAATCAGAATTCTATGAGGCGTACATATGTCAATAACCCGAACCAGAAGTTTTGAGTGCATATACATCGATTTGGGTATGAAGTTCAAAGCACAACTATTAATTCAAATTATTTAGATCTACGTATTCGAACCTGCAGTTTCGAATATATGTTGATATGAACCTGAAGTTCATAGTTTTTCATGGATCACCTAAAGTTCATTACTTATTTGTGCCTATATGAACCTGAATTGGTTGGAAATCCAATTCTTAAACTTGTAGTTTTATCTACATATTGAATCCACATTAATATTGGATTATCTTGGAATTTCATAGTCTTTAATTTCTTTATTTTATTCCTCGTTTATACCACTTTACTCATTTTATTTTATTTATGTTGGGTTATTAGTTAATTTCATTTTACAATGGCAATGTCTTGTATTACCGCCCCCAATATTGACAGCCAGAGACGTTTATTGGAGAAACTTCCTACTTTCTTTTGTGGGTAGGAAGTTTATGATGTTATGAACCAGAAGTTCATGAGGCCCCAATATTATACAACTATTACAGTAGTTGAAGATTATGATGTGATGAACCAGAAATTCATTTATCGGATAACTTTTATGTTGTGGCATGACTGTCTTAGCAATCCATGTTCCTCAATGATACATAAGATTTTTATAAATTTGTAAGGACATCGTTTAAAGACTCAAAATATTGTCTTGTCCAACAAATATCATTACAAAGAATGCTCACAAATAAAAGCTGTCATACGATCATCTCAGTCAAAAATTGACTTTGAGCCCTAATTCAAGGGGATATTTGTGAGCCTATACAACATTTAATTATGAATCACTTCATTAGTTTTACTAAATGTGCCTACTAAAATGGTTACATATTTGATAATGACTGTGAGTTTATTTTCCTAAATTTTGAGACAATTTTCCCGCCGTTATGAGGAGAAATGACAGTTCCTGAAAAACGTCGTGAAATAGTGTTGAATCGGTCCGCTTTTGTCTCATCAAGATAATCAAGATAATGCATATATAAAGTTATGAATATGAAAGCATGGATTGATATTCATGTATCACAATTCATTAACATGACAATAAGTGACTATGAGCATGACAAAAATATAGGTTTTAAAAAATTAACTCCCTAGAAGTGGAGATTATTTGAAAAATCAAGCCCTATAAAAAATAACGCTCTATATGAGGTTATGATCCATATATTCTAATTAATTCATCGTAAAAGAGATGTTTGTCCCATAAGTGACAACATCAGCCCCTGAAGAGGCATTGGTACCCCAAAGCAATGAGATGCTTATAGATTATGCATGCGCATGCACATGCACATGAGAATTGTGGGATCATGAATTGATGATACATTTGGTTTATTAGTAGCTACTACAATCATCAAGGGCTATGATTATATTAAATCGCCTTATGAATGTCAACAAGTTAAGTGATTGGCCAAAATGGAAATAGGCAATTCCATTTATCACTAAATATGAAGTCTGAGATATTGAACCTATTGCCCAAACACCAAATTACAAATGTTAAGTATGAAGGTTACGAATTGGTGTTAGTGAAGTGAAATAAGATCACTAATATGACATAAGGTTTCATGGGAGAGACATGGTTTTAGTCTCCCATCGTAGATGCATCCACATTTCTATTAGTGCAGTTGCTATTTTAACGCGAAACTTATAGCATGTGTTAAATGCATATTTATTAAGACTGTATGGTGTATGGAGATCCTCAAAGCTCATGATATATTTGAGATATATCGGATGAAGCGACCCCTTGAAGGATATAAAGTACCACAATATTCTTAATTAAGAGTTAACACTAAGAGTTTGAGTATTTTGAATTCAAATTTGATATTGTTGTAACATATTCTAACTATTAAATTAGTTGTTGAGGTTCCTAAAGATTTCAATCATTTGAAAAGTGAAAAGCACGTCAAATAGTGTGATAGACGATCATGTATGAAGACAATGTTGCTTGTATTACTCAAATCAGAGAAGGGGAGATATTAATCAGGGGGAGATATCAATTAAGGGGAGCATCCCAATTCTACTACATACAAGACATATGCGCGTTGTACTCTTTTTCCCTTTGACTAGGTTTTTGTCCCACTGGGTTTATCCTAGCAAGGTTTTAACGAGGCAACATAAGCGCATCCAACACTATATCAATGATCCAGAAAAAAGTTTCATTCTTTTTCCCTTCGCTTCGGTTTTGTCCCACTGAGTTTTCCAAGTAAGGTTTTTAATGAGGGAACTATGTTATTGTATGGTGGACATCCAAGGGGAAGTGTTGTAAATGCATGAGTTGGTGGATGACCACCATACCTCTTAGTATTCCACCATTGGATTTTATGTAACCTCTGCCCTAAGTATTTGTAATTAGTGCTTGTAACCTATAGGTATATTGTAAATGATGGTATTCAATTTCCTATCTTGTAAGCCTATAAATAGGTGGTTCTACCAAAGATTAATAAAAGAATAAACATGGTGAAACTTCATCTTTAGCATATCACTTCTCTCTACATTTTCTCCCTCTATTTTTATAACAAATTACTATTATTATATATATGGGTTTGGGGTACCTCTGAATATTTGGAAATTGGATTTTGAGAATATTATCTTTTATTATATATAGTTGTTTATGAAAGTAGATTTTGGATCTTGGCAATGACACGTCATCTCATATACCCTCCCTTTGGATATTGATGGATAATGGATACTTGGAAACTGTGGTTATAGTTTGAATATGTCAGAATCTGGGCACCCTTGACGGGGTGTTACTATAGACCTTTAGCGGGTAGTCTGCGCGAGTAGGAGTTGTCACAGATGCACGAGTATTGAGGATTTTGCTGTGCGTGCTAGTGAGCCCAGTTCCCCGGTTGGACGGCTTGTCCCTGGCCACATGGTTGTTGAGGATTCCTCCGTGTGGTTCAGCCAAACAATCCCCATGTTGGATTGTTTTCCCCGATACATGATGTGCACTGTCATATGTACCTCTCTTTGGATACTGATACTTGGAAACAGTGGATATGGATACTTGGATATGATCGGAACCCGAGCACCTTTGAAGGGGTGTTTTGTAGACCCTTAACAGGGTAGGCGCCCCAGTATTGAGGATTCTGCTGTGTGTGCTGGTGAGCCTAGTCCTCCTGTTGGACGGCTCGTTCCCTAGCCACATGGTCAATTGAGGATTCTTCCATGTGGTTTAGTCAAATAATCTCCGTGTTGGATTGTTTTCCCCTGGTACATGAGGATGGTGTAAGATGTGTATATATTCATATATATATATATGTATGTATTTAATATGTACATATATATATATATATGTATATGTGGATTCGTTTTTGGGTTGAGATTCTTGAACTTGTGCTTCGTGAGTACTTTGCACAAGTATGAACGTTTGATTTATAGTTTGGAAAGTGAGAACTGTTATGAGTTTTGAGCTCTTTTACGTTGAAAACTATGATCGGTATTATTTTGTGTCATAGTGTAACTGGCTGAATTTGTCTTTAATTTAAAGTTATGAAAACCAAAAGCTAGTAATTATACAAACAAGTGGATATGACAATTATAGCTCCATCTGGAAAGTGTTGTCTGGCAACATACGCCTTGGATAAGGTATGGTTGAGGAAAAGAACTGATAAAAAGGAAGGAACTTCTAAAGTGTTCAGTGTGTGCCTTGTCGAATTTGAAGTTGTAAATGAATATAAATTTAATCATTGGTATTAGTTTAAATAATCGTATATTATTTGAATCGTGGTTGTTGATATAAGAACTACGTGTGGCTTGATCCCTTACTAATGGGTACGTAGGTAGCTTAGGGTTTAACCTAGGTGCAGCCGCAAAATAAACTGTTTGAGCTGTACTTGTATTGTTCTAAGTGTGGAAATGAATTTTGAAAGGAGAAATGTCTTTTTTGATTGCTGTTACGATAATTGGTACGAGTGTATGAATTTACAAAGGAGTTCAAAAGCAAGAACGTTTTAGAAAATGTTTGGTTATGAGGCCGGAGGCCTGTTTGTTTGTTGTGTGTGACGTACTTTATGCATGCTAAGTTTGGTGATTTTAAACTGTGTTTTTGACAGGTTGAAAATTTTGGTAAAGTATGTTTTTCAGGGTAAACTCTGCTGAAATTTCGGTAGAAGTCTTGGCCCTTTTTTCCTTTGTTTTAAGGGAAAAGGAGGTTTGTATTTAGTAAGTGGGCCCAATATCGGTTGAATGTTTGAAAAACTACAGGATCCGTCACGGATTCCAAGAAATTCGGGGTGGGTTCTGTCATTAATACACTTGTTTTTTTACAAAATTTTCAATTATACACACAAAATTAAGGTATTATGCACATATTTTTTTGCATATTATTGAATAAAAATAATATATATTAAAAATAAAAAATAAAATATTATATAGTGGCTGAACTTATCAGTTGTAATTCGCCAAAATATTTCCGAATGAAACACGTACGTATTTTATTCATATTTTTCCCATTCCGTATTTTACTAACTAAAAGAATGTGAGAGACTAAGATTATTTCTTACTCGTTGTAACAAAAATGCAAGATCGTGATTTTGCAAACTCTTTGCCAAAATGAACAAAAATTTCAAATAAGGATTTATAGGTAGTAGTAAGCGAGGTGGTAGTATTCTTCATGTAAAATGTTGTTTAAAATGTAAAGCAATTACCAAGAACACTCCAAGTTAGCATGCAATTCTCTACAACAAATAATATGTGCAGTGCCAATGGGTTCCCACCATAGTGATGGTGGATTCCCCCTCCCCTCCATGGCACCCAAGATCAAACTCAAGTGATTTTCTCCTCCTCCAATGTACAACAAAAAAAAAAAAAAAAAAAAAAAAAAAAAAAAAAAAATTGAAATTTTCTATATATACTAGAATTAATAGTTTAGCACTCGAAGAGAGACGATGTAGACCAAAGGCAAACAAAAAACAAAAAAAAAAAAACTTTTTCAAGTTGATTTACTATGAAATATCTCTCTTCAATATCTACTATGGAGATGTTGAAGCTATCAAATTAATATCTATAAATTAAAAGCAAATGCAACTACAAGGGTCAATTTTTTTTAAAAATAAATATTATAGCCGTGCGGCTATACTCCATACAATATACTTCGAGTCTGGCCGTGCGGCTATACTACTTTTTTTATTATTAAAAATAGTATAGCCGCCTGGCTATACCATTTTGACACGTGGCAAAATAGGCATAGGCTCCAGGCGGGTTCTGATACTCAGATTTTTTTATGATAAAATTAGTATAGCCGTATTGCTATACTGGTATAACCGCACATCTATACTGTTTTGACACGTGGTGAAGCGGGTGCTACCGCCAGCCCCTTTTTAAACTTTTTTTTAATAGATAGTATAGCCGGTTGGCTATACGAATTTTTTTTTAATTTATAAAAAAAGGTATAGCCGCGCGGCTAAACGATGAGTTTTCATTAAAAAATCGTATAGTCGAGTGGCTATACTAGGGAAATACATATATATATTTTTTTAACTTTTCCATAGCTATTGCCTGTATGAAGAATTTTGCATTTTCATGTTTAATACTCATATTGTAAGCGTACGTACGTATTTTTTTATATGTTTAATACACTTATTTTTTACAAAATTTTCAATTAGACACACAAAATTCAAGTATTATACACAACATTTGTGCATATTTTTGAATAAAAATAATATATATTAAATAAATCAAATTAAAATATTATATAGTGGCCGAACTTATCGGTTGTAATTCGCCAAAATATTTCCGGATAAAACACGTACGTATTTTATTCATATTTTTCCCGTTCCATATTTTACTAATTGAAAGAATGTGAGAGACTAAGATTAATTTTTACTTGTTGTAACAAAAATGCAAGATGGTGGTTTTTGGAAACTCTTTGCCGACCAGAACAATAATTTCAAACAAAGATTTATGGGAATAGTAGTAAGTGAGGTGGTAGTATTATTTATGTAAAATGTTATGTAAAATGTTGTTTGAAATGTGAAGCAATTACCAAGAACATTCCAACTCAACATGCAATTCTTTACAACAAATAATGTGTGCAGTAACAGAATTTAGTAGCACTCAAGAGAACGAGGTATACCAAAGGCAAATATTCCCCCAAAAAAAGAAGAAATTGATTTACTGTGAAATTTCTCTCTCTTCAATATTTGCTTTGGAGATGTCGAAACTATCAAATTGATATTTATAAATTATAAACTAATGCAACTAGAAGGGTCATCTTTTATTATAATTTATTAATAAATAGTATAGCCGTACGGCTATACGAGGGATATTTTTTATATAAAAAATAGAGTATAGCTGCGCTGCGGTACTGGGGTCTTTTTTATATATATAATATTCTTTATAAATAGTATAGCTGAGTGGCTATACTCTTTTGTTCTCAAATGCAAAGTCGCTGAATTACAGCGAAGAAATGAGAAGAAGAAATTTGGGTTTAATATGCACAGTTGCTCAAGTTTTCCATAATTGTTAGGAAGGGATTAATATCCTTTTTTATTTTGAATATTGATTAATTAATTTTTGTTAATTTTGATTTTTAATTTTTTATTATTATTTTGGCCCAATTAGAGCCACGTGTCCTTTTTTTTTTTTTTTTTTTTTTTTTTTTTTTTTTTTTTTTTGGGGAGGGGTTTGGGCAGGAATACAATAAATGGTCGAAAATGCCCCTTAGTTGACATCGAAAGCATCGAACTCGTGGGACCCACATATAACACGCAAGCAATTAACGGTAATATTGATAGTGAAGTTAATGGTGGAACCCAATTGAAACAAATTAGAAAGATGATAGTGAAGTTAATGGTGGAACCCAATTGAAACAAATTAGAAAGATAAGGGTACGAAATCATTAAAATTGAGAGTACAGAGACTAACATGCCTTATCGGTACTAAACTGAAATTAACCCTGAAGTATTGGACTCGGAAAAAGCCGCCAGCTATACTCTACGGTCTACGGAATCCACACCCACACCACACATAAACAAACCGTGAAACAGTGAAGCACTAAAAATTTCGCTTTGCTCAACTCAGTCAACAAAACTAGAGCGATAGCAAAACCAAAGAAAAATGGGCTCTGCTTCTCTGATCAATCCGTTGACATCCTCGCTCTGCAGCCCAAAATCAGAGCTCACAGCTCCCAAACAGCTATGGGTGGTGGGGGTGGGCCCCGCCACCACCACGTCTTTGAGCGTGAGGTCCAACAACAAGAGCAACAGCAAGAGCATGCGCCAGATAGGGAAGCCTTCTTCAGTTTCCTCTGTGGTGTGCAAGGCTGTTTCTGTGACGCCACAGACCGCCGTTGAGGGTCTCAACATTGCTGAAGATGTCACTCAGGTAAATACCATTTTGACTTTGTCTCTGAGAAATACGAATTGGGTTGGGTTTCTTCGTTTGATTTGAAGATGAATATGGTTCTAGATCGACAAGTTTGATTAATTTAAGCTGCTTAGGTACATGGACATTGGTAGATTCGTTTAATTTATATTAATGTTGTTGGTCGATTGTTATGGAGTTGTGATTGATTCTTCTTTTAATTGTATGGAAATTTATTTTCAACGTGTACTGAAGATGCAATTTTAAGTCTTTTTTTTATATAAAATTTCCTTTTTAAATGATCCAGATTATGAACTTTTTTATTTTTTTTGGTTGAAACTATATATAGCTAGACTAAATTATACAACATTAGTAGCTCAGAATAAGGAAGCTAGGAGTGTCCACTTTATTTAAACTGGTTTTATTATGTTTTTTTGTGGTGCTCTGTTTGATGCTTGTGTGGTCAACTGTTACTGTTGAATATGCTTGGGGTTAGATTTATTGGTGGAGAAAATACAAGAGAACGATGTATTTGATGACTTCAAGTCACTCTTATGGTGAATTATATATTTACCATTTAACAAGAAAACTTGACCTTTTCTAAGACAATTTGAGAGGAAGAGATAAGTAGTCTTCGCACTTTTGTTTGTTTTGGTTTTTTTTTCCGTGTACTTGATATTGAGAATTCTAGTGCTCTCAGTTTGATACAGATGGCCAACAATTGTATCTGTCCTATTTTGTTTTTGTTTTTTTAATTCTTTTGACGCACCGGTTAGGCGGCACAATTTTGTAAACTTTAAACAAATTTATAAAGATATATGAAGCAGGTTATCTTAAGTGAATCTAAGTTATTGGTAATTGTCTATATCAAGATCTTTCTGGGAGACTGGGACTTGTGTGATCACACAATATAAAAAGAAGGATGAATTCTACATAACTTTGAATCAGTTTTGCACTATTTTATGTAGGTATCTATATTTCCTGATAACTATATAAAATTATCTTTAAAGCACCAAAGGGGTGCTACCCATTTCCATTACTTTAATTTCAATGCCATTAGGTGTTACTTGGTCAGCAAATAAATAGTTTTCTCATACTATAAATGGACACTATTGAGTTGTTTATTTAATCAGAAAATTCTTAAAATTATGACATTGAGAAATTAAATTAATAGGAGATAAAAAATATTTGTTTCTACCTCGAGGATGTAAGTTTAAGAATTATAGTCTAAAATTTGAAAAGTGAGCAGTTATTGTCGTTAGGCTACGTTTGTGTTTTTCTTTTGGTGATTGGGGGCAAAAGGCCTACACAAAAACGACAAAACAGCTAAACAAGATCTAGCACTCCAAACATATCATCCCGTATGAGATGCACCCAACAATCAGGATCAAAAGTGAAAACTGAGAAGCATAAGTAAAGAAAGTCTGAACCTAGCCATCAGCCTCATTCCTTTCATGATAAACATGATTGAGACGGCAAACTTTGTGTTTTTATTGAATAAAGGATGGCTGTATTTGACCCCAACTTGTCCATAAGTTAACTGAGCTTAATATCTACACCCAACTCTCTTCAAAGAAAAATCTAATTATTTGTAAGTGTAAACCACATTCCAAAATTACACTCACTAGAACCCAAATTGAGTTACATATTGAATATTGTAAGTAAACTCAAACTTTATCCACACTCACACCCACCTAATGTAAAAAACTGAACATAAGACTACTAAATCACTGGAAGCATCCATGAAGTTCTCCACTGAAATTGAAGCATCCACTCTATTGGGCTTTTCAATCTTTTATTTATTTATTGGGGTTAATATTTGAAAAGAGAAGATCATATGGACCGAATTTGAGTGTTGTTAGGTTTAGGGCTTCAAAAGTTGTTTAATTTTAGCAATGATTTTGAGTATGTTTAAGGTATCTGTAAGGAAGAAGATGAGTGATGGTGGATTATAGACGAAAGTATGAGTGGGTACACTCATGAAGCCGGATGTGATTTATTGTTTGTATTCTAATTCAATTTGTCCTTTTCTTCACTTTATTCAAGAGTAAAATTGGAAGTACAATATTCTTTAGACACTTAAGTTAACTTAAGTGGTTTATTGTTGTTGTTATCCGGAAGTTCTGGAATAATTGAAAATCAGAGTATTGTAGTGTAGCTGCGTGGAAATTTATGATTATTTCTCTTTATAATCAAATGCTACATTGTATAACTTTCATTAAGATTGACTTATATAGCAAAATTGGAGTTCATTGAACTGTAGATGCTGGGAAAATTAAACTGTATTTATCTACGTGATTATGTCGTTTTGAATTACTTTGTTGCGGGAGTAGAATAACTTTAATCATTTTATGGGATGCTTCAAGTTGCTTTTTGTACTGAAAGTCTATGTTTTCAAAAGCAGATTTTAATATTTATAGTATACTAAAGAAATTATATTCTCACCTTTATGGGGCCTATTCCAAATCTACCCTACAAATTAATTTGAATTTTTTTAGTTTTTATGTTGTACAAAACCACAAATCTGATTTTTCTGTATTTTCTATCAGGATTCAAAATAAAGCCTGCCATTTTTTTTTGTGCCTGATTTCGTATAAAAAAAAGTAGCTAAGACTGAAGAAAATCTTTGACGCTGTGTTGAGTACTTAAAATATAGTCAAATTTGGTTGAGTTGAAATGTTGTTCTAAGTAATGGTGCTATCCCCTCTGTTACTTAGTGATGTAGTATTAAACTTGCCATTTTCTGTTCCGTAGTACTAGTAACTAGAAACCATGTGACCGAGACATTTGCGACTTTTTTTTCTTTGATAAACTTGAAGTGCATAGGTTTCTTGTTAATTCATATGTTACACTGGCAACTTTGGTGATGCAGCTTATTGGAAAAACACCGATGGTGTACCTGAATAACATCGTAAAGGGGTCTGTTGCAAACATTGCTGCAAAGCTTGAGATTATGGAGCCATGTTGCAGTGTCAAGGACAGGTGAGGAGGCAATGACTACAATTCTGTGTATTATTTGTATTGTTTTACATGGTTTAGAAACATTAAGATCGGACTGAAGTGAGAGGAAAAAAAAACCCTAGCCTATACAATAAGAATAGAATAGGAATTAAATGAATTTAGGTATTCTGTTTCGAGATGCTGTCTAACAAGGATGATTCAATATACTTGCCTGCCATAGATAACTGTACGTTAATATGTTTATCAGCTCAAAAAGTAACTACGGACCCCAAATCTTGTATTTTAGGTTTAGGATAATGATGTTTGTATGAGGATTATATAATTGCAAATGTCTCGTTATATTATGGTATTATCTCTATTTGTTTTCTCAGTACTGTAGACATAGAATGTCAATAATAAATGTTTAATATCACTGTTAATGTTTCTGGTATTCATCTTCAGGATAGGGTACAGTATGATAATCGATGCTGAGCAAAGAGGACTTATAAAGCCTGGACAGGTAACTGATTGTGGATATTACTCAACATACTGTATTATTAGCATGAATGCCTGGTCAAATGTGATGCCTAAAGCCAAGGGTGGAGCCCAAATATTGCTTGACATGGGGCAGCTCAGACAATATAGAAGGAAAGCTTGAAACTCATAATATATATAGAGGCGTGCGACTGTGTATATGGGGTCTAAAATTGAAAGGGGATAGGCTAGAATATGGAAAATAAAATGGAAATCAATTGGATTAGGGAATGCTGCTGGAATAGTGATTCTTTAAGGGTATATAAGTTAGAATATCTTTCAAACATCACTTATTGTTCTTCCACACACACAATCAAAAGAAAAAAGAAAAAAGAGCAGGGGCATCTGCCCCTTCTGGACCCCCTGTGCCTCTTGCCCTTGAAGTTATGACTCTCCGACCAGGCATTAGATTTTTTTGGATCAGATGCCAATTCAAACTAGGGTTCCTGTTGCGGAGGAGTAATTCTTAGAGATCCCTATATCTTACTTCAAAATTGTGACGATGGCTGCCATTTGGTTTGGTAAAAACCAAACAGACCGATAATCAACTGAATTTATTTTTGGTATGGTAACCGATTTTCACAATCTGAAAATTGAAAAACCCAAAACCATAAAATATCGAAATAGTTGGTTTGATTTTGGTAAATACTGAAAATGACCAAAATCGACCCACTACTGATTTATTTTTTTGAATTGGTTATTACCAAAATATATCAAAGAACTTGTGGAAATGTTTAGGTCACTAATAGTAAGCTTACAATTTTAGTTAATGTGTACGTGTGTGTACATGTATATCAGCAGGTTTTATATTAGATGAAAAACTACTGATACCGAAAACTACCAAAACTGCACATTACCAAAGTTTTTGGTTTTTGGTTTTGGTAAAAGACCCTTTACCAATTCTAACTGACCAAATGGCTTGTGATACTGGATGTCCCAGCCGCATGTATTGTGCTATATTTACCACCTGCAATCGGATGTCTTTTAGAATTGGCTACGTGTTGCATTGTCATGCCTCTCTGGGTTTGTGTTGAACTCATAACAAATTGTGGATATTATGCAGCAATGGCCTTTCCCATAATTTGGTCTTGGCTGTTTAAATCTTGAACCTTACACTTGTTTTAATTATTAATTCGCATTATGACTGTCTCTCGTGTTGTCATTTGGAAACAAGGTGGATGATTCACATGTCTGGATTATTTGTGGTTCTGGTTCATGTAAAACCAGCCATGCCTAAGAAGCTTCATTTTGTTTCTTGTTTTAGCTTTCTGTACACATTGACTCAGTTTCTTTCTCATTTATTTTTAGAGTGTTCTGGTGGAACCCACTAGTGGAAACACAGGCATTGGGCTTGCATTTATTGCTGCCACTAAAGGATATAAACTCATCTTGACAATGCCAGCTTCAATGAGTTTGGAGAGAAGGGTTCTTCTAAAGGCATTTGGAGCTGAGCTTGTTTTGACTGATTCAGCAAAGGGAATGAAGGGAGCAGTTCAGAAAGCTGAAGAAATATTCAAAAGCACACCCAATGCATACATGCTTCAACAGTTTGACAATCCTGCTAATCCTAAGGTATCTTGGCTTCCTATTCTCACTTTGTTGAACAATTGGCTCCTTTAGCAGCTAGGCTCTTCAGCCACATGTTACATTATTTTGAGGCTAATTGCTTAGTGCTCCCAAAAACTACAGTATTACATTGCCCCTGGTAAGTCAAAGTAACCCACGTTGCCCCCTGGTAAGTTAAAGAAACCCACCTTGCCCCCTTGATCGATTTTTGTGTCTCACCTTGTTCCTTATCAAGTCCGTCAAAAAATTAGTTAAAAATGCTAACGTGGCATGAGTGGGACCCACAACTTTGCTGAAATGTATGCCACGTAAATGCCATGTGTGTATGAATTGAACTATTAAAAATAATATTTTAAAATAAATCAATCCACTGCAATGTAAATTGAGCGTGTGTATTGGTAGTCTAAATCGAGCAACAAAATCTAGGTCACACCCACATTGGGGTGGTGGTGGGAATCGGGTTGAGAGGGGATTTCACAATGTGGGGAGGAAGGGAGGAGAGTGGGGTGTCGGGGGTACAGCGGGGTAGGTGGGTAATGGGGAGGGGAAGAGGGGGATTGGGGATTTTTTAAAATATTTTAAAACATTAATTTTAGTAATCAATTTTTTTAAAAGAAAATATTCTATTATTTAATTGCACACTTGACACTTATGTGGAATACATTTCAGCAAAACAGTGGGTACTGTTTCTGTCATGTTGATGTTTTGAACAGATTTTTTGACGGACCTGATGATGCAGAACAAAGTGAGATGCAAAACATCTGTCAAGGGTAGAAGGTGGATCACTTTGACTTCCAGGAGGCAATGCATGATTTGACCATACTTTGAGGGGGCACTAGAGCAATTAAGCCTTTAATTAACTACCATGTTTCAATGTTTTTTTTTCCCTTTTTTTAATTGTCATATGCCGGCCCAAAACACTAGAAGTCATGTCAGCCATGTTTTCTTGGGAGGGGTTTAGAGTGTCCACAGTGATGGTGGAAATGGTGCTTATATCTGGTGCAAAGAAATATTTCTACTGTGCCGAGCTTCACATATGTATACTGAAAAGCCCACAGCCCAAAGTAGTCATCGATCAATATATTCTAGAGTAGTACATTGCTTCTCAAAAACAAAAAGAACCATATGTGCATGAGCTTGACCTTGGAAAGCAAATGAAGTTAACGAATTAGATACGAGTCAACTCAAATCCAAGAGATATTTTTACCTTGGCTGATTATTTTTCTTCTTCAGTCGGTTTTGATCATGTGCTTCAAAGCTTGCTGTAAATGATTAGTTTGGTTTTACATGGAGTCTATAAAGCATTTGAGTTTGACCTTCATCACCTTACCATAAGGATACCAAATTGTCATAGGGATCCTCTTTGTAGTTATAGCGTAATACCATTATGGCTTCCAATACGGTTAGATGTGTATAAATTCATTATATGTTCTGTATGCAGATACACTATGAGACAACTGGTCCAGAGATCTGGGAAGATACAAGAGGCAAAGTGGATATATTTATTGGAGGAATTGGAACTGGTGGAACCATTTCTGGGGCAGGACGATTCCTTAAAGAGAAAAATCCTAAAATAAAGGTATGCTGTTTTTCTGATTCATAATTTCCAAACTGTATATGCGAAAGTGCTGACCAGCCTGAATCTGATAGCCTTGCCTTGACTGTGTCAATTAGAGGGCAAATTTAATTTGACGTAGATCCTGGTATATCTGTGTACTGGGTGGAGGGTGAATTATTTTCAAAGAGAATTTCTCTTCTTTTGTGTTTTATTTATTTATTTATAATTTTCCTCCCTGCCTTTCTTTTGTTATCCTTTCTCTTCTTGTTTTGGTTCCCATTTGAGTGACGTCATCTGATCATTAAAGTAACAGATTATTGGTGTAGAACCCTCAGAAAGCAACATCCTTTCAGGTGGAAAGCCCGGTAAGATAGAGGACCAGCCTTCTAATGAGTTTAGTGTGCAGTGTTTTTAAAAAATTTCTCATTTATTACTTATTTTCATGTTCATTTACTTTTCATTTTTTAAAATACAGGTCCCCACAAGATTCAAGGGATTGGAGCTGGATTTATACCTAGAAATTTGCACCAGGATGTTGTCGATGAAGATATATAGAGTTTAATCTTTTAATCCAATTTAATTATTTCAATCTATTAATTTTTTTTTTTTTTTTTTTTTTTTTTTTTTTTTTTTTTTTTTGGGTCTGTTTCTCTCTCTGTATACTTGAAAAAGTTTTAAAATGTTATTGTATCAAAGCTTACTTTCTAAGTTAATAAGATAGAATTGTGCTTTTCTGCAGTATAAATCATGGTTCCTTTCTTCCAAAAAAAATAAAGAAATAAAAATATCAGGGTTCCTTTCTAATTTATCCTGTCAAATGTTAATTTTCTAGTCATTCATCTATGTATCGTTAATCACATAAGGTCCTTGTGAAGTTGGTTTTTAGTTTAGTTCTCACAGATTGTGATTTTGGCAGATCTCAAGTGATGAAGCTGTTGAAACTGCGAAGCAATTAGCACTCCAGGAAGGCTTGTTGGTATGCGCTTTTAGTCCTTGTTTTAGGGATTAATCACTTAACATGGGAGATAATAAGCGATGAACTATGATTGACATACCTATGTTTTGGCTAGTCATTGTCAGTTTACCTCTGATGAAAGAGAATAATCATAAGTGTTCAAGAGTGGTTCGATATTCAAAATATCTCTTTGTTTGGAAAGGAAGAATTCAGTTTTCTCATGGAGTCTTTGGTGATGACGATCAAGACTCGAGGACGAGTCTTTTCCAACCAGGGGAGTTTGATGCAGGAGCATCTACAAGGCTCTCTAAAAGTACTTGGGTCCGTTAGTCAATTGGGCTAGGGTTCTAGTTTCTTTAACAGCAGCATTAGATACCCATCCTTTAATGAAAGGGTTCCCAAAAGCAAATTAAATAAAACAGTGCACTTCATTCAAAGGAGGCCATCTCTGTATATTTCATTATAAGGAGGCCAGCCCCTATTGTTTATCTATCCAAAAACTTTCAAAAGAAAAAGTTCGGGTGCACATCTTCTTCTTCTTCACGTCTATAACAGCAAAAGTGCTGACTCACACAACCTAGAAACTGACTTGTGCGTGATTTTTTCATTCCAACCAATATGATTTCAACAATATTTTGCTGATATTTCGATACGGGATGAAGAAATAATCTTCCCCCCCTCTTCCATATCGATCCCCTTTTTTGACATTTTGACCAATAATATCAGAAATTTACGGTTGCTGCATATGGAGTAATGTTCTCTTGCCATACTGGTGTATCCAGACTATGAATCTAGACCACATTCCAGACTATATTTATGTATATGTTTTTATATTAAATTCTTTAGTTTAGTGGTTTAATTTTTAACTTCGTATCATATCAGGTTGGTATTTCTTCTGGGGCTGCTGCTGCTGCTGCTCTCAAGGTTGGTAAGAGACCTGAAAATGCAGGGAAGCTTATCACGGTATATCATCTCTCTATTTTTCTGTGTAAATTTTTTTTTTTGTATGAAATTGATGGAACTTACGCATTGTGAGTTGAGCTGCAGCATTAATTGGTATGCCCTGAGAGAAAGTGGGAATGGGGAGTAGAAAACATAGAAGATGTAGGCTTTAAAATTTAATGGATGATCAGAGGAAGAGGTCCAAAAATTGTAAAAATCCTTGTAAATGGGCTTTTTGGTTTAAGGGTTGGGACTAAGAAAATGCAGACGTTTGTGCTAGCATTGTTACTTGTGAGAACTTGATTTGACTGGGAGAAAAAGAATGAAAGAAGAGACGGCATCGTTGGATACTTATTTCCTAAATCTTGGGGTGGGACTAAGAAAATCTAAACACCTTTGTGTTTAGAATCTTTTCATGTGAGATGGCTTGATTTGACTGGGGAATAAAAGAGATGGTTTCACTGGATGCATATTTCCTACACTTGTTGCTGGGTCTGATGTCCATCTTAACTTTCCATGTACAAGAGTCTCTGGGATTGATCTTCATTCTTAACTAGGGCATTCCCAACGGATTTAATTTGATTATGCACATTCAGATATTACTTTTACAAGTCTGGTAAAAGGAATAAAAGTCACTCCATAATTTTGCATATTGAGTAGTGCTCTATGGACTTGCAAGATAAAATCCGGACCATTGAATTGAGGCATCCTAGTCATGTTCTGAATTTTCACACAATCACCATTTTCTTGGGCTGTTTTCTGTATGATCTCTGTAGAGCATGCGCTTTATATAATTACCTCAAAACTCTATTCCTTTCAATTCTTCTTGAATCAATTCATTTCAGAATTTGATTGCTTACAGGTAGTGTTTCCAAGTTTCGGTGAACGATATCTCTCCACCATACTTTTCCAGTCAATCAGAGAAGAATGTGAGAAAATGCAACCCGAACCATGAAGTTCCTTTGTTCGAGCAAAATTTATTGACAGTTATGCAAATTTTTTATTCTGAAACTCTCATTCATAATATCCCGTTCACACATGAATTCTTTCTCTAGAATTTCTTCTGTATTACTAAGAGAGGATCACGGTATAAAATTCTCCACCAGTGGCTGCTGTTGGATTTTTTATTATTTAATAATATTTAATTTCTATAGTGAATGAAAAATAAGTTTCTCCAACTGTTCGGTTTCCTTAGATTGTGTCCGTTGCTGTTCAACATGCACAAGGATGCAAAGGTTGTATCTCTTGAACTTACACTAATTCATAGATACGTTGTTTTATCAGGGGTGCAATGAGTTTTATATAAATCAAGCACCCTTCATCAACTTGAGATATCCTCAGGCTGGAGAGAGTTCTTTCCGTGAAAAATAGAGTATCCCCTAGTACTCTATTTTATGTTTGTTAAATTCTTTTGAGTTTTGTTGAGAGTACAAATATATAATTAGTTTGCAAGAGTCTTAAATTGAAGTGCTTCAATTTAGAATTATTGATTGTTGAATCCTGGGAGGTGGGCGCCAATAAAAACTGCAAGGGTTGGGGTGAAATATGTTTTTAGGACATTGCAATTCTTGGAGGCCTCAATTGCCGAAGTTGTTAGTGTTTCTATTTGTGTTTGTTGATTACATTAATTTCATGTAAATTTGTTATTGTATTTGATTATTACAATTTTATTGAGAATTATTAATCTAAATTCATATTTTCTATTGTTTCGCCTACTGCTGCTCTTTGACAGAAATTTTTTAAGAGAATTACCATGTGAGTGGATTTTCTGGTGTTTGTTATTTTTGTCCCAAAAGCCAGTTTAGCTACTGCTTCAACAGTCTTGGTTCTTGTTAAGTTGCAATGAATTGGGGTACCTGTGGTGGTTGCAATATCCATATATATAGGCAGGGGCAGGGAATGGTAAAATATTCAAAATATTAAAAAATGCCCTTAGTTAAAGATAATATTAAGAACAAAAATACTAAGTACACCAAATTTGAGTCCCAATGATGTGGCATGTGCCATATCATATATATTTACTTGATAAATTCCAATTTGGATTATTATTCTATTTATTTATTTATTTCATGCAGAAAATGAAAAAACTTAAAACTTAATTTATAAAACCCTGTAGTTTTTCTTCCTAAAAAAAAACCCACTGCTAGCCCTAAACCATCAATATGACATCATATCCTTCCCACCATGTTTGCTGCTCTTTCTTCTCCTGCTCCCCTCGTGTTTTTAATTTAATTTAATTTTTTCTTCATCTAAGTTCTTCTTCTTCTGGGTTTTCTACGATTGTGCTACTTTCTAAGAGAAAATAAAAATAGAAAAATATGAGGGAAAAAGGAGAAACATGACGGGAAGGATATATGACAGCAAATTCATGGAGTCACAACTGAATCGAATTTCCGTTTTAAAAGTCTCAAATTCATATCCTTATTCCCAAGATGATGATGACGATGATAAAAGTCTGAAATTTTGATCCTTGTTTCCAAGATGATGATAATGATCAGAGCCAAACAATGGTACAACGACAAGCTAATTGTTTAGGGTTGCAGTGATTTTTAGGGATTTATGTAGAAATGTCACATGAACTTATACCTCAGTTTCAATTTTTCACCTTAAAGAAAAATTTAAGAGAAATGTCACCTAAATTTATCAAAATCCATGATTTGTATCTGAGTTTAACACCATCCAACTTTCTATCCATTTAAGTATATTTTAGTCTTTTCATTTTCAAAGGTGATTTTAAAATGGAAAAATCATTATAAAAAAAATTATATATCTTTTAAAAATTAACCATTAAAAATCAAGGGTCTTTCCTACCAAACATTAAAAAATGAAAAAAGAACATGAAAATTGCATTTTTTTTTTCATCCCCCTCTGCCATCTCTCTCTACAAAAGACTCCCCAAACTATATGGTCATTTTCAACCCAATTTTAGGGACATTTACAAATACGTACTCAAACTCCCGAAAACCCTACAAATTGCCCCACTGTTACACAAACCGTTAATGAATTTGTTAAATGCCGATGTGGCAAATGTGAGCCCCTAGTTTTGATGACGTGGACTTCATGTGGACATAATATATAATAAACAAATCTTTATTTGAAAATAGTTTTAAAAATGTTACGGTATGACCAATTCAACTAATAATAAAGAGTTTGTAGACCATTTGAACTAATAATTTAGTTTATGAACCAAAATGCAGCTCGGGTATAAGTTTGAGGATCATTTGAGGGGCTTCATGTGGGTTTTTCGAGAGAGCAAACTATTTCTTTTAATATTTTTTTATTTTAATTTTTACTTAAATTTTCAGTAGAATTGAAAGCGTGGTGGTCGGAAGTTAAAATTAATAGCCCAAGATACGGTAATTTCTTGGTTTCCCACTATCCTTTGTTTTTTACGATAAAAATAATATCTTTGTTTTTTGTCTTTATTATTATTATTATTATTATTATTATTGGGGGTAAGAGTCACGTGTAAGGTGAGGAAGGTGGAAACCAAGTTTAACAAAGACTCAACTATTACTTGCAGCCTCAAGCCTGAACCATTGATCGGAGAGTTTGATCACGTTAAGCAACAGAATCGTTTTGTATTATTTTTATTTTTATTTATTTATCAAAAGCAATTAAGTCGTTCGACAAATCTTAAACAATGCTAGCTCGTGCATCTTCTAGAATATAGTTTCCATACTGATTCGTACGAGAAGCGTCGTGTCCTCTTCACATTTCACACTATTTAGTAGGGCCAAATTCCAACTTAACCAATAAACTCGAACTAATCTTTCAAATCAAATTATTTTTTAATTTTTTATTTGCATGGAGAGGTGAGATTCAAACCTAGAACCGAAATACCAGCATACTAAAAACTAGAGATGATATTTTATTTTTATTTGTCACAATTAAAGATAACTGAGAGAAGAAAAATATATAGTTCTTGCCAATAGTATTAGCAAATTAAGCTCTTCAAATTAAAACATTTCATAAATCCCAATATTAAGGTACCCTACTTAGACATGTAAAAAGGGAGGGGGAAAAATTCACAATGCTTAAGTCAAACGAAAGAGGAAAAGAAAGAGAAAAAAAGAAAATTAGGAGTTTTTAGTGCAAATATCATAACCTTATTGAGGGGGTTGCTGGGACCACTCTGGTCCCTACATGGCTCCGCCCTTGCTAAAGAGAGTGATAGAGGTTGCAACTTTGATGACTAAATTTGTAAGACTCTTGGAGAGAGTTTTGATTATGCGACTCACCTATTTTTGCATTCCAAAGTTTTTTTTTTTTGACATGTCATTCCAAAGTTATTGAAGAGACCGTTTAGAGATCCTTTGAAAAATACAAACCAATAAATAATTATTTTCTTTATGATTAGAAAAACACTTTTAAAAGATATTGACGTTTATTTTTATTTATAATTTCCAAACTATAAAAACGTTACCAAATGAAAGTGTTTAAGTTGTCACTTTTCATTAGCCAAGACCGTCAACGTCGTGAAGTCAATTAATTTATTATTATTATTTTCTTATCAAGATGAAGTCAAGTAATTATCTCATTGGGATAACGCGTTCCTCAAAACTTTTCCATGCAGGATGCTACAAGTATAAAAATTACTCAAATAGTCCTCAGATTTATACTGGATTTACATTTTGGTCCTTTAATTAAATTATTCTTTCAAATAGTCTATCAACTCTATATTATTCGCTCCATTGGTCCTACTATTACATTTTGTCAATATTTTCGTTAAATATGAGGGCAAATTGGTCATTATTTACCCTAAAAGTAGGTTAAATCTAATAGAAAATTAGACGGTAGGACCACTTGAGCGAATAATATAGAGTTGATGGACCATTTGAACGAATAATTTAGTTGAGGGACCAAAATGTAAATCAGGTATAAGTTTGAGGACCATTTGAGCAATTTACCCTAAATTGTTATTAATTTTAAACTTAGCTAGTTATGTTTAATTATCTTTAATTGGATTGTCACGTTGTCTTCTCTTGTGGAATTGTGTCTTGTTGTTGTATGCCAAATACATATATGAGTGAATGAATAGTTATTTGATTTTTTGTTTCCTTATGTTCTTATTAAATTTGATTTTGACTCATGTTTTTTTTTCAAAGTTAGGAAAGGAGAGGGAGGAAAACTCATACACACGGGTACCGTGGAGTTTTGAACTCAGAACCACTTAGAAGCACACCAAAAACCTAGTCCAATCTAACTAACACTGCAGAGTAATTGTCATAGTTTTGGTGCCACAAAGTTAAACTTTGCGGAGGCTTTTGCCTTTTGTCCTTTTAAAGCTTTCAATTTTTCCCTTGTTCTGTTTTATCTTAAAAAAACAAAGACCTAGAATAGGCTTTGAGGAGAATGTTAGATTGAAGCGTGCCACTATTAGTAATTAATTAATTCTAATAGACGAAAATATAAACACCTTATAACTTATCTATTTTTAATCCCCCAAAATGAAAAATCATTACCTCTTCCTTTATGCTCTCCTTCATCCTAGGCACTAGATGAGTAACAACCATTACAATTTTTGTTGGCAATATAGTTACTTTTTGTTGTTGTGACTTTAGAGATTATTGGGTACATTTTCCTATGAATAATCCGTATCTAAAGACTTTATTCTCGGGAAAACATGACCAATAATCTCCAAAAGTCACAAAACAAAAGGTGATCACCTGCCAACATTTTTTATAGTGAACCATCAAACAACCATTGTAGCTTGATAAAATAATAGGGGCACTATATGTGATGTGAATTATACCACTTAGTCATGGAAGTGTGTCTGTTACCCTTGCTTATACTTATAGAGTAATTCAAACTTGGATCCCAAAAAAAAGCATGAAACGGCCGGTGTACATAAATTTAGAATTGATTCCCACTCTTCCCTAAATGGGAAATAGGATAAAGGTGAAAAGAATGAAGAGATGATTCCTTGGAGACACACTATTCTAATCTTATGGCGGCATCTCAATGGAATTGAAAAGTTAGTCTTTAGCCTACATCACATGCGCCTAATTCTAGAGCTAATTAGCTAGTTAGCTTTTGCCCAGTTAATTTATGCTCCAGCGTGCATCGATCAAATACAATAAAAGAATGTTGGTGGTGACTATTGGTACAATAAAGCTAAGGCTAGTTAGGGAGAGGTCCCCCATCCTATACACAACTAGTGATATATAAACAAGGGTTTGGAAGCAAAGAGCTAATCAGCTAGTTAGCTTTTGCCCAGTTAGTATATTCATTGAGAAACCGAATATACCCATAGGTCCCGTTTGGTTCACATAATGAATTTGAGTGGAAATAACTTTCCATGTCATTTCTCAAGGGATGAGAAATGAAAAATTTCTTTCCTACGTTTGGTAATGCTGAGAAAGTAATTGGGAGAAATCACTTTATTTCCTTTCCCATGTTTATTTTGAGTAAGAATGGAAAACAAAGTATCCCCCCCGAGGGCTTCACTTTCTCCCTACTTTCCCATGTAAGGCCAACTATTTACCATGCTTGGACTTACCAAATATGGGAAAGTAATTGATTTCCCATCTCCAAGCCTCCTTTTCCATGAACATAAGGTTTTATAATTGACACAAAGGGCAAATTAAGCTTTTGAAAGCAGATAAAACGTCACCGTGATAATAATTAATATGTGTGGATGGATTCCAAGCATGCAATGATGCAACACATTAATTTTACAATTAACAGCAACTTGTATGGATAAAAAAATAAAGTATATTGTAAGTATGTGTGGAAGGATATTGAAGCAATTGGATCCATCTTTCTTGAAGTTTATATTATGAATAATATGAGCATGACCATAAATTAATTAAGAAAGGCTGGCATGTTGAAATCACCAACGTGGTTGTTAACTTGTTAATTAGGTTAACGACAGCCTTTTGCTCCACACCTGAAAATCGTATGGGAAAATAAAAGGAAGCTAGTGGAGAATATTTTCCTCACATGGTCAAGCCAGATTGAATGAATATGAACCCCAGGTCAAGTTGCAATCTCTCCATTATTTATTATTATTGGTCCAACCCAAAGTTGACCAGTAGGTGAAAAGCAGAAGAATTTTATAATAATAATAATAATAATAATTATTATTATTATTTTTTAAGACTTTTCCTATTGAGAGGAGCGATAGTATACTAAACTCACACACACTACACGAATGCTAAAACTCGAACTCAAAACTTTCTAATTATTCATCTAACAACGTTATTGATGCAATAACCAGTAATGAAACAAAAGAATCAGCATGCCTGATGACACATGCAAACGTTCATATGTTAATAAAACTAAATAAAAAGGAAATATAAAATTGGAACGTGGGTTACGCCTAACCTAATTATAATTGATCATGTTGAAGCAGTACGTATCCAAAATATTGACTTCAAGTTCCGTTTAATTTATTAATTAATCTCAATTCACATGTACACTTGCCTTTGTTAATTTCCATCTATCCATCCATCTATAAATACACATGGCTCGCATTCCTCTGCCTTCCAATTCATATACCCCAAACACACATCTTCAATTTGCAACCATATATCATATTTATGGACTCCAACGAAGCTGAGCTCTCTTTTCTTTCTCCTTCCCTCTCCCCAACCAGCAGGTAATATAAACATGCTCTCTCTCTCTCTCTCTCTCTCTCTCTCTCTCTCTCTCTCTCTCTATATATATATATATATATATATATATATGATTTCAGCAAAATTTTCATATATATTTTTTTATTACAAGCAATTGGGGGAAAATGTTTTACACAAATATTCATTGGGTGTGCTGGGTTTCGAACATATGCACCCACATAGGTGGCGGAGCCACTCCTAGGCCTAGAATGGCCCTGGCCCCCCCCATATTTTTATCTCTCCTCTATTATGTTATATATAACATATAGAATTTGTAATAAACAACTTATAATTTAAGTTATAGTTCCCTCTAAAATAAGTTAGACATGACTAAATTATAAATATTTAGCTCTAAACATGTAATTATTGAATACTTAGGTGTTTTATATACTTGTATTTTCTACTTTGCCCCTCCTAACTTTACAATTCTAGCTATGCCCTTGAGTGGAGGTGAAAGAGCTCAACCAATTGAGTTATATCTATTGACATTTTATTTTGTCGGATATGATCATAAATATAATGTTGTAGGGAAATTGATTTTCTTTCCTCCTCAAAATAATGATAATAATAATAAGAATTAATGTGGACATTATTAAATTTTCATGGCCGGGGAAGATGGTGGTCGGAGGACACAGTAGCCATAGTTACTGGGGCAAACAAGGGCATTGGGTTTGCGCTTGTGAAGAGGATGGCGGAGTTAGGGATGACGGTCATATTAACAGCCCGAGACATTGAAAGGGGTTGCAAAGCTGTGGAGGCTCTGAGAGCCCAAGGTCTTTACAATGTAGCCTTCTCTTGCCTCGATGTATCGGACCCTTCTTCAATCAGAGCATTCACATCCTGGTTCAGAAAAAGCTATGCAGCCTTGGATATTCTTGTAATATTAAGTTTTCTCTTCCCCACCATACCATTTCAAGTTAATTATTTCATATTTATTGATTAGTTCGCTGACCACTTCTATTAGGTGGGCCCCACTAATATATGTGAGACTCACATGTATTAGAGAAGTGATTAACAATGTGATATTATATAGTGATATATATAGTGTTACATATATAATATTGACCTAAAATTCGGGCCAATTTTTGAAAATTCAAGGTAAACAACGCAGCTGTGTCGTTTAATGATCTCAATGAAAACTCGGTGGAACATGCGGAGACAGTGATGAAAACCAATTTCTATGGACCCAAGTTGCTGATTGAGGCCCTCTTGCCCGTGTTTCGTAGCTCTTCCTCCGTAAGTCGGATTCTTAATGTTAGCTCCAGACTTGGCTCACTAAATGTAAGTGAAACAATTTTATAAATAGTTATATACATAAATTCTCCTATGTGAACATTCAGATGTTATTACTGTGCGGACATTATGTATTTTTTACTATCCCTCTATATTTTTGTCCTTATTTACATTGATATCTGCATTATAATAACATATGGACATCTGGATGATTGAATAACTATACTTATATGATATATATATATATATTTATATATTTTACTTGCTCAAATTATATATATGGCTTTGCAGCAGCTAAGAAACCCTAGCATAAAACAAGTTATGAAAAGCGAAAGACTATCGGAAGAGGAGATTGAAGGGGTGGTTAATTTGTTTCTCAACGACGTGAAGAGCGGCACATGGAAGAGCAAAGGGTGGCCGAAATTATGGACCGACTATGCTGTGTCAAAGCTTGCACTCAACGCATATACAAGAGTTTTGGCAAAGCGATATGAGGGAAGGGGTTTGAGTGTGAATAGCTTCTGTCCAGGCTTCACACAGACATCTATGACTCATTGTAAGGGCGACCACACCGCAGATGATGCCGCGGGTGTGGCTGCTAGGCTGGCCTTGCTTCCTTCTCACCAGATTCCATCTGGAAAATTTTTCTTCTGGGGTAGTAGTAATGCTATTTCCTCTAAATTATAGCTTCAGTGATTGCATTTGGAGTTAGATTTAGTTTTTTGGCCACCAGGGCATAATGAAGTGGGCAATCTTTCGAGAGGGAGAGCCTTTAATTAATTTTTTCTGTTAAAGATACTTTGGGTATGACTATATGCACGCTACATGTGGGAAGAGAAACCAAGAAAATTTAGTAGGCGACCATTACTTGTTTGATCGGGTGTATTTATATCTTTGTGAGTTTGATGCTATAATCTTAAAAACACTAGAAATTGTTAGAACTAAGAACATCTCCAAGGGAGATGCCAAATATCAAACATCAAATTTAAATTTGATGGTTGATGTGACAATTTGACATCTTACACAGTTTTACACTCCACCCGATATGTCAAATTAAATTATTATTTTATTACATTTTAGTGTTGATTCATTTTAAAAATAAAAGAAAAAATAATAAAATAATCATTTGACATCTTACTTTTGGGATGTCAAAAATAACATCTCAACCTCCAGCCTTCATTCCACATCAGTTTTGACTCAGTACTATGTTGATCGGTTATGTAATAATCTATGTACATCGCAGATCTTACGCAGCAAAAAAGAAATTTTGAAATTTAACTTTAAAAAAAAAAAACTTAGAACCTATTGCCAAGATGCATATTCAAACCAACTGGGACACATCATAATGGGAGACGTTATTTGGTGACTTTTTACTTTATTTTTTATTTTTAACAGAAATCCAATCAAAGAAAGTATGCAAACCTCCTTCCACTGCAGTTTACTGCACAAATTTAATGTCACCCAATTCTTTGGCCAATTGATTTCAAATCGAGCCAAAAATTTGAAAAACATCATAATATAGTGGGGGGTCTTTTAATGAGTTTGTACTGAAATCAAATCAAATAAACTATGCAAACCTCCTAGCCCTCTTTGGGGAGGGAAAAATGAAGTCCCTTATATGCGTGGCCACTTGACTTCTTAGTAAGAGGTCTTTTAGGCAAGATAGCATAAGCTTGAGTCAAGGAACATAATCGTGGGAGCCCATGAGACCAAAATTGGACAATACCTTGCTGGTGAAATAGGGTCTTGACAAAATGGGATCAGAGTTGGACCTCGACCAGAAGTTTGCTTGCGACAACGCTGGGTGAGTGGATTGTAAGACTTATGCTCCTTAAGGATACAAGGCAAGAAGGGGCAAGAGTAGTAAGCAATCGTACATCACTCGGGGACGGAAATGTGAAGTGCCATATATGTGTGGTCAAAACTTGAGTTCCTTGTAAGAGGCCTTTTGGGCAACATAGCATAAGCTTGAGCCCAACGACGAATCCACCATGTTGTCAATGGGGTTAATTGACCCCATGAAAACCATGAAAATGGTTGTGGAGGTCCAGTTCCCCTATTTTCAAGAGCAGTAAATGCTGCTATCATTATCAAGATTTTGTAATCCATTATTATATTTCTGTTCATCCAATTGTTTAGTAATGGCTTCCACTACTACTCCATCAAGCTTGACATGTTGGTTGAATGATTCTTATGATAATAGCCATGCTTGTTTGTTTGATCCACTATCAGTAAAACGAAGCCTTCTGTTTTCTCGTTATTATTAGGAGCTCTTACGAAGCGTTTCGTTACCAAAAGATGTAAAGCTTAATCTGGTGAAGCAAAATAATTTTAGCCTTAGATGGCAGCACAAGTTTTAACAGAATCAAATATTTAGCAACTCTTGCTATCTTATTGGCAATCCATACCGACCAAATGGAATGCATTTTATTTATGGACGGACAATTACAGACGGCCCTTCTACTATGCTTCCATATTATCTATACCTTTAGTATTAGCATAAACAATTTACAGACAAAGGGTAAATCAAAGGATTACTAAAGCGATGAATTATATAGCTTTTGCAAATCCTACCCTGAGATTGCCGAAGTCAAACACTGTGTGGTATGCTCCCAAGAACAGAGCTCCAAGAACCCTGCAGAATGTGCTCATTTCATGACATTCTTGCATAAACCTTAAAATGAAGATCTTATGCGAGGTGAAGAATCACAACGAATCATGAAGTAGAACCTAAAGGAGGGTCATAGTGACTTACCATAGAGGACCTTGCGGGGGAGGCACATCCAAAGCAACAAATCCACTAAGGCAGACAATAGAACATTTTCCTTCAACTTTAAGTATATACTGAACATCAAGTCCAAAACATGTTAGAAATGGAGTGAATCTAAAGGAAATTGGTTTAATTAAGTTCCTTTCTAAACATTTGAGTTCTATCTTAACAAAACCATGCTACTTATGTTACAAAGTGTGGACTAAGAGCTATAACAAAACCTGTACCTGTTCTGGGGAGAGGGTGAAGGATTTGTTCCCAATTGTAAATGAAACATCTGGCATGAATGCAATGTTATCACAGTTGACAAATGACCTTCTCAACGGATTCGGAAGCTTCTCGCACAACTTTACTCGCAAAAAATTCACAAAGAAAGGAAAGAATCAAAAGAATTTTTAGCTTTGGTGTATGCATATTTATCAGTCAAGCCTCATACTTTCAGAAGAATTACCTCATTCACATAGCTAAATATTTTTTCCTTTGCTATTTGCTTTTTAAGCTGCAGCTGAATCCAGTAGACAACCATTTCACACAAGGTACATAGAGGAGTTTCATCAACTGATGACTCCTTCCCAGTTTCATTCTCTATCACTGACTCAATATAGTTTCTGCAGAAGTAAATTTTGCCTTCTGCTATGGTTATTATGATGAAGATATAAAAAACTGAACAAAATAAACAAAATAATAATTGGAAGAAAAAGAAAAAGTCTCAACTTCACATTACGAGATCCATCATATGAACATAGACCGATATCCACACACACTATATCAGGCCGTACCTGCAGACATATGAGGTAAACTCTAATGCATTTCTTCATTTCCAAAAAGGAATTGCAAAGGAAGTGAAAAGGGAAAAAATACGAACCCCAGATACTAGATATTCCCATATCAAATTTCCATAAGTGGAAACAACATTTTTACATTCCAAGTTTGCATATCCGTCTGCTCCAATGGCATGGTTGATCTGAGCCACTATAGTCTGTAAAAGAAGAGTTAATCAAGGGTGGAATACAAGTTGTTACTGCTCAAAGTCTGAAGTTTTAAGCATGAGTTTATACAGTTGGACCAGCAAGGAAGGATGTTCCTGAGTCCACAATGGCAGCACAGCCACCCTTGCATAGTCCTGAAAATTTTAAACTTTCATGTCGTATGATTGTAAATTGAATAAAAACAGAATCAAGTTATTTGGTTTTTTTAGGCCTCTACATATGTTTTTGGGAGAATTTTTGGCTTGTCAAGACCAGACATGTACATGAATTCCTTGACTCACCAAGCAGCAAATTTAGTCTCTAAACATAGGATAAAGATAGTTAAACAACGTAGGAGTGGAAATGTAGTAGAACCTGTGGAATTGTCTGCAACAATAACATCTCCAACATCAATCTGGAGAGATGAACAAAACTGAATCAAATGTCATCTCATTTGGCAAGAAAAATATATTAGAGAGGAACACCAATTTCTTTTTGCTATAATAAACCTGCCAGTAACCCTTTTTTGAAATCGGGACATAGGTGTGATCACCCGTAAAGTGCCTCCAATCAAATCCACCAAAGACGATCTCACCTCCCACCCTTGATGTTGGATCATGATTTAGCCAGATAGAGAAAATTTGCTGGCTCATATGACCTTGTTGCACCATGTTATACCTGCACCCAGAAAACTAACTCATGCTTTTAAGCCATCAAAACTCCTTTTATATTTTTAATCAGCCGGGAGTGGGGATTCAAATATGAGATCTAATCCAAGTTCCAACGCTAAGATGAAATGTCCGACTAGACTAAGAGCTAGTTAAAGATATATCAGGTTTAAGCAGTTTATGCCAGAAACATACCACACTGGTGTGGCTTCGCCAACAGAAATATCCTGAAATCCAAGTCCAAGGACCCCATCAAACCGTGCAGCTAAGAATGTAAGGACTCCTTCCCTTGTAACCTCAACAAATTCCTAAAGGATGGAAACCAGACATAGCATCAACAAATTGGAAAAAGAATATATGTAAACAAAAAAAACTTTAGATAAACCAAAATGGAAATAGAGAAAGAGCACTACTTGATCTTTGACGATCACATCCCCAATTTTAACGTTGTCTGCACTGAAGTAGCCGGAAATGGAACCAGAGCCATAAGGAATTTTGCAGGGTATTCCTAAATAATAACACAAAGTAATTTTGAGTTTGATTCTATCAAAAATTTCCCACAAGAAATCTTCTGTGTCAATTAAAAAATTAAAAAAAGGGGTCAGTTAGATGCATACTCAAATGTAAGGGATAGGAAAGATTACCAATTTTGGTGTAGGTACTCGATATGCTTGCCCTGTATTTTGAATGAAAGTAACAAGCAATCTGCATACAGTCACACTTTAGAAACTACTCAAAACTCTAAGAACACCATAGATTCAAAGCATTTTGATAATTCACTGCCATACTTACAGAAAAGATGCATCTTGAAGATGGGACCCAAAGATTGGCGCTGCCAGTATCAAAGACAACAGCCAAGTATTGTGGGGGAGAACCAATAGCAATCTCTCCATAATATTGGGTATCAAAGTAATTTTTCAGATATACAATATTAGATTTAAGATTATTGGAGTTAATATTTACATCCCCCAGACCTCTAGGTTGAGAAACTTCTGTCTTGGTGATTCTTGCAGCATTCAATCTGTTGAGGCCTACAGGCTGCTTCTTGAGACCAATTCTCAGTAGCCCATCATTGGATATTGCAGCAGCCAAGGAGCCTGACCAAACCCAAATACAAATTGCAACCAGAAGACCCTTAAACGCCATGCTCATAGAGCTCTCTGGCTCCAGCCATGACAAAAAATAAATACAGTTTTAGAAGAATGAGCTCCACAGCTGTACAAATTGGACTACATGTATTAAAGCTGGGATTAACTATCCATTTGCATTCAATTTCAGAAAAGTCTGTCTGAAAATTTTAAGTTTTCACTACCAACTTCAAAAAATTCTTATAAATCAATCATACTGCAAAGTTTTTGACACGATGAACAATATAATAATCAATCTGACAATACAATATTATTACAATATCTATGCTTAATTCCCATAGTAAACAGCTATTAACATGCCAATGTTGGAATTTGAGTTACTAATACTGATGGGTCGTAATCAGAAACAAAGTTCATAGTTTCATACCTCACTGGCATTGGCTTTACGTGGTGAATTGTGCGAGTGATCATGAGTAGCTCAATGGGCTAACCTTTTTGTCCACCGTTTTATAGAACAGATGGAGAGAGAGAGAGAGAGAGGGAGAGAGAGAGAGAGAGAGAGAGAGATTTAGGAAACCACAAGGCAGTTTCCAGGTCCGTGTGAGTTAAGAATTAGCCAAAAGAATATACGGAGACAGCCACGCATCTTTGGTTGTAGAGTTTGCTGCTACGCCACAAGAGGATCATGGCTACAATTTCGTGGCCTTACAAATTACAATCACTTCTGTGCAAAATGCAGACATGCAATTCATCTAGCAAAGAAGCAAAAAAAGAAAACAAAAGAAGTACTTAAAGTGGGAAAATGCATGTGGCAAAGGGTCATGCAACAGTTTATTGAGTAAGCAATAATCGGTTACTTTTATGTTGGGTTCAATAGGACAGTGTGCTCGTACATCGAAGCATTGAACAACATTAATTATAACATCAAGCAAGCGATTGACCTTAAGTAGTTTGTTTAATAATGATTAATGCTCTAATGGCTAATTACAAGAAACATACAATTTACTTGTATACTTAAAATGAGCAATGTCGAGAGAGGGGAGACTTGAACACAGGAATGACCCGAATTGTAATCGTCAATTATCACAAGGGAGCTATTATTGTCACTCCTGAAAAGTCATAACTTCCTTTAATATATTGGAGGAATGATTACTTTTTTAAAATGTCAATAAAACCTCCCTCGTTACGAATCGTCCCTTAATACTTGTGTTTCAAAACAAAAATCAAATGTGTTGGGAGGCTGACAAACAAAAAACACTCGAGTAAGCCTTCATTTTACCAATTAAAAAAAAAAAGTAAAAAGAATTTCTTTGCAACTAATACTTTGCCTTTTCTTTTCCTTTAATTTAGAAAATAAATAATAATAAAAAAAAGGAAAGAGGGAATTTGGGCTTTGGTGGGCCTATCGACTTATGGGCCTAAACAGAGCTTCAAAGATAAGATTGGGCTGGCCACTAAATTAAAGAGTTAGCTCCCAAATCACGAGTGTAACGGGCGGGTAGATTGTTCATCATCATCTTCATTAAACGAAAAAGAAAACTTTTTGTAACCAAAAAAAAAGAAAACTTTTGGCGCTTGAGAGACGTTCACGTCTCCAAAAGGGCAAATTCAAAAACCCAAATTACTCTGCAAAATCCGAGAGTTTGATTCTTACTTTCTCAGTTTCTGTTCAAGAATGGCATTGGAGGACGACGACTGGGACTTGAGCCCCAATCTTGCCATCTGGACCTACAATAGTACGAAAATAAGCTAAATCACTATAATAAATGGGAATTAACTAAGTAAATGCAAAGAAATAAGATAGCAAAGTCGCATAAATATGCTCCTATCAAGCGGTGCGGCTATACTCGTATTGAACATGTGCGTACATATTTTTTATGTTTAATACACTTATTTTTTTATATAAAATTTTCAATAAAACACAAAAACTTCACGAATTATACACAAAATTCGCACATATTATTGAATACTAATAATATATACAAATAAATTTAAATATGTTATATTAAAATCTTATATAGTAGCTGAACTTTTTAGTTGTAATTTGACAAATAAAACACGTACGTATTTTATTCTTATAGCCACTTGGCTAAACCCAAAAAAAAATCTATAAAGTATAAACTAATGCAACTAGGAGGGTCTTATTTATTAATTTTGATGTATTAAATAGTATAGCCGCTCGGCTTTACGCCTTTTTTAATAATTTTTTTAAAAGAAATGGTGTAGCCGTGAGGCTATACTGGGTTCTTCTATTTTTTTTAAAATTTTATAAAAGAAATAGTATAGCCGCGATACCAGGTTTTTCATTTTTTTTTATATAAAAAGAACTAGTATAGCCGCTATACCCTGTTGTTTGAAATTGTTTTAAAACAAATAGTATAGCCGTCCGGCTGTACTCGCTTTTTGCAATTTTTTTTAGCCACCGGTAATACAAATCCAATTCTCATGTCACATTATTCATTATGAATGAATGCGTCTTTCTTTGTAACATTGTTTTCAAATTTTAGTTAGGCCATACGCAGTACCGTACAAGAACCGTTTTCGAAAATGTATCACCTGAGCTACTGAGGTATAGCCGCACGGCTATATTTTCTGTTTTCAATTCTTTTTAAAGAAATAATATAGCCGCCGGGCTCTAATTTTATTTATAAAATAAATAGTATAGCCGAGCCGCTATACTTGGTTTTTTCTTATTTCTTTAAAAGAAACAGTGGCTATACTCGTATTGAAAATGTACATACATATTTTTTTTATGTTTACATGTATTTTTTAATAAAATTTTCAATAATACACAAAAATTTCACAAATTATACACAAATGTCACATATTATTGAATACAAATAATATATACAAAAAAATTTAAATATATTATACTAAAATTTTATATACTAGCCGAACTTGTAAGTTGTAATTTTCCGAATAAAATATGTACGTATTTTATTCTTATAGCCACGTGGCTATACCAAATTAATATCTACAAAGTATAAACTAATGCAACTAGGAGGGTTCTATTTCTGCCGTGCGGCTATACTCGGTTTGTTCTTATTTCTTTAAAAGAAATAGTATAGCCGTGTGGCTATACTCGTATTGAACACATACATACACAGTCCCCTTCTATTGAGGGGTCCCTCAAATAACGCCCTTTAGGGTACTCTACAATTTTTTTTTCCAATGATCAAAACCATCTATTTTTTAGGTCTTCATTCATAGATCATCCTTACAAAAAATTAGACAAATCGGAAACCGTTTCGACATCCAATTGTGTCCTACAAAATCAATGAACACGGTGCTTCAAGAAAGTACTAAAATTTCAATAACTCAATTGAATGGTCAAATGATATCGGATTCAAGTGATTTTTTGTAGAAATGATCTTTGAATGTGTATCTACAAAATAGACGGTTTGGATTAGTGAAATACAATCCGGAGTGGGCCCTACAAGGAGTGTCCCTCAAATAAGCTTATTTGGGGATCCCTCAATGGAAGCTCTCTGCATACATACATAGTCTTTTATGTTTAATACAAGTAGTTTTTATTAAATTTTCAATAATACACAAACACTTCACAAATTATACGCAAAATTCTCACATAATTTTTAATAGAAATAATATATATGAAAGTTTCTTATTATATTATATTAAAATATTATATAGTGGCTGAAATTTTAAGTTGTAATTTGCCAAATAAAATACGTACGTATTTTATTATTATAGCCGCCTGGCTATACCAAATTAATTTGTATAAAGTCTAAACTAATGCAACTAGGAGGGTCTTATTTCTTAATTTTGTTTAATTACATAGTATAGCCGCCCGGCTAAACTCTTTAATTTTTCTGAAAGAAATAGTATAGCCGCACGGCTATACTTGATGGTTTTAATTTTTTAATAAAGAAATATTATAGCCGTGCGGCTATACTCGGTGTTTTGAATTCCTTTAGAATTAGAAAAGACAGTAGCCAAGACAGTAGCCACGCTGCTATAATCGTATTGAACATAACATACATATTTTCATGTTTAATACACGTATTTTTTTTAATAAAATTTTAAACTTCAAAAATTATACACAAAATTCTCACATATTATTGAATACAAATAATATATACCAAAAAAATTATATATTTTATATTAAAATTATATATAATTGCCAAACTTTTGACCTGTAATTTGCCGAATAAAACACATACGTATTTTCATATATTAATTTCAGCCTTTTCATTAATATCTCCACGTACCACCCAAATTCATTTAAGATATTAATAAACAATCATGTCTACAATATTAATTTATCATAAGTATTGTATTATATGTGAACTACAGAAGTAACGCCCTGGCAAACAATTTTTGAGTAATTCAAAATTTCTCTTAAGCCAAATAGGAAATGTGAACATCAGCAAAATAATGGGTGGTAAATAACAGCATGATTTGGAAATGTCGTCTAGTAACTCCTGCCCCAGTAAGTCCACTTCTTTGCTGGCTTTCCGGAGGCAAAGCAAAGTGTCCCTGCACACAAGTTGCATTATTAATTTCCAAACACTATGGCAATACTTTGCGGTGATGCACAACACTAACGAGACGACTGCCGTCATGAAATTGCAAACATGTTACGAAGGTTTGGAAGCACATGAAACTAGAAATGTACCTTCAGGAAGTTCAGGCTGCTTGAATGGGGTGCAGAGTGACTTGGCTGCTCCAATTTCACCCTTCGTTCGTTTTTTCACATCCTCCTCTACTTCCTGAAAAATATGAAATAAAAGGCAAAAAAGGAGGGGGGAAAAATAGATGACAGCAGGATTAAAAGGTTTGTAGAAACGAACATGAACAGGACCACAAAGAAGAAGACAGGTAAAATTACTAATGATTACAAATCAAACAAAAATGAGGACACATTATCTAACCAGACCTAGTTGTCAAGCTCAACACAAAGAAAACTAATAGGTCCAAGTTTCTAGAATTAGTACTGAAAGTAAACAACCTGTAAATACCCAAATAGTCAAGGCTAAGCTCTTTGTGAAAAATAAAAAACATTTGGTCGAAAGACTAAGCTGATATAAAGAGAATCCATTAGTTAAAAATTTAAATGAGAAATCGATACAAATCTTGTGATAACTGTAAGATTATAACAGAAAAGATAAATATCAATAATTTTCTGGAAAGGAAAAGCTGAGCTATGCAAACCAAAAGAGAAACTGCATTAAGAGCCACATGCTAGATCATAATAGAGATGACAAGGATTACCATACCATTTCGTCACACCAAGGAGCCAAGATCATTTTCTTTTGGTTTAGAGCTTCCATAAATTCATCCCATGTCTTTGCAACCCTGATAGAAGCATCTCGCTTTTGTTTTGCCACATCAAACAGATTTTCCTGAATTCTATCTAAGATATCTTTTACTTGCTCAACCAAATTGCTCACAGGAATGTCCAGTTTATCTGAATTGTCACGGCGGGCCAGGCGTACCTAAAAACCAAATGAACATTATTTGATCCTGTCAGATAATCAACAATTAATAGAAACTGCAAGGTTATGAACCACAATTTTCACACCGGCATCCTAATAATTGCATATCTTCAGTCTATTCATGTCTTTGGCACCTCAATCTTCCAGGGTGAATCCTGAGGTATCAAACCTTGGCTCCAGTTTTAAGCCATACATGATAGGGAACAGGGTAGCTATTGTTATTTTGCCCAAGCAGCAGACAAGTCCTGGCCTAAATATTACCAGGATAAAGATGCATCTAACCATATTTTATATGACATGTCAAACTTGAATGTACGAGACTCAGTAAAAAAAACCAGATAATGCCACATCTATCTGACCTGGCATTACCGGCTTACATTTCATGATCAGACCCAGAAATAAAACTATGAGATCTGTTACAGGCTTACTCAATAGCAGACAAAGAACAAAAGAAAATATGAGCAACTAAATTTAAAATGAAAAATAAAATTGTGAGAGCAGCCTCACTTGTTTTTTTTCCAAATCCCTTGGTCCAATTTCAATCCTTAGAGGAACACCTTTCATTTCCCAATGTGAATACTTCCAACCTGGACCATAGTTGTCTCTTAAATCTGCCTCAACACGAAATCCTGCTTCGGTCAAGGTATCCACAGTTCTCAAGCAAGCTTCAAACATTTCTTTTGTATTAGTATCCTTGTAAGGCACTGGAACCACAATAACCTGGGTAGCTGCCACTTTAGGTGGCAATACCAAGCCTTTGTCATCTCCGTGAACCATCACCATCACTCCAATCTGAACATAATAATAATAACAATTGATAAGATCACTAACGAAAAAACAGCAAAGTTATCGGTGAAATAAAGAATTGCATTTTGGTGGTGGGAACAGTAGTACTATCTCTAGGCAATTCAGCAGATGATGGAATGACATTATAAGTGATGCATAACAAGAATATTACAGATTTTCTTATAAAATGTAAACCAAGTTTTATATAGCATCAACTAAGTCCAGTAATGTAGATTGAATCTAAACAGAAAATAGATGGCCAATTACAGAAACCTTACACTATACCCAGTAAAATACAATGAAGTAATCTAACTTCCATGCTAGACTAGACAAATTTTCTATACTTCATGGACCTCCATCAAAACTTGCCCATAGTTCATTCATCCTTTATTCTTCAATAGATGCTAATAGTGTGGCATTCGGATTTCACATTGAAGCACCAAAACTAAACAAATTGTGAAACAACTTCGTATGGAACTGTCACAAAGGCAATTACACCATGCTACAGAGACATGAAATTGTCCGTAAACTAAATTTTATGCCTGAGCACATATATATATGCTCCATAGTTTGGGTCTTACATCAATGTCAAATTAGGTCAAATTAAATATAGATATTGATGTGTTGATGAGAGGTGACCAAAAAATTTATTTGATGCATGCCAACAGTGATTAATGTCCAAACAAAGAAAAGAAATTTGTTATTGTATAGAATAACAATATTCCCAAGAGCTTTAACGCAGGAAACAAAAGAAAGCAAAGTTACCGTTCGAGTGCTATATGCCCAAGAGTTTTGCCAAACCATGGCCTTTCCACCCTTTTCATTTTCAAACTCTATGCCAAACATTTTAGCAAAATTTTGACCCAAACAATGCGAGGTAGCACCTTGTACACCGCGGCCAGTATTTGGAATAAAAGCCTGCAAGCATGAATTAATATATTCAAGCTCGCCATAGAAGAGGCATAAGAGGTATGCTCAAAAAATTATGGATAAAGAAAATATCAATTACCTCCACACTTGTAGTGTAAAGGCCGCCAGCAAATTTCTCAAGCTCACTCTTCTTTCCCTTCACAACTGGAATTGCCAAATATTCCTCATATATCCTTCTGTATAATTCCAATATCTCAAGAACCTACAATCAAGATGAATAATCAAAAACTAACCTTCAAAAAAAGGTCTTCAGCACAGTAGAAATGCAACTAACTCTTTATCCTAAAGACAGTGGGATTGGCGATATAATGGGCATTGAAAGGGGAAACAGAAATCTGAGTGACTCCTTACCTCTTCATCTGCCTCTGCCTGTGTTGCAAAAGCTGTATGGCCTTCTTGCCAAAGAAACTCCCGACTCCTGAAATCATATGGATACATACAAATTTGAGGCAAAACCAAATTTAACATACTTGTCAAAAAGAGAGGTCAAGAAAATGGTCCTGTGACATAGAGGACAATTAGCAACCCTGACTAAAGATGCAACAAAACATCAAGTAAGAACTAAACAACTTTAAATCTATGAGAACATATCAGAAGGAATAAAAAGGGTTAACTCATCTTGTCACTATCAATGCTACAAAACTAGTATATACAACACCAAAAGCAGGAAGACAATGGAACTACCTGATAAATGGAGTAGGATTGCTGAACTCCCATCGAACAACATTACACCATTGATTTAGCTTCAAAGGTAAGTCACGGTGTCCTCTAATCCACTTAGAGAAATAAGGATACATAACAGTCTCACTTGTTGGACGTATTGCTATTGGCACTTCCAATTCAGATTTTCCAGACTTTGTGACCCAAGCAACCTACTTAAGAAATAAAAGAATGAAAAAAGAGGTAGCATAAAACAAATAACATATACACGTACTAAGGGGTGACTGGTGAGTAACACAACAGGCACAAATTGTCACAAAGTGACAAGTAAAAGTACATGTTTTTCATTATACAAAAAAACTCTATGAGTTAAAAACACCACGGCAAAAAAATTATAATTGCATGCTAGATACTAAAATAGAAGGCATGCCAAGGAGAGGAGAGAGTGAAATATAAAATAATATAAATAATAATCAACAACCAACTGAGTGTGTGCTTAGATGTGTATGTGCCTGTGTACGTGTGTAACACAATAAATAAAGTCACTTAAACCATCATAGCAATACAGTGTTATTTCTCACCTCTGGAGCAAAACCCTCTACATGATCCTTCTCTTTTTCCAGAACACCAGGGGAGACAAACAAAGGGAAATAGGTATTTTTCACCTTCATTTTCTTCATTTCTGCATCGAAGAATGCCTACAAATTAAGGAGTTGGACGTGAGCAATTTTGCTGGAATTATCATATCAATTTGCTAAAAGAATAGAGAAAATATGCAAGCATAAACTATGAAACTATTACATTGAAATCTGTTAAGTAGAGTTCATAGCTTGATAGGTGCATATGTAACAAGGTTGGCATCCTCAATCATATAAGTGCAAGATGAGATTATCTAAACTCAAGACATGAGGGGGTATATTAAAAAGTACTACCAGGTTTAACATGGTTAAAAAGAATTCAGGCAAAATAGTCATCAACTGACAGGGAAAGATGACATCAATTGATACCATGCTAAAATGTCAAATTTAAATTGAAGTCTTAAGAACTACACAGGGAACATGTAATCAATACGCTGGAACCAGATGGTTGTTTCTAATAGCAAAGAAGAAACATTGACAACATGAAATTGAATAACTAAATAAGAAAAGGAAAGCTTACTTGCATCGTCTCCCATATTGACATCGTCCATGGCCTTAAAATATAACAACCAGAGATATCATAGTATTCAATCATCTCACTATGAACAACAACCTACATGGAATAAACAAGAGCCCATATATTACTTAGTGAAAGAAACTGCTGAACATAAACCAGAAAAGATAAAGACAGATACCTCAGAATACCACTCTCCAAAATTCTCATCCTTCTTCTTGGAAAGACCCAGGCCAGTTTCTTTCTTCACCTCCTTCTTTTTCCCTCCTAAAAATTAGAAAGAAATTCAAAGGTAAGCTAACAGCAACAAGAAAATCAAAGAAGAATCAGAAAATTGAGGGACAGGAGAGCAGAGCTCACCACCCTTGGTATTGGTGTTAGACTTCTTAGCACCGGCATCGGCCATGTTTGGATGTTTTCAACCTATATTAGACCACATACACCACAAAAATGACTATTATAACAATGGGCAGTACTATTAAACCATAAATTTACAAACATTGACAATTTTATCTATCACTCACAATTAGGCTCATACTCAGTTCTTTGTGCTAAAGAAACCCACAAAATCTAACATTTAAAGCAGCCCAGAAGAAAACAAAAGCCAACAGGGAAACCCAGACTCCATTTTGGAATAATTCGAGCTCGAAATCGAGAATGAAAAAAATGCAGAAGAAAATAGTAGAAGAACGGAATGAGAGAAAATAAACCCAGAAACATGAGAGCAAACAATCTGGGAAGGTTGAGTCTCTTACCAAAATTGAATCTTGTTGGTCGCGTTTGCGGCTCGCAGTTTTGGCTTCTCTCTTCTTCTCGCTCCTTAGCCTCCTCTTGTGAGAATAAAGAAAGAAAGAAGACAGCAGACTGGAAGACTTAGTAGTAGATAGGTTTGCCCTAAATGAAACTGCAAATAAATGAAGAATTTGTCCTGAGACCCTTGTGGGCTTCACCCCAGCCCAAACAAGCAACAAGCTTGGCCCCAAAGCTACCCAATTGACCAGTTTTCCTTCTTTCTTTTTTTTTCTTTCCCGGATAAGCTTGGCTCCCGATGTAGGATATAGGTGAATTAAGTATTTAGGTAATTTAGCGGAAGCGAAAACAATGATAAAACAGAAAGTAGATGATACGAATGTCTTGGCTTTACTCCAAAAAAAATAAAAATAAAAATTTCTCAATATCTCAACAACTAAACTGAATTTTAAAGAAATACATGGGATATATAGCAAACTAAAGCACAGAGACATAGGATAAAAATCCCTTGCTAAAAGATATGTTGTGTACCATGTACACATTAGGTATAGCAAAATAAACCACAAAATATATGTTGTGTTATTTTAATCAACATGGTCCAGGAGTGTAATTAATAAAATTCAAAGGGCAGAAAGAAAATGGTGCTGAATGATCTAAGAATTTTCATTATAAAAAAACGCAGATCGTTGAACTTGGAACATTCATAACACATGCAGTCATTGGAAGCAAATCCGCGTTGAATGTCAACAAGAGAAATCATATTTCTTAGTTTAACCCCACGTGCAAATTAGCTGTATGATTATCTTATTTTTATCCTTCTCTTTGACTAGAAAGTTAGCTGCATGATCTGCAATGGAGATTGGCCATTACACTTGGTGTCATACAAATTGCAGTAACTGGAAAACATGTAGAGAGATGATGACAAGGTATAATATGTATTTACATTTATGCTAGTTTAAAAAACTAGGACTTTATAGGCATGCCAATACAAACTTAAGTCATAAGACATACAATGCTACACAAAATTCAAACAAATTCAATGTCAGATCCCTTCATTTGCAGATCAATAAAAAGCTGATCTAAGCTGCAGGAACAAGCCCCAAATCCTTATTGTCTTCCCCAATTAAATTAGCTACAATGAGGCTCACATCTTCCAGGCCAACTCCAATGTATAAAGGATTGGTTGGAATCCTAACCGAATCATCTGTTCCTTCGGATTGAATCCCACCTACGGTGTTCGAAACCCTAATGTTAGGACCATTTTTGCATTTTCCCATACACTTGCACCCAACAACAGTTCCTTCAACACCCATCACCCTCTCAAACTCTTCCAGCAATGCGCCACCTCCTGATTTCTTGCACTTGTTGCCCATGCACACCTCAATCTTCAGGGCAGATGCTCCCATAACTGAGCTACTAAGAGCATCATTATGGCCAATACTACCACTACTGCTGACACAACTTGAACTAGTTCCTGAGCAGCATTCTGCTTCCTGATTCTGTGAAATGCTAAATTCAGTGACATTTTCTACTGTGGTGTTCTCTTGCTGGGTGGCTATGGCTAATGAACTCGGTAGGGTCAACACCGCCCCTTCTTGATGATTAAATGGCTGCAAACTGTCTAGTATTGGTTTCGCAGGGGCTTCGCTTCTCAGGCGGTTCATGTCAACCAACTCCCCACATTCACTTTCACTTGATTCAGATGATGATGAAGAAGATGATTCACTGTCAACCATGTTTTTCATCCGTTCAGCTTTAAGCATGGCCTTCTCTTCTTTCCTCTTTCTCTTTAATTCCTTCTCCTCTGCTCTTAGCTCCTCCAATTGTTTTAGTAATAATGCCTCTGCACCTTCCTGCATACACAGCAAATTTACACATTTAATATCCATGATTTCGAATAATAATCGGTACCCAAAATCCAATTTTCAAGGAAATCAAAACATATCTACCTCATTCTTCATAAAAGAACCCTGATTCTTATAAACACACACACAAAATACAGAATTTTATCCTACATATCACCAGCCCAAGTACATAATAATAGATTTGGTCCAAACTATGTTAGTTCTCAAATTCAAAAGGGAACCAAAAAAGCCTACCATTAAAATGTAAAATTGAAAAATTGAAGACAGAAAGGATTTTTAACCATAAAAACCACTTATCACCAAGAACAGAGATGAGGTGAAGTTAATCAGAAACATACCGAGATCAGCTTCCCCTGAAATTGAGCGACTAAACCCTCCTGAGAATCTGACGGTCCAAAACCCATCTGAGAAGACGCGGACAAGTCCTTGGACAACCCTTTGAGCAACTTCAGCTTCTTCTTGATCTCCTTCTCCTTCTTACAACCACATCTGGGACCCACGTGATAATACTGCACATGCCTGTCATCACAAAATCCATAATTCGATTGCCCACGAAACCTTCTAGTTCTCAAAGACACTCCAAAATCTCTACGACCCTGAACCCGAAACTCTCCATGAAACGACGCCGTGGAAGACCGAGTGGTATCGATTCCAGCGCCGGAAAAGCAAGGTACTTGCCGGGAAACGACGCCAGAAACTTCCATGGCTTTTTGTAAACTAGACGCTGAAACTTGGAAACTCTAAACCCTAAACCCACAAAACGCAGCGAATAGCAACAGCAGATAAATGGCTTCAGAGATCGTCGTCTCAAATCCTAAAGATCGAAGCTTTTTCTATCTGCGTATCTTCCTTTCCTTGTATTACAGGGACAGGGAGAGAGGAAGGAAGCTAGAAGGTGGCTGGATAACTGATTGAACACGCGGGCGTTTTAGATTGGCGGGTAGTGAGGTGGAGGCGGCGCGTGCTGGGCGCCTGCAAGCTTGTGACCGTTTTCGGTTGTCCACACGAATTGAGTAAAGCCTTCACCCTTCGATGGATTGGACGGTGGAGATTAAGCCAAGTGGTGCCACGTGTGCTGCCAAGTAGGCATTTCTTACATCCATAACTTTTTTTACCAAAATGTTATCTGTTTTTATTTGTTGGGTATTTTTCCTTTTTATTATGTAAAATCCTTTTGAACTTAATTAATTAAAAAATAATCCCATAAATTATAATTATTTTTCTTTCTACATAGAGTCAATATGTGCATGACAACTTCATATTGGACTCACATAATTTCTTCTCTTTTTTCTAAAAAAGAAAAATAAAAAGAAAAATATTTTCTAATAGTTATATATAAACAAGTCCTTTTATTTTATTTTAACTCCATAGTTATAAAAAAACTATTTAAAAATCTGACCAAAAACAGAAGAAAAAAAAGTATATTTGTAAAAATCATTCAACTGTGCTTTCTATTTATAACTTCACAGCCTATTTGATAAGGCAACCAGCCCAAAATAAGAAATACACTATTAGGTAGAAGCAAAATCACAATGAGTCAATGACACAGAAGCCACATAAACATAATACAGATTTTCAACCACCAGGATCAGAATCAATCTCATGCAGCTAATTAGCAAAAACAGCAAGAAATTTCCATGGACACCAAACATTCTTGGGGACAGTAGTTCAGCCTGTGCAATGTACAACCAAGTTTCAAAATACAAGTGCTAAATTTATAGATCTCTTTAGAGAACAAAGAAGGTAAAATAAAGCCACAGGCAGTTGAGCTGGGATCTTATCACAAAAGAAGATTAAATACAGTGAACATTGTTTAATATTATACACAAAAAGCAGAAAGTATAATCAGTAAGAGATCTTTTACAGCAACTGTTACCATAGTCAGTTGATCATAGTAGGAGCTTTGATTGGTGAAGAGTCCATGTCCATGCCATCAGTAGTTGGCCTGGAAAGCTGGTTTTAGGTAGCCTCTGAGTGATGCAACATTCTTGGTGGAGATTTCATTCACTTCTCAATGCTTCACAAAACTGGATTTTGAACCTTTTGCAGTCAGATTATTTGACTTCTGTTTGGAGCTGGGGTTCTTGTAAACCTCATAAAAATACAATGAAGAAAATGCTTAACTTTCTTATAAACTTATAACTGGCGGCAGGAAGTCTCTCATTGCAGCTTGTTAGGAAGATGCTATGCCTGCCAACAGCTCTTGAGAACCTCCCAAGTGTCCCGGTACTCGCTGTCTTATTTCTTCAAAAGCACATAATGTTTCAGAGTCCAGACCTCCAGCAAACTGCAGAGTTCCACAATGTAGGCAGCTCAGAGGACAAATATAAAAAGGGTTATTAAGGGCACATGACATAATATCAAGAAGAAAGTCAACAATTGCATTCCATGTGTAATTCATCATATGAAGTCAGCTTCTAAAATTTTATAAGCTTGAAGATCTTATGAAGTTGGTTTGTTAAAAGGTTGCCTTATCCCATGATAAGAGGTCTGTCTTGTAGTGAAAAGAAAGATTGGAACAGAAAAAAGGGAAAACAAATCCAGTTGCAGCAACTTCGTTGTTACTCCCAGGCAAGAAATCCGATTAGACAGGAACCTAAGATGTCTACATAACAACAGAAAATTAGACAGGGTACCCAAGCCATTTTAGCCAAACCACCCAGAAAAATGCCGCACGTGATGAAACATAGTCCCCCAAATCCATCATATGTCCAGTCTCCATTAACCTACTATGAGGTCATAAACTGAGATACTGCACAGCAAAGAAATGAGTTTCTCCTTTTTATCATTCTTGGTCACTGTTCAGCTTCTCATAATAAAGAGGGTGGGTGGATTCATATTAGAGGGGAAAAAAAACACTTGAAAAGTGAGTTATACATTTGCTGCTCCAAAATTGAAACAATAGCCCCTATGATATTCAGTGCAACCCGACTTGATTGCCCTTATTTTCTCTCAAATGGATTCATTAGGCTCCTTGTTAGGTGATCCTATCCATACCATAACTATGAGCAAACATAGAAATTGCTGACTCAAGGATTACCTGGTGAGCCCTATATACAAAATGCACGCCCTGAAGCAGAAGAGATTCTTGACTTGTTTCTCTATCTGAATTCCGAATGGATTCAAGCTCCATTGTCACCCTCTTCATGTAAACATTAGCCAGATTCATGGAAGCCTTCTTTATCTACACAATTTGGGACAATATAAACATAAGGATATTCCTCAATAGCCGCTAAATAATGATGTACACAAGGCTTTAAAATAATTCCTGACATCAGATTACAGACAATGAGATAGAACAAAGCCACTAAATACAGCAGGAGATATGCTGATATAATCTACCAAAAATGTGAAGATACTTTAAAAGGTTTCTGCCATGCTGAAATCTGTATTTTTCAGATTAAACTGCATAATTTCATTATCACCCTCAATATATTAGAGAATGCACATAAAGAAGCATACCTTACTCACAATCCCAGAATCAAGCATCCAATCAATTGGAATTTTCAATTCCTGATAAGAACGCATAACTGAGTTTCTTAACTTAATTAGCCTTTGTATACTTCGCTCCGACCTTAGACAATGAGATGAGAGAGAGCAACATTAACATGCTGGGCCTAGAAATACTTTTAACGAATATAGAAGATAATTTACATAGTTCTTACTTGTCTAATAAGCCCGCCATCTTCTTCAAGGCAGCTGCACATGGAATGTCAGTGTCATCCTTATAAGAAGAAATCTCGCTTTGCAACAGTTTAAGGTCACGATATTCAATTGCAGCTTCTCGCATGGCATCAGCTTTCCTCTCAGGCCACTTAAAATGCTTTAAGACAGCCCGTTCATCAGCCTGTAGAAGGCATGAAAATGTTAGACTTATCCACCCATTTATGTATCTGACTCTCTGAACCAGTTAAGCTTCTTACATTACAATCTAGTAGGGGTGCCCAGTTTCAAAACTTTCCAAAGCAGAAGCCAATGGAAGATTAACATTTCTAAGTACCTAAATGGCCTAAAGTAATGCAAGATAAGCTGAATTGCTATCAGAGATACCACTCGACCATCTTAGGCAGGCTAATAGATTACAAATATTTACAACCCCCTGTTTGTTATATGTTTGGCTTGCAATTCTCTCCATAAAATATATCCTACAGTTGAAATTGATTCTAGAAAATCTTGGCTTCTGCTTATGGAATGGTACAGAAAATATGATACTTTTTTGATTTGGTAAAATTAAAGATAGTTGGGCGTTAGAAAGTACCAAGGATGAGAGTTCTCCATCAAGCCAATCCACAAATTTTAGGACATCTTCTATATCAGTATATGCTGCAACTAGCACCTTCTGGATAAGGTCATTGATGAACTCTCCTTTTGTTTGAACATCTGCTTTTATCTGGAAAGAATTGTCATTAGATAATGATTCAAACTTCAAGCTGAGGCAGCAGAAACAAAAGAAGCAATAAGGTATCAAACTCATAAAAGCTTACAGCTAACAGATGTGCTGAACGGTTTTGAATCTCTCCAACTATGCTATTATGAGCACTAATAGCTGATGGTTTATGATGGTTTCTAGATTCTGGAGAGTCCCTCTTCACCTCTTGCTTTCTTAATGAGTGATAAAATTCTACAAGGGATGGAGCCTTCCGAGTGGCACTGGTAGTTGATCTCACTGAGGGCTGAGGTGGAGGTGGTGGTGGGGTTGGGGATCGAACTGAAGGTGGCGGTGGGGGCGGAGGTGGTGGCCCAGATTGGGTGGCTGCAACTCTAGGAATTGCACCAGTTGGTGCTGGAGCTGGTGTTTTATTAGCACTTTTTTCTTTGACTGCCTCTTTCTTTACTACTGGGCGTTCTAATTTGTTGGCAATGAGTTTCTGAAGGTCTTTAAATTTAGGGCTCTGGTACTCTCCATTTGTCTCCCGCTACATCAGGCAAAACAGAAATGATATCAAAACTACAGATAATTAAGACTACACTTCAGAACAACCAAATTGAATTTTCTGCCAGAAACAGATACAAAATCTTAAAAGCACAAAACCCACAATCAAATATTAAGAACAAAATCAATAACTGCAGTGAATAAACATTGCAACCAATAAAGGCACCACGTTTTCATGGAAAACAATCACAGACCCATGAAAGTTCGTGTCTTTACCTGTTCACGAGTGGTAAAAGCTGCTATCTTTGCTTCAGCAGCAGCAAGTTTCTCAGTGAGGTTTTTGTTCTGTGACTGCAGCTCCACGTTCAAGCCCTGAGCCTTATCCAACTCTGCCTTCAAGGCCAACACCTCAGCCTGCAAATTCATGATCAAACTCTCACTCATGCAAAATTTTTCCTGCAATTCTCTGTTTTTCTCATGTGGGTGGTCTTCATTTCTCTTGGAATTAGGATCCGCAGGCCTCTGCGGCCTTGGCCTTGCAAATTGCTCAGCAACCTGGCGATTTCCAGGCCTACCCACAGCTTTAGTCTCTTCAAGTTCCTTACTTTTCTGAGATCCCAACACCAACTCTCCAGATTTAGGCTTGTTGAGCAAAAGAGACTTCCTAATGCTCCTGGAATTGTCACAATTCACATCTGGGGAGACTGACTTTGCTCTTGATGGCCTTGGACTTGGAGACTCCTTTGCTTTGGAAGAAGCTGAAGCTCTGAGATAAGATGGTGGTGTTGGCTGTGACATATTACCAGAAACTTTGCTTTCACTCTTTGTTGAAGATGGTGGCGTCCCTTGCTTCATGCTTATGGCCTAAAGGTATTGTCTTCTCGAAGCAACCTGCAACTGCAACAACAAAACAATGGAACAGAGATTTGATTTAGGAGCTTCTGTTAGATTCTGTACTGCAATGTTGGTGCATGGGTGCTTATGGGGCCTGCACTCGGCAGTTGACTTACCTACTTTATACATCAACTTTCATCAATGGCTCTCAAGAACCCACAACAGGCATCCCTCATTGACCACACCAAATCGAGCAAAAGAACCACTTATCTTGGCCACCTTTCAATCTCCAGCAAATTAGCAACAAACCCAATAGAGAGTTCACGACCTTTGAGCCTGTGGAAAATTTGAGGTGCTGAGAACACAAGTGTAACATTCCATATTGTGATTGTGTTTTTATCAGTTTCTGTGCACATAATGAATTTTCAGTTAGAATTTGTGTTTAATGCATTTTTAATTCTTTGTTATTTAATGATGACATAAAATAGACTCCACATCACCTAACACGCTTAATGGTGAATTAAATTCAATCACAGAATTTTAAATTTTGTAAGGAAGAAACCTCCTTTGGGGTTTTATGACCCATTAAGTATTCATGAAATTTGAAAGGAATCTAAATACTATTGTCCTTAACGATAAAAAAAAAGAAAAAAATAAAAGAAGAAGAACCTTTTAAATTCTCTCTTTTAATAGCTAAAAAACAATGATCAACCTTTTTCGTGGCCCATTTAGATTTTTTTTTTTTCAAATTCTCTTTCATTTTTTCCTCTGAAAACGGCCAACGGGGTCTAGCTCAATCAAAAATAGATCTTGACTTGTCAATGCTCTCAAATTCGAACTCCCATAACACCTTGGTAGTGTGTGTGAGAAAACTCTCGTTCCCTCTCTAACTTTTACAAAAACAAATAGAAACGTTTTAGCATCTTATAATATTTGCTATCGTACTTGATGGGTTCATCATGCTGAGGTTGTCGTACCGCATATAATAAGAGATGGGTCCGTGACATATAGGGACAAGCACGCATTTATGAGAGTCAAGACCCATGAGAATGATTGGAAGATATGGATGAATGCAGAAAAGGTACTCTTTTTCAAAATCAATATATATTTTATATTCAATCCAACGGTGGTTTCTTAATGCGTAAAGACCAATCATAATTCACTCATAAATGGAGAATTTTAATTCATTCAAGTTGTCTTCTAAGCTCAAACTGCTCCCCTCTCCAAATGGTTGGTTGCAAGTCACAATTATGGGCCATTCAACTAATCTCCACATACCCTAATTATCAATCCAATTGGCTTAATTAATTATATAGGGTTTAGTGCATGTTTGGTTTTATGGAATTTATTTTTCGGAAAACATTTTATATTGGTCTATTTTTTTTTATTTTTAGTGCTGTCTTCCATGCATATGAATTTTCAAATGAGTTGTGTTGTGTTTATTTAGCATTCTCTTTGTGATACTGGTCACTCTTCAACCAATCAAGATGTGTCTGTCCTCTCAAGGAAATTGAAAAGAAACAGTCTTGGCTTTGTATGGTCACATTTCCATTTGTTTGTGCAAGAAAAGGAAATGCAACAGACAGTGTAGTTTTTGTTGGGGTCCATATTCTTTATATTCCTCAATGTCAAAATCAGTATTGGGACGGCTTAATTATTACATACTCTGTCTTATCTGACAAGGGAAGAAAAAAAAATCATATTTACCAATACAATATTCAGATTTTGGCCATGGAAATAAGAAAAAGATTATTGTGATTATTTGTGGCTACTAGGGTTTGAGTAGAAATTAAATTAGCAATTGTCAAATTGATATTATGGTAAGATGGGAGCAAAGGATTATTTATCAAAAAAGATAGAATCACTAACTATATAGGTCGATTTATCAACTAACTCTTAGTTTAATTATACTTCTTTTTCCATCATTGAAAAATATCCCAAATTCAAATCTTCCGTTGAAAGACACAATAAGAAGTTGATCACTAGCTAAGAGAATCCTCGGTAATTTCTGAATTAAATATTGGGCTAGAGTAAATATATTCCAGACCCAAAAAGTAAGATAGGAACATCTAAAGACTAGCTAAGACTATTGTTAAATAGTCAACATGATCTAATCTAGTGGAAAAAGGCTTTGACTTACAGACTAAAGGTCTCAAGTTCAAATTCTCGAGACATAATAGTTGTGTGTGTGTGTGAGAAATCCCCTTTTTCTATAGTTTAGATTATCGTTTATACTAAAAGAAAGACTATTGTTAAATATTGTCAAAGCAACAAAAGTATAGTTGCAGCTTCCAAATCCGACCACATATATTATACATGGATCAGAAAAGTAAGATGAACCCACGGATTAGAAAATATAGTGCTGCATAAAAAGACACGGAAAGCAAAAGCACTAGTTGATTGAGAAAGCTAAAAGTCATCAGCAGCAACATACCTTACTTAACCCTCAAATCAGATGAAAATCTAGGTTCTACTCTTTCTCCTTGTGCCTGCTTTTCCTCCGTCATAGTACGTGGAATCCATCTGCTGCTCTACATACACAAAATGAAAGTTTCTCTGTGTTCTGCCAGCCCTGCAACTGAGTGAAATGAAAAGCCTTTCAACTATTAACATATATAACAAACAGAGGTTTCAAGTTCCAAGGTGACCCCATGTGAAAATTAGGTCTGCATGGCTTTCCAGTTTTGATGTTTATAGGGACCACGCAGATGGGAAAAAAGGGCAGAAAAGAAAAACTAATGGCAACCAAAGTGAATAGGTAGACTTGAAAATTTTCCCATTAGAAAGATATGTGTACAAAATTACAAAAGCAAAACACTAAATACGTAGCTCACCCGTGAAACTTTTTGAATGAACTATATATATATACATGCAATGCAACAGTGCTGCATGTGACAGTGAGTAATTGTGAGTCTGTTTGAGACTGTGACTTGTTCTTCTGCATGCGCTGAATTTCAAAGCCACCGCAGACTCAAGCTAGCTAAAAGAAATTGCTTGGTGTATGCATGATGCCCAATTGCCTTAATTTAGCTCATGCTTTTGTCTCATATTCTCCAAATTATGGACCACCTTAACATGGCTGATGGCCCCTTACATTGGTTTCAATCTTCACTTGGGCATTGTCAAATTTCAAATTTGCAAAAAGGGTAGCTAGCTAAGATGGAGAAGATTTCGGCTAATGAAACTCCGGTATTTGGTTATCTGAAAAAACTTTTAGCCATTCTAAAAATACTGTACGGAAACAGGCCCATAGAATGCATAGGTTAATAGGCAAATCTTAGAGAACATACATGAAATGCAGATTGCAGAAGAAAAGTACCTGAAGGCTGAAGATCAACAAGCCAGAAAGAAAAATGGGGGGATGGGATTCCCTTTGAAGGATTTAAAACTTGGAAAGTTGTATATACAAGTTAATAAGATACAATATGTAGTATGGCCAATTGGTTGGTCAGTTGCAACTTTACATCACATGATGTCTCATTTGTTGTTTTGATTGTGACATATATTGTCTCTAATTGATGTTGGTTGAAACGATCTAATTCACGTGAGTAATTAATCAAATTCCTTAATCAATGCTTAATTAATGCTTGAATTTACATTGAAGAGGTTCACATTGTCAACAATCTAACTGCATAACATGTCATCGAAGAAAAGAAAACTACCCGCAATTTGCAACTTTACCTCACATGATGTATCATTTGTGGTTTTGATTGTGACATATATTGTCTCTTATTGATGTTGATTGAAACAATCTAATTCACGCGGGTAATTAATCAAATTCCTTAATCAATGCTTAAATTTACACTGGAGAGGTTAACATTGTCGATAGTCTAATTGCATAACATGTCATCGAATAAAAGAAAACTACCCACAATTTAGTACTACTTGCAAATTTAACATTACAGGGTCCCAAATCACAAAATATGTCCAAAAGATTTTTGGGTTTTCTCAATGATTGAATTAAGAGGCCTGCGTCCACTTTCTTCAACAAATCTTTCACTGTGGTGTTAGATAAACTCAAGCTTAGGTCTCATATGTTTGAGATATTGGGTCATGTTGTATATGGGAGGGAAGGTCATTTGACTCTAGCAAATGTTACCGCATTGAAATGAGCCCATAAAGTAGTTGATTGGTGATCATGAAACCTAAAATATAGACGGTTCGGATTATGAAAATACAATGTGATTAAGCCTCACAAAAGTATTCCTCAAATAATCTAATTTTGATCACCTTATTCCTCTCCTCTTCCTTCCCCGTTGAGTTTTTCCAAATACACACGAGTGTCTATAAAAATAGGAGGCTTTGGTCCCAATTGTTGATGCTTGAAAAGAGAAGCTGGGATTTTTTTTGTACACAAGCAGAGTATGAAATAGGTGGCGGGTCAGATCAGAGGTCAGATGTCAATGGCAGTCTCAGTCACCACCAGGGCACTAATATGCGCATGATCAATTCAATAAGTAGATGTAGAAGTAGAGCCACCACTCTAGAGCTAAAATAAAAATGCTTAATGTTATGGGGTTTTGTATGAGCTTGCAAAAAAGTGGGCTTGACTTGTTTGTATGATTGTTTATGGAGTAAAGTTTAATCCACTTTCTGTTGTTTTGTGAATGGAGAAGTTGGGTTGTTGAGGGGCCACTTCAGATGTCAAAGGCCCCAACCCCTTCAATCATTGAAAATGGTAAAACACAAGAAATTGAATGAGCCCTCAATCAATCAACTTATAGTCTTATAGTATGTATTACAGCTAGGACTAATAATAATATATTGTTATTCAAGCTACTAAACCATAAATACCATAAATAATTATAAGGAGTTTTCACTCAGTGTTGTGAAGCTTTCAAGAAAGAAAGAAAAAATGCCTCTTGGTAATTTACCCTCTCTGCATAAAAATATACTACATTACGTATTCTTTTTCCTTTGGATAAAAAGAAGATAAAAACTCTCTAAGATGAGGCACTTGCATGCAATGCTACCAAAGAAGCATAAATGCCATCCTTGATACTGATCAAAGTTTCATGCTTTCCTTTCTCTGCAATGACTCCATTTTTCACCACTGCGATTACATCTGCACCCTTAATCGTGGATAACCGATGGGCAACCACGACTGTGGTTCGATCCACCATGATTCGGTCCAATGCATCTTGAACCATTCGTTCAGATTCAGCATCAAGAGCACTTGTGGCTTCATCTAGCAGTAGTATCTTTGGTGCCTTCATTATAGCTCGTGCAATTGCCACCCTTTGCTTCTGTCCACCGGACATTTGAATCCCCCGCTCCCCTACTACTGTATCATAACCCTGCATAGTTTTCCAAACTTAACATGGTTAATCTTCAACCTTCCGAATATAATTTTGTGAACTTTCATCAATTAGTCCTCCTCATTTATGCATCACCATGGCAATAGATTATTTTATAGTATTTGTGGCCAAAAAGAAATTGGCAAACTTGTTAATTCTGTAGTGCCTACCTGTTGTAAACTACTAATGAACTTGTGAGCATTGGCCAATTCTGCTGCAGCTATAATTTCAGCCTCTGTTGCATTCCCTTCCTTTCCATATGCAATGTTGGCTCGGATAGTGTCATTAAACAACACAGGCTCCTGGCTCACCAGTGCCATTTGCTGTCTCAACCACTTCAACTGTAGCTTTTGGATTTCAATTCCGTCTAATGTAATGTGACCGGAATCAGGTTCATAAAATCTCTGCAACAAAGAGACAACTGTCGATTTCCCACTTCCACTTTCTCCAACCAAAGCAACTGTCTGACAACATATTTCACATTGTAAGTCCAAGAAACTTGAATTAGACTACTCAGGTCCAAAATTTTATGCATTGATTGAAATGACTAAAAGGACAAAACATGTCTAGTTACCTCGCCATGATGAATGGTCAAGCAAAGATCCTGGAAGATTGGCATGTCAGGTCTAGTTGGATACTTGAAACTGACATGGCGAAGTTCAATTTCTCCCTTCACATTTTCTATAGTTGTTCCAGATTCATCACTGGAGTCTATTTTCGATTTCCGGTCAAGAATTGCAAAAATGGAAGAAGCAGAGCTCTTTCCTTTACTTATATCAGGGGCGAGGGAACCTGACTGAGACACTCCGACAGCTGTCATCGTGAGAGCAAAGAAAACCTGCAAACCAGGAAAGCAAAATGTTAGCAATGGCCTCGATGGACTAGTGAAGATTTAATTCTTAAGTAACAAGTACTTATTTAGCAGAGTTCGGATCCTCTGCTTATGTTTTCTCTTCTATTTACATAAAGACTTGTAGTGCAAGGCAGAAAAACTAACCCGGAAAACATCAGAGAATGTTGTTTTGCCTGCTGCAACAAGTCGGGCTCCAGCATAAAAACTGCAGGCATACACAGAAAAGAGAAACAAGAATGACAGCCCAAAACCAATCCCACTGATTAACCCTTGTCTTATCCCTGTCTTAATAGGGCCTTCGCATTTCTTCTGGTACAATTCAATCACCTTCTCTTCAGCACAAAAGGAAGCAATTGTTCTAATACTACCCACTGCATCATTGGCTACTTGACTTGCATCCTCGTACATTTTCTGCAACCATTTAAAATTTACAACATTGACAAAAAGGAATGATCTTATATATATTATGCACGTGAGATTGGATGATGTTTTGGCTGCACCAGCTACAAGTTCTATACATACATTATGTATATATATTCTCTTCCTTTTTTGTTTTTTGTTGTTGCAAAGTTTGGACTTTGGAGAAATACCTTTGCATCTGCACTGAATCCTTTCATGAACTTGACTTGAAAATAACCATTTACTCCTAATAGAGGCAGCAGAACAAGGATTATAAGAGCAAGTTGCCAATTTGCAACAAAAGCAATGCACAAACCAGCAATTGCAGTTGCTAAATTCTGAACCAGCAAACCTAGAGCATCTCCAACAAGACCGCGCAGAGAAGCTGCATCTGCAGAAAGCCTTGCACCAATTGCACCACTTGAGTGCTCAGGATCATCAAACCAACTTACTTCCATATAAACCACCTTCTCAAAGCACATTGACCGGACTCGTTTTATTAACTTACACCCGGCCACAGCAAAAAGGTATTGTCTTGATGGCTGGGCTATGAAAGATCCCACTCCAAGAACAAGAAAGATTAATGCCCAAAACTTCGAATCCTTACGGAGTTGATGAGGTGGCTCAAAGAAGGTCTTGATAATACTGGATATCATTATCCCAAAAATAGGTAAGATTACCCCATTGGCTGCTGCAGCTATAGTACCTAGTAATAATACTGGGATCTCTGGCTTGTTCAGGTAGGCCAGACGGCTAAGTGAGACTTCTGGAGGCACTGTTGATGATGTTGAAGCAGGAATATCAGGCTCTGCAGATGCAGTTTCAAGGACACCTATGGGTACACCATATGAGTTTGAGAAGGAATGACGACTACTATTTCCTCTTCCAGATGATCCCCGGCTTATGGATCGTAAGTTCGAAAATCTTTGACTTGAGTGTCTTCGAGAATCCACACTGCTAAGCCTTTCGTGATCATTTACAGCAGTCTGTTCTGACACGGTGCTCATTTCTTGCAACCTTATAAGCTGGCTATATGCTCCTTCAGGGTCCTTAATTAGCTCAGAATGTGGACCTGCTCAGTTGAAAACGATCAGTATGTGCAACACTCATGGACTAAGAATATGTTGAACTATAGACAGTAATACTAGGCATTCAAATGGTAGAACAGGACAAGATAACAACTGCATTACCTTTTTCAACAATTGTTCCTCGATGTATAACGGCAATGGTGTCAGCATTCCTTACTGTGCTCAAACGGTGCGCAACAATCACAGTGGTCCGGTTGATCATAATTCTGTCCAGTGCCTCCTGCACAACTCTCTCAGATTCTGCATCAAGAGCACTCGTGGCTTCATCTAAAAGTAGAACTCTTGGGTCTTTCAGAATTGCTCTAGCTATAGCAACTCTCTGCTTTTGGCCCCCAGATAGCTGAGTTCCATGCTCACCAACCATTGTGTCTAGTCCCTAAATGCATAAGTCACAAAACCACAAATTAGAAAAAAGGAATTGAATGAATCCAGTTATGTTAAATTAATTATTGAAATAATCCAACGTTTTTAGAAAATTCTTGTGGTATGTCTGTATTTCCATCTTTGAACGTAACAAAATGGTCGTCAAAATTAACAATTCACACAAAAGTTTAAATGAATTAACCTGAGGCAATTTGTCTATGAATTTAGCAGCATTGGCAAGCTCGGCAGCAGCCCTTATTTCTTCAGTGGTTGCACCATCCTTCCCATAGGCTATATTATCTTTAATGCTAGAAGTAAATAAAACTGGTTCCTGGCTGACTAGGCCTATTTTCTGTCTGATCCATTTCAGCTGGAACTCTTTGAGATTTATGCCATCAATAAGAACTTCACCAGCTTGGGGGTCATAAAATCTCTCAATCAAACTGATTACAGTTGATTTACCACTTCCACTCTCTCCAACCAAAGCAGCAGTTGCACCACTAGGTATTGAGAGAGAAAATCCATGGAATATTTGTTCATCCGGTCTTGCAGGATAACTAAAACAAACATCCTTTAGTTCTATGTCTCCACGGATATCATGTAATTGTTGCCCATTAGTGTCATAAGCATCAATCTCTGGCTTTCTGTTAATTGTCTCAAACATCTTATAAGCTGCAACTTGTCCAGCTGCAAAGGCACTCATGCATGGAGATGCCTGCCCGAGAGACCTGAAAATTTATGAAAGAAACATTATTATATCTTGATGTTCTGAAGCATCAAATATCAAATTTTGGACTGATGGGGGGAGGGGGAGTAGTAAGTAGATTTTGAATATCCCATTCTTTCAGCGCACGCAAAACATGTTAACTAGTACAATAGTGTTAGGATCAATAAATTTGTTAATTAAATTTTACTGAAATGCAACTTACATGGAGCCAGTCAACACAGCGAAAACTACATTCATGACTTCTCCTCCTGTATATCCTTTTTCAAGTATCATCTTTCCGCCAAACCATACAGCCAAAGCATAACTACACATTATAATAAGCATGACCGAACCAATACCTAACCCAGATGCCAAACCCTCTTGCACACCAGAGTTGTAAGCTTTAATTAAGGAGTAGTTGTAATTAGCTATAGCTTGCTTTTCTCCTGTAAAAGATGCAACCTGAATTGGGAACACACATCCGATTTAGTTCTACACAAAGAAAATAGAAGTAATAAATTTTTGTTTTAAAGATTTTAAAGAAAAGTAGGCCTACTGTTCTGATTGACCCTATGGTCTGCTCTACCACAGTTGCTGCCACTGAATAAGCAGCTTGTTGACGGGATGCGACCTTTGAAATAATGATGCCTATGATGGCACCAGAGAGGACAAGAAGGGGAATAGAAGATAGCATGACAAGGGTGAGAAGCCATCCCTTAATAAATGCTATAGCAAAGCCTCCTACGAATGTTGCAATTAACTGGATAAAACTTCCTACCTGCAATAAGAAAATGAAAGAAATTAAGAGGTTACTGGAGAAAATAGCAACAGGTAAAGGCTTTTGTGTGTGGCATGTAAATACCTTCTCGCCCATGGCCTCTTGAATGAGCACAGTATCACCTGACATCCTCCCAACAATTTCCCCAGTGTTAGTTTCTTTATCAAAAAAGCCAACATCTTGCCTCAATATTGTTTTCAAGTATAAACTTCTTATTCGAGCAGCCTGTCTCTCTCCAGTGACCATCCAGCAAGACATCTCTGGCAAAGCTAATCATCTCAGTTTCCGAAAAGCCAAATTATTTGTTTGATGCACCAGCAGGGAGTTCAGTGTACTTACGTAGAAATGAAGCTGAAGCCGCTCCCACACCCAAGTAGACATACTTTAGAGCAACCTGAGAATATTGAATTGGCCAAGTCATTTCTGATTAAACCTTGTTCATTATAATTTCATACAGCACAATTTAGCAAATATGACTTTTGCTTAATCAAGAAATTACTTGGTGAAGGAACACCCTATTTTAGCAAACTACGTTAGAGATACTAGAGAACCAAAATGAAGTTAAAAAAACAGAATAAGCTCAGTTGATATAATTCAGTTGGAACTGGATAGAACAATGTATTTAAGTAGACTTTTGTTGTTTCGTATTGCTGCTGTTGCCTATTTGACTTAGTTTCTATGAAGATGTTACATTAACAGAGATAACTATCTAACAGTTTTTAGTCACAGAATATTTACCTTGGAAACTGCATCAACCACTTCTTTATTATTCTCAGTTCCTCCAAAAGAATTAACCACGTTTCCAAAGATTATGGTCATTAGAGGCATACAGACCCCATTTCCAATAGCGCTGATTGTACCAACAGACATTAACAGGTAATCCAAGGAATCAGCAAAGGAGAAAAGCTTGTAATATGGTACTGTTTTGGTGCCATCCTCCTTGCTCTTGCTTGTATCTTGTGGGTTGTTTTGAGAGTCCTCCACTGCTGAGTGGCCGTTCGATGCTGTCGTGGCCTGCTCCTTGTTTACATTTCCATCCACAGGATTTTCCTCAGCCATGTTTTTCGAAGCAATAATAATTTAGTAAAGTTTTCTATATTTGACAAGAAGCACCTCAGAGAACTAAATTGCAACTATATTGACAGTAAGCAACTCAAACTTGGATGATGAGTTCAGAGCTGCAAGAGAACATTTATGGATTAGCAATCAGCAGACACATGTTTTTTTTTTTTTTTTTTTTTTTTTTTTTTTTTTTTGTTTGGGGCACAAAATTGACAACACAAACCAAGGAACATATGCCAACTTAATCCAATTGAATATAGAGTTCATCAGTAAGCAAAAACAAAAAAAACAAAAAAAATCCACTTGTTATTCCAATTAAAATCAAGAAGTCTTACACAGCCGGCATGCAAAATGCGGGCAGTGAGAAATCACAGGGAAGGTATAATTCTTGTCAGTATTATATATGAACGAAAAGAATGCTGAGAATAAACTTTACAACCGCAGCAAACGAGGCAAATTCTATCCTCCACAAACACAATTAAAATCTAAAATGAGGAATCAAACGAAGGAGAAAAGAGAAAGAAACCAAGTATAAGCTGAAGCTTATACTTTTTAAACCAAGTTGAATTGAAAGAGATACCATTCTAGTCCTCCCTCTGCTCCTCTTCTTGCCTTGCTGCTTTGACAGTGAACAAGTAGAGTTTCATTTTCATTTTTTTTTTCTTTTTTGGCCTATGAAAATATAGTGGGTAATCTAACTTGGGTTGTAGTCGAATATATAATTTCAGATCCTCTGCTAGCTGCTAGCAAATTGCGACGCAGCCGTCTTCTTCTGGTGTCCGGTGGTCAATTGTACTAGATCATCCTACCCCACCATCAAATTCGCTTCTTTTTGTGTAATAATGAAAAGTTTCTAGAAGAGTACTGCAAAGATATAGAAATCATCTTAATTTTGGTCACGTAACAACACATATGTGACCCCAATGGGTCATAGCTTAGTGATAAGAACATTAAGCTCATTCATTTTCCGTAAAAAAGGTCACTTTATGAAGGACTCCGATGCAAAGATAACCAGTAACTACTATTTTTAATCACTTGAGTTACATATTTTATATGTACTAATTTGTAATTATTTATTTAGTTATATGCTATGTAATCCGATCACGAGATTAGGTGTAAGGTACAAGCCATGATGCTAATGTGTAAAACAAGAAGCTGGTATTGAAATTATATGATTAGAATAGAATACATGGGAATGAAAATAAGGAATAAGACAGAGGAATGGTAGCAAAACAAAAACTATGGAATGGAATATGACGTGAGGTGTGTATATTATTGATTGAGGAGAAGTGATGCGCAAGCTTATGCAATAGAAGAACAATCTCAACCACTGCAATTTGGGCGGTCCAATGTGACTATTTTTTTATATATATTATGCGTAACTTGGACTGTTGGAGATGTATATTAGTACATGTATGTTTAATAAAGAGTTGGCATAATTCTTTTTGGATAGTTTGGCCTCAATGTCTTAACAAAAGACAAAGTAGGAATCTGACATCAGTTGTGACAAAAGCAATCCTCAGGGGTGTCTTTTTTCTTCTGTTTTTAAGCTATGAACTTCTTGGAAGGATTTGGTGTCCTTGATCTTTGCTTATTGGCCCATCTTTTTCTCAATTGCAGTTTTATTGAAAAGGACCATTGGCCAGCTCCCCGGATGACATTTCCTTACGCACGTTTACTTATCATTTTCTGAGGAGATGAGGCCCCAACCCCTTCAATGTTTAAAGATGTAAAACACATGAAATTGAATGAGCCCTAAATCAATTAAATTTCTAGTTTGTATTACAGCTAGGACTAATAATAAAATCTTGTTATTCAAGCTACTCAATAGATAAATACCAAATCATGAAGTGGGAAAATTTTATGTAAATCATTCTAAAGGGTGGATTTACTTGGAGGGCAAGCTGGGCTGTTGCCTGGCCCAAATTTCCATCCATTAAAAAAAAAAAAAAAAAAAAAAAAAAAAAAAAATACGTCTTTAGTAGCCCACATAAAATTAAAACAAATAAAAGAATAGTGTTGTTAAACAAACTCTAAAATTAATTGAGTACACTCTACTACTAGACTATTTATTGAATTACTAATTTACCCTAATATAAAATGGACAAAAGGATACATTGAATTGTAAAACAAATGTAATTTTAATAAGTACATCCTACTTACCATATTCAACCCAATCAAACACAAGTGAAAAAAGATTTTACATAGTGATCACCCAATTTCTTTGGACCTGATGTTTCTCAGTATCTACAAGCTACAAGTCATCATGGACAGTCTTGTTACTTCATTTTGACATCTATGTATATCTTAACATATGCGTCACACAACTAAGCATTAATATTTTCTAAAATAACAAAGGTAATTTGAACACCCATATAGTGAATTGGAAATTTGAACACCCTGGTTCGATCGCTTTTGGATTTTCCTCCCGTGCTGTTTGGTGGTTTGTCTCCCTGTGTTTGGGCCTCGTCTCCTTTGGTCCCTACCATGTCTGCGCCCATTTCTGATGATGATACGTTGGTTTCTAGGGTAGACTTCATGGTTTCTAAGCACCTGCACATTGATGCCTATTCTGACAAGCCTATGGAGACTGGTCCAGTGGGGTCTCCTGGGAGCCTTCCTTAATGTGTAATTGGAGCATTCGTGGGCTTGGCATTTGGAGAATGTTTTTGTGCCTGATACTCGGTTTTCGGGTTAAGTGGCTGATGCCAGTTTTGTCATTGTTGCGTGGTGTTTTCTCAGTTATCCTCTCAGCACATCTTTGACTCTTCGCCTGTCTTAAAGACTATGGATTCATAGGAGGTTTCCTTGTCAGTGTTGGGATGATAGATGTGTCTTTGAGGACTTTTTTGTTTCTTTTTTTTCTTAGCATGTTCGTTGTACTTCGTCTCTTCTCTTGTGTTGCTCCCTGCAAACTTTTCTATTTCCAGTGCCATTTGTTATTAAAGGTGGATAGAGCTGGTGTGCTTTGTGGGTTCTTTCTTTCTTTTTGGAGCTTTGGTGTGTTCTCTGTCAACTGCTCTCACTATCTTGTGGTTGTGTAAAGGACTATGATTTTATAGGACTCTTTTGACAGTTAGGTTGTGTTGAAGTGTTTTCGTCGAAGGTCTTTGTGTCAGTGTTGTTTTGCTTTGCTTTTGTACTGGTCTAATGTGACTGTATCGAACTCTCTTGTTAGCCCACAACATGTGTGGTACTCTTTCTTACTCTGGAGTTTGTTCCCTAAGAAGGTTTTAACAAGGTCACTGTATCGTATCGTTCTATGTATGCTATTTCGGTTATATGAACGAAATTCATTTCTAAATATATATATATATATATATATCAAACATAAAATTGAAGTCGAGAAAGCATACACAGGGTTTGGTGGTCTGATAGTGTTCGGCAGCCAACTCTCGAACCGGTTTGGTATTATGTGATATAGTGTATTAGGGTGTACCAAGGGTATCTTTGGTAGTTAAATAAGGTGTAGGGTGTACTTAGATCATAGGGTGTACTCAGTTAATTATAGGGTTCGTTTAACAACACCCTAAAAGAAACCTTACACCAGCTGACTTATTCATATCTCTCCTCTTCTTTATCTTTTTTTTATTATTTTTTTTTCATAACTCTTCTCTATGTGTTAGCTTCTTTTTGGTAACAAAAAGTTTAGGGGGAGGGGAGACTATCCCATCTCAGGACCAGGACATACCAAGGCAGGCCTCTTTGAGGACTTACAGACGGAGTCTTAGCCCCTTTTGGTTTTTACAAATTACTCATAAAAAAGGATTGTCGGCAACGGAACTCAAACCTAGGCCTGGATAGAGAACAGAACGATACTTACCTACTAAACCACTCCTCGTTGGCTTTCTATTGGCTTCTTCAATTCTTCTAATTCTCTCCTATTTTCTTAACTTCTCCTCTTGGGTTTCTCCTAAATACATGTATGCATATTTAATTTTAGTTTTAATTTGAAATTGAATATTCTAGAGTTGAAATTAGGGGTTTGATTTTAGGAATTGTGTTGAGTTGAGTTTGATGTCTTTGTGGGTTAAATTTTAGATTTAAATAGTGTTATTTTCTTTGCATCGCATTTACTTGACTTTTATTTTAGTTTCTTTTTTGTTAAGCTTTTATTTATGTGGAGATGCATTTGAGGGGTAAGGCTCATTATGTCCCCCTTGATTATGTGTATTTTTTAATATTTATTAATGAAATTCACTCGAGTTTAGTATGTAAGTTTTGCCCAGCGGACTTTCAAATCATGGATCCGCCATTTATAATGAGTTTGATTCACAAGTGTTATGTTGCTCCAAGTGAAACTTTCAAGAAAGAAATAATTAACCTCTGTTAGTACGAAAATTGTATTGTCATTTCCTAGACTCTAGCATAGGTTAGGAGTTAGTGTGTGAATATCGTTTACTAGATGTTTTGGCGCAACACATTCAATCTCAGGTTTCTGAAGCATGACTTGACCGATATGAGAAACTGATTTCAGGTAAATCATGACATAATCATGCATTCATTATAAGATTCCTAATTGGAGTTATTTTCACTCAAAGTATTTTTATTTTAATCTTATTTTTAATAGGATTAGATTTTATCTCTTGATATTACTTTCCTAGTTGGACTTTATTTTGATTTAAGTTTTATCTTTTCCCGTTATGACTTGCACGTTGCTCATCTCTTACTTGATTGGTCAAATTAGTTTGTTTTAGGAGATATTGTTTCTCCTACAAAGATTGGTTGTTTGGCATCGTCATTTAGAGTCCATACTAGATCAAAATTGATATTCATGATTGATACTATTTGTAGTCTCATGTTTGGCGTCCTTATAGGTAGTTGATATTGAATCAAAGTTATCATTCTTAATTGCATAGTAGTGTGTCTTGGTTTTGACGTGATTGACTTGAGTCCATATTGTATCAAGCTTGACAATCACATTTGAATAGAAGTGTTGGACTATTGGGTTTCTCTCTTACTAGAGAGAACCTGCTTTGAATAAATTGTGGGTCTTTATTTTCACATACGTAGCTTTTGAGATATTGGGTTTTGCATAGATTGAATTTTCAAGTGAAAGCTCCTACGCATATTTTTGGAGATAAGTCATCAAGTGCTCCTTGTTTACTTGGTGATTTATCAAATCCTTTCTTCATTCATATTGCATTCATATACATGTCGGTGACTCATACAGTTGAGGGCACAAAAGACCGTGGTAGCGGTTTTCCTCCGGCGAGCTTGAAGCAATCGTGACCAGTATTGCGTTCAACATAAGGAGTGTCGAAGATCATCCCATTACAGAAGTTGAGTTACGAAGAAGTCGGTAAACATTATCTAGAATGTGTCTAGGATAAGTGCGTGAGTACTTCTTGTAATCTTTATTCTATAGTGGATTTGTGTTGGACTGAGGAGTCCTGTGGATTTTCCCCAGAGGTGGGGTTTTACCACGTAAAATAATTCTCTGTGTGTTCTTTTACTTTAAGCTCTGCACATCCTAGGATTGATAACTCATATCAATCCTGCTTTAAAAGTTAATTGTTGTTTATTGCAAAATATTCGAATTAGCCTGTTTAACCTTCTCTAGGCATATATAGACATCCTACAAGTATTATCAACCTCTCTGCATAAAATTACATTACATACTTTCTTTTTCTTCGGATAAATTGAATATAAACGCTATCTAAGATGAGGCACTTGCATGCAATGCTACCAAAGAAGCATAAATGCCATCTTCGATGCTGATCAGAGTTTCATGCTTTCCTTTCTCTGCAATCACTCCATTTTTCACCACTGCGATTTATCTGCACCCTTTATCGTGGATAACCGATGGGCAACCATGACTGTGGTTCGATCCACCATGATTCGGTCCAATGCATCTTGAACCACTCGTTCAGATTCAGCATCAAGAGCACTTGTGGCTTCATCTAGTAGTAGTATCTTTGGTGCCTTCATTATAGCTCGCGCAATTGCCACCCTTTGCTTCTGTCCACCAGACAATTGAATTCCCCGCTCTCCTACTATTGTATCATAACCCTGCATTGTTTCCCGAACTTAAAATGGTTAATCTTCAACGTTCAAAATATAATTTTGTGAATTTTCATCATCTCGTCCTTCTCATTTATGCAGCACCACGGCAATAGATTATATCATAGTATATGTGGCCAAAAAGAAATTGAAAATCTTGTTAATTCTGTAGTGCTTACCTGTTGTAAACTACTGATGAACTTGTGAGCATTTGCCAATTCTGCAGCAGCTATAATTTCAGCCTCTGTTGCATTCCCTTCCTTTCCATATGCAATGTTGGCTCTGATAGTGTCATTAAACAATACAGGTTCCTGGCTCACCAGTCCCATTTGCTGTCTCAACCACTTGAGCTGTAGTTTTTGGATTTCAACTCCATCTAATGTAATTTGACCAGAATCAGGGTCATAAAATCTCTGCAACAATGAGACAACTGTCGATTTCCCACTTCCACTTTCTCCAACCAAAGCAACTGTCTGATAACATATTTCAAATTGTAAGTCCCAGAAACTTGAATTAGAGTACTCAGGTCCAAATCTTATGCATTGATTGAAATGACTAGAAGGACAAAACATGTCTAGTTACCTTGCCGTGATGAATGGTCAAGCAAAGATCCTGGAAGATTGGCACGTCAGGTCTAGTTGGATACTTGAAACTGACATGGTGAAGTTCAATTTCTCCCTTTACATTCTCTACAGTTGTTCCAGAGTCATCACTGGAATCTATTTTCGACTTCCGGTCAAGAATTGCAAATATTGAAGCAGCAGAGCTCTTTCCTTTACTTTGATTAGGGGCTAGGGAGCCTGACTGAGCAACTCCAACAGCTGTCATCGTGAGAGCACAGAAAACCTGCGAACCATGAAAGCAAAATGTAACATGGTCTGAATGGACTAACGAAGATTTAATTCTTATGTAAAAAGTACTTATTGAGCGGAGTTCAGATCCTTCGCTTTGCTTGTGTTTTCTCTTCTATTTACCAACTTGAAGACTTGTATGTAGCACAAGGTGGAAAAACTTACCCGGAAAACATCAGAAAATGTTGTCTTGCCTGCTGCGACAAGTCGGGCTCCAGCATAAAAACTGCAGGCATACACAGAGAAAAGAAAAAAGAATGATAGCCCAAAACCTATCCCACTGATTAACCCTTGTCTTATCCCTGTCTGAATAGGGCCTTCACATTTCTTCTGGTACAACTCAATCACCTTCTCTTCAGCACAAAAGGAAGCAATTGTTCGAATACTCCCCACTGAATCATTGGCTACTTGACTTGCATCCTCGTACATTTTCTGCAACCATTTAAAATTTTCAGCGTTGACAAAAGAGAATGGTCTTATATATATAATGTATGTCAGATTGGATGGTGTTTTGACGACAAAATTTTGAAAAGTTCAGACTTTGGAGAAATACCTTTGCATCTGCACTGAATCCTTTCATGAACTTGAAATGAAAATAACCATTTACTCCTAATAGAGGCAGCAGAACAAGGATTATAAGAGCAAGTTGCCAATTTGCCGCAAAAGCAATACACAAACCAGCAATTGCAGTTGCTGAATTCTCAACCAGCAAACCTAGAGCGTCTCCAACCAGCCCGCGCAGACAAGCTGCATCTGCAGAAAGCCTTGCACCAACTGCACCACTTGAGTGCTCAGGATCGTCAAACCAACTTACTTCCATGTAAACCACTTTCTCAAAGCACATTGACCGAACTCGTTTTATTAACTTACACCCCGCCACAGCAAAAAAGTATTGTCTTGCTGGCAGTGCTATGAAAGTTACCACTCCAAGAACAATAAAGATTAGTGCCCAAAACTTTGAATCCTTACGGAGTTGAGGAGGTGGCTCGTAGAAGGTCTTGATTACGCTGGATATCAATATCCCAAAAATAGGTAAGACTGCCCCATTGACTGCTGCAGCTATAGTACCAAGTAATAATACTGGGATCTCTGGCTTGTTCAGGTAAGCCAGGCGGCGAAGTGAGACTTTTGGAGGCACTTTTGATGATGCTGAAGCAGGAATATCAGATGCTGTTTTAAGAGAAACTACCGGAGTGGGCACACCATATGAGATTGAGAAGGAATGACGGCTACTACTTCCTCGAGAATCCACGCTGCTAAGCCTTTTGTGATGACTTACAGCAGTTTGTTCTGACACGTGGCTCATTTCTTGCAACATTATAAGCTGGCTATATGCTCCTTCAGGGTCCTTAATTGGTTCAGAATGTGGACCTGCTCAGTTGAAAACGATCAGTATGTGAATTGTAACAGGAATATCAGATGCTGTTTTAAGAGAAACTACTGCAGTGGGCACACCATATGAGATTGAGAAGGAATGGCTGCTACTACTTCCTCGAGAATCAACGCTGCTAAGCCTTTTGTGATGACTTACAGCAGTTTGTTCTGACACGCGGCTCATTTCTTGCAACATTATAAGCTGGCTATATGCTCCTTCAGGGTCCTTAATTAGTTCAGAATGTGGACCTGCTCACTTGAAAACGATCAGTATGTGAATTGTAACAGTATGTTGAACTATAGACAATAAGATTTGGCCTTCAAATGGTAGAACAGGACAACATAAACAAATGCATCACCTTTTTCAACAATTATTCCTCGATGTATAACAGCTATGGTGTCAGCATTCCTTACTGTACTCAAGCGGTGGGCTACAATGACAGTAGTCCGGTTGATCATAATTCTGTCCAGTGCCTCCTGCACAATTCTCTCAGATTCTGCATCAAGAGCACTCGTGGCTTCATCTAAAAGTAGAATCCTTGGGTCCTTGAGAATTGCCCTAGCTATAGCAACTCTCTGCTTTTGGCCCCCAGATAGCTGAGTTCCATGCTCACCAACCATTGTGTCTAGTCCCTAAATGCATAAGTCACAAAACCACAAATAAGAAAAAAAGGAATTAAATGAGTTGTTCGAAATCATCCGAGTTTTTTTTGAAAATTCATGTGACCTATCTGTATTTCCATCTTTGAATGTAACAAAATGATAAGATCACTGGATGTCTCAATAAGCTTCCATGGTCGTGGAAATTAAGAATTCACACAAAAAGTTCAGAGAACAAAATACCAGAACTTAGACGAAAGTTTAAATGAATTTAACCTGAGGCAGTTTGTCTATGAATTTAGCAGCATTGGCAAGCTCAGCAGCAGCCCTTATTTCTTCAGTGGTTGCACCATCCTTCCCATAGGTAATATTATCTTTAATGCTACAAGCAAATAAAACGGGTTCCTGGCTGACAAGGCCTATTTTCTGTCTGATCCATTTCAGCTGGAACTCTTTGAGATTAATGCCATCAATAAGAACTTCGCCAGCTAGGGGGTCATAAAATCTCTCAATCAAACTGATAACTGTTGATTTACCACTTCCGCTCTCTCCAACCAGAGCAGCAGTTGCACCACTAGGTATTGAGAGAGAAAATCCATGGAATATTTGTTCATCCGGTCTTGCAGGATAACTAAAATAAACATCACTCAGTTCTATGTCTCCACGGATATCAAGTAATTGTTTCCCATTAGTGTCATAAGCATCAATCTCTGGCTTTCTGTCAATTGTCTCAAACATCTTATAAGCTGCAGCTTGTCCAGCAGCAAATGCACTCAAGCATGGAGACGCCTGCCCAAGAGACCTAAAAATTTATCAAAGAAACATTGTTATACGATTATATCTCTATCTTCTGAAGCATCATATATCAAATTTTGGACTGAAGGGGGGAGTGGGAGTAGTCAGTAGATCACACAAACATGTTAACTTGTACAATAGTGCTAGGATCAACAAATTTGTTCATTAAATTTTACTGATATGCAACTTACATGGAGCCAGTCAACACAGCGAAAACTATATTAATGACTTCCCCTCCTGTATATCCTCTTTCAAGTATCATCTTTCCTCCAAACCATACCGCCAGAGCATAACTACACATTACAATCAGCATAACCGAACCCATTCCGAACCCAGATGCCAAACCCTCTTGCACACCAGAGTTGTAAGCTTTAATTAAGGAGTTGTTGTAATCAGCTATAGCTTGCTTTTCTCCTGTAAACGATGCAACCTGAATTGGGAACACCAATCAGTTTTAGTTCTACACTAAGAAAATAGAAATAATAAATATTTGTTTTAAAGATCTTAAAGACAAGTAGGCCTACTGTTCTGATTGAACCAATTGTCTGATCTACCACAGTTGCTGCCACTGAATAAGCAGTTTGTCCACTGGATGCCAACTTTGATATAATGATGCCCATGACGGCACCAGAGAAGACAAGAAGGGGGATAGAAGATAGCATAACAAGGGTGAGAAGCCATCCCTTAATAAATGCTATAACAAAGCCTCCTATGAATGTTGCAATTAACTGGATAAAACTTCCTACCTGCAATAAGAGAATGAAAGAAATGAGAGGTTATTGGAGCAAATGGCAATAACTTAAAAGGCTTTTGTGCGGCATGTAAATACCTTCTCGCCCATGGCCTCTTGAATGAGCACAGTATCTCCTGACATCCTCCCAACAATTTCCCCAGTGTTAATTTCTTTATCAAAAAAGCCAACATCTTGCCTCAATATTGTTTTCAAGTATAAACTTCTTATTTGAGCAGCCTGTCTCTCTCCAGTGACCATCCAGCAGGACATCTCTGGCATATAGAAAACGGTACTAATATCAGTTGCCAAAAAGCCAAATTATTTGTTTGATGCACCAGCAGGCAGTTCAGTGTACTTACGTAGAAATGCAGCCGCAGCTGCTCCCACAGCCAAGTAGACAAACCTTTGAGCCACCTGAGAATGTTGAATTGGCCAAATTATTTCTGATCCTTGTTCATTATAATTTCAACTAAGTTAGAGGAACCAGAGAGTCAAAATAGATGCTAAAAACAGAAGTAAGCTCAGTTGTCACAGGTCTGATAGAACTGGATAGAACAATATTATAGTCACACAATATTTACCTCGGAAACTGCGTCAACTACTTCTTCATTATTCCCAGTTTGTCCAAAGGAATTAATCACATCTCCAAAGATTATGGTCATTAGAGGGAAAGAGGCCCCATTTCCAATAGCACTGATTGTACCAACAGACATTAGCAGGTAATCCAAGGAATCAGCAAAGGAGAAAAGCTTGTAATATGGTACTGTTTTGGTGCCATCCTCCTTGCTGTTGCTTGTATCTTGTGGGTTGTTTTGAGAGTCCTCCACTGCTGAGTGGCCGTTCGATGCTGCCTTGCCCTCCTCCTTGATTACAACTCCATCCGCAGGATTTTCCTCAGCCATGTTTTTCGAAGCAATAGTAATTTAGTTAAGTTTTCTATATTTTACAACAAGCACCTCAGAGAAGTAAGTTGCAACTATATTTTGAGAGTAAGCAACTCAAACTTGGATGATGAGATCAGAGCTGCAAGAGAACATTTATGGATTGAATTAGATACCAGGTACATTTTTTTATTTGTTTTTCGGGCACAAAATTGACTACATAAACCAACGTATGCCAAATTATAAAAAACCCACTTATTCCCTTTTTTTGTTTTTTTGGGTTTTTGTTTGTGTGCGAGTGTTTGTGTTTGTGCACGTGTCAGCACTAGAAAAACCTGTTGCCGATTTAAGTGGTACAGAATATGTGCATTTTGATTACAGACAGGAACATAAAACAGAGGAACAACAGAACAAGTAATAACTGTGAGAAGGGTTTGTTGCAATAAAATAAAATAAAAATTTCAAAACCAAGCCAAACCTTTAGAAGCCTCACACAGCTAATGCATGCTCTAAAGGTGAGAAATTTAAAGACAAGAGACATAACCACAAACAACTGAGAAACAACTTCAAAAAGTGTTGCAGGAAACATTAATATCACCAAAAGATCAATATACTCACTGAAGAGGAAACAAGTTTACCACATTCTATGAAATGGGTTGAAGAAGTTGTTGGATACATGGTTAGTCAAACATTAAAATTATCCAGAAAAAGAAAAAAAGTTGGTACTTTTTAAACCAAGTTGAATTGAAAGACATATCATTTTAGTCCTCTGCTCCTCTCCTTGCCTGGCTGCTTTGACAGTAGAGTTTCTTTTTCTCTTTTCTTTTTTCTTCTTTGGACTATGAAAATATGATTAGAATAGAATACATGGAAATGAAAATAAGGAATAAGACAAGCTGGTAGCAAAACAAAAACTATGGCATGGAATATGAAATGAGGTGTTTGTCTATTATTGAGAAGAACAATTTCAACCAATGCAATTTGGATAGTTGGGTCTTAATGTGTAAGCAAATGACAAAGAAGGAATCTTTGAACTTCTTGGAAGGTTAGGAATGGATTTGATGTCCTTGATCTTTGCTTATTGGCCCAAGTTTTTCTTTAGGTTAAACTGTCGTTTTGCCCTTGAACTATACCATAATTGTCAATTTCCCCCCTTAAACAATTGTTTCGGTAAATTAAGGATTTAAATTATATGAAATTGGTCAATTTGAGACTCGCCATTAATTTATTGGATGATGTCCATCCAAATTTCAATCACACTATCTGCACATAGCCAGTAAGTAAAAAACACATGAAAGAAAAATTAGAAGAAAATTTATATAAAAGAAAAAAAGTCAAAAAAGGGGAGAAAAAGTTCCTTCGAATGGTTTGGCTTTGAAATTTGATGTATTTATTTTGAATGGGAAAACAATTAACTATCATCCCAGGTAGTAGCAGTTGCACTAACTAGTTCTTAATGATAATTGTTTGATTCGGTCCCGTCATGGATGAATTGAATTAAAATCTGACTGAAGACTGTACATTCGAATTCGAATACAAATTGAAGTAGGATTGGGAAGAAGGAATTGGGGATTTTATTAGAAAGGACCATTGGCCAGCTCACTGGATGACATTTCCTTATGCACATTTACTTATCATTTTCTGAGTTCAGGACTAATAATAAAATCTTGTTGTTCAAGCTACTCAATAGATAAATACCAAATCACGTAGTGGGAAAGTTTTATGTAAATCAATCCAAATTTATAATTAGTTTCATTCACAAGTGTTCTGTTGCTCCAAGTGGAGCTTACAAGAAATAAATATAATAATAAAAAATGATCTATTCCTATTGGTAATTTACCTCTCTGAATAAAATTACATTACATACTTTCTTTTTCTTTGAATAAAAAGAACATAAAAGCTATCTAAGATGAGGCACTTGCATGCAATGCTACCAAAGAAGCATAAATGCCATCCTCGATACCGATCAAAGTTTTATGCTTTCCTTTCTCTGCAATGACTCCATTTTTCACCACTGCGATTACATCTGCACCCTTTATTGTGGATAACCGATGGGCAACCACGATTGTGGTTCGATCCACCATGATTTGGTCCAATGCATCTTGAACCACTCGTTCAGATTCAGCATCAAGAGCACTTGTGGCTTCATCTAGTAGTAGTATCTTTGGTGCCTTCATTATAGCTCGTGCAATTGCCACCCTTTGCTTCTGTCCACCGGACAATTGAATCCCCCGCTCTCCTACTATTGTATCATAACCCTGCATTGTTTTTCCAAACTTAACATGGTTAATCTTCAATGTTCCGAATAAAATTTTGTGAATTTTCATCAACTAGTCCCTCTCATTTATGCAGGACCATGGCAATAGATTATATTATAGTATTTGTGGCCAAAAGAAATTGACAAGCTTGTTAATTTTGTAGTGCCTACTTGTTGTAAACTACTGATGAACTTGTGAGCATTTGCCAATTCTGCAGCAGCTATAATTTCAGCCTCTGTTGCATTCCCTTCCTTTCCATATGCAATGTTGGCTCTGATAGTGTCATTAAACAATACAGGCTCCTGGCTCACCAGTCCCATTTGCTGTCTCAACCACTTGAGCTGTAGCTTTTGGATTTCAACTCCGTCTAATGTAATGTGACCTGAATCAGGGTCATAAAATCTCTGCAACAGTGATATGACTGTCGATTTCCCACTTCCACTTTCTCCAACCAAAGCAACCGTCTGAATAACATCATTCAAATTTGTGAGTCCCAGAAACTTGAATTAGACTACGAGGTCCAAATCTTATGCATTGTTTGAAATGAGTAAAAGAACAAAACTGTTACCAACTTACCTTGCCATGATGAATGGTCAAGCAAAGATCCTGGAAGATTGGTACATCAGGTCTAGTTGGATACTTGAAACTGACATGGCGAAGTTCTATTTCTCCCTTCACATTTTCTATAGTTGTTCCAGATTCATCACTAGAGTCTATTTTCGATTTCCTGTCAAGAATGGCAAATATGGAAGCAGCAGAGCTCTTTACTTTACCAAGATTAGGGGCTAGGGAACCTGACTGAGACACTCCAACTGCTGTCATCACAAGAGCAAAGAAAACCTGCAGACCAGGGAAATGTTAACAATGGACTGAATGGACTAATGAAGATTTGATTCTCAAGTAACTTGTTTTTAGCTGAGTTCGGATCCTCTGCTAATTTTTTCTCATCTATTTAACTTACTTAAATACTTGTAGCGCAAGGCAAAAACCCTTACCCGGAAAACATCAGAGAATGTTGTCTTGCCTGCTGCAACAAGTCGGGCTCCAGCATAAAAACTGCAGGCATCCACAGAAAAAAGAAAAAAGAAGGATAGCCCAAAGCCTATCCCGCTGATTAACCCTCGTCTTATCCCTGTCTTAATAGGGCCTTCACATTTCTTCTGGTACAATTCAATCACCTTCTCTTCAGCACAATAGGAAGCAATTGTTCGAATACTCCCCACTGCATCATTGGCTACTTGACTTGCATCCTCGTACATTTTCTGAAACAATTTAAAATTTTCAGCATTGACAAAAAGGATTGGTCTTATATATATTATGTATGTCGTATTGGATGGTGTTTTGACTGCACCAGCTACAAGTTCTATACTGTAAAATTTTGTAAACTTTGGACTTCGGAGAAATACCTTTACATCTGCACTAAATCCTTTCATGAACTTGACTTGAACATAACCATTTAATCCTAATAGAGGCAGCAAAACAAGGATTATAAGAGCAAGTTGCCAACATGCCACAAAAGCAATACACAAACCAGCAATTGCAGTTGCTGAATTCTCAACCAGCAAACCTAGAGCATCTCCAACCAGCCCACGCAGAGAAGCTGCATCTGAAGAAAGCCTTGCACCAATAGCACCACTTGAGTTCTCAGGATCGTCAAACCAACTTACTTACATGTAAACCACCTTCTCATAGCAGATTGACCGAACTCGTTTTATTAACTTACACCCCGCCACAGCAAAAAAGTATTGTCTTGCTGGCAGTGCTATGAAAATTACTACTCCAAGAACAATAAAGATTAGTGCCCAAAACTTTGAATCCTTACGGAGTTGAGGAGGTGGCTCGTAGAAGGTCTTGATTACGCTGGATATCAATATCCCAAAAATAGGTAAGACTGCCCCATTGACTGCTGCAGCTATAGTACCAAGTAATAATACTGGGATCTCTGGCTTGTTCAGGTAAGCCAGGCGGCGAAGTGAGACTTCTGGAGGCACTCTTGATGATGCTGAAGCAGGAATATCATGTCCTGCAGATGCTGTTTCAAGAGAACCGACTGCAGTGGGCACACTGTATGAGATTGAGAAGGAATGACGGTTACTATTTCCTCTTCCAGATGATTCCCGGCTTATGGATCGTAAGTTTGAAAATCTTTGACTTGAATGTCTTCGAGAATCCACGCTGCTAAACCTTTCGTGTTCATTTACAGCAGTCTGTTCTGACACGGTGCTCATTTCTTGCAACCTTATAAGCTGGCTATATGCTCCTTCAGGGTCCTTAATTAGCTCAGAATGTGGACCTGCTCACTTAAAAACGATCAGTATTTGGACTACGAATAAGATGAATTGTAACATTATGTTGAACTATCGACAATACGATTTGGCCTTCAAATGGTACAACATAAACAAATGCATTACCTTTTTCAACAATTGTTCCTCGATGTATAACAGCAATGGTGTCAGCATTCCTTACTGTGCTCAAGCGGTGCGCTACAACGACAGTAGTCCGGTTGATCATAATTCTGTCCAGTGCCTCCTGCACAATTCTCTCAGATTCTGCATCAAGAGCACTCGTGGCTTCATCTAAAAGTAGAATTCTTGGGTCTTTGAGAATTGCTCTAGCTATAGCAACTCTCTGCTTTTGGCCCCCCGATAGCTGAGTTCCATGCTCACCAACCATTGTGTCCAGTCCCTAAATGTATAAATCACAAAACCACAAATAAGGAAAAAAGGAATTGAATGAGTTGATAGAAATAATCCGAGTTTTTAGAAAATTCATGTGATATCTCTGTATTTCCATCTTTGAAAATAATAAGATCACTGGATGTCTCAGTAAGCTTCCATGGTTGTGGAAATTAAGAATTCACACAAAAAGTTTAGAGAACAAAATACCAGAACTTAGATGAAAGTTTAAATGAATTTAACCTGCGGCAGTTTGTCTATGAATTTAGCAGCATTGGCAAGCTCAGCAGCAGCCCTTATTTCTTCAGTGGTTGCACCATCCTTTCCATAGGCAATATTATCTTTAATGCTACAAGTAAATAAAACAGGTTCCTGGCTGACAAGCCCTATTTTCTGTCTGATCCATTTCAACTGGAACTCTTTGAGATTAATACCATCAATAAGAATTTCGCCAGCTACGGGGTCATAAAATCTCTCAATCAAACTGACTACAGTTGATTTACCACTTCCACTCTCTCCAACCAAAGCAGCAGTTGCACCACTAGGTATTGAGAGAGAAAATCCATGGAATATTTGTTCATCCGGTCTTGCAGGATAACTAAAATAAACATCCTTAAGTTCTATGCCTCCACGGATATCAAGTAATTGTTTCCCATTAGTGTCAGAAGCATCAATCTCCGGCTTTCTATCAATTGTCTCAAACATCTTATAAGCTGCAGCTTGTCCAGCAGCAAATGCACTCAAGCATGGAGATGCCTGCCCAAGAGACCTGAAAATTTATCTTAGAAACATTCTTATATTTTGATCTTCTGAAGTATCACATATCAAATTTTGGACTGAAGGAGGAAAGGGGAGTAGTCAGTAGATCACGCAAAAATGCAAACATGTCAACTAGTACAATAGTACTAGGATCAACAAATTTGTTCATTAAATTTTACTAAAATGCAACTTACATGGAGCCAGTCAACACAGCGAAAACTATATTAATGACTTCCCCTCCTGTATATCCTTTTTCAAGTATCATCTTTCCGCCAAACCATATAGCCAGAGCATAACTACACATTATAATCAGCATAACTGAACCCATTCCGAACCCAGATGCTAAACCCTCTTGCACACCAGAGTTGTAAGCTTTAATTAAGGAGTTGTTGTAATTAGCTATAGCTTGCTTTTCTCCTGTAAATGATGCAACCTGAATTGGGAAAACCAATCAGTTTTAGTTCTACACTAAGAAAATAGAAATAATAAATTTTTGTTTTAAAGACAAGGAGGCTGACTGTTCTGATTGAACCAATTGTCTGCTCTACCACAGTTGCTGCCACTGAATAAGCAGTTTGTCCACTGGATGCCATCTTTGATATAAGGATGCCCATGAAGGCACCAGAGAGGACAAGAAGGGGGATAGAAGATAGCATGACAAGGGTGAGAAGCCATCCCTTAATAAATGCTATAGCAAAGCCTCCTACGAATGTTGCAGTTAACTGGATAAAACTTCCTACCTGCAATAAGAAAATTAAAGAAATACGAGGTTATTGGATCAAATGGCAATAACTTAAAAGGCTTTTGTGCGGCATGTAAATACCTTCTCGCCCATGGCCTCTTGAATGAGCACAGTATCACCTGACATCCTCCCAACAATTTCCCCAGTGTTAATTTCTTTATCAAAAAAGCCAACATCTTGTCTCAATATTGTTTTCAAGTATAAACTTCTTATTCGAGAAGCCTGTCTCTCTCCAGTGACCATCCAGCAAGACATCTCTGGCATATAGAAAAAGCTTATCATCTCAGTTGCCAAAAAGCCAGATTATTTGTTTGATGCACCAGCAGGCAGTTCAGTGTACTTACGTAGAAATGCAGCTGCAGCAGCTCCCACAGCCAAGTAGACAAACTTTAGAGCCACCTGAGAATATTGAATTGGCCAAATTATATCTGATTAAGCCTTGTTCATTACAATTTCAACTAAGTTAGAGGAACCAGAGAGCCAAAATAGATGTGAAAACAGAAGTAAGCTCAGTCATCGCAGTTCTGATAGAACTGGATACAACAATGTATGAGTAGAATTTTGTTGACTTAATTTCTATGAAGATGTTACATTAACAGAGATAACTATCTACCAGTTTATAGTCACATAATATTTACCTTGGAAACTGCATCAACCACGTCTTTATTATTCCCACTTTCTCCAAAGGAGTTAATCACATCTCCAAAGATTATGGTCATTAGAGGGAAAGAGGTCCCATTTCCAATGGAGCTGGTTGTACCAACAGACATTAACAGGTAATCCAAGGAATCAGCAAAGGAGAAAAGCTTGTAATATGGTACTGTTTTGGTGCCATCCTCCTTGCTCTTGCTTGTATCTTGTGGGTTGTTTTGAGAGTCCTCCACTACTGCTGAGTGGCCGTTCGATGCTGCCGTTCCCTGCTCCTTGATTACATTTCCATCCGCAGGATTTTCCTCAGCCATGTTTTTCACACCAATAGTAAAGCTGCTATATTTTACGACAAGCACCTCAGAGAAGTAAGTTGCTACTATATCTGACAGAGAACTTGATCAGAGCTGCAAGACAAAACATTTATGGTTTGGATCAGGAACTAGATTTTTTTTTTTTTTGTGAACTAAATTGACTATACAAACCAAAGAAAATTTGCCAACTGATTCTAATTGAATATGGAGTTGATTATTCGGCCAAACTTAAAAAATCCATTTGTTCCTCTATTCTTCTTTTTGTGCGTGTGAACATTAGAAAACCCGTTACTAAAGCAAGTGGTACAGAATATGTAGATGTCGATTCCAGTAGATGAAAATAGAAAATAAGGGTTAAGAACACAGACAGGAAAAGGAAACAGAGCAAGAAAAGAACAAGAAATAACAAAAATACTACACCCAAACCAAACATTAAGAAGCCTCACACAGCAGGCATGAAATGCAGGCAGTGGGAATGCTGAGAACAAAACTTCACAAACACAATTTGAAACTAACTAAAACGAAACTAGGAATCAAACGAAGGAGAAAAGAGAAAGAAACCAAGTTGGCAGCTAATGCATGCTCTAAAGGTGAGAAATTTAAATAGAAGAGAAATAACCACAAACAGCTGAGATACAACTTCAAAAAGTGTTGCAGGAAACATTAATATCACCAAAAGATGAAGATACTCAGTGAGGAGGAAACAAGTTTACCAACTTTCAGGAAATGTGTTGATGAAATTGTAGTACTTCCGCCCCCCGCCCCGGAAAACATTGCTTTATAAGACAGCAAATCAGCCTACAGCCTACCAACTAGAAAGATAGTGTGGGTACGAGAGTAGTCAAACGTTCAAATTAGGTCCTCTGTTACTCTTCTTGGTGGCTTGCTTAGGAATTTATTAGGTTGAATTTTCTTTAAATTTTTTCTTTCTAAATCTAAGGAAATAAAATGGGTTTCTTTGACATTAATTTAAAGTTGAATTTGTCAGCTCAGATACTATGCTGTGCTGCTTGCAATGCGAATCTTTCTTTTGCAATTAAAGTTAAATATACCCTTTTGTTTTTTTCCAAAGTTTGGAAGGCGACGGGGTTTTCTTAGACACACTGCCAATGTATTACAGGAATTCAAACTTGAAACCACTAATATGTAAGTCAATGCAATTTCCACTAAATTAGACCCCTTTATCACCTACCCTACCATCATATTGCTTTGAATTTTGAAAAATGTAAAAAAAATTCATGCACAAGCTTGAGACCAGTGGAAAGAAATCATTTTGGAGACGTAACAACACATGTGACATATTGACTAGCGTATGAGTTTTGGAGGTAGACTATATTTTTATCATATTATGTGTAACTTGGAGTGTTGGGCATGCATATCAGTACATGCATGAATTCTTTTATAGAAAGTTGGTCTTGGTGTGCAAAGGAGCTATAATCTTTCAAAATTTAACAAAAGACAACCGAAGAAACCTGACATCAGACATGACAAGGTGAGATGAGCTTGTATTTGGTAGAAAGTAGAAACCGAGGAAAATGACAAGGTGGTTATAATATGTTAAGGATGCTTATGACTAATAATAGATTAGTGGGTTAGTCTAATATGATACAGTGAATTGATATTATATATTCAGAAAATAGATGTCAAGCAAACATGGGCGGAACTAGCACAAGGGCTACAGTGGGTTGTAGCTCAATGAGGTTTTCGGGTTAAAAACTTATATATTTTCAATATTTCAAATATTGCCCAATATCTATTAACCTATTAAAGTCCAAAAAAAAATCTAATTCTTTATGAATTTAGTTGCATGACAACAATAAAAATACATATTAAAATAGGTACACTTTCAATTCTATTGTTGAACATATTTTCATTTTGATAATTTTGGTTACAAATTAATATGTATTTGTTTTAAGTTAAAGCTTATTCGAAATCGCAAGGGATTTGCAACTCAAATAGTTAAGACCATTTATCCTTGTCTAAGTTTCAATTTTTCCTCCCCCAATATCACTTGTATCCAAATAATTTTTTTTTAATTATTGAAAATTAGTTAATTGAACTATGAACTAGCATGGTTTACATGATTTAATGTATACTTTTATTTCTACAAAGACTAGAAATTGTAAGTATGAAAATAATGATCATTAAATTTTCAGCTAATAAATATAACTAGTCCACTCCTTGAAAAATTCCTAATTTTGTCCTTGCAAGCAAAAAGACATTTCCCATACAATAATAATCTTTAAAAAAAAAATTGGGAAATTGAGCATGAAATCTAGTAGGGTTCAGTTTTTAAAGAATTTCAATATGCTATGTCCTGACTTAGGGGTGGCATTTAGACTGAAAAAAACAAAAAAATCGGAAAAAAACCAACCGACATTATACCGCATTGGAACCGCACAGGGGCGGAACTAGCATATGGGCTAGAGTGGGCTCTAGCCCAGGGACTTTTTTTAAATAAAAAAAAAAAAAAAATGATGGTTGTGCTTAATTTATGAGGGCCAGCGTTACTTAGCCAATGCATTGGACCATTGGTGGCTGGCTGCTGTTGTCTTTTATTATTTTAAGTTGTGTGGTCTATTTCCTATTCAATAAAGTATTCTAGTTTCCCATTGAATAAAGTATCCTAGTCTGATATGATGAAGTATCCTATTCCTAGCCTAGTTTGTCCTACGCAACTTTATAAGTATCTTAGTCAGTCTGATAAAAAAAGAAGAAGAAGATATTCATATTTATGAAACTTAGCCCTAGCCCTAGCAGTCCCAAAAGAATATCTGCAGCGTTTTGTATTCTGTGCTACCAAAGTCAAGTTCATCGTCAACAAGCGTAATAAAGGTATCTAACTCTCCACAATCCCAAAAGAATGAGTTTCTAGAAGATTCTATGGTTGTCTACATTGAAAAAGAACTTGCTGACAATATCAATTCAGATGTAATAACAAAAGATTTCAATTCTCTCAAGGATCGCAGGGCACAACTTCAATAAGTACACTTTTAATTATGTTGTTGAACATATTATTTAATACATACTTTGCTTGGTTTATACTTTTATTTGATTTAATGTATACTATTAAGCATGGTTTATATGATTTAATGCATAGTTTTATTTTAGTTAAAAAATTTAGCTAGCCCACCAGTCGAAAAATTCCTGGTTCCGCCCTTGGAACCGCAATAGCTAAAAACCGACCGAAAATTGCGGTTTTAGAAACCAAACCGCAATTGCAGTTGCAGTTGCGGTATGTTGATTTTTGCAACTCGAGGTTACCACAAACTGCAAATATATATTTTTTTTAATTGCATTTTAGTAGTTAGATGTTGTGTTTTAATTTGGTTGAGTTTAATATATTATTAATATGCTTTTATGTTGTTGCTTTTGTGTTGTGTTGTATTATAGATGGAGTCTAACCACTCTAACACAACTAATGTCTCTAATCACCCAAACACAAACTGATACACCCAAAACACAACCTCCACTCCAACTCATAAAGAAGGGCTTCTTCTTATAATAAAATCCACTCACCACCACCTACACTTGAGTTCTCCTTTTGGTTTGTAATTTTAATTAATTTTGAATTGAATTTTTCTTTAGGTTGTGAATGCTTGAGAAGTTGAGGTTGAGGTTGTGAATTTATATTTTTTGGTTAAAGTATGCTTGAACTTAAAAAGCTTCAAAAGAAGCATCAAACTTAGGCTTAAAAGTGTGGAATATTGAATTTTTATGACACAAAAAGACCATACTTAAAGATCTAAAATTGTCTAATTTAGGCACAAAATATTCAAATCGGTTTAAACTGTTAAATCATGGTAACTGATCGATTTTTGCTGTTTACCGCAATGCGGTAAACCGCAAAAAGCGGTCGGTTTGCAGTTTCAAAAATCACCTTACCGCAAATAGTAAGTCGGTTTGCTGTTTGGGGAAAAATTCGCAATTACCGAACCGCAACCACCCCTAGCCTGACTGGTCCAGTTTGCAAAGGTGGCACTTTCCTCCCTCATGTTTTCTAGGAATCTCTAGATGGTCAAGGGGTACGGAAAATTGCTTTTCACGATAAAAAATGCATTGCCATTGACTTATTAAACCATCTCCAACCCAAGAGGTGGAAACTCAAATTTTGAGTTTTGAGTCCAAAAAAATTCTCCAACCCACTTTAGGGGGGGGGGGGGAGGGGGGGGGGGGGGTGTGAAAATTTGAGAAATCTCAAATCTTGGGTGGAATTCCAGTCCCATTATTGCTCGGATTGATTTTTTTGTGGGCCCAAAATTTGCTTATTCTTTTTTCTTTTTTCTGGCTGAAGCCCCATGCTGAACAATATTTGCTGGCCCACTAGGAGCTTCTGTTTGGGCAGCAACTTTGTGCAAAAAAGCTGGGGCAAATTTCATTATTGATGGACAACCAAGGTCTAAAATATTGGGAGTTTCGGAAATATCGATGGTCCAAAAACACGGATATATCGATGGAAATATCGAGGAAATATCGATATCGATAAAAATTGAATAAAAATCACGGAAATTATGAGAAAAACTTGGAAATTTTTATTGAAACTTTAGAGGATGTTTACTTAGTCAATTGTCTATTATTTTATCACAAAAAATTGGAAGGAAATGCATGGCATGGTGGGTTTGAGTGAGTTAAGTTGATTATGTAGCGACCTGACAAACACTGTGACTTTAGAAAATATGTAGTAATTAATAAAAGAAAATTAAACACACCATAATTTTTTAGTTATAATAATGTACTTCAATATATTACACTTGATACATATGATAAAATATATGAGCTTAACCAAAAAAACAAAGATAAAATGTATGTGAGTAACTTAGTACCACATAGAAATAATTCCTATTAAAATTCAAACTTAGTATCACATATAATGAACAATATTAAAACTCGAAGTGAATAATAATAAAACTCCATAATATATAACAACAACTACTCCATTATAAAATAATAAATAACATTAAATATATGCTTAAATTTATTCTTAGGGAATTTTTTTAATATGGAAATTTATCTTAGATAATATTAGCTTGCAGACATTTTTAAAGACCTTATAAATATTACAAGTTGAAGGTATAAACACAAACTCAGCCGCAACTGAGTTGGATAAGGCGCTGGCTTTGATGAGAAAGGGAGGGGGTTCGAATCCCTCTGTGCGCAAGATAGAGGCTTTTCAACATTTTTCTTGTCTTTTTCAGTTTCATATCGCGATATTATCGATAATATCGCGATATATTGACCATTTTAGATTGAATTTGAACGAAAATATCGGTCCCAATGTTTCGGCGATATTATTGATAAATTGACGAAATATAAATGGAATGTTGCGAAAATATCGGGACCCAAAAAAAACGATATTATCGCCGGATAATATCGAAATTTAATTCGTTGTGGACAACAACCATATTTTCAAAAAAAAATATGATGTTGCTGTTTTTAAAATATATATATATATATATTCCAACAACTATATTTGTAATCAACGATCATGATTAATTTTAAGCAATCTCAACGGTCAAATTTAATGATTGTTGTTTATTTTTCTATGATTAGTCTTTTCAACATTTTTCTTGTCTTTTTCAGTTTCATATCGCGATATTATCGATAATATCGCGATATATTGACCATTTTAGATTGAATTTGAACGAAAATATCGGTCCCAATGTTTCGGCGATATTATTGATAAATTGACGAAATATAAATGGAATGTTGCGAAAATATCGGGACCCAAAAAAAACGATATTATCACTGAAATATCGGCGATAATATCGAAATTTAATTCTTTGTGGACAACAACCATATTTTCAAAAAAAAATATGATGTTGCTGTTTTTAAAATATATATATATATTCCAACAACTATATTTGTAATCAGTGATCGTGATTAATTTTAAGCAATCTCAACAGTCAAATTTAATGATTGTCGTTTATTTTTCTATGATTAGTCTTTTTTAAGCAACGAATCCAATGAAGTAAAAATAAAAGTAAAAATGGAAGAAAATTATGGCAATGTTTTTATTTTTAAGTGAAATTCTATTATGTTTTGGAATTTTAATTTTTTTAGGTTAAAATATTTAGAAAATTAAATAACGAGTGTTGAAACAAAAATAATGTAAAAAAAAATTAGTAAATTTAGGTTTTAGCAAAAAAAAAATCACTTTTGGAAAAAGCCAAAGCTTTTTCAAAAAAGACAGAAAAACCTCTCAACTTTCAAATCAAAGACATGCAAATGTAAAGGATTCCTTAGGAAATCCAAAAATAAATAAGGGCAATTTTGTCCATTTTGGCTTCTTTTACAAAATTTCTCTCTCCTTTGTGTTTTTCCAAAGTCTCCCAAAAAAATTTAGGAGTTAATTATTCTTAAACAATTTAATAAAGTTGCGGACTTAAATTATGAGTTTCCAAAGTTGGAGAAAAAAAATAAAATTTGAGTCCTGAAAATACATGAATAGTTGTATTTTGGAGGGTGGAAATTTGAGTTAGCCCCAACATGGTTGGAGATGACCTTATGAATAGAATTCTAGATGGTCAAGGCTAAGTAATCCTTATGTTTTTTTTTCTTTTCTCCCAATGAACAAATGGACTTATCTTGAAATCCCCAAAAAGGTGAGTCTCAGTTGCAGGATACATGAAACAGAAATGATCTTTGTAGACGTCCATGTTGAACAAAGGATGTTTATTCAAATTTTTTTTACTTGGAAAATACCTGGAAATAGCAAGAAAAGTAAGGGGACCCATCACCCGTGTAGGTTAAAGATTTTGGTTCTTTGTAATAGAGATGGTGCCGAATCTGCACAAAATCAGCCATGTAACCAAATAGGAATGTACTTGGAGACCAAGTACCCACCACTTGTATAAATATTTCTAGTTCTATGTGAATACAAATCATCCAATTTCAAACCTAAGTGAATCTCTAATACTTTACTTTACTAGATTCTTAAGGGAGTTTCAAATTAAAGTAAGCTTAATGATCATTATTGGGACAGTATATTGAAAATTGTCAACTAACTTTGTTGAATAATCATTTCTTAGTGGAATTTATTATTATTAATAACTTACTTTTGATGAATTGGTTAAATATGACAAGACTCTAGACCCTTCCCGAATAAAAAGTGACCAAAATCCCTCTACGCCCAAGGGAAAATTGTAATTTCATAAAAAATAAATTAAATAAAATGACGTTTTGAGACGGGATGTTACAACCTACCCCCTTAAAAAAATTTCATCCTCAAAATTTCACTCTGATACGCTGAAATTGTTTTGGTCACTTCTACACTTTTTCCACACCTTACTCACGACGCCACTACTTTTGACAACTCATTTCATTTATTCTCATCTCCTTTGTTTTGGTGCCTCTAGCACATTTCCAACTCCATTCCCAATATCTAACTTAAGAACACATGGATGGGGGCAACCATGTTTGATAATCTCAACACTAATAAGGAACCATCCGACCTTCAAAGATAAAGAGTGCACTTAGTGATGTGCGAGTCTACAGAATCACAAAACTATGCTCTAATACCAATTGACAGGATCTATCCCGAGCAAAAAGTGACCAAAATCTCTCTATGCCCAAGGGCAAAATTGTACGTTTAGAAAAAATAAATTAAATAAAACGACATTTCGGGACGGGATGTTACAAAACATGACTGCGTCCTAGCTGCAGCCTTTTGTGATTACTGACTCTATTGATGATCAAGCAACAATTAGTCGCAAAAGTATGAGTTTTGAAGGAGGGTTGGTTTTGGTTGAAGAAGATTCAAATTGAAGCAATTCCAAGTTGGTGTGGTAGTTCACATACTCATACTATTGCACTGTTACTAGACTTGGGATGATTATCAAAATGTTATAACGCGCAAAGGAGTTGAATTTAATTATAAGATATTTTATTAAGTTTTTATTTTCATTTTTTATATAAGTAATATTGGGAAAGAGAAATTTAGAACCTCGAATACCACTTAAGCTACAAGGACTTACATATTTGATTAAAGTTGAGCTTAAATATAATTGATCAACCACACAAGTGAACTGAGCAAGATATGTGATGGGTCAAATAGGAAGAAAAGGAAGCTGTGTGAGCATGGGCCTAATATTCATTGGCACAGAAGGCCTCATTTATGGTTACATAACGTGAGCATGGGCTACGTCCGAGTAAGACAAGGCAATTCATTTACTTCCGGTCCATTTGAGATTGGGTAATCTGATCAAATTATGAGAGTGTTGTTATTTCCACCAACTATTCTACTTTCTCCACCCACCTTAGGTTTTCACATTCCACTCAATTTTTACTCCTAAAATGCCCCCAATATTTTGATCAAATTGACATTAATCTCATGGTTCGGTCCACGCGACTGTATAACTAAACTATTGCACCTCTTAATTTTCTCATTAATATGGCCATTGTTATTATAGAATTTTGTGAAAGCTCTTTTTTTTAACTTTTTTTTAAATTTTATAATATTAAATGAATTTTTATTTTATTTTAAATACAAGCGAAATTAAAGGCGGGGAAATCGAATATGAAACCTTAGATACAGGGATAACAAAAATTCACTCATTTTAGATATATGGCGACATGACATAAATAATTTTTTGAAAACGTAGACATGTTTGCATAATTTTAATAATGTTAAGAAAGTTATGGTTAAACTTAAATGTAAGAAAATAAAGTTGATCCGAGATCAATTTATCCCAAAAAAGAAGGAAAAATGGACCAAAGGTCCAAGGCCTTTTTTGATCGTTTATCAACATTTGGTTCACGGAATGAATTTGAGTGGAAATAATTTCCCATATGGGAAATGGAAGATACATTTCTCACGTTTGGTAATGAAGAGAAAGTAACGGGGAGATATTGCTTTATTTTATTTCCCATGTTTGTTTTGAGTAGGAATGGAAACCAAAATTTTTATAATTTTCTAATTATACCCATACTATATCAAATAAAAAAAGAAAGCATTTAATGATATATTGTAATTTCAAATTGTTAATAGGGACAAAATGGTCATGAAAAATGTGCATTTAATGTTGGCTCATTTTCCCAAACTTTCCCATGAGGAGGGAAAACAAAACCTAAGTTTTTGGAGGAGGGCTTTATTTTGCCCCTACTTTCCCATGTGACAGGCAATCATTTTCTATGTCTGGACTTACCAAATATGTGAAAGCAATTAATTTTCCATCCCCAAGTCTCATTTCCTATGAACCAAACGGCTGTGACCATGGTTGCAAAGACCAATAGACCAAACTCCAAAGAGAGCTGCAGTCACAATCCTGGAATGAAGTGCCAGTGCAGCAGCACCAGTAGTAGCAGTAGCGGCGTTGATGCGAAGTCAGTGTTTTCACTCACCTCGTCAAGCAAGTACGAAGATTATATGGGAGAGAAAACCAAAGGGGATTTGAATGTCAAGGTGGAGCATCTTGAGGCCTTTGGTAACTTTCTTTCCTCTCCAATGCTCTATTTCGTTCTTTCAGTTTTGAAACTACAACCATATATATGTGCGTGTGTAAAGTTTTGTTCTTTTCAATGAACCCATGTAGGAATTGATAGTCAAGCAACTTTAAAAGGTCCAATGGAGGAAGTAGCCAGGGTTGAGGCTGAAGAAGCTGAAGACTTGCTCAGAGACTTGGGTATCCCGGTGCTGTTTTTTAATTCCTTTTCCTGCATACATTTGGTCCTATATATGCCTTACCACATCTCTTTGCTTTCTTATCTTTTTCTTTAATATATGGTTCTCTTGAATCTTGAACCAATAAATATCCCTCTTATCATTTTCTTATGGTATTACCATGTTCAATATTTATGTGCAGACTCCTTTTTCGTCAAGACAATCACCTCGTGGCATTTTTTGTAGCCGCACGTTGAATCTTCAATCAATCAGTGCCATTGGATATGATATGGACTACACCTTGATCCATTATAATGTGATTGTAAGTGTCATCAGCTTAATATGTGTTCTTATTCCAAGCATTAGTTGGCACGTCAGCTTTGATGCAACATCAAGATCATATAGTTTTTGCATGTGCAAGTGACCAGTGTTGCAACCTCAATGCATTAGTAACCATTACTATTCTGGCTATTGTCTGACATGGATTTGTATTTGCAGGCTTGGGAAGGGAGAGCTTATGATTACTGTATGGAGAATTTGAAGAAAGTGGGTTTCCCTGTTGACGGTCTTGCGTTTGACCCTGACTTGGTAGCATCTATAAGCAAGTTAAAAGGTTTTTGAGTATTTACATTTAAGCAAGTCATAAGATCTAATTTTCGTTTTTCCTTCCTACCTTTGTTCCACCCTTTCCCATAGGTTATTAGAGGCCTTGTCATAGACAAAGAGAAAGGCAACTTAGTGAAGGCTGATCGATTTGGTTATGTAAGGAGGGCTATGCATGGCACGAAGATGCTATCTAATCGAGCTGTAAGGTACACTATGAAGCTTTTATTTTGATTAGTCTCATAGTGCAAATGCAAAGCAGGCATTCATTGTGCTGTTAAAACATTAGCAATAAGACTTCCTACGAAAGTTCCTATTATCAGGTTTATTACTCTGGTCTTCCCTTGTATTATAACTTTGTGTATGTAGCGCTTAGGTTCTTCCAACATTTTGCACTTTAGCATATCATTTTTGGGAAAAGATGGAATCATATATTCTATAGTGTGGCTTTACTTTTTACTCATTGCAGTGAGATGTACGGGAGGGAACTGGTGGACCTCCGGAAGGAAAGTCGATGGGAATTCCTAAATACACTGTTCTCCGTCTCAGAAGCTGTCGCTTATATGCAGGTACCGTATTGTCTTAGCCAGAGCACTGTTTTAACTTCTGACTCATTTTATTGCTATTATTTTTGTGGATTTAGTTTATTCATATGCAGACATTGACTCATGATTCTTTTCAGATGGTTGACAGATTGGATGGTGGAGCCATAGCAGCACAACTTGGTCCACTTGATTATGAGGGGCTCTATAAGGCAATATGTTGTGCCTCAATTTTATAGAGCTTGGTATTGGTTTTTTCTTGCTCCTTTTTAACTATTGACATGATTTCAGGCTGTTGGAAGAGCCCTCATCAGGGCACATGTAGAGGGTCAACTAAAGGTTAATATATTTATGATTTGTATATTAGATATGTAAGAATTGGTTCATGAGCATGAAGTGATTGTGGTATATATGCAGAGTGAGATAATGTCTAAGCCTGAACTATTTGTGACACCTGATCCAGAATTACCCCTAGCACTTTTGGATCAAAAGGAGGTATGTCTTATAGAAATTTATCGTTCAGTAGTGTGTGACATTATTTAACTCCTTATTTACTTCTTTGACCTATTCGTGCATTAGGCTGGTAAAAAGCTTCTGCTCATTACCAACTCAGATTATCATTACACAGACAAAATGATGCAGCATTCCTTCAACAGATTTCTTCCCAATGATATGGGTTGGCGAGATTTATTTGACATTGTAAGTAAACGTCGTTTGTTTACTTATAACTTCGTGCCACATTGAATAGTAATTATTTTATAGGACCTCTGCTATAAAAGTCTCAGGATCATTCTTTCCTGGGTGATGCTTAAACCAGCAGCATAATTTTATCACAGACCAGTTTTCTTGTGTGTGTGTGTGTTTAACAATCAAAGATTGCCTTCAAACTTAATGATCATTAGAATTGTGACCGCATCAACAGCAGTGAGTCATGGTTTTTTGGTCTATCACGCTCATTTTCAGGTAGTAGTCACCGCAAGGAAGCCAGAGTTCTTCCAAATGTCACACCCTATGTATGAGGTGGTGACAGGAGAGGGCCTCATGCGTCCATGCTTCAAGGCTAAAACAGGTGATGAAGACTAATGTTCAGTACTTGTGCTTCTTTAGCCTTGAAATTCTTGTATTTTTAAGGCAAAATACAGTGAAGTTGTTAATTTAATGTGCTCTGTGGTGTGAAATTGATTGTTATTAGCTAAATACAGTGAAGTTTGGATGTCACCTGGTTGCACATTAGCTAAATAATCATGTTTGATAAATGATTGTTATTGTGACAGTAATTAAATAAATAACTAAGTTGTTAAGTTGGTCAAATCTCTGCTGTTTTTGTTCTCAGTCAACATCATTTTTACTTTTCAATATATTAAATTCCTCTGGGCTTTGTATGGATCATATTATTTGATAATTCTTTACTTTGTTGGCATTGGTTTTATTTAACAATCTCATGCTCATTCAAATTCTTCTTCTTGCAGGAGGATTGTATTCTGGGGGAAATGCTCAGATGGTTGAGAATTCCCTAAATATTCATGGAGATGAAATACTGTATGTTGGTGATCATATCTACACTGATGTAAGTCAATCCAAAGTTCATCTGCGATGGAGGACGGCATTAATTTGTCGAGAATTGGAAGAAGAGGTTTGTGTAGTTGATTTTCTCTTTACATGCAAGAGCACAGAAGAGAAAGTGCAATTAACATGTTTCTGGAACTTGAGATCTCACTATCTGTAGAAAATATATTTCCTTGTATTAAACAAATTACACAGTCCCTATTTATACTGATACATGATATCTACTTAAGGTAGGAAGGAAATAATATAGACATGAATACAATTCGATTTATAGCAAGAAAGGCTAATTGCTAGGAGGAAATTGTGAAGTTGACTTCCGTGTGTGCTAGGAAAGGAAAGCTGCGTTAACACCTCACCCGCCAGTGCGCAAACTGGGCATCATAGGATGCACAAGTTTGGAAGATGCATGTTGATGGCGTGGTTTGTGAAGGGCTTTGGTAAACAGGTCCGCAGGTTGGTCAATAGAAGGAACAAAACAAACTTGATGACTTCCAAGAACAACCTTTTCACAGACAAAGTGATAGTCCAACTCAATGTGATGTGTGCGGGCATGGAAAACTGGATTGACAGCCATGTACATTGTGCTGAGATTATCACAAAAGAGTTGGACTGGGAACCGAAGACACACACCCAATTCATGAAGAAGACAGTAGAGCCAAGTGGTTTCGGCACAAGCATGAGAGAGGGCATGATATTCTGATTCTGTACTAGAGCGCGAGATTGTGGGCTATTTCTTGGAACACCATGAAATGAGGTTAGTTCCAAGAGTAATCACATATCTAGTGGTCGACCGACAAGAATCAGGGCATCCAGCCCAGTCTGCATCAGAGTAGGCTGGGAGGCGAGCTGCGGCAGTTTGAGGAGTGAAGGTGAGGATGAAATCAATAGTGCCCTTGATGTACCCAAGCATCCGTTTGTCGGTAACAAGGTGAGGGGTACGAGAGGCACTCATGAATTAACCAACAATGTTGATGGAAAAAGATATGTCAGGGCGAGTAAGAGTGAAATATTGTAACTGCCAACAAGCTCGCAATACTCGGTTGGGTTGGAGATAAGAGCACCATCACAAACATAGAGGAGAACCTTGGCAGCAATGGAGTATATGCGGGTTTGGAATTGAGAAGATTGGCTTTTTGTAAAAGTTCATGTGCATATTTGAGTTGATTGATATGGAGAGTACCATCCTTATGAAGAACCTGTAAACCCAAGAAATAGCTAAGCGGACCAAGGTCTTTGCTGTCAAAGTGGCCACCTAAAAGAAAGATGAATTGTTGGAGATGAGTGGAATCACTGCCAGTTACCACGATGTTGTTGACATATAGAAGAAGAAAGATGGTATGGGAGGCCTATTGAAAAATAAATAATGAAGTGTCAGCTTGGCTCCGTGTAAAGCCCATAGAGAGAAAGAAAGTACTGATGCGATGGAACCAAGCACAAGGTGCTTGTTTGAGGCCATAAAGTTCTTTATGGAGCTTGCAAACATAAGATTGACGATCAATGAAACTAGGGAGTTGAGCCATGTAGACATCTTCTTGAAGAAACCCATGAAGAAAGGCATTTTTGACATCAAGCTGACAAATGGACCAACCACGAGAAACTGCAAGACTGAGAATAGTGCAAATGGTGGCAGGGTTGACAACAAGACTGAAGGTTTCAGCATAGTCTATGCCCGGACGTTGATGAAAACCCTTGGCCACTAGACGAGCTTTGTAACGTTCAATGGAGCCGTCAGAGTGACACTTAATCCGAAAAACCCACTTGCTACCAAGTTCTGAGAATGAGAGGAAGGAACCAAAGACCATATATGATTTTTGAGAAGTGCATTGATCTCTCCAGTAATGGCGTCAAGCCATTCAAGATGCTTAGTGGCCTGTGAAAAACAAGTAGGTTCAATATGATCAACAACAGTTAATAAGGCATGGGGAATGAGGTATTTAATAGTGTCATCGGTATGAAGCTTGGGCTTTTGAATGCCATCCTGAAGGCAAGTGCGCATGCGAGGAATAGGGGCAAGAGTGGGAGATTGCAGAGCTGCTGGAACTGGGGGGTTCGGAGCTATGGGAACAGGGGCAGGCATAAGCTGAGAAAGGTGTATGCGAGGGTGTCGGGAATAAGTTTGGAGCAATGGCTAGGTTGACGCGGAAGAAGTGTGATGGAGTGGACTATAAGGTATGGCAGGGCCGGGGTCATGGCTTATGACTGCAGCAGCTGGAAAGGTGCGCACTAGGGAGGTGTTGTGAGTTTACGAGTCTGAGTCTGGGGCATGAGTGATATATTCGGGCCCAGGTGCGAAGGAGGGCAGCTTTGACCCAGAGATTGTGGGGAGTATGAGAAGTGGTAAGGAGGGTACGGATCATGGTGGCAATGTGTTTATGTTTGCGTCCAACTAGGCCATTTTTTTTGGGAGTGGGGGGACATGAGAACCGTTAGTGGATGCCTAGTTGACTGCAAAGATCAGAGAAAGCATTATTAACATATTCAGCACCATTGTCACTTTGAAGGATTTGCAAAATGGTGTGAAATTGATTTTTAACCATGGCAAGAAAGGTTTGAAAGTAAGAAAATGCCTCATTTTTACGGTGCATAGGATAAATCCAGGAGTAACTGGAAAAGTCATATGTAAACAAGACATAATAGCGATAACTAGGGATAGAAATGACCGGGGACATCCATACATCATAGTGAATGAAATAAAAGGGAGATGAGGCAAAAGTTTTATTACTAATAAAGGATAGTTTGGTGGATTTGCTAAGTGCACAATTCTTACAGAAAGCATGAGAGACTTTAAAGCCTAGAGATGGCGCTAAGTGAGAGAGCACAAGATGGGATGGATGACCAATACGACGATGCCAAGTAGGAGAGTGCAAGGTGGTAAGGGCACGGGGGGCGGTGGATGAGTGAGATGAGAAGAAAAGTGGGTAAAGACCATCTTTAGAAGGCCCTTGAAAGAGTAACGAACCAGTACGTAAGTCATAGATTTGATTAAAGTCTGGAGTAAAGACAAAGAAAACTAAATTATCACGAGTAAAACGGGACACAGAAAGAGGATTAGTATGAAGAGTGGGAAGATAAAAGACATTTTGAAGAGAAAATTTATGAGAACCTAAAGGAAGAGGAAGAGAGCCAGTATGAGAGATAAAGAGAGAATCTCCATTACCAAGAAATACAGAATTATTACCCTGATATGGCTGTTGATTTTGGAGATTAGAAGGACTACCAGTCATGTGATGAGTGGCACCTGTGTCAGAGTACCAAGTGGAGTCAGGTGGCTACATGAATTGAGCCCCAGCAAATGAAGGATATGATTTTGGGTCATTGTAGCGATGAGGACATCTTGCAGTAGTATGTTGATTGGTATTGCAGGTGGTGCACCAAGCGAGTCCCAAAACACCAAGAGCTAAGTTGGTTTGGGTAGTGTGTTTGCTAGAAGCAGCAAATTGGGCCCAAGGGGGCTGAAAGAAAGGTCAGTTACTTTGAGGTCCAGAATTTGGAGCAAAAGGAGGGCACAGTTGATTAGGCCATCGGGGCTGCGGGGAGCCATTCCATGGGTTGCTCCAGGAAGGTGAGAAGTTGTGTCAGCCACCACGGCCACCATGCCTGTTGCTGGAGGACCCACCACCACAGTGAGAATTAAAGGAAGTATGACCAATGCTGTGAGGAGAAGATTGGGTGGCCATTAGCGCTGTGTTTTGATCAGGAGAGATTCGAGGAGCCTGTGCGTCGAAAGCTAACAAACGAGCACGAAAATAAGCAAAGTCAGGAAGCGGAGGAAAATTGAGAATTGTTGTGACGAGCATTTTGTAATTGGGTCCTAAACGTTGGAGCACAGCAATGACAAGTTCTTTTGGGGAGACAGGTTCATTGATGGCAGCCAATGAATCGGCAAAGGACTTAGCATGATGAAGGTAAGCATCAATGGGTTGAGAGCCTTTTTGCATATCCATGAGTTGAAAACGAAAGCAGATTCACTGACCATACTAGATTGAGAGAAGTGGCGTTGGAGACACTCCCAAAGATCCTGGGTAGAGGTGCAGCCGACGGTGAGAGAGAGAATGGACTCAGAGAGTGTACTAGTGATGTAGCTAACAATGAGTTGGTCTTGTTGGTACCACTGAGCATGGGTGGGATTGGTTCGGGTAAGAGTGGAGGTGGTGGTTGTTGGTGTTGCGGTCGTAGAAGTGGAGGTTTGGGCAGAAGTTTGTTTATGAGTGCCATCGATAAATTTCTAGAGGTCATGATGGGCTAAAAAAATTTTGAGTTGACGGAGCCAAAGGAGATGGTTGGAGTCAGTAAGCTTGATAAAATGAGAAGAGTTGGGGCTAGGGAGGGAGATGGTGGATTCAGAAGAAGCCATGAGGTGGACCTAAAAGAGAGGATTGGAATGAATAAGGGAGAGGGAGGAAGCCCTAGGTTAGGCTGATACCATGTAGAAAATATATTTCCTTGTATTAAACAGATTACACAAAGTCTCTATTTATACTGATACAGAATATCTACTTAAGGTATGAAATAATATAGACATAAATACAATCCAATTTACAGCAGGAAAAGCTAATTGCTAGGAGGAGATTGTGAAGTTAACTTCTGTATGTGCTAGGAAAGGAAAGCTACGTTAACACTATCATCGAAGAATTGAAAATTTTGGCATGATTAATAATATACTGACTAGAAAAAACACTTTGAGACAAGAAATGGAACCCAAAGAACCTGCTTGCCAGTTTCCTTATATAAATATTCTATTGTTCAACAGACCAAACACCTATGGACTATAATTTTTAATTTGGTGTCCTAGCAATTGAGAGATTTAATATCCTCGAACTGTTAAATGCTGATTAGGTCTCCATTTGTTTCGTGAAATTTTGAGGCTGCAGTTTAGTGCTTTGATTCATAGCCGGGGTCATAGAGCATCACTGGTAGAGCTTATAAATCAAAAGGAGGTCGTAGGGGATCTTTTCAACCAACTTCGGCTAGCCTCGCAAAGGCGAACTAAAGGACGCCCTGCTCAAGTAAGCTTCATCCATCACTGAATTCTTGTAATGTATAGTGATAATATCTCAATATATTTTTCATATCTCCACTTTTTTATGCTTGTATCTGTATCCTTGAGCATTAAACAATTACTGCTTTAATTAACAAATATTGTCTACTCACCGTTGCATGTATTTGAGTATAGAAGTCAAGATGATCTGGTTATCATTTGAACATTTCTATACTAATAGATAAATGCAACTCTTAATTCTGGTGTTACCTCTGAACTGAATCCATGCTACATTTTCTTTTTCCCATTAAGCATCACCACCCTCAGCAAACAGTATGAACTCCTAATCCAAGAGTGTGGACCAAGAGATGATAGAACTGGAAATATAAATAAAAAAATGGTTTACATAATGTAGTGCTTCTTAATTTTATCTGAACTTTTCTGCACTTTCAGACCCTTGCTGCAACAAACTTGGATGATCAAGAACTCTCAGAAAGCATGCAAAAGCTACTTATAGTTATGCAAAGACTGGACCAGAAAATTGCTCCAATGCTAGAAGCAGATGGAGAGCTCTTCAACAAAAGGTAAGATGGGGTTAGGAAACATACGGAATTGATTATTTTTATTACTAGTGTATATCTGTGGAAAATGTTTCAGTCATAAATATACAGTTGACCTCTTGAACCTGCTGTGCATTAGGTGGGGATTTCTTTCCCGTGCAGGGTTGTGGGATAAAAGCCATTTGATGAGACAAATTGAGAAGTATGTTCTTTTTTTCGAAGTTCATATTTCATTCATCACAGAACTCTGGTTCACGTCTGTGACAGAAATAAAAATTTATATTTTGAGTGTCCTTAACAATGATTCTCTCAATTCTTTTTCATCTTACAGGTATGCCGATATATATACCTCCAGGGTGTCAAATTTCTTGCATTATACACCTTTCATGTATTTCCGCTCACAGGAACAGGTAACTACTAAACACCAAAGCTTAAATTGTTAAGGAATGCCAACATTGTCATCTTCACGCACAACCCTGCACATTGAAAGGCAGACCGTATAAATTACCAAATGAGTAGAGAATGAGGATTTGAGATTTCGAACTTAGGACCTCTTGTAACCAAAACTCTGATACTGTGAGGTAACAATGTGAAAAAGAGCACAAGACTACAATATTAATGAACATGCAAATAAGCAAGCAATACATGACTATTTTACAACCCTCAACTTTTTGAAAGAGCACTTATATGCATTATGCCTTTTACCACTGCAGACGCTTGCTCATGATTCGTACTCATACTACTGTTCAAGGTTTAATGGGTCTGCCGTGGATGACGAGGTCGACTTTATGTTGTAGAAGTGCATTCTTGGCTGTAAATATTGCTCAAGTTGACCATGTTGACCATGCTAAGTATCTTGACTCCATTGTTGTTCTGTCTGAATGATCCAGGCACTTTACAATTTTCAAGGTTATAACGTTGGAATGTTTTGCATGTATAAATCATTTATTTTCTAGTAAAAATACATCTAGAAACCATACACAGCAACTTTGTTTTGGGAATTTCTAATAAAGCATTTCCTTCCTGCCTTTGTTCCATCCTTTCCCAAAGCATTTATTAGAAAAGCAACTTAGTGAAGGCTGATCGATTTTGTTATGTAAAGAGGGCTATGCATGGCACAAAGATACTTTCATAGGAAGCATTAGCAATAAGACTTCCTATGAAAGTTCCTATTATCAGATTTATTACTCTGGTCTTCCCTTGTATTATAACTTTGTGTATGTGGCACTTAGGTTCTTCCAACATTTTGCACTTTTGCATATCATTTTTGGTTACGTGGAGAGGCCTATGCATGGCACGAAGATGCTATCTAATTGTTTGATTCGGTCCCGCCATGGATGAATTGAATTAAAATCTAACTGAAGACAGCGAATTTAAATTCAAATACAAATTGAAGTTGGATTGGGAAGAAGGAATTGGGGATTTTATTAAAAATGACCATTGGCCAGCTCACTGGAAGACAATTCCTTATGCACCTTTACTTATCATTTTCTGAGGAGATGAGGCCCCGACCCCTTCAATATTTAAAGATGTAAAACGCATGAAATTGAATGAGCCCTTCAAGTGGAGCTTACAAGAACGAAATATAATAAATAAATAAAAAGATCTATTCCTATTGGTAGTTTACCTCTCTGAATAAAATTACATTACATACTTTCTTTTTCTTTGGATAAAAAGAATATAAAAGCTATCTAAGATGAGGCACTTGAATGCAATGCTACCAAAGAAGCATAAATGCCATCCTTGATACCGATCAAAGTTTCGTGCTTTCCTTTCTCGGCAATGACTCCATTTTTCACCACTGCGATTACATCCGCACCCTTTATTGTGGATAACCGATGGGCAACCACGATTGTGGTTCGATCCACCATGATTCGGTCCAATGCATCTTGAACCACTCGTTCCGATTCAGCATCAAGAGCACTTGTGGCTTCATCTAGTAGTAGTATCTTTGGTGCCTTCATTATAGCTCGTGCAATTGCCACCCTTTGCTTCTGTCCACCAGACAATTGAATACCCCGCTCTCCTACTATTGTATCATAACCCTGCATTGTTTTTCCAAACTTAACATGGTTAATCTTCAACGTTCCGAATAAAATTCTGTGAATTTTTATGAACTAGTCCTTCTCGTTTATGCAGCACCATGGCAATAGACTATATTATAGTATTTCTGGCCAAAAGAAATTGACAAGCTTGTTAATTTTGTAGTGCCTACCTGTTGTAAACTACTGATGAACTTGTGAGCATTTGCCAATTCTGCTGCAGCTATAATTTCAGCCTCTGTTGCATTCCCTTCCTTTCCATATGCAATGTTGGCTCTGATAGTGTCATTAAACAATACAGGCTCCTGGCTCACCAGTCCCATTTGCTGTCTCAACCACTTGAGCTGTAGCTTTTGGATTTCAACTCCATCTAATGTAATGTGACCCGAATCAGGGTCATAAAATCTCTGCAACAGTGAGACGACTGTCGATTTCCCACTTCCACTTTCTCCAACCAAAGCAACTGTCTGAATAACATAATACAAATTTGTAAATCCCAGAAACTTGAATTAGACTACGAGGTTCAAATTTTGTGCTTTGTTTGAAATGAGTAAAAGAACAAAACATGTTACTAACTTACCTTGCCATGATGAATGGTCAGGCAAAGATCCTGGAAGACTGGCACGTCAGGTCTAGTTGGATACTTGAAACTGACATGGCGAAGTTCAATTTCTCCCTTCACATTTTCTATAGTTGTTCCAGATTCATCACTAGAGTCTATTTTTGATTTCCGGTCAAGAATGGCAAATATGGAAGCAGCAGAGCTCTTTACTTTACCAAGATTAGGGGCTAGGGAACCTGACTGAGACACTCCAATAGCTGTCATCGCGAGAGCAAAGAAAACCTGCAAACCAGGGAAATGTTAACAATCGACTGAATGGACTAATGAAGATTTAATTCTCAAGTAACACATATTTAGCAGACTTCGGATCCTCTGCTAATGTTTTCTCATCTATTTACTTACTTGAAAAATTGTAGCACAAGGCATAAAAACTTACCCGGAAAACGTCAGAGAATGTTGTCTTGCCTGCTGCGACAAGTCGGGCTCCAGCATAAAAACTGCAGGCATACACAGAAAAAAGAAAAAAGAACGATAGCCCAAAACCTATCCCGCTGATTAACCCTCGTCTTATCCCTGTCTTAATAGGACCTTCACATTTCTTATGGTACAGTTCAATCACCTTCTCTTCAGCACAAAAGGATGCAATTGTTCGAATACTCCCCACTGCATCATTGGCTACTTGACTTGCGTCCTCGTACATTTTCTGCAACAATTTAAAATTTTCAGCATTGACAAAAAGGATTGGTCTTATATATATTATGCATGTCGTATTGGATGGTGTTTTGACTGCACCAGCGACAAGTTCTATACTATAAACTTTTGTAAAGTTTGGACTTTGGAGAAATACCTTTGCATCTGCACTGAATCCTTTCAAGAACTTGACTTGAGCATAACCAGTTAATCCTAATAGAGGCATCAAAACCAGGATTATAAGAGCAAGTTGCCAATTTGCCACAAAAGCAATACACAAACCAGCAATTGCAGTTGCTGAATTCTCAACCAGCAACCCTAGAGCATCTGCAACCACCCCACGCAGAGAAGCTGCATCTGCAGAAAGCCTCGCACCAATTGCACCACTTGAGTGCTCAGGATCGTCAAACCAACTTACTTCCATGTAAACCACCTTCTCATAGCACATTGATCGAACTCGTTTTATTAACTTACAGCCGGCCACAGCAAAAAAGTATTGTCTTGCTGGCATTGCTATGAAAGTTACCACTCCAAGAACAATGAAGATTAATGCCCAAAACTTCGAATCCTTACGGAGTTGAGGAGGTGGCTCGTAGAAGGTCTTGATTACACTGGATATCAATATCGCAAAAATAGGTAAGACTACCCCATTGACTGCTGCAGCTATAGTACCTAGTAATAATACTGGGATCTCTGGCTTGTTCAGGTAAGCCAGGCGCCGAAGTGAGACTTCTGGAGGCACTCTTGATGATGCTGAAGCAGGAATATCACGTCCTGCAGATGCTGTTTCAAGAGAATCGACTGCAGTGGGCACACCGTATGAGATTGAGAAGGAATGACGGTTACTATTTCCTCTTCCAGATGATCCCTGGCTTATGGATCGTAAGTTTGAAAATCTTTGACTTGAATGTCTTCGAGAATCCACGCTGCTAAGCGTTTCGTGATCAATTACAGCAGTCTGTTCTGACACGCTGCTCATTTCTTGCAACCTTATAAGCTGGCTATATGCTCCTTCGGGGTCCTTAATTAGCTCAGAATGTGGACCTGCTCAGTTGAAAACGATCAGTATGTGCAATACCCATGGAATAAGAATAAGATGAATTGTAACATTATGTTGAACTATAGACAATACGATTTGGCCTTCAAATGGCAGAACAGGACAACATAAATAAATGCATTACCTTTTTCAACAATTGTTCCTCGATGTATAACAGCAATGGTGTCAGCATTCCTTACTGTGCTCAAGCGGTGGGCTACAACGACAGTAGTCCGGTTGATCATAATTCTGTCCAGTGCCTCCTGCACAATGCTCTCAGATTCTGCATCAAGAGCACTCGTGGCTTCATCTAAAAGCAGAATCCTTGGGTCTTTGAGAATTGCTCTAGCTATTGCAACTCTCTGCTTTTGGCCTCCAGATAGCTGAGTTCCATGCTCACCAACCATTGTATCTAGTCCCTAAATGCATAAATCAGAAAACCACAAATAAGAAAAAAGGAATTGAATGAGTTGATAGAAATAATCCGAGTTTTTTGAAAATTCATGTGATATCTCTATATTTCCATCTTTGAAAATAATAAGATCACTGGATGTCTCAATAAGCTTCCACGGTCGTGGAAATTAAGAATTCACACAAAAAGTTTAGAGAACAAAATACCAGAACTTGGATGAAAGTTTAAATGAATTTAACCTGCGGCAGTTTGTCAATGAATTTAGCAGCATTGGCAAGGTCAGCAGCAGCCCTTATTTCTTCAGTGGTTGCACCATCCTTTCCATAGGCAATATTATCTTTAATGCTACAAGTAAATAAAACGGGTTCCTGGCTGACAAGGCCTATTTTCTGTCTGATCCATTTCAACTGGAACTCTTTGAGATTAATACCATCAATAAAAACTTCGCCAGCTAGGGGGTCATAAAACCTCTCAATCAAACTGACTACAGTTGATTTACCACTTCCACTCTCTCCAACCAAAGCAGCAGTTGCACCACTAGGTATTGAGAGAGAAAATCCATGGAATATTTGTTCATCCGGTCTTGCAGGATAACTAAAATAAACATCCTTAAGTTCTATGTCTCCACGGATATCATGTAATTGTTTCCCATTAGTGTCAGAAGCATCAATCTCTGGCTTTCTGTCAATTGTCTCAAACATCTTATAAGCTGCAGCTTGTCCAGCAGCAAATGCACTCAAGCATGGAGATGCCTGCCCAAGAGACCTGAAAATTTATCATAAAAACATTGTTATATCTCTATCTTCTGAAGAATCTCATATCAAATTTTGGACCGAGGGGGGAGGGGGAGTAGTAAGTAGATCAAGTAAAAATGCAAACACTAGTACAATAGTACTAGGATCAACAAATTTGTTCATTAAATTTTACTGAAATGCAACTTACATGGAACCAGTCAACACAGCGAAAACTACATTGATGACTTCCCCTCCTGTATATCCTTTTTCAAGTATCATCTTTCCTCCAAACCATATAGCCAGAGCATAACTACACATCATAATCAGCATAACTGAACCCATTCCGAACCCAGATGCCAAACCCTCTTGCACACCAGAGTTGTAAGCTTTAATTAAGGAGTTGTTGTAATTAGCTATAGCTTGCTTTTCTCCTGTAAACGATGCAACCTGAATTGGGAACACGATCAGTTTTAGTTCCACACAAAGAAAATAGAAATAATAAATTTTTGTTTTAAAACAAGTAGGCTTACTGTTCTGATTGAACCAATTGTCTGCTCTACCACAGTTGCTGCCACTGAATAAGCAGTTTGTCCACTGGATGCCATTTTTGATATAAGGATGCCCATGAAGGCACCAGAGAGGACAAGAAGGGGTATAGAAGATAGCATGACAAGGGTGAGAAGCCATCCCTTAATAAAAGCTATAACAAAGCCTCCTACGAATGTTGCAATTAGCTGTATAAAAGTTCCTACCTGCAATAAGAAAATGAAAGAATAAGAGGTTATTGGAGAAAATAGCAACGGCTTAAGGCTTTTGTGTGTGGCATTTAAATACCTTCTCGCCCATGGCCTCTTGAATGAGCACAGTATCACCTGACATCCTCCCAACAATTTCCCCAGTGTTAATTTCTTTATCAAAAAAGCCAACATCTTGCCTCAATATTGTTTTCAAGTATAAACTTCTTATTCGAGAAGCCTGTCTCTCTCCAGTGACCATCCAGAAAGACATCTCTGGCATATAGAAAAAGCTACTATTCTCAGTTCCCAAAAAGCCAAATTATTTGTTTGGTGCACCAGCAGGCAGTTCAGTGTACTTACGTAGAAATGCAGCCGCAGCAGCTCCCACCGCCAAGTAGACAAACTTTAGAGCCACCTGAGAATGTTGAATTGGTGAAATTATATGTGATTAAGCCTTGTTCATTACAATTTCTACTAAGTTAGAGGAACCAGAGAACCAAAATGGATCCTAAAACAGAAGTTAGCTCAAAGTATTGAGTAGAATTTTGTTCTTTACTATTGCCTGGTTGACTCAATTTCTGTGAAGATGTTACATTAACCGAGATAACTATCTACCAGTTTATAGTCACAGAATATTTACCTTGGAAACTGCATCAACCACGTCTTTATTATTCCCACTTTCTCCAAAGGAGTTAATTAAATCTCCAAAGATTATGGTCATTAGAGGCATACAGACCCCATTTCCAATAGCGCTGATTGTACCAACAGACATTAACAGGTAATCCAAGGAATCAGCGAAGGAGAAAAGCTTGTAGTATGGTACTGTTTTGGTGCCATCCTCTTTGCTCTTGCTTGTATCTTGGGGGTTGTTTTGAGAGTCCTCCACTACTGCTGAGTGGCCGTTCGATGCTGCCGTTCCCTGTTCCTTGATTACATTTCCATTTGCTTGATTTTCCTCAGCCATGTTTTTCACAGCAATAGTAGAGCTGCTATATTTTACGACAAACACCTCAGAGAAGTAAGTTGCTACTATATCTGACAGAGAACTTGATCAGAGCTGCAAGACAAAACATTTATGGTTTGGATCAGGAACTAGATTTTTTTATTTTTTTGGTGGGGGGGAGGGGGGGTGAAATTTGCCAACTGATTCTAATTGAATATGTAGTTGATTATTCAGCCAAACTTAAAAATCCATTTGTTCCTATATTCTTCTTTTTGTGCGTGTGTGCATTAGAAAACCCGTTACTGAAGCAAGTGGTACAGTACAGAATATGTACATGTTGATTCCAGAAGATGAAAATAGAAAATAAAGGTTAAGAACACAGACAGGAAAGGGAAACAGAGGAACAAAAGAACAAGTAATAACAAAAATACTAAAAAGCCTGGCGGTAGGTAGATGTTTGGGGGGGGGGGGGGGGGGGGGGGGCGGGGCAAGCTTAAGATTTTTTGTGCAATCTATGCCTATACTCTCTGTATAGTCAAGGAGGTGAGAAAATGGTAAGGGGGCCCAGGCCATCTCAGGCCTGTGAATAGCTCCGCTGAATGCAGGCAGTGGGAATGCTGAGAACAAAACTTCACAAACACAATTAGAAACTAACTAAAACGAAACTAGCAAACGAAGGAGAAAAGAGAAAGAAACCAATTGGGCAGCTAATGCATGCTCTAAAGGTGAGAAATTTAAATTGAAGAGACATAACCACAAGCAGCTGGGATACAACTTCAAAAAGTGTTGCAGGAAACATTAATATCACCAAAAGATGAAGATACGTACTCACTGAGGGGGAAAAAGTTTACCAACTTTCAGGAAATGGGTTGATGAAATTGTTGTACTTTCCCCCGAAAACATTGCTTTATAAGGCAGCACATCAGCCTACAGCCTACCAACTAGAAAGATAGTGTGGATACAAGATTAGTCAAACGTTCAAACTATCCAGACTTTTAAAACTAAATTGAAAGACGTACAATTCTGGTCCTCTGTTCCTCCTCTTGGTTGCTTGCTTAGGCAGGAAGTAAAATGGGTTGCGTTGCCATCAAGTTAAAGTTGAATTTGCGAAGGATTCACTAGTGTAGTAGTTTGGAGTATTTACACCTTCAGACAATAAAAGGTCCTGGGTTCGAGTCCTAATATCCTTTTAGTGTGTGTGAATAGAGTATACAATTGCCTCTCTCAATAGGAAAGGTCCTCAAAAAGTTAAAGTTGAATTTGTCAGCTCATATACTATGCTTTGCAGCTTTCAATCGAATCGGTCGTCTCTCTTTTGCAATTAAAGTTAAATATACCCTACTCTTTTTTTCCCCAAACTTAGGAAGGCGACAGGGTTTTCTTACACACACTACCAATGTATCATAGGAGTTTGAACTTGAAACCACTAATATGTAAGTCAAGACAATTTTCCACTAAACTAGACCCCTTCATCACCTACCCTACCATCATATTGCTTTGAATTTAAAAAAATTAACGTAAAAAAAAGTCCTGCAAAAACGTGAGACCAGTATTGTTTGTCCTTCTTTTGTAATTATTTAACTTGTGTGATATGTAAGCAGATCACAACGTTAGGTAAAAGGTACCAATCCATTATGCTTTGCCCTGTAGATTAATCAGGGTATACTGTCTATCTACATAACAGAATTTGGACAATTAATTAAGTTGTATTTTGTCAAAGGGATATATGATTAGAATACATGGAAATGAAAACAAGGAATGGTAGCAAAACTACTCAAATTAAATATATAGATAACTCGGCTATGATATTATATTAGAATATAAACATCAAATTCAAAATTATTAAACTATAAATCCAAGATTAATATGTGGTTTGATTCCTTCCCATTTTCCTTTTTTCTTTTAAATAAAATAAAATTAAGAGTGATGCGCAAGTGTGTGGAATAGAAGAACAATTTGAGCACCGCAATTTGGATGGTCCAATATGACTTTTGGAGGTTGCCTATATTTATATTCCATTGTGTGTAACTTGGAGTGTTGGGCATTCATATCAGCACATGCATGTGTGTTTAATAAAGGGATGGCATAAATTCTTTTTAGAAAGTTAGTCAAGCAAACATGGGCGGAACTACACAAGGGCTACAGTGGATTGTAGCCCAGTGAGGTTTTTGGGTTAAAAAAATATTATAATTTATATATTTTCTTTATTTCAAATATAGCCCAATATCTATTAATCTATTAAAGTTTAAAAAGAATTCAATTCTTTATGAATTTAGTTGCATGGCAACAATAAAAATACACATTAAAATAGGTATATTTTTTGTTGTTAAACATATTTTTATTTTGATAATTTTGGTTACAAATTATATGTATTTGTTTTAAGTTAAAGCTTCTTCAAAATCGCAAGGGGTTTGTAGCTCAAATAGTTAAGACAATTTACCTTTGACTAAGGTTCGATTTTCCCTCATCCAATATCACTTGTATCCAAATAATTTTTTTTAAATATTGAAAATTAGTCAATTGAGTTATGACCTAACATGGTTGACATGATTTAATGTATACTTTTATTTTTACAAAGACTATAGAAATTGTAAGTACAAAAACAATGATCATTAAATTTTCAGCTAATAAATTTAGCTAATCCACTTGTTGAAAAATTTCTGATTCTGTCCTTGCAAACAAAAAAACATTTCTCATAGAAATGATCATGGCCCATGACCCTAAACCTAACAGAAATCCCCAAAAAGGTGAGTATTCGTAGACGTCCATGTTGACCAAAGGATGTTTATTCAAATTTTGTTTCTTGGAAAATGCCTGGAAATAGCAAGAAAAGTAAGGGGACCCATCTCCCGTGTCTAAAGATTTTAGCCCTTCGCTTTCCTTTGGGGTGGTTTGGTAACTGGACTGAAATCTTGGAATTGTCCTTGAGTGACTTGCCTGATCTAATTTAGATAATATTTAATTGGACTAGGAGTAAGTTTGTTTTAATATTTACAAACAGGGCATGTGGATTTTTTTATTTTATAAAAAATTTCTTCTCTTTGCATCTTCTTCTTCTTCTTCTTCCTTTTATTATTTTTTTGGCTTTTCTTTTCTCTCTGCATCTCATTCTTTTCTTCTTCCGCTTCTGGCTTCTTTTTCATCTTCTTCTTCTCCATCCTCTCTCCTTCTCCTCTTCTTCTGTCTAGTTTTCAAGGAGGGTTGGTTTTTGTTGAAGAAGATTCAAATTGAAGCAATTCCAAGTTGGTACGCAGGAGGACTTGAATTTAATTATAAGATATTCAATTAAGTTTTTAATTTACTTTTAATAGAAGTGATATTAGAGAAAGGAAATCGAACTTATGAGCTCCAATGCCACTTAAGCAACAAGCACTTACATATTTGATTAAGGTTGAGTTTAAATATATGGGATGGGCCACAAGTGAATTGAGCAAGATATGCGATGAGCCAAATAAGAAGAAGACTTTTTATCACAAATGGTTCCTGAGGTTTGTGAAATTATTACCTTTTGTCCCTAACATTTTTTGTGACACTAATGATTCTTAAAGTTAGCCTCCACACATCAAAATGGTCCCTACCATTAGCTTTTGTCAAATTTTCTGTTAAATTGATGACGTGATACATGTGTGGAACCCACACATCCAATGGTATAAAGCCACGTGACTTTAAATATAATATAATATATTTTTAAAACTTAAAATCCATAATAAAAAAAATACATTAAAAGCAACTTAAATCTTTTTTATATATTTTTAAATAACTCTCTCTCTCTCTCTCTCTCTCTCTCTCAACAGAGCATGAAACCTATTTAAAAATATATAAAAAGATTTAAGTTGCTTTTAATATTTTTTTTAATGAATTTTAAGTTTTAAAAATATTATATTATATTATATTTAAAACCACGTGCCTTTATACCATTGGATGTGTGGGCTCCACACATGTGCCACGTCATTAATTTAACAGAAAATTTGACAAAAACTAATGACATGGACCATTTTGATGTGTGGAGGGTAATCTTATGGACCATTAGTGTCACAAAAAAACATTAGGGATGACAGATGATAATTTCGTAAACCTTAAAGACCATTTGTGATAAAAAGCCTAAGAAGAAAAGGAAGATATGTGATGGGCCTAATATTCATTAGCACAGAAGGCCTCATTTATGGTTGCATAACATGAGCATGGGCTATTTATTGACAATTGATTTACTTATGGTCCATTTGAAAATGGGTAATCTGATAAACTTATGAGAGTGTTGTTATTTCCACACACTCTTCTACTTTCTTCACCCACCTTATGTTTTCACATTCCACTCAATTTTTACCCACAATCATTCCTAAAATGCCCCCAATATTTTGATCAAATTGACATTAATTTCATAGTCCGATCCATTTGAAAATTGGCAATTTGATGAAATTATAAGAGTGCTCCTATTTCCACGCAATGTATAACTAAACTATTGCACCTCTTAATTTTCTCACTAATATGTAGGGATGGCAACGGGCCAATTCAAAGACCATCCCCATCCCCACTCCCCATCCCTGCACCCGTCATTGCCCCAATCCCCTGATAAGAAAATTTGGGGAATCCTTGTCCCCATCCCCATCGGGGGGTTGTCTCCCAAACCCGCCCTGAATTCCCAATTTTTATTTACAAAAATATACTACACTCAATTTTGACCAAAAAATAAACTCGATTATATTCAATTAAACCATAAAAATTAAACTTAACTATTTAAAATCATCTAAACAATTTGACAAACTAATAGAAATCATATATTCCACAATCAAAACTAAATATTTTGTGGCAAAATTCTTATTTTATCGCTCAAATTAACAACAACAAAACACATTAAAAATCTACGAAAATAAAAGATAAAAAAAAACCTGGTAGCACTATAGCACCAGCACCGTAGCTTCATCAGACAATACGAAATGGAAGGAGGTTCTAATAACAAATCCGGGAGAACACATAAACAAACAATTCCCATATGTTTCTTGGTCAACCAAGAGAATCATGAATTGTTTCCTATTGGTTTATTGAAATATATATATATATATATATTATATATTCATTAATTAAAAAATTATATATCAATAATCAAGCCGAGTTCAGGGATGAGGATAATGATACCATCCCGGCCCATCTCCAACTGGGAATTTTTAAAATTCGGAGATCCCCATACTTGACAGGACCCGCCCCGGATTTCTGGCTCTTGTGAGGTTCAACTAATTCACATACTTGATTATTTTTCATGCTTTTGAGTTCATTCAACATTGCTTCCCTCCATTTATTTGCATTATGACTCTCTATAACTTCTCTAAAACTTGTTGGATCAGCCTCATCTCCAATGTCAAAATCTGCTTCTTGTAAGTACACATAATCTGAATTTGCTATGGATCTTCTTGGTCTGTCAGATCTTCTCGGTTGCACTGGTTCTTGTGAATTACCCAGCTCAGGATTCTCGACAACTTGTTCTTGTTGATCAATTGGTTCTTCAAACTGAAGAGGTTCCAATACAGTTTCACTTAAAGGAATCAAGGGTGTAACATCTTGTTCATCATTCTCAATCACAGCTACATCCCTTTCTTCTTCAAAAATAAAATCTTCATTCCTAGTAGCATTCTTCTCATACTCTATAAACTTTGCACAACCAATCTCAACAATTCAAGTACCATAATTTGGATAGTAAAATCTAAAACCCTTTGACCTTGAGGGGTATCCTATAAAAAACAGTTAATCGTTTTAGGATCAAGCTTATTCTCTTGAGGGTTATAGATTATAGCTTCAGCCTTGCAACCCTATACATGAAGATGTCGCAGGCTAGGCTTTCTGGTAGTCCAAATTTCGAAAGGTGTCTTAGGCACAGACTTGCTAGGCACTTTATTAAGTATGTAGTTTGTTGTTTTGATCACTTCTCCCCATAGACTCTTAGGCAAATCAATTTTGGAAATCATGCTACGAACCATATCCTTCAAAGTTCGATTTCTTCTCTTAGCCACACCTTTTTGTTGCGGAGTTCCTGGCGTTGTGTACTGAGCAGCTATTCTATTATCTTGTAGATATCTATCAAAAGGTCCAGCTCGTTGTCCTCCTTCATCAAAACGTCCATAATATTCACCCCCTTTGTCTAACCTCACAATTTTGATCTTTTTCTCAAGTTGCCTTTCTACTTCAGTTTGAAAAATCTTGAACATTTCAAAAGCTTGAGACTTTGCTACTATGAGATACAGATAACTAAAATGAGAATAGTCATCTATAAAGGTGATGAAATAGCGATTTCCATCAATTGTTTGATAAGGGAAGGGTCCACAAATATCTATGTGGATGATTTCTAAAAGATCACTACTGTGAGTTGCACTTTCTTCTTAGTCTTAGTGAGTTTTCCTTTAACACATTCAATACAAATTTTGTCATCACCGAAAGTCAGTGATGGCAAGATTTGTTCCTTAACAAGAATTTTCATTCTTTCTTTTGAAATGTGCCCTGAACGTCTATACTATAACCTAGTGGATGTTTCTTCACTTCTAATCCTTTTCTCACTCGATTCAGCCATTAAAACTTCACCTTATTTATTGTAATTGAGATAGTATAATCCATGTAAGAGAAAACTAGTAGTAAGAACATTTGAATTCTAAGATAATGCAAAGCCATGTTTATTGAATTGAAAACAAAACCAAGTCTTGATAATCTTGAAACATAAATCAAATTCCTCTTCATTGAGGGTACTAAAACTACATCATCCAACTCTAAAATAAATCATAAATCTAATTTTAGGTATACTCCTGCGCATTATGAGCTATATGAATCAAGGCTCCTGTGTCTAACCACCAAGAATTAGAATGAACATCCACTAAATTAGACTCAAAACTCACTAGGGCTAATTCTTTATTACCTATGTTCTTGTTCTTCTCGAACCACTTTTTGTAATTGTTGCAATTCTTCTTCATGTGACCTTCCTTCTGGCAAAAATAGCACTTGAATTCAGTAGTAGGGGTCACGCCAAGAGGGTTGTTCTTTTGAGACTGACTCTGCTTCTTTACTCCCTATTTTGCAGCACCCTTATTCTCATACTTCCTGGTAGTGACCACGTTAACCACACCACCATAAGCATTTATTCTATTCTCCTCAAGAACATCAATTGTAATCAGGTCATCCATTGTCCAATCCTTCTTCAGGGTGTTATAGGTGGATTTCATTTGCTCATAAGGTAGGGAATTCAGTGCAATATGCACTAGATAAGTTGGATCAATAGGTACTTTCAACTTGTTCAATTTGGCAGCAATATCCACAAGTCCCATGAGATGTTCTCTTACGCTGCCTCCTTCATATTTCGTATTAGCCAGCCTAGACATGAGGTTCTACATTTCGACCTTGCCAAATTCCTTAAATTTGTTTTCAATGGATTCCATAAACTGCTTGGAACTTTCTGTTTCTGTAACTCCACCAAAAATAGCTTCCATAATAGTCTTCTTCATAACCAACAGACAAACCTTATTCTCCTTCCTTCAAGCTTCATGCACCCTTTTAACTTCAGCAGGGGAATTCGCAATAGGTCTGGTCAACTCATCTTGGGTGATAGCATAATCGATATCACTCATGCCTAGTGCAACTTCAAGATCAAACTTCCATCGTTTGAAATTCGATCCAGTGAGAGTTTCAATTTGCGAGAAATTGATTGAAGGAGTGTTCAAAGCTATAAGGATTTGCAAAAGAAAGCATAATTACTTTCCAAGAAACCGATTCTCAATTTGTTAAGAGAAAACAATTCTTGGTTTGACTTTATTCACAAAACTATCAAATAACATATTCCTCAATTAAGTATCACACCTTTGTGGCAAAAGATTACTTATAGCTTACACAAATTATGTGTTATTTTGTGCCATCATAAACAAATTACAGGATAGATTCTATTTGTTGAAGAAACTTATCAAGCAATTTAGGTATGATGCAATTTTGGTTATTTCTTTAGGGTTTGAGTATTTAGCTTTTGTTATGAAAAATTTGTTGATTATCAGAACAAAGACAAGCAACTATCTAGCTCAGAAAATAACCAAACAAACACAGTTCAAGAGAGAAAACCCTAAATTGCAGTGAATAGTAATTTCTGCGTTGAACAATGTTTTAGAGGTTTTTGGTGTCCCTTTTTGACGCAAAATATCTTTCTGAATAGGGAATGACCTAATTAACACAACTCACAACGTGATATATAGGGATTTTTAGGGTTTGAAGGTCATCTAGTAGGTCAAAAACTTGTTTAAAGTTTTGAAAATATGAAAAAACAAATTAAAACATGGTTTTCCAGATTCTTTAATATTCTTGATATGTTAGAAAACATGTTTAATCCATCCACAAATTTTAAACATAACCAAAAAACTCATCTTGGCATAAACAGACAAGAAATTGTAATAGGCATGCTGAAAAAAACTCATCTTGTCATAAACAGATAAGAAATCGTAATAGGCACGCTTGAACAACGATTTCGGTCTATGTGAATAACCATGTGCTTTGATGCCAACTGTTAGATTTCTTTCATATGTGTGTTCATGATCTTTCACACAAATCTGAAATACGTAAAGACATACCTAGCGCCATCTTTCTTAAGTACACGACCTCTGAACTCATTCAACCGCAACAGCAATATCCCAGCAAGAACAGGAACGGCTCATGCTCTCTCTCAAAATCTGTTTCAGCTCTCTATTTATGATAAGATTAGGGTTAGAGAATGTGTCTGAGTAGAGCAAGGCCTTAAGCTTATATAGGGCTAGGTCAAGTCATCTCTACTCATCACCGAGGGCCGGCTTGACTAATCTTCCAAGCCCACCAAAACGGTTCACGCAAAAAAGGAAATAAATAGGACCCCTTAATAGGCTTCAAAACCTTTCTTTATTCCACAAGGTTTTGGGCCTCAAGGTATAACCTAATTTAAACTCTTATCAAAACCTAATATAACTTAGTATATAGTGCATCGATCTAAATAAGAAACATAACATGATGCACTTGGAATGTTTTGCATGTATAAAGTGTTATGTTTTCCTATTTAGATCGGTGCACTAGATACTAAGTTATATCAGGTTTTGATAAGAGTTTAAATTAAGTTGTACCTTGAGGCTCAAAAACTTAGTGAAATAAGGAAGGGTTTTGAGGCATATTAAGAGGTCCTATTTATTTGCATTTATGCGTGAACCGATCTGATGGGCTTGGAAGATTAGTCAAGTCGGCCCTCGGTGATGAGTAGAGACGACTTGACCTAGCCCTATATAAGATTAACGCCCTGCTCTCATCAGACAAGTTCTCTAAACCTATTCTCATCATAAAGAGAGAGCATTCTGAGAGAGAGCAGAAGTCTTGAGCCGTTTCTGTTCTTGCTAGGATTGCTACTACGGATTGGATGAGTTCAGAAGCTGTGTACTCAAGGAAGATGGCTCTAGGTATGTCTTCATGTCTTTATACGTATTACAGTTTTGTGTGAAAGATCTTGTTTGTGTATAAGGAAATCTAACATAAAGCATTTCTTTTCTAATAAAAATACATCTAGAATCCATACACAGCAACTTTGGTTTGGGAATTTCTAATAAAGCATTTCCTTCCTGCCTTTGTTCCATCCTTTCCCACAGGTTATTAGAGGCCTTGTCATAGACAAAGAGAAAGGCAACTTAGTGAAGGCTGATCGATTTTTGTTATGTAAAAAGGGCTATCTGCTATCTAATCGGAGCTACGTAAGTTTTTTTTTTTTTTTTTTTTTTTTTTTTTTTTGGTCTCAGAGTGCAAATGCAAAGCAGGCATTCAGTGTGCTGTTAAAAAATTAGCAATAAGACTTCCTATTATCAGATTTATTACTCTGGCCTTCCCTCGTATTATAACTTTGTGTATGTGGCGCTTAGGTTCTAATTGTTTGATTCGGTCCGCCATGGATGAATTGAATTAAAATCTATCTGAAGACTGTGAATTCGAATTCGAATACAAATTGAAGTTGGAATGGGAAGAAGGAATTGGGGATTTTATTAAAAAGGACCATTAGCCAGCTCACTGGATGACATTTCCTTATGCACATTTACTTATCATTTTCTGAGGAGATGAGGCCCCAATCCCTTCAATATTTAAAGATGTAAAACACATGAAATTGAATGAGCCCTTCAAGTGGAGCTTACAAGAACGAAGGATAATAATAAAAAAATGATCTATTCCTATTGATATTTACCTCTATGAATAAAATTACATTACATACTTTCTTTTTCTTCGGATAAAAAGAATATAAAAGCTATCTAAGATGAGGCACTTGCATGCAATGCTACCAAAGAAGCATAAATGCCATCCTTGATACCGATCAAAGTTTCATGCTTTCCTTTCTCTGCAATGACTCCATTTTTCACCACTGCGATTACATCTGCACCCCTTATTGTGGACAACCGATGGGCAACCACGATTGTGGTTCGATCCACCATGATTCGGTCCAATGCATCTTGAACCACTCGTTCTGATTCAGCATCAAGCGCACTTGTGGCTTCATCTAGTAGTAGTATCTTTGGTGCCTTCATTATAGCTCGTGCAATTGCCACCCTTTGCTTCTGTCCACCAGACAATTGAATCCCCCGCTCTCCTACTATTGTATCATAACCCTGCATTGTTTTTCCAAACTTAACATGGTTAATCTTCAACGTTCCGAATAAAATTTTGTGAATTTTCATCAACTAGTCCATCTCATTTATGCAGCACCATGGCAATAGATAATATTATAGTATTTGTGGCCAAAAGAAATTGACAAGCTTGTTAATTTTGTTGTGCCAACCTGTTGTAAACTACTGATGAACTTGTGAGCATTTGCCAATTCTGCAGCAGCTATAATTTCAGCCTCTGGTGCATTCCCTTCCTTTCCATATGCAATGTTGGCTCTGATAGTGACATTAAACAATACAGGCTCCTGGCTCACCAGTCCCATTTGCTGTCTCAACCACTTGACCTGTAGCTTTTGGATTTCAAATCCATCTAATGTAATGTAACCTGAATCAGGGTCATAAAATCTCTGCAACAATGAGACAACGGTTGATTTCCCACTTCCACTTTCTCCAACCAAAGCAACTGTCTGAATAACATAATTCGAATTTGTAAGTCCCAGAAACATGAATTAGACTACGAGGACCAAATCTTATGCATTGTTTGAAATAAGTAAAAGAACAAAACTTTACCAAGTTACCTTGCCATGATGAATGGTCAAGCAAAGATCCTGGAAGATTGGTACATCAGGTCTAGTTGGATACTTGAAACTGACATGGTGAAGTTCAATTTCTCCCTTCACATTTTCTATGGTTGTTCCAGATTCATCACTAGAGTCAATTTTTGATTTCCGGTCAAGAATGGCAAGTATGGAAGCAGCAGAGCTCTTTACTTTAACAAGATTAGGGGCTAGGGAACCTGACTGAGACATTCCAACAGCTGTCAACATGAGAGCAAAGAAAACCTGCAAACCAGGGAAATCTTAACAATCGACTGAATGGACTAATGCAGATTTAATTCTCAAGTAACATGTATTTATCAGAGTTCGGATCCTCTGCTAATGTTTTCTCATCTATTTACTTACATGAAGACTTGTAGCGCAAGGCATAAAAGCTTACCCGGAAAACATCAGAGAACGTTGTCTTGCCTGCTGCAACAAGTCGGGCTCCAGCATAAAAACTGCAGGCATACACAGAAAAAAGAAAAAAGAACGAGAGCCCAAAACCTATCCCACTTATTAAGCCTCGTCTTATCCCTGTCTTAATAGGGCCTTCACATTTCCTCTGGTACAATTCAATCACCTTCTCTTCAGCACAAAAGGAAGAAATTGTTCGAATGCTCCCAACTGCATCATTGGCTACTTGACTTGCGTCCTCATACATTTTCTGCAACAATTTAAAATTTTCAGCATTGACAAAAAGGATTGGTCATATATATATTATGTATGTCATATTGGATGGTGTTTTGACTGCACCAGCTACAAGTTCTATACTATAAACTTTTGTAAAGTTTGGACTTCGGAGAAATACCTTTGCATCTGCGCTGAATCCTTTCAAGAACTTGACTTGAACATAACCAGTTAATCCTAATAGAGGCAGCAAAACCAGGATTATAAGAGCAAGTTGCCAATTTGCCACAAAAGCAATACACAAACCAGCAATTGCAGTTGCTGAATTCTCAACCAGCAACCCTAGAGCATCTCCAACCACCCCACGCAGAGAAGCTGCATCTGTGGAAAGCCTTGCACCAATTGCACCACTTGAGTGCTCAGGATCGTCAAACCAACTTACTTCCATGTAAACCACCTTCTCATAGCACATTGATCGAACTCGTTTTATTAACTTACAGCCTGCCACAGCAAAAAAGTATTGTCTTGCTGGCATTGCTATGAAAGTTACCACTCCAAGAACAATGAAGATTAATGCCCAAAACTTCGAATCCTTATGGAGTTGAGGAGGTGGCTCATAGAAGGTCTTGATTATGCTGGATATCAATATCCCAAAAGTAGGTAAGACTGCCCCATTGACCGCTGCAGCTATAGTACCTAGTAATAATACTGGGATCTCTGGCTTGTTCAGGTAAGCCAGGCGGCAAAGTAAGACTTGTGGAGGCCCTCTTGATGATGCTGAAGCAGGAATATCACGTCCTACAGATGCTGTTTCAAGAGAATTGACTGCAGTGGGCACACCGTATGAGATTGAGAAGGAATGACGGTTACTATTTTCTCTTCCAGATGATCCCCTGCTTATGGATCGTAAGTTTGAAAATCTGTTACTTGAATGTCTTCGAGAATCCAAGCTGCTAAGCCTTTCGTGATCATTTACAGCAGTCTGTTCTGACACGCTGCTCATTTCTTGCAACCTTATAAGCTGGCTATATGCTCCTTCAGGGTCCTTAATTAGCTCAGAATGTGGACCTGCTCAGTTGAAAACAATCAGTGTGTGCAATACCGAATTGTAACATTATGTTGAACTATAGACAATACGACTTGGCCTTCATATGGTAGAACAGGACAACATAAACAAATGCATTACCTTTTTCAACAATTGTTCCTCGATGTATAACAGCAATGGTGTCAGCATTCCTTACTGTGCTCAAGCGGTGGGCTACAACGACAGTAGTCCGGTTGATCATAATTTTGTCCAGTGCCTCCTGCACAATTCTCTCAGATTCTGCATCAAGAGCACTTGTGGCTTCATCTAAAAGTAGAATCCTTGGGTCTTTGAGAATTGCTCTAGCTATTGCTACTCTCTGCTTTTGGCCCCCAGATAGCTGAGTTCCATGCTCACCAACCATTGTGTCTAGTCCCTAAATGCGTAAATCACAAAACCACAAAGAAGAAAAAAGGAATTGAATGAGTTGATCGAAATAATCCGAGTTTTTAGAAAATTCATGAGATCTCTCCATATTTCCATCTTTCAATGTAACAAAATGATAAGATCACTGGATGTCTCAATAAGCTTCCATGGTCGTGGAAACTAAGAATTCACACAAAAAGTTCAGAGAACAAAATACCAGAACTTAGATGAGAGTTTAAATGAATTTAACCTGAGGCAGTTTGTCTATGAATTTAGCAGCATTGGCAAGCTCAGAAGCAGCCCTTATTTCTTCAGTGGTTGCACCATCCTTCCCATAGGCAATATTGTCTCTAATGCTACAAGTAAATAAAACAGGTTCCTGGCTGACAAGGCCTATTTTCTGTCTGATCCATTTCAGCTGGAACTCTTTGAGATTAATACCATCAATAAGAACTTCACCAGCTAGGGGGTCATAAAATCTCTCAATCAAACTGATTACAGTTGATTTACCACTTCCACTCTCTCCAACCAAAGCAGTAGTTGCTCCACTAGGTATTGAGAGAGAAAATCTATCAAATATTTGTCCATCTGGTCTTGCAGGATAACTAAAATAAACATCCCTCAGTTCTATGTCTCCACGGATATCATGTAATTGTTGCCCATTAGTGTCAGAAGCATCAATCTCTGGCTTTCTGTCAATTGTCTCAAACATCTTATAAGCTGCAGCTTGTCCAGCAGCAAATGCACTCAAGCATGGAGATGCCTGCCCAAGCGACCTGAAAATTTATCAAAGAAAACAGAAAAGTTATATCTTGATCTTCTGAAGAATCACATACCAAATTTTGGACTGAAGAGGGGAGGGGGAGTAGTCTGTAGATCCCATAAAAATGCAAAACATGTTAACTAGTACAACAATACTAGGATCAACAAATTTGTTCGTTAAATTTTACTGAAATGCAACTTACATGGAGCCATTCAACACAGCGAAAACTACATTAATGACTTCCCCTCCTGTATATCCTTTTTCAAGTATCATCTTTCCTCCAAACCATATAGCCAGAGCATAACTACACATTATAATCAGCATAACTGAACCCATTCCGAACCCATATGCAAAACCCTGTTGCACACCAGAGTTGTAAGCTTTAATTAAGGAGTTGTTGTAATTAGCTATAGCTTGCTTTTCTCCTGTAAACGATGCAACCTGAATTGGGAACAGCGATCAGTTTTAGTTCAACACTAAGAAAATAGAAATAATTTTTTTCTTTAAAGATCTTAAAGGCAAGTAGGCCTACTGTTCTGATTGAACCAATTGTCTGCTCTACCACAGTTGCTGCCACTGAATAAGCAGTTTGTCCTCTGGATGCCATTTTTGATACAAGCATGCCCATGGCGGCTCCAGAGAGGCCAATAAGGGGGAGAGAAGATAGCATGACAAGGGTGAGAAGCCATCCCTTAACAAATGCTATAACAAAGCCTCCTACGAATGTTGCAATTAACTGGATAAAAGTTCCTACCTGTAATAAGAAAATGAAAGAATAAGAGGTTACTAGAGAAAATAGCAACAGCGTAAGGCTTTGGTGTGTGGCATGTAAATACCTTCTCGCCCATGGCCTCTTGAATGAGCACAGTATCACCTGACATCCTCCCAACAATTTCCCCAGTCTTAATTTCTTTATCAAAAAAGCCAACATCTTGCCTCAATATTGTTTTCAAGTATAAACTTCTTATTCGAGCAGCCTGTCTCTCTCCAGTGACCATCCAGCAAGACATCTCTGGCATATAGAAAAAGCTACTAATCTCGGTTCTCAAAAAGCCAAATTATTTGTTTTGCGCACCAGCAGGCAGTTCAGTGTACTTACGTAGAAATGCAGCTGCAGCAGCTCCCACCGCCAAGTAGACAATATTTAGAGCCACCTGAGAATGTTGAATTGGCGAAATTATATACGATTAAGCCTTGTTCATTACAATTTCAACTAAGTTAGAGGAACCAGAGAACCAAAATAGATGTAAAAACAGAAGTAAGCTCACAGTTCTGATAGAACTGGATACAACAATGTATTGAGTAGAATTAGAATTTTGTTCTTTACTACTGCTGCTGTTGCCTAGTTGACTCAATTTCTATGAAGATGTTACATTAACAGAGATAACTATCTACCAGTTTATAGTCACAGAATATTTACCTTGGAAACTGCATCAACCACGTCTTTATTATTCCCACTTTCTCCAAAGGAGTTAATCACATCTCCAAAGACTACGGTCATTAGAGGCAAACAGACCCCATTTCCAATAGCGCTGATTGTACCAACAGACATTAACAGGTAATCCAAGGAATCAGCAAAGGAGAAAAGCTTGTAATATGGCACTGTTTTGGTGCCATCCTCTTTGCTCTTGCTTGTATCTTGGGGGTTGTTTTGAGAGTCCTCCACTACTGCTGAGTGGCCATTCGATGCTGCCGTTCCCTGCTCCTTGATTACATTTCCATCCGCAGGATTTTCCTCTGCCATGTTTTTCATAGCAATAGTAGAGCTGCTATATTTTACAACAAGCACCTCAGAGAAGTAAGTTGCTACTATGTCTGACAGAGAACTTGATCAGAGCTAAGACAAAACATTTATGGCTTGGATTAGGAACCAGAAATTTTTTTTTGGGGGAACTAAATTGACTATACAAACCAAGTAAAATTTGCCAACTGATTATTCAGCCAAACTTAAAAAATCCATTTGTTCCTAAATTCTTCTTTTTGTGCGTGTGTGCATTAGAAAACCCGTTACTGAAGCAAGTGGTACCGTACAGAATATGCACGTGTTGATTCCAGAAGATGAAAATAGAATAAGAACACAGACAGGAAAGGAAAACAGAGGAACAAAAGAACAAGTAATAACAGAAATACTAAGAAGCCTGGCGGAGATAGAGTTTGATGCTTGGTGGGGCCACAAGCTTAAGATTATGAGATTTTTTGTGCAATCCGTGCCTATACTCTCTGTATAGTCAAGGAGGTGAGAAAATGGTAGGGGGGCCCAGGCCATCTCAGGCCTGGCAGTGGGAATGCTGAGAACGAAACTAGGAATCAAACGAAGGAGAAAAGAGAAAGAAACCAAGTGGGCAGCTAATGCATGCTCTAAAGTGAGAAATTTAAACCACAAACAGCTGGGATACAACTTCAAAAAGTGTTGCAGGAAACATTAATATCACCAAAAGATGAAGATACTCACTGAGGGGGAAACAAGTTTACCAACTTTCAGGAAATGGGTTGATGAAATTGTTGTACTTTCCCCCGAAAACATTGCTTTATAAGGCAGCACATCAGCCTACGGCCTACCAACTAGAAAGATAGTTTGGATACAAGATTAGTCAAACGTTCAAACTATCCAGACTTTTAAAACTAAATTGAAAGACGTACAATTCTGGTCCTCTGCTCCTCCTCTTGGTGGCTTGCTTAGGCAGGAAGTAAAATGTGTTGCTTTGCCATTAAGTTAAAGTTGCAAAGGATTAACTAGTGTAGTGGTTTGGAGTATTACACCTTCAAACAAGGTTTTGGGTTCGAGTCCTAGCATCCGTGTAGTGTGTGTGAGTTGAGTATACAATCGCCCCTCTCAATAGGAAAGGTCTTTAAAAAGTTAGAGTTGAATTTGTCAACTCAGATACTATGCTTTGCTGCTTGCAATCGAATCGGCCGTCTCTCTTTTGTAATTAAAGTTAAATATACCCTACTCTCTTCTTTTTTTCCCAAAGTTAGGAAGGCGACGGGATTTTCTTACACGCACTGCCAATGTATCATGGGAGTTCGAACTTGAAACTACTAATATGTAAGTCAAGACAATTTTCTACTGAACTAGACCCCTTCATCACCTACCTTACCATCATATTTGATTTTTTTTTTTTTTTTTTTTTTAGTAAAAAAAAGGTCCTGCAAAAACGTGAGACCAGTAGAAAGAAATAATTTTGGAGACGTATATCAATCTCTAGTTGTTTGTCCTCATTCTTTTGTAATTATTTAACTTGTGTGATATGTAAGCAGATCACAACGTTAGGTAAAAGGTACCAATCCATTATGCTTTGCCCTTTAGATTAATCAGGGTATACTGTCTATCTACATAACAGAATTTGGACAATTAATTAAGTTGTATTTTGTCAAAGGGATATATGATTAGAATACATGGAAATGAAAACAAGGAATGGTAGCAAAAAACTGCTCAAATTAAATATATAGATAACTCGGCTATGATATATATTAGAATGTAAACATCAAATTCAAAATTATTAAACTATTAATCCAAGATTAATATGTGGTTTGATTCCTTCCCATTTTTCTTTTTTCTTTCAAAAAAAAAATTTGAGAGTGATGCGCAAGTGTGTGGAATAGAAGAACAATTCGAGCACCGCAATTTGGGTGGTCCAATATGACTTTTGGAGGTTGCCTATATTTATATTCTTTTTAGAAAGTTAGTCAAGCAAACATGGGAGGAACTACCACAAGGGCTACAGTGGATTGTAGCCCAGTGACGTTTTTGGGTTAAAAAAGTATTAAAATTTATATATTTTCCTTATTTCAAATATAGCCCAATATCTATTAATCTATTTAAGTTTAAAAAGAATTCAATTTTTTATGAATTTAGTTGCATTGCAACAATAAAAATACACATTAAAATAGGTACATTTTCTGTTATTAAATATATTTTCATTTTGATAATTTTGGTTACAAATTAATATGTATTTGTTTTAAATTAAAGCTTATTCGAAATCGCAAGGGGTTGGTAGCTCAAATAGTTAAGACCATTTACCCTTGTCTAAGGTTCGATTTTCCCTCCCCAATATCACTCGTATCCAAATAATTTTTTTAATTATTGAAAATTAGTCAATTGAGTTATGACCTAGCATAGTTTACATGATTTAATGTATACTTTTATTTCTACAAAGACTATAGAAATTGTAAGTACAAAAACAATGATCATTAAATTTTTAGCTAATAAATTTAGATAATCCACTCGTTGAAAAATTGTTGATTCTGTCCTTGCAAGCCAAAAAACATTTCTCACATAGAATAATAATCTTTTAAAAAAAATTTGGGAAATTGAGCATGAAATCTAGTAGGGTTCAGTTTGCAAAGGTGGCACTTTGCTCCCTCATGTATGCTGGGAATCTCTAGACTGTCAAAGGGGTACGGAAAATTGCTTTTCACAATAAAAAAATGCAATTGCCATTGACTTATTATGGACAGAATTAATTCCATGATGCAATTACATTCCTAACCTAATTTCCACAAAAATAAAAACTCATAAGCTAATTTCCACAAAATTTAATAAAAGATGAAATATATAAAGAAAGAGAAGATGAAGACAGAATAAGAGAGAAGAAATATATTGGGGAGAGAGAGAGAGAGATGGATACTTGGAGAAGAGTGAAGAGAATAACTTGTGGAGAAGATAGCAGTTAAGAACCCTAGGGAGAATAAGATAAAAATAGAATTTTTCATGTGAATGTGTGTGTTCTTTTTTCCTAATCGTATAATTTTATTTTTTTCGTATAATTAAGCGTGTATTATCCAAACCGGGGTGTGTGGGTTGTATTAATTAGTGAAGTATAGAGAACATTAAAAGTCCAAGCCGTTTAAAATAGTCAGGTAATTAAAAAATACAAGTTGACACCAAACAACTGACATGGACTATTTACTCCTATCCATAGTCTAATACGGTGTACCAAACGAGCAAAAGACAAAGAGGGAATCTTTGAACTTCTTGGGAGGTTAGGATTAGAATTTGGATAGTTGGGTCAAAATTTGGACAATTAATTAAGTTGTATTTTGTCAAAGGGATATATGATTAGAGTACATGGAAATGAAAACAAGGAATGGTAACAAAACAAAAACTACCATGGCATGGGATGGAAGTGTTTGCATATTATATGTAGATATTATATTAGAATGGGAACACCAAACTTAAAATTATTAAACTAATAGTCCAAGATTTCCATTTCCAAAGTAGAATAATTAATCTTAACATGAGAGTGAAGTTAGCATATACCTTCTACGGTGCACCGATGCCCCAACATTTAAATAAATAAAAATGAAACCTGCTGTTCAAGTTGTCCGGTTCCCTTTTTTCTTTTTTTCTTTTTTTTTTGGGAGTTCCCAGCTTTTCTTTTTTTCTTTTTTTGTTAGAGTTCCCAACTTTTCTTAATATTTACTCTTTTTTTTTTTTTTTTTTGTCTTATTCTTTTTTTTTGGTCGAAATGTCTTATTTAATTTTTAGATAAACTAATCTTAACCCAACTAACCCAATCAAATTATAAAACTTTATATAAATCCAATCAACCAAATTGATTTTTTTTGTTAACTTGTAACAAAAAACAATAATAACTATAAATTTGTTGGGCATAAAATAAGGGTGGTAATTTTCTCACTCTCCTTTTGTCTACCTACACCCGCTTTTGTTTTTTAAAAAATACTTTTTACTGTAAGTGGACAAAAGAGGAGTGAGAACATACAATTTTCAAAAAATGGAGTGTAAGTGGATAAAAGAGGAATGGAAAAATCGGTACCCTAAAATAATTATTTTGATTACCCATCAATTAAAAAAAACTAAAAGAACTTAAGAAAAACAAATAGAATGCCACTGCAACTATTCACAGTCCCATAGCATTGTAGTTTTCCTTTTTTTCACTTTTTTATTATTTAAAATTAATGTAATACTAAAAATTTTAAAACAATATTTTTTTAAAGAACAAACTTGTAAGTTTTTTAAAAGAAACACATTTTTTTTAATTTGGACAAAAGAAACATTGGTTGAGTTTACTTATAAAATAATTGGGTTCAAATAAAAACTCCCTGAATTTTTTTAATCACCAAATGGACTCGAGTTAAAAATTGATTAAGCACTTCATTTATGCAATTACTATCTCCATGTTTGGTAATTGTACAAGTACGAGTGAGCTTGCATAAGTAAATGTGGTCCTTATTCTTGTAAACACAAGGGTTTACAATATTAAGGAATCATATCACAATGCCTTGGACATCAACGTTTCATTAACTTGTAAAGTGTATCCATATTGTTGTAATACTATAATTTACAATATAAAGGATCTCCATTACAAGGTTAAGGTAAGTGTGGACCCTGGAGAAGTAAATGTGATCGTTATTCTTGTAAACACAAAGGTTTACGACATTAAGAACTAGTTCTACAACATTTTGGACGTAAGCATTCCATAATCTCACAGATTACAAGATTTGGGTTCCCATTTATAAGGTTTTGCAACCTGATTACAAATTTGAAGTTCATTCTAATCCATAATCTTGTAATACAATAATTTACAATAAAAAGGATCCACATTATAAGTTTATCGAACACTGAGGTCTAAAACATTGTAAAAGGGGTCCTTAATATTGTAAACCATTATATTTACAAGAATAAGGACCACATTTGCTTCTCCAATGTCCACCTTTACCTTAACATTGTAAGGGGGATCCTTTCTTATGTAAATTAGGGTATTACAAGATTATGCATTGTGAAGAACCTTAAAAGTGTAATCATGGTGCACAAAATCATAAATGAGAACCCAAATCTTGTAATCCAAGATTAATGATCCACTTTACAAGTTTACGGAACTCTTACATACAAACTATTATAGTATGAGTCTTACATGTTGTAAATCAATGCATTTACAAGAATAAGGACCAATTTTACATCTCCAAGATCCACCATACCTTAACCTTGTAATAGAAATCATTTCTATTGTAATTTATGATATTACACATTTATGGATACATTTTACAAGTTTATGGAATACTGATGTACAAAATATGGTAAAAGGGGTCCTTAAAACTATAAACTCTTGTGTTTACAAGAATAAGGACCGCATTTATTTCTCCAAGGTCAACTCTTACCTTAACTTTGTAAGAGATATCTTTTCTATTGTAAATTAGGGTATTACAAGATTATGGATTAGGAAGAACCATAAAATTATAATAATGATGCAAAAACTCAAAAATGGGAACCCAAATCTTGTAATTTACGAGATAAATGATGTACTGTATAAGTTTATGGAACACTTACATCCAAATAGTTGTAATACGAATCATTAATATTGTAAACCGTTGCATTTCCAAGAATAAGGATCAGTGTTACAGGATTTGGGATTGAGAGTTCCATAACATTGTAAAATTTATCTCTAATCTTGTAAAAACAATGGCTTGCAACATTAAGAACGCATGTACAATGTTTGGGACATGAGGGTTCCGAAATATTATAAATTTTATCTCTAATCTCATAAAAACATGAGTTTACAACACTAATGACTCATATTACAGTGTTTGGGACATGAACATTCCATAAGATTGTAAGATTTATCCTTATTCTTGTAGATTACAATATTCGGGTTCGAATGTACGAGATTTGACATCGTCATTACAACTTTAAGGTTCACTTTGATCCATCATATTTTAGTAGCCTAATTTACAATTTAAAGGATCTCAATTACAATATTAAGGTATTGTTGGACCTTGAAGAAGTAAAATTGGGTTCTTATTCTTGTAAAAACCACAGTTTACAACAGTAAGGACTCATGTTAAACTGTTTTGGACATGAGAATTCCAAAAACTTGTAAATTGTGTCCATAAACTCATAGGAGCAATTTCGAGCTCAAATGCCAGAGGTCGTTTGGCAATTACCACTCAGGCAATTGGTTTTCACAAATTGGAAGTGCAATTACAAGGTTCCTGTTTGTCAATTGCCAACTTGACGTGGCTGAGTGAAAGCAAAATAGGCAATTTCACTAACTTGTAACAAAAATAACAATAAAACTTGGGTAGCTTTATATAAATCCAAATAGCCAAACTGAAATTGTTTTTGTTAACTTGTAAAAAAAAAATTAAAAATTAAAATCTTTGGAGATTGTAGAATTTTCCTTGATTATTGAAAATTGACACGACTTAAATAATTAAAAAAAATCTTTGTATATTTGAATTCCGCCTCAACATTCACAAGGAATATATAATTTCGACTAAAAAAAGGAGGGAAATATAATTGCATCTATGTTTAATCACGAGTACATAACAAAATTTATATGTAGAACTGGCGCATTAATTTAGTGGGTGCACAGACAATGGCAATTGCACGACTGAAATGCAATTGGGACTGCTTTGTTTGTCAATTGCACGACTGGAATGCAAATGGCTCTACATGTTTGTCAATTGCATTGATAAATCACATATTATATTTACATTCTCAAAATTGAAAAGGCTGCCAATAACTTGGCAATATGCATACACTAATCTTAAAAAACAACTTTATGGTACAATGCCCATTCACAATGCTAATGGGATTATTGTTTCAATTGGCATATAAACTATGATATAACAATCAAATTTACTTTAAGGGCTTATTCTCAATGGTACTATATCCTCATCAAAGCCAACATAAATTTTATTCATGTAATTGAAAGTATTCTTTCAATACATTCACTTTACAGAACCAAGAATATATAAGTCTAGAATCTCAAGTAATTAAAAAAAAAAAAAAAAAAAAAAAAAAAAAAAAAAAAAACAAACAACCGATACAATGAAAATGAAAATTACAAATTCAAGTAGCCAAATAAATAGACTCCAAAACAGTATATTAGTCTTGTACTTGGCCTAGTTCTTTATCCCAACCTGAAAAAAAAATCACAAAAACATCAATAAAATGAATGGGAAACATAAAACATCAATAATATGCTAATATGAAAACAATTACAAAGTCATCATTGTAAACAAAAAATGAACAAACCGACAACATAATTAACTTGAATAACATAAAGCAATATGCCAATTTGGGGTAGATATTTGTTCTTTTCTTTTTTTACTTTTTGGATTGTATAACGATCATCAATCTTATAAGCTTTGAATATCAAACAAAAAAAGTGCAAAGAAAGCAGCCAAAAGCTGGGACTAGCTTCGACCATTATCTCCAAGGCCATGTACAATGGCCCGATGTTCGTCTTTACATCCTCATTTTGTGATTCCAAACTTACTATTCTTAGCATTATGCCAAGATTAGGCAAATATTACCACTTCCAATGTAGCATGATAGTTTTTAACATGCAGTTTATAATATATATATATATATTCCTCATGCATCACTAAAATAAATAAATAAAATCTGCAACCATTCACCAAATTGAAAGACAGAGACAGAGAGATATATCTTTAAAAAAAAACAAAACAATATAAAATTTTACCCATATCATATGCTGGGGAAGGGTAGATGGGCTGCTAGTTGGAATACCTGCAAATCCAAAATCAAAATCAAAACATTACCTAACTGGAAAACATAATCAAAACCAATTTCAAATTAAGAAGCACAAGAAGAGTGAGTCCCTTTCCCATGTAGAAGATTTAGAAGTCATGTAAATTAGGACTCTTCATATGTATGGTACCATTGATTGCAGTGAAGTTTCATGTTCAGTGGGTTGGGAAGTCCTGTAAATAGGAAAACATACAAGCCCAATAAAACAATAGTTATAGCTAACTACCACCAGTTCAACTATTGGGTGCTGTCTAAAGTCAAATGTCGCATATTGCAAAGACAAGGCATTAAGAAAATCTTCCATAAAAAGGCAATAAACCACCTACTAAAACTTTGAAAGTAAGAGAACCAGAAGGCACGTGCCCCTTTTCTGCTCGTTCCTTCTCTGCACGTCTCTTTTCCAGATCAACCCTACATGAGCAACAAGAAGCAGCTGCATTATGAAAACTATCACAGAGACCACATAAATAGAATAGAAGTTAGAACTACCTTTGTAAAGGCATGCAACTATCTCAGATACCACAGCAACCTCCACCGTATTTTTTCTATTATGACCATGATTAAAAGTTTATTTCAGTTGTTGAACTTTTGATAGGACCCACCCTGAATTCCTCGAAACCCGAGACGAATCTTGTGGAAATTCTGACATTACACCGATGCCGGGCCCATTTACTAAAGACCGAGACTTTCTACCAAAATTTTGGCAGAGTCTTCCCTGTAAATTGAACATATCCCAAAAATTTTAACATGCATAAAACACATTTAATATCACCAACCGGCAGCATGCACAAGATAATTTCATGCAATTCACAAAATCGGCCTCCGGCCTTCAACTAATCCGAAACCAAACTACCAATAAGGTCCTTAAGCCAAATAGTACCTTAAACATGGCAGATATAAATTCAAACACACTTATGAATGCCAAACGCAATTTCCATAATCTAACTTCATAAATATCCAACATACGAATTTTTAACCTCCTAACACAATCACGAGTAGTTTAAGGCCTCAGCCCAAATCGTATAACAATCCAAACGGGTCTTGCCCCTAATTCGACCACAACATACTAACACCACCCTCCCGTAGCCAAGCGGGAGTATGAACAATTATCTAATCGCTCCTCCATTTCAAACAAGTTTCAGGACCAACGCCAAGGTCAGAACCAAACTCGACAAAACAACATTAGTAAATTTAGATAGCGGCTGCACCTAGGTGAAACCCCAGGCTACCTACGTACTCTTACTGATGGATCAAGCCACACATAGTTCTTTCTACAAACATCCCAGTCCCAACAACATACAATCAATTACAGTAATACGAAATGATAGACTCTAGAATTTATCCCTTTCCCTTTTCTTTAAAATCACAACTCACCAAACACAATTCTTTTCAAACATCTTTCTTTCTCAACTTAGTATAACAATCCTTAATTCATCTCTCTAATAATCACATAATCTCCTCATACGCCGGAAAATCCAACGCCCCGTATAGGGTCTGTCAACACACCGAAAAATCCTACGCCACGTGTGACCTAACCATCACATATCACATAGTCTCCCCATACGCCTGAAAATCCAACGTCACGTAATCTTACGCCACGTGTGACCTAACCATCACATATCACATAATCTCCCTGTAAACCGGAAAATCCAAAGCCACTTATGGGGCCTGTCAACACGCCAGAAAATCCTACGCCACGTGTGACCTAACCATCACATATCACATAATCTCTTCATACGCCGGAAAATCCAACACCACGTATGGGGTCTGTCAACACGCCGGAAAATCCTACGCCACGTGTGACCTAACCATCACATATCACATAATCTCCCCATACACCGGAAAACCCAACGCCATGTATGGGATCTGTTAACACGCTTGAAAATCCCAAGCCACGTGTGACCTAACCATCACAGATGACATAATCTCCCCATACGCCGAAAAATCCAACGCCATGTATGGGTTCTATCAACACGCTGGAAAATCCTATGCCACGTGTGACCTAACAATCACATATCATATGGTCTCCCCATACACCGGACAATCAAACACCACGTACAGGGTCTGTCAACGCCGGAAAATCCTACGCCACGTATGACCTAACCATCATATATCACATAATCTCCTCATACGCCGGAAAGTCCAACGCCACGTATGGAGTTTGTCAACATGCCGAAAAATCCTACGCCACGCGTGACATAATAATCATATATAATTTCCCACAATAAAATAATAATATTTATTTCCGATTTCCCCCAATTTAAAACAATAAACTAACATCCTACTCCCACATAATCAACCTAATTCAAATAGCAGTCAAGACTGCCACTACTGTCATTTAAATCCTCCAAGGGTCCCATTACCCAAGCTTGGTCAAACGGGCCCATGGGGCTACGACCTCCAAATTCCAATCCGAAAGTTCCTATGTGTTCTACAAAGCTTAGGACACACATCCTGCAAGTTTGGTCTAGATCGGACGGTCGGATCGCTCACAATCGCACGATTGGACGGTTACTATAAACCTAGCCCTATGGTTGGCATTTCCGGAGTATCCGGGACTCCGTGTTACAATCTGTCGAATCCTACACGATCCTAAGGATGTCCAAATTAACATATAATAAATTCAAGACCATCCAAACGTTCAGACCTATCGAACCCGGATAACGCGCAATAGGCGATATCCGTTCAAGACTCAAACGGTATCCAAATTGGAATCTGGGCACACCTATGCACTCATGGCAACGAGGGGATCACACTGGGACACAATGCCCCTCTACTACAGTACCCACGCGCCGACAGCGCGTGGGTATCCTAAGCGATAGCGGCTACCAGAAAAAACTCAAAACTAAGGGCCAAGCTTCCTACCCTAGGTGTAAAACCTCATTTGGAGTCACTTTTGTTCTTGGACATACCCTGTAAAATGGCTGGAATTGGCCGGAATTTCATCCCAAAATCCGGCCAAACTTTGGGTTCCAAATCGAGTTACTTACGCTAGGAATTGATCAAATCCTACCCAACAGACAGCTAGATCATGAAAAATAGGTGAGAAAGCATACCTCACTCACCCGAAACGGTGGCCGGAGGAGGGAGAACGAGCCAGCGAAAGTTCACGAAAAAGTTGTCCAAAACCGCCTGTTTCTTGGTCGTTTTCGGCGACTACGGTAGCGGATCGAGGTGGAGAAGGGCTGGGGCTGAAAGAGGGAAGTGTGGTGGTTCTAAAGGGACTGGCCTTGCTTGAAGTGGTGGCTGGAGTTGGGAGAAATCACCCCTTGAAGTTGGCTGGTCGAGCTGCCCCCAAACTGAAGAAATTCTGGGTTTTTAAAAACTGAACTTCTTTTGATCTCCATTTCTACGTTACAACTCCGATTCGAGTCCACTACGTGTCTACGGACTCGTTTCAATGTGCTCTACACTACGGTATGATCGAAATTTCTAAATTCCTTTCCAAACTTAAAATGACCTTTTTGCCCCTTATAATATTAAATAATATTTTAATTTCTCAAAAACCTTAATTATTTCAAATCATTTTATTTTAATGTTTATTTCAATTTATTTCCTCATTTAATTTATTCACTCTTACTTTAATTATTTTAACACTTTTCAGACCGAGATGTAACAATTTCACCAAAGTCTGCTCGGTCAACAAGTCAAACATGTAAACCTATTAAAATAATCCAGGGTAACATTGTCTTTTTCTTTAATAATTTAGTATTTAATTATTAGTTTAGGACCGGGTCATTACAACTTTCACTTACATAAAGAAAATTAAATGCAACAGAAACAACAACACTCAAAGCAATCATATTAAGCAAGAAAATTTACTTAAGAACAGAAATCAAAGTACACACGTTTCAAATCCAAATTACCTAGTCTTTGCTTTGAGGCCAAAGGAAACAAAATTCCCTACAATTGAAGTAAAAGATTAATGACATTTCAATGGAAAGAACTGATGAATCAAAATTCCCTATAATACAAAAGCAAATATGATAAAATAGCACTGCAATCATTGTCAAACTTTCAATTTGACAAATACTAGTTTAGAACATAACTCCATGGCCTGAAGCAACTTAGAAGCTTTTCCAATCAGAACCATAATTAATGTTTTTTTGAAAATTTAGTAACATGCCAACTAAAAGCGTAAAAATGATATATATATATATATATAATTAAAAAAACCAAGAACTAGCAGTAGTTATAAATCTGGAGGGATGTGCGATGAAGATTAACCAGGAAGAAGCAGCTGCTATAAATCTACACATCAATTAATGGATAGCAAAGAAACATAAATTTTAAATAAAAAAAATTCAACCCAAAGCAGAATCATAAGGCCTACCCGCCAACAAATTAAACCTGAAATTATTACCAAAAAGAGAAACCAGAAACCATAAAACAAAACACACTAAGGAACTGAACCCAATATATATATATATATAAGAAAAATAAGAGCATACAAAGGTGTGAGAGATTGGAGGTCGAAATTTAAGTCCACGGACTGTAAATAACTTGTTAGGGCAGTTATAGCACGAGAGAAAGAAAAAAAAACTTTGAAGACCAATACATTCCTATCAATGAGCTCCAAACTTATCAATATTCAAAGATTTTAACAAATCAAATAAATTAGACCCACCAAATATCTAGAATCAAAAACTATCAATCCATCACAGTCTCAACCACCTTGACAACCTTAATTTAATAGAAAAAATCGTCTACCTCAACCCCCAATTCAATTCAAAAGCCCTTATTCGACAAGCCTAATTTAACAGAAAAAACCCTAAATTCAAAAGAAGAGTGCTTGCTAAACTTGCTACACCCAAGTACAGGTGTCGTGCAATAGTAAATCTCGTAAGTCGAGTATCGTATCCACATAGAGCGATGTTAAAGTGCACAAAACACATAAGATAACTGCAACAAGAAGAATAAGATTAAATGATTAGAAGAAAGTTCAATAATAATAAAACACTAAGACGTTGGGGTTCCACCTTCAAAATACATATGGAATCCCATTAGTTTGATTCTCACTATGATTGTTCACAATTAAAACCCAATTTAATTTCATTTAGAGAGAATTTCAAGCATAACATGTACCTACAGCAACAACCTATCAAGAAACAATTTCAATGAAATCAAAGCAATCTACTAATTTTTCTCAAATCTCAAAAACATGGATGTTTTTACTGAACTATAGGAAAAGCATGACTGAACCTATGAATAAGATTATCAAGCACCCATCAATTGAACAAATCCATAAATAAGAATTTAACATTGAATCTCCATTTGAATCAAACTAACGAAACCACATAGTATCTCGAAGGCTTTCCCCTAGTCTTAGCTAGGGAGTTAGTTCTCCATAACAAAAATAAAATAAAAAATAACTCTAGAAAAATAAAGTGTTTAGGGCCAAAAAGCAGAATCGTTGAGACAGAGTGAGTAGCACCCTTTTATATCAGTCAAACCCTAACCACTTAGGATTTATTTTTCTCCTTGAATTTAACTTCTCCACAGTGAATTTCCCTTTCTATTCTCCTATGCATGCACGTCAGCTTCCTCTTTTGATAAGTCATTGATCTCTTTCTTAGCACGTGATGAGTCTCCAACCAATTGGCATAGTTTTCTCTTTTACTTCATCTCTTTTGCACTCCAGTAACCTGCCAACATAATTCCAATATTATTTGCCTATATAAAATTGGCTGAAGTCAATGCAAAATAATATTAAACTTTATTTGACAAATTAAAATATGGTAGACCAAAATGAATAAATTAGTAAATAAATAAGCTCTAAGGGTATATTTCAGGGACATAAAAGATGCACTTTTCAGCTATTATCAAAGAGGATGCTTAGCTTAAACGGATATGAGAGAGGAATTGAGGGAAGGATATGACGCCGCCAACGCTATGTCACATCCCGGGATTGTCTTCGCTAATATTGTCCGCTATGGGACCCCCTCTCTGCCCTCACAGTTTTGTTTTTGAGAGCTCACGAGCAACTTCCCAGTGGGTCACCCATCCTGGGATTGCTCTAATCCCAACTCACTTAACTTCGGAGTTCCCATGACTCCGAAGTCAATGAGCTCCCAAAATGCCTCTTGCTAGATGGAGGCGAGTATGTACATATAAGGCACATCACCCCCTCTCCGTTGGTCGATGTGGGATGTTACAATTCACCCCCCTTAGGGGCTCGACGTCCTTGTCAGCACATTCACACCACACGGCAGAGTGGCTCTGATACCAAATTGTCACATCCTGGGATCTGCTTCGCCGTAGCACGATATTCTCCGCTTTGGGTCCCCCTCTCTGCCCTCACGGTTTTGTTTTTGGGAGCTCACAAGCAACTTCCCAGTGGGTCACCCATTCTGGGATTGCTCTAGTCCCAACTCGCTTAACTTCGGAGTTCCCATGATTCCGAAACCAGTAAGCTCCCAAAAGGCCTCGTGCTAGATGAAGACGGGCATGTACATATCAGGCACATCACCCCATCTTCGTTGATCGATGTGGGTTGTTACATGTTGTCTCGTTCATGTCGTCACAGAAGGAGGAGCGCATGTGGAAGGAATCAAAATCAAACAGAGACTGAGAAAGGAGGAGGTGGAGCGGCTCTGTTAAAAAAGAGATGTAAGGAGATAAAAGAATGAGAATAAGCATACTAACTTACCTGAGAGGAGAGGAGATATGTTCATTGGCACTGTCACGTTGTCACAGAAGGAGGAAAGGAGCAGCTATGGAAGGAATCGAACTTGGCGGAAAAGAAAAATGAGAGGAGTGACTGTGAAATGTCTTTGACTGAAGGAGAGAGCAATTGTTTTTGTTTTACCTATAGCAACAAGTTAACCGGTAACTAACAATCAATTGTGTGGATTACTTCGCATGCCCCAACTATACTCATCCAATGATCATAATAGGTGGCGCATCCGTACACCAACGCACGGTAGAATTTTTCAATATGACTTTTGGTGGTAGACTATATTTTTATTATATTGGAGTGTTGGGCATGCATATCAGTCCATGCATGTGTGTTTAATAAAGGGATGGCACAAATTTGACATGAGACATGACAAGTCAATCCTCTCGATTGCCCTTCTTTTTTTCTTTTTATTTTTGAACTTCTTGGAAGTTTGTAGGGATATTGGTCTAATTTTTTTAATTAATTAATTAATTATTTATTTATTATTTTTTTACTTATCATTTTCTGGGAAGATGAGATGAGCTTGTACTTGGTAGAAAGTAGAAACAGAGAAAATGATGACAGGTGATTATAATATTTTTAAGGATGCTTATGACTAATAATAGATTAATGGGCAATTAGTCTAATATGTTACAGTGAATTAATATTATATATTCAGAAATAGATGTCAAGCAAACATGGGCCGCAACACTACCACAAGGGCTACAGTGGATTGTAGCCCAGTGAGGTTTTTGGGTTAAAAAGTATTAAACTTATATATTTTTCTTTTTTCAAATATAGCCCAATATCTATTAACCTATTAAAGTCCAAAAAAAATCCAATTATTTATGAATTTAGTTGCATGGCATCAATAAAATACACATTAAAATAGGTACACTTTCAATTTTGTTGTTAAACATATTTTCATTTTGATAATTTTGGTTATAAATTAATATGTATTTGTTTTAAGTTAAAGCTTATCGAAATCGCAAGGAGTTTGTATCTCAATAGTTAAGACCATTTATCCTTGTCTATGGTTCGATTTCCCCTCCCCCAATGTCACTTGTATCCAAATAATTTTTTTTAATTATTGAAAATTAGTTAATTGAGCTATGAACTAGCATGGTTACATGCTTTTATGTATACTTTTATTTCTACAAAGAATAGAAATTGTAAATACAAAAACAATGATCATTAAATGTTTAGCTAATAAATATTATAGTAAATTTGGCTTACACCCTTCAAATTCAATTTGCCATACCTAAAACCCTTGATCCAAAACTTCTAGTCGATAGAACTATGAATTCCTAGTTTATAGGAATAAGGGAACGAGAGGAATTTTAATACAATTTAGAGAAACAAAAGGAAGAAGCTAAGGAACTGCTTTGAGTTCTGCCTGTTTTAATTCATTCAACTACAATGTTTATATACAAGCCTGAATGCCTAGAATAGAAAACTAAAAATAATAAATGAATTTAAACCACAAATGTTAAATGGTTTAAATTCTTTAGGTAATTCAAACCATTAATTTTTAAATGGTTCAGAACCATTTCTTCTTAAACCATTCGAGTCGAATGGTTGATAAATTATTTAATTTAAATAATATTTATTATTTAATTATCTTGAAAAGATCCACCTGGATCATGGCTCTCCCATTTAAGACCTTGAGCTCCTGCTCAAGTTAAATGGTGAGATGTGGAAATTCTTGGGTAGCCTTGTCTCGAATATACCATTTCGATTTGCTGGGAAGTTGCCCTTTACTGCCAATACGAAAATACTCATACTTTCCATGTCGGGTCTCACGAACCTTCTGCTCCAAGATACAATCCTTCAGCAAAGGGTCTTCTAGTTCAATTTTTAAGTCATCAACTGATGGAAGCCGAATGTCTTCGTCGGGATCATCATCAAGTAGAGATGGCTCAAAAAGCTTAAGATTCTCGGCATTGATGACCGAGTACATATGCATGTATGGTGGTAATTCAAGTTGAAAGGCATTATCACCAATTTGTTTGATGATCTTGAACGGTCCATAACGAATAGGCTTCAGTTTCTTGCCTTCACCTGTTAGCCGCTCCTTTCCAAGGTGTAACCATACTAGGTCACCTTCTTTGAAGTTACATGGCACACGATGCTTATCATGGCGAGCTTTATATCGTTGCTGAGAACGTTTCAATTGTGCCTCCACTTCAGTATGAATCTTTCTGACTCGTTCGAGAAATTTATGTGCTCGAATATGTTCTTCTTCTTCTTTCCCACATAATGGTTGGTCACTCAGAGTGAATGCTAAATCAAAAGGACTCTGGGGTAAATAACCCAAACAAACCTCAAATGGAGATTTGAGTGTAGAGCCATGAATTGCTCGGTTGAAAGCAAACTGTAAGTAAGGGAGACTTTCATCCCAAGTCTTCGGATGCTTGGAATTGTAACCCCTCAACAAGTGTACCATAGTCCGGTTTACGACCTCCGTTTGCCCATCTGTCTGTGGATGAAATGCAGTGCTTCTTTTCAATCTAGTATCCATCATTCCCCATAACGACCTCCAGAAATGGCCTAAGAATCGACTGTCTCTGTCAGAAATAATTGATGTAGGTAAGCCAAAATGCTTCCAAACATATTGGAAAAATAACTTAGCAGCTCCTTCTCCAGTTACGGTCTTCTTGCATGGAATGAGAATCACCATCTTACTGAAACGATCTACCACCACAAACAAGTAGTCATTTCCAGACTTGGTTTTAGGCAAGCCACCTAAGAAATCCATCGAGATACTCTCCCAAGGTCGAGTAGGTACTGGTAATGGAAGATACAGTCCTAACTTCCTGTTGGAAGGCTTCGATGTGTTGCATAGAACACAACCTCGAATGTATCGTGAAACATCGAGATGCATCTTTGGCCAATACACATAGCGACGAAGATTCAATAAAGTCTTCTCAACTCCAAAATGCCCTGCTACTTTAGAAGTATGAGCCTCACGAATCCATTGCAATCTGTCACCATCTTCTGGAATGCACAATTGTGTTCCCTTATACATTAGTCCATCTTTCAATTGAAACTCACTAGTCTTTCCTTGTTCCAGCTTGGCATAGGCTGAGTTGAAATCAGCATCTGTGTCGTACCCTTTGGCATATTCAGAAGGAACAATGGGTTGGATTTTCATAGCCACCAGCAATGCGGAACTAACTGGTGTAGGTGGTCTAGATAACATATCTGCCAACTTATTAGTTGCTCCCTTCTTGTACTTTATCACAATACTGAATTGTTGTAGGTAAGACATCCATTTCATATGGCGAGCTTGCTGTAACTTAGACTGTGTAGTTAAAAACTGAAGAGGTTTATGATCTGAGTGAACTACGACTTCTTTTCCCAACAAGTAAGCTCTCCAATGCTTCACTGCTTGATGCATTGCATACAACTCCTTGTCATAAGTCGGATAATTCAATACCGGTCCACTAAACATCTCAGAATGGTATGCAACTGGTTTCCCATCTTGAAATAATACGGCTCCCATAGCATAGTTCGATGCATCTGCTTCCACTTCAAATGGTCTCTGCAAATTCGGTAATGCTAATACTGGGGCCTCTGTAATCTTCCGTTTCAACAACTGGAAAGATTCCTCATGGTTTCTCGACCATTCAAATTTTTGATTGGCCTTTGTTAGAGAATGTAAGGGTGCTGCAATTTGTGAAAAGTGCCGAATAAACTTTCGTAAATATTGACATGCACCTATAAAGCTCCGAACTTCAGTCACTGTTTGGGGAATAGGCCATTGAGAAATCACCTGCACTTTCTCTAGGTCCACTTTCAGTTCTCCTGCACCAACAATGAATCCCAGGTATACAAGGTGTTGTTTCCCAAATTCACACTTCTTACCATTTAACTGTAACTGATTTGTTCGTAGAACCTCCAAAACTTGAGCAATATGATGAAGATGTTCCTCCCATGTGACACTAAATATGAGAATGTCATCTAAGTATACAATGACGAAGTCGTCAATGAAAGGGCGGAGTACCTCATTCATCAATCGCATGAAGGTAGCTGGAGCATTGCATAATCCGAATGGCATGACTAACCACTCGAATAGTCCCTGCTTTGTTTTGAATGCAGTTTTCCAAGTATCTTCGTCATGGATGCGGACTTGGTGATAGCCAGATTTGAGATCAAGCTTAGTGAAGTAGCGTGCACCATGTAGTTGATCTAGTAGGTCATCAATCCTCGGCAATGGATACCGATTCTTAATGGTTATTTTGTTGAGTGCCCTATAATCTACACACATACGCCAGTCTCCGTCTTTCTTAGGCACAAGTAACACTGGCGAACCACATGGTGAGCAGCTGGGTTTGATGACTCCTTGTTCAAGAAGTCCTTGAATTTGCTTCTTGATCTCGTCAGATTCCGTCACAGAAGTACGATACAAACCCAAGTTTGGTAGAGGTGAATCTCCTACCAACTGGATCTCATGCTCCACAGCTCTCCGTGGTGGCAAACCCTGCACATCATGAAATAAGTCCTTGAACTTCTCCTGTAATTTCCCTATGTCTGAGCATTGTGCAGGAGATAAAGACAATGTAGACAATGTCACAGCTCTAGAACTCTGATCTTGCGGTCGAATCATCAACAAAACGAATCGCCCACATGAATTGACTAACCTCTTGGCTTGGTTAGCTGTCAGCAAATTATCTGTAAGCAAATTATTTGTAGCTTGAGGCTTGCAAGCGTTGATGTGGAACTCCTTCCCATCCTTCACAAGTCGATACTTGCGAAGCCTTCGATAATGGATGGCATCTCGGTCCCATAAATATGGACTACCTAATATGACTTGGCAAACATCCAAAGGAACCACCTCACATGTCACCTCATCGATATATCGATTGGTGATAGCAAATTTGAAGGTACATTGCTTCGTGATCTGTAAGTCAACATCCTTCTGAATCCATCCTAACGGGTACGGCTTAGGATGTGGTGTGGTGTTTAAACCCACTGTTCTTACTAAAGCCTCTGAAATCAGGTTTTTCTGACTTCCAGGGTCAATAATAGCTTGTACAACACTTTGCTTCACCTGGATATTCACATGAAACAGCTCTTCACGGTTGTACGTGTCTTCAGTATCTGCTGGTCTTGTCATAAGGGTAAGTGTAACATCAGGTTGCTTCAACTCTGGAAGCTCTTCTGCCCGTTGTGCAGTTAAGGTGGCTTTTCTGTCATTTCTCCCCTGGTTGTTTTTCTCGCGCTTTGGCCGTAACTCTGGATGGAGTATCCAGCACTTGTCTTTGGCATGTCTGCTGGTTTGACAGTGATCACAGTAGACATTCTGTGTCTGACCTTCCTTGCTCTGCTTCCCCTTTTTCTGCCAGTCAGTTTTGTTGACAGGTTTTGATCTGTCATCCTTCTTGTCAGTTCTTTTATTTTTTGCCTCAATGGCTATGGCCTTCACAGTAGCATCTTCAATAGTATCTACGGTGAACAATTTTAGTTCTTTCCGTATGTAGTCGGCAAGACCTCCGGTATACTTCATGAAAACGTCGTAGTCGTCAACGTCAATGTCCAGAACCATAGCTTGGTTGTGGAACTCTGTTGTATACTCTTGTACAGGCTGCCCAAATCTTTGTCTGAAGTGTTGCCACTTATACCATCTTTCATCTTCATAGCCAACTGGATAAAATTGTTTTCTCAAAAGCTTCTTGAAGTTCTTCCAAGTCAATTCTGAGACATCATACCGTCTCTGATAGGACTTCCACCATGTAAGGGCATGGCTTGAAAGTTTCAAACTCGCATATTTTATTTTTTGCACATTAGAATACTTATAAACTGTGAAATAAGTTTCTAATGTGTCTATCCAGTTATCTAGCTTTTCAGGATCAATATCTCCTTTATAAATAGGGATGTCAACCTTAAAATCAATCTTTAAGGTATCAATAGAATTTTTATTGTCACCTGATTCAGCTTCCTTTTTCGTTGGATCAGCTTGTATGTCGTCTTCATCTTCGCTATCCTCAACAACCTTTTTCTTGAGCTTTTGATCAGGCTCAGATGAAGTTGATGGACGTGAAGATTTTCCAGTCTTCAAACTCTCCACGAGTTTAAGGATTGATGCAGACAAGTTTTCAACTTGTTGCTCAAGTTTAGTGATGCGATCGCCATCACTAGATGTATCCTGTTTGTTTTCTCCAGTCATATTGTCTCTCTTGGACCTTGGCTTTCGGTGTACGAGCAAAGGACCTAAAAGTTCTTCTCCAGAAGCTTTGCGTTGGTTGCGAGTTGAGACCATAAACCACCGTCACCCTCTCGGATCTGGTGCTCTGATACCACTTGATCCAAAACTTCTAGTCGATAGAACTATGAATTCCTAGTTTATAGGAATAAGGGAACGAGAGGAATTTTAAGACAATTTAGAGAAACAAAAGGAAGAAGCTAAGGAACTGCTTTGAGTTCTGCCTGTTTTAATTCATTCAACTACAATGGTTTATATACAAGCCTGAATGCCTAGAATAGAAAACTAAAAATAATAAATGAATTTAAACCACAAATGTTAAATGGTTTAAATTCTTTAGGTAATTCAAACCATTAATTTTTAAATGGTTCAGAACCATTTCTTCTTAAACCATTCGAGTCGAATGGTTGATAAATTATTTAATTTAAATAATATTTATTATTTAATTATCTTGAAAAGATCCACCTGGATCAACCCTTCACTTTTTGTTCCTATAAATAATACCCAATTTGTATAAGTAAAAACCCATGACTATAATCCAACTCAGCAAGTTACCTAATTAAGCATAAAATCTTATTTATTGTACTTTTCAGATTCCAAAAATATCCCCAACTAAGCCATTATTGCATTTTGTATATTAATGTAGGAATCAATATGGAAACAGTTTTTAATTGGATTGTATATAATGACAGATGTTGAATTTGGAAAGATCTCCAAATGGTTGTAATGGATGTAGGAATTAATTTTGGAACATTTTTAAAAAAATTAACAATAAATTCAAATTTGGGTAATCGGTTTGTTTAAAAAAAAATTTATGTTATTTTCTTTTTATGAATTATACATGACTAATAATCCACTTTATAATTGTTTATGAATAAAACTGTACATACTAATTATGTTGAAAAAATAATGTACCTATTTCTTTTATGAAAAATATAATTTACCTAGTATGAAAAGTGTACATAATTATCTATTCCAATATACCTACATTAATTTTAATGTACTTACAATTAGGATTTAGGTATTATATGTCATCCAATGTACCTACCATTTGAATAATATACCTACTACGAATAAAGTACCTATTATTTATCTAAATAATGTACCTATTTTTTTCTATAAATAATATAGCCTTTTTTCTCTGAATAAAGTACCTATTATTTGTTTTATTAAACGTAATTTTTTTAAATGAACCTATTTTCTCTCTCCAAATAACTTACCACTTTTTTCCTCTAATAATGTACCTATCTTTCCTCTCCAAATAATGTACCTATATTTTATATAAATTATTGTGTACCTATTTTTAATGGGAGTTTCACTAAAAGACCCAAAATGGAGGCTGAAATTATAAAAAAAACCCAACACCCAAAACACTTTATAAACACACCCAAAACCCATTATTACACACACTCAAAACCCATTTATAAACACACCCAAAAAATATACAATTGTTTATTTTGGGTGTGTTTCTATGTTTAAATGGTGCTTGGATTTTTTTATAAGATTTTTTTTTGGTAAATAATATACCAGCCTCTCACAGTTAGGACGCACTTGGAATGTTTTGCATGTATAAAGCATTTCTTTTCTAATAAAAATACATCTAGAAACCATAAACAGCAACTTTGTTTTGGGAATTTCTAACAAAGCATTTCCTTCCTACCGTTATTAGAGGCCTTGTCATAGACAAAGAGAAAGGCAACTTAGTGAAGGCTGATCGATTTTGTTTTGTAAAGAGGGCTATGCATAGCACGAAGATGCGGTCTAATCGAGCTGTAAGGTACACTATGAAGCTTTTATTTTGGTTAGTCTCATAGTGCAAATGCAATAAGAACTTCCTATGAAAGTTCCTATTTTCAGATTTATTACTCTGGTATTATAACTTTGTGTATGTGGCGCACAGGTTCTTCCAACATGGCACGAAGAGGCTATCTAATTGTTTGATTCGGTCCGCCATGGATGAATTGAATTAAAATCTATCTGAAGACTATTTGAATTCGAATTCAAATTGAAGTTGGATTGGGAAGAAGGAACTGGATGACATTTCCTTATCCACATTTACTTATCATTTTCTGAGGAGATGAGGCCCCAATCCCTTCAATATTTAAAGATGTAAAACACATGAAATTGAATGAGCCCTTCAAGTGGAGCTTACAAGAACAAAGGATAATTAAAAAAAGATCTATTCCTATTGGTAATTTACCTCTCTGAATAAAATTAGATTACATACTTTCTTTTTCTTTGGATAAAAGGAATATAAAAGCTATCTAAGATGAGGCACTTGCATGCAATGCTACCAAAGAAGCATAAATGCCATCCTTGATACCGATCAAAGTTTCATGCTTTCCTTTCTCTGCAATGACTCCATTTTTCACCACTGCGATTACATCCGCACTCTTTATTGTGGATAACCGATGGGCAACCACGATTGTCGTTCGATCCACCATGATTCGGTCCAATGCATCTTGAACCACTCGTTCCGATTCAGCATCAAGAGCACTTGTGGCTTCATCTAGTAGTAGTATCTTTGGTGCCTTCATTATAGCTCGTGCAATTGCCACCCTTTGCTTCTGTCCACCAGACAATTGAATTCCCCGCTCTCCTACTATTGTATCATAACCCTGCATTGTATTTCCAAACTTAACATGGTTAATCTTCAACGTTCCGAATAAAATTTTGTGAATATTCATCAACTAGTCCTTCTCATTTATGCAGCACCATGGCAATAGATTATATTATAGTATTTGTGGCAAAAAGAAATTGACAAGCTTGTTAATTTTGTAGTGCCTACCTGTTGTAAACTACTGATGAACTTGTGAGCATTTGCCAATTCTGCAGCAGCTATAATTTCAGCCTCTGGTGCATTCCCTTCCTTTCCATATGCAATGTTGGCTCTGATAGTGTCATTAAACAATACAGGCTCCTGGCTCACCAGTCCCATTTGCTGTCTCAACCACTTGAGCTGTAGCTTTTGGATTTCAACTCCATCTAATGTAATGTGACCTGAATCAGGGTCATAAAATCTCTGCAACAATGAGACGACTGTCGATTTCCCACTTCCACTTTCTCCAACCAAAGCAACTGTCTGAATAACATAATTCGAATTTGTAAGTCCCAGAAACATGAATTAGACTACGAGGACCAAATCTTATGCATTGTTTGAAATGAGTAAAAGAACAAAACTTTACCAAGTTACCTTGCCATGATGAATGGTCAAGCAAAGATCCTGGAAGATTGGTACATCAGGTCTAGTTGGATACTTGAAACTGACATGGCGAAGTTCAATTTCTCCCTTCACATTTTCTATAGTTGTTCCAGATTCATCACTAGAGTCTATTTTTGATTTCCGGTCAAGAATGGCAAATATGGAAGCAGCAGAGCTCTTTACTTTTCCAAGATTAGGGGCTAGGGAACCTGACTGAGACACTCCAACAGCTGTCATCGCGAGAGCAAAGAAAACCTGCAAACCAGGGAAATGTTAACAATCGACTGAATGGACTAATGAAGATTTAATTCTCAAGTAAAACGTATTTAGCAGAGTTCGGATCCTCTGATAATGTTTTCTAATCTATTTACTTACTTGAAGACTTGTAGCGCAAGGCATAAAAACTTACCCGGAAAACATCAGAGAATGTTGTCTTGCCTGCTGCGACAAGTCGGGCTCCAGCATAAAAACTGCAGGCATACACAGAAAAAAGAAAAAAGAACGAGAGCCCAAAACCTATCCCGCTGATTAACCCTCGTCTTATCCCTGTCTTAATAGGGCCTTCACATTTCTTCTGGTACAATTCAATCACCTTCTCTTCAGCACAAAAGGAAGCAATTGTTCGAATACTTCCCACTGCATCATTGGCTACTTGACTTGCGTCCTCGTACATTTTCTGCAACAATTTAAAATTTTCAGCATTGACAAAAAGGATTGGTCTTTATATATATATATATATATATATATGTATGTATTGGATGGTGTTTTGACTGCACCAGCTACAAGTTCTATACTATAAACTTTTGTAAAGTTTGGACTTTGGAGAAATACCTTTGCATCAGCACTGAATCCTTTCAAGAACTTGACTTGAGCATAACCAGTTAATCCTAATAGAGGCATCAAAACCAGGATTATAAGAGCAAGTTGCCAATTTGCCACAAAAGCAATACACAAACCAGCAATTGCAGTTGCTGAATTCTCAACCAGCAACCCTAGAGCATCTCCAACCACCCCACGCAGAGAAGCTGCATCTGCGGAAAGCCTCGCACCAATTGCACCACTTGAGTGCTCAGGATCGTCAAACCAACTTACTTCCATGTAAACCACCTTCTCATAGCACATTGACCGAACTCGTTTTATTAACTTACACCCTGCCACGGCAAAAAAGTATTGTTTTGCTGGCAGTGCTATGAAAGTTACCACTCCAAGAACAATGAAGATTAATGCCCAAAACTTCGAATCCTTACGGAGTTGAGGAGGTGGCTCGTAGAAGGTCTTGATTACACTGGATATCAATATCGCAAAAATAGGTAAGATTACCCCATTGACTGCTGCAGATATAGTACCTAGTAATAATACTGGGATCTCTGGCTTGTTCAGGTAAGCCAGGCGGCGAAGTGAGACTTCTGGAGGCACTCTTGATGATGCTGAAGCAGGAATATCACGTCCTGCAGATGCTGTTTCAAGAGAATCGACTGCAATGGGCACACCGTATGAGATTGAGAAGGAATGACGGTTACTATTTCCTCTTCCAGATGATCCCCGGCTTATGGATTGTAAGTTTGAAAATCTTTTACTTGAATGTCTTCGAGAATCCACGCTGCTAAGCCTTTCGTGATCATTTACAGCAGTCTGTTCTGACACGCTGCTCATTTCTTGCAACCTTATAAGCTGGCTATATGCTCCTTCAGGATCCTTAATTAGCTCAGAATGTGGACCTGCTCAGTTGACAACGTTCAGAATGTGCAATACCCATGGACTATGAATAAGATGAATTGTAACATTATGTTGACAGGACAACATAAACAAATTAATTACCTTTTTCAACAATTGTTCCTCGATGTATAACAGCAATGGTGTCAGCATTCCTTACTGTGCTCAAGCGGTGGGCTACAACGACAGTAGTCCGGTTGATCATAATTCTGTCCAGTGCCTCCTGCACAATTCTCTCAGATTCTGCATCAAGAGCACTTGTGGCTTCATCTAAAAGTAAAATCCTTGGGTCTTTGAGAATTGCTCTAGCTATTGCAACTCTCTGCTTTTGGCCCCCAGATAGCTGAGTTCCATGCTCACCAACCATTGTGTCTAGTCCCTAAATGCATAAATCACAAAACCACAAATGAAAAAGGAATTGAATGAGTTGATCGAAATAATCCGAGTTTTTAGAAATCTCTCTATATTTCCATCTTTCAATGTAACAAAATGATAAGATCACTGGATGTCTCAATAAGCTTCCATGGTCGTGGAAATTAAGAATTCACACAAAAATTTCTGAGAACAAAATACCAGAACTTAGATGAAAGTTTAAATGAATTTAACCTGGGGCAGTTTGTCTATGAATTTAGCAGCATTGGCAAGCTCAGCCGCAGCCCTTATTTCTTCAGTGGTTGCACCATCCTTCCCATAGGCAATATTATCTTTAATGCTACAAGTAAATAAAACGGGTTCCTGGCTGACAAGGCCTATTTTCTTTCTGATCCATTTCAGCTGGAATTCTTTGAGATTAATGCCGTCAATAAGAACTTCGCCAGCTAGGGGGTCATAAAATCTCTCAATCAAACTGATTACAGTTGATTTACCACTTCCACTCTCTCCAACCAAAGCAGCAGTTGCACCACTATGTATTGAGAGAGAAAATCCATCGAATATTTGTTCATCCGGTCTTGCAGGATAACTAAAATAAACATCTCTCAGTTCTATGTCTCCACGGATATCATGTAATTGTTGCCCATTAGTGTCAGAAGCATCAATCTCTGGCTTTCTGTCAATTGCCTCAAACATCTTATAAGCTGCAGCTTGTCCAGCAGCAAATGCACTCAAGCACGGAGATGCCTGCCCTAGAGACCTGAAAATTTATCATAGAAAGCAGAAAGTTATATCTTGATCTTCTGAATAATCACATATCAAATTTTGGACTGAAGGGGGGAGGGGGAGTAGACAGTAGATCACACAAAAATGCAAACATGTTAACTAGTACAATAGTACTAGGATCAACAAATTTGTTCATTAAATTTTACTGAAATGAAACTTACATGGAGCCAGTCAACACAGCGAAAACTACATTAATGACTTCCCCTCCTGTGTATCCTTTTTCTAGTATCATCTTTCCTCCAAACCATATAGCCAGAGCATAACTACACATCATAATCAGCATAACCGAACCCATTCCGAACCCAGATGCCAAACCCTCTTGCACACCAGAGTTGTAAGCTTTAATTAAGGAGTTGTTGTAATTAGCTATAGCTTGCTTTTCTCCTGTAAACGATGCAACCTGAATTGGGAACACCAATCAGTTTTAGTTCTACACTAAGAAAATAGAAATAATAAATTTTTGTTTTAAAGATCTTAAAGACAAGTAGGCCTACTGTTCTGATTGAACCAATTGTCTGCTCTACCACAGTTGCTGCCGCTGAATAAGCAGTTTGTCCACTGGATGCCATCTTTGATATAAGGATGCCCATGGCGGCTCCAGAGAGGACAAGAAGGGGGAGAGAAGATAGCATGACAAGGGTGAGAAGCCATCCCTTAACAAATGCTATAACAAAGCCTCCTACGAATGTTGCAATTAACTGGATAAAAGTTCCTACCTGTAATAAGAAAATGAAAGAATGAGAGGTTACTGGAGAAAATAGCAACAGCTTAAGGCTTTTGTGTGTGGCATGTAAATACCTTCTCGCCCATGGCCTCTTGAATGAGCACAGTATCACCTGACATCCTCCCAACAATTTCCCCAGTGTTAATTTCTTTATCGAAAAAGCCAACATCTTGCCTCAATATTGTTTTCAAGTATAAACTTCTTATTCGAGAAGCCTGTCTCTCTCCAGTGACCATCCAGCAAGACATCTCTGGCATATAGAAAAGCTACTAATCTCAGTTCCCAAAAAGCCAAATTATTTGTTTGGTGCACCAGCAGGCAGTTGAGTGTACTTACGTAGAAATGCAGCTGCAGCAGCTCCCACCGCCAAGTAGACAAACTTTAGAGCCACCTGAGAATGTTGAATTGGTGAAATTATATGTGATTAAGCCTTGTTCATTACAATTTCTACTAAGTTAGACGAACCAGAGAACCAAAATAGATCTTACAACAGAAGTAAGCTCACAGTTCTGATAGAACCGGATACAACAATGTATTGAGTAGAATTTTGTTCTTTACTATTGCTGCTGTTGCCTAGATAACTATCTACCAGTTTATAGTCACAGAATATTTACCTTGGAAACTGCATCAACCACGTCTTTATTATTCCCACTTCCTCCAAAGGAGTTGATCACATCTCCAAAGATTATGGTCATTAGAGGCATACAGACCCCATTTCCAATAGCGCTGATTGTACCAATAGACATTAACAGGTAATCCAAGGAATCAGCAAAGGAGAAAAGCTTGTAATATGGTACTGTTTTGGTGCCATCCTCCGTGCTCTTGCTTGTATCTTGGGGGTTGTTTTGAGAGTCCTCCACTACTGCTGAGTGGCCGTTCGATGCTGCCGTTCCCTGCTCCTTCATTACATTTCCATCCGCAGGATTTTCCTCAGCCATGTTATTCACAGCAATAGTAAAGCTGCTATATTTTACGACAAGCACCTCAGAGAATTAAGTTGCTACTATATCTGACAGAGAACTTGATCAGAGCTGCAAGACAAAACATTTATGGTTTGGATCAGGAATTTTTTTTTTTTTTTTTTTTTTTTTTTTTGTTGGGGAACTAAATTGACTATACAAACCAAGGAAAATTTGCCAGCTGATTCTAATTGAATATGGAGTTGATTATTCAGCCAAACTTAAAAAATCCATTTGTTCCTATAATCTTCTTTTTGTGCGTGTGAACATTAGAAAACCCGTTACTGAAGCAAGTGGTACAGAATATGTACATGTTGATTCCAGTAGATGAAAAGAGAAAATAAGGGTTAAGAACACAGACAGGAAAAGGAAACAGAGCAAGAAAAGAACAAGTAATAGCAAGAATACTACACCCAAACCAAACATTAAGAAGCCTCACACAGCAGGCATGAAATGCAGGCAGTGGGAATGCTGAGAACAAAACTTCACAAACACAATTTGAAACTAACTAAAACGAAACTAGGAATCAAACGAAGGAGAAAAGAGAAAGACACCAAGTGGGCAGCTAATGCATGCTCTAAAGGTGAGAAATTAAATAGAAGAGACATAACCACAACTGAGATACAACTTCAAAAAGTGTTGCAGGAAACATTAATATCACCAAAAGATGAAGATACTCACTGAGAGGGAAACAAGTTTACAAACTTTCAGGAAATGGGTTGATGAAATTGTTGTACTTCCCCCCGAAAGCATTGCTTTATGAGGCAGCACATCAGCCTACAGCCTACCAACTAGAAAGATAGTGTAGATACAAGACTAGTCAAACGTTCAAACTATCCAGACTTTTAAAACTAAATTGAAAGACGTAAAATTCTGGTCCTCTGCTTCTCTTCTTGGTGGCTTTTGTTAGGCAGGAAATCAAATGGGTTGCTTTGACATTAAGTTAAAGTTGAATTTGCAAAGGAGCTGGTGTTAGTGGGTTGGAGTATTTACTCTTTCAAGTAAGGTCTTGGGTTCGAGTCCTAATATCCTTGTAGTATGTCTTAATTTAGTATACTATCGCCCCTCTCAATAGGAAAAATGCTCAAACTAAATATGTAGATAACTCGGCAGTGATATTATATTATAATATGAATGTCAAACTCAAAATTATTAAATTCTGAATCCAAGATTTCCATTTCTAAAGTAGAATAATTAATCTTAATATGAGAGTGAAGTGAGCATATGTGGTATGATTCCTTCCCATTTTTCTTTTTCCTTTAAAAAAAATTAAAATTAAGAGTGATGCGCAATCTTGACAAAAAACAAAAAACAAAGAGTGATGCGCAAGTTTGTGCAATAGAAAGAACAATTCGAGCGCTGCAATTTGGGTGGTCCAATATGACTTTTGGAGGTTGACTATATTTTTATTATATCATGTGTAACTTGGAGTATTGGGCATGCATATCTGACATCAGACATGACAAGTCAATCCTCTCGATTGCTTATCATTAAACTTCCTGGAAGTTTGTTGGGATATTGGTCTAATTTTTTTAATTTAGTTTTATTTTTGCTTATCATTTTCTGGGAAGATGAGATGAGCTTGTATTTGGTAGAAAGTAGAAACAGAGAAAATGATGACAAGGTGATTATAATATTGTTAAGGATGTTTATGCAAACAGTCACTGCCTGATTGGTTCAGTTTGCAAAGGTGGCTCTTTGCTTCCTCAAAGGCTAAATAATTCTTGTGTTTTTTTTTCTTTTCTCCCAAGGAACAAATGGACTTACCTTGAAATCCCCAAGAAACAGAAATGATCTTTGTAGACATCCATGTTGACCAAAGGATGTTTATTCAAATTTTGTTACTTGGAAAATACCTGGAAATAGCAAGAAAAGTAAGGGGACCCATCACCCGTGTTCTTTGCTTTACTAGATTCTTAAGGGAGTTTCAAATTAAAGTATATGTGATGGGCCACAAGTGAATTGAGCAGGATATGTGATGGGCCAAATAAGAAGAAAAGGAAGATAAGTGATGGGACTACTATTCATTGGCACAAAAGGCTTCATTTATGGTTACATAACGTGAGCATGGGCTTTTCATTGGCCATTGATTTACTTCCGGTCCATTAGAAAATGGGTAATTTGATAAAATTACGAGAGTGTTGTTATTTCCACCTACTATTTTATTTTCTTCACTCACCTTATGTTTTCACATTCCATTCAATTTTTACCCACAATCATTCCTAAAATGCCCCCAATATTTTGATCAAATTGACATTAGTCTCATAGTCCGATCCATTTGAAAATGGGCAATTTGATGAAATCATAATAAGAGTGCTCCTATTTCTATGCGATGTATAACTAAACTATTGCACCTCTTAATTTTCTCACTAATATGTAGGGATGGCAACATACCGGTTCAGAGACTGGTATCACAATACCATCTCCGCACCCGTACCTGTCCTAATCCCCGATAAGAAATTTTGGGGAATCCCCGTCCCCATCCCCGTCGGGAGGTTGTCTCCCAAACCCACCCCGAATCCCCATTTTTTATTTATAAAAATATACTACACTCAATTTTGACCAAAAAATAAACTCATTTATATTCAATTTAACCATAAAAATTCAACTTAACTACTTAAAATCATCTAAACAATTTGACAAACTATCATATATTCCACAGAAAAAACTAAATATTTTGTAGCAAAATTCTTATTTTACCTCTAAAATTAACAACAACAAAACACATTAAAAACCTACGAAAATAAAAGATAAAAAAAACAAAAAAACCTGGTAGCACTCTAGCACCAGCACCGTAGCTTCATCAGACAACATGGAATGGGAGGTTCTAATAACAAATTAGGGAGAACACATAAACAAACAATTTCCATATGTTTCTTGGTCAACCAAGAGAATCATGAATTGTTTCCTATTGGTTTATTGAAATATATATTATATATTCTTTAATTAAAAAAATTTATATTACTAATCGAGCCGGGTTCGGGGATGGGGATAATGATACCATCCCGGCCCATCTCCAACTGGGAATTTTTAAAATTCAGGGATTCCCTTACCTGCCCCTGATTTTCCCCGAAATCTTCCCCCATTATGGTCATAGTTATTATAGAATTTTATAAAAGCTCACTTATTTTTTTATACAAACGAAATTAAGGATGGAGAAATCGAATATGAAACCTCAAATACAAGAATAGCGAAAGCTCATTCATTTTAGATATATGGCAACATGACATAAATAATTTTTTGAAAACGTAGACATGTTTGCATAAATTTAGTAAGGTTAAGAAAGTTATGGTTAAATCTAAGAAAATAAAGCTGACCCGAGATCAATTTGTCCCAAAACAAAATTGGGAAAATGTACCAAATGTCCAAAGGCCTTTTTTAGATCGTTTACTGTCCAAAACAAAACCGAAAAGCGCTTGACCTTATCATCATCACCATCGTTGCAAAGAGCGATAGACCAAACTCCAAAGAGAGCAGCAGTCACAGCAGCTGAGCGACAAACCAATCAATCTCATCCACGAAAACAGAAAAGCAAACCTTCACTTTCAGTAGTGCCTTTCCTACCGTTGAATGAGACTGAACCAAAAACTCTCCTCAGATATTTTGAGACCCCACTCTTCTTCTTCTACTTCTGCTTCTTCTCTCGCGCTCTGCAAACACCCAACATTCAGCTTCAAAGAGGGAGGAGAGAGAGAGAGAGATAGAGATGTATACATTTCTCAGTGTTTAGAGAGACTTCCGTTTCAATGGTGGCCACCAACTATCTCAGACGTCAAGTTCCCTGACATGGATTTGTATTTGGCAGGCTTGGGAAGGGAGAGCTTATGATTACTGCATGGAGAATTTGAAGAAAGTGGGTTTCCCTGTTTTCGATCTTGCGTTTGAGCCTGACTTGGTAGCATCTATAAGCAAGTTAACCATCCTTTCCCATAGCTTATTAGAGGCCTTGTCATAGATAAAGAGAAAGGCAACGTAGTGAAGGCTGATCGATTTGGTTATGTAAAGACGGCTATGCATTGCATGAAGATGCTGCTAAATTAAAACTTTTATTTCTCATTGCTGAGAAAAACAAAAAAGGATCAAGCATAGGGAATATCACTTCTGGATTATAACGTACATGGAGAATTTCCAGTCAACCAAAATAAAAAGAAAGGAGCCATGGTTGCAGCTTCTCTCAGTCAATTAGTTGCTAACTTATTACATATTGAAATAAAATTGAGATTACTGATAAAGGGGGAAAAGAAATTGATTGAGATTCATTGTGATCATCCCCAATGAAATTTCAAGAAACTCAGAGCATGATTACCCTGCCTTCCCCCAAATTCGTTCTGATTCTGAGTGGAGAGGAAGTTTGTGTTTTTTTTATCCTCACGATCCCATGTCCCCTGGGTATTTTCTCAAACTTCATATGCATTTCTTTGTTTCAATCTGGGTATGAACTGTGTCAAAATAGATAGTATCAATTGCATATAACTAGCAGTAGGCAAATGGAGATTTTTGGCACATCGAAGCTATGGAGGAGATTACCAACGCTGGGCATGGAGGAAGGGAGATGCTGAATTTGGGATACTGTGCAATTCATAATTATTATATTAAAATAATAATAATTTGAATAAGGTACACTGAAGCTTTTTTTTTTGTTAGTCTCATAGTGCAAATGCAAAGCAGGCATTCATTGTGCTGTTAAAACATTAGCAATAAGACTTCCTATGAAAGTTCCTATCATCAGATTTATTACTCAGGTAATTTACCTCTCTGAATAAAATTACATTACATACTTTCTTTTTCTTTGGATAAAAAGAATATAAAAGCTATCTAAGATGAGGCACTTGCATGTAATGCTACCAAAGAAGCATAAATGCCATCCTTGATACCGATCAAAGTTTCATGCTTTCCTTTCTCTGCAATGACTCCATTTTTCACCACTGCGATTACATCTGCACACTGTATTGTGGATAACCGATGGGCAACCACGATTGTCGTTCGATCCACCATGATACGGTCCAATGCATCTTGAACCACTCGTTCCGATTCAGCATCAAGAGCACTTGTGGCTTCATCTAGTAGTAGTATCTTTGGTGCCTTCATTATAGCTCGTGCAATTGCCACCCTTTGCTTCTGTCCACCAGACAATTGAATCCCCCGCTCTCCTACTATTGTATCATAACCCTGCATTGTTTTTCCAAACTTAACATGGTTAATCTTCAACGTTCTGAATAAAATTTTGTGAATTTTCACAAACTAGTCCTTCTCGTTTATGCAGCACCATGACAATAGACTATATTATAGTATTTGTGGCCAAAAGAAATTAACAAGCTTGTTAATTTTGCAGTGCCTACCTGTTGTAAACTACTGATGAACTTGTGAGCATTTGCCAATTCTGCTGCAGCTATAATTTCAGCCTCTGTTGCATTCCCTTCCTTTCCATATGCAATGTTGGCTCTGATAGTGTCATTAAACAATACAGGCTCCTGGCTCACCAGTCCCATTTGCTGTCTCAACCACTTGAGCTGTAGCTTTTGGATTTCAAATCCATCTAATGTAATGTGACCTGAATCAGGGTCATAAAATCTCTGCAACAATGAGACGACTGTCGATTTCCCACTTCCACTTTCTCCAACCAAAGCAACTGTCTGAAAAACATAATTCAAATTTGTAAGTCCCAGAAACTTGAATTAGACTACGAGGACCAAATCTTATGCATTGTTTGAAATGAGTAAAAGAACAAAACTGCTACCAAGTTACCTTGCAATGATGAATGGTCAAGCAAAGATCCTGGAAGATTGGTACATCAGGTCTAGTTGGGTACTTGAAACTGACATGGCGAAGTTCAATTTCTCCCTTCACATTTTCTATAGTTGTTCCAGATTCATCACTAGAGTCTATTTTTGATTTCCGGTCAAGAATGGCAAATATGGAAGCAGCAGAGCTCTTTACTTTACCAAGATTAGGGGCTAGGGAACCTGACTGAGACACTCCAATAGCTGTCATCGCGAGAGCAAAGAAAACCTGCAAACCAGGGAAATGTTAACAATCGACTGAATGGACTACTGAAGATTTAATTCTCAAGTAACACGTATTTAGCAGACTTCGGATCCTCTGCTAATGTTTTCTCATCTATTTACTTACCTGAAGACTTGTAGCGCAAGGCATAAAAACTTACCCGGAAAACATCAGAGAATGTTGTCTTGCCTGTGGCAACAAGTTGGGCTCCAGCATAAAAACTGCAGGCATACACAGAAAAAAGAAAAAAGAACGATAGACCAAAACCTATCCCGCTGATTAATCCTCGTCTTATCCCTGTCTTAATGGGGCCTTCACATTTCTTCTGGTACAATTCAATCACCTTCTCTTCAGCACAAAAGGAAGCAATTGTTCGAATACTCCCCACTGCATCATTGGCTACTTGACTTGCGTCCTCGTACATTTTCTGCAACAATTTAAAATTTTCAGCATTGACAAAAAGGATTGACCTTATATATTATGTATGTCGTATTGGATGGTGTTTTGACTGCACCAGCTACAAGTTCTATACTATAAACTTTTGTAAAGTTTGGACTTTGGAGAAATACCTTTGCATCTGCACTGAATCCTTTCAAGAACTTGACTTGAACATAACCAGTTAATCCTAATAGAGGCAGCAAAACCAGGATTATAAGAGCAAGTTGCCAATTTGCCACAAAAGCAATACACAAACCAGCAATTGCAGTTGCTGAATTCTCAACCAGCAAACCTAGAGCATCTCCAACCACCCCACGCAGAGAAGCTGCATCTGCAGAAAGCCTGGCACCAATTGCACCACTTGAGTGCTCAGGATCGTCAAACCAACTTACTTCCATGTAAACCACCTTCTCATAGCACATTGATCGAACTCGTTTTATTAACTGACAGCCTGCCACAGCAAAAAAGTATTGTTTTGCTGGGATTGCTATGAAAGTTACCACTCCAAGAACAATGAAGATTAATGCCCAAAACTTCGAATCCTTACGGAGTTGAGGAGGTGGCTCGTAGAAGGTCTTGATTACACTGGATATCAATATTGCAAAAATAGGTACGGTTGCCCCATTGACTGCTGCAGCTATGGTACCTAGTAATAATACTGGGATCTCTGGCTTGTTCAGGTAAGCCAGGCGACGAAGTGAGACTTCTGGAGGCACTCTTGATGGTGCTGAGGCGGGACTATCACTTCTGGCAGACGCTGTTTCAAGAGAACCGACTACCGTGGGCACACCGTATTTGATTGAGAAGGAATGACGGTTACTATTTCCTCTTCCAGATGATCCCCGGCTTATGGATCGTAAGTTTGAAAATCTTTTACTTGAATGTCTTCGAGAATCCACGCTGCTAAGCCTTTCATGATCATCTACAGCAGTCGGTTCTGACACGCTGCTCATTTCTTGCAACCTTATAAGCTGGCTATATGCTCCTTCAGGGTCCTTAATTAGCTCAGAATGTGGACCTGCTCAGTTGAAAACGATCAGTATGTGCAATACCCATGGAATAACAATAAAATGAATAGTAACATTATGTTGAACTATAGACTGTTAAGATTTCAGATGGACGGACCCTTGGCCCACCACTAGCAACATCGATATTGTCCCCAACTTAACCACTTGTTTAGCCGGTGTAGGGTTTTATATAAAAGGCCTCGATGTTATTAGGAGTGGAACCATTTATTATGTGGAACTTTCTATTTTTTTAAGTTTCCGATGTGGGACTCGTGTATTCTTCAACATAGACAATACGATTTGGCCTTCAAATGGCAGAACAGGACAACATAAACAAATGCATTACCTTTTTCAACAATTGTTCCTCGATGTATAACAGCAATGGTGTCAGCATTCCTTACTGTGCTCAAGCGGTGGGCTACAACGACAGTAGTCCGGTTGATCATAATTCTGTCCAGCTCCTCCTGCACAATGCTCTCAGATTCTGCATCAAGAGCACTTGTGGCTTCATCTAAAAGTAGAATCCTTGGGTCTTTGAGAATTGCTCTAGCTATAGCAACTCTCTGCTTTTGGCCCCCAGATAGCTGAGTTCCATGCTCACCAACCATTGTGTCTAGTCCCTAAATGCAAAAATCAGAAAACCACAAATAAGAAAAAAGGAATTGAATGAGTTGATCGAAATAATCTGAGTTCTTAGAAAATTCATGTAACAAAATGATAAGATCACTGGATGTCTCAATAAGCTTCCATGGTCGTGGAAATTAAGAATTCACACAAAAAGTACAGAGAACAAAATACCAGAACTTAGATGAAAGTTTAAATGAATTTAACCTGAGGCAGTTTGTCTATGAATTTAGCAGCATTGGCAAGCTCAGCCGCAGCCCTTATTTCTTCAGTGGTTGCACCATCCTTTCCATAGGCAATATTATCTTTAATGCTACAAGTAAATAAAACGGGTTCCTGGCTGACAAGGCCTATTTTCTGTCTGATCCATTTCAGTTGGAACTCTTTGAGATTAATACCATCAATAAGAACTTCACCAGCTAGGGGGTCATAAAATCTCTCAATCAAACTGATTACAGTTGATTTACCACTTCCACTCTCTCCAACCAAAGCAGCCGTTGCACCACTATGTATTGAGAGAGAAAATCCATCGAATATTTGTTCATCTGGTCTTGCAGGATAACTAAAATAAACATCCCTCAGTTCTATGTCTCCACGGATATCATGTAATTGTTGCCCATTAGTGTCAGAAGCATCAATCTCTGGCTTTCTGTCAATTGTCTCAAACATCTTATAAGCTGCAGCTTGTCCAGCAGCAAATACACTCAAGCATGGAGATGCCTGCCCAAGAGACCTGAAAGTTTGTCATAGAAAGCAGAAAGTTATATCTTGATCTTCTGAAGAATCACATATCAAATTTTGGACCCAAGGGGGGAGGGGGAGTAGTCAGTAGATCAAGTAAAAATGCAAACACTAGTACAATAGTACGAGGATCAACAAATTTGTTCATTAAATTTTACAGCAATGCAACTTACATGGAGCCACTCAACACAGCGGAAACTACATTAATGACTTCCCCTCCTGTATATCCTTTTTCAAGTATCATCTTTCCTCCAAACCATATAGCCAGAGCATAACTACACATCATAATCAGCATAGCCGAACCAATTCCGAACCCAGATGCCAAACCCTCTTGCACACCAGAGTTGTAAGCTTTAATTAAGGAGTTGTTGTAATTAGCTATAGCTTGCCTTTCTCCTGTAAACGATGCAACCTGAATTGGGAACACAGTTTTATTTCTACACTAAGAAAATAGAAATAATAAATTTTTGTTTTAAAGATCTTAAAGACAAGTAGGCCTACTGTTCTGATTGAACCAATTGTCTGCTCTACCACAGTTGCTGCCACTGAATAAGCAGTTTGTCCACTGGATGCCATCTTTGATATAAGGATGCCCATGAAGGCACCAGAGAGGACAAGAAGGGGAATAGAAGATAGCATGACAAGGGTGAGAAGCCATCCCTTAACAAATGCGATAACAAAGCCTCCTACGAATGTTGCAATTAACTGGATAAAAGTTCCTACCTGCAATAAGAAAATGAAACAATGAGAGGTTACTGGAGAAAATAGCGACAGCTTAAGGCTTTTGTGTGTGGCATGTAAATACCTTCTCGCCCATGGCCTCTTGAATGAGCACAGTATCACCTGACATCCTCCCAACAATTTCCCCAGTGTTAATTTCTTTATCAAAAAAGCCAACATCTTGCCTCAGTATTGTTTTCAAGTATAAACTTCTTATTCGAGCAGCCTGTCTCTCTCCAGTGACCATCCAGCAAGACATCTCTGGCATAGAGAGAAAGCTACTAATCTCAGTTTCCAAAAAGCCAAATTATTTGTTTGGTGCACCAGCAGGCAGTTGAGTGTACTTACGTAGAAATGCAGCTGCAGCAGCTCCCACCGCCAAGTAGACAAACTTTAGAGCCACCTGAGAATATTGAATTGGCCAAATTATGTCTGATTAAGCCTTGTTCATTTCAATTTCAACTAAGTTAGAGGAACCAGATAACCAAAATAGATGTTAAAACAGAAGTAAGCTCAGTCATCGCAGTTCTAATAGAACAGGATAGAACAATATTACAGTCACATAATGTTTACCTTGGAAACTGCATCAACCACTTCTTTATTATTCCCAGTTTGTCCAAAGGAATTAATCAAATCTCCAAAGATTATGGTCATTAGAGGGAAAGAGGCCCCATTTCCAATAGCACTGATTGTACCAACAGACATTAGCAGGTAATCCAAGGAATCGGCAAAGGAGAAAAGCTTGTAATATGGTACTGCTTTGGTGCCATCCTCCTTGCTCTTGCTTGTATCTTGTGGGTTGTTTTGAGAGTCCTCCACTGCTGAGTGGCCGTTCGATGCTGCCTTGCCCTCCTCCTTGATTACATTACCATCCGCAGGATTTTCCTCAGCCATGTTTTTCGAACTCAGAGAAGTTTTCTTTTATCCCTTTACTTATAGTAATTTAGTTAAGTTTTCTATATTTTACAACAAGCACCTCAGAGAAGTAAGTTGCAACTATATTTTGACAGTAAGCAACTCAAACTTGGATGCCAACTTAAACCAAGGAACGTATGCCAACTTAATCTAATTGAATATAGAGTTGATCAGTAAGCAAAATATAAAAAACCTTTTTTTTCTTTTTTTTTTTTTTGCTTTTTGTGTGAGAAGGGTTCGTTGCAATAAAATAAGTGCAGCAACTGTGAGAAGGGTTCGTTGCAATAAAATAAAAAAATATCAAAACGAAACCAAAACTTAAGAAGCCTCACTCACACTGCAGGCATGCAAAATGCAGGCAGTGAGAAATCACGGGGAAGCTTTAAACTTTACAACCTCAGCAAAATTCTATCCTCCACGACCACAAACACAATTAAAAACTAAAATGAAACGAGGAATCAAACGAAGGAGAAAAGAGAAAGAAACCTATTGGCCAGCCAGCTAATGCATGTTCTAAAGGGGAGAAATTTAAAGACGAGAAATAGAATAAGGAATAAGACAAGCATGGTAGCAAAACAAAAACTATGGCATGGAATATGAAATGAGGTGTTTGTCTATTATTGAAAAGAGAACAATTTCAACCAATGCAATAGGGTTGTGCAGGATCCAAACCAATCTGACCAGTCCAATCCAATCCAATTTTCATTGGTTTCGACAACATTGGTGGATTGGATTGGATCAGAAAAATAGAAATCCAATTAGATCGGATCGGATGGCAGATCAAGAATTGAAAATCCAACATAAACCAAACCAATCCAATATGCATTTATATTATATAATGTTTACACTTTCATCTTGTTTTTCACTAATATATTAATCTTACTTTTGAAAAAATTAAAACATTAACATTTTAAATATATTATTATATTAATTTATATTAAAACTTAATATATTAATGTCATATCTTTCATCATATTGAATTTTGGATTATATGTAATGAAAGATTATGAAGTTTTTTTGTCATGATTATTTTTTTTCATACAAACCGATCATCCAATTCAATCCAATGTACATTGGATCGGATTGGATTGGATCCTGACTTCCGACCATGTTAGATTGGATTGTAAAATTTGTAATCCAATAGAAGATTGGATTGAATTGAATTGGTAAAAAACCACTGGTTTCGAACCGATGCTTACCCATACCATTTGGATAGTTGGGTCTTAGGCCTCATTTGGTATGTCGGACTGTACTGACTAATTTATGTCGGATAGTATTAATATGTTCCGGAGAGTACTAACTGTTTATCCATAATATTATAAAGCGTTTGGTGTTGTTCCGAATAAATAGTCTGACTAAGTTATGCTATGTTTGGTGCTGTTTCAGATAACATCAGATCAAACTATTTTTTTATATAAAATTCTTTGATAATTTAATGAAAATTTAAATTCATAGGGAAAGGGAGTAATTTAGTGGGAAGGGCTTTTAATTTACCTGCGGCTTCTTGCCATTAATCCCATATATCCATCCAACATCATGAATTTGCCTAAATACGTTTTAGTTAATTTAGTTAACTAAAATTTAATTTCCAACATTCACCAAATTAAATCAAACAATCCACTCATCCCCTAAACTGAAGTTTGAATCTTGGAAAACTGAATTATGAGCCAAACTCATCCACTTCCCAGCAACCAAACCCAAGCTTTTTGGTTGCTCTATGAAACATCGAGTTCTAATTCAATGCAAAACATAGACAAATAAATAATTCCACGATACAATTACATTCCTAACCTAATTTCCACTAAAATAAAAACTCATAACCTAATTTCCACAAAATTTAATAAAATATGGAATATATAAAGAAAGAGAAGATGAAGACAGAATAAGAGAGAATAAACATACTGGAGAGAGTAAGAGAGAGAGAGAGAGAGAGAGATGGATACTTGGAGAAGAGTGAAGAGAATAACCTGTGGAGAAGATAGTAGATAAGAACCCTAGGGAGAAGATAAAAATAGAATTTTTCACGTGAATGTGTGTGTTCTTTTTCCCTAACCGTATAATTAAGCGTGTATTATCTAAACCGGGGTGTATGGGTTGTATTAATTAGTCAGATAAAGAGAGTATTAAAAGTCCAACCTGTTTAAAATAGTCATGTAATTAAAAATACAAGTTGACACCAAACAACTGACATGGACTATTTACTCATATCCATAGTCTAATACGGTGTACCAAACGAGTAAAAGACAAAGAAGGAATCTTTGAATTTCTTGGAAGGTTAGGATTAGAATTTGGATAGTTGGGTCAAAATTTGGACAATTAATTAAGTTGTATTTTGTCAAAGGGATATATTATTAGAGTACATGGAAATGAAAACAAGGAATGGAGCAAAACAAAAACTACTATGGCATGGGATGGAAGTGTTTGTATATTATATTAGAATGGGAACATCAAACTTAAAATTATTAAACTAATAATCCAAGATTTCCATTTCCAAAGTAGAATAATTAATCTTAACATGAGAGTGAAGTGAGCATATTACCCGTTGTTCAAGTTGTCCGGTTCCCTCTTTTTTTTTTCTTTTTTTTTAGAGTTCCCAACTTTTCTTAATATTTAATCTTTGGCCTCTTTTTTTTTTTAATTTTTTGGAAAGAAACTTTGTCTTATTCTTTTTTTTATTTTTTTGGTCGAAATGTCTTATTTAATTTTTAGATAAACTAATCTTAACCCAACTAACCCAATCAAATTTTAAAACTTTATATAAATCCAATCAGCCAAATTGATATATATATATATATATTTTTTTTTTTGGTTAACTTGTAACAAAAAACAATAATAACTACAAATTTGTTGGGTAAAAAATAAGAGTGGTAATTTTTCCACTCTCCTTTTGTCTACCTACACGAGTTTTTGTTTTTTTTAGTACTTTTTACTGTAAGTGAACAAAAGAGGAGTGAGAACATACAATTTTCAAAAAATGGAGTGTAAGTGGATAAAAGATGAGTGGAAAAATCAGTACCCTAAAATAATTATTTTGATTACCCATCAATTAAAAAAAATAAAAGAACTTAAGAAAAACAAATAGAATGCCACTGCAACTGTTCACAGTCCCATAGTGTTGAAGTTTTCCATTTTTTTTCTTCACTTTTTTCTTATTTAAAATTAATGTAATACTGAAAATTTTAAAACAATATTTTTTTAATGAACAAACTTGTAAGTTTTTTAAAAGAAACTCTTTTTTTTTATAATTTTTTTTTTTTTATAAAAGAAACATTGGTTGAGTTTACTTATAAAATAATTGGGTTCAAATAAAAACTCCCTGAATTTTTTTAATCACCAAATGGACTCGAGTTAAAAATTGATTAAGCACTTCATTTATGTAATTACTATCTCCATGTTTGGTAATTGTACAAGTACGGGTGGACTTTGCATAAGTAAATGTGGTCCTTATTCTTGTAAACACAAGGGTTTACAATATTAAGGAATCATATCACAATGCTTTGGACATTAACGTTCCATAAACTTGTAAAGTGTATCCATATTGTTGTAATACTATAATTTACAATATAAAGGATCCATTACAAGGTTAAGGTAAGTGTGGACCCTGGAGAAGTAAATGTGATCGTTGTTCTTGTAAACACAAAGGTTTACGACATTAAGAACTAGTTCTACAACATTTTGGATGTAAGCATTCCATGTCTTGTAAAGTGGATTCATAATCTCGTAGATTACAAGATTTGGGTTCCCATTTATAAGGTTTTGCAACCTGATTACAAATTTAAAGTTCATTCTAATCCATAATCTTGTAATACAATAATTTACAATAAAAAGGATCCACATTATAAGTTAATGGAACACTGAGGTCCAAAACATTGTAAAAGGGGTCCTTAATATTGTAAAAGGGGTCCTTAATATTGTAAACCATTGTATTTACAAGAATAAGGACCACATTTGCTTCTCCAAGGTCCACCTTTACCTTAACAATGTAATAGGGATCATTTCTAATGTAAATTAGGGTATTACAAGATTATGCATTATGAAGAACTTAAAAGTGTAATCATGGTGCACAAAATCATAAATGAGAACCCAAAGCTTGTAATCTACGAGATTAATGATCCTCTTTACAAGTTTACGGAACTCTTATGTACTGTTCACCCGTTTTGTGTTTGTTCCTGTGATAGAAGGGTAAAGTTCCTCATTGCCTTGAAAACCATTGACTGGCCAACAAGTCAACTTTCTTTGGTGTGCGAGCGTGCCACTACTAGCAATAACAATTCTAGCAGATTTCTTGAAAATAGATGACTTGCGCCCCAAGTTACTAATTTCTAAACAAACGATTGTGAATTTGGGTGATGAATATCTCCCAAGTAAGTTCTTTTCTTGCCTCAGACTAGTGAGGACTTCACAATTTATCTTAGCATAAAGTTGGTAGTTCTGACCAGAATAAATGGTAATAAAAGTGAACTGTTTTAGACAGAACTGCCGTTTACAAGACTTGGAAAGGAGAAATTAATTCTAGGAAGACAAAAAGAAGGTTGGAACTCTATTTCTGCCTGGATAGAAATCTCTTATCTGGGCTGGACTGAATATGTCTGTGCTGAACTGGACTGTTAACAACTTCAACTTGCTCAGCTTCAGCTGTAAATCGATACCAAAGTTCAATTTTGGCAGAGCTTTAATCTACTTCAAGCTTTGGGAGGCTTTTGAGCAGGCAGAACTGTAGCTTCTTCAGTCTGAAGGGGCAGAAGTGGCTGGTCTTGAGGACTTAATGAGCTGGAACTGCACTGTAAAATTTGTTGAGGTTTTCATATTTGTGAAAACTCAAACTCTGCTTGTTTTAGCTTTTGCTGAACCAAATTTGTAACGAGAGGAATCTCGTTTTGAATGACTTATTTCTTTAAGTCTGAACTTGGAAGTTCTAATCTAAAGCTGATTTCTCTTATGGCTCAAGTGAGCTTTTGATTGATTTTTTTTGGTTGTTTGTTTGATTGATGAATTGAGTGTGTCATTTTGCCCTGTTCACCCTCTCCTATATTTATAAGAAGTGCTTTCTGGAGTAGGATAATTATTTTAATAATTGGCGGCAAAATTTCTCAAAAGATCTTTCATTTTTTAAATGCAAGGAAAGAGGGGTTTTATCAATTCTGGTAGATAAGCTCTCAGTAGTCATTTCTCATGGCTATCACTTCCCTGTTTTTCTTGAAAGAAAACCTAATTCCTTTTTCCAATTTTAACTGCCCCTCGTGAGAGCTCAAGCTGTGATGGTTAGTTTGATCTTCCAGTTGAACAACTCCCTGTTTTCCTGCTTATCTCTTGAAAATAGTGTCTTTCTTAGGAGCAGAAAATATCTCTGAATATATATAAAAAGGGATTTTTGATCTTCTGGTGGCAGAGTTTCAAAGAAGTCTCTTCCTAGTTGCCTGCTTTTATCAACTCTTTATCAATTTAGTAGAAATTGTTGGCTTTTTTAAAGTTTATTTCAGATTAGTCACCTGGACCTCTTCAGAAAAGAGCTGTCCATTTGTCCCTGAGCCTTTTGAGAGAAATGGTAGATTTTGTAGACTGGGCCCAATCTGATTTATAATCGCCATTTGACTTGGCATTTTTTACTTTTCTACCATTTTCTGAAAAATACGTGGGTTGGGCTTGCTCCTATTTTGATATTTGAAGCCCATTTTTCTATTCCTTTTGAGAAGTGGGCTTTTGAGAAGTGGGTCGGCGTGTATTTGCTTTTGGCCCAAACATGTACAAACTATTATAGTATGAGTCTTACATATAAATCATTGCATTTACAAGAATAAGGACCAATTTTACATCTCCAAGATCCACCATACCTTAACCTTGTAATAGAGATAATTTCTATTGTAATTTATGATATTACACATTTATGGAAACATTTTACAAGTTTATGGAATACTAAGGTACAAAATATGGTAAAAGGGGTCCTTAAAACTATAAACTCTTGTGTTTACAAGAATAAGGACCACATTTATTTCTCCAAGGTCAACTCTTACCTTAATTTTGTAAGAGATATCTTTTCTATTGTAAATTAGGGTATTACAAGATTATGGATTAGGAATAACCTTAAAATTATAATAATGATGCAAAAACTCAAAATTGGGAACCCAAATCTTGTAATTTACGAGATTAAGGATGTACTGTACAAGTTTATGGAACACTTACGTCCAAACCGTTGTAATACGAGTCATTAATATTGTAAACCGTTGCATTTCCAAGAATAAGGATCAATGTTCAGTATTTGGGATTGAGAGTTCCATAACATTGTAAAATTTATCCCTAATCTTATAAAAACAAGGATTTGCAACATTAAGGACTCATGTTACAATGTTTGGGACATGAGGGTTCCCAAATTTTATCAATTTTATCTCTAATCTCGTAAAAACAAGAGTTGACAACACTAATGACTCATATTATAGTGTTTGGGACATGAACATTCCATAACATTGTAACATTTACCCTTATTCTTATAGATTACAAGAATCGGATTAAAATGTATGAGATTTGACATCGTCATTACAACTTTAAGGTTCACTTTGATCCATAATATTTTAATAGCCTAATTTATAATTAAAAAGATCTCAATTACAATATTAAGGTATTGTTGGATCTTGAAGAAGTAAAATTGGGTCCTTATTCTTGTAAAAACCACGGTTTACAACATTAAGGACTCATGTTAAACTCTTTTGGACATGAGAATTCCAAAAACTTGTAAACTGTATCCATAAACTCATAGGAGCAATTTGGAGCTCAAATGCCAGAGGTTGTTTGGCAATTACCACTCAGGCTACGTTTTCGCAAATTGGAAGTTCAATTACAAGGTTCCTATTTGTCAATTGTCAACTTGACATGGCTGAGTGAAAGCAAAATAGGCAATTTCACTAACTTGTTAAAAAAAAAAAAAGCTTTAAAATCCAAATAGCCAAAACTGAAATTGTTTTTGTTAACTTGTAACCAAAAAATAAAAAATAAAAAATAAAAATCTTTGGAGATTGTAGAATTTTCCTTGATTATTGAAAATTGACACGACTTAAATAATTAAAAAAATCTTTGTATATTTGAATTCCACCTCAACATTTACAAGGAATATATAATTTCAACTAAAAAAAGGAGGTAAATATAATTGCATCTATGTTTAATCACGAGTACATAACAAAATTTATATGCATAACTGGTGCATTAATTTAGTAGGTGCACATATAATGGCAATTGCACGACTGGAATGCAAATGGGACTGCTTTGTTTGTCAATTGCCCGACTAGAATGCAAATGGCTCTACCTGTTTGTTAATTACATTGATAAATCACATATTGTATTTACATTCTCAAAATTGAAAAGGCTGCCAATAACATGGCAATATGCATACACTAATCTCAAAATACAACTTTATGGTACAATGCCCATTCACAATGCTAATGGGATAATTGTTTCAATTGGCATATAAACTATGATATAACAGTGAAATTTACTTTAAAAGCTTATTCTCAATGGTACTATATCAAAGCCAACATAAACTTCATTCATGTGATTGAAAGTATTCTTCAATACATTCACTTTACAGAACCAATAATTCTAAATCTAAAATCTCAAGTCATTATGTATTAAAAAAAATACAATCTCCAGATAAAATGAAAATATTACAAATTAAAGTAGCCAAATAAATAGACTCCAAAATAGTATATTAGTCTAGTACTTGGCCTAGTTCTTTACCCCAACTTGAAAAACAATCACAAAAACATCAATAAAATGAATGGAAAACATAAAACATCAATAATATGCTAATATGAAAACAATTACAAAGTCATCATTGTAAACAAAAAAAGAACAAACCTACAACATAATTAACTTGAATAACATAAAGCAATGTACCAATTTGGGGTAGAGATTTGTTCTTTTCTTTTTGCTTTTTTTACTTTTTGGATTGTATAAAGATCATCAATCTTATAGGCTTTGAATATCAAACAAAAAAAATGCAAAGAAAGCAGCCAAAAGCTGGGACTAGCTTCAACCATTATCTCCAAGTCCATGTACAATGGCTTGGTACTTGTCTTTACGTTCTCATTTTGTGATTCCAAACTTACTATTCTTAGCACTATGTCAAGATTAGGCAAATAATACCACTTCCAATGTAGCAACATGAAGTTCATAATATATATATATATATATATATATATATATATATTCCTCATGAATCACTAAAATAAAAAAATAAAATCTCAAACCATTCACCAAAATGAAAGATAGAGACAAAGAGAGAGATATCTGGAAAACAAAACAAAACAAAACAAAATTTTACCCATATCAGATGTTGGGAAGGGTGGATGAGCTGCTAGTTGGAATACCTGCAAATCCAAGATCAAAATTAAAACAATACCTAACTAGAAAACATAATCAAAACCAATTTCAAATTAATAAGCACAAGAAGAGTGTGTCCCTTTCCCATGAAGATTTAGAAGTCATGTAAATTAGGACTCTTCATATGCATGGTACCATTGATTGTAGTGAAGTTTCATGTTTAGTAGGTTGGGAAATCCTGTAAACAGGAAAACATACAAGCCAAATAAAACAATAGTTGTGGGAACCGAATTAAATCAGACCTTAGGTCAAATGATTCCTTCCATTTGGGGATTATTTGACCTAATTGGGAATTATTCAACCTAATTGGGAGTTACTCAATGTAATTGGGGATTACCCAATTAAATGGAACGTTACCTAATTAGGTTGAGAATTGATTTGATTCCTACCACAATTCTCAATTAAATGAGGAGTTACCTAATTAAATTAGGATTTGATTTGATACCTACCACAATCATAAATCAAATCCCTAATTAATCAAATCAATTCCAAATAGGGGAGGAATAATTCCCTTCCATCTACGGAATTATTCCTCTGAAACCCTAGCCTCCAAGACCACTATAAAAGGATAGCCACACACAAGGGTTAAGGGACGTCTGAAATCTCTACTGAAACTCTGCATAAAATTTCTCTCAAACCCTAGCCACCTCCTTTCTCTCTCTCTCTTTACATAAGGCTCCGGCCGCCCGGTTTACACCCTAAACACATCTCCATACCCTAGTTAGCTATTGTTTTCTATACGATTCAATTGAACTAATTTAGGCATCGGATGGCCTTTGGCCAACACCCCCCCGGTGTGGCCCTCTCATTTGTTCCATTTTGTAGGGAGAAAGACGAGGCAAAGAAGGAAGAGGAATCTTTGCAACCGAATATTCTCGTGAGGAAATTTGTACAAACAATAGTTATAGCTAACTACCAACAGTTCAACTATTGGGTGTTGTATAAAGTCAAATGTCGCATATTGCAAAGACAAGGCATTAAGAAAATCATTCATAAAAAGGCAAGAAACTACCTACTAAAACTTTGAAAATAAGAGGAAGAAAATAACCAGAAGGCACTTGGCCTTTTTCTGCCCGTTCCTTCTCTGCACATCTCTTTTCCATATCAACCCTACACGAGCAACAAGAAGCAGCCACATTATGAAAACTATCACAGAGACCACATCAATACAATAGAAGTTAGAACTACCTTTGTAGAGGCCTGCAATGATCTCAAGGACCACAGCAACCTCCACCATATTTTTTCTACTATGACCATGATTAAAAGTTTATTTTAGTTGTTGAACTTTCACTTGCATAAACAAAATTAAATGAAACAAAAACAACAACACTCAAAGCAATCATATAAAGCAAGAAAATTTACCTAAGAACAGAAATCAAAGTACACACGTTACAAATCCAAATTACCTAGTCTTTGCTTTGAGGCCAATACAAGCAAAAGATTAATGGTATTTCAACGGAAAGAATTGAAAAATCATTGTCGAACTTTCAATTTGGCAAATACTAGTTTAGAACGTAACTCCATGGCCTGAAACAGCTTAGAAACTTTTTCAATCAGAAACATAATTGAAGTTTTTTTGAAAATTTAGTAACATGCCAACTAAAAGCATAAAAATGAAATATATATATATATAATTAAAAAAACCAAGAACTAGCAGCAGTTATAAATCTGGAGGGATGTGCAATGAAGATTAACCAAGAAGAGGCAGCTGTTGTAAATCTACACATCAACTAATGGCTAGCAAAGAAACAGAAATTTTTTAAAAAATTCAAACCAAAGTAGAATCATAATGCCTACCCACCAACAAATTAAACCAGAAAATTATTACCTAAAAGAGAAACCAGAAACCAAGAAACAAAACACACTAAGGAACTAAACCCAATTTATTTATATATATATATAAGAAAAATAAGAGCATACAGAGGTGTGAGAGATTGGAGGTCGAAATTTAAGTCCACACACTGTAAACAACTTGTCAAGGTAGTTATAGAAAAAAAAAAAAAAAAAAAAAAAAAAAAAAAAAAAAAAAAAAAAAAAAAAGACGACAAAACCATTCCAAACTTATCAATATTCAATATTCAAAGATTAACAAATCAAATAAATTAGACCCACCAAATATCTAGAATAAAAAACTATCAATCCATCAAAGTCTCAACCACCTTGACAGCCTAAATTTAATAGAAAAAATCATCTACCTCAACCACCAATTCAAGTCAAAAGCCTAATTCGACAAGCCTAATTTAATAGAAAAAAACCCTAAATTCAAAGGAAGAGTAATTGCTAAACCCAAGTGCAGGTGTTGTGCAATAGTAAATCTCGTAAGTCAAGTATCGAATCCACAGAGAGCGGTGTTAAAGTGCACAAAATACATAAGACAACTGCAACAAGAAGAATAAGATTAAACAATTAGAAGAAAGTTCAATAATAATAAAACACTAAGACGTCGGGGTTCCACCTTCAAAATACATATGTAATCCCATTAGTTTGATTCTCACTATGGTTGTTCACAATTAAAACCCAATTTAATTTTGTTTAGAGAGAATTTCAAGCATAACATGTACCTACAGCAACAACCTATCAAGAAACAATTTCAATGAAATCAAAGCAATCTACTAATATTTTTCTCAAATCTCAAAAGCATGGATGTTTTTACTAAATTATAGGAAAAGTATGACTGAACCTATGAATAAGATTATCAAGCACCCATCAATCAATCAAAGAAAAAAACTAAAATTAAATTGAACAAATCCATAAATAAGAATTTAACATTGAATCTCCATTCGAATCAAACTAACGAAACCACATAATATCTCGAAGGCTTTCCTCTAGCCTTAGCTAGGGAGTTAGTTCTCCATAACAAAGAAAAATAAAGTGTTTTGGGCCAAAAAGCAGAATCCTTGAGACAGAGCGAGTAGCACCCTTAGGATTTATTTTCCTCCTTGAATTTAACTTCTCCACAGTGCATTTCCCTTTCAAGTCTTCTATGCATGCACGTCAGCTTCCTCTTTTGATAAGTCATTGGTCTCTTACTTAGCACGTGATGAGTCTCCAACCAATTGGCTTAGTTTTCTCTTTTACTTCATCTCTTTTGCACTCCAATAAGCTGCCCACATAATTCCAATATTATTTGCCTACATAAAATTGGCCAAAGTCAATACAAAATAATATTAAACTTTATTTGACAAATTAAAAATATAGTAGATCAAAATGAATAAATTAGTAAATAAATAAGCCCTAAGGGTATATTTTAGGGACATAAACTATGCACTTTTCAGCTATTATCAAAGAGGATGCTTAGCTTAAACTGACATGAGAGAGGAATTGAGGAAAGGATATGACGCCGCCAACGTTGTCTCATCGACATCGTCATAGAAGGAGGAGCGCATGTGGAAGGAATCAAAATCAAACAGAGACTGAGAAAAGAGGAGGTGGAGTGGCTCTGTTCAAAAAGAGATGTAAGGAGATAGAAGAATGAGAATAAGCAGATTGATTACCTGAGAAGAAAGGAGATGTGGTCGTTGGCACTGTCTCGTTGTCACAGAAGGAGGAAATGAGCAACTGTGGAAGGAATTGAACTCGGAGGAAAAGAAAAATGAGAGGAGCGGCTGTGAAATGTCTTTGACTAAAGGAGAGAGCAATTGTTTATGTTTTACCTACAGTAACAAGTTAACCGGTAACTAACAATCAACGGTGTATATTACTTCACATGCCCTAACTACTCATCCAATGATCATAATCATAGTCTAAAATATCAATAATATCAACAAAATATCGAGGATATTATCGTTTTTTCGAGTCACGGATATTTCGGAACATATCCATACATATATCGTATAAATATCGATAATATCGAAAAATATTGATGTCGATAATTTTGCTCACACTTCAGCAATATTTTGTCAAAATATCGCTATAATGTTTCCATAATATTGAAAATATCGGTGTAATGGAAAAAAGGAAAAAAAAACACAAAGCACACATGCAAAGGGGATTCAAACCCCTGCCATTTCACTCCTCCAACGCCTTAACCACCACGTTGCTTATGTTTTTGTGATAATATGTTAAAATATGTATATTTATATTGTTTTGTTTCCTTGCAAGAATCAAATTTTCACATGAGAATGTGACTCTTTGACCTTTCCTTTCGGGATGGAATCGAGCGGCTCATGAAAAGAATCTGAGACCCAATCTTCAAATGATTTTGCTTATGGACAACATCAACCAATCTCGGATCCATATGGGTGGCATGTTAATAAGTACATGCAAAACTATTTTGGGAATTTATCATTTGATGACTACTCTTCACAATACACTTACTCTACACATAAAGATGATGAAGATAGTGAAAATTTTGAACCTCATAGGAACTCTATGTGGTATTAAGTCACTCATGTATCTTACCATACAATATATAAAGTGTAAAATATTGTAGTAAATCATATATATAAATAACTATGGTGTGTTTAATCTTCTTTCATTAGTTACTACATATTTTTTACACTCACAATATTTGTCAACTCGTCATATAATCAACTTAAATCAGTTAAACCCATCATGCAATTTATTTCATTCCAATTTTTTATGATAAACTAATAGATAATTGACTAAATAAACATAAACATACTCCAAAGTTTCAATAAAAATTTCTAAATTTTTCTTACAATTTCCGTGATTTTTATTTAATTTTTATCGATATCAATAATATCCCGAAATTTCTGTATTCTTGAACTACCGATATTTTCGATACCATCGATATTTTAGACATTGATCATAATAAGTGGCGCATCCGTATACCAAGCGCACTCTAGAATTTTCCAATATGACTTTTGGAGGTAGACTATATTTTTATTATATTATGTGTAACTTGGAGTGTTGGGCATGCATATCAGTACATGCATGTGTGTTTAATAAAGGGATGGCACAAATCTGACATGAGACATGACAAGTCAATCCTCTCGATTGCCATTCTTTTTTTGTTTTTGTTGTGTTAATCTTTGAACTTCTTGGAAGTTTGTTGGGATATTGGTCTAATTTTTTTTTAAATTTAGTTTTATTTTTACTTATCATTTTCTGGGGAGATGAGATGATCTTGTATTTGGTAGAAAGTAGAAACAGAGAAAATGATGACAAGGTGATTATAATATTGTTAAGGATGCTTATGACTAATAATAGATTAATTAGTCTAATATGTTACAGTGAATTAATATTATATATTCAAAAATAGATGTCAAGCAAACATGGGCGGAACTAGCACAAGGGCTACAGTGGGTTATAGCTCAGTGAGGTTTTCGGGTTAAAAAAGTATTAAACTTACATATTTTCTATATTTCAAATATAGCCCAATATCTATTAACTTATTAAAGTCCAAAACAAATCCAATTCTTTATGAATTTAGTTGCATAGCAACAATAAAAATACACATTAAAATATGTACACTTTCAATTCTGTTGTTGAACATATTTTTATTTTGATAATTTTGGTTACAAATTAATACGTATTTGTGTTAAGTTAAAGCTTATTCAAAATCACAAGGGGTTTGTAACTCAAATAGTTAAGGCCATTTACCCTTGTCTAAGGTTCGATTTTCCCTCCCCCAATGTCACTTGTATCCAAATAAATTTGTATGATTTTCCCTCCCCCAATGTCCCTTGTCACAAGGGGTTTATATGATTTAATGTATACTTTTATTTCTACAAAGACTAGAAATTGTAAATACAAAAACAATGATCACTAAATTTTTAGCTAATAAATATAGCTAGTCCACTCGTTGAAAAATCATCTTCCTGCGCAATCCTGCATGTTGAAAAACTGACGTGTAAATTACCAAATGAGTAGAGAATGAGGATTTGAGATTTCGAACTGAACCCGTGACATGGTATATATTTTACCCCTACGTTGCAAGAATTCAAAGTGCCGATTATACTAGAATTCAAAGTGTCGATTATAGGGAAACATATATGCGCATGCGAGCTGTGAGAGGCTAATCAACTTGTGATACTAGTCAGTAACCAGCCTCTCACAGTCAGGACGCACTTGGAATGTTTTGCATGTATAAAGCATTTCTTTTCTAATAAAAATACATCTAGAAACCATACACAGCAACTTTGTTTTGGGAATTTCTAACATAGCATTTCCTTCCTACCGTTATTAGAGGCCTTGTCATAGACAAAGAGAAAGGCAACTTAGTGAAGGCTGATCGATTTTGTTTTGTAAAGAGGGCTATGCATAGCACGAAGATGCTGTCTAATCGAGCTGTAAGGTACACTATGAAGCTTTTATTTTCGTTAGTCTCATAGTGCAAATGCAAAGCACGCATTCATTGTGCTGTTAAAACATTAGCAATAAGAACTTCCTATGAAAGTTCCTATTTTCAGATTTATTACTTTGTGTATGTGGCGCACAGGTACTTCCAACATGGCACGAAGAGGCTATCTAATTGTTTGATTCGGTCCCCCATGGATGAATTGAATTAAAATCTATCTGAAGACTGAATTTGAATTCGAATTCAAATTGAAGTTGGATTGGGAAGAAGGAATTGGGGAAGAAGGAACTGGATGACATTTCCTTATCCACATTTACTTATCATTTTCTGAGGAGATGAGGCCTCTCCTCAATATTTAAAGATGTAAAACACATGAAATTGAATGAGCCCTTCAAGTGGAGCTTAAAGGAATATAAAATTAGATTACATACTTTCTTTTTCTTTGGATAAAAGGAATATAAAAGCTATCTAAGATGAGGCACTTGCATGCAATGCTACCAAAGAAGCATAAATGCCATCCTCGATACCGATCAAAGTTTCATGCTTTCCTTTCTCTGCAATGACTCCATTTTTCACCACTGCGATTACATCAGCACTCTTTATTGTGGATAACCGATGGGCAACCACGATTGTCGTTCGATCCACCATGATACGGTCCAATGCATCTTGAACCACTCGTTCCGATTCAGCATCAAGAGCACTTGTGGCTTCATCTAGTAGTAGTATCTTTGGTGCCTTCATTATAGCTCGTGCAATTGCCACCCTTTGCTTCTGTCCACCAGACAATTGAATCCCCCGCTCTCCTACTATTGTATCATAACCCTGCATTGTTTTTCCAAACTTAACATGGTTAATCTTCAACGTTCCGAATAAAATTTTGTGAATATTCATCAACTAGTCCTTCTCATTTATGCAGCACCATGGCAATAGATTATATTATAGTATTTGTGTTCAAAGAAATTGACAAGCTTGTTAATTTTGTAGTGCCTACCTGTTGTAAACTACTGATGAACTTGTGAGCATTTGCCAATTCTGCAGCAGCTATAATTTCAGCCTCTGGTGCATTCCCTTCCTTTCCATATGCAATGTTGGCTCTGATAGTTTCATTAAACAATACAGGCTCCTGGCTCACCAGTCCCATTTGCTGTCTCAACCACTTGAGCTGTAGCTTTTGGATTTCAACTCCATCTAATGTAATGTGACCTGAATCAGGGTCATAAAATCTCTGCAACAATGAGACGACTGTCGATTTCCCACTTCCACTTTCTCCAACCAAAGCAACAGTCTGAATAACATAATTCATATTTGTAAGTCCCAGAAACTTGAATTAGACTACGAGGACCAAATCTTATGCATTGTTTGAAATGAGTAAAAGAACAAAACTTTACCAAGTTACCTTGCCATGATGAATGGTCAAGCAAAGATCCTGGAAGATTGGTACATCAGGTCTAGTTGGATACTTGAAACTGACATGGCGAAGTTCAATTTCTCCCTTCACATTTTCTATAGTTGTTCCAGATTCATCACTAGAGTCTATTTTCGATTTCCGGTCAAGAATGGCAAATATGGAAGCAGCAGAGCTCTTTACTTTACCAAGATTAGGGGCTAGGGAACCTGAATGAGAAACTCCAACAGCTGTCATCGCGAGAGCAAAGAAAACCTGTAAACCAGGGAAATGTTAACAATGGACTGAATGGACTAATGAAGATTTAATTCTCAAGTAAAACGTATTTAGCAGAGTTCGGATCCTCTGCTAATGTTTTCTAATCTATTTACTCACTTGAAGACTTGTAACGCAAGGCATAAAAACTTACCCGGAAAACATCAGAGAATGTTGTCTTGCCTGCTGCAACAAGTCGGGCTCCAGCATAAAAACTGCAGGCATACACAGAAAAAAGAAAAAAGAACGAGAGCCCAAAACCTATCCCGCTGATTAACCCTCGTCTTATCCCTGTCTTAATAGGGCCTTCACATTTCTTCTGGTACAATTCAATCACCTTCTCTTCAGCACAAAAGGAAGCAATTGTTCGAATACTCCCCACTGCATCATTGGCTACTTGACTTGCGTCCTCGTACATTTTCTGCAACAATTTTAAATTTTCAGCATTGACAAAAAGGATTGGTCTTATATATATTATGTATGTCGTATTGGATGGTGTTTTGACTGCACCAGCTACAAGTTCTATACTATAAACTTTATTTGTAAAGTTTGGACTTTGGAGAAATACCTTTGCATCTGCACTGAATCCTTTCAAGAACTTGACTTGAACATAACCAGTTAATCCTAATAGAGGCAGCAAAACCAGGATTATAAGAGCAAGTTGCCAATTTGCCACAAAAGCAATACACAAACCAGCAATTGCAGTTGCTGAATTCTCAACCAGCAACCCTAGAGCATCTCCAACCAGCCCACGCAGAGAAGCTGCATCTGCGGAAAGCCTCGCACCAATTGCACCACTTGAGTGCTCAGGATCGTCAAACCAACTTACTTCCATGTAAACCACCTTCTCATAGCACATTGATCGAACTCGTTTTATTAACTTACAGCCTGCCACAGCAAAAAAGTATTGTTTTGCTGGGATTGCTATGAAAGTTACCACTCCAAGAACAATGAAGATTAATGCCCAAAACTTCGAATCCTTACGGAGTTGAGGAGGTGGCTCGTAGAAGGTCTTGATTACACTGGATATCAATATCGCAAAAATAGGTAAGACTACCCCATTGACTGCTGCAGCAATAGTACCTAGTAATAATACTGGGATCTCTGGCCTGTTCAGGTAAGCCAGGCGGCGAAGTGAGACTTCTGCAGGCACTCTTGATGATGCTGAACCAGGAATATCACGTCCTGCAGATGCTGTTTCAAGAGCATCGACTGCAATGGGCACACCGTATGAGATTGAGAAGGAATGATGGTTACTATTTCCTCTTCCAGACGATCCCCGGCTTATGGATCGTAAGTTTGAAAATCTTTTACTTGAATGTCTTCGAGAATCCATGCTGCTAAGCCTTTCATGATCATTTACAGCAGTCTGTTCTGACACGCTGCTCATTTCTTGCAACCTTATAAGCTGGCTATATGCTCCTTCAGGGTCCTTAATTAGCTCAGAATGTGGACCTGCTCAGTTGACAACGTTCAGAATGTGCAATACCCATGGACTATGAATAAGATGAATTGTAACATTATGTTGAACTATAGACAATACGATTTGTCCTTCAAATAGTACAACAGGACAACATAAACAAATGCATTACCTTTTTCAACAATTGTTCCTCGATGTATAACAGCAATGGTGTCAGCATTCCTTACGGTGCTCAAGCGGTGGGCTACGACAACAGTAGTCCGGTTGATCATAATTCTGTCCAGTGCCTCCTGCACAATTCTCTCAGATTCTGCATCAAGAGCACTTGTGGCTTCATCTAAAAGTAAAATCCTTGGGTCTTTGAGAATTGCTCTAGCTATTGCAACTCTCTGCTTTTGGCCCCCAGATAGCTGAGTTCCATGCTCTCCAACCATTGTGTCTAGTCCCTAAATGCATAAATCACAAAACCACAAATGAAAAAAGGAATTGAATGAGTTGATCGAAATAATCCGAGTTTTTAGAAAATTCATGTGACAAAATGATAAGATCACTGGATGTCTCAATAAGCTTCCATGGTCGTGGAAATTAAGAATTCACACAAAAAGTTCAGATAACAAAATACCAGAACTTCGATGAGAGTTTAAATGAATTTAACCTGCGGCAGTTTGTCTATGAATTTAGCAGCATTGGCAAGCTCAACCGCAGCCCTTATTTCTTCAGTGGTTGCACCATCCTTCCCGTAGGCAATATTATCTTTAATGCTACAAGTAAATAAAACGGGTTCCTGGCTGACAAGGCCTATTTTCTGTCTGATCCATTTCAGCTGGAACTCTTTGAGATTAATACCATCAATAAGAACTTCGCCAGCTAGGGGGTCATAAAATCTCTCAATCAAACTGATTACAGTTGATTTACCACTTCCACTCTCTCCAACCAAAGCAGCAGTTGCACCACTAGGTATTGAGAGAGAAAATGCATCGAATATTTGTTCATCCGGTCTTGCAGGATAACTAAAATAAACATCTCTCAGTTCTATGTCTCCACGGATATCATGTAATCGTTGCCCATTAGTGTCAGAAGCATCAATCTCTGGCTTTCTGTCAATTGTCTCAAACATCTTATAAGCTGCAGCCTGTCCAGCAGCAACTGCACTCAAGCATGGAGATGCCTGCCCTAGGGACCTGAAAACTTATCATAGAAAGCAGAAAGTTATATCTTGATCTTCTGAATAATCACATATCAAATTTTGGACTGAAGGGGGGAGGGGGAGTAGTCAGTAGATCACGCAAAAATGCAAACATGTTAACTAGTACAATAGTACTAGGATCAACAAATTTGTTCATTAAATTTTACTGAAATGGAACTTACATGGAGCCAGTCAACACAGCGAAAACTACATTAATGACTTCCCCTCCTGTATATCCTTTTTCAAGTATCATCTTTCCTCCAAACCATATAGCCAGAGCATAACTACACATCATAATCAGCATAACCGAACCCATTCCGAACCCAGATGCCAAACCCTCTTGCACACCAGAGTTGTAAGCTTTAATTAAGGAGTTGTTGTAATTAGCTATAGCTTGCTTTTCTCCTGTAAACGATGCAACCTGAATTGGGAACACCAATCAGTTTTAGTTCTACACTAAGAAAATAGAAATAATAAATTTTTGTTTTAAAGATCTTAAAGACAAGTAGGCCTACTGTTCTGATTGAACCAATTGTCTGCTCTACCACAGTTGCTGCCACGGAATAAGCAGTTTGTCCACTGGATGCCGTCTTTGATATAAGGATGCCCATGGCGGCTCCAGAGAGGACAAGAAGGGGGAGAGAAGATAGCATGACAAGGGTGAGAAGCCATCCCTTAACAAATGCTATAACAAAGCCTCCTACGAATGTTGCAATTAACTGGATAAAAGTTCCTACCTGCAATAAGAAAATGAAAGAATGAGAGGTTACTGGAGAAAATAGCAACAGCTGAAGGCTTTTGTGTGTGGCATGTAAATACCTTCTCGCCCATGGCCTCTTGAATGAGCACAGTATCACCTGACATCCTCCCAACAATTTCCCCAGTGTTAATTTCTTTATCAAAAAAGCCAACATCTTGCCTCAATATTGTTTTCAAGTATAAACTTCTTATTCGAGAAGCCTGTCTCTCTCCAGTGACCATCCAGCAAGACATCTCTGGCATATAGAAAAAGCTACTAATCTCAGTTCCCAAAAAGCCAAATTATTTGTTTGGTGCACCTGCAGGCAGTTCAGTGTACTTACGTAGAAATGCAGCTGCAGCAGCTCCCACCGCCAAGTAGACAAACTTTAGAGACACCTGAGAATATTGAATTGGTAAAATTATATGTGATTAAGCCTTGTTCATTACAATTTCTACTAAGTTAGACGAACCAGAGAACAAAAATAGATCTTAAAACAGAAGTAAGCTCACAGTTCTGATAGAACCGGATACAGCAATGTATTGAGTAGAATTTTGTTCTTTACTATTGCTGCTGTTGCCTAGATAACTATCTACCAGTTTATAGTCACAGAATATTTACCTTGGAAACTGCATCAACCACGTCTTTATTATTCCCACTTCCTCCAAAGGAGTTGATCACATCTCCAAAGATTATGGTCATTAGAGGCATACAGACCCCATTTCCAATAGCGCTGATTGTACCAATAGACATTAACAGGTAATCCAAGGAATCAGCAAAGGAGAAAAGCTTGTAATATGGTACTGTTTTGGTGCCATCCTCCTTGCTCTTGCTTGTATCTTGGGGGTTGTTTTGAGAGTCCTCCACTACTGCTGAGTGGCCGTTCGATGCTGCCGTTCCCTGCTCCTTCATTACATTTCCATCCGCAGGATTTTCCTCAGCCATGTTATTCACAGCAATAGTAAAGCTGCTATATTTTACGACAAGCACCTCAGAGAATTAAGTTGCTACTATATCTGACAGAGAACTTGATCAGAGCTGCAAGACAAAACATTTATGGTTTGGATCAGGAACTATTTTTTTTTGGGTGGGTGGGGGGTGGGGGGGGGGAGACTAAACTGGATGAAAATAGAAAATAAGGGTGAACACAGACAGGAAAAGGAAACAACGCAAGAAAAGAACAAGCAATAACAAAAATACTACACTCAAACCAAACATTAAGAAGCCTCACACAGCAGGCAGTGAGAATGCTGAGAACAAAACTTCTCAAATACAATTTGAAACTAACTAAAACGAAACTAGGAATCAAACGAAGGAGAAAAGAGAAAGAAACCGTGTGGGCAGCTAATGCATGCTCTAAAGGTGAGAAATTTAAATAGAAGAGACATAACCACAACTGAGATACAACTTCAAAAAGTGTTGCAGGAAACATTAATATCACCAAAAGATGAAGTTACTCACTGAGGAGGAAACAAGTTTACAAACTTTCAGGAAATGGGTTGATGAAATTGTTGTACTTCCCCCCGAAAGCATTGCTTTATGAGGCAGCACATCAGCCTACAGCCTACCATCTAGAAAGATAGTGTAGATACAAGACTAGTCAAACGTTCAAACTATCCATACTTTTAAAACTAAATTGAAAGATGTAAAATTCTGCTCCTCTTCTTGGTGGCTTTGGTTAGGCAGGAAATCAAATGGGTTGCTTTGACATTAAGTTAAAGTTGAATTTGCAAAGGACCCACTAGTGTTAGTGGTTTGGAGTATTTACTCTTTCAAGCAAGGTCTTGAGTTCGAGTCCTAATATCCTTGTAGTATGTGTGAGTTTAGTATACTATCGCCCCTCTCAATAAGAAAGGTGCTCAAAAAGTTAAAGTTGAATTTGTCAGCTCAGATACTATGCTCTGCTGCTTGCAATGTGAATCGGCCGTCTTTCTTTTGCAATTAAAGTTAAATATACCTTACCTTCTTTTTTTTTTGCAAAGTTAGGAAGGTGACGGGGTTTTCTTACACACACTGCCAATTGTATCATGAGAGTTCAAACTTGAAACCACTAATATGCAAGTCAAGGCAATTTTTCACTGAACTAGACCCCTTCATCACCTACCCTACCATCATATTGCTTTGAATTTATAAAAATAATAAATAAATAAATAAAAGATCCTGCAAAAACTTGAGACCAGTGGAAAGAAATCATTTTGGAGACGTAACAAGACATGTGACACATTGACTAGCATATTCTATATATCAATCTCTAGTTGTTTGTCCTTCCTCTGTAATTATTTAACTTGTATGATATGTAAGCAGATCACAACGTTAGGTAGAAGGTACCAATCGATTATGCTTTGCCCTTTAGATTAATCAGGGTCTACAGTCTATCTACATAACAGAATGAGTAAAATATGAAGCTGGGATTGGAATTATGTTCATAATTTGGACAATTAATTAAGTTGTATTTTGTCAAGGGGATATATGATTAGAATACATCTAAATGAAAACAAGGAATGGTAGCAAAACAAACTACTATGGCATGGGATGGAAGTGTTTGTGTATTATCGCTGACGAAAAATGCTCAAACTAAATACGTAGATAACTCAGCTGTGATATTATATTAGAATGCGAACATCAAACTCAAAATTATTAAACTATGAATCCAAGATTTCCATTTCCGAAGTAGAATAATTAATCTTAACATGAGCGTGAAGTGAGCATATGTGGTTTGATTCCTTCCCATTTTTCTTTTTGTCTTTTAAAAAAGGGAGTTTCACTAAAACACCCAAAATGGGGGCTGAAATTATAAAAAAAACCCAACACTCAAAACACTTTATAAACACACCCAAAACCCATCATTACACACACTCAAAACCCATTTATAAACACACCCAAAAAAATATACAATTGTTGATTTTGGGTGTGTTTCTATGTTTAAATAGTGCTTGGGTTTTTTTATAAATGCATGTCTAGGATTGGGTTTATTTATAAATTTGTATTTAAAAAAAAGTAAAACTAAGAGTGATGCGCAAGTTTGTGCAATAGAAAGAAGAATTCGAGCACTGCAATTTGGGTGATCCAATATGACTTTTGGAGGTTGACTATATTTTTATTATATTATATGAAACTTGGAGTGTTGGGCATGCATATCAATATGCTAAAATATGAAAATTATGACAGAATATTTGTTTGTGGGAATTTTTTGTGTATTCTTCTCCTTGTAAGATGTCATATTTATAATACAACGAAACATAAATGGGCAAGTAAATAATAAATTCCTAAATCTATTTACAGTAGGAAATTAGGAATTAAAGTAAATCAATTACAATTATAATATGAATTCTTGGTGTGTGAGGAAAGTATGTCAATATCCACAAGTCACGCCAACACTCCCCCTCACGTTGGTGCATAGATGTCGCCAATGCCCAACTGATCCAGTGAATTGTGGAATGCTTTATTGGAAATCGCCTTTGTCAAAATATCCACCAATTGATCCTCGGATTTCACAAAAGGAAACTGAAACATTTTAGCCTCAAGCTTCTGTTTGATGAAGTGTCGATCCACCTCAACATGTTTAGTACAATCATGCTGAACTGGATTCTGTGCAATAGCTATAGCAGCCTTGTTGTCACAAAAGAGATTCATTGTGGATGTAGGTTTATACCCAAGTTCAGTAAGCAACTTTCTTAACCAAAGAAGTTCACAACTCCCTTTAGTCATGCCTCTGAACTCGGCTTCTGCACTGGATAAAGCTACTACATTCTATTTCTTGCTCCTCCATATCACCAAATTACCTCCCACGAATGTGAAGTAACCCAATGTGGATTTTCTATCTGTTACATTACATGCCCAATCTACATCTGAATAACCATCAATATTTAGATGACCATGCTTTGAGAACATAAGTCCTTTTTCCATGTGCTACTTCAAATATCTAAGTATCCGAAGAACTACATTCATGTGGTCTTCACTTGGAGAGTGCATAAATTGACTGACAACGCTCACCGCATAAGCAATGTCTAGTCGAGTATGTGACAAATAGATCAATTTTCCCACTAACCTTTGGTATCTTTCTTTGTTAGTTGGAACTTGATCTAAATATTCTCCAAGATGATGATTCTGAACAATAGGAGTGTCCGCAGGTTTACAATCTAACATTCCTATGTCTGTCAACAAGTCCAAGACATATTTCTTTTGAGAGAGAAATATGCCTTGCTGCGATCGAGCCACCTCAATTCCCAAGAAATACTTGAGTCCACCAAGATCCTTCATCTCAAACTTAGTAGCCAAATAGTCTTGTAGCTGTGATATTTCCTGTTTATCATTCCCAGTAATAATTATATCATCAACATAGATTATTAATGATGTTATCTTCCCTTTCCGATGTTTCAAGAACAGAGTATGATCTAAGTTGCACTGTTTGAAACCATTGTTCTTCATTGCCATGGTGAACCGTCCAAACCATGCACGTGGTGACTGTTTCAATCTATACAATATTTTTCGTAACCTGCAAACTGTTCCAGTCTGAGTAGTATTATATCCAGGAGGAATGTCCATGTACACCTCCTCCATGAGTTCGCCATGTAGAAAATCATTCTTTACATCAAACTGGTGTAGTGGCCAATCCAAATTAGCTATAAGGGACAATAAGACTCTAACAGTGTTTAACTTTGCAACTGGAGCAAAGTTTTCTTCATAGTCTATACCATTGGTCTGTGTGTACCCTTTTGCCACAAGTCTTGCCTTGTATTGCTTGATAGATCCATCTGCATTGTGTTTTATAGTAAACACCCATCTACATCCGATAGTCTTTTTTCCTTGTGGTATAGTCTCCAATGTCCAAGTCTGATTTTTCTCAAGAGCTTTCATCTTATCTTTTATAGCTTTGACCCACTTAGGATATTTCAATGCTTCAGAGACCTTAGTTGGAATATGGATAGCAGACAACTGGTGCACAAAAGCCTCGAGTGGTTCAGACAACTTCTCAGTGGATACATGATTTGCAATTAGATACTTGGATGTCTTGCCAATATCAAGTGAATAATGGTTTGGTAGCTTCCCACGATTCTGCCTAAAAGGTAATAGATATCCAATAGTTTTATCCTCTAAATACACAAGTCTAGTAGAAGTAGTTACCTCAAGGATATTCTCAGGAAATTGGTCTGTTGGTACTGTTGAGTTAGATGGGGGTCTTCATCTTGTTGTTCTATATTGTTTGTAGGTGTGAGACTCGTATCAGAAATATCTTCGCATGGATCAGGTGGGTCAGGCAATTGATCGCTATGAATGGGCGATTGATCGCTTTTCGGCAGAGAGTAATCTCGTGCTCCAGACTCGGGATAATCAATCATTTCTGTACAGAGGAAAATTTCTTCGTTTTCCAAGTTGCTCCAATTCTGCTCTTCACTTCGTATCTCCCCCTGAAGCATAAAATTGGATGATATGTCATGGAAGAACAACTCAGATTCTAGAAATGTCACATCTAAAGTGACATAGGTACATCGGGTAGGAGGGTGATAACATCGGTAGCCTTTCTGATTAGTGGCATAACCCACAAAAACACAACGAAGAGCATAGGGATCAAGTTTGCTATGTTGATTTTTGTGGAGATGAACGAAAGCCACACATCCAAAGATTCCAGGTGTGAGTGCCAAAATATAGGGCAGAGGTCTGTGTTGCGCAAGCACCTGTAAAGGAGTTTTAAAGGTTAATACACCAGAAAGCATGCAGTTGATCAGGTGAGTTGCGGTGACAATAACATTATCTCAGTGATGGCAAGGAACATGAGCGCCAATCAGAAGTGCTCAGGCAGTTTCAAGAAGATGTCAATTCTTTCTTTTAGCAACATCATTTTGTTGTGGTGTCTGCAGACAAGTCGTCTCATGGATAATTCCATGTTGTTGGAAGTAAGTCTGAAAGTCATGATTGAAAAATTCTCCATCATTGTCTGAGCAAATAATCTGGATTTGAGCATTAAACTGAGTTTTCATCTGTTTGTAGAATGACTGAAAATGGGAAAACACTTCATTTTTATTCTTAGCAAATAAAGTCATGTCATCTGTGTACAATCATCTATGAATGTGACAAACCATCGAACACCAGAAGGAGCAATGATAGGGGAAGGTCCCCAGACATCAGAGTGAATTAACGTAAATAGAGTAGTACACTTGTTCGTACTCAACGGGTAGAGCACACGGTGACTCTTGACCAAAATACAAGTATCACATATGAAGTCAAAGTCCATGAATCCTGAGAATAAATCTTGTATAAGATGCTTCATATAACTAAAAGACGGATGTCCCAAACAACGGTGCCACACCCAGATTTGCTTTTGTTTGTTATCAAAGGGATGCGTCACACTGTTAGCCACACCGGGACTGAAGTCATCGACATAATATAGCCCCCCTTTTTTAGTACCACAACCAAGAATCTCCTTAGTGTGAATATCCTGAATCAAACAAAAACTCGGGTAAATGAGTACACAACAATTCAATTGTTCAGTAAGCTAACTAATTAACAACAATTTAGTGGATAAAGATGGAACAAGTAAAGTATTAGACAGTGAGAGAGAAGATAAGAGTGCAACAATGCCAGCCCCTGTCACACGATACGTAACTCCATTGGCATTTGCAATACAAGTTCGTCGACGTTGTGTAGTATTCATAAAATCATCAGGATCAAACGTCATATGATCAGTTGCACCATAATCAATTATCCAGCTCCTTGAATCAATCTTATCGGAAGTACGGAATCCATAACTAGTACCATTACTGGTCGTATTGTGTTGTCTTTGATCTTTAAGAATAGCTCACCAATCGGAGTAGCCATGCAATTTAAAACAAGTCTCATGAGTGTGTCTTGAATCACCAAAATATGAGCAATCTGGTCCATGTGTCAAGGTCGTTAGGCGAGAAGTCAAAATATGTGCAGCGGAGAGGCATAAGATACAGGTTGAGTAGGAATTCGGATCAGGATCTGATCCTGAGTCAAGGCCGGAGTCGAAGTCGGAGTTGAAGTCGGGATCGTGGTCTAAATCAGAGACAAATTCGGGGTCGGGTTCATCATCAGAGTGGGGGTCAGGGTCGTCGTCAGAGTCGAGGTCGTCATCGTCGTCATAGTCAGGGTCATCAAAATAGGATCCTGATTTCGAATCGAGTTCGGGGTCATCAAAATAGGATCCTGATTTCGAATCGAGTTCGGGGTCATCAAAATAGGATCCTGATTCAGGATCATATTCGGGGCTAAAGTCTGCATCTGTAGGAGCTGAGTCATATGGGCACTCAACTCGGCTATGGTTGGTTGAGAATGAGAGAAGGAGTCGGTGGTGCTACATCCATGAGGGTTGAAAAAATCATCAACCCTCATAGCGGTGACAAAGGTTTGAAATTAGAGTCAGCAATTCCAAGATCGCCGCTCTGATACCATGCTAAAATATAAAAATTATGATAGAATATTTGTTTGTGGGAATTTTGTGTATTCTTCTCCTTGTAAGAGGTCATATTTATAATACAACGAAACCTGAAGTGGCAAGTAAATAATAAATTCCTAAATCTATTTACAGTAAGAAATCATGAATTAAAATAAATCAATTACAATTATAATAGAAATTCTTAGTGTATAAAGAAAGTAAGTCAATATCCACAAGTCACTCTAACAAATACATGCACGTGTGTTTAATAAAGGGATGGCATAAATTAGACATGAGACATGACAAGTCAATCCTCTCGATTGCCATTCTTTTTGTGTTTTTGTTGTGTTAATCTTTGAACTTCTTGGAAGTTTGTTGGGATATTGGTCTAATTTTTTTAATTTACATTTTTTTTTTCACTTATCATTTTCTGGGAAGATGAGATGAGCTTGTACTTGGTAGAAAGTAGAAACAGAGAAAATGAATGACAAGGTGATTATAATATTGTTAAGGATGCTTCTGACTAATAATAGATTAATGGGTAATTAGTCTAATATGCTTATGACGAACAGTCACTGCCTGACTGGTTCAGTTTGCAAAGGTGGCACTTTGCTCCCTCATGTTTGCTGGGAATCTCTAGATGGTCAAGGGGTACGGAAAATTGCTTTTCACAATAAAATATGCAATTGCCATTGACTTATTATGGATAGAATTCTAGATGGTCAAAGGCTAAATAATCCTTGTGTTTTTTTATTCTTTTCTCCCAAGGAACAAATGGACTTATCTTGAAATCCCCAAGAAACAGAAATGATCTTTTGTAGACATCCATGTTGACCAAAGGATGTTTATGGATAGAATTATTAATAACTTAATTTTGATGGATTTGTAAACATGACTGTGTCCTAAAACTGCAGCCTTTTGTGATTACTGACTCTAATGATAATCAAACAACAATTAATCGCAAAAGTTTGAGTTTTCAAGGATGGTTGGTCTTTGTTGAAGAAGATTCAAATTGAAGCAATTCCAAGTTGGTAAGCGCAGGATGAGTTGAATTTAATTATAAGATATTCAATTAAGTTTTTTATTTACTTTTTATACAAATGATATTAGAGAAGAGAAATCGAACTTATGACCTCCGATGCCACTTAAGCTACCAGCACTTGCATATTTGATGAAGGTTGAGTTTAAGTATATGTGATGGGCCACAAGTGAATTGAGCAAGATATGTGATGGGCCAAATAAGTAGAAAAGGAAGATATGTGATGGGACTAATATTCATTGGCACAAAAGGCTTCATTTATGGTTACATAACCTGAGCATGGGTATTCATTGGCCATTGATTTACTTCCGGTCCATTAGAAAATGGGTAATTTGATAAAATTACAAGAGTGTAGTTATTTCCACCTACTATTTTATTTTCTTCACTCACCTTATGTTTTCACATTCTACTCAATTTTTACCCACAATCATTCCTAAAATGCCCCCAATATTTTGATCAAATTGACACTAGTCTCATAGTCCGATCCATTTAAAAATGGGCAATTTGATGAAATCATAAGAGTGCTCCTATTTCCATGTGATGTATAACTAAACTATTGCACCTCTTAATTTTCTCATTAATATGTAGGGATGGCAACATGCCAGTTCAGAGACTGGTATCACAATACCATCTCCACACCCGTCCCTGCCCTAATCCCAATAAGAAATTTCGGGGAATTCCCGTCACCATCCCTATCGGGGGGTTGTCTCCCAAACCCGCCCCGAATCCCCATTTTTTATTTATAAAAATATACTACACTCAATTTTGACCAAAAAAATAAACTCAATTATATTCAATTAAACCATAAAAATTCAACTTAACTACTTAAAATCATCTAAACAATTTGACAAACTATCATATATTCCACAGTAAAAACTAAATATTTTGTCGCAAAATTCTTATTTTACCTCTAAAATTAACAAACAACAAAAACACATTAAAAACAAACTACGAAAATAAAAAAAAAAAAAAAAAAAAAAAAAGCACTATAACACCAGCACCGTAGCTTCATCAGACAACATGGAATGGGAGGTTCTAATAACAAATCAGGGAGAACACATAAACAAACAATTTCCATATGTTTCTTGGTCAACCAAGAGAATCATGAATTGTTTCCTATTGGTTTATTGATATATATATTATATATTCTTTAATTAAAAAAATTTATATCACTAATCGAGCCAGGTTCGGGGATGGGGATAATGATACCATCCTAGCCCATCTCCAACTGAGAATTTTTAAAATTCGGGGATCTCCTTACCCACACTTGATTTTCCCCGAAATCTTCCCCCATTATGGTCATAGTTATTATAGAATTTTATAAAAGCTCACTTATTTTTTTATACAAACGAAATTAAGGATGGAGAAATCGAATATGAAACCTCAGATACAAGAATAGCGAAAGCTCATTCATTTTAGATATATGGCAACATGACATAAATAATTTTTTGAAAACGTAGACATGTTTGCATAAATTTAGTAAGGTTAAGAAAGTTATCGTTAAATCTAAGAAAATAAAGCTGACCCGAGATCAATTTGTCCCCAAAAAAATTGGGAAAATGTACCAAATGTCCAAAGGCCTTTTTAGATCGTTTACTGTCCAAAACAAAACCGAAAAGCGCTTGACCTTATCATCATCACCATCGTTGCAAAGACCGATAGACCAAACTCCAAAGAGAGCAGCAGTCACAGCAGCTGAGCGACAAACCAATCAATCTCATCCACGAAAACAGAAAAGCAAACCTTCACTTTCAGTAGTGCCTTTCCTACCTTTGAATGAGACTGAACCAAAAACTCTCCTCAGATATTTTGAGACCCCACTCTTTTTCTTCTACTTCTGCTTCTTCTCTCGCGCTCTGCAAACACCCAACATTCAGCTTCAAAGAGGGAGGAGAGAGAGAGAGAGATAGAGATGTATACAACTGAGGCATTGGGTAATTTCTCAGTGTTTAGAGCGACTTCCGTTTCAATGGCGGCCACCAACTATCTCAGAAGTCCAGTTCGAATCCGACCCATGTCCCGTAGCATTCTTAGTAGCAAGAATTTACTCTGGAATCATGTAATGAAGTGCCAGTGCAGCAGCAGGACCAGCAGTAGCAGTAGCGGCGTTGATGAGAAGTCAGTGTTTTCACTCACCTCGTCAAGCAAGTACGAAGTTGATTATTTGGGAGAGAAAACCAAAGGGGATTTGAATGTCAAGGTGGAGCATCTTGAGGCCTTTGGTAACTTTCTTTCCTCTCCAATGCTCTATTTCGTTCTTTCAGTTTTGAAACTACAACCATATATATATATGTGTGTGTGTGTAAAGTTTTGTTCTTTTCAATGAACCAATGTAGGAATTGATAGTCAAGCAACTTTAAAAGGTCCAATTGAGGAAGTAGCCAGGGTTGAGGCTGAAGAAGCTGAAGACTTGCTCAGAGACTTGGGTATCCCGGTGCTGTTTTTTAATTCCTTTTCCTGCAAACATTTGGTCCTATATATGCATTACCTTATCTCCTTGCTTTCTTATCTTTTTCTTTAATATATGGTTCTCTTGAATCTTGAACCAATGGATATCCCTCTTATCATTTGCTTATAGTACTACCATGTTCAATATTTATATGCAGACTCCTTTTTCGTCAAGACAATCAGCTCGTGGCATTTTTTGTAGCCGCACATTGAATCTTCGATCAATCAGTGCCATTGGATATGATATGGACTACACCTTGATGCATTATAATGTGATTGTAAGTGTCATCAGCTTAAAATATGTTCTTATTCTCAGCATTAGTTGGCGCGTCAGCTTTGATGCAACATCAAGATCATATAGTTTTGCATGTGCAAGTGACTAGTGTTGCAACCTCAACCATTACTATTCTGGCTATTGTGTGACATGGATTTGTATTTTGCAGGCTTGGGAAGGGAGAGCTTATGATTACTGTATGGAGAATTTGAAGAAAGTGGGTTTCCCTGTTGATGGTCTTGCGTTTGACCCTGACTTGGTAGCATCTATAAACAAGTTAAAAGGTTTTTGAGTATTTACATTTAAGCAAGTCATAAGATCTAATTTTCGTTTTTCCTTCCTACCTTTGTTCCATCCTTTCCCATAGGTTATTAGAGGCCTTGTCATAGACAAAGAGAAAGGCAACTTAGTGAAGGCTGATCGATTTGGTTATGTAAAGAGGGCTATGCATGGCACGAAGATGCTATCTAATCGAGCTGTAAGGTACACTATGAAGCTTTTATTTTGATTAGTGTCATAGTGCAAATGCAAAGCAGGCATTCATTGTGCTGTTAAAACATTAGCAATAAGACTTCCTATGGAAGTTCCTATTATCAGATTTATTACTCTGGTCTTCCCTTGTATTATAACTTTGTGTATGTGGCGCTTAGGTTCTTCCAACATTTTGCACTTTAGCATATCATTTTTGGGAAAAGATGGAATCATATATTCTATAGTGTGGCTTAACTTTTTACTCATTGAAGTGAGATGTACGGGAGGGAACTGGTGGACCTCCGGAAGGAAGGTCGATGGGAATTCCTTAATACACTGTTCTCCGTCTCAGAAGCTGTCGCTTATATGCAGGTACTGTTTTGTCTTAGCTAGAGCACTGTTTTAACTTCTGACTCATTTTATTGCTATTATTTTTATGGATTTAGTTTATTCGTATGCAGACATTGACTCATGATTCTTTTCAGATGGTTGACAGATTGGATGATGGAACCATAGCAGCACAACTTGGTCCACTTGATTATAAAGGACTCTATAAGGCAATATGTTGTGCCTCAATTTTATAGAGCCTGGTATTGGTTTTTTCTTGCTCCTTTTTAACTATTGACATGATTTCAGGCTGTTGGAAGAGCCCTCTTCAGGGCACATGTAGAGGGTCAACTAAAGGTTAATATATTTATGATTTGTGTATTAGATATGTAAGAATTGGTTCATGAGCATGAACTGATTCTGGTATATATGCAGAGTGAGATAATGTCTAAGCCTGAACTATTTGTGACACCTGATCCAGAATTACCCCTAGCACTTTTGGATCAAAAGGAGGTACGTCTTATAGAAATTTATCTTTCAGTAGCGTGTGACATCATTTAACTCCTTATTTACTTTGACCTATTCGTGCATTAGGCTGGTAAAAAGCTTCTGCTCATTACCAACTCAGATTATCATTACACAGACAAAATGATGCAGCATTCCTTCAACAGATTTCTTCCCAATGATATGGGTTGGCGGGATTTATTTGACATTGTAAGTAAATGTCGTTTGTATACTTATAACTTCATGCCATATTGAATAGTAATTATTTTATAGGACCTCTGCTATAGAAGTCTCAGGATCATTCTTTCCTGAATGATGCTTAAACTAGCAGCATAATTTTATCACAGAGCAGTGTTTTTTTGGTGTGTGTGTGTGTTTAACAATCAAAGATTGCCTTGAAACTTAATGATCATTAGAATTGTGATCGCATTAACAGCAGTGAGTCATGGTTTTTTCGGTCCATTACGCTCCTTTTCAGGTAATAGTCTCCGCAAGGAAGCCAGAGTTCTTCCAAATGTCACACCCTATGTATGAGGTGGTGACAGGAGAGGGGCTCATGCGTCCATGCTTCAAGGCTAAAACAGGTGATGAAGACTAATGTTCAGTACTTGTGCTTGTTTAGCCCTGAAATTCTTTTATTTTTAAGGCAAAATACAGTGAAGTTGTTAATTTCATGTGCTCAGTGGTTGCACTTGCTTTGAATGTCACTTGGTTGCACATTAGCTAAATAATCATGTTTGATAAATGATTGTTATTGTGACATTAATTAACTAAATAACTAAGTTGTTAAGTTGGTCAAATCTCTGCTGTTTTTGTTCTCATTCAACATCATTTTTATATCTCAATATATTAAATTCCTCTGGGCTTTGTATGGATCATATTATTTAATAATTCTTTACTTTGTTGGCATTGGTTTTATTTAACAATCTCATGCTCATTCAAATTCTTCTTCTTGCAGGGGGATTGTATTCTGGGGGAAGTGCTCAGATGGTTGAGAATTCTCTAAATATTCATGGAGATGAAATACTGTATGTTGGTGATCATATCTACACTGATGTAAGTCAATCCAAAGTTCATCTGCGATGGCGGACAGCATTGATTTGTCGAGAATTGGAAGAAGAGGTTTGTGTAGTTGATGTTCTCTTTACATGCAAGAGCACAGAAGAGAAAGTGCAATTATCATGTTTCTGAAAGTTGAGATCTCACTATCATTGAAGAATTGAAAATTTTGGCATGATTAACAATATACTGACTAGAAAAAACACTTTGAGACAACAAATGGAACCCAAAGAAGCTGCTTGCCAGTTTCCTTATATAAATATTCTATTGTTCCACAGACCAAACACCTATGGACTATAATTTTTAATTTGGTATCCTATTAATTGAGAGATTTAACATCCTTGAACTGTTAAATGCTGATTAGGTGTCCGTTTGTTTCGTGAAATTTTGAGGCTGCAGTTTAGTGCTTTGATCCATAGCCGGGGTCATAGAGCATCACTGGTAGAGCTTATAAATCAAAAGGAGGTTGTAGGGGATCTTTTCAACCAACTTCGGCTCGCCTCGCAAAGGCGAACTAAAGGACGCCCTGCTCAAGTAAGCTTTATCCATCACTGAATTCCTGTAATGTATAGTGATAATATCTCAATGTATTTTTCATATCTTCTCTTTTTTATGCTTGTATCTGTATCCTTGAGCATTAAACAATTACTGCTTCAATTAACAAATATTGTCTACTCACCGTTGCATGTATTTGAGTAAAATAAATAAAAGTCATGATGATCTGGTTATCATTTGAACATTTCTATACTAATAGATAGGTGCAACTCTTAAGCCTGGTGTTACCTCTGAACTGAATCCATGCTACATTTTCTTTTTCCCATTAAGCATCACCGCTCAGCAAACAGTATGAACTCCTAATCCAAGAGTGTGGACCAAGAGATGATAGAACTGGAAATATAAATTAAAAAATGGTTTATATAATGTAGTGCTTCTTAATTTTATCTGAACTTTTCTGCACTTTCAGACCCTTGCTGCAACAAACTTGGATGATCAAGAGCTCTCAGAAAGCATGCAAAAGCTACTTATAGTTATGCAAAGACTGGACCAGAAAATTGCTCCAATGCTAGAAGCAGATGGAGAGCTCTTCAACAAAAGGTAAGATGGGGTTGGGAAACATACGGAATTGATTATTTTTATTACTAGTGTATATCTGTGGAAAATGTTTCAGTCATAAATATACAGTTAACCTCGTGAACCTGCTGTGCATTAGGTGGGGATTTCTTTCCCGTGCAGGGTTCTGGGATAAAAGCCATCTGATGAGACAAATTGAGAAGTATGTTCTTTTTTTTCGACAGTTCATATTTCATTCATCACAGGACTCTGGTTCACGTCTGTGACAAATAAAAATTTATATTTTGAGTGTCCTTAACAATGATTCTCAATTATTTTTCATCTTACAGGTATGCCGATATATATACCTCTAGAGTGTCAAATTTCTTGCATTATACACCTTTCATGTATTTCCGCTCACAGGAACAGGTAACTACTAAACACCAAAGCTTAAATTGTTAAGGAATGCCAACATTGTCATCTTCATGCGCAACCCTGCACGTTAAAGGCTGACTGTGTAAATTACCAAATGAGTAGAGAATGAGGATTTGAGATTTCGAACTTAGGACCTCTTGTAACCAGAACTCTGATACTGTGAGGTAACAATGTGAAAAAGAGAACAAGACTACAATATTAATGAACATGAAAATAAGCAAGCAATACAAGACTATTTTACAACCCTCAACTTTTTGAAAGAGCACTTATATATATGCCTTATGCCTTTTACCACTGCAGACGCTTGCTCATGATTCGTACTCATACTACTGTTCGAGGTTTAATGGGTCTGCTGTGGATGACGAGGTCGACTTTATGTTGTAGAAGTGCATTTTTGGCTGTAAATATTGCTCAAGTTGACCATGTTGACCATGCTAATTATTGTAGTATCTTGACTCCATTGTTGTTCTGTATGAATGATCCAGGCACTTCACAATTTTCAAGGTTATGAACTAATAATGAATAATAATGTTTGATTACTAATTAGTAATCAGTGCGTATCCAATGATGAGTGTATTGTTTATGCCAGACAGATTAACAACGTGAGGTTATTTTCATCCATTACTGAACCCACGACATAGTATTTTACCCCTACGTTGATAGAATTCGAAGTGCCAATTATACTAGAATTCAAAATGTCAATTATAGGGAAACATGTATTCGCATGCGAGCTATGAGAGGCCAGTCAACTGACAATACTAGTCGGTAACCGGCCTCTCACGGTTAGGACGCACTTAGAATGTTTTGCATGCATAAAGGCATTTCTTTTCAAATCTCACAGTAAAAATACATCTAGAGACTATACATTAGGGGTGGGCATTGGAACCGAAGAACTAATCAATCGAACCAAAACAGATAGGAAGAAACCGAAAAAAATCATGTTGACAAAAAAGTCAAACCCAATTTAAAAAAACGAACCGAACCGGTTCTAATCGGTTCCCGTTTCAATTCTACACCCCAACAAACCAAATCAGGCCAAGCAAATTAAAATATATATATTTTTTTAATATTTATTTATATCCAATGCAATATTTTTAATACAAATTTATAAATAAACTCAATCCTAGACATGTATTTATAAAAAAACCCAAACACTATTTAAATATAGAAACACACCCAAAATCAACCCCAAAGTCAACAATTGTATATTTTTTGGGTGTGTTTATAAATGGGTTTTGAGTGTGTGTAATGATGAGTTTTGGGTGTGTTTATAAAGTGTTTTGGATGTTGGGTTTTTTTATAATTTCAGCTCCCATTTTGGGTGTTTTAGTGAAACTCCCTATTTTTAATCTTATAACTAATATTTATCCAAGCTCAATTTCAAAACATCTCTCTTTTCTAGACCCAATATTTCTTTTTGTATGAAATTGGATAATTTGTTAATTTTCAATCCAAAAAAATAAAATTTCAGTTGAAATTTGTATTAAAAAAATAATTTTAAAAAATAGTAATAATAATTTGGTTCAAAACCAAACCGAATTAGAACCAATTCAACTCAAACTGGATAGTTTTATAAATCTTTTTGTTAAAATTGGACCAAACCAAATTGGGTAAATAATACCGATTTTGATTCCAATTTGAAGCAAAAACCGAACCGTACCAACCCCCCTATACACAGAAACTGTGGTTTGGGAATTTCAAATTAGATACACAAATGGCAGAACTGCTAAATTAGATAAAGGTTAAATATATGGGAACTATCCTATAAGAAGCACTGTCGTTTCCAGACTTTGGACGACTCGTCGTTCATACCTTTGTTAAAGCAAAATCAAAATGGGTTTAAGAAGCAGCAGAAGAAGCTAAAAGAGCAAGCAATCTGGAAATGGAGATGAAGAAGCTGAGATGGGCAATGGACGGAAGTTTTTGGGACCTTGACATGTCGACCCCGAGGACCCTTGACGGGCTGGGGCGACCGGTTCCCGGAGACCCACTTCCTCTGGGTCTGACCCGAGGCGCCAGGCTCTCCAGGCCCAAGCAAATTGACTTCATGCAGCGTTTCATGCCTGCCCCTTTTGTCCCTTCCTACTCCGCCGCCAATGGCTTCAATCTTCAGCGAGTCCTCACCATACCCATTAGCGACAATTGGTACCCGCCACCAAAATCCACTTCAATTCGTTTTTGCTTTTTCATCTTCACCGTTTTTCTTTATGTGGGTTCAAGTTGAATCAGTAATTCTTGAATTGAAAAGCTCTGTAGGTTTGGGACGTTACTGGGCCAGTTCAATTTGCAGAGGTTCTTATCCTCTGTTAAGAAAAGTGGGAAGACAACACCACCAGACTCTGCATCTTCATGGATGCAAAGCATTGGAACCCACCTGCGTGATAAGTCCTTGTATGCTCTTTCTTTCTGTTCTGACTTCTTGTTGACACCTGACGACACATTGGTGTTTAGTGTGGAGGCTTATGGTGATGACAAGAAAGCTCGAAAGAAGGCACTTTTTCAGCATAAGGTGTGTTTGTGTTTACCCAAGTGTCAATTTTGTGCTTCTTCTGGCTGGGTTTACTGATAAAGCTTTGGTTGTTGTGTAAATTTCAGTTTCCTCATCACAATTTGACAGTGGAGGCAGTTTGGCCCGGGCTTTTTGTTGACAAGCCTGGTAATTATTGGGATGTGCCATTCTCAATGTCACTTGATCTGGCTTCGGTTGCTTCTGACTCCGGGGCCAGTTATCATATATGTGCCCATCATAATTCAGGTTCACCGGAGCGCCTTGACAGTGGTCAGAGCGATGGGGTTCCTGCTAGTCTGCTTCCTGGTTTGTCTGTCACAAGTGCTTTTTCTTTTAAGAAGAACATTGAGCTTTGGAGAAGTAATGCTCAGAAGTTGAGAATGGTGCAACCATATGATATATTCCTTTCAAATCCTCATGTTTCGGCTTCGGGGATTATTGGTAAGACACTGCCTTTTTTTATTGCTGAATTATACTGGTAGATGACAATACATAGGAGAGGGGCAAGAGGGTGAGGTTTACTATAAGAATTATTTAGACACCCTTTTGCTTATATGAAAGAGATGTTTTCTGGGTAAAGAAAAGAAGCCATCAGGCGGTGGCATTAATGATTTACAACGTTTGCCCAAAATTGGGATCAAGTAGCTCTGTGCCCTTTGTAGCATAAATTTTATGATGTTCATAACTTTTTTGTGTACTGTGTTTTAGCTTAGCCAACCCCTGATAGTTATGAATCAAGTGAGTTGAGTGGAGTAGTTGTTGTCTTAGCATCTTGGCCATTGTCTTATACATGTACAACTCTTACTAATTGATAATTCAAATTCGTTCATACACAGGTGCTGCTATGACTGCCTCGTTTGGTGATAGTTCGGTTAGGTCACAAATCGCAGATGATGATCCTGAGGGTTTTAGAGGCTTTAGTATTCGGGCTCCTGAAGTAAAATCTGCCTTTCTAGCAGATATATTTGCATCTGCATCATTTACAGCCCAGCATGGAAACTTCCAAAGGCTATTCCTAGATCTTACTCGCTTTCATGCCCGTTTGGATTTTCCTTCTGGTTCTAAATTTCTTTCAGGTGCTACACATCTAGCACAAGACTTTTTCAATTCTCAACAGCCAAATTTGGAAGCTATCCAGGACATTTGCCCCAATGCCACACTTTCTCTTCAGCAGCAGGTATCTATATTTCTTTTATATGAATTATATTTTCCATCTTGGAAAAAATATTTCCCAGAATTCAAGTGTGATTTCAGAATGAGAGAAACATTAAGGTATAAGTTAAACTTGTTCTTGTAATGGATATTCCTGTGTTGATCTTGGGCTGCACTTTTGTAGTAACTGGGTTTCAAAGCAGTCCAGGTTATGATCGTTTCTTATGTAGCTGTTGAATCTCAATGAAGTTGAAATGAATGTTGACTTTGAACTGCCTCTGCAATTTCTTGCAGATTGCTGGACCTTTCAGTTTCAGGGTCGATTCAGGAGTTGCAGTTGAACTAAAGAACCAAGACTGGAATATACGCGTGGACGAGCCCGTATTTGCCTTTGAATATGCACTGCAAGTCCTTGGTTCAGCCAAAGCCGTTGCTTGGTATTCGCCAAAGCACCAAGAATGCATGATAGAGCTTCGTTTTTACGAGACATAATACCATGTGCTCTTGATATTTGATAGGGTTATATTGTCGGGTCATTTTGAGGGAGATTCTCCCATTAATGCAAAAAAAAAAATTCATTCGCCATTTGTAAAGTGGTGTATTATTGGAGAATTTTATTTTTGATGAATGCCATTGTAGTTCTGGTAACTGAAACTCTCTTTGTGCTTCAACATTATACTACCTTCTGAAAATTGGATAGATATAAAAAAAGAAAAATAGTGATGATGCAATAAATACACAAGTAATTTTAACAGATCCAAAGGCAACAACTTTTATATTTTAACAGAGATTGAAATCCCCTGGTCACACCATTTCTTGAATGCTCATGTTATTGGTTCTTTGTTTATTGTTTTGGTACAAATGAAATTCGTTAAGTCTTAGTAGAATGGAAGCTTACATGAGCCTATGGTATAATGCCTACCAAAACTGTTCGTGGAGCAACCAGATGGAAGCCTTAGATGCTCCTCGTTATACTTGACTGTCACAAGACTAAGCCCCTGAGGTGGAGCAAACATGGCATATTTAGCAAGTTCCCTGCGATCTCGTGTTGCCAATATCATGGGAACAATATAAGGAGGAAGTGCTTCCCTTCCAATTTGAAGCAGCAGAGAGACCTGCACAAGTGTTTCACAGAAAATGCTTATACTACCATTTGATGAAATGCATTGCATGGTACTAAAAAGAAAATAACTTCTGATGAAAATGGTTAAGGTTGTGAATGCTTCACCATGTTCCGGACTTGTCGATATAAGAAACCCGAGCCTTCAACTTCTAGTTGTAAAAGAGCCCCCTAGACAAGGATTTGAATGATGAATCAGTAATGAATCATACATTTCTCATAACAAAAACTTATAAACATGGATGTACTTCATGGAATGACTTATCAATCCATCAACAGCAAATGAAGAGCAACCTAAAATTCAACTGCTGTTGAAGAAATCTTGCTGTGGGGTTTGAAGTATTACCATTTCAATGACATCAAAACGGAATATATTCTTTACTGGATCTCGCACTCGTTCTTTCTGGGAGGCATTGGCAAAAGCAGAGAAATCATGCTTTCCAATAAAATACTTTGCAGCTTCTTTCATAGCAGCGGGGTTTAGCTTATGAGCACTATGGTAAGCATAGTGACGCTGAAAAGGGTCCATGAATGTGTCATTATATATTTTGTAATGATAAATTTTGCTTTTCGCTGAAAAACGAGCATGGAATTCGGGCACTGCAGGGCTGATCTCCCTCACTCGAATATCAGAAGGAAGAAGACCATTGAGAGCTGCATGAATGCTATCTATGCTGTCATAGTTGAAAGGTGTGACAAAGTGTGCAACCTGAAAGCTGAACTGAAAGTAAGTCTTTGATATGTTGGTGGATTTGCTTGTTGTGTTTAATCTTGATGAGAGTAAGAAAGAAAATCAGACCTGACCCCAAGCATGTACTCCCTTATCTGTCCTACTTGCACCAACCAAACTAAGATCCTTCCTTTCCAGCTTTGTTGCTTGCATTAGAACTTTCTCCACAAAGCACTGTATTGTAGGTGGTGAACTCTGGTATTGCCATCCTGCTAATTCATGGAAGTGTTGGAGATGATTGATGCAGAAAGTTGAAGCTTAATATCAAATTGGGATTTTGAAATGGGCATCTGAAATATCTCAAAATTGACAGAAAATAACCACCTTCATGCCTATAAGATGCCCAATTTGGAAACTTGCCATATCAACTAGAAAAATTACACAGACAAAGTTGGAGAAGTTGAAGGAAATGTAATCATACATGGGGGCATTATGTCAAATATCATTGAAGCACATTTCCATTTCCAAGCAGAGCAATTTTCATCAGAACTCAAAAGAAGAAAGAAAAAAAGGTCATCACTTTCCTCTAAATTATCAAGTGGGTTGTCACTGGTGAATTAAGAATTGAATTCTAACTTCAAATCAAACATAATAATTAGCAAAACCCATGACTGGAAAAAGCTTAGAAAGCAAAGCACATCAAAATTCACATAATAGGAGGCAAAGCTCAATGCTTTAATGGAAGAAAGAAAGAGAACAATAACCTGCATAGCGGGTGCCGTCATAAGCAATAACCAAACGCCACTTATACCCTCCAACCCCAGTGTGGTTCATTACCAAGTGGTCTCCATCTTTTGTGTTCTGCTAAATTATCCACTTTTGTTATCGCCAGTTCACAATTATCATAATCAGAAACAGAGAGAGAGAGAGAGAGAGAGAGAGAGAGAGAGAGAGTGTGTGTGTGTGTGTGTTTATTAATCATTACCGAAGTGGGAGTTGGAGAAGAAAGAGTCCCGTTAAGATTTGGAGGGGAAGGAAGGCCTACAACTACATTGCTACACATCTTCTCAGCTCTCCATTCAAAACCCACAATGCCACAAACGCTCGTTTTGCCAAATGACTCAAAGCAGATGCAAGTATAAGGGTTTAATGAAAACGAAAATAAATCTCCAGCCATCGAAAAAGTCAAAAGCAAAGAAGATGTAAGATGAACGGTTTAAAAAGGCGGACGCACCATGGTTATCCTACATTCGGAGGCAGTCAATCTCAAGGCTAAAGGCTGGTGGTGAAGGCATCCAACAGATTTACCAGAGGAATTCTTCTCAGTCTGGATGAGACCTGCACCTAAGGTAGATGAGTAAGTAATTCTAACTAATTGAACTACAAGCCTTTTACTCAACATGCTCGTGTGAATTATAACAATAAATGTATGATAAATGTATGATAACATCAAGTGCTCTCGTGCGCAATTAAACTTAACATGCAATTTGTACGTACTAACACTAATGTTCAGACAAACCTTTTCTTTTGGATCAATAAGACAACTTTAATTAACTAGCTTGTCATATCTTCATTATTAATTTCACACAAATGAAACCTTGATCAAAGTTTAGTCCAAATCATGCAATCAAGAAATAGGGATAGAGTTGCATAATGTACAACATCTTCCAAGGTGACAAATTACTAAAGTGCCTTCAGAGTAGGAGGTATGTACACTGTACATGACTAATTTTAACAGAAATATATGAAACACGTGTAATTAGAGGATTGGACGACCGGAACAGTATGCTGATACAGTGTGCTGATTAGAAAACAGTGAAACATCGTTTGTCCAATTAGGTGAGACCCACGTTGATTAATGTGGGCCCACGGAATCTGATTGGGAAAGGAGATCATCTAAAGTACCACATACCAATACAATCATACCTCATTGGTTCAATAATCGCCGTCCAGTTCCAAGGATTTATTGAGACAAAAAACAAAATCTTAAAACTTCAACCATTCAACAAGTCCAAACCAAAGAAGCCGCAACATCTACGGTTCAAAATCTGTGGGCTCACCGTAGCTAATCTAGATACGGATGCAGTGAAGCATGACGGGTAAAGTCATTACACGGTTCGCTCCATCTCTTTCTGTGTATGTGCACGTTTCGGAGCGGGCAAACACCTTCCGCTCTCTCTCTCTCTTCTCTCTCTCTCTCCTGTTTTCGGAAAAGTAGACGAACTGAAGGCGTCTTATAGGTTTACCAGAGGAATTCATCTCAGTCTGGCTTGAAGGTTCGATTTTTATTATCCATGCAATCTAGGGTTCCTATCTCTATGAATTTTCTGGTTGGGTTTTTCATATTAGGGTTCTTGTTCCTCTATCTCTTTTTTCATTTTTTTTCACAGTGCAAAAGATTTGTCTTTTTTCTTTTAAATTTAATTATAGGCTCTGTTTGTTGTACTTGTTTTGAATTTGGATTTAGGGGTTATTATGGGCTCCGCACCTTTTCCCGTGGGATTTGTGACTTTAGTAACGTCTGCAGATGGAAAATTTCGTGTTGTTCTCCCAAATAAGACATTGGGTTTGTGTAATTTCAGCATTAGGGTATAGATATGGGCAAAAGTTTCAAACTCTAGGGTTATTATTGTGAATGTAGTTCGAAGCGTAGTCTCATCAACTGTGAAATTCAACCTGCTTATGTGAACTTGGCTTCAAAAAATGGGATTTAGTCTCTTATCAACTGTGAAATTCAACCTGCTTCTGTAAACTTGACTTCGAACAAATTTGTTATTTCCATTATGACTTCCTGTGTATAAACTTATAAATAAATAAAATATCCTTTTTGGGTGGGTAGGCCATGGCTGCAAAGAAGGTTATAGCAATATGCCAATCAGGTGGAGAATTTGTGACGAATAAGGATGGAAGTTTATCGTACACTGGGGGTGAGGCCTATGCGGTTGACATTGATCAACAAACACTGCTTGGTGATTTCAAGTCCGAAATAGCTGATATGTTTAATTGTAGTGCTGAAACAATGTCCATCAAGTATTTCCTTCCGGGCAATAAGAAGACTCTCATTACAATCTCTAAAGATAAGGACTTGCAACGCATGGTCAATTTCCTTGGGGATACAGCTACAGTCGATGTTTTTGTCATGTCAGAGGAAGCCACTGCTCGAAATGTGTCGAACATGCCTGCTAGTAGGTACTTTTTATTTTGTTCATCTTATTTCTTGCTGATTCGATACCCGCTTGTGTGTTTGTTTCCCTGGATGCATAACCTTTTATGGTTCGGTTTGGGTCACAATTGCAGCAATCACAATGTGGAACAGAGGCCATGGAAATGTGCTTATACCTCCATTGTTATCTTGCACAGAGTGTTACACGTGCATGCCTCTTTGTATTCTGTTGTGTAATTATATAGTACTGTGCTTGTGTGCCAAAAAAAACATTTAATAGAAGTGTTACCCTACATGTGTTTTGCATAAAAATCTCATCGGGAATTGTTACCCTACATGTGTTGGACATGCAGGTCGAGCAGGACAACTGTGTCAGAAGCAGTGGTTCCTATTGTTGAGCCTATTGATGTGCGAGTTGATACTTGCAATGCCATTGACCAAATTGATATGGAACTCCATGAAACCCCTTTGGTTTCTGTTCTTGGTTCTTCTAGTGATGATAAGCATCATAAAGCTGCACAACAGTGGGAAAATACCATCACTGGTGTGGACCAAAGGTTTAATAGTTTTGGTGAATTCCGAGAAGCATTGCATAAGTTTTCAATTGCACATGGCTTCGCGTATAGGTACAAGAAAAATGACAGTCATCGTGTTACTGTCAAATGCAAATCTCAAGGTTGCCCATGGAGGATATATGCATCAAGGTTGTCTACTACCCAGTTGATTTGTATCAAAAAAATGAACACAGATCATACATGTGAAGGAGCTGCTGTGAAAGCTGGGTATCGGGCAACTAGAGGTTGGGTGGGAAGTATCATAAAGGAGAAGTTGAAAGTTTCCCCTAACTACAAGCCAAAGGATATAGCAGACGACATTAAGCGAGAATATGGGATTCAATTGAATTATTCTCAGGCATGGCGTGCCAAGGAGATTGCCAGGGAGCAGCTTCAAGGCTCCTATAAAGAGGCCTATAATCAGTTGCCGTATTTCTGCGAGAGGATAAAGGAAACTAATCCAGGGAGTGTTGCTACATTTACCACTAAGGAGGACTCAAGCTTCCATCGCTTCTTTGTATCTTTCCATGCATCAATTGTGGGTTTCCGAGAAGGTTGCCGCCCTCTCATTTTTCTTGATAGCACTCCTCTGAACTCAAAATATCAAGGAGTTTTGTTGGCCGCAATAGCGGCAGACGGTGATGATGGTATCTTTCCATTAGCATTTGCTGTTGTGGATGCGGAGACTGATGATAACTGGCATTGGTTCTTATTAGAACTGAAATCTGCAGTGTCAATATCTCAGCAGATTACATTTGTTGCAGATGTTCAGAATGGTTTGAAAAAGTCATTGACTGAGGTATTTGATAAATGCTACCACTGCTATTGTTTGAGGCATCTTGCTGAAAAACTCAACAAGGACTTGAAGGGGCAATTTTCTCATGAAGCAAGACGATTTATGATCAATGATTTTTATGCTGCTGCTTATGCACCCAAACTGGAGGCTTTCCAGCGTAGTGCTGATAACATAAAAGGTATTTCACCTGAAGCTTATAATTGGGTCATACAAAGTGGGCCAGAGCACTGGGCTAATGCATTCTCTGGAGGAGCCAGGTACAACCATATGACATCAAACTTTGGACAGCAGTTCTACAGCTGGGTATCAGAGGCACATGAGTTGCCAATTACACAGATGATTGATGTATTGCGAGGTAAGACGATGGAAGCCTTCTATTCACGCAGGGTGGAGTCCAACCAGTGGGTAACAAGATTAACTCCATCTAAAGAGGAAAAGCTTCAAAAAGAAACGACAATTGCTCGATCACTTCAGGTGTTGCTCTCACAAGGTAGCACATTCGAGGTTCGTGGAGAATCTGTTGATATTGTTGATATCGACCATTGGGATTGTAGCTGTAAGGGATGGCAACTTACTGGTCTGCCTTGCTGCCATGCTATTGCTGTCTTTGAATGCATTGGTAGGAACCCATATGATTACTGCTCCAGATACTTCACAGTCGAGAGTTACCGTTCAACTTATGCAGAATCAATTCATCCTGTTCCTAATGTAGACAGGCCACTCCCGGGTGAATCAAGCCTGGCATCAGTTACTGTTACCCCTCCACCAACCAGACGGCCGCCAGGCCGGCCAAAGATGAAGCAGGCTGAATCATTAGACATAATAAAACGTCAGCTCCAGTGTAGCAAGTGCAAGGGGCTTGGCCACAATAAGAAGACGTGTAAAGATTCCTAGCATTATTTTTTAAGGACCTCGTTAAGTAGGGTGCTTCAGCTTTTAACCTGTGTATATTTTTACATTTTTTATTGGCAGTTTAGGCTTTTGCTCTTTAAGCTTAAGGTAGTTTAGGATCTTTGTTTTGTTTTGTCAAACAAGCTTATTGATTTTCCAGTCACGCCATCATTTTAATAAAGGCATTTAGTCTAGCTCTATACCCTTTTAACTTGCATGAATTTTTGCGTATGAGAAAACTTGTGCGAGGAACTTTGCATGAAATTTTTGTGTATGAGAAAAATGTGCATGAATTTTTTTTCGGGTAAGCATGTTTCTCCTCCATATGCAGAATGCTGATTGTACAATTATGCTTGTGGAGGGGTGTAGGTTTCAATGTGATGTGTCTTACTCCGAACTTTCCCATTGCTCTCAACATTCCAATCTAGTTGTGTATTCGCAGAACATTATCATATTAGAATCTATCTCTTCAGACTGTTTTAGGCATAGATTCTCATAGACTCATCATGGCCTCAAAGCAACCTTACAAACAAAGTACTCAACATTATGCTCGACGTATGATGCTGCATTTAGGAAGATAAATATTAAATACAATTAAACTGAGATAGATAATGAGTCCTTTTGTATTTGTAAGGAACAACTAAAAACTGGGACAAATTTTCCAAGCAATTGTTATTATTTTCTGACTCATCAGCTGCCATGCATCACACCTTGCAGGTTCTAAAACATTAGACCTTTGGACAACGATAACCTAAATGAGTGTTTTAGCATATACAGTTATATAAAGCAAAAGGCAAAGAATGGAGAAGCATTCAAAATACTAGAAAACGTCATTAGTTAATGAAATATTAAAAATTGAAAATGTTAATTAAATGAGGATAATATGGTAAATTCACACTTTTTTATATTAAAAAATAATTAAAATTAAAAATAAAATCAGATAATGAGTAGTTATGTTCTAACAAAATAGGACCCATAAATTCTAAAATAAAATAAAATAAATAAAAACCAACTTGCACCAAGGGGCTAGTTTAAATAAAAAAAAGAGGGGTGGGGTGGGAAACTCTCTCATAATCCGAACAACAATCATTTTTAAAATTCATGCAACTATCTTCTAAAGTTTTCCCAAAATATAAAATGAATTTTGAACTATTTCAATTCTTGTATATAAAAATTATGGATCTTGTTCATATCTTTTTTTTCTTTTTGAGGATAATATATGCGTATTTACTTTCAATGGATGCAAAAGTGTGCAGAGACTAAAACAACATTGGTCGTATAGATAAGTTCAGAAAAAGTGATAAAATTATGTATATATTATCTCCAAAGATCCTAAAACAAAACTAAAGCAGGCCACGGATATTGAGAGATGCAGAAGAAGCTATTTCACAGGTTCATGCGGTTCCATTCAGGAAGAGACACGCGAACTGCAATCCCAACTTGTCGACACATTCGATCAAAAGAAAAAAAAAAGCCAAAACAAAAAGCCCTGTCGACACCTGGGAGGCATCAGCATGACACGTGCCAACTCTCTAGTCTGAACACGTTCTGAACTTGCCACCTTGTGTTACACCTGTCCTCTTACTCATACACCCTCCTCTGCCCTCTCTTTCTTCTTCTTAAAACCACAACTCCCCAACCCTAACCTCTCTCACATTCCAATACACTTTTGTACATATCACGAACTTCAGTTTTCGAGAAACACTTTGGCATATTTGAATCTCTTCAGACTTTGTTCATGGCTTCAAAGCGACTTTCAAAGTGCTATTTGTTCTTGGGGTGGTGATGGCGGTGATGCTTGCCACCATTTGCAGAGGCTCTGGTGTGGGCCATACGTCTTCCAGTGATGAGGGTTTAAGGTGAAAACAAGGCAACCGCAGGACGAGGCCGCAGAGAAGGAAAGAGAGGGCAGAGAAAGCTCAGACTCAGAGTCATGGGCAGAGTGGGCCAAGGAGAAAATCTCTGGAGGACTGGATTGAAGCAGATGATGATGATGAAAACAATAAGAAAGCTTTGATGCTGCTTATGACACTGCCAAGAACCACAAGGGACACGGTTCAAGGACACTTGGTTAGTACTAGTGTTAATTTAAACAACATTCTAGTAAAGTACCTATCTACCTTTTCTTTTTTTTTTTTTTTTTTTTTTTTTTTTTAAAGAATTTAATTGGCTTACTAGTGATGTTTATGAGATTGGCATTTTGTGTGTATGGATGTGATTGATTTTAATCGAATTAGGGCTCGGTTGGGAGTGATTCTGGAAGGGCAAATAATCACTTTGACCTATCAAGAATTACTCACAAACGAGCGCTTATAAAAATCGTGGACTTGCGTTGCAATTGGGTTTGTTAGGTCATTTGATTTTTATGTGTATTTTTGCGATATATGTTCTGATTTAGTGCCAATAATAATTGATTGTTGTGTGTGTGAACAAACTTTAACCTAAGTGTTCGCAGAGAGATCATGTTTTTTTTTTTTTCCCTTTCACATGAGTTTTTTTATAAATTAAAAAAAAAAAAAATAAATAAAATGCGACAAAATGAGTGCTGAAATGTGGGTATCAGGAAATGGGGTTGGTTATGTTGTGTTAGGGAATGAAAGATACTTACCATCTTAATTGAGTGAGGGAAAAGCATATTTTCCTAATGAAATGATAAATGGGAGAGCTTTAATTAATGGTCAGGAACTGGTCACCCCCCCCGAGCCCGGCCCCCCCCCCCCCCCCCCAGCCATTGCCGATTACCGCCAGCGGGCGTAGGATGAGCGCCCTGCACCGCCGCTGCAAGCCGAGCGGCTTTTGCGGGTTGAGCACCCCCAGCACCTTGGCGAAGCAGGAAGACAGGCGTATTTTTAAAAAAAAAAAAAAAAAAAAAAAAAAAAAAAAAAAAAAAAAAAAAAAAAAAAAAAAAAAAAAAAAAAAAAAAAAAAAAAAAAAAAAAAAAAAAAAAAAAAAAAAAAAAAAAAAAAAAAAAAAAAAAAAAAAAAAAAAAAAAAAAAAAAAAAAAAAAAAAAAAAAAAAAAAAAAAAAAAAAAAAAAAAAAAAAAAAAAAAAAAAAAAAAAAAAAAAAAAAAAAAAAAAAAAAAAAAAAAAAAAAAAAAAAAAAAAAAAAAAAAAAAAAAAAAAAAAAAAAAAAAAAAAAAAAAAAAAAAAAAAAAAAAAAAAAAAAAAAAAAAAAAAAAAAAAAAAAAAAAAAAAAAAAAAAAAAAAAAAAAAAAAAAAAAAAAAAAAAAAAAAAAAAATTGTATAGCCTTATCGGAATTTTTTAGTCTTGGAATGTTTTTGATACATCATCCCGAAAAGATAGAGACTTGTTAACAGGGTGTTGAGTTTATTATTTATTATATTTTATTATTTATTATTATTATATATATTTTTTTTAATGAAAAAAAGTTAGAGAATATTGGCTTACTCCTCACATTAACGTTAAGGGAACATACTTGCAATTTTGAGCCGGAAGGACTTACACGTGGCACCACAATTGCCAGTTGCCATAGGTATTGATTTATATAGAAAATTACAAATCGCACACTAATGAGTATTGATGACAGCGAAACTCAAACATTGATATGGCTACACATAGTACAGAGAAATTCACGACATATTGTTAGCTTTGAATGCCCTAAAGCAAGCAAGCCTGAAGTCAATAACTTTCACAACAAGAAATATAAAAGCAGCCACTCAAATCTGATGACAACCGAATCTCTACTTTTTATGGATGGAAGAATATAATGAGATATATATTTTCCATGTATTTGTAAATCTTATCATGCATTAGTTTTCTTTTTTCATCTTTAGTAACATGAATGGTCGAAATATATCTGCCAGTATTACAATACTACATGAAACAAATGTGTACGTACATTCGTTTATTTTCTAATTACCGTAACAAGTTACATGATGAGAAAATAGATAATAAAATGTGTTATACGATTAGCTCTAAGCTTTGTCGAATCATCATCTTCCGTCCAATTAAAAAAAAACTTAAAATATTTAAAGATAAAAATTTATTGAAATCCACCACAAACCGAGGGTGATCTCAATGGAGTGTGGTATCTCCTGTCGTGTCTCTCATCATCTCTTTGTTTTTTTTTGGAACTGTCTCTCATCTCTTTCACACTTTCATTTTTTTCTCTAATACAACTCCAAACATTCTCTTTCTGAACACTATATATTCTTTCTCAAATAAGAATTTTGGATATTATGAGATAAATTGCGTGACATGAAAATTTTCAGTTGCGTGTAGGTAACAGATCGATTGATTCATTAGGCAAGTTTTCATTCTCATTAAGGAAAAAAAAACTCATGTTTTCATTGATAATGACACCAACACAAACCACCCCCCCAATTCAGCTAGCCCATCAAGCACCCGACTGTTAATGGGCTGGGTTACCCGTCAGCCCCAACAATAGGGCAAATCTGGATCATAATTTGGGCGCATTGTTCTCCGTTGGGTCCAAAGTTATGGTCTAAATGATTTTCAAGGTCCAGTTGGTTTATGCTCAAAATATTAGGCCCAAATTTTTTGCAATCTTTTTTCATTGCGGTTCTCAACTTAAATATTTTTTTTTTTTTTTTCTTTTTTTTCCATTTTTTCCCTCCCCCCCCCCTGCCTGCCTGCCATTTTATTTTAGGTATGTTTAGTGTGTCCTGTTTTTTTTCTTCAATACAAAAACAACTCATAATCACCAAAATGTTTTCGCATAGAGGGATTGCAAGAATCTCAAAATCGGGTTGTTCTTTCATGCAACGATTGCAAGACGCTCCCAGTCTCACATGAGTGTGTTTTATAGTGGTTTAGGGTTGGGTTGGGTCCGTATATTGTAGAATTCTATAGTGAGGACCTTATTTAAGGCCCTTTGATGATGTCATTTTTTTTAAATCGGAGATCAAATTAGTTAATTGATCCAACAATTAAGAAATATGGCATTAAATAAGGCATCATTATAAAATGAATATGTTATAATAAGCAATGCTTGTGGCCTTGGTCTCCCGCAAAACATAGTTCTACAAAAATACTATAGCCCAATGCTTCATAAAAAATAAAAATAAAAACCTTTAGCCCAAAAGTTGTACTTTACACCAACATACATATATAAAAGGTCATATGGCAAGCATGGGCGATAAATGAAATTCTTCCGGGAAAAACTGAGATTCATCCCAAAGTCAGTTTTTTGTTTGACAAGAATAGGCTTATGAGTATAATTTGGTATAGGGTAATTGCTCTTAACCACTTAAGCTACAAACTCCTTGACAATTACCATTGGTTGGATAATGAACAACTATAATTATTTCATCAATTTCTCTTGTTTTATTTTATTTTTATTTTCATACCTAGCATGTAAAGCATGGCAAGTGGACAATAAAACCTACGGATATATATATATATATATATATATATATTATATATTTTTTTAAGAGAGGTTAGAATACTTGAAAATGCTTTTTAAAAAAAAAAAGAAATGATAAGAGGCGTTACGTCGTTATCCGTAACGGCCGTCAACGTGGAGGGAAGGGAGGGGAGTGCTAGGGTGCTGGTTGCAGATGACCTGATGTGCTCCTGTGACTTGCAATTGCCAAATCGACAAAAACTTGTGCTCCTTGAAACAAAATATCCGACATCTTGGGGGTCCAGCCATTCAATTTTCCATAGCCACAATTCAATCATGATTTAATGACTTTACCAAACAATCAAAAGCCTGAATTAATATATGATTAGAAATTAATTCTTGTGTTTTTTCCCCCAAACATAATATTGTAAGATTTTAAAAGCTAAATCTTTGACGAGATCAATGACGTTTTGGAGCAAACAATCTGTCCACTTTTTGGTGCATGAATGAATCTTTTTTCCTACAAAACGACATATATATATATTTATATATATAATGCATGTTGGAAATGGATTCGGGGTTCAAGAAAAATAATCCATAGTTAGATAAAAATCGAGTTCAATATTAACACGTAAGTGATTGTTAGTCGTTGATATACATATTCCACATATATATTTTACAAACACCATTTGAATAACAGTTATATTTTTCGGTAACGAGGAGGGCTAAAGCCGAACACAAACACAAACACTAAAGGGTTGTTGATAGATGTATGAAGGATTTGTCCGAAACAAGTCAATTAAAGCAATATTGACCAAGTACGTACCCATGCTACCGCATTACTCATGTTGACCATAACCCTACCCATGTGCAGAAACAGTGATCATTTCTCTTTTAATGTAATCAAAATATAAACCCTAGATTTTTCATTTTTAATGAATAAGAGAGCCTTGGTCTTTTGGAGCCTCACACTCACAACAACAAAATAGCATGAAATTAATATATATTTTAAATACAAAGTTAAGTAAGAAGAAAGAGATCTCTCAATTGGATGCATGACACTAATAAAATTTGGCCCACATTCCGGAAGAGGCTCCATCCTCCCATAACATGCACATGAGCTGCCAACCATCTGGTCTCTGGGGGACCGCATATGCACAGTTTTTGGATTCTCCTTGAGATATATATAGAGGCTTGGGATGAGCGTGTGAACCCATGAGACCTTATGTAATATGTATATATATGTTTAGGATGTGTTGCTTTGCTTTCTCTCTCCAAATACCCGAACACCAACCACGTCGCATAACGTGAGTGATTGTGAACCGTACGTTGATGCATCGTAGAATGTATGTAGACTGATGACTCACAAATAGTTAATTATGCGCACATGAATAAAGGATACTAGCATAATCTTAGCATGTATAGTAGTAATTCTTAATTCTTATCTATCTCGTTCCAAATACCAATGCAATTTTTGACATTCTTGTAGCAAAAGCCTTCTCCTTATCTAACAGTTGTCTTATCTCACTTTAACGGCCTCTTTTGCTTCAATTGTTCTCTCAGTTTATAAGAGGCAGAAAAGTTGGACATTCGGACGAATAGTTATGTTTTTCATGACCTTTGTTGGTAGAAAATAGTAGTAGATTAAATCATCATAAAAAATATATATATATATATATGTATGTTTCACAAAGCACTTGCTTTTATTTTGGGCAATTAGGTTAAGACAAACTCAATTTGCATTACATACACGCAAATGATTCACAATTATTGATGTACGTGACCTCTATTGTAAGTTTGTATGTGTGAATGACTGACAATCACTCAGTTCACATGTGTGAATGACTGACAATCACTCATGTACGTGTATTTGTGAGCGATATGGAAAGCAACCCTCTAGCTCTAGGCATGAATAGACACGAAAACTTTAGGTTCCTTTGGAGTTAACTAAGGCCAGAACTTGAGGAGTCTATATAACACACAATTTAAGCTCTCGTACTGGTACTTTGGATAGGTTCCTATCTCACATGGGTGTCCCCAGCGCAAAAGAAGAGTAGTACCCACATAGTAAATTAACATGGTCCACAAGACCGTGGGTTTCCTTCTAAGTTCCAACCCTTGTTCATCATGAGGATAGAATTTAATTCCTTCAAAAACTGGGGTGAAATTAGCAAAATAATAATAATAATAACTATGAAGAAGAAAGTAAACAACCCCACTATACCAAACACTAAGCTACAATGTGGTCTTATCAGACCTTACTTTGTCCTGCGCAATGAAATTAATCATTTCTTGAAGATTGCTAAAGTTAAGGTTTTCGTGTGGACAGTAATGCTAATCAAATCTTTGTTCATTGAATGATTAGAAGTATTAATCACAACATTACACTAAACATTGATTGTAACCGTTAATCATGATTAGCTACTGCAATTAAGTTGGTTTTTTTGTTGGAATTACTTGTTGAAGGGGATTATAAAAAATAACTTGATTGACCAGTTTAGGGTTTCTTAAGTCCCATTTGTTACAAAAGAAAAATCCCTAGCTGCTGTCCCTTTGGAGCTCATTGGCCACCCTTCGTACTTTATTCCCTTTCTTCTTCTCTCATTTTCTTCCTTTTTCCTATGGATTCTTTAGTTGGTATGACTCTATGACTCTCTTCGAGTTACCCGAGAGGATGTGAAGCGGTGGTCCTCTTTCTTAGTTTGTTTTAGATTCTCACGGTGGCCTTGTTTAATATATATTTGTTTTTGCTGTTGTGCGGCAAATCTTTATTGTATGTTTGAGTATATATATGTGCTTATGGTTGTTGATTAAGGGATTTTAATCAATTTTTGGGTTGTGCATATTCTCTCAATATCAATTCAACTTGTTGCTTTTAGTCATAGGAGAAATTGTATCCATATTTTTTTGGCACCTTAGTTGCTTTGTACTTATTTTTATTTATCCTATCAATAAAATATTTGGCTCTTTTATATAATAAAAAATCCATTGTTACCTTTTACCACTTAAGAAATATAATTTATAAAGCGACTGAGTCTCATAATTCACGCAATTCTCGAGCCGTAAAAAAAACAAAATTCAACTTAAAATTATTTGAAAATGGATAAAAACGTTGATTGTCGTCGAGATTTTGATTTAAAATTGTTTATACACGTCGTTTCGGCGGGTTTGTTAGGTTTTAGCTAAGTTCATGTAGGGGCATTCCTGTCTCTTCAGTTTGGAAGTTGGTAAAATAATTATTTTCTTATTTATAAACAAAATTAAAAAAAACAGTTTGTGTGGGGGAGGCTATTTATTAAAAAAAACAAAAAAACTCGCGGTAAATCCCAGATAACACCTGAAAGTCACGTCAGTCGTGTTTGCACGCCGCCGTAACTAACTGCAGTCACTCTTCCAGTGTCGTGGCAAAAGCTCCACTTTTTACTCCGATCAATAAAACGTTATCGATTTTTTTTAAAATCTTCCGACTAGAAAAATAAAAGTTTTTTTTAATTTTTTTTAATTATATAAAAAATCAGAGCTACGATTTTCAATGGGCACTGTTCTGCAGACACGGCATGAGAGCTTGTTCGTATTTTGTCACAGAGAAGAAAAAATGAGTTTCTTTTTACAGCGAGAGACGTACACGCGGCTGTGGAGGCGTAGATTCCTTGCCCATGGCGTCATATATTTGTTATAAATAAACAAATGTGAAAAAGTACTCTCTCTCTCTCTCTCTCTCTCTCCACTGAAACCGCATTTTATGCACAGTCGTTTCCTAACCTTTTTCCTAATTTTCATGTGCTGCTTTGTTTTGCCTCGGGTACCTATATTCTCTCTGCTTCCTCCGGCGATCTCAGCAGGCATCCCCAGAGCTACTGTTAGAATCACCAGCTCGGCTTTACCGGCAAGTTTCTCTCTTTGCTTTCCGTTTCAGCAGAAATCTATGTTCTTGAGGCTGTTTGGTTCTGAAGTTGGAAACTTTGCCTGTGATGGAATTGAGGGCTGTGAGTATGGTGATGTTGTTGAGGATTTTGAGGGCCTAAGTGGGTAATTGGGGGTTTGGCCAAGTGGGCAGCTTGTTTTAGCTCCATGGTCATGGATATGTTGTGTACTGTTTTTGGATTTTTAGGGACCCTAGAGAGAATAGTTCCCAGAATTTATGGGGTTGTAATGTCAAGTTATTGATTTTCTAGGTGAAATCTAGAAATTCATAGCTGGGTTCATTTGGTTCTTGTTGAATTGGGTATTTATTTCTGGTGGAGTTTGACTGTAGTCATTATAGTATTTCTGGAATTTTGATTTATGGAGGCTTTTGGAGGCAGTGCTCGTAATTTCTATGGTCCGATGGTGTCGGATTTGAAGGCAGTTGGGAAGAAGAGTTTGGAATGGGATTTGAATGATTGTAAATGGGACGGTGATCTTTTTACTGCTAGTCCCTTGAATTCTATACCATCTGATTTTAGAAGTAGGCAGTTGTTCCCGGTCCAACCAGAAACTCCCTCCAATGCTGGTTTGTCCAACAGTTCTTCTTCTGGTTCGGATGATATCAGTCCAGGAAATGAGAAAGGTAAAAGAGAATTGGAGAAACGAAGAAGGGCTACTTTTGTAGAAAATGAAGAGTTAAATAATGAAGCTGGGTCTCTCAATCTTAAGCTTGGCGAGCAAGCTTACCCTATCATGGAAGGAGAGGTACAAACTGGGAAGAAGACAAAGATAGTTGGGACTACTTTAAACCGAGCAGTTTGTCAGGTGGAAGACTGTAAGGCTGATCTTAGCCATGCCAAGGATTACCACCGACGACATAAGGTCTGTGATATGCATTCTAAGGCAACTAAAGCACGGGTGGGAAATGTTTTGCAGCGGTTCTGTCAACAGTGTAGCAGGTTAGTTCCATTCTTTGGTTATCCTTGTATGGTGAGAACATCTCTAAAATTTTCTTGAATTAAGGTCCAGGTCATTTATCTGTTCCTTTCTTATAGACATTCTTTCTACAAGATGAATTACAGAGTTTGTTTATGTAAGTTTCTCATTATTGGTTTGTTGTTTTTATGATTTGGGTCCATAGCTGTTCATTTCTGTGTTGTTATGTATAGTTGAACTTTGCAGACATTTCCTTTTGTTGAATATGCATCTTGGTTATACTCATGGGCAGGTTTCATGTTCTTCAAGAGTTTGATGAAGGAAAGAGAAGTTGTCGTAGGCGTTTGGCTGGCCATAATAGGAGGAGAAGAAAAACACATCCTGATCCGGTAGTTAATGGAGGCTCCTTGAATGATGAAAGAGGAAGCAGTTATCTATTGATTAGTTTGCTGAGAATACTCTCCAACATGCACTGTAAATATTTGTCTTATTGCACATCTAATTGCTGGCTGCTTTACTTAGACATTAAATTGATGTTAAACTGGGTACAAATTTGATCTTGTGCTGGATGCCATGGGCTATGTCAAAGTTTTTGTGTTCTTCTGCTCTTATGTTCAGTCAATATTTTACTGAGGCTTGTTGGAAATGATTTTGTCAATAAACTTTTAATAAATCAACATCTATTTGTTTACCTGTTTTGTTTACTGGGAGGAAATGGCATATAATTTGATGGGTCCCTAACTGCTTAAGGTGCTCTATTTTTAATACAGATGACAAAATGCTAGTTTGTTCTGAGGTTAATTTGATGAAAATTTGAATTTTGATGGCTAGCATGAAAATTTTTCAGCTTTTCTGTAAGAAGTTTGTATTTGATGCCTAGGCATGAGACTAGAATCTGCGACCTTGTCCCTGAGTTTGATGTACAGACCTTAATGTTGAAAAAATTTCAAATTTCTTACTCCAGATTGTTCCTTGTATGCTTGAAATTTCATCCTCTGCACCATTGTTTTGTGCACTTTCTTTCTCTGGTTTTGGACTGCCCATATTTCACATTCTAAGACGCATGAAAAGTGGGCCTGGTAAGGGAATTCCAATTCCCTAGAAACAAATTCTTTAGGAAATTATGTCTCAGCAATAATGTTATTATAGTATTTGATTGATCATGTTTGTTTGTTTGTTTTGTTTTGTTTTTCTTATCATTTAGTGTCATTTGTCAGACTTATTTGACTCCACATATGGTGCCTTCTATAAATTGCAGCTAATAGTTCTGATCAAACGAAGGATCAGGATCTGCTATCTCATCTTTTGAGGAGTCTAGCCAATCTTGCTGGTACAGTTGATGGAAGGAGCATATCTGCATTGCTGCCAGGATCCCAAGGTTTACTTAATAGTGGGCCATCAGTCCAGACTGCACAAAAGGTCCCAGATACGGTTTCCAATGGCTGTGAACCCAGTAGGCCTTCTGTTTCAGCCTCTAAAAGGGATGACTGTGTTAATCTTGAGGACCCTTTAAGGCCCATTCGACAGTGTCCTACGGTACCTGCGTCAGATCTGCTACAAAAGAGAATATCTTCAGTTGATGCTGATCATAGAAGTCTACAAGTTGTTTCAGGTCTACAGGCTGCCAAGCCACTTCCCTCAAGAGACAGTGTTCCATCCAAGTCAGTTGCACCAGATGCTACAATGGGGAGGATGCAGTTAAATGGCATTGATTTAAATAATACGTACGATGATTCCCAGGACTATTTAGAGAACCTGGGGAGTTCTCATTCCCCTGTAAATCCGGGGACAGTGTCTCTTGGTTTTCCCTTATGGATGCAGCAGGAGTCGCAAAAGTCTAGCCCACCTCAGACAAGTGGAACTTCAGACTCAACTTCTACTCAGTCACCATCAACTTCTAGTGGAGAGGGTCAGGTATATTCTTGTTCTAATTGCATCTCATTCATCTATGTTATTGATTGGTATTGTAATGCTTATAAATGACTTTATTGTGGATGTTGCTCAGTCCACTGTCTAATTTCACTTGGCTCTCTGTTCATCAGATTATATTGAATGACCTCAATAATTTAGACTTTCATTTCTTTGGTGTTCTATTTATCAAATTGTTCTTTTTTTCTGAAACAAGAAATGAAGCTGTCAATTATCATTAATCAGTAGTATATCCCGTAACCTGTTCTTTTCTTTTGGATACAAGAATATCTTTGCTTTCTCTTTGATTCAGCAGTTTGGTGGCAATGTTTTGATTTCTGAACTTGTCCATTTATCTTGTCAATTGATTGACGAAACATGAAGTACTTGGTTATGGTGTACCTAATAAGCACTTGTTTTGTGGCATAAAAGTTGAGACGGATTTTTTTCTTTTATTTATTGCTGTTTTTGTATAGATGCATGTATGTGTATGCTTCTGTTTGATACCGTTAATAGATTTGTAGTCAAATTATAGGTGGTTATAGGCTATAGCAGTTAAAATGGAGCATCATTTTTATTATATATTTTTAATGTAAATGGCTAGTCTGTAAAATGTTTCTGCAGTGTTATGCCTCTTAACCACTCTATTTCTGCCATATTTCAGAGTCGCACGGATCGAATTGTTTTTAAACTCTTTGGAAAAGACCCAAATGATCTTCCATTTGTTCTGCGATCACAGGTAATCTTGTGTCTGGATTTTTCTTCTTAACCATGTAACTTGGTGTTTCATTACGCAGACAGCTGATTTATAAATTACTTTGAATATCCAGATCCTCGACTGGTTGTCCCACAGTCCTTCAGACATTGAAAGCTACATAAGGCCAGGCTGTATCATTTTGACAATTTACCTCCGTCTAGAAAAATCCACGTGGGAGGAGGTATGCTTCTAGGCTGATGCCAGATTGTAGATTGCCGATCCTTGTATCGGAAAGATCTCTTTTCTTGTCCTTAATTGTTATGTTTGCATACAGCTCTGCTGTCATCTGGGATCCAATTTGAAACGACTTTTACATGCTGCCAATGATCCTTTTTGGAGAACAGGATGGGTGTATACGAGGGTACAACAAAATGTAGCTTTTACGTACAATGGTTTGTTATCTCTACCTACCTACCCCCCCTCTCTCTCTCTCTCTCTCTCTCATCTTTCTTTTATGTATATGTATTGGACAGGATATATATAGGGTTTATTTAGTTATTCATTTATATTTTTTCTAGTGCGTGTAGGGATTGACCAGGACAGTCATGTTATGAATGAAAAAGAATTTTGATTAGTTATGTCTGTCCTGCAGGTCAGGTTGTCCTAGACACACCCTTACCTCTGAAAAGCCACAAAAATTGCAGGATATCATACATCAAACCAATTGCAGTCTCTTTATCTGAGAGAGCTCAATTTGTAGTAAAAGGCTTTAATCTTTCTCGTTCCACCACAAGGTATCCTTCATCTTTTTATTCATGCCTCATTGATTTTTTCAATACCTCCATTGATTTTGGACCTTTCTAGTTTTTGATGTTTCAGAATTTATAGGATAAGTGGGCAAGTACTAAGTCCTAGTTCATGACAGGTTGCTCTGTGCTCTAGAAGGGAAGTATCTAGCCCAAGAAACTTGTTATGACTTGATGGATAGTGCTGATACAACCATGAGCATGATGAGCAACAGTGCCTCAGATTCTCCTGCTCTATACCAAATGTTACTGGCCGAGGATTCATTGAGGTACTGTCATATGCCTAATATATTTTTATATTTCCTTTGAAGTGAGCTTTAGCTATTGGTAGTAAATTTAGGTATGTGTATGATAAATTATATGAGTTTTTTTAACAGAGCAAGATCAGTAAAAAATATTGAACTCTACCAGTGATATGTGTCCTTTATTAAAAGTTCTTCAGTCTAGTGATTTGAACTGTGTTGATATCAGACCTACAGAGGCCATGTGAAGTCCACCGTGTAACCACTAAGCATTCATTTAGTTTTTTCCAGAAGTTGCATTTGGTTACTCTGAAAACTGCTATCCAATTTTGGAAGTTAATTTGTTTTCCAGAGCAGTGGAATCTTGGCTCACTATAGGCAATCATCTTTGTTATTTAGCTAATATAAACCTATTCCCTTTCTTCTGCAATGTACATCTTGGTTGGCCAATTTTTCACACAATTTTCTTCAGAATCCTTATATAAAATTTTCTTATGAAAACGTGTTCAATTATTACATTCAAAAGGGCATTCAACTGGATTGTGAAAAGAATATACCAAAGACGCTTGAAGTCCTATAAAAAAGAAGCAAGAAAAGAGAAGGATCAGGCTTACAATGAAACTTGAAAGGTTCAAGACAGTGCATTAATAGAAGAGTGCTCTGTGTAAAACTATTTGTTTCAGTTTGTGAAGAATGCATGAAGTCTGTAGTTTTGAATCTTCTGACTTAAATTTTAACCAGGTTGAAGATCATGGTCTCAGCAGCAGCTTCTTTCCATATATAGTTGCAGAGCAGGAAGTATGTTCAGAGATTTGTATGTTGGAGGGTGCGATTGAGGTGGCTGAAACTGCTGATGACATCCAGAGAGAACCAGAAAAATTGGAAGCCAAGAACCTAGCTATGGACTTTCTACATGAATTGGGTTGGCTTCTTCATAGAAGTCACACTAAGTTTAGACTTGGTCACATGGATCCCAACTTAGATCTTTTTCCTTTTAGACGGTTCAGGTTGCTTATGGAGTTCTCCATGGACCATGATTGGTGTGCTGTAGTGAAGAAACTCTTGGGCATTCTGTTTGAGGGTACTGTTGACGCTGGAGAACATCCTTCCATTGAGCTTGCATTATTGGATATGAGCCTCCTCCACAGAGCTGTGCGAAGAAAGTGCAGGTCTATGGTGGAACTCTTGTTAAGGTTTGTCCCAGATAAAGGTTTAGATAAAACAGGGTCTGAGCAGAAGCAACAAGTTGACAGGGATGGAAACAATTTCTTATTTAAACCCGATGCAGTTGGGCCCATGGGGTTGACTCCTCTTCATGTTGCAGCCAGTACTGATGGCTGTGAGATCATATTGGACGCCTTAACTGATGATCCTGGAAAGGTAATTTCTCCTTAGTCTACAATGAAGTTTTTATTTATATTTGTATGTAAAAATCACAATGAGTTCGCTACCATCAGATCCTTCCTAGGCATTTGACCTTTTGCTCATACAACTGACTTGTGTCTCTGTTCATTCTCTACCACACATGAAGTTTGATACCTTAAATCATTCTAGTTTCAAGCATGTTAGGACTGCTGCTAATTGCTAAGAACACTTCTTTACGTTCATTTTAAGTTGTAGATTGTTAGATAATGCATTCATCATGTTGATATGGGTCTGCCTTCTTTAGGTGGGAATTGAAGCATGGAAATATGCTAGAGACGGTACAGGATTGACACCAAATGATTATGCATGCCTGCGAGGCCGCTACTCCTATCTCCATATTGTCCAGAGGAAAATCAGCAAGAAATTAGAAAGCGGGCAGGTGGTGCTTGATATCCCTGGCACTATCTTAGACAGCAACAGCAAGCAGAAGCAATCAGATGGACATAAATCCGCAAAAGTAGCCAGCTTGGAGACTGAAAAGATTGAAATAAAAACAATGCAGGGACATTGTAAGTTATGTGAAATGAAACTAGCTTATGGCAACACAAGGTCACTGGTGTACAGGCCGGCAATGCTATCAATGGTAGCCATCGCTGCTGTCTGTGTTTGTGTAGCCTTGCTCTTTAAAAGCTCGCCTGAAGTTGTTTACGTGTTCCAGCCCTTCAGGTGGGAACTCTTGAAGTATGGCCCAAGCTAAGGCAGTCAACCATGTTAAGTCTGAGTTATTGTCACACCGTGGCTCTAGGCCATTTCTGTTAATCCTATATTTACCTATAACTCTATAGGGAACGTATGTACCGGTTTTCTGTATCCGTTAAGATTTGATGGGAGGTGTACTGTATGCATTATTGGTAGTTCATATAAAGTATGTATAGGGAAAGTGTCAAGTACATAGAAGTATTGACTAATTATATAGACATGATGGCATATACTTTATTTGTTTAATTTCTTTTTAAAAATACAGCATTGGTTTGCTTAAACCCAATTTATTGGTGCAATTTGATGGTTCTAAATTGTATGAACAGAAACGCCGAACCTTAATTAATTCCAGAATGTTTTTAGGTTGACTTGGGATAAATGATCCCAATATTTTATTTTGGAGAACTTTTCCTATAAAAAATCGAGGGGACTAGATATTTTCAATGCAGTCCAAATCTAATTTACCAACCAAATAAATAGCCCAATTTCCTGTTTTGTCTCCATTCAGTGGGGATTGGGAGAGGAATTTGAACACGAGACTTCGAATGGAGAGGATATGTCATCTGGGAGAGGAATTTGAACACGAGACTTCGAATGGAGAGGATATGTCATCAAACACTAATAGAGAGGATATGTCATCAAACAACTAAACCGAGTCACTTAGTCAAAGTTGACTCATATTTTGATATACAATTGTTGTCTACTGCGATAAGTTAGATTCATCTTCCTATATACACAATTATTACGTTATTTTATGTTTGAACTATTATTTGGTTTTAATTGCAACAATAAGAGTTCAATCATTGAGCGACCAAATCTTGATTGTGAATTAATTACAATAAAATAAGTCCAGTTCGCATCCAAATGGAGTATGAGTTTGAAGGATAAAGAAGTCATTTGAGTGCCCCTGCTTCTGAGGCCACTACCTCTCTCCACTGAGACCGCATTTAATACATACCAGTCTTTTCCTAACCTTTTCCTAATTTTCATGTGCTGATTTGTTTTGCCTCGGGGCCCTATATTCTCTCTGCCTCATCCGGCGATCTCACCAGTCTTCATCATCTCTTAGCATCTACCAATTCACCAACTCGTACATATTGCCGGCAAGTTTCTCTCTTTCAGTCGTTCCCCTTTTTATTTCCATAAAGCTTTGTCCTTTAAGTTGTGTAGCTGAAGTTTTCTTTATGAAGTTTAAAAGCATTGCTCAAGATGTAATCGAGGGCTAGTGAATTTGGTGTTGTGTATATGATGTTGAGGGATTAAGTGGGTAATTGGTGGATTTTGGGCTCTGGGCAGCTGTTGTTGAGCTCCATGGATATGTTTGTGTACTACTTTTGGATTTTTGGGACAGTAGAGAGAACAATTTCCAGCAATTTATGGGTTTGTTGTGTTGTAGCTGTTAAGTAATTGTTTCTTTAGTAAAATATATAGTTTCATCTCTGAGTTCTTTTTGTTTCCTATTCAATTGGGTATATTTGTATCTGGTGGAGTTTGACTTTAGGCATTATAATATTTCTGGGTTTTTGGTATCTTGATCTATGGAGGCCGAATTTGGAGGCAAGGCTCATAGTTACTATGGTATGAAGGCAGTTGGAAAAAAGAGTTTCGAATGGGATTTGAATGATTGGAAATGGGACGGTGATCTTTTTACTGCTAGTCCCTTGAATTCTGTACCATCTGCTTGTAGGAGTAAGCAGTTGTTTCCGGTTAGGCCAGAAACTCCCTCCAATGCTGGTTTGTCCAACAGTTCTTCTTCTGGATCAGACAATATCAGTCCGGGGAATGAGAAAGGTAAAAGAGAACTGGAGAAACGGAGAAGGGCTGTTTTTGTGGAAAACGGAGTTCATGATGAAGCTGGGTCTCTTAATCTTAATCTTGGTGGGCAAGCTTACCCCATTATGGAAGGAGAGGTACAGGCTGGGAAGAAGACAAAGATAGTTGGGACTACTTCAAATCGTGCAGTTTGTCAGGTGGAGGACTGTACGGCTGATCTTAGCAATGCCAAGGATTACCACCGACGGCATAAGGTCTGTGATATGCATTCTAAAGCAAGTACAGCTTTGGTGGGAAATGCTATGCAGCGGTTCTGTCAACAGTGTAGCAGGTTAGTTCCATTGTATTGTTATTTCTTGTTTGGTAGAAACATTTCGAAGATTTTCTTGAATTAAGATAAGGTCATTGATTTGTTGCTTTCTAATACACATTCCTTCTAGAAGATGAAATACAGAGTTTGGTTTTGTAAGATTCTTATTATGGGATTGTTGTTCTTATGATTTGGGTTCATGGCTGTTTATTGCAGTGTTAGGTATATTAGAGTTCTGCAGAAATTTTCTTTTGTTGAATTTAATGTAACAGGGTTGCACCCATGGACAGGTTTCATGTTCTTCAAGAGTTTGATGAAGGGAAGAGAAGTTGTCGCAGGCGTTTGGCTGGCCATAATAGGAGGAGAAGAAAAACACATCCTGATACTACAGCTAATGGAGGTTCATTGAATGATGAAAGAGGAAGCAGTTATCTATTGATTAGCTTGCTGAGAATACTCTCCAATATGCACTGTAAGCCTTTGTCTTATTTATCGCACATTCAATTGTCTGCTGTTTTACTGGACATTGAATTGATGTTAATTGGTTACATGATTGATCTTCTGCTTGATGCTATTTCCAGTGTCAAATTTCTGGTGCTGTCATGCTCTTATGTTCATTCACTTTTTATTTTTATTGAGGCTTGTTGGAAAATAGCTTTGTCACTCAACTTTTATTAACTCTACAAAGTCTACATTTAGTTTCTATTGGGAGGCATTTGTATATCAGTTGATGGATCCCAGAAAAAAAAATTTGTTTGAAATTTTTTCCACAATCGTATTATACTAGTGTGTGATTGATTATGTTTCTTTTAGTCCTCTCATTTTATGTGTGTCATTTGTTAGACCTATTTGACTCCACATTTTATGCCTTGTATAAATTGCAGCTAGCGGTTCTGATCAAACAAAAGATCAGGATCTGCTATCTCATCTACTGAGGAGCCTAGCCAATCTTGCTGGTACGGCAGATGGAAGAAACATATCTACATTGCTGCAGGGATCTCAAGGTTTATTTAACAGTGGGACATCTTTACAGACCGCAAAGGTGCCAGATATGGATGATGGTGTTAATCTTGAGGATTTAAGGCCTGTAGGACAGTGTTCAGTAGTACCTGCATCAGATATGTTAGAGAGGAGAATATCTTCAGTTGATGATCCTGGAAGTCTGCAAGTTCTTTCAGGTCTACAGGCCACTGAGCCACTACCCTCAAGAGACAGTTCTGAATCAAAATCAGTTACACCGGAAGCTACAAGTAGAAGGTTCCAGTTAAATGGCATTGATTTAAATAATACATATGATGATTCACAGGACTATTTAGGGAACCTAGGGAATTCTCATGTTCCTGCAAGTCCAGGGACTGCATCTCTTGGTTTTTCTTCATGGATGCAGCGCGATTCCCACAAGTCAAGCCCACCTCAGACAAGTGGGAATTCAGACTTAACTTCTACTCAGTCACCATCAAGTTCCAGTGGAGAGGCTCAGGTATATATCCTTGTTGTAATTATATCTATTCCTATATAATTGCTTGGCAATATAAGGCTTATAAATGCCTTTTTTGTGGATGATGCTCCGCCCACTGCTCGTAATCATGTGGCTCCCACCTGTTCGTCAATTATATTGACCTACAAACTTTGGTCTTTAATTTCATTGTGTTCTCAACTGCACTTTGTCTTTTTGTTATTTCTTTTTCTTGAAACAAGGGATCAAGCTGTCAATTGTCATTAACCATTATACAGCATTTAAAGTGGAGCTACATTTTGTATTTGATAGGCCAGTACGTAAAATTTGCCTGCAGTTTTACTTCTCTTAACTGTTCTTTTCCTGCCACATATCAGAGTCGCACAGATCGAATTGTTTTTAAACTCTTCGGAAAAGACCCAAATGATCTTCCATTCATTCTGCGATCACAGGTTTTCATTTTTGCCTTGATTCTTACTCTTTTCAATGTAACCTGGTGTTTCATTCCACACACAGCATGATATAAATATTTTATATATTATTTTGAATATCAGATCCTCGACTGGTTATCCCACAGCCCTACAGACATTGAAAGCTACATAAGGCCGGGCTGTATCATCTTGACAATTTACCTTCGTCTAGAAAAATCCATGTGGGAGGAGGTATGCTTCTATTCTGATGCCAGAATTAGGTTACTGATCCTTGTAAAAGGAAGATAATTTCTTCATCTCCTTAGTTGTTATGTTTGCATACAGCTCTGTTGTCATCTGGGTTCCAGTTTGAAAACACTTCTAGATGCTGCCAATGATCCATTTTGGAGAACAGGATGGGTGTATACTAGGGTACAACACTTTGTAGCATTTACGTACAATGGTTTGTGCTCTCTCTCTCTCTCTCTCTCTCTATGTATCTATACACGTAGTCTATATGGCTCCATATGTGTGTGTACACACGTGTATTTAGTGTCTATAAAAATATTTCTATTTTAGTTTTTCATTATGCTTTATTGTTGCTTGTCATGAATCATGATCTATTTAGTTATTCATTTATTTATTTTCTAATACATATGGGGATTGACCAAAAAAAATTATGTTATGAAAGAGAAAGTATTTTGATAACTTACGCCTGTCCTGCAGGTCAAGTTGTCTTAGACACACCCTTACCTCTTAAAAGCGATAAGAGTTGCAGGATATCATACATCAAACCAATTGCAGTCTCTGTATCTGAGAGGGCTCAGTTTGTAGTAAAAGGCTTTAACCTTTCTCATTCTGCCACAAGGTTCCTTCATCTTTTGTTCATCCTCATTACTTTGTTTTCAATAAGCCCACTGATTTGTAGACCTCTCTTAGTTTTAGATGCTTTTCAAAATTAATACCTTTCAGGATAACTGGGAAAATACTAAACCGTAGCTCTTGACAGGTTACTCTGTGCTCTAGAAGGGAAGTATCTGGTGCAAGAAACTTGTTATGACGTGATGGATGGTGTACATACAACTGTTGAGCATGATGAGCTGCAGTGCCTCAAATTCTCCTGCTCTATACCAGATGTTACTGGGCGAGGATTCATTGAGGTTCTATCATATGTCTAATTTAACTTTTTCCCCTTCCCCCTTCTTTTGTAATGTACATTTTGAACCACCCATTTTTCACAAAATTGGTCCAGAATCCCTCTATAGATTTTGCTTATAAAACATTTTCGTATTACATTAACCAAAGTGCATTGAGGAGCTGGGCATTCAAAAGAAGTCTGAAAAGAATATATCGAACAACTTGAAGTGCTATAAACAAGAAGCTAGAAGGAAATGGGTCATAAGGTTAAAACGGAAAAAGAGAAAGTTTCAAGACAGTGCCTTAACAGAAGAATGCTCTGCATATACCATTTGTTTCTGTTGCCGAAGAATGCTTGAAATATGTAGTTCTCATTTTTATAATCAAATTTTTTATTATCAGGTCGAAGATCATGGTCTCAGCAGCAGCTTCTTTCCCTTTATAGTTGCAGAGCAGGAAGTATGTTCAGAAATTTGTATGCTGGAGGGTGAGATTGAGGTGGCTGAAAGTGCTGATGCTGAAAAATTGGAAGCCAAGAATCAAGCCTTGGACTTTATACATGAATTGGGTTGGCTCCTCCATAGGAGTCGAGCTAATTTTAGACTTGGTCACTCGGATCTGAACCTGGATCTATTTCCTTTCAGCAGGTTCAGGTTGCTTATGGAGTTTTCGATTGAGCATGATTGGTGTGTTGTAGTGAAGAAACTCTTGGGCATTCTGTTTGAGGGTACTGTTGATGCTGGAGAACATACTTCCATTGAGTTTGCGTTATTGGATATGAGCCTCCTCCACAGAGCTGTGCGAAGAAATTGCAGATCTATGGTAGAGTTCTTGTTAAAATTTATCCCAAATCAAGGTTTAACAGGATCGGAGCAGAAGCAACAAGTTGACAGGGATGGCAACAGTTTCTTGTTTAAACCTGATGCAGTTGGGCCCATGGGGTTGACTCCTCTTCATGTTGCTGCGAGTGCTGATGGCTATGAGCACGTATTGGATGCCTTAACTGATGATCCTGGAAAGGTAATTTCTCCTTGATCAAAATTATATATTATATTTCTAATTCTACCTAGAAATCGCTATGAGCTTGCCACAACCTCCATCGCATATAGTATCCATTTGACCTTTGCTCATACAATTGACTTGTGTCTCTTGTCGTTGTGTTTATTGTTTCATGCATGTTAGGTCTGCAATTAATTTTTATGAACCTTTTTTGGGTCCATTTTAAATCGTTATGAAGATATTTGTTGGCATTGTTGGATGTTTTAAATTCTGTTAGTGTTTAGTGTATACCAATGACAATGCGATTCTTTAGATTGTTGTAGTTTCAAGCATGTTGATTGCTACTGTCATGCACATTCTTTTGACTTCAGGCTGATTTTAAATTGTAGATTGTTAGATAATCCATTCATCATATTGATATCGCTCTTCTTTCTTTAGTTGGGAATTGAAGCATGGAAAAATGCTCGAGACAGTACAGGATTGACACCATATGATTATGCATGCCTCCAAAGCCGCTACTCCTATGTCCATCTTGTCCAGAGGAAAATCAGCAAGACATTAGAAAGTGGGCAAGTGGTGCTTGATATCCCTGGTGTCATCTTAGACAGAAACGGCAAGCAGAAGCAATCTGAAGCGTATAAACCATCAAGAGTAGCCAGCTTGGAAACTGAAAAGATTGAAATGAAAGCGATACTGCAACATTGTAAGTTATGTGCACAGAAACCAGCTTATGGCAACACAAGGTCACTAGTGTACAGGCCGGCAATGCTGTCAATGGTGGCCGTTGCTGCTGTCTGCGTTTGTGTAGCCTTGCTCTTTAAAAGCACACCGGAAGTTCTTTTCGTGTTCCAGCCCTTCAGGTGGGAACTGTTGAAGTTTGGCTCAAGCTGAGGTAGACTTGCGTGTGTTTATTCTTAGTGACTCTGGTTATAGGCCGTTTCTTTTGAAGTACATAGGAGTATTGACCGATGAAATTAGCCTTTTCTGATGTATATCTGAGCTTCCGCAATAAACATGGGCTTTTGGTGATTGCCCACCAGGTTTTATTGTTAAGACAACCAACTTTTGCTTCCCCTATCATTGTATGTGAACAACAATACCGTTACAAACTGGTTAGCACATAATTTATTTGGTTTGTTTTGTTTTTTCAAAATAAAGCATTCAGGTGATTTCCCTTGGGACGGTATCCCATTATTGGTGCAACTCTTAGCCATGTATAGAGCTCAACAAATTACTATATAAATGAGCAAATGTGGGTTAAACGCCACGTCAGTGTGCCCGCTTCCTTGTATTTAAGTTTAGATCTCCATTTCTATAGATCAGATTTTCTTTTTTGTTTTTAAGTAATATCTTAGCATTTTTTTAATTACTTTAATTAATAATAATGTTCTAATTATTATTTCTTTAGTGAATCATTAGTATTTAAATATTTTATTAACTTCATAAATTACTTAATATATAGTAATTAATTATTTTAAATTATTTTATGGACTTTGTTTTTTATTTTTTATACATTATTTTGTTTAGTTTAATATTTGCAATTAAGTAATGAATCACTTTTTTCTAAGTGCCATATTTTCTTGGATAATGTTAGGGACACCACAATTTGTATCCCAAATGATGTGGCACATGTCAAATCATTAATTTTAAACTAATTAAATGCCCGCGTATATTTAAGAATGATTAATTCTTTAATAAAAATAAAAACAATAATAATGAGTATAACCCTAAATTCCCATTATTAATCATATGTTATTTATCAAGCCGCTGCACCACCATGTTTCCCCACCAAGCTAGTTGCCGGACCGCCTATCTTACCACCATATCGGGCAGCACTGTGCCATCACTGCCTCTATATTGGTCATAATCCCATAAAGCTTTCATAATGCCAAGGAAGAGATTCATGCCATATATTGTGATTGATGAAAACGTATTACTTTTTGAATAATATTTGCAATTAAGCAATATCTTAACCGGATTTAATTATATTAATTATTATTTATATTTAATGAACCACTTTTTCTGAGTGCCACATTTTCTTGGAAATAGACCTTACATTTTATTTGTGTTTCTCTACCATGGATGACACACATCGATGAGGAAATGACACCTTTCGTTGCGGGAGTGAAGAGGAATTACATATTTGGTGGCATTTGTAACATTGCAGCAAATGCATGCATCAAGGTTTGTACATTCTATAGAATCTTTTGTTAAATCATTCATGAAATACCATATGCTGGTGTTGTACTATACTTTTAAAATATAATATTTAAAGAGTATAGCTGTGCGGCTGTACTCTTTTAATATATTTGAATATTCTGAAAGTATCGCTGCGCGGCTATACAGTCCAAAATGGTTTTCTTCTTTGTAATTATACAATATCTTAGCCTTTTTAATTACTTTAATTATTAATTATGTTTTAATTCTTATTTCTTTAGTGAATAATTAATATTTAAGTATTTTACTAATTTCATAAATTACTTAATATAGAAGAATTAATTATTTTGTGCTTTTTATTTTTTATTTTTTATTATACAGAATTATTTTGTTTAGTTTAATATTTGTAATTAAGTACTATCTTAGCCTGATTTAATTATATTAATTATTATTTACATTTAATTGTTCTTTATTTAATGAACCACTTTTTTTGACTGACACATTTTCTTGGAAATGGAACTTGCATTTTATTTATTTTGCTCTATCCATGGATAACACACAGAGATGAGGAAATGGCTCCTTTCGTTGCGGGAGTGAAGCGGAATTACATATTTGGTGGAATTTGTAGCATTGCAGCAAATGCATCCACCAAGGTTTGTACCTTCTATAGAATCTTTTGTTAGATCATTCATGAAATTCCATATGCTGGTGTTGCAAATTGTAGTTTTAGAGATATATGCTATATACTCAGTGGCGGTTCCAGGATTTGAAAGCTGACTGGGCAAAATTTAGTAATAAACTTGACGGTACGAGTGAATTTCATTAATAAACATAAAAAGATACACCTAGTCAGGGGGGACGTAATGAGCCTTACCCTCAAATGCATCTAGATCTACAAATACAAAAACTAAAATAAAAACAAAAGTTAAATGCAATGCAATGCAATACAAAACAACATTATTTAAATCTAAAATCTAATCTTACGAGGCTTAGAACTCTTAAATTCGTCAATTATAGATGCATTGTCAATAGCATTGGCAAACTCTCTGTCAATGTGGAGGATCATACAATCACCAAGAAATTCATCACTTATGGTGCTTCGAAGTCAATTCTTAATAATTCTCATACAGGAGAAAGCTCGTTCCGTTGTTGCTGTAGAAACAGGAAGAGTCAACACCAACCGAACCAACCTGTCAATCAAATAGTAGTTTTCCCCCAAAGTTGTTTCCACCAATTATTGACATAACTGAGGAAGAGTAGTGATTTTCTTAAAGCATGGAAGACGTTTTATATCATTCTGAAAATATTTGAGCTCTACTTCTAAAGCTTTCAACTCATGAGGAAGGAAATCAGCAGGATAGAATTTCTGAGCAAGTTTACATATATGCTCAATATTGAATGACATGAAAGAATTACGCAGATCCAATGCTGAGTTAAGAGTAAGAAGTTCAACTGTTTGCTCAGGAAATCTAACATTTAACTCTCTCATCATACAATCTATAACATCATTAAATACATCAATGCGACAGGCATGCTCAATTGTAATAAAATCTTTTTGTTGGCAAGAACGACGTGTACCCATTATATAACGACCACCCATATCAAGAACATCAACACAATGTAGTTCACAAAATGATACCACACTCATGAAAAAATCATCCCAACCATTTTCCCTCATATCTTCAAGTTGCATTTTTGTGTTCTCAACAAAATTTAAAGCACTTGACAGGACCCGCCCCAGAATTTCCCCTGAAACCGGGGCGGACCTCGTCTTGGTGCCGACATCACACCGATGCCGGGCCCACTTACTAAAAAACCCAAGACATCCTACCAAAATTTTGGCCGAGTCTCCCCTGTAAAATGCTCAAACCCAACAACATTCAACCTGCATAATTTACATAATATAAATCCCAACTGCCAGCATGCTTTCAACATACAACAATTCAAAATAAAGTGGCCTCCGGCCTCAAGTAACAACCTAACATGGGCGATAACAGAGCATCTAACAGGATTTGTTTACAACAACAATATAGTAGAAGGAATTTACACGAATCCTATCTACAGATGGAAAGTTTGGAGCTCGCAACCTGCTCGAACGCTTCCAAAAGCCACTACTGCCTGGGGGGCGCAAAACATAAATATGTGAGTGGACAAAAAATAAAGTTTGCATTTAAAACAACATAATAACCCCACCGTGTAAAAATAATGCTCAAGCATGCAGTTTCCACATCCAAAAACCAAATACTCAAACATAAAATCTCAAAGTCCAATAACTCTCAAAATCTCAAATCACAACTCCATTCCCAAAAGTATGCAACTCTCACCAACCCATACATATGTATACATATATAAGTATATATATCTATAATATAACGTATACTTCTCTCCATACTAATGTACCGGGGAAAACAATCCAACCAGGGGATTGTTGGCTGGTACGCAGGATTTTCGAACACTAACCCGCGTCTAGGGATGAGTAGTCCAACCGGGGGACGAAACTCCATAGCTCACACGCCGGCACTGCCAACGACACGTGTAGCTCACAAATCTCATAACAAGTCCTACGCGCGTAGACAGTATCATCACCCCACCGGCACTGCCAACGACATGTGTGATAATACTAAGCAATATACATACTCTTCCCATACACCGGCACTGCCAACGACATGTATGGGAAGTGTCTCACACACCGGCACTGCCAACGACATGTGTGAGACCCGCAATCTCATGGCCTTCCCACCCCACCAGCACTGCCAACGACGTGTGTGGGAAGCCTAGTAACCAGGGAATGGTACTCACCTAACATACTCATACATCTCACAACCATCCCTCAAACTCATATCTTTCCACAATCTCACAACAACTCCTCGTACTCTATACATAGGCAATATAGATAGACATTCCAAAATCTATATAAACATATCCATAATACTCAAACATAGCCATACTCAAAATATATTGCCAATACGTATATGAATATCCAAATCCATCAACCAAATACTTAATAAATCACATTTCCATTTAAAAAACATATGCACAAATCTTTTATCAGTAAAACCATGCAAATGCTTGAAAACAAAGTCCACTCACAGGTAATCCCACGCTGCCCGGCCCCGAGAGGGTCCTGCCTGCTGCGAATGATCGACCGAAGTACCTATTTCGAGATACGAACCCTTGATTAACATAATACACTTCGAAACGGGAATTCACAAAAGAGAATACTTAAATCCCCAAGATCCCGGTGCGTGTACGTCCAATAGGATATCCTAAGGTCCGGTTACAGGTTTGGGAATCGCTTCCCATCCTACGGTTATCGCTAATCCCACAAACTTCAAATTATTGAATCGGAACATCCGGGGCTCCGATTCACGATCCGCGAATTCCTATAGGTTTCTAAGAGTACCTAAATCAACATACTTCAGTTTGGAAACGATCCGACGGTTAGAACCTATCGAACTCGGATAACGCACAATATGCGAAATCCGTTCGATAGTCAAACGACATCCAAATTGAGATCCGTAAAATCCTATGCACTCGTGGCAACCTAAGGATCTCGTCAGGATGAAAAGCAACTTCACCAGCCTTGTCCACGCGCCGCCACACGCGCCGGCAGCGCGTGGGTGTGTAGAGAAATTTCCGGCGACGGAAAAATCTCCACACCAACGCTCACCCTTCCTACCCTAGCTTCTTCTCAAGGTCAGGATCACTTTATTCAACTACCACGAGGTCCAATTCGCACGGGAACTGGCCGTAATTTCAAATTGAAAACCGGCCAAAACCTAACTTCCAAACTTCAAAATCGTTCTAATCTAACCCCAAAAACAGCTAGAGCACGTAAAAAGGAGAAGAAACCTCACCTGGTTCGCCGGAAATGGACGGCGGAGACGGCGGTGCAATAGCGCGAAAACCTCCGGTTTGAACCAGTCAATATCGTGGCCGGATTTCGAGCTTTTCGGTCGGGATAACAGGTGGGTTTTGATCGGAACTTCACGACGAGTCGAACGGGACCGGTCTCGAGGGCGGTCGTGGACTGTGGCGGTGGCATCACGGTGGTTTCCGTTCGGTTTGCACAGTGACGAGGGAGAGCTGTCGCACGCAGAGGAAGGAGACGCGGGAGAGAGAGAGAGAAAGTGAGGGGTAAAAGTGAAAAATCTGATTTTACCCCAAACTCTTTTCAAATTAATTACGGTTCCGCCATCGAGCTTATTTTGATCGCCAAAACTTCATTAAATCTCCGATTGAAGCCTACCGCCTGTCTATGGTTTCGTCTCAGTACCACCTACGCAACCAAACCACTCGTGGTCCCAAAATCCTTCCGGATAAGAAAATGACCAAAATTACCCTTAACCCAAGAGTAAATTAATAATTCTCTTAATTTAATTAAAATAGGAATAAATTTGGAGTCGGGGTGTTACACTTACAATGTCTTGAGTTTTCGTCTGAAATGCTTGACAAAGAAAATTGGTCAATCCCATAATTTTCTCCATCAAAACCAATGAAAACACAAACTCAAAAGACATCATAGCAATATAGTTACTCTCTGCATCGCCACGAAACTGTTGGTTAGGTCCATGATCACTGATTTCTAAAAGAAGTAATTTAGTCTCTTTAAATAGACTCATCAAACTTGTAATAGAGGCAAAATGAGATCCCCAACGAGTTGCTCCAGCTCGTTTCAAAGTACGAGCTTGATTAAGTCCTTTACCTGTCTCAAGTTCTCCAGAATCCAACAACTCCTTGAGTTCAGTTTTTCAAATTAAGTTTAACTCATTACGGCGCTTAACAGAAGCACTAACAAAATTCACAATGTTAGTCAGCATTAAAAAAAATCTCCATACAACTTTCACATATTTAGCTGCGCCATTTAATGCTAATTGCGAGCGATGAGCAAAACAATGCACATAATATGCATATGGACAATCTTCAAGAAACAATGCTTGTAATCTATTCCATGAACCACGCATATTACTAGCACCATCATACCCTTGACCACGCATGTTTTCCATTAGAATGCCATTATTACCAAGCACTTTGCATATCTCTTTTTTAAGAGTCAAGGCATTAGTGTCTGCAACACTCACAATGTCGAAAAAACGCTCACGAATAAATCCTTGACCATCAACAAATCTTAGAATAATAGCCATTTGTTCTTTACCCGATTCATCAAGTGATTCATCAACAAGAATACAAAATTTGTTCATCCCAAGTTCTCTACAAATTGTCTTCCTCACCTTGGTAGCAAAAATATGCAAGATTTGTTTTTGTATGTCATTGGAAATATACTGAGCATTTTGAGGAGCCTTATCTAGGACAACTTTCTCAACTTCCATATTCATTTTTGCAAAACACTTTATGATTTCAACGAAATTGCCTCGATTAGATGAGCCAATAAATTCATCATGGCCTCGAAAAGCCAATGCTTGATTTGCTAGATACCTAATGCCCTCTGTTGTGGTTGTAAGTCGCAACTGATTGTCCATCACTTGTTGATTTGATTGCTTTTCTACCACTTCTTCAATATGAACATAAGGATTTTTTAAGCTAATCCACTTTTGCATAGAAAGATGATGTGGTGAATTTAGTTTGCCTACATGATGTTGAAATGCACAATGATTCCCACCAATTCTCTTCCAACTTTGAAACCCATCAACAGTAAAGGCTGGAAATGATTGAGTCCTATCAAATAGGAAACAAGGAAAACAAAATGCCTTGTTCTTAGCAACTGAATACTCAAGCCAAGAGAATTGACCAAACCACTTTTTATTAAATTGACGTAAGATTTTCTCTTCTAAGTGGCTTGGATAATCTTCTAACTCGGGTTGACATGGCCCTAAAAGAATATATGCTCTTCGCACATTATCTTGTTCATTCACTGAATATTTGCATATTAGACGACGTAATCCTGGATCACGTTCAAGATAATTGATATTAAAATCTTGATCATCATTAACTCTTTGACTCTCAACTCTTTCAACTTGAGGCTCAACAATGGGAGACTCGGGAAGATTTTGCTCATCACAAATTAGAGTAGATAAAGAAGTGCTAGGCATCGTATTAGATGATGACCCACCATCATTCTTTTTCTTAAAAAAGACAACAAGTTCTTTATTTTCTTGGGGTTCCGATTGTGATCCGACATAATAAAAGATAACCTATAAATAATATGTACAAATTATTTTAGTCAAACATGTCAACAACAACAAAACTAATTATCATAATATAATCAATGCATTTAATCAAACATACCAACACAACACACAAATCAAACATCATAACAATACCAACAACAAATTAAATATCTCAACAAAATTCCTAAAATCAAAGCTCTAATTAATTTCAACAAAGTCTCCCAATTAGAATTCATTCCTAATTAAACCCTAGAATATTTTCTATTCAAATTAAAGAGCATAAGATAATTAAAATGAGAGAATGAGAGAAGAATACTTGTTGCCAAGAAGAGAAGTTGCTCCTACAAAGAAGTTGAGAGTTGAGTTGATGGTGGCTGAAGGTTGAGCTTGAGACGGAGAGGGAAGTGCTGATATTTTTCACAGAGAGTGAAGTTTCTGTTTGGTGGCTGACTGCACGCGGGTTCATCAGATTTTAATTTTGGCTGTTGCACTTGCAGTGCATATATTCTTTATTTAAGTGAGTGGGCTACTTGCCTTTGAATTATTGGCTGGGCAAGTTACTTAGTATTTTTTTTTGTCAAAATTTTGGGCTGGGCATGAGCCCTGCCAGCCCATGGCTAGAACCGCCACTATATATACTATATATACATGTACATTTCCTATATTCCTTTGGGATCAAATTTTTTTCTTCTTCTTTTGTTGATTGCTGAATGCTTATGAGAGACAATGCAATCTTAACAGACTTTTGCTGATATGAAATCCATAAACTTTTTTGGGGTTCAGCAACTATGTCCGAATTCAATCGCCCTGGAACATGTAAGTCATTTTCTAATCCATATATGATACGGTTTAATGCATTTCCTAATTGCTATAACTAATTAGTCTATAGAAATTTTTTAAAATAAGCCAAAATGGACAAAATTGCCCTTATTTATTTTTAAATTTCCTAAGGAATCATTTACATTTGTATGTCTTTAGTTTGAAAGTTGATAGGTTTTTCTGTCTTTTTTGAAAAAGTTTTGGCTTTTTCCAAAAGTGAAAATTTTTGTGTGGCTAAAACCTAAATTTACTTTAAAGATATTCCGACCACACTTTTAAAATATAATATTTAATTAAAAGTAGAGGGTCTAGCTGCGCGTCTGTACTCTTTTAATATATTCGAATATTCTGACAGTATAGCCGCGCGGCTATACTGCCCAAAATGGTTTTCTTCTTTGTAATTATATAATATTTTAGCCTTTTTAAATTACTTTAATGAGTAATTATGTTTTAATTATTATTTATTTAGTGAATAATTAGTATTTAAATATTTTACTAATTTCATAAATGACTTAATATATAGTAATTATTTATTTTAAATTATTTTGTGCACTTTGTTTTCTATTTTTTTAATACAAAATTATTATAGTTTAATATTTGCAATTAAGTAATATCTTATGATTTAGTTATATTAAATTATTCTTTATTTAATGAAACACTTTTTCTAAGTGCCCAATTTTCCTCCAAACTCTAACAATTAATTAGGCTCGAATACTCACGTAACTCGAGTTAGGGTTTTATGATTAGAGTTTGGATCTCAATATACGTTTAGTATAACATAGGGTTATAAAATATATTAATATTTAAAAGGCTTAAGTGCTATAGTACCCCCTGAAATATTGGTCAATTCCCATTAAACTCCCTTAAAGTTAAAGTGATCCTCTTTGCCCCATTGATCGATGTTTTGTGTCTTACTTTGCCCCTCACCATCAAGTCTGTTAAAAATTCTGTTAAAAATGGTAACGTGGCACCAATGAGACCCATTATTTCTCTAAACTAAGTGCCATGTGTGAAAAAAAAAATAAAAAAATAAAAAATGTCTTTTAAAAAACATAATTAAACTATTAAAAATAAAAATAATATGCAAAACCAAAAAATCCCCAATTTCCCTTATCTAACCCCATTATCCCTTCCCATCACTATAACCACAACCACCCCTGACTCAAACTGACCTCTCTCTTCTTTTCCCACCGCCGACTCTCTCTCATCTTATCCTTCTCTTCCCATTTCTCTTTTTTAAAGAAAAAAAACCATTTATCTTTCCGACCGGTGCTGCCTTCCACTGCAACGTTGCCACCTCCATCATCCATCCTCTGTGGCCCCCTCCCCTCCTCCATCGTTGTCAACATCTTCTCTCTCACTCTCATCTCTCCTTCTCTCTCCTCATGAGTCAAGCTAACAACAATGGAGGCGGCAACCTTGCCGACCTCCATATTCAAGCTGGCTAACATTAGATCTGGAGATCAGCCTCCAATATTGTTGACGCGAAGAAAGAGAGAGAAAGTGAGGGAGAGAAGAGAAAGAAAGTGAGACAATGAGATTAGAAAGAGAGAGCGCGAGAGATATGAGAGAAAGAAAGGGGATTTGAGTTGCAGCCTGATAGGACCCGACCTAAATTCCACTTTGGAATCCGTGTCGAACCCCTTGTGAGTCCAACACCTGGCAGGTGTCGGGGACCAATGTCTAAATTGCCATTTTTGCCCTAATTCAAAAATTGCTTTAGGGTTTGACTTCTACCTGAAAACCGATAAAGTCTCCCCTGAAAAACAGACATTTACCAAATTATTTGCACCTGTAGAAAACATAATTCTATAATCCCAATCGTTCAGCATACAAGAATTTCGTCCATATGCAATTCAACAGTGATTCAAATGGAACTCAGGCTTGTACAATATAATCAAAACACTGACATTCACCTTGTTATAAACAAGAATTAACGGTAAACCAAAATTTGCTTAATTACAATGGGTTTCAAACTAAACCAATTCGAAGCACAATTCAATAGTTTATTTTGCGGCTACACCTAGATAACTCTAGGTTACCTATGTACCCTTACTAAGGGATCAAGCCACACGTAGTTCTTTACATATATAAATAATAGACTTATTTACTATAGCGCCCCCTGAAACTTTGATCAAATCTCACTTTGCCCCCCGAAAGTTAAAATGGCTCACTTAACCCCCTTGACCATGGTTTTGTGTTCCACTTTGCCCCATGCAATCTCCATTCATAACTCCGTCAATTTTGATGACATGGCAGTGCTATTTTCGTATTTTTACCACAAGTGATGATGTGTCATGTACATGGCCCACTTTTTTTGCTGAAGTGAAATAACATATTAATAAAAATAAAAATAATGTAATTACTGTTTAATTAAAAGAAATTTAAATGGAAAATTTAATTTAATTTATTAAAAAGATCTTCTTCTTCATCTTTCTGAGTCTCTCTATGCCCTCTCCTTCCCCTAACTTCACCATCAGACCACAACCACCACCCAACCCAACGCCACCCAAAGCAGCCACCAGTCAAAACCCTAAACCTCACCACCACCTCCTCACCCATCAAATCAACCACCTTCTCCAACCACACCTCCACTTCCACAGCTACCTCATCTCCTTCTCCCCAACCCTCGCCAAGATCGATGGCCTCTCCGGCTATAATCTTATTGTTGTTGACATGGAGCACGACCATGGCTTCGTGTCCCAAGCGCTCCCAGCCTCCACACCTTGGCTGCCGCTCAAACCCCGACCATTCTTCGCTTGCTTGAGGCTTTGTAGCTTGGACCAAGAAAGCCCTAGATCTGGGCCTACAAGTAGAATTAAACAAAATTCAAAGATCCTCAGAGCCATTCCACAAGTAGAAGTTGCAGACAATCTACATAGCATCAGATTTTGTCCGCCCATTTGCTTTTCCTCATCACTGAACATTTTCTTCAAAACTCAAAATCAATGCCAACAAAAAACAAAAACAGGGCAATGCTTCAAAAAATAAGCAGAGTAATTTTGTCCACATTTATTTCGGTGTGTAGTATAAGAGAATGTTGTTTGTAGCATCATATGTGTTGCCCTATATGATTGAGTTAATGGGTTTTCTATATTAGGCTATGTTGTGTGATTTTTGGTGTTTATTATTGTTATAATATGGTGATTTTTCTTTTATTTACTGTTTTTGGGTTGGTAGACCAAAAATGGAGGCTGAGCAAGTTGTTGCGTTTTGTAATGATATAATCAACCCTTTCTTTATTCATTTATCAAATATACACTGATACATATGTGTATATATAATATCATGTATATACAATTACAGAGGACCAGGAGCTTGGATGTTGCAGTTTGTGTAGGAACAGTCTTGCATGTAACTTCCCACTTTCTCTGTTTGTCAAGAAAAAACAAAATCATTTTTTCTGTCTGTAGCATTCACATGGACGATTGATAAATTCTGTAGGTTGAAATCCCAGAAGCATTACTTAGAGGGTTTTTCTGTTAGTGATTTTAAATGATGTATCTTTGCAGGGTTGAAGATGGATGCACTATACTGTGGTCAGGTGGGTGATTTTCCGATGGGGTTGGAGTGGTCGTGGTGAGGATAGCTTTGTGTTAGGTGGTGGTTGTGGTATGATGTTGAAGTTAGAGGAAGAAGGAGAGAGGTCGAAAGAGAGAGACAAAGAACAAGATATTCTTTTAATTAAATAGCAAATACATTATTTAATTATATTATTTTTATTTTTATTAATATGTTATTTCACTTCAGATAAAAAGTGGGCCATGTACATAACACATCATCATTTGTGGTAAAAATACGAAAATAGCCCTACCACGTCATCAAAATTGACGGAGTTATGAATGGAGATAATAGCAGAGGGCAAAATGGAACACAAAACCATGGTCAAGAGGGTTAAGTTGGCCATTTTAACTTTTGGGGGGCAAAGTGAGATTTGACCAAAGTTTCAAGGAGTGCTACAGTAAATAAGACTAAATAATAATAAAAAGTTCAACCCATAAGTAAGCACATGAATAAATATCACTTAATAAAATAGTTGTGAATTGTATAATAACCTTTGAACTTAGAAAACTCTCAATTCTTATCTCATAACTTTGAAAACATGTATTAAAACTTTCACCAATAAGTGTCAAGATAAAATCATTAATTTTAGCTTAAACATCTCAAAACCTAAATTCTCTATACCTAGGCATACCCCCATTCATAATCAGTCAATTCGACTAATATTCCGTCAATTCCAGTAATATTATGTCAATTGCAATAATATTCCGTCAATTTCAATAATATTCCGTTAATTCCAGTAATATTCTGTAAATTCGAATAATATTTTGTCAATTTCAATAATATTCCGTCAATTCCAAGTATCATGTATGTTACAACCTTGCAGAACTCAGGGACATGTAGTTAGCCCGAGAACGCATATCCTTGCACCACATGACTCAGGCGTCCTCGTAACTCATGGGGCATTTTCATAAATGATAAGACTGTCCAAAGGCAACTGGGGGGTACCCTCGTGGTGAGTTTGAAAATTATATTCCAAAACTAATCATAAAATTTCCTCTTATTTCATAAATCCAATTACATAAGTCCTTTATTAAAACGAGATCAGTCACAACATTTCTTAATTGAATTTAACCATACATCATCTTTCAAAATTGTTCTCAACTGCATTTAAATATGTACCCCATACTATTGAGAATTAGTATCCATAATTCATCGGTTTCAATCCACTGAGTGTGTGTGTGTGTATATATATATATTAAATATAAATATATACTTAGATATTTAATTAATTTCTTATTCACATGAAAATTCGATTAACAAACCATTCCCAACTCTTCACAACTAAACATAATATAAAATACATAAAAAGTAAAAGTGATTACATAAGAACTCATGAACATTTAAATAATCTTCCATAGTATGATATCATTCTATGATAACCCTCCAATTATAAAGAAAGATAACAATAACAAAATTTCCTTAAAGAAAACTACCAATGGCCTCAACCGAGCCGACAAAGCCCATAATCTAAATTGACTGTATCACAACCTCAATTTGTTAGTTGCCAATTCATATTGGTCCGTAACCATAAGTTTAGCTCATTCTAAAGGTTTCGTCATGATTCAACGGGACCCCGATCGTGGAATTGATCAATTGAGCCCGCAGGGCACACATCCTCTGATTTCTAATCCAAACGTTCCTATAAGTCCGACAAGGTCTACTTAACATGTCCCGAGAGTTTGGTATCGATCGAGTAGTCGAATCGCTCTTGATCGCACGATCAAATGGTCACCGTTTTGCCTAAACTTTGAATCATTTGTTCGGAGTACCCGGGACTCCGATTCTTGATCCACGAGTTCCTACAGGATCCTAGAGGTTCCTTGATCAACATATTTGAAAATGGAGTCAATCCAACCGTCCAAACATATCGAACCCGGATATCACCTAATATGTAAAAATCTGTTCGACCGTGAAACGATAACTAAATTTGAATCATAGCATACCGTCGTGCTCAGGACAACATGTGGATCATTTTAGGACCAAATGGGCCACCCAAACTTGGCCCACCCGCTGCCACACATGTGGGTGGCTTGAGTAAATTTTCGATGACGGAAATTTCTCAATTCACCCATCAATACTTATACCTACGTGATCAAGAAAACTAGGGGAGCAATTTATACAACTTAGCCGACCTCCAATTTGGCCAGGAAGTGGCCGGAAACTCGATCCAAAAATAAATTTTTTTCTGGGTTTTAGATTGAGTTCAAAACTCCAAAATGATCTAATCCAACCATACAAACTGTTAGAACCAAGTGCAACGACAAAGAACTTTACAGAAACAAAACACGATAACACACAAATGCAGGGAGAACTTCTTAATTAATAAAGGAACCAACACAGCTATATATAATAGCCTTACATCAAACAGGAAGGGAAATAACAACCCCACGACCTTACAGTCCTAGAGTCGTGGTACATGACTAAGTCTAAACAGAAAATAACTTGTCCCTTAAGAGTAGGGATTATTATGCATGACTTCAAACCACTACAATCCTAAAAACAAGGAAACCCAAACTCTATCAGCTAGAGAATCCTAATAATTTAACATCCTCCCTTCAACTGAATGCTATCAACATTCAGTTTATCCCTGGATATTCGCAGACACCCATAAGACCACGCATCTTCACGAACACCTCGAGCTTTAGTGGCTTTGTCAGAATATCTGCAATTTGCTCATGTGTAGAACACTGCACCAATTCAACAACTTCATCTTTGATGAGATTTCGAAGAAAGTGAAAACGCACATCAATATGTTTGCTACGACCATGCATGACTGGATTCTTTGACAGTTTAATGGCTGAGATGTTATCACAGTGAACCACCGTTGGTTTGCATTGACCATGATTAAGCTGCTCCAAGATCCTCCTTAGCCACACAGCTTGGCAAGCACTAGACGCAGCAGCGATGAACTCTGCTTCGGTAGTTGAAAGGGTGACTACTGGCTGTTTCTTTGAAGACCAAGAAACTGCACTTGAACTCAGAATAAAAACATAACCAGAGGTGCTCTTCCTGTCGTTTTGATCACCAGCGTAGTCGCTATCTGTGTAGCCAACAAGTTCCTTAGTTCCTCCCTTCTTGTAAAACAATCCAAAACTGACTGTACCCTTCACATACCTTAACACTCTCTTTGCTGCTTGCAAATGAGTTTCAGTGGGTCGTTCCATGTATCTACTAATTAAACTTACTACAAACATCAAATCGGGCCGAGTCGCAGTCAAATACATAAGGCTTCCCACGATCTGTTTGTAAAATGTCCCATCAATCCTTACTCCATTTTCATCCCTAGTAAGTTTAATGCCAGGAACTATTGGATTGAGCACTGGATTGCACTGGTACATATTGAATCTCTCCAAAACCTCTTGAGCATACTTCCGTTGACTGATGAATATACCATCCACCCTTTGCGAAACTTCAATTCCAAGAAAATATCTCATCTTACCAAGATCAGTCATGTCAAATTCAACCATCATGGATTTCTTAAAGTGTTCAAACATAGTCTCATCATTACCAGTGAATATAAGATCATCAACATAAAGGCACACAATCAAAAGTTTACCTCCATCTGCCGTTTTTATGAACAAAGTGTGCTCATAAGGGCACTTCTCAAAGCCTTCTCGATCAAAATAGGTCTCTATTCGACTGTACCAAGCTCGGGGAGCTTGTTTAAGTCCGTACAAAGCCTTCTTCAGTCGATATACCTTATATTCCTCTCCCTTTTGTTCATAACCTGGTGGTTGATCCACGAACACTTCTTCATCTATCTTTCCATGGAGAAACGCAGATTTGACGTCTAGCTGGTAGATAATCCAGCTTTTCTGGGCAGCAAGTGAGATGACCATTCGAATGGTATCCAAACGAGCTACTGGTGCAAACACCTCGGCATAATCCACTCCATACCGTTGGCTGTACCCTTTCGCGACGAGCCGAGCCTTGTATTTGTCCACTTCCCCATGTTCATTGAGTTTTGTTTTAAAAACCCATTTTACTCCAATTGTCTTCACTCCAGATGGCAACTCGGTGAGTTCCCATGTATCATTCTTCACAATAGCTTCGATTTCAGCGTCCATGGCATGTCTCCATTTGCTACTCTTCACTGCATCCTCGTATGTCAAAGGGTCACGGTCAGAGAATAAGGCTAGATGAGCCATATCGACATTTTCTTCATTAGAGAGGCCCTGCCCACTTTCATAATCTTGCATCCACCTTGGTGGTCTTCGAACTCGTTCTCCATGAAGAGGACTGCCATCACTTGAAGACTCTCCTTCTTCGAGACTTTGAACAGACCCTATGTTTTCAAGTTCATTTTCTGGAGTGATGTTTGCTGTAGTTTCCTCCCCAAAGCTTGCATTGGTACCTGTATTTTCATTTTCCTCCCATTCCAAATCAGCCAAAATAGTTTCCTTGTGACTGTCATCCCAGTTCCACCTTTGGTCTTCTTCAAAGACCACATCTCGACTCACAATTATTTTTTGAGAAATAGGATCAAATAGTCTGTAAGCCTTGGATTCTTCACTTACCCCAAGTAATATGCATTTCAGACTTTTGGCATCAAGCTTTACTCTCTTGCTATCAGGTACATGAACATGGGAGATGCATCCAAAAACCCTAAAGTGATTGACTGAAGGCTTGAACCCACTCCAGGCTTCTTCTGGTGTCTTGCTTCTCACAGCAAGTGTCGGGCTTCTGTTCAAGACATGCACTGTCCAATTCACTGCTTCAGGCCAAAAATTCTTTGGGATTTGTTTCTCTGACAGCATGTTGCGCACCATATTCATGATAGTGCGATTCTTTCTCTCTGCGACCCCGTTCTGTTGAGGTGTGTATGCAGCTGTTAATTGCCTTTGAATGCCATTCTCATCACAGAAGTGGGTGAACTCTTGTGATGTGAACTCTCCCCCACGATCAGTTCGAAGTCTCTTTATGAATGCACCGGTTTCTTTCTCAACTTTAGTTTTGTAGGATTTAAAGGTAGCAAACGCTTCTGATTTTTCAACCAAAAAATAAGCCCAAGTTTTTCTGCTAAAATCATCAATAAAGGTAATGAAATACCTTTTTTTGCTATTCGAGATTGGATTTATTGGCCCACATATGTCTGCATGCACTAACTGAAGAACTCCAGATGCCCTCCATGTGCTTTCCCTTGGAAAAGGATCGCGATGTTGTTTTCCTATCAAGCAGTCTTCGCAAATCTTTAACGGAGCTTTCAACTGAGGCAATCCATCCACCATATTCTTTTGTTGGATCACCTTGAGACCATTCCAACTGAGATGACCATAACGGCAATGCCAGAGTTGAGTTTGATCTGTGGTCATAGAGGAGAAACAGTTTTCCTCCTTTGGTGGACAGCGACCAAGCACAGCGAACATTCTGTTGCATGCCATCTCGGTTTCCATGATTAAACCTTTTTCAGGATGATAAATCTTGCACTTGCTGTGTTGCATGAGCACTGTAAGACCCTTCTCTTGCAATTGACCAATGCTTAGTAAATTGTTAGTCAACGCTGGCACAAAGAAAACTTCAGTAATCACCTGCATGATCCCATTTATCTCCATTCGAATGTTGCCCTTCCCTTGCACATTGAGACTCATATCATTGCCCAGCTTCACTTTTTCTCTGAAATTATTATCAAATTGTGAAAATAACTCTCTTTTCCCACACATGTGATTACTACACCCAGAATCAAGAAACCACAAGTGATCTCTTCCAGCCTGGATGCCATCCACATACGCCATTAAAAGCATCTCTTCACCGGTCTCGGCAAAGTTCACCTTTGTATCTCTTGCTCTTTTGGGACATTCCCATTGAAAATGACCCAACTCATGACAGTTATAACACTCTAGGGTAGATTTATCAAACCTACCCCTACCTCTTCCTCTTCCTCGGAAAGAACCACCACCTCTTCCTCCTGGTTGTCCGTGAGTGATCTGAAGGGCTTGTTCATCCACAGTGTGACGGCTGATCCGTTGTTCATGCACCAAAAGACTGCTTTGAAGCTCATCTATGGATAAAATATCCAAATCATTTGATTCCTCGATCGAGCATACAACATAGTCATACTTAGGAGTCATGGATCTCAAGATCTTCTCGATGATCACCACATCCTCCATCCTTTCACCGTGAATTCTCATCTTATTGGCTATGATGAGAGTTCTTCCAAAGTAGTTATTCACCGATTCCCCAGCTTTCATGTGCAGCACTTCAAACTCCTTGCGAAGAGCTTGGAGTTGTGCCCGTTTAACTCGTGCTGTCCCTTGGTACTTCTGCTTCAAAGAATCCCAGATATCCTTTGCTGTGTCTTTTTTTAATATCGTCTCCAAAATGGATCGATCAATGGCTTGGAATAGATAGTTCTTAGTCTTCAGGTCCTTCAACTTTTGATCCTCAATCACCTTCTTCTGTCCATCAGTAAGATCTGTCCCTTCCGCTGCTGCAGAGATCCCAGTTTCTACCAAACTCCAATACTCCTTTGAACGCAGAAAATTCTCCATAAGCATGCTCCAGTGATCGTAGTGTCCATCGAACCGTGGGATAGCAGGCTGCACAAAGTTGCTCTCGCTTGTCATGTTATTTCTTCACGTTGATGTCTGTGGTACAAGCTGTTGGTCAGGCCCCGTGATGGAGCTCTGATACCAGATGTTAGAACCAAGTGCAACGACAAAGAACTTTACAGAAACAAAACACGATAACACACAAATGCAGGGAGAACTTCTTAATTAATAAAGGAACCAACACAGCTATATATAATAGCCTTACATCAAACAGGAAGGGAAATAACAACCCACGACCTTACAGTCCTAGAGTCGTGGTACATGACTAAGTCTAAACAGAAAATAACTTGTCCCTTAAGAGTAGGGATTATTATGCATGACTTCAAACCACTACAATCCTAAAAACAAGGAAACCCAAACTCTATCAGCTAGAGAATCCTAATAATTTAACACAAACAACTAGAGTGTGTGGAGAAGATTGAAATCCATACCTGGTTTGTAAAAAACGGTGGTTGGAATCGCCCAGAACGGAGGCGAAAAACCTAAGCAGTCACGGCCAAATCCGAGCTCCTAGCGCCTCCCTGAGCGGAGGATGTGGCTGGGCTTTCATCTGGTCATGATCGCCGGCCCCTCACAGTCACATCCCGACCGGTCTCAGTCGCAGGGGTGGTCGGACGGTGAAGTTAGCCGACCACACAGTGGCCGGGTCTGTGTGCGTCGCAAGAGGGAGGGTCGGGGAAGAAAAGAGAGAGAGAGAGAGAGAGAGAGAGAGAGAGAGAGAGAGAGAGAGAGAGAGGTGGAGAGAGAAACTGAGCTGTCCCCTTTAAAATTCTAACTTTGAAATATTTACGGTTGTGCCATTGCAATTCCATTGATTGTAACTTCTTCTTTAAACTCCGATTTGAGCCCACTACGTGTCTAAGAACTCATATCGTTGCGTAGAGATACCACTCAAATCCCCAAATTCTTTCCTGAACAAAAAGTCAACTTTAAACCCATTAAAATATTCTCGAGGTAAAATTGTCTTTTACTTGAATATTTTAATATTTAACTATTAATTTAGGATCATGTTATCATACAGCCTGCAACTTGCAGGAGAAGAGAAGGATAGATGAGAGAGAGAGTCGGTGGTGGGAAGAGAAGCGAGTGGAGGGTTTGAGTTGGGGGATGCGCCGAAAGGAACTGAGGTGAAAAAAATTTTATTAAGTGTGAAAGTGATCGCCAGCTGTCAAGATGTAATTGGATGGGGATATTGACGTTGAAAGCTTAGCTGGCATCCTTGTGCCAGGCAAGTTTTTCTCCTACGGGAGAGGAAGAGAGATGAGGGTCGAGTGTGATTGTGCTGATGGCGACTGGGAAGGGATAATGGGGTTGGAGGAGGGGAATTGGGGATTTTTTTGGTTTTAAAGTATTATTTTTATTTTAATAGTTAAATTAAGTTTTTAAAAAGACTTTTTAATTTTTTTTTCTTCATACATGGCACTTAGTTTAGCAAAATAATGGGTCCCATTGGTGCCACGTCAATATTTTTAACGGAATTTTTAACAAACTTGACAGTGAGGGGCAAAGTGAGACACAAAATATTAGTGAAGGAAGTAAAGTGGGTCACTTTAACTTTAAGGGGGTTTAGTGAGAACTGACCAATGTTTCAGAGGCACTGTAGCACTTAAACCTATGTAAAAAGTATAGCCGCCTGGCTATACTGTACAAAATGGTTAATTTAGAGTAGTAATCGCTTCTATTATAAAATAAACTGAAGAACAATTTTACATCTTTTTCCTTTTGGGTTTGTAGTGAGTGCTGCTATTTTCACCCACCTGTCCTATTTTCCCACCCACCATATAAATTTTAAAAAACACAATCCTATTTTTACACCCACCAATATTCCTAAAATACCCTTTTAATTATTAAATCATTTCCTCTCTCCTTTATTCTCTCTGCTCATGTCTTCTCTCTCTCTCTGACGGCACACACATCTCTCTCTCATTTTTGCTCTATCTTATTTTCCATCTCTCACACTCCATCTGTCTCTGTCTCTGTCTCTCATGTTTACTGAACTAAAACAGTTTTTGTTGTAATTTTTATTTTTGTAAATATGGATTATGTGAATATAATCACATTTATGCTCTTAGCTTTCTAGTATTGTAAATAAACTTTTTATCCAAGGACCAGAACTTTGCAATTAAAATATATATATATATATATATATATATATATATATATAAAACGCTCATTCTTAAGACATGGGAATGTCAAAGAGTACAAAGCCAAACAGATAAGGGAAAAACAACAGTACTCGCCTTCTTCACCTTCTCATGAGCAAGGAGTCGTATTCTTGTGTTTTTTTTTCTCTTTGTCAAACGATAGGGTTACTTGAGAACTGAGAAGTCTAACTTTTTTTTTCCTCTCTCTTTTTCCTTAAGTCCTTTTAAGTCATTTTACAATATGGTTAAATTTGTCTTTAAAAGTTAAAAGATAAGGTGGGTGGAAAAATAGGACAGGTGGGTGGAAATAGCAGCACTCGTTTGTAGTTTGCTGAAACCAAATAAAAAAGGAAAAAGTAAATAAAAATCGGAAGTGTAATTATAAGAGGATAAGGAACGAAGGACAAAGTGGTCATTTTGCATGTCCTTGCTTCCGAACTCACTCACTGGTATCCCTTGTTTTTCAACTCTCAAATTTCGCAAAGCCATGGCTTCTTCAATCTCTCTCTCATTCTCTTCTTCTCTGCTTCCTCATCCTCTCCCTCTCAATAAGAACTCCACAGCCATCCACAGAGCCCAAGACTCAAACTTTAAGCTAGTACACTGCGCATTCGCAGCACCAGCTACACGCACTCGTTCAACTTCGTCTTCGTCTTCTGAGACCAGAAAGAGGCACTGGAAGCAAGGTGAGTTTCCAGGGGTCTCAGAGACATCGATTCCTGGGACTTACAGAAGGGCCCCCTTAAAAAATGTGAAGAAGAAGTTGGACCGCAAGAACAACGCCAAGGCCTGGGCCAACACCGTCACTGAAGCCTTGTCTGACGCCATAGACAAGAAGCAATGGCTTCAAGCTCTTGAGGTTGGCCCTTCTCTATGTTTCTCTTTCTGGGTTCATTTTATTTTGAGCATTAGGTCCTTACCTCAAACAAAAAATGGAGAAAGTTTTCATTTTTTTTCCCTTTTGGGTTTACAGTTTGGTGAAAGTAAATTGCTGAAAAATAAATAAAAAATGCTACTCTCTTTGCTTACCCAGTTGAGTTCCTTTTGTATCTGAATGTCTGACTTTAAGGAAACTAGAATTAGGACTGGTATCATACAGACTTACAGTATCATAGCCATGTTTACTAACCAACAGTTAGGTGTTCTTGTTTGTAAAATGATGATAAAATTGGCTAGTATTGACTGTTCAGGTATTTGACATGCTAAGAGAACAACCTTTTTATCAACCAAAAGAAGGGACTTACATGAAACTCCTTGGTCTGCTTGGAAGATGTGGCCAACCCCATCGTGCCCGTCAGCTTTTTGACGCAATGGTTGAAGAAGGCTGTGAACCAACTCTTGAACTCTACACAGCCCTACTTACAGCTTATTGTCGGAACAATCTAATTGATGAGGCATTTTCTGTTCTCAACCAGATGAAGACCCTCCCGCATTGCCAGCCTGACGTTTTTACATACAGTACCTTAATAAAGGTTTGCATTGATGCTTTGAAATTCGAATTAGTTGAGTCCTTGTATGAGGAAATGGCTGAACGGTTAATAACTCCAAACACAGTCACCCAAAACATAGTGTTGAGTGGATATGGTAAAGCTGGGAAGTATGATCAGATGGAAAAAGTGTTGTCAGGGATGCTGGAGGGTGCAACTTGCAAGCCTGATGTCTGGACAATGAATGTTATCCTTAGTGTGTTTGGCAACAAGGGTCAGATAGATATGATGGAGCGATGGTATGAGAAATTCCGTGATTTTGGGATTGAGCCAGAAACTCGCACTTTTAATATTCTGATTGGTGCTTATGGGAAAAAGAAATTGTATGATAAAATGTCAACTGTGATGGAGTACATGCGCAAGCTTCAATTCCCATGGACAACAGCAACATACAACAATGTGATTGAGGCTTTCGCTGATGTAGGAGATGCAAAAAACATGGAGTACACATTTGATCAGATGCGTGCTGAGGGCATGAAAGCAGACACCAAAACGTTCTGCTGCCTTATTAATGGATATGCCAATGCAGGTCTCTTCCATAAGGTGGTTAGCAGTGTTCAGTTGGCCGGAAAGTTTGAGATACCCGAGAATACCACATTTTATAATGCAGTAATAGCTGCATGTGCAAAGGCAGAGGATTTGATGGAGATGGAGAGAGTTTTTAAGCGGATGAAAGAGAAGCAATGTCCACCGGATTCCACAACATACTCTCTTATGGTTGAGGCATATAGTAAGGAAGGTATGAACGATAAGATCTACTACTTGGAGCAGGAGATTGGTGTTGATGTTAACCAAAATGACAACTCCTCAGGAATTGAGTCTGATGCTGTTGTCTGATTGAGATATTTGAAAACAACAATATGTTTCAAGAATCCCCTAATCTCACATTAGGCATCCCCACAGTTCTAATGCAGCAGTACTGGACTCTTATCGTTGAATTTTGAGTGATCAGGTAATCAAACTTTTCCATTCAGGGATGGATGTTAACAATGCTGCTTCCACTGGCTTTATGTATTTTGTGGAGGACTGTAAGAATTGTTTTAGACATCTCCGATACGCTGGGTGAAATATTTTGGAAAATGACTGTATATACAGAGTTGATAAGTGCCTCTCTGCAAACTCGAGGTCATCTCAAAATAGCGTGCAAATTTGTACGGAGATTTGTAAGAGTGCTAACTGCGAACAGGAGAAGTACTTTTGTTTTTAATGCAATTTCATATGTATTGTCTCCAGCAGGAGCTGGACAGTATAGAAGGTGGTCTATGGAACAGCAGTGGTCTATAAACACATCTTTTTTGTTGTTTGTTGGAAATTATTTTCTTTTTGCCGTGTTTTTCTTTATGTACTGGGTTGCTGTTTTAATTACTGGTAGAATGCTCTTATAGATTCATGCTAAGACTGATGTTGGCACGTCCAGCAAACAATGAATTTGGTAAAGGCAATCTTTGATTACATGCTCAGACAACCGATAGTCATAAAAATAAATGTTAAAGCAAGCTCAAGTTCAGAAAGACGTTATATCATAAAACCACCCGCAAGATGGAGCAACAGTGGCAGTGGCGCCTCAAACAATCATACCTGTTCGAAAACAGTTGATACCGGTAACTTTTATTGAGTTATCATGGAAATGGAAGGATCCACTTTTGCGTGGTGTGTCCTACACTTATTAGAATTAGAATTTGACGTATGACGGTTAACCTAACATTTTTCCACTCAAGAACATGTTTGAGTTGAGAGTGGCTTGGACGAGATGTTGGTATGTCAAATGAGATGAGATGACCACACGACATTTTAAGACACAGGCAAAAAGGGCTAAGTAGGAGAGAAGACTTCTATCCTCACACGCTAACTTAGTAAATGTTGGCCTTTCATGGTGGCAGGCACAATGCCATTCCGGTATTCTCTTCTGTACATTAAACAAACAATAACCTAAAACCTGCGACACAAAGTCAGATAGGTAACGTTGTAATGTGATAACTGATAATCATACCAGAGACTTTGATGTCATTACCCACCTGGGACCCACTTGGCTTTTCCATTTTTCTCCTTCCAAATCCCAGTCCCAAAATTGAGGAAGAGCTGCTTGATATGCTATCTTAAACTGGTGGAAGAAAGTCAAAGGAATCTTTTATTATATATAGAGCATAACTTAACAGAATGAGCCATGCCGCTTTGGTTTTGGTTTTGGTTCGGTGTTCAAGTATTGTTTATTGTTTTAACTATTGTTAATTGATTCTGTTCACTTTCATTGCCGAAGATAAAGTCCTTGCAGTGATAAACAATTGGGTTCAAATCCAGTTGCCATTTCCTTGCCACAGCAAAACATGACGCATTGCATTACGTCATTGACCATCATGTTCAGGCTTTTCATGATACTTATATGATCTGTCTGGATGGTTCATCCATTTGTTCTATCTAAAAATGGCTCAGTTGGCAGGGGCAGATGAAATAGAGTCTTTCCGTATAGAGCTGGCAGAGATTGGGAGGAGTATAAGATCCTCATTTCGAAGTCATGCCTCAAGTTTTCGGAGCGCCACCACTGTCAATGCAGGAGACAATGATGTTGTTGGTGATGAAGAACATGACTTACAATGGGCCGCAGTTGAGAGACTGCCCACTTTTGAGAGGATAACTTCGGCTCTGTTTGATGAATATGATGGCACGTCTACAAAAGGAGACGGTAAAGGGACACGGGTGGTTGATGTTACCAAGCTTGGAGCTCAAGAAAGACGTGTTTTCATTGAGAAGCTTATCAAACACATTGAAAATGACAATCTTCAGTTGTTGCAGAAGATTAGACGAAGAATAGACAAGTAATGTTTTTTCTTCTTCTTTTCGGGTTTATGTAGATATCTACTTTTGAGCACAAATCACACTAATTTTACTAGAAACATGGAAAATAACAGAAAAAACAGGAAACTAAATTAAATATGGCTAATTTATTATTGTGCATAAAGTGAGCTGCTGTAAAATATTAACATTCGTTTTGCACTTCTCTTGTAGAGTTGGTGTAAAGTTGCCTACGGTGGAAGTGAGATATAAGAATCTTTGTGTGGAAGCAGAGTGCAAGGTAGTTCATGGCAAGCCCCTACCCACTCTATGGAATACTCTAAAGAGTTTGGTTTTGGTAAGCATCTTAATTCATAATGTCCAACTTATTTTTTGGCTATGCATGGGCGACTTTGAATCTAAATTCTCAATTTCTAAATTAGTCACTTGAGCTCTCTTTATGACAGGGCATCACAGAGCTGACTGGTTCAAAAACGCGTGAAGCCAAGATAAGCATCGTCAAAGATGTCAGTGGTATTATTAAGCCGGGAAGGTTAGTTTCTTTTACCTTGGTTTCTAACTTAAAAAGTTGTGGCTGCTATAGAATTTAATGAATTCCATCTGTTGTATCAAACATGAGTGTTTCTCTGTCCTTATGGAGTTTAGCAGATGTCTTTGACTAAAATGGGTTCTTTACCTTCTAAAATTTTGAAAATGGGAAAGTAATGAGCAGACATAATTTTTTTTCTTTCTTTCAAATTCTTCAGAAATTTTGATATATTTTTAGAACACTTTAAGAAGTATATTAGAAAATTAATAAGTAACCAACTTAAGAGTTAACCAACTTTGGCCTCTCTTCATTGCAGGATGACTTTATTGCTTGGCCCTCCAGGTTGTGGAAAAACCACATTGCTGATGGCACTCTCAGGGAAGCTAAGCCATTCTCTCAAGGTGTGTAAAAAGTAAATAATTGTTTTTCCAACTGATATTAAGGCCCACCTGTGAGGGGGAGTGTCTTAAGCTTTGGTTAATAGTGGTAAACCAAAAGGCTTTATCAATGTCCAAAGGGTCTGCTTCTAATTCTTTTAGTATTTATTTTATTCTAATAGGTTTCCGGCGAAATATGTTACAATGGTTATAGACTAGAAGAATTTGTTCCTCAGAAAACCTCAGCTTATGTAAGCCAATATGATGTGCATATTCCAGAGATCACTGCAAGGGAAACGCTTGATTTCTCTGCATGTTGTCAAGGTGTAGGAAGTCGAACCGGTATGCATTCTTGCCTGCAATAATTAGCCAGTTTGAAACTGTTATCAACACGTTTATCATATTGGTATTATCATTACGTTTTTTGTGCATATAGAGATTATGGTGGAAGTCAGTAGAAGGGAAAAGCAGGTAGGAATAGTTCCAGATCCTGATGTAGATGCTTACATGAAGGTACCTAAGATGCCTTGTTCGCAGTGTTCTGCAGAATTTCATTGGTCTAACTGTGATTGAAAATTGTCTGTTGCAGGCCACATCTGTTAAGGGACTGAAAAATACACTTCAAACTGACTACATTCTTAAGGTATTATAATTCCCTACGAAGTGTGTTTTCAATCAGCTCGTTTTAAGTTGCCTTCTTGTTCACTATCCAATGTCTTACAGATACTTGGTCTGGAAATCTGTGCTGACACGTTGGTAGGAGATCCCATAAGAAGAGGAATATCCGGTGGTCAAAAGAAACGGTTGACTACAGGTAGTGTTGGCATAACAGTAAACTTTGCATGCATTTCAGTTTCCCGAGTCAAATCAGATATGATGCTCCATAATTTCTGTATTATGCAGGGGAAATGATTGTTGGACCTGCAAAAGCTCTGTTCATGGATGAAATATCTAATGGCTTAGATAGTTCTACCACTTTCCAACTTGTGTCTTGTCTTCAGCATTTTGTGCATATCACAGATGCAACTGCATTGATTTCGCTTCTTCAGCCTGCACCAGAGACATTTGATCTCTTTGATGATGTCCTCTTAATGGCGGAAGGGAAGATTGTGTTTCACGGGCCAAGAACAGAAATTCTGAATTTTTTTGAGGAGTGTGGGTTTAAGTGCCCAGAAAGGAAAGGTGTTGCCGACTTCCTTCAGGAGGTAGGTGTTATTGTCATACTCATATCTCAATCGATGTCCTATTATCTATAGTATTGAACGTTTTCTTATCTTGATTTGCTTCAGGTTATCTCTAGAAAAGATCAAGCACAGTATTGGGACTGTGCAGAGCAACCTTACAGTTACATTTCTGTTGATCAGTTCATTAAAAAATTTGAGGATGGACATCTTGGCTGGCAGCTAAATGAGGAGCTCTCAAAGCTATTTGATAAGTCTCAGAGCCACAAGGATGCTCTATCTTTTAGAACATACTCATTACCTAAATGGGAACTGTTTAAATCTTGCACAAGGAGGGAATTTCTTCTGATGAAAAGGAATTCTTTTATTTATGTTTTCAAATCAATTCAGGTAGCTTCCTTATTTCTTTTCCCCCTTATTTTAAGTGTTTTCAGTTTATAACTTTTTTTATATCTGGTCATAACTGTATTCTTTCTTTCTGCAGCTAGTCATAATTGCTTCAATAACGATGACAGTTTTCCTTCGAACTCGAATGGCTATTGACATGGTCCACGCAAATTATTATATGGGTTCTTTATTCTATGCACTCCTCATACTTCTTGTTGATGGCTTCCCAGAATTGTCAATGACTGTCTCAAGAATTGGGGTTTTCTACAAACAGAAAGAGTTGTGTTTTTATCCTGCTTGGGCTTATGCAATCCCAGCTGCCATCCTAAAGGTTCCACTTTCGTTCTTGGAGGCTTTTGTTTGGACAGTTCTTACATACTATGTTATTGGTTACAGCCCTGAGGTTGGAAGGTGAGTCACAGATTGAAAATTCAGTTTTTAGCTAGATGGTTAAGTGATAGACTATTACATGCTTGACTGTAAATAAGCTCTTCTATGCTGAAGAACATTCAGCTAGGTGGCTGTTACCATCTAAACTAAGACTTTATTGTATGAGATCTTGCATGAATTATGCTTCAGTGGTATCTATAGCTAATGCATGGCAGAATATGCATATTGGTAATCTGTGCTTCTGTCTCTTTTCTCGAAATAGTCTTGTTAGATATTTCGAATGTCACTGTAGTTCTTACATTTTTCTACTGTATTTTCCAGGTTCTTTCGCCAGTTCCTTCTACTCTTTGCTGTCCACTTAACATCAATATCCATGTTTCGGTTTATTGCTTCATTTTTCCAAACCGTGGGTGCTTCTATGACAGCTGGTAGTTCAGCAATATTGTCTGTCTTATTATTTGGTGGCTTTGTTATACCAAAATGTAAGATTTCCATAAGATTTCCCCATATTTATGTCAATAAATTTTGCTTCTCTAGTCATGTTTAAATATGTTTTGTTGCAGCTTATATGCCAGCTTGGTTGAAGTGGGGATTTTGGGTTTCTCCTTTGACCTATGGGGAGATAGGAATGACAGTTAATGAATTCCAAGCACCCCGATGGGAACAGGTGATATAGCGAGGGTAGAGCTATTGCTTCATTGCTTCTAATTGTACAATTACAAAGTGAAAATTTAGAATTCTGTTTCCTTACCATAGATTTGAGAGCTTTTCTTCCTTCTATTTCTTTCTTTGTGATTATACATAGGGTGATTCTAATCATGTTCCTATTAGCAACCTGAAGGAGTTCTTCCTCATTCACTAATGACTTTGCTCTTTATTTATAAATTTGTATTATTTATATTCACAGGTCTATTCAAACACAACTCTTGGGCGACAAGTACTGGAAAGCCGTGGATTAAATTTTGAAGGCTATTTTTATTGGATATCAGTTGGTGCATTATTGGGATTCACAGTACTATTCAATGTTGGTTTCACCTTGGCTTTGACACTCTTTAAGTGTAAGTTTGTATTCTATCCAATACTTGGCCACTTTAAGCAACAACGTATTTTATACTTTTGTTAACCCAGCTTTTGTTTTATGTTCAGCTCCGGGAAGGCCCCCTGCTCTAATTTCTTACGAAAAGTACTGTCAACTACAAGGAAAAAGAGACAGCAAAACTGATATAGCAACAGAGGGGAAATCCATTAGTGCACCTAAAACTTCTGCCGAACCCAAGAAGGGTGAGGGTGATTCTAGTTTTTCTCTTTTCACTTATTTAATTCTACAGTAGATTGGTCAGTGTGTTCTTTTTTGTTAACATAAATAACAGTTCTTCTTTTTCTTCTCTTGTTTTTCCAGGAAGAATGGTTTTGCCATTTGAGCCCCTAGCCGTAGCATTTCAGGATGTACAATACTATGTTGACACCCCTTTGGTAATCTTTGGGAACCTCTCTCTTCAGATTCTGAGTAGTTCTGAAATACAAGGAGTGAACTATGCCAGCTAATATGGTTAGTTCTTCTATTTTTATATTGTAGGAAATGAGAAAGCGGGGCTTCACAGAAAAAAGGCTCCAGCTCCTTTTCTGATATTACAGGTTCTTTCAGGCCAGGTATACTAACAGCATTAATGGGTGTCAGTGGGGCTGGGAAAACAACTCTCATGGATGTTCTCTGTGGAAGGAAAACTGGTGGTACCATGAAGGGGAAATAAGAATTGGTGGTTACCCAAAGGTGCAAGATACATTTGCTCGGATATCAGGTTATTGTGAGCAAAGTGACATACATTCTCCACAAATAACCGTGGAAGAATCAGTAGTGTACTCTGCTTGGCTGCGGCTCCCTTCTCAGATTGATTCAAATACTAAAGCTGTATGGTATCTTTTCAAGAACATGATTATTTCAATGGTTCTGGATTTGAACATCCAAATTAAATTGCACCATACATTTTTCTTCCTTCCCCAGGAATTTGTAAATGAAGTCCTTGAAACTATTGAGCTTGATGGGATTAAAGACTGCTTAGTGGGCATAGCAGGGGTTAGCGGTTTATCAACTGAGCAGCGCAAACGACTGACCATAGCTGTGGAACTCGTTGCCAATCCATCTATCATGTTCATGGATGAACCAACTTCAGGTTTAGATGCACGGGCAGCTGCTATTGTTATGAGAGCGGTGAAAAATGTTTCTGCAACAGGAAGAACGGTTGTTTGTACCATCCACCAACCAAGTATTGACATTTTTGAGGCATTTGATGAGGTAAAGTGTCTGTCAGAACCTCAAATGGGATGATCTCAGAAGTTTCAATGTGACTTCTTCCCATTTCAACTCAGGAGTATTGTGCTTGACCAGCTTACATCCCTTAAAAAATTTACAAAGTAAAATGCTTAAATTAGTTATATTTCTTTCTTATCCATATATATATTATGTTGACACTTTAAGGAACTTATATTTCCTTTTGATAACAATCATTCACATCTTACCATCACTGCAGTTGATTCTCATGAAAACTGGAGGACACATAATCTATTGTGGCCCACTAGGGAAGAACTCAAGCAGGGTCATTGAGTACTTTGAGGTAGGTAGTTGAACAACTGTTTTACTACATTAGTCATTTTTGTTGTCGTTGTTTTTCAAACGTACAACTTGTCCCTGGAAAAAATACAATTACTTTGTCCTGATCCAATTTCCTTCATTTGGTTAGAGTATCCCCGGGTTGCCCTCAATGAAAGACAATTATAACCCAGCAACATGGATGCTAGAAGTCACTTCAAAATCTGCAGAAGCTGAGCTTGGTATAGATTTTTCACAAATTTATAAGGAATCTGCCTTGAATGAGTAAGCATAATACGATTCCCCTTACCTTTTCTTTATGAAGTTGAAAGAACTGGGTATTTATCATCATTGCATACCCTATGGGGTTTCTTTAGCCATGCTAGGGTGAGTTTCATTCTTAAAATTGGCTACATTTTTTCATTTACTTATATTAAGTACATATGTGTGACGCTTGCTCTTCTGACTGTAGGAAGAACAAGAGGTTAGTCAAGCAATTGAGTACACCATCTCCTGGTTCAAAGGTTTTGCAGTTTCCTACCCGTTTTCCTCAGAATGGTTGGGGGCAGTTCAAAGCGTGCTTCTGGAAACAGAACTTGTCTTATTGGAGAAGTCCTTCATATAATCTGACACGGATCATTTTTATGTCTTGCTCATCTCTGCTGTTTTGGAATACTCTTCTGGAATCAAAAAAAAAAAAAAAAAAAAAAAAAAAAAAAAAAAAAAAAAAAAAAAAAAAAAAAAAAAAAAAAAAAAAAAAAAAAAAAAAAAAAAAAAAAAAAAAAAAAAAAAAAAAAAAAAAAAAAAAAAAAAAAAAAAAAAAAAAAAAAAAAAAAAAAAAAAAAAAAAAAAAAAAAAAAAAAAAAAAAAAAAAAAAAAAAAAAAAAAAAAAAAAAAAAAAAAAAAAAAAAAAAAAAAAAAAAAAAAAAAAAAAAAAAAAAAAAAAAAAAAAAAAAAAAAAAAAAAAAAAAAAAAAAAAAAAAAAAAAAAAAAAAAAAAAAAAAAAAAAAAAAAAAAAAAAAAAAAAAAAAAAAAAAAAAAAAAAAAAAAAAAAAAAAAAAAAAAAAAAAAAAAAAAAAAATTTCTGGGTTCGTCATTCCAAGACCAGTAGTTTATGGAAGCATCAAGTTTAACCTTCATGCTTCTAAATGGCAAAAATCATTTCTAATTAGATGATATTATCCTTTTAGGCCACACGCGTAGAAATATTTGAATGCGGAAACTAACTTGACCTGTTCTTTTTCTTGATGCAGCAAATCCCAAAGTGGTGGCTCTGGTTGTATTATATATGTCCTACATCATGGGCACTAAATGGAATGCTTACAGCGCAGTATGGAGATATACAGACGAGATCCTGGCGTTCGGGGAGACTAAAACCGTTGCTGCCTTCTTAGAAGATTACTTTGGGTTTCACTACACCTTTTAGGCCTTGTTGCTGTTGTTCTTATTCTCCTCCCCATTGTGTTTGCTTCTCTTTTTGCATACTTTATTGGAAAATTAAACTTCCAGAGGAGGTAAACGTTCAGAATCTGTATCTGGATTTAATAGATACATGTATGAAGTATGATGTATCTTCTCAAAAAGCTAATTCCTTCAATCTCACCTCATTTGAATCACCATTACAAAATTTATATTTTACAGTCAAATATAGGACAGGTATGGACAAGGATTGAACGGCTAAGATCTTTTCATGAAAGACATGAACTGCTAAGATTAGAAAACAAGGACAGAACTATAAAGACTGTCAAGGAGGGGGGATCATGTTCATCTTTGTTACTGCACATGAAAAATTAAGGAACAGCTCCACCCACCATTTCTACCCTCTTTGTAAATTTAATTTTCCGAATGCAATAGGCAAACAGTGAAGCAAAAGCAATTGGGAAAGTAGTGAGAAAAATAGGCACAAGGAATAAACGATCATGATGGAAACCATAGTAATCTTGTATGAAGGAACCAACTGGTTTAGGCTCCCCAAAAAATTAATCTCTCTTTGCTCATGTCTCCATATTGTGAAGTCAAGAGGCCATTTAGGGACCATGATGTAGAAGATATCCAGAAGCATATGTTTATTTATTAATAGGTAAGAAGTAAAGGAATTTAAGATTTCTTTTTTGAGATGAAGGAATCTAAGATTATTAGAAGAATTTAGACCTAGACATAGACGAGCTATTTCATAAAGGATAACAAAATATAAGTGATAGCATATAAAAGTTATTTGAGCTTTTCTATATGAATTTTCAATTTTGAGCCAAATTTAACTTGTCAAATCATTAGACATCTTTAAAATTTTCAATAATTTTCTGAAACTTGCAAAAAAGATTCTCATATATGTAATTTCCAAAAAAAAATTCTGAAAATTCCGAGTCTTCCAAATTGGAATGGATGTTGAATTTTCAAAATTTGTTTTGAAACGGAATTGAAGAAGAATTTTCATTCCAAATTTTTTTGTAATGGAATTGGACTATCCGATCTGATCTGTCCGAAAATCCAGCCCTAGCCATGTTTTTTGTTGTTGTTTTTTTTTTTTTTTTTTTTTTTGTAGTTGATATATATACTGTTGGGCCCACTCACTGAAGTCTTGAGGCCGAACCCTTTGTGCTGGGCCCAATATCATCGTGTTCTACATTCTTGGGATCAAAATCCTTGAAATTACCAAGACTGCAATTTTTAAATCTAACATATTTGGTTGCTTCCATTTTGTCTTGTTAGGGCATGAACACAAGAACATCATCTGGGTCTGTAAATTTCACCTCTTTAAACTTTGAATAGCTTAAAAGAGTAGAATTTATCAGAACCCAGAAATGTAAATTAAAAAGTTTTTGCAAATGTGGAAATTAACCAAGCACAGATGGTTTTAATTACATCTTGTAGTTGAATTACCAATACAAAATTTGCACCAAGTTTTTTTGTGATACATTTCAACCGTCAACAATCCAAGATAGGACAGGCATATATACAAAAACAGGTTTCTATCTTATTTTTGATGAAATAAAAGTTTAGGGAAGGGAGAGGTTACCCCCACACCCAGGGCCATAGCAAACCTCAGATCGTTTTAGATTTACAGAGGAATATATAGATTGTCCACCAAACATGGAACTGCTGGCAGTGAGACTCGAATACTAGTAGGGCAACACACAATGCAAGGACCTTACCAACTGAACCAACCCGTGTTGGTAAAAACAGGTTTCTTTCTACCTTCTTTGAAAATTTAATTTCCCAATGCAATAGGCAAATAGAGACGCATAAGCAACTGGGAAAGCAATGAGAACAATAGCCACAAGGGCTAAACCATCATGATGGAAACCATAGTAATCTTGTAGGAAGGAACCAACTGTTTTATGCTCCCCAAAAATCAAGATCTCTTTGTTCATGTCTCCATATTGTGAGGTCAGGAGGCCATTTAGGGACCATGATGTAGGACATATCCAATAGCACCAAACCCACCACTTAGGAATTTTCTGCATAAAACATATACAACATAATGGTCAGCTTCCCTGCACATGTCACTGCAGTTAATTCCAGCATCAGATTAAGAAAGAGTTGAATTCGTTTACCGGTCCCGGCATGAGGAAGCCCGAGAAAAGATTCAATATGGTGTAGACTGCAGTTGCCAAAATGGAAGCAACATCCAGGTTTGTGCTCAAAGAAGCAATCAGCATCCCAAGATACACAAAGTACAGAAATGTCCAGAATGTTGCATAAAAGTACCAAAAAACCTTAGTAGCTGACCAATAATACCCTATTGTAGGGTATGTTATAATCACAAACAGAATTGCTTGCAACAATGTGTATGGCATTTCCACGGCCACCTACAACATTGAACATACATAGTTAGGCTGATCCAGTATAAATCAAGAGATGTTAAAATTTTCTGTTAATATCGAACCTGCGCAAACGAATAAGCCTTTGATGAGTACATCCCAGCAAATCGTTCCCGGTACAAAACAGTGCGCTCAGTTTCCACATAAGGCAGAACTAAGTTGCAATTGGTTACGCCCAAGAATATTACGGCAATGTACATGGACCCAAGTATGTTCAACAAATCCTGCTCATTATTTCTTCAGGAAAATGGAAAACATAGGATTTAGAAGTTAGCAAAGTTCTTGTGCTTTTGATTTTTATTATGAAAGATCTAATTCCTTTAATGATTAACAGATGTCAATATAGAAAGATTTACATGAATGGTTTTCTTTCCTTTTTTCTTTTCTGAAATATATGAATGGTTACTTCTGGTTATAAATATGAAGGGAGAAAATGGGGCTTACATTTCCTTCCCTTTCTGCCAAAAGATTATCCCAAACAACACTGATGCACCAATCATAAACATGAAACGTGCTAGATTGTATTCAGGACTTCTCCAGTAGGACAAGTGTTGTTTCCAAAGGCATGCCTTAAACTGCACCCAGCTATTTTGAGGAAAATGAGTGGGAAAATACAAGTCCTTTGAACCCGGCTTTGGCACGCTTAACTGTCTTACCAGCTCAATTGTGTCCCTGCAAAAGATAAAATAATGTTATGATTGATTTAACACCTGAAGTAAAAAACCTGATGATCATGTTTAACTTGCTCAACAGATGGACTAGTTTACTTTCAACATTCATAATCCACAAAGAAATTAATCCCATGGGATGCCTTCTGATAAAGTATGCATTTCAAGTAAGGGTAATAACATACACACCCACCTATACTGAGTAGACTCTCTATAAATGCTGGCAAAATCTAAACCAAGTTCTTCCTCTACCGAAGCAGAAGTAACTTCTAACATCCATGTTGCTGGATTGTAATTATCTTTGATTTTTGGTACACCAGGAATGCCCTGTTGGATGGTGGCATATTGGAGTTAGTAATATACAGCAACTCTATATGCATGCACTGCTGAAACTATGAGCATACCTCGAAATATTCGATTAGTTTACTCGATTGATGTCCTAATATTCCAGAATAGATGATCTGTCCTCCCGTTTTCATCAAAATTAACTGCAAAAATCAATGTCTTCCTTAGTTACACGCTTCTATCATTTGGTCTAATTTTAGGACTGAAGGCTACCTCATCAAAAGACTCAAAGATATCAATGCTTGGTTGGTGAATCGTGCAAACAGTTGTCCTTCCTGTGTCAACGACGTTCTTCACTGCGCGCATGACAATTGCAGCTGCTCTGGCGTCTAAACCTGATGTAGGTTCATCCATAAATATTATGGATGGATTGGAAACAAGCTCCACTGCAATTGTTAGCCTTTTACGCTGCTCAGTGGATAGGCCACTTTGTCCAGGAATCCCAACTAAAGAATCTTTTATATCCTCCAGTTCAATCGTTTCAATGACTTCTTCCACAAATCTCTGCGAAATAGATAAGAAAAGTATACTATGAGGGCAGTGCATTGAACTCTGTTACACCCAAGGAATGGCCCTGTGACAATTTTTTATATCTTATATTGTGAAATCTAACTCAAACTCAAATTGTTTCCTATATACATTGTAATAAATTCTCAAGGAACATGTGTTGATAAGTTGAGAGAATATCTTACAGATTTTGTGTCTGGATCAGTGTCAGGTGGCAACCGCAACCAAGCTGAGTACATAACTGATTCTCCTACTGTGATATGTGGAGAATGTATATCAGTCTGCTCACAGTAACCTGATATTCTTGCAAATGTCTTCTGGACCTTGGGGTGCCCTCCTATTCTTATATCTCCTTCAATAGTACCTCCTGTTTTCCTTCCAGAAAGAACATCCATGAGAGTTGTTTTCCCAGCTCCACTGACACCCATCAATGCTGTAAGAATTCCAGGTCTGAATGCTCCTGTAATATCTTTAAGCAACTGAAGCTTTTTCTGCTTGAAACCATGCTCTCTCATTTCCTTTGCAGAGGGAATGAAGTTAACATAAAAACTAATCAGTTTTCCCCAAGGCAACAACCAATGATAATTTTATGTGAATATTAAGTATGATTTGATTACCGGAGGGGTATCAACATAATACTGCACATCCTTAAATGACATTGTCAGTGGTTCAAATGGCAGAGCCAGGGCCATCTTCCCTGTATAACACCAACCGATTCATCTAATAATTCGGTAACTAATAGTCCTCGTTCATTGTTTCGAATGTAAGATATGAAATTGAGAATTAATTTAGTTAGTAACTATCTAATCTCACCAAATTTTAACTTTTCTCCCACATTTTGGTAAAGATCAGCTGGAGTTGATACATTCTCTGACTGAGCACTGTTGTTGCAAGCATCTTTCCCTTGTAGTTGAGATAACCTCTTTTCCGAAATAATAGCCCGAGACATCTTTGGAGCTGTATTTAGGAAGAGTTAAGAAGTAAACTGACAAAATGTCTCGTAATACTAAACATTATCATCCGTCAATTAAATTGAACTTACGATTTAAGTAAGTTAAGGCTAAAGCAAATCCAAGATCGAAGAGTACTGTGAAGCTGAATAATGCTCCTACCGATATCCAATAGAAAGAGCCATCAAAGTTCAGACCATGACTGGTTAGAACTTCATTCCCTAAGGTTGTGTTTCCCTTTGAAACCTAACCATAAAAATTAACTGAAGGTGTTAGCATATTTATGTGACTTGGAAAGGGACTAAAAGACTATATCATCTTCCTTGTACCTTTTGCCAGCGAGGAGCAAGGAATTCATTTAGAGCTGTACCTATTTCCCCATAAGTCATAGGAGAACACCAGAATACCCACCTCAACCACGGAGGTAGAGAGGCTGAAAAATCACCCCTTATTAGCCTAGTCATTATTGCATGTATTTTAAAGGGAAAAAAAAACTATGAATGGACTTACGTTGTGGCAAAATGAAGCCTCCACATAAAAACATTACCACTAAGATAAAAGTACCACAAGTTGTTGCAGCAACCATAGTTCGGAAAATTACAGCAACCAAACGACACATGGATGTTGATGCTTGATGCAGAGCAAATAGCACAAGGAACTGGCAGAAGAACCTAAAAAGCATTGGGAAAAACAAGGAATTCTATCAAACATAAGCAACAGTGAAGCATTGTGATTTACTGGTCTAAAATTTCTTGTTCTGTTGTGTGACTATAAACTGCCTCTTACCTTTTTATTTCTGGGCTATACCCAATAACATAGTAAGTTGTGGCAGTCCAAAGCACTGAATCCATGAATGAAAATGGAACCTTCAGCATAGAGGCCGGAATAGAATACGCCCATGCTGGGTACAAATAGAATCCTCTTTGCTTGTAAACTACTGGAAGTCTAGTAACAGTCAAGGACAGCTCTGCAACGCCATTTGTCATATGTCGAACGAGTGTATAAAACAATGCGCCCAACAAAAAATTTGCGCTTGTCAAATTCACAGCCATCTGAGTCCTTATAAATACTGTCATTGTAATAAATGCAATGATGATAAGCTGTGGAAAAAGGAGAATGAAAATATGTAAGTGTCTTGGAGTTTAGCTGCAAAAGTAAAACCCTGAATAGTGATATCAGTGACAATAAACCTGCACTGTTTTGAATACATAAACAAAGGAATTTCGTTTCATAAGAAGCAGCTCCCTGGCCATGCAAGCTTTGAACAACTCCCATTTGCTCACAGAGTAAGTGGTAAATGATAAGGCATTGTCATGGGACTGCGATTTATCATATGGTTTTGAGAGCTCATCGTCTAACTTATTTCCTAAGTAACTTGCTCTGAAAAGTTGTGATAACTGATCCACTGAAACATGATAGTAGGGAATGTTATCATGCTTCCAGTATTGTGCTTGATCCTTCTTTGAGATTACCTGTAAATGGTGGAAAACAGATCATTGTTATTATTCTGCTTTTTTCTTAGGTGTGGAGTTTTTGCCAAAAGGAGAAAGGAGAAAATAAAGCATGGCACCTCCTGAAGGAAATCTGCAGCACCCTTTCTTGATGGGCACTTGAAACCGCAATCTTCAAAAAACTGAAGTGCGTGGCTGCGAGGACCATGGTAAACTACCTTCCCCTCTCCCATTAATATTACATCATCAAACAGATCAAAGGTCTCAGGTGCTGGTTGAAGAAGTGATACCAATGCAGTTGCATCTGTGATGTGCACCAACTGCTGGAGATAGGTAACTATCTGAAATGTTGTAGAGCTGTCTAATCCCGTCGATATTTCATCCATAAATAGAGCTTTTGTGGGACCTACAATCATCTCTCCTGAGAATTAAACAGAAAAAGGAATGTTATGCTTGAAATATTTATACATGGGAAGTAATGAAATTCAATTTAGCTTGACTTCAAGATTTACTACCTGTTGTCAGCCTCTTCTTCTGGCCACCTGAAATGCCTCTACTTAATGCATCACCAACCATTGTGTCACTACAGGTATCCAGTCCGAGGATCTAAGAGACCAAAATATAGTAATTCAATTTGCATGTCTAAGTGAGTAAACATTGTTTGTTTTTCAAGTACTTAATGCCAACACTGCTGGGAGAAAATTTACCTTCAAAATGTAATCGGTTTGGAGATTTCTCTTTTGTCCTTGAACTGATATTGCCTGCAAGTATTATGTTAACCTCTAAGCCTCTAACACCGTTTTAAAATTCACTAGAGGGAATGTTATAAGATTTCACAACTACCTTCATGTAGGTGTCAATATCTGGATCAGGGACTATTCCCGCTTCTTTTTCTCTTCTGCTGACCTCCATCATTATATCTGCATAGCCAAAACGAAATTGATCTTCATATGTCACGAGAATTACACGATTAACCAGATGACAATAAACGCAGAAGGGCATAAGGAATGCACCAGCTCTACTCCGAACACCCTGACAGCGGGCAGAAAAGTCGATTGTTTCCCTCACGGTCAACTCAGGTATGTGAAGGTCGTATTCGCTTATGTAAGCTGACGTTTTCTGGGGGACAAACTCATCTAGCTTGTGACCATTATAAGAAATCCCCTCCCCTGAAAAAAAAAAAAAAAAAAAAAAACTGAGTTTATGACGATTGTACATGGTTTAACTCACTAATACACTCCATTATATACTGAGTTTTTGAATATTAACATATAAAAGACTTCAGGACCTACATGTCTAATGTGGATAGGCTTGCATTAATCTGACTGCTAATCATGTCTTTTCTTGATCAATACTATTTAAAAAAAGAAGGTTGTTTGCAATGCTCACCTTGAGAGATTTGTCTTGTTTTCCCGCAAGAGCTTGTAACAAGGTGGTTTTCCCACAGCCTGGGGGACCAAGAAGGAGAGTAAGCCTGCATTTAAACCATGTTTATGAGTAAAAAGTTGTTTACTGAAAATTTGAAACTATGGCTTGATCTACTGATTATATGTTTCTCAGATTTTAATATTTCCTTACTTGATTTTGGAATATAATTATCCAAAAAGATAAAATGGGTTCTAGAGTCTTAGCAATTCAACATGCATACAAGACCTTGATGGTTTGATGATGCCACTGACATCTGTTAGAATGCTTATCTTGGCTTCTACAGATTTGAACCAAATTGCCTTTGTAAAAACCTGTTCAAAAGTTGTACCTTCATCAAGCTTAGAAGAACAAGATATCTCCACTTAGAGTGAGTTCAAAACATATACTTACTGATAACAAGCTTAGAAGAGAGTTCCATAGCGTCGGAAGCGGCTTTCCTTGGACTACCTCACACTCTGCTTCCACAAACAAGTTCTTGTACCTCACCTCCACTGTCGGCAGTTTCACATTCACTCTAGAAGAAAACTTCTTGTTAGCTAAAATGCACATATGAGCAGCCAGCACAATGTGTAGCCGCCACAACCATAAAATGAAGATAATTGAAATGAGCAGACTAAAAGACACTAGATGCATGATTGAGAAACTGATAATAAATCTAGAAACTATATTTTCCCACAAAATTGAAACTTAAACAGCCATAAGACAAAACTTTAAAGCATAAATACCGGTCTATTCTTTCTCGCAGTTTCTGTAGAAGTTTCAGATTATCATTCTCTATGTGGCTTATGAGTTTTTCAATGAACAGATGCCTCTCATGTGCTCCTAACTTAGTAACATCAACCACCCTCTTCCCTGCATAGTCTTTCGAGTCTTTTCCACCGCTTCCATTCCCACCACCACCAACATCAAAAAGTGAGGTTCTGAGGCGTTTTAATGTAGGCAGTCTCTCAATTGCAGCCCACTGCAGCTGAACTTCCTCATCCTCCTCCCCTATGATTGAGTGGACATTTCTTTCAACTGGTGTTAGCTCCATTTGAATAATATGCTGCTCTGTGCTCTAAGCATCCCCTTCAATTTATAACTTAGTGTTAGTCAACCTTTACTTGACTTAAACAGTCAATCCTAAATGAGAGAGCATTTTTTTTATACAAGCGATATTGAGAATTGGGAAAATCAAACTTATGAGCTAGGATGCAGCCGAGGTAAATGCTTTTAACCACTTGTGCTATAATCGCATGCAAGACAAAACCTTCTTAAGTTGGGTAACAACTGCACATATATTTTTCTAATGTGAACTGGTAGAAATGGCAGTCCATTTCCAGCAAAGCTCAATCCTTGTCAAAATACTGACGTGCCCAAGTAGCTTTTCTTTTCTTTTCTTTTCTTTTCTTTTCTTTTCCTGCTGAATAATCCTTGCTTTTTTGCAACTGAGATAGAGGTCAGTACCCCACTGTCATTACATCAGTGGAGGGCGGTCACAAAGAGATATGTTCACAACATCTTTTGCACTTCGTATGTACAAGTTTTCTTCTGTAATCAAATTCCACGCAAAGTTAATGGGAAAAAGACCTTGAAACTAACAGTCAACTTAAAGATTGTCCCAACAATAAAGATTGTCCTTGCTAGTTAGTTGATTTATTTATTTTTGAGAGAGACTTGCTAGTTTAATTCTTGAAATTTTAAATTCATCTCCCTGTTCACGCGGCCCTGATTTATTGCAGAAATAAGTAAACATTTCCCATAATTTTCTTTTCTTTTCCATATCAACATCAGAGATCAAGAAAAAAAAAGACGAAGATCATACAGCTCTGTAGGCTCTTTGTCCGTATTATCGTTTTCCACGTTGTCGGGGTTAAAATAATAAAATCATTGTTGAAATGACCAAGACCTTAATTTTAGTCTGTGATGTTTGTTGGGGCATGCATGGGACAGCATTATTTAAGCGTGGGCCTCAAAATCTAAATGCACTTATATTTACTAGTACGATTGAATAGCTAAATCGTAGGGATATTTTGGAAAAGGTCAAAAGGAGAGAGAAATATGTTTAAAAGAAGCCAAAATGGATAAAAATGCCCTTATTTATTTTTGAATTTCCTAAGAAATTCTTTACATTTGTGTGTCTTTGGTTTGAAATTTGATGGGTTTTTCTGTCTTTTTCGAAAAAAATATGGCTTCCAAAAGTGAAAGTTTTTTTGTGGCTAAAACCTAAATTTACTATACCAATAAATTTACCATTTATCAATCAGTTGCAGAAAGGAAAAATAAAAGGCTTTGCACATGTTGGAAAAATAACCAAGCACATGTAGATGAGAAGGGTGTAAGTCAAATGGTTAAGATCGTTTATCTTCATAGACGGAGCCACATGTAGGTCTGGGATGGCCGTCTTGTGCTCCCCAACCTACATATAGCTCGATGTACTTTTTAAGATATTTAATGTATTTTAGACAATTTTGTAACAACTGGAAAAAGAAAAAAAATTATGGTTCCGTCATGTTTATTCTTACAAGACAATAACTTACGTACTCAAAAGCCTTTTCACACAATAAAGTTGATACTATTATGTGATAAAAGCAAAATAAAGCAAGGAAGAGTATGAAACTTAGTGGGATCTGCATGTTTAGGATTTAACCATTTACCAACCAAAATATTTGTCTTCCTGATGCAACCAATTGTGACGTTAATGTTATAAAACTTGAGTTGAGACACATCATGTCATGTTATATAGTCTTTTCCACACTTTTCCCAGGCTGCTTGAAAATATAGTGGCTTGGTGATGTTTCAAATTTCACAAAATGACATTGATAAAGAAAAAGCACCAAAAAAAGAAAAAGGTCATACTGATGGCCAAGAATCAAACTTTTGAGGCTTGAGACTCTGTGTGAGCCCAACTGGAAAACTGGGTCAGAAAAGGCCTTGACCCAATGGGCATCTTTTGCATTCATGATTCATCTCCGATTCATAAATAAATAAATAAATTTGCATAATATTTTCTACCGAGTATGGTGAAAGAAGAAGTTAATTCGACTCTGTACATTTCAGTTGTCATATTACGAAAATAGGAATTCGAACTTGAATGCAAAACGACGGAGACATTACCTGATCAACTGCCTAACTGGTGTATGCTGTAAACAAGTTATTGTAAACCAAAGTTTGAGTGTCATGTTGTTTGTACATGTGGGTCATATCTGCTTCCCTTGAAATGATCAAATTATTGTGCGACACACAATATCATGAAAGAAAGCGAGCCCGATGTCCATTATAAATCCCATTTTTAGTTGCATGTGCTTTGTCTGAAACAACCCAAGTGGGATAATTATACAGGTGAGCAATGGGTTAATTGTACATGTGCGCAATCAACTTCGCCTTCCTCCTTTTCATCAAGCCTGGTTTGGTTGCTCAGATATTTGTTTAAGCAAAAGAAGAAACTGTGGAGAAGCAAATCCCCCACGACTCTTTTTGAGATCTACATCAAATTCGGTGGGAGGGCACTTAAGTAACCAACTTTCTCTCTGTGCTTCTTTACAGACTAAAAGTCTTCAATCGATGGCTTTGAAAATTTTCTTTTTATTAAGCTGGTGAAACTGCGAAAGAATCAGAATTGAACTAGAGCACTGCTTCCTCAGATTCTTTTTTGTTTTTTTAATGTTCAAGCAAAAGAATCAGAAGCACATGTTTGACCAACATAGGTAACCAAAAACAACCTCAATGGGCAGACATGACATTGTGTTTTGCCGGAATAGCAAAATAGTGTTATCGTGTTTTGCCAAAATAGCAAAATACTATCATCCCCTTACCCCTTACATAAATGTTAAGTGTTTGAGGAGACTTTGGGGGTCACAAATGTTTTTAACACTTGAACAGTAAATCATGGCAATAGCAGAACCCCAAAATACCAGCAGAAACAAGTCATAGGAGAAGACAAATTATCAATTGTATTAAATGCCACTTGCCATGTGCACCAACAATGAACAATTTAAACATTGTTGCTGCTTCACCGCAAAAACCATTTGTCTATGAATTCTTATTATCTCAGTGAGCAGCGATGATGGCATTACATTCAACCTCTGTGAACACATATTTCCATATGTTTTGTCACTTAACCCACATAATAATAAACTAATACATCCTTGAAAGAACTCAAAAAATACAAATCATTAATAAAAATAAAAATAACTAAACAAAAACCCAAATGGCAAATTGCCTGTATAGAGAGCAACAGCAGCACATAATCAAATTAATTCAAAGTTGGTGAAGGGCTTTCTTCATTCAGAGAGAGAGAGAGCTTCAAGCTTGGGCCTTGTCCCATTTGAGTGGCTTGACCACCTCCCATGTGAAGTCAGTGTCATCCCTGCCAAAATGCCCATAGGCAGCAGTCTTCAAAAACCTTCCATTGCCACCCCTCTTGAGATCTAGGTTGATGGCAATCATACCAGGCCTGAAATCAAAGCTCTCCTTCACAATCTTGAGAATTTCCTTGTCTGGGATCTTCCCAGTGCCATAAGAATCAACAAAAACAGACAAAGGCTCAGGCACACCAATGGCATATGAAACTTGCACAATGCACCTCCTGGCAAGTCCACTGGCCACAATGCTCTTGGCAGCCTGCCTCACAATGTAGGCCCCACTCCTGTCCACCTTAGTTGGGTCCTTCCCAGAGAAGGCACCACCACCATGAGCTCCCCATCCTCCATAGGTGTCAATGATGATCTTCCTGCCAGTGAGACCAGCATCACCATGAGGCCCTCCGATGACGAATCGGCCAGATGGGTTGAGATGGAAGATGGTCTTCTCATCAAGGTACTTCTCAGGGATCACAGGCTTGATCACATGCTCCTTGAGATCAGCAGCAATCTCATCATTTGTCACGGTCTCGTCATGCTGGGTCGAAATTAGGACAGTGTGGACACGAATTGGAACCATGGCGCCCTTGTCGTTGTAGTACTCAACAGTCACTTGGGTCTTGCCATCAGGCCTCAACCAAGCACAAGTACCATTCTTGCGAACCTCGGTGAGCTTAGCACCGAGCTTGGTTGCAAGGACATGGCTGAGGGGCATGAGCTCAGGGGTCTCATCTGTGGCATAGCCAAACATGTGACCTTGGTCACCAGCACCAATCTCCTCAGGCCTTTTGGTCAAATGGCCATGGACACCCTGAGCAATGTCAGGGCTTTGCTGCTCAATGTTCACAAGAACCTTGCAATTGTCAGCATCAAGACCAACATCGTCTGATACAAAGCCAATTGTACGGCATGTGTCACGAACAATCTTCTCATAGTCTACATTGGCCTTGGTGGTGATCTCTCCGAAGACCATGACCATGTTGGTCTTGGTGCAGGTTTCACAGGCCACCTTGCTCTCAGGGTCTTGCGCAAGGCAGGCATCGAGCACTGCGTCTGAGATCTGATCACAGAGCTTGTCTGGGTGACCCTCATTGACTGATTCAGAGGTGAACAAGAAGGTCTCCATTTCTTACAATCTGAAAGAAAAAAAACAGAACAGGAGCACATGCATAAGGCTTAGTTATCAGTCTTTATGCAATCAAAATCCAAAATTAAACACATGCATAGCCAAATTCAGATCCAATTCCGTATACGCCAAGAATTACCAAATCAAATGCATGCAATTAAAAGCTATCAGATCTGCAATGTCAGAGCCCATTTCTAAAACCCCAAACAATCCAAAGTTTAAATTTTCGAAAAAAGCCAACTACTTTCTAATGGATCTACTAGAAATAACAAAAACCCAGTTCCAATTTCGGTCGATTTCATCACAAACTCACTCACACGGCACGAAACGACAACATGAAATGAAGTCCATAAACACCCACCAACTTAAAATAACAGATCTAAAAGCCAAAATCATACAAAATGAGACGAATCCAGAAAGCAAAAGACAGTTAAGCACCAGAAACACACCTCAAAATCGAGAGAGTGAGGGAGAGGGGGAGAGAGAGAGCTTGAGTAGAGGAAAGATTGGAGCTTTGGGTGTGTTGTGGTCTCCTCCTCAAGCGGTTCGACAAAGTTTGAGTTTGAGACCCGAATTTATAGGGAAATGTGGGTGGCCTTCTCCAAGCCCCTAGGCTGCAAAAATTGGGTCATATTCATCCTTGATCACGTGGCATGTAAATCTTGGGCCTGAGGTTTAATCTCAACCGTCGGTGAGAGGGAGTCGGTGGGTGAAAGAATAAAGAGAAGGGATCTACTGCTGGTCTAAGACATGCGGAGGACGCGTTTACCGCGAAAATCACCTTGTACACGGTACGCCTACCAAGCCCAGCCTGTCTCTTATCAAAGTGATTAGTCCTACGGTTTTGACTAATCACCCCATTTTGGCTCTTACTTGGACCAGCCGCAAAGGTCTTAAATATCGATAGTTTCGAAAATATCGGTGGTTCAAAAATACGGAAATATCGATGGAAATATCGAGAAAGTACCGATATCGATAAAAATTGGATAAAAACCACAGAAATTATGATAAATATATGGAAATTTTTAATGAAACTTTAGAAGAAGTTTATTTAGTCAATCATCTATTATTTTGACACAAAAAATTAGAAGGAAATGCATTGCATAGTGGGTTGGAGTGATTTAAGTTGATTATATTGCGAGCTGACAAACTCTGTGACTTAGAAAATATGGAGTAATTAATGAAGAGAATTAAACACCCCATAGTAATTTATTTATCATTTTTTAGTACAATATTTTACACTTTATAAATTGCATGGTAAGATACATGTGTAACCTTATTTCACATTATTCATTGGACATAGTACACGTTCTTATATTTATTATTTATCAAAAATTGAAAAATAATTAAACCAACTTGACTTTTCATGAAAATTAGGCACTTTACCATACTTAAAAAATAATAATGAAGATTGAAAATTAACTAAGAACATAAATAAACTTATCAAATGAAGAATTAAGTAGTAAACAAAGAAAATAATTATAGAGATTTAAGTAATTAAGCAACAATTTGAAGGGGAATTTAGTAATGTAAGTACTTATAATGAATAATAAAATAATCAATAACATTAAATGGATTAAATAGAAAAGAAATAAATTATATTAAGTAATTAAGTAACTAATCAACAATATAAAACAATAAGTAATTATGCTAATTTCTATTTTGAGAAACAGCTCGCATGTATTATAAATACATATTCCATAGCTTATTATCACAAAGTGATGATTGGCGTGATGGTTAAGTGGCTACAGACCTTAGAATGGGGAAGGGGTTCGAATCCCTGCATGCTGAAAATGACCTTTGCAATTAATATTTGAGTTGAGTGACCAAAATGTAACTCTGAGTATAGTTGAGGGATCATTGCTACAAATAATCCTAACTGAAAAGTCACATTTGTCCATCAATAATCTAAGATATGCTTGTCACATCATCATTTTAAACATGTTTGGTAGCTAAGAGAATTCAACCATACAAGAACAGACACATTTCCCAAGAGCTAAAAAATTAATGTATAGTAAGTGTAGAATAGGAAAGAGAAAGAACAAAAAAGAATAAAATTGATTAAAATGTATTATAAAGCAAAAGGGAGTGTAAGTGGAGAAAAGGGTGTAGGAAAATCAGCTCCATAAAAAATTGTGACACAGGATTCAGGAAGCACGAAAATGATAAAAGAAAAACGAATGTTAACCCTAAAATTAGTAAAGTGGAATCTACCGAAAAAGAGATAAAATTTCAATGATTTTATTAATTGATATGAATAAAGCTTACAAATACAACTCCTATAGAAAGAGAAAAAAAAAAACCTTAATTCCACAATAGTCTTAAAACTTAGCTAATAATAAAATAAATAAATTATAGCTAAAATCGTATCTGAAAATTCCAGTAATAATCATTCTTCCTCTTTTAAAGCCATAATTGATATTTAATAGAAAGTTTTCTCTTTGACGCTTTCATGCCAATCTTGAACTGATTGCTTTTCTTTATTTTTCTTCGTAGGAATTTACCAAAAATTTGTCCTACATTAAATGATAACCAAAATTTTATTGTAGTAAGTGGGTATCTCATTCGACATAAAAAAAAAGAAAAAAAAAGGGGTATCTCTAGTACTATTATAATAATCATGCTCATATTGTGTTTATGTAATCCCCTTATTAAACCGAGTTAAACTTGGCATTAAGTTCCAAGAAAAAATATTTTAGCAATCCCTGTATACAACAATTGGTCATGTGATTATGATGTGAAGAGTGGGTACGTGAGACTCATTGTATACTCGAGATTTTTGAGAAAAATGTCGACTATGAGAAGCATAATGGGTACAATACATCATTGACCAATATCAAGTGGCAACCTACTTGACATTTAGAATGCGAATTCATTGTTTGAGCTCCTAAGTAAATGACATAAAAGGAGAAAGAGTTTCATAAAACGGAAATAATACTATTTTGCTATCCCGGGTCAATAACGCTATGACACGCGTGATGAGAGTCTATAAATTTGACTTAATAAAGATAATTTCACTTGTTGTTACATTTCATTCTCACCAATTGGATTTATGAATTTTCTATATTTAATTTGGTGAACTTATTAGGTGAATTTATCTTTTGTAGGAAGTTGGAAAGTCAAAAGATGAAGATATATATTTGTCCAAGTTCAAGCCAAGTGTGAAGAGAATTGCTGGCAGATTTTACTGAAGAATTGATTGTGGGATTATTGTGATTATAAAGAGAAGTAAAAAGGGATAAGAGAAAACAAAACCGTTGAAGCTAAAAAGCCTATTTCATGTAATTTATAGGCATTTAGCGCCCACTACCTCACTGTTATTTATTTTTCACTAACTCTCCACTATCAACACATGTTTAATCCAATTAATCCCTCACTTAAACATTTCATTACCCACTATGAATGTATTAACTTTCCACTCACCTCATTGACTACTATAAATCAACCATCAATTTATTTGGCAAGGACACTACTACGACATGTTTCTTTATCCATTTCATTCAAAATTTAGTTATATTTTTCTTTGTAATGAGTTGTTAGAACTCTAGCTAAGGCTAAAGTGAATGCCCTTTGAGTAAGTTAGTGAATGTCCTTTGAGTAAGTTAGTGAATGTCCTTTGAGTAAGTTTGTGAATTGTTCTTTAATCCAATATATAGTATGAATTGCTAAATATTTTATTTTTGGTTGTTCAATATTTTCATATCATTTTATTTTGATTGATGTTAAGCACTACTATCTTTTCATTAACTCAATTATATTTTTCTCATTGTTAAGAATTGACTTAGCATGCTTTAAATTAAAAGATTAGATATTAAGCAATTCCATTTTCTGAACAATCATTAATAAAAGATAACATTGAAAAATTAAATTAGTTTCAATTTCTTTATTCTAGTTAAAGTTTCTCAATGATAATCTTAATCGAGTTATAATTCGGATTAAAGAGCATGAAACATATTTTACTTAAAGAATTGAACTTTGATGCCTTAGCATTTCCATTATTGATGATAATTCATTTTAAAACCCAATCTCTACAACACTCAAATCAAATTACTTTTCCATTTTGCTTGTCACTTTTATTTTGGTACTTTTAATTATTTCTTAGTGTGTAGACTTTTGCCTACCTACTCCTTGAGAATACGATACTTGGACTTCCAAGATTATTACTATGTGTGACTACTTGCACTTGGGTAGACGCAACATTGACCAATATCAAGTGGCAACTTACTTGACATTTAGAATGCACATTCATTGTTTAAGCTCCTAAATAAATGGCATCAAGAGGATAGAAAGACTTCCATAAAATGGGGATAATACTATTCACTATTCCTTGTCAATAACGTTATGACACGTGTGATAACGCTTCCACGTAACATAACATTATTGGCCAAAAATAGCAAAATAATGCTATCTCTATTGCAACTAAATTTTTGTAGCATCAAGATAGGAGGAACCATTTAGGCATTGTTCTTGTTGGTCTCAACAAGAGTGAATGTTTATGCTTGAGAATCAAGGTGAAAATTGAAAAACAAAGAGAGAGAGAGAGAGAGACAGAGACAGAGAGAGAGAGCAGAAGATTTCAGTTGAATTTTTTATATCATAGAAACTTGTTTTTATCTTCTTTGTTTTTTTTGAATAGTTTGGTAAGAAGTATGTTATTAAAAGATTTTAGCTGAATTGGGTTCTTTCCACTACAAGGCAAAGGCTTGGCTTATGAGTGGGTTGGTGAGTCTACAATTTGGTCTCACATCCTCTTCTATTATTCTCCTTTGATTGGTACCATTACCAACCCACCAACCTCAGTCAAAAATAAACAAGTCATTTCCAACATGTTTAATTAAGGAAAAAATTACTTTAAAACCATTAATCTTAGCTTAAGCCATTGTCTTAACTGAATCAAATTGCTGTTAATCCAAATCGAAGAGGCAAAAAGGACAACAGGTGGCATGATCCAATCGATGTGAAGCGTGGCTTCGCACTACTCTCCTGTGATTATAATAAGCAATGTCAATTTCATGGAACATGCTTTTATTAAATGTGAAAATTCAATTCAATCAAAGCCTTTGAACATCAAAGTCACATGGACGTGTTCAGTGCCGGCACCTCAAAACATTTACTCAACAAGGACGTGGTATGGTGGTAGACCTTATTGTCTTTTTCTATTTCCCTTTTCATTTCAGGCCAAACCATATATAATTGATTGTTAATATCAAATTCACTTTTGTTGGCTGTAGTGTTTTAAAGCATAATGTCTTCACAAATTTCCATTGCACCGATACTGACAGTCACTTGCGCGTGTATATTTAGTTGTTTATTGTAAATTTATGTGCGCACTATAATAGAAACTATATCATCAACGGCTAATAATTACTCATACATGAATATGTGATTATCCTTAACATTGTTCAATCCTGACATCAAACAGTAGTTCAATACTTCATACACGAATTATAGCCATCTGTTTGGACGAGGGAAAATAACTCGAAATTTAGCTAAAAGTAGGGTATTTAAGAGGAGAAGTTGACAATTTTCATAGTGCGATTTACAAAATTTTGTCATTTACAAAATTCGACATACATAAATCCAAATACTGAAATATTTAATTGACATAAATTGAAATGATGGAAATATAAATTCCGTCATTTTAGAATTCTATATAATTTTCAATTCCTTCATCCAAACTGAGGGTAGTAATTCAATAATTTATGAGCTAACTACATAAATAAATACTTCTATAGTTTGGAGGGTTCTATATAGTTAATCGATAATCGCAGAAGCTGGTCCATAAAAATCAATCAGTCAATTTATGGAAAGCCCATTAAGAGCCCATAAATTGCAGATCAAAGCCCAAATTTCGAAACCCAATAACGAGTCAGCAACGTGTCGGTGGTTGATAAAGGACCGTCAAAGCTTAAAGCAACAGAAAACGACTTGTGAGGTGCGTTTGTGAGCAATCTACGTAACACTTGTAGCTATCTCCTCTTCTACACGTCTTTCTCTTCACAACTTTATCTTTATATATAAAAAGAAAGTCCCCTCATTTTCCTTGATTGATTTTCTTTTGGACTTTTTAAGCCCCTCGCATGCGAAAAGAGAAAAACTTTATGGGGAAGATCAAGCCTTTCAAGCAGGAGTTCTCATTCGGTTTGATTTTTCCCTCCTTTTTTATTTCAATCATTTACAGAAAGGCGTTTTTCTTGCAATTTTTATGATGGTTTTGATGATTTTGATTCAGATGAACGAATTGAAGAATCGAAAAATATCATCGCAAAATACCCAGATCGAATTCCGGTTAGTTTTCATATATGATTGTTTGTTTTTTAGTTTTCTTTGTGAGTTTTGTTGTTTTTATTTATTTATTTAATATTTATTTAAATAAGAATGGAGTAATAAATATATATGATTCAGAAATTCCAAGATACTGGGATAAATAATGCACTAGGAAATTGGAAACAAGGAGATTTGTTCTTGTTTGTGTGTATTTTTTGTTGCTTTCGTCTTTGGCAGACCTGAGTTGGTTTTAATGTTTGACCAGATTGAGTGAGAGATGATAATGTTTTAGTGGCTGAGAGCATTTTTTTGGGTGTGTACTTTGAAATGGCAAATTTGTAGTTTGTGTACAATCAGAAGGCTTAATTTTATCAGAATTGACGCAATTAGGCTCTAATGGAGAAGCTGTCAAAACTGATCAAGGTGTTCTTTGTATGTCTTTCTGCAGGTGATCATTGAAAGATATTCCAGGACAGACCTGCCTGAAATGGAAAAGAAAAAGTATGTTCTAGTTGTCACAAATTCACAATTCCCTGCATTTTCGTCAAGGCCAAAGTTTCTTGTGTTAAGAACTAACTTAAATGTCATATTACATGTACATCTGAGGTTCAATTTTTTAGAAACTTTAAGATCCATGCATTATCCATATGTTTATTGTTCAGTAAAGTTTCCGTGTCGAAGTCCTTTGGCATTGGTACTCGCCTGGTTTCTTTAGTGTACTTATAATAATACTAGGATATTTCAGTTTGTGTATTAGTACTCTCATCCTAACTATATAGCTCTTTGTTCTAGCGAAACAGAGAGCTTTGCTTCTGTTACTTGCTCTGTGTTCTGATGATCTTTTGGCATGTTTTGCTTGCTTTTCTATGCTTTGCTAATAGATGTATGCTTGGATGAATTCCCTTTTATTCGCAGTTCGGTATAATCTGAATGTAGCTACTTAGTTCTAGAAGTTCTTAACACAGATTGAATTGCCTTCCGGAATATTTTAGCCAATTGTTTTTGCATTCTCACTTTAAGGAGAATAACCTGTATACCGTATTTCCTTGTTTCATATAGATTCTTGGTTCCAAGAGACATGTCTGTTGGGCAGTTTATTCATATCTTAAGCAGCAGGCTTCACTTGACTCCTGGCAAAGCTCTTTTTGTCTTTGTGAAGAACACATTACCTCAAACAGGTAAAACACACATTATTGATTCGGCTACCAGTTTTATTTAGATTCTGCACGACATTGAGAACTTGTTAACACATTTTTCTGTGGATTTCATTTACAGCCAGTCGCATGGATTCCATCTACGAAAGTTACAAGGAGGATGATGGTTTTCTGTATATGTGTTACAGCAGCGAGAAAACCTTCGGCTGATCCTTCCATCTCCTCCCCTAATAATCTAATCGTTCATATTAGCAACTTGTAAGTATCTGCTGTTAACTTGTTCTCATTGCGAAGGGGCCTGTGAGGCTTGCTTCACTGTATTCTCTCATGTTCATTGTAAATTTGATTTATTGTGAATTCTGTAAAGTTCATATACCTTCAATAATTCCATATTTTCTTTCCAATCTCAACTTTCTATAATTAATGGCCATCATATAAGTGGGTTCAATATTATCTAACAAGTCCTAACCAAAAATTATCTAAGAAGAAAGAAGAGAACTTGTAACCATGCTTTGTGCTCTGAGAATGTGCTTGCCCTTCTTTCTATTTTATCATTTTCTATTTTCATTAAATTTCCATACTACGTACAATGTTATAGAATATTATGGTAGTACGGCCATATTGACAAGGTGGATGAGTATTTTTTTCTTTGAGATGGTTGAGAACATCACACCACATAATTTCATACGAGTAGTGCATCAGAAATTCCATGGAAGCAAAGTTACATGCTGGAAAAAGTTGCATGAAAGGAAAACGAAAAGAAGACATAAATGATATTATTATTCACACCACCGAAGGCCAGGAGAAGTGATACAACCATATTATTCATAAATGAACGAATATTTTTTCAACACCGTATTTGAGACGAGGTTTTTGGTACATAGAGCTACAGGCAGGCAGTCGCGTACTATTTATTTTACTCTAGCGCACTAGCAGTTCCATGCACAGTGACCTCGGCCTCCACGGTACAACTATCGTTCACCAAGTACCGGTAGTTCGCCTGATTCACATAGAACCATCCGACTGTAATGAATCTACCCCAGCCCCGCATGGGACTGGAGGCACTGAACCACCAATTAACTGCAAGATGAAATGAAAAAGAAGAAGAAAAATGAATGAAGAGCTAAAGACCAATAATTAAAAAGTGCAAAGAAAAGAAAACCTCTTCACTGTGAAGGGGATGGTGATGGATAGAACTAGGCCAATCTATTTACCTTTACTATATGCATAGTGAAGGCTGCTGTTCTGTTGATTTATGAGGCGCAGGGTAAACTCTGCATATATTTTAGAGGTAGGAGGCAGAGATGTCGGATCAGCTAATGCCAAATAAAGAGAGAGATGGCTACCAGTCCCACTGTCTCTTCCCCTCCGATACAGTTGTATCTTCCTGCAACAAGCAACAAACATTTTTAGATAAGATTACCTGCACTTAATACTTCTGCAGCAAGTTTAGTTTTCATCTGCAAACTTTACTGCTTTTGGGCACATAATTTGCTCAACACATCTCCTTTGTTTTGTTTTGGTTGGTAAACTTTCTCTAGCACTTTAACTGATTCTTTACCAACTTCTTGTAAGTAAAATTTGCACAAGAAAAGAGAGAGAGAGAGAGAGGAGAGAGAGAGAGAGAGAGAGGAAATAAAAAGCCTGTAAAGAAGGATATATTAATCAATGAGGAGGCTTATGCACCATTTCTGGTCTCCAGCAATGAATGTTGGTGAGTTACTCTCCGCGTTTAACTGTGAGAAGTTGTAAATTTTCCAAACATGCTTGTACATAACGGCATCCTCGATCATTGATAGACACTCTCCTTTGCATGTGCTTTTTTCTTTACGAACGAAGACCTCCGCTCCAAACACGCAGGCATCTTCCATGAGAAATCCATTGGAAGTGTCAGTAAAAGCTTTGAGAGGGAGGAATTGATCAAATCCCCAGTCAAGCTTCATCCCATGGAAGCGCCTTTCATTTTTTTCTAAGCAATTAATACATATGACAGAAAAAGAAAAGAATCAGAATATGGGACAGTACTTTGTATACATGAGAAACATTGGCTTATCTGTTCTCTGCTGTATGTTTAAGAATAAAATGAAAAGGAATGGTACCTTGAAGAGCAAAGTACATGCCAGTATTCTGATCAAGCAAAAACAACCTGAAAGCAGCATGCACCTCCCAACAAGTCTTGGGGGCATTTGCTCCGGCCAATACTAAGTAGAGAGAGATGTGCTCTTTCACATTCCTGCTCTTGTTTCCATTTGGATAGAAAACCAGTTTCCTGCAGCAAAACCACAATTGATAGTACTCTAATGCAGCTTTAAAATAAGAAGTAAATAATAACAACGAATGCAAATTAAGGTTATGAGAACAGAGTCACACAAGTATAAGAACTTGTTTACGAAATGAGAGAAAGAATTGTACCATTTGTATCCTCCAGCTTCAAACTCCCCTGATTCATATTTCTCCAGTGAATGGACAGACAGCAATGAAAGCGACTGTATTTTGATCATGTAATGAGTTGGCGGCGCATCAGAAATTGTTCTCAAAATCCCTGCAATTAAAATGTTGGCAACACAAACAAGAAGGCGTGAGGGATGTATACATTAGATGTCTGTAACATGCCATGTTTACATTAGCTAGTGCTTTCAACAAACACACGTAAACAGATAGCAACAGAACCTTACCGTCTTGTTCATCGAAGTTGAGACTAGTCATGTTCATGGCAAATAACTTGACTGCCGAACTTTGAAGGTGCTGATAATTGATGCAGGTTACAAGATTCAGAATGGGTTTTCAGCTTTTAAAAGGAGAAATAAAAGGTGTTATTCCAAACTTGAAACTTTTTAAGGATAGGACACTTATGCTTTGCTTTTGCAGGATAATAATTTGTTGTTTTGTTTTTCAAGGAAAAGGTCTCAATGAACTGCTTGTAGGTGTTTTGAATCATGTACCTATTCGAGATCCCACGCAACCACATTTATTAAGGTTGAGAGAGAGAGAGAGAGAGAGAGAGAGAGAGAGAGAGAGAGAGAGTCTCACCTTTTCTTGCCACACCTAGACCATGCACAACATTGCATTGTTAAGTAGCTTTCTGCATGCCGTATGAGGCATGTCTCTTGATCTCTCTGTATTAATTTTTCAATCTCTTCATTGTCCATTTTTATTAAATCAAAGGAAAAATGTTTTATGAAAAAATGGCGTACTTGACTAAGAGCAAAGAAACTATGTAAACGAATTACCTAATCAATAGCTTCATCTGTTTGTAGATTGTACGAACCAAGAAAGAAAGGGACAGATTTTATATCTTAACGGCACATGTACAATCATAAAGCTTGTTTTATTAGAAGCAAAGCATTGTTGCCAGGGTGAATATCTTTATGTCTTTCTGCAGTGACCATTGAAAGATACTCCATGACAAGACACTTGAGATTATAAATTTTTTAAATCTAATTTCTTGTCAATAACACATTTAAAATTCATAATTTATCTGTGTGCTGATTGCTCCTTAAAATTTTCATCTCTAGGTCCTTCCTTCCTGGTTTCTTCAGTGTACTTGTGGTAAATGAGATTTTAGTTTGTTCTAGAAAAACATAGAGCTCTGCTTCGGTTACTTCCTCCATGTTATGATGATGATCCTTTCGCATTGATGGTTTGCCTGCTTTTTGTGCCCTACATAACATAACAGTCGCATGCTTGGATGAATTTCCTTTGATTTTTTCAACCAAAAACAAAAATTCTGCATGGCATTGAGAACTTGTTAACTCATTTTTCCGTGGATTTCATTTACAGAGAGTCATGGATTCCATTTCCATCTAGGAAAGTTACAAGGAGGACGCTGGTTTTCTGTTTATGTGTTAGGACATCGAGAAAACCTTTGGCTTATCTTTCCATCTAATCTGTAAATCTCATAACCTTGATAATGCCAAACTATCTTTCCCATGTCCATTTTTTTATCTAACAAGAAAGTAGAAAACTTGCAACCAAACTGTTTCTGCTCTGACAATAAGCTTCCCTTTTTCCTTTTCTTTTCTATTTTCGATATATTTCCGTACAACTCAGCAGAGACTAAAATTTGTAAGGTTGAAGAAGTTACAGAAAAAAAATGAGAAACAAAAAAACAGAGGATTAAGAAGCCTTTGACAACAACTAAAAGCATGTAAAGTCCAAAAAATGGAGACATATTTATTCACCACCAAGGTCAGAAGAAGAGATACAATCATATTCATAAGGAAATGAGTATCTTTTCTTTCACACATTTATGTAGAGATACCATTTCTGGTCTCCAGAAATGAAAGCTTTTGAGTTGTAGAATTTGGCATCTAATAAGAAGTCAATTTTCCAAACATGCTTGCTTGTACATAACGGCATCTTTTACCATTACCATTGATAGACACTTTCCTTTCCCTGTACTTCTCTCTTTACAAAGAAAGACCTCTGCTCCAAACACACAGGTGTCATCTACGAGAAATCCATTGGAAGCTTCAGTGAACGCTTTATGAGAGATAAACTGATCAGAAATGGTTCCTTGAAAAACCAAGTAGTTGCCCTGATTCTGATCAAGTAAAATCCGTTCCAAACTCTTGCATATCTGCTGTAATTATCTCATGTTTATTCCCTGTAGATCTCTTCTTCTTATCTTGATAGAGTTATGCATCTATCTGATCTATTTGTTCCCATTATCAATTGTAAACACATTCATATAAGTAAAACATGACAACCACTGTTTTGTGTGTTGTTTTAAGCATAGCTACCATGGCTATCAGTGTAAAAAATTAATTGACTAATTGTCATGTTTTACTTATATGAACGTGTTTACAATTGATAATGGTTACAAAGAGACCAGATAATAGAGGCATCCCTTGATCATTCATGTCATCGTTCATATCAGTAACTCGTACATATCTGTTGTTAACTTGTTCTCAATGCGAACGGCCTGTGACTCTTGCTTCACTGTATTCTCAGTTCATTGTATATATATTTGATTTATTGTGAAGTTCATAACCTTCAATAATACCACATTATCTTTCCAATGCCCACTTTTTTTATTATTATTTATTTTTATGAATAACAAGAAGTTCAATGTTATCTAAAAAGTTTCAACCAAAAAGAAAATGTTATGGAACAAGAAAGAAGAAAACTTGTAACTTTGCTTTGTGCTCTGAGAATTTGGTTGTCTATATTCTTTTTTCCTTTTCTGTTTTCAATATGTATCCATAATACTCAGTAGTTATGAAATGGATGAAGTTACACTGAAAAAAGAAAGAAGAGGAAAACAAAGAAAAGCAGAGGACCAAGAAGCCTTTCAGAATAACTAATAGCATGTGAATGATCACACGTTTGAGAAAATTACACCCCATAATTTCATACAACAGTATAGGCCATTAGAAATTCCATGGAAGCAAAGTTACATGCCGGAAAAAGTTGCATGAAAGAAAAGAAAAGGAATGATACCATTATTCGGACCACCTAAGGTCCGAAGAAGCGATACAACCATATTATTCATAAGTGATGAGTATTTGAGACATGGTTTTTGATACATACAGCCAGAGGCAGGAGGTTACTAATTATTTTAGTCTAGCGCAATAGCAGTTCCAAGCACAGTGACCTCTGCCTCTAGGATGGTACTATCATTCTCCAAATACCCCACGCTCTCATCACCGAAAATTCCCAGTGTAATGAATTTCGGCCAGCCCCGCTTCGGACTGGAGGCACTGAACCACCAAGTAGCTGTAAGATGAGATGAAAAAGAAGAAAAAAAATGAAGGAAGGGCTAAAGACCAATTATTTAAAACCTCCTCACTGTGTAAGGGATCATAGAATTAGGCCAATCTTTTTACCTTTAGTACCATATTCAAAGTGACGGTGGCTGTACACTGGATCTACGAGGCGAAGGGTAAACTGTGCATATAATTTAGAGGTAGGAGACAGAGATGTGGGATCAGCCAATGCCAAATCAATAGAAAGATGGCTATCCTTCCCATCGTCTCTTCCCTTGGGATAGAACTCTATTTTCCTGCAACAAGCATTTTTCAATTAGATAACCTGCACTTAATATCTTCCACAGCAAGTTTAGTTTTCATCTGCAAACTTAACATCTCTCCTTTTGTTTTGTTTTGTTTTTGTTATTGGTAAACTTACTCTAACACAAGTGATTGTTTACTATCTTCATGCAAGTAAAATTTGCGCAATGAAAGAGAGAGAGAGAGAGAGAGTGATAGACCAAGGAGGAAATAAAAAGCCTGTCAAGAAGGATATATTAATCAATAAGGAGGCTTTTGCACCATTTCTGGTCTCCAGCGATGAATGTTTCTGAGTCGTAGCTCTCCTCATCTAACTTCGACAAGTTTTCAATTTTCCAAACATGCTTGTACATAACGGCATCCTTGATCATTGATAGGCACTCTCCTTTGCATGTGCTTCTTTCTTTCCGAACAAAGACCTCTGCTCCAAACACACAGGCGTCATCCACAAGAAATCCATTGGAAGCATCAGTGAAATCTTTTTGAGAGAGAAATTGATCAAATCCCCAGTCAAGCTTAATCCCATGGAAGCACCTTTCCTTTTGTTCTTTTAAGCAATTAATGACCAAAAAAACAGAAAAAAATCAGGCTATGAGGCAATGCTTTGAATATATAAGAAATATTATCTTATATGTTCTCTGCTGGTTGTATAGGAATTAAATGAAAAGAAATGGTACCTTGAAGAGCCAAGTACTTGCCATTGTTCTGATCAAGTAGAAACAACCTGAAAGCAGCATACACTTCCCAACAGGTCTGGGGGCCATTTGCTCCAGCCAATACTAAGTAAAGAGAGATGTGCTCTTTCACATTCTTGCTCTTGTTTCCATTTGGATAAAAAGCCAGTTTCCTGTAGCAAAACCACTATTGAGAGTACTCTAATGCAGCTTGGAAATAAGAATAAAATTAAGGCTAATGAGAAAATACAGAGTCTCACAAGTATAAGAACTTGTTTAGGAAACGAGAGAAATAATCATACCATTTGTATCCTCCAGCTTCAAAGTCCTCCGATTCATATCTCTCCAGTGAATGTTTGGACATCAATGAAAACGACTGTATTTTGAACGTGTAATGAGTTGGCATTGAATCAGAAAATGTTCTCAAAATCCCTGCAATTAAAATGTTGGCAACACAAGAAGAAGGTATCAATATCAGTGATGTATGTACATTTGGTGTCCATAACATGCCATGTTTACATTAGCTAGTGCTTTCAACGCACACACTCAAACAGATAGCAAGAGCACCTTACCGTATTGGTCATCGAAGTTAAGGTTATTCATGCTCATGGTAGTAAACTTGACGACTGTGGAACTTTGAAGGTGCTGATAATTTGTTACAGGTTACAAGAATCAAAATGGGGTTTCAGCTTTTAAAAGGAGAAATAAAAGGTGTTATTCCAAACTTGAAGCTTTTTAAGGATATGACTGTTATGCTTTGCTTCTGCATGATTATCTTCTTCTTTTTTTCTTTTCAAGGAAAGGGTCTCCATGACGCTTGTAGGTGTTTTGAATCATGTACTTATTGTTTATTAAGGTTGAAGAGAGTACACTCTCACCTTTTCTTGCCACACCTAGACCATGCACATTCTTATTAAACCGAACAACATTGGGTTGTCATTGCATTGTTAAGTAGCTTTCTGCATGCTGTAACGCATGTCTGTTGATCTCTCTGTAGAAACCGAGGAAGAAAGGAGCAGAGTACAGAGATGGCTATGCATCTTCCTTCTTTCAAAGATGACAAATTCTAATTTATGTTGATTAAAAATTCTACTTTCAAAGATGACAAATTCTACAAGGTCAAGGTTTCTTCTGCTAAGAGAACAAACAGAGATTATAATTTTTAGAAAAACAGAGAGCTCTGCTTCTGTTACTTTTTCGGTGTTATATGATGATCCTTTCGGATTTCATTACAGCCAGTCATATGGATTCCATGTATGAAAGTCACAAGGAGGATGCTGGTTTTCTGTTTTTGTGTTATGGTAGCGAGAAAACTTTTGGCTAATCTCTCCATCTTCATCTCCTTTCCCTAATTACCTTTGGTAATGCCATACTACCTTTCCCATGTCCATTTTTAACTAATGTACATCCATCATATTACTGGGACCAATATTATCGAACAAGCCCAGAAGAAAACTTGTAACCATGCTTTTTCTGCTCTGAGAATGTGCTGGCCTTTTTCTTTTTCTTTTCTATTTTCAATATATTTCCATACACTCAGCAGAGACTATAAAATTTGTAATAATTGAAGAAGTTACATGAAGAAAAAATAAAGGAAAACAAGGAAAAGCAGAGGATCAAGAAGCCTTTCACAATAGAAGAGACACAACCATGTCACTAGGAAATGAGTTTTTTTATTTTTTATTCTTTCAAACATTTGAGAAAATTGAAGAAAATTCAACCCCTTAATTTCGTACTACAGGGCATTAGAAATTCCATGGACAGTGACCTCTGCTTCCACGATGCAAGTATCCTTCGACAAAAACCCCATGCCTGCTTGGCTGAGAAATCCCAGCGTTATGAATCTCCACCAACCCCACTCCGGATTTGAGGCGCTGAACCAGAAGTTGCCTACAAGCGCCAAGAAGGATTTCCAGTTGAGTATATTGAAAACAAAGTTGAAAAGGTAAAATAAAATGAAACGAAAGAAGCCACATCATAACTAGAGAAGAAACCTCATGACTATCTAGCAATAACACTAGGCCAATTACCTTTACCAAACTGATGCCTTGCATTCACTTGGTCCAGGATCCGTAGCGTAATATCTGCATAGATTTTAGAGCCTGGAGGAAGAGATTTCGGATCAGCCAATGCCAAATAAAGAGAAAGATGAGTACCAATTCCATTGCCTTTTCCCTTGGGATAGAGTTGAATCTTCCTGCAACAATCAGCCCACGAAGAATAAGAATACTTTTAGATTACCTATGATTTAAAGTTTGATCTTCGAGCAATTTTTTTTGTTGGAAAAAACCTTTAATATGATGATTGATTGATAAGAAAGCTTTATGTAGGGATACCATTTCTGGTCTCCAGAAATGAACGTTTTTGAGTCATAGAATTCCGCATCTAACTTCGAGAAGTTGTCAATTTTCCAAACATGCTTGTACATCACGGCATCTTTTACCATTGATAGATACTCTCCTTTGCATGTACTTCTCTCTTTACAAACAAAGATCTCTGCTCCAAACACACTGGTGTCATCTAAGAGAAATCCATTGGAAGCTTCAGTAAAAACTTTCTGAGAGAGGAACTGATCAAATCCCCAATCGAGCTTCATCCCATGGAAGCGCCTTTCATTTTGTTCTAAGAGATGTCATATATAAAAAATGATGTCAGAAAATGAGACAATGCATTGCAGATATGAGAAACATACGCTTATCTGTTCTATGAACTAATGGAAGTAAAGGGTACCTTGAAGAACCAAGTAGTTGCCCTTATTCTGATCAAGTAAAAACAACCTGAAAACAGCATACACTTCCCGAGAAATCTGGGTAGCATTTGCACCAGACATTACCAAGTAGAGAGAGATGTGATCTTTCACATTCCTGCTCTTGTTTCCATTTGGATAGAAAACCAGTTTCCTGTAGCAAAACCACAATTGATTTTGTACTAATGCAGCTTGAAAAAAAGCAAGGACTGGCAACTAATCCAATTGAAGATTATGAGAAAAGACAGAGATGTTGGAACTTTGTGTAGGAAATGAATTCTAACCATTTGTACCCTCCAGCTTCAAAGTCCCCTGATTCATATTTCTCCAAAGAATTTTTGGCCAGCAATGAAAGGGACTGTATTTTTACTGTGTAATGAGTCGGTGGTGCATCCGAAAAGCTTCTCAAAATCCCTGCAATTAAATGTTAATTGGCAACACAACAACAAGAAGAAGGAAATAAGCTCATACTTAGCTAGTACTTTCGACACACAGAGCATCTTTACCATCTTGGGCATCGAAGTTAAGACTAGTCATCATGAAACAAGCTTGACCACCGAATAATTTGATGATAATTTGATACTAGTTACAGAAATGAGAAAGGGTTTATCTGTTTTAGAACCAAAGTGGGTTTTTTGTTTTTAAAGGAAAAATTAAAGGTGTTATTCTAAACTTGAAACTTTTTAAGGATAGAACTGTTATGCTTTGCTTCCATAGGATTGTCTTTCTTGCAAGGAAAAGGTATCCATGACCTGCTTTTAGGTGCTCTGAAACATTTACTCAAAATGGTACACGTATTATTCACCAAGAAAGCCATAACTCATAAGTAAAACAATTCCATACAATCATTCATTAAGGATTGTGTTTTAACACGGCAAGTGGACTGACAATACATTACACTCCCATAGCTTGTATACTACAAGCTTAATTACTATTCTATGCTTTAACAATTCATGGACGGTAACTTCTGCCTCCAGTATCCTTCACTAAAAGCTCGAAGCCGGCTGACTCGCTGAGAAAGTCCTCTACTGTAATGAATGTCTGCCAACCATTGCACGGACAATAGCCTGCAAACAGTGAACATGCCTCATTAATTAGAGAAAAATTTCCTTCAAACTCACTTCCTCCAATTAATGTACCTGCGAACAAGAACTGAGAAACAACCAAACTGAACAGGCACAGAAATAAACACAATTTAAGATCAACACACACGCGAGGGTGTTTCACTTGTGCTCCCTCATTTGCCTTGCCAAGCAAGCCAAGTATTTTCTTTTCTCATCTTTCATTTGCTCCATGACTCCCACTCCCAGCCCTGTGCTAGGCAATTCAGCTCCCCAACTCTCTTACTGATTTACCACCAGACTGTAACCTATCCACAACCACCATGAGATACCAAAAAAAACAAAAAAACAAAATCGGCAAGATTAATCCCCCTTTTGGGTTTTTTTAATGGTCCAAGGAATTAAGTTCATAACAGTGGAAGTGGACTGTGCACATGTACGCAGTTAAGAACTAAAAGGAAGGACCGGAAAAGGCCAAAATTGTTGGGAATGGTCACAATTTCTCTACAAAGACAACATGTCGTCCCAAAATGCCATAAATTGATGGATAAGAAAAAGGTCACCGGGGAATGTTAGAATTTGCAGGGAAAGAAAAAAATGGCGTCGTCGGGAATGATCAACATTTGCTGGAACAGGTCCATATTTCTCGGGAAGGCCAAATTGTCTATACATGTCACATTTTGTCAGCAAAGACACCATTTTAGTCAGGAAAGGCCAGAATTTCAGGGACAAGAAATATGTCGTTAGAATTTGTCGGTTAATACACCACAAATCATATTAACCAAAACAAATTCTCCAAAATTCCATAAACAGGGAAATGGCAATGGAAAGGATACTCATGTTTCTGTTTTCTTAAGATTGGCTAATCCAGAAAAGCTATCTCCTGGCTCCCAATTACTCACAGAGTATACTCTGCGAATCGTAGATCAATTGAACGCCAGGCATAAGAGTCTGAAATGTAAACAAGTGGCCTAATATATATTTCTTTTTAATTTTCTTCTCAATCCTGATTTGTCTCTTCTTTTTTCTTTCTCTTTTTGTGTGCTTGCAGCGGGTTATACCTGGTTCAATGCCTTGACTCCGGCTTGGGGTAGGCAGGCTTTCATTAAATTGGGCACTTTCAAAATGTCAGACCAGGGTTATTTGGTGAATAATGCTCGGGGTCGAAGCAGAGGTCACTGTCCATGGAATTGCTAAAACATTATAGCCAGCTAAAGCTCAAAATGCTAGACCTGGAGACTGGAAAATGAAGAAGATGTAGGTTGTAAAGTATGGTATTGTCATGAGGGACTTTGTTGTAAATTAAGTGGGTTGTACCAAAAATTAGTAAATACGTAGATGCTCAAGACTTGTGCAAAAGAATGATTGTAATAAAAATTAAGAGCTTTGGTTTATAGTCATTATTAGGGGTGAGTGCAATCTGGTTCGACCCGGGTTTTTATTCAAATCAGAACTGAAACTATTTGACCTGACCAGTCCAATTTGATCTGATTTTTATGAAATATAATATCAAACTCAAACCAATCTGAATTGGTTTAGGTTCGGTTCAGTCCGATTATTTTCGGTTCCAACCGAGCTTCAAATTTGGACGCAATTCTGATTCCATATCTGCAAGATCTGAATCCACATATCCAAGATTTGAACCCAGATATACAAGATCTGAACCCAGATATACAGATGAACCCATATCTATACAAGATCTTAACAAGAACATAACCCATCTCCAAAAACTGAACCCATATATGTACAGAAAACGAAGGAAGAAAAAAAAGGGAGTTTCATTAAAACACCCAAAATGGGGGCTGAAATTATAAAAAACCCAACACCCAAAACACTTTATAAACACACCCAAAACCCATCATTACACACACTCAAAACCCATTTCTAAACACAGCCACAAAAATATACAATTGTTGATTTTGGGGTTGATTTTGGATGTGTTTCTATGTTTAAATAGTGTTTGGGTTTTTTATAAATACATGTCTAAGATTGAGTTTATTTATAAATTTGTAATAAAAAAAGAAGCAGAAAACGAAGGGAAAAAAAAAGAGAAACAGAAAACACAGAGTTGAAAATAAAGAGGAGAGGGAGAGCATAAAACAAAAAGAAAAAAAAAAAAAAGTTAAGAGTTAATAGAAAAACAGAGAAAGAGAGGCAGAAAGAATCAGTGAGAAAGAAGGGAGGAAAGAAAGAATAAGGAGAAAGAAGAAAGGGAGAGAGAGAAATCAGAGAAAAGAGGCGAGAGAGAGAGAGTGAATGAGTGAAGTGAGGGTGAAGTGGCGTGTCAGACCAAAGAAAGAAAGTGTTGTTGGGTGGGATTAGGTGTTGTAGAACAATCAGTAAAAACCCAAAATAACAGAATAATAAAAAACCAACGAATATATTTTATATAAATATAATTGAATCAATACAACAATAATATAGATTGTAGAATACTGACTTGAATTGTAGATAAGTCCTGCAGATTTGCAGTGTCCTTTAGACATATTTCTCCTCTACCCTTGTGCTTGTAGTTCGATAGGAGTCTGTCCACCAGGATTAAACTATCTTAAATCTAAGCCTAAGCACAATGGCTTGATTTCTGGCGAACAGTGGTATGAATTCTCTCAGGAAGTGTTAAAATGTGAGAATGATAATGCAGTTCAAAAGGTATATTTCTGGTTTGATCGTATTGTCATATATAGAGGTCTGACACCTCTTCATCCAACAGTTATGTTAACTATTTAATTAATTCGAATTTCAGATTTTGGTTTTATCTGAAAAAACCGAATTTTCAATTAATAAATTAAATTATTAATTAAATCAACAAAGCCCAAGAGGCCCAAGGCCCATCTTTTGACAATTAATTATATATATATTTATTACACAAATATATATATATATATATATATATATAATCCAAGCTCAAACCATTTTGAGGCCTAAGTTTGCCTCCATTAGGCCCATACTCTATTTAGTATTTCTTATGTGTTGGTGTTTATAAACCATGGAAGGAAACTACTCTCTTCCAATGTGGGACTAAATGCAAGTGTCTTTTCCTATACAAACTCTAACAATACCCCACATTTGTATAGGAAAATATAACGTGCGTATTTGAGAGAAAACTTAGATATAACACACATCAGGAAATGTGTCTTTGGACTTAAACCTACCCTATGAATACTTATTGGATTTACTAGGTGACGCAGTGAATATAAAATCTTGAACTGTTCACCTATTGTAGTAAACCGAGACAACAAGTATCACATATGTTACATCTTAACATACCACTTATACATACGTTTGTGTTCATTTTGGTCCTGAACAAATCCTGGATTCATAGGAGCTTTAGAGAATTTAGCCATTTCATTCTCATAAATGCGACCCCACATTTACTCCTACATAGGTAATGTTGACTAAGAATAGTCTGCTCTATTCCTCTTGATTTCAAGAAATCAACATCATTAAACTTTGTGTACCCTAATAGACTTCTTGCAGACAACACATTTCTTTCCATATAGGAATGAGATCTAAGTGTGTTAGCTCTTTTGAATTATGCCTAACCAGTTTGCCTATCGAACCTAGACCATGGGATCTCCAATCAGCTAGGTTAGGTTTCCTTTAGGCCGATTCATTTATTGAATTGGCTTCAATCCCATTCCCCTCGATGTTAATTTGATTTGCTCTCTTGACAAGCCTTTTGTAAGCGGATCCGCAAGATTTTGTCTTGACTTTATATAGTCAATAGAAATTATTCCATTTGAGAGCAACTGCTTGATTGTATTATGCCTTCGTCTAATATGTCTAGACTTTCCATTGTATACATTATTTTTGGCTCTTGCTTGAGCAGCCATACAATCACAATGTATACAAACAGCCGTCACAGGCTTAGGCCAAATAGGAATATCCTTCAAAAAATTTCTTAGCCACTCGGCTTCTTCACCAGCTTTATCTAAAGCTACAAATTCCGATTCCATTGTTGATCGGGCTATGCAAGTTTGTTTACTAGATTTCCAAGATATGGATGCTCCTCCTAGTGTAAAAACATATCCACTAGTGGAATTTGTTTCTAAATCATTAGAAATCCAATTGGCATCACTATATCCTTCTAGTACTGGAGGATATTTGGTATAGTGTAATCCATACTCCAAAGTGTAATTCAAATATCTCAAAACTCTAATCAATGCTTCCCAATGATCATGTCCTGGATTACTTGTATACCTACTAAGTCTACTCACAGAATAGGCTATATCAGGTCTTGTACAATTCATAATGTACATAAGACTTCCAATGATTTGTGAATATTTCTTTTGTGAAATAGATTCACCTTCATTCTTCTTTAATTTGCAACTTGCATCAAAAGGTGTTACAACATGATTACTTCCAAAATGACCAAACTTTCTAAGAACAGTTTCTACATAATGGGACTGTGTTAATATATAACCATCTGAATTTCTTTAACTCTAATTCCAAGAATTACATCAACAAGACCTAAGTCTTTTATGTCAAAACTGGAGTTTAACATTTTCTTGGTAGAGTTAATTATGTCCTTGTTAGTCCCAATTATGAGCATGTCATCTACATACAGACACACTAAACACATGCGTTCTTATGTGTCTTGATATAGACACATTTATCACATTCGTTTATTTTAAAACCATGTGTCATCATAGTATGGTCAAATTTTTCATGCCATTGCTTTGGAGCTTGTTTTAGTCCATAGAGAGACTTTACAAGTTTGCAAACTTTTTGTTCTTGACCTTTTACTACAAACCCCTCAGGTTGTTCCATATATTATTCCTCATCCAACTCTCCATTTAAGAAAGCGGTTTTTACATCCATTTGATGTATTTCCATGTCATAAATTGACATTATAGCAATCAACATCCTTATTGATGTTATTCTTGTCACGGTGAGTATGTGTCAAAGAAATCTAAGCCTTCCTTTTGACGGTATCCTTTGGCTACCAAACGAGCCTTATACTTATCAATTGTACCATCTGCTTTTAATTTCTTCTTAAAGATCCATTTGTATCCAATTGTTCTATTACCGGTGGTAATCAACCAATTCCCCATGTATGATTTTGCATAATGGATTCAACCTCACTATTGATTGCTTCTTTCCAAAATGGAGCTTCTGGACTTGATATTGCCTCTTTATATGTTTGAGGCTCAGCTTCAGCCATCATGGTCAAGAAATCTGGTCCAAAATCTTTTGGTATTCTTGTCCTTTAATTCTTCTAGGTTCTTGATCTTGTTCATTTTCTTGAACACTAGATGAAGTAGGATTACCATCATCTATTCTAGAATTCTCATTTATTCTAGAATCATCAATAGTTCTTTTTCTATTGACATTGGACCTTCCTTGTTATAAGGAAAAATGTCCTCAAAGAATATTACATCCACAGATTCTAGTATTGTATTCACATGTATTCAGAAACATCAGAGTGAAATACTAAAAATTTATAAGCAGCACTATTGGATGCAAATCCAATGAAGACACAATCTATAGTTTTGGGTCCAAGTTTAGTTCTCTTTGGCAAAGGAACTTGAACTTTTGCTAGGCAACCCCACACTTTGAGTGTCTTATAGGTTGGTAACCTTCCTTTCCATACTTCATATGGTGACTTGTTACTCGTTTTATGTGGAATTCGATTCAAGATTGTATTTGCAGTAAGTAAGGCTTCACCCCACATGTTATGTGGAAGCCCAGAACTATTCAGCATAGAATTTATCATGTCTTTTAATGTCCTATTTTTCCTTTCAGCAACACCGTTTTGTTGCGGTGTATAAGGAGCTGTCGTTTGATGAATTATACCATTTGTGGCACAAAATTCAGCAAATGCAGTGGATTCATATTCCCCTCCTCTATCTGATCTTAGGACTTTAATTTTTCTGTTGAGTTGATTTTCAACTTCAGCCTTATATGTCTTAAACATATCCAAGGTCTCATCTTTGCTATGTAATAAATATACATAACAGTACTTGCTGCAATCATCAATGAAAGTCACATAATATTGCTTTCCTCCACGACTTGGTGTTGATTTAAAATCACATAAATCACTATGAATTAAGCCTAGCAGTTCATTGGACCTATTATGTACAGATTTAAAACTTTTTCTGGCAAATTTAGATTCTGTACATGTTTCACATTTAATATTTTCAATAGAATCTAACTTAGGCAGCAATCCTAAATTATACATTCTATGTAAGGAACGGAAATTCACATGTCCTAATCTAGCATGCCATAATGTAGAAGAAGAATCAACCATATAAGCAGAAGCCTTATTTATATTATTATTCATAGAATTGGCAGATACATTGACTTTGAATAACCCATCAGCAAGATAACCTTTTCCCACAAACATTCCCCCCTTAGTTAGTACAACTTTGTTGGATTCGAAAACTAGTTTGAATCCTTTGTTGCTTAGAACAGGTCCAGATACCAAGTTCCTTCTTATGTCTGGCACATGCAGCACATCTAGGAGGGTTAGTTCCTTTCCAGAGGTGAATTTCAGAAGCACTTTTCCCTTTCCAACAACAGCAGATGCAGAGGCATTTCCCATAAACAGTTGTTCACCACCATGTATCTCTTGGTAAGTAAGAAATGCATTCTTATCACCACAGATATGGCGGGTGGCTCCAGTATCAATCAGCCACTCATTGTCATTCGAAACCATGTTGGTTTCTGACACCACTGCAGCCAAGTTTTCTTCAGTCACATTGGCCTGATTGTTCCTTGGCCTGTTGTAGTTTGGATTTGCAGGATTGGCAGGATTCTGATTCTTTCTATGCCTGCAGTCTTGAGCCTTATGGCCTGTTTTCCCACAGACCCAGCATGCTCCTTTAATCTTTTTGAAGTCTTTTCCTTTTGCTCCAGGAACAAAGTTCTTCTTGTTCATTTTGGGATTGAATTTTGGTTTTGCTGAGGTTCCTTCAACTATGTTTGCCTTGGCTTCCATGTTTGAAACCACATTCTTGTTCTCACTTATTCTGTTATCCTCCTCAATCCGAAGCCTAACAATGAGATCCTCCATACTCATCTCCTTTCTCTTGTGCTTCAAATAACTCTTGAATTCTTTCCAATTTGGTGGGAGTTTTTCAATCAAGGACGCCACTTGGAAAGATTCATTGATCTTCATGCCTTCAGCAAGAATCTCATGGATAATTTTCTGGAGGTTTTCAACTTGTTTGACAACAGGTTTGGAATCTACCATCTTGAAATCCAGAAATCTGCCTACAACAAATTTCTTGGATCCTGCATCTTCAGTTTTATATTTTTTCTCAAGAGATTCCCAAACTTCTCTAGCCGTCTTGAATGCTGCATAGACATCATACAGTGCATCATCAAGTCCATTCAAGATATAGTTCCTGCACAGAAAATCAGATTGTGTCCATGCATCAATTGCAGCGACAGTCTCTTTGGTTGCAGGATCCTTATTCGACACAGGGGCATCCTGTCTGAGAATGTGGGCTAGATTTAATGTTGTCAGATAGAACAACATCTTCTGTTGCCAACGTTTGAAGTCAGTGCCTTTGAATTTCTCAGGCTTTTCGGCATGAGAGGTCTTACTTCCTGATTGTTCCATATTACTGTCTAAAGATTGTTGGAAACAATCAATATAAAACCCAAAATAACAGAATAATAAAAACCAACGAATATATTTTATATAGATATAATTGAATCAATACAGCAATAATATAGATTGTAGAATACTGACTTGAATTGTAGATAGAGTCCTGCAGATTTGCAGTGTCCTTTAGACAGTATTTCTCCTCTACCCTTGTGCTTGTAGTTCGATAGGAGTCTGTCCACCAGGATTAAACTATCTTAAATCTAAGCCTAAGCACAGTGGCTTGATTTCTGGCGAACAGTGGTATGAATTCTCTCAGGAAGTGTAAAATGTGAGAATGATGATGCAGTTCAAAAGTGTATTTCTGGTTTGATCGTATTGTCATATATAGAGGTCTGACACCTCTTCATCCAACAGATTTTGGTTTTATCTGAAAAAACTGAATTTTCAATTAATAAAATTAAATTATTAATTAAATCAACAGAGCCCCAAGGCCCAAGGCCCATCTTTTGACAATTAATCCAAGCTCAAATCATTTGAGGCCCAAGTTTGCCTCCATTAGGCCCATACTCTATTTAGTAATTTTTATGTGTTTGTGCTTATAAACCATGGAAGAAACTACTGTCTTCCAATGTGGGACTAAATGCAAGTGTCTTTTCCTACACAAACTCTAACATTAGGTAGGGTTAGGAAACAGCATACATTTCCCAAGAAATATGGGTAGCATTTGCACCGGGACATTACCAAGTAGAGAGAGAGATGTGCTCCTTCACATTCCTGCCCTTGTTTCCATTTGGATACAAAACCAGTTTCGTGTAGCAAAGCAACAATTAAGATTAAGGATTATGAGAAAAGACTGAGATGCAAGAAGTTTGTCTAGGAAGGAAATAAGAGAACAAATTCTAACAAGATAAGTATCAAGGAGAGCGTACTTTTATTAAAGGGAAAGTAATTCCAGAGCTAACTTGGATGCCATGAAAACATTCTCCAAGTTGAGATGCTGATCACGTAGGTCAAGACCCTTATAAATATGGAGTTTAAACGCAAAATAAAAACACAGAACCTCTACACATTTCAAACATATATGTTCAAAGATTTCAAGCACCATTAAAACAAAGGGTAAGATTAACTCGAATATATCGCGCAAACATCCTTTTCGGCACTATCGTTTCTACAATCTACACACATATGAAGCTATATTATATATTGAATAGTTATTAGTACGTACATAAACATATATCCTCCCCACGCCCACCCCACTCACTCCATCTCTTGTTTTGAGTTGTGGTTTTCCCTCCCTTGTTTCAATTAGTCAATAGTCTTCTTCAAGCAAAGGGTCGCTGTTTATCCTCAGAAAAATTTGTTGGTCACTTTTATTGCCATGAGCCTTATATTTGACCAAGATGGTAAGCACACCTTCTCTGTCTCTCTATATTTTATGTTTTTACTCTAAACGCTACGTAATAGAAATTTTAAGATTCTTTTTTTTCCAGGTCTTTCGAGATCACTTTCAAATTCACCACCAACTCATTACACTCTAACAATAGAGTCATTTTCGATGCTAACTGAAAATTCAGTGGATACATATGAGTCTGGGGAGTTTGATGCTGGAGGATACAAATGGTAAATCGTGTTTTCGTAATTATTTTCTTCCTTTTCAATTTTTGTGTGGATATATGATATAATATACCTTGGATATACATAATAAGCTTATTTCGAGGAATTCCTCTTGTGGGTTCACTCGCATTGTATTTCAATTAAGGTCTAAAATATCGGGAGTTTCGGAAATATCGGTAGTCCAAAAACAAGGATATATCGATGGAAATATTGATATCGATAAAAATTGAATAAAAATCATGGAAATTGTGAGAAAAACTTGGGAAATTTTTATTGAAACTTTAGAGGATGTTTACTTAGTCAATTGTCTATTATTTTATCACAAAAAATTTGAAGGAAATGCATGGCATGGTGGGTTTGAGTGATTTAAGTTGATTATGCAGCGACCTGACAAACACTGTGACTTTAGAAAATATGTAGTAATTAGTGAAAGAAAATTAAACACACCATAATTTTTTTAGTTATAATAATTTACTTCAATATATTACACTTGATACATATGATAAAATATATGAGTTTAACCAAAAAAACAAAGATAAAATGTATGAGTAACTTAGCACCACATAGAAAGAATTCCTATTAAAATTCAAACTTAGTATCACATATAATGAACAATATTAAAACTCGAAGTGAATAATAATAAAACTCCATAATATATAACAACAACAAAATACAACTCCATTATAAAATAATAAATAACATTAAATACATGCTTAAATTTATTCTTAGGGAATTTTTTAATATGAAAATTTATCTTAGATAATATTAGCTTGCAGACATTTTTAAAGACCTTATAAATATTACAAGCTGAAGATATAGACACAAACTCAGCCGCAGCGAGTTGGATAAGGCGTTGTGGTTGATTGAGAAAGGGAGGGGTTCGAATCCCTCTGTGCGCAAGAGCGAGACTTTTCAACATTTTTCATGTATCACGATATTATCCAAAGAGTGCTAGTGTTTGGACTTTGCTTCCCCCCTTTTCTTTATATAATCTCATTTGAGGAGAACATGTATGTCACGACCTGATCCGAGAATAAAGAATATTCCCGGATGCGTGAATTGAATGAAATAAAATAAAAGGAATAATCTCATGGGACATTTTGGAAAAAGCAAAAGGAGAGAGAAAAATTTTAAAAGAAGCAAAAATGGACAAAAATGCCCTTATTTATTTTTAGATTTCCTAAGGAATCCAATACATTTGCATGTCTTTGATTTGAAAGTTGAGCGGTTTTTTTGTCTTTTTTGAAAAAGCTTTGGCTTTTTCCAAAAGTGAAAATTTTTTTATGTCTAAAACCTAAAAAACCTTAATCTCTCTCATACTAGGCTTAAGATCTAATAACATATAAGTCTTCACAATAAATATTTAAATAAGAAAAATTCATATTAATAAATAATAAATATGTAGTGTGAATAATAATAATAATAATTATTTTTTACAGGTTCTCACAATGTAGTAAATTGTTTTTGAAAGGAAACGTGTTTTAATTGAAAATACAATAAAACATGTAACTCAAATTTAATGACATGAGTCATGACGTGTCCAACTTAGCTGTCACATTGGTACAGAATTGTGGTATAAAAACAAAATTAAGGTAAGAGTAGCATTATTGTCTTTTTTTAAAAATGTTTGTTCACTGCAGGAAACTGGTGGTGTACCCAAATGGAAACACGAAGAAGAATGTAGAAGACCACATCTCTGTCTACTTAAAAATGGCAGAAGCAAATTCACTTCAGACTGGTTGGGAAGTATCTGTTGATTTTAGATTGTTTTTGCTTGATCAGAATAAGGGAATCTACTTAGTTCTTCAGGGTATATATTCATTATACATCTTCTATCTGTTTGGAATTAATTCTCATGCATCCTTGCATTGCTCATGATCTCTTGATTTTTCTTGCTTATCAGATGCTAATATGAACAAGATGTGCTTGCACGGGGCGATGCTCCAAGTGGGTTTTGATAGAGTTATCCCTCTGAATGCATTTTCTGTTGCTTCCAATGGCTATCTCATTGATGATACCTGTGTTTTTGGAGCCGAGGTCTTCGTTTGCAAAGAAAGAAGAGCGGGCAAGGCAGAGTGTCTGTCAAGGATCAAAAAGGCTTTTATGAACAAGCATTGTTGGAAGATTGAGAGTTTTTCAACGTTATTATTTTCCAATGCTTGCAATCAGAACTATTCACTGCAGGAGGGCAGAAATGGTAGGTATCTCTGATGATATTTTTAATTAAACCTTCTTAATTATTCATCTAATTAAACTTGTTGCAGGAAGATAGAGCTCTATCCCAAGGGAGATGGCGATGGAGAGAATACTCATGTTTCTGTTTACTTAAGTTTATTAGCTAATCCAGAAAAGCTATCTCCTGGCTCCCAATTACTTACAGAGTGTACTGTGCGCATCGTAGATCAACTGAACGGCAAGGATAAGAGTCGGGAATGTAAAACATGTGGCCTAATATATATTTCTTCTTTTACTTTTGTTTTTTTTTCCTCTTTCTTTTTAATTTTTCTTCTCAATCCTGTCTTTTTTTTTTTTTTTTTTTTTTCTTTTTGTGTGTGCTTGCAGTGAATCATGCATGGTTCAGTGCCTCGAGTTCGTCTTGGGGTTGGCCTTGTTTCATTAAATTGGACAGTTTCAAAATGTTAGACAACGGTTATTTGGTGAAGAATACTTGCTTGGTCGAGGCCGAGGTCACTGTCCATGGAATTGCCAAAGCATTATTAGAGCCAACTGACGATTAAAATACACCTGGTATGCAAGATCTGGAGATTGGAAGATGAAGGGCAATTGGAGGAAGAATGCAAACCCGAAGATTGGAAGAGGGTATTGTAATGAGGGACTTTGTTGTGAATTATGTGGGTTGTACAGAAAATTAGTAAAATACGTAGATACTCAGGACTTGTACAAAAGAATGATTGTAATAAAATTATTTATTTATTTATTTGAAAAAAGAAGTTTGCATTTTGTTATTGAATAAAAAAAGGGTTAATTAATGATTTGCCACTGATTTGTGTGGTAAGTTTCAACTTTCACATTTACTTTTTTTTTTTTTTTTTTTTTTTTTTTATATAAAGAAAATTAAGGACCCCGATTAACTTTTATTGTCAATATCCCCACCGTCAATTTTTTTGTTTGTCCTTGCCATTATTTGCCTAAACAATAGCTTCTGTGTTTTCCAGCACATTCGGACCTAGGATCGGTCTAGTATTTAGAATAGATAAATGAGGAGGACTTAGATCGAGAGCTCCTATGCCACTGTTATGGCCTAGATACCAAGTTGACGTTCCCACAGGCATTCCAAAGGGCTGTGAGGTCAGGTTGGTCCTCTATGGGCTATCTTTCTCTCAGATTAGGGAAGCTATTGCGCGAACGCAATCTTCCTCTAGGCTCTAGATAGCCTTGGTGTTATTGTCCATCTTCTCTAACATTTTGACCATTAGTTGTTCCATTAGAGTCAGTTTAGGCTGCATTGCTTGAACATCCTTATCTTCAATTCCCACAGCGTCAACATTGCTTTCATGAGGAGGATCCATTGGAGTAGGAGAAGTATCTCCCAGATAGATTTTCCTGCGAGTTTTACTGACCATACAAGTGATCCCATCGGACGTGCCAAAAATATGTTTGTGATGTTTTGAACACTGTGATGCCCCATGCTGCTAGTAGGCTGTACTTTGGCAACTAGCTGTTACTTGTTGGTGAAGGAAGTGAAATGAGATAGATATGGGCCCTGAAGTGGGCTCAAAAGCTGCTCTATGGTGAATTGCAATACGCGTGCCACTACTAGTGATACTACTAGTAGAAAGAAGGGGTAGAGTGGTGATAATGTTGTGAATGTATTGCACTCATGTGATCTTAACCTCTAACCAAAGCAACTATTCTCTAAAGAGGGGAATCTGGCTTTAGATAGGTTCTTTTATGTGCCTCAATGAAGAGGACTTCAATATTTCACTTGTTATGGAATAAAAGCAGGATGGATGATGATTTTAGACTGTCATTGGACAGAAAGTAAAATAACATATCTTGAATGAGAAGTGTCTGATGGACACAGTACAATTGCTGGAAAGTAAATACAAGTCCAAAGGGACTGCAATGAACTTAAATAAAGTAAAGAAAGGTCCAAATAAAGCCAGGAAAAGCCTTATCGGACATAAACAAACCTTATCTTATAGAACTGAAATCTACTTGAGACAATGCAGGAAGTGTCCGATGAGGATTTGTCAGAGATATCTGCAGTCAGAACTTGTCTGAACTACATATAGGAGTTTGATTTAAATGAGCTGGAAATTTCAAAATGTTAGACAAGGGTTATTTGGTGAATAATACTTGCTTGGTCGAGGCAAAGGTCACTGTCCATGGACTTGCTAGCATTAGAGCTAGCTAAAGCTTAAAATACTTGTAACACACCTGGTATGCAAGATCTGGAGATTGGAAGATGAAGAAGATGTGGGGCAATTAGAGGAAGAACGCAAACCTGAAGATTGGAAGAGTAGTTTAGAAAATACATGTTTTTAAAAAAGCAAATGTACAATACATGTACGTACAAATTTTTCAACTTCAAACAAAGATTTATGGGTATAATTGTAAGAGAGAAGGTAGTATTCTTCATGTAAAGTGTCGTTTGAAAAGTGATGCATAAGCAAAAGCATGCATTATCCTAAATTCTTATGTGCCGTATCAAATACAAAATGCTTTCTCTATATGTCTTTAACATATGAAGGCATCCTTCTATGTCTAAAATACTATTATAATTAAATAGTACAGCCGCGCAGCTAAACTGAATTTTTTTTTATAATAAATCTTATAGCCGCTCGGCTGTACTCTTATAAATAGTATGGCCAACCGGCTATACTTGTGTTTTAAAAAAAATAAATAAATAGTATAGCCGTGTGGCTATAGGGGTTCTTTATTGTTTTTTATTTTTATTTTCCTTGAAGTTCATTTATTGATAAGAGTAGTTTAGAAAATACATGTTTTTAAAAAAGCAAACGTACAATACATGTACATACGTATGTTTCATGTCTAATACACATTTGTTTATACAGATTTTTCAATTTCAAACAAAGAGAGAATGTAGTATTCTAAATGTAAAGTGTTGATTGAAAAGTGAAGCATAAGCAAAAACACGCCTTGTCCTAAAATCCTATGTGCCGTATCAATTACAAAATGCTTCTCTACATGTCTTTAACATATGAATGCATCGTTCTACGTATAAAAAGAATGGTACGGCCGCTCGGCTATACTATTTATTTAAAAAAATTAAAGAGCCTTATGTATAGCCATGCGGCTATACTATTATAATAGTATTTTATACATTCATATGTTAAAGACATGTAGAGAAGCATTTTTTATTTGATACGGCACATAGGAATTTAGGACATGGCATGCATGCTTTTGCTTATGCTTCACTTTTCAAACAACACTTTACATGAAGGATACTACATTCTCTCTTACTACCATACCCATAAATCTTTTGTTTGAAATTGAAAATTTGTAAAAAAAACACGTGTATTTATAGACATGAAACATACATACGTACATGTATTATACGTTTGCTAAATGTGTATTTTCTAAACTACTGTTATTGATAAACGAAATTCAAGGAAAAAAAGTATTACAAAAATAAGGCTTAATTATGTACATGCCCCATGTGCTTTTAAGTTTATCTCAGATTACCACCTGTGGTGGAAAACGTCTCAAAGTACCCCCCAACGTATAAATAACCGTCTCAATTTACCCCCTCTGTCAAATTTTTTGACGGTCCGTTACGAACAGTGGGCCCCACTTCGTTTTAACCTTTAAGCTGTTCGAATAAGGGTTTCTCAGTTTGTAACAAAGGGGAAATTGGGTTTAGGGTTCATTGGAGAAGAGGGTTGTTGTCAAAATCTAAGGGTTCTTTCGATTTTGGGAGAATTTGGAGAAGAAATCATTGTTTGGCGTTAGACTTTAAGGCTAGAAGGTGCGAAGATGGTGGTGCTTAGAGAATCTGGAGGTTGTCAACCCATATGTAAGTGGACCCATTGTTACTCGATTTTCTTGATTTTGGCATGTGCATTGAACTGTTGTTAGGATTTTGTTTTTGTTTTTTGTATACTTTTTGACTCTGCTTGTTCTGGTGTGATCATTTTGTATACGTTTTACAATTGCAAGCTTAAGTGCCACATCAGAATTTCAGGCAAAAAGGTATGCATTTCAAATTGCATACCTTCCCAAATCACAAAATATCTTCATTTGTAGTTCTGTTAGGGGAAAATTATCATTAACTAATAAAGGTAATTATTTTCGTTTTCATGTAGGTAAAAAGATATATCAGTGTGCATCAAAATTAAAAGCAGCCCCTTAAAGAAGGATATTAATAAGAGAACCAATCAGAGTTTTAGTCTCTTAAGTCAGCATGTTGTTGTGCCTTTCAGTCACTGTCTTTCTTTTATGCAGGGTTTTGGTTTGGTCCCTCCTACTGTTCTTATATTTCTTTATGTTTTCTTATTAATAAAATTATGATCAAGGGGACGGGCGGGGCCCTCCCGGAATGTGTTGGTCCCTTCTTCAAGGGTGGTGGATGTTTTGTTCATCCGATGACCGATACTGAGGAGCCAATCTCGCCTAATCCATTGTTCTATTAAAAAAAAAGATGGGTTAATGACCTAAATGGTCCTCCAACTATTGCTCTATTATCATTTTGGTCCACCAACTAAAATTTTCAATTCAAACGTCCTTAAACTTTTTATTTTGTACCAAGATGGTCCATCTGTCAAAGTTTGTATATTATTCCGTGAAATCGAGGGACAAACCCGTATTTTTAGGTATCCTCTAAAAGGGTTATTGATCCCAATGGTCCCCTAACTATTGCTCCAATATCATTTTGGTCCACCAACTAAATTATTTTCATTTCAACTTTTTTTTTTTGGTCCTACTGTTAAAGTCTGTCAATTTTATTGTTAAATTGATGAGTAAAAATGTCTCTATGAATTAAAATAGTAATATATAATTAAAAATTAAAGGAAACTATTATAAAACTTAGAAAATTTTTAAAAATTAAATCTCACTAGCCACATGGCTTTTTTTTTCGTGATACTGACCTAACAATTAATAATAATAAAATTCTCTATTGTTTAAATTAATTAAAATCACATAAATAAAACAAATTTTTTTAAAGAGTAAACAATAATTAAAAATTAAAGGAAAATATTATAGGAACTTGTACCTAATTTTAAAATTGAAAAAATTGAATCTCACCACAAACATGGCTTTTTTTTTTATGACATGGACTTAAAAAGTAATATTTTTTTCTCTATTGTTTAAATTAATTAAAAATTTTAAAATAAGATAAATACAAAAATAAATAACAATAAAATTGACGGACTTTAACGATAGGACCATCTTGATGCAAAAAAAAAAGTGGAAGGACGGTTCAAATGAAAATTTTAGTTAGTGGACCAAAATGATACTGGAGCAATAGTTGATGGACCATTTCAGTCATACGTACCCTTCAATAGAGCTTCTCAAAAAGTTGCATATACCCTTCAAAACTCAGTCACGTGGCCATTGCGTGACGGAATCTGTCACGGATGGACTATCTTGGTACAAAATAAAAAGTTTAAGGACGTTTGAATTGAAAATTTTAGTTGGTGAACCAAAATGATAATGGAGCAATAGTTGGGGGACCATTTAGGTCATTAACCCAAAAAAAGATATACCATTTCTGATACCCAGCGGTGAATGGTTCTGAACTAACTTTGAAAAGTTCTCAATCTTCCAAACATGTTTGTACATAACGGCATTCTTGATCATTGATATAGACTCTCCTTTGTCAGTTCTTCTTTCTTAATTAATTGAATATTAATTAATTTAAACAATTTAAACTTCCACTTCATCATGGATATCTTCTTGTTGTGTTGCCAACATGGTTGTGAGATCAATTTCAAATGCACAACCAACTCACTACGTACACAGTAAAGAAACAGTCACACGGCCAAAAACTAAACAGAAAAAAATGATAAAGTTCCCATTTGCAAGTAGGAACTAAAGTTCTCATTTAACAACATTTAAGTCCTTCTAAAAAAAATACTAACAACATTTAAGTCAAAATAAAATCAACCGCATACATGAAGCACCAAAGTTGGTTAACAATTTCAAATGAGGATTACTAAATCATCTTGTGTTGCCAATATTGAATTGCAATGATTTTTTTGGACAAACGTTTTTGTTTGATGGTAATATCATGTCGCATGAGGTGTGTTACCAGTATTGTTACGACTAGCTTATTGGCTCTGATCGTAACGAGGTGCATTGAATATATCAATGTTTTTCTTTTCTTCTTAAAAAATCTTTTGTCTATAGTTGAAAAACATCCAAAAGACGTTCCCGTGATTCCAAATTCCAATTTAGAAAACACAGGAAACTAACAACATTTGCTTCTTTTTGCGGAATTATTTTCACTCTCCCTTCCCACAAATTTGGGGATGTATTCAATTAAGATTTTGAAAGATTTTAAAAGAGTTCGAATAATTGTTGATATCCAATCCACACTATTCAAGTGGAGGTAAAAGAATCTCCTCTTTTTCTACGCTATTCATATATGTATGATATCCAATCCAGTGCTTGAATAATTGTTGTTGCTATACATCATCATATGTCCAAGCAATTGTTGTTGATTGAATAGTTGTTGTGCCTTGGATATGAGGAGTAGTCTGTATTCGATGCACATATGAATAGTTGGTGTTTCTTGAATAGTTATTGTTGCCATCATCATATATCGATGAACAGTACTACATCATCATCATATTTATTGTTGTGCATCAAATGATCAGTTGTAATTTTTCTACGCTTTTTCTACTTTTCCTTCTTTATGAATGACGGGAGTCAAAGATGAGCAATGAAGCATATACTTATTTGTTTTTATGCATTTAGAATTATAGTTTACTTTTCTTTTTTTCCTTTTTTTGGGTCATAAAATTACTTTTATGTTTTTACTTTTGCCACATTTTTCATAAACATCCAGACACAAATCCTTATTTGGTTGCACATTTGAACAAAATAGATGCTCTCTTTTTTTATTTTCTTTGGATGTATATGGTTTAGAAGTTCTTTACAAAATGTTTTTGTAAAGGTACTTTTCTCTTTTAGAAAAACAAAAAAAAAACAACCAAAAAAAAAAAAAAAAAAAAAAAAAAAAAATAAATTTAGAACTCTAATCAACTCTTTTAAAATCTATGATAAAACTCTAACAAACACCATTAAAATCAATCTAGGAATTCAATCAAACTCTATGTGGAGTTTATAGAAATCAATTGAACTATATTGAACTCTACAAACTTTATAACTCCATTTAACTCTTTTAAAATCTTAATTAAATATATTAGAACTCTCTCTCTCTCTCTCTCTCTCTCTCTCTCTATTAGTTTGCTCTGCTTTTGCTTCTATGAAAATTCTCTCTTCAACCTCCATACAGACCACACAATCCTTTCTCAAAAATACCAGAAGGTTTCATTAAAGAGGCACCAAAGATCTGGAAAAAGCTGGGACTTTTTTATTTTCATTTTTTTTAATTATTGAAAGATGAATAAATTCTGTTGAAATTTTAATTTTGAATAGGGCAAATATGGGCTTTTCTTCACAACAAAAAGGAAATAGTTTTGGTGCAAGGCAAGAAAATATGAGTTTTGTGATTTAGAAATTGGTATTTCAGCAGGACATGTTATGTTTTGTTTGCATATATATCATTTGTGATTTTGTCAATGTTTTCATCATTCTTTTTCCATACCTAGAATATCAAAAACGTGTATACTATGTTTTTGTTCTCTAAAACTTAACTTGGATCTTAAAGTACGAATTCATTTTTTGGTTTTATTTTACCAAAACATTTTTCAGAAATGATTTCAAGAAATGTTACCAGATGGGTCCTAACTTCATCGAAAACATAAACATAAACCGTGTGTTAAGGAGTGAAGTAGCGACTCTCCTTTCGACACACTTACTCTCCTCAACTCGCTTAGGAGAAGAGAAACATGAGTATCCCTTATCTTTGTCCTCTCCCTTGGGATAGAGGACTATCTTCCTGCAAACAACCAACAAATTAATTAAAGCAGAAGAATTATTAAACAACAAATTTAATTAGATTAATAATTAACAAGACTTAAGCATCCACAACGATGCTCTCTATTTCTTAGCTAAAATTTAGCTAAAAATATAAGAGCATCCACAATGGGCTCCCTAAACCACATCCTTAGACAAATTTTAGAGATGAATTGTAAAAATGCAACTCCAACCATGCTCCCTATCCACCTCCTAAAATATGGAGTCCTTTAGGAGCTCCTAAATCTGAAAAGAGAAAAAGGACTCCGAGTGGCTCCCTATAATTTAATGTTGCTTTATTTATTAAGTATTTCAAACCTTTATTTAATGCTAACTATTTTTTATTTTATTTTTTAATAGAGATGGACCAATAAAAAAAGAGTTATAGCATTTATGAGTCTCCAAATTATGGAGTATGGTTGGAGTTAAATTTTTTAGAGAGCTCCTAAAATAGCTTTCTTATATTTTTAGCTAAATTTTAGCTAAGAAATAGAGAGCATCATTGTGGATGTTCTAAGAAAGCTATTTTAGGAGCTCTCTAAAAAATTTCAACTTCAACCATACTCCCTAATTTGGAGAGTCATAAATGCTATAACTCTTTTTTTATTGGTCCATCTCTATTAAAAAATAAAATAAAAAATAGTTCGAATTAAATAAAGGTTTGAAATACTCATTAAATAAAGCCAGCATTAAATTATAAGGAGCTACTAGGAGTCCTTTCTCTCTCCTCAGATTTAGGAACTCCTAGAGGACTCCTTATTTTAGGAGGCGAATAGGGAGCATGGTTGGAGTTGCATTTTTACAATTCCTCCATGAAATTTGTCTAAAGAGATGGTTTAGGGAGCCCATTGTGGATGCTCTTAATCATCATCAGAGAGAGATACCTACCATGTCTGCCCTCCAGCATTTAAAGGTTTCGATTCCAAGCGTTCAGGTGTTAACTTTGAAAATTCCTCAATCTTCCAAACATGCTTGTTCACAAAATCATTGTTTTCTTTTTTATGAAGAAAATCATAGTTTTCCTTTGATACAATAACAGCATTGTTGATCCTTGGTAGGCACTCTGCCTTTCCCGCTCTTCTTTCCTTACAAACAAAGACCTCGGCTCCAAACACACAAGTATCATCAATGAGATAGCCATTGGAAGCATCAGCAAATGCTTTCAGAGGGATAACTCTATCGAAACCTACTTCGAGCATCGCCACGTGCAAGCACATCTTCTTTAGATTAGCATCTGATAAGCAAACAAAATTAGAAGATCATGAGCAATTCATGCAACACAAGATATATGAGAATTAATTTCAAACAGATAGATAATATGTATGTATGTATGTATACCCTGAAGAACCAAGTAGATTCCCTTATTCTGATCAAGTAAAAACAATCTAAAATCAACAAATACTTCCCAACCAGTCTCAAGTGATTCTGCTCCAGCCATTTCTAGATAGACAGAGATGTGGTCTTCCACATTCTTCTTCTTGTATCCATTTGGGTACACCACCAGCTTCCTGCAGTGATATCAAACATAAAAAATAATAGGGGCATTTTCAATATAGACCCAGTCAATGACCAAAATGTTATTTTTATTCACATCACAAGGTATACATAATTAACTAGCAGATTAGAAAAAACGATGATTTACCATTTGTATCCTCCAGCATCAAACTCCCCTGACTCAAATCTATCCGCCGAATACTTCTTTAGCAACGAAAACGACTCTATTTTTAGAGAGTAATGAGTTGGCGGTGAATCTGAAAATGGTCTTGAAACTTCTGCAACGCAACAATTAAACATTTTATAAATTAATGGCAACAGCACTAGAAGGTATATATACATATGTTCGTATATAAATACATGCATGTATGCTATAGAACGTCTTTTTGCGCAAATGTAGGTTAAGTTAGCATTGCCCACTCATTTGCACCTAAGTTCGAATTTCTCTTCCCGTAAGTTAAATTAATTTAACATAAACTAGACTATTATTAATATTTTTTAAAACAAAATAAAATGGAACTTCCTTTTAAGGCTTGAGTAGTTTCTTCAACACAAGCTCATACATAGATAGAGACAAAAATAAGTAGATGTTACGTACCATCTTGGTCAAACTCAAGACTAGCCATGGCAATTAAATTGACCACCAAACTTCCTTCTATAGATACAGGTTGATGCCAGAAATTTGATCAAGAAAAAAGCTTCAGCGATGATTGGAAAGAAAGTTATGGAGGTGGGTCTAATCGCTGAAACCTATTTTCTTGGAGGAGAGAAGAGTTCTTTTCCGATGGTAATTTTTATATCTGACACTGCTTTACTAATACGACTCCTTAATTGAATTAAATTACATTAAATTAAATTAAATAGATTGGGCTTTAAGGGGTTTGATCCATCGTAAAGGTGACAAGATTGGGCTTTTCCTATAACTTGAGTATCGTATGATTTTTGCATAATTTAAGGTCCTATTTATGGGCTTATATGTGAAACTCTCAAATAAAAAAGAGCTTATTAGCAATGTAAGATGTAAAAACGAACCCTAAAATTAACTAAGCACACCATATTATCAAATATTTTATTGAATGACTAATTTACCCTAATATAAAATTACCAAAAAATATAGAGTTCTGCTATTTCCACCCCCTTATCCTATTTCCCCACCAAACATGTAAATTCGAAAAAACACAATCTTATTTTTCCACCCACCATTATTTCTAAAATATCCTTTAATTATTAATTCAAGCAAATTCTCATTGCCAATGGGAATTAAGGAAGCTTCGGTTTCATCAGCAGTCATCAAATCAACCTCACCTCAACAAATGTGATTTGCAGCAGCATAGAAATAGATTAGTAGCACAAGCAGTCGAAACCGAATAATTTGGTTCCATAACACCTAGATCAATACCAAGCAACACAGACCCCATGTTTGTAATAGCATAAGCGTATAAACCTCGTGAGGGTTGTAGGACCATGATGGTTTGAGAAAAAGTCTAACTAGGGTTGCAGAAACATATGTGGGGTATAGTGAACAAATTTAATTTTTATTTTAAATGTTTGTTGTCCTTAACGGTAATTATGTATAAGGGTAAAATAGGTTATTCATGTTTAAAATTAGTATGGGATGCAAAAGAGCAAATAATGGGGTGCCAATAAAATCTCTTTTTTTTTTTTTTTTTTTTTTTTTAATTTTATATATTTTCAAAGATTTTGTTATTATTTTTTTCACACATCATCCCCAATTAAATATCAATATTTTTTAGGTCAAAATCCCTAATTAAATTTAAATATTATAAGAATTATTTTTTAGTCCAACACAACACCAAATATAGGTTTTCACTATTTTTACAATCTAGCTTCTTAGTCCAACGCAACACCAAATATAGGTTAATACTTAATCATGCTTAGGCCAATCCGAGCTAATCCAAGACAGTCCTAGGATTTAGTCCAATCCAGGACAGTACGCCATACCTAATAACCCCTAACTTTCTTATTAGAAACACAAACCACGTGCAGAGCAGTTGAAGTAGTAACTCTCCTTCCGACTCGCTTAGCAAAGCTCAAAAGTAAACATACAAACATGATAAAATTCTAATTTGCAAGTAGAAAACTTTACAACATTTAATTCAACCGCACACATGAAGCACCAAAAGTCTCTTTGTTTAAAGAAGCACCAAAAAAAACAATTTCAAATAAGGATCATTATATCATGTTGTGTTGCCAATAATGAATGGAAGAAACGTTTTGGTTTGATGGTAGCACCACATAGCATGATATGTTTTCGTTATGAGCGGACAGTGACCTCTGCCTCGACTACGCAAGTATTCATCACCAAATAACCCTTGTCTCTCTCTTTGAAAAAGCCCAACATAATGAAATTAGACCAACCCCAAGACGGACTCGAGGCTCTGAAACAATTACTAGCTGCAAGCACACAAAAAGAAAATAAGACAGACTAATCAGGATTGAGAAGAAAGAGAAAATAAAACAGACTATTAGGTGCATGTTTACCTTGACGAAAAAAATGCTTGGCGTTTAATTGATCTACGATGCGAAGAGTAAACTGTGCAAGTATTTTGGAGGCAGTAGATAGCTTTTCTGGATTAGCCAATGTTAAGTAAAGAGAAACATGAGTATCCTTTCCATGGCTATCTCCCTTGGGAAAGAGCTGTATCTTCCTGCAAACCACCAACAAATTAATTAAATAATTAACAAGGCTTAATCATCATCAGAGAGAGATACCTACCATGTCTGCCCTCCAGCATTGAATGGTTTTGATTCCAAGGGTTCGGGTTTTAACTTTGAAAATTCCTCAATCTTCCAAACATGCTTGTTCATAAAATCATTGTTTTCTTCTGATACAATAACAGCATTGTTGATCCTTGGTAGGCACTCTGCCTTGCCCGCTCTTCTTTCCTTACAAACAAAGACCTCGGCTCCAAACACACAAGTATCATCATGAGATAGCCATTGGAAGCATCAGCAAATGCTTTCAGAGGGATAACTCTATCGAAACCTACTTCGAGCATCGCCACGTGCAAGCACATCTTCTTTAGATTAGCATCTGATAAGCAAACAAAATTAGAAGATCATGAGCAATTCATGCAACACAAGATATATGAGAATTAATTTCAAACAGATAGATAATATGTATGTATGTATGTATACCTGAAGAACCAAGTAGATTCCCTTATTCTGATCAAGTAAAAACAATCTAAAATCAACAAATACTTCCCAACCAGTCTCAAGTGATTCTGCTCCAGCCATTTCTAGATAGACAGAGATGTGGTCTTCCACATTCTTCTTCTCGTATCCATTTGGGTACACCACCAGTTTCCTGCAGTGATATCAAACATAAAAAATAATAGGGGCATCTCAATATAGACCCAGTCAATGACCAAAATGAAAAAAATAACTAGCAGACTAGAAAAACGATTTACCATTTGTATCCTCCAGCATCAAACTCCCCCGACTCAAATCTATCCGCTGAATGCTTCTTTAGCAACGAAAATGACCCTATTTTTAGAGTGTAGTGAGTTGGCGGTGTATATGAAAATGGTGTTGAAACCCCTGCAACGCAACAATAAACATTTTATTAATTAATGGAAACAACACTAGAAGGTACGTATATGTAGAACTATCTCGCAAATGTGGGTTAAACCAATTGGCCACAGCATTACCCGTCTCCTTACACGAAAGTTCAAAACAAGCGCATAGGTTGAGAAAAAGAATTAAATTTTACCATCTTGCTCAAACTCAAGACTATCCATGGCAATTGACCACCAATCTTCCTTCTATAGAAAGACAGTAGTTATGGAGGAGAGATTAGAGTGCTTTTCCGATAGGAATACGATTTTATATATTCAAAGATTATTCCTCATATTATCTGACACTGCTTTATTAATACGACTATTTAATTAAATTATTGGGTCTGGATCCTAACGAGAGGTGATGACAAGTTTCTTAATAAATAAATAAAAAACAGTGACATAAATGTGTTAGAATATAATCAAGAGGATCACGTGTTAAATACACCTAGTGGTTAGGCTAGTTAGTTGCTGAGCTGTCAAGTAAATAGTCAGATGTGTTAGTCTGTTAATGAGTTTGTTACAGAAATAAGAAATTCCAGAGCTTTCTTGTATTCTTTCTAGTTCCTTCTTCTTCTTATAGTTTATCCTCTACTCTGATACCATATTTCTTTTCTTTTTGAAATATATTGTCTATAGTTTATTTTTCAGTGATTTTTTTTTTTTGGTCAAAAGGTATTTGAAGATGTTTTATTAATGTTATACTTGCACATTGTTGGGAAATTTTTCATATTTTGTTAAAAGTTTGAATGAGTCTGAGTTTATAAATTTGGATGCGATAAGTTAACTGTTTGGTTTGGAGTTAAAAATAATTTCACATTGATGAATGTAACATAGCATAAACAGCTTGGTGGAAAATGGTCTTAACTTGCAGATCAATAGTCTCAAATTCAAAATCCCATGGCACCATGGTAGTGTGTGTATGATAAACTTTTCCTCCTCTAGTTTAGACTATCGCTTGTACTAAAAACAAACAAACAAAAACTCACTATGGAATTTGAAACACGTTAAATTTTCGGAAATAAGATTACTATTGTTTGCAATGCCTTTTCCCTTTTGGATAGAGCAGCATCCTCTTGCAACAATGAACATTTTCAGATTACGTAGGTGCACTTCAAAGTTTATTCTTTTTTTATATTTATAAGCGAAAATCTACTTTAAACTAATCTAAACTACGCGGATGAGAATTCGAACTCGGATACAAAGTGGGAAGTACATCCACTCTAACACACTCGGCTAAGGTCATGTCTGCTCAAAGTTCATTCTTTAAAATGCAATATCTTACAAGAATTTTTTAACAATCAATGCAAATTAACTGCATGGATCAGCGGCATTTGTATAGTTTAAGACTCAAAATATTTATTTTATTTTTTCTGTTTGAGGAAAAACTTTAGCAAATAAATGGAATTATTTATTCTTTCATTCATTCTAGTAAAGTTAGAGCGGCATATTAGAAACAATTTAGGTTATTACTCAAGTGGTTAAGAACAATTATTCGTACGCATGAGGGCCTATTAGAAACAATTTAAGTTATTATAGCTCAAGTGGTTAAGAACAATTATTCATACGCATGAGGTCATGCATTCGAATGCCCCATCCCCAAAAGAATCCTCATAGAGAGTGGCTACAAAGTTTTTTTTGGGTTTACGATTATTCTTTTTTGGTATTTAGAGTTAGTTTCACCCAACCAAATTTCTTCAAACTTATTTTTTATATAAAACAAAAAAAAAAAAAAAAAAAAAAAAAAAAAAAAAAAAAAAAAAACAAACAAGGAGAAAAAAGAAAAAAAAAAAACCAAACCACATGCAGAGCAGTGAAGTATAGACTCTCCTTCCGACTTGCTTAGCAAAGCTCAAAATGTAGACATACAAATGATAAAATTCTAATTTGCAAATAGAAACTAACACCAAAGTGTGTTGTTTAAAGAAGCACCAGAAAACAACTTCAAATAAGGATCATTATATCCTGTTGTTGTGTTGCCAATATTGAATTGGACAAACGTTTCTGTTTGACAGCAACAGCAAGTGGCTGTTAGGACAAGCTTTAGCTGACTACAATGCTGTAAAAATTCCATAGACGGTGACCTCTGCCTCCACTAAGCAATTGCTCTTCACCAAAAAACCCTTGTCTAACTGTTTCAAAATGTCAAATGCAATCAACCTAGAGAAACCGAAAGAGGGTCTCAAGGCACAGAACCATTCACAACCTGCAAGAACACAAAATTAAAACAAAAACAAAAGGGCTAATTAGGGTTTCAGAAATAAATTGAAAGGAGGGAAGTAAAAGAAGCAAAAATTACAGAGAAGAACCCCTCATAGCAATATATATTATATAGCATTAGGTTAGACCACATGCTTACCTTTACAAAAAAAATGCTTGCCATTCAATTGATCAACGATGCGCAGAGTAAACTCTGTAAGTATTTTGGAGGCAGGTTCTGGATTAGCCAATTTTAAGTAAACAGAAACATGAGTATCCTTTCCTTTGTCATATCCCTTGGGATAGAGACGTATCTTCCTGCAAACCACCAACAAATAAAATTGCATTAAAACCAGAAGTAATTAAACAATAAGTTAATAACAAAGCTTAATATGATCAAAGATACCTACCATGTCTGTCCTCCAGCAAAGAATGGCTTTGATTCCAAGAGTTCAGGTCTGAACTTTAAAGGTATATAAACCTTCCAAGGATGCTTGTACATAGCACTGTTGATCGTGTACAGGCGTTCTGCTTTGCCAGCTCTTCTTTCTTTACAAACAAAGACCTCGGCTCCAAACACACAAGTATCATTAATCAGATAGCCGTTGGAAGAATCAGTAAATGCATTCAGAGGGATAACTCTATCGAAACCCACTTCAAACATCGCCCCGTGCAAGCACATCTTGTTTAGATTAGCATCTGATAAGCGAAAAAAAAACGAAAACATCATGAGCAAAGCAACACAAGAACTGGTCTATATCTGCTGAATGGATGCATTGAGAATTCTTTTCAAACAGATAGAAGATGTATCATGTATGCATACCTTGAAGAACCAAGTAGATTCCCTTATTCTGATCAAGTAAAAACAATCTAAAATCAACAAATACTTCCCAACCAGTCTGAAGTGAATCTGCTCCAGCCATTTCTAGGTAGACAGAGATGTGGTCATCCACATTCTTCTGCTTGTATCCATTTGGGTACACCACCAGTTTCCTGCAGTGACCAAACATGAAAAAATAATAATAATATTATTCATATATATGCTGAAAATTAATGAAATCAAATCACAAAGGTATATCTAATTAAGTAGTAGATGAGAAAAACAATTTACCATTTGTATCCTCCAGCATCGAACTGCCCTGACTCATATCTACCCGCTGAATGCCTCTCTAAAGACGAAAAGGACTCTACTTTTAGGATGTAATGAGTTGGCGGTGAATTTGAAAATGGTGTTGAAACCCCTGCAATGCAGTAATTAAACATTAATTGATTAATGGCAACAACACTAGAGGAATATCTAAAAACTAGACAGTTCGGATCATTGAAATACAATGCGTGGTGTATATATATATGTATATACACGCATGCATGCTCTGTCATTCCTGTAGGTCTGATGCTGCCTTGGCACCCCCAGCTCCCATATACTCGTTTGTCTTACGTACCTGCAGCATCTGGCTCAAACTTAAGATTAAGAGTAGCCATGGCAGTTAAATTTGACCACCAAACTTGCTGACGCAGAAGATTAATTGATAGAAAATCTGATTAATTAGGCTAACCAATTCCTCCAGATCAGTCTCTTAAGTCAGTGAAGGAAAAGGTTTGAGCGATTAGAAAGAACGAAAGGCATGGAAAGTGGCCTACTTTCAGGAGAGTATAAGATCTTTTCCCATTTATATGTATCCAAGAAAGACTCTTTTACTAAGCTAGAGCCTTATCGGGTTGTTGTATATGGATATATATCAATTTGTTTTTCTTTTCTTTTTGAAAAATCTTTTGTCCATGTATTTTTATTTTTTGGATGTAAATGATTTGGTGACATGTTATAGGGTTTTGTTATTTTCCTTCTAAGGGAGAGAGATTTAAACTCGGGTGCGGAGTGGGGTTTTGTTATTTGATGTGTTATTATTAGATATAATTTTTTTAAGGTATGTCAAGATGTTTTATTTATATTATATTACATTTATTATATGAGTTTGAGTTTATAACACAATATCCTGTTGTGAATTGCGGGCACGTTAAATTTTGAGAACATGAACATGTTAAGTTTTACTAACAAATTATACGAAATAAGTTCATCTTTGGAATATCCTCCTTCAACAACCAACATTTTGCACTTCAAAGTTCATCTTTTATGTGCAACTTTAGAAAATAAATGAAATTTTGGTAAAATTGGTGCGGCCTATTTACATTGAATTTTAGGCTTAATAGAATCCTTACAGAGAGTGGTCACAATGTTCCCTTCGGGTCTAGGGTAAATCATTTTGTGTTTAGGGTTTTGGTATTTATAGTTTATATTAGAAAAATAATTTAAAAGAAACAAAAGGTGTTTATTTTATGATGCATATGGAATTGACTAACTGAGAATTTTGAGTGAGAAAAAACTTTAAAACACCAAGCAAGCTCCAACAAGAGTGACGGAGTGGGGGATAACCAAAGCAGCAAAGCAAAATAATTTCATAAGGGTTACAATAATACAGTGATTTTAAGCCATTATGGGGTGAAGCACCTCCCTTCCATTTGCTTCTCTATAAGATCACTTTAAACCACTTAAAAGTGATTCTACATAGAAGTGATTATTGGCCCATCCAAATCACTCCAAACGATCCCCAAATCACTGTACTGCAAAACTATGCTTGAAACTCACAAGTTTGGGTTGCTTTCTTAAATACTTTGCAATCATAGGCAAAAATCTAAAAGAAACAGAACCAATCACCAAATGCTACAAAACTATGCTCGTCATTACACTCCTGCCAAACATCAAAAATCATATTTCAATTGACTCAGCACTTTGCAATCAGAACACAATCTTGATCAACTGTCTCAGACCCCCCACATAATTGATACTTGTTTAAGCACAACATGGCGGAAAAAGTGTTAGCTTGACGACTATAATCAGACTAGTATGCATTCCTGATAAACAGCAGGTTCAGAAAAACCTCAACTATGAAGACAATCCTTCTGCCTTTGGCCTTGTGTACCCAAGACTGATTAGCTTCTGAACCAACAACTTTTCAGCATCTGCCTGAAATACCAAAAAGGGGGAGCAAATTATTCAGTGAAAATAACTAACAAAAGGTTTTAAATGAACAACCCTGTCCTGCATATATGCAAATGATAAAGAAACACACATCACAGTCTCAAGTTCACGTGTGTTTCTGTAGGTGTTTAAGATTGAGCACAGACCTCAATCATGGGGCTATTCTTAGGAATGTTGCAAGCCAGAATTATATTCAGTCCCGTCTTTAAAACTGCAAGAACCCCGGCATGTCAGACCATGGAACCGGAAACGAAAAGAAAACACAATGATAAACTCAAACTTATCTAAACATAGATCGATAATTTACCTAATCTTCGAGCAATGCTCGACCCTGTATTATCAGAAGCCCCACCAAGTATGGATGTAACACCCACTGTACTGTTCTGTGTAAGTCATGGATGCAAAAGAAATCACCAATGTAAAGAGAGATCAATTGAAGAGGAAACAAAAGCTAAATTATCAACTTACAGGTCTCATGGGTGCTGCTGCATACAAATGTCCCAATTTTGCAGAGTTGCAGCCAATCCATGCATATATCTACACTCAAAACAATGAGAAATTATTACCCAATTCAAAATTTGTTCAAACTTGTCAAAATTAATTGACCATGTATGCAAATAATCCGCCTAGATTTTTCTAAGCCAAAAAGATTATAAATTTAACGAATTTTCTTGCTCAATTTCGACTTGGACAGTTCAATTCAACATCAAAATGGCCAAAAACTTCAACAACAAAAATTGAATTGAAAGAGGGAGGAGGGTAAGGAAGATAACCTGCTTGGGAAGGCGCATGATTTGGAAGTGGAAAGTAGTATCGTTGACGACTTCAGTGAAGCACGTGATCTGCAGGCCACCAGCATCGTCTTCGTTGCTGTAGTAGCTGGGAGCAGCCGGTTCTTTGTCTTTCGAAATTTGAGCAGAGCTCAGAGCATGGTTTAGAGCACCGAGGTCTAAATCTTCTCGAGCCATTATTTGCAGACACGAGCAGAGTGAGACTGTGAATTGGAGAAATGAGCGGGGTCAATCTCTCAAGGGTTTTGGTCCCTCTCTTCTTTTTCTTGCTTTTTTTATTTTTAATTTTTTATAGCAGGTGCAGTTGTTTTGTTTATATTTTTTTTACAAATTTATAAATAAACTCAATCCTAGACATGTATTTATAAAAAAACTCAAGTACTATTTAAACATAGATAGACACCCAAAATCAACTCCAAAGTCAACTTTTTGGGTGTGTTTATAAATGGGTTTTGAGTATGTGTAATGATGGGTTTTGGGTGTGTTTATATGTTTAAATAGTGCTTGGGTTTTTTTATAATTTCAACCCCCATTTTGAGTGTTTTAGTGAAACTCCCTTTTTTTTTAGGACAAACTATAGTCTAAACTACGGGAAAGAGAGGGGGTTTAAATCTGAGTTTCTCTCATACACACACAAATAAGTGTTATGGGCTTCGAATTTGAGACCTCATGTATGTAAGTTAAGGCATTTTTTAATTGGACTAGACCCCGTTGGTTGTTTATACTTTATACAAGAATTCTGAGGATCTTATATATGGCCTTTAGGTGAGGTCACTTCTCTTTTTTGGTGGAGTCATTCTATAGTGAGAGTTTTATATATGGCCCATATGTGAGATTCTATCTTTTAACCGTTGGATCAGACTAACCAATTTGATCCAACAAATTTAATCTATCAATTAAGAAAGAAGGTCTCATCTAAGGAGGCCCCACTATAGAATTCTTGCTTTTTTGGTGTTTTCCTGGGCCTCCCTCTGTTGCTTGTTTGGAGTTTATTAGGCCTCTTGGCTATCTCTGTTTTTTCTGTAGCCTTTGGGCTCTTAGGGAAGTATTTCCAGGCCCAAAAAGCAATTTATTTTCTTCTCTTTTCTTTAAAGAACCAAAAAAGAAAAAACAAAACAAGAGGCGAAAATGGGGGGTGTGCAAAAGAGCATAACTTCCATATTATACATTATTTTTTCTTTTTGCTGTCGAAGAAAAACAGTTTACAAACAATTATACAAAAAGAATTACTTTCTAACTACAATCAATGGATTACAATGAGTAGCAGCAACCCCCCCGCACCCCTTTCTTTCTTCACTCAAACCTCAGGATACAAACTTAAAAGGGGAAATATAAATTAAAACCAAAACAATGGATACAAAATATACAGCATAGTTTGAAATACAATTAAATTGCCTTGGCAAAGTTGGGCAATAGTGATCAGCAACATATTCTCAGATAGCCATCTTCTGTACCCACAAGAAACAATCTTGAGAAGGGTAAAATACTTATGCTTGACAAAACTGAAAAGTTTCTTGCTCCATGATCAGCCATGTAGAGTTTTTGGCATGTAACAGCCTGCTGCCCATCCTGCCAAATGGTTTTCATGTCATGCAAATTAGATATGTGCTTAACAAGAAATGGTGATAAAGTGCAGTGTTGTTTACCTCATCACCAGATTTGGATAAAGAAGAAAGTCCAATTTTATTTCTGGCAATTGAAATAACATCTTGGCCCCACACAGAAAACGAAGATACGCCATCCGTATGACCCTTAAGAATTGTGGGCTGAGAAGGCCAATTCCTGCATAAGGAGTTAAAGTTTAACGAGAGCTTGATAGTGCAATATCATTTCCATGATGCTAGAAAATAGATAAAAGAAAAAGTACTGGATCAATTTAATGCAACACAATTTGGGCTCCGATCCTCATATACGCCTAAAACTCACATAACATATAAGTAAACACAGGGAAACCCCAAATTATTTCAAAGTTACCATTAAATAATGTCTGAACTTACCTTCTCAAGTCCCAAATTCTTAAAGTCCTGTCAAGAGAGCTTGACACAAGTAAATGGTCCTCTGGTGCAGCCAACTACATGAGTAAATGGTAAATTAGAATTGAAATTAAACTAAAGTGAGGCTTTTCTCAAACTTTTTTGAAATACCTTTGTCACGTATCCATCATGAGCCTTCCAAGAGGCAATAACATTGCCACTCCTTGCATCAAATAACCTACAATGACCAGAACTCAATCCAGCTGCAATCCAAGATGGTGAAGAAGCTCCATCTGGTTGCATTTTGTCAGACCCACAGGAGCATATGGTAGAAACAAGGGAAGGATAACCAGACTCCGTAGAATCCCCCCTCCAAAGGTGAAGCTTTTGTAATCGGACAACATCAATGAACCTGTAAGATTGAGAAAACATTAAAACCCGAAACTGCACGAAACGTTTCCTGGTCTATATCAGCTTGTAATGGGATATCTGTGCAACACTATGTATTTACCTGAGAGAACCATTTCCAGTGCCAACTACAAGCTTTTCACCAAATTCTGTCTGATGCATACAAGTGTACAAGCTACCATCAAATGCGCCAGTCAATATTCCACCAGACAGTGTATTGGAACTGAGCATATTGACCTGGTCCACATTGACCCTGGAGGAAGAAGATGGAGGGCTTGCACTATGTGCAGAATCCACAGATGGTTCAGAATATACTGAAATTAATTTCCCAGTTCGGCTATTCCAAACATGTATTGTCCCATCACAAGACGCAACTCTTCCACTAGACGACAAGACACAAATATCGTTCACAACCTAAGAGCCACAAAAGCAGTTAGAGACATGTGCATGACCATAAGTATCCGAAAGCAGAACCAAACTCAGATCTGAAATATGTGCATGACCATAGTTCCATGGCAAGAGAGAATTATCAATGTGATTACGAGGAATCATATAGTATGGAAGGTTTCAATTTAAGCGCTTGAGAATAGTTTCAACAGAAAAAGGCAAAAAAGAAAACAAAAAGAGAAAAAGTAAAGCGGAATAGGATAAACAAACCTCCTCATGGCCATAGTATCCCGATACACAATTAATTCTAGTCAGCTCCCATTTCTGAACAGTTCCCTTGAACCCTGCACCAATCCCTGCAGTAAAAACCGTACATTCATCTGGACAGACGGCTAAATACCGTAAGGCCCCAGGATGCGCACGGACTGAGTATATGACAGATGCTCTGATCTTCCATGGATGTTCATCTTTCACACCCCCAGCACGCCCAAGAAAATCAGGCCCGTCCCAGCTAGCAGCTGGACTAGGGAACCAAAACCAGGGCTCGAATTTAAAATTTGATGTTGCTGCATGCATTTCAGCTGGACTCTGATGCATTTCAAAGAACCGTTTTTGAGGCATCAAGTTTTTGGCACTTCTAGACCCTTGTGATTGCGGAATTGACCATCCAACCCCATTGAGCAACAGCTTAGCAGGACTGTATTCAGAAGTTGAGCCCTTTCTGAATGCATTTCTTTTACTGAGTATAGTGTCTGAACCATTTCGAGACAATTCTCCTGTGTGTTCCCACTGAATGAAGACAGGTTCAGAATATGAAGTGCAAAAGGTGTGGGTATTGTGTTGGTTGTCCATATATCTTATCTGTGTCTATGTGTGTGTATTTATGTATGTTGAGAGGGAGGGAGGGAGTACACATGACAGAAAAACCCTCATATTAATGAAATGGTTAAAAGCAAAATGATAGTGTACCTTCCAGTTATGATACTGTAGGAGATATTGCTCAAGTAATAACCATGTTGCACAACACTGGCGAAGCTTCTCTATGCCAAGAAGGGATGCAAAAGAAGGATACAGAAGCAACCTGCCAACAGCCTAGCAAATTCAACACATATTTGAGGAGGAATTGAACATGTGCAAAAATTATATTCCAGTGTAATCTAGTAATTATGAGATTAAATGAACTGAGAAAAGCACTTACACAAGGTCCATACGACTTTCAATCAGAGCCCCATCAATTTTTGGCTTTGAACCCTTCAACCTTCTGCCAAAGGAAGTAGAAGCATTGGCAGTTTTTGGTGAGAAAGCAAGCTCATCAAATAGCTCTTTAAGTTGTGGCAAAACATGCAATGCTGTCAAATCCGGTCCTATCCGCTGACAAAATGCCATTAGAGTTGTAGCAGCAACCTGGACAAGAGAGGCATTATATCATTATGGGAAATTACGACACACTGGCTAGTATGTGAGATGCTTGAATGGGAACTTTGGGGGTAGGATGGAGGTAGAAGGTATGACACAGGTAGGATATAGAAAAATGCAGCCTCTGCATCTGGGGGACACTCATTGAACTTTTAAAATAAGTGTATGTGCATGCAGGAACATCACCTGAAGTACTCTATATTCTAAACTTGTCTGCATTAGAACCAGAACATGCAGGCAACTTTTATCCTGCAAAATATAAACATTCTATTATTTCCAAGAACACTCAGTTTTCAAATTAAATTAATAAGAATCAAATCCCATACTTCAATTAGCTCCTTTGCAACCACCTCCCTTGGCAAGAATGCAACTAGGCCATCTATTGTCATTAAACAATCAATAAGAGCGAAAGCACTCCAGCTGTGGACAGGCTCAGGTTTATTCATATGTGAAATGTCAATGCAGGAATGAAATACATGTTTTAGCAATGGTAGCATCTGTCTGACGATGAAGCTCTCTCCCAATAGACCACCTGGAAATCGAAAACATAAAACGCTTACAAGAAGAACGTGCCAATTCAAGGAAATATTATTTCACAATTCATTGAACAAGAATACCAATTCGAACCAGCACGTCAATTCCATCACTACTGAGACCTTTCCCAAAGCATTGAATCAGAGGCAAGATTGTCTGGGGCAAGAATGATAGTTAGCATGATAATCCCAGTGAAAAAATTACACTTTTATGAGTGTTTGAATGTCTTTGTCTAAGACAGATATGCATAATTTTTATTTTATTAAGTCACAAAAGCAAGAGTTTTGGGGTCGGTTTAACCTGATGAGTGGTAATAGGTATACCAAGTTCTTCACTTGAGCCAATCAGCAGCACGGAAGCGGCAGCTGCTGAACTCTTATGAGCAGCAGCATGCAAGTTCAAAATCACAAGAGGATGTACAGTTTCTAGATATGCTTGTTTGCCAGTTTGATTCCATATCTCATGAACAAAAGAGTCTTGTAGAATAGAAACCTTTAGGTGTGAATAGCCTGTAGTCTGAAACACAGACCTCTATAAGAAAGAGGTTCAAAAGAAAGTTCCACATAAAAATGAAAAAATAAAGCTCAAAACTAGCCTGTAAAATCCTCTGGATGGCAGGCAAGACTATTCGTTTCACTGCTTTAGGTGTTAAATTTTTGATAAATTCTTTCAGTAATGTATAGGCCCATTCAGCTTCAGTATCTGATAAAGGAGTCACCACAAGTGATAAGCAATAAGGAGCACACATTTCAGCAGCAAATGTTCCCATTGCCTTCAGGACTCCTTGCTTTGCAAAATTCGCAGCATAATGAAGGCAAGATCCACCTTTAGCCAGAAGCTGGAGGGGGGCAAGAAACAAGTAGGAAGCCTTGACTGTGGTAGGAAAATAAGGTGATTCCAAAAGACACTTAGCCGATGGTCTCCTAATTTTTGTTACCCAGAGAGAGAGAGAGAGAGAGAGTGAGTGAGAGAGTGAGAGAGGGCAAGGGAAAATGCATAGCCCTATAATACCTCATTGTATTCACAACCTGGAATAACATATAGTATCGAAATTAAAAATGAGAATAACTAATACCTCATGCAATCCTTTTGAATGCAGGCTTCGACAAGTAATCTGGTGTGAGGAGGAAGTTCATGCATCAGTCCAGGTAATAAACCACTGTCCAAGTACACGGCCAATGAGGTTGGATCAAAAAGTGGCTTCCTCAAATGAAGTTCTGCTAAGAGACAACCAACAGAAAATACGTCCCTTGCAATTTCTTCAGCAAACATCTTTGAACATGATGATTTCTGTCTCCAAAGCAATAGCTCTTGATATCCACTGGAACCTTCATCCAACACCTCAACATGCTCAAGAAGATAATTTGTATCAATATGTCGCAACCACTGGTTTTTCTTAGTGTCAGATAGAGTTACACTTTTCTTAACATGCTCGCCCGATGACTCTTCTACAGGAGCAATGTCCTTCACGGAGTCTAGATGATAGCCATAGAGGGCACTCAAATGCATAGCATGTTCACAAAAGGCAGATGCATCTTCTAACTCTTGCAAGTAAGCAGTTTCAAACAGGACAGAACTGTCACTACTTAATTCATTCATTTTCCCTTGATACAAAGATGACCCATTGGTGCTATCACATGGTTTCGGTATTGCACCTCGACGCATAGGGTGAGGTTGAGTAAAAAGCTGACGGCGTCCCGTTGACCTTGGCATCATGGGCTCTGATGAAGGAAGCATTACATTCTTTGCAGCAACGGCTGCCTGACCTACCATCTTGTAACCAAAGGTGATATCAATCCAATGATGGAGTTGGCGTGAAACCCGATCGCTTTCTAAAGCATCACGATGCAATTTAATGAATTCCTCAGGACCACATGCCCATGAAGGTACAGCCAAGTCAGTCATACCAGCATGAAGTGAATGAAAAATTTGGGGATCGCAGTAAAACTCTGGAATGCACTCATCAGGGGTCCATTGATAGAGTCTTTGCATGGTAGAAGGATATTCATTAGGTTCATAGACTGAGCGAACAGCCATACGTAGGACACTCAAAGGTAACCTCCTTGCTTTATAACTGCAGACAGCCAATTCAGAAAGACATTCATCAGATACATGATGTGGGAACTCTGATGTTGAATAGGTGAAGTCCAACTGTTCATCACCTTTTGCCAACCTCCATTTACTCTTGTTTAGATCCCGCCACCCTGCATCTGAATTCTCATCAGGCTTCATGCTAAAATCTATTACCCATGGCATCACTGTATGAAATGTGTGGTCACCCCACCTTCGCCCAGCTAATCTATTCAAGATGAGCAGATACTCAAAATTACTAATCTCCCCCCTCCACCATTGATTGAAGTCACGATGCCAGTCAATAGATGGGGAAAGCTTCAAATCAGCATAAAGACCTTGAGAAGGACAACCAGCTATAGAGCAACCTACCTTTTCAGGTATAATAGTTGTGCATCTATTACCTCTAGAACTTGGATTAAATCCTACCCCGGGCTTATCACAAATACACAGCCAAGACCAGCATGATTCGGTAAGCATCACACTGGATGGGCATATGTTGCCATGGGAAACCCCTAAACCATGAATATAAGCTAGAGCCGAGAGTAACTGGTATATTAGAAACCTTATATGCCAATCAGACTTTAAGGCATCGGGACTATAATGGAGAATGTTTTCCAAGGTATGTGGAGTTTTGGGAAGAACTACATCAATATAATTGGATGCCTTAACCATCCCAAGTATGGGAGCAATATTTGGATGCCTCAGTGAGCCAGGGAACTGATTCTCATCAAAAGACGGTACCCCAAGTAAGTTAAGAAAATTTACACTGTCTCTTCCTGAAGCTTTCCCTTCAATCAAGAGACTAAGTGAGTTCAAAATGTTATCTTCCAGAGACCTGGACAAAAATTCCGAAGCAAGCTCTTCGAAAATGGAGTCTGAACAAATGCCAACGTGAGTAATCGGTGCCAACCCGCTGATCACCCTCGAGCAAGAAAACCTACTGGAATGTTTACAGGTAGAACTCTGTAGAAATGTTTTTGTGCCACCATTTGATAAACACGGAGACATGTTCAATAAAGAATCCAACTTTGGTTTTTGGTCATTGTTAACATCAGAACTAACTTCCTCTTCATCTCGAGTCACTTCAGAGGAAGTGATCGTATTAGCAATCACACTATCACTGCAGCCTTCAGCATTATCACCTATATATTCATTACTGAAAAGAAAAAGGCAAAAACCCAGATAGTTTCTCGTTCTCCTTGATCATCTTAACAATAAACAAACCCACAGGCTAATTTCGATTCGTTTTATACATCACCAATGTGCTAGAGTATCGTTGCAATATTAGTAATTATATCACAACTAGAAGAAGAAGAAGAAAAAAAAGTGAAATTGATTGATCTTACACATATTTGGTCAAGCAATCTTGTTCATGACTGGGCAGATAGCTTAGCAAAAACTGAGGAGCTGAAGCAGTTTCCCCACTTGAATTACACAACTGCAAAAACCAACTGCTTGAGCATTGAGCTTATTTATACAAACAGAAAAAAATGCAGAGAGATGAGAGAGACAGAGAGAGAGAGGGGGGGGGAGGGGGGGTTGGGGTTGGAGTTGGACCTGAACGACGGCAGTGGAGCCGAAAGGGAAAGCGGAATCGGAGAGCCCGTAGACCAAAACGAGCTTTTCGGAGAAGTCGGATTGAATCCGACGGTGGAGGCAGTCGAAGCACATTTCGTGCGCCATGTTTAGGCTTCTTCCTTCTTCGGTTCTTCTTCTACTTGGAAATTTCTTCAATTTTCTTCTTCATTTCTTTCTTTCTTTCTTTCTTTCTTTGGAGCTTTTGGTGTCTCTCTTAGTTACCTACTTCGCTTCAGCGCCTTGATCGACAGGTGCGCGCTACTGGGTTAATAACTGGAAAAACAAACCCACTCCCCAAAACACTTCAACGCCTCGTCACTTCTGTTTTTTCGTTTCTTTTTTCTTTTTTCTTTTTTTCGTTAATTCACTTATGTACGAACACGAAGTTGTATTTACCTTCCTACCCATCTTACGGAATAAAGTTGTGTTTTTATTTTTATTTTTATTTTTATTTTTTAAAGTATGAAACAAAAGATTGGTAAATTACTCAAATGGTCCTCAAACTTATACTCGATTTATATTTTGGTCCTTCAATTAAATTATTCGTTCAAATGGTCCATCAACTCTATATTATTCGCTCCATTGGTCCTACTGTTATATTTTGTCAATATTTCCATTAAATATGAGGCCAAATTGGTCATTATTTACCCTAAAATTTGGTTAAATCTAACAGAAAATTAAATAGTATGACCACTAGAGAGAATAATATAGAGTTGATAGACCATTTGAACGAATAATTTAGTTGAGGGACTAAAATGTAAATCATGTATTAGTTTGGGGACCATTTGAGTAATTTACCCACAAAAGAAAATATATTGTATTTTTATTGTTTTGGAAAGTCCTTCAATTTCTCTTACCCTTTTGATAAAAGAAAAAAGGTTCCCTTTGCACTTAACGAATTACTCAATACATCAGTCTAGTAATTGACTGAACATCAAAAGATGACGAGCCATTAGAATGAGAATTAGGCAAGTCGTAAACTTGAACACATTAAATTCAACGTAATAGGAATTCTCCAATAAGCAATTAAGTTAAGAATTAGTTACATATTTCTAATCAAATAAAAATAAAAATAAACCTAAAGAAAATGGCTCACATCCTCATTTCTTGAATTCCATAATTTTCTCATTTTATTATTACTTTTTGTTTCTTTAAACTTAAAAAAGGTGGAGAAAAAGGAAGGGTAGGAGGGAGAGCAACCATTGATTTCTAAACAAGAACATGAACACTTAAAACACACGGAATGTTTCAGTCAGAGACTCACAAAACTAGAAAGATTGGAAAATTTAAATTATTTCAGCTGTGGTCTCATCTTCCAAAGACAAACTCACAATACACACTTTTTTTTTTTGGCCAAATCATAATGCACACACTCTGAACCTCCAAAACTCATACAAAGAGCCGAAAATAAGAAATTCTTTCTTATTCTTCACCCATGATGCACTCAATTGCTTGCTTGCAAATTCCAGTCATTGTTGCCTCGGGTCCATAAACCTGCATTGCGAATAGAACAAGCAAAAAACATTCATTTAGTCAAGCTGCTCATTGAGAATTAGGCTTGTTAGACCGGTATCATATGACAAAACCAGAATTCTATTGCATACCTCAAGAGGAACTCCAAGTTCCTCTCCCAACGCACGCATCTTTGCCAAACCAGTTTGATAATTTGGACCGCCCCTTCTCACGAAGATATGCATTCTTGCTGCTTTTAGCTTGGATTCCTTTCATGTCACAAAAGATATAATTTGAGCATACAAAACAAGATGAAACCAACAAAGCCAATCTCTGATATATGAATGTCAGAACGTGGCAGTACCTTCTCTCTGAGGGCTCTAATGATTCCATTAAATGTAGCAGCAACATCTGTGAAATTAGCTATACCACCTCCAATAATAAGAGCTCTTTTCTGACCATCTGGATCAGCAGTTGCACACTGCAAGATGAGAACTCAAGTAGTCAGGAGAAGTAAATGAGTGCCTGCGTGTTTGTGTGTGTGTGTGTGTGTGTGTGTGTGTGTGTGTGTGTGTGTGAGAGAGAGAGAGAGAGAGAGAGAGAGAGAGAGAGATATTTCATGAAAAGAGGTTCTTACATCAATCACAACTCTCGCATATTGCAACACCTCTTCCTCATTTGGAGCTCCACTATACTCTGCATAATTTCCGAGTTCTGAAGCATAACCCAAATCTCCAACCTAATTCCCACAAAGATACCAAAATATTAGGATATACCACCAAACATCTACAAGGGTTCCCAACGTTCAAAGAAACAGCCATGAGTATGATTTGTAAAGCAGGCACTGGAGACCAAAATTTGAACCGGCTGCTACAGGGAGAGTAAAGACATATGGTGAAACTGCATCTGGCTACTCACAGTATCAGCATATATAACACTTGCACCACCTCCAGCTACCATGGTCCAGATGCGTCCTTTTGGGTTCAACACGGTGAATTTTAAGGATGCACTCGTCTGCAATATATATACGAAACTTTAGCACAAGCCACTCTTAAAAAATACCATGAATCCTTATATTAAACTGAAATGGATCATAAATTTCTTTTATCCAATGAATGGTTATGGTTTTACCTTTTCATCCAAAGAATGAATAAATGTTTCTGTAGGACTTAAAACTCTACCAAAAGGCAGTGGAAACTCCACGTTACCCCATCTGAACAGCATTACACAGATTTGTAAGAAGGAAATTCAAACCAAAATTCAGTAATTAGAAACAGTAGAATACAAAGATTGCAAAATCTTTAACAGAAGCTTACTTATTGAAGTTCTTGAAAGCAGCAGTGTCATCTAGCTCCCCCCTCATATCCAATGGATAAGGTTCACCGTTAACCAAGGTAAACGGGTTCATTTCCAGGAAGCTAAAATCCAAATCTGCAAACGAAATCAAGAATTCAAATAACCTCAGCAACAAGAGAACATACATAACTATCATATATATGAGATCAAGCTAATCACGGTCTTACACTGTAGTAAAAACATAAGTTATCTATCTTTAGACATTGCATACCCTGAAATACAGTGAAGACGCCCTTTATGAAATCCCCAATTTTGTCTCTGACCTGTAACACACCAGAATAGATAAGACAGAAGTCCCAATACCGACAAAACAGTTTTTCAAAGAGAAATAAAATGCTGATATCAAATAGAAACATAGTAACATGATTAAAGGGCAATACACAAGAAATATACCTACGAAACTCATGCTCTTTATGCTAACAGACTTCAATCAAAAACTATATGTTAATTCTGCTGTAGCCAGTCAACAAGTTCAATTTGAAATAGTCCAGTGGTTTGGTTTGGTCTTCATACTCAAACAGTCCATATTCTTAAGCTATATGCTCATCTTTACTACATGCTAACGCATTTGCAGCAACATAACTTCAAGCTTAACAAGAATATACATGAGAAAGAAGAGTATGAAAAGCAAACCTCCAATGGAAGAGTGGCAATCAGTGGAGCGCAAGCCTCATTTGTCAAAGACTTCTCGGTCGGAAGAAATATAGTCTTAACCTATAAATGTATTCAAAACAAACATACATACAGAAATTAGGACCCAAAACCACGCAGAAAACACCATCCTAATTCCAACACTCAAAGAAACCAAAATGAAAAGACACAAATTTGCAATACCTTGTCCCAGTTCTCTTCAATTTCAATTCCTCCACACTCCGAAAAGCTCAATGTCGATCCAAGCCTTTCAGAAACAATCGAAAGGTAAAATTCTTGATCATGAGGCATAAATGGCTCCACTATAAACGTCGTTATAGGAGCCTTACAGCCTCCCATCTCAACCTTTTTCCAAATTCACACAAAACCCATTAAACAAAACATCCAAAAATTCAATCTTGAACAATTGGGTTCTCAACAAACGATCAAAATCAGAAAGTAAAAAATCGGATGGCAATTACCTCTTTGCCAAGACGCTGCTTCACAAACTCGGCGACCTGAGCCATATCCAAATTGAGAGCAACAAGGCCACTCTTCCCGCGCTTCCCGAACAACATATCGGGCTTCACCACGAGCCTCGTCGACGACAGCCATGTCTCCGTGTTCACCAACTCAGCGATGTCCGTGGACTCGGTCACCTGAGCTGAGTTGATCTGGAGGTCGATTCCGGCGACTCGTTTCAAGTGTTGTTTGAGCAGCCTCTTGGAGTCGTATTCTCTGATCTTCTTCCGAGCCATTTGGGTAGTCGGATCACCGTGGCCAAAGAATTCGGGTCGGGTCTGATCGAGTTCTGGGTCTGGTCTGGTCTGGTCAGGTGCGGTGGGTGTTGATATACAAGTCGATTTGCGAAGGAAAGAGAAAGTGCAGTTGGCAGGTGCAGCTGATGAGTGTGCTATATTTGGATTAGATGGTAAAGGCACACGCGCGGCAATAGCTCACGCTTTCGACGTGCCAGGGGAGTGGATAGGCGCGGTAGTTGGCTGCATTAGGTTTAGGAGCGTGGCGGGTGCTTCAAGGCAGATAATGTCATATTTTGGAAGTTTCTAAATCCTTCCAACAACTTTCAACAATAATTTCTTCATCAATTTCATCATCACTCTCAAACACTTTGAGCACCCTTGTTTTTCTAATGGTAAATCAGTTATTACTAATTTATGTGTTATAATTTAGATGAGTGATAAGGTTTTCTCAAATCTTATCTAAACATATACATATAGAGTTTTTATTGAAAGATCTTTACTTGAAGGACACCTTTATAGGGCTCACTCCGCATTGTATTTCATTAATCCAAACGGTATATTTTATAGATATTCATTCAAATATCATCTCTATATAAAATCACTAAAATCCGATATCATTTGACCACTCAATTAAATTATTGAAATTTAAATACTTTCTTCAAGTATCGTGCTTATTGATTTTGTTGGTCTCAATTAGATGCCTTAATGATTTTCAATTTGCATGATTTTTTGTGAATAGCTATACTATTTAAATATAATATATCTGAGGAGTATAGCCGCACGGCTATACTAGGGTCCTTTTTTTAATTTTATTTTTCCTGATTTTTGGCCAATGCATGGAAAATTAATGAATAGATTTGTTGAAGAAGAGACATGATTAATGAATAAATTTGGTGGATTTCCATGACATCTTAGTTGTGTGTAAGTTTAGACCATGTACTCAAAAAAATAACAATTCTCCTTTTCTGTATTTGTTCACACCGTTTTGTGATCACTCCTGTGGTGGAAGGGCAAAGTTCCCAACTGCCTTGAAAACCATTGACTGGTCAACAAATCAGCTTTTTTGGTGTATGAGCGTGCCACTGCTAGCAATGAAGATTCTAGCAGACTTATTCTAGAATAGATAACTTGCGCCCCAAGTTACTGATTTCCATAAACAAGCGATTGTGAATTTGGGTGAGGAATATCTCTCAAGTAAGTTCTTTTCTTATCTTAGACTGGTGAGGACTTTAACAATTTATCTCAGTATAAAGAGATTGTTCTGACCAAAATGGTTGATGGAATTTAAGCTGTCTTAGGCAGAACTGCCTTTTACAAAACTATAAACATAAATATCCAAGCTAGAAAGATGAAATGACAGCTGGAACTCCATTTCTGCATGGATAGGAGGTTCTGATCCGGGCTGGACTGGAAATATCTGGACTGGACTGGACTGTTAACAACTTCAACTGCTAAGCTTCAGCTGTAGATCGATATCAAAGGTTAATTTTGGCATAGCTTTAATACACTTCAAGCTTTTGTGAGGCTTCTGAGTGGGCAGAACTGCGGCTTCTTCAGTCTGTAAGGGCAGAAGTGGCTGTTCTCGAGGACTTCAGTGGGCTAGAGACTGCACTGTAAAATTTGTTGAGGTTTTCATGTTTGGGAAAAGCTCAAGCTCTACCTATCTTGGTTTTTTGCTGAACCAAATTTGTAACGAGAGAAATCTCGTTTTGAATGACTTAAGTCTGAACCTTGGGAATTCTGATCTAAAGCTGGTTTTCACTTGGAATTCAAGTGAGCTTCTGGTTGATTTTGAGTTGTTTGTTTGATTGATGACTTGAGTGTTGGATTGATTGTCCTTGCCCTGTTCACTCATTCTTGTATTTATAAGAGATGTTATCTGGAGTAGGGTAATTCTTTTAAATAATGGGCGGCAATTTTCTTTAAAAAGATCTTTCATTTTTAATTGTAAAGAAATGGGGTTTTGATCAATTTCGGGTAGATAAGCTCTCAATAGTCAGTTCTTAAGATCACTTCCCTGTTTTTCTTGAAAAAGAACCTAACCCCTCTTTAATTCCAACTGCCCCCCTGTGAGAACCGTGATGGTTAGTCTAATTCTCAGTTTTGAACAGGTCCCTGTTTTCCTGTTTATCTTTCTCTGAGATTGTGTTTGCTTATCTCTTTGGGAAAATCACCTTCTGAATAGAAGAAATATCTCTAAATATATTCATGTGTAAGGGGATTTGATCTTTCAGAATTTCAGAGATGTCCCTTCCCAGTTTTGCCAGCTACTGACCCTCTCTAATCATCTCTGTAATGGCTGGTTTTGTTGACTTTTCCAAATCTGATAAAAGGGTGTCACGTGGTTTTCTGAAAAGAAATGGGTCTTTTCTTTTATCAAAATCGTACTGGGTTTATTTTTGTCTGGAGCCCGAAAGTGACTTTTCTTTTGGGGCCCAAGTTTTGCATGTCTGTTTTGATAGGTCTTGGGCTAGGCCTTTCTGGATTTTGACCTTCTGTTTCCCCTTCTTTTTTCTTCAAAGACAAAACTGTTTGAGTTTTGTGGTTTTATTCTGGGCCTCCTTTGTTGGTCTAGGCATGTCAATTTTAGGCCCAAACAGTACTATTATTAATACATCAAGATTCAAACTAATTTAATAAGGGTTATAACATAGACATTATTAATGAATACATTTGGTGAATTTCCTTTAAAATATTAATTTTTTACACAAATCTAAACTACTCTAAAGTACAAAAGAGAGAATCTAACTCGGGTGAAAGAGGCGAGCACACTACCTAAACTAAATGGTCTAACCCATATATACTAACAAGATTAGTTGCTCATGTTCTTAAACTTGTCAAGAAAAAAATCAGAAGTTTGACGTCAAGGAAGGAGTTTTGAAATAATAATGAAGAAACATTAGATAATTATGACATTAGATAAATGTAATGACGCTGACATATGAGAGCCAATTCTATTAATTTATTGGCAAACAGTACGAGAATATGAAATCCCAAGCATTTAAAATGATCTCAAATCAAATTATCCTACCTCATGAAATAGTTTTAAATTTGAGTATACAACTTTATTAAATTGCTTTAAAATGATTTAACTCTTAACTTTTTGTTGTGATTTTTTTGGAGTTAATTTTTACTCATACCTTTGTGATTTATTTTTCTGAACAAATTAAAATAATAATAATAATCAAAATTCTACAAACACAATTTTATTTCACTTAAAAATGCAACGTTAAATAAAAATGTTGCAATAACAAAAATTGAAACAGCAGCACACAAAAAACAAAAAACAAATAAAACAAAGATGGAATTGATCTTTCTCTCTCTCCCACGAAGTACTAACTATTCGGACCCGATCTCTCTCTCTCTCTCTCTCCAATATTAACTCTCCCACAATAAGCCGTTGGATGTCAACGGTACTATTATCTGGGCCGTTGGATCTCAAAGTTAAAAGTTCACAGGTACTACTTCCTTAATTACCACAACCGACTCTCCGAATTTCTCTCAAATGAAAAATAAAATAAAAGAAAAGGAGTTTCCAGATTCAGTGAGTGAGATGCTCAAAGTTAAAAGTTGACAGGCACTAGTTGTTTAATTACCACATTGATTCCGTGAGTGAGATGCTCGCCAAGGAAACTTATAAATAGCAGTGACTGAGATGCTCTTTGTTCGCAACAACACTCACAGAAATTCAGACAAAAATTTATTCTCTTCTACTCTCTCTTTTCTTGTGTTCTTTCATTATCAGCAGCATCAAGCAATGGAAGAGCCTCCTGTGCCGTTCGGTTTTCGTTTCAGACCCTCCGATGAAGAGATTGTGGGTTCCTTTCTCTACCCGTTTTTGGTAGAGAGCAAGCCCTTCATGTCGCTATACAACAATTTCTTCCATGCCTGCAATCTCTTCGGCAACAACACAGAGCCTTCGGAGATTTGGAAAAAGTACGGAGGGCCGCAACTCGTTGATACAGACTTGTACTTCATCTCCAAGCTCAAGAAGTTAACCCCCAAGCGGATGGATCGAAGGATTGGCAACGGGGGTACTTGGAGCGAAACTGAATCCTCCAAATTGGTTCATGAAAAGGTCTCTGGAAATCCCAACCCAAACCCCATTGGCCGAAAGAGAAAGTTTCGCTACGAGAATAAAGGTTCCGAGGATCACACAGGGTGGCTACTAGATGAATATAGTCTTTTCGATGGTCCCAAGAATGACTACAATCAACGTAGTTACGATTTTGATTTTGTCATTTGCCGGATGAGGAAGAACGACAGGGTCGGGATCAAGGCAACAAATCTAAAGCGTGGATCACAAGATAAAGAAGAAAAGAAGATGACCACAAACAAAAAGATGAAAAAAGATGATCAAATGGGATCAACAGAATCATCATCTCAACAAGGCTGCTCTTCCAGTCCAATTGGTGGTGATCTTGTGGGCTTTGATCCGATTGATCTGACAATCTTTGAGGAAAATAAGATTGCCGACATGGAACAACTACTTGGTGAAGCTTGGAGCCCAAGTAATTTTGAGGATGCAGTCTCTTATGATGTTGATCCGATTGGTGAAACCCAAATTAACTTTGAGAATGAGGAAAATACGATGGCCGACATGGAACAACTACTTGGTGAAGATTGGAGCCCAAGTAACTTCGAGAATGAGGAAAATACGACGGCCAACATGGAACAACTACTTGGTGAAGCTTGGAGCCCAAGTAACTTTGAGAATGTGGTCTCTCATGACGTTGATCCGATTGGTGAAACCCAAAGTAGCCAATTGTCTAACTGGTCCCAAGCGATATTAGATCAGCTCCTGGTTGGTGTATAAGGAATTAATTCTACAAGTGATGGCTGTAGCTCTCTAATTTTCAATGTGTGCAGAGAACTGAGTATTGATGAATATATTTGTACCACGATTTTGATCGGCTTTAGTTTCTTTAATCATGTACCTTTTTGAGTTATCAATGAACTGATTCTATTTGTCTAGTAAATTTACTCTTAATTTGTTAATTTTACCAAATATTGCTAGCTAGTTGTGACTTAAAATTGCTCTAATTAACTTGGAATTAGCAACTCTTCCAGTCTCTTAATTCCTAGAGCAGATGATATGTGATATAAAATAACAGAATAAAATGTAGCAAGTGAAGTGAGTAAAAAAGATCTTTTATTTCATTCAAACTGTAAGACTCGAACCAGACGGCTATTACTATATATTGTGATTACAAGGAGCCATCTGGCAAATATGACAATAAATTTCTCTAAATTATTCGACCAAACCATAAAATCATCAAACATATATGTACACTTGTTTGATTGTTTGTAGTACACATGTACAACATTTTATTCTACAGTTGGATGAAATTGGGAGAACCAGTCAAGTCATAGGGGAGCTGGGGTTGTCAAATCTATTACCTCAGCTCCACAAGGCCGGAGATAGCTTCTGCTGGGAGACTGATCATCGTCTGCAACAATAGCTGTCGATTGTTCCCTTGCAGGTCGGCCCAAATCAACACTCATGTCATCAGAAGATCCACACAAACCTATATCTTTAGTTACTTCTGTGTCAAATGAGGTAGTGACATTTGAAGATGGCATTCTCACTGGCGATGCCATAAAACCAAATTGCTCTGTGCAATCCTCTGCTACTACTTCACTGCATCCATATGCTTCGTTAATTATCTTGCCAGTATCATCCTGCTGATCATCTGCTGACCAGCTGCTGAATTATGAGATCTGATAATGTTTCTTCCTGTCATGTACCATCTTTCATAGCTTCATCACATTCTTTTCCATTATACCACTCATCTTCTCCTACTTCTTTACTGCATCCATATACTTCATTCATTCTAATGCCACTATCACTCTGCTGATCAGCTGCTGAATTATGAGTCCTGAAGTCCAATAATGTTTCTTCGGGTAGTGTACTGGAATTCATATCTTCATCACATTCCCTTTCATGACGCCACTCATCTTCATTTTCCAAAAGGTCATCAGATAGTTTAGTACAGGAAGGAAGCTCATCCATGGAGCAGACTTTGACCTTCATCTGTTCCGGAAGGGGTGGACAACCAGCAGAATGTTTGGTGTACTGGGTTGAAAAGAAGTTTACAGTGATGTTCAAGCTGATGATACATAGAAACAATATCACTTACCATCAATAACAGCAAAAGCTTATGTATATTCATCCATTCACAACTCACAAGGAAGATAATAAGATGATACCTCTGCCAAGGAGGGAGAGTGAGCATGGTGTATGCAAGTTAGATCTTACGGACAAGCCCTCCCAGTGATTTAACGCTTGCAGCAGCCTGCCTAACCGCCTTCGATACAGTTGGGTGCTGCCAGGCTCATTCAAACTGCAAAGTTCCAAAGGGAACATTAGAAAGCAGGTCCCAAATTTCCAATTAATATCAATCCTAAAATAATAATAAAAAACCTTAAATCCCAATGAGTCAAATCTGGTGCTTACTCAAGACGGGTCCCAATCAAGCTGGAAATATCCTCAAACGACACATAATTATCAGAATATAATTCTCAAGAAATTTGTCCCAATCAATCAAATTAAAGACACAAACAGATCATACAGAGCAATCCATAGACAAGTTAATTGTAAAGAGAACAAAAGAAAGAAATGAAGAGACCTGGAGAGCAGAAACGTTAGTTGGGAAACCATAGATGCACAACACCATCTCCCATGGACGCTTCCGCTTCGTTCTCCAAGCACCTTGCGCTATTTCACCATTGTGCTGTCTTCAACGACGCCGTGGGTTCACTGTGAATCTGTATCAGAATCACCCAAATAAGCACAAACAAAGGCACAGAGTTCAAGTGGGCTCTCTTATTACTCCAAGCTCTACAAGAAAGTTTCAAACTTTAAAGAAGTTCAGATCGAAAATGTTCAAATCAAGATTGATCTTATTATTCTCAACAGATTGGGAATTTGAAAAAAGAAAAAAAAGAATTAGGGGAAGATGGAAGGTACCCAATATAAGTGTGGCCTTTGTAGCGGGGGCTGCGAGAGCTCAACAGATAGCATGCGAAGAATCGTCCTTCTTCTGCTTCTTCCTCCTCCGCTATTAGGGTTTCTGGGATTTCTGCTTCTTGCATCTCTCTTTTCAGGCGTATCTTATTAAAATGCTGTCAATCCAATTCGACCGTTGGATATATTAACCCGTATTTCACTGTTTGATTTCTACGCCTCAGATTCCTTTTTCTACGGTCAGGATCTTGCGATGGTACTTAGGGAGTGACCAGGTTTTTGCCACGTGGACGGTTGTTTCATGATCAACCAAAAAAAATGTTGCCACGTAAATAATCTTCGAAATGTGGGTTGGGTTCTGTTTATACTCAATGTGGCTTGGGTTCGGCCTCAGAGCCTTCTGATAGCAAAGAGGTTAGTGTGTTTCTCATTCTCATTGTGCTAACATAATTGAGTCCAAACTGTATTATTAGAAATTGGTGTCAAATTATTTGTATGTTGAGGAAATTAATTGCAGCCATCTACAACATCATAAATAATAATGGATTTAATTTTTTTTAGATTAGAACAAATCTCCATTGAACCTTTGAACCGTAACGTAAGACAAGGGGGGTGTGTTGAGGATGTGGATGGAAAAAGTTACCAATGTTTAGTCGGGAATCGTGGTAAAAATCCTCTTCTATAAACTTTATATGTTGAGTCCGAATTCCTAGGCTATGGTATGAATTATGTTGCCTTTATAATGATGAGGATAATGGGGGTGACGATGTCCATAAAAAGCAGTTTGGTAATCATAGTTCAAAACTTTCCTGGAAATAGGGTATAATATTCGTTTGGTTCGATTTTGTAACAAGAGCAAATTTTATTCTGGTTTCCTTTTGTGTATGTACATTTTGTGAGACTGCAACGACAAGAATCGAAGATTACATATTTGTAGGAAAATGGAAAATAAATTTTATTGAATTTCTAAAGAACAAAGAATTATGAGTTGTTGGATAATTTGATGTTATAAGTAGGCTATATTGCTAATGAGTTATGATTTGCTAATGCGGCTATACTCAGTTTTTTGAATTGTTTTAAAAGAACCGTACGTATTTTATTCTTATAGTCGCGTGGTTATAATAAATTAATATCTATAAAGTATAAACTAATGCAATTAGGAGGATCTTATTTCTTAATTTTGTTTTATTAAATAGTATAGCCGGCCGGCTATAATTTTTTTTAAAGAAATAGTATAGCCGCACGGCTATACGTGCCGGTTTCAATTTCTTTTAAAGAAATAGTATAGCCGCGCGGCTATACTCGGGTTGTTGAATTGTTATAAAGCGCGGCTATACTCGGGTTGTTGAATTGTTTTAAAATAAATAGTATAGGCGTGCGGCTATACTCGCATTGAACATATGCATACATATTTGTTATGTTTAATACACGTATTTTTTTTATAAATTTTTTAATAATACACAAAAACTTCACAAATTATACAAAAAAATTTATCACATATGATTGAATACAAATGATATATACGAAAAAAAAAATTTAATATATTATATTAAAATTTTATATAGTGGACGAACTTTTAACTTGTAATTTGCCGAATGAATAAAACACATACGTATTTTATTCTTATAGCTGCGCGGCTATGCCAAATTAATATGTATAAAGTATAAACTAATGCAACTAGGAGGATCTTGTTTCTTAATTTTGTTTTATTAAATAGCATAGCCACAAGGCTATACTCTTTTTTACTAATTTTTTGAAGAAACAGTATAGTCGCACAGCGATACTTGCTTTTTAAATTATTTTAAAGAAATAGATAGCCGTCCGGCTATACTCCTTTTTTCTTATTTCTTTAAAATAAATAGTATAGCCGCGCGGCTATGCTCGGTTTTTAATTGTTTTAAAAAGGAATAGCTATACTCGTATTCAACATGTACATACATTTTTTTTATACAAATTTATAAATAAACCCAATTCTAGACATGTATTTATAAAAAAACCCAAGCACTATTTAAACATAGAAACACACCCAAAATCAACCCCAAAGTCAATTTTTTGGGTGTGTTTATAAATAGGTTTTGAGTGTGTGTAATAATGGGTTTTGGGGTTTTTTATAATTTCAACCCCCATTTGGGTGTTTTAGTGAAACTCCCTTTTTTTTAATGTTTAATACACATATTTTTTTAATTAAATTTTCAATAATACAACCCAACCACAGCTACCCTGCGAGATCCATTCAACCAATCTAACAAATTTAAAAATGAACATCAATATGAAGAAAGTGGATCTGAAAAAGATTTTGGCTTTTTCAATTGGTTTGTGGGGCAGTAGGTTGGTGGAGCAGCTTCTTTCGTAGGCTAGAATGTGGAGTGGCAGTTGTGGTTATGGAGGGTGGGAGAGAGAGATGAGCAAGGATGGATCTAAAAAAGATCTTGTCTTCTGCTCCCTTTGTAGCAGTTGAGTGTCTTCCCTTTTCAATTTTTCATTTTCTTCTTTTCTGAAGAAATGGAATGGGGAGGGGGAAGGTGGTTGCTGGGTTTTTAAGTTTTTCTTATTTTTGGGGGGTGTATTCAATTAGAATTTTAATAGATTGTAATCACATGATTTTAATATAATGGATTTCAGCAGGATTTGTAATTACAAGATTTTACTTATGATTTTAATATATTGTAATTACATGATTCTCTTATGATTCACTTAGGACTTTTTTGTATTCTCCAAAGAATCAAAAGATTTTCTCTAGGATTTCATATGAAATAAAAATTATATAATAACATGAATTAATTATGCCACATGGATAAATAACCAAATGATAAAAGTAATAACAATAATGTCATGTAGCAACTAGACATGGCTTAAGGAAAACAAAAGTTATTCAAGACTTAATAAACATTTGTTGAAGCTTCATCTCCTCATATGACCTACATAGCATCTCTCCACATAGCTGAAGCTATGCTAGCTCTCCATGTGTTAGCATCCTCTCTTTGTTGGTCTTGGGTTTGATAAATCAACTCAAAATTGTCCTCTATATCAACTTTATTAATGAAAGTTCATCTTTACCAAAAATTTAAATAAATAAAAAAATCGTAGCACAATGGTCCTTTTCTCCCAAGTGGGACTAGAAGACCCAAACACTATGCATTCAAACCAAGAAATAAAGCATCCTAACGCGAGGAAATTTCCTAGTGATGGACTTCTTCTAGCCATTCCACCATCCACTATTTATTAGTATTATATAAAAAGAAACACAAAGCTCTATAGTTATTTCAGGTTTGTAAGCTCTATAGTCATTCTCCAGTTTTCACAAAAGTAATAAAATATTATTTTATGAAATAATAAATAAATAAGAAAAATCATTCCTAAAGAATGAGGCAGTGCACAACAAACCAAAAACAACAACTATCAATCTTTACAGATTGGTTTCTTTCTTTGTCTGTTCCACAGCAAAGCAATACAGATATACACGGATGTATGTAGGTACCCACAGCAAAGCAACACATATAATACAAATAGAGACAAAAAAAGGTATGACAGCATATATGATAGCATGTGAAGATATAAAGCAAAAAGATGAGAACCATGTTCACTTCTCAAGTCTGTTCATCTTCTCCCAAAACAAACCAACGTGAGAATCAGATGTAATAGGGTGTGATTTTTTGTGGGGTTTGGTATTTATATTACCCCTGAAAAGTCTCACAGAATACATCAATTAATGAAATACCTCAAAATCGGTAAGTTTTTTAATACCACCGTACTTTTTCTAATCTTTTGAAAGTCCTAATTGAATATCACCAGACTTGCATTGATGGTTTTAAAATCCTAACTGAATACCATCAGATTTTTATTGATTACTTAAAAATCATAATTGAATACCACTAGACTTTTAAGCTTCAAAAAAATCTATTAAAATCCCAATTGAATAGAAGGGATGTTGGGAAGGATAGAAGGGTGGTGATGCTGGGGAGAAGGACTTGGTGTTCAGAGTGAAGAGGACGAAAAGTACACCAGAGCTGAGTTGGAGGTTTTTCTTGTTCGTATTCAGCAGATTCAACCTGTGATTTCAAAGTGGAAGGCTTCCCTTACCAAGTATCTTGCACCATCTACATAGGCAATGACATAGTTGCTCAGGTATGATTGCTTTATGAGAGTGGGATACACATTGGATTTGAAAAATGACTGCTAGCATGATAATTAGTGCGTTTTGGGACTAACATTTAGCAAACAAGAAATTGTTTTGTTTGATAAAGTTCATTCAAGTGAAAGAGGTGTATGAGTTGCTCTTGCATATGATTATTGGGTGAAGGGAATTTGTACTTCAAACTTGGTACACCTTTTAGGATTCTAACCAACAATAGGTCTTTGAAATCAAGACTGTTGCATGAAAGTTCATCAGCACAACTAGTCTTTGTAGAAAGAGCAGTGGCGGACCCAAGAATTTCTCAGAGAAAGGGCAATATTCAATTGAAGATTACTAGTAATGTTTCATAACTTTATAATTAAAAAATACAGAGAGAGCCACATAAAATATATATATATATATTATTAAAAAAACATATTATAAAAAAATAGAAATAAAAAACCAGAAGAAAAAAAAACATAGACCTTGAGATTTGGGTCTGTTGACTTCTTTAATTCAATTTAGGACTCTCTTTATATTAAATTATTAATAATATTAATTGTACTTTGGCATTGGGTTCCTATCCGCAAGATATAAGGCTTTATCCCTATTTTTTTCATTGCCTTGGTCCAAAACGAGTCGTTTTGGCCAGGGACTTTTTAAAAAAATGAATGCGGCTGTGCTGCGCGCAGCAGCCCAACAACGCAACACACACAGCAAACAAAAAGCAATTTCACAGAGGCATTTCTTCGAGCAGATTGTGGGCACTTCTATGGCAGAGCTGAGGGGCAAATTCCACAACCTCCATAGCTCTTTCCGGCGAGAGGAAGTGCATATGCACCTCCTTGCGCCTTTGTAGGTCCGCCTCTGAGAAAGAGTGCTTTTGTTATGTCTCTATATAAAAATGGGGTTGGTGGCTTTTGCAACCCAGTTCATATATCATTGCTCTGGTCTATTATTTGGGGAAATTGACTTATAGGATCAATGTAGCATCCCTGGATCAGCATCTTTCTTTTGAACCTAAATGGTGCTCTTTGCATAGTTATTGTAATCAGGTTGAAGTTAACAAATTACTCGCCATGGCGATATGAAGCAAAGCATGCCATGTCCTAAAATCCTATGTGCCATATCAAATACAAAATGTTTCTCTACATGTCTTTAACAGATGAATGCATCCCTCTACGCATAAAATACTATTATAATTAAATAGCATGTCTGCACAGCTATACTGAAGTTTATTTAAAATTTTTAATCAGAAGTATAGCTGTGTGGGTATACTAATATAATTAAACAGTATAGCCCCACGGGAATACTTCAGTCTTTTAACAAGTTTTTGTAATAAATTGTATAGCCGTGCGGCTATACTATAATTCTTTATTTTTATTTTTTTAATAAATAGTAACCCACGTGGCTATATGCTTTAATTATAATATAATTAAATAGAATAGACCCGCGGCTATACTTCAGTTATTCTATAAATTTTTCTAATCAATAGTATAGCCGCGCGGCTAGACCTGTGATTTTTTTTTAAAACTTTTTTTTAATATATAATCTAGCCGTGCGGCTATACAGGGTTCTTTTTTTTATTTTTTATCATTAAATTTCATTTATCGATAAGAATACTTTAGAAAATATACGTTTAATAAAAAGCAAACATACAATACATGTATGAACATATGTTTCATGTCTAATGCACATGTTTTTTTTTATAAAATTTTCAATTTCAAAGAAAGATTTATGAGAATAGTAGTAAGAGAGAATGTAGTATTCTTCATGCAAAGTGTTGTTTTAAAAGTGAAGCATAAGCAAAAGTATGTTGTATGTCATGTCCTAAAATTCTATGTGACGTATCAAATACAAAATGTTTCTCTACATGTCTTTAACAGATGAATGCATCTTTCTACGTATAAAATATTATTATAATTAAATAGTGTAGCCAATCGGCAATACTAAAGTTTATTTAAATTTTTTTAATAAGAAGTATAGCCGGCTATACTCTTTAATTTATATTGGTTTAATTAATGTTTTATCCTTGAAACGGGCACTCAATCTCACTTTACCTATTGGAATTGAAATTTTCTCACTTAACCCTCTAAATCTCTTCAAATTGCTGAAATTGTTTCACTTTATCACTGTTGTCCATTTCCATCCACAAAACCGTAAAATGTGCGGACGTGGCATGGGCATTTTAGTAATTGTAGCTATTAAAAAACTTTAAAATCCAAATTAAATATAAAAACATATTTTACATATTTAAAAATAAAAAAAATAGGGTTCACAAACACCCTTCCCTTTCTTCCTCACCTCCATCTTCCCCCCTCTTCCCTTTCTGGTTACCCCAATCCCCAAAGCACCCAGTGCCTCCCCGCCACCGCCACACCCTCTGGCCGCCCCCAAAAGCTCTCTGGCTCCTCTCTTTCTCTCCCGTTTTTTGGTTCCCTCTGGGATTTGCCGTTCTTTGGTGGGTTCGATTGGATGGTGGTTGTCTGATTTGGTGTGGGTGGGGTTGTTGGTGGGTTCGATTAGGAAAGCTTATTTAATGATGTTGGCTATGATGATGTTGGTTGAGTTAGGAACAAATGGCTCAGATTCGCGAATTGGAGGAGTTGCCCCTAAGGCATCCTTAGCTTTTCAAATCAATTCTTGTGAAGCCCCCAAATCAGTAACATTGATCCAGCTCATAGAAGGTTTGGAAGATTTGATAGGGAAATAGATATTGGCGTGCCGGATGAAGTTAGACACTTTGAATTAAATAGTAATGAATAGTCTAGCCGCCCGGCTATACTGAGGTTTTTAAAGTTTTTTAAATACAGTATGGCCGAGCGGCTATACTGTGTTCCTTATTTTTTTTAAATAATTTTTTTCCTTGGATTTCGTTTATCAATAAGAGTACTTTAGAAAATACACGTTTTTAAAAAAACAAACATACAATATATGTACGTACGTATGTTTTGTGTCTAATACAAATATTTATTTTCAAAATTTTCAATTTCAAACTAAGATTTCTGGGAATAGTAATAAGAGAGAAGATAGTATTCTTCATGTAAAGTGCTATTTGAAAAGTAAAACATAAGCAAAAACATGCTTGTCCTAAAATCCTATGTGCAGTATCAAATACAAAATGTTTCTCTACATGTCTTTAGTAGATGAATGCATCCCTCTACGTATAAAATACTATTATAATGAGATAGCATAGCTGTGCAGCTATACTGAAGTTTATTTAAATTTTTTTAATCAGCAGTATAGCCGCCCGGCTATACGCTTGAAATATAATTTAATAGTATAGCCCCCGGCTATACTTCAGTTTTTTGAAAAAAAATTGTGATAAATAGCCATCCCTTCCTCCTAAGGGTGAGTACTGAAAGCGTACCCCATAACAGCCCAGGGGCCTCGCTCCAATATCCTCCCAGCCATATCTTCCGATTCCACTGTTATAGCGAACAAGTTGTCCTTCACCACCGAGATTTTAACCTCCCCAAACGGCTCCCAGGCTTTCCTCAAAATCCCCTTGACTGCACCTCGGTTAGGGAGTTTGTCAGCCATAAGGACACCAATGAGAGGGATTCCGTTGCGCAGCTCGCCCAGATTGTCTTCAAGCTGTATAACGAGTCGTGTTGCGTCATCTTCCATAGTGGTCATTTGCGTAGGCCCCTTCTCTGATCTGATGTGATGATTTGAAAGGCAAAAGAGAAGGAAGATGGAAAAAGATTCCGCCCTTGACTACTAAAGAAAAGTAAAGAGCTTTGGATTTTCAATCCGAAAAGAACGCAGAATAAAGAAAACAGTCTTGCTATGATTTGATAGCACCACAACAATAGCAAGTTCACAGATTCATTAACGGTGTAAGTAGGACAAAGGAAAAGAGAGATGATAGCACTTTAGGGTAAATACCACTCCGAAGCGTATGGGTTTCTCATCCTTTCGGAGAGAGCTACCACGCTACTATGTCAAGTGTCCATTATTGAAATTTGAAAACCTGGTAGTTTTACAATATTCTATTTTTATCAAAGCTTCTAGGCCGAATTAGTCCGTTCAAAGATGACAATTTTATGCCAATGGGAGTGACTAGGCCATGCCTAAATCCTTCGGCAGGGTCTAAATTCTAACTTCTAAATACATGAAGCACAATTACCACTTGCGCTGCATTCATTTCAAGCTCCCATTTGCAATTGAGGTTTGCTATCATCACATATGCACCATCTCCTGTATCATAAAATTTAGACTTATTTGTTGAAATACCCCACGTGGTTTCCAAATTGTCTCAGTTTGTCCCTGACGTTTCAAATGACTCAATCTCCCCCCTGAACTTTCATTATGTGACCAAAGTTGTCTCCATTCTGTTAGTTTTTGGAAGAAAAAAAAAATCGTTAATCCTGCTGATGTGGCATGAGTAATTTTAGAGGTTGAGGTTTTGATGGAGGGTGGGGCAACTGGATCTCACAGGGCAAGGGTAAGTGTTGGTGGTTGTGGGCGGCTGCTGACGTGGTTGGGGTGTACAGTCGGGTGCTAGTGTGATGGAGCCAAAGAAGACGATGCAGAACTTGGGGTTGTTTTTTTTTTTTTTTTTTTTTTTTTTTTTTGGTATTTTATTATTTACGTGTTTTATTTTGAATAATTTCAAACATTTTTAATATTTAATAGTTAAAATTACCAAAATATTCACGCCACGTCAGCTGATGTAACGATTTTTATCTGAAAACTAGGAGCAACCTTGATCATGGAATGGAAGTTTAGGGGGGAGACTGAGTCATTTAAAACTTCAGGGGGCAAACTGAGACGATTTGGAAATCACATGACTTATTTCAACAAATAAGCCTAAAATTTAAGCATATAGAGTCCCAGTAGTGGCTGTGAGTGTGGTACTGCTTATCGTAAAAGCATTTCTAAACGAGCCCTAAATAATAGGGAGGGTTTTGCTGAAAAGGGAGGCAGATGGGAACTCCATATAATCCAGCCAATACTTCCGGAGTCTCACACGACAAATCACTCATAACGTTCCCTTTGACATCAGTGTAAAGGCTCCCATTGAATAGGATCCTAATTTTCGACTCAATCAGTCGAAACTCATTGCCGGATGGTCATTTGATTTCATTGTTACATACAGAAAGAAACATTAACTTTAGCCATAAGGCTCATTACAAGAAGAAGGTGGTTGAGCTCTAATCCTCCTGAGAATCAAAGCATTTGCCCACAAATAAAAAGGTGGTTTCTAAATACTGTCAGTTATATTTGAAATTCTGGCCCTTCTTCCAGTCAAAATTACATCTTCCTAATCAAACTTACACCATTATCATATACGTCAATAACTGCTGCTTGCACTAGGCTCTTCATTCTGGTTTCTTCAAGTTCAAACAGTGATCTGCTGCTTGTCCAAACAACTCTCTGACCTCTTGCAATTCTCTCTCTGCCACCATCAAAACCACATTGACACAGTGATTCAAATATCTAACCCTGGTTGATTACTTAGGGTATAGAATCGTCGAGTTTCGATTTTAGGTTCTAAGACCTAAAACCTAAAACCGAAGCAATTAACCAATCCGAGACTATAAACCCAAAGTTCAAGTTCTAAATGACAATTTTGTAGACCCTAAAAACAATCAACTAATTATATCATTAAAACTGAAGAAAACTGAAAATTCTGTGAAATGTGACCAAATGAAAAGACTCATCACCTGCAGCTTCCAGTTGCTTCTCAAGTTGTTGGCCCACAGCATCATTTTCAGCCTCAAGTTGTGCAATCCTCTTCAGCTGAGCTTCCTCTCCCCCCTCAGACAACGGAAGTGCCGCCACCAATGCATCAAACTACACAAAGTAAAGTGTATGTAAACCACGAAATTATTCAAACTAAAATTAAGTCATAAAAAAGAAATTAGCTGCCACGTCATCGAGTGATTGAAGACCTGCTTAGCTGCCTTCACTAGCTCAGCACTCATCAGCTTGGGTTGCTTCGCGAAATCCGCGTCACTGTCCGCCGCCGGGGTCGGGGTCGGGTTCGGGTTCGGATTCGGAGCCGGAGTCGGAGTCGGCCCAGATCCGGATTCTGGGTAATTCGGAGAGATTCGGACCGGCGGCGCATCCCTCTGCAGCGTTCCGATGGTAGTGAACGCGATTGTCGCGATTGTATTCACTTTCTCTTGTAATTGGCTGATTGCATCCATCTCGCTCAAATTCGTCCCCAAAACGCAGATCAACAACACTTTGAAGAAGAAGACGACCAGCTAAAACGACGTCGTTGGGCTTTAGTTTCATTCCACATTTCCATCCTCTCACCCGCCAACACGTGGCAGCTCAAGAAGTTTCCTGAACCAAACTGACAGTAATACCCATCCCTCATCAACGACAAACCAAAAAAGAAACCGACGAGCAAACGAGACAGTGTGAGAGTCTGAGACTGAGAGAGAGCGAGAGAGATGACGATGGGGACGACGACGACGCAGGCGTACGGTGAGCCGTGGTACTGGGACAACCGCTACGCCAACGAATCAGGGCCGTTCGATTGGTACCAGAAGTACCAATCTTTGGCGCCGCTCATCAATCTCTACGTCCCCCGCCACTCCAACCAGCACCATCGCATCCTCGTCGTCGGTTGCGGCAACTCAGGTAAGCTCTGCCTTTTCCCTGCATCCGCACTTACCTGATCAGATCTCCCGTTGTTTGATCGCTCAAGAGAAATTCATTTGCAAAACGCAGCGTTCAGCGAAGGCATGGCTGATGATGGATACGATGATGTGGTTAGTATTGACATTTCCTCTGTGGTCATCCAAGCTATGCAGGACAAGTACTCTGACCGTCCACACCTCAAATGTAAGTCCTTTATTATTAAAATTTGCTCTTTTTTTCTACTTATTTATTTATTTTTGGTCGATGTGCTCAGATTTTTTTATTTATTTAATAATTTATTAGATTTGCAAATGGATGTTCGAGATATGAGTGCTTTCCAAACTGATTCCTTTGATGCTGTTGTTGACAAAGGTGCTTCATTTTTAAGATCTCGATTGCACACATAATTGAAACTTGTGTTTTGTGAAATAAAATGAATTTGTTTTTTTTTTTTTTTTTTCTTTTTTTTTTTTTTTCTCTGTTGGTGAGTGTTACTAATTTATGTAGTGTGTTCTTGCTTCTTTTTTTCTCTTTTGGCTTATGCTATTTGTGTGCCTAGTGTGGAAGTAATTCGCGACAAAATGCTGCTGAAATGCTTGACGAAGTTTGGAGGTACATTAAAATTATTAGCTGTTAAATGTATTTACCCTAAGCTTTTGATTTTGTTTATTTTCTTGATTTGTTCACCATATATTGAAGCAGTTAATAACAAACTATAGGGTCCTCAAGGATAAAGGAGTCTATATTCTGGTAATGTTGCTTACTCTTGTTCTCTGCCTATGATTTCAATACACCTTCCCCCACCCCTTTTTGTTGTTTTTATTTATTTATGGTTGTTGGTTTTGCATTTCACATTTTTCATGTGGCCATAACTAGTCTCAAACATGCTGCTGCAGATCACGTATGGAGCTCCATTGTATCGTTTGCATTTGTTGAGAGAGTCATGCTCGTGGACGATAAAACTCCATGTGATAGGTTGATTAAGTCATACTTACTTTTCTTTTTATTATGTTTGGCAATGAATTTTTTTATATGGCATTGGTCTGTATATTATGTATAGCTGTTGATTTTCTATCTGTCACCATGTATGCAGAGAAACTTGCCTGCGAAGATAAATCAGAACCTCCAATATGGGAGCTGACAAATCCTATTCCATTGAATGACGATGGAAGCTCAGCGGAGGAATTGCTCGGAAACAACCCTGATGTGCATTATATTTACGTTTGTGCAAAGGTTGGTAGAAACAAATTTCCCCTGTCCTAGCATTTTAGAATATGCTTTTCAGTTGCTTATTACTAAACATAAAACACATGGCTTTCCAGACCAGCTTTTGGGAATCTATGCGTTAGTTTCTTATACACCCAAGCATGTGAGAAGTTTAGTTCTTTAAGATAGGTGTGAAGCGTATATGTTTACTACAATTTCATTACATTTTATTTCCTTTCTGTTGGTCAGGATAATTCTTTAAAGCCAGGCCTTAAGCGTGAAACATCAGTTGATTGAGGAAGATGAGAATCTTCAACCTCTTGCAGAATCTTTTTCCCTTTACCTGCATTGTTGCATGTGTTGAAAGTTGAAACTGATAATTTTAGCTTCTTTTAGTATGTTGTCTTGTCTGTATAATGTTGAACCATAAGCTGAGCATCTAATTGGCATGGGATCTGCAATTCATTTGTTGATATATTGAAGTTATCGTATTGGAACTGATAACAATGTAATGGTGAAGTATTGAGTTTCAACATGATTTTGATACTGGCCAACCTCAAACTACACAGACTCGGGTTTTAGTCTATGGATAAGTTGAGCAAAGCTATGCGTCTGTCCAAAACATTATATCCAAACTATGTTTTGCTGGTAAGTTTTCCAATCCAACCCTTCTCCTCTACTACCAATCATGAGCAGAAATACTCTTCCAGCTAGTATGATGGTAAATTTGTTGGTTGGAATCTTTCTTACTCGACATAACTTATCGGTTCGCAAGTGAGAAAAACTAACTTAGCAGGACAGGCATCCATCACTGCCCTATTCTGTAACTTCTGCAACATGCAGTCGGTGGCTGGTGGAATTTATGGCACTCATTGGCTTGTGATATGATCTATACATTGCCCTTCAGTGACTTCTGAAATTTCTGACGGAATTGTTTTTTTTTTGTCTTGTTTTTTTTTTTTTTTTTTTTTTGTTTTGTGTGTGGCGTGGTGGTGGTGGGTTTCTTCGACTTGGTCGTTGGTAACCTACAAGTAAGAGCATGTAATAACCCATATGAAGAAATTCAAATTAATGAGGACGGGACCCTCCCACGAGTTCTGTGGTCCAAAAATAATACAATCATTCTTCAATCCATAATCAACAGGTTCTTTTTTGACCCAAAAAATAATAATAATAATCAACAGGTTCCAATGGGATATTTCTATTTTTAGGAGTAGGATATTTCATTCCATAATCAACAGGTTCCAACAGTAAAGCATACTTTTTTTATATAAAAAAAGAAAGTAAAAAAGAATTACCATTTTATTGGTTGAAAATTACTGTTTTCTTTTTGTATATTTGTCAAAGTTAAGAAGGAGAGGGGAGAAAACTCACACACAGAGTACCATAGGGGGTTGAACACATAATACAAATTTAGAATCACCTAGTAAGCAATATATCAAACCAACGTACCTGAAGAACTTGATCATGACTTTTTTTCAAATATAATTATGACATGATAAACCCATACTAAATGAAGAGCCAATGTGGTCTATCCTAATGGAATAGGTCATTGACTTGCAGACTAGAAATCTCAGAAAGTGACTTCTTTCTTTCTTCATATGTCTATATTATATGAATTCTTAGATTTTTTTTTTCTTTTTCATGATTTGCTTGTGTACGGATGAAGGTGATCAATCTCATATTAATTTATCAACTGCTATTAGTTAGTCTAATTACATATTTTTCGAAATTAGAATATGTCCAAGTTCGAAACCCCTCCACTTTATAAAAATAAATAAAAATCTCTAAATTGATTTGAACAGTCGTGATTAATAAGCAAATCAAATTAGTATCAAGTCATTGTTTGTGATACAAATTACAATTAATTAGATGTGACCAAAGCAAGATCAAGTAACAGCGGGAGATGAGTCAGAAATGACACGACTGCATCTTATCTGAATGGTAACTAACTTCCTCAATTTTCCTCAAAACCCAGAAAAAAAAATAAAGTTACCATAAATAAAGCATATTCGATTTTCAATTTAATCTGCTTAAATAAAATTAAATAAATTTACAGGAATCTCGGCTACAATTAAAAATAAAATAAATAGGACGCGATGCAAGCTTAGCTGGCATAAAAGGAAGACGACGTACCACGTCGGATTATAAAATAGAAACTGTTTCGCTGAATCAGTCAGTGTAAACACAAAGCATTTACATATTGACTTCAATCCCTCTCAATCAATTCTTTTTTATTATTTATTTATTTACTTTTTAGTGCTTTTCACAAGCTTCGCTTTCCCTCTCTCCCCCTCCCTCCCTCGCTCTCTATCCCTCTATCTCTCTCTAAAAGGTACGTTTCTTCAACCGAAACCTCCTTCCCCAGCTCTCTCACTCTCTCTGTGGAGACTGATTGCCTGAAAGCATTTCTCATTTCTTTTTGGTTATTGTTTTCGATTTTAAGGTCGTTTTATTTATGAACAGAGTGAATATTTTGTTGATGATCTTTGTAATTCCTGGACTTGGATTTTGCTTTTTGCGTTTTGTTCTGTGGATTGGTGGTAATCACAGTCCCTCGCTCATGAAATCTAGGGTTTATGTGAGGTCGTCATTAGTCGCCCATGGCTGATACCAGAAAATACCTCCCCACTCAGCAACTAGGTCAGCTTTCTCTCCCTCTTCTCATTCCACATATGTGTATGTTGTATATATATTTTATTTTCCATATCAAACGCGTTTTTTTATTTTTATTTTTATTTTTTATATTTCTCGGATTTCAAATCGGATTCTTCAATTTTCGTTTTGTTTTCTCACTCGGTAATAGTCTTCTTGTCAAGAATGGTATGATTTTTTTCGTGGAAATAATAAATTTGTGTGATCATTTGATTAACACTTCATGCATTCGTGTATTACTCTCACTTCCCTTTTGTCATCGCCGGTGGTTTCCTGTTGATGCAAGAATTAGTTTGTATGCATTAACTGAGTTAATAATCCTAGAAAGGAATGTTATTTTGAACACTGAAGTAATCTAGGGCCCATATTGCATAATGCATTGTAAGTGCATTGAGGTGCGTCTACTGTTTTTTTCACCAAATTGTGATACTGAAAGTGTCTACGTATTTGCTCCGACTTTTATTCTTCCCCGTACTCATTTTGTGTATTTTAGTTTCAAGATCTTTAAACCTTTTGGTACTTTTGGGAATTTGGCAGACCTTCCCCAGATATTGCAAGAAGCCAAGGATCGTTGGCTCCGGCCAGCTGAAATTTGTGAAATACTTCGCAACTTTCAGAATTTTGAGTTAACTGCAGATCCGCCCGTCAGGCCTCCAGGTTGTACTTGGCATATTTTTCTGAATTACTACATTTGGTTTATATGTGCTTGATCACTGTGTGTTCTGTCTGAATTTGTTAATTCCATCTTCCTTTAGTTTTGCTGTTATACTTTTTCTGTAAATTGAATTATTTTTCTAATTCAGTAGGAAGTCTGTTTATTAATTTTTGGGAGGTGAGCTTCATTTACTTGTAGAATATGAGGGACAGAAATTGCCATAACAACTATTTTTTGGTGCATGAAACTTTTCTTTCTTTGTTTTCCCCCGGGGTTTCCATGTGCGTTATTTTCTCTTGATGGCTAGGTGTTACAAAACTCTCTGCAAGAAATTCACAATTATGTTTAAAGTACTCACTAATTGCTATGGTTAATTTTAATGATTTGACATGTGGTATATTTGATATGAAAGGGATATTGATTTGTTTAATGATTCTTATTTGATATGGGTTAAGATGTGGAACAGTTGGACTGATATGTTCTGTTTTTCATTTGCATATACTGTAGGTACATATACACACAAACACATGTCATTTATTAAATTATATCACTTAATTATTTGCTTATCCTTTTCCCATTCTATGCCCAGAATCATCCGAAATGATGTTTCTTTACTCGTGCACTTGTTACTTCAGCTAAAAAATCAATAGTACACTATTATCCTTTTGACAGAGATGGATCACTGACATTCTTCCTTGGTACATGCAAATGGAATCTAAATGTTCATTTTTCCAGCTGGTTCTTTGTTCCTGTTTGATCGAAAAGCACTCCGGTATTTTCGTAAAGATGGTCACCGCTGGAGGAAGAAAAAGGATGGAAAGACTGTCAAAGAAGCCCATGAAAAGTTGAAGGTGTGCTGTTCAATCTGTTATTAGTAAGTACACCTTTAGGGGTTGGTCCTAAGCGATGGAGTTGAGTTGTTGTCTGGTTATTGTCTTTTGTACCTGTATCATCTGTCTTTAGGGGGTCATAGTTTGACAGGCAACACAGATACCACAGAAGTGATGGATCACAATAGGTGCCTGTAAGTTTTCATAGTTCATTTTGTGGGTACAAGGATGGTAAGCACAGAATTGAACTTATTGTAATTTTATGATGTCTCTTTCTAGATTGTCAATATAAAGGATCAAGGTAAGCAGAGCATATAAGGTCATATGCTATGATTTTAATGCTTTTCAACAGTTCAGAGTCTTTAGACCATTGAATGTCCCTTTAATATATTAATTCTGGATTACCTGACCATCTTTAGTTTTTATGTAAAGAGAACTCATATAGAATATACATTTGCACGCATACTTTATGAAATCCAGTGCTGGGTGTTGCAAATGTTTCCTAAATGGTAAATTTGTTGATTCTATCCACTTTGGCAGCCAATGGCCATTAAGGTTCTTTTATCCCCATGTTTTGACATTCGTTTTTATTTAATTTGTTTTTTGGTAGGTTTGTAATGTAAAATAGATTCTTTTGTTTCTTCTCCCGAAATCTTCTTCAATGTCACTAAATTTGTCTTTCTGGTGCTCAAATCTTTTATGTTTAAGCTCTTTGTTAACACTAGCTATGATTTGACCTTTTCCATTTTGGTACATTGGAAAATTTCTTCCGTAATATTAAGTCACTTCAATTATATTGGCCTATATTGGTACTGCTTAATATTTAGCTTTCTATTGGGTTTTTGACATTTTGTAGGCTGGCAGTGTAGACGTTCTTCATTGTTACTATGCCCATGGGGAGGACAATTCAAATTTTCAACGGCGGAGTTATTGGATGCTTGACATGTGAGTTTTCTGGTCTTGAGGACTAAACATTTAATTTAAAAAGCCTGCAAAATCAAAGTTCGGTCTTTGGGTGGAAAATCTCTGATAGCCTAGATTATGGTTTTCTAAAAGTCTGTTTGAAGCTGCAAATTAGGATATTTAAGTTTCTGTGTTCTCAGTATACACTTCAAAGAGGAAGGGTTGGGTTGCAGTTATGTTCAAGAAATGCAATAACATTTTTTTTTGTGCAATTAGTATCTTCTGTTTTCCTGTGTTTGCATATTCGTCTCACTTTTCTCATTCCTTTTCTTGATTTTCAGGCATTTACAGCACATTGTTCTTGTCCATTACAGAAATGTGGGAGAGGTACTGTGTTTTTCTTTGTGTGTGTTGCAGATACTCTCTGTCCTTCCTTTGTCTTTGGTGGAATGATTTAACTTTACTGTCTATGGTATGCTTACTTTCTATGGTGTCCTGTGATGCTTTGCAGGCGTACCAGTCTGGTGTCCCTTGTTTGCTGGCAGATCCAGGGTCACAGGTTGCAAGCCCTCAAAGTGTTTCAGCACCTTTCTCTGCACAGGCAAACTCACCTGCCCCTACAGGTCAAACATCTTTTGCTTCAAGTCCAAACAGAGTTGACTGGAATGGAAAAACATTGTCTACAGAGTTTGAGGATGTGGATTCTGGGGGAGATGCAGGAACTTCATCTGTTGCCCAAACTATGTTTGGTTCCGTTTTGCATAATGCTTCTCTTCGTTCACAAGTTGGAGGTAAAATGCATAGCCACAGATGCCATTTTGTTTATGTTTAATTCGTTGAAACTGTTTTGAACATTTCTTTTAAGTCCAATATATATATATTTTTTATTCTTTTACACAGCATCTCTGGACCTACTGCCGTTCCATTCAGTTTCTAATTTTGGTAAAAATATTTTCACAAATTCTGGTTTGGTTGTCCAAACACATTTTACTCTGTCTCTGGCTTTTTAAGAGTAACTTGCACTATCCATTTGATCATACTCTGCTTCCTTATGTTTTGGCATCTCTCAGTTTTTCCCTTCTCATTTTAGTTGTTTTTCCTTTTCCCAATATATAGATGGACTTTATTGAGTAATGGTATCTTTTTACACATACAAAAGTCATATTTGTTTCAGTGATTGATGTCTTTTGCAATAATGTCTCCAAAAATTAAAATATGTGACCAGGTCTCTCTGGTGCTTTTCAGGATTTCCTGAGTCATTCAGGGATCCCCTTAGTTCGTGGTATGCTGGACCTAAATTCGCTCATGGTGCTGGTTCATCTATCTGGAATGGAATGGATAGCTCAACAAGAACTGAGCACAGCATGCATGACCAAAACCTTTTTGTTGAAGCACCTAACAGAGCTGACTTCATAACTCATAAGCTAACAGATGCTAGATTAGATGTTGATTGTAGAGTCAACAATGTAACTTGTGAAGATAAGTTGACCACTGAAATAGATGTCCAGGTTGCCACAGCATCTTCTCAGAGAGAAGCGCAGGTCTGTTTCTACAGTCACTTTTCTATGCATTTTTTCTTTCCAATTTTCTCTTTCTAATTTTATTTTATTTTCTAGTAAATGTTATAAAAACATGGTGAATTTTCATTTCAATACTCTTTTTGGTAATCCAGAATTTTTCTTTCTGTTCATGCCCTGTTTTTGTTTTTGAAAGAAAAAATGATAGCTGATATTACAACCTTCAGTAAATTATCATGTTTTGAAGAAAAAAGGAGACCAGAGTCATACTGATATTTCAGTTCGGATATCCTATTTAACTTCAACGTATAATAAATGAAGTTATGAAAGTTTATTTAATCCTACCGCGATAGTTCACGTTCTGGGGTAGGTGGAGTATCTTTTCCTGATTCCACAGATCATTTTCATATCAGGTAACTTATTTTAGAATGCTATTTTGTGCAATTTGGGATGTATTTGAAGTTGATGACAAGTTCAGTCATGCAGGCTTTTCCCTCTTTCTTCATGTAGTAATTGATGTGATGTGTAAGCATTTGTTGTCATATGTCATGGAAAAATCATAATACTAATCTGCATGTTCTCTGTTAGGTTGTTTTTGAAACCCAAGTATCAGATTGTTTAAAATTCTTTTTCTTTTAGTTTGTTTTGCTAATGCAATTTATTTACTTGGTTCTTTTTAGTTAGGTTTCCTGTGGTGTGAATCTACTTACTGGTACGTGGACCTCCTTGCAGGTGTCAAAGGAGCATGACTTTAATGTATTTCACCCTCAGGTTCAAGATTATTCTGATCCTCAAGTGGTTGTCAATTCTTCCAACCAAGTTGAAGAGAACTCTAGAGATGGTGGCATGCGCAATGCCGAATCAGTAGAGCTTAAGAAACTTGACAGCTTTGGGAGATGGATGGATAAAGAAATTGGTGTGGATTGTGATGATTCCTTGATGGCTTCTGACTCTGGCAATTACTGGAGTCCACTTGATGCAGAGAATGGTGATAAGGAAGTATCCAGTTTATCACATCATATGCATCTGGATATAGAATCACTTGGCCCCTCTCTTTCCCAAGAACAACTATTTTCTATTCATGATTTTTCGCCAGATTGGGCTTATTCAGAAACTGAAACAAAGGTATGTATACACAGCTAATAGAGTTTGTATTTTGTCATACCTTATTGTTATAATAATAAATATACACATACGTGGACATTTGTTATTGTTGTAATATATGTTGATCCTCAGTTTTTTCCTCTCTCCCCTTTTCAGGTTTTAATAGTTGGTAGTTTTCTGGGAAGCAAGAAGCATACCACTGAGACTAAGTGGGGATGCATGTTTGGTGAAATAGAAGTTTCTGCTGAAGTTCTGTCTAATAATGTCATTCGATGTCAAACTCCATTACATGCTCCTGGGTGTGTTCCATTCTATGTGACCTGCAGAAATAGGTTAGCCTGCAGTGAGGTGAGGGAGTTTGAATATCGAGAGAAACCCATTGGAAACACTTCAAAAGATGATGAATTGCGCTTTCAGATACGTCTAGCAAAACTCTTGAGCTTGGGCTCAGAGAGAAAGTGGTTGGAATGTACTGCTCTAGATTGTGATCAATGTAAGCTCAAAAGTTCCATATTTTCAATGAGAAACAACAGAGAAAGTGATTGGGAAAGAATTGATGGGGCTTCTGTGGCGTGCAAAAGTGATCACTTGACCCATAGAGATGTCTTGATTCAGAATTTGTTAAAGGATAGACTTTGTGAATGGCTAGTCTGTAAAGTTCATGAAGGAGGCAAAGGACCACATGTTCTGGATAATGAAGGCCAAGGTGTTCTACATTTGACTGCTGCTCTTGGTTATGAGTGGGCCATGGGTCCAATAATTGCTTCTGGCATTAGTCCCAATTTCAGAGATGCTCGCGGAAGAACAGGGCTTCACTGGGCATCATATTTTGGAAGGTATAGTTGCTGCTCTTATAGATCCTTCTCTTTTTTATGTTCAGTATTATCGTCGGTTGTATTTTTGTATTTGGGGATTAGTTTAACTTCAAATTCTCCATTTCTAGAGAGGAAACTGTCATCGCGTTACTTAGATTGGGTGCCGCGCCAGGTGCAGTCGAGGACCCAACGTCAGCATTTCCTGGTGGACAAACTGCTGCTGATCTAGCCTCGAGCAGAGGGCATAAAGGGATTGCTGGATATTTGGCCGAAGCAGATTTAACCAGTCACCTAGAGACGTTGACCATGAATGAGAACATAGTGAACAATGTTTCTGCAACGATTGCAGCTGAGAAGGCCATTGAGACTGCTGAAGTTATTGCAACTGATGTGGTAGTAGATGAGCAATACTCTCTCAAAAGCTCTATGGCAGCTGTTAGGAAATCAGCTCATGCGGCTGCTCTAATTCAAGAAGCTTTCCGGACTCGTTCATTCCGTCAGAGACAGTTAACTAAGAGCGGAACTGATGTTTCTGAAGTTCAGTCTCATGACCTAATTGCACGTCGTTCCTTGAAGAGAGTCCAAAAGTTTGCTCACTACGAAGATTATCTCCATGTTGCAGCAGCTCTGAAGATCCAACAAAACTATCGTGGATGGAAGGGAAGAAAAGATTATTTGAAGATACGTGACCGTATTGTTAAAATTCAGGTACCTCCTTGCATATGTTATCGATAACTTTGTTGTTTTTTTTTATTTTTTTTTAACTGTGACCATTTTTTTTTAAAATTGGGACTTGGGGTGTACCTTATCTGAAGTATTGATTCTGCTTATCACTTTTAGGCTCATGTAAGGGGACATCAGGTTCGGAAGAATTACAAAAAAGTTGTGTGGTCTGTTGGTATATTGGAAAAAGTAATACTGCGTTGGAGGCGAAAAGGAGCTGGTTTGCGAGGATTTCGGGTGGAAAAAGCTATTGAAGATGTATCCTCGGAGGTCAAGAAAAACGATGACTATGAATTTCTTAGTGTCGGGCGGAAGCAGAAATATGCTGGAGTTGAGAAAGCTCTTTCAAGGGTAAGGTCCATGGCTCGTCAGCCTGAAGCGCGTGAACAATATATGAGGCTACTTTCAAAGTTTGAAAAGCTTAAGGTAATATTTCATTCTATTTGCATTTATTAAAAGAATAAATTTGCATCTGTTTTTTCTTCAACATAAACTGCCATGAGTATTTTTCATGATGCTGTAAGTACAAGATAAATCTTCAACAGTCAAAATGTGGGGGAACAGGTCTTGCTACAAAAGCGGGTTTTCAGGAATAAGTTCTCCAAACTCGATTGTTTGGAAAGAAAATAAAAAATATTCGATCATTGTTCTTTCATTTGCTTTATGTGCAATTGCATAGTTTATTATTCGATCATTCACGCCTATTGTGTCATCAACCAGATGGCTGATGGGGAGAGCTCCAACCAAATTGAAAGTTCCGACGAAAGAGTGTTAGATGAGGTTCTGCTTGCACTCACCGAAGGTCAATGATCATCTTTACACCATGTCAAGTAATTTTATGGAAGCAAAGCTACCCATAATATTTTTGCCTGTAAGTAAACGTCCGCCATGATTTTTACTTTGTCAAGAACACAACAGAAAGGGAGGAGAAAAGGGGAAAAGGCAGAATTGTATATGGCTCAGATTCTCTCTTTTTTCTTCGACTTAACCAGTAGTTCAAATTTTATCTGACGTAGTTCATAGGGTAATGAAAAGGTGGGGCAGCTCATATTCAAAATTTGACAACAGTTGGACAAAAGTTTAGTTACCAGTGGAGCTATATTTTACAGTTACCTCAGCTTTCTTTTATCAATTGACCGCTACCTTCATATTTGTTTTGTTTTTTCCACATCAAAATATCAAACTATTTGACCGTCTGCGTAATATTTTTTCACACGTGATAAAATAGCACAACAAAATATACATATACGAGTGTAAAGGAACAAAACTATTTGACAAAGGGCTTGCGTGACACTTCTTCGTAATTATCTGCAAAATAGAATCAACTGTTTAAAATGTTTATCTGATAATTAATTATATTCACAAATATTATTTTTAAAGAATGTTCTGTTTCCCGACCAACACAAAAAAAAACAAAAAACAAAAAACAAAAAAAAAGAACAGAACGTTCTGTTTTGATATCAACCCTACGCAAAAACACAAGAGTTGAACCCACGACTCATCCAAACCATGTACTTTATAGACATCAAAATAATGCCAGACAATAGGAATTTTGCAGAAGCATTTGACTCCATCCAGACTTAAATCTTCTGCTTCCCGTGGGCCAATATTTGAATTACCAAAATGAAGAATGTTTGAGTTCAATCTTTTCATGCACCATCCATTCACCAAAAAATCACTCACCTATAATTTATACATCTGTTTCTAACGCGACACGCGTTTGTCACGTGGAAGACCGCCACCGCCACCTGCAGATTTGAAGTACTGAGCAAGTTCACCATTCACTCGAGAAAGATGCTTCTCAGACTGTTCCAGCCTCTTGGTGAAATCAATTTCATGCAATTTCAACGAGCTATTATTCTGCTTGATCAAGAAACACAAGTTTAAAAAAATTAAAAAAGTTACCAGCTTGGTGAAAAACCCAAATTCACGTGGAAACAAACAGAAAACATGCCTTGGGCTTGGATGTATGTGGATGTTGAATTGGCTGGTGTATAGTTGGTGTTCCAAGAATTGTTTTTACCATTTCATCCAGTTCCGCCACTCTCCTCTTTAAATTGGTCTTATCCGCCTTCAACATCTCGTTCTGTGCGGAAAGCAACTGATCCCTGTCTTGGAGTTGTTGCAGAGTCATCTGGGCTGCCACTATATCACCTTCCTTTTTATTTATTTCGGATATGCAACTACAGTAACAAAATTTAAAAGAAATGATGAACAGTGACATGAGTTCGTAGTCATAAAATATACCAAATGTGAGCACTTTGCGTAAGGACATGAAACTTATTTGTGAATTGGACAATATCCTCTCTCCTTTTCCACAATTTTCCCACTTTTTTTAATTACAATTTCGTCAACAGAACTAATTTTTAGCTTATTGCTTGCTGATTGATAGTTTTTTATTGCTGTTAAAAGATCAATCGTACGGCAAATGGATCAATTATAAGTTTGATTTTTGGGAGGTTGCATAAATTGTAATCACAAGGAAACAAAATCAAATTGGATAAAAAGATGTGATGGCAAGTGTCTAACCTCTGTCTTTCCTCCATTAGATCAGTTATCTGCTTCCTTAAGTTGAGAATTTCTTGCTCCTAAAATGATGCCAAGATCAATAAGTTAGGTCCACAGAAAAAAGGGAAGACAAATATTCAAATGAAAAGAAAATCTGCGGTACAAACCTTTTCTTGGAATTCTTCTGTTTGCTGATGAGCCTCTTCTACTAACTTTTGAACCTGGTACTGCTCTATCAAGTTCTAGATGATACCAAAAGAAGTGAAACAAATGAGAATTGTGGCTCTGCAATTGTCATGCTTAAAAGTGACGGTCTGAAACTTACTGCATAGTTGGTCATGTCCAATTTGACACCAAGTAAATCCCGAATGACATCATGTGTCATGCTTTCTGCTGCAGCCAGCCTAGTGTTCAGCAAACATACCTGAGAGCAAGTTTCAATAAAATCAAATACTCTTCTAATTTTAACAATTGTTTCTACAAAAGCATTCGAGAAAGGGAAACTAAGCAAAAAGGGCACTTAACCTCCTTCTGCCGACTGGCTGCAAGTGCCTCTAGTTCCTCAATACGATGCCTTGCTATAGACAATTCCTGATCCTTCTCCGTATTCATCTGCTGAACCAAACTTGAAATGCATCTGAATGGTGAGCTGGAGCCCCTTGTCCTGATTGAGCTCCTCTCAGATTTTTCTAATGCCGCAGCTGTTGATGCTGAATCTGTCTTATCTGCTTTTACTTCACAAACCATGGCCTCAAGAGTCTTGTACTGTTCAAAAGGTTGTGCAATGTCAAGATTTAGATCATTTACAATTATGCATATATCCATTCACAATTAACAAAATTATTCCGAACCCTTCTTTTCCTTTTTTCACCAACAAAAGTTCAGCTATTTCAGGATTAATAATAGCATAGAAAATGTTTAAGGATCTATCGAATAGTGATAGTAATTCTAGTATATGTACCTTCTGTTGGTACTGTGACGTCTGGGCTTCAGCATGCAACACGAGTTCAGAGATGTATTCTTTGCATTGTTTGATCTTCAAGATTTATGCACAAATTTTCAAACTTTAGTTCTTAGAAGACAAATACAAGATAATTTAAGGTACAATGTCGAAAAAGACAACTAACATAAAAAATAAAAATAAAAACCACCAGCAAGACAGGATCTCACCTCTTTATCCTGTTCTGCTCTTTCCTCTTCAAGAAGCTTTATCTTATTATGAGCCTCATGAAGTTCCAGTAGCCTACTCTGCAGTTGCCTGTATCAAAATTATTTCTTTAAATTTAAGGTAAATTAAAAGCAGAAAAATAGAATTTATATGAGAAAGCAAGCGATACCTAGAAATCAGATTTTCAGCTTGTTCAGAATTCATGTTTTCTGAGTCCACATTTTCACTGAAATTTTCAACTGTTAACAGTCTGTGTCTTAAAGCTTGTAGCTCCAGCTCTAGTGCATCTCTGATCAACCGATGCCTTTCTACCTCGTCATTCATCTCATATACCTAAGAGAAGGAACGATTTTGGGAATTGAAACCAATAGCCAAAAGACATCAATAACCGCTCTAATCCCTCGCTTACCAACAAAAGGCATACTTGGCCAAATGTTTGCATGTAAGAAATTTGATTGTAAAACAGCGAGAGTATCGATACTGGCACTCCATTGATGTTCATGTGTTAAATACAGAGACAAAAAGCCCAGGGAGCTAACCTTCTTTTCCAGTACATTGATGGTACATTCCAGCTCCTCAACAGAGCGTTCTAATATTTTAACCTCCTCTTCCTTTTGTTCGGCATACATCTTACTTGCCTCAGATTCCTAGAAATATTAGTACAAAATAAGAGAAATCCACCTGCAATCATAACTATGCTATCAAATGAACAAAAAAAAACCTGAAGAACATACCTGGCGAGCTTCAATAGAGATAGCCTCATGTTCATCAGATATTGCATATGCCATCTCAAGTTTATCGTTCAGGGACGCAACTTCTTCAAGAAGTCCGTCTCTCTCGCTGATGACCCTTCTCAACTCATCCTCGATACCTTCAACTTGACAGAGTAATTTTGTTTCCATTGAAGAAGTCAAATGAAGAATTTCTTTTTCCAAACCTTTCACCACTTCCTTCTGCTCTTCCAGTTGTTCATTGGCTTCAGAATTTTTGCGATAGAGATCATTTAGAAGCACTTTCAACTCAAAATTTTGCTCTGAAAGAGTATTGATTGTATCTTTGGCCTGCTCAAGATCAGAATTTGATAAAAGCAGAGCCCTTTCTGTATCAGTAAGATGATCCTCGAGCTTTTTATGTTGAAACAGCATGTCATCAAGCTGGCATGTTTTTATTTTTAGTTCATTCTGAATTTGGCTCAAAGATTTTATCAGCTTTTCAGTTTCATCCTTTATATCCATTGTGTTGGATGCTGATTCCTGCAACATTCTAAAATCAAAATGCAAGCCCTCCAGTAGAGCATCTTTCCGTTGCAGTTCTTCCTTCAGTGATAAATTCTCGTGCATCAAACTATCACGGGACAAACTGAGCTCACCAGCTTTCAAATTTGTGACTCCAATTTGATCATTATCGTCTTTGGAGATGTTACTAGTAAGTGCAATGTCATCCTCACAATTTGACCACATTTTTTGTTGTTTGTTTGTAATTGAAAGGCCTTCTTGCTGTTGGCTGGAGCGGAAACCACTTCCAACGTTAAAGCATGGTATTTTGTGGATCAGCTCTCCTGTGAGACACTGATGAAGGACAAATATGGCAAATTTTTTCTCCAATGTCTCAGCGCATATTTCTTCTAGTAATGATCTTGATTTGCTAATGAAGCAGTGTATCTCCCTTCCCATAGAAAAAGTGTCAGCATATAATACTTTGAACCTGTCCTCCACTTCACTTTTTAATTGCATAAAACACTCTTCAAGCAAAGACAATGATTTTGCTATCTCCACCAAATTATAACGAGATTGATCCTGCAGTAGTTCATTCTCTCTTTCTTTCAAACGTACTGAATTTTTGAGATGTTCAACTTCTTCAATAAAGCTTGCTTTCTCTAACATCAGTTCCTCACCTGTTTGTTTCCACAGACCAGTCAATTCTTTTGCATTTTCATTTGCTTCCATCAAGGCATTTAACATAACATCAGCTTCTTTTATTGTTGCATGCGCTTCTTCAAATTTGGTTAAGAAGCTACTAGCAAAATCACTCTTCTCATCAGAAACTACCTGCACATCACAAAAGTGTTACACAAAGTATAAGAACGGTGATTTAGCTGACTTAGTCTCTTATTTAGAAAAGATTGATTATGACAGTGCTACTATTAATCCTTTCTAACATATAGTTGCCTCACAAATTTATAATGCAAGAATTGGATGATCTAAGAAAAAATTTGTTTTACCTTTTTTGTAGCATGACAACCATAAGAACTCTCCGTCCCTGACTCAAACAATGGAACAAGTTGTTTCAGCCCTGCATATAATATGAGCTGATTAAGTCCCTTGATCAAATTATGTTTCTGATCGTTAAAAGTGTAAGATACTCAGTAAAGAATATACCTGCTGGTTGAGAACAACCTCCAATGTCCAACTCGCTAATGAGTGTGGCTAGCCTAACATATAGTTTGTTGAAAGCATCTAGTGCCATCTCTAATTCCTTTTTCAGGCAGAATGTTGCTCCTTTAGAGTCCGTGAAAGTTTTTAAGACCCACTTTGACTCTTCTGGATCTTGATCAGCAGACTGAAGTACTGAGCCTTCTTTAACTTTCAGGTCCCCCGTTTGCCCTTCTAGTGCCCACAATTTGTTTACAGAAGCAAAACTTTCGGTTGAAGAATCACAGCTTGACGTAGTACTATCAGTACTCCATTCATCTTCATCTTCTAAACTTTTGTCTGCTGAAGGGCAATCATACACATTTACTTTTGTGTAAATGAAATCTTCAGTAATTTTCAATCTACCATTTGCTACAGTGAGCTCATTTTTTATTTCAAGAATCATGTGATAAATATCTTTAGACTTCAGATACTTGTGTGCTTCTAATGATAGGGACTCAACTGTACAAAACTGAGAAACTTTGGAATGCTCTCTTAACTCCATATATTTCTTCCTCATTTCATGAAGTTCACTTACCAAGTTTTGAACCAACTCCTTGTATTCATCAGAAACTTCACTGATGTTGGTCTCAAGGGCCACTATGTGCATTTCTGTATCTGCATAAAATGCTTCGATAGCATTCTCATACTCCAATATTCTTAACCTGGCCAACTCAAGTTCAGTAATGACATCTTCTTGTCCTAAAGCATTTACTTTTGTGTCAGAACTTTTCTGGCTGGCCATTCCGGCTGGTGTACCTAGTATTGAGATGGGAATGTTTCTCTCTGTCTTGTCTGTTGCCTTCTGATCCGTAAGCCATTTTATTACCAGGAATGCAGCATTGGCACAATTTTCTGCTTCTTTGATCTGAATTTCCTTGAATATAAGTTTCCTCTCTAGCATCTCTACCATGTTGGTCTGCTCATCCAATCGCATGCAGAAGGAAATTTCCTCTTTGGTTTCATCATTATCCAGATGTTGGAGTTCACTTAAAGCAATTGCTGCTCCCTTCAAGGAACTTAACTTCTCTCCCATTTCTGTTACCATCTTTTGCGCATCTTCCAAACTCTTTTGTAGTAGTTCAATTGTTTCTTCCTTTTCCATGCAAACTTTGGCAGCCCTCTGGACATCTTCACTAATACAAACATTAGCTTGAGGAAATGAACAAGCAATACTTTCTATTTGGCTGGAGGCATTTTTGAGGGATCTAGAACCATCTAGGAGGAATCTTGTTAGTTCAAAGGTTGCCTTTTCCCACTCCACACTCAGTGACCTTATCTCATCCTCTTTAGCTGCAATGGTGTTTTTCAGTACCTTATTTTCCTGAATCATGCAGTGTAATCTCTCATCAAGTTCAAACTGAAGGGCAGCAACCTCTTCCTGTAAATGAAGAATTGTGTTTGCTGTCTCCATCTCAACCTGTTCACAGACTATTTCAGTCTGTTTCTGGTGAGACAACTGTAATAGCCGATCCTCCTGAAAGTGGCTATTGAGTAATCTGACCTCCTCCAGGTCCTTAACCATTTTGTCCAATTTAGCTTGCAAAGCCTTCCTCTCAACGTCTTCACTGATCTCCATAATACATTTGTTTTCCTTATGTAAATCACCTGATTTCAGATAACGACGTTCATGTTTCACCTCCGATTGGATTTCTATTTTGCCGTTGTTGCTTGATATGTACATGCCTCTGCAGCATTCCTCCTGCATGTGATGTAAAACAGTTATTAAATGAACCTGCAACAATCTAGCATCCATTTACTGTTTTTTTAGTATCATCACCAGCATTTTGGTCAACATGAATCACATTATTCTGCACAACCCCATCATCTACCTGGGAGTAAGATGCCGTTTCATCTCCAGAGTCACTCCCCATAGATAGGGTTTCAACCTGAAAAGTGATGGCCATTTGTAGATTTGATTAAAAAAGAACGAAAAGAACATTACGTGATGTCTATGTAAAGCTTGAATCTATTTAAAACTAGTTGGTTTCTGTCTGGTACAAATTTTTTCCCTCTTCCATGGATTTTTCTGTTTTCTTTTTAGTAAAATGAAGTATGCAAGAATGGAAGTGGTAACTTCTCCATGAAATAGCTTGGACAGTGCAACACACCGTAATTTCATGGCATACGTCAAAAACATGAATCAGCTTCACTTTAAATGCACAGAAAATGAACTGGGATATAGCAACGAGGAACAAAAATATGTACAATTGAAAAGAATTCCAGTTTTTAAATGATGTTCACCTCTGTAAATTAATTGGACATTAGGCAGGAAACAGCATGATATATTCACTTACCATCGAATACTTATCTGATTGCCTGAATTCCTCAGTATCCTTGGAGAAAGAATCTCTTACCTGCACGAATATAAAGATTGTTAATAAACTACAGACAAAGCTTACAAAATTGTTTAAGCAATGCTAGGTAGTTTATTAGTTACACTTACAGAACCGGAGGCAGCTTGACTGGAGTTCATATACTTTTGCAATTCTAGTTGTAGTTCATCTACTTCCCTGCAGACATAAAATCGTAAATAAGCAACATGGGAGTTGTCAACTCTAACCCAAACAATGCAAGAAATTTGCCTTCACATACTCAATATGATGATCAGGTTTAAATTGTATTAATAGCATAAAAAAGTAATTAGTCAAACACAATGGCCTTTGCCACAGCTCACTACAGCAATGGCGATGCAACACGGTAAATTATGGATAGAATGTCCACATATATGGCTATCAATAACTGACATCATCCATATTTTATCATGTGGAGGAATAACGGGTGAGATAGTCCTCTGGGCCCTAGGTTGTTTGGTATCCAGGGAAAAAGAGTGGGACTAAAGTGGAAATTCAAGGAGTGTACATAAACTAGTAAACTTAAAAGAAAATAAAGCAGCTAATAAATGCACTGTCATATGCTAGCCCCAGTATAACTAATACAAATTTGAGGGCAGTTTGTTGCAGTAACTAATAAAACATGTGTAAGTGTATATTGTTAAAGAAAAAAATACCTGATCAATTTAGAATTCATGTTCCTGCAATCTTCCAAATCCTTTATGGTATCACTATTCTGCACTCTTGAAAATACACACATTAAGATTTGGAGGTCCTTAGAAGGGGAGATGTATCATTTTTATAGGAAAAAAATTACATGTAACATGTAACATAACTAACCAAAAAGTGCTTTCCGACCTGATTTTCATTTTCTGTTAAGAATGGAAGTTTTCCTTGAAGTATATCCAGAAGCTGCACATGAAACATGCTTTAGATAGCCACCTTAGAGTGCATGAGACAGTTTAGGAAGAAGGAGGAGGAGACTTTTATGGACCTGATTGCGTAGTTCTGATACTTCAGCTAGCAATGTTTCTCTCTCTCCATGTTCATAAAACTTTTGGTACCTGGCATGAAGAATACAAAATGAGGCAATGGCATCCAGAAAGGGGGAAAAGAGCAATCATCTACAACATTGAACCATGTGGAGTTTACAATTTAAGTTGCTCGAGAAGTCTACAGTTCTCCACAGAATATCTGGTCAATTCTGGATTGCTTTCAAATCTTGCTTGCAGCAGCTGAATCTCTTCAAGTAAAGCCTTGTTCTCCTCCATGAGATACTTCTCAGCCGACAGCATTCCATCCGTCAACAATTCAAGTCGTTTAATTTTTTCATCACGAAACCTTAGCATCATTTTAGCATGTCCAGCATCCTCCTCACTTTGGCAAACCTACAGAAATGCCACAGCAAAAATAAACCGCTAAACATGGTGCTATTTATGCAATTAAGAATTATAAAATAATCAAGAACTTTATAGATAGGGGAAACTAAATAACTACTTGTTGTAACAATACGCACCAAGCGGTTCATGTCTTCAATTTCAGCCACCAACTTCTGGACTGCACTGTCTGCCATCTTTTCCCTCCTTAAAGCACCAACTAAGATGGTATCCATGCATTTCATCTGTTAAGTTTGTATTAGAACTTGTTACCATAATTGCATCATGCAATTTCTGAGGTGGAGGAAACGATTTTTTTGTGGAAAATCAAAATACCTTCTTGTTTCTGATACTTGGTAACTTAAGATTATCAGTTGGCATTTTATCTTCCAGAGAGTCATTGTATTCCTCAGGCAAATTATTGAGTCTAGGTTCTTCAATACTCGGCACGCCACTTGATGAAGACCATGAGATATTATGGTGCTTCATTAGGAAGGACAACTGGCCCTGTAAGGGTTCGAAAAATGCTTTAGTTCTACCATCTAGGAAATGTCAAAGGTAAAACTTTCACAAGCATGCAAATATATCCCATGCCTTTAGCTGTTGGATTTGTTGCTGAAGTGCAGTTATGTCACCCGAAGCATCTTCATTCACTTTAGCCTGGAATAAGATGGAAAATTAAGTAAACCACTAAGAAGAAAATGTGAGCACGTGTGTGTGTGTGCGTCAGTGTACCAGATAAGTACATTGTTCTGGATAAGTTTGGCACGCTGGGCAAACTTCAAAGTGCTGAGTGTCTCATTTGCAGAGCTACAAGGAAAGCAAAGGTCAGTTTAAGGAAATAAATGGAAAAGAAAGAAAAAAAAACATAAATTAATCTAGAAACTAGGAAAGAATCAACACAAACCAAATAGATGGGCTGACATTGGCAATTATAGTTGTTTTTGAGTTCCCACCCAGAGAATCCTGCATCCCAAAGTTGTAGGCCAAGTAAGTTCTGTATTAACATGCACTAAAAGCGCAAGTACGCACATTATTATGAAGTTTCATGAAATCTCTTGGGCTCCAGAGCTTTTGGTGTCTAACCTGAAGCAGAAACGTAAGTCTTGAATCTCTATAAGGAACATGTCTATGTTTCCCATGTGCTAAATCAACTAAAGACATTATCACCAACCTAAAACCACAGAGTAATACAGGTGAGTAATACAGGTCAGCCAACTGAAAAACCAAACTCAAATCTGACTGGCACTAAAGGCATATAAGTTTAATGCAACCAGGTGCAAATGGATCAGTTCTTATATGTATTTCTAGAAACAACACTAATCAACAATTGGCATTTGAAACAGGTTTCAAAATAATTACCCAAGAGTTGATAATGATTTGTTAATATTTGCTGCTTCTTTCAAACGATCTCCCTCTGCACCAGAGCTTTTCTGCCTAAATTAATAAGCAAGTTAGCGCATAGGCCTTGAACAAAAAATTAAAACCGAAAAAATGTGGGATATAAAGATGGTAGTTACCTTTCTGAACCAGCTAAATCTACTAAGTTCAACCTTGCAAACCTAAAATGGGTCATGGAATCTTTTTCCCAACGGCTTTCAATGATACAAGTGAAAACACTGTGGGACCGGCTGCTCTCACTGTTCATGTGTGTTGCCGCCATTTTTCTGTTTGAAGCACCCTAAGAAAATAAATATATAGAAATCATATTCACGCCCTAATATGTAATTAAATGTAGGTAAGATAAATTTTATCATAAAGTACCACCTGTAACAGAAGCTTGACAATATCATTAACATCCCTCACATTATATTCTGTAAGGTTTTCAACATATACCCCTTTCTTCAGGTCCTCCCTGAGCTACAATAGGGAAGTAAGATTTACTTAATGCTCAAAAGAACAATGTTTAAGTGGAGCATCCAGCATGAACATTTAAAAAGGTATCAATTACTTGTAGATTAGTTGATGAAGGCTCCAAGAGATCTGTTATCTGCTCATTGTAAATCTCGAGAAAGGAACATTTGCAGCTGTACTTCAACTGTTCCTCCGTCCTGCTCTCCTCTTCCTGCACATATGAATTATAGTAAGACATCCAATTAAAAGAAAAGAACAGCCCAGAAGACTATGTTGATTCAATTCAGAGGCGTAGTCGTGAAAGATATCAATAATGTGAACAGCGCACCACTCTGATCCTCTTAAACAAATATTCGAAAATGCGTGGAGTAATCCCACAATCTTCATTGAGCTGCCCTTCAACCTCATATATTTCACCCATCATTGTGTACGTTTTGCCACTGCCCGTCTGCAAATAAACAACTTAGACTGTAACTTGCTAACCAAAAAACATGAAAACCACACCACACACCAAACTATTTAACTTCTCGGAAAAAGTACCTGACCGTAAGCAAACATGCAGCTATTATAACCAGACAAGCAATTCTCTACCATGGGCAACCCAGCAACTTTGAACAGCTTTTCCTGCAGCAAACTCAAGCAAGACACCAAAATGGGCTTCCACTCAATTGAGCTTAATATGGTTTCATACAACCCAATAAAATAAAAATTAGGTCTATCTCTCCATTTTTCTACGTAATCTAATAATACTTTATAATCATGTTCTTTTTTTCATAACCATATATTAAAACCAAACCTGTGATATTGTCTCGCACGCAATATGATCAAATGTGAATCTGGTTTCAGGATGACCATGCCACACCAAAGTCTTGGCGCTTTCCTGCTTCAAACACCCACCGTGCCCTTGCGAAGCCCTCTCTATATTACTCAATGGACGAATTCGAATCAGCACCTGAACTCAAAACCAATCAAACCAATCAAATCCACAAAAATCAATTCTATTCAACATTTACCAAAGCAGAATTAGTCCCCGAACCTGCACATTGTGATCAGTCCAGAACGATGAATCTTCGGCAAGCTCGAAATGTGGAACCTGAGTTAAAACCTCGGAATTCACCACCGAAATCTCCCGGGAGATTCTAGAACAACTCCCTGCTCTGCCTCCATTATACTGTGGAGCTTTGCTTCCTGTACAAAATGTTCCACCAATCGAAGCTCTCGAGCCGTTCCTCGCCGGAGTGCTTTGCGCTGAGTTTGGCTCCGAGTGCGCCTTCCCTCCGCGACCTGAAACCCTAGGAGTTCCATAGCTGAGACCGCCATTTCCAGCTCTGTCCGGGGCTTCAAGTTTTCTATCCGATAAAGAATACCGACCAGATCGAATTGCTTCAAACTTCGGTTGTGAATCGAAATCGAGTTCGTGAAGCTCCTTTTGCAGCTGAGCTGGATCTGCTATGCTGTTTAGAGGTGTTCTAGGAGGAGGAAAATGGATTTGGTTCGACGAGGCTTCGAACTCGTTCTCGTTCGGTTCAGATTGTGAGTTCTTCGAAACGTTTCGAGCCGGGAATCGAACAGTTGAGCTCTCTTTCGACATGGTGAGCTCGGAGGTTGAGTAAAACAAATAGACTGTTGCTTTTGTTCCCGAATTAGAAACAGAGTTTTGAATCCATAATCCAATCCATGCGAGGAAGAAGAAGAAGAAAACGATGACGTTTTGGGTGAAATTGTGGTTTTCTTTGGCTGTGGGGAATGAGAGGGGTGCGTTGAGATTTGAGTGGAAAGTGTCAGACTCTTGGGAAGTTTGAATGGTAGAGCTCAGTGATAACAGGCCCGCCCGTTTTTTCAACTTGAATTGTTAGCGGGACGCTCCTGCACTCTTTGTATTTTTAAATTGACCCCACATGTACATTGAAATTGTATACAACGCCTTCCGGAGTGATGTCGTTTTGGGTCATATCATAACCCAACTCGCTTAATTTATAATAAACTTCTCCATGTTTTGTGTTAAACTCGAGGACATATCTTATGGCTTAGTAACTAAACTGATCATTTTATCCCTAACTCAAAGGTTCAATTCGCTAGGTCCAAATGATAATAAAGGCAAGGAAAATTATCAGTAACTCTATAAAGATTTATACAACATCAAAAGAAGAAATAAAAAATAAAAAGTGAATGAGACAATGATAATTTTAACTATGTTATAATATAAGAAAAATAGAGTTAGTTGTCTCTAATGCAACTCAAGTTTGTAACATATTCAGTTTGTTCGAGCTTTATTCTAAGGAAATAAGCCAAACTCGTTAAGCTTTTTAAACATATAAGTCAAGTTTAAGTTTCATAACATTTGTAAGAAGTTCAAATTATATCACGAGATCGATGTCTTATAAAGTTAAAGTATTTACAAGCCAACGGGGTCTAATCCAATGGAAAATAGTTTTATTTTGCATATTAGAGGTCTCATATTCAAATTCCCATGGCATTTTTATTTTATTTTTTGGGTCGAAATCCCCATGACATTTTAGTTGTGTGTGTATGTCAGAGAAATCCCCCTCCCATGTAGTTTAGACTATCGCTTGTAAAAATAAAAATAAAAAAAATATACAAATTAAGCTATACCCTAAGTAAGCATAGCCCAAGCTTGCCGAACTCAAGTTCAATAAATATCTAATTAAACCCGAATTTGAATACCCTAATTAGTTTATGCCAATATTGAAATAATGCGCATTGAAAAAGAATCTTGAGGATTGTTTTTAACATAAAAAGTGTAAGTATGATGCCAATGCAATGATGCATCTGTTGCCGAAATGGTGATTAAAGGAAAGGAGTTTCAAGGGGTGGGAATTTGAATTCAAACATCGATAACGTGCATGGAAATTGATGATTAAAAGAGAAAAGTGGATTAGTGGAGCGGGTTGAAGTGGGACATTTACAATCATAATAGAATGCTCACGATGGGGTTTGTAATTAGGATAGCAGTTTTATAATTACGTGCTGATTGTTGTCTCTAGGATGATTAAGACTCATGAAATGTGAGGAAAACTTCATTGGAAAATGTCCAATTATACACTGGACTTGCTGAAGGCAATGCGTTTGGAATTTTTATTTATTTATTTACTTTTTTGGCAAAGAGGAGGGATAAAAGCCCCGTAGAAACAAAGAACAATAATAAACCATCAACAAATTCAGTAAAGCACACTATATAAGTTGTTATTGATGTCAAAATGGCTAAAGAAATTTCATGTCAAGATTTTAATTATCCCATGAAGCACAATTTGAGAGTCATTAATTATTAGGGTTAATTGTCGATTTATCCCCTAAACTTGCACGGTACTTTCAATTTGCACCCTCAACTTTTTTGTTGGAAAATTAAGTACACGAACTGATTTTTGCGAGAGAGAGAAAGAGAGAGTGAGATTTTCTGTGTTGTATGATTATGCGAGCGTGCACGCGGGGGGTGTGGGGGGTGTGGGTGGTGGTGGTGTGGAAAAAAAAAGGATGGGGGAGGGATCTGTGGGGTGGGGGATTGATCTAGAGGATTGGTCAGAGGGTGGTGATCACATTGGTGGCAGTGGGGGTATGTATGGTGGGGGATTGGTCTAGGAGTGGAGGGTGGTGGTCACGGGGAAATGGGAGGAGAAGAAAAACCTGGAGGAGAGGGGGGTGGGTTCGGTTCGGGGGGTGAAAAATACAGAAGGGGGAGGGGGGGAGGGCAGGGATAGACCTAGGATTTAAAAATAAGGTGGGCTAAATTTATCTTATATACAAACCTAGAAAACTTGACGGTATGAGTGAATTTCATTGAAGTATGAATTTTAAGATCAATTAGCAATTACATGATAAACTTCTCCATGAAAAGAAAAGAATTAAAAGCATTTATTATCCATTACAAAAGAAGAAGAAATAAAAATGAAAAGAAGTAGCCAAAATTTATAAGGAAAAAAAAATGAATTGACGTTTTATGTACACCAGAAAAGGTAAAAATTTTTTTTAAAAAAAAAGAAAAAAGTAAAGTATGTTCTCTAGGAACGTGTGTTTTCTTAAAAAGGCTGAGTAATAAATATTAATATAGGGTTAGTTTTTATTTTACTTACTATCACACTTGTGGGATTAGTTCACTAAAGAAAAAAGAAAAAAATATTTTCTTTGGGTGGGATCACTGGGATGGAATGTGTGGAGGTATGCTTTGGTGGGCAAAGTATTAATATTGGACCATAAAATATCACGTCATCCGGGCTATATCCTATGTTAGTATGAACGTAGGATTGTCCCTTGGGAAAGGTGTGGGAGGTGGGGGATTGGTCTAGGAGTAGAGGGTGGTGGTCATGGGAGAATGGGAGGAGAAGAAAATCGTAGGGGAAGTTATGGGTTTGTTGGGTCTCTTAGGATTTTTTTTCGGTTCTCTTTTTCTTAAAATTTTTTTTTTTAAAAATGATTTGATGAACTATTGGATGACATGTTGTTGATTTAGATTGTAGGGGGTGAATTGACAATAAAAATTAGTTTGAGTACTTAAATTTTTTCTTTTCTTGTTCTTATTATTTTTGGTTAGGGAGATTTTATTGGCACCCCCATTATTGCTCTTTACACCCCATACTAATTTTAAACATGAATAACCTATTTTACCATTGTACACAATTAGGGCCCGTTCGGTAATGTTTTTAGAGCCTGTTTTCTGTTTTTGTTTCCTGTTTTTCACAAAAAACACGTTCGGTGCATCGTTTTCGTTTTCCCTCACAAAACGTTTTCTGAAAACAAATCTGACTTTGTGAACAAAAGTTGAAAATGAAAAAAAGTTGTTTTCAGTGATTTCATTTTCAGTGTTTTCCGAAGACACAAGAATGCATCCCATCAACAACTCTAGCTCTCTCTTTTGACAACCGATAAACCCACCAACAGGAACAACACCCATCTTCTCTGACCCAAAATAAACAGATCTGCAAATTAAGAAAAAAAAATACAGAGGAAGAAGAAGAAAAAAAAACAGAGACAAGAAGAAGAACCACCACATACCCAACTCAACCACCATCATCACCCAATCAAACCATCACAACCATTAATTAGTGGATCAAGAGAGAGAGAGAGAGAGAGAGAGAGAGAGATGGGTGGGTGTATGGGATTCATGCCATGGAAGGAAGGAGGAGTGGGTGTAGCCTGGGAAGGAAAGGAAGAAGAAAAGAGAAAGAAAATGAGAAAAAAGAAACGGCCTGGGGAAGGAAAGGAAGAAGAAAAGGGGAAGAAAGTAGGAAAGAGGAAGAAAAAGAGAAAAAAGAAGCAGCCATGTGAAGGAAAAGAAGAAGAAAGAGGAGGAAAGAGAGAAAAGGAGAAAAAGAAGAAAAAGGAAAAAAAGAAAAAAAGGAGATAAGATAGTTTTTTAGCTTAAATTTTTTCATTGTTTACAATAATTTTAGCCTCTAAAAATATCAGAATTAAAAAAAATTAGAACTGAAATTAGCAAAAATACACCTGAAAAACAATTGTTCTACCAGACACGTTTTCATTGTTTTTGTTTTCTAAAGATGTTTTCTAATTAATCTACCAGACGCATTTTCATTTCCTGAAAATGCAAATTTGTTTTCTTGTTTTCATTCTCTGAAAATATTCTCAGAAAACATTCTCCGAAAACGTTACCAGACGGGCCCTTACTGTTAAGGACAAAAAAAATTAAAATTGCTCACTACACCCCACATATGTTCATGCAACCCTAGTTTGACTTTTTTCTCAAACTATAATGTTCCTAAATCCTAAACCCTAGATTTATACGTTTATATTGGTGAAAAAATATCTTGTATTTATTCATGAAGGGTGAGATTGAAGTTAGAGAGGCTTCAAATGAGGTACGAGTTTATTTTTTTGCGTTTTGCAAGTTGACTATTTCATAATAGTTGCTGGTTGCGTTCAGCACATCAGTACCGAACGCGACAGGTAAATTGGGTGGGATGCCACCGAAACGTTGCACCTTTTCGGTTGGGTTTGATCGGTCATGAACTTAATATTCAGTGGAGATCCACCGTAACATGGAACGTAGTTTAGTGGTTCACTACCGAACTTTTACCTGCGTTTCAGTGGCATCCAACCGAAACTTATTTATTTTTTCAGTAACTTATTGCCAACCACAAATTTAATGCAAGCTATTTTGATCTTACTCCCATTGAAGGAACAAAAACAAAGTGACGCCCCTACTGAAGGCAACAACGTGGGAACAGAATGTGTAATGGACTATAGTGATCAATTCACAACTTATTCGGTAATTATTTGTTTGAAATCCTTTTGTCTGCAAGAAGTTATTTGGGACCCTCAAACAATGGAAGCAATTTAATGAGGATTGGAATACTTTGGTTGGTTCAGAAACGGAGGAGGAATATTGGCATTGTTTGCGACATATTGAGTCTAAGTTCAGTGAATTTCAAAAAGCTCTTAAATACACACATGACAATTGGTTAAATCCATTTAAGGATAGGTTTGTGGTTACTCTTTTTAATATCAGGACTCGTCTTAAGTCACCTTGGTCCCGCCAAAAAAGAAAACATGCTATGAGTTCTAATACAAACTTCATAATTAATCAAAACAACAAAAGTTCCATGAGTTCTAATACAAACATGCAATAACTAATCAAAACAACAAAAGTTCCATGAGTTATAATAAACGTATGCTAGCAAGTCAGTTAACCGTGACGACGTTGATATGTCATGGTATACCGTATGTTTGTACCCTCTAAAATCTGTTGTAAGGTATCAACTGCTTGATAAACTTGAGAAGGTCGTGTACGCAATACAACTGTTTCCCCTAATGCCACAAGCGGCCTAGTAAAGGACAACATATGCTCGTCACGCTCCTGTAACAAATTTGAATTCAATGCCTTAGTAAAAAGTACAAAATTGATAAAATGGAAGTCATACAAAATTAAAAAATTTACATGATAATATCTGCTTTGCATTAAGGCAAATGGGTCAAATGCAGCTTCATAATTAGGATTCTGGACAAATGGATATCCCACGTTGAGGTACCACTCCATGTACCAGGCACAGTATCCTCAAAGTGATCTTGGGGATCCGCTCTCTCTCTCCTCGTTGAGGCCATGGGACGTTGTCTATTCGGTCGAGATGATGAAGTCTCAATAGTACCTCTGCGAGTCCTGTTCATATCTAAAAACGAACAATATTAAGTACACACTCGGTAATGTATTCGGTAAATGATCACTGAAAAACAAAAACAAATTCGGTGGACTATCACTGAAAAAAGAACACATATTCGGTGGAGTACCACTGAAAAACCGAAATATATTCGGTGGGAATCTCTTGAAAATTACAAACAAATTCGATGGAATACCACCAAAACAAGGTAACGATTTCGGTGGTAACCCACCAAAAGAAAAATGTACATATCAGGTTCAAATTCGGTAGACTACCACTGAAGCAATGTAACCATTTCGGTGGTAATCCACCAAAACTAAAATCCAGTTTTGTAAAACCAGGTTCGAACCATACACCCACCACGTTGAAATAAAAAATTAAAATCAGACTTTGTCTTTTCAAAAGTGAAATCAAACGTAGGCTTAATCAACACTTAGAAACGTAAATATAGAAATCAAAATTGAAATCAAACCTTGGCTCTTCAAAGGATTTGTGAAAATTTGACAAATTCGTGATGGATGCTTGAGATGGCTAAGGAGATGGTGGTTTGCGACGGGGTGAGGCGTTTGGGGTTGGCTGTGGGGTGTGATGGCTCTGTTTCAGATATGGGTTCGGGTTTGCAAAGATGGGTTGTGCGATGCGGTTTGGTGGTTTGCAGAGATGAGTTGTGAGATGGCTATGTTTCAAAGGGGATGAGGTGTGCAGTGGAGCTTGTTGTAAATTTGATGGGGTGTGTCTGCAAGAGGAGAGAATTTTCAATGGGGTGGGGCTTGATATCAGATGGGGTGGGTTTGATTTCAGATGGGGTGTGTTTGAAAGAGAAGGGGGTTTTCGATGAGTGGTGTATGATATGGGATGAGGTTTACCCAGTAAGTTAGGGAATGAGGTTCATTAGGGCAATTTAGGAAAAAAAAAAGGGTATAATGAGTAATTTGAAATTTTATTAAAATTTAGTGGGGTGTAAAGAGCAATTAATGGGGTTCATATAGAATTTCCCTTTTGGTTATTCCTCAGGAACAAACTTGGAAGTAGTTTCAAAAATTTCCCTTGAAGGTTGGTGCACCAGATTAATGTGTGCCTTCAGAAACTCCTTCAAGAAGAGCATCTTTTGAAATTATAGATTTAGTTCGTGGGCCTGTGAAACCGAGCATCATGTTCTTGTTGGGCCCCCTCACCTAGTGGACTAAACGGTTTGCAATATAGATAGCAAGAATTCTATAGTGAGGGCCTTATTTAAGGTCCTTAAATGAGGCCCTATTTTTTAGTCGTTGAATCAAATTAGTAAGTTGTTATATCAATTTGGTTAATTTCATGGGAGATTTACTATTATACCCAATATAGGGGCTCAAATGATAAAAAACCCTATATGAAATGGACTTTAGAAACACATCCAAAGCTCATTTACAACATAACAAAGAGACTTTTAACTCTATGTAAATTACAAAATTGTCATCGATTTCTTAAAATAAGCCCAACCCCAAAATCTTATTAAAAAAAAAAATCACAAACACTCAATAGGGCATCAAAGTAATTTAATAATAAAAATTAAATTCAATAAGTCCAAATGTCATTTTTTTGGGGTTTTTTTATATAGAAATTACAGAGTATAGGGTTTATCTATATCATTAGTGTTAAAAATGGGCATATGACTAAATATGTGTAATTTAATCCAACGATTAAGAGATAGGACCTCATTTTAGTGTCTTAGATAAGGCCTTCACTATAAAATGAGGTCCTATCTCTTGTATTTGGTTCGTTAAATGTGAAAAAAAAAATTATAAAAATTAGAGCTGGTTAGAAAAATGAGACGAGTTTGCTTGCACAGAACCAAAATTTAGAGATTTGATGGAGATTGTGCAATATTGTACACTGCAAAAGTGGCTTTTGCTTCCAGCCGATCGTGTCAATAAAACGCAATCAGTGCTTTACTTACACTGTCAACAACAAACTACAAAAGGGTCATGATCAGCATCTTGCGAATGAAAAGACAAAAATGCTCCTAGAAGTAGAATAATCTCAAATAAAAGAAAGATTAAAATCATGCAAACAGATTAACAATGCCCCCATAATCACAAAGAATGCTTGAAAGAGTATCCAGGGAGCACAATCTCGTCCTTCTGCCGTATCACTGCCTGCAGCTGAAAATTAAAAAAAAACATGAACCCAATTTGAAGTTATGTACCAAAAGAAACAAGTATAATTGAAGCAATTAATGAAACAAAAATGACCTGAGATAGTTATAATCATAGTGGTATCAGGTTCGAATCTCCATATCACTTTAGTAGTGTGTGTGAGAAAACCTCCTCTCTAGTATCGCTTATATAAAATAAAATAAATAAAAAAGTTTGATTTTCTTACCACATTCTCTAGTAGAATTGTTGAAAGTAGAGCAGAGGCAGAGAGACACTTGAGTCTCAGTATCAAACCCACAAGTCCCACCGGACTCAGCACATCTCTCACACCCAGTATCCGGAACCGCAAAGCTCAACTTAATCCCATAAACCCAATCCAACGGTCCCAAACCTCTCAACCGATCCGTATTAGTCACGCTAGTATAATGCGTACAGTCCAAAATATTCATGCTCATGAACTTCACAGTATCATACCCCGTAAAACAGCACGGCGGAACAAAATCAGTACTACCAGTACTATTAGTCCCGTTGGTTAATCCCAAGCCCGACCGAAAAAGCCGAAACGCGTTGCATGAGTTGTAAAGCTCGTCGCAGGAGTGGCCGGAGAAGTTGAAGCAGAGGGACTTGTAGTGGTTGAGGACAGGGGAGTCGACGGAGCAGTTGAGGAGGGCGAAGACGGTGTCCGAGGTCGGTGGGATTATGGCGGATTGGATAGGGGTCAAGAGGAAGTCGTGGTGGGGTTGGAGGATGGAGCAGGTTGACATGGCGGGGTCGTAAACGACGAGGTTTTTCTTGTCGTAGTCGATAGACTGGACTTTGTAGTTGCCGGATGGGGTGGTGAAGAAGAGGTCGGTGGAGCAGTTGAGCATGCCACGGAACTGCGGCGCGCCGCAGCCGTCGTCGAGGCCGAAGGGATAGTTTACGGGGATGGGGCCGCAGGTGGTGCGGCACGGGGAGAGGGTTAGGGCGGGGAGGAGGAGGTTGAGGAGGGTGATGACACTGATGAGTGGTTTTGACTGAGAGTGGCTCCACATTTTGTGTGTGAATATTTGAAAATAAGTTACTGTGGCAATTGGCATTGGATGTTTTGTATGAGTGAAAGAAATGAAGAGCTAGTGTGTACACAGATTGAAAAAGGTAGCCGGGATTTGCTCCATAAATTAGGACAGCTTTGGATGCTTTAGACAGCTGTTATGGGATCCACAAGTTGAAAAAGAGTGAAAGAAACCAAGTAGCAGCAGTGAATTATGTATCTGCGTTGGGATTCTCAATTAGGGTTTGTTCTTAGATCGATGGTGAGTTTTCATTGATTTGCATAATGTGACTTGTAAATGTTATTGAGGAGGCAAAGCACAGGTCCAGCAGCATATAAAAAAGCTTGTAGATTCTGGTCAATAAAAGAAAATGAAATAAAATGGAGAAAGAGTGCGGTGAAGGTGGATCGAACACCTGACCTTCAGATCTTCAGTCTGACGCTCTCCCAACTGAGCTATCCCCGCAATTGATAACTAAAATTACAAAAAGACTAAAATATACCAAGTTTAGGTCTAAAGTAAAAATAAAAAAAGAGTAGCATATACTGATGAATGCAAGATGAAAATATCAGCCCATATATCGGGATAAACCTATTTCTTCCGCCATATATTTCCAATATTCTCTATATTTTTTTAAGGAAATATTTTTGCTCAACACTTGACATGTGTACATGGGTATAACCATAACTAACTCTTTACTTTGCATTTGTGAAATCATGGTTATGCTCATAGACATATGTTAAGTGTTAAGTAGGACGATGAAAGTACACCTTGAGTTAAAGTGGTGAGCAAAAATGCACTAATTTCTTGATACATTACCCATCAATTTTTCTTCAATTTTCGAAGTAATTGAAGCATCGCAAGGCAATACAAAAAAAAAAAAAAAAAAAAAAAAAAAAAAACCCACCCACCCCCCCCCCCCAAAATAAAAAAATGCAAAAGAAATGCAAAAAAAAAAGAGATCTTCAAAAAAACCCAAATAAATGGCACTTAACTTTAGATCCATGAACCAAATAATAATCTAGTTGTCATGCAAATTAAAGGTTGCAATGACTTGGTATGGCTAGATGGTTGCTCCTCATTGTTGGAACCTTATAGTAACTCTTCGTTTATGTAAAATGCACACTCACTACAAAAAAAACCCTTTTCTTCGAACAAAGTTTTGGCAACCAACGTAACTTTGGTCGCCCCATAGTGTTATTAGCGAGGACATTTTGTAATTTTGTCAGCAAAATTTTTGTGAGATTTATGCATAGGTTAAAACTTCAACCAACTAATTGGCGACAAAAGCTTTTCGAAGAGTGACCAAAATATTTCGACATTGTTCAATGAATTCGCGACCAAATGGAATTTTGGTCGCCCTGTTTTCAATTTTGGTAAGGGCACGTGTCCCTTTTTTAATTATGTCTCGCACAAACCCCAAGCAGCCCCTGCAAATCCGAGATGACAGCTCCAAAATAATGATGGTGACAAATCTAACAATTTCTTATAAATTACGAGTGACAATTGTCATGGAAAATCGTGACGACTTTGTTAAATGACTTTGCACTTATCTAAATTGTAATTGCATAGTTTATCCTTTCTAATATCATACCAACATAAAAATCCATTCTACTATAGAATATATTTTCATGCAAATTTTACTTCAAAATTCCATGTTTTTAGGCCAAATTCTTTTGAGATTTCCAACTATGGTAAGGTTGAGATAGTATTTAGGATTTCTTATACCTAGGACTTGGTGTCTAGGGTTAACTTTTCATATTTTATTCAATAAACCTTTGAGATTTCTCTCATCTTTCATGGTGGACTCTTTGATTTCTTTTATCCTTGCGCCACGTTAATATGTGTTCTTTGTCGATCCTGAAAGTATATCAATAGATTCACAAAATATACGTAAATTTTTGACTCATATACTATATGGACTGTTGATATTTTCATCCTTGAACGAATGCACTTTCAGGTCTAAAGTGAAAATAAATAAAAAAGAGCACTTAAAATGCGGTGAAGGTGGATCGAACACCTGACCTTCAGATCTTCAGTCTGACGCTCTCCCAACTGAGCTATCCCCGCTTTTGTTAAATGTAACAGGAAAATATTTCTTATTTCAAGGTGTAAAATTTCTCAGTTGTATTTTATAAAGGCATCGAAAATCCTTCGAACTTGACCCAATTGATGCACGTTTACGCCTAAGCCCAATAGTACTCACACCCAATACCAGAAATTTCAACCACCATAGAACCCCGAAAAAAAAAGAAAAAAAAAGGCCCAAATAAAACTCAAGTTCTCAACACACAGATGGTTGGTCCACACATAATATATAGGGTTTTTTTTATCACAAATGATCCTTCAGGTTTACAAAATTATCACGAATCGCCTTTCAGATTTTTTTGTAACACTAATAGTCCTTAGGTTATCATCTACACATCAAAATGGTTCTTCCAGTTAATTTCTGTCAAAACTAGCGTTAAAACGAGCAGTGCCCATTCGACCAAACCCAACCCTCAAAACTCTTTCCCTCCATTTCCTCCTGGGTCCTTCCATTTTGGCGCCTCTGTAGTATATAACCAATATTGAAAAGTAAATTCTAAAGAAATTGAAACAATCTAAGCTCAAGAGAAAGACCAACAATGGAGAACTCCAGAGAAAGACTAAACTCATGCTCATGGATCAATATGAAATATAGAAGAAGTCCTGCAAATTCATTATCAATGGCACATCAAATACAGAGTCCTCAATAGTTTTTTGAGTACTGATGTGGTTCAATAGTTTTCAACATCCAGTACGGAACAGAGGATGACTAAGACTTCATTTATAGATGCAAATCTCAATGTGTCTGGCAATTTATTCACACCTAATTATGGTTACCCTTCAGTACCAAGCTAAGCTTTTGCAGTGTCTTAATCTTGTGGCTAATTGCTTGTAGTTGTCCTCATTCATTATGATTACCTAGGGGAAGGAAAGCGTGTAAAAAGAAGACACAGTAGAGTAAGCTTAAGACATCAATATACAGTTTGTTCATAGCTAGCTCAACTCTGTTTCTTTCTTTTTTTGCATTTTCTTTTGTCCCATTCTGCTCTCCTATATAAAGGCACACAACGCAACAATTAGAGCAAGCTCTTTGATTCTTTGGGGTGCCTCAAATCCTCACACACTCCTTAGTTAAAAGAGCTTCACCCCCAGAATGGCAGCCCCTGATGCTTTCCTCTTGGCCTCTGTTTTTGGCATTCTAGGTACCTTGCTACTTAGTTCTTCTACCTCCTCTAACCAATCCCCCACACCCCCCTGTATTTATAATTGGGTTCCTTTTTCTTCAATTTTCTCTTGGTTTTCAATTCTAAATTCTCTCTCTCTCTCTCCCTCTATTTTCATTTTCACAGGTAACATCGTGGCCTTCATGGTGTACCTAGCGCCACTGTAATCTCTCTCTCTCTCTCTCTCTCTCTCTCTCTCTCTCATGCACATATGGGATTTCATGCATCGTCTGTAATTGTTGTATAACTTTTTGCTTGAGCTTGGATTGTTTCAATTTCTTTAGAATTTTACTTTTCAAGATTGGTTACATAACACAGAGGCACCAAAATGGAAGGACCCAGGAGGAAATGGAGGGAAAGAGTTTAGAGGGTTGGGTTTGGTCGAATGGGTAGTGATTTTTTTAACGTCAGTTTTGGCGGAAATTAACTTGAAATGGATAGATAATAACCTGAAGGACTATTAGTGTCACAAAAAACCTGTAAACCTGAAGGAACATTTGTGATAAAAAGCCTATATATATATATATATCACATAGATTTGGCACACATAGGCACTACATATTTAGACGCTAGGTACTGCTAGTCACAAAACACAAAGACATACATATATTACTTGTTGAGACTTTTTAGATTAGGGTTCATATATAATTAAAATCAAACAGTAGTAAAACGCAGGTACTCCTTCTTGGATGGCAGGTCCATGGTCTTGTAGCCCTGAGGGAACATTTTTTTAGCCTCCTCCTGAGACACAGAAGGAGATATGACCACCGGCTCGCCCGGCTTCCAGTTCGCCGGGGTTGCGATCTTCTTCTTGCTCGCCATCTGCATTGACTCCAGCCCCCTCAGCACCTCGTCCATGTTCCGCCCTGTGGTCGCGGGGTACAGAAAGCTCAACTTCACCTATAATAAACAACAAATTTCTTAGGCAACTAATCTTTGCACCAAAATTAATCAACTGGGTCACACCCTACCTTCTTGTCAGGGCCCACAATATGAAGGGCACGAGACGGAACCGGGTTTCCTGATGAGTCCTTCATGTCAGGGTCCACCATGTTAAGTTGCTTGATGATCTCTCGGGTCGGATCTGCCAGAATCGGAAACTCCACTTTCCGCCCGCACTGCATGCAGCGCATGAAAAACCAGAAGAAATGTCAAAACCCTAACAATGTAACATTTATCAATCGGTCAAGTAAAATCGAACAATCAATTGGAAACTCACGGTGCTGAAGGCTTCGATGTCCTTGATATACTCAAGGTGTGACTGGACGTCATCGCAGGACAAACCCACAAGCTTCACCCCTCTCTCTTGAAATTGCATAGCGTATTCGGCCATCTTCCCGAGCTCAGTCGTGCACACCGGGGTAAAATCGCCTACACGCATGTTACATGCAAGCAAATTAATTAAAACATAATTAAACTAAAATAAATCATTAATTATGGTATTAGCGCTAATTATACGTACCCGGGTGAGAGAAAACGATGGCCCAGCTATCGCCGATGTAGTCGTGAAGCTTGATCTTTCCATGGGTGCTCTCAGCTTCAACGTTTGGGAGTGTGTCTCCGATGGTTAGGCCAGGCATTTTCGCAGCACTTCGTTTGTAATGGATATGTTTTTTTCTCTGTGGGGGTGAGGTAAGCATATAGACAAAGCTTATAAAGAGTGCGTGGGCCTGTTGCATGCAGAGAACGTGGCTAGGGAGTTGCGGCAGTTGGCTTGGCTCCATATCATTGGTCTTGGGCTTCTGCCACGTGTCTTCTGCATGAAGTGAACGTGGCCATTTGTTTTCTGGGTTTCGAAACACATAGCCATCCTTTTCCCCGTGCTCTATCAATTGCCTTTATTATTTTAATTTTTTCGATTTTATTCTTGTAGTTTTAAATTTGAGTAATTTAAAGGTATTATGCTTAAATTGTAATGAAATCGGAAGAAATTTGACTAAATTTGTAATGTGTTAAATTGCTCGGATTTAAAATTAGTGGTATAAAATTAAAACTATGGCGACTAACGAACTATAGTAGCTAAAGGTGACTTATCCCTTTTTTTTATTAGTTTATTTCTTACTTCTTAATATAAATATTGTAATATTCAGAGACTTTACCAATGGGGATGTAGCTCACATGGTAGAGCGCTCGCTTTGCATGCGAGAGGTACGGGGTTCGATACCCCGCATCTCCATATGTTTTTAACATTTTAATTTGAAATTATGGACCGAAATAAATTGTTCATTAATTTTTAGTTCACGCCTTTCATTTTTCGGTAATTAATTTACATTTTCGTGAATATAATGATGTTTATTTCCTTTCCCGCGCAATGACTTTCGCTGTCACTCCCTCGCTCTTTTTTCGCAGCTGAGCTCGTTGAAATTAGGGTTTCTGCCACAAAGAAACTAGCTATGGAGGTCGCAGCTCAAATCGCTCAGCTGCTGAACGAGACTCTCAGCCACGATTGCAGCGCCGTCCGCACAGCGACCGAAGCTCTCGATCGCCTCTCTCAGCTCCCCCAATTCCCTTACTATCTCCTCTCCATCTCCACCGGTAATTAAGCTTACAAATCATGATTCTAAGCTGATTTTGTGTAGTTTATGGTTTCTGATGCTCCGTATAGTTTCTTTGATGTTTTTCTATGTAAAATGTTATCGAACTACTTTGAAAAATTCATGTCAATTTGTGTGCTACCTCAACACCAGGAGGTCAAGATCAAGGTCAGAAAGTTGCTGCGGCTGCATACCTGAAAAACTTCACTAGGCGAAATGTCGACTGTGATAATCCGAATTCAAAATCAAACGTCAGCAAGGAGTTCAAGGACCAGCTCTTGCGAGCTTTGCTGGAGTCCGAACAATCAGTTGTCAAAATTTTGGTTGAAGTGGTATGCATTTTTCTAAGTGCAACAGCTTAATTTTTAGTACCGAGCGTGTGATATAAGCTTTGCTTTAATTTATTGGCTCGCAGTTCTGGATCATTGTTGTTGCTGAGTTTGTTAAGCAGAATTCGTGGCCCGAATTAGTACCTGATCTGCGGTCGGCCGTTCAAAATAGTAACCTAATTAACAATGGTGCAAACTCCCAATGGAACACCATTAATGCCCTTACGATTCTTCAGACACTCCTTAGACCTTTTCAGGTACTTGGTACCTTCCCATGCATAATTCAACATAGTTAATATCTTTTTGCTTGATGTGAAAACGTGTTGCTGATATCTCTATGCTAACTTCGTACCCTGGTATCATATAGTTACATTTATCTGGTTGTCTACAGATTTTATTTCTATTTCTCCTATTTTTCGGTTTCACTGGCTTACATTTGCTTGTGTTGGGGTGATAATATATGTTATATCCCTAAGGGAAACTAACTTGGTTAAGTAGTTTATACCCGAACTTTTTCTGGCAGTATTTTTTGAACCCTAAAGTTGCCAAGGAGCCAATACCGCCACAGCTAGAGCTAATTGCAAAGGACATTCTTGTGCCCTTGTTAACTGTATTCCATCAATTTGTTGAAAAGGTTGTTGTCTTTACGCTTCCTTACCCTCATTTCCTTAACCCCCTTTGTAGTATTTTATGAGCTTACAATAATGGATTCTATATTGTATCAAATAGGGTTTGGGTACTCATGGCACAACAAATGCGGAAACAGAGAATGTCCTTCTGGTTGTCTGCAAATGCATATATTTTACTGTAAGTAAAAAATCTTCTTTATGATAAAGGGGCATTCATAAAAATTTATCTTGCTCAGTACTTTCATTCCCCCTCCACTTTTTTATTGTTTTTTGAAGCATTGCTATTTTCATAGGTGAGGTCGCATATGCCATCTGCTTTAGTGCCTCTACTACCTTCATTTTGTCATGATCTAATTGCCATTCTTGGATCTTTGAGTTTTGATTGCTTGGTTACTCCACAAAATGGGTACCTGATGAGGTTGAAGACCGGGAAAAGAAGTTTGCTCATTTTCTGCATTCTCATTACTCGACATCGGAAGCATTCTGATAAGTAATAAAGCAATGTTGAATTGAATTTGATTAGATTAAAGTTGTTGTGGTTGGTCTTTATGTTTTACGTTCCTTTATTTTTTCAGGTTGATGCCAGACATGATAAAATGTGTTTTGAACATAGTCAAATATAGCAAAGATGTTGGTGTAAGTTTTGTATTTGAATTTGTTAATTATTCATCATTTCACAGTCAGCATGCACAGTAGCGACGCTTGTGGTGTTCCAGATTCTCACTGCTAAGTCTGTTATCCAAGTTTTTTGACTTTCTTATTCTAGCTTTCTGACTTTTATCTTTCTTATCATCCATTTTTAGTTTATTGTTTTATTTTATCGAGGTTGATGTTTTATTATGTGTGATTCTAAACTTAGAGTTTCGCGCTTACTGAATTTTAATACCCCTAGTACTCTCATTTTGCTGATTTTCTTGTCATGTTAGAACTAAAAAAGTACTATTCTGTATGCAGAGGCTGGATTTTTTATCTGAGAGGATTCTTTCATTAGCTTTTGATATGATTTCACATGTTCTTGAAACAGGGCCAGTAAGTTTCCTAATTTGTAAATTTTACTATGGAATATTACCCTACACGCTTTATTCCCCCATGGGATATTTTAGTGAATAAAGATCAAGGAAGTTCTGCCAAATGTCTTGGTTAGGAAGTGGACCTTTGGATCCTCAAGTTCCATTTGTTCTTTCTTTAATGTATTCTTTTTAAATTGTAAATCAGGGATGGAGATTAGTATCCCCACATTTTTCATATCTGTTGGACTCTGCAATATTTCAAGCATTGGTAATGAATGAAAAGGTAAACTTTCAGCATGAAAAAAAAGGAAACATATATATATATATATATATATATATATATATATAAATGATTTAAGCTAGAAGTTGAACTAACTAATTCCCTATCTGGCAATGTTTTCAAGTAGGATATCTCAGAGTGGGAAGAAGATGCAGATGAGTACATACGAAAAAATCTTCCATCTGACATTGTATGGGAAGCTTATAATGATCGTATACATGATTCATTCACCTTTTCAATTACCTTTACAAATTACATCACCTCTTTTTTTTATACAGGAAGAAATCTCTGGCTGGAGGGAGGATCTATTTACAGCCAGAAAAAGCGCTATTAATTTAATTGGTGTTATTTCAGTGTCAAAGGTTGCTCCTTTGTGGTCCTTGATGAAATATTTCTGGGCATATATTTTGAAGAGCATATTTTTTAGCTTGTGTTTTAATGCCTACAGGGACCTCAATTGGGGACTTCTGCTAATGGCTCATCAGTGTCATCAAAGCGTAAAAAAAGTGAAAAGAACAAGAGAAACAACCAACGCTGTTCAATTGGAGAACTTTTGGTGCTTCCATTTCTATCGAAGTTTCCAATTCCTTCTGATGTTAATTCATCCCAAACTAAAATTCAGAATGAGTGAGTACAAAAACACATTATATAAATTCGTAGTTCTACAACATTTGTGGTGATAATTCTTTCTCTTCTCTCTTTGTTAGTATGTTCTCCCTTATGCATTGTGCGTTGTAATAATTTTTATCCTCTTCTACTAATCATTGTTTTAAATTTTCACGTGTGCATGCTTTCTCTCATTATACACCTTTTTTTCTTCTTCTGATTCTCGTACTATGACAATCACAGTTATTTTGGTGTTTTGATGGCATATGGTGGCTTGTTAGATGTAAGGTTTTTTCTCCTGTGCTTCTTATTAAATTGGTCACCTGTGGTCTAATAAGAGTCTGCAATTGAAGATTTTTAATTCTTATGTTGCGATACAGTTTCTAAGAGAGCAGCAACCTGCATACGCAACTACTCTGGTTCAAACTCGTGTGTTACCATTGTATAAATTAGCAGTGAGCCTACCGTACTTAGTTGCCACTGCAAACTGGGTTCTTGGAGAGCTTGCATCCTGTCTACCTGAAGTGAGATTTTTTCTTACCATGCCATCTCCTATGCTTGTACTTCAATTAAAAATGAGAAATTTTTATCTACGCATCACCTGCTATATCATGTTTTCTTAACCTACTTTTCCGTATACTTTCATGAAAACCACATTCTTTTCTTTGTCAAGACCCATTATTCAAAAATTTGGTCTCGTTCTCAGGAGATGAGTACAGATGTCTATTCCTCATTGCTCAAGGCATTGGCTATGCCTGATAGTGGGGATATTTCTTGTTATCCTGTGCGGGTTTCTGCTGCTGCGGCTATTATGGGACTTCTTGATGTAGGTCACAAAATCAATCCTTTTGTTGATCCCTTGTTGCTTATTTAATGATTTTATGGGTTTTTACTGATCTTAAGTCTTATCTCCAGAACGACTACCCACCGCCTGAGTGGCTTCCTCTCCTTCAAGTTGTCATTGGTAGGATTGGCAATAACGAGGAAGAGAGCTCTATTTTGTTTCAGCTTCTCAGTTCCGTGGTGGAGGCAGGAAATGAAAATGTTGTATTTCATATCCCCTATATTGTTTCAACATTGGTTGTTGCAATCTTGAAATGCATCCCCTCTGATCTGAAGCCATGGCCTCAAGTATGTGTAGATTCCTATGGCTAGGCTGGTAGTTTGTTTAACCTTATGAATAGCATGTTAACCAGTTAGGGATTGATGCACCTGCTGCTAAAAAGACAGTGAAACAGCTTTCTGTTTCATACAGTATATGGATTATCATCCAATCAGCTTTATCAAAATTGAATCATTGTGTGCTTGACCAATTTTGATCCATGAAATCATAAGCTGTACAAAATTAGTACTGCTTTTTTCATGGAATTTTTGTTTTCTTGACAATTTGTTTTCCATTTTATGCACTGCTCACTGTTTATTTTGTGTGTGCCTTTCGGTGCATGCATTGATGATATAATCCCCAACTAATCATCATTTTCTCTGGAATGTAAAAATTTGTTCCATTTACAACTATCAGTGGAATATGACTGAAGGTTGTAAGACTGATGAACTGACATTATTTATATTAGATGGTTGAAAAGGGCTTTGAAACATTAGCAGTGATGGACCAGTCTTGGGAAACTTTTACGGGTGAAGAATCTGAGGAGAATGAATCAAGTGAAAAGTGGGTATCAGGCAGAGTTACCATCGCTAGAGCTTTCTCTGCTCTCTTGCAACAGGCTTGGCTTACACCAATGCATTCATTGGTTAGTTTTATTTTCTAGTAAATTTTTGGAAAGAAACTTAGCTAGAATACTTTAGCTTTATGTTGAATGAAAAGACAAAGAACACGTGTGTTTTTTGTTATATTCTATTTCATATTTTAATATGTTTTCTTGAAACTTGTGTCTTTGGTTTGGGGCATTGAAGAATAGGTTATTAAAACTCCATCCTCTGCATTTGCTCTGCTTGTGCCTCTGTTCATTGGAAAGCATTTCTGGATTTCAGGTTGTTACATATGTTATTTTCTCTGTTCTTTTTATCAGGGTCAGGAAGGTGAGGCTCTGCCCCCTCCATCTTGCTTGGATTCTGCATCAAGATTGCTCCAATCCATCATGCTATCTGTTACTGAAAGTAATGTACTTCTAGAGCTTAAAGTATCAGAGTTGTTATTAGTTTGGGCTTATCTGATTGCCGACTGGCATGCTTGGGAAGAATCAGAGGATATGTCAGTCTTTGAGTGCATTACGGGAGTTGTCAGTCTACACAGGAAATATGAGTTGAAGAATTTTATAGTGGGACGAATGCCATCTCCTCCAGCTCCACCTGTTCCTGAACGTTCCATAATAGAAGGCATTGGTACTTTCGTAAGCGAGGCCGCTTTACACTATCCTAGTGCAACATGGGAGGCTTGCTCTTGTATTCATATACTACTACATGTCCCAAGTTACTCGTCTGAGACAGAAGGTGTGAAGCAGTCATTGGCAATTACATTTTGTCAGGCAACATATTCCCGTTTCCGAGAAGTTAAAAGCAAGCCTGGTCCTCTCTGGAAGCCTTTGCTGCTTGCTATATCATCATGCTATTTATGTTATCCTGAAGTTGTAGAGGGTATTTTGGAGAAGGATGGAGATGGGGGCTTTGAAACCTGGGTATCTGCCCTTGGACTTGTTTCCACCAGCTCTTTCAAACCTGGACTATCAACAGAACCCGAGATAAAGTTAATTGGTTAGTACATGGTAGCTTAACTTCTTAGCCAAGACTACCTGCCTATTTATTTATTTTAAAACAAATTTCCGTCATAATGAGATTAAAATTGCAGATCCATCCAACTAAAACAGAAAGAAATCAGTCGTGCTTAATCTAAACTAGCAGACCAATCTAAAAGGATCAAACTAAGGGGAACATCCTTAGAATGCTTGGAAAAAGAGGCCCATAGGAAGCAAGAAACCTTGACTTGAGCTTCCTTTGCAATATTAACTGTTATGGTATGAATGGCTCTGAAGTAGAACTTCTCCTTTTCTTGAATTGTACCCTTGGACTACCTTTCTGATATTGAAATCTAACATAGATATCTTTTGTATTACCAAGTTCATGTCCTCATGTCAAAAATCCTGTTACTTTTGGTTAGAGAAGAGGTTGAAGGTTTTGTTGGAGTTTGAAAATAGTTTTATCTTCTTTTTTTTCATCCGACACTGAGAGAGGGAGATGATCAAACAAACTTTCAACTACCACACTTAGCAGTGATAAAGTAGTTAATTATACTTGGTCACAAACAGGGGGAAATAAGAATGTGTTCCAGCCTCTGATATGATATTTTAGTTACTGTTGTGTTACATAAATTCCTCAAACCCTATAAATTGCATAACTGAGGACATGACTAATGGCTGTCAATGAATCTCAGTGCTGGCACTGGCGAAAGTAGTTGAACGGCTGTTGGTACTTGGAAAGTCATCTGGTGCTTTGTTACGGGAATGCTTTACTTCACTGATGGAAGCATCTGTACGATTAAACGAAGTGAGGAAAGAGCAGGAAGAAGACGGAGAAGAAGAAACTGAGGATGATGATGAAATCGAAGAAGAAGATGATGATGAGGTTTAACTTGCATATTATTTTATTTTATCATCTAATTTCAGGAAGTCGTCTATGAAAATTTATCTGCATGCTGAACTGCTTGTTAATGACAGAAGGCTAATATGTATGGTGCAATCAACTTATGTTAATCTATTTCATAGGTTACTCTGCCTACTATTTTTATGATTCCTGTGATTAACCCCTTCATGAAAATTTACTTTCATCATCTAAAAGAATGATAGCATTAAGAATTTTAAAAAATAATGGATAATGTTCGGGGCTGGGCTTTTTATCCATGAGTTTTCTCTCACGCATCAGATATTGGGAAACTTGACAGTATGGTTCCTTTTTTTCTCAGGATTCGGAGGATGATGAGTATGAAGAGACTGAAGAAGAATTTCTGAATAGGTATGCTGAAGCAGCTCTTGCCTTGGAAAATGGCACAGGTATCGAAGAGGGTGATATAGAAGATGAAGACCGGGAAATGGATTTTGAGCAAGGTTCAAGTTTTGTTTTAGCTGTTCACTTTGCCTTCAAGATAGCATATGGCAATTACTGTTAATCGTTTTCTAGATGCATTCGCTCACTGAAAGTTTGATTTTTGCAGGCTGCCTAGAGGAAATTGATCTGCAAAGAGTTGTATTGTCACTTCTGGAGAGATACCACCCTATTGTCATACAAGGACAGGCATTCCCGCCACAACTGATTTCGAGTTTCCTAGATGCTTTCCCTCAATGTAGGTCATTCTTCCAGCATTCTAGTTGAGGTTCCATGCCAAAGGGATCAAAAGTGGTAATTTTAAAAAATATCTTTTTCTGAAATCAATTGGTAATTTTTGACGCCTGTACCTGCTTGGGTGTGTGTTGTTTGAAATGGTTTTGAGAAATTATAGGCCTCACTTGTCAGAATTTGACTTCTTATGTTTCCCTTTGGATATCAGTAAAATCCATGGCAAAGTGATAAAATATTTCAAAGTTATAAAGAATATTGCTTAACAAATCAAGCCTACAAGATATTGAGACCAGAGAACCCAACATCTTACGGAGTTTCCCCCTCATCTGTTTGCAAAAAGCCGCTCCACGGTGGTGAAGTCTCATCTTGTGTGTTGGCCGAAGTGACAACAGTCGCATTGAGCACATGGTAAAGGGTTACAAAACATAAACACAAAGTAAGAGGCATTCTTTTCCTATTGCAACAATGATACTAATAAAACTTGCGATCTATTTATGGCATGAATGTAATCCAAAAATGGTATATGTACTACTGATACACATGGAGAAGATACCCTGCAGAGTCCTCTAAACCTGAAATAGGAAAAAAATTTGATCAAATAATTTTACTGCAATATCAAGTAAAGAAGGCAAAAATTAGTTCATCAAAAGCATTGATGGATAGACTTGTTAACATGCCTTGCTAGTGATGTTGTTTGAAAGCCAGTCCAATCCCTCGTACAAACCTTCTCCAGAAGTGGCGCATGTACTCTGGATGTACCTGCAGAAATGTGTCAACAATGATCAGGTATTTGCCCTGTGCAGAAAAATAGAGGGAGAATGACGATAGGGGCGGTTGTCTATCGACTGTACCAATGGCGTTGCCGAAGAGAATGAAGGCTGAGCTTATCTGTGATCTCAGCAGCATTCATTGCATTGGGAAGATCTTGCTTGTTTGCAAACACAAGAAGCACAGCTTCCCTCAATTCGTCCTGCTCATAAAAACAAGATAGGCTCAACGCAAACACTTGACCACTAAATCAGAATAAAATAAAGCCCTCCCCAATAACCTCGTTCAACATCCTGTGCATCTCATCTCTGGCTTCAACAACACGATCTCGATCATTGCTGTCGATCACAAAGATCAGCCCTTGTGTGTTCTGGAAGTAGTGTCTCCATAGAGGTCGAATCTGAACCCAACCAACCACCAATCAAACAAGAAGTTCTTCTCTACTTTTTGGTCAATAACAAGAAGTTCAGAACAACTTCATAAAGAAATAGTAAAAGGACCTAGTCTAAGTAAATCCAATTTATATCCTAAATTTGAACTGAACAAACATGTAAATATACAGCCAGGAAATGGAGTTTTATCCCTTCAAAAAATAATCCAATTCTGTAAGACAAATGACTAAGAGGGACTTAATCTTGGAATATAATGTATCTCACCTTGTCTTGACCCCCAACATCCCAGACAGTGAAGCTAATGTTCTTATATTCCAGAGTCTCCACATTAAATCCTGCCATAAACAATAAAAAATGTTCACCGAATACTTATTAGATATCAAGAAATTCTTCCGTGGGATAATCACACCGTCATGTGCACACGCATGGGCGGAGCGAATTAAGGCCCGCAAAAGTCACTTGACCCTTCTCACCCTTTGATAATTTGTGTTTTGTATGTGTTGCATTTGACTCAATTTCTTTCTATATTACATGACCCTTTTCATGTATTGAGTTTACACAACCAAGTACACTACAAAATCCCTCTTGGCTCTAGTAGTATCTTTTTTCTAACACAACATCACATAAAACACACCTCATAATTTCTAAGATTTCTCATGATTTATCGAATGAGTCAATCAATTAGGCAAAATTCTCACTCCCGTTGTTTAAGGTTGACCATTCTTGATAAATTTTCTGACTCCGCCACTGTGCACATGGTTTATCTATTATTACTATACACTAGATATCAATGATATATCAACCATGTTATTCACCTATATTATAATTTATGAATTAGTAACACCATGTGACGGTGTGACGGTCACGTCTAAGTACTTTAAATCACACAGAGGAGCCAAACTTCTTATTCTGTAAAAGAGAATATGCATTTGATTGATATCCATTAATTAAGAAGCATTATGTGCAAACATACCAATGGTAGGGATGGTGGTCACAATTTCGCCTAACTTGAGCTTGTACAAAATGGTGGTTTTACCAGAAGCATCAAGACCCACCATAAGAATACGCATCTCTTTCTTAGCAAACAGTCGGCTGAACAGTTTGGTGAAAGACAGCCCCATTTTGTTCTAAACAAATTATACCCACACAAAAAAAAACCAAAAAATATCAGAACAACCCCATTGAATTATAATTTATTAAACAAAGGGAAAACAGAATCATGGTTCATTCACATTTCATGCATTGATACAAACAAACCCAGAAATTGTTCATTGCATAGAGAGATTACCAAAAGAAAACATTTTATATATATATATATATAATGCAATTCAAACACAACCCAATTTGCAATCAGAGAAATACATTTTGTTTATGAAGGGAAGGTTGATCACCAAATCCTTTTTCGAATGCCGCAGATGTCCCTAATGATCAGATCCAGAATGCAAGAAGATAAAATATGAAAAACTTACGGTAGAGAGAGAGAGAGGTGTGTGGGTTTGAGGAGAGGGGCGGCCGGTCACAGCTTCCTTAATGGTTGAACCAAATTCAGATTCAGATTCAGATTCCAGTGGGAGCTCTCTCTCCCTCTCTCGCGCCAGTTTATAGCGTGCGGGAAAGGCGGACATAAACTAACGGTTGATTTAAATTTAAATTTTTATAAATAATATTTATTTATTTAATTTGGAGTTGACGTGGCGAATGATGAAGGCTGATTCTATTTTCGCACTCTTCATGCATTTCTATTCTATCCTATAGTATTTCTTTTTGAAACAAAATCTAATGGTTGAATCTTTTATCGTCTATACATTACATACTAGCCTCTCTGAGCGTGCGAGAGGCATTTTTTTTAATGACGAGCTATGGGGACTTACAAAGTTTGGTTTTTATTTTTGCAATTGTATTCTGCTAGGTGCCCGTCTCTCAGGTAATTAATGTTTGGTTTGCAAATTCTGCATTGAGGTTTAATTTTCAGTACCAGGTTTGGATTTTAAAATATGAATTTGTTTTTGTTTTAATTTATTATGCCTTAATATGTTTGTGTCATGTCTTTCATGACTCAATTGTATATTGAGGAAATTTAGATTGTTACGCAGCAGCGAATCAACACGAATCGGAAGATTGACTTGGAGAACTAAGGGATTGACTGGAAGAACTGAGAAAATTTAGTTTGTTTCAGTAATAATACTTGAATAGCTTTGCGTGTGCAATGCTTCAATTTTAATGGGTCCATTTCTCTACTTTTGGATGGTTGGGTTGGTTAACGTCCATGTTTTTCTAAACAAAAAATGTAGTTGTGCTAATAGTGGAAAGTTTCTAAGGTGAACGGTGTTGAGTTTTTTCAGTTTCTATTTCATTATCCTTGATTTTTATCCCAGTACTACAAAATTAGGAAGAAGAAAAGTAAAAGATGGTTTTTGTTCTTTCGTTCGTCGTCACATCAAAAGATTTGATTCTCTTCATAGTATAGATTAAGAAGATCGAAATCATGATCAAGAGAAAGATGTAGAAAAAAAAAACTTATTTTCTTGATATGATGATGGAGTTTTGCTGACTTTGTCATACTCTCTCAATCTTAAGTGGCTTGGCATTGTTTTCTTTATTATTTTATAATGAAATAAAAAGATCCCAATGAATTAAGGAAGAGCCCAAGATGTTCTAAGAACCATGCTATATATTATTTGTATTCAATAATATTTGTATAATATATGAATTTTGTGTGTATTATTGAACATTTTGTAAAAAAATATGTACGAACATGTTCAATACGAATATTATACATTTGCAGAACACCATGCATTGATGGGTGGTGGGGGCCCATATTGACTATCATGAGGTCTTTTCTTGTAGCTGGCATATTCATCGGTTTTTTTTTTAAATTAGGAATAAACCGAGTATAACCGTACGACTGTACTATTTTTTTTTATAAATAAAATAAATACATACTATAGCCGAACGACTGTACTATTTCTTTTTTGAAAAAATAAGGAAAAAACCGAGAATAGCCGGACGACTATACTATTTCTTTTATATATAAAAAATTAGAAAAAAACCAAGTATAGCCGTCCGGCTAGACTATTTCTATAAAAAGAATTTAAAAACCAAGTATACCCTATGTAATAAATAAATAAACCCTCCTAGTTGTATTAGTTTATACTTTATAGATATTAATTTGGTATAGCCGCGCGGCTCTATGAATAAAATACATACATGTTTTATTTAAACAATTTGTAAAAAATACGTGTATTAAATATGAAAAATACATATGTAAATGTTCAATACGAGTATTGTGCGTTTGCTGTTCAAAAAATTAACAAAAAATTAAAAACAGAGCATAGCCGCACGGCTGTAATATTTCCTTTTCTAAAAAATTAGGAAAATACCGGGTATAGCCGAGCGGCTATTCTCGGTTTTTCTTAATTTTTTGAAAAAGAAAACCGTAAAGCCGTGCGGCTGTTCTATTTTTAACAAAAAATTAAAAACAGAGTATAGCCGACCTATACTATTTCTTTAAAAAAATAAGGAAAAACCCAGGCTGAACTATTTCAAAAAAATAATTAAAAAATAGTATCGTCGGGCGGCTGTACTATTTCCTTTTTTTTTAAAAAAATTTAAAACCAAGTATAGCCGAACGGTTATACTATTTAATTAAAAAAATTAAGATAAAAGGACCCTCCTAGTTGCATAAGTTTATACTTCATAGATATTAATTTGGTACAGCATCGTTGCTATACGAATAAAATACTGTTTGGGCCTAAATTGGCATACCCAACATAAGAAAATAAAAGCCCATCTCAGTTTTGGCAGCCACCAAACACTTCTTTGAAATTGGGCCATAAATACACATTCAGCCCAAAAACAGTGAAAACCTCAGCCCAACATCAAAGAACCCACATGACCATCAGAAATGGAGAAGTCAACAATTTCAACTATCACAGAGTTGATTGGAAATTTTAAAAAGAAAAGGGCAGTGGCTGGCAAACTAGGAAGAGACATCTCTGAAAATCTGTCAGCCAAAGATCAAAATCCCTCTTATATATTCAAAGATATTGTTTCCACTCTAGAGGGGCACCATCTTTTAAGGGATGTGCAAGCTATGTTTTCAGAAAGGAGATAAGTAGGAAAGAGGGGATTTGTTCAAACTGAAGAAATCAAACTAACCATCACGGTTGAAATCACACAAGGGGCAGTTAAATTGGGAAAAGGAATTAGGCTTTCTCTTAAAAATAGGGAAGTGATCTCTAAGATTGATTGATGAAAGCCTATCTGCCATAATTTAATTAAAAATCTTCCCTCTCTTATATCTCTTCGTAGATCTTTGAGAAGACTTGCCGCCCATTATTTTAAAAAGAAAGAAAACCCTGCCCCTATGCATTTTTTTTATAAATACAAGAGAGAGTGAACAATAAGAAAAAACACAATCAAAATAAAAAAACAAAACACACTTAATTGATCAATCAAACAAACAACAAGGAATCAACCAAAAGCTTACTCAAACTCCAAGAGAAGCCAGCTTTAGATCAGAATTCCCAAAGTTCAGACTTAGAAAATAAGTCATTTAAAACGAGATTTCTCTCGTTACAAATTTGGTTCAGCAAAAGCCAAGACAGGTAGAGTTTGAGTTTTTTCCAAAACATGAAAACCTCAACAAATTTCACAGTGCAGTCCTTAATACATCAAGTCCTCAAGAACAACCACTTCTGGCCCTTCAGAATTGAAGAAGCCGCAGTTCTGTCCACTCAAAAGCCTCGCAAAGCTTGAAGTAGATCAAAGCTCTGCCAAAATTGAACTTTGGTATCGATTTACTGTTGAAGCTTAGCAGTTGAAGTTGTTAACAGTTCAATCCAGCCCAGACATATCCAGTCCAGCCCGGATCAGAGCCCTCTGTCCAGGCAGAAATGGAGTCCGAATTGTCTTTTAATCTTTCTAGCGTTGATATGTATGTCCATAGTTTTGTAAAGGGCAGTTCTACCTAAAACTGTCCAATTTTTATCAATTATTCTAGCCAGAACAACTATTTTTATACTGAGATAAATTATGAAAGTCCTCACCAGCCTGAGGCATGAAAAGAACTTACTTGAGAGATATTCCTCACCCAAATTCACAATCATTTGTTTTAGAAATCAGTAACTTGGGGCGCAAGCTATATATTTTCTAGAAGAAGTCTGCTAGAGTCTTCACTGCTAGCACTGGCACGCTTATACGCCAAAGAAAGCTGTCTTGTTGACCAGTCAATGGTTTTCAAGGCAGTGGGGAACTTTGCCCTTCCATATCAGGAGTAAACACAAAACGGGGTGAACAAATACATACATGTTATATTTCTATAAAATTTTGGCAACTTACAAGTTAAAAGTGCAGCCACTATATAATATTTTAATATATATTATTTGTATTCAATAATATGTGTATTACTGAACATTTTGTAAAAAAAATACGCATATTAAATATGAAAAATACGTACGCACATATTCAATTAGAGTATTGTAAGTTTGATTTTTAAAAAATTAGGAAAAAACCGAGTATAGCCACGCAACTATACTATTTCTTTAAAGAAAATTAGAAAAACCAAGTATAACCGGCTGGCTATCCTATTTCTATAAAAATAATTTTAAAAAACAGAGTACAGCCGTGCGGGAATACTATTTAATTAAAATAAAAGATAAAAGGACCGTCCTAGTTGCATTACTTTATACTTTATATATATTAATTTGGTATAGAAGGGCGGATATATGAATAAAATACGTACATGTTTTATTTCTGAAAAAATTTGGCAAATTACAAGTTAAAAGTTCGGCCACTATATATTATTTGTATACAAATAATATGTAAGTTTTGTGTGTATTATTGAAAATTTTGTAAACAATATGTGTATTAAATATGAAAAATATGTATGTACATGTTCAATACAAGTATCGTATGCTTCGCTTTTTAAAAAATTAGGACAAAACCGAGTATCGCCGCTCAGCTGCACTATTTTTATTAAAGAAAACAGAGTATAGCCGGACGGTCGTACTATTTATTTTTAAAAAAAATTAGGAAAAAACCGAGTATAGACGCGCGGCTATACTATTTCTTTATAAATAAAAAATTAGAAAAACCGAGTATAGCCAAACGGCTATAGTATTTCTTTTTCTTTTTTAAATTAAGAAACAAGGACCCTCCTAGTTGCATTAGTTTATACTTTATAGATACTATGGTATTTTCTGGTATTTTGAATATTTCACCATTCTCTGTCTTTTGCTTTATATATATAGATTAATTTGGTATAGCCGCGCGGCTCTACGAATAAAATACGTACATGTTTTATTCGGCAAAATTTTGGCAAATTACAAGTTAAAAGTTCGGCCACCATATAATATTTTAATATATATTATTTGTAATCAATAATATGCATATATTATGTGAATTTTGTGTCTATTATTGAACATTTTGTATTAAAAAAAAATACTTCTATTAAATGTGAAAAATATATATGTACATGTTCAATATGTTTGATTTTTTAAAAATTAAGAAAAAACCTCATAGAGCCGCCCGACTGTACTATTGCTTTAAAAAAAATTGAAAAAACCGAGTACAGCCATTTTAAAACATTTAAAAAAAGGTCTCCTAGTTGCATTAGTTTATACTTTATAGATATTAATTTGGTATAGCTGCACGACTATACGAATAAAATACGTACATATTTTATTTCTGTAAAATTTTGGCAAATTACAAGTTAAAAGTTCGGCCACTATATAATATTTTAATGTATATTATTTGTAATAAAAAAAATGTGTATTATTGAACATTTTGTAAAAAATATATGTATTAAATATGAAAAATATGTGCGTATATGTTCAATACAAGTATTGCACATTTGCTTTAAAAAAAAATTTGGGAAAAACCATGTATAGCCGCACGGCCGTACTATTTCTTTGTAAAAAAATTAGGAAAAACGCAGTATAGCCGGCCGGCTATACGTTTCTTTATAATAAAAAATTTAAAAACCGAATATACGAGTATAGTCGCACGGCTATACTATTTAATAAAGAAAATTAAGATAAAAGAACCCTCCTAGTTGCATTAGTTTATACTTTATAGATATTAATTTGGTATAGCCACATGGGTATACGAATAAAATACGTACATGTTTTATTTATGCAAAATTTTACAAATTACAAGTTTAAAGTTCTACCACTATATAATATTTTAATATATATTATTTATATTCAATAATGTGTATAATATGTGATTCGTGTGTATTATTGAACATTTTGTACAAAATGTGTATTAAATATGAAAAATACATACATACATGTTCAATACGAGTATTGTACGTTTGCTTTTTAAACAGAAAATAAAAAACAGAATATAGGCGTTCGGCTACACTATTTTTAAACAAAAAAATATAAAACAGATTATAGCCGCTCGGCTATACTGTTTCTTTTATAAAAAATTCTCTTTGAAAAACCTAGAATATTCCGAGTATAGAACATAAACGAGTAGTGTCTGTTGTGAAGGATCTAACTGAGGGGAAGAAGACCGGGGCAGATATGTGGTCACAGAGCCAGAGGCAACCTGGGTTTACAAATATACTTCAGAAGTTTTGTGGGTCTGTATAGAGGTAGTGGCACGGGTAGTTTTAAAGCACAAGACAAGACTCATTCCAATGTAATTGAATTGGCAGAAAATTCAAACCCAAAAAACTCTAATTGAGTTGGCAGAACATAAAATCCAAAATCCAACTCAAATTCATACAGTTGATAAACAAACTATGAAAAACGGGCATACATATTTACAGAGCTAAAGGGCAAAAGGAAACCCAGCCTTCCCATTCAAATATAACAGGGAAGGAAACAACATGAGAAGGAATCCCTTCGAAAAAAGGCTTCCTATTGTAAATAGGCCAACTCTGTCTGTGCCCCAAACAAAAAAAAAAAAAAGGAAGAACCTGGTATCAATCTCCCCTTACTCCAGGAAACAAACGTTACAGCAAAGTTGCACCTTTTCCAGCTCAAGATTTCATTCTCGCCTTACAGATAATCTCTCTGATAAATTGGTGACCACAATAGAAAACACAGTAATTAGTTGGCCCCGTTTAATGACAAGCATAGATTCTGTACAGAACCAATATACCAAGACAAATGACCACACATGAAGAATTCTATTGATGTATCTTTGTAAGTAAAAAGAAAAAAAAGGGGAAAAGCAACCATTCATCTAGAAATCATAGGAAAGGTAATTCTGAACTCTTTGTCAGGGAAACAGATGTGTCTCGGGCCAATATCAGAGAAACAGTTTTGGTGAATCAAGTGGTTTATTCATACCACCTCAATTGGTTTTCCTTACGTTATTATTATTAATAGGTGTCACTTCCAAATAATTCTCTACTACTTAGTTTTTAATTTTTCCTTTTCCAATCGCTACTCTGCCCCATAAAGAATAGCTTCGTAATGAGAATGTGTAAAACTTTTATTTCAAGCTCTCTAATGCCCTTTTATTACATAAGATACCACTAGCTCATCGTTGATCTTTTAAAATGTACCATATTCATAAAGGTAATAACATAAAATTTGAAGTTTGCCTCAAAGTCATGAACTAAGAAACTACTGCAGATGACAGCTAAAAGGCAAGTTGCATATCCATGTTGATTAAGTGTCCTAATGAGAGAACAAAATCCCTAATTTCATCAGCCATGGTCAGACTTTCAATTTTCAAGCATTAAAAAATAAAATTAATTTGGAAGCTAACTTACTTATTATTTCATAAGTAACGATCATTGTAGTTCCATAGAGTGACATATTTAAGAACCGTGGACCAAATCCTCTATAAAAGCCCCGCCATCCATCCTCTTTAAGGAGTGCTTTTGCCGTCTTCAATACTGATGGTCGTCCAACACCATAATTATCCATGACCTTCAAGTAACATATCAAAGAATTAGCCAAATGACTTTTTTTTTTGGCTTATTATCACAAAACGTCCCTAAGGTTTACGAAACTATCATATTGCATCCTTAATGTTTTTTTGTGTCACTTTTGGTCCTCAAGGTTAGTATGTGCAATCAAAAATGGTCCCTGCCGTTAGGTTCTGTCAAAAACTCTGTTAGTTTGTTGACGTGGCATACATATATATCACAAAACATCCCTGAGGTTTACACACTTATCACAAATGGTCCCTACGAATTTTTTTTATTTTTTAATTTAAAATTCATAAAATTTTGGTTTTCTTTTTAAAATTATTTATAAATGAAAAAACCATTTATGGAAGGATTTTAATCTTAAGAACCATTTATGAACCCTAAACCTTTAGTTTTTTTCATTTTTAAATTTTATGAATTTTAAATTATTTTTTAAAAACTTCATTAGTTTGTTGATGTGACATATATATGGAGCCCACAACTACAATAATATAGTGTCACATGTATTTAAAATTTAATATATATTTTAAAATAATTATAATTCATAAAATTTTAAAAAGAAAACAAAAATTTTATGAATTTTAAATTTAAAAAATTAAAAAATTTCGTAAGGACCATTTGTGATAGGTGTGTGAACCTCAAGGATGTTTTGTGATATATATATATATATATATATATGCCACGTCAGCAAACTAACAGAGTTTTTTTACGGAACCTAACGGCAGGGACCATTTGTGATCATGCATACTAACCTTGAGGACCACAAATGACAAAAAAAAAACATTAAGGATGCAATCTGATAGTTTCGTAAACCTTAGGGACGTTTTGTGATAATAAGCCCTTTTTTTTTTTAAGCAGATAACTTATTTCTTATTTAAGACTGTAGAAATGTAATAGAAACAATGGCTGCAGAGATGGAACAGAAACGGACGTTTATAAAATTTACAGTTTTGCACTAAACTACCTGAAGTCGTGTCTTGACTGTGTCAATGGGAGTAGTTATAACGGAGGAACAAGCACCCGCCATCATGCCTGCTGCAGCCTGAACTGTCACCATCTCCATATGAGATGGTTTCTTCTCTGCATCATCGGTATAGCCCAAGCTCCTACAATAACAAAAAGGAAGTCTGATAATTAGACAACAGATTAGGCTGAAGTTTTGGAACTGCTAGAATAAAATTGACCAGCATTAAATTATGTACACCTCCAGATGATGTGCTGGGCAGAACCATAGGCACCCCACCAAAGTGCAGATGCTGGCGACTGGGTCACAGCTGTTAATCCAAAGCCTCTATATAAACCACGAAGACCTTCAGCCTTTATCACTTTATGTATGACATCAAATGGTCTGTTGCAGGATGTGGTCCCAGGAAGTCCTTGAACCATTAGTCTCTGGCAAATCTGAATATGCACAAGTATAGTATAGTGCAGATAACATAACAGGTACATTCAGCACATAATATTGAAAAACAGAACTGCTTTATCAGCACTAATGAAAAGCCAAAACAATAATGAGTACAAATACAATGATTGCATGGTAAAATCTCAAAGCTCATATTGAACTGAACCCCAGCATCAAAGATCACAAGTTTTCTACTTTTATCCTACATACACAACTGTCACTTAAAAGGTTTTGTGTTTCGATCAGCCTACAAAATTAGGTCAAATGCAAGAGTCTTTTGAGCCTGTTAAGCCATAAAGCAACCATCCAACACATGACATAATGGCATCGGATTTGCAAATGGGGAATCATATTCACTATTTCTTGTAGGAGAACAGCAATTAAGGAAACTGAAGGTTTCATGTGCTAAGTAAAATACTGCAAGGTGGAAGTGGTGTATACGGCAAACCTACTGTCATAGGGAAGCAAAAGTTGTTGGTTTTGGGGACAGATACTCATCTCTTAGCAGGATATTAGAGTTGAACATAAAGAGTTATGCAGTTTCGTGACAGCATCTCCAGGATATTTGTTTTAAAGCCAGTAAAAGCTATGCAAACATAACCTGAAAACAGGCTATTTCATTTTCTTCTGTATTCCAATACACCATTTCTTGTCTTGGTTAATAAACAAAAACATATATAATAGGAAGCGAGAACGAAAGGGTTTACCTACCACATCCAAGGGGACATAGTATACACAAGAAACTAAATTTGAGAACATGCCCGCCACCGCATTTGCAATTCCAATACGCGTAGCCTCAGGCATGTCTAGATCTTCAGTGTATTTCAACATCATATGTTTTGATACTTCAAGTGATGTCAAAGCCAAGACCCTACCAGGCAACGATCCAATGGCAGAAGTGCCAAAACCTCTGAATATGCCAGGGATGCCATCACTCTTTAATATATGTCTAAATACTGATATTCCACCCATGTGAGAGAATCCAGAACCAGCTACCTGCATTCTAGTCTTTACAACTGATGTTGGATGTAGTAAGGCTGACTGCGCTGTGAAGAGAATAGCCCCAATAATATGAAACCTTGTCTTGTCCAACCTACATTGAGGTGAATAAATTTTAAAAGAGGGTCAGTTCTTCTAATCCATATTAAAATATCATTGTAACATACCCTCATGTCTCCATTGGGGAAAAGAAACATATTTAGAAAATGACTGTGGACCGTGGTTGTGTTCAGTTCTCTTTTTCCAAGAAGAAAAGAGAGGGTTTTGGGTGTTTTGTTTTAAGTATGATAAGGATCCTACCTAAGTTCATTGTCATTTCAATAGGCTTACTGCGCAGAATGCAAAGAATTACAGATAGAAAAATCAAACCTCAGCACGAACCAAACAAAGGAGAAAAAAAAAACTTCATACATTTTACCACCGAAACAGCTTATAGACAATACGTAAATCAAAAGAGCTGGCCAGCCACAGCAGCTTTGAATCCAGCCATCTAGACTGAAATTTGTTCTTAAATATGCAATAAACTGACATAAAAATGAGTAATGCAACTTGCCCAAAATCAGTATGATGATTAAATCAGGACTAACATAAACTGTTTAACATTCCAACATAATTTCAACTCAACAATGGTTCTCATTGACAATCTGCTAAACTTTGTTCATTACAAGAGGACATTACACACGTAAATACACACAGCTGTTAACCCAGTAAGACCCAGTTAAAAAGAAACCATAAAGAAAAGGGCATAAAAAAATTAGTGTTCCAAATTCTGCCTAAAATAATCATATCATTTTAAAGCATGGAAAGAAATGAAAACAGAGTGGCGAAAATGAAATGGGGAACCAAAACAAAGAAAAAGGCAAAAGAGAGGAATGGAATGAAACCTGTCCCAGTTGATGTCAGTGTCAGCAAGAGCCAACTCTGGCACGGTCACAGCCTCAGTTTCCACCGCCATGTTTTCTTCTTTCCTCCAATCTTTTCTAGTTTTTTCTTTTCTTTTCCGCGCACTGTTTTTCAAGTTTCAAGTTTGAAGAGAAGGTTTTAGTTACAAATTTATCAATGAAAGTTGTGTTTTGAGAAATGGAATTCCCAGCTAAGTTTATGTGCTTAGACCGCCTTCCTGCTGCTCTCCTTTGGGTTCTCCTGCAACTGTGTAATTACGCTTCTTCCCATACACAATTCATTCCATTTCAATTCCTGGGTCCTTCTCCAAAATACATTTACTATACGATTCTTCTTATGGGCTGTTTTTTTCCTTGATCAAGATGGGCTTTCTCATTTCAGCCCAAACATTATTTAGTTTCGGAGGCTATTAATGAAATCCATTGAAGCCCACGTAAAGTATGTGACCAAGTCAATAACAGGTGACTTTGTTAGTTGTACCCTTGAGCTACGTGCTTGTTATTGGATTTTACCATCCTTGTTTGTCAGTTGATTGAATTCCCTATAATAATAAAAACTTGTGAGTTGCAAATTTTAAAAATACAAGTATATCATTTTGTAGAAATATGTATATATAAAAAAAGCACTACGTTATAAATCAAATTTGAAGTGTCCAGGGACAGACCTATGGTATGTACAACTTGGGCTATATAGCCAGGGACGGACTTAGGATTTGAAAATATGATGGGTTAAATTTATCTTACATACAAACTTAGAAAACTTGACGGTACAGGTGAATTTCGTTGAAGTATGAATTTTAAGGTCAATTAGCAATTACACGATAAACTTCTCCATGAAAATAACAGAATTGAAAGCATTTATAATCCATTACAAAAGAAGAAAAAAAAACTGAACCATTTTAATCCATCCAAGCCAACTTGGAAAATACAAATGAGAAAAAAGTAGCCAAAATTTATAAGGAAAAAAAAATGAATTGACGTTTTATTTTCAAAAGAAAAGGTTTTTTTTTTTTTTTTTTTTTTTGTTTTTTTTTTGAAAAAACAAAGAGTAAAGGATGTCCTCTACGAATGTGTGTTTTATGAAAAAGGGCAAGTAATAAATATTAATTAACTATATAAAATTAAAATTAAAATATTTCTATGGGTGGGATGGGGTATGTCGAGGTGTGCTTTGGTGGGCTGAGTATTAATATTGAACTATAAAATATCAAGTTGCCCCGGCTATAGCCCATGTTAGCATGGACGTAGGTTCGTCCCTGGCTACAGCCCATGTGAGTTTTTTTCTTTTCGTATAGTTAGTGTTAATATTAACTGTTAAGCATATATGATGAAAACGGGGTATAAGCCAGTTCCAATCCAAGCGCCTGCCACAACCATCGACCACCCAACCCAAACGCCATCTACAACCACCGACCACCCAAGCACCTGCAATCAATCCAAACCCTCATAGTCACATCTACGAGTAGTAACCCCAATCCAGCATTGCCATCAGTTCTTGTCACTTTTGGTGAGCATCGATTGGAGACAACAACTTCGCAGCTTGAACTATGGGCTGTGGACGACAGCGACTGTGAGACGATGACAACTGCACAAGCATAGGGAGAAATAGAAGACGGAGTAGATTGAGAATAAGCAAAGCAAAAAAAAAAATTCGAAATTAAAAAAACAAATAGACAAATTTTTGGGAAGAAAAAAATAAAGGAAAGAGAAAAATAGATTGAGAAGAAGAGGCAAAGGAGAGAGGCTGGATAAAAAGAAGCAAGCCATGGGAGGAAGAAGAAAATAATGAGATGCAGAGAGAGAAGAAAAATCTAATAAATAATAATAAATTCACTTTAATGATCTGTTTTTAATAAATTAACAAAATCAAAAAAATTAAAAAATATAGTCTTAGTCTAAGCATACACTAAATACGGTACAAGTGTTATCTAGCTTAGGCCAAGCCAAGTCAATCCAAGATAGTCTTTGATCATAATCCATGCCAATACAGTCATCCGTAACGAACGAGCCCTAAGAGTTTAGCCAAGTCTAAAATCTAACAGTTTAGTAAGGTAAATCTAGCACACCCCATTTTAAAATCCTGAGTCCGTCCCTAGAAGTGTCAACACTTTTAACCATGTAAGTTGAATAAATAAAGGACATAATATATAAATTGCAAATTTGTAATCCTAATTCATTTATACATAGCTTCATTAACCCTCATGTGCCTTGCCAAATGAGCGCTTATAAGAACATAAGTTAGAACATATATAACTCCACCAATCCTCATGCGCCTAGCCAAATGAATGCTTATATCATTAAGATCCTAAAAATAAGTACATATGTTATAACATAAGTATATTAATAACATCACATTACATCCACAATGGGAATTTTTGTTACTTGAAAGTATGTAGTAAAAATGAGTGGATTTATGAAGCTTTATATCATAAAAAAAAAAAAAAAAAAAAAAAAAAAAAAAAAAAAAATAAAAAGGTGAGAAAAGTTTCAGCCGCTGCCTTCCTTGGGTCGGTGCCCTCCACCCCTATGCTCCTCCATTTCACCCCCTTCCCTCCACCCTTCTACTCCTCACCCATTACCTACAAACCCTCCCCATCTCTCCTCTCCTCCCTTCCTCTCTTCTTTTATCATCTCCTCTTCTCCGCTCTTCCACTCCTTGATGTTTTTACAAACTTATGGCTAGATTTTGGTGCTTGGCAGGGACGAAGGCACGTAGGGACTAGTGCAGTCCCTGGCCTCCACTCAACTTTTTTTTTCTTTTAAATTGTAATATGTATAATGTGTTGCTGTTATTGAATAATCTATATTAATTAATATGTTTATTTTATCACGTGGGCTAGCAGCCAAATCCTTTCCACCAAAGGTTTGTAGCTCTTAATATTATATATTTACCCTTTTACAAAAATTGATAAAAAAAACCTAACCCATTTTATTCATTTCTTGGAGATACACAAACAGCAAAGCAGACTTTCTCAATGCACTGCCTGTGAGTTTTTCTCTCAAACTCCATATTAAACTATCAAGTTTTAACTAGGTTAATTTATTCAATTAAAGTTTTTTTAGTAGTTCTCTTTTTTATTTTTTAGTTCATGAAATTTTGATTTTGATTTTCTTCTTTTTATTGATTTTAATAGGTCTTTCAATTTATGGATGAATGATTGCTTCATTGCATATATTAATAGAGACATTTTTAGTAGTATAGATGACGAGGTTGTTATGCAACGATTTCAAAATATGAAAACTCATCAAGAACAATGATGATTGTAATGAATACATATGATTTTTGATGTTTTGGTATGTCTTGTGAGTTCAAATTTTTTATTGTTTATATTTTGTGAGAGGCCCCCACACACATGAAATTCTGGCTTCGCTACTGGTGCTTGGGCTTCTTGTGTAAGTTTATTGGTTGCTTAGATGTTTTGGGGACGATGTGGTGACAAATTAGTTTATTTATTTAATTTATTTTTGTGTGTTGCAATTTTTGAGTTGTAATAAGTGCATCAACACTTTTTGAGTTTGTTGTATCTTGTAGGTTTTTACTTATGATAGTTTAAATATTGTAGTTGTAGTTTTGCATGCTCATACATTTTTCTGGTTTTTCTAGGCTTATGTCTTTAATGTCATAATTTCTTGTAGCCATATGTGGCTATGAGCGGAGGTTGTGCACTTGTTGTTGTGAGTAATGGCGTACCCATGAATTTTTATAGGAGTAGACTAAAATAATTTTTTTTACATGAGATATATTATAAACCTTTTTTTTTATCTTGAAACAAAAATGTAAATGAAATTTTATAAATCAAGCAAGGCCACATTGCGAACAAATATAACACAAAGAAGTACAAAATATAAATAAAGGTTTTTTAGGTTTTAGACATAAAAAAATTTTCACTTTTGAAAAAAGCCAAAGCTTTTTCAAAAAAGACAAAAAAACCGCTCAACTTTCAAATCAAAGACATGCAAATGTATTGGATTCCTTAGGAAATCTAAAAATAAATAAGGGCATTTTTGTCCATTTTTGCTTCTTTTAAAATTTTTCTCTCTCCTTTTGCTTTTTCTAAAATGTCCCGTATACCAAATCAAACACATTGTTCAACCACTTGAGGTCCGAGTTGAGTAAGGTCCTTAGGAATTGAAGTATCAACATTAGATGCAAAAAGTGTATCATTGTTATTGTTACCACTTTTTTTGAAGAATGAATAAATCGTTTTTCCTCTCTTTGCCGGTTTATTATCATCATGTGACATGATATCCTAACAAGAAATATTAGACACCAAAAATCATATATACTAATTAATAACTTGAGTTGCAAAAATAAAACATATATCAACAATCCCCAAAAAATTTCACCCAAACCCTAAATCATAAAAACTCAACAACAACAATTAAAATTGGAAATTGAATATAAAACAAAGAGAGAAACTTACCAAGATTGAAGAACCCACTGAAGATAGGTTGATACAAATTTTTAGATGGGGATATCTATTTCTTCTAGGCTCTCAAAGTTCAAATAGGACATCTTGGGTGGATAGAAGAAAAATTATGATGTTTGCTTCTAGTCAAATTATATAGGTTATGGATTGCATGTTTACTATTTCTTATATGCTTCAAGAATGAGCTTATTTCTACATAGAGGGCTGGGCTTATTTTACATAGACTACAAAAAAATTCAGCATTAGGCTGGAGCCTACTCCAGCCCAAGTGTAAATATGTTTGTGGTTGCGAGTAGATTCCTCCATATTTGAATTAACCATTTGTGGTTATTGTGTTTCCATATTTATAGTAACTATTATCTCGTTATTTGTATTTGTATTGGCATCTATGACTTACCGTGTTTAGACTTCAATTATAAATGCAATTTATCACATTTCTTAAAAAAAATTAATTAATTAATTTTTAATCTAGAATTAAAAAAAATAATGGATAGTTGTGTTCTATAAAAATAGGACTCATTATCTAATTTTGTTTTTTAATTTTAATATTTTTAATATGAAAAGTGTGAATTTTTACCATATTATCCTTATTTAATTAATAATTTTAATTATTAATATTTACATTAACCAATGACATTTTCTAGTATTTTAGCAATCCCATCCAAATTTTGGGAAAAAAAGAAAAAGAAGACAAATTTTTTGAAGAGAACTATAATTTCATTAATTGTTTTATAACTATAATTTCCTAATCAGGATTGGTAATCTCCGACCAAAAACAAATCAGTATCAGAGATCAATCACATCCGTCAAATATCAGTGTCTCACACCACGCACAGAATCCACTCCATCCGTTTCTAGCAGGCCCATAGGTCACCACCCAATAAAATACATCTGTCCACAGGCAATTAGACATATAGAATGGATATTGGAGGAGGGTTTACCGTCGTTTCTGGACTGTCGATGCAGGCGATAGTTCCCCACCATAACCCTACAACGAAATTCCATGCCCCTTCCTCACAACTCATATTAGCTTTTCCCGGAAAATTTTTCTTTTGTTTTTCGGGAATCTCTTCCTTTCTTAGTTTCTAGTCCCAGCCACAGAGGACAAGGAGCAAAACGTTTAGGGTTTTACATTGCGTTTTCACATCGCTCTCGGATTGATTTATATACAGAGAAATTAAGTTTTTCGAAGTTATTCAACATCTTCGACGAGGTACGTGAACTTTTTAGGGTTTTCTGATTCGCAATTAACTGCTTTATTTTACTCCGTTTTCAATTATCGGTCTTTGAATTTTCACCTCGTTTGAGTATGCTCTGTCGTTGAACGTTTAGGATGATATTTTGTTATTTGAAAAATTATTCTGGGGTTTATTTTGGTTATGATGCTTGTTTGTTGGTTTCTGAGGAGTGAGAAACTGTTCTTAAAGTAATAGGAAGAATTAAATCTCTGAACATGGTATATTTTGGGTCACAGAGACATACTTTCACTTAATTTATATTACCTTAGCTTAGTAATTTCAGAAGACTGAACAATTATTTTGCTTTTCGTTGGAGAGAGTGAACTGTGGGATAATCTAAGGTTGTTCCCAACCCCTGGGTGATTGGTTGTCTTAGTTTTTTTCTTCTTTTTCTTCTGATTAATTCGTGGAATTTGTGAAGTGATAGATTGTATGAGGTTTAGAGCTTGCAATGTCAATGTTCTGATGGAATGGTTTAATGTGATTGTAGATCAGTATTAGGCATGGCAACAGCAGAGCCAGCTGGTCCACGATATGCGCCAGATGATCCTACACTTCCAAATCCTTGGAAGGGTTTGATTGATGGTAGCACGGGTTTGTTATACTACTGGAACCCTGAAACCAACATTACCCAGTATGAAAAGCCAGCTTCTTTGCCTCCACCTTTGCCACCCGGCCCACCTCCTGCTACTACCACACCAAAGCTGGCTGCAACTTCCGTTCCTCATTCAATGCCACCAAATGGAGTGGTGTCTCAGGATGGCCCGCAGATAACACAAGCTCCACAACAGCAGGGAACGCAAGTGGGCCAATTTTCTCAACAGCATGGACATCTAATGACACAACAGATGAATCCCCTTGTGACATCATTTGCTCAACAGCAGGTGGCTCAAGCTGGGCAACAACAAGGTTCACAATTGGGACAGGCCATGCAAAAGCATGGGCAAATGATGCAGCATCCAAGTCAGCAAATGCCCCAGGCACAAGTGCATCAAGGGCAGCAAATGCCTCAGCAACTGGGGCAGCAAACACCACAGAGTCAAGGTTCACAAATGGCTCAGGTACAAGTGCACCAATTTGCACATCAGCAACTGCATTATACGCCTTATCAGCAAAGCATTCCTCCCCAAGGACAGCAAAGTTCACAGCAGCAGACTCTGCATAGCGCACAAGGGCAACCACTGGCAAATCAACAAGAATATAAAGCCACATTCCACCAGAGGGAGGACGATGATTTTCAACAAAGAAATCAAGTTGGTTTTTCTCCATCCCGGTTTCAACCAGCAGGTGCCTCATCTGTGCAGAATCTTCCTACTGGGACCAATTCCGTACAAATGCCACAGAGGGCTGTACATCTTGGTCAACCCCAACAATTTGGTGGCCCTTTGGGCAGCATGCAACATCCTTCGTCTTTTAGTCACCTGCAGCAACCAGGGACTGATTTGGTTCACCATCAACATGGCTCTAGGTTCCAAAGTCAAATGGACCCCACAATGATACATAGTCAGCAGTCTAATGCACCTCCTGTTGGATTAAGAATGGGTCATGAAAATAATTTCCACGGTAGAGGTGGGAATGACTATTACTTTAATAGTAATAATGAAGTGCCAACAGGTCCTCAGCAGCCCAAGCTTGCAGCTATTCCGGTGGCAAGAAGTCAGCAGGTATCTTTGAATTAATTTAACGTTTCTTTTCTGTTTCTATGTATGCTGATTATATTTAATTTCAATGTTTGAATTTTAACTGATGTCTAATGTTGTCGTGCCACTTCTTTCAGGAGATGAGTATGAGTGGTGGCCCATTTCAAAATGCTGCACCTGGTCATGCCAGTGCATTGAATACCATGGCAGGTCATTCTGTGCATAACTTGTTCAGTCATGCAACAGGTGGTCCACCATTCCCAAATAATTCTCTGGTGAAGTCTCCTTATGTCGGATCTACAAGTGTTACTAGTCTCACACCTGTTGAAGTTTATCGTCAGCAACATGAAGTTACTGCAACGGTGTGTGTTTCTGCTTCCTTGGGTGTTGTTTTTGTGAATGTGGGAATGTCCAATGAATTTATTTTGAGCAGCATGTAATATGTATTCGAGGAGATGTGTACAAAATTGTATTGGCAACAATGTTGCTGCCCTTTTTGTTCTTTGCTGAGAAATGGTGCTCCATTGTTGATGCTTTATGTTTGCATTTTAATTGCATAGGGTGACAATGTTCCTGCACCATTCATGACATTTGAAGACACTGGTTTTCCTCCTGAGATATTGAGAGAGGTAATTTAATTGTGCCTAATTGTTTTTTCTTTTAATATAAAATAACCATTATGAGATCCATGCCATTCCATTTTTGTATTATTGTTTGTTTTCTACTTTTGAACTCATCAGTTCTCACTTGTCGCAGGTGCGATATCTGCTCCGGAGGAGGAGCATATGTCGTACGCTGCACTGCTATTGGCACACTTACACTTGCAACAACTATTCTGATTTTTGGAGGCTGCAAAATGAACTGTTGGAGCCTTTCTTGTGCATCTTCTAGAAGGGTGGTTGGCCCTTCATCCAAATCACACCTTATGTGACTGGGATTTCTTGCTTAATGGCTCCACCTCTTATGTCTTTATGCCCTCTTTTGTTGCCTCACGTTGCTTCTGTAAGCAACCATATACCCATGGGCCTTTTTGTCATCTTACTATTCTATTAATAAACATATTATGATGTTTGGTTGTAGTCTATCCTCTCCATTAAACATTCTTAACTTTTTGCTGATTACTTAGACCTATGTTCTTGTTTCAGATTTATTCTGCTGGGTTCGCATCTCCCACACCAATCCAGGCACAAACATGGCCAATTGCTCTTCAAAGTAGGGATATAGTGGCAATTGCAAAAACTGGTTCTGGAAAAACTTTGGGATATTTGATGCCTGCCTTCATTCTTCTTAGACAATCCCGTAATAATTCTCAGAATGGCCCAACAGTCTTGGTTTTGGCCCCAACACGGGAGCTTGCAACACAAATACAAGATGAGGTTTTGAAATTTGGGCGAGCTTCAAGGGTATCCTGCACGGTGGGTGCTCAGTGGTTGACTTTATTAAACGATGATTTCATTTTTGTAGTCCATTTGGTTTAAATTTTTTATTCACTATGATTGAATTTCATGATTCAGTGCTTGTATGGTGGAGCTCCAAAAGGCCCTCAGCTGAAAGAATTAGATCGTGGAGCAGATATAGTTGTTGCAACGCCCGGTCGACTGAATGACATACTGGAAATGAAGAAAATTGATTTTGGGCAAGTTTCTCTACTTGTACTTGATGAGGCAGATCGAATGCTTGACATGGGTTTTGAACCCCAAATCCGTAAAATCGTGAACGAAATACCCCCACGCAGACAAACTCTTATGTACACTGCAACATGGCCCAAAGAAGTAAGAAAAATAGCAGGTGATCTTCTTGTTAATCCTGTCCAGGTGAATATTGGCAGTGTTGATGAGCTTGAAGCCAACAAGTCTATTACACAGGTAATTTTTTAATTATAATATTTTTTTCTTATTGTCTTCACAAGTGCAGTAAGGACGATAGAAGTATATGTAATTTAGGAGAAGTTCCAATACCATGAACTGAAGTTAGTTATTTTCTATGAATTGAAACTTTTGGGAATCATCTTTTCTTTTTATATTGTACATCTTTCAGAATAATGATAAAAGGTGAAAATTTAAAGCATGTGTCACGGTCCTCACTTCATCTGATATGGTCAATATTTGGAACATATGCCAAGTAGCAGCAAACTAGTTATACCCTTGTCAATAATTTACTAGTACATGCATAGGTCATGGATGATAGGCTAGGACTGTTTAAATGTGGGTGTGATTATTCTTATCTCTAAGAGTCCCATAATGAAACATTGGAGAAGGGATGAAGTTGTTGAATAATTATGATTTATAGAAGTAAAGATGAATAATTAGTTAATTTGGTCTGTTAATGTATACTAATGATGACCATAGTACGTACTAACTGAAATTGTCATACCAGGTACATTAATAGTTTCAGTGTTGATCTGAGTACTCACATTATGCAAAGTAGTCTATCACACTTTATTCAAATGTTTAAGAATTTGCCACACTTCAATTCTGGCTGGGAAGCATTAGATTTCACAGAGGATAAATATATTCATTTGATCTGTTTGATGGTTGATCTCCTTTTTATGTGCATTTGACACACTGCTTTCTAAAAGCACACATAGGATAGAATTTATTTCTACTGTTAACTTGTGAATCTGCAGTATGTTGAAGTTGTCCCACAAATGGAGAAGCAGAGGCGCTTGGAGCAGATCCTTAGATCCCAGGAACGGGGTTCTAAGGTTATTGTTTTTTGTTCCACAAAGAGGTTGTGCGATCAGCTTGCACGTAGTATTGGACGCAGCTTTGGGGCTGCTGCAATTCATGGGGACAAGTCTCAAGGTGAGAGAGACTGGGTTTTAAATCAGTTCCGAAGTGGAAAGTCTCCAATATTGGTTGCCACTGATGTTGCTGCCCGTGGGCTTGACATCAAAGATATAAGGTTAGATCATGCTTTTGCTTTTTTCCAATTTAACATGTTCAATTTATTAATGAAAAAGACTCATTGGGACAAAGATCAAGATTGAGCTTATAACTTAGTATCATCCAGGATCTGAGAATTGTTTCAGTGTACTTATCCGTTTGAGTTTCTCACGTTACAGGGTGGTGGTTAACTATGATTTCCCTACTGGGGTTGAAGATTATGTTCACCGGATTGGAAGAACTGGGAGGGCTGGGGCAACTGGGGTGTCGTACACCTTTTTCTCTGAGCAAGATTGGAAATATGCAGCTGATTTGATAAAAGTTCTGGAGGGAGCTAACCAGCAAGTGCCCCCGGAGGTGCGAGATATTGCTCTGCGTGGTGGGCCTGGTTTTGGCAGGGATAGGAGTGCGATGAGCCGTTTTGATTCTGGTGGGCCTGGGAATGGAGGTGGAGGCCGTTGGGATTCTGGCGGCCGTGGTGGCATGAGGGATGGAGGTTTTGGTGGTCGTGGTGGCATGAGGGATGGGGGTTTTGGTGGTCGTGGTGGTGACATGAGGGATGGCAACTTTGGAGGCCGCAGTGGCCCTAGAGATGGTCCAGTTGGTGGCCGCAGTGGGGGAAGCGATTTCTTTTCTGGGCGTGGAAACAGGGGACGGGGATTTGGTGGTCCTGGTGGTGGTAATGTTGGTTGGGGTAGAAATGACCGTGGCACACAAGATAGGTACAACAGTGTGGATGGGCGTGGGCGAGGGGGACGTGGACGGGGACGATTTGATAACAGAATCGATTTTCCTGATAGGAGCAGAGGCAGAAGCTATAGCCGTAGCCCTGAAAGAGTTCGAACATGGGATATTAGCCGAAGCAGAAGCAGAAGCCGAAGCCGCAGCAGGAGTCGTAGAAGCCGAAGCTGGACCAGGAGTCGTAGTCGTAGTCGGAGCTGGTCACGTGGCCGCAGTCGCAGCCGCAGCCGTAGCCGCAGTCGTAGTCGTAACCGTAGTCGAAGCCCCAGTTATGAGAGATATGAGAGGCCTCCACGTGTTTCGAAATTTGATGTCAAAGTTCCTGAATCTGTGGCTCCACCTAAATTAGGGATGTCTCCTATGCCCCCAGGCACAGAAGTCAATGCATCCCCAGACACGAAGCCTGTGGGGGAGCTGCCAGTGGCTGAGGAGACTGAGCTAATGCATAAACAGCAGCTGGAGGAGACCCTTGCGGTCACTCAGTGACTTAAACCTTGAAAAAGTTGTGGCACATATTTCTTTTGCAAGTCCTTGTGTGGTGGATTGGATTGATGTGGTTTTTGGTTATCCCAGTCTGTGAAGCTGGCTTCCTAGTGTGAGAATATTTGCAGTAAGTTGGGGTTGGGGGGCTGCTTGCTTTGGTTGAATTGGGTGATTATGATGGGATCAATCAGAGACATGCTCACCTGGTCTACTGTTCTACTGCTCTACTGCTTCCAGGGGTGGGTCGTCTTTTAGGACAATTTGGAGGGTAGTTCTGGACATTTGAATGTTTGGGTAGCGCTAGAAAAAAATGCCTATTATTATTTTGGTCATGCAACGGTTCAACTTGAGTACTGCGAGCATATAAACTCGGATTATTGGTGTCATCTGTGAGAAACTGGGGAAGACCCTTCCCTGCATACTTCCCTAGCTGCTTATTTTTTTATTACAATTTGTCACGAATTCTCCTTATTTATTCAAAGAAACACTTCGATGTTTACTAATCTCTCTCTCTCTCTCTCACGGTTCTTCATCTTCAGGACTTTGTAGATAGATGTAATGTGATGTGGTTACACTACTGTGAATGAGGTTGAACCATAAAGCTACACAATTCTAACTCTTTCACCATTTTGGCAGATGTAGAATCAGTTAGCTATTTTGATCTAGTGGTATTTTCCTTCTACAATGTTAGAAGACGTATCAAGTTCAATTTCCGTTCCCCCGAAAACTATACGAGGAATAAAGCTCTTCTCCTTTCAATATTTCAGCTTCATTAGATTTTTAGCATGTAAGTGAGATTCCAGTAGAATAAAGGACCCAAATTTATAGTTATAACATGATGGGTTATATAACTTTATGGTTACAACAAGTCAACAAGTTCTTGTCAATGGCCCAAAAAGACAAGAATATTTTGTTAGTTTAATTGTGCATTAAAGAAGGTTTGATCAACGAGTATTTGGCTTATCCGCCGCAGAAACATAAGAATATTTTTATGTAAAAGATATCCCCGTGCACAGCTTGCAAGTAAGCATATATGGAAACGGAATTAAGATTTCCAAATTCCCAAGCGTTTCCAAGAATATCATTCAAGTCACAAAAGCTAAAATAGCCTCACTTTTATTTGCAATCACTTGGTCTGCAAGTCTAAATCTTATGCATACAATTGTTCTTTTTCCCCCACAAGCATACAATTGTTTTTTTCGTTTTTGTTTTAATCCAAAGATATTATACTTTAATCTAATTTAAACTATAGGAGGGGATTCGAACTCGATGCATAGTGAAGAATACATTCGTTCCAGTAAACTTGGCTAAGCACGTATCTGCATCATACAGTTGTTACATTAATTTAATTTTTCATTAAAGTCTTGTTCCATAAATTAATATTAATTGCACATTTAGATAAATAAATCTTGCTGAACACTTAACACGTAAGTTATATCACTGTCTTTATATCTTCATGCATCATAAACCAATATACCTACCGAGGGAAGCTTCTGGCCAGTTTCATATTCATAATCCACTGACATCATTTTCTATTTTAATTTCATTTGCCAACAACTTTTTAAGTTGATTACTTCAAATCAAATTTATCTTCTTATGTTGAAAAAAAAAGACCCAAATGTATCAAAACATTGAATGCAAGATTGACAAGAGAAGTTCAGTCCGCTCAATATAATGAGCTATTTGGAAATCTAGTGTTTTCTATATGAATTTTTTTTGGGAGATTCATTATTATACTTAATATATGGGTTTAAATGATAAAAAAAGACCTTATATGAAATGAACTTTAAAAACACACTCAAAGTTCATTTACAATATAACAAGTAGGCTTTTAACTTTTTATAAATTACAAAATTGTCATCGATTTCTTAAAACAAGCCCAACTCCAAAACTTCATTAAAAAAATCCAAAACACTCAATTGGGTATCAAAGTAATTTAATAATCAAAATTAAATTGACCAGCTGTCATTTTTGGGACTAGTTTATAGAAATTAAATAGAATTAATTTATATAAATAGTATTAAGAATGTGTATAAGACTAAATATTTCACTTTTTTTCCCATCAAATTTATGTGTGAGATTGATTTTATTTCGCTAACTTGAATTAAATCATGGAATGGACTGTCAGGGAAATAGAAAATGGGGGATAGGATGAATTCTTTCCAATTTAGACAAGGAGGGAAAATTAATTAGTTTGGAACTAACTTCAAAAAGTCGTTTTAGCTAAAATAAAATAGTCAATATTATCCCCTGTTGATAAAGAAAAACAAATAGATCCCCTGCTCCTATAAAAAGAGAAATATTTTTTAAACCTTTAAAAAATTAAATTAAATTGCTCGCCACTCAGCTTTCCAAGGCTGTGTCGGCAAATTAATTGCGTGACGGGCATGGGCTTAAGTAAATCTGATTGGACCGTGACACCACTCACAGTAACGATACCACTTCTCTCCTTAAGCGACGTCGTTTCGATTTTTCAACGGAACAGACAAATTGTCCACTTTCCCGCTACGCATTTTTCCCGTGGCGGTTTCGAGTTTTCCCATGCCGCTCAGGGGTAATCTCGGCAATTAACAAAACCTACGGAATTGCAAAATTTCCACCCAAAACGCATCGTATCATGGGAATCTCCTTTCGCGTCTCCTTGCTTTTTCTATAAACACACACATTCACACACCCAAACCGCCTTCTTTTCCAAGCATTTCTCTCTCTCTCTCTCTCTCTCTCTCTTTTCTTCTCCCTTATGGTTAGGGTTTCTCAAGCGCGTCTGCTTCGCCTATAAATATTTATATAAAACAAAAAACAATGTTGCAGAAAACCCCTCCTACTCTCTGCAAATTCTCCGATTCCTCCCTCTTAGAACTTTCTAGGTCAACCATGGATTGATTCGGCTTATTTCTTGGTAATAACCCTCACTCAACAAGCCTTTCTCTTCTTTTTTCGTTTATGCCCTGTATAGAATTCAGGCACTGCAAGCTTTTTCAAGCTCAAGTAAAGTCTCCTTGTAGTTTCGGTCCTTTCTTATCTCTTTTGGTGTGTTTCTAGCTTCTTTGTGCGAATTTCTGAGTATTAGAAGGTAGCCTGGGAGTTGAAATAGGAATTTTTGTTCCCTAATATTATTAATTCTATTTAATTAACTTTTCAGATTTGGAGGTCAAATTTTGATTCATGGTTAGGTTTTGTGTTTGTTTTTGGTATTTGACTCGGTGGGCTTCAATCAGATCTATGGTATTGCTTGGGACATGTCAATTTCAATATAATTTTTTAGCAGCTCAAATTCAAACTTCAGTTACTCTACAAGGAAAAAAGAAGAAATAATATGAATTTGGTTAAGAAGTGTGTATTTTGCTGCTTTTGTTATCTCATTGATTGTTATGAAGAAGCCATTTATTCCATTCTATTTTTTGGGTCTTCTTTAATTGATCTAAAGAGTGTTTGGGTCGTTCCCGGCATTCTTAATAATAGCACCAAATTTTCTGTACCGAAAACTGAAGCCTTTATTGTTGTGTAGTAGATAAAGTTTACTTGTTTGAGAACGTTTCTAGATTTTACTCTGCTGCCTTCATGTCAGATTTCATTTTGTTTATCACACTGAATACAGCACTGTGGCATTTTCTCCTAGTCCATTTCTTTCAACTCGACTCTTTTGAATGTTGACATTCTGTATCATTGTATTGTATAGGGGTGGCGGTACTGGAATGGAAATGTATAATGTTCCCGAACATGCGAATGATGAGGTTTATATGGTATGTTCTTGGTAATCGCTTGAAGATTTTGCTTTATCAGTAATCTTTTCTTGAATGATAAGTGAAATTTGTAAGCCCTTTCTGGGTTATTGAGCGTTTGTGTCTCCACTTTTAGATTCAAGGCATGGAACAAAACCTGCATTTTACAACTCCCTTTGAACAAGTTGAAGCTATGTACAATGAAGGAGCCCCTGAGTATGTTGTTGATCAGGGCTTGTATTATCCGGCTGCCACCAACTATGGGTATTACTGTACAGGTAAATATAGTGCCTTTCTGTTGAGATGGATTAATATGATGGCTCATTTGTTTCAAGTGTCTCATTTGTACATTATGTTGAATAAATATGGTCAGGATTTGAATCACCCGGTGAATGGGAGGACCACCGAAGGATTTTTGGCGCAGATGGTCCGGATATCCAGTACACGGTAAGTGATCTCTCTCTTTCTCACACTTTTTTTTTTCGGTTTCTTTAGTGGCATTATGTGTGTTAATTCTCAAAATCCATCTCTATTTTTCAGGGTGCACAAAATGAAAGTTTGCCTTTTGTATATTATACACCTAGCTATGGATATGCACAGTCTCCATACAACCCATACAATCCTTACATACCTGGTGCTATGATAGGCATTGATGGCCAACAGTATTGCACCATCCCCCCTTATCAAAACTCTGTCTCTTCACCTGCTTATATCCCTCATGTTGTTCAACCTGATGTCGTTCCCAATAGTTCACCTGACTCAGTGTTTGATAATGGAGCATCAATTAATAGACCTGATGGAAGAGGGGTCAAATATAACTTAAATTCAGCTTCTGGAGGCTTCCCTAACACCCCTAAGTCCTCTGCAAATCAGATGAGTCCCTTGACAAAGGTATCAGAAGGTTCAAGAGGTAATGGACCGAGCAAGCATGCTGTTACACATGGCAGCGTTGTGTCTGGTCGTTTTTCAACCCCAGCCTCATCACATGTTCATCAGGTATTACTCTTTCTGTCAAGGTTTATGTATTTTAATGTAGGAAGCCTCTTGTACTTAAAGAGTTTCTAATAGGATCATCTCTGATCTTAAGGCCATGATAGTTGGTTTTTCGGAGGACCTTTTAAACAGACTCTGTTGTGTTCATAGTTCTGATGTTGACTTGTGCATTCGCAGGTTAGAAGTGCATCCGGCTCAATTTCGGTTGTGGATAACCTTCCAAATGGGAAAGTATTGCCTAATCATAATCAATTGAAGGTCGAAATCCCTGTTGGTAATGGCTTGTCAAACTTCGGATCTATTCCTCAAGGACGGGGTGCCGTGGGTAAGCTTCGGCCTAAGTTTAATGTTGGCAGGGCCTTGAATGATGTACATGGTGGCCTAGAGGCTTTGGGTGAGCAGAATTGTGGTCCTAGAATCAATAGGTTAAAAAATCAAATAGCTGTTAAAGCCTACACGACTAAGGCAGGAGATTGTAATGCTCAAGGGAACATCGTTATTCGTACTGATCAGTATAACAAGGATGAACTGCCTGTTGACTATGTGGATGCAAAATTTTTTGTAATAAAATCGTACAGTGAGGATGATGTTCACAAGAGCATCAAATACAATGTTTGGTCATCTACACCCCATGGCAACAAGAAACTCAATAGTGCTTATGAAGATGCCCTAAGAACAGCTGCTGGAAAACCTGGAGGCTGTCCTATCTTCCTTTTCTTTTCTGTGAGTTCTATACCTGTTGGCTATTATTTTTTTGACAACATATATGATTTTACAGCCTTTTCAATTACCTCATCTATAAACCATCTGTAACAGGGCCTGGTGATTCATTGGGTTATGCTAATATTGAATTGTCCGTGCACAGGTTAATGCAAGTGGTCAATTCTGTGGCGTCGCAGAGATGGGTGGCCCGGTTGACTTCAACAAGGATATGGACTTTTGGCAGCAAGATAAATGGAGTGGGAGCTTCCCTGTTAAGTGGCACATCATTAAAGATGTGCCAAACACCAGTTTCAGGCACATCGTATTAGAGAACAATGAAAACAAGCCGGTGACTAATAGCAGGGATACACAAGAGGTATATTTAGATTTATTTTCCTGTATTGCCTTGAGTTGCCAACTAGCATAGAGTTAGAAGTCATGCCATGCACCATGGTTATGGAGAAACGTGACTTGGAGAACTGGAACCCAGACTGCCAGACAAGGCTGAATGGTTAAATGGTTGTGTGCAGGCACATAGCTTATAATTGCAATAAGTGTCCAGCATGTATTGTGAATATGTGGGTTCCTCTGCACCATATAAATAGAGGGGATTTCTTAGGTTGGTTGTTAATTATTTATTTTTACTGTGCAGATCATGTATAAGAAAGGCTCGGAGATGTTGAAAATATTCAAGAATCACACATTGAAGACATCTTTACTTGATGACTTTATGTACTATGAAGAGCGTCAGAAATTCATGCAGGAAGAGAGATGCAGGTTACTTGTTAGAAGTTTTGAAAGTCCATTTCTAGTAACGGGTTTGGGTCCCCCCCGCAAGCTAAACTCTGTGGGTGACGATGCAAACAACTCGAAAAAGACTCTTGTCCCTGCTTCTGCGCAGGTTTCCTCTAACTTTGGTGTTACAAACACTAGTATTACGAATGGAAATGCTGAGAAAAAGGCACCTGAAGCAAAAGATGATGCTGTATCTACCTTAAAAATTGGTTCACTCACTATTAATCGAAAGCAGGTGGACTCAAAATCTTCAGCTGCTGCTGCTACTAATGCCAAAAGCTTTGATGTTGTTACTGTAGGCTCAATGCCTGTTAGAGTTAATGGATTTGCTGAATCCTTGCGTAATTTAACAGTTGGAACTATCCCTCTTGATCCTAGAGCATTACAACTAGGGGATGGTTCTCTTATCAAAAAGGGGGATCAACAGAATTGATTCAGAAGTAAATCCCAGTTTTCTTTTGTTGGTGCTATTTTGTGTCTTTGGCGGGTCCATCGAATACCAGGTTTATGATACTCCGTCATGGTTATAGGCAATGATAAAAATGGAATACTCACTCTGATCTGATATTGTCTCTTTTGTTTTTCACCCCCCTTATTTAGTTCTTTTGCTCCAGTTATTTCTGGTCCATACCTTAGTTATATCCTGGATTTTTTTTGGGGGGTTTGTTGCTCAAGTCAAGTGGAAATACAGTTTGATATTCAAGAATGAAAGATACAAAGAAATTTCTGTTATTAGCAACTAACATATCTGTAAGTCTTCTGTAAGTCTTCAGGGTGCTGTGGCACCTTTTGTCCTTGTTTACTGGTTATTTGGTTCTTTTCCTGATAGAATGTGGAGTTGAAATTGTATCAGGGATGTGCTGATGCTGTGTTCCTATCCATCATAATAAAAAAGTGACAAAGATTGATTCACAATCTAACACATGTTTATTGTGTTTGAATTGTGAAAATTTGTTGCATTTGTGCCTTTCTTTTCTTCGGCTGATTGCTCATTTTTGTAAAGAGCTTAATATTCTGCGAATCAAGCTTGAACGATCTAAAAGCGAGGCGAATTCGAACTATATCAAGCCAGTTTACAGCAGCATACAATGCTAGACTTCCCAACTTGTTATTCCAATTCTTTTTTCTTCTCTAACCAGTGTCACACTGGCACATTTTATTTTATAAGTATTGGTAACTCAAATGTCCGTTAATTTAATTATTGTAACTCTAATGTCCTGTTAAAAGAAATAGACTATTGTTATGGGCACTCAATTTATTACTTTGAAACACTTCCAAACTTGCACAATATGAATTTTAGTGCCTTCACAATGTGGGGTGCACTAATCACTAAATGAGTGCTAATAACAGTTCTCTAGAAAAATCGGGTGACTGGGATGAATAATGTGGTGGCATCCGGATCACGACACGTGTCCGTCATGCTTCCTTCTCCTTCCCTCAACACCTGACTAACCAAAACCGGATTTTGACCTAACCTAATCCGAACCCATTTCTCCAGCTTCACGTTACTCTTTTTAGAGTTTAACGCCAGTCAGTGACGCCGTAACCTATTGACTGTGGTCAAACAGTCAGGGGAATCAGTTGTTGTACTGTATGTACGTGATTCTCAGCGCTCAATTCGCGTCCCAACGACCCTTCACCGCGGGAGTGAGTGCAGTCGACGCGCCGCATCTGGGGCAGCGTAGACTTCGCTCCTCCGCTGTTGAAATCTCTGATCAGGTACGTCGGCGTGTGCACTCGCCCTGCCTTCTGTCATTGAGCAATTCCTACAGTTGAAAACTGCAACGTCTGCTTAGCTTTTGTCTTCGCTGTTCGTTTCTCGTTCTGTTTTATTTTGTTCTTCTGTCTGTTTGGTTGCTGAGAAAACGAAGGAAAGTAAGGAAATTTATCTTCTCTCACTACTTTTTCTTATAAATTAATAGGGACATAAACTATATGGATTTGCATGACTAATTTGGTGATTTGGTATGTCAATTTCAGTTTAATTCATACGCAGTTTCGTCGACTTTTGCAAATTGAGCATTGGTATATGCAAATGCAGCACTTTAGGTAAGAAATTTAATGCATGGCTTAATTCTTTCGGTTACCTTTCACCAAGGGTTCATTACAGTTACAAAGTTGGTGTGATGATAAAGTGCAAAGCATGGGTGACCAGATAGATACTTGAGTTTTTGTAGCTTAATGGTGTAATGCGGACCTTGATATGAAGAACTATTTAATCACCCGGATATTGCTGAATGCTGTAGTTAGGAACCAAGAAGTTATTTGCTGGTTCAAATTTCATTGAAAGGCTAAATTTGATGGTTTTTTCTTGTAGACGGTGACTGGCGGCCTAGCTTTTGCAGTTTGTGGCCGGTTGTAATATTATATTTTCCATCTTTGCTTCAACGGATTCATTTCAAAAAGGTATCCTTATGTATAAAGCTTCTACGTTATATTTGGAGATGGTTGAATGTAATATATGTATTTATGCGCTCTCTATTCTATTCTATAGGTCAATATGACAAATTACTCAAACAGAAAAAGTTCCTCGGAACAGGAATGTGAAAAAGCAATTGTGCCTAAAGAAGAGATCTTGGATTTCGAGTTGCCTTCTGATGCTGCATTCTCAGGGCATTTCGGGGTATGCCCACCATTTCATGAATGTTTCTGCGAGTTTTCATATGATGTAATTTCACCATATATGATATATCTAATTGTACCAAGTTGATTGTAGAGAATTTTGAAATGGTTGAGAAACGCCATGGAATAAAAGATAATAATTGCAATATACATAGTTAATAATCCATTCTGGCAACTTTCTTAATTTTTTTTTTCCTTCTTTCTTTACAATTCCAGAACAATGCCGCAAGTTCATCTGGGAGTAATACGCGATCGGATTTGATTGGAATGGGATTTTTACCATCACTTGTAGACAAAGTGATTGAACAAAAGGGTAGGTCATGCCAATTAAAGAACTCTCTTCTATTTTAATCGTCCTGAAAGTGGGTGAGGGTTGTGGGATTAACAGGGGCTTTGTAAGTTTAGAAGATGATAAGAAAGCAAACCACGCAGAACCTGGGCTGTTCACATGCACATGTGCACATTCATACTCCCACGGTGGTTCAACAGGCCCCCATTTGATGCACACAAATATGTTATTATCATTATCTGCATTTATATCCTTAATCACATGATCTGGTAATTTTTTTACCCTGGGAATTTTGATGATTGTGTTTCTATCTTCAAATTTAGGTGAAGGCGATGTAGAATTGTTATTGGAGACACTTTTGTCGCATTCAGTAAGTAATGTATTGTTTGTTAATGTTTCTTAAAATGTCTTATTCTTAGATTCTCCAGAATCATTTGTTAGTTCAATTGGAAATACTGAAATTAGCATCCTAGCATGGATGCAACCATCTCTCTGTCTCTTGATAGTTTGCATGCCGGAGGCAAAGTCCGATTTTCTCTGGTTTTTCAGTTTTGAAATTAAGTGTTTGTCGGGGATTTCCCAAGGAATTTTGAATTCTTATAGTCAACCTGTTTTGGATTGAATAGGGTTCTCAAAAATCAGATTCTGAGTCATCAGATTCTCTGGATAGCTTATTTGACGACAAGGATGAAAGCAGTCTTCCAGAGGTTTCTAATATTATTCAACCAAAAGAGGTAAACTGCGAAGACTTTGTAATCTTGTTTTCTGATGTTTCCTTTATGTATCCCAGAGGTCCTGGGGCTAGTCAGCTCTTTTGTGATTATTCTTCATAAGTCATTGGGTAACAATGTTGGTGACTTCCAATGCTACGCAAGCTTGAAGATTAGCTAAATCGTATTTGGAACTTTTCTCATAAAGAAGATCATTCTCCCCTCTTCTTGTGACGATGATAAAAGGGCAGCTGTTTATTATGATATTTTATTTTTCATGTGATCTTGTTTGTCTCAGTTTGCACATGGTTAGGCTCAATCTTTTATTTTTGGCAGGAGCCTGATTTAGCTGATGGACTTGATGAGGGAAAAAGGGCATCCTTACTGATGATGAATTTTTCTCCAACTGAAGTTGAGTTTGCAATTGATAAGCTCGGTAGGTTGAAATTTATGGAAATTTTATTGTGCGCGAAATTTTTTGAGTTATACTGGCTTTTTATATTGAAAAGAAACATGAGATATACAACAGAAGCTCACTCACTGGTTGACAGTTCTGTGCTTATGACTAACGTGAAATTCAGACATACTTATCATTAGTTATGTTACATAGATAAGTCCAAACATGTTTGTTTTTAGGCTCCTCAACCAGGTGTATATGAAATCACTATTACGGAATTGGATTAAGGATCTCGCTACGGAATGAAGCATATTCTGAATTATCTACAATAACTATTAAGTTTTGGGCTATTAGTGCTAACAGTTTCAGTGATGTTTGAACCAGGGGAAGAGCTCTACAAAGTTACATTGTTGGAACTTGCTTACGTAGCATTAATTTGAATATAATTTATCTCCCCCCCCCCCCCCCATGATTTTCCACCTTGGCTTTTGTCCCTTTTGTTAATCATCCTATTAAATTTCCTACAATATTATGTTCGACAATATAGGTTGGTTGATCTCATTTTGATGCACAGGTGAAGATGCTCCAATTAATGATTTGGTGGATTTTATCATTGCCGCTCAGGTAGCTGTGAAACTTGAAAATGATATAGGTGATAGTACAACTCATGGTGATGAAGAAAAAGACGAGGTATAAAAATAATCCTTGCATTAAATTGTTATTTATGTGATGACATTTTTGGATGTTGGTAATCGGTTGTATCCTGTTTTTTGGTGGGCTCCTTGTGCACTTCTTTTTTTTTGTATTTATCATTCTTTAATAAAAATATTTTCTTCTGAAAAAGACATTTTTGAATGTTGGTAACACAATTACATTATATTTGAGCAAAACGTGTTGAATACATGGTTCTGTTCTTTTGGAAAAAGAAAAAAACTAATGCATAAACTTGAAGCATAAAGTTTATGGAATGCTGAACTTTGCTCTCTAATTCCATTGGACGCTAGATCAGATGAAAACCATGGTAATAACATGTCAGATAACTTAATGTTCCGGGTGGGTTATGTTTTTTTTCTTCCATGCCATTAATAAATGGAAATGCATAATTTCAGTTGTGTTAAATTTGTCTATAGTCTCTTAAAATATGCTGTTATTTCACTACATTTGTTGCCATGTGCTCCATTGGGTTTCCCGGAGTTTTTCCTGTGTCTTACATCTAAAAAGGGTTTTTAGTCAGAGTTCAATTTTAAAAAAGAGATAACTGAAAAGAAAGAACTTACCTTTCACCTTTGATCTCGCGTTATCCCCAACTTAAGCAATCATGCACAACTCTTCATGGTAAGAAAGGAGGTTTAATTACTTGTCACAATGACAGCAGATGCAGATCTAAGGCAGGAATTTTTTTTTCTCACTACATGTTCTCTTTTAATCATCAAGTGTGCAAAAATGTCTTTGGAGCATGCAATCACATGGTTGCCATGTTGTCTTGTAGATTTTTCACCAAGTGTTTGTTATATACTTATTTTATTTGCTATTATATTGTACAATACTTTAACCTTTTGATTCCCAGGATGCTAATGATGAAAAATTATATGGGACCATGGAGAAGACACTTCGTTTGCTTGAAATGGGTTTCTCTGAGAACCAAGTTTCTTGGGCAATCGAAAAGTTTGGTGAGTCTTTCATATCATTTGCTCCACTATACGTGAAAAGTAAAGAACGTAAACTGTTGAAATTTATTTTGGATGTGAGAATTTTTTTTAGAGGGGCGTTGTAACTGTACAAATACTACTTATCATGTGCTAATATAATCATTGTTGTTGGCATTACAACCGTATTTCATTCAACACAAATCAAATTGTTTTGAACTGTCAATTGTTACATGCAGTCTACTGGATTTTCAATGGAAGTGGCTGAGTCACTTGTAACGTGATTTGCTTAATTTCATCTTGTAGTTATATGGGTGATACTTTTTTTTTTTCCGCTTATTGCCAACTCTTATTTAACAATCATTTGCTGTTTCAGGTTCAAGAGCTCCAATTGGAGATCTTGCAGACTCAATCGTTGCATATCAAATTTCTGATGACTGTTATAAAGAAAATAAGGTCAGAATGCATTCTTATAATCAGTTATTGACTTTTCAAGTGCTGATGTACTTTGTGTATTTGTTTAGATTCCCATAGGCCCAACAAATTTTTAAATGTGTTCTTCAGTATCAAAGTGGCTGCAACTGCAAATAGTTCATTCTAATGGAAAGTTATATGCTTGGCTGTGCATGTCTTCGTACCAAATTGTGTTCGCAACCTTAACCTAATGTTTTTTATCTTGCAACTAATTATATATTTTATTTATGAAATCAACGACCTAACAGGACCTTACCAATTTTTGGATGTGCTTGTGGAAGAATTGATGTATTATCTTGCTTGTTTTATGGGTCTGTTCATTTATTATTACAAGTTAGTTGTTGAAATATATGTTATCATCTCTGAGGGCTATGTTCATTACTTCTTTGCTTTCTAAACATATATAGTCTTCTCATTCATCATTTAGATTGGTTTACTAATGTTTGGAACAATATATCTAGCGCAGTACTCGGCCCATTCAAACCATTCACGCACTGGAGTGGGTTCTAGGTTTTTTGCTACAGGATCATATGATTCAGTTAAAGTTGAAAACGAAGAATTTCATCTGCATACAGCTTCTCAATCAAGGGATTGCAATGCAGCAAACAATTCTTTAGGAAAGAGGCCTAAGCAAGAGTATAATGATGATGATTCAAATGTTGTTCCAACCTCAGTTCCTCAGTTTAGGGCGTTTAGACATGTTGCTTTCGAAGAAAAACGTAAAGGGAAAAGGCCAAGACAAGAGTATGTTGATAATTCAAGCTCTTTCCTTGACCAAACATGGATGGAAGAAAAAGTTGACCCTACAATTGGCAATCTTGAAATGTCAAAACCTTTCAAAAGCAATCCTTGCAAGAGTGTGAATCAAATGATGGCTAAACCTCCATATTTCTTTTATGGAAATATTGTGAATTTAGCATATGATTCATGGGCAAAAATTTCTCAGTTTTTGTATGGACTGGAACCTGAATACGTGAATACTCAATTCTTCTCGGCCTTGAATAGAAGGGAAGGCTATGTACACAACCTCCCAACTGAGAACAGGTTTCACATCCTTCCGAAGTCACCAATGACCATTGAGGATGCAATACCACATACAAAGAAATGGTGGCCTTCATGGGATACAAGGAAGCAATTGACTTGCATCTGTTCTGAAACTAGTGGCATATCTCAACTTTGTGATAGGCTTGGAAGGGTACTTTCTGATTCTCGTGGATTGCTCTCATCTGAGCAGCAGAGAGACGTCCTTCATCAGTGTCGTTCATTAAATCTTGTGTGGGTTGGACGATACAAGCTGAGCCCCACAGAACCTGAATATTTAGAACGTATCCTAGGCTACCCATTGAATCACACTCAAGTTGCTGAGAGTAGTTTAACAGAAAGACTTCTTTCACTCAAATTTTGCTTTCAGACAGACACGTTGGGTTATCATCTCTCTGCGTTGAAATCTATGTACCCAGGAGGATTAACAGTGTTCTCAATTTTCAGTGGAATCGGTGGAGCAGAAGTTGCTTTACATAGGCTTGGCATTAGTTTGAAAGGTGTTGTATCTGTGGAGACCAATGCAACAAAAAGGAAGATTCTAAGAAGGTGGTGGGAGAATACTGGACAAACTGGGCAACTGGAGCAAATTGAAGATGTTCATAAGCTGACAAGCACCAAACTTGAAAGTCTGATGAAGAAATTTGGTGGTTTTGATTTGATTGTCTGTCAGCACCCATGCAGTGACTCAATCTCTAAGATTTCTCCACAGAGTGACAGTCTCCCAGGTTTTGACTTCTCCTTGTTTTATGAGTTTGTTCGTGTTTTGCAACGTGTAAGAACTATGTCAGAAAGAAAGAGGTGACAGCTTTTGCTGCCCTTTATAATTCTTTCTGTGGTACATCTAACTTGTTAAGGATAACTAGATTCATTCGTTTATGAAAAATTGAGGTTGAGAACGTCATGCCAATGTCTTTTAGATAAATTTAATACATGCAGAAAGATATAGCTTTGCATAAGTTGCAAAATTGATGATGATGATGATGATGTCAATACTTGGATGTTAGCATATGCTGGCCATTGATGTGCATAAGTTTCCAAACTGATGTTATTATTCAAGACTTAGACTACTCTTGTATGTAATGAAATGTATCTTTAGGTCATGGAAATTTTCATGAGCAAGTTGAGGAATAAGTTGACTACTATATCCGTCTTGCTGTCAAGTGTCATGGTTGGATCCCCAACTTGACTAGACAAGCACCGGAACAAATCATCCCACGCCAAGAATGCCTTCTGTTGGAGAATTACTTGTTGGCCAACTATCAAATCAGTCAATGCTCAAAATACACAGAATGTAGAACTACTTTTGCTGATATTTGGGTGGGTTTAATTTGTCTTTTGCCTTGAAGTTTCTACGGCCTATACCTAAAGAATTTGGTTTTGAGTTTTGTGCTAGACCAAAAGAATTTGGTTTTGAGTTTTGTGCTAGACAAAATCATTTAGACTGCAATCCGCCATGAAGAAGACTTGACAATTGCCTTCACCTCCACTATACTTGAAGGAACAAGTCGGGGGAGTTGATTGTTGGTCTAGAACTAGAATAGTTGGGAAAGCATGTAGCTCACAAAGGTCCCTCAACTCCACTGTACTTCCATCCAATGCTCTATTTTTATTTCTTTTTGGCTTATTAATTTCAATTGACAACGTGTTGAAAGTTGGCCATCTGGTTGAATCTTATGGTCGTAGTCATTGAGCTGTCCCTTGCCATGGTTTGTCGCAATGATAAAGGAAAAGACAAACGTCCCAAATAAAGATGGGAAATTGTATTATAAATAAAGAACCGACGAAGGCAATAATTGAGCCTTCACACAAATTTTGAGATTGTTTTGAGTACATGGTATTATTCTTATTGCGAATAAATTGGTGGAATAATAATGCTTACTACTAATAGGTTATGGACTTCGGTTTGTGTTCAATGAATTCAAGTGGTAGCCACATTCGAATAATATGATTTATAATCATAACTTGGCTTTTCTATAGAAAAATCAGATAATCAACGCCAACCACTTTTGTTAATTTTTCTCAATGTTGATGGTTAATTTTCTAATAGTGGAAGGGAAAAGCTTTCTTCTTTTTGAACACCTGATCGTCAATGATGGGCAATGATAATAGTGGAAGGGAAAGATACAAAATTTGGAGTGTAGATTACGTCCCGTTTAAGGGTCCCATAAGTATGACGAATTAATCCATTTATAACCGGAAATTCTTAGATTTAGTAATGAAATAGCTGTAACACCGTCACGTGGTATTATTAATTCACATATTATAGTATAAATGCGATCTGATCTGTAGCATGTTCCTAAAACTTTTATTTTAAAAAAATTAATTAAAAAAAAGTATCATAATCTTTTTCATTTGGGCCGAGGCGGCTTGGAAGGCTATGGACCGGGCCATGAGCGAACAGGTTTCAGGTTTTCATAATATCCAGGACAGTAAGTCAACTAGTCAACAGGAAAAAGAAATTCACCGCCTTGTCAGAAAGCATGATTAATTTATGATTGCGATGGGATGACGCACGTTGAAAATCAACTTTACTAATTCTAGGGTTTACACTATAGATCTTTGTTTCCATCCACAGTATACTTCTAAACGTTCCATCACCGACTCACGCGCAAACATTCCATCACCCTTACTTTGAAAATAGAAAATAAAAATTGTTATCAAACATGTTTTTAGTCTTTCGGTTGAAAATAGGAATCTCAAGTTCCCAACACAAAGGGAGACTATCAAGACTTTAGGGAAATCGATGTTATAAAAAAGATTATAAAGTAAATTGTGTTATTTAAATATTTATGTCTAGTAATATATCTCTTCTTAATGTCGATAATATCTTAACTCAATAATTTCACGGTAAATTAATGTTACTTGAAAATTTGCCTCCTTTAAAATGGGGAGAAAAATATGTTTGCGCAAGGAAATAGCAACTTATTATTTTCATATTTTACCATTCTTATTAATATTTTATAAATACAGAGGCTCTTATTAATATTTTATAAATAAAGAGGCTCGGGATCCGTCCGGATTAATAATCTTCTTTTTTTAATTTTCTCATTCGGACATCCTAAGAAATATGAGGAACATATGTCTAGGCAAGTTGGGGGAGTTAATGCACCACTACATCCCATTTTGTTCTCCAATACACATAAACAGACATACGTTTCTATATTTAGGATAAAATATTCAAATATAAACAAATCAATTTATTAACTTTTTACAACAATGACATACTATACATAGAGATACTGCTTTACAGGCCAGCTTGTCGTGGACTGGCTGGCGCTCTCTCTCTCTCTCTCTCTCAAACACTCAACCACTTTCTCACACACATTTTACTGAAAAGCACCCTCCTTTAAAAACCAGAAAAATCAAAGCAGCTACCTTTTCTCTTATTTCCCATTATCAGAACTTTAATGTCTGGTTGGTGAGTATTTCATGCTGCATCTACTTTGAATCTTCTTTCTTTTTACGTATTTATTTATGTTTCTTTTCCTTCATACTCAGCTTTTCCGTGGCCTCTTTACTACGAGTCTACACCACAAGCATTAGATTTGTTGTTTCTTTTTTCTTTCCTTGTTTTGGGGGTGTGGGAGGGATTGGTGTTCCCTTTCTTTGCTGTTTGGCACTGATAGTGATGTTCCATTCATTCATTCTTGACCCACATTACTATCAGCATCAAATCTACAATTGCCTTCTCAGCACTTTTCAAGCTTATATATTTCGAGTTTTGCTTACAACCCTTATGTGCGTCCTGTTTGTTTGAAGGTAAAACAAAACAAAAGGGTTGTATTTTATGTACTTCAATGATCCAATGCCATTCTCATTCTGAATATTTCTCTGCATTCTTTTTCTGGGTTTGAAGCTTGGCATGCTTATAAGCTTTTGATGGTGTAATGCGGTTAACATTTTTGATTATGGGTTGTGGGTAAACAGAAAAAATACAAATGTCAATTCTGGGTCATCTTGCATCTATCAAGATGCATTCGATTTAGTTCATTTACTGATGTTGCTTCATTGATGTCTCTTCTTCTTTAATGTAGATTTGGAGTTGTCAAGGCTCACCTTAGTGACCTTGGTAATGATCTGACTTGTTGTAAAGCCTGGTTCTTTGTCTACGACTTTTAGATTTGGTATTATTGCTTAAGCATTCAAGAAAGTGGAACCATGGAAGAGACATTTGTACCATTTCGGGGAATCAGGAATGATCTTCAAGGGAGATTTATGTGTTACAAGCAAGACTGGACTGGTGGTTTGAAGGCAGGCTTCAGGTATATCTTCTCTTGGTATCATCATATTACAGGATACCGCATCATATTCAACTGTAAATATTGCGAAATTTTGGTTGAAATATTATTCTGGTTTGCTAACTTGTTTAATTGTCTCAGGATTTTGGCCCCCACCACTTATATATTCTTTGCTTCAGCCATTCCAGTTATTTCATTTGGTGAACAATTAGAAAGAGATACAGGTAATATTTTATACCGGATACTCCATTGAGTGCCTTGTGGTTTTCGGTGTGAGTTGAAAATGCTCCTAATATCGAATGATTGATAAGAAAAATCTATAAATCTATATTTATACATTATGCATTAGTGTTTCAAATTTATGGTTTGGCATCATTTCTGGTGTTGACAGATGGGGTTCTCACAGCAGTTCAGACGTTAGCATCTACTGCTTTATGTGGAATTATACACTCGATCCTTGGGGGTCAGCCTTTGCTGATTCTCGGAGTTGCAGAGCCAACTGTGATTATGTACACATTTATGTTCAATTTCGCCAAAAATAGACCGGATTTGGGATCAAAGCTCTTTTTAGCATGGACTGGATGGTATCATCTTTTCTTTGTGCTAACAAATGGATTGATATTGTGATTTCTGATGTTAACCTTAATCTCTCTATCTTGCAATTATCCTTTTTCTGGAAAAAAATTCTTGCGTAACTCTTTTTTGACTTTGAATCTGCCTTTATTACATTGATGTGCAGGGTGTGCGTCTGGACTGCAATATTGCTGTTCCTGCTGGCTATATTAGGGGCTTGCTCCATTATAAACAGATTCACTCGTCTTGCAGGAGAGTTATTTGGCCTTCTCATTGCAATGCTCTTCATGCAGGAAGCTATTAAAGTAGGAACATCCTTCTCTTTCTATCCCTGAATTTTTACTGGCTTAAAGAAAAATTGCTTCCTTATTTCACTTGTAGTTTACGATTTATGTTAAAAGAGACAGGAGACCTGGAGTAATTGTTATTCTGCATTTTCTAGCTGTACCAACTTTTTTTTAGATGTAGTTCTGAATTGTATTTTACAGGGACTAGTTCATGAATTTCGCATACCTGAAAGAGAAAACCCAAAGTCAGTTCAATTTCAACCTTCATGGAGATTTGCGAATGGGATGTTTGCTTTGGTTTTGTCATTTGGCCTTCTACTTACTTCTTTAAAAAGCAGAAAAGCAAGGTCTTGGCGGTATGGGTCTGGTAAGTCCATTTTTGTTCAGAGTTACATGCACACATGTAAAGTTGCCTATTTATTAGTTTGCATATCCTACAGGAGACTGATCCAATTAAATGTTTCCTTCTTGCAGGGTCGCTCCGTGGTTTTGTAGCAGATTATGGTGTGCCATTGATGGTGTTGATCTGGTCTGCTGTTTCCTATATACCTGCTGGAAATGTTCCAAAAGGAATTCCAAGGCGCCTCTTCAGTCCAAATCCATGGTCACCAGGAGCATACGAGAATTGGACTGTCATCAAGGCATTGCCACATCCTCTACATGATTGATATGTCTTTTTTGTTTTTCAGCTTGATACATGAGGATATTAATGGTTGCTAAAATTACAGGACATGCTAAGTGTTCCAGTGATTTATATAATTGGAGCTTTCATTCCAGCAACAATGATTGCAGTGCTGTACTATTTTGACCACAGTGTAGCTTCCCAACTTGCTCAGCAAAAAGAATTCAATTTGAGAAAACCACCTTCGTTCCATTATGATCTACTTCTCTTAGGGTTCATGGTATGCAAATTCCCCTCACAGCGTCATTCACTTTTTCTGTAATGCTCCTGCCAGAAAGTTCAGTGGTTGCAAAAAGGAAAGAAAAAAAAAGCACCCGGTTTCCATTTGCTTTGAGATTGAGAGGTTTTTGCAACATGACAGGTCATAATATGTGGTCTCATAGGCATTCCCCCATCCAATGGTGTCATACCACAATCTCCAATGCATACGAAAAGCTTGGCCACACTGAAGCACCAGGTAGGCATATGGAATAGAATCGATGAAGTCTAGTAAATTGCAATGCTTTCATTTTCAAAGCTTGTCTATCAGTTACGTTAGTTGAGTGGCTCCACCTCACAGTTCTCTGTTCAGTAACCAGAGGTTGTAAGTTTAACACCAACTCAGTGACCCTTAAGGACCCAAAGGGGCACAAATTAAACATTAAAATGTGTTCGGAACATGGAGATGCACATATTGACACACAGCCAACCATCCACTCTTTTGTGATTTATATTATCTTTACAACGATGCAGTTATTACGCAATCGACTTGTAGCGACAGCAAGGAGATGTATGAAAAACAATGCCAGCTTGGGACAAGTATATGGAAGCATGCAACAAGCATATCAACAGATGCAAACCCCACTAAAATACCAGGAACCTTCAGCTCGGGTATGATGACTTGATATGCCGTTCACCTTTTCATTCTTTTGTTCATTCATATGATAACAATGCTAACCGTTGTTCAACCTTGCCTAAACCCTGAGAGCAGGGATTAAAGGAATTGAAGGATTCAACTTTTCAAATGGCTTCAAGCATGGGGAACATAAATGCTCCAGTTGATGAGACAGTGTTTGATGTTGAGAAAGAGATTGATGATTTATTGCCTGTGGAGGTGAAAGAACAGCGGCTCAGCAACTTGCTTCAAGCTACTTTTGTAGGAGGATGTGTTGCAGCCATGCCTTTTCTTAAAATGATCCCTACATCGGTACTCTGGGGTTATTTTGCCTTTATGGCTGTTGAGAGCTTACCAGGTAACCAATGTTGGGAGAGGATTCTACTGCTCTTCACGGCCCCAACTAGAAGATACAAGTAACCTCTTGACCCTTTTTGTCCTAACGCACTCTTTATTTTGTTTTACCAATTTGTGAACAAATTTAATTGAACTATGTTCATTCTCATGTTCAGAGTACTTGAGGAATACCACGCCGCTTTTGTCGAAACAGTACCGTTCAAGACAATTGCAGCATTCACAATTTTCCAAACTGCTTACTTGTTTGTATGCTTTGGAATTACATGGATTCCTATTGCTGGGGTTCTTTTCCCATTAATGATCATGTTTCTGGTTCCTGTTAGACAATACATTTTGCCCAAGTTCTTCAAAGGGGCACACCTTCAAGATTTAGATGCTGCAGAGTATGAAGAAGCACCTGCTTTACCGTTCAACCTTGCAACTGTAAGTTTTCATTCTCTCACACACTGTTTCCTAATAAACTGGACCTGCAATATGCTTAAGTGTTACCTCTTAGGAAGTGCATAAACCGAAATTGAATAGACGCCTTTTGGCAATGTTTGCAAAACAATTCATGAACTGGTTAATCAGTGTGTGATAAATCTGGATGCAAACTTCTCTTTTTTTTTTAAAAAGAATAGAAGCATACAATAATTTGTACACATAAAAGGGCCACTTGGCGGCTCACTTCAACTTATACATCTTGTTCATTCGATGTGTTTCACATCAGGAGCGGGAGATGAGTAGGCAAGCTTCATTTGCAGATGATGTTGAGATTTTAGATGGGATAGTTACTAGAAGCCGTGGCGAGATCAGGCATATCTGCAGTCCTAAAATGGCAAGTTCAGCTACAACACCATCCAAGGAATTCAAAAGTACACAGAGCTCACTGTTCTCAGATAAGATATACAGTCCTCGTTTAAGTGAGCTGAGAGGTGAGCCAAGTCCTCAGAATGGTGGAAACGGGCAATTTAGTCCAAGGACTGGAGAAGCAAGATCATCTAATCTTGCGAAGAGTGGTTGAACCTTAGAAGTTAGAACTTCGATAAAAATGGAGCAAGTATTACCTGCAAATTATAGTGTACTTAAGAGTAATGGGGGTTTGGTTTTGTGAACATGCAGGAAATCTGCAATGGCATTTCCCCTTCTTCTACTTAAGTTAATTCTAAATGCGGCAATTTTTTGTAAAGTGGTCTAAATCTGTGAAATGTATTGATGGGAGGAGATTTGTAAGTTGTAACCACGAAAATCTATCAATGCCACTATTAAATATGAAGGAACTTTAAACTTATAATTTTTTGGCCAAATGAAGAAACTATACACCTATTGGCATCCATTTTTGTTCTCCAAGCCCAAGTTAATTCACTTCTAAAGAAGACTACAATGTAGCATCTTCATCTTTCCAATGGAAAATGATGGTATCGATGGGCGAATCATGATTTTGTTAATTAATGGTGTCTGGAACCTGGAAGGCAACATTCCAATGCACGTAACAACTACAAGATTCACTCTTACAAATTTTTTTTGTCAATGCAAGGCAGAGAAACAACGTCTGAACTGTTACCAATATTGTCTCTTCATTTCCTTTTGGGGGAGAGGATGACACTGTTAAAATGCTCGGTGACATTGTTTTACACATCGGGAACCTATATTCGCGCTCTCTGTACAACTCCCGCACTCTTACTAGACTCTATCTTGTGAGAGTGCGGAGGCTAGCGTGATTCGCGTTACCCTTTACAGATTTGGAGAGGCAAAGTAAGATGAGTGGCCACAGTTCTCTCATGTTATCCTTCAAGATTGACGCGTATATGAGGTCCCTACTCCGTAGTTTTCACTTGCAATCAAATGATGTTGTGTTGTAGTTTTCACAGCATTTGACTTGGGACTCAGTGGGAAACTTTTTCTACATAACTTCACTAGCAGTGTGGGTCCCTTGGCTACTCATTACTATTGTTTTGCCTGATTGTATGCCGTGCATGTTTAGTTGCTGATTTTGATGAAGTTCCTCTCCTATTGGGAGAACTTGCAAGGTAGCAGTTGGAGAAGTTCCTCTCCTATCAAATATGGCAACATTGTCTCTAACATCTCTCATAAAAAATGTCAAAGAGTTTTGCTCGGCTATCGACCGACATCATCGACCATCAGCTTTCCTCAAAATGTTAATAGGAATTTGAAACATACGATGATTAGATTATAAGTTGGGACAGCAAATTGGTAATTCCCGCTTGCACAGGTTTATAGTTTGTTTCCTTGTTTGGTATGCAGAAAGGCCACTTCAACAACTTCCAAAGAAACCAAGCATTCACGCTTCATAAAAAGGCAAAATAGCATTAAATCTTACATCGACGGTATCACTTATTTTGCTGACAAAAATTCACCCAATACAACAAACTGGAACCTCAGAAAGAAAACTGAAAACCTTGACATCAAGAGCTGCTGAATTTACGACCAGACAGCCTCTCCGACTCGAATAGTATATGATTTATAAGTCCCCTTGCGGCACTGAGAACCAAGGAAGACAGATTAAAATTTTGAATTACAAAGATTCCATCAAGAAACTTGAATAAGATATGCATCGTGCATGCCCTGTATGCAAGTCTTTGTGCACATTATTTGAAGAACTGGTCATCAATTAGCTTTCAAATCAACCCATGAAGCATGATACACAAAAAAGTCGAAAATGAGAGTTGAGAAAACAATCAAATATACTTACTCATCCTTCAACTTTTGAATCTTCTCTGGATCTGTCTCAAGCATATGTTTCTTGAACTGCTGCCGCACCATATCAACCACAAGTTCCGTATTGTGTTGCTGCATCATCAACAAAACAAGAACCAGAATTCAATTTCAATAAGTTTGGATAGATTTTGTTAGAGTGTACATTTATGCTGCAATTGTTTGATCAATTTCCTAAAATCAGGGAAGATGCATTTCCTAAAAAAATCTGGGACAATTGCTTCTTAAGAACTGATTAAAATCTCATTGAGAAATAACAACAAACACATTTTTCACTACGAAAAAGATGTGTGTGGGTGTGTGTTAGAGAGAACTTTGCATACCCGATGACCAACATATTTAGCTCTTCGAAGACACTCGCGGTAAAGCTACAACGACAAACGATCATTTAAGCTCAAAAAATGGCAAGCAAAATGATTAAATTTTTGGATATAAACAGTGAGGAAATCAAGACTTTTCCGATACTAACTCTGATCACATTATTCGCGAGCTCAGGAGGCAGTGCGGTTTGCAGAGACGGCATGTTCTTACTTTTCCTGTACAAAAATCCCAATCACAATCAACACAGTCAAATATTATGGATTTATAACCGGAACGCAATGCAGTAATTCACAGAGGCAAACTGTCGAACACCTTGCGGGCAAATTCAAGCATGCCGCGATGAAACAATGAAATGCATAGATCGATATCAGGAAGATGTAAGAATCGAAATCGGTGGAAGCGGCAGAGACAGAATGTGTTTGTTACCTTCGACTGTGTGAGAGTGAGTCGGTGACTTAGAGCCCAACGGCAAAACTCAATTCGACTGCTGCAGCGGAAATGCTTTGACTATTTGCGTCGTTGGGTCGTGCTAATATAAGGTTATCTCAATACAGACGACATGTCGTACAGCAGTCATTCTTCTTCTTTTTTTAACAAGCGTTAATGTTAATCTAAAATATTGTGAGGGGGAATCTCTTACACGCACTATCAAGGTGTCATGGGGGTTTAAACTTGAGACTACTGGTATGCAAGTCAATTCCACCTGGCTAGACCTTGTTGGCCAATCATGCATTTTATTCTTCGTTTTTTTGTTTTTATTTTTTTATTTTTTCTATTATCATCCATTTTGAGCTTGAGCCTTTAATTTTCTTTTTGGCTAAAATCAAGACTTCAATTTGAGAATTTATTTTTTGGGAGCATTTGAATTTTGGACTATCGATTACGTAAGTTCTTATTTGAACGTATGATCTAGATTTTACAGTATAATAATACAATCTTTTTTTTTGCATTATAAGTCTGACAAAATAACATCACCCACCATTTATCTATCCAACTACATCACTTGAGCTAAAACTTACGGGCAAATTTGATCCGGTTGGATGCTTGTGGAACATGTTTTGTTGATATTTTTCACATATGGTGCTAATGGACAAGGCTAGAACCCAAAGGTTGGGTTGATTAAACGTACACCCTTCACATTACTATAAAAGAGAGAGCATCCATTTAATAGCTACACATAGGTAGTCATGAAATTCTTAACTGTTACTAAAATTCCATTATCCATATAATGCCAATACATGTAAGCACCCAATCTCATTACAATATTTGTAGGGCCAAAAAAGAAGAAGACCCAAATGGTAAATCACATCATCACACAATAAGGGGGAAAGCCCAAATAGGGATGGGAGCCTAAGTGGTAAATTTCAAGACCCATATCAGATAAATGGCTCTTGGGCTCTATACAGTAAAACAGTTAATTTTACTATAAATATAGAAATAACCCAACCCGAAAGTAAATTAAATTTTACCCTAGCAAGTATACTGGGACACCTCAGCCACACTCTCAGGATCTCCATCCTGCAAGCAATCAATTGGAGGTATAGTGGCTGTTTCTTGAGTCCCATAAGCATTCCAACAAAATGGATCATCCATCAGCTCTCCTTCGTGTGGGTAAAGCTCAACTTCCGAGAGTGTGATGTTTGTACAAGCCACCGTGTCACTGCAAGCAAAGTGAATTGGAGGCCTCCTCACGTCATATGTGCCCTTTATGTTTCTATATGTCAAGTCTGTGACAAAAACTGCTGAAGTTTCGTTTCGACAGGCCTTTGATAGGCAGTAATATTGGTCTACTAGTAGGCAATTCATCACATTCTCCATTTGAATGTTCTCAAATACTATGGCGGATACACAGCCCGTCCCGCCTTGCCATGTCTTGATTCTGACTCCGTTATCGGACTCCCTTATGACAGCGTCACGCACTGTTATGTTGGAAACACATGCTTGAGAGTTGTGCACACCAAGGCTCCCAATGCTGCAGAAAATAGAATGTGATTAATGGTGATTTAGGAAGCATTTGAAAACTAAATGAAACCGGATAATACTAGCTAGAGTGACCACATTAATTGATCATCTTGTATATGGTAAATAGAATTTATTTCATTCGTCACATAATGTAATTTGAAAATATGATCTCTTTAACATTACTCGTTGAAAAAAGTTTTTCACGTAGTCTTTGTTTAAAAAAGGTAAAGTTAAAGCCCATCCAACTGTAACTTGGTGTGATTACCAAATGATAACCAACCTTTTTGCCGAAGAAGTTAAGAAGGGCACTTTTGGACTCAAAACGGATGGTAATTGGTAGGTGGCAACCAAAGAGAGATATTTATTGAGAGAGTATATCATACCTAATCCCGTGACTTGGTCCACAAGTGACACCTCTTATATCAACATTGGCACATCCTGTTCCTATTGAAATGCAATCATCACCTGTTTAAATCATGCCAAATTATTAATTAATTATATATAATTAACACATAATAATACAAAAGGTAAATTTTAAATATAAAAAAACATTTTCCATTTTCTTACCATTGCTAATCATCGAGTCGTATATGCCAACAGATTTTGTGTTCTCTATGTGGATCCCATCTGTGTTGGGGCTAAGCTTTGGTGAGGAAATGGACAGCTTCTCAATCTGTACACCTTCACAGCCATCAAACTTCATGTGGAACTGAGGACTGTTTTGGATTCTCAACCCTCTCACCACCAAATTGTTGCTCATGAAGAATCTAATTAACTGAACAATTCAAACCACAAAAAAAAACAAGAAGAACAAGTTACCATGACTGAATTTTACAACACATTTATAACTGCTGCTTGAATTTGACTGTGGGTAATTTTACTTACAGCAGGGCTGTCACATGGTCCTGGCAATGTGGATCCATTAGGACCCTGAAGTAGTAATAAGATCAGAGTTAATATTGGCATTTAAAAACCAAAAAGTTTACATGAAAAATAAAATTAAAAGAAAGGAAAAGAGAAGATAGGACCAGCTGCTTGGTGAATTAAATTACCCTGTGAGGCTTGCATGGGAGATCCCACCACTTTTGGCCATTGCCTTCAATGGTTCCGCTCCCAGTGAAAGTCATTTGGTCAAGTCTGTAAAACACAAGCCACTGTTTTTGGCTGTCTCCTTTAGGCCAAGTCTGAGGCCCCTCCGGCGGCATCAGAATCCCATCTACCTGTTTCACTTTTGAACTTTAGTTACCAATTTTAGAAAATTAATTAATGAACCAAATTTCACAGCAATGTAGTTTTAAGAGTTTGGATCCTTTCCTGCTGTTTTTTTTTCGACACAAGCGATATTAAGGAGGGGAGATTCGAAAAGGACCTCTCGGTATAGAAGTAACTTCTATTAATCACTTTACTAGTGTTTTTTTGTGTTGATAATTGCACTTATTTCTAAACCTGAGACGTTTTACTCCAAACCCAAAATGGGGTCTTTTCGTTTTCAATTATTTTGATTAATGCAACAACTGTCATTGACAGCTAGATGAACTTATTTTAGAACACAAGACATTTGTGTAAAAGAAAAATGACAAAAGAAAAAAATCTTACTTGGAATACCAGTCCAGGCTGGCAAGGACCTGAGAAGATGGTTGAAGTAATTTTGAAGCTGTAATCTGCAGGAGCGAAAACCACACCAGATTCTACAGCACAGGCTTCTTTCCAAGCCGCTCTAAATGCAGCAGTGTCATCAGCAGAGCCATCACCAACTGCCCCATAATTCATGACATTGAACACACAATCAGAAGAACCAGAAGAATTATTTCCAGGGTCCTCAGGGTAAGGGTCTGAGGGCACATTTGAAAGGGGAGGAGGGCTGAGGCTTGGAGTTGAAGGAGCAACTGGCTCTCCAGTGTCAGGGGAAGGAGCAGGGGAGCTTTTGTTCCTCTTGTGAAAATGATATCTTCCTTCCACGTTGCTTGAGTTTTGGAAGATCATTAGACTCAATGTGATCCATAGGACCATAAACCAGTGAATTGGCTCCATGCCTTTGCTCTGAGAAAATTACCAAAAAGCACTTTTAAGAAAAGCTAGCAAATGAGATAGAAGAAGAAAGTGGCCTGGCATTGAGGACCAGTTGAAAGACTGGCTCTAATTTATACTCAAAATTATAAGTTTCCATAGTGAATTGTTTTCATGCATATATATATAAAGTCCTATACGTGTCAACTTCACGTTGAATGAAAAAAGAAAAAATAAATAAATAAATAAATATATATATATATATATATATATCGTGGTGTCTAGGAAACTGGTTGGAGGCTTTTATGGGGATTTTGGAATTTGGTCTTCTGTTGCAATTTGTGGACTGTTACTCTTTGTTCTCTAGCAGATTTATTTATAGTGATCTCTTACCTTTTTTTTTCTCTGATGCTATATATTTCGTTTGGTTTTGGTTCTGCGCCATGTGGTCCTGCAGGAATTCTAGTTTCGTCTCCATTTTTTTTGTTTTCTTGGCAGTTGATGTTTTCTTAGACACCAAACACAAACACATGGCACATTCTGAGATGAGCTTGGGAGGAACTTTGCTTTTGCAGTTCTGAGCTTGTGAACCGCTCTGAGGCCCAAGTTTCCTAAATCAGTGTGCTGCAGCAACCATATTTTTGTTTTTATTTATAGATTTTATACAAAAACTTTCTTTTTTCTGTTAACTTACAGTGCTCTGTGTGTTTAAGCAATATCTGCTGGCAGGGTTTCTTGGATTGGTGGTTTGAAGCAACTCAGGAAAGATAAATTGTGGACCCTAAAAGACATAATCAATTATATTTTTGCTCTGTTAGACTGTTATGCTAAATATTTTTACTGGTTGCCAAAAAATTCACTGTCCACTAAGCTTTTGGCATCATATTTCACTGACAGTAAGTAAATTTTGTGACATTCATATATGAAGCAAAGATGCAAGAGCATGTATGATATATCCATAATATATGAATGCAATATGCAACCACTCAAGTCAGATAAAGTCACGAAGAAACAGAAAAATAAAAAGAAATAGAAATGAAAACTATTCGTTTTGACAAAGTAGATAACTCCAAGCCAACGGGGTATAGCTACTGGTCTCAAGTGTGTAAGAAATTCTTCTCTCTTGTAATTTAAACTATTACTTGTACTAAGTAAACTCCAACATTTATGTACGTGGGTGGGATGTGTCCATTCAACTTGATACATTATTGTGTGAGTTATATTACATGAAAAATGGGACCTACAAATTTTAACATTAAGATTTAGTTGTATATACTTCAATTTGCTAAACGGAAGTACAAAAATAGTTCACTACCTGAACAAACATATATATGTACAAAATATGTTTCTATATATATAGTCTCTTTCTATTGAGGGACACCCTTTAAGTCCCTATGATTTTTTTTTCAAACGTTCTAAACTTTCTATTTTTTAAGTATACATTCATAGATAATCCTTGCAAAAAAATTAGACAAATTGAAACCGTTTCGATATCTAATTGTATCATACAAAATCAATAAACACGGTGCTTCAAGAAAATACTAAAATTTCAATAATTCAATTGAGCGGTCAAATGATATCGAATTCAAGTGATTTTTTGTAAACGTGATCTTTAAATGAATATATATATATATAAAATAGACGGTTTGGATGAATAAAATACAATACGGGGTGGGGTCTACAAGGGTGTCCCTCAAATAAGCTTATTTGAAGAATCCTTCAATAAAAGCTATATATATATATAAGCAGATATGTACAACTATAACCTTCTATTAATGCATATATTTTTCTCTGCTTTTCAACAAAAAATACTTGTCATATCAGACTCTCTTTAATTACTATAGTTAATTAACCGCATCATTAAATAACTAATAAATAATCAAATTCTGTTTGAGACGCTTTGTTCTGTCATCTCAGGGAATTTTACAAGTAAATGTCATATCATAATTATTCAGTACAATATTCATGTGACATAGAGATCAGACGAGAGAGTGATTTTTGTAAGGTTTTTTGGAATGTAGGGATGAGATGAGAGAATAAAATATAGCTGCAAGAGGTAAGGACTGAGAGGCGATTGGGTGAATGTGGCTTTGATGTAAAAGCAATAACTCTCCCGTGACTCTTGATTGTTGTTTTGCTCTTTTTGTGGTTGTGGCCATCGAAGTAGGAAAGCATGTAGTAGGTTCCCGACAACAATGTTAAAACCATTCACGGGTCCATTCAAACCCTCCCTGTGATCTAGTTAGTTCTGATCCATAAACCCTAATTTCCAAACCAACTTCTATGCCTCAAGTGACCCTACTTAAACCGCAATAAGCGTGCTAATTATCGGTAACTATATCCCATACAGTTTAACATGCTATCTTAAAAAAAAATTCACCCAATCGAATATGTTTAACAATCTCACAAGATAATATATCGGACGATTAGAAATACATTTTTTGAACTATCACATTACAACAAACAACAAGTATTCACCTGACTGCTTGCAGTGCCTGATTCTTCGTCTGGTGCTTGATTACGCTTCTCCCTCGCACCATGCAAATTATGAAATTAAGCCAATGAGGTTATTTGTAACATAACGTAAGGTGGTGCTACCTACTTAGACTGCATTGCAAGTGTATGACTTAGCTTTGTAAAATGCGAGTGTGGAGGTCGCTTTTATAGAGGTTAGATTTTGTAGTGGAAGCATGGGAAAGTGTACGTGCATATAAGGCGCATGTGTTTGTCTTAGTCTTTCACGTGCCAACTCTCACGGGTTAGCTCAAAGCTAATGAGAGGCTTTGTGACAAAAATTTGTGCCGCACTTTTTGAAATTGTGTGATTGGGCTGATTGTGGTTTTCAGCTATAACACGTACGACTGTCAATTTTGCACTCGCCTCACGCTGTTGGTCGACAGACCACACGGTCATGCCTACGTGTCATGCTGTTGCAGGTTGGAAGCTTGTGGGACATACCAAACCACTCGATGGAAGTGTGAAAAGAAAAGGGTTTTGTATCAAAGGTCCAAAAACAAAATTTCACATGCAGCTATAAGTCGATTTTGCTGAATCTCAATACATGAATGGAAGCATCCAGAGCGCGGCACGTGGCATCTGGGAATTCACGGGATAGTGTTTCTGTGTGTCACGGGTGAGAGAAGGATTAACCTTTTTAATTCGGTCATTAGTTTAATTCAGTTTGGTTTAAAATGCTTAGTAGATGTGTTAGTGTGGATCCAAAGCATAAAACAGAAGTTGCCGCTTTACAGACAAGCATTAACAAAGGGTTGGGTATCATTGTCGCAATCTCAATCACACCTAGAAAGATTTGGTACTTTTTAATTTTTTTAAATATTTAATGGGTCATAATTTAAACTTACTTTTGGTGTATGCTTTTGTAATGATCGATATATTTAAGAGGAGAAACCTGAAATCATTTTTATGGGTATTTTATTTTGTTAATTTGTCATGTTAATTATCTTGATCGGACTATCAATCTGAATAATGACTTGCAATGAAAAATGTCGTGTCATAATTACCACTCATATTGATTATCATATTGAAGATCATTCATCGCATTTCTATGTGCACCTTTTCTTCTTGTTTTCTCTTGTTGATTGAAGAACCTCGTCTTAACAATAAAAAATGCATCCCAAATGCATTGCCCTACATGGACAAAATTAACTCTTAACTAACTAAGCTAAACAAGCATGCATTGCCACTTTAGCTCTGGCTGGGTTGCGCTTGCGATGCTATATTCTATAATTTCATTGGAATAATATGCTTTGTAGGCAGATGTGTCTTCTTTCACTTGCAACGTACATAATGAGGTTAGTCACATAGCTGGTAAACGTATTAAGAGCTGGCAATCACGGATTGGGCTCTCTCTCTCTCTCTCTCTCTCTCTCTCTCTCTCTCTCTCTCTCTCTCTCTCTCTCTCTCGCACCCTTTTTTAATTATATATGTTTTATATTTCTAAGATGAATAAAATACAAGAGAGAATGCCCAAAACAACACTTTTAACCCCACTTGCATATTAACAAACACTAAAACCCACTTACAATAGTTTATATATTATTGGTGCTTCTAATCCCTCACCAATAGGTGATGATTAATCTCATTTTGATGTTTGAGCTGCAATTTTCTCCCTCTCCTTTTCACTTTCTAATGAGGTTCTTCTTTCATATTTCTCATGGGGATTTACATATTTTAATTTAATCACGAGGGTTTTCAAAATTTAAACTTTATAATCTTTTACTTTACTTTTTTATTTTTAATTAATTTTTTAGTTGAAATGGATTGTTTTAACCCTCGCTTTGATGGTCAAACTAACAAAATTTGACATAACGACTCAATTGGAACATATGAGAAAGTTTGATAACCTCTTTGCTTTAAAAAATGAAGAAGTTATGTGACTCAATTGAAACTCGGAGTAAAGTTTATTGACCTCTACAGTTAAAAACCTTTTTAGAAAATTAAGAATTCTATAGTCATGACTTTATATATGGCCTTTAGATGATGCCCTATTTTTTAACCGTTAGATCAAATTGGTTAATTTGATCTAACAGTTAAGAGATATGACCTCACCTAGGGGTCATAGATAAGGCCCTCACTATAGAATGACTTTTTAGAAAATACATTTCAGCTGGGTACAACTACAAGGCCCATATTTTGTGTACAATTAGAAGGCCCATGTTTTGTCCTGCCCATTAAAGTCTTGATGGGCCATAACGACAATTTGTGTTGGCTCAATTAGTCATGAGCAGCCCACAAGTATAGCAATGCCAATTGCGATGATTTCCAACTCCAGCATCCAGGAAATGGGCCGCTAAAACCGGACCAATTGGCGCTTGGGTAGCGAGCTTGGTGGCCTCGTGATTACACGTGTCAAATAGCAAACCCTTCTCTGTTATGTGGATTATGACTTTCGTTTTTGGACCATTATGGATTTTCGGCATTATTATTTTAATTTCTAGGACAAGGAATGAGCTATAAATTAATTGGACCAACTGAGAGCACTTCTATCTTATTGTGGCATGACAAAGGGTAAGGACAAATACTATTCACATGAACACTGACTGCACTATAAATTTTTTGATGCATTCCTATCTATTGTCATGACAATCCGAGAGCAACCACTATTTACATAAGATATGAGGAGAGCAATTTGTATGGATTTTGGTGTGAGAAGTGAATAACATGGCTAGGTATTTAAAGGAAAAAAAATTCTAAATTTTTTGATATTTTTTTGGTATTTAAATTAGCCGCTAACCTCAGCTTGCCCAGACAGCAACCTAAGCAAGTCTTGCCTTCTGGCTTGTCCAGTTTTGTGGGCTCACTTATTGCCATGACAAATTTTCTTTTATGGAGTTGTTTTTGAAAGCAAAAGAGGATGGATGGAAGTGCTCTCATAGTCATAGTCATAATCATAATCATGCATCCATGGCTGAAGTTGAGACACAAGACAATGCTTACTCTTCCACGTAACTGCAATAAAATCATTATAGGCTAATTTCTTTTGTTTTTTTGTAAAATACATTAAATAAATTCATATATGCATGTATAATGTGGCCCATACTTATATGCATGACTGTCTTTTGACATTATTTTGAGGCCGTGTAATGTGGGTTTGCCTTTTCAGATTGGTAAATGGATATCCTTTATTTAACGTGTGGAACCTTTGATGATCACAAAAAAAAAAAAAAAAAAAAAAAAGAAAAAAAAAGAGTGTGGAACCTATTGTAAATAACTGTATATCTTTTACAGTCAAGAGAAGGAAAGGATAAAATTAAAATAAAAACTGTATATGTGGACAAAAAGTTGGACAAAATGTACATATCAGTTTCTTTCAAAAGCTACCAAAAGCCAATGTATATCTATAAAAATAGGTGGTCAAGGTCTGAATCATTAAGGGTTGGATTTAGTTAAATTTTAATTAAAAATAAAAAGGTCAGTCGAAAATCAATATGGAGAAGCATGAATTTTTCATGGCCTAAAATCACTTCTGTAACAGCTAAACTAAAAACTAGTTGGTTTGTAAATAATTATTTGAATTGTTCTATAATGTTATAAGTTACAAATTACTCTATGAGAAATTTCAAGTCATGGGACATTATTTTAACTTCATTCGCTATGGTATGTATTTTGTGTTGCCTCACATTTAAGAGGAATAATAACACATTCTATTGAAAATAATAATAATAATAGTTTTCCTTAATGATATGATGAATATAGTTTGAAGAATTAGAGTCCAAAAATTGAAATTGAGAATAGTAAAATTTATTTGAGAACATACTTTAAACAGTCATGAAACTTGTCCTATAATGAAAATTTGATGCAAAGAGACTTTAGCTCCATAACACATGAAATATGTTTACTCACCACTATAACCAAAAGTGCCCTCACAATCCTTCTCAACACTTGACATGTGTCTATTACCATAATCATAGTTAACTCTTTACTTTGTATTTGAGGATTCATGATTATGCACATTGACATATGTCAAATATTGAAAATGATAATAAAGGGTACACCTTAGCAGTGGCGGAGGGAGCTAAGGCCCAGGGTGAGCATGTGTCCCCTTTCAAATGTTCTTTGAGGCAATGGTATTATAATCTTATTAATACAATTATACTTTTTAAATCAAATTTTAAAGTGTCTCTTCTTTTCTTTATATTTTTCTTATTTTCCTTTCTCACTATCATTGCTACCCTTTTCAAATTTCTCATTGTCGTACTTTGACTCTAGTTTTTGTAGTGATAAATTACCGTCCGAATTTTCGTGTGTATCTTTAATAAAGTACATTCCATTTGATTTTTTGTTAGAATCGATAATGAGTAGATAGTTAATGTAACATGTAAATTAATGGAGTATATAAATTAAAATCAGGAATTTTGTATCGAGTGAAAAATTAGTTTAATTGTTACCCTAAACAAAAATATATTTCAACATATAAAGTGCCCCCTATGTGCAAATTTTTTGATTCCACCACTGCACCTTAGGTTAAATTGGTGACAAAAAATGCTCTCCCATAACGCATATTAAGATTTCACATAACTCATTAATAAATCACAATTACATTTATTCACTTATCTTCAAATTATTTCCAAAATGGGAATTAACAAAAAGACAACATCATTACTTATTTGTAAGGTTGGACGTTGTAGCCTTTGTGTGGGTGGCGTCTTTTGTTAATTGCTTTGTTTATGTATTCGGTTGTCCCTGATTGTCCTGCTTACTGGTTGGGACTATCCCTCTGCTTTGTTCTTGTTTCCGGGGGTTTTGGCCTCTGTGAATGAAATATCATTTTCGAAGGAAAAAAAAACAAAAAGACAAAATCAAACGGCACCTGAACGTGTTGCGACACTACAAGTGCAATTTCGAAAGGAAAAAAGGGCAAAAATGGAAAATGGAAAATGAAAATAAAAATATGAGAAATTCTTAAAAGAAAAGGGACACTGCTTGAAACCAAGCACCTGAGAGTACGACATTGCGTAATTTTACCCGGTACATATATATACAGAAGAAGGCTCACTCACACGCCTTGTTACCTCTTCTGGTTCCTACACAGATTGTCCTCATTTGCTCCACTTCCTCTTTGTCATTTCCTCTCAAACCGTTCGCTTCTCTCTCTCTCTCTCCTGCCGCAAGGGTTTGAGTTTTCAAATCCTAATTGGACCCGGCTTCAATGGCAATGCTCGGGTGCCCATCACACTCAGTTCGCGCATTGTTTAGGTTGTGATCTCCGGCCGATCGCGTCCGGTAGGCATCGGTTCGATTCGCCGCCATGTTTGAAGCACACGTAAGGCTATTTGTTCTTCTTCTTTCGGTTTTAATTGTTAACGCCATGAATTTGACTGTCTTGGTGCTCTAGTTTGATATATTTGATCGGGTTAACTTGTTTAATTCTTGAAATTTGACGAAATTCATTTATTTATTGGCTTTGCTGGATTCGTATTATTTCCTATATGATTTTTTCTGTTTTCCAGGTATTATGTATATCTAAGTGATTAGTCAAAAGAACTCAGTATTATTATTAATTTTAAGCCTTCATTATGTGAATTGGCTGGCGTGACAGCGGATAACTGGTTTCTTTAGAATGTTTAAGCCCTGAGAGTGTAATAGGAAGTGATTGTTCTTTCGGTTAAGATAAGCAATGGGTTGAGCATGTTGGGATTTTTGATGGCTAGCACTCCGCAAATGACAATGCAATGGGTTGAGCATTTTGAGTTCCAAGTTTCACATACTTATAGTGTGATTTTTTTCATTTTAATGAAACCTATTTTAAAGACCAAATGAAGTTGCTCAAAAGTTGATAAACCCAATGCTTGACACGACACATAAGAATGATCATGATGAATAGTTTGGTTCGAGAGCATCACCCATTCTCTCTCTCTCTCTCTCTCTCTCTCTCTCACACACACACACACACACTCTATACACTATTGGTATGTGCGTGATGAAGTTGCTAGAATGAAAACATTGAGAGTGGCAAGAAAAGAATGCTTAGAATTCAAAACTGGATGTATTTTTTAACTTAAAAATCATTGGAAGATTTGAGTTCAGACTGAAAATGATATATTATGAAGGTTTTTTCCTAACTTATAACTCCAAGGTTTTCAGTTTATAAAAAACATTGTCACAACCATGTATACAATCTTAACACGCCATCAAGTCTCCTAAGTGGTGAGACACGAAAGGTTAGGAGTGGAAAGGATGCGTTAAAAGCAAATCAAAGTTCAATCACGATGGACCTGCGATGCACTGAGCTGACAGAGATACAATTAATGAAATTCACTGACTGCCTAAGAAACAATAGTATTCCAGTTCATATTCCGCAGAACATAGGGATATCTCTGAAATCATTGGAAATTCTTAGTCCCATAAGAAAATCACTTCCCCGATTTTGGCTTGAAGAGCCTGTATTCCAAAATCTCTGCATGTAATATAATTTTGTGTAAGTTTTATAATGTAGTTTAGATTTAGATTAAAATCTTGCCCTTGCTTGCAATTTTTCTTTCTTGATAACAAAAGTTATGTTTACCAAATGAAAAAACGGATTTACGTTTCAACACTAACGAACATCATGTTTGATCGTATCTAGTAGCTCTACATGAAATGATAACTTATAATGCTTTGTTGGTAGGTTCTGCACTTGCTTCGAAGATATTTGGGGGAATATGTCCATGGACTCTCAGTTGAAGCTTTAAGAATCAGTGTCTGGAAAGGTCTGTATTATGACTTTAGTGGGCTTGAGCCGCGTATTTTCTCATCCTTCCTACCTAATTATTTAAGATTACTACATTTGGTCATAATGTTTGTGGAACTTTTAAGCAATGCGGTTACCGTCTTTGCAAAATGTACTGGCATACAGTGGTTTAAAATGACTCGCTGATGTGGCCCTTTTTTCAAAATAATGGTTGGTGTTTTTCTTTTCCATAGGACTCTACACTCATATCTTTCCTTAAATTAACAGGTGATGTTGTTCTAAAAGATTTGAAATTGAAAGCAGAGGCCCTAAATTCACTAAAACTTCCAGTCACTGTGAAAGCTGGTTTTATTGGTACCATTACATTAAAGGTAGAAACTTCTTCACTACTTGCTCACTGGTTGGGTTTTGGTTCTTAATTTCCATTAATCTTATGGTCCCTTTCTTTTTGATGTCCTAAATTGCCTTGTTTCTCTTATAAATCATAGGTTCCCTGGAAAAGTTTAGGCAAAGAGCCTGTGATTGTTCTCATTGACCGTGTATTCATTCTTGCTTATCCACTTACTGATGGCCGGACTCTCAAGGTAGGGTGATCTTTCTTTTGTGTGAAAAACTTATATTTCAATTGCATATTGTTGGATGTCTCTTTTCTTATGTCCTAAGATCGTCTTGTTTTACAATTACTGTCATCATCATCGTCATCATCATCAATTTGATAATTCTACTTATTAATTTTGTTTTGCAGGAGGACGGGGAAAAACTATTTGAAGCAAAACTTCAACAGATTGAGGTGAAATTTATGTACATGTAATTGTGTCTATATATGCTCTGTCAATGTATGGTTTTGATGGACATCTCATTCATCCCACTTGTAATATTGTCTTTATTAGTAAAATTTGTGTTTCTAATAAAAATACTGGTAAAAGGAGCAAAATAGAAAATTCATATTGCGAGGTTTAGAACTGGAAGAGCTTTGAATTTGACAGTATAGTATGGGTCTATGACTGGCCTAGTTATCCTATATAAGGAGGTAGATAATTAAGATTAGTTGATGTAGAAAAAAAAAAGATTCGGGAAAAAAATGCATACAACACCTATGTTCTGCCTAGTGGGTTTTCTTATACATTCAAATTGAAGTGTTCATTGGTCATGGTATATGAAAGTTTTTATTTATTTACTTATAAATATTATGTTTCGATAAAATTTGTATTTTCACACGGGAAGTTTTCAGATTTAATCCCAAGTAAAATATTTAGAATTTTTTTCTTCTTCTTATATTGCGTGCAGGAAACAGAGTCAGCGACTCTTGAAGCAATATCAAAGTCAAAGCTAGGAAGTGTATGGTTCTTAATTTTATTGATCTTTCACTTTGGGACTCTTTTATTGGTTGAACTTAATATGCATCCTGAACGGTTTTTGTAACTCCTCTCGTATATTTTGTCTTGCTTCTTTCAGTATTAGTTGTCGCTGGAGTTGCCTGTGGTATATGTTTGTGGCACATATTAGTTAGACCTACATTTTTATTTTATGATCTTTTTTTTATAAGAAACACAAGACCTGCCCAAGATTCTCGTATATTTTTTAGTGAGGTAACCTAGCTAAAAATAGGTTTTGGATGAGGCCACAAACAAGATCAATCTTCTTGGCATGTAGTTCTCTCTCTCTCTCTCTCTCTCTCTCCATCTCTCTGCCTTTCCACGTGAGGGAGGATAGCAATTAAGATGTTGGGGCTTGTCATTGTGTAAGACTATTATCACAATTTGTGATTTATTCTTCCATTGTATTTAAGTTTTAGGAGTGGAGATCTTTCTTTGAGCTTTCTCTTGTGTACTTCTGATGTAGTCATTTTTCTACTTGGTTCATTGATATACTTATCATTGTTTACTGAGTTAAAATAGATGGTATAGTTTCGTTCCCATTGTTTGGGACAGAATTTATCAGTTTGGTTGACAGCTGACTGTTTTGCAGCCACCTCCTGGAAATTCATGGCTAGGTTCCCTTATTGCTACCATTATCGGAAATTTAAAGATATCAATTAGCAATGTACATATTAGATATGAGGACTCAGTCAGGTTTGTAAAAATGTGCTTCCTTTGTTTCCTTGAAAGTCTGATATCTTTATTAATTTTGTTTACGCTCAACTCAGTTTATTTCTACTTTTCTGTCTGGATAAATTGTATTCAATTTGAACATGCTCTTTGTGTGCTTCTAAAAACAACTGTTTGTTTTGTAGTAATCCAGGCCATCCATTTTGTTCGGGTGTAACTTTGGCTAAGCTTGCTGCTGTTACGATGGATGAGCAAGGGAATGAAACATTTGATACAAGTGGTGCGCTTGATAAGTTGCGGAAGGTTAGCCTAGTCTTTTGTTCTTGTGGACCTTTTCGAGAATGCATCATCTGTGGATCACAATTTCAAATTCCATTTTGTATAATTTTCTTGATTGTTTTGATGTCTATCTGGACCAAGCCACCTAACAAAAGAAGCAAAGCCACACTTAGCTCAACTGAAAAAACCAAAAACCAGCAGCAACACTTTGCACACAACAAGAGACCAATCAAGATGAATCGCACTATAGGGAACATCCCTAAATGCTTAGATAAGGACGTCCAACCCTTGTAGCATTGCTTTGATAATTAACTTTTAACAATGTCTATTGTGTTTTGTATATTTTTTTTGCTTTTACTTGTACATTTAATATTTAATCTTATGTTGCCTACAAATAATCTCCTTGTGACAGTCGTTGCAACTTGAAAGGCTTGCTATGTATCATGATTCAGATAGTGTTCCTTGGAAGATAGACAAGGGATGGGAAGATCTCACTCCTGAGGAATGGGTTCAGGTTTGTTCTTATGCTGCAGTATTACTAGTCTGTATACTCTTTTATATTAAATGCATCTACTTTTGGTCATGTTGTATATCCTAACCAAATATTGTGTGCAACCAAAAAACCAAATATTGTGTACTTCCTAATAATTTTGCTTTCCTCTTTTCTTTGCATCGATGTTGTACTAGATATTTGAAGATGGTATAAATGAACCTGCTGATGATCGTGGAATGGTGTCTAAGTGGGCTGTAAATCGCAAGTATTTGGTGTCACCAATAAATGGAGCTCTAAAATATCACCGCATTGGAAATCAAGAAAAAAATGATCCGGAGGTTCCATTTGAGAAGGCTTCTCTTGTCCTTAGTGATGTTTCTTTAACAATTACTGAGGTATGCAATTTTTCCTTCCTATCCTTTGCATCCGAACTCTCACCTATTCTGCTGCTGAGAAGCAATATTTTTATATATTTTTTTCTTAATTCTTGGTGAAAGTTAATAAATGACAATTAATATTCTTTTAGGACCTCTTTCAAATTTTAGTTTCTCTTGTTCCTCCCTCCCTCCCTCCCTCTCAACGTTTTCTTCTAATACATACTACTTTTCTTAACTCTCCAAGGAGGGTTTGAGGTGTTAATTTCTTCTTTTCCACATCCCATAAAATTTCTTCTTTTTCATACTTTCTTGGTAAGCAGCTGCAGTGCTATAACAGATTTTCACTTGTTCTTTTTCAGGCACAGTATCATGATTGGATAAAGCTATTGGAAGTTGTTTCAAGATACAAGACATATGTTGAAGTTTCCCATCTAAGACCTGTGGTGCCAGTTTCAGAGGGTCCTTATTTGTGGTGGCGTTATGCTGCTCAAGCAGGCCTGCAGCAGAAGAAAATGTGGTAATATATGTGTTTCTGTATACTTGATAGAGAATTATGCATGTATGTACATATGTTATTGTCTATGTTTGTAGCATAGGCTGTTTACGGTCTGTTAGGTTGCCTTAATTCAAGGCTTACATGTTAGCTTAATTGTTCTTGTTCTTATTTTCTGAACATATATATGTCAATGTTATAAACAAAAAATTGGGATTGAGTTCAAGAGTGCTTAACTTTCAGAAGATCTTTATTTTGATAAGCTTAACTTTCAGAAGTTGGTTCAACCTTTTCACCACATGCTTTTGGTATATTGCAAATTGGGAATGCACTTCTATGAATCTCTCAAAGTCGATTCTGACTTTACGGCTGTTTTCCTAATCAGTTACCGATTCTCATGGGACCGCATTCGGAGTCTCTGTCAGCTTCGTCGCCGCTACATTCAGTTGTATGCTGGTTCATTGCAACACTTGTCAAATGTTAATAATGCAGAAATTAGAGAAATTGAGAAAGATCTGGATTCGAAAGTAATTCTTTTATGGAGGTAAATGATTTAACTTGTGCATATATACCTGCTCCTGTATGATTAATTCAATATTTATCTTGCTGTATGCTTCATAGTTATTATTTCAAGTTCAAAGGAACAACACTTGAGTCTGGATTAAATTTGGATTCTATTATTTGTATGAAATGCAAGAGACCTTTCCCTTTGTTTTTTTCTTCTGATTTTTCAACGTATAGTCTGACAGAATAAACATACAATTGATCTTCATGGGGCAATTACAGAACATGCTCCCGGAGCCCTTTATTTATAAGAAATTAATTAATAAAGATAAAAAAAAATCAATATAAAAACGCATTAATTTCAAAATACAGGACAAGATGTCAACTGAACTATCTAGAGTATTGAGTTAACCCCATCTGGTATGCTTGGTATGGAATGTACAAAGTGATTAGCTAATGTTCCCTTATATTACTTGAAATGCCAAAGTATAAGACTGTCACATGTGATTAAACTTGGAATTTAGTCTTGGGACCTGCTAGGAATTTATTTATATTGTTCAGTTCAAATTAATACAAATCGTTAAGTTATATGATTTTGTCTTCAACCCAAAAGTTACCCTTGCATGTCAGAGGTTTTGATGGGGCATAGGGCAGTTTTGTCATGCTTTTGTAAGTATACCGAGATCTATCAATGTTACCCCTCCTTTCAATGTGGTAATCAGATTATCTTATTCTGAATACTTTACTTGACCATACAGTGTTCAATTTAAACTTTACCATGGAGGGCGTACCGAAGAGGCATTTAAGGATTTTTAAAGGATTTATATCTTTAGCGTCTCTACATATTTTACTTTCTGGGCTTCTTTGCTGAAGGGACCACTTTTTATGTTCTTGTAGCCTTTCTCTGCTAATATATACTATGAAAACATACATTACATTTGTACTAATTGTATGTTGGGCATGTATCATATAGGTTACTTGCACATGCAAAGGTAGAATCTGTTAAATCCAAGGAAGCAGCTGAACAGAGGTCGTTCCAGAAGAAAGGCTGGTTTTCATTTATGTGGTTAGTCTGATCCCCACCATTGCAATCTCTTTGTGTTCTGTGATTGTTCTTGGCCATGTGCCGTGCTTAAGTTATTTGAACCTCTGTCTTTGTGAAAAATCTGCATGCAGTTTTTATCTATGTACGCCTCCCAATTTGTTTAGTTTCACTTCTTTTTTTCCTTAGGCGTACACCTGCTGAAGGTTCTACTATTGTGGATGCTGCTGAGGGATCACAGTTACCGGAAGAAAGACTGACTAAAGAGGAATGGCAGGCAATTAATAAGTTACTGAGTTATCAACCAGATGAAGCATTGACATCACACTCAGGAAAGGACGTGCAGAATATGATCCGGTTTTTGGTAACTGTGTCTATCGGTCAAGCTGCTGCTAGGATCATTGATATAAACCAAACCGAGATTGTGTGTTGTAGATTTGAGCAACTTCAAGTGTCAACCAAGTTTAAACATCGAAGTACCTACTGTGATGTGTCATTGAAATTCTATGGTTTGTCAGCTCCAGAAGGCTCACTTGCCCAGGTTTGTTGCCACATAAATGTCAGCATTGTTATTCACAGCATTAGGTTTCAAGTTGGTGACGGGAAAATGTGATGTGAGTTCGAAACTGTTTTGTACGAATTTTTTTCTTAACTTAGTAACATTTTACAAATTGTAGGGTTTTTTTATTTATAAAATTGGTACTTGGTACTTACTTCAACTTTTTCTCTCAAATATTAGTGGATTTCTGATATTAATTTGACATGGAATCAAAATGGTGCTGTACTTTAAATTTACATTTGTGTTGTGCAAGGTTATTCATCTGTTCTTCCTTTCTTTTTTCTCTTTTGGCAGAGTGTCTCTAGTGAGAAGAAGGTGAATGCTCTAGCTGCTAGCTTTGTGTACAATCCAGTTGGAGAGAATGTTGACTGGAGGCTGTCGGCTACAATTTCTCCCTGCCATGTCACGGTGATTGTCCAATCTTTGAATATAGGGAGATATAGGGAGTGAAACCTACTTCAAATAACCATCTTCTTGAAGTGGTTACTTGCATGGATCCCTAAGGCTCAATTTTGGTTTTATTTGCATTCCCCCCATTCGTCCAACATCCCTTTTTACATGGAGCTTGATGAATCTTTTTTTATTTGCAGGTTTTAATGGAAAGCTTTCATCGCTTTTTAGAATTTGTGAAAAGGAGTAATGCAGTTAGTCCTACTGTTACATTGGAACTGCAACTGCTTTGCAGGTAATGTTATCATCTTTGTTATTATTTTGATTTGATATGTCTAACATGATCATAATAGTGTTGGACTAACCTTTTATCCTTCATTTCTGAGAGCAGATGAAAATTGAGCAAGTTACTCGTAGAGCACAGGAGCAATTTCAAATGGTATTAGAAGAACAAAGCAGGTTAATATACATTATTATTTCTTATTTCACTAATTAATACCTCTAGTTGTTCAGCTTTAAGTGTAAACATCTAAACTTGTTTTTCTTTCCAATGCTCATATGTTGATCGGAAAATTATATTGGCCATGAACTGATTACGTCTCATGGTGTAAAGTATTGGGTATTCAAGGAACATTGTGCTTTTCTTAAAAAGAATATGGTGAAGGTGGACAGTGTTGACAGAAGAAGAATTTGAGCATTAGATAAAAGTAGGGGTGTCAATGGCAGTTAGGATAAGATAAGACTGAGTAGGCTAAGACGTTGCTTTTCATGCACGATTTGAAGACCCAATACAGATGTGTTGTGGTGGTGAAAGGGAGTTGTTATGGGTAGTAGTCATCTAAGTTTAAAACTTTCCTTATGTCAAGTGGTCAAAAGTACTTGGTTGTATAGTGAGAGCGAATAATTTCTTGGTTGCTATAGTGATGTTTCCTAATAATTGTGAGAAAGAAACTGGTGACGATAAGTCCCTTGCATTTGCATTTGTATAATTATTCTGAAAAATGTTGCAGTAGAGCTCGAATATTGTTTTGCATTATCTATGGTCAAGTGTTCATTTGATAGAGAGATGGTTTTATGACATGGAGGTGAGTATTTTCTGAGGGTTGGAGCATCCTTAGCATTTAGATTGCAACTAGTTTCTGTAATGCTGAGTTTTTAGTTTCTTGAATAGGATTGAGCTCCAAGTTTTATGGGAAACAAAACTTTCATTAACTAGAAAATAAGTACAAAAATAGTGAACAAGGAGTCCACATCTTTTAAAAATTTGAAGCCTGCAACAACTCTACCCTACGGGAGATACATCAACACATTAACCATAGAATTGTACAAACGACGGAACAGCTGCTTTCCAATCTGGTAAAATAACAAAGAAGGAAAACTCTCTAATACCGAAGTCCAAAGCTACAGACGTCTACAAATAAGCCTAAGCACTACACGATATCCCATAAGCACTCCACTTAGAATTCAACAAGCACATTCTCAAATGCCCTTTTATCCCTTACCACCCATAATACCTAGAAATTTGCCATCTTAGCACATATTCCCAGACCAACAATTAAAAATTAGAGCTCAACTAGAATTGAGCTGTATTGTTAATTGATTAACATTTCTTCATAGCTTTAGGTGCAAATTGGAAACAAAGTGTAAATGCTTTTCTATCTCTATTTTGTTTGTATTCGTTCTGTACACTCGAAAGAAAACGAGTTTTCAACTTTTGACTTACATTACTTATCCTGTTTCAGGTTTGCTCTTGATATTGACTTAGATGCTCCAAAAGTAAGAGTTCCCATAGGAACTTGTGGCTCTTCCAAATGCGATAGCCATTTTCTTTTAGATTTTGGTCATTTCACGCTGCACACCAAGGTATGCCTTTTTTTTATATTTTATGTAACTTTGAAAAATTGCCTCAGGTTGAATTTGCATTGCCTGAAATGATAAATAATCACTGCAGGATAGTCAGCCTGATGAACAGAGGCAGAACCTATATTCTCGGTTTTTTATAACTGGAAGAGATATTGCTGCCTTTTTTATGGATTCTGGTTCTGACTGTCAAAGTTGCACTTGGGATGTACCCAATAATGATAATCACCCACTTTTATCTCCTTCCCCAGACAATGTTGACAATTTTTATTCTCTCATAGATAGGTGTGGAATGGCTGTACTTGTTGATCAGGTACTTTATCTTGTCGCTCTCCTACTTTTAAAACAAATACTATTTTATGTATGAGCTCTAGTCTGGCTTCTTTTAGTTATTAGAATCATTCCTAATAATAGCTATGCATCTTTTAATTGAAGATCAAAGTGCCCCACCCAAATTACCCGTCAATGCGGATTTCAATTCAAGTGCCAAACCTTGGGATTCACTTTTCACAATCAAGGTTTCAGAGGCTTATGAAACTGTTAAACATATTCTATGGTACTTTGGAAACTTGTGGTCAGCCTGCTGTTGATGATTTTCAAGCAGAAACTCCATGGAGCCCTGCAGATCTTTCTGGAGATGCTAGAATTTTAGTATGGAGGGTATGTCCTCAATTCTAAGGACAACAAGTTGGTAGTTTTCTTAATATTTCTGTGCCTGGTGTTAATTATTCCTCTTTTTTATTTTTATTTTATTTTCAGGGGATTGGAAATTCTGTGGCTACATGGCAACCCTGTTTTCTTGTGTTGTCGGGAATAAATCTTTATGTGTTGGAGTCTGAAAAGTCACAGAGTCACCAGCGACACTTCAAGGTTGCTTTTCTCCTCTCTCTCTCTTTCTCTCTCTCTCTCTCTTTCTCTCTCTCTTCCCCACCCCTCTCTTTCCCTTTTTGTTAACGAGGCTATATATTTATCAGGACTGTTGCCCAAGGTTTTCTATTTTCCTCATCTATTTTGTTTTCTTTCTGGTTCTCTATTGTTGTATTTTTGTTTAGATTATATTAATAAAATTATGATGTATTTTAACGTTTTTGTTTGATAAGTAAAAGATAAGTTTACCTGAACCAGGTGAATTTTAGGTAGAGGGAGCATACATAAGAAACACCAGAAATTTACAACCGAAATTTCACTGAATCATCATCAGATCCTGAGTTAAAGGATTAACGGGACTATCCAACAATGGGATCATATTCGCAACATTGCTATATTGATGTCTTGGAATACAGAACATTATGACTTTCTTGCAAATGAGAAATGAAAGAGGAGATGATCCACTGTCTCATCACTACCTTTGCACATATAGCCCAATCAACCCTCCAAACGCTGGCAAGAAACATCCCATCTATCCCTTAACAACTGATAATAAGGTCTACATTTAATAATACCCCCTTTGCGAGGGAGCTACTACAGCTTATCAGGTTCCTTCCTCCTTATCCTTACAGAGTACAACAAATCCAGAAATGCACAAACAGGCTCTAGTTTCAAATGTGTGCCAACTTATTAAAAGTTGGAGCCCACTGAAATCCCCCATTTGATAGAGTCTCACACCATATAATCAGTGATCAATGCTTCTTTGTTCGAAGCAATAAGATAAAGCTCTGTAGGAGATCTATCAAGGAGTACCGCAGTATACGTCATGCCAAAAGCTAGTTCTATTCCCATCATCCACCTTAGTGCAATAAGATTAGAGGAAGAGGTCAACCTCGTCCCAATTCTCTCCCAAACTCCTACTCTGTAGGACCCCATCACTTGATTTGTACGCCAAAAACCCCACCTAAGCACACTCATGCAAATTGCTTTTCCTCTTCTTTGCCCTACGGTTTGGTTTCTTGAGTAATATGAAAATTTTTGATTGGGCATTTCTTTTGCTATTATTTCCTGCAATTGAATGTTTTATGCTCCTAACGGAAAATATTTTCATTGGGATGCTACAGCATGGCTGGCAGACAAGTGTATGAGGTTCCTCCAGCCAACATTGGTGGTTCATCGTTTTGTCTCGCTGTGAGTTACAGGGGGATGGACAATCAAAAGGTGTGTCAAATTTGGTTGAAGTGATATTTTAACATTAAGGATATATCCTTTTTACTTAAAACTGAAAAAATGGCAAGGAAGCGTTGAGTCTTAGCATATGCCAATTTGCTTTCAAACATATCTTCACCATGTCACTCATTCTTTTGTCAATCGTTTGGAGAAGCAGCAATTACAGGGGAATTGAAAAGTTATATCTGTGCTTTAGACTTTATATCTGGATGTTTGGATTGCGGAAGAACATACATATGTTTATGTTTATTTTGTTCTAGCCCTTGTGCTTGGTGCTGGGATTTTTTTCCTTCTTTAGATTTAATTTTTTAGTTTAATTTTTGTTGTTGCATATTTGTTTCTTTTGCAGGCTCTGGAGTCTTCTAGTACCTTGATTATAGAGTTTCGGGCTGAGGAGGAGAAGGCCATTTGGTTGAAAGGACTTATACAAGCCACATATCAGGCTTCTGTACGATATAAAATCTCGCTCTTGGATCTTAATGTCCTAATTTATTTATATCCTTGGTCCTTATTTTTGAAATTTGTATTTATTCTGGATATAGGCTCCTCCGTCAGTTGATGTTTTGGGAGGAACAATTGATCCTGTCACTGACTTTGGTGAACCACAGATCATGAACTCAAAAACAGCTGACCTTGTCATTAATGGGGCATTGGTGGAGACAAAGTTATTTATATATGGAAAGGTTAGTGTTTCTTTCAGTAGATCCATCTTGTCAAAGTAACTACAGGGTCCTCATCATTCTTGGTTTTGGTTATTTTAGCAAATTTATAGCCATGCATAATTGTTCTTTAGGAGGCAATGAAGACAGAAGGAAAAAAGTTACAAGCCTACTGATTAAGCACTTTGAATTTTTTTTCCTTCTATTTTGTAATGTGCAGACTGGTGATAAACTTGATGAAGAACTTGGTGAGACTCTTATTCTTGAAGTTCTTGCCAATGGGGGGAAGGTTTGTGTGACTATTTCATACTCCATTATGATTTATGACAGCTTGTGTCTTGCGTTCACGTGAAAATTTTGGATGTGAAAGTATATGAGATTTGAAAGTAATATATATATATATATATATATATACTGAGATTGTTGTCTTGTTCATCTTCATGATTGTTTCTATGTTTCTGATCTCACTTGCATATTTGCATCAGAATAGTTGGGGTGTGGGTGGGGAAGAAGTTTCCCTGTAATTTGCTTTTTTCACTATCTTCTTGTTATGATGTACAAGTGTTCTTGGGTCCTTGTCATTTGTAAGTGTTTTGGTATTAAATACTAGGCCATTTTCTTTTACAGCTACACATGAGTCGTTGGGAAGGTGACCTGACACTTAAGATGAAACTGCACTCTTTGAAAATCAAAGATGAGCTTCAAGGTCGCCTGTCAACAACCCCACAGTATTTAGCTTGCTCAGTGCTAAATAATGACAATTCAGTTTCTTCTCCTGTCATAATTGATCCACACTGGAAAGAAATGTCTACTTTGCTTCATGCGGATGATGATACTTTCACAGATGCCTTGCCAGATTTTATGTCTATATCAGATGCAGCTTTTGGTTCACAAATTATGAATATGGATACAAGTGCAACAGCTGAGGACATCAATGATGGTACTGGATTTGCTTCTACTGACGACTTGATTCTTGAAAAGAATCTGGTAAAGGGAAAGGTCATTTCTGGAGAGATATTTTATGAGGCGGAGGGCGGTGATAATTCAAATTTTGTATCTGTTACCTTCTTGACTCGGAGTTCTTGCTCGCCTGATTATGATGGTATTGATACACAGGTAGTGATTGACGTGGGCAGTTGACCTAGTTAGAGATCCTCGATCTTTAATGTATTTGTTTAATTTTCAATGACAAACTAAATTAATTTAAGCTTTGTTTCTAATAAAATAGAAAAAAAGTTTAATTTGCACACTGACCCTTTGTACTGAATTTTTGTCAGATGAATCTCCGCATGTCCAAACTGGAATTCTTTTGCAACAGACCTACTCTTGTTGCTTTAATTGATTTTGGCCTGGATTTAAGCTCTGTGTACTGCACGGAAAGTAGTGCAGACATGAGTAAACTTTCAGATGATAAACCTTTGATGAACAAAGAAAAGATTGAAGAAAATGGGCGTGTCAAAGGGTTGCTGGGTTATGGTAAAGGTCGTGTAGTATTTTATTTAAACATGAATGTTGACAGTGTGACTGTGTTTCTTAACAAGGAGGATGGCTCTCCATTTGCAATGTTTGTGCAAGAAAGTTTCCTGCTGGATCTCAAGGTGATGGGAATATTGTGATTAATAATTATTTAAATCTTCGTTTTTTATTTCAATATGTGTGACACGTAAGTAGTATTTTTAGTTGAAATTTACTTTTATGTGTACTTTCAGTTGATATTCAGCTTTTGTTAACTGTATCAACTGACTTGAGTTATTTGTTCCTTAAGGTGCACCCAAGTTCTCTTTCCATTGAGGCTCCCTCGGAAATTTTAGACTCCGTGATATGTCTCTTGGACAGATCACTGTTGGGCGTGGCTTTGTGATATACGTAATCCAGGTGTTGAATCGCTTATCAAGGTACAGATGACCCTTTTGATCAACTATTGCATTGCGGACATCCAATTTGTTTTATTCAGATATTTCTTCCCTTTTATGAGATACTATTATCTTTTCATTTGTTTTGCAGTTCAAATTTAATTCTTATAATGCTGAAGATGATGATTATGAAGGATATGATTACAGTTTACGTGGCCGACTTTCTGCTGTCCGCATTATATTCCTATATAGGTTTGTTCAGGAGGTATGTTTGACATTGCTGACAAATTCATGGGGATGTATTATTGTTTGCAACCCAAATGCTTAAAGTTTATATTTTTGGGGTTTTATATTCTTTATTTTATTGTTAATGATAATTTATCTTTGTTTTGAATTATGAAATATTTTATGGGCATGCTAATGCAGATAACAGTGTACTTTATGGAACTTGCCACCCCACATACTGAAGAGGCAATCAAACTTGTTGATAAAGTTGGAGGGTTTGAGTGGCTAATTCAGAAATATGAGATTGATGGAGCTACAGCGTTAAAGCTGGATTTGTCACTTGATACTCCAATAATTATTGTTCCGAGAAATTCAACAAGCAAAGAGTGCGTAAATTTGAATGCTAGTTCTTACTGGATAATGTATATCCAATTTACTTAGAAAGTTGAGTTGCATTTGGATGAATGGATTGAGAACTATCTGATAAAGGGTATTAAATAAAGTTATGAAAATGGTTCTGTTCAAATTTCAAACAGTTAGCAGATGAATAGTTGTCACAGATTAGAGGGGCATAGTGTGGCGTTGATAAAGAGAGGTGAAAGCTTTAGTGCCATTGCTGGTGGTGCTGCTTTTGTTTGAGGTGCCTGCAGTGGTGCAGTGCTGAAGAATATGCTGGTGTTAATAGTGGCTGCAATGAGGCAGTGTATAACTGAAGAATTTGCTGGAGTACCATAACTCCAGGATTTTGTTGCTTAATGACCGGATTTATGACTGGATGTTAGATTTTCAAAGTTGAATGCATTTGTTATACCACTATTGAATATTGACATTGTCTCTATGTTTTGTTCAATTGCAGTTTCATTCAACTTGATTTGGGCCAGCTAAAAGTCACAAATGAATTTAGTTGGCATGGTTCCCCAGAGAAGGATCCGTCAGCTGTCCATATTGATGCCCTTCATGCTGAGGTAGATGATTATTGTTTTTTTGTACATCATGATTGAAATACGGAATTATTCATTACCTCTGACATAAAATTGCAGATTCTGGGGATCAACATGTCTGTAGGAATTGACGGTTGCTTGGGTAAATCAATGATACGAGAAGGCAAAGGACTTGATGTTCATGTGAGGAGAAGTTTGAGGGATGTCTTCAAAAAAGTCCCAACATTTTCTCTTGAAGTGAAGGTAACTTTTGCTTGTGAAATTGTAGAATTTCATTGCATTTATCTTTCTGATCTTGCTGCAGGTTTCACATCTTTGGTAGGCATTATGGTGGTGGGGGGCAGTTCATCTTATGGTTGTTTATATTTACATAGGGTGGTAGGGTAGGGTTCATCTTGTGGTGGTTGGTAGTTGATACATGTATTGGATGATATCAAGTACATGGGGTTCAACAATATAATGTTTCACATGGTGAACATACTTGGGACTTTCTGGGCATTTTGGATCGATCCTTGATTTTTTTGTATTCAATAGATTGAGACAACATGTTATATGGTTTGTGTCTTTACTTATTCAGCTTGATATGATTTTTTTAGATTCCACTTCATATGGTACAAATTCTTAATTAACTTTATTTTAATTGTTCAACTGTTTTTGCTTTCTAGACGGCTACATAGTTGAATGAATTTGACTTTCCTGAATTTCAAATAGGTTTTGAATTGATGTTCTTCAGTCTTTCAGTTTATTGGATTTTTACTGTCAGGCATGCAGAATGTCGCAATCATCTTGTTGAGTCCTTTTGATTGTCTTAAACTAGGTGGGCTTATTGCACGCTGTCATGTCTGACAAAGAATATAAAGTCATTCTGGACTGTGCATTCATGAATTTATGTGAAGAGCCAAAGCTTCCCCCTACTTTCCGTGGTGGCAAATCTGGTACGAAGGATACAATGAAGCTGCTGGTTGATAAGGTCAACATGAATAGTCAAATCCTTCTGTCACGAACTGTTACCATAGTGGCGGTTGTAGTCGATCATGCCCTGTTGGAGTTGTATAATGGCATTCATGCTGAGTCTCCTTTTGCTCAAATTGCTGTGAGTATTTACATCAGTTATATTTTGGTGAAGTTTATTCTCAAATTATTATTTTTTGAATAGAAACTTTATAAATTCAAAGGAGATAAACAAAGAAACAAGCAAGTGGATAAGGAATCGACAAGAGCAAAACAAAAGAAAACAGCAACCTCAAGACCAAAACAAAGAAAGGAAAGAAGGACAAAAACAAACAAGAAGGCCACCCAGGAAAAAAGAAAAGAGCAACACATCACTTCACAACCGCTAACAAATCTCTCATAATAGAAGAGAGAGCCAAATCCTTAAAAACAGGAGTGACCAAAGCCCATAACGCTGCCCAAAACTTCACTCTATCCCACATCTCAGCCACCCCCACGCCCTTGTAGTTCTAAAAAATTCTTCTGTTACGCTCCAACCATAAGTTCCAGAACACTGCATGCACCAAGCAACCCCACAGAACTTTAGCTTTCTTCCCCCTACTCAGCACATCAATCTTGTAGTATAACAGCTGAAAGCAACCTTTAGGTCCTGTTTTAGCTTCTCTGAGATTTCAGCTTTTATTTTGGTGTTAAGATTTTGAACAAAGAGTGGTTGGTTGTTTTCTGACATGGTATGTTTTCTCCGAACATGTGGTTATGGATTTATGTAATTGTTTCTCTGCTTTACAGCTAGAAGGTCTTTGGGTATCATATCGGATGACTTCATTGTCTGAGACAGATCTCTACATAACCATTCCAAAGTTTTCTGTAGTTGACATTCGCCCTGATACAAAACCTGAAATGCGCTTAATGCTTGGATCATCCACTGATGCTTCTAAACAAGTTTCTTCTGGAAGTTTGCCATTTTCTTTGAACAAGGGGAGCTTTAGAAGAGCAGATTCTGATGCTGGATTTCATGTGGATTTACCAGTATCAACAATGTTCTTGATGGACTATAGATGGCGTAAATCATCACAATCATTTGTGGTTAGGGTTCAGCAGCCTCGAGTTCTTGTTGTAGCTGATTTCCTTCTGGCTGTGGGTGAATTTTTTGTGCCTGCATTGCGGACAATAACTGGTAGGGAGGAAGTGATGGATCATGAGAATGATCCCATTAGTAAAAACAGTAGCATAGTTTTCTCTGAACCTATTTACAAACAGACAGAAGATGTGGTGCACCTGTCTCCAAGTAGACAATTAATAGCAGATTCTTTACACATTGATGAATATACATATGATGGATGTGGAAAGACCATCTGTTTAAGTGGGGAAATGGATGCAAAAGAACTCCATTCAACTAGGCCTCGACCCATTATTATAATTGGACGTGGAAAGAGGTTGCGGTTTATGAATGTCAAAATTGAGGTACTGATCCTACCCCTTCATCTGTAACAATATTTGTGGCTGGTATTTTAGTTATTTTAATGCAGAATCAAAACAGGCCTAAGATTTCATTACTATTTAGATGGCGTGCAATTGGTGTCTTCCAATAAAGAATGAGAAACTTCGTGTATGACAAGGATATAGAAACCGGAAAAGTGACTATAGAAGATGGAGATTATGTGATCATGAGTCTTGCTTTGTTTTATTTATATATATTCTTGGGTGGTTTGTCTCATGTCTTAGTATTGGGCATGTGTATAGTATATTATTTCTTGAGTTTGCTGCATTTTTCAACATTTGATTGATACTTTCCTGTTATACATCAGAATGGTTCTCTTTTGAGGAATTATACATGCTTGAGTAATGATAGCAGCTACTCAGTATCCTTTGAGGATGGTGTAGACATCATGTTGCTGGACAGTTCCTCATCTGATGACGACGACAAGAAGAGTCTGGAATACTTGCATAACTCGTCTGACACCTCAAATATTTCTTCGTATTCTGAAAGTGATCCAATCCCAAGTTTCAGTTTTGAAGCACAGGTAAGTAAATTATTAATGATAAGGCTTAATTGGTGATTTGCCCGCTGAACTTGTGCCTAAGTTTCGTTTTACCCCCTATCCTTTTTTTTAAAGAAAATTAAGGACCCGAACTAATTGTTTTCGCCAATTTGCCCCCCCGACGTCAAAATCTGCCACTTCCCATCCATTCTGCCATCAAGTTGGTGTTTTGGTGGAGACGTGAAATGACAAAAGTAACCTCCAACTTGATGGCCAGATGGATGGGAAGTGGCATATTTTGATGTCCGCGGGCAAATTGGTGAAAAAAATTAGTTTGGGTCTGTAATTTTCTTAAAAAATATGATAGGGGGTAAATCGAAACCTAGATACAAGTTTAGGGGGCAAATCACCAGTTAACCCTTAATGATAAACCTGTTTATGGCGTACTATTTACTAGGTATAAGGGGATCAATGTCTCTAGCATGGCATTTTCTTTTGCTTTTGTTGATAACCTTTTGTGTAGTTATGCTGGTTCTGATGTACTTAATGATTTTTAGGTTGTTTCTCCTGAGTTTACCTTCTATGATGCTTCAAAGTCTTCTCTGGATGATTCATATGGTGAAAAGCTTCTCCGTGCAAAGTTGGATTTTAGCTTCATGTAAGAGTTGTCATATTTTATTTTCACATAATAATTTCATATTTTCCAGGGAAAAGTTAGGGTGCAATATAATCTAACTGCAAATATGAGTTGAATTTTATTTTTGATATATATATATACACATATTAATGTTGATGGATTTATTGTGAGCATATTTCAGAGATATCTGTACTGATATAGGCAAAAATCCATGGATATTCGTTTAAAAACATAGACATTTTTAGTAAAACTCTGAGGAATTATAAACCCATCATTAATGCATCAATTTTAAGCAGTAGTAATCTTTATTAATTAGTATATTTATGATAACTATATGATATTTTATTTTCACATAATAATTTTATATTTTTCAGGGAAAAGTTAGGGTGCAATATAATCTAACTGCAAATATGAGTTGAATTTTATTTTTGATATATAGACATTAATGTTGATGGATTTATTATGAGCATATTTCAGAGATATCTGTACTGATATAGGCACAAATCCATGGATATTCGTTTAAAAACGTAGACATTTTTAGTAAAATTCTGGGGAATTATAAACCCATCATTAATGCATCAATTTTAAGCAGTAGTAATCTTTATTGATTAGTATATCTATGATAACTATATGATATTTAGGGCGAATACAATATGTGGCGTTGATACGTTAAAAGCACACAATTTTTTTTCTTGTAACTGATAAAAAACACAATAAAAAGTGCCCTCATCCTGTCTGTTTAGGATTCAGCACAACACCTTACCCATTGTCATCCATCACTTAAGGTACCACCATCTACAGTAGCCAGTTCTTCGAATGTGCTATCATCACTCATCATTGTTGTGTATGTGTGTAGTGTTGATCAGAATTTTATGAAAATTTTGATGATCTACACAGATTGATAACCAAATCTTTTTCTTTTTAAAAAAAAAAAAAAAAAAAAAAAAAAGGAACAAATTGTATTGAAAAATTGAAAGATGTAGTTGATGTGCACAAGCAGTCCACAAAAGATATTAGGCACAGCCTACAAGAGCAAAACATAATAGCTGTACTACATGAACAAACACCACTCAGTCCTAAAAACAGCAACATTAACCACCCAATTGACACTCAATGACCAAGACACAGCAGCTTCCGAATCCATGTTCAAGCAAAAGAAGGGCAGTCCGGAAATCAGGAGAAACTTAAGGCCAAATAGAGAAGCCCAAAGTCTTGATTTATTGGCATAGTTCATCCATTGACTCCACAATTATCCCAAAAAAATGATGTTGTTTCCCTGCTTTTGGTTCTTTGAATCATATGTGATTTAGTTCTAGATTTTCCATCTTCAGGTAATGTTTCCTTTTTGTTCTTTCCACCTATATTTGTTGTGGCTGATATGTCTTAAGACAAAATGCATATGTGAATTGTAGTTGCCTCAGTTCTTTGGCAGCTTTTGGGTTGATTATTGACACACACACATACATGTATATATGTATTCTTTCCCATCTCCATTTGCTCTCTCTCTTCTCATAAATGATACTCTTGAGAGCTTGCATTCTGGAAATTTACCACTTATATTCTAAAAGTATTTCAACGTAGTATTGTAGTGGTAAAAGAATTTGCACTAATTGAGCTATATAACCTGTTAATCTAACAGGTATGCATCTAAAGAAAATGATACCTGGATTCGAGCCCTGGTGAAAGATCTTACAGTTGAGGCTGGTTCTGGTCTTATTGTTCTTGATCCAGTAGATATATCTGGGGGTTACACTTCGGTTAAGGACAAAACAAATATGTCTTTGTTATCAACTGATGTTTGCTTCCATCTTTCACTGAGTGTTGTTTCCCTTATACTTAATTTGCAAAGCCAGGCAACAGCAGCATTGCAATTTGGAAATCCTATGCCCTTGGTTGCATGTACCAATTTTGATCGAATTTGGGTGTCCCCAAAAGGTCTTTCATCAGATTAACTGGAGCAATTTGATATCTTACCTGTACTATTTTTTCCATGAGTATTGCTTTCCTGTTAGTCATCAAGAGTTTTGTGTATATTTATGCAGAAAATGGATCTTGTTACAACCTTACCTTTTGGAGGCCTCGAGCACCTTCAAATTATGTTATATTGGGAGATTGTGTGACATCAAGGTAGAATTTGATGGACTTTTTGTTTTGAGAAGAAATAGAATTTTATTAATGAAATGGAAATAGCAATCTGTAGACAAGCAGTTCACATCAACAGATATGAAACTAAAAGCTCCTATTTGACAAGAATAGTTATCAAAGAATGTTGTTCCATGCTGCATATTCTTATTTGGGGTAATAGTTATCAAAGAATACAACGAGTATGCTATGATTTATGCAGAGGCTCTCAAGCGGTAATAAATTAGAAAGGAAGGTAATGTACATATCAGGAGTATAAGTTATGTCCGGTTAGTTTGGAAGGCAGTAATAAGTTAGGATTAGTTGTCTAAGGTTAAAGATGGATTGGATCTTGCCTGTATGTTTCGTGGTTCCGAATGTGAAGGTGGACTTCTTTTCCACAGTACTTTTTGAGTGGATATTAATAAAAGTTTCATTCTTTTCACAACAAAAGTACAAGTCAATCTCTCATTCTTGAGAAAAAGATCTCTTTGTTTTAGGTTGCCAGTAGGTAGAAACATGTCAGGCATATGCTGATGTTCCTTCATCATGTGGAATTAGTACTCTTTGAGGAGTTTTAATAAAAAAATGTTTAATAACAAAATAGATAGTGCGTGCATAATGGTGTAAACAATAATATAAATCATGATTTGCATTTGAAATGAATAATTAAATGAGATGAACTAATTAATAATATATGGATGGTTTAGGGTAGAGCTTGGTAGCTTCTTGTATTTAGTTTATTTTTAAATGTCGCTCTATTTGGGTAAGATGCTTTCTCGTGTAGTTCTATTATGTGTGTTCAGATGCTATATTTAGTTATTTTGGGTTTTTGTGATATGTCTTCAGGCCAATTCCTCCTTCACAGGCAGTAATGGCAGTGAGTAATGCATATGGGCGCGTGCGTAAGCCAATTGGTTTCAATCTCATAGGCTTGTTCTCTGCTATTCAAGGATTTGGTGGGGGTGATTCTGATGTTGGTAGTGATTGTTCTCTTTGGATGCCTGTAGCACCACCAGGATACATAGCGTTGGGTTGTATAGCAAATATTGGGAAAGAACCCCCAACTAATCACATTGTTTATTGCATTCGTTCTGATCTTGTAACGTCAACAACATATTCAGAATGCTTATTTTGCTCTCCATCAAATCCTCAATTTGCATCTGGATTTAGCATCTGGCGTGTAGAAAATGTTCTTGGATCATTTCATGCCTCTTCTTCTGCTGAATGCCCTTCCAAAAACAATTGTTGTAACCTCAGTCATCTTCTTCTTTGGAATTGGAATCGGCATCATTCTTCTCCTAAAGAATCTGCCTCAAATTTGGCTGTTGATCATAGCTCTGGATGTCAGCAAACCAGAAACCAGACTGGAAATTCTTCTGGATGGGATATTGTCAGATCATTTTCAAAGGCAAATAATTGTTATATGTCGACCCCTAACTTTGAGAGAATCTGGTGGGACAAGGGTAGTGACCTCCGCCGACCAGTCTCAATATGGCGACCCATTGCGCGTCGAGGCTATTCCATAATGGGTGATTGCATTACCGAAGGGTTAGAAAATTTTATCTCTCAGTTTTCTTTATCAGTCTTAGTCATTTGATTTATTTTTTGTATTTTTTATTGACCATCATGTGTTCATTCTTTCAGCTTAGAGCCACCAGCTGTGGGCATAGTTTTTAAGGCTGATGATCCCGAAGTATCTGCGAAACCCGTGCAATTTACTAAAGTTGCGCATGTTGTAGGCAAAGGTTTGGATGAAGTCTTCTTCTGGTACCCACTTGCTCCACCTGGTTATGCTTCTCTTGGTTGCATAGTCTCCAGAATGGATGAAGCCCCATGTGTAGATACGTTTTGTTGCCCTAGGATGGATCTTGTTAACCAAGCTAATATTCTTGAGGTGCCAATTTCAAGATCTTCGACTTCTAAGGGATCTCAATGCTGGAGCATTTGGAGAGTTGAAAATCAGGTTAGGTCTTTCATTTTTTTTTTTGGGTTGTTCAGAAACATGAACTTCTGTTTAATGAGAAAGAAGTACTGATGGCGACAGGCTTTACAAGAAATTAAGTCACATTAAGCTCAAATCTCTCACCTAATGACACTAAAAGGAGTATCCCTAGATTGCTTTGACAGTGATGTTCATAAAGAAGCTAAATATCTGATTCTGTCCCATATAAGTCCACTTCCTTGCGTGTCATCAAGTTTCTTGTTATTTCTTTCCATCCAAATAATCCAGCAAGAAGCCAAAACATGTTAAGATGAATATTCAGTTCTCTCAGTCTGAATCTGGCGTGTCCACATGCAGCTGCCATAGCTGAAGTTTGGTATAGTTGTCCGTGAAAAGTAACTTTTACCTTAATGTGAAGTTTTTATTTTATATTTTATAATAAGGTGTTTGTATTTAGCTTATTCTGTTGGTCGTGTCACAAGATTACAAGTTTTTACATAATTTAGGGCTCTCTTCTGTTTTTGCAGGCATCAACTTTTCTTGCACGGGCTGATCTGAAAAAACCGTCAAGCAGATTGGCTTATGCTATTGGTGATTCCATGAAGCCAAAGGCTAGGGAAAACATAACTGCAGAAGTGAAGCTAAGATGCTTCTCTTTAACTGTTCTAGACAGCTTATGTGGAATGGTATGTCTTATAAACACATCCTAAGTCTGCAGTCTGATGTAAAGATGGTTCTCTTTCTTCTTACTGTTAATGTTTGTAGATTTTATTGAGTAACTTGGATCTTTCAGATGACACCACTATTTGACACGACAATCACCAATATCAAGCTTGCAACACATGGTCGACTGGAGGCTATGAATGCAGTACTGATCTCCTCTATTGCTGCATCAACCTTCAACACCCAGTTAGAAGCGTGGGAGCCACTTGTGGAACCTTTTGATGGAATATTCAAGTATTATATTGTTTCTTTCTATTTGGTCTTAGTACAGTTTACTTGATTTTTTTGTAATATTCAAGAATTATTTTTCTTGGCTTTTTCAAGGTTTGAAACATATGACACCAATGTACACTCGCCCTCAAAATTTGGGAAGACAATGCGTATTGCTGCTACCAGTATCCTTAATTTAAATGTCAGTGCTGCAAACCTTGAAACTTTTATAGGGAGCATTCTTTCATGGAGAAGACAATTAGAACTTGAACAGAAAGCAATGAAGATAAATGAGGTAATACTAGTGATGATTTGTTGTATAACAATGCTTTCCTTTTTTTTTTCGGGGGTGGTTTTGGGGGTTGGGGGGGTGTTGTGTGGGGAGGAGTGCAGTAACTATACTCTGAACACCAATCATCTTTGCAGGAAGCTGGTGGTCTATGTGAACAGGATCAGACTTTGTCTGCATTGGATGAAGATGACTTTCAGACTGTGATTGTAGAGAATAAACTTGGGTGTGATATATATCTGAAAAAATTTGAAGAAAATACAGATGCAGTGGATCGGTTGCGTCATGGTGATTGTATTTCTATATGGGTGCCACCTCCAAGGTTTTCTGACAGGTTCAATGTTGCAGATGAATCTAAGGAAGCGCGCTATTATGTTGCTATTCAGATTCATGAAGCCAAGGTTGTAAATGTTGTTAGATTATCTATTTTCTTACCCTAAGATTATGTATCATTTTGTTTCCTTCTTTCAGGAGTTAAGATTGATGCTTTTGTTTGCAGGATTTACCTATTGTAGATGATGGCAACAGCCATAACTTCTTCTGTGCTTTGCGCCTTGTTGTTGATAGTCAGCCGACAGATCAACAAAAACTCTTTCCTCAAAGTGCCAGGACAAAATGTGTTAAGCCTGCACTTTCGAAAATCAATAACTTGAATGAAGGCAAGGCGGAATGGAATGAACTTTTCATATTTGAAGTTCCTCGGAAGGTATCTGAAAATTTATTATCTTCTATTTTTTACGCACATTTTCCTCGGAAGGCAACCATCAATTATGTGACAGGATTTCTTGATTTTTCTCCATACAATGCAATATATATATTGCAAGAATAATTAGAAAGATCACTGAAACAAAAAGAAGGTGATAATTTAGAAGTTTCGTCTTCTGTGTTTATGTATTAGAGAAACTGCATTTATACCTCAAGGCCCCGTTTGGTTCACAGAAGTGAATTGATATGAAATCAATCCCCATATAGTTTCCCATGAACCAAACGCAGCCCAAAATTCTGAAGTTCATCAGATTATGCTAAACCTTAGACATTTGAACGCCACTAATTAAGTTACACTGTTGATGACATTAGCAAGCATTTAGACTTGATATTCTGAGTGTTATGTTTCTGAGCTTGAGTGTGTAAGTGTTGCAGGGACCAGCTAAACTGGAAGTGGAGGTGACAAACCTTGCAGCAAAAGCAGAAAGGGTATGTGGCAACCCCTTTTGTGAACTCGCATCCACACTTTTTGATTCTTGCATTTAGGTTGCTGATTCACATGCTTATTTAAATTAAAACTAGTAAACCTTACACTCAAGAGGGGAATGAAATCTCCAACATCTTGAATATCTTCCATGGTTCTTACTACATGTAACCATCTTGTATGTTCATGATCATAGGAACTTCTCTCATAACCTATCTGTTGCTGCTTCTGATACTGTTCCCAACACTCACTCCACTTGTCTTTTCACTGCCTTTTTTTTTTTTTTTTTTTTTTTTTTTTTTTTTTTTTTTTTTTTTTTTCCGGTGTCCTTTTTTTTTTTTATTTTTTTTTTGTGTCCTGTGCCTGTAACAACATGAATCATGATTGTTCTCTTTTGGGTTGTTTCTTGTTTTAATTTTTTTTGTCAGCCCTTTCGGGTCTTTTAGTGCTGAAACTACATATTTATGGTTATTTACCCTGCTTTCTTTGCAATTTCCCACCAAATAAATAATCATTTAGACTCAGACTTCTCATGCATTGTAACAAAAATACAGGTGAAGTGGTGGGTGCACTCTCATTTTCTGTTGGGCAAGGTGCAAATATGTTGAGGAAAATAGCTTCCGTGAGGGTATTCAATCAAGGTCATGATAGTCAGAGCGTAGTATCATATCCGCTAAGGGGGAGGGTGAGCTTTCTTATTTCACATTATTTTTGCATTGATTGGTGACGTCAGTTGTGCACATGTACTGTTTGTGGAATTGGGTGTTCTTTTCATGCTTATATGATGTTGTACTTTGAAGGTTCAACATAACAATCTTGATGACATGGACGAATGTGGATGTCTGTTGGTTTCAACTTCTTATTTTGAGAGGAAAACAACTCCAATTTTTCAAAGAGATCTAGAGGCTGAAAATGCAAGTGATAGAGACATAGGTTTCTCTGTTGGTCTTGGCCCGGATGGTGTTTGGGAGAGCATTCGGTCATTGCTTCCATTGTCAGTTGTCCCCAAATCACTACAGAATGATTTCATGGCACTGGAAGTTGTCCTGAAAAATGGCAAGAAGCATGCAATTTTCAGGGGTCTTGCAACAGTTGTAAATGAGACTGATGTTAACTTGAAATTTTCAATTTGTCATGCTTCTCGGATTCGAGGTTATGATTCCTCTTTAGGAAAAAGTGATAACATAAATCCTGGAGGTTCTTTTGTTTTACCTTGGAGAAGTACATCAAATGATTCCGACCAGTGCTTACAAATTTGTCCTTCTGTTGATGACCCTCAGCCTCCATATTCATGGGGTTCTGTCGTGGCAGTGGGTTCTGGTTATACATATGGAAAGGACCTGACTCTTATAGATCAGGTTGCACTCTCTCGACAATATACTTCAAAGCAGGAAAATAAGATGCCTAATGTTACTTTTAGGTTGAATCAGCTTGAGAAGAAAGATATACTTTTGTGTTGTTCTAGTACCATAAATAAACAATTTTGGCTTAGTGTTGGGGCAGATGCCTCAGCTCTTCATACTGAATTGAATGCACCTGTTTATGATTGGAGAATATCTGTCAACTCTCCTATGAAGTTGGAAAATCGACTTCCCTGTCCGGCTGAATTCACAATCTGGGAAAGAACAAAAGATGGAAAATGCATTGAACGACAGCATGGTATGATCTCTTCACGTGGGGGTGTTCATATATATTCCGCAGACATTCAGAAACCCTTATATCTTACATTGTTTGTTCAGGGTGGTTGGGTTCTGGAGAAGGTAGTAGCTCTGTCTAAATACAAGTGACTTACTTTATATATCTATACACCATTGTGAGTTTAATAAATATAGTTGGTTTTTTCTGGCAGGACCCCGTTCTTGTTTTGAATCTTTATTCCAATGACCATGTCTCATCATTCTGGATGGTTCACCAGAAAAGTAGAAGGTTTGTGGTTCCAAAGAAAAATGTTTATTAAAATTTGTTGTAAATTATGTTGTTTTGCTGTTGTTCCCATGTTCACAAAAGCTCAAGCTGCTAGGATGTAGTTCGATTCATATTATTTACCACTATGGATCCCAACTTGTAATTTTCAATTTTCCTTCAGTTATATTTGACCCAAAAAAAAGAAGAGGGTTTCAGTTGTAAGGATTACTCAGAGTCTCCCCCTCTTGTGCTATGTTAAATTTTTTTCTTTTTTGATTTTGTTGGGATTACCATTGTTTCTAGAAGTCTAAGATTTAGGATGTGGACCGAATATTTTTTCATATTGTAATTTTCAATTGATATTTGCTATTACTATTGAAGTTCCCCCCCACTGGGATACAGTTCTGGCTTTGTCACTAACTCGGAGCCATTGAAATGGTTATTAAATTTGTCACTCTCTCATAATGTGGATTATGTACCTGTCTCCTCATTGGTGTGTGTTATGTAAGCTTTGTGAGGAGAGTGTGGACCACCTTTTCTTACATTGCCCTTTTTCCTTGAGTCTTTGGGGGGCTATTGTGGAGGGAGGTTGGGACTGTTTGGGTGATTCCGAAAGGGTGCTCTGATTTTCTTTGTTCTGACTTTGTGGTTTGGGGATCGGGGAAGCGCGCTTCAACCTTATGGGGCTGTTTGGTCCACTCTGTTTTCTGGAACATTTGGATGGAGCATAATAGGAGAATCTTTGAAGACTATAAGGGAGTGGGAGTGAGCGATATGTACTGGGCAGCTTTGTGGGCTTCTGTTACAAAAGATTTTAAAGACTACGCTTATTCCACAATTATGAGGGATATGGCAGCTGCGGTTAAATGAGGGTTGGGGGGTGTGTTGTTCTGTGGTTTTTCGGTTTTGTTCCTCCCTGTTAGTTTGGGAGGGGTTGGTGCTGTTTGTTTCTTTATGTTTTGTCTTTGTTCTTCGGTTGTGGTTGCCTTATCCACCTCCGTGTTCTTTTGCTTAATAAATTTCGTTCTCTCTCTCAAAAAAAAAAAAAAAACAATACCCGTTCTTCTTTGGCACTTGCAAATGGAAATATTTGGAAGTGGAGGGAAATAAATATATGATCTTTCATCATATTTTTTTTCTGCTATATCTGTGTGCCATTACAAATGTGTTAGGATGATGTCTTATTGGTATTTCTGAGATCTGTACGTATTGGAAAATAAAAAGACTTCTTGTAATTAGTATGAAGAATTTTTTTTATATCAATTATCTTATCCATGATCTCCATTACCTTCATCTTTACAGGAGACTGCGCGTGAGTATTGAACGTGACATGGGAGGGACCACTGTTGCACCCAAAACAATAAGGTTTTTTGTTCCATATTGGATCACGAATGATTCATCTATTCCCTTGGCATATCGAGTGGTGGAAGTAGAACCTTTAGACAATGCAGATACAGACTCTCTAATACCTTCTAGAGTCAAGTCTGCAAAATCAGCCTTGAAAAGTCCTACAAACTCTATGGACAGGAAGCTTTCTTCCACTAGGAGAAACATTCAAGTACTTGAAGTTATTGAGGACACTACTCCTGTTCCTAATATGCTTTCTCCACAAGATTATGCAAGCCGCAGTGGGGCTTCGCTGTTTCCATCTCAAAAAGATGTATATCTGTCCTCACGAGTGGGCCTTTCTGTTGCCATTCGTCATTCAGAAATATACAGTCCTGGGATATCTCTTTTTGAGCTGGAAAAGAAGGTGACTATAAGAACATCAAATTGGCTTCTAATATTTCTTCTTTCTCCTTTTAATTACTATTGCTTCGGAGTTGCTGAAATTTGTTCTCGATCATATGATGCTTCTTGAATTTTCATTTCCAGGAAAGGATTGATGTCAAAGCATTCAGTTCAGATGGATCTTATTACAAGCTTTCAGCGCGACTGAACATGACCTCAGACAGAACAAAGGTTGGATTTTAATATCTTGTGACTTAAATCTTTAATGTTTCTCCTCTTGAGGAACTGCAAAAATGTGATGATGGACTTGCCAAATTAGACTGATAAATATTGTCTATAGATCTGATTTTAGGAAAATAAGATGACCCATAGCCCAAAAAAATATGATAAAAGATTCTGGTCAGCAGGCCATTTGCATGTTTACAATGAACAGGAGGATCATTGCATGGGGAGGGTTTTACTCATTTGTAAAAACTATAGTTGCTTTTTTCGTACTTGGTGGTAGTCATAAGCTATGCGTTTGTTAAGTTTCATTGATATAGGTATGTATATATATTTTTCATTAATAAAAAAATTTCTCAATGGTTGATATTCAGGTTGTGCAATTCCAGCCCCACAGCTTGTTTATTAATAGAGTTGGTTCCAGCCTGTGTCTGCAGCAGTGTGGTTCTCAGTCTGTGGCCTGGATTCATCCCACAGATTCTCCAAAACCCTTTTGGTGGCAGTCTTGTGCCAAAGTTGAATTGTTGAAGGTCAGTGAAGTTTAATAATATTTCATATTCACATAATTATCATGAATAGCATACATCGTCTGACTCCTATGTGGGGTTTATTTTTCTTTTCAGTTGCGGGTGGATGGTTACAAATGGAGTGCACCATTTAGTGTTTGTAATGAAGGTATCATGCGTGTTTGCTTGAGGAAGGATACTGGAAATGAACAACTTCAGTTTCGAATAGCTGTAAGAAGTGGAGCAAAGAATTCAAGCTATGAAGTTATTTTCCGTCCGAACTCTTCCTTGAGTCCTTACAGGTCACAGTTCACTATCTCTTGTGAAATTTTGTGAAATAAAAAAAGATGATGTTGATGGCAGTGTATTTATCATAAGAACAAAAGAATTCTTTTTGACTTTATATTTTGGGAAAATTTTCTTGAACTAGTTGTGTCTATTAACATGGAAGTCTTCTTATTGCAGTACAATAAAATCATATGTACTAGTTTCTTCTTCTTTACTTGTATACATGTGTTTGTTGTTTCTTGGTCCAATGCTGATAATTTTCTATCAACAGGGTTGAAAATCGTTCCATGTTTCTACCCATCCGAATTCGGCAAGTGGATGGTACTAGTGATTCGTGGAACTTTCTTCTTCCTAATACAGCAGTTTCTTTTTTATGGGAAGATCTTGGCAGAAGGCGTTTATTAGAAATCCTGGTAGAGGGGGAAGACCCATTGAAATCAGGGAAGTATGATATTGATGAGATTTCTGATCACCAACCTATTCACGTGGGAAGTGGACCTTCTAAAGCTCTACGTGTTACTGTAATAAAAGAAGAGAAAGTGAATGTCATTAAGATCAGTGACTGGATGCCAGAAAGTGAACCTGCTGGAGTTTTGAGTAGAAGCCAGTCATCACTTTTGTCTCAACTTTCTATACAGCAACAATCACCTTTTCTCTCTGATTGTGAATTTCATGTTATCATTGAGCTAGCTGAGCTTGGGATATCCATTATTGACCATACACCCGAAGAAATTCTCTACCTTTCGGTTCAGAATCTTCTGTTTGCATATTCAACTGGCTTAGGCTCTGGAATCAGTCGGTAAGTTTGCTTTCAATTGAGACTTGATGGCTTAGAGAACAAAGTGCTTAATTTATTAGTCAATGGATCCAAGTAAATCTTTGCTGCCTTTTTTCTTTGCTTAATTTATTAGACAATTGAGACCTGGAGTGTTTACGCAATGATATCTACTGTTGTATTTTTCTGTTGGTCTTGCTAATAAATGTTGCTAGTCGAATTTTAGGTCTGTAGACACTTTGCCCTCTGTTTTTACAATTTCATTTTTATTATTGATAGTTTGTTTATTAGCAGAAAAAGAAAATAGAAAACAATCATATCACCTAGGGACTGAAAAATCTGGACCAAGCAAGAATCAAAGCATTGATACTATATTGTTTATAATGCACCAATGTGCATTGATGAATATTATTTTCAGTTAGATATAATCTTTCATGAAATATTTCACATTCCATGTATACACTTCGATACATTTCATTATCACTTAAAATTGAGTCTTACTTAGTAAAATAAGATTTACAGTATACTAGAGGCCAATAGTTGGTGACAGGCTTTCATATTATGCGGTCCATGTAAGTCTCAACAGACAGCTTTGTGGTTCTTTCCTGTTAGCAGATGTATATGAGAATCACAATTCTGAAGTGTAAACTTAGCTTAATTTACTCTCCAACTGACCAACCTATGGATTACCTACAAATTGGCTACTTAATTAGACAAAGGCTGAGGCCCCTTAGGATGCTATTGTTGAATTGTATTTTTATCTCTTATGATTGACAATTATTAATTCAGGAATTATGTTCTTGTCCTGTTTGCAGGTTGAAACTTAGAATGCGTGGGATACAATTGGATAACCAGTTGCCATTAATTCCAACGCCGGTTCTTTTTAGGCCACAGAGAGTTGGGGAAGAGACTGACTATATCTTGAAACTTTCAATCACAATGCAATCCAATGGGTCGCTAGATCTGTGTGTCTATCCATATATTGGTCTCCATGTAAGTACAAGAAAGTTCTCATTACCTAGAAGAAGATTTCTGATTTTTTTAACTTCCTGTTTCCCCCCAATTTATTTTAACTGTATGTCTACTGATTATTCAGGGACCTGAGAACTCTGCCTTTTTGATAAACATTCATGAACCTATCATCTGGCGCATTCATGAAATGATTCAGCAGGTCAACCTTAGTCGGTTGTATGATACTCAAACAACTGCTGTTTCTGTTGATCCAATCATTGAAATTGGGTATGCAAGGACTTTCAAAATTGGCATATCATTGTATTTAGCTACATTTAGTGTAATTCCCTTAATTTATGGTACCTTTATTTGCAGAGTTCTTAGCATCTCAGAGGTTCGATTCAAAGTGTCAATGGCTATGTCACCAAGTCAAAGGCCAAGAGGTGTTCTTGGCTTTTGGGCATCTTTGATGACTGCATTGGGCAACACTGAGAATATGCCAGTAAGTGTTGGGATTCTTCCTCCTGCTATTTCTTGAGGTTTTCTTCTCTGGAATTCCTCCCAGAATATCTTTTCTGGACCTAAGTAATTGGAATGTGAAGGCTCATTATCAAAGTTTCGGTGTTGAATGCTTTATTATGGGATAACGTACTTAGAAATATGTATTTGGTAGATCGTAGATGACTTTTAGCTTTGCATCGCATACTTATAAACTCTTCATCTGACTTTGCAATATATACATGGACTGTTCTTGCATCATATATTTCATAGAGTACATTTAACACAATATATTTACATTTGTTATTCAGGTGAGGATAAATCAAAGGTTTCATGAGAACGTGTGCATGAGGCAGAGTTCAATGATTAGTATTGCTATTTCAAACATTCGAAAAGATCTCCTAGGCCAACCTCTTCAACTGCTATCCGGTGTTGATATATTGGGTAATGCAAGTAGTGCACTTGGACATATGAGCAAGGGCATGGCTGCCTTATCATTTGATAAGAAGTTTATTCAAAGCCGACAGAGACAGGTTTGCTTTAGAGTTTGTCATTTGATTAATATACTTACACATAATTGCTTAAAATTGGATATCGTTAGTTGCCAAAGTTCTTTTCTTTTGGCCTGTGGACTGATTATTTTATCATACGTTACAAATTTTTAGTTGGTACTTTATCATACATGTTAGGAGATAAAATAATAATAAATAATTATTGGCCCATATGCTAACTTAAACTTTTGGGACTGTAAACGAAAAAAATTTATCACAGTATGTGAGCAGGAGTTTCTGAGTTTGAGTCCCTGATTGCATCTTTCCACTATAAAGTTGAATTCCACATATTGGGCTTAATGGTGGTAGGAGACCTGCATGCCAGGGGTAATGAATCTATAAAACCATTGATGGCCACATCCTAATCACTTAAGCTTTTGGGACTTGTAGTAAAACTGACAAACTTTATCAATACGTGCGATGCTTTAGAGGAATAAACTGGAACCTTTTCATTCTTATTGCAAAGTGACTAAAATTGTTTTTAAAATTTGCTCATTTTGGACCTTGGTTATTATGTAAGGCTTTCTATCGCTGGACCATGACCACCCTGTGATGAGATTGTCCAGATTTGCATTGGATTCTTGTTGCGCCATGAGCAGATTTTAAAATTTTAGTTTGATCTTTTGATAGATGTTTAGTACATTGATTTCTTAGTTAACCATTTTTATATTAATTTGTTCGTATATGGTCTGGCACATGAAAACAACCCGTGCAATCTACGATACTCTCCTTGTGTTGTACTTTTCGATCTCTTGCTCATTGCAATTTCTACACATGAATCTCAATGTCTGCAATTTATTTAAAAAATTTACTTTGGCAGGAAAGCAAGGGCGTGGAGGACTTTGGTGATGTTATTAGAGAGGGCGGTGGAGCACTGGCAAAAGGCCTCTTCAGAGGAGTCACTGGGATATTAACAAAGCCGCTTGAAGGTGCAAAAACGTCTGGCGTTGAGGGTTTTGTGCAAGGTGTTGGGAAAGGATTAATAGGTGCAGCTGCACAACCAGTGAGTGGGGTTCTAGATCTTTTGTCAAAAACTACTGAGGGTGCCAATGCGATGAGAATGAAGATAGCATCAGCTATAACTTCTGATGAGCAACTGCTCCGCAGACGATTGCCTCGTGTTATTGGCGGTGATAATTTAATTCGGCCATATGATGGGGACAAGGCACAGGGACAGGTACTAGTTGTTTGACTTTCTTTAAAATCTTTATGTTGGAAATTTTATGTTAATTGAGCATGGGGTGGTTTTATTGATACCCCTTTTATTGCTCACTCTACTCCCAACTTAAACATAAAATGAAAAGTTATGGTTGATACCCCTTCATATTCCATACTTTCTCATCTTCTTCAACCTTAAATTAAGTAAATCTACTTGTATGATTATTTGTTGGTTGATATCCAGCTTGCTGTCTTGTTTGGTTATAATCTACTTGTATTCAGTAGCTAAAATTAATTATTTTTCTTTTGTCATGAAGGCTATATTGCAGCTGGCAGAATCAGGTTCATTTTTCCTCCAGGTTGATCTGTTTAAAGTACGTGGGAAGTTTGCCTTATCAGATGCTTATGAAGATCACTTTTTACTCCGCAAAGGAAAAATTCTTCTAGTCACTCATCGAAGATTGATACTGTTGCAAGTAAGTTAGCTGGATTAGAATCATTTCTATCTATCCCCTCCTATCTGCTATACACCATACTCAAAAGTCACCAAACAATGACATTGTATTTTTTGTCATTCAGCAACCCTTCACTGTAGCTCAGAGGAAGTTCAACCCGGCTAGGGATCCATGTTCTGTACTGTGGGATGTACTTTGGGATGACCTGGTCATAATGGAAAAGTCATATGGAAAAAAGGACCACCCAAAAGCCCCACCTTCACGGGTCATTCTTTATTTACAAGAGAAATCAACTGAGGTGAGGGAACAAGTTCGAGTCATAAAATGCATCCCTGATACCCCCCAGGCTCTTGAGGTGTACTCCTCGATTGAACGAGCAATGAACACTTATGGGTCAAACAAACCAAAGGTTAGTGTTTAATGCCATCGCTTTGAGCTCTGCAGTGTCAGGTTATTGCATTGACTTTTATCTTTGTCAAGGTTGGTTGACCATAGAATGCTAAAATTATACCTGCAAACTAAAAATGAAATTCTAAAATGTTTTATCCCCTTGCATTGAAAGTTTCGACAAGAACGTAAAATTTTCTAAAATAGATTGCATATGGTAAGTTTGTCTTGAGTCATTTATTAATGATCTGTTGTTGGCGTAGCTGATAAATACTTTATTTTTGGGGGCTCATTCGCTGCACCCATATAACAAGTTACTAAAGTTTGAAATATTCTTCCTAAATAGTTTTGTTATGCGGCATTCTTCTGGATACTTTATAATGAAAAACTTTGCTTTAATTCAGAGAATGCTGAAAAAGAGTGTGACAATTCCATATGCACCAATGTTTGATAGCACCAGCGCTGAAGCTATACCAAAAGAAGGGGCTGGTGTCTTGTCGCCCCGACAGGTGCCTACATCATTTCCTCGTAGTTCAACTTTTGGCAGCAGCAGCAGCAGCAATTGATTTCTAGATCATTGCCCTTGGGGAAATATGGTTTTTGGGATTTCTGTTGTGGGTCAGGTCATGAATTCCGACTATTGGTGTTTCTTTTTCTGGTTTCAGCCTGCATGTTCAGATGTTCTCACCGTTTGACAGGTATTCTATTTGTGATCGTTGCATGAATGTATTGCAGTTATATTGATGTGTGTATGGATTCAAATATTTAATGACATTAATATGCAATTTTGTTCAGAAGTCTTTGCAGATTACAGCAATGAAGAGGTTGTTTGTGTAGGTGTTTTATAAGAAGCCGTGTCAAGGACAAGTGACAAAGACCTTGTAGGGCATGGATATGAACGGTGTAGCTTCAATTACACATCCATAGGTTTTTTATATTTATAGATACTACTCTCCTAAATATGTACAGGTTTGAGCATTCCATGTATATGTCTTAGAATAGTCAATGTATACGAACAGAAATTACTGAAGGTGATCAAGCCACTGTAGCTGTAGATCTGGTCCCGTATGAACATCATGATATATTATAGGTGACGGATAGGCTTAGGAAGTAAAATCCTAGTGGTTAGCACCCTGTTTAATGTATGGTGTAGTGTAGCATATGAATTGCCTTCAAACAAAAGTTAAGACCTCACCTGTTCAATTATAAAGCTGTAATCTTTTTGGTTTTCATATCTTTGCTGCATGCAAGTTACTACGGTGGAGTTTTTGTCAATTGTCAGCCTTGAAAATAAACTAAATTTTGTCAGCGACTTTCCTTTACTTTTTATTTGATCAGAAAAAGCACCCAGCTCAAAAACATGAAGATTCTTTAACTTTTATTTTTTGTTTTCCGTGGCCCGTGATAAAGTTGTGTTTCTTGTTTTGTTTATTGTTCAAGTACAGAATCAAATTATTATATTGTATTTTACTAAGCCCAAATATTGTGAATTTGGGCCCAAAAGCTTCATCAACTCAGCTATTTAGGGTCCCAAAATTTGAGACCAAGCCCCTCCTAGGTGTTACGGTCCGACGGAGCCCAACTTCAGTGGCTTGCTTCAGGAAGAGGGAGCTGTGATTGTTGAGATCCAACGGCCACCATTTGAATTTGCTTCTTTTGTCTTTTTCCTTTTTCAGGTAAGACAGTTTCCCTTTGTTGGCCATCACGTGTCCTTCATTCAAGTATTCCAAAAGTTTTCCCCCAAAAACAATAAAATGTTATTGTTTTTTTTAGGACAAACTACAGTAAACTCTCCAACATATAGGGTTATTTACGAGTTCATACCCGATTTTGGGGACATTTATGAGTACATACACAACGTCGCGAAAACTTACAAATCGCCTCCCTCCGTTAGCGAATTCATTAGGAAATCTGTTATCTGCCTACGTGGCAAATGTGGGCTCCATTTTTTAATGAGGTGGACTTCCACGTGGACTAAAAATTAATAAAAAATTATATATTTTTCAAAACTAATTTTAAATTATTAAAATTATTTTAAAATTGATTATAAAAAAACAAAAAACCAACCCAGCCAACCACGACGACGACCTTGCCCACCCTTTCCCAACCCCTCTCCATCGCAACCCCCAACCACCCTCATCGACTGCATCTTCCCATCCCAGATTCTCCCAGATCTGTATCATATTAGATTGGGTTTTGAATTTTGACTGACCATCTCAACTCAAAAAGCAAGCATTATGCCATGCTACACATTCAACAACAGAATCCAGATGACAAATTTATAGTTGTAAAATTATAACACATATTTATGAAAGAGATTGGTATTTCAATTTCAAAGTTCGACTCAGTAAAAATGTATACATCATCTGATAAATCGATTCATAAAAGATAGAACGAGAAACCCTCATAAACAGTGACAAGGAAGGAAATAGCAAGTGGAAATTGGAATGGCTTATTTGGGGCCAATCTCTTGGGGAGTCTTGGCCACAATAGACAGCGCATGGAGACCATACTGGAGCTCGTCAGCTAGGGCATCGTACACCATGCGGTGTCGTTTCACCAGGCTCTGCCCCTCAAATTTTGGGGACACGACCTTGAGGTTGAAGTGCGTTTCGCCGTCCATGGGGCTGAAGTTCTCGGGTTCGGGTTGGTCGGTCGGCTTCGGATTCGCCCGATTCGGAGAAAGCTTCGGACTTTCAGTAATTGGGTTTGTGGGTTTGGGTTCAGGGGAAGGGAGGCGACTGCGTTGGGGTTTTGGGGTTAAAGGGCGAGTGGGTTCGATTGGTTCGATTGGTTTGTTGGGGTTGGGTTTAGGGTCTGGGAGAGAAGGTGTGGGAGTGAAAGGTCGGCCATTGAAGGCCGAGATGACCTTGAGAGAGAGATCAATGGTGGGAACAATTACGATGATGAAGATGATGATGACAATGATGAGTTTACACCAGATGAAGATGATTTTTCAGAGGTGGAAGAAATTGGGAGGAAGGGGGAAGAAATCGGGAGAGAGAATCTGGGTAGGGCTTTTAATTTTTAATTTGGGACTTTGGTTGAAAAGAAACGTTTGCTCGTTGTCAATTATTTTCACTTTCTTTCTATAGAACATAAACATGACAAAAACAAAATGCAACATAAGGTTGGCAGACACAGCAAAATCACTGTAATATCTGAAGAGGTGGTTCTTTCATTGTTTCAGTCGGAACTTGTGCTTTGCAAGTTATCCTCAAGAAAGCCATTCAGGAACTGAGTTTTTTTAAGCAGAGTAAAGAATCAAAGAGGATTCTGGGAGGATCCATGATCACGGCCGTCGCCCTTTGGGTTGTTGACGAAAGCTATGAGGAAGAGAGAGAGAGAGTGTTCTGGGTTTGAGTTCTCTGAGAGAGAGAGAGAGATTTAAATAATTTAAAAAGTAATTTTATTTTATTTTATTTGATTTTTTTTAATTTAATTTTTTTAATTTTAAAAATAATTTTGTATTAGTTTTTTTGTCCACGTCAGTTAAAAAAAGGGTCCCACAAATGCCACGTAGGCAGATAACGGATTTCCTGACGGATTCGCTAACGGAGGGGGCGATCTGTAAGTTTTCGCGACGTTGTGTATGTACCCATAAATGTCCCCAAAATCGGGTATGAACTCGTAAATGACCCTATAGGTTGGGGGGTTTACTGTAGTTTGTCCCTTTTTTTTAATATATACAAACGATATTAGGGGGAGGGGCAGCGGAGGAAGCTAAGGAACAAGGCGGGCATGTGTCCCCTCTCAACTCTTCATTGAGTCTATTGTCTTCTTAATAGAATCATACTTTTCTTAACCAAATTTTATTTCTCTCTTCGTATTTTTCTCTTATTTTCCCTTCTCTCTATCATTGCTACCCTTTCAATATCTCTTATTGCTCCGACTCTTGATTTTATAGTGATAAATTATCGTTCAAATTTTCTTTGTGAGTATTTTTTATAAAGTAAATTTCATTTGATTTTTTGCTAGGATCAATAATGAGTAGATAGTTAATATAACAAGTAAAATAATGAAGGATATAAATTAAAACTAGGGATTTTGTAATTAGTTTGGTTGTCACTCTAAAAAAAAATATTTCAAAATATGAGGTGCCCCCTCTGTGAAGATTTTTCAGTTCCACCACTGGGGAGGGGGCTTTTCTCTTACACACTGTTAAGTTGTTTTGGAAGTTGTAACCTTAGTTGTAAGGTCATTTGTAATCTTAGTTGTAACCTTGACAGTGTAAATAAAGACACTTTTTCACTAGACTATATCCGTTGACTTAAATATTATCTTTTATCTACTTCTCTTTCGTATTTAATGTATTAAAATTTTGTGTTTGAAATTTGAAAGTTTTTTGATTAAAATGTTGAGAAAAATAAATCACATAAATCAAAATAAACTCAAAATTGTTTGAGGCTTGCATGGTTGGAGAAAAAAAAAACTTTTTTAATCTGAGTCCGAGATATATACAGGGAAAAAAAAATCAAGAATCCTCTAGCACTGGAGATGCCTAGCTTGCTTAATTTATCAACCAAATTTTTTTATTTAACCAAATCATTGACGTCTTTCCATCAGAAGAAAAAAAGTAAACCAATTGACAGGTTGAAAAGAGAAATGATTTGATGTACGCAGAAAAATTACAGTGGGAAACGAGGGGGTGAGAGATAAACAAGAAACGAAAAGACATCTTATTAATAAGCTAGCCACGCGTACGGTTATGATGCTGTTCTTCTTTACTTTCCCGCTAACATGAAGCATTAGCAACACATACACTCTTTATCTCTCTCACTCTGTTCAACTTCCCATAAGAGATACAACACCCCAAATTCCCTTCTTCTCCTCTTCTCTTTCCTCAGTTCCTCTAGGCAACTCATTCCAAACGAGGTTTGGCTTCAACTTACTTTGTGTTATTTTATTTTCTTCTGAAAATGAATATTTGAAAGAAGCAAAAAGTGTCATTTTGTTATGCTTCTTATCTTGTTTTTTATTTATGTTTTTTCCTGGTTCCGGCTTATTCTGTCATTTTCACGTCTATAATATACCAACATGATCATTTTTGCATATTTTGTTCTTATTGTTTCATTCGTTATGTTAGTTTTGAGTTCACAGTTCTGTGGGTGAATAAAGTTTACATTTTTAAGATTCCATTGCAAGATTTTTGGCTCTGTTGTTAATGGGTATCCATGATTCTACCAATAGTATTTTACTTTTGTTTTTATTATACAAAATATGGGGTTGATAGGGTGCTAATAATTTTTTTTATTATAGATATGTCTGGGGTTCCTGAAAATAATGAAGCTATTTGTTCTGGAAAGAATGGAAAATCTTATCATGGAATTGAAGGCAGTATTGTTGGTAGCAATGATGGGAATTCCATTCCATCAGATCCAGATACAGATGAGAATGATGAGGGGTCTAAAAATGATATGGAAGAAGCTCTAAGAGAACTTGCAATGTTTATGTGCTGTGTAGGTTTAGTTCCACTTAAGGTGGTTGAAGATATGTTTTTTCTGAATCTGGGATATAAGCTGGTTGAATATGATGAGCAGAAAACTCTGAGGGCTCTTGCAGATTTTGTTTGCTCTGTAGACTTTCCACCTCAGTTGGTTAACCATATTACTTTTAGAAAGTTGGCAAATAGGCTTAACCCTTTGTTTAATCTTACTTATGGCATGGTTAGGAGTGAATGCATAAAAGTCTATGAGGAAAGGAAATGGTGGATTAAAGAATACTTGGGAAATTTGGATGGACATATTAGCCTATCGGTGGACGTACTGGGATATGAAAATGTGCGGAACTTCTGTTGTTATGATTATGTATGCCTTTCTGCACATTTTATTGATGAGAATTGGAAGCTCAGAAAGTGGGTACTTTACTTCCGTTGTCGCTGCGATCCCTCTGTTAATTGCTCTGAAGATTGTGGAATTTTTAAGTCCCTTGAAGATTTGGAGATTGCGGACAAGATATCCACACTTGCCACAAGTAATGATCGCTGCTACGCTAAAATGTTTGAGTATGTGAAAACTCACGTCCAAGAAAAGAAGGAACTTCAACTTAGTGGTCAGCTGTTTAATGTGTATTGTTTTGGGGAAATAATCAGTCAAATGGTTGAGGATGCATTTCGCAAGATTAGAGATCTCATTGACAGAGTTGGTGAACTGTTTTCTTCAAAATCGTTACCCTTGTGGTATCTCACAAGTGCTAACCTAAAACAAGCTCTTGAGTTATGGTCTATGGGAGAATTTTCTTCAAAAGATGTGACTGATTCTTACGACGTACCATCCCCTGAGGAATGGAAAATTGTTGAAGGTGTTTGCAAAATTGTAGACAGCATATATGAAGTGTCAAATGCATTATTCCAAACCAAACATCTAACTGCCAATGTTTATCTTTATCACCTTCATGAGCTCCGCGAAATCCTATCCCAAATGTCCTCAGAATCAGAAGGTTTCATTGCAACAATAGTTCAGGACATGATGAAAAAGTTTGACAAGTATTGGGATGACATGTTCTTGCTGTTGGCAATATGTGCAGTTCTGGATCCTCGATTTAAGATGAAATATGTAGAATTTATTTGTTCAAAAGTTAAGGGTGGGGATGGAAGCTCACAAGTAGCAGCTGTTTTGGGGGCCTTTAACAAATTGTTTGATGACTATGTGATCCGTTTTCCTGAAAAAGAGAACTTCATTAGCGAATCATCTTCTTCTGATTCAGATTCAGAAGAGGAGTCTCCTCCCAGACAGGAAAATCATACTTTTGGTGTGCTGCAAGCCTACCAGAAATTCATCCAATTGGATAATCAGCCTACAAAAAAATCAGATTTGGAATACTATTTGGAAGAACCTGTTTTACCTTGGAGCCAGGATTTTAATGCATTGACGTGGTGGAGAACCGCAGGTGCTAAGTATCCTATACTTTCCAGGATGGCACGTGATCTTTTGGCTATTCCGGTTTCTCTTGCAACCTCATTTGATGCATTCTATACTGAACCAAGGCCAGTTGATGAAAGTTTAGTTTGCTTGAAGCCAGACTTGATGAATGCCTTAATCTGTACTCGGAGCTGGCATGGGAGGTTCTTCTGAAAGCATATTTGCAGGTTATCAGTGCAATTTTATTCTCCGTTATTTGTTTCTTTTGTATTCTTGATTATTATTATTCTCTATCCTGCATAATGATCTCTCACAAGTGTTTGTTTCTTTTTAATGTGGTGTTGATGTCTTCAACAGGTACAGTTTTTTGCTTTCAGCTCATGATTACTGGAAGGTTTGGGAATCAGTTTTGTTAAGCAATTGGCATGGACACCAAGTTTGTTACTTTTGAACAGCATTAAGGAAATCGGATATTTAATTTTGTTGGTATTAGAACAGTTTATGGATAATTTTCCCTTGGATAGTGAGAATTTGTTATCTTGATGTCTAGGGATGGTTTAATATATGAATTTCATATTTGACTAATAGCCTGTGTGTGTGATGAGACTTGATTGTCACTTGGAAAAAAAAAAAAAAAGAAAAAAAAAAAAACCTATCTTCAATTTTGTCGAGTGTAATTGATGCCTGTCCCATTTGTTGTTGTCCTTTATGAATATTTGGTTATGCAAATTCCATGCCATATTAGTCTTTCTGGTATTAGATCTTCTTAGTTGCTAATGATTCTTAATCTTAGTTCTTAATGAAAGTGGGTTAAGCTTCCCATTTCTATGGAAGTTCATTGAACCTATATGAACATAAAATTTGAAGGATTTAAAAGATAAATGTTTTGGGCCAACGGGATCTAGCTCAATAAATATCACTTGTATAAAAATAAAATAAAAATAAAGAGATGGTTTGGCGTCCAGTGGGATGGGATTCATGTGGCATGGCATTACTAAAATTTTCTGATATTTTTAAAACTAGATTGCCTACTATTATTTTACATTTATATGCCTAAGAGATTGGACGCCAATTTTTTTCATGCAAAAGGTGAAGTGGTAAACAGCCAAACAACACAATAATGTGACGAAATAATTAGATTAGGATTGTGATAGGTGAAGAGTTGGATTCACCCTAATGTAACCTAGCCACGCCACGTGTACGGTGCTGATGCTGTCCTCTTTACTTTCCCGCTAAAATGAACTATAACGCAAGCAACCTGCCTAAAAGTAAGAATATGCGGGGTATTCATTGGACTAAATGGGAGACATTATGTGTGAGCAAGCAGATTGGAGGATTGGGATTTAGAGACCTTGAGGCTTTTAATCAAGCTCTTCTGGCAAAACAAAGTTGGAGATTATTCTTTAATTGCAATTCCTTGGCAGCGAGAATTTTCAAGGCCCGATATTTTCCGCATTGTAATTTTTTAGAAGCTGGATTGGGGTATCGACCCTCACGTATTTGGAGTTCGTTGATATGGGGGAAGGATTTGTTGAAGGCGGGTTTGCGGTGGAGAGTTGGAAATGGTGAAGATATATATGTTTATCAGGATCGGTGGGTGCCTTTACCAATGAATTTCAAGATTATCTCAATGCCACAATTCGATGTTTCTATGAAAGTATGTGAGTTGTTTAATGCAGCTGGACAATGGGATGAAGAACTATTAAAAGCTAATTTTTGGGAACAGGAAGTGAAGGCTATCCTCCAAATTCCACTGGCTTCAAATCATAGAGAGGATAAATTAATTTGGCATTATGATCAAAGCGGCAAATACTCAGTCAGGAGTGGTTATATGGTTGCATGCATGAAGAAGCAAAGGGAAAATGGCATGGAAGGATCCTCGACACAAGATGGTACATTTTTATGGAAAAAATTGTGGAGTTTGCAGGAGCCTAATAAAATCAAATTCTTTCTATGGAGATGTATATGGGGGTTTTTGCCTAGTAGACAAAATTTGTACCACAAGAAGATCTTGAATTCTCCAATATGTCCACGTTGTGGGAAGAATGTGGAGTTAGTTATGCATGCAATATGGGCTTGTAGTGAAGTGAAAGCAATATGGTCTTTATCACCTTGGAGTGCCAATCGCCATGAGTGGAGAATTACATCTTTCAAGGAACTTTGGCAAGCTGTGATTGTGGTCTCAAGTAACCAGGAGGTGGATCTTTTTGCTTTTCTATGCTGGGATATTTGGAATGACAGAAACAATCTGTTGTTTCAAGGACGCAGTCTTGAGAGTGTATCAGTGTTTAACAAAGCTTTGGCTTATCACACGGAGTTTTACTCTGTAACTCTTGCCCCTATATGCTCCCATAATAGGCAAGGGCCTAGTCAGAGTTCTGTTAATTGGCATGCCCCATTGGATGGTCAGTACAAAATTAATGTTGATGGGGCAGCCAAACTTGCTGGGTTATTACGGGGAGTTGGAGTAGTGATTCGCAATGGAAATAAAGAGTTTATGGCTGCTTGTTCTCGACAAGTGATAGGACATTTTAGTGCACAAGCTATGGAACTAACTGCTGCAAGGGAAGGTCTTCAATTCGCATTTGATCTTGGCTTTCGTGACATAGTGTTAGAAATGGATGCGCAGGGGGTGGTAGATAGAATCAACTCGAATGAAGAGTGTTTTGAAGCTGAAGGGAATATAGTGGAAGATATCAAGGAGATGCAGGGGTGGTTTAGATCTTTCTCCTGTAATTGGCAACGACGAGAAGGTAACAAGGTTGCCCATGAGCTAGCTCAATTTGGCACTCGGAACGCTGGTTTTTTCACATGGATTGAGGAGGAGCCATTATGGCTAACTCCTTTTCTTTCTGCAGATCTAAAAGCTAATGGTTGATCTTTATGTTTGATGGCAAGTGGGAGGTGCTCTTTTTCCTTTGGCGGATTTTCCTCCTTTTTTGGGGGTTTTTTATGCTAAAGGTTTTTTACAGAGGCCCAAACTTGCACATCTTTTTGTTTTCATCTCCGTGTATTATGCTATTTGATTATTGAATGAAATTCCTTTTCATCAAAAAAAAATATATATATATACTGTGTTTCTCTCTCAGTCAATCTAGGCTCTAGCCATGCATTTTGGAGCAAGTATATTGAATTGAAACATAGCCATGTGACAACTTTCAAGTTTGGTAGAAATCGCCAATTCCCTTTTTTTTGGTAGTCTAAACAATCGCCTAACCCTTCTTTTAAAGAAAAGAGGAATGCTAGTAACATTCTTTCTAACCTTCTCTTTTGGACCTTCTCCATTTTTCTCATGACATGTGTCACATTCCTTACACTAAAAACAATATCATTAACGCAGCAAACAAGTTAACTTTTCTTTTCCAAATTTACCCTTATTAAATATTTTTATTCAAAAATTTTACAACTTTTTTATTACTCTCCCACTATCACATTCTTTCTCTCACACGCACCCAGACCCATCTTCATAACCCACCACTCCACCCAGACTCATCCTCGCACTTGGACTCCATTGATTAAGCAAATTGACTCCTTTGCTTTGGCAAAGTCAACAAATGAAACTCCACGTGCACCTCTTGAGTCTTAATTGAGGCGCAAAAATCCTAACACTATTTGTGAGCCTGCTCGTTTTGCAGAAAAAAAATTTCCAGCTCCCTCCCCTTAACCCAAATTCAAAACCATTCGGAAGACCCCCACCGTCCCTTTTCCCCTTCTCCATCATCCCTGCACTCATACCTCACCCACCCTCCCTGCAATTTCTCACCACACCCACCCCCACCCCTTCCCCCAATCTCTATGTATCCGTTCTAGCCCACCATCCTCCTTGAATTTGGGTTTTTGCAAAAAAAAAAAAAAAAAAAAAAAAAAAAAACAAATGACAAATCATCGTATTCATATTTTTGTGCAAAGACGTGTGAAGAAGAAGGTATTGTAAAATAAATAAATGCTTAATTATGTACATGCCCCCTGTGCTTTCCAACTTATCTCAGATTACCACCTGTGTTTGAAAACGTCTCAAAGTACCCCCCAACGTGCAAAACACCGTCTCACGTTACCCTTTTCGTCAGTTTTTTTGAAGTTCCGTTACGAATGTTACTGTTCATCTCCCCCAAAATTCCAGAACAGTAGCCCCTCCCCTTTGTTACTGTTCATCGCTTATTTACCCTCCAAAACTCAGAAATTTCTCCTAACCAACACAACTAGCAGCAAGAACAACTCGAGAGGTTGAAAAATCATACCTGGATCGAAGAAAATGGTGCTCGGAATCGCCCGAACGAGCAATGGAGATTTTGGGTAAAAATCGGCCAATTTCTTGCTTTTTTCGGTGATCCAGACGACGGTTGGCAGCGGCTGAGATGTGAGGGTGGTAGAGGACAATGTGCTGGTTCTTTTGATATCCATATCGTCGCTTGGGGTGGCCGGAGGAGGCGATGGCAGCCCAAAAACTGGTGCGATGAACAGTTTCAAATGGGAGGAGCTGCTGTTCTGGAATTTTGGGGGAGATGAACAGTAACGTTCGTAATGGAACTTCAAAAAAACTGACGGAAAGGGTAACGTGAGACAGTTTTTTGCACGTTAGGGGGTACTTTGAGACGTTTTCCACCACAGGTGGTAATCTGAGATAAGTTGGAAAGTACAGGGGGCATGTACATAATTAAGCCATAAATAAATAAAGATCAAACATGGGGGGGTTGGGTTTACATCGGCGGGGGAGGAGTCGAGGTTGTGGTGGGAAAATGAAATTAATGGCTGGGGTGGGAGGTGAGGGTGGCTGCGCAGGTGGGAGAAGGAGAGATGAGTTGCGGGTGTTGACTGTTGGGTTTTCCCAGAGAAGGAGGAGGCGAGGGCTAGTTGGGGTGGGGATTCGGTGATTGAGGAACCCCTTTTTTTATTGTTTATTATTTTAAAAAATAAAAAAGGGCAAATACGGAAATACAATTAATGCTCTTTTGTGTAATTAAAATATTGGTTTAAGTGAAAGAGAAGTGACACTTGTCATAAGCAAAATGGTGAATGTTCAAAAGAGAAGGTTGCTAGCATTCTCCTAAAAAAAATATTAGGCTTACTGCATTTATGTTAGTGGTATACACTTTAATGGATGTGATCCACATTGTATTAGTAGGCTCCACTTCTATGAGAAAAGTGGTACACGATGCGAGGTTTTTTTTTATTTTTTTGTGTGTGGGGCTTTTGAAGGACTTTTCCTATTGAGATAGATGATAATATACTAAAGGCATGTTTACATATCAGTAATGGGTATGGAAGGAAAATGAATGATTTCTATTCCTGACTTCTCATGCGTTTACTTGCAATCAAGAATTAAAAAATAAGTGGGCCCCACCTCAAAATCCGTAATCACATTCCCTCAAAACTGGGAATCAGATCAATTAGGAGGGAGTAGTCGATACGTTTCTCATTCCTGTTTTCTCTTAATAACTTCCAAAAATACCCTTATCACTTTACCATAATTCTAAAATTAATTTGAATTCTGATTCATGAAAATTAGTAAACAATAACAATGGGAATCAATCACATTCTATTGCTAATTCCATATGTTTAGTAAACAGCTTAATGTAAATGATTCTTCCCATATCGATTCAGTAGTTCTCTTATTCATAAATTATTTGATTTCTTAGTTTCTCCATTACTGATACGTAAACATACCCTAAATTTACACACATTACACGAGTGTTAGAACACAAACCCAAGACCTTGTCTGGATGAACAATTGTTCCAAACCACTATATTAATGAGTACATAAAATAGTATATAAATATGATAAACCTAACATTTTCCCTTCTTTTAAACATACGAGAAGGGTAATGTTGCATCTTTTCTATTTTCCCTTCTTTTAAACATACGAGAAGGGTAATGTATGCATCTTTTATGTAAGAATTAGAGATTTGTCTACAGAAATTGATTTTTTTAATTTTTATTTTGGGAAAAAAATGGTTTGGTTTCCCAGTTTTAAACAAAGAAGGTTACAAAGAAGAAGCGAGAAAATGAAAAGACATGTTTTGTCCTATACCACAAAAGGAAATTTAATGCATGTCTTATCAATAAGCTTAGCCACATGTACGGTTCTGATGCTGATCATTCTAACTTTCGCGCTAAGCAACTCGTAACTCACTCCCACACTGTTTCTCTGAGAGTCTATTTCATTTCCCACAGAAACCCAAAAGTCCCTTTGGCTCCTCCTTCCTCACTTCCTTTCCTTCTTCCTCTCGCCGACTCGACGCAGAGGTTAGGCCTTCAACTCAAGATTGTATCTTTATTGTTCTCTTATCAAAATCAACAGTTGAAATAACGATTCCATGCATTTTGCTTCCTCCACTGTCATTATGTGTTATGCTTTTTATGTTTCTTTGTTCTGGGTCTGGCTTCTTCTCTCATTTTCGGGTCTATTTGCTTACCAATATGGTCACTTTTTTGTGTCTTTTGTTATTATTCTTTCGCTCGTTATCTTATCTTTGAGTTTTCTGTTCATTGGGTGAATAAAGTTTGTGTTTTAAGACTTCACTGCAAGATTTTTGGTTATATTGTTGATGGGTATCCATGATTGTGCGGAAAGAGTTCTTTTCTTGAGTACTTTCGACTTCATTCATGATTTAGTGGAAAAAAAATAAAAAAAAAATAAAAAAAGATGGGCTTGCTATGAATGATGCTAATAATTTTGTGTTTGTTATATATGGCTGGGGTTCCTTCCTGGAGTAAGCCATGATTGTACGGAAAGAGTTCTTTTCTTGAGTACTTTCGACTTCATACATGATTTAGTGGGAAAAAAAAAGAAGAAAAAAGAAGAAAAAAGAAGATGGGCTTGCTATGAATGGTGCTAATAATTTTGTGTTTGTTAGATATGGCTGGGGTTCCTGGAGCTAACGACGTTATTGGGTCTTCAAAGAACGGAATATCTGATCATGAAAATAGCGGCAGTGGTCATAGCAAGGATGTGAATTCCATTTCATCAGTTTCAGATACGGAGGGCACCGAGGAGGTACTTGAAGATGATCAGCAAAGTGATTTAAGGACTCTTGCCGAGTTGATTTGCTTTGAAGAAGTTCCACCTAAACGGTTTGAAAATATTGATTATGCACTCTTAGGTGACTTCAGCCCCCTGTTTAAGCCTAGTTTCAATGAGATTGAAACTGAATGCATGGAAGTCTTTGAGAAAAAGAAAATGGAAACCAAGAAAATCTTAGGAAATTTTGATGGACAGATTAGCCTCTCGGTTGAAATTCTGAGGTGTGAAAGTTACTTTGAGCCTAGCTGCTGCGGTGATTATTTGTGCCTTTCCGCACATTTTATTGATGAGAATTGGGAACTGAATGATTGGGTACTTCACTTCTGTTCTATTTCGGTTTTGGGTCCATCGGATGATTCCCTTCACAAATATGAAGATTGGGGCATTTTAAGGTCGCTTGAAGATTGGGGCATTGAGAACAAGATCTCCGCACTCACTGTGAAAAATGATAATTGCAATAATGAATTGGTTGAGTTTCTGAAAACGCACATCCAAGGAAAGATGGAACTCCAACTTAATGGTAAGCTGTTTTGTGTGTATTGTTGTGGGGAAATGATCAGCATAATGGTGCAGGATGCATTTGACAAGATTGCAGATATTGTTCACAAGGTTCGTCAGGTGTATACTTTTAAAACTGATTACCCCATGTGGTTTCTCAAATTGTTAAACCTGCAAGAAGCTTTGAAGTTATGGTCTCAGGGAAATGTCTCTTACAGAGATGTGACTCACTCTCACAACGTGCCTTCCCCAGAGGAATGGAAGAAAGTTGAAGGTGTTTGTAAAATTGTAAACAGCATATATGAAGTGACAATAAGAGCATTCTTCAACACAACACCTCTAACTCCCAATGTTCATCTTTGTCGCCTGCTTGAGCTTCGCAAAATTCTGGCCAAAATGTCCATTGACTCAGATAGTTTTAACAGAACAGTAGTTGAGGACATGTTGAAAAAGTTTGATAAGTATTGGGATGACATGTTCTTGCTGTTGGCAATATCTACAGCACTGGATCCTCGATTGAAGATGAGATATATTGAATTTGTTTGTTCAGAAGTTAAGGATTGGAATGGAAACTCACAAGTTGCAGTTGTTTTGGGGGCCATTCACAAACTGTTTGATGAATATGTGGTCCGTTTTCCGTTGCAATACAACCAGCAGTTCATCCATTTGAATGATCACCCTAAAGAAAAATCAGACTTGGATTGCTATTTGGAACAACCTGTCTTACCTCACAGTCAGGGTTTTAATGCATTGGCTTGGTGGAGAACAGCAAGCGCTAACTACCCTACCCTTTCCCGGATGGCGCGTGATTTTTTAGCCATTCCAGTTTCTTTTGCAACTCTAAGTGAGGCATACTATACCGTACCAAAGCCAGCTGATGAACATATAGTTTGCTTGAAGCCAGACTTGATGAATGCCTTGATGTGTACTCGAAGCTGGGTATAGTAGGCAGGGAATGATAGAATGTTAACAGGTAATTATCAATACTATTTCCTTTTGTTCTCAATTATTTTCAAGATGATTTAATTCTCACTAAACTTGTTTCCCCCTTTTTTCGTGCGTGTGCTTGATGTCGAGAACAGGAGCAGTTTTTTATTTTTGCTGCTCTTCCTTAGCTTATGGCTGCCTCAATTTTGGAAGGCTTTGGAATCAGAATAGCAAAGCCATTGACTTGGGCATTAAGACCAGTTACTTTTGAACTCCGTTGTAGTTTTGAATTGTTCTATTGAAAAGATGATGGAATGTGTTGCTCAGTATCGTGCTCAATATGATGGAAGCTACCAGCTAATGATATTAGAAGCTTAAAATTCATCTGACTTGATCTTTTCCAAAAAACATGCCTTGGAAACAACATATTGAATTCAACAATATGTTTATGAACATTTGAATGCTTAACTTAAAGTTTTACCAATTTTTTTTTCTTTTTCTTCTTCTCTTTTGGTTTTTTGAAGCAAAACCAATGTCATACTAATTTAATTTAGAGATATTTAGTCATATACCAATTCTTAGCACTAATAATATAGATAAATCCTACACCATTTAATTTCAATAAACAAATAAAAAAAAACCCAAAAAATGACAGCTGACCTTATTGAATTTAATTTTGATTATTAAATTACTTTGATGCCTTATTGAGTGTTTTGAGTATTTTTATGAGGTTTTTGGTTGGGCTTGTTTTAAGAAATTGATTTTTGTAATTTACAAGAGTTAAAAGCCTCTTTATTATATTGTAAATGGGATTTGGGTGTATTTCTAAAGTCCATTTCATATAGGTTTTTTTTATTTTATAATTTGGGCTTCTATATTTGGTATAATAGTGACTCTCCATTTAATTTAAGGTCCAAAAACTAATATGAAGTATACCTTGGAAGACATTTGAATGATAGACGTTGGGGTTTCCTTCTAACTACACAATTTCTAAAACAGATTAGAGAATTATTTGTCCAACATTTAGACTTAACGTCGTGGCTTGGAATCGTGATAAAAAAATGAAACTAGATTTTCTTGACCAAAACAACACACAAGATTTCTTTCTCAGATACTTCTTTGTTTCATATGTGTAGTATATTTATATATATAAAAAACTCACTTTGTCACTCAATAGTAATGAAATGCCGGCTAAACCCCTATTATTTAAAAGACATTTAAATTAGATTTAAAATACATGGTACTTGGCAATTATCAATTATCCCACTTTTAATCCCCTTCACAGTCAATTATCCTACTTTTATCAAATATTTACATTAGATTTAAAATACATGGTATCGATTATCCCACTTCTCAAACTACATAAGAGTACGATTTTTGTTTTTAATGCAAATATGTTATTCTCATATTTTAGTGTACTTACGTACTTTTTCACGAATAATACACGTTTTTTCAAAATTTTGCAAAAAGGACAGAACCAATTTTTGGCTCCCATGTGCTATTGCAGAAAAATTTGTGTGAAACAAGAATAGCACTATTTTGCTATTCCCATCGAATGACAGAATGTCACGTAAAAAATTATCATGCATAATATGCTGTGATTGGCCGCGAATAACAAAACAATATGATCCCCATGTCACACAAGTGTTTCTCATGCTATAGCCCAATGCACTCTTCGAAAAACTTACAAAACAACAACAATAGTTTGCGTAATGTTGCTGTAAGAAATAAAGAAAATTTAGCCTATGCCAGGATAAATTTTGGCTTCCGCCCTTGTTTTGCTATAATACGTATTATTTGCATATTTTATTCATATTTTTCACTTATTATTGAAAAAAAAAGAAGACTAAATAAACCAAATTTAAACAAACAAGTTTTTCTTTAATAAACAAAATGGCCCAATTTTTCAGGGTAAAAATTTGCCAAATAGGAATGTGAAAGCTCATTATCAAAGTCTCTGTGTTGAATGCTTTATTGGAGATTACTTTTAGCTTTGCATCGCATACTTGTAAACTCTTCGTCTGACTTTGCAATATATATACGTGGTGGACTGTTCTTGCATAATATATTTACATTTGTTATTCAGGTGAGGATAAATCAAAGGTTTCATGAGAACGTGTGAATGAGGCAGAGTTCAATGATAAGTATTGCAATTTCAAACATTTGAAAAGATCTCCTAGGCCAACCTCTTCAACTGCAAGTAGTGCACTTTGACATAGGACAAAATAACTTACATCTAACAGGGATAATACTGTTTTGTTATTCCCGATAAAAAACACATGACACATGAAAAAATTATTCTACATGTCATTACGTTATTAATCGGAAATAGTGCTATTCTCCGTTACATGAGAGTTTCTCTCGACATATGAGTAAGGGCATGGCTGCCTTATCATTTGATAAGAAGTTTATTCAAAGCCGACAGAGACAGGTTTGCTTTAGAGTTTGTCATTTGAATTAATGTACTTTCACATAGTTGCCAAAGTTCTTTCGTTTGGTCTGTGGATGGATTATTTTATCGTAATAGCCACGTATTACGGTTCTAATACATTTCATTCATACTTTCGCGCTAAGCAACTCATAACTCATACTCTGTTTCTCTCCCAGTCTATTTCATTTCCCACAGATCGCCAAAACTCCCTTCTCCTCAGTTCCTTCTTCCTCTGGGCTACTCGACGCTAAGGAGGTTAGGCCTTCAACTCGAGATTGTATCTTTATGGTTCTCTTATCAAAATCGACTCTTGAAATAGCGATTACAAGCATTTTGCTTCATCTACTGTGATTATGAGTTATGCTTTCTATGTTTCTTTGTTCACTGTCAGATTCACTGTCATCGTTTTTGTACATAATCTTTGAGTTCTCTTCTCAGTGGGTGAATAAAGTTTGTGTTTTTAAGAATTCACCGTAAGATTCTTGGTTATATTGTTGATGGGTATCCATGATTGTAGGCCAAGATTTCTTTTCTTGGCTACTTTTAACTCCAAAATGCAAAACCAGAAATATATGATCTAGTATAACAAAATGGTGCTCATTAGAATTTTGCGTTTGTTAGATATGGCTGGGGATACGAAGGGCAATGAGGAGGTGGTACTTGAAGATGATCAGCAAAGTGATTTAAGGACTCTTGCAGAGTTGCTTTGCTTTGAAGAAGTTCCACCTAAATGGACTCAAGATTTTGATTCCTTACACTCAATAGGTAAGTTCAGCCCGCTGTTTATGCCTAGTTTCAATGAGGTTGAAACTGAATGCATGGAAGTCTTTGAGAAAAAGAAAATGGAAACCAAGAAAATCTTAGGAAACTTTGATGGACAGATTAGCCTCTCGGTGGACATTCTGAGGTGTGAAAGTTACTTTGACCCTAGCTGCTGCGGTGATTATTTGTGCCTTTCAGCACATTTTATTGATGAGAATTGGGAACTGAAAAAGTGGGTACTTCAGTTTTCTTGTATTTCGGTTTCGGTTTCGGGTCCATCTGATGATTCCCTTCACAAATATGAAGATTGGGGCATTTTAAGGACGCTTGAAGATTGGGGCATTGAGAACAAGATCTCCGCACTCACTCTGAAGAATGATAATTGCAATAATGAATTGGTTGAGTTTGTGAAAAGGCGCATCCAAGAAAATAATGGTAAGCTGCTTCGTGTGTATTGTTGTGCTGAAATGATCAGTGTAATGGTTCAGGATGCATTTGACAAGATTGAAGATATCGCTCACAAGGTTCGTCAGGTATATAATTTTAATATTGATTACCCCTTCTGGTTTCTCAAATTGGCATACCTGCAAATAGCTGTGAAGTCATGGTCTACCAAAGATGTGCTTGGTTCTAATGACGTCGTACCTTCCCCAGAGGAATGGAAGAAAGTTGAAGGTGTTTGTAAAATTTTAGAGAACATAAATGAAGTATCAGATACATTATTTTACACAACACACCTAACTCCGAATGTTTATCTTTGTCACCTGCATTGGCTTCCCAAAATTCTGGCCAAAGTGTCCATTGACTCAGATAGTTTTAATAGAATAGTAGTTGACGACATGTCGAAAAAGTTTGATAAGTATTGGGAAGACATGTTCTTGCTGTTGGCAATATCTGCAGCACTGGATCCTCGATTGAAGATGAGATATATTGAATTTCTTTTTTCAAAAGTTAAGGATAGGAACGGAAACTCACAAGTTGCAGTTGTTTTGGGGGCCATTCACAAACTGTTTGATGAATATGTGGTCCGTTTTCCGTTGCAAGACTACCAGCAGTTCATCCATTTGAATGATCACTCTAAAGAAAAATCAGACTTGGATTGCTATTTGGAACAACCTGTCTTACGTAATGGTAAGAATTTTAATGCATTGGCTTGGTGGAGAATCGCAGGCATCGAGTACCCTACCCTTTCCCGGATGGCACGTGATTTTTTAGCCATTCCAGTTTCTCTTGCAAGTAAAATTGACGCATACTATACTGTACCAAAGCCAGCTGATGATCATTTAGTTTGGTTGAAGCCAGACTTGATGAATGCCTTGATGTGTACTCGAAGCTGGGTATAGTAGGCAGGCACTGATACAATGTTAACAGGTAATTATCAATACTATTTCTTCTTAATTATCTTCAATATGTATCTTGCAAGATGATTTAATTCTCACAAGACCTTTTTTTTTTTGCGTGTGCTTGATGTCGAAAACAGGTACAGTTTTTGATTTTTGCTGCTCTTCCCTAGCTTATGGCTACCTCACTTTTGGAAGGCTTGGGAATCTCAGTTTAGCTAAGCAATTGACATAAACATTAAACCAGTTACTTCTGAACTCCATTAAAGAGATTGAACATTTTTGTGTTGTTGTATTGTAACTTACTTTGGATCTGTTTCCCCTGATGGTAAAAACTAGTTGTCTTGATGTCTAGAGAAGGTTGAATAGATGATGCTGAAGTTTACCTTATTGCCCTTATGTGTGTGTTTTGAATTGCTCTGTTGAAAAGAGAGAACATGGTGGAATGTGTTGCTCAATTATAATATCATGCTCTATTGGATCACAAATCTAAATTGGAAGCTACCAGCCATGATATTAGAAGCAAAAAATTCATCTGACTTGATGCCTAATTGGGAGCTACCTTGCCTGACCCTGAATTTTTCGTATTTTTTAAAATAAATAAAAACAAAAATTCCATATTCGAAACAACATATACGCCACCAGAAAGGTCTGTAATAAATTTTTTACTTCCAATTTATTTAGATTTAAGGTTGTGGCTTGGAATAGTCATAAAAAATGAAACTCAACAGTTTGTTCATGAAGATTTCTGGCTCCTTTTTTCCCCGTCAAAACACACAAGATTTCTTACTCAAATACTTCTTTGTTTCATAAATGAAGAAAACTCACTTTGTGCAAACGTGTTATTTGCATATTATAGTGTACTAACGTAATTTTCCCGAATAATACACGTTTTTTCAAAATTTTGCAACAAGGGCGAACCAGTTTATAGCTCCCATGTGCTATATATAGCACAATGCACTCCTTGAAAAACTTACAAAACAACAACAATAGTTTACGTAATGTTGCTGAAACAAAATAATTTAGCCAACCCGAGATAAATTTCTGCTTCCGCCTTTGTATTATTAGAATATTTTGTTCATTTTTCGAGTATTATTGAGAAAAAGACAACAAAAAATTATAAATTATAAAATGGCCCAAATTTCAGGGTATGTTTTTAAGAAATTTGCCAAATAGCGCACCTGCCGTATTTTCAGGGTATGTTTGTTTGTGAAATACCGAAAGAAAAATTGTGGCATGTGTTGTAAATAACGGTTTCGATGCATTTTATTCATACTTTCGCGCTAAGCAACTCATAACTCATACTCTCTCTGTTTCTCTCCCGGTCTATTGCATTTCCCACAGAACGCCAAAACTCCCTTGTCCTCAGTTCCTTCTACCTCTGGGCTACTCGACGCTAAGGAGGTTAGGCCTTCAACTCAAGATTGTATCTTTATCGTTCTCTTATCAAAATCAACTCTTGAAATGGCGATTACAAGCATTTGCTTCTTCTACTGTCATTATGTGTTATGCTTTCTATGTTTCTTTGTTCTGGGTCTGCCTTATTATCTCACTCTCAGAGCATTTTTCCCTTCTTCTTTTTTATTTCTCTTTCATTCTGTGTACTAGCTTTGAGTTCTCTGTCCAGTGGGTGAAAAAAGTTCGGGTTTTTAAGAATTTACTGTAAGATTTTTGGTTATAATCTTTGACTTTTCTTCTCTGTGGGTTAATAAAGTTTGTGTTTTTTAAGAATTCACTGTAAGATTCTTGCTTATAATCTTTGAGTTTTCTTCTCAGTGGGTGAATAAAGTTTGTGTTTTTAAGAATTCACTGTACAATTCTTGGTTATATTGTTCATGGGTATCCATGATTGCAGGGCAAGATTACAAGCATTTTGCTTCTTCTGATCTGCTGTCATTATGTGTTATGCTTTTTATGTTTCTTCGTTCTGGGTCTGCCTTATTCTCTCATTCTCGGGTCCAATGTGATCATTTTTGCCTATTTTGTTATTTCTCTTTCGTTCTTTATATTATCGTTGAGTTCTCTGCTCAGTGGGTGAATAAAGTTTGTGTTTTTAATAAGATTCTTGGTTATATTATTGATGGGTATCCATGATGGTACGCCAAGATTTCTTTTCTTGGGTACTTTTAACTCCAAAATGCAAAACCAGAAATAGACTGCATACATGATTTAGTAGAACAAAATGAGGTTGCTGTGGTGCTTATTAGAATTTTGTGTTTTTTTAGATATGTCTGGGGTTGCTGAATCTAATACAGTTACCGGGTCTGCAAAGAATGGAATATCTGATTCTACTGAAGAGAATTCTAGCAGTGGTCATAGCAAGGATGAGAGTTCCTTTTCATCAGTTTCAGATACGAAGGTCAGGAAGGTAGTTGAATATGACCAGCAGAAAGATTTAAGGACTCTTGCAGAGTGGATTTGCTCTGGAGCAGTTCAACCTGAATGGGCTGGAGATATTACATGGTCAAATAGTATGTTTAATCCGCTGTTTAAGCCTAGTTTCAATGAGGTTGAAACTAAATGCATGGAAGTCTATGAGGAAAAGAAAATGGAAACCAAGAAAATCTTAGGTAACTTTGATGGACAGATTAGCCTCTCGGTGGACAATCTGAGGTGCGAAAATCACATTGACCCTCGCTGCTGTGGTGATTATTTGTGCCTTTCCGCACATTTTGTTGATGAGAATTGGAAACTGAAAAAACGGGTACTTTGCTTTAGTTCTCGTTCGGTTTCGGGTCCGTCTGATGATTCCCTTCACGGACATGAAGATTGGGGCATTGAGAACAAGATACGCGCAGTCACTGTGAATAATGGGAAGTGCTATAAGGAAATGGTTGAGCATGTTAAAAGGCACATCCAAGAAAAGAAGGAATTCCAACTTAATCCAGTGTTTCCTGTGTATTGTTGTGGGGAAATATTCAGAGTAATGGTGCAGGATGCATTTGGCAAGATTGAAGATATCGTTTGCAAGGTTCAGCAGGTGCATTATTTTAAAACTTCTGAGCCCCTGTGGTCTACAATATGGTTAAATCTGCAAGAAGCTGTGAAGTCATGGTCAACAGGAAAACTCTCTACCAAAGATGTGATTGGTTCTAATGACGTACCTTCCCCAGAGGAATGGAAGAAAGTCGAAGGTGTTTGTAAAATTATAGGGAGCATAGATGAAGTATCAGAAGCATTATTTTACACAACACCTCTAACTCCCAATGTTTATCTTTATCACCTCCATGAGCTTCACGGAATTCTTACCAAAATGTCCACTGACTCAGATTGTTTTAATAGAACAATAGTTAAGGACATGCTGAAAAAGTTTGATCAGTATTTGGATAATGACATGTTCTTGCTGTTGACAATGTCTGCAGCACTGGATCCTCGATTCAAGATGAGATATATTGAATTCTTTTGTTCAGAGGTTAAGTGTAAGGACGAAAAAACACAAGTTGCAAATGTTTTATGGGCGATGCAGAAACTGTTCGATGACTACGTGATCCGTTTTCCTACTGAAGGGGAGTCTTGTCGTTCTAGACGTTGGAAACGCAGTTTTAGAGTGGTAAAGGACTACCAGCAGTTCATCTGTTCAAATGACCGCCCTGCGAAAAAATCAGACTTGGATCGCTATTTGGAAGAACCTGTGTTACCTTGGAGTCCAGATTTTAATGCATTGTCTTGGTGGAGAACCGCAGGCACTGCGTACCCTACCCTTTCCCGGATGGCACGGGACTTTTTGGCCATGCCAATGTCTCTGTCAACTGGAAATGGTGTATACTATACTGTACCAAAGCCAGCTGATGAACATATAGTTCGCTTGAAGCCAGACTTGATGAATGCCTTGATGTGTACTCGAAGCTGGGTATAGTAGGCAGGCACTGATACAATGTTAACAGGTAATTATCAATACTATTTCTTCTTTGTTCTTTTTGTTCTTAATTATCTTCAATATGTATCCTGCAAGATGATTTAATTCTCACAAGATTTTTTTCCCCTTTTTTTGTGCGTGTGCTTGATGTCGAGAACAGGTACAGTTTTTGCTTTTTGCTGCTCTTCCCTAGCTTATGGCTACCTCACTTTTGGAAGGCTTGGGAATCTCAGTTTAGCTAAGCAATTGACATAGACATTAAAGCAGTTACTTCTGAACTCCATTACAGAGATTGAACATTCCTTTTTTCTGTTGTTGTATTGTAAATTTGTTTCCCTTGGATAGGAAAAACTAGCTGTCCTGTCTTGTTGTCTTGAGATGGGTGAATATATGATGCTAAATTTTACCCTATCGCTGCATTTGTATATTGCACTTTGGTTGAAATTCTGGTAACTTTACTGGTTCATAATATAGTAAAAGTGGAATTACAATATCCTGTGTGTTTTGAACTTTGATTTCATTGTAGTTTTGAACTTTTCTGTGGAGAGACAATGGACATGATGGAGTTTGCTGCTCAGCAATTATATTAGGAACAAAAATTCAACTGACTTTATCTATCCTAAGCATGTTACAAAAATAAATGAAATCGAAATCAGGACTGTAATAAATAAAAAATGACTTGATCATAATTTTGAATCCTTAGCATCCCAAACTTTTTTTCCAACCCTTTCTTTTTGGAAGTTTTGTAAAGAACACTGTAATTAAAAAAAATTTAATTCAACAATTTCTTCATGAAGATTTCTTACTCCTTTTTTCAACAATTATTCAGACTTGCTTTGCTATGAATATTGGAAGAGGTCTGTCAATTCGAATCCCCCTTCCTTATAAATGTAAAAATATATATATATATATTTTAAAAAAAAACCAAATTTGATTAATCAAAATGCTAAAATTCACAACTTAAACAAAATATAATTATAAACAAACACAACAAAAATATATTTTTTACTTAAAAACAGAAGGACGTGTCTTGTAAATAAGGGAGCCACGTGTACGGCTCTTCCGTAAAATTTTCCCGCTAAAATGAAGCATAAGCTCCCCATTTCTTTCTCTCAGTCAAATTCCACTTCCAAGTTCTAACAGAACCCTAAATCCCCTCTGTGCTCTCACTCTCTCTCTGAGCTCTTTCCTCTGGGCGACCATCCCAAACGAGGTTTGTCTGAATCTCAAGTTTGTGTCTTTCTTATACATTCTAAACAATGATCACGCGCTTTTTGCTTTCTTGTACTGTATTACGCTTTCTGGGTTTTCTTTTTTGTCTTTACAATACTTTGTTTTTATTCATTTGTTGGTTATAATAATTTTGAGGGTGTATAAATTTATTTGTTCTTAAGAGTTTATTCCGAGATTTTTGCTTATATTGTTAATGGGTATCCATGATTTTACGCCATCATTGATTCTATTTTGTGCTTTAGGTCCGTAGTTGTAAATAGATGCTGGCATGCATGAATTCAAAGAAAAATGATGGGGTTAATGTAAAAGAAACGAAGTGAAAGACTAGATTTTTCACTTGTTTGGAGCTATGGTGCTAAAAAGTTTTGTTCATTAGATGTGTCAGGGATTCGTGAAGCTGATGAAGCTGTTGGTTCTAAAATGAAAGGAATGTGTGATCATGAAAATGACAGCTAGGGTAGCGACAACGATGATGTGAATGGCATGTCATTTGATTCTGATGCAAGATTTGAGGGGTTTGAAGTTGATGAGCAAAAAGCTCTGAGGGCTTTTGCAAATTTTTTTTTTTGCTCTGCTCATGTTCCACCTAAGTTGGTTGAAGGTAGTGATTTTTGAGAGTTGGCACATAAGTTTAACCCGCTGTTTAAGATTAGCGTCAAAGAGGTCGAAAGTGAATGCATCAAAGTCTATGAGGAAAGGAAAGAAACAGTTAAAGATAACTTAGGAAAGTATGAAGGACAGATTAAGATAACTTAGGAAATTATGAAGGACAGATTAGCCTCTCAATGGAGGTATTGAAGTACTATAATTTCTGTAAGTTTTTGTGCCTTTCACACATTTTATTGATGAAAATTGGAAACTGAGAAAGTGGGTACTTTACTTCCGCTGTGTTTTGGATCCATGTGATGAAGATGATTTATCTGATGACGTCTCTTGTCAAGATTGGGGCATTTTTAAGTCGCTTGAAGATTGGGGTATTAAGGATAAGATTTCTACATTTGTATGACTAATGGTTATGGCTGTGTGGCTGAGTATGTGATAAATCATATCCAAGAAAACAAAGGAACTCTGTTTTAATGGTCAGCTGTTTTGTGGGTTTCGCGTGTATTCTTGTGGGGAAATGGTCAGTGAAATGGTGCAGGATGCGTTTGGCAAGATTATAGATATCATCAACAAAGTTCATGGATTGTCTTCTTCTGTAAAATCATTACCCTCATGGTGGAATCACAAAATTTTCGATCTACAACAAGGTCTGAAGTTGCGGGCTATGGGAGAATTCTCTTCGAAAAAAATAATCGATTTTCACGATGTACCATCCCCTGAGGAATGGCAGAAAGTTGAAGGTGATTGTAAAATTGTAGGGAGCATGTATGAAGTATCAAATGCATTATTTGAGACGAAACATCCAACTCCTAATGTTTATCTTTATCACCTCCATGAGCTTCACGAAATTCTGACCAAAATGTCCACTGACTCAGATAGTTTTATTAGAACAATAGCCGAGGACATGTTGAACAAGTTTGTTAAGTATTGGGACAACATGTTCTTGCTGCTGGCAATAGCTGCAGTTCTGGATCCTTGATTTAAGATGAAATACATAGAATTTGTTTGTTCTAAAGTCAAGGGTAGGGACGGGAACTCACAAGTTGCAGCTATTTTGGGTGCCATCCGCAAACATTTTGATGAATATGTGATTCGTTTTCCTGAAAAAGAAAACTTCATGAGTGATTCATCTTCTTCCAATTCAAATTCAGAAGGACACTCTCCTAGTCCAGCACATGTGAATCATATTTTTGGTGTGTTAAAAGACTACTACCAGTTCATCCAATCGAGTAATCAGCCTGCAAAAAAATCAGACTTGGATTGCTATTTGGAGGAACCTATCTTACCTTGGAGCCAGGATTTTAGTGCATTGACTTGGTGGAGAACTACAGGCGCTAAGTATCCTACCCTTTCAAAGATGGCACGTGATTTTCTGGCTGTTCCAGTTTCTCTTGCAACTTCATATGAGGCATCATTCTATACCGAACCAAGGCCAGTTAATGAACATATAATTCGGTTGAAGCCAGACTTGGGAAATGCCTTGATGTGCACGCGAAGCTGGTACCGTACACTAAAAGAATAGTAATGGGTTATGGACATAATTTTCCTCTACTCTCCTGTTTCTTATCCTTAACAATTTTCGATATGTAGATCCTGCAGAATGTTATACTATAAGATTCTTTTGATTTTTCTCTTTGTTGTGGTGCAGTAAGTGTCTAGAACAGGTGCTCTTTGGCCTTCTGCTGCTCTTGTCTAGCTTGTGATTACCTCTATTCTGACAGACATGGGGATCAGATCAGCTTAGTATAGCATTTGGCATGGACATCAAGTTTATTACTGTTGAATTCCATGATGAAGACTAAACTTTTAAACTAATTTTGTTTGAATGTATCTTTTTGATGGATCTGTTTCCCTTGGATTCTCCTGGCGAATGGAGATTGTTCAAGATATGAAGTTGGGTCTTGTGGTAGAAATTCTGGCCATTTTGACTGGTTGATGAATGAAGCAGTGTACAAGACTACAAGTAGAGATGAAATCTTATAGCTTTTATTTTTATTTCATTTTTTATAAAAAGCAAGCAACTTAACTTTATTAATAAATATAAACAACAACTTAAACCTTGATAATTATAAATAAACAAATAAAATTATACCTCATCATATCAATTAACAGCAGTTGCCCAAGTAACGCACACCTAAATTATTGTGGTGGACCATAAAAATAATAACATCATGAGTCAAAAATGAAGAAAAAAAATTTTCCGAAGATTTGAAAATATATGTTTTTTACCAGAATAAAATTAGCTCAAAATTCGATATATATTTTTTTTGGTCCAACAAAAATTGATAGTTTGATGGGTGCGACCGCACACACTGGATAGCGACCCCCCCAAATCTCATAATCAAATCAGACACTTACCAAAAAATCCAGACAGCAACGTCCCACCTGGGACCTGACAAGGCAACCGCCTTAGACGACGCCGTATTAGGAGCTCTCCGAAATCTAGAATGCTACTACTAGCAGTGAAGAGTGCAGTATCTGGAAGTTGATTTCCAGAATACAAGAAGATCATCTTTTCATATTGAGAAGAATAAGAAGAATAATTCTTAAAAGCTTTGCAAGTTTTGCATAGACAGCAGATTTCCTTTCAAATTTTGGTTTTTTTTTTCGGGAGAGAATCAGATTTGAGGTGCTCAAGTTCTGGAGGAGCATATAAGGTATGTGCGAGTAAGCTTGTGTTCATTCAAAGCTTTATAGAGTTTTCAGTCATTCGTTGCTTTGATTGATACTTGATAGTGGCACTAAAACAAGACCCTCATTAGGAATATTCAAATTTTGGTGACATTCTCTGTGTGTATAGCTGGAGCATAAGTTTTTATTTTATTTTTTTCCTAAAGTTTTGATTTTTGAGAATTCAACTATTAGATTAGGCTTGCTTGAGCGAATTTTTCTTTATAAATTTTGTGTTTTGAATTATTATTTGTGTGTGTGTGTATTGGCTATTGAATAATCGAAAGTAGTATTCAATGTCATTTTGCAAGCAAATCAGAGCAAGAAGCTTACAGAAGATGACAGTTAACGAACTGGGTTACAGACAAAGAGGACTCTAGAAGGGTCATGTGGTTTTGTTTATGCATCAGCTTCACCAGATAACCAAAATGAAGAAATGGTCCGGAGGCTTGTTTATCATTGCTCTTGCTATGATATTGGTTTTTCGTTACTGCAGCATTGTCAAAATTGAGCCACCAAAGCAGTGGCGGAAGCAGTCGGCTTCTGATTTCTTCGGAAACCATCCAACCAATGATTCTTTTATTACATCGTCAGAGATAAAAGTGAAAAAAGAAGCAGAATCATATAAGAAGCCCCATTTTATAGAAGTTGATGGGCCCAATGAGCTGTTTGCTTCACATGACATCTTCAAAGAAGGGTCAAGGGCCTTGCTTGTATGGCCTCACATGCGTCCCCTACTGTCAAGGTCTGATGCTTTGCCTGAAACTGCTCAAGGGGTTCAAGAGGCCTCCATGGCGTGGAAAGACTTGTTGTCTGCAATTGACAAGGACAAGGCTTCCAAATTAAGCAAAAGTGACAGCCAAGAAAATAAAAATTGCCCTTTCTCTGTAAGTACACATGATAAGATAGTGTCAAGAGACGGGGTTATTCTTGAAATCCCTTGTGGCCTCATTGACGATTCTTCTATTTCTTTGGTTGGCATTCCTGATGGGCACTCTAGAAGCTTTCAAATTCAACTTCTAGGCTCCCAACTTGCAGGAGAGCCTGAGCCTCCTATTGTCTTGCATTACAATGTCAGTCTCCCCGGTGATAACATGACAGAGGAGCCATTTGTAGTTCAAAATATTTGGACTCATGAACTTGGGTGGGGCAAAGAGGAAAGATGTCCTTCTCACAGGTCTGCTAACAACCTGAAAGGTAAATTTTTTGTTTAGACTTTAGACGGTATGAGAATTGCAACTCCAACTCTTTCGCAAGAACATTCTCGTTTTTTTTAATCCTATGGTAGCTCAAACTTGAAGAGCACATTATATGAAGAAAAAAAAATGTAATTAAACTCATGATAACTTTAGAACACTCGTTTGTCCTCTGTATTAATCGAAAATGTTATAATGTATAACACTGTTTTCATACTAATCAAATAAAGATTATTTATTATATCCTGCTCTTTTTCTTTAACTTAAGAATAAGGTTCCTCTTAAAAAACAAGTTACAAGTAGAAATCTAACACATTTTAGCAAATTTGACAGTTGATGGACTTGTTCTTTGCAATGAACAAGCTGTCAGAAGCTCCTTGGAAGAAAATCTAAATTTGAGTCAGCCTAGTAGTGACATGTTGACCAATGTTTCCAGGGGAGGTGCCTATGGAAGTGCTAATTTCCCATTTGTTGAAGGGAATCCCTTTACTACTACCTTGTGGGTTGGTTTAGAGGGATTTCACATGACTGTGAATGGAAGGCATGAAACATCTTTTGCATATAGGGAGGTAAGGTATGATTTTATTGGTAATAACAGATTATTGCCCAAAACTTGTTTTCTGCAAGAAAAATTCCATTTTGGAAAAAGTGAATAATTCCACCCTACATTGCTTTTTTGCATATGTAGAAACTTGAGCCATGGTCAGTTACCAAAGTCCAAGTGGCTGGTGGTTTGGACCTCTTATCTGCCTTAGCTAAAGGCTTGCCTGTTTCTGAGGATCATGATTTAGTTGTTGATGTTGAGCACCTCAAAGCTCCTGCAACTTTGAAGAAAAGGCTATTGATGTTGGTTGGAGTGTTCTCTACTGGAAATAATTTTGAGCGTAGAATGGCATTGAGGAGGGCTTGGATGCAATATGAGGCTGTACGTTCTGGGGATGTGGCTGTCCGGTTTTTCATTGGCCTTGTAAGTGAAACATTGCAGACTCTGAGTCTTTTGCATGTGCATACCAAGATGGTCTCATATTCTTCAATATCCTCTGGTTTTTCCCAATAAGAAGTCTAAAGGCTGCGGTTTTGTCTGTTAGCTGAAGTATTTTCATCAATTTGCCACTTATTGATGCCAAGATAAGGTTTCCTTTAGTTGTGTGCATAGTGTTTTAGAAATTATTATGGCTTGAAAAGGCCATCTGTGATGCCAGTACTATGCAGACTGGAACACTTGATCATCTTCTAAAGAGTTCTTCAGCAAGAACTGCTGTGTTGGTGGTGCCTCAATTGGGAGATTTAGTTTTGTCCTTATCCTAGATCTAGGTCGTCAAAATCCTCTTCTTCTTTTTTTGGTTCTGGTACTCTCACATTATAAACTTGCAGAATTGAAACAATCTCATTATGTAACATACTCCTGGGACTCCAATATATGCATTCTAATTACAATTTTATCAACATATTGCTTGCTCAGAAAAAATTGGTTGGTATCAAAGTTTACAACTTGTTCATACCTGCAGCACAAGAACAGTCAAGTCAATATTGAGCTGTGGCGAGAAGCTGAAGCATATGGAGATATCCAACTGATTCCATTTGTTGATTACTACAGCCTGATCAGTTTGAAAACAATTGCAATTTGTATTTTTGGAGTACGTCAATACAAAATATTATGTTCCAGCAAACTGAATTATCAATATATACATTGTTAGAAAAGTTATCAATCATCTTTATCTTAAATCTGCAGACCAAGATCCTCCCTGCTAAATATATCATGAAAACAGATGATGATGCTTTTGTTAGAATTGATGAGGTGATCTCTAGCCTCAAGGGAAAGGCAACGAATGGTCTCTTGTATGGTCTTATAGCCTTTGAATCAGCGCCCGATAGGGAGAAAGGCAGCAAGTGGTATATTGATAACAAGGTACTCACATCAAATTTCTTTCTATATATGGTTAATGTTTGCTTTATTGCACTTTGACTTGATTTTGATGAGTGTTATTTTGCTCAGGAATGGCCTCATGCTTTGTACCCACCATGGGCCCATGGTCCAGGTTACATTATCTCTCGGGACATTGCCAAATTCATTGTCCGCGGCCACCAGGAAAGCGACCTCAAGGTAAAATTACTTATGCAAAATGCAACCTCTAAGGCTCATTCTTCTAAGGATCTGCATGAAGTTTGTAGAACATGTCACTTTATCTTGAAATGAAAATGACATAGAATTTCTCTTTCTTTTAAGACTGGTCACTGAAATACAAAGTGGGGCATGTAAAGACAAGTGAGCAGGGCCAGCAGGCAGTGTGTTGATTTTCTCATTCCTTGGCTAACCTGTTAGCATTATGACTTTTCAGCTTTTTAAACTAGAGGATGTTGCAATGGGCATATGGATCGAACAATTCAAGAATAGCGGTCATGAAGTGAATTATGTCACAGATGATAGGTTTTACAGTGCCGGATGCGAATCAAATTACATTCTCGCTCATTACCAAAGTCCAAGGTTGGTGTTGTGCCTTTGGGAGAAGCTGCAGAAAGAGCACGAACCGGTGTGCTGTGAGTAAATGCCAACCATGCAATGCGAGCCTTTTTGTGAGATCAACTCTTCTATGTAACAACCAAAGCTGAAAGCTTTAGGATATGAGAATTTAACTGCATGTCAAGCAGATTCAAATACCAAAACTCAAAATTTTACTCTTTTGTGGGGTTTTCTTGACAACATCAGATAAAATTGTAACTGTACAGGTATATTCTTCAGCCTGAAGAGGTGAAAATTTTGGACTGAACCTGTGTTTTCTTGGATCAAACTGTATTCTTTACTGATTTTTGAGTAAGGTTCAGGTGGTTTTCCACACCTAATGTGTTCCTTTGTGGCAAATCAAACGGTGGGACAATTCGCCGAATAATAAAGAGTATGTGGACATTTGAACGAATAATTTAGTTGAGGAAGCAAAATGTAAATCATGTTTACATTTGGGGACCATTTGAGTTAAAAATCAGGATTTTTGTAGAAATGTCATGTGAACTTATATCTTAGTTTCAATTTGTCACCTTAAAAGAAAATTTTAAGAGAAATGTCACTTTAATTTTCAAAATTCATGATTTGTCATATGACTTTAACATCATCTTCCATCCATTTTAAAGGTATTTTAGTCTTTCCATTTTCTGAGGGAAAAAAAAAGAGACATCTCTCTCCCTTTCTCCCCCACCCCAACGCCAACCCTACACGCCCCCAAAACACATCGCACAAGACCTCCCCTCCCCCAACTTCTCTCTCTCTCTCTCTCTCTCTCTCTCTCTCCACAAATTTTCAATATACAAATGGAAGAATACCAAAAAGAAAAAAGAAGAAGAAAAAGGTGGACTCAATTCGAGTGGGCTGAGTGAATTTGTGTGTGGAGGGTAGGTGTTTCATGGTAAAGAGAGGAGGAAAGGGAAGAAGGAATGGAGGAATTGGTTGTGAAGAGAGAAGGGGGAATGGATTTCAAGGTGGGCGGGGTTGGTTAGAGCCACCGGTGGCGCACATGGGATGGAGGAATGTGAGATTTTTTTTATATAATGACTTTTCCATTTTTAAAATACTCTTAAAAATAAAAAAGATTGAACTACCTTTTAAAATGGATGGAAAATTGGATGGTGTTTAAAGTCATATGACAAATCATGGATTTAGAAAAATTAAGGTGACATTTCTTTTAACTTTTCTTTAAGGTAACAAATTAAAACTGAGATATAAATTAAGGTGACATTCTCTAAATCCTAAAAATCCTTTTTTTTTTTTTTTTTTTTTTTTTTTTTTTTTTTTTTTTTTTTTTAAAAAAAAAAAAAAAAAAAAAATTTAGATGAAGTTGACCTCGTATCATAATGGAAACAGAAGGATGGTAAGTTGACTTGTGGCTGTAAGGCCACCCCTCCCAACTTCCAATTCTGGGCCATCAATTGTCGATCAAATAATGAGGAGGGGCACACTACCATTGTGTTTCACACAAGCCACGTGTATTAACTCTTTTCTTCTTCTTTTTTTCTATTTTTAGTACTAAATTATGGTATATATTATTGCCGACAGACAAGAGTCGCATTAATTTTATATTATTAAGCTGATGTGACATATTTCCAGCTGGTTGATGAGCATTGGCCAGTGCGGATTGGGCAAACCAGAAGATTGGCCAATCAGGTGTTGGTTTGATGTGTATGGGTATGTTTCTTCAATCAGAATCCAAACTCTTGGATGGTAAGAACTTTGCAATATAAGTGATTTTCGTTGAGACACGTGTACCGCAAAAACTTGTACACATCATTCTCCTTTAGTGACACTCTTCGTAACAAAGTTTCTACACCTCAGCTGAAAAACAGTAGGAACTTTTCTTGAATAATATAGTCATTTACGACGAACTAACTTACACGTATGAAAAGTATTCATGGCTTCTCTTCTGCCACCTGTAAGATCCAACCCAAAAATATCTTAAAATTTGAATTGGCTGGTAGGTTTTCAACCAATTTATGATGCTTAATATATAGAAACCTCACCTACTCGCATTTTAATTTATGTTAAACAATAAATTATTTATTTTTTGGAAAAACCACGGGTTGTTATTATTTATAACTTTTTTATACCCGTAATATGATAAATTCGAACACAAAACTTCGAGTACCGAAATAATTGTTCTTAACCATTTAAGTTACAAGTTGTATGTATTTTTTTTAAAGTTGAATGATCCACAAAGCACCAAGAGAGTGCACAAACAACCTCCACCTTATGATGATAGGGATAACGAACGATAGATAAATTGTTTTTTTTTTTTTTTTTTTTTTTTTTTTTATAGATAGCATTAAAGAACGGAATATTTTTTATCACAATTTAAACTCAAAATGTGTATCATCACGAGCACGTGTCAAGTGTTGACAATAATAGTGATTGCACACCTTAAGTTAAAGTGGTAAACAAAGATACGTGTCAAGTGTTGACAATGATAGTGATAGCACACCTTAAGTTAAAGTGGTAAACAAATATACTCTCTTAAAGCAAAGGTAGAGGAAATTAAGACGCTTGTTAGTTAAGTTACTTGGATTAGCCTTGGCCATAAATGGAATCAAAGCGTGCTAATTGCTGACTCTGGCCACAAACTTTAAATCCAACAAGGCAACGACTAATGAAAACCGAACCTTCGTACGCAACCTTTGTATATGATTAATATAAAGCGCCAGCACTAATGTAGGTGCATAATCAGTCAGCTTCCTTAATTAAAAAAAATTATAATTTTACTTTACCTAATTCTTGAGGTAAATAAAATATAAGAACGTGTAGCATAAATACTGCATTTTTATGGGGACATCGACATGCATGTCGAATTCCTTATAAAATCATGTGTGAAATGAGGGAGAAATTCCGGCAATATTTTCTTCATCATTCATTCATGATGGCCCTTTCCCTAATTTAATAATCTACTTTGTTACACAATTCAATGCTTTGTTATGTGCATTCTACATCAAGGCCCCGTGTGATTTGAAGTTTGAAGGATCTTGCTTACTTTCATGGCTTTATATTTTTAAGGAAAAAAAAATTGTTTTTATAAACTTCGGGTGGTAAATGAAAATGTTTACTTATCATTAATGAGGAAAGTCATGAATCGGAAAATTTAAATTGAGGAGTTAAAAGAACTAGATCAACTACCCTCCTATATGATTTCATTCATGATTTTGAAGGTATTTAATTATGAATTTTAATTTGTAACCTACATAAATTTTGATTAATTATGAATTTTATATGTTAATAAACATATGAATATAGCAGAACAGTGTTATTCCCGTGATATATAAATTTTTCTCCTTGTAAATCCGTACAACCAAATAATTACGACAAACAATATCTTCGGAAAAGTAAAATATTAAATACTGTTGCCTAGTAATAATAGAGGCGTGAAGTTAGGTGGAGCGCCAAGGAATACGTCGGTGCTGTTTAGTTGTCACTCCGTAAAAGGAAAGCTAAACCCGAAATGGAATCGGCAGCCGCAAAAAGCATATACCCACGCAAAAGGGTAAAACGGTCAAAACGAATACAGCCCCTTCAGGTTACCTCCAGCAATTACCCGCCATGAGATTCACGTGTGGCGCACACTTACCTTAAAACCACCCGAACGTGTCAGCCACAGGCACGTGGCGGTCATCAAGAGCCGGTCTACTGGTTCAGCCGGTGGTTTACTTCTCCGAGCCGGAAATGGATTCTATTCTACATATATAACCCAACTCTTTTCACATTAAAACACACACAGAGAAATTCAAGAGAGGCAGAGCGATCGAAAATTAGAAACTAAAACCGAAGCGTATAACGAATAAAAACCCTAATTTCCATCTCTGTTCACCTTCACTGAGAATAAAAACCCTAAATTGCTCTTTTTTTGACGGTACGACGGCGTTTGAGGATGATTGTGAGTGAGAAAATGGTTGCTGAAGCGGAGGTTATATGCCAGAAGACCATGGCCATGCCTGTGCTGGACATGAAGTACCGTGTCTGCGTTTCCAAGGACCACAACCTTCAGATCGACGTGGCCTCCCCGCCTTCTTCTGCTCCGAGCTTCGGCGAGGTTTGCGTCTCCGAAACGATTTCCACTGAGATATCTCGCTTCGAATCGGTATGTTCTTTAGCTTTGTTACGAGTTTGTATGAAGAATTAGTGAATTACTTGCTGTTTTCTTTTATTGATTTTTTTGAATTGGGATTTATTCTATTTCTTTGTTTTTCTTGGATGTTTATTCTCAAGATTAGCTATGGGTTTTAAGAATTATATGAAGAAAATCAACATTGGTTCTTGAATTTTTGTGGGTTCAGTTAGAGTCTACTGAATAGCTAGTCCGTAGGGTTTCCTTATCCATTTTTGGATGCTATAATGTTTGTCATTAGTCTGCAAAGTTTATTTATTTTTTTCTGATGAGCTCAGTAATTTTTTCGTGGTTTTTCTTTACAGTAATTTCCAAGTAAACTTTTGATTTGTAAGATTTTTTTTTTGGTCAATTGATTTGAGAATTTATTACTCGGTAAAATTTCTACTGTTCGCATATTTTCTTGTCTCTATGAGCCCTCTGGATTAGATATTGTGCAGATTTATTTATTAGGGCTTTAAAATTGATTGTATTATATGCTTTTTGCTATGCTGGAAATTCTGTTTGATGGGTTTGTCAGAAGTTTCTGGACCTGATTGGTTGATTTTGGTTTTTCTTTCTATAAGAATTTGGTTTTATGCTTTTTGGTCGGGAAAATCTGACTGATGCAATCAACATCTGTTTAAATATGGAATGCAAGATGAAAGTAATTAGAGAAATTACTCTGTAGTAATTCTAAAAGAAACTTTATGGGTGAAATCTTGTATGCTCCACAACAGTCAGTTGTTTAGTTTTGGGGATTTGTTATTCATCCTTTTTATGCTTGTTGAATTTCATATTTCTGTGTCTGCATATTACAAATGCATATTCAATTCAGGATTATTGGTTTTGAGATGCATGGAGCATGTTTAGTCACCTACTTATTTGATCTTTTATCAGGTTGTGAGTTGCACAGAGAGCATTAATAAAGCTGTAATGGAGTCTTCTGCCATCAAGTTTGTCCCGGACATTCATTCAGGAAGCCACACTGACATCGGAGGAAGGGATTCGATGGATGATGAACACATTCGGATAGATGATCTATCTGCCCATGCGGGGCCTCTCTTCAAGTCTCCCGTGCCAAGTGCATTTTATGCAGTTTTTGATGGTCACGGTGGGCCTGAGGCAGCTTCTTATGTCAAAAAGCATGCCATGAGACTCTTCTTTGAAGATGCTGATTTGCCGCAGAGAATGGATATGGATGCTGTTTTCTTCAGAGAGTTGGAGAATTCCCATAGGAAAGCATTTCTACTGGCAGACGATGCCTTGGCTCATGAACACAGCGTGAGCAGTTTTTGTGGAACAACTGCACTGACTGCTTTAATTCTTGGAAGGCATTTGCTGGTTGCAAATGCTGGTGACTGTCGAGCAGTTCTTTGCAGGAAAGGAGTAGCAGTTGACATGTCTCAAGACCACAAGCCTACTTACTTGCCGGAACGCAAGCGAGTTGAGCAGTTGGGTGGTCGCATTGATGACGGGTATCTTAATGGTCTCTCAGTCACTCGAGCCCTTGGAGATTGGGACTTGAAATTGCCACTCGGTTCATCATCACCTCTCATTGCTGAGCCAGATGTTCAACAGGTTATGTTAACAGAAGATGATGAGTTTTTGATCATTGGTTGTGATGGGATCTGGGATGTTATGTCAAGCCAATATGCTGTGAGTCTTGTTCGGCGTGGTCTGCGGAGGCATGATGACCCGCAACAGTGTGCCAGAGAACTTGTCAAGGAAGCCTTGCGCTTGAATACAACTGACAATCTCACCGTTATTGTTGTGCGCCTCTCTTCTCCTAATCGTGTTGTTGAGTGCTCACCCCAGCGCCCAAGGTTGAGGATCTGCAGTCTATCTGAGGAAGCACGCAGCCGGTTGAGAAGCTCGTTAGGAGGCAATTGAATGTAAATACAAGTCGATTACTATTTAGTGGTTCCTAATGGAAAATCATTTTTATCTCATTGTGGCTGTTTCAGATTAGTTTTGAACAAAGCAGCTAGCAGTTTTGTAGGCCAGAAGTAGGACTTAATGTAATGTTGAGTTTGTGGATTGTAGCGGTAAAACGTAATTGCATTTTTTTGCAAATGTATGTTTTTAAATGGGTTGGGTTCACCAGAATGGCCCTCCATATTCGGTTCTTATTTACATCATTTATATTATCCATGTTTGAGGTCCATTTGTCTCAGTGAGCCTGTGCCACCAGCATGGCTGAAATGTTTTATTAGGATTTTTTTCTTTTTTTGGGGGCCTGATTGTGTGAAGTTGATTGAATTTGTTTCAAGGGAATTTTCTCTTCATCCAAACAAGCTTTCTAATTGTTGTCCTTTGGAGATTGAACGAATCATGGGTCACTGTCTTCCGATGGATTGGCTTCAATATTGTTTTGATTCGCAGCAACAAATAACCTCATCATCTTAGGGCAATTGCACGCATCTCCTCCAAACATTCCAAATGGTGATATGCTAAGACTCTGTAAGGCCACCATTTTCTCCATATATATATATATATATATATGTGTGTGTGTTTCAAATATATAAAATAAAAAGTTCTCTGTGCTGCTGTCAACCACAAAAAAAAAAAAATTAATAATTTCCTTGCCAACCGATTGTTGTAGTCAAATATGTAAGCGTAGAATCGATCACGATCCAACGGCTATCATTCCTTCTCATTTCTGAAACACAAATGCATTGTTTACGTGGCGAATATCGAATGGAGCTAATTTCTGGACCCTAACACACAAGATTACGAAAAAGGAATATAATGTTAAAATAACACAAAATTTCTGAAGGCAAAGCACCCACCCAATAGTCTGCGGTCCTATTTGAAGGCCTTTACCAAAAGCCGAAGCGCAAAACGAAACCAGACCAAAACCAAACCCAAAGAGGTTTAACGATCGAGAGTGTGAGAGAATGGCTATGGCAAGCTTGGCGAGGCGGAAGGCCTACCTTCTTTCTAGAAACTTGTCCAACACGTCATCGGAGGCCGTCAGGTACTCCTCGCTCACCTCTTTCTCCAGGGGCTACGCTTCCTCGGGATCTGACGACAACGATGTCGTCGTGGTTGGCGGTGGCCCCGGTGGTTACGTGGCGGCCATCAAGGCCTCTCAGCTCGGCCTTAAGACCACCTGCATCGAGAAGCGCGGGGCTCTCGGCGGCACGTGCCTCAACGTTGGCTGCATACCCTCCAAGGTCTCTCTTTTTTACACTCTTTACTTCACTTGGACAGTCTCGTACTAGCCTGCTAGGGTTCTTAATCTGTCCCTAAATTTCGTGGATTGTTTGGTTGATTTACCACCTGTCAGATCTAATTTTTTGGTTCGCTGTTGTTATTTAATTGAATTTCAGTTGATTGATTTTGTTTTTGTGTTTGATAATATTCATTTGGATTGAATTTAGTTAATACTAAATTTTTTAATATAATCGCATTTTTTTAAGCCAAATTGTGGAAATTTATTTCACTCTGGGCTAAAAGGGCTTCCTCAAAAGTATATAAAAGAACAATCTTGAGTGGATAAGCATTTACGTTTGAAAATTCTATAATTTGCCACAGTTTAGTAATTACTGGTTGTGTGAATTACGTATTCAGATATTCTCTTTTTGGTTGTTCTTGGTATGAGTAGATGTGTTTCTTTTCCCTTGGAAATGGAATTAAATATATTGGTATTAGTTGCATGTGAAATTTATCTCTAATGTCATCTGCTTTTTGTGTCCAGGCGCTTCTTCATTCCTCTCACATGTACCATGAAGCTAAGCATGCATTTCACAACCATGGTGTTAAGTTCTCCTCTGTTGAGGTAGATTTACCTGCCATGATGTCCCAAAAAGATAAAGCTGTTTCTAATCTTACTCGAGGAATTGAAGGGCTCTTCAAGAAGAATAAGGTCACTTATGTTAAAGGCTATGGAAAGTTCATCTCCCCTTCCGAAATCTCAGTGGATACCATTGATGGTGAGAATACAGTCGTGAAAGGCAAAAATATCATAATTGCCACTGGTTCTGATGTCAAATCTCTACCTGGGATTGCCATTGATGAGAAGAAAATAGTATCATCAACAGGAGCTCTGGCTTTGACAGAAATCCCAAAGAAACTTGTGGTGGTTGGAGCAGGATATATTGGCCTAGAGATGGGCTCAGTGTGGCGTAGACTTGGTTCTGAGGTAACTGTTGTTGAGTTTGGACCTGATATCGTCCCAACAATGGACTCGGAAATCCGCAAGCAATTTCAGCGTTCCCTTGAGAAACAAGGGATGAAATTTGTCCTCAAAACAAAGGTGGTATCAGTTGATACTTCTGGAGATGGTGTGAAGTTGACCCTTGAACCAGCAGCTGGTGGCGACCAGACCACCTTTGAAGCTGATGTTGTTCTTGTGTCTGCTGGTAGGGTTCCGTTCACATCCGGCCTTGATTTGGATAAGATAGGAGTTGAAACTGATAAGGGAGGGCGAATTTTAGTCAATGAGAGATTTTCTACAAATGTCCCAGGTGTTTATGCAATCGGGGACGTTATTCCTGGACCTATGTTAGCCCACAAGGCAGAAGAGGATGGGGTTGCATGCGTGGAGTACCTTGCTGGTAAGGTTGGGCATGTGGACTATGACTTGGTCCCAGGGGTTGTCTATACGCACCCTGAAGTTGCATCTGTTGGAAAGACTGAGGAACAAGTGAAGTCCCTTGGTGTTGAATACCGAGTTGGAAAGTTCCCTTTCATGGCAAATAGCAGAGCCAAGGCAATAGATGATGCTGAAGGACTCGTCAAGATTTTGGCTGATAAGGAAACAGATAAGATATTGGGAGTTCATATCATGGCTCCCAATGCTGGAGAGCTCATTCACGAGGCAGCCATAGCCTTGCAGTATGATGCATCAAGCGAGGACATTGCACGAGTTTGCCATGCACATCCAACTATGAGTGAGGCCTTGAAGGAAGCTGCCATGGCTACTTATGACAAGCCCATTCACATCTAGAAAAATCATTACTTGATTAATCTTGTTTTCATTTTTGTTTAAGAAATTTGGATTGACTTGATAAGAACTTTCCATTTAGTTGTTTAACCTTCATTGAAGGTAGCATGTAAAAGTGCTTGAATACAAGATTGCTGTTTTATTTTCTGTCCCTTTGGCAACAATAAGGGACCCAACTCTGTATGCTTTCTCATCTCACTGTGAATAACAACATAAGCAGGGTATGTTGAGCTAATGCTAATGAATCATTACCATGTGTGGTTTACCGTTCAGCAACTACATGTTCATGTATGCTATTATTGGGGGCCTAGTAGGGCATCGGATCTCTTGCTTTTATAATGTCTTAAAGTTGAACTAATTTAATCGGATTCGTAATAAACTCTCCAGGCAGATTTACATAAGATTATGGACTGAGGGCATTCGATACCATGATATAAACAATTCCCTAATACTTATCAAGAATTTGCTCATTCCAAAATGCAGCAATCTTGTATGTGACGCTCAAGATTGCTGTTTGTTTCTGCCCCTTTTGACTAGAATTTGTTCTCAAGATACAATGCTCAAAATTGAGTCTCAATATCCCATCTCCCCTGTGTGGGGATTTTAATATCATGCTGTTCCTGTTTCGATTCTGGCTTTAGTACGACACTCAGTAAAATTTGCAAAGGATAAAGCACGGTCGAGTTAGAAGACCAACGATTATTTGACAAAAAAACAAACAAAAACAGAAGAAAGAGAGCGAAGAGAAGTCATCAGATCACCATTCTTTTCTTACTTTCGACAAATGAAGGGAAAGAATTGAACTGTGACTCATGTTCCCATCTTGTGATACTGCAAGTTCCTGCTCTAAGAAATCCCACCCCTAAAATCTGATAAGATGAAAATTCCTTCCCTAGTTTACAATTAATGGCCTTTCTCTCTTCTCATTGAAAATCCAGGAACTGTTGAAAAATACCTCACGCAAATGCACAATACCCCTTAAAAGATATTTTAAGGATTGATTTCTCTGTTCAAAGCAGAAAACCATACTAAAACTTTCAGCAACTGCCCATTCTCCTCTCCACAATTCCCAGTTTGGCGTTTGCACAAGGCAATTGAAAGCAACCCAGAATATTGTGCAGTTATGGATCCTCCCGCATATCTGGCCTCCTTTTGGACTGCAAGGCTAGCCGTGCATCCCTCTCCCGTTCGAACTCCCGGAAATCTGCTCTCTGCAAGAAGTTTACCTTATCTAAATATTGGTTTGAACTCTTCTTGTAAGCATCCAACTCCTCATCCAACCCTTTTTCCTCCTTAAACTCCCCCCAGTCCTTTTTTGTTTTGTCAAGCACACTGAGCTTTTGTTTCTTCTTAATCTGTTCGAGCACTGCATCCACAGCTGAAGCTGCTGGAGCTTTTGCCTTTTCAGATGCTTCCTTTGAATCAGCATCAACAAGCTTCTTATATTCAATTTCTTGACCGGCAAAATCCCGAACCTCTGTGATCTATAAAATGAAAGAGATCTGTTTAATATGATTATTGCCAATAAATTTTAAAAAATGAACTACACGTCCATACCATTAATTTTTTTTTAAAACTAATTTGTATACATCATTATGATAATTATGATTTTTGGTTTAAGGATCAGCTCCGAGAGATTCAAGTTAAACAGGAAAACTGCTTGGCCATCACAGAGACTACTCAGGTGGTAAAAATTGGCACGTAACCAAATACATATATTAACATGTGTGTGTAACATCATATCTTCAAAAGTGATTGGAGAGGAAATTAACAACTAGAAACTAAGCAGCACTACTTAGTTCCACATCTGAAAAGCCAAAGTTTACCCACAGACAGGTCTCCCAACAGAACACAGACAAACAGGTGATTCAAATAATATGCTAACCTCAACTTTCCCTCTGCCTGATGCTGCAGCTGCAGCATCCTTAACTTCTACAAGAGCAGCAGCAGCAAGCCTCCTGGCCTTGTCACTAGAGCTGTCCTGCACGACATCATCATTAGAGCTGTTCTGCGTGACATTTGATCCCTTCTGTGGTGCATTTTCTTTTGGTGACTCTGCCTTCTTTGGTGCCAGGCCCAGATATGCCTTCCAGTTCTAAGAAATAAATAGAAGTAAAAGATTAAATTCTAGCAAACAATATTTTTATAATTCCAACACAGATGGAAAGAACGAGGCAATCCTCACATCAGATGCCTTCTTTGGATTTTTATTCACAGTTGAAGACTTCTTTAATAAATCCTTGAATTTCTTATTAGATACTCCTTTATTCATTTGCTCCCACATGGCATCTACCCGAGATTTTACATCTATCAAGATAGGAAAAAACATTAGTCCTTCTGATCAATGAATTTATGTGACCAAACAGCAGAACAGGAATTGGATAAACAAGCACTTGTGAGTAAAAAAAAAAAATTCTGACCAGTCTGTTCAGGTTTAGTCTCTAAGCTTGGAAGGGGAGCAGCTCCATTGGTAGACTCGATTGGTAAAGCATCCTTTTCATTTGCAGTACCTGAACCAGAAAACCAAACTACTCAATCATAAGTAGGAAAAAAAAGAAAAACGAAACTGCACCCAAGCTGCCTATGAAAAAGTTGTGGTATGAGTAGCCCTGGCAGTGCCTGAACAAAATCATCAAATGAATAGATTGTCTTTTGCCTAAAATATATAAAACTTCAAAAAAAATTACAAATATAGGTCTTTGATAGTTGTAATATCCAAATCATTTTGGACACCAAGCACCGAAATTGGATTGCAACTAAAAATTGGTAAATTACATTACAACAAAAACTGTGATGGTCAGGTTCGATGTTTTTATGTGCTACTCCACCTATATTACAAATTCTGTGGTATCTAAAACTAAAAACACCTAATTCTAAAGTGAAAGGAAGTTTAGCTTAACAGTTTGATGAGAGTTAAGCAAATGACACAACAAAAGCTTCAAACTCATTATCAGTAGATAACTCAGCTGAAAATCTGAAACTATTCCATGCAAGTTACTATTTTATGAATTGGGTATGCAGCTTCTCACCCATCTTCGATTACAAACAGAAAAAGCAAAAGTCTTTGGCTCATAAATCTATGAGTGCTCCAAAGAAAATACTACCTACCAAGGCTCCAAAACCACCTAGCCCAAGAAAATTTATAATTCACATACCCACTATTTTCCAGAAAATAAAAGGGCAAAAATATTTTCAGGGCTCAGTCTGTTTTCATCGTATAACCCATTGATTTTCTAAAATCTCCAGAGGTCCTTTCTCGTGCAACACAAACAGACCCGACTGAGCGTAAGCCAAACAAAGAAGGAATTAAAATAAAATAAAATAAAGAAATATAAAAATAAAATGCGTACCTGAACTTGAGGCACCGAGAGCGTTGGTGGTGGTGGTAGCCATCGACGACAAACAAAAGTGGAGAGAGTCATTGGTTTGGTGTCGGTGGTATAAAAAAGAAGTCTGTTATTGGGTTCCGAGGTACCCGAAGAAACCCAAAGCCTTTCGAGCTTTTCTGACTTGTTGGAGGCCCATGAGGCTATAACTAATTAACCCGCCAATTTAAAATTAATTAATTGGAAGATAATCTAATTAGTTATAAAAATTATTTATTAATTTCAAATCTAATTGTTTAAATTTCTAATTAATCAATAAGACATTAATTATGAATTATTTACAGTTTATACTTCTAAACTTGAGAACCAAAATATAATGATAAAAACCAAAATATCAAAAATAATTATTGTATTACAGTATAAATTTATTAATATAACCTACATTTGGATAAATAATTGCCCATGTAAAAATTTTGTACGAAGTTAAACCAATCTCAGCTCTTTTTAACCCCTTTGTGGGTAATTGTAATGGCCATGTGGCTTTGTATTTGTATTACCCTCATGACGTAATTTATTAATACAACCTCCAATCGGTTTGGGGAAAAAAAAAAACTTATCATGTTCCTTTTTTTTTCTTCTTTTTCCTATGAGCAGGTCTTCATAAAAGAAACTAGGACAAAGCCCAAAGATAAACGGAGACAAACAAAGTCCATACAAAGGTGGGAGCTTCATTGCATAAAATTAACACCATTACAATCAGTTAACACTTTTAATTACTAAGAAAATAAAACTCCAAATTAAAGAAAAGAAATTGACAAAATGGTTTATTATGATTGATCTTTTGGATCTGGTAGCAGCTCCATCATCATAACCTGTATTTCACTAGGGTTTTTCTTGGTGATGACTTGCTGGTCTGCAGTTGAGCTGAAAGATAATTGCTCTAAATTGGGAAGGAACAAGTTTGCAAAATCAAGATGGGCAGGGTGAGCTATGTACTCTGCAACACCCTCCACACTCTCAAAGGTTGTTTCAAACACATGAGTGTACCCTTCCAGCTGCTTCTCAATGCTCAATTCATGTCCCCTGATTAATCACAAAACATCAATTCATACATAATTAACTAGTTAATTATGAAAATTGACCACAAATATGCATCATATTCAGAACCAGGAAAGCCAAAATGACCCCAAAAAATAAGAAAAAATTAGCTGAGAGAAGAAAAGAAAACAGAGGACTCTGTTTTACCAGTGGAAGGACTTCATGGGGTCAATGAGATTGACTAGGTTGGCATAGCCTTGGATCAATTGGTCAATCTGGCTATCTGAGGTTCCTTCTTTGAATTTTGCTAGCAAAACATTCTTAACACCTCCCTTTGCTTCCTCTTCCATCTCTGTGTCTGTGATCTGTGATCTGCCTTCTCCTATTTTTAAACTCAGAGTCCTGGTATAATATAACTATTTGTCTCCTATCCGAACCCGCTAATCTAATAATTTAATTATCGACTAACGGGCTTGCAGAGGTCATATTTTTTAATCTTCATTTCCTCATGTGTGCTGTCGTTTTGTGTTTGTTGGGCCATACCATCGAGGGGTTTGACCTTGGTAAAAAACCCATAGTAAAGCCGCGCGGCTCTACTATTTTAAATGATAAATAAATAAATAAAACCCCGAGTATATATTTATAGAAAAAAAGACCCGCATGTCAAAATACGTATAGCCGGGCGGCTGTACTATTTTAAAAAAATAAATTACCGTAGTAATGCAGCGCGGCTATACTATTTTTTTCAAAAATAAAAAATACCCTAGTATAATATAACTATTTTTAAACTCAGAGTCCTGGTATAATATAACTATTTGTCTCCTATCCAAATTTTTTTTCTTTTTTCTTTTTGGGTCTGCTTGTATAATATATATGAATCCACTAATCTAATAATTTAATTATTGAATAATGGATTTGCAGAGGTCATATTTTTTAATCTTCATTTCTTCAATATCACTTGTATAAATAATAAAAAAATTAATCACTGATTTGTACCTAAATTAATTCATACCAACCTATGTGCTGTAGTTTTGTGTTTGTTGGGCCATTTGTTGGGCCACACATCGAGAGGTTTGAGCTTGGGCTAAGCTATTGACCCTTTTTTGGGGTCAAACCAAGCTATTGACTTTAAAAACAATAGAGAGTTTGTTTATAAAATGAAATTTTGGGTGTGGAAATTAGGGGTGGTTGCGGTTCGGTAACCGCGAATTTTTACTCAAACCGCAAACCGACCGACTATTTGCGGTTTGGTGATTTTTGAAACCGCAAACCGACCGCGTTTTGCGGTTTAAAACCGCAAGTTCTTAAGCATTCACAAAAATATAAATTCACAACCTAAATAAATAAATACACAACCTCAATTTCTCAAACATATATAAATTCACAATCTCCTCAACTTCTCAAGCATTCACAACCTAAGAAAATTAAAGTTACAATTCCAAGCGTTCCAATTAAAGTTAAACTTCTCAAGCATTCCAATTCCAAATCATTTAAAGTTACAAACCAAAAGGAAAATGCAAAGCAAAATGAATTAAAGTTACAACCAAAAAGAAAAATCCAATTCAAAGTTAATTAAAGTTACAAACTAAAAGGAAAATGCAATGCACCAATGTTACAAACTAAAGTTACAAACTAAAGTGTTGGTGGTGAGTGGATTTGAAGAACCTCGTTTTGTTGTTTGAGCACCAATGTTATCTACAAATAAAACAACATAGTTTAGTACATTTTATTATAAGAAGAAGCATAAATAACATTAACATAAATAAACTAATTACTTACAAGTTGTCATATGTTCTATTTCCTTGTAGAATTCAACCTCATCATCCGTGCGGCTATACTTTGCGGTTTGCGGTAACCGCAAGTTTTGAAAATCAAATACCGCAACCGCAACCGCAAATGCGGTTCGGTTCTTAATACCGCAAATGCGGTTCGGTTTACCGCGATTGCGGTTTCATTGCGGTAAATTGTCGGTTGGTTTTTGCGATTTTTCAGTTTTTCGGTTTAAAATGCCACCCCTAGTGGAAATGCTACTACTTCATAACTACATGACTTAGAAGATATAAGAGTAAGAGAGAAACTCAAGTAATTGGTGAATCATCTTTACCATTTGTAAAAGAAATGGGTCCAATGCACACCGACCAAACTTCATCTTCCTTTGCCAAAATTCGATCTGGTTTATTAATTGTGTAATGCGGCCTAATCCTGTTTAGGTACAACAAACTTAGCACCTTTAGACCACACGACATTCTTAGGTGGTGAAGTTGCACGAGATACATCCATTCCCAATTCAGATTGTAGTTATCTTTAACACTCAAAATGCATGTATCTTATGACACTTCACCGTAGAATGTAATTACATGTCACATTCTCAAATGCATATATCTCGTGACACTTCTCCGCATAAGAATGACATGTACTCCATTTATTCAGTCATCTTCGTCTACCTAATTACTACAATGTGGACAATTGGAATATGGAAGTATATAATTGAATGGATTCGGATTCTCTGCTCTGATTTTCTCTGTCATGATCTGCTTTACTTTTGTTCTCCATACGCCACCTCATTAAATAAATAAAGAGGATCCGGATCCATAAATGAATGAAGAGGTTTGACTCGTAACCATGAATACACTGTTTCTTCACCAAATATTAACCAAGGCATTCAATGACTAATTACTAACCTTGGAAAGACTTTGACAAACTTTGACGCGTTATGGTCAATGTTTTTACTTACCGAAGAAGTAAAACCACACCTCCCATGAGTCACTATATAAAGAAACCAATTGTAACACTTCTGTATAACAAAGAAAAAAAGCTTCAAAGAAATTGACAAAAATGGGTTCTTCTTACTGTAGCATAACCTCAATCTCCATAGCTTGCATTGTGCTAATGTCCTTCTTGGCTATGGCTCCCTCCTATGCATTTGATCTAAACTCTATTTGCTCTAAAACCTTGAACACTTCTTTTTGTTCACAGGTCCTGAGTTCGAATCCCCGCGTGACCAAGTCACTTCTTCACAGCTTTGTCTCTGTCACTGTAGATTTGGCACAATCCAATGCCATAGTCACTAGAGACCACCTAGTCCAGTGGCAAAAACGTACGGACAATCCTCAGTTGAGGGCAAGGTACACATCTTGTTCCAGCAATTACAATGATGCCATTGCTGATTTCCAGCAAGCCAGGCAAAGTGTAGGGCTTGGTGTCTATAGTGGTGTAAGAGATGCAGCATCTGGTGCCTTGGGAGAATTCAATGGGTGTGCAGAGAACTTCAGGCAGCCACCAGCTGAACCATCAACACTCTGGCAAGATACTCGGGATTTGTTACATCTTTTTAGTATGGTTTCAGTAATCTCTCGTATGCTGTTTCAACCATACTAATGTGCTTGACAGTTTCTATAGATTGGAGATTTTAGCAACAAAATATAAATTGACATCAACCTCAACACAGAATTCAAACAGTCAAATGCAATGTGAAAATTTGAGACGCAAGCAATGACTTGGAACAACATTAGCTCATCTCTCAACCTCAACACAGAGTTCAAACAGTCAAATGCAATGTGAAAATTTGAGACGCAAGCAATGACTTGGAACAACATTAGCTCATCTCTCATTATTGAATTTTACAGAGTGTTTGTAAATCAGAGGAACAGAGCCAAATCAAACTCTTACAGAGAAAATTAAGTTCCGTTCAGAGCAATAGCATGACATATGACACCCTTGATAGGCCTTCCAATTTAGACACGAACCGTAGTTGGTTTGTAATCGAACACGATGACTTTCTCCACATGGGAAAGGAACAAATTTGCATATTCAACATGGGCAGGATGAGCTACATACTCCGCCACACCCTCCATACTCTCAAAGGTAGACTCGAAGATATGGGTGAAACCTTGATGCAGGTTCTCGATGCTCACGTCCTTTCCCCTGATTACAAAACATTAACGAACAATTAAAAAGTTATGCAGACCACATATCCTAATGCTTGAGTCACAAAAAGTAACTGCAACTTATCTAACTGTTGAGAAGACTTGGAGATAGGTTTAAGTGCAGGGGCACTATCTGGGAAAATTCCATGACCACACATGAACAAAAACTACAAAGTCGTGTCTAATAATCTATGAAATGCTAAAGAAGTTGTTCAGGTTAAAAGATTGGCATTTCAGTTAGATGCTCAGGTCTTGGGTCATAATCCTATATGTTCTTGGGATGATACAAGGAACCACAGAGTGATATGCCAAACATGAAAATAGTGAACCTGAGTGATAAGAAGATGGTCTAGCATTTTGAGTTCCGGGAAAAATAACCAAAATTTGCCCATCTAATACAAATAGCCCTTTTTTTCAAGACAAAAACTGCAACTTTAACCAATATTTGATGATTGAACCCCTTTCCAACATCAGATTTTGAACAAAAGTTGCAATTTTTGAAAAATGGGTGCTAAGTTTTCCAAAAATCTAGCCTTTTGAGGACCCATCTGACTCCCACACTGAATCAGGAAACGCAAAGTGACACAAAAAATATAAGCTAAAAACTCTGTTTTACAATGAAAGATGATACTGGACACAAATTAGGTGAATACACGACAAGATATGTGTATTTGGCTAGAACATAACTTCCCAAGTTAACAAATTGCGGTTAAAGAAAGGTACGAAAATGCACCAAGTCTTTAAATTCAATCTAAGAATTTGAAGTATGAATTACCAAGAAGATCTGAGAATTGAACTCAATATAAAACAGAGATTAGTGTGAGGAAAAATGGAAGAGGTACCAGTGGAAGGACTTCATGGGTTCAACGAGATCGACGAGTTTTGCATAGCTTTTGGTGAGTTCCTCAATCTGATTCTCTGAGATTCCTTCTTTGAACTTTACTAACAATACATGCTTCACCACTCCCTTCGCTTCCTCCATCGTTCTCTCTCTCTTCCGTCTTCTGAATCTTCTCCTTTTTCTAATGTTTCTCGCTCCGCAGTCCACTCCCCACCTACTTACTCAATGAAAAAGAAAAAAACGTGCCAACCATTTTCTTTTTTATTTATTTATAATAAATTATAGGATATTTTCATAATCGGATAACACAGCCACAAAAACTGCGCAGAAAATACTTGTCTCGTTTCTTGGAAATAAAAACTCCTACTTTCCTACCTTGGCAAAAGGAGCCTAGACTCCAAAAATAACCTCCACTCAAGGAAAAATTGTCATGGCAAGAAGTGGGCCATGAAACTAGGCAAGCCCGAAGACAAGACTTGCCTGAGCTGCCTGAACAAGTTGACGTCATGCTAATGTTAGCACTAATTTTAAAATAAATACCAAAAATTCATATATTTTTCTTTCTATAAATACCTAGTCATGTTCTTCACTTCCCACACCAAAATTCATACAAATTTTTCTTATTATATCTCATGTGAATGGTGGTTACCTTTAGGGTGTCATAGCAATGGGTGGGAATGCATCAAACAAATTGCTAGGCAGTCACTATTCACAGGAATAGTGTCTGCCCTTACTCTTTGTCATGGCACAACGGGTGGAAGTGCTCTTACAGTTTGACATGTGTGTAGAGATTTCTCTTCTTGTGTTTTTTATGAATTATTTTTTAGATATTTTTGTATATATCAAATTGTGATTTTCATTAAATATGAATGCCTCCTTCCATGAAAAGAAGAGGAAAGCAATGCTAAAAGAATAAATACATAAATAAACGCTCTTAAGTTACAAACATTTGTTTAACTTTTATTATTTATTAAATTATATATTTATTTTGTTTCTATTGAAACCATTCCTTCAATAGTGAAAGACAAATAAGAGAGAACCTATTCCTACTATTATTTAACTTTAAGTGCACCCACTAAATTACTCTTAACACAACCAATGAGTACCAACAATTATCTCAAATTTTTAATAGAATAATTTCAACGAAGTACGATTATTATAAAAAATTAATTATAATGCATGATTTCGATACGAATATTTCAAATTTAAGGACTTTATTCAAATGTTTAATAGTTAAATTACTTTTTTATACAAATGATATTTTATTTTAATTTAATCTAAATTATAAGGAGGGGGATTCGAATTTGAATGCAGATTGGGGATCACACCCCCTTTAGCCAACTTAGCTAAATTTGTGTCTGCTAATAGTTAAATTACTTGAACTTGTATGAAAAAGGAAAAGAAGAAAGAAATTATTATTAATTTTTCAAAATGGACTTCAAATGATAGAGTAATTGTAACTAGTACTTTCAAAGCACAAAGATCATAATTTATGGTTCTTCCAATTTTTTTTTTTTTTTTTTTTTTTTTTATTTGGAAAATCTCTTTTCTTAAATACTTACATCAAATTAAAAAGGCTCACATATTGTTTTTTTTTAATATACAAGCGACATATAAAAAAAGAGAATCGAACCTAGGACTTCGAGTACAGGGGTAAACGTTCAAGGTGAGATCCACTACAAAAAAAAGTGGCAACAGTCATCATTATTTGGTGATATTTGATGACTAATGCTAGGGTGACTAAATGCCTTTTTTGATGACTTGATTGTTGCCACTGTTTTTTTTAGTGGAGATTACCTTCATAATGTAGAAAAACATGCCTCAAACCCCAACCCAAAAAGTACATAACAGAAAGAAGGTAAATAAATAGAATAAAACTCTAAATAGTGCAATATAGTAGTGTTTTATTGCAAACTGATCGGGTCACATTACCAACACAACCCACGACTTACACACTATCAAAGTGTAGTTTCCTACACTATACAAATTGGTAGCTTTTTATCCATAATCCCATGCACTTTATATCCACTATATATTTAGTTCATACATAATATGGCTGGGAGACTAATTAATCCCTTAATTAAGTAGTAATTAACCAAATCAAGCGGCAGATGGTGCACTCCTTTGGTCAACAGCGTCAGTCTCCGATATTACATCAATAAAGGGTGGTCCAACCTTTACATGCTCGTCTGCCTTCACCACAATTTCATCATCATCATCATTATTCTTAATGTAATCCAGTGACGGGTCCTCATAAATATCCCACCACTTCTTCACCAGCATCTTTATGTCTTCTCTCTCCATATACTCTTCCTCTCCTGTGTACCTCCATGGCTTTGATCCCTGCACCAACATATTATATAGTATGTGCAACGTTCTCTTGTCAGATAAATATTTATATATCGCCAGACAGTCTACTTAGAGAACATTTTTTGTATATACATAGATATAGATGAGATGTGTTTTGATTATCACATACCGCAGCACAGTAATGAACAACCTTCACTTGGTCAACGTCCACATTTTCAGGGTGGCGCCACAAGAGAGCCAGTACAAGATTGTATGCAGGTGGGATAGGCTTGTATACATCCTTGAAGAACATGTTCAAAAAGTCCTGCACATCATCAAAATTAATTTTCAAAAATCCCTAGGTGAGTTTTAAGGATGAAATCAACAAAGAAAATACAAGCAGAGGATCGTATTGGATTATAATTACCTGCTCGGCAAATGAGGAAGGAGGGGTGACTTTGACGGTCTCTAAGAGATCATAGTAAGTCGGAAGACGAGGCTCATAGACAAACATGCCAGCATTGAAGTAAGGTGGTGGTGGTGAGCCCAAGTCGGCTGGCCATTGAACCTTCTCAGGGCACTGCTGGCAGTATCCAATCTTATACTGAGGAGTCTTACTCCATGTCTTCTCACAAAAGCAATCCATCACAGCATAAAAATAACCCTCGGGCATGTCGAAAAGGTGATCGATATTATCAAACACTTGTATGTCTCCATCCAAGTATATCATCTTCTCGTACTCCACAAACTACAAATGTATACACATACTCGAATTCATTCATTTAGTCATATATGGTACACAGTTAACTTGCAAGATTGAAATGCACTCATGACTGGTAAATCAATCAATTAAGGGAAATTTTTCTCTTGCCAAATAGAGTAACATGTTTTATTTATTTAATAACAGTGCTATCGATGTACATGAGATTTGAACCCAAAATATGAAGTACAAACTGGGTGTTACTAAACCAAATGATCATGCATAATAATTTGACAAGTTATTTTGAAAAAGTGTTGATCCGTTTCAATAATCATGCGAAACTTTGTTCATATGTATGGTTTAAATCGGTGATCCGATATGTTATGTCATAAATATAAATCGGATGTTACTACACCAAATGATCATGCGTAATGGTGTGATAAGTTATGTTGACAAAGTGTCTAGGTGGGACCCCAAAAAAGTGTCGGTTGGTTTTGAACAATGAATTATGCGAAATTTAGTTTTGTTTATATGCATGGTTTAAGTAGGTGGTCCGGTATGTTATGTTCTGAAGTGCTGAGCAAATGTTATTAAACTAAATCAACATGCGTAATAGTGCAATAAGTTATGTTAATGACTGTAGGTTTGAATAATGAACTATGCGAAATTTTAAATCGGCAGACCGACATAAGATGTAATATTTAACACTAAACAAAACAATAACACACAAGGTTTATTAGTTTGGTACCTCCCAAATACGAAGCTTTGAGTAGTTGATGACATAATAAGCCATGGCAAATTGGGTTTGGTTTTCAGGAGGGTAGACAGGCTCAATCTGGCGCACAATGCATCCTTGAGATTCAAGAATCTGGAGGTGCTCCTCAGGAACATCAGGCAGGACGGCCACCACAAGCGGGTATGCAGATTTGGTCTTCCTAAGGCCCTTGGCCAGGCCAACCACACCTTTCCAATAGTCTCCATTTCCAGCCAAGAAGGTCACATAGGCCCTCAGTGGTCCTTTTGTCTCTGCAGGCGACATATCTGTGGATAAAAAAGAAAGAAAGAAAAAAACACAGAACAAAGCAGAAAATTATTTGAGAGGAGGGTTTTGGAAAGCAGAAGATAAAGAAAATTCGATGCTGAAGATTTATTGAGGAAATTGAAGAAGTAGAGATGAGTTTATATAGAGGCATGAATGTTTGATGCGGTGGCATTTGATATGGGAAAATGCCAAGTCTGGAAAAAGCTTGAGTCAAGTGTACATGATTCTGTGTAACCTTTTTTATTTATCAGCATGTACGTGGCAACAAAATAAAGAGATTGGACTGTTTGCATGAGGCTCTCAACTTTTCCTGTTTCAGCACATCACTCAATCATATTTAATAATTATTTGATTTTTTCTAATATTTGATCATATATATGTGCTGAAAGTTAGGGTTTGATACTAAATAATATTTTCCTTAATAAACAGCAGAAATTCTTATTTAAGGATGCTTACCATATGTCATAATTTTCTTTAATTTGAAGCTATGGCGTTGGTTCTAGCCGTTGAGGCTTTTGTATATATGTACTATGTTTATGACGTAATTTAATTTCCCTAATGTTTGACCCCAAAAATAAAAAATAAAAATCCCTCCTATTTTACATTTTTTTTCTTTGAGGAGAAGTTAATACCCATCAGGGAATCATTATTTTTCTATCCTCGATCAACTTTAGGATCCTGAGTGACTAGGTTTTAGAGATTTTCTGATCATTTTGGGAATTAATTCCGTAAGTAAAGATCAGAAATCAATTTCAATTCTTAGTTGAAGCTTAAAAAAGATACAAGTTCAGATTCAATCGGTTTAATGTTTTTTCCTTTTCCATTTAGGTACCAACAATAATGTTTTACCTTAATTGAGTAAGATTCTTCTAGATAGCAAACATACTTGCGGTTCTAACTTTTAACTACACCCCATATGAGATTTATCTTTAATCAACTTATTTTTAATTAAAAACCAGTAAGACAAAAATAAATTGGGTTTTATGCTTAAAATTAATGGTCTAAATGAAAAATATACTATCCAAAAATCATTCTTTTTTAGTCAAGATAGGTTGAGTTCCCCGGAGATGGATGATTATTTTTTTATTTTTTATTTTATTTTTTGTGTGACGAATTTCACATTCTCATTTTATCTATTTACACTTTTCCATCAAATTTTTGTGTTATAGTAATTGAACACACAAAATGAGAATCAAAGACTAAACGCAATGAAATCAAGGCAAAACGGATAAAAGAGGAGTGTGAAAATCACTTCTTCTTTTTTTTTCCATGCAAAAAGAGTCAGTTTTCAAACAATTTTTAAAAATGAGTCAATATTTTTTAATAATACTTTTCACTTTGAGCCATAATAGGGATAGTTCAAGCACAAACCAATATACAACTTAATACGGGACAAAAGCAAAAGAAATTCTCAAAGTATATTAAAGTAATTATATTGAGAAGCATGTGGGATGTGCTTTTCCCTATAAGTGATTCTGGCCCTCCCAAAATCAATTCCAAACGAACTCAGTGATTTTAAGCGATTGGTCTATTGAGAATCACTCTCAAACAAACTCTCAATAACATTCTACTTCTCTTCCACCAAAAGCTCCTCCATCAAACTTAGGGAAAGACATATTGCTTTGGTAAAGAATCAAATTTGACTTGTACACAAACAAGCAAAAGAAGATCAAAGCAAAAGGCTAAGATATACTCAGAATAATATCCTTTTGTTTTTGTTTTTGACCAACAAAATGTTCCACACGGTTGAAACACCCATAGTGGAGAGATCGATCAGTTTGCCATTGCAAAGATGGTATATACTATGCACAAAAGATGAAGATCCCTAGCTATTGTCGTTTACTACAGCTCATTACATTACTAGTTGTTGTGGAGCACGTCGTTTTGATTTGAACCAAACACGTATTGAAATCAGCACACACTTTTTTTAACATATTGGTTGGATCAAATTAAGGTAAAGTCATGAGCAAACGATAACATTTAATAAAGGGTTTAGTTTAGTAGCTAACTAACTTAAACAGATAATTTTAAATAATAAACAATAATGCTATAGTTGGTTGTGATCTTATTAATTGATTGGAGTTGGCACAATGTAGAGGCTCGGGATTCACGTAAAACACTTGTGCAATAAAATATATCGTTTTCTTTTTCCTATAAATTAAAAGAAGAAAAAACGTCACATTCGTTATTTATTCTTTTGGTTTGGTTCCTGGACATGTATAGACTCTATACTTGTATCCTGCGAACAAGTGTACATGGTGACGCAAAATCATGGGAATCTGCCTGAATAATTCTGCATGCTTTATTTATTTATTTTTTCTGAGATTTGGAAGCTGTACAAAGTAGAAGGAGAAGAGAAAGCAATAACATGATGTAGTTGCTTTAGCCTTTAAACGAATGAGGTCATTGCAGCTGAAAACTATATATCTCATACGTGGAGAATCATAGAAGTGTTTGCTTTGGGTTGGTTGAGGATAATATATAAATTCCAAAATTTCTGTGCTTTTTTTAAGTGTAGTAAAAAAGGATTTACTTGCATTGCTTGGAACGTTGATAAAATGTAAACAAATTTTCGTGGGAAGAACTTTCCAATTAATCAGAAGATATGGTTTAAACAAATTTACCTTTTTCTTTTTGACATTGCTTCCAGTAAATTAGGTGACATATTATTGGAGATGCAATCAAAGTTGTAAGAAAACTATGGGTTGTGATCTTCCGAGATTACTTAGTCTCGATTTTTCCTTATTATAAAACACTTACCAAAAAGAAATAAAAAAGAACATTAACTAAAATGAAAGCTTTAAGGTGTTAGTTAAATTAGCACAAGTGCTCTCAAGTGATCTTGGGTATAATATCCCATGATACACATGTGTGTGAGTTTTCCTCGTCTCTATTTTTAACTTTGGCTACAAAAACGAACTAAAAAAGTGAAAATTTAAGTAATAATTTTACGAAAAAAGAAAAAGACATAAATTTGCACCAGCCGGGAATTGAACCCGGGTCTGTACCGTGGCAGGGTACTATTCTACCACTAGACCACTGGTGCTTTCTTCAATGTTGGCGTATTATTATGTTTTAATAAGTGGCTGAAAAATGATTTAAATAAATTGTAAAAAATGATAAAAAGTTACAAATGCACCAGCCGGGAATCGAACCCGGGTCTGTACCGTGGCAGGGTACTATTCTACCACTAGACCACTGGTGCTGCTTGCAAGTCACTGTCAGTATTATGGTGTTTAATGTTTGTTTTCTCTTTTTTAGTTTTTTTTATTTTTTATGAAACGGTTTATTAGTTACTAGAAAACAAGAGCTAGATTTAGTAGTTTCTTAAACCGAGGGAAGATAACAAGAAAGGGTTGAAAGAAGTTACGGATTGGGCAACAATAGAGGACAATGAGAGTACGCAAATGAAGGTTAAGAATAAATATATGATTGGTGGTAATTTCGTGCGAGATGATAGGTGATAAGCATAAACAATATTAAGAGCATCTTCAATAAGCTTGTTAAAAGCATGTTATAGCAAAATAAATAATGGCGGAACATTCCACTCTCCTAGTATCGGTGCACAAAACCAACTTATTATTAATTCATTTGTAATTTTTTTCACTTTTGTGAACGAGACGTCGATTTCGAATTCCACTCCACTCTATGGTAAAAGAACAATGATGGGTGCTGTAATTAAATCTTATAGAGTTCATTTATGTTATTAGAAACACCCTATGATTGAAGGGACTCGATCAATAATATGGGAACATGGTCCAATCTTCCCTTGTGGACCAATTTCTAAAAGCATCTCAATAAAAAGTCTTTAATTGGGATGATGGGCCAGATGGGCCCATAGACCCATTTAAGCCCAAAAAAGGATCTTGATAAACTTCAATGGGCCTAATTTCAAACCCATGAAATTCAACATAATCACATTATCCATGCAAGTACTCTCTCTCCAAATCACTGCCTTATCTAAGCGAGACCAAAAGCGTTCAATTTCCTCAAAAGCACTGTGAGCGATAGAGAAGCAGAGACATGGCGTCTTTGGCTCAACAATTCACAGGCTTGAGATGCCCGCCACTCTCAACCTCGCGGCTCTCAAAGCCATCAGTCTTTCCAAAGCAAAACAAAATGCCGGGTTTGCTTCCCATAGTCTCAGCTGTGGCCATTTCCAACGCACAGACCAAAGAGCGCCTCAAGCTCAAAGAACTCTTCGAAGATGCCCACGAACGGTGTCGTACTGCCCCCATGGAAGGCGTCTCTTTCAATCTCGACTCTTTTTACTCCGCTCTGGAGAAGTATGACTTCAATTCTGAGATTGGAACTAAGGTCTGTCTTGTAAATTTGGTTCTTTTTCTTTTTCCTTTGAATTTAAAGTGAAAATGGGTTCATGGGTATGAGCTCAAATGAAGAAATTACATGTCTGTATCTCAAATTTGACACTGGGTCTGTTGGTGGTTATGTAAGTTTATTTATTATATGGATTTGAGAATTTTTTTTCACTTAGCCTATACCTTGGCAATGTGAGCTTGAGTGAGTAACCGTTACTGCATAGTCTTTGTGTTTCCATGGAAGATTAATTTGTTAACTTCGTGCATCTGAATTTCTTTTTCTTTATCAGGTAAAGGGTACAGTTTTCAATATAGATAACTATGGAGCATTAGTCGACATTACTGCAAAGTCTTCGGCGTACTTGCCTGTGCAAGAGGCATGCATTCACAAAATAAAGAGTGTAGAAGAAGTAGGCATAGTTCCTGGAGTGAGAGAGGAGTTTGTGATTATTGGTGAAAATGAAGCTGACGATAGCTTGATTTTGAGTTTAAAGTCTATCCAGTATGACCTTGCATGGGAAAGATGTAGACAGCTCCAAGCTGAGGATGTTGTTGTCAAGGGTAAGGTAGGTATCTGCTTGTCTTGGTTCCTTCCCTGGAGTTCTTGTATATTTGAAGCATCAAAAAGAAAAAAATTGTAGTCTTCCACACAAATTTCTTCTTCTTCTTTGCAGACAAATTCATGTGTTTAACTATTTATTCTATATATTCTTAGAAAGCTCTGTTAAAATATATTTATGCAGGTTGTTGGTGCGAACAAAGGTGGAGTGGTGGCTGTGGTGGAAGGCCTTAGAGGTTTTGTTCCTTTCTCACAGATATCAACAGTTAGTTCTTTAACCTGGCTTCTAAGCTTCCAAGCGTCTTCTTAGCTTGATATTTACCCTATCTTTCTGATTGCATTTTCTTGTGCGGTAAAATAATACAGTTGTAACTTATAAGTAATAATGGCCAAAATGAACAGGCAGTGATTCTCCATTACAATTTTCGCTTCTTTCTCCCGAAATTGTTTTCAATCCTGCATTCAGCTGTCACTAGCATAGTTCCAAATTTTGATCACATTTAGCCCTTAATGTTTCAGTGTCTGAGTTTGTCACATTTACTTTTGTATATCTTAGAAATCAACGGCAGAGGAGCTTCTTGATAAGGAGATTCCTCTGAAGTTTGTGGAGGTTGATGAAGAACAGTCCAGGCTTGTCCTCAGCAACCGTAAGGCCATGGCAGACAACCAAGCGCAACTTGGAATTGGATCAGTTGTCCTGGGAACTGTTCAAAGCCTGAAGCCATATGGTGCCTTTATTGACATTGGTGGAATCAACGGCCTACTTCATGTTAGTCAGATCAGTCATGACCGAGTCTCTGATATTGCAACAGTTCTCCAACCTGGTGACACTCTCAAGGTATAGATACTGTATCCTAGGCAAGTTATTGGCTGAGAATTTGTTGCCACTCTGTTAAGCATTTCTAAACTGCTACTCTTTGTGTAGGTCATGATATTGAGCCATGACCGTGAGAGAGGCCGTGTAAGTCTTTCTACCAAGAAGTTAGAACCTACTCCTGGAGATATGATTCGCAATCCAAAGCTTGTCTTTGAGAAGGTATTTTCTGGATAATAAACTCCAAAGATCTTTACTAATTGCACTTACTGGATAGTTAATTCTAGTAGTGAAGGTCGGTCTCGTCTTCTTCTTGTGTTTTTTCCCCAATAGATAGTAATTTCTCGTAGTGAACATGGTCTTATAATCTTGTAGTCTGACGGGACAAGAATAGCTAAAGTTTTATCATGTCTTTCCCTCTTCTCCTAATATTTAACATAGTTGTACACTAGTTAGCTTTCCTGAAACCAGATAAATGACTGTATATATGTTTGTGATTTGTTCCAATAGGCGGAGGAGATGGCGCAGACATTCAGGCAGAGAATTGCTCAAGCAGAAGCTATGGCTCGTGCAGACATGCTCCGTTTCCAGCCTGAGGTACTTGCTGTGTTATTTCCTTATAATAGGTTCTATGACTTGATCTGAATATAAAATGGAAAAAAGGAGGCTAGATTAGGAAACCAAAATTGGATGAACTTAAATCAGCTTTTCGGGCAGATGAAAGTAGCCATCCAATGGGAAAATTTTACGTTTCATTTCAATTGCGTCAAAAAGTGTGTAACCTTGAAAGTTCTCAGTTTTGTTAACTTGACCATGCGTCTGTCCTTAATTTGCAGAGTGGATTAACCCTCAGCTCTGATGGGATCTTGGGTCCGCTTACTTCAGACTTGCCAGTAGAGGGTTTAGATTTGAGTGATGTTCCCCCGGCTGAAGTGACCGAGTGAGACAAAAGTTCTTCAGCATTTTGGGGTTTTGCCTGCTTAAATTTTCTTGTAGAAATTGTTGTAAAAGCACATACCCCAGTCTGCCTGTAATGCTAATTCACAATTGCATTGCTTTAACCAAACTGTTTATATATGTTATTCATTTTGAATATATATATAGCTTTCAAAATGATTGCAAGTGTGGCTCAAAAATCATAATTCTGTACTTGTACGGCCGAGCCAAGCAACAAAACTTGTATGACTTTTAGGATGTTTATCAACTAAACAGGCTTTGTTCTTTTTCTAGGTATCTACCAGTAAATGATATTGAACAAATGAAATGCGATTTACATTAACTATGGATCAATCTCAATTAACTAAATTCAATTTTTCTTTCATTTGGTCTGACACCATATTCATAAATATGATCTAAGGAGAGGCTCTATTTCTATGTAAACACCCTTGATAATTGATATCAATCTTTTTCTCTGACACGTAAAAACGCACTTACATTCAAGTTGCCTAACAGGATTATGTCGATAGCTGCTTTTTTACAGTAAAGATTATCCTAAGTAACATACTGGAGACAGCCCCCAAACAGAGAAAACTAGTGTGGTCAGTCTTTACAAAACTTGACGCAGCACTATGCTGTCTAGCTTCCAGCTTTGCTGTTGCTCTTCTTGACTTTCTTTTGCTTCTGCTTCAATTGAGTGAGGCCTGCAGATGTTATCTTCACATTGCCAATAATTGCAGCAACCAGCTCAGGATCAGTGCATGCTTTCATCAACTCTTTCTCTCTAACTGTTGCTTCCGTCATGTGACTAAACAAATTCATGGCAGTTTTTGCAGCTACAAAAGATTAGAAAGATAGAGGTCAATGATCAATCTATGCGATAAAAGAAAGCTCTTGAAACTTAAATTCCATAATCCCACAAGTGTTGCTATTTGTACCACATTGTTGACCACCTCTCTAATACAGGTGGGTCCAACATATCTTAGTGGGGCCCACCTCTATTAGAGAGGGGGTCAGCAAAGTTGTCAATGAATGTGATACAAATAGTATTATTGTATTAGTCCACTCTCTACGAACGCAAAAACTAGTTTATTACTTCCATTGCCAGAGTTAAGGGAAAAAGAAATTTCCTAGCAACGCAGGCACATCTGCCTACTGCTATGGAAAGCATAAATACAAAAAACCAAGTACCAAGTGGGACAGTCATTTACCTTTCCCTCTCTTCACAGAGCCAGGAGTTATCTTCACACGATATTTGTAAGATTGGACTGAGCTATAAGGACCACAGACAGGGACCGCATATAACAGAATATCACTGGGCAGTGGATTGCCAGTCAAGTAATCCACATCATTTAATTTCTCTTTTTCTTCTTCACCTATCTCATGAATATCATCCTCCTCAATTGTCACCTTGTCTAGTTCAGAAGCAGATTTATCCAAACCCAGAGGGTCATCTTCAACTCCAACATTTGCATGACTATGTAATGAATCATCTTGATGTTCTTGACAATCCCGGGACAGATGACCTGGCTTTTTACATTTATAGCATATTTTTGGAGCATCCTCAGGACCTGCTAGATTTAAGAGAATTGATGTTATTACAAAAAACTAATAGACTTCCATTAAACATGGTACTAATAAATAAAAAACCAGTAAACCGTTGAAGATTGAAGATGACATACCGGGTTTCTTATCTTCAGCTGGAGCTGAATTTTCATTTTGTGGCTCTCCATTCTTCTGTACTCTTCCAGCAGACTGAAAATTCAAAAACATTGTCATTTAGATCGATGATCAGGTCTTTTTGAACAAAAATATGAGGTAACTTCGGAGAATTGAGGGTATAATTCCAAACGATGTATTTGATTTTCCCACATTCAATATGGAAATTATACTTTTATAGTTGTTCATTCATATGGACATATCAGAATAAGAATTCTGAACAACTTGTGCGCCTACAAAGTTACAAATGCATGAGTGGCGAGAGAAAATATGCCAACAGAAAAGGCAGGAAACTCTTATAGATAATCAACTTTAAAGGCACGAAGACTCAAATTGGGAGCTGATAACAGACAAATTTATAGGCTAGAAAGAATCAAATGGTTATGACGTTCAATATAAGGATGGTGCAAGTTACTGTACTCACAGCTAGTAAAGCCATACGGATCCTTCTTTCTTCCTCATCCTGATCAGCGTACTTCCCTTTCATCTTCTTGAGTTTACCCTTCTGTCCACGACCAACTTTTCCACCACCTGGCTTCTTATCATGAACTTCCTTTTCAGGCGGACTCGCAGAAACATCATGTTTCAATTTTTCGTTTCGCTGCTTAGCATGTTCTTCAGAAACACTACTGGTCTGGCCTTTCTTGAGCTTTCTTCTTTCAGCTTTTGAGATATGAGGTTTCTCTCTTACTGCAGCCTTATTCTCTTCAACATTATGTTCCACTACCAAATCAACTGGAGAGGGTTCAACACTATAATTCTTAACGGACATAGCTGCCGATCCAAGCCCAAGAGCTCTATCAATGAGATCCTCAAGTTGTGGGGTGACAGATGCAACACCGTTTACAGCGACATTAACTACATTTTTCTGATCAGAATCATTTAAGGTCCTGTCTTTCTTGGGAATTTCATGTGAGTCTTGCACTTTATCAATGGTTGTAGTTAATCCGTGCTGAGAGGACATAGCCTCAGATAGGTCTTTCTGAACTGGTTGTTGGATTGGTATAGCTGAATCAGGAGTGATTTTTGATTCTTCTGCAAGTTTTTCCTCTGCAACTTCCTTCTCCGACTCAGAATCAGATACCTCTTTTAGAGGCCCACTTTCATCAACATCATTCGTCCCTTCCTCCTCACCTCTTACCCTCCTCTCATTTAGATGTGAACCCAAGGAACTCTCATCCAACCGGAACAACAACCCAAAGCCCATAATTAGAGGGTGTGGGGGAAGAAAGTTCTTCTTCCCACGAATCATGAAACTCCCAACTGTCAGATACTCCCCCGTAGGAGCAGTTTTACTGACCTGGTGAGGATGAACCCACCAAGCACTAGTGACAATCTTTGAATCCCACGCCTGGCTGTGGCAAACCTATACAAAGCATCAGTAAAACAGTTCAATATTACACATCCAGATGATATGAAACACTCAATAACACAGTAAACTAATATGAAAACAAAAGCATTACAGGAAGGTCAGACTTACTGTGAAGCATCCAGCTTGGTTTAAAGTAAGTGGAGGCACCGGTTGTTCAGGCCTGTGGTTCTTTATCACCGTACTAGAAGCCCCATGCAACTCTGCATGGACATACCTGTTACATAACAAAATCAACATCAGAAAGAAGATGCTAAGTGTGGCTATAATAAACAAGATGAGCAGAGAAGTGTGTAAACTAAAATTTCATGCAACCAGATTCTTGAAAACGTGACATTGACCAACTAAGAATTCCCATCTCGCATCAACATGACAAGAAATTAAATCATCTGCATTTATGAACAGGATTTCGTTTCTCTTCACTTGGAGTAGCATGAACAAGAGAAATCATGAAAAGGAAAAATGGAGAGAACATGAAAAGAAGAAAGACCAAAGTCACTGGAAGAAGAAACAATAATTCAGACAAAAAAAATAAAAACAGGAAACAAGAATTATCAATATCGCAACACACAGGAACTTCTTGAGAAGAGTCAGCCATAGAGAAGATTATGAGACTAAGCACGGAGATTGTTCCAGTGGCCCAACCGAAGGACATAAAAACTTGTAAAATAAACATAACTAAAAGATGCATATAAGGTACAGGAACAAATTTTTTTACCCCATGGTCATAGATCAGAACAGTCGTAAACCACTAAGTGCATAATTTGAACCTATAAGTATAGTGCTTCAGTGGTAGTTTATGTAGATGAGAATTTTTTATAAATAAATAAAAAACATTATTTCAATGTCTAAATTGACTTACAGATCTCCTTTTGACATATAACGCTTGACTATCATCTCATTTTGTTGAGCATCACGTCCACTGATAACCAAATAGTTCTCACTGCTGATAAACCAGTTAAATTTTTCAAACCAGTGAACCTTGCGCATATGTGAAATGGTAGCAACAGCTTTTTCCTGCATATTATTTTAAACAAATGTAATTAAGAACTGGAAAACAATTTATCTTCTAAGAATATATTAGGCAATGGTGACAAATATTTACAACGATTGCCATTCCTCTAGGAATACATATTCTTCATATTCTGGTTGTTTTAAGGTTGACATATGGCACTCATCACACACACACACACACACACACACACACAGAGTATTTATGCTCTGATGCTGTATTAGTCTGTCCTACCATTTATGACACTGCTGTCTTGAAAACTCATATTACCTAAATAGACAAAAATATGGGCTTGCTAAACCAAGAAGATGAAGCTACCTGTGACAGCTGGAGACGAGTCTTTCTCTCAGCAGCTTTAAATGCTTTTTCATGTGCTGTTACAGTCTTCTCCTGTTTGTTCTCCTGTTTTTTCTTTAGTTCATACCACCGCCGAGCATTGGCGTGTGCTGAAAGTGCTAAATCAACTTCCACCTATAAGAGAGAAGAAAGGTAATGGATAAGATACTCATTTCTAGAAAAGATAAAGAAAAAATTGAAGCTTTAGACACACCTTGTCTGCAGGGAGAGTCTTCTCATCATCATCCATTTCATCAAGATTGTTGCTCAGCAGTAATGTCATGCAATTCCTCTCCAGCTGAAGCTTGTCAATGATAGCAGCAACAGGGTTTCCAGATTTCTTCTCCTCCTTCACCGTTCTAGCAATATCCTCCCAACTCGTGCCCTTTGCTAGAGCTACACGAACAGCTATTATAGCAGCATCCACATCATCTAGATTATATTCTATCAATTCCGCCATATTAACGCAATGATCAACTTCTTTCCTTAGCATATGAACACGAGTTTCCTATATCATAGGATTGAAATAACTGAGATGAAAGATGCCACACATACATAGTACACAGAATGTAAACCAAAAATGTGTTAACATTTGATATTCTCAAACACCCTACCCCACCATCCACCCCTCCCCTCTCTCTCACCACAAAGAGGGATGGGGCTATGTCGAATTTCAGTTAAACTCAAGTCATAACACATACAAACAAACAAACAAACACACACACACACACAAAAACTGTACTCAAATCTGCCTTTGATTTTCAAATAGCACAGCAGAAGAAACAGTGCAAAACCTGATCCACGCGTATTTTGTTGAGCTTATGGGTGGCAGAGCTCTCTTTCGCCTTTTGCTGTTGTTCTGACCTTTGGCTCTCAATTTTGCTATAAAATTCATCCAAAGAAGCATCAAACGTTTCAAACTCCACATGCTCCCTTGATTTGAATTGGTTCAATAATATGGGGCAGAATTCATCATATATCTGCAAAAATAAGTCCAGAAATCATTTAAGATACCACACAATGGAAACCTGACCAAGCAGATCTCCTTCAACCAAGGGAAAAAGGGGAAATTACACTCTACTCTAAAGCATGTAAAGGTAAAATTATCACAGAGAAATCGGTAACCTGGCCAGAACTTCCTGGTTCACATGGGAGATTACTCTTCCCTGAATTTTTGTTCTGCATCAAAATGTACCCTTCAGGAACTTTATCACCTGATATAACATCATGCAGCCAGTCCTCAAACTTTGCAACAGCTTCGACCAAAAGCTGAATTGTATCATCATCTAACTTGTTCTCATTACAAAGTTTTGTATTTGGAATGAGGCCAACATCTAATATAATATGCTCAGAAAGAGCAGGTCCATAGCCTAATGCCTCCCCAAGAACATTCTTCAAGGTGACCTGTTTGGCTTTAGCATCACCAGTATTTTTACATGACTCAGCAGGCTTCCCACCTTTACGACTACCTTTTTTCTCTTTCGGTGCATCAGACACATTATTTGCACCTTCTTGATCCTTAACAGATTCGTTGTTATCAGGTTCCTTAGAAAACGTAAGGGCTTCCTGCAACTTTGCAGCAGTAGTTCGCTCAAAAACTCGACAAATTTCAATTGGATAACGATGGCGTGACATGATCGCAACCCCTTTATCATCATCCCTATTTAAACAAAAATTGACCACCTAATTAATATTTTGACTTAAGAAAAAGAATCAGAAGTTTTTGTGTTTCTCTTACTGAACACAAGTGAGCACAATCAGAAGATAGCAAACATGTTTCTAATCAATATTCAAGTTTTTGAGTGTCTCTTATGATTTATTACTAAAATGGCATCGGAAATGGATGTTAAACACTACCTATGCGAGCGAAGAAGAGTCATGACCATAAAATCAGAATCTGCAAGAATAACATTTCCTTGGGCATATAGCTCCAATATGACGTAGTAGGCGTTAGCACCCAGCCCAAATTGAAAGAGAACAATCTGAGAAGGAGGCCACACAAAAATCAGAGGAAAAACCCAAAATATGCAGAAAGTTAAATCCAACAATGAAAGAAGAACCCAATTGGAAGGGATGTTATAACTCATACCCTATCATATCCAAGCTGCCGCACATCCTCAAGCCTTCTTGTGCGTATATGCTTCCTCAATTTCAGTGTAAACCCAGAGGGAGTATTGCTTTTGTCCCTGCTCAGAAACCAAAATGAATTTCAAAACTCCACATGCTTTTTTTGCATTATCTGTAAATTGTAAAAGAACCCAATGAATCATAAGCATACCGAACATATGCAGTAGTGTGCAATCTGACGCCACTCTCCATCAACAAAAAGACCTTCTCGCTCTCGCCGGACTCGGTGACACCGCTACTGTTCATAAGCTTCAACATATAGGTCTGCAAATCCAATTCCAAACCACATTCAAAAACCCACATATTAAGAATGTAAATTTCATTTCATGACAGGATATGATTGATTTGCTCGAGGGGCTTAAGAGTGAAGAAGAGAAAAGAAGAGAAAGGACCTTTGGAGAGAGATCGTAGACATTGGCACAGCGCATGCCGATGAGCCTCCGCAAGCACTTGACCTCGGCGGCCACATCGGCCGTGTTCATGCGCACCTTCACCATCTTCGTCTTCCTCCTCTCTCTTCGTCTTGGGTGGTCGGCCCGGCGGTATTATTAGCTTTCTGTGCAAGGCGAGCTTTGTTTTCTCTTGTTTGCTTTGCTTGCAGCAAATAATCAAACGGGGCTTATTTGGCCGTGAGGGATTTATAGACAAATTAAGCGGGGTCGTATTAATGGCACTTTGGCACTTCTTCTTTCCAGGCACGCGTGTTAAAATACTCTCTAATTTCCTAATCCTCATTCTTTCAAGTTGATTAGTGTTATTTTTATCCTCTTACTAGCCTTTCTGCATATGCCTCAAAGCCTGCGAGCCTCTTTTTGAAAAAAATTTATTTTATTTTAGAAATAAAAAAAGATAATAAGCAGTTGTATTTCATAAAAATATGATCTATTATCTGATTTTTCTTTTAATTTTAATTTTTTTAATATAAAAAAGTGTGAATGTATCGTATTATCCTCATTTAATTAATAATTTCAATTCTTAATATTTGCATTAACTAAGGGCATTTTCTGGTATTTTAAATGTTTCACAATTTTCTGCCTTTTACTTTATATATATAGATTATGTCACACATCATCTGTTAAATTTTCTGTCAAAATTGATCATGTGACCAACATCAATGCTTGTTTTTCTTTTTTTCCTTTTTTGGGAGAAGCAACATCAATGCATGTTGGGGGAGTGTTAAGATGAGTTTGCCCTTAAGAGTTGGTCAGGTCCTCACTCCTGATCAATCAGGCAATGTACGACATAAGAAAATGAGAATAACGTTTTTCGTTTGGATGAGGAGAAATAACTCAGAATTTAGCTGGAAGTCGAAAATATAAAAGAAGAAATTGATAATTCTCTTGTTGGGGAATTTATTAAATGACAGCGTCAAAAAAATCATGGAAATTGAGGCATCAAATTCTCGAGTTTAATTTCCACCAAGATAGGTGTCATTTCACAATTTCCATAGTACCATTTACAAAATTTGACATACATAAATTCAAAAACTGAAATCTTCAATTGCCAATTGTTGAGACCCAAAAAAAATACATGGTTGGACCCGAATAAATTATCAGCCCAAAACGACGATCCATTAGGAAAAAGCGTAAAACAGAGTGCACCGAAACCCACCACATGCAAATTACAGTTCACGTGCCACGCTAAATAGATAAATTCGCTCAAGGTTGAGATAAAATATACCGGGTCTACAGGCCCATGCAAAAAATAAGCATTGCAGGACGATAAATTAAAACATGCCAAGCAATGTGCCATGCCAACCACGAAATCATTATCGCACACCCAACCACGCTACAAGCTTAAGTGGGCCCAAGCCACTCAAAAAAACCGGGACTTGCTTGAGTGGGTTGTGGTATGGACGGTAATAAATCAACATGAGGCCCATTGATGGGCCAGAAAAATGGAAAGTCTCGGGTTGCTTGGGAGCCTCGAGACTCAAGCCCATTTCTTAGACCCAAACATATGGGTAAGCACAAGAGAGAAAAATAGCCCAAAAGCCCAAGCAAAATAACCTAACCAAGAAATAACCCAACCAAAAAATAAGCCCAATCAAGAGGCCCAATGTTTCACAAAAAGCCCATTTGCTTAGGAAACCACCTTGGCCCTTATAAAATCCCAAAATAGCCCACAAAAGCTTCAGCTCTTTTGAAAAACAGAAAACACGTGAAGGAGGAGGTTGGCAGACTCATCAAGCAAAGCTGCTGGGAGCAAGTTCCAAGCCAGAGACGCCCAAAGAACCAAGGAATGCTGGCCTGCAGGCTGTCAAAAACACCCCTTGGACCAGCATATATTTTCACTTCCTTTCCTTCATCAGATTTAGCCAAGGCAGGGGGAAGGAAAGAAGAAAAAACAATAACCAAGAAGGGAAGCTCCCACTGCGCAGCTGCAAGAAAGGGGGACATTGAGCTCCCAAATCTCCTGAATTCGAGCAAATAAACAAAGGCAATTTTTGCCAAGATAGGGAAGTCAGAGAAGAGGAGGAAAAAGGAGGAAAAAGCTTAGCCAAAATAAGTAGAAGCCATTAGGGTTTCTTGAAGAATGGTGATTTCCAGCAGCTATAAATTGAGGCTTCCCTTACCCAACAGAGGCAACTCAAATTCAAGGAGCAAGCTTTCTCTCTAACTTGCAAAAATCTAACTACCTCGTGCACTGTTCACCTTCTTCTCCAATTTGTTTTTCTGGCAGCTACCAGAAGAACTCTGCCTTTCTTTTTCCTCTTTCCCCAGTCAAAATTCCTCACAAAACACCTCATTCCTTACCTTAATACTTTATTTTCTCATAAACCAAGCCTAACCTCTCTCTTAGTGCTAAACTTATGTTGGTTTTGCTCCCATGCCACATGTCACTCATGCTGAGCTAAAAAACTATTTGAAAGCATGCCAAAATCATCTGTAAGTCACCATTATTTTGATCAGTGGAGATAGCCAAAATATTTCCTAAGGTTTTGCTATCCTTTCGAGGTATTTTGGGGCTTAATTTTCGAACCCAGGCAAAGGGGACAGTCTCCTCAGTCCCCCCTTTTACAGCAGCCCAGCCCATTAGCTGCAGGAAGAAAAAGTCCCCTACACCAGTGAATTGATGGAAATCAAAATTCCGTCATTTTAGAATTCTATGTCATTTTCAATTTCTTCATCCAAACGAAGATCAAATTCATAGAATAAGAATGGAAATTATCGGTTTGAAATAGTACTAATCTTGATAATAATATTATTTTTTAAAAAAAATTAAAGACTACTCTATCAGTGAACCGACTTCTCTCTGTTCAATTCTTTTATTTTTGGTACCAAATTTTAGTTTAGTTTTAGGTGATTGGTGAGATGTTGATGAGTTGACCAAAAAGACAATGAAGGTAGTGTTTCGTTTTAAAAGAATTGTAATTCAAGTGGTTAAAAATATTTACCAATATAGCCAACGATTAAGCTCCTCCGTTAATATTGCTAGTATTAGAAAAAGAAAAGTTGGGTATGTGTTTTTGTTGAGGTTGCATAATGTAAGTTAACGAAAAGCAAAACAAAATGTTCTTTGTTTAAATTTTTTTGAAGGGGTTTTGGTTTGGAACCATAATGGCTCTTTGTATTTATAGATTCAAGGAAACCGCATTTTCAGAGACTTACATGCCAATTTGTGAAAAATGCATAGCCCCGATCATGTCTAACTCTACCAAACCTCACTTTTACATGTCCACATCATGTTTTAAAAAAATAAAAAACGCAGCAGTAGATGGCAGGTGAAATCTTGATCATGACATATCTCTTCAAATTGAGTTTCATTCCACAACTTGCTCACAACTCATAAAGGTTCCACTGAACTAAATTACTCGTGGAAATGTTACATTCTTTGTCTTGCAAAACATAATTCCATGAAAGGATGCAGCCATAGCTCTTTTTTCCAAGCTGATGATTATGTATGGCTTCTCTAAAAGAGGAGGAATTAAAAGCACTGTATCTTTATAAATAAGCTGCCCCCTTTTCATTTACATAAATATATTAAAGAGTATTGTTTGAACAATGTTACACTTCTCAAAACGATCACCTATTTATGTTGAGAAAAAGGCCTTCACATGGCATTCATATGAGCCCCAATTTCTGTATAACTTAACAAAGCTGTTGAACTTTGGCAGACTCACCCCAACATATTTACAAGTCAAATCAGGAGCTTGCCAGAAATAAATATCTACATGCCATTCAGTTCAAGCTTCACTCTGCTTTTGCAGTCCTTGTTTATTTGTGAAGCTCTGATACGATCGTCAACACTTCCAAGCAGGGACATCAAATTAACAAGGCATGATGTATACTGTCTGCCTAGAGAATGGTTCACTCCACAGAAGATTGGAGCAAATAATTTGGTACAACTTCGAATGCACAGCTTCCTTCCATCAGCTCAAATCAAAGCCAGCATCTGCACTTATAGCATACATCAATTTGGTTTCCAGTTGCTCTTTACTGCATCAAAAGCATGTCATTGAGAAAGGTTAATGTGGGTGGAAGGAAGAAATTTATGCATAAGAATACAACTAGAAAAAAAAACAAAAGATTATTCAATTATTACAAACAAACAAAAAACAGAGAGAGGGGAACAGCAAACCTCCTATATGGTGGAAGCTTTAGGAGATTCATACAAGTGGCCGCAGTTGGCAATCGGTCAAGAGCTCCTTCAGATGCATTACCACCAGCCCTGTGGAAAGAGGCAGAAAAGGTAAACAAAGATAAACTGTAGAGAAGAAATTTGGTAAACCAAACAGAGGGCCTCTGGGAGCACCCAGTCACAAATCTGGCATGAACTCTTACCTCTGTATGCAAAATAATGGTTCCAAGTATTTGAATCCAAGCAGAGGTCCTCGGGAGCACCCGGTCACAAACCTGGATAAAAGCTGGTGTGGTTAGTATCTATCCTGATGTTCATTAACTTCAAAGCCAAACACAGGAAATTGAAATAGCCAACATAATGTGCTCAAGGGATTTTGTGACATGCTAAAAACTCACTTTAGAAATTTCTTCTGATTTTCCAATGAAAAGCTTTTCAGAACTTCCCAGAACATCCCAATGACATAGTGATCCTGTCCAAACAAATAATGAACAATAAATATGTTGCTGGAACTATAATTATAAGTAAAGAAAAAGAAAAAGAAAAGGTCCTAATGAGAGCTATAATGTACATTTAGGTAAGATGGCGCCATTAAAATGTGATTAATGATAAGTACAATGGACAAACAAAACAATTTTCCCGCTTATGTTAGTAAAACTAAAAAATTCAAACCCACAAAGAACCACAATCGTAAAATAATAACACTGATGAAACCACAAAACCATGTTTAAGTTTCCTTAAGGCAACTAAGAGCACACGCCGGTCACTCTTTTTCATGGCAAAAACAGTTACAGGAACAGAATTGACTGGGCGGTGGAGTCGTGGAAACACCAAAAGAATTTTGGTTCCAATAAGATATGGACATGAAGGCCAAAATGTTCAACCAAAACTGGAAAAGGTGGGGATAAGAAAAGCCCATATAAGACCCCGATATTCACTAGGGAAAACATCGACACAAACTTTAACTTTATAAGTCTCACCAAGCCACTAATATAAAGAAGCCAAAACCAATGTAAGGGAACTTACACTATGATAGCCACCCACATAGTTGGTGTGCATCCGTAGATCGTCAACATCCAAGCTGTCAAGTGAACCTGATATCAGAAGCTGTAGAAACAAGGTAGGTCAAAAAAAAAAAAGACACTTAGACAAGCTTTGCAAAAACTAACGACCGTGTCGCATAAATAACTCAACACAATATAGTCCACATCAGCCTTGATACCAATTTAAAGACGAGGACAATCGGGAAACATTCATGGAAGAACGAGTCGAACGATTATACTAATGGAAGAAATGAAAATAATACTTGAAATAAATGTATAGTTGTCTCAGTGAACTAAGGAAATCAGAAAAATGAGTTACTGTAATATGAATTCAACTCGAGAGCAAATAAATCTTAAAGCCTTGACAAAAGTTGAAGAAGCAAGAATATGGAGGTCTAATTATATACAGATGTTCCAAAATCGGTTTAAAGGATAACCGTTCGAAGAAATGTTAAATAAAATATATTTTACATATAGGCCATCAGAGCTAGCAGCAAGGAACCACAGATGAAAACTCTACCTTTCACAGTGACCATAAAAATTACAATCAAAGACAGCCTACTGCATCAGATGATGGATTCCTGATAAACATTACCTACCAAGATACTCAACTGCATCAAACAATCCATTGCTGATACAGCCTTTTCCTTCCTAATATAATTTTCATCAGATTATAACTATGGAATAGATCAAAAATCCAAACCCAGTTTGTAGGCAACTTCGACACAAAATGGAACAATATTAATCTGACACCAGGTTCCACCTATGAGAAACTCTAGCTTTTGCTGAGTATACAACACATGCACATGCAATATATCATTGTCATGACCTCTTGTACTCCATAATGCCTACCACAAGATTTTTTGTTTTTTCTTTAAGAACAATCTTAATGCTCCAATGCGAAGACAGCATAGCAAAGACTGACATACATGACACTTGTCTTCACAGTATACTGTAGCTCTCAGTAATAATTTGTTGCATCACTAGAAACTCTTAAATGCAAAATAACCTCACAGACACATATACAAATGGAAGAGAATGACTAAGATTTTTTTTAGTTTATTGATCTTATATCAACAGGCAAGCAAGAAGAGAGTATAATCATGTGATACTATGTAAACAAAGTGTAATAAACACGGCCTAGAGGTAGACTAATATACCTGAAGTTCATGCTCATTAAACATATCAATCCAATCTTTCTGTATAAGCTGCTGAAACCCCCTTAAGAAATGAGAACTTTGTTGGCGTATCTGAAAATGAGAATGGGTTCCAGATGGAAAGTTTAAAGATGGGTTTAATTTTAAGAAAAGCCAATAAAACATATCGATCCAGTTTTGTTTCGCCAAGTCATATTTGCACAATGAAGATATACGGAATAAGAATGGTACAAGATAAAAACTTGCACTACCTGAAAATTCAAACGGTGATTGGCAACAAGATGAATAAAGGTAATGATGTCATTAGTAACACGTAGGTTCTTTCCCCCGGGAAGCAGCTCTTCTTCTGTTTGCTCTCCATATTCATTGTTTACGATGACAAAGTACAGTTCTAATTCCGATATATCACCTTTATAATGCTGCAGATCATTAAAAAAAAATTGGGGGGGCTCCATATTTAATAAATCATTGCAAGATGATGATATAAATGAAAAAAAAAACTTTAAAATCAACAGAAAAACTGTCAATTTAAATGCAGATGATGGTGTCAATAGAAGCACAAGCGTTCAGTACAAGCTAAAATATGCCACGAGGCACACAAAGGAAGAAAGAACTACGTTACCTTCAAGAAAATAAGGTGGCGGTACAATTCTTGGTCCAATGAAGGCAAATCATTTAAATAGTTGTACCTAATCAACAAACAGAAAGAAAATTCCAGTATTAAGAAGATTGTAGTAAAAGATACTAGATAGAATCATGAAGTAGTCTGGTACGTCGATTAAATATTGCACACTTACTTTTGTTTTAGTTTGCTCAGAAAGAACGTTGCAAACGGTATATCAACAAGAATCCCCTCAAACATGGCCTGTAAGGAGAAAAACATGTGATACCATGATGAAGCACCATATCGACTAAAACAGTACAGAAATTTGATACCTTTGCTAGAAGTATTCCAAGAAAGTGGAAGAATTGGAGATGTTGTTCATGAATCATTCCCGAACCAGGATTCGGGTAGAGTAAATGATCGGATGTTTCCTGGATATACCAAGCCAAGCAGAAGGCAACAAATAAGCAACATGAGCAGAAATACCTAAGTCACAAAGTTATAATTTGTCTAGGTGTGAATATCAAATTTCTGACAGCACAATGCAAAAGATCTGTCATTTTCATTAGTCTGACCATATTGAGTCAGATTTTGCCAGAATCTCTGCATACATCTCATGGAAGAACTGGACTTTCTACTGTAATTTTCTTATCAGAGAGCTGATTCAAAAGAGGAGGGGGATTCAAACTGTCCTGGATGTGTGGGGGTAAATGTTCTCTACCACTGAAGCTACAGGCCCCTAATTCAAACACTTTCTATTGTTTCATGTATGTAACTTTGAGATGTTAAAATGTAATGTAGCATCTTCTTTTGCAGAATCCAAAGTAGTGGCTCGTAAAAAGTGCCTAAATTTGAAAGTGAATACGGTACAGGCTTCAGAAACATAAATGACAAAAAAATCTGTAACCTTAAATAGTCCATATTGCACATCAAAGGCTGCTCGAGTAATGTTCTCCATGAAGTCTTTGAAAATCCCACCACCATCAATTCCAGCCTCCTCAACCCCAAATTCATTTACAAACGTTACACGAATCTGCAAGTATACAGGTAAAGGTGATAAGGTGATCATCCTGGCAACGGATACGAAGGGGAGGAGATATTACAGTTCCTTTCAAGTGCTAGCATCAAGTAAGCAGAAAATCATTTTTCTTCGTTGCGTGAAAGAGGCCTCAGAGCCTGTTTGGGAGTTTGTCTAAAGAGTTTGTCTAAAATGCTTCTGTAGATACTTCTCCAAATAAAAAGTGCTTTTTTGACCCCAAAAGCACTTATCTTTCCAGTTAAGCAGTAAAAGATAACTTTTTTGGTTATTTGGAAGTGTTTTCGGTACTGCTAAAAGCACTCCCAAGGCAACCTTCATCTATGAAATCAACAAAAACAAAAATACACGAATTACCGGTCCTCGAAGATCATCTTCAGACAATGCACTCATTTGATTATAAGCATCTTCCAAGATCCGATCCCGCCGGATTCTGAATCGGTTTCTGGCAATTACAGAGTTAGCCCCATGTCTTTGTCTAGCTGCTGCCAATTGTGACTGACAAATTGGTTTAAGAATAAACTAATTAAAAAATCTAAATGATAAGACTTAAGGTACATAAAGATTTCCATCTCTCTTTAAAAATGCCCCAAGAAAGGATTGTACATTTGAAATAAGAAACAATACTCCGAAAAATACACTGTTGACGGCCCAGTCAAACTCCAGTCCCCAATCCCCATTACTCGGTTGGAACATTCCAGGCTTCCAGCTAAAAGTTTAAAGCAAAGTTATAACCAATTAAATACTTACAGTGAATATTTTAACTCTGCTTGTGAATGGTACGAGGAAGGGAGCTTGCTTCAAAATGTCATTTGCTCGTGTATTTTCTATTGCGGCCTTCAGAATAAAAATAAAGACATTAGAAAACAGTGAAAGTAAGATCTTGGTCCTAGGAATGGGATCCATTACCTGTGAAATAAAGAACTCGTTGACACCATCAGCATGAAAGTCACCGGGGGATGTGAACTCTCGTCTATTGTTCCAATCTTGCAACTACATATGCAACAAATTACCCAAAAGAAAAAAACAAATGGATTGTAAAATTTCCTGTTGATTTGTGGACATGTACAAAGAGAACCAAAAATCACAAAACCTGTGGTGGAAGGACAACCGCAAAATACTGCTACAAGGAAAGTAAGCTTTTTTAAAGAACACATACTCAACATCTAAAGCTCGTTCCTACCTGGGATAGGAGTTCAGAGGCTACAATGCTAACCCTGTGTTGAATGAACTCCAAAGGGTGCTTCTTGTTAGAAACAGTGTTGGTGAAAGATTTCAGAGGATTAGTGGGAGCCGTAGGATTCACCCAAAGAAGCTGCCATAAGGCCTGCAGAGAATAGAAAATCCACATAATACGACAATTCAATAAAATTTACCAAGTAAAATCACAAATCAACATAAGTGTAATAGAATTAGCAATCAGTACAGTACTGTATATCCTGTTTGTCATACATAGAGAACAACTAATTACATTCCTACAGACTCCTATCAGTTCAAGAATGATCACCATTCTTTTGATAAGTTGACAACAGATATTCAACAAGAATCACCTGTCTGAGTATGATAATTAGGACTCTGATATCCTTCAATGATAATGGCTTCCCCTGCTCATAGAACTCCTCATTATCAACTATTGTAAGCATGTACCTGATCCATAAAAAAAGGAGTCAAACGATCACAGTTAATCCTATCTCAAGCAGCCACGTATTACTCTAGCATCAAAACAGCATACATGAAACAGGAGAAGAGAATGACTAGATACTTCAAACCAATAAAAAATATCTACAAAATTAAACAGGGACTATTACTTGTATACAGGGCAGAATACAGCCAAAGGTAATAGCCAACCAGGTGCATCTCCTGGCAGCAGATATGCCAACTGCTCAGACAATGACAGCCATTTTTGGTTCTCATGGCACCGTTTCATAAAATTCCAAAGCACCGGGACAAGTTCAGTTCTATAAGCTAGTATAGTCATGATTCTCTCTAGAGGTAAGGTCTTGAAAGTAACATGTAGAAAAGCACAAGCTGCACCAACAGCTGACACCTCTTTATCATCCGGTCCGTGGTGTGAGCCACTGGCAAGTGAAATCCCTCCAAACAAAACATTTGTCTGCTCAAAGAATTAAACAAAATCTTGCTTAGAATTAAGAGGTAAAGACATATTTGCTTAATTTAAATGTACTTCAATAGAAAATAGAAATACATAATCCAAGATGGCTTACTAATTGCAGAAGAAAGCGCGGATCTATGGCATCACATATCTGTCGTTCCAAATCATTATTCAAAACTACCTCCATGACATCATCTCCCACAATCATATCATCCTCGCCCGTCATGAACTCTGAAAGTCAACATATGTATGTTCTTATGTAATGCAGAATTTGATGTATGTTGCACAAATTAAACAAGTGAACAGAATATACAGAGAGTGTCCATTATTTAAACATGGGGACTGTATATATATATATATATATATATAGAGAGAGAGAGAGAGAGAGAGAGAGAGAGAGAGAGAGAGAGAGACATGGAAGAAAAAACCCCACTAAAAGAAGAGTAAGAGAGGAATAAAGTACAACATGTGGAAGGCATATACCTTCTCTGCTTTCTCTATTTGATGATTTAATTGAAGGAAGGGCCTCCAACAAGAATGTTGCAACACCAGCAAGGTCTACAGCCTGATATTATAAAGAATACAACAAAATCAAGAATCAAAGCCATCAAAGAGGTTGCATTACCAATAAATACACATGCATAAAGTACACGTGTGAGAGTGCATAGGAAAATGAGAAAATAAATAAATGAACATTGTCAAAAACCTATCCCTCCTTATAAGTTAGTCTTCCAAATTTTTCTTCCTTAATATATCACAAAGTGCAACTGTCAGTAATATTGCTTGAACCAAAGGATCTCCCTGATTACTGACTCCAAAATTAAAGAATGCACTCCTATAATGGACCTAAATCATATTTCAGCAAAATAACATGTTGCCCATTTCTACTTATGATAGCAGGCCAGTAATTACCATTTCAAATGAGCAGCCAGGCTGAGATAAGGCAACTCCAGAAGATTCTAATATATTTCCAAGAAGGCAGGCATAACCAGGTAGCTCAATTGATGTATCATTGGGAAGTACATGAGCATGATTTTGCACACAGAGTGCCATCTGACGAATGTAATGCTGACTCATCCCCTGTGTTGCAAAAACCTAAACGAAAAAAAGATTACAACAATTGCAGAATAGGAAATATTAAAACAAGAAAAAAGCGCTTCAAAAGACAACTAGATCAACAACAAAAGAAGGTAGGGAGGGATTCTGCAGCACAATGAAATCATACTGAAAGACACCTACAACTCATTAGATGAGAGAACTTCAAAAGAAAAAAAGTATCATTGTGGTTTTGAGCACTTATGTCAGCATGTGATGACCATACGTACCAAGCCCTTCAAATTTACCTCTCCTAAGTATGGGAATAGCTTCCATAGAAAAGGAATCGTAAGAATTTGAGATGAAAAGCTCCAGTGCGGATCGATGTTTGGGCAGGTACACGGCTTCTGACCAATGTGAGGAATTACAGCAGCAAGACTGCGTTCCAAAGAAGATACTCTGCCAATGGAAGTACGGATCTTTATACTTTCCTGCACCACAATACTCATAGTTGTAGAAAATATTCCCATTTGTGAATGCCAGTAGAGTAAATGACAAATCTCCAGAAACAAGAAAACTAGAATATGTTGGAATAATACATAAACTAGAAAAGATTAAAAATAAATAAACAAATAAATGTGTACAGTTAACTTTCCTACTTTAGTTAATAGGAAAGTGGATGGGTGGTAGAAAGCTTCTTGAGGGCTAAGACAAGGTGATCCTTTATCATCTTTCTTATTCACTTTTATACTAGTGACCGAGATGTGACCAAACATTTCTTAATCTCCTTAATGCTTTTGTAAAGAGATAGGGGGGTTGGAGGGGTGGCTTTTGGGTAAAAGCCTTTCCTGTTAAAACAAAAGCTATGAAGTATGAACAAATAGCTGGAATCAGATACATACCTTTCCTGTTAAAATAATATCTCTATACAGGGTAAAAGCCTTTCTTTGCAAAAGATAGCTAACTGTCTTACAAGCCCATGGAAGCTTGGGATCTATCAATAAAACTACTGCTTCTAACAGTAAAGTTGTTGACACAGTTTCCACCTCGGGGGCTGCAAAAAGTTGATCCTTCAATTGATTTCTGTCCAATAAAACACTTAAGTAAGCAACTCAAAAACCATATTAATGTAAATGGCATTGAGACCAACAAAACCAAAGAACTATGTTCATATTCTCTGCTATAACATTATACAGGTAAAAGGTATACCATACAATTAGAAAGTGAAAATATATCGTTTATCCCATGTCTCCATGTTATATTAGATATGAAAGAGGCTTCATCACGGTATAAGTAGAATGTACCCAGGAATGAGAATCGATATAATGACTCGATTAGTGATTTTATAAAAGAATCAATGAATAAATGAGATGCTTATGAAATAAATGAGCTAAGCATAACAAACCAACACATGAGATTAACAAATAACGCCAAATTGATAGTCTAAATCAAAAGAATCAAATGACCAAAAAATTTAAACTGAGTAGACACAACCAACCTGTTTTGATGAACAGCCTTAACACACAGAAATGCAAGTTGCTCTACTCTGTAATTTACCAAAGCATGGGTGGACGAATAATCCATGCCTGCAAAGAGGCTAACAATATCCCCTGTTTCATGATCAGATAATTGTTAATAACACCAACAGGTCCTAAGCAGTGTGAAACAAGCAGAACCTCGAGAGGTTCTAACTGGTCTTTATTAAACTCTTAAAACCAAAATTACTATGTAATTGTACCAAAGGTTAAAAAAGGTGCTTTATTTAGCTATTTCTTGGCAAACTTTGAAACAATTCAACAGGATAAGAACTAAATGAATGGCATACTTGTAGCCAGCTCCATAATTATCAAATACATCATGGATCAGGGTTTAATGTGAAGACAGCCTAGTCACGTCCCTTTCAGTCACAATCAACTGCACGGAGTCATGGTCAGTTCAAGATCCTTAATGGAAGAATTGGCATGTTACCCTTGAGAATTGTTCGGGTAATTCGTGATTTCCAATCTAGAGAATCCTGATTGAAGGTTTCAAGTATACATCTATCATAACAACCTACCATAAATTAGTTATATCTTTATAAACTTCTTACTATCTTAAAATTTACAGAACCATTAAATGAACATGTCTAAATAACTTAAAGAAGATTAATCAGCAGGGCTAGTACATACACTGCTAATATATTCATTACTTGGAATTTTGGGGGAGAGGGACAGGTTTCAGGTTTAAGACTTAAAAATACATGAACAAGTAGAAATACTGTAATAACCATCCCTGCACTAAAATGAAAGTTCCAGAGAAGAGTCACCCACACCAATTTATTACATGAGGTTTTCTTTTTCAAGAAACAGGATTTATCATGTGAGATGTATTAATCAAAAGATTACTTGAAAATACAGCTTTTGAAAAGGAATATGATTAAAATTACCTGTATCTCTGACAAACTGCTGAAGCAGCCGGCACATCTCCACAAGGATGGAAAAATCAGCAACACTTCGAGCATCAAAGAAAAAAAGTAACTGGCGGAGAAACTCCGAATCAGGACCAAAACTAAACCTGAATGCACAGAGACAATTCAAACAAGGTGAAGATGCTTAAAGCAGAGCATTAACTTAATTTCCAACTACCACGACCGAAGAGGAAGTTAAAAGATAATAAGGATCCAAATCTTACCTGTCCACATTCTGACAATGTTTCCCATATGTTCCAACGAACTGCTCTCGCACCTTAGAATGTTCAGCCGCTGCTACCTTTCTCCCTCTGAAGCATTTCTGTAGTTAGTAATTAGTCAGCACTTTACAAAACATAGATTGATAGTAATTACATTGCCAATCTAGACAACAGCTTTAGTCAGACAGTTGAATTGGCTATCTCAAATAAAAGGAAATTAAAAAGCACTCATTAGCACCTATCAACATAAGTGGCATGGTAGAGACATCATTTGTATATGGATATGCGGTAAAACTGATAACTCCATGCAATGTAGATCTAAATTGTGTAATCATCTGCTAATTCACCTTTTCATGTGCATCAACAGATTTTATAGCAATACGTAATAATTTCACTAATAAAGCACCAAAAGGAGAGATCATATGAATTACCTTCATGCCATTAAATTTATGCCTTCAAATGTGCTTAGCTTTATTGACCAGTCAAAATATAACTTGGAAAAACATTATTTTAAATACCGTCCTTGAAGGATTTCCCATTTTTTCAGAAGGGGAGGACCCAAAATTTAGCACTCATTTATTGGAAAAAATAAGAAAGTGACAAAAAGGTAGAATAGCAACGGATGAACAGTAATCTTTCTCCTCTACCTACATTAAAATGGGAGGAAGGAAAAGGAAACCACCTTTTTAAATACTTGATTCTATTTCCAGCTGTATGATTTGCTTATGTGCGTTTTTTCTTTCATAGTTTATATTTTTGGAACTCTAGTTTAAGATAATTCTTATGAACATTCTAGTTCTCAAAAGATTAGACATATCATTTAGGATAATGTGTTTGGAAAATGTGCTACAAACCAGAAAATTAATATGAGTTTCTCACATCTAGGTCACGTATAATTCTTCTTTTCAGTAATAAACAATTGAGGAAGAGGGATTTGAACTTGGTATCTTCTCTTTACACGATAAGTGTAACTAAAAACTGAATTATGCCTCAGACACATGTAAATCGTGTCTACATTTCTCATATTATTTTGTAGGATTCTAGTAAGGGTTTACTTCTAGAAATTCCACACATGTTCAATATTTCACTCTTCACATCATCATCTACTCCAAACATAAGGTTGTAAGGATGAAAAAATTTGAGGGTCTGCATAGAGGTCAACTCATGTTAGCTGCATTTCCCCATTAATTCGTGAAGATCAACATAACGGACATTGGGACCCACAAATAGCTGAATCCAGCTACATATTAATCTGAAAAGTACGTCCCGCTCAATCAGGCATAGTACTTTAGCAGTTAAATGCATTCAGGATCAGCTAAAAACAAAGGCTAGATTAACAAACATATCAACGGCCACCTATTCTCTTGATCTTCACAAAATCTACTCATATGGCATAATGGCACCGAGACAATTAGAAGACATGTTCATATCCATAAACTACACACATTTTTTTATATAAAAAAACCTATCATTCAATGCACAAACCATCACCAATAAGGATACTAAGAAACTCAATTTACTGTATTTTTCAATCGCACCTACACGTATAATGTGGCAACATAGCGACAACACATTAGGTTAAAACTACTATAAATTGATGAAATTTTCACCAATTCCAGAGTCTTAACTTTTTTTGCACTTAGAAGCTAAATCAAATCGCACAGACAGTGAATGCAGAAGTCCAAACCTGAATTTTAAGTGCAGCCGAGTTTTGCTGCCGTAGCCATAAGCGGCGGTTGCGCTCCAGCCTTGTTTGCTCCAGAAGCTTCTGCCTGTCCCTTTCCTTGGTACTCCGTCCCCCCAAATCAACTCGCTTCCGAGTCGATGAATCGCCCGAGAAGAACATCCTTCCCAATTGACTCCGTCAATTTCAATTTAAGCCCAAGCGACGAGAATTGGGGTGTATAAGGCTAGGTTTAATGCTTGAGAGACTCGTTTCAGACTCTGCGAGTGTTTGATCGAATGGAAAAGTGGGCAGAGAAACTAGAAAGAGAAAGAATTCGAGGATGTATCTTGAAAAAGGTGGAGGCTTTGTTGTTTGGTTAGCGAGAAAAATAGGAGCGGAAAAGAAAGCTAAAGAAGAAGCAGTGAGAGCAATTGGCTTGGCTCGCTATTTCCCTTTCCTTTTCTTGGTTGGACTGGAGAATAGACGTCGACTCGGCAAATACAATAAATTAAATTTTATATGTGCCGTCAATAAATTAAATTATATATGTCTTTAATAAATTATAAATAAAACAAAAGAAGTAGGAGATAAATATTACAATCTATTTCACACTAGTACTAGTATGCAAATCAAAGTCCTTTTTCATTAGGTTATACTCGATGCTTCTTCTCATTAGACAATAAGGTTTTAGTTACTTGTAGGCTACCCTCTAAATATTACATATATACTTGATTCTATATAGTTGGTCAATGCCCTGTCTTGAAACTTGTTTTTGATGCTTTGTTTCATGGTTCACTTAAGGAATCTTTGTTTTTTTGTTTTTTTAGGTATGCGTTCTTGGATTGAAAATTTCTTATCACAAATATTTATGGGTTATTTATTGTAGACGTCTCTGAACTTGGCCCCCATTGGGTTGCGAGAGAGAATGAGAGACAGAGCGAAAGAGAGAGGGATTCGGATTGACGCTTCTTCCTCTGCGATTTTCATCCAAAACCTAATTCTGTGATTGCATTTGGTACAATTCAGAAATGATAAATGATTTTATCATCTGCAATTTCTTGGAAGCTTTGTTTTTTCGGAAATGTAATTTGATTGTTTGTGCACATAGCAAAGCATAGCAAATTGATGGAAGGTTTTCACAGCAACTCGAAAATGGTGAAATTGCTCAAAGGAAACTTGGAGAATGTGGATCTCAACTCGCCAATGTTAAGGTACTTGTGCGCTCAATCTCAGAGTCAGTCGTCGTCGCCACCTCTTGCCGCTCTCGCCTTTGGAGAATCTGAGAGGTCACAACCTTCGATAGTTTATAGAACACCGATGAGAGGGGTGCAGAGGGAGGAGGTTCTGGTCATGGATGGTGTTTCAGTCGTTGAAGGAGGAAGGAGCTCAAGGTCTACTTCTGATATGTCGTCATCTTCTTCTTCTTCGGATTCTTCAGGGAAGATTCTGTACAAGACCGACCTTTACATGTCCTGGGAGGATTCTGGAAGCTGCCGCTACACCTCCAAAGGCCAGGGAGAGACAGAGCAAAAGAGAGAGAAAGATAGGGATTTGGATTTGGATTTTTTATTTTTAAGTTTTTTTATTTTTTTATTTTTTAATTTAATTTTTTTCTTCACTCTTTTCATTTTTTTCTTTAATTTTTTAATTTTAAAAATATTTTAATTTAGATGGACGGTTTTAACCCTCAAATTAACAGCCAAATTGACGGAATGACTCAATTGGAACTATTTATCGAGTTAACGGATGTAATTGCAAAAAAGAAAAAGTTCACTGACCCAATTACAAATAGGGGCCAAGTTTAGGGACGTCTACAGTAAATAACCCAATATTTATCTATATATTTACAGGGGTTTATATACTTGTAGTATGGAGGAAGTTAGGATTTTCAAATTGTAAGAATATCTCCAATAGTAGTAGCAAATTAAAGTTTGTTAATCTATGTGGCAATTTGAAAAAGTTTGTATGCAACTAAGACTCCAATAACCTCTTCAACAGCTTTGAAATTCTAAAATAAGTGAGTCACATCATAAAAACTCTCAGCCTCTTCAACCTCAGTCATCAAATCTGAAACCTCTTTATTTCTTTTCAGCAGATTCTTACATTTACTTCACATTAAGGAATTGAAAAGTAAGTAGGGCCCACACAAAATTAGGAATTCAATTCCTAATTTTGGAGGAATTCAATTCTTGGGTCCTAGAGAACTAACCCATTAGGAATCATCTTTTTTATCCATTATATCCTCACACAATTTTAAATTTTTAAAATTTGCCATCTATTTTAACCCAACAACGAGGACATTTTAGTAATTAGTACCACTCATATCCTAATTCTATATGGTTTAGTAAACAACTTCAATAGGAATCATGAATCTACCTTCCCTCAATCCATATGGTACTGTTTATTGGTTTGATTTGGTCCGGTTTTAACAAAAAAATTTATAAAACTGTTTGGTTAGGGTTGAACCATTTTCGGTTAGGTTTAGTTCGATTCAATTTTTAACTGAAATATTATTATTTTTTCAAATTATCCAATTTCATACAAAAAGAAATATTGAGGCTAGAAAAGAGAGATGTTTTAAAATTGAACTTGGGTAAATATTAGTTATGAGATTAAAAATATAGCATTTGATATAATTATATATTAAAATTATATATATTTTTAATTTGGCAGATTCGGTTCAGCTCAATTCGGTTTGTTATGGTATAGAACCGAAATGAGAACCGGTTCGGTTCGCTTTTTTGAATTGGGGTTGACTTTTTTGTCAATACAGTTTTTTCGAGTCCAGTTTGATTCGACTGATTGGTTCTTCGATTTCGATGCCCACCCCCATAAACAAGTTCCCTAGTAACAATAGGTCAATTTCAAAAGCAATTGAGTAATTTTTCCGTGTGACAAAAATCTATCCACTCATATTATAACACACGTATATTTAATTTTAGAATATAACCGTGTTGTTTACTCATACTATGCATGTGACCAGACAACACAACGTGGTGCTATTTCGGATAAAACAAAAGATTATCGTCAGTCTAACATCAAAACACGAAATCAGTTGAAGAAAACTTTTGTTTCGGATGGGGGAGTTTTTTTCCAAGTGAAAATTAACAGATCAATATATCTCTTCCAAAGAAAAGAAACCTCAAATAAGAAATGGGTCTAAAAGACTGTTCATTTGGTCCAAAACTAGCCCAAATGATCTCCACACCATGAAAAGTTTAAAATATGTTGGACTGAATTAGAATTTAATTTTAAGCCCAGCAGAAACCAGCCCAGTGCAGCCCAAGGAAACGTGCTTCAAATGGTTGTTCCCTAGACCCTACACACAATTGACAATATGAATATACATACAGACTTTTCAAATCTTAGCCCAGGAAATTCCAAAAGATTTGATTTGGTCTCGAAGTGGTCCAAGCAATTGACAGAAGAAAAAAAAACACATAAAAGAGGGAAGAAGGTCAAATCCATTGACCAACGTGTTCATATTATAAAAGCAGCAGCAGCAGCAGGAGGCAGATTGCTACTTGGCAACTTGGCCAAAAGCTTCTACAAGAATCAAAGAATCTAAGACTTTGTATGTGAAATATTCAAACATCCATGAAGACCATGGAAAGAAATAACACTTCTAAATCATCTTTGCCACAGTAACATACAAATGGGCAAAGTTGGTTAGAGCCCCACCTTCTTTCTTCCTCCCTCCCTTCAGTGTCAAACTAAGATATTTTTCTGTAAACCCTAATTGTTAGGTGTTATTGCATCTTCACATTAGCAATTGATTTAGTGCTTCATTCTAATACATTGAGCAACAAGAACACCTTATATTTCAGAACCATCTAGACCTCATTATTTTTTACTGCAAAAATGCTTGTTGAGCTGATTCACTTGCAAATTCCAAGTTGACATTTTGGTTGGACTTTGTTTTTTTAAATTGGGGATGGGGGTTGGTGTGGTAAAAGTAAAACTCTGGTTTTGACTTCCTTTCCTAGCATCCATTGTTTGGAAGTAGGTAACAATAGGTCAGCTGGGGAACTTAGGTTGTCAACTCTGAACTGAAATCATTACTGTTGAAATTGAATTGTTAACTCAGGCCAAAATCCCATTCTGGGGAGAAATGTTTTTTCTTCCCCATTTTAAAAACAATAACTATGGATAGAACTAGGTCATTTTTTTCAAGCAACATTATTTAATTTGTGAAGGCTTCTTTTTTTGACTTGACAAGCAAGCAAGTAATTACTATATTTAAATGAATTACAATGAGTTAGAATAAAATAATAGGGCATCATGAAAGGCTTTGGAATGCGAAGCAGAGTGGCTTTGTAGCATTCACATTTTGGTGGCTTCTGGTTAAGTTAATTCAAAACTATATTTTTTTAAGGGTTTATTTTTGTATAAATTGTCTGAGAATTGCAGGCCCTATATGATAGGCCAGTTTAATTCCACTGAATGAATCGATGCTGCTGGGCTTTATCCAACCAAATGTCTCTAGCTAGTACTAAATTACTATTATATATATAGGACAAGAAGTATGTGACAAGTTCTTTGCTTTCAACTTTGGAGAGAATGTGGAGCTGAAACTCAAAATCATGTGCTTAATAAGTGACTTTATCTTTGCTTTTTGTGTCTAATTTACCAAAGGGCTTGGCTTTAAGTCCTTGTCTCCTTGCTCAAGCTTTGCTCTGTTCTTCCTATGCTTTTTTACGTTTTCCCATTCATCTGTCTTTATGCTCATGGAAAAAGAAGATATGAATAGTATACCCCAAAAAGAAGGAATATAGCAATATGATTAACTGCAATTTCTGATAAGGTTAGTTTCGTTTAATACAACGAGCACTTCTTTAGTGTGTTTGACGCATTGCATCGGACTCTAATAACAATCACCGAAAACTCATCAGACAACCATTTATCTCGCCTCCTCGCAAGGACAAAATTCAACACAAAAAAGTTTTCATTGATGTTTCAACTAAACTATCTATGTGATTAATGAAATTACGTGCATAATTCTCCAAGAAGCCATTATTAGTATCATTACAATCATTTGTTAACTTCATCAATTTGACTTCCCTTATGTGTATGATGGTACCCACATGATTTACCCCCTAAAATGGGTTAAACTTTAATCAATCACAAATGGACTATATTGGTCTAATTTTTCGACATGACAATGGAGTTTACTCGTTTGGCCGTACAAATTTCCTAACATTATTGAAAATGAGAGACTTAGTGGGGATTTGTTAAATAAATCATTATGAAAGCCAAATGCTAGTTTCTTAGTGGGTAGTGTAAAGCCAAGAAAAAAGAAGCTTAATCATGGAAATAATGGGTAATTAACTAATACTTTTGGGAAGCAACACAAGCTATTGAAAATTTCAAAAAGTAGGGAAAAAAAAAAGATACCTCAAAGAGAAGTCGTTTTACAAGGAGGACTTGAGGACTTTGATCGTAAGAGGTGCCATTGAATCTGGTCTAAATTTTTCATCAATATCTGTAGTCTTATCACATGTGTCTTGACATTAATTCATGGTTCCATATACAAACACATCGCAATCTTCAGCCATTCTCTTTCCTTTTCTTTTCACTTGCATAGTTACAAAACCATTACCATCAAATTCCATGTCGTCAGTATCCTCGTCATTTTCATCGTCACCTTTATTATTCTCATAATTCTATCATAAAACCCTTTCCCTTTTTTGCCTGTTGAAATCCAACCACTGTTCTTGTTGACCATTGTTCATGATTTGTCTCACAGCCTCAAAGATTATACACCATACATGGTATTTGGTAGCTAGCTATTATTTTCAAAGAAGAAGCTAGGTTTTGGACGCATGAGGTTTTGTACGTGCCATGTTACATCAACGTCACTCATGTTCATATTGTATTAGACACGTTAATATATAACCGCCACATACAGTGACTCATCGACATATTCCTTATAAACCCTATTTATTGCTATCTTCTAACACTAAACTCAAAATCAATCAACGATTAAAAATCGTTTATGTAACGCTAATATAACAGGCAATTTGATTAGATGATCTCCTCCTTCTCCTCCTGCAATCGCCTTCAAAGGATGTCATTGTAGCATGAATGAATTGGGTGATTGATGTATATTTAACTTATTAAATGAATGATACACTCTGATTGTACACGTATGGGTCAATCTACCACATGAAAACGTAACTTTGGACGGTGAAGTAATCCATATCATCGTATCTCACTATTGGGATTCTCCTCTAACCTGAAGATTTTAGCAAAATTGACATTTGTATTGGCAAACTAGCTATAGCTCATAGGATAACATAATTGGCATGCGTGCACCAATCACAGATTGACACCACTAATACTACAAGTATTGCTTTACGCTTCCCCACATACATGTGTAAGCATTTGCAATGGTTAGCTTATGTTTAAGTATAGCTAACACGAATCATAATCAAGCACTGGATGGCCGGCTTGAGTGATCCGTGGCTAAAGATCCGTCTTTGTCTTGGTCTTTCCTATGAAAGGTCACCAACCCTTAAAGTGGTTTTTTTATATCTATTAATGAGTGTCTATTTGGGGAAAGCCCTTCAAAATGGACATGATCAACAATATATATGTGTCAAAACATGTGTTGGTGACCAAAACAAATAAGAAATGTTACCATCAGTCGTTCACGTAAATCGATTATAATTAACAATTATCGACTACATGCATAAATGATTAGCAATAACGATTGACAATCATTGATGATTGTAAACCTCGTTATTACTACTTAACATAATAAACTTCATATCCATCAAGGGTTTAAAATCAGCATCAATCCAGACCACTTATAGTAACAACGAATTAAGCTCCGTGGCATCGGATCTCCTCCGTCTGCCCCCACCAGTATGAACTCTAAGTAAGAAAGATTGTAAAAAGTTGCACTATAGCAGCTCAATGGAGGCAATAAACAATCAAATCAAGCATAATGAGTCTTTTTTCTTCTTCTTTTAAATCAATGATTAATCCAAGCAAGCTTATGATAGACCACCTTTTTTTTGCCTAGTGTGGCAACAACACGCTTGTCCAAAAATAAAGCGTGTTGTTGTTAATCAGAGGAAAAGCAGTCAAGCCATCTAATTATGTTTAGTTTAATTAAGACCCTCTAATTGTAGTTAGAGACCAACATAGTTACGCATACTAACAAAAATAGCAAAGACTCTGGGGAACACTAGAGGACACAACTTTAGTCCTGGAGCCCAAGCCCTTCAGTTTTTAACCTTAAAAAAGGGAAGGCGTGCATCTAAGAGATGAGACACTGGTCATCATCTTGTTTTTTTTCCCCTTGTTTTTCTTGGTCTCTTTGGCGGCTTCCTCATGCTTTAGCTTCGTTCTACACGTCATAAAGAATAGAACCAATAAGTCCAAAATATTATATACATATAATTAAGACATAGTGCTACATTTTCTTTATATGAATTAATTAATATAGCTCGATTGTGTGTTTAAGAGAGGAAGATTTCTCATACACAGTACCAATATGTCATAAAAATTCGAACTTGATATCATTGGTCTGCAAGGCTGCACCCCATTGGCATTTATATGCTTGTTTATATATATTATTAATTCATCTTATGTTTGAAGAGGTCCATTAGCAAACAAAACATAAGTCAGCTTGGTCTCTGACCTCAGTGCCCTCCTCACACTCTCTCAATTGGCCAAAGCCATGCACTAAAATTAATCTAAATCTAAGTAGTCAAATTAGTTCGTTAAAATATAGGATATGGCTCACCAGCTCGAAGACCTTTGGAGTTGCAGGCTGACTCAAAGAATCTGGAGATGCCAAACAATGGGAACAAAAAAAAATAAAGAATTGGCATGAAAATGAGGACAATTAAGGTTGGGCTATGTAGGGCTGGGGTTGGCACAAAGGCACTGCAAGAGGCAGAGCCATCCATTTGAGCATAAATGTAGGAAAATTGTAAGATCATAAGGTCAATCTGGGCAGGCCATACATAGTACATAGCCCCTCACCTTCCCCCAAAGTAAACCGTTATCAAGTTCGAGTGGATATTAGTGTACATGAGTGGTCTTGTCTGAGAATGAAGTCTACCATGCGCAAAGTTTAAGTTCAGATTGATTGGACATATTGCCAAATACAGAGTTACATACCCTGTTCTTTCATGGACTCAAGCTCTATATTTGCGATTTTTCTACGATACGTATCGTATACAAACAAGTTCTACATAATTATAGAGTGACGGTTTCGCATTTCCCTATTAATTAATGTATCGATTAATCACCCTTACTTTTGTTTTCCACTTAATTTCCTTTTAAAGGATAAAGATCTTATCCAATGCATGAATATAGAGCTCATGCAAAAGTTGAGATTAATTTACAAAGATGGTTGGTGTAGGATTATAACCTAGTGCTTGTTTGTCTTTACTTTCATAATTAAAAATACATGAGATGAATAAAATGATTCTTTAATTCTACTTTTTCAATGTCTTAGTTTTTATTTTGTTATTTTTTCGGGGGTCGTTTGACAATGTTACAAGCGTGCATAATGTAAGATACAATGGATTGGTTCATTTTTTCATGGCACACCTTTTCACCTCTTGAAATTATATTCAACCAAGCATATAGGGGGCTTAACGGAAGTGCTCCCCACACTACACCAAAATTTCAATTCCCTCCCCGTAGTTTATATTAGTTTAAAATATATTATCACTCATATTAAAAGAAAAGTTTTAAAAATTATATTCAACGAATTACATTATATACCCCCGTCAAACAATCATTAAAATTTGTATATCTACCTAACACATGTATATAATGTATACTTGTTGAGAAGAAAAATACATACGCATGCCTCTTGGCCTCAATTCTCAAAGAGGTCAAAACGAGGGTGGGAAGAAAAAAGGGTTCCAAAACCAAGTTTGGGTCAAAGACGCTTCACATATACAGAAGAAAAAAGAGAAACGACTAAAAATTATACAAATTTGTAGATAAAACTGTCAGAGATGAGAGAAGAAGAAGACCACCGGCCAATAGAAAATGTCAACCAAACCACATACGCCCTTAAAATCCGGCTTAACTTTTGACAAACAGACCCAGATACTGTGGATGGTGTTGAGTCTGTCACTCTCATCATCCATCTCCTTTTTTTTTTTCTTTTCTTTTTTCTGGTCTTTTTATTGATCGATTGGTTTGATTATTGATTGTTGTTGAGCATATGGTTTGGAGGACTGTGGGGGATGAGAACAAAATTGTAAAAAGTTCTGAGAGAAGGATTGAATGGAGTTAGTTTTGATGATGAGGATTGGAGAGCCCTTTAGAATATTATGCTTTTCTGTGGGAACAGTATAAAGTAGCTTAGAAAGAAGGAAGTGACACATCTTCCTTTCATGGCTGCATATTCCTTGGTACAAACCTAGACCAGATGCAGCTTTCCTTGCTTAGTTGTACATAGTTACTAAGGTTTCATGTTATACTGAAACTCTATCCATACCATATCCACAGTAAAACACAGACCTTATAGTAAAAGAAGGATTAAGCCTAATTAATTGCGATTTCGATGTTCGGATGATTTAAATAGAAATTGGTTTTTTTTTTTTAGCGGGCTTGACTTAATTAGAAACTTGTCCCAATAATTATTTGGGAATATGGAGAAGGGAAGAAAAGTGCGGCGAAAAGAGAGAGAGGAATGAAAATTTGTAGATTCATTTAACTTTGACTAACCAATTTTTTTTTTTTTTTTTTTTTTACCTACTAAGAAATTAACAATTACCGCTTTAAAGGGACAAATTGTCACAAATGTTTATGCAAAAGAAAACGATTGAAACAAGAGATGAGTTGAGCCAACAAGTTAAAGGTGAATTTTATATGTGAACAGTGCAAGAAAAGTATGTGGCTGGATGGGTCACAATCATGTTTTATACTATTTCGAAGCTGCTGGAACGGGAGGAGAGCATTTAATTGCAAATTCAAAACTGGTGTGAAATGAGTGAAAGAGAAACTAAACTGGAATTTTGCGCCCAAAATCCTGAAATAGACCTGCAATTGCTGCTGGTGGGTTCTGTGATGGAAGCAGTTGTTAAGTCCCAGAAGAAAAAAATTTGGTGGTGATGGTGGTGGGACACGTGTCAAAGATCTAGGGCATGGAGTCCATGGTTTTCTTTTCTTGTTCTGCTTTTCTCCCTCTGGTTTCCTTTAGGGGAGTAGGAGGTTTGATTCTTAGACTCCATAAATATACCCCTATATATAGGCCCCAGCTTTTGAAGAAAAAACCCTTTTCACACTACAAATATACTGCTACAGTCTGTAGGCCTTTTTATATATGATTAAATTCTGATGATGATACTCAGAACTATTTTTAAACCAAAGGAATAATTCAAGAACAAAATTATTAACCTCCTCACTTTAATAATCTTTGTGTTTGTTGGGGAAAAGGTCCAAATAGTAGTTGTTCAGCACAGTAAAAGATTGTTTTTTTACCCTGCATCTTTTTCAAGTGGAGTGACCCAGATGGTGATTGTGATTTCCACATTGAGTGTTTAGTTTGTCTAGGAAAAAGTGTGGAAGATGTTATCTGACAGTTTTCTATGATGCGCCTTTCGCTTGGTTAAGAAAAGTTGACACCATGTTTTGGGGATGGCAATTTGGGTTATTGGGAAGTTGATTTCTACACTCTTTATTTTTTTATAAAGATGTCTTGAATAGTCAATCATGTACATATAAATTATTTATAGCAATTAATATAAGAGTGGTGATTTTCCCACTACAATTTTATCCACTTACACTTCATTTTATAACTAAAAAATGAGTGTAAGTGAATAAAATTTGAATTAGGAAATCATTACCCTTAATATATTACGTATTTCATTTGCATCAACAATTATAGTCACTCGCTCGTATATAAATAACTGTTAAAAATGCTCCTCTATCTTTTAACCTAACTTTATAATAAATATGTGTGTACTATACAATAAATAAAATGAACACTAGTGTTGTACAAATTTTTATATAGGGATCAGGTTGTTGAATCCAAATGATGAATAAAATGGTTTTCTTTTCTTTTCTTTTTATTTATGTTGGAGAGGGCAATTTGGATTTGCGGGAAGTTCATTTCTACACTCGTTATCTTTTACAAAGATGTCTTGAACAGTCAGTAAAGCATATATTAATGATTTATAGCAATTAACATATTACGTGTCTCATTTGCATAAACAATTATAGTCACTCGCTTGTATATAAATAACTGTTGAAAACGCTCCTCTATCTTTTAACCTAACTTTATATAATAAATACGTTTGTACTATAAAATAAACAAAATGAAAACTAGGGTTCTACAAATTTTTTTATATAGGGATCAGGTTGTTGAATCAGAATAACGAATAAAATGGTTTTCTTTTCTTCTCTTTTTATTTGAATTGGAGAGGGCAATTTGGATTTGTGGGAAGTTCATTTCTACACTCTTTATCTTTTACAAAGATGTCTTGAACAGTCAGTCACGTACATATTAATGATTTATAGCAATTAACATATTACGTGTCTCATTTGCATCAACAATTATAGTCACTCGCTCGTATATAAATAACTGTTGAAAACACTCCTCTATCTTTTAACCTAACTTTATAATAAATACGTGTGTACTATACAATAAACAAAATAAACACTAGGGTTCTACACATTTTTATATAGGGATCAAGTTGTTGAATCAAAATAATGAATAAAATAGTTGTCTTTTCTTCTCTTTTTATTTATATTGGAGAGGGCAATTTGGATATGTGGCAAGTTCATTTCTACACTCTTTATCTTTTACAAAGATGTCTTGAACAGTCAGTCACACATATTAATGATTTATAGCAGTTAACATATTACGTGTCTCATTTGCATCAACAATTATAGTCACTTGCTTGTATATAAATAACTGTTGAAAACGCTCCTCTATCTTTTAACCTAACTTTATATAATAAATACGTTTGTACTATAAAATAAACAAAATGAAAACTAGGGTTCTACAATTTTTTATTATAGGGATCAGGTTGTTGAATCAGAATAACGAATAAAATGGTTTTCTTTTCTTCTCTTTTTATTTGCATTGGAGAGGGCAATTTGGATTTGTGGGAAGTTCATTTCTACACTCTTTATCTTTTACAAAGATGTCTTGAACAGTCAGTCACGTACATATTAATGATTTATAGCAATTAACTTATTACGTGTCTCATTTTCATCAACAATTATAGTCACTCGCTCGTATATAAATAACTGTTGAAAACGCTCATCTATCTTTTAACCTAACTTTATATAATAAATACGTTTGTACTATACAGTAAACAAAATGAACACTAGGGTTCTACAAATTTTTATATAGGGATCAGGTTGTTGAATCAGAATAATGAATAAAATAGTTTTCTTTTCTTCTCTTTTTATTTATATTGGAGAGGGCAATTTGGATTTGTGGCAAGTTCATTTATACACTCTTTATCTTTTACAAAGATGTCTTGAACAGTCAGTCATGCACATATTAATGATTTATAGCAATTAACATATTACGTGTCTCATTTGCATCAACAATTATAGTCACTCGCTCGTATATAGATAGCTGTTGAAAACACTCCTCTATCTTTTAACCTAACTTTATATAATAAATACATTTGTATTATAAAATAAACAAAATGAACACTAGGGTTCTACAAATTTTCATATAGGGATCAGGTTGTTGAATCAAAATAATGAATAAAATGGTTTTCTTTTCTTCTCTTTTTATTTATATTGGAGAGGGAAATTTGGATTTTTGGGAAGTTCATTTCTACAGTCTTTATCTTTTACAGAGGTGTCTTCAACTAATAATTTATAGCAATTAACATATTGCATGTCTCATTTTGCATCAATAGTTGTAGTCACTCGCTTGTATACAAATAACTGTTCCAAACACTTCTCTATCTTTTAACTACCTCGATAGTAAATATAAGATAAACAAAATGAACACTAGGGTTATACAAATTTTTATATAAGGCTTGGGGTTGTTGAATCAGATCAACAATGAATAAAATGGTTTTCTCTTCTTCTCTTTTTTCTTATATTGGAGAGGGCATAAGGGATGCCATGATTGGTTTTGTAGAATAGAGATATGTTCCTTTCTCACTACAAAAAGCTACTTGATCGATCGATGTGTGTTTCAATCTTGAGAGGTGATATATATAAAGTTAACGTACGTCCCTAGCATTGTAGGCCTCATCATATGAATTAAACTATAGCTATTAGGCACTTACACTTTATTCATTGCCATACGTGCTCTGTAGGCCTCCACCATCTCCATTTTTTTTTTCTCTTTAATTTTACTATGTGTAGCAGATTCCTGCATAAAACTCCATTAATTTAATAAAAACGTTATCGATATATCACTACTAGAAAACCTCATTATAAACCACTAATACACCCGTGACATATATTCCTATTAGCCCTTTTCCTGGTAGTGTTTATTTTGGCCTTAGTTCACACTGGCCATACTCGTATTGGCTCCCCTCCTAATTGAATCATCACCAGAAGGGGCTAGTCCCACCAAATATATATATACATATAAAACTCACGGGTGGAAATGGGGTATGTGATGTTTCATGTGACCCCAATTCCTCTTCCTTTTATTTATTTTTATGTTTTGTTGTATAGCTTTTTCATATTTCGGCTGGTTCCCTTTCTTTGCTTTGCATCCCATGGCCATGGCAATTTGATACTCATTGGTTTAAATTGCCCGAAAGAAAGAAGAAAGAAAGATAACACTCATATAAAAGATAAATTAATGTATCACCAAACAAGCGATAGTATTTTATTAGAACAACTAACGATACGATATATACACGTATATGTGACAATGTGACAACCGTCCTAATAAAAAACTTGAAACACAGACATGGTTTTCCGACCAAAATGACGATAAAGTTTGAAGAACAGAAAAGATGTCCCCTGCTATATATAAAAGAGACAAAGCCGGAATTGGATACTGAGTGAAGACGAATAATAAAAACCTTAAATTTAGCAAGGTGCATGCATTGCATAATAGGCATTGGCCCTAGCTAGCACGTGTTGATCATGCCATCAAATATTTGCTCTTATTTTTATATATCGGACAGAGATTGTGTCCATGGATTACTTTTATAAATATGTCGATCAAAGTGCATGTTGTGTGTATGTATGTTTCTCATGATATCATTGTATATATGATCCAAGTTTCCTTTTTCTTTCCCTGTTTATTTATTTATTTTTAATCTTCAAAAATCCCCTTCCAACTATGCTCCAATTCACAGGTTTGATGGCGTCATAAGACATCTATGCAACTCAAAAAGTTAACATGTGGTGAATAGATGGTCAATATTTTACGATGGAATTAAGGAATTGATAGCTCAAGTAGTGATTAAGAGTATCTATTCATATACATTCAGAATTCTTTGTTTGATTTTCTTCTCGAGCCCTTTGTATAAGAAAATTTTGATGGCGAAAATCCACCACCAAAACTATTATCCTATAACACCATGCCAAGGTAGAGAACCAACCTCTAATGGAAGTTAAGGATATATCATATATTTGTGGTGGTGTTTGCTAATATGGAAACAAAGAGAAAATGGCAAAAAACACAATAAGAAGCAAAAATAGATAAGATATACAACTAGATCAAGAGTTAGTTGATTAGCGAGCCAAATTTTTTAGTAGCAAAAATAAAGATATATTACACTGCATTAGACTAAAGCCTTCTCAATTAACAAAGGATCCACTAGTGTAGTGGTTTGGAGTATTTACTCCATCAGGCAAGGTCTTAGGTTCGAGTCCTAGCATCCGTGTATTGTGTAAGTTTAATATGTTATCGCCCCTTTTAATAGGAAATGTCCTCCAAAATAATAATAATAATAATAATAATAATAATAATAATAATAATAATAAACTTTCTCAATTAATTAAAAGTTATAGGGAGATTCATTATTATACCCAATATAGGGGTCCAAATTATTATAAATAAATAAAACCCTATATGAAATGGACTTTAAAAACACACCCAAAGCTCATTTACAACATAACAAAAAGGCTTTTGACTTCTTATAAATTACAAAACTTTCATCGATTTCTTAAAACAAACCCAATCCCGAAACCTCATAAAAAAAATCCAAAACACTCAATAGGGCATTAAAGTAATTTCATAATCAAAATTAAATTCAATAAGGCTAGCTGTTATTTTTTGAGTTTTTTTTTAGGTTTGTTTATAAAAATTAAATAGTGTAGGGTTTATCTATATAATTATAGCTAAGAAAGATTATACGAGTAAATATCTCAAAATTGTATTAATTAACAGTAATAGTGGTACCGGAATCAAGGAGTACATCTATTGCGTTTCCTTAATTATCACAAGCACATTGTCAACTTTCGAGCAACTTTAATCACCAATTTGCAATGATATTTGATGGCCATCTAACTGTGCTTTAATTTAAGTGGGATAAGAATTAAATACAAGGAATTAATTAAAGTTTTAGCCCTTTTGCTAGGTAATCCAAGCATTTATTTGGATGAAAACTATTAATTATCAGCCTTTTACATTAAAGTAAATTTAGGTTTTAGCAAAAAAAAATTTTCACTTTTGGAAAAAGCCAAAACTTTTTCAAAAAAGACAGAAAAACCTCTCAACTTTCAAATCAAAGACATGCAAATGTAAAGGATTCCTTAGGAAATCCAAAAATAAATAAGGGCAATTTTGTCCATTTTGGCTTCTTTTACAAAATTTCTCTCTTCTTTGTGTTTTTCCAAAGTCTCCCTTTAATTAATCTCTCTTTTATACAATGTAAATGATGATGTGATTAAAAACAAATTAGTGCATGATTATACAAGATTATTGGTCCAAATCCCATTTTGTGGTGAATCAAAGCCGACCTATTGGACTTGTGGGGACAGATCTCAGACAATTAAATTGTGCTAAAAGAGTTTATCTTGAAGTTAATAAGTGTAAAGAAAATAATATCATTTAGAAGAAGATTATATATATAGATAGAAGTCTACCAAGATACTGCAAAAGATAAAATAAGCAGTGAGCAGCCAAATGCTGTACCTTCTTCTCATCACTCATCAGACCGTAGGTTGGGGTTTGTGACTATTTATTAGTAGCCTATTGCTTGCTTCGACTAGCTACCAGTGGGGGAAAAAAAAAGAACGTATTCTTTTCTTTAATTGTCAATCCATGCAAAAAAAAAGAAAAAAAAAGAAAAAAAATTGTAATTACAACAAATAATTGAAGTAAAGGTAATCAATAGGATGTGTATTATTCTTATATTGGTTATTTATTTATGTTTTATACAACTGATATTAGGGATGTAGGAATCGAGCTTAGGACCTCGAATATAAGAGTAAATGTTACGTTTTTGAATTAGAAAAGTCTATGTTATTTTATTTTTGTTTGGCAATGGGGTTAGATATAGATCTCAAAGTCCACTATATCTGACGGGCACACACATAGTTAATAGGACCACACAAAAGAATTCTTTATATAATCACATTTAGTTATTTTAAGTAATTTTGAGGAGAAACACCTCCTATGTGCTTTTCCATAGAAGTGATTATTGGCCTACATATACACTCCCAAACGAGCCCTAACCCCTCCCCCCCCTAAAAAAAAAAAGAATCCTCCACTCGTAAAGGAAAAGTGCTGCCGATATATACATAGATAAAGTTGATTTGTAATTCTTTTGATCATGTGGTCCTCAATTATGCTTTTCTTCCTTGTGATTCTATAGAGAAATTCTGATTTGCGAAGTTTATTATGGCATCCAATTAGCAAGCACAAGATCAATTAAACTAATTAATTAGAGTATCCTGTTGTTCCAAAAGAATAAGAATAAGAATAGAAGAAAAAACTGAGTATTTAATTGCTACAAAACATTCCATCATCATTACAAATTAGAATTTGTTAAGAAGAAAAAAAAAGTTACAAATGGTGCCCTCCCAAAAAAGAAAAAGGGCAAGCATGCTTCGAGAAGGAGAAAACCATTTTCTAAACTCGTATACGCACGCACGAATTCACAGAGACGCACGCAAACAGAGAGAGAGGGAGAGGTAGAGTCAAAAGGTCAAACTTCAAAGCCTCTTTCTAACTATAATAATTACTTTAACGAGCTTAACTTAAGTGTGTGTGTTAATTACTTTAATTAAACTATAGTTAATTAGAGACTACAAAACAAGTCCCCATTGCGGCTCTGCTCTCCTCTCTCTCTCTCTCTCTCTCTATCTCACATGCTTAACTTTAATATTTTTTCTCCATTTTCAAACCCATCTATACATCTATAAAAGCAAACCCTCTCTCTATCTTTCCCGTACATCCATCCAACTCCCTCTGTCTTTTCCTTCTCTTCCCCTCGCTCTTTCTATCTCTCTCTAACTCCCTCATTTTCTCTCTCTAATAATCTCCAAGAGCAACCAAAACAAGCAAAGAAAGCCAGCAAACCCTTTTTGCTTCAATCAACAAGTGCGTCCACTTAGAGGAACTATATATACATAATATATATATAGAGAGAGAGAGGTATGGACGGTCTTCAAGGAGGAGGAAGAGGCTGCAACAACTCCTCATCAGCCTCGGCCACCATTGAAAATGAAATTCATAAGGAAGCTGAGGACCAGATGGACCTGAGAAGAGGGCCTTGGACTGTTGAAGAAGACCTTGCTCTCATGAATTACATTGCTAACCACGGCGAAGGTCGCTGGAATTCCCTCGCTCGCTGTGCAGGTAAATTTATTTTCCATGACTTTTTTCACAACGTGATGATCAATTTGGTCTTATTTTGGGGCACCTTCTTTCTGCCTTTTCTTTGCTTCATTGAGATGGGGGTTTTTTTTGGGCTTAAAATGAAAATTCCGTGTGAAGGAATGAAACATCCACCCTATAATTTCTGAGCTGTGGTTGGAAATCTCTATGCTTCTTCTTTTTTCTTTGTCTTCCTTATTGGGTCCTGTGACAAGGATTTGATAGAGTGGGAAAAGCTTCACTTTCTCGAAAAAGAAAATTAGTAAGTAAAAATAAAATAAATTTGTGAGCTGAGCATATGCTGGATGGATGATGATGTGAACTGTATCTTCCGTGATCATGATGATTGTTCTTTAGCCTTATCCCAGATACTAGAAAGAGAGAAAGAAAACCTTTCTTTTAGAGAACCCAATTGTCATAAAGTATATATGGGAATGACTGTATGAGCAAATAATAAAGTACTAGTGTTTGTTCTTAAACAACTTTATTATTATTATTATTATTATTAGTTACTTCAAATTATTTTGCTACACAAATATCTAACAAAATTATTGAACTTTTGCAACCAACCCAGGTCTGAAAAGAACTGGAAAGAGCTGCAGATTACGGTGGCTCAACTATCTCCGGCCCGACGTCCGACGGGGCGACATCACCCTTGAAGAGCAGCTTCTGATTCTTGAGCTTCACTCTCGCTGGGGTAATAGGTAATTATAATTATCCAAATTCAACATCTCAATCAGAATCATAATAAATTCTAATCTATATCTAAATATGGCTTTTCTGCCCTTTATTTGTTGTTTTCTTGAATTAACCCTAAGAAGTAAAAACTAAAAAGCAGCATGTTTGTTTTTGTGGCAATCACAGATGGTCAAAAATTGCACAACACTTGCCAGGAAGGACTGACAATGAGATCAAAAACTATTGGAGGACTCGTGTCCAAAAGCACGCCAAGCAACTCAAATGTGACGTCAACAGCAAGCAGTTCAAGGACACCATGAGGTACCTCTGGATGCCAAGGCTGGTCGAAAGAATTCAAGCTGCCGCAGCTGCCTCCACCGCGGCCACCAATTCCTCCATCACCACCGCCACGGCCGCAGGGGCCACCTCTCACCACTTCAACAACAACAACAACAACACCACCTTCCAATCTTCTTCAGGACAAATGTTGTTACAACCAAGTCACCACTTTGGGGCATCGTCACATTCACATGTCACACCAAGTTACACCCCGGACAACTCTAGCACGGCGGCCTCATCAGACTCTTTCGGGGCTCAAGTGTCCCCGGTTTCCGACCTGACAGATTATTACACTCCTACTACTACTGCTACTACTACTATCTCGGTTAACAATAACCCTACCCCGGATAATTATTTGGTCCAAGCAAATCACCAAGTCGGTAGCTATGACCAGTGTTTCAATCCAGGGTTGGGATCGGAACATTTCCAAGGCATGGAGCAACAATACAATTATCAGTGGGGCGTGGACGTTGGGGACATATCGGACAATCTGTGGAATGTTGAAGACATGTGGTTCTTACAAGAGCAGCTCAGCAACATTTGATGATCGGACGTGTCGAGTTAATTACAAAAGGGGTCGAAGTGATATACATTCATTGTAGAGATCAAAACCAACAAAGGGAGTAAAGAAATCCTATTTCGGGAATTAGAAACAAAACCCATGATCAAAATTAGAATTAATATAATATTCTAGATTATTTCATGCTTATAGGATTTGTGAACAAGGACTTAGATCTAATTGTGGATTAATTTATTTTCGGTTTCTGTTTTCTTTCCTTTATTTTTGAGTGAGGAAATTTGTAATTTCAGATTTAATTTAATTTAATTTTTCTTCTTCTTCTCCCGATCTCATATTTCTTTGAAATTGAAACGATTCTTTGTTTTTTTTCTTCCCTTCAACCAGTGATTGCATTATAGAAGCATGTTTGATGAGATATTTTTAAAATATAATATAAAAAAATATGTGCATAATTGGTTCCACCATCTTTACTTACACGTCCTTATTAAACTGTTAATTATATATATGTAATTAATTAAGTTAGTGCAATACTTTTGAAAGCCTTGTCCATGGGGCCTGAACCAGGTTCAAGTCCCCTCAAGTTTCTAGATTGCAAAAAGGTAATTCGCAATGATTTTCTATTTCTATACGTGTCCTTGTGGGATTTGTGGACTTGTAACTTAAGCTAGCCATTGAGGACAACTTTCCACAACTTTTTTTTTAAAAAATAATCCAGAGCTTTATCTTGTTCTAAAGCCATCAAGCCCACCCAACGCAAACGTACGTTTCCAAAGCTTCATTTCTTTTTTTGTTTACCGTCGTACGGACATGACAAGATGCTTAATTAGAACCCATTTAGCAAGACAAATCACAGATGGTGGGTGACGTGTACCCATATAATCCAAATCTTTGGATGGGTAATCTTGTATTTTAGCTTTTGTTAACTTTTTTAGGGTTCTAGAATTAGGATTTGTTTGATACGTTGGTTTTAAACTCGTTAGATACGAAAAACCCACAAGTATAGTGGTTTGAAGTAAATATTCTCTTTAGAAAAGGTCGTGAGTTCGAATTATAGCAGTATCTGTATAGTATATAAATTTAATATATTATCGTCACTCTCAAAAAGAAAAAAAATTGTTTAAAAAAAAAATTCTTTTGAGATAATTTAAAAAACGCATAAATAACACTAATTTTTAGTTCCTTTTGTTATCCATGAATAATAATTTGTATTGTTTAAAACGAAAAATAAATCGTGATTTGAGGGATAAAAATATGTAGGTCGGCACGTGCGAAGGTGAGAAAAAGGTCGAAATAAAACGTGATGGAATGGTAGACTATAGAGAGAGAGAGAGAATTAGAGGGGTATGGCGGCGGGGAATCTTTGTAGGCCGCGTGCCTATAAGAGAAGCCACCACAGTGGTCCCCGTGAGGGAAAGGTATTGAGGAGCTTCTACGTGTAACATATGTAAAAGGCAGGTAGGGTGCCCTTATTGCTTGGCTAATAGCTAGGCTTCCTGGACAGAAGCACTGACAGCCGCAAGCCTTGAACCTGCCCCTATAAAATTAAGTCCACCGTATGACATATACGTACACATTTCATATATGTCTTTATATCGTCTACCGTATGTATATGCTAAGGCCACATTTGTACACATTTCATGTATGTCTTTATATCATCTACCGTATGTATATGCTAAGGTCACATTTGACGAGTAGAATTGGATTGAACTATTTCAATTAAAATAAATAAATAATTTAACTATGATTTAATATACTGAGATCGAACTTATTACAAATCTCACCTAAACGGGTAAAACTAGTAACAAAAGGCTTAGACTCGACTCGAATCTAATCCAGACCCAACCATTAATAAATATACTAAATGCTGGGATTAAGATGGATTGAATGTACAACTGGACTCCACAATCAGAAATGGTGTTGAAGACTTATCTTTCCGCCACGTTGATTTCCAATTTTTCAACTTTTTAATTCAATGCACAGCTTCTATGAGTGGGTCCCGCCCTCTCCCTTCCCTTTCGAGAGTAGACCATCTCCTGCATAACGACTTCTGAGTCAAGAAGTGGGACCAATTGTGGCTTGCGTGGCATCTTGACTAAACCTTATCGCGGGGTTGGGTATCAGTTGGCCATCGAATGTATATAATCCACATCAACGAAATATGTACATGTGATTTCATTATACAAAACCTTAGAAACAGATATTCATTTTGATAAGAACAAAAAGATATCCCCATCTCGGCTCAATTTTTTACGGCAATCACATTTATAATCAACGAATTGTCGGCGCCCCACTAGTGTAGTGGCAAAAAGTTTTGTCTCTACCTAACTAGCGCTGAGTTTGAGACCTGAATTATAAAATGTGTGTGAGCTTGTATGCGTGTAGAGACCTAGCTCTCTTAAGGACAAAAGAATAGTAAATCAGGTTAGGAAAATACTCCCCTCTTTCCTAAAGGAGTTCTTACGTTCCTGCCAATGGTAATTTGATATAATGTGTGTATACGTTTTTCTTCTTGTGTTTTTATATGAATTATTTTTGCACATGTATCAAACCGTGATTTGTTGGAAAGAAGAGTATTTTTTTTCTCTAGAGAATGAGACAAGTAGTATCCATCTAATTATAGCCAAAGATCAAGCATATTAATCCCTAGGCCTAGCTTGTAGAATCTAGTTGTTAAGCTATCTGATGAAAAGTGGAGCTACGGTATGCTAATTAGGCCAATACTGTTGATGATGAGTTCTGAGTTACCATGGATGCATGACAGTTTTGGTACAGAGAATTTTTTATAGGGTGGACTGATCAAAGCAACAAATGCTTTGATTTCAGCAAGTCTTTGAGATTTTGTAGCTCAGTAGTCTTCTTCATATGACTGATCAATAAAATAATCAAGCAATCCCAAAAGCTGAGCTACATAAAAGTTAAATAACTTGAACCTATAATCTGTACAGTGCCATGCATGCACACACTAATTTTATTAGTCAGTTAATTAGTTAGCATAAAATCTTTTGCTATATATACATTAACCTTGAAATATAATTGTTTTTAAACGCTAATGTTCACGATCATGATAGGAAATTATACCCAAACTAGTTCTTACTAGTATAAAACGGTAACATTCTGCGTATACGTAAGAACGATTAACACTATCTAGTTTTGTAAGCTCTAATATAAAAGACGGGTTTGATACAATTAATCAGTTTGTACTTTGAGAGATTTAAAGTTATAGCTACTCTCTAGTTCCTCATGCAAACAAAATCACTGGTGAATGAAGACCATCCAATAAAGCAGCCATTGTACTTCCTCAATTAGAGAACATTTAGGGCCACACATGTTTGCTTATTATGAGTTATATACTTTATAATGATAATAGTAATAACCACAGATTCACAGACAAAATTTCATAATTTCCGGAGCCGTGTGCTTAGAGACGAGCCCACATGTATTTCTTTTCATGGTACTAAAACACTTGGACCACCACCTCAACCCCCAATTATTATACACACATCAATCAATCGACTCCAAAAAAATTGTACATGCCATAAAACACATGCTACCCTGGATCACTTTTCTCTCATTTCTTCGCTAACAATAATCCTGAGCTGATTGAGATGTGTCGTCCATTCCCATTCCCATTTCCCTTACCCTTTTAAAATGTCTCATCGTTGATGATCAATTGCGTGAAGCTTTGTGTTGAAAGCGAGGTTCCTATATAATCTATGTCTGCTGCTCCAACTTTAGGTTCGTCAAAGGCCCTCACAGCCACAAATTTTCTCAAGAGATTATGGGATAGCTCTAGCTGTCGATTGTGTCTTGTCTTTCCAGTTAATTTCATGTCTTGAAATGTATAGAAGATCTTTCCGACCCGTAATGTATAAACTGAGTGCTCCTGTTAGGGTTCCACTTTTAAGTTATTAACAACGTACTATTAGGGTTTAGTATACGTAGTTGGAATATTATGTCATTGATTCATTGTGCTTATCCAGTTTGGTTAGGGAGCGTGATTACATTGATGATATAATTAAGGAATCAAATTTGATTAGGAACTACGTACAAAACTGTGTGACGTTTGTTGTCCAGATACAAACTTCTTAATCCATTTTGTCCTTATCCTTTCAGTTTTCTAGCCTTCTAATTAAGATGAGCTTCAGTCCGGTGCAACTTTTTCAAAAATTACAACTTTATCGGTAAATTATAGAAATTTCACCCTATTTAGTAGAAATTAGTCCACCGCACCTTATTAAGCATTCACAAGTAATAGACCGAAAAAAAATTATTATAACCAATCCGCATGACGATTCTTGGTTCCGCCTTTCCTTCTGATTGATTTCTTCTTTTTTATTTTTATTTTTATGAAACTAAGTTTGAAACCGATAGGCAATCTCCAAATACAGTGAATGTGTTGAAATTATTATAACCGTAGAAATGGAATTAGTGAATTCAAATTGGAAGCATAGATATGATTGAAAGGTGTACTTAAACCTAAACCTAAACCATATTAGAATTAGATGCGTGGCTAGCTTGTGATTAAGGTGGAGCTATAGCATGATCTGTCTATATATATGGCCTATAAATTTAGTACGTACAAACTTTTGTTACGTCATGAACACCATTAATTAATCCTTGAACATGCTATGTATTTTGCTGAATTGGGTAAATGAATGCGAGCAATAGCTTTCCTAGCTACAAGCATTGGGTTGGGATTCTCAATACGGCATTTCCTCAATTGATCTTAGTTAACGTGCTATACATTTCAAGCATAAATTGATGATTCTGCTTACGTTAATATTTCTTCATGGTCTCAAAGGGACAGCAGAGTTGAATGAAAAGCATGGATGTCAATGGCCACCCACATACCCATATCCATGTATGGGCATAAAATATAAGGTTTTGAAATACTAATCAACAGTTTGCAATCGCACATGAGCACTAAATGAGAGATGATTCATTGATAGGGCACCCTCCAACTTCATATACTTGCCGATCGAAGTACCTTATTTTCCTTCTAATATCTCTCTTTTAGTTTTATTTTTCAATTTTAAGTATCCTTGTGTTTGTGCCAATATGGTGTATTGGCCGGGAAAAGCATAACATAAAAAATAAAATAAAAATTAGATAGAGAGAAGGATTCGAAGTTGTGACTTGTTTCAATATCGAAAACAGAGATACCAGTACATTACATTATGAGCTAGTCGGTAGAAGCATGAGTACTCTTAATCTGAATTAAGAGATACATGCATAGGTTAGATTAAACGACAAATGTAAGGATGGGTCAAAACCCGCGGTACGCTGTGTGGACTAAAACCAGCCACAGATGGCGCCATATATTTGCCTATCAAGTGGATCGTTGTGGACATGAGAATATGGTATTTGATTTAAATTTTAAACAGCCTACCAAGTAGTGCCTTGACTGGAATTTCAAGTTCAAAAAAGAATTTTTATTAGTCATTCATTCATATATAATTTTACACGTAAACACGGGTCAAGCAGCTGAGTTTGATTCATGATCATCCATCACCACCAATATATATAAATCATATATTTTATGTACGCAATTAGTGGAACCACTTCATCTATACGCCATCAATGACGGTGTTCAACATCAAGAACATTCCTCTTTTACTAAAAAAAAGTAATTAAAAATTGTACTTCGGGAGTGGATTTACTATTTAAATACAAGTTTATCTTAATCACCAACTCCAAGTTTGCTTAGCTTAACCTTATTAGGGGTTAAGGTTTAAACTCTCTCTCTCTCTCTCTCTCTCTCTCTCTCTCTCTCTCTCTCTCTCTCTCTCTCATGTGCCTCTGTAATGGAAGCAAAGCAAAGCATGCTCCATTCTTAAATTGGAAGATATGATTAGGTTATTTCAGGCAGGCCCAATTAGATGAATTCAATGACAACCCAACCCATCTTCAAAGGCATTAACCAAGTTTAACTAACCTGAATTTCCTTGGCCCAAAACTCAAGTTGGATTTTTAACGCTAACATGCAGCACTTTGTTATGGTGTTTATTTGACACTTTGTATTAAACTTTCATGGTACTGGAGTCCTTTCTCACATATAAATATTCAAGACGCCTTTAATAACTTGCGATGTGAACCGTGTGGTTGTGGGTTTGATTCCTACAAACAGCGCCAATATATTGATGTCCAAATTTGGTTTCAACTCATATATGAGTGGAATGATTTGTTTTATTTTATTTTAACTTTATATTTGTGTTGTTTAATTTTAAAAGGAATTAATGTTTTAAAAAATTTGTGGACCAAACTGTCCCTAAACTAATAACATAAATTAAAAAAATTTGACGAAAATTAAGAATTGTCTTTAGATTGCTTCAAATTGAAACCGCATAGGCAAAAATGACGAAATTGAAACCACATGGATCTTTGTGGTAAAAATGATAAACCACAAGGACCCAAAGTGACTTTTTGCCAAAATAGAATTTTGAGAAACTTATATGTGAAGAGCGCAATTAAGATTTCCAAGAAGAAAAAAAAAGAAAGTGCTAAGTGCATTCTAGCCATTGGGGGTTAGCCAATTAATGAGGGAGAATAAGGTAACAAACGAAGATGTTGATATGTCAAATGTTCGATTCCCTCTATTATAACCACACAAAAAAATCATTAGTACGAGATATGATTAGGTTTTGGATCATGTTAGAGAGACTATCTTTAGAGACCAATTTGTGTATCGTCTCTCCAATAGAGGTAGAAACCACTAATACAATGAGTCTCATATCTATTTGAGAGATGATACGAGGCAGCCCCAATTGGATTACTTCAAGAGATATTTAGTAATATACCCATTCTTAGCACTAAAACTATAAATAAATCCTACATCATTTCATTTTTATAAACATACCCAAAAAAAACCCAAAAAATGACAAATGATACTATTAAATTTAAATTTAATTATTAAATTACTTTGATACCCTATTGAGTGTTTTGGGCTTTTTTATGAAATTTTGGATTGGGTTTGTTTTAAGAAATCAATGGCAATTTTGTAATTTAAAAGAAGTTAAAAGCCTTTTTGTTATGTTATAAATGAGTTTTGGGTGTGTTTATAAATTCCATTTCATATAGGGTTTTTTTATAATTTGGGCTCCTATATTGGGTATATTAGTGAATCTCCCTTAATTCAATGACAACCCAACCCATCTTTAATGTCAAGCCCAATTTCCTTGGCCCAAATGAAGTTAGGTTTTAAACGCTAAACGTGCAGGGGTTGTTGAGGAAGATATCTGGTCAATTTCTGACCCAAAAAAGATATCTGGTCAATACCTCAAACCTCGCACGCGTTTCCGTATAGATTTTTCTCCGTCACTATTGGAGCATCTCCTTCTGGCCAATCGCAGATCCCCACGTCGTACAAAAAATAAAAAAACCCCAAACGCGCGCTTTATTGAATTCCGCACATTTTTTTTTAATTCTAAAGACCGAAACACTGTGGGTCCACAACCTACCCCTCTGATCCATTTCAGAAATGAACATCGGAAAGACACTTTTACCCTTGCGCATACATCCCCCTTTGGGCCCCTTTTCGCAATAAACCTATCACGTGCAGGGCTATTAATGTAGTTAACAGCCACACAACCTCCATTTTTATATTTCCATCCAACTGACTTTCACCTTTTCCGTGCTTATAAAACCTCCGCCTTCAACACGCTTTCCTCATCTGCAAATTGCTTCAGACGCACTCTCTCTCTCTCTCTCTCTTTCTCTCTCGCATTCATTCAAACTTTTGGCTCAGATCAACTGTAAGTAACGTTCTCTTCTGTTTCCATTTACGTTCAAATTTGAAATCTCTGTAGAATTTTGTTATAATAATTCTTCTGTATATATATAAACTCAATCTTTTCTCTGTTTTCTAATTTTTCCGAGATTAACAGAGCCTGAATATTAGAACAAAGTACAATTTTTTAAAGAAAAGGGAAAAAAAATTAGGGGATTAATTGATCAGTGTAATATACATAGAATGAGTAGTAGCAATTGTATTGGAATCTGTACCATGAGGCCATGCTGTAGAATTCTCATGGGCTATGGCTCCAGAAGTTCTTCAGTTTTCGGTTCACCGCAGCCGAAATTGAACGATATAGTGACTCATAGTTTGTCGAAATTACAATCGAGACGTCAAAAACGTAGCTGTAATTCTCAGATTGTAGGGTACATACGTATAAGTGATCCGAATCGGAGGGTTTTTAGTGTTTCCGATTTGAATTGGGGTCAGACTAGGGTTTGCAAGACGACTAGTCGTGTTGGTAATAGTAGTAGTAGTAGAAGGGGTATTTTAGTCATCCCAAATGTAGCGTCGGATATTAGGAACCATTCGACCTCGGTGGAAACTCAGGTTAATGGGAAGACCTCCTTCGAAAGTATTTATATTCAAGGTCGGTTGAATGTGAAACCTTTGGTGATAGAGAAGATTGAGACAGATCATGGTGATGTAGTCAGAGAAGAAGAGTCTAGGGTAGAGGTTAATGGCTCAAATGTAAATGTAAATATAGGTAATTCCAAGGGTTTGAATGACACCAAGGATGAGAGAGAGCTGTCTGATATTGAAAAGGAAGCCTGGAGCTTGCTTCGGGATTCAGTTGTTAGTTATTGTGGGAATCCAGTGGGAACTCTTGCTGCTACTGATCCGGCTGACAAGACACCGCTCAATTACGATCAGGTCTTCATTCGAGACTTTGTCCCATCGGCACTCGCCTTCTTGCTCAATGGAGAAGCTGATATTGTCAAGAATTTTCTGCTTCACACTTTGCAGTTACAGGTAATGTCATGAGTTTTAACAGTTTCACATAATGTTATGTTTTCATTAACTTCACTAGTTTCTGAATGTAATTGGTGGAATTTACATTTCTCATGTGGATCATATGGTTTACAGTTTAAAAATTCTATTTCTCAGTAATATAATACTTTTTATCCACAATTGGAGCATTAAAAAAACTTAGTACAATTAACACAGTTGATGATGTAGGATCTCTAATAAAACTACAAGAAATGGTGCTTTTTAAAATGTCTGAATTTAATGTTCAACAAAGCATTTAAAAGTACAAAGGTATTTTACAAAATGGGATCACCAAATGATTCTGGAGTCATTGAAGCCACTTATCTGATTATATAGGTATATCTGTTTTCCTTGAAAATCGCCGATGACAAAACTAAGTTATTTGTTGTTGGTGAACTATACGTTCGCACTAGGTCTTCTAGACAACTTTCAGTCATGTTAATATGATAATGCTATAAATTGTTTTTCTCCCAGAACAAATTCTTGAACCAATGTTAATTCAACTTCGTTGCTAGAGTTGTTGATTCTGAGATTTTTTTCATTGCCCCTTGCTTTCCTTGTATAGGAAATTTTACCAGTTTGTTACTTTAATCGATACCTCTATGGTGATGTAAGAACATAAATTGGCATGCTGTTGAAATATGTTTTGGTAAATTTGATTCCTCATTGAGCATTGGCACATTTGTTTTGACATCTCATCTAATTAACTTTGTTTTGGTCTTTTGTTAGAGCTGGGAGAAGACGGTTGACTGCCACAGCCCTGGGCAAGGGTTGATGCCGGCAAGCTTTAAAGTTAAGACTGTACCTCTTGATGGAATGAATGGAGCATTTGAGGAAGTTTTAGATCCTGATTTTGGTGAATCAGCCATTGGCCGTGTTGCACCTGTTGATTCAGGTAATCTAATTGTATTTTGCTGGTTGCTGTGTCATATGTAAAGTACTAGTTCAGTTTTATTAGAGTTTCCCTATAGCTGCTCAACTGCTGCATATCTTTTTCTGTTTTCTTTTCATTTTGGTTGGGCTAAGTGCTGCACACTTGATGTTCAATAAACAATCTTTCATGGTATAGTTTTAGGAGAGCATATGGACATTGCAATCTTAGAATTGGCATAAATAGTGTCTGATTTTTATTTTAACTACCTTGACAGGGTTGTGGTGGATCATCTTATTGAGAGCTTATGGAAAGATCACTGGTGATTATGCATTACAAGAAAGGGTAGATTTCCAGACAGGCATAAGGCTGGTCCTTAATCTGTGTTTAAAAAATGGATTTGACATGTTTCCTACCCTGTTAGTCACTGATGGTTCCTGTATGATTGATAGACGGATGGGTATTCATGGACACCCTCTTGAAATCCAAGTAAGTTGGAAAATTTAAAAATGTGTAGTGCCTTTGTACATGTCATATCCTAGGCTCTTAGCTGGATGCTTCCCTGTGCTTGCCTCCTTATTTGACCCATTATCTTGCTTGCTTCTTATTGCCTTTGGTTTTATTTACTTAACAAATCTGATTTTACAGGCGTTGTTCTATTCAGCTCTAAGATGCTCCCGTGAAATGCTCATTGTCAATGATAGCACAAAAGATTTGGTGGCTGCAATCAATAACAGACTTAGTGCACTCTCATTTCATATGAGAGAATATTATTGGGTGGATATGAAGAAGATCAACGAGATTTATCGTTACAAGACAGAGGAATATTCTACAGATGCTGTCAACAAGTTCAATATCTATCCAGATCAAATTCCATCCTGGTTAGTTGATTGGATTCCTGAGGAAGGTGGTTACCTCATTGGCAATCTACAACCTGCTCATATGGATTTTAGGTTCTTCACTCTTGGAAATCTTTGGTCTATTGTATCATCTCTGGGTACCCACAAACAGAATGAGGGTATTTTAAATTTGATTGAAGCCAAATGGGATGATTTCGTGGCTCAAATGCCCCTTAAAATTTGTTACCCTGCTCTGGAGTATGAAGAATGGCGAATAATTACTGGTGGTGACCCAAAGAATACGTGAGGCTCTCTAAATTTTATTTTCTTTATTACTACTACATTGTTCTGCAAATTTCCTGACTAGACGCGTAGCTTTTTCTCCCGGTTGAAATTTTTACTTATGCACTGATTGTCTTCACTTGTAGGCCATGGTCATATCATAATGGTGGGTCTTGGCCAACACTCCTATGGCAGGTATTGATTCATGCAATGAGTTTCTTTGGATTGTCCCCCTTTCTATTGGGTTCTTTTTGTGGAAGGGATCCAGACAATTGGGAGAGTTATTATTACCATATTCCGCAACCAGATTATCTGATTTCTGTAACTGTCCTCTGTTATTATTTCAGTTCACCTTGGCTTGCATCAAGATGGGGAGGACCGAGTTAGCACAAAAGGCAGTTGATTTGGCAGAGAAGAGGCTTTCTGCGGATCATTGGCCTGAATATTACGACACTAAAAGTGGGAGATTTATAGGCAAGCAATCCCGGCTTTTCCAGACTTGGACGATTGCTGGTTACCTAACCTCAAAGATGCTGTTGGAGAACCCTGAGAAGGCATCATTGTTGTTGTGGGAGGAGGATTATGAACTTCTGGAGACTTGTGTGTGTGCACTCACCAAAACCGGTCGAAAGAAGTGTTCGCGCTTGGCTGCAAAATCTCAGATTGCGGTTTAGCGAGACGGATCTCTTTATGCTCATAGGGATTCTTGGCACGGTGGTGAGGGTAACTAATAAAACCATACCAGATGATTTGGTGATGACTTGCTCTAAAACAAGAAAAGGCATTAGAATTTCTCTAACAGCCAGCTTGTGTAAAATACATATTCTGTAGAACATTAATTGAAATACAGATTGATTGATTTGTGGTTGAAAGGCTGAGTTTTAGGAGAGCCTTTTAGCCCGTATAGCCTATCTTTTTATGGCTCAACAATTCCATGTATCATGTACCCTGTTTACACGATTAACAAATTGCTTTTCTTATTTCATTTTGTGGATCGAAATTAGGTTTGTCCGAGTAGATTATTTAATCATTCAGCTTCTCTGTCTGCAACTTAGTTCAAGATTATTCAACTTTAAACTTGAATTTTGTCTTGAATCGTATGATCGTATCCAAGCAAAATACAGAAAAATAAAAATAAAAATTGATTTGAGGAAAATTAGTCGTTTTGCAGGTATTGTTAGAGATTGCTCAAGTCACATTACACAGAGACACCCACCCACCTTCTCGCTCCTTAAGCTAAGTTGCAGGACGCAGTTGGGGCCCACATTCTGTGTGTTATGTGGGGACAAGATGCGGACTACCTGCATCTGGACAGAATGACCCTGTGAAGCTTCACTGTTCCCCGGAAAGGCTATAATGAGGGCTTAAAGTGAGGAGGTTATTTGAGGAGGTCAAATCTCACCATCAACAAATGTAAAGAAATCATGGGACTTAAATATTTTAAATGTTTTGACGGTCGGATCGGTCTCCTCAAATAACCTCCTCACTTTAACTCCTCATTATAGAAGCTCCCCACTGTTCCCTGGGATTGGCTTTGGGCCTTTCCTGCGCAGCTTAGGTGGAAGGCGAATACCACATTAGTCTTACATCTAAACCAATAAGTGCTACATTTATATATCAAAACTTGAAAACATGATTATGATGTTTTTCGGTTCAATTCTTACCCCCTACATTATTATACTGTCATGAGCGGAAAAACTTACCTATTTTTGGGTCCATTCCATACCCCCATTTTCTTAAAACACACATCACATGACCACTTGTATGTACCCAAAATAGGTATGTCTTTCTCGTTTAGAACACATCACGTGACCGCTTGTATATATGTATGCATCCAGAATTAGCAAGTCTCTTGCGTGTAAGGGAAGAGTGATGTTAAGTTAATGGCTAAAAGGGGCACTCTCTCTCATCCAGTCACAGAAAAGCAGGAACTATTTTGAAATGCCTATAATGCACTTGTATGTTATGGCGCAGTCTGCCTCTGGTCCATGAATGAATAAATGAAGGAATGAAGGTAGGAGGAGGAGGACGGCAAAAACAAAGGGTCCATAGTCTCATAGTTGGTCACCTACCAAAGATTATTCTATCCATGCCATGAGCTGGACTCTCGCACGGGGGGGTCCATTGATTGTACAGTAAGCCCCCGTGCATACACCAACAATTCTTCCTCTTGAGAACTGCACCAAGAAAGATGCTTGACTTTTTTTAAAACAAAACAAAATTTAAATAAATAAATATATACACAACACACACCTCAGAAACCTAAGATGTCCACAAAATCATTGTTTTAGTGGGGTTCCAGGTTTAAATAGTACTAGGGCACTTTTCCTTTCTTCTAAATAAGGATAATAGATTTAGATAAAAACTTTTCTTCTTTTCATTGATGATTAAGTACGACATTTTCCCATTTCTAAGTACAAAGTCTATGACTTGAACTGTTGAGTATGAAATACTTTAGGAAAAACTGCAACCCGAAAAACCCAAAAAAGAAAAAAAAATCCAACTTGACTAGAAGCTGCTTTCATATTTTCACTGCCTTTATTTTATTTTCTTTTACTCTCCATTGCTGCCCGCCTTAATTTACGAAGCAAGTTCATCGTTTGTCGAAGCTCTGAAGAGGTTTAGCCGGGTGTCGCCGAGGCGGAGAGAGTAAAGAGTGTTCTTGTACTCACCCCAAGTGAAGGGTTTGTAGAGACGAGGCTTCTCTGGTGTGACCATTTCTGGAAGAGCATTGATGCATGCATTTAGGGGTGGAGTTGCAAAATATGCCATGGACATTCTTGACTTGGAGTTGGAGGAGTTGTTTAAAGCTCTGTGCCTCACGCTCACAAATCTTCCATTTGTCATGGCCTTCACATTAAACGCATTAATTATTAGATAAAACACAACTAATTAATCAAACTAGAAGCACATTGTAGTGTTGAAGAATATAAGTTCCAAATCGGAAACTTGACTAAATAAAATACAATATATAACAAATGGTTTCAATATTAATATCTTGGGACATTTTGGAAAAAGCAAAAGGAGAGAGAAAAATTTTAAAAGAAGCAAAAATGGACAAAAATGCCCTTATTTATTTTTAGATTTCCTAAGGAATCCAATACATTTGTATGTCTTTGATTTGAAAGTTGAGCGGTTTTTTTGTCTTTTTTGAAAAAACTTTGGCTTTTTCCAAAAGTGAAAATTTTTTTATGTCTAAAACCTAAAAAACCTTAATATCTTTGAGGCATTTTGTGATAAAACCTCACACCTACTGGGCTTTGTAGGTGGTTAAGTTCGGGACAATATCGGTGTTGCTAGGAGTGGGCCGCTGACTCATCTCTCTGAATTTGACATGATTACAGAGCGGGTTGAATGACTCTGATGTGGACTTAGCTACATATGTGGTCATAAAAAATTTAGAAAAATAATAAAAAAATTTGAATTATGTATGAGTAGTTGTTTTCGTTTCTTTTTTCTCCGACCAAAAGGAAGCATCTTTTATCCCAAGACATGACTACCTTAAATGAGCACCTTTCTTAGGTTGCATCTGGGTGTCCCATGAAGAAGTTGTGGCAACCATATCTTTTCTTTTCTTTTAAAGTTCTTTTAGCTACTTTGGAAGACGTTATGACAACCTTTTTTTTTCCTTTCTATTTGTCTACCAGAGGAATGCCTATTCATCGAGTTTACAATGAGTCAATTTTTATTGTTACAAACGATAAAGGATTTTACGTTATTTTATGTTGAGAAAAGAGTTTATCATAACGGGTTTTATATTTTTATTATATCTATATTGCATCTTTCATAGTATAATCACGTGATGAGAGATGTATGAAATCCGAATCGCATAGACAAATTCCAAGCACATATATTCAAAGGAAGAAGTATCCGGAACAAGGACCCAACCAAAGGGAACATACCATGATAAATGGCACTGCTGACTGACTGAATAGGTGGTTATGATATTCCTCAGAGAAGTTTAGGAAGAAAGGTTTGGAGAGAGAGAAGAGAGAGAATCTAGGCTGCCCAACCCAACAGCCCATAAATGGCATACTGACCAACCAACAAAACCACTTTTCAGTACTATCTGGCTGGCTAGTCATTCAATTATCCAATGTCTAGTCATCAATCCCCCGGTCCCCCACCACAAACTCTGATTGGTTATGGACTGATATGGTGGGCCCCCACTTCACCATCAATACAAAAGCTTACATGCAGTCAAAATGGCAGTGATTTACCCAAATCAATTCTCAGTCAGTTTTCAATCAATTCAATATTCAGTTTCCAGTCATCCTTTTTAAGATTGTTATGATTACCATGAATGAATAGAGAGAGAGAGAGAGAGAGAGAGACCAACCTGCAACAGGTCACCCACATTAACCCAAAATGCAGTGGGGTCAGCAGGAGCAGGGACCCACAGCCCATCTCGTGGAGAGATTTGGAGGCCACCCACGTCGTTGGATCTGAGGAGGGTCAAGATCTGAGGGTCATTATGCGCCCCAAACCCAACCTTGCTGCTGCAGCTACTGTTGATGTTGTTGGTGCAGTCCTTGTTTACATGATGTGGGTAGTGATTGAGCCTGAAAAAGGAGTCATTTTCGACGTCTCTGATCATCCTACTGAACACTGATGTGTCTGGGACCCACAATCCCTCACCAATCAAATCCAGAATCTCACATGCCAAGTCCTTCATTGCTTCAATGTACCCACTCACCGCAGAGCTGTAAAATGTACCACAAAAATACCCACTCAATTCATCAGCAGCAAGCAGACTTACAACTCTGGACTCTGACCCTTTCTCTTTTTCTTCTGTTTTCTTTTAAAATAATAATAATAATAATAAAGTCTTTGCAACTGGGGCATCTTCCATCTAATTCTGGAAGCTGTTTCCTTTTTTGGCCCATTTAAAATTCATATTTCTCTTTCAAAAACCCAACAATAAAATTATAATAATGATAATAATTTAGTTTTTTTTTATTTGGTATGATTAGACGTTTCTTGAAGTGCCAGTGCCACTGCCTCTGCCTCTGCCTCTGCCTCCGACTTGTCATTCTGATTTCCCAATTTTCAATATTGGGACAGTGGAACAGTATTGTACTGGATTTCACTCTCTTCCCATTCGTAATTCAATAATGGAGAAACACATGCAGCTCTCCTCTCATCTCCTCCACTCGCCGTATACATTGCGTGTCGAAAATATGTGCTTGTGTTAAAAGATCCTAAATTTATTTGTTTTTTTCTTCGAATTCTACAATTTAATTGACAGCTTATCCCACCATCCAGGAGAGAATCATCTCCCTAAATTAGTTCCCATGTGACTTTTGAAAGTTGGTATGGTTTTAACAATTCCCGTGAAAAATGGTTATTACATTTCTTTATGTTTATTTTCGGAGCCCACCAATATAATGAATCTCACTTTCGATACACAAGGTGATATGACTAGTATTTTTATTATTTTTCATTTTAATTTCTACGAGCATAAGCAAAGAAATTGAAATGAATTCAAAAGAAGTAGAAAAACACCAAGATGGAAAAAAAGAGTGAATGCCTAGTAAATAATGAACAGTTTGTCCCGAACCCTACACCAAAATTTGTTACCCCTTCCCCCGACCGTCTTTCATTTAATATATTCTAGCCAAAAAGTACCTTCATCATAAAGAATGAAAAACACCAAGGAAAAAAAAAAAAAAAAAAAAAAAAAAAAAAAAAAAAAAAGCATAAACTAAAACATACAAAAAGAACCAACAAAAAAAAAAGTAAAGAAATAAATAATTGATGTACCTGAATTTGGTAGGCTCATTTGAGATTGTTTTAGATCTTTGAGCAATGGAGATTGGGTTTGTGTTGAACAAAAGGTATTCAACCTCTCCCATATCACCATTGAAGCCTATGGTCTTGCAGCCATAACCGAGGGGAATGGCTGGCCCGGCTATTTGCTTCTCGGCCATTGTTTTGGCAAAGAAGTTGAGGCTTTGCTCCTCTAGTTTGGCTACAATGTCTTGAGGGACGCCGTGGTTGATGACCTTGAAGAAACCGTAGTCCTCACAAGCTTTGACAATGAGATTCCTCACTTGGGACCTCTCGGCCGAAAGGTCGATGATGGGGAGCTCAATGGCCTCGATCTTTTCATTGTGAATTGGGTTTGGAGAGGCTGCCACCATGGTTGTAAATTTGCTTAATTTGGAGCTGCAAATATCTAATAATCTAAGAGATATGGGTTGTAGAAACTAAGAAGAGAAAGATGAGGCTTCTAATCTAGTATAGCTGTCTTACACTTTGTGTAGCGTTTGGTTTGTGTGTGCAAAAAGAGAGAGAGAGAGAGAGAGAGAGAGAGAGAGAGATAACTGAGAGGAGGTTTTTGTTGTAGGGGGAGAGTAGTTTGGAGAGGCAGTGATATTTGATGGGGTATTTATGGGCAGAGAGAGAGAGAGAGAGAGAGAGAGAGAATCTATGTAAGCGGTTGGTATTAAAGAAAAGGGTTACTTGGGGATACAGGAATCGTCGACTTGTTTTTGGGTGAAGTACAACTAGCAAATTTCTGTCACACGAGAAGGTTGACTTAATTGTGCACTCTTTCCTTGACTTGGTTTTCTGCTGTTTTCCTATTGAATCATCTCACTAGCTTTTTTGGGTGATGCTAGTATATGTTAGAAAGACGTGTGTATGAGTATTTGATCCCAAAAGCAAGCTACAAAGAAAAATCCCTACAAACTCCTCCCATCCATGTAATAAGCAACCCAAATTTGTTGATGCTCAAATTCATGATGTATGAGTGGAATGTGATGAGATTGAAAGAAAGTGAAATTGGATTACAACTTTGGTATCTTGGAAATTCTTGAAAAATTCCTCAATGCATATCCTTTATCTTTCATCCCATTCGAACAAATCCAACTCTCATTGAAGTAAAGTAATTTTGGTGGTGGGTGGTTTCAGATTGCTTACTATAGTCTAGTGTGCATGTGGTTAAATCTCTTATTATTCTGACCACACTTTGGCATGCCTTTATAATTGCTGACCATTTACCAATGTGTGTCGACTTGATATCAAGCTAAACTTTTAACCTTTTTTGGCTCAAAAAGTAAAAAGAAAGAAGAACAAAACTTGTAACCTTTTGTTGGGCAATAACTCTTATCCCAAGGTACCGACTTCAGCTCCCATTTTTTTCCATCCATCCATGCATCCATCCTATGTCTAATCGTGATAAAGACAATACTAGACATTAGTGTTGGTCCATTTTAATTTGTTGTTAACACCATCTTTAATTGACCACGACATGTAATTCTTTCTGGCTTTTCGTTCTAGGTTCAAGGCATCCTCATGATTCATCAAGTCGTGGCCATGCCCAAATCGATGGAATATTAATGTTCATGCTTAGAATTTAGGGAAAGTGAGGACGACCAATTGAGTGGTTGATTAGGAATTTTAAATGGTTCAGAATTTGACATTTTTAGATTACATTTTCAACTAATCGGTTTTACATACTATTTTACATTCGAATCTAAATTAGAATGATGTTCTTTATCATTAGTTTCTATAATAAGATTGCAACATTTGATAGTGCAAAACGCTCGGGTTAATTACAGTGGCTGCCTTCTTACATACATGATAGACAAGTTTTAATTTGATTAAGGGAATGAATCTTTTGATTTTGTTAAAAGTTGATTCTAGCTTTTTTACCCTCCGTTTGGACAAGGGAAATAACTCGGAATTTAGATAAAAGTCAGGAATTGAAGAAGAGAAATTGACAATTCCCTTGTTTGGCAACTTAAACGCGGAACTTATTAAATGACGCGTGGAAAAAATCATGGAAATTGAGGCATCAAATTCCCGAGTTTAATTTCCACCAAAATAGGCGTCATTTCACAATTACCGTAGTGTGGGAATTCATATTTTCCAGTGTGCCAAAACTTACATAAAAAATAACCCACCAAACTTTTCATTAAAAAAAACAACGCCAAAAGCCTATGAAACTGAGTATAGCCAGAGAAGTAAGAAGAAGGAGTTCTTCTTGGGTTACATGGCTCTTTGGATCAAGTTTGAAGGTTAGTCTTCAAGCCTTTCTCTCCTTCAATTTATATATATTTTATTTTAGGGTTACCATGGTTTCTGAATGACTATCAAAATTGGGTGTTTCTGACTAAATTTATGAATGTGTTGAATGGGTTTTGTGATCTTTGCGGTATTGTGGCTGGATTTTTGGGAAGTTTTAACAAAATACTCTATGCCCATGGATATTGGTGTGTGATTGGTGTTTATGGTACAGCTTTGTAGTTGTTTGCTAGCTTTATCACTTTGTGTTGTCGCCTTGCTCTGTAGTTGTTTGTTAGCTTTATCGCTTTGTGTGAGCCATTAGATGTTGATTGTAAGCTACACCAACTTGCCCGTAAGCTGCAGCTTGGCCAAGGTGCTCCTTCATTCTTTGGGACTTGAATTAAGTCTTATGATAGTGATTAATTGATTTCATCATTTATTCCTATACTTTTGTTTGCAACTTTTTAATCAAAGCCCTTTTAGTTTCTCTGGTCATTGGTCTTTTGCCAAGTGAAAAAGAAGTATCAGGGTCTTGATTGCTGATTGCTTCTAGTTCTAATTCCATAGGCACTCCCAATTGAGAAAAAAAAATATATGTTACTGATGTTCATTGCACGTGGGGAGTGATTTGGTTTGCTAATATGCTTTGTTTGTTTAAGTTGAGTTATTTAGTTCATCAAACGATATGTTATTTCATACTTCGAGGAATACCTTCTATGTCTGTTATCAGTTTTTTTGTTCTTTCGAAATATTTAATTTCTTTCATTTATAATTTACATGAGCTATCCAAACATTGAAATTTTCAATTTCTGTCATTTACAAAATTCAACATACATAAATCCAAACACTGAAATCTTCAATTGCTAGAAATTGAAATGACGGAAATCTAAATTCCGTCATTTTAAAATTCTATGTAATTTGCAATTCCTTCATCCAAACGGAGCATTAGGGTGAGTAAGGCCCCGTTTGGGATTGCTTTTTTTTTGTAAAAAATATGTTTAACTTTAAAGTTAAGTACTTTAAGGTGTTTGGTAAAAATAAAATATTCTGATTATTTTAAAAGCAGTGATCTTTTGACAGCAACTTTTAAAAGTAGGCTCTTGATTGCTTTTCAAAGCAACTTTCAAAAGAAGCAGAGATGAGTCTTTAATGAATTTTTTAAATTCCTTAAATATCATTATTCATTTTAAAAAATGACACCACCTCCACTTGCACATCCAACTCCACCACCATATTCACCACCTCCACAACCACCGTCACTACCATCACCACATCCTCCTCCTCATCATCCTTATCCACCACCTCCACAACCAACACCAACACCACGACGCTGCCACTGCCACCACCACCTCCACAATCGGCATCCCCACCACCACCAACTTCACCTCCATATTTTTCACCAGCACCTCCACTCCACCGCCACCATTACCACCACATGATTAGCACATAACACTTTCAACATCATGTATATTTTAGTCATTATTCACAGTTACAATAGTTTTATATTCAAATTTACCAAACGATTTTGACATTGCTTTTTGTAATAACAGCACTTTAAAAATATTGTTTACCAAACATGGAGCTACTTTACTTTATAGCTAATTATTTTCAACGCACAGCAAAAACAACTTTTTTTAAAAGTGGCAGTAATCCCAAACTAGGCCTAAGATTAACATGATGGGAAGTCGTTTTCTCCCCTGTAGCTAGACAGGTTAATTAACATGAAGCATCACAAAATCTTTATATAACTTGATATGTGGCCACCACAATATGCACATTACAAGGTTAAAAGGTTTCTTATTTAGAAAAATAAAAATAAAATCACTATACACAATCAAAAAAGTATTCTACGTTCAAAACGTTTCTGAGTGTAATATATTTGTATTATAATTGATTGATGAGTTGCATCACAAAATTTAGATTCAATCAAGTGTTATAAATGTGGTCATAATCAATCAACAATTATCAATCGTCTATGAATAGTTAGATGATTCGACGGGAACTTTAATTTCTTAACAAATATGGATATGCTTTTGAAATAACAATGGTAGTTGTTGTTGACCTCTATGCAACAGAAGTAGTGTTAATTTGCATTCCCATGCAATCGTCAGAGCCACACATGCTCTTACTTCAATAGATCGAAGGCAAAGACCAATTTGATGTCTCAATCTGACTCTTCTTCAAGTTATTATTTCTTTTCGTGTTTGATAGAGACGGTCGTTGAATATGATATGTGGATATTGTCGATTTCACGCCTTGTTATTATATTTATATATTTTAAATGTCTTTTTTTTTTAAATTTATAATTAATATAAAATAATGTAATCTGTGTACGCATGAAGTTGTGCCTCAAAAACCATCTCCATCTTTGATGTGCAGTCGTTCTCGACAAGATATTGATGTTTTGCAACTGGCAATAATTTCATTATTCGGTATGGAAGAGATACATTAACTGAATCATACATGGTATCATATTCATCATTATTGACTTTAATTGTATATGTATGTGTATATATATTATTGATTGATTTAAAAAAGTCGCGTGTGAAAAGATGTTTTTTTTATTTAATTATGAAACATATAATTATTCCACAGAAGATACCTCAACATTTTAAGTCATGGTAATATATATATATATTTATATATATATTAAAAAAACCTAAGGCTGGAGTACTTTTATTGACGAGAATCATGTGTGTCGATCATAATTTAAAATGAATAAATTGGTATAGATAAACGAAGGACTCAAGAGATGACACTGATTATGCGTATTGATGTGTGAACCACAACTACTACCTATATATTGATAGTTAACAATCATTTTCCACGGTCCAACAAGTGCTATAATGTCATTTCCCTATCAAACCAACAGGCTTTATTTGCATACCATGTGTATAAATAGTGCATTGATTTGCTTTCGAGTTGAAAATTAGCCAGAATGTGACCAGGTGATGGCAATATGAGCATTTTTGACATGAACAAAAGCACGCAGGAATGCTACTGGCTGCCCATTTGTGACCGACTCAAACTTGTGACATCAATTATGTGTGCCCAATAACCAAAGATTCAACGCAGACAGCTAGTAAAAAAAATGTATAATTGTAGACAAAAAGCAAAACAAGAAGGTTCCATATATGGGTAGTGAAGAGCCAATATGCTTTCCGTGACCGAGTTTCGGTTTTGACAGTGACGGAAAGGCGTGGCAGATTAGCCTTTGCATTATATATTGTGATATGGTTTTCATCTATGGAGCTTAAAGAAGACTTTTTTACTGTACGGCAAGCAAGCAAAAGAAGGAAATATCTGTATATATATGTTTTCTGCATGCATTTTTTTAATTATAAAGATTGGTAGTTGAGTTGTAGTCCACTTACTTCATTGCACGCACTAATTTCCGTAGTTTAGTTTCCAATTCTAAACCTATTGCAGTGTACCGTAAGGAGATATTAATCCTGCTAATCACAGTTTGACACATATACCAAAAAAAATAAAATAAAAATCATTAAAAATGCAAAAAAAAAAAAGAAGATAAATTTTTACTCACATGTCACACTGCATGTTATTAGAATGAATATAGGAGCTCCTACTTACATACGCAATATCAAAGATTTATTGAATGAATATTATTATTATTATTATTTTGACAATAACATTTATTTTGAGAAATTTATGAACTGGTTCAGCACACACATACACACCAGTGACCAGTCCCTTGTGCAATTTAATGAGATCAGCCTAGCTTGCTAGCTATTTTGTAGATGGAAGTTGTTGATTATAGCTAGCTAGCTAGGATGAGTATTAATTCAACTCTTACCAAAATGAAATTCCTTGAAAAGGATAGAAACTGATTGAATATATAAATGATTCCATCCCTACATTATCAGCACATATAAGAAACTGACTTGCTACCTCCTCCTACTTGTTTTGGTAAATTTCTTAATTTTTAATCGGAGTTGTCTCTGTACGAGTTAAAGGATTTTCTAAAACCAAGGTGGTTGGTGTGAGTGGTTCGGCACTCTCATTCCTTAAGAGAAGGTTAGGGGTTCGATCCCTGCTCTCGTATGGAGTCACCATTTTGGCTAGCACTTTACCCCTTACGGGCCGACCCAGTGTGAGCGGGGATTAGTCTGGGTTGTGGTTAAGGCTTAAAGGTGCCACCCATAGTTGGGCCCATCTAGGACCACCTCATAGTTCATACCAAAAAAAAAAGAAAGGATTTTCTAGTATTTTTGAGTTTGACTTGAGTTTAACCCTAAAAGAAGTAGAAGAACATGTTTACTTTGGAAGACAAAGTATGAGATGAAATTTTCTCGCATTTACTAATGCATAATGAATTTTTTTCTTAGAAAAATATATGTGGATTTCACCTTAAAATATATACAAATTTATAAATAAACCCAATCCTAGACATGTATTTATAATAAAAACCCAAGCACTATTTAAACATAGAAACATACCCAAAATCAACAATTGTATATTTTTTGGGTGTGTTTATAAATAGGTTTTGAGTGTGTGTAATGATGGGTTTTGGGTGTGTTTATAAAGCGTTTTGGGTGTTGAGTTTTTTTATAATTTCAACCCCCATTTTGGGTGTTTTAGTGAAACTCTCAAAAATATATAATCAAATACCTTCAAAATCAAGAATTTAATCTATTAGGTGGAGTAGTTGATCCAATTTCAATTCCTTACTTCCGTCATTCCAACTGAGTAAACATGCCATGAAAACAATGCCAAAAACAAGTAGATAATCCATTATCCTAGCTACTCTTGTGACCTTAAAACTAGTTGAAACTTGGGATGGTTTTCCCAATTTATCCCATTGTAATTAAACATTGGTAATTAACACATTTGATGAACTGAACAAAAATAACAAGTTCTTTGAGTTTGTCAAACGGCCAATAATGAATAGAAAAATACTGGGAAAATTATTCACACATGATTAAGATGCATCGATCCATGTGGGTGTCTTTATCATATATATGGATTTTTTTTTTTCAACTTCAAACACAAAGCTTAAGATAAACATGAATTTTCCATACTATATCCAATTGATGATGATATATGCCAAATTTGTTGAAAACCATTTAGCTGGTCCTTTTCTGGGAGTAAATCATGTCCTACAACAATCATCATACTACGATAAGGTTTTAGGTTTTTTTTTTTTTTTTTTTTTTTTTTCTTTTTTTTAGAGAGATCCCTTTTCTATTAATTATGCTTTATAATCATAATCATAATCACAAATTGAATCAAGATGGTCAAGACATATGATGATATATTTTGGCGCCTATTAATGCCCTGAAAATTAGTTATTGATGAAGTCATTGACATCAAAAGTCAAAAATACTGTGCTTGATTTAAGCCGTTAAATGGAGACCAGGGGCGGAGCTACTAAGGGACCAGTGTGGTCCCCGGCCCCCTCTCATTTTTATAATAAAAAAATATTATATATTAATATCTTTTATGATACTTCTAATATTTCTAGGGTTTTCTCTTTAAGTTTACGTCCTTTTTCATGTTTTAGATCAATTTTCTAAAAATTTAGTATACATATTATTATTTTTTACACAAGTCCTTCAAATCTAAGAGTCATTTTCACCCATTTCTTTAGATTTGTGGTTATTTATTCTCTTATTCTCCATATAATATATTATCAAGTTTCAATTTTTTTTGGGGCCAAATTATCAAGTTTCAATTGGGTTGACTTACTTAATTAAGATTATTAATCTTTCTCTTAATTTTTTTTATTGTTTTCTCTTTGCCTATGGTTTGTTAGGATTTGTAAAAGTTTGAATTATTCTCTATTGAGTTCAATGAATCTTTCAATTAATTTGTAGATTACCAAAAGAAAAAAAAAAGTGTAAAGATGTCATTATATATGTATTGTGAGTTCAAATTATTTTTATAAATATTTTGTAAGAGGTCCCCTCACACTAAAATCATGATTCCACCGCTGATGGAGACAATGTAGTATACTAGAAATGAAATATTCGTTTATTAGAATTTAGAGGGTTTGGCATGTTATTAAATTATCGAATTTAGAGGGTTTGGCACTATATATTTAAGTATATGGTTGCAGTTAATCAATGATCTAGTCGACATTAGCATTTTAAAGACTTGTGTTACAATATATAATGTTTTGTGTCTCTTCATTTATTATTAAGTGATTTTAAATTAAATACTCGATGTATGTTGAGTTTTGATAGTGACGAGCGACCAAATACCGAGCCACACGTGCTCTGCATTATCTAATATAAATTGTTCTCAAGTCTTCCCGTCAGCCGCTCCACCCTTCTACCAATCGAATTTGCATGATATGTGACATTGCTCCATCAATTTCTTTCTAGAACACACGCATTCAAAATGAGGAATTACGTTGCTCCAACAGGAAAATAAAACTAAAACGAAATGTGTGGGGTATGAACGACATCATATATGCAAAAGAAATCAATTTTTATTCAAAATTTCCACGAATTCATTGGTATATATTTGTTGACCAAGATTTCGCCCTTTCATTTTCCCTATTATTATTATTTTTCTTCAAACGCATGAAAACGATTTGTTGGGTCCCTCCCCTATACGCCCTAGTCCTTGACGTTGTGGCCTTGAATTCATAATCAATGGCGTCATTTAGAGAAGGTCCCCCCAACACATTTGACAACCTGACCACGTCAACTACAGCTTGGGTCCAATCTAGATTGATAAGAACGAGTCATGAATATGAAATAAATGGACCTGAAGATTTCATCAAATTCATAGCCCATCATAAAGATGCCCCTTGCACGAGAGAAACTCTTATGTAAAGGAAGTACCACTTTTTGCTATTTTTGTCTAATAACATATTGATACGTAGGATAATTTTTCCACGTGTCAGTGTGTTATTAGTTGGGAATAACAAAACAGTATTATCCCCGTTCCATGTAAGCTTTTTAGCCACTGCACCTAAATCCCAACAAAAAAGGAAATTTTGTATCGGACTATACGAGCATACCCCTCCAGTTAGGAGTATCCGTGCAACATAGCCAAAAAGTAATTCCTTACACATACGTGATTAATTTCTCCAGTTGGGTCACTACAGAAATCTATAGTTCTTATTTTCAACTAATGTCTAATGAAATTTATGTCCATTACAGGAACCAATCTATGAAAAGTTGATGAGATAAAGAGTGTTGGCCCAAAATTAAGGGAGAATCACAACAGATACTCCTCCATTGCAGCAGGTTTCTTAGTTTTCGACTTACTGGAAGACGAGTAGTGTTTTTTAGGTTTCCTTATGAGGGAGAAGGGCCGGAGAATGAATCTAGAGAAGCGACTTAAGGGGTCCTGAAGACCTTCCATCTCATAGTGACCAAATCGCCAATCTCTTTCAACAAAGGGTCGCTGTATCGGTTCATCGAGGCCTCCTGTTATAATAATATGAAAAGTAAAAGATATCCATTAATCAATAGAATATCAGAAAACAAAAAACAAAAAAATAAAAGATGAGCACCATCACAAATGGAGAATAAGTGAACTTCTTCATGCACAAGACAAGTTTCAAGGTTCTTGAGAGTTGCAGTATTTTATGTTATGGTGCGGAAGGAGGGTCCATATCCAAGTGGCCCTCTCCTTTCTTGGGTAGCTTCATTCACCTACCAATCTGAGGACTGATGTAATTGCATGGTGAGCTTGCTCTAATTTCAAGCTTTAGAAGAACCTAGGGAAAAACTTTTCGTAAAACCGGCTTCCAGTGGTACCTAGAGGCTCAGACATTGCCCTCAAGATGTTCTTTTCAGTGTGGATATTTGGATAGAAAAAAGTTTATTAATGGATTACTTGTGCAAATTCATCCATCGTCTCGATTGAAGACACAAAGAAAAGGAAAATAGTGGACAACAAAATATGAAATTGAGGAAAGAGATAGTAACTCGAAACTAAAACAACATTAAGCTTCATGGTTTACCTGCGTACATCAGACCCTGTTTATTAACTTGCCGATAAAATGGTCGTGTTTTTTTCGCTCTAGCAGCTTTTTGGAGCTCATTCCACGCACCTTCACGGTCATCCCGTGTAATTTTACCCGTTGTCGCCACCTGAAATGAAAACATACACTCAAACTTCTAACCAAGAGCACAATCAGGGCTGTGTTTCGGGGGAACAAGCAGAATAGGGAAAGAAACTTGAGCAAGAAAGGAGAAAAACGTTGACCTTAGTAAATAGATGGTATGAAGGACGTGGAATACGGGCAAGACTATTGGCACGATCAACTGCTACAAGTCCAAACTTGGGACCATACCCATCTGCCCACTCCCAGTTATCAGAAATAGTCCAAAACAGGTACCCAAGCACAGGTACACCCTACAAGTCAAATGTAGGAACTTATAACACCCATCATTGCCAAATAAAGGTATATTTAATTCAAAAACAATTGAAAAGTGCAATGGAGAATCAAACCATGATCTTTGCTGCATAAACAGCGAGCAAATGCTCTAGCAGATATGGCCGACGGATCAAATCGGTCTCATCAGATACCCCATTTTCAGTAATCATGAAGGGTACATTTAGATGTTTATATCTTTCATGGAATTGAAGCAGCACGCGGTACAAGCCATCTGGATATACCCCACGTCCAGATTCACTATACTCATCAGTCTCTACTTGCTTCAGTCCAGCACCACACACCACTTCCTGAAGGGCAGAAGATTAATGTTACAGTTGACTCATCTTGCTCTATATGTAGGAGATGGCAGCAAAAGACTGTCAGTTTACTTGCTAAGAGAGGTGAGGAAACCTGTCCATAGTAGTTTATGCCTATAAAATCCAGCTTGTCAGAAATACTATCCATATATGGGTACAGAGTCAAGGAGTTAGCCAGTGAAACAGCAGCAACATCAAAGAGACCATACGGTCGCATAAATGAGACATGGTGTGCCACTCCAACTACTGGTTTTGATGAGGAACTGAAGAAGATAAAACAAAAATTTCAGTCAAGTAATTAACTTTAGGATATAACTTAATGATAAAATAAAGAAGTCGCAGAACCATCCCTAGCAGAAAGGACTAAGGCATTATAAAGTAGTCAATTAATTAGGCAATCAGAACACAGGATCACGCTTGTTATATTCTTTAAACAATTGTTCTTTCCCAGAGCTTATATGAGGCAGAGAAACCTTTGTTCATGGATATATTCATAGGCCTTTGTGTGTGCAATGGCCATCCAATGCATGGCCTGTTGGAAAACACCAGTTGGTAGAGCAGAAGTGGCAACCTCCAGCATGTCAGGATGACCACCAGGCCAAGCACCCGCACAATAAGTAAGCATGCAGAAGACATGAGGCTCATTAAATGTTACCCAATAGTCTATCATATCTGACACACTGTCAGCAACAAGCCTGAAAAAAGAATGAATCAAAGAATCAAAATTTAAGGAAGAAAAAAATAAAAGGAAGGAAAGAAGAAATGCTACATGACAAGAAAACAGGATAAGCACTAGCATAATCTAGACAGCCTAGAAAGCAGTGAAAGAAATTAGAACCCCAGAAGAACTGGTGGAAACTCTACCACTGAAAGGAAGACTCACTTTGTGAAATCCATGAAATAATCAACCGTTTTTTCCATTTTCCACCCTCCATACTCGCCAGCCCATGGTGGCAATGAGTGATGGAACAGAGTCAACATCACCTTCATTCCATATGAATGAACTCTGTTGATGATCCACTTATATCGCTCCAATGCTGCAAAATTAACCTAAATAAAGGAGATACATCTGAATTCAGTCAAACTTATAATGATAATCCATTTAAAATGAACCAACACAGCGTATTAACCTGAAAAGATCATCAATGCAAATATTCATTAACTTGTCAACATTATATCTTTATGAAAAGGTTACACAAGGATGAACCCTATATGGTAAGAAAATCCTGCATCATTCCTGATTTCTATGCGTATCTAAATTTCCCCCAAAAGCATCATTGTGTACCAAATGCTTAGAAAGTGCATAAACAGTAAGCATCAGACTTACACTTTCCTTTAAACCATTGATCGGCTCTTTTGGCATAATTCGCGACCAATCTATTCCCATTCGGAAGACACTGATGCCAGTATCTTTAGCCAGTTTTAGTTCTGTATCAGGATCAGACCAAAACCTTAGCCTCTCTTCTCTGAGATCAATTCAAGAATCCATTACCCACAAGACAACATCAGTAATGTGAAATGGATAAATTTCAGAGCAGAATGAGAGCCAGAAATAAGCATGACATGTTTTGAAGTATAATTAAATTTCAAGTCATCAAGTTTGAAAAGTGAGGCTTACGGGTGCAGAACGTTGTGCCATGCAGCTACATTATGATGGCAATCTTCGTCTGGGACAGGTTTTTCTACTTCTTCTTCTTCTCCTCCGTCTCCTTCAATATACTTCTCATACCCTCTAATCATGGCTTCCATAGCTATCTTAAGAGGCTTCCTTTTTGTATCTGTTTTCGTAGCTTTTCCTGATAAGGAAACTGGCTGAGATCCACCATCACCACTAGCAGAACCCGTTATAGCATCTGTGGTTTGCAGTTCCCCCTGTGACTCTGATTTGTCATCAGGATCTTCTTCTGCAAACTGGAGCCAAGCATCATTTAGCCTGTCTTCAACGTGTGCTGGAGCTGTTGCCAACCCAAAGAAAAACTCATCTTCCCCTTCTGCAAATAATCACATAACGGAATACTTTTATGATAAACAAATCCCCAAAAAAAAGTGCTTCTGAGTTCTGAAAATCTGATCAACCAAGTCTCACTCTATTTGAACCCCACTCAAGCAGAATAGTTAAGTACAGTTGGCATGACAACATATTATATATATCTTATATAGAATGGTTCCCTCAACTTCGGGATATATTTCAAATTTCGATTTGTTTTTTTAGTGACCAAACTCAAGCCTCAACCTCCATTTCACCCAAAAAAGAAAAAAGAGCAGACTCATAATTAGTGAATGTTTGGGTGGTTAAGTTCCACAAATATGGATGAACATAAGCACAGCACCAACTGTCTTTAATTCTAATGACAAAGAAATTACAAAATAAAAAGGAAAGTGATAAGATTAGATTAGGTAAGATAAGATAAGATAAGATGTCATTAGTGAGGAGGAGCATATTAACCATGTATTATCAGTAAAAATCAGCGGCCAGCAGAGCTTATGGCTGTCATTAACTATGAGCCACCACAACCTCATTGAACACGAAGGAGAAAATTGCTGTTCGTAACTTAATCCACAAAATTTAAGCTTCTTCACCTAACTTAATCCACAAATAAACAAGCAAAACTTCAAGTTCGTGCAGATTATAAAGCAAAATGATTAGAACTAGGGTTACGGTGTGAGCAGCTTGGGAAAAATTACAGTACCGCCGAAGTCGGCAAGAGTCTCGTCGGACTCATCGATCGGCGATTGGAACGGCCGCAGATTCTTCTTCCAGAAACGTGAGAAAGAGAAAGCATTGGCGGCAACTGTGACCGTAACCAGCAGTCCGGCGAGCTTCGTCGCCGAGACGAACAGAGCTACTGCCGCCATTTCTACTTGAAATCAGTGCCCAAACAATCGGACTGAGCATAAATTATTAATTTATTTCGTTTGAAATGATATAAAAAGGCCTATTGGGTAATCGTATGGACCCGTATAAGTCGTCCACGTGGCAGACACAGTTAACTACGTCGTAACGGAATTTAAATGGCGGGTGGCAGCTCGTGTAGAACTTGAGTGCACGCAAGTTGGCGATTGCGTCTACCAGTCGCTTGAAATGACGGATGGAGCGTGGAGGTGTTTTCATTGTTTCATTGGATTCTTGGTTGGGCCTTGAGGCCTTAAAATGAAGCTAATGGCCCAGTACAACCCAATTAAACTCAGGAAAAAGCCATGAAGGCCCAACCCGTGTAAACATGCCTAACCACCAAAAAGAGAAAAAAGCCGAATGCACCATATCCAGCTCAAGTATGGGTAAATGCTCTTAACCAGTTCATCTACAAGTCCATTGCCATATCACATTATTTATTCGTTATTTGAGTCATGATTTTTAGGTTTATTATGTGTGATTGAATTACTGCATTTGTCGGCAAATTTCCACTTAATGTGGTGAAATTAAAAAAAAAATAGCACTGAGTTTCTAATTGTCAATGAACTTGCATTAGGTTATAGCCCACCCTAGTCTAAGGATGGTTTTGCCATTGGATGGTTTCATTAGTATTCGTCTTGTCACTAATGATGTTGTTATGCTTTATATTACAAGAGACGTGTGCATTTAGTTTGATGAATCTCCTAATTTTATTTTGGGTGCTTTTTAAAATATTATAACCTATATGAAGCTTAAAATATTGCTCTTTTTTTAAGAAAAATATATAATAACAGGATCTAAATTGTTTCTCATTAAAAAAAAAAAGGATCTAAATTGTTTATTTATATTTATTATTAACGTGGTAAGAGGGATTCGAACTTGGAAAAGCATCAAACATAGAAGGGTCCACGTACGATGGAGCCAATCCTAATACCTAAACACAATTCAAGAAAGAGTTGTTCAGAAATGGAGGGGAGTGAGTGACTACGATGTATGAATGGCCATGACTTGCGCGTATGATCTGAGACTCTGAGAAAGGGTATGTGCCTTTATTTTTAGCACACTTGTTTCTCTTGAAGTGATTAAATAAGTCTTAAAAAGTTGGATAAAAGTTGTATCAAATCAGGTAATAATAACTCATCCACAACATGTTTTGTGATTAATATGCAACTATTAAGAGTTCCTCTTCCAATTTTCTTTCTGGATCAATACTTTATAAGGAATCTGCACAAGCAAACACTGTAAAAATGAAAACGAAATGGATGTCACTATTTTGCCTGCGAATTCTCAGTGGAGAGAAGTTCAAATAATTCACACGCACACTCTGTGTGTCTCTGCAGAATCTTTGCAGGGCTGGTTCTGCTTTGTTCCTGTCTATCTTCTCCTTTTACAAAGGACCAAAACCCATGCAAATGCATCCGTCTCTCTCTCTCTCTCTCTCTCTCTTCCCAAAGAAGCAAAGAAGAAAAAAAAACTATACCCAAATAGTTCCCCCTAGGACATGTCTTCAAGGCTCTGCTTTATCCCCAAATCGAACATGATTGGATTCCTCATTTGGTAATGAATAACTATCAAGTCACCTCATGGAACAAAAGCCTACTCTGCCTTCCACTATATAGCTATATAGTGTCAAGTGTTGTTGTGCATCTAGGTACTTGGTTCTTCATCCAACTTGTGTCTTAGTAGTCCTGTGATCTGTCTACATGGTACTTATATACAGTACTGATCTTCATCGTTTATAGATCGATATATACAGAAGGAAGCTTCAATCGAGAGATTCTTTAAATAAAACCACTCCACATTGCATTTCAATAATTCCATCATCTAATTTCAAGTTTTAATGGAATCATAAATCGTTCTAGTAAAAATAAAGAAAATCATAAATTGCTGAATCATGTGATTGCTTTGACATAAACATGTTGAAGAATATAAGTCCTACATCGGAAACTTAACTAAGTAAAATACAAGATATAATGAATGGTTCCACTATTAATATTACCGAGGCCTTTTGTGTTAAAACTCCACACGGTTTTTTCAAGCAACATCAAAATAACTACCGTGTAATATACAGCTTCAACCTAGTCATGCATAGGTCACATCACCTTCCCCATCTGCGCAAGGCAAACTGAGCTGTTCATGAAATATCTTGAAGTTCTATTGCATTTTGCAGCTGCTCCATTTATTCATTCATTCATTTTATATCAGTGCACATTAACCTGCTCTGTGCTACAACAATATCTATTTCTTGTACCAACTAATGTGCCTAATTTTAGAACCACTAATCATAAAATATTCAGACTGACGATATTAACTTTTTAAAGAAAAAAAAAACCCCCAATGAGAGGTATGGCAATGGATCATGAGGTGGGACAAAAGCCAAGACAGAAAATATATGGATATATGTTAACAAGAATTGAAGCAATGGTGGTGGAAGAGGTCAACCATATCCTGCAGCTGCCGCCCTTATAGACTAGTTTAGTCAATACAGCACACAAGAGAGAAAGAGAGAGAGAGAGAGAGAGAGAGAGAGAGAGAGAGAGAGAATTCACTGCAATAAGCAGAAGTTGAGCTCAGAATTTTAGGGCATATGCACTTGACTTCTGATCTCAAAATTAGATACGTGGGACTTGTGAGCAAATCAAATACATAGACTCATAGTTGCCGCCAGCTTTACAAAGAAACAAGCCAGTAAGGATCTCCCAAAGCTGGGAGGAGCCAAACCTCCTTGTGATTAAAACAAAATTTAAATTAATTAATTAATAATTCAATATTAACAAAATATTAGAGAACGCAGGCCAAGGAACACTGGGGAAGGTGATCTCGTCCCTTTACTTTGACCATATATATCTTGGGAGACTGTGATTCTAATGCTACCCCTTCCCCGCACGCCCTCGAGGCTCCATTTCCCACAACCCTCTATAATTTTCTATAGAAAAAAAATTGCATTTAGTTCATAAATATTAATTAGAGTGAGAAGTGAGCAAACATATATTTTTGAAGTCGAATAATAAAATATAGTGAATTTTAAGGTTTCTTGCAGTTAACAAGATTCCCTGTTCCCCCGTCTTTGTATTTGCTTTTATGCTTCGACCTAGAGATGGCACTTACGTCCAATATATTTCTGTGTCTATATAGAATCAGAGATTCTCTCTGTTTGCAGTTAAAAACACAAATGTGTTGGCAAATGACCATTAGTGTAGTGTTCTAGAGTAATTGTTCTTCTAAAAAAAGTCATAGTTCGAATCTTAGCATTCGTGTTGTGTATCTGAATTTAGTATATTATCGCTCATCTCGATAAAAAAATCTTTATGAAAAAAAGAGTACAAATGAGATTTGCTTTATGCGTCTTTCATATAAAAGTTACATGTAAAATTTGAAATGTGAAATTCATGCGCAAATTTTGTCGGCAACATGAATGTTCATACATATTTTTGTACACACACAAATGTGAAATGTAACTATAATATACATGCAATACAAACTCTCTGTGCATAGTTTTTACATTGTAAACAGGGATCATTGTCCTTGGTAAAATAACATTAATGTTTGATGATTTCATAGCTAAGCCAGCTGGCTTTCGTTAATAATAGTCAATGTTCCCGGCCTTTAAGCAGGCTGTTTTTTATTCTTTAAAAAATATTAAACAAATTATTAAATTTTGAGTCTGCCGTACTTGGGGGTTAAAAAAAACAAAAAACAAAAAACAAAAAGAAAGTTTATTAATCTATCGCCAAAGAAATCTCAAAATTTGAGAACCACACGAGGACTCGACCCCCATGGCCCAACGGTCCACAACCTGCCACGTGGACCACGAAGAGCTCAGAGATGGTCCCTGTTTGATGGTACGGACACGACTCTCCAGAGTGTGGGGGTAATAATAATATTTGGGCCAAGCACATTTTGGCTTATTGACTGACTGTTATTTACTTACCCCTTTTCATTATTTTTCACCCCCAGCGGTCGGCCGGGCAGCCCGGGCAGCCACACGGCGGGCAGAGGTCGCTCTAGGCTGACGTCACCCGCTCCGTTTACATTCTTTCTGGGCCTTGGACGTGTCGCTGTCAGCCCACTGCCAGTCCCACTGCTTTATAAACACTCGCCGTTTCCTCACTTTTTTTTCCACATAAATATTTTCCCTTTCTTCCCCCTCTCTTCATAATCTTTCGATGTGGGAGTTTTTCAACATCTCATCAAAGATGAAAGCCAGACACAAATTTCCACAGCGAGGTATGAAAAATCCAAACCAAAGCTCGTTTTAGAATGCGCCCTTTTTCATTTTCAAGTTTCAACCCTACCATTTTCATGTAACAATCTAAAATGTCATCACACGCGTTGATAATTCATATATGTTCTGTGTTTTGTATTTTTTTTTTCAGGAGGTCTGCTTGAAAGCAGAGGCCGAAATGGAAGCTCTGAAAGCGATCAGAGCTGGAGCTTTGTGATGTTGTTTGGTGATGGTTGATGTGGACTGGGTGCTATCCTTGCTGAGCTTTTTCATTCTTTTTTTTTCGTTTCGTTTCGTCTTTCGTCGAATTCTTTTCTTTCTTTCTTGACCTTGTAAGACCTTTTCTTGACCTTGTAAGATGTCACGCCGGGTCTGTTGTCTTTGTTTGTTGTTTTGGTCAAAGCTCTGTGTGAGAATTATCTCATGTAGAGCTTGGCCAGCGTTTCTCCTTGTTGCCGCCCAACTCATCTTCTCCTTCCTTGTCTATCCCTCCTGAGCTGTTCCACAATTATTTGATGAAGTTAATTATATGAAGCCCACCATAGCAAATTTCCATCAAACTCAAGGACCTGTTTGCAACAAACACTATCTCAACTCAAAGCTTGGTTCATGCAATTAAATTCGACTTGGGTCAGGGAAATGCTGATTGTGTGTGTGGTCCTCCATGTCATCATATAGAAAAAGAATAAAAATACAAATTACCCTAGTATATATTTATTATTATCACTTACTGCTACTAGCCTCCTCTGCTGTTACTATTATTCTGTTAAAAGAACCATCAATTTCAATATTGTATTATTGGATGTGCATAAATATGCTGTTGCAGACATAGAGAGAAGAGAGAGAATAGAGAGGAGAGAGAGAGAGGCATCAGTTTCGTTGTTTTATATGTTGTTGGCTGAGAAAGTAGGAGAATATATTTTCTCTCAGATCTCTGTAAGAAGAGTTGAACTCGTGACTGCTCTGCTCCAATGTACAAAATATATCTATCCACTGTATCATTATTATTATTGGAGAGTGGAGACCGCTTTCTCCTTTTTCTTCTCTAAACACTTTTCTGTACCACAGAAAGTTTCTGCTTCATACAAAAGCTGATGGCCCCTTATGTTACTCTCACCCAAATTTAGGGTTGCAGATGCTAAGCAATCTTCGCATTTGGGTTAGGTCAAGCGATTAGGGTTTTATTTCCTCCAATGTACTTTTAAAAAAGTTAATAAATTAATATTCAGAAATTCAAAAATAAAAATAAAATTTAATTGACCGAAGAATATGTTAAGTGCATGTCCTACCTACCAAGGTACAGCTAGAACTAACTAATGCTTAAATCATGACACTTGTTAGGTAAAAAGGTTTTTACCAACCTGTCTGTGGGGTGAAAATGGGGTTTTTTTTTAACTTGTCATATATTATTGATCAAGATTCCCATGCTAAATTTGGAACATATGTCAGCATCGTATTGAAATTTTTGCATGCCTTGTAGACCACATAATGGCTTAGGTTGCCAGACCTATTAGTCAATCATTCATGCGCAAGTGTTTGTGCTTTATTTCAATTTCATGTGTCGCGAAAATGATGTTTCTGTAGTTTGTGTCCAATTCTAGTTGTTATTTTTGCGCACATTGTGCAATATTTAGGGTGAAATTTCTAACTTGTACTTTTCAAACAAATTAGGTCCCTCAATTTCTACATTTTGGGTGAAAATAATAGAATAAAAGGTGGGTTGAATAACAATAGAAATGAAAACGTATGGCCTTTGGCAACTCTTACAAGATTTCCGACACTACTTATTATCTCATGCTTATAGAGAAACTAATCAAGTAACGGACGATTAAAAACAATCATACTATGTACTTTGAGATACTTGTATTTGATTTCAGAATTTTCCATCGAGTATTTTGATTTGTTGGTTTAAAGGTCCCTAGGGGGGCCTTCCTTGTAATGGCCAAGGTAGGGGTGCATTTAGGCAAAGTTTTGTACTAATTGAATTGTTGCCTGCCCTAGTTGTTATTTTATTTTAAATAAATAAATAAATTTACAGCTTTTGAGTACTAAAAGGAGGTCAGAAAGAAGGTGGTGGCGACTTGTAGCATAAAATGATGATGTTCACAAGTGGGCATTGAAAAGCTAAATTCCTTTTAACCTTCTCCATGACAACAAAAAATTAAAGTAGTGAGGAGAAGTTGATGGGGGAAAATCTCATGATTTCCCTCATATCCCACTATAGCTATTTTGTGTTGGGTATTGCCAGCACTGGCCCCATTTCTTCCACCCCTTTTTCCTGCTTTGGGTGACATGCTAACATGCATGGATGCCTCTTCTTCTCTTTGCTTAGGGTTGTTGCATTTTATTTTTATCCCTTCTTTTTTATATTCACTTTTTCCTTTCTCAAATTATTCCTTTGAAGACTAGTGAAAAGTTGGAGGGTGATTGACGTTTTCAATAATGATTTGTACCAAATTTCAGATGTGCTTTGCAATTTCATAAAAAGGGAGTGGTCAGGTAACCTGGCTTCAATTCCGTGTATGTGAGTTTTTTTCCCTTCATATTCTTAACTTTGACAAATAAAAAAGGTAAGAGCCCTGACCTGACTTTCTTGGAAAGTTTTTTTTCTTGTTTTTTTTTACCACACTGTTTGGTCGATGGTTTAAATGACTAGGCCTGAAAACAAAAAGGCCCAACTCAGCTAAATCCACAGAACTTTGGGCTGGAGTATTGGCATTGCTCTTATAGTAGAATTCTATAAGCCCCTTAAATGATGCTCTGTCTAAAGGCCTTATCTCTTAATTATTAAATCAAATTGACTAGCCGTTGGATTAAATTAGTTAGTTTGATCAAACGGTTAAGAGATATGGCCTCATCTAAGGGTCTTATATAATGCCCTCAGTATAGAATGACTCGTTATAATTATACAGAGATGAGTTGTGGATTAAGCCAGTTAGTCAAGACAGTGTGTCTGTTTCCTTATACTCTTTATAATTAAAATATTCCTTTTCAAAAAAATAAAAAATAGGCAGCTAATAATCCAATTGAAGATTGATTCGCTTAGGTTTGGGTTTAACTTTTAGATTTTAGAGAAAGACCTAAAATTCAAACTATAAACTTAAAAACGGCAATTTGACAGTTTCACACTTTAAAGTAGTTAACTATGTCAAAATCATAACATAAAAAACTACAAACATAGCATGAAACTTGGGTTGCAATCATCTGGAAGCAAAATTCTTAAGAACAGTTAGATGATTAAATCTAAGAATAGTTTATTATGTGAATAAATTATAAGAACATATCATATGCTGCATGTAATAATTTTCTTCCATTTATTTTACTAAGCAAGGTGTGGGATCCACGAGCCCGGGAAGCCCACAGGAAGATCTAGCCCGTCGTCTTGCCTTCGGGCTACTAACGTCAACGCTGCCAAAAACCAACAGCTACAAGTGGGCTTGCCTGGGCTCGTGGCAAGCTCCAATCCAACAGCTGCCCATTTTTCCGCTAAAAAAAATTGAAAAACAATCGAAATTTTCTGTGAAAAATATCAAAAAATTATGGAAAATTTTTCTATAAATGCCTACCAATATTATTCACTTTTCACACCAAATATTCATACAAATTCATCTCTTTCCAATATTTTTCACTTTCCACACCACATTTTCTACTACAAATTTCCATTTGTGTAAAAATACAAATGGCTTCTTCCATCGAAGTCGAAGGGTCGTGGACAAATGTTTGAAGAGGTCAAAATCTTGGCGACGAGGTAAAAAATAATAATTTCCGTTTAATTCAATTTAATGTCATTTTTTATGGGTAAACTGCCGAAAACCCCCATGAACTATAACGCTTGTCGAAATGTCCACCTTGAATATTTTTTCAACCAATTTAACCATCATACTATTTTAAATGACCAATTTAGCCCATGCCGTTAGTTTCCATGTAGTTTCATCCAATTTTCTGTTAAAAATAAAGTAAATTTAGGTTTTAGCAAAAAAAAAAAATTTCACTTTTGGAAAAAGCAAAAGCTTTTTAAAAAAAGATAGAAAAATCTCTCAACTTTCAAATCAAAGACATGCAAATGTAAAAGATTTCTTAGGAAATCCAAAAATAAATAAGGGTAATTTTGTCCATTTTGGCTTCTTTTACAAAATTTCTCTCTCCTTTTTTTCCAAAAATAATCTTTTAAAAATTAAATTTAAAAATAACTAAAAAAAAAAAAAAAAAAAAAAAAAAAAAAAAAAAAAAAAAAACAAAAAAACAAGCAATCAACGTCTTCCCCACCCCATCCCCCAAACCCTCTCTCTACAATCCCACATCCGTAAGGTTTTTTCAGTGAAAGAGCTGCGGATGTTTTTTCCAGTTAAAGAGCAACAACGGAGGTGGAGAAGAAGACCCACCTCTACAACACTGCCATGGACATTGCTATGTTTTTCTAAGCAAACCAATTTGCAATGTTCTCAAGCAAACCAATTTGGGTTTAGAGATTTCTTCTCCTTTCTCTTTCTGGGTGTTGAGTTTAGAAATTTACAAACCATGGCTTGATGGTCTGCGACAAAAATTGGGTGATTTGAGTTTCAAAAGTTTTGGGCTAAATTGAGTTTCTGGTAAATTGAGTTTTTGGAATTGACAAAAGGGCTTTTGATAAAATAAATCAAAAAGCTATTTGGAGTTCATCTCAGAATTTGGTGGCTTTGCTAAGAATTATTTGGGGATTTGCCAATTTGGTGGTGCGGCAAGCAATTGGGCCAAAGGTGCAGAGGCGTGGACGCATGGATCCGCTTCCGATTATTCCAGGTAGAGATACTGAATACCAATAGTAATATATCTTCTGGTCAGGTCAATGGTTGTCAAAATTTATAATAACAAGTTTAAATGTGTTGATGACAGGTACATGGATTGATCTGAAGCAACATTTGATTGGAGGTGCAGTGGACAATGGTTTGGGGCTGGGACGAAAATTTTCATATTGAACTGGCTGATGCTGTTGAATCTGGGGTGGGCGCACAAGGATATCAGAATATGGGTTGCACTTGAATCAGATTCTTGAAAGAAAGTGAGAGGGAGAGAAGAATAAGAAGGAAACATGAGAGAGAGAGAGAGAGAGATGGAGAGAGACGGGGAGAGAAGAAAGAAAAGAGAGGGAGGAAGAATAAGGAAAAGGAAAAAGAATTAAAAAAAAAAGAAGAGAGAAAGAGAGAAGAAATTATGATTTTACATTTTCTTTATTATTTTTTGGTATTGTCCTTATAAAATGACAAACATACCCTTATAATTACACAGAAAATTGAATGGAAGTCTAAAAACTTGACAGCATGGGCTAAATTGGCTGAAAAAATAATTCAAAATGGACATTTCGACAGTCGATATAGTTCAGGGGGGTATTCGGCAGTTTACCCTTTTTTAAATTTATATTTTCTTGCATTTCCAATTTCATTTTTTAAATAGATTATTCGAGGAAAACGATTACACATGACTCCTCAAGTGAACAATGCCTGCAATCGGTTCTCATAGTGCGTTCCGTGCCGGAAATAATGACACTATTACATCATCTGAAGGAAAATACTCCCCCACGTCGTGATTCGATAAAACCGCCTCCGCCAATGATTGAGTTGTTCTTGTACTTGATTGTGTTAGACTATGAGGGCTGAGAATATTTCAATTGTATGATGAGTGAGTAGGTATTTCAATTGTATGATGAGTGATATGTGAATTTTATAATAAATATGGACACGTGACAAACGAAAAACTTATCTGAAAATTTTTCTGAAATTTGAGATGTGAATTTTATAATAAATATGGACATGTGACAATCGAAAATCTTATCCTAAAATTTTACTTGAAATTTGAGATGAGAATTTTATAATAAATAGTGACACGTGGCAACCGAAAATCTTATTCGAAAATTTCATCAAAATTAATCATTTAAGTATAAAAAATAAAATAAAGTGAATAGTAATTGTCATTGCCCTTGCCTATAGGGGTGGAAACAAGAATAGTGGCAGCCCTTGACTTGTCCTTACTTTGCCCTTGTCCATAAGGATGGAAGTGCTTTAATAGGAATAGGAAAAAGAAAACAGAACATGTTGCATGTAGCGAACGACATTGTTTTTAGTGTCTGATGATACTTCGCCTTCGCCTATTGATTTTCTATTTATTTGATTCAATTTTTCCCTTTTATGGGTCTGAAAACTTTGTACCATATTATATCACACCTTCTACAAATTATAATTGAATTAACACATGAGTTGACTTTGAATATGAGTTGACCCGTGTTTGAAGAGTTTTTTTGACCGTGTGTGGATATTGTCTTGATAGTGTACACGGGCATTGATCGTTGGACACAAATGTCCAGGGAGTGTCTAAGAAGTGTTCAAGTGTCTAAGTATCCGTTTTGACATTGCTTATTTAGGGTGATAAGTGATTTTAAAAAAGATTTGAAAAGCCCAATCCGTTTGATAAACTATGAGAAAATTGTTGTGAGAGAAAGCTATAAAGGAAAGTAGCTAATGATGTGTTTTCATTTTCTGATTATACATGAATCAATTTCAAAGAGGCGTTAGGTTTAATGATTATGCGGGAATTAGTATAAAGAACACTTATAACAAAAAATTTACCAAATGCCAAACTGCTTTATTTCATAGTTGATTTCACTCACAGCAAATCTAAAAGTGATTATTTTCACAATACAACAATGTCAAACTGACCCTAAGTATCCGACACTTCGACACTCAGTCTTAGTGGAGTGTCCGTTGCAACATAGATCACACCACCTCCCTCTCCCGCCAAGTTCCCGTTACCTCCATTTTATAATATTATTCTCCCTCCCTCCTAGGGTTTCCAATTTCCCAATGTCGCAGACCCCTTTCAACAAGGGAGACCAAGTGGAGGTCACAAGGCCAGGCCATGGCTCCACCGGGCCCTACTACCCAGCCACGGTGCTCCGTCCTGTATTTAAGGACAAAGCCCACATGTTGGTCCAGCACCAAACGCTAACCAACCCCAACGCCGACGGCTCAAAAACCCTAACCGAGATTGTCGAATTGCGCAATGCCAGGCCTATGCCTCCCAAAGAGCTCTACGAGTTCTTCAAAGTCGGTGACGACGTCGACGCCTATAGAGATAAAGGGTGGTCTCGCGGGACTGTCAGGGATATTTTGGAGAATTCCAAGTACTTGGTTGCGTTCCAGGGTCAAGAATTTCAGTGTCAGCAGTTTAATTTGAGGCTGCATAGAGAGTGGGAAGATGACTCTTGGGTCCCTGTCTTTCAAGAAGAGGTTTATTTATTTATATAAAAAAATTTAAACTTGTTTTCTATGTTCTTGCTTGATGGGTTCTTGTTTTTGTTTTTTTTTTCCCTGGTGAAACTTTGGTGCTTTTAGTTTTATGTTTGTGCTTCTGGTGCTGGGTTTTAATTTCTTTATGAAAATTTTGAAGTTCACTCTGGAATTGATGCGTTTCAAGTCTATTTTAATTTCCTTTTTATATCCTTATGGTGTTTTCTGGTAGATAGAAATGCTATAATAAGAGTGCAATGACATTATATAATTTGTTATATGTGTATGTAGATTCTTGCTGCAAGTGGTTGTGGTTGACATTCAATTATTATTTTGTATATATATTTTCAAGCAAATATGTCTCAGGCAGGCAACTATGGAAAATGGTTTGAAATCATAACTCAATTTTAAATTGCACATGTTGTCAGCTGTTATGCTTTGCTTTGTTTCTTGATGTTTGTGCAACTTTGTAAAGTGGCTTATGGTATTTGATTTCTGATATTGACAATTTGACATTATGGTAATTCACTGGTTGCTAATGCCAGCCATGTGTGTATGGTCTAGTTATGCATTTCTGTGTGATCGTTCTTCTATAAATTTCTTGGTTTCGAATGTCTACTCAGTTTGTGAAATCTTGAGCTGCAGAAAACGTCACTGGTGAAGTCCAGAAAGTTGGTATTGAAAATTAAGTGCAGCAACAGAACATCGGGGGCAAGCTTCGAAAATGGGACTGTGGTGGAGGTTAGCAGTGATGAGGAAGGTTACAAGGGTGCTTGGTACACTGCTAAAATAATTGACCATATAGGAAGCGACAAGTTTCTGGTGGAATATGAGCACCTGGTAACCGATGATGGAACAGAGCTCTTGAGAGAAGAAACATGTGCAAGTTATATTAGACCTTGCCCCCCTCGGCTTCCACCAGTTGCTCAGTTCAAAGTGCTCCAGAAAGTCGATACTTTGTACAATGATGGATGGTGGGAGGGTACCATTTCCAAAGTTCTAAGCGGCTCAAAGTATGTTGTCTACTTCAGCACCACGAATGAGGAATTAGAGTTTAAACATTCCAATTTGAGGCCTCATCAGGACTGGATTAATGGACGATGGATCCATTGTTACATGGTATGACTTAAAGCTGTTTATTGTCCCTGTCAAAATCATGAAGCAATGTTTTTGACTTTCTTTCTTTCTTTTTTGTTTTCTTTTTTCTTTTTGTGTGTGTTTCCTTGAGATTATCATAAAATGAGAAAGCATTACTTATTGGAAGCTTTATGAAAAACAAGAAGCTATATTATTGAGGATCTCTAATTAATTGCTGCATATTTTTGTTTGGTGCAGGTCAATAAATATGGATATGATCACAAAGAGTTTGTTGACAAAAGGAAATAGATAAATAAGCAAAGGAGGCATCTCGATGATGTTGCTTTTTCCAATATGTGAATAATGTATAAAGTAGGTTTAGGGCCAGTAACAACTGTCGTATGAGGATATTCAGGAGAGTCCGTTATGCCACACTGAATGGTCCGCCATCATGATCACGAATTTCATTATTTGGTTGAAAACAAGCACTAATTCTTGAAAATGCAGGAAAATTCTCGTGAGGCGGTAGCTACATCAGTAAATTTCAACAGTAGATGCATAGCTGAAAGAAACTATGCCAAAGTTCAGTAGGGCAACAGAGGTAGAGGTCAATAGTGATGAAGGTTGTTTTCTTTTACATATTTCAGGCATCTTTGAATCTATAGTTGATCTTGTCACAAGTCTTGTGTGCTTGACTGATTGTAACCCCCGGATAGTACCAAAGTTCCCCATTCAGGATAATCTCAGTTCAGCATCATGTAATCATTTCTAGCAGTTTCTTTACATCATGTAGGCATTGTTGTTCTGGATCGGGACTTCCCTCTCAGATATTATCTCCTGCGACGAAACCTATTCTGTGGAGAAATGATCATCTGTAACGATCGAGGATTGTGTAGAGAAATTGAGGGTTAATCCTTAAGTAGTCCTAGTTAGTAGGTATAAATCGTTGTAACTTCTTGTTCTTCTGTTCTTTCTTAGTAGTGGTCAGTGGACGTCTTTATATGTAAGATAGCATCATATGTTACTTAAGGTTCCTCAGGCAACCTGAAGTTGGTCTGCAATCTTGGAAGTCCTTAACATCTATCAATATCCTTGTTATAATTTTTGTCCCTGTACAAGTCTCATACGGAACATTTTACCTCCATGCTAATGGCAAGAATATGAAGGTTGCCTCCTCCTTTATTGAATAAAAAGAATACGAACTCAACAAAAAATATAATGGGGACATTTTGAGTACTCGGAACGTACATAAATGTCTTCATTTCCTTTTTTTGTGTCTTCCAACTTCCAACTTCCAACAAATAAAGAAGTTTTTATTTTTTGTTGGAGCGAGAAAAGAAGTTGGGTTTCAAATTCAGTGACTTTATGTAATATCCACTTGGATTCAGCCTGCTATGCTCGGATGTAGCCCATTGTCATTGGCCAACTTGTTAAGAGCCCACCAAGCCTAAATTAGATCGCCACCGTTTATAAAACTTCATCCTGGCGCATGTGCTTGCTTTGTCCACGGATCTACTTCTCTCTTTCCGGATTGAATTCTATGGACAATCCTTAATTGTCTTCCAATCGCTATCTTTTATTATTATAATAATAATAATAATAATAATAATAATACTATTCCCCAAATTGAGATCACAGATGCTCCCTCCTTTTTGAAGGTGAAAGTGGTGAACTTGAAACTCAGAAGTGAAAGCCCACTTCATCTCTTTGCATCAAACGCAATTTGATCAAATACCCATCTCGAAATCACCATCTGGTAAGAAAATTCCATACCCTTTTCATGATTTAGGTAACTGGGTAATCTGAATTTTGTTCATGTTTATTGGAATTTGATAATGAATTCCCAAAGATGTGGTTCTTTTCCGGACGAAGTTGTCCTTCAAATTCTTTCAAGACTTCCCATTAAGTCACTTTTCAGGAGCAGAACTGTTTGTAAACTTTGGTATAGATTGGTTTCTGATAAGTATTTCATTCATCTGTACAATGAAGCGTCTGCTAAGAACCCCATGCTATTGGTTGAGGTTTCTGATTCATTGGGATCAAGATCAAATCTGATTGTTGTTGACAATCAGAGGGGTGTTTCTGAATTTTCCTTAGATTTCTTGAAGGACAGAGTTAAGGTTAGAGCCTCATGTAATGGTCTGTTGTGTTGCTCTAGCATACCTGATAAGGGTGTTTACTATGTATGCAATCCTATGACCCGTGAGTTCAAGTTGCTTCCAAAGAGTAGGGAAAGGCATGTGACTCGATTTTACCCTGATGGTGAGGCCACTCTAGTGGGATTGGCCTGCAATTTATCCACCCAGAAGTTTAATGTTGTTTTAGCTGGTTATCACCGTACTTTTGGTCATAGGCCCGATGGGACTTTTATTTGTATGGTATATGATTCTGAGTCAAACAAATGGAGGAAGTTCGTTTCGTTTCAGGATGATCAGTTCACCCACATGAACAAGAATCAAGTTGTGTATGTAAATGGTTCTCTTCATTGGTTGACAGGCAGTTGTTCTTGCATTCTTGTGCTTGATTTGGATTATGACATTTGGAGGAAGATGTCGTTGCCCGAAAAAGTGAGTTGCGGGTCTGGAAATAGGTTTTATTTGTTGGAGTCCGATGGTTGCTTGTCTGTGGTCCAGATTTCAGATGCTTGGATGAGAATTTGGGTGTTGAGAGAATATGAGAGAGAGGAATGGCATTTGGTGGATACAGTGAGTCTTAGATGTATCAAGGGACTTGTGCCAGGCATCTTCCCCATATGTCAAACTGGTGAATATGTTTTCCTAGCAACCCATAAGCAGATTTTGGTGTTTTATCGCAAGACTCGTGTGTGGAAGGAGATGTACTCTGTGAAGAACAGCTCTACACTCCCATTGTGGTACTCGGCACATGCATTTCGGAGCACGATTTTTTCCTGTCGTTAAGACGTGGACTGCGTGTAATGAACTTGTGTACATAAATTTCCTATGTTAAGTATCTCTATTCGTTTGGCCGATTGTTGTTTGTCAACAGTTATCAACATTTGAAGTATGAAATGTAAATTATGTTCTTATGTGTATGGCTTTGGCTTACCCTTTTACTTTACATCCTTTGTTTTCTTCAACTTTATTTTTAGCCTATCCATCTTCATATTGTGCTGGAATGTTGGGGCTTATCATAATTATTTCTTGCCCATATTTCTGTAACGAAAACTATTTAAGACTCGATGATTCATGAAGTTATGAATGGATTTTTTCAGAATGAAGTTGTTCATCAAAATCTGGCATGATTGCTTGTTTAGATATGGATATAGTTGAAAACTTTATCCTTCAGCTTTCTTCTGGATATTTGAGTTGGTCTTTGTGTCACATAGAGATTTTGACATCTTCTCTTGATATTTTAGTGCAGCTACTGTGGGGAGTATGGGAGCACGAATTTGGTGTCTCACTTTCTCTTAACTCTCTTTTTTGGACTAACTAGCTTAATGATAGCTCTCTTTCCTGTGTTGAAACATGCCATATCTTTGAATCCCCCTTGCTAAACAAAAATAAAAATAAAAACTCTCTTTTCTGGATATCTATTTAAGATGAGTATGTGCAAGCAATTGTATTGAGGAAGGTTTTGCGATTTACTATTTTGTTAATCAATTGTGATCCAAAAATCTGAAGAAGAATTTTTAAGTCGAGGAAGACCAGTTTAACTTGCTATCTTTTTCGACTGACCGTGTTTTAACCCCAAGTCTTAAAACAACTTTTGATTATATCATGTTTGCGCTGTATAAATTTTGTTCTGATTGCGACCATAACCACCACCACCATCCCTATGAGAGGGGCGCCTTAAGGAAAACTGGAATGTAGCTCACATTGATTGTATTGTATGTGCGTCCTAGCTAAAGTAGGGCGTTACATATACGGCTATGATGCATGTAACGTCTTTTAGAGAGTTGTGCTATTTATCATTTTAAAAGTAATTTATAAAAAGTAAAAGTGTAATTAGAATTAGATAATAATTAAAAAAGAAAAAAAAAGAAAAAAAAGAAGAAGCAGCAGAGTAATCAAAATGTACAAAATGAAAATTATTGATTTATTGACTGTCAAAGAAAACTAATGGGCTTAGAACAAAAAAAAACAAAAAAAGGACACGTGGGATTTCGAGCCCTGATGACTACTATAATCTGCGGCCCGGCCAAGCCCAATCCGGATTTGGAATAAGGAATTCTAGTCAGCCAAACAGACCTACATTCAACGTCTTGGATGAGGGACACAGAAAACTCCTTCGGCTTTAGAGCTTCATGAGTGTTTCTCTGTCTTTTTGCAGACCCAAAAACTCTGACATGTGTATTACATGCTGATGGTCAGCTCCTTCATTTCCAGAAGAACCCAATTGGTCAAGCCTGCCACTTTCATATCCTTTGGCTTCACTTTATTATCTCACTAATCCCTTTGTGTGCCTCTGTCTTTCATACAAAGAAATCTCTTCTTGCTCCAGGTATGGCCGTACAAAAATCTTAATGTTAAATACTTATCTACCATTGATTATAATTTGTGGGTTCTGCTCGATTTCATTGTTTTCATCGAATTTTATTTGCTATGTTGCGTTGCTGAATAGTTGGAAATGGGTTTTATTCCATCTTCTTTTTTTCAAATATTTGGGGCTTTAAATCTCAAATGGGGTTTTTCATTTTTCTCTTTTAATTCAATTCATGGATGATAACCATGGTGTTTATAATACAGTGTAATACATTTTCTTCGCAAGAATATTTTTTTTGGGTTCTTTTTGTTTCTTGCGAAATGAACAATGTAAGTCTCAGAAACTATTTTTGTGGGTTTATTTTGCATGAGCTTTTGGATATTTGTTGGCTTGAAATTCTTGAGTTTTTCTTATTGCTTCAGCAGTTATGCAGGTTACCCCAATACTGATATGTTTTCCATAACCAATCTATGGTGACCCTTTTTGCATGAGGATTTCATACTGTGTTATTACTACTTATACTCTTAGTAGAACTCCAACTCTAATTGAAGGCCCTATTATCAGCAAATGGGGGTAGCTTAGATCTTTACTGATATATGACTGTCATTACCATTTTTCAGTTTGATAATTAATTTATAAAAACAAATCCAAGTTTTATTTATTTAAATGATGTTTTGTAGTTCTATACAAAAACTTGATTTTATGTATATATGCATCCTTGTAATTGTATTTATTTTTTAATTGCAGATTGTATTTCTCACAGGGAATCTAGCATCCATGACATCACTGCTTTGAATCAACTACAGATCGTTTAGCTTGACTTCTTTTTAAAACAGTACGTCAAGGCCTTTTACCTTATGGCTCGGAAGGGTAATCAACAAAAGAATGGGGTAGATCGCCAGACATCGAAGCACAAAAAGAAGGGTACAGATTCAGGGTGTACGGTAGCGGAAACGAAAGGGCAAGGAAAAGCAAGTGAGGTGAAAGTGTTCCCCGGAGAAGAACTACCAAATGGTGACCAGCCAAGCAGTCCTCTTTCAGCCAGTGGGAGTAAAACCAATCATCCTGGAGATGAGAATAAAAGCAAACAAAAATCTGGAAAGCTTTTGAGGAAAGATAAGCAAGGTATGGATGCAATGCGGGGTCCAGAGGAGGCAATGTCTTTAGGGAGTGATTCAGGAGATTGCAATGGAAACAATGAAGCTCCAAGCACTAGAGAAGAAAATGGGGCATTACCTCGGAGTGACTTACGCCGTAAACAAACAAAAAGAAAATTTGGGTCCTCCCTCAAACGGTGGCATATGAAAACTTTGCTGAGTCGGGTAGAGTTTTCAGACAGCCTATTGGTTAGAAATTTGAAGGCATCAACATTGTCCTTCTTGAAGGTGGCTAGTGAATGGCTGCAGAGGCACGAGCCTATGTTTCTTACTGTCAAAAGTAACATACTGAATGCTCGCGATTATGTCAATACAAAGTTTGAGCAGGCATATCCCATTGTTCTGAAGTGGCTTATGCAGTTTGGGAGCATATTGTTTCTTTTATCAATGGCTTGGTTGGATTGTACCGTAAGGGGCATCGATAGCTTACTCCGGATGGGGACAACATCCTTCTTTTCCGTTATATGGTGCAGCATTCTCTCAGTAGTTGCTATGGTTGGGATGTTTAAGTTTCTGATTGTGTTGGTAAGCCCTAGTACTGCTAAGTTGCTGCTGACCACTGACTTCATTATAACCAGAAACTTTTTATACTTGTTTTTTTTTTCTTTTCATTATTGTAATTGAGATTATTCTTACTTATTTCTTTCAACAAAATGCACCCGTGTCTGGCCCCTTGTCCTTTTACACCTATTTGGTTCTTTCTGTTTGCTTATGACTTGTTGAGCTTCCAGACTTTCTGAATGTTCCTTTTGGAATAATTAATTTCTGCAAAGGGTGCATTGATGATTGAGGTTAAGATGATCTGTTAAGTTTTGTGTTAATATGCTCTCATAACTATTGTAAATACCTAGGTCTTCGCTGCTCTGATTGGACTTTTCATTGGCTTCATGCTTTCGATTTTGGTGGTTGCGATTTCTGGAGCTATTTTCTTGTGGTTCTATGGAAGCTTTTGGACAACAGCACTTGTAATCTTCTTGGCAGGTGATTCTTTTACCCTTGTACAACTGCAGATCATCTATTTCAATTATGCATACTTCCTCATCACTGCTTGCTGAGCTTTAACATTCTTCAACATTCAGGTTTGGCATTCACACTGAGCCATGAGCGTGTTGCCCTGTTCGTCGCCACTGTTTATTCCATTTATTGTGCTTGGACATATGTTGGATGGCTGGGTTTGCTTATAGGGTTGAATTTATCTTTTATCTCAAGTGATTGTCTGATTTATTTCTTAAAGAACAATGTAAATCAGCAGAGAAGACCCACCGGATTCCCTGAACAAGCATCTGGAATGCAAGGTCAACCAGGCTTTTTTAACGGTGAGCAGGAGCATGCTTCATCCTCTGAAAATGGGCCATGGTTTTCTGCTGATCGTAGCCCTGGAGTACCTTCAACCAGTGGGGCTGATTCTGAGATAACCTCTGAAGATGAAGTAGTTCGGCTGCTAAACTGTACTGATCACTATTCAGTGTTGGGATTGTCCCGGTTTGAGAATATAGATGTTTCTTTACTGAAGCGGGAGTATAGGAAAAAGGTATGGGCCATTTTTTGTTTGCTATAATTGGCATGAAAAGGGATATTTTCTGACTAATTTGTAATTTCTTGTTATGTTATTCTCTTCGAAGTTTCAAGATCTGTATTCTGTATGGCCAAGGCTGAGATCTAATTTTATTTTCGTTATATTAAATGATGACTTTTATCTTTCCTGAGATTGGTTTATTTACATAGAACTACTGTTTCTGGATAACATGCTGTATAATATGTTAAAATACTTTCTTTGAATGAGTTTGTTATATTTCTTATCAGGCAATGTTGGTCCATCCCGATAAAAATATGGGAAATGAAAAGGCTGCTGAAGCTTTCAAGAAACTTCAGAATGCATATGAGGTGATCTTTTGATACCCGTCGAGATTTTTTCTATGATCTATTTGATTTTTCATTCTGATTGTACCATTGGCCTTTTTTGTTTTTATCTTTTCTAGGTTTTACTTGATTCATTGAAGCGAAAAGCATATGATGACGAATTAAGGAGAGAGGAACTGCTGAACATTTTCCGTAGATTTCAAAGTGCTTCACAAAAGGTAATTTACATCCTTTTTGTATGCATTGTTGTAATTGGTGTGAGAAAATGAAATCTGCTGACCAATCTCTTCAATAACCATGAGGATTAAGCTTGAAAGTGACACGTGTCAGTTGGTTCCCCCCAAATCCAAGGGGGTCCTTCCATTCAACTTTGTCATTAACTTGGAATTGTTTGTAGAAAGTCGTGTAATTTTGGTCCCATCCCATAGATGTGGCTTCTGCCAGGAATTATATGCTCGTTTTAACTCAATATAATTCTAAGGGCTGTAAATCATTACTCGTTCTAAGTTTGTTTAAATATCCACCTTACCTAAGCTTTTACTGCAATGTGTTTCCTAGAATGGAGGACACGGTGTCTTTCCTTCTGGATTTGCACACCCGGAAGCTGATGGTGAGGACCCATTTGGAGATTCTAGGCGGATTGCCTGCAATAAGTGTGGCAACTTTCATGTCTGGGTACTCACTAGGAAGTCAAAATCTCAAGCACGATGGTGTCAGGTTGTCATTTACCTTTACAGCGTTTAATGATGTTCTTTGAGTTTGCATTCATCAAATCCTCCTTAAGCATGATGCTCCTTTTTCATAAAGATGAGAGATTTTGCACCTGGTTCTGATGTTTTCTTTGTGGAATTTCTCTTTTGAAAGGATTGCAAGGATTTGCATCAAGCAAAAGATGGTGATGGGTGGGTTGAACAATCTTCCCAACCCTTCTTCTTTGGATTTTTGCAGAAGGTATGTGTATTTATATATGTTGGAGAAAGCTTGTTATATATGTGCATTTGGATTGTCTGCTCTTACTAAGTTGTCATCTTCATGTGCTATTATGATTCATTGTTTGCTAGTGGAAAAAAAAAGCCCTTGAAGAAAATGATAAAGAACTGTTGTCCATTAGTATCTGAAATGCATCTAATACCAGATTATCCTTTTTGAATAATGTTGCACGTGCAGGTAGATGTTCCATCCGCATATGTTTGTGCAGATAGCAAGATATATAATGCTACCGAGTGGTATATATGCCAGGTAATTCAATTTTAACTTTTTTCTTCATTAGTTTTTCATTGATGTCTTTTCTCCTTTTTAAAAACACTCATGCCTGCTCCAACACCCACACAAAGTTCTTGTCATGTTGAAAGAAAATGTACATGAAGCTAATTTTTGTTGCAGGGAATGAGATGTCCAGCCAACACTCACAAGCCAAGTTTTCATGTGAACACTAGTGTGACCTCCAAGCATAATACTGGAAAGGGAGCAAGTTCAGGACAAAGAGGAGGCCGGATGCCGGCATCTATGGAAGAGAACATGACAGAGGAAGAATTCTTTGAGTGGTTACAGAATGCAGTGCAAACAGGCATGTTTGAAAATTTTAGTGCCGGCACCTCCACTGAGAGCCCATCTGCCAAATCTGGAAATGGTACCACCAAGAGTAGTAGTGGCAGCAACAGTGGCAGTGCTAACAAGAGGAAGAAAAAGGGAAAGAAGCAATGGTGAGTATCCAAGTTGTTCCCATTGTTTCTCACTAATCTTTGTAAGCATTAGTGAATCTGATAAAAACATATGTTTCAATGTTGGCCTATTGTCTTTTTTCAGAAAAAAGAAGGCCAGAGGAAAGTTTGACTTCATTAATCATAAGTATAGAATCCCCCATTAGCCTGCATACTACAGAGTTTGTATATCGTTTCATCATTCGCAATCATCTTAGAATGAACTGTGGACCGCTATACCTGTTCGAAATAGATTGCCAGAAGTTTAGGCAGTTACATTTGCGCAGCAGAGCAAGGCAGTAATGTTCTTGCACTGCCTATATTTTGCATTTGGTATGTGGAGGGATCTGAATTGGTTGGAAGGGTTGGACGCATGGAATGATGATAAAAAAAGAATGACGTCAGACAATGCATTGTTGTTATGTTCATGGAAATGGATGATATGTGAAGCCAACTTATTTTTATGAAACTTGATCTGGTGCATGTAATCTGATGGTTAGCCTTCATCTCATCAGATAAAACCCTGATGAATATAACCCACATCAAAATCCATTAAAACAAGATGATTATATCTTTGAACTTGTAGTGTTGGAATGTTTTTCCAATCTCCAATGGCTCAATTTGAGATTGATTCTCTGCAGGGCACCTAATTAAAGCGAGGAGAGTGACAATGGGAGTTGGGTCCATTATTAGTCAATTTCAATTTGGGTTGACACACAGCTTATATAAAGATTCCAGAAAATTAGTTTTATAAATCTAATTTTATTACCAAGCTATGAAATTGTCAAAAGTAGAAAATAAGGTTGCCATATTAAAATCGGATAATTCATGTTCAACACAAAACTCGATAAGGTTTATTATGTCATTTTCGTATTCATTTTAAGTGACACTCAACCTTTTTTCAGGAATAAGTGAAAATCAGTCTTAACCTATTTACGAGTTTTGTCTTTGATTTGTTTCATGTCTAAAATTATCATCCTTGTACATAATTGTCAAGAAGGAGAAAGACCCTCTGCATGTCTAATGCAAGGGCAAGGGCAAGGGGCAATGAACTAGGTGCTGTTTTAGCCTCTCAACATGGTACTGTATACAAATCTAGCCTCACAAATTTTTTGTGTGATTCTACTCGTGATGAGGGGCTAGGGACTACAACTCAAAACTTATTCTTTTAGTTTATTATTATTTTATTGGTGATAAAAACACTTATTTTTTCATCTTCATTGTGAAATGATAAGAAAATATATCCCAAGTGTTGGATTTTGAAGTATAAATATGAGTTTATGTGAGAAGAAAATGAAGATAAAAGTCTATTTATTGGGTTTGAATGTAGAAATATCATAAGGATAAACAAATAAAACTATTTGGAGTATATATTTATATATATATATATATATAAAAGGCTGGATTAGTCGTTGGATTGAAAAAAAAGGCTGAACTGAAGAAAAAAAATAAATAAATAAAAAGCCCGGCAACTAGCCTTTTCATTCCATTGTCATTGAGAGCGCCATGTGGCAGCTTCTCATAGGCCATTGCATTTGGAAAGTCACTTTTGCTGCTCCCTTTTTTTTATTAAAAAAAAACTGACCGTGTGCCCACTCTTGCCCGGGCCAACACTTGGGAAAATCCAACCCCTCATCTTGCCTTAAAACTGGACTGGTCCAAATACATACATTAGAAAATGTCTTTTTTGAACTGGGGCCAGATCAATCCTTTTTTTTTGGGTCTAAAATGCTGGGAAACTTTAATTTAAAAACGAATATCAAGGTTTACATCTTTTACGAGTATATCAAATAACCATTTCGTACCAACATGGTCCCAAACATGACTACCCCCCTTGCTTAGTTATGAATCTGGCAACAGCATGTGCTGCCTTATTGCAAAGACGAGGAGCAAAATTGAAGAGAACCTTGTTAAACTGGGTAACGCACTATTGAATATCAAAAAGGATACCTTCAATGTCTACATCAGGTTCACACTCACCATTTAGCATCGCAATACACCGTTGCGCATCAAATTCCACAACCACATCCCAAAAAGGCATACGATAACATACCGTCAAAGCAGCTCGGATTGCCAAAGCTTCCACCCTAAGTGCAGAGGAGCCGTGAAGTCCACCCTCACCACATGCTCCTATCAAGAGCCCAAAATTATCTCTAAGAACCCAGCCCACACCTCTTTATACCCGTGGTCCTATGTTTAAAATCCAGAAATCATTTGTGTCAAAGAAATCTAATATCATTATCCAATATCATTATACAGAAAGGACAAAAACGAGAGGAGAGAGTTTGCCCATACCCGATTATAAAAGGAAAAAAGAAAACAATTATGATTTAAAACAAATAGAAGAAAAGCCAATAACTTAGGCCGTTGGATCCCTACTATGAAGGAGTTGATGGATCGAACGGTGGACCAGGATTAACCATGATATATACCTCCGTCGAAATTACTAAACCACCCTTTTTCCTTCCAACTCTACCGCAAATCGCATATCCTAGCAGCAGTGTAGTCTGCTTCAAAGCTGGTTCAATGGGGGCACTCTTACACTCCTTCTCTGTAGCTTTTATCACTCCAAAAGCTTTAAAACTGGTCCATGGAAATGGGTCCTCCAGAAACCAAATTTCAAGCTTGGAATTCGCAAATGGGTACTCCTCGTTTTCTTCTCGTAGGCCAGTTACCTCTCAGAAGCTCTCTGTTGGACGTAGAAAGTCGGTGATTGTTGGTGCAAAGAAGAACAGTAACAAGGAGGAGAAGAAGAAGAACGACAATCATAGCTTCGTATCAAAACCGGATGAGGCCACTGGCCCTTTCCCTGAAGCTGTGCTGCTTAAAGAGGTTGCCTTTTGAATTTTGACACAACTCCATGCTTTTACTATTTTTTTCCTTTCTTTATTTGGTATTATGAGTTTTTAAATTTCCTTTCCTCTCTGCGAATTTCGGTTTCTGAAATATAAAGACTTTTTAGTGCGACCCTCTACTTTTCAGCCACCGCTGTAGAATGTTCATATTGGTTATCTGAGATTCAGCTATGTAAATTGTGGCTTAAGTACATTCATATTGTGGGTATCTGAGTTGTCCTTTCCTTTGTTCTGTTTCTTTGGACTATAATGTTTCACCATTAAAGTATGAACCTTGTGTACAAAGGGATCTTCTTTTTCTTGAAAAACTAAATGAAGTTGGATAAGATAAGGTTTTGGGTTGCTTAAGTTTAGGTGCATGTATTATTACAGTGATGAGATGACTCTAATTGTAATTGATTTTGAGATGAATTTTTGAGATGAATTGCAGAAGAAAGTTCAGGAAGATGGTAAACTTCTCCCTGAGTTTGCTGACGCAGAAGAAGGTGCGTTATTCTGATTCAAACTTGTTATAGGTGATTGCTATCTTTTTAAAAGGACGCAATATGAGTTTTCTTTGTTCTGAAGAAAGATTTTGGCCCTATGGGGATTGCTGTTATTGATTTTGTTTTCATCACTATGCAGAGAAGGTATATGAATATTTGAAGCTTCAGCTACAAAGCGATTTGAATGAGGAACGAAGTAAGTGTACTTCCTGCTTCTTCTTCTTGCTAGTAGGATTGTCATGTGGTTCCTTAGGGGGCAGGATAATGCACTTTTATGTTCTAGGCTGCATCTCCTTCTTTGCTAGTAGGATTTTTGAGATGCATTTGGCTTTACTATATTGAAATGGGGAATAAATTGCCTTTAATAATTCATAGAGCAAAGGGACAATGTTATGAGTTTTTAACTGCGTGATTTACGATATGTTGGCTTCTAGACTGACATGTTTTATGACTCACTGTTTTCCTTGTCACAGTGCGCCACTATGAGGTGGTTTATCTGATTAATGAGAAGCATGTGGAAGAGGTTGGGAGTGTCAAGGAGAAAATTGAAGGTTGACTTCTAATCTCTTAGTACTGTGTACGTTATTACTGAACCAAATATGATAGAATTCACCATGGATTTGATGTATTTAAATTTATTTTTCCTTTTGGCATGCTTCTTTGTTCTTCTATACTATCTTGTCTTATAGAACATAGGACAATAGTTGAAACACACTGTTCTTATTAGAATGGAGGAGAATAGTACATGGCTTTTGTAGGCTAGTTGGCCTCCTAGTGGTGTAGCTATTGGTTACCTATCTTCTAGATTTATGACTCTAGGCTATTGGCCCTTCATTCGTATAGCTATTGGCTGGTCACTCTTTGTTTTATAGAACAAGGCTCTTGGCCTCTATGTGACTATTGGTCACTCTTAACACTTGGCTCCCTTTGTTGGGAGATCCCTTGGCTTGACCACACCCCCTTAGATTGGGTAGCTCTCTTTCTAGCTCCCTTGTAACTTAGTTTTGGATAGCTCTTAGCTCCACCGCCATAGACATTTTTCTCTAGCTGCTTGCTTGTTGTGACTTCATTGAGAAAATTCTTACATATTCATTTTAGTTTGCCGACATTCCCATGAAGCTTATAGAATTTCTTCAAGCTTCTAGATTTTCCATATTTCTTTACCACAAATGTGCATTATTTTCAACAAGAATGAACTTCAAAAGAAGGGTAAAATTCTCTGATGTCTGAATTTCTCTCAAGGGTGCCACGTTTAGCTTGCATTTCTTAAATGGGAAATCTGTTTCTGAGTGCCCAACAGTTTGTAATATGTTTCTTTTTCAATGTTATTTCATAGAGAGAGCAGGCAATGTGTCTCTTTGGGCAAGGGGAAAAAAAAAAAAAAAAAAAAAAAAAAAAAAAAAAAAAAAAAAAAAAAAAAAAAAAAAAAAAAAAAAAAAAAAAAAAAAAAAAAAAAAAAAAAAAAAAAAAAAAAAAAAAAAAAAAAAAAAAAAAAAAAAAAAAAAAAAAAAAAAAAAAAAAAAAAAAAAAAAAAAAAAAAAAAAAAAAAAAAAAAAAAAAAAAAAAAAAAAAAAAAAAAAAAAAAAAAAAAAAAAAAAAAAAAAAAAAAAAAAAAAAAAAAAAAAAAAAAAAAAAAAAAAAAAAAAAAAAAAAAAAAAAAAAAAAAAAAAAAAAAAAAAAAAAAAAAAAAAAAAAAAAAAAAAAAAAAAAAAAAAAAAAAAAAAAAAAAAAAAAAAAAAAAAAAAAAAAAAAAAAAAAAGAGCCGAGCCCACACCCGTTAACCCGGTCATGTAAAATCCAGAATCAATTGTGTCCAAGAATCACTATCATTAATACCCAATAATCATTATACAAAGGACCAAAAACGAGAGGAGAAGTTGCCCATACAATTATAAAAGGAAAAAAAAAAACAATTAGGTTTCAACCAATAAGAAAACCAATATACTTAGGGCCGTTGGAATTCCCTACATGAAGGAGTTATGGATCGAACGGTGGCCAGATGAACCATGGAATACCTCCTCGAATACTAAACCACCCTTTTTCCTTCCAACTCTACCGCAAATCGCATATCCTAGCAGCAGGTAGTCTGCTTCACAGCTTTCAATGGGGGCACTCTTACACTCCTTCTCTGTAGCTTTTATCACTCCAAAGCTTTAAAATGGTCCATGGAAATGGGTCCTCCAGAAACCAAATTTCAAGCTTGGAATTCGCAAATGGGTACCCTCGTTTTCCTTCTCGTAGGCCAGTTACCTCTCAGAAGCTCTCTGTTGGACGTAGAAAGTCGTGATTGTTGGTGCAAAGAAGAACAATAACAAGGAGGAGAAGAAGAAGAACGACAATCATAGCTTCGTATCAAAACCGGATGAGGCCACTGGCCCTTTCCCTGAAGCTGTGCTGCTTAAAGAGGTTGCCTTTTGAATTTTGACACAACTCCATGCTTTACTATTTTTTTCCTTCTTTATTGGGATTATGAGTTTTTAAATTTCCTTTCCTCTCTGCGAATTTCGGTTTCTGAAATATAAAGACTTTTTAGTGCGACCCTCTACTTTTCAGCCACCGCTGTAGAATGTTCATATTGGTTATCTGAGATTCAAGCTATGTAAATTGTGGCTTAAGTACATTCCTATTGTGGGTATCTGAGTTGTCCTTTCCTTTGTTCTGTTTCTTTGGACTATAATGTTTCACCATTAAAGTATGACCTTGTGTACAAGGGATCTTCTTTTCTTGAAAAACTAAATGAAGTTGGATAAGATAAGGTTTTGGGTTGCTTAAGTTTAGGTGCATGTATTATTACAGTGATGAGATGACTCTAATTGTAATTGATTTTGAGATGAATTTTTGAGATGAATTGCAGAAGAAGTTCAGGAAGATGGTAAACTTCTCCCTGAGTTTGCTGACGCAGAAGAAGGTGCGTTATTCTGATTCAAACTTGTTATAGGTGATTGCTATCTTTTTAAAAGGACGCAATATGAGTTTTCTTTGTTCTGAGAAAGATTTTGGCCCTATGGGGATTGCTGTTATTGATTTTTTTTCATCACTATGCAGAGAAGGTATATGAAATTTGAAGCTTCAGCTACAAAGCGATTTGAATGAGGAACGAAGTAAGTGTACTTCCTGCTTCTTCTTCTTGCTAGTAGGATTGTCATGTGGTTCTTAGGGGGCAGGATAATGCACTTTTATGTTCTAGGCTGCATCTACTTCTTTGCTAGTAGGATTTTTGAGATGCAATTTGGCTTTACTATATTGAAATGGTGGAATAAATTGCCTTTAATAATTCATAGAGCAAAGGGACAATGTTATGAGTTTTTAACTGCGTGATTTACGATATGTTGGCTTCTAGACTGACATGTTTTATGACTCACTGTTTTCCTTGTCACAGTGCGCCACTATGAGGTGGTTTATCTGATTAATGAGAAGCATGTGGAAGAGGTTGGGAGTGTCAAGGAGAAAATTGAAGGTTGACTTCTAATCTCTTAGTACTGTGTACGTTATTACTGAACCAAATATGATAGAATTCACCATGGATTTTGATGTATTTAAATTTATTTTTCCTTTTGGCATGCTTCTTTGTTCTTCTATACTATCTTGTCTTATAGAACAATAGGACAATAGTTGAAACACACTGTTCTTATTAGAATGGAGGAGAATAGTACATGGCTTTTGTAGGCTAGTTGGCCTCCTAGTGGTGTAGCTATTGGTTACCTATCTTCTAGATTTATGACTCTAGGCTATTGGCCCTTCATTCGTATAGCTATTGGCTGGTCAACTCTTTGTTTTATAGAACAAGGCTCTTGGCCTCTATGTGACTATTGGTCACTCTTAACACTTGGCTCCCTTTGTTGGGAGATCCCTTGGCTTGACCACACCCCCTTAGATTGGGTAGCTCTCTTTCTAGCTCCCTTGTAACTTAGTTTTGGATAGCTCTTAGCTCCACCGCCATAGACATTTTTCTCTAGCTGCTTGCTTGTTGTGACTTCATTGAGAAAATTCTTACATATTCATTTAGTTTGCCGACATTCCCATGAAGCTTATAGAATTTCTTCAAGCTTCTAGATTTTTCCATATTTCTTTACCACAAATGTGCATTATTTTCAACAAGAATGAACTTCAAAAGAAGGGTAAAATTCTCTGATGTCTGAATTTCTCTCAAGGGTGCCACGTTTAGCTTGCATTTCTTAAATGGGAAATCTGTTTCTGAGTGCCCAACAGTTTGTAATATGTTTCTTTTCAAATGTTATTTCATAGAGAGAGCAGGCAATGTGTCTCTTTGGGCAAGAAGGTCAGCACTGGCCCTTCAAATAATCTTTAGCAGTTTTACTTTAGGTGTCATATATATTTGAAGAATTTAGGTGTCATATATATTTAATTAATTTTACTTAGAAAGCAGCTTGTAATTGCTCAGAAATGAAAACTCATCTACTTGCTTGTAATTTCTTTAGCTCCTCACAGAGTTTCCTCAACCCATAAATAACTTGACATTGCTTAGAATGAAAGTTCATCTAGGAACTTGCGAACGGTCTACTGATGCATGCATATACTTATCAGAATTCTTGTAGGACGAGTTTCCCTTTTTGAGTTGCAGTTGAAATGCCAAAGCTTTTTATTGATGTTTATCTGTGAATTACTTGTTGCAGGTTTTCTAAGGGAGAAGAAAGCCAGGATATGGAGAGTGAGTGATTGGGGAATGCGAAGACTAGCATACCAAATAAAGAAAGCCAAGAATGCTTACTACATTTTGATGAACTTTGAGATAGAAGCCAAATGGATAAATGACTTTAAGACCATGTTGGACAAGGATGAAAGAGTCATTAGGCATCTTGTGATGAAGAGGGATGAGGCAATCACAGAGGACTGCCCTCCTCCTCCTGAGTTTCACACCGTCGGTGCAGGTACGGATTCTGATGAGGAAGAGGAGGATATGGAATACGACGACGAAGAGTACGGAGATGAAGATGGGATTATTATTGTTGACGCTGACAATGCTGATATAGAAGATAGGAAACAAGGAATGGTAGAACAAGTAGCTTAGGAAAAACAGGAATGAGACAACTGAGGGCTGAAACAAGTGAGAAATCAGAAAGTTTTGCGTATTGGTTTTTGTATAAATTTGTGTGACGTTCAGAACAACAGATCATATTTAAGTATATAATGGCATATATGCTTGCTTTGATTTTATGTCCAAGTTGATTTAATATATTCCAGTGTTTCGACAGAAATGGTTGATTTGGTCCGCAATAAACCTGTTTAAGCCTTGATGGCCTTTAAGCGACAGGAATTGCTTAACGCTAAGATGAAGTGGTTTAAGAAATCTTTAAATCTGATTAATTAAGGTTACTGATTTTTCCACTCTCTTTTTATCCACTTACACCATTTTTTTGAAATTGTATGTTCTCACTCATCTTTTGTTCACATTAAAAAAACAAAAAGGAGTGTAGATGGATAAAAAGAGAATGGGAAAATCACCACCCTTAATTAAATTGATATTCATAAAACTTTAGATCCGATTAATTAAATTGAGTAATGTAATTTACGGATCCCAAGCCGAGCCTTTGGCATATCCAGAATCACTTACATGTTTCTCCATAGAAGTTATTTTTGGATAAGCCCTTGAGTTTCTTCTAGATTAAAGTATTATGGATGACAGTTGTTCTGGTTGATACTATTCCTGCAATATTTGGGACCGTGGCTTGAGTTGACGTAAGGATATTTTGGGTGAGGTTCATTTTGAGAGATTCCAGAGCCCTACTTCACGAGAAATACTTCTATTAAACGGAGATAGAATTATTTTGTTATTTTCGGTCAATAACGTTATGACATATGTGTTAATACTTCCACGTGACATAGTATTATTAGTCAGAAATAACAAAACAGTGTTATCCTAATTGAACTGAGTTTTTCTCCTTCTTCACATCCGGTCATAATCATAACCGCATCAGGTCTTCAAAGTGAACAACCTCTAGTTAACGGAACAATGTAAACAAGAAAAGTCGACAAAATAGATCTGTAACCTCGAAAAAAGGATTAACTCTGAAAGCAGAACACGGGGTCCCAATCTCAAACCCGTCGACTGTTCGGTGGATTGTTCAAACTCCTCCCGCGGTGAGAACAGATAGTTGCGTGATCGATTCATTACCATTGCATCACCACCTAATCCTACATTACATGGCTTCGAGTCAATTGCTCCTGATCCTGAAGTCTTACGTATTTAATGTCCGTCGACTGTTCGGTGGATTGTTCAAACTCCTCCCGCGGCGAGAACAGATAGTTGTGTGATCGATTCATTACCATTGCATCACCACCTAGTCCTACATTACATGGCTTCGAGTCAACCGCTCCTGATCCTGAAGTATTACGTATGACATATTTAATGTTTAAGAAATTTTGGATTGCAAGACAATTAAAGGGCCACGTGGCATGAGTAAAGCTTAGGTTTTCATTTGTTATCTAATATTTTGTAGTGAGCGGGTGAGAGTAACGTGTGGGAGTGTATTTTGTAAAAGTTGAGAAGTTGAGGCAGAACTCTCCTCATGTTGAAATAGAAGAACACCGAGAGTTCAAAGCGACGACTCTGTTTTTTGGCTAGTAACAATAAAATATTTAGAATAAAAATAAACTACTCTATCAGTTGACATGTCATTTTCTAAATCATTAGATTATTACAATAATTTAGATTAAGTGAAATACCAATAAATTCACGAACTTTAAATATAGAGGTTCGAGATCCGTAACTTACAAAGCCAAAATCAGGTGGGGTGTTCTTTGCTCATACTTTAGTTTAGATGGGCAGAGCAAAAAGGCCATAAAACCATTGTCTCCTTTTCAATACACTATGAGGAAAATGAGATAAAGTCAGTCTCATAAATATGTTAAATATGATTTTTTTCGTTTTTCCTTTTTGATAGGTATGGTAATGATGGCTTTGAGAAATAATTTATTATTATTATTATAGCAATTCTGGAAATACATTTCTTTGAGAAGAAAAAGGAAGCTTCCATCTCGTGCGGAAAACAATTTAATTATAAAAAATGACCCACAGTCATAGCAAACTTTTCCAAATGCAAACGCAAGTCTCTATTTTCAAGAATGAATTATGCCCCGATCATAGGATGCATGCAAAGACAAACGTGCATTAAGGATCCTAAATTCTCCCTCTTTGATTTTGATAAGTAACTGAATAATACGATACATTTAAATTAAAATGATTAAAAAAATAGGAAAAGAAATGGTAGCAATTGAGATCGAGACCCAGGTGGCCATTCCAAGTTTGACCGAGTATCCTCCTTCTGCCATCTCTATAAATGAGCAATGCCCTCAGTTTAGAGGACATGCACCACACCAGTAGTTATAGCAGAAACAAACAAACATGGCACAATTTGCTTATGTCACCACCGCCATTGTTGCCTTCTTCCTCATCCTCCTTCCACAATCTTATACTTCTGGATCTATTTTAAGCCATAACCCTCGCTCCTACTCACTTACACAATCAGATGTTGATCTTTTAGAATTTCCTCTGAATTTAGAGTATTTGGAAGCTGAGTTCTTTCTGTATGGCTCTTTGGGCTATGGCTTGGATGAAGCTAATCCAGGCCTAACTCAAGGAGGTCCATCTCCCATTGGTGCTAAAAAAGCCCACTTGGACAACTTCACTAGGGATGTTATCACGCAATTTGCATGGCAAGAAGTTGGACACCTGAGGTTCAATCTTCTTTCTTTCTTTTGTTTTAGTAGTTTTTTTATAGTATTTTTCTCATACCAAACTTTGTATTAATTATGTTATTTTATGCAGAGCTATTAAAAGTATAGTAAAGGGATTCCCAAGGCCATTGTTGAATTTGAGTACGGAATCATTTGCCAAGGTGTTTGATTCTGCATTTGGTCATCCCTTGGTTCCACCTTTTGACCCTATGCCAATTCAATCAACTATCTCCTTGCATCCTATGTGATTCCTTATGTTGGTCTCACTGGGTATGTTGGAACCGCCCCAAATCTCCAAGCTAATGTTTCCAAATCGGTAAGCTTCAAACACAATAACAAGAAACTGAAAATATAACCCGATTATTTGTTCACGTTCACCAAATGATCTGGCAGTGTTTCGTTATTTGAATCAAATCAAATCTGAGTTCGCTCTGAACTTCATTTATTATTAGTAGTATTGACAAATTCAAATTGCTTGGTGATTTGATATATATATATATATATATATATATGTAACAGCTAGCTCTAACATACTCATTATTAATTTATGTGGGTTATGTTCAGCTTGTTGCAGGGCTTTTGGCAGTGGAATCAGGTCAAGATGCAGTGATTCGAGCATTGCTATATGAGCGTGCCCCGGAGAAGGTGCAACCATATGGTATAACAGTGGCTGAGTTCACTAATCGCATTTCAGATCTAAGGAATAAGCTAGGACATGAAGGTTGGAAAGATGAAGGCCTTGTGGTTCCCAAATACAGAGGTGCTGAGGGAAAAATCAGTGGCAACGTTCTCGCCGGGGACGAGTTCTCACTCGGATATGCCAGGACACAACAGGAGATACTAAGAATTATATATGGAAGTGGTAATGAACGTGTCCCTGGAGGTTTCTATCCTAAAGGAGCTGATGGCCATATTGCTAAATCTTATTTACCCAATGCATAGAACTTGAACAAATTAATGGTACTAGTTAGGTTGCCATGGCGTTCAGGTTCCTTGTTTAGACAGTGTGTTTTCAGTAGTTGTAGACAGAATAAATGTTCTTAATAAAGATTGTGATCAAGGAATTGCTTCATGATTCAGTTTGCACACATTTCAATTCGATCACTAATGTAGTTTAAAAATAAATAAAGGTAAAAAGTCACTTTTTGTCTATGTGGTTTATCATTTTTACCACTAAGGTCTCTGTGGTTTCTATTTGAATATTTTTGTCCTTGTGGTTTCAATTTCAAGTAATTTAAAGACAACTCTTAATTTCTATTAAATTTTTTAAACTTCCGTTACTTGTGAAGGGGGCAATTTGGTCAAATTATTAAAAAATTCATTCTTTTTTAAAATAACAAATACAAAATGGAAAAATAACACAAATTCATTCCTTTTTAACTCTGGTGCCCTCCTCCTCCCACCATAACCACCATCTAACAAACCACTGCCCAATATCACCCACCCAGCAACCAACCCTTACCACCCTCTCATCACATAACTTCTCAAGACACCTCACCCTTTGCCTCTGTGTCTCAAGTCCAGCCCAAAAAATTGAATGCAAGCAAAAGACCACATTGCTCATAATTTATTACAATATGGCCAATAGATCTGCCAAAAAAAAAAACTAACAAACAAACAAACAAAAATTTAGCTCCAACCCAGCCCACCCACCAAGAACTACTCCTATTTCAATTTTATTCCCACTTATTATGGCTTATTTGATGGTATTTTTGAGGAGCAGAACTTGAAGTTGGGAAGGGTAAAATCTATAGCTATCGCCAAGTTATTAAAAATCGATTGATGAACAAAGCTGTATATTGGAGAATATCTAGTTTTAGGTTGTGGTGGTGGTGGAGAGATGATTAGCGGGCTGTGGTGGGTGAGGTGGAGAGCCAAATCGGAGAGAGATAGAGGGATGAAGGGGGTCGGTGAGCTGGTGTTGGGTTGTCGATAGGGATGGGGTTGGGGGGTGGGTCACGGCTAGGGGTAGGGGTGGGGCTGGGGATAGGATGCTATCAGGTGGTGGAGAAATGAAGAGGGAGAGATATAGCACAGAGGGACGAAGGCTTCTAGGGAGGGGAGAAGAAGATATATTTTTTATTTATTAATTTTTCCATTTTGTATTGTTTATTTTTAAAAGAATTAATTTGTTAATAACTTGTTGACTAGATTACCCCTCCACCAGTAACAGAAGTTAAAAGCGACGAACCACAGGGACCAAAAATGACGTTTTGCCATAAATAAATAAACAGAAAAACCAATCAGTAAGCTTAACTCACAGACTGGAGGTTCATAATATAAGGTTGCAAGTTAGACAATAAAGAAGATACAGTTAATGTTGCATCCCAAACTCTTCATTTATACACCCCATGAACATGATACATATTTAAGTCTGCACACCACACGGATCATTCTCGACCCAAAAAAGAGAAACAAAGGACGTAGGTTACATGAAAAAAGTAATCGCGTATCAAGACAAGAAGACATGAGAGGAAGGTTTTGATATACAGTGACCTGTTGCAGCACATGCATTCAGCATTTCTGGTGTCAATGGTTGTTGCACTTAAGCTCTTAACCGTCATCCATACGAATTTATGCAGAGCAGAACCAATAGCTGCTGCTGCAAGAACCATTTGTACATCAAGTTTCCACGTTGGTCATGAAGGGGCAAAATTGCAGTTACAAAGTCATCGTAAGGTAAGCAGCAGCTAAGCAAGGAATTAGCATATGAACTGCGCGATATTCGCAAGTAACAGGACATATAAGTGTAAGCAGCCAGGAGATCGCAGCATATGGAATGCGTTAAGTTTAGCATCTGTCACATTTATCAATGTTAGGCTAAGAATATATAAAACAGATGAATCTTCATATTAACATCAAGCTCATGTTTCTTATCCATTGCGAAGTATATCGTCCAGTATGTAGATTGGCTCCAACTGACCTAAACTGCTAAAGAAACACCGCACTAACACATTCCATGTGCCAATGTTGGGGCAGATCCCTTCCCTTATCATCTGATGAAGATAAACCATGGCTTCATCTAAACCTATCAAATTACAAATCCCAGACAGAAGACTGGTGTAAGCTATTACATCTGGCTGCCACTCCTTTGCCGCACCAATACTGTTGAAAATCTGAGTAGCGGTGCTTATCCTACCTTGCTTACAATAGGCATATATAATTATGTTATATGTGATGGCATCAGGCTTTGTTCCCCCTACCAGCATTTTGCCGAAAAGCTGCATACCGTCCATGGTCATTCCAGCTTGACAAAAACCATTCAAAATGGTATTGTAAGTTACCAAATTCAGTTCCATCCCTCTTTCTTGTATCCCCTTAACAAGTCCAAATGCTTCTTTGAATCTATTCACCTTGAAGAGACCATCCAATAGCTCATTATATGTTGTAATGTTAGGAAAACACCCATGCTTCTCCATCTTATCAAGCATCTTGACAGCCCAATCTACCTTTCCATCGCCACATAACCCTTTGATAAATGTATTAAATGTAACTGTATTTGGAGGACAACCTTCAGCGGTCATATTTTCCACAAGACATTGAGCTTGATGAAACATATAATTCCTACAAAGAACATCCACCATGCAGGTATATGCTATGACATTAGGACGGCAACCATGGTTCATCATATTGTTCCAAGTCTCAGATGCACCAACAAGGTTACCAGCTTTTGCAAAGCCATCAATAAGAGTGCCATATGTGGTCACATTTGGAGGGCAGCCATTTCTCTCCATCTCATGTAAAACAGATACAGCATCACCCATTTTCCCATTGGAGCAGAAACCATGTATCAGACTAGTATATGCAATAATATTGGGCACAAATCCCTCACGAATTATGCGTTTCCACAAGCCAAGAGCTTCATGGACTCTCCCTTCTAGAAAATAACCCTTTATCAAGGAAGTAAATGTGTGAATATTAGGACTACATCCTCTCACAAACATTTGAGCCAAAACTGCAAGAGCAGACTCAACGTTCCTCATATCAGAAAGAGAATTAATAATCGTTGAGTATGTGATAACATTAGGGTCTATTCCTTTATCCACCATTTCAACCAACAATTCCAAAGCCTCCTCAATTTTGCACTCTTTGCATACCCCATTTATCACAGCATTATAAACAGGCACAATGGGATCAAACCTAACAGCAAGCTCCCTGGCTTCTTCTACCTTTCCAACTCTACACAAAGCAGACACTACAGTCGTATAGCTCACCGCGTCTGGAGAACATCCCTTCTTCGACATTTCAACAAGCAACTTGTGAGCACCATCCACTCTATCATTTTTACACAACGCCTTCAAAAGAATGTTATATGTATACACATTTGGCTCCATCCCATCTTTCTTCATATTACTATATATCGGATTAATCATCTGAAACCTATTCTCACTAAGCAATGCATCCAAGAGGTGATTGTAAATCTTGACCGTTGGTTTGCATCCAAATTCTCTTATCCTATAGAACATTTTCAACGCCTGCTCAGCCAACCCAGCTCGCCTATAAGAGTTGATCACACTTATGAACAACTCCTCAGAGCAGCCAAGTCCCTCCAATTTCATTTGGTTCAATAGGTACTGCACACCATCCATTTCACATTGGCTCCCAAGCTTCACAATCATGGCCTCGTACGTTAATGGGGTGTGCTTGAAAGCTCTTGAATTGGAAATGGACCTAAAGTATTCTAATGCCGACGCTATGTGGTGCTCGTGTCTTAACCTCTGCAACACATCATACTCTTCAAGAAAGGCTTGGCTGGGTTCCATTTGGGGTTTAGGGTTTGAATTGAGAATTGGGTTTGTGTTGAGCACAAATGGTCTTGATGGTTTGTGAACTTTTAGCAGCAGGGAGCATCCTTCTTTCAAATACATGATAAGGACAAGCTCAAATTCAGCTCATCAAATAACAAAAACCCCCAAACCCCAGCTAACACAAAGTTTATGAATTCGAAAATGGTGACCAAAGCAAGAACCAAAAATGAAAGTTCGAAAATTTGAAGGTTTCTTAGAGTTGGGTTTGCAGTAAATGGTTCAAATTCTAGCTCAACGCCGGATTTTCATGTTCAGGAGAGGAGTACCATCGTCTTCTCAGAAGTTTGGGTTGTATATGTATGTAGAATAAAAATCTGGGGTGCTGATGTAAATATAAAAATATTTGGGGCGAAATATGAATTAATAAAAAGTCGGACACACACACACTCCGACTCGGACTCAGTTTTCTTCTAAGGACCCAAAAACCCAATTAGACAAAAACAAAGCTCATTCAGCAGCAGAGTGGAAGAGCAGGCCTCCGATCGCTCCTCAGTGTACGTACATCCATCTCTGGCAATCTTAATTTCCTCAATTTGTTTTCCGTTTTGGTTGTTTATGTTTTTGACGAATTTGATGTTATGTTGTCTTCAGTTCCCAAATAACAGATCTTACCGTTTGTTATCTATTCTATATTAACTGAATCGGGAACATGCGGAACCATATTCTGTGTTTTAATTTTTCTTTATAGGGACGTGGGTTTTAATTTTTTTTGCAAGAATTCATTGTAAACATTGGATTTTTGTGTGATTCTATCTCTGTCTCTGTATAATTTTCTTGGTGGTTAGATGTAGTTCTAAAAGGAAAAAAAAAAAAAACAAAAGAAAACCCAGTTTAACTGGTGCTGATGTGCTGAGTGAGAGATATCAAAGGTCTAATATGGACTTAAGGCGCCAGGATCGCCAATACTCATGACTGGTTTTAGCTGGTTAAGTGAGGTTTTTATGTTGAAATCTTGATAATTTAATTCATCTTAAACCCATTAAAGAGTCTTCTATGTGTTTGCAAAACTTAAAGCAAACCCATTTGACCCTTTTTCTCTCTAGTTTTTCTCCTCCGGTGGTGGAGTTTCAGATTTACCATGCCTGTGAATTTAGGAAGTACCTAGGAGTCCACCCATTGTGTTCTGAAATTTTTGTGTATATTTGCTTCCTTGGTAGTTTCACCTGTTCCAATTCCTTGTTTTTTTTTGTTCACTCTTACGCTATGATTTATGTTTTCGCAGACTAGGTGCTCTATGAACTTATATTAGTTATTCACTGATGGTTTGTACCAAACTAAGGGATGGTTTTTATTTTGTCTTTTTTCTTCAGAAATTATTTGTCAGCTCACAGAAAGCAGAAGGTATGGGTGGACATAATGACTCAAGTGCATCTGAGAAGAAACTGAGCGAGGCTGCAAATGTTGTGCCAACCCTCAATGCTGAGAATTTGCAAAGTAACATGAAAGTTATATATTACAGGTTTGTTTTGATAAATTCGTAGACCATGAATCTATTCTCTGTCCCCATATGTTCTTTACATTGACTTGTCAAGCCTCAAAAGGTTGGTTTCTATGTCAATCTTAGGAGGGAGGGCAATAAAACAAGGATTTTTTAATATAAATTTTAGCTCTTATAGTTTGTTCAGTTTTCTCCAGTAATTGATGATGAAATGTCTTGTTAAATGTTGGGAGGGATCGTGGTTCCAGATATTGCTCGTGTTGATTACTATATGCTATCAGGCTAGTGTAACAAAATAACCTTTTCGATTCATCGTAATAACATGTGGGAAGATCTCACTCCAAAGAATTTGATAACTTCAAACTTTGTCATGCTAGCTAATCCATTCTTACAACTTTCTGTGTCAATACTAAAAAATTCTGTATTTCCCCTTGTGCAGCCGAACATTTATGTCTATCATTGGTGGGGTCATTGCTGGAATTTTGGGATTCACAGGCCTTACTGGTTTTATCTTTTATTTTCTTGTTATGGCTGTCACTTCAGTTGGACTCATTGCCAAGGCGGGGTTTACAGTTCATTCATATTTTGATAGCTGGAACCAGATTATACTTGATGGCTTTCTCGGTGGGCTTTTGGTACGCTCTCTTTTATTTAACAGTTCTCTTTGATAGGCTACACTTTAAAATAGTTGTCATTGCTGATATATCTAATATAGTTATTAAACTAATGTAAAATTTGTGATGACACATCTAACATTATCAATACCTTCATCTTCTTGATTTCCTTCTTCTCTTTTACCTTTGACTAACAACTGTTTTCTTTTCATTTTGCAGTCATTTGTGCTGTTCTGGACGTATCCTTTAAACAAATGAGAGCATACTTAATAATAACAATATGTGTGTATGTGTGTGACCGATTTATGGTACTGAATTGATGTTGTTGGGTAAGGAAAGCTCTTTTGCCAGCAACATCATAATATACAGCCTAGGGGGAAATCAGTTGTTTTTGGAGCAGCCAGATCATGCCATACAGTTCTCAAATTTTGGGATAAATATCTGAAAACTAGTACTTTTTTGCCATGACAACTCTTATGGCATGACCATGGTGCCTCCAAGAGCATTGGTATTTCGCAAAATCATGTTAGACTGAATTTCTGTGAAAATCTGAAAACATGCGTTTTAGCTAATTCCTATGTCTCTGATGTTTACATGTTTTCCTTGACATAAAAAGATTTGCTTATGACATTGTGCATATATTCTGAGGAGTTATCTGCAACATCTCGAACTGATGGAACCCCGCGTTGCTGCTAACTCTTTACCATATCAAGAATGAAGTGAATCCGCTGCTGCTTTGGGGATGGCCAAGTTATTTGTGTTAAACGAATGTAATTGTGGGCTTTGTCCGCCTCTATTTTTCCCCATGAAAACACTTTGGCTACAAGGCTAGCATGCTTAGGCTTATTGACGTACCTGCAGAACTTTTTGTTTTAGGTCATTTGTTTTATGAAAGCTGCTTTGTTCGTTGGATTGTAATCAAAATAGTTTTCTTTTAACCAATTCAAATGTTAGATAAAGGTGATGAAATGAAATTTTATATATTGAGGCGGTAGCATTCGTGGATCAGAGAGCCCATCCAAAGATAAGTGACTAATATCTCTTCTACTTTTTTCTGGGTAAAATTCTTTAGGACTAAATATTTTGAAAACGAAAAGACCAAAAAGGAAGTACGAGATACGTTTGACAAACTCTTGGATCATTTTACCATAATGGTAGCAAAAGTTGAGTATAAGTATGGCAAAGGTATCCCCCTGGTTGGAGGTCATATTAATTACCCACCCTTCCCTATACAATTTATGTCGCAAAATCTAATACTAATACAATGCTCATTGCTGAGAAGAAAAGAAAAACTAATACAATGATCTGCATTTCCATTAATAACCCAGACGATCAGCAGCAGATGAATCCGTATCTCCAATGGGTTACGGAGGCAAAGAACTCTTGCAGTGGAATGGTATTCTCCGGTGTTCACGAATAACTTTTACAAGCAAGTGGCCTTGTGTACTATATCTTTTTTCGTATTTGAATTATCACACCTGCGGAGTTTTTTCAAGTATCAACCAAATTCCAGAGTGAGATGAGAAACCATATTAAAACTTTCAACTTTAAATTTCCAATGTGGTGTTCAAGTTAAATTTTTTTTACGGAACAAAATTTCAGCTTTACGTAGGGCCATCATTCCTTGGCACTTGACCTTCCTGATGAAAACCATAGTGTACATATCCCACCATCCCACTTTCTATTTAAAGAAATGCGATATTGAACATTAGGATGGAGGTTAGTACATGCATTTCCATGAGTAGGTTTTCAGCTTTTAAGGCCAATGAATGATTTGCACTCATACACATTTTGGACAGCGTGAAACGGACTGAGACTTGATTAACCAATTCAGAGGAGTAAAACTTACCAGCATTTGGGGGATTTTTAGGAAGACAAAAGAGATGAAGTATAATCCACATGATATTGCTGTGGCTGTAATTATGTTGTTGACTAGGCGCTTGTTATCTTTACTGGGTACAAATGCTACTTTCAACGTATTTGTCAGGTCAAAAAGCCTGTAAGAGATCTGCAAGCAAGCATGCAAAAATTGAAGCATGAAAAATAAAGGCCAGATATTTTCAGATTACAGCATATAACATCCTTTACTTACTGCAACGTAAATGGCGGAAGTGAGCATGAAGTTCAATAGCGGGTATTCTGGGATCATAGAGAGCAACAACTTAGGCTGAGCATCAGGGAGACCAGATCTGCAAGTTTTCATGCAAGTCAGAATAAGAAACGTAGGTAATGTAGGCATAAACATGTATACCATGCGAACTTCCATTAAAACCGAAATTAAAAGGGAAACTGAAGTTTGACCAATTCTCAGTGACTCATCAAGAAGATTTCATTTCTCATTTAAGATATTGATCCCTTTTTTACTATAGACTAACAGAAGGAACTACTGCTCCACCTTCTTTGTGTTTCTTTGGTGTAGGGGGAATTGATCAAAATAGAAGTTGAGAGGGGATATTTAAAATTACCCTAAGATTCACAGGGAATTTATGACAATTTTTCCTTTCTGCTAACATTAGTAAACACTTATGGACTATCTTTAGCAAATAACTGGAGTAAAAAGTGAGCTTCAGTGTACCTTAACCAGACGTGGAATTGCAAGATGTAGGTCTCCAGTGTTATCTTTCCAAGCCATCTGGTAAACCAAAAATAATGTTAGGGAAAAAAAACCCAGAAGTTTTAAAGATTACAAGCATCTTTATAATGGTGTAATTTTTTACTGAAAACAAAAAAGATAAAGCTACCATAATCTTTAAGAATTACACCCGATGGTGTCTGCAGCAAATGCTATGACCCTAATGTATGAGAAGAAACATATTAAAATCAGAGAGATCGCAAGATGAAACACTCACGCAAAAAGGGTCAAAGAGTAGCTGCGGAATTTCTGTGTGACATTGCGCAAACTTATGTAGACCCTGATCAGCAAGAACAAGATGCTATATTAGCAAAAAAAAATTTTAGGGGCGGTCAAAAATGTTAAAATACTCAGGGCAAGATACCATACGTTATAGGAATCCATGAGGTATATGGATGATATTTATTGTAAGTAAGCTTGTCCATCTTGTATATATACTCAAACCACAGATATCCCACCTATAAATTCAGAGACTGCATCAGAGATGAATGTTTAAGAAGCAGAATTTTCGTGATTATGAGAATTATAATACCATTACGGTTATCAGTGTAACAGCTGTTTTGATTGACATTTTACGCTTCCATTCTGCTTCCTCCAGTTTCTCCATCCACCTTTCAACCTATAAAGACTTACGCCAATTGGTTAGCTACTGAATCATAGGAATGACAAACCAAACAGATCCATATCGAACACACCAGTCAAATACGAAAGTTTACATGAAAGATAAAATTAGATCAGAAAATTGGGAAAAATGAACAGGATTTTTATCGAGTCTTACAGTTGGATGATAGTAAGCATATATCATTCCAATTATCCATATGTATCGATCAAGGCCTGAGCGGAAATGCCATTCATGCAAGAGGGGTAAACCTGGTTTCGCAGGATCTGTGTAGCCTGCAATTTTATTAGGAATTCGGTCAGTGATGTGCAATTTCTTGACATGGAAAATAATGCTCAACCAGTTACTTACCAAGAAGGAATGTGAGTGGGCTCCAGAGCAATTCAAACACTCCAGGTATTTCCCATACCAAGATAACAACCAAGAAACAACCAATTATTTTTACAGCTATCACTGACCCAATCTCATTATGTTTGTTCAAAATACCGAGTGCCCCATAAACCATAAGAGTGAACAGAGTGTGCATGGGACAGATGTAGTATAGCACGTAACTGTTGTTAAGGACAACACAGCAAAACAATACCAAGAAATTTAGCCGCCACATCATCTGCTCAACAACAAGGAATGAAATGCGTTAGATATACGCTAAATGTGACAAACTCACCCACACAATCTTATATAGATCTAGGGAACTGCATACCTGTGCAAACCTTGGTAGGCTGAAATCTTTGCGAACATAATAATAAGAAAAGTTTCCAAATCCAGTCATCCAGACATATGCAGCAATAAATACTCGGATTGCATTATAAATTTCTGTTGCAGCAAAATAGTGGTACAACAAAAATAACACCTGTAACATGGAGGAACAAAGGGTAAGACCTCAATGATGACAAGACTAACATGGATATATAATTATATAAGTCCTAATAGCACGTGTTTAGAAATCTTCCATGCACTCTAACACTGATGAACTTTTTGTGCTGGAAATGACAAAGTTAGACATGGAAAACCAGATGCCTTGTAGTATTGTAGATGTCAGAAGCATATGATTTGATGAACATACACCAAGAACTAATGGTTTTTATGTCGAACATGGGTGCCAAAATCAATTGACCAACATATAAGCATAATCAACAAGCATACGTCATAAATGAAAACAAATTGACCAACCTGCATCCAGCCTTTCCACTCCTCAGTTTGATGCCTATTCAGATAAAGAATGGATTTCCCAGTTAATGGAGACTTCTCATTATGTATCGTGAAAGAAGCCATTGCCGAAACTATGATGAGAAGGAAGTAAAGAAATATGAAAAGATCCCGGTTGTAACTCTGCACAAACAGATGACATTCAAATATATAAGGCTTGTCACAAAGAGATATTTTAAAAACAAAAGACAAAATGGGGAACATAGATGAATTTCACTAGTGCTTTTTTTTCTTTCTACAATTTAAATCAGCGTTTGTAATCAAATATTTGTTTAGAGACATTGCTTTATTGAAAACTGAACTGCCGAGTAGGAAGACTGAAATGCTTAACATACAAACGACTAAGTTATCAAAGTCACCTTAGTTGATGTGTTGAAGAAATCCGTACGATCACATAAGTAGAAGTATGCTAAAAGGACACTAAATTCAGATCTGTAGACGAGAGAGAAAGAAAGGCAAAGGTCAGCATTCCAATACAGCAGTAAAGAATACTCCTTAATTTGATCCATGAATAAATTGACTTACATTGCTCTAAGCGTCAACCGGTTTTCAAGCAAGAAGGCCTCATCCATCAAAATGAACCTACACCGATATAATAATCATAAGCACATGGTATGAGCATTTTAAATTGAAAACTTGTGCAATGACCGTAATTTAGAAACCTGAATATAGGCGACCAGGCAGATAAAGTTCGAGCTTTCGGTGAGGCGGATTGGAGACCTCCGCCCTCCAATAAAACAGCTCTGTCATCCTCTTTAACCGCCTCTTTTTCCACTTCAACCAAATTTACTTCAGAGTACCTACTAGTGTCAAAAACCAATCTTATTCAGCACAAACACAAAACGCTTATTCGATCAGTTACATACACATACAATGTAGTTCTAAATTGAATGGTTATATGCATAATAATACAATAAGCAATTGAACTACAGCGCAAAAAGTTTTGAACTCACAATTTTGAAGAGAGTGAATTCTTCTTGTACTCCAAGAACTCAGAATAAATCCAAGCTGTGATGAGAGGTATAACTCCAAGCAAAAACGAAACCTGCAATGCATGGAAGTAAAATCCTTACTTATCCTTGAACAAAAATCACCGACAAAACTACATCAATTCAAAAGCGCACACTCAAATCCGAGCAAGATCTGAAAGAAAACACTGGAAGCTGAGAAATTGAGTACCTGGCCAACAGTGACGGGGCTAAAGATCATCATCTTGGCAAGCCTCGGATCAAACACAGAGATCAACGAGCAAGCATTTCACGGATCCGATTCACTCGCTCAGAGAAGAAATGGAAACGAATCTAAGGATGAAATGCAATGTATTGTAATATACGCCGCGATACAGAGTATTAAATTGAGAGAGAGAGAGAGAGAGAGAGAGCGCGTCGGAGGGAAGGAGAAGGTGAAAAACGAGTGAGAAACAGACTCAGAGGGAGAGAGACGGTGAGTTAGTGAGTGACAACCATATATGATTATAATTGCCTTCTTTTTCCTTTTTTTAATATAATTTTTGTTTGTTTTACTTCGTTTATTTTCTTGGGATAGCGCCATTTCTTCTAACTATTATTTAAATTAAATCGTTTCCTTAATTTCCCTTGTTATGGTATGGGGATAGATAGAGTTAGGGCCCTTCGTTTGTGAGGCGTAGGATTCTAATCGGACGGTGTGGATGTGGATCCACGGTTCTCACTTGTGAGGATTGAGTGGGTTCTGACACCCGCACATTAACATGTTCATTTTTTCCAAATTTATTTCCTTTTTTTTTATTTTTATACATGCAACCGATGTTAAGTGATGGAGTTTTCTCACACACTGTCAAAGTATATGAGGATTTGGATATGAGAACATTTGCAAGTAAAAGTTATTTCCACTCGCTAGACCGTTGGCTATTTTCTTATCTTCTTGTTAAGGGAAAGTTTGGATAAATTTCAATGCCTAATTATAAATGGAGGGAGATAGAACAGCAAACTTGTCACATCTAACTTCAACTTTAGGGATATTGTTTTTTAAAGATTGAGATTGACACTTCAAACAAGTGAATGGAGTTGGTATCGAACCATATTACCTAAGTGAATGGAGTTGGTATCCAACTATATTGCCTATAATAAATGTTTTCAATTTTAGACACGTGTGAAGTATTAAAAAGGATGATGAATATAAACCTTGAGTTGGTAAGCAAAAATATTTCCATTTATATTATAATGTTTTGAAATTATTACCATAAATAATAACCATCTATACCAAATACTATTACAAAGGCGAAGTCTTTGTTTTATCAAAATTTTATTCGTTAAACTACTACTCCAATTATAAAACGCATGTTTGATTGCATAATAAGAACCACATCAATCAGTAATTATTTCAAAAACAGGTTAATACAACAAGTGCAAATGGATTTAACTTAAAGTAAAACTTTACATAAATCAAAATTCATTTCGAACACATTAAAATACATAGAATTCATTTTTAACACCCACTTATTCATCACATTTTCCATTGGAGATAGTGTAAGCACTATGTATTTGGAGAAAAAATTCTATGTCACCGGAATAACACTATTTTGTTATTCCCGACTAATAACGCTATGACAAACGTGATAACACTTTCATGAGGCATAATATTATAAGACAAAAAAAGCAAAACAATGTTATTCCATTTTAACTAAAAATTTCTCCTGCGTTTGCCTTCTTCGGATATTTTTATATATAATTTCCCTTCTTGTTAAAGCCTTTTCTCTGTGGAAAAGGATGGCCTGATAAAATTGTTGTCGGCAGACTTTGAATTGAAGAGCTTGCGTCAAATTTTCGGATCCAACCAAATGATATACTGTAAGACCAGGCCCAACTTGTCCATGGCTCTAAACGTAGTCCATGTTTGTTCCTGTTATTCATTATCAGTGTCGTCCCATCACTCCCCGACTACCCATCTGCTTTGACGAGACCTAAATAAAAATGGGTCATATCATCACTAATTATTCATTGACACAAATTTAAGTCTAAACCACAATTGAATAAAAGAGAAAAGGAAAACTTTAATGAATTAAACTTTAATATAAGCTAATAAACTAGAGGAGGAGGAAGTTTCTCTCACACACACTACTAAAATGTCGTAAAGATTCAAACTTAAAACTACTTGAGGAGGAGGAAGTTTCTCTCACACACACTACTAAAATGTCGTAAAGATTCAAACTTAAAACTACTTATCCGCATGTTAATGTCCTTTTGCAATGGACTAGGTCAATATAAACAAAAAAATGCCAGTTATTTTCTCAATAAATAAATGAAAATAGCTAAATGACAGCTACATACACTGAACGCTCATAGTCGTCGGCCCATCATTCAGTTATTAACCTATTGCTTTTTATCTTTTCTTTTTTTCTAAGGGCATTCGTCTCTCGCTCAATTGCACCATCCCAATTCGTTGGGAATTATATAATTTTCAATTATTATTTCACAGTAACTTTTTTGAAATTTCCAACCAAAAAAAAAATTCTTTTTAGTACAATCGATTGAAGGAGGTGAATTTACACAAATATTCATTGAGTGCACGAGAATTTCGAACCTCTACCAAAAAGCTACCAGCTACCAACTACCACACCCAGCAAATAAATACGATAAAATAAAAAGGAAAATATTAATAGATGATGGGAAGATGCGGATTGATTCTTCTTCCATAATATATCAAGAGATGAGATTTTACCAAACCTTCCAAGTTTCAATTCAACCAACCAAAAATTAAGAGCAAAAGGAAGGGGGTCCTACCTAAGGAAATCTGCAAATGAGAGAGCGAGGGAGAGAGAGAGTATTTAAAGCTACAAGCCTTAACCGAGTTCCTTAAACTTACATAACTTCTAAAACCACCTCTTTCAAATGCCCTACCACTACCACTACCACCACCACCACCACACAATTCACTGACTGACATAACTAAGCATTAACAAAATATTGTAAACCCTAAGAAATATACTGCACCATGACAATGATACTACAGCAACCAAAAAAAAAAGGGTAGCACAGAATTCAGGACGCATCGTATCCTTCTTTCTTTCTACAAACAGGACATGAGTTTAAGAGAGTGAGTGAGGAGAGAGATTGACCTATTTGTTAATGGTCAGTCCTCAAACCAAGGACAAGGGGCCCTGCCCTATCTCTTGGAGGGTCTCTCATCATCCTCTCCACCATCATCACCATCTGAATCATCCTTGTCTGATGATCTCTTTCTCTTTGGAGGAGCCTCCACCTTCCCGCCCGCATCATCGTCCTCATCTTCTTCTTCGTCCACATCTTCATCTTCTCCATTCTCTTCTGGCTCAAAATCGCTCGCATCTTCCTCATCCTCTGCACGCCCTACTGGCCGGACAAGGTACTCCGTTCCTATATCATCCTATGTAGTTTCAAAAGATGTCAGCGACGGTCTAACTGACAGCAGGTACCATTAAAATCACAGAAACAGATGCATATCATGAAATGAAAAATGGTACTGTCAAACAAGTGAACCACGTGGGAGGTGAAAAGACAAATATTTATTCAAACAAAGGAGAATTGAAACTCATATTCTTCAAATTAACCAAGCTGTCAATTCCATCAGACTGTCAGTTTCAAACTCAGATTGGGGATTAATTTCTTTGAAAACTTAAACCTTTACCGCAAAACTTCTCAGAAAGCAAAGTTTACAAAAAGATATAATTTAGGAAATCAGAGGTAAAATACCGAAATATATCAGTATTTTAGTCAACAAAGGGTACGGGCTGCAAGGAGCTTCCCAATTTAAACAAACCAAAAGTAAAAGCACCAAAAGCCGCAATAAACGAACTGCCAAATTTACAGAAGAAACAGAGAAAAGCAAATTCATAAAGATAATTTCAAAAGTTGTATGAGACATGAAAAGAAAAAAATGAAAGCTTAACGCAAAAAACAAAAAGTCCAAAACCTTAGCCATAACCATCAGTCACAGGCCAAAGTATTAAACGCAAGGAGGAGAATCTGGATGCAGGATTTCTCTATCATAGCAACAGAGAAAGATTCTTACAGGAGATAATTCAAAAATTAAATGCACAAATAATAAACCAGATGGAAAAGCTTCAAGATCTGTGATAATACTACCGTTCAATTTATTCCCGAAAATAAAAAATAAAAGAAAACCAGAAATTAATTAAATGTCTGGTCTTTAGGCAAAGCATATAACTATGGACTGCAAATGAGCTACAAATATAATACATAGTTCTCTGTTGACAAAGTCATGAAGCGATTGACTACAAACAGGGCCAATACTGTTTGCTAGAAATTCAGAAAAACAGATCTGACAAAAATCTTTGGAATCTACAAAAAGCCTACAAAATTAGGGGAAAACAAACTTTTACCTTGAGAAAGAAAAAATAAACAGAATAAAAATTCCTCAAATTAAATTTCAAGTGCAGGCTACTGGCAAAATCAGATCAAATAACATCTATCCACATAAACAGAACAAAATACATACAAAAAATACCAGATCTGATGAATTTAAACAAAAAACCAGAAGAAATAATAATATATTTTTTTAAATTTGAAAAACGAAAATAAAAAAGAGTTAGAGCTTATTACCTCCTCTTCAGCCTCGCCCTCGTCGTCATCGTCGTCGTCGTCTCCCTCGCCGTCATCATCATCGTCACCTCCTTCACCTTCTTCGTCGTCTTCATCCTCATCGTCTTCGTCATCGACCGACTGAACTGGAGGACCTCCAGAGGACTGTACGACCTCCTGCACATCGTCGTCATCGTCCTCGTCTTCATCCTCATCGTCGTCGTCGTCTTCGTCCACATCGTCGTCGTCCTCGTCGTCCTCGTCATCATCATCACCATCCTCTTCTTCGTCGTTTAGGCTGTCATCTGACTCAGACTCAGACTCCGACTCAAATCGCTCCAATTGCTCAGCAGTCAAAGGCTTAACTTCGTTTTCCTCCACAACTTCCTCCATAAACTTCATCTCTAAACAAACCTCACACAAGTTCCTAGAGAAAATCTCTTGGTTTTTGTCTGGAAAACGAATTGGGATTTGGATGAGAGAGAGGGACGAGAGAGGAGCTTCTTGGTTCGCTCTACCAGTAGCTCTGCAACCAGTGATCTCAGCCGCTGAAACGCGGGTTCACGCGGATAGGTGACGTGGCCATAAATCGGACGGTCCTCGTGAGCCAATTTGTACTTTTGTGTTTATGGGGTTTCCTGCGGCGCTTCATATTCGTTTGTAGTCAGCTGATCGTCACGTGCAAGGAGGGCGTGCTCGAGGTCTCTAGGGTTAGGGTTTCTTTTCGTGTTCTCCAGATTTTGGGCCCATATGTTTTGGGCTAGGCTCACTTCTGAGGCAAGCTATTTAACCGTTCCGGATCGAGGCTATCAATCAAAAGTTTAAAAACCAAAATATCTGGCCCATCGTTTTCTGAGGGGGCTTATGAAGCTATGCTGTGTTTTTTTTCCTTTTTGCTAGGATGGAGCTCATAAAAATAACAACTCAATATTAATCAAAACTTTCTTTCACAATGTTAAAAACTTTTTGGTAATTTCGTGTATTTCTTTTGTAATCATACTTAAAAACTAATGTTAATCTATGTTAGGGCTTGTTTGGTTTAAGGTTTAGACATAAGCTTGGGAATGAGTATGAAATTACATTTTATGTTTGGTAAGTGCACTATTGAGTATTGAGAATGTAATACCTGACTATTGGTTCTAAACTTCCCATGTTGGGGAATTTCATACCCTTGGCTCTTCTTAGTGCAGTTATTTTGGACTAATTTACCCCTATTCAAAATTTCAAATACCACTTTTTATTCATAACTTTTAATAAATGAAAATTGATATTATTTGAAACCTCAACAACTTTTCGTTCCCAATACTGCATAAACCAAACATGGGAATGAAAGAAAGTGACATTTCCTTATCCTCATTTTCCAGCGTTCCCAAACATGGGAATGAACATCTTCCATTTCCATCTCATAGGATTAGACATGGAGTTTCATTCTCAAGAAGTTCAACATGTTTTAGGGTCCGTTTGGAAGTGCTTCTGGAACAATTAAAAGCGCTTTCTAATAACCAAAAGCTCTTCTAACAGCGTTTGGTAGAAAAGTTTAGAAGCACTTTCTGGAGAAGCACCTCTCATGTGCTTCTTCTAACAGCGTTTGGTAGAAAAGTTTAGAAGCACTTTCTGGAGAAGCACCTCTCATGTGCTTTTCCAAGAAGCACTTCGATTTCTTATGAAAATTTCAACATCTTTATAATAAAAGTGCTTTTGGTAGAAGCGTTTATAAGTAGAAGTGTTTCTTAGAGAATCAGTCCCAAACGAGCCCTTAATCTCTTTACATGGTATACAAAAAATATCATTAATTGAAGTCACTCCTCTCTTTAGAGCATCTCCAATCGATGTGTCAAACGTGCCACGCAGATATTTAACGGCTAGAAATAACATCTCACATCACTCCAACCGAATTGTCAAAGCTGATGTGGAATGAAGGCTAGGGGTTCAACTGTTACTTTTGACATCCCAAAAGCAAGATGTCAAATGAATATTTTATTATTTTTTAAAGATAGTTGGCTGTTACTTTCATTTATTATTTTCCTTTTTTATTATTTTCTTCTTTATCTTAAATAATTTGACTGTTACAATAATTATTTATTTGACATATTGGGTGGAGTGTAAAACTGTGTAAATGAAAAATTACTACATCAGCCATCAAATTTAAATTTGATGTTTAGTATTTGACATCTCCCTTGGAGATGCTCTTATATGTGGGATATGCTAGTTTGCTATGACAAAATACCCGTCTTTTTACACCTCATTCTGTATCCCGTCTTTATAGATTCTAATAATTTATGATCATTTAATTTATACTATATCACGTGTATACCATATTTAGAAAAAAGTGTATCTCTTCCCTTAAATAAGAAAAAAGTTGTAAACTTTTGTGATATGGTTTATACGGTTATACCATGCACATTGCTACTCATACCATAAGAAACTTATTATTCTTTTGTGATATTGCCAAACCTTTTTGTTTACGCCTTACGGACACAGAGGCCCTACGATGCACATGCTGGTGTCTTTATCAGATCGCAAAATCAAGCACATTTAATAGCAGGCAAAGTCTGGCAGTTCTATGGAACATGGCCAAAATATTACTTCCTTGGTGCTTTTGTTATTATAGTGACAGTCACATAGACTAGAACCCTAAATTTAAAACAACCATAATATACCAAAATTTTCAAACCCGAAACACCCAAATTCTAAAACTCAATAAACTTGTATTTTCTTAAATATAAAAAATCTTTGTTACAATCAAAATCCGAAGGGTCTTCGATTACGGGCCCTTCGGATTTTGTCTTTGGTGATTTCACATAGTTTTGGTGCATATGCATGACTCTGTATAGTGTTGTGATTTGATTTTGGAAGGTAAGGTGCTGTGTTGGGTTCTAATTTTTTCCTAAAAAACAAGAAACCCCACACTTTCCTTGAGTGGGAGAAACATGCAAAAATTGTCCCCGGTCCATTCAAACCCATTAGGCGGAATTTTCAAATTTCATTGTCAGAAAAGGAAAATGAAAAGAAAAAAAAATAGTATACAGTGGAGATTGAGAATGACGGTATGGTTCAAATGGTTGTTGGGTCGAACGTATAGCGTTCAAAGACTTACTAAGTAAGGTAGGTAAAACAATAGAATAAACCAACACGATATTAACAACTCATTGCAAAAAATATATATTTTATATATAAAATAAATAATAATAAAAAACATTGGAGATATATTCACCTAAAAGTCAGCTGGGATGGCTCTCATCATCGTCTCGTGTGTCACGAATCCAAGAAACGACAATACCTGCTAGCGTTTCATGACACCTTCCCTTCAAACATAAAACTACTGTTCTGTTTGGATTGCATATGCCTTATCTATCCATGTATATATCCAACTATATCTTGATTTAACCTAATTGCTCTCCTCTCTATCACAATCCAACCTCTAATGTCTCAACAACAAGAAACTAAGAGTATATTTATCTCTAAACTTTGACCCAAATAACAATACTAATAATGTGTTGAAAGTTCCCGAAATGCCAAGTTTACTACTATGTGTTAATATATTGCCGTATGTCGTAATTACGGGTAAATTTTATAAGAACTTATAATTTAAAAGTGATTATTCACTTCATCTATATTCACAACAAGAATTCGACTTTTACTCGTGTTTGTCATATGCGGTTACGACTTTTTACATTCTCCATTCTAGGTAAGAAAAATAAAAGGACCATATTTAGTGCATACAGTAGAATCTGTGTCACTGTGTGTTTTAAATTGACATATGAGGAATCGTCCCCGCATGAATTACTCCATGCCTCAGGTCATCCATTCAAAGTACTCGACCACCACCCAATTGGCAGGGTCAAATTAATCATAGCTGGAACACGTGGATTTGGTACATAAATGCCTAATAAAGCCTAATAAATCCCACTTACTATTCCTCCACCAAGTCTACCTTTGATGTTATGCTAGAAACCTCTGCTCTGTCAAACATAAAAGAAGGAGAAAAGAAAACAAAAAGATTCAAGGAAGGAACACAACACACAGATCATATATATATATATCATCCTGTGCCCTGCAGCAACGTGGTAGTCCTCTGCTTTCAGCTGGCTGGACTTTGACTTCTCCATGCCTTCAGCAGGAATATTCCGGTGGGCGGCAATATTCGACTTCTCCTACTTCACTTCTGGGTGGAGCTTGAGCTTGAATTTGCAGAGCTTCAGATGGCCGCGGTTCTCAATACTTGATGATGTGCTGTGGACCTTGATAACTGTGGTAGAGTCCTTGGTCTTGGCTGCCATGCTTTGCTTCTTCTTTGTCTTCTGCGGTTGTACCCTCTGATCCTTATCATTTTCTTCATTTTTTTTAATCATAAAAATTGGATATATATATATATATATATAAAAATATAAATATGTAGATTGTGAATATGTTAGCATAATTTCTTGGGTTAATTAGTTGGCGAAATTAATTTGATCATACAATTTTATGATGGTGAGTTGAGTTGATTTTCGACTTCATTTTGTTTTAACGCATTTGTTTATGAATTGATGTCCCATTTTTTCGTTTTGGGATGGTTTATTCATGTTTAATTAGCTACTTTAGAAATTATTAATATTTTTCGTTATTAATAAGTCCAATGATGAGTTTTCTTTAAAGTTGTAATGCAAACCACCAAAGCTGCAATCGCCACAAGAAAAGAAGAACACTTTTCCCCAATTACTGGCCTTTCTGTCGGCGTGTTACCGCTAGGAGAATTGCAACGTCGTTTTTTGAGCTAGGCCATGCCCTCGAGTGCAACAAAAATTTAGATGATCAGTCAATTATATAACAAACACAATCTTCGATACGATCATCTTTATTTTCAAGTTTCCTTTTGTGAGACGCTTGATGGCTTGTTGCGACAGTCAGTATCAAAGTTGATTTTTACGTCTTGATTAATGCTAAAGATCGACTTTACTTTAAAAATTTGAAGGAAAACCTGAAAGTGGATCCATTTAGATCACCTTGATTATTCACTAGTAATTTTACTTGGGCTTTTGAGCTATTGTGACCATTGTATGATTTGGTTGTGGGTTTGTCCTTTAGCCCTTTGCCTTTGGGGTCCATGTTGGTTATTTACATCCTTACCGGATAGGTGTTAGAAATGAAAATGAGATTCATGCACTATCAGAGTGAAGGTAAAATTATGTTTTTGATACAAGCGATACTGGATTGGGAATTGAGCATAAAAGACCTCGGACACAAAGATAAATGTTTTTAACAAATCCCTTACAAAGAAAACTATGTTAAAACATACACAAAGGTGAAAACACTTTTGTTCACATTTAAGCTAGATTTGTGTTGAAAAGAAGGGTAAGAATTAGAAGAGAAAAATATTGCTTAAGCTAATATAGAACATACAATCAATTTTTACAAAACATTAAGCTACCATATCATATATGCCTCGAGTCAAGACACCGATATGCTCATGGAAATTTGTTCTCTCACTTTTTGTGTCAATCAATGAGCTTCTTAGAGCATCCACAATGGGGGGTATAAGGTATATGTTAAATATACATCATTTGTGATCGGAATCACCTGTAATAGGGAGGTGTAAACAAGTGTACATTTGCATAACCACCATGAGATGCAAATTTATATATACATATACATCTTTTTTACATCTCTTGCAGGTGGGACCCAGCTAAAAAAGATGAGATAAAGTGGAGAAAAGTCACAAAAAAGTGGCTGGACCAAAATTCATATGTGGGCCCATTTTTTGGTTGTCATCTCTCCCTCTTCCCAACGGCTACATTGCTGGACCAACAGCTTTAATTTCCAAAAACAGCTAGCTTTAATTTTTTTTTTTTGGATGAAATCATATCTTCTCTGAATTTAAATATTTTTAGGTCTATTTGTTTGAAAAAAAATAAAATTAACCTAATGCACAAAAAAATTAATTTTATAAAGTTAACACAAAATAAAAATGTAACACAAAAACGAATTAAGACAAAAAAAAATAATAATTATACATCTTTAGATTTATATATTTCCCATTGGAGAAAAAACTACATTTACAACCCCCGGATGTGTAAAGGGGATGTAAAAGTGGCTTTACCCCTTCCCCACCCCCTTAAAAAAAAAACAATGAATGCTCTTAGAGCCCCCCCCCCGCCCCCCCCCCCCCCCCCCCCCCCCGGGGGCAACATGCCTCACTAACCTCCTGCACTAAGAACTACAACCATGTTATGTTATAGAAGAGGATGTTTCACAAGCCTCTAAAGCTTTAAAGAATGGTGATCATGAGGCTGCCGAAGACCGCTTGAAGGATACTGCCCATGAGGCTGATTGGTGTGATGAACAATTTTAAGGCTCCTCTAACTAAGGGCATGTTTGGTATTCAACTTGAATCCAACTTTTTAAACTCAAAAACAAAATTTGAGTTCAAAACAAAGAAAACCTGTTTGGTAGCACTGTTTTTAAAAACTCAAACTCAAGAACAACTAAAAAACACCCAAATTATAAAAAACAAAAAATATATGTTTTTTCATTTTTTTCTAACAATCCACAGGTTCTCAAAATTTTAAGATTTGAAAATAGTTTTCAAGATGCATACCAAACAAGTTTTTGAATCTTAAAAATAGATTCAAAAACTCCTTATTTTTAAGAAAAATAAAAGTTTTTGAGTTCCTTATTTGAATAAGATACCAAACGCCCCCTAACCTTTTGAGGGATTTCAACCAAGCTGCCCATGATGCTGGGACTGTAGCTGCAGCAATTTCAGAGACGTTGGCTTGATATATATGTCAAGATCAAACCAAATTTTGTCAAGAATTATCACCACATATAATTATAATAAGCCATCCTTAACCTCTTGCAAGGACAAGTACAATGCAGTAGTTTCACAAGCTGATGTCCCACGAGGCAGAGCAGGGCATGAATGATGCAGCCAATGAGGTTGATTATCTATATTTCTTTCATTTGTAGCACCTTAGCAAATCAATAAATTGGTTTAGTTTCTAAAATGTTTTATAGTTATTGGATGATTTATACCTATGATGATAATAAGTTTGTGGAGGAGATGCTTTAGCTGTACTTGCATTCAAGCACAAAGACAGCAAAGATTTCTTCAAGACAGGGTATTGGCACTCCCATTGTCCCACATCGACCGGTTGATGAAAGGAGGAGAACGGAGCTATGTATAAAATAATCAGCCCAAGACAGGAATGAGCATACCTTTCTCGGCCTTTTGGCTAAGATCAAGTGTAGTATCTGTTCTTATCAGTTTAATATCTGATACGTGGGCCAATGGCCCACACGATATTAAATTAATTTCTTTAGGGGGAGGGCTCACAACAGTAGCTTGCTACTGGAGCTCTCAAGCGTCGCCCAAGCGTTGCACTATTGCATGGGCCTGGCGCACCCCACCAAAACAAGTATAAGCTTTATACGGCCTTGCCCAAAATGTCGTTCGTAATTTATATCGTTGCCCCCCGGCCCAAGCCCCTTAAACAATTAACGCTGTAATGCAAATCCCAAAAATTAAGGTTGATAAACTACCTGTAGGCCACAAAATTCTGGTCATTTTCTTTAAAGTTGTAAGAGCATTCACAGTGGGGGTGTAAATTCGGGAGTGTAAAGTCACTTTTACATTCCCTTTACACCTCCGGGGATGTAAATATGTTTTTTGCTCCAGTGGGCCGTGGGTCCCAGTCTTTTATGCTAACTTTTCTTCATTTTTCTTCTATTTTCTCGGGTGGGTCCCGCCTGTAAGGGATGTAAAAATAGATGTAAATATACATTTTATTTTACATCTTCATGGTGGTGATGTATATTTATATTCATTTACATTTCTCCATTGAAGACCATATATACACTCCCCCCATTGTGGATGCTCTAATGCAAATCATTTTATAAGATTACTTTTCCCCAAGTAGTGGCCTTTCTGTCAGCGTGTTAACGCTTAATATATTTGCCATGTCTATTGTCTCCTACAAAAAGAAATTTTAACCATATGGTTTATATATGGTAGATTTCGTTTAGCAGCAGGTCTTTTTTTTTTTTTTTTTTTTTTTTTTTTTTAATTTTTTTTTTTTTTTTTAAGCAGTAGAATTTTATTCAAATAATTGGAAAAGTGCAACGGGAGCCATCTTAATTAGCAATAAGACGGATATGTATTTGGGTAAATCTTCCCTAGTAATCTGAAGAAAAACGATCTCAAAAATTTCTTGACTCACCTTCATTGTTCGTCTAAGCAGCAGGTTTTGGAAGCATGCTATATATGCATTGCATTATTATGGTAACATAGACTTTACCTGCAGAAATATTTTTTACCTATGTGTAGAAAGCAATTAATGCATCATTATGGTAAGAAAATCAAGTTTCATAACCACTACTCATAATATAAAGACCTTAGCAGATGTTCAGAATTCTTCAGTTTCTCTTCATTTCAACAACCTTCTTGTTAGTACGAATTTTGTGTTGGCATTTCTTATATACCAGCATAAACTCTAGCATAGGCTGTAAACGTGCTTTCATAAAGTCTAAGGACATAATTGATCCTGGCAGGATTGATGCAGCTCAGCAATGTTCGAAACGCAAACTTGTGGTTTGACACGTGAAATGTATTTGATTCAAGTGTAAGTGATGTCATTATCATGCATGTATATTAGAGGATTGTTTTAAAGAACGATTCAATCATGTTTTATTGATTTACTGTTTTTAAAAGTGAATTGAAGTTTATTTAGGAGTGTTTTCTTTTTAAGCAATTTTGGCCCAAATCAATTTAATTCTCATACTTTCTTGTTTTAACATCCCTTTGATTTTCTATCACATTTTGGTTGCTTGGAAATCATGTTTCAATCATATCATAATATCAAGGAGTCAAGATACCCTTAATAGTTGACTAGGCATATAAGGATTCATTTGATATTGTGATTGATTAAAATCTTCCTTTCTTAAATATCTCATTTCCTATTAGTTGGACTACACGTGACTAATCTTTAGAATAGAAAAGATACTTTTGTGATTTTCTGTCAAGCCATAGAAATTGGAGATTTGGTTTTCAACATGTTTTCTTTCTTGTAAAGAAAAAGTCTATAAAATAAGACATTTGTCTTCTTTGTTTTTCGGAGCTTTCACGATCATATTTTATGTTCATAAACTTTGGAAAGCTGAGTTTTTATTTGAGATAAATCATCAAGTGTTTCATGTTTACTTCGTGATTTATCAAACACTTTTATCATTCATATTGCATTCATTTGCATTATTCGGTGACTCATATAGTTGAGGACACCAAGACCGTTGTGTTGGTTTTTCACCGGTGAGCTTGAATCGATCGTGACCAGTATCGGATTCAACATAAGGAGAGTTGGAAGAACTTTGACGAGCTTGAAGCAATTGTGACCAATATTGCGTTCAACATAAGGAGTGTTGAAATATCATTTCGTGACAAAATTTGAGTTAAGAAGAAGTTAGTAAACATTATCTAGAATGTGTCTAGGATAAGTGTGTGAGTACTTCTTGTAATCATCGTTTTATAGTAGATTTGTTTTGGACTGAGGAGTTTAGTGGATTTTTCCCAGAGGCATTCTTAGTCATCCTACAGGTAAATTCAATTCTCCCAACACATGCATCAACCAACTTCTCAAACCCTTTTTTCCTGCAAAGATGAAGAATTTGTTATAAAATTTATAGTTTTCCTCTTTCTATATAAACCAAACGCAAAACCCTTTATAATATAAATAATATATAAAACAAATTGGAAAGTCTTTTAAGGTGAAGTAAAACTAAATAAACAAATAATTGGTAAATAAAGGTAAAATAAATTAAGAATTTGAAAGCAAGCCTGGTATGGTGAAACACGTCAAAGACACTGTCCTAAAGCCTTTGTAACCTCCCTACGTGTAGGTACTGATGATCTACAAGACTTCAAGATATGACCTCCAATACACAAGCTCAATGTCTATTATGAGCACGTTCACAGTCGGATGTAGGTCTCCAAGTCACAGCACTGGTGCCCAAAAATAATAATATAAGTAGAGAAAGTATAAAAGGTAGAAGAGGAGAGAATCAGATTGTTATGGTAATTGTGGTATGTGATATTCTGATTGTATGTCAAATGTGAATGAGTGGCCTTTTATAGGCATCCAAGAACATGTAACCTTCATCACATTAAACCAGAAAATTAAGGCATTCAATATAGAAATAATACTTGAAAATTAAATATGTATAACCTCCACAATAAATAAAATAAAACAGCCAAAATAATTAAATAAATCAAAACCGTTAAATTTTTAAAACATTTTTAAAATTCCAACAGAATTTAGTGTCTCATTAAACTTGTTTGTCTAACCGTCTTTCTTCCAAGCCAGTGCAAGGTTGTCTTACCTGTGAGTAAGGCCCCGTTTGAGATTGCTTTTTTCTGCCAAAAACTTGCTTCGCTTTAAATTTAAGTAGTTTAAAGTGTTTGGTAAAAATAAAATATCCCAATTATTTTAAAAGCAATGGCCTATTGACATCAGCTTTTAAAAGCAGACTCTGAGTTGTTTTTCAAAGTTGCTTTCAAAAGAAGCAGAGATAAACCATTAATGAATTTTTTTAATTCCCAACGTACTATCATTTATTTTTAAAAATGACACCACCTCCACTTCCACATCTAACTCCACCACTTGCACCACCACATTCACTACCTCCACAACCACCGCCACCGTCACCGCCACCACTACCACAACCACCACCTCCTCCAATGTCTCCTCCACCTCCACCTCCACCACCACCACCAACACCATGCTGCCACTGCCACTGCCACCACCACCTCGACAACCGCCATCCCCACCACCACCACTACCACAACCACAACCACCAACTCCACCTTCATCACCACCACCACCTCCACTCCATCACCAACACTACCACCACATGATTAGTACATAACACTTTCAGCATCATGTCTATTTTAGTCATTATTCACAGTTACAACAATTTCATATTAAAATTTATCAAACGGTTTTGACACTGCACTTTAAAAATATTATTTACCAAATATGAAGCTGTTTTACTTTACAGCTAATTATTTTCAAAGCACAACAGAAGCAATTTTTTGCAATCCCAAACTAGGCCTAGGAATGACCTTATTGAACAGACTTGCAAACAAACACCAGATTACAGTCTTTGTGTCTTTTCTCTTAAACAAGATTCCCAGAGCTCCCGGGCAGAGTTTCGGGCTTAGGCCCCATAATGGTTGAGATAGTTCAGGCTAAGGCAACCGTTACTCTGTTCAAAGTCAGTGAGCTACGTGATCAGAGGCCAGGAGACAAATCCTTAAGCTCTTGCCCTGAATTTTACAGTAGAATTTCACAAGCTGATATCCCAAAAGCCAGTGAAGCTTTTAATAAAGGTAACCCCAAGGTTGCAGAGCAAGGCATGAATGAGGCTGATTCATGCGAACATGGTTTTTCAGGCAGTTCTCCTCTCACAGATTACAACAAATATGTCCATGGTGTTGCGGCTGTGGCTGCTGCAATTGCCAGGACATTGCTTTCATATAGTTGGTCAATAAAGGAAATCATTTCAGTATCTAAAACATTTATTTTAGTTCATCATTGCCATTACTTTTATATGAAGGTGTTAATGCCATTGGTAATCAATAACATTCCCTCTACTTGCAAAGCATGAGTACACGTTGTCCATTCGGCACAAGAATGCTTGCATATTGGTCTTCTTCATGCTTTACATATTTTGACAAGAAAATTAAAAAAATTCATCTTGAAACTGCTGGCTGCCTTTTAAGATAAATCAAAATATTTTGACAAGAGAAGCTTAAATTCTTCATTTTCTCCCAGAAAATCAAAATTTTACGTATGGGATCAAGCTGCTGGCTGCTTTTTTTTATTTATAAACATATCAACAGCAGCCCCTTGACTGTGCTCAGATGATGCATTACATCAGTCAATAGCTCCTCTTCTTAATCTGTATACAGCGGTTTTCGAAGGTATAAAATCTCTATTGTCTCCTTAAAAAGCAATTGATTTTCGGTTTTTTATTATTATACAGATATGGTACCAAAAGTAGCATATCTGAATGATCTCCCGCAGAACTAAGAAAATCAAGTTGGATTTGGATTTCCATATTAAGAAGGTTACTGAAACCATATTTGTTTTGTATAGTCAACCAAGCTTCACACAATTATATAAAGGGACTCACATCTTAGCAAGATGTGCAGTATTCAAGTTTCTTCATCTTTTCTTTTGCTTTAAAAGATGAAGAATTTAATCTCTCTAGCACTCATATTTCTCATTCAAGTTTCCCTACTTCCAGCAAGCCAATGCAGGGTTTACTTGCCAATGGATGCCAGTCTCATTGACAAAACCTGCAAACAAACACCCAATTATGATGTTTGTGTCTCTACTATTAACTCAGACCCTCGAAGCACCGGTGCAGATGTCAAAGGTTTAGGCCTCATCATGGTTGATGCAGTTAAGGATAAGGCAACCGGTGCTCTGAACAAAGCCAACGAGCTGCTTAAGCAGAGCCCAGGAGATCAAGCCTTACTCTCTTGCGTCAAAATATACAATGAGGTTTTACAAAATGATGTCCCACAAGGCAGTCAAGCTTTCACTCAAGGTGATTCTAAGTCGGCAGAGCAAGGCATGAATGATATTGCCACGGAAGCAGATTCATGTGAAAGTGGTTTTTCAAGCAGCTCTCCTTTGGTAGGTAACAACAAAGCTCTCCTTGATGTTGCGGCTGTGGCTGCAGCAATTGCCAGGACATTGCCTTGATATGTTTCTTGTTGTTGTTGGTTTGTTTAACTATGTTAGTTTCCTTGGTAAATCAATAAATCATTTCAGTATCTAAAATCCTTAAGCTCCATTTGGATGGAGGGATTCGAAAGGACTTGAGTTTGACAATAAGGCTAAATTTGCTATAAAAAAACAAGAACCGCATTAGATTAAATGTATTTGAAATAAGTAGATGCGATACATTTGAAATGGATTTGAAACAACTACATCCAAGGAATCATACGAAATCCGTTTGTTTTCTTCCTTTTTTTATTGTCCAAATCTTGACATACATGTATTACATCCACATATTTTAAACTCCTCCCTCCAAATGGAGCCTTACTTTATTTCATCGTAATCATTTACATAATGATGTTAATACACTCAAATTACTATAGACTAATTTGATAATCAATTGCATTCCTTGAGTGATACTGATATGAACTGAATTTACTGTGATTTCTTGTCCAAGTCACGCTTTTTAGTGCTGATGTAATATCTCGTCCACGCGGCACAAGAATGCTGACTTGTGTGTCTTCTTCATGCCTCACATCTTGACAGGAACGGCCTACCCCATCCAGGGTTTACTTTTGCTTCCAAGCTTTGTTTCTAGTTTCTGGTTTTTTCTGTTTGTTGTTTTTCCTTGTTCCCTGTTTCTTTCCATTGAGGCCACAAAGCTTAAGAGGGAAAAAAAATGATACTGATTGTTTGAAGCGTATGTTTCTTTCAATTTTCCCAATGTTTTTACTTGAGCACTTTGGCTTGAAAAAGGTTGGTGTGAGAATGATGATCAACTTTAAGACATGTGAACCAACACAAAATGTAGACGCAATTGAAACTCGCAGCACATGGTTACAAAAACCGCCTGCAAGACAAGAGTGAACATATGTGGCAATCTACCAATCCATCAAACTGAAACATGAGTATAAATTAATCCGCAACAGAACCAGAAAAACAAGCCCAACAAAGAGATCCATTTTCTTTTGCTGATATAAGAACCAAGAAGCAAAACCCCCCAATGAACAAGCTGGACAGCTCCTTAGCCCCATTCTTCTCTTCCCCTCCAATCTTTCACTCTCAGAAAATGAGTTGCTCAATTTCATTCCTTCTTCTTCTTCATTTTGTACTTCTACTCATGGTGCTACCAATTACCCAATCTTTTGTTTTTCCCTTAGATGAAGGCGGTGATCTCATAGTCAAGACGTGCAAGAAAACACCCCATTATGATCTCTGTGTGTCAACTCTACAATCAAACCCTCAAAGCTCAAACACAGATGTTCCAGGACTAGCCCACATAATATCTGATTTTCTTCTAGCAAAGGCAACTGATACACTGGATTACATCCATGGCCTGCTCAAGCAGGCTCCAGAGGCAGAGTTACAGAAAGCCTTGGCAAACTGTGCTGAATTGTACATCCCAGTGGTGAAGTTTAGTCTGCCACAAGCAATTGATGCACTGACCAATGGCCATTTTGGGTTTGCCAACTATGGCATTTCTGATGCTGCCAAGGAGGCTGATGCATGTGAGAAAGGGTTTTCAGGATCTACCACATCACCTCTGACTGATAGGAACAAACTGGTAGACAACCTCTCTGGTGTGGCTGTGGCCATTATCAATTTGTTAAAGGGCAGCTGAATTATTCTTTCTCCCTCTTATTGTAATGTCATGTACTATTATTGCTGTTCTGTAACTTTTGTTTGTGAAGCTTTCAGCTTTTTGTTTAGATATTTGTACTTGCAGCAGCAGTTTCAGCCAATGAAATTAGAATTTCTATTCTCTTTCATGTTCTTTTGTGGGCTACATGAGCAGAAAACTTGTATGAAACGGGAATAACACTATTTTAGCTGTGTTGTTGAATTTTGGAATTGGTTTGGGCCTGATCAAGTTTTTCATTGTCCAATAGCTTTAAGCCTCATGGTGCAGTGAACAGAAGGCTTCCAGGAGAGATCTAAAAATTCTGAAATTTTTGGTGCAAATACTAGTTCCAAGAATTCATTAAAGCGTTTAGATGACCAGATTATAGGGTAATTTACTGTTTAGCTTGATCCAGATTTTGCCTTAACCAAGCATTTAAGATTGCTTAATGTATGCATGTGAAGGCAAATGGTATCTTGTGACTAATTGGGGCCCTTCATATTTAAATTATAATAAATTTTCAAAGGAGGGAAGGCTCTAGAAGCACAGGTGTAGACAGAGAGGGGTCTATTCTCAATTCCCATGCAGCAATTATAGAGGAGAGCCGCTGACTAGAAGATGAAGCCAATACCATGTGAAATCACATGCCAACATTGCCAAGGCCAATGCCTCACAGCATGTCAAAAGAACAACCTGGTTCACAGGACTTCGATAAACAGAAGAGGGAAGAGGGAACCAAGGCGCACACAACATTTGGGATTGCCTTAAATGGTCCCACACAACCAGAAAAGAGAAATCAATGGATCCCTATTGCCAAGTTTGGAAAAGTCGTTTCCCTTTTCTTCAAAACCATTTGTGGCCAAAACCAATACACATTACATAACAAGAGTTCTAGACTTTCTAGCAAAACAACAGGAGATCAAAATTATCAACCCCTCGCGCTCATTGGGAAAACATACCTACATTCATGGCATTTACAGCCATAAAGGAAATCTTTGCATCTTGCGAAAGAAACCGTTGCATCATCCAAATCCAAACTTTATTTAGAAACCCCATCATAATAAACCCTGAATTTCATAAAAGGAAAATGGCATTTAGATCACATGCCTGCATAAACATTGCCAAGTGCCAATGGGATTCACTTATCACTTCCAATTTCAGCCAAAAGGATAATAAAAAAATGCAGTATTTGAACAGAAGAATTGGTGATTTTCTAGAATTTACAAGGGAAAAGAATTTCGATTCTAAATCTTGGAAAACTAAACTAGTAGGATAATTACCATAATTTTATTTGGACAGGTTGCAAAGAAGGCAACTCATCAGTATGCACTTGACATCACCTGCAGAACACTACTAAAAATTGTATTGTACGTAAACTCTCTCTCTCTGTACATACAGGGGATATATCAGCTTCAGTAGACCATTCAAACAAAAAAGTGGAAGTATCAATGGCTTGCATGAGGATTCAAAAGCATATGGAAATTTGTTCTTCCAGGTAGACTAGGCAACAAAATTGCAACATCATCCTGCCCATCTTTTCAGCTTCTCCTGCGGATCTGAACCAGCAACCTGCTCTACGATACTGCAAGGTGCAATAAAAGTGAAATATTTTATTTCAGACTGTGAAACTAATATTATTCCTCACGTTAAAGAAAAAAAATTCTAAGATACGAAGATTCCCAACAACAAAAAAACAGCAATTTTACCAGGATACATTTAAAGCTAAAAATGAACTAACGTACTTGGGGGACTCAGAACCAGGCCCATTTGGGGCAGTTGATGACAGATTTGGGTAGTACTGAACGGAGATCAAACTGCCCTCCATTCCTCCTCCAGACACAGGAGATCCCTCGAAGCTTACAGGTGAGCTTCTTCTAGAAGAAATTCCTGCACAGAAATGCCAATCGAATGTTACTGTCAAGTTATGAGTATAAGCAAAAAGGATATAAATGTCTAGTAATGAGTAGGGAAAAATGATCATAAACCCTTAATAGGAAAGGAAAAAAGCACCACAAAATTGTTCCAGAAAAAAAAAAATTTCCACTTCCATCAAAGTGTTTTCTAAAGCCTAACCTATTTTCAGTCAGATATAGCCTAGTCTCCCTATGTTGGTTGCTGACCCTATCTATAGAGGAAAAAGATGATAAAGAAACTAGTATTACACTTTTGAAGACAAAAGGCATATTTAATCAAATAAACAGAAATAAAAACCAAATAATAGGGGCAAGGAAAGGGCTTTAGGCATCTCTTTAAACAGTGTATGTAAAAATTAACCCATTTCTTTTTCAGGGATTAGCCAAAAGAAATGATAGAGTAAGCACTGATGAGATCCAAAAGTTTAACTATCAATCACATAAAGCAAAAATGATATGCACATCACAAGTTCACCAAAACAGTTTGGCCATGTATTTCATTGGGTTCCTAACTAGGAAAAAGTGTTCTGTCTTAAACTAAGCTATTTATTATCACCAGAAACAAGTTAAGAACTATCAAATACCGCAGATCTGGTTACTGAAACTCAAGTTCAATAAAAGAAATATTACCTTGAAAGATTAGCACAAGACAGAAGAGAATGGTGAACACCATGGCAAATATGCTGCTATTGGAAGATGATGCCTTAGCAGCTTTCATCTTCTTCAAGGCTTTCATCCGATCAATCCTTGCACGTTTCCACATGGCAATCTCAGAGAGTTCCTTGATCAACTTCTGGTCCGCTGCATCCAGAGATGGGCCTCTTGGAGGTCTGGGAGGTTTAGGAGGTTTTTTATTGCTCGTCTTCTTACGCTTATCCTTCATCCGTGTCTTCTCTACGTGATCTGTACCTTCATTTCCTTGCAACATCTTGTTTGTTGCCACTTTCAAATTCTCGGGGGACACTCCATTGCAATTGGACCCATTGCCACACAAACTGACCCTCTCTTCAACCTTAACTGATCCATCCAAAAGTCCACCACAAACCTTAGAAATTAATGTCTTTGCCTGCTTCTTAGCACTCGAAACAGCACTGTCGCTTGAATCTTCTTCACTAACTACCACCCCACTTTCAAGATCAACTTCAGAGTCTTTTTCCCTCGGACTCTTATGATCCATTACAACCAATTAACCCAACGTAATTGTTAACCTGCTCCCCACACTCCAAATGATCAAAGCCACGATATTTTCACCCCTCAAAAGGAAACAGCCAAATTTGAAACTTCGGAGTCAACCCATTATAAGGAATTACCTCTTTGCAACATATATATTAGTTTTACAGGTGAAACTTGATATCTAGCTTCATCAATTAAACAACACTTTCCAATTTAACTTGCAATCAAATGGAAGACAGCTTAATTGAATACAATTTAACTTGTTCGACACGGCTCATGCGCTTTCCCAAAGAACAATCAACCTTTAAAGTTTAAACAACAACCTCCCTTCTTTTTTTCCCCTTTCCTGTCAATCAACAAAACCCTTCCAACCATTACCAATAACACAAGCCAAAAACAATAAAACATACAAAAACTCGAATGTAATGTGCACAAAAACGTGCTGAGAATCAATAAATTAATAATAAAAACTTGAATGTGAATAACAGCTTTCAATTGCTTAAATGTACCAACATAGAGCTTCCAAAGCAATGCAAAATCGAAACAAACCTGATCAAACAAAACTAAAGACTGAAACTTTAAAGCAAAACCAATCAAAACTACATCAGGCAAAGATTTAAATGGACCTTATGAACATCCAATCAACCCCTTCACATCATCAGGAAAATAATATTGTAGTTCCCAAAAAACCCAAAACTCAAACATTGAGAAATGATTTGAATAATGAAATAAAAATTAATAAAAGACAAAAGAAAAGGGAAAGTAGAAACCTTCAAAAGAACGCGAAGAAACCCCAGATCCGATGCGGAGAAAGAGCTTCCAGCGAAGTTAGCGTCAAATATGGAGGCTCAAGTGCTAATTAAAGCGAGTCAGAGTGAAGGGGAGAGAGAGAGAGAGAGAAGGGAATGGACACGAGGGGTTTTAGGGGAATCACCGAGAAAGTGCTGTGCTTTATATAAATATTTTGATTTTCAGATTTTCATTATTGTGGCGCTATATCTTCGTCGGATAAACACCACCGCAAATGATGGGAATCTGATGTTTTCTTCTCTCCTCAAAACCTTCACCGACACTTGCATGGCATTTTGAGTCTTTGACTTTGTTTATTCAATTCTTTTTTCTTTTTTTTATAAATCCCTTTTGGCTACTTTTGATTACAGTTGGCTAATTGGGGTTGGCCTTTGTGATTAGTAACAAATACTTCTAATCCAATTTTCAAAGAAATTTTTCATTAGTCTCTTCAAATTCTTTTATAATAACAATGGGTATATGCCATACAATCTTGTGGGATATTCTTTGTTAGTTTTTTCAATTAAATTCAGGCTTTTGTTTTTATTTGTTTCAACTAACAATGTTTTTTTTATTTATGAAGTTTTAACTAACATTTCAACTACATAATCAACCGGAATGTCTAGTAATAGAAATTAATCAATCTTATAATGCTAAGTTTAGCAATAACTCAGTTATTTATCTTTATCCTCAATAAATCCGGGAGCATATATCTCTGTCCTCAAATTTGTGCTGTAATTCCAAAGATCACAATCATTCATTCATAACATATGGTATGAGGAAATAGGTTTACAATCTAGTTGAAGGATTAGGATTTTCTTCATAAAACAGATGTCACAAATCTTAACCAAGAGTAGTTTGGTCTCTTTTTTTTTAATAAGTAACAAACTATATGGTGACGTGGTATAACTAATTCACATGTAATAGTATAAGATGGATATTATAAACACACACAAAAAACATATAATAAATAATAAATAAAAAAACTAAACACATTCTTAATAAATTATTATTATTATATTTTTTGCAAAACAAAATATGAAGATAATTGACAAAACCCAAAAAGATACTGACAACAGGTAAATCGAATATGAATGATATAAATGCCGTACAGACAAAATTGGTCCAAAATTTTAAAATTCATAAGGACATTTGTAGGGACAAAAGAAAAGATAGTCATAGTCTTAGCTGGATTGTGACCTCCAATTACTGCTCCTCCATATAATTGAGAAAAATCTCTGTGTGACCAAAATCCATGAAAGAAAAAAGAAGATAAAAATGGATGGGTTATGGGGTAGGCCAACCCCCACTTCACTAATTCCACACTCTACATTCCACGTGAAATAAAAATGCAGATATCTTAAAGGTGATATTGGAATTTAATTGAAGGGCTTTTGATGTTGCGTAGGTGGGGGACTTGTTTGGAGCCCACCGACATACGTGTATATATGATCAAATACAAAGCTTGTTTTCTTTCTTTTTTGCTAATTAAGTTGATGTTGTTGTTGATAATTGAGTTTATGTCCCATCCTTTGATATGGAGGGCACATTCAGAGATATTGTGCTCCTGTGGTGCATGCATTGCTTAGGTGGGTAATTTCCCAAAATTAAGGAAACAACTAAATAATTGAAGTATTTTAAAATATTGTTTTAGAGTGTTAACGTAAGAAATGTCGATGCATTTGTAGGAGACGTTGGTTGAGTGTTTTGTTGTAGCAGTTGATTTGTAGCCTAGCAGCTGATAAGTTGTTTACAATGAAAGCACAGGAACTTCAACATTGAGCAGGTTCAAATTCAGATTTAAGAAAAAACTTAAAAAGAAAAGTGGTTATCTTCCACTTAAGCCAGCAAAGGCATAATAATTAATTATTATTATTTTTTTAATTGTTGCTCCTCGGCCACATATATCGATTTGGGACCACTTAAGATTCTGTTAAATCTGAGCTATCGAATGTAAACAATGATGCATATGAGCCTGGGTCCCTGGATAGGACACCCAACTATGCAAGCATGTTAGGTTTTCAAGAAAGTTGGTCCATTCTGTTGAAATACACACATTTTTTTTGGGTCAAATGTTGAAATACATACATAACAATATACGGACCTAAATCTGTTTTACAATCTTGTAATGGCATGTTTACACTTCCTCCTCATATGATTCCCATTCTTGACTTACTCTGCCATCAATTAGGGGAGATCTACTAGGGGAGTAGTTGATTAAATTATGTTATCTTTTTTTTTATTAAGTATAAGCGATAGTTTAAACTATAGGAAGGAGATTTCTTACACACACATAAACTATGATGACATGAGTGTTCGAATCTGAGACCTATACCTAACCTTGCTCCCTCCAACCCACCTCCAACATTTAATAAGGGAAAATTTTGCAACACAAAAATTAGTTTTTGTGATATATTTAATGACATTGTTTTAACTTTTAAATGTAAGGAAAGTGACACATGTCATGAGAAAAAATGCGAATGTCCAAAAAAGAAAGTTAGAAAGAAATAGGTGGTTTAGAGAGTCCATTGTAGATGCCCTTAGTCACTATGGCCTATGAATATAACGTGGGGCTTGAGGCAAGTAGGAAGGCTACCCTCTTGAACACAATGGTCCTACAGTCCATTGAAAGGCAAGCTAGCAGGAACGCACCAGGTTTAAAAACATTGGAGAGAACTCTGAATGGAACGCACCAGGTTTTATTAAATTAATGTAGAGATTCATATGGTTTATATCGACATACATTTAGTTAAGACAGAGTACTATATAGTTTGAAGCCGAAATCACAAATCACTGCACAAGTTGACATATGCTAAAGCTTGAAAATAGCAGCTCCACTCGATGGCTTGGAAGCGAAAACATATAGGCCGAGATCGTTATTGTTTATGACACCTCTGTCGATCCGTGACTGGTAGAACCGTTCCTAATACAGAATGAACAATAAAATGATATTTAGGTTCAACAACTCCAATAAATCAACAATGGAGAAAAAGTCCAATTAAGGATATAACCTTTAAGTTAAGGATAAACTCTGGGACAATACTATCCTTTACCAAAGCAACAGCACAGCCACCCCATCCAGCTCCTGTAAGCCTTGCCCCAAGAGCCCCATTCTCCCGACAAATATTTACGAGTTCTTCCAACTCCGGACAGCTAGTTGAGTGAAAAAATAAAAGACATTGTAAGTGGGTAAGGACCATCTCAAATTACAGATACATGTACGAAGGATCAAAAACTATTGCAACTGTGTCAGTATGCATCTAGATTCCAGGGAGCTGGAAAATAGAAATTTGTACCTGCACTCATATAACACACTACAGCTATAGTGGCTCCCATTCATAAGATCGCCAAGGTTCTTTAGCTTATCCTCATCACTGCAAAAATACTTCGAGTGTTATAATAAAACCTTTGGGAATGTTCCTACCTCTAACAAGCTCTGCAACGCAGACATATTAAAGACTGTCTATAATGCATGTGTATATGTTAAAACACCAGTGCATGTCCATGACAGAGCATGCACTGCAGTGACCTGTAATTACTATTGGCTACAGAATGAACATGATAGTATAAATTCCTCATTCAAACCAGACAGATCTAAGCTCACTTGAGTATCTCTAAGCTCAAATTTGGAATTCATCAATTTTCAGCATTTTCTAAATGGAACTGTTTGTTATTTATCTTAAAAAGAATGCACTTTTACTGCATCACAGGGAAAGGGGAAAATATCCCATATGAATTAATATAACACACCACTGGCTCTTGTAGCAAAAGTGGGGTATTTCTCTGTCTAATAAAGGGGTAGAATTTAAAACGGGAAGGCTATTCCCTTCTTGTGGCATACACAAATTGCCACTTCCTCAACTAATATGCGCACCTTAAATTTGATGATACAGCCTCCTTGAAAGCATGTACCCGCTTGGCTTCAGAGTAGACATGGGAGGCTCTCTGGTAAACAGGAGTTTGTCAAAATTAAAGAAAATTTCCAATTTGAAAGAAAAGAATCAACAGATTTAGTGATAACTTGATATAGGAGACAACAAAAGAAGTACCTGATATAACTTGAAGTGCTTAGCAGCATTCAACACATTCAAAGAAGATGGAGAAGTTGCGAAGATAGATGGTAGACTTTCCCCAAGGATTTTCTCTATTTCAGTAGATGTATAAGGTTCTTCTTTTAAATACTCCTGCAGTAAAGACAAAGCGTTATGTTAACTGATAAAGATACTGGAGTGATTAATATGAACCTAAAACGACAAAATGCATAAATTACATGTATCAACCACTGGCTGATAAAATGAAAATTTTGGCACACAATGAAGGAAACTACCTTTACAGCAAGGGCAGGATCTGAAGACCCGCGAGTACTAGCAAATGATATGCACAACCCTTCAACATCAGAAAGAGTTTTGGCTTTTGAAATTGCCTCTTGCGGTTTCATCCCCAAATTTATACCCAGCAAAATCTAAAAAAATTCCAAGACCACATTGTGAGTATATAATATTTCTGAAAATAGAAGACACCCACCACTGTATTAGGATCTCAGAAAATGGATCTAAGATTGATGTTTGGACCAATGCCTAAAATTATATTAAATCACATGTAAGATATATCTTACTACAGAGATTATCAAACTTACAGAAGCTAGACGACATTCAACAACTCTGTTATTGTAATTTATTGCTGCAGTTACTGCTTTCTGAGATTCTGCTAAGGAATGGGCTACAACAAAAGTTCCACCGTCTGGAAGTCGCACATCAGTAGCGCGTATAGGATTGAAATCAATTAGCTCTGCAAATCCAGTCTTCGCCATCACTGAGATTGCCTGATCCATTCCACCAGATTGTGTACCAATGTGTCGCTCACAGTTGCATGTAAGTTGGGCAACTTCTTTCTGCTCACAAGAAAGAATGTTAGCATTTGAAAGAGGTGATTCTAAAATCAGAAGGTCCCTTGAAGATTACCAAGAAACTTATTTATTCATCTACAGACTATTGGTAGACATGTGGTTTACCTTGGGAAAATTCACATCAAAAGCAGCCATTATAGCAATAGTAGAAGCACAAACTAATGCCGCAGAGCTTGATAGTCCAGACCCTATATGAAACAAACGAACCAGTATGTAACATCTCAGATTTTACTCCACTACATGAGAAAAACTTAACCTTAAAATTGGCAATATATAGATTTTCTATATGTATTAATTAATTTATGGGAACTATACCTGCAGGAACTGTTCCATCAACAAGAACATCAAGTCCAACTGGTGCGCCAAAATTTGCTACTTTGGATTTGGCGTACTCATAAAAACCTTTGTACCTGAAGAACATTAGCCATCAGTACCTCATAATTGATAGTTTTAACTTTTGAATATTCAAAAGTGTTCATCATCATTAAGGCGAATTAAGATAAATATAAAGTACCAACAACCCTTTATATTTTCTATCAGGCAAACTGCTTGATTAATTAACAAGCATTAACTGAGATGAAAGCAACAACTAAAGCATGGGTTTTTCTATGTCTCACCCACAAATGAAGTAATGGCCCCATTTGTGATTCTTCAAGTCAATTTCCTGCACCCAAAAAACAAAAAAAGAAAAGTCATGAACTTTGACCGAAATTGAAAATCGACTGGGGAACCACTGTAATTAAGCAAATGCGCAATTCAAACAATTATGGGTCGAAAAGATACAAAATTTCAGAAAAAAACAATGCAAAAAAAAAGGCAAATATTAAGGACCTGGTTAGGGTCAGCGGGATAAGTACATATTTGGTACTTATCGTTGACATTGGCAATTCTGAGAACCTTCTCGGCCTCTACCTCGTCGTGCCTCCGAATTGCGACAATGGTGTCCTGTCGTATCGCCATCGGCAACACCGAATAGCCCTCATAGTCTATATGCTCTCCGATCAAGTTCACTCTCCCTGCCACCGTCCGATCACACAAAATCAAAACCACATACACAGAATTGAAAACCAGAGACAGAGACAGAGACAGAGAGATACAGACCTGGAGAGCGAGCGAACAGTTGAGGGGCGTGACCGAAGACCTGTTGAAACTTGGACTTCAAAGTGTGGAAACGAAGCTGCGCCTCTTCGAGTTGGGAAGAGTCGCCATAGACAGGATCCAGGCTGTCGTGAATTGGGATCGGGAGCTCTTCGTGCTTGAAGATTTGAGCCATTCGATTGATTGATTTGCTTCCTCTGCAACACTAACTCTTCTCGTGGTGGAATAATAATACAAAGGAAATATAATAATCTACGGCACTATGATGACGAAGGTCATTGAATTGCACTTTGTATATATATCGAACGAGAGAAAATTGTAGTAGTTTAATTGGAGGTGGTTTGTCGTTGGGCTTTTCTTCTAGAGAGAGAGAGAGGAGTTTGGGCCAAAAACTGAAACGGTGGATGGGAGGAGTGTCGCACAGGACAGAAACCACTAATGGATAAAGTAAAAAATCATAGGATTAAGATTCCGATAAGTTAAAAAGGAAGGAGGACAAAAGATAATCCCGCTTTAATCAGTTTTCCTTTTCATCCACTTTTTTTCTTTTAGTCTTTAACGGATTACAGCGAAATCTAAATCTAGTTACGTGGGAAAATTCATAATTCGAATTCAAAAATAGGAGTTTTGTTCTTAATTGGTTAGGGATGATTTCACTATCCGACGTGGTTATGGATAACTTCAGTAAAATGAATGATGACATTGACACGGATTACTATGGTAGTTGCCATGTCAGGCTGGTAAAAAAGTTACGGACTGAATTATATGTGAGTTAGGCTAGTTAGAGTATTGAATTTGCTCTATTGCACCCGAAGTTTGGGTCATCTCATCGTATATTAGACTAATTTATAGTAATTTAATTTGTTGTTTGTATAAGAACATATTGATACTAAAGTTAGTGCATGTAGTATTCTTATTTTCTAAAACTATTTAACAATTATTTGAATTTCATCTTCAATTTTTTTTTAATTATAAAAAGTTATAGAAAGGGGGATTTAAACTGAGGAGCACATCCGTTCTAGTTAACTTGGCTAAATTATAAGAAATGGAATTTTATCTTCAGTTACAATAGGGGGGTGAACTGAAACTGGAAAAAAAAAAGTTTATATGGTAATTGGTGTGCTCTTTTAGAATATTTGGCTCATGACAAATTAGGGGAGTGCTTTTTACCCCTTATCTAATCTTGCCATCTATTAAAAACACTAACTAGGGATTAAGTTTTAGCATTTAATTCCAAAATACTAATCCTGAATAATTTCACTACGATATAAATATGACAATTGATTATAGGTTAAATGTTGTCTTATCTTGTATGGGGGGAGTTGGTGTCGTTGCAAGGAGAAAAATTTAGTTGTAACAGGATAGAACTATTTTGCTATTTTCGACCAACAATGTTATGTCACGTGTGTCATAGCGTTATTGGTTAGATATAGCAAAGTAGTATTATTCCCGTTTCATGGAAGTCTTTCTCCGTTGCAAAGGGTTTATAAGGGAACTTTTTAGAATATGCCCTTTATCAATAAAATTATATAGCTTATGATAAATGAAAAAGTTGCCTTGTCTCTAACGGAACAAATTGCTTTTATAACCCACTTCTTACATTAGCTACATTAATCAAATGATCTAGTGGCCCCCACGCTATGGAGAACAAATTCCTAAACTATTCTTGAAACGAAGATCATATTTTAAACGTTGTCTTGTCTCTAACGGAACAAATTGCTTTAGTAACCCATTCCTTTACCTTGGCTATATAAATCCAAAACATTGGCCACCAAGCTATGGAGAATAAATTTCGATCATTTTTTTCTTCTTCTTTTAATAGGAGTTTCATTTTGTACATGCAATATAATGGAAAAATTCAAACACAAAACTTCAAGGTATGAATAAATAATTATAGCTAATTGAGCTTCAAGTTCTTCGATAATGCACCTTCACTTTGATAATTACAAGCTGACACAACTAAAATACGCATGAATGAATTGTCAATTTTTTTGAACTTTTTAAGTTTATTTTAAAAATTAATGCGGGTTGAGGGATTTTGAATTTGAGACCTTTTTCAATATTATGAAAATACCACTAAACCAAAAGTTAGTTAGTCATTATCTTTGAAGTTGAACTTATACTTTTCAACAATTGATCATTGTAATAGTTTAGTTTCTTTTCTTTTGGTCTGAAAAAAAACAACAACAATATTATAAAATAAATTCACTTAGAAGACAAACACATATCAAATCTTTTAAGGTTAACTACATAAAAGTACCTAACTTTTGAGAGTCATTTCAAATTAGTATCTAATCTTGTAAATTTTTTGTGGGCATACTCAATTTGTCGAAAAACATACAAATTAGAGCCTCTGTTAGTTAGATTGTTAGTTAATCTATTAAGTGCTCTCGTGACCTTTTTTATGTGGTTTTTTTTTTTCGGCTGAAGTGGACTCCACGTGAACAAACAAATTAATAAAAATTCCATTGGAATTACCGAGATTAAACCCGAGCCGTTGGATTTAAATTAGAGTAAAGGGTAGGTTTAAATTAAAAAAACGATTTGAAATCAGACTTGCTTTTGAGCAGGGCCGTCTCCACATGAGTTGCTACGAGCTATATAGGTCCGGGCGGAAACCAGACTGAATTTCACCTGGCATTGTGGCATTTCCCAAATTTTGGCGAGACAAACAAAACAGGAAAAGAAGACAAATCAGTTTCATTCATATTAAACTAGGAAGGAATCCTCACTCATAAATTTTGACGGATCCTTTCAATCTCCTTCACAGAGTCCTTCAATTTGGGTCCTTTCTTATTCTATTATATAATTATACGAGTTTTTAATCGATTTTCAATCAATCTAATTCTCTATTTTTTTTTGTACTTTACTGTTTTGTTTTGTTTTTCTTTTTTAATAAGAAAGGACTTGATGTTCTAGTGCTCGAAGTTTTCCTGTTCTTGTTTATCCAGGAGACATTTGTATCACTTGAAAACATTACTACATGATGATGGTTTGGTACAAGTCTACCCAAATTGTTTTGGCCTATAAAAACCAGCCGGAAACAAATTAAATGAAACAATTAATAAAATAAAAAGAATAAATGTAGAGCATTATTAAACAAACTTGTGATCTTTGATCATCGCTTGAACTAAAAAAAAACAATGAAAGCTGACTTGATTGTTTTAGTTTGACCGGTTTAAAACCACTATATAAGATATAATTGGTATTAAAAAAAAAATCAATCTGTCTAAATTTATTATTTAAACTTGATTGAAATATATTTAGTGACTGAAACTATCCATGTTTTATACTGTGAGTTGGTTACTAGTAACCAATTTGTGAGCTATCTATCATGTTCATTCATTAAACCTTTAAACCAAGGATTATATATATGACATTCCTTGATGATGTTGTTGTCACATGTATATGGTGAGTGTATATAGGTAAAAATGTGATGACTATTAGCACATTTTTAAGATGAAAAATGAGAATAAACATTTGAGTAACATCAGTTGAGCACTTATGGTACAAATGCTTCAAGAACGTTTCAAGATATATTTGAGATATTGGAAGAAGCTAAAATATTAGTCAATAAAATGAGTTTATAATTATGCAACTTACGGTGGTTTGTTGTGAGATTTCGCCGTTGGATCCGTTTATGGTGGTTTTCGAGTTTGTATCTTCAACTTTGTAAGTGTCATGTGTTTTTATATTTTTTAGATCAAGTTTTAAAGTTGTTTCTATTTGTTTAATTAAATCAAATCTTTAATTGAATTAATCTTGCAGGAGCCTGTGGGTTGGGTTGGGCATCAAAACTGGAATATCGAAACCATCCCAAAACCATGCCAAATCGTGTCAATCTCGTGCCATCCCATTTGGTGTTGACGTGTAAAAGGGATGATACTGTGTCATCCCGTTATTGTTTGGCATAACACTGATTCCAGATTTGTGCTCCCATTTGGTGCCATACTGTATCGAATAGTACAAGTAAATAATAATCCTAATTTAATTTCAGTTCCTCCTCTCTCTCCCACAGATATTTCGACTCAGCTTTGTTTCTCCTCCATCCTTTCCTTTCCTTCCCTCTATCTATTATTCTCTTCTCTTCTCCTTTCTCCTTTCTCAATCATGATTTGAACACAATTCCCAAATCCTCCAACATTGATCGATCTCATCTTCTTCTTCTCCTCCTCACCTCTCTCTCTCTCTGTTCTTCTCCAAACTGATTGATCTCATGGAAGATATATCTTACTACAGAGATTATCAAACTTACAGAAGCTAGACGACATTCAACAACTCTGTTATTATAATTTATTGCTGCAGTTACTGTTTTCTGAGATTCTGCTAAGGAATGGGCTACAACAAAAGTTCCACCATCTGGAAGTCGCGCATCAGTAGCACGTATATGATTGAAATCAATTAGCTATGCAAATCTAGTCTTCGCCATCACTGAGATTGCCTGATCCATTCCACCAGATTGTGTACCAATGTGTCGCTCACAATCGCATGTAAGTTGGGCAACTTCTTTCTACTCAAAAGAAAGAATGTTAGCATTTGAAAGCGGTGATTCTAAAATCAGAAGGGCCCTTGAAGATTACCAAGAAACTTATTTATACATCTACAGACTATTGGTACACATGCGGTTTTTTTAAAAGTGACAGCAATCTCAAACTGGGCCTAAGATAGTATAGTAGCAGCCTAATCTACTCTCACACCCATGATGTGTGTTCCAATTGATTTTTTTTAGTCTTAGTTTTTACATTTTAAAATTAAGAAAGGTAACGTAGGTCTTGTTGTATTCGATAAAAACATAACTATATTCTCATTTTGTTTTTTATTTTTATTTTTTAATATGAAAAATTATTGATTTGCTATATTGTAGTTTCATTTTTCTTAAATATTTTTATTAATTAAGGGTATTTTCTGGTATTTTGAATGTTTCACCAATCTTTATATAAAAACAATTCATGTCTACAAGAGTCCTAGGTTCTTAGTTCCAGTAACTCAAGTGGTTAAAAGTATTCTACACCCGAGAATTCTTAAGATTAATTCCTCCCTCCCCCAATATCGCTTATGTATCAAAAAAATTATATATCATTCATGTCTCAACTAATTTTAAGGTCACTGAGTGGATTCCCAACTTGTTTTTTGGCATAACATAATTTTTAATGACTGATGTATGTACATTGTAAACAAAAAATAATACTAGGTCACCAAACTATCTCCTTTGATAGGACTCTCTAAACTAACTTACTTGACATACCTCTGCTCTGTTTGTATGTATATATACAATATATATATAGGGAGAGCTCAAGAGTTGCATATTGAAGAAGAAGAAGAAAACAATTAGAGCCATTCTAGAATCACTACAAGAGAAATCAACAATAATGGATGATGGTGAAGCTTTTCGTGCTGAAACTAGAATCAGAAGCACTGTTTTAATCCTACTACTTCTGCTATTATTTCTGGTGGCCCCTCATATATTGGCGGTTTGTTTTGAGATTTCGTTGTTGAAGGCAGTGATGTCATTGGTGCTGATTTTGGCGTCTCTAATTTTGTGCCTTAACCTTTGTAAGTGTCACCATGTTTTACACTGTTTAGATCTAATTTTAAGTTGTGTTTTTACATCATTAAGTGATTGTTTTTGTTCTTGTAACAATTAATCTTGCAGAGTTCTTGAGGCTCCTCTGGCTTTTGATTAGACTAAGGCTCAAGCATGACTCGTCACGCAGTTTTTTTGAGAAATGGCACACATGGCTCGATGAATTTGTGACGAAGCTGAACAAAGGGAGTGACAAGAATTTAGGACTTGAAAATAGAGGTTACAGTTTTTTCAAGTCTAAGAGGTTATAGTTTAATGTTCTAGAGCTTTAGGTTTTACTTTTCTTGTAGTATAAAGTTCATCTATCATTGTGAACAAACAAATATTGAATACAATTCAAGTTATTCAAGATTTTTATATAAAATAAACAGAAGAGATGAAGCATCAATATTACTACTTCTCCTTCATTCTCATCTATAACATCCTCCTCTTCATTAAATCTCATCTTCCTCCTCATCCGCCAAGATAAATGACAAGTATATTTCAAATCATTTGCACCCATGTCAACCGAAGTCGTATCATATTTAATAACCTCCTCATCAAGTGGCAATGGCTATATATGAATTGGAAAAGGTATTAATTCCAACTCTAGAATCATAAAAATGGGAAACATGAAATCAGGCTAATTTTCGAAGTAGAATCATTTGCGCACAAATGGAGGTGGCAATGCATGCATGTTTTTTTCTTTTTTTGGTTTTTTTGTTTTTTTGTTGATCAAAACTAGAATTATGAGTTTTTCAATCTAGCCTTCTCTAAATCCTCTTTGTTTTTTTCTGTTCAGTAGTCAATGTACTTGTTTTTATTTTATTTTATTAATAAGAAAGGAATATGTTCTAGTGCTCGAAGTTTTCCTGTTCTTGTTTACTACTTGATGATGCTTTGGCACAAGTCTACCCAAATTGTTTTTTGCCTATAAAAACCAGCCGGAAACAAATTAAATGAAACAATTAATAAAATAAAAAGAATAAATGTAGAGCACTATTAAACAAACTTGTGATTTTTGATCATTGCTTGAACTAAAAAAACAACAACTTGATTGTTTTAGTTTGACCGGTTTAAAACCACTATATAAGATATAATTGGTATTAAAAAAAAATCGATCTGTCTAAATTTATTATTTAAACTTGATTGAAATATATTTAGTGACTGAAACTATCCATGTTTTATATTGTGAGTTTGTTACTAGTAACCAATTTGTGAGCTATCTGTCATGTTCATTCATTAAACCTTTAAACTAAGGATTACATATATGACATTCCTTGATGATGTTGTTGTCACATGTATATGGTGAATGCATATAGGTAAAAATGTGATGACTATTAGAACATTTTTAAGATGAAAAATGAGAATAAACATTTGACTAACATCAGTTGAGCACTTATGGTACAAATGCTTCAAGAATTCTGTAACTACATATAGATGAGATATTGGAAGAAGCTAAAATAGTTTATAATTATGCAACTTGTGATCTTTGTCTCCATCCATGCCATTCTTGGTCAATTCTTAATGGAGTTCCTATCCCAAGAAAAACAGTGTGGTCAAGTGTTCCGGTCTCATATAATCTCATAAAAAACAGGCCAAGATTGTTATTTTAATAACCTCATCAATTGGCAATAGTTATTTTAATAACCTCATCAATTGGCAATATGTATACGAATTAGAAAAGGTATTCGAACTGTACAATCATAAAAATGGGAAACATGAAACCATGCTAATTTACAAAGTAGAATTCTTGGCAGTGGAATCAGTTCAACATAATATACCTCACATTGATTTATGTTCTGCTCACTGTTAGCACTAGAGTTTGGCATGACAGACTGCCCCATATAAACATTGTTTCCCCATTCTCTGTCGTTGCAAGACCGGTCTGTATTGCAGGTTTGAGTATATTTTGCTTCTTGTAGCTGAATTAGAGTTTTAGTTACTGTTTTGGTTGCTCATAATTTTCTACAAATCAATTCAACATATTGTTGTGTTTGGTCACTGGTCAATGAAATTTATTAATTGATAAACCGAAACTTAGTGGTCTTCATTGTGTACCAAAACTAACTTTTCATTTTATTTGGATATACAGACTATGAATTGCTAAACTAAAGGTTCTTCATTTATTTTAAAACCCGTTGATTAACGAATTTTGTTTTAGACAATCTTAATTATCTTTTGGATTATGTTATAAAGGGTATGGCAGCTATTCTGACAGAGATATCTCATATATGGATATTATGCCAATTGTCTTAGAGCACAACACTGAAAATATATGCTAGCTAGCCACCTATAGTTGGGATTTAGGAACATAATCTGGGAATGTCTTCCTTGACGAGGATGATTTCGACTCACTCATGAATACTAATTGTATTCATACTAGGATTTAGAAACATAATCCTTAACGAGGAGGATTATGCCGGTTGTGTTCATACTACTCTCCTACTAATAATGTTTCACCGTCGAACATCATTTAAGAAAATTCTTTTAATATTTAAACTGACCCCAAAAAAACAGAAAAAAGAAATTTCAATTTTTATTCATATTAAACTAGGAATCCTCGCTTTTGGTTTTTGATCTTCATATGAATTGCTAATCCTTTCAATCTTCAGACTCCTCACTTCGGTAGCACACCTAACTGTTATATATATAGAGGGCTAAAGAGTTGCATATTCAAACAAGAGAAGAAAAAAAAACCCCAATTAGAGAGATTAATTCTATATTCAACAATGGATTCTGAAGCTTTTGGTGCTGAAACTGGCAGCAGCAGGGTTTTGAGCCTACCCGTACTAATCACAGGGGCTCTGATATTGGTGGTTTGTTGCAAGATTTCGGTGTCATGGATGGTGATTTTAGTGTCTCCAATTTTGTTCTTTCACATATCAATGTTGCGGACGAGTTTAACGTTGATATATCTTGTAGCTCGTAAGTATATGTCATGTTTTAATTTTATAGATCAAAATTTTAAGTCCTTTCTGTTCGTTTAAATCACTAATTGAGTTTCGTTTTTCTAACATGGCGATTAATCTTGCAGGTTACGCGTGGCTCCTCACTCTTTTGGAGGGACTGATAGCCCCAGCGCCAACTAAATTACAGTATGGCTGGTTGAATTTGAGGCCGTCCATCGACCCTCGTACAGCCCGGCTTTATGCAAGGGCTATAGAGCTTTTGGAAATGAAAATCAGATTTGAGGATCTAGGGAACCAACTCAAGTCTACGAACCACCCTGCTTTGGCTTTTCTACTCGAATCTCATGACAAGGACCTCAAATGTCTTGACAAGGCCCTTTACAAGGAGTTGGAGTTGTGTGGGATTCCGACTTCAAAGAACATAAGACACAGAAAAGATAAATGACTGAAAAAGCTCATCACATGGTGGCAATGCATGCATGTTATGTTTGTTCAGGACTAGGTTTTAATTCTTTGCTTAGTTGTTTGTTTGTTCATTACATGGTAGTTGGTTTTTTCTATTCAGTAGTTCTTGTTTGTTAATTTTTGTTTTACTTTTTTAATGAGAAAGGACTTGTTAATTTGTTTTTCTTTTTTGGTTGGTAATTCTCAACTTGTTTTTTACATTGGTTAACTTTCAATGACTCATATATTTACAATAAAGCAAAACCAAATGGAATCTCTACTGGTTTCTGGCTTTGCTTAACTTTTAATGACTCATGTATGTACCAATCTACGGGTAAACAAACCATCCCAAAGAAAAAGAAAGAGAATATATATTTTTTTTTAACGTTAGCTTCCAACGAGTATCAAAAAATCTTGATAACCAGTTAGTTAATACTTACACAAAGTCTTGTTCCAAAAACATCTGCCATTAACGAAGCATCACTAAAAGGTGAACCTGCCAACCTCTTCATCTTCATCTTCATCTATAGCATCCTCATCTTCAGTAAACATCTCATCTTCCTCTTCTTCTTCAACTTCTTCCTCGTCCTCATCCATCATGGCTTTGCCCCTCTCATCTTTGTCCTTCAAACCAGTGCTCAATATCACAGTCTCTCCCCCGGATTTCTCCATATCTTTCCTCAACTTCTCCATGTTCTCCTTTCTGTGTTCCTCCTCTAAACGTTCCTTCTCTGCACGTCTCTTTTCCAGATCAGCCCTACACAAGTAACAAGAAGCAGCAAAATTATGAAAACCAGATTAATTATAAACATAATCATGATCTAGCATAAACATCCCCATTCAGTGGCACTGTAGTACAAAGTGAAGAAAGGTAGGTTCATTAAGTTCAGGCAATACTTATAGTTGCCCATGTACTCCTCAACACTTGCATCAATGGCCTTAAAGAAATCCTTCATTCCAGCACCAGAAACCGCAGACACTCCGACAGACCGCAAGTTCTTATAGAATTCATCCAACACAAGGGAGAGGCTCTGAGCTAAAGTTGAACTGTATGAACTATCTGTACTCACTGCTGCTTGAAATGCCTCAAAATCCTCCATCCACTGAACGAACAGAAGGTTTCAAGACAATGAATATAAAAAACCAAAGAATGCATATTACATATTTCACTTCACACTGATAATGGAGAAAATTTTGGAACCTAAGAGGGTGAAGGAGAAAGTAGAAACATCTGCTTTGGATCATCACAATCAAAATGGTTACGAAGAAGAAATCAAATATTCCAAAATAAGTTGATTCACAAATACATTCAACTACAATATACATATGTATTATTTCATCAAACTACTACAGTCTGGACATATACAAATTAGAAAAGGTATTCCAACTCTAGAATAAAAATGTCACATGAAATCAGGCTAATTTGCAAAGTAGAGTTCTTGGCAATATAATCAGTTATATAATTCTTCACATTGATTTTTGTTCTGCTCACTGTTACTACTAGAATTTGCCATGACAAACTGCCCCTCATAAACATTGTTTCCCCATTCTCTACAGCAGTTTTGTAATTTAATCTTGAGATGCACATCCTATGAAGCATCAACACCTTATGCAACACAGTTGAAGATTTATTAAGTCCACAACCAAATGAATGCATATAAACCATCCAAGTTTGAGACTGATTCTACTGGTTCCTTTCAGTATATTTCTGGAACCATCTATAGCTAGCTTGGTGGGTAACTCCTGGTTGGTCAACTTAACCTTACAAAACTTGGCTTTACCCTAAAAGCTTCCAGACTCACCATATTCAAGCATATTCCAGAATGCGCGTGCATGTCTCTTTATTGCTTATGCATGTTTATATACTTTGTTCTACATGCATTCACACACATATATAAAGCATACCTCTAAAGCAAACTGATGTTGGGCCACGTCAATCTTGTTGAATGCCAACACAAGAGGCAACCTTGTCTTGTAAAGGATACTGCAAGCGTAAAGCATATTGCTCATAAAAGTGACTGGGCTAGCTGAACGAGGTGTATCTACCACATAAGCGATCACAGTAGGAAATGTTGAAGCAAATGCTTCTGTGATGATAGCACCAGAAGCGGACCAAGTGAATATCTCAATCTGACCAGGAGTATCCACAAGAACATAATCAAGTTGATCTGCTCGCTTCTCAATGACTGAGACAACCTGAAATTGGAGAATTTTGTGATAATTTCATTTTGAATAAATGAGGGAAAATAAACAGAAGGCACAAAGCATGAGCTAAAAGAACACATTAAGAGCGCAATCAAATGGATAGAACCAATATGAAGCCAACACTACTGTACATGTGCAAACAAATCAAAAGGATAGAACCATTACTAAGCCCAATAATGCAATGCATGTTGAAAAAAAATTGAATGAAATTGCCACAAACAAAAGCTACATGCTATGTATACAAAACTCTTCTGAATGATTATAACACTGACTTACGATGGTAACAAATGGCATCATGTCTCATCCACAGGGCATTCCAAACATTATACAGTATGAAATGATTTAAGGCAAATATTCACAGCAAAGTTTTTACCTCATCAAACTTGGTAGCAAACAAGTTGAGTGAGGTCAAAATTCCCCCGTTTGGTCCAAGATTGAACTGTTTCATCACCTCCTTGTAGCGAACAGTATCCCTTATGTCAATGTTTGCACCAAATGGGAGAGTCATCACAGCTGGGTCGAGATTCATCACGTAGCCACGTATGTTGGACTCACGTGTGTGGGAAACCAACCGATGAAGAAAGGTTGTTTTACCACTCCCTAAGAAAATCCACAAAACAGTTCGATTTCAAGCAGTTGACAATAGCATAATTCTTCACAAAACTGGAAAAGAAATGTATCAATAATACAACCCTATTGCTATAATGAACAAAACAAAATCAGATTAAACTTGATGAAATTACCTGCCATGCCCACAACAATTATAATAACTGGTTTTTTCTTGAAGCTGGACCCTGCCTGCCCCGAAGATGACTCCTCAACTTGCAGTTTCTTCATTGAGTTAGTAAGTTCCTCATTTTCTTTACCCTTGTCATTCTTCGGAACAAAATCAAACACTCCAGCTTAATGAAAAACAATACAGGAAACAAAAGGAAAAACAAAAACAGAAACTAAAAGTAAGACTAATTTGATATTTTGCTAAAAAAAAATTAGGAAAATAATTCAATACCCAATAAAATAAAAATAAAATAAAATAAAACCCAATAAGTTGTTTTAACATATTGAGAGCTTGAAAAGCAAAACCCTGGTGCATGGTGAGAATGAGTACCTGAACGGTAGAAGAGCCTTCAGAGTCCATGGGTATCGTTGTGTCGCCTTCTTCTTGTGGTTTGATATTCATTTTATGGAAATCAGAATCAATCTCCATTTGAGTGAAGGAGAGTTGCTGGGTCGGCGCGTCGTGGTCGACGTTCAGAGTAGGGCTGCACCGCTTATGCTCTGCTACGAGATTATGGGGTTTATGGGAGAGAGGACTGGGAGTGTGGGCTGCGCGAAAGGGAAATGAGAGGACTGTGTGTGGACTTTGATCTATATGAGTTCTATATGACACTAATTCGTGAGACGAAAATGAATATCAGAGATTGAAATTCGAGGTTTTGAAGCAAGATGATTTGGCTTATTTGGGATATTAGGGTTTAACGGACTGAGAATGATCATCAAACGACGAACGTCGACACTATACTCTTTGAATTTGGGCCTTTTATTTGGTTATGTTGTATTTTGTGTGGGCTCAACTCTCTGCTCCCGTTTGGGTTTCAATTTTGGGCCCTTAACCATATTTGTGCTTTTTTATTTATTTATTTATTTATAATTTATTTGAATAGTGGTTGTCCTTGCAAAAAGTATTGTGTTTCTATCCGTTGTCATGGCAAATGAAAATTACTATTCATTTTTTTGTTTTTTTCACAAATTTTTTTATCTCAATAATTAATTTGGATAATATTTTTACAAATTTATAAATAAACCCAATCCTAGACATATATTTATAAAAAAACCCAAATACTATTTAAACATAGAAACACACCCAAAATCAACAATTGTATATTTTTTGGGTGTGTTTATAAATGAGTTTTGAGTGTGTGTAATGATGGGTTTTGGGTGTGTTTATAAAGTGTTTTGGGTGTTGGGTTTTTTTATAATTTTAGCCCCCATTTTGGGTGTTTTAGTGAAACTCCATAATATTTTCGGGTTCCTACATGTAAAGACTATTCATATCTCATAATCGGATAAAATTTCCGGATAAAGTTCAAATTTCGGATGAATTTCAAAATTCAAATTTCAGATAAATTTCAAATTTCAAATTTCTGATGAATTTCAAATTTCAGATAAGATTTTCATCCTATCAAATCAAGCCACGTGGTATCTCTATCTGGCCAAAATTTTCTATAAAACCAGAGGCTCAGCTCATACCTCTCACACCACATCTTTCTATATTTTCATTTCTCAAAATTTAGAATTCATACTTCATTCTCAATGGAAGATTTTAGGAGATGCTTGGAGAGGCAAGAGCGAGAAACAAATGAGAGAAGCCGTAGACAAGCTGAAAGGCAAATGTTGTAGAGAGAAGAAGATGAACAAGTTGTCATAGCAGTGGCTTTGCTTGATGAAGAGAACCAAGGTCGCCATCATGGTTCACAAGTCGGCCGTGGCCCGAATGTGGACAGACATAGGCATTCTCGGGGTAAGAATCTTTTGGAATATTATTTTATCCCATCTCATTTGTACTATGATGTTGATTTTCGAAGGCAATATAGAATGCAACCCCATTTGTTCAATAAAGTCATCCATGATATTTGCAATTATGATGCATACTTTGTTCAAAAGTGTGATGCTGCTGGGGCTTTTGGACTTCTTCTAGAGCAAAAGCTTACAGCTGTTATACGAATGTTGATGTATGGTTCATCTGCTGATCATGTGGATGAGATTGCCCGGATGGGGAAGTCCACTATGTTGGAGGCCTTGGTAAGATTTTGTGATGCAGTCTAAACTCTGTACACTATGGACTACCTACGCAGACCTACTCCCAAGGACCTCCAACTGCTTCTACAAAAAGCCGAAACTCGAGGATTTCCAAGAATGATTGGTAGCATTGACTGCACGCACTAGCAATGGAAGAATTGCCCAACTGCCTTTCAAGGAGATTACGGCAATAGAAAAGGCCAAAAAAGTATCATCCTTGAAGTCGTTGTTGGCTTCGATACATGAGTTTGGCATGCCTTCTTCGAAGTTGCAGGATCCCAAAATAACCTCAGCGTGCTGGGTCAATCCCCGGTCTTCAACGATGTTTTGAGAAGTGCAGCCCCGAATATCATCTATCAAATCAACAATACAGTGTACCAGACTGGGTATTATCTAGGTGACGGCATCTACCCGAGGTGGACCACGTTTGTCAAATCCATTCAGAATCCCCGATCCCAGAAGCAAAGATTATTTTCTTCCTATCAAGAATGATATAGGAAAGATGTCGAAAGGTGTTTTGGCATCCTCCAAGCTCAATGGTTGATTATTCGAGGTGCGGTGCGTAGGTTTGATGAGGAGGTCCTGAGAAGCATTATGATGACTTGCATCATCCTCCATAATATGATTGTGGAGGATGATTATGATTACGATGCTACAGAGGTCTACAAACCGGATCCCATGAACATGGCCTTGACACAAATTTATGAAAGGCCCATGAGGCCAAGTGGAGAACCGTTTAAGCCGGATCCGTTGGTTAGGGATGGTCGTTTCATGACCTGTATGGTAGATTGATATACAGAGATGCAATCTTCGTATATTCATGAAAGGCGTCAACTTGACTTGATGGAGCATTTATGACGGTGAAAGGCAATGAAGGTGAATGATGGAGCATAGATTCTTTGCTTAGGTTTTATTTAGTTATGGTTTGGTTGTGTTGTATTTTTTTTATTATGGTTTGGTTGTGGTTTGTTATTATTATTGTGCTTTGGTTGTTGTTTTTTTAATTTTTTATTATGCTTTGGTTGTGGTTTTTCCTTTTAATTATGTTTTGTTTGATGTATGGAATATGTTGAATAAAAAGGTATTTTATTGAATGCTTTGTTTATTAAATAAAGAAAGCCAATACAAGTCATTAAGAATTACTACTACTAAAATAAAATACATGAATTACAACAACTTTAATACAAAATATGAAAAATACAAATAAATAAAAGGTATGGTGACTAATTTAATGGTTTTCATCATTTAACCAATCAGTGTTGCTGGGTTCATTGTCACGGAAAAGTCTTCTTCTCATAACATCCCTTCATTCTAGCTTTCAAAATTGTTTTGTTTCAGGGGACATATGGCTTGTACCCATGGCCATGGTTTCCCGATCCGTCTTCTCAATGTGTTGTTTGCACAAATACTCATTTTCTTGTAAATATTCTACTCGAATTGCCATCTCATTCTCTTGGTGTTTCTTCTTCATTTCAATTCTTATGGCAGCATGCCTTGCAATTTCCTCCAAAAAAATTTATGTATTATTAGTGCTAGAATTATTCCTTTTCTTCGCCTTCGCAACCTTTCGGCCAATGGGCCTCGACTCTTTTTCGATGGGTGAGTTTTGACTCATAGGGGAATCTAAAGGTGAATCCGATGTCGTTAAATCATGGAGTGGCGTCTCGTTTAACATAACGGGGGGACCCGTGGGAATAATTCTGAAGCATTTGCAATTTTTCACCACCTCCCAACATTCATGATGGTTGAAAGTTTTTTGTCTTGCCCAATTGCACCAAACCACATCTTTGCTTGTATAATCTATTAACCAAAAAAAAAAATTAAGCAAGAAATATTTAAAATATATTGGAAATGCAAGTAATATAAAAAAAATAATGGAAATGCAATTAACCTTACAAATATATTGGAAATGCAACAAATATTCACAAAATATTATTTATACAAGAAATATTAAGACAAAATTGGAAATGCAAGAAATATTAACAAAATATTGAAAATGCAAGAAACATTAAATATTTACAAAATATATATATTAGGACATTAAACTTAATAAAATTAAAATTAAAAAATATTTACCTTGTTACTAAGATTTTACCCGCTTCTATGGTTGTCTCTCGCTTTTGCTAAGGCATCTCTCCATTTTGCCAACCCTTTATTAAGAATTTTCCACCTACTAGACAATGTCATTTACGTACAAGTCAACCCCGGAATTCTTTCAAAAAATTCGACATGAATTTTTTTCACATATGACAAAATTTCATCTCATTGCCTGACACGTGACAATGACTAACTTGGAGTCAAGACTCAGACAAGAAAACATCTTCCATGGTGCTCCACGCCCATCTGTTTCGATAAAAGAAGCCATAAATATAAGAAATAAAAATACAATTTGAAATATAATAAAATGTTGAGTAAGAGTGGATAATAGTAGAAGTAGAAGAAAATGTATGAGTATTGGTGTTCAAAGTGAAGGGTATTGATAGGTATTTATATAAGAAAAAAAAATTCAGAATTTTTTGGTATTTTTTTCATAATTTTATTGCCAAAAAAAGGTCAGCCGTTGGATTGGAGGAGGAGTAGCATATCGGAGCGCCCAGGTTGCGCCACGTGTCTTCTAGCAGTTGGAAACGAGCAAGGCTGACGTCAACGCACGTGATGACGTCACCCTCCCCTAGGGTTCGAGCTCGGGCGAAACTTGCCTTCGGGCCAGCCCATCTTCGTGGGTCCCACAGCCAGCCTGGGCAAGAGTGGCCCACTGGAACTGGGTTTTTCACCCAGCCAGCCCCCTCCCCCTAAACTCGAGCTTGGGCTCCTCGGTGGAATCGCTCTTAATGAATATTTTCATGACCATACATTCATAATTTGACATAAAAAATTATTCTAATTGATAGTCAGGATGATGAAACTATCTTTTATTCTAATTGACACCATTTGAAGAGAAAAAGGGAATAAACACTTAAATATGCAACCTATTTAAATTTAATGTCATCTCTGTATCAAAATGTTTCATCTTTAAGTGATGGAAGATTTATCAACTATTGTTTAAATGTTATGAAGTTTCAAATTCCTTTTGATATATGTATCAACAATTGTTCGATTTCTTTTGGACGAAAATATCAAACTACATCGGTAACTAAAACGAATCAATCTGAATGGTAATGTTTTTGTTAGTTTGGTATGCAATTTGAAGCCTACGTCCCTAAATCGTGCCCATCTCTATTTTCACCTCTCTTTTTTTCACCTATTTCTGCAAAACCACCACCATATCTATGGATTAATCCTTACTATTCATACTTTTCCATAAGGAAGGAAAAAAAAACTTGGCAATCATCTTCCAAATTTATCTCTTCTTGTTTATTTCCGTTTTTCTTTAAAAATTCGTGTTAGCTTTTTCTCTTGTTTTTTTTTGGATTGAAAATAAGTAAATTTCATTAACCGGAAGCATTGGTTACAATAAGGTCATCAATAATACAATTCATTAGCCACACATGGCCTTCTTCTAACCAATAATAAGGACCTGTTCGTGTAAAGCAAAATAGGCAATAGCATGAGCCATTTTGTTATACTCCCTAGGTCGAAATTGGACTTCCTTTAAAGAAAACTGCATGAGCAAGTCTCTCACAATCAAACAATATGAGTAGAATATTTTCAGATATATTTCATTCTCCGAAAGAATGTATTTATAATACAAGGTTACAAACCTTAGCAGGGTTATACTAGGAAATAAGAAAAGTCCTAATTACATAATATCTATACAAAAGGAAATAAATAAAATCCTACTAGAATAAAAAGGAAATATCCTAATAGGGCTAGGATATCTTGCCAACACTCCCCCTCAAGTTGGAGCAAAGATGTCATGCATGCTCAACTTATCAAGCAAGTTGAGGAAGATACTTGTAGAAACAGCTTTCATATGGACATCAGCTAACTGATACTCAGAATTGATGAATGGGAAGAAAACAATCTTTGCATCTAACTTCTTTTTAATGAAATTTCGATCAACCTCCACATGCTTTATATGATCATATTGTACAGGATTACGAGCAATTGCAATCACAGCCTTATTGTCACAATATAAATCCATAGGTTTCTTAGGTCCAAAGCCAAGATCTCTCAATAATCTTCTCAACCACAGTAACTCACATACGCCATGGGCCATCCCACGATACTCAGCCTCAACACTAGAACGAGACACCACATTTTGTTTCTTGCTTCTCCAAGTAACAAGATTACCACCAACAAACGTAAAATACCCAGACGTAGAACGCCTATCAGTAGTTGAACCTGCCCAATCAACATCTGTGTATCCTTCCACATCTGTATGACCATACTTGGAAAATATTAACCCCTTGCCATGAGTGAATTTGAAATATCTCAAAATACGCATTATAGCTCCTATATGGTCTTCACTAGGCGAGTGCATAAACTGACTCACTACACTCACTGCATACGCAATGTCAGGACGTGTATGAGCTAAATAAATTAATTTCCCTACAAGCCGTTGATAGCGCTCCTTATCAATAGGAACTTGATCTCAGGATATAACCCTAACTTGTGATTCTGTTCACTAGGAGTATCAATTGGTTTACAATCCAACATTCCAGTTTCTGCAAGTAAATCCAAAACATATTCCTTTAAGACAAGAAAATACCATGCTTAGATCTGACAACTTTAATCCTGAGAAAGTACTTCAAGTCACCTAACAATTTCATCTCAAATTCAAACGCCAGATATTTCTGGAGACTCTGTATTTCTGCCTAATCATCTCCTGTTACAATCATATCATCAACATAAATTATTAAAGCTGTCAATTTACCTTTGCGACGCTTCAGAAACAAAGTATTATTCGAATTACTTTGTACATACCCAAACTTCCTAATAGATGCAGCAAACCTCTCAAACCAAGCTCTTGGAGACTGCTTTAATCCATATAAGGATTTCCTTAGTTTGCACACCATACCCCCTTAGAGGTCACAGGGATACCCGGCTGGGGATCCATGTTTATTTCTTCCTTGAGGTCACCATGGAGGAATGTATTTTTTACATCAAATTGTAACAGATGCCAATCATGATTAGCAGCCAAGGACAAGAGTACGCGCACAGTATTGAGCTTTGCTACTGGAGCAAAGGCCTCCATGTAATCCACTCCATAGGTCTGAGTATAACTTTTGCTACCAACCTTGCCTTGTAACAGTCAATAGAACCATCAGCCTTGTGCTTCAAAGTAAACACTCATCTGCACCCAACTACCTTTTCCCATTTTGGTAAAGGAACTAGCTCCCAAGTGGCATTCTTGTTTAAGGCTTCCATCTCAACATGCATTGCATCTACCCATTTTGGATTAGATAGGGCATCCTGCAACCTAGTTGGCACGCATACACTAGATAATTAACACAAATATAATGCATATGATTTTGATAGATAATAAGTTGACACATAATGGTTAATGAGATATTTAGATTTGGCATGTATATCAGGAGAATATTTTACTTTAGGTTTACCACGAGTAGTGCGTGGGGGTAATGGATAAGTAGACACATCATTAGAAAGAACCTCATCATTATCACGAGTTGGTTGAAGTAGTGGCAGGGCAAATGAGGGTCTTATATTGATCTCATCTTCACAAGAGTCACCAGTATCACTGTCACGTTCTTCTGGCGAAGAGAAAATTTCGTCAAAGAATTCAACCGGCGACCGGTCGTTACATTCTGGGCGATTGGTCGGTTCCAGGCAGATTACTTGGTGACCAGTCATTTCCATGCAGTCATCACGCATTGAGCTGTGCAACCGGTCGTCACCCTCTACGCAACCGGTCGTCACCCTCTACGCAACCGGTCGGTTCCAGGCAGATTGCTTGTCGACCAGTCATTTCTTCTACGCGACCGGTCTGTTCCAAGCAGATTGCTTGGTGACCGGTCATTGGCACTTCGTTAGAAATCCCTTCACATGCCTCTGTACGTCCAAGGTTTTCCATTCCAAAACTCTTCAATTCACTCCCCCTCTCCTCCTAAATTGGAGATGAGGAAGAGACATAATACGGTATTTCTTCATGAAAGGTGACATCCAAAGTAACATGTACCTTTTATGAATGAGTGTGATAACACTTATAATCCTTCTGAGTGGTCGAATGGCCAATGAAGACACAGCGAAAAACACACGGGTCAAGTTTACTCCGTTGATGGGAGTAGACATGAACATAAGCAACACACCAAAACACATTCGAAGGTAGCTTAGAGACTGAAACCGAAGAAGTATGGGCACATAACACATCAAGCGGAGTTTTGAAATCAAGAACCCGACTAAGAGTACGGTTAATCAAATAAGCAACAACCAAAACACCATGTCCCCAAAGATGATAAGGAACACACATATCCAACATAAGGGAGTAGGCAACTTCAAGTAACTGACAATTCTTAAGTTCAAACACATCATTCTGTTGATGAGTGAATGGAGTGGTAGTTTGGTGAATGATACCTTGATCACGGAAGAACTGGATCAAGGTATGATTCACATATTCACCTCCGTTATCAGTCCGAAGTACTTTAACATGGACATGAAATTGAGTAGGCACCATAACACAAAAAACAGGAAGAATAGAGGCAACATCATGTTTATGCTTCATCAAATATACCCATGTTAAGCGAATGCAATCATCAATAAACGTGACAAACCAACGAAAATCATGAGAAGTCACACGGGCAGGGCCCCATACATCCGAATGTGCTAACGCAAAAGGCAATGCAGCTTTATTATTACTCAAAGGAAAAACTGTACGATGGCTCTTGGCCATTACACAAGTCTCACATTTGAAGCTAGACTCATCACACAAACTAAATAATGAAGGAAACAAATGTTTAAGATAACCAAATGACGGATGTCCTAAGCGACGATGCCACAGCCAAAGTTGTTGCTTGTCTTTGATACTGCCACTCTGGACTTTATTAGCGACACAACCACGAACTGCTGCAATCGGTAACTGTAAGTAATATAACTCCCATATCCGTTTACCATGCCCAATCTTCTCGTGAGTCTTGAGATCCTAGAAAAAACAATGGGTAGAATAAAAAGTAGCAAACGCGTTAAGTGTATCAAGTAAACGTCCAACAGATAACAAATTGCAATGAATATTTGGAACCAATAGTGCATAGGACAGAGGTATAGAAGGAGTGAGGTGGATGATGTCTTCACCGGTAATTGGGGAAGGTAAACCATTAACACTAGTAATATAAGGGTCACGAGGGTTATGAAACAACTCATCAAACATATTACCATCATAAGTCATATGATCAGAAGCACCAGTATCAATTATCCAAGTATTAAAACCCATACTTGGCATGGTATCGGAAGCACACAGATTTGCAAACGGGGCCGGAGGACGGGCTTTATCTTGAGTCACAGTGCAAGCGGTCTTGGGACCGTACATACGAGATTTGTAGTCAACAAACCAATCGAGATAACCATACTCCTTAAAACACTTCTCAGAGTAATGATTCCTATTACAATGATGACACTTAGGAGGACCGTCAAGAGAGTTAGGGGTAGAGCCAGAAGGATGAGACCCAGCTGGAGAAGAAAATTTTCTGGATAAGGAGCGACCGGTCGTGTTGTGTTGTGCGACTGATCATTGACGTGCTGGGTCAACTTTGAGGGCCATTGAACCTCTTCCAAGTATAGGGGACTGACGGGTGTCTTCCTCCATGACCATGACATAAGCTTCGAGAGAGGGCGAGACAGGACAAAGAGCAAGGATACGACTACAGACACCATCATACAGTGGATGAAGTTATTCAAGAAAATCATAAACTTGATCGGCTTCAATTTATTTCAAACGATGAGCCCCATCATCAACACACTTAAACTCATGTGGATGCATACAATCAATCTTCTGCCAGACAGCATGGAGTTTTTCATAGAACACTTTGACAGATTCATCATTCTGACATGTAAGTATGGATTGTCGTCGAAGTTGAAACAACCAAGAACTATTCTGAGTCACAGTATAGGTCTTCCGGGCGGCCTCCCATATATCAAAAGCAGTATCACCATGTTCAAATAAGGCACGAACTGGCTTAGTCATGGAATTGAGAAGCCATGACTGCACTAGGCAATTATCTTCTTTCCATTCGGCATAGGCAGCGGCATCTGAAGACGGAGCATGCTTCTTCCCATTTATCCAACTTGTCATACGACGACTAGTAATTGTAATACGCGCGCCACGATACCAAGAGGCATAATTGGAGCCATTCAATTTGTCAAAAGTAACCGAGGTAGAGTAATCACACGAGGGACGTTCCTCTTTTGTTGTAGACGCACTAGCACTCACCACGACTTTGGAATCATCACCCATTATAGCAGCGGAAAAAAAAACACAACACGAAGCAAATACATCAAACACAGCACAAGCACGGGCACAATAACCCTAAAATGAATTAGGGCACACAATAGAACACAAGTGGGCACAACACACATAGGTCACCAGAAACCTGGCTCTGATACCAAGTCAAACAATATGGGTAGAATATTTTCAAATATATGTCATTCTCCGAAAGGAGGTATTTATAATACAAGGTTACAAACCCTAGTAGGGTTATATTAGGAAATAAGAAAAGTCCTAATTACATAATATCTATACAAAAGGAAATTAATAAAATCCTAATAGAATAAGAAGGAAATATCCTAATGGGTCTAGGATATCTCGCCAACACATCATCCACAATGTTGTCGACAGTAGCCCAAATAATCTCCCTTGAATCAATCATCATGACAGCCTCAGAAGAGTCAATTTCTATGAGGAGAGGGAAAAACCAGCACCTGCAACAACAAAAAAACTCCTCTATAAATCGCTTGCAATTTTGTAGCTAGAATGGAAACCCCGCGAGGGCTTTGCATGGCTAGGGCACCCATAAAAACTCCAGAATCATTTCAAACAACTACACTTATACTACGCAAGCTTGTTGCGTTGTCAGTAGCTCCATCAATATTGAGTTTATAGAAACCTCTAGGAGGACAGCTCCAAATCTCATTATGATTAACCCTACAAGCTCGTGGTTGTTCTTGAGATTTATGAGATTCTTCATAAAGCTCAAAAGTCCTATCAAGAAGATGGGTAGGACTATGCACACCTTCACCATGAAAATTATCATTTTCGCTTTCAATAACATCCAACAAATGTAAGCAAATTGCTCCAACTCAATAGAAGACAAAACCATTTTAGCTTTCTCAAAAAAATCAATGAAGCTCAATGGATAAGAGATTCTGTTGGTGCTAAAAATTTGTAGAATAGAATAAGATGCAAACTGCCAAAATATGAGAACTATAAGAGAATATTTGTTTGTAGGAATTTTTTGTGTATTCCTCTAATTGTAGGAGGTCATATTTATATAAAACGGAGCCTTAGCCAAATTTCATATTTCTATTTATAGTAGGAAATCAGGAATTGAAATAAATCAAATATAATTATAATAGGAATTGTAAGGAAAGAAAGTCAATGGTCCACAAGTCACACCAACACAAACCTCTTTGAAAATTGAAAATGTAGAAGATTTGTTATAGGAAAAGGAAAACTCTTTTGTAAAAGTTTTAAAACCGTGAAGGATTGATACAACTTTTAAGCCCCTTTCACTTAATGCCATTGCACAAAGTCTATAATGATAAGATGTTAGTTCAGGCATAAAAGAGAGGGGTATGGAAATCCTTCATACGTGCTTCCCTTCTCATCTTAGATGGAGTAACGGCTGCCCCCGACATCATTTTTATCGCCTACGACATTTGAGTAATTTTCATCGGCCATGGAAATAGAATTTTGGATACGCTCCTTGCTTGGAAGCCTTGAGTCAGAGGATTTTCTTACCCCAAAAGTCCTGCCGCATCTTGTTAAAAATGATGGTAATAGAGCAGAAACCATAATTAAAAATATTCAAGTGTATAGAGCAGAAACCATGGCTTTTTAAATTTTCTTTTTTACTCTTTATTTGCCTGAAGTGGGATATGAAAGTGCATGAACATAAGCAATTAACTAAATTAATATGAAAATGTACAGTAAACTGCAATTAAATTATATATCCTGATACACATTGATTGTTATAAGCATGCTCCAAGTAAGAATTGAAATATTGAGAACGTTCAAAAGTGTGGAAACAAACAGTAGCCCTTATTGTATTGATAAGAAAGAAATATTGATGATATAGCTTCAATGAATGGTTTAGGCAAGTCCCAACTGACTGCGTACGACATGCATGTATTTGCACTTGATTACCGTGTGCCATGGCTCATAGTAAACTTATGTGATTGGGTTCGTCAAGTCTGATGGTAATAGGCCAAATAAGTTAATATAGATAACTCAAAATGACTAATGATAAGTGTTAGTATGAAATTGTGGCATTTCCTAGAAGTTAGTATGGGTTTGGAAGTGTCATTTACCTAGAAGGTTGAAGCAAAATTGCTGTCTCTCATTTTCAGAAACTGCTGGATTGAAACAGCTCAGCAATCTCCAATTCTAGAATTGTGAGTCCAACACGTATGAGACATTTGATTTGAAGGGTAAGACATGCCATTTTTCATGCACTCATAATAAGAACCTTTTTGGGAATCTAATATGATTTTATTTCCTTGATATTCCTTGATTTTAATCAATTAGAATCCATTTAGGAGTGCATTTCATTTAGGCATATTTTTCAATATCTTTTGTTTATTCCTTCTTTCCTTTTATTATTAAATTCCTACTTGTCTTTCAAATATTTTGATTGAAGATCACATTGGTATTTCCTTGGGCCTCAAGTCAAGGGTAACCTTGCTTTGTATTGGAAAGTATCTTTAATTGGCAATTACTTTTTTAATTAGATCAATGTGTCTAAAGGGTTGGGATATTCTTGGAATTAATTCTTAGGAATCTTGATAAAGTGATTGTGAATATCCTTCTTGGGGTACACATGAGTTTTATACATACTAGGAAACATATCTTTGGTTATTTGGTTAGCCTTCAATGAAATTGATTTTGTGTTGGACGTGGAATTTTCTTCTTAGAGAAGAAAAAGTTCTATAAAATACGACATTTGTCTTCTTTGCAGATAGTGCTTTAACGATCATATTTTCAGTCCATAAACTTTAGAAAGCTAAGTTTTTATTTGAGATAAATCATCAAGTGTTCCATGTTTACTTGGTGATTTATCAAACATTTTTATCATTCATTTTCATGTTCGGTGACTCATACGATTGAGGGCACCAAGACCGTTGTGACATTTTTTCTCCAATGAGCTTGTATCGATTGTGACCAATATTAAGTTCAACATAAGGAGTGTTGAAAGATCATCCTGTGACAGAAGTTGAGTTACGAAGAAGTCGATAAACATTATCTAGAATGTGTCTAGGATAAGTGTGTGAGTACTTCTTGTAATCATTGTGCTATAATAGATTTGTTTTGGATTGAGGAGTCCTGTGGATTTTCCCAAGAGGTGGGGTTTTACCACATAAAATAATTCTCTACGTGTTCCTTTATTTTATGCTCTGCACATTTCCAGGATTGATAAGTCATATCAATCTTACTACTAAAGTTTTATTTATTTATTGATTACAATTTTAAATTGGCCTATTTCACCCCCTCTAAGCATTTTTAGTCCTCCTACAGGTAATTTCAAAAAGGAAGTATGTAAGCTGGTCGATACAGTGGAGCTCTATTCGTTGTTGGCAACACAGACAATATCAGTGGGTGGGACTTTGCCTGTGTTCAGCTGCGAGCCCATGATCATGAATAGATAGATTGGACCATTTTTATTTGGATGGTTGAAGTCTTGGTGCCCCTATTCACTTCATGAATCACCCCCAACTTGATTAGTTAAGTACTAGCCAATTCAAAGATTTACTCAATGTTGAGTTTCCCTGCACCAAACGATTGCATCTCTACTAATAAAATAAAATAAATAATTGACACCAACATTTAGGAACTTGAAAATCGTGAAGGATTTTTAGAGGAAATTGTCTACTCAATAATTGATACTAAATATTTATTTTATTTATTTTATGTGCTATGCAAATAATCAAGTGAAAGCAAAACACCCTCCTTTGAAGGATTTAGTCTGGACCCCCAACCTAATTCAATCATTTTGTTATAGAATATATGCAATTGCAATAAAAATTTGGATAACGTCTGCATACAACTTGAAAATTGTGAAAACGTATTTCACTAAAACTCCAACACCTTGAAGGATTGTGGTGGTCCTCTTTCTTAGTTTATAATATGAAATGAAGAAGTGCAATGTTAAATTGCCACAATCTCATGCAAATTAGTGAAACCATAAAAGGTAGAGCATAGAAATTCTTATCTTTTTGGGGTCTTCATGCCCCCATTGTAGTTCGGATCAATGGATTGGTGTGCCCATTGGAGCATAAGTGAGCATTTGATTATATAGTGTTCATTGCTTCTTAATATGACCTTTTGTACGGTTCCCACGGACGGCGCCAAGTGTTGTTGCAGAAAATTTCAGGTCCTCTAACAAGTAATATGATTTTCATGTTGAGAAGTCGGACATCATTTCGATTGCCATCAGTGAAGGAAGGGGGTACTTGCAAGAAAACATCAAGTTGATAAGAGTGTAATCGCAGGAGAGTTTAGAATAGTATTAAACCTGATTTTCACCCTCTGGACTGTTAGGTTAATTGGCCTTTTATAAGCAGTGGAGTCTTGGGCTCTAACTCCCACATTCCTCATTTTTCTCCATGATTCAGGATAATAGATGTCATGTTGTTTGAATGTCTCCACTCCCCCAAATTTAGGATGCGTGGGTAGTGGGTTATTACTTGGGTAGTACATTTTTGCTCCCACAGATTTATTGGACTTGCCGCAACGAAATCAAATACCTTTTGGGATTACTTTCTTGCTCACCAAATTGACACAAGTGGGAAGGATATCATGAGAGGCACGTCACAATAAATGCTTAATTTTATTTGGAATATGGAGGCACCAAATCAATTTCCAATACAATGCCATTTGAGCACCACTGGAACCACCAACACCACTATTAAGATCACTAATTTTCTTCTGCACAACAACTTGATAACCGAATTGAACAAAATATTTTCCATTTTTAGTAAAGAACCAAATCTGCTGATCTGTACGTGGATTGCAACTCAAAGGGATGCTTTGAATTAACTCCACCTCCTTTGGAAAAAAAAACACGACTGTAAAAGACTAACATTCCAAGCAGGATGAGAGGAAATAAATTCACAAACCTTAGAACCCGCTGTCAGAGAAGAGGTGAATATAGTTTAAAAGTAGACGGCATGGGTATCCATTTATCCTTGTAAACATCAATCATCTTAACATCACCCACGCACCAATAAAGGTTTGCATCTAATACATCTCTTCCCCACAAAATAGAACTCCAAACAAAATAAGGAATTGAACCAAGAGTAGCATGCATGAAATCTGAGTTAGGGAAGTAACGCGCCTTAAGCATACGAAAGGCCACCATCCACCTTGTGCCTACGGATGCTTTGCCATTTTTTCCAATAGATCCCTCTTTTATTTCCTTTACTCCACCAACATTTTGCAACCAAAGAATTAAGATCTTTCCAAAGACACCAACAGGAAAACGAAAATCTGTGTTAGCTTTCAAATGTGGGTTAGGGCGATTTTTCATCGTCTATACAAATGCCAAAACACTTTATTGGAACAAGAATTAGTGGCACGAAATTTTGTTAGCATTCTTCTCGACGTTGTTAATGACCTTTATTAGTTTCAATATTTTTCTTTCATAATATCTGTTTAGACCTTCTGCCTTCAATATTTTATGGAAATGTAAAATTGGATGGTAAATAAACAAAATTATAATAAAACGATTTATTAATTTATCAAGGTAACATGATTCAAAACACCATCACAATCTGAACAAATACATCAAAGCAATGTCCTGGCAATTGCTGCAGCCACAGCCGCAATATCATGCACAGCCTTGTTGTTATCCGTCAGAGGAGACTTGCCAGAGAAACCATCTTCACACGTCTCGGCCTCACCGGCAGCGTCGTTCATGCCTTGCTCTGCAAACTTGGGGTTGCCTAAGCTAAAACCCTGTTGCGCTTCAGGCACCAAAGCTTCTACAACCGTGTCGTAAAACCGAGCGCAAGATTTCAAGGCCTGGTTTCCAGGTCTCTGCTTAAGCAGAGTATTGATTTTGTTCAGAGTATCGGTCGACTTGGCCTTCACTATATCCACCAGTATGACGCCTAAGCCCGATACGTCTGCGGTGGAGCTCCGAGGGTCCGATTTAAGAGAAGAGACGCAGAGAGCATAGTTTGGTGTCTGTTTGCAGGTTTGGTCGATGAGATTGGCGTCTGTTGGGAAGACAACTCTGCTGCAGAGGGCTACTGGAAGAAGAAAGACAAGTAGGGTACAACAAACAAGTTGAAGGAGAGATGTTGAGCTGTTCATCTTTTGAGAAATGAGAAGTTCAGGTTGCAAGCTCCATTTTTATAGAGATTTTGGATATGATTATCTCTAAACTCCTGGTGTGGAAACAATTAATGGTAAATGGATATGTATTGGTAACGTAAGTTTCTTTGTATGCTCTAATTACCAAAACAAATAAAAGTTATCAACGTATGTATGTGTGGACCTTCCACATGAACCTGTTTGTATATATTAGAGGGGGTCCAATCCAATCTCATCCAAGAATAACAATTTAATTTCCCATATTTTTATAGCAAAAGCAACTGAATGTCAAAAGGCCAGCCAGATTTTCTTAAAGGATAATTAAAACCCGATCGATAAGTCAAATCGTTTAAATAATTAGGTAATTATTTAATTCATCGACGCATCAAATTCAAAACTAATCGGTAATAAATAGAAATGCCCAAAATATTCCAAGCACGTATCCTAGGCTCCTATTTTGTAAACAAAGTCTTTTTGAGGAGATAGTATACATTTTATAACTTCTCAAATCAGTACACATATCTATACCAAATTGGTTGATGCAAACATAAATACCATACAAATATGCAAACTAAAAAGATTTTGGGTTTAGTGGCAATCTCCAAAGATGATGGTTGTATATATCTGATGTTGGTGTGAGTGGTGCAGTGGGAGTTGTCAGGGATTACTTGGGGGCGTGCATAGTGAGAGATTTTGTGTTTTTTGGCTTTTGACTTCTTTTAGTTTTTTTGAATGCAAGAAAAAGAGAGGTAAAATATTACTGAGGGTAAAATTGGAAATTTAACAAGTATAGGCCAAGGCGAGCCCACCGTTAGAGGCCCAATCACACCCCGTTGGCCCGTTAGTTTGGATCCCATTAGAGGTTAAGTCGGATCTCTTGCGAACGTTCGTCCCGACCCGGCCAGACTCGGACCTCCCTCCCAATCATTTATTATGTTTTTTCTGACTCGGAAGCCTCGACGCAGCAACAGAAATTGCTTTCTCTGCTTCTCAGTTTTACTCGTACTCACGACGAAGACTTCACTTGTCTTCAACCTCCAACTCCAAAATTCAAGCCCCAGTATTGCCTCTAGGGTTAGGGTTAGGGTATTCAAACTTCGCAAAGCTGGATAGGTACAGAGTAGACCGCTATGGCGACAACGACGACGACGACGACCACGAGGACTCCAACCCCTACCGTCGTCCTTCTCGCTTCTCCGATGCACCCATGAACTATCAAACTCACCACCCTCGCCGTAGCCCTCCCAGCTATCGCGGTGGTCCTCCTCCCCACCGTGCCTTCGACAGCCCGCCACGTCACTCTCCCGGCGGGTTCCGGCCATTGGGGGGTGCCGGTGGTGGAGGGTTTGGCCCCAACCACCAGGACCCGCCTCCTCTCTCGGGTCAGAAACGAGGCTTTTCTCGTGGAGGCTCTCCAGGTGCGTTGTTGTTTATTTGTTTGATATTTATTGTTAAAATTGCTTCTTCTTTTTTGTTTTTATGGTCTGAATTAAAATTGCATGTTGCTTTTACGAGTCTCTAAACACTTTAGAAGTAGGTGAAAATGAAAATTATATTTTACAGCGTTGGTGAAATTGGGTTGCATTAATATTCTGTTGTGCTTCAGCCAAGTTAATTACGTAATTTCAAGGTGCTTAATTCATGGACGGATTAATGTCAATAGCAATTAATGTTTGATTTTGCCATAAATCTTGCTGCAAGTAAGTTTTTTTTTGGGCTTATGGGTTGTAACCGCCGTATTTACTTTCTGCATTACTCATGAGTTTGAATACCTTTCAGATCGTTTTGGTAGAGGAAGTTTTGCTAAACTTTTTGTTGGATCAGTTCCCAGGACAACAACTGAGGAAGATGTAAGTCATTCTAATTTTTACAGTGTACAAATGCCTGATATATGTTGTTGTTGGACTTTTTTTATTAAGAAATGGTGCTACATCAACTTGAAACATTTACTTCACGATGTTTATGTATGTTACTTATGTCAGATTCGCCCTTTGTTTGAAGAACATGGAGATGTGATAGAGGTTGCTCTAATAAAAGATAGGAAAACAGGACAGCAGCAAGGTATGTGTGTGTGCTTATTTCTATGATATATTTGTGATCTGTAATATCTTATTTCAGGTACTCTGAGAGGCAGATGGGAGCAAGAGAAAGCTCATCTTTCATCTCAGTTTGTTTTTGCAACAAGTTTCACACTTGTTGGTTTTGCTTGCAACCTTTTTTTCATGTCCGTCCTCTCAAAGAAGAAGAAGGCAAGACATGTAAACCAACTAAAAACCAGTTTCCGAATAGCAGTTGGAATCTTGGAAGACACTTAGGTCCTGCCCTTCTGATAGCGGCTGCAGCAGTGGGGCCTCTGTTGCCATAACTTTAGATTGTTTATGTTAGGATATTAAGAAGTGCTACTGTTGTACAGAAAAATGACTCAAAAAATACATGGATTATTGCTTTTCAATAGTATTAATCACAATGTAATTTGGAGGATCTCTTTGGTCTGTTCTAATCTTGGTGACCACGGGAGTGGTTTGTTTGAATGACTTGGAATGCCATGTGTCACTTTATGAGATTGACTGAATGTGATAGATGTGAAGTTGGATGGTTAGTGAGAGATGGATGATTTTTGGGTGTGATGGTTTGCATGAGTTTGTTGGTTTTATGTCTTTCACTATCTGAGTTTCGGATATTATTGCGATGTGCTCGTGGATGGATATTTCTGTATGGTGATCGTATGGCCCCCTCTTTGTTTACATGTTTAAGTAAGTTGATAAGTCTGTTTTTGCTTGACTACGCTGCGGAACTAGCTCACTTTTTTCTGCTACACGGTCTCAGGATGGTTGTATTCAGGGCTAATGCTTCCTTTCTTTTAGAGCATAGACTCCGACTCGATTTAGATGTGTTATGTTGAAAAGTTGACCCATTTGCCTCTTTGTGATGCTGATGTGCGACCGTAAGGAAAATGTGGTTGTGTGTTGTAACTGGTCCTCTTAATTGAGTGGTTGTGATATGTGAACTTACTAGGGAAAGTATTTTGATTGTCCTTATGGATGTTTATATTAATTTGTCTTTGTTCGTAGTGCTTTCTTTTTCTTTGTAGAACTAAATGGAGACTTGAGTTATCTCAGTGTGAAGTTCAACAGAGTTGCTTAGGTTATGGAATTCCTTCTCAAGTAGGGGGGTTTACTACTCCTGAGCTGATCTCGTGCCCGACGATCCCATACGATAGGGGTCACTGACCAAGTATTTCGTATGTTTGAATCTTCACCAGTCAGTAACCTCTATAATTTCCTCATAGCGGCTTCTCTGTTATGTTGAAGTTTTACCCCTCTCATATATTTTTACAAGCGTCGAAAAAACTACCTTGTGAAGATTTGGGCCCTGGAATATTGCACCAAATCTTCTACACTTTCCGATGCTATGATTATTATAAGTCGAAAGTTTTTGTTCTCTGTTTATGTTATTTAAAGTGTGGGCATCAATCAGCCTTATTTTTTTATTTATGTGGTACTTCATGTCAAGATTTGCACTGGATACGTCAACTTATTGACAATGTGAAAATTTATCATGTATTTGGTGAATTTAGTCATGGTGCGTAGGCTGGCTGGTTTATTTCTTTGTCTAAGGTGTAGATGAACTCTTTTTCTGTGGGATTGGTGGTATGATTGAACAAAGCTTTTCTTCATGGCAAATAATGAGTTTTTTTTCTTACGATTATAGTTTTGCTTGACTGATCTTATCACCTTTTACTATTGCAAGGCTTATCTCCTTGTTGGCTTGTCTGAGAGATTTGACTGGTTACCTGACCTGGGAGGTTGGACTTAATCCAGCATCATAGAAACAGGGCAATACTCACTAGCTCTTGTGCAAGTTTATTTGATGTAACATTTAATTTCCATAGTTTGGCTTCTGAAGATTATATGTGTAGCCTCTAAGTTCCGCAGCTGCTGCTTCATAATTGTAGGTATCATCACGAACCGTCATGGTATGGACACATGTGCATGTTGAGACCTGTGATTGATTGTTCTAAACTATTCATAAGGAGAGTTCATGTCTTATTCTTTCTCAATGTGGTTTGTTGACGTGTTTCCGACCATGTCTGTTAGTTCATTGTAGTATTGTACACTAAGCAGCAGGGGCCTTTACAATGGTAAATGTTTCTGGTAGACTAAGCAGGGGCCAAGACATGGGCAGATAGTTTTCGGTAGACTAAGCAGGGGCCTTTACAGACTCTGCTTATAATGACTCAATAGAATGTTGAATAAGCATTGAAATTCACTTCTGAATTCAACTTTTTGCTGATTTGTTGAAATTTATTTAGATTTGACGTGGTGGTCTGATGAAAGTGCTTACTAGTGAGTGGCAGCCAAGCTAGTATGAGCTGGCATGTGTGGTTGGCTGTTTTTTCAGGATATTTCTTTCTAGGGATGTTATGTAAAGTGATATGCATGGGATATATATTTATCTATCTCCGTGATCCACAAAACTGTTGAGAAATGGTGTATTTCAATGGAATATAGATATTGGTTTGATGTGTGTATGTTTGTGATTTTATTCCAATTAGAGGCAATGATCCTGAAATCAAGGTTGAATTTTTGCCTTCTGTTTTGATGGTATGGTTTCTTTTGGCTCCTCAAGCTTCCTACTGTTATGAGCCAAATTTGGTATATGAGAAGCGTATGGAAAAATGTATGAAGCCTTGTGTTGTAGTTTTTCCATCTAGCTAATGCTCTCTCGGTTCAATCAATATGCCCTTGTGAATGAGCCAGCGACATTATTAAGATGGAAATCTTGTTTGCAGCCAAAGAATTGGTATTTTCTGTTATTTAGAAAGAAAGGTGATTCCTTACAAGTTTTGGGTTGTTGCTATATGTGTGGCTTAAGGTTATGGGTATTCAGAAGATTCTTCTATCAGATGCTCTCCCTTCTTATGTTGTGCTCACACTAAGGAATACATAGAGTGTGATTTATTATTTTACTTTTTAGTTGCTTCTCTGGAAATTGTTTGTTTTAATAGCTTATTACCTTGCAAATATAAGGTTTGACGTTTTTAATGTTAATTTTTTAGTGGGAATTTATTGTGGATGTGAACTAGCTGCCTATCTGTGGAATTTTTATAAGGGTGTAAGTTGCATATGCAGGCTGTTGTTTTATAAAATATGCAACCTCAGAAGAAGCTGATAGGGCCATTAGAGCTCTGCATAATCAACATACCCTTCCTGGGGTGAGTTTTTATTTTTTACTGTTTCATTTTCTACTGTTTCATTTTCAGTTCTGTTCTTAACTAACCTATAGTTGTTTCACACACTTTGTTTTCCAGGGATTAGGTCCTATCCAAGTCAGATATGCTGATGGGGAACGAGAACGCCTTGGTAATTATCATCTTGGCATGAATGTTAGATTGTTCCATTTTATTCGCAAGTTTTATTCATGAAATATCTGTAACCTTTTTAGGCACTTATTTTTCCAAAAGATTAGATACACTATCTCAAATAGTGGTGTCATTTCTGAAAGAACGTGATGCGTGAAAATGACCTCTTTCAACAGACAATACTCATGTGCTTGATTTATTTTTTTGCTCCCATAAAACCTTACTTCCATATAAGTGATCCTCAACTAATTATGTCCTTAACTTCCATTTTATATTTTGTCAACTTGACCATAGTGTGTGAACAGGATGGTATGCAGGAAATTTTGTATTTCATCTTTTTGTGTTTGCACACACATGCATGTTCAATTTTGGTTTTTTTGTTTTTTTGTTTTGTTTTATACAGTTTTTCGATTTTTGATGTCATTGCTTTAATGATAGGTGCAGTTGAGTACAAATTGTTTGTGGGATCACTGAACAAACAAGCTACGGAAAAGGAAGTTGAGGAAGTATGTTGTCCACTAATTATCTGTCATCTTCTAGGATTAGTATTTTCCACCATTCTTTTCTCATCTTGACACAAAATGAAGCTTTCTCTTTACTTTATAATGAAAACTCATTTTCCCTTGGCATAAAGATATGTACTTTTTCTAATCCAGCAGGGAATAATATGCTCTCAGCTTAATGCATGTTACTTTTAACTTCTGTTTATTTTGGTGTGGCGTAGTGGTACTTATGGAAGTTGTAAATGCTATCAGAAAAAGAAAAAACCAATAGCTGATTTCTCTTTGCAGATTTTTTCACCATATGGTCGAGTTGAAGATGTTTACCTCATGCGTGATGAATTGAAGCAGAGTCGCGGTTTGTTTTCTAGTCCTATTTAATTTTTTAAACACAAAGAAAGTCCTCTATATGAGATATTTACATCTTTGAATAAACAACAATTCATCTTTTAGGATGTGGATTTGTAAAGTACTCCCAAAGAGATATGGCGTTGGCAGCTATAAATGGTCTTAATGGGCGCTATACAATGAGAGTGAGTTTTTTATATTTTAAATCTATTTATTTCTATTGTTGCAAAATAACTTTAATATAATATTATGTTACAGTTTTTTCGTGTTATCAAAGGCTATTTAATTATATGAGACACATATGTTTCTTTTCCTGCACCTCAGGGATGTGATCAACCACTCACTGTGCGGTTTGCTGATCCTAAAAGGCCTAGGTCTACAGATTCAAGGTTTACTTCTCTTCGTGGCTTCTTTTCTTAACCGTTGCCTGAAGGCTTCTATTATTTTATTTGGTGACTGGTTAAATCTTCTTGAAGTGTAAATTTTGATGTTATTGTTTGTTGGAGTGGTTTAATTGATTCATTCCTCCCCCCTCACCCCCTTTCCCCCTCCACCCAAAAAAAAAATCCTAAATGTTTCTGGCATCTTTCTTGTTCAGGGTTCCGGCATTTGGAGGTCCAGGTTTTGGTCCTCGATTTCAAGCCCCTGGGGCGAGGTAATCCCCAACAATTCTCCGAATATTTTGGTAAAGCTATTGCGTTTTTTCCTCATTTTATTCGCTGTAGTTATTTACATACTTTGTTGTTAACTTACTCCAAACAGACCAGTCCCTAGCTTTGGTGATCCTATGAACGACCAAATTCCAACTCATGCTTGGCATCCAATGAGTCCACCAAACTTGGGACCATCCCCCAATGCTGGGATTCGTGGCTTTGGGGGCCATTTTCTTCCTAGGGCCGGAGACATGGCGTTGCCCTTGAATTCGGTAAGAATAATTCAATGATTTTCCTGCAACAATTTGCCATGAGAAACCATTATCTATTGTTACATGTTTCTTCTTCGTTCTCTTAGGACTTCCATCAAAGGCGTATAGTATTTGACTTATCTGTAATGATTGGGCTGCAAATTAAGTGATTTGTTGGCATTGAAATGGAGTCTTGATTGAATAGTATTACAATGACCTTGTCATGTTATCTTCAGCTGAAGCTATGAAAGGATGGCTGCTGCGGCATTGAATTTTTCTTTTTTATTTAATTTATAGTTTTCATGTTGTATATGATGCTAGTTTCTTTTATGATTTTAGTTATAAATTTGTGGTTTTATGCTTTTAAAAGTCTTATTACTTGCTCCCTAAATATTTAGGGTGGCCATGGTGGCTCTGCAGAGGGTCCTCTTCCTGGGATGCCAGTTTCGTCTTCTTTAACATCACAACAGGTATAAGGTGATCAAATTTTTTTTTAATTTACAACGGATTCAAAAATCAAAATAATGATCTTTTAGTTTTCGTGGTATTTCATAGTGAAAATGACATATTGAATCTTTTTCAGAGTTTTAACCAGTCTATGCCACATGTCGGCCAGAAAATATCTCCAGTACAGAAGCCTATTCAGTCACCTCAGCATTTGCCACCTTCCCTTCAACAGCACCCTCAAACTCCAGCATCATACTCTCACACACAAACAGTAAGGCAGCTTGGCCAGGCACAACTTTCTCATTCTTCTGGTCAAACACCATTTAGTCAAGCATTACCATCACAACAGTTTATTGGCTTGGGTGGACAGTTGTCTGTCCCTCAGCCTGAGGTCCCAAAGAATGCATCTTCTGCTACAACACTACCAGCTCCTTTGAATATTAACTTACAACGCCACTCCGTGTCCTCCACAACAAATCAGCAGCAGATTTCTTCTGCTCCTCCTGTCCAGCAACCACTGCTTCAGCCTCTTCAGCAGTCACCGTCTCAGTTAGCTCAGATGCTATCACAACAGACACAAACTCTGCAGGCAAGCTTTCAATCATCTCGGCAGGCGTTCTCCCAGCTCCAACAACAGTTGCAGCTAATGCAACCATCAAATCAGGGTTTGGCACTGCATCAGATTTCCCAGGCTACTAAACAGCAACAGGTATTCAAACGTTAGATGCTACAATATTGTGATCTTGTAGGAATATATGGTAATAGGATGTGTTAGATGTGATACCATGATGATTTAATCTTTAGCTATTATTTCATGGTCTTGCCTTAGTTGCTTAAACAAATCAAGTGCATGAGCTGTGGCTCTAGAACTGCAGAAGCAATGTTATATAGATTGGAAAAAATGTGACCAGTTAGTGAGAAGTAGATACGGAAGTTGAACTTAATGTACATTCACATTAGTGAGCTTTGGCTTGGGATGTATATGGTATCTGTAACTGGGGCTCATAAGTGGTGGATCTTAGCTCCTGCATGCATATGTCCGATTGATGGATGTTGGTTGCCTGTCAAATGGATAAAACATTTTGACCTGGCTGTTGTTGATATTAAGCTTCCTTTCTTCTTTGTCAAATTTAGAAGCTTTCGCCCTATAAAATCTTTGCATTTGTAGAAGGCTAATTGTCTGTGATGTTTTTTTACTTTTAATTGTTTTTATCAACTCTTAAACTCATAAGCTGAATTTTATTTTTGCTCCTGCAGTCCCAGTGGACTGGGGTTGTACCACAGACAGTGGCCAGCACTGCTGCTGCCACACCAGCTGCAGATGTGCCTTCAGCCACATCTGTTGCTCCTGTAACCCAAACTACGGCTCCTGCAAAATGTATTTGGACAGAGCACACCTCCCCGGATGGATACAAGTACTATTATAATAATGCTACTGGTGAAAGCAGGGTAAGGATTTTTTTCATTTCCTCTGGCTGGTTTCTTGACTTCAATGTGGCTAATGCTGCTTATATGAACTTGTAGTGGGAGAAACCTGCCGAGTTTATATTGTTTGAGCAACAGCAGCAGCAACAAAAGGCATCAGTTCAGCAGGCTCATACCCCATCACTCCCTCAAAATATCTCTGCGCAGCAAGTTTCTCATAATCAACAGCTGCATCTTCAATCTCAGCTTCAACCACATCTTCGAACTAACCTGCATTTACAACAGCCATCTTTCTCTTCATCGGTAAGTGTATTCCCATGGTTTCTGACTTATGAAAGACTTGGTTCTATCGTTAATAACTCATTAATTTGGAATTCCAGTACCAGGCTTCACAGGCTTCTGGAATTATAGGTCACCAAAATGTTCAGGTAAATTTCACTCACTGTTACCAGGATATTCACATTTGACAAGAAAATTGCAATTATATAATGATTCTCGCTAAACAATCCATATACAGGTTTTGTAATTAGTTGTTTTCATCATTTGGGTCTCCAGGAATTTGGTTATTCACAATTACCCACAACTAGTTCAGTTGGTGATCCTACACGCTTCCAACAGGTATTCAGATTTTAAATTTATTGCTCAGTTTTTTTTGTGTATCACAAATTAATTTTAGTTCTCTGTTTCTTTCCCAGGGGCTTCAAGCTGCTCAGGAGTGGATGTGGAAGAATAAGCGAACAGGTTCTGATCAATTCTTCTGGTTGAGATTATGATGTCCGTTTTTGGTTTACTAGCCGACCTAGCAAGATAAAGGGGTTTGTAAGGGTTAAAATGGAGGTTTCTGGGGCCTGGGGCTTTTATTGTGCCCGTAAGAATTCGTCTGTGTTGTATGTCATAAGATCCGCTTTTATTGGGCCACGTTAGAGCGGTTGATGTTTGATTTTGAAACATGGACCTTTAAGATGCTTCATGGTCTTCTGTGCCCTGCTTGATTGTGCTTTGCATAAAGCAAACTGAAACACTAGACCCGTGAGCATTGTCTATCTTTTATTACTGTTTATCCCTTTCTAAATCAGTGAACATTTTTTTCTGTTCAATCTCCAGGGGCATGAAGTGGTGGAGCAGAGCCTAAGGTGGCACACTGGCAAAAGTATTTATTCTCGGAGGAAGCTGAGCGCGGCGACAATGGCAGCCAGGGTCCTTATTAGAGGTTGAAGATGCTCAATGGGATGTGTAATGGGAACGTTTTCTTCAGCCCCGTAGTATCTTTTTTGTGAGATTTTACTGGCAACAGTTACTGGCTCACTGAATTGAGCACGTGTACCATTAGTACTGGGCAACCAAATGAGATGTAGCATATATATGTATAACATAAAATACAATAATGAGTAGATATTTAGCTTAGCCTATATTGAAACGAAAAGGTGGCCATGGTGTCACGTCATTTGAGTTATAATTGATGGGCTCCATGCCTTTTTATGTTACCAAATGATGGTGGGGAAGACGGTAGCTTTGTTACCAAATACCATTTGGAAAACATTTGGCTAAGAATGTTATTTCCATTATCACCATTAGTAGTACAAAGCTTCCTAATTTGAGTACACCACTGATATGCCTCTGCTGCGTCCCACTGTAGAAAGTGGTTTCCACAGTAGGCTAAAAAGATTAATTGACACTTCGACAGTTCCGACGAATCTCTCCATTTGTGCCAGTAACTGGTCCCAACCTTCCCAGTTTGATCATAGAATCTTTGAAGTCTTGGAAGAAGGTAGACATGTCCTGTGCATAGGTCTCTACCAATTCACGCGTTTGCTCATCTCCGGTCACGAGATTCTGATCGGATGGAAGCAAACCCTCCCCAGAAAGTAGGTTAACGTAGTATTGGTTATCAAATGTTTCTGGGGTTGCCAGGTCAAGGTTTGCCAGTGTGCTGCCGTCGGATACCGAGCATAGCTGCTGCAGTGACTGAATGAACTCCAGAGACGCCTCAGGGGCATTTGGGTTGGTGGAGTCTCGTAGGCGAGCAGCAAAGGTGGTGCACCGGGCTTTCCCCATTGTGTGTGCACCTGCCAAACAACAAGAGCAAAATGGTGATCTTGTTTTGTTTTCCAATCAAGAACAATGCAAGAGATCAATAAAGGAAAGTTGAGAGTACCAGAGAGTGCAACCATGTCCTTCAAGCTAAGGTTTACGTTCTGGAACTTGGCAACCAGGTTTCCAATGGTAGAATTCGGGCCTGGGATGATGTTATTTGCTAGTGCTTTGCTAGCAGTCAAGCTGTCCTTCCTTCCCATTTGGACATCCCAGCTTGGTCCACCGGACTGCAAATTGAAAGTTCAAATTATTAGTCAGAATCCCATGTTAACAGCGGTTGCAAGAATATCTAAATTCTAAACTCTCAGAGCACACACCACAACAACAGAGTCTCTGGCAGCAGTTGCAAGAATGTCAGCACAGGAAACTGTTTGAGGGCAAACAAATTCAAGTTCCTGTTTTATTGCATCAATCACTTCAAAACCTCTCAGAGAGTTCAAGTTTGGTGCTGCCGTTTTCTCACCAACAAAGTTGTCAGTGTCATCTAGTAACACAGAAGCATCACACCCCTGCACAATTCAGCACACAACATATTAATATTATTATTTATGTGCTCATTCAAATACTAATAATAACATAACACATATAAACAATGCAAACAAGAGATAACGTGCATTAACAAAGCAGTCATGGAAATGGAGACGAAGCAGAGAGGCTGCCATTCTCGTGTCCTCAAACACTGCCAATCTGACCCGAGCAAATATTATGGCCTCTGCCTCCGGGCAGATATCTTTGTACAAATCACTCCCCAAGAGGTCACCACAATCATCATCACCACCACCACCACCATATCCTTCACCCGTGGTTTTCGGAACGATTGCAAGAAAAATTGCAAGGTTCAGCAATAGTGAAAACAAGGCCAACTTCTTCATGGCCATTTTTGTATCCTATCTTCTACTCTCTTCTCTTGGTATGCAGTGAAAATGTGAGTCAGGGTGGTACAAGTTTCTGCGTTATATAGAAGTTGAATGAGAATCTGTTCAGTAACAAAAAGCAGACTTGGTCATTGAGGTTTGGTTTTCGAGAGGGTAAAAGAGGTTAAATGAGCAGAGGGGTAGTTAAGAAGACATAGTCAATCAACCTTTTTAGAAGAGGTCAATGTGCTTCTTCTTCATGCTGCTTTTCCCTTTTTCAGGCCTCTCTCTGATATCCTTAGATGTATCATGCATTAACTGAGGCAGTAGAGTTTCCTCAATCATCCAGTGTAGGTTTCCTAAAATTTATGTCATTATTTTGGGATGATGGAAATACCATATTCTGGGTTACAAATTAACAAATCTACGAATTTAAGTATAATCATTCCATTGCCGTTAAAAGCATATCATGAAGTGGAAACATGAACTCATGCCTTCCAATTGGATATTTTCAAAATTTCGTGGCAACATTTCTTAGCTAAACGAAACCCTACAAGGCAGGTTTAGAATAACCTTTTTTAGAAAGACATTTCTATTGAGAGATGCGATAATATACTAAACTCACATACACTGCATGGATATTAGGACTCGAATCCAGACCTTTCATGGATCCTTAGAGGAAGGAAAGTGGTTTCAATGAATAAGCAACTATGAAACATCAAATGACACTACCTAGCAGTAGTAGGTTTGGGCTGTATATTTTGTCTCTTCATTTGGTTGTGAATTTGGGCTTTTATTTTTTAGGACCTGCCCAAATTTGCAAAAAGAATGGTTGGTTGCCCATGAACTGTAGAAAAGCTTCACATATGTGCAAATGGAGTGAAAGCTGAACTCTTTGTTGCTATATAAAATAGAACTGATGGCAAATATATCGATCGCCTATTGGCCCTGCCCTTGTTTATTTTCAACAGTTAATAAAGTACAACGATGTATTTATATTTATGCAATAATTTGGCATAAGGAGGGGGATCTACTTTTGACTAATTGTAACTTGAAAAAAGCATTTGGTTTTCCTTTTCCAAATCAATATCAATAGAAGATGTCACGCATCAAGGCTATATGATATGATCGGTCCCCTGTGACATGAGTTTGTACTGTGCAGACGCACTCACAATAATTAGCTCAAATTCGAGAGGTTCTTCTAATTGGTTAAAGGTGGCATGCAGCAGTGAATTAATGGGCATCGAACTGAGATCAGACTTGAGCATATTCCAGTGGTGTTTGAATCAATTTACACAAAGAATCTCCAATGGGGCCTTTTTTTCTCAACATATACAGACGCCCCTTTTGGGGTTCCTTTAGGCATCTGATTATCTGGGTGGCATTTAGCTTGTCGTGCGGCTGCATGTGGAAGGAATTAAGGAACCAACTTTTCTAAGTATGATTTCTGTTTTTTTTCTGTAGTAAAAATTATAATCGTGCTGTATAATATTTGGTTGGTTTGGTAAGATGTTTCTTTCATTTCATACTGTATCTTTTTTTTATACGAACGATACCGGGGACGGGAGGGGGAATCGAATTCATACTATATCTTACACGTTAAGAAATTGCAAACACACTGAATATATAGTTGCTAGTCTTCAATGGTGACCATGCATATATGTGATCCACATTTTTTGACCCATGAAATCGCTGTACTGTATGAACTAACGGGTGCAGAAAATCTAAGGGGATATGTCCAATTCCGGATGAAACCAAAACTCAAAGACTTGGAAAATTGTATAAAAGCTATAGTAAATTTGACAAAAACTTTCACCAGTTGATTTCTTGGGTTTGAACACGTAGAAAAGTACGAGTGAGACATTTTTTCCCAAGACCTCTACAAGTTTTTCAACATATCCGTTTTGCTACACGTACGGTTCCCCAGCTGTATCCGAAGCAATGCCACTAAGAAAAGGTTAACTTCAGATCATGGTCTTCATAACCCAAATCTTCACTCTCTTTTTAATATGTATATTTTCCTATACTTTTCTCCGTGCGGCGGCATCTGGAGGAATATTGAGATAATGCATGCATGGTGCAATTAAAATAGTTTTTCATATAAAGCTCATCTCTCTTATATATATATAGCTGAGACATAAACACTGTGGCTTTAAGTCGTGTATGGCTTTAAGTAGCACAAGAATTCAATACCATCCCTGGCTAGCAAAGACAGCGCGATATGGACAAGGACTTGATGAACCAGAATTGGTATGAAAACCCCATATTATCTTCAGCAATCCTAAAAGCAACCCACACTGCGCACCAAAATCTCACACCATCCTCTCAAATCCTATTTTTTTGCCAAGAAGTTCACTCCTTTCTTAAATGACAATACCCATATCTATTACTCAAAGAGGAAGAGAATGTCATTGAATAACAAAGTTAGTATTCATGATGCATATACATACGTATATAATCACACATCCGTCATCCATCATCCATCATCTATCATCCATATCCATGCACGCTCGAAGGTATTAATTGCATTTACTTTGCGATCTAGACTGTGTTTTCATAACCATCCTAATACTACACCTTTAGGGTTTCCCACCATTAATGACCGAAAAGTAGGATCAAGTTCCCATGTTCATTCTAGATTCTACCTTTTTCCCATAATAAAGTCCTACAATAGTAGACATGGAATACAAGGTAAAAACTTCCAAACCTGATTGCTTCGCTTATATTAATAATAAAACCCTAACCTAGTTGTGATCGTGACAAATTTACCCCCTTGATTAATTGATTCTAAGAAGCGAAGTAGATGAAGATGAAGACAGATGAACAGCTAATGAGGAGAAACAAAAACAAAAACAAAAGGAAAAATGATATACAAAAGCCAATTAACAACTCCATGAAGATATATATCTCCAAGTACAAAGAATAATATCAAAAGCTCAAGTACGAATAAACCAGTCCCCCAACAGGCCAAAAGGCTAGCAGTAGTGATTTTACAAAGCGAATTAAAATCTGAAAGGTGCGCAGCTTAGGTACACTAGCTAAGCTAGCTATTCGATCCAAAATGGTGATGAAGTGAATTCTTCTTTTCTAACGATGAACCCAATTAAGTAGTAATCTAGTCAGTTAGAAAATTACATACCATGCCTGCAGCAGCACTTAACACATAAAACAATCAATATTATGATGGGGATCTATTGATGAAGATGATCTTCTTCTTTGGCCTCCTTTCGAATCTGTGGCACGATGTCCTGAAGAAGTCCATGGTCTCTAAGCAAATTAGAAGCCGCAGAGGAAGAAGAAGAAGGTGATCCAAAATTATATCTCTCTTGAAGTAAACCCGTAGAAAATGAGGAGGGGTTAAAAGCACCACCCCCATAAGCAGGTGAGCTAATATTCAAAGAAGGGGCTGAGCTATAAATATACGAATACTGCGGCTGCTGCTGCAGTTGTTGTTGTTGATAGTGATGATGAGGTAATAACTGTTGAACACCAAAAGGAGATGAGGAGAAGGCACAAGGCTGGTCAGGCAACGGTGCAATCCCCATGGTGCCACGTGGCGTAATGGGGCTTGGATGGGTGTGCTGGCCTTCGTATGTTGTGACCACAGTGGAAGGGTCGTCGGAGGACCTCTCCACCCTCTTCTTCACACCACAGGCCGCAGTGGTGCAACGATAATAGCTCCTGTTACACATGAAAATATAGATATTAACATTTTTAATTATAATTATTGCGTGCCCCATAAGAAATTAACGAAGAAAATTTGCATCGATATACAAGTTTTGTATTTATTATAAGTACATGAATGATTGATTGAATATGAATAGGAGGATGGGAATGAAGATGGGGTTTGGGAGTGTATGGATATTGACCTGGGATAAGGGCTGTTTTTGACAGCTTTTTGGCCGTACTTACGCCATCGGTAGCCATCATCTAGGTTATCAACCTCACTCTTGGTCATGAACGCAAATCTCGGCTCTCTTTGCCTTTTTTGGTTCTTCTTTTTGGGCTTCAATCTGTGATTCAATCACACAAAAAGCAAACGCAACTTGTTACTACTTTCTCCATCTCATCAACAAAAACAAAATTCATCAAAATCAGAAAAGGAAACAACAACATGAACTGACCCCATCAAAAAAGAAGAGAAAATCATCTTCCCATATGCTTAATTAGTTCACACACAAGATCACACAAAAAAGTTGATTCATCCATTTGATTTTCATAAAACCAAAAAAAGGACAAAAAATGACATAACAACTTAAAACCTTAGCTACTCTTACTGTTTCTGGGTTTTTTCGGGATCTTGGTTCTGCTCATCAGCTTCCTCATCCTGAGCCTTGGTCGTCGTCTGGTCCTCATTCTTATTGGCAGCAGCTTCATTGGACGACGAAGAGATTGAAGAGGAGTTGGGGGTCGTTGGAGCCGTACTACCGTTCAGCACTTCCGACGTCGTACTCTCCCTCTCCGGCAGAGCAACTGCAGTAGGGGTGGTGGCCGGAGAGGCAAGTGGTGGTTGTTGTTGCTGTTGGTGGTGAGGTGGCGTCATCACCATCATCATCGAGGAGGAGGACGACGTCGTTTGGGAAGAGGAGAAATCGAATAAAGAAGGGGGCATGTTGAAGTCTTGAAATCCAAGCAAGTCCATGAACCCAGAGCCTCTCTGATTATTATCAGACATGTCAAATATGCTGCCGCCTGATGATGCAAAAGAAGCAAAGCTGCTGCCTGGAATAATCTCATCCGAAAAAACAGTGGAATTCGCCATGCTAATTTGATCGATGGTCGTCTTTAGCTCTCCTGTTTCTCTACCATCCATGGATTTTTAAATCAAGAGCACATATTCCTCATTTGTGAACTTGTTCTCCAAGTCTGAGCGATGTGAGAGAGAGAGAGAGAGAGAGAGAGAGAGAGAGAGAGCAAGAGAGAGAGAAAGAGAAAGAGAAAGGAAGATGGAGAGAAAGTGAGTGATATTTTTTTTCTCTCTTTTTTCTGGTTTAATATATAAAACGAATGGAAATGTTTTTCGAAAGTGTGAATGGACTTGGGCTGGGATTTTGGAAAACAGCTTGGCTCAGAGGCGTTTCCCACCCAGAAGACGGAGACGACCGGCACGTGTCGGTTAGCTTTCATGGGTACGGAACCTGTCGACGGGACGGTGCCGAGCATTAATTGTTGTGCATGGATGGGCCCGGCGGGTGTGGGGGCCCACCCTCTCTTAACGCGGGTTTTTGACCGGTGAACCGGCTGAGTCTGTGTCTGTGTGTAGAATGTGGAATTTGGAATGTGGACGAGGGCTTTGGCTTCTACAAGTACACGTGGCCTACTAAAAAAGGTCCTGCTTCTCTGCATGCATGTGCATATATCTTTTCTCAATCCCTTACCCTTTTCAATTTTATTTCGCGGCTTTTGCCTTTTTAACTTTTCACGCCAAAGCCTTCGGATAGTTTTCTTGCTATCTTTTTTTGGTGATTCTATTTTATAGAGCACCTGCTTCGACAAAGAAAAAAATATATAATTTTAATTAAGTAGTATTTTTAAATTTAGGAATTCTTAACATGTTTGAATAATTTGGACTCAACGGTTGATGCATGCCTAATGACCTCTGAGAGTGAGGAGTGAGGACCATGAAATGAAAGTAAATAATATTATTATTTTTTTGCTGGTAATTAATAATAATTTGTTTTGTTAATTTTATGCATGTCTTTTTCGTTAATGACTTGTTTTCTATTTTATTTAATTTCCATGGATGTCTCTGTCCTCATGGCTCACGCCATCAATTCTTACGTTTTTATTTGTTTATAATTTGGCACATGAGCCATGTGTCTCTCACCTCACCTCTTCCCACAAATCAAAATGCGATCAAACCTAAACTTACAAACTTAAACTTTAAGGATATCCCTTCATACTCGGAGACTCGGGGTTAATTTTTGGCAAATAGATTATTTAATTATCACCCTGATTAATTTCTGAAATTATTTTTGGAGAAAATAATGCAAATTAATTATAATAAAAAATAAACTGTCAAGAATATAGATGACAAGGGGTTATTGTACGACGAACATCAATTTCCACCCTCAGTTTATATGACATTTATGATAATAAGAAAACTTGTACTTTTTTTGGTGTGAATCCATTTGTTGTCTTGTTTATTGATTAAAAGACAAAGTCCAAGATTTCTTTACTTTTTGTGCGCAAACTATTCTTTTCTTTTTTCTTTGAAGAAATTAATGCATGCATTGGTTGGTGGTAAGGTTAAATCCTTTTCCTCAGAGAACCGTGGCCCATTCATGCTATTTTCTTTTCCATTTGTTTCAATCACGAGATACATTTTCATCAAAACGTCTATAATTTAGATGTGTATATAGATTTTCTCATATACGGACGTCCGGACGTTAATTTACAGACTTGAAGAAGTGTCGTAATCTCAAACTATGTAGTCCTACTACATAAAATAAAATATTGCAGGAACTTCATCTTGAATTTAATTTAATGAAGGAAATGTATTATAGTCGTGAAAACAGCCTTACGACGACATAGGGCCCCTTTGTTCAGAAATCGATGTGAGACAATGAAGGCTGGTCCCTCTGCCTCCATACGCGTAAATAAATACATGAAAAAACTGAATAAAGCAAATACTTAGATTTCTCGGATTCTTTTCTTTAAAATATCACGGTGGAAAATAGTATAAATAAACATGGATTTTTCCTATAATTTATCTCCATAAAATCGCAATAAATAAATAAAAACAGATGCTTTGGGATCCCACGTGTCAAATCGGAAGGTTCACTTTTATCCGATCAGGCTTTTGAGTTTGAAAGCACATGCACTTTACGCGGTTTCAGTAATATATATTCTACGATTGCTTCCATTACACGCCCTCTAGTACCTCTCTAGATACAGCTTTTCCATTTTTCTTTACATTTGCTTTTTCCATATCAATCTAGTTTTCAGTATTTAATTATACATGTCACGCTTTCTAGAATATTTTTCTTAGTCTTCTGGGGAATTTCTTTTCCTTTTCGTTTCTTCCATACATGAATCATTATGTATGACAATCGGGGTTTCGTTTAAGTTCATCTAGACTATGCAAACATTAATGAATCTACCTCGAATGTGATTAATGATGTGTACCGTTCCCACATACTGACTATTAGTTAGAGTTTTGTTATTATTACGCAATGACGACTTCATGTTTATTCTAACGTGCATATGATGAGAAATTCTTGTAGGTGCGTACGAAAATTATTAGAATTTGAGCATTTGACTCAAAATTAATTGAAAACGGATAGAGATACTTTAAAATTTTAAAGTTTTATGTTTGACTCCCATTCTTCGAGTGAGCATAGAACTAAAAACCATGGGTGCAGCAGAGGCTTAAGATCTTTATCCAGAATCAATGCCATACGTGTATATATGCTTCTAACAAAATTGTTACAAGGAGGGCCATGCCAACTTTTTATTAGCCAAGTTAAAAAGTTATGACATAAGAGAGATCATAAAAAGTTGTGGTCCTTTGAGGCTTGGGATCAAGCAACAAAAAGGTAGATATTACGACTACTGAAAACATCATTTCATAAAGAGTAATAGCTAATATATTTACCCTCGTTATAGATCTCCTTTTACTTAACAAGGTTTCCAAACTTGCTTTTGTGTTTGTCTGGTAACTAAAACACTCCACACTTAATTATTTAACTTTCGTATTTAATACGTTTGAATTTACATCTTGTCTACGTGCTCGTCTTTTTAGCATTAAATAATTTTATAAACTGTTCACCGCGAAGAAGTTCGAAGTGAGAAGCTAAGGCCCTATTTGGCATCCTACTAAAAAAAAGTAAACTTAAAAACTACGATTCTTTTTAAAAACATGAATTTTCAAATAGTGATTTTAAGATCTAAAAACTTATTTGGTATTGAACTTCAAACCATTTTTAAGATTTAAAAAAATTGAAATTAAAAGCAGAAAATCAGAAACCGTAATCCCCAAATGGAAATTAAAAAAGAAAAGAAAAAAGATGTGAGACATAAACCCAAAAAAAGTGTTTAGGACAAATCTGTTTTTGAGTTTAAAAATGACCCAGTATATTTTGAGTTGAAGTTGACTGTGTTTTGCTTGGTGGGTAAGTTTGGGAGTACGTGAGAAAAAGCAGAGGTAAATTCCTAAATAACTTACAAGAGTAGGTTTGGTTTTTGTGCTTATATTCCTTTCACATGCAGCTCAATAAGGAAGGAAACATACCATATCCATCCTTGCTATTTGGAGAGCGTGCAGAGCACGAGATGCGTTGGGGCGTGGTGTTCATAAACTCCCTATCCCAGGACACATCGAAGAGGGGAAGGCGACCCATAATTTAAATTTTGACTAGAGAGAGAGAGAGAGTGAGGGTTTAGGGGTTTCCGAGTCTGGTGCTGTACCGGCCGATATGTCGGGTGTGGGGATCTGAAAATCTCAAAGAAAAAACGCAGAGGTCAATAGTCAAACCTTTGAATATTGTTAGTTCAACGACACAAAACAGCGTAGTCCCTTTTATCTTTGCCTTTCCTTTTCATTTCATTTTTTGTTTGTTACACACAAAACAGCTTCCTGGGGGTGTATCCTTGAGTTAAATGTGCTTCCTGGGTCGCTGGCATAAAAATTATTTGATTGCCTTTTACATCATGCTTCTCTATGTCATGCTCTGTCTATATATTTTTTTTTTGGTTTTCGGGTTTTTTTTCTCTGGTTCCTCCTGACGCAATGTGAATTGGCCAAATTTATTAGGAAAATGAAAGATATTGTCGTAAAAAAGAGCATGACTTGGCTCCTTAAAAAAAGGAGCTATATGATGTAACTGGTCCAAATACAAGTGCTCTTTAATTGGAAAGAGATATGTAGTTGGAGAATTTTCATAACAAATGCATAAGAACTTTTGCGTGTCGAAATAGTATTCATACGAAGTGTGTGTGTGTGTGTTGAAAACTGTCCTACCTCACAAAAAAGAGTGAAAAAGCTTTAAAACGTTTTACGATTTGATCATACAAATGTATGATATATTTGACTTTCCTTAATTCCAGAAGGTATAAATTCTCTTATTAATTAGGATGGATGTATAGAGGTATAATTCATTGTATCTCGAATGTGTGTACGTGATTAGCAACAATAAACAAGCTTTGTTTGCCCAAATTAAAAATAATTAATTTCATTATCTTCAACTACTTTACTTGTGAGGCATCAGATAACGCATGCAGTTAGCCGTTTGAATAAGAGGAGGATTCAGTAACCAGATTTATAAATAAATAAACAAAAAGGGCTGAGGCTGAGGCTGAGGCTGTCTTGCTTTTCTCAAGGGAGAATCGGTCTATCGAAGTCTAAAATTATAACTTCCAACTGCCCCATTTCAGCTCTATCAAAACGGCCAACATATATCTTATCACCGACCACTTTATTAAACTTCATATCTTTATATATATATATATATATATATATATGTATATATGTTTCAGTTGCTGCTAAGGTGTGAGCTTTCATAAGCTATGTATGTATGGCTTCAAATATTTCTTTTTCTGCCTGCAGATAGATTATTCGACTGAATTATTGACATGCATATGGGCGACCGTCAGTTTATATATATAATATTATAACATATTTTTTTGAATATATATGGAAATGAATGGTTCTGGTTTTTTCTGTGACAGTCAGTCAGTCACAGAACATATGTATTTCAAAATCCAAGTTTTGGAATCAGGTTATTAATTAGGTTAGTCTGTCGACGTCCATGAAATTAAATTACAATTTTCTTAATGCCCTTTTGATTCCCAATTTGACAGAATAAAAATATACCAAAGTAAATCATTGTGGTGCTTTAAATAAAATGTTTTATTATGACTAATGCCGATCATTTAGGCATAACCCAAATCATATTTTTTTGGTTTAGATGTCGCATTCTTGGATTCGTTTTCTAGATTAATGTTGACATCGACCACCAATATTACGCAGCAAACCAGACTTGGAGTTTAATTAGATTCTTGAGAACAACCATTGTTTATTTGTTTATTTTATTTTTTAAAGTTTAGGAGGAGGAGAGGCTATCATATCCCAGGACCAAGTCATACCAAGACCTCTTTCTTGGTTTTTATAGATTACCCATTAAGAAGAATTGTCGGAAGCGGAACTTGAACCTAGGCCTAGATAGCGAAAAGAACAATCTTTACTAATAACTCAACCAACCCTTGTTAGCGAAAAACCATTGTTTTTAATCATACAGTGAACTACCATTTATTCTTCCTTCATTATATATATTGCTTAGTTCAGTAGGATCCTGACAGATTTTCCTTTTATTAAACACATATATTAGATTAATCATTATGAATAATTAATATATAGTTGTAGACCCTGAACTTATCCTTTCACAAGGTCAATAGCTTCTTAGAACTCTCTTCCTCCCTCTCTCTCCTCCAAACCCCCGCAACACCACCAGAAGACTGTTGTCTTGAGGTCTTGATAGTCCACCTAACGACCCTTGACCAAACAATATCATAAATTCTGGTGATGTAGACATCCACAAAGTCATCTGCTTTTTCCTGGACCAATGATCAACCAGAGTTAAAGCCCTTAAAGAAAATGTCATTCCCATACCAAAAAACACATACATGTCATTCCTATACCTAAACCCGGGAGAGAATCGCTCCCAAAAATAACTTTTTAAAACCCCCTCCCCCTAAGAAATAGATTCAAACTTAACTGAAAAGAGGCAGACACACTATCCAAACCCTAACACACGAGCTTACAAAACCCTACTCCTTCAAATTTTCATATAAAATGAGAAAATTTTCCTTTTGATGAATAGTAGAAACACAATACTTAACTATTGATCGCAAATAAGCTTTTACAAAAACCCTAGTTTCTCTCTCCGACCTATTCCGATGATAAAAAAAAGAAAGCAAGATAAAAATATTATCGGTTAATAGTGTGGGTGGGAAGAGCCAAATCCAAGCCGTTGACTGTCGATCTATACTTCTAGACAGTCTGAAAGGGTGAACACTCCCAACGATGATTGCGGCAATTTGAAGTTACTCTAATCCCTCTCTGCAAATATTTTAATCACTCACTTTGAGACCCCCTAATTTTATATCGTATTTTTAGACTCATTTTAGGTTTTTGTATTTAAAAGATCTTGGCCGCACATGGGAGGTCAAAGTCAACATTTTTGTTTATTCAAATATAAGTATATGCTAAAACGCGTCTAGAGCAAAACGACAAAGGGACTTTTAATTACAAGGCAATAAGGACAAATCCGCCCCGGTTTGCGTGCACGCCTCTTGTTCAAATCAGGTGTGTAATTCCTTTCTTCTCCTTTTCGAGCCATGATTGCATTGCATATTATTATTACCCCTCCCTCCCCCTTGCCACGTAAAACCCCTCTTTCTTTTTCCCGCTCTTCTGCAATCTTAATTATTATTGTTTGTTTTTACACTCGTTCACCAAATCTCAATTACTAAATTTAATCCAGAAATAAATCAAACAGTTACAGGCCAAAACGTTACTGGAAAGGAAACTGTACATGTGGTGGGTGTGAAAGACCTTGGCCATCAAAATAAAAGAAAAAAGGAGAGAGAAATACAAAAACTAGGGTATGAAAGAGATATGTCACACTGTGTAGTGATGCTAAGACGATAGAAAAGCCATAGCATTTTATTGAGGAAAATGATGAGTAACAACAAGTAAAAAAAAATCGGGCTATGTCAATGGGAATTATTAGGCAAGTGTCTCTACACTAATGAGCTTGGTCGTCGGTCTAACTTTGCAACTTGATTTTAATTTTTCCAAATGGACAAAAGAAAGAAAAAAAGTAACCCATGCCAGACTGCGGATTTTCATGGAGTCAAACCTCCTCGTTCATAAGTCATCATCACACACAAGAGTAGCAAAGAATCAACCTGTGTTTAAGTCCAAATGGACCCTAATTAGTTTCCTATATTACAATTTACAAACATATAACTAAGCAGCGGGAAGAGAATGTTAGAATTAATGGGAGGAAGAAAGAATGTGAGATTTGTTGTTGGTTGGTTGGTGGACTATTCAAATCAACAATGGTAACGACCATTTATTTAATTTGGGTCCCTCACTTTGCAAGGTCAACTAAGCGTGAAAACTGACCCTCCATGAAATGAACCAATGCTTCCAACTTGGTTCTTTTCATGCTTAAATTGCCACAAATGAAAGATTAAATAAGAAGAAGAAAAAGAAAGCTTGGTTCATCATCCATGGACATGGAATCTTGACTTAGACTATCCTCAAGGTCCAACTTGGGAGATGTTTAATTTGCGTGGTAATGGTGGTTCACGGGAGCTTAACTGTGTGGCCCGCTGGAATTTATGTAGGTCCTCTGGGTTGTTATCCTAAGCTAATCAACAAGACCACACAAAGTTTTTTGTTTTTTTATAATTAGAAAACTCAGTATGCAAACGAAGAGAAAACTGAGATAGATAGGCAGCTAGGGATGGCAAAAATCCCTGCAGGGGTGGGTTCCCGTCGGGTCCCAGATCCTAACGGGGAGAGAATTCAAGGCCAAATGAGTATCGAATATGGGAATCTCCAAACTTGAAAAATTATTAACGAGTATAAAGAGGAGATAGTATTGGCGTCCCCATCCCCTACCCAACCCGCTGCCTATTTGTGTGGGCTTATCAGCCGACTCTTTGTACAAAATTCAAAATTGGATATCTCATGTATCAAATGAGCTATGATTCAGTTAGTCCTTCACGAGCGAATGATGAGCAATTTTCTAGACATTGATTGACGTATGTGAGTGAGTGAGACCTACTTACGCGTTACCGACTTCCCATTAGCAGTTTTCTTTATTAAAAATCGGTAATGCTTTTCACATTCGGTGTTCACTGACATGCTTGATTATGCTCAAACCAAGGTCGATAAGAACATCACTCTGACATCTGCCTGAATGCCTGCCAATTTCATGGTTCAACTCTCTGTCAAGCTACTAAACATTAAGTGCAAACCCACCAACTTAATCTAAGGATAGTCCACAATTAACATGAAAATTCAATTGGATGTGCACTGCCTGAAAATATGACTTTTTTCTATATTATACGAACGTTATTCATATAATCTAAATTAAAGAAAGAGAGATTCGAACTTGAATGCAGAATAGAAAATACATCCATTCTAGTTAACTTAACTGAACCATGTTTGCTGAAAAAGAAAACTTTTTCTATATTATTATACAAACAGTAGGATAAATTATCCTTGTTTAAAGGTAACATAGCACCTAGGTTTTGCTTCAAAAATTAAATCATTGCATTAGTTGACTTGATCACACATTAAGGTGTAACATCATGCCATTTCTGACTTGAGAAAGCATCCAGATCTGCGACCCTTTTGAGGAAGGATAAGATGGGCACTGACATCACCACAGACCCAGCAAATCCACACCTTTGTCACCCCATTTGGTTTAGATTTACCGACAAATTACTTTCACATCGAAGCTTCCGTGGGTCCATAAACATTTTTTTCTCCATCCCAAAAATTCAAATTTAAAACACACTTTAAGTTAGTAGGCTTTGCTTAGTGCCGGTGCCAGCCAACCGGTGATTTTAAACAAGTGATGTGATTTAGACAGGGAGGAAATGAAACTTAGACTTAAACAAGAAAATTCAATACCAATCTATTACACAGCAAAACACGCCCATCAACCTAAATTGGAGTGCGACCACACGTTACAGGATAAGCTGAAATAATTGACGTACCAAAACTGGTCCTCTAATAATATAACATTTTCTAACACAATAAATGTTCTCCGACAAAACAGACTATGGAACTGGAAGCACGAATTTGAAGAGAGCACATACAATTCTTGCAAACAAAAGGATGACGATCAATTCAGTCGTGAGAGAATTCAGAATTGAACCATACTCCGAACTGGGTGGTAGTGAAAATTCAATTCATGAGTCTTTAGGGGAAGCTTGTCGAAGTCTGCGCTGATGAACATCCCAGTTGTACACCCGAGCAATAGTTACCTGATTAATAGTAGTCAAAGCGTCAAGGACTTCCATGAATAAGAATATATAACGGTTCCTAAATCGAGACATCTAAACAATACAAGCACATTACAGACTAGGATTGTTAGATGCGCATTTCCAATGAGAACAAAGCAAATAAGTTACAAATTGAATGCTTTCAAGCTCTGGCATGCTGTTACAGACCTTACACATAAGCCCTTCAAATTTCATACTCTTTAATATCAACAATTACAAGATATATAGCACGCTTCTATGCATAGAAGACCCAGATTATGTGAAACTGATTCATTAAAAGACATTACCTGGGTTATTGTCACTTGATCCCTCAAGAACTGCAGATCAGCAAGAAGAACTTCTAAACTGGCTTTAGCATTATCTAGATTTCTTCGTAGAAGACCAGTAGCCTGCATCAAAATGTTACACAAAAAATGATGCTCATGTCCTTAACTCAAAAGTAATAACAGCTATTATAAGAAGAGGCATACCTCTTCACAAGAATACTCCAACATGACATTCGCTCCCAGCCATAAACACACTGAATCAGTATCCTCAATGCTAGCTCGCGAATATATCCCTTCAGATACCTCAAAATCTGTAATAAGTGCCTGTAACCCGAATATAGAGCCAAAAAAAAATTATCAAATTAAGAACACTTGCATTGATTGAACCAATATCTAATGAAGCATAAAAACCTCAAAATATTAATTTAATGCTGAAAAGTTTGATATTTCAGGATTTTATGTGTATGCTGCATTTTGTGATCGATTGACATCATTAACTTGTGGAAGGACTAGAAACCCAAATTTCATGTTTGATGACTCGTGACTACAGCTTCAACTGTTCTTATTGTAACCGCTAGAAATGACCAAGTGTCCCAATCGCAAGGCAGAATGCAAAGACATTCTGTAATTTCAGAAATAATTATCTTCGATTTCAGGAAGACCCAGAGAACCTACTATATTGAGATATTGATTTTACTACAGGTTACATATAGTACAGAAACATCATTCCTCTCCCATCCCCCCAACCCACCACCCATGCAAACCATTCCCCCAAAACACACAGAGACGCACACCCACTCTCTGTAAAGCACTTTTGTATAAGGGACACAACTCAGATCCTCAAAGATGTAATATTGACCTATAAGTTTCTCCTTACATAGCACAGATATTAGTTAGTTCCACAAGAACACCTATTTGGAGGGAATAAAGGCAAAAAGATTTAGGGATTTAAGTCATTTAGTCATGAAATAGATATTGCAAGGGAGATCCTCAATGAAAACCCAAAAAGGGAAAGGGAGAAAGATAAATAAGCATCAGTCATGAGCCCGTAATTTATTTTTTGCCTCAAATTTGCTCATGTATACGAGCAAAATTCAAGTCAGGAATTGAGTAAAACTGCAAGTGTTCTGAAGGAGCTTAAACATCTTAAATGGGGAACATTGCAGGGGAAAATCATACTGCTAAACATGTCATTCAAATAGAGATAGACCAAGTATAGTGTGCTTACTAATTAAACATACTTCTAAGGGTGGAAAACCACAAAAAACGAACCTCACCAGTACCCTTCTTAGCTTGCAAAGTAGCAACAACATCTAAGCACTTCTCAATATCGGGGATCTTTGCCTGATAATCAACATGAGGAAAAATCATACTCCAAAATCAAACCATAGGCATCCAAAAGTTGGAAAAACAGTACAAATTGATATGAAATGCAGTTGAGGCAATCCACTTCGTCAGATACTTAAGTCACAGGAGCCATCATGAGTGAAACAATTCCATGACATGTATAGGTAGGTACTGAGAATATGATGACAGAATCATTACAACCATTTTGCTCTCACATCTAGTATTTAGCCTAAAAGAGATTGGTGAAAAGGAGTCAAATTAGCATGAATACGGGTCCTAGTCTAAATTCCATCCCATAGGTAAAAAACTTTAAATGCAAACTCCAATATGGGTACTATGCCAAGTAGCATCAAACTTCATAAGTATCAGCCGAAAGATGTAAATAGGCTGAAAAAATACTTCAGATGCAATGGTGTTGGGTACTGTTTGAAAGAAGACATGGAGCCACTCTAATTTATCAATAATAAAGAAAAGAATGTGCATGATCCAAAGAAAGGGATTTGCTGAGAAAACCTGAAGATCCCTTTGTTGAGCTTGAAGCTTCATTTCAACCAATTTGTATTGCTGAAGTCTGCAACCAATATTTGCCAACAAAAGGAATATATAAAAAAAACATTAACAAGCATCCATTTCAACTTCATGTCTTCTGTAAGAGCATTATCACTGTGCAAAACTAACTCATCATCTAATTAAGCTTCCTTAAAACAAAAACTTAACGTGGGGTTACCAAAAGATTCATTTTTTACCTAAATATTTGCAAAGTTCTGAATTTGTGAAATCAATTAAGAACATATGAATCGAAAACAAGGCGATTAAATTAAATCACTTCAAAGGTTTGAGAAGTAAATCGTAACGGGCATACCTTTCTTGGAGAAAGGCAAGGGCAGAGTTAACGTCGAGGCCTGCCTGAGTGAGATAGGTCTGCACGTCCTCTACGAACTGAGCTCCTGGTATTCCTCTCCGCTCTGTTACCATCCCAGACGACGACGATGATGATGCCGTAGCCATCCTCTCTCTCTTTCTCCTTCTCAGACCAATTCCACAGAGAAACGACTTGTAGTTGTTGATGCTTCAAGTTCAACTGAGCTCAGAGTGCAGAGGAGGAGGGAGACTCAAATGACGTCATTTCTGCTCTAGGGTATGAGTTATTGGGCTGTAACCTTTTCACCTTTTCAGTCTAAATTTGAGCCCATTCATTTTTAGGGTCCAACACAAAGCTAATGGATATTGGGCTTTATGCTGAAAACATTCCAAGTTTTGTACATATTGGTACACTTCTGTTTCTCTACAATCTGAAAAGCCCATAGTGCATAAGCCGTTGGGTTGGTCCAATTAGAAGAAAATGGTGGAAAATCGAATTGGAATTTGAGCAAATGAAGAGTTTCTTCAGCGATCGGGTCTAACCCAATAAAAAATGGCATTAACTTGAAGACTAGTGATTTTGGATTCAAACCCTCATGGTATATTGGCATTGTATGTGAGAAAACCAATCTCCCCTTCTTAACTTTGGCGCAAAAAAAAATAAAAAAAATAGCGGTTTCGTTCGTTCCTAATATAGCAAAGAAAGAACATAGCATTCTAAGTGAATCAATCAAAATAAAGAAAAAAATATTTGTCGACCGTGGTGGCAGTTTTTCTCCGGCAAGCTTGAAGCAATCGTGATCAGTATTGCGTTCAACATAAGGAGTGTAGAAGATTATCCCGTGACAGAAGTTGTGTTACGAAGAAGTCGGTAAACATTATCTAGAATGTGTCTAGGAAGTGTGAGTACTTCTTGTAATCATCGTTCTATAGTAGATTTGTATAGGACTGAGGAGTCCCATAGATTTTCTCATATGTGAGGTTTTACTACGTAAAATAATTCTTTACGTGTTCCTTTATTTTATGCTCAACACGTTTTAGGATTGATAAGCAATATCAATCCTACAATCGAAATTTATTTTTATTTATTGATTATAATTTTAAATTGGCCGATTCACCTCCTTTAGGTATTCTTAGTCATCCTACGGGTAATTTCAGTACTTGCTCATATTTGGTCAGTAAATGACACCCCTATATTTAATTTGCTTCACGTTTTTGTGATGTTTCTCATGATTCGTCAAGCATTCAACCCTTATCCTTATTGCCACTAGAACAAGATTGATTGCTCCTATCCTTTTCAAATTCAACCGAATATCGGGTATGAATGAAAATCTTAGATTAGATCCGTATGGTGGGGTTTGGTATATATATATATGGTCATGACAAATACAATTCTTTGCTTGTTCCTTCTTGTGTCCTTGTGTGTAACTTTCAGATAATATCTATGTTCAATTCATGGTGTGATCCTTGAAACTGGGGAAAAGCATCCTCTTCTCTTTGTCAATGGCCCACTGCTGTTCCTTTCTTGATTATTTTCTCTCCAAGCTTGATGTACGTTCGATGAACACGAAGACCTCATTACAACAAGTATACATATGGGGGTCAACGCGGCGGCTGGCCGAGGCACTTGGATAATGCAAGAGAATCTTCATCTTTTTTGCCATGGTTGAAAGCTATATATATAGGCTTGGTTTATGCATCATAGTTGAGTCCAAACGACACCCAAATTTCTGTTCAGATTGAATAAAGCAAATTTGCACTTGTTTCTTTCTTGGGCCTCTCAAATATTTGAGAAGGTATCCTAAAAGGTCAAAAAACAACGTTATAGTTCATTATGGGGGGAAAAGACCAGGCCGGCTACATTAAAAATTGATCAACTTGGCTAATCACATACTATCCACTTGTGGGAGGAGGAGTCTCTTGATTGAACACTTTAGTCCACGCAAGAAGATGAGTTTATAATTATGTATTTGCTTTGCATGACAACTAAAACCCATCAATTATGAGACCATTATCACAATTATTTGCATTTGACCATAATTACACCATGTGCAACATGTAAGTTTGAACACTAATAAGAAATCATCTGTGTTTTACACTTTTACCATTTGAATCGAGTTAGTTATATAATTCTCCTATACGGACATCTGAACATTATTATCCGTTGATCCTCTTAAATTATTTATGCATTGGCATCCTCTTTTACAAAATGTATGCCTTCTTCTAACAGACATCATCAGTAGTATCATCTGGCCTAAATTGCAAAGTTACATCCATATGTTAACCTACTACCTGTACTTCAAAGTTTGAAATATTTTGGTCATATATATATGTGTGTGTGTGTGGGGAGGGCTACTAGGGTTTAGCCTGGTCCCCATTTATCTGAATTACCTTGTTTCTTGTATTCAAGGGTAACAAACAATTTGGCAGATTTTTAAACCGTGCCTGCATCCATTAAGGAAAACAAGGACGTAAAATAATTACAGCCAATGACACTTCCCTGTCAGAAGAATCTGCAACATATGATATGGCTGCATGCGAGCTAGCTAGCTAGATGAAAATACCTCATCAGAGCTCGCTTTCCCTCCTCCCTACCTTTTCTTCAAGTCATCAATTACTCTGCTGGGAATTTTTGTTTGAGATTGTAATAATTAGCTAGTTAATTAATCTTGAAAGTTTGACACATTTATGAGCTTGATTATGATAAGATATAGGCCCTACTCCGGATTGTATTTCACTAATCCAAACCGTTTATTTTGTAGATACTCATTCAAAGATCATCTCTACAAAAAAATTACTTGAATCCGATATCATTTGACCACTCATTTGAGTTATTGAAATTTTAGTACTTTCTTGAAGTACTGTGTTCCTTGATTTTTGTAAGACACAATTGGATGTCGAAACGGTTTCCGATTTGTCTAATTTTTTGTAAAGATGATCTATGAATGAAGACCTAAAAAATAGATTGTTTGGATTATTGGGAAAAAAATTGTAGGGTGCCTTAAAGGGCGTTCTTCAAATAAAATTATTTGAGGGATCCCTCAATAGAAGGGGACTGTATATATATATATATATATGTGTGTGTGTGTGTGTGAAACAAGCGTCTTCATGTTCATCGATCAAATCATAAGCCATCAATTTTTGGGTTCTAGTAGAACACTGGATCAAACTTTGAAAGCTTCTGAAAAAACTTGTCACCCACCCACCCAAAACAAAAAAGAAAAAGAAAAAAGATTTGTCTAATCCTATTATAACCCAGCATCAAGGAAAAGAAGAGTACAACAAGCATCTCAACTTGACCTATTTCTTTATGGTAAATGTTAATGTGCCCACGCCTAATCTACAAGCTATGAAATTGCCCTCCATATTAATAATTGGAGTTACTATGTATGCATTTTAATAAATCATGTCTAGCTAGGCACCAAGAACATTCTTCTCTTCTTTTTTATACATTTTTAGTATCAAAGTGGCGATCCCAATAAACCCTAGCTCGAATAATATCATATGAAAAGGAATACCTATCCATAAATCCTGGTGCATGTCATATAATATAGGCTCTTCCACTAAGAAAAGAAGATCCCTAATTAATTGAGCTCAAATTGTTATGGTAAAACTATATGATTAAACTCATCGCATTAATATGTCACGTGACATTACCATCATATACAGTAGTTTTAATTGTCATACCCAAAAACCCTAATATTGCCTTCAATGGACAATTGTAAGAGATTTTGTCACCATGGAAGACGACGAACCTGATGTGCTACGCTACGACAAGCCAGTTGAATTATATATATATATCTAGATATGAATCAACAACATCCCTCTCTCTCTCTCTGTGAATAGATAGCTAGTGCTGACCATATGGGTTTGCCATCAATCTACACGACCTTTTTCCTTTTTCTCTTTTACTTTATTTGTTCTTGGAGTTTAATGGACAAAGCCGTGACCCCTCCATGTGGTCTAAAAACTTTTTAGTCTAAGAGAATGCGATTTTCAAATGCATGTCCTTTTCTTTTCCTGGCTTTTGTTGTACTCACATGGCGCAGCAGACCCATATGAAAAAAGTTGATAAATTATATAAAGGGTTGGATGGAGAGAGGGTTGCTTGCTTGCTTACACTACATTACATGTCGTGGCCAAGAAAATTAAAGGTGATATATGCAAATACCCATCTATATATTCTGTTGGAGTATGCCATGAGTCAGGACACATGCGACTAATCATTTTCCCTCATGTGTGCCACTATATATCTCTCTATTGCTTCATTTTGCTGATAATATATTAGCCTTCATAGATTAATTAGAATTATTCTCTCTTCTTTCTCTAATTTAAATTGTAGACAAATTGAGGGCTTACTATTCATTTGCAAGCAGTGCGCAATTCTCAACCGTTTATGTTGATGAAAACACGTATTCATCATTGACAATTACATAAGAACGACTCCCAATGACATATATCTTTATGATATTTATATCAAGAAGTGTAGAAATCTAATAACTATCATATCTCATCCTTTGAAATTATGTATTTGAACTGAGACGTGTGAAAGAAAGAAAGAAAAAAAAAATTTATTTTTCACTATTGATATATCATATATATGTATATATAATATATATATATATGGTAATTTGAAAACAACTAACCAAATCTTTTTAAACTTGATTTCATTTAGACAAAGTGAGCAAAATGAAGATACAATTAAATAAAAACGGTGGATAATTAATAATGTAATTTGCTCCTGTTTCCTAGCTGGAAGGAACAAAGATATATTTTTCTTTTTACCTAACTAGCTAGTATAGTTACTAGGATAGCTGGCTCAACTCAATCAAACTAATCTGCAATTATCGTTGAAAAGCAAATTGCTTTAATGTTGTTAAATGTGGTTATTGTTGATAAAGCACGAACATGCATGCTTGGCCCAAGTACAATATTTATATATAGACCACAAGACCACATGCTTGCGACTAATGATACGATGCTTTGTGGAGCCCGCATCAATAAATTTATGATTAGATTTTTCATGGAGTTTGGGCTAAGTTAAACATGTATTTTCTGTATCATTATTTTTGAGTGGGCCGGGACTAATTAATATGCACCATCTACAAGCTACTCATCTTTTGTTTTGTCATCATAGATTGATACAAAGATGATTGAATTGAATGAGATCTACATGTCGATGGTTAGTTTAGGCATGAACGGTTGTGGTTTAGAGTTGTAAATGTACAATGTACCGAGTTGTTTTACGGTCGGTTGTTGTTCATACATGTATTGGTGGTTTATGACAGCTGACACATGTGAAATCTAATTTCACCTACGAGAATCGTGTGAGTAATATGTGATAAGACGAGATATGATATTAATGATAATTTTAAATCAATATGAAACCCAAGATATGTTGATGTTGTCAAATGCATATGAGTAGATTGATGCATGCGGTCTGGTGGGTGGTGGGAAAAAACCTCTAAACTTTGTAGCAAAGGCAGTTTGCTGTTGAATGTCGGATTGATTACACAATGTCAATGTTTGCTTAGCACTCAATAAGCACCATGTTTTAAGGTTAATTAGGTTGATCCATCCATCAAGATATTTGAAGTCAGAAATACGTCATTATTATTTATTAATTGGAGAGTAATGGGGCTATGGATATTTATAGGCTTATAGCTAGCTAGGTTATTGAAAATTGCAAAACGCCACACAAAGAAAAAGGGTTTTCTACTCTTGACAGTTGCATGTCCTGTACATAAAATACCTGACCCTAGAAAACTAAGCATTTGGTTGTGGAAAATTTGTGGTGTAAAAATTGGACTAAATGAGTGAGGGATATATAGAGAGAAGACAGAGATAGAGAGAAAGGAATTAGGAGGAGAAAAACTTAGTTGTGGCTGATATAGCACCGTTTTACTATCCCGGTCAATAATATTATACTATATAAAAATATTATCACGTGCATTATAGCATTATTGACCGGAATACCGTATGACATCCTCATTTTATGGAAGTTTTGCTTAATTAGGAGAGAGTAGAAGGAGGAGGATTAAAGAAGGCACATGGGTTGCATGTGTAGTCTGGTGTTGGTATGTCAATTGAAATGAATGCCACCATGTGCATCTTCTGCTCTGCGCTCTCTCTCTCTGCGCTCCTCGTAACAAAAAAAACACCGTCACACGCTTCATTTTCAAAACACCATCTCTATGACTCTATTCAGCAAATTGTTATTGTTGTGGTCCTTTGTTATTATTTTTAAAACGATATCCAAGGACTTTAGCCCCAACCAATCCCATCCCATCAAAGTTTCTTTCTCTTCTCCCTCCAAAACCCAATCCCACTGACAGCGATGAAACCCAGGCAGGCACTCGTGTGTATGTCTTGAATTTGGGCCTCTCTGTGTCTCTGTGGAGAAGGAAGGCTCATACGTATTATTTCAAATGGGGAGGGAGGATGGAGACAAGGACACGTGGCAAGCCTTGAGAGTGACACTAATCAGTAGTTGAGTGTGTGGAAACTTTCTATGATATTGCAGGAGAGAATTTCTCACACACAAATTGTCAAGATATCACGATGATTCGAGATCACTCGCCTACAAATCAAGCCTTCAACTTTGGTGTGAGCAAAACCGTAATAACCAAAAAAAAACCCTGTGGAAGTAGAAGCAGGAACAGGGGAAAGCAGGTGAGAGAGCACAAAAGGGGGCACAGATATACTGGATGTGGGGACGACAAAGCCACATGATATTTGTAGTTTGTACCCCCTTTCTCTTCTCTTCTCTCACATTAATGTATTGGCGCTTTCGGCAACTTTCCTCACTCTTCTTTTTACACCCTCCACGGTCCTACAGTCGGCTACAGTGCTAAGCATTTTGCTGTTTCAGATATATATATCTAAATGTAATGTATGACCAAAATCCCCCCCCTCACACTCACAGTTTCCACCACTATATTCTTCATCATACATTTTTGTAACATTGTTGTTCGTATTGCCCCCACACCCACATTCAAAAAGCTCTTGTCATTCCAAGTGTTTTAGAATGTGTGTCCCCAAAACTTCCAAATGACCAATCATCTCATCTCATCTCATCTCGTCCCCATCTAATACCAATCCAATCACTGTGGACACACTTATAGCTTCAGCCTTCACTAATAAAATTTCAACGGCTATCCTTTTATTCTTTCTATTTTTTACACAAACAATATTGAAGAAAAGGAAAGCAAATCTAGGATTTCGAGTGTGTGGGTATATACAATTAACCACGTCAACTATAAGTCCCTTGGCAATGATAGCTCCCTTTTAACAAAACTGCTTATGAATAAGAGCATTGCTTCTAGCATAAGAACTTATATGAACACAAGTTATTAGGCATGTTAATACTTACCTAGTCATAGCAATAGTTTGATTCCCTTCCTCCCCTCTTTTAAATAAAATAAAAATAGTTATGAAAATATAATTATCCCAATAACAGTTGTATTTTTCTAATTCCTTCCATCGATTTTTCGGCCTTCAACATATGGAAACAAAACAACCAGTACAAATAAGTTATTCTAAACCCAAAAATCAAGGTACAATTTGTAATGATAAGATTATCCTCTCATGAATTCAGAATATTCTTTTCAATTGAAAATTGTAGTATTCACTCGGTAGCTGGAGGTCCAAAGAATTCAACCAGATCCGCCAAACCATAAACCCCCAAAAAAGAAGTACCTAACTGTAATTAATCCAATTCAGTAATTCTATTAGTTAGGGTGGGTTCTTCACTTCATTTTTTTTTTTTTTTTTTTTTTTTTTTTTTTTTTTCAAAGTAGCGTGTGAGATAGAAATAGAATTACTTGAAAAAGAAAAAGAGCTACTAGACATGTATTTAACAGGAGAAATGACAATTACTTGCACATGGAGCGAAAAAGAAAGAAAAAAGGAAGGGGAAAAAAAAGAAAAGAAGAAGAAACGATTGACAGACAGACACATGGCAACTTGCCAGGGGCGTCTAATCAAGTGGAGCCGGCGGCGCCAGAAGTTGAACCGGAGAGCAGCTGGGCGAGCCGGCTCATGGCCCGGACCTGCATCTCCAGAGCTGCGATGTAATCAGTGGCTTCTTCTAGAATGACCGGCAACGGTTGCTTTCGGCAACCGGGAACCAACCGGCCAAGAACCCGGACTTTCTTCTGCACAGCTGGCAACCCCTTGCCTTTCAGCCGGTAAACGCTGAACTTGGGCTTCCTGGGTCGGGTCGAACTGGTACCCGACGAGGCAGCGGCGGATCTCTGTCGTTTATGCTGCCGGAACTTGATTTTTAGGCGGCTGGTGAGAATGGCGCGGCTCCAGCGGGTCCTGCCCTTGGCTGCGACGGCGAGAACTCTGTCAGCGGCTTCGCGCACGGCTCGGCCGCGGCGCGGAGGAGAAGAAGAGGAGGGGTTGGTGTTGGTGTTAGCGGTGTTGGGTGGGTTAATGGAGACTTGACTGAGCGCTTGAAGGAGCTTGGAAGAGTAGAGCTGCTGCTGGGCCTCGGATTTCCATTTGGTGTGGCTCTGGGCTTCTTGCTGCTGGTGGTGGTCTTGTTTGGCTTGGATTTTCTTCTTCTTTTTCCTTCTAGAAGAGTCTCGAGCTCGATCGGAGTTTGTAATAGGAGTGGAAATCAGAGTGGACGCCATGGAGAGAAGACGCAGAGGTGCAGAGATTCACTCTCTTTAATTAGCAAGGATTCCGAATCAAACACATAAATGGAATTGGAATGTTTGGTGATGGGGTTTGTGAATCAATGGATTCTGGAGGGGGTTTTCGATTTTGCTGTTTGGAAAGGTTAAGCAAACAGAGAAATGGAATTGGAATGTTTAGAGAGAGAGAGAGAGAGAGAGAGAGAGAGAGAGGGGAGGGAGAGAAAGGATAAACGGAACGGAGGTGGTTGAGGTGTGGAGTTGATGAAGAGGAAGGACACTATTAAGAAGAGGAGGAACGGTGGGAAGATACTTATAAAGGAATCAAAAGACAGCACGCGTCATTTCCTTAAACACCCCTACTATTTATTGTTGGGAAATGTCATTTTTTAATTTAATGTTCTTTTTCTTTTTCTGATAAGGATTAAATGCTCTTATAACTCCCCCAAATTTAAATTTAAATCATTAAGTATTTTTATAATCTAATACCCCGTAAGACAATGGTTTCACCTTTATAAACGTCTGTGGACAATTTTGTACATTGAAACATTTTATGATTATTTTTATATATTAATTCATTAACTTGTATGGAAACATCGGAAATTTGAACTTTAAACTTATTTCAACATTTTGAGGGAGATATAACATTTTATATCGATATCAATGTTATATCGATATCAAAATAGAGATATCATGTTTTTTTTTTGGGACAAAAGAGAAATCATCATAAACCAACAAATTTGATCAGTTATGCATTGTCTTCAACCTTGCACTTTCTTTGTTTATGTCCATTTTATGTTCTTTTAAAGCTATTAGGCCATAAACATGACAAAAAAATTTCCTCAAAGTTGCACGACATATCACATGTCCTCCATTTGTTATGCTGTGACAAACAAAGTTTTGTATTGTCCTTTTACAATCAAGCTTTTTAGCGAAATGTAACATCTAAACCAGAAGAATATATGTTATAGAACTATACTCAATGGATTATATTTTTCTAATTAGTGATAAAGCTTGTCGACGCATAAATATCAAAATCCTAAGAAATTCTGGTGAAGATAATTCACCGAAATGAAAAGAAATAAGAGAATGGACAACAAAGCCAATCAGTTTAGACGCAACACCTGCCCATGAAAAGGAAAGCCATCCCAATAGCACAATTTAGCATTTGAAGAGGGGGTAAAATTAGAAGAATTAGAACAACAATCTCCACATGACATGAAAAGATTATTAGGGACTGGGGAGGCGAAGAACAGTTGCAACGTGATTGGATGGAGGAGGGTGTGGTGTTGGCCTCCACTAATTGACCAGATGGCGGGCCCCGCATAATATTTGTTTTCATTCCGTGCAATGATTATTGCGGGGTGATGATCCAGAAAAGAAATGATAAAGAAAAGAAAATGCATGTGCGATGTGGGTTGGTTTCTCTGGCACTTTTCTATCCCAGGCTTTGTTTTCTATTTGTTGGGGTTTTGGAGTTTTCCTCTTCTCTGAGGTGTGGACAGTTATGCTCCACCTCCACATTTCCTGCCAACGACGGGTCCCTCTCTCCTCTGCTCCCTCCTACCTCTCCTCCCCCTCCTCCCTTCCTCAATGTGTTAAAAAAGAACAAAATAATAATAATAATAAAAAGACAGAGATATTTATTCTACTATAATCGCAATTTGCAAAACATAATTATCAAGAGAGGTTGCTTTGGGCATAAGCTATTTTCCTTCAAAGAGAAGGAAAAAAACCTTCCTTTTCTCCCTAACAACTAGATCACCCTATTTTGCAAAAGACACATAGAGGGGAGTCATGCTTTCTTGTTTGATTTCGGTCATTTGTTTCTAATACAGACTACATTCTCTCCACTATACTTAACCTTTTTTTTTTCTTATTGTAACTTGTAATTTTTAAAGGTTTAGTCTTAATCTTACGATAACGTCGTTTTAACCATAAACAGTATTGAAGAAAAAAAAGAGGGTAAAATTTCCTATTTTATAATCCCGTCCGAAGTTTCATTGGGGAAAACTGGGAGGAAGGAGGAACCACTTGGGAACATCTTCCAATAGGGGGAAATCTATGAACAATTATTCGGTCCAAATCAATGATAAAGAAACGGTATTTTAAAACGACCAATAGTGCTGCTGACAACCTGACCATGAGATAAAAGAAGGTCCAGGTGCGCATATCACTTGTGATTTGGACTTAGTTTATGCTTAAAGTTTTGATAATCATGAACCTAATCCTCATTCTCACCAAAATCATGGTGGCATGTGTATATCCAAAACACCTTTCAAAGGAATTGTATTGAGAAACCTTAAAATAATATTTTGAAAGACTAAAGACACCACAAGGCATTATGATGCACCAGAGACATTGCCTCCCCTGTCACAGACACAATCAAACAACCAAGCACCCAAAAGTGGGAGGGCATTGAAAAGAACCAGAGAAATTAGAGAGATTCATACGAATGTTGAAGGATGAAGGGTGAAGAGTAATATGGGTTCAATCAATAATTCTGAATAAATCCTGACCAAAAATCATAAAAATCTTATCACTAAATATCTATCTATCTATCTATCTATCTATCTATCTATCTATCTCAGATTTCCATTAGCAAATACTGCAGAAAACAAAACAAGTCACCTTCAATTCAATCCAGATTGGTGACTTCAAATGCTAAGCAAAATAAAACCAAACTCTTATGATCTCTTTATTGGACCCCTAGCCTACTGCTACTATTTACTTAAACTAAATAAAGGTTTTGCTGGTTTTTTCATAGGTTAATGATTTTTTATTTTTTTTTTTTTTTTTTTTTTGTTTTTTTGGGGGGTTCTATGGGAAGATTGAAGAACAGAACCAATGATTGCACCACAGAATCTCTTCATCCATGGCACTTGGTTTTCCCTGATTATGCCAATCACTTCTTTAATGAACAACAAACTCTTCTTCCTTTGTGGTTTACCCACCAGAATCTTTGCTTTTAAGTACAGCTAGCTCTCCTTCTTTCCTTTCACTATGTCACTAAAATAAACTTTAATTCAAGACGAACAACAAGTCATTCACCTTTTGGTACAGACTCCCTCCCTCCTCCCTTTTAGTCGGCAAAATTTGATTGGCACCTCTGGTTCATAGTCAGACTACCGAGCTTTCAGGCTTTACTGAGCTGTGATAATATAATGGACCAATTAAATTTTGACGTATCCCCTTCACCAAATCGACCTTAAGTCTTCTTTTATTATATAAAACTAAGCAATTAGGACTTGCGGTCATTCTGTGAGGATAAAAGATAGAAGTTAACTACAAGGATATAATAAATAACTGTGAAGGACGGACGACAAGCTTTTGAAAAACCAACTTATAGCTGTCTAAACATTCATCTCCCTTCGACCCAAAAAAATAAAAATAAAAAATTCATCTCTGATCCATTAGTCTTTTCTTTAGGTTATTTTCTGCTGTAAGTTGGAACATTTCTTTGACTCTTAGGTTTGACCAGTTTTACTTCTTTTTGAAATTCAACTTACCATCCTAGTTTCTTTAGAAGAATGTCATTGCATTATTTAGGTCATCATCAACATCTCTACAAAAGCATTGACAGCCCTAACCTGGGTAATGAATGATCATTTAAACCATTCAAGAACGTGTTCCACCAAATTCAGGAAGAAAACAATGGCTCGTTTCGTGCTTAGGATTGGATAACTTGCTAAATGTAAGGCATATTGAAAGAAGAAATGAAGTAACTTCGTCTAACTTGAAGGTAGAGGATGGGTTACTCATGAAGAAAACTAATCTCTTCTAATCCCCACAAAATGATAGGATATCAACACCTTCTAACTTATCCCTCCTAATCCCCCAAAATGAACAATCATTCACATCTACATTCATTTCCTCCTTCAACATACTCCAAATTTAGTGAGTTATCCAATTCAATCCTAGGCACCAAACGAGTCTATATCATTAACAAAACCCGCCTATCAATAAGTGAATTTATTTATTTTTTTCTTCTTTGTCTAAATTTCAATATATAATATTTTACTACTGAGGCTCAGATTCAGTTATTTATTAAATCCCTAATTCAATATATCCTCCACCCTCTCTTTTCCAAATATGTTTAGACAGACAAAATGATGAGTATCATTACAGGGCCATTCTAATAGAATGACAAATTACGCAAACTAGTTGGTAGATAAACCTGAATGCTCAAGCAATCGGTTTTCACATGACCAATAATCTCCTGACATAAAAATCTATTTAGTATATTCATATGGTATGTTTTCAAGCACATATCATTAAATATATAATTGATAGATCTAATTTTCTATCCATAATAGGCTTCTATTGTTTGGAATTTCATATTGGGGCAAATATTTGTTTCTGGACAACAGACAGAATCAATCAACTTTAATCAATTAATTAATTCAATTAGGGATTTAATATTACAAATTTATAAATAAACCCAATCCTAGACATGTATTTATAAAAAAACCCAAGCACTATTTAAACATAGAAACACACCCAAAATCAACCTCAAAATCAACAATTGTATATTTTTTGGGTGTGTTTATAAATGGGTTTTGAGTGTGTGTAATGATGGGTTTTGGGTGTGTTTATAAAGTGTTTTGGGTGTTGGGTTTTTTTATAATTTCAACCCCCCATTTTGGGTGTTTTAGTGAAACTCCCATTTAATATTGTGTACATACTATTATGCTAACCAATCAGCACCCTGCTGTAACAGTGGCTTTAGAGCCTTTAACATCGGCTCACAGCTGGGAAAACTGGTTTTCAGACTCAGTTGCCAGACGAGGTCAACACCGAAAACCAGATGGTCATATTACTACTTACATGTAACGTAAGCATCAACCTATATTTGTTTCTTCTGTTTAAAGTAATACTTGCATCAGGGCCTCTATGTCCTCTTCCATGCATTGCTATGATTGCAAAAATGTGGGCCATCCGTACGTATGAACTCCAGATAAAACCCATGCAAGTTCTATAAACTCCCCTAAGTAGATGATCTGGACTTGACCACCGGATAAGTTCAATTTAAACTTGTAATATGGCCCCAAATCGGGGCCCAATCCAGTACACAGATCTGGACATGTTAACCTATTTCTATGGGCCAAAAAGAAGGGTAACTAACAGCATAGCAGAAGGCTCTGATTTTCTTTGATCTGAATGAAACAGTGACTTGAAGCGAATGGCTCAAGCATGTGCTTGTAAAAATGATGGAAGGGATTGAACAGAGTGACTACTAGATATTTATTAGAAAGTTAAAGAATACAAGATTCCTGAGGTGATAGAATGTAATGGGTGCAGCAAGATGGATAGTCCAATGAATTATCCCAGAAAACTGTAGATTATGAATGATGACCAAAGACAGCATTTTAAATAAGATAACTAGGAAAACGTCTTCTCAAAGTTTTGTAAATCAACCAAGTAGCCTATAGCTTGTCTGGAGCTGGACTAAATATATCATAGCTAGGGAGAGCAATTGGGGCCTACAACTCCAGTCCAGTGAAATATGGTAATCAAACAGTTTGTCCATGGAGTTGGCCTTGGCATAGATATGCAACATAGACTAGTCAACCACATAAACACCACAGAAGAATGCAGTACAATTTAGTACAATTTACTTTCATTTCATTTCTACACAAAACTAATCTTTCAGATTGATTTAGCCATTCCTTGCAAAATGAAATTCCACAGCCATGAGCATAATTCCAAGAAGAAGAGTATCATATCAGCTCAGAATTTGGAAAATATCTAATGGACGAGGAAAAGCAAACATACCAAGCACAAGAAAAAAGGCCTTACCGCTCAAGCTTGATCAGATAATTAATGCACATCTACATATGAGCTCAAGTAGGTAGAGGTCCACGAAAATTGCTTCGGCCTCCAGAGCTGAACATCAATACACCTAATGCAATGATCCAGAGCAAGAAACATACTATCATTATGTAAGATTTTGCTGACAGAAGCTCTGCAGCCCGGTCCCTCTTTACAGGCAAAGTGTGGAAGTCCTCTATGACAATCTCAAGCATTGCATCCAGAAGCTTCTTAGATTTGGTATCCAAGCCGGCATTCAAGACCTGAGTCCGAGCTTTCCTGAGAAAGCCCGCTACAATCTCAGCCTCTACAGAACCAAAGTTTGAGGCAACGAATTCGCTTGATTTTCCAATACTCAGGGAGACATGGTCTGGTTCGTCCTTATCGACATTGGCCTCTGGAGATGGAATGAGATCAGAGGAGAAGGAAGTCTCTGATGAAGCTGAGAGAGCTTGATCTGGCACCAGCATCAGACTCTGAAATTTTCGTCCAAGAAAAAAGCATCAGACTCTGAAAGAGTAAATATACAATTAAAATCCTCACAATCACAACAATCAAAGTCTAATCAACCAAACAGCATCACTCAGATACTTCATGTCATTCTTTCCGACATTTTCTCAGTAACCAAACAGTGAAAATTAAGATCGAATTAAAGCTTCACAACATCAAAACTCATCCAAAGCAAATCCATCTGAGCTAGATATACAAAATCAGGAACGGAGAAGTAAATCGAAGCTAAAACTCATGCATACTTGTAGAAAATAAATACACAAAATCGAAATAAATATCTGCATAAAATTTGAAACGAGAAATTCAAATCAAAATCGGATTGTAATTCAAGTCTACCTCGGCGATGTCTCCATCATCATTGACCTCGGAAATCTCAGAAACTGGAGTAGAATCCAGAGAATTTTTTGAAGTGTCCACTGTTACATCTTCGGAAACTGAGGAAAAAACAGTGTTTAAGCTCTTCTTTGGAATCTGCAAGGAAATCGAAGCTTATTAGAAATGGAAATCACTGAGATGAGAAAACTAGGGTTTCGAAATCATACGTTCTTCTTGGATACGCGATTCGCGAGCTTTGAAGGTCGCGCTTGGTCCTTGAGTGGTGTTTGGGTTTCTCTCATTTTGGCGGGGAGAGTGCAGAATTTTGATTTCTTTCTAGAGCTCGTTTAGGAAATAGAAGGTGTATATATATACGCGTGGGATGAGAATGAGAGGCAACTAGGGGCTGATATAAAGAGAGTCCATGACAGGCCGGCCCAATCAAACTAATAAACTAGAGGCCCAGTCCATTATGAGAGGGAACCCAACTCAAAATCAGATATTAGAGCTGATTAAAGATGCTAATATAAATGGTGGATAAAGGGGCGTTTGGTATTCTATTGGGAATTTAAGAACTTAATTTTTTTTTTTAAATAAGGAGTTCTCAAATCTATTTTTAAGATTCAAAAACTTGTTTGGTATGCAACTTGAAAACGGTTTTCAAATCTTAAAAATTTGAGAACTTGTTTGGTTGAATTCTTGAAAATATTTTCTTTTCAAATTACATTATTGTCCTTGAGGGTAGGGGTATTTTGGTCACTTTTTGTTCAGAAAGGAATTTGAGAAATTAAGTTGCATCGTTGCATGAAGCTTGTCGATGCAAGTTTGTAGACATGTGGTAGGCTCAATTCCGACTAGAAACGAAGAAGTTATGATCTATGGAAGTATAGCACAATCGTAATTTTTGCAAAGTGAAAATTTAAAAACATCAATTAGCTCTCTCTCTCTCTCTCTCTCTCTCTCTCTCTCTCTCGTATGTGAACAGTGGTGCCGCCATTTCTAGCCCATTTCCCGATGTCATCTGACCTCTGTGCCACCGCAACCTTCACGAAAAACTCTCCTCACATCCTCCTCTACAAAATCCCATGAAAGATTTGACCGGATTAGCCAAAGGATAGCTCAAATTTTCAATTGGAAAAACATCCCAAAAATTACCCCGTCGGTCCGGACTTTCTCAGTTCATTCCAACCATCTTCGGCCACCTTTGGCCGAGTTCCCTTCATGAAAAAGTTTCCCCAACCTCTCTTCTATCTTTTCCGCAAAGGTCTAGCCCATACGTTGCCAGAAAACCCAAACCAACATTGGAGAAATCAAGGGTTTTCTCTAGTCACTTTTGGTCGTCGACTCAGGTATAAAGAAAATCTCAAACCCAAACCGACTATCATTGCAATGTTGATTATGCTGGAAATGTAAGTGTGGAAATTATAGGCACAGAGAGAGAGAGAGAGAGAGAGAGAGAGAGAGAGAGAGAGCATGGAGAGAGGCAAAGAGGAAGAGAGAGGAGAGAGGCACGGTGGGTTGTTAGGAAAAAAAAACAAAAAAAAAACAGATATTTTTTGTTTTTAATAATTGGGTGTTTTTGAGTTGTTCTTGAGTTCAAGTTTTTAAAAATATGGCTACCAAATAGGTTTTCTTTGTTTTAGACTCAAATTTTATTTTTGAGTTTAAAAACTTGGATTCGAGTTAAATATCAAACAAGCCATAATATTCTATCTACTACAGAAAATAATTGATCATCAAAATCCATCCATTTCTCCTCACATACTCCATTATCTAGTGCAACGATATGAAGAAATATTTCAGTGCAACCATCACATGCTCACATGATGTTATAGTTCATTCGTGTTATAATATGTATATTTATTATTAATACTATATTAGATTAAATCTTGTCATCCACTATAAGAACATCACATGGAGATATGACGGTTATATATATCAAATTAATTTTTGTAGAGAAGTCTCTAATTCACTTGGTTGATTGATGTGTGCATGAATTGATCGAGATGGCCATGGTCATTTTCTAGCTTTTGCCATCCTAGCTTGGCATCGTAAAATATTATAGTAATTGCTCATATGTTTTAACCACGCAAATCCAATGCTTAATGGCGCATGACATTACCTTCCCCAAAAAAGGAAGTCTCCCATCACTCTCGCACACGAACTTTATTACATGAAGTAAAAATTGAAGGATCGATGTGCTCGTTATTATTGCATCTGGGAAAAAAAAAAAAAAAAAAAAAAAAAAAATTTTCACTTCATCAGCACCCAACCTGCGTATCTCCTCCAACGGGAGAACCGCAATGCACTATAAATTTATTATTAAATCATTGAAATTATGAGAAACCCGTAATTATCAAAGCTTAATACCATGATTACCTATTCGGTGGCCAATGATGATGACCACACCCTCGATCAACCCATATCGGTGGGCAACTTAACGTTTGTGTTATCTCCACTGGATATTGCTTTTATAGTGGTAATTAATCAACTGCTCATGAAGAATAGTAAGTCAAATAGTTTTATGTATAAATAGCCACCCTGCTCCCACAAGATATTTATCTCTGATTACCAAAACGTAGGTTATACTTTCCGCAACCCTAATTACTTCGCTGTGTTTTGTTTAACAATTTGATTAGAGAATAACTACAATTTTTATTTTATTTTTTTGTTTGTTCTCAGGGTGAATGAAACTAAGATTATAACATGAGGACCTCGTCATCATCACTTGTGCTGTTCTTTGCGTTCATCTTGGTTTTTGCATCCATGCAAGCCGACGCAAAACGGCTGACTTTGGAGGAGAAGCAGAGGCTGAAAGCCCACCATGATCGTAAGCTCACTACTGATCAGGAAGAAAGTAAACCAACTGCTGTCCCAACGGCTGTTGTTAATGGTGCTAGAGACACGAATGATAAGGATGCGATCACTGACCAAAACCAAGGGAAATCTGGAGACACGGAAAAGAATACTGGGGCGGATAACAATGACGAAAACGATGCAAACCCTACTTTTGGGCAATATGGAGCTGGTTCGAGTTCTGATTCATCGCCGGACACCCACCGTTACTATTCTACCGGTGATGATCGCAAGCCCGGGCACTAAGAGATTTCAAAGGAGATCAACCGATGTATTGTATTGTATGGAGCTTGTGTTTGTGTGTGTCTGTATGTATAAATGGTATGGCTAGCTTTTTAATTATAAGAAATAAAGTGGAACGAAGGTGTTAGACTCGTATGCATTTCACTGGCAGATGTTCAGTTTCACCACGTTTAAGTAATCAATTACGCCTTGGCTAGTAAGCCAACAGTCACTTCAAACTAAACTTTTCATATGGCGGTTTGTTGACTTATGACAGATGCCATAATTCGACTCATTATCGTACAGAATGCATTAAAGTGATTGGTTTATTTTGTAAAACCACACTAAGCACGCCCCCCTTAAAAAGAGTGTAAAAATGATTGAAGGCGAAATGTTGCCTACCAATGAATTTAACTGTCTTAATTTTAATGCGGTAACATTGGCCACTATATATCACTATAGCCTCGGTGATTTCTAGAAGTTAGTCCCAGTCAACTCACGAATTTGGCCATCTGTGGGGTATATAATCATTGATCATCAAAAGTTGGGTAAACCTTCGATCATCTGTTTAGCGCATAATTATGACGTAAAACCTTCTTAAGATATATTAATTATAAATAAAATGACGCAGACTAAACGCCATGTTATTTGGCTTGGGCATTATATATGCAGCAACGCCAACATATTTATTCAGAGGAGACAGATCTTGGTGAGAAGAAAAAACAGGAAATTGTTAGTAGACAAATTCAAATTTATCATGCTCGATCGGGATTCCTCACATATACATATTTAATTATTCATATTTCTGTTTAGGTTTATCAAAAGAACAACGTTTTTTTACACAATTTTTTTAAATCATAAAATAACTTCCAATCTAAATGATTTTTTGCAAGGATAATTCTTAACAAATAACTTAGGATATATATAGACGGTGGTTCTGATCATTAAAATACATTGTTGGGTTGCCCTAGAGAAACAATGCGTGCACTTCTCTTGACAAAAGAAAACTGGATAGGAGATCGAAGGCTTAATATTAGCATCCAATTCAGCGAATAATGACAGTACTGGCACTGCTATTGTTGGTTCCTTGCTGCTGAACGCTCAGAGAGGTCAAACTTACCACAGAGAATTGTGTATTGGAATTGAATGAATGGCATGCAGTGGTGTAAGTATTAATTTTCATGTACTAGTACTTGAGATGAAAGACGAAAGATTTTCATATACTCAATGTCAAACCATTATATTAAATAATTAAAAGTCAACAATGAAATTAATTAAACGCCTTAATTATCATTCATAATCATAATTGCTTCTTTGGTGGCCTCTCTCGACAGATATGGTGCCACACCCCGCACTGCGTATTTACTTTATTAGTGCTCACAGTTTTAATCATCTTAATTACCTTCTCATAATCCAAGCTATAACAGAGGCCAAAATCGCCTATAAAACGCAGCCTTTGAAATCCATTTTGTCATTGCCTCTTCAGACACTGATCCTTCACTCAGCAAAACGTGCAGGGTATCTTCTTCCAAACCCTAATTATTATTATTTTTGTTGGTTTGTTTGTTGATTGTCTTGTTAATTATTAACACTTTGATTAATTACTTACTCGCAGTACTTGCATGCACCTCTTGTGTTTAATTTATAATAAATTTCAGGGAGTTTGAGTTTCATCGCCATGAGGACCTTACTTGCACTATGTGTTGCCTTTTCCTTGATCTTTGCGTCTTTGCAAGCTGATGCTAAAAGGTACAATTTGCATGAACGTCACCTGGCTCAGCAGAAAAATGATCCAAATCTGCAGGGTCGAAGCACAGATGAGGCTGTTGCTAGTGACAAAAAGGATCAATCTCAGCCTCAAACCACAAACAACAACAACAACGAGGCCAAGCATGATGATCATGATGACGACGATGATGCGAACGAGAGTTATGGTAAATTCGGACATGGCTCTTCTGAAAGTGATTCTCACCGTTACTTTGTTGATGATCAATTTCACCCCCATTAATTAGAACTGATCCAAGCCTTGAGCTTGTAAAATGAAGCTTCAAGCCTTCAGCAATCAAGGTTGTGTGTAATAGGTAAAATATATGTTTGGCTTGTAATTTAATAATAAAGTGGAACTCATTAACATGTCGCCATATTATATCCAAAAGACATCTAAGGCACATGTGTTTGATTTCACCATATAGTATTCTTAGACAGACGGCAATCAGTTTGCTTATATATATATATATATATATATATATGTGTGTGTGTATGTGTGTGTGTGTTTGCAATTGATTGTATTGTCTAGGATGAATCATGTCGTGTATTGTAATTTTAAGCTATCATCTAATAAAATTCCATATATGAAGGTATAAATACATGTTAGTGTAGCATTTTTTGTGCAAAATAATATTGAATTTTTGAGAAATCTGAAGCCCTAATTTCAAGAAACGTTTTCATTATATTGTTTTTCAAAAATCATCATGTACTTTTGCGCATAATTAATATGTTTCCGTGCAGAGACAGGCAAATTATATATATTAAGCAAATCATAAAAGCATTTAAAAGAATAAGAATATACAGTCCATCTAATTACTCTAACAAAAATGAGTTCCTTTTTTGTGTGCAAAGAGATGCTATATGATTCCCCTCCATCTTTCCTAAGTTATTTTAGTCGTCTTAGAACTCGTTTGGAAGTGATTATGAAAAGGCCAATAATCAGTTTTGTGGAGAATCACTTCTAAGTGATTTTAATGGAGAAGGACCTCTCATGTACTTTTTCCTATAATCACTTAAAAAATCACTTAAAATGATTATATAGAGAAGAACGTGTATGGTAAGGGTCGTTTGTGTAATTCAAATGAGCCCTTGGATGATCTTGCTAGGACAAGGCAAGTGCCATTTGTATAATTCCATTTAGGCTTTGTGCCACCCTAATTACTTAATTAAAAAGTAGAGAAAATTATATTACAGGCTTCTGTTTCCAATTTTAGCAATGGGCTTGTTCTTTTGATCTGGACATGACTATGTGGACAAGACAATAGTGTGTATGAATAGGTTACCCTATACATGCCATGAGCATTATTTTGGACCACAAGAACGAGCGAATAAAACTGTCTGCATTGGGCTTTTTCCAATTGTAAACAAACAATTAGCTAAAGCCCAAAGTATATACATTTATGGCATAATACTTGCTCCCTAGTTTTTTTGAGAGAAAATGGTATTGCATTCAACCCAAAGAGAACATTACATGGTAAGAACGAGCATGTTAATAGTGACCTCGTTAAAACCTTCTCGGGGAAAATCACAAGGGATAAAACCCTAGGTTAGGAAAGAGCACCACCTATGCTAATGACTAAACAGAAGAGTCAACACCCCTATTACAAAGTCAGACAAAACGAGACCAATCCTCTCTAACGCCATCTAGGAGCCAGGGAGGTCCATCACCCAACCAATAACAAAGCTCCTCTGCTCGAAGACTATAACGTGTAATATGATGAGCCACAGTGTTGGCAGTACGGGGGACAAAACAAACGCAGGAGGATAATGCCAGAAGAGGATGCCAAATTTCAGTCACAAGCACTCCCTTTGGAGCTAAACATTCTTCCTCCTTTGATAGCAACTACACTGCAGCCAGGGAGTCATATTCAACTACCAAGGGCAGAAGCGATGCATCTAAGGCAAAAGAGAAACCCACTTTGAGAGCGTAAAGCTCGGTAGCCAACACATGCATGAGACTAGGTGCCCTCACTGCCACCGCCCTTATAAGAACGCTATGTGAGTCCCGAACAATTAGGCCTACTCCCTGAAGACCATCCCGTAAATCCAAAGTACCATCGACATTGAGCTTAAAAAAACCTGAAAATACCTGTAGGATGTCTATATATGCCTAGAGAAGGTTAAACAGGCTAATTCGAATTTTTTGTAATAAATAATAATAACCTTTTGACGCAGGATTGATATGGCCTATCAATCCTGTAATGTGCAGAGCTTAAATTAAAAGAACACACAGAGAATTATTTTACGTGGTAAAACCCCACCTCTGGGGAAAATCCACGGGACTTCTCAGTCCAACACAAATCCACTATAGAACGATGATTACAAGAAGTACTCACACACTTATCCTAGACACACTCTAGATAATGTTTACCGACTTCTTCATAACTCAACTTCTGTCACAGGATGATCTTCGACACTCCTTATGTTGAACGCAATACTGGCCACGATTGCTTCAAGCTCACCGGAGGAAAACCGCCACCACGGTCTTGGTGCCCTCAACCGTATGAGTCACCGACGTGCATATGAATGCAATATGAATGATAAAAGGATTTGATAAATCACAAAGTAGACAAGGAACACTTGATGATTTATCTAAGAAAAATAAGAACTGCAGCTTTCACAAAAACAGATTCAATATATTCAAAAACTCATGCGTTGAAAAAAGCTCATAATGAAAAGGAACAACAATCCTTTTTATTCAAAGCCAGTTTCTCTACCTGGAGAGAAACCCCACATCACTACACTTCCAATGCAACTATAAGACCCATTCAACTAAGACTTCTAACCTGATGCAATATGAACACCCAATTAACCTATTCAACTATGACTATTTGTTGTGAATCAATATGGGCACAAAATGAAGAACGTCAAAAACCATTTAGCCCACTAATACTATATAATTCGTCAACTTATACAAGGATTGTTATTCAAGATAACAATCTTTATCAAAGAGATCAAATAGGTATCAATGAAATGTCCTTTTCAAGTCAAGGATGAAAAATAGTATTTTAACTTAAATCAAAATAGAGTCCAACTAGGAAAGTAATCTCAAGAGATAAAATCTAATCCTATTAAAAATAAGATTAAGATAAAAATACTTTGAGTGAAAAAAAACTCCAACTAGGAATCCTATAATGAATGCATGATTATGTCATGATTTACCTGAAGTCAAGTTTCTCATATCGGTCAAGTCATGCCTCGGATGTATGAGGTTGAATGAGTTGTGCCAAAACATCCAGTAAACAAGTCTAGGAAATGACAATACAAATTTCGTACTAACAATCTCCCCCTTTGGTATTTCCTAGACAAAACACCTATTACAACTCAAAAGAAATTACATGGGATTTAACAAATGAATTCTTATTCTAAGCTTGAAGCCCTGAATCCCTGCACATTATGAAACAACAAAACCAGTGAAGCATGTGGGAGAAGAAATGTAATTCAAAGCAGAATTACAACACAACTCCCCCTTAATTTCATAACACAATCTCTCCCCCTTTTTGTCAGGAAATCCAAAGGGCAAAGAATGAACATAATGGAGCAAATATAAGAGGGAAAAAAAAAAAAAAATCAGATTGCATTCCCAACATATAAAGACATAGAGAATAACCAATAAAGCATGTAAGAGGCTTTATCTTGAAAACAAACAGAAAATTCTCTTCTTCTTTTTTGTTTTTTTTGTTTTTTTTTGTTTTGGGATAAGCGACAGGAAAATAGAGAACTAAAAAGAATAATGAGAAGTTGTTAAGAACCAAAACATACAAAAACAAAAGCAATACACTCAAGACAGAAAGCTCAAAACAATCAAGACATAAAACATACTGTAGATGCAGACCCAAAGTTCTCTTGAAAATATAATTATTTTCCATTCATAAACATGCCAAGTTTGTGAGTAAAGAATGAAAGAAGCAACAAACCCTTTGTTGTCTTGAACGCATGTGAAGCAAAGCATGTCAGGGACAAACACACGACAGCACACGAGACTCACAAACTCACAGAGAACAGTAGAGGCATACCACAGTCATGGTGAAAGATAAAAAGGCATCAAATGAGTCTACCATCAAGGAGCAAATGTGTTAAATGAACTCTTTTTCAATTAAGCACAAAAAATATGTCCACACAAGACGAATCCCACCAAAGATTGCACAAACACTAAGTGCATAGTAAGTATAAGAAGATCAATTTATATATATATTTTTAATACGAATTTTGTGGCTCACTTTATCTAGCTTTCGACATGATCCATGTAACGGATGGTCAATCAGTGTGCTTACGTCAGATGACTGGAGGCAACTGGGTGATGAAGCACCCCTGGGGAAATACTGATCCGAATCATGAAGGCTCCAAAGATAAGCAAGGATAGCAAACCATCACAACCTGTTGACTCGAACCTCGACGTTGGTTAGACAAGAGGCCCGGTTACTGAGCAATGAGTGGTTGACACCCTTTTTTTTTTTTTTTTTTTTAATTATTATTTTATTTTTATTTTTATAAACAGATCAAGAACTTACGCACAGTAGTGTTATGGCAATCCAAAGAGAGACAAGTGCATGATAAGAGATATTCAAAGGACTTCAAGGAAAAGAGTGTGGTGTGCAAAATAAAAATAAATAGATGGATAGATCATTTAATGAAGTTTATAATGCACCAAGACAATGGAAACCTTTGTGTGAAGCTGAGAGTGTAAGTTCTTAATATAGTGCAATGTCAGAGCCCAATCTAAGATCAACAAATACGTTCAGACAGTTACAGGATTGATACACCTTAACAATCCTTGCACGAGCTGGACAGATTTATAAACACAGAAATTAATTGAAATATCATAAAACATGAAAGAGGCTTTGGCATGCAATAGACTCCAAATTAATCTAAAGCACATATACCTAAAGACTTTCTAAGAGTGTCAAATCGAAGATTATCCAAGGGTTTTGCAGCAATACATTTAAGATCCAAACTTTCTAAAGCAACGGGTTCATGCACAACATTAGTGGAGGAAGACATACAATTATGATTTTCTTTTTTTCTCCAAACTAACTTTGTCTTAGTTGACGGCAAACAATGAAAAGAAGATAGTTTGGATAAGCGGTTTACCTCTTTCATAAGATGTGAAATCTTATGTTGGATACTTACTTTTCCATCCATGCCATGAGAATTTGAACGAACAAATTCGTTTCGAAGCTTATTGCATCTTGGTCTTATGTGCCCACGAGTTCCACAAAAGTGACAAATTGGAATAAATTTCTTGACTTCATGAGAGGCAGAAGGTTCAATAGGTGAAGTGGATTTGACAAACTTTGTTTTAGACACAGCGGAAGACTTATTACTTGGTTCAAATCCCAAGCCTCGTTTGTCACCATCTCTTCGTCCCATGCTAATCATCTTGTCAATTTTTTCTGCACCAATGGTTAAAGAAACAATCCTTTCTTTTGAATTTTTAAGTTCAAGTTCAAGGGCTTTGTTGTCAGAAGTTAGAGAAGCAATTAATTTATTCTGATCAGTCAATTTTTTCTGCAAAAACATCAATTTTTCGTTCATACCTGCACTTACCTTTTCGGAATCTGCATCAGGGGATTGAAACTCGTTTGCAATCCTGCAATTTTCCAGCTTCAGCACAGCAACTTCTTTGACGAGCTCACTATTTTGTTTACTGAGCTTCTGAGATGCAGCCAACAAATCATCATATTTGTTCATGATAAACTCAATATTTATACCTTTACAATCATCATCCTCACGTGATTCATCCAAGCTAACTGTGGTTATAAGTGCAACCGTCTTTTCATCATTCTCGCATTCCGATTCACTATCACTCCAAGTAGTATGCATTGCCTTATTCTTGCCATCCTTTTGTTTCTTTAAGGTGTTGGCACATTCCGAAGATATGTGTCCATAGCCTTCACATTCGAAACATTTGACCTTTTCTCTTGGATTCTTTCGTTCATTTAACCTGCGAAATTTAGATCCACCATCAGTATAGTTAACAAACCTATTTTTAGAATTTATACCTTTTGAATCTCGACTCCGTGGATCCTGATTCTTGAGAAAGTTCATGAATCGTCTTGTGAGAATCGTTAATTCCTCATCACTGCAATCTTCATTTGAATGCCCATCATCTTCTTCATTTACAACCTTGAACGCAACATTTTTGCTCTTTTTAAGAGGTAGATGTTTCATCTCATAGGTTTGTATGGACCCTATGAGTTCTTGAACTTTCAAGGTGTTCAAGTCACGGATCTCTTCAATAGCCGTGATCTTTGGTTGAAACCGTTGAGGCAAGGATCTCAAAATCTTTTTCACAACTCTATCTTCTGGAATTTTTTCACCTAAACCTGAACAAGCATTCACAATTACACAAAGTTTAGCATAAAATTCAGAAAAAGTTTCATTCTCATCCATCATAAGTGTCTCAAACTGTAAAGTGTGCATTTGAAGCTTGGCTCCCTTGACAGTATCTGTTCCTTCATGAGTAACCTGCAAAATATCCCAAGCTTCCTTAGAAGTATCACAAGCACATATATATTCAAATTGATCGGAAGAGACAGCAATAAATAAAGCATTTAACCCCTTTTGATTATTAGTGCTGTGTGTGACTTCTGCAGTGGTCCACTCCTCTCTAGTTTTGAGGACTGTGGTTTCTTCATCTCCTTTTCCGATCGTCTTTGTGGGTTTAGGAAATCCATGAACCACTGTGCTCCATACACGTTCATCTAAGGACCAAAGAAACGACTTCATTTTGGCCTTCCAAGCGCCATAGTTGTTGCCATCGAAATATGGTGGATGTGCAATTGAGCCCGAGGCACGATCCATCATAAGGTATGTTAGATCTTGCTGAGTATGTCCAGCAACCTGCTCTGATGCCAATTGAAAATACCTGTAGGATGTCTATATATGCCTAGAGAAGGTTAAACAGGCTAATTCGAATTTTTTGTAATAAATAATAATAACCTTTTGACGCATGATTGATATGGCCTATCAATCCTGTAATGTGCAGAGCTTAAATTAAAAGAACACACAGAGAATTATTTTACGTGGTAAAACCCCACCTCTGGGGAAAATCCACGGGACTTCTCAGTCCAACACAAATCCACTATAGAACGATGATTACAAGAAGTACTCACACACTTATCCTAGACACACTCTAGATAATGTTTACCGACTTCTTCATAACTCAACTTCTGTCACAGGATGATCTTCGACACTCCTTATGTTGAACGCAATACTGGCCACGATTGCTTCAAGCTCACCGGAGGAAAACCGCCACCACGGTCTTGGTGCCCTCAACCGTATGAGTCACCGACGTGCATATGAATGCAATATGAATGATGAAAGGATTTGATAAATCACAAAGTAGACAAGGAACACTTGATGATTTATCTAAGAAAAATAAGAACTACAGCTTTCACAAAAACAGATTCAATATATTCAAAAACTCATGCGTTGAAAAAAGCTCATAATGAAAAGGAACAACAATCCTTTTTATTCAAAGCCATTTTCTCTACCTGGAGAGAAACCCCACGTCACTACACTTCCAATGCAACTATAAGACCCATTCAACTAAGACTTCTAACCTGATGCAATATGAACACCCAATTAACCTATTCAACTATGACTATTTGTTGTGAATCAATATGGGCACAAAATGAAGAACGTCAAAAACCATTTAGCCCACTAATACTATATAATTCGTCAACTTATACAAGGATTGTTATTCAAGATAACAATCTTTATCAAAGAGATCAAATAGGTATCAATGAAATGTCCTTTTCAAGTCAAGGATGAAAAATAGTATTTTAACTTAAATCAAAATAGAGTCCAACTAGGAAAGTAATCTCAAGAGATAAAATCTAATCCTATTAAAAATAAGATTAAGATAAAAATACTTTGAGTGAAAAAAACTCCAACTAGGAATCCTATAATGAATGCATGATTATGTCATGATTTACCTGAAGTCAAGTTTCTCATATCGGTCAAGTCATGCCTCGGATGTATGAGGTTGAATGAGTTGTGCCAAAACATCCAGTAAACAAGTCTAGGAAATGACAATACAAATTTCGTACTAACAAAACCAACTTGAGAAGGACGCCAATGTTGGTTTGAAAGGGGCAAAGAAATACACCTATGAAGTAGTAACTGATATTGATGATATTTAGCAACATAGTTTTTTGCACATAAAAGGAGATGCTCTGCAGACATAGGATCAGAACCAAAAAGCATAGCATTCCGATCATTCCACAATAGCCACAACACAGTAATAAAAAAGGTTGCTGAGGAATTGGGATTAAATTCCATGCTGCCAACATCCAAGTAACAACGTCGTCCAGAGTCAAACCAAGAAAAACTGTCGGCAGTTCTGAAGACTCCCACACGGGACGAATATTTGGGCAATCTCTTAGGGCATGAACTACTATTTCACAGCCAGTGGTGCAACGAAAACAAATTGCGTCCATTGCGATCTTATTGTAAAAAAAATAAAACTTTTGTACTTACTCCCTAGTTGCGGAAAGGAAATTCAAATTTAGGTGCATCTCGTATTAATTTCTTCCGTGGAATTCACTTGCTCCCTAATATCAAAAAGTTAGCATCTCGTATCAATTTGTTATGTGGAGTTGACTTGCCGCCTACTTGTGAATTGAGCCATGGTGCTTAGTAAAGTTGGAAGGTTTAAGAAACTCATTTTCAAGTTCCAATTAATTAAAAAAAATGTAATATTTTTTCTATAAAATATATAGAAAATCTCTAGTGGGAAAAAAAAAAGTTCTACAATAAAGTGGTTTTACGGTGGCCCAGGTGGGGTGCCACGTCTTTTTATGGAAAACGTACAAGTGCTTGGTCCAAATTGCGATGGGGGTGAGGGTGACGATCGATCTCCATCTCCAAGCCTTCTATAAAAGGCAACATTTCATCCCTTTTTCTTCATTGTAGGCTCATTCATTCATAGCAAATTAGCATTCCTGTATCTTCTTTTTCTCAGGCGGGACACATCCCCAGTTTGTGCGTGAATCGAACCCCATCACAGCCGTCCATCTTTATGATCACGCTGTCAACTCAATCCAATGGTGTTAGATTCACGCACAAACTCGTGATATGTCTCCTCTTTATAACACTGCCGTATTTCTCTTATTTCCCTTTTTTTTTCTTTTTCTTTTTGTTTTCCAGTTACTTTTCGTTCCAAAAATTAAAAAAACCATTCCTTTTGGCGCCAATTCGGATTACATTTTCCCTCTCAATTAATCTGTTCACTCACAGTCACAGACTCACAGTAAGAGAAGACATTCGAATTAGCGAACAGAGGAAAAATCCCGGGAATTCTGATGGCTTCAGCTTCGGATTTAGGGTCAACGGATGATTACGAGGCGTTGATGTCGATGACCGATGTGGAGCTTTTGAAGAGCGCGTGGCGGCAAGAGAAGGCCGCTCCGGAGATTCTTCAGTTCGAGAGTCGTTTGATTAAGAGAGTCAGAGAGCAGATCCAACTGATGGTAAATTCCCCGAAACTCAAAAACAGGGAAGGAAAAAAAACCCTAATTCCCTTGTTTGGTTCCTCAGAAATTGATAGGAAAATTCAATTTCACGGTGGAAATTTCTAATCTAACTTTCCTGCTTATGTTGTATTGTATATGTACCGTAAAACAATCAGGATTTTAGTTGAAATGATGAGTACCTGAGAAAAATTACTAGTGCTTTTTTCTTATTTTTATTTTTATTTTTTATAATTCTGAAATTTGAAAAGAAAATGTTTAGTTTAGGATCTCAATTAGGTTGGAAAGGGTGCTAGATGCTATTATTGGGTGGCAAACAAGCTTTTGCAAGTAGATGAAATGCTTGTGCTAGTATTATTTGCGGTTGTGTTATTGCTCACTCCAATTAGATGCATATAATTACAGGAAGAAACCGTGGAGGAATTTACTGAAAGTGGTTTTGATCCACTTACTGTGTCACTCTACCAGATGGATTTGGACAGGACTCAGTTCTTGTTGAGATCTTATCTACGAATTCGTTTGCAGAAGGTGGCCATCTTCTCTCCTTGTTTTGTTAATGCGTGCATGCTTGTTTTTTCATTGCATTTGAAATCAACTGTCTGGTTCTTTGATTATATTTTTGGTATTAGAGAAACAGGAGCACTCACCATGTTTGATGATAATTTGATCAAAAGAAAGTCCAATAGTGAATTCTAAGTTGCTTGCTCTGAGTATTAGGAAATTGCCCGAAAATTTTCCTATGGTTTTAGATGTTAAATGCGACAAGGTTTCTCAAGAACATGTTGGTTGAACTTTGCTTTTCGTATTTCAAGTAACTTCCTTTTGCAGATTGAGAAATACATGTTTCACATCTTTGCTACTGCTGAACTTCTAACACGTCTATCTAAAGAGGAGAAGTGGTTTATTGAAAGGTGAGGACTCTAGCTGTTTTATTAGTTTGTGTTCGTTTAGTTACAGCACATAGTTTAGGTTTATTGTGGTTTAGAGTTGACATGGTTATTGCTTACAGGTGCTGTGTTGATTTGCAGACGCATCTTGAAAAGAGCGTCCTGTCGCAATTGCCTTATACTTATCAGTCTATATTTCAGCAATCTGTAATTAATGATGAGACTGACATGGGTACGGACTCACATTATTTTAATTAGTCACATTATCTTTTTTCAGATTTTGGTGATGCATCTCTGTTTTTTTTCCCTTGTATGTGAATGTGTTATGGGAACAGTTGTATCATTTTCTGCAAACTATTTATCCTTGACCCAAAATCAATTCAAAATAAGGTGCTCAGTGCTGTGGTTAATGTTTGAATTTTTCATTCCAAGATATCTAGTTGTGTGGTGACCTTTTGTACAATTTACCTGAGAGGTTTAGATTTTCTGATCTAGTTTGGCAGATTCATATAACTTGCAGCGGAACTATTTTAAAGTTTGATGTGATTAGTGTTTGGAATTGTGCTAATAGAAACTTGTAAAATGTGATACTGTGCATTTGCATGCTGTGAGGGAACCAGTGACAAGCTAGTGTATGGGGCTGAGAATTTGTTCCAAATTCTTCTGAACTATTTGCCTTCTAAACCCTAAACCCTTTTTATCAGAAAACAATGCAATAGTTTGTTTGACAACTTGAAATGCTTAGCTTCCCATGTAGTCTTGGTCTGTCTCTTCTTGGATGAGTTCTTAATGCTCTTGGTGTCTTGATCTAACTCCATAGAATTATCTTCACACCTCACATTGCTTCTTCTACAATGATTTTTGTTTACTATTTCTTCTAGACAGATGTTTTTCATTATGCATATGGTAGGCAATTTGTAGATTGGACATGTGAACTCAAATAGTGTTCTGTATATGTTTGACTTCCAGTGGCAAAACCGCAATTGGACACATTTGTTGTCTGCAAAACCAAGTATTATCTTGGACATATCCAGCTTGAGGACAATGCAGATGGAGAACCAGATGGCAGGTAACTTATTATTCATAAACATTTACTTTCATAGAAAATGTTTGTATTTCTTTTTTGCTTACTGGTTTCAGTTCACCATATGACAGTGGGAGCCAGAAACCACTGGAGGAGCCTTTTGAGATGGAGCCCAATGTTTTATACTTTGTACGTTATAAAGCAGTGAAGAAATTTGTAGAGGAAGGGAAGATTGATTTATACTGAGTATCCAGCATCTCGGGGTAAATAGCTTTGAGACCTCCTCTATCTCAAAATATGATGTCATTGTATCTCCCCACCTTTTGCCTTACCGGTTTCTTGAGAAACTATTAACATGGCAAGTCATGGGAGTGAGTTTCCGAGCAACATTGAATTGAATGGTTTTCTATGTACGTTTCTTTTAGGTAAAAGTCATTTTTGGTCTATGTAGTTTGTCAGTTTTACCACTTTGGTCTCCATAGTTTCAATTGTCAATTTTGTCCCCGTAATTTTTCAATTTTGTAAATTTTATCCGTGTAGTTTTCAATTCAAAGCAATTCAAGGACATGTTTGAGTTTCTATTAAAATTTCTCCAAATTCCATTAAGTTTTGACCACGTGCTCTTCATGTATAGGGGTATTTTGGTCCACTTGAGCCAAATTCGTCCCAGTTCAATCAAATTTTGACCCAGTGATGCAAAAAAATTTGAAACCCAAAACCCCAAAATGGCTCCTAAAGTGAATCGGAAGAGCTTCATCTTGTGTTTTACAGTTAGATGGGCTTGAGTAAATTGAAATACCCCTCCACCTCCACGTGAGGGGTACGTGGTCAAAATGTAATGAAATTTGGCGGAATTCAATAGAAATTGAAATGTGTCTTTGAATTGCTTCAAATAGAAACTACAAGGATAAAATTGAAACTATAGAGACTAAAGTAGTAAAGTTGGCAAACTACAGGGATCAAAAGTGAATTTTTGCTTTTTTCTGTTTTTTTTAATACAAGCGATAATTTAAAGAGGAAGACATCCTATCAGGTATCAAGTGCCATCTTTAGAAGAAAAGAACAAATATGCTAATATGCTGATATGGAATCTGTACTGTAGTATGTGCTTAATATGCCATGATGTCTTTAGAAGAAAATATCGCACACTCTGATAAAAGGAAATCCAAAAGATTCCCTGCATGTGATATGTGTCTATGGAGCCAAGTGCTAACAAACAAAACAAACACGTATTCAAACAAACCCGACGGAAACGAAACAGGACCCAATCCCATACAAATTTTTGCTCTGGCATCACTCACTTGATTCAAATTCAAACAAAACCATAATTTTGTTTCCCACCACCTCGGATTGCCTGGGAAATATCAAATAAAATCCTCCTTCTACCCTAGCTAGCTGGCGCGTTTTGCTCCATGTAAATAATTAAATACATTTATTATTGTTACATAAACGAATAATTAAGACCTGGCAACTGGTCTACGACTCAATGAGAGGACAAAGTCTCTAGCTAGCCGACATGATCAACGGCCAAGATCTTGAGCCAGCCAGCATAAGACACGCCTTGGTTGTCATCGCCGCCGCCCAATATAATCATGGCCTTGATGTCTTCATCAGTGGCGGCGAAGCCTGCCGCGCTCATGTAGCTCTTCAAATCCTCATGGCCAAGCTTCCCATCCCCGTCCTTGTCCATAACCTTAAACGCTTCCTCCATCACTCCCCCCGAGCTTCTTGCACCACCGCCGCCTCCCAAAACGCGCTCAAACTCGTCGTATTGGACGAAGCCGTCCTTGTTGGAATCGGCGGCCGACATCATCGATCCGATGAGATTTTCGTCGGGGCCGGAGCTGGAAAATCCGGCGTAGAAGGCTCGGAGATCGTCTTTGCTGATCTTGCCGTCGCGGTCGGAGTCGAGGACGTCGAAGGCTGGCTTGAAATCTGAGGTCATGGTCGTCGTCGTGGCGGTCTCTGCGCAGAGGGTGCGGCCAGAGGGACACATTGTGATGCTAATTGCGGCGTGTGGTTGGTGTTTAGAAACGAAGAATCGAGTCGTAGACCGGCTCGTATGGAGGAAAATTATTGATCGAGTTGCGGAAGAGAGGCCTTGTGGTATTTATAGGTGGAAGGGAGGGGGGCCCACAATGGCTTGTTTCACAAGGTTTTGATTGAGAGGCTACGTATGGAGTGACGTAGCTAAGTTTTTCTCGTATGGGGGACTGAGACTGACTGGTAGGTTAGTCATTGATTATTGGTCTTTGACACAGTCCATGGACCATGGCCAAAAGGTATGCAGAACCAGCCAAGAACAAGGTGTCTGCATCTCCTCCATAACCATTAGTGTGGTTCAGCATCAATTCTATTCCATGACAACTTATTCTTTACCAATTCAAAATTCTGTGCTGAGGCTGATGTTTTGGCTCACATGAGTCATGATATGGTTCCTGGCTTTCATTGGTTTCAGCTGGCGCCTCCTTGTGTTTGTGATAGCCTTGCTGCTGATGTTTGCAGCCTGGCTAGGCCTAGAGTAGTTGTTTACTCCTTTTTGTTCTGGCCTTCTTGGCCCCATCTCACCCCAACAACAAAAAAAAATAATAATAATAATATGTGCTGAGTTATTTTGGGGTGGGAGCAGTGTGGGTTGGTCCCATCTAGACCTCCAATGGTACACGACATCACTAATCAAGTATCAAGATTTGAATTAGCATTTGGCATTTCGATACCAAATGCAAATATCTTTTATGCATTCCAATGGTATCTAATTCTCTCCACTGCTTTCACTCTAGGCAAACGCTCATCGGATAATTTATATTGTTACTTGGAATTGATGCTACATGTCCAGATGCCAATCAAGTAATGAAAGTGTTAAATCTAATACACACTTGAAGAATTTAGAAATCTCTAGAAAAAAGTAGAAAATTCTAGAAAAGTTCTAATTACAATCTTGTAATAAGGTAATATTATATTGTAAAGTAGTGGCTATGAGAAGAAGCCAAGTCCACCGACTTGTACAATGGCGGCAGCCTTAATCTATAAATAGGTGTTGTCTCTTGTGCAAGTGAGCTAAGAGAGAGAAGAGGCCAATAAGCCATGTACTCATCTATTGTTGAATAAATAAAATCACTCTTTCGTTATCTAAAAACCCAACAAGTGGTATTAGAGAAAAGTTCGATTATTTTGGGCGTAAGAGTTTGATATGGTCCTCCATCATGTCTACCGCTAGCCAAACTTCTATCCCATTTCCAATTTTTACTGGAGAAAACTATGATTTCTGGAGCATCAAAATGAAGACCTATTTTATGTCTCAAGATTTATGGGATATAGTTGATAGTGGCTTCAATAATCCAGAAAATCCAACTGTGGAACAATTAAAACAACTAAAGAAAGATTAGCAGAAGGATGCAAAGGCTCTATTTGCGTTGCAACAAGCTTTGGATGACAGTATTTTTCCAAGGATTATAGGAGCCACAACATCAAAGGAAGCATGAGATACTTTGAAGGAGGAGTTTCAAGGAAATGCCAAGGTACATGTGCTGAGGCCCAAAAAATTCAGGTTTGGGTCCAAATAAACTCCCGGCCCAGTGCAACACCTTATTAAGACAAGACCCAGTTCGGAGCACGCGAAATTCATCATGCACACTTGTAAGAGCCACGATCACGTGCCATGCCAAATAAATATGCAATCTGTCACGCTAAGAATTGAAATAAGCCTATAAAAGGCACTGGCTCTACAAGCCCATGCTAATTATCCCGCCAAGCATCATATCCATTTTCAAAGACGATAAAATTCAAGCATGCCAATTGACATGCAATGCCAAGTAGAAAATCATTATTTTTATACATAGCCATGCTACAAGCTTAAGTGGGCCAAAGCTACGCAAATGCTCGAGGTTTGCAGAGTAGGTTGGGGTATGGATGGTAACGAGCATTCATGAAGCTCATTGATGAGCCTAGAAATGGAAGTTTTGGGCTGCTTGGGAGCCCCAAAACTCGAGCTCATTTCTTGAGCCCAAATATGTGGGAAATGATAAGGAGAGAAATAAGTAGCCAATTACTTTAGAAAATTGGCCCATCACCTTAATAAAAATGGTCCATCACTTTAGGAGGTTGACCCATTCCTTTAGTACACTAACCCACCACCTTAGGAAGGCCCAAATGATCAAGAAAATATCTGAAAGTCTCCAACACATGACTGGAGACAAAACAACGATAGAAGCCAAAAGCCACTCATGAAGGTAGACTGTTGGGAGGCTCCAACATGTGGCCAAAAGCAGACTTAAAATTAGATCGTCCAAAAACCAAAGGGTATTAGTGAGCACAGGATGCTAGGAGAAAAGACACCCTTCAAACCAAAGCCCCTACAATGTGCAGTTAAACTACAAACTTTGAGAAGAGATTTTGAAAACATTAAAAATGAAAGATTCTGAAACCACACAAGAGTACTATGCTAGAGTGAAAGAAATAATCAATCAATTAAGAGCCTATGGAGAAAAAATTTATGATTCAAGAATTGTAGAAAAAATACTTATCAGTCTCACTAATAAGTATGATCCACTAGTAGCTGCCATTGAACAGACAAAAAAGAAAGATTGTTGGTACCGAGGCATACCAAAATGCTAGAACTGCAAAAGATTTGGGCATATAGAAAAAGATTGTTGATTCAAGAAAAACTATCAAGCTAACTACATAAAAGAAAATGATAAGTACGAATATGTGTTCTATGCATGTCCAGCACTATCAGAAAAAGACAACACAAATTGGCATATCAATAGCAATGGCAATGACTGGAAGATAGAGACTGCAGCTCAATTATCAGCAGAAGCAAAAAATATGGCATCAACAAGATCATAATATCTAGCAATATAGCTCTAAGTGTGCATTAAGGAGGAGTGTTAAATTTAATACAACACTTGAAGAATTTAGAAATATCTAGAAAAAAAAAGTAGAAAACTCTAGAAAAGTTCTAATAAAAATCTTGTAATAAGGTAATATTATATTGTAAAGTAGTGGCTATGAGAAGAAGCCAAGTACAATGGCGGCAGCCTTAATCTATAAATAGGTGTTGTCTCTTGTACAAGTGAGCTAAGAGAGAGAAGAGGCCAATAAGCTTAGCAAACAGTTTCTAGTTGTTAAAAGGCCAATAAGCCTAGTCCTCTATAAAGCCTTGTACCCATCTATTGTTGAATAAATAAAAGGAAGTTTCACTAAAACACCTAAAATGGGGGCCGAAATTATAAAAAAACTCAATACCCAAAACACTTTATAAACACACCCAAAAACCATCATTACACACACTCAAAATCTATTTATAAACACACCCAAAAAATATACAATTGTTGATTTTGGGTGTGTTTCTATATTTAAATAGTGTTTGAATTTTTTTTTATAAATACATGTCTAGAATTGAGTTTATTTATAAATTTGTATAAATAAAATCATTCTTTTGTTCTCTAAAAACCCAACAGAAAGCATGCTGGTTCTGGGAAGAGAGTGTCTTTTGAATTTCTGTAACACTAAGTTACCCTTATGACTATGGTCAAGGGTTTCATAGCAGTTTGAAACTGAGCAAAAAGAGTCTACTGACTATGGGACGAGATACACTTGCACGAAAATAAGGATATTATTGTTTTGCTATCTCTGACTAATAACGCTATGATATACATAATAACTTTTTCATATGATATAACATTATTAACCGAGATTAACAAAATAGTGTTAATTTCCCATTGCAATCAAAATTTTCTACTATGGGACATGTAATGGCTTGGCCCTTAAGTGAGATGCCTATGCAGAACCATATTTGGGTTTTCTTCCCCCTTTTTCTCTTTGGGCCCATGAGGCCAGGGAAGTTTTGGTTTGTGGTTCATTCATTTGGGTTGTTCATGTTGGATGCAAACGAGCCGAAACAATGGCAAATTCGTAATATCATTGATATGAATGGGCTTCTCATAAACCTCAAATATTTCATGGGCGAAAACCCTAATTCTAAATTCCGGTATTTAAACACAACCACGCCTAACAAACACCAGTAGCCTTAGGTCGCAACCTCCCTCCATCTTCTTCCTCCCCGCTTCTTCTCTCTGTCCTCTTCTCTTTTTCTTCATTTAAAAGGAGAAATATCTGTGGTGATTGGTATAGTGCCTCTTGATGAAGCCTTGGGTCTTAATTAATTTGGAGCCAGGGTTTTATATTCTTATAAAGAATAGGAGGTAAATTTCGTGCAGGAATGTTGAGTCACTTCGCCTTTGAACAATTACCAGGCTCAGTGAATAACACCCTGCCACATCCTCCTCTATTTCTATTGAACTTGCCCATTTCAATTTTATTTTTGCGCGAGTTTGAATTTCTTTGTTGTTTTTGCAATTGATATTTTCAGTTTGATTGTAAAATATTCACTGCATAGGGGTTCCGATGATGGCATGAAATCTTTGAGACCTGATCATCCAATTGATGATAACTATAAGCATGGTTTCTGAGGATCCCTTATTAATGTTACTAAGAAATTTAAACTTTCCCATCAAAAACTCAGATGGGCATTTCGTATTTTGCTTTGAAAAATGTGTTGATTTTGGACTGATGATATGCAAGTATAGATGATGAAGTATGCACTGGGCTCTGAGCAGCTCTATGAGCTTCTTTTTGATGGACATTGCAGCCTAGAAAGCTAATCTGATATACTCTCTGTCTTGTTCAAAATTCATTTACCCTTTTCCGTACTTGAGCAAGCCAACCCAAGCCAACCCAATTTTATAAAAACTAATTATGATTTATATGCTTCATTGACAAACCCAGAGGAAGGCAGTAAATTGCACTGGAATCTGTGAACTCACGCGGAAAAAATGTTTCGGAGACAAATGAAGGTAAATTAACGTGGTTCCTTTAGAACACTAAAATAAATGAAACGAAAGAGACAACTTGTACCCAAAAAAGAGGAGGAAAAATGTAGTAGGATCCTAATATTGATCCGGTAGGGGAATATTTCAGAATGAGAAATAGCAGAATGATTACATACCGCAAGCAAATATGCAGCATTGACGTCTTGAGTTCCATTTAAAGTTATGGTTGTTTGTCATCGGGGCGATCCTAAATTATCAAGTCGACAGAAATCCTTTTGGAAACTTAGAGCCCAAAATTCTGCACTTTGAAGTTTTGAATGAACTAGACAGATTAGGATCGAAAAAACAAATAGAGAAAAAAAAATAACTTCTAGTAAATATTAAAGGGAAAAAAAATTAATGCTACTTTTATTACATTTGTTTTTCTAATTTTCTTAATTAAAATATTACTTCAATTATTTAATTGATATGGCATATTATGACATGGCATAGAAATGTAGGATAAAAATATGGTAAGTGTAGAATTACTATAAAAATAAAATGATGAAACACAGTACTCAGTTATGTTTTTGGGAGAAAAATCAATATTCTTAGTTCCAGACTTTAGTTCAATGGAATCAAGAAAGCTATCGCAAGCAGTATATTTGAACCCAAAGATCAAAACTAGAAATCCCTGATGCGTATTTAAAATCAAGTTTTAAAAGGTGAGTACAGATAGAGTCTGGTCAGTCATAATTCCAAGGCTACAAGCTTCATGCTCTAATCTGTTCTAGTTAACTAACTTGGCTAGAACAACGCAGTGACACAGCGTGCTGCAAAATTTTCTAAGTTTCTGTGTCTAACATTTTGCTCCTGCATTTCTTCAGTGCAAGAGACATATGTGCCTCGGGAATCAGGGTTGATGGGTATATCCGTTTTGCCATAAAATATCTAAACTAGAGTCAGCGCACGGGAGATGAAAAGAAAATGACAACAAAATATACAACGAATCCAGCAATAAGAATCCCCCCATAGATATAAGTTTGAGATGCCTGCACAGGATATTTGTACTCAATGTCGCAGCATTTCATCTTGTCCCTCTCATTGGCCAGAACATGGTCTACGTACCTGCATCGTGCAAATGATTATTAGCAATTAAAATGAGAGAAACCCTGCTCCACTGATCTTCAGGTTCCAAAAACCACTGATAGCCTTTTACTGCATGGGAAATCACAATACGAAACAAAACTAAACCCATACAATACAGCCACTTACTGCTGGGTAAATATGGAACTCTGGAGAATTTCTGAACTGTTCAAATGTGCATCTTGTAAGCGATGACCGTATAACGATGAAGACAAATCTACAAGCTGTTCCTCAAGTTTCTGTTGTTTAGATTGTCTTACATGTGTTAATAATCTTCAAGATGTTTGAGAAACACAGGAATTTTAAAAGTAGGAATGACTTACATCCAAGTAGTTCTCCAATCTATCAACTAATTCGTGTGGGAATGGTTCAGGCAAGTTAGTTGTCTTTTTGTAGAACTTCTCCACCCATAGTTCAGTGGTTGTTTTGTTCCTCTTTCCCTTCACTGGTTCACCAAGCGGAGTTTTTAGATACTGTGCTGCAAAAGTTTGTACAGCCTGCAGAAAATAGTGGAAACCATATAAGCATAAAATCATACAACTAATTTCTAATAAATGACCAAATGAAAGACCAAATTACCTCTGACGTCTCACGAATTCTGTGGAGAGCAGAATCTACACGTGCATATATTGTGTTCCTCTGCCAAAAAGATTAACAATTACTTTAGATATCACAATCTTAAAAGAATGTATCTATACATTTTTACGTCTGTCTGTGTGTGCCAACTTGCAAATATATGGTCATCATGAAGCAAATGCTGAAGTGTCATTTATGATAGTTGTGCAGAATTTGGCATTGTAAGACTGGCCTTACCAATGCAACATCTTGAAGCATTTGACTGACTTGAGAAGTATTAGAGAACGGTCCAAATGGATGACAACCAGCTGCCCAAAGCCAATTCACAACTGACCTTTCATGTACATGAGAAGCCTTTTCATATGGTGCACTCAACCCGCCAACAGCGGAAGCAAGTCCTGCCAATATATGGCGCTGTGCCTGAGATGGAAAGGCATGCCTTCTCTGAGTTTCTGAAACATAACTGCGCACCAAGACATTTCAACAAAACAGTTAAAAAAATCTTATGGAACAGGAGGGGGAGAAGCACATCAAAATCAACTCTAAATGAAAGCCACAGAAACATGAGTGGCGTAGTCAATCAGAGACCATAATGTAAAACATAAAACTTGTATTTTGCAATGAAGGAACTGCTGTAGTTGGTTCTTAAGAAAAATCACATAGATCCTAGAAATGTAATAAATTATACAATACTTCAGAGTTCAGACAATTTCACTGGTTGAATGATGTCCTAATTTTACCAGAAGTATAAACTAAATGCTAGGAGGGCTTGACATTGCCTAAGTTAAAGGTGTTACAGAATATGACAAGATAGTTTCAAGTAGTTAGAAAAGCCACAATGTACTATGCTGAACCCTGCACAGACTTCAAAATAAAACAGATTTGACTCAATACTCTTCTTTGATGTTTACCCACCCACATGACATATGTTGTAACTAGGGAAAGTTAGCAAAATAGCTGTGACTAACCAATACATTATAGTGATTGAAAAACAAACAGTACATGTTCAATGATGCTACAATGCTGGAAGCCTGGCAATAAATCACTGTTTCCTCACCTAAGAGGTATCTTTTCATTTTGATGCTCAAGTACAATCACTACATCCTTGCTTGTCCATACAAGACTTTCGTCTTCCATCATAAGGTGTGGATCCACATCAGCCAATGATAGCACAAAACTGTGGGAAAAAGAAAGAAAGATATCAAACAATTATTTACAGCAATCATTACAGATTAATTTGATGAGTGATGCAAGCTATATGTTGCTAGCACTGTAGTAAAAAACAGGTAAGGACACCCAGAATTACCTCCAAACTTCTAGTTACCAGAGATAGGTGACAGTACATGTCATTAAAAATTGGAAGCAAGCCTTGAAAAGTTATATGCAACAGAAATCTGAATAATTAACTATAAAATTCAATGATCATATCTTCATGCTAAATTTCTTGGTAGCAGGCTATACATAAAAATGCGGAAATGGTTAAACAAGACGGACTCAACAAAAGCATGTTACATGTAATCATATGAAAGAAGAATGAAGACACCATTATGAGAATAGTACTAAAATTACACTGCAGGGGAACTCAAGGTGGGATGCTCACACAGGAATCACTCTTGTTCCATAAGTTCGGTAAAACTCTCCTTGTTTCCTTTCTACTCTTTTTTTTTCTTTCCGTGCTTTGATTCATAAGTGGACCAAAGAGGTTTATGCTTTAGAATAGAATCACTTGAAGCCTCGGATTCATCTGCCCAATGCTGGGGAACAAAAAGTACAAAAATTAGGACAATGAAGACAAGAAGGGAAGAAAAATCTACTTAGAGCTTAATAACAGAAGAAAGAAGTCTCAGAGAACAAAAATCAATGTGAACATTTGTTGCACCACATGCAAAACATGTACAACTGTATCAGATTTGACCAACCTGGCGGAGGAAAAATTTACTTGAAAGATTTGGGTCAGCCACCTCAAGCAAACCAGCAGCAAGCACATCAGCAGAACGTTCCATCTCCTGGAATGAGCACTTCTCAGTGAGAAAAGAAAAATAGAACGTACATATAATCTCACTAATTCAAATGCCATCTAGGAAAGAAGCATGAATTTTTAACTCAAAATATGATGACATCTAAATGTAAGGCCAAAAGTACACAGAAATGCATATAGAAAGACATTCATGACACAATTTTTCACCAAGAACGTCGCAAATGGTATATAAAATAGAAATGAATAATTTGGCACCAAAAACACCGGGTAACGAAATTTGCTGACATTAGGATAAATAAAGAAGTACCCACTTCTTTAAGAATAGCTCCATCCAGATATGTCTTGGTATGAACATGGAAGCGCCCATCATTCTTAGTTTCTTGCAGGGAATGGCTTCTCATAGCTTTTGAAACAGCAATTGACAACTTCTCATGGCGATGTAACGAATGTGAACCCCCAACAATCACAACTTCTTGCCCAGCATGAACCATTTTCTTCACCTGAAAAGGACATATCAAACAAAAATGGAAGTGATTTTGGGCTTATGTATTTCAAATCACAAATATGGAATTACTCATAGGCGAGGGTTGCTGAGACTGCATGATCCTAAAAGTGAAAGAGTTATTCTTTCTTTACTCTGGCACTCGTTAACATAGGCAATCATGAAGATGTTGAGTTATCCCAGAGGAAACAACCCACCTCTGCCTCAATTGCTTCAATATTTATACTGTAGTTGTGGCCTTTATCTATAATGTTGTAGCGATTATGATTTTGGAGGACAATTATTGGTAAAAGCAGCCTTGTTGTCAGGTCAACAGTTTCAAATCTGAGTTAAGACCATAAACACATGATTAACAACCACAAATAAAAAGTGCATAATTGTTATAAACAACACCATGCTTGGTGTCAAATCAACATGCCATAAGATAGACTGAGTACCTAACATCTGGAGCTATAACATGCTCGACTGTGGTTGATACTAAAGAGGCAAGTTGTCCAACAAATACATCATGTGTAGGATGATCACTAGCTGCACCGAAACCTCTTGGAAACACCACATTCTTAAGTCGTGGCAATGTCCTGGAACTGACAGTTCCCTCTTCAGTTTCAATCTTTCCATATGTGCATGGGCCTGCTGAGAGATCAATCACAACAAATCTGAACAGCACAGGCAGGAAATTAGATTTTTAATTTCATTTTAAAAAGAAAAAAATGCACAGACAGATGGTTAGAGAGAGTAACATAACATAGTCATAAAACACAGCATATAATCTATCAACCCCTTCAATGTGATACGGAACAAATGAATGTTTCTAACCACCATTGTAAACTGCAAAGTATAATGCTATCTTTTATTCACGTGCTATCCCCAATGTAAAAAATTTATAATTAAAAAAAACACAAAATAACAACTCTCCCACAAATAACTACACCACCTATATAGAGACAAAAATAACACACCAACCATAACTCAGAACAACCTAAAAGACTTCGAGAAAATCTTTGTAACAGACAACCCAATACTTCACATGTTCAAGCACATCATTCCACATACTTGAAGTATTATTGCAACATGTTTGCATGTTCATCAGTCCACATTACTCTATGTACTAAGCTTGCCCCTCTTTCTACTCCAACAAAGAGCACAATAGATAGGTGCATAACGAAATGGATTACTTACACCCTAAAGTAGTATGCAACTGATTTGGTATACCAAAATCAGACTTCTTCTACAAATAAAACTGTGTTAACTATACCTGCCAGAGCCAAGCCAAACTTGAGATGCACCGCCTCCATTGTATCGATAGCGATAAATGTAGTCTCCCTCTTGTTTTTTCATATCTTCCTCAGTGAGCTGTGTAAGTTTGCCATACATTAAGCTGTCAAGATTAATGTCCTTATTCCTCGGATCCATCCTGACCTGCAAAACAAGTGAACACATAGAAATAATAAGTACAGTTGAGTGAGACTATTAACGAATGGTTTGAGAAATACTTCATAAGCACATTCCCCTCTTTCTTCTTTTGCGGTAATAATTTGCACTTCACATGTGCAAAATCATATGGTAAAGTAACACATGAATTGAAGGATTAATGTGGTAGACAAAGCGAGACCATTAACTATGATGATTGCAGACCATACCTTATCAAAATTGACTATAAATATTGCACTTGGAACTTGCCGATCCATATCATCAGCAGTGGAATAAGCAGCACTCTCTGTGTCAAATATGTAGGAATATAACCTCTGAAATACAGGCTCCACTACAGTTGCATCCACTTCAAACAGAGGTACTTCCCTTCCAAAATCAGCCTAAATATTGAACAACAATTTAAAACTTCATTCTCCAAAAGACAAAATAATACTCATAACTTTCTCCAGAAGACAAGGTACAGCAGGCAAACAATGGGAGTCACCTCTCTTGCATTTCCTGCAGGAACCATAGCCTCTTTCAGTGCCTTCTCAAGAGCTATTAGTTCTGGCTGCCCGGCCTGTAATTAGAACAAATACAAGATCCAAACACTGGATGAAATATATAGTTAATGTACATATCATATCATATGCATCCATATATCGAATATTATGTGAATAATATCTAAACGAGAATGCTACAGTCGGATATGAAGCTTACGGGAAAGGCATTATAGACAATTTGATGCTCGATGTCGAGAGGCTGTCCTGTCTCCAGGCAGGAAGGCCTATGCAATGGGAAGCTGATTTTCAGAAACTCTTCCAATTTGTGCGCATCGACCGAGTACCTATAGCCTCCATCAGCATTGAAACCAATAAGCACCACATTCACTTCGAGCGGAACCTGGAACGGAACCTACATACACATACAGGAGAATCACTCACAGTCACAGTCATGAGGGAACATGTTGAATTTCTCAAAAATTAAAACCTAATTTCAAAATTGTGTGAGTTTCCTATTTGTTTTCCAATTGCTGTTGAGAAAGAAATAGATTAAGCGGATGATAAAATCACCTCAGCGCGAGAATGGAGCATGCGGCGAACATCGGATCGAACGCCATCTCGGACGTCGTGGAAGGCACTGTGGTGCCACTGAGGGTGACCTGGATCTCTCCGAAAAGCCTGAGGCGCCGACTCGGATTGTAACACAAACAGGCTCAGTGCGAAAACAAAGGCGTGTATCATTGGCGTTGATATTGGATTTGATTTGGCAGCCATAGCTGCGGTAGCTCAGTCGAAGAATTAGCTAAACCAGAAGGGCAATTGAAATGTAGGCGAACAGTATGAGAAATTACAGATACTAATGGTTGAAGATGGACTTTGTCATGGCTGGGTCAGCTGGGCGAGACTCAGAACGAGACTCTCAGACTGAGGAGATGAGCAAGAGAAGAAAATGCTAAATTGTTATTCTCAAATTTGCCCCTACATTTGCACTTTAATACAATAATGGACTCGCGAATTGGGTTTGGCGGGGTTTTAATGAGTTTTTGGAGCAACCCTTGCGTGCAACAATGCAATACCCCCGAATGCAATGAGGGCTCTTTTTAAGCCCACTAATTTGAAGGACCAAATAATGCGGTTCTTTTGTGAGACGGTCGTAAATGGGAGAAGAGAGATGTGCAACGTGCATTTTGAAATTTCAATCATGTACAAATGCTCTTAAGCTAGGCCTTAAATTTGGGTCAGAGAGAAGGAAGGCATCTATGTGCTATATTGGTAGAAGGGAGAATCAAACACACGCTCGGTCTTGAACTGAAGCAAAGATTGAAAATTATATGAAACAGTTTTGTGTGCTTACAAATTACTCATTCTTGCAAAATTCTTGTTAAAGATTATGTTTTGTTTTTTGGGATCTATGATTTTGAATCTCCCGGATACAAATTTCCAGGGAAGCTAGTTGGATAAATTAAACAAGGGGCATCTGCACTTGGTGGTTTTAAAAATGACAAAAATAAATAGAACATTGCGGCTCTCACATTCTGTATTTGGGAGGCAACCAACTACAACAGGCATTATTAAAGTAATCTTCTAACATTTAAAACTTTCAAGCCTCTTCACTCGAGCATGATCGCAGGATCCGGGTGGTTTGCATAATAAAAATTCTTTCCGAGTGCAGTACGATCTTTGAAGCATGGACCAAAATCGGGGGTGGTGGACACACGTTTGGTTCCAGAAAAGTATCAGTGGTCAACAGCACTTCTTATCGAGACTGGAGGTTCTTCCACTGTGCCTCTGGATATTAAGTCATGGTTTAAGAATAAAACAATGACAGTTATATCATCATGAAAATGGCGTCGGACTTTCTTGTCAATTTTCCGAAGATCTGAATATCTCATTTCTCTTTTTCTTGCAGCTTCTTGGAGAGCCGTCTTTACAAGCCTTTTGGCACTTCCCTATATTAAGAGAAATAGTCAGAACTAGAGATCAAGAATGGAATAATAATCACGTTAAAACAGAAATATGAATAAAGCATCATATACCAGCAAATGTTTGAAACTTTATGTCCATGTCATTGCATTGACTGTGGCTCAAAACAACTATGCTTATTTTTCCATCTTCTTTTTAACCCTAGTTGCAAATTAAGAAGACAAGTGTTATCCTTAAGTTCATATTTCCTTGGATGGTAGTCTTCCAGAAAGAGTTGTTCAAAAGATTCTGTTAACTCGTTCTAGATCCTATAAACTCAAGTAAGCACAATCATCATCAACCTCTTGCTATCAGATAAATTATGGCAGCAAGGAATAAAGAATAACAATTTCAAGAATATTGAAATGTTTAGGTTTTCGTCCGAGTATCCAGTAAAAAAATCAAATACTTAATATATTGTACTAATAGTTTAAGTTCATTTGATGTCTACATCAAGGCATCAAGGTAGGAATGAAATTATGAAACAAATGTGCATGCAAATGCGAGTTACTAAACACGAATAAAATGAAAGGCCAGAATCTTACCGCATGTGGATGCTTGTGGACAATCTCAACAGCTTTTTCATTACTCAAGTGTTCCCATAGACCATCAGATGCAAATATAAGGAAAGAATCATTTGGATGGAGAGGATGAGAAAGAATAGTCGGATTGGCAGACAAGATAGGCATGTGCATTGGTTCAGGAAGTCTGAATTTTGCATTAATTGGCTCCCTGTTAAACTGTGCATGTTTCATATATACGTCACCAATAGATTTCGATACCTGCACTAAATACAATAAAGGAGTTATTCACAAGAAATCCCCATTTAAGAAAAAACAAAATTATGAAAGTTTGCAGAGAAGCATTTCAGAGCCCAAAAATCCTTTCCCCCAAAAAATAAAATGGGGGCATTAGTCACGTTAACCCCAATACAGAGCTAAGCTAACAGATAAATCAGAAGCTGGATCCTATGGGCAGAGGCTACCAATGCTCGGACTAAACACTACTTGCTTAAAAAAAAAATTTAGAGAATACCCAGGAGGCTAGGACTAGTGTCCTTGCACCATTGCCCTGCATGTTGGCTTCAAAATCAACAGGTACGAAAACAAAAACACCCATGACAGAACTTTAAGCAGTTATAATTTAATGCACACCTTAATCAATGAGCTCTTACATGAACAATAGCATTGACAATTACCTGGATAATCCCTTTTACTCTCCAAACTCCATGCTTTAAAACAACAATTTGAGGATCATGTGGGTGCAAATCTTTCAGTTCGTGCCTAACCTCCTCAAGATTTGCATTGTGTTCAGTGGATAACTGAATCGCAGCAACTTCCCCAGTGTTTCCCACTTTCTTCCCCAACACAACACGGGAATCTCCAAGGTTTGCCACAAATAAGGTCTGCTGACATATCACTCCAACCAGACAACATGACCCAACAGTTGCTACATTGGGTCTAGTACTCCACAACTCTGAAACAAGAGCAGTAAACCCTTCCTCTGTTCGGAGAAAAGCATTTCTAATGGTCTCTGCTGTCACAACCCCATCTGACTCTGCTGATATTGCTGCATAAACACAATGCCTAAGATAGCCAACATAAGAGCGGCTCATTCTTCAATAGTCAAACAAGAAACCCAACCCCAAAATCAACCACAAAGAAATAAAAGAGGAAATGAAAACACTGCATTACAATGAGTGTCCCCAAAAAAAAAAATTTCTAAAGGGCTCAAAGTCTATTAAGCAAATTGTTGGTGGAAGTATAAATTCAATTCCCATAGGCATTGTATGCAAAGATACTACGTGATCCAAACTCAATGACCAATCAAAATCACAACTTTAACAAAAGCACACGAAAAATGAACCAGAAAACATCACGGTTGACAATTCAAATCCACAAATTAACAATCACATATTATCCACGAAACATGGCCAAATTCAAAACCACGCCAATCAAACACACACCCCAAACATATTTAAGAAGAATGTAAGAGCTTTCGCTACAGATTGGGAGGGTCGGGGATCACGAACCTTGGAAATGTCTGAATAAATTATCGCAAACGTATCGAGCAGCCTCGGGGCCACCATGGCCATCATAAACGCCGACGAAGGTCCCAAAGGGTCCAGACTCGATCTGACTCTGGTCCTCGAGCACCTGGTTGGCTTGAACCACAGCCATGGAGAAATCGCCCCACGCGTACTTTCCGAAATCTCGGAACCAAAGTAAGCTATCTTTGCCATCTCGTCCACCGCCTCGGAAATTTGCACCGACAATTCCGACAGAGTCGAGTCCCTCACCGTTGCCTCGCCCAAATGGCCTCCAGCACAGAGAGAGCAGATTCATCAATGCCTGAAGCATCCCACATCTCTCAAAAACCCTAACCCTAAACCCAAAGACCCTGGAGGACTCCGAATTTGGGGGAAGAGGCTGGGAGGGGAACCCTAGGTCTTAATGGAATTGGGGTCGGGGAAGGTATAGATAGATAGGGGAAAGGGGGTGCGTAGGTTAAGGGATGGGGCGTAGGGTAAGAGGGGACGCGTTTGTTAGCGAAAAGTGATGGGAGGGTTGTGTTCGGTGGTAGAGGAACAGGGAAGGCCTCGTTCTCGGCTGTCTTGTGGGCAGAAGATGGTGTGGGGAAGCATTTTGTTGGGTGTCACCCTTCAATGTCTTTTCATTTTTCATTAATTTGTTTTAAAAATATGCTAAGTATATGTCCCTCTTCTTTTCTTTTTTTTTTTCCTTCTCAATTTTGGTTATAAAGGTGTTAAGGCTTGGGAAGAGGATGATAATATCAAACTCATCTTCGACATTTGGTAATTTAATTTTTGTAGTATGATTGTGAATATGAATGAAAATGTCTACTACTAATAATGTGCCCCTCAAAACATTAATCGAACAAAATTGCGTTAAACATTATTTAAATTTCGTCATATTCATATTCCTATCTTAAATTTTTTATATGAAAGCATGTTAGAAGTTTTTAGGATACGGATGAAGGATGTTTTTTTTGTTTTTTTTTTTTTTTTTTTTTTTTGTTTGTTTGTTGTTTTTTGTTTTCAATGTGTTTTTTCTTTTTTTTTTTTCTTTTTTTTTTTACCTTGTGAATTGTTTATGTGATCAGTTGCCGGGCTTCTTCCAGGGAACGTATGGTACAAATTCAGCCCAACATATTGGATTTAAGCCCATCATTAATTACAATTGTACAACTATGAACTTGGAGCATGGCTTACTGCGCAGGGCACTCAAAATTTCAGCTTCAACTCATCAGAGAAGAAAGAAACAAGACATCTTGCTGCTGTGGATTTTCAAGTGGGGTCGGATGATTTAACCCAGAAAATCGTCATCAGCTTTCCCTCTCTATTGGTCTAACTGTGGCAGAATAGGGAACATGATAACCAATTTTAAGCTCCACCATTTATAATGTTCCAAAAAAGCTAGCGTGCTTCGGTTATTCTAAATTTCTAGATAGGAATTTTGCAAGTTGCAAGTAGCAACAAACGCACAACATAGCCATGCGGAAAATGGGTCCGATTTGATGACATTTACGGTAGCAAAGTGTCAATCAGAAACAAAATCTGCCGGATCAGTTCGTCGTGGCCGGAGGGATATACATTTCTAATGTGGCTTGCTTGTTTGGTCTGGTATCCATGGGAGCCCCTATCTTCTAGCATGTTAGATTTTTACCAAAATATGAGACACTACTAGGCCCGCTGTCAATTCCTGCACAAGAGACCAAGCTTTTATACATGTAGTGTACATATATCTTGCAGTCAACTTGGCCCCAAATCTTTTCTTGCAGTACACATCAAGGCCAAAAAAACTTTCATTTGATCTATAAGCTTCTACCAATCCAAAGTTGTATATGAGATCCCATATTGGTTTGGTTGTGTTTGGAGAATCTTAGATCTGCAATCAAATGAATCTCTGATCCTGCAATAAAAAATCATAGAGTAAGCGACAAAAGAAAGAAATCGAGGAGAAAACTGGATTGAATAATGCAGCTTGTTTCCAGGTTTGGGCTGATGATCTTGGTCGCTTCGGTTTCAGATGTTAAAAACACAAATACGTCGATGCCGATCAATTAGCAAAAGATAAAGATAAAAAGTAGTATAATTTGGCAAATGCTTGACTAATTATGAAATGGCAAAAATCTTGAAAGAGAATAAGATCCATGCTAACATTTCAGAAATTTCTGCTTCAGTATGGTAGAAAATCAGAGTACGTACTGTCCCGAAGTTGATGTGATTGCAATACTTATGATAAATGTGGTTGAATTCAGCACTGGCCCATTTGATCATTCATTAGGACCCCACACTGGTTGCTGTTCAATCCAAATTGCCTCTGACTGAACATGTCAATGCTTGTCAGTTTTACTGCCTCATGTTATAGCTTTTGAATATCTCCACTAGCTTCCTTTTTTTTATTTATAGAATTATTCATTTGGTTCTGAATTTTTTTTTTCTGCGCATGCATCACCAATTTCTTGTTTCATTTTGTTCATTCATAAGTCTATATGGCTCCCCTCCTCCTAACGTAATCTCTAAGATCCTTCCTATCGCCAAATCTAGATTTTCTTTGTCCCTCAATAGTAATCTTTCTTTGGATATGGCATAACACTTCTCTCTGATCTGATGTCCTAAGAATGTAAGAGTGTCTGCTTGCTCTTCAAATCTTCATAACACTGACATACACGTTGAAATTCGTTAATGCAAACTCAGAGACGGCTCCTTTCTTGGTTTGCAAGTAATAGGATTCTGAACTCAATTGGGAAGCTAGCATATCGTAAATTCTTGAGAATTTTCCGGTTCAAGACGTGGTGGTCAACAATGTGGGTTGGTTCAAATGGTTATGATATACAAAGGAGACACCAAGTTGATCCTTCTACAAGTCCCTGAGTTAAACTCTTATGCTCTCATCCTTGCCGTAATAGAAGGCAGCTTTCGGCCGGCGATTCATCCAGGGGAGAACAAATACGTCATTCCATGCGTTGAGAGTAGCTCCACAGAAGTAAAAAGGCCTTCTGTTAAGACCTTTTGTGGAAAATGCACACCCTCCACTCCACCAAAAGATTTTTTTTTTATCATAGATGATTTGGATGGCAAAGCATAAACATGGAACATGAAAACCCAATTGAGGATTCTAAGGATCTCACTGGTCTTGGGTCACAACAAGTGCTTTGCAGAGGCTCTACCAGTTGAAAGAAAATCAGAAGTTCTCCAAGTAACAAGCAGGCACCATGCTGAGACCAGATGCACCAAAATTTGATCCACAAAAGCATGACAAAACGTTTCAAGAAATCGTAGAGTTGGCAAAGCAAAAGAAAAAACTCAAAGAGGAGACTGGGGATTGCTCCAAATTACCAGAGAGATCAACTGCAGAGTATCTAAGAGAAAAGGATGGGCAGTGATTGGATGTCATGTTATAATCAAAACTTTGCTCAATGTAAGGTAAATCAGTGGTGAGAGTAGCCAATTTCTTCATAAACTTTTTCTCATTAAAAATATAAAAAAATTCACTAATAAATGAGTATGTCTAATCTCGTTTACTTATCTTTGTTTTTTATGCTTTTAATATACTTATGTACGTGTTAATTACGCAATATAATCATCTTCGCAAGCAACTTGTTAAAGATAAGTATATTTTAAAGCCAAAAAAAAAGAAAAAAAAGACAATAAAGTGGAGAAAAGTTCACGTTTGTTTACGTCCCATTGCATTCAGTATATGTGTGTTTTTTTTAACTTCAAATTCAAGTCTTAAATCCTAACGTCCTGTACCGGCGTAACGTAACCATTCATCACACCAGCAAAGCAAAATTAAAGAAGCCGATCCTAAATCCTATCAATAAATCCCCTATTACTTTTATTTACCCAAAAATACCCCTGGAACCAAACCTAAATCTCGAATGTGTCCCTGCAGCTCCCAATCCAATCTCAATCAGCTGCTGCAGCAGCAGCAGCCACCCCAGCTTTGCCTTTCGTGCCATTGTCATTCTTCTTGTTACTATTCTCATTCTCCTCCCCCTCCTTCGTCTTCTTCTTCGATCCCCCCAATCCCAAAATTGTTTTAAATCTGTCAAACGCCCTTTTCACAATACACTCCCCCCGCGGCTTAGACGGCGTCGGATAACGAGTCTCCACCGTCAGGTGCTCGAGCAAACCCTCCAAAGAAGCGCCTGTTCCTTGAAATGCCTTAAACAGTTGCGGGTACAACTCCACTATCGACGCCACGAATTTCCGCTTAACCTTCGTAACCGCAACACCAGCATCTTCATCCTTGTAGTGTCCCACCACCACGCGCCCGTTTGCGTAGGCCCTGCACGCTCTCAGTATCACGCCCGCTCTCTGCCTATAGAACGCGGCGGTGAAAGCCTTGAAATTCAGCGGCGCCCTCGAGAGCAAATACAGCGTCGTTTTGCAAGTCAAAATGAAGACTTTCTCGTTGTAGGCTCGAGACGCTTCGCATCCGAACCGGTTCCCGGTTCCCGGTTCGTTGAAGTAGGGCTCCTTGTTGAGAACCAGGCCTTGGATCGACACCAGAACCTGGAGGATCGTCGACTGAGATGGGTCCCACTTCTCCTTCCCCTTCCCTGGCCAGGTGTTCAGCAGGCTGAGGCAGACGTACCCGCTCGCGTAGAGGTTCGGGTTGGGCCTCAGCCCGAAGGAGCGGTAGTGGACCTCGGGCGGGTGGGTCGGGTAATCAGAGGGGAACGCGATGTCGAAGAAGAAGAGCGCGTCGTGGTAGGGCGTGCCGGAGGCTCCGACGATGACGGCCCTGAGCAGGTCGATGCGGGTCTCGTAGGCGCGCACGTAGATGGAGTCCGGGAGGTGCTTCTCCAGAATCTTCCACTCCTGCATGATCTTCTTCTGAACCCGGCCGCCGCCGCAGCAGCCGTTTTTGTTGTTGACGTAGTGGTGGTCTGAGTGGTCCGAAACGACGTCGAATCGCTTGAACCCGTTGGGCTTCGACGTCGTCGTCTTTGGCGTCACAGAAGAAGAAGAAGAGGGGGCCATTATCGTTCCGTTTTCTTTCAAGACTCTTTGGTGATTGGACTGTGGACTGTTGTGACTATGCTTTCAATATATTTTTTTTGTTGCGACTGTGCTTTCATTGATACCAAAAACAAAATAAAAATAAATAGTCAAGGCTGCGGGGCCCACTCGGATTATGGCGTAATAGGCGGTGATTAGAGCTTTTCGTCTGATTTAGGGTGAACAAGTGATGAGTTATTGGTGTAGGAGTAGGACTTGATAATGGATTAGGTTGGGCTGGCCTAGTGCCGAGTGACTTGTGGTGAGTGGCTTTGGCTTATACTTTCGTGCGTGTTTTTTACGTGGGGAAGAATTTAAGCAAATTCCTTACAAGTATTGCTTATGTTGTAAATTAATTACTACTCCTTAGATACTAATTTTGATCAGGAGATCCCTTACTTCAACATGTAACAAAGTGAGAAAAAGTGAAGAAACAAATTTAGAGTTTTAATCAATGACTTGCAATTTGACAAGTTTTTGAAATATGCAAAATCTTTGGATGAATCTTTAATCCAAAAGAAAAAAGGAGAATATGGAAAGTAGAAGCAGCCAACTTGGCAAAGAAGAGCGACATAAAACAAAGATTAACACAATCTTAACAAACTTTTATCCTATCGTATGATGAGAAATTCTTCAATGTAATCGTCACACTGCCGCATAATATTACAATTCATTCATATTATAAAGCGTGTATTTATTTATCAATATTATATCATAGGGCCCTAAAGCATGAGCTCTCTCTTTAACCAAATATTAAAATGAGTTTTCTATTGATTGATAAGGGATAAAACATTTACTTTCGGGTTTGGTAATTTGAATTTCTATTGACAAGCCTAAAACCCCATAGTTTTTTAGAACACAAGTACATGAAAAACACCAAAAAGATACCAGCATTCCTCAAAGTCAAAAGGGTGGATTGTTTTGTTGGTAAAAGGGAGAAAAAACCATTATTCACAACACGCTAAAATTAAACAATGCCTTCATATCTTATTAATTATTTTTCACTAGTGAGCCTCTTTAGCATGTTCGTATACTCCGTCTTCTGTTCCTTGACACGTTGTCATCATGTGCGTTTTTAACCACCAGAGGCTTATTTGGTTGAGTGCCTGCGGCCATTTTGACCTATTAATAGGAACCAGTAAATACAGTCACCATCAGCATTGACTTTTCATCAGTGACACTGTAAAGCAAAGGCAAATCTCTAGTTTTGTAGTAAATTATGTTTGCAGACGCAAATCAATAATAAGATCATATCGCTCTTTATTACAATAAAAACAAATCCATCAAAGTAGAGGTAAGTTTGTCAAATTATCAGGGCAGCGAGCCCGCTCCTTTGCACTATAGTTCGAGTTCTCCACGCCGTAGCAAACCCATCATAATTGGTACTATTCCTTCATTTCATATCTTGTTCTTGTTTCACATCTGAATTCTAATTTGTAAGAAAGCTCAAAGTAGCAACTACTAAATTATTAAGGGTGAGCAAGAGCCAAGAAGGCCTCCAATACCATTTCCATTTGCAGAAAGACGTCACAAGAACAACAGAACGTCCTAATTTGAACACAGACGACATAATAAATAAAGTGACAGGAAATGGAAAGTCGTATTCATTAACCCTTAAGATGAACTGTGAAGACAAAGCTCGATGGTTAACTTACATCAAACAAAGCAGCTCTTGTCCAATGCAACAAATCACTTCAAAATTGTAACAAAATGGTAACCAGCTCCACCATTTTCCATGTACCATTTACCATAATTCATGAATTGGCCATGCTTCTGGACTTCAAGAAAGCTGATAAAACTCGAACAAAATTTCGAATTGTAATTTGAACAAAGGAAAATGTGTTATTAACAAGAGTTACATGTATGCCCAATAACTTAAAACAGCTCAACATGTTGATTGCTGGCCACTTGAGGGGCAAATTAAGCTCATTCCTACGTTTTCGATTTCGAGAGCTTAACATAACATTCTTGTGCTTACAGCAGTAAATTCTACAACTTGGAAGAAGGCTTTTTCGAACCCCGACCTGTTATAAACTCTTGCATCTTCTTAAACTGCTCTTTGGTCATTCCACTGTAATAGTCATGACCTCTCTCCTGAAAATTACAATCACATACATACTCTGTCATGAAGAAGAAGAAGAGCAGCCACTGCAGAAACACTTGCATGAAACGGGAAAGTGCAGCAGTTACAGCCAGTGCTATACCCGTTTCATACAAGTTTTTCTGCTAAACAACATGATCAATAGCTGGGTCAAATGGTCAAAATCATCTGAGCATATGTTCTGTAATAATTTAAACCCAACACTTTCAATAAAAAGTAAATCAATAGCCGGGTGGGCCAAATGGTCAAAATCATCTGAGATTTTGAATTGGAACTTATGGCTACCTTTTCTAGTGCAAGAGCATGGCCCAGGTCCAGTTTAAGCCCGTCATTAATAACAGCCTTGTACCTCAACACCAGCTCCTGGTTATTTTTCGCAATGGCCTCAGCTACTTCACGAGCTTTCTTCAGCAACTCACCCTCTTCAACAACATGGTTCACGAACCCCAACCTTTCACCCAGCTCCGCCGTTAACGGCGTCGCTGTCAGCGACACTTCACGCGCTTTGTTGGCCCCTATAATCCTCGAAAGCTTCTGAGACAAACCCCATGTCGGAAATATCCCAAACCTGTTAAAAAACAGTTAAAAGATTTCGGATCGGATCGGGTCGTACCGATTCTGATGGATCTGGATCCGAAATAAAAAATGAAATCGGACAAAATTACATACCTGGCATGAGTGTCCACGAATTTAGCTCCTTTTGCGGCGACGATTATATCACAAGCGAGCGCCATTTCGAACCCGGCAGTGACCGCGAACCCATTAATGGCTCCGATGATGGGCTTTCGGCACCGCTCCATTTGCGCCACCGTGTCGGTCTCCATGTCCTTCACGTCCCCTTTGAAAACGTCCTCCGCGGCCGTGAGATCGACTCCGGAGCAAAAGGCGCGACCCGACCCGGAAAGAATGATGACCCGGACCGACTCGTCTTGACTGAGGGCCTTGAAGGCCTTGGCGAGGTCTATAATCATGGGCCGGGTCAGCGAGTTAAGCGACTTGGGACGGTTGATCGTAACAAATGCGATTCCGCTGGGTTCGCGGTTTACGAGTATGAGATTTTCCGGCGAGGATTGGTGGCTGGCCATCTTGGGAGCCAAGACGTCGACGTTTTAGCAGAAAATGATCAACTTCGATTTGGGATTCGGATTGGAGAGGGATCGGATGAGAACGGATATTTGAATGCGTCGTTTCTGCGTTGGAATGCGTGGATGGGTTATCAGTGACGTTCAGGTGCCACTTGCCGCCAGGATAAAATAGACTATTGAGTGTGGGGTTGGGGTACGGTGGCCCCACCACATAATGGAGCATGGTCTTCACAGGCCTGAAAATAAAATCACAGGCTTCATAGGCCTGAATATTGCATAAAAGGCCCAGCCCAACTGTGCTTTTATTATTATGTGGTGCATTTTCAGGGTCTAACTTAGTGGAAAATGATTTTGACTTGCTGACCATTGGTTTTAGGTTCGGACCCAGACACCTTGGTAGTGTATGAGAAACTCTTGTTCCCCTTGTAGTTTAGACTATCGTTTGTGTTGAAAAAATAATAATTCCTCCCCAATTCGAGTCCCAGCAGTTGCAACACCTGTTGACCAGCAGTATGCTCAATTCCATGAGTGGGGATTAGTTAAGGTGTGCGCAAGCTGGCCTGAACACCTCATAGTACTTACCAAAAATAATAATAATAATAATAATAATTCAAACTGATGGTGGATGTGATTGATATGCCATAGATTTTAAAGGTTACAAGAAAAGAGGAAATTTGAACTCGTGATCTCTTTCAACATTGGGAAGAGAAGTAATACTAGACTAATAGCTAGTTGAGGATTCAACACCTTGTTTATTTGTTCAAGTTACTAAATGAAAAAAGGCTGTAATGAAATTCAAAAGCCTTGAATGGTTTTTGGTTAAATAAAGGCATAATGAAAGCTTATTACAGTACCCCTAATCAATAATTAGCAGGCTCTTCTGGGCATGCCTTACAAGATTAAGATTGATAAAGTTGCACAACATTCATTGGTGAAATATCATTAGTGTCACCATACAAGAGACGCCTTGCTATGATCACATTAGCAGCATCGGATGGATGGTAGGGGTCCCAGAATATATACTTGGATCTGTCCCTACAAACTATGGATGGAGGACCGCATGGAATCAGACCCCCAAACCGCCCAGCAACATAGCAGCATGCAGAATTTGCATATTCAAAACCTGCAGTTAACAAAACATAATCACTCTGATTTTAATTACAATTCTAAGATCAACTCATATAGCTAGAATGAATTAAATTTAAATCTCACCATATGATATGTGGTTCTGGATAATGTCATCTACGATACGATAAACATCTGCATAAACAAATTTGGACCCCTCAAGATTGGTGCTAAGCTCCTTCACCAGGCTCTTCAATTGGATGTTGAACAATCGTGCTAACTGATTCGGTTTTTCAACGCAGAAATCTCCTGCAGCTAGAGTTGTTTCCCTCTCGAAAGGTATGCACCCAATAGGTCCTACATTTGTCACAATAATTTTCCTCGCACCCAAATTGTACAGCCTCTGCAAACATCATGGATTTGTTCATAAGAACAAATCAAAAAGAAAAAAAAAAAAGAGAGAGAGAAAAAAAAAAAAAAAAAAAAAAAAAAAAAAATAACTGTAAGTTGCAGCCTGTATCTTGAAATCAAAATGGCCACAAACACTTCTGGAGATATCAACTTCTGCTCAGGAATTGAGATAACCGGCGCCAAGTAGTTGTTGATGAAATCGTTGGAGCCCATTGTTACAGAGAAGAGAGCCCTGCTGAATAGCTTCAGAGCTGCAGGAAGGCCAATCCTGGAGACAATGTCTTGCCTGGTATTAGCAAAGTTATCTATCTGTGCATCCAAGTTTATTCGACCCACCTAACGATCACATGAGATTTTTCATCACATCAAGGCACACAATAGTATCAATTTATTTGAAGTATCAAAGCTCCATTTGTAAGCTTACAAATATTTTTCCTGTGTCATTAAGAATTCCACCTCCACCTGAAGCATAATTGACACCCTGCAGAATTCGAGGTCCAGTTGTTGAGGGAGACAAGTAAGGAGGAGGAAAAACTTTAAAACCCAGCTGCTGACCTGTTGAGGCTAAAATTAATCAGCCATCCTTGTTTGTTGAATCTGTGAAAGAAGAAGAAGCATTCAATTGGGAAAATGGAGAACTTGCCTATAATGTCAACAATTGTTCTCCCATTTGTGTATCGTCCCGTTGGCTTTCCGAAATCAATTCCATTAGGGACATAGTTGGCCTTGGAGAGTGACACAATGTAGTTGTTGTTTCCCACATCAACCAGAGAATCCCCAAACACAAAATTGGCAGGAACATCTTGTGCCAAGCATATTTTCCAAAGTACAAAAGAAATTGTTGATATTTGGAAAACAAGGCCAAGGCTAATGGTTGCTCTATCTGATAGGCCACCCATTACAAAAAGAATGTAAGGAAACAATGTAGAATATCAGATCAGACCTTGTTAATATTACTTGGCCACTTTATATCACAGTCGTAAGGAGGTAACAACAGCTATTCAGATATGAAAGAATGTGACAAATCTTAAATAAACAGCAGCGCCTAGCTAGAAGTGAGATGTTTCTGATTTATCAAATAAAAACTCTGAATTTGGTGTAGGAAAGCAACATATAACGGTACTTTTTGCCCATTCCTATTTTCCATTTAGATAATCAGAGTATAAACAGCATTAGTGAGAGGGATTAGTTTCGGGCGCTGCTAAGTTCGAGTACTTTGATCACCAGCTGTTTTCTTCACCAGAAAATTACACAAGAAGATTAACCCAGTTTTGATATTGTGATCATGATCATTAAGACTTTAAGTAGAAGAAGAGTTTAGGGTAAATAAAACATACCCTTTTTAAGTTTTTATGCATGGAGCACCTTTGTTTGTAAAATTTTCAAAGCATGGCATAAGGTGAAGTATACAACATTGATGTTGGCGAGTCCTTACTTAGTTAGGATTTGGATTCCTTATTTAGTTAGAATTTTGGTTACTTACCAATTATTAGTTAGTTATATTGTAATAGAGATTTATTTTCTATTGTAATTTAGATATATTTCCTATTTTATTTAGAGTTGTACTTCTTTATAAATACCTCTATATTGGAGATAAACTAATATGAACATATATATGAGCATATTTGAATATCTTCCTTACTTTGTTTGACTATTGATTGCCCTGCAAATTCAGCAACCCCTCGTGAGGAGAAATCTGGTTTAGAGTTTCAAGTGGCCAAAAGAAGCAGATTCAAGCGGCTAACAGTTGCAACCCAAATGTACTAGATTCCGTGCACTGCTTGAAAAATAAAAAGACTAGGACGTCTTTTCTTTCTTTCTTCAACTACCAACGAACCTAAAGGCCTGAGGAGGTCAGGCCTGTACAAATTTGAAACCAGTAAGTAACCTATCGTATGGACGAAATTTAACGCAGTAGAGGAAACCATTCTGCTTATAATTTCTAATTCCTCAAATAGCAACCCCAACCAAAACTTACAGCTAGAGCACTAGAAAAGTTTGTTCTTGCGTGCACGACAGGCAACAAGGAAAAACCATTCAGCTAGCCTAGGTCTTAAGTTCCACAGAAGAAAGAAAGTCTTGAAATTCTTCAAAACCCACTCACACATGCAGCTTGGATTAGGTTCCATATAATTTATCTCATGAAAAATGGTCAAATATGTGGAAAAGGATTAAAGTACTAAAGATATTAATGTGTTTCTTCCGATACATATATACATATATGTTTTATGAACAAGACCTTTATTTTTTATTAAAGGACGGACTGTTGATATGATATTAATAAAACCTTGATATTATTATCGATAATATGTGAATAACAAAACATACCGATACAAAACTCGTCATGTAACAAAGGAAGACGGATGTTCTAGCTGCACAAATAATATGTTTGTACTGTAGTTAATTGAGTTTGACCTCAAGTGCTAATTTGAGTCTTGAAATTAAAGTCCAAAAAAGCTTCATCTGACATAGCCCAGGGTGATAATATCCCCCTAAACATTATATCGTTAGAGCCAATTACAACTGCAGAAATTGCTTTTCTCAACAATTTCTGAGCTGCAGGAACGCCAATCCTCGACAGTTGTCTCATGATTACTGATTTGCATGTCAAAATTGATTCGATCACCCTATGCATATATGTATGTACTATATATCAATTATTCACATAATTTTGTTTTATAAATATGGAACTTCATGGGAATTTTAAAAGGGAAACAAATAAACAAGAAACTTCATGAGGAGAAATCTTCCTTAGCACAAAACACTTACAAAGATAAATCCACAGGAATTGGAAATCCCAGCGGCACAGGAAACATAATTGACAACCTTTTTCTTTTCTTTTCTTTTCTTTTTGGTAGGAGGCCTTATGTAATATATTCAACTTTTTAAATCTATGGGAAACTTGTGGCCTAACTCTCTATGCCAGGAACAGCTTGATTTGTTCCATATTCTAAGTTCTAACACATGTTTTTAGTACCTATTAGCTAGATTAACTTAATTAAATTTGCAGGACCACCACAAGCAGAAGATCAGATTTTGAACTTTAATTATTCAGTAAATGGCATGGAATGGAAAGGCTTATAAGGAGTTGGGTTACTCCGTCCATTGCCAATTAGTTTTGGGGTGGAACCTCAACTTTTTTCATGGGGATTGCCTACGTGTGAAAGCCCAACGGCCACATGTACTCCATGTCACCCAATATATGTTGTTCACGTGTTAGACTTAAAAATTCGACGCACGTGCGAGGGCGTGTGAGAATGTGAAGGTAAAAATGTCTTACATTGGAAAGTTGAAAAACCTAACAAGGGCTTATAAGATATTGAGCTACCCCCTCAATTGTCAATTAGTTTTGGGGTGGAACCTCAACTTCCTTTAGAAAGGCCATTAAATATTCATAGCAAAATTTGATATATAGGTTTAAAGACTGAGAACCAATAATTATTTCGGAGGTGCTACCAAATAAGGAGGGTGGAAGACCAACAAAACAGAACTACACTGGAATTAATCATACTGGGCCTAGATGACACAGCGCAACAAGGCTTAAAATACTTCAAAACCCACTCACATGCAGCTTGGATTCCATCATTTATTTCATTAATGAACCATCTTGTTTTTTTTTGAATTACAAACAGGGTCGTCCTACATCATATTCAGCTCATTTCAGGTTCATGGATTGCTAGCTCAAGATTGCACAAGCTGTCTCAAATTCATAGGTGACATATAAGTTAAGTCGCCATCCATAATATGCCTTGTTGCAACAACACAAGCAGCATCCGTCAAGTGAAATGGATCCCAGAATACATACTTTGATCTGTCGGGACAAACTTTAGATAAAGGATTGCAGGGTACCAGTCCCCCTCGTCTCCCGGCAATCGCACAGCATGCAGAAGTTGCAACCTCAAATCCTATCAAACATAACAGAGGTTACTAATATTGTTAGTTGTTACATGACTATAACTGCAAATCATAGAATATACAGACCATATGAAGCATAATTTTGGGTGAGATCTTGCAATATTCGATAATTATCTGCGTAAACAAACTTTGCCCCTTGAAGCTCTTTGTTAAGCTCTGCAAGCATGCCCTTCAACTTGTTGTTGTATATCTGGGCCATCTTATTTAGCACACGAGCACAACTTCCCTTCTCAACTGGATGTATGTCTTTCTCAAATGGGATACAGCCAACAAGTGCAGCGTTGCTTACCACAATCTTTCTAGCATCCAAGTTGTAGAGTGTCTGCAAAGGAATTTTCTTAGTGTGTGTGCTTCTAACTTTCTTATTGCAGCCAACATATGTAAGTCTTAAAGAAGGAAATTTAACCGTAAGTGCTAATTTGAGTCTTGAAATCAAGAAATCCATATAAGCTTCTTCTGACATAGCAATGGGTGCAGACTCCTTGAACATTATGTCGTTAGAGCCAATTACAACCACATAAATTGCTTTTCTCAATAATTTTTGAGCTGCTGGAATGCCGATCCTTGACATGATAGCTAGCGCAGTTGTCCCATGGTCACTGATTTGCGTGTCAAAACTGATTCGATCACCCTACATAGACATAGACATATATACATAATTCTTCAGACTCATGCATGATGCATGCATTGCAGATAGCTTCCCTAAATCCAAAAACTTCTAGGAGGTTAGTTTAGCAGAAAACTTACAAAGAAAAATCCAGTGAAATTGGAAATTCCAGAGGCAGAGGAAGCATAATTGACACCTTGTAGAAGATTGTCTCCAGCAGCAGTTGGAGCCAAGTAAGGTGGAGTAAAATTTTTCAAACCCACTTCCTGTTCTGTCATAAGAAAATAAGAAAATTGTAAAAACTTTGAGTCCATACTCGAATACGTTTCTGCAACCAGTAGATATATATTAAGTTGCCAGAATTGAATTCGCAAAGAGAAAGAGGCAGCTATATATATATATATCCATTGAAACGTTACGTACGAATAATGTCAATAATTGTTCTCCCATTTGAAAATCTTCCTGTTGGGTTATTCCCAAAATCAATTCCATGTGGGAAATAATTTGCCTTAGCTATAGTTTGAAGGTTGTTGTTGTTCCCCACATCAACCAAGGAATCGCCAAAAGTGAAAACAGCAGGAACATTATTTTGGGCTGAGGAGCTAACCAACAAAAACAAGTAAACTACAAAAATTTGGAATATAATTATCCCCATTAATTTTAAGATAGAAATAATAATAACCTTTCTTTTCGTTTTTTATAAGGGGGTTGTTATCCTTATATACAACTTTCCATATCTGTGGGAAACTTTGTGCCTAACTGGTCTATGAAATTCCCTCTTAGTATATATTGGTTGAATTTGTGCCTAACTCTCTCTAGGCCGGCAGGCCACAGTTGGATTTGTTATGTTTGCCTCTATTATGATCCACATTGTAGGCCGGCCGGTGATATTGGAACGCCATTATGTCTGAGCTAAGTTTCATAGCTTCCCAGGAAAAGAGGGATCGGAGAACCCATTTAAGAGCTTAATTCACTTCCACTTTATGTGGTATCTAGCTAGGAATTGGATTTCATACCTTAATTCACTCCACCTCATTAGAATGTACTTTTCTTAACCAACCTCTTTTGCTTTGAATACATAAGTGGGCTGCTAGCTTATACATATAGGGATGCTAAGTCTGCAACTTGGCTTTGGACAAGTCGGTTGCACAGTAACCGACTTTCCCAAAGTCATTTTCAGTCATAAGTCGTCTTCTAATTTTAGATTTCTCTAGTTATAATACATTATATAATTAGTATGATGTTTCTAGTGACTTTAAACTTGTCAACTTCTCTTAATTTTTCTAGATTATTCTATATTATTCAAGACACAAATGTGCATTAATTTTAACACTAACCAACAAAAACAAGTAGACTACAAAAATTTGGAATATAATATTTATCCCCATTAATTTTAAGATAGAAATAATAATAACCATTCTTTCTTTTTTATAAGGGCTTGGTTTATATACAACTTTTGATATCTATGGGAAAACTTGTGTCTAACTGGTCTGTGAAATTCCCTCTCAATTCACCATTGAATTTGTGCCCGACTCTCTCTAGGCCGGCCACAGGCCACAGTTGGATTTGTTCCTCTATTATACAGTCTAGGCCGGCCGCAGTGACATTGGAACTCCATTATTTCTGAGCTAAGTTTCTTAGGTGCCAAAGAAAAGAGGGATCGGAGAATCCATTTAAGAGCTTAATACACTCTCTTTATGTTGTATTTAGGTAGGAATTGGATTTCTTAGCTGTGTGGCCTGACCCTAAGACCCAAGGTTCTGTATGGAATTTACTGCCTTAAGACCACCTATTGTCTCCCAAATTAAATTAAATGTTAAGGTTCTGTATGTGTGTAAAAAAAAAAAAAAAAAAAAAAAAAAAAAAAAAATTAAACTTTTGTCCAACGGATCATGACAGCATACATATTTCTCAACTAGTTTGGCGTCTCCACACCTACCAATCGATTGCACCTTTTAATCTCAACAAATTTGTACTAAGTAATGAGGAGTAAATGTTTTTCCTTATAATCTCAATTTTTTTTACTTGTTTTCTTTCTTGCAATCCTTTACCTGCAATTTGCAAAGTCCCAGTCTTTCTAGTAAATTACTCTTCTTTGAAACAATCGAACCGAATGGTACTCAGCCTAAATCAAGTCTGAGTTTTCATCAGTTACTTGAGTAGCCTCTATGATGATAAAGATGGTCGTACTAGACCTAGACTGGGTGTTGCTTAATTCGTTTTTTTTTGGGCGGTAGCCCTCCGTTCAACCAGAAAATAAATACATAAAAAAAAGTCCAACCAAATGCCCTAAATGTAAATTTGACTTAAAATTAGAAGTCAGAAACCGATAGTATATCACTGGTTGATTGAGTAGAGAGCATAAGATTATTTTCTTTTTCTTTTTCATACAAGCGATATGGGGGGAGGGGGGAATCGAAACTAGGATCTCAGGTGCATGGATAAATGCTCTTGAGCTACAAGCCCCTTGCAGAGCGTAAGATACTTACGTTCTTATTATAATTCCCATAATGTTCTAATGCCATGTTTATGAAGAGTATGTTTTGAACTTAGGATGAGGTTTGAATGTTCTTGGGGTTATTAGTGAAAAACTTATAAACTTCAAATAATGACATTGAAATGTGAAATTCCTCAAAACCCATAATAGCTAGCTAGCTTGGATTTGGTTCCAAAGTCTATTTCATCACAGAACCATCTTGATTTTTTGAAAAACAAACATGGGCGTCTCATTGCAGTTTATTCAGGGACTGCTATGCTAGCTCAAGACTGAACAAGTTGCCTAAAATTCATTGGTGATGTATAATTTAAGCCACCATCCATTATATGCCTTGCTGCAATAACATTAGCAGCGTCTGTTAAGTGAAACACATCCCAGAATATATATTTGGATCTGTCGGGACAAACTTTAGATAAAGGATTGCATGGCACCAGTCCCCCTCGGCCCACGGCAGACCAGCAGCATGCAGAAGTTGCATTCTCAAAGCCTGCATACAGTGAAACACAACAACAACAACAGCAGCAGCAGCAGAGGTTAATATTGTTATAGTTATTACATTATAAATAAACAAATAAATGCCGCAAAAGATAGAATATACACGCACCATATGACACATAATTGTTTGTGAGATCTAGTATTATTCGGTAAATATCTACGTAAACAAACTTTGCCCCTTGAAGATCTTTGTTAAGCTCGGCAAGCATGCCCTTCAACTTGTCGTTATATGTACGAGCCATACGATTTATCAGACGAACACAACTTCCCTTTGGAACTGGATGTATATCTTTCTCAAATGGAATACACCCACAAGCTCCAGCGTTGGTGACGATGATCTTTCTAGCATTCAAGTGTGTAGAGTGTCAAATGGACAAAAAAAAAAAAAAAAAAAAAATCGTAAATAATAGTACAAAACTACTACTAAAGATTAATGTGATTAGTTTACATGAGTCAATAGTCTTAATTATTAAGGAATTTTACTTACGGTGAGTGCTGATTTGAGTCTTGAAATCAAGAAATCCAAATAAGCTTCTTCGGACATGGCCACGGGTGCAGAGTCCTTGAACATTATATCGTTAGAGCCAATTGCAACCCCATAAATGGCTCTTCTCAACAATTTCTGAGCTGCAGGAATGCCTATCCTCGACATGATAGCAAGCACGGTTCTTCCATGGTAACTCATTTGCGTGTCAAAATTGATTCGGTCACCCTATTATATACGTACATAATATTCTGACTTACAATTAATAAAAGTAAATTGCATACCGTGGTATGGTATGTATTAAAGTTAAAATTAGCTAATTTGAAAGCATAATAACACAACTCGTTTAGTTCTGAATTAAGACTGCTAACTTCCTTAAATCCAAAAACTTGTAGGTTTGGGAGAAAACTTACAAACATATATCCAGTAGAATTGAAAATTCCAGAGCCAGAGGAAGCATAATTGACACCCTGCAGAAGTGCGTCTCCAACAGTAGTTGGTGCCAAGTAAGGAGGAGTAAAATGTGCGAAACCCAATTCCTGTTCTGTCATAACAAAATGAGAAAGTAGTGAAGTTAATTTAAGTACATATCTCTACATTGTTGCAAAAATAGTGTACATATATAAATTGTAATACTAATTTGCCAGAATTGAAATCACAAAGACTTGTCGTATGAATATCATCAAAACATATCTTACGAAGAATGTCAAAAGTTGTTCTCCCATTTGAAAATCGTCCTGTTGGATTATTCCCAAAATCAATTCCAAAGGGAAAATAATTTCCCTTTGCTATGGTTTGAAGGTAGTTGTTGTTTCCCACATCAACCAAGGAATCGCCAAAAGTGAAAAAGGCAGGAACATTTTCGTTGGCTGAGCAGCTAACCAACAACAAGAAGTAGACTACAAGAATTTGGAATATAATCCCCATTTCATGAAATAATATTAACCTTTCTTTCTTTTTGATAAGGGGGTTGGTTATATATATATATATAGTTTCCTTCTATTGAAGGACACAATTTAGGGTACCATACGAATTTATTTTCAACGATTCAAACCATTTATTGATCATCCTTGCAAAAAATTAAACAAATCGGAAACCGTTTCAACATTCAATTGTGTCCTACAAAATCAATAAACACGGTGCTTCAAGAAAGTACTAAAATTTCAAGAACTCAATTGAGTGATCAAATGATATCAGATTCAAGTGATTTTTTGTAGAGATGATCTTTGAATGAGTATCTACAAAATAGCCGGTTTGGATTAGTGAAATACAATCCGGAGTGGACCTTACAAAGGGTGTCCCTCAAATAAACTTATTTGAGGGATCCCTCAATGGAAGTTATCCTTTCTATGAAATTCCCTCCTTTCTGTAATTGATTAAATTTGTGCCTAACTCTCCGCCGGCCACAGTTCCATTTGTTATTTTTGCCTCTATTATTCTAACACGTGTTATTACCTTTAGATTGAATTCATTAAATTTCCGTGACCATTAGTAGCAGCGTCAGACTTTAATGTACGGGCGCCATTACTCTGATTTCTGAGCTCAGTTTCATAGGTTCAAAGGAAGGAAGAAGGCAGCAGAAGAACCCATATTTGGGGATTTCACTCATCTTTCAGTTGGGCTTTGGCTAGGAATTGGTGTTCATCGCTTTTGGCCTGTGCCTAATGTCATGAAATTTACTCGTTCTGGGTCAAATGTTTTAATCAACACGAACAAGAGAGGAGAATACAAATTAGGGTATTTCACACATAAGCTCATATAAATGGGTCTCAAAATATAGAAAAATCTTACAATACTCAAACTCTAAGAAAAATCCATTTGACGTTTCAAAACGACCAAATATACAATACAAGCCTTTAGAAACCTAAAAATTACAACAATCCATGAAAGGTTTTTTTTTTTCCTTTTAAAAATCATAATGCAAGGATAATAATGGTATTTCACACATCATTCAAATTAAAAATTGGTACATCTGGTCCTTTTTGGGTTTTTTTTCTTCAATTTATAAGTCTTAGTGTTTATATATAAAATCAATGGAAGAAATGAGGTTTATTATAAATTTCTCTACAAAGTAGGGCATCTTCCAGGATTATGAGTATTTAGGTTGTCTGCATTTTCATGAATTTAGGCTAATCCTCATCCTTTAATTAATTTAAGGGATGTCTCAAGTAGCCCAACTCACCTTTATGAACTTTGTTCATGTTCATCATTTTCTTCTTTGGTCTCTCTTCTCTTATGAACCAAAAACCTCATTCTAGTTTATGTTATCTTTCTCCTCTAATATGTCAGCCTCCCTTTGCATCCATTCCAATCACGTTTGGTCTTGGAAATAGGGCTGTGATTATCATTGTTGTTCATAATCTTAGGTGTATATAGTTAACCCAACAAATTCATTGACATATACTACTGTGGGAGCAAATTTCTAAGAGAAGAATTTCTAACTCTTTATCTCTCACAATTCAACGATGGATGAAAATATTGCATTCTATGATTGCACTTCTTCATACACTCTGGAAGATTTATGTGGGCATTATCAAAGTCTTTTATTAAGATTGCTTATTGCATCATGTAACAAACGGATTGAATTGGGGGGCACATGCTAAATCCTTCGAACGAGAATATTTCATTCCCACTTGATTATCTACATAGTGAAATATATTGTGGGTGCTAGATTTTAATCTCTCTGTTATTATCTCAAAAACATTAATCATCACAACACAAGAGTATATTCAATTGTCATTCTCACGGTCGTACTCATGACAACCCAATTCTTTCGTTGTGATGGGATGGGGCATGCGGTTAAATGCTTCAAATGACACTTTTTGTTTCTCACTTGATTTCCTACTAAAAACCAGGACAAAATTAACATGTTTTGGCTGCCCAGATTCTTTATTATCTCAAAATACAGGATACAATTGTTGGTTGAAATGTTGTCCTCATATGTGCACACTTGTCCGACTACAATGGGGTGTTGTGATTTCTAAACGATCAAGGACGCCAGGAGAACAGGGAAACTCAAAGGGAGAGGGGCAGACTAAACTGCATCTCTTGAAAATGAGGAGCCAGAATGCCAAATTGATACTTGGATGTGGACTACACAGATAAGAACCATCTCATTCATTTTGATCGGTTTAGAATTAAATGGACTTCCTAGTTCCTCTTTGACAAAAAGAGAAAAACGTTGAGCCACTAATTTGCATGTTCTTATTGATGCAGACCCAAAAGGAAGGAAAATCATTTCAACCCTGAATGATTTGAACGAAGCAGCCACTACTATAACCGATGCAAGCCACTCACTCAACTTCTCTCAAAGCAAGATAAGAAATCATGGAGGTTATATCCTAATAATTCTTGGTTATCTTTTCAATATAGTTAGCTTATACTGTCTACACATATGGACTAGCTCAACTATTATTTTTCTTGAAATTCTTAGTGTAGTGTTTTTCTATACTAATTTGATAATCGTATACTGATCAAGTGCTTATGCACCCAATTTGAGTCTTGCAAGAATTAATTGTTCATCTCGTGGAAGACCTTTTATATGTCTTTTTTATATTCATTTGGTTAACCCTAAGTTCAATTTCCAATTTGCTTGAAAAATGATTACATATCTAAGAAAATTGTACTCTATGCCTCTTTAGTCACCACGATTTATGATTTTGATAATTGACAAAAATATATATATACAATTTGAAACTCAGCGTGACATAGGCAAGTGTAATGAGAATGTCAAACAAAGGTTTGCAAGCAGGGAGCATATCCAAATTATATTTCAAAAGCCAACAAAAATCAACTAAGTTGATGATAAATTGAAGATAAGGAGAAGTGTGTGTGTCAAGGCCAAGACACTCCACGAGCTGATGCCTCAGAACTCCACAAACTATTTTGGTTCATATCAATTACCTAACAATATTATCGGATCCATGCCAATCCCTACATCACCCCGGGAGTTACCAATTTTCTGGGGGCGATCAATTGGGTCCATGCCGATCCCTACACCACCCCAGGGGTTACCAATCCTCTGGGGGGGATCAATTGGGTCCATGCCAATCCCTACACCACCCCGGGGGTTACCAATCCCCTGGGGGTAATCAATTGGATCCATGCCAATCTAAACATCACCATGAGGTTACCAATCCTCTAGGGGCGATCAATTGGGTCCATGCTGATCCCTACATCACATCGGGGGTTACCAATGCCCTAGAGGCAATCAATTGGATCCATGCCAATCCCAACATCACCCTGAGGTTACCAATCCTAACATCACCTTGAGGTTACCAATCCTCTAGGGGCGATCAATTGGGTCTATGCCGATCCCTACATCACCCCGGGGGTTACCAATCCTCTGGGGGCAATCAATTGGATCCATATCGATCCCAACATCAACCTAAGGTTACCAATCCTCTAAGGGCGATCAATTGAGTCCATGCCGATCCTTACATCACCCCGGGGGTTACCAATCCCCTAGCGATAATCAATTGGATCCATGTCGATCCCTACATCACCCCGGAGGTTACCAATCCCATGACGATAATCAATTGGATCCATGTCGATCCCTACATCACCTTAGGGTTATCAATCCTCTGGGAACCATCAATCGGATCCAAGCCAATACTTACATCATCTCAAAGTTATCAATCCTCTCGAGCCCATCAATTGGAGTTAATCCTAATCAATTGGATTCTTTGCCGATCCAAACCAAGGTTCACCAAATTTGACTATACATATCATAACTCAAGGACTTGTGGATCAAGGATTTCTTAGGGCGGTGCTTTACTCATGAATCGTTGTTTAGCTGTGGTCAAGCGGTAACAAATTTAGTTTGCTTCTAAATTCCAAGATATTTTCTCATGTTCCTTAGTTAACAAATGTATTTATTATATTACTTGACATCTCTTGAAATCTCACATTGAACAAATTCCAAAAATAAATATTTTCTCTCTTCACACCCGAGAACAAAGCGTATCTGAAGAGAGAAAAGGGGGCATGTGTGGGAGCAAATTTTACTCCGTAAACAATAACCCACTACTCATACATCCTAAACTTGGGGGAATGGAGAAAATCAAGTAACATGACATCCATTATCCTGAATCATGGGGGAAAATAAGGAATGTGGGAGTTGGAGCCTAAGACTCCACTGCCTATAAAAGGCCAATTAACACAACATCTTGGGGGAAAAAAATGAGGTACAATACTATTCTAAACTCTCCTACAATTATACTCTTATTGACTTGAGCGTTGGAGTGTTTTCTTGCAGGTACCCCCCTCCTTCACTGATGGCAATCGAAATAGTGTCCGACTTCTCAACATGGAAATCAAATTACTTGTTGGAGGACCCGAAATTTTCTACTCCAACAACTACATACAATTTTCTTTTGAATTGATTAGAAGAGAATATATATATACACCAAATGTGACATTATAATTCTAACATTCTCTTGAAATTCTTCAAAAGTCATAGCTTGGGTTTAAGTTTCGCATTTGTTGACGCTGGAGTCTCATTACAGGATTAGGGAGAGACATAAAATTAAGTTGGGAAATTAGTCTGGCTTTAGTTAGGAAATGCTGGGTTTAGGTTGCTACTCAAATTTTAGTTTTGCTTTGTATAATTTTCCGTGCGTGGCCTTTGCTTTTGAGTTTCGGGCTTGTGTTCTTGTTTTAAGCATGTGCTGTTGGGCCTTTTATTGCTCATAGGCTTAATGGATCGTATTTTAATCAGAACAAAACAGAGGATTTGAACATGAAACGAGCCGAAAAGAAATAAATGTATGTATGTATTGAAAAATAAAAAGTAAATCTTCTTGATCCGAAGTTTGGAAAGCACTGAAAATTCGAATTCAACATGAACTGAATAATTTTGGTAACAACAATGGTATTGCAATTTAAATTAACAAACACCTCTGACTCTCAGTCCAATACATTGCATATCTTTCTAACAACACCTTGATTCCCACTCAGGACACCAGAGCTAGAGAACTTGACAAAGGCAGAAGAAAATGCCTGAAAGAAACCATCCTGATCGACAGCAAATCGCTTGACAGCGAGAGCTGTGCGCGGGTCCATCACCATTTCAGCATCAACTCTAAGTACCCCATGGCCTCTAATTACATTATTGTAGTAGTGGTTGTCGAATGTAAGTGTTGTAGGGTCATTAAGAACGAAGCTTGCATTTGATGTCAAAGAGCCTTGAGGACAGTTTATCCTTAGGAATGCTTCAAACATGGGCGCCATGCCTTCTACACGCCCACCTTGATCAAGTCCGCCTAGACGTTTTAGAATGTTCAAACAATGTGTCACCCCTAGTGTGTGCGCGCCTGCAAAATTGCAATAATATGTTTTTGGACATGTTAGTTTCATAAAACGAATTTTAATGCACACTGTTTTGAAGAAACCCAATAGAACAAGTTCATGTACTTGTTACCCATTATGGCCACAGATTCTTCGACTGTCATCCCTTTCTTTGCAAATAGTTGAAGCATGCCATCAACTCCAATGGTGGCAGAAGGAAGCAAAGAATCTGCAAGCTTATAGCTTGGAGGAACAGAAGAGTCTCTTCTTCCCAAAGGAACCTTTATCTGTGGCCCTCCTGACGCAGACACTGCCTCCCGAGCAGTTAAGACAAGAATGTCAGAGCAAGAAACCTGTTGGGGACATTCTAATTCAACCATTGACTTGAGAATATTGATTGACTCTCTCTTTCTGATACCAAAGTTTTTCCCTGAATCCATCTCCGATGACACAGTGTTCTCATTTGGATCCACAAGAATTGAAGCATCACAGCCCTGTTGTTACAAAATCAAACCATCATTTATTGAAAAAATATAACTAATAAAAAATAGACTGAAGAGTTTCTATTTTTAAGCCATGCACTTCACCCTCAATGTTTGGGCTTATATCTCAACTAACCCATGTCTCAAATTCCTAAACTGAGAGAGAGAGAGAAGACCTGTACTTGGCAATCATGGAACATGAGCCTCAACAGAGCTGCAGGAGCAGTGGGATCAATGAGAAAAATAGGTTGGAGGGCAGCTCTAACAATGGCCTCAACTTGTGGGCATGAGTTCTCATAGAAATTATAAGAAAGCCCTTGCCCTTCAGCTCCAATGCTGAACACAAACAGAGATATGCCTACTACTATAGCTCTCAGATCCATTGTGATGATTGGCTGGAGTGTTTAAACATAAAATCCTCTGTGAACTTCAATGCTGCTGCTATGACTCCCAGAAAACAGAGGACTCTGCCACCTCCAGTAGCAGTAGGTGAACTTAAAGGATGCCAGTCCAATTTACCTCCGGTGGAGGGATCAATTTTCTTTTATAATTGTAATGCAATTGTGAACTTGTACGGCTTTTAGTAATTGCTAATACAAAACAGCTGTTATTTGTGAAAAGAAAAAGGTACTGTAATAAGAACAGTGATGGAAATTAAACACATGGATGATTAAATATTTGATGTCGAATTGTTCTAGACAATGCCATGCAAAATAATTGCTTTCTATTCATGATTTATAATACATTGATTGATTGGCATCTATCTGATAAACAAGTTGTCCTTTTCCAGTGGCAGCTTATCCTGTGAAGTAAATGCTAGAATTCTACTTATAGTTTGCCACTAATATTCTGTTCTGCAAATTTTATTTTGCTTACACAAACCCAGTTGGTAAGTAATTATAACTAAACCCTACCCTAATTACAATTTACATCCTTCCCTTTTACCATGGTGAATGTCAAGTTCATCCTTCATGTTAAGGATACTGTTTGCCTCCTTTTCTAATCACGGTTTGATACATGTGCAAAAATAATTCATCAAAAACACAAAAAGAAAAACGGGTGAGAGCATATAGGCGTTGCTTAGCATGTGTCTGACTAATTCATAATGAGCAGTTGAGTCTGGCGGTGGACTGGACTTAAAATTCCAACCAGAATCTAAATAATGCAGCAGGCAAAAGTTCAAGGCTCATTTCCATTTCATTGTGAAAAAAATCAGACACGAGATTTTGTTAGGAAAAGAAAAAGATTGAAGCATACGAGCCACAAAACAAGAAAAACTTCGACGAGCACAGGAGCCCACTTATTAATAATATGCTGGTCTATATCAGGAAGTTAAGCTTTTCCACGGCTGATTGGTGGTGGTTCCCACAAACTTTGATTGGCATTTTGCATTGTCAAAATCAAATCTGCAATGCCTTTGATGGGTTGATCTTATCCAACCCCCCCACATTTTAAATGTTTATTGCATATTTATTCTTGTAACTTTAATTGGATTTGAGGCATTACTGCTCCCTGCATTTGAGTATTTCTGTCTTCGAGTTTGATCACACACTATACACGGTGTGTGAGTTTAGTATATCGCCCTTCTCAAATGCATACTGTATATGAGTTTAGTATATCGCTCCTCTCAAATGCACACTGCATATAGTTTGGTGCTTTGGTTTGGAAAATGACCTTCAACTGCCGAAGTAAACGAACACGGCATCATTCACATGTTCATGGCAAAGCCATGTTTTTTGTTTTGTTTTGTACAAAAGAAAAAGCAAGCATGGCTTTAAATTTTTAATCAAATATATATATTCAAATATCCAGAGGAGAAATGTAATGCCAAAAGTAGAGACACGTGTCGAGCGGAGAATTCTAGAGACTGATCACACACCGCTTTCATCAAGAATATCGTGAGGCTGTTTTCCAATTGTAGATCTTTTTTTTGTTAGTACCATTGTAGATCTTATGAGTTTCACTGATTTGGGTGGCTTGTTCTCATAGAGAATGCACGTCAACACCTCTGTGCAAAAGAATAGACCGATCACGGCAATGCAACTGTATTGTTTTGGACCCAACCCAACGCTCCTATCTTATTTATGAAGTCTGAGCTCTCTTAATCAGGCAGGCTCCACTTATACCAATTGACATTGAAATTAATTAATAAAAGCCGACTAGGTTCACAAGTTTGGTAATGCTTCTGAGTACCCATTTTAGGAATATCAAGGGTTGGGTCCTGTAAGGAACCTTTTAGGGAGAGCATTCCGTAAACAGCGACCGGACTCGAAGTGGTAGCCTACTTACTACTATTTTTTTTCATCAAAAAAATTATTAAGCTTTAGAATTTAAGTATTGCATATGTTTTTTACTACCGTGCAGATGTCCAAATGTTATTACCTCCACAATTATTGGGAAGACTATTGATGAGAGATCGTACATATATGAAATCGTAATGAAAAAAGAGGAGATTTTTTACCTCCACTTGACAAGCACACATGTTCAAAGGCTGGAAAGCGTAGAGCACTTTCAAAGTTTCTAGGGTTGACGTAAGATTTGTTAAAGCCTTTTGTATTTATACTTACCACTTTGAATTCTAACAAAATCGTGCAACTCATTAATTCCTTCAAAATAAATGACTTTTTGAATACACTTAAACTTTGTTTGACTTTTAAAAAGTCATAATTGAATACACCTAGATTTCGATGTATTTTTTTAAAGTCAATTGAAATCTAAATTGAATACACCCAAACTTTTACAAACTCTTTTAAAATCTTAAATGAATACACCACCACCCCCACCCCCCGCCACGAACCAATTAATAACAAGTGGCTAATTTTGGGTTTTTCTCTCCAAATAGGCTATATATGAGTTTTTGTATAATATGTCATGCTAAAATGAGTTTTTAAATAAATATCTGTATTTTTTCTACTACCCCTCCTTGCTCTCCTCTATATTTACAATGACGTCAGAGGCGGATCTACAGAGGCACAAGGAGGTGCATATGCACCTCCTCTTGCCGGAAAGAGCTCTGGAGGTTGTGCAATTTGCCCCTCAGCTCTGCCATGGAAGTGCCCACAATCTACTTGAAGAAATGCCTCTGCGAAATTGTCTTTTGTTTGCTATGGTGTTGCAGCGTTGGGCTGTTGCGCGCAGCACCACCGCATGGCCAAAACGGCTCGTTTTGGACAAGGGCAATGAACAAAAATAGGGATAAAGCCTTATATTATGCGGATAGAACCCACTGCCAAAGTACAATTAATATTATTAATAATTTAATATAAAGAGAGTCCTAAATTGAATTGAAGAAGCCAACAGACCCAAATCTCAAGGTCTATGTTTTTTTTCCCCTTTTGGTCTTTTTTTTCTGGTTTTTTATTTCTATTTTTTTATAATATGTTTTTTTTATTTATAATAATAATTTTTTTTGATGTGGCTCTCTCTGTATTTTTTAATTATAAAGTTATGAAACATTACTAGTAATCTTCAATCGAATATTGCCCCTTCTCTGAAAAATTCTTGGGTCCGCCACTGAATGACGTATGCACGATAATAATGTATGGACGTCCGTATAGGAGAATAACTGTATATGACTCCATAGATGGGGGAGGAGAAAAAACCGTCACTGCCCCTCCTCCCCCTCATCTCTTCTCGTTTTTTCCTTTTAGGTTAGTGAATAAATTCACTGAGACATTTTGAATAAAAAGCCCATTGTGGTGGTTTCTTCTGAGTCATTGTTAGGTTAAAGTTCCTCATCACCCCTTTTAGTCTATGTTCTCAATCAAATCCTTATCCCAAAACCTACTCTCTAACGTCACTCATGTTCTCTAAATTTGATTCTACATCATCGTTGAAGAAGGTTGCTACAAATCACCTAATTGTTCTTCGGCGATATTATTTTTATTTATTTGTTAGCTCTTATGCGCAGGTAAATCATTGGAAATCATATTTTCCCTAGATCTGTTACGAATGCGGTGGTGGTTGTGTCCACAACAACACTTCTTCAAGTGGTGGTGGTAGAGTTCATCCAGGCTCATGAGTTGTTTGAAGGCTTTGGTTATGTTGAGTTTGTGGGCTTTGTTTGGGCTTATAATTAATTGTGGTGATGTGGGCTAGTAGTTTTAGTGCGGCTTTTGTCATTTAGTTTTGCTTTTGGCATGCTAGTTGTTACCCTCTTGGAATTAGTATTTTAGATGTATTGTTGATGTATTTGATTGTACCGTTGAAGTTTATCTAATAAAATTTCTATTTGATTTATTATTATAAATAATAAATAAATAAAGGTAATATAAACCAATTGTTTCTCTACCTGGTAAACCTCAAACTTCCTGCAAATATTTATATTGTTTTTATGTTGAATGTTGAATGCACGACCCACAACATAGAATTAACGTTTCTTGCTATAGAAATTCTAGACAAACTATGAACCAAAACTGTATGCATCTTTTATTTATTTAACCACGTCATCATCTTAAGAATGCCATATAGACCGAGGGGTTCACCTCAGTGGTGAGGTCCCTCCCTCCCCCTTCTCCCCTTGGTCACCTGTTCGAATTTCAGGGTAAGTGCCCCCCTCTCCAATGCAATGTATCTTTCGCTAATTCTTAAAAAAAAAAAGAATGCCATATATTGTACGGTTACACACGGACGTGCTAAAACCTACCTACAACGGTGTTTGTACGCCAGTGTGTGTTTCTCTCCCCATTTTAGAACGTGTGCCTACCTGGCCACCCTCAATTGCTCATGAAAAACAAAGAAGTTGAAATTAAGCAAATCAAAAGAGAAAAACCAGACAAGAATCCAACGGAGGCCCTCTAAAATAGATGGAATTTCGTTTAGCCAACAATAAACCCCACTATATAAACTCCTGACCCAAATTGAAGATTTTGCTCTCCCTAAAACATGGCTGGGTCTGCATCCACAACATTCATTACCTTGGCAATCATTTTTTCCATCGCAGTAACTTTCACAAATGTCGTCGATGGATTGACTGCGGAAAAAGTAATTGACTCTCCCCTGTTGACCCAAAAGATTAACACCAACCGCACCATCAAGGTCGATGTCAATGGCAAGGGAGATTTCAAATCAGTTCAGGCTGCCATTGATTCTGTTCCTGAAGGAAATAATAAGTGGATCATCATTCATGTTAGGAAAGGGGTGTACAGGTAATTCACCATCAATTAGAGCCTCTTTTGGAATTAATTAATAAGTTTTTTTTTAGGTATTACATCATCTAATGCATTACATGTTTTGGCCGGCAGAGAAAAGGTGATCGTACCACGTAGTAAGCCCTATATATTCATGAGAGGAAATGGGAAGGGAAGGTCCGCCATTGTCTGGTCCCAAAGCTCTTCGGACAATGTCGAATCTGCTACTTTCAGCGTCGAAGCTCCCCACTTCATTGCCTTTGGGATTAGCTTCAAGGTTCATCATCGTTTCCTTCTTCTACATATATGATAATCTAAACGAAACTCTCAAGCAAGAAAAACTTAATCATTCTCTTATCGGAGTGTGAAACAAGCGAGGATTAAATTTCTGACTGTATATAATTGAATGATGAATTAATGTGCAGAATGAGGCTCCCACAGGCGTGGCTTACACCTCGCAGAACCAGTCAGTGGCAGCATTTGTGGCAGCAGACAAAGTAGCATTTTACCATTGTGCATTTTACAGTACCCATAACACCCTCTTCGATTATAGGGGCAGGCATTATTATGATAACTGCTACATCCAAGGCTCAATCGACTTCATCTTTGGACGTGGTAAATCTATCTTCCACGTAAGTATTAGTACTCCAATTTATTATTATTATTTTTATTATTATTATTTTTTGGGGTTTTCATATTGTTAATTTCACAAGAGTAAATTAATATCAATGTATACAATTAATGCAGGCCTGTGAGATCTTTGTGATTGGAGACAAAAGGGTGTCAATTAAGGGGTCTGTGACAGCTCAAAATAGGGAGAGCGAGAAGGAGAACAGTGGGTTTGTGTTCAACAAGGGCAAGCTGTATGGTGTTGGGGACACTGTGTATCTTGGCAGGGCCAAGGGTGCCTTTTCCAGAGTAGTTTATGCACAGATGTACCTCTCCAAGACCGTCGTGCCTCAAGGCTGGACCAATTGGAGCTATTCTGGCGGCATAGAGTAAGAACCAACTAACATGTCCTTGTGTTTTTTTTAATACAAGCGATCGTTTAAACTATGAGGGGGAGGGAAGTTTCTTACACACACTAATAAAGTGTTATTGGAGTTCGAACTTGAGATCACTTACGTTTCTCAAACACACGCTAACATGTTGTTTTTTGTTTCCTTGTATTGGTTGTTATTATGCCAAAGTTTTGGTCGACTAACACAGAATGTTGTGGGATGATTATGAAAATGTACAGGAACTTATACCACGCGGAATATAAATGCAAAGGGCCGGGAGCCGAGGCTGGAGGGCGAGCTGAATGGGCCAAACAACTCACTGAAAAAGAAGCTGCCCCCTTCTTGTCTATCGACTTCATCAATGGCCAGGAATGGCTCCCAGTGTGGCTATGAATTAATTGATGTCTGTTTGTTCATGAACCTCGATCATTAGATCATTAGCCAGGAGTTTACGACATTGATCGAACATGCAATGCAAGAGGCTCATATATGTTTGATTAATCCCTATAATATCTTTCCATACAAATGTAAAACTCTGTATTATAATCAAAACTTACATTATTCAGATATATGGTTCTATCCAATCCACTATCCCATCAATTGCTAGCTACAATCTAATTCATGTTAATTCTTTCAAGCTTATTACTCAATTCAGATTCTAGCTTGTACTACAAGTAATGTCAGCAGTAGCTTGTTCCAACTTTGGGTGTTGGTTTTCTATTTGAGTGTTAATAATTATTTTTGTTCTTGCCTTCTTACGTTTAGTTATGGTAGTCGTTTAGGCCAAAGCTTGGGATCACAACATGCTTGCATGGAAGATGTAAATAAAAGCTAATGGTGACGCACGTTACAGCTCTTCATTTATTCTCTATAGTTTAAGGGCAATACATTTTCATGCACGATAGCATACAACACACGACTTTTGCATGCCAACTAGGGCTATAGCTGAATTTGGGATTTAAAATCCACCGCCAATTCCTCCACCACCACCAGCACCGCCGCCAGCTCCTCCTCCTACACCGCCGCCTTTGCCACCCCCAAAGCCTCCACCAGCACCACCACCTGCACCACCTCCGCCGCTAACTCCTCCTCCAACACCACCACCTTTCCCACCCCCAAAGCCTCCACCAGCACCTCCACCTGCACCACCACCACCACCAACACCACCTCCACCGCCTTTGCCACCTCCAAAGCCTCCTCCCGCACCGCCACCAGCACCACCGCCTGCTCCTCCACCAACACCAGCACCGCCGCCAGTTCCTCCTCCTACACCGCCGCCTTTGCCACCCCCAAAGCCTCCACCAGCACCACCACCTGCACCACCTCCGCCGCTAACTCCTCCTCCAACACCACCACCTTTCCCACCCCCAAAGCCTCCACCAGCACCTCCACCTGCACCACCACCACCACCAACACCACCTCCACCGCCTTTGCCACCTCCAAAGCCTCCTCCCGCACCGCCACCAGCACCACCGCCTGCTCCTCCACCAACACCACCTCCACTTCCACCACCAACTCCGCCTCCTACACCACCCCCGGATCCACCTCCTACACCGCCGCCTTTGCCACCACCAAAGCCCCCACCAGCACCACCTCCGGCACCACCCCCGGCACCACCTCCTACACCGCCACCTTTGCCACCTCCAATTCCACCTCCTACACCGCCGCCTTTGCCACCACCACCAACTCCACCTCCAGCACCTCCCCCAGCACCACCTCCTACACCGCCACCTTTGCCACCTCCAATTCCACCACCTGCACCGCCTCCGCCTCCTACACCCCCACCGAATTCCCCGCCAGCACCACCACCTAAACCGCCGTCAGTGAATGTTTCTTTCTCAAGTTTGCGACACTCAGCTATTGCTAGCACCACTACAAACATCACAGCAAACAACCCAACAAGCTTGGAAAACTTCCCCATCTTTCCCCAATAAAGTGTATATAGAATAGAGAAAGCGGGACTGGTAATTGTTTGGTTTGATTAACTTTGGTAATGGGCATCGACTATTTATAGTGTGCTATAGCAAGTATTGATACTGTAGAAGTAAAGGTCAGAAGATGTCAATACATAAATGCGTGCAGTTGAGACGCTTACGATTGTCGACTTTTTACGAAACCTGATTAATGAAATGGTGCGAAATTCAACCCTGTTTGACAAAGAATCATTAATTAGCCGGCGCAACCATAATCTTGTAGTCCCTGACACCGTCTCAGTGGTGTCCCAGCTGTGCCTGTGCTCAACCACTAAGCATAGGCGTACGAAATAGTCCAACTCTACTTATTAGTGTTTCGAGAATTATAATAAAATATGTTCGTATCCAAGAATTTGGAGTTATAACCCAAGTGATGAAGGTGAGTTGGAAAGTAGAGCCTTAGAATTAAACTCAAGAAAATATGAGCATCCACGTTCATATATATTTTACCATAACTGAATGAGGCTTAATTTTTAAGCCTCTTCTTAAAAACAAAATCAAAAAACAAAATTGCAAAAATGGGTGAACAAATTTGACGATCTTTCCTAGCAAAAGAACGTGATGATCTCAATATGTGTGTTAACTTTTAACATTATTATAAGTTGAGTTTGAGTGTGCTTCTCAAAGGGCTAAAAGCACTTTCTGATAATCAAAAGCGTTTCTGACTGTGTTTGGCAGAAAAATGTATAAATACTTATGGGTCATATAAGCGCTTATACGTGTTTTTTAGGAAGCACTTAAACTTGACTTCTAACCAAACAACTTATTTTGAATTCGGAGTAGCAAAACTCTTTAGAATTTTCTTTATCTTTCAAGGAGATAATATTACGAATACCTAAATATTTACCAATAGATAATTTATGCGGAATATTTAAAATACTAGCAATTCTATCCTTTTGACCAGACGTTTGATTGAACTAATCCGAAACAAGCCCTCAGTTGTACTATCACTAATTAATGCCTTAAAAGTAAGTCCATGTGATTTTGCTAGCACAAAGAAAGAAATCCACGTCATTAGTTCAATCAAATTAATTATATGGGCCACCGACAACAATTTTGTAAGGTACAAAATTTCATGAAAAGGTGAGATTTGGCACGTAAACATCATCTAAAGCATTGAAGGTAGTGATAATACAATTGAAGGCTTGTTTGGGATTGCTTCTTTAGGATTAAATACTTCTATTTATAAGCACTTCTAACAAAAGCGATTTTATTATAAATACATTGAAATTTTCATATATATGTATATAAGGTAAGTCCATGTGGTTTTGCTAGCACAAAGAAAGAAATCCATGTGATTAGTTCAATCAAATTAATTATATAGACCACCGACAACAATTTTGTAATGGTACTGAAATTAGGTTTCGAGCCTCTGTTCGGCTCATGTAATTTGTGTTTGGTTAGGCCTAGTAAGGGAGGATACTGAAATTAGGTTGTGAACTTCTTTAGGTTCAGCCAAAAAATTAAGAGCTATTCATTCACTCTTATCCGCCCATTAGTCTAACACACATTCCTTAAAAGCACAAAAGTAAAAATTTATGTACAATTGCCACATTGTAGTTTGAGTGTAAGGAAAAACAAGTCATTGCATGTAAGAAGTCAAGTATTTTCCGGATAAAGAAGTACAAAACTCACCTTGAAACAATCCTACCTTATTTCACCTATTCTCTTGTCCCGAAAAAGAGACGATGACGTTAATTAAACTTGAAGAATTAAGGTTAAAATGATGTGTTTGGAATAGTACATCGACCGTTAGCGAAAGCAACTGATAAAGCTTATTGGCTTATTGGCCCTCTTTCTCTCTTAGCTTGGTGAGCTTATTGGCTCCTCAACATAGCTTTGTTTGGGTAAGCTCTTGGCTCCCTTAGTTTGGGAGTTGGCTTGTTTACTCCCCATTTAGTTTGGGAGATTATTGGTTCACTCCCCGTCTAGTTTGGGAGTTCTTTTTGTTGACTCCACTTTGCCAGATTACATTGCATGTCTATTTATAGTTGAGTCTTGCCGCCATGCTATAGTCCCACCGACTTGTTCTCTTTTCTATAGCCACAAGTGGCTTCATCTCCCAATATTCTTTGCATATTTTTTTGTGAGTTGCCGACGTTTCATCATCTAGTTTGTAGGTTCTTGAGTTTTCTAGAATTGTGTAGTTACAACACAAATATGCATTACTTTTTCAACAAATTTAAATGAAATAAATCTTGATGATTCTGTTGCTGATTACATCGTTCATAATCATTGGAATAAAGCTGAGCTGATGCAAGTCTTATCACACACCCATTAATTCACCTCTTCAAGATACTGAGGATAGTTTTGTCAGGGTCCTTCCCCAAATGGCAGGTTCAGCTACAAATTTTTTTTACGACATCAATTTTTAAACACATTGAGCCTTCGTGTTACAAGGCACTTGAAGATATTCAGGCCATGTTATCCTCATACCGGCGTATAAATGTTAAGAATTCTAAAAAGAAAAGGAAGCATCATAGGGTAATGTATGGTTGGGAACTGGTAAAGGGGCAGGTGGTTTTCTCATTAGAGATAGTCCTGCACGCGTTTTGTTAGCAGCTGCGATTCCGATTGGTTATTGTTCTGTGCTACAAGCTGAGGCTCTAACTCTTCGCCATGCAGTTTATTGGGCTCGACAGTGTAAGTTCAGGAAGATATTTATTGAAGGCGATTCTCAAACTCTTATTCATATCCTTTGTAAAAGGAGTCAATGTCCATGAAATGTTGCTACAATCATTAAAGATATGCCGTTAATTGCTGAAGATTTTGAAGAAGAGATCTTATTTCGACATGTTTTCAGAGCTGCAGATGGATTTGCTAATATTGAGCAAACTAGGAGTATGTGGCTTTCTAGTTTTTGTTAGAATTTAGGCGGTGTGTGATGTTATTGGCCTCTTTCTTATTTTCCGGCTTATTGGCCTCCTCTCTCTTAGCTCACTTATACAAGGGGCAACACCTATTTATAGACATAGGCTGCCGCCATTGTCCAAGTCGGTGGACTTGGCTTTCTTCTCATAGCCACTAGTTTACAAAAATTTTATTACGACTTTTTTAGAATGCCTACAACAATTATGTCTTAAAATTTGACTTTGTCGAAGTTGGTGGATATTTCTTGAAGTTTCTATTTTTTTTTCTAGATTTTTCTAAATTCTTCAAGACAAGTGTATATTAAACTTAACATTTTTCCTACGACTTTGTACTTTGTCATATTAGCCGATACAATTGGTGCAAGGACTCCAAGGGGGTCTAAGTTGTACCTTTGCTTGTTCAAAAAAAAAAAAGGCCGTTAGCGAGTAGAAACAAAAATAAAATCGATTAATTCTCTCAGTTGACCATTGCCACCCTCGTGGGCCATGCCTAGGCTTTACCAATGACTTTGCACACAAGTTAGGGCTGAGCAGGCTATGATTATAGCCCAATTTAAAACGGACTGATTGGGCCTTCTCTCATTCTAGCCCAGTAGTGACGGGCTCCTCAATCAATTCTCAATTTCTAAGCGGGCACTCACCCACCACTTCAAGTCTCAACAAAATCTAGGGTTTTAGGAAATTCCTTCAGAGAAAAAAAAAAGAGGCTTCTAATTCTCTTTATTTCTCTGAATTGTGTGAGAATCAGAAAGAAAACGCAATCAAAATCGAAAGCAGAATCAGAGAAGAGAAAAAAATGGAGGGAGGTGGAGAAGGAGAGGTAGAGAGGGTGGAGGACTCGAAGGACTTGCAGCAGCAGAGCAAAGCCTTCGATAAGCTCACCGACCGCGTCGAAGATCGCCAGCTCGACTCTACCCGCGTCCAGGAGGCCATGGCTTCCATTGCTGCCTCCTCCGAAGCGGATTGGAATGCTATGCGATTGAGGTCACTGTTCTTTTTTTTTTTTTTTTTTCTTTCCAATTTAGGGTTAACTTAATTGAGTTTGAATTACATATGCGATTAAAGCACAATTTTTTTTTTCATGAAATTTGCATAAAGTTGTTAACTTTGATTTGGGGTTTTGGCAGAACTGAAATTGAGGTAGCAATAATTATATATTTGTATTATAATGTGTAGCAAATTGTATATTTTGATGCCAAACATAAGCATAAGATGAGCTTGTTTAAGACTTGGGCCTGCCCATATTTAAAGTTTTCAGCTTTCTAAAAGAGCTCCATGGCTCTCCATGCTTCATCACAATTTACAGGGAGAAGGAATTGGCTGCAGTGAAGATCAATGCAGCTGATGTTGACATAATTGCAAATGAACTGGAGTTGGACAAGAAGGTAGCTGAGAGGACCTTGCGGGAGCACAAAGGTGATGCCGTTGCTGCCATTCGACACTTGCTTCACTAGAATCATGCCCTTGACAAAATGAAGATGACAAGAACTTGGGTTTCATCTTATTTTCATTGTTCAATGTTAAATCAGATGTTCACATTGTTGTATTCTGATTTGTGATGAGGATAGATTATTAAGAAACGTGCAGGGTTGTGAGTGTTACATGTTTGGCTTGGATTGACCCAGATTTGTTTCAGCATTTCATGGTAGATTATACCAAATAGAAGTGGCCGTCCTAATTCCTAAGATAAGATTCCATGACAAGAGGAAAGTGTTCATTTTCCTGCCTGTCCATATTGTCTGTTACCAATATGCGGTTGGCCTAACACCATCTTTAAAGATATTATTTGTCTCCCAAAACCTTTCTGCTGCAGTGGATATTATCAACTTATATGCATGTTGGACAAATTAGGGAATTCCTCTTACGGCATGCGATGGCCATCCAATCCAGGTGCTTTTATAACAACCAGTGCATGTGATAAAATATCAGCAAAGCGTAAGCACACAACAAGCACTTGAATTTTCAGGCTTTATTGCCGCAGAATTGCCTATGAGGGATCAATAATAATAAGGGAGTTTCACTAAAACACCCAAAATGGAGGTTGAAATTATAAAAAAACCCAACACCCAAAACACTTTATAAACACACCCAAAACCCATCATTACACACACTCAAAACCCATTTATAAACACACCCAAAAGTTGACTTTGGGGTTGATTTTGGGTGTGTTTCTATGTTTAAATAGTGCTTGGGTTTTTTTATAAATACATGTCTAGGATTGGGTTTATTTATAAATTGCTATAATAATAAATGGGATTCATTATTATATCCAATATAATGGTCTAAATTATAAAAATACCTTATATGAAATGGACTTTAGAAAAACATCCAAAGTCCATTTACAATATAAGAAAGAGGCTTTTAACTTCTTATAAATTACGGGAGCTTCTACAATGAGGAGTTAAAGTGAAGAGGTTATTTGAGGAGACCGATCCGACCGTCAAAACATTTAAAATATTTAAGTCCCATGATTTCTTTACATTTGTTGATGGTGAGATTTGACCTCCTCAAATAACCTCCTCACTTTAAGCCCTCATTATAGCCTTTCCGATAAATTACAAAACTACCATCGATTTTCTTAAACAAGCCCAATTCCAAAATCTCATAAAAAAAACCTCAAAACACTCAATAGGGTATCAACGTAATTTAATAATCAAAATTAAATTCAATAAGACCAGCCGTCATTTTTTGAATTTATTTATAAAAATTAAATGATGTAGACTCTATTTATATCATTAGTGATAAAAATGGGTATGACTAAATATCTCTAATAAAAACCCAGTAAATTGCAATGATAAAGCAAAGAGATTGGTAACTCTCTATTTACTCAAATGAATATAGACTCCTTTGTCCCCTTTGTTTTTTTTTTTCTTTTGTTCTGTTTTGTTTTATGGTAATGCTTGGAATTTTCCAATATAGAATCACAAAATGGGCGGCACGTGGCGCCCTGTTGCATGACACATCTTACTTTGAAGCCCATAATTTTACTTTTGTAGGATGTCATGTCAGTTGAGTGAATAAACAACCATCATCACACAACCAAACCCATCACCATCTAAAATTAGGCAGCTCCCTCTCAGCTACTATCTATCTGCCTTTCAACTTTGTGGTTGCAAATACCACTTGCCATTTGTGGCCATCTCTGGCTAATTACCATTTTTCCAGCAACAAGTGAAAAAGCATCTATCTGAGAGTGCCTTGCTTCTTCATCCAACAATGTGGTAGATGAAGAAACCCAATGCTATGCCACACAAAGCTGAGCTACAATTCCTTTTGGGAGCTATCACCCGCGGCAGAACGTGCTGCTTGAAACTGAAGAGCATATTGTCTCTGCATGTCTCTAAGCCTTTCCAGCAGTTCTTGAAATGTTGGCCGAGAAGCTGCATCACTGGTTTTGATGAAGTTGAAATCAGCACATTAGCCGCCGTTTTGCCAAAGTTGATTCATAACAGTTAGAAGAAATAACAAAATAGAATATTCTTGAATTATAGACACCAGACACTACAGGATAATACAATTAAGCTTGACCTTCGGATGCCATCAATGTCCCTATCAAATATCCATACGACCCAACAAACGCACGCCGAACTACCTTTACCACAAAAATCAAACTACACATCTTTTGAAGACAATAAAATATTCCTAGGATAATATGATCCTTATCCATATGCAAATAATATGATCATATATAACATATATACACCTACTTGCAGTTGGCTACAGTCCACAATATAGTGATGGTTAATGCAAAAGCCCTATTGATTAGGCTAATTCTGGCTAGAAAGGCAAGTTGGTAAAACAAGTGCAGCAAATGATATGAAGATATGCTTCTCGCAGCATGTCAAAACAAAGAAAGTGAGGGTCATGTACTTCGCAACTATCATACGGACTATTTTGTAAGCATACTGACCAACTACTGAGATGATTATCACATGTGAACTGATCCCAGTTGAGGGGTAGCATTTCATATACTAAATTTAATCCTTGGATCTAAAATATGAAATCAACTAAGAAGCATGGAAAGAATTACTACCTCTGCCAGCAGCTCTCAATCATAGAAGCCCACTGAGGGTCCACATCTTTTGGGATCTCTAGCCTTTGGTTCATAAACCCTACAGCTCCAATCACCTGCAAGTTTCCTAAAAAAATTGTTGTTCATATGTGCACACAATATGTTCTGGCCCCTTTTGTTATTATTATCAAAAGAAATGGCATATTGAAGAGATACTACTAAGAATGCTTGGTTCATTTCTCGCCATTGAAAAATAAGGTTTGTGGGAGAACTGAGGATATTGAGTTTAATATTACATCTCTAAAAGAAGGTAATAAACAATTACAAAAGAAATTAATTTATGTAAGTTTACAGAAATGTTGTGATATCTTTCGTTCTTGAATAGTGTCTGGATATTTTATCAAAGAAAACAATACCTGCATTGAGTTTAGATTGTCCCAAGGGATCTTCTCAGTAACAAGCTCCCACAATATCACCCCATAGCTGTATATATCAGACCTATATACATCCAAAGTTCCAAACAGCACAAAGAGATATAAATTTAGTTATAGAAACCATAGAAGGAACCAAGACACTGTTAAGGTAAATATTCCAGATGAACAATTACGTACTTCTCATCTGAGGGTTCATTACGTAGAACTTCTGGTGCCATCCATTGAGGCTGCAAAAAAGAAAATTGCCACATGTAAGTGAGAATTTCAAAATTTTATGCAGGCTCATATATAGTGACATTAGACTGATTGGTTTAATATAATTAGTAAAGACGAGTTAAAATACCGTCCCCTTCCCAGTCTTGGTTGTGAGAAATGTATCATGCTTGAGACGCGAAAGACCAAAATCACCAACCTGTTCAGATAACATTAAATGGGTCATTGTTTAACTTGATAGAACTGCTGTGTAACCCAAAGAAGAAAAAACTTATGGACCACAAAACATCAAATAGAGGAAATTTAAGAAATAGAAACATGACCAGCAACAGACCTTGACAGTCCAGTTCCTATCAACTAGGAGATTTGAAGACTTTAGATCCCTATGAATGATAGGTGGATTGAAATGATGAAGATAATTCATGCCTCGTGCCTGTGGAAAATTCAGTATTTCTTGATGAGGTTACTCTAATATATATCGTTTTTGTGCTATTACTCAATAATACTCACTATATCTATTGCCATATGAACACGTCGTCTCCAGTCTAGTTTTGATGTGTTCCTCTGTAGTAAGCGAAACAAACTTCCACTGCATTAAGAGAATATTGATATGAGTGGCACCAGTGAACTCGCGAAGTACTTTAAAAAGGATATATGAACTTCCAGAAATGATAAACATAAATTCAGACACTAGTAAATATAGAGCTTCCAGAAAGGGAAGTTCAGAACCAACCGTGGGAGGAACTCTGTTACAATGCAGAGACGTTGAGGTGAAGTCACAGCTCCCATAAAAAGCAGAACGTTTGGATGTCGAAGCCTTTTCATAAGAGACACCTTGATAAACAATACCATATTGTAACATCAGCATTTAACAAAATCAATAACTACAAAATTAACCATAAAGACAAACGACAAAAGGAATGCCATAGAAATATTTTTTGCAGTCTGGCATTGGGTGGTCAAGATTGTCACACCCACAAGTCCCTTCTAATATGGAATGTACATTACATAATCCCATACTCATCAAGAGAAATCTCCAAAAGGTATATTCAAACATTCCAGTCAAACTCTCATCTGCTTCCTAAGTACATAAGCAAGTGCAAATCATATGCAGCTAGAAAGCACACCTCTTGTCTGAAGGAAAGTATCAAATCTTCTGCATATTCTTGCTTGGAGAATACCTTGACAGCAACATCCTGTAACAGCAAAGATATCAGTCAAACACACATGAACATTATATGCTCGCAATACTTCTAATGCTTCTTCACCTTCCATATTCTAAACAATTAAAACAGAATAAACATCCCACATGCATCATCATCATACCACACCTAGTTCGCATGAATAAGAAGAGTTGTTCACTGATACTGCAAACACCCATATTTATAGACTTTTTCTCGAACAAAACCATATTATATAGACTTTGATATGTTTGACATTTCATCCAATTTTATGCTTTAGGCATAACATGTAGGCATGGAACACTATGGTCATCAAGACAGTTAACGAGCTTTTTTTTCTTCTGGGCAAGTGGTGTTACTGCTTGCAATTTGAACTGCATTTTGTCTTCGTTAGGTAATTGGAATTCTTTTTATTTATTTATTTGTTTGAAGAGAAAGGTAATTGGAAATCATCACTTGAACATATCACTTCGGTTAAATCTGGAAAAAAAAATTTAGCATCCACTTCAATTTGTAGTTAACTAAAGAAAGAGTCAGAGAACATACCGATCCATACCACAGACCATGGTATACAGTTCCACATGAACCTGCAGAAAGAGGAAACGGTAAATAGATATCAAAATGAAAATAAACCAAGAATAAAGTCACAAGAGAAATTGTGTTGGCCCTTAGATGGACATTTTGGCAATCAAGCATGTCCCATAATCAGAGTCACCAATGATTCAATGCAGTAGATGATTCAGGAACGATGAAATACATAATGGACAACCCGCTTAATCACCTTTGGTCCTTTGGGTGATTACAGACATGTTTTACCAGCATCAATCAAACAGTTTCGAGAAACGAAGAATATTAATTCTTCAAAAGCATGCACTGGTCACTTGAAAGATGATTACCTTGCCCAACCTGTTCTCCGATTATCAAGTCTTCCCATAGGATTTCGTAATCCAGGCAGTCACTGTCCACATCCACCTTATTCACAGCACTACTGCTGGTACTTCCACAGCTGCTGGCACTGCTTGTGCTGTTTACATTAAATGAGGAGGTCCACGATCCAGAAGCCTCATTATTTGCAGTCCGATTATTTTCATTCACCTGACTCTCTGGTTTTGAATCAAAATAACTCTTCTGATGAACCAAATCATTTTCTTGCTCATTATGCAACCAAGGCCAAACAAAACGAGTAGTCTTAGCATCTGACCCTTCTCGCTCATTCCCTTTCCATGGCCATGATAATCCTTTCTTACCCATCCATGCTTCTGCTTTTGTTGATATTATCTTTTGGATTGAAGGTTTTCCTTCACTCTCATCGCCAGAATCTCTGGAGGGTTTTCCTGGAGACTTCTCATCAATCTGGGAGAACACACCAAAAGGAGATGGGGGCATATCTCCTCTAGGTGTGCTAGCCCCACTTGAATTTGCATCCTCCCTCTGGTCAGAGAAAAGAGAATCTGAACCATGATCCGAATAATGACTATCTCCACTCCCACCTTCGCGATCCATGTTGTTTTCTCCTGCCCGAATTCTTGACTTCACTTTGTTGCTCACTTTGGATGCCTGTTTCATGACTCTAACAATCAGCATGCGCCATTCAAAACTAAATCAAAGGAAAAGGGGAACTATAAGACTAACCAAATTTGTTAATTTTGATGCAATTGCATTTTGTAGAGGCTGCTGAGGATCAAGGCCAAGTTTAGCTGTAACACTAGCTCTAGAACGGCTGTAGCTTGAATCTGATTCTGGGTGCTTCGCACCTGACAATGGAATCCTCGTTTCTTGAAAGGGCCGTATATCACTTGACACACTAATAATCCCAATAAAAGTGCCATCATCATCATAGAATGGAGTATTCGTTACAATGGCAGTAAACCTCTCCCCAAACTTGTTCTTGACAGGGAACTGCCCAGTCCAGCTCTCCCCCTTGGTGACACGGTGGATAATATTATTTGCTACAGCAACGTCCTGGGGTTCTACTAATAGCTCAATGGGACTCTTCCCAAGGGCCTCTGCCGCAGAAAAACCATATAGGTTTTCAGCACTTTTGTTCCTGCAAAATTAAATTTTCCCAAATGCACCAAACTGAAACTTTCTAACACAGAAACCAAACTTCAAAGCATAAATACTCAATCTCATTTTAACACCACAAATTAACAGTTGCAACGAGAAATCAAATGACCCCCCAATAATATAACAAATAATGAAAACAAAAAGAAAAATACAACCAATCCCAAAAAACAAATTTCTCCAAAACAAATTACACCAAACATAACAAAAAACCAAAAAAAAAAAAAAAAAAAAAAAAAAAAAAATCAAAAAAACAAGACCAAGACTTTAATTGAGCTACTCACCAGTAAATTATATGGCCATTAAGATCAAATATATGCACAGACTGCCCAATTGACTGCAATATGTTCAGATACTGCCTATCAGTAAAGTTCACAGCTGACGGCCCGCTGCCACTTCCACCGCCGCCGCTGCTAGCGCTGCCACCGACGCCACGGAAGGTGCCTCCAGTCGGAGGATCATGGCTGCGGCTCTCCCTCTGAAGCGGCGACGAATGCCGAAACGAAGTAGACCCTTTCTTCCAAGCCGCCGCATCGAAACCTCCACTACCACCACCACCGCCGCCAGCGCCGGCACCGACTCTCCTTTTAGGCACAGACGACAACCTTGAGCGCTGTGGCGAAACGGAGTGAGCCCTTTGGTGCTCTGATTTGACATCTTCAGAGTGCCTGAGCTTGGACATCTCTTGCTTGAGGTGGGCGTGACCTGCTTCAAGTACTTGGATCTTCTTGAGAAGCTCCTCTGGAGGTGGACTGTCCATTGAAAGAAGCTCCAAGTTTGAAGCAATACACAACCCAATTGAGAGTCTTCAATGAAATGAACAAGCTTGGCTTGAAAATGGTATTATACCAAGCTCGAGAAGAAGAAGATTCATGGGTCTGTCTCTCTCTCTCTTTGCTTCTCCAATAACCCGAAATGAGAAAATAATGGAGACCCAGTTGATGATCTTGAAAGCTACCTATAAGCAACTACTAAGCATGGGTTGAAATTGATAAGACAGAGTCAGAGAGATTGATGAATCTCTGTCCCTCTTTTCTCAAAATAACTGCATTCTTTCCTTTGCTTGCTTCCTATAATAAGTGCAGTCAAATTACTTGCTGATTTGAGAGGTCAATAGCATACTAAACATCTCTGTTTACTTTTTTGTTTTCTGCTTTTGATCTTCTTCACCTTCTTCTTCTTCTTCTCTCTCTTACTCTCTCTCTCTCTCTCTTTTAGGTTTTAGCGTATTATTTCTGCTGTCACCTCTCTCTCTCAGACTCTCTTGTTTTGGGCGGTTTTGCTGTTTTCTCTAATTTTTTATCCCATCATCATCATCATCTGAATCTTACTATTTAGACCATAAGTTATGTACATGCTTAATCTCTGCAAATGCTTTATCCACGCGCGGAATAAGCGAGTACATAGACTAACCAATCATTCTTCCTGATTTTCACCTTTTAACTCCAATCAGCAATGGGCGTCTTCACCGCCCGAGCAGCAGCGTTTATCTTCTGCAAGTAAGGCTTTTCCTTTTCCGCCAAAAGGCCCTCTTAGTTAGTCTATTTCCACTCCTCTTTTTGATCCTACCACTCCCATCTTTTCTTACTTTGCTTCTTTTTTTAGAGGCCATGCAAAATAATAATATTGTACGTCATAAATTCCAAGTGGGCAAGGCAATGTCCATTTTTGTCCATAAATTTCTTCTTCTTTTTTTTTGGAATTTAATTGGTCTATTATCAAAGTCATGTTTAAAATATGGGATTGGGTTAGCTTGAGGCTTTAGATTACTTAATTTGCAGTTGCACATAATATACATTGGACTGACTTGTAGTTCACCTATAATGAGTTTACAATTTTGCCCTCAGCTCTCTTATGGTATGAAAATTGTGTTCTATGAGAAACTATTTTATAAAGGGAGGGATAAGGTTAGGTTAACGAGCTCATGAGGTTCGTTCATACATATCATGAGAAAAGGGCAATTCTGTGCTCTAAAAGCTGTCTAATCAAAATGTTTTTGGACTTATTAGGAACCTGATTTACCAATGGTAGCATACCATAAATGGAGAAGAATTTGTGTTGGTTGGCTTCCTTTAAGGCCATGATATAGGTGGTTGAAAAGGGTCTTGACTCGCAGACTAGATATCTTGAATTTGAATTTTCACCTTATTATAGTTGTATGTGAGGAATTTCCCTTCCCGTTAATTTAAACTATCGCTTATATTATAAATAAATAAAAAAGATATTTAGTCAAATATCCATTCTTAGCACTAAAACTATAAATAAACCCTACACTATTTAATTTCTATAAACATACCCGAAAAAAACTCAAAAAATGACAGCTGGCCCTATTGAATTTAATTTTAATTATTAAATTACTTTGATGCCCCATTGAGTGTTTTGGGCTTTTTTATGAGGTTTTTGGGTTGAATTTGTTTTAAGAAATCAATGGCAGTTTTGTAATTTAAAAGAAGTTAAAAGCCTTTTTGCTATGTTGTAAATAGACTTTGGGTGTGTTTCTAAAGTCTATTTCATATAAAAAAATTTTATAATTTGGGCTCCTATATTGGGTATTATAGTAAATCTCCCATAAAAAAAATACCTTAATATGGGCCGGCTTAATTGAAGGAGAGGAGAAAGAGAAATTAAACTATATCACGTCATTATGTGATACTTCCACTCAAACATTGCCACTTGTCCAATTTAAAAAAGAAATGATTTGCTTTTTCACAACTGGACTTTTACTTAATTTGCATATTTTGAAATAGGATTAGAAAAAAAAACAAAAACAAATTAAAAAGTACCATAGCCGCCACCCCTCTCTCTTTCTCTTCCTCCCCTTCTCTCTTCCTTGTTCAAACAATGTAGTTATCTTCCATAATGCCCCTACACCTTTCTCTGATTTCTCTCTGACCTCGACCTTCCCCTTATTTTTATAAGGTTTTTTAGGTTTTAGATATAAAAAAAATTTCACTTTTAGAAAAAGCCAAAGTTTTTTCAAAAAAGACAAAAAAACCGCTCAACTTTCAAATCAAAGACATGCAAATGTATTGGATTCCTTAAAAAATCTAAAAATAAATAAGGGCATTTTTGTCCATTTTTGCTTCTTTTAAAATTTTTCTCTCTCCTTTTGCTTTTCCAAAATGTCCCTTTCTTATGAACCCATTTTTAATTATCAAGACTACTTCCCAACTATTAGCATCAATACCAGTTTAATCATCCTCCCTCTAAACCCAATCCCACTGCGTAAAATTAGCATAAGGGGCACAGAGAAAGAGGAAGGGAGAGGGGTTGGGTTGGGGTGCTGCTGCTGTTGGGGCAATGCTCCTTTTTTTAATATAAATTTATTATCAAGTCTTTTATTTTTCTAATTCTATTTCAAAATATAAAAATTGAAAAGTCCAGCTGTAAAAAAGTAAATTATTTAATTTAAAAAATAAACACATGATAATATTTGAATGGGAGTATTATAAGTTGAGTGATATATTTGTATTATTTTATAATTTTTCGAAAAGAAGACACATAACATAGGCACCAATTGGGGTTTGACTCGGTTATCCTCTTTGAGTTTTGCATTATTGGGTGGCTTTTTTTTGTTTACTCTTTCTCCTTCCTACCCTTTTCTGTCTTTTTGTATTTAGAGCTTTGCTTTCAACATTTGTATAGAGGAATGTCAGTTGGTAATATGTGTGTTGACAACTTGACAATCCTTTATAAGCACTAATAACGTTTAATATTTGTCTTATATTTATTCATTATTTATTTGCACATATACGGCTTATGTCAGCTTGTTAGGTCAATGCATCGGTCTTATTGTCCTCAAGTTCGAATCTTTCTATCTAGATTATAGTACTTAAAAAAATATTCCCCGGTAAAAAAAAAATTCATTATTTATGTGCATAAATAACGTTAACATTCGTCTCATATTTATTTTACACTTGTTTTTATCGTTCATGCATGTGAGAGATGGTTAACATTTTTCTTGTATTATTCAATCCTCTCTCTTTTCTGTATTTAAAGCTTTGCTTTCAACGTTGGTGTCTCATAATCGCTAGTATGCGCGAGAATCATGAATAATATTTGACATTTGTCTTATATTTATTTTGCGTGTGTCTCGTATTCGCTGGAATGCGCGAGAGTCGGTGAACATTTGCCTTCTATTTTTCACTCAAAACGTTTTCTTCCTTGTAATGGGATACTTTCAACTTTGGAAGCAAGCGGCAAGTTGCCCTGTCTCTCTGCCTCCAGAACAAAAGTGTTTACACTAAAACTAGAACTCAGTTTGCGTGCACAGCATTACAATGGGCGTGCAAGCACACAACTTTTGGAGTGAAAGAGACAAAGAGCAGCAGCCACTAAGCTTCTTGTTCTCTCTCCAAATATTATGGGATAATATTATCATTAACAAACGAAGCAAGTGACACTTCCATTATTACCATTTAAGTGCTAAACTTTACCATAAAATATCCTTATCTCATACCAAACCCAAGCATCTTGCAAGCTCATAGTGACCTATCAAGTTGACTTAGGCGCATTACATCCAATTCTACAAATTACATCCAATTCTACAATAAACTAAGTATGGGGACGATTTTGACAGATGAGAGACAAGACAACAAGCAAGTTCTAAAATCCATCCAGCTCTAAGAAAAATGGGCAATTGTAATGTATAATATTACTCTTGTAAACACCCACCTGCCCAAAGAAGTTACAATTCACAGCAAAAATGGGATTTTTTTTATTTAAATAATAATAAAAAACTAATATAATCAATGAGGCTGGTAAGGCACTCTGCTATACCAGAAAATTTTAGTTGCACTGACAATCCGCGTCTAATAATACTATGCTACATGGAAATGTTATCACGGGTGTCATAGCATCATTAGCTGAAATAGCAAAATAGTGCTATCTCTGTTTTATGGAAGTCTATCTTCGATGTTGACAGACAGAGGTGATCCAAAGTATATCTTCGCCAAGAAAAAAAACATATATTACTCAGACAAGTCATCCATGTTTCATCAAATCCAGCAACTAGAAGATGACTCAGTATCAGCTTTATTACACGGAAGAAGTATTATACATTATAAGGGAAAAGGCCAAAAAGCTTTCGCTGTGGGCACTTTGAGAACATGCAGCGGAAACGACTTAGTACAAGCAATCAAGTAGAAACATGCGAAAGAAAGATGTGAGTCAATCTAACAAGTCTCCTACAGGAAGAGCTTTTGATCGTGGAAGCCTCTCTACAATTACCTCAAATGGACCCACTTGGTCCTTTTCAATGAATAACACAGGGCAGCACACTAATGCATTAAGATTTGGCTTAACTGCACTAGAGAAATCTTAAGACTGCACGTAGACTATCGGCTACCTTACTCAAGCATGTTTGTCATTTGAACTTGTGTAGTCGAACAGCAATCTTGGATAACGCAAACATGTTTTGAGTTTTGTCAAGTACCCTTGAAACGAATCTGGTAGCTTTGGTGCCCGGTGCAGTTTGTTCTGGGAGAAGGAGCATCTCCTGCTGAGACTATAAAGTCCTGGATATCCAATGACCTAGTCCATACTCTTTGTACTCCGAGGCATAGGAAACTCAAGAATAATTAAGAAATAACATCTTTCTGACTCTCTGATATATTGGACTTCTCCATTCATAAGCTTTAAAATCTTCCTGCACATGCTCAGTCCTAGGCCCTCCTGAGTCATCCATTGACTGCTATGGAACATATCTTGAACTAATTGAGGAGGAAGACCGTCACCAGGACATACCAACCTTCACCATAAACACTGTATTAGTCATTTACATATAAAAACAATATCCATGCCAATAGGCAATAACAATATAAGAAGAAAAGCGCTGCTTTTGTGCATTGCAATTTGCAAGTGATGCCCAACAAGACTAGCCAAGGGATGTTTGAATGGACTATGAAAAAAGTTGGCAGACAGAGATTTTACAATTGTATGCCATTAAGCACATAATCATTCTGGTCAGACTATGCCAAGAGAACGCAAGAGTACAAAACAGATCTTTGCATTACTGACGCATAATCACCCAACCAAATTATTCAACAGACGTCGAGGCTCAGAGACCATGATTGCAATTTTGCTCCTACAAAACATAGCAGATAGTTTTCAAACCTATGGGTTCAACAAGACAGCCACAGTCCAACCCAACAACACCTCCTGGTTGGTTGAGGTTCTTAATTTGAGCCCACGGGACATCAGGTAAAGTCAGGTTGCAAGGACAACTTGCGTACATAATTATCTCGTCACCATCAACATCCAACTAATAATATATAAATACTGAGAAGCCAAAGTACCTGAATTCAGTATGAAGCAGAGTGACTCCATCAGGTACTTTCTTCAAGCTTGGAAGAACATGAATCTCCACCCAACCTTCTGGAGATGGTGCATAACGTACCATATTCAATAAGAAATCAGCTAAGACCTGCTGAATTCTCACTTGATCACCACAAACAGCCAATGTTTTGATTTCTTCAGGAATATCCCGAATCAATTGTAGATCCCTTTCCCTCAGCAATAACATTACTTGGCTAACAACAGCGTTTATGACACTCCCAAGAAAGAATTCTGACTTCTCAAGCTCCAGTGATCTAATTCACCAACCAAAAAAAAACTTAATTGTGTTTTTCCTATTTTCAATTATGAAGAAATTTGGATACAGGTATTAATAATGCAGTCCTAGCTGAAGATATTAAACTGGAGCATGTGAGAAGAATTTTGTTAAAAGCTACTTACCCATCTTCAATGCTATCCAGATCAACATCTTTTATAATCTTCAAAATTTGCTTCTCACAAGCAGCACTAGTCTCCAAAAACTGCTTTTGATCCTCAGTTAAATCTGTAGCCTCCAAAAGTGAGTTGGTAAAGCGTATACCACTTAAAGGATTTTTTATTTCCTGGCAAATGTAAGCCAATTCTTTCATCCTAGAAAAACATTCATTTTCCTGTTGCCTCTGAACTTTAAGAGCTTGCTGCAGTTCTGAACTTGCAATCTGCAAAAAGCAGAAAGCTCCAATAACCTGACCTTCTGCGTTCACCCTCTTATTGGCTGTCAAGAGAGCTTGTACATATTTCCCATTTCGGTCAAAGAATGAAAAGGGAAATTTGTCTGTGTCTAGCCCTCCAATGGCATTGTGTAGGACAATCATGAATTTTGTCATAGCATCCGGACCCTTGAGTCGACAGCAACTGCCAAAGACCTCTCCAACTAACATTTTTCCAAGGATTTCTCCATGGCTCCACCCAGTGAGCTTTGCCATGGCAGTGTTCCATTCCGAGCAACATGTGTTATCATCTGAAGCAAATATAGGAGGGATCAAAGGGTTTGGACTATGAACGATGGCCTTGTAATCACCTTGTATTTTTATGAACTTGTCCATTACTACTTTTTGACCAGTTACGTCCTGACCAACGAAGCAAACTCCAACTATATTACTGGCGTAATCCTTGCTACAGCAAGCATTAACCACCACAAAAACAGGCTTGTTGTCGTGCTCTGGGCCAAATGTCCTCATTTTTATTTCTACATTCTTATCTTCTTCTCCTGCATTGAAAATACTAATATAGTAAAATATTCAATTTTTACCAAAACAGACTTGCTTTCAAAATAAACATTAAACATGTGATCCAAATCATCAAAAATGAAACAAAAATGTATAAAAAATAAAAACTGTTTAGTCCCCTCTCTTGGGCATAATAAGCCAAACTGGCATCAATGTCATCTTCATTTTTTCTTTTTAAGGTAGCATTCAGAAACTTAAACCTACATGGTACATCAACACTCATGTTCTGTCCATGTTCCATTGCTACTAAGCAATCATCTAATTGATCATTTAATAGTCACACGAGAGAATAAGAAATGCATATATTAATACAACACAATACGAGCAATAACTACAATATGAGAATTGCATTGCTAATTCAAGAAAGGATAACATATGTAGATATTTACGGTAAAATTTAATCAAATAGAAGGTACCTAGGCATCACAATGAAACCGTCTCAGTGAACTTCACAACTTGAAGTAAGTCAACTATCAATAAGACAAATAAAGCGAATTTATTTATTTATTTTGGTTTGAAATGATTATATGGCCAAGGTTAGCTTGCGGTTTTACTTGAAATTGAGAATGAGCTGGAAACAATGTCAATAAGACCCCATTAATAAACTTCTCGAATTAAGTATAAATAAAGACATCAGGTCTAGAAAGACTACCTCTTAAAGCGCGGAAAAGAAGTCTGTCAACAATTTCTTCAGATTCTTTGTAAACAAGATCATGAACCAAGGACTTTCCGGTTGCTTCCTCGACTGAGAGACCTGTCAACTCTGCAACCTTTGCATTCCACCCATTTATACATCCATCAACATCTACAGCAAATATGGGAGCAGTTGCTGTCTCTATCAATCTAACCATTTCTCTTGCTACCGAGCTGAGCTCATTGATCCCTTGAAACTCCAGATCACCAAGCTGGGCCTGCGTAACAGCTTTTGAATTGTTTGTCTCTGCATCCTTAAATGAGTCTCTCAAAATAATCTGCAAGGAGTGTATTGCATCCATTTCTGCGTTCTCCCACGGCAAACTACGGCTTTTAACCACTTCCAAAAATGCCTTGAATGAAGAGCGTGGATGCATCCTCTGTCCATCATCCTTGTCCTCTGGATGATGCTTTGCTCCACCCCATTTGATCTCTTTTTCAGTGTGGGATCGGAACCAGAACAGAAAATCCCTCTTAGTGATATAAGCAGCAGCCATCCCACAAACAGCATCGCCCAGAGAGGCAGCTCCAGGGTACCCAGCATCACCCAAACTATCTGTGCTTAAACCTGTTGAACTTCCATGGAAAGCCAACAGCCACTCCACAATGTCCTTTATCTGCGCTTCAGTCGGGGTCACACCTATTGGGTAGTACTTCCCTTGGTAGTATAGTGCAGCCCCGTCACACTTCACAAGGTCCATAATACTAGGACTTTGAGTAACAATGCCAGCTGGGGTGTCACGAAGAAGCATATCACACAAGAGAGTCTGGGTCCTCAAAACATGTTTCTCAGACAATTGTGAAGCCAATTGCAATTCCATATTCAACTGAAGCCCAAAGGCCTGCATTAGGAACTCACAAGCATACCGAAGGGGAAACGGAATGCACCGAACAGAGGTATGGTGGCAAACAACCAGGCCCCATAGTCTCATTGAGTTCCTCCCGCCAATAGCTTCCTCATCATTTCCATTGATGATGACTGCCAAAGCTAGCGAGGCAATGGAGCCCATATTAGCCATATACTGGGAGTGACAACCATGGGGGGCACGAAGTGTGGATCCAACCAAGCACAGAGGCTGCATCAGCCCTTCATCCTGAATTACATGGACCGGCGTGGCATGACAGTCTACTATCATTCTGACCCGGTTCTGCTTGAACAAAAACCTCGACGCCTGAGGTATATCCGTGGCAGGATAGTGCAGCCCAAGATATGGCTCTAAGTCAGGCCTCTTGCTCTCAGCCACAACCTCACCATGCTCATCCTCGTGAAACTTATACACCATAACTCTATCATAACCAGTAAGCTCCCTTACACTCTCAACCGCAGTATCACACAAAATCTTAATGTCCCCACCAGGCAGTGACTGCAGCTGTGAAATTGCCCTCACTGCCAATTTCTGAGACTGAACCGCGCCGGCTATAGACAGCGCAGGGTCCTCTGTTCTAGCAGGCTCCAAATCAATCACAACCCCAACATCAATCCGATGCAGAATTGCGTAAAAGGGCTTTCCAGAAATCTTGGAGTGGATCCAAATTGGGTTCAAAAGTGTAATCTCCCGAGCTCCAAATGCTTTCTCGAGCAAAACTGCGCTGGAGGGCGTCAAGAGTGTACGGACATCAGTCCCAATTGTGAGGATCTCAGGTTTTTCGAGGTTCGGAACTGACTGCGGCGTTAGGTCGAGCAGGTCTCGGGCGTTTTCGCTGTACGCAATGACCCCAAAGGTGGCTTCGTCCACAGCCATCATGCACCCAAAGGGTTGAATATGGCCACCCCTTTGAATTTTGGACAGGTAAGCTGTAATCTGCTGCTCCGGGACTGAGTCTTTGGTGGTCCTCATGCTCTGTGAGTAGTCGAAGGACTTACCAGACTCGCCTGACTGCTCAAACACCGCGTGCAGCCGAGCATCGACGGTGTACTGAGCAATGGCTTTGCTTACAGACTCTGTATTGTTGTGAGCTTTGGCATGGCCTGTGCCCGACGACTGAAGCCACCTGAAGCCATTTGCTGACTTGTTTGTTTTCTTCCTCTGTCTTCACTCACATTTTTTTTTTTTTTTTTTTTTTTTTTTTTTTTGTTTGGTGTGTAAATTTGCAGCGAGTGAGGAAAAGAGGCTAATAAAAGCCGAGAACCCATCTGGCCATAAAAATTTGAGGTCGATCAGAAAATGGGTTGCTGTGAAGCTTGTGACTTGTTGGAGGTGGAGGCTGGTTTTTAGTTGTTTATGTGGTTTAATTGTGAGATGGGTAGAGAGCGAGAGAGGGAGGGGGGGGGGCCTATGAAGCAACGCTCTTTTGGTTTGGTCTTCTTTTTTGTTTTTGCTGTGCTCTGAGAGAACTGAGAAATGAGAATGACACTTCTCTCTCTCTCTCTTTTTCTCATTTGTTTTTTCGTTTGTCTGATTTATCCCTTTTTTTCTGGCCGTTTCTTGGATTTTCATTTTCATTTTCTTTCGGGGGTTATACTTGTGGGCATGGACAGAGCTACGGTGGTGGCGAGAATATAATGGAGGCCATCCGATTGGTGGTCGTGTCCGTTTGGGGAATTGGGCCAATGACAATAATTCTGATGCTGCAGATTTTGTTTTCCTCTTTATAATATTTCTGTCATCCAAGTCGACGTATTTAAATATTCTTGCAACTGACCGTCAAGTCAATTTCCTTCTTCACAAATATAATATAATAAGAAATCAGAAAGGAAGAAACCATTGTCCTTTCTAATTTCAGCGTAAGAAAGTCGTTTCTTTTTCTTCCTATTGCTTGTATTGATATTCCCGAAGTGGATAAGTTCACACCTGCTGCAACATTTATTATAGATTGTGTTACAAATGCTATAATTGACTTGGTTTGAGGTGTAAAAAAGAGATACAAGTATGTCTACTATTTTTGCCCATGGGCAATCCTTGGTTTTGGTTAGCTCAAGTTACTCATTGATATGGCAAGATTGGCTATGCACTAGTTTCAAAACCCCAATTAGTGCTTAAATCTCCCAAGTTATAGTTCATTATTGCCCAGTAGAAGTTAATCAAAACATTAGCCTCTGTTAAAATACAGACCGGCACACAAAATATGGACCAAAGAAACCGAATAAAAAGAAAACGGTATGTGAGGGACAAATTTCTATTTATTCATTGACCTTTCTTTTTTTGTTTTTGTTTTTTTTGGGAGAGGACAAAACATGCCCAAGAGAATATCCACTCTACTCTATTCTCTCCTAAAACCCCAGAAAGTGAAACCAAGAAATTTTATAGGAAAACATAACTTTGTTTAGTAAACTGATCGAGGGTTGTCCCTTTATGAACTTTGGATACAACTTACAAATGAAGATACTCAACTCCAGCATTTGCAATACAAACACTATTCTAACAACTGAACAACTCAAGGACCTTGAAGACAACAATGCTCGTCGAAAGCAGGTAAGTCGGCTTTGCACCTGCTATCTGAGAGCCTTTCACTTGGTGTAAAGAACATCCTCCCATGGGTGGCGGTATAGGGGCTGCTTCAATCTCTTCTGGTCAAAAGTGTGCCTGAGATGAAGGGCAGGGAGTAATCAGTCAGGTAAAAGGATATTTTACAGAAATTCTAAGGACTACATCATATATAAAGCAGAAAATGATGTCCTCTCTCCTATGTTTATCTGACCCACCACGGAACCTCATTGTCATCAAGGACAATCGTTTGTTTCGTATTACTCTCAATGACAAAGCTAGGGTATCTAAACCTATATATAAACCCAACAAATAAGAATTGACTACTTGAGTTATTAATAAGTCCTATCTGCATCAGCCACAACAGGACCGTAGGACCACCTAATCTGTTTAGCGACCTTTCAAGTCCAAATGCATTTTCCTTTGGTGTAAAGAAGCTATGTGCCTATGTAGAATCAATTCTTCAAGTGTCTATATCCAGAATTTGAGTCTACCTAGCCAATGAAATTTTTTTAATACTCACCCAATCAAACCGATGGAACGTGCCAGCACAAAAAGCCCATTCAGATAGCCAATATCAACAATCTCATCAATCTCTTGCTTGCTGAACATTCCACTGCCTGCAAGAAGATCCAAGAACAGGGTTCCAATAGCACCATCGACATTAAGGACCAGGTTGTTTGCCTTTGAGAGTGTGTAGGTTTCAACTTGTACTGCATATTCCATGTACTTGACAGAAGGGAAATGTGTGCGTGCGAACGCTTGTAGCAGCTCTACTCTCTTATCTCTGTTGTCCCCTCTCTTGATCCTTTTCCACAGCAAAGAAACAAGAACTTCCAACAATAAGATTTCTTATGCAACTACTAAATGCATTAAAGATTGAAACCCCAAGTTTATACTATTGCATAATATTGAAAACTCTCAATACCTGTGCCCAATCCCTGGCACACGAATGCCTTTCTTTTTCATACTCTCGACAAATTCATAAGGTGTAAGATTCTGATGAAACACAGCAGAGGGATAGCTTGTTAGAGTTAAAACATTATTTTAACATTTAAGCGTTGAGTTATTACACACAAAATGTCCAATAAAGCTCACCCTGTCATATGCATCCTTGAAGTATCGAGCAGCATCATCAACGGCACCACCAAATCGGGGACCAATTGTGAGCAAACCTGTTTCAAAGGCTCATATATAATTATTCCATAACCAAATCATCTCTGAGAAGCCCAGTCCTTAAAGTAGAAAATTTTATAACAAAGTATAGAACATTCAGTGGTAAAATATCTACCTGAGACAAGGCTGGAAACAAGGTCCTTGCCGGCCCTAGCAGTTACTATTGTGTTGTGAGCTCCAGAGACGCAAGGACCATGGTCAGCACATAACATGATGCATATCTGAAATGAATGTCATATGTATTAGTGAAAGAGGCTAGAATACACAATTTTGATCCTAGAGCAATCACAGCTAGATTTTTAGTAAACAAAAGTTAAACAGAAGGGTGAAGAAGTATGAATAAGAAGCTCCATAGTAATCAGGAATCTACCTCAATAAACTGAGTACAATAACGGGGAAGGCTGCGCTTGAACCACAAAAGAGAGATAACATCACCCACACCGTAACCCTGCTCAACAATGGAGGACATAGGTACACCAGCATAGCATGGTTCCTCACCTGCAAAGTGGATTAAAAGAAGTCAATGAAACTGATGTCTAAATATCAAACATGTGAGTAATATATAGGAATGTCGTTGGATTTAATACATACCTCTATCATCAGAGATTGTGGATATAATGTGAGTTGGAGCCCGAACTTTTCCACTCTTAATTGCAGAGTTAAGATCTTCAGGTATTTGTGGAGGCTTAAATTCCTTCACTGGTGTAATCTTCCCTTGTTCAACCTGTGGAAATCAACCAAATATGTAAGCTTAGACAGCCACGGACACTAATGGAATTAGAGAACTTTTCAAGCAATCTTTGTGGTGGTTATCCTCAAGGTATGCTGTAAATTACCAGTTTTTCAAAGGTTTCCTTGATAGCAGTTTCTAAAGCTTCATATGAAGTGGGAACAACAGCTCCAGCATCCCTCAAGGCTTGATTCTTTGCTTGTGCAGACTCCAACTCACCACCACTTTTTGCGCCCTGATTTAAACATTGTGAAGGACGATTTAGAATTTTTAACCCTTTTACTTTCTTGGGAAGAGATTAGTCAAGAGCAACTGAGATGACAACTTACAGCATGACCAAATTGTACTTCGGATTTGAAAAGCCTTGCGCAAGTTCCACTAACCCATGCAACGACTGGTTTGGAAACTTTCCCCTGTTTCAAAGCTTCAACTAGAGAATACTCATCGCTCCCACCAAGTTCCCCAAGTACAACAATAAGTTTAACCTGCATTAGATCAAGAAATCAGATTGCAAATTTCAGGATGCTGATGCCCCCAAACAAAATGCAAAAATGGACAGGCCCTGAAGAGAAGTAAATGAAAGCCAAATTTACCTGGGGGATATTGTTAAACCGCAGAACATGGTCAGAAAGAGTAGAACCTGGGAACACATCTCCTCCAATAGCAATACCTAAAGAGTTTCAAGAACATACCCAAATTTTACAACCTTGCTTAAATATTAAATCAGTTATGAAGACTAAATTAAGCAGACCAAACGTAGATACCTTCAAAAAGCCCATCTGTTACACGAGCCACAGTATTGTATAATTCATTAGACATCCCACCCTGCAATTGCAACATATTTTATTATTTTAAGAATTCTAAACAAAAATATGAGTTTCTTGACAATGCACACCGCAACGCAGTTTGAATAAATATGTGGAAACTCATGGCACATTGCAGAACTAGAACTATTCTCAGTAGTTTCTAAAACTAAGGGCATAGGACTTAAATGAATAAACTTGATCAGACATTAAATACAAAAGTATAATGTAATTTGCTAGATGTTTAATGTATATACATTTTGACATATACATTTACCAAAATTATACGAAAGTTTATGATATTGACTTCTGCGTGGGCATAAAGAATGCTCAACAATGGAACAAAACAGAATGCAAGAAAGAAAATGAAAAAAAAAAAGCACTGGAATAGCTACATACAGATTTGGAGACAAAACCAACAGATCCAGGCCTGTACAGCTTGCAGTGAATTATGTTATCAATTGTTCCAGCAGTGTCACCAATCTTAAAAGCACCAGCTTGAATTCCTCCAACAGTAGCTGGGCCAATAACAACCTGAAAATTATATGATCATTCGAGTGAGTACTGCCTGTTCATTTTCATAGTTAGTGCAATTCAGAAGACGTTGTATCTATTGTCTAACCTTGTTGTTTGCTCGTGCATACGCGATCAATTGCTTAGCGTCTGACTCAGGTACACCTTCAGCAATGATTGCAACAACTCTAATCGTTGGTTGCTTCAGAGCAGCCATGGAGGAAGCGGCAGCACTGCAGATAAGTCAACATATATTCAGGATCGAAATTCTGCACTCCAATAAACTTCTCACAAAATAAGCACTGACCTTCTAAAGGAAGCAAAGTTGATGAAGACATCGGCAGTAGGATGTGCTGCACAAGATGCTTCAATGCTGCAACAGTTATCAAAATGAAGGTCAGGCAATCTCAAACTCAGAAAGTAAAAAAAAAATCAATGACAACAGATCAACAATGAAATTTGATTAATAACTTAATTGGCATGCTTCAGTTATGTTAAGACTAACTGCACATATACATACGGTGGATTGCAGCTAAAAAAGACAAATGAAATCTAAGAAGAGAATGAAAGAATGGTGACTTACGTTGAGTGCACTGGTATGGCGATCTCCTCTTGACCGAAAAAGAGTTTCTGAAATCCCTCAGCACCGGGGTTAATGATTCCAGCAACGGACGGTGTTTCCCTCCCTATTACAAAGCTCAGTTACTACATTTACATTTTTATTCTAAAAGAATTCAAGTATGATATCAAAATTAGGAACTGATACACACCACAAAGGAAGTCAAAATCCAGCATGCGCTGGATTGGGAGCTGCTTGTAGTTGTAGAACAACGCTTGAGTGGTGCACGAGAAAAGTTGTCCGGTGGCCATGGTTTCGGGTCAAGGCAACCTCCGGTTTCTGAACATACAATAAGAAACCAAAACTGTCAACTAATGACACTGATGCATCACACATGAATACATGATTCATACAAATTCATAGCCCTTGTTTCAATAATTATGGGTTTAGGCAGAAGCATTTAGAATTAAGTAGATCAAAATGAAATCATCCAGTTAGGTAGATCTAGAGGCACAATATTGGTCAAATTTCTGTTAGCTAAAGCACACCTAAAGCCAACCAGATCGCAATTATAGTTACCTAACAGATCTCTACGCAATGCACCTAACAAACCAACCAACCCAAACAAACCCCAACCAACCCAATTGTCCAAGATGAGAGAAGCAGAAGCAGATCTTAAGCTTCCTCCTAAACTCCTATTTCCATTTATATCACTAAACAATGTAAACAAAACAAAACAGAGGATCAATTTTTCCTCGACGACATCAAAACCAGGGGAAATTTCAAATACGGACAAGAAATGGGATCCCAGAAACGGAACCAAACAGCGGATCTCGTAATCCATGGCTGTTAGTTGGAGGGTCAATCGGAAATAGTAGAAGAAGGAGAGGAATTGGAGTTTACCTGTGAGGCTGTGAGAGTGGAATTTGGGATTTGGGGGCAATGTAAATGCTGGAATTTAGGGGGGATAGAGGAAGTGTTTAAATAGAGAGAGAGATATATAGAGAGGAGAAGGGAAGAGAGAGAGGGGTTGGGTTGAGGCACTGAGACGGAGAGGTTGCTACCAACGAGAGAGAAGGGGGGAAGGAGGGCGGGGTGAGCTGGTCACGTGGCGCTGGGTAGTTAGCTCACTGTGACTTTTTTTTTTTTTTTTTTTTTTTTTTTTGTTTTTTTTTTTTTTATTTTTTTTATATCTGGTTGGTTGGCGCTGTACAAAATTTACTCCTCTTGCTTCGTTCATTATTGTATGTGACGAGGTGAGAGAGAGAGAGAGAGAGAGAGAGTGGTGGGCTGGGGGGAGGTTGGTAGATCCAGGACTAGGGTTGGCGCTTGACCACTAAAATGGACAATTTTATTTCACACGAGTTTCTTTTCTATAATTCCATTACTTATAAACTACCCTCTAAATAAGTTTAAATTGCAAACCCACCATTAACTCTTTTTCTTTTTCTTTTTATGCCAACAACTACGGCCATAAATTATTATAATGAATGAAGCTCTCTCTGCTTCGGTCCCAAGAAGAAAAGGGAAACAAGGATTTCAATACAATTTTGTTTTCCTTGTCCAAGTAATGTTATTCATAAGATTTATGTATATATTAGCAAAAATTAATGGGTTTTTTTATAATACAAGTAATATAGTAGGGGAGATCAAACCTAAGATCTCGGTTGGAGAGTTTAAGTGCTTGGCTTAGAGCATTGGCAGTAAGGGAGGGAAGGGGGGGGGTTTGGGGAGGGACGCAAAACAAGAAGTTGCCATGGCAAGCAGTGGGGCCCACATACCTGGGCTAGCCAGAGGGGGAGGCTGGCCCGAGCGCCAGCCCGCGAGCTGTGCTGACGTCACGACGACGTTAGTTGGGGTTTAATTTTTTTTAAAGTTGGCGTGTGCAATGCACACGCCAACTTTAAAAAAAATTTGACGCGACACTACAGTGACCGCCCAACGACTCTCTTCTATGTGTCTTCTGCTAGGCCATCCGATCAGCTTTTTAAACATATCCAACGGCAACCATTTTTTCGCGAATAAAAAAATTGAAAAAACAACCCCCAACGGCTCTCTGCCACGTGGAAACTCCTGGGCTCTCCGATCCTTTTTTTCCAACAATCCAACGGCAGATAATTTTTTGCCCAATAAAAAAATCAAAAAAAATCAAAAAAAATTTAAACAAATACAAAAAAAATACTGATTTTTTTTTTCTATAAATACCAACCAATACTCTTCACTTTTAACACCAACTCCTCATACATTTTCTTCTCCTTCTACTATTTTTCACTTTCTACTCAATTTTGAAATGTATCTGAAATTTGAAACCGAAAATCTGATCCGATATGAATAGTATTGACACGTATGAACCCAAAATCTTATCTGAAAATATTATCCAAATTAATTGTTTAAGTAAACAAAGTTGTGAAAAAAAACAAAAAAATGAATATTATTTGCCATGACAAGCCTTGCACTGCTGGAAACACAATTTTTTGTGTGTGCTAGGGCATGCACTATTCACGTGAATAGTAGCTGCCCTAGGGCTCCCCTTGCCATGGCAAGAGGCTAACTGGTGGAAGTGCTCTTAATCACTTGAGGTAAAAGCCCATTACATGAGTTTTAAGTATTAGAAATTTGGAAGATATTAATATGGTTTGTTGGTAGATTTCTATTGGAAAATTTTAACTCAGTCTCATAATTGGTGAGTGTAGACGGTGAGTACAAAATATCGAAATATTTCTTATTAAATAACTACATTTTGTTTATGGGAAATGAGGATTGGGGTGGGAAATAAATTGTTTTCTCATGTTTGGTAAGTCCAGATATGGTAAATGTTTGCCTGGCACATGAGGAAATAAGGGAGAAATGTAACATTCCTCCCCATTGGGTTTCATTTTCCATTCCCATGGGAAACTTTAGGAAAATGAACCAACATTAAATTTAAATGCACATTTTTCATGATCATTTTGTCTCATTTAATAATTTAGAATTACAATATAGCAATAAATGCATTATTCTTTATTTGATTTCATATGGGTATAATTGGAAAATTAAATCAATTTTGTTTTACATTCCTACACAAACCAAACATGGAAAATGAAATAAAATGATATTTCCTGATTACTTTTCTACCATTACCAAACATGAGAAATAAATCTTCCATTTCTCATCTCTTGGGAAAAGTCATGGGAAATTATTTCTCATCAAATTCTTTCCACGATCCAAACGAGTTTGTGTTGTGATTTATAAACTGCTCATTTGCAATCACCCAACTTTTTATTTAATGGTATTTTTCTTTCTAACAGCGGAAGAAATTGCAATTTATATTTCCCTGTACATAGTTTTAAAATATAGATATTGAATCAAAACGGTGTGAACCAAATGCGTCCTTATGAACAAGGTATGGAATAAGTGTAGCCACCCATAGCTGTCAAAATGGGTTTGACATTCAGCATGTGTGCAATTCATGTATTTTTCTTGATTGAGATTTTTGCTCTCCTTGTGCTCGATTAAAGTCCTGAAAGGAAAATTTCCATTGTGGTCCAAAACAATATAAAGCTCCCTGTTAGTGAGTTTCAACTTTCAAATATCAACCTCAGTCAGTGTTGGTGCTTGAATGCACATTCTACTAAGCCAATTTTTCCACATGCAATGCAATGAAGTGATCATTTATATATTTAGGCTCCGTTTGGGATTGCTTTTTTTGGTCAAAAACCTGCTTCACTTTAAAGTTAAGCAGTTTAAGGTTTTTGGTAAAAATAAAATATCCCGATTATTTTAAAAGCAGTGGCCATTTAACAGCAGCTTTTAAAAGCAGGCTCTGGGTTGCTTTTTAAGTCTGCTTTCAAAAGAAGCATATATGAACTTTTAATGAATTTTTTTAATTTCCAAGATACCATAATTCATTTTAAAAAATGACATCACCTCCACTTCCACATCCAACTCCACCATTTGCACCACCACATTCACTACCTCAACAACCACCGCCACCACCACCACCACCACCACATCCTTCTCCTCCTCATCCTCCGCCACCACCACCACAACCACCACCTCCTCCACCACCTTCACCACCACCTCCTCCACCTCCTCCTTCACCTCCACCACCTCCTCCACCTCCACCTCCACCTCCACCACCACCACCACCACCACCACCATCACCAGTACTACCACCACCACCAGCATCACTACCACCACAACCACCACCTCCTCCAAAACCTCCACATCCACTACCACCTCCACAACCAACACCACAACCACCACCATGCTGCCACAACCACCATCACCACCACCTCCACAATCGCCATCCCCACCACCACCACCATCACTACCACTACCACAACCACCAACTCCACCTTCATCACCACCACTACCTCCACTCCATCATCACTACTACCACCACATGATTAGTACATAACACTTTTAACATCATGTCTATTTTAGTCATTATTCACAGTTACAACAATTTTATATTAAAATGTACCAAACGGTTTTGACACTGCTTTTTATACAAACAACACTTTAAAAATATTGTTTACCAAACATAGGGCTGTTTTACTTTACAGCTAATTATTTTCAAAATACAGTAGAAACAACTTTTTTTAAAAGTGACAGCAATCCCAAACTGGACCTTAGAGTGCGGACAGTGGCGGACCTGTGTAGGCGCAAGGAGGTGCACCTGCACCTCCGGTCGCCGGAAAACACCATAAAACCTGCTGATGTTGCACCTCTGCTCATGCACAGAAGATGTTCGATGAAATGCGCAAGTGAATTGTGCTGCTGCGCGTAGCTCTTGAATGAAATGATGGAGGATGGGGTGGAGCCCAACGCATTTACTTACTCATCCGCTTTGAAAGCATGCGCCCACCTGGAAACCGTTCTGCACAGGAAATTGATTCACTCCTCAGCAAATAAAAGTCCTGCCATGTCTAATGTTTTTGTGGGTATGTAACAGAGGCATTTCAAGTTTTTGACAGCATGCCAGAACAGAATTTGGTTTCTTGGAAGGCTATGATAGTGGGTTATGCAAAGAATGGTCTTTGCCAGGAGGCTATGAAGCTCATGTATCGAATGCGAACAGAGGGTTTTGAGGTGGATGATTACATCCTTGCCACTGTTCTTACTGCACGTGGAGACCTTCTTTTTTAAAATAAAAAAAAGCTTGGCCAAAACGACATCATTTTGGACCAGAGTTTTAAAATAAAAAAGATATAAAAAAAAGGGGAAACTGATGAGCCATTCATGGGCTTCTAAAGGGATTTTATAATTCTTACCTAATTGGGTTTAATTTGGAACTTCTCTTTATTCAATTGGGTTTTGGAAATTCCTTAACTGAGTGGAATTGAGAATTCTTCTTCAAATAAAAAAACAAATTTAACAAATATCATGTATCCAAAGTTATGTGTGCATCAGCAAGAGTCTTGCGTTTTTTCTTCCTTTTTTTTTTTTTTTTTTTTTTTTTTTTTTTTTTTTTTTTTAGTTTAGTTTTAAGAATTGCACATCCACTGAAAAATTCCTAGATCCGCCGCTGAGTGCGGACATACCATTTAGACCTTCGTTGTTTTTAACATATTCCTCTCTCGTTCTTTACGAATTAACAACTAAGTTTAGTGTTTTTTATTTATTATTTATTATTTAAACTTAACGGTGTTAAGTTGGAGTTAATTAAATAGGTATATGTCAAAAGTTAAAAATTGATATGTCATATCTTAGTCGTTAGATTATTAGAATGGTTAAGATCTTGCAAAATACAGATAAATACATAATGACTAAAATATAGAGTCTCGAGATCCGTTTAACTTATGAGGCTATAAGTTTTTTTTTCTCTAATAAGTTAAATATTTTTAGCGAGGCTTTCAAGAGAAGGATAATGCAATTTTTTCTTTTATTTTGAAGTTTAAATAAAGTAAAACTTGAGTGAAGCATTATGCCAAGTTTGAACAAGTCTTTGCCTGCATTTAGATACTCTAAAGTCTACACGTTGAAGGATATTTAGATATTTTTTGTTGGCTTGTAAATGTTCAAAGAAAGTGGCCAAAACCCAGTTGGTCAAAATTAACAAAAAACAGTATCTCTCATCAACTCAGAGAGAATAAACGATACTCTGCAACCATTACTGTGATCAGACTCCAGTGGCAACATTAGTCAACTGCCGCTTTCTTTTTTTTTCTTTTTTCTTTTTTTCCCTTTTTTGGTCTGAGCTGCCTTGTTTTTTTTCTTTCCTCAACATGGACTTTCATATCTATGTGTATATACAATCCAATTCTATTCAGGAATTCCTCAAAATTATTTGAGGAACACTCTTTAAGATCCCCTATGATTTTTTTAACGATCAAAACCATCTATTTCTTAAGTCTACATTAATAGATTATTCTTACAAAAAATTAGACAAATTGGAAACTATTTCGACATCTAATTGTGTCTCACTAAACTTTCAATAATTCAATTGAGTGGTCAAATGATGTCGGATTCAAGTGATTTTTTTTAGAGCTGATCTTTAAATGAATATCTACAAAATAGATGGTTTGGATTAGTGAAATACAATACGAAGTGGGCCATACAAAGGTGTCCCTCAAATAAGTTTATTTGTAGAATCCCTCAACTGACGCTCTATATATATATATTCAAAATTATCAATTAGGAATTTATACCTTCATTCTTGGTTGAAATAACATATGTTTTTTTTTCTTCTTCTCAAATTTCTCTTTTTATTTTAATGATATATATACTTTTTTTTTTCAAGTGATATTGGAGAAATCAAACCTAAGACCTCGAGTGCATAATATATTAAAATACTATTGTATCAACAAATACACCACATTAACATATTATTAAGGAGAGGTTCTACAAAATAGATAACAAAAATAGACTGCCAACATAGTTAAACAACTGGTTGAAAAATTCTTCTTTGTTTACTTTTGAAACCAAATGTCAATCGAATATACATATGACCTATGACACATTTGAACATTTCTCTTTGCACTTGGTTCCGCATTTAAAATGTATACAAGTTACAACATGCGTTTGAAATTTTGTTTTCTTTGATTTGGACATAGTAAATCCTAGTCATTCTAGTCAAATTTCTCCAGCAACATCTGGCCATGTCACTCTAACCCAATTGACATTCATGCATATATGCCATTTTTCTTGGAATTTAAAATATCGGTCTACGTAACTATACCAACGTCCAAAGAAGAATTGTTACCTAACTCTCTTTTATTTTTTCTTTCTTCATTTTACAATCAGAAATCTGCTCTTCAAACTGAAAAACAAAAGAAAAGAAAAACATAAGAGACAAATAATTGAAAGTTGCGAGCCCCTGAGCGCACATATGAAATGGCAAATTATTGTAAAAAAAATCTATTGCCTTTGAAGGGGGAAACGCTCGTGTGAAATGAGGATATCAATATTTTGTTATTTTTGACCAATTACGACATGTCACACGCGATTATTTTTTTATGTAATAATATGTGATTTATCGGAAATGACAAAATAGTGCTACCTCCGTTATACAAGTTTTTCTGCTTTGAAAAGCAGCACAATCGGTTGGGGTGGGTTCTAAATGAATGGCCATGAAAATTAGCTGCGACAATACTGTTGCAGAGAAACTGATGTCACAACCAACCACGTGACGCTGCGTTTCACAATGATTGCACAACTAAACAAGTATGAAGATGAAGATGAAGATGGGTCCATTTTGACTTAAACCAAGTGTCCTTGCTTCATATTCTTCAAATTTTTTTTTTTCTGAGTTTGAATTATTCCCAGTTGGTGTTCTCAGTTGGCTTAATTACTTTTTTGGGTCAACCTCAGTTGGCTTGATGAAAATCATTATGGCCATTCCTCTACGCTAAGCCACAATTCAATTGCATGAATAATATAAACCAAATGGTTCACACTATAATATTTATATTGCAGCCCCTCATCATTGACTAGAGCATATATATGGAGTTTTGGACTGATGTTACCTATATCGTGTAGAGCATTTGATCGAGAATAGATTTATAAAAAGAATTTGAAACCCTTTAAATCCATATTGCAATGCTATTTTAATTATAAGCCACCCAATCAATGATGCTAAGTTGTTTATTTCAGCATAGTTGGTGTCGACTTGTATTTGTTTTTTTCCTTTTTCCCTTTTCTTTGCCTCCGAGTTTAGATATCGGGATATCATTTTTAATTAACCTAATTCATGAGTTTTTCAGGTATTGAATTACATATTGTAAGGTGAAATCACATATTTTTTTGTTTTCGTATGTGTTAATAAATACATAGAAAGTTACAAAACAGAATAACTTTAATATCCATGTGTTAGTAAACACACGTGAATTTAGAATCAGAATAATTTCAATACCCTTTTCAACTAAGTAAATATGTCATTAGAGACTAATTCCTACACAGTATAGAGAGTCAATCTCGATGTGTAGTGTGCAATAACATATTATTTGCAATACGGCTATGCACGTTGAAAAGGAAGGTGTAAACAGTCTACCTGCTCGAAGTGGACTGACGCAATCGACCCTACACCAATTCATTTGAGATAACAACAATTAGCCATACATAGTTGCTGATCACTATATTTTTGTTGGTTAAATGTTTTCGCATTCCTAAGCGAAAATTTAAAGGTCTTAAATTACAGATTCAAATGGTATGATTGATATCCGCCATGCATCAACCATGGCATTCAGCAATCTCTTCAGTGAGTCAGAAGCATAAACTTGTTTAGGAAAAGAAAGATTTGCAGATCACTCTATCGTTCAAAGCTAAGCCAATCCATGAAGCAGAAGCGTTGCTTTTGCTACGTTCTGTTTCTGGTGATAAGATGGCTGTGGATGCGGCAAAAGTACTTCAAGAGAGTGTTCGCAATCCCACATCGGCCACTTCAAGAAAGGAGGAGAAGGAGCTGTGTATAAAACAAACAGCACAACAGAGGATTAAGCATACCTTTCTCGGCCTTTTGGCTAAGATCAAGTGTAGTATCTGTTCTTATCAGTTTAATATCTGATACGTGGGCCAATGGCCCACACGATATTAAATTAATTTCTTTAGGGGGAGGGCCCAACACAGTAGCTTGCTACTGGGGTTCTCAAGCGTCGCCCAAGCGTTGCACTATTGCATGGGCCTGGCGCACCCCACCAAAACAAGTTTAAGCCTTTTACAGCCTAGCCGAAACTGTTGATCATGATTTATGTCATTGACTACCCCAAACACCTTAAAAATAATTATTAAATTAAAAAAATAAATAGCAAATGCACCAACATTTTCTCTCTTTTTAATTTCCCTACATCGCAATTTTTTTTTTAAAAAAATTAAATATAAATATCAGACAAAAGAAAAAAGTTTTGGTTTTCAAATGCTATATGTTTCTGTATGGGAATGGGAGACACTTGACTTATTACGAGACAATATCAAAGTGTCTTTTTTCGCTAATACTGAAGACTGACTTTACTTTGAAAATTCGAAAGGAAACTTAAAAGTGGATCCATTTGGATCACCTTGATGGTCCATTAGTAATTTTACTCAAGCTTTGGCTTTTGAACCCCTTCATTCAACCCCTCACCAAAATCCCCCTCATTATAGCATTTCCGTCCTCAGACAGTTGTTAGAAATGAAGATGAGATTCATGCACTATCAAAGTGAATGCAAAACTGCCACCTTCAGCTAGCGAGCTACTTGGTGCCTCAATGACAGAAGTTCAATACTTGTTGGAAGCATTTTGTGGCCCCGAGCAAGCCAAACCTTGAGCGGGGATTAATTCCACCATTTGGGTGTGAGGACACTTTGTGGTATTTAACCAAAAAAATGAAGGCAAAACTATATTTTTGATACAAGCGATACTGAATTGGGAATTGAACATAAAAGACCTCAGACAATATCAAAGTTTACTTTTCATCTTGACTAATACTAAAAACTGACTTTACTTTGGAAATTCGAAACAAAACGTGAAAGTGAAATCCATTTGGATCACCTTGATGATCCACTAGTAATCTTACTTGGGCTTTTGTGCCCTTGTGACCATTGTATGATTTGGTCATGGGTTTGTCATAAGCCTTTTGCCTTTGGATAATTTCTTTTGTTAATTTCCCATGTCCTCATAATCACTCAGTTTTTTCTAATATTAATTTGGTGTCAATTTGGGGGTCCATGTTGGTTATTTACATCCTTACCGGATAGATGTTAGAAATGATGATGAGATTCATGCACTATCAAAGTGAAGGCAAAACTATGTTTTTTATATAAGCGATACTGGATTGGGAATTAAGCCTAAAAGACCTCGGACACAAAGATAAATGTTTTTAACAAATCCCTTACAAAAGAAAACTGTGTTAAAACATACACAAAACTGAAACACATCTGTTTACATTTAAGCTAGATTTGTGTTGAAAAGAAGGGTAGTAATTAGAAGAGAAGAATATAGAACATACAATCAATTTACAAGACATTAAGCTACCAGATGATATATGCCTTGAATCAAGACACCTATGCTCATGAAAATTTGTCCACTTCTGTGTTTCAAAAACCATGTTAAGACATAGGAATATTATAGTTGACCATAGAAGGTATAGTGATGAGCATATTAGAATTGTTCTCTCTCTCTCTCTCTCTCTCTCTCTCTGTGAGAATCTACGAACTCACACACGTGGAAAAATTGGCATAATATAATATTTCCATGCACAATAAAATAGCCAACCAAGTCTCACACGCACTACTCACCTAATCCCAAATGTATAATGGCAATCACTCAAACCTTAGCATATTATATGTGCAGCATTCAGGGACGGATCCAGGAATTTTATGTCGTAGGGTCATAGTGTAAAAAGCGGCAATGGAGGAGTTGGGGCTTAAAGGCTTGGTGGGGAGAGGGTTAAAGGTTTGGGGGGGGTGGAGATTGGGGATTTAGGTTTGAGGGTTTAGAAAATGGGGGTTTTGGAGTTGAAAACTCGGGAGAGATGGAGGGTCTATGTATATACAATCTGTTCTCTTTTTTTTTTAAAGACCTGGACCAAAACGATGTCGTTTTGGCCAGGTCTTTTAAAAAAAATTCGGTGCTGTGCTGCTGGTCCAAAACGACGTCGTTTTGGCCAACGCAGTTTTTTTTAAAAAAAATTCGCTACCAAAACGACGCCGTTTTGGCAGTGGGTTTAAAAAAAAAAGGCGCTGGTCCAAAACGATGCCGTTTTGGCCAGCCTGTTTTTAAAAAAAAATTAGAAGCTGGGCCAAAACGACGCCGTTTTGGCCAGCTTCTTTTGAAAAAAAAACATATTTCTGTTCATCTTCTTCTTCCTCAGTACCTGCAACTCCTTCTTCAGCCTTTCATGGGGTCACACCCCAATTCAAAGGGACCTTCTACCTTACTTGCTTGGAGTCCATAGGGTCGTTTGACCCCATTGACCCCACTGTGGGTCCGTCCCTGGCAGCATTGAATATAGATCAGTTTTCAAACCCTCCTGCTTCCAAAGATGAAGAGTTTAAAATCTCTAACACTCATACTTCTCATTCAAATTGCCTTCCTTCCAATATTCCATTGCAGAATCTTATTCCCAATGGCAAGAAAACACCAAATTACGATCATTGCGAGGGTTTTCTTGATCCACCAGGTTTGTGATCTCTGACGTTCAGTCGAACGGCAGCTTGAAACCACTTAGGGCGAAGGTGCAGAAATGGGGTGCAAACAGACACAAATTCTAATTTCCTGTGTGCTCTATTTGGGCAAGTAAAAACAACCATTATGTAAAACAAAATCAAGTTGGATTTGCTTATAATCCACAATTATCCACTTAACATTTGGTGGCAGAACAATTTTTTTCTCCTTTATTTTTGGTTTGGTTTTGTTTTGTGTGTAAGACTATGAGCTCATTGGCATTACAACATTGGAACATAGCCAACAAAGTTTTCAACCCTTTGTCCTGCTTTCAAAGATGGCAGAGCAAGGCATGAATGATGCTGCCAATGAGGTTGAATATTTATCTTTAGCACCTTAGAGCCCGTTTGATAACCATTTCAATTTTAGTTTTTAGTTTTTATTTTTTGTGCTAGAGTATAGAGGAAAAAGAGAGAGAATGGAAGTGAGAATAAGAAGTGGGATTGAGAGGGAATATAAGAGGAGATGATGGGAGGGAATAGTAACAAAAGCGAAAACAAAAACTAAAAACTGAAATCTATTATGAAATTGTTTTCATTTTCAAGTTTTTGTTTTCACTTTGTTACTCCTTACTCTCGGCCTCTCATCATCTCTCTCAATCTCATCCTCCCTCTCATTTTCCTTTATACTCTAGCATAAAATATAAAAAATAAAAACTAAAATTGAGATTATTATCAAACGGGCTTTTAGCAAATCAATAAATTGGTTCAGTTTCTAAAATATTTTATAATTACCGGATGATTTATACCTATGATGATAATAAGGCTGTGGAGAGGTTTTAGATGTACTTGCATTGACGCACAAAAACAGCAAAGATTTCTTCAAGAAAGGGTATTGACAATCCCATTGTCCCACATCGACCAGTTGAAGGAAGGAGGAGAACGGAGATGTGTATAAAAAAATGAGCCCTAGACAGAGAGAAGCATACCTTTCTCGGCCTTTTGGCTAAGATCAAGTGTAGTATCTGTTCTTATCAGTTTAATATCTGATACGTGGGCCAATGGCCCACACGATATTAAATTAATTTCTTTAGGGGGAGGTCCCACAACAGTAGCTTGCTACTGGGTCTCTCAAGCGTCGCCCAAGCGTTGCACTACTGCATGGGCCTGGCGCACCCCACCAAAACAAGTTCAAATATTTCCCAGCCTACTAACAAGAATTTAGTGGAAAAATTAAAACCCACCTAAAACAGAACTTATAATGTGAAGTACTGATTTGTTATGACATTGCTATGAGGGAATTTGAAATGGGGAAAGACTTGACAGTTCCGACAATAGAAAGGGCCTCTCTAAGTGCCTGGAGGAGATGGTCTGGATAATCCTCCATACTAGCAATGCCATGCTGTGATTGCATATTACTTAGGATTCTTCCCACAATCTGAACAAAAAATATGAACCTTTGTCCGTGAAAATAGTACCATTGCCAAAACTAGAATGTGTCTCCTAGCCACAAATTTTTGGGCAAAAACTTCAAAACAGCAGTGAAAAAATGATAACTGAACGTGTTAGGAAGGATAGAGTTCAAAGTGAATAGAATAAGACTGACCTTTCGTGCATAGCCACCATAAGCAACACCTCCGATTATAGCATGCACCGAACTAGACGTTCCAGTTAATATTTCATCCCTTGAGTTTCCTGTAAAAAAATTGGAATAAAAAATTTGCAAAAGAACAGAGAGTGCTTGACCAGATGAGAGGAGGAATTCTGTTACTATGGAAGGATGTCGTTTGGAAAAGTCCGACTTTCTTCAACCCATCAACTGTGTGAGCATTGGTGCCACCCGCCAGTTGAAGAAAACCTGCCATTTTCAAGGGATCAAAAGAAAGCTCTGTAGTCTGTACCAAGGGTGAATAGCAGATCATATGTACAAACCATGAGGCCTGTCTTTTATTGCAGCCAAACGAAGAGCAAAAGCAATCGATTCTCTTGTGGCACCTCGACCAATATCTCCACTCATGGGGCGGCCATCCAACTTCAGTTTACAGGTTTTTAATGCAGGTAGAAAGCCAAAAAACTAAGTGAGGTTGTGATGATATATATATTTTGAAAATATTTTAAGCAATTATGTTGGGTTCAAATTACAGGAGGTGCACCTGCCATAGATTGAAGCAACATAGATCTGGTTCCATAACTGAGTACATATCCTTCATTGATGATACAGTTGCCTCCCCAATATCAGGTAAGCTAACCTGGAAATGGCAAAAATTATTGCAGAACTCCCAAGAAATTCTACTAGACAGACACCCAGCGAGTTTACAGCTTAATAGTCCCTGTGAATTATTAAACAGAAGAAGTAGGTGACACACTTACTGCTGCTAATCTCAAATATTTGATCGAGTCAGCCAAACCATCCCAAAGTTCTTTAAATGGAGCAATCTGCCTACAGAAATTAAGGCTTAGTACAGTGGGATTGCCTCCGCTTGAATTGATATAAACTCAATTAGATTAAGTGCACAGAACATCCATGAAATAGTAAACGTTCTTCCCTCAATCAAGAAACTGTACCTTCCAGTTGTATGAATCTCTACAGCATCAACATCATTTCTTTTGAGAAGTTCAGAGGTTGTAGCAGCCTCTCTTATATATGAGGTCACTCCTATATCAAATTCACATCAACATATAAAATAATTTTGTATCCAACACATAAATGGTAAAAGTTGATGTCTAAAAAGTATGCATCTTTTGCATATTACTTTTTCAGTAAAATGATTCATACTTATTTTATCATAAGGGCAAACTGGAATGCAACGGCCGCAGCCATAACAGCGTTCAGTTAGAACTCCACCCTGCATATTTAGTTAAAAGTTTTAGAAAGAGATTCTTGATGAAAACCATGTACAAAGATATAGAAGCCTCATAACATTAATATTGCTTTAAGAAAGGAAAAAAAACACCTTAAATGCACCAGGTGCATTGGTATGAAAAGAGAGTTGTGTTGTTGAATTTTGAGCCTCCAATGATATTGCATCAGCAGGACAAACTCTCTCACAAGGCTTTGAACAGTCAAGGGGACAATCCTCTGGATCAAATTCTGTTTTTAAGATGGTAATCAATTCGGTAAGCCTTAAAAAATTGTGGGTAACTGAGATGATCCAAGAAAGCATTGTGTTCATGACAGCTGAGGCAGCCAATCATTAAGACTCAAGATCACAAAGTTATATTGATATATTGATACATAAAATTACAAAACATGAGCAATTCAGGCTTGGAATTCTACCCAAAAACATGAAGGTATGCAAATTTCACCTAAGATAATTAATAATTAGAACTAACACAAGAATCCGTGAGCTAAAAGTTATGTTCCATAGGCACTTGAGTTCATGGCAATGTCTATGATGCTAAATAAAGTAAAGAAGAAGGCGCTTACCGGCCTTGCGAAAGTGAAGATCCTCATCATCATTAACACTGATCATGACCCAAGGCCTTCGAAGGGGGAGAATCTCAATTGCTGCATCAATCCCCTCGTTTACTGCATTCACAACTGAGACATCTGCTGCACAGTCTATGCAATCAACTGCAACCGTTCATCCAGTAACATTAATTAATTTAATTAATTTAACTTCAAAATATATGCTCACTCAGTCAATCAAAAAGAGTTAAAATAAAGCTCCTCAAAAGAGTTTTTAATTAATTACCTCCTGCAAGAGTGTAAACCAGAGAAAGATTCCTTATATCAACCACATCCTAGAGAGAGACAGAGAAAAGTTAAATTAGTGTGACAGGAGGTGATAATGAAATGGACGGCTGGTGGGGTTTTAAGGGCCTTGTTGCTGTAATTACCTCAAAGCTTGCACCACATATGAGCTTGACCCAGTTGCCATTTTGAAGAGATTTTACTGGTGAGCACGTTATTGATGGAACCCCAACAGTTTTTATGAGATTCCTCACGTCTTCAAGGCCTTCGTTGCTTTTAAAGTTCACTCTTGCTGAAATTTTTTAAGACAGAGAACTGTCAGAGATGGAAAGAGAAGCAAGAAGAAGAAACTTTGATGCTAAGGAGAAATTGAAGTACTGCAGGAAAAGCTCATAACACAAAAGCAGTCAGAAAGGGAAAGAGAAAGGAGAAACCTTGGTGCTGAGTAGAAATAGAAGCACTGCAGGTAAAGCTCAAAGCCATCTCAACGAACAAGGCACAGAGATTTTCATTAATGGATAAATGTACCAGAATTTGGCGGTGAAATATCCCAAGCACCCGTTAGTCTGTTGGGGACAATTTGGGCTTTCATCTTTTGCCAAGAGCTGTGCCAGGCCCAGTTCAATTAAACTAAAAGCAGGTAGAGCCCAATGTCAAGGGATGCAGCAGTAATTGACAAAAAAAAACAAGTACAGAGACGGCAAGAGAGAGTTGTTCAAGAAAGTGTTTTCGCATTCCCACATCGACCAGTTGAAGAAAGTAGGAGAACGGGGATTGTATAAATAGGTCAGCCCAAGACATTGAAAAGCATACCTTTCTCGGCCTTTTGGCTAAGATCAAGTGTAGTATCTGTTCTTATCAGTTTAATATCTGATACGTGGACCAATGGTTCACACGATATTAAATTAATTTCTTTTGGGGGAGGGTCCACCACAATAGCTTGCTATTGCAGCTCTCGAGCGTCGCCCAAGTATTGCACTACTGCATGGGCCTGGCGCAACCCGCTAAAACAAGTTCAATTTTTTCACAGCACAGCCAGCTCTAAGCCAATGGAAACTATCCTTTTAATGTGGAAATCAAGGATTTTTTATGATCCAGTGCCTATTTAACAATTTTTCATTCTGATTCCAAACTGCTGGTGCTAAGCCACCATCTCCGCTTTCAGCTTTTGAACACATAGCAGTGATATAAGTTACCATTGAACCATTTAATCATTATTTCCATTTACTCCAACTTGCTTGTAAGGTGCTAAGGTTGTCAAAACAATAGTACCATTTACCAGTACTTGTACAGTATTCAGATTATATGAACTTTCACGGAGTCCAATTATTCATGTACCTTGAATGCGGAGGTTGACAGAAAGTTGCCCATTTTTTTACCGCCTTATTCTATATGAAATTTGATGTTTTTCTTCTTCTAATAAGCGGAATCAAGTTTCATTAATATAAAAAGCTAAAGCTAGTTACATAAAAGAAAACTGAAAACAACAAAAGCAACACAAAAGACATCAAGCCCACATAAAACTCACTACGCCAATAACGCCAATCAAAGGCATAAAACCCACTTAAGACATTACATTGGCAAAAAACCTAAACACAAAATAATAAAAAAAAATAAATCCCATTTTAAAAACAAACCATAAAAAAACAAAGTTGAGGCCCAAAAACAATGATCCCGCAAAAAATTAAACAAACAAAAAAAACCATAAACCTAAGAACATGAAACTAATACACCACCAATGTCTACAACCATAGAGGAGTAACCGTTAAATAAAACCAAAGCTTCCAACAGAGAATGGTGGTGGACAAGCCACCAAAGTTTCAAAGAGCACTACTACAATCCAAAAAATAAGTGCAAAATGTACTTTAAATACATTGACATACTAGAAAGTGCCACCGAGGAAGAATGACGGAAGAGGCACCCATGGAGTTGAAGAGCAAAGGATGGTGGTGGAGATCTGACGGTGAGATGCAACCGCATTCGATGGGTAGAGAACAATATAATATATAGGGGGAAAGTGGTGGAGATCTTAGTCCACTATTAAAGAATGCAAACGGATATGTTCTCGACTATAATAAAGGAAAATTTTGAATCCAACGGAAACTGAAGAAATATAGTTTTCTATTACTCTCTCCACCATGACATTATGTGTCCATTAAAAATAATTGATGTTGTTAAGTCAAATTGTTGAGATTAAATGTGTTTATGATGAGTGGAGAGAAAGCTTCTGATGAGCTGCAACTAAATCACACTCAGAAAACCATTCATTGTGAAATTTAATTGAGCTTTCAAAGTACAACTTATGTTGTTGCTGTATTGGTCAATTATATTGTAGCTGCACATCTAATTCTACAAAACCCCTAGTCTATGAGACTATATATGACCAATTTCCTTTCATATTTCCTTTATTATTTTGTGTCAGACTTGGAGGAGAAAACATGCAACTTTTCACTGCTAAGGTTTTACTTTTCATATGTGCTCCTTAATATTTTACTTATAATAAATATTTTAATTATAAGTGTTTCTCTAGTTTAATCAATCTTGTCAAATCGCATGTGTCTTTGGCACTTTTCCTATAATTTTAGCATGTGATTATATCTAGCTTCAAGTACCACATCGGAAATGCACAAGAAGTAGAAAGTGAGACTCATGTATTAAAAAGGAATTAGAGGCATTGTGAAACATACTTACCTGGACGGGGTCAATGGGCGATCAAGAAGGCTCATGGCCTAGGTTGGTGACCTCCATTGCACTTAGGAGGGGTGCCTGCCTATGGTCTCCTCAACGTAGGAGAGCTAACGTCATAATTTGTTGCAGTGGGGGCATGCGTTCGCGCAGCCCCTACCTTAATTAAATATCAACTTTATTCTAATGGCTAGCAAAATAGGCTTAATTTCTCAATCTTTTTGGTATAATTGTTTAATATATCCATTGTTTAATTCAAAGAATTGATTCTAAATCAGCATGTTGAATATGTTTCATACTTACCTACTATCGTGCTCACAAAGTTTCTGTGTTCTGCCTTGCCTACTGCCATGCTCACAGGTTTTTTGTGTTCTTCTATGTGCCCTATTTGTTCGGGTTTGTCAATTGTTTCACTCGTGGTTTATGACAAGGCCTTCTCTACAGCTGTTCGATTGGTCAATGTCGAGTATGGTGTTCTATGACTCGCTTGTTAAGTTAGGCATGCGAAATATCTTTGCCCTAACTTGAGGAGGAGTGTTGGCGAGTCCCAAAAACAAAGATCCCTCCCAAAATAACACAAACAAAGAAAACCCTAAACCTAAGAACATGAAACTACTGTACCACCAAAGCACGTCTAGAACTGCAAAGGAGTAACAGTTACATAAAACCAAAGTTTCCAATCGAGAATGGTGGTGGGCAAGCCACCAAAGCTTTAAAGAGCGTTACTACAATCCAGAAAAATAAGTGCAAAATGCACTTTAAATACATTCACATACCAGAAAGTGCCATTGAGGAAGAACAACGGAAGAGGTACTTGTGGAGTTGAGGAGCAAATGACGGTGGTGGAGATCTGATGTAAGATGCAGTGGCATGCAATGGGTAGAGAACAATATAACATATAGGGGGAAAATGTTGGATGAAAGTGAGAAGTGTATGGTGAAAACCAAAGGTGGTGGGTGGGGAGTAAGATTAGGGACAAGTTGTAGATCTAGGGTTTCCTTATTCACTCAAATTTTAGGGTAAAAAAGGTGAGGGTAGAGAGAAGAAGGTGAACAAAAAAAAGGTTGAGAAAAGAAGAGGGAAGAAAGGAGAGATGATAGGGTAGTGGGGGGAGGTGCACCCTTTGGTACGATGTTGAAGGGCTTATAAGGATATGCTAGTGTTGAGAGCTCTTTTAATGTAGAAATTTTTCTCTTTGAAAATTTGATGTTCTTAATTGGCAAGGGCATGTCAATCATATTTTGGTATAACATACTCATAGAGTTGGTAAAAATTGACATACTCACCAAACAAACAAATCCTCAATTTACAAAGTTGAATTTTAAAGTACACCTTCTCCTCACATTTAGACACTTCAATTCAAGTTACTTATTGTTGAAACGTTTATGGTTTTCAATGAGTTTGTATACGAAACCTTCAAGTACAAACACGTGAACTGATGTTGTTATGGGAACATGATATATATGTGCCTGCCTAGAGCATTTCCACCCATTGTCCCATGACAAAGGGCAAGGGCAAGTAAGGGTAGACACTATTCACCTACCCCTTTTAATTTTGCTTTTCCACCCATTGCCATGGAAAGTAAAAGCAAATACTATGCACATGAGATATAAGAAAAGGAATTTAGATGGAGTTTTGGTTTGGGAAGTGAAAAATAAGGCTATGTATTTTTTCTTAAATTTTGCTGGGTATTTAAATTGGTTGTTGATGTCACGTTGACATTAGCAAACCCAGGCAGCAACCCATGCAATTCTTGCCTTTGGGCTGTCGTGGGTAAATATGGCCCATTCTTACCTAATCAAACTTTTGCTGTTGTGGGCATTAATTCAAGACTGGGCTTCCTTTTGCCAGACCAAAAGGCAACCAGTGGAAGTGCTCTAACTACATGCCTTTGGCTGCCCACAATTATTTTTGGTGGGATTCAAGAGAGTGTGTTCACAATCCCACATCAACAAGTTGAAGAAAGGAAATGAATAAAGGTGTACGTATAAAAGAATCAGCCCAAGATAATAATAAGCATACCTTTCTCGGTCTTTTGGCTAAGATCAAGTATAGTATCTGTTCTTTAAGGTTTAGGGTTATTTGATACGTGGGGTCAATGGTTCACATGATATTAAATTAATTTCTTTAGGGGGAAGGTCGCTACTGTGGCTCTCGCATGTTGCCCAAAAGCCATAAATTTATACACACATTTTCAACCTTTCGATTAAAGTAGTTTTAAACTTTTAATGGTTGAGATTGCATTCGAAAAGAAATCAATATCATCTCAACTATACATGATTAATATGCCTTGAGCTAACCCATTTTCTCTCTCCTCCCTCCTCATAAATTCAAACTAGAAACTTATGACTCAGAAAACCATTCATTGTGAAATTCAATCGAGCTCTCAAAGTACAACTTATGCAGCTGCTGTATTTGTCAATTATACTATAGCTGCGCATCTAATTCTACAAAACCCCTAGTCTATGAGACTATATATGACCAATTTCCTTTATTATTTTGTGTCGGAAGAGGAGAAAACGTGTAACTTTTCACTGCTAAGGTTTTACTTTTGGTATATGCCCCTTAATATTTTACTTATAATAAATACTTTAATTATAAGTGTTTCTCTAGTTTAATCAATCTGGTCAAATCGCATGTGTCTTTGGCATTTTTCCCATCATTTTAGCTTGTGATTATATCTAGCTTCAAGTACCACATCGGAAATGCACAAGAAGTGGAAAGCGAGACTCGTGTATTAAAGAGGAACTAGAAACATTTTGAAACATACTTACCTGGACGGGGTCTATGGGTGGTCAAGAAGGCTCATGGCCTAGGTTGGTGACCTTCATTGCACTTAGGAGGGGTGCCTGCCTATGGTCTCCTCAACGTAGGAGAGCTAACGTCATAATTTGTTGCAGTGGGGGCATGCGTTCGCGCGGCCCCTACCTCAATTCAATATCAACTTTATGCTGATGGCTAGCAAAATAGGCTTAATTTCTCAATTTTTCTGGTATAATTGTTTAATACATCCATTATTTAATTCAAAGAATTGATTCTAAATCAGCATGTTTTTTCTTCTAAAAAAAATCAGCATGTTGAATATGTTTCAAACTTACTTGCTGTCGTGCTCATAAGGTTTCTGTGTTCTACTTTACCTACTGAAGTGCTCATAGGGTTTTTGTGTTATGCTTTTATGTGTTCTTCTATGCGCCCTATTTGTTCGGGTTTGTCAGTTGTTTCACTCGTGGTTTATGACAAGGCCTTCTCTACAGTTATTTGATTGGTCAATGTCGAGTATGATGTTTTATGACTCACTTGTCAAGTTGGGCATGTGAAATATCTTTGCCCCAACTTGAGGGAGAGTGTTGGCGAGTCCCAAAAACAAAGATCCTGCCCAAAATAACATAAACAAAGAAAACCCTAAACCTAAAAACATGAAACTACTGTACCACCAAAGTACGTCTACAACTGTGGAGGAGTAACTGTTAAATAAAACCAAAGCTTCCAACGGAGAATGGTGGTGAACAAGCCACCAAAGCTTTAAAGAGTTCTACTACAATCCCAAAAAACAAGTGCAAAATGACGAAAGAGGCATCAGTGGAGTTGAGGAGCAAATGATGGTGATGGAGATCTAACGCAGAGATGCAGCTGCATGCGATGGGTAGAGAACTATATAACATATAAGGGAAAAATAGAGGATGAAAGTAAGAAGTGTATGGTGAAAACCAAAGGTTGTGGGTGGAGGAGAAAGATTAGGAAGAAGTTGTAGATCTAGGGTTTCCATGTTGTGAGAATCCTTATTCTTAAAGAAATAAAATAAAAAATAAAATGTTAATATCTTATTACTATGGTTATAATTATTATATATATAGTTTTACGTAATAAATATTTATTTGATTCTACTACATATATCCTTTTCTATTATATATATGTGTATTACTTATATATATATATATATATATATATATACTTTACTTTACTTGGGTAAAAAGTACATAAACTGCCAATGGTAGCCGACCTATCCTTTATGCATATAAGTTATATTGTACTTGAATTAAGTTGCAAGTAAAGTTGAAGCGGCATTTTACTACTAGCTGGCATCAGTTTAGCATAGGTGGCAAGATTAGTTTTCATTTTATTAACACCTGCATCCACATACAAGCATTAAAATATTTAAATAAGAGTAGATATTCCTTGGAGACTAAGTAGGCAAGGAAAGTTATCCATAGTTGTTGCCAAATCTCAGCACTAGAACTGACATTCTCTAAGTATAAATAGGCTCCTCTATTGTTGAAAACATTAGATAACAACCTTGTGTAATATTAGAGGTTGCACATAGGGAGGGAGAGAAAAAGAAAGAGAGAGTGGTAATAATATTCTTGGAATAGTTAGAGGTTAGAGCTTGTGTTTTCTTAACTTAGAGCAAAGGCTTTGGTATCAAGGTAGGGGTTTCTTGGGAGGCCTTTTACAAAGATTGATTTAATTAAATTTCGTGAGCTTTATATTATGGATATTTTTTTTTGATATTGTATAATGTTCTGGATATTGGATGTTTATAAATTGTTAACTATTTGGTTAATGTAGTACTGTTTGATTTACGTTCCTTGTATTGGATATTTACGTACTCTTAACTATTTGAACAATGTGGGCATAATTATAAGTGCATTGGTGATATTTTAAATGGCTACATTGTTGTGAAGGGCATAATTATATCATGTCATGGAATTTGACTAGAATTCTGGAGTTGAGAAAATAATGGTGGAAAAGAGGGTAATGGAAAGGATCTTTTGTGTAGTTGAGTCTAACTCTTGACAGGTACCAGGTCTCAGGGATCCCACAGTGCACATGGTTTTTATTAGGTGATTCGGGACTGGCGAAAGGGAGTTAGACAAGATGACTAACAAAAGGGAAATTATGGGACAGTTGAAATGGGTGTTAGTTCATATAAATGGGAATTCGGGACCAAGTGGTAAAAGCATGGTATGGAACGTGCAGGTCTGCTTGTCTAATTATATGAATTAACGAGATTAGATGAAGAGCATTCATACATTGTTACTAATAATGTGAAATTTGGCTGCTTGATTATTTATCACTTAATTTAATTATATCAATTTATCGTGAAAAGATTTATGTCCCTTCTGAGCTGTGATTTTACTCACTCCCTAATAGATTTTGCAGGTACCGAACCTGAAATCTAGAGCTTGTGATGATTTTTGGCATGTTTATAGAGTGTATTATAGCTTGTGGATGAATAATGAGCTACTTTTTTTAGTGAACTCTCGAGTAATTTTAACTTGTAAAATAATGTAAAATTTTTACGGTTTCAGATGTTATCGTTTCTGCTGAATATTCTATGTGAAATATTTATTTTATTTATTTAAATATTTTCTTCACATTTTAGTTATAGTTTTTATTAAATTCTATAATTAAGGTGTGAATCATGTCTTAACCCAAGGTTTTGTAAATCCGAGGGTTGGGGTGTGACACATATTCACCCAAATTTTAAGGGAAAAAGGTAGAGGTAGAGAGGAAAAGATGAAGAAAAAAAAAAAAAAAAAAAAAAAAAAAAAAAAAAAAAAAGAAAAGAAAAAGAGAGGAAGAAAGGAGGATAGGGTAGTGGGGGGAGGTGCACCCTCTAGTACGGTGTTTAAGGGCTTATGATGATATGCTAGTGTTGAGAACTCTTTATGTGTAGAAAATTTTCTCTTTGAAAATTTGATGCTCTTAATTGGCAAGGGCATGTCAATCGTATTTTGGTATAACATACTTAGAGAGTTGGTAAAAACTAACACACTCACCAAACAAACAAATCCTAATTTACAAAGTTGAATTTTAAAGTACACCCTCTCCTCACATTTAGACACTTTAATTCTAGTTACTTATTGTTGAAACATTGTTGGTTTTCAATGAGTTTGTATACGAAACCTTTAAGTACAAACACATGAACTGGTGTTGTTTTGGGAACATGATATATATGTGCCTACCTAAAGCATTTCCACCCATTGTGCCATGACAAAGGGCAGTGGCAAGTAAGGGCAAATACTATTCACCTACCCTTTTTAATTTTGCTTTCCCACCCATTCACTGGCGGATCTATAGAGGCGCAAGTTGGGCATGTGAAATATCTTTGCCCCAACTTGAGGGGGAGTGTTGGCAAGTCCCAAAAACAAAGATCCCGCCCAAAATAACACAAACAAAGAAAACCCTAAACCTAAGAACATGAAACTACTGTACCACCAAAGTGCGTCTACAACCGCGGAGGAGTAACTATTAAATAAAATCAAAGCTTCCAACGGAGAATGGTGGTGGACAAGACACCAAAGCTTTAAAGAGCGCTACTACAATCCCAAAAAATAAGTGCAAAATGACGGAAGAGGCACCAGTGGAGTTGAGGAGCAAATGATGGTGGTGGAGATCTAATGCAGAGATGCAGGTGCATGCGATGGGTAGAGAACAATATAACATATAGGGGGAAAGTAGATGATGAAAGTAAGAAGTGTATGGTGAAAACCAAAGGTGGTGGGTACGGGAGAAAGATTAGGAAGAAATTGTAGATCTAGGGTTTCCATATTCACCCAAATTTTAGGGTAAAAAAGGTGAGGGTAGAGAGAAGAAGGTGAACCCTAAAAAATAATTAAAAAAAAGGTTGAGAAAAGAAGAGGGAAGAAAGGAGAGAGGATATCGTAGTGGGGGGAGGTGCACCCTCTGGTACGGTGTTGAAGGGCTTATGAGGATATGCTAGTGTTGAGAGCTCTTTCAGTGTAGAAATTTTTCTCTTTGAAAATTTGATGTTCTTAATTGGCAAGGGCATGTCAATCGTATTTTGGTATAACATACACAGAGAGTTAGTAAAAACTGACACACTCACCAAACAAACAAATCCTCAATTTACAAAGTTGAATTTTAAAGTACACCATCTCCTCACATTTAGACACTTCAATTCCAGTTACTTATTGTTAAAACATTGTTGGTTTTCAATGAGTTTGCAGACGAAACCTTCAAGTACAAACACATGAACTGATGTTGTTTTGGGAACATGATATATATGTGCATGCTTAGAGTATTTCCACCCATTGTGCCATGGCAAAGGGCAAAGGTAAGTAAGAGCAGACACTATTCACGAGAATAGTGTATGCCCTACCCTTTTTAATTTTGCTTTCCCACCCATTGCCACGGCAAGTAAAGACAAACACTATGCACATGAGATATGCAAGGAATTTGTACGGAGTTTTGGTGTGGGAAGTGAAGAACAGAGCTATGTATTTTTTTAAATATTTTGTTGGGTATTTAAATTGATTGCTGATGTCACGCTAACACAAGCAATAGCCCATACAATTCTTGCCTTTGGGCTGGCGCGGGTAAATATGGCACATTCTTACCCAATCAAACCTTTGTTGTTGTGGGCATTCATTCAAGACTGGGCTGCCTTTTGCCAGACCAAAAGGTAACCAATGGAAGTGCTCTAACTACTTGCCTTTGGCTGCCCACAATTATTTTTGGTGGGATTCAAGAGAGTGTGTTCGCAATCCCACATCGACAAGTTGAAGAAAGGAAATGAATAAAGGTGTGCGTATAAAAGAATCAGCCCAAGACAATAATAAGCATACCTTTCTTGGCCTTTTGACTAAGATCAAGTGTAGTATCTCGTCTTTAGGGTTTAGGGTTATCTGATACGTGGGTAAATGGTTCACATGATATTAAAGTAGTTTTAAACTTTTAATGGTTGAGATTGCATTCGAAAAGAAATCAATATCATCTCAACTATATATGATTAATATGCCTTGAACTAACCCATTTTCTCTCTCCTCCCTCCTCATTAATTCAACCATAAACTTGTGACTTAATTTGTTCTCAAACGTTTAAACAAATTTTTGTGCCTTTGGTATAATCTACTAGACACATGTATGTTATAGAGTCATGCTAATGATCAGGAAGCTTTGTGATGGATGGTCCGAAGCCATATGAAGAAATCCATGGCTGCTCATCGTCGTCCACCAGCTCACATTGAAATGTTGATAACTGCTTTTCCTTTTTAATAGGGTGGGGGGTGGTCGGTCTTAAATCTTCAATATTGTTCCAATTCCCAAATTTTATATACTTACTAGAATAATTAAAGAGCTGTACATAAGACGTGTTTTTCACGTATTATTTAGAAGCTCACTGGCAAAGCAGTGTTCCTTTTTGTCTTTCTTCAGGTAAATGAAGGCAGTGCCTACCTTAGTACATGCATTAAAGAAGTATTGTTTATTATTAAAACACAAAAAAATAAAAAAAGGGATGGAAACTTCACACTCTCACGTAATATTATTAATTCACGTGTTAAAATTTAATATTGATGAAGGCTTCATTTTGATTTAGTGTTTGCTAATTTTGGGGTTTTCTCTTCAAATAGGTTCTATATAAATTTTTGTATAATATGTTATATTAAAATCGACATATATATATATAGTTAATAGAAAGTACTAAAGGTAAAAGGAATAGATGTATTGTATAGACCCATGCAATGCAAAACATCTACAACCCAAAAGATAATTTGGGATCATTCCTCGACTCGGTCAAGGCCATAGAGAATTAAGCGCCTCTCTCTTACCGTTGCTCTCCAACCACATAACGACCTCCTGTCCTAACGACCCTCCACCCTGGACCGGAAAAGGACACAAAAATTCAAAGGAAAAACAAAACAAAATTACAGAGAAATGAAAGCAAAACACAGTTGGAATTCTAATTCTTGCATCACTTCCTTCAATTCTCAGGTAAATTTGTAATCTTTTCTTCAATTTAAACCAAAACAAAGTTTGATTTGATAGAGCCATTGCAATTGAATTCTTGTACAGGAATGTTTCCCAGTTTTCCTGTACTCTGCTTTTCCCCTGTGACAACAATTGGCCTTGTCCTCCCCTGACATCTCAGTTGTTGAAATCTCTCCATCTGTAAAGGGTTGCTCCATTCAGCTATGATCTCCAAAACCCAAATCTTGTTTTCTCTGATTTTGCTTTCCTCTTTCTCATTAAACGCCATTCATGTTCTCTGCGAAGCCCCAGCCCCAACCCCAGCCTCGGCCCCAGCCCCAGCCTCAGCCTCCGAGTCCCAATTCATCTCTTGTGGCTCTTCCCCGGATGGCGAAACTGATTCGTCTGGCCGCAAATGGGCCTCGGATTCAAAGTTTCTCACCTCCTCCGACAACACGAAGAGTGCAACAACGGACTACCAAGACCCAGCTCTGCCTTCCAAAGTCCCATACATGACAACAAGAATCATCAACTCTGCAACATCATACAAGTTCTCTGTTTCATCCAGTCAGCGCCTTCTCTTGAGATTCCAGTTTTACCCATCTGTTTACGGGTCTTTGGAAAACACCAAAGCAGTTTTCGACGTAAAGGCGAATGGCCTCACTCTGCTCCGCCATTTCAGTCCTTTCATCACAGCCCTGGCTCTCACGCAGGCCTACATCATAAGAGAGTACTCGCTCGTCCCTGTACCATCCGGCTCTCTTACCATCACATTCACACCTTCTTCGAAACACGAAAATTTCTTCGCTTTCGTCAATTCCATCGAGATAATCCCCATGGAGGACACGTTCAAGCCCGCAGACTTGATCGGGTTCAAGGGCCAATCAATCGACATCCAAGGCTCTTCGCTCCAGACCATGCACAGGCTCAATGTCGGCGGAGGCTACATTCCACCAATAAACGACTCAGGGCTGGCCAGGACTTGGCTAGATGACTCACCCTACTTGTTAAACGCAGCTTTTGGGGCTTCATTTTTCGATGGGGTCTTTCTTGGTGTTGCAATGGAGGCTGACAATAATGTCACAGTTCAACACACTTCTGATGTGCCAGAATTTGTTGCACCTCTCAGTGTGTACAGGACAGCAAGATCCATGGGGCCCGATCCGAAAGTCAATGAGAAATATAATCTCACTTGGGTTTTCCAGGTTGATGCAAATTTTACATATCTGGTTAGGTTCCATTTCTGTGAGCTCCAAAGCACCAAGGCCAATGAGAGATCGTTTGAAATTTTTCTCAACAACCAAACAGCAGAGGATACTGCAGATGTGATTCAGTGGGCAGGGTCCATAGGGACGCCAATTTATAAGGATTATGCAACTCATGTTAATGATAAAGAGGGAGATGAGGTACTTTGGGTGGCCTTGCATCCAAACCGGGAGCAGCATCCTCAGTATTATGATGCAATTCTTAATGGACTGGAGATCTTTAAGGTCAATGACACCCATGGGAACTTTGCAGGTCCAAATATTGTGCCCTCAAAGATGCTTCTTAACGCTGACGCTGCAGCCAGGAGTTTTATGCCAAACTTACTCTAGACCTTGATGTTGGGGGATTTTCTGGAAATGGATCCCCTTTTGATTCATATACTTAACTTCAACTATTTTGATTCCAAATTTCCAGGGTTTCAAAGTATATAAGCGTGATACTTTTTTTTAATGCAATTTATCGGCTACATTACATGTAAAAAACAAGCATACAATAGTCGACTATGATAGTAAAATCTCTTTCATTTGCACCATAATTTATTTTTTTTGTTGGTGACAAGGAACTGTATATTGAAACAAGCATCATCATCCTTTGTTTCTATCTTAATAACAATATTGCAACCCTTTAAAAGACACAATTAAAAAGTTTGAGTACTTGTAATTGTGTTTTTCCTTAATTAGTTTTTGATTGTGATGTACTTTGAGTACCAATTACATTACTTGTCAATGAGAAATAATAAAAACAACCGAAGAAAAAAGGAAGCACAATCACTTAAAAGTGGACTGCATGGGAGAATGGGCATTGGCTTCCATTCTTATGAGAAAGCCCTTTTATGATGTTTCTAATACTCTATGCAACATTCTATGTGAAAAGGTGTATTTCAAAATCTCATAGTTCGAAAAAAATCATTCGAGCTAAGCTTGTGAACCTTGATATTCGGTTTGACTCGACTCATCTACACCCCTATGTAAGAAAAAATGATTTACAGTAATCATTTTTATACATTGTTAAACATTATTCTTGCACTATTATAGTGGTGAACCTTATGTAATCATATTTTGTTATAATTTATATATAATTATAATGCCAAGATGAGCTATTACCTTACACAATTTTATCAAGATCTGACCTAAGTTATATGTAATTAATGTGATATAAAGTGCCTTAACAAATCAAATAGGGATTATAAATATGAATTAGTATAATATATAATTTGTCTTATATAGTTATTTATTTATGAATATTGTATATGTGTAGAAACGTAGACAATGGCGCCAAATCCAATAGGTCTCCAAATGATCTGATTTTGAATATGATCTTAATTAAAAAAGAAAAGAAAAGGATTATACATGTTTTTTTCTTTTGTGTAGAGAAGGATTATACTTAGCTTCTTATAAAATTACCAAAAAGACGAATTTAGTGTGTTATGGATATGATTTTGCGTGCAGGAGCCTTAGATTGTCTTAATTTTGATGTTAAATCGCTTCATTATTATAATGACCATTTGTTGCTAGTTTGTATTCGCCATTTATGGTTAGTGACTTTTTTTGCTATATTATAAATGCAATTTCATAATTTCTATATAAAAAAAAATGTGTGATGGATAATATGCCTTGTGATTGGGATTTCAATTGACCCATGCAGTGCAAGCATACACATTACAAACAAAACCAAAGTATAATTCGGATTCATTCATCAATCCACTCGGTGAATGAATCACCGCTCAAAATCAAACCTAAAGAAACGCCAAGGCAGTCAATGCCAAACACCATTTACCGTTTCTCTCTCTAACCCAATTACTCTCTAACCAGTAACTGCCTCCGATCGTAACGTTCCCTAGACCCTGGACCCAAAAAAAAAACACAACAGAGAAAAATGAAAGCAAAAACACATCTTGATTTGTAATTCTTGCATATCATCCTGAAATTTCCAGGTAAATTTGTAATCTTTACTTTTCATGAAAACCAGAAGAACCCATCTGGATTTAATACAGTTATTGTAATTGAACATCAGGAAAGTACAGGAAAACATTCTCTCATTGTTCTTGTTCTCCTGTACTATGTTTTCCCCTGTACCATACATATATATTGATCTTGTTCTTCCTTAACCTTTCAGCTCTTGAATTCTCCATCAAAAGGGTTTCTCTTTTCAGCAATGATCTCCAAAACCCATATCTTATTTTCTCTGATCTTGTTATCTTTCTCATTAAACACCGTTCATGTTCATGGCAAAGACTCTGATTCTTACGTCATTTCTTGTGGCTCTTCAAGTGGAGGCACCGATTCCGATGGCCGCAAATGGGCCTCAGATTCCCAGTTTCTTACGTCCTCCGATAAATCGAACACGGCAACGGCCCAATACCAAGACCCTTCTCTGCCTTCTCAAGTTCCATACATGTCTGCAAGAATTTTCAACTCTGCATCGTCGTACAAGTTCTCTGTTTCACCCAAGCAACGCCTTTTGGTCAGGCTCCATTTTTATCCAACTTCCTATAACAGCCTCGAGCCTTCCAACTCATATTTCGACGTGGTTGCAAATGGGTTTACTCTCCTCCACAATTTCAGTGCCTCCATTACAGCCCAAGCTCTCACACAGGCCTATATCATGAGAGAATTCTCACTCATTCCTCCCCAGTCTGGCAATCTCAACATCACATTCATACCCTCTTCACAGCATGATAAATCCTATGCTTTTGTCAATGGGGTTGAGGTCATCTCAATGCCTGCTGATATGTTCAAGCCTGCAAACTTGATCGGGTTCCAGGACCAAACTGTCGAGGTCCAGAGCTCTTCCCTTCAGACCATGTTCAGGCTCAATGTTGGTGGACAGTTTATTCCTACAACCAATGATTCAGGGCTTACAAGGACATGGTACGATGATTCGCCATACTTGTTTGGTGCAGCATTTGGGGTCACATCTGAGGCTGGTAAAAATGTTAGCATTAAATATCCTCCTGAAGTGCCAGGCTATATTGCACCTCTGAATGTGTACAGCACGGCTAGATCAATGGGACCGGACCCCAAAATCAATCAGAATTACAATCTCACATGGGTTTTCTCTGTTGATGCCAATTTTACATATGTTGTTAGGTTCCATTTTTGTGAGCTTCAACTTACCAAGATTAATCAGAGGGTGTTTGATATTTTCCTCAACAACCGAACAGCACAGCAATCTGCGGATGCGATTGCTTGGGCAGGGTCCATAGGAGTGCCAGTTTATAAAGATTATGCAACTGTTGTTAATGATAGAGATGGTGATGAGGAAATATGGGTGGCATTGCATCCATCTGTGTCAGAGAAGCCTGAGTATTATGACTCAATTCTTAATGGTTTGGAGATCTTTAAGCTCAATGACACACGTGGGAACTTGGCAGGCCCAAATCCTGAGCCTTCGAAGATGCTTCAAGAAGCCGAGGCTGCTGCAGCTAGTAATTTTTCTCCTCCGCCGGAATCCAAGAGCAAGGGTGAAGTAATTGGAATAGCTGGTGGGGCTGCTGGCGGTGCGGCTGTAGTTGCAGCAGTATGCTTTGTCGTGTACATAAAGAAGAAGAGAAAGAATGGAATGGAGTCTGGGATGGGTGCTTGGTTGCCCCTTTATGGTAACTCTCACACATCAACTATTTCTGGCAAGAGCAACACTGGTAGCAGCCACCTTTCAAGTCTGGCTGCTGGTCTATGTAGGCATTTTTCATTATCTGAGATAAAACATGGTACCAAGAACTTTGATGAATCTCAAGTTATTGGGGTTGGAGGGTTTGGGAAGGTTTACAAAGGCATTATTGATGGAGGGACCCAAGTGGCTATAAAAAGATCGAATCCATCTTCGGAGCAAGGAGTTAATGAATTCCAAACTGAAATTGAGATGCTTTCAAAGCTTAGACACAAGCATTTAGTCTCTTTGATTGGTTTTTGCGAAGAAGACGGCGAGATGGTTCTTGTTTATGATTACATGGCTAATGGGACTCTAAGGGAACACCTATACAAGAGCAACCAACCTCCCTTGTCATGGAAGCAAAGGTTGGAAATTTGCATTGGAGCTGCTAGAGGATTACATTATCTTCATACTGGTGCCAGGTACACCATCATCCATAGAGATGTGAAAACCACAAACATTCTATTGGACGAGAATTGGGTAGCTAAAGTGTCTGATTTCGGGCTATCAAAAACAGGTCCTAATATTAATCAAAATCAAACCCATGTTAGTACAGTGGTGAAGGGGAGCTTTGGGTACTTGGACCCTGAATATTTCCGCAGGCAACAATTGACAGAAAAATCTGATGTGTACTCTTTTGGGGTGGTTCTGTTTGAAGTCCTGTGTGCAAGGCCAGCGCTTAATGCCACATTGCCAAAGGAACAAGTTAGTCTAGCAGATTGGGCTATACATTGTCGGAAAAAGGGAATTCTCAGCGAAATTGTCGATCCACATCTTAAGGCAGGACCCCCTATAAATCCTGAGTGTCTGAAAAAGTTTTCAGAGACAGCTGAGAAGTGCTTAGCTGATCATGGACTTGAACGTCCTTCAATGGGTGACGTGCTTTGGAACCTCGAGTTCGCACTTCAACTGCATGAAAACCCTGATGGAGAAGCAGTTGTTGCTCAAGATAAAGCAAATGATGCTTATGCAATTCACAATTCCACATTGACCATCGAGGAAGAGAGCACTGCAAGTGAGGCTACTGTAGAAGATTTAAACACAAGTGCAGTTTTTTCACAAATAGTGAATCCAAGAGGAAGATGAGGCCAATCATGTAAACTATGCCTCGGTCACCTCTTTTTCTATATTGTTTTGTTTTCTGGCTAGGAATTTTCTTTAAGTAGGCTGTGTATTGATATAATGCCTCTTCAAATTTTTGTTTTTCACCTTGGTAGATACAAGAAGACAGAATGGAAACTATTGCAGAAATTTTTTGGGGCATGATCCCATCTCTCCACCTGGTAAATACCTATTTTTATTTATTTAAGGAATTTGTCAATTCTTGTTCAATTCTTGTTTTGGTTTCTGTATTTGAAGGAAAATAATGTGGCTTTCAAGTACCATGTGTTAAATATGCCAATACCAATCAGATATGGGCAAAATGACAACACAGCTCATGTAAGCATGTAAGCTTGTTGAAGACAAACATAAAGTAAGCACAGGGGAAGCATTTAAACACAGACACCAAATGTTCTGAACTGCATAATACTATTTACAGAATGATTACAAAAATAACAATTTGGTTTCCTTTTTGTTGTTCCATCACAACTAGCATGAAGAAGGCCATTTTCAAAACCCCTTTTTCTTTGTACAAAATTCAATACCCCATTTATAGGCAAAGAATAAAAGAGTATCTCCAATCATTCATTCTGCTTTTTTTTAGGTCAACATTCATTCTGTTTTCTACTTATCTGTACTTGAGCTCTGGTTGCCAAAGCCAGAGAGAGAGAGAGAGAGAGAGAGAGAGAGAGAGAGAAGAATAACATAAACTATTGGTGGCTAAGTCTCAAAATGATCACCCTAAGTAGAATGTGATAGTTGCGAGGGCTAAAATATAATTAGCAAATAAACTTTGCGGACTTGAAAGCAAGAATAACATAAACTATTGGTGGCTAAGTCTCAAAATGATCACCCTAAGTAGAATGTGATAGTTGCGAGGGCTAAAATATAATTAGCAAATAAACTTTGCGGACTTGAAAGCAAGGGGGTACATGAAGGTGTTGGAGTAAGTGAAGCTGATGAGCTGATGGGGCTTCAAAGGCTGTCCGTTGTTCACCAAGCAATCATCAAAAGAGAGCCTCCTGAACTCAGCTGGGTTCATAACTTCTGTAGAGGCAAACTGACCACAGTGGACGTGGATGTCTGAAGCAGCACAGTCAAAAACACACTCGTTCGCAATCTGTACGCTGTACTTTGGGATCCCAGTCTCTGAAATTTTCCCTTGTGAGATGCTTATGTCTCTGGCTTTGCAACCCCCTAATATTTAATCAAAGAGTAATTAATAAAAGCAACGATTAAACAAGAGAAAATTAACATGGATATATATTATACATCTTGATGTAGAAAGCAGAGCTAGGGTTTGCAGTACCAGAATGTGCTCCATATAGATTGCAGGATATAACCATGAGCATCATCACCATGTAGGAGAAGCACAAATGAAAAGAGGCCATGATGGTTTTTTAGTCAGAAAGTGAGCCTGCAAACAGAATTGGCTTCTCATGATGTCGCTTTTTTCAAAAGTGCTTAATATAGAAACCAATCAACAAGACAATTATAGAGGGACTGTAGTGTATAGTCACAAGGAAATGTCACTCATATATAATATATCAATCACTAAATCCTCATCATAATCTTATTGGGTGCAAATGGGTATTCCGCATCAAACGCCATCCTAATGGCGCTATTGACCGATATAAGAGAACTTCTAATAGTTTGCCCTTTGCCATGGCAAGGGGGAGGCTAGGGCAACCACTATTCACGTGAATAGTGACTGCCCTTGCAAAATGTTGTGGTGTTTCCATCAATTGCCATGACAACAACTATTCATATGAGATATGAGGAGAGAAATTTGTATAGAGTTTGGTGTGGGAAGTGAAAACTATGACTAAATATTTATTTATTTAAAAAAAAACTGAAAATTTTGTTTTTTTTGTACCTCGGAGTTGAACTCGAGCTCATCTTGCTTGAGGGCTGGCCTGGTTTTGTGGGCCCCAACAATTGCCCTGGCCAGCCCTTGTTGCTGGAAACTGTTTTTGGGCCTAAACCACCCCCCCCCAGCCCTTGGTGTTGGAAGTGCTCTAAGGCCCGTTTGGTGGCTAAAGGTTTTCATCAACGGCATGACATTGATTTGCATTGACTGCGGTGATTTTCTTATAGGGCGATGCTAGAAGAACTTAAATTAATGGATCGATGATCGACGGGGAACGTTTTCCCCCTCATTACATGCTTCACACGCTGGACCTAAGAAGGCCTTATGTTGATCTGAATGGAAACTCTAACACTCAAGAACATATAAACAAAGTAGAAACTGTTAAAGAGCTTCACAAAACACATTACCTGGAGAGGGGGGAAGTGAAAATATTATATAAAAAGGAAAAGGAGAAACAAAAAACATGCAACCGGATAGAATTGAAAAGAATAAATAAGGCTTGCTGAACTCATGTCGAGCAGTCATATATACAGTGATAATAGATTTCATTCTTTGTTCACTTAACTTTACCTTGCCTTCCCCAACAATCAAGTCAGTTGAGTTTCAGATTACTTTGTATGCTTGGTGTAGCAATCTATTTATAATCACCTCGTGTGTTAGGGTTTTGTAAAGAATATTTTCCTATTTGGAAGGAAAATATTCTTTCCCTTAAATGGAGAGATTGAGTAAATTAGGGATTTCAATTAGAATCAAATCCCTAATTGATGATAATATCTCCCAATTTTGGCCTAAATAATCCCCCAAATAAATATGCATGATTATTGACCTAGAAGATATTCTTTTTGTCCACATAGCACCTTGTGATTAGAAGCCGAAATATTTCCTCCCACAACCAAATTATATTTTACAATGACAGGGAGCAGCAGCAGCAGCCATTCAATGCACAATGGCAAGACCTGTTTTACCATGACCGTACGGTCCATCCCATATTTCACAAAACTGTCCCCAAAACAGACAAAAACAGAAGAAAAAGAAGAGTAAAAGAATAAAAGAAAACACTATCTATATCAAGAATCAGATATACCATGCCTAAGTACAAATATTTAGTTGTTTTTTTAAACCAATGCCATAACTCATTACCAGCTTTGAACAAAATCACTTTTTTACCCATATATTGCCCCCTCGCTGAATGATAGAGCAGCATTTCACATATATACAAGGCTAAATACAAAATAGTGTTTTTATTTTATTTTTTCACTTCACAACTCATTGGTTATACAAGCCTGGAAACTCGAACCCTTAAATGGCCCTATAAAAACTGACAATCTTCGGTTAAATTTCTTTATATTACTCTTGGATGATGTTTAGGGGTATTTCATTATCAATATTTTCGTTTTTTTTTATACAGACAATATTCTATTTTAATATATTCTAAATTATGGGTAAGGAGATTTGAACTCGGGTGAAAAAAGGAAAGTTCATCCGCTTTAGCCAATTTGAACAAAGGCATGTATGCCATTATTAATAATTTCATTAACATTCGGAAATTGAGATTCTTGATCTCCTGTCTCCAAAAAGCAAAAACCTACCCCGGTTGAGAATTATAATAATATAGGGGTTAATCCTGTGGGATGCCTGTTACATCTAATCAGAGTCATTCACTATGTCAGTTTCTGCAGCTCATACTCTGTTAATGTCTCCAGTTAATGGAACCATTTTTTGGTCAAAAAGCAAAATTTTCTTCTTTCTTTCTGTCTTCTCAAGACTTGGGACGGAACCAGCATAGAGAAAAGACAAAAGTTCGTGACTTTCGTAGGATATATTAATTAGAATCTATATATCCTACGAAAATTGAAAATCTTACATGGATTATTTCAAAAAGGTAATCGTGTTTTCATTCCGGTTTTGATTTATAGTTTGGATTGTGAGAAACCTAGCAATGGCTTATAATTGGTTTTGGGGTGAAACCTCAACTTCCTTCATGATATCAAAACAAGTTAGCCAATGTGTGAAAGTTCAACGGCCATACGTGCTCCACGTCGCCTATCAAACGGGCTCTTTCATTCCTATAGATAATTAAAAATTTACATAAAAGGCATGCTTATTTGAATTTTGACAACTCCCTCCCTCGCATAGGTCGAGGACAATAAACAAAAATTCCGACATTAAAATTCTAGAAACTAACAGATGAAGGGCTTGGATCCAGTTATAGACTAGTGCATATGCCGACCAACTTGTTTGTTTAAACAATTATATTGGACAAATTTGACAAACTAAAGCTAGCAAGGTATATTGCGTTCCTTTTACTACTACTACTACTGCTACTGCTGCAGCTCTACTTTCGTTTCATGGTGCTAAGTGCACGTAAGTGCATGTCCCCATAATCCCAGGGGAAGACTGAAGACTAGAGATGAAGAACCAGAATTACTCATGCGACTGTTCCAGTGAGTGAGAGGGGGCGGTAACGATTTTCTTCAAACTTTGCGACTTGATTATGGCCGGTTGGTTGAACCTAGCTAAGCTAACATTAACATGGCATTGAGTGCATGTGTTGTGTGAGGCCACTAAGAGGTATCCGTGTATGCACAAATGGTAAGCATAGGAATTTATTTTGCCTTTGCATAGATGACAGCATGGGGGTTAGTTTATCATTTTCCACTGAAAAAATACTTAGGTGTGACAGTCACATTACCATGTGGTGTTATTCATGTGTTATCTATATATATAAAGTAAAAGGCAAAGAATGATGAAATATTCAAAATACCAGAAAATGTCATTGGTTAATGCAAAAATTAAGAATTGAAATTATTAATTAAATGAGGATAATATGGTAAATTCACTTTTTTCATATTTAAAAAAATTAAAATTAAAAGAAAAATCAAATAATAGATCATATTTTTATGGAACACAACTACCATTATCTTTTAAATTTTTTTTTAAAAAAAAGCCTCTCGCAATCTCGGAAGCGTGTGCGGAGAGGCTAATATATAATATGTGTGATCTTATAGTAATATTAATAAGTTTATACACGTATTGTAATATGAGTGAATTAGTATTACTACGTAATTATGTTGTGAGACTGTCACATTGAAGAATTTCTCGTATGCATGGTGATAGTTGTGTTTAGTTTATCAACATCATAACCAAATTCATGGTTTGATTATAATTTATAATATAGTTAAATTCATTAATTATCTTTACTTTAACTTTATCATACTATAGTAAACTTTAATGAGATTTAAGAGCATTGGAGTAGCGTTTTATCGGATATGACACTAGATATTTATGTTGTCAAACTGTTTGTTAGAAGTTAATCGAAATCATGTCCGTACGTGAGCTACTAACAAATGAAACGCAAACGAGATTAACTAAAAATAGGAAAAGAGTTTACATTCCAAAATATTTTCTTTAATCATCAAGGCTGAAGCCCAATGCAAATGGTTTTTCTGTGTTGTCCAGTAAATTACAAGTTTTACTTGCATATCAAGTTACCTTACTCCGAGGTATGAAATATACAAGGCGAGCCCTCAGCCTCAAATTTCATGATACAAACCACAAAACCCACAAGAGGCCCTGTCATGTATACGATTAAAATGCTCTAATGTTTTCTGTACTGTGTAACAGTTTCTTCTCCATTTGGCAAATCACTATAATACTTTCGCTCTTGTTCTGTTTAGTACAAAAGGCCGTGAGGTTTCCATCTGAACTTCTAGCTTGGATGGGTCTAGAGATAATTTTTCTGTAACAAAAGCATCCACATCAAAACCAGTCTCACTTTCCATGTCATTTCCTTTAGAGTAAAGGCCAGCCGACTCTTCATCGATATTATTTTCATTTGCTCCTGTTATTGTTCTCAGAGAATCCGGTTGTATTTGTTGTGAATTCTGGTCCAACTTCAAGAGACTCTTTATACGGTCAAGCGCGGGGTCTATAATGTCTAAGAATCCCATAATCCATGAAGCATCATCCACAATTTCAATGCGCTGTTTCGAGAAACAAACGAGTGTAAAAAGTTGAGGGCTTGAAGCCTTCCAAGACAAATATCCCAAACAGATAGCTTTCTCACATGTAAAATGCAGTGACTATGCTAATTACTAACCTGCTGGAAATAGAGGTCACGAATTTCCTCTGCACGTACAGAGTTTCCTTGGTTTTCCTCTAATGATGCCCATGTCATCCATGTGACATAACTCTGAGAATTTATATTAAGGGAGGACCTAAACAATCTCCTGGCAGCTGATAGGTTACCATTTCTCTGTTCTAGAACTCCCCAAGCCTACCACAGAAACAGATGGTCATTGGCAAGAAGCCTTAATAATCATACATGTGGATAATGTTTGCTATGGCATCGATCTAAGTTTCTTCCTTAAAAATATGGCTTGTTATGTGCCATCGTCGCGAATCTTTTTTATAAGAAACATGATAGAGAAGACCTTAAGGAAGTTGCTGTTTCAAGTATAACATAACTGAACATTTTCAAAGTATAAGAAACCAGACACCCAACTACGGTCATTACCTGCAGGCAACGAGCAGCAGTTTCACTAGTTGAGTTGATGGACAATGCTTTTTGGTATAATTTCCTTGCTGTCTCTATGTTTCCTTCTTTCCATTCCATCCATCCCCAAGCCTAAACACCCGAAGATTTCACATTTAGAGAATTAGTTTTCTGTTGAATTCACAATGATGCATGTATACACAAACAAGTCCTGTAATTCCCGAAGATAAATCTGTCAGGTTATTTCAGAAAGTGGCCAATGCATAAAGGATGGAAATTACTTTTCTTTTTGGTGTAAGAAATGATGATGTGGTATGAAATAACTTTGATAAGAAGAATATCAATGGTATGCAACAAGGAAAGGTAATGGCCTGTGCAGTCCATCACTTTCTGTAGGTAACAAAAAATGCCCAATAAATGTTCTCGTATTCTCTATCATCGCAAAGTCTGACTAATTCCAATTCTGCTTTTAGTACTGTTGAAGAGCATTCATACTTCACTTTAAACAATTAGCAGCATACAAGCATCATCCACACACATAATTTATCAGGTCGTCATCTCAAACAAATAAATGGCATCAGGTTTATGATTTATGATCCAACTCAAATCTCTGTACGGATAAGCGAGTCTTACCGTCCACACTGGTTGATGCCTGGGATCCAACTCAGATGCTCTCCTGAACAACTGTCGAGCAAGATTTGCAGTTGAGTTTTTATATTCCAATAAAGCAAGGGACTGAAGCAGAACTGGATCCCTTGGATTGAGCGCGTGACCTATCTTTAAAAGCTTTCTTGCTTTGTCAACGTCACCTATATTAGCTTCAAACATTCCCCAAACATGCCATGCAAACCTATTCTTGGGGCTTGCCTGTATCGCTTTCTACAAATAGAGGTGGAAAACATCACAATCAACGCTGTAAATACAGAAAATAAAACAAAATAAACTAAACATATCCAATTTAGTAACTGAAACATTCTAAGAAAAGAACTGCAGCAAAGTCCTAATCTACAAGGAAATGGAAACTGATAGTCATGCATGATCACAGTAAAATAAACAATCACCTCAAAGAGTTGCCTGGCAGCACGATTGTTCTCCTGTTGCATCTCCAATTGAGCCCACGCCTGAATCATAAGAATTGGACAAATTACTACCAGGAAAAAGACATTTCAACAGCCAGAAAGACATGGAAAGTTAACTTGTAACAGAGAGGCCTACATGCAGGAGAATGATGACTTACAAGCCAACTGGCACAGCTTTTGGGATTACACTTGGTAGCCTGCCTGAACAAATATCGAGCCTGCTCATAGCGATTGGCTTTAGCTTCCAGCAATGCGAGTGTCTGGTAAACGTACTCGTTCCCTCCACAAAATTTTAGACCTTTAGCAAGCAGATGCCTTGCCTTTTTTATATTTCCCTGCTTTAGCTCTAGAACTCCCCACCCATGCCAGGCAGCAATGTGCCTCTTATCAGCAACCGTGGCCGCATCAAATAATTCCCTTGCTCTCCTTGTATTTCCCGTCTTATTTTCCAAAACAGCCCAGCACTGTAAACAACCACCTCAATTAAATCAATCAATCAATCAATCAGTCCTAACAAGAACTATTCCCACATATGACTTCCTAACAAGGTACTTTCTTTCGGACTTCTGATTTGTTCATGGTTAAAAATCATCAACCAGAACTAATGATTCACCATTTTGTTCATCAATGGAAGATTATATTTTCATTTTCCAATACCAAATCTTAAAATAAGTGGTACTCATATTAACAAAGGCCTGCCCCACGCTTTAAAATTTCAATTTTGCATACCAGTTAACCAGTTGCACAAAGTTCAATTTGGAAAACAGAGAAAACCAAACCTGCCAAATGTATGGATTTTCTCCTTGAGTAGCTTGGCAGCCTTTCTCATAAACAGCTCGAGCTTCGGCCGTCTTCGATTGTTTGCTTAAGGCCTTCCCCAGCGCCACGTACGCTCTTCCATCTTCAGGCCAATAATATATACACTGTTGCAAACAAAGCCACTCTCAGTGAAACAGAACACTACTAATTTTAATTTTTAAACACTTCAAAAAATTCAGACATGCATAACCGTCCGCAAACACAATTGATAATTGATACTGGAAGATTATATACCTTCTCAAGTAATTTCTCTGCTTCATCATATCGATAGTTTCTGGTCAAGATTTTAGCTCTATACAACGCCAAGTCCAAGTTCACCGACAATGGCTTCTCTTTCACACCCGATTCAGCCTTCTGTTCCGGCTCGAATATCGGCATATTATTCGCCAACTCGGAAAGCCCTGCATCGAGGGCCGTAGGTGCCTCCTCGCCACCTTCTCCGTCGCCGGAGACTTCCATGGCCGGCCGGCGAACCGCGAGCACTCTTTTTGACGACTCTGCCTCGGGCAGCACGGCATTGCCTTGGCTCTGGTCGTTCGAAACGGCGCCATTGGAGGAGCCTGGGAGCGGGGTCTGGTCGAGGACTGGTGCGGAGGAGTCCCGGGAGGAGCAGCGTGGAGGGGCTGAGAGGGAATAAGGGGAAGAGTGGAGGGGCAAAGTGGGGATTTTGAAGGCGAACTTGGAGTGGTTGTTAGGGTTTTGGGAGGTGCAGGAGAAGACAGTGAAGTTGGGGTTTGAGGGAGGAGGAGGAGAAGAGAGAAGGTGCATTTCTCTCTGTGTTTAACGGATTAAACTGTATTGTATGATCCACGTTGAAACGAATGTGAGGCGGGTAGAGGAAGAACCACTGCTTGTCCAATTACCATTATAGCCTTACAGCTCTACCATTTTTGCTTTACAATGATTTTTCAAAAAAGCTGTAGGATGACGTGTGCACTTTTGGACCCTACAAATTTCTCTTCTATTTGTTTTGTGAGTATAGCAATAAACAATGACAAAGAAATAAACTGAGATTTTAGGGGGAAAAAAGCTCCATAATAAGTAGTCCATACATGTTAATGTATGATATGAGAATTTTTTTTTCCTTTGCTTAATAATATGTGCTTTTATTTATTTATTTTTATTTAGTACAAGCGATAGTCTAAACTATAGAAGAGTTTTTTACACATACACAACTAAATGTCATGGGTTTCGAACCTAATATTTCTAGTATGCAAGTTAAGGTCATTTTTCATTGGACGAAACCCTTTCGCTTTGTCTTTTCTTTTTAAATTATTAAATAGACACGATATTTACTAAGTTTTATATGAAAGTTTTAACTAGTAGTTCTTTTATACCAATTATTTTAGAGTAAGATGTAGTTTTATCTATTTATTTAAATTTTATCGAACACCAAAATTCTTCTTTATAAAACAACATTTTAAATTACTCTAATATACACAATAAGACATTTTTCATACTCTTTTTATTTTAGTGTGAAAATGACCTCATTGGGAGAGGATATTTTAGCAATTGCAGAGAGCGTACTCAAAACTAACGGTCATTCACCGAAGGGCATTTTCCTTCAATTGAGAGGATAATTGGCGTACACTTTGCCACGTTTTCACTCTTGTTTTTTTTTTGTTTCTTTTTTTTCTGTGGTTCTAGAGGGCGGATTTTTATGCCATGTGGAAGCTCCTTATTGGAAGTTCATCAAGATCAGATAGTTTATCAGACCAAAAACAATCTATTCAATCCGAAGCCTCAGTATATCAGGACAGGAGCTCACAACAAATTCGGAGATTTTTGGACAGAAGAAAATATTCAGTCAAATCAGTTGACCCGTATACCATATCAATATTATAATTTTTTTCATTTTAAAAGTGGGATAAAAATAAAATATGCATACAGGCAACAACAGGATATGAGTGAATTAAATGAGTCCGAATCCTGTCAAAAATGGTACAAATTCAACCAATCTTCTTGAGCATGATTCTTGGCCATTTGCTGCAACACAAGCACCCTTATTTCTCAAACTTGAATCTGCATTGAAGATTGCTATCGTAATGAAGTCTTTTGCAGGTAGGAATAGGTAATAGGTCACTTGAATATCAAATCTTCCCTCCAATTTCTCTGAAAGAAGGGAAAAATAACAAAAACTCTAACCTGATTCTGTATCTCAAACTGCTGTGTTTAAGCTTTTATTGACCTGCCCCAAATAGCTTAAGTCATTCTGAGGAAGACTTCAAGCCATGAGATCAAATCTGAGACTACTCTAATAAAAATCTAAATATAGAAAAACAAAACATAAAAGACATGGCATTGCTCTTAAACAACCTATACACCGCCCCACTGCCTCTTTCGGGCTGGCCTATGTTGCTTTGTTTCAGCTGTTTCAGCTAGAAGATCAACCTCAGGCTTGGACAATTTGTCTGGCTCTTTTTTCAAGGTGATTGACTCCTTAAAGCGCTCCCCACGTTTCTCCATTTTTGCCATTGTCTCAAGAATCCTTTGGTTGTCATATCCTTCTACAACCTTATTCCCATGGGAAGCACTCCCATTATTAAACGGTCTCCTTTTTACATTGTGAGCTGGTACAGCATATTCAGAAGCATGTTTTCTCTGTAAGGGATGTGCTGTGGTCAGTTCTTCTGTTACAATCTGGCCATCCTCCATATCCAAATCATCATTTTGACCTGTAACTGGAAACGCTTCAAGCCTGTTCTCATTGTTTTGGTTGCGTCGAACTTTTGGGATGCTAAATTGGACTGCCCATTTCTCAGATTCACTAGAACCCACTAAAGTTGTCCGTGCCCCACCAATCTCTGGGTCCATATTTTCACGCCTATCATTGCACATCAAAGTTCTGCCTTTGGAGCATCTTCCAGAGGACTGCAGTGTATAGTCACAAGGAAATGTCACTCATATATAATATATCAATCACTAAATGGGTAAAGTAGATGATTCAACACATGCGGCAGAAGGTCAATGAACCAACTCCGCTACTAGGGATGTTGCTAGAAGAACTTAAATTAATGGATCAATGCTAGAAGAACTTAAATTAATGGATCAATGATCGACAGGGAACATTTTCCCCCTCATTACATGCTTCACACCCTGGATCTAAGAAGGCCTTATGTTGATCTGAATGGAAACTCTTAACACTCAAGAACATATAAACAAAAGCAGAAATTGTTAAAGAGCTTCACAAACACATTACCTGGAGAGGGGAAAGTGAAAATATTATATAAAAAGGAAAAGGAGAAACAGAAAACATGCAATGGGATAGAATTGAAAAAAATAAATAAGGCTTGCTGAACTCATGTCGAGCACTCATATATACAAGTACAGTGATAATAGGTTTCATCCTTTGTTCCCTTAACTTTACCTTGCCTTCCCCAACAAACAAGTCAGTCGAATCTCTGCACCTCGGGATCGTCTGCTCATGCTTACCCATCATAGAACTTCTATTCATACACTTAGCACTACTTCTTTTTCTCATCATTTTCAATCTATGTTGCTCTGGTAGCATATCATCAATATGCATGGCATCATGAGAAGAACCATATTTAACATGAAAGGTTTCATTCCTTACATATTTCTGATAAGAAACAGATCCCTTCTTAGAATACAATTTGTCACCATGATCCCTGACAGTTAACTGATCCTCTGTCCAGTGCAGCACTTCAGATCGCCAGTTAGATCTTCTCCACCTTAAATGATCATTAGGATAAATGATATCATCAATTTCATCAGTATTATGACTATCAAACCAGTTACTCTCTTTGGCTTCAGCAGAGTATATTTTGCTCGCATGCCTCCAATATCTTTCATCAGTTGCTCTTGAGTAAGAAACATCATTTCTTGGTGATAGGGAGTCATTCCACCTTTGTTCATCAGCTGTGTAAGACTGATGGGACAAATATCGATTTTCTCTGTGTCTGCAATATTGATCTTTAGTTTTCCCAGAGCATGAATCATCCCAATACAAAACGGGACTGTCAACATGTCCACCCCTTCCCCTAGAGTTTTTTAATTCTCTCCTAACCTGGGGAAATTTCCTTTTTTGATCAGTGAATGAGATGCATCTCCCAAATTTTTCTCCCACAAAGTCATCTTCACATTTATAATTAAAACCACCACTAGGGTTTGGTATTTTCTTAAACTGCAGTTTGCTGCTATTCCTTCTACATGGAGCATCCCTTTCTTCAGCAGTGTGGGAGCAATAACTAGAATGCAACCCCCTGGAATCCCTGTTGGTGAGAGGAATCCTCTCCTTAGTGAATTGTGTTCTTCCAAAATGATGCCAATCTGCATCCCGCTCTTCACAAGAATACTCCCTTTCATTCCAGGTTTTTCTGACATATGGATCTAGCGTGTCTTGGAACTTCTGTCTACCTTTTCTATTCCAATAATTTGTATTAGCTGTCTGAACATGGTTATCAGTATATCTAATACCATAATGGCTTGATTCTTCATAATCTGAAATATCTTCTCTGTGACTACAGCTGAAATCTTGCAGCCTTTTTTTCTGTCTGCGAGAATTCACATAGTGATCCCTGTCATACAGGTCATCTGTTTCCGAGGTGGGGGATGCATCATGTTCATCTTTTCTGTGAACATTTGGTTCAACAACACTGTCAAGCCTCCTATCCTGATGCTTGCGCTTCTTTGGAGCAGGACTTCCACGTGCAGGATAATCTTTGACATCAGCTACTTTTCTCTTGATGACTATGTCTTTTGAGTTCTTACAAGATGATCTGACAGACTTGCATAGTTCAATGTGTGGATTCACTGTTGACTTTACAGGAGTACGGATATCTTCTGGATCAAAATTATCACTATTATTGGATGCTTCAGAATCACTTACAAAACAGGATGAAGTGGGGCTAAGTTGATCATCATCACCAAGTGATAATTGTGCTTCCATCATGCTTTGATCAGCACAGACAGCATTCCTGCCAATACTTTCTGTTGTTTGATTTGCAATTTCAATGGTTTCCAATGAGATAGCATTCCCTTGCTCATGGTCATATCCGTCCTGATCAAAGGCCTGGTTATTTCTGTGATTATCAGAATCTATTACCATGGGACTGATCTGCTGGGAACACCTGATGATATCAAGGAAAGATATATGCATTACATGTGCCATACGAAATTGTATAATAACTGGAATATTTAGGGCCCTACATCAAACAAGAATACAGACCTGTCTAATCTTCTCGAGTTTCCTTTGAGACTTCCTACAGATAAATCGTCTTCTTTGGCAATATTAGAAGAGGGAATAACAAATTCCCCATTTGCAGATGCCTCATGTACAGTGCCATTTGTACAGCCCTGTCCCTCACCAGAATCAGAGGTTTCCTCAGTGGGGCCCTGCACAGTAATCTACCCAATCATGTGACACTGATTAGTAATAGCATAATATAAAGTAGATGCAAAAAATCCATAAGACAATTCAAAGTGACAACACACCTGTATCACAACATCAGAATCTAAACTAAGTGGATGCCTACTATCAAAAGATGGTTGTCGTTCAATAATACTATCTTCAATCTGAATTGCTCTGCCTTTCGGCTGAAACATCAAAAGCCAACAAGTTATAATTATCTCAAACTAGTTTCTGAATACAATAATCACAGAATAGTAATAAATTCTGACATACTAGTTCCAACTGTCTCACTCTGGAATCAAAAAATCTTGATGGAGGACCATGTTTCCTTGGGTCAGCATGATTCATATCTTTAGAAATAGTTTCCTGAGCAAATTTATCATACTCAGATCCAGCTTCTTTAGCCTAATAAGCAAGATACGGGTGGACATGTAAACACCAAAAATTTGAACAACGGTTGTGGTGATATATTAAGAGTTCCAAAAGATTTAACCTGATAGAGTTTTGAGGAGTCTGGGACAGGGATCCCAAACTGCATGGATGCCAGCCGAAGTTGTTCCTGCAATGCATTATTATTAGGATTGTATTTACATATTGCTGTGTCAAAGAAAACCATCGAGAACCAGTTTGGTCATAAGGCCAGACCATTTAAACCTGCCATAACATCCAAATGGGATCTAGAAGACTAGCCTAGAGAAATTTTTTTATGTGATATATTTGTTTTTGATGATAAGTATGGCACCATTTCATTTACCAGGGAGTTGCAGTACTGTTTCCAACTGTCCTCATTCAAACCAAAGTTGAAGTAATCTTTTAAATCAACTCCAGGATACCTCCATGGCTTCTCCTCAAATGATTCAACATTTACATCAAGTATGGTCCTGGAAGAAAGAAAATAAGGATGCTTTGCGTCAAACTTTGGACAGTAATACTCTAAAATCATTTTTTTGAGACAAAGATAAATTCTAGAATGCTCTACAGAGTCAGAGTTCTTCTCAATTCTTTTGTTGTCTTTTTTGGTATTCGATTTCATGAAACTTGACGTATCGACAGGTTAACCATTACAGAAATTGGGTTTGTGCAGATTTAATTTTGTTTGTAATTTACTAACCTATACCAAGGAAGCCTGAAACCATATCTATTTTGAGTCAGCACTGGATGGGGTGTATCACGAACACAAGCAATGTGAGAGCTTGACCCCTTACGTTGATTGCGCATATTATTATTATCATGGTCTCCTCTAACCAACATGGAAGACACCAAGCCCACAGCCTCATTGGCTTTTCCATTGCTTGGACAAGTATATCCTTGAGTCCTTACATACTGCACAAATCAGTAAGCATCCCTCAGTTAGAAAAGGCAACAAGACAGCAGCTAAAGAAACATAACATTTCGTATCGAAAAATATCAGTGTTGGAGTTGAAATACTTAAACACGTAGAAAATCAAACATAGTATTCATCATCTATCCATATTCAGTTCTGTAACCGGAAACATTCCGATTATATATTTATTTTACAGGGCACTGTCATCTTTCTCCTGAATACTTAAGTTTCTATAACTAACCAGTGAATGAAAAGTACTGTTTCAAATTAGTTCAGAAAATTTAAAAATTAAATTTGTCTGGCACAATTAGAATACCTTGTACTCTTTTGTAGCCACAAAACCATCATCATCCTCATCCTCATCATTCTTCATGCTCCCTCGGCCTGCAACTGGAAACATTTGACCATCACAGTCCTCATCATTCAAAACTATTTTCAAGTCATCCTCACTGTCACTTCCACTGTAGTCTTCATTCGCCTCCAAACCCGAAACTTTCTCACTCAACTCCTGGCAGACAGAATCGGGTTTCTTAGAATCAGAGACAAATTGCTCCTCAGAAGCAGGCCTAGCGTTCTTCGGCTTGTGATCATCATCATCATCATTTATATCTTCTTCTGGCTCCGTATAAAGGTGAGCAAAGTTCGGAACACCATTGATGGCTGAGTTGGCCTGCGGTTCAACACCAGCATATAGCTCCCCGAAATCATCGTCGAAATCCTCCATTGCCTAAAAACCCTGGAAGTTAAGAGCGGAAAATCTCCTAGGGTTTTTCTTGCTAGTGATAGGGAACCTCCATTGGTAACGAAATGATAAGGAGCTTTGGATGGCTCCGATGTATAAAAGTCTCGAGCTTTTGTTTTTGCTCTGAAAAAGCCTCGAGCTTGAAATGCTAAAAATGTGACAAAAACCCCTCAAAAACCCTGAACCCCTTTTGACCAAGAAAAAAAAAAAGAAAAAAGAAAAACCCTGAACCCCTAAAACCCTAGCACACAGCCAATTATCATTTGTTTTATTTATTGCATTATTTTCCTCGCTGGACTTCCTAAATTTTGTCCCGCCAAAAGTAACCAAAAAACTCAAACCACTTTCTCTGACTTCCCTCTCCCAATCCCGCCACCGCCATGTGCTCTCGCCCATCTGCCTTCAACGCTGTTATGTCCGGCACTCGAGTCGCCACCAACCCTACACCCTAAACCCAAGGAAACTCCCAATTGCTATCCAGTTGCTCTTCAAATCCCAGTTATTCCAATTATGCTGAGGACGGTACTAAGCCTGATGATTTGGTAGCTGTGGTTCATCTGTTGGCCATAGGGCTTGGAGATTGGGATTGCAGATAAATCAATTATTAAGAAGCAATAAAAGGAACTTGGAGACTTGGCTTTTCAAATTCATCTCAATTCAGGACTGGCAAGCCTGCTCCTTTTTAACTGTTGCCAAGGTTTTCAGTACATTTCATGGAGTCCGAGGAGAGGAGTGTCCTTTTGACTCTTTTGTGGATGATTGGGGGGTTTTTTTATTTATAATTTTTGTTTTCTTTCAAATGCTGCTGTTGATTGGAGTTGTGATCAAAACATTGAATAATAGGATTTAAATTTGTAAATCACAACTGGATTTGTTTTGTTCGAATGAAATATGAATTTCTACTGTATCTAGACTGATAATCATATATTTTACCTTTTTTTTACACATAAATAATAATTTGAGCTGCCTCCTGAGTATTACATTTGCAAGCCATCATTATTCACTCTTCAATGCTCCAGTTATCTCCCATGAGATCCTTTCAGTCTCTAGCATACGAAGAGCATCATTGGGTCCACAGCCCTGCTGCTTACAATTAACAATTGCAACCGTGAATCTCTGTTTCTCTAATGAAGTAGGATACATAGCTTGATCATCCTGGAATACAAATCAAAAGTTAGACTAAAAAGGACATGAAATACGCAAACAAGTAGAAGCATCTTCTCAGCAAAATACCGTTGCAGATCTAAAAAATTAAGCGACACAATGGAGATCCTCTTAATTAGATTGTAATTTGGTTAATGATAATGTTTAAATTGTACATGCATTCATTTTGACCTACTTCCATGTAGCTAGAAAAATAAGTTGATTTCACATATTACCTCAGGCAGTTCAAAGAATTCATCAGGAGATATTTGCAGCAACTCTGTAGCAGTGTGACCAGTACACCATGCAGAAACTTCCCCACTCTCGTCTGCAAGAGTAATTTTCAGGTAGAAAGTATGGATAACTTCAGCACCACAACTGGTGTTACAGAAGCTGCATTCAAGAACATCATTGGGCTGCTCGGTAACAAAATGGCCACATATGGCATGTGAAAATCTTTTACTGACATGAACCATCTTCATTTTCAGCCAAACCTGAACTATCTGTCCACATGATAGTATATAATTATAGAAGAACAGATACCCCAACTTACAGGCTATAAAATGCAAGACATACCCAGTGTAGTAGATAACTGATATAAAAGCACAACACCTATTGCAAGGAATAGAAAACATGGCTCCACCATGCCCTCCCACACACTTTCCACCAAAAGGAATGCGAAAGAGAGTTTTACCACAATACACATCATGACAGACAAACTTGCAGAGAAGGAAGACATGGTAATTCTGTGCCATAGAGTTGCAGCACTATAATTCCCTTTGATTTCAGGATTATTGTTTTACTAGGTATGTGTGAGTGATTGGGTGCATGTAAGCTGTCAGGAGCACACAAAAAAATCAGGCCTACTATTCTTCCTCAATTCTAAATAATATTTTGGAAACAGGGTTATGATAAAGTGGCAAATGTTTGCACATCCAGAGAAAAGCGGAACATGATAACTTCTTTCTTTTTTTTCCCTTTTGCAAGTGAACATATTAGATTTACAGCATAAAAAGCAGAAGTATAGATAAGGGAATCATGGCAGAAACAGACTAGTCACAACAAAAATCTATTGGAAAACCATACCTGCATACAGCTAGTCTGGCTAGATAGATCAGAGAGGTTTGACAATTTATGAAGACAAGATGAGTTTAGCAACGCTGGCAAGGAACTGAGGTTGAAGAAAGAAGCTCCAGCAGTGTTCTCGAACCATAATGCTTCCAGGCTGTCAAACAAAAAATGTTTTCGTGGAACCCTTATAAATTCCAAATCAGACTACAAACCACATAACTAGGAACAAACCAGAAAGTGTCTGAACTATAACTGAAAATGACTGGTCGAGAACATTGGAACTTGCTTTAACCACCCACATATTGACATTAGAAAATGACTAATTGAAAATGCTGGAATAAGCTCACCCCTTCCGCTTTGTCATAGAGCATGTCAGGCCTGATATGTACACTGTGTGACCAATGTTTAATCTTCTTAATGACCTAGGAAATACACAATTTGAAGCAAAATTATATTATTAAAAATGTGAAATTTATAGTCGGGGAATGGGTCATAAAACCAAGTGTACCAAATTAACTTATTATCCTTACCAACACTTCACAAAATGTAACTTTGCCCAAATTGCTCCAGTGGTATCTTCAACTCTCAAGGAGAAGATAGCTTCTGTGGTACTTCTTTCTCTGGTAATATTGGTAACAACACCGTAAAGGCTGACACCAGTGATCTTGTCATGAAGGTCAGTCACGAATGACTGCAAACTTCACAGGAGTAAGAGATATTAATAAAAACAACAATATGCAAATGCTAACAGGAGACTCGGGTATGAATCATTCAGGCAGTTGATTTCACACAAACTTGGATGATTGCATAGCAAGTAGATAAGAACGGAATTAGTTTTTAAATAATTGTATAAAGGCATTAGTGCATGATTGCTTAAGAATGACAATAACCTACTACATAATTTGACTTGGACAGATGTTCATGGAATCAATGCATAAGTTGATTCTGTGGTGCTCAAAGCTTCAAAATTCAATCAATAAACCATATTCAAGAAATTAATGATAATGCATCCCTTTAGAATCATGGTACTCATAGCTTCTAACACAAATTAAATTATAGAAACTGCTAAATAGTGTTCACACAATAAGGAAGTGTAATGGAAGGAAACTCACTTGAAAAGGATAACTACTGAAGTCAATGGACCCATGTGAATCACAGGGCAAGGAAACTTGAGAAACTTGTGGAGCCTGACTGGGATCTATTGTGCTCTGCAGTCTTGACCCTTGATACCGATTTGGTGTCAGTGCTACAGATACCTGATTTATACAGAAAATTAACTCCATATCTTAAATGATAACCCAATTATCCAAACTGTGATATATGACTTACTTGCTCCTCATGTTGAATCAGAGGCACCAAAAACAATTGCGTTGTACTACCAAATTCAAGGCAAACTTCATTACTCGTTTCAATACCTCTGTCTACAGAACTAGCGATATATGGTCTATCCAGTGCAAGCATACTTCCCACGCTGAAGAAGTTGAATTATGAACATACAATGGAAGAAAGTATCTAAAATATGAAAAATGGTTCTAAAGTTTACCTCAAAAGATTGGCCAAGACAACCTGATCACCCCACAGCAGAAATTGTAGCTTCACGCCATCATTGTCAACAAGAGTAATTTGTTTACTCTGTAAAGTACCATGTACTTCCAGTGGCCCAATAATTTCAATTCTACACATAAATAGGGAAAGCAAGGTAACCATTTCAACCTCAGGGAAACTTCAACCTCACTAATCAGCATTATTCCAGTTATGAACTTCTAATTTCAAGACACATCCATATGATATATCATGTTTATAGGATCTCAGTTCATTATCACATCCCCACCTCATTAGGACATCTGGAACTAATTAATATTTATAAAATATCTAGCATACTTAAAATTGGTTATTAGAAACAATTTATCTTACCTTGCATACAACGAATAACAAACATCTTTATAAGCAGCATCAAGAGAAATTGAAGAGAATGGATCTGAACAAAACTTAGTTCCTATCAGCATTAAATCACCATCTTCCGCCTATATTAATGGAAGCAAAAAAGACATGTAAGAAGAAAAGTAAAAAGACACCCCAAATCCTTTTCCTAATCTCAAGGCTGGGCAGTAGTCAAATCTGAAAATTACCTCATCTAACAATATGGTCAGATATTCTGTTGGCAACAGCCGCACATAAGTGGATCCTCCTTTAGTTGCAGGACGAAGATAGCACCCAGTGAGAAAGATCTCCCTCCCTTTCTTGAGAAGTCCATTACGAGTCAAGTCACAGTATCTGCACAGACAAAATCTCATGCTATTGGTTTCAGAATGTAGTTGTAAATACACATAAAAGCAACACACAACAAGAACAACATATACCTTTGGTGGAGATAAATGTCAATAGTATTGGAGCTCCAATAATCTCCTAAGGAAAGCACAGAGATGTTGGTACCTGAGAAAAGAGAAGCAATTAATATCACCGATAAAGAAAATAACAATTACGTTAAAGCTCCAAAATTTCAAAATGAAAGTCTACCTGGGAGAACAAAAGCTTCCACAATTACGGCTTCCAAAACACTATTCAAGGACAAGAAATTCTTTTCATAAATGGAGTCGATGGTCACGGTGTTCGGAAGCTTCCTTCTCTTGTACTTCTTTCTCGACTGCTTCACACATTCCGGCATTTTCTTTGGAGGCCTGTCCCTATGTTGCTCGCTCCACGCCTAGCAAAAACCAACACAATTCAAATCAGGTTCCTTTCTTTTATTTTCTCACATTTTCTCAGCAACCAAACAGAGACGAATTCGATTAAAAACGGTACCTGAGATATATCAGAGAGTAGAATCGCGGCAGTGACGCCGCTGGAGTAGGCGCTACAAGTCTTGAGAATCCGAGACGCTATCCAACTCCAGCTGGGTCCAGTACTGGTTTCTGCCCCGTTTTCATTCGGATCCAAATTTTCGTCTGGTTCAGGGGAGAGAGCGGACCTCGCGTAATCAATGAATTTGAGAAACGGATCTTCTTGATTTTTTGGCTGATCAATGTCCATGACCAAGTCGAGCGAGTTCACAATCCCTACCAATCTGCACTGTGTAATAATATAATACACATTTTGGGATTTTAAAGGGGAGGGAAGAGAACTCGTACAGCTTTTTGGCGCGGGTTTTCAAAATTGCGCCACAGGTGGTGGACTGGGCCGAATACTTAATGATTAGTATGCGCCTGGCAATGCAGCAAGATACTGAAGCCATTATGTGAGGTCTTATTTTTTTAACAGTTTAATTAAATTAGTTAGTCGTTGAATTAAAGTGGTTAGCATGATCTAACAGTTAAGAGATAAGACTTCACCTAAGAACCATATATAAGCCCTCACTATAGAATGACTCGACAATGTAGTCCTTAATCTTTTGGTCCACACATCAATTTAATCCCTCTTGTCACATTTAGTTGAAGATCTTTGTTAAAATTGATAATGTGGGGTAATGTGATAGCGCGTGGCCAACTTTAAAGGTATGTTTGTGTCACAATACAACTTATCCACCCATGACACAAAGTAAAAATCACTATTTTTGCTTAACAAGACTCAACCCTAAAATGGAGAGCAGATGACATCGTTGAGCAATAATTTGAGGTTTTATAACTAAAATAAGCTATATTTTGATGAAAATTCTTGTTTAAAATTGGTCACGTAATGACACTTTATTAACTTTAGTGAAAATTTTGTCAGAATGAAACAGTAAAAACCAAATTGATGCGCATACCAAAAGATGAAGGACCTCATGAGTCATGAATTGCTTTGAGATTTGAAAGACTAAAATGAAGACTTTTAAAAAGTTCAAGGACCAATTGTGATTTAAAAAAACAATAAAAAAAACCCTCTTCTTTTTCCCCAGTAAATGCATAAACAAAGTTGATCACCAAATCCAATTACATGAGAGCAATTTCAACCAAGAGTTTTAGGCCAGCACGTGGATGACATAAAATAAAAGGGGCAAAGCAAGAAGCTGGGCAATCGTTTGGAAGTAAGGTAACCCATTCAGACATCTAACAAGGTGAAATATCAACTCAGTTACCAAACTGTGCAAATCGAAACCTTAACCTCCGTGATTCCGTGATGGCGACAACAATCCACAACATTGTCTAAGAATAATTTTAAGAGTGAAAATGCCATAAAAAGAACAAAATGAATCATATCAAATAATCATAACACAATGATTGCGACAACAAAAGTGCATATCAAATTAGCTTCATTGTCGTATTTTGTCCACCCCAGATGTGGAACCTACACCTAAAATGAGTATCAAAACTCCCCCCTCCCCCACTAAATCACAAACCAAATCAAGAGAGTAGAAGAAGAGAAAATTGGACGGGGAAAATCTGAAACCTATGATGTACTGTTGTACATTGCAAGGGTAGTCCGGCAAGAAAATACTCAAACCAGCAACTATACTATGCAGGAATACTTCACAATAGATTGTATTGAATTGTCATTAAATCTCACGTTTCAGAATCACGCCAGTGATCCCTACAGAAGATTTAGGCCGATAATGTTCATCTGTATCAACCTCTTCAATTTCCTGAATGGAAGATCATATGCAAAGAATTATACATTAGATATTATCCAAGTCTAGGCATGACAAAATATTACTCAATATGCAAAAATATATATACCTGCACCACATCCTCTCCCTTAATGACCCGTCCAAACACAATCAGCTTATCATTTAAATCTGGTATTGGTGCAGTTGTGATAACAAGCTCAAATCCTTTGTCATCTAGTCTATTCTTCGTAGTTCCAAGCATAAAAGCTTCATGCTTTGGTCTTCATGTTTCACACAGGTAGGAATAAAGCTATCGGTTTTGTGACAGTGGATGAAATACCAACCAATTCAAAAAAAAAATTTAAGCTAACCTCGTAACTAGTTGACTACGAAGCTTCCCTTTTGATATCCAATCTTCAGCTGCTCCAAGTCCTTGGGAACCTCCCCCTTTAATAACATAGTGTTTGATCACATGACTGAAGGGCATCCCCTTAAAGTGCCCCTTTTGACTGCAAAACTAATGCCTTAGAAGTGTCTTGAGAGCATAACACAATATTACCAAACACACAAACCAAGCACGTCTATTTGTAGATGTTACTGCTAGTCAGTATATTGAGATGCTTTCCAATTGTCAAAGTTCTGATTTTATTTGCAATTACTGTACTAATCAAGCCTACATTTAGGACCTAAATGTTGTCAAGATATAAGTCAACCAGGTATCTGCATCACCAAGCTTCTAGAATAACACAGAACCCTTTAACTCGTTGGTGAACCCTTTCACAAAGGAGCTACAACAAAATATATGACAATGGCTTATAAAAATATAAGAATATCTAAATGATTAACACATAGGATAGGGAACTTTTATTACAAGGAAATTCAAGAAGAACCCAAATTAATGGGAAACTTATTGTTGGTTTGGCTATTGGTAATTTGGTAACAGCTATGCACTAAGATCCGCCCCATCCCCTAATTTTAACTTTATTCTCTCAATATTTAAGGAAAAGGACTCAATATATATATATATGATTTTCGATAACTAGAGAATGTATGTATGTAAGATTTATATGCACTGTTGAATACTCACCATAAGTCAAGAAATCTATCCACAACCTCTGGAGAACCATCCTTGAAAAGTTCCACTGTGATAGGACCTTTTGACGTATTTAGAATCTATATAAAAAAACATAGGGGAGGGGAGAAGAAAGAGAGTGAATAACTAACAATATAGAGAAGCAGATAGGAGTGTTCAGTGTTACATCGAATTAAACCACTAAACATAAACATCAGCAGAAAAATAGGAATAAAATGTCTCCAAATGAAACCAGTGCAGCAATCTTTATGCATTAAATTTTCCCATAAATGAACCTTCTGTAAAACCTCAAAACTGGCGTGGAAATTTGCTTCCTATTACATTAAGTGACTTCTTGCACAGTAGTAATAGTTGCTCGATTATTTGTGTATTCCAAATATAACAAGATAAAATCTAAAACACAAAGCAAAACACTGCTCAATGTGCTCATTTAGAGCCATAAACTGATCGATAAACATTCACGTCATAACTAATTTAGCCACACCACCACAACCAAAAGCGCACCCTCTTAGTTCTAGCAGTCGCAGTTGCAGTTCACATTAACATAAAAAAGCAAGTTGGCAACAAAGACACTTACAGCATAACCGGGAAGATCGTACTTCTTTACTAACCCACCAATATCCTAGACAATAAAGATTAATAAATTTAGTCAAATATGCATTTTCATAATTACTGTAAAACAGGAAGATTAATAATTACACAAATGAAAAAGAAAGAAAAAAAAACTCATTTCAAATAAATACCTCTAGAGTAGATAAGTCCGACCCAGATTGGTCCAGCGACCTACGAGCAAATTAGCGCACAACAAAATAAGAGGCTGAAATTATCCAAATTAGCACTACAATTCAAATTTCCAGAGAAAGAAAATCACGAAGGATATGAAAACTGCAACAGATAGAAAAAAGAAATGCTACCTTCTAGACCAATAGCGATAAGTGGCAACTAAGGACAAGGCGATCAAAGCGATGATTAAATTGCACATAACTATGGTAGTAATACTGATTCGAGTTGGGCCCTTCTTCTTTTTGCTCTGAATTAACAGCGCCTGAGGCTTTATCCGAGCCATGACCTTCCACTTCAACTGTAACCACGAAATTCAAAAGAATAAAATTGGATGATGCGCCTCGATCCCCAAAATAATTGGAAGCGAAACCCTAGAAAAAGAAATGAAATTGGTGAGGAACTACCTTCGGGCTTTGGGCTCTGAATCTGCTGTGATTCAAGATCGACGGAGTAGTTTTGGTTTATGGTTTCAGTGACGTTAAGAAGTTGGATCAGAGAGAGTACAGTTGGTTGGTGATTTCAGTTTAACGCCAGTCTGTTCGATCTTCTTCCCGGTTGGATTGGATTTGGACCCATTTTAATGTTCAATTTTAAAAATGGTGGGGAGTGGAGCCCACGTGAGATTATACGCCGGAGCAGAGCTCTAGCTCTTCTTCCCAAACCGCGTGATGGACGGTCGTGATTGGATTAGCGTGTTGATTTTTGGGAGCTTGGCGTTCGGTTTGTGACACCCAGTCGCGGGTTTTGGTTCTATCCTTTAAACCCGTCAATTTTCCCACCTGGACGGGATATGTCATTTTTTATTTTTTTATTAATATTTTTCTTTCTTCCTTTTCCTTCCCCATTTTTTTCCTAACCAAAATAAAGCGAATTAGTCAAGAAACGTTACTAATAAGATAGTTATTCAAGCTCCTGATGTTAGTCTAACTAGTGGTATGAAATTTGTGATCATCAGATAGGTTAAAAGTTCGATTCCCTCCAATACAAAAAAGAAGAAGAATGTTAACTCAAAATTTGCTTATTATAAGTCTTCTTTCTAATTTTCAGATTCGCTTATTTATACTTAAAATGTTGTTTAGCTCACTTAACATCAAACCAACTCGGTGTTCACCATCATGAATATAATCTTAAGATTATTGTTTTTTTTTAAAAAAAAATTAAAACAAAAGGGTAAATTCACCTCGTACTCTTGTCTTGGATTCCAAATGTTCCACCTTTTTCAAGCACCAAATGAGAGACACTTGAACATTGTATACATTTAGTTCTTAGCATTGTTAGCATCCCTTTGCATATTGCCAACAATCTCACAAATTTGGAACCCTTGCACCTAATTACCTTGGTGGGACGTTTCCTTTCTTTTGCATTGCAATATGCATTGACAATATGTGATCTCCGGTGGTGTGTGAATTCCTCAATTTTCAACACCTCGAAATTCAAATGCGCATTATTATTATTATTATTATTATTCAAATAAATAGAGACTACACCACTGGTCAAAAGGAGAATCAAAGTCTTTCTCCCTTCCAACTAACACCTAAAGAAACAAAAGCTTCATACAAGACCAACAAAAAACATAAACAAACTACTTAATCTACCACAAGTTGAAAAACCAACCCAAATATCACTCTCTCTTAGAATATTCACGGACAGAAGAAAGCAGCAAACTTTATATACTGATATCAATTTATCTTTCTCATAGAAACCACTGGTGCACAGCAACTCCTAGATCCCTCACCCTTCCATACAAAGCAATGCATTCCCAATAAGCCCTTTTGCTCCCATACGTCTTTCCATTTTTCTGCCACCATCCATTATTGCACTCCAAAAACAATTCATCTACCAAGCAGATTGTCTTCTTCTTTATCATTTCCACAACCATTTCTGCTTCTGCTTTCATCACAACATAGTCCTCTTCCCTCACATTTTTCTTTAGCCAATCCGATACATCATTTCGTGGCGGTGCCACCGCTGTGCTTGAAGCTTCTTCAGGCTCTACTTCGAGGTTGTAAACTTCAAATTCTTTATCCATTTTTGGATAATTTTGCTGAAACCACTCAGTCACGCCGCTGTTGTCCTCATTTAAGTCCACATTAACAAACACTCGGCGGTCATAACCTTGAAGAGAATCACCCAACAAGTTAGGAAGGAACTTGATCTTCTTCAAGTACTCATTTGTTTTAGCCAACACACGTCTCGGTGGCTCAAGCACCACATCTTCTAGACCCTTCAACACTGTCTTCTTGGCCTCAGTTTCGAATTGGCAAAGCCGCCTAGACTTCACCGCCAAATCATAAGACGGGCTGGTTTTCCTCATTGCCACAAAGGTGGAAGCATATCGACGAAGATACACGATCTTGTAATTAGGTTTCGGTCTAAAAGCATTTGAAGGGTCATTGCTTAATGGAACAGCCACAATGCCACCAATCTTCAAAATGCGATCTACAAATTTAGCATCAACCAAGTTGAATGCGAAGACAAAATCCAAAGACTCGTCCAAGAATGAGCTTTTTCGCTCCAAATCCGAATCCATAACAATGTCAAATACATTATAATCAAAAGGATGAAGATTGTGAATCATACCAACATTGAAAGGGCTCACAATGAGAGCCTTGTCACTTTTTCTGCGAAGGCCCTCACCAGCTAAATCATGGAAAAGCTGACCCAATTGCTCAAAATTGAAAATTTCAGATTGAGTATCATATTTTAATTCAGAAACACTTACTCCCCTCAAAAGGGACCCAATGCAGGGCAGTGTAAGAATAACCAAACCCAGAAAAACAGACCTTGAAATAATGCGCAATACCTTGGAATCAGGAAGCTTGATCACCAAATGAGTCTCGGAATCCAATCCCATCCTTCCACCATGAAGGTGCTTCACCTTGCTCTGGTCCTTGGCTGTATATCCACCAGCCAATTCCATTTCTCTGTTTCCTTTTCAACACTTTCGTAATATAAAAAATCCGATAAAAGCTCTGTGAAAACGCGAGATCCGATCTGCAGGTCAAGAAGAAAAGCTCGAAGAGCCGATTTGGCGGGTACTCAGATGCGAAAAAAGTCTGAAGATTGCAAATTTTGCAATGTATTCAAGAAGGAATCGAAGGTAAAACAACTAAGAACATTTTGAGATTTAGCGGGCACAGAACCTAGCGGCGGTGTGATTACCACCCACGAGGGCCACGAAGGATTTTCTACACCAAAGAAGTAAAAGCTGCCTAATCCTCTCAACCTCCATTGTCTTCTTTTTAATGCACAATCACTCACTCGCTGTCTCTCTCTCCCTCCCTCTCTGTTTATGATTTATTTTTCTCTTACCCAGATCAGTGTGAGAATGACGTTTCAGAATCCCACCCAGACACTAACTTGCAATGGATCGTCATCTGAAAGCCAACCACCATAGACCAGAGTGGTTGGATTGCCACGAGAGAGATGGAGCGAGCGATATAGAAAGATAGAGACTTTGGGGGTTGCGAAGAAAAAGAGAGAAGACTTTTGTTGAAAATGAAAAACTTATGGGGTTGGAATTGCGTGACAGAATTGGAAAGGGATTTATTTATACAGAAGGAAATGGAATCATGGAAGGATGTGATCGCAGGAGAGTCCTATGCAAATTGCTATTTTTGCGACTCAAAGGCCGTGACTTGGCCGCATTTGGTTACTTTCTGTGTTTGGGCCACCTACCTTACCAACGAAAAACAAAGAAAGAAAGAGAGAGAAATGTACCAGAATATGGTGGGAATGGGTGAGAGATATTGAGATGGTTGGAAAAAAAGAGACTAAATTTGGGAGCTAATTATAGTGTTTGGGTTGGCATTTGGGATGATGGTTGTGGTGGTTTGGTTTGTTGTTTTGTTTAGGTTCAACTTAAGTATGCATTAACTTATCTTAGGAACTTGTAGTGTTCAGGTTGAATGTGTGTATCATAGAAATTTAGACATCCCAAGAGAGAGAGTATGATGTTCAAAATCGTAATTTGTGTACATGCATTGGGCTTCAAGAAATCACACAAGCGGAAGTAGAATTCACAAAGCCTTCTCTCAGTGGACCGAATAGGCTGCAACAACTTAGAAGCCCATGATCATTGGTTGATCATGTCATCCTTCCGAGGTGTAGTGGCATGACATTTACCCGTCACACTCAAAAAAATGAAACAATAAAAAATGGCTAAAATATTTGAAAATTTGTTTGGTACCCTTCGGACTAAGGGTCATCATTTGGCCCACGGTCCACGAGGTCCAAAGTGGGTAGCTCGAGGCTTGATGGGCCAAAGTTCGGCCCACTCTAATAGTTAGGCCCGTTTGGCCGGGCTCGTTCTAAGGTTAGGTAGGGATTGGGTTTAGGTTTTGAACCTCTGGTCTGACAAGGCCCACCCATGATCCGGCCTAGCTTGTGTAGGCCTGCTCATTGCCTTGTTTTTTGTTCCCCTTATAGCCTTATTTCCACTATAAACATTTAAGTAAAGGGTTATTTACTACAATAGTCCTCAAACTTATACCCAAGTTGCATTTTGGTTCCTCAACTAAATTATTCGTTCAAATGGTCCACCAACTCTTTATTATTCGGTGAATTGGTCCATCATTACATTTTCCATGAGTTTAAGTCATGTGAACTACATGTGAGGAAAATAGGAAGGGTAAATGCGACTTTTTCATAGTGGAGTTTTCGTTTCCATTTTTCTTCTTCTTCTTATTCCCTTTCTGTACAACCAAATGACAGCGGCGCCGGAAGACAACTAGTCGGTGAGAGAGAGATGACATCAACGGCGGCTTCATTCAGACATGACTTCTCCGACTTCGATAGCCAAAGTGGCAGCACGTGTTGAGCTCCGTGACAGGTTATAATGGTGGAGCGGGCTTGTTGCACCGCTAAATCGTAAGAAATGGGAGCAAAGGATTGAGGGAGAAGGCACATGGGTGCCTTAATCAATTTACGGTATTGGATTCCTCTCGCTGGAGTTGCAAAAATGGAAAAAGAAAAAATTAGTTTCTCTTTTGTTGCTCTGTAGGATATATATATATATATATATATATATATGGGATGAGATGAAGGGGATATTTCTTGCTTTACTTATCACTTGTTATTTTATATGTTCTTAATTAAGAGAATGAAGAAATTGATGGGAGAATAGAAGAAGGCAGAGTCACCCCTACCACTAGCCCCAGCCTACACCCACTGCCCACCCCCTCTAAGTCCTCCCTCTATCTCTGTTTTAATTAATTAATTAATATTTTAGTATAAATTGACGATTTTAACCTCAAATTAGTGGCAATATTGATTGAGTGTAATGGTAGGACCAATGTGCTGATTAATAAAAGTTGGTGGACTATTTGAATGAATAATTTAGGAAGTTGTATTCAATTTAAATTTTAAATGATTAAAGAGTTATAAAGTTGATGGAGTTTAATTGAATTTAATTGAGTTTAATTGAATTCGTGTATAGATTTTAACTGAGTTTGTTATAGTTTTATTAAATAATTTTAATGGAGTTTATAGCACTAAAACCTAAAGGGTTTAGGAGGTGGTGATGGCGATGGCAGTGGCGATGGTGGTTTGTGGGTGATGGTGGGGGAGGTAGTGGTGGAGAAGGTAGGGGTGGTAGTGGTAGGAGTGAGGTGGTTGAGGTGGTGGTGGTGGGAGTGGCTGTGGTGACAGTGGCGGTGATGGTGATGATGCTGTCAATGGCTATGGTGGTGGTGATAGTGGGGTGATGATGGAGCTGATAGTAGGGGAGGTAGTAGTGGTGGAGGTGGGGGTAAGGGTGGTGGTGATGGTGGTTGGGGTGGTAGTGAGGGTGGCCGTGGGTGGCAGTGGATGTGGCGATGGTGGTGCTGGGGGTGGTGGCTGCGACGACAATGACTATGGTGGTGGTGATAGCCATGATAAGATGGTGGTAATAGAAGTGATGAAATCAGATCTTGAGAATAAAAATAATATATCTATCATAATTTGAAGAAGTTTAAAAGTTCAGGTGTATTCAATCACGATTTTATAGAAGTCTATATAATTCTGGGTGTATTCAATTGAAATTTTTTAAACTCCATTCAAATTTGGATGTATTCAATCACGACTTTAAAAGACTTCATAAAAGTTTGGTTGTATTAAAAAAAACTCATTGATTTCAAAGGAAATACAGAAAGTGGTGGATTTCGTTTGATTATAGAATAATTTTAGGCCATGAAAAATCTTTGTTTGCCCCCAGAGATTTTTAAAATCTACATTGAATACACATTGAGGGACCAAAATGCAACTTCGGTTTAAGTGTGAGCACCATTTGAGTAAATAACCCTTTAAGTAAATGTCTTGTCTTTTTACTTTAATTTATTTTTACATTAATTCATTTACTTATGTTTATGCATCACAAATTATTTGAACATGTGAATAAAACAAGTTATAAGCTTTTGTGCTCATGAATCTCTCAAACGTATAGAAAATGGTGTTTCAAATTGGCATAAGATTAGAGATGTGTTAAAGCATCTTTAACTGATATGTGAAATTGACATGTGAACATGAAATGACAAGAATTAAAGATAAAATTATTTAAACTGAGTTGTCAAATCCTATGTGGTGTTTCAAATTGGCATAAGTTTAGAGATGTGTTAAAGCATCTTTAACTGATATGTCAAATTAGTATGTGAACATGAAATGACAAGAATGAAGATAAAATTATTGCAACTGAGTAGTCAAATCTTACATGAATTTGACATATAGTTGGAGTTAACAATTTAACAGTGTAAAACTGAACAATACGAAAATGTTGCTAAACCCTTCGAACAAAAAAAAAAACCTTGTAAGCTAGGTGGTGGTGAAAGTAGAGGTGGGGTTGCACTAAAACATGAGAATGTTGCGGTGTAATCAATAATGGGAAACCACCAAAACCAAGAGTGTGACCATGTGAAACTAAGTGAGGCTTGGTCATGTAAACTTGTACTGAAAACAAGCTCATTCACAACTTCAAACACATATTTCTGGAACCCTTCTGGCACCGATTCACACTTTGGTTTGTGATTGTGGTGCACAGTTAAAGGAAATCTGACCCCCTACTCATTATCATGTTGAAAGCTCAAGTAATAATTCTTGCACTTGCTGTTTTTAGTCCTAGAGGTCCTGTCAGACAGTTAATTTCTTCTTTTACTTTCAAACTGGAACCACCAGTTACCAGGAACTGTCCCATGTTAGATATATATACGCATACATAATGCATGCTGTAATTGTTGAAGCAAAGGTTAAAGGACACTGAACCCACAATAATGAATGGGAAGACTAGTTTCAAACAACAGCTAGCACCTGATCTGAAACTAATAAATGGGCACACAAAATGTACAGCAAAAAACACAGAATACAGAAATGATTACAAATATTCCCCGAATCGTTTTGCAATATCATTGTTCCATTTTTCTGGTGCAGCTCATGTAGATAGCAGGTATTTTATTTATTTATGAATTATGAATGCATCAAGTTCTGGTCCAATGTGATTTATGGTACTGAGACTGCTGACAGAAGTAACCAGCCACAAAAAAAGAAAAAAGAGAAAGAAAAGAAAAGAAAAAACAAATTATAACATAGGTAGTTAACCTAGCCTAGCGTATAAGAATGCAATAAGAGGCACTTGTGGCAGCAAACCAAATTGAAGATTGTTCTCCACTTCAAATCTTATAACTTTGCTTCTTTTAGCAAGAAAGAAAAAAAAAGACATGGTTGACAGTGCAGAGAACAAGGTTCTTATAAGGGAATTCAATGCAGACACAGATAGTGAAGTGGTGGGGAAGCTAGAGAGGAACTGTGACCTAGGGTCTAAAAGGGGGGTCACCATTTTCACTAACATGATGGGTGACCCTTGTTGTAGGATTAGGTTCTACCCCCTTCATGTTATGTTGGTGGGTTAGGGTCACTTTTTCATATCTCATAATCATTTTTATGTCTCCTCCAATAAGCAATAACATTTGCATGATTTCTATATTATTTTGTACTGCTTTTCTATATGGAAACCCCTGTCCCCCTCTGGAGTTTATTAATGTAAAATGATCATTGCATTAAAATGGCCTACAGGTAGCAGAGCTGCTCGAAAACGGGGAGCTTGTTGGAGTGGTTCGAGGATGCATGAAGCATGTAGGCACTGGTTTTGGGGCAAGCTATGAGATAGGTTGTGTACTAGGCCTTCGCGTCTCTCCTACACACAGGTATTTCTCCACTTTGTTTATCAGATGGAATGGAGTTTGGAAGAAATCTTCTTCTCTAAGCAACAAGTTTTCATTTCTGAATTGCCAATACAATCTGCTGAAATTGAGTGTAAAACCTCTGACTCTTTCTGAACTGAGTTGCAGCATATTGGAAAAGCTAAATGATCTAAATAAGCATAAGATTAATAAGTTCTAGCAGATCTCAAGTATAAATATACAGAATTTCTTTTATGATGGATTAACTTTTATATGTTTGTCTGGTTTAGGCGGATGGGAATTGGATTGAAACTCATGAACTCAGTGGAGGAGTGGCTGCTGAGGAAGGGAGCACAGTACACATTCCTGGCAACCGAAAAGAGCAACATCGCCTCTACTAATCTCTTCACTTTCAAATGCAATTATGTGAACCTCAGCTCACTAGTCATATTTGTTCAGCCAATTTGTTCCCCTATTGATGATCTGCTTCCCCAAGAGATAAAAATAGAGAAGCTGCACATAGACCAGGCAATTTTATTGTACAAAAATAAGCTAAAAGGCAAAGACATGTATCCGACAGACATCGATGTGATCTTGAAGGAGAAGCTGAGCCTCGGCACTTGGGTCTGCTATTTCGAAGAACAGGGTTGGATCAACTTAAACACCGAGGAAAATGGTAAGGACATCACCAGTAAAACTCAAAGCTCTTGGGTAATCTTTAGCATATGGAATACATGTGAAGCTTACAAGCTTCATATAAGAAAGTCTCATCCACTAAGGTCTTTTCATGCTTCCCTAAGCCATGCAAGGGAGAAAATATTGTCCTGCCTAAAATTGCCTGTCCGTGTCTCCATGCAGAGCTCCTTCGGGTTTCTGTTTCTCTACGGGATTCACGGAGAGGGAGAGAAGCTCGGGGAGCTCATGAAATCTGTGTGGAACTTCGCATCACGGTTGGGACAAAATGTGAAGGACAGCAAGTTGATTTTAACTGAGCTGGGGTTGTGCGATCCTCTCATAAAGCATGTCCCCAAGGATTCCAATATGTCATGTATCAATGATGTCTGGTATGTGAAAAGCTTGATTAGCCACGCTGATGAAAAAGATGAACTGCTGCTGAAGGGACAACTAGGTAATGTGTTTGTCGATCCAAGAGAATTCTAGGGTTCATTTCTAGGCCAATGTTCCAAAAACAGCCCTGGCTAATCAACATATCAATGCTATTATCATTGTACTCGTATATTCTTATTTTGGTTGCTTGGAATGTTGTTAATTATTCAAGAGAGCAAACATCTCTAGATTTTGGGTTTGGAATTTGGAGTTTCGAGTTAAGCATTAGAGGTTTTGGGATTTGACATTTGGGGTTTGCGTTTTCGAGTTTCACGGCTTGACTTCGAGGTTTACCAGTTTGAGGTTTGGGTTTTGGCCAACACAAAACTCTCCACAAGACCCAAACCCCAAACTAAAACGTCTAATCCCAAACAGAAAAATACCAACCGGGAACCCGGAGACCCGATAGTTGTTCAAAAGAATCTACAAAATCAATATTTCTACAAGTCTTAGAGAGACTCAAAATACCAGCCGCGATCATTGCTTCAAACAAAACTCTGTTCTATATTCAAAATCAGAATTTCCTTGAAAGGATTTGACAAGACATTTGACACAGAAGCATTCTGTAACTAAAAAAGAACCAGAAGGAAAAACAGACGCCATTAGGTTGATGCTCAACAATAGCCATGATTCTGAGATCTATGGGAAGTCAAAATCCACAATATATTAGAACTCGGTTAACTGATGAAATGTTCCAATCCTCATGTGCTCCACTCAGTCATCTCTTCTCTTACTGTTAGCAGGAGAGTTTTGCTCTGTAAGAATCTTTAGAACATTAACCAATGCTCGCAAACGGTCCCAAATGTTCATGCCATAGAGTGCTTCAACAAGTGACTCCTGGAACTCAAAACCATTCTCCCCAATAGGATACTACAGTTGGTCAAGAAAGAAAATCAGCCAGATTTGTAGAATTTCAGAGACACAGAGAGAGATGAGATGACATTACAGTTTAGTTTTGAAATCTGACCTGAATAGGCTTTGGTATCTTGGTTTTAATGTATGGCCACCATCTATCCTCAACAACTGACTTTACAAGACAACAAGCTCGCAATCCTTCTACACCAGCAAATCTTCCAAATCCACTGTCTTTTACACCGCCAAATGGCAGGGACTGGAAATTCATGAGACATCTTTAGTTCATTGGATTAACAATGTCACCATGATATAAAATCTTTCATTAAAAGAAATAATAATGAGTGATGTTTCAACGAGGATACGCTTGAACTAAAGCGATCTCTGATTAATATGGCAGTAAAATTCTTTTGTGTTCTGAAGAATATTCATGAATGGAAAGCATTTCTTTGAGATATATGATATCAGCTTCATATTGTATCGCTGAATTGTCTAATTCAGACCTCAGAAAAGAAAAACTGTCTAATCTAATCAATGAAAGCATTTTCTTTCTCTTCATAAAAAGAAAAACAAATCAATGATCACATTAATTTTTTAGAATAAGTTCACATCCAGTCTTTCTGCTATCTCTAAAGCAGGAAATTATTCATAGTTCATTATTAAAAGAAGAAACAATGTATCATCTAGTTAAGTCAGTAAAGTCTCTCGTCTATCCAAAAAATATCAGTAAAGTCTCTTGCATGAGCCCTGAGATAGACTCCCACCTTCCCCAATGTTTGAGGGGTTTTATGAGATTGGAGAGGGCTACCTCCAGTTCTATACCCCACAGGCCCAATAAGACTTTAAAAGACCCAGAGAAAGAGGAAAAAAAAAGGAGAAACAAGACACATTATCAGCTGCCGACCACTTGAAAAAATTATTACCTGACACATGTATGTTGATGCGAAATCATTGATTGCAGCAACTCCACAATGTATCTGGGAAGCTATCTCTTTTGCACGACGCTGGCTGCCAGAAAAAACAGCACAGCCAAGTCCATATTTTGAGTCATTAGCAAGCTTGACAGCCTCTTCATCAGTGCTAAATTTCATTATTGGCATGATTGGTCCAAATGCCTGCAAAAATGTAGAAAGAATTTCACCATGTAACTAATTGAAGATTAAAGGTACATGTGAAAATGCTATGTTGAACCAACTATACGACTTTCGCTACCTCCTCTTGCATCAACTTCATCGTGTGATTTACATTTTCTATTACAGTAGGTGGGAAAAACTGATCAACTGCACCTTCACCTATATGGCCAACACTTCCCCGAACAACAAATTTTGCTCCTTTGTCTAAGGCATCATTTACAAGGTTTTGAAGCCTTTCAGAGTGCTCTTGCAAACATATAGCTCCCATATCATACTTTCCAGCAAGTGGTGGACCCTAGAAAATAAGATAAATGAAAGAATCATGAATTTTAAACATTAAGTAGTTAGATTCATCTTCCTTATAATAAAAAACATGATGAAGGGGCATACTTACAGCAGTAACAGATTTTACAATCTTGGAAACTTGGCTGACAAATGAAGAATAAATGTCCTCATGAACATAAAATCTCTCAGCCCCAGCACAGTTCTGTCCACTTGACTGAAGAACAGCTCTCACAGCAATTTGGGCAACCTAAATTGAGTAGTTTAGTCTCCTATTAGGTCACATAGTGTTAAAGAATACAAAAACAATCTAATTCAAAATGTCATTCTCCAATTGAATGTCCAAGCATGGTAGACATCATAAAACACTAGTAAAGGTGGGAAAAATTCATACATGTTCCACATCTGCATCTTCACAAACAATAAATGCATCTTTTCCACCAAGTTCTAGTGTAACTGGTATAAGCATCTCAGCAGCATTTCTCATTATCTGCAGACATAATAATTTCAAAAATGACATGATGTATCCAAATTTACTACTGAAATAAAACTTGTGTAATAGATGAAAAACAGAAAAATTCAGTTAAAATCATTTCTAATGTATGATTTAACCAGAATTTTATACTCTTCATAACTTATCAAAATTTACGAGGAAAGTGAGAGCTTAGATCAAATGGCCTATATTTTTTTTTGTTTTCTTAAGTTTTTTTTCCCTATTAGGCCAGGGCTATTAATCTAGGGCTGCACAGTCGGGTTTTAGGGCTTAAGTTTAGGGTTTAACTTTCAGAATATTTGGAGCAAAAGAAACAAATTAACTAATAATTTGAGAGCTATTAGAGCGAAAGAAGGATTAGAAGTTTGGAAGTAAGAAGCATGTTTCAGGAATTAAACAAAAACAAGAAATCTAACCAATCAGCCAAAAGAAGACCATACCATCTTACCCACACCAGGTGATCCGACAAATATTATCTTGTCAACAGAAGACACCAGCGCTTCTCCAGTTTCAGCAAATCTAGTGAGGAAAAAGGTTTGATTATAGGGAGAAAAATAAACAAGACTAGAGAGAAATCCCACCCAAAAAAGAATAAAAAATAAAAAATTAAATACCCAGTAATGACGTCAACTAGATTTTCAGGTGCTCCTACAGCAGCAAGGGCTGATTGGATTATTCGGAAGTAGAAACAACCAGACCAACTTGCATGTTCTGAAACCTACAATTACAAGTTTACGGTAAATTAACAAAACAAGCTTTACAACAAATCCTTAGAAGCCAGTTTTTTAAGCAGCCAGTTTTTTAATGATACATAGCCTCAAACCACACAACCAACAACAGCTACCAAAACTGAAAGGAATGAGTTACAACGGATATAAAACAGGTGCAATGGTGTCTAATTCTGATGAAAGACACAAAGTACAGATAGTGATTAAAGTAAACAACAGTGACATTCCAACAATAACTACCTTAATCACAATACTATTTCCAGAAAAAACTGCTGCCAGCATTGGATTAAAGATATTATGAAAAGGATAATTCCATGACACAATGGCACCAATAACGCCAAGCGGGTGGAATTCCACTTTGGATTTCTTGTGAAGCATTGACCTTCCAGAACATCTGAAATTTTGTTCATGAACAATATAATCACAATACAGTATTGAGAAAAGCAAGGAAAGGTAAACACTCTTTATCGGGAAAGAAAACCAAAAATTGGATAAGAAACGGTAAAACTTATTTAATGATAGGGTGCATATCCAGAAAAGAGTACAGTAGAAGAGCTCAAGCAATGCAAATATTAAAATGTAGATTGCCACTGAGATGTATCAAGACAACAAGATATACGTCACAACACCTTGTTATGTCAGTTGAATTAATAGTGATTAAATAAGATATAGAAAATGCAATAAGGAACAAGAAAATACCTGTATTCAGGCTTTAGCCAACGCTCACCCTCTGAAAGGAGCCAAGTGATCTTCTCACATGTTGTCATTATTTCCCCTAGAGAGGCATCTACCATCGTCTTCCCCGTATCACGTGAAGATATTCTAACGAAAATGGTATATGTAAGCACACAAAATAATATAGAAAAAGACGATAAAGGTGGAATCCATGTAAATAGATTACTAATTTTTTAACAAAAGATAAACCCTACATAATACTTCAGATCACAGTAAGGATGAAAAATAGATTTCAAATTAGCATGCACAGGCTCATGCATAGAGCTCATGCATAGAGAGAGAGAGAGAGAGAGAGAGAGAGAGAGAGAGAGAGAGAGAGAGAGAGAGAGAGAGAGGAATAGAGTACTTACTCACATATAAGCTCTTGGTGTTCAATTATATACTTTAGAAGAATCCGGAGAAACTGGCGTCTTTGCTTGAAGCTACTCTTTGCCCATATTTTCTGTGCCTTCCTTGCTTGTGCTACCCGCTCCTTGACCTGAGAATACACATTTACAAAGCGAATTTCCCAATAGTTGTGATATATCATTTGAGCTCTGTGCCAAAATGCCAAACCAGGCGCTATGTAGGCACAAAATCAAGTTCATCATTTTAATGCCAAACAGCAAAGAGAAGTACAATATAACAGTTTCCTACACATTCAATTCACCATTCCCCAAATCCAAACATGCATAACATGACTAACCTCATCTGGTGTCAGTGCAGGGAAATATCCCAAGTATTTCATGGTTGCAGGTTCATAGCACTGAACCTTTGTATCAGCTTGCGGTGTCCTTCCCCTCGGAGGTACCTGCACATTAAACACCAATGAGAGGCAGCCAACTGGATGCTGCACATGATCACATTCATACAACTCAAACAATGTAATACCCTTAAGCACCCATAAACTAGCAAGAAACAGTACAAAGTGAAAAGCAAATTTTAATGTAATAATAAGCAATTTAAGTACACCCACAACTATAATTAGCTAAGTTTAACTGATAAGAAAGTAAGTAACATCGACAAATGCAAAGAATTTAACTACAATCAAGAATTGAAGAGAAATGCTTACAAAAAGATACATATTTTAATAAAAATTACAGTCAAAAGACAAAAGTTTTGAGAAAAAACTCACATATATGAAACCATTCTCCTGCGTCTGGTTCCCATCATCCAACACTGCCATTGATTAAACCGCGCCAATCAATCACCAATACATATAAATGGCGAGAGAGAGAGAGAGAGAGAGAGAGAGAGAGAGAGAGAGAGAGAGAGAGGTACCATCAGAAGCATCGACTTCGATGGAAGGCACATTAGGGGGAATGAGCATAAAGAGGAATTTGCAAATGGCGTAAGCGAATCCGAGGACGAGCAGAGGCCACCAAAACGCCATCGTTTCGAAGCAGAACACAAATCAAAAACCTTTTTTCTGCTGAACCCCTATAGTGTTCTTGCAAATGAGAATCAGAGACAGTGCTCAAGAGAAGACAGATGGGTAAAGTTGCGTTTTCTGTTTCTTTCTTCTGTTTTCAAAGAAAACAAAAATGAAAACAGAACAAAAACAAAAGCAATGGAAACAGATTCTCGGACTTGGCTTTGGATCGGACTTTACTTTTTTATTGGGTATTCCACTTTCTTCGTCGAGAAATTTAATATGTACGGCCAAGATGGCGTCTTGAAGACTTGATCTCCTCAGATAATGATGTAAATTTACAAATGAAGACTGAGACTGAACTGAAGTGAGGGAGAGAAACGAGGGGTGGTTAGTTTAGTTTTAGACAACTTCTCGTGTATATCCGATCAATCACGTGACATCCCATGGCATGGCACGTGATATCTAAAATCTACATACTGTTTTTTTTTAAGGGTACGAATCTATATACTGGAATTGAATTCTATGCATACTACATTTATTTTCATTCCTATAGTTTTGGATATCTTCTCACACATAAAAATACCACTAAAATTTTTATAAGTAAAGTGAACGGAAATTCATCATATTACAAGAATTATTTATTAATTAATCATATTCTTACAGATCATCATGTTAAAACATAGCATGCCGTAATTGGTTGGAAATAGCAAAACATTGTTATCTCCGATTCATACCGGTGTTTCTCCTCAATAGGCTCATGACATTAAGCCAAAACAAAAAGCTAACGAAGTAGAGAGAGACCTTGTTGATGCGTTCATATTTAAAGCCACAGTGAATTTACTATAACTAATACCTAAATTTACTTTTAAGCAATTATATTTAGCTTTATCTTTGGACAAAGCTATGCTCTGGTGTTCACATTTCTTTTTTCAAAAGGAATACTGCTCTGCAGACTGCAGTTCCTTGTAATTCATTGCATTCTGTTTTGGGTCTGTATGACAAACTGCTCAAGTTAACATTGATTCCTGTATCGTAAAAATTTCCACCCAGATTTTGGTCCTCCACAAGCTGAGTCTTCTTTTATTAGTTGTGAAAGTTTTGGGCTTACATATAAATAGCTCCTTGGTTTCCTGCAACCATGAAACGCTCATAAAGTTTTGTTGTGAAAACAATGGAAATGCTAATGACTGGGCAAAATAGCCTCATCTAAGCAGCTCAGCTACATTTTCCTGTTGATTACAGCAAGGTACACTGATTCCTGAACCATTCTGCTATTATTTTCTCTGTATATTCTGTCTTAGAAATGTTTGCCATGAATGTATATCTATATGAACAAGGTACATTATATTGGAATTATTCCATCCAAGTTGTAAGAGCCAAATATAATAATAGTTTCTGCTGTGGCATCTGTTTGTTCTGCCTGCAGGTCAGAGAAACACTCATTTTGTATATCAAGAAAATGGGTTTTCCTGACTTTAGCTTTTCAAGTTGGTCTCACTCAATTACTGTATAAAAAAAATGTTGTGATTTTCCATGCTTAGGTTGTAAATCTATATGAACAGGTACATTATGTTGAGATGTTGATTTATTATCATCAAAAGCATCTCAGAAGGGTAATTTCGAATGTTTTAAAAAAAAAAAAAAAAAAAAAAAAAAATATATGGATATGGCATGAGTACTTTATGCTTAATTGCTTGATTTTTTACACCAATTTTTTTCCCCCAATAACCAGTCATCATATCTTCTTCACTTATAATAGAACAAATATCAATTTTTGGTTAATATCAATAACATTACCTCGACATTAAAAATTTTGATTTTTCAGCAATCTCATCCATATTAAAGATAATGTTCAGTAAAAAGAAATAATATAAGAGTGAAGTAAAAGAAATTGAGGTGATGGATTTTTCTCAATCCATTGATTACTGGGTTTTATGGGTGTGGATAGCAAATCATGTTGGAAGCATAGGTGGCCATGGAAAAAATGTGGCAAGCTGCTATTGAAATGAACAAAGAAGCAAAGGGAAATTTTTTTTGCAATTGGGTCAGAGTGAGTGAAAATTAGGAGTTGTTTAAGGTGTGGTTTCCATGGCTAATTTAGGCATATTGGGATATGGGAGCAGAAGAAAATGTAGGGTAAGGGTAGAATAGGAAAGAGAAAGAACAAAAAAGAATAAAATTGATTTAAAAAGTATTAAAAAGCAAAAATGAGTATAAGTGGAGAAAAGGGAAGTGAGAAAATCAGCTCACATTAAATATATTATATCTAATATAGCGTCTAAATTTTTTTTATAAAAAAAACTTCGTAAAATAAACTTTAGAAACACACCAAAAGACCATTTACAACATAACAAAGAGGCTTCAAATTTCCTAAAAATTACAAAACTGCTATCAATTTCTTAAAACAACCCCAAACCAAAAACCTCATAAACCCAAAATACTCAATAAGACATCAAAGTAATTTAATAACCAAAATTAAATTCAATAGGGTTAACTGTAATTTTTTGGGTTTATTTATAGAAATTAAATGGTGTAAGGTTTATCTATATCACTAGTGCTAAGAATGGGTATATAACGAAATATTTCGAAGAACAAATCCAAGACTTTACCACATTTACTACATGCCAGTTTGGCATTGCTGTGCTTTGAAAATAATCACTGTCAGATTTACTGTGAGAGAAACCAGTTTGATGTTTGGTAAACTTTTTGTTAAAAGTGTTGTTGGTACTGATTTCTGCATAATCAGAAAATGATTGTTGCATAATCATTAAACTCATCGCCTCTTCAAAACTGATTCCTACATAATCAGAAAATGAAAGCACATCATTAACTGCTTTCCATTATAGCTTTCTCTCACAGCAATTTTTAACAATAAGTAATTTTCTTATGGTTTACCAAACGAGCTGAGCTTCCCAAATTTTTAAAAAAAATCACTTATCACTATAAATAAGCAATGTTAAACTGACACTACGTCCATTACATTTAAATTAAGATATCTTATGTTTGCTGCTTATTTGATAAACAATACCAGACCCTCCTTACCCATTTTTGCCTAATTGTTGTGCTATTTCAAGGTTTTATACCAACATTGTGAAACCAAAGTAAAGGAATTTGTTAAAAACCTTTTTCTCCCCGGAGAAAGAGAAAAGTTAATATGAATAGTGCACATATGAGACTCTAGTTCTGTATCATGCTTGTATTCATCTAGAGAAGAATGGCATTGCATTTTCTGTTGAGAATTCCCAATACTCAAATTGAGGGCTTTTCTTTTTTGCATAGAGCAAACCACAACTTCTCTTTGAAAGATGGAAAACAACAAGATATCAGGGAGACAGCCACAATTAGGAGACCATGTCTCGATTGAAATCACTCCTGAGCATGATGAACTTGTATCTTCTATCAAGGAAAAGATGGAAAACATTGCTGTATCAGTCTGTATCTTCAGAGTCCCCAAGGAACTTCGCGAGCATAACGAAAAGAAATATACTCCTGATCATGTTTCCATTGGTCCTTTGCACCGTGCAAAACAGACTAGAGTGCCGCAAGATGATAAGTGGCGCTATTGTTACGCACTCCTCAATCGAAAACCGAATTTAGAAGCAACCTTAAGCATCTGCGTGAAAGCTCTTCGAGAGTTGGAGCACAAAGCACGAAGATGCTATGAGGGAGAGATTGATATCAGCAGCAGTGATGACTTTGTTCAAGTGTTGCTAATTGATGGCTGCTTCATCATTGAGCTATTTCTGAAGTTTGCCTACAAGAGCCTTAGGTCCCGGAGAGACCCTATATTCACCAAGCCTGGGATGCTTTTCGAACTGAGATGTGACATGGCATTACTAGAAAACCAAATTCCTTTCTTTGTTGTTCAAAGGCTATTTCAATTAGTACCACTTCCTCCAAAATGCAACGAGCCACTCAATGAGCTCGCGTCCCGGTTCTACAGAAGAATAATACCAGGAGATGATGAGCATGTTATCAAAGACAAATTCAATCAAGAAGGGTATCATTTACTTGATCTAATTCGGCATTGTATCCTCCCAACATATCCGAAATTGCATCGGAAAGAAGATGTGCCTCCTAAAAATTTGGATTGTGCCAAAAAGCTTAAAAGTGCAGGCATTAAATTCAAGACGGCTACAAGCCATAGTTTCTTGGACATCAAGTTTGCTCATGGTGTTTTCAAAATCCCACCTCTTGAAGTCCATCATTGCACAGAAACACTTCTTAGGAACCTCATTGCACTTGAGCAGCGTCAGCTTGATGATACCATACAGCATGTCACATCTTATGCCTTCCTCATGGGGTGCCTCATCACCTCCGAGAAGGATGTGAAATTACTTCGGCGGAGACAGATTCTCATCCACGATGAGAAGAAGGATAAAGAGGTTTTTCAAATGTTCGAGAAGCTTTGCAAGGAGATCAAGCCGATGGATTTCTACTATGAGAGGCTTTTTCAAGAAGTGGCTGAATACAAAAGCAAAAGTTGGCATGAAAAGCGGCAGAATTTGGACACACATCTCAAAACTCCAACTTCAGTTATGGTGTTCGTTGTTGCAATTTTGCTTCTTCTTCTCACCTTTGTTGGAGCTTGCTTTTCCATACTCTCCTTTGCTCTCCACCATGTTTAGAACAACCAACCCCTAATCTATACACACTTGATGAAACCACATTTATATATTATATGATTGTTCAATAATTAATTAATAATATGATTTCACAATGATTGATTTTGGGTTCAATATTTCTTTAATATAGCCTGAACAATAAATAATGCATTATAACTTTAAACAACATAGCATTTACAAAAAATATAATGTAAATATATCGTATTTACTAATCACATTATTGACGACGCCTCTCACAAATGAAATAAATAAACGCGATGCAAGTGGTTTCCAAAATAAATTTCGTTAATAAACAAACATTATAATCAAACATCAAACCCCCAAAAAAAAAAAAAAAAAAAAAAAAAAAAAAAAGTCGGTAAAGCCTTTAGATCAAGTTGTATCTTGTCTTCAAGCTCAATCTTATGAAAGGAATCAAGCCATCCCATCTAATGAAGCGTTTTACTTTTCAACTGTCTAGATTTTCATTTGTTTTTTGCTCGCATTTTGGGGCCAACAGACCCGACAGACAGAGTGACACGCAGAGCATTACACGTACCCTTTGCATATTTGACTCGGGCATTACTCTGTCGTGTCTTATGCTCATTATTCAAAGCGAAGACTTAAACCTCCTATCCATCACATGAGCACCACATCTCCTAAACATCTACCGTCGGATGGTCATCACAAGCCTCAGGACCCCACCCAGAGAACCATCCAACGGTTCACATAAACTAACAAAATATCACAACAAGTGGCACATCACATCACTACACACCCTTTGAACTTTCTATCATGTTGGTGGCCATAGCCAATTGCATAAAGAGCTCTTCTTTCTCACCCTTTGAACTTTCGGTGCTCTTTCTTCTGACCAACTTTTCAGATCAAAAAAATCCCACAAACACAGAGAGAGATGGGAGAAAGGAGAATTGGAGTGGCGGTGGATTTCTCGGCGGGCAGCCGGGCAGCCCTGAAATGGACAGTGGACAACGTTGCCCGGCAGGGCGATTTCCTCATCCTGGTCGTCGTTCGTCCTGAAGAGAACTATGAGCAAGGCGAGATGCAGCTCTGGGGAGTCACCGGTTCCCGTATGCCCTCTCTCTCTCTCTCTCTCTCTCCGTGTCATATAAATTTATAGATCTTTTATAATTAACTCTCTCTCCTCTGTTAATTGTCAGCTCTGATCAAGATTTTCTGGTTAAAGTTTGAAACTTTTCTGTTTTTTTTTCGCTTATTTGGTTTAAAGTTTTAATTTTGATTTCTGGATTTTGTTTGTTATGAGTGGATGCATGATAAATTGACTCACTTTGCAGCTTTGATCCCTGTGGTTGAGTTCTCTGATGCCAACGTTATGAAGAAGTATAAAGTGAATCCTGACCCTGAAACCTTGGACATCGCCAGCACTGCGGCTAAGCAGAAAGAGGTTGGCTGCATCTTGGTTTTATTAATTATTCAGCTCATCATACTACTTGAGCTCTGTTTCAATGATGTTCTTGCACAATTGAATAATGAAGTGGTGTTTTGTGACCTTGTGATTTGGAGCAGATTACGGTGGTGATGAAGATCTACTGGGGCGATGCCCGTGAGAAGATCATTGAGGCTATTGACAAGGTTCCCTTGAGCCTCCTTGTTATTGGAAACAGAGGCCTTGGCAAGCTCAAGAGGTACCAATCACAAACTCAAATCAATTATTTTTTGATGCATGAATTTGAGTTTGTGTTAAAACAACATGTTTGTTGTTTTGGAATTTTTGAGTTTGGTTGAGGGAGGCTGCCATTGTTTTCCAGTTCGTGGTTGGCTGCTTTCTTTGGTTATCAAGTTCCTATTGACTTCTTGGGGCCTATGATGGCAATAATAATCTAATGGCTACCATAGACTTTTCTTCAGAGTTATACTGTTTGTACTGTTATGAAACGTGGGTTTCTGAATCAAACCACTTTGGATAATTAAAATTTAAAAATCCTCATCTAATTTCTTTTGTGTTTTGATTGGATCTGGATGTGTTTGTTGTTTTGCAGAGTCATCATGGGCAGTGTCAGCAACTTTGTGGTAAATAATGCTTCCTGTCCGGTTACTGTAGTGAAGAACAATGCGGACCAGGAAAGCTAAATTCTTTGTCCCCCAATGCCTTGCTTGGCAAATAAGTGCAATGCTGCCTCTGGTTCAATTGCTTCCTTTCCTGCAACTGCAAGCCGTTTTTAGTTTGCATAAGATTTAGTTAAAATTATGTTTTCAACTGTTTTGTTACTGTATCTTGAAGTTGGACAGATTTCATGTATGTATATGTGAGTTCAGCTTGTGGCCGATGATGGTGATTTTGTTCTTAGAATTCAAGGGCTAATTAAACTTGTATACAAGGTTTCTCAGTTGCCATGCACCTGGGTTGGAACTTCAGGGGAAGAGTCTTTTGCTTCTTTTGCTTTTGGAAGAGAGGGTATTTACCCATGTGTGCAAGGGGCTTGTAGCTCAAGTGGCTAAGAGCATTTACCTTGGACTGTAGGTCCTAGGTTCGATTCTCGCCCTCCCCGGCATTCCTTGTATAAAAAAAACCTAAAAAAAAACTAAAGCTTTTGGATTGACAATCCATTCCATGCTCTGATTAATACAAAGCAATACCAAGAAAGGCCAAAGATGACCAATCCATGTTTGCTTAACCGTCAACATTAATTTCTCCCTTTATTTTAGAATGTCCACTTTCTATTTTTATTTGAAGAGCTTAAACTGTAGATCATTTAGAAGATTAGCCTTTATCAGGTTTTGCAGTATGCGGAGAGAGAGAGAGAGAGAGAGAGAGAGAGATAAAATAGAGACCATCCACCTATTATAGGAGATTGAATTGCAGTCCTCTCATTCTAAAGCTAATGGTGAAAAAAAGAAAAAGAGAAAAGGAATGAGCTAAAAGAAGTGAATCCCATTCATAGCCAAAAAATCCGCAAACCAAGCTATGGTAGTCCTCTGCATGAATGACCAACCAACCAACTCCCAACATAAATCTTCTTTCAAAAGCTCTCATTCCTTCATTTTCTTCTCTTTTAGTTTCTCCCACCCTGCAAACAATCAGAAACAACAATGGAGCCAAAGTACTATACTCAATCACCTCTCATCATCTTATTTTTCTTCCTCCTTTGCTTCAACTTTGCACAAGCCGTTTGCAAGCCTCGGAATTTAAACTTGAGGTACCTAACTATTCCCTCTACATCACCAAATTCTCCTTCAAACTCGCAGCCGGCTATGCCCCCTACTAAGCCACAGCCGGGTCAATTCTTCCCTTCATGGCGCCCAGCAGGTCCTCCACCAAGCCGTACTGCATCAGCCCCAAACCCTTCTTCACAGCCTCCAGAAAAACCACCTCCTGCTGGCAATTCTATTTCTCTTTCACCTTCCTCCACATCCTTTCTTCGCCACCCTTCTGATAATCCCAAAGACAGCCCGCGCAGCAACCTCTTTACACAGTCTACATATCCCAAATCAGCTTCATCTTTTGTCCCACCTAACCCAGCAATCCAACAAATATGCAAAAACACTGACTACCCTGATATTTGCGTCTCATCTGTGGCCCCTTTCCTACCATTAGTACCCAAGCTGGACCCTGTAGCTGTGCTTGAGATGACAATCAAGGCAGCCACGACGCATGCCAAGTTGTCGCTAGCCGCGGCCTCAAAACTTGCGCTGATGAATAACATTGCCCGTGGCAAAGCCGCTGCGCTCAGCGATTGCAAGGACATGTACGGTGATGCCTTGGATGGCCTTCAGAGTGCAATGGATGCAATCCAGAGCCGTGACATTGGCACGATCAATAGCATGCTCAGTGGGGTGGTAACAGATGCTGTGACATGCGGGGATGGGTTTGAAGGAGAGAATTCTCCATTAGGGGATTATGATGACAAGCTTCACAAGATGGCCAGCAATTGCCTTGCCATTGCTTCCTTGATCAAGTGATCATGATATATAAATCTTCAATTGCTTCCATTTTGCTTTTGTGCTGTCTCTTTTAATTTGTAAAAGAGAAACATCAAATATATATAGCTAGCAAATTGGGAAGAGTAGATGTAGGAATATGTTAAACAAGTACCAGCATGTATCCTTTTGAATTACTTGTATAGACATATATATACTTGGTTATGAAAGAATGTTATGCAAATACACATAAATTTGCATCTTTGCATTCAAACTAAGGATTTTGAATATTTGAATTTGCATTAGGGAGCTTTTATCGGCACTTTAAAAAAGTCTCTTGTAAAAATATAAGGAAGAAATTACATTTGAAGAAATGCATGATGACTTTTCTGGAGTGGCGAATAACGGTTCCCTTATTATAAGATTGTGTTATGAGATTTTTGAAATACTAATCGCTTAATCAAATCCACATATATTTCACCACTTAATAAATTTAAGATAATATGGACTTCAAATAATCAAGAAGAAATGGTGTCTCAAACCTTTGGTGGTTATTATCTTCAACAACCTTTTCTGTTTGGGCTTGAGGCCTGTCCACAAGCCCATGACTGGTTCATGCACATATGACCTGCTTAAAAAACTGTGCTAACTAAATGAAGGAAAAACAAAAATGGAGGAAAATGAAGCAGATAATGGAGTTCCATTTTCATGCTTTACCAAAACTAGTCCCAAAATGGCAAACTCCACTCTCTCACACTCTGAGCATTAACTCCTGGAGTCTTCCTTTGCAGCAACCTAGGGTTTCTATTCGCTTCCTCACTTATGCTTCGTGCTACTCCCTGCCTTCTTCAATGTAAGTAAGTGCTTTTCATGTCGTCTTCGTTTCCAGTTTCCGCATTTCTTTTTCAATTCTCTGTTCGTTTCCACGGAGAATGGTTTGACAGAAAATCTGAAGCACCAAATCAAGAAAAGAAGCTAAATTGCAAGGAGGTACTTTTTTTTTTGTTCTTCTTCTTAGATTGAAAGTAGAGTAAGAGTGGACGTTGGTGCGGCCTTAATTTTCCGTTTGGTTGCTTAGAAACGAAAATGTTGTCTCAAAGAACTTAAAAATCCATGGCGAAACCACGGCAATGAAAATATTTAAGCTTCAGTATGTTGCTGCTTTTCGTTTTCTGTCATAAACCACTTGTTGGTGCCATTAGATTTGTGCTATCATATTTATTTATTTCTTACCCAGGGATTTGTTTTATTTATTTATTTTTATATTTGAGGTAGAAGCATAAGAGCACTGCAGCTATTTTCGCATAAATGGAAAGTTTCGTTGGAGCTGGGCTTTCACCTGGAGGTTGCATTGTGAGGAAGAAGAGGAGTGTTGTAGCACAAAAACCTCGCTTAGATCCCCCCATATTTTCACAGAGCTCTAATATTTTTCCACCCTTTGGAAATATTGATAAGGATCAGAATAATAAGGAGAAAGTAGTTATTTTTGATGGATTGGGAAGGGGGAACAAGCTGAAGAAGTTAAAGCTTAAGCTTGGAGGTGTTACTCATACAATCCACACCAAGTATACAGCAGATTTTGGCTGTGGTGGTGGCTCTTCCGTCACTAAATCTTCAAGCTCGATCGATGCCTTCACACCCCAACTGAAGCCCCTTCCTCAGGTACCTCACTCTGATTCTTGTAATTATTGCAACTGTTAATATGTCTCATTCTGGACAACCTGTATAAGTGGAATTTATTTTTTCAACCTGTCTGATTTTCCAATGAATTTGATTTTTCTTCTGTGTAATCACAACTGTAATGACAAGGAACTCTTTAAAACGTTTCTAGTCCAATGATGGCTATTTTGATTTCACAAGTTACTTTAGAGAAAGAAATACCCCCATTTTTAGAAAAAATTGTATGTGACTTGTTCCGTTTTTCATGTTTCCAATATATGGATGCCTTGTCATTTTACTTTTCACCTAGATGAGAGCTTGTCTAGTAATATTGTTGATGCAGGATGATGTAGGTGGAGGCCCCTTCTGTTCTGATGGGGGAAATGGCTTTGGAGTTAAACGCAAAGACCACTTGAAAGTTGATTCTAGTTCTAGCAAGGAGTATTCTTCAAAAGGAAAAATCTTTAGGGAAAGTGCTCCAATGGATAATGAACCAGTTCGTAAGAGCAAGCGGGTTCCTAAGAGATGTATCTTAGATGCGAATGAAGATGATGATGAAGATGAGGAAATCCGGTTCCTTGGAAGACTAAGTGCTTCTAAGGTTGCTCGTTCAGAGAGAATTCAAATGAATGACGACTTTCATGGAGATGCTAATGGAGAATATAAATCATTAAGATTGGGAAAAGATAGAATAAACAAGTCAAGATCAGAGAAAAAGTACGAGGACAAAGACTATTTGGAAGAAGAGGAACTGGCATCTGATGATGAGCCTGAACCAAATGGGAAGAAGCTGAAAAAGAAATCTCTTTGTTTACCTCTACAAGGGTGGAAAGAATCACCCCCCACTACACGTAACCGTGCCCTCCAGTCTGGAAAAGATATTTTAACTGGCTCTGGTTCAGGTTTTCATGAACTTGCAACTGATTTGCTTCCTGCCCCATCTAAAAGTGCGCATCTTCTCTCTTTGTTTATCATGTAATTCTGGTTATATTTATATGCATATGTTTACTAAACTTGTTTTCAGTTTTTCTGTTGGCTGGTTGACCGCAGGAAAGGAAAAAGTCTCTGAAGTGGAACGACAATTAAAGAAAGCTGAGGCTACACAGAGACGTAAAGTACAGTCAGAGAAGGCGGCTAGGGAAGCTGAGGTTTGGCCTTTATATCAGGTTTTATAATATTATCTCAGGTGACAAATGTAGAAACAGTCTCACTTCTAATTTTTAGGCTGAGGCAATCAGAAAGATACTTGGTCAAGATTCGAAGAAGAAGAAAAAGGAAGAAAAACTGAAGCAGCAGAGGGATGAATTGATTCAGGTATATGAGAAATTATAGAATATTTTTCTTCTTTTTCTCGTGGCTGTTTGAATTTGTTATGATGCAGTGTTGACTATAATATTATGCAGGGAAGGACTGGCAGTGCCGTCACACTGGCACCAAACACTGTCCGATGGGTCATTGGTCCTAACGGAACGATCGTTACATTTTCTGATGATATTGGTCTGCCAGGTATATTCAGTCCAGTGCCCTGCAGGTACGGCATTTGCTTCCTTCTTACCATCCCCAATTTTTGTTTTTAATCTTTAAATGTTGCTTTTGCTTCATGTAACTGGCACGTAAATGTGATGATTTGTGTTATTTAGCTATCCTCCCCCACGTGAAAAATGTGCCGGTCCAAATTGCACGAATGCATACAAGTATCGGGATTCCAAGTCGAAGCTTCCTCTGTGCAGTCTTCATTGTTACAGGGCAATACAAGAAATGATGCAGCCTCTAATTGCTTGCTGATATCATCTCCCCTTGCACATCATTTTGAACCAATTAATATGTTTGATGTAGGCAGACGGATAATGGAAACTCATCATTTTGAAGTCATGCTGGAATTGCGCTAGATCATCCCCTTCAAATTGTCTACTAACCACTAATTTTTTGTTGGGATATGCAAATTATGCTGTAAGTGCAATTAATTAGAATAGTTATATGAAAAACGGATGTGTTTCAATGCTGCATTATAATTAGTGGCTTGTGCTAATTTTAGCGCGAGGGAAACATGTTTGAATCAAATAATACTATTTTCTGACTGCATATGCACCACTAAAAATCCACGTGGACCTCTGTTGCCAAACAAAAACATGGTGTTCACGTTTTGACTTCCTATGCCCATATAACAAAGTCTTTAGTGATAGTTGTTTTGTTACTGGAGAAAATGATTACGTTAATTGAAAATAAATAAGATGAAAAATTTCGAGTACGTTAATTGAAAATAAATAAGATGAAAAATTTCGAGTACGTTAATTGAAAATAAATAAGATGACAAATTTCGATTGATCCGTAGGCGGGGACGAATTATAGTAATTTGAGACTCGAGAAAACAAAAGTAACCTTAACTACAAGGTCTGGCCAAAATGAATAAATGCATCATATGCATGAAGGTGGTCACTGGCCACCAGAATTTTCATATATCAAAGAGACTTTCATATATCAAAGATTTGTCAATTTCTGTGACATGAATATGTTTCTGGGATGACCAAGCATACAAATGCAAAACAGGTTAAGTTTACTTACAATTGTATACAATAAGACGATCATAATAGATCACAAATTCTCCAAATAGATGTAAAACTTTAAACAGATGTCTTTTAGCTACTATAAGGCAAAGGCATCTTCTGTTACCAAGGCAGTACCAATCATCTCTAAATCTAAGATCCATCCATGAAAACAGCACCATGTCCGCTAGATTTCATAAACTTCTTAAATAGAAGAACCATAATTGCAATGGTAAGTCCAACAGCAGCCCAAGTGAACAAGCGATCATCGGCCGGTTTTTGTACTTTCATTTCTGGCCTTTGTAGCAGCTGACTTGATCCACCGGAAGGAGCTGCATTCAATGTCCTCGCTACTTCAGGACCTGGGTTACCATTCAAAGGGGCTTCCTGTACTTCTTCAACAATCCTGTCTCCTACTGCTGGGTTTGGAGACCCTTCTGCAGCAGCTTCCCCAGCAGGTGTGGCTCCATCATTTTGGGAACTCACCTGAACATCGCCTTCCCTGTTTGAAGGATGCTCTTTGGAATCCTGTGAGGGGCTCGGTTGAGGAACAGGTGGTACCTTGCTTAGCATACATTCATGAATCTGTGAAATTAACATATCCGTTAGCAAGTTTTCGTCATGAAATGCTAGTCTGTGTTGATTGCAATGTAACTTTTAGTGGGTAAGGTACCTCATCAATTAGCTTCTGACGTTCAGCAGTGCCATATCTTGGGGCTGCTGCACGAGATTTGATGGCCAGGGAACGCCTTTCTTCCTTCTTGTATTCTACTGAACCCAATGCACCATTTGGGTTGGTGGGCATAAATGCAATAAGTGCAACTAAAGCAGTTCGCACTGCAAACAGCAACAGTACGTTAGCAAGATGAAAATAAAATGTCACAACTCAAATTTCAGCTGTCTTTCCCATTAGCACACTGATCATATTCCCAATCCCGATTAAAATATCAATAACTGAATAAATACACATTAAGAATAAAAATAGGAAAAGATCAAAACACGTCACATTATAGAAAACAATGGATGCAGCCAAGACAATTAGTTTAGGTTGCGGCATGGACTTAAGAGTGATTTGGTCATTGGACTAAGCAGTCCAGTTCCAACTCCATTTCAAGCCAATCATGGTTTAGTGGTGTATCTATCTATTAAAATGTTATGAGTTCAGGTGTGCATGATTGGGCTAAGCAATATGGATGCCCCTTACTAAATGCATATTGGAAAATTGCTAAACCTATCCAGCATGAGTGAACCATATTTAGCTACCTAATAATCAGCTTCCAAATTTAAACATCATATGAAATTTTGTCTGCATTATACAATATTACTAGCATACACAATCTCTCAGAAAGAATGAAACTCACCGCTCCATGATGGCTGCCAGTGCTCGGGATGATGATTTGATATGCTTAAGCAAATCTTGGTTTGGGTTTCGAAGCGACCATTTGGCTGCAAGTAAAGTAAATAAGCCAACACATCATGAGTTATCTTTTTTTCTTTTTTTTATTATAAAAAAATAATGAAAACTAACCCAATCAGCAAAAGAGCCCATAAACCTCAAAAAGCAAGAACATATTACCGTCAACAACATAAATGAAGGAGGCTTGAATGGGTATTCCGCCGGCAACTGGATCCGCCCATGATAAATCCCACCCTCGAATTCAGTTTCACTAGGGCCTCTGATTGCAAATTGCCAGTCAAATATGTTCTCCTGGAAACAAATACCAATGAGCTAACTACAGATATCGACGGATTGATAATTAGCATTTTGACCAAACAACATGCCCAATTCCAATAGCGGAAAAGCGAAAAAACGAAGTGACCAATTATGCCCAATGTCTTCTTCAAAAAACCACAAAAAATTATCTTAGAACAAATTCGAATGCTAAAAATCCCAATTCAGCTCGAACCCAATACTCAAAATTTAAATAGAATTGAAATTCACCTATCAAAATCTTAACTTACCCATCAATGTGAAATTAAACCAAAAGTCAAAGATCAATTACATAAAATAAAAACGGAAGGGCATGGGAAAAGTAAATGTAACCTCGAGGGGGAGGCTCATGAAATCGTCGGAGGGATTGGATTGCATCTCCTTAACCTCCTGTAGAATCCGCTTCACCGCTGGGTTCTTCAGGTTGTACTTGTCCTCCGCCATCACCCTCCGATCCGATCCGATTCGATTTTGTTCGATCTGCGCAGATCCGACCCGATCCACAACCACCACTTCCGGTTAACAAAACTTTAAATTTACAATTATTATACGAAGCGGAGAGAGGAATGAGACCTGCCGGTGTTTATAGGTGTGATTGAGATAACACTCGTTGATTTTTGTTCGTTCTTCGCCACGTCATCTGATGTGCGTTTGCTTACGTGTCATAATATTACTGGATACCGTGGAACTAACTTTGTTTTATGTTAAAGTGACTTGATGGATTAATTGGGTAAATTAAATCAATGGCACACCACTCGGCCTAATACAGGGCCTTAACTTCAGATATCTTCAAGTCCAAGCCTGCTTGTTATCAGATCCTAAAATCTTATCCTCGCTCAACTAGATCCCAAGGCTCAAAATTGGGGGTCAATGCCTAGTTGAGGCGTCAATTGATGTATATGCCCTTAAAGTTAGGGCTTAAGTTATTTATTGTGAATGACAATTCTCACAGGTTGGGAGGGACATTGGTACGTAATGCAAGTTCAAGAAGACTCAAAATCAAATTAAAAGTTCGGACGAACAAAGTGACACAAGGTTCAGGGTTAAGGGCATTGCTAAATTTGTTTCCCTTTCAATTTATTTAGGGTGATGATTTTAACAGTCCAAAATCAAGAAGTTTGAGCCCAACATTATAAATTCCATCATTTTAAATTTTCTTAGCCCTTAAATTCCCCCTTCCAAACAAAAAAGTAAAAGAACTTGATTATAGAATCTTACCTATAATCGACTTTATCACGAGACGAACTGCTTCTCACTCATACTTGATGATGCTCATGTTGGTTAATGTTCCTTTTTTTTTCTTTCTTTTGTTAAGCTTTCCATTCATAGAGAATTGGTGGTTGATATTGAACATTTTGAAGATACAGAGTACGTTTTCTCTTTCTCCACCTTTGTCTTTGACATATAAATATATACTTTGATGGTCCTTGTATATATACACATACAAATTTGAAGGGCTACTTGTGTTCCATGCTATATATATATATATATATTCGGTTGCTTTGCTTGATCTTGGTCTGCCGCTGGCGCTTATCAAGACGTGCATGCCTGCCGGCCACGGTCTGCACCAGCTATTAGGTCTGTGATGTGTAGAATCTGTCGCTGTTGCTCTCGAATCCGACAAGGTACTGTTACAAGCTAATGACAGGTGAAATATACACACAATAACGTCCAACTTCTGTTGGCTGTCGCTCTCAGAGCCTCGTCATCTCTTTGGATTGAAAGCACAACAAGCTTTGTACATGGCAGGCTGCTTTGTAAGCACCCAACTAACTTACCTGTATTGCATTATCTTCTTCGCTCCTTGATTATAACAATATTCTATATTGTCTTCCTTTTGTTTCATCTCTCTTGGCTGAACTTCTTAGGAGATACATTGTCTGGGAACTTCGTATAATAATTGTTTTGATGATTGGGGGCTGTCATTGACACCTCGTTTGGATCCTGAAAGGAATTATATTATACTTTTATTGTTGTTAATTGGGCCAAATGGCATTCATATATTTGGATTATGGGATGCAGGCCATCTTGATAGCATCAAAAACATCAATATCGTTGTTCTGTACTTGATGATGAGCCATGTGCGACTGTGTCAAAAAGGGAAATATTATTCTATTTACAAAGTGATTTTCATATATAACCAACTTGGAATAAGAAACTCAGAAGATGTTTAATTTGTTCATGTCTATCTTGAATTATTTTGCTTAATATCTGAACCTGGAGCCCAAATTGTGTGTGTGTTAGTTTCCCTTTCGAGATGACGAATGCTATGTTTTCTTTCGGGGAGTTCAATTTTGGTGGAGTTCAGGATAAACTTAGCTCCACTGATAAAGGTTCTGATACTATAATGGAAGAGGTGAAAAAAATTGGGAAACAAGTTCATTCTTATGAAGCTGACAATTGGGGGGACTCAGGGGGATTTGGTTCCCTTGGTTCAGATAATGGATTTTATGGCAATAATCACTACTCCTCAGAGATCCTTTTCCCCAGGTTTCAACAACAAGAAGAGCAGCAACCATTGGTTTCAGACTTTGGATTATTTGATGCCATGCAGTTTGATGCTCTCTCTCCACCATTTCAAGCATGCTTAGAGGAGATTGCAAAGCTTGAAGATATCCCAACTTTGGTTCCACATGTTGAACCCAAGAAAGAGAAGCGAGATTTCTCCTCCTTAGCAGGGCTTGATCTCTTGAACAACTACGGCAGCGGGTTTAAACGGTTGAATGGGGAAAGGATTTTTGAGTCTAGCAATTACACAGATCAGGTGGCAGGCAGGAAGTTATCAACTGAAGAAATCATGAGGGTGGCAGGAGCAAGGTTCATTCGGACTTCTTCCCAAGCGTCTGGTGTTGCTTCCATGCTAAGCCATCCTTATGAATTCTCCTTTTCTGGCCTCTCAGTTGAGGAGACTAGAGATGTGGAGCTTGTTGAGTTCCTTCTCGCTTCTGCTGAGAAAGTAGGATATCAGCAGTATGAGCGTGCAGGCAAATTGCTTAATCGATGTGATTTGTTGTCTTCCAGTACCGGGAATTCAGTTGAACGAGTAGTTTACTATTTTTCTGAAGCTCTTCGAGAGAAGATTGATCGCGAAACTGGAAGAGTCACACCAAAGGGTTTGGGGAACAAGCCTTCATTTGATGTTAATAAGGCAATGAGGAGACCAAATGAGACCTCCCTTGCATGTCAAATCAAGATTCCTTTCGGCCAAGTTGCACAATTTGCTGGAATTCAAGCCATTGTGGAAAATGTGGCTGAGGCTAAGAAGGTACATGTAATTGATCTGGAAATCAGGAATGGGGTGCAATGGACAGGTCTGATGCAAGCCTTAGTATCTCGTTCTGATTGTCCAGTTGAGCTTCTCAAGATAAGTGCTATAGGAACTAGTTCCAGAAAATTAATTGAGGAAACAGGTAAGAGGTTGGAGAGTTTTGCCGAAAGCATGAACTTACCCTTTTCTTTCAAATTAGTGATGGTACCAGACATGCTAGATCTCAAAGAAGATATGTTTGAGCTAGATTCTGAAGAAACAGTTGCTGTCTACTCTGAGTTCGCAATGAGGACCATGGTTGCACAGCCAGATCGACTGGAATCTGCAATGAGAGTAATAAAAAACATCCGTCCATGTGTAACAGTGGTCACTGAAGTTGAGGGAAATCACAACTCTCCAGTCTTTGTGACCCGTTTTATTGAGGCCCTTTTCTTCTTTGGCGCATACTTCGATTGCGTGGAAACTTGTATGGAACGAAATGATCCAAACAGAATGATTTTAGAATCACAGTACTTTGGGAATGGACTTAGAAACATTGTGGCAGCTGAAGGAGAGGAAAGGAAGATTCGAAATGTGAAGATTGACGTTTGGAGGGCATTTTTCGCACGGTATGGAATGGAGGAAATAGATTTGAGCCCATCATCCTTGTATCAAGTAGACCTGGTGCTTAAGAATTTTTCTTGTGGGAGTTCTTGCACAGTCAATATGGATGGGAAATGCCTTGTTGTTGGGTGGAAGGGCACACCTCTCCAGTCTCTTTCTCTTTGGAAATTTCTTTGATAATAATAAGAAACGGAGTTGGCATGTGGTTTTATATCCCTCACATATATTTCTTTTCTTGGTTGAGCTTCAAACTTTAGTTTCTGTTTTATAACTATGATTCAGGACCTTTATAGGTTATTATTATTATTAATTTTTTAATCATCATCGATGCGTTCATCACAGCCCAGTTTCTGATTGAAGCATGCTTCATGCAAAGCCCCACCTCACATTTCCATTGCTAATCTTGTGCTTTATTCAACTGAAATGATTGATTGGCACATATGATGCATAATGATGAGTGATGATTATATTGTCTCACAAGTTCTCATGCTGTTTTGTTTACTGTGGGAGCGATTTTCATCCCACAAGAATATTCGTCTAAAATTCCGTCGTCTTCTTCGCTTCTCTTTCTCCTTGCAAAACAAATCGGAATAAAAGGACCACACCGGGGGGGGGGGGGGGGATGCCTAAGTTAGGTCAAGTGTTTGTAGGAAAACAATAGCTAATAATAGGGTGGAGATTTCTCTAAGGTGAGAACTGGGTGGCCGGAGCCGTGTGTGGTGGCCGGAGCCTTGTGTGAGAGAGAGAAAGAGTATGGTGGCTAGGGTTTGTGAGAGAGAATTTCTGCAGAGTTTTAGATAGAAATTTATATGTACCTCAACCTTGTGCGTAGCCAAGTATTTATAGAAGCCTCGGAGGCTAAGGTTTTGGAAGAATAATTCCACAGATGGAAAGGAATTATTCTCCTGATTTGGCAAGATCAATGTAATTAGGGATTTGATTTAAGGCAAGAATCAAATAAATCCCATTTAAATCAAATAACCTCCCAATTGAATTGAGTAACTCCCAATTAGGTCAAATAATTCCCAAATTGATTGGCTTAATTATTTGACCTAGGATATGAGATAATTTGCTTCCACATTTACTCTTTTGAAGTTTATGTTGTCTCACAAGTTCTCATGAGTGAATTCCTGCCTCAATGATATCAGGTCATGATCTAAAAAGGAACTTCACTTTGATATGTTAAGATTAAGTCCAAATTATGACACTCTCTGAATTTTCTTCCTTGTGCAAGGAGATGATCACTTTGCTTTATTTATCTACTGATGGATTCCTGTGTGAACAAAACTAAGCCATTAAGAGAGGCAACTGTTAGTGAAAGATTTCAACTACAGACATATGTCTTCATCACACTGAAGCTGTACAAGGGCAACCACAAAACATGTCTCTCCAGCCATGGATCATAAGTTCATAACACACTTGCTCTATAAATTTTTGCACAACTTACTATCTAAATTCAACTATCATGAAAGCTACCCTGCAAGCATTGTGAACATCAGTCTTGTTCTATATGTCTACTGTGTCAAACTAGTATTGAGTGTATTGTGCTGTGCATATTACTCAAACTAGATGGTGTCGATTTGCTCCCGATTTGTATTATTACTATTAAAATTCTACTATTTCTTTTTATTTCCCTTCCATCAACTTGATGCCATGCTGTGGTGCTTCATGAAAACATGCTTCCAGTTTGTACTTTCTTCCCTCTGTTGTGTGGTCTTCTGGCTTGTCTTATTCTTTATCTTTATTCCTTTATTCTTTTGCTGCATAATAAGCCGGCTGACATTCTAAGAAAATTTACTTAAAGATATTCCAGATCCTTGTTATGGAGAAACCTATATCAGCAAAAGGAATAATTTAGCTATCCGCTTGGATCATGTCGTCCCATATTCCTTGCAAAAATAATATTGTCTGTAGCTTTTGGATGTATTAAACTGTGGCCAGGCTATTGTGGATCAACAAGAATCATTTGGTGAAAACCAGAATAATTTGTATTGTACTAATTTTTTTTATAGTAAACCTGTCCAATCCAACCAAGTTACTTAACCATTTCAGTTTTCCATACAGCTGTTGACAGTTTTTTCCTTGAAAGTTCATGGAAGGCCAAGCCTAGAATATCCTAAAAATTTTGTCAAACCATGTCAAAAGTCATAGCTTAGCTTTCGACAACCAAGATGTCAGCTTGTTTATACACAGGATGAGAATTGAGAACTCTTACACTTAAACATTAAGAAAAACCCCTAGCTTTATACACTTTGAACCATGAGTTGTGTACCTGGCTTGTCAACTGTTGAAGTAATGAGAATAGCAAGAGCAAGCTTCATCCAGTTCTCTTCCTGGAGATACGCTGATGACTGCATGCCTGCTCGTGTTTTAGGCAGTGCTCCACTTGGCCTCTCAGACCAGGAAACCAAAGATGTTGAGCTTGCACACCTTCTTTTAGCTTTTGCTGAAAAGGTCGCGAAGCAGCAATATGGTTGTGCAAGAAAACTACAGAACCTATGCCATTTCCTATCTTCCAGCTGTGGAAATTCAGTTCAAAGAGTTGTTTACTATTTTACCAAAGCTCTTCAGGAGAAGACTGATAGAGAAACTGGCAGAAACGCATCTGAGGGCTCAGAAAGCAGAGATGTACTTGCAATGTATTTCCAAGAAGCAATGGCGAGTTCGACTCCTGCTTTAATGGCATGCTTCTTAGAAGTTCCCTTTTATCAAATAACTGAGTTTGCAGGGATCCAAGCAATTGTTGAAAGTGTAGCATCAGCCAAAAAGATTCACTTCATTGACCTTGCAATCAGAACTGGGGGGCACTGCATAGTGTTGATGCAAGCTCTTGCAACTCGATACGAATGCCCGATCGAGCTGCTAAAAGTTACTGCTGTTGGAGTGACATCAAGAGAAAAGATTGAGGACACTGGCAGAAGGTTGGCTCAGTTTGCCGAGGCATTGAAATTACCATTTTCCTTCAAAGTAGCCATGGTGAAAGATATCAAAGATGTCAATGAAGACACCTTTGAGTTAGAGGATGGTGAAGCAGCTGCAGTTTACTGCCCTCTACTGCTATGCAGCACAATGAGACAACCCAATTGCTCAGAATCTCTAATAAAAGTACTCAGATACCTCAATCCCCGTCTGATGGTGATCACCGAAATCGAAGCCAATCACAACTCACCAACTTTCACAAACCGTTTCAATGAAGCACTCTTGTACTATAGTGCTTATTTTGAGTGCCTTGATGTCTGCATGGACAGGGGCAGCGCCTACAGGATGGAATTGGAGGAAACATATTTGAGCCTTGAGATAAAAAATATCATTGCGAGCGAAGGCAAAGAGAGGATAATCCGGTGCATGAAAATCGATGCTTGGAGGACTTTGTTTGCAGAATGTGGAATGGTAGAAGCAGAGCTCAGCTTGTCATCCTTGTACCAAGCAGACCTTGTGGCTAAACAGTTTGCTTGTGGGAGTTGTTGCACATTGGATACTAATGGGAAAGGCCTTATTGTTGGATGGAAAGGAACACCAATTCTCTCTCTTTCTGTTTGGAAGTTCCATGCAGTCAATGCTAAGACTGCTAAATATCTCATGTAATAGCTAAGCACCTATAAACAAACGAAAAAAAAAGAAAGAGGAGATCAATGTTTTCTAAATTTTGTTTTCCTGACAAGGTATCAAGAGTGCATCCCTTTCCCTTGATGTTAGTGGAGAAATTATAACAAAAGACCATGACATCAGCCAAATTAGTAATAGGGAAATTGAAAACAGAATCGAGGGATCCGCTGTCTCCAAATTTCATGTCTCCAAAAAGAATTAGAAAGAAATATACAAAGGGCAGAAATTACACATTGGATCTTTACTTGCCGGCCCATTATCCACAATGGTGGGCCATTGTCCAAAGCTCCTTTAATAAGACACGCGTAGCGGTTCTTTTGCTGCATGGCTACCACGTGTTGGGCAGACGAAGATTGCCCATTGGGCCTGTCCTCTCCAACACAAGAGCGCTTCACCATCTCTCTCCCTCTCACTCGAACAGTCAAACACAGAGAGCACAAGGAAAGGAAAGGAAGAGAGATCGAAGCCGCAGAAAATGGATGGGAAGTCGAAGCCTGGGGTGCCGTACGGCGGGATGACCGACACGTGGGCGAAGAAGCACCGTCTGATCTACATTGGAGCCACCCGACACCCTTTTATCCTCAGCATTCGTGACGGCACCGTCGATCTTTCAGCCTTCAAACGATGGCTGGTAAGTAAGCCGCACGCAATAAACGTGGTTAGTTTAATTACTTCGTAACGGTGTCGTTTCATTTTCCAATTTCTCCGAACAGCGTTTAGAAATTGCAATTTGTTTATTTTATTTTGTTTTTGTAATTTAATTTAAAAATGTTTGGTGTGGCTGTAGGGGCAAGACTACATATTTGTTAGGGCGTTTGTGCCTTTTGTAGCGAGTGTGCTGATAAGGGCTTATAAGAAAGGTGATGAGAGTAGTGGTGATATGGAAGTGATATTGAGTGGTTTGGGTTCTCTGAGTGATGAGATTGCATGGTTCAAGCAAGAGGCTTCCAAATGGGGTGTTGACCTCTCTCAAGTTGCCCCTGAAAAACCAACCCAACATTACTGCAGGTAGTTAACTACCATCTTCTTTTAATTAAACTCAAAATTACTTTCTCAGCATTTAGCAATCAGTCATTAATTAGTAATGTGTCTTATGTCGGTCCACCCCCTGCACTCAAGTTCGAATACCCCCTAAATTAATCTAATTCAAAGTAGTTTAGATTATCGTTTGTGTTCAAAAACTATGCTGGGTTTAGGCCATGGTGAGTATTTATATGTACCAATTAGTCCTCCTTCCTTGGTCCATTATGGCATGCGAGATTTTCTCAATTTTGTTTTCTCCAATTTATTTTCTGTAAGTTTTTTTTTGGACGAAATCTTGTTTCATTAAATAGAAGGTCAAATGCCATATTACATCAAAATGAACTCAAATAATTGAGTTCACACAAACTGCAATGCATACAGACATAGCCCACTACAAATAAAACTAACAAAATGCATAAAGCATACATAAAAGCATTAAGCCCACATAGAGGCGAAGGGTCCACATCAAGGCAGAAAACCCACAAAATGCAAAAGCCCACAAAGCTCAACACAACATTAGGAAACCCTAACACCATTTACAGACATCTGCCGCACAATCCTACAGCCACAAGCCGCGCCACCATAGCAAGCCGACAACCACCAAGGAGTAACCAGTGACCAACAGAAAATGGTGGTGGGCAAGCCACCAAAGCTACACCCAGTAGGAGTAGCACTACCATAATCCAAGCAATAAGTGCGATTTGCACTTTAAGGGCATCCCAAACTCCAACAGTTCCACTGAGGATAGACAACAGAAGAAACATATGTGGAGTCAAGGAGCCGATGATAGTGGTTAAGACCAACTGATGTGACACAGCCTCCAACAATGAGGAGAGAAAATGCATTGCAGAAACCTGTAAAGAACACCAAAACCTAAAACCGAAGCCTTCACGGCCTAAAACACGAAACAAATTAAACTTTAACAAAAGAAGAACGAAAAGGAACTGGCTCTGCAAAAACAGAGCAGCAACCCGTGGAGGAAAAATTTTTGGGGGGGAGGGGGAATGGAAGATGGAGGAGAAGGTAGGGGGAAAAAAAAAGGGGGTAAAGGAGAAAATCAGAAAAGAAATTAAAAGAAGGAGATGGGAGAAAAGAACAGAAAGCAAAAGCAAAAAAAACAGAAAAAAGTGAAGGTAGAGATCTGGAAAAGAGGACAGAGAAGGGAGGAGGAGGAAGGGGGACGAAGAAGAGAGGGGGAGAGGGAACCAGAGAAAAAAAGAAAGTGGGGAGGGGAGGAGGAGAAAAGCCGAAAAAAAACAGACCAAAGAACCAAAAAGAGGGAGGAGAAGGGGGGGAAGGGAGGATAGGAGGAGGAAGGAGGAGCAGAGGGAGGGGGGGGGGGGGGGGGGGGGGGGGGGGGGGAAGGGTCGGGTGACCACTTCTCCCCTGGCGGCGCTAGAAGAGAGGGGGGCTAGGATTCAGGAAGCAGAGAGAGAGAGTTTTACTAGTGTCACAGGAGCTTGGATGGTTCACCAAATGATGTGACATGTGACAGGGGAATGAAGTTTAGAGTGGGCTAGGAAGGAACAAACAAATGATACATAGTTGGGATTAAAAATTTAGGATATTTTTTATGTCAATATTAGTACTAATTGGAGTGGTGTTTTTACAGATTTCTAGAGGAATTAATGAGGCCAGAGGTTGATTATACTGTGGCCATGGCAGCCTTTTGGGCCATTGAAACTGTGTACCAAGAGAGCTTTGCTCATTGTCTGGAAGAGGGCTCCAAAACCCCACCAGAGCTACAAGAGGCTTGCCAGAGATGGGGCAATGATGGGTTTGGTCACTACTGCTCTTCTCTCCGAAACATAGCTGACCGGCAGTTGGAGAAGGCGGCTTCAGGCAGCGAGCCTCTGGTGAAGGTTTCAGAAGATGTGGTGAGCAAAGCTGAAGTAACATTCCTGCGTGTGCTTGAATATGAGGTTGATTTCTGGAACATGAGCTGTGCTGGACACTCTGCTGCTCCAAAACCCTAAGAGTGGAAGCAGGTGATCAGCTTGCTTTGGTTTGTTTACTTTAATGTTCTGAGACTAAGAGCAGTAAATATTAGGCTACAGTTGCACAAATTAAACAACTCTTACCTATGTTTGTGTAAATTAAACTACGCTATAATAAGTCACTGTTTGAGATCTATGTAGCTTTTAAATCCCATTTTAAATCAAACATAGTCTAGTGCCAAAGCTTATGTAAGATTGGAGCAAGTCTCTTTATCGAGCGGTCCGAAAATAGACAAATCTCTCCTTGTATTTTCCTTGGTTGTATAGGTCCCCTTTGTCTCAGGTAAACGAACAGAAGAAACTAAAAGGGGAAGTTCCAAGTAAGCAGGAAGCAAATGTCAAATGACAACATACATTCGTCCATGCTACCTCCTTCATCACTGATGGTATATATACATAAAGTGATGCCATGAATATAATGCCAGAAACAGCAGATTCGATTAATTATTCTATTTACTTTTAAAGCCCCTCAAAAAACAAAAAGCCAGCAAACAAAATGGAACCCCCCCTATCAGTTGTACGCATGCTTTGTGCCAGTATTGCATTACACCAACTGCTTTACTAGTAGTCCTCCTGTATTTCCTTATGCAGGTATTAATCCTCCTGCACCAGTTCCCAGTCGATATCATAACACTTACCCTCATCATGCAGCAGCTTCTGTTCCTGGCCGTCCGTTATATGGATTTCATGATCAATATCATACTCAATCTCCTGCACTCTATAGTTATCTATCAAGGCATGCTCCTGCTGTCTATAACTGCACAATGTCATCCTGAACATGATGCTGTGCCTAAAACGAAGCTCAAGAAGAAAAGCAGGCCTTATGACATTCACAAGACATCTTATAAGAGCATCTCCACCCATAAGGGCTAAGTCTAGGGCAAGGGCAAGCAACGGCTGCCACTATTCACTTGAATAGTGTCAGCCTTACCATTTGTGGTTCACCCATGAGGGCTAAGTCTAAGGCAAATACTATTCATTTTACTTTATTTTGTATTTTTTTTTAATACTTAAACCATTAATTTTGATAAGCTTTTTAGATTATATTTTCGGTGTCACATGTCACTATTTATTATAAAATTCTCACTTAAAATTTAAGATAACATTTTTCGGATAAAATTTTCAAATAAAATTTTTGGATAAAATTTTCGGTTGCCACGTGTCCATATTTATTATAAAATTCACATCTCACTCATCATACAATTGAAATACCTACTCACTCATCATAGAATTGAAATATTCTTGGTCCTCATAGTCCGACACAAGGGAATACAAGGACAACTCCATCATTGGCGGAGGGGGTTCCACCGGATCACGACGTGGGGGAGTATGTTCCTTCGGAGGACGTAATAGTGCCATTATTTCTGACACGGAAAGCACCACTGGAACAGACTGCGGGCATTGTTCACTTGAGGAGCCATGTGTAATGGTTTTCCTCTTTTTTGTTTTCTCATGAATAATCTATTTATAAAAAAAAGGAAATTGGAAATGCAAGAAATATATATATATATATATATAATGACATTAAATTGAATAAAACAACAAATTTTTTTTTACCTCGTAGCCAAGATTTTGACCTCTTCGAAAGTTTGTCCACGACCCTCCGGCTTCGATGGAAGAGGCCATTTGTATTTTTGCACAAATGAAATTTTGTAGTAGATAATTTGGTGTGGAAAGTGAAAAATATTGGAATGAGATGAATTTGTATGAAGAATTGGTGTGAAAAGTGAATAATATTGGTAGGTATTTGTAGAGAAAAAATCCAAAATTTTTTGGTCGTATTTTTTAAGCCAAAAAAAAGGGGGACCGTAGGATTTCTAGAAAAAAAAACCGATTAGAGCGTCCGGGTTGCGACACGTGGCGCATGCCCGTTCGATTATGTCAGGGATGACATCATTGCGCGGTAATTCAAATTTTTTTTACTGTTGGCACGTGAGTTTCATGCGCCAATGGTAAAAAAATTTGACTTCCACGCGCTGACGTCACCGCCCTCGGGCTGAAGCCCAGGAGAAACCTGCCCTTGGGCTTGCCCGGGCCTGTTGTCGCGCGGTGGAGCTCTTTTGGGCTTGTTCGGGGGGCCTCCTACCCGATTTTGAAGCAGCGCTGGAGCTGCTCTAAAGTGGCGGCAATCGAGTTAGACGAAACAAAGGGGATCGTAATGGAGCTTTCAACATTGGTATCAATTATTGTTTTTGTCAAGACTTGAGCCCTAGTCTGTTGAGAGGAAGAAGCATGGAAAGTTAATTGGCAACAAGTATGGCACTCATCGTCGACGTGAGTCAAAAGCTGGGGAGAAGAAGGTCAAGGCCTTGAAGGGCATTAGTCTGTACAAGTAGGGGTTAGGCCTATAGAAAAAGGAACTTGGGATTGCTTGGGTATAATTTGTGGGTTCAAAGGTGGGTGTGGAATTGCTTGCGGTCAAGACATGAGGTAATAGGTGTTTAGTGGGTCCATAGATGAGCTTATTAAGACTTTAGTATTTATTCGGTGGTGGAGATGTGTTGGTTATGGTGTTTGATGTGGGAGAGGAATCAAGAGCCTGCATGGGTATTGGATAAAGTGGTGAGTGGGTGGAAGAGTCTGGAGTAAGAGCAACTCCACCCATTTGCCCTTAGTCATGGCAAGGGGGGGAGCTAGGGCAGCTACTATTCACGTGAATAGTGGTTGCCCTTGCAAAATCCGAATTTGTGTTTCCACCCGTTGCCCTTGCTAAGGGCAGTTACTATTCATTTTTTTGTTTTATTCACAACTTTTTTTACCTCAATAATTAATTTGGATAATATTTTCGGATAAGATTTTCGGGTTCCTACGTGTCAATACTATTCATATCTCATAATCGGATAAAATTTTCAATTTCAAATTTCAGATAAATTTTAAAAAAAAAGGCTGGTATTTATAGAAAAAAATTCATTAATTTTTGGGTATTTTTTAAAAAATTTCCGAATTTTTTCCAGTATTTTATTGCAAAAAAATTGGCTGCCGTTGGATTGGAGGAAAAAATCAGATTGGAGAGCCCAGACGACGCCACGTGGCAACAGGAAAAAAATCAAATCAGCGAGGTACTGTAGCGATACTGTAGCGGGGGTACTGTAGCAGTACTGTAGCAGATATTGTAACGCTACAGTAACCCCCCTCGTTTTGGACCTCAGGCAGAAGTTGCCTTCGGGCCAGCCCGGGGTGGTGGGTTCCACACCCTCCCCGGGCCTGGGCTGCTCCGCTGGAACAGAATTTTTTTTTCCCCCTAGCCTCGGGCTGGGCTGCACGGGTGGAAAGGCTCTAATGGGATGATTGTGAGTAGCCCCATGTGGGCAAGAATTGGGTGTAATGGATGTAGAATTGGGCCCATATGGGTGAGGCGTGAAGCTGGGCTCATCTTCTAAATGAGGCACAAGATTGGGCTCCGTTGCTGGGCTTTCAGCTTCAGAAATTGGCTCGGCAATGGGTGGCACCATGTTGGGCTTAAGTGGTGCTGATAGTTGGCTTGGCCCAGGTAGTGCCAGAAATGGGCGGAAGACATCAGATTCTGTGGAGGACGATACATAAGGCATCAGATATGTAGACCTTACCTGAAATCAAGTCTAAACAACGATACCCTTTGTAATGATCATCATATCCAATAAAGACACATTTAATTGATTTAAATGAGAGCTTGTTGGTGTTGTAAGGAACCATAAAGGGAAAGCAGATACACCCAAAACTCTTAAGAAATCGGTAATCCGGAGGACGGTGGAGAAGATGTGTCCGAGTGGGGAAAAAGGCAATCTATTAATGAGGAAAACTACAGTTGAAAAGGCTTCCAACCAAAACCCTTTTGGAAGATGAGATTGAGCCAGCAGATGTAGTCCCATTTCAACAATATGCCTATGTTTTCGCTCTACAACACCATTTTGTTGAGGTGTGTAGGGACAAGAAATTTGGTGAGTTATACCATGATCACGTAGAAAATTCATGAACACCCGACTTGTGAATTCTCCACCACCATCAATTTGTAGTCCCTTGATTTACAGTTGAACCGATTTTCAATCATTCGTTTAAATGTGACAGGCATAGTAAAGCAATCAGATTTTTTTACAAGTGGATAGAACCATACGAATCGAGTGTTATCATCAACAATAGACAAGGAATATCGGTAACCAAAATTGGAGGCAACTGGTGCTGGTCCTCACAAGTCCAGATGTAGTAAGTCAAATGGATGCAAGGCATGTGAACTTCTGTATTGAAATGGAAGTTTACAAGACTTTCCCATAGGACAAACATGACAAACCTTAGTAGAAGCAACAATACCATTAATGGGTAAATGGTGTTTATTCAAAAGAGTTCGAAAAACTGAGTGAGAAGGGTGTCCAAGCCGAGCATGCCACACATCTTGTGTCGTCCTTTCCGCATAAAACACGATCTTGTTGGTAACATTTGGCACTGCATTGATATGATATAATCCGCCATAACTACTGCCAGTAAGGAGTACCTTCCCTGTCTTGTTGTCCTTTACACGAAAACCATTAGCATTCATTTCAAAGAAACAATCATTATCTCGACAAAATCGACGAATGCTAATCAAGTTCTTTCTTATAGCATGAACACATAAGACTTCATTAAGTTCTAAAGCCTTATGTGTAGTGGATAGATTAGTGTTCCCAATATGTGTGATAGCCAAATGGTTGCCATTACCAATAATTATCGTATCTGTACCTGTATACGGTTGAGCATATGGAAGAGCAAATAGGTTTGCTGGCATGTGGTGGGTAGCCCCGGAATCTAAACACCAACTTGTATTCTCGTTGGGGTTGGCATTTGTAGCTTCTGCTGTATACACATAATTCCCACGTTCAGGACAAACACGAGCAACATGTCCCTGTTTATTACACAGTTGACACATAACTTCAAATCCAGCAATGGGTGTCGGCAAAAGAGGTGGTTTCCCATCTGATAATGAGCCACGTGTGATGAATGGAGTCTGCTCAATATGCTGATTAAAACCAGGCCTGGTTTGAGGGTAGGTGGATTGACCATTTTGCCCAAAATTGGACATGTTATCATAGTTGCGATTCCAACTCATTGATCGCGGGAAAGAGTCTCGATTTGGCTATCCTCCATCTCGGCTAGAGTGGTCACGACTAGTCTGCCATCCCCGACTTTGGTTGTCACGGCTGTGATTCCAACTGTTGTTGTCTCGGTTCCGGCCTCGCCCACGCCCCCTTCCTGAATTCTTGCTGTAACTTTGTGATCTAGAGCCTTGAACATGGTTGTCATCAGTTACAACACGATCGGTGGACAGAGCGACACCGGTGGAAAGAGATAGGGAATTCATTCTTTTTAATAGCTATTCTTCCTGTATAACCAGATCAAAAAATTCGTCAAATGCAAGTTTGGGCCTGAGATGGAGTGATGTAATGAACTCTTTGTACTTGTGTCCAATTCTGTTAGGGAGTTACACCAGTAACCCCCCAATCAATGACACCCATTCAATATAATCTGTAACAGCTTTCAGTTATAGAATTAACTCTGTAATTAGTATAGGACTGTTACCCGAGCAATACCTGTATAAATATTGTATTCCTGTATAGTTCAATATTATCGGAATATAAGCCTTTTCTACATGGTATCAGAGCATTAACCTTCATCCAATTCTTATTTCTTCTTTTTCCAGTTTCTGACTTCTATTCTTCATCAATTTCCCTTTCTTTTCCATGGCATCTTCATCTTCCTCTCATTCTTCGACCCCTAATATTGCTACTCTTGTCTCCATCAAGCTCAATGAAACCAATTATCTTCTATGGGAAAGCCAAGTTAAACCTTTTCTAATTGGCCAAAATCTTTGGCGTTTTGTTGATGGCTCTCATCTTTGTCCTGCAGCCACCATTCCTGATCCTGCGTCTAAAACTACTGATGCGACGCCTGCTACTCTCCCCAATCCTGCCTACGTCTTGTGGTATCAAACCGATCAATCTCTCATCAGTTAGCTTCGTGCCACTCTTTCGGAATCTGTTCTTTCTCAAGTTGTTGGTCTTGACACCTCCCAGGCTATTTGGGACTCTTTGGCCCGAAATTTATCTCAATACTCTGTTGCCAACTCTGCTCAGTTGAAGATGCGCCTCATGTCCATCACTAAAGGCTCCCAGACTATCTCTGAATATCTCAATCTTGCCAAAACACTTGCTGATCAACTTGCTGCCATTCAAGACCCCGTCTCTCCTACTGACTTGGTTACGTATGTTCTTCGCGGCTTGGGCCCCGACTATAGCACTCTTGTCACTGCTACTCTCTTCTTCCCACCTCTTCCTTCCTTCCCGGATCTTCGCACTCGTCTGCTCTCTTTCGAAGCTCAACAAGCCATGACCGCTCAATTGTTCTCGCCTCCTCAACCCTCTGCTTTTGTTGCATCTCAGCGGCTTCCTAGTTCTCCTCGTGGCTCCACTCCTCGTCGCTCCACCAATTTTCGGTCTTCTCATCCGCGTGGGTCCCAATTTGCTGCCCCTCACCGGCCTCCTACCTATCGCTCTTCATCCACCGCTGCCAATGGTGTTTTGGGTCCTGCCCCATTCTCTCGTGCGCCTCGTCAATGTTGGACTTGCCAACAGTTTGGTCATCTTGCTGCTCAATGTCCCCAAAATACGGATTTGTCGCACACCTTTGCTGGCCTTCATGTCAATCACCCCACCGATTCCACTTGGTACATGGATTCCGGCGCCACCAATCATATGACTCATGCCCCTCCCTCTATTTCCTCCCGTACTTCTTCTGACCACGTTGTTGTTGGTAATGGTGCCTCTCTTCCTGTTACTCAATCCGGTAACCTATCCTTCTCTTCTGGTAATTATGTTTTCCGTCTCTCTGACGTTCTTCATGTTCCTTCCCTCTCTAAAAATCTTATGTCTGTTGCTCAACTCACTCGAGATCTTCTTGTATATATTACTTTTTATCCTTGGGGTTATCGTATTTGTGACTTACACTCAAGAAAAATTCTTTTTCAGGGCCAATGTAAAGATGGTCTATATCCTGTCCTTCCATATCTTGTTTCATCTCTTGGGTCCCAGCATGCTCTCGTCTCCACTGTCAATTCCTCTTCCGTCTGGCATCGTCGTCTCGGACATCCTTCTGATCGTGTTCTTGGCACTCTTGTCACTCAATCATTATTAGGATCTCGTTTTTCTTTGAAATCAAATAACCTGTGTTGCTTCATCCGATACGTATTCAATAAATTCTTCATCCGACATGGAGGTGCCGGCTGCTGTGAGGGGGTCTAAAAGTGATTTGGCGTGCATCAGGTAATCAGCAATGGGCTGTTCAGAATCTCTTTTGATGGTGCGGATTTGATCCCGCAAGGTACGGAGATATGTCTTGGACAGTGGAGAAAGCCTTCGTTCAAGTAAATCCCAGGCTTTGTGGGCCGTCGTACATGGGATGAGGAGAGTTTTGATGGTTGAGGATGTCGTAGCTTTAATCCAACTCAGGACTAACTTGTCTTTTGAGTACGCTGGATTTGGTGTTCCATCTGTAAGCTTCTTCTGGGGACGGGTCTCATATGTGATGACATCTTCTAGATCATGAAGTTCTAGAACGTCCATGGCTTGAGATCTCCAAGACAGATAATTATTCTTGTCCATAGGTGTGGTGAAAAGATGAGAGATGTTGAAAGAAGTTGGGATTGGAAGCATGTTGTCTTTTGAGGTTGTATCTGTGGTTGATTTGTTGGGATGAGAATTGACAGAGGAGGAGAGAGGAGAATCTTGAGTGGTTGGTGAGGTAGGTTGAACGTGAAAAAAAAAAAAAAAATTCAAAAAAAAAAAAAAAAAAAAAAAAAACAAATGGGTTTGGATAAGCCCCACAAAGCTGCGTGGATATGGCCCTCACCTTATGCTTGTTTTCAAAACAAGTTTGAAACACTTAGGAAGTCATATTGTTCCTAATCTTTTGCCTAGAGAAAAGGAAGGGAAGAGGATAATCAGATAACGGGGAGGAGGAGTCCAATTGGAATGAGAATTCTTCCATCTCAAAACTCTCTCACAAGCACTTTATAAAAAGGAGGAGAGAAAAGAAAAAAGGGGACAGCCGACAGGCTGCACAGGGATCTGAAAAAGAGCCTGCAAGGCCACAAAGGCAAGGGGAGGCAGCCGTGAGGCTGGAGGAAAAGAAGAGCAGCCGCTGATTAACCCATGGGGATTCTTGGCTATATATGATCACATATTAAGTCAAGAAACTACCCTAAGGCGTACCTCCTCTCAATTACCTCCAGAACATCCAGCTATGGATTGACAGCTAAGATGATTTCAATCATCGTGAGGTCAAGTCCTGATATGCTCCAAGGTGCAGCTCTGCTCAGACGCTTCCAGGATGTGCTCAACATCCAATTCACAAGCACTCCGTAAGGATGGCTTATCATGATGGGCTAACCATCACAAAACCAGAATTGGTTTGCGGTGCCATTAAAAGACGTAGAGAAACTCCCGGAATTCTCCGGGCTTCTCTTACTGCATGGGCATAATGGCGAAGCCCCGTTCAATGTTGTTCATGTCTACCGAAAAAAATCACACAAGATAGAATGGATGAAGATGTGGAGGTGAACCCACCACGGAGTCAAAAGCTGAGGAGTGTGTGTAATTACCCCCTCAAATGGAAGTTTCAATCCTCTGTGTGAAGCCCAACAAATCAAAAAGACCCCACGGCAATTGAATTGCCTTCCACATGAAACACTTGCTGCCAGCAAGTCAACAAAAAGGAGCTCATCTCTATAAAATCCATACAAGCACAAATAATCAGACAAAAGAAAATAAGCAAAGGAAAAAGGAGTTCATGGGGGTGGGTTACCACGTGAAAGCCAAGAGGATTTCTTTTTCCTTTGTCTTGGGGTTATTGACCTTGGGAAAGTTTCAGCACACAAGGGACAATAGGAGAATTTGTCTCTTTCGGTTCCAAGTCACTTGCGAGACTGAAGCCCAGAAGCATCCAATTAATTGGAGGGTCTTCTATTGCTACTACTGTTGCTGTCCATGCAAAACTCCTAGTTAGTTTAATCAATAAATAAAATAAAAGAGAAGAACTAAAGAATGGCATGTGGGTTACCACGTGAAATCCTCTTCTCTTTGATGGTGCAACAGTTGGCTTCGAGCAGGGCTATGTGCTGGTCTAGAGAAGCAAGCAAAGAATGATATTAAGACTTTTCGTTCGTTGTTGTTTGCTGGTGCACATATGTTCTCTTTTTATAAGGAAAAACACATATGGCCCAATCCTATGTGGACAAGGAGTTTACTTTACTAGATGATTCAGCAGTTCCAAATCAACAAGGAGCTTAATCCATACTTCACTTGGAGAAGTATTTTTATCCTTCGGGTGTCTTAATCAAATTGAAAGACACTTGTTAATGGCACCAATACATGAGGGGTCCAGCTGGAGCAAAGCAAGGCCTTTGGTTTATTACGTTTTGCTGAATGTAAACATAAGAAAAAAAGAATAAAAGCCTATGGAGGTGAACCCACCTCATGAAAATAAGAAGAAAGTGGTTTTATTCCCTTTTGTTCCAATGCCACTTGCACAAAAGTCAGACTCAAGACAAAGCAAGCAAACAAAATAGCCAAAAGGTCACCAAGGACCTCAGTTTGCCAGTTGAAAGACCATGCGGGTTGTCGCCTTGAGCTAGAAAACGCGATCAAGAAAGCTAAGGACTTGTGAAGGTTCAGCTCATTACCAAATCGTTCACAGCAATAGGCCCAACGCGAAATTACAAGATTTGATGGCCCAAGACATAATGGTCTCATACCCATGGGGCTCGTCTCACATCTCAAGATCAGGCAGTCTCAAGCCGACATTCCAAGACTCGACAGTCTCAAATACAACGAGCTTGGTCATTAAAAAATTCCAATTGGTGAATAATTGGTACAAAGTCTCAAATCACAAATTATGGATTAATGGGCTCAAACCAAAAAAAAGAGTTCCATTAATTCCCAAATCGCCAAGTGAAGACCCAAGTGGTACAAAACCACACCAATTTCTCAAATGCAAATGTCAATTGTAGAGAATTAGTGGGTTCGTCAAAATTGCTCATTATTTTTCTTGGACATTGACAAAAAGAAAAATGGTACAAAGCCATCCAATTTTCCCCATGGGTCATTTACCCATGCTAATTTCAATGAGATGAAATTCAAATCTCTCAAATACAAATTCTCAATTAGTGGGCCACACTCACCCATTAATTCCCAATTTTTCTCATGGGTCATCTACCCATGAAAAACTCCAATGAGATTAAATTCAAATATCTCAAACACAATTTCTCAATTAGTGGGTCACACTTACCCATTAATTTCCAATTTTTCCCATAGGCCATCTACCTATGAAAATCCCCAAATTGTCTCAAAGACACAAATTCTAAATTATTGGGTCACACTTACCCATTAATTTCCAATTTTTCTCATAGGTCATTACCTATGGAAATCTCCAAATCGTCTCAAAGACACAAATTCTAAATTATTAGGCCACATTTACCCATTAATTTCCAAATTTTGGAACTACGCTGGTTTGATCCCATCAAGAGTACGTAGGCAGTCTAACATCTAAATAGACGCAACCGCAACCAAATTCTCACCAATCAAATCTCCACACAAATCAAATTTCCGAACTACGTTGGTTTGATCCCTTTGAAAGGGTACGTAGGCAATCTAGATGCAACCATCCCAAACACAATTCCATATCGAATCCCTGGTTTATTCAGCTAAATTCAATCCTTAATCAAATTCATTCAAATTCCTCCTTTTGCAATGAGTCATCTACTCATTGCGAGTCTTTGAACTACGAGTGGCTTGATTCCTGCAAGGGATATGTAGGCATCTTGAGGTTGGACTTGGGAGCAGCTGCAACATCAAACACACACACGTTCTGTTTCTTTATGATGGAATCAAAGGGTGTTCCCTTGAAACAAGGGATTGTAATTAAGAGACTCGCATCTTAAATGGGTCGAACCTAAAATAATAAAATCACATTATTTAATTAGTTGTGGTGAAATTATGCAGAGAGGATCACATTTTCCTTCAACAGTGAGGATCGGTTTGAGCGCTAGCTACTGCTAGGCTCTGATACCATATAGAAAAAGGAACTTGGGTTGAGGAAGAAGATAGAGCAAATAGGCAAGAAAGGATAAGAAGGACCCGTGGGTCTATTCTGTATTGCTGGTTGATTATATAATTACATGGTCATTGACTAATACCGTGATATTTACAGTAAGTACCTGATGCTAAGCTAAAATAAAGGCATACAAATGGTATGTGAATAAGATAGAATAAGTAAGAATAAGTAATGAGCAATCAGCTGTGATTTGGTAATAATTGGGGAATGACTTCCCAGAATCACGCCCATCATGACATGAATCATGGCTGGTCGTGTGGGCATGTGCTACCTGTACGGTGGTGTTCTCTTCAAGGCCTAGAGTTAGGATAGAAGGAATTGGTTTGTTTTAAATTAGTTTATTTATATATATATATATATATATATATATATATATGCTTAGCTTAAGTAAAACATATATGTTATTTTGGGTTTCAGTTGAAAGGTCTATCAAGTAATAATTTGAACAGTTGACGTCTTGGCCTGCTTCATCTCCGATATAAACTCCTCTAACGCATCGGGGTTTGTCAAATTCTATATACCAAATGATACGAAAGTCTAGCATTATTGGAGACGAATTGTGTGGAGAAACTCACTTGGGAAAACCTACCCATGCAATATATATTTCATGCTGGGCCTGAAATGAAGCCCAAGAAAAGCAAACCTTGATCATGAAATTAAAGTCTTTTTATTTGGTGAACTGAAATTTCATTCGTTCAAAGTAAATAGTAGATAAGAAAAGTGACATAGGGAGGTCGAAAACGTTAGTAGTGTTCACAAGTAGCAGGTAATGGAGGTCCCTACCTCCCAGCCCTATTTTCTCATGTTCAGATGATGAAGGTTTATTTTATAAAAATTGTTAGTAATACTACATTTTTATACCACCTTGTGAATACTTTTCTCTTATTTTATTCTCTTCAGAAAAAGAGAAATTCCTACTTCTTCGTTTGTGTTCACAGGGGCTAAAAAACAGGTTTTCCACACGAGAGTTTTTTTATTTTTTTGGGATTATCAAAAGAAGACTAAACCCTCAGACCCAAAAAAGATGGCTAAAGAAAGAAGACCACCAAACCACCTCACCGAACCTCTTTAGTGGCGAAGCCAGAATTTCTTGTGTGTGGGGGCCTCTCACAAAATATAAACAATAAAAAATTTGAACTCACAATACATACCAAAACATCAAAAATCATATTATGTATTCATTACAATCATCATTGTTCTTGTCCAGTTTTCATATTTTGAAATCGTTGCATAACAACCTCGTCATCTATTGAAAATGTCTCTCTCAATATATGCAACGAAGCAATCATTTATACATAAATTGAAAAATCTATTAAAATCAATAAAAAGAAAAAAGAAATCAAAATTTTATGAACTAAAAATAAATAAATAAATAAATAATAAAAAAGAGAACTACTAAGAAAACTTTAATTGAATAAATTAACCTAATTAAAACTTGATAGTTAAATATGGAGTTGAGAGAAAAACTCACAGGCAGTGCATTGAGAAAGTCTGCTTTGCTTGTGTATCTCCAAGAAAGGAGAAAAATGGGTTAGGATTTTATCAATTTTTGTAAAAGGGTAAATATATAATAATAAGAGCCATAAACCTTTGGGGAAAGGAAAGGAAAGTGGCTTAAGCTTGGCGGAAAGGAAAACAGGATTTGGCTGCTGGCCCACGTGGTAAAATAAACATATTAATTAATATAGATTATTCAATAACAACAATACATATTACATTTTAAAAGAAAGAACAAAAGTTGAGTGGGGGGCCAGTGACTGCACTGTCCCTACGTGCCTCCGCCCTTGAACCTCTCCCATCCCTATCGGCGACTGTACCCACACACACACTCTCTCTCTTAGCATTATTGAAGAATATTTGTGTAGAGGAGAAACACCCCTGCCACGACGCGGTTTCGTCCTCCCCAATGCTTTTGAACTCTTTTCTTCATCACTCCATAAAATATATACGTAAAGAAGACTTAAAAGTCCCGGAGACGACTTCACACTTGCTACGAATTTAATATCAAAACCCTAAAACACAAATTTGGGTTGCGTTTTCCCTACGTTGTGTATAAAATATAGACCTCATCAGATATCAACTTGAGTTGCCAAGCCATTGACCCAATCAAGGTGGAAAAAAATGTCTACAGGCCACCTTGTTCCCAAGGGAGCTCCCAGTACAACTGGTCATCCCGAGCAACCAGTTTCTGAAGATACTTCTGATTCTAAAGTAACCGTCGACCACCAAAACAGCAGCAGCAGCTCCAAGTCCCCAGAAATAAGGAGCTCCAAAAATCATGCCGCTCTCAAGCCCAAGAAAGAGAAACGTAATAAGAAAAGGAAGAAGAAGAGCAGAAGTGGCAATGAGACGAAGAGCATAAGTGGCAATGTCTTCAGAATTGTTGGCAACAAAATTGAGGCCAACAAATCTAAGCAGGTTGGAGTTTTCGGCTTCGGCAACACGCACAAAAACAAGTCGACACCAGTAGTGGAGAAACCGACTCGGTCCCCCAGTGAAGAAGAAGAGTGATGATCACTCAACCGACCCTTCTCCCCTCCCCCCTTCTTGCCTCCTTGCTCCTCCTTGCTCCTCCTATCCTCCCTTCTCCCCCCTCTCCTCCCTCTTTTTGGTTATTTGTTCTGTTTTTTTCGGCTTTTTCTCCATCTTCTCCCCCTTTCCTTTTTATCTGGTTCCCTCTCCCTTCTCTCCTTCGTCCCCCTTCCTCTCCTCCCTTCTTTGTTCTCTTTTCCAGATCTCTACCTTCACTTTTTTCTTTTTTTTTGCTTTTGCTTTCTGTTCTTTTCTCCCATCTCCTTCTTTTTAATTTCTTTTCTGATTTTCTCCTTTACCCCCTTTTTTTCCCTACCTTCTCCTCCCTCTTCCATTCCCCCTCCCCCCCAAAAAATTTTCCTCCACGGGTTGCTGCTCTGTTTTTGCAGAGCCAGTTCCTTTTCGTTCTTCTTTTTTTGTTTCCTTTTTCCTTTTTTTTAAGTTTAATTTGTTTCGTCTTTTAGGCCGTGAAGGCTTCGGTTTTATTTTCTGATGTTCTTTACAGGTTTCTGCAATGCATTTTCTCTCCTCATTGTTGGAGGCTACGTTACATCGGTTGGTCTTAACCACTATCATCGGCTCCTTGACTCCACGGATGTTTCTTCTGTTGTCTATCCTCGGTGGAACTGTTGGAGTTTGGGATGCCCTTAAAGTGCAAATCGCACTTATTGCTTGGATTATGGTAGTGCTACTCCTTCTTGGTGTAGCTTTGGTGGCTTGCCCACCACCATTTTCTGTTGGTCACTTGTTTCTCCTTGGTGGTTGTCGGCTTGCTATGGTGGCGCGGCTTGTGATTGTAGGATTGTGCGGCATATGTATGTTAATGGTGTTAGGGTTTCCTAATGTTGTGTTGAGCTTTGTGGGCTTTTGCATTTTGGGGGTTTTCTGCCTTTATGTGGGCCCTTCGCCTCAGCGTGGGCTTAATGCCTTTATGTATGTTTTATGTATTTTGTTAGTTTTATTTGTAGTGGGCTATGTCTGTATGCATTGCATTTTTTGTGAACTCAATTTTGAGTTCATTTTGATGTAACATGGCATTTGACCTTCTATTTATTGAAACAAGATTTCGTCCAAAAAAAAATTTTAGGGTGTACTCGGTTAATTTCTTTTAGCAACACTCTTTCAAAAATAAGGATGATTTTGAAAACTAGATTTCACTTTTTTTAAAACTGAAAACGAAATTTGTTACCAAACATATTTTCAATTTTTAGTTTTAAAAAAAATGAAAATAAAAACTGAAAGCTGAAAATGAAATGGGTATCAAACAATCCCTAAATTTATTTATTTATTTTTATATTTTTGTATATGCATGTTTAGCTCAAGTAAAAAATATATATGTTATTATGAACAATCAGATTGTCTATTATCTCTTCAAAGAAGAGGCAAACCGAAAAATATTTAACTTTACAATTAAAGAGTTCACTTTAGTGTGTTTTGGAAATACCGTGTTCGCAATTGCATGTTTTTAATAGTTGTTAAATTTGTCTTATTATGTAATGTTAAGTTAACTAAAGTGGTAAGCCACTATGCGGAAGCGTGCCCCTCCCTTAGATACATGGCAGCAATTACGTATCAGTAATGGAGAAAGTAAGGAATAAGAGAATTTAGGAATCGAGGAAGTACTGAATCGGTATGGGAAGAATCATTCTCATTAAGTTGTTTACTAAACATATGGAATTAGCAAAGGAATGGGGTTGATTCCCATTGTTATTGTTTACTAATTTTCATAAATCAGAATCCAAATTAATTTGATTACTAAAATGCCCTGCACATTTTCACCACAACACATATAATTCTCAAATTGGCTAAGGAGACCAAACTAATCCTGCAGCAAACCAGTAAGGCTGTGTAAATATGAGAAATCAATATGCTGAACAAGATGAATAACAACAACCCAGTTCAATGATAATGTTAATAACACCTTTGTCCAGAGCCAATTTCAAATGAAAAAAATAAACTCCAATAAATATATATCTTTCACCTATGTAACTAGTAAACAATCAAATAATAATAATAACCTACATAATCTTCTTACTACCAAAAAAAGAGATATATAATCTCCACAAAAGTCATTCACCAATTACTCATCAATCACAATTATTGTAAGCCATGCTCCATAAAATTAAATACATAATCTTTTTTTTCTTCATCAGTCATGGTAAAGAAGACCCCTAGCAAATCGTGCTTTTTGGCTATAAAACGTTGGTGATATATATATATATATATATATAGGTTATTATATATATGCATTGAAAAAGAAGTTGGGGTGTCTCTGAACTTCTTGGAGTGAGTTTTTATATTTTTAGGTTTGGGGGTGTTTTGGAATTATAGTAAAGTGGTAAGTGTATTTTTGGAAGTTAATAAGGGAAAATAGGAATGAGAATTGTATCGACTACTCCCTACTAGTTGATCTGATACCTAATTTTGAGGGGATGTGATTACAGATTTTGAGGTGGGGTCCACTTATTTTTTTATTTCCTGATTGCAAGTAAATGCAGGGGAAGTCAAGAATGGAAATCATTCCCTTTCCTCCCATACCCAATACTGATATGTAAACATACCCATATTTACTTGCAATTAGGAATGAAAAAATGGATCCATAATCACATCCCCTCAAAATTAGGAATCATATTAACTATCCGATTCCCATTCAGTTTTCCCTTACTTTTTTCCAAAAATACCCTTATCACTTTAAGCTAACAATATGAATCCAAGGTGAAAATATGTCTATCGGCCACCTATTTCTGAAGCCTTCGATTGGTGATCAGAAGAAGCAAGGTTCTTCTGAGGAATCTAAAGCGATCATCGACCAAGAAAACAGCAACAGCTCGAGAATGAGTGCCACTCTGCAGCCCAAGAATGAGACTAGTAAGCGAAAAAACAACCAAGGGCAGAAGAGGTAGTAATGGCTTCAGCATTGTTGGGAATAAAATTAAGGGGAATAAATCGGGCCATGTAGGAATTTTTGGGTTTGGCAACAACACCCGCATCCATAAAGGCCACCACAAGGAGAAAGGAAAACATGTCCACTCCAGTAGCGGAGAAACCGACTTGGCCTCCAGTTCTGAAGACGACGAAGCAGTATTAACTAATTAGGCATGCTTGGTTGGTTGTACTGGACTGGACTTTGTGGATTTTGGTAAATGAGTTGATCCAATTTGATCTCAGTTGTTCTGGGTAAATGAATTGTATTTAGATCAGACGTTCGATGTAAGTCTCAATCTCTTTGATTGTATTGGTTCTGTAATTTGATGCGTTTTAATTTTTATTTTTGTGTGTATTTTCTTTAAAATAATTATTTATGATATTAAATAATGAAATATACTCTAAAAATTAATTTTAAAAATCGAAATTCAAAATTAACTACTTGTTATTTTTAAATTTTATTTTAACAAGTCTCTCTGCACGCGCTTTAGCACCTGTGAGAGGTTTTTTTTTAATTTTTAATTTATTTTATATTTATAAATTAAAAATTTATTTTAGAATTAAAAAGATAATGGATAGTTGTGTTCCATAAAAATAGGATTCATTATCTGATTTTTCTTTTAATTTAAAATTTTTAAATATGAAAAGTGTGAATTTACCATATTATCCTAATTTAATTAATAATTTCAATTCTTAATGTTTGCATTAATGAAGGACATTTTCTGATATTTTGAATGTTTCATCATTCTCTGCCTTTTGCTTTATTTTATTTTAATTTATTAAATAATGATTGATATTTCTTTTATAAAATAATGTTGATTTTATTATATCAAAATCCCAAAATTTATCAATATCACATCCACCACACCACCGCATAATTATTCCTGTGACACACATCGTGCCGCATGCCGCACCACTAGACTGCAAGTCATCTTTCCCTATAATTCTTGTTGCATTATATGCTTCTCAAATTCCATGAACAGACCAACTATAGTATATATTTGCGCTTCATGTCCTATGCATTAATTCATGTGCGAATGTGAAGAGATGTCTTACACTGGAAAATTAACAAATTCATCAAGAACTTATAAGGAGTTGGGCTACTTCCCCTATTGCCAATTGGTTTTGAATTGGAACTTCAACTTCTTTCATAGTATTAGAGTTAGCTTCTCGACCTGACAAACCCACAAATTGAGTTGAACTGAATTGCGTGACGGTTTTGATCTTAGTATTGATCAAAGAGTTAATAGTACAACGCAAAATATAACTAAATTCTTCGAGTAATGCACAGGAGAAAAATTTGAAGTTTATGAAAATAGAATTTTGGTAGTGAAATTCTCAATTATTATCTTAATGTCAATAATGTATTATTAGTCCTATTATGATATTTTCACCAGATTCAATCTTTCTATAGATGACAACGAAGCCCACTAGCGGCTCATGGATGGAAAAAATTCCCGCACAGCCGGGTTCACGTCGGATACCCGACCCTAACGAAAGGAGATTTTGGAGCCAAACGGGTATCGAGTATGGGGATCACTGAACTTGAAAAATCCTCGACGGGTATTTGGAGGAGATGGTATTGGCGTCCCCATCCCCAAATCCGACCTGAAAATATATATATTTATATTTAAATAAATAAATATAAAATTATAATATTTATGTTTAACCATAAGTTAAGCTCCTTCAGTTAATTCTTCCTAATATTCTCTAAAATTTTATATTGATGTGATTTTGTATAATTGAGTTGAACTTTATAGTTAATTTGGATGTGTTGAATGATAATTTAATATGAAACTTGATGTTAAAATGTATGATAAATATTTTTTATGCAAAAAAAATCGGAGATTCGAGACGGGTATAGACTGGAATGAGTTAGGAGATAGGGGTGGGGACAGAAATAGCATTGTCATATTTGGCCCCTATCCAATCCATTGCCATCACTCATGAGTCATGATTTTTTTTTTGCTCGAATCATGAGTCATGATTATGTACAGGATCCTGGCAGACTCTTGAGCCCGAGTGGGCCCCTTGCCAATAAAAGCTGAAGACCACGTGATTTACTTTTTTCTCTCCACAAAACCGCCCACGTGATTCACTTATCACCTGCCAAACCAAATAAGGAGTTTCACTAAAACACCCAAAATGGAGGTTGAAATTATAAAAAAACCCAACACCCAAAACACTTTATAAACACACCCGAAACCCATCATTACACACACTCAAAACCCATTTATAAACACACCCAAAAAGTTGACTTTGTGGTTGATTTTGAGTGTGTTTATATGTTTAAATAGTACTTGGGTTTTTTTTATAAATACATGTCTAGGATTGTGTTTATTTATAAATTTGTAAACCAAATATACACGGGGCCCGCTAGCGCATAAAATTAATAAAAAACCTGATTCTTGTATTCATACAAGATCCAAAGGCTGCCGGTGATTCCAACATTTAGTGAGAATATATCTACGGAGCAGTTTGAGAACAAAGTGCAATTTCATTTTTTTTAAACCTCTGAAAGTCTCCTTGATAAACAAATTTAAAAAAAAATACTTCTGAATGCCCTTTTTTTTTTATTTTTTTTATTTATGTCTTTCTTTTCTAAACACTTTTCTTTGCAAATGAAAGCCTCTTTATTTTTTTTTTGGGGAAATCAATAGCTAGTTTTTTTTTAATTAAAAAAAAACTCTAATAACTTTTTTTAAAAATAAAAATTATCTAAACATTTTTTCCCTATAATACTTTTTTTAATGCATTCAAATTCCATACAACTAACTAACAGTCTTCACCATTCACCTTTCCTTTGCTCAAATTTCTCATTCAACGTTGTAATTCTATGTGTTTTTTTCATTTATATCTATGCAATACAATGTTGTTCTTAATCTTGTTAAAATTTTAATTTTTTTTTTAGTTTAAATGTTCATAAAAATAAAATTAAAAAAAAAAAAAAAAAATTAACAAAAAAAAAAAAAAAAAAAAACATGTAAACTAAATTACATCATAAAAAATATATATATAGCTCTCGATATAGAGCTCCTCATTATGGGAAATATACTTCAAAAAATATTGGGGATGGCCTAACATATAATTCAAAAATTAAGGACCCATAATTAAAGTAGAGAGCCTTTGCGTATTAGGAGTATTTCCTTGTAATGGATGAATTCTCTACACGTTGACGTCTCATCTTTCTAGAGTTAGACGTATTTAGAAAACCTCACTTCAATGTTAATTCAATTTATTGACATAATACATTATTTAAGTTATACAGTAGTCTTTTAGAGCTTCAATTTTAGGTTTGAAGTATCAAATTTTAGAGGGCTTTGCTTAATAAGTGCCAGATCAAGATATCAAAATGTTATTGCGAACCATTTAACCAACCATATGAAGCTAAGCTCATGATTGCTTTTTCCTATAATACGAAATAGCAACCAAATAAATAAACTCAACGGAAAACCAGTTTCTACCCGTTTGGACTCATCACAAATATATATCGTCCTTGTCATCCATGTGAACCAAACTTGAGACCTCTTCCAATTAAATAAAGACAAATCAAATATATTATGTTATGGTCATTTAATGTTGTCAAGTTCAAATCCTCTCTATTTTTCTGTTGATTAAAATTGAAAAAGAGTTCAGCTTAAATATTAGTTCCTTTAGCTTGACTGCTTGATAGCAGTATACTGGTTAGAGTTGAGAAAAGGTGTAGATATGCAGTGACAGCCTTTTGGGCCATTGAAGTTGTGTACCAAGGGAAGGGAGCTTTGGGCATAGAAACCCCACCAGAGCTCCAAGAGGCTTGCCAAAAGATGGAGGCAAGGATTGCTTTGGTCAGTACTGCTCTTCTGCGGAGGCTGCAGGTGATTCCAACATTTAGTGAGAATATATGTACGGCCCAGTTTGAGAACAATGTGTTGACGTGAGTCTCCTAATTAATCAAGGAGATTTACTTCCTTGATTAATCAAGGGATTTATTTTCCTATTTTTTATATAAGTGATAAATCATTGTACAATTAGGAGATATTTTCCTAATTCTTTACTATATCTAATTCCTTGTAAAACTCTCATATGTAAACTCCTATATATACCTCCTTATGGAGAAGAATAAAAGCGAACCCAAAGTATTCAAACCATATTTATATTTTAGTATGGTATCAGAGCCAGGTTCTCTTGTGACCTGTGCTTGCATTCTTCTTGTAATTTAAGTGCTCTCCTCCCCTCCTATTAAAGGGGGGGAGGGGGAGTGAAAAAGATCTATTTCTCATTCCCATGAAGATACTGCATATCTCTTTACTCTGACGACCCCTTCTCTTCAAAGGGAGAGGGGGAGGGAAGAGAAGTTGTTTTGTCTCTAACCCCTTATCTCAAATTTCTTCAAATTTCTCATATTCAAATCCAAAACCCTAAATCAAATTTCTCTTCTTTTTTTTTATCCCAAATCCAAATCCCTCAAATCTAAAGTCCTCAAATCCTCTTATCCAAATCCCTAAACACATACCATCAAATCTTATACACATACCTCTTAAATCCAATTCCTACATCAAATTCATACATCAAATTTCTCACATCACCTTCCCCACCTTCTCATATCACATTTTACTTCAGCTGCGATGTCAAGAACCCATACGATTCTCCATCTTATTGCAGACTCACAGAAGCATGCGGTCAATCCTGCTGACCTGGCTACCCAGACTCCTTCTTCTATCACCACCGCCAAAGGTTCTACTCTTCATACGTCCTCCAAGATCAGATATTGCATATGCTGTGAGTGTGGAAGAGTATTTCATGACTAATTTACCAAGTTGGGCATTCGTGACATATATGCACCAACTTGAGGAGGAGTATTGACGTGAGTCTCCTAATTAATCAAGGAGATTTACTTCCTTGATTAATTAAGGGATTTACTTTCCTATTTTTATATAAGTGATAAATCATTGTACAATTAGGAGATACTTTCCTAATTCTTGACTATATCTAATTCCTTGTAAAACCCTCATATGTAAACTCCTATATATACCTCCTTATGGAGAAGAATAAAAGCGAACCCAAAGTATTCAAACCATATTCATATTTTAGCACAATGTGCAATTTCATTTTTTTAAAACCTTTTGATTTTCCCTTTTTTTTAACTAAACTCTTTTCTAAACACTTTTCTTTTTTTTTTTTTTTTTTTTTTTTTTTTTTTTTTTTTTTTTTTTTTTTTTTTAACTCTAATCACTTTTAAAAAATAAAATAAAAATGATCTAAACACTTTTTCCCTATAAATACCCATTTTAATGCATTCAAATTCCACACAACTAACAGTCACCATTCATCTTTCCTTTGCTCAAATTTCTCATTCAACATTGTAATTTCATGTGTATTTTTAATTTATAGCGATGCAATACAATGTTATTTTTAATCTTGTTCAAATATTAAATTAAAACATAAACCTACATTTACACAAAATAAAGTTAACAAATAAAAAATTTAGCTAAATTACATCATAAAAAGTACCTATAGAGTCCTTAGTATGGAGCCCCTCTCATTATGGAAAAGATTAGGGGTGGGCACGGTCTAGTTTGGACCGGTTTTTGCCTCAAATTAGAATCGAATTTAGTACTATTTATCCGGTTTGGTTCGGTTCGGTTTTAACCAAAAAAATCAAAAACTGTCCGGTTTCGGTTTGGTTCTGATCTGGTTCGGTTTTGAACCGGATTATTAAAATTATTTTTTTCAAATTATTTTTTAATACAAATTTCAACTGAAATTTTATTTTTTTGACTTGAAAATTAATAAATTATTTAATTTCATATAAAATAAATATTAAAGCTAGAAAAGAGAGATGTTTTGAAATTGAACTTGGATAAATATTAGTTATGAGATTAAAAATATAGCATTGAATATAAATAAATATTGAGATTATATATTTTTTAATTTGACCGGTCCGGTTCGGCCAAGTCCGGTTTTTGAAGACAAAGAACCGGATTCCAAACCGTTCTGGTTCGATTTTTGACCGGTTTTTGACTTTTTGGTCAACTCGGTTTTTCTTCGGTGTGGTTCGGCTCGGATTTCCGGTTTGCCGGTTTGAATGCCCACCCCTAGAAAAGATACCTTTAAAGCCCAAAATATTTCATCAGAGCTCTAAACGAGGCTCTATCAACAATTGTGGATGGGCTAGCATATAAGCCAAAAAATGAGGACTCAAAATTAAAGTAGAGAGCCTTTGCGTCAACAATGAAGACTTAAACTACGTAAGCATAAGTGATATCGTCTAGACCAATAAGGTCCTCATGATTGATGAAATTGTTTCTTCACCAAAGGTGTATTTCGTTATGGTGGATGAAATGAATTCTCTACACGTTGACGTCTCATCTATCTTCCCCTCCCTCCATGTCCCTTCCTCCTTCTCTGCAACATCATCATCAGGGTGTGGAGGTCGAAAAATCAGCTTCGGCGATGGTGTTCAAGAAGTGGTAGTACTCTGTGGTGCCCTTCTATTATGAGCCGGCTCTAATGGTCTCGTATTTCATTCTAGTGTAGCAGCAAGCATCATATTCAATCCCATTTGGGGTGTGGACATGGGGGTTAGGTCGCGGGAAAGGCTTGGAATGGGGGTGGGGTCTAGGTTGCGACTAAGGCTAGGGTGATCTTTATTTTTTATATTGGGAGTGTGAGGTAAAAGAAAAACTAAAAATAAAAAAATTTAAATATCAAGAAACATGAAGATTGAACATAAACTTCTATTTAAACCAACGTAATTTACATTATAATTTTACAAGCAAAATAACAAGAAAGTAACAAACTTTCAACAAAACATTCCAAACTATCCACAACTCGTTCTTCTTGTTTCCTCGTCACAAACTAAACTTCAAATTCAAAACCTACAATAAATTCAATAAGGGGTGAGCACTACATGCTCAGTAGGGGTCCTATGTCTTATGTGATTAGTGAGATTTGTAATGTACAATTTATGCAATGCATGAATGAACTTCAATTTTTCCCAACCTGTTAATCTATATAATAGAGCAAGCAAATATGCATGTCCCATATCATGCATTTTACCACTGTGATTTCGAATGCCCCATTATATAAACTAGCACCCATCTCAGTTATCGCATAATTCCCCTTTTGCTAGTCATCTTGTCTACATCATTGATCTCCAAGCCCAAATCACTCAATCGACAATTATACCGCCGATTTCCTAATCTACTATGCACACTGGCTCACCTGAACTTGGTCCCTATAATGGTCAGACTCAACTACACAAAAGAACATTCCCATTACCCTCTTTTCCATAATTTCTTTATCAACCCAAGAATTCCAATCACCACCGATAACATATGAACATGTCAATATTAATCAAATTATAATGATAATTGACAACATGTAAAGTGTAAACACCCAATATCAAGGATAATAATCAAATAATATTACCAAGCATAATTTAGTGTTCACAATATTGAATTAAATCAATTTATGTAAAGCTTCCCCAAGAAAAACCCCTACCTCAAATCCAAAGCTATTGTATAACTCCCAGTTGCATGTCCAAACACTTTGAGCTTCTCCAAAATCTCACCACACTTTAGTTCTCACTCTTTTTTTCTGTCTACGATTTTTAGGAAACTAATGCAACTTGAAGAACTTATGATACATGAACTATTAGGTAGGGCTATTTATAGCAAGCTAGAGTCGGCAAAGATATGGATAAAAGCTTAATATTGTGCCACATAACTAGCCTATAGATTGCTAGACTACTTGGGTGGCTTGAAAATAATCTGCCACCCCAAATAGCCTTATGTGTTGGCTTTGTAGAGTGCTTAGCGAGCGCTCTCCAATTAAGTTTATATATATAGGGATACCAACTGTTCTTACACCTCATGCCAATATATATCCCACCTCATACTTTAATTGATTTTGAGGATTCCATATTGCAACACGTCAATCTTTAACAGAAAGCTTAGTAAGCAGACAAAAATCTTTCTAAATGCTTTTGTAAAGTGTGTGTATATAATAAATATTAAATAAGGCTGAAATGAATTGATATGATTAAAACCATGCAATAAGATTTGATAGACTTATACTAGTTAATGTTTAGATTCACGGAACTTGCCATACAACTAATATATATATATATATATATATATTATCAATTATATAGTTTTGAAAATTAATAATTATAAGTAATTAATTTTATGAAATATTAATAAACATATTTAAAAATATGGGGTTTCACAGAGAGAGACATAGAGAGAGAGAGTTTTAGATTGATTTGATTCGGTAAGGAACAAAAGTTTCAAAACAGTGCACCCCATCAAGAGTCGGGGGCAAACCTTGGCAACACATCAAACCCAAGATGAAATTGGGGTTGGTTGGGATTGGAGTGAGGAGGATGAGATGGGGGTGGGGTTGGGCGGGTTGTTTTTGTTTTTGTTTTTTTTAGGGTTACTTTTTGTTGTTTTTTTATATTCTTTTATAGTTTTAAATTAATTTTAAAAATAAAGAAAATTTTGTATTAATTTTTAATCATATATTTTTATTTTTTTAGTTGTTAAAAGTCTTATTTACCTCACAAGTGTAGCATGTTCTGCTTACATGATTAAATTTAACAGAAAATGAACGATAGGACCAATGCGTCAATTAATAAGAGTTGGTGGACTATTTAAATTAATAATTTAATTGAGAAACTAAAATACAACTCTAGTATAAATTTGAGGAACATTTAAGTAAATAATCATATTCTTTGATTTTTCACCATCGTGATTCACGATCATGACTGCGTTTTGTTTTTAATGCACATATTGTCATGATCTGTGGAGTCTTTCTTCCTGATTGCTGCACGTGATGATATAGGGTTTTGTCTTTCCCTCTTTTGCACCAAACTTTTGAGCTGCTCCAAGGGTTTTCCAAGGTCGTGAGCCTAATCACGTCAATATTTTCCTCCTCCAAAGTAGTAGGCATCTCAGTAGGCAAAATATCACGGGCGGGCTGTGGAAGTCTATAGCCTAGGTAAGTTTTGAAGAAAAAACAATAATAAACCTACATCTATATGGCCCACTACTAGAAGTTGGCTGCATTTTGGTTTTTTCATTGCAAAATATGCTGCCTTTTTTTTTGGCCTTTGGTAAAAGGTTTTTGTAGAATAAGAGAAAAAAAAAAAAGGCCTATATGGCCTACCATCAACTACAACACATTAGGGAAATATTATTTTCTCAAGTTTATTTGTATTCTCTTTGAAGAACTAAACAGTATATTAACCTAATTCTATTATTCTTGTGTTTACAACTAATATATAAATAAAACTTAATTATTTATATTTTGCATTTGCATTTGTGACGTTTATTCGGTTGGTGCCAAGAAATTTTAAGAGATTCAAACTACAAAGGCAAGATTTCTTTTATATGAAAAAAAAAATCATTAGAGTGTGAATGATCAAAGATGCTGGGCGAGCTAGGTCACCCCTACAGCTCTTTGGGTTGGAATATTGATTAAGCCTAGCACTCCCATGAACAAGCGCTATATATATCACTGAGCAATAATTGAAGAGAAAGAAAGAAAGAAAGCTTAAAAAAAAAAGACGGAGGAGCTACTTTCACACTTGGCCACTGGGGGGTTGGATTCCTCCAGTACATCCCAATCGGTATTCAATCTTTAATAATAATAACAGGGTATTCACCTTCCAGGTAATTTCAAAATTTATTTCAAGTGTATGCATGTGGCTTGGTAAAGTCATGATCATGTCCTTGAACTAAAATACAAGTAGTGAACTTGGAGTTATATTGTGCGCAAAAAAAACAAAAAACAAAAAATAAAAAAATCCAAAGCTCTCCAGCCAAACATGAATGCTGGGAGGAAAGGGATTCATAATAATGGAGGAGCCGACAGCAGCAGGAACTATTATCCTCAAAATATAATCAACAAAACCAATGGCGCCACAGATGTTCGGATTTCCACCATTGACAGCTCTGATATCGTCTGGACCAATAAGGTCCCCAAAGGTGTATTTCCTTGTAGTGGATGAAATGAATTCTCTACACGTTGACGTCTCATCTTTCTTAAAGCCAGCCACATTTAGCAAACCTCTCTTCAATGTTAATTCAATTTATTGATATATAATATATTATTTAAGTTCAAATAGACTTTTAGAGCTTCAATTTTAGGTTTGAAGTATAAAATTTTAGAGGGCTTTGCTTAATAAGTGCCAGATCAAGATATCAAAATGTTGTTGCGAACCATTTTAACCAACCATATGAAGCTAAGCTCATGATTGCTTTTTCCTATTATTGCATATACGAAATAGCAACCAAATAAACAAACTCAACGGAAAGCTAGTTCTACCTGTCTGAACTCATCATAAATATATATCGTTCTCGTCATCCATATGAGTCGAACCTGATAATGAATGTTAATTTCTGATCTGATGGCGATATGATTACTTATCAATTATATGTATTTATTCATGTATATCCTCCTTGTAATCAAATCATTATTCCTTACCTAGAATATGAGATGTATTGTGTAATCACTTGAGACCTCTTCCAACTAAATAAAGACAAATACCAAAATTGAATTTTAGTTAGAAGTGGAAAAGTTTAGCGTAGACTATCATAGTTGTAAGAGTGTATTTCTTAATAATAGAAAATAAAGGATGATTTTAGCACTCCAAAATGGGGAAAGGAAATGACTGCTACCAGCATCGATCATTCAACTCCATTGGCTGTTGTATATGTATGTGCCATTGTTTATTGATTGCTATTCCTTTTCTGGTAACAATTGCGTTGTTTTATCCCTTTCTACCAGATAACACAATTGATTTTTTTGTGTTTTTTAGCTTTTAAATTGTGAAATGAGATTCACGAAAATAGGTTGGGAAACCCAAATTATTTATTTATTTATTTTATATTTGTATTTGTTTTAATCGTTAAAAGAGGTTCATTGAATGGGGGCAAGAAAAGCCCAAATCAAAAGTAGAGGAAAACTAGCCTAAAACGGGAGGGACCACAAAACGCGTGGGTCAATATCCATCTGTTTCTTTCTTGTTCTTTTTTTTTTCAATTTTTTATTTGGTTCATATAATTAGTATTTTGTAGGTTAATTGTAATGCTATTTTTTTTTCTATGACTTATGAATAACATTGGTGTTGGTTAAATTATAAGGATATTTGGTTGTCAATTTTTTTATTTATAAAGCTTATAGCCCTTAAAATAGTACCTTCATTAAAAAATTATTGGGTCGGCCGATGCCAATGAAACGCCTTCTCGTCCTGATAAGTACCATCGTCGTCGTCAATATAGGAAATTCTTGGTAGGGAATTTTGTTTCAATTACTTATTATTTTTTACATATAGTTTTTTTATATTTGAAATTGAAAAGTTTATTAGGCACAAAATATTAAAGCAGCTAAGAAAACTTTTCAAATTGTCACGTATAAGTCAACAAACTTAAATTTGAAGAATTTGATTTTCTATTACCATGGAAGATGCTCTTAATAATTTGTTGAGTGTGAACATGTCATATGTGTCAGAAAAGTAACGAAGAGGGATCTCCACCAGAGAATTCCTACACCAAATTATTTTATTTTATTTTATTTTTTTGGGGGTCAAGAATTATGTTTTATTAGCATTATTGAAGGGAAGAAACACCCGGGGCCCTTCCAAACCTACCACCACGTGCTCTCGTCCCTACCAATGCTTTTAACACTGTTTTATTTTTTTTATTTTTTTATTTTTTTATTTTTTTGTGGGATAGGAATGCTTTTGACTCTCGTTTTCACTATACAAAATATGCAGGTGAAAAAGACTTTACAATATGTGTACCTATTTCGCATTGAGTATGTGACGTAAGGGATGACATTGGATCAACTACTCGTTTTCATAATAAGTTAGTGAGATTATTGTATGACAATAAAATTGAGGGGATCAGAGCTAAGCGGGTAGGAATTTTCCAGTTTGGTAACACCCGTTGGAATTCAGAGAAACAAAGGATGACAAACGGAGAACCAAACAGATATGCCAAAAAACAAAAAAAAAAAACAAACACCCAACTAAATAAAAAAAAAAAAAAAAAAAAAAAAAAAAAAATTAAAATTTGAAAAAAAAAAAAAGCAGCTATATATCGACAAGCTATATGAGGAGGAGTTCAACATATGAGTCAATTCAAGTGCACATAGATAGGGTAAAAGGGTTTAGTCAGGATCAGCCTCCAGCTCAAACAGTAACACTGATGTTGCGCCCAAAAGAAAATGATAATCCAAAGCTCCAGCGAAAGATAACTGAGGATGAAGAGATGAAAAAGAATAAAGAAAGAGTTAGGGACGGCAGCAGCAGCAACAGAAGGAACAATATTTTTCAGAATACAATTAGAGGAACCAATGGCGCCGCAGATGTTGGGGTCCTCAACTTTGGCAACGTCGTCGTCCAAGGTCAAGGGGGCGGCAAAGGAATGAAGGGCTTCCCTGAACATGGCCGTGGTTTCAACATTTATGACAATACAGTTACAGCAGATGGAGTCGGTACTAGTAAAATTGGGTTTCAAAACTTTGGCAACACCAGATACGAGAAGGAAAGGGATTCAAATTGCGCGCAAAAAAAAAGAAAGTCCGAAGCTCTCCTGCTTAACATGAGTGCTAGGGTAAAAGGGATTCATAATAATGAAGGAGCCGGCAGCAGCAGGAACGATTATCCTGATAATAAAATCACCAAAACCAATGACTCCACAGATGTTGGGATTTTCACCCATGGCAGCTCTGATACCGTCTGGACCAATGCCCGTGGCGGTGAAGGGAAGAAGCCCAAAGGTGTCGGCAAGGACATCTCTGGCAATAAGATTAAAGGAGATGGAGCACCAGATGGGTTTCGCAACTTCAGCAACACGAACAAGACAACTAATGAAGAAGATTACTGCGTCACCAGCGATATTCATAAGAATAGCATTACCGCAGGCAATGGAGCCGAATGTGTTGGGATGGACAACTTTCATAACACCACCAACTTGCTGAGAAATGCCAGCCAAGGCCAAGGCGCCATCGGTCACAACATTTATTCCAACAATATTAGTGCAGATGGATCCGAGAAAGCTGGGTTTAACAACTTTGGCAACACCAACACCCAATATTCGGAGACTACTTAGTACTAAAGATCATGTCGAAGCAGCCAGCTCAGATCTTTAGTACTAGTAGTCTTATAAACTCTAACAGAATAGTCTCTTCTTCCATGCTTTAATCTCAGTCGTATGTAAGAAAGTCAGAGCTCATGCAGCAATCACCGAGTTTATTATATGTATGGAATAAGATTCATGTTATCACTGAGGTGATATCTGCAGGCTGGGTGTGCCTCTTTAATTTTATGCATTACATAGCTTTTGTAATTTGATGAGCAAAATCAAATATATTATGTTATGGTCGTTTAATGTTGTCAAGTTCAAATCATCTCTATTTTTCTGTTGATTAAAATTGTAAAAGGGTTCTGCTTAATTATTAATTCCTTTAGCTTGACTGCTTCATCGCAGTATACTGGTTAGAGTTGAGCAAAGGTAGTAGATATGCAGTGACAGCCTTTTAGGCCATTGAAGTTTTGTACCAAGGGAAGGGAGCTTTGCCCATTCCATAGAAACCCCACCAGATCTCCAAGAGGCTTGCGAGAAGATGGGGCAAGGATTGCTTTGGTCAATACTGCTCTTCTCGCCGAAAAAACATCGCTGACCTGCACTTGGAGAAGGCAGCTTCAGACAGCGTGCCTCTGGTGAAGATTTCAGGGGATGTGGTGAGTAAAGCTTGCTGTGTGTGCTTGAACATGTTGAGGTTGGTTTCTGGAACATAAGCCGTGGAACTCCTGGACACTCTGCTCCAAAACCCTGAAAGTGGAAGCTTGTTGTTACAGTGGATGAAAATAAAAATCACCCTGTCCCTCTTTCACCATGATGATCTGAGAGCAGTAAATATTAGGCATCAGTTGCACATGTGTTATGCAAATAAAACTACATGCATGCAACTGTATTTCTATTTAATTTGTTGGGTTAATCGTTTTATTAGTTCTTGAATTTAAATCCGATTTGCATTTGAGTCCCTTAATTTTCAAAATGATTCTTGTGGTTTATCACTCTCAGTTTCATTAGGACAAATAGTCCTGTCGTCAATTTTGTTAACTTTTCTGTTAAATGCAGGGGCAAAAAGGTGTTTTTGCATCAAAATTAATTAAAATATGAATATAAAAAATTAAACTCTCTCTCCCCTTCTATTCCGATTTCTACTCCCCAAAAATTTTTTTTTTTTTTTTTTTTTTTTTTTTGTTTTTTTTTATTTTTTTTATTGTTATTTTAAAGATATGATTTTTTTTCATTTTAACATAAAAATATCATTTTTGCCCCTGTATTTAACAGAAAAAGTTAACAAAATTGACAGCATGACCATTTGTTCTAACGAAAGTGAAGTTAAAGGACCAGGGGAACTATTTTGAAAATTGAGGTACTCAAATACAAATCGAGTCTAAATTCAAGAACTAATAAAACGATTAATCCTAATTTGTTCACATGTACATATATAAAAGTCCTAAAAGACGGACGAACTAGCAACCACACATTTACATTCATAGCCCCAGCTCTGTCTCCTAGCTAGGTATAAAAGCCAAAATGTCAAATGACGTACGAAAAATGTCTCCATGCTTATCCAGCAGCTCCTTCATCTTTTATATCTTTATATACATACATTAGTTGTATTATATACACTTGTAAGCCTCTCAAAAAAGAAATGGAACCACCCATCTGTTGTAGCCAATATTGTACGTACTATTGTACAGGGCCAATAGTATACAGCACCACACGTGATTGTACTTCTGAAGTGGGCCCCACGTGATTGTATATGGGTAATTGTTTGTAGGGAAAAATTGGAGTAGGTCTACTCTGCCCTTGAAGAGAAGACAGCTGAACAAAAAACAAGAGTCAAGTGCCGATGGTGACGAATTTTCCGACTGGTGATGACCGTCAGCCTCCGCAGAAGAGCACCGAGTCATCATTGCTTAGAGAAAAGACGATGGTACTACTACCTACTATCATAGTTGCGGTTTTGTTTGGGAATACTTGTATAAGAAGCACTTTTGTGATCTAATATCATTTATACAGTTATGAAAATGAATTGAATTATTCATTATGTAATAAAGACCCTTATGTCCAGGAGCAAGGAATATGTGTTTCTAAAAAATGTTTGATACTGAGACATAGAACGAGTACAAACAAATTGAAATGATTGAAGTTTTTCTATTGGAATCATCTTAGGTCTATTTATGGAGAGATGGATAAGATATTCCGACACAACGACATCTTGATACCACCTAGAACGGTAAAAAAGAATGATTTTACAATTAATTCGGTATATCGGCACATAAAATAGAAGTACTATAGACCAACGGAATAGTTCCTATTTGGTAGTATCACAACTTTGGGAACTCATTATTGCAGGGGGCTTCGACCAGTTGTTTTCTTGGTGGATCTTCACAACCTTGCTTGTGATGGGCTCTTGTAGGCTTTTGGGTGCAGGTAGCCTGTAGCCATCTTCTTCGCCTTAATTGGTCACATCTTCATAACCAGCATCAACAAGGTGAAGGTGTATTTGGCCCTTGTGTGAGGAAACGGCATCATATAATTAATATTAGTGTTTGGTTGCCGGGTTAGTAAAAGTAACAAAAAGAGGAGGGGAGTATACATACATTAGACGTCAGAGTATACATACAGACCTTTTATTTTGGGTCGTCAGCTAACCGACCTTGGCTTGGTTTTTCTTGTGTACCCTGCAGTACAGCTCTTTAGTTTGAGCTTATAGCACTTGCGTGAACAAGCTATAGAGCTGAGCAATAATTGAAGAGAAATAAAGCTGACGTATTCTCTTGTGTCACACACGCTAAACAATTACCAACCTTACGTGGCCTTTTAATTACCATGCAATTCAAAATAACTTTGCCTATATAATGCGGGAGGGGGAGGCATGCCAGCACGATTCAAAGGCAAGAGTCAAGTGCCGATGGCGAAGAATTTTCCGACTGATGATAACCGTCAGCCTACGAAGAATATTGCGACCGTCATCCTGAAGCTGGAAAGAGGCGGCACGTTGGATATATGTGGGAATAAAATTAGAGATATTTAGTGATATACCCATTCTTAGTACTAATATTATAGATAAACCCTCTATCATTGAATTTCTATAAATAAACCCAAAAAAAACCCCAAAAATAATAGCTGACCTTATTGAATTTAATATTGATTATTAAATTACTTTAATGCCCTATTGAGTGTTTTGGGTATTTTTATGAGATTTTGGGGTTGGGCTTGTTTTAAGAAATTTATGGTAGTTTTGTAATTTATAAGAAGTTAAAGCCTCTTTGTTATGTTGTAAATGAGTTTTGGGTGTGTTTATAAAGTTCATTTCATATGAGGTATTTTTATAATTTGGGCTCCCATATTGGGTATATTAGTGAATCTCCCTATAAAATTACCGCAACCAATGTCAACGAAGTCGGGATTTCCAACTTTAACAACATGACTGATTACACCGGCCAAGGCGGCGGAGGATGCACGACCGTCCCCAAGAGTGGTCGCAACATTAAGGGCAATGAAATTACTGCACAAGGAGGTAAGGGTATTGGGATCAGTAACTTCGACAACTGTACACTCTACAAGAATTTGAATAACGAAGATGATGCAACAGCTGGCGGGAAGAAGGCCCCCCCTAAGCTCAGCCCCAGCCTCCAACAAGAAGTCACCAGACCATAAGAGGGCCCCCGGTAGCTCAGCCCCAGCCTCCGACAAGAAGCCACAGGCTTGGAAATAATAAATGAAAGTTAACATGACTTAAAGCATTTGGAGAAGGACATTAATAAAATCGTAATATCAGTCTGTTCTTGTGGCTGCGGTGGCATATCTATTGGTGGTGACGGCAGCTTGTTTTGTTTAAGGTTAGATTTTAGGGTTTTAGCTTTTTGTGGGCTTTTGATGTTTTGGGGCTGCTATTTTGGCACTTTAGTTTTGGTTTTTATTTTGCTCTTGTTTATACCAAAATGAACAACCAATGAGAAACTGACACGTGGACAAGATTGGGGTCATGGAAGCCTTCGGCACCCAATTTACCGATTCCCCAATTAGGGCAACCTTGTCCTCCCGTACACGTGGCAGACCCACAGTCGATGTCTACAGTTCCACATCGAAAATCTACACAACAAGCACACCTCCCAAGGTTTATAAAAGAAGCACAATTCCCCAAAATGGAGGTAATCAGAACTTACGGTATACTGCCTATTGATCTGTAGTTCAACTTTACTAAATCCGTAATTACTTAAGCATCGGAAAGCCTTCGGCAAGTACCACACCGGTGTCTTAGGTCTTACCGAACGTTTGTTCTCTTGTAGATCATACGCTCTACCGAGGACCCAGGCATACTGAAGGCGAAGACATCACTAAGTTGCGCGGGAAAGTGCCGAACCATTTTTCTACGTCAACAGTTCTGTTTGAGCCTAGGCAGTAGTCTTCTGTTTAGAGACGGACACGCTCCCCTGGGAGGTGTCGATGCTCTGATCTCTAACTTGATTACTTGTACCTGGTGTCTGTTTGCGTTTAGTTGGCTTTGTTTTTGGGCAGTTGGTAGCCTTGTGGTGTTTTGCACTTTGTTTGCTGTGTCTGGCTATTGGTAGTCGTGTTTCACCTTGATGCGTCAAACTCTTTGATGGCGGTCCAAATGATTAATAATAAGGGGGAGTGCTTGGCGGCTGAAGGGGCGTTGGTGGATGAGGTTCGTCGTCTCATTGCATCCAATGATCGTTCTACTGTTCAGTATGTTTCTCGTAGTGCTAATGGTGCTGCACATCGGATAGCGCGATTTACTCTCTATGATAATGGTCTGTCGTTCTAATGGATTTTGTCCCACATGATTGGCCGGATCAAATTGTTTTTTGCTTATGAATCAAGTTGTAATTCTAGCATGTGTGGTAGTCTATTTCCTACCCTAAAGTTTTATTCCATGTAGTTTTCTTTGGAAAAGTTTAAACGAGGCAACTTCTTACATGCCAACTTTCAGTGTTTTGCTGTTGAGTTGAATGACTCATTCCTCGAACCCTCTCTTATCAACCCAAACAACCTCACAACCTCACAACCACTGCTTGCAGGCAATCCTCTCCTCTCTTACCACTTCCGTCAATTTCCGTCCACAAAACCATTAAGTGTGCTGATGTGGCATATGCATTTTGGTAATTTAAAAATATTTAAGTCTGTTTTTTATATTTAATTTGGATTTTAAAGTTTTTTAATAGTTAAAATTACTAAAATGACCATGCCATGTCAACACACTTAACGGTTTTGTGTAGAGGTGTCAAATGGGTCGTGCCATGCCGGCCCATCCCATTTAAACTCGTGCTTTTAACGTTTTCGTGTCGAGCCGACCCATTTAATTTATCGGGCTGTGCCGTGCAGGCCCATTTAGTAAAATTATTTATCTCGGCCCGACCCAAAGCCCATGTCCATATTGAAACGGGCCGGGCCGGTGCCCGTGCTCGTGCTCGTGCCGTGCCCGTGCTCGTGCTCGTGCCGTGCCCGTGCTCGTGCTCGTGCCATAATCGGGCCCAAGAACCAATCCATTTAATTTGAATTTTTTTCACTTCTTTTTTTTTCACTAGATAATACAAATTATAAACATTAAAAATATAATTAGAGGCAAGAAATGATGAACTATTTAAAAACATTAATCAATCAAACATCCAAACAATATGAAAATGGCAGAGGGCAAAAAGTGTCAAACTCTACAAAGTCCACTTCAACTTTTCATCTTTAAACAACTTATTATTTTATATGTGAAATAATGTCTTGCTTTGATTATAAAAGAAGCATATATGTCATATGTACTGATTAGATATCAAGTCCAATATTGTTTAATTAATTTGTAGTTGATATGTTTAATTAATTAAGGACCCAAGTAATTTCCTTAAAATGAAAGACATCAAATATATATTTATGATTAAATAAATAATGACATTAGATGTCAAATTATTGCATTTTGACTTTTGAGAAAGAAAAAAATGTTAAGTGGGCCGTGCTTGGGCTCGTGCCGTGCTTGAAGCGTGCTCGGGCCAAGCCCGGCCCATGTCGGGCCATGGGCCGGCCTGGTCCATTGGACCTCATTTTTTGATCCCGGCCCGGCCCAAGTTTTCGTGCCGTGCCGAGCACGGCCCATTAATATTCGTGCTCGTGCCATGCCGTGCCTCATTTAAATGAGCTGGGCTCGTGCCGTGCTAGGCCGGCCCGTCCCGTTTGACACCTCTAGTTTTGTGGACGAAAGTGGTTAAGTGAGAAAATTTCAACAAGTTTTAGAGATTCTGGGTTTAAGTGAGAAAATTTCAATTTCATGAGATAAAGTGAGATTGAGAATTCGTTTTAAAGAATAAAACAGTAGTTCACGTGACTTGACTATGGAAAAAGAGAAGCGAAATAATTAGGCAGGCTGTAAACCAAATAAAATAATAATTAGCCAAAGCACTTTCCGCGGACAAAAATTCAACAATTCGAGTAATTTTTAGGTGTTCTCGGTACACCACGTGGCTGGTGTACCATCTAATAGATGGAATATATATGGAATATTTCCAATGCAGTCCACCACATGTCATAAAAAGAAATACAGTAAGTTGAAAAATAATTCCATATATTCTATGTTTATTGAATGGTACACCAGACACATAGTGTACCTGAAACATTTAAAAATTTCTCCAAGCATTCACACTGAAGAAAGGAAAAGACAAATGGGAGTGGCAGCGCAATGGATCCCCCTTATACACGCTTCGCGTACAAACTTTTGCTTTTGAAAATAAAAAAGCACAAATGAAAGGGCCCTATGGGACCTGCCCCGTAGAAGAACTTCTTTCTCTCTCTCTCTCTCTCTCACATTGATGTGACTTGACTATGTGCGCAAAGCTACAAAACCATCCTGGAAAAAGACAAGTGAAATAACTAGCCAAGCATTATACGGGTACAAATATTCAAGCATTCATACACTAAATAAAGGGACGGGCACATGGGAATGGTAGCATTAGGGGTGGGCATCTATTTAGGTCATCTCCAATTCAAATGGGGCTAAAGTCAAATTTCTCCCTTTAGAAATATAATTATTTATGTATTGCCCGGACTCAAATTATTTTTTCCTTCAACCATGCATACTCATAATTTGAGTCCATAACTTTATTAAATTGTTTAAAAATGATTAACCTCTGATATATTTTTTGGGTTCATTTTTCTTCACATTACTTTTATTTCAACATTCATTATTTAATTTTCTGAATATTTTAACCTAAAAAATCCAAAATCCAAAACATAATATAATTTCACTTAAAAATCAAAACATATTAAGATAAACCATAATTACAATTAAGATAAATGATAATCACAAAATTATTTTGGGTTGAATTTGATTTAGAGTAATTATAAAAATTAATTTTACCGTTTGATTTAAATTTCAGCCAATTAATGTGAATTTTTCCCATTGAGATTGCTTAAAAATATGCTGGCCATTGATTATATGTAGAATGAAAGAGAAAAAAACAAAAACAAAAAATTGATACAACAACTTAATGCAGCCATTGGATTGAAACAAATAATTGTTCTGGGCTTGACAAGTGGCGCAAGCAGCATGGGTAAGTTGGCAACAGGTGGTCCATGTAGCTGGGGTCTGCACGTGGCTCCTTGGAAAGTTGGGCCAAATACCGCCCAATATTTCAGTGTGCCTAAAATTCCCCTACTCCCAATATATTTTGGCCGACGTCGGTATAACTAGTTGACTAGACCAACAAAAAAAGAAAAAGAAAAAGGGATTAGGCCATTTGTATATTTAATTAATTTTGTATATACATAAAAAGTAGGCTTAAATGTCAAAATGATCACTGTGTTTTATTGTATTGGCCAATTTGGTCCTTACGTTTTCAATTTGACAAATTAAATCCATATGTTTAGACATGTTAAACAATATGGTATTCTCTTAAAAGAATTAAAAGCTATTAAATAATTATTAAAAAATATAACCATTTGAATTCAATTTAAAAATAAATAAATAAATAAGAACTAAAGAAATAAAAAAGAGATCTAAAACTAGAAAAACTAAAAACAAAAGAGACCACCATCAAGAATATTACTGTATATATCTCTTATTTAAGAATATTTTATACATATTTATATATGGAAGCAAAGAGCTAGCTATCAGATGTTATTCATGGCCCTTCTAGAACTGCTAGTGCATTACATATATATGCAGCGTACGTACATGATTTGGACTCATTCATTCAATCTTCTTCTTCTTCTTCTTCCTCATCATCATCTTTCATCATGTCATGTCGGGCATGCTTAGTACAGTGTTGCCAACATTGAAAACTCTGTTCTGGTACCCTTCGTTTCCACTGATTCGATTCCCAGAAACATTGTAAGACGTACAACTACTTTTGCCATTTTTTCAAGTAGGCCTCGGCTTGGGGTTATAATCAGTAGTAGCAGGATGTCCAAGAACAGGCTATGAGTTTGACAGATGGGCATAGTAGTATCCACCATATAGTTAATTAGGTGGAGTACTGGAGGAGGAGGACGATGAGCATAATTAGTACTGGGATATTTAATACAAGCAGGACTATCAATACGACCCCGTTCCGAAGCTATGCTTGGTATTGTATATAGGCTTACTCGGCGGCTCTAGAGTGTTATTGGTGCTGGACATGCCGCCTCTGTGTGTGTGAGTTGCCGCCTCTGTATCTTGGCGTTTGCTAATTAAGCAATTGTTTTGTAAAGCGAGGAAAAGTCTCCACATTGGTCTTGTTTACACCATAATTAACCAAGCGTGTCTAGCACCAAAGTGACTAACACCAAGGCAGACATGCCTTCTTCCCTGCCAAAGGGAGTTGCTCTTTCGAACGGACAACCACCTGCCGAAGCTCCAAACTGCCAAACCTAAACATAGGAGACACGTGCCATCATCACAGCAACTTGCACAAAGTCCCACATCGAAACTTTGTGCAAACCTCCTACTTTTACTTCCCTATAAATAGGGAACAATAACCAAGAAAAGGAGTAACTTCTCTCTCACTATTACTGTTACTTTGCAACAGTTACTACCCCTAGCTAACTCAAGCATCGGAGAGCCTTCGGCCGGCACCACACCGATGTCCGAAGCTTAACGACTGCTTCTCCTATTTTGTCTTATCCAGGCTAGCCCTTTACTGAAGGCCCAGGCCCTTCTCTTGCTAAAGACAAACCCCTATATCTAAGTTGACCATCTCCGAAAAAGAGCATCAACAGTTTGGCGCCGTCTGTGGGAATCGAATACTTAAAACCCATTTTTTCTCTACCAGCCCAGCTGGCTCTTTCACCTATTCGGCCCCGTCGCCTCTTCTTCACTCCACACTCAGCCATGCCTACTAAGGATAGCCACGATGCCCAGCACAATACCCCTTATGAGGGTACCTCCTAGAAGGGACCGTCGGCGGAGGTCAATCTCCAGGCCGAGGTGGAGCTCCTCCGCGCCAGTGTCGTTAAGATGTCCGAGAGGTGTGACCATCTTCATTCCAAGAACGTTGAGCTGGAGCACGACTATCGCATCTTGAAGCGTAACTAGGAAAGGAACCAAGCCCAGGGCTCCCAACGCAGCCTTACCCAGGAACCTGAGCGCACACAGCCAAACCAGCCAGAGCATTCCCACCATAGTCCCTCAATCCAGCCTAGGCCCAGCAAGGGTAAAGGCCCCCTCCATCCGGAGACGACCAAGTCACGGCTTCTCCGTATTTCCCCGCCGAGAAACCGACCTCATGAACCAACGAAGGTCTATAGGGATTGCAGAGACCATATCCTGGACCGTCAGACGGGACCCCTTCTTATCCCCGTTAATCTCCAAGACCCAAAGGTGACACACCTAGGCCCCCTACCAAAGCCAACCCATGTGCCTGCGGGAAAGGGTATGGGGGACTCGGATAATTGGGGGCATGATTACTCAAATGAGCACGAGTCTTATCACACCGAGGAGTTCGGTGGATCTGACCCTTATCTAGCCCCTAGCCACCCACACACCAGACCTCCAGCACCCGAGACTCTCCCTCATGCCGACCCGGCAATGAGACTTCTCTTTGAGAAGGTCCAACGCCTGGAGAATGAGCAGCAGCGCAACCACCAACCCCTCTAGGCAAAGCCACGACATAGGCCCTTTACCGAACGCATCCTTAATTACCACCAGGAGAAGGAAATCCAGCCCCTCCGCATCACCTTCTACACTGGCACAGAGGATCCCCTCACTCACATACATTCTTTCCAGTCTGCCCTGGGGTGAAAAGGCTTAACCGACGAAGGCATTTGTGGTAATCGTTCAGGCACCCGCTCATTAGCGCATAAAGCCATTAGGCAAGGATACTTCTGGCCCACACTTCACACTGATGCCCACGCCTTCACCTAGAAGTGCGACAAGTGTCAGCGGTTTGCCAATATCCCTCAACTCCCAGCTGAACCTTTAACAACCATGGTCAGTCCTTGGCCATTCGCCCAGTGGGGACTTGACCTCATTGGACCTATGCCCGAGGGAAAGGGCCAAGTCAAGTACCCAATCGTGGCCGTCGACTACTTCACTAAGTGGGCTGAAGCTGAGGGCCTAGCCACCATCATTGCGGCTCACATTGAGACGTTCATCTGGAAAAATATCGTGTGCCGCTTCGGCATCTCCAACGCCATTGTCACGGACAACGGCCGGCAATTTGACAACGCAAAATTTAGGCAGTTTTGTTCCAACCTCAAGATTAAACTTTGCTTCGCTTCCCCAGCCCATCCTCAGTCTAATGGACAGGTCGAAGCCGTGAACAAAATAATCAAGAAGACCCTGAAGACCAAACTTGACAAAGCCAAGGGTTGCTGGCCAGAGCTACTTCCAGAAGTTCTTTGGGCCTACCGCACCACCTTCCGTACTTCAATGGGAGAAACACCGTTCTCTCTTTCCTTTGGTACCGAAGCTGTGGCACCAGTGGAGATTGGCCAGCCACATACCGAACCTCCACTTATGAGGCCGAGGCCAATAACGAGCAGTTGACCCTCAGCCTCGACTTCATTGACGAGCTTCGTGACCAGTCCAACATGCGCAACGTCGCGTACAAACAGCGTATTGCCAAGTACTACAACTCCAGAGTCAAACCCCGAGCTTTCACAACTGAGGACTGGGTCATGCGCAAGGTTTCCTTGGCCACTAAGAATCCTAATGAAGGTACCCTAGGCCCTACGTGGGAAGGTCCCTATGAGATCACCAAGGTTAGCCGCCCCGGGGCTTATCAGCTTTGGGATCCCAAGGGCAAAACCTTGCCTCATCCTTGGAACGCTGACTATCTCAAGTACTACTACAAGTAAACATACCTAGACCCTAGGACATTATGTTTTCTTATACTTCGGTCTTGAGCCTTAACTCAAACCTACCATTGTACTTTCTGCCTTTCGGCACGCATCTAATAAAAACACCCAACTGGGTCCTATTTCTACTCATTCACACTTCAGACGTTGGTAGAATGCATAAAGCAAAAAGATACCATGCTATCATAAAAATCAAAGTAACCCTGCCTTAGGGCAGGGCAATATCCATACATGTTAAAGACTACGTCTGAAACAAATGGGTACATCATAACAAAAATATACACAAGCGCTCAGGCATCAGCATGGTCGTTCGCCTCCTCCACGGCAGCTGTGTCAGGATCCACGGTCGACTCCCCTCCGCTAGCATTGGCACCTCCCCTTGTCTCGGCCTCAGAAGGACTCGTGGCCTCGGCAGACGGAGTAGCTGCAAACAGTGACTCTCGACCGGAAGGAATAGGAGGGGGAACACCACTGGTGTCGAAGTTTATATCCAACTATAGATTAAACCTCGCAACCAGTTTCTCCCACCCATATTGCTCCTCGACCATTGCGTCCAGCACAAGGCTCTTGAACTTGTCAGAGCCCTGATACTCCTCCACAGCCTCGGCACGAGCGACGCTCAGCTCCTCGGTCCTCCTCCTCTCAGACTTGAGCCTAGCCTCCTCCACCGCCTCTAGCCGCCGGGCTGTCTCCTTTAGCTCCCGCTCTAACCTCCCCACCTTCAGCTGAAGCGCATTCCTCTCCTGGATGGCAACCTGAGCCTCGGCAATAACGGCTTTAGCTGTCTCAGAGTGGCGTCTCGCCAAGTCTACCTCTCTCCGCCCTGGCTAGGGTGAGGTACATATCCCTAAAAGCCTGCAAGAAAGATATGTTCATAAGCCAGACCACTTCATAACTGCACTACTAGGAGAAGTCTGTGGCCTTGGTCCGAGCGAGCTCCCCTGCATCAATCTGTACCCCAGTCAGGAAGGCGTTGACAAGAGGCACTTCCTGGCGATGCATGGCCAGGGTTACCTCCTTCGCCTCCCGTCGAACCGAGGCAAAGTATATATCCTCGGTACCTGCACGGAATAGCTCCTCCATCTCGGGCGGCAGCATGGGTGGGGGATCTAGGTCGAATAGCGACAGCACTGTTCTGCTTTTCAGCAGCCCGGGCTGCTGTCCCCTCGGCTGTGCTGGGCGCACCCTTTGCTTGCTTCTTGGTCCTCTTGGCCCTATCTTTCTCTCTTCTCTATGGCAACTTTCGTTGCCTCTCCTTCAGATCCACCACTATCTTCGGTGAATCCTCAGCCACGGTCACCACCTTCTTCGGCACCTCAGCCACTGCAACCACAAAACCAAAGCAAAGGTGAGCACATATACAAATACAAACATACAAAAGGGAGGGAGAAGGCCAATACTTACTTCCTTGAAGCAACCTCGATTGAAGAAGAAGAGCTGGTGTCACAATATTCTTCAGCTCACGCGCTTCCTGGGGCACCTGTCTCCTCACCAGCTCTATCTCTTCCTTTTCCTCCCTGGACACTGGCCTACACTTCACAGAACCTGCACATGAACCAAGGCGTTAGTTTTCACAAGCTTCGGACGACAATACATGTTCATACCAACACATTCAACACAAAGACAGGAGTTATAACCAAAGACCTATAAATTGAAATTGGGTGGGCACATGTTTGCTGACAATCGTCCTAGGCCAGCACTCCCAATCACCGAAGGTAAAGAACCACCGATTTCGCCACGTCTTCTGCAACGATGGTGGTTGCCCTATAAAGTATCCTCTCTCCTTCGCGTTTCGACATTTGACCTGCACCCAGCCAAAGTTGCCCTGTTGCCTGGACATTGAGTACAGATGCATGAACTGCTCAAAGGAGGGCTCCCCTCGCTTTGCCAACCACCATGCTATGTACACCTCGTGCAGTATACACCATAAGTTGGGATTATACTGCCCAGGGGCATAGCCCAATCTGGAAAGCATCATTTGCACCCAAGGATGCAATGATAACCTCAATCCATGTTTGTACATGGCTGAGAACACCATAACGCAACCCTCGGGAGGGTATCTTGCCGCTTCAGCAAGTATGGGCAACCTCAGCCCCACACACTCAGGTATAGCGTAATCTACCTTCAGCGACTCTAGATCATACAGACTCATCATATTTTTCTTCGGTAGTGGAACCCTTATTGGAATGCCCACATCGGCGGATGCTACTACCACAATACCACACCCTGATGGCCCTGCTCGCCCACTTGCACTAGCCTTTGGTGCCTGGGTTATCCCCAACACCCGGTTTGCACAAGCTTCTAGGGTCACATAGTTTCTTTGCATTTCCCTATAGGCTTCCCCCCCAGAACTCCTTAACTGCTCTTCTCCCCCAACCCTACTTCCCTCCACTATCAGCCCTTCCATCACACGTTCAAACCCAGTACTTTCCCCATCAGTACCCAAGTCTTCATTGTGGCTACCATTCTCAAACTCTTCCCCACTGAAGGTATGGGGACTTGGGGAGCTTTGACTTTCTCTTTCAGAATTATCAGACATCTACAAACACAAAAAAGGGAAACTAAGAGGCATGCGAAGATTGAAAACAAAAGCCTAGGCGTGTTCTTCATATGTTCATGGAAGTTCATCTACGTTCATACCAAATTCATGCAAAACTTAAGCAAAAGAGGCATTTCAATCCAGAAAGGGAGAAAGAACACAAGGCATACCTTGTTATCACCGCCGTACACGGTTGCCGAAAATCGCCTGGCTCACGAAAGTATCTTTTCACGCCTTGCCGGAAATCGCTCCGTCGTACCCGAACCTTATCGAAAATCCCCCTTGCTCGTCTACTCAAATCTTACGAAAATTCCAAGTGCTCACTCCTTCAGCCCTCCAGAATCTTTTAAAGGCATACGAAGTAACCCTCGCGACACGCGATGACGTCATAACTTCCCTTCGGAAGGCTCCCTTCCGAAGCTTGGAAGGAACCCTCGCGACACGCGATGGACGTCACACCTACGCGATGATGTCACACCTTCCCTTCGGAAGGCCACCTTCGGCACCCCCATGACCGAAGCCCAAACAAAAAAAAAAAGGGTGTCTTCTAGTTTTCAAACTTGGGGGACTAGGGGACTACCTTCGGCACCCGCTACACTGACACGCTTGGTTTAATTACACAACCTCTTTACAAGTTCCCAAACCAAAAGCCACTTCTTGATTGACAACTTGGGGGACTACTGTTTACACCATAATTAACCAAGCATGCCTAGCACCAAAGTAACTAACACCAAGGCAGACATGCCTTCTTCCCTGCCAAAGGGAGATGCTCTTCTGAAGGGACAATCACCTGTCGAAGCTCCAAACTGCCAAACCTAAACACAGGAGACACGTGCCATCATCACAGCAACTTGAACAAAGTCCCACATCGGAACTTTGTGCAAACTTCCTACTTTTACTTCCCTATAAATAGGGAACAATAACCAAGAAAAAGGGTAACTTCTCTCTCACTATTATTGTTACTTTGCAACAGTTACTACCCCTAGCTGACTCAAGCATCGGAGAGCCTTCGGCCGGCACCACACCGGTGTCCGAAGCTTAACGACTACTTCTCCTATTTTGTCTTCTGCAGGCTAGCCCTTTACTGAAGTCCCAGGCCCTTCTCTTGCTAAAGACAAACCCCTATCTCTAAGTTGACCCTCTTCGAAAAAGAGCATCAACAGGTCTCATTACCAACGCCTTCCGCCAGAGCCTGGTTTACCTGTTACCAAAGTTCCTGTGCCCTTTGTTTCCTGTTAATTTCGTGACATGTGGCAAGCCACTTAACACTACTTAACTATGTTAACTCTTTTTGCTTCTTTTTTTTGTTTTTTTTTTGTTGCTTTTTCTCCCTGTTCTGCCCCTTTCTCTCTTCTCTCGTTCCCCCTCTGCCCCTCCCTCCTTCGTCTCCCTTCCTCTCCTTCCTTTTTTGTTCTCTTTTCCAGATTTCCACCTCCACGTTCTCTCTCTCTCTCTCTCTCTCTCTCTCTCTCTCTCTCTCTCTCTCTCTCTCTCTCTCTCTCTCTTTTTGTTTTTTGCTTTTGCTTTGTTTTTCTTTTTCTCTCCTCTCCTTTTTTATTTCTTTTCTTAGTTTCTCCTTCACCCCCTTTTTCCCTACCTTCTCTTCTCTCTTCCGCTCCCTTTTTCCTTACCAGCCCAAAATAACACATGGACTCGAGCCGAAACACCAGCCCTAAACCCTAAACCCTCTTCGTTTTCTCTCGCCTTCAACAGCAAAGCCAAAATCTTCGCTAGTCTTCAACAAGGCAAATCTTCGTTCGTCTTCAAAGATTTGTCTTCGCTGTCGATAAACATGTAAGAGCCTTTTCAAATTGTGTTTTGACATGGACAGTGAACTATCAGTTGTGCTTACCCAGTACCAATTGATTGTTAACTAGCATTTCTTTATTGGGAATTTGGACTCTGATCATTGAATCTCAAATGTGTTCCTCTCTTCCCCCGCCACTTTTTTTTGAGAGAGAGAGAGAGAGAGAGAGAGAGAGAGAGAGAGAGAGAGAGGAGAGAAAAAGAAAAGGGAGTTTCACTAATACACCTAAAATAGGGGCTGAAATTATAAAAAAACTCAACATGAAAAACACTTTAGAAACACACCCAAAATCCATTTATTAAACACACTCAAAACCCATTTATAAACACACCCAAAAAATATACAATTGTTGATTTTTGGGTTGATTTTAGGTGTGTTTCTATGTTTAAACAGTGTTTAGGTTTTTTTATAAATTCATGTCTAGGATTGATTTTATTTATAAATTTGTAAAAGAAAAACCAAGCAAAAGCAAAAACAAAAAAAAAAAAAAAAAAGAGAAAGAAAAAACGTGGTGGTGTGAGATTTGGAAAAATATTAGTTATAAGATTAAAAATATAACATTTTTTTTAAAAAAAAAAAAAAAAAAAAAAAAAAAAAAAAAAAAAAAAAAAAATTTATACACAACTGGTCCAGTTTGGTGCGGTGTGAAATTGAAATCAGAATCTATTGGAACCGATTCGGTCCTATTTGATGCCAGTTTATTGACTTTTTTAATTAACTAATTTTTTCATTTGGTTTCCGATTTTCCAATTCCGATGCCCAATGAACTTCGTCGGTGCGCTGTAAAGCTGTCAAAATAACAAAACCAGTCCATGTGCAACCATTCACTTATATAATGATTATTGGGATGTCTTTGTCAAATACATGATGGATGAAGAACATGGGAAACAAAGGATGGTGCTCGAGACAGCTTTTACAGATTTCTATGATTTCTTTAATGGATAGAAATCTGAAAAGCATACACCAATTCAGTGTAAACGGGGGGGACCACAAAACGCGTGGGTCAATATCCATGGGCCCATAGGTTTGGCATCCAGACAACAAAGTTGACAACGGAGAACCCAAGACAAATAAAGAATTTTGATACTTTTCTCACATCCCTTTCAATTGTATCATGATAATACAATATAATTATAATAATCCTCAGTTACCAAATTTTTTCATGTATAAATATAGTAAAAAAAAATGGTAAGTTTAGCATTACCCTAGTAGTAGTGTTCATGTGCTAATTTGTCAGTAATTGTAAAGTGTGTCAAAATGAATGATTAACATCATATTAACTTATTAACTAGTTAACATTGATTTAAAGATTAAAGCCTCGCTTAAGCATTTAACCTTACAATTCGAGGGGTTTTAAATAATTGACTTTTTGTTGGTCGGAAGCATATCCTCTATATATATATTGATGATGATCACGAAACACATGATATTTATGTTAATAGTTGTTGACAGCGTCAAATGATGCGAAACAAGTTGGCAAACATGAAAGATGCTTCTTTTTATGTTAATAGTTATTTCGCTTCTTTTTTAGGAAAATTAGGTGTTAGACATAATTAATTTTATTAATTAGTATTTGAGACATTGTGTATTTTAGTTTGAATTTTAATACTCAAGAAAAAATTGTTATTTTGAATTAGGGGAAAGAGAAGGTCCAGATTCATTGGGCCTGTCTAAATTATAAAGATAAAATACAATTTTACCCTTTTTCAAAGAGCCTTTGCCAAAACCAGATCTATCTCATGAGTCCAGGGGGGACTCCGTTCTCAGAAGGAGACGGGAAGATGCAGATGCGGGTGAAATCAAAGCCAGAGTTCTCGCAGAGGGAGCTTTCTTCTCTTTTTCCACATAGTCAAGTCACGTGAACTAGAGCAATTGTTTTGTAAAGCGAGGAAGGGTCTCCACATCGCCTTCCGCCATATTCCTTTTGGAAAGGCTTTAAACCTTGTTTACTGCTTTCCATTCTCTTTCTTTCTAAACTGCTTAATTGGACCCTCAGGTGCAACTTAATTAAACCCATCCATAATCTACAATATCAGATTATCTTTCTTCTCCAAAGTTTTCATCTCAAATATCAGATTTGCTTTAATTATAGCTCTGTGCATTCAGAGAAACAGATATGGACTCCATTAGATCATTAACATCTTCTTCTTCTTCTTCCACTTATTCTGTTGCTGCTGTTGATACTGATATCCCCCCTCTTGAAGAAAAGTATGATGTGTTTATCAGCTTCAGAGGTGATGAAACACGCGATTCTTTTACCAGCCATCTTCACAAGGCTTTACTTCGGAAGAACATTGAGACCTTCATGGATGACAGACTTGAGAAAGGAGACGACATTGGACCTGCCCTTCTAGAAGCAATCGGGAGATCGAAAATTGCACTAGTCATTTTCTCAAAAGAGTATGCTTCTTCCACTTGGTGTTTGAAAGAACTTGTGCATATACTTAGATGCAAGAAAAACCATGGAAAGATTGTTATACCCATTTTTTATCGCATAGATCCATCAGATGTACGAAAACAGCAGGGAACTTATGCACTTGAAGATCGTCCACTTAAGCGCAGTAGGGATGAGGTGGCCAACTGGAGGGCTGCTTTGGAGGAAGCAGCCAATATTTCTGGGTTTCATGATTCAAGAAAAACAGGGTATACCATATCTCTAGCCTGTATCAATTTCTACTTGTTATCATTTGATTCATACTTACTCATACTATTGTTTGTCTTTCATAACGATATTTGCCAGGAGGACAGAGGCCGATTTTGTTGAGGAAGTTGTTCAAGATGTTTTGACAAAAGTGAACATGTCTAGGGGAAAAGGGTTTAGTCAGGATCAACCTCCAGCTCGAACAGTAACACTGATGTTGCGCCCAAAAGAAAATGATATTCCAAAGCTCCAGCGAAAGATAACTGAGGAAGAAGAGATGAAAAGGAATGAAGAAAGAGATAGCGACGGCGGCAGCAGCAGTAAGAACAATATTTGTCAGAATGAAATTACCGCAACCAATGGCGCCACAGATGTTGGGGTCTCCAACTTTGACAACTACGCCGTCCAAGGTAAAGTGGGCAGCGAAGGAACGAAGGGCTTCCCTGGACGTAGCGGTGGTTACAACATTTCTGGAAATAAAATTAAGGCAAACAAAGCCAGGAATGTTGGGGTTCACAACATCGGCAACACCACATACAGCGTGCCTTTTACCACTGAGGAGGATCATGATATTCCAAAGCCCCAGCGAAAGATAACTGAGGAAGAAGAGATGAAAAGGAATAAAGAAAGACAAAGCGACGGCAGCAGCAGTAGGAACAATATTTGTCAGAATGAAATTACCGCAACCAATGTCGCCACGGATGTTGGGGTCTCCAACATTGACAACTACGCCGTCCAAGGTAAAGTGGGCAGCGAAGGAACGAAGGGCTTCCCTGGACGTAGGTGGTTACAACATTTCTGGAAATAAAATTAAGGGAGACAAAGCCAGGAATGTTGGGGTTCACAACATCGGCAACAGCACATAAAGCGTGCCTTTTACCACTGAGGAGGATCATGGAGAAGAAGCAGAAGGCGGCTCCAGTCCACCAAAGCCACAAGGGAGGCCCACCGGCTAACTCATCATCGATCATATGCATGGGGAAAATTAAATATGAAAATATATAAATAAAAGAGTAATCTCTTCTTCCATGTTTAATTTTATGGGGAATGCTACACTACTACGTTTCACTATTTGCGCGACGAAACATTGCGCGACGAAGATCAACTCGTCGCGCAAACAATAATTGCGCGACGAAAATACATTTTCGTCGTGCAATGCACTGAAAATTTGCGCCACCAAACTCTTTCGTCGCGCAAAATGTATATGCGCGACCAAAAACTTTTTTCGTCGCGCAAACTGAGTTAAAAAAGAGCGGGGAATTTTTTTAGCGCGAAACATTTGCGCGACGAGAAATATCGTCGCTGAAGGCAACATTGCGCGACGAACAAATTATCCGTCGCGCAAATAGGACAGTCCCCTGATTTAGCGCGACGGAAAGACGTTTCGTCGCGTAAGAGAACAAGAGATATTTTATTTTTTGGCGCCAAAAATGACCTGGGTGGGATATTATTTTTTTTTGCGCGACGTACTGACATTTCGTCGCGTAAAGTTCAACGTTTACGCGACGAATACCTTGTTTTGCGCGACGGAATTTTGTTTTTGCGCGACAATGTTGCGCGACGAAGGTTTGCGCGACGAAAAGTACCAGCGTCGCGCAAAAGTTAGATGTCGGCAGGTGTTTGCGCGACGAAAAAAGGGTTTGCGCGACGAATAATTTGGTTTTTTGCGACGGGACTTTGCGCGACGAATAAGTATGTTCGTCGCGCAAAGTCCTTCTTCTTCATATTAGAATTCTGCCATTGCAGAGGCAGAATGCAAAAACAAAGCATTCTGCCTCTGCCTCTCTCTCAACCTCTCTGCTGCTGCTAGGATTTCAATACATTGATTGGGTAAGTATTTTTCGTCATTAGTTTAAAAGTATTAATTTAAGTTCGTACTAAGGTTTTTTAATTTGTTTTCGTTAGGGATATTTGTAATTAGCGATTGGTGGAGAACGATTGAGAAGGTATTTTATTTGTTTTATATATGTTTAAAATGTTCTTGTGAAGTTATATTTATATTATGTTGTGCGTAACGTAGTACAATCTGTTGTGATGTACGAAGTTAATTGAAATTAACTTCGTGCTTTTATTTTTATGTTTAGTAACACTTAGTTTCCCGTTCGAGATTAGTTGGATTTCGTGCATGGATGCGTAATGCATGACTGCGGTCCAATTAATTCTTGAATTGTCCCATTATTTGGACAGTTTGGTAATGCATAGTGTTGTCACGTAATCTATGGCTACAGGATTAGGTTTCGATTGTGGATATTTCGTTGTCATCTCGGTACGTTCTTCGGGTGGTACATAGGTATTTATACCTATGGCCACCTCAAGAACTGTAGCGAGATGCTGGCGAAATTCATCCACGTCGAAATCTAATCTCATGTAGTCGTAGGTTACGTGGCAGGAGTATGCATTCCCGAATGGGATAGGACCCTTACCGGAGGCATAAGGTGACATTATAACTTCGTATGAAGTTGTTGTGATTGTTGTGTTGTGATTCTGGTTTCAGGAATTATGGACAGAAGGTGGATACAAAACCCTAACAGATGCGCAGACGAATACTTGGATGGAATCGAGGATTTTATTGAGTTTGCACGTAGACACAACCCGGGTGCAACTAGAATCCGTTGTCCTTGTAGGAGGTGCAACAACACGTTATGGGAGACAATTGAAAATGTTGGATTTCATTTAGTAAGAAATGGAATGATTGAGACATATAGCATTTGGAACCTTCACGGGGAACAATTAGAGCATGCTTCGTCTTCAAATGCCACAAGAGTGGACAATGTTCAACCTATTGTGGATGCTAATGATGAAGTCATGGATATTATACAGGATGTTTTTCCATTTGCATCGACCAACATGAATCAAGAAGAGCAAGATGATGTGCCTACACCAATAGACAGTGCGGAGTTTGAACAATATGAGAAATTGTTAAAAAATGCCAACCAAGAGTTATACCCGGGGTGCGAGAGCTTTTCCGTTCTCACGGCCATTGTGGAGCTAATGCACGGAAAAATAAAGTATCGTATGTCGAACCTGTGTTTCGATTACTTTTTGGGGGTTTTCAAGAGAATGCTTCCGACGGACAATTGTTTGCCGAAAGACCATAAACAGGCGCAGAAGGTGTTGAATGGTCTTGGATTGGGTTATGAAAAAATCCATGCTTGCAAAAACAATTGCATGTTATTCTACAAAGAGCATGAATCGTTGGATACATGTCCTATATGCAATGAGTCGAGGTTCAAGATGACATCTCAGAATAGGACGACTAAGATCCCACAAAAAGTCATGCGTTATTTGCCCCTGAAACCTAGGTTGCAGCGATTGTATATGTCGACGCATACTGCCACAGACATGAGATGGCATCAGGAAAAACGGGTAGACGATGATGTGATGCGGCATCCTGCAGATGGGGAGGCATGGAAAGAGTTCGATCGAACGTTCCCAGAGTTTGCTGCTGATCCCCGAAATGTTAGATTGGGACTTGCCACTGACGGATTCAATCCGTATGGGGTTCTAAACCAACACCACAGCACTTGGCCGATTTTCGTATTCCCATATAATTTGCCGCCTTGGAAATGCATGAAAAAGAATACATGATGATGACTGTTTTGATAACTGAGGATCCTGGGAGGTCAATCGATGTTTACTTAAGGCCGCTGGTTGATGAGCTAAAGGATTTGTGGACAAACGGTGTTCGCACGTACGATAAATCAACTGGGAAGATGTTCACTTTGCGGGCAGCAGTTATGTGGACTGTGAATGATTTCCCAGCATATGCAATGGTTTCTGGGTGGAGCACAAAAGGTTATATGGCATGTCCTGTATGCAAGGAAGATGTAACTTCTGGTTGGCATGCTGGAAAAGTTTGTTACCTTGGTCATCGGAGATGGTTGCCATGGGACCATGAGTGGAGGGAAAAAGATAAAGAGTTCGACGGGAACACTGAGCGTCGCCTTAGACCCAGAGAATGGTCCGGTGATGAGATATTGGACCAGCTGAACCGGTTGGATTTTGCTCCCTTCGGGAAAACAGTTAGTCGTATCAGACCTTCTACACATATGAACTGGACGCACAAACCTATGTTTTTTGAGCTCCCATATTGGTCGAAACTAAAATTGAGGCACAATCTAGATGTGATGCATGTTGAGAAAAATGTATTCGACACATTGGTGGGCACGATTCTAGATATCGAGGGGAAGACAAAGGACACGATCAAAGCTCGTCTTGATTTGGAAAGAATGGGCATACGAAGGGGTTTATGGATGAATAGGGACAATGATAAAGCTAGAAGGGATCTTGCATTCTTTTCTATGAAACCGAATGACAAGAAAGAGTTTCTAAAGTTTGTATCGTCAGTAAAGTTTCCCGATGGGTATGCTTCTAATATCGCACGTTGTGTGAATGTTGACGGGGGTAAATTTACTGGACTTAAAAGCCATGACTGCCATGTGTTTATGCAACGCCTACTTCCTGTTGGTATTCGACACCTATTGCCGGAAGATGTAGTGAAGCCAATCATTTTGTTGTCCAGATTTTTTTCCCACCTGACGGCGAAAACTTTGCGAAAAACGGACATGTTTCAGTTGCGCCATGACATTGTCCAAGTCCTATGCAAGTTTGAGATGATATTTCCTCCAGCTTTCTTCACAAGTATGATGCACGTGATGGTTCACTTGCCAGAAGAGGCATTACTTGCTGGTCCTGTCAACTAACGCTGGATGTATCCAATAGAAAGGTATATAATCCTTATCATTTGTGTATGCATCATTATCACATGCTTGCTAATTTCAATCATATCGTTTTATTTTGGCAGGCTTCTCGGAGAGCTAAAAAAAAGTGTACGCAACAGGGCGAAGCCCGAAGGATCAATCGTAGAGGCTTGGGTTCAATATGAGTCGCTTACTTTCTGCGGAATGTATTTAAAAGATGTGGAGACGGTTTTCAATCGTCCTCAGCGCAATCATGATGGAGGTATGAGAAATGAAAAACTTTCTGTTTTTGCCCAAAGCGCACGACCCTTCGGAGATCCTGGACGCGGAGAGTCGTTTTCTAGAAATGACATGGAGGTAGCGCATTGGTTCGTACTGAACAATTGTGATGAGATCATGGGATACTTATATGAGCATGAAGAGATGATGAAGCGAGAACATCCATCACATTTGGTTGCCCAGAAACACCGTGAATTGTTTCCACAATGGTTTTTGGATTCTGTAAGTTATCAGTGTTTGTTATTTGAGAAATATAAATTTTTTTAATAAATTTTGTCCGACTAACATATGAATGGTTTTGTATAATATTAGGTGAATAAGTTGAAATCATCGAATTCCCCAACTTACAGTGATGAGTTATATAACTTGGCGTTTGGCCCGATTCGCGCTGAATTGTTCTCGGGTTGTAATGTCAACGGTGTCAAATTTTTGGCCGAAGCACGAGATGACAAGTTGTGTACGCAAAACAGCGGTGTCCATGTCCCAGGTGGAGGCGAAAGTACGGACATTGATTTCTATGGCAAACTCACAACTGTCGTGCAATTGCTTTACAAAGATCGATACCAAGTGATCATGTTTAAGTGTCGATGGTTTGACACCAACCCAAATAGGCCGGGAAGTGTTAAAATCGATCATGGCTTACTATCTGTGAACATGAACAGAACTTGGTATGATGACGACCCTTATATTTTGGCAAACATGGCAACACAAATTGTGTATCTAGATGACCCTAAAGCCGGAAGCGGTTGGAACGTTGTTCAAAAGATGGATCACAGGAACGTGTATGCTATACCAGAACTAGACCCAACTGACAACAACGTCAACAATGTAGCTGACCAACGTTTAGAATCTTCAATGGAAAATGATGCGGAAACACTTCGAGATACTAATGTTATACAAGAGCCATTTCAAATACAAGGAGTGTCTTCAATCGAAATACCGATTCAGTCAATTACAATTGACCTCGGTGATCTTCCGCGATATGATGTTGCAGTTGGCCCGAGCAACGACGATGATGTAGTTATAGAGGAGGCGGAGGAGGAGGAGGAGGAAGAGGATTGGGAGACCGAAAGTGATGATAGCAACGATAACGAAAGTTATTATAGTTCAGATGATGAATGATTAATTTTTATTGTAATTTTATTATGTTATTGGACATATTTTGTGTAATGCAAATGTTTTCATATATGTACTTGTTATATCCAAACATTATATATGATACCAAGTGAAACATTATTATTACAATAATTGTAGTTATAAACCATTGGTAAATAAATATAGCCAACTAATTTGTATCATAAAGTTTAAATTTATTTTCACAAAAAATTTTTAAAAAATGAAAACCATATAACCGAAAAAATGAATACAAAGAACATAAGATTATCAACAATCCTTCCATTCTCAAATCGAAAGAAAATATAATAAATCTTACTTTCATACAAGTAATTATATGTAATGATGAATACTTCAGATTAATAATATGTGGTTTGCGCGACGAAGACATAATTGTCGCGCAATTTTTGCGCGACGGATGATGTACACGTCGCGCATACTCTACCATTTGCGCGACAAATAATTTCGTCGCGCAAGTCTCTTTAGCGCGACGAAAAAGAGACCCCGTCGCGCAAACATATACATATATATATTTCTGAATTATACACACGTATATAGTTGAAATTGACGATCGAAGTAGTTCACTGTATTCACATAGGGTTAAACAGTATAGCTTTAAAAAATCATCAAAATCAGAGTCAAAATAACCGTTGAATCATGACTTTTCGTTTATAACCGTCGAAACGTTTTGTCCCGTTACTTGAGCTCTGAATGTTTTTTTTTCTCATTTTTGACGTATAAGATCTCGAAGTGTAAACAAACATATTTGACGGCTAGATTACTGAAACTAGTTTCCTAGAATGCGTATTCCATAAAAACACAATATTCATAAAAACTGAATAATTTCTTTATACATTCCTTCAGTCTAATATAAGATTATGTGATGTCTTGTACTGTAAATATCTGAAATTGAAGATCGAATTACATCTCTGTATTCATATAGGGTCAAGAACCGCAGCTGCAAAAAATTTTCAAGATCGGAGCTAAAATCACCGTTGAATCGGGACAATTTGTTTACAACCGTCGAAACGTTTTGTCCCGTTACTCAATCTCTGAATGTTCATTCATTATGATTTTTGACGTATACGATCTTGAACTATGAAAAAAGAAGATTGTCGGTTGGATCATTGAAACTAGTTCAGGAGTTCGGGTTTAGGGCTTAGGGTACAGGTTTTAGGGTTTAGGGTATGGTTTTGCGCGACGAATTGACGCTTACGCGTCGCGCAAACCTTATGCGACAAACAGAATCAATTCGTCGCGCAAAATCAATAAAAAAATTTCTCTCTCCTCTCCGCTCCAGCACTTAGTGAAATTTTTTTTATCAAAAGCCAGTTTGCGCGACGAATATTAGTCCATTCGTCGCGCAAAATCAATAAAAAAATTTCCCCCTCCTCTCCGCTCCAGCACTTAGTGAAATTTTTTTTATCAAAAGCCAGTTTGCGCGACGAATATTAGTCCATTCGTCGCGCAAAATCAATAAAAAAATTTCCCCCTCCTCTCCGCTCCAGCACTTAGTGAAATTTTTTTATCAAAAGCCAGTTTGCGCGACGAACATTAGTCCATTCGTCGCGCAAAATCAATAAAAAAATTTCCCTCTCCTCTCCGCTCCAGCACTTAGTGAAATTTTTTTATCAAAAACCAGTTTGCGCGACGAATATTAGTCCATTCGTCGCGCAATCTCATTGCATTGATTTTTTTCCCGCGCAAAATCAAATCCCAAAATTTTGGGCGGCTGCACAAGTATGCGCTACGACAGTAGTTTTTTCGTTGCGCAAGGTATATCTGTTCACACGTTTGCGCGACGAAATTCGTTGTTCTAGTCGCGCAAAGGTCCAATTTTATAACATTGCGCGACGAAAAGTTAATTTTTCGTCGCGCAAAGGTTATTTTAATGACGTTTGCGCGACGGATATATATATTCGTCGCGCAAAGTCGAATAAGTTTTCTGAAAATCGCGATCTTCTCCTTCTTCCCCAAATTCTGAAACCTAACCCTAAAACCTCCCAAATCTCTCCGCCGTGACCTCAGCCCCTAATCCGCCCCAAATCAGACCCTGCCGCCGCCACCGTCGAACCCAGGAGCTTCTCCGCCGTGGCCGTCCATCCTGCCGCCGTGAATTGCTCGGTTTAGCCGAATCTCCGCCGCCGTTGTTCTCTCTCCTCCGGGCACCAAATCCGGCAATTGAGGTATGCTTTTTGGCCTATTTTTCATGCTCTAGCTGATGGTTGTGTAGGATTTGATTGATTGTGTGCATAGGGTAGTCAATTTGAAACCCTAGGTTTCGGCCGGTTTTGAAATTCAAATTCCGGCCACTTCCGTCCGTTTTTCGGGGTAGGTCCGAGAACAAAAGTGGCTCCAATTGATGTTTTAAACCTAGGGTAGGAACCTTGCCCCTTAATTTGTAGGATTTCCCGGGGATCGTTATCTCTTAGGGCACCCACGCGCTGCCGGCGCGTGTGGTGGCGCGTGGGGTACTGTGGCATAGGGCTTTTTGTCCCAGTGCAAACATTTCGTTGTCACGAGCGCGTAGGTGTGCTCGGATTGGAATTTGGTTATCGTTTGAGTCTCGAACGGTTCGAACCTATTGTGCGATTTTAGGGTTTGATATGTTCGGACCGTTGGATCGAGCTGAAACTCAGGTATGTGGTACCATGTATTTATAGGATCGTTTAGGAATCGACGGATTGTGGATCGGAGTCCCGGATACTCCGAAATCGCAAACCCTAGGTCAAACTATGATTTTAATTAGTTAGTTCAATTTTTTACTGACATTGTATGTGCTACATTGGATTAATGAAATTGTGCAGATGTCAGACTTGATTAGACGTCGTAGGGCGGTGACGGCTACACCGAGTTCGGAGCCCCCGGCTCAGCCGGTATCAGCTGCCACTGCTCCAGCACTGATGGAGCAGGACCACGTGCTAGCTGGTCCTGGGGGATCCCAGGCGGCTGCATCATCATCTTCTTCGGTGGTGCAGCCTCTTAGCGCTAGGCGGCGACACCGGCCCGCTACCACCACCGACACCACATCCACTGACTGTACTGGTGCCTCGGGGGCACCTACAGGTAATACCCTTCCCCTTTCATTTTTTGTTTAACATTTTTTTAATTGGGAATTTGATGGTTCAATTTGATTGTATATGTAACAATATTGTCCTATCCCTTTGCAGCCAAGAGGAACACCCGAGGGCCGTGTCGGCAGCTGAAGACGGCGAAGGTCACCCGGGTGACCAACAGTCGTATCAGCATTGGATATGACGAGCGCCATCGGGCTGCACCGACGGCGGACTTGCATAGCTCCTTGGCCCACGACATTGGCCACGTCGTTCGGACCCATTGCCCGATGCAATGGAAGTCTTGGAAGGTCATACCTGACGAGATCAAGATGCAAGTTCGCGGCCAGTTGTCGGTATTTTTCCTATCTTTTAATTATTTTTCTTTCAAACTTTATATATTTCTATTACTTAATGTATGTAATCAATTTATTGCAGACGAACTACGACTTAGAGGACCTCAACGAGGAGACTTTGGCGTACGTCAACAGACTCTTCGGTGAGAGGTACAAGCAGTGGAAGAGCGACTTGCACCACCATTTCCAGGCCTTTGATGATCCGGAAGTCGCTTTTCAGGAGGGTTGCCCGAAGGAGCTTGAGGGGCGGGAGGATAGTTGGGCGTGGCTCTGCGCTCATTTTCAGGCGCCCGATTATGTGGTATTTTTTTAATAATATTTGTTTAATGTTTATTTTATTTTTTATATCTCATTATTATTTAATTTATTTATAGTTCAATTCTTACGTTTTATTTTTTGTATAACAGAATAAAGCCCAAGTGAATAAGGGCAATAGGAAGAAGAAGACTCTTCTTCACCATTCCGGCTCCAGGCCCTTCTCATATAGGATGGATGCACGGCGTCGGGTAAGAATAATATAATTTATATTTAATTTTTAATACGTCATTATTATTAATTTCTTTTGTTCATACTAATATTTTTCTTCTCTTGTTCAATTAAGGGGGGGTCGAAATTCCCAGAGATCGACGTCTTTGGTGACGTTTATGTTCGACCTGGGAATGAGTTGGCCGAGTCCCTTCATGTAAGTATTATGTATTTTTAATTCTTATGTTACACTTTCAATTTATATGCATTTTTTAATTTATATTTTATGTAATGTTAAACAGACGACGATGGTGGAGAGGAGCCAGTTGGTTCTTCAAGAGTCCGCCTCCCAACTTCCTCCCGAGACTCCGATCGAGTCTGTGGATCCTCCGCATGATGCTGGATTTTAGATTTTGACGCAGACGTTGGATCAGACTCTCGGGAGGAGGCCGGGAACGTATTGTAGGGGGATGGGGAATGCCCGACAGAGGGAACCTCGACCGCGGTCATCGTCGCAGGCAAACAGTCAGGTGACTGTTTTGACATCGCGGGTTGCCGAGCTTGAGGGTCAGATGTCGGTGATTCTGCAGTCGCTCGCGCGGTCCGGGATTCCAATCCCGAATTTTGGTGCGTCGACCTCCGAGCCGGTCCACGGCCCCTGCAGACACCCATACCTCCGAGCCGCATACCTCCGAGCCGCATGTGGCAGATGACCAATTAGATTTCGGAACATTATTTGATTAGTTTGTTATTTTTATAATTACTTTTACAATTTGTATACATTTATTTTATTTTATATAATAGATGTTTTCTTTACGATTAATTTTTTTTTATTGTAATTTCATTTTAATTAAAAAAAAACAACATTTATTTTTTTACAAAATTAAAAATAATATAATAATAAATTTTTTTTAATAATATATATTGCTTTTGCGCGACGAAATGTAAATCGTCGCGCAAAAACATTTAAATATATCTTAATCTTGCGCGACGAGTAATTTCGTTGCGCAAGATGTGTATGCGCGACGAATAAGATGTCGTCGCGCAAGGTTCATGTAGTTCGCGCGACGGACAATTCCGTCGCGCAGTTTTTTTTTGCGACGACCTCTGATTCGTCGCACAAATATTTGTGCGACGGACAATGAGGTCGTCCCGAAATGTTTTTTGAAACGAAGATGTTATACGTAGCGCAAACTGCGCGACGAATGACATTTATTCGTCGCGCAAATCCTTTCTTCACGACCTTTGCGCGACGGATTGTGCGCGACGAATATTCTATCGCGCATAATGATGTGCGACTAAAATCGTTTTTGCGCGACGAAAACCCTTTCGTCGCGCAAAGACTAAAATGTAGTAGTGCTAGCAACTTTCTCTCTAACTTTCTCTTTTGGACCTTCTTCCTTTTTAGCTTGACATGTGTCATTCTCTTTACACGTAAAACAATGTCATTAATATATTATGGCCTAGTTTGGGATTGCTGCCGCTTTAAAAAAAAGTTGCTTCTGCTGTGCTTTAAAAAGAATCAGCTGTAAAGTAAAACTGTTAAACGTTTGGTAAACTGTAATTTTAAAAGTGCTGTGAGTATGAAAAGCAGTGTCAGAGCGTTTGGTAAATTTTACCGTAAAAGTGCTGTAACTATTTATAATGACTAAAATAGACATGATGCTGAAAGTGATTTTTACTAATCTGAGTTGGAAGTACACCAGATGAAGGTGCCCAAGCATGGTCACCAGTGGCGGTGGTGTTCATGAACATTCTATCAAACTTCTCTTCCATATCAGGACTAATACCCTTTCTACCTAATTTTGCATATTTGGGATTTATCTACAAATCAAAGAGAACAACATTAAAAACTATTACAGATGTTTCATTGAATTATAATAAACAAACAACATTAAAAAATATTAATAACATACCTCAATTTTGTTATGCCACCATTCGTCAGAAGCATCAATAGTCCCAAGTTTGGAATTCCACCCAAGACCAGTTTCTTTTCCAATTAGTTCTTTCCATATTTTCCATTGTTCCTTAAGTGCATCCCACTTATTTTTCAATTGTGATTTATCATACTCGGCTCCTGTCTCTTTACTCATGCTAATCCTCACATTTTCCCATCCTTCTTTCTTAAAGTGAGTACCAGGACGATTACCTGCCTCCACCTCCTTGATACACAAGTCACAAAATATAGTTGTATTCTGATTATTCCATACAGCCGAAACTGGTGATCCACTAGCCACATTATTATTCTTCACCATCTGTGCATGTCCTTATTTAAATATTTATGTATTGGGAGATGAACATGTTATAGCAAATAATGTTTTTACTAAAAACATGCATAGTGCCTAAGTAATTACCTATAGGAAAACTTGAGCAAAACTACATACATCAAAAGCAATACACCAAGTCGTACAAGATGACAAGGATTCAAACACACTCCCATATATTTTTCCCTTATTTTTTGGGTATGCAGTTTTGATATATATTCACAAAAGATTAATGGAAGCCAAAGAAATAAAGGGAATTAAAAGTTTGCAGCAAAACTAGTTGGGTATGCAGTTTTGAATTATCTCAAATTATTCGTAAACTTTAGAGCAGCTGTATAACAAATTAGTTTTTCTGGTTGTAACAGATTTTGACTGGCATTGCTGGCCTCACAGTTTTGGCTCTTAGCTTGTGGAGATAACAGAGCTCTAGATACATGAAAAGGGCCAAGGTTCCGGTAATAAGTTTAGGACGGTTCTTTTTTTCAATGCTCAATGATTTGAGGGGTACATATAAGCTCAATAATAGTTGAATTTCTATAGAACCAGAATTTATACAGAGGATAAGATACTAAGATGGAAGCAAAAACAAATTTATTTGGCCCCATTCGAGGCCTGGAACAAGAATGTGTATTTCTCCTTTGTAACTTCCTGGCATGGACACCTTTATGCTTAAAGAAACTATGGACAACCAGTAGACAAAATTTGGACATATAAAACCAGTAGAAACCATGGACAACCAGTAGGAAAAATCTGGACGTATATAAAACTAGTAGAAACCATAGACAACCAGTAGGAAAAAAACAAACAAAACAAAAAAACAAGAGCAGCACGTATATAAAAAGTTTGAGAGATTGAAGAATCTAACCTTGTCAAAGAGATTGAGAGAGATTGAGCGAATGGTTGTCCCCAAACTTGGGAGGCTACGTGAAGATGAACTTTGTTGTCTGCATATTTGAGAGAAATACGTGAGGATTTCTAACCTAATAAGGGTATTTGTGGAATTGCGAAAATATCATTAAAGGGAGCGCGCTGCTTCAATTAAAAGCAGCTTTAAAAAGCAACCCCGATGTTACTTTTAAAAGCTGCTGTCAAAAGACCATTGCTTTTAAAATAAGCAGGATATTTTATTTTTACCAAACACCTTAAACTGCTTAACTTTAAAGTTAAGCAGGTTTTTGGCGAAAAAAAGCAATCCCAAACGGGGCCTATATAAGCTAACTTTTGCTTTCCAAGTTTACCTTTATTAATTGTATTCAACTTATCCAAAAAAAATTTACAACTTTCTTACCATATATATATATATATATATATTTTTTTTTAATGACAACTTTTTTTATTTAAGAAAATGTATGCTTTTTTAAAAAGAGAGGAAATGTTTTTTTTTTTTTTTTTTTTTTTTTTTTTTTTTTTTTTTAACGTTTAGATTTTTATTTTATTTTTTTTAAAAGCAAAAAATTTCTTTTTAAAAAAAAATTTGACGTTAAAAAAAATATAATAAGATGATATTAAAGTTGTGAAATTTGTTTGGATAAATTGAATACATTTAATAAGGATAAACTTGGAAAGCAAAAGTTAGTTTGTATAATATATTAATAACATTGTTTTAAGTGAAAGGAGAATGACACATGTCAAGCAAAAAATAGAGAAGGTCCAAAAGAGAAGGTTAGAGAGAAGATTGCTAACATTCCTCTAATTTTATTATGTATACAATATGCGGAGTGCGAAAATAAGAACTTGTACGGTAATCACCCAGGCTTATAAGCACTGGCGGATCCATGAATTTTTTAGCGGATGTGCAATTTTGAAAGGCTAAAAACTCTTTCTAGATTGAACATCTAAGGCTTTTTACCTAGATTGACCTTAGGTCCCTTCATGCATTCATATCATACATGAAAAATTGTTATATGTAAAAATATTGACTAAGTATGAAAAATGGTTTTTCGGAATAATCATTTTCTCAAGATAATTTTTGACGGCTTTTATTCATTACACATCAAATAAGAAAACTTGATTTTATGGGATTTTATTATGAAGTATATTTGACTTAATGAGCTATCATTTTTAGCCTAAATTGTATTTTGCACTAAAACCGATTTTTCAAATTTTGATTTGGGGGGAATTTGATTTTCTGGTATTTTTATTTGAATCCAAATGGGGGTTACTTCCTTATTTACATTATAAACTTAAGTAAATGGAGTAATATAAAAATAAATGAAAGTAAAAAGACAAAGACATGTACTTAAATGTTGAAGATGAAAATAAGGAAATCTGTACACCACCGCCAGCTGAGCAAATGGGCAATTTCAAACACCTACAATGGTTTTTCTGGCGAGGGGAGGTGCAGCTGCACCTCCTTGCTCCTTAACAGATCCGCCAGTGCTTGTAAGCATGTTCTTATGTATATGTTATTTGTGATCATGGCTTGAAGTTTATTAACCGATTAATAAATTGTATTCGGCCTTTATATATAAGAGACTGGCAGCTAGTTACCGGGATGTAACCAAGGTGAAGATATGTCTACTAATCCTAAAGCCTAAAATTGGTGATAACAAGAAAGCATCTGAGGATGCTAAAGTGAACATTGACCAGGCAAACAACAACTGCTCGAAGCCCCTAGCAATTGCTCGAAGTTTATGAGAATAAAATTTTGGTTGTGGAAATTCTCAATTATTATTTCAATACCAATAATGTATTATGTTATATTATTAGTCCTATTATGATATTTTCACCGGATTCAATCCTCTTTCTATAGATAACGACGAAGCCCACTAGCGCGCATGATTATGTACAGGAGGTTGACAGAAGAATATATCAGACTATAGATGACGAAAAAGACCTGCAAGTGCAGCCCCTTGAGCCCGAGTGGGTCCTTCGCCAATATAAGCTGAAGACTAGGGGTGAGCACTTAAACCGGTGAACCAGAAATCCGAGCCGAACCACACCAAACCAAACCGAAAAAAAAAAACGAGTTGACCAAAAAGTCAACCATGGGTCAAAAACCAAACTGGACGGGTTTGGATCAATTTTGGATCCGGTTCCATGTCTTCAAAAATCGAACCAAGCCGAACCGAACCAGTCAAATTTTAAAAAAATATAATTTCAATATAAATTTATATTTAATGCTATATTTTTAATTTCACAAAAAGAAAAACTAATATTTATCCAAGTTCAATTTCAAAATATCTCTCTTTTCTCACTTTAATATTTATTTTTATATGAAATTGAATAATTTGTTAATTTTTAAGCAAAAAATAATATTTTACTTGAGAATTGTATTAAAAAATAATAATTTTTATAATTTGGTTCAAAACCGAACCGGAACCGAAATCGGACCGGAATCGGTTCAAATCGAACTAGATAGTTCTTGAATTTTTTTAATTAAAACCGAACCGAACCAAACTGGATGAATAGTATCGAATCGGTTCCAATCTGAGGCAAAAACCGGTCCAACCCGAACCGTGCCAACCCCTACTGAAGACCACGTGGTTCGGTTTTTTCATTTATGTTGACCGGGGCTAAAAAAGGAAACAAAATTACATCAAAACCCAACGATATCCTCAACCACATAAGTTTTCCACACGAGAGTGAATTGTTTTTTGGACTATTAAAATAAGACTAAAACCTCATACCAAAAAGAGATAAAGAAAAACGAAGACCAAAACCACCCCAACTTAACCTCCCCATCCCATCCCAAGACTGCATCCACCTACTCTTTATCTCTCTCTACGCATTATTGAAGAATAAATGCGTGGAGGAGAAACACCGGATATCAACTTGAGATATAAACTTGAGTTGCCAAGACTACATTGACCCCCAAATTGGCCAACACAAAAAAACGCAGAGATCATTTTGACATTTAAGTCTATTTTCTATGAAAAATGCTAGGGAGACCAACTTTAGATACCAACTTGTGTACCATCTCTTTAATAGAGCGTGTGACCTATTTTATTGGTGGGCTCCACCTCTAGTAGAGAGATGATATACAAGTTGGTATCTAAAGTTGATCTCCCTAGCATGACCTATTTTCTATATATAGACAAAATTAGTAAAATATACAAACGGCCTAATCCTTTTTTACTTTTTTTCTGGTCAACTAATTATACTGACGTTGGCCAAAATATATTGCCAACTGATAAGCCACAGGGTACATCATTATGTTTGTTACATGGTGTCGCCATTAATTTTTTACTACCACAAATAAGGCATGTGGCCAATTGAAAACTAGATTCTACTGAAACTGTAATTGTAGCTCATACAGCCATGCTTGCAGACCTCTTTTGGCTTATGTATAATTGTAAGACCATCTCCAACCCAAGGGGTGGAAACTCAAATTTTGAGTTTTGAGTCCAAAAAACTTCTCCAACCCATGTATTTTGGTGGGTGGAAATGTGAGAAATCTCAAATTTGGGGTGGAATTCCAGTCCCAATATAGCCTGGACTCATATTTTTTGTGGGCCCAAAATCTGTTTTTTATTTGGCTGGAAGCCCACTTGCTGACCAATCAAATCTGATTTGTTGTTGGGCAATGGCTATATTTTGGACTCGTGTTTGGGCATGCAAATAAAGTTGGCCCACATTTCAATCTTGTTGGGCAATGGCTATATTTTCAAAATAAATCTGATTTGCTGTTTTTTTTTAATGTTTTGGAATTTTAATTTTTTTAGGTTAAAATGTTTAGAAAATTAAATCACGAGTATTGAAATAAAAATAATATCAAGAAAAATTAACAAGAAAAAAAAATTTAGGTGTTAATCATTCTTAAACAATTTAATAAAGTTGCGGACTCAAATTATGAGTCTGCAAGGTTGGAGGAAAAAAAAATTTGAGTCATGAAAATACATGAATAGTTGTATTTTTTAGGGTGGAAATTTGAGTTTAGCCCCAACATGGTTGGAGATGGCCTAACAGTGTTAGTATATGTGATGTACCTGGTTATAATAGTTAAAGGGCAATGAAGGAAATTGTCTCCATCTAAAAAGAATATGAACATGTAATTCTTCCCAAAGACACAAGGAGAAATTTGGTTTAGTTCTTATTCGGTTATTATGTGATACATCATATCAGAAGAAAAACTAGGTAGAGAAGAGCAACTAAGTTATTCTCGCCAGATATATATCTTGTATACATACAGAAAAAGACAGTGGTGGGTGGAATCTTGCCTATTGATTAGGCGAATTCAGTGGTACAACCAATGTCAGCTAGTTATCTACAAAGAAAAAGGTGTCCTTGACTCTAATGTGATTGATAATTTTTTATTTAAGTCCACATGTTAGGTATAAAAATTCATCACACATGCAGGGGTGAGAAAGTGAAAGTGAAAGATGTCTTATATTGAAAAGTTGAAAAATCTAACAATGACTTATAAGGTGTTGGGCTACTCCCCTAATTGCCAATTAATTTTGAGATAGAACCTCAATTTCCTTAAAACATGTAATCGATACATATGCATACATAAACTATTTTTTTGTGGGTGGCCTTTACCTATAAGAGACTTGCAGCTGGTTAGTGGGATGTAACCAAGCAAGGGCGGACCTACTTTAGGGCTAGAGTGGGCTCCAGTCCAGTCCTAAGTGATGAGGACTCAATTGCATGATAAAGAAGCCGAACAAGTTGATGCGTGTCCAACTCTCTGCTATATGATCTTTTCTTGCGGCATCTCAAACTCTTCGGTTAGTGTCTTTCACTTAATGAATCACGCGTTTTTCAAAGCATTACTATTCCTGAGTGTAAGTTCGGTGATTCATGCCATGTTGGAGGGGGAGTTGGAAAGATGGCACTTGGACAAAGCTAGAATTCAAGAGAAAAAGGCGTTACACGAGATGAAGATGTCCATAGAAGTTACAAGAAACAATAGAAGAAGGGAGTGTAGGATTGGTATGGGGCACGGTGACTTTGAGAGTAGGCTTAATTTGTAAGCCAAATTTAGATAAATCAAAATTTAGCCCAAATTTTCTCTCTATCTCTCTCCGTTTTCTCTTTCTTCTTTCTTTTCTCTCCCCTCTCTTTTCTGTTTCTTTCTTCTCTCTCTTTTCTTGTTCTTCTCTCTCCGCCATTTTTCTTCTTTCTCTTTCTTTCCTTCTGTCTTTCTCTATTTGTTTCTCTTTTGTTTTATTAAATCTCTATTTCTCTCTTCTTCCTTTTTCATGTGTTTGTCTGTCTACACATTGATGGTGGTTTTATGTGGTGAAGATGTTATGAGCTGATGTTGAATAGGCGGTTTGATCATCTTGAGCTTGTGGGTGTTTTGGTGGAGGACCCGACTATAGTCTGAATCACATAGGTGTCCACAAAAAAAATTTAGCCCACCCCCTGTAAAAAAATCGTGGGTTGCCATTGTAACCAAGGTGAAGATATGTCTACAGGCTTCCTAATCCTAAAGCCTAAAATTGGTGATAACAAGAAAGCATCTGAGGATGCTAAAGTGAACATCGAGCAGGAAAACAACAGCAGCTCGAACCCAGCAACGGGTTCCAAAAGCTGTGCTACTTCTAGTACAACTACCAAGCCCAAGAATAATACTGAGAGAGATGAGGCCAAAAGAGGCGTTGCCTTCAACATTTATGGGAATACAATTGAGGGGAGCAATTCAGGTAGGGTAGGAATTTTCGAGTTTGGCAACAAAAACGTTTATAAAGGCCACAAGAAAGAAAAACAAGTCGACTCAAGAAGTGGAGAAACCGACTCGGTCTCCGGTGGTGAAAACAAAGAGTGAACTCAGGTGATCTGTAGTCTGCAGGCCTCTTTATTTTATGTATGCACCATTTCTTATGTAATTTGATAATCAAGATTGAATATTATCCTTTACACAAGCCCTTTTAGTTTTGAGTTGGTTTCCTATGCCAGATTCCTTCGTGTAGTTCTACTATCTAACGATATGTGCAGCGATCAGTGATCCATGATGATTGATGACTATCATAGACAGGCAATAAGGTCCCCATGATTGATGAAATTGTTTCTTCACCAAAGGTGTATTTCCTTGTTGTGGATGAAATGAATGTACGCTTAATTAAGGGCTTCACACTCAATTCTAGTGAAATACAAACATCATGTGCAGAAATAGAAATCATAAACAAAACTCTGCTAGTAAATTCATATAGGTGTAAAACAAATTAAACAAGAGTTATAGCAATCCTATAAGATATGAACTAGGGGTGGGCATGGTCCGATTTGGTCCAATTCTCATCTCAAATTGGAATCGAAATTGGTGCTATTTAATCAGTCTGATTTGATCTGATTTTAGTAATTTTTTTTTAAATCGGCCAGAAAATTAACAAATGATCAAATTTCATACAAAGAGAGATATTGAGCCTAAAAAAGAGATGTTTTGAAGTTGGACTTGAAAAAATATTAGTTATAAAATTAAAAATGTAGCATAGGATTTAAATAATTTTATATTAAAAAAAATTATATACAACTGGTCCGGTTTGATCTGGTCCAATTTGGTGCGGTGTGAAATCGAAATTAGAATCGATTGGAATCGATTCGGTCCTGTTTGATGCCAATTTATTGACTTTTTTAATTAACTGATTTTTTTTCATTTGGTCCGATTTCCGATTTTCGACGATTATGAACTTCGTCGGTGAGCTGTAAAGCTGTCAAAATAACAAAACCAGTCCATGTGCAGCCATTCACTTAAATAATGATTATTGGGATGTCTTTGTTAAATCATGATGGAGGAAGAACACGGGAAACAAAGGACGGTGCTCTAGACAGCTTTTACAGATTTCTTTAATGGATAGAAATCTGTAAAGCATACACCAATTCAGTATAAACGGGAGGGACCACAAAACGCGTGGGTCAATATCCATGGGCCCATAGGTCGGCATCCAGACAAACAAAGTTGACAACGGAGAACCCAAGACGTATAAAGAATTTGGATACTATTCTTATCCCTTTCAATTGTATCATATATATATATATATATATAACAAAAATAGAGAATGATAAAATATTTAAAATACCAGAAAATGTTATTAGTTAATACAAATATTAAGAATTGAAATTATTAATTAAATGAGGATAATATGATAAATTCACACTCCAAGCCCACTTGTACAATTTTTATTTTTTGGGTTATTTAGAATTTCCACTTTGGCTACAATTATTTCATCGTCAAACCTAAGTATAAAAATATCAAAATTCAATCCAACAACCAAATTTTTAATTTTAAAAAATACATCTTGAGATGACAATCTAACTTTCCTCCTTTCCATTTTTTGTTGTCCCCAAACCCATTTACCTGGCAATCAAGCCAGCTATATATCGACAATCTATTATATGAGGAGGAGCTCACCATATGAGTTCATTCAAGTGCATATGGAGAGGGAAAAAAAGTTTAGTCAGGATCAGCCACCAGCTGAAACAATAACACTGATATTACGCCCAAAAGAAAATGATATTCCAAAGCTCCAGCGAAAGATAATTGAGGAAGAGTAATCTCTTCTTCCATGTTTAATTTTATTATGTATATAGTATACGATGTGCGAAAATAAGAACTCGTACTGTAATCACCCAGGATTGTAAGCTTGTTCTTATGTATATGTTATTTGTGATCATGTAGGGTGACGTTTATATATATAATTCGTTACTTTGAATTTGTCAGAGTACGATGTATATTAGGATGATCCCATGTCTAACAAGATTCAATATATGATTTTGGAAGATGATAGATATATGATGTTGTTTATGGAGGAAAGAAGGATGAATGATTTTAATAGTTTACAAGCACCGGAGGATATTTGGCACCATGATGGCTAACAAATATTCCAATAGCTTTGGTTCAATTATATAAGACAATTTGTGATGTGGTTTTTGAAACAAAGAAGAATGAATGAGAAAGGAGATAGAGGAAGAACATGGCAATTGCGAGGAGTTACATCACTCAGACCTAAGAGCACTTCCACCAGTTAGCCCCTTGCCATGGCAAGGGGAGCCCTAGGGCAGCTACTGTTCATGTGAATAGTGGTTGCCCTAGCTCCCCCCAGCAAAGTGTGTTTCCAGCAGTTAGCCCCTTGACATGGCAAATACTATTCATTTTTTTGTTTTTTTTCACAACTTTGTTTATTTAAACAATTAATTTGGATAATATTTTCGGATAAGATTTTTGGGTTCCTACGTGTCAATACTATTCATTAACAATTATTAGAAATGCAAAACAAAATTTAAACATTGCAAGAAACATTCATATTAATATTGGAAATACAAGAAATGTTAACAAAATATATAAATTGCAAGAAACATTTAAATAAAAATTAATATGACATAGAAATTAATAAAACGAAAATTACAAATAATTTACCTCACAGCTTTGTTTACTTAAACAATTAATTTGGATAATATTTTCGGATAAGATTTTTGGGTTCCTACGTATGAAGAATCATTTTCTCAAGATTTTTAGCAGAGGTGCAATATTGACTAAGTATGAAAAATGGTTTTTCGAAATAATCATTTTCTCAAGTAAATTTTTGGCGGCTTTTATTCCTTACACATCAAATAAGAAAACTTGATTTTATGGGATTTTAATATGAAATATATTCATTTTTAGCCTAAATCGTATTTGCACTAAAACCGATTTTTCATATTTTGATTTGGTGGGAATTTGATTTTCTAGTATTTTTATTTGAATCCAAATGGGGGGTACTTCCTTATTTACATTGTAAACTTAAGTAAATGGAGTAATATAAAAATAAATAAAAGTAAAAGGACAAAGACATTTAAAAATAAAAGTTAAATGTTGAAAATGGAAATAAGGTATAGAGAGAAGACAAAAAAAAGTAATTTTTTATTACAAAAATATTGGTTGTTGATGTTAAAAGTGAAGAGTATTGGTTGGTATTTATAGAAAACAATTTCAGTATTTTTTTGGTATTTTTTTCATTTTTTTATTGAGCAAAAAATTCCCTGCCGTTGGATGGCTGGAAAAAAAAAATCGGAAAGCCCAGAAGCTTCCACGTGGCACAGAGCCGTTGGGGCTTGCTTTTTCCGATTTTTTTATTCGCGAAAAAATGGCTGCCGTTGGATAAGTTTAAAAAGCAGATCGGATGGCCCAGCATTCGACACGTGGAATCATGCCGTTGGGCGGCTACTGTAGCGCGCGTCAAATTTTTTTTTATACCGGACGCGTGTATTGCACGCGCCAGCGACGTCATCCCAGCCCGCCGGGCTGGAGCTCGGGCCAGCCTCCCCCTCGGGCTTGCCCAGGTTTGTGGGCCCCACTGCTTGCCCTGTTGCAGCTTATTGTTGCTGGAAAACCACATTTTGGGTTCCCCCCCCCCCCACCCCCCCCCTTGCCCCCCTTGGTGGAAGTGCTCTAATACCCTTCCACAATGGCTTCAAGACAGAGTCAAAGCTTCTTATTTTCATCACTCAGACCATTCTCACCACAAGAAAAATACTCTATCACAACACGTTATTAACAACGTGCATAAATTATGCGTTGTGGAATTAGACTTTCCACAACGTGCGGAGTATGTGTGTTGTGTTATATCTCTTTCAACAACGCGCATTTAGTGCACGTTGTTGAAATGGAATTTTGAGGATGTTTTAATAACGCATCCTGGCGTGTTGTTATATTTGGAGTTCAACAACGCACAACGCATGTTGTCAAAACTATATCTCTTTAATGAAGTAAAATGTTCATGAAAAAAAAAAAGAACTATCCGAATTTCCCTCACTCTCCCTCCTTCTTTAGCTAAAAATTTCAGTCTCCCTCTCAAACTCTTTTTAAATTTCGGTTTTCTCTTTTTTTTTTTTTTTTTTTTTTTTTTTTGTTTTTTTTTTATTTTTTATTTAAACCCCGCACTTCTCTTTGTTCACTCCAATACTTAAATCATTAAGCTGTAAGTTTTATTACAATGTAAAAGACAAAAAAGGTCATCTAACTTAATACTTAACCCTAATACATCTATACACATACCCCACCACTCTTCATATTAAGTTTTAGAAAAATATAAATTCCTCACCACTCTTGATATCCTTGAGATCCGATGCATACTACAAATATTGTTTAATGATTTAAATATTGAGGAGAACAAATAAAATTGTGGGGTTTAAATAGAAATTTTTTTTTATTTCTTATTTTTTCAACTTGGGGTGTATTTAAAGGTAGTTTGGGAAGATAATGAGGTTTTCTTAGAAATTGTGAAAATTTAAATTAAAAGTTAGGGTGAACTTAGAACATGGGGTGAACTAAGAGAAGTGTGAGGTTTAAATAGAAAATCTCTTTAGAATTTCCTCTTTGGCTACAATTATTTCATCGTCAAACCTTAAGTATAAATATATCAAAATTCAATCTACAGAGCAATGCTACAATCCAAACAGTACCAGAGGCACTCCTGCACCTGCTACTTCGAAAGGTTATTCTACTCCTCCTCCTCTTCCTAATGTGGTTAATGGATATCCAGTTAATAATAATTACACTCCTAATCCTGCTCCTAATGCTGCTCCTGCGTACTACTACTATTTTCCCGCACAACCAGCCCCAACTAATCCTTCAGAATTAAGCCATGATAATGTGACGTCGTTTGTTCCTCATGGACATGACATTAGTGAGGGCTTAAAGCCACCCAATGCATATGACAATACTTCCTCAATTGCTGGACCTGACCAACCGGAAAATTCAAAAGGAAGAATTTGTACTTGTGCTAATCCCCAGCTGCCCAACAATAATGGAAAAGTTGACAAGCACAAGAATATTGGAGAAAAGAATTGCAAGAAAAAGAATGGGAACAAAAAGAATTCCAGATCAAGCGGCGATTCATTCAAGGTTCGTGGGAATACTATTAATGGAGGCCTATTAAAGCACCAATTCCCTCTCCTCACTCCTACTTTCTGTCTCGTGGGGCTCAGCAAATGGAAATTTCCATATTTTTTCTACATTTCCGGCGTCTTTTGTACATACACACCTCCTTTTACATGGAAAAACAATAATTGAGTGCCCTTGATTTGAAATAATAGCTCCTGTGTCTTCATTATTACCACTCTCACTGATTGTCTCCTTCGCATGCACTTTCAGTTTCTTCATTGCAGCAACCAGTTTTTGTATTATTCTCATGTTCCTGAATATAAATAAAATTCAACATATTAAATGTAATATTATTAAATTACCCAATTACAAATTTTGTTCCAAAATAAAATGGCTCTTCACGTCGGGGGGTGAATTCTTTGATTATGTAATAGCTGACATGTGATACTTGCAAGTGCACATGTGATAGCTAAGAACAGGGTTTCAGACATGAAATATAATAATATATGTGTTGGTTACTGCAATATAATAATATATGTGTAACGTGTTGGTCACATAAGGACAAAAAAAGAGTTTGACCAGAGCACATATTAGAGAGAGAAGCGTGAACATACTGATGGCCACACCAGAACACAAATCAAAGAGAGAAGTGTGAGAAACATAACCAAAATTCGCGAAGAATGCCACCACCACGACCACACTAGATGAATTAAAGAACCGGAGCTTCTTTATTTATACATGGGTGAAGAAGAAGAAGAAGAAGAATTGATGAAGAAGTAGTAGAAGAATTGATGGGTGGCAGTCGGCACTTTGCTTCTTTATTTATATAAAGAAGAAGATCTGCAGGAAAAGATCTTCAAAGTTTCAAAAGAGGTAAGGCAAACATCCCGTGTTGTTCAAGACTTCAAATTTGTGTCGAATTCTAATTTTTCCCGAAAATTATACCTAAAACGTATCTTAAAATTGGGATACCGTATCTGTCTTGTCAGATACCCGTATCCTTTCGTCATTGACCGCATCCGTTGACTTGGATACATATCCCGCGCGTATCTATACAAAACGATTCTGCTCCGGTGTTCCAATAAGCGGCGAATTTTTCATGAAGATTTTCAGTCAGCATTATGTGAAATAATAATTCAAAAGCTAAAAACAAAAAAAAAAAAAAAAAAAAAAAAAAAAAAAAAAAACTAAATCAACATCCTATAATTTAAACAATACTAATGTTATTCATAATACATTAAAAAAATATCATTACAATTACCCTACAATTGTTGCCACGAGATTTCATATCTTGAAAACGTCGCATTATATTTATATTGCTAATACAAGAAAAAACATCTTTCTCAATGTAAACAACCAAGCTATCACTCAACTATTGATTCCCTATTTTGTTACGCAATGGTGTTTTCACAATATTCATAGCTGAAAAAGCCGGATTATTTGAAGGAAGATTTAAACTCTTTCTCTGAAAGTACCGTTCCATAACTGTACAATTGAAACAAAATAAGGGTTTTATATCTATTATTATGACTAATTTACTATAATTTATCAAATAAATAATTATCAAATTATCAATTAAATAAATAAATAAAAATTAATTATACCTCGAATAACGTGTCACGTAGCCTCTTTCTTCTCGAGTTTGCTACTGATCTTACTAATATAGAGAGAGCTAAATAAGAAAAAAAAATTATTAAAAAAGAATAAACAAAATTGGTGTTTGCTCAAGGAAAAAAAAAGCATTTGACTTACTTTGGATTGGCGTACTCAAGAAGAAGAAAAAAATGCAGGATTCTTGTGATGCACACACACTTTGATGAAATTGGGTGATGCTATTGATCTTTTATAAAGAGAATTCTCAATTCTACTTAATTAAGGAATTCCCAACTCTATTTAATTAAGGAATTCCCAAAACCCAATTGAATAAAGAGAATTTTTAATTAAAACCCAATTAAGTAAGGAAATAGAAACCCTTTTTCAAAAGCCCACAAAAAGCCCACGTCAGTTTCCCTTTTTTTTTTTAATTTCAAAACCCTGGTCCAAAACGACGTCGTTTTGGCCAGGTTTTTCAAAAAACAAAAAAAGGCAGCGCATATTAAACAGTCTGGTCCAAAACGACGTCGTTTTGGCCAGGCTTCGTAAAAAAAAACAGGAGCCCTCGCACGCGCGCTGAAGGCTAGGTGCAGCACCAGCAGGCAGCAGCTCCCCAGCCCAGTGGTTTGCGCATTTCATTGAGCACATTGTGTGCATCGCTGGTCTAAAGCAGAGGTGCAACTCCAGCGTCTGTAATGGCTATTTCCGGCGACCGGAGGTGCAGGCGCACCTCCTTGTGCCTGCACAGATCCGCCACTGTCCATAACCATAGATATTTGAAGGGAACTGACCTCATTCTTAGCCAAAAGAGAGAAAGGTATAAGGTGCATCTTTTTATTTCCTTATTTGTTTTTTTTTCTTCATATATTTCCTATTTTATGTTCTTATTTTTGTTATGCGTAGCTTTATTTGAACCTAATTAATAAATATTTCATAATTAAATTTTTTTCCTTTAGAAATTTGTCCCTTCGATTAAAGAAATTTTAAAAAGTTACAGAAATTAAAACACTACTAAACAAAAAATTAAAAGAAAACTGTTGCCCAACTATTCTTTTTTGTTTCGAGATTTGAGAGTCGTGCATTTTGTTTCACTTATCTTCATTACACTTTCACTTTACAGTTGTTTCCAGAAGAAGCTTAATAAAAAAACGAAAAAGAAGTGTTGCATACTAATACTCTGTGTTCTTCTATTTAAGCTTAGTCTCACAAACTCAGGTATGCCCTGTAGTTTCCTTCTTTCATTTCAATTGGTTTAATATTTTTTCTTTTACTCTTCTTCATTTTCTTGTTTTTGGGTTCGTTTATTCAACAGATACAAGAGTCTAATTGCAAAAAGCAAAACAAAAGAACCATGGAGATCCTCACTGGAACTATTCCTAAAATAAAGATGAGATTGCTACTCGATTAGATTTATTGAACATGGGGGTCAAAACTGATTTGCAACCCGAGTATCAGAGAAAGACGTACTCGTTTGCCTCCCGGGCCTTGGAATTTTTCAAGAGCAGAGAAGAAAGCGGTTTGCAATTCTTTCTATGGTATGAAGGTCTTTGAAGGCTATTCTTCAAATATAAAAAATCTTGTATCTTTACAAGATTCAAGACTTCTTGGCCTTAAATCACATGATTGTCATACCCTAATGCAACAATTGCTCCCTGTGGCAATTCGTTCTGTTTTGGAGAAGCCTGAAAGGTATGCAATAACTCGTTTGTGCTTCTTCTTCAATGCTATATGTGCAAAGACGGTTGATGTTTCCAAGCTAGATAAGTTGGAAGAAGATGTAGTAGTTACTTTATGTTTGCTTGAGAAGTACTTTCCCCCTTCATTCTTTGATATCATGGTTCATCTAGTAGTACATCTTGTCAAAGAAGTTCGTCTATGTGGGCCAGTATATTTTAGATGGATGTATCTGTTTGAAAGATATATGAAAGTGCTAAGGAGGTATGTTCAGAATCGTACTCGTCCCAAAGGTTGCATTGTTGAGCGGTATATAGCTGAAAAAGCTGTAGAGTTTTGTACCGAGCATTTATCTGATGTTAATACAGTTGGAGTGCCTTCAAGCCAAAAGATGGGAGTTTCAAAGTCATTATCAGGTTGCATAGTGAGCTTAGTTGATCAGGACCTGTTGAACCAAGCACATCTATATGTCTTGGAGAATACGGAGGAAGTCCTACCTTATATCGAGTACGTATGAGTTTTATGCTTTAAGTTTCTATTTTAAATTATTTCTTATGTTTATCTTATATGTTTGGGACCATAATGCTTGATTTTTCGTGTCATGTAGGCAACATATGATCCACATCAAGACCGCTTATCCAAAATTTAGAAAGAGAACAAAGTGGCTGCAAGATAAGCAAAATAGCACTTTCATTCAATGGCTACGCTTCAAGGTATATGTTATTGAATAACATATTGGACTTTTAATTTTCTTCTTTCTATGTTAGACTAAATTATGATATGATTAATTTGCAGGTTCAAAGTGAACTTAATGAGGAAGACAATCACAGCGTATCAGAAAATTTAAGGTGGCTAGCAGCTGGTCCAAACATGGCAGTGCCATCATATAGGAGCTATCTTATTAAAGGTATTAAATTTAACATCAAGGCACAAGATGATGTGCGGACAACTCAAAATTGTGGAGTTTATTTACTTGCACATACCATGCAAGTTGCTAGTGCCAAGGATAAAAACTCAATTCTCTCAAATATGGGTTTCTATGGTGTCATTCAAGAAATTTGGGACCTTGACTACCAAAAGTTTACAATCCCAGTCTTTAGGTGTGATTGGATAGATAGTACTTCTGGTCTTGTAGTCGATGAACTTGGATTTACCCTTGTAGATTTGAGTAAAATTGAACATAGGAATGACCAATTTGTTTTGGCTTCTCAAGTCAAATAAGTATTTTTTGTTGACGACCCGATGCATCGTGGTTGGTTGGTAGTGTTATCAATGCCTAATAGAGAATATATTGATGTTATTGGTGATGATGTCTTAGGTGATGTGAGAATTGAGTGTGAGCCATTTACTAGAGGGATGCCAAATTTTGACACATTTGATGAACTGGTGGGTGAGTTTGGGAGTCAAAATATTCAAGATGGGTGTGAAGATATATGGATTGAATGATACTTATGTAATTTATGAAATTACTTATGGCAGTGTATGACATTAATTTTGTAATATATTGTAATGTGATTTCTTCACTTTCATTATTCAGGTTTTGGCCACAAAACAATCAGTACAAAAAATACTGGTTCAAGATTACAAACACGACGGTCTTGATAAAAATGTGAAAAACATACGTCTGTTTTAATAAAATTGTCATAAAAAAACGACGTTTTGGAGCATTCAACGACTGCAATATATTTACCGACGTCTTAAAGCCACGTAACAATGAAGAACCACGATGCTATTGTGAAACAGTTATTAAGGATATCACATCAGAGAAGCATAAAGAGCCGACATGTAATTCCAAATAACACGACTCCAATCCCAAAATACTGACGTCTAAAAGACGAGATACCTAACCTGAACATTACAAAAGATGACGTCTTAGATTATGAACTTGTCCGTATCAAATCAAAAATCGTCACGTCGCTTGTTCTCTCATAAACGAAGTGGAAAAGGATTAATTCACGACGGTATTTGAAATCCATTGGTAAATTTGTCAACGTAAAGGTATATTTGGACATTGTTCCTTTACAAAAACAACGTTATATGAATGTATCAACGTCTCTTTTCTTATGATCATGTCGTTAAAATGACTTTACACGGCGAATATCGGATAAACTACGCCGTCTCATAGACATTAGACGACTGTAATTTTAGTAATGATGACGTATAAATTCTGAAACACGGCTGTCTTTTACATGATAACGACGTTGTATATTGACGACAACGTCCTCTGTATAAATGAATGTGTCGTAAGTAATGACCCTAACATATTTTCCACGTCGTTTATTTTCAGATCATGTCTTTAAAATAGTTTTACACGGCGATCGACTGAGAAACGTTGCCTTTTCAGATGCATTAGACGACGATTATATTTTAAAAGATGACGTATAAATTATGTAATACGGCTCTCATTTATTTGGATCCGACGTTGTTTATTCAGTACAACGTTGTCTGTAGAAATACATGCGTCGTAAGTAATGACCCTAACATCTATTTCCACGTCATCATTAATGGAAAAATCGAAGTGGAAAATTTATTTGATGACGGTTGTAGAAACTGTGGTGACGTAGTAGGAATCAATAACGTCGTCGATTATGTATTTAAAGACGTCATATTTGTATGTGTCGTGAAACGTATATTTAACAGCTGTGGGTTTTAGTTCTCGTCGTTGTATGTATCTCTTGCGGCCATATTCTGTTAAAATATGTCATATGTTGCCTTTTAAACGACATTTGTTTGTTAGAATTGGTCGTCTATTCTTATCCTTGACTGTTTTTTTAGCTCATTTTTCAATACACAGACGTTGGTTATTAGTTGTTAATGACGTTGTTTGTTTTAACAACGACGGGGATTTACCGTCGTCATTTGATTTTGTAAAAGATGTCGGTCGATTTCACGACGATTTAAAAACCGAATACACGACGGTGAATTCCCGTCGTCTTTTGCCTATTTTGTAGTAGTGCAAGAACACAGAGATTTGGTACGAAGCTTATGGTCCACTCCTAGCAGAGTTTATCAATCTAAAAGAGTTTGCATTTTCTTGTGCACATCCCCAATCATTTCATTTGCTTGAGAAATTACATCATCTTGAAGAGCTCGTTGGTTATAAGGGTCCTTGGAAAGAAATATTTGTGTATGAAGGAACTAGTAGCGGGGAAATAGATGTAGTTGGGAGGACCCTCCCGCACGTAAAGAATTTGTGTCTCAACGAAATGGAGGAGCTAATGCATGTAGGGAATGACAACTCTGAATCAATTTTCCCAAACTTGGAAATTTTGAAGGTGTACAGATGTGCAAGATTAAAGATTCTAACTTCATCCGCAATATCCTTTTGGAATCTAACTACTATAAAGTTACGGCGTTGTGGCGGACTGAAATACTTAACAACTTATTCGGTGGCTAAATGTTTACGGCAACTCAAAAATTTGGAAGTTGAGTGCTGTGAAAGCATGATAGAGATAGTAACAAGCAACGGAGATGAACAAGATTTAGGAAATTATTACGAGATTGTTTTCCACACGAGAGTGAATTGTTTTTTGGACTATCAAAATAAGACTAGAACCTCATACCAAAAAAAGATAAAGAAAGAAGAAGACCAAAACCAACCCAATCAACCTCCCATCGATCCCATCCCTATCAACATATATATATATATATATATATATATATATATCTCTCAGCATTATTGAAGAATAATTGTGTGGAGGAGAAACACCGGATATCAACTTGAGACATATACTTGAATTGCCAAGACTACATTGACGCAAGTAAGGTGGAAAAAAATGTCTACACCTTGTCCTGAAGGGAGGTACAGCTGGTCATCCCAAGCAACCAGTTTCTGAGGATACTTCTAATTCTAAAGCGACCATGGACCACCAAAACAGCGGCAGCAGCTCCAAGCCCCCAGAAATAACGAGTTCCAAAAATCATGCTGCTCTCCAGCCCAAGAGATTGGAACATACCAGTGATAGTAGTAGACTAGTAGTAGATATCAGCAATGTAACATCTACTACTACTACTAATGCACTATAGAAATAACAGTAAATATCCAGTGATACCATGACACTGGTTAATCAAAATACATGCCACTTAGCCAAAGCAAGAGAGGGTGGAAAGTTGACTATTTCTGAATACTTTTTGAGCAAAAGGAGAGAATATATTAGTGGTGGATATATATGCACTGACAAAAATAAAATAAAATAAAATTTTGGATGCATTTGGAAATTCCCAATTATTAATTGCCTTTTCTCTTTGCTCTGATTCATCTTCTATGTATGTATAGTTGACGAGGTGGTGGATATTCAAAGTTTGAGGCTAAAACTCCATATATATTAAAGATGACTGCATTGAGTAGAAACATGCATATTTCTCAAAGTACTTTACCCAACAGGCAAATTAATTAGCAAACCTTGAGTTGGCCAATTTTTAGATCTCATTTTTATTTCTTTAGTTCTTATTTATTTATTTATTTTTAAATTGAATTAAAATAGTTATAGTTTTTTAATAAATATTTAATAGCTTTTAAATTCTTTTAACGGAATGGACCATATTGGCTAACATGTCTAAACATAGGAACTAAATTTGTCAAATTAAAAATGTAGGGACCAAATTGGCCAACACAGTAAAACACAAGAGCCATTTTGACATTTAAGCCTATTTTCTATGTATAGAAAAATTTAGTACAATATACAAACACCCTAATCCTTTTTTTTTTTAGGGTCAACTAATTATACTAATAGCTGTCGATTTTTGGGTTTTTTTTTGGGTGTGTTTATAGTTTTTAAATGGTATAGGATTACTTTATAAGACTATGTCCAAGATTGGGTATATAACTAAATTTGTATTAAATTATTAGAATAATATTAAACACATAAAAACAATACAAATTTATAAATAAACCCAATCCTAGACATGTATTTATAAAAAAAACCCAAACACTATTTAAACATAGAAACACACCCAAAATCAACCCCAAAATCAACAATTGTATATTTTTTGGGTGTGTTTATAAATGGGTTTTGAGTATGTATAATGATGGGTTTTGGGTGTATTTATAAAGTGTTTTGGGTGTTGGGTTTTTTTTATAATTTCAGCCCCCATTTTGGGTGTTTTAGTGAAACTCCCTAAAAACAAAGCCTACCCGAGGAATGAGCCTGAGATAGTATAGATATTGCATCAAGGTTACCACAACGGAGTTTTCAATGTTGGCAAACACTAAGCATGCTCGACATGACATGATGAAAGATGATGATGAGGAAGAAGAAGAAGAGGATTGAACGAATGAATCGTCCAAATCATGTACGTACACTGCATATATATGTAATGTACTAGCAGTTCTAGAAGGGCTATGAATAACATCTGCTAGCTAGCTCTTTGCTTCCATATATAAATATGTATAAAATATTCTTAAATAAGAGATATATACAGTAATATTCTTGATGGTGGTCTCTTTTGTTTTTAGTTTTTCTAGTTTTAGATCTCATTTTTATTTCTTTAGTTCTTATTTATTTATTTATTTTTAAATTGAATTCAAATGGTTATAGTTTCTTAACAAATATTTAATATATTTTAAATTCTTTTAAGGGAATACCATATTGTCTAACATGTCTAAACATAGGGATTAAATTGGCCAACACAGAGACCATTTTGACATTTAAACTTATTTTTTATGTATAAAAAAAATAGTAAAATATACAACAGCCTAATCCTTTTTTTTTTTTTTTTTTTTTTTTTTTTTTTTTTTTTTTTTCAACTAATTATACTGACGTTGGCCAAAATATATTGCCAACTGATAAGCCACAGGGTACATCATTATGTTTGTTACATGGTGTTGCCATTAAATTTTTGCTACCACAATAAGGTATGTGGCCAATTGAACACTAGATTCTATTGAAACAGTAAATGTAGCTCATACAGCAATGAACTCAGGCTTGCATACCTCTTTTTGCTTATGTATAATTGTAACAGTATTAGTATATGTGATGTACCTGGTTATTATAGTTAAAGGGCAATGAAGGAAATTGGCTCCATCTAAAAAGAATATGAACATGTAATTCTTCCCAAAGACAGAAGGAGAAATTTGGTTTAGTTCTTATTCAGTCATCATGTGATACATCATATCAGAAGAAAAACTAAGCAGAAAGGAGCAGCTAAGTTATTCTCGCAGGATATATATCTTGTATACATACAGAAAAAGACACTGGTGGATGGAATCTTGCCTATTGATTAGGCGAATTTAGTGGTACAACCAATGTCGGCTAGTTATCTACAAAGAAAAAGGTGTCCTTAACTCTAGATGTGATTGATAATTTTTTGTTTAAGTCCACATGTTAGGTTTAAAAATTCACCACACATGTAGGGGTGAGAATGTGAAAATGAAAGATGTTCCACATTGAAAAGTTGAAAAACCTAACAATGACTTATAAGGTGTTGGGTTATTCCCCTAATTGCCAATTAATTTTGAGATAGAACCTTAACTTTCTTAATACATGTGATCGATACACATGCATACATAAACTATTTTTTGTGGGTGACCATTATATATACTCTCTTTTCTTTTTCTTTCTTCTCTCTCTCTTTTCTTGTTCTTCTTTCTCTCCACCATTTTTCTTCTCTCTTTTCTTTCCTTTTGTCTTTCTCTATTTGTTTCTCTTTTGTTTTATTAAATCTCTATTTCTCTCTTCCTCTTTTTTCATGTGTTTCTCTGTCTACGCATAAAATATTCTTAAATAAGAGATATATACAGTAATATTCTTGATGGTGGTCTATTTTGTTTTTAGTTTTTCTAGTTTTAGATCTCATTTTTATTTCTTTAGTTCTTATTTATTTATTTATTTTTAAATTGAATTCAAATGTTTATAGTTTTTTTTAATAAATATTTAATAGCTTTTAAATTCTTTTAAGGGAATACCATATTGTCTAACATGTCTAAACACAAGGATTAAATTTGTCAAATTGAAAACATAAGGACCAAATTGGCCAACACAGTAAAACATAGAGACCATTTTGACATTTAAAGCCTATTTTTTATGTATAGAACAAGTTAGTAAAATATACTAACGTCCTTTTTTTTTTTTTTTTTTTTTTTTTTTTTTTTTTTTTTAATTTTTAATTTTTTTTTCTGGTCAACTAATTATACTGACGTTGGCCAAAATATATTGCCAATTGATAAGCCATAGGGTACATCATTATGTTTGTTACATGGTGTTGCCATTAATTTTTTGCTACGACAAATAAGGTATGTGGCCAATTGAACACTAGATTATACTGAAATTGTAATTGTAGCTCATACAACAATGAACTCAGGCTTGCAGACCTCTTTTTGCTTATGTATAATTGTAACAGTATTAGCATATGTGATGTACCTGGTTATTGTAGTTAAAGGGCAATGAAGTAAATTGGCTCCATCTAAAAAGAATATGAACATGTAATTCTTCCCAAAGACAGAAGGAGAAATTTGGTTTAGTTCTTATTCAGTCATCATGTGATACATCATATCAGAAGAAAAACTAAGCAGAAAGGAGCAGCTAAGTTATTCTCGCCGGATATATATCTTGTATACATACAGAAGAAGACAGTGGTGGGTGGAATCTTGCCTATTGATTAGGCGAATTCAGTGGTACAACCAATGTCAGCTAGTTAGATCTACAAAGAAAAAGGTGTCCTTGACTGATGTGATAATTTTTTGTTTAAGTCCACATGTTAGGTTTAAAAATTCACCACAGATGTAGGGCTGAGAATGTGAAAGTGAAAGATGTCCCACATTGAAAAGTTGAAAAACTTAACAATGACTTACAAGGTATTGTGCTACTCCCTTAATTGTCAATTAATTTTGAGATAAAACCTCAACTTCCTTAATAGATGTGATTGATCCACATGCATACATAAACTATTTTTTGTAGGTGGCCTTTATATATAAGAGAATTGCAGCTGGTTAGCGGATGAAACCAAGCAAGGGTGGACCTACTTTAGAAGTACAATAATGTGCGGTGCTGTAATAGAGGTAGAGCCCACCTATACAATAAGGCCCATCCCTATTAGAGAAGCGATACACAATGTGTTATAAATATATAGTAAGCCTAGCATTTTCCTTGTTGTTAGGAAAAAATTGGAGTACTCTGCCTTTGAAGAGAAGAAAGTTGAACAAAATACAGAGGAGGAGCTACTTTCGATCTTTAAGAATTTTAAACTCCATTTAGCTTTTTTCATTTCTCTAGTGTGTCACACACGCTAAAGATTTACCAACCTTACATGGTGTTGCCATTAATTTTTTGCTACCGCAAATAAGGTATGTGGCCAATTGAACACTAGATGTGATTGATCCACATGCATACATAAAACTAATTTTTGTGGGTGGCTTTTATATATGAGAGGCTTGCAGCTGGTTAGCAGATGGTACCAAGCAAGGGTGGACCTACTTTAGGGCTGGAGTGGGCTCCAGTCCAAAGTCCAAAGGGGGGGGGGGGGGGGGGGGGGGGAGGGAGGATTAATAAAAGAGTGGCTCGATCATCAATAGGCCTCTCCTTATTCATTCTATAGGGTGGGGCCGCAAACTTCAACTATTCCCGTTGAGGTGAACAAGTTGATGCAGGTCCAACTCTCTGCTATATGATCTTTGCTTGCGGCATCTCTAACTACTCGGTTAGCGTCTTTCACTTAATGAATCATGCTTTTTTCAAAGCATTACTACTCCTGAGTGCAAGTTCGGTGATTCATGCCATGTCTGAGGGGGAGTTGGAAAGATGGCACGGGACAAAGCTAGAATTCGAGCGAAAAAGGCGTTACATGAGATGAAGATGTCCACATAAGTTACAAAGAAACAAGTAGAAGAATGGAGTGTAGGATTGGTATGGGTCACGTGCGGGCTACCCCAGCTCGGCAATTCATTTGGTGACTTTGAGAGTAGGTTTAATTTGTAAGCCAAATTTAGATAAATCAAATTTTGGCCCAAAATTTCTCTCTATCTGTCTCCGTATTCTCTTTCTTCTTTACTCCTTTCGCCTGTTTTCTTCTTTCTTTTCTCTCTCCTCTCTTTTCTTGTTCTTCTTCTTCTCTCCGCCATTTTTCTTCTTTCTCTTTCTTTCCTTTTGTCTTTCTCTATTTGTTCTATTAAATCTCTATTTCTCTCTTCTTTTTTCATGTGTTTCTCTGTCTACACATATTGATGGTGGTTTTATGTGGTGAAGATGTTATGAGCTGATGTTGAATAGGCGGTTTGATCATCTTGAGCTTGTGGGTGTTTTGGTGGAGGACCCGACTGTCGTCTGAATCACATAGGTGTCCAAAAAAAAATTTAGCCCACCCCTGTAAAAAAATCGTGGGTCTGCCATTGTAACCAAGGTGAAGATATGTCTACAAGCTTCTTAATCGTAAGGCCTAAAATTGGTGATAACAAGACATCTGAGGATGCTAAAGTGAACATCGAGCAGGAAAACAACAGCAGCTCGAACCCAGCAAAGGGTTCCAAAAGCTGTGCTACTTCTAGTACAACTACCAAGCCCAAGAATGATACTGAGAGAGGAGAGGCCAAAAGAGGCGATGCCTTCCACATTTCTGGGAATAAAATTGAGGGGAGCAATTCAGTTAGTGTAGAAATTTTCATGTTTGGCAACAAAAACGTCTATAAAGGCCACAAGAAAGAAAAACAAGTCGACTCAAGAAGTGGAGAAAAAACAAGTCGACTCAAGAAGTGGAGAAACCGACTCGGCCTCCGGTGGTGAAAACGAAGCGTGAACTCAGGTGATCTGTAGTCTGTAGGCCTCTTTATTTTATGTATGCACCATTTCTTATGTAATTTGATAATCAAGATTGAATATTATCCTTTACACAAGCCCTTTTAGTTTTGAGTTGGTTTCCTATGCCAGATTCCTTCGTGTAGTTCTACTATCTAACGATTATGTGCAGCGATCAGTGATCCATGATGATTGATGACTATCATAGACAGGCAATAAGGTCCCCATGATTGATGAAATTGTTTCTTCACCAAAGGTATATTTCCTTGTAGTGGATGAAATGAATGTAAGCTTAATTAAGGGCTTCACACTCAATTCTAGTGGAATAAAAACTCATGTGCAGAAATAGAAATCATAAACAAAACTCTGCTAGTAAATTCATACAGGTGTAAAACAAATTAAACAAAAGTTGTAGCAATCCTACAAGATATGAACTAGGGATGGGCATGGTCTGGTTCGGTCCGATTCTCATCTCAAATTGGAATCGAAATTGGTGCTATTTAATCGGTCTGATTTGATCTGATTTTAGTAATTTTTTTTTAAATCGGCCAGTTCGGTTCTCACTAGTTCTGGTCCTATTTTTGGTTTTTCCAGTTTTGAATTGGATTATTTATGTTTTTATTATTTATTAAATACAAATTCCTACTAAGATTTTATTTTTTGGGCTTGAAAATTAACAAATAATCCAATTTCATACAAAGAGAGATATTGAGCCTAAAAAAAAGAGATGTTTTGATGTTGGACTTGGAAAAATATTAGTTATAAGATTAAAAACATAGCAGTGGATTTAAATAATTTTGTAAAAATAAATAAATTATACACTACTGGTCCGGTTTGATATGGTCCAGTTTGGTGCGATGTGAAATCAAAATCAAAATCGATTGGAACCGATTCAGTCCTATTTGATGCCAGTTTATTGACTTTTTTAATTAACTAATTTTTTTCATTTTGTCCAATTCAGTGTTCCGATACCCAATGAACTTCGCGGTGAGCTGTAAAGCTGTCAAAATAACAAAACCAGTCCATGCGCAACCATTCACTTATATAATGATTATTGGGATGTCTTTGTCAAATACATGATGGATGAACTGTTAGCGAGATCCTAGCTTAATTAGTATATTTATTTCCTAGTTTATTATGATTATATTTCTTTTTCTTTTTTGTACAAATATTGTGTAATTAGGTTTTTATCTTGTTTCCTAATTTGACACTCCTAGGGTTACATCCATGTACTATAAATACCTTATTTTGGAGAATGAAATATAACCTGAAAAATATTATACTCATATTGTTTGACTTGGCATCAGAGCCAACTTTTCTGGTGACCTGTGTATTGTGCCCACCCCTGTTCTATCCCCATATTATTTTTTTTCTCTACCTGTGCTGTGTGTGCCCTCCTGGGTTTGTGTGTTATGTTGTAGTGTTCGTGCCTTTACTGTGTTCGTGCCATTCCTGTGTTCGTGCATCTGTCGTATTTGTGCCTTTGCTGTATTCCATTGTGTACTCTACTGTGTTCGTGCATGTCTTCTTGCATCTACCTTATTTGTGCCTCTACTATGTTTCGTTGTATACTCTGCCGTGATATGTTGAGTTTTTGCTGCAATCATGGGTGATAACTCCATTGTTGGTGCTGTTGCTACTGCCTCTGCAAATTTGTGTGTTTTTTATTCTATTCCAGGTACTGTATCTAATACTTGGATAATTGACACTGGTGTTTCTAATCATATGACTTATGATGCTAAAATTTTTTATAGTTGTCTAGTAACATTCGTGACCCATACATAACTAGTGCTAATGGCTTGCCCTTTCCAATTACTGGTGAGGGCACAATCTCTCTCACTCCAACTCTGTACTTGTCTCGTGCGTTACTAGTTCCCAATATCCATTGTAACTTGTTATTTGTTGGTCGATTACTTGATACACTTAATGCTTTTGCTACTTTCTATCCTACACATTGCACTTTTCAGGATCTCAAGACTTATGAGACGATTGGGCATGGTAAACGGATAAGGGGGTTATATTATTTGACATTGCCTTCTGCACAAGTTCGTGCTCGTGTCGTTAATACTGTTCAAAGTTGCAATGTCAAAGACAAACAACAAATTTGGTTATGGCATTGTTGACAGGACTCGCCCTGAATTCCTAGGAACCCGAGACGAATCCTATGGAATTCCTGACATCACCCCGATGTCGAGCCCACTTCTGAAACTATAGCCACCTTTTTCCAAAAAAGGATAAGGGCACGAAATTTTCTACCGAAATTTCGGCAAAGTCTCCCCTGTAAATTGAACATTTCCCAAATTTCAACCTGCAACAAAACACAATTTAACAACACCAACCAGCAGCATGCATAATATAGTCTCATGCAATTCACATAATCGGCATCCGGCCTTCAAATATTCTGAAACCAAACTACCAACAAAGCTCTTGAGCCAAATAAAATACTTTAGATAAGGCAATTACTAAACTTAAACATAATTATTAAAGCCAAATGCAAATTTATATCATCTAACTTTCCCAATTTCAACATACGACGTTTTAACCTCCTAACACAATCACATCTCGTTCTCACCCGAATTTTAGGACCAACGACAAGGTCCGCACCACATTCAATAAAACACATAAGTAAGATTTAACCCGCGGCTACACCTAGGCATTACTTTAGGCTGCCTACGTACCCTCGCGAGGGATCAAGCCACACGTAGTTTTTTCGTATAAATTTTCCAAAACCATCAACATGAAATCAATTACAGAAATCCCAAGCAAAACCTTTTTCAAACATCAGTCGTTCCCAACTCGATATAATAATCCTTGATTCATCTCTCTGATAATCACATAATCTCCCCATACGCCGGAAAATCCAATGCCCCGTATGGGGCCTGTCAACACACCGGAAAATCCTACACCATGTGCAACCTCAACATAATATCACAATATCTCCCCATACGCTGGGACTACCAACACCACGTATGGGGCCTATCTGCACGCCGGAAAATCCTACAACACGTGGGACCTTACAATCATATCACAATCTCTCCCCATACGCCGGAACTACCAACGCCACGTATGGGGTCTGTCATCATGCCAGAAAATCCTACGACACATGTGACCTCATCATCATATCACAATATCTCCCCATACACCGGAACTACTAACGCCACGTATAGGGCCTATCCGCACGCCGGAAAATCCTACGACACGGGGGACCTCACAATCACAGGGTGGTACTTACACAGTGAAATCAAACATCTTTATCTCTTCATAATATATTTATATATACTTTCCAATATTGCATAAAGCTCAACCCTAATGTAGCATCTGATAATCCCTCAATTAAAGACAATAAATTAATATCCTAAATCCACATAATCAACATAACTCCACAACGCTCAAGACCTGTCACTACGGGCATTATAATCCTCCTAGGAAGGTAAGACTACCTCTGAAGACTCAAGGTCAACCAAGGGTCAAACTACTCAAACTTGGTCAAATGGGCCCATTGGACCCACGATCTCCGTTCTCTGATTCGAAAGTTCCTATATGTTCTACAAGGCTTAGGACACACGTCCTGCAAGTTTGGTCCAAATTGGACGATCGAATGACTACTATAACCCTAACTCTAGGGTTGGAATTTCCGGAGCATTCGGGACTCCGTTTTACGATCCGTGGAATCCTACACAATCCTAAGGATGTCAAGATTTATTTATAATAAACTCAGGACCATACAGCGGTCCAAACCTAGTGAACCCGGATAACACGCAATAGGTGATATCCGTTCAAGACTCAAACGGTATCCAAATAGAAATCCGAGCACACCTACACGCTCATGAGGATCAGGAGATCATTTTAGAACCTAAAGCCGGTCCATTTTCCTAGCCCACGCGCCGGCACAACGTGGGTGACTTGAGCAATTTTTGGCGGCCAGAAAAACTCCAAACCGCTGGCCAAGCTTCCTATCCTAGGTGTAAAATCCCATTTTGAGTCGCTTTTGTTCTTGAGCATACCCCAAAAACTGACCGGAAGTGGTCGGAATTTCATCCCAAAATTCAGCCGAAATCCAATTCAAAAATCAAGCTATCTACGCTCAAAATTGATGTAATTCTACCCAACCATCAGCTAGATCGTGAAAAATAGGTGAGAAGGCATACCTCACTTGTCGGAAACTATGGCCGGATGACGGAGAACGAAGCCAGTGAAAAACTGTCAAAAATCGACCACTTCTCACGGCTTTTTTGGCGGATTCCGGTGGTGGCTGACGTCGGGGATGGTCGGGAAAGGCTGCTGGGGTGGCGGCGGTTCAAACTCGACCGGTCTGGTGGCCGGTAGTGCTCCGTGGCGGCGGCGGTGGCCAAAAATGGCAGTCGGTGAATAGTACCAGGAAGGGTGTTGAGCGAACCAGTCAGAGGAGAGAGAGAGAGAGAAATGAGGGTTTTTTTTCTGACTTTTATCAAACCCATTTTCACAATATTTACGAATATGCCACTGAGGGTATTTTGATCGTATCTCTCTCGTTACAACTCCGATTCGAGCCCACTACGTGTCTACGGACTCATCTCGCCACGCTCTACGAAACGGTACAGTCAGAATTCCCAAATTCCTTCCCGATCAACAAGTCAACTTTAAAGCTAATAAAATATGCTAGGGGCAAAATGGTCCTTTATATTAATAGATTAATATTTACCAATTTATTTAGGACCGGGTCGTTACAATCGTCGCTTGGGACACCCGTCAATTGGCTACCTTAAGCGTCTGTTTCCATCTTTATTCCACTTTTGTGATGAGTCCAGTTTTAAGTATGAGACATGTATTTTGGCCAAGAGTCATCGCACTGTGTTTCCTTTGAGTGACAGTAAAACTGCAAAGCCTTTTGATTTAGTGCATTCTGATTTAGTGGGGTCTGGCTCGTTGGTTCGTCACATTTATTGATGATTGTACCTGACTCACTTGGGTTTTCTTGCTGAAAAATAAACATGATGTTGCTTCAATCCTTCTAGAGTTCTGTACTATGGTGTCTACTTAGTTTCATGCTTGGGTCAAAGTATTCCGGACTGATAACGGAAGTGAATATGTGAATAACACTTTGGCATCTTTCTTCTTTGCTCAAGGTATTATTCACCAAACAATAACCTCATTTACTCCTCAACAGAATGGTGTGTCTGAACGCAAGAATCGTCAGTTACTTGAAGTTGCCCGCTTCCTTATGTTGGACATGTCTGTTCCCCATCATATTTGGGGGCATGCTGTTTTATCTGCTGCATATTTGATTAATCGTACTCCTAGTCGAGTTTTTGATTTCAAGACTCCACATGATGTATTTGGTGACCATGTTTCCCCTGTCTCAGTCTCTAAGTTGCCCCTTAAATTTTTTGGGTGTATTGCCTATGTTCATGTCTACTCTCATCAACGGAGTAAACTTGATCCTTGTGCTATGCGATGTGTTTTTATTGGTTACTCTTCTACTCAGAAAGGTTATAAGTGCTATCATCCACCTACCCAAAAGGTGCATGTTACTTTGGACGTGACTTTCCATGAAGAAGTGTCATATTATGTCTCTCATTCCTCTCCAACTCAGGGGAAAGGGGGAGCGAATTTGAGAGTCTTGGATTGGAGAATGATGTGTTTGAAGATACTGCTTTCAGAAAGGAAACGACTTGTCGCACTGAAGCAAGTGATCGGTCGCCCATATCTGAAGATGAAACTTGTGGTCCCGGTGAAGAAACGACTGATCGCCCTTTGGAACTCGACCAGTCGCCCATGTCTGGAGATGAAACAAGTGCTCTTGGTGTCGAAACGATCGGTCACACTGAAGCAAGCGACCAGTCGCCTGTATCTGAAAATAATGACAGTGATTCTTGTATGGATGAGTTCGTTGCAATACCCCCTCTGCCCTGCCAGTGCCCCAATTTCTCGTGAGAGTGAATCAAGTGAGGTAATTTCTAATGATCTATCTGTGTTAACTTATCAGTTACCCCTACGAACCACTCGTGGGAAACCTAAAGTACAATATTCTCCGGATACACATGCCAAGTCTAAATATCTCATTAGCCATTGTGTGTCAACTCATCGTTTGTCTAAGTCATATGCATTATATTTGTGTCAATTATCTAGTGTATGTGTGCCAACTAAGCTGCAGAATGCTTTATCTAATCCCAAATGGATGGATGCCATGAATATTGAAATGGATGCCTTAAACAAGAACAAAACATGAGATTTAGTTCCTTTGCCAAGAGGGAAGAAAGCTGTTGGATGTAGATGGGTGTTTACTTTGAAGCATAAAGCTGATGGTTCCATTGACTGTTACAAGGCTAGATTGGTAGCAAATGGTTATACTCATACCTATGGAGTTGATTATTTGGAGACTTTTGCTCCAGTGGCAAAACTTAATACTATGCGTATACTATTGTCCCTAGCTGCTAACCACAACTGGCCCTTATTACAATTCGATGTCAAAAATGCGTTTCTACATGGTGACCTCTAGGAGGAGATTTACATCGATCTTCCTCCTAATATTCCTGTAACCTCTAAGGAGGGTGTTGTGTGTAAGCTGCGGAAGTCTTTATATGGATTGAAGCAGCCTCCAAGAGCGTGGTTTAGGAGATTTGCAGTATCTATGAAGAAATTTGGGTATGTGCAGAGTAACTTAGACCATACTTTGTTTCTAAAGCGTCATAAAGGTAAATTGACAGCTTTAATTATTTATGTTGATAATATGATTGTGACTGGAGATGATAAGCCAGAAATGCAAAATCTTCAGAAGTATCTGGCTTCCGAGTTTGAAATGAAGTCATTGGGGGATTTGAAGTACTTTCTTAGGATTGAAGTTGCCAGATCGAAACATGGTATCTTTCTGTCTCAAAGAAAGTATATTTTGGATTTACTTGCGGAGACTGGAATGTTAGATTGTAAACCAATTGATACCCCTGGTGAACAGAATCATAAGTTGGGGTTATATCCTGATCAAGTCCCTATAGATAAAAAGCGTTATCAACGACTTGTGGGGAAATTGATTTATTTATCTCAGACACGTCCTGATATTGCATATGCAGTGAGTGTAGTGAGTTAGTTTATGCATTCTCCTAGTGAAGATCATATGGGTGCTGTGATGCGCATATTGAGGTATCTGAAAGTAACTCCTGGAAAGGGGTTAATGTTTTGCAAGTATGGTCATACATATGTGGAAGGGTATACGGATGCTGATTGGGCTGGTTCAGTCACTGATAGACGTTCTATGTCTAGGTATTTGACATTTGTTGGTGGTAATCTTGTTACTTGGATGAGTAAAAAGCAAAAAGTGGTGTCTAGGTCTAGTGCCGAGGCCGAGTACCGTGGGATGGCTCAAGGTGTGTGTAAGTTACTATGGTTGAGAAGATTGTTGAGAGATCTTGGGTTTGGACCCTAGAAACCCATGGATTTGTATTGTGATAATAAAGTTGCAATTGAGCATAACCCTGTGCAACATGATTGTACAAAGCACGTGGAGGTTGATCGACATTTCGTTAAAGAGAAGTTGGATGCTAAAATTATTTCTTTTCCGTTTATATCATCCGAGTATCAACTGGCAAATGTTCTTACGAAAGCTTTGTCTACTATAGTCTTTCTCAACTCGCTTGACAAGTTGGGCATACGTGACATCTTTGCTCCAACTTGAGGAGGAGTGTTAGCGAGATCCTAGCTCAATTAGGATATTTATTTCCTAGTTTATTAGGATTATATTTCTTTCCTTTTTGTACAGATATTGTGTAATTAGGTTTTTAAAGAACCCAAGACATATAAAGAATTTGGATACTTTTCTCACATCCCTTTCAATTGTATCATGATAATATATATATAAAGCAAAAGGCAGAGAATGGTGAAACATTCAAAATACCAGAAAATGCCCTTGGTTAATTCAAATATTAATAATTGAAATTATTAATTAAATGAGGGTAATATGGTAAATTCACATTTTTTCATATTAAAAAAAAATTAAAACAAAATCAAATAATAGGTCGTACTTTTATGGAACATAACTACCCATGTTATTTTTTTAAAATTCTAAAAATAAAAGAAAAAAGAAAAAAGAAAACCAATTGACATATGCATGAACATGTGCCAAGGGCTAGTATAATATAATTATAATAATCCTTAGTTACCAAAATTTTTCATGTATAAATATGGTATAAAAAGTTTAGCATTATCCTAGTAGTAGTGCTCATGTGCTAATTTGTCAGCAATTGTAAAGTATGCCAAAATAAATGATTAACACCATATGAACTTACTAAATAGTTAACATTAGTTTGAAAATTAAAGCTGCGTTCATCGCTTAAGCATTTAACCGATTGGTTGATGGAAGGAGTCCATGTATAGGTTTTATTTGAAATCAACCTTACAATTCGAGGGGTTTTAAGTAATTGACTTTTTGATAGTTGTTGATAGCACCCTACCTTACCAATAGAGCACCAAATATACTTAAGAGCAATATTAGGAAAAAGAAAAAGAAAAAGAAAATTGTTGCTCAAATGAAGCAAAATTAGGGATGGCAAAAATCCTTGCAAGGGCGGGTCCTCGTCGGGTCCCCAACTTTAACGGGGGGAGATTTCGGGGCCAAATGGGTATTGGGTACGAAGATCCCCGAACTTGAAAAATCCCCTACGAGTATGGGGAGGGGATGGTATTGGCATCCCCATCCCCGAACCCAACCCGAAAATATATATGTTTATATTTAAATAAATAAATATATAATTATAATATTTTTGTTTAATCCTAAGTTAACATCCCTCTTCTAATTTTTCCTAATCTTATTTGGAATTTCATATTGATATGATTTTGAATAGTTGAGTTGAACTTTATAGTTAATTTGGATGTGTTGAATGATAATTTAATATGAAACTTAATGTCAAAATGTATTATAAATATTTTTTATGCAAAAAAAAATCGGGGATTCGGGGCGGGTATGGGGAATAGTCCCCCGATGGAAACGGGGATGGGGATTCCACGAAACTTATTAAACGGGAATGGGTTCGGGGACGGAGGCGGGGATGGAGATGGTATTGTCATACCTAGCCCCTACCCGACCCGTTGCCATCCCTAAGCAAAACAAGTCGGCAAACATGAAAGATGCTTTGGAGCAATGCAAGCATAACAATATTAGGCTAAAATGCAGTTTTGCCCCAAAATTATACCATAATTGTTAATTTTCTCTCTTTTTTTGTTTTTTTTTTGTTTTTTTTTGTGTGGATAAATTAAAAACTTAAACTATATGAAAATGACCAATTAGGGACTTGCCGTCAATTTTTCCGATGTCCATCCACATTTCCGTCACTTTAAGGGGTAAATTCGTAATTTTAAAGGAAGATAATAATAATATATAAAAAATTCGGAAGTAAAAAAAACCCCAACTCCATTAGCCACACAACCATTGACGCCCACCCTCCTCCCCGGGCGACGACCCACCAGCCGCCAGCCACCTCCACCACAGCCCCTACCCCTTCTCTCTGATGCACCTCCCTCACCAACCTAGGCCTACCCTCCATCCACCTCCCCCCTTCCCGCCCCTTTCTGTCTCTCTGTCTCTCTCGACCCCTCCCAAACAGCCCACCAATCAGCATCAACCCTAACCCATCGAAAAAAAAGAAAGTGAATTTCCAACTCCAGCAAGTATTTGTTTGAATAAATAAATTCAGCCAGTAAACACAAAATTCAAGCATGGTAGAAAGAGAGAGAGATTGGGTGGCGGGGATGGAGCGGGGGGAGAGAGAGAGAGAGAGAGAGAGAGCAGAGGAGGGTGGCAGGGGGAGGGTGAGGGCGGAAAGGGAGGGAATTGCAGCTTTTTCTTTTTTTCTTTTTAAGTTTTGTATGTTTTTATCATTTTCTAACCTTTTTAGAATAAAAAATTGAGTGCAGGTCACGTGACAGAAATGTGGCTGGACATCCGAAAAATTGACAGCGAGTCCGCAATCGACCATTTGTATATAGTTTAAGGCCTTAATTTATACACACACACAAAAAAAAAAATTTAAGGAAAAAATTGACAATTATGGTATAATTCAAGGCAAAACCGCATTTTAATATTAACGTACATCCAATATGTTAGGTCATCAGCTCCAAGCCCACTTGTACAGTTTTTATTTTTTGGGTTATTTAGAATTTCCTCTGTGGCTACAATTATTTCATCATCAAACCTAAGGATAAATATATCAAAATTCAATATAACAACCAAATTTTTAATTTAATAAAATACATCTTGAGATGACAATCCAACTTTCCTCCTTCTTTCCATTTTTTGTTGTTGTCCCCAAACCCATTTACTTGGCAATCAAGCCACCTATATATCGACAATCTATTATATGAGGAGGAGGTCAACATATGAGTTAATTCAAGTGCAAATGGATAGGGGAAAAGGGTTTAGTCAGGATCAACCTCCAGCTGAAACAGTAACACTGATGTTGCGCCCAAAAGAAAATGATATTCCAAAGCTCCAGTGAAAGATAACTGAGGAAGAAGAGATGAAAAGGAATAAAGAAAAAGAAAGTGACGGCAGCAGCAGCAGAAGTAGGAACAATATTTGTCAGAATGAAATTTCCGCAACCAATGGCGCCACAGATGTTGGGGTCTCCAACTTTGACAACTACGCCGTCCAAGGTAAAGGGGGCAGCAAAGGAACGAAGGGCTTCCCTGAACGTGGCGGTGGTTACAACATTTCTGGCAATAAAATTAGTGCAGATGGAGCTAGAAAAGTTGGGATTCACAACTTCGGCAACACCACTTTTACTACTGAGGAGGATCATGGAGAAGAGTAGAAGGCGGCTCCAGACCACCAAGGCCACAAGAGGGGCCCACTGGCTAACTCATCATCGATCATATGGTTTGGGAAAATTAAATATGAAAAAATATATAAATAAAAGAGTAATCTCTTCTTCCATGTTTAATTTTATTATGTATACAGTATACGGTGTGCGAAAATAAGAACTTGTACGGTAATCACCCAGTCTTGTAAGCCTATTCTTATGTATATGTTATTTGTAATCATGGCTTAAAGTTTATTAATTACCTCGTACCCAAAAGTATTTGGTTCATTATGTTTGTTCTTTTAAACTAGGTTTATATATACTTGGTTCATGTAGGGTGGCATTTATATATATATATATATATATATATATATATATATAATTCGTTACTTAGAATTTGTCAGAGAACGATGTATATTAGGATGATCCCATGTCTGACAAGATTCAATATATGATTTTGGAAGATGATAGATATATGATGTTGCTTATGGAAGAAAGAGGGATGAATGATTTTAATAGTTTACAAGCACCGGAGGATATTTGGCACCATGATGGCTAACAAATATTCCAATAGCTTAGGTTCAATTATATGAAACAATTTGTGATGTGGTTTCTGAAACAAAGAAGAATGAATGAGAGAGGAGATAGAGGAAGAACATGGCAATTGCGAGGAGTTACGTGAGTTTTGTTAAGCTCATGAGGCAAAGTAGAAGGCCTCCAAATTTTTTGGATGATGATAAGAAATATTACACACATTTTTCATAAGAGTATCTTGAATGACAAATTTATTAGCTTAGTTTGATATACATTGTTGACTCATTTCTTGACAGCTCAACTTTTTAAGGCTTAGTGGTTGTCTAGCATGATATCATACCTCTGGTTCTAGAATGAGGCTACACGCGTAAGGGAGAGTGTTAACTAGCGTAGCCTGATATACAATTTTCTAAAAACCAAGTGAAAACATCACCATCTAAACATTTTTTATTATTATTAAGAAATCTTGGGCATCAAGAAAGCCAAATACGACCTTATTCGGTGGGTAGGATAAGTATTAGGATTAGATTAATGTAATTAAATCCTACGGTTTCATCATACTAAAAAATAAATATGAATACGATACAAGATAAGATAATACAGATGTCGACCCCCGCAAGGTCATTCAACATAAAAGAAAGCGAGAGAGACAACCGTTGAGGTGGGGTGTGGGTTAAGGGTTGATGTATGGTGGGTGGTGAGTGGTTTCCTCATATACATATACGCATGTAGCAAAATTTAATTGGCTTTACTCAAAAGGGTGCATACACCTCCATGTTCATCCATTGATTAATTTTGGTATGACCGTCAGATTATCTTGTGGTGCTACATTTCATCCATATTATACATGTGGTGTTATATATAGTTCCAGTTCACCCTAATCAAATCCTACCTCCTAATCCAATTCAATCATAATTGACATTTAGCTACATGCCTAAACTAATAAATAACACTCCTTCTCAAATTCATAATTTAAATGGAAAAAATAAGAAAAATAAGTTGTCACTGATTTGTTTACCCGTACCATAAGACCGACCGAGACACCATTCTAACACACCCATACCCTAAACCTAGTTTTAGCGTCACCAGGAACACAAGGGACATATAGTTTACAATATCACCAAGCAACTAAAAGGATACGAAAGATATAATAACTATGGAGAAGAAGAAGTGCTGAAGAGAGAAAAGTAAAGCTCTGTATATTCTCAGAAATTGTGTTTTTTGCATTGTGATTAAATGTGAACCACAGACCCAAGCTTATATAGCTGTGTAACCATAAGCTAACCTGCTTAACAGATTGCTTAACAGACTAACTAATCATACTACTAAGCACGTGAAGGGCTAACAAACTTTCCACCTCACCAAGGACACGTGTCACTAGTAACATCAGCTAACATTCCCCCTCAATCTCAGCTGGGTTGTTACCTAGCCTGAGATTGGAACGATGTCGAATGAACACTGGACTATGAAGGCCCTTGCTAAGAATATCTGCAACCTGACCATCTGTGGGAATATATTGCACAACCAAATCTCGACATTGAATTCTTTCTCTAACAAAGTGATAATCGATCTCCAAATGTTTAATACACGAGTGAAAAACTGGATTGACACTAAGAGCCAATGCTAACATATTATCACTATGAATAATAGGTGCCTCTGGCAGTGTCATATGCAAATCACACATTATCTGTCTAATCCAAGCAATGTCTGCTGCACAATTGGCTAGAGCACGGTATTCGGCTTCAGTGGAACTACGAGAGACTGCAGCTTGTTTCTTCGATGACCATGAGATTGGATTATCACCAAGAAATACAACATAACTTGTGGTAGAACGTCTGGTGTTAGGATCACCTGCCCAATCAGAGTCACAATAGCCAGATAAAAGCATAGAGCTAGGAGAGAATGTGATCCCATACTGGAGAGTACCTTGCAGATATCGCAAGATACGTTTGACCAAAGCAAAATGTGTATCAGTGGGAGCATTCATGAACTGACACACTGTGTTTACTGCAAAGGAAATATCTGGTCGTGTAAAGGTCAAATATTGTAATGCTCCAACAAGACTTCGATACAATGTTGGATCAGAAAGAAGTGTACCTTCATCTTTCAACACAGACTGATGAGGTTTAATTGGAGTCAAACATGGTTTACAAGTGTCCATGCCTGCCTTCTTAAACAAATCTCGAGCATACTTAGCTTGATTGACAAAAATATCACCATTGTCCTGATAATGAACCTCCAATCCCAGAAAATAGGTAAGACGACCTATGTCTTTCATATCAAATACCTCCCCAAAAGAATCAATAACAGATTGTACCACTTGTGTATCTGATCCAGTGATGATTATATCATCAACATACAATAATAGAATAACCACAGAGGTAGAATTTTGTCTGACAACAGACTAGGATCTGAGTGAGATGATTGAGACCCCAAAGAAGGCAGATAACCTTTAAACTTGGCATTCCATGCACGCGGTGCCTGTTTTAAACCATATAGGGATTTCTGTAATTTGCACACATAATTAGGATATGTAGAGTCAGTAAAACCTTGAGGTTACCTCAGATAAACCTCTTCTTGTAATTCCCCATGAAGGAAAGCATTTTTTACATCCAATTGCCGTAAATCCCATTTAAACATAGCAGCTAAACTGAGTACTAATCTGACTGTGGTGTGTCTCACTACAAGACTAAATGTTTCGTCATAATCCAAACTATGCTCTTGACTGAATCCTTGAGCGACCAGCCTAGCTTTGTATCGAGAAATTGTTCCATATGAATTTCTTTTTATTTTATATATCCACCTACATCCTACAATATTCTTGTCAGGAGGAGGAGGAACAAGATTCCATGTACCTTGTAATTGAAGAGCTTGGATTTCCTCTGCCACAGCCTGTTGCCATTCTGGTTGAGCTGCTGCTGCCTTAAAATAAGTTGGAGCCTCAGGTTCTATGACAGAAGTAAGCATAGTTGCAAAGCATGAGAATTCTGGAAATTGTCTTTTCTGAACAACCCCCGACTTGAGTCTGGTTTGCATAGGATGACAATTAGTAGAATGAGGCATTACATAGGCATCTGATGACTCATGAATATTTGAGTTAGGTGAAATAGGTAACACTACCTCCAATTGATTGGTTGAAGTAACAGGTAATATAGAACCTGATGAGAACTCCAAGGACTCAGTATTATTGGACATTGGAAGTTCTGAATGAGGTTCCATAGAAGACTGAGCAGAAGAGGTAGATTGTTGGGAAGATGTATGAGGCAAAGTAACTGAGATATTGACTGGCCTTGGATTAGATGAAGCAACTGTAGTAGAAATTGGAGGCGACTTTAACACCTTAAAGGGAAAGAGACTCTCATCATGAATCACATGTCTAGAAATGTGAAGTTTCTGATTGAGCATATTATAGCAATAAGCTTCTTCTTCGTTCAATAAATTCAGCTCTGATCCATGATAACTATGGAGAAGAAGAAGTGCTGAAGAGAGAAAAGTAAAGCTCTGTATATTCTCAGAAATTGTGTTTTTTACATTGTGATTAAATGAACCACAGACCCAAGCTTATATAGCTGTGTAACCATAAGCTAACCTGCTTAACAGATTGCTTAACAGACTAACTAATCATACTACTAAGCACGTGAAGGGCTAACAAACTTGCCACCTCACCAAGGACACGTGTCACTAGTAACATCAGCTAACAAGATATACATCTGTTGGTAGTTGTAGTTACTCTTGTTCTGAAATAACGGACTTTAAGGACAGGCTAATAAAATGTATTCAAATAATTGCATAAATTATTTGTAAGAAGTATTCGATATAGGTTAAAATATTTCTAATTAATGATTGGATTAAGGAGCGCGTACGAGGGTAAATCAACCTAACAATTATATTCTATACTTATATGTAGCTATATAAGTGGGTAGCCAATCGGCATGATTTAATTCAAGTCCACATGCAGAAGATTTCTTAGCGGCCTGGTTATGATCAGCCTCCAACTGATGAAGAAGCGTTGAAAGCCATCCAAATCCCCAGCAGAAGAGCAGTCAAGAGCCAGAACACCCAAACCCAAGCAAAAGTGGGTCAGAGGTAGACAAGATGAATGAAGGAGACGGCAAGTGGGAAATTCGTGGTAATGAAATTACAGCAAAGAAGAGCACAAACGTTGGGATTTCAGACTTCCACAACATAACAGGTCATGTTGAAAGGCGCAGGAGCCCCGAACGTGGTCACAACGTTCATGGGAATAAAATCAGTGCAGATGGAGGCAAGAATGTTGGGATTTCTAACTTTGGCAACTACACTGGCGGCTCAGCCTAAGCTCCAACGATCTGTGTCCGACAAGAAGTTATCCGTCGGGAAGTAATGAATAAAAATAAAAGTTAGCATTAAAGCAATTGAAGGACATGAATGATATGAAATAATAGTATGTTCTTCCATGCTTTAGTCTTAATATTATATTGGGAGTTTCACTAAAACACCCAAAATGGGGGCTGAAATTATAAAAAAACCCAACACCCAAAACACTTTATAAACACACCCAAAACCCATCATTACACACACTCAAAACCTATTTATAAACACACCCAAAAAATATACAATTGTTGATTTTGGGATTGATTTTGGGTGTGTTTCTATGTTTAAATATTGCTTGGGGTTTTTTATAAATACATGCCTAGGATTGGGTTTATTTATAAATTTGTATATTATATTAGGTAGGAGAAAATAAGAGCTGATACAATACAACGGCCGAGGCTTATAGGCCTCTCTTTTTCATGTATGATAATATCATATAGTAATAGTATTATGGAAGTATTATTTGTTGCGAGTATTTGTCTCACATTAAAAAGTTAAGAGATTGGCATGAGCTTATAAACAAGAAACGGAAATAGAACGCTAACAATGAAAATGAATCCTCACCTTAATACCTTGTCCGCGTGTGTTCTGCATTCCCATAACAACAATCAGCAATGTGATTTCTTCATCACTTGGTGATTATCTCGAAAATCTTTTGGTGTATCTGAAAATGTGCCCTTTTTTTTTTTTTTTTTTTTTTTTTTTTTTTTTTTAAATTTAAATTTATAAATCTACAGTTCTTAGTTATTTCTGTGGCTGCGTCAATTTCAAAATTGAGGACAATCTTTTTTTCTTCTATTTTTATGTTTACATGCTGTATATGGGGATTTTATTTTTATTTTTATTTTTAATTTTGCATATATGTATGTGTGTTTGAGCCTTGACATTTTCATGGTAAACAATGTGGGGACATTCGTTATGCGAAGTTATCCTCACATCTTAACTCTTGTCAGTTAACTCTCTTTTAAAAATTAATTTTTATAATACAAGCGATATTATCTAAATTATAAAGAGAGGGGAGTATTTTTACACATACTGTCAAAGTATTATGGAATTCAAACCCGAGAGTAGTCTTCAAGTTAATGCCATTTTTAACCAGCTAAACCCCGTCGGCTGTTAGACTCTCTTTTGATCATCTTCGTTTTAATACTTTTGAGAGTAAACGCATACAAAGTCGTTGTTGTTTTGTTTGGCAAACTAGGCTACAAGAGACTAAAGACGAAGCAACTAGCGGGTTGAGTGTAGGTGAGATAATAAAGAAATCAAAGTTAGCATTCAAGCCAACGACATGATTTAATTTAATACTAGTCTGTTCGTCATATGCGTTAATTTAATAATGTATTAGTTACGCGATATAATACAGTGACCGAAGCTTGTAGGCCTATTTTCATGTTCTATAATGTAATAGAGTCTTTGATTGGGTCAAACTTGTGTGTTACATTTCCTAACAACAATATGAAATACAATTTATTTACTTTCTTTGAATATTTACTAGAAAACTAAGGACCCGTTCGGTTATGTTTTAAGGGCCCGTTTTCATTTTCAGAGAACAAAAACAAACCAAGAACCCATTCGGTAGGCTAAAAACAGAAAACACTGAGAATGTTTCAATAAAATGAGAACACTTCACGTGTACTTCTGGAAAATATAAAAAAGATGTTTTCATTCTCACAGGAAACAAACGCCTAAAACACGCTGATTCTCAATCTCTCGCTCAATCTTCTCCCCCCATCACTTTACCCAGCAAAACAGAAATGAAAATCAAACCCACCACAACCATGACTGTCTGACCATCGACACCGTCATCGCCATTGACCCTGCCATTGTCACCAAACCTCACAGACCCAGTCCCCACATCACCACCTCCTATCAAACCCAGCCGACACCAACACCACCACCAAACACCCAATCGAACCCAATACACATCATCGCCACCTAGTAAAAAACCAATCGACCCCAACACCTCCACCACCACCAAACCCAATCAAAGGATCATCATCGCCATCACCACCCAATCAAGAGAGAGAGAGAGAGAGAGAGAGAGGTGGGTTGATGGGATTCATGCCATGAAAGGAAGGAAGGAAGGAATGAGTGGGTGCGGCGGCATGAAGAGATATTGAAAAAGAGGGAAGGGAGAAGAAAAGAGAAAGTACAGGAAGAAAGAAAGAAAGAAAGAAAGAAACGGCCTGGGAAGGGAGAAGAAAAGAGAAATGAGAGGAGGAAGAAAGAAAAGGGAAAAAGAAGAAAAATGAAAAATATAATAGATAAAAATAATTTTAACTTTTAAAAAACAATATAATTTTTTATTTGTCAAATTATAAATTTTTTAAAATATTTTTTAGAACATAAATTAGCAAAAATACACTTGAAAAATAATTCACATATTATTATTCTCAAATTGTACTACCAGACACGTTTTTATTTTTTGAATTTGTTTTCTAATTAATCTACCAGAAGCATTTTCAAATCTTGAAAATGCAAATTTGTTCTCTTGTTTTCATTATATGAAAATATTCTCAAAAATATTATCTGAAAACGTTACCAAACGGGCCCTGACATTTGTTTTGAGTGATTATCTCGAAGGCTTTTGTTCTATCTAAAAGCGCGACCAATCTTTTATCTTACAAAAGTACAAACTAAGAGAGGGCAAGACACAGACTCAAGCCTCTTAATTGTATGATGAATCCAATAACATCGTTGCTTACCAACTTTTTGTACCTGCACTATAGAATTCCGATGTGACTTATTAACTTTTTTAAAAGCAAGACACAAACTCAAAGCATTTTAAACTGTATCATGATAATGTAATTTACTACTAATGATAATATCATTGAGTATAGAATTTGGGTTTGACTAATAATTTGATGTAATGACACATTTTACGTACGTAATATTATTATAATGTGTGAACTGAAAGATCAAGTGGCCGTGAGAGGATTAGACCGAAGAATTTCTCAATATATAAAAAGGAGAGGCATATATGGTTTGGTAAAATATTGTTGGTCATGATCATGTTCTCCAACTAAAATTGTAGTAGTGAACTTGAAGGGATTCATAATAATGGAAGGGTACGGCAGCAACAGCAGATATGATCCTCTAAATGATATCAACAAGAAAAATGACGCCACAGATGTTGGTATTTCCAGCTCTCGCAGCTCACATGATGTCGACTGGAGCGATGCCGGCCGTGGCGGTCAAGGAAAGGTGCCCAAAGGTGGCGGTCACAACATTAGGAGAAATACCATTATAGGAAAGGGTTTCACAACTTTAGAAATGGCACTGAAGATGACGGCCACAGGAACAACTATATTAGTGAAAATGAAATTAGGGCACGCAATTGAGCCTCAAACGTTGGGATGTCCAACTTTCACAACCAGGATGGTGAAGGCCGCGGTGAAGGAAAGAAACCCAAAAGTGTCGTGGGTCACAACATTTGTATCAACAAAATTAGTGCAGATACTTCAACGAACGTGGGATTGCACGACTTTGGCAACATCAAACAGAACTGCAAGACTACTAGTACTAAAGATCATCATCGTTTGGGGGAAAATATTTTCAAAAGTTCGCATAAAGCAACTGAAGCACGTAAATAATTGAAATAAAACAATAGTCTGTTCTTCCATGCTTTAATTTTGGTATGTGTATATTTCGATGTACGAAAAATAAGAGCTCATACAGCTATCTCTGAGGCTTGCAGGCCTCCTTTTATGTATATGTAATAATATTCTTGTTTTTCGTTGCTTAGGCGATTCTCAATGGAAGAGTTTCCGGGCCCTACATCCAAAAACGTGCCGGAGCTAGTTCTAAATGTGTATACTAGTGTATTGTTTGGTGCCATACTTAACTTTGGCCTGGACTGGTGCACTGTTGGTACAAGACTGAATTGGACTGCCGGATCTTATTGATGCACGAATTCCAAGTGAAATGCCAAATCTGACCCCTAAATTCTCTCCTCATTAGGGCTGTCATGTTTGGGGTTGACTATGATGATTGCATTTTGCTAAAATTGAAATCAGGACTGTCATGTTTGGTGGTTTTGTTCAAATTGGGAACTGTCTGTGATTGTATATATGCTAATATGCTTACATTTAATGCTTTTTCATTTTCCTTTCAGTTGGCAACTGATCACTGTGGTCGTGGAGCTTCCCCCGCGTGGTTTGTGCTCTTTTCTTCTTCAACTTTTTGGGGGTCTTGCGTATGTTTCTATGACCATTTCTCTGATACTTATGTTTGATTCTACTAGTGTTGTAGGATAGACCATTTGGAATTTTTGAAAACTGTCAAAAGTTATTTATTTTAATTACATAATGCTGCAAACTCCAGCTTTCTTCCATGCTCTAAGTAATTGTTATGCTTTTAATTTTTGTTTGTGTTGATGCATGTTGTATGTATCCCTTACTTTGTTCTTTGGTCAATACTCAAGTACTATTTTCATTTCTTGTTATATGCAATATGGTTATACTTGGCTGTTCACAAACTTTCTTTTTTTACTAGCTCTTGTTATTTCCTTATTTCTCCTCTTTTAATCCTCTTGAGAATGCTTTTCCCTGTTTCATGTATTTCTTATTAGTAGGACAGTGCTTAAGACTTTAGAATTTTGTAAAACTTTGATCCATATGTTAATGTTTTGGCAGATTGGTATGGTTAGGGAGGCTCCGGCCAAAGCAAGTCGAGCTTGTAATGTACTGCAATTCTAGCTCCTCAATGTTGGTGTAGATGCTTCGTACTGTATTCTCTTTCTTTTCAAGCTTTTAATGTTGGATTGAAATATTTATATCATGTAGTTATTAACAATTTGAGAGTTGGAAACTATCAAGTACTGTGCAATGTTTCGTGATAATTGTTGAATGAAGATATGACTTCTATTTATTTTAGTTTGGCAATACAAGAGTTGAATGACGTGCGGGAGAACAAAAAATGCATTGTTACATCACTTGATAAACCTAGATTCGACCGATGTCATAACTATAATAAACATCATATTATAACATGAAGTGTTGTTTTTACCTCTTAAGACATCGGGAAATATATCATTATACTGGTTCTTGTTAAAAAGAATCGCAAATATGAAGAAAAAGATGCTCATAACAGTCAGACACTACAATGTGTGAAAATAACTGATGCCAAATACCTAAATTACATCGGAAAATATATCATAAGTGATGTGGTTCTTATGAAAAGGCATCAGTGGTATATAAAGGCAACAAAATTTGGACGAAAGTCAATAACTGAAGCTCATTAAGGCATCATTTTGGTTGAAGAAACCGATGTTGTTTATGTAAAAGACATCGATTTTTCCCGATGACTTTATACCCTCCTTTAACATCACATTACGAGGCATCGGTTTGTGATAGTAAAAGGCATCAATTTTCTCCGATGCCTGTTAGCCATTTTTTTGGTAGTGTGAACTCTCGGATGGATGTCTCGATTGCTGAGTTGATTGCTCCTTTTTATATCAAGGGATGACTCATAGTTAAACCATACATGTCGATGTGGGATTAAATACATTATTCTAACATATATAGCCATGATTCATATCCAACAATTAGAACCATGTATGTTGAGGTTCGATCCCAAGGAATAATATTTTTTCCTCTCAAATCCTTACATGGGGTCATAAAGAATATATATTCCCCTTTCCGTTGAGGGATTTTTCAAATAATTTTATTTGAGAGACACTCTTTAGAGTACTATACAAATTTTTTTTTCAACGATCCAAACTGTCTAATTTTGAAGTCTTCATTCATAGATATTCCTTGCAAAAAATCAGACAAATTGAAACTCATTAAGGCATCTAATTGAAACCAACAAAATCAATGAACACGGTGCTTCAAGAAAGTACACAAATTTCAATAATTTAATTGAATGGTCAAATGATATCGGATTCTTTTATTTTTATTTTTGGAGATGATCTTAGAATGAATATCCACACAATAGACGGTTTGGATTAGTGAAGGGATGTGAGAGGGAAAAAATATATATATATGTGTGTGTGTGTGTTGACAGAAGTGTGAGAATATAGCTTGGAAAGCAAGCTAATGCCCACTTTACAATATTCCTCCACTTTTATCTATATATAAAGGGGAGAAATATACCATGTTTTGAAAGTGGACAAGGCAAAGCAATCTTCAACTTTGATCAGCTTCCAACTGATACGTACAATGACATTTACCAATATGCTGAAGGCGTTGGGTTTGCTCAACAATGGTCCAGCTCCAGAGCAATGCTACAATCCAAATAGTACCAGAGGCACTCCTGCACCTGCTACTTCCAAAGGATATAATCATCCAGGTTATTCTCCTCCTCCTCCTCTTCCTAATGTGGTTAATGGATATCCAGTTAATAATAATTACACTCCTAATCCTGCTCCTAATGCTGCTCCTGCGTACTACTACTATTATCCCACACAACCAGCCCCAACTAATCCTTCAAAATTAAGCCATGATAATGTGACGTCGTTTGTTCCTCATGGACATGACATTAGTGAGGGCTTAAAGCCACCCAATGCATATGACAATAGTTCCTCAATTGCTGGACCTGACCAACCGGCAAATTCGAAAATTAGAATTAGTACTTGTGCTAATCCCCAGCTGCCCAAGAATAATGGAAAAGTTGACAAGCACACGAATATTGGAGAAAAGAATGGCAAGAAAAAGAACGGGAAAAAAAAGAGTTCCAGATCAAGCGGCGATTCATTCAAGGTTCATGGGAATACTATTAATGGAGGCAAGGGCGACAAGGTTGGAGTTTTCGACTTTGGTAACAAGTATAGTAGAGGAGGCAAGAAGAGAGACGAAGAAGAAGAAGACTCGACTGAAGAAGAAACTGACTCCGGTACTGAAGACGAAAGAGATTAGTTCTGAAGTAATTACTACATATATGATGGCAACAGTAAATAATGGAGTTGTCAAAATATATAGGCAACTTACATGGTACTTAAAGATCAAATTCAACAATCTTCTGTAAATGTTATCTAGTCACTCTTGATTTCAAAGAAAAAAAAAATTGTGTAACGATTATATCCAGCTATTCAATCGCAGTTATGGTGGATATGTATTCAATCTTATGAAATTATATTTCATTTGAGAACAGTTATTTTCAAATAGCAAGTACTCAAAAAATATGTTGGGATTAAGCAATCTTTTTTTATTTATTTATTAAAGGCCAAAGACTAAAGACTTTATTCATCAGTAGAATGCAGAGAACACAAATCATCTGAAGGTAAGAGTGAAGCCAGCTAGGCCCCCTTCAATCCAGTAACATGTCTCATTACAAGATAAAGTAAATTTGGCTAATTGGTGAGCCACAAAATTACATGAATGAGTGCTCATGTGAAATTCAGTTCGGTTCACGGCCTTAATCACCTCCAAACAATCACATTCAATAATCAACCTTATGAATCCTGCATCTAATGTCATATGACAACCTAGGCTTCAAAAGCCTTAGGGAAAGACAGCCAATTACAGATTTAGCCATGGCATCCATTAATTCTTCATTGGCATTTCGGACTACTTCCCCATCTTTCTATCAACCACGCAACATGCTATCAACAATTAATTTTAGCAAATCCCCCTCAGGAGGTTTCCAACGACAAGTTACTAATTGGGACTAAGTAATCTGCAAAGTGACTGGAAGATTATTTTTTCTAGCCACTTGAAAAATGTTACTCTATTTAGCTATGTGCCAGTTGGTTTATTATTATTATTATAATATTTTAGAAATAAAAAAGTAGGACTCATGTTCTTATTTTAAATTTTTTTCAGACTGTTAATTTACTATATTACCCTTATTGAATATCAAAAGTTTCATTTCTTGATAAGCTCATTAACTAATGGAATTTTTTGCTTTCATTTTTAACTTGTACACAACATTTTCCAATAATAAAATAATAACTCTTATTGTAAACATTTTCTAATAATAAAATAATAACTCTTATTAGAAACACCTACATATATGTTATGCGTGTGACAATGACAGAATAAAAAAGATAAAGAGAGAAAATGATGATAAAAAAGATTAGGATTAGCAAAGCCTCTTCTTTTACATAATAGTCTTGATAGATATGTTTCCTAAAAACGTCCTCAAAATGCTTTCACGGGTTGGAGCCTAATTTTCCCAATAATATTAAACCATATCACCAACAAATGTAGTGCAATAGTGGGTCTTGGAAAAGGTTTAAAGTTAGAATCTCCCTCCATGTCATGACTCATACATAACATTTGAGGTGTGAAACATCCTTCAACCAAGAAAAACTGGAAGCCATAAAGCTTTACATCTTCGTAGCAAAAGAGAAAGGGTATATATACTCTACTTTTTGTAAAAAGATAAGGTATAGTCAGAATAAAATTTTCTTTTTATTTGATGGTGCGAATGACTAAGCAGTGACAGATTTATTTAAGGGTGAGTGAAGACTATTACCCTTATTAGGTCTTTTTTGTCGTCCGTGAAATTCAATTGATACTCTTTTGAGCAAAGTGCTATGGGGACCAACTGTTTGATAAAATTCCTTATATATAAATTATCTAGCACCCACCATCTTCTTTTTGTTTGATGCTAAGAATAAAGTTCATTCATTGTATTATCGATCAAGTATGGCTAACTCCTTAATAAAAAAAACCCAATTCTCTAGCCCAGTGGCGGATGTAGGAATTGTCACTCATGAGGTCATAGTGTAAACTACCCAATAATTTTTTAAGATGAAAAAAAAAATATTGAAAATGAAACAATAGTACTTTCACTCATAATTAATGTCAAAAACAATATTACAAGTTATAATTGTCCACGACAAGGTTTCATATTTTGAAAACGTAGCATTATAACTTTATTTTCAATACAAGCAAAAACATCTCTCTTAATATAAACCAACAAGCTATCATTCAGAAGCGGCAAGGGAGGAGATAGTGGTGGAGGTCTTGGGGAGATTGGGGTTAGGGTTGTTGTTGAGGAGAAATATGAAAAATGGGATTTTGGAGGTCTATTTTCGGGTCTGTGTTGTTAAGAAGCTGCTTTTGTTTTTTTTTTTTTTTTTTTTTTTTTTTTTTTTTGTTTGTTTGAAAGTCCTAGCCCAAAACGACGTCGTTTTGGCTAGGTCATTTAAAAAAAATTGCTTTGGCTAAAACGACGTCGTTTTGCCGAGCAGTTTTTTTTCAAAAAAAAAGAAAAGAACCCCAGCTGCCCACCGAAGCTTCTTCTTCTCCATGGGGTCACTTCCAGGGCAGCCAAGGGCAAAAACCAGTCCCTACCACTAAAATCCAGATCTGCCATGGGGTCGTCTGACCCCATGGTGGATTCGCCACTTCTCTAACGTTCACGCATACGACTTCATTGGAATATTCAAAAAGCGTTTGAAAGCTTTCAGGAATCGGAAGCCAATTCTTTACGTGCTAAGTAAGAATCATATTCCGTCCATACCAGGAAGGAATATCAATCGGTCACATCGCATTATCTTCTCGACAAAGCTAACACTTATATAAAAACCCAAGTTAATTACCAAGATGTGTATGCAAACTTAAGATAAAAAATGTCGACAGGCCAGCTATTTCTAAAGCCTAACTTGGAGAACCAAAACAGCAGGTTCTCGAGGCCACCAGGTAATGCCCCTCAGCCAGCAGCTGCTTCCAAGAGCAATAATGGAAGAAGTGGCAGCAAAGCAAAGAGTGGCTCTAAGAAAAAGAAAGGCAAGCCATCAGGCGATAATTTCAGAATTAGTGGGAATACTATTAACGGAGGCAAAGCAGACAAGGCCGGAGTTTTCGGGTTTGGCAACAAGTACATTGGCCGCAAGAATCAGGTAGAAGAGGAGTCCAGTTCTGGAAGCGAAAGCGATGACTCCAGTGAAGACAGAGAGTGAAGTGTATAATAGATGGTTGTCGACCATAATTAAATAATGGCTTTTCCACTGCCTCTTAATATGCACTGAACTACCAAAAATAGCTAGAATAACAGAGGTTTCGTAGGCCTGTCTCTTGTTATACATATATGTCTGTAATTTAAAGAGAAATAATATATAGGCAAACCTTGCTGTATATATGATCCACCAAATCCAAAGATTAAACCCAACTCCTTGATGAAAATTTGGATCTATATTAACTTTTTATATTTATTTCTTCATACAACAAACTACCAATTGTTATAGAGGTAATATTTTGCGACGTTAATTGTTATAGGCAACCACAAAGTGTCATATTATTTTTCAGTCAAATTCGGAGTAGATTAATGATTTGCAAGCATATACATTTTGTGCAATGGACTGAAACAAACAATCTGTGACTCTGTCTTTGGTGCTTAAACTTTGGCAGGTTTGAATTATATGGGTGTAGCAAGGACAACTCTTGCTGTTAAGAGCTACAACAAGGAGAGGTTGGAGGTGTTTGACTGGGAGCTATCAGAAGATGACCTTGGCAAGATCAATTAAATCCCACAGCACAAAATGATGAGGAGAGAGAAGAACTGGATTCGGCTGATGGATTATTATCACGATACAAATCCGTTGAAGAATTATTATATTAACATATCAGCTTAATTTGAAAAGGACTAGATTCTTATATTAAGGAAACTTCGTAATGTCTTAATTGTTTGCTGGTCGTGAAGCACCATTATAATTGGCCCCATTATTAAGAGGACTTCCACCCACAAGGGCTAAGTCTAAGACAAGGGCAAGCAAGGGCTGCCACTATTCACGTGAATAGTGTCAGCCTTTGCATTTGTGGTTCCACCCATGAGAGCTAAGTCTAGGGCAAGTTTAAGGCAAATACTATTCATATGAGATATGAGGAGATGAATTTGTATATAGTTTTTGGTGTGGGAAGTAAAGAATACGCCAAACTATTTTCTCTCACAGCTGATTTTTCTCACATTAAATCTGACAGCTATTATTTTCACAGCACAGCAATACCAAACTGGCCCTTAATAGCTAAAAAGGTCAAACCAATTTCCGGTCATGAGTCAAAGTAGTTCAAAACTTTGTGAAAATGAGTCACTACACTGATCACAATCCACAAATCCCAAGGAGTCACTCTTTGGGTTTGGTACTGTGTGAAGTGAATATTGCTAGCCCCACCAAAATAAAAATAAAATAAAAAATAAACAAGATGAAAGAAGAACTTTTATGGAGTGAATGTGTTCGGCCGGTAAGGTTCCAAATGCCAGACTAATCAGTTGGTTTGGTTGTTCCAAGGATAAGAAAATTCTGTGGAAACTAGTAAAGCAAGCATTTATTCGTGTAGATATATCATATATATGGGAAGTCGTAAAGGGTTTTATAATTTTGTGGATTATTCTCTCTCTTACACCAACAAAGTTTACTTTGGCATCGAATAATTAACTAGAAGGTTAATCTTATTGAAACAGAAATCTCTCTTCTGACTTCTCTATGTGTTCTTCACTCAATCTACTTTATACACATATTCCCCTAAGTTGCTGTTGAAAGAATGCACATGATATTGGTTTAAAAATAACCTAACAACCAGGAACTGGTTTAAACTAAAATTTTGTTTGCGACATTTCAAGACATGATGTTTGGTCATCCTACTGAAATTCATGTATTCTATTTCAGGACATTTTCACAGCTGGGAGTGAAACATTATCATTGACAATGGAATGGGCAATGTCAGAAATACTGAAAGCACGAATAAAGACAGGAAAAAAAATATCTATATATATATATATATATATATATATACCCTGTATTAAGTGACTACGAGATTTAGACTTAAAAAACAAGGGGATCAACAATAAATTTCTCATTGTCTGTTCCTCCTATCCCCAACCCACCATCATTCAATAATTTACGAAAAATAAATTCATGTCACCTAAAACCCGCGTTAATTCTTAATAAAACAAAATTATAGCCAAAGGAATTTCCAAAGACACAGCCCAACAAGTACTGCATAGACATGCAAAAACAAGAAGAATGAGACGTTCAAATACTGCACTACAGTTCTAGAAAAAATTTACATGTTATAATCTTGACAGGAACAAAAATGTCATAAAATAAATGATGAGCATAAAGATCCAAAGTTCCTCACCATACCGGTCGAAGAAAAGCTCCTGGAAAAGCTAAGAGGCATCAACATTAGCAGCGATCGGCTCTGGCCCTTCTGTCTCAGGCCTCCTTCGCCGGATCTGGCCATCTCCAACGACATGCTGTATGGAGTCACCGCCACTTTGCCGTCGCAACACCTGGACTTAGGGGAGAGAGAGAGAGAGAGAGAGAGAGAGAGAGAGAGAGAGAGAGAGAGAGAGAGAGAGAGATAAAGTACGGAGTCACAGCCACTTTGCCGTCGCGACCTTGGGACCCAGGAGAGAGATCTGATTTTGGCAAAGGCTTAAAAAAAAAGAGGGTAAAATTGTATTTTGTGTTTATAATTTAGATAGGCCCAACCAATTTAGGTCTCCTCTTTGGCCAAATTCAAAACAAAATTTGATTCGAAGGTATTAAACCTCAAACAGAAATACTTTATATCTGAAAAGCTAATTAATAAGGATAGTTATGTAATACCTAATTTTTCTAAGTATATAAACCCTTTCTCTTTTGCTAGGAAGACGTAAAGCTTTATGGCTACCAGTTTTTCTTGGTTGAAGGATGTTTCACACCTCAAATGTTATGTATGAGTCATGACACAGAGGGAGATTCTAACTTTAAACCTTTTCCAAGACCCACAACTGCACTGCATTTGTTCGTGATATAATTTAATATTATTGGGAAAATTAGGCTCCAACCCGTAAAAGCATTTTGAGGACGACGTTTTTAGGAAACATATCTATTATGTAAAAGAAGAGGCTTTGCTAATCCTTATCTTTTTTTTATCATCATTTTCTCTCTTTATCTTTTGAGTAATGCTATTTGGACACACAACATTGACCGCCTTAACTGACCACCTTATGTGGCAACTGATGTGTCATGCTATGTCAATTAATGAATGTTGCCATGAGGCCACTCACTAGGAATGCTAGGGTTTTTTAATTTGTTTTTAATTGACATGGCGACATTCATTAATTGACATGGCATAACACATCAGTTGCCACATAAGGTGGTCAGTTAAGGTGGTCAATGTTGTGTGTCTAAATAGCATTACTCTTATCTTTTTTATTCTGTCATTGTCACACGCATAACATATATGTAAGTGTTTCTAATAAGAGTTATTATTTTATTATTAGAAAATGTTTACAATAAGAGTTATTATTTTATTATTAGGAATGTTGTGATTCTCATAGCTAAATAGAGTAACATTTTTCAAGTGGCTAGAAAAAATAATCTTCCAGTCACTTTGCATATTACTTAGTCCCAATTGGTTACTTGTCGTTGGAAACCTCATGAGGGGGATTTGCTAAAATTAATTGTTGATGGGGGCATGTTGTGTGGCTGATAAGATGGGGCTAGTAGTAGTAGCCCGAAATGCCAATGAAGAATTAATGGATGTCATGGCTAAATTTGTAATTGATTGTCTTTCACCTAAGGCTTTTGAAGCCCAGGTTGTCATATTGAAATTGGTACTTAGGTGACGAGGGGTAAATTTAAAAGATATTCAACCAAAAACGCAGCAAACTTCACACACTCTAGACCTTGACCAAATACTCAAACTCTAATGACTAGTCAACTGTCAGATATGAATTATACCAAACAATAACATACACAAAGCATACCAAGATGAACCTACAAGCCTAGAGAATTACTAGTGACAACTTAGGCACTTAGAAGGACCCATCAATCTAGGCATTCCTTGTGCTAGCAACAACTATGGTGAAAGTGTGTGAAGACAGCATAATCAAGCAAACACCAAACAGCAGAAAAAGATGACTAGTCAACCGCACAAACCCAGATGACTAGTCAACTATCAAGAACACAAACCCAGAAAATTTACAGAGATGGAAACCAGAAACTGTTCACCCAGAAACCCACCATTAGGAAAAACTGGGGGTCATCAACCGACCAAGCAATCCACTAAGTAGAAAAATATTCTTACAAAGGAACACAAGCAAGCTCAAGAAAAACCTAGATCTATTTAGGAAGATGAGCTATACCTCCTTTGTGCAATCTTCTTCTCCAACTTAGCAAAGCTTGAAGCTCAGTTCTTCATGGAATGGCAGCTCCTTCTCCAGCTCGTTCATCCCATGGCACTAGCTTGCAAGTTCCAACACAAATTGAAACCAAAATTTGGATTCAAAGGAGAATGACCAATTTCTTCAAGAAACCATACTCTTGAAGAAATCAGTCTTAAATCTGACCTAGATATAAATGAGAGAATGATTTAAGTAGCTAGATGCAGATTCGTGTTTCAAATGTAGTTTTTCAAAAAGAAATCAATTGGAAAAACTCATAGATGAAATATTTGGTTCTCTCTTGAGTAAGAAGAAGAGAAAGATAGCAAGCCAATCTTTCCAAAACTTCCACCCAAAAGAGACAGCCGCCAAATGAGCAAATCTGTAGCCTTTATAAACCAAAAAATATTCCTTAGGTCAGAAACACACATGGCAGCTGAGAGAGAGAAAGGAGAATATGACAAAATAGTTTGTTATCCAACTGGAAATCCTACAGAGTAAGGATGACTAGTCATATGAGAAACGGATGACTAGTCATAATTTTATGAAGACTGTTTAATGTAATGATATGCAATGCACAATACCTTTGTCAATTTGCTTGAATCTCCATAGAATAGAAGTTAGATAAGAACATCAAGAGAAGCTTTTCTTAATCTAAACTTGAGCTTGATAAATAACAATACAAATCCTATTACAAAGTTGTCAAGGGAAGCCAAAAAAAATTACAAGAACCATACATTCACACATATGGCATTAGATGCAGGATTCATAAGGTTGATTATTGAAAGTGATTGTTTGGAGGTGATTAAGGCCGTGAACCGAACTGAATTTGAAATGAGCACTCGTTCATGTAATTTTGTGGCTCACCAATTAGCCAAATTTGCTTTATCTTGTAATGAGACATGTCACTGGATTGAAGGGGGCCTAGCTGGCTTCACTCTTACCTTCAGATGATTTGTGTTTTCTGCATTCTATTGATGAATAAAGTCTTTAGTCTTTGGCCTTTGGCCTTTAATAAATAAATAAAAAAAGATTGCTTAATCCCAACATATTTTTCGAGTACTTGCTATTTGAAAATAACTGTTCTCAAATGAAATATAATTTCATAAGATTGAATACATCCACCATAACTGCGATTGAATACCTAGATATAATCGTTACACAATTTTTTTCTTGTTTGAAAGCAAGAATGACTAGATAAAATTTACAGAATATTGTTGAATTTGATCTTTAAGTACCATATGTAAGTTGCCTATATATTTTGACTACTACATTATTTACTGTTGCCATCATATATGTAGTAATTACTTCAGAACTAATCTCTTTCGTCTTTATAACCACACAATAAAATTTCTTTCGTCTTCATTACCAAAGTCAGTTTCTTCTTCGTCTCTCTTCTTGCCGCCTCTACTATACTTGTTACCAAAGTCGAAAACTCCAACCTTGTCGCCTTTGCCTCCATTAATAGTATTCCCATGAACCTTGAATGAATAGCCGCTTGATCTGGAACTCTTTTTTTTCCCGTTCTTTTTCTTGCCATTCTTTTCTCCAATATTCTTGTGCTTGTTAACTTTTCCATTATTCTTGGGCAGCTGGGGATTAGCACAAGTAATAATTCTACTTTTCGAATTTGCCGGTTGGTCAGGTCCAGCAATTGAGGAACTATTATCATATGCATTGGCTGGCTTTAAGCCCTCACTAACGTCATGTCCATGAGGAACAAACGACGTCACATTATCATGGCTTAATTCTGAAGGATTAGTTGGGGTTGGTTGTGTGGGATAATAGTAGTAGTACGCAGGAGCAGCAGTAGGAGCAGGATTATGAGTGTAATTATTATTAACTGGATATCCATTAACCACATTAGGAAGAGGAGGAGGAGTAGAATAACCTGGATGATTATATCCTTTGGAAGTAGCAGGTGCAGGGGTGCCTCTGGTACTATTTGGATTGTAGCATTGCTCTGGAGCTGGACCATTGTTGAGCAAACCCAACGCCTTCAGCAAATTGGTAAATGTCATTGTACGTATCAGTTGGAAGCTGATCAAAGTTGAAGATTGCTTTGCCTTGTCCACTTTCAAAACATGGTATATTTCTCCCCTTTATATATAGATAAAAGCGGAGGAATATTGTCAAGTGGGCATTAGCTTGCTTTCCAAGCTATATTCTCACACTTCTGTCAACATATATATATATATATATATATATGGGGGGCGGATCCGTGGCACTATGTTTTTGACACAAGTTTTGACATAATTTTTGGGCCATTAGATTACTCCACTTTCAATGGTTGAGATTAAACCTCACATGGTAAGAAGTTTTAATTTTTTTAAATAGACAATCATTAATTTTATTTTCTCTCTCATAAAAATAAAAGAAATGATTTTCTCTCTCCTCCCTTTTTTCTTGGAGACGTAATCCCAACTGCCTCTTTAATATCTAATATTTATTAAGGTGTAATAAATAAAGAATTTCACCAAAAACTAAAGGCCCAAACCGTGCATGCATATGCAGCCATCAATTCATCTTATGTAGTTTTTTCTTTTATGTCAAAGCAATTTCGCCTATGTTAATACAGATATTGTATAATCAAAATATTGGAGCACCCACAAGATATTTCCTCCAACTCTTAGTCCCATATCTCCGGGAAAATTAATTAAATTTCAAGTCAACTCCCAATCATAGCTGTAGCTAATTTCTAGAATGGTAAATGCCCAGTTTATTAAGCTCATGAATTCACAACAATCTGTAGCTCAAAGAATGACTTTCCCCCCAAGGCTACCTGTATATATTGTATAACCCGACCATGCCAGGTGCCATCTTGGACATTGTTCATCTCTAATGTTTTGATATTCCTGTTCACATTGTAAGAATACTATCTATAAGTTTTCAAGCATAAAAATCTTAATCAAAATTAAGCCATTTGTCTACTTTCAATGATCTAAAGAATTTCAATAGTTCCCAAAGGATAGCTGCCGGTCATAGAACTTATTTTTTTAATCATGAATGGTGATTCAATTAAAGAATTCTAAGCTCATCTAATTGGTAAAAGTGAAGGTTGATCAGTGGAACTTGCCTTCTTCACGAGATAATCAACAAGTGTTGTGGCATCAAATTTTCACTATGTATTCTCTCTCTATTAAAACGATAAAAGTTCTTAATGAAAAAAAACACAGTAATAGTCAAAATTTTCAGATATGAGAAGATTAAAATCCCTAAATCAAACCCTCAAAAGAGATGGAGGTCTTTTCTAGTTTCATGAAAGAGAGGGAGGGAGGAGACTCTTGTTGCAGATAAAGAGAGAAAAAGAGATCGATGTTTTTTATGGTCTCATGAAAGAGAGTGAGAGAGATGTGTGCGAGAAAGAAGAGAGATTAAAGGGAGGAGAGAGAAAATTGTTTCTTTTATTTTTATGGTGAGAGAGAAAATAAAATTAATGATTGTCTAATTAAGAAATTAAAATTATTTCCCATGTCAAGTTTAATCTCAACCACTGAAAGTAGAGTAATCTAATGGCCCAAAAATTGTGTCAAAACTTGTGTAAAAAATATAGTGCCACGGATCCGCCCCCTATATATATATATATATATATAAAATTTTCTCACATCCTTACACAGGTTCATAAAGTGATAAGGGACACCCTTGTAAGGCCCACTCCACATTATATTTCATTAATCTAAACCGTTTATTGTGTGGATATTCATTCTAAAATCATCTCCACCAAAAAATAAAAATAAAAAAACTTGAATCCGATATCATTTTGACCATTCAATTAAATTATTGAAATTTGTGTACTTTTTTGAAGTGTCGTGTTCATTGATTTTGTTGGTCTCAAGTAGATGCCTTAATGATTTTCAATTTTTCTGATTTTTTGCAAAGAAGATCTATAAATGAGGACTTCAAAATTAGACAGTTTGGATCGTTGAAAAAGAAATAGTATAGTACCCTAAAGGGTGTCTTTCAAATAAAACTATTTGAAGAATCCCTTAACAAAAGGGGACTAGTACTATATATATACATATATGTACATATATGAATATTATTCCTCGGGATCGAACCTCAACATAAATGAGGTTCTAATTGTTGGATATGAATCATGGCTATATATGTTAGAATAATGTATTTAATCCCACATCGACATGTATGGTTAACTATGAGTCATCCCTTGATATAAAAAGGAGCAATCAACTCAGCAATCGAGACATCCATCCGGGAGTTCGCTGTTTTCGGGTTCGAGGATAATAAAGTCAAGGGGAACCAGGGCAAGGTGAAGGGATTTAACAACTTTGGCAACCAGTACTACTGACTGAGCAGGAAGAAAGTGAATATGTACGTACTAAAATATCTACACTAAAATAAGAGCTGATGCAATATCTATACTATCTGAGATTTTGAATGGGCGCTTGACATTAATGGGTTATTAATATTAATATTAATAAATTAATGGGCGCTTGACATTAATGTCAACTTCGTTTAGATTATGAATGAAAAATGTCAACAAATAATTTGCCTCCCGCCTGTATCCTGCTGCCATCATAAATAAACAAAATTCAAGTCATAATATTCATAAGTTTGGCTTTTTGACGCACTAAAAATTTGTTACTAGTTTAGCAGCCAAAAACACACACAATTAAGTCGTCAAGGACGTCATTAGTATAAGTATATAAATTGGTCTCTAATAAAGATAATCTCCCTAGCATTTTCCTTGGATAATCAGAACAAGTTCATCAAACTTATGAGTTGTTAACACAGAGATCGAGCAAAGCTTCATGCTGTACGGTAAATGGATGAAGTGGTTGTTAGGTCCCATTTGCATTTTTACTATAATTTAATGCCACATGATACGATTAGAGTTGTATAAAATCAACATCCAATAAAATTTATAGGAATCTGGTCAAACACATGCAAAAGCTAAAGTGCTGTCCTCTCAAATGGGAACCTGTGAATTCCATTGGCTGTGAATTTATCAACTCTTTGGTCCAAAGGTTTTGGAAAGAAAGGTTCTTATCTCAAAGGAAAATTCCGTAAAGCACTACTTATTTGTCGGTAGTAAAACAAGGTTCTTATCCCATTTGAACTGTGATATAGAGACTTTTTTTTTTCCGTTTACAATATTTTATGGTAAGTTTAATTATTAGACATACCATATGGAAAATATGCTTGTTCACTCGTTATTAATAAATTTTCGCAATTTAAAGATCATCACTGTAAAAAAATCAATGAAAAATATATTAGATATGGATCTTTCTTTTCCGAAAGCTATATATGTCACCTTCATTATCCTTATCAAATTTGAACTTGCCATATTTGCTTGAACTCAACTTATTTGAAATTAAACATACAATATCATAAGAATAGAACTCCTCAAAGTTATAGGAATTTCTTGAAATTATTACTAACTAAACTTCCCACCATCCATCTTTCAAGGACCCAACTTACAAAAACAAGTCACAAACTAGCTCTCAACCAAGCCTGTTTGAAAGCGCTCTCTTCCCTCCTCCATTGATTGAAAAAAGAAAAAAGAAAAAAAAAGACTTACGAAACAAGCCATGAATACTTACTAGAACAATATTCTTATGGTAATGTCTTATTTATATTTGTTGGTTGTTCTGTTATTGTAATGGCCCTTTATGGCTAGTTTGTATAGGTCTTTTATAACTAGTGGTTTTTTTGACTGAATTATGAATTCAATTTTAGAATTTCTCAACCAAAAAAAACATCAACTGACGCACATGGATAATGGATCTCTCTCTTTTGAAAACAGCTAAAAGCAACTCCATATCCTTAGTGAATTTATTCTTGATTAGTTTTGTTGAATTCATCATCTTAGAATTATTCCAACTTAATTACGTAACACAGCTTACGTATGCAACTGAGCTTCACACATAGCTGAGCAATTAATTGGTCGTATGTAGCAGAGAAATTAAAAAGATATTTACCCCCAAAAAAAAAAGTCAAGAAAAGTCATTAGGCCCGTACTGTAGTATATTATTTCAAGAAGATAAATGTAAATTATATATATGTGAAGAATCTTATGATCAATAATATAGAATTTGTATTATCCGCTGCGCGCATGCCAACATCTATAAAAGGAGACAATGAGGCAATTAGTCGATCATCCAAGCAAACTCACAGATTCCAACTAAAAACTAATCAGCAAGAGACTGACGAGTCACGAAGTGAAAAATCAGGTGAGAGACACAGTTGAGGGAGGCTTCGACACCCTCCACAGGGTTGCCGACGTCGTGACTTTTCCTTTGGGCCCTCTGGAAGGTGCCATTCATGGCACGGCCCGAGGGGTCGTCAACTGGCTCACAGATACCCATCCTGATAGATCCAAGTCCAAGCAAATTCCTCCTCTAACAAGAAAGACCTCTACGCCCGTAGCTATTTATGAAGAATATTATTATAAATATAGAATCTGTATTATTATCGTTTGCAAATTGCATATGATATGCGCTTGCCAACATCTATAAATGGAGACCATGAGGCAATAAGTCGGTCATCCAAGCAAACACACAAATTCCAACTTAAAACTAATCAGCAAGACAATGACGAGTAAACAAGTGAAAAATCAGGTGAGAGACACTGTTGAGGGAGGCTTCGACACCCTCCACAGGGTTGCCGATGTAGTGACTTTTCCTTTGGCCCCTCTGGACGGTGCCATCCATGGCACGGCCCGAGGGGTCCTCAACTGGCTCACAGATAACCATCCTGAAGATAGATCCAAATCCAAGCAAAAATGTCTTCCCAAACCACAACAACAACAATGCAACAACGGTGGCGGCTACGGAGGCGGCTACGGAAACGGGCGCGGCTACGGAAACGGCGGCGGCTACGGAAACGGTGGCGGCTATGGAAATGGAGGGGGCTATGGCGGAGGAAACGGTGGCTATGGGGGTGGTGGATATGGTGGAAATCCTGGTTCTGGAAATCCCAACCGCAGAAATTTCAATTTTAAAGGGAATGAGGTTAGCAACAACGAGGGCCCAGCTTTTGGATTTAACAACTTTGGCAACAGGCGTGGCGGCGGCCCCTACAGTGGCGATTCTGAATTCGGCTTTGAGAACAATAGACTGAACGGGAACAAGAACCGCGCTGAGGGATTTAACGACTTTGGCATGCATGCATGTATGCAATGGAACAAGAAACCAGATCATTGTCTAAAATAAGACCTGATTCAATATCTGAGGCTTGTGGCTAGGCCTCTTTTTTTATGTGTAATGCTAATATAAAATATAAATTAGACAAAAGTTCTGAAAGGTTAAATTAATAGTTTCCTTTGGTATTTTGTTATAACCTGATAGCATCATAATCTGAAGTCGAAAAGAAAAGAAGAAAGCTCAATCACTTCAATAGCTTTTTACAAAACAAACTCTCGAAATAGAATAATTACCATATTTCTGGATCCAAACAAATATATGAGTAGTATGTTAGTGCATCATTTGAGGATTACATATGATATAACAAAATGGAAGCCAACGTATGATAGGACATCCTTGCCCATTGCCCGTTGAAGTTTATATCGGCTCTGTACTGTACTATTCATATATGTTTGAAGCTATATGTTTAAATGTTAAATATCATTGTCTTTTGTTGCTAATAATTCTTAATTATTGTTTTTCATATTTATAATTTCTAATCACTATTTATCATTAAACTATGCTTAGCTTGAAGATTGGTTGTAAATTGACTTAACACAGCTCGAGCTCGAATTCTTTTTAGCTTGTTTGAGTTTGACTCGTAAAAGAAACAAACAAGAATTTTATCCGAAAAATTCATTCGAATTATGAGATATGAATTTTATAATAAATATTGACACATGGGAACCCAAAATAATTGTCTAGGTAAAAAAATAAAAGAAAAACTAAAAGTGAATAGTATTTACCCTTTGCCACAGCAATGGGTGGTAACACACCTTGCCTTTTGCAAGGGCTGCCACTATTCACGTGAATAATAACAGTCATTGCCTTCCCTTTTCCTTTTCCATGGCAAATAGGTTAAAGTGCTCTAATGAGAGGGTTATGAGGTGAGGGGGTCAATCCCACTATCCAACAAGAGTGAGAAAATATTAGAGTAACGTACTTTTTAAATGAATGAACGGTGGGATTGAACCTCTCATTCAACCCATGACCAAAATCACCCTCATTATAGAAGTTCTCCTAGTCCTATATTCCGCCCGGAAAAGCAGTGCCAAATTACCTATTCCTATACATGGTTGGAGAAGGCTTTAGGCCCAAATATTCCGAAATTTGGGTTTGGTCCCCTTACGTATGCAATTGAAGCAGCTGCTACTGATTGGACTTTATTTATATATTGTGTCAATTAGGTCTTTCAACCGTCTTAATTCCAGCACAAGTAGGAATAGTAATCCAACCCCAATAATAAGAACCCACCACCTCATCTCTGCCATTAATATATCATGGACCAATGCGTAGCACATAACATATGCCCATATACTGATGATGGAGTTGGAAAGCTTCTCCCATAGGGGCTAACAATGAACATATTTATTGGGCACCAAAAAAGATAATTAAGTCAAAAGTTCTTAAAACAAGTTAATGAAAGGCCTTTTAAATAATAATTTCAAAGTAATTATGTCCAAAAACAAAAACTCGAAGCATTTTGTTGGTTTTGGCTATGTACTGTTCTTAAGTATCATGCTGTCTTTATGTTTGAAGTTATATATTGAAGTACTTTTTAAATGTTAAAGATCTATCTTTTTAATTCCTAATTATTATTTTTCATACTTATAATTTGTAATCTCTATTTATGATTACCTCAAAGATTGGTTGTAAAAATGGACCATCTTATACTGTAAATTGACTTGATACAAAGCTCGACTATTTTTAGGTCGTTTGGGATTGGTTTGTAAAAGAAACAAACAAAACCAAGCTTGAACTTGATAAATTTCGAATCCTATACACCATGCAAGGCATTCATTGTGATAATGCAATCATGTACGTTGAAAATGGAATCATTTAAAAAAAGTTGGGAGTGTGATGTTACCTGAATTAATAGAGCGAATACTTTATATACTTTGAATAAATTTAGTGGAATAGACACTCATTTTCAATCACTCTAGCATCCTTAAGAGAACACTTGCCTTGTCAATTTCAGGTTGTAGTGAAGGCAGGCATAGAGAGTATCTCTCTTTTGAAAAATCTAAAAGCAACCCCATTATCCTTAGTGAATTATTCTGGATTAGCTTTGTCAAATTCATTATGTTTATTATAATTATTAAAGGGGAATGCTAGTAACATTCTCTCTAACCTGCTCATTTGAACCTTCTCTATTTTTCTGATGACATGTGTCTTTTATTTTACACTTAAAACAATGTCATTAATATATCATACAAGTTATCTTTTACTTTCCAAGTTTATCCTTATTATGAAATATTAAAAAATATTAAAAAATTACACAGACTCTCTCTCTCTCTCCTCCCCCTTTCTCTTTTCACTATCAAACTATCCTCCCCTTATCTCTTTTCACGATCAAACTCTCTCCCCTCTCTCTCTTCTAGATATGATATATGCTCCCTTTCCCTCATATCTATCTCATCCTCTTATATCCTTATTCTCCTCATCTACACATCTATCTCCACCTCTATATGTGCTAGCTGCTCTCACCACCATGTTCTCGACGACTAGTGAACTGGTCGGATTTTGTCGCTAAGGATGTGCCCAGTGACGGTGCATCGGTGGTTGTTTGTAATTTGTGATTGGGTGTGGCTGGAATCTCAATCTAGGGTTTAAAAATGTATGAAATTTGACTATTTGGAGGAAATAAAATTGGGGAAGTGGTGAGCCAAAGAGGAACGAATTGCTGATATAATATCAACTCTGTTTCTTTGGAATAGTTTGTATTCTTTCTGATTTTCTCACAATTTTCATTTACTTAGATTTTTGTTTCATATTCTAGCAAACATGGGAGTTTTATTGTGAAAAGAGAGAGGAGAGGAGAGAGAGAGTGTGTGATCGTGAAACAAGAGAGAGGGAGGATGTGCAATTTTTTAATTTTTTATAAAAGGGTAAATTTGGAAAGCAAAAGTCAACTTGTATGATGCATTAATGATATAGTTTCAAGTGTTAAAAAATGACACGTGTCATGAGTAGAAGAGAAAAGGTCCAAAAGAGAAGGTTAGAGATAAGGTTGTTAGCATTCCCCATTATTAAAATCTGTATTAATATCCTCTGCTCCCATATGCGCATGTCAACAAATATTGTTGATGCTCTTTTTCGAAGAGGGTCAACTTAGAGAAAAGGAGGTTTGCTTTCAGCAGGGAAAGGGCCTGGACCTTCAATAAAGGCTAGCCTGCGGAAGACAAAATAAGAGAAGCAGTCGTTAAGCTTCGGACACCGGTGTGGTGCCGGCCGAAGGCTCTCCGATGCTCAAGTCAGCTAAGATGGGTAACTTTAGCAGAGTAATAGTAAAAGGTAAGAAAGTAGTTACCCTTTTTACTAGGGTATTGTTCCCTTTTTATAGGAAAAGTGGGAGGTTTGTGTAGATTTCCGATGTGGGACTTTGTGCAAGTCGCCATGGCGGTGACACGTGTCATGGAGATTAGATTTAGCAATTTGGACCTTCAGCAGTCGGGAGTTTCGGCAGGTGCTTGGCACCTCGGAAAAGTGTCTTCCTTTGGCAGGGGAGAAGGCGTGTCTGCCTTGGTAAGAGTCCTCTCTCTCTCTCTCTCTTTAGATTTAAGAGTTACTAGAAGTCTCCTTATTTTAGGAGGTGGATTAGGAGCGTTGGAGTTGTATTTTTCCAATTCCTCCCTAAAAATTTTCTAAGGAGGAAGTCCACTGTGGATGCTCTCAACTCAAGCTATGAATCAAGAGTTTATGGCTTTACAAACAGCCACAGACACAGACACTTTGAAAAGAAACAACTCCATTAAGCTTGGTGAATTTATTCTGGATAAGTTTTGTTGAATTCATCATCTTACAATTATTTGAGCTTACGTAACACAGTTGACGTATGCAATTGAGCATCAAACCTAGCTAATTGCTCATATATATATATATATTCCCATTTTATTGAGGGATCCCTCAGATAATTTTATTTGAGGGACGCCTTTTAGAGTACTCTACAATTTTTTTCCCAATGATCCAAATATCTATTTTTTAGGTCTTCATTCATAGATCATCTTTACAAAAAATTAGACAAATCAGAAACCGTTTCGACATCCAATTGTGTCTTAGAAAATCAATGAACACCGTACTTCAAGAAAGTAGTAAAATTTCATAACTCAAATGAGTGGTCAAATGATATCGGATTCAAGTAATTTTTTGTAGAGATGATATTTGAATGAGTATCTACAAAATAGACGGTTTAGATTAGTGAAATACAATCCAAAGTGGGGCTTACAAAGAGTGTCCCTTAAATAAGCTTATTTGGGGGATCCCTCAATGGAAGCTCTCTCTATATATATAGGCAAGTCAAAGAAGGTAAAAAGATATTTACCAAAAAGGAAAGAAAAAAAAAAGTTAAAAAGATCCTCTAACAAGAAAGACCTCTACGCCCGTAGCTATTTATGAAGAATATTATTATAAATATAGAATCTGTATTATTATCGTTTGCAAATTGCATATGATATGCTCTTGCCAACATCTATAAATGGAGACCATGAGGCAATAAGTCGGTCATCCAAGCAAACACACAAATTCCAACTTAAAACTAATCAGCAAGACAATGACGAGTAAACAAGTGAAAAATCAGGTGAGAGACACTGTTGAGGAAGGCTTCGACACCCTCCACAGGGTTGCCGATGTAGTGACTTTTCCTTTGGCCCCTCTGGACGGTGCCATCCATGGCACGGCCCGAGGGGTCCTCAACTGGCTTACAGATAACCATCCTGAAGATAGATCCAAATCCAAGCAAAAATGTCTTCCCAAACCACAACAACAACAATGCAACAGCGGTGGTGGCTACGGAGGCGGCTACGGAAACGGGGGCGGCTACGGAAATGGGGGCGGCTACGGAAACGGTGGCGGCTACGGAAACGGTGGCGGCTATGGAAATGGAGGGGGCTATGGCGGAGGAAACGGTGGCTATGGGGGTGGTGGATATGGTGGAAATCCTGGTTCTGGAAATCCCAACCGCAGAAATTTCAATTTTAAAGGGAATGAGGTTAGCAACAACGAGGGCCCAGCTTTTGGATTTAATAACTTTGGCAACAGGCGTGGCGGCGGCCCCTACGGTGGCGATTCTGAATTCGGCTTTGCGAACAATAGACTGAACGGGAACAAGAGGGATTTAACGACTTTGGCAACGAGTACTGAATAGGAACAAGCTCTAAGCATGCATGCATGCATGTAATGGAACAAGAAACCAGATCATTGTCTAAAATAAGACCTGATTCAATATCTGAGGCTTGTGGCTAGGCCTCTTTTTTTTATGTGTAATGCTAATATAAAATATAAATTAGACAAAAGTTCTGAAAGGTTAAATTAATAGTTTCCTTTGGTATTTTGTTATAACCTGATAGCATCATAATCTGAAGTCGAAAAGAAAAGAAGAAAGCTCAATCACTTCAATAGCTTTTTACAAAACACACTCTCGAAATAGAATAATTACCATATTTCTGGATCCAAACAAATATATGAGTAGTATGTTAGTGCATCATTTGAGGATTACATATGATATAACAAAATGGAAGCCAACGTATGATAGGACATCCTTGCCCATTGCCCGTTGAAGTTTATATCGGCTCTGTACTGTACTATTCATATATGTTTGAAGCTATATGTTTAAATGTTAAATATCATTGTCTTTTGTTGCTAATAATTCTTAATTATTGTTTTTCATATTTATAATTTCTAATCACTATTTATCATTAAACTATGCTTAGCTTGAAGATTGGTTGTAAATTGACTTAACACAGCTCGAGCTCGAATTCTTTTTAGCTTGTTTGAGTTTGACTCGTAAAAGAAACAAACAAACCAAGCTTAAGTCGATAAATATTAAACAAATAAAGTCAAGCTTGATTACCATATGATACTCCGCTCAGATATATATATACACAAAAGAGAGGTTCGGTTGAGGGATCTTAAATAAGTTTATTTGAGAAACATTCTTGTAGGGCTCACCCACGTATTGTATTTCAATGATCCAAACCGTCTAGTTTTTACATATTCCTACGAATATCATCTCTGCAAAAAATCACTTGAATCCAAAACCATTGGACCACTCAATTAGATTGTTAGTTTGTACTATTTTTTTTTTTTTTTTTTTTTTTTTTTTTGTTTAAAAATTGATGTTCATCGATTATATTGGTCCCAACTAGATGCCTTAATGATTTTCAATTTGTTTGATTTTTTGTAAGGATGATCTATGAATGAAGACTTGAAAAAGAGACGGTTTGGATCGTTGAAAAAAATATGTTGGGGACTCTAAAGGGTGTTGTTAGGTTTTATTTAGCTAATGCTCTTTGTAACACCCTGACCCAATTTATCGTTTTATTCAATTTATTTCCATTTGTGAATTTACAATTTTGCTCTTGGGGTATGGGCACATTCACTTTTTATTTGGGAAGGATTTTGGGGAATTGAGTGACACCGTTGCGTAGAGCTCGACGATATGAGTTCGTTGACATGCGGCATACCCAATTCCGAGTTCTAACGAAGGAAGAAAGGTCTAGAAAAGAAAAGGACGTAATGGAAATTTTTAAATTTGTTAATGCTACAGTACCTGTATTTTTTCCTTCTTTCCCCCCAAAAAAAAGGGCATTTCTTCTTCCTCTATTCTCTTGCAATAGTTACTGTAGCAACAGTGACTGTTCGACTTCCCGTCCATCAATCGACGCCGTTGTGCACTAGTTGGCCACGCCACCTAAGTTGATCCCCTTATATAGTCTGAACATATTGATATAGGTATTGTAGGGTGTTTCGAGAAATGCTTGTTGCCAGAAATTTCTCAAGACAGCCAAGGGCTACCAGTGGCGAGTGGCGACCTATTGAGTTCTAAATTGTTCCCCCTGTCGTTTTGAGCACGACGGTATGCTCGGATTTGGATTTGGTTATCGTTTGACAGTAGAACGAATATTGCACCTATTATGCGATATTCAGTTTCGATAGGTTCGGACTATTCGATCGGTTCCAATTTCAAATATGTTGTTCTCTGTACCTCTATGATCGTATAGGAACTTGTTGATCGAGAATTTGAGTCCCAGATACTCTGAATTAATGATTCTAAGTTTATGCGAAACGATTGTCGTCCGATCGTGCGATTGGCTTAGATCCGACCCCTCGATCGAGATCAAACTTTCAGAACTTGTTTAGTAGACTTCGTTGGACCTATATGAACTTTTGGATCGGAAATCGTAGGTGGTGGCCCCGCAGGCCTAATTGACCTAGATGGTGGGCCTCCTCGGCCCGATCAGGACAATTTGGTTGGGAGGTGTTTGCGATTTGGTGGTTTGATTTCAAAACCGTAATTTTTTTTTCTTTGAGAGTTTTATTAAATATTTGTGACTTATTGTTCTATCACTTTTACTTTCCCAGTATGATACATTTATGTTTTATTGTGCGGATTTGGGTTGAGTTGATTTTAAATGTTTGGTGATACGTTGATGTTTATTTTTAATATATGTGTTAAATCATTTGAAATTGGAAATATTGTTGCCTTCGAAAATATTGATGTCTTCGGACATCCCAGTTGCCTTTGAAAAATTGATGTCTTCGGACATCCTGGTTGCCTTAGGAAATACAGATGCCTTCGGAAATATTGATGTCCTTAGACATCCTAGATGCCTTCGGAAATATTGATGTATTCAGACATACAGTTGCCTTCGGACATATGGTTGCCTTCAAATTTGTCTATGCACGTATGACAATGCACCCACGTGTTTTGGGGACGCCAAAACCGTGTGGTGCTAGGATTTGCATTCTCAAGCGGAGTATATCTCCATGAGTTATGCGAGGATTTGCATTCTCAGGCGGAGTATATCTCTCTTAGTTATGCGAGGGGAATTAACGGATTATTTGCATTCTCAAGTGAAGGATATCTCCCTGAGTTCTGCAAGGAATGCGTCTCAGGCTGACCCTGTGTCCCCAGAGGTTTGCGAGGATTACGTCTCCAGTCAACCTCGTGTCCCTAGAGTTCTGCGAGAATGTATCACACATGTGGCTACATGTGTGGTGCGAGGGGAATTGACGCTACATTATTGGAATTGATGGATTATGTTTGAGATACATTTATGTGGAGAATAGTATAGTACCACCCTGTGGTACTGTTAACAGGATATTCTTTGCCACCCTAGCCACATGCCCGACTTGGTTGCACATGTGGTTAGCTAGTTTCCCATTCCCTTGTTGCCTTTGGATTTGATGGTATTCTCATATACCCCTTGGTGGGTGATTACATGATATATGCACTATGTGGATGATTGCAGGTATGGCTTTATTGTAAAAGGTTGGGTTATGTAAGTGGTTGGATGTACTTGATAAACTAATTGAGCAATTAGGTACATAATTACATGGAATGACATTCAATTATATAGCTGGTTGAAAACAAAGTAAAGAATGATTCTAGAATTTAATTGTTGGTTTTACCTTGAACAATATTAACTTATCTTAATTGTGATCTTTGGTAGAAATAACTACGTGTGGCTTGATCCCTCAGTAAGGGTGCGTAGGTAACCTAGGCTAACATAGGTGTAGCCGCAAGTTTATGATTTGTTTGATATGTTCCGTTTTATAAAGTTGAATTTATTGAACGCTTGGGAATAATTGGGTTTGCTGTGCAGGTAGATTTTTGGGTTTTGAGCCTTTTTCATGGGAGACTCTTGTTTGTGCCTAATAAATCACGGTCATGAACTGATTGAAGGGACTTCCCTTCGGCCCTGGCACCTACCGTTTCGTCAAGCATTTCGCCTTCCTAAGAACAAAAGAAAAGCTGCAAAGGCAGAATCCTCTCGGCCTCGCGACCGCAGTATTGAAGGCCGAGGCCGAAGGCCGTAAAAGACACGGCTTAAAAAAGCTATGGTTGAATCGCCACGTGGCCTCAAGGCCCCACACTCCATTTAATGAATTAATGCCTCTGACTTCGCAGCAAACTCACTAGTCACAAGAAGCATTTAATGCACAAGGGAAGTGACTGAAGTCAGGATTTGGTGATGGAAATCAGGGTAGTTAAGCGCAGACATTCTCACAAGTAATCTTACGACTTAAGGTCAAATCATCAACCACCAGACCAGGGCATTAAATGCGTTCCCACGGCCAAAGGGGCAGAACCCACGATCAGGGCGGTGGCCGAGATTTATGGGGGTCACACCACCATGCTTCTCAACCCCAAACCGTCATGTTTCACGATCCCAAATGCCGATTTGACTACCCACTTGCCTCGGTCAGGCTCCACCACACAGGTCTTGTCAGCCTCGAATGTCCCTCCAGGACTCCTATAAATACTAAGCTCAGGATTACATTCAAAGGGTTCAAACACCAAACCAAAAGCCTCCCACGGAGCAAATTATATTTTCCTGTAATGCACTTTCAATACCTTTATTTGTTTTCTTAGGAGTAGTGGTAGATTGTAAGGAAAATCCATTCATCAATATATCATACGACCTTTGATTTTCAAGGCCCCGGAGCACCATCTCTGTTATCGCCTCACTCACCCCATATATCATACGACCGTCGCTCTCTGAGCAACTCGCCTGAGCACCGCCTAAAACCCGCCACCAACACCACCACTAAACGGCCTTGTAGCTCAGGCCGTGAATCTGACAGCCGAGATCAGTTCCTCTCTCGGCCACGATCGTTTGATTAGGAGTCGAACGCAAAACAGGTGCAACATTTAAACCATCTTCTACTCAAACCTCATCATCATCTCGACGCACGGTAGACCGTGCTGGCACGCCCGTACACAACCGCACCGCATCTAAAAGAAGGACGTCACGTGTTGACGCACATCCCCTCGGCCCAGAGCACCAGACCGTGAGATCCGCAACAGACAAACAACTCTGCTGGTTTTCGGGTAGAAGTCAAACCCTAAAGAAGTTTTTGGATTAGGGCAAGAAGGTTATTTTGGTCATTCGTGCTTGACACCTGCCATGTGTTGGACACGCACGGGGTTTGACACTGATTCCAAAGTGGAATTGTCCTATCACTCTTAGCTTTCCTTGACAAACTTATAATCTCTTATGTAATCAATCAAGCTCAAGTAATTTAGGTTAGGTTAAGTCCGCACTCAAAATGATTATAGAAATTGAAGTCAACAATGTCATGGCTCAAATGGAATCAAGATCCTTGAATGTAAAAAAATTATAAATTACATTCACTTAAATATTAGGAGGTATGACTGGTCATCTATTCTCATGCGAATTTGTTCTTACTACCAACTGTAGCTCAACTGTAGCTCGGGGAATTTAAGGTATACTTCTTTTTGGTAGAAAATGAGGCTACAACATTGAAGTCGTTGCTTTCCTTAGCAAGGGAGAGTGGTTTTTTTTCAGAGGTTGATTTTTTTGGCTCTACATCTTTCTCTCTTTTAGTAAGATCTGCATTTTGCGAGAGAGAGAGAGAGAGAGAAAGAGAGGTATTCTTCTTCTTCTTCTATGCATTTGTTGTTGGGTGAGGTTCAAGTCTTCAAATGAGGTTTTCAAATAGGTTTTCAAATATGCTTTTATTTTTGAAATCCACTTCACCAATTGAGATTTTTTTAGAGTAAAAATTTTACTCTACATTCTCTTTCATTCTGAGATTTTTAAATGGTTTATAAAATATGTTGTTCTTTTAAAATATGCATCTAGGTTCGTATTGACTATTCATTTTCTTAACTCTAGATCAGATTCTTGGTTGATTTCATCAAGAGTATGGTTTCTTGAAGGAATTGACCTTTTCATCTCATAATATATTTTTCATTATGTATGTTCGATCTATAGCTTATTTGTCAGTGCCCTGGAGTGAATGGGCTTATGGACTAGCTGTCATTTATATGAAGGATTAGCTTCTAGCTCAACTAAGTTAGAGATGAAATTTGCACAGGGAGGTAGTGCTCATTTCCTAAATAGAACTAGGAATGCTTGGGCTTGTGATTTCTTTTTCTGTAAAAACCTTACTGACTTAGTGGATTGCTTGGTCGGATGATGACCCCCAGTTTTTCCCAATGTTGGGTTTCTGGGTGAACATTTTTGGTGTTGATTCTGGATAATATGACTAGTCATACTTGTTCAATATATGTGTATAATTATGATGAATGTTCACACACTCTCCACTCTAGTTGTTGTTAGCGCTAAGGATGCATAGATTGATGGATCCTTCTAAGTACCTGGGGTGTCACTTAGCTTTCTTCTAAGATTGCAGGTGTTAATAATTGATATGTTGTGAATCTAGGTTCTAGATTGCTTCTTCATAGGTCTATGACTAGTAGTTGACTAGTCATATTGTTACTATGAACATCTAATCATTATTATCTTAGATCTATCCATGAGGGTTTTAATTTACCTTCTTCACCTAAATACCAATTTCAGGTGCCTCTCAAATAAATTTATTATAGGAATCCTTCAATAGAATGGGAATTTATATATATATATATATATATATATTTATGTATATGCATGGTGCAAGGCATTCATCATGATGATGCAATCATGCATGTTGTAGAATCCAATGTAATAATGCAATGTTTGTTGGTTAAAAAAAATAGTTGAGAAAAGTTGAGGTGTGACCTTGTTCGAAATAAAAGCGTGAATACTTTATACTTTGAATAAAGTTAGTGGAATTTTTTTCCATAGAATAGACATTCCTTTTCAATCAATATAGCTTTTTTGAGAGAGAACGTGCTCGCCAATTTTCAGGTTCTTCCAAAGGCAGCATACATAGTAGCTTGGCAAGCAAGCTAAGGGTTACCTCAAGAGATTCCTCCTCTTTCATCATCAATATAAAAGGGATGTGACATGCTTGCTTTATATATTCTCATCATCTTTTAAGATAAAGCTAGAGAACAAGGCAAATTATCAGCCTCTGTACTTCATTTTGAGCCTCCGGTTACCCTCCAAACTGAGAGTACATAATGACAACTTGTTTCTGCCTTCCCAAAACTAATCCAGAAGAGACTTCCGTAAGCAAAAGAAATGATCGAGAGCCTTCTTCTAACACTAATTCTAATAATTCCAAAGGAAAAGGATCCAAAGCTTTCAACTTTCGAGGGAACGAAATCTGCGACAACAAAGGTGAAACTGTCGGAGTATTTAATTTCGGCAACAAGAAGACCGCGGGCTCCACTGACAAGCAGGATGGCGGCTCCAATCTTGTTTTCAACTTTGAAGATATTAAAATTCAGAGGAACCAGGCCAAGAAAATTGTCGGATTTTGTGACTTCGGCAACGAGTATTGATCCTTCAATATCCCACGCTTGCAGGCCTCTTTTTCTTTTTTTTCTTTTTTTTTCTTTTCTTTTTTGGATGTATAATACTATTTTATTTCTTATATGCATGGTAGTTTAACATAAATTGTTCCTGTCATTAGTAAATGAAAAAGTAAAAAATTAAAATTAAAAATTAAAAAAATTAATTAATTTTATATGAGGCTTGAATAGTAACATTATTTACCTCATTTTACCTTTTGCCATAACAAATGGGTGGAAGTGCTCTAGTAGGTGGGGCATTATTCTTTTATATAGTGAATTTAAAGACGAAAAGAAAAGAAGAAAGCTCATTCACTTCAACAGCTTTTTACCAAACACATTCTCAAAATAGTATAATTACCTTTTTTTGAGGACTACATGCATATGATAACAGAATGCAAACCAACGTATGATAGGACTATATATGAGTTTATAATTTCTAATCACTATTTATCATTAAACTATGCTTAGCTCGACTGATTTTTAGCTTGTTTGAGCTCCACTCCTAAAAGAAACAAACAAAACAAGCTTAGCTCGATAAATATATTAAACAAAGTCAAGCTTGATTACCATATGATACTCCGCATGAATCCTTTGCATATATATAAAAGAGAGCTTCAGTTAAGGGATTTCAATTAAACTTATTTGAAAGACACTCTTGATGGAACCAGAATTTCATGTGTGGGAGGCCTCTCATAAAATATAAATAATTTAAAAAAATTGATCTCATAATACATACCAAACTAACAAAAAGGACCAAAACATCACCCTAATCCCTAAACTTGTCATATTTTGAAATTGTCGCATAATAGCCTTGTCACAAAGAAATCATTATAAGCAAGAAAAATTGTCAGGGATTACAAAATGCATACTTGGAGTTGAATAGCAATTTAGAAACATCTTTAAAGCTTTTTCCCTTTCGTAATCTGCACATAAATTGAAAGACTCATTAAACTCAATAAAATAGAAGAAGAAAAAAAAATTAACAACAAAAAAAAATCATAAGGGGAGTTAATCATTGAAACAAGTCGGCTTGTGTTTTGGGTAGGGGTGTTTTCGGTGCGGTAACCGCACTGAAACAAAGAAACCGTTTACTGGCCGACTACCGGCAGGCGGAGGTGCAGGTGCACCTCCTTGCGCCTGCACAGATCCGCCACTCAGTTTAGCCAAAATCCAAACCAACGCCGCACCGCACAAAGACGATTATCGAAGGTGCCGGTTACCGTGGGTGGCAGCGGTATCGGTCGGTTACCAAACCTGCAACAGACAAGAGGGAGGTGATGAAATCTGGGACAATTGCACGCTAGGAGGGTTTGAGTTGCCGTACCAGATCTAGTTTATGGAGATTTTGCTAGAGAGAAGAGAGTCACTGTGGTACTGGAATTACAAAGATGGTTGCTGGGTTTAAGAGAGAGGGTTCGAAAGGAAGGAGAAGATGAGTTTTCAATTACCAAAAATATGTGGGGAGAAAGGAAGAAAAGTAAAAGTGAGAAAAAATAGATTAAAAATAAATATTATTATTTAATGCAAAATTAAAAATTGAAAAATAACATTGATGTTGGTGTCATATGTTGTCGACCAACACATCACCTCACCTCTCTTTCTTTCACGTGCACGCCTCCTCCTCCCACTTCCCAATTAATTTTTAAGTTTCTTCTGCATGTGTATTAAAAAAAAATATATATATATATATATATATCGGTTAGTTGCGGTTGCCGACGGCTTTGGTTTCCTGCAACCGCATTCGCATCCGCAGCATTTTGGCTCGGTCGTCCAACCGCAACTGGTCATTGACCGGAAAAATCAACGGTTTGCCAACCGGAAATATCGGTCGAAAACCACCGGTATTTGCGGTCCAACCGCATAGCCCTAGTTTTGGGAATTGTTTTACAACAGTGAGGGGAGCTTAGAATGAAAACGTGACGTTTCGACTTGGTAGGCAAATACCAGGAACTTGGTTTGGGCCTATAATATAATTTAAACATCACAAAACATGATAATATGCATAGCAGCATAGTACTATTTTTATAATAAAATAAAATTGAGGAGGGGCAGGGGACCACTCTGGTCCTATGCTGTCTTCGCCCCTGCTTGTAGGGTTCACCATGTATTGTATTTCAATGATCCGAACAGTCTAATTTTTAGATATTATCCCAAATATCATTTTTGTAAAAAATCACTTGAATTCAAAATTATTTGACCACTCAAATAGCTTGTTGTTATTTTAGTCTTTTTGGAAGCAAATCGTGTTTGTTGATTTTATTGGTCCCAACTAGATGCCTTCATGATTTTCAATTTACCTTTTTCTTTTTCTTTTTCTTTTTTTTTACAAAGATGATCTATGAATAAAGACTTGAAAAATACAGGATTTGGATCGTTGAAAAAAATTCAATCATCATCATCATGCATGTGGAAGATACAACCATGTATAACGTGGAAGATACGATCATGTATGTTGTGGAATCCAATGTAATAATGCAATGTTGGTTGGTTAAAAAAAAATAGTTGATAAAAGTTGAGGTGTGACGCTGTTCGAAATAATAGGGCGAATACTTTAGCCTTTCATTTTCAATCAATATAGCATCCTCTAGAGAAAACTTGCATCGCCAATTTTCAGGTTCTTTTGAGGCAGCATAGATAGTAGCTTGGCAATCAAGCTAAGGGTTACTTCAAGAGATTCCTCCTCTTTCATCATCAATATAAAAGGGATGTGACATGCATGCTTATATATTATTCTCATCACATTTTAAGATAAAGCTAGCGGACAAGGCAAATTATCAACCTTTGTACTTCATTTTGAGCCTCCGATTAACCTCCAAACGAATGAGACATAATGACAACTTGTTTCTGCTTTCCTAAAACTAATCCAGACGAGACTTCTGTAACCAGAAGAAATTATTGAGAGCCTGCTCCTAACATTAATAGTCCCAAAGGAAAGGGACCCAAAGCTTTCAACTTTTCACGGAAATGATGTATGCGACAACAAAGGCGACACCGTCGGAGTATTCAACTTTGGCAACAAGAAGACCGAGGGCTGCAACGGTGCTGACAAACAGGATGGTGGCTCCAACATTAATTCTATTTTCAACTTTGAGGATAACAAAATTCAGACAAGCCAAGAAAATTGTCGAATTTTGTGACTTCGGCAACGAGTATTTATCATTCAATATCTGGCGCTGGTAGACCTCTCTTTTTTTTCTTTTCTTTTTTCTTTTTTTAATAATGTATCGTGCTATTTCAGTCCTTATAATATCTAATAATATTAATAAATATGAGTTTTTGACTTAAATGGTCTTTAAATTTACACCCGCGTTTCAATTAGGTTCTCAATAAGACAAAAAAGTGCTCAATTTCGTTCCACATATTTTATGTGATGCCTATATGAACTCCACATATTTCTTTTATTCCTTAATTTATTGCAACTAAAAATTGGACGATCGTGCTCATAAAGACACCAAGAATCTTTCGCTAGAGCATTAACGGAGTCTATTATTCTATTCACATGTTTATGTTTTAAAGTTTTTTGAGAATTTTGTTTTCTAAGAGCATCTCCAATCGATGTGTCAAACATGCCACATAGACATTTAACAGCTATAAATAACATCTCACATCACTCCAACCGATGTGTCAAAGCTGATGTGGAATGAAGGCTGGAGGTTGATATGTTATTTTTGACATCCCAAAAGCAAGATGTCAAATGAATATTTTATTATTTTTTCTTTTCTATTCTTTTTAATTAAAAATGAATCAACACTAAAATGTAATAAAATAATAATTAATTTGGCATATCGGGTAGAGTGTAAAGCTGTGTAAGATGTCAAATTGCCACATCAGCCATCAAATTTAAATTTGACGTTTGGTATTTGACATCTCCCTTGGAGATGCTCTTAGAGAAACTATGCTTTTGGATAACGTTTGTTAGGTACCATTTGGGCTCCTTCTTTTGGCGCCCTTAAATATTTCACTTTTGTATCTTTTCTTGTTAGAGATCAAGAGAAAGTACATGGAGGAAAAGAGCATCAATAATGGTTGAGGAAATGAGATAGCCAAAAGAGTAAAGAGCTTATAGCTTAAGTGGTCACCCAAGGTCATAGATTCGATTTTTCCTTGTCCTAATATCGCTTGTATCGAATTAAAAACAAACAAATTACTGTTACATGTAATTTTGATCCTCCATGGATGGACGGTTAGGGATTTAATTTAATTAGATTTTCGAATAACTAATTCATTCAGTACATATCTTTGAGAATTCAATTCTTACCATGTTATATAATTTTCAATTAAGTGGTATATAATTCTTACCATGTTATCTTTTATACACTCTTATGGTGCTTATTATTTTTTAATAAAGCATCTATTCCGAAAACAAAAACGAGCAAATCCACAGAATAAGTTCAAAGAAGTAATTTGAATTGAAGCTACTTTTGTAATTGACCAGTCAATTGCCTCACTCGATCGTTGCTGAGTCATCAGACTCGGATCGTTCCAACTCGAAAGTTGTTGAGTCAACGCGGACTCCTAGTGACTAATTATCATTGATTATTACTATTTTTTAATATTATTTTAAATAAATGTTTTACTCTTGTAATTTACACTCTACATGCATTTGGATTGGGAATATATAATATAGCTTGGCAATAAAGCTGACACTTGATATATTCGGATTCCTCCACTGTAACCATCTCCATGCATGATGATGTGTTTAAAGTGGACCAGGCATGCGCTCTTCGGCTTCCAACAAACACAATGATATTTAGCCATATGTGGAAGGCGTTGTGCTGGCGCAACAACAGCAACGACACTCCAGAGCCATCTTCCAAATACAATCCCAACCCTCCAGCTCCTGCTGCTCCTACAAAAGCAGCCCCATGTACTAATCCTGCAGCACATGATCATGATCAACCAGATGAGAGTGATGAGGGCTTAAAGCCACCACATGATAGTTCCTCCTCAAGTGCTGGGCTTCAAGATCAACCAGCCACAAGCCCCTCGGAGCCCAAGGGTGACAGAAAAAAGAAAGGGAAAAGAAAGGGGACTGGTGGGAGATCAGACTGTGATACTTTCGACGTTCGTGGGAATACCATTACCGGATGCAAAGGCGGTAAGATCGGAATTTTCGACTTTGGCAACACCTATACATGAATCAATCAAGGCTGAAAGAAAAGCTGTTGATTATATGAAGACGAAGATTAATTTATTTGTAGAATTAATTAATTAGTTAATTTGGATTTGGGTCTCTCTGTAATTTTGATAATCTTGTAAGTTGGGTTGGGTGTTTGTGGATATTGATGATCTTGTAGGGGCTGCTAGTATTGATATGAATTTTCTTTCGTTATTGCTGACCACATGTTTTACATAGATAGAAGAAATAGAACTCACTTACACATGCGATAAATAATAATAATAAAAAGAGTTTGCTGCTCACTTCTCTTATTTTAATTTTTAAGAACAGCACTTGGGGTAATTACATGTCAGTTTTAAGGGTATTTGTAGTATTATACCCAGCCGAAGTACCGAAATTGAGGTTATACTTTGGCTCTTTAGTTGGGAAGAACACCCCGAAGTGTCTCTCTGTCTCTTCACCTAGTTTGTTATTCTCATCAAACATGCCAAACAAGTAAGTCTCTATGGATCTTTTAGGTCTCTTTGGGGTACCCTCTTTCACATGCCGAATCAAATTCGAGTAATAAGTCCTCGCATTATTCGTTGATGCCCCAGACGCACCTGCCGAAGGCCACCCACTTTCCGACACTACAACCTCCAAAGAGCCTCCTCCAGCTCTCTCAACAGCCGAGTACAAAGCGTCCAGCATGGCAGCAAACAGGTTTTGGTACCCTTTATCACCATCCCATGCCACAACTGACGGTGAAGTGAACAAAGCATAAGGAAGAGAAATATCTCTAGGATTTCCAATATAACTAAAATATGTATAGATGTTAGCAAGTAGTGGTGATTTGGCATAAACCAAGAACCCTATAATTGGGTCCAAATAAGCTCTCACATCACCGCGAAAAGCGCCTTGTGACGGAGGGTAGGAGTTGCCTATCAATCCCGTCTCTATGGCAGTTGAGACCTTGATTTGGTCTTGAAGGCCAGCTGATCTGATTGCATTGTATATGTTCTTCATTGCGGGGTGGACAAACTGAGCCAGCCTAGTAGTGTCTCCATAAACTGGGCTCACTTCGTTTCCAACCGCAATGTATTTGAATCTCACGCTTTGCCGGAAATTCAAGACATTTGTTTGTACCCATGTTTGCGCTTCGGAAGGGTTGGTTGCGAGTCGTTCAAGGTCTTGGTTTGGGACACCAAGCATGAGCTCGATGTTGGAGCCTCGAAGAGCTTGTAGAGCGGCTTGGTTTGGATCGTAAATTCTCATTTGTTTGATGTTGTTTGATTTGTAAAGAGATATAACTTCTGCGTGGGATGGTAGATTGTTGCCCAGCATTCCATAACATACACCTACGGATTGTACACCTGCATATATAAATATACGTCCGGAAAATTTGTTATGTGCGTATACGTACATCAATACATTACTTATGTACACATATTATACATCAAGAAAATTTAAAGTTATAGGATATTTATGCATCCATTAATCAACATTAATTAGTAATTTTTTTCTCTAATATGCCAAAGGAAATATATTGCAAATTGAATGAGGTATACGTTCAGACCTGTTATACCAAGGTTTGCCACCAGGAGCCCCAAAAGAAGCATTATAGTAATGGTGAAGGGAATGGACGTATTGCTTGTTTTAGAGGTGGCCATGGCCATTGAGAAACGAAAAGCAGCAAGGCAATAATATTCAGCTTTCGGCTTTCAGCTGGCTAATTTGTGTTATGTTATCTCCATTTGGATTTTATTTATAGATATCATGATGAAGCTAGCTTTCTCTAGCTAGCTAGCTAGCCTGAATATAAAATGCATCCGCTTGCTTATCCTCCTCTGAATACTTTTCAAGATGGCCCATGGCGGCGTTTCCTTTTATTAGTTTGTGGTACACATTGACACTGTCTGCTGATAAGTCTTGGAAAGTACAAGGTTTTTCTAAGGTTTTTTTAGGTTAACCACATGACATATTTATTGACGTTGTCTCCTAAGTCTTGGAAAGTAGAAGGTTTTTCTAAGGTTTTTTAGATTAACCACATGACATACTTATTGACATGAGATATGTTGGCTAAGTAGGCAAAATTATTTTAAAATATTCAATGTTAGTTAAAATTAAAGTGATTCTATGTGGAAGTGATAATTGGCCTATTCAAAATCGCTTCCAAACGAGCCGTCGTTTGTTTAGTGTTGAATGATGGTGATTGGCAACAGGTGCGCATGCACCTATAATCCAGAAAACATTGCGTAACAAAACATCTAATTATCTTTTTAGTTAATAGCTTTGTGCCTATATTAATCAATGCCATTGACTTTATCACTTTAATTAGCGCCACCATCAGGCGGCTTTTCAAGCCTTTAAGAAAAGGCCACTGAACCTCTTTCTTAGTACTATTGAAAGACGTGTAAGTGGAAGATGACCTAAAATACCTAACAAAGTTAATTAAGTCACAGAGAGGTTCCTTGACCTAATTGACTCGTCTTTATCTCTTACAGTAATCAGTGATCAAATTGATAGAAACTCTACAGGATAAGTAGATAACACGACAAATGACAAAGAATGTCACTATGATTAAAGGCTGTTTAGAGTAGATTAATAAAGAGTGATTTTACCGACACAATTCAAACTTTTAATTTATGTCATTTGCTAAAGCTTACAAAGAGCTTATAACTCAAGCGGTTGAGAGCATGTACTCACTCATGCACTCGAGGTTTCGATTTCTCATTTCCCAAATATCTTTTCTATAAAAATAAAAGTAATAATAAATTAAAAAAAGGGATGTAAAGCAGGGCTTGGTCACTTAGTAGTGGGCTTAGTTATTTATATTCTCTTGACTTGAAGGCAAAGTTTAAGCCTTTAGGCTCAGATGGGCTTGATCCATTCCCATTTTCGGCACAAAGAACATGATTGCTTGAAGGGTCTCGCCACAGCATATAGCCCAACTTAAATAATACGGAAATAATTTTCTCCCAAATTTGTATTGCATTAAATCATTCGGGCATTAAAGAAGAATACTTAATGAAAACACCATAAAACACAGAACCACATATTCTTTTTAGGACTTCTTTTCATTGTTGTGGATAACAAATAGGCCACATACACCAATACATTCATGACTTTTGAAACAAAGTTTTGCAATACTAAATCAAGCAACGAGGACAAACCAATACACCAACCTTAAAGATAAAGGGACTGACAGCTATTTGAACCGGGCATGACCAAATTTCTCCGGCCGATGCATTCCCTTATACGTTATACAAGTTACAACAACTTAGAAAATGATTTCATGTGCTCAGAGTTCAGAGAAATGACAAGTACTCATAATTGTATTTTCGCCCGAGTAGGAATTTTTTTCCATTTCGCAAGAGTTGTCCATCAAATTTATAAAAGTTTGAAGATAGCACAAGCATGCACCTTTAGGCACTTTTGAAAGATACAAGAAGAAGCATATATGCGATTCTCATCCAACCAATTTCATTGTAGGAGATGATCTGATTACTTGCTATAGTTATTAATTGTTGTAGGTTTTGATAACTCATTGATCCATATATGTTAATGTTTTGAAAAATTGGTATGACTAGGGAGGCTCCAACCAAAGCAAGACTTGGACTTTTAATGGGCTTCGCTTAGAGATGTTATGGGAAAAGTAAAGCTTCTAAGTGACAAATTATTTCTAAAGTGAGAACTTCTTACATTGTACTAGAGAGCTTAGTTCGTTTTAATACGTTTACTTTAAATGTAGCCATATTGTAATTTCAATACTATTTAAGTATATAGTTGTGTTATTTTAAATTATTGTATATAATTGTATTATTCTAGTGGATGTATAATTTCTTATTCGTTTTATATGTATTTCTTTTAATGTTAAAGTCATTCTTTACAGCTTTTGTTGTCAAGGAACTGCATTTTTGTTTGTATTCTTTTATATAGTAAATTTGGCTTACACCTTTCAAATTCAATTTGCCGTACCTAAAACCCTTCACTTTTTGTTCCTATAAATAATACCCAATTTGTATAAGAAATTATAATAATTGTCTAAAACAAGAGCTAATCCAAAATCTGAGGCTTCTAGCTAGGCCTCTTTTTTATTACTGTAAATTGACTTGATACAGCTCCAGATCATCTATATAAGGGATGTGGCATTCATGCTTATTCACATAATATTGTTAAGATCATGACAATGGAATTCCTCAAAAAATATTTAACAACAAAAGAAGTTTTAAAAGATCATCCTCTAACAAGAGACCACCACTACGCCCGTAGATTATATATACGAGTGTGTGTGCGTGAAGAATATTTTAACCAATACAGAATCTGTATTATTATCATAAATGCATGCCAACATCTATAAAATGAGACCATGATGCAATAAGTTGATCATTTAAAGCAAACACACATATCCCAGTTTCTATCAATGGCTTGGGTTCGGATGACCTTGTCAATTTTAGGAGCAACAAACACTGTGGAATATATTAGATATGGATCAGTCTTTCCCGAAAGATATGTATCAACTTTTTTATACACATATATCAAATATTTTCATATTAGATTATGTGAGGGCTCTTATTTAATTTTCTCACAGGCCCTCAAACTCTCAAAATCGGCCATGTCTATCTGTTAGAGCATTTCCAGCAATAAACCCCAGCCCTGGCAAGACAGGACCTAAGCCCATGCAACAGCTTCCAGTGGGCCAAGCTTGCCTTGGCAAGCCATGGGTTCCACGAGACTGGGCCAGCCCACATGCCAAACCAACCTAACCTCTAGTCTGGGTTTGCTGACATCAGCAATGATGCAATCAACAAAAAAAAAAAAAATCTATATAAAAAAACCTAAAAATTTCATATTTTTTTATATTATAAATATTTAGTCATATTCTTCACTTCCTACACCAAAACTCTATACAAATTCCTCTCATAATATCTCATGTGAATAGTAGTTGTCATGACAATGGGTGGAAACACCACAACCTTTTGCAATGGCTGCCTCTATTCATGTGAATAGTAACAACCTTGCTTTGCCCTTGCCCTTTGCCATGGTAAATTAGTAGAAGTGCTCTTAGTGTTGTAGACAAATGGAAGCTAACGTATGACACGAATTGAGGCTTTTCTACTATTTGTAACCAAGCCGAGTTCCGCTCGTTAAAACAAACTAAACTTGAGCTTTGTTATGTTGGGCTTGAAAGTAGATTGTTTATAAGAGTTTTTCTTGAAATGAAAAATATTTTTAAATAATAGTTTGAAAGCATTTATGTCCAAAAACAAAAACTCAAAGCATTCTGTTGGTTTAGGATATTTGTTCTGATATTACAGTATCATGCTTGTGTTATGTTTGAAGCTATGTTGAAAAAGTATTTTTTTTAAGTACAAGCGAGATAGTCTAAACTAAAGGGGAGAGTGTTTTCACACACACACACACACAACTAAGATGTCATGGAGGTTTGAACCTAGACTTATTGTCTGCAAGTCAAGGCACTTTTTCACTGGGTTAGACTTTGTTAGCTGAAAAAAAAACGTTTTTGAATGTTAAATATCAATGTCTTTTGATATTAATTCTTAATTCTTAATTTTCATATTTATTATTCACCATTTATGATTAAACTATGCTTTTTGTTGTTGTTGATAAATTATTAAAATGGACCAGCTAATTATTACTGTAAACTATGTTTTTTATGTTAAATTGTTCAAAAATTAAATTATGAAGTTATTTAAAAAGATTAAATGAAGAAAAGTTATTCATTTATAAAAGAATAAGACTTAAACCATTATTAAACAATTTAATAAAGTTGTAGACTTAATTTTACTTAAATGTTGAAAAGTAGGTGGCATTCAATTCAAAATTGAGTTTTATTTAAATGTTGAAAAGTAGGTGATTCTAACACATAAGTATAAAAATAAATAAATAAATAAATAAAAATTGTAACACAGTAAGAAGGGCATAGTTCTTTACTTTCACCTTGGGCTCTCAAAAACTCAAGGCCAGCCCTGATGACATTATGATTAAGGGTGGTTTAGTGTAGATTATGAATTTGGGCTTGGTTTTTGAGGATATAACACAAATTTCCATCTTTGATGGGGCATAAATTAAGGGTTTTTATGGGCTTAAATTAAGTTTAATAAGAGTGATTTTACATACACGTAAACTCAAACTTCTAATTTATGCCATTTGCTAAAAGATTATATGGTGAGAGTGTCATATATGGATCATAGATGTAGACTTTCATATTAGCCACATAATTCATCTAAATAGTAATTTCATTTAAGTTTAATGAAATGATCATGTGACTAATATGGAGGCTCACATAATAGGTCCATATATGGCACCCTCACTATAGAATTTCACAGTAACTTGTATATTTTAGTCGACTGCCAGCTAGGCTTTGTCTTCTTTTTTTTTAATCGGGTGAGATAGGGGCCAAAAAGGCCAGAACAAAAAGAACTAAACAACTGCTACTCTAGGCCTGGCCAGGCTGCAAACATCAACAAGAAGGCTATCACAAACGGAAGGAGGCGCCACCAGCTCAAACCTACGGAAGCCAGGCTTTGTCTTTTAAAAGTGGGCTTAGTTTGTATTCATTACCATTTTGAGCCCAAAGAATATGATTCCTCCATTATAACCCATTTCACTCATGTTGGGCAAAGGTCTCACCCTAACATTTAGCCCAACTTAAATAATTTCTGGGAACTTCATGGAAGATTTCTTGAATAATTCGGAAATACTTCTCCCAAATTTGTATTGCATTAAATCCTTCGGGAATTATGGAATAATACTTAATGAAAATATCATATCATGAAGTGCATCTTATTTCATAAATATTTGTGAATTCCCACAAAAAAAAAAATCTAATATTTGTGAATTTGCCTTCATCTTTCAGTAAATTTTGTTAATACAAAGCCACCCAAAACCAACAAACATACATACATACATATAATATATTTAAATTATATATTTTTAGGGCAATTTCTGTTCAATTGTTCAACAAAAATCATCCATCCTGGCCAAAAAGAAAATAAAAAATATTCCCTAAAAATAAAGAAAAAGAAGCACCCAAGGGACATCCCAGAAAACTAGACGTTGTAAAGAGAAGGCAATAGGGCAGATAATCCTACGTGCATGACTTGCATTATAAACTTTTGAATTATGAATATTTCTGTGTCATGCAGTAACAAAGTACGATAAATTTTAAAAAACCGTACGTGAGTAAGTTTTCGTAACGAGAAAAAGTGAAAAAAAAGTACACATGGCAGGGCTAATGGAAACCTAGGGCGTCAATACGACGTCGTCACACGTTGCGCCGTATCACGCATGCGAAATATTTTATAATTTTTTATTTGACCAAAGCATCTACGGAAGTAGAGTGGGGCATAAAGGTTAAAAACGCCTCGTTGAACCCCTTGCATCTTCTCTCGGCTTCCCTTCGCTCTGAGAAAGAAAGAGAGACTGAGAAAAAAGCCCAACCAAAAACCCACAGAGCTAAGAGCTCCCTCCAAGAATCTAAAAAATTCCCCTCCTCTCGCACGTGCTGAGCACACACTCTCAAATTCCCATCTTTTCTTTTTAATAGAAAAAAATTGAATTGATATTTGTTCTTGGTTCCAAATTTCTGATATTTGCAAACTCTCCCACCTTTGGATCCCCACTGCTTTTCATCAAATCCTCCGGGCGCCGCCACACTACTCTCCTGAAACATGTCGTCTTGAAGGTACTCAGAGAAAGATAGTTTCTTTTTTTGAAATTATTTGGTGTAATTTGGTATTTTTGTTGCTCTCAGAATTTAGATAAGGGGTTCTGTTATTGGGTATGTTTTGGATTTTGTGCTTTTTTTTTGCTCTCTTTGTGTATGTGTGTGTATTGAATTGTAGTGCAGTGCAAAAGAATTGAACTTTTAGGGTTTTTATTGGTTGCCACAGGGGAATGCATTATGGATTCTGGAATGTAAGGGTTTCATGAGTGTAGTATGGAGTTTTGTGTTTTCTGGGATTGCCCATCGGGTTAAATGAATTACATGACTCATTCAGCAGGTCAGTTCCCCCCCAGGGTAATTTGAATTGGTTATTTCGATGAGATTTAATTTTGGAGTATTGAATAGGTATTCCAATAACTTCAATGCTATCTAATTTAGGCATTGCATATATGGTCTTGTGTGAATGGTAAAATGGTTAGATGCAGTGGGACTTGTTTTGCATTTTACCTTCTGGTTTAGTTTAGGGTTTTGGAGTTTGAGACTTAAGAAGTGTTTGCTTAGCTAGATGTTGTTAGTTGATGCGCTAAATCTTAGTAAGACGAATGCAGAATCCATGTGTACCACTTTGTAGCTTTGTCATCTTCACTTACCGTGGTTTAAAAATAAAAAAATAAAAAAATAAAAAAGGAAAATTGCTGCTTCTTGTTAAATACATTGTGTTTGACAGTGATGATTGCATAGTAAATGGCTGATCCTTTACTTGTAGGTTTTACAGGAGCTATGGCTCTAGAAAAATTTCCTTCTCGTGATGCACCTTCTGTTACTATGAAACCTTTGAGCTTTCTCAGTAAGGTGCATGACAACAATCGATCAGAGGATCTAGAGACAAGTCCTGCTAAGGAACCTGATGTGGATATTGACCTCAGAGAAGTGTATTTTCTAATTATGCATTTTCTGTCGGCTGGACCATGTCGTAGAACTTGTGTACAATTTTGGAACGAACTTCTTGAACATCAACTTTTACCTAGAAGATATCATGCTTGGTATTCAAGAAACGGCCTACACAGTGGGGATGAAAATGATGATGGAAAATCATTTCCATTAAATTACAACATGTTGGTCCACAGGTATGTAGTATGCTTTTTTTATTTATAAATCTCTCTTTACAATATATATAGGCAGTTTTTAGGCAATCTTCTTTATGTTTCCCTGCAACTTATGATGCTAAATATTAGGTGGCATTAATTGATTACTTCTGGTAATAAGTGATAATCTATTATTGTTGCTCTGTTGCTAACTTGCTGGGGAGTTCTGGTGTTTTGCTTTTCAGTTGTCTGGTGTTGGGGATCTGCATGGTGTTTGTTTTTAGTACCCCTTGTAATGGTGCAGTCTGGAAGATTATTCCTCATTGTAGTATATGGTGTTTTCAAAGTCAGAGGAATACTTGGACCTTTGACTTTGCCACATTGTTTAAAATTTGATAAAATTAAGTATAGTGATATATAATATAAATGTATATATATTTGTATATACAGTAGTACTTTTTTTTTTTTGCAAATATAAGATCAATCAAGTTTCTTCATCATATATTTGTTAAATATCAAAGTAGTACTCAATGATCCTTTGATATAAACTAATCTATTATTGAGGCATAACTAAAACTCTTGTCTTCTATCCACTGATGAAAACATTGTTTCATTTATTAAGTAAACTATACATCTGACGGGTTTATTTATTATTCTTATATTTAAAATATAAAGGAGAGAACTAGTTTATAGTACACATCTGACTATCCTAAATAGAGACCTACTTCTAGCATCCACTTAGTGGATATAGTAAATAAACATTTTGAAATACTCCTTTCATTTCATATTATTATTCACTACTTATCTTTTTTTATTTATTTTATAAATCATGTTGTTTTAACAAAAACAATGAGAAAATAGACACATTATAAGTCATATAACAATTTTGTTTCCCCCGGAGAAACAATTCACCAACAACGCAAACAACATGAGTTTTTTTAGCGCTGCTCTTGACTTTTGGGGATCATGTGAAACTATCCAGAAAATAAGGTCCTCTTTTCACTTCATCTCTATTCAAATGGATGCGAGTTTGGCATCTTGGTCTTCTACCGAGGATGTGTTGGTTTCTATAGATTCTAGATCTTAGTTTCTTTTGGCTGTCCACTTTCTATAACCCCAATGTATAGGGCACCCTTTTTCTTTCTCCTTATAAAACCTAGTTGCGCCTTCTTGTTCTGTTACATAATTCTATTCCAGCATTCATCATGCCAGTCGTCATAGTCTGTGAAGAAAATAAGCATGATTGTATTATATTTTTTGTTTTTCTATATCATTTTATTGATTCCCTTTCACTGTCGTTTAGGTATCCTCACATTGAAAATGATCACTTGGTAAAGCTTTTGAAGCAATTGATTTCAAGTACAGCCCCACCATCAAGGGGTATGTGTGGTGGAAATGCTCCAAATGCAGCTGATGTACCTACTCTCTTGGGGCAGCGTTCATTTTCACTTCTGACCTGTAGGTGACATTTATTTAAGCTTTGAGCTTTTAATTCATATTCTTTGTGGTGCCTTTTGTTGGATGAATTGTCTAGTAAATGACCAATGTTTTTCTTTTTTTCAAATTTTGTTTGCAATGTGTATCTTATAATTTATTTCAAGTTTCAATACTGTTATCATGTTCAATCATCCATGCATTGGGGGTTTGAATGTGTTTTCCCTCTCCTTTTGGAAGTTCTATCTGCAACATTTGCATGTGTTTTACTGTTATCATCATCATTTTCATTTGAACTCCTGCAAAAGGTACATTTTCCCATTGTATTTAAAAGGGAACACCTTCTCCCTTTCAGATGAAAGGGATCAAGTAAACAAAGAAATGAAACGCCCTCCTGCTCACATGCGTTGGCCTCACGCAAAAGCTCATCAGGTTCATGGCCTAAGCTTGAGAGAAATTGGGGGAGGATTCACCAGACATAACCGTGCACCATCTATCCGTGCTGCATCTTATGCCATTGCAAAGCCATTGACCATGTTTCAGAAGATGAAAAATACTACAAGGATAAGGGGACATCGAAACGCTGTCTATTGTGGTATGTGTTCTCATAAATCGGAGTTCAGAACTATTATCTAGGTAGATTTGGAAGTTTAGTTTACATGTTTTTTTTGGAGTTTCTTTCTTAAGGGCACAATTTTTTTCATACCTCCAACATGGGAGAGATTTCTGTCTTGTTTAAATTCTTAATATTCCAATCTTGAACTATTAATGTTTCTGTCAATTTCTGTCCACTCATTTGGAGAGAAAATGAGATTTGTGCTTTGTTTACTTTTTAATATTCCAAAAATATCTTCAACTAATGATTGTCGCTTAATTTCTGTCCAGACAGCCAATCAAAAATGAGAAAGATAAAAAAAACACTTCTATAATCTATTCTCCTCCTCATATCCCTTCTCTTTGCTGGTCATGTTCTCTTGGTGATTCATTTCATTTTGGGGGGTGTCCTATATAGCTTATTTGAGAAACTGTGGCTCTGTTTGTCTGGTACTGTAATATTTTGGGAATGCTCAAAGATACTAAGATACTGGCAATATTCATGTCAAAGTTTTGGCTGACATGAGTAACCTCTGTTCTTATGTACATAGATTTTGGCTTGCTACATTATTCAGCTCTATATGATTTGATATTTAATTACCCGCATAGGATGGGATAATTCATTCTCAGTGTTTTTAGAATAGAAGGTTATAGTCTTGATTATGGATTTTCAATCTAAGTACACATCTTTAAATGGTGTGAATCCCATTCTTGTTTGACGTTGAACTTCAGTTCTATCTTTGTATAGTTTCTTCTTTTTCCTTGTTCGGTTTAATTAATATTGTGAACTTTTGTCTGCTGTTTCTCTCTATCAAATTTGTAGTGCACACCTTTAAAATGTGGTATAGTTCTCATGGTGGTTTATTTGGACATGAATGATGCAGCAACATTTGATCGCTCAGGGAGATATGTTATTACTGGTTCAGATGATCGCCTAGTGAAGATCTGGTTAATGGAAACTGCATTTTGCTTGGCCAGCTGCCGTGGACATGAAGTAAGTTGTTATTGGCCCCTCAAAGATTACTTATCCATTTTCCCCTTTAATTTTAATCATTTTATGCTTTAAGGGGGACATCACGGATCTGGCTGTGAGTTCCAACAATGTTTTAGTGGCATCCTCCTCAAATGACACTATAATTCGAGTGGTAAGGTTCATCCGTGTCTAAATATATAAGTTTTGTTTGTCTATTTTGCATTTTACGTTCTTTTTTATTTTTTAACCTTTGCTGGACACTCAGTGTTAACTTACTATAAATTTTCTTGTTTACTAGTGGCGCTTGCCAGACGGGCTGCCAATATCAGTGTTGCGAGGACATACTGGAGCTGTTACTGCCATTACATTTAATCCCAGGCCAGGCTCTATGTACCAGCTTCTATCGTAAGGCCAATTCCTCTATCAATTTAAATAAATTTTCATGTGGAGTTTCTAATTAGCTGTAAGTAATTTACTTTTCTGTCTGACCTTGCTGATCCTTATGTTGATACTGGTTTTTCTTTGGGAGTCTATCTAAACTAGTGAATGCATGGGGAGTTCATTTTCATAATTATTATTATTATTATTATTATTATTTTATATGGCTCCCTTTCTTCCCTTTTCCCAGTTTATCACCTCACCTACATGTTTGTGTTGTTCTCTTTGGAAATGTTTTTGGGAGTGTAGAATTTCGAAGTCTCTTATGATCAAGTTTTGTTCTCTTTCGTTTATTATTTATTTAGGGCTTTCAATGTATTGTCTGGTTCATAGGGTGCGAAGTGTCAGCAAAAGTGGAATGTTAGTAAATTGGACATCAGAGATTGTAACATTGCTAGGGATGGGTTATAGAGATAGGGATCGTGGATTTCATTGTTCTTTGAGAATTACTATGCTTTTGGTTGAGGGAAAAAGTCGACAGTTTTGTAACATTGCGTTTTAATGGGATTTTTTGTTTTGTATTGATTGACGAGTAATTGGAGAAATTCTTAGAATAAATGCAGGGTGGAGGTGGATATGTTGAGGGTAATATCACAAGAAGGTTTCTTTGTGACATCAGTTTCTACTGTATATTAGGAAATACCTTTTTTTTAGTGTGGTCCATGTAGGTTGGCTGGCTTCTGTACTAAAAGGTTCTTTTCCATTAGCTGTGCAGCGATGATAGTTGTTAAATTTATGCTTGCATTTTAGCTGGACTGCTTATTCAATATCATCGTAGTTTTTTGTTTATGAATGTGAATATTTTATTATGCTTGCAATGTGAATATTTTATTATGCTTGCGATGTGTTTTTTGTGGACAACTTTTTTTTTATAAATTGTTAAGTCTTTTTCCATGTAATAACCTTGTGCTGTTCCCTTGTCATTTGCAGTTCATCTGATGATGGAACCTGTAGGATATGGGATGCCAGGAATTCTCAAGTGAGTCCAAGGATATACATTCCAAGACCTTCAGATGCTATAGTTGGTCAGTTGTTTCTCTAGTGCAGCTAAAATCAACTAACTTATTTACTGGTGAAAGAGTACTTAGTGTGGTTATGTAATTGCTTGGCTGCAGGGAGAAACAGTGGTCCATCCTCCAGCACTGTCTCACAGAGCCATCAAATCTTTTGTTGTGCATTTAATGCTAATGGAACATTCTTTGTCACTGGTAGCTCAGACACTCTTGCAAGGGTATACTAAACCTCTATGATCCTTGTTATTATTTCTGCAACCTTCTGTTTAGTTGCTATCCTCACTTTTGCATTCAGTAAAATGCAAATATTGCGCCTCTATGAGTAATGAATAAACTCATGAATTGTATCTGAAAATTTTCAGTGTGATCAGATATGAATCAGAAATAAAGCTATCATCTATATATTCCTACTAATAATAGCTAGCTGGTTGTAGGTGTGGACTGCTTCTAAGCCAGGCTCAGATGAGTCAGACCAACCAAATCATGAGATTGATGTGTTATCTGGCCATGAGAATGATGTCAATTACGTACAATTTAGGTTAGATTGTACTGGTAGTTTGCCAATGATACATATATGCATATATCAATCTTTGCATGCTGATTTATGTTGCTTCATACATTGCAGTGGTTGTGCTGTAGTATCTAGATTCATGGCAGCTGACACCTCAAAGGAAGACAACATTCCAAAGTTTAAAAATTCGTGGTTTGTTTTCTCTTCTTTTTGATTGTGATGTTAAATACGCCTTGATGAGTTCGAATGTTTTCCCCTATCCTGGTGCCCTTTTAGCTATCTATTCTATATTTTGCCTTGGGGAAATAATATCACTACCAGTAATGCGCACAATAAATTTAATTTTCCAGGTTCAATCATGACAATATAGTTACTTGTTCTCGCGATGGCAGTGCAATTATCTGGATTCCTAGATCACGAAGATCACATGTAAGTTTTTGGAAAGATAACTTGTAACTTCCTGTTCTTCTAGCCTGCCCTTTTTCTCAGAAAGCTTTTCAAATGAAACAATTGTATCCACCGTCTTTCTCTTGAATTTTTCTGCTTTAAATAGAAAAATCATATAGCAAATTTCATGTTCCAGGGAAAAGCTGGTCGTTGGACGCGGGCATATCATCTGAAAGTTCCCCCTCCACCAATGCCTCCTCAGCCTCCACGAGGAGGCCCTCGCCAGAGAATTCTTCCAACTCCTCGTGGTGTTAATATGATTACCTGGAGTCTTGACAATCGCTTTGTCCTTGCTGCTATTATGGGTAATTACTTTGTTGTTTCTTACTTATTGTCTATTTATTAGTATATTACTGATATGCATTAGGTAGTATTTTTCTAATGCCTTTACAAACTAGGATTAAGTTGAAGGCCTTAAATTCTGTGGTTTAAGAAATAGATATTCTTCTTGTGGTGCAGATTGCAGAATATGTGTATGGAATGCATCTGATGGTAGCTTGGTGCATTCACTGACAGGTCACAGTGAATCTGTATGTGGCTCATTCTCTTTGTTCTTGATTGCCCTTTTTTTTTCTCTCTTTTCCAGTATTTGTTATTTGATCTTGCAAAGAGAAGCATGGTGAATAGACTGAGTGTCAGTAGAGTGTGTTTCCACAAGTGGAACATATATATATATACCATATGGTTTTTTAGAATTGTTGTGGATACTGTCTTTGGTGTTGGTTATTCTTTGATCTTAGTGCACACTGTAGTAATTAAGCCTGTTTATTAATTGTTGCCTTAGCTACAATGTCTTAGTGCTGCAGAACAACTGTGGCCTTTTTACATAGGGGACTGGTTTTGCTGTTTATTGTTTGCCCAATATCCTGCTTTAGTATTCTAGTCTTCTAGCTGGTGTTCATGAATTGGTTACTTATGCTAATATTGCCTACCTATACCTCCATTACTCACATGTTCATCAATTGGTTACTTCTGCCACTCCTCTTTTGAAGATATCTTTAGCTGGTTTTTTGTTTGGGTACTTTACCTATTGAACAAGTAAAACTTAAATATCTGATCTTATTAACTTGTGTTCTTGATAGACATATGTTCTGGATGTTCATCCTTTCAACCCCAGGATAGCAATGAGTGCTGGCTATGACGGAAAAACAATTGTCTGGGATGTGAGTTTCCAGTTTCCTTATCATACTTGGAATTTTATTTTTTTTATGTTCTATGGTTTCGAATGCTTTGTTGACTTTCAATTTCAGATATGGGAAGGCATGCCTATCCGGATATTTGAAACGTCACAGTTCAGATTGGTAGACGGAAAGTTTTCACCGTAAGTGAAGATTAAGAAATCTTGATTTTGGAAATTTTATACCCAACTTATTGTATTGACATTAAAATGTTATCTATTTTCTATCTAATTATAATTGAATGGAATCCTGTTTCATTGGTACTCAAATTGGCTATATGATATCTTGCTCTTGCTCATCAGAATATTATTGAAACTGCTTCCAGCTTTATATAGTATTTTCTGCCTTAGCTTTCCATAGTCCTATGTAGCTTTCAACCTTGCGATGCGTTGAATCCTTACTGCCATGCTGATTAGTCGTGTTTGCTTCTCATTTGCATGGCAGATCCTATCAGTTGACATTCCCCCCCAACAATATCTCTCTTTTCTTTCGAGCTTGTATTTCTTGCAATATGCTTTTGCCTTCCTAACTGTTTTCCTGTAGTTACAAAGGGTTCTTTCTCTGTAATATAGGGATGGGACATCAATTATCCTCTCTGATGATGTTGGCCAACTTTACATATTGGACAGTGGCCAGGGGGAGTCGCACAATGATGCAAAATATGACCAGGTATGATTGTCCCCCTCCTTTTTTTTTAACTTAATACTGAATATTTGTTTATAATTTTACTTAATGAGTTGAGGGATTTCTTTTACACTTTTTTCCCAAGTGGTACTTATTGCTGGTGCGCTTCTTTGGCAGTTTTTTCTTGGTGATTATCGCCCAATCATTCATGATAGCTTTGGAAATGTTCTTGACCAGGTTAGTTGGCCATTTTCACTATTGTTCTTAATTGATTTTCCTTTTCTGGTTAGTTCAAGGAGATGAATAAACTACATAAGCAATAATTCAATGGTAGGGAGTGTTAAGTGAATTGTGCTGCACTTTACATCACTAGTAACTCAGGTGTACCTGTCGTGTCTGTTCCTTTTCATGTCTTATTGATCCATACATAAAGACCCCTCATTTAGCCGCACAGTTCCATGCATGACAAAGGCTCTTTGGATTCTTTATTTTTCTCTCTTAGTTATGCATTCACTCTGTGTGTGGTCTCAGTGGCGGTTTTGATGGATTGGTAACTGCATGCAGAGGACTGGCTGAGAGAAATTAGTTTAACTGTTCGGGATAGTAGGACCAACTTTCAAATTTCTTCTTAGAGACTTGATAGTTTAAGTGAGCCAAAACCCAGTGCCTGCCATTCTATAATAGTATAGATGTACATGCATGATTGACCTACCATAACTTCATTCCAAATATATATTTGCAATGCTTGTTAATTTGAAATTATCTGCAACATTTGTTTCAGGAAACTCAGCTTTCAGCATACCGGCGGAATATGCAGGATCTACTTTGCGATTCAGGTTTCTCTCTACTCCTTTTCCTGTATGAAATTTATCTCTTCTGGAATGTTTATTTTCTCAAGCACTGGTTTTTGGTGAAAACCTAGGCATGATACCATATGAAGAACCCTACCAGAGTGCATACCAGAAAAGGCGGTTAGGAGCTTTGGGTTCCGAGTGGCGTCCTTCCTCTCTAAGACTTGCTGTTGGGCCTGACTTCAGTGTAGATCCGGATTTCCAAATGCTGCCTATTGGGGACTTGGATATGTTGGCTGATCCTATGCCAGAGTTTGTAGATGCCATGGATTGGGAACCACAAAATGAAATGCAAAGTGATGATACTGATTCAGAGTACAATATTACTGAAGATTATTCTACCGGAGGGGAGCAAGGAAGTTTAAGTTCAAATCCCTCTATTGATCCAGAGTGCAGTGAAGAAGACAGCGAGGCTGAGGATGCTCAAATGGATGGACTTCGTAGATCTAAAAGGAAAAAACAAAAGGCTGATGTAAGTTCTCTGTCAATAACAAATTATAGTTTAGTTTTGGTTAGGGCCTGCTTGAATCTGCTTTAATGTTCCCCCTTTCTGTTTCCTCAGGTTGAAGTCATGAGTTCTTCTGGAAGGTGTGTCAAAAGAAAGAATTTGGATGAGTGTGCTGGCAATCCATTCAGAAGTAATAGAACGAGGAAATCTAGACATGGCCGAAAAGCTTCAAGAAAGAAGTCTTCCACATCAAAGTCATTGAGACCTCAAAGAGCTGCTGCACTCAACGCTCTTACTCTATTTTCTAAGATTACTGGAAGATCTGCAGATGGAGAAGATGAAGATGGATCAGAAGAAGATATGTCAGGAAGTGAATCCACCCTGCAAGATTCAAACATTGAGAGTGATGGATCTGATAAACAAAATCAGCAAACCAAACATTCAAAAGGAAAAGAGGTTTCACTGGATGAGTCTGAGGACATGGTTAAACCTAATGAACGCCCTGAATTTCCAATAAATGCTGGGAACAGGAGGAGATTGGTGCTTAAATTGCCAAGACGGGACTCAAATAAGGTTGTGTCTAGAGAAAGCACGGTACATAATTGTGGTAATCAGGATGGTTTGCTTGACCAATCATGTAGAGTACCTCAAGAAGCAACTGAAGCAAACAACAATATAAGCTCTCAGGATCCAGGGTCCTCACTTGGTGATAAAAAATGCAGCATATTTGAAACAGCAGTGGGTGGGCAATTATACAAAGTAGAAAATCATGTAGATTTGACTGAGAATTACAAAAATGGGAGAATTAGTTGGGGAGGGTCCAGAGTGCGAACATCCAAGCGTCTGAGGTCGGGAGAATCCATGTCATTGGATGCACTTGCCAGAGCCAGTGCAACCGTCGTTGGTAACGAAAAAGAGTACACAAAACCTGAAAATGATTTTGGAACCATGTCACCTCAATCAGAAAGCCAAATGTATGGAGATACAATGGCTGTAGGGAATGAGGAAGCCATTGGGGCTAGTACCTCTGAGGGCCTTAATGGTGAAACCAATGCCAAAGAGCAATCAGGTTTTAGTGAATGCAAGGATCATGATCAATCGCCTAAATCTGTTCACATGGCTCCTTGGGATGCAAGCACTTCCTCATGCCTTGATAAGGACAGGACTGTTTTCTCTTCTGAACAAAATGAGAAGCTCACAACTGTCTCAACAAAATTGAGGTTGAGGAGGATTTCAAGGGATCCTAGTCCTTGCAAACAGGAAATGTTCTCTGTGGTAGAGAACTTGGAAAATGGTAGATGTAACACATTACATGAAAGCCTTTCAAGCATGGAACAGGATCCAGTTGTGCCAGAGGATGATGGAACCCCTAAATTTATTCCAGATGATAGATACAATGGCTCACGAGAATCAGACAATCAATCTGATAAGAATGTCATTTCTGGTATACATGAATCAGTCGAGTCCCATTTACATAAAAACAAAATGTTCAGTGCTGTTTATAGAAGGGTGAAACCACATAGGGGTAGAATTAATTTAGAAGGTGATAGTGGCGTCAAGGAAGAAGGCTGTTCATATACTTCAAATCCAAGCAACCACAATCTCATTGCTGGAGTGGACTTTCATGATGACTCAGTTGATGGAGGTCGCAGGACACGGTCCATGGCGTTGAAGGCATCTGCACGTGATCCAAGTAGTGTAGATCATGATGATAAGATGGGCCAAGGACATGAGCCAGGTTATACATTTAGAAGTAACCAGAAAAGTTCCATGGACAAGTTTCAACTTCGGAATGAAGAACAGGGATCAAGTTCAAGGACAACAGTTGGATTGAGGTCTACTAGAAACAGAAGAAGCAGTTACCGTGACATGAATCCAATGGATAGAAGGAAGTCGCATCAGTCAGCAAGGAAAGTATCATGGTTAATGTTGTCAACACATGAGGAGAGCTCACGATATATTCCCCAGTTAGGGGATGAAGTCGTTTATTTGAGACAGGTTTCTTTATAGATTGCTGCTGGTCTTTTTCCCTTTTAATTTTCCCTTTTCAGGGAGCGGGTAGGTTAGTTTTGACATGAGATTGTGCCTTGGTGCAAACCTATGGCTTACCCTAAGCGACCCACACAAGTCGCATAAACAGCATCTCTGGAAACAGGGATATAGCTGTGTATGCTTTACTGTCCCAGGGCCCTACATTAGCCAGAGCTTGTACTGGACTGCCCTTTGTTGTTTTGGTTTTGGTTGTCATGTGAATGTTGATTATATCGCATAGCTTGGTAACCTCCTTTTTTTCTTTTTCCTTTCTTACCAGGGGCATCAAGAGTATTTCGAACTTGGTGGATTGAGAGAAAACCCACCGTGGACATTTATAAAGGGGAGAATAAGAGCTGTAGAATTTTGCAAAGTTGAAGACCTGGAGTATTCTTCACTTGCAGGGTCTGGGGATAGCTGCTGCAAATTGACACTTCAATTTGTAGATCCTACTTCTGATGTATATGGTAAATATTTCAAAATGACTCTGCCTGAAGTTACTGGTTTCCCAGACTTCATTGTCGAAAGAACTCGCTATGTCTCTTCTATAGAGAGAAATTGGGCATGTAGGGATCATTGCAAAGTCTGGTGGAAAAATGAGGGTGAGGATGATGGTAAGTGGTGGGAGGGGAGGATTAAGCTGAAACAGTCTAAATCTACCAACTTCCCCGACAGTCCATGGGAGATGTATACTGTTCAGTACAGGTGTGATCCTAGTGATGCACAGCTACATAGTCCTTGGGAGCTCTTTGACTCCAATACTCAATGGGAGCAGCCTCGCATTGATGATAAGAGCAAAATGAAGCTGCTTTCTGCCATTGCCAAACTAGAGCGATCTGCTGGTAGTCGCCAGGTAATAAGGAGAAAAAAACACCCTTTACCTTTTATAGTTAGAAAATTAATTTTGTTAAATGCTGCATTTGGCTAACTTTTTGAAGACTTACAAGGATTTTCCTCAATTTCGTTGTGTACAATTCAGGATTCTTTTGGGGTTGATAAGCTGAAGCAACTTCAACAGAAGCCGAAGTTTACAAACTGGTATATCTTCGTTATATTATAGCATTCCCGTTATGTTGTGTTCGATTTCAAGGTCATGCATGCTAACACTTGCGTGTCTGTTGTACCGGCCATGATGGAATTTCTCTCTCAAGTGCTATCTGAGATTTTGAAATGTAGTTTTGTGTTTTGGAATTTTCTCAGGTGTGCGGTTCCAATATCTCTTGACGTGATCCAGTCTAGGTTAGAGAACAACTACTATCGAAATTTGGAAGCACTAAAGCATGACTTTAAGGTCATGTTGTTAAATGCTGAAACCTATCTTGAAAGCAATGCGGTCAAGCGCACATCAGATAAAGAGCTTTTAGCGAAATTGAAATGCATATCAGACTGGTTCACAGAGACAATATCATTCTTGTAGCACCTATAGTTACGTAAAGAAATTGATTCATTAATGAGTTGAAGCAGACCATCTGGGTTTTTGCCCCTTGATGTTCTTTTTCTTCTTTTTTTACTTTTTGTAGATATTTTACTTACCTTAAAGAGGCTTTTCCATTGTACCATAGGTTCAATTTTGGAATGCGTTAACCTTTTGGATATTCTTTTTAGAAGGCAAAAAAGATCGCAGAGGCAATTACCTGGTGGTCTTGTAAATTTTCCACCGGAGAATTCATTCTTGTACATACTTGGTTTTTATCATTAATTATAACAAAGGAAAAACGGAGAGATTTCAGTCTTAATAGTCTCGCATGCATCGGTGTTATTTTTCATTTCAATGCATAACTTGTATCTGCCTTATTCATGGTTGCCTTATAGCTTCCTACCTAACCCCTCGCCCACAATACAAATAGAGATTCGAATTGAGCATTGGGCAGGCGGTGCTTCAAAGAAAACCACTCTATGAGTAATTTTTGCAAATATTCCATGTCTTCCATCTATTTGATAGTACACCAGTCACGTGGTGTACTCGGAACACCCAAAAAAATTTATATGTTCTGTGTACACCACGTGGCTGGTGTATCATCCAATAGATGGAAGACATGGAATATTTGCAATGCAACCCGCCACATGTTATAAAAAGAAATGCAGTAAGTTAGACAATAATTCCACGTCCTATGTTTATTGGATGGTACACCAGCCACGTGATATACCCAGAACAAATAAAAATTTCTCCCACTCTAGAGTCTATTTTCACGGAATAAATGTCCAATTATGAAGAAAGTAATTGTTTAATCCACTCCCAATCAAAAAGACAAAAAGGGCAACTGTTATATTGAACGATGTTCCAAGCAAATGCAAATGCATGCTGGACTGCCTGTGTTTTTTTAATACTAAACATTTTACAATTAACTTAACAAGTCTTCAGAACCTCCATGTCAGTGTCTCCTTCCTAAAGTTACATTTTTGGGGAACAATACATCTTTTTGATAGGATGAAATCCGAGCACACAAAAGGAACACGTAAATATTAGTCTCTCCACCTATGGCCACAGCTGGGGTTGCAGCAAACAAAGAACAATGTCATATTTTTGGGGAACAATACATCTTTTTGATAGGATGAAATCCGAACACACAAAGGGAGTGCAAAAATATTAGTCTCTCCACCTATGGCCACAGCTGGGGTTGCAGCAAACAAAGAACAATGTCATACCCTCCTCTCCTCTAGCAGTTGCCTGCACATGCATAATAAACTTATAGCATTAGAAGCACCATAAACTAGACAAAGTTGTTCAGAGATTACTAGGAGTTTTTGGTTCGGCCGTTCAAGGAGTGCAATTAAATAGAGTAAGCAAACAACTATGGAGTGCAGTGACTTCAATCTGATTTTTCAAAATGGTATCTCTGTATAATACAGATGTATAGACTCCATATGCCCCAAATAAAATAAAGAAGACAAAAGAAAAGAATCTAGCTGCCCTATGCCACGGTGGTGGATTTTTGACTGAAAAATGGACACAGATGTTGCAGTACACATGGCCAACCAATCTCTCTACAATAACACAAAACTAGAGCTCAATACTAGTGGAAAGCAATGAATACATGAAAATCGATATCTGAGACAAAAGGAAAGCAATGATTGAAGTCTAAACAGGGCATAATAACTTTTAATTACTAAAGTAGAAAGCAAATACATGAAAATCTTTTCACTGATGCATTAGTAAAGTAGCTAAGCTATGATAGTATCCCGACGTTTTTTTTCCTCTCTTTTTTTGGTTCCCTGATGGTAGGTATTCAATAAGATAGATACTAGATTCCAAGTTGTCATGAAAATCCAACCATTAAATGATAGAGACTTAATTATTAACAGTTGGCATTTCATCAAACTAGCAAAGGGTAAAAATATGTTATGTGACATTAAAATTTTAAAGTCACATTGTTAGACACCTCTTTCTCGCTCACTCTCTCTCTATATATATATGTGTGTGTGTGCACGTGTGCGCGCCTGTGTAATCGAAAAAGTTAAATGCAAAGGCAAAACTAGCAATAAAATTCAATGCAACATATAGAGGATTGGTTATTAACCTGAAAGAAGACAGCTTCTCCATGCTTGCACTCTGAACACCGCACCGCTTTGGTTCGAGGGAGAGTTGGATCTGCAGCTACATCTTGCAATATTTGAGTGCGTTCCCCAACAGCATGGTGTATCTCATTTCTGTAGACACAGTTGTTGTCAGCAACCTCCTGCAAACAAAACAAAAAAACAAAACATCTAATAAGTAAACAATTATATAAAACGAAGGAGGAGCCACGAAGAGACCTTTAACCAGAAGTGATAAAACCCTACAGTGCAGCAAAGTGATTAGAGCACAGAGCAACCCGAAGACTCAAGCTAGACTCTAGAAAGTAACTTCATAAGAGACCATACAAAGAAGGCCTGAATAATCAGATACTTCTGCCGGGTACAAATTTTTAGCGTGACCCATAAAGAAAGAAGTAAGAGCTAACGGGAACTCTCCAATAAAAAGGGGGTTATCAGAATAAGACACAGTTCTAAAAAGATACAGAATTTTTAATGCACTACACCCCAAAAAATTAAATTAAATAAAATCCCCTCATTGAGAAAATCTTCAGATGTTAATCCTAATTACATAAATGAGATTATGATGCATTTGGGCAAGTGTAGTAGTAAGTACTGAGCAGAAGAATAAAGTTTACTGAGAGCCCACATTACATGGAGGCATGTGGGTTTCGCATTGAAATTGCAGACCTTTGAAAACATACTTATTAAAAAAAAATTAAAATTAAAATCCAAGGAGACATAGAAAGAATGAGTTACCTGGTGATCGCAGTTGCGGCACGCATAGAGGAGGATCTTCTGGTCCTTGTCCTCTTTTGGGTACAGGATATTGTTGCTACAAAAGCAGAATCGAAACCAAATCAGAGACCAAAAACAAAATTCTCAAACAAGTTTTAAAAATCAGGGTTTGTTGTGCATGTGTATGTGAATGAGGAAGACGATAAATGCTGAGTTTACTGACCATTCGCGGCAAAATTTCATGGTACTCATTTTGAAAAAGCTCGAGGTTTTGGGGTCTGGAGAGGTCTCTGTGTTTTGAGTTCTTTGCTTTTGGCGAAGGGCGGGTTCTCAGCTCTCCCTCTTTGTAGCTCCTCCCAGATGTTTCTTCTGGCGGCACCACACTGCTCCACTGAGTTCTTCTAAAGAAATTTTAAGGGTATTTTCGGTAAACTGGAAACTTTGAGGCCTAAAGGCCCAAAGTATTTATAGGAGTTATGTTGGAGGCCCAAAGCTTTAGCAGCTATGTTTTCCAGTTTTCCTCCTCTGATAACTTTGCTCTAAGTTAGAGCACTTCCATCCATTTGCCATGACAAAGGGTAAAGGTAAGGTAAAGGTTGTTACTATTTACGTGAATAGTGGCAGCTCTTGTAAAAGTTTGTAGTGTTTCCACCTATTGTCATGGCAACAACTATTCACATGAGATATGATGAGAGAAATTTGTATAGAGTTTTAGTGTGGGAAGTGAAAAATATGACTAAGTATTTATTTTTTAAAAATTCTGAAATTTTTTGTTTTTTGTTGTTGCTGACGTTAGCAAACCCAAGCTTGAGCTCGGGCTCATTTTGCCTGAGGGCTGGCTTGGTTTCGTGGGCCCCAGCAGCTACCCTGGCAACTTAATGTCGCTGGAATCATGAAACGGGGCTTGGGCCCCTTATTGCCCTGGCAAGGGCTGTCCGATGGAAAGGCTCTTAATAGTTTCTTTTTCTATTTTCAGTGGGGTTACATTCTTTATTACCTTCTTTTTTTATTTTTTTATTTTTTTATAGAAACGATATTCTATTTAAAATCATCTAATGGGAAGGGGTATTCGAACTCATGTGTAGAATGGAGAGCACATCTGCTCTAGCAAACTTGACTAAACTCATGTGTGCTACATTCTTTATTACTTTTGGTTGCATAAATTGATCTCCTAATAAGCTATTTTTTTTTCTTTTATAACAAAATATCAAATTTGGCTTTGACGTCTTCATGAACTGTAAGCCCTTCAGGGCATTAGCCCACAAGCATGATGATTGATGACACAACACAAATTAATGGAGTTCAATAAACTGTTAATCTCTTCCCCTTTAAAGCCCGGCAAATACCTGGAGTTGCAACAATTTAGGCAGAGGCCTAAACCTATCCTTTGGATCAATGCAAAATCGCAGCTTCATTTGTATATAACAAGTTTTTTTTTTTTTTTTTTTTTTTTTTTTTTTTTTAAAATAAAAAAATGGAAAATGGATAAATTTAATTAAATAAAAAAAACAAATGATCTATAAAAAACAGTACCAAGTACAGTGCAAGTTCAAATAAAGCAAGGGTCACAAAGTAAGACATCACAAGAAACACCTACAAAGATTATTTTGCTTCAGACCATGGATAATCCTTCATCTAGGAAGCCCCAAAATCACAACTGAACTAATTTGAAACGTAACATATCTCGAACCATACACAAGTGCTCTCCTTTATGCTCCATCACCTCAATTAACGCTTTCTGCTGTGTCTCCTGCTCTTCCTCCGGCTCCTCCTATCATCAGAATCAGATTCGGAAGCTGACTCTGTCTCAGAAGATTCAGATGATGAACTGTTCCTTCTCCGCCGTCTTCCCATCTTTTGCTTCTTTTTCTTCCTTCCGTGCCTCCTTTCCTCCTCTGAATCAGAAGATGAACTGTAATCTGAACTACTCTCCTCTGAAGAATAATCAGATCCTGTAATTGATGATGCCCCACTATCAGTGTCAAAAACTGAAGCCTCACTATCACTGCCAGAATCAGAAGCTGCTCGATGCTTCCTCTTGCTTTTCTTTGACTGCTTTTCACCCTTCTCTTCCTTTATATCTGGAATATCCAAATCGTGGGATACTGAGACCTTCATCTTCAGTTTAGGATTCTTGAGTTGTTGGGTCCTAGACGGTCGCGAGATGTAAACACGTTCATTCTTGCATTCATATGTCCAATGCCCGGGCTGGAAACACTTCTGGCATTGTGAAGCCGCACCACTAATGGTAGTTACATTCGACTTAAGGTCTTTTCGTTCACCCAATCTTACTGCCTTTTCAGTACTCATCAAATACATCTGTCTCTTGGCTTCCCTTTTCTCCTGCCATCTGCTGGGTCCTTCTTCCTTCTGCCCATAAGCATTAACGTTGCGTGCAGCAGAAGCAGCTGCCCTTTCAGCCTGAGCTCGACTAAGACCTTTTGCAGCACTCAAGGCTGCAGCCTTGATCCTTTCAGCAGCAGCCTGAGCTTTCTCTTCTTTTTTACCCGACATGTTCTAAATCACAATGTTCAAATATGAATACGGACAATTGCCTACTCCGCAAAAGCCAACTGCCTGAAGTTCCAAGAAAATATCAATACCATGATTCCCAGATGCTCTAACACCCTGCATTTAAACATTAATTAGGTTATTCACATTCATCGAATATCAGTGTGCGGGTCAACCATGTCAAAAAATCTCAGAATTAAACAAGTAGTTTTTAGGTGAATATCAAGAATGAAAAGGGAGTAGGGCCAAAAGATAAACATTTAAATGAACTATTAAAACCAACAACAATGACCAACATTGCATAGCAGAAAGAAGTTTGAAACTGCCAAATCGATCAACAATGACCAACATTGGCTAAAATCTACTATAATATAGAACTAGAACTTATTAGACGAAAATTTATCTGTGCTAAACAAATGTTATACAAGATCTCCCTCTAAAAAGTTAGGCAATTTCTATAAGAATCATTATACTATACATTATCTTGGAAAGAAGGAAAAAAAAGGTATAGGAGCATCAAAACTTTTCTTCGTTCCATCTTTTCAACTTAATCATTCCAATGCATTACGCATTTCTTCAACAATAATATCAACCTCAGCTTTTTTTAAGTCAGGGAAACTGTAACCTAAATGATTTTCCCCTCAAACTGCTAAGGCCGACACGTTCAAGCAACATCAACATTACATTAATTTTTTCAGAAAATAAAAAAAGACCCAAGATTTTCCACATTCACACACAATCGAGAACCCAACCTATTAAAAGGAAAAGATAAAGGCTTCTTCCCTACCGATCTAGCAGAAACTGTTGCAGAGAGAGAGATTAGGGCAATTTAAGGAAGCACCTTTACAACAATAAATTTCGTACAAAAACCCTAACCAACATATAACAATTATATAAATAAATAAAAAACCCAAGAGTTTTAAAAATAAAATAAAAAAGTTACCTTCTTGCGGTTGGATTTCGCTGCGGGAGCTTGAATAAGGGACAACGCTGTTGATTTCGGTTTGGGGGAAATGGGTTTGGTTGCCTTTCTTTTAGTATTAGGATTTAGGCGGCTCAACAGAGAAAAGCAGTCGTTTTTTGAATTTATATTCATGAATCAATATTTGATTGGTTTCGTTCATCTTCCAAAAAAAAGAATAGGAACGGTATCTATAAACTTTCAAATAACTCAAGCACTCATTTAAATAAAAATTTCAAACACAAGAACAAATACATAAATTAATAGTTTATATTCAAGATAAACTAGAACGTTTATCTTTTTTTTTTTTTTTTTTTTTTTTTTTTTTTTTTTTTTTTTTTTTAAAATCTGAGTTTTATAACATTGTTTTTATTTAAAGAAAATTTAAAATGCCTCAATTTTCCGCACTATGAAAATTGTAAAATGACGCCTATTTTGGTGGAAATTAAACTTGGAAATTTAATGCTCAAATTTTCACGATTTTTTCCACGCGTTATTTAATAAATTCCACGCTTAAGTTGCCAAACAAGGGAATTTCCAATTTCTCGTCTTATATTCCGGACTTTTAGCTAAATTTGAATTATTTTTCCTCATCTAAATAGAGTGTTAAAGTTTTGGAGGCAGTTGTCTCCTAATTTTATAGCAACTACAAAACATGTTATTTTTTAAAATTAGTTTAAATAAAATGTACTAATTTATCTTTATTTAATTAAGAGCATTTGCTTTGAACATGGTCATTAACCAAAGACAATTTGTGAGATTTTGAATGTTTCACCTCCAAGGCTTTCTGTGATATATAAAAATTTTGGCACAAGCTTTAGCACAATGGAGTGGCTAGTTATAACATAAAAGGGTTTAATCGATAGTGACATTTTTGTTTTGACCGTAACACCGTTGTAATAACAAAAACAAGAGATGGGTAACACTTTATCTCTTTTTGGTTGTTTTGAGGTTACATTCTTAGTTAGGATGCATATGCCAGAGTTTCTTCGATTATGCGTGATCGTTAGTGAAGGAGCCCCATATTGTCTTAATTTTGATATTAGATCATTCTGTTATTGTAATGGCTCTTTGTGGCTAATTTATATGGTTCTTTGTAGCTAATGGTTTTTTTGACTGAATTATGAATGTAATTCTAAAATTTCATACCCAAAAAAAATAAGTACATATACTAATAAATATGCCTGTGTTATGATATGAGTCAATTGTTTACACTACCTTACTTTCACTTTGAAAATTTTCAATATGGTAGCTAAATTGGGTCATACTTGATAGTAATGAATTTGTATAAAGACTATATTTTAATGTGCGCAGGTTATGGGTCTTTAGCGCCATTCACATTTCAGAGTTTAGGTTTGAGATGTGGATTTCGATGTTTTGGAGTTCAAGATTTGATTTTTTGTATTTTGAGTTTAAAAGAGAATCTAATTGCACAACTACATTCCAATCCAAAACTACCTTTACTAAAACCCAAATTGAAAGTATAATATTCATGAAAAAGTGAAATTAACTTATAAAAAGGTTGAATTCCAATAGAGACCATCGTTGAGATTTCAAGTGTAGATTCAACATTTTGAAGTTTGGATTTTAGGACTTCACAACCACCCCAAGACCCCCAAAATGTCAAAATCCACACCCAATACTCCAAAATGTCGAGGCTCACACCCAATACTCCAAAAGCCAGAATTCCAAGGCTCACACCCAAATTGCCCAAATGCTAAACCATCTGGATATTAAACCAGTGAAGTTTAACCAAAAACCATACAAGGAAAAAAGGTCTAGTAGACCCTGAAAATTCTTGATGGTGATGATTAACCGATCCAAAAGCAAAAATCCTAACCAGAAGTTTTCTTAAACAAGAGATGGAGCAAATCACATCTCCACATTATCAAAGAAAAGCTCTCTGCGGGACTAGGCCCCAATCAGCAGCCTAAAATATTCCCGAGAGAAGATTTGCAGCAGTGGATATGGCAGCTCCAGTTATAGCACCTTGCACAATCTGCTCGTGGGACGACCCCTCCGATGTGAGTGCCAGAGCCACCCCCGTAATCGCTCCGGCAACTGCACTGTTTTTCTGCAGCAAATTTTAAGCACGCACCATAAAAGTAGCGATTCTTAGCATGCCTAATGCTGAAGCGTTCATCATAGAGACCAAAAAAATTATATAAACATTACCCAATCATGCGCCCCACGAGCCTCTGTCAGTCCATATGTGAGACCTGAATACACCCCTGCAGCCAGCCCTGATATAAAAACAAGTTGTTAGCTCCCTTCTTTCGAGTTGCTACCGTGCTACACGCGATTATAAGCAGGAGAAACTGAAACCTAGAGCTTTATTTCAACGGGGGAAACGAATTGCACTCGGTCATTAGCATTGGCTACTGTGTAAAGCTGATGCAATTTCATGCTTGTAATTCAAATATAAAATCTACTAACCCCATTGCAAAGATTCCTTTCCGGTATGCTTCACCTGAAAAACAGTATGACAACTAATCAGCAACTACTAACTACATCATCAGTCATGACCAGAGGCCAGAGCAGTGAATTTTGCAGAACATGGTGATTTGTTAATAAAACGATCGACACCGGAGCTCTTATCGTTTATTAAACTGATTGGTGCTGGATGCAGGTGAATAAATTTGAGTTCCAAATGATCAATAGAGAATCGTGCAATGAAAATACATGGTTGAATTGAACGTTAACTTTAAACTCACTATAGCCTCGAGAGATTTTGTATTGTTTTCACCTGCAAAGGGCACGTAAAACAATCACTTGAGACGATCGTGCAATGCATAGCAATAACTGAGCCCCCACCAACTAATTTGGAAGGACAAATTAGAATGAATGGTTTGATAAGAAAAAGAGAGAAGAGATGACCAGATTCAATAAAACAATGAAGAAATTAAAATAACATATACCTCTGAGGTCAGGGAACCGATGCTTTCTGTTGCCCGAGATTTCCGGCGGGATACCGCCACCGCTTGAATCAAGCCCTGCTCCTTATAAGAATAATTTTGAACATCCCAAGCCAAAACAAAAAGAGACAAGATACATCAATTACACGCGCACACGAGGATAAGCAAATCTTAACATTTGTTTTATCCCTCCCTCGAGAGAGAGGCTTCAACTCATTCAAAAGAGAGAACAGAAATAATACCAAGAAAAGAAACTCAAAGTAGAAGGAAATAAATGAGAATATATAGAGAAATGAAGAAGCAACATATAAGAAGTTGGAAGAGGACAAATTAAGGCACCTTCAGTGGCTGTGAAATAAGCCTCACGTGACACAGCCTGAATAGCTCCGATCTGTCGATTGCAGCAATGAACCAGCCTTATTAACACAATGCGATCATGTCACATGTTCTACGTACGTAAATCCACATGAAGATACATATATATATTATATATATATATATACACACAAGAGAGAGAGAGAGAGAGAGAGGAGAGAGAGAGAGAGAGAGAGAAGAGGACCCCAGCAGCTTAAGAAAGCTCTCAGCGATGCGGTTGAGGAGAGGGTGGCCGAAGTCGAAGAAGCCACCTTTCTCGAAGCTACGTAGCTCCTGAAGCAAGGAAGGCCTTGTTTCCAAATTACTGCTGGTCGTGTTCATCATTCACTTCAATACTTGTTTATTTCTTTGATGATTTGTTCTCTCCCTACACCCCTTCCTCCCAGATAATATAATATATATATATATAGGTATGTATCAAAAGAAAGAATTAAGGATATGAGGCTATCTCTATACGATGGAACTGATGATGCAGTAAAGATAGATTTTTGGTCCAAGAGTGAAGATAGAGAGTACATGGTACTTGTGAACAAGAGAACAGAACAAAGCTAGTCAGAGTGGACACGTCTACCTGCCGCGTACCCACGTACCCACGTACGTGTCTTTCTTCTGCGAACTTGGAGGCGTCTCCTTTGCAACTGCTTCGCCACCTGTCCCCTTACCCCTGCAACCAGTTTCTCACTTCGCTTAACCCTCCCCCAATGGAGAAAATACATGATTAGTTTGTTGAAAAACTGAGTTAATTAAACAGCTGCATTAGATTAAGACGCCCATCTAGGTTTTCCACAATCATTTTGTCCACTTATACTCCTTCACAATTTCCAACTCCCTCCACTCTTACACTCATTTACAATTTCCAATATAGAGAGTGTAAGTGGACAAAAGATGAGTGTAGGTTGAAATGTTATTTTTGACATCCCAAAAGCAAGCTATCAATTGAATATTTTATTATTTTTTCTTTTCTTTTCTTTTCTTTTTAATTAAAAATGAATCAACACTAAAACGTAATAAAATAATAATTTAATTTGACATATTAGGTGGAGTATAAAACTGTGTAAAATGTCAAATTGCCACATCAGCCATCAAATTTAAATTTGATGTTTAGTATTTGACATCTCCCTTGAAGATGCTCTTATGTGACAATTTGACACTTCGGAAAAAATTTAATTCCACCTGAAATGCTAAATATCATATTATTTTATTATTATTTTAAAAGCAAATGAGGCTCATACGATGCATCAAGTTTTAAAAAGAGTAAATGATAGTAGGGTCCATGACTAAAAAAATATTAAAATAACATTTAACATTAAGCTTTTTGATATGTTATTTTTGACAAATCTCTTCCGGCCTTCAAATCTATGTAGGATTTGACTACTCGATTAGAGCAACTTTAACCTTCAATTTTTGTCATTCCATGTCCATGTGACAATTTGACATATAAGTTAGAGATGGTCGAACTACTTACTAAAACATTTTACTATAAGTACCCAAAAAGGATGTAGATTCCACGTTAAAATTCATAATTACATACTTTTAAAATTAGAAATGGAACCAACTAAGTAGAGTAGTTAATCTAATTCCAATTCCTTAATTCCCTTACCTAACTTCCTCTATTCATTGCAGATTGGACATAAAGGAGAATTACGCAGCTTCTTCTTATAAAGAACAGAGGAGATAGCCACGTGGCCATTTAAAGCTCCCCACAAGAAGTGACGAATTTTTGGAGTGACATTCGCGTGCCAAATCAACTTCCAGACCCTTTGGTCAATGGACATAGAGGAAGAAGGCCTACGCAAAGAGCTACGGTGATGATGGGTATGAATGTTATGATAACCAGATCTTACCGAGTACTTTCTATTTTTCTCATCCGGCCTCACCAAGCGATCCACCTTCAAGATGCTTCCGATAAGGATCCGTTGAATGGCAAGAGCCTCTTGTGCCGATAATAGAGGCCGAATTATATCCAAGTTCCACAATCTTGAATTCCAATCAATAATGGTCTCCACAATCGCATTTCTATCCACGATGGCACCAGGAATAGGACATAAAGCACCTCCTTGTATGTTGGTAATCCATTTATCAGTCCATATTTTCGCTTGCGCTCCATTCATAATTTGCCATCTTGCCCCATTTAGGATCACCTTCCTTCCTTCAATAAGACTAGCCCATGCCCACGACGCGCTACCTTTGGTAGCCTTCATAAAGTTACACTCAGGGAAGTAACGGGCGTTGATTAAACAGGTCTAGAGAGAATTTGGTTCTATGAGAAGCAGTGGCAGAGCCACAGTGGGGTCATTGGGGTCGCACGACCTCTTGGAAGACATGGAAACCATTGGAGCTGTTGGTGCGACCTCTTGGAGCTGCACACCAAGTGGTCGACGAAATGTCTGAAAGAACAATGGGTTGCAAGCTGAAGAAGAAGGCTAGTGCGCGCCAGTTTTGTTTTTAAAACGACCTGGCCAAAACGACGTTGTTTTGAGCCAGGTTTGAAAATATAATAACAAGACCAGTGTATCCTCTCCAGCCACTGCTTCTCCACAACACAACTTGACGGAATCTATCCTTAAGCCAAAGTTCAAATGTATTTTACATATTCTTGGCCACACATAAGACTTTGCTCTTCAGCCTGTGAGCACTAGCGAAATCTGTCCTTATTTCCATTTTCAACATTGAAGTAAATGTCTTTGTCCTTTTACTTTTATTTATTTTTATATTACTCCATTTACTTAAGTTTACAATGTAAATAAGGAAATACCCCCATTTGGATTCAAATAAAAATACTAGAAAATCAAATTCCCACCAAATCAAAATATGAAAATTCGGTTTTAGTGCAAAATACGATTTAGTCTAAAAATTATGGCTTATTAAGTCTATATATACTTCATATTAAAATCCCATAAAATCAAGTTTTCTTATTTGATGTGTAAGGAATAAAAGCCGCCAAAAATTATCTTGAGAAAATGATTATTCCCAAAAACCATTTTTCATACTTAGTCAATATTGCACCTCCGCTAAAAAATTTATGGGTCCGCCAGTGCCTGTGAGACACTATAATTGAAGTCCAAGCAAAATGGCAAATTGCTATCTATTGGCCTCTGGACCATTACAAAGCATTCTTGCCCCCAGTAATAACAAAGTTTACATTTTAATATCTATCCGAAGTTGCAACTTCTGCCACTCTTGCACCTCAGCCTGTGCATGCCATTCTAATTTTTTTATAATAAAAAATTAAAACTTAGGTAGCAGTTTAATTAAGGAATTTAGGGTAACTACATAATCTCCTCTCTCCTCTCTCCTCCCTCCCTTTTCTATGTGATCTCGAATAAAATGATGCCTCAAGTTTATGTGTTTAGTGCGTATTTGACGAGCCAAAATCCTAACAATCTCCACCTTGGTAAGTCAAACCAAGTCTTGATCGTTGCACCCCAGAGTATCTTTGAACCTCCTTGAAGCAGCTCTGGAAATCTTCAAGAGTCTTCACCTTGGCAATCTTCTTCTTGCCTTATTGCACCTCAAGTGAGGAGGTGCTCCACTTTAATCAATCAACGAGATTGATCAAGTTCAAGCAATGCTTGAACTTCTTGGCCGGCACTATCTTTGTAAGGAAATATGCGGCATTGTCATCCGTATGAATCTTTTCAATCCAAATCTCCTTAGACTTCACCCAATTTCTGATTCTGTGATATCTTGCTTCAATGTGCTTTGATCTTCCAGAAAAAACTTGATTCTTTGCCAAGTGAATGACACTTTGACTATCACACTTCAGCTTCACACAATCTTGGGTGATTCCCATTTGACTTACCAAGCCACTAAGCCAAATTGCTTCATTTCCAACTTCAGCCAATGCAATATATTCTGCCTATGTGGTCGACAAAGCTGTAATTGGTTGCAGTAGTGCCCTCCAACTGTCCGGTCCTCCTGCGCATGTAAACACATAACCAGAAGTTGACCTTCTCTTGTCCAAGTCCCCTACATAATCGACATCCATATATCCCAACACCCCTGCATTTTCTTTTTGCTTCTCAAACATAATCCTTTGTCGCTAAGAACCCTTCAAATAACGCAAAATCCACTTGACTACATCCCAATGTTGCTTTCCTGGATTTGCCATGTATCTGGAAACAACACTGATTGCTTGAGCTATGTCGGGACATGTGCATACCATTGCATACATAAGGCAGCCCACGACATTAGCATAAGGCACCTTCTCCATTACTTGCTGGTCTTCCTCGGACTTAGGACACTGTTGCCCACTTAACTTGAAGTGAGCTGCCAAAGGAGTCGAAACTAACTTTGCTTCTTGCATGTTGAACTTCTCAAGAACCTTCTGAATATACTTGGCTAGTGATATCCAGATCCTTTTAGCAGTCCTATCTCTCTGAATTTCCATGCCAAGGATCTTCTGTGCTGCACCTAAATCCTTCATGTCAAACTCCTTACTCAACATCTTCTTCAAGTCTTGAATTCTAGACTTGTCTTGGTAAGCGATTAGCATGTCATCCACATATAGCAATAGCAATATGATCATCCCATCTTGGAACACATGATAGTACACACAACAGTCATATAAACATCTTTTAAAATTGATTTTCAGCATGAAGTAATCGAACCTCTTGTACCACTGTCTTGGAGACTATTTCAGGCCATACAAGGACTTCCTTAGCTGACATACTAGGTTCTCTTTCCCATATTCAACAAACCCTTCTGGTTGAGCTATGAAAATTGTCTCCTCTATACCCCCATGAAGAAACAATGTCTTCACATCCATCTGCTCAATCTTCATGTCATGCTGAGTTGTCATTGCTAAAAGTAATCTGATAGAAGTATGCTTGATTACGGGTGCAAAGATCTCATCATAATCCACCCCTTCCTTTTGTGAGTACCCTTTAGCCACGAGCCTTGCTTTGAATCTCACAGCATCTTGTTCATGTAGTCCATCCTTTTTCCTAAATACCCACTTGCATCCAACTAGCTTTCTATCTTTGGGCTTAGGAACCAACTCCCAAACAGAGTTCTTGTAAAGAGACTCCATTTCTTCAGTCATAGCACTTATCCAACTATCTCGCTCATCACTTTCTATAGTTTCTCGATAAGTAGTTAGATCTCCTTGACTAATGTTGAGAGCATAATTAACTTCGTCTTGTCAAACCCAAACTTGTCAGGTTTCTTCTTGTTCTGATTAGGTTTGTCCAGTGCTATGCATCTCTAAAATGCAGATGGATTGTTGGTTGAAGTTTGAACCCATTGGGATGTCTGGCAGATTAGAGTGCCTTCAATCTGCCCTGTTTCTTGCTCCACCTGATTCCTAACTGGTGAACGATGCTAATGCTCTTCTTCCTTAAAACCATCATATTCGGCATCTTGCTTGCTCAATTTGCTCCACTTGAGCTTCTTCTTCGTTTGAACTGATTAACGGAATCTTTGTTACTTCAATTTCAGCATCATCTTTCTTCTCCCTACTACTCTCAACTTTATTCAGAAGCATGGTTGTCTCATCAAAGACAACATCTCGACTGACAACTTTTTTCCTATTATTGATATCCTAAAGCTTGAAACCCTTCACTCCTTTCTCAAAACCTAAGAATATGCAATATGTAGACTTTGGTTTGAGCTTGGACCTTTCATCATTTGGAATATGTGCATAAGCACTACAGCCGAATACCCTGAGCTTGGAATAGTCCACCGACTTCTCGAACCATACCTCTTCTGCACTCTTAAAATCGAGAATTGTAAATGGTAATCTGTTAATCAAATAACTTGCATGATTAACAGCTTCTGCCCAAAAACTATCAGGCAATCCTGCATGAAATCGCATGCTCCTCTCTCTCTCCATGAGAGTTTGGTTCATCCTCTCAGCAGCTCCATTTTGTTGGGGATTCTTCTTTACTATGAAGTGCCTTATGATGCATTCCTGCTTGTAGTAATCGGTAAACTCATTACTTGTATATTCACCTCCATTGTCACTTCTCAGGTACTTGATCTTTCTTCCGGTTTGATTCTCGATTTCTGTTTTCCATTCCTTGAACTTTGCAAAAACCTCGGATTTCTACTTCATGAAATAAACCCAAACCTTCCTAGAAAAATCATCCATGAAAGTAACAAAATACCTGGCTCCACCATTTGATTTGGTTGGTGCAGGGCCCCAAACATCCGAGTGAATATAGCTGAGTTGCTCCTTGCTTCGGTTATCTGCACTGCTACTCGTGAATGATACCTTCCTTTGCTTTCCAAGAACACAATATTCACAAAAATCCAGTTTGCAAGATGACACGCCTTCCAATAGGCCTTGCTTGTGTAATTCTTGCAACCCTTTCTGGCTTATGTGCCCGAGCCTATGATGTCAGAGTTCAATCTTGTCTTATATACCTTGATTTACAGAAACAGCTGCTCCCCCAACTATAATGATCCCAATTAACTCATACATCTTATTTGGTTGTAAGTCACCCCGCATTACCACCAGTGATCCTTTGGCTACCCTGAGTCTTCCCTTTTTAGACTCATACCCATAGCCGGCCTCATCTAAAGTACCCAAGGAAATCAAATTCTTTCTTAGTCTAGGGACATATCTAACATTCCCCAAAACTCGTATCATCCCATCAAACATTATGATTCGAACAGTGCTGATTCCTTTTACAAGACATAAAGAATCGTCTCCCATTAAAACTTCCCCGCTGCTGACTTCTTTGTAAGTATCGAACCATTCTCTTACTGCACACATATGAAAAGTGCATCAGGTATCCAAAATCCAATTTGTGAAAGCCTTGGAGCCTGATGTTACTGAAAGAAGCTCCATGTCACTCTCATGCTCGGTGACTACACTAGTTGAACCTAAGCTTCATTCCCTCTTGGCTTTCTTCTCTTTCCAAATCTTGTAGTTCCTCTTCCAATGATCGGTTGAACCACATTCGAAGCAACCTTCCTTCTTTTCCTTTTTCTTCTTGGATTTTGACCTACCTTTGTTTCCTGTTTTCTCTTCTTTTGTCTTTTCCCACCTCCTCTCCTTGCCTTTGGCATAAAGGCCTTGAGAGCTTTCAATTATATCATCTAGTTTAGCATATGATTGAAGAGCTTGAATTACGTCTTCAAGCTTCAGGGACTCTTTTTCAAACATTAGAGTTGTTCGAAAGTGCTTGAAAGACGAAGGTAGAGACCTCAGCAGGATGATAGCCATATCATTATCTTTGTAAGTTTATTCAACCTTTTGAAGATTAGTTATGCAATTCTGGAACCTGCATACGTGATCTTCAATATCACCTCCTTCTTCCAGTCGAAGTCCGAATAGTTCATCCTTTAGAAAAAGTTTATTGGACACGGTTTTGCCTATATAAACATTCCCAACTTTTCTCATGCTTCTTGGGCAGTCATCTTTTCAATGATGTGTGACCAAACTAATCTTGTGAGATGGATCTTGATGGAACTCTTGGCCTTCTTGAGAACCTTAGTTCATGCTGTGTATGTCATACTTGTTGGTTTCTCACCGTTGAGTGCATCATCCAACTCTTGCTGTATCAGTACGTTCTTCATCATCCTTGCCGTCAAAGGGCTTTAACGCAAGTCCTAGATCCGCAATCATCTTCCCTTTAGACATCGTAGAACCCCTTAACCTAGCTCTTGATACCAATTGTTAAATAACCCGCCTTTTAGATCTTGTTCTTTAATGTAACCAACGGCAATAGACTAAACTAGCAAATATTTGAAAACTTAGAAACACACAGGAATTATACTGGTTCGGCAGAACTTTTACCTACGCCCAGTTGTGATTTCTCTACCTAGAGAAATCACCGCTCCTTTGATTAATAATAGAGATTACAGAACTTTTGCAACCCTAGAACTAATCTCAAACTCTTGGCTGTCCCTGGCTGTTTTTCCTCTCTAAAAAAAAGCCTTGCCGCACCCTATTTATAAATATAGAGTTGGCTTACATGTCCCAAGGTTGATTGAATTCTTATTCCTAAGTGGATTAGGAAATTACACTTATCCAAATCCTAATAGACTTCTAGAAATCCAAACCCAAATTGAATAAGGAAAACAGAAATTCTTTCCTAATCCCTTTAGGACAAGAATTGGTATACCTCTAATTTTCCTAAAACAATCCTAAACCAACTAGGACATATTTGATGAGCCAAAATCCTAACAGGTTTTTGACAACTACACACCCCAACCCCAGCAAGTCCTCAAGGCCATTTTCGGCCAGGTAAATGAAAGATTCTCTCTAAAGCAATTTACCACCTCTTCCACCACGAGATCTGTCCATCCCTTTGCCTAAGCTTCATGGGCTGCCCCTTTTGAGCCTTTTGTCAAAATAAATGTTGATGCCACTTGGCAGAAAAGCACTTGTCCTGCAGGGGCTGGCATAATTATTCGTAATTTCGATGGGAGATTTCTGGGGGCCAAATCTATGGCTTTTCAAGCGAAGAATCCTCTTGTGGTGGAAGCAACTGCGTTATGGGAGGGCTATAAGTTTGCTGAGGAATGGGGTCACAACATGGTTTGTTTCAAGTCGGATTCTCAGGAGCTTATCAAAAGTGTTTGTGGCTCTTTTGGTAGAGGGAGTTGGACTTTGTACCCAATTCTTACCCTCATCCGCGATGAGCAACGGTGTTTTGAAGGGTGCGGGTGGAATTGGACCACCAGGAATTGTAATCAAGCGGCGGATCATCTTGCGTCGTTGGCACTATCGAGGAGGAGTACGGAAATTTGGGTTGAACGACCCCCCACCTCTCTTGTACACATTCTCTGTAAGGACGGACTCCCTTGTCCTCACCATGCTTAATTTGGCTTTTGACTGGTCTTGACTCGTTTTGACATCCTTGTGGTTGGATTGTCTATCCTGGCGTTTCTTTCTTGGTCAGTTTAAATGTATTTGCTTGATTTATTTTGTCTCTTCTTGCATTGTCTGTTCCTTGCTTGGTCAGCTTTGTTTGCTCTGTATGGGTTTCTTGCTTTGGGGCTTCTTTTGCTTTGAAGAGATCCTTTCGACCAAAAAACAAAAAGCCCTTCCTCTATTCATAGCTTCTTTCATTCTATGCCTTAATTGTTTCGAAACATTTCCTAGCGGAATGGAGCTGCCTACAAATTACAATTACTGTACACTTGTTTTTGGGGTTGCAGGCTAATAAGGCAGACTGAAAACCTTCCAAAAGCTTTCTTGGATAATTATAAAGTCAATAACTAATTTACAGTGAGCTACAAATTGAAAATTTCCACTCATACTACATTTGACGAAAATTGGCCTCTAAACCCACTCCCTACACACACCCACTCTCTCTCTCACTCACTCTAACTCTATTACAACCACTCACCCACTACTAAAACTTTTTTAACATCAGAGGTATACCCACCACCATACAGGGCACGTATTGGTGCCCTATCTATCACAAGCCAAAAAAGAGCCAACATGAAGAAACACAAACTTGTGAACAAACGGGGGAACCTCAAAAACCAAAAGCAAAAAAGATAAAATTGGATATAGAAAATCAAATGCTGATTGAATGTTTTACAAAAGCAAATACTTCGAAGCCCCAAAAAGGCCAAGTGAAGAAGAGAAGACAGGCCCCACATTGTGAGAGTATTGACTTTCTTTTTTCCGCGTCGCAATGGCACACTATACAGTATTCGCTCCTACCATCGATGGAAGCCAGCCATAGACCAAAATTCATCCTCTTCTGCAGGTTCACTTCCTCTCTTTCAAAGTATGTTGTTCATCTGTTGCCTAGGACCTCTTTCTGGCACCAAGCACACATTCACAAGTTGCATCAAGAACATAAAGTAGTAACTGCACTGGCTATGGTTCTAGAATACAACTCAGGATCCATTTACAGCCATTTCTGGTGAGGATTTCGGTGGTATCAATGGGCAATCCTCTCCACCCAACTGTCTATTCTCTGATGTGCCATGCAAGCGATCAGAGCAGCCTCTAGAAGTGGCAGGCTCCTTCTCTCTATTATCCTCATCCTCTGAATTGTTGCTATCAGCACAGCTCCTAGAAACAGCATGCTCATTTTCTTGATTTTTCCCTTCACCTGAGTTGCTGACCCCATCAGCTGTGTGAGTTGTATGCATGTTGCTTGCAGTCTTCTTATTCGGTAGCACTGCCTGGCTTAGAGTTGTACACAAAGCAGCAAACACACTTTCTTTTGGCTTGGAGTTTTTACCTAACCGTTGCCTCTTTGCAAGCTCAGGCTCCCTATCCTTAGAAGCCAATTTCCGCTTCAACCTAAGGGACTCCATTGTTCCTTCATCTTCATCGGAGGTTTCGGGATGTTTCCTGGGCGGTGGCTTGTAGTCTTCGTCATCCTCATCATCATCATAATCTACCAGCCCGACAGACCTTGGACTACAAAATTCAATGAAAGTATGGGTTATATAGCAAAAATATTCTGAAAATGCACTCTGTGATAAACTAAATACGAACAGTACAATACCTGGATGGTGGATGGTTTGCAGCAACACCATTGGATAATACAGGCTGAGGTTGTGCCTGTACTTTTTGGGTGTTTGGCATGGATGCAGATGCTGTATCTTCTTCATCACTGATTACCAAGTTCCATATTCAGTGGCTATGGGTAGCAAAACTTAGCAGCAAAGAGCGCTGTCAATCTCAATAGACGTTCAGCACAAAAACATACCTGTCCTCATTAAAATAATCTTCTTCTTCTTTCTCCAAAGCACGCTCATCAGTTCGTTTTCTAGGGTCTGACACATTGGTGCTTCCTTTTGGTCCAAAACTTTCTAGGCACTGCAAAAGCACTTGTCAACTTGTCAATACAAAAGATCTAAATCTAGGAGTGGAAGAACTCTAGGAGGAGCATAATACCTGCTCATATTTTACTTTTAGTGCTTGAACGGACGCAAAATACTCAAATTTGACCAACTGATCCCAGAATGAATCAACCAAGTATTTGACCAATGCTTTCAGATTTTCCTGCAAAAACAAAAGCGTGGATTAGACTATAACTTCAAGACATGCTTTATCTCCAAATAATAAGGTCTAAAAGAGAGTGGAACCTTCCGAATGAACTCAAAAAGTTCTAAAACAGCAGAGTTGAGCAGGTTATATCGATTTCCATTACCAACAAATGCACCTACAATCGGCTTGAGAAGGTTGTTCTTAACAATATGATTTATCAGATGCTCATCCTGCAGATTTATACATTATTCCAAATGTTACATGAATAACCTAGCCCACCAAAAATAAATGTATCATGGAGAGAGAGAGAGAGATGTACAACAGGAACAAAGATAATCCTTAATATTCTTATATGGTTACAATTAGTTGACAACTTGTTTTTTTTTTTTTTTTTTTTTTTGTTTTTTTTGTCTAAACTTGTCCACAGCATTGTCAATTGCATAAGATCATCTCAAACAGCTAAACTGCCCTTTGTAGCCAACATGACGCAGAAACAAGAACCATTTTGTATTACAACTACTCTCATATGGAAAATAAATAAATTCAATGCAACTGCCATGCTCAAATCAAAACAATCCATACCATGCATTCACCTCTAGTCTTGTATGGAAATTCACTCATCTTAACTTCCCTTGAAGACCATTTGGGTCTATTTCAAATCCTAACTGAACTGAAGGACGAATGAAACTTATTTTACAATCAACACAAACTCACATGACGGGATAGAATAGTGCGAACAAATCGAACTGCAGCAACAACTAGATACTTTTCCCTTCTTTGTGTTACCAACAAAACTTTATCTATGACGTTATTAAGAAGAAAGTTACACCTGCAAATGACAAAACCCAAACATTAAAATGTCACAGGTCAGCAGCAGAAATCTATTTATGAAAATTGAAGAGGAATCCAAGATGTTACTTTATTCTGTATGGATGGTGAAGAACACAAAAGCAGAGCAATTCACATATGTTTGACAGTATTTCAGGCTTTGCGACATTTTGATCAATTGATTGAGCATTGCCTTCCAAAGGACATGACGCTGTTATAACATCAATTAACTGACCCAGATGCTTCTCATAGAAAATCTCAATAATTGCATCTCTCTGTAGGAAAAGCAAACGAGATAAAAAAATACTCAATAACCAACTCATCCAGATACAAGCATAAAAACAAGGCTTGAAAAAGAAATTATTCCTTACATGCAAGTTTTACTGACATGATTTTCCAACAATTCAGCAGAAATATAATAAACTACAATTCAACATTCAAAATGTTACACCTGCATAAATAAATTCATACGTATTGCAGACTCCAAATGCAGCTTCACTATATATGAAGCTTCTACAATTGTGAATTTGTGCTAATAAAAAATTAACAATACTCTGCATAAAAGAGCAATCCAAAGATTTACGAGATGGAACAGAACAAAATTGGTCATGAAAAGTAACAGCAACAGAGATTTGAATACAGTGAATATGAAAAATGCACAACTAGAACTTCCCCAAAATGAAAATGGACGCAAAATCATTGTACATAAAACAAAACAATGACCTCGCCCGAGTGAACTGAAAACACAACAATAAAAAGTAGATCATATCAACGAAATCTAAAATTAACCAGACACCTGAAGGTCATGAATTAGATAGTAGTAAAGGTAATCTCCTATTCGATGGTTCAATAACCAAATTCATAAAGCCTCTCATTATGTTTCTAATATTATACATTTAATATGTAACAAGTTCTAGTGAATATAGCAACAAGAAAGTTATGTTATTCAGGAAATAGAAGCTCCTAAAACAAAAAAGGCAATTATTCATATCGTCCAAATAGTGTTTAACATGTTCACTAAAAAATTATGCTGCAAATGTTACATGCACGCATATGACCACATGCACAAAGATACATGAACACTTACATGCATATATACAAATACACTATGCCCCTCTAACCTAGGTGGACCTGCTGGTAAAGTTACTGGTACGGCATTAGTTGATTGTGATGGAGAAGTTGGAATTTAAGAATGAAAAAGAGTGTAGAGGAAAGGACATGAGAGGAGACAAAAGATGAAATCCACTGTAAGCTATTAATACATAGGGAGACAATAGGTGAGTTCCCCCAGAGAGTGACAGTAATATAGTGCATCTTGATTTTCTGGGCACAATTCATGGAGCCATAACTACAAATTTCTTGACATACTCATGTATAAACTTAATCATTCAAAAATATATTTATTGAACAAAAATTTACTAGAGCAGATACCTGAGCTCCTGACAATGTGTATGAATCTAGTAGACTACGAAGAATTTCAAGAAACTGACAGTGCATGTCTTCCCCAAAATCTGTAATCATTCCTTTAACCTGTAAGTAGACCATTAAATATCAATATCATAGAGGTAACACAAACGCTTGCATTCGCATTTAAAAATTTCAAATGTGGATCCCAAAAAAGACTCTGCCTGCTCCCATGCAGTTTATCAAACTAGGATGCAAGCACATCTCAAATTATACAAATTAAGGGGAAAAAAATAGAATCCTTTCAGATATGCTTGCCATGATCATTGAATATGCATATGGAAACATTCCATCAGAAGCTAAGTATCAAAGCTAAACCATTACTTTTCATCTTTTCTTTTTTTTTCTTTTTTTTTAAAACACTAATCCTAACCTAATACCAGTTTTAACTTTGCAGTGCATACAATCCTCAAAACAAAGCTTCACAAATATAACCTGTGTTCTAGCTTAATTAGGTCCATAAAACAGGGTTTAGGCCCATTGAAATTTGAATAATTCACTAGGTTTAACACAGTTCAACTATAAGATTTCTTTCGAGCTCAACTAACACAGGTTATTGTCTGGTGCACGTCGCATTTCATACACAAACACTAAATTAAAAAAGTGCATACCAAGAGTCCTAGAAGTGGTATTCCTTCCTGACGAACAACATATGAACGAAGAAGGTTTGGATCCTGATTCATGAAAAGATTGAGGATATCTGTCCTGCATCCATTTAATCACCAATTGTCAGGACTATGACACAACGAAAGAAACAGATAAGCAGAATGACAAGCACCAGACTACAGAGAACAGATACTTTAAGTTCATGATTACCCAGTTAGTACAAGCTTTTTATCTTGACTCTGCAAAGCATCGGTTACAATGTCAAAGATTCCTTCATTCATGAGATCCCTACAGGAATTTAGGTTTTCACTCTTAGAAACACAGGCATTATATAAGATAAAAGAATATTAGCCAACCCCCGTAAAGATAAGCAGCCAAAATATGAAAAAGGCAACAGAGAGCTGCAAAACATAATGGAGGTTCAAGAAATATAACTTCAGGGATTGTTTACCTAAACAGGCGGAGCTGCTGGACCATTGGCAGGCTTTTGCTTAAACTACAAAACTCATGCAAGAAATATACCTACAATACGAAGGGGAAAAAAATGATAACCACGATCAACATTGAGGTACATCAAGAAAATTATCCACACTGCACTAACAAATTTTAAGGTCGCTATCATTGCTATGGCTATAGTCTCTTTCACAACATCAAAATCCTAATGATTATATCAAAATTCAGTAAAGTTTATGGTAATGACATTAAAAAAGTAACCATGTTACTAGCAAGATAGTGTTTAACTTTGCGACATTAATAAATACTAAACCTTTATTTTCATTTCTAATTAAACTGTCGGAGGGAGAAGAAAATCAAATGAAACAGAAAGATAAATTACACAATCTAAACGACCAATTACATATTTGTGAACTATCCCTTCAGGAAGTGCACTGCATCATGCCTCAGATAAACAATGAAAGAGCGCTTATGGAAATCAAAATTACCAAGTTCCTTTTAGATTCTGCAGAGGTGGACGGTGACCTTAACCTAGCAAACAATTCCTGAATAAAGGTACTGTCGTCCTTTAGCAAAGAAACAACCTACAACAGATTAGGAACATTAGGATTATTGTAACACACAGCCCTCCACATGTTTAAAGAATGAGTTGTAAAATCTTACAATAGCATTGTTTGCATGAATTATGGAATTGAGATTTCCAACCGTGGCCTCATCCAGTACTCTAGCCAAAACAACATCCTAAAGAAGTAGTCGAAAGTAAGACTTACTAACAAAGAAGTAGGTAAAATGAAAAAGTTAAACAGAACAAAAGACAAACCTTTAAATATCCAACTTTATACGTCTGGTGTATCTTTGACAGAACCATATGATCTTTAATTGGTATGGCCTGTGCAAAGTAAATTTATAAATACAGATACATGAGATAGAACAAACAACTCCCATATGCATTAAGATGCTCTCCAACATTTCTATTCCTTATCCCCAAATCCCAACCACACAACCTAAAGAAAATTATTACCTCCTTAAAAACAACATGCTCTTTTAGAAAGTTACGATGGTGTTGGACATGAGGTACTTCAGGGTCATCTGCAATCCAAAATTCAAGTTTTTCAACATATCAAAATAATACTGAATCATAATGAACTAAGAACCGAAGTACCAGGCGACAACTAAATTGAATTCCAATACAGAAGGTTATCATGAAAGAACACAAACCAATAACAGAACTCACATTCAAGGGAACCAATGACATCCATGATTAAATCATCACCAAATATTTTCTCAAAGATCTGAGGACTATTCAGCAGAACTGCAGGTAGGAAAACACATATCAGTCAGTAATAAAAGGAATACATACATTTATGTGGCATATTTTGAGGGTAAAATACCATAAAGGAATACTTACTGATCCCCCTTACTATTTTGTATATCATGTGAAGACCATCAACATTTTCCAAGTCTTCACAGATTCTAAATAGGCCCATGAGCTTTCGGAAAAACTCTTGCTGCGTTGAGATTAAAAGACTCGTTAGAAAAAAACCAACAAGCTGTATATGAAGGTTACAATACGACAAATTTTATGATTAAATCTAACTAAATTCGACCTACTGCAACAATTGATTTTTTATTGAAATGAAATAACCTTGCTAACTAATCCACTATCCATTTCTTCGGAGATCCACAAAGTTATACAAAGCTTACATCAGTCAATATCAGTTCTGTCAATCGCATCTGATCAGCAATGCCACTCTCAGCTACAGTCTGCATCACATATGCACATGAATTGTCATCACTTCGCATGTAACTTGCATAAATATAAGACATTCCACAAGGGAAAAACAAAAGATAAGAAAAGCTTGAAAAAAGTGAAAAATGTGGAAAGCAAGAAAGATAAAACCAATAATATGAGATGCAAAAGAACTGTCCCACCTTCAGGATTAAAGGAAGTGTCGATAGCTCAACCACAGGTAGCTCCCTTAACTCACTGTTTGCACTGTGAAATGTCTCATCTACAGATATCACATAAGATCAACAATTCATGCTCCGAATTTGAAACAAATAAATTTAAAGAGCGTGTGCACACACAATGTGATCAAAAATCAACGACAAAGAAATCTGAAGGAATTTAGAAAAGAATGAGTGTAATGTCCCTCCACATTTGTTCCCCATTTCTTCAAGATATTTCTACCTTTCTATGCTACACATGGTCATCATTTGAATTTCAACAGAACTTTATTGCTATTCATATTACTTGAAACAATTCCACTCCTTCGCACAACAGAAAAATCTATGATTGTTAGAACACTATTCATTCTCAGCACATAAAAGTTGAAATATTAATCAACCAATGGCTAGAACTTGCCTAACTTCAATTGCTTAAGGCGATGCCCAAATTCATTCTTTGGACATTTTACAGGGATAAGCCTGCTGAAAGGTACCTTAACAGTTTCATCATGCATTCTCGTATTAAATATCTTGTTTTCTGGAGCAACTTGTTAGTCTTATAATATAGAGATTACAGAAAACTCTGTAGGGTTCCACTTCCATAAACAAGGAAAACTAATTCTTTAATCAATTACTCGTGACAGAGAATTCTTTCATCAAGAAAAAATATCCTCATGCACTTTAGTTAAAAAAAATAAATGAAAAACACAATATGTAGTAATAGTATTCACTAAAAATAAGATTAAAAATACAAATATCCGACCTCTGTAGATATTGATCACTTCTCTCTGACAAGCTTCAAAATCTACAGAGGTTGGTTATTTCAAAAGCAGAAAAAGGAAAGGGAATACATTTTAAATCATTTTGCAAACACTTACTGTTAAGAGAATTAAAATGTAAATTCCTTTGGACACTGCATATGTGGTCCCTGAATAGAGCACGGAAAATAATTAGTAGAATCAGAAGATCAAGGACCATGTTAAAAGGAAGAACAAGGGAAAAAATTTGGTAGTTACCATATGTAAGAGCAGCCAGTAGACTCCTGAAAGCTGAGAGCTAATTCCGTAGAATATTCTGGATCCCTCCATGAGATAATTGTATCTTAACAAGAAATAATCCAAACTCCACAATTCAGTATCAATTCTAGCCACTTGAGGACACCATATAATAGCAAATTAACATTATATTATCTATCTATTAAAAAATAAAATACCTTCTTGCTTTCTGTAGATATCATCCGAACTGATACGATGCAGAAGTAATGTCTCATTATCTTCTTCATCAATAACAAATAAACCCAGCTCTTCTGATCTCTGTGTCACAACAGTTGCATTCAATCATAATGCATATCAAGAAATCATTTCTAAGGAAACTTGACTCCAAACAAGTCATTTCTCACAAATTTACTATGCCCCTATCAGATTGGCATAGCTTTAAACCAATGAGATTAACAAACCTCCATATAGTCAACCGTAACATGGCCTGTTCCCTGATCATCCCATTTTCCATCTTCATTCAAACGATAGACCTTAACACGCTGAGATACATAAAAGAAAAATTAGACCAAAAACTTCTACCACATTCTATATACCAATATTACAACTGCAAATTTAAACTATAAGATGCTACCCAGAGCAGATACAAGTCAGGCATCAACATGGCACTAGCACTCCATAGATAATTTATATACCATGTGACATGTCAACATCTTTTCTCCACCCAACACTTCATCGAAAAGGCTGAACCTGACTTGGAGGTTGTGATGTTTTTCAAAAAGGACAGCAACAATAATGAGGATAATGAGGATTGTTAGCCCAGTGAAGTTCTTTATTATTCTGGAAGGGTCTTTTCTTGTATTTTGATTTAACTAGACGTAATGGTTTGATTAAGTTATAACTGCTGCTTTGCATACTTAAATGAAATCATTTACCATATAAGTTTAGATAAATTAGTTGCATCTAGCCATGTAACGTCATAATCTTTTTTGAGATTCTACAACCCACCGTGTTCATATTGTGTTGGTTCTTCGAAGCACATAAACAAGTAAAAGTGTAAATCCACAATCAATTGAGTCACTATAATACCATAAAGAGATAATTACCAAAGACAATAGTTTTATATGCATATGCAAAATTCTAAGAACTCACAAATACATACAAAATATAAAAAATGAGGATAAAATAGAAATAAATATATTTAAAATATGTGATGGAAAAGTTTCCTTAAGAAAAATTTAAATTAATGGCATTGCTTTCCATTTTCTTAACATGATAAATAGGGTTAAGGCAATAAATTTCAGTACTGTCACAAAATGTGTCACTTGTTCAACGCAGTTCCTTAAGATTATTAAATTTAACATCATTCTGCTCAGAAATCTAGTTGTTATTATGGGAAAATATAACGGTCCAAAAGCTAGTAATCTAGTACAATGAAATTGGTATTGTAGAGATCACCAACTTAAAAGAAAATAATAGATGCCATCGAAAGGTTGTAAAGTCAATCTACGTCATCAACACGTCATCTGATGAGGAAATTTTCTAAGAAAGACCAATACTGCAGCACAAACAAAACGACAACGACGACAGCAATCCTCCAAATTCTTCAGTTTCCAAGTTAGAGAAAACAGAAATATCCAAAAAACCACAACCAAATTAAGCTGGGGCCCACATTTCAAGGTCCAGAACCTAACTAAATTAGGCGTGATAAAAGGTATAAATATTTGCATGGAGCTCAAACAAGCTGTGAATAACGAAAGAATTCGAATATACTGCTCAGCCTACCCCACAAAAAACTACCAATGAACTCTTTCCCATGATAAATCATCTATAATCCTCCTCCTTCAACTTATACGGAAGTAGTATCAACCACAGAGACCAAGAGCTTTAACAATTCCCAATTTCAAAAATAAACTCTATCACATCCTTCAACCTAAAGCAGTGCCTTTGTTAATACTTCAATGCTACAACTTCCCTCAACAGATCAAAAGATACTTTTAGAAAGTTCCTTACCAGCACATGGAAACGGCAATTATAGTCACCTTTCCAGTGAAGAACAGTATCCTTTCTATTAATAGAACAGAAAACAAGTAACACTGTGTATCTATTGACTCTCTTGTTAAACGGTGCCACACACTTCACTGCAACACCTCTAAGAGCTCAACCAGCTGATATGATATGAACACTACTTTTAAAACTTAAAAACGCCTCGGAGAACACAAGCAAGATTTAGTTTTGCATCGAAATCCTAACGGAATAGAATTTGAAATGTTATCATTCCCCAAACACATATAGCCAGCTCCACCCAAATGGAATTAAATTAGCTAACAAAATTAAACAGAAAGCAAAACCAAATATCCAATTGAGAGTGAACAAAATCAACCCCGAGCTTCAAAATTCGAAAATAACAAAAAAGACTGTATACACTGCGATTCTAGGTCAAAGTATTGAGCTTCCTAATTTTGTAGAAAAGCACACTCACCTGCATCGAATTGGTATTGGCCTGTGATTTCTCCGGCGCACCCATCGGAGCTCCCTACTCTGCGATTCAAATTTCGTAGCTAAAATTGGGTAATTGGGTAAGAGTCTGAATCGAACAGGAGAATTTGACAAAACTTTCAATTAGGGTTTTGAGGGCGGGGCAAAAGAGAGAAGATGAGGGCAGAGGCAGGTGATTAGGGTTCCCGGAGATCAGTAGAAAACCCTAACCGCCATTAACGTAGCAGTGTGAACCTAAGAATTTTCTCGCGCTTTCTCTCTCTCTCACACTCTCTCTCCGCTTTTTATTCTTTTCTGTGCAAGTGTCTGAGCCCCGACCTTCCCCTTCGATAATTAGAAGAAAAGTGGAAAACTATTACGCATGTTAGAAATTGTCATATGCCCGTTATGCCCCTTGTTTTCATGTGAAATTACGGTGAAGCCAATGACCATAGAGTCCACGCACTATCCACGCGCTTTCTTTTCGCGATCAAATCACGAGAGAGTTGGTATATCATATGCGTTGCTCTGCCCTGAAAAGCGGGTCCCTTACCTGCCTGTAGCTGAAAGACGCACACGTTCGCTTCTGATTGGCTGCTCAAGAGTATAACACGTGTAGCTTCTAGTAACTAGCTGTGACGGAACGGAACTTCGCAACTCCTTCCGGTCGCCAAAGAACAACCGCGCAGGTTGCACCAAACTTTGTGCAACCGAGATGTATGATTAGTCTGGCACCTTTTGCTAGTTCATTTGTGTTTGTGAGAACTTGGAAAACTAAAATCTAGTTGAGATGTGACGTGGCTTATGGTGAGTGGATGGATGAGATTATACGGTTAGGATGGGAAAATGAGTGAACCTAGAGTTCGCCTTTTCCAGAAAATGTTCTTTATAATCATGCACTCCACCAAAAAACAACACATAATATTATTTTATAATAAAAATAAAAATGTTTCTCAAGTATTTTCTGGTATTTTCATCAAAGGAATAAGGATCCACATGACATTTTTGTTCTTATATGCTACCAAATCTATGGGACAACATGCACTAAATTTTAGTGGGTTGCAGTACCTGTTTGGCATTACTTATTTGGAGAAAAAAGTTTTTTTTTTTTAAATTCTTCCACCTGCATGTTTGGTAAACGAAAAAAAAGAATCTGATTTTCAATTACATGAAATGGATAATTTGCTATGTTGAATTTTGATGGTTGAATTGCATTCAACATAAGTCGTGAAATATTAATGTCAATTGAGGTTTGAGTATGTTTAATATGGTTTTTTTGGTTTTTTTTTTTTTTTTTTTTTTTTTTTTTTTTGAAGAAGCTGCTTTCTCTAGACTCTAGCTTGTGTTAGAGGAAGGTGCTAATTGGCAATTAACAATGAATTTTTGTGACTTTATTGTAACTTATTCTTAGAATCAATCAAATTATATGCTTTACATATAAGAAAATTCGATGAAGTAAAATATCGATGGTTCAATTAAAATGAAGATAAAGTTACTAATATTTTTTAAATTAAAATAGAATTATTATGATGATTCATTTTATAGACATTAGAGCTCAATTCATTCAAACTGGTTAAATCAAATCAATTTGAGCAGATTGATTAATTTTATGCTAATATAGTGTAAACTTGGACTAATATGAATTAAATTGCAATTAGTTTGGTTTAATAAAACTTTTTTATGTGCTTTTAGTAAAAACACTTCAAATAAAAACATTTCCTCCATAACTAATCCAAACAGACCAAAGTAAGTGAGTCGCGGATATATAATAGACCAGAAAAAAAAAGACATATAGTATATTTATGTGAAAAATCACAGTTATGCTCTTACAAATAACTACAATTGAAAGTACTCCTTAAATCAAATCATACTGTATAAATTATGAGAAGTTGCATCATTTTGTTCTTTTGAGAAATAAAATTCATTGGCACATTGCTCAAAAGGAGTAATTTTGAAAAGGAATTTATATTTTTTCACATTTTTACCCGTACTCGTCACACCAGTTACCGTTATGTTGCTAATTAATTTTGACTGCGAAATGCAGGCCCAGTGCGCATTTTAGCAAGCAGAGGAGAGGACAATTAACAACAGATAGTAGAGCCCAGAAAGACAGTGAGTTGTTCATCTGCCGCACTTTGATATATCCGCCTGCTCCTACTACCTCTTAAGTCCTCAACGGACGATTCGAGGCTGCCTCCTCATCTCTCTTTCTTCATCCCCCCATAATTATAACAACAAACTTCCCTCTCTCTCTCTCTCTCTCTCATTTCCTTTCATTTGATTTCTCTCTCTTCAGATCTCTCTCTCCTCTTTCTCACATTCCCAAAATGCAGGCCTCGCTCTCTCTCCCTACCCTCTCTCCCACCATTCCCAGATCAAACTACGTCGTTCAATCAAAGCCTATCAATCTCCGCTTCTGCGGCCTCAGAAGAGAGGCCTTCGGCTTCTCGTCTCTCAGCCACTCCGATTCGCACCGAGTACGAGTCTCTGCTCCTTTGCGCTCTGCAACCGTCTCGGTCTCGGCCTCGTCATCCGCTAATGGAAGCCCTCCCAAGTCGTTCGACTACGACTTGCTCATCATCGGCGCCGGCGTCGGTGGCCACGGTGCTGCTCTCCACGCCGTCGAGAAGGTACGGAAACTGCGCACTCACCCTCCTTTATAATTTACTGAGAAATTGCGGCTCTGAGCTTTGGATTTAGCTCAATTGTCACTTTATTGGTTGCTCTTCTAGCTTAACTTCTGTTCTAGTAGCTTCGATCGTCTTTGCTTTTTGCTTAAATAGACTGTACTAGCTAGCTAGAAATGGCTGATTTCTTTCTGTCTTCTGCTGCGGTAAGTTATTCACTCGATCAAAAGTAATGAAAATGTGCATGGCGTAAGTGTATCTGTGTATATCTGATATCATGGCAAGAAATGCATTAGCTACAAGCTTACAATCCATTTTAGTTTGATACTTCAAAATTAATACATAAGACTTAGAATATCTATATGCACGTGTGTTGGTATGTAAGTAAATACTGAATTTATATAACAAACTTAGCAACTATCGTGGTTGCCTTCACACAGTAACAGACAATACTGGAGTTAGAATATAAATTGAAAAATAACTACCAACATACGACGTGGTGGGTTGTTTTTGTTAATATATATATAGAGTACATATTCTCCTGTGTGGGGTTTTTGGAAAAGAAAGGCTCTTGAGTTGGTATTTATTGATTTTTCTTTTTATAACACAACAATTGCAGGGTCTGAAAACTGCCATCGTAGAAGGAGATGTGGTGGGTGGAACATGTGTTAACAGAGGATGTGTTCCGTCTAAAGCTCTTTTGGCAGTGAGTGGTCGGATGCGTGAGCTTCAGAATGAACATCACCTTAAGGCTTTAGGTTTGCAGGTAAAACATGATTCAGTGATATCAATTGTATGTACATTTATATGTATGTGCAGATACAAGATTTTATTGGTTAGTTGTGAAAACTTTTGTATCTTACAGTACTGCTTTATTGTGACTTATTATAGGTTTCAGCAGCTGGGTATGACAGACAGGGAGTAGCTGATCATGCGAATAATCTTGCAACTAAAATTCGTAATAGTTTGACCAATTCAATGAATTCTCTTGGAGTGGATATACTGACAGGTGTTGGTACAATTCTGGTAAGTCATGCTTTTTTTCAAATTGATTTGGTATCAACACAATCAAATGTTTGCGTGCCCAGTTAAGAAATAATCTATGATTAAGTTTGAGCTCTTGCATACAGCACAAGTGCTGGCAAGTTTTCCTAACTTTGGTACTCTTAATATGAAACTATTCAGGGCCCACAAAAGGTGCAAATTGGATCATCTGACAAAGTAGTAACTGCAAAAAATATAATCATCGCCACTGGTTCTGTTCCTTTTGTTCCTAAGGGTGTTGAAGTCGATGGTAAAATTTATATGTTTCCTCCTTGTTGTTATTGAATAGTTGATGAAAGCATTTTGGTCTTAGTACCATGCTTAAGGGATACCTAGTGGTGACTGACTATATGATGGATCTGCAGGGAAGACTGTAATTACAAGTGACCATGCCCTCAAATTGGAGTTTGTTCCAGAGTGGATTGCTATTGTTGGAAGTGGTTACATTGGTCTTGAGTTCAGTGATGTGTATACTGCACTTGGGAGTGAGGTAGTTCCTTTCTTTTTATTTTTTTTATTTTTATTTTTATAAATTACCTTTCATCTGGTGAATTTTACAATTATTTTATGTTAAACTAATGAGCCTAGTCTTCCATTTGAAGAAAACGAGTTTCTATTAATTGTAGTTTTAAGGTCTTATAGCATTAAACTATGGAGACCTTGTATGGATCAATCAGTAACTTCTCCTTGTGTCTACCAATGCAATAAGACACCTTTTTATTTATTTTTGGATGATCTAGGAGTTCTTATCTCATGAGGCAGTCTAGATTAATCTTAAATCTTTTGCAGGTTACTTTTATTGAAGCTTTAGATCAGCTTATGCCTGGTTTTGATCCAGAGATCGGGAAGTTAGCCCAGAGGGTTCTAATAAATCCACGAAAGATTGATTATCAAACTGGAGTGTTTGCATCGAAGGTCAGCTGATGTTTATTCTCTGAATTTTATACCAAGTGTTTTCAGGGTTTCTGTTTCCGTTTTTCATTCTTTGGTTTTTAATAGATCACACCAGCAAAGGATGGGAAACCAGTCACCATTGAACTAATTGATGCCAAGACCAAGGAACCTAAAGATACTCTTGAGGTAATTAATTGGATCTGTTTAAACTTATGTAACGTATCCAAAGGATATATTTTCCTGCCATTAATGGATTTTGTCGTATGAATTTGATAGCAACGGCCACATACTTCACTAGTTGAATAATACCTTTGTCAAGGAACATGTTCTCATCTGTGGAGCTTTAATTAGCTATTTATAAATTAACCTGCTGTAATTTTGTTTCTGAACTCAGGCATATGCGTGTTTTAGACTTCCCAATTGATTCCTGAGTAGCTTGACTGGTTGCCTTATAATTACTGTAGGCATTGTTATTCCAGTTCATATACATATAGGTTATTCAGAGGCATTTATCTGGACCTTTGTACATCCTCTTCTAACAGGTAGATGCAGCATTAATTGCAACTGGAAGGGCTCCGTTCACACAAGGTCTTGGATTGGAGAATGTATGACCTCGCACTTTATATCCATCTAATTTTAGAGTGTATATATATAATTATTCAGCAAACGAACAGCAATAGTTTCTGACATTGCTTTTCTGCAGATTGATGTAGTAACACAACGTGGTTTTATTCCTGTTGATGAGCGCATGCGAGTAATTGATGCAAATGGCAACTTGGTACGTTGCAAATTTCCTTATGAGCATGAACCCTAGCATTAACATTATAAATTGTTTCTGATGTGAATTTTGAACATCAGGTTCCTCACCTATTTTGCATTGGTGATGCTAATGGCAAGATGATGCTTGCTCATGCAGCCAGTGCCCAAGGAATTTCAGGTTAGTGTAACCAACCTGTTTTTATTTGAACCTCTCTCTCTCTCTCTCTCTCTCTCTCTCTCTCTCTCTCTCTCTCACACACACACACACACACACACACACGCACAAATAAGTGATTATCTTCAAAACCTTTTTCAGTGGTTGAACAAGTCACGGGAAGAGACCATGTACTCAATCATTTAAGCATCCCCGCAGCATGTTTCACTCATCCCGAAATCAGTATGGTCGGATTGACAGAGGTGAGTAATTTGCTAATTGACATATTCATTATTCATCATCTATGTATCACAAGGTTATGCTTTTATTTATCAGTGTTTAGCATATTTGACCTTGAATTAGAGATCTTCTAGGTGTCATCATATTGGCAGTTTAACTAATCAATTACAATTTTCAGCCTCAAGCAAGGGAGAAAGCTGAAAAGGAGGGATTTGAAGTAAGTATTGCCAAGACAAGTTTCAAGGCCAACACAAAGGCCCTAGCAGAAAATGAAGGCGAGGGACTTGCTAAGGTGAAAAATATGTACAGAGTACTTGTGTCGTCAATGAATTCTCCTTTATGGTTGCTATGTACTGTGGATATTGACGATCCTGTTTCTGCTTTGTTTTAATGCAGTTGATATACAGACCAGATAACGGAGAGATACTTGGAGTCCATATATTTGGGTTACATGCTGCAGACCTCATACATGAAGCATCAAATGCAATAGCATTGGGGACACGTATTCAAGTAAATAAAGCCCGTAACTGCAAATTATGATGCGCTCCTTGTAATCTACCACTCCTAACTTTCAGTTTACCTATATTCTACCGTCTATTCAACCTTGCAGGATATCAAATTCGCAGTCCATGCACATCCAACTTTGTCTGAAGTGCTAGATGAACTTTTCAAGTCAGCAAAGGTGAGCTGCTGGCTTTAACTTCTTATGCCATGCTGTGTGGCTGCAGTTCTTCTTCCTGATATGTGTTTACCCACATATCTTTTTTAATTGTTGGGGCAGGTTAAAGAGCATGTTTCTAGCCCAGTAAGTGAACCAGTTGCAGTCTAAGCTTCTCAATACTCGAGTATAAATTTTGAAGATATTTGCTTGTAATAGGGAGTTCCAGGAAGTTTTGTATCACAAGACAAAAGAGATCATCAACACCAGGAGAAAATAAGCAACTTAAGGGAATCAAGGACGACTTGGCCCAAAATATTTTTCGCCTTTGTATCTTGGCTTTTTAGTTTTTTTAATGGCTTCAAGAAATACTTGCATTCGTAATTGTTTTCACATGGAAGCATTGTTTTTGTAGTTTTAGACAGCAGCTTTTATAAATAATAGAAAGTTTGCTTTTAATACGAAGGTCCAGTTTGGGATTACTGTCACTTTTAAAAAAAGTTACTTCTGCTGTGCTTTGAAAATAATTAGTTGTAAAGTAAAGCAGCTCTATGTTTGATAAACAATATTTTTAAAGTGCTGTTAGCACAAAAAGCAATGTCAAAACCGTTTGGTAAAGCAATGTCAAAACCATTTGGTAAATTTTAATATAAAATTGTTGTAACTGTGAATATGACTAAAATAGACATGATGTTGAAAGTATTATGTAATAATCATGTGGTGATAATGGTGGTGATGGAGTCGAGGTGGTGGTGGTGATGAAGGTGGAGTTGGTGGTTGTAGTAGTGGTGGTGGTGCTAATGGTAGTTGTGGAGGTGGTGGTAGTGGTGGTGGCAATGGCAACATGGTGGTGGTGTTGGTTGTGGAGGAGGTGGTGGATGTGGGGGTTTTGGAGGAGGTGGTGGTTGTGGTGGTAGTGGTGGTGGTGATGGATATGGAGGTTTTGGAGGATGTGGTAGTTGTGGTGATGGCATTTTGGGAATTAAAAAAATTATTAAAGGTTCATTTCTGCTTCTTTTAAAAGCAGCTTTGAAAAACAACCTAAAGCCTACTTTTAAAAACTGCTGTCAAAAGGCCACTGTTTTTAAAATAATCGGGATATTTTATTTTTACCAAACACCCTAAACTATTTAACTTTAAAGTGAAGCAGATTTTTTGCCAAAAAAAACAAAAAACAATCCCAAACGGGGCCGAAACCCTGTTGTAATTGTCAATAGTATCATTTCCTTTTTAATATTCAAATTTAATATATTTAAAATTAAATTTTTATTTTTATTTATTTTGTCAATTATTTACAATTAAAATTAAAATTAACAATCGTTTTCTAATTTGAGGAAGAAATGTGATATTATAAGTGAATCTGATTTAAATTGAAAGGTACTACTTACTAATTCTTCTAAACTCCCAAAATTCTAACATCCCTAAATTACAACAAAAATAGAAGGAAAGTTGGGTCAATCGACCACCTCCGTCTCTGATGCGTGTTCTCGTCTCTGATGGGCTCCCATGCCCCCCTACTAATTAGTTCAATTTTGTTTGGGTTAGAACTTAGAAGCTGTGTTCTAGACTTGCTTTGAGTTCTAGCTGTTTCTTGATCCAACTCTGTTTGTATTGCTTGCTTTTGTCTCTGTATTGCTCCTTCCCGTTTGGGTTGTTCAATGACATTAGATTTTGACCCCAAAAAAAAAAGAGAAGATGAACCAAAAAAAAAATCGTTGTATCTTGGGGTATAGGCTGAGTGAATCTTTGGGGTATAGGCTTAGTGCAAAGTTAAATACAAGTTATGATTCCTACACGTGTTCTCCCACAACACACCTTACGTCCTAATCATCCGGATATCAGGTTATTGACAAAAAGAGAAAAGACCCAGCTAAAGAGCCCTTGATGGTATTGCACCCAACAATCTTGGTCTAGACTCTACCTAATTTTATTTTTTTTCTCCTAAAATTTTGCTAACAGGGCCGGGTCTGTGACGTGCCCTCCCCCAGCGCATTTTGGTTACCTCGAAGAGCATCTCCAGCGCAGCCCGAAGGCCAGGGGAAAGGCTGCCCGACGCAGCCCGAGTCAGCTCCAGCGCAGGGCCCGTAGCCCAGTTTCGTGGCGGGTCCCACGAGCCCGAGGAAGCCCAAGGGCAAGTCTTGCCCGGGCTGAAGCCCGAGTTGGCTGACGTCAGCGTGACGCCAGCGCTGACGTCAGCCACTGACAGCTCCAACGGGCGGGTGCCACGTGGCGCGACGGGGACTCTCCGATGGATTTTTTCCAGAAATCCGACGGTCCTCCTTTTTTTGGCTAAAAAAATTGCAAAAAAAATCGAAAAAAATCTGAAATTTTTTTTAAAAAATACCCAAAAATTCTGTATTTTTTCTCTATAAATACCTAACCATTTTATTTACTTTCCACACTAAAATCTTCATACAATTTCTTCTCCATCCCATATTTTTTACTCTTTACTCACATTATTCACTTTCCACACCAATTCTTCATACAAACTTTTCTCCTTCCAATTTTTTTGTTCATCTCCAATCACATTTTTCACTTCCACACCAATTCTCCATACAAACTCTTCTCCTTCCAATATTTTTTACTCTCTTTCTACTACTTTCCATTTGTAAAAAAAAAAAAAAGGCATCTTCTATTGAAGTCGGAGGCTCGTGGTCAACGAATGAAGATATTGCGTTGTGTCAATCTTGGGTGAACATTAGTCATGACCCTATCACGGGTAATGAGATGAAGTTTCATCACATGTGGAGCAAAATTCATGGGGAATTTTGTCAAAGATCGGGTTCTATTCGGACCGAAATGGCGTTGTCTAGTAGATGGAAACTTCTTAATAAAGAGTTAGGGAAATGGAGGAATGCCTTGACAAAAGCAAAGGCGAACATTCAAAGCGGTCAAAATTTGACCGATGAGGTAAAATATTTATAATTGCCATTTTAATCAATTCAATGTCACTTTTTTTTTATTGCATATTCTATTTGTTTTTCTTGCATAATTTTTTTTTCTTGGTGCACCTTTAATTTGTCTATATTTTCTTGCATAATCAATTTTATTTTTGCATTTCAAAATAGTTTATATTTTCTTGCATAATAATTTTTGTTTCTTGCACTTCCAATTATTTATTTTTAATAGATGGTACAAGCACAAATGTGGTTCGGTGCCATGGGGCAAGGCAAAAAAAGTTTCGTGCATTTCCAATGTTGGGAAATTGTGAAGGATTGTTCGAGATTCAAAATTATTCCCACCGGTCCGCCGGTTGTGATGAATGAGACGCCACTCCACGATTCAACATCAACCGATTCTCCATTGGACTCCCCAATGGAAACGGAGTCACCATTTGTGCCACGTCCGCCAAGACCTATTGGGAGAAAGGCGGCAAAGGCCAAGAGAGGGGCCACTTCGACCAATGATTGTGTACAATTATTGGAGCAAATAGCTAAGAGCGCCACACTAAGAATCGAGAGAGACTTGAAAAGAGATGAAATGGACAAGGCACGAGAGGAAGCATTTGTTCTCCAACAACAAATGGCACAAGAAAAAGACATAGAGGATAGAGAGATGAAAATCATGGCTATGGATACGAGCCATATGTCTCCCGAAACAAAGGCTTATTGGAAGCTACGACGAAAAGATGTGATGAGGAAAAAACTTTTCAATGACGACGGACCTAGCAATACGGATTGGTTAAATGATGAAAACCATTAGAAACACCTTTGCCATATGTTGTATTGTTGTATTGTTGTATTATCCTTTAAGTTGTTGTATTGTTGTATTATCCTTTAATTTGTTGTATTGTTCCCTTATCCTTTAATTTGTTGTATTGTTCCCTTATCCTTTAATTTGTTGTATTGTTCCCTTTTTATTCAATCAAAAAGCATTAAATTAAATGACTATTTATTAAAAACATTTGAGCATCAAAACAAATATTAATTAAAAAAAACCTTCATTGATTGCAAACAACACACAAAACAAACCATACATAAAAGCATAATAATAAAAAGCATAATTCCAAAAAAAAACCACACACAAAATAAAGCATAATTAAAAACAAAGCATAATTCCAAACAAAACCACACACAAAACAAAGCATAATTAAAAACAAAGCATAATTCCAAACAAAGCACTAATCTTGACTTCATCCATTGTGATTGCCTTTGATCTCCCACAAGTGCTCGATCAAGTCACGTTGACGTATCTCGTGAACATATGAAGATTGCATTTCTTGATACCGATCAATCATGGGGTTGTTGAATTGACCATCCCGAAGTATGGGTTCGGGCTCCAGTGGTAGTCCATTTGGTCCAATCGGCCTTTCATATATTCTTGTCAACGATGTGTTCATTGGATCGGGTTCAAACACCTCTTGAGCATCATAGTCATACTCATCCTCCACAATCATGTTGTGAAGGATGATGCAAGTCATCATAATACTCCGCAGCACCTCCTCATCTAGCATCCGAGCAGCACCTCTAATAATTGCCCAACGAGCTTGCAAGATACCGAAACACCTCTCCACGTCTTTCCTGTAACCTTCTTGAAAGGAAGCAAAGTTTCTTTCCTTCTCGGATTGGGGATTCGGAATTGTTTTCACGAATGTCGTCCACCTAGGATAAATTCCGTCGGAAAGGTAGTACGCACCAGAGTAAACGGTATTGTTGATTTGGTACGTGACCTGGGGGGAATGACCTCGCAATACCTCATCGAACACTGGGGATTGACCAAGGACATTGAGGTCATTCTGAGAACCGGAAACCCCGAAGAAGGCATGCCAAACCCAACAATCGAATGAAGCTACGGCCTCCAAAATTATACTTTTTTGGCCCTTCCGATTCCCGTACTCCCCTTGCCAAGCAGTAGGACAGTTCTTCCACTGCCAGTGCATACAATCGATGCTTCCAATCATTCCTGGGAAACCTCGGGCCTCGCCTTTTTGTAGAAGCCGTTGCAGGTCTCTTGGCGTTGGTTTGCGAAGGTACTCCCTCGTGTACAAATTTTCCACTGCATCACAAAATCTCACCAAGCACTCTAGGACAGTAGATTTTCCCATCCTTGCAATCTCATCCACCTGCTCTGCAGATGCCCCATAAGCAAGCATCCGCAAAGCAGCTGTCAGTTTTTGCTCCGGGATAAGACCTAAAGCTCCAACAGCATCATGCTTTTGAATAAAGTATGTGTCGTAATTACAAATATCATGCATGATTTTTTGGAACAAATGTGGTTGCATTCTATATCTTTCTCGAAACTTAGAAGCAGGATATAACGGATTTGGGATAAAATAATCCTCCATGAGATTCTTACCCCGAGACTCCCTACGTCTGTCCACATTTGGGGCACGAGGACGACGGTTTTGCCTTGATTGATCCATCATACACACCGCTGCTGCAAGCAGTAGTTCTTCTTCTTCATCGGCTTCCCGATCTTCTTGAGCACGTCTACGCCTTGTTTCTTCCCTTTGTTTCTGTTGCCTCTCCAACACCCTCAACAAGTTTGACATTGAGAGTATAATGTGTTTTCTACAATCTGAGAAATGAAGGAATAGATAAGAGATGGTGTGAGAGGTTTGAAAATCATGTCTAGTTTATAGACGGATTTAGAAGATAGAGATGACACGTGGCACAATTTGAGAGAATGAAAATCTTATCAAAAATCTGAGATTAAATTTTTTAAAAAATATCTGAAAATGTTATCTGACATTTGACACGTGGCACAATTGTAGAGGGTGAAAATCTAATCTGAAATCTGAGATTAAAATTTTTTTAAAATATCTAAAAATGTTATCTGACATTTGACACGTGGCACAATTGTAGAGAGTGAAAATCTTATCTGAAATCTAAGATTAAAATTTTTTTTAAATATCTGAAAATGTTATCTGACATTTGACACGTGGCACAATTTTAAAAGGAATTTTCTTTGAATAATTTTTATTAAAATCTAAAATACCAAAAATTAACTACGAAACTTTAAATGCCGTTTTGGAAGGCCAAACGACCTCAAAATGCCAAAATCCATCATACAACACGGCAAAGCCGTGAGTTTGACTCGTGGCGTCGTTCCCTTTCCGAAATGGTATTTTGCGTCCTAATCGGAGCTCGGACGACAAATCTGCAAATTCCCACTACGTCCTTTTTCTAGCTCAACCGCGATAAAATCTGCCATTTGTTCCACATCAGACGTGGCACAATTTTAGAGGGTGAAAATCTATCCTAAAATTAAATTACAAAAGATTATCAAAATTAATGGTTTAAACTATAAAAAAATAGAAAATAAAGTACGATGAATAGTAATTACCTTAGACTTGCCCTAGACTTTGCCTTTGTGGGTGGAACCACTTGCAAAGGCTGACACTATTCACGTGAATAGTGGCAGCCCTTGCTTGCCCTTACCTTAGACTTAGCCCTTGTGGGTGGAGATGCTCTAACATCTCAAGATGAAACGGAACCCATAGAATTGTACTCTCTCCCTTCCTTCCCCGGTTGGGAAAAGATCTCGTCCGAATTTTGAACTTGGAGTATGAAACATGGCTATATATAATACTAATAGCACCATCGGTTTTGTGAAAATCATCTCATGAGCATGATGACTCATTGGAATGAGATTGACCATGAAATCACTCTATGGTTTGATTGACAAAAAATATCAACAGGATAAAAGACATTATTTGATACAAATTTTAATCCAGTAAATCCATCAATGCTAGCAATACTAGAGAGTATTGCAAAAATTGAACTCAACGAAACCCCATGAACAACAATCTTCACAAAAACCCAGATGTATGATCCTAGCAACCTTAACAAAAATTTATGCTTACCTAAAATGCTCGTGAAACATCAGAGAAGCTAGCATGAGCACAGACGGCCTAAACAATATCATCAACCACATAACTATACAAGCAAACTAACTTCTAATAAATTAACTTATTGTGCTGATAATACAGGAAAACTCATCTATTCCAATCAAATAAAAATATTAAGAAACCATAAAGAGCAATAGAATTAAGTCAAATATTTATTGTAGTTACCTCTCACCCAAGGTACCGCGTTCAAGTTCTTCATCCTCCAAGTTCGCTTGTATAAAATATTAAAAAAACCACTAAAAGTCTTTACATTCTCCTCTTTTAACACATGCTCACATCATTGTCACAAATACAACATCCGATTTTGATCAACCAGATAATACTATGTTAGGTATTTTATTGAAGTTACATCGATTTTTTCATATATATTTTTTTTTGACAAATTTATTGAGGTGATATATCTAATCACTCAAATGTTGAATTTGGTCAACTTCTTGTTGAGATTATAAAAATTTCAACAATATCTCGAAGAAGGTAGTTAAATTTTTCCAATTTTTGGCGCATGTATAAAGTCATCAATCAACAAGGGTCTAAAAATTCAAACATTTTAACATAAGCTGAAGGTTGTTCTGTGGCATATATGACATCCCTTTTTTGCGCATCTATCATGTCAGTAACGGTCTACAAATAAGGATACTGACTTCTGATTAATTATTATGTTATCAAGAATTGAGTGATGCATTTGTATAAGGTCAAGACTCAACTAACGGTATGTTAACACAAACTCGTAGCATTGTTCTAGTTGGGTAAGATTTCGTGTTAATGCTATGCTTTAGCTGACGTTAGTTACTTTGCATGTAAATGTTTGAGTTGAAAATTAGTAATCTGTGGTAGGAAAGAGCAAAGTGGACAGTGCGGGGTAAAATTTTGTTTTTTTTTCCTTCTGTAATTATTTAGAATATTTTATTATGTTTTTTCTTTATGTGAAGGTGGCCTCCATTATGCCACATCATCCACTCCCCGGCTAGGGTACTACATTTTCTTGTTTGAAATTCCAGGTTTGGTCTTCATCGCTATTTGCTTTTTGCTTTTTGCGAACCGACTACGTTATTTTCTTTTTCGCTCTTCCCCCGCCCGATCGAGCTATCTAAGGTCGATGGTGCATCTGGTAAGCTCTTTTGGTATTCATCTCCGGAGCCCGGTCAGATGCTTCAATCCTTCATTCAAATTCCATATCAATATCTTTCTTTTTTTCAAGTATATATTGCGAGTTTACAGCTTGAATGTTTGATTCCCCTTTCCACAGTCCCTTCTTTCCATTCGATCCTTTCATTTAAATCTTTGTTTGACACATATTTCCTCCTATTCTGATTTCGGCACTAAACTAAATAGAAGACTCGGATTAACCATTTAAAGGACTTAATAAAATTTATTATAATAAAGGCTGGGCTTTTTGTATAAAAAAAGGCTATTGGCCCTATATCGACATTTCATTATGAAAGAAAAAGTTTCTAAGTCGCTATTTCAGTTGTTAATAGCCCTTTGAGAACATTTAAACTTTGGTAAGTTACAAAAACATAAACTCCCTAAAATATAATTACATATTACAAATTATTCTACAATTGAAAGGAAAATATTTTTAGCAAATACCTAATTTTAATTTATTCGGTGCGCTGCCTTCCTCGTAGGGCCGTCCTTCAGAATTTTGAACTCGGAGCATGAAACGCTATGTACAACACCACAATGAAAGGAATAGCCTTTCATCACGAAAGAGATGTAGACACAAAAAAAGGGTTTTAAAAAAATGATGACTCACTAGAATGAGATTGGCATGCAATCTGAGCTCCTGCTGCCTAATTGAAATGAGATAGGCGTGCAATCTAAGCTCCTGCTGCCTCGTTGCAATGAGAGTGGCATGAAATCAAGAACATGATGAAAGGGGGTGATACAAACTACATTCCTCAGATATTTGATCAAACTCTTTGGTTGCATTCATTTCAATCCATTCAATTCTAACAACCAGAACTACCATAGGCCATCCATGATGATTATTCTAACCCGAAAATCAACCCCATAAACAAAAACAAACAGAAAACAATTCATCATATATAAACTGCAACTACAATCTCCGTTTATATCTAAGTAAATCTGCAGAAAAACGTATCTACAACAGTCCAAAAGAATCAAATCGGACTAAGGTACCTAGCAAGGCTACAAATTAAAGTTGCGAACCCAAATTTTAATCTGGAAAACACATCAATGCTTACTAGACAATATCCCAAAAATTAAACCCCGGATGAACAACAATCTTCACAAAAACCCAGATATGTGATCCTAACATCATTCATAAACATTTCTGCTAAACTAATATGCTCATGAAACATCAGAGAAGCTAGCATGAGCATAGACAACCTAAAACATATATCAACCACATAACTATATAAGCAAGTCATTCTAACAAATGAACTTGTTGTGCTGAAATATAGGAAAACTCATCCATTCCAATCAAAGAAAGAAAACATAAAGAGCAATAGAATTAAGTCAAAAACTTATATCCATAACAAAAGTAGCATTTCAGGACTGCTGCTCGTACATGTAAATTGAAATGAAATCCACTAAAGTAACATCAAACTACTATGTTACTAATGACAAATTAAGCATAAAATGACATCAAAACCAAAATAACCCTAATCAGGGAAAACCCCAAACAGAGCCATGATTTGAGGTCAGCTCCCACTCTATTCTTCCTCGGTGGCTGATTCGTTCTTGGTGTTGTTGTGCTTCCTGGCGTACCTTTGGTTCCTCAGGAACTTGGGGTCCATCTATACCCAAATCCAATTGTTAGGGCAAAAAAAAAACCCCAAATACAAAGCAAAATCAAAATTAATCAAGGGACGGAAGTTGAAATCAGTACCCCTTTGGTTGAAGTGTGGCGATGCCTCTGAGGCTTCTTGATGCCGTTCCTGTGAGCCTTGCGGGACTGGTTGTGAGCGGTGTGGTTCTTCGACTTGGCCATCTCTGCAATCACAAACCCAAATACAAACACAAGTAATTAGTAGCAGAAATGGAGCTGAGAATCAGGATAGACAGATTGAAGTAAGAGCTTTTCTAGTTCAGAGAAGGAGAGACGGCACGAACCAGAAAGAGAACGAGGGATCTATCAGCGACGTCGCTTGGGTGTTAGGGTTCTCTTTGAAGCAGCAAAATGAGAAGTTGGGATTTATATGTGAGCTCCTGTAAAAACCCTAGCTTCCGGCTCTTGTATTTTTATAATGACGAAAGTGCCCTTCTATTGCCGATTGGAAAACAAATTCGGCTTGTGATTGGTTGGGCTGGCTCGCTTAAGAGCCCAGTCGTGATAGGATTGGGCTTTGTTGGTATCATCGAAAACCCGATTCCTCTTACCTTCTTTTTTTGGTGAGATTGATCTCCTCAAATAGCCTCCTCACCTTAAACTCCTCATTATAGCCCCCCCGCTTTTTTTGAGGTACTATTTTTCTTTCCCTTCCGACTTGCAGATTTTACACAAGGGTCTTGCTAAAAATGAAAAAAAAGAGAAGTTGTGGAGAGAAATTAAAGAATTATGAATAAAATCAAGGGAGACTTTGGAAAAACACAAAGGAGAGAGAAATTTTGTAAAAGAAGCCAAAATGGAAATTGCCCTGATTTATTTTTGGATTTCCTAAGGAATCCTTTACATTTGCATGTCTTTAATTTGAAAGTTGAAAGGTTTTTCTGTCTTTTTTGAAAAAGCTTTGGCTTTTTCCAAAAATGAAATTTTTTTTTGTTGCTAAAACCTAAATTTACTTAAAAGGAAATTGAGAAAGAAAAAAAAAGGATTGTTAACAATTATTAATCAAATCAAGTTGTGCTGTGTTTGATTAAAGGGTTATATAACATATAACGTTATGGGGTCTATTCACTCAAGCCCAAAAACCACGTGATTCTATTTGATTAAAGTAGTGGGTGTGATTTCTATTATGCACCCGAATTTGAATCTCATCTCCGTAGTTTAGATTAGATTAAAGTAAATTTCTTTTATAAAAAAAATTATAAGAGAGATATTTCTCACACACACTATCAAAGTATCATAATTTCCTTTCTATATTGCAAAAAAGGGATGTATTTCATCTTATTTTGTAAAGAGGAAAAGTAAATTAATGGTCCAAAGTCAAAACGACAGAGAGGCAAATGCAATTACAAAACAACTAAGCAAGCCAATCAGATTTAGGTAAGCATAAAAATTATTTTCCAAATTACATAATATTTCCCTTACATATTTAATGAGAGTTAGGTGAGTATTTATATCAACCTCAATAGGGTGAAAATTAATCTCCCATAGCTCACCAAAATCACCACCATCACTTGCTGGCAGAGCCCAGAAATCCACCGGCTCCAGTTGTAACGCTGAACTGGCACACAAACGACAACACTTTACACCCATTTAAATAAATTTTCTTTATTTCGTCATTATTTCATTAGTCTGATTTGATCTCTGTAGTCTTTGCGCTTGATTTGTTGTGGGTATTTAGTATTTCTCTCGCTAACCCACCGATCTGGTCCTTGAGAAGAAGCCATGTTCCTGGTCGACTGGTTCTATGGCGTCCTTGCCTCTCTGGGCCTGTGGCAGAAGGAGGCCAAGATTCTGTTTTTGGGCCTCGACAACGCCGGCAAGACCACCCTCCTCCACATGTTGAAGGATGAGGTTTCTCTCTTTCTCCTTTGTCATTATCATGGCTTATTTTTGTTGGGTTTTTCTTGATTTTGATAAATATGTATGTATGTGGTGATGGGTTGTTGCAGAGATTAGTGCAGCATCAGCCGACCCAGCACCCAACTTCGGAGGAATTGAGCATTGGGAAGATTAAATTCAAGGCTTTTGATTTGGGTGGCCACCAGATCGCTCGCAGAGTCTGGAAGGATTACTATGCTAAGGTGTTTAGACTCTCACCCAGTATTAGATTTGTAATCCTAAATTGTTATAAGATTTGATTGATTATAGTTTTCAGCTGAAACATGATCTGCACATTGCTTGCTATGAATTTCGTGCTTGCACTACAAGGATGGCTGCTACTAATTCGTGAATCATAATCTCTTGTTTTACTTGGGTGGTAAATTATGTTTCTGGGATAAAAATCTCATACAATGGTACAGTTTATCAGATATTCCTACGCAGAACAGATTGTTTCTAACATCATTTATTTATATATTTCGATGTCTTTCTTTGTTTTCAAATTTTTCGGATGATTGTAGCTGTTGTTGCTTGTCTACATCATGTTTTAATCCAACTTTTGGGTTTATCTCAGTAGATGGGAAAGCTGAAAGTAGGCATGATTTGTTTGCTATTGCTAGTTCGCATGTTTTGCCTTCATAATCCCAGCTAAAATTTCCTTTTGGTTATCTGATTCATGGGAGGCGAACATTTACAATGGAGATTTTGCTGAGAGCACCTTTGTTTTTTTTTCCGTCTTTCCGGAGGTGTTTTACTTTTGTCTTTCCATACATGGTGTCCTATAAAAGCTATCATGATTCATGAATGTGGTTTGGGCCAGAGTTGATGACCTATTCTTCCATTAAGAAAACCTGGGTCTCAACGTTTTATTTTGTGGATTAACTTGACACTAATTATTTCGTAGTTTTAGAAAACAACAAGAAGTATGGTTCAACACCCTAAACCATGCTTTTCTGTCTTCTTTTTCTGTTTATTCCTGGCGTATAGGAAAATGTTTTATGTCAATTTTATATGTTTGAGACCTTTAATTTGCAAGAAGTGTAACTTATTCTTGCCATTCTGGCCTAGCTTTTCAAAAATCACAGCATCAACTTACATTTATTCACGCACATGTTTCCTAGTTCTTTTTCCCTTTCTAATAAATAACTTTGTAGACCTACTCCATATTTCCTAGTGGAGAAGTCAGAAGAGTGCAAAAGAGAAGACAACCGTAAGAGATTTATGAAAAGTGGAAAGTGGGTTTATGACTTATAAGCTATTCCAGACATTTGAAGATTTAATTGAGGTTGCTTCTCTGCCAATTTGTGTGATGATTATATTTTGAATTAGACTTGAGGACCTCTCAAAGTAAATGCTTAGTATTTACCTTCATGCATTCAGTTTGGTTTCCCTTACACATACGAAGTACAGTCTTTATATCATCTCTGCCCTCTCACGGTTTTCATGATTGCATATCAAATTCTTATTTTTTTCCTGCACCAAGCTCTACTTTATCAAATATATAAAGTGCTATAATTCCTTTATTGCTCGAGTTTGTGATTCCTTCATTCCTGTTAGTGAATTTGAGTTTTCTAGTACCTATTTGGATTGTGCCAAAGTAAATAAATGCTGCAAGTTTTTAATTCAACTTTTTTTTTCTGTTGTGAACAGGTGGATGCAGTGGTTTACCTGGTTGATGCATACGACAAGGATCGTTTTGCAGAATCAAAGAAGGAGCTGGATGCACTCCTTTCAGATGAGAGCCTGGCAACTGTTCCATTTCTTGTGCTGGGCAACAAGATTGACATCCCCTATGCTGCTTCAGAAGATGAGCTGCGATATCATCTAGGACTGACTAACTTCACTACTGGGAAGGGAAAAGTGAATCTTACGGACACCACTGTCCGCCCCCTAGAGGTTTTCATGTGCAGTATCGTCCGCAAGATGGGGTACGGGGATGGCTTCAAGTGGGTCTCCCAATATATCAAATAGAGAGTAGAGTAGGGGGATCCTTTTTGGCTTAGTATTTGTGTGGTACTTTTTTCCTGCGAATTTGTAGTATCTGACCACAATTATAATGGAAGAGGATTTTCTTATTTGATTTTTATCAGATTGAAGGATAAAACACTCTCATCATAATATATCAATTTGTTGCAATGTTCAATTTTAAATATGTGCTTCTTGAACCAGATTCAGTGTGATTCTTTTCTGATAAAATATTTACTATTTTTAAGCATTGTTTTTAAGTAGTTCCATATTCCTTTTTTCTTTTGAATTTCTTAATTGTTCGAACTATGTTTCCCTTCTAGTGATGTGTTGTACCCTACACTTTTGTAGCACTGATAATTTCTCTGGTTGTGCTGGTGTTGGCATGTTCTTTCTAATGAGCAAAACACCAGCAACTCCCCACCCTCTTCCTAGCAGCCTCGACCCCAACCCCCTCCCCACACATCCGCAGCCGTCAACCACCCACTTCTCCAGCACACACAACACCATCAATGTCTCTCTGTCTATGTCTCTCTGGAGCTGACTGTTAAAAGAATACCCTGAAACTTTTCTTTCCTAACAAATCTGTAAGATTTAACACGAAAAGCTGTTGGTTGGGAGAACACGATGAGTGTGTGTGTTGTATGGGTTTTCTTGTTCGGGTTGGGATTTTTGGCTGGAATTTATTGAAGTTGATGTGAGACTGAATGTGGGTTTTCAGCTTGGCTAAGGAGATGGAGGGCTGGTTCCTTGTCGTTGGGTTGGGACTTTCCCTCCTTGAAATTGATGACGATGGGGTCATGATATATTCTTCGTTAGTGGTGGTGGGAATGGTGGATCTGGGTACAGAGCTGTGAAGCTGGTAGGAGTGACTCGAAACAAAAGTGGAGTTGAGAGACTACGGCAGTTATCTTGCAAATTCAACGCCAAAATGTGAATCCGATACAAGCAAAGCAAAGAACTCAGAATGTTACAATAACAATGTGCTCAAATCTCGTAGGATATAGCTTTGTTGGCTGAGCTTTTTCACACTTTCGCATTCATCCACGTAAGAAGAGGTTCGAAATCCCCAAATATCCAATGAATATTTTGTGTAAATCCTAAACACAAAAAACCTTAAAATTTTGTCATTATAAAAAAGTGATCGACGAACACAACTTTAAAATTTTAGGGAAATAAAAAAGTGATGATCTGGCACTGGCGCTGTACCGGATAATCAACCTCAGCTCAGCATACCGTGAGATGACTCCACGCATGCATTTTTGTCTAGGTTCCTTCCCTCCACTCTACCAGTTTCCAACTCGATGGCTTTCACACAAAACACAACGCAATGACGCGTACCACCCAATCACATCGCTCCACGTAGGATCCGCACTCTCCAAACCGGCATTTTACGGTCACCATACGTATCCACCGGCTCCACGTCATCACCCTTCTCTCACCAAAGCTCTCCGCTTACCTACCAAAGCAGTCAACACTGTCCAGCTTCCGCACTCTCTGACTGTCCATAAAAATATATAATTTCCCGGAAAATCTTTCAAAATACCAACCAAAACAGAAAATCAGGATATTCCGTCACTTTTCCCTCACCTTCTTCTTTCAGAATCTGGGTTAAATTTTGTTTTCAGTGGAATTTGAAAATCTCTGTGCTTTGAATTTCTCTTCGGATATGTTTCTGGTGGATTGGTTCTATGGGGTTCTGGCGTCGCTAGGGCTATGGCAGAAAGAGGCGAAGATCTTGTTCTTAGGGCTTGATAATGCCGGAAAGACCACCTTGCTTCACATGCTCAAAGATGAGGTGCCGAGTCTCTCTCGTTCTCTGTCTTTATTTGAATTTCTTATTTGGGACGATTGCTGTTTCGTTTTGGGTTGAACAAGTTAGGGTTTTTTTTATTGCAGAGATTAGTTCAACACCAACCGACCCAGTATCCGACCTCGGAGGAACTGAGTATAGGGCAGATTAAGTTCAAGGCCTTTGATTTGGGTGGCCATCAGATCGCTCGCAGAGTCTGGAAGGACTATTACGCCAAGGTTTAAATTTTACCCAAAATACTAATTCGAGTTCTTTGATTTTTGATATGGTAATTTAGAGTTTGATTTGATTCGTTCTTAGAAATTGTGGTTGCATGTTATAGATGTTGGATAAAAAATGAAAAGTTTAGCATATACACGCGTGTGTATGGTATGTTTGTGTGTGTATATATGCAATGGAATGGAACCCTGTTGGAATAAAGAAATAATGGAACCCTTGGTAGTGACTAAATGAATTTTTAAGCCATCCCTTGTTTTTGTAGTCACATCCATGGGTGTGAGTCGCATGCAATGGATTTCATGTTATTTTATTCCTATTCCTAGTCCTTGAACTTGAAGTTAGCGGTCAAGAGTTTGGTTGGTTGTGATTATTATAAGCCAATTGATGGTTTTTGTCAAATAAATTTTGGGTTCCAATGGGTGATTTTCTCAGAATGGGACTTAGGCCATGATTTGTCTTTATGTGATGAGCATATATTCACAGTTGGTGTGCGGCCTTTTTGATTGTTTAGGTGGATGCTGTAGTCTACCTGGTTGACGCTTATGACAAGGAGAGATTTGCAGAGTCAAAGAAGGAGCTCGATGCTCTTCTCTCCGACGAGTCACTTGCAAATGTCCCATTTCTCATATTAGGAAACAAGATTGACATACCTTATGCTGCCTCAGAGGATGAGCTGCGTCACCATATGGGCCTGACAAACTTCACCACAGGTAAAGGGAAGGTGAATCTGGCCGATTCCAATGTTCGCCCCCTTGAGGTGTTCATGTGCAGCATTGTCCGTAAGATGGGGTACGGCGAAGGCTTCAAGTGGCTCTCTCAATACATCAATTAGGCGGAACAATGGAGAAGCAGTTGTGCCACAGGAGATGGTAGTTTTGCTGCCGCGTTTGGACTCTCCAATAGATTTGATGTTGTCTATTTCTACGCATAGATGCTTATGTAAAGTGGATGTGTTATCTTTAGATGCATAGCAGGTTTTTGCTCTTCAATTTTAGCTTCGAAACCCAGTGTGCATTTTCTTACTATTTCTTCTATAATGTTTTTTCAATGTTCAGGATAGATTAGTTGTGTTAGTTTTCTTACCATGTATTGGTAATTAGAATTGCAGAACCAATGAATATTTACAGAATGCCTACTCTGCCTTCATGCTTCCTGTTTTTCTACCTTGCCAAGTAGTATTGGTGACCACTCTCACAAGTGACAAGCTACCATTCAATAAGTAGAGTCTCAACGCTTTCCACTGTTCAGGGTTTATTTATGACCTGCAAGTGATCAAATGTGGACCTAACCACCAAGGCTACAACTTCAACTGCCAAAAGGTAGTGCTAAGGTTCGTCATTGATTAGAACATTGACCAAATAGTATGGTGGGGCAGCAGATTACACACACAAATATGAACAAGATGTGGTACTTCCACAAGAAGACTAAAAACCAAGAAGCACATTGCGACTGACCCATTATGATACGGTCACTGAAACTAGAACCCTCCCAACAATCCTAAAATGGTCTGAAAGGGTCAAAATCGCAAAACTATTTGTTCTAGGCATTTACAAGTTATACAGGCTACGCAACTACAGAGAGCTCCACCCCGAGTTTTTTCATTTGCCTGTCTAGACCTCAGGAATTTCTTCAACTATCCATGTTAGAGTCAGGATCCAGAAGCTCTTCGAATTCCAGCTGCAGAAGATAAAGATTTGATTGGTTAATGTATCGGCAGAATTGTACTGTAACATTGAAAGAAGAATTCTAAGTTCTAACCAGATCACTCACCTTTGCTTCAATGTGGGTCAACTTCATCCGACTATATTCTTCTTGTGCTTTCTTTGAGCGGAACATGGCCTGAACCCGTACAACAGATCTCTCAATGCGCTCTTCAGCTTGTTTCCGGCTGGCCCGGTAGAAGTCTTCTTCTGTATCACTTTCCTGCTTCTGATCTACATCGACTTCAACCGGGGCCACATTAAGCCCACGAAGCCCCCTTCTTTTAAAACGCCACCGCAAAACAGCTTTCTCAAGCACTCCAACTGACCAAAGAACTTTACGGTACTGCCTCCGCACTTGGAATCCCCGAAAAGCAGCCTGCATAAAATGAAAATGCAATCAACCAATTTTTCCTGGACTCTCAAGAGTTAATCCATCACTGTTACTGCATGTATTAATCACCAAATTTTAAAAAATATATAATTCATTAACAGTCACAATGATATCATGCACCAAGAATTCACGACCAAACAAAAATCATACACCAAGAATTAGAATGGAGCACCTTTGGGTTGGGTGGGAATCCAGTAGTACGCTCTAGTCATGGCTAATAAACCAAGTTACCTAATACAAATGAAGGTTGCAATTTGACCAATCAAATGTAAAACTGATCGACCCTATGTGAATTGACTCAAAATGTCCTATTTAAATTTGATTTTCCAAAAGGATTTGTTTATGTCACTGTGTGGTTCATACTAGCCGTATTCACTTGTCAACTATGCCAGAAAGAAGGGAAGAAGCTTTACTTGAATTTTGATAGCTTGACGGCGCAAACTAAGGAATTCTTGGCGCATCTTCCAGGTACGAAACCTATATTGAATGCGGGCAGCAGCTTTGATCTTTTTTCGTGTATCATAGTTGCGAAAGGCATGTTGAATTTTCAATGCTGCAATTATACCACGTGCTTCAGCCTCTGGAGTGGAATACTGAACTGCTTTAGCCTTTAATTTTAGTGAGTTCTCCCTGAAGGCAGCCTGTATTCGTGCTGCAGCATCAGCAGCTGTCCGATAAGCTGCCAAAGTATCCTTCAGATGTATCTCATCCTCACTGAGGTTCTCAGAGTTCCCTGCATAGTTTGAGCTAGTTTGAAGGGAACCACTAGCATTTCCAGCTACGCTCATATCCTTGAATTGTTCTACCAAAGCCTTCTCTGACAGATAAGCTGCTAAGCCATCATACCCCTTCATGGCTGCAAGATCAGCAGCAGTATATCCACCAGGGTTTTCTGAACTGGGGTCAGTGACCAAGTTTGGCTTTGCCCCCGCAGATAAAAGAACTGCAACCATTTTCTCCCTACACATGGAGACTTTTAGCATTAAGAAAATCTCAGAAGATATAATTCCAATCTCATCACAGAATGCATTTAAACAATTGGCTTTTTATCACAAATGGTCCCTAAGGTTAGCGAAATTATCACCTTTCGTCCTCAATCTTTTTTTGTGACATTAATAGTCCTTAACGTTACCTAGTACACATCAAAATGGCCCCAACGGTTAAAAACTCTGTTAAATTGCTGAGTGGAATGCAAGTGGGCTCCACATCTCCAATGACGTCGTGACATGTGGATAAGATAAAATAAAAAATAAAAACGTTTATGAAAAACTATTAAAAATTAAAACAATTTAAGAAAAAGTTGAATTTTTTATTTTTATTTTTTCCATCCCCCATCTACTCTCCCTCTCATCTGCTATTTTTCTCGCCCACCACCCCCCCATCCACACCCACGCCCCACGCCACAGCTGCATCCCCAACCCCAACACCCACCAGCAACCCCCCACCCTCTCCCACTATTTTTTCTCTCCCTCTCTCTCCATATGACTTCCAATGGCCCCCTCCCCCCTCCCCCCTCCCCTATGGTTTTTTTTCTCTCCCACGACCTCCTAACCCAAATGCTATCTATTTTATCTAGTTTTGATAGTTTTTTGCAAACCCAAGTCTTTAAGATTGAATTATTTGTATGTTTTGGTTGATGGGTCTTGTTTGAATTTGGAAAAAGATTGAGATGGGAGGCTGTAAGGCACCATTTATAAATCATGATCAATAATTTCACCTTTCGATTGTTTCTGAAAGGCTTGGATCGACTATGAGCTTTTTCGGAGTGCGGAGGTAATGAATTTGACAGAGGGGGTGGGGAGGTTGTTGGGGAGAAAACAAAACAGAGGGGAGGAGGGGTGGTGGGGAAGGGCCATTGGAAGTCATATGGAGAGAGGGAGACGGTGGGGGTTGGGGATGCGATTGTGGCATGGGTTGCGGGTGGGGATGGGGTGGTGGGCGAGAAAAATAATATAGGGAGAGGGAGCTTAGAGAGAGGGCAGAGGGGGATGGGGAAAAAAAAATCAGCTTTTTTCTTCATTTTTTAATGGTTTTAAAAATATGTTTTATCTTATCCACGTGTCACAACATCATTGGAGATGTGAAGCCCACTTACCTTCCACGTCAGCAATTTAACAGAGTTTCCAACGGCAGGACTATTTTGATGTGTACTAAGTAACGTTAAGGACTATTAATGTCACAAAAAAAGATTAAGGACTAAAGGTGATAATTTCGCTAACCTCAAGGACCATTTGCGATAAAAAGCCTAAACAATTTTACTCCACATAAATAAATTTCAGATGCATGTAAAACAAACATGCACAAAATCAATACGAGCAAGAAGATAAAAATTGTTGACATAAAGCTCAAGCTATCCTGCATGAGCAGAGGATATAGTGTTGGAAAAGTTCTACCATACAAGTATTAAAAGTTAAACAGAACACAGCAAACCTAAGTAGTGATGTAGAAGATATTTTTGAGAAAAATACAATTTAAAATAATAAGGGAATGATAAAACCATACCTTCCACAATATGCTGCCCAATGAAGGGCTGTCCATCCACGTCTATCACGAAAGTCTAATGACAAGCCTGACCATGAAAACAAGCGAACAGCCCATGTATATTCTAGAATAGCACATAAATGGATTACTCCTTGGCCATAAGCATCATATTCTTTGGTTGTAGAGCTGGCAACAACTTTCTCCAACAGCCAATCCTTTAATCTGTTCTTCAAAATGAGTTCGAACAGACCATCCTTTGCCAGTGGTAAGGGAGTTCTGTTGTCTTCAACTGCCTTCATCAAATATGCCCAGCTATTAGATATGTGCGAGGTTCTGTGGGAAAACTTCTTGGCTTCTTTCAGGGCATTCGGTAATACTTTATTAGATACAATGTTAAGGTTCTTAGATGAAGAGAAAAGTAAATAAGCAAGCCGCATCTGGGCTTGGAACTCTTCCCATTTGTTCTCTTCCGAAGAAATAATTGGATCACTCAAAACAGGAGCACGATATTCGAAGTTTAGTACTAGGCTGATGGGTTTATGGCCATCAATACTCATAAAAAGGTTTACTACTCTGGGTAAATGTGGTGGTACAAAACAGCGATACACCCCAGCCTGAACAATTTCTGCACGAAGACATACATCGCCACAAATACAGAGTAGATCGGACTTTGCAAGATGTAAATACTCTTGGTGAAAGAAGCCAGTGATTAGAATCTGCAAAAGGATTAGCTAGATGATGAAATTTATGTTGAGCAGTACAACCTGAATATTCAGGTTAATTAAAACATATAAAAGAAGGGTCATTCAAAATCAGGACAGATCAACATTTGTCATGCCAAGCTAGAGGCCTGAGAAACAATTATGAGGGCCACTTTTTTCAACTTCGAAAAATGAAAAACAGAAGTTCATCTTCCACCAAAAGTCAAGATCCAGTTTCATGTATTTGCCTATTGACTTTGTAATATTTCATTTTTTTCTTTACAGAAGGACTAGAACCTACGGTATAATCTTTACCCTGACCACCCGATCCCAATGTCACCCGAGCCAAGGCCCAAGAGCTTTATTTGTTCTTATTGATGCACTAAATAAAATATGTAGCCCATTTGGATTTAGTTCTAAAAGCACCATACTTCTGAATATTCCTGTACTAATGAACATGTACATTGATCAGATTCCAAATAATTCAATTTCCCTGCCAAATAAGAATCATTTATTTTGTTAAAATTTGCTTTGATATTTTAATATTTCAATACGTCACCGTGATGTTAGGAATATCACATGATTTGATATGCTTGAAATTTTTTTTTCAACTAATATGAAATAACTTATCAATGTCAGCACAATCAAAGGATGAATGTCCCTTCTTAAATACTTAAATATGAGTTGTTAAAGATTTCCTATTGGAATTTCAAGAACAAGATTTCAACTTTATTCATGATGAACAAAAGGTGGCCATCAACAGTCAATGAATAACATAAACAATAATATGGGGTGTAAAGCAAAGAGGAAAACCTTTGTTTTTTCGTTTGAAAAGGCCCATGCAGGTGACAGATCAGTTATATTAAATATTTGGTGAGGAACAGAAGATTGAAGATGATCAGCTGAAGGAGAAGCAAATGAATTTTGAGCAGCTAAAGATGAGGATTCAAGTGCTGGGTCTTCCACTGAGCCTGGAGGGTCTGCCATGACCTGGTTTATCCACCTTCCAAAACTGTCCTGACTATGTAATCCATCATTAACCAAAACGTCCAAGGAATCATAGGTGGTCTTCTCCACTGTCGGAACATATGGACTGTCTGGAAGATTGAATTGAACGTTATCACTCCTCGAAGTTGGATTGGTTAAATTATCAAAAGCAGACATTTCAGCTGATATAACGCTGGCTCCCTGCAAAGACAAACCATTTATGCAAATGAGTTGCAGCAGAACAATATGCAACGACATATAACACATGAAAAATATAAGAACGAATAAAATGCCAAATGTGTATAAGAAAGAATAAATTGCCAATGTGGAAGGACTAAAATAGATAGAGAGCATAAATTTAGAATTATGAATGATTCTACTTACACCACTTATGAAGCCATTTCCTACGACTTGATTCTGCTGGTCATCGCATGAGACTATGTCTGGCACCCCAAAAGCCCACCACAGAGAGAGAATAATGGTTAATACTTTCATCATTTTGGGTTCTGCTCTAGCAATAACTGTTATCTGGTCACTTACCTCCTTTAGAATCATTTGTAATCAGAAGTTCCTCCCATTCAAGTGTATTGATATCATGGAGCCTCTTTTCATGATTCTTAACAATCAAACCATCACCAGGCTCTGTTGATCATAAAAGAACCAAGGGTAAGAACCTTGTATATCCGTTTTCAATAAAAATAGCAAAGGAAGTAGCAACTTAACTAAACAAGGAAAAAAAGAAATTAGTAAAACATCAAGAAGAATGAAAAAACAATTCTTATCATGATAAGTAATTTATCTTCTAACATCACTAAGCTCCAAATTCTGTTGTGGTTTGCTGAAATGACAGAGACTATTCCCAAAACAAATATATATCATGATAATTGAGGTATCCCTCAAATAATTAGGGTCCCCTGCAATTGTTTTTTCAACGATCCAAACCGTCTATTTTTCAAATCTTCATTCATAGACCATCCTTGCAAAAAAATCTTGCAAATTGAAAATCATTAAGGCATCTAATTGAGACCAAAATAGACGAACACGATGCTTCAAGAAAATACTATAATAACAACCATCTAATTGGGTGGTCAAATGGTTTTGGATTGAAATAATTTTTTGCAGAGATATCTTTGATGGAATATCTAAAAACTAGACGGTTCAGATTATTGAAATACAATGCATGGTGGGGCCTACAAGGGTGTTTCTATATATAACATAATTTATACAAGTCATCTTGCAGAAAGTTCATATGCAGTCACCTGAAAGTTCATTTTCACCAGCACAATATGACTTGTTAGCCCCAGAATCAAGTTCTTCTGATAAAAGCCAAGGAGCAGATGGGTCAGAGACAGAACTAGAATTATTTGAATTCACAGGTGTGACTGGAGAACCCTGCAACTGCATGGTAAGCAAACAGCATAATACAAGGTTAGAAGATCTAGTTGGTTATTGAAAAAATGGCACAAAGAATTGGTTCCAGATATTTCCAAGTTCTACCACTTCTGCGTGAAGGTACCAAGCTCTTTGTTTTATCATAAAAATAAGAAATCGAAGAGTGCCTCATGCAATTTGACAGAAGCCACAGAGTGTATAGTGTATAAAATTACGATTAAATGTTTGCATCACACCTAATTGCTTTTCGAACAAGTTTAAAATGAAAATTGCTGAAAATTAAGAAAACAATATGCATTTCAGTATTCTAAGACTGCAAACTCAATAATTCATGCCATGAAAAGGAGCATCAACATTCTGATTGTGCTTAATCTCGAAGCACATTTAATTAAAAGAGCTATAGAAAAACCACCTCTTGTGTTTCACGGTAATGAACAAGGACTATATGTTCTAGACTCCTGCACACGAATACAACAAAACTTTCAGTAAGACTACTCTTATGCAACAAAACTTTCAGGAGTTGTATTTTAGGAGATACAGGTATAAAACAATAGGGTCATCAATGGATCCAGATAAAATGTAATTATTACATACTTATCAAGCAGCCAATAACACCTCCGGACAAAGGTTGGGCTATCTTCGCCATGTGCATAGTATACATGAATCCTTTCTTCATTACCAACCTGCACCATAAAAAAAATGACAAAATTTGATGAACTGAGTCAACTGAAAATAATAATTCCATAACAAAATAAGCTATAACAATCATGGTGAAAGGTGTACAAAGAATATGTTGAAACAGACAGCATCATTTGGTACATATAGGACAAAGACACCTTTTCCTTACACCCTGCCACTTTGTTACTTTTTGTCTCTCAATCAAAACAGTGACCATTTTAGCAGCAAATTAACCACACAAAAAAAACAGTACTTACAATAAAGGAAAAAAATCCATAGACATGAGGCCATTTGTAGGAAGTTGGTGTATGGTGCCAAAAAAAAGGAGACTTTCAACCAAGTTTTGATTAATGAGATTTTGCAGTTGATAAAACTACTTGCAATTTTTAAACCACCAAGCACCTCATGGTCCGAGTGGGGATAGCATTTCTCGTCTGCATGTCCATGGAAAAGGAAAATTTCCATCAGACAAGTTTCAATGTAACCTTTTCAATAATCAATCCCAATCCCAACTTTGTGGGCTAGTTAAAACAATACTGATATTCAAATTCTTCAATTCTTCGAGTCCTGTCTTCTATTAATAACTTGGGGAATCCCAAACATTATGCAGGGCCATCTCTTTTATTTAGTTAGGACATATTATTTCTCCAAGAATTATAAGTTCAGTCTAGTATAGTCACAGAAAACATTTGATGTTATCAAGACAATTACAAAACTTAGAAGATAAGGCTGGAAGTGTTGGGAAAACACCATAAATTCACTGAGAAAAAATTAGTCACAGAAATATAGTTGATGCCACAAATAACACCTTAGAGAGTGGAAAAGAAAATGAACAGGGAACACTCACTTTCAAGTGTTCATGAGCTTCTTTAACTGTCTTCCCATCCTTTTTCTTCTTCCAGTTATGACCATCTTTCCTGAAGTTTCTAAGCATCTTACGGTCAAACAATACAATAGTGCCACCTGTGACATTTAGAAAAATTACCAAAACGTACAACACAACAGTTTCAGTGTTTACATATCTCCTGTCAAAGTTAACACCGGCAGAAGCTGTACGTTGTGTGCAAAACTGCCTTAGGCAGTGGAAGTATTATTTCATGATAATGATTGTGTCTTGACTAAATAACAGTTTCATATATGTCTGACCTCATATGCAAATTGTTTTCATCTCATCATACACACATAAATGGTGAATTCTCAATTCATCAAGCTTCACGAGGACAGCATTTAATACTCACACTTACAAGAAAACTTATACCATAAGCTATCTGTAGAAACATTTTCAAGAGAATACGAGAAAGCTACTGCAAATAAAGTTGCAAGTTTCATCATGAGTTAACAATAGGAATAGTTGGTGAAATCAGATGGGGATGAAGTTGCAGTGGGGGAACAATAATTCAACCACGTGATATAATTTTCTTACAACTAACTGTAACAGATATTTACTTTGGGGCAAGTTCACTGGCTTGACATAGATGGTGAAATACTTGTGATTGTAGAGTATTGCATGAATTTCATTTGGGCGGAGCCATCTTGATTTGGCTTCCTCCATAATAGTCCCAACATCCAAATCTGTGCATGAAACAAGAACCCCCAATAAGAAAAATAACCAAAATAACCATGTGAAATTTTACAATCTGATCAACAATCCACAGTCATAATTAGAATAGCAATAAGAAACAATACAGGCACGTAGTGACTAGAAAAATTTAACACAGGAAAACAAAGTCCGATCCAACCATCTGAATTGTACCGACATGTTCCTGTTTATCTATGTCATTTTATCTGTCCTCGTCTTATCCTTTGTTCCCAGGGCAATGTCACTCTTAAGCCTTTAAACTATCACAACTTTGAAATAGTAAAATCTAGTTTCACATGATTATTTGGCATCACAAGGCTGGCGACTTGGGAACAAATCATCCTGAGCTTTCATTCTACAAGCTCACCCAGCAACTTTGCAATTGTTACTACTACTTATCAATAAAGACACGAAAGGAGGTTCTGTCCTTTTTGGCATTTTACATGCGTCGTTTCTTGCTCTCTTTTAATTAGCACATAAAACTACTTTTGATACCTCTTACTCATGCCAAATTCGCTTCTGGATTCACTAAAAGCACTTCCTAAATGAAAATCCAAGCTCGATGCTCTTGCTTGCTTCCATTGAACGCGTAAATTAGTTTCCAAAAAAAAAGATCATCCAAAGCCAAAATTCACTTTCTTCAACAAGCAAACCAAAAAACTTTCCATTATAGGCCAAATTATACATACACAAAACCAAATAACAATTTATCTTTAAAAAAAAAAAAAAAAAAAAAAAAGGACTTCGTCCGTACCTTGCATTGTATGGAATCCATGAATCTCAGAACCCTCGAGCTGCTTTTCCATGGTCAATAAAACCACCAAGCAACCCCCAGAATGAAGAATTCTGAAGAATTCTCTCTCACTCAAAAGCTTAAACCCATGAAAACCTAAACCCAACAGAAATTAAGCAATAATTTCTCAAAATCAAAACAAAAACGATCAAAAGCAAAACAATAACAAACTGAAATTACCTCAACAAAATCCAAGTGAAGGAGAAACGTCGGGAGCTCTAAACAGTCTTCTTCTAGCCCAGAAGCCTTCTATGATTGTCAGTTTTTTTAATAATATTAAAGGCACCAGACGAAAGCAGCTGACTAATAAACAATTCTAAAAAGGCAGGTCTTTTCGGCTTTGCCGATTTAGAAAATGAAACTGGTAAGGTAAATAAAGAGAAATGTACAGGACAGGTCAGCGGCTCATCAATGCGGGTGGGTTTTCTTCTGCTGGGGGTCGCAGGATAACAATTCTGCCAAGGTGGACATTGGCCGTCCATTTATTCATACGCGGCAGATCTTTACCTCTGATTTAGACAATTGTTCCATGCATGGTTTTTTTTTCCCTGAACTAGATCTATTTTTTGTTTGATTAAAGTAGTTTAGAATGTGACATTCGAAAGAAAAAAGTATCTCACTTTATTTGAATTGTGCCATGACAGTCCTCCAAAAAGTAGTTTAGAATGTGACATTCGAAAGAAAAAAGTATCTCACCCAGGTATTTGAATTGTGCTATGACAGTCCTTCAAATACGCAACTGATTTCTAACCATTAATTCATATGAAATTCAACATTCTAAAAATTCATGATTTTTTCCATAGGGGTGGGTGCTGCTAAAGGTTAGTCGTCCTTTTTTCTTTTTCATGCGGGCTAAGCGTCGTTAGTCCTCGTTTGTGGGCCTTGGCTTGCTTTTTTTTTACATGGATGCTGGTAAAATCTAATTTAGAGATCCGATGTCTGTCGGAACACTACCATGTATGCGTCTTAACACAACGCACCAACCTGTGGTGCCAAATTGTTGATGGCGCCGTACCCTTTTCAAACCAAAGCACACGATCACACCATAATCATAATAATTGTTAAAACTATGTAACTACTGACTGAATTCTCTCCATCATATTAGTCCCCACGCTTGCCCCACCGACAGTGCATCTCATTAGAAGGGCACGTACTAGGTTTAGGTCAAATACATGTCACACTCACAAGGCAATGGCTGGATAGATATTTGATATAGGCGATTGTTCCATTCCATGCATGGTTTTCCGAGTGGAGGTGGGTTCGAACCTCTATAACTCCAATGCGTTGAGCAATTGTGTCAGTCTGGATTCAACCAAACCCAAACCTAAGATCACATTGTAGTCTTGCATAAGAAATAGATTAACAAGAACTATTAGTTTATTTAAGTGAATTAGTTAGAGTTCACAAGTTTGAGTTTGGTTGAATTCGGACTATGACAGACAAATAAGGGCGGAACAAGAAATTTTTCAACGAGTGGGCTAATAAAATTTATTAACTTTATATATGGATTTTTGTAGAAATGTCACTTGAACTTATACACCAGTTTCAATTTATCACCTTTAAAAAAAATTTAAAAGAAATGTCACCTTAATTTTTCAAAATCCATTGTTTGTCATATGACTTTAACGTCATTCAATTTTCCATTCATTTTCAAGGATATTTTAGTATTTCCAAGATGTAAACCCTCTGTAAAACTCCTTTTTCGAACAAAAAAATTTAGAGAAGACAAGCAATACTTTTACATCTGAACAAAACTTAGACTTTAGGGTTACGAATTTTTTATGGTTGAGTAATTTCTGTGAGTTGTCCAATTCTAGTGATTTTGGCATTGATGGTGACTATACGCTAGAGTCACAGGGACCTCCAAACTATGATACAACTTTGCTTTCTACTTGGGACCCTCCAAATTAGGATTATGTTTTGAAGTGCTAATGGTAAACGGGTCGTGCTAATGGGTTTTGGGTCGTATTCGTGTCAATCCATTAATTTAACCCATTAAGTTAACGGGTGACGAATATTAGACCCAAACACAACCTGTTACAATTCGCGAATATCCGACATGACCGTTAAGAATAAAGCAGGAAAAAAAAACCAACAACTATCACCGAGCTTAGCCATCAACCCCTTATCTCTGTCCTCTCCCCCAAATATCCATATCATAAACACCACAACCACCACTCAAAACCCCAACCCACATGGACGGACAGTGAAGACTTCTTCACTGGTTCTCTCAACTTTTACATCCAAAGAAAAGAAATTTGGATTCTAAAAGAGAGAGAAGGAAATGTACTCATGAGAAGGAAACATAGAGAGAAAAGAGAAGGACATAAGTATAAATAAAGAAGACGAAAACTTGGGAAATAGCAAGAAGAAGAAAAAAAAAATAGAGAGGAAGAAGAAACTGTGCCACGGAAAGAAGAAGAAAACAAGAAGAGGAAAAAGAGAGAGAGAGGATTAAAAAAAAACAGAGTGAAGACAGAAAGGTTCGGTGAGAGAAAAGAATAATAAAAAACAAAGTGAAGTTAGGCGGGTGTTTTGTTTTTTTAATATGAATTGTGATACAAAATTACAAAATTACCTTCTTAACTAGTGGATAGTGAATATTTGTGAATGGACCCAACACGACTTGTTAACTTAACGGGCGGCTAACGGGTTCACTCGTTTTCAACCCGACTCATTAAGCTCAACTGAAATACTGATAATTTCGGACGAATTTGTGTCGTGTTAACGGGTCATGTGCAACATTGCCAAGTCTAGTGTTGTAGCTTTGTGGCCTTTGTACAAGTTGTAGACTTGGTCACGTTTTGAACCTATTTTGTGAACTCATTTTGCTTATATTTTTGTTTTGTATGTCATTTTCGAGATGATGTCTTTTGTCAATTTCTTTCTCAAATTTGAATTAGTGCCTTTGATTATTTCCTTTTAAAACAAATTGAGACCATAAAGTTTGAGTGTTGTTCAGGAGTAAAAGTCTTGCTTTTGGAGTTTTAACTCCTTTTTCTTCACCAAAAATAGCTTAAAAGAGGGTTTACATGCTTTTATATTTATATATATTGTTTTCATATTGGAAAGACTAAATACCCTTGAAAATTGATGGAAAATTGGATGACGTTAAAGTTAGATGACAAATAATAGATTTTGAAAAATGAAGATGACATTTCTCTTAAATTTTTCTTTAAGGTAACAAATTGAAACTTGTCAGGTGGCATTTCTTAAAAAATCCCTAAAATCTAATGGTTAATTTTTTTTTTGTACTTACAATTTCTATAGTCTTTCTAGAAATAAAAGTAAACATTAAATTATATAAACCACATTAGTTCATAGCTCCATTGACTAATTTCCAATAAGCATTATCATAAATCAAATACATATTAAATATAACCGAAAAACACATATTATCAAAATGAAAATATGTTCAACAAAATTAAAAGTGTATTTTTATTGCTTGCCTGCAACAAAATTCATAAAGAATTGGACTTTTAAGGCTTTAATAAGTTAATATATATTAGGCTAACATTTAAAAAAAGTTAAATATATAGGTTTGAATTTTTTTCCCCCCTCAAAAACCACACTAGCCCTTAGTGTGGTTCCCCCGGTGATGACAAAATGTGTTACGCCGAGTTGGCTACAGCATTGTGTGCATTGCCCTCAAATTCGATTCCTATTGTTATAGATTCTCATTGAAGTTTAATGTGTATTTCTTTTAAAAAAAAACTCACTTTGTTTTTGGCATATTTGCTAATTGTTATGCATATATAGTCTTTGAAATGTGCTACAACGACTCGTTGATGAGTACTAAGTAATTTCTTATTGTTGACGTACGTGGAGCATGACATCTTATCTACTGTTAAAAACTGATAAAGATACAGCCATATCTGTCTTAATTCAACGCATCGACGTGTGGTGCTAAATTGTCGGTGACGCCATACCTTGTGTATTTTTTTGACCACTTTATAGCTTAGTCTGAAGACAACTGTTTTCCTCATTGTCCTCTGAAACCAAAGCACACGATCGCCACATAATCATAAGAATAGTTAGAACTGTGTGGGCTCAACTTATTGATGTCTCCTTCATAGTCCCCACACTTGCCCCACCGGTGTTGCATGTTAGACAAGCTTCGTACTAGGTTTAGATAGATAGATAGCCCTCATTCTCAAATACGTGTCACAAGGCAAAGGCTCGCAATTGATGCAACATTTTGACATGAAAATTCCACGAAAATCAACTCTGTGTGAATTGACCTGATGTTTAGCTTTTGTAAAGAATTTTTCACTCCTTGGATAATAATAAAAAGAAAAAAAAAATCCCAAATAAAGCGCGTACTAACGTGGATCCATTCTTTTGTCGACACGCGTGCTGAATCTGGATCCACTAGTCATCTCATGAGCTTTCTTCATCTTTCTTCATCGTCCTTGTTGCCTGTTGCTCAGCGGCTTTGATGTATCATGTCATCGTGATTCATGAACCAACTACTCGAAGAATAGGACAATGCCACCCACGATCAACGCGTTGAAAGGTTTCCAGATTCAAGCATCACAATAGCAAAATTGTGAAAGTTGCAAACAAAACGATGATTTTTTTTTTTTTTTTTTTTTTTTTTTTTTTTTTTCAACAATTAGGATGATAAGCATGCCATTTGTAGCATTGATTAGGTCCAAAAATTAGGCTGTTTTCATTTGTCCGATTACTAAAGAGCATCTCATGAAGATTAATCAAAATCAAATAGCAAGATGGACTGATGGCACTCAATCATTAGAGCATTTCCACCAGTTAGCCCCTTGCCATGGTAAGGGGAGCCATAGGGCAGTTACTATTCACGTGAATAGTGGCTGCCCTAGCTCCCCCCAGCAAATGTGTGTTTCTAGCAGTTAGCCCCTTGTCATGGCAAATACTATTCATTTTTTTGTTTTTTTCACAACTTTGTTTATTTAAACAATTAATTTGGATAATATTTTCGGATAAGATTTTTGGGTTCGTACGTGTCAATACTATTCATATCGGATAAGATTTTCGGTTTCAAATTTCAGATAAATTTCAGATAAATTTCAAATTTCAGATACATTTCAAAATTCAAATTTGAGATAAATTCAAAATTTGAATTTCAGATACATTTCGAAATTCAAATTCCAGATAAATTACCAATTCCAAATTTCATTTGAATTTCAAATTTCAGATAAGATTTTCATCCTCTAAAATTGCGCCACATGTCATCTCTATATGTCTAAATTTTTCTATAAAACCAGAGGCTCAGCTCATACCTCCCACACCATATCTTCTCTGCATCTTCATTTCTCATATTTTAGATTTCATTTCTCATATTTTAGATTTCATTCTCCATTCTCAATGTCAGACATGGAAGATGTTTTGGATAGGCAAGAGCGAGAAAGGCGAGCAAGAATGCGCAGAAGAGCTGCAAGCAAAAGGGCGCAGAGAGAACTAGATGAGCAACTTGGTGTGGCCGTTGCTTTGATGGAGGAAGAAAACCAGAGCCGTCGTGGTTCACGAGAAGGCCGGGCATCTTCATTTCTCATAGAGTGGCGTCTCGTTCAAGACTACCGTCGGACCCGTTGGAATAATTTGGAATTTCTTACAATTCTTCACCACCTCCCAACAATGGGTATGGTTGAAGCTTTTTTTTCCTTGCCCAGTAGCACCAAAAAACATTTGTGCTTGTATAGTCTATAAAAAAAAATAGGAATGCAAGAAACTTTAAAAATTATTGGCAATTCAACAAGTATAAAAAAATAATAATGGAAATACAAGAAACCTTAACAATTTATTAGAAATGAAAAACAAAATTTAAATATTGCAACAAACATTCATATTAATATTGGAAATACAAGAAATATTAACAAAATATATAAATTGCAAGAAATATTTAAATTAACTTTAATATGACATAGAAATTAATAAAACAAAAATTACAAATAATTTACCTCACTGGTAAGGTTTTCCCCGCTTCTATGGTTGTCCATCGCCTTTGCCAAGGCATCCCTCCATTTCGCCAACTCTTTGTTAAGAATTTTCCACCTACTAGATAGTGCTTGATCTGTACGGGTCGTACCAATTACCCTTTCACAAAAATCCTGATGAATTTTTTTCCACATATGACAGAATTTCATCTCATTGCCCGATACGGGACAATGACTAATGTGGAGCCAAGACTCACACAAGCTAACATCTTCCATGACACTCCATGCCCCTCCGGTTTCACTAGAAGAACCCATAAATTTTTCTAGAAAAATTCAACTTGAAAGTGAAAAAAATTTAGACTAGAAAGTGAATAATGGTAGAATGAGAAGAAAATGTATGAAGAGGTGGTGTTAAAAGTGAAGAGTATTTGTTGGTATTTATAGGAAAAAACATCAGTATTTTTTTGGGTATTTTTTCAAATTTTTTCCGATTTTTTTTTCATTTTTTTTCATTATTTTTTGGCCAGATTGAACAGCTGCCGTTGGATTGCTGGAAGAACTTCATCGGAGCGCCAGCGCATCGCCACGTGGAAGAGAGCCGTTGGGTGCAACTTCCGATTTTTTTTTCATTTTTTTATTCGCGAAAAATGAGAAGCGTTGGATTTTGAATAACTTTGATCGGACAGCTTCAGTGCGCGCCACGTGGAATAGATCCGTTGGCGGGGCACAAATGGTCGTGACGTCAGCGCGCTGACGTAGGCCCAAAACTCGTTTTGCTCCTCAGGCTGGACCTGCCCGAGGGCTAGCCCAGGCAATTTTTTTTTCTGGGGCCCACACCTTGCCCTGGCAGCATTGTGTTGCTGGAAACAACATTTTTACCCAGCCCTCCCCCCAGCCTGCTTGCTGGAAATGCTCTTATGTATTTTCATTACACCCAACACAATCATGGAATTATTTTATTTTACATAGACATTTCTAACCGATACCTTTAGATATCATTCTTTAAGCAATATGCTAACCACTAGCATTATATAATATGCTTTAAGAAATGCTAGCCCCCTAGCAAATCCCCTTACTCCATATACATGATACTTCAATAAGTGGATGGAATGAGAAAAAACTGAGTTACCAAAAGACTAAGAACTAGGTGGTTACAAATTTATATGTATTAATAATAGTTAGCATATATGGGCAGTGTATTTGTCTCTTTTTATCCGAGTTTGATCCTTATTTCTATACTTTAAAATAGTTTAGAATATCTTATTATAAATTAATAAAAATAAATAATAGTTAGGATTTTTAGGTCTAATGGTCTCTAAATTTTGACCCGATTCGCATTTTTGTATTTCAATTTCCAAAATCATCCCCGTGATCCTTCAACTTCACTTTCGTTAGGACAAATGGTCATGTTGTCAATTTTGTTATATTTTTTGTTAAATATATGGGCAAAATGATATTTTTGTATTATTTTTAATTTCCACCATATGAATATTCATTTCACCCAAAAATAAAAAATAAAAAATAAAAACTAAAAAACCTCCTTCCTATCCTTGCCATCACATAGAGGGTGGGTATGGTTTGGATGGGGGTGTGGGTTGTGGAGCGCCATTAGTTGTTATCGGGGTGGTGGGTTAATTGGCTCGGTGTCGGGTGGAGGTTGTCCATGGCTTTGTTGGCTTTGTTGGAATATTCAAATGGTGGAAATTAAAAATAATATGATAATATCATTTTGTCTATGCATTTTACAGAAAAAATTAGCAAAACTAACGGTAGGACCATTTATCATAACAAAACTAAAGTTGAAGGACCACATGAACAATTTTGAAAATTGAGAGACCGAAATACAAATCGGGTCAAAATTCATGGACCATTAAACCTAAAAACCCTAATAGTTAGATTGATTTGAACTTTAAAGAATCTAGACCTTATTTGGATCCTTCGACAGAAAAAACAAAAAGACCTTATTTGGATCCTTTTAGGCCACAAATAAACAAGGTGGACCCCTTTCAAACAATGAATTCCATTCGTAAGGTCCAAGCTGAACCAGGCCCAAAAGAATGTCCAAGCTTGATGACACCCCAACAAAGTTTTGAAATTCATACCCAGAATATAGCAAAGCCCATACGGTCTCAAACCAGTATGTGAATATGGGCAGGGTAGGCAAAAGCTGAAACTGTGGTCAAGTTTTTGCTTCCCTTGCACTCAAAGAAGGAATAAAATAGAAGCAAAGAAGGTGGTGGGTGGTCTACACATTGAGTTTTAAATAAGTTGCACCTTCAATTTCTCTGACAGTCCCCTCCTAACCTCATTTGTTGCACCTTCATTTTCTTTCCCTTTCACTCCCTCAAAGCATTGATCTCTAATTTTCTAAACCATCCATATAAAAATTCATTCCAACACAAACACAAAGCATTCCCCATTGTTCTGTAAATCAAAGCAAAAATGGAGGCAAAATGGTTGGTGTTTTTCTCAATGGCAGCTACAATGCTTGCCCTTCATGTTGTGGATGGTCAAGAAGAGTCGTCTGTGAAGCCATTGGTGAAGATAGTGAAGGGCAAGAAGCTGTGTGACAAGGGGTGGGAGTGTAAGGGATGGTCTTTATATTGTTGTAACCAGACCATTTCTGATTATTTTCAAGCTTACCAATTTGAGACCCTCTTCTCTAAGCGTAACGCCCCCGTGGCGCATGCAGTGGGCTTCTGGGACTACCATTCTTTCATTACTGCAGCCGCTGACTACCAGCCTCATGGCTTTGGTACTACAGGAGGCAAGCTCCAAGGAATGAAGGAAGTTGCTGCCTTTCTTGGCCATGTCGGCAGCAAAACTTCATGTAAGTCTAAAAAAATTTATATCTTGGGTTTTGTGGGTTGATTTTGTTGGACTTCTTTTAGGACCTATTTTTCTCCGTATATATGACAGTGATTGGCTGGTCGCGAGTACCAATTGATAGATATGTTGTCGATATTTAATCGATACTATTGTCAAATATTGAACTAAAAATATCAACAACATTTGGTATTCGGTACCAAACAATCTTTTCCAGCTCTGAATTAGTACTTGTTTTTAAATGGATTTTGATTAGCTCCTCAGGACTCCAAGGAAAAAGAACGTACAAATCTAGGAATGCTGCTGTTTGATCTTATGGATTCCATGATTTCATCCACAATGCTTTTCCTTGAAGGGTTTTGAGTAAAATTGCTTTTCAAGCTAGGTTTAAAAATGATTGTTTGCAGTCTTGTACATGAAGAAACAATGGATGATGGTTTTTGTTTGAATTTTCAGGTGGGTATGGGGTAGCCACAGGAGGACCATTGGCTTGGGGTCTATGCTACAACAAGGAAGAGAGCCCTAGCCAGTTCTATTGTGATGACTATTACAAATACACTTATCCCTGCGCTCCTGGAGCTTCATACCATGGCCGCGGTGCCTTGCCACTCTACTGGTACAAAACAACACATTTTAAATCCATTTCCAATTCTATTTTTCTTTTGCAAAATTTCATTTTGGGTTTTTTCCTTTTTTAAACAAGCGATAGACTAAATTAATCTAATCTACAGTGAGGGGTACTTGAATTTGAGTGCCCAGAGGGATGGACTGAATGCCCTCCCAACTGACCTAACCCCACATCTGCTTATTTGGGTGTCTTTGATTTGCAGGAACTATAACTATGGAGAAACAGGAGATGCCCTGAAAGTGGACTTGTTGAACCATCCAGAATACATAGAACAAAATGCAACCCTAGCCTTCCAGGCTGCAATCTGGAGATGGATGAACCCAGTGAAGAAGCACCTTCCTTCAGCCCATGATGTCTTTGTTGGGAAATGGAAGCCATCTAAGAACGACACTTTGGCCAAGCGAACTCCTGGGTTTGGCACCACCATCAATCTGCTTTATGGGGACCAAGTTTGTGGTCAAGGTGACGTTGACTCCATGGACAACATTGTCTCCCATTACTTGTATTATCTTGATCTTGTTGGAGTTGGCAGAGAAGAGGCAGGCCCTCATGAAGTGCTCAGCTGTTCTGAGCAGAAAGCTTTTGATCCTTCATCTTCTTCTTCTTCATCTTCATCTTCATCTTCATCTTCTTGAAGTTGGTTTGGTGGCGATAGGGCCTGTCAATTTGTTGAGCTAATTAGTGTACCCTTAAAAAAATATACATGTATTAATAAAGAAGGAAAGTAATTTGTTTTGAGAATATATGCATTGAAGAGGAAGGAAGGAAGGAAGGGGAAGCAAAATGAAGACAGATTATATTCAACTTCTTTTATCTTTTGTGTGAAGTTGCAGCAAAAGCCTGCATATTGTGTGTAAATTTTGTGATTTATGGGTTTACAGGTTCGAAATATTGTATGCAATTATGCAATTTGATTTGTATAAACCATGTTACTTTTGCATAATGTATATATATATATATATACCCAACACGTCAATCCCATTTTTGTAACAGCCTCTTCAATTTTCTTTTTTCTTTTTGAGATAAAAACGATAGATTGTATTTATGATTCAAACACAAAGGCCATTAGCCACAAAAACCTCTTCTTAACCTTCCATAACTCTCATCAGACATATTTGGCTTTTTGCAATAATTGTATAAGATTGTTCTGCACTTTTTATTTTTTTGTCATCAAAGTTATACGCCTATAAAATTCGAGCCTAAAACTATTAATTTGCGAATCAATATCACTTTTCATTTGAGTAGACCTGTTAGTATTTTTTTGTTCTTTAACTTCATGTTTTGATATCAATTTGGTGGGTGTGCATATAACACTGGAAATTAGTTTAAGGCACCAGAGATTTCTCGAAAGCCAGGTCTACGTGTAGCCCAAGAACTAGACCTGGGCCACATGAGCAACCGAACCAAAGAAACAAAACAACGCAGTCAAGGAGACAGATTATATTAAGCTGACGCCATCCCCTTGAAATTATATTTCTTTTTTAAAAAAAATTATTTTTACAGCACCTCGTAATGAGTCACGATTATATAATTGATATATATAATGCAGTCCAAAAGGCATTCCAATTCATTTTAAATGCTAAAGCCCCTTGAACTTGAGTGGGCCCTACATTTCGCTCCTCAATCGCCGAGGACGCACAGCTGCCAAACCACTTGCACACGGGCGTGCTAGCTTATAAAATGAATTAAAAACTTGATTCCTTTTTGTATTTTTTTTTCCCATCCGGTCTTTTTTTATTAATAAAATGTTAGTCCTTTTTTAGGGGAAATAAATAGCTAGTTTTTTTTTCTTTACTCTAATCATTTTTTTATATTTAAATCTTGTCCAAATTTTATTTTATTTTTTTGGTTGAAATGTTCATAAAAAAACTAACATAATATAAACATACATTAAAATAAAATAAGTTAATTAAAAAAATACATAAATCAAATTACATCATAAAAAAAATATAAATAGTCTCAAATTGTGAGAAAGATGTTTTTAGAGCTCAAAAGATTCTATCGAAACTTTAAATAAGGCTCTATCAATCTCTTTTAAAGCCCCAACCATTGAGCATGGCCTTAAATGACTATCCTTCCCTAATAGTTCCTTTATGGAATATCATTGCCTTAAATAAATTTGATGGCATGGTTCAAACAAAGCATCCTAAACATCTTATTATTAGAATAAGGGTTGCAGTGTGTCATAAAATGCTTCGGGGAATTGAAAATAAATAAAAAAGTTGAAATTTTCATTTGAACTTGGTAAACCGAAACAATAAAAAGAAAGTAAAAACGATTCTCGTAGTGGCAACAAGCAAGAAAAATAAAGCAGTCTAAACCCTGAATGCATGGTTATAAGAGTGTTGCAGTAGGAAATAAATGATGATGCTACAAATACCACTTTATACCAAAATCTGTGGCTGTAATGTTTGTACATAGCACAAAACTTCAATATTTTCTATATTGGTAAATAAATACCAAATTCAATATGTCCTTGAATATTTCCTCAAAAGGAAAAGTAAGTTACCAAAATACAAATTTATAAATAAACCCAATTCTAAACATGTATTTATAAAAAAAAACTCAAGCACTATTTAAACATAGAAACACACCCAAAATCAACAATTGTATATTTTTTGGGTGTGTTTATAAATAAGTTTTGAGTGTGTGTAATGATGGATTTTGAGTGTGTTTATAAAGTGTTTTGGGTGTTGAGTTTTTTTATAATTTCAGCCCATATTTTGAGTGTTTTAGTGAAACTTCCTTCAAAAAAACCAGCCCGAAAATATGTGGGAACGAAAGCAACTGACACGTCGTGTATTTAGAAAGGCTTGGAATTAGATGAGCAATGACGAAAGTCGTGTAAAATATGTATATATATAGCTCCCAGCTCCACTTCCAACCTCTTGTCAGCTTCTTTCTCATTACTCTGAATTTCTGAGAGAGAGAGAGAGAGAGAGAGAGAGAGAGAGAGAGAGAGAGAGAGATTAGAGGAGGTGCAGTAGAGATGGTGGTGGAGCGAGACATAGACGATCTGCCGAAGAACGACGCGAACTACACGGCGTTAACGCCGCTGTGGTTTCTGGAGAGAGCAGCTGTGGTGCATCCCACCAGAAAATCGGTGGTCCACGGATCTCTTCACTACACGTGGCAGCAGACTTACCAGCGTTGCCGCCGTTTGGCCTCCGCTCTTTCCAAACGCTCCATCGGCCTCGGCACCACGGTACTTCATTAGCTTATCTTAATTTTCTGTCATCGACGACTTTAGCTGAATTTGTTTTATTATTTTAAATTATTTTTATTTTTATGTCATCAAATATTATATTTTAATTTTGTTAATGGTGAAGATGGATATGTATGTATCACCAGAGAAGGAAAAATAAAGGCAAGCTCTTTTGCATGTTTAATTGAAATTTATGGAAATGAAATTACATTTAAATGCTAGATTTCTTTGTAGGTTGCTTTGGATTTTTTCCCTTTCTGCTTCATGTTTGTAAAGGACTTTGCTTTTAGTTTAGTCTTCTACTGGTTTATGCTTCTTCTCATTCAATACCCAATGTTAAAGAGAAGAAACTTATAGAGACTTTTGAAAATATTTTGCATTATGGATTTCAAGTAATTTAATTGAAACAAAAACGAGCCTTCCAAATGCAATTGGCTTTCCTTAGAAAGTAAGGAATAAAAAAATAAGGCTTCCACATAGATACATACAGTTGGGAAAGAAAGAAAAACTAGTTACAATTATGTCACCTCGATCTAGGTCCCGAATTCGGCTAATATTGTCTGTCTTTAACTTCAATTAGACACTTTGAAGATGCAATAACTCACCAGTGTTCCTGTAGAAAAACACCTATTTCTACTCTATATGCATGCAAAGAACCATGCTATGAAACAATTGCAGCATGACACTGGTCATTTGCAATTAATTGCTTCAGTGACATCTCCTTTTTCCTCCAAAATGCAGAAGGGTATTATTTTCACAAAAAAAATGTTCTTTTTAATTTGGTCATTCCTGTTTCACGCTCAATTTTGTTGAGATAATGGCCTTTTTTATTTATTATCTTGCTTCCGTTTTTCTTTTCACTTCCTTTGCTGATAACTATTGTCTCTGCACCATGCTTGTTTTGGGGGATTTTTGAAGTTCTTTTCTAGTTGTCTATATGCTATGAACAGATAGTTTATGCTTGAGTATTCATAATGTCATTCTTTTAATGGACATATTTCCTTTCTACTGGCATGGGAAATTTTATTGTTTTTTTTTGGGCTACTGGTTTTTGGTTTTCATTGTACTGCAATACCTGGATCCTTGTTCTTAAGAATTCATAATAATCTCTGAAACCATAATGCGCACCTCTTTAAAATCTTGGATCAGTTTTAAGATACCTGTGTGGGGTCTCATAATCACCTTTTGTATATGCTTCTTTTGTTGTGTTGGAGCTTGTTGACTGACATATTACTTCTCTGATATTGACAACAGGTGTCAATAATTGCACCAAATATCCCAGCCATCTATGAAGCTCATTTTGGAGTTCCAATGGCAGGAGCTGTGTTAAATACTGTCAATGTCCGTCTAAATGCACCTACGATTGCTTTCCTTCTTGGTCATTCATCATCTGTAGTTGTCATGGTGGATCAAGAATATTTTCCCTTGGCAGAGGAAGCTTTGAAAATTTGGGAAGAGCAAAGCAAAGGCCATTACAAGCCTCCACTCTTAATTGTTATAGGTGACGAAAATTGTGATCCCAGGGCACTAAAAAGTGCTTTGGGAAGAGGCGCCGTTGAATATGAGAAATTCTTGGAAAGTGGTGACCCTGAGTATGCTTGGAAACCACCAGAGGATGAGTGGCAGAGCATTTCTCTGGGTTATACTTCTGGCACAACAGCCAGTCCTAAGGGGGTGGTTTTGCATCACCGTGGGGCTTATCTGATGGCTTTGAGTGGTCCTCTTGTATGGGGGATGACTGAAGGAGCTGTATATCTCTGGACTCTACCCATGTTCCATTGCAATGGTTGGTGTTTCCCTTGGTCAGTTGCAGCTCTTTGCGGGACAAACATATGCCTTCGACAGGTAAATAATATTTTGTAATTTTCAATGATTGATGTTTAATTCAGCATATGAATTAATCTTTCTGATCTTGTGTGATTTTGTCATAGTGTTGTAGCTTATATTTGATGTAGATAGAATGGTGCAATTTGATCAGTCTTTCTGGTCAACCTATTATCCCAAGTGTGATAGTAAACCCTGATTCCCTGATTGAATGTTCAGAAACCAATATAAAAATGCTCCTTGGAGCTTGTAGTGGACTTTCTGTGCTGTGGCAACATGCTGCACTTACAGTAGTGCCAAATTTTTACATGTGCCATCGATCTATAATGTTCAGGCAGCGTTTCATGTTTGGTTGTAAACCTTTTTTAAGCTCTGGGACTGAGCTTCAAATTTTATTTTTCAAGTTCTTCTGTTTCTCTGTTTACGTGGATGCTGGGCACATTTGGAGGTTAATCATTTTAGTATACAGGGCAGATGTTTGCCATTTTTTCCATTTAGTTTTCTATGGTAGCTTGCTTTAGATGTTCATGTCCACACTTTCCTTTTGGCATTTTCATAGGTTACAGCAAAGGCAGTTTATTCAGCTATAGCCGAGTATGGTGTGACTCACTTTTGTGCTGCACCTGTGGTACTCAACACCATAGTCAATGCTCCACCAGATGAGACTATCCTGCCGCTCCCTCATGTTGTACACGTAATGACAGCTGGTGCTGCCCCTCCACCCTCTGTTCTCCTTGCAATGTCCCAAAAGGGCTTCCGAGTCACTCATACTTATGGTCTGTCTGAAACTTACGGTCCCTCCACAGTATGTGCTTGGAAGCCTGAGTGGGACTCACTTCCCCCTGTAACCCAAGCACGACTTAATGCACGTCAAGGTGTTCGGTACATTGGTTTGGAGGGCTTAGATGTTTTCAACCCTCAGACTATGCAACCTGTTCCCGCAGATGGAGCTACCATGGGAGAGATAATGATGCGGGGAAACCTTGTAATGAAGGGGTATTTAAAGAACCCAAAGGTGAATGAGGAAGTTTTTGCCAATGGATGGTTTCATACTGGGGATCTTGCTGTGAAGCATCCAGATGGGTACATGGAAATTAAAGACAGATCAAAGGACATTATCATCTCTGGAGGTGAGAACATCAGTAGTGTTGAGGTAGAGAATACTCTATATCAACACCCGGACATATTTGAGGTATCAGTGGTTGCAAGGCCACATGAGAAGTGGGGAGAAACTCCTTGTGCTTTTGTGACATTGAAGCCGGGTGTCGATAAGTCTGACGAAAAGCGTCTGGCAGAAGATATAATTAACTTCTGCCGGTCCAAGCTACCTGCCTATTGGGTTCCCAGATCAGTGGTATTTGGACCATTGCCAAAGACAGCTACCGGAAAGATACAGAAGCACTTGCTGAGGGCCAAGGCCAAAGAGCTGGGACCTCTCAAGATGAGTAAGTTATAAATCTGTATGATGTTGGTCATTGTACAAAAGCGCTAATAAAACATTGCACTGTAATTAGTGCCGAGCTAGGATTATTAGACTCTTCTGTCCTTATTGGCATTAATGATGTGACTTAAACTTGTCTCATACAGACTATAAATTGGGAAATTAGATTGAGATTTCTCTCCAAGTTTGATTTGTGGTTGGCTTATCCAGTTATTAGTCGTCTATATTGACAAACTCCCAGGTTAATCCCCTTTTTTCATGTCTTATTCATTGAAAATAAACGGTTGTGATAGTATAAATCATGCAATTTTAATATTCGTTAATTGGGCCACTACTGCCTTCGTTGGATGAGGACATTGTTAAACAAAAGCATTACCACAAAGCATTTTTCAGACGTGTGGACAGTGGAACTTAATTACTAAATGATATGATGTAAAGTTTGGCAGGTCAATTCCTTTTTAAGGGCCATAATTAATTAGGTTTCATCTTGAGCAAGATTAAGATAACTGCTGAGTCGCTGTTAAAAAGACACTCCAAATTAATTAAAAATAGACAGACAACCATCTTCAAGAAACACATCATGGGGTATAACTGTTTAACCGCCATTGATTTTAACAGAATTCAAATTCCATGCATTATTAGGAGATGTCTCAAGTTCAAATGTTCCGTCTCCTGATTCAGTCATTAATTTTAACATGATCTAAATTCCATGAATTATTAAGAGATGTCTCAAATTCAAATGTTCTGTCTTTTAGATTCGGTCTTATACCAAGAGTGGAAGGAAAGCTTTGAAGGAAGAAAAAAAAATACCTATATCTATATGGCCCACCAAGTTTGTTGCCTTTTGCTTTGATCCAACCCTCTAATCAAATTGACCGAATCATGCAATTACTTAGCAGCCTTGGTTTTGTTTTTTTTTCCCCGAGGCATGCGGCCTTTTGCTTCTTCTTTTTTCTTTTCTTTTGTTGGCAAAGTCAATAATCGTTTTTCCCCTAAAATAAAAAGGGAAAGCTTCTTAATATTGTACTCAATAAAAACCCTCACAAGTCCTTCAACCCATAATTACAGATTGCAGTGGGTAATTGAAACTCACAGGTGGGAAGAGACTTTCAAAAATGGAACATTAACCTAATTATGTTCTTCTTGTGTTCACAACTAATATATATATATATATATATGTGTGTGTGTGTGAAACTTAATTATTTATATAGAAAAGTTGATATAGATCTAAATTTTCATTAAGGAATTGGGTTTAATCCTTAGATTTAGTAACTTTGATCAAAGTCCTTTGACTTTTGTGCCACATAAGATTACATTCCTTTTTAATATTTTCTTATATAATCTTCTTTTTTATTATTTTTTAAATCATTTTTAGTTCCAATGTTGCACCTTATGACTTGAATCAAGGAATAGTTATTTATGTTATAATAATTAGCCATTTTTTGTAGGTAACATACAATTTTATTTGTCTATTTTTATATCTGACTTATAGGTAGTCTTCTAATTTATGTTCTTAACTCATAGGTAACACGATTTATCACTAAGTTTTTTTGTTGCTAATAATTATAACACTATTTACCTTGATGTCATGTATATAATTTCATGTGGGTGCTTGTCTGATCAATTGGTATATTATGTGGGTCTTTACTTTTCGTTGATTAAATGATATTTTATCCATATATTAGGAATATTATCAAGGAAAGAATTTAAAATTTAAAATCTAAAATTCAATTACAAGGAAATAATGCATTAATTTAGATTTTCAATGTATTTTCCTTATTTACTTCTAAGGGTAAAATCGACACCACAAAAAAGTAATAAATGTCAAAGGACCTACATCTAAAACTAAAAACATGTGAACTAAATCCAATGACAGCTAATCGTTTTGGACCTAGATCTAATAAGCCCTTATTTATATTGTATTTTTCTTATTCGGTTAATGCCAAGAAACAAGAAACTTGAATAGGTACACTTTCAATTATATTGTTGAACACATTAATTTTGATAATGTGTTATTTTTTGTTACATTTAATATGTATTTGTCTTATAAAGTTTATTGAAAATTAGTCAATGAAAAAAAAAAGATCATTAGAGTTTAAGCTAAAAAATTTAGCTAACCCACCCATCAAAAAATTCCTAGTTCCGCTCTTGCTTATACCATTAGCGTTTTTCCAAAATTATTGATCGAATGCTTGGAGTGAAGTCCAAGATTTCCCCTGAAATAATGCGGGCAAGAGCCAGACGCTTTCATTACAACTTACCAGAGAAACAAGAGCAAACCAACCAACTTTGAGCCACTAAGGCTTGGATCTTGCGGAGCACAACAGTTTACAGTTAACGCACTTATGAAGATTAATAAATAAATAAAAATATTTGACAAAGACAACAGAGATTCTCCAAACCAGTAGGGAACTAGAAGTAAGCGGATAAGCAGGAGGAGGAGGAGAAGGAAGAAGAAAGCATATCATTCTGAGCTTCATATGGAGAGCTAGTTGGCAAAGCTATCTCTTTGCGTTTGCGCTGATTGATGGGAATTTTTAAGGATAAGAACGTAATGGGCAATCACTATCGACACCCATGCTACTGTTTTAGCATAAAGCTCAGCTTTGACATCCATGATCTATCCACGAAGGATGGTCTCATCCATGCATGAACATGAACTATTTGTTTCAACTTTTTATTTATTTTTTATTCATTGAAGGGTCTATTTTCCTTCTCATCTAGAAACTAGAAGTAGTCAAAAATCCAGAGATAGATAGGGAGGAGAAGTTGGGTTGGGTGGGTCCATGTGTTTAGATTCATGATCAAGTTAGGTTTTCTTAGGCCCTCTAATTTTCTTGGCCACATCTCTAACCGATGATATTTTCTTTCTCAACTTCTCATTTATGGTCATATTCTTTATCTCCCCAAATGGCCAATCCTTAGCCAACCAACCAATCATGCATGCAAGCCACATTCAAAGCCAGAGATTAGATACGGAAAACAAAGAGTGTTAATTAAGCTAGCAAAATTAAAGATGAAGAAAAAAAGGAACAAGAAAAAGCCTCAGGCCCCAGTTGGTTGGTTGAGAACAAAGCTGTTAGAAATAACCAAATTCATCAAACAAACGAAGAAGAAAAAATGCATTGACTTGCATTTTATAAGTCTCATTTTCAAACTCCCGTGATATTTTAGTTGTGTGCGCATGTGTGTGAGAAATCTCCCCTCTCATGTAGTTTAGATTTTCACGTATACTAAAAAAAAGAGGTTAGTGTAAAAAGGGTTTTTGATGAATTCAAAGGCATTTGCATATATAGCAAGCCAACTAGCCAATTGGTTCTAAACTGCGTCATTTCACATGGCCTAAGAGGCTTTCAAGCTCTAAAAGAAATACATACAAAGAAGAAATGTAAAACCATATATAAAAGCTCTAACCAAATTAAAGCATGGTGTGACATCAAATCAATTCCACCACCATAATGTTTCTGTTGAAATGTTGAGGTCCCACAGAATATACATGCATCCATCGAGTTTTATCTCTGAAAAACATTGCAATATTCGTTTTCGTTTCATATTCTCTACTGCCTGTATTGAAAGCTTGTTTTGTTCCTTTGTTATTTGGACATTCTTTTTTCCCCTTGGTGGGGTAGGGCGTGATGCACAACGATTTTTTTTCTTCTTTTTTAACTGAATCATTGGCTTTATTAATTGCTTTTACGCATGCATGATGCATATGTGCAACTAATTTAATATCCCGAAACAAAAATATATGTGGAATTAGCTGGTTATATTCGATGGATTATTGTATGAATTAATGTATTTATAATATTCTCATATCTTGGGGGACATATCAGTAGGAAGAGGAAGGAGAAACTCACTCACTCGGGTATTATGAAGATTTGAATTCAGGACCACTTGAGGGATATATGAGCGTGAATTTGGTATATCAAATAAAATCTTGGACAAAGTCTGTGACAATGTTGGCGGGGGGATTTTAATTTTGGAAAATGAAAGATCAAAAGGAAGAAATTAATTAAGAAAATAAAGCAATTGACAAAACTGAAGGATAAGGTTATAACATAAAGATTGGCAATAGCGTATGAAGCTCACTCTCTTATGTATATGGGCCTATCTGGAAGCTAGCTAGTTCCATTTCCTTCTCCTTCATCTCATACTTGGGTCCTCACAAATAAATAATTCTCAGTCTATACAGCACGCCACAGAATAATCTTCAGCTTATCTGTCAGCTTTCACATCCTAATATTAAATCATAGTATATACATATACATATACATCTACATACATATATATAGAAGTATAGATCAAAGTTTATACGCCACAGAAAAATTACAAGTATTTGATATATTGTCGATATTTCTAGTCGAAATACTTAGTGATATCGAAGAGATGTTTACGAGCTTTTTAATAAAACGCATATTCATTGTAAAATTTTGCTCTTGGTGGAGTAAGTAACTATATACTTCACATGATCAAAATAAAGATACAAGAGGACAAATGTTTTTGTTTCATCGCTGGTAGAAACTTGAAGCCACAGTCACGAGATTGACTTTCTAATGTCTCTCGTGTAGTCTGCGTACAGGTAAAAAGTCACGAGCATGAAAAACTTCTGCCTCCTCCTCCCTTTTTGTGAAGTAATTATAAACCAAAGTTAGTTTCCAATGGTGGGAGGACGACGCAGACTGAACACTGCATTATTAACACAGAAAAGCTTCCACGCAAACAAAATATACGTCTTTTTCAATCATTTTATCCCCAAATATATTTGAAATTTTTCCATGTTTGTCTCTGCAAAAATTATATATATACTGAGTCAAGTAACTGACCCAAGATTTTAGTCACCATGTGTCCTTTCATTTGGCAATAAAATCTGGGAGAGTTATCTGATATTCTGTTGAAAAAATTGCATAACCATTCTCTCTCTCTCTCTCTCTCTGTGCACAATCCCTGTAAATTTTTGTTTTCTTTTATCAAACTATGCTTCGAATTTATTTAAACATTTTAAAGAGCAATGTGACAGAGAATGTACCAAAACAGAAATTAGATTCTCCAGTCCGTGATCCCAATATTTGCTATATGGTTGGTCATGGCTCATATACTTTTTTAACTATAGCTATAGCCCCTTAGCCTAAGTGACCATCCATTGCCAACTGCGTGTTGCACTGACAAACTCTCTCACCTCTCTCTCTCTCTCTCTCTCTCTCTCTCTCTCTCTCTCTCTCTCTCTCTCTCTCTCTCTCATACACACTCTTTTTCTTTCTTTTTTCTGTTTTGATTAGCTTCAAAGTTATAATCGCATCATCTACGTGGAAACTCAATCATGAAAAACCTCTCCTCTCATTTTTCCCACATCATAGCCATCCTTCTAACGCAACCTTCTTAATTCTCTCTGTATAAATACCTACGCCAAGCTTTCACCTAAACACACAAAACCCAATAGAGCAAAACAAAAGAACTCCCCACATTATTCCATTTTAATATGGCATACAATATTACTAAGCTTCTCTCACTTGTTTCTCTTCTTCTGAGTCTTTCTTTTTGCACCATTCGAGTTGTCCATGCTCGTCCACCCTTTGCTTGTGACCCTCACAACCCACTAACCAGAGGCCTGAAGTTCTGCAGGGTGAAGGTGCCAATCCATGTTAGGGTTCAGGACTTGATCGGACGGTTGACATTGCAGGAGAAGATCAGGCTGCTGGTGAACAATGCTATTGCTGTGCCCAGGCTTGGCATTCAGGGCTACGAGTGGTGGTCTGAGGCACTTCATGGTGTATCCAATGTGGGCCCTGGAACCAAGTTTGGTGGGGCCTTCCCTGGGGCCACCAGCTTCCCTCAAGTCATCACCACCGCTGCTTCCTTCAACGAGTCTCTCTGGCAGGAAATCGGACGGGTGAGGATTATTCTTGCTCCTTTATCTTTCTGATTAGTATAAAATTTAGAATTACAAAAAGAAGAGGAGGTAATAAAGTCTTTAAATAAAAATATATATATTTACCATCATTTTTGGGTTCTGTAGCCCATAACTCTTTTATCTCAATCACGTGGTCAAAAATGTCATATATTTTACACTATAATATTAAATTAATGGGGTGTAGAGTAGGTAGACGAGTATTGGTATATTATACATATTAGATTTGATATGTTATGTTATCAGACGATATATAATTCGACATGACTTACTAATTCATAGTTTTAATTCACTGTGTCATACTATGATATGTCACACTGTTGGTGAAAACAACTTCATCACTTAATTTGGATTAGTCATACTAAAGATAGAAGTACAATTTGCATGGATACTTGGGTGAGATAGTGGTTGCATTGGAAGTTCCGTGAGCTACCTAAATTCAACATCTCTTTCATGATTTGGATAGCTTCGGCAATGATAATGACCTTTGACTAGCTAGCAATAGCAAAGCTAGATTTTAGTCCTTAAAACCCATGATGCCATGAACAAACAAAACAAACGACGTTTTCAGTATGTTAATTATTGTGGTTGTTGCTCTTGTTTATTTAGTTCTTTTCAAGACATTATTGAAAATGGTCCACCCCCACCTTCATAGTCTATACATATAGAAAGGGTACCCATCAAAATTAAACGTAAATAGATGCTTCGGATTAAATAATGATAAGACCATCATCTCGAAGTTAATCCTTAATTATAAGTATCGTGATTAAGAGTACGTTGATCCGTTGTAAAAGTATCTTTTTTATTTTATAAAATATCATATTGCTTGTAAAGAAAAGTCATGATCATGAGCCGAGTGACCCAAAACGATCTTGACATCCTCATGAGCCCAACTTGGCAAGTTGCAATACCTAATTTGGTGCAAAAATGTTACTTTCGGTTCTCTGGGTCCCATGTGAGATTCTCAAATTTTTACCTTGGATTTATATATACAACAATTAGTACATGTACCAAAAACAGGACCATTTTCCGTTAATTAGTACATGTACTAAAAACAGGACCATTTTCGATTTGTGGCAGCTACGGGAAAAAATTGTCCAAGAGTCTCGATCACTGGGAAAAAGAAAAAGAAAGATCGGAAATTAATTTATGATAATTGGATTAATATTTTTTTATTTTAAAATATTTGGTTTCTGAGCAGGTGGTGTCTGATGAGGCAAGGGCAATGTACAATGGAGGGATGGCTGGCTTGACATATTGGAGCCCAAATGTGAACATATTTCGTGACCCAAGATGGGGCAGAGGCCAAGAGACTCCTGGTGAAGACCCTGTCTTGGCTGCTAAGTATGCTGCTAGGTATGTCAAGGGGCTCCAAGGTGATGGAGCTGGCAATAGGCTTAAGGTTGCTGCATGCTGCAAACATTACACTGCCTATGATCTCGACAACTGGAACGGTGTCAATCGCTTCCATTTCAATGCCAGGGTAACATAATCTTTAGCTCCCTAGTCCGTCTTTTCATATATTAGATACAACATGTTATGTTGTCAGACTGTTAATATTTCAAAGTGATAATTTTGCGTGTGACATGTGCAGGTTAGCAAGCAGGACTTGGCGGACACATATAATGTGCCTTTCAAAGCCTGTGTGGTGGAAGGGAATGTTGCTAGTGTTATGTGCTCCTACAACCAGGTGAATGGGAAGCCTACTTGTGCTGACCCTGATCTCCTCAAGGGCACAATCCGTGGCCAGTGGAGACTTAACGGGTGAGTCTTTTGATTCATACAGCTAGGAATATTGGCCAAATACCTTTCTCTTTGTTTTTCTTAGCCTCTTTCTAATTAACTTTTCGGGTCCAATAGGTATATTGTCTCGGACTGTGATTCAGTTGGTGTTCTATATGAAGAGCAACATTACACCAGGACACCAGAAGAAGCAGCCGCTGACGCAATTAAAGCAGGTTATCAACATTTCAAGGGAAACTTATTGGATGCCCGGCTTATTTCTTTGGCTATGAGTCTCACTGTTATATGGTTTTATTTGTAAATTGCAGGTTTGGACTTGGACTGTGGGCCGTTCCTCGCAATCCATACTGAGGCGGCCTTAAGAAGGGGACTCGTAAGCCAGCTTGAAATTAACTGGGCCTTAGCAAACACGATGACGGTCCAGATGCGGTTGGGTATGTTCGACGGCGAACCATGGGCCCACCAATACGGAAACCTAGGCCCAAGAGACGTGTGCACCCCTGCCCACCAACAGCTAGCCCTTGAAGCTGCTAGGCAAGGCATTGTTCTATGGAGAACCGTGGGCGTTCACTTCCTCTCTCAACCAGACGCCATAGGACAGTAGCAGTAATTGGGCCCAATTCTGATGTTACTGTCACGATGATAGGAAATATGCTGGTAAGTCCAGTAATTTGTTTTTTTTAAGCTTAATTTTCTTTAACATTGATCTAAATTTTAAACCATTTGGATATTTTTGTAATTGTACGCAGGTGTTGCATGTGGTTACACTACACCCCTACAAGGAATTGGGAGGTACACAAGGACCATACACCAAGCTGGGTGCACAGATGTTCATTGCAATGGAAACCAACTATTTGGTGCTGCTGAGGCCGCAGCAAGACAGGCTGATGCAACTGTCTTGGTAATGGGCCTTGACCAATCCATTGAAGCCGAATTCGTAGACCGAGCCGGTCTCCTTTTGCCCGGACACCAGCAAGAGCTAGTGTCTAGAGTGGCCAGGGCCTCTAGAGGCCCAACCATCTTGGTCTTGATGTCTGGTGGCCCAATTGATGTCACGTTTGCAAAGAACGATCCACGCATTAGCGCTATTATTTGGGTTGGGTACCCTGGCCAAGCCGGAGGAACTGCCATAGCTGATGTTCTATTCGGTACCACAAACCCAGGTAATAACGACAGTACAACAAACTCTTGTTCATATATTTTTATCTTTTTCAACAAAGTGAAAACTAATGTCGTCCGACTAAATAGTCATCGACTAATTATTATATGTTTTGTACAGGAGGAAAGCTTCCCATGACATGGTACCCCCAAAACTATGTAACCCATTTGCCAATGACAGATATGGCCATGAGGGCAGACCCAGCAAGAGGCTACCCTGGCAGGACCTACAGGTTCTACAGAGGCCCAGTTGTCTTCCCATTTGGTCTGGGCTTAAGCTACACAACTTTTGCCCACAATCTTGCACATGGGCCCACATCAGTCTCTGTGCCTCTCACCAGCCTAAAAGCCACCGCAAACTCAACCATGCTGAGCAAAGCTGTGAGAGTGAGCCATGCGGACTGCAATGCACTCTCCCCCCTGGACGTACACGTGGATGTTAAAAACACTGGGTCCATGGATGGGACCCACACTCTTCTGGTGTTCACAAGCCCACCAGATGGCAAATGGGCAGCCAGCAAGCAGCTGGTGGGCTTTCACAAGATCCATATAGCAGCCGGGTCGGAGAAACGGGTCAGAATTGCTGTTCATGCGTGCAAGCACCTCAGCGTTGTGGACCGGTTTGGGATCCGAAGAATTCCATTGGGTGAACACAAGCTTCAAATCGGTGACCTCAGCCATCACGTCTCCCTTCAAACCAATTCGGGAGAAACTAAGGTTTAGGGGCTATCAAAAAAAAAAGACAATTGATAGTGACACCCAATATTATATGGTTAGCATTTTAGTCCCTAGTCTTTCTTTTTTCAAAATTACAGAATAGGAAATAGAAAAGCAAATTTCCACTGTACAAATAAAGGAAAGACGGTCCAAGAAAGAAATATTTATTAATGAGCCGTAAGGTTTTAATAAAAATAGTCATTTTGAATCATAGGTTAATTGTTGCCAAATGCAAGTTTAAATATAAATTTGCCCGGGACTATGGCTATTTTTGCACATGAAGTCACGGGTTCGAATTCCCGATCTTCAATATCATTTAAAATTAGAAAGCAAAGTGGTTTTTTTTTAAACAAACAATTGCTTAATATATACCAACAACAATGCAGGGTAGTTGCGGTTACAATCAAAATTAGGTAAACATGTCTTTTTTTCCTTCTTAAGAAATTACAGGCATTGGGTTGACTGGTTTAGCTTCAATTTCAAACCTCAATTCCAATGAATTGCAATAAATAAATAAACCATAAACTTATGAGGATTTTGACTTTCCCATGTGTTCATAACATCCACAAGTTTTATCGAGTTCATATATTTTATTTATTTATTTATTGATTGATTTTGTGTTGGAAAAGATTCAGAGCTGCCATCAAAAGAAAATAAGAACTGGCAGATGAGTAAGTAATATACGGCCTTATCGGTATCCCCTGGAAATAAAGATTTCTACTCATTCTTTCTTTATTGTGTGTGAACATTGTTCTTGTTTCTTCAAGCCTAAGGATTAAAGCAATTTGAGCTTAGAGTTTAATTATTTACCATTTACATATGCCCAAATAACGTAGTTTTAGACATAAGCGGAAATTCAACAAAGATCCGATCGAACTACCGCATTATTAATTGAATTTAAAAAACAACTTATGATATCTAAAATATTGAAATTTCTTGAAGAAACTGGTGCTTATTTTTTTGGGGCTGTGGACTTTTGACAATGAATAATAATTTGCATTAAAACAAAAAATGCACAAAAACTCATAAAATATAAGAGTGGTTGTCGGTAAGTAAAGTTTGTGTTTGTGTTAGAAATTTAGAAAGGACCAACCGATGGTGATATCCCAACAAGCCCAATAGTTATCCATATCTATATTTTTATTTTGGTTATTTTCTAAATTTTATGATTATTTTTTAGTACACAAAATTTCCAGCCTCCTAATCTCTCCTACCCCATTTGAATTTGTCCACCTTCCATGAACTTCAACCCCAACCACGCTATCTTGTATGACCTTATTGGAGAGATATAGTTTCTAATTTTTATCTACTTACCATATATTTTAAGTTTTTATTAGCGTTTAAAATGTCCCCAGTTCGTATCTCCCTCCTCGTCGATAAACTTTATTGATTTGAGAAATACATCTCTAAATCAAAATTAAATACTAAGATACAACTTACAGGGATGAATACAAATACATTCTTATCTTACCCTCTCACTCAACCCCCATTCTCTCTCTCTCTCTCTCTCTCTCTCTCTCTCTCTCTCTCTCCTTGGGTTCCTTTCGCATCGCAACCTGTCCTCATTTCTGTTGCATCTCTAACTTTGCTCTTCCACAAGGTAATGTCAAGATCCCTTTCAATCCTTCTCCAATAGTCTCTTTTCTCTTTTTGGGCTTTATATAAAGCCATTCACAAACCACATATATTATTAACCCACTCTAAACTCCTCCTGCCCCATTTTGGTTTCTGCTATCTTTCTGCATTGTTCTTGTTAGCCCCCCCGCTCCTCTGTTTCTGTTTCTAATTTTCATGTCTTAATTGTCATCATTATGATGTCAAATTTTGTGTACCCTTTGCTTTGTTTTGCTGGTTCTTAATTTTGGTCCCATGATTTTGATTGTGTGATTGATGATCTTGCAGGAGAGCCAAAGATGGCGGATTGCAACAGAGGAGAAGACTATGAGGTGCTCTGTTCTTAACACCCCCTTAATTATTCTTTTTCATTTATTGTTTTGTTAAAATATTGAGTTTTGACAAATTAAGCTCTAAAATAAAATAAAACAAATAAATTCAGAGAGAGAGAGAATATATATATATATATGTATATATATATTAAGAAGAACTTCCAATTTCCATGGTGTCGGTTCAAACTTCAAATGTATAATTAAGAAGAGCTTCGATGGCCATATCCGGCTGTCCTTGCTGCATGAGTCAATGGCCAAACATACACTTGGCAGGCAGTTGCAAACTTTATTTTTAATTAAATTCAGTTGGTGGCAGATATTATACTAATTATGTTTTTACTACATTTCCCTTTCTTTTTTCTTAGTCAAGGAAAAAATAATTAGTTCAGTTTCCTCTATTTTCTCGTTATGAAACAGGAGAATGAGTAAGGTTGAAACTCACGTTAAGTGTCCGGCTTTTTACTTTTTATGGTGAATTCAAATTTGAAATCTCTTTTAATATTGAGAAGGTTAATCATTAGACTGAAGATAGAGATTATTAGTCATAGTATTTGAGAAAGAAAAACATTGATGTTGAGTAGAGGTGTCAAACGGGACAAGCTGGCCCAGCACGACACAAACTCAGCACGTTTAAAATAGAACACAGCATGGTACGAACATGAATATTAATGGGCCGTGCATGAATATTGTCGAGCCGTTTAGAAATTCACTTACCATATTATTTTTTGGTTGATCCCGTTAAGCATAAAATCAGATGCTCTTGTGTTGTGCCAGAAGCAAATACGAGGGTTGTAAAGTGTGATCCCAAAATATCTGTGATTTCTAATCAAACCGTTTTGGGACCAAAGATGCAATTTAGATTTGGGTGTGTGTGGATGCATAGGATAGAAAAAAATAAAAGGGGACCCACATTTAGGATATTAGTGAAGGATTGTTTTGACAAGTAACGGCTAGTGTTGTGACACGACAGGAGAATATGCCTATCCGCCAACGTACGTCCTTACTTTTTTCAAAATGTCGGCAGCAGCTACGGTAGTTACAAGTATGAACATGACCGTAGACTACCACAGCTCTAGCTGCTGCTCCTGCTGACTTTTTGTGTTGGCCAGCCACAGCCAAAGAGTTGGGCTGTTTCGATCGTTGATTGATTCAGGCCTGCCCCTAAGGACCGTTGATTGCTAACCACCAAACACAGCCCATCAAACCATATTTATAATATTATGGGCCATAAATCTTTTTGTTTTTTTATTGTTTTCAAAGGCCATGAATCTTGATCCGTAGGGTTTTCTATTAAACATATATTCTAAAAGGATTTTCGAGTTCACAATGGGCTTATAGCTCAAGTGACCCCAAAAAAAATAAAATTAAGAGTATTTATTCATACACCCGAGAAAAATATGTCCGATGATCCACAATGATAACACTCAAATATTTGATTTGTATGATTGATCATTTAACCTCTAAACTGTTCTTGTGTAATTTACCAAGTGTGTCTAGATAAATGCTCACTAATCTCTATTGACTAAAGCAGTTTTCTTTTTCGTTTTAATTGCAGGCGTCAACAGTCGTCCAGAAATATGGAGGACTTGCGCCAAAGAAGAAGCCTTTAATTTCGAAGGTAAATTAATTAACATTTCAAAGTTCAGTCACTTCATGTGTTATTGCATTAAAATGTAAAGAACAAAACTCTCAATTTCTTGTGTGTAGGATCATGAACGTGCCTTCTTTGATTCAGCAGATTGGGCACTATGCAAGGTATTAATCCCCACAAAAATGAAAAAAACTTTTCTTTTACCTTTTTTTTTTCCGCCTTTTGTAATTTTTTTTTGGTTGTAAAAATTCATGGATCTGGAACAGCAAGGTGCAGGGGTGAATCCAAAATCAACAGCAGCCGTGGAGACCTTACGGCCAAAACTGCAGGTACAAAAAATTTTAACTACTAGACTATGAGCTAGTTGGTTTATAACTGCGCATCGGATCAAATAGGTCAATACATTTTGATTTTTATTTATTTTAAAGTTAACAATAAAGAAAGTAATTTTGATTTGCAGAGAACGCCACACCAGCAGCTCCCTCCAAGGAGACCTGCCTGTACATCTGATCATGATATATAGCCCCAGTAAGGTCCGAAATGCAGTCTTCATTAGTATGTTATACTGGTTATAGTATTAATTAATCTCCTCTTAATGGTTATTAATTATTTTTTTCTTTTGGTTTGTGTGTTGCAGGGAGCATACAGACTCATTGAGGGCTCAAAGTAGTTTGTTGTGTTCAGAGGATTCATGTTCATGACAAAGTTATAATATAAGCATTAGAATTGGCTGATCAGTGTAATAATTTTCAATTAGCTTTTAATAAGAATAGTGTTCCTCTCAAACATTGGATCTGCTCTATTTCTTGCCTAGTTTTGTACATCCATAACCAAAAGTAAATGTGAACTTATGCAGATGTTGGTGGGAAACCATGAATGCTTGAAGGGCATTTTGCACAAACTTTTTAGTTTACGACAATATTTGCCCCCATAACTAGTTTAATCAATGTGCAAAAGATGCAGATGTATACCTAAAATACAAGGAAACCTGGTTTAACCAGTTTTTGTTTTTGTTTTATCAATCGGAAATAGAGTTTTGAGTTTAGAACATCTTACAACATTGAGAAGAGAAATACCACTAGACCAATAACTAGTCTGTCCAATTTGATGAATAGCTATTTGGTTGTTGGATAAACGAACAAAAATATTCTATAGTTACGAGAAATTTATGTATTCACGCTAAACGAAAAGAGAAAAGAAAGTGGTAGAAAGTGGATCGCCTTGAGGTTTGGTTAATCCTCATGTGCTTAACCACTAATACAATTACACTAGCAGTAACTCATTGCCAATTTGCCATATGTCTCAATACCAATATAATGCCTTTGTTTATGGAATTGCTTAGGCCGTGAATTAAACATCAAACTAATTAATCTCTCATGGAACGCAATCTTTACTTGTAGGGTAAGGTACAGAGCCAAGGAACATTTTTAGGTTTGATTTCTAACACTCCAGGAGAAAGTCCTCAGCTAGTGAAAGTGGGTGACTTGTACGCCAACCGCTCTCTCCCTTCTAGTCCTCTGCATTCCGCCAAATTTTTTACCCATTATAGACACCAAACTCGTCAATCGGCTTTCCTTTTCCATTTAAACTCACCAACTTTTTTCATCACATTTTCCATACATTTATGACATGCTCAATCAGTCAAAAGTGAGAATGAAAGATGGTATATATATTTTAATTTAGTCAAGAAAATGTACCATGGTAGGCACCAGGTTGGTCATATATTAAAATGGGCGTTTAGCAGCTGCCATTATATTGCTCTGGACATTTCGATTTTGCTCCAACGGTAGCGAAATTCTCATCCAAGAGAGTTTTCTGTAGTTTGCAAGCTTCTGTCATGGCATTAACAATAAGCCAACTCTCAGTTTTAGCTGCAGCTTTCATCTACCTCTCTGCTTTCTGCTGCGAAATAGGTATATATATATATATATATATATATATGCGTTAATGTAACAGAGAAACATATATTAATTTCCTGCCTCTTTTCTTTTCCCACAAAAACGAAAAATTTAACTTAAATTATTTTTTGGCATAAAATCTGACAGGGATGGCAGATGATTTTACACCTGAAGATGGTGATGTGCCAGATCAAATAGGCTCTGCAGAGCAGGATCCAGCTCAAATTGTTGCCAAAGCCTTGCTGTGTTTCAATGATAAATATGTAAGTCAGAAGAACATATTTATAATACTAAATTGGTCATTAAAAATGCTAGAAAATTCGTCATTTGTTTTCGGTTATCTCCATATTTGGGAAAATTGTTTCAGGTCTACAGAAGCTGTGAAGAGTCTTACAGATTGAATGAGAGTGGAGATCTCAAAGTGCCAGCAGCAAAAACTGACGAGTACTGCGACGGTCCATGTCTGCAAGAAACACACCTTGTGCTCGACTGTGTTGATAACATTTTGAGCAACTTCCTGTTCTACAACAAGGCCACGGTGCAAGATATTAGAGATACGATTCGGGCCGGATGTGGCTACGGCGAAGACAGAGGTAGCCTTTTTGCAGCAAGAGATTTACTTTTTGGTTCTGGTTTATTGTCAGATGTTACATATTTATAATCTGCCATTGATTTGCATGGTGCAGGAAAATTCGATGTGGCTGAGCACATCAAAGCTGAAGGAAGCAAGGCATACAAGGCTGCAAATTACCAGATTCTAATGGGCTTGTGGTGATGATCATGGGGAATGGATTGCTGTTCTAGGATGTATAATGCTATAATTTCCCCCATAACATAACATAATTGTGTTGTCAATGTTACCCTAATACCATATGCATTATAATAAAATATATATATACTAATTAATGTGCGCACTTTTGCCTTTTTCTCTCATTTGTTGAAACTAAACAACATTTACATATAGATGCAGGCGTAAAGTGTTCTCAAAATGAATAGGCGATTACACTTTGATTTGTTAATGTATATTAAAAAAAAAGAGAATGAAAAAAAAGACTCCGCTAAACATTGTGTCATTGTATAGTCCAATATACTAAAGTTATAGCATTCGTAATAGCACTTCCACTCATTTGCCATGATAAAGGGCAAGAGCAAGGGCTGTTACTATTCATGTGAATAGTGGCAGCCCTTGTAAAAGATTTGTGTTGTTTCCATCTATTGCCATGACAACCACTATTCACATGAGATATAAGAAAAGGAATTTGTATAGAGTTTTGGTGTGGGAAGTTAAGAATATGACTGTATTTATTTTTAAAAAAATCTGAAATTTTAGTATTTTTTATTTTTGTTGCTGACGTCATCGTTGATGTTAGCAAACCCAGGCTAAAGCATGGGCTTGTTTTGCCTTTTAGCTTAGGCTCATTGGAAGCAAAAAAGGGGACTTGGGCCCCCTTTTCCTTGGCAAAGGTAACCACTAGAGTTGCTCTAAAAGCGGTTTAAGAGCTTATTTGAGACGGTTTTTCAAAAGGGTGAAAATGCTTTATGACGAGAGACACTTGACATGCTTGTTTGAGAGTGATTTTGAATAGGCCAGAATCACTTCTGAGAACGTGCTTCTCAAAAATCACTTTCAAGTGCTTTTTCAGATTTGATGAGTGCTTCTCAATAAGGACCTTGAACATTTGAACCCATAAACTTGAATCCGGAGCCAAGACAATCACTACCCTTGTGATAAATTATTCTTAAATTTATAGTTCGAACAAGTTAATCTATAGAATCAAATGTAGTTACCAAATTTGATATTTGGCTATTTTATTCCAAATTTCATGTTTATCGTTCTTGATTAAGCTCCAATTAAATGATATTTTTCTTTCAAATTCCAACAAAAAAAGAAAAAGAAAAGTACAAATTACCTGTACGAACATTGATTTAAAAAAGAAAACGAAAATATATGAAGACTGGTTGGTCGCAAAAATTCCTTAGTCAGCGGTAGTGGTGGGCATCGGGACCGGAAAACAGGAATACCGAATTGGACTGGAAAAAAGTTGGTTGACAAGAAAAGTCAACAAATCGGATCGAAACTAGACCGAACTGGTTCCAATCAGTTCCTGTTCCAGTTTCACACGTCACCAAACTGAACCAGATTGGTTGTAGTTTTTTATTTTATTTATTGTATTACAAAATTTTTTAATCCAATGCTATATTTTAAATTTTGTAATTAATATTTTTCCAAATTCAACTTCAAAAAAATTCTCATTGTATGAATTGGATCATTTGTTAATTTTTAAGCAAAAAAAAAACTTATTTATAATAATTTTATTTTTGAAAAATTTTTTTTTAAAAAATTTGGACAAAATTTAAAAAAATAAATTAATTAATAATCTGGTTCAAAACCAGAACTGGTCAGAACCGGATTGAAATTGATCATAACCGAACCGGCCAATTTCTAAATTTTTTTTGCTTAAATCGGACCTATTAAATAATATATGTTACGGTTTCGATTTTAGGTGAGAACCGGACCGAACCAGACCATGTCCACTCCTAGTTAATGATGCACTTGACCAAAACTTTTAGGAGAAACTACAGTAAACTCCCCAACTTATAAGGTCATTTACAAGTTCATACTTGATTTTGGGGACATTTACCAATACATACTCAACGTCGTGAAAACTCTACAATTTGCCCCATTCGTTAGTCAAATCGTCAGGAAATCCGTTATCTGCCTACGTGGCATTTGTGGGACCCATTTTTTAATTAGAAATTTAGTTATATACTAAATCTTAGACATAGTCTTATAAAGAAACCCTATACTATTTAAACACTATAAAAACACCCAAAAAATTGATAGATATCAAAATTTTCAATTTAATAGCTGTTTTTTAGTTTATTTGTGTGTGTTAAATACCTATATTGCCCTTGTATTATGGATTTGAGAGGGAAAAATAAGATTTGCCCAGATCTGCCCAAAAAACATATCTGCATAGATCTGCCAAAAACCCAGATATGCCAAAAAACCCAAATCTGCCAAAAATCCAAATCATATTTATTTTCTCCTTTCTTGTTGGTGCTTTCTCTGGTGTTGGAGCAAGAAGAGCTTCCATTGAAGCTCAGTCTCAGGTCCACAACTATATTCTTCATCTTTAATTTATAATTTTCAATATTTCACATTTGATTTCTTGTTCTAAAATCGTGCTTCTATTGATATTTTTTTTTGTTTGGATTGTTCAAGACCTCGAACGAACCTTGATCAAATGCTCTTAGCTCTACTCCTCATCTTCGCCACATCGTCGTTGTTTGGTTTGGACTTGAGATTTTTGATCTTTTGCTTCAATTATGTATTTCTCTTCGGATTTTAGTTGATTTTTGAAATGTATTTTAAGATTTGATAATCTATTTATCTTTTATTATTATTTCAGTTATAGATCTTATTTTTGTTTAACAATGTACTTCTATGATAGAGTATTAACAATGTACTTCTATTACAGAGTATTAACAACGTACTTCTATGACATAATAGTATTAATAATTTGGGCTCAACTTGCTTTGAGTTGGTCTAGTTTGTTCTTTCTTCATCTTTTCTTTGTTGGACATGTATTAGAAAAAACAACATGACAAACATTAATTAACATGATAGTAAACTAGCAGTATTATTACCCTAGACTGAAACATTACATAGGTAAAAATGCATTAGAAATAAGATGTCATATGAAACTAGCAATGTTATTGCCCTAAACTGGAACATTACAAGGGTAGACATGCATTAGAAATAGGATGTCATAGGAAACTAGCAGTGTTATTACCCTAGATTGGAAAATTACAAGGGGTAGACATGCATTAGAAATAGGATTTCATAGGAAACTAGCAGTATTATTACCATAGACTGGAACATTACAGTCATTAATCAATATGACAGTAAACTAGCAATGTTATTACCCTAGACTGGAACATTACAAAGGTATACATGCATTAGAAATAGGATGTCATAGGAAACTAGAAGTGTTATTACCCTATATTGGAACATTACAGGGGTAGATATGCGTTAGAAATAAGATGTCATAGGAAAATAGCTATGTTATTACCCTAGACTGGAACATTACAACCGTTAATCAACATGACAGCAAACTAGCAGTGTTATTACCCTATACTGGAACATTACATCCATTAATCAACATGATAGTAAGGTGTGGAATATTATAGTCATTAATCAACATGACACATTAATGAAGCTATGGTTTTCAAGACGTTTTGTTTGTAATGAATTGTTTGGGTTTTTTTTTATAAAATTGTGCTGGGTTTTTTTTGGGAGCTATTTAAATTTTTTGTGTTGAACTTCTTTTTTAAGTTGATCAATGGCAATCACGTAATTTATAGAAACTTAAACACCAATTTCTTATGTAGTAAATGAATTTTGGGTATGTTTTCCATATGGGGTTTTTTTAGAATTTCAACTCCTATTTTGGGTATATTAGTGAAGGTCTCTTTTTTAATTGACGTTGGGTTCCACATGGACAAAAAATTAATAAAAATTAATTTAAAAATTAATAAATTAAACATATTAAAATTTTACAAAATAAAATAAAAATATTTTTAAAAAAAACCCTACCCAGATTCTCTCTCCCGATTTCTTCCCCCATCCTCCCAATTTCTTTCCCCCAGATTTCTTCAACCCTAGATTTCTTCCCCTACCTAGATTTAATTAACCACAATTATTCTAAAATTCATGTATGTGATTAACAACCAATCCCAGATTTGTCTGTGATTGTATTGGGAAATAGGAAACCAGCAAAACCGGTATCATTTTCCTCGTTGTCGTCGTCACCATCGTCTCATAGCCGTTGTCTTCGTCATCGCAGAATGTGAGTTATGTCACCGCACCCATAATGTGGTCGTGGGGGTTGAAAAGAAAGATAGATAAGGCATTGGGGGAGACTGACGGTGGTGGGGCTCGAATCTGGTGTGGGTTGTAAAGCTAGGATATGAAGATTGGGACTGTAGCTGGAGAGAGAGAGAGAGAGAGAGAGAGAGAGAGAGAGAGAGAGAGAGAGAGAGAGAGAGAGAGAGAGAGAGCATTTGGATCTGGGAGATGAGGTGGTCAGGGATATGAGTGGTGATTTACAGTATGAAATAATAAGGTGGTGGCGGAAGGGGTGGGGATGTGCGTCAGAGTTTTTGGAGGAAGAGGAAGGGGAGAGAAGGGGGTTGGACTGAGTTTTTCTTTATTTATTAATTATTTTACTGATCTTGTGTACCCAAAGAATGAAGATAGATATGTTCCTTCTTTTTTTTTTTCCATTTTTTCTTGTCATGTATGAAACTAAAGGAGATCTGCGAGAGTTGAGAAAATGAATTTGTTGTGCTTTGAGGAATTTGATTTGTTAAGCAAGAGAGATGGATCGGTTGGGGTGGTTGAGTTGGCATATTAGGAGGATGGGGGTTAGCATGATGGGTGAGCTGGGTTGTGGGGGGCTGCTCGGTTTTGGGGTGGGGGAAGGGTAGCTATTGAGTTATGATCCGCAAGCTACCTTTCCAACGCCTGGTTCGTGAAATCGCTCAAGACTTCAAGACCGACCTCATGTTCCAGAGTTATGCTGTGATTGCGCTTCAGGAAGCTGCATAGGCCTATTTGGTGGGTCTGTTCAAGGACACCAACTTGTGCGCCATCCCTGCCAAGAGGGTGACAATCATGCCCAAGGATATTCAGCTTGCTAGGCGCATCCTAGAAGCAATTGGAATTCAAGGTTTGGTTGTAGAGGCTATGGAGGAAGAGAGAGAGAGAGAGAGAGAGAGAGAGAGAGAGGAGAGAGAGAGAGATTTTTTAAAATAATTTAAACAGTAAAATAATTTTTTATTAATTTTTAGTCCACGTGGAAGTCCATATCATCAAAAAAAGGGTCCCACTTTTGACACATCAGTATTTAATAGACTAATTAACAATCTGGCTAATGGAGGAGGTGAATTGTAGGGGTTTCCGCGATGTTGAGTATGTATTGGTAAATGTCTCCAAAATCGAACATGAACTCGTAAATGACCTATAGGTTGGAGGGTTTACTGTAGTTTGTCCAAGCTTTTATGTTACTTTTTATTTTTTTGGTCAACCGACTTTTTTGTACCTCAGTAAGTAACCTCACCATGTCGACATAGATAAACAAAAGCTTCTCCACCCAAAACGACCGAGTTTTGACTTGACGCATGCGCTCAAAACATTGATCCTCCCTTTCCCTCACTGAAACTCTGTGCGCGATACCGTGAGAGTTGCTGGCATTCGTCACCGGAGAAGATGAAGATCAACATCAATTCAATGGCTCGGAAAGTTGAGATCGATAATCGCTACCCTCTCCGATTTTACTTTCGAATCGCCGATAATCTCCTCAAACAGGTTCCATTTTTTCTCTTTCTATCTTTCTCTTGATTCTATGTCGCTTTGTTTGTAATAAATTTTAGAGTAATTGAAGTTTAAATTTGATCGTGAAACGCTAATTTACCTTCGGAGAACTTCATTAGGGTGTCAAATGATGCACTTTTATCGAAATCAACTATTTAAGGGTTTTTTTTAGTTCTAAGACTCCCCATTTACCCTGAATTTTGAGCCTGAATTTCACATTGAAGCTGAGTTCTATATGCAATTTGGAAAGAAATAGGTTTTGTGATTTCAATTGGGATAGTGAGCAAAAAGAAGTAATTTTCTGTTCATTCCTAACTAATTAGGTTATATGGTAATGGTATGTATTAGGGTAGTCATTGTACGAGTATCCTGCAGCTAATGTTGTGTTTAAATTTTCTGGTTTTCTTTCTTACCTATATATACTTCTCGAATGCTCAGGCTAGTATATACCGGGAGGAGAAAAACATTGTAGATTTGTATGTCATACTTCTCCGATTTTCAAGGTACGTAGAAAAGGTCATTAGATGATTTTCCATGTTATAGAATTGATAGCATGCAAAAAATTTTAGTTGTGGAACCTTATTGTTAACATTTTACAGTTTGGTGTCTGAAACTATACCGTGTCATCGAGACTACCAGACATTTCCTCCTAAAGAGAGAAGTATGTATAGGAAGGTAAACTATGCTAATCCTTTTAGGAAGTTACTATTTCTTGCATGTTTAATATACAAGAACCTATTCTGACTTGGCTTTCGTATCATCATTGCAGAAACTCTTAAATGTACTAGATGAGCTTGAATCTTTAAAGCCAGAAGCCCAACGCCTAGTCAACAAACTTAACGAGGCCCAAGCAGTTTCTCAACTACCTCAACTTGAATGCCTAGAAGGCACTTCATATGGTTTGGGAACACCTTCTTTAGAATGGCCTCCTGTGAACAATAATTCATTGAGCATAAACATTAGGCAGGTACTGAATGCTCCGTTGATACTATGGGATTGGTTCTGTTGGTCCTCATTTTTGTCATTGATTCATTTGGGTTGTAAAGCACTTAAGATGATTTGTCATAATCTTGTTGTGTCTCCGTGCAATATTTCTAGTTTATTTGAAGTTTGTTGGAGACTATGAAAATACTGAATTGATTTGTTCTTTTCATGTGCAGCCTTCTAGCTTGACATCTCAGTCTTCATGGAAGTATAATAATGATTATTCACGGGTATCAACAAATACTTCACAAATTGACAAGCAGTTCCAAAAGCTGTGAGTAAATTTCTTCTGGCCGTATAAACTATACTGATACCCATAATTTGTAGATTTGAGATATGGGAATCATGACAACAATTACTTGAATTTTCAGATCTCTTAATATACCTCTTCCGAATAAAGAGACTTTGTCTAGACACTCATTTTTGGGTCCAAATGGTCTTCAGGGCCAGTGGCTAGGACCCACTGCAAAGGTTAAGGTAAATTTTCAAGAGTGTGGTTTCAAAAAATTTATTATTTCTGACCTTGTAAAATACCATTAACCTATCTACTATGCAGGTTCAATATCCAAGCAGTACCGACCTAATCCCTAATGAAAATTCAGGGTGAGTTCTTCCTGCAATACTTCACATGTCTTGTCTAAACCTTTTAACTGTGCTTCTTTTCCACATATCTATTTCCATGTTTTGCTTCTTTCTCAGTATAAATTTAAAGTTCATAGGTTGCTTGACATTCTTCAGTTGAAAACGTCTGCTTGATCTTCTTTGAAGAATTTCCCTAATAATTTTGGCTGTTTCTAACATACTCAGTTTTGTGTCATTCATGGTAATAGCATGAATCAGGTTGTACAAAATGATATTGTGGCTGTAAAAGATGGTGATCAAGGAAGAATTAAATCTACAATGGAGTCGGTGCTCTCCTTGGATGATGGTGTATGGCCACGCCCTGCTCAAGAATTAGGTCCTTCATTGATTAATGAAATAAGGGAAGATCCTTTCGAATTGGTCATCAATCAGCCTTCTCCTCCTCCTGTACTTGCTCGAGTGCAGCCAGAATATACTCCAATTCCTCCATCAAAAGTGGCAGATCCAAGACCAGGACCTGCCAAACCTTCTGTGGATGGGATGCCAAGTTCTAATTCATATCAACATTTACACGTTGTAAGCTTCCTATGCTGAGCCTTCTTGTATAAAGTAATACTTGATCTTTCTCTTGTTGATTTACAATCTTAAGGAATTCTTTTTGTCGCTTCTAATGTTGAACGCCTCATATTATTTTGAATGTGATGTCAGTGTCATTTAATTTACCTTGCAGCCAGTAAAATTGATGGACGATTTCTTGAGATTGGCTAGGATGAATACAGAAAAAAATTTAGAGACGTGCGGTATTCTTGCTGGTTCATTGGTGAGAAAATAACAGTCTTTTATGAGGAAATTAAAATAAGTTGATGCTTTTGGTTCTTATCCTTTCAGTTTCTTGTGGCTGCAGAAAAATAAGGTTTTCCATATCACCACGCTAATAGTCCCAAAGCAAGAGTCAACCTCTGATTCGGTAGGATAAATCACATGCTAACTTATGAATTGCTTTTCCATATGCTGTTTTAAGGTTGATTATGGCTTATATCCCAATTTTTCTTTTGATGATGACATCATTAGATTTTTACTAATATGTTATTATTTGGAATCCATGAAGCATTTTTATCTAAGCTCAGTGTCTTGAGTATTTTGACTGTCATCTCTCAATTTTACATATGCATTGTTTTAGAGTGATTTTGTCTATTTTCCATTGACAATATTGATCTCCGTTTTATGCTCAGTGTCAAACATTGAATTTTGTTTTTTTTGGTCAAAACAGTGTCAAACATTGAATGAGGAAGAAGTATTTGAGGTTCAAGACAGATTATCTCTTTTTTCTCTTGGGTGGATTCATGTAAGTGTCTCAATAGCCTTAGTGGGCATTAATTGTTTGTTATTCTTGTTCTTGTACATGTAATCATTATTTTCATTTCATATCTGTGTGATGTGCCAGACACACCCGTCGCAGACCTGTTTCATGTCATCAGTTGATCTGCATACTCATTACTCATATCAGGTAAAGCGCAATGTCACTTTTTTTCAGTCCAATTCTAGACTAAATATCCTTTGCTTATTTGTTCTATTTCTCCAAGGTTCTATTGCACTCTATATAATAGGGTTGCTATGTTTTTTGTTCTTCGTATTTTTCAGATTATGTTACCAGAAGCAATAGCGATCGTTATGGCTCCAACAGATACATCCAGGTAGGGTTTTTATTATTTTTTCTTTTTCTTTAACTTTTGATGAAAATCAATTGATAATGTATTATTTGAGATATAAATTAATCAACATGCTAACTTGTCTCCCATGTAATTGCAGTCCTCACGGCATATTTCATCTATCAGACCCAGGTGGTGTATCAGTAATTCGAAATTGTGACCAGCGTGGGTTTCATCCCCATGAAGAGCCTTTGGATGGAACCCCAATTTACGAGCATTGTTCTCATGTCTTTATAAACTCCAACTTAAGGATCGATGTTGTTGATCTGCGGTAAGAATTTTAGATTTTGTCCCCTTAAGTGACGGCCAGTTGAGATTAACTTTGGTAAATATGTAAAACACAACAGTAATTATCTCTTCATCCAACACCGATATTGTAAATTCAAGTGGTCTCTATCTGATGGAAATATAGGCATACTCATTTTAGTCACCAGCTGGCCATCTATGGGTCATGGTTATTTATTACGGTGAGACTTGATCAGTAAATATATTATCCTTGAACTGAGTTAGATCAGTTGGTCAAGGCAGTGAGTCCACCTCTTTGCACTCCAGTTTGAATCCCACTTCACGTAAATTAGATTAATTTAAGAGTGGTGATTTCCCCACTCCTTTTTTCTCCTATTTATCCACTTACACTCCTTGTAAGTGGATAAAATAGGAGTGGGGAAATCATTGTCCTAATTTAAACATCGCTTGTATTATTTAAAATAAATAGAAGAGTACCGTTAGCATTAACGGAGAAGGATTGATTATCCTTCAAGAACCGGGCCAGAGCCAGAGCTTCACTGGTAGAACGTATCTCATCTTTTATCATTCAATGAGAATTTGGATTCTAACTATTTAATTTGGGTTCTAACTTTCCAGTTTTTTTTTTCTTTTTTGAGAGAAGTTGGGTTTTCTTTTATCCAATTCACAAGTTGTCTTGTTTATAAAGCATATACCGAGGGTTCTTGACTTGTTATACCCAGCACCATCCTACAATTCTGGCCAGTTCGTTGACCCAAAAAATTATAATTCTGGACAGACTGAAAATGTAGCATGAAGGACAATTACTTATTACTATGATAGGGTTGCTGGTGGACCATCTCCTTCCTCTCCCTCATTTAAATCGCAACGGGAACGGTTATGAAAAATGAGCGCATATATTTTTATAACTTTGAAGAAGAAGAAATTGGAGACTGATAAATGGTAACTTTAATGGCTCTGCCTGCTTGAATATTGATCAACAGTGCATGTGATCCAATTTAATTTTTGCTACGAATGACATTGACATTCTGAGGTGATGGTCCCTAAAATCTATTAATGTGTTGAGATTCAACCTTGCCATTTGCCAAAGCACAAAAATCCTATTTATTAGGTTAGCTGTCACAGTTAAATCTCTACCCCAAATCTGTGAAAACGCCTAAAGCCTCTATCTCTACACATTTCCAGAGCATAGGGGAAAAAAATCATGATTCTTTTCATGCATGGGTTCAGAAAATATAAATAAGACCAAACCAAGCCTTGAAAACTCTATGGTGAACGTACATGCATGCTGCGTTTTGTGTTTTCTTGGTGGAGAAATATAAAGAAGAAGAAGAAGAAATAAACCTACAAGTATCTAGCAAGCTAAGCATGTGTATATATATTTATATATAGGGATCCATTGTTTGGCCAAACCTATGCAATAAATAATAATGTATTGGATTGGACCACTGAAATTGTCAAAAAGTATTGTAGACGGCATTTTTTTTAGCTTCCAAGGGTCTGCTAGCTACAAAGTTGGAAGAGAAAATGAAGGCCCTGTGTGTGCGTGCTTCATATCGGCTACAAGGCTAAGAACAATTGAATGAATTGTGTGGGAATTTTTTATCCCACCCTCCTTTAGGGGCAACGTCTTTATCATTGTGCATATACTAAATGTATAGCATTATATTATATTTTATTTTATTTATTTTTTCACATCTCAAATCAAAGTCTAAGTTTTGATGAGCCTGTTTAAATCCTTTAGGTACTCCAGAACTGCGGGAAACACCTAAAATGTTGTACCACCTAGCACTGCCGGAAACGACTGAAATGTTGTACAACTCAGCACTGCCGGAAATGGGTTAAGCCCTACATAAGCTTTTCTCCTTAAGCATAGAGTTTGATCACTAATTAACTAGTACTTGTGGCCCGACGAATCAACCGAGTGAGGACACGAAGAACACTTAGCCACCGCACGTACGTCTACATTAACTCCTCCTATGCTATGCAAAGATTAATATTATTAATACTACACGAGAGAAGCGTCACGCGCACAACTATAACTGCTGTATATGTGCCTTGCCTCTCTTTCAATTCTCATAGAGAGATGGGAAGAGCACCATGCTGTGAGAAACTTGGGCTCAAAAGAGGAAGATGGACAGCTGAAGAAGACGAAATCTTGACCAACTACATTCAACTTCATGGAGAAGGCTCTTGGAGATCTTTACCCAATAATGCAGGTCTAAATATTCACATATATATATATAGTAGCCATCTAGGCTTGAAAGATTTTGACAATAAAGGATCCTTTATACATTATTCCCGATGTGTCTTCATTCGGTTGTAAATATACACAACTCAATGTGTTTGTGTGTGATATGAAGGATTGCTAAGGTGTGGGAAGAGTTGCAGACTGAGGTGGATAAATTATCTGAGGGCTGACTTGAAGAGAGGGAACATCACTGCTGAGGAGGAAGAAACCATTGTTAAGTTACACACTGCTTTGGGTAATAGGTATTCATTTTTTAATTATATAAATATCTTTTTATATAGCTCTCTTTGGCCAGCTTTTCTTTCTGTATAATATATCTATGCTCAGAAAATATGAATGTAACCATCCTCAATTCGTTCTTAGTTTGTGAGTTCTAATTTTATTGAGATCCCTTCTTTGAACGGGAGAGATCCAGCAGCCTGATACTTATAGAACCATTTTTCAACATGGTTATGCTAAGCTGGATTCAAGCTCTCTAGAGACTCTAATATTTGTGTTAATTGGGACAACTGTTATCAATGTCCATCGATCTACAATTCTGCTAACATTGATTTGATTAATTACTTGATTATGGCTGCATTGTGATATTGCCGATGTCAAAAAGGATTTATATTTGAGGGATGTTAATCAAATTCTTAATTTCTTTTTGGGATCCCTCCTTTAGAGAACTGCTGATTTTAGTAAGGACGGTTAGGAACACAACCGAGAGGAGCTCAAAGAAGCATTATGTTTTTTTTCTTTTCTTGGGGCAGTCCGGCGACATAGCATGTTTGTGTCGTTAAACTATGAACTGGAGACCACATTGCTATATTTATAGGATCTTGTGATTGCCAAAATCACAGGCACTGTTACTTCTGGCCATTGGATATTATTGAATAAAATGCTGAGTCAAATTTGTAATGCTCACTTCCTCCTTTTTAACTATTCAAGAAAAGAAACCAATGATCAAGTAGTTGTTACATATTGAGATATAACTCAATTGGATCATTATATTACTAAAATTTGAGCAAACTGTTGCAGGTGGTCATTCATAGCCGCTCATTTACCAGGAAGAACAGACAACGAGATAAAGAACTACTGGAACTCTCATTTGAGTAGAAAAATTTACACCTTTACCAATCTGGGAAACGATTATCTGCCCACCATTACGAATGTTGGGAAGAAGACAGCTGCTTCATTCAAGGACCGTAGAGCTGCTGCTCGAGCAAACAGATCATCTATCATGAACAAGAACAAGAATGTATTGTCCCCATCTCCCCAAAGATCACATGCAAAGCCTCAGCAGAGTGGTACCAATATTGCTGATCATGTAGTGCTTCAACTTGAGCCATCAGCCAGGGAAAACCAGAAAGGAGATGAGGCAATAAGAAGGTTGGGTTTGAAAGGTTCTTGTTTGGACGGTACAGAAAGGATTAATTTGGACCATTGTGGTGATCAGAAAGAGGGTGCAGAATTATGCCTTGGGAATAAAGTAAAGATTACTAGTTCAACTGTTTTAAGTGGAGATAATAATGGAGAAAAGGAGGTCTTGGGTCTATGTGAATGTGTAGAAAGTGAAATTATGGGGCTTGAAAGTGGGGTTGTGGATCCAAGTGGGAATGTTGGATTTAAGGAGCAGAGGGAAGATGGGATCATCATGGAGGGTAATATTACAGATGAAGTGACCAAGAGTGAGGGTAGGGAGAGTACAAGTCTCTGGAGCTCAAATGCAGAAAGTGGCGGTGGAGAGTTGTACTCTTTCTCATCATCATTGAATTCAGCCTTTGATGATGAATGGCTCAGTTGGGGTTGGGCAGGTGGCTTTGAGTGTCACAATGAATTGGAATTATGGGATGAAGAGGAGAGGATAGCTTGGTTATGGGAAAGTGGAAGTACTGGTGAAGGACACTAATGTTGCTGATACAAAAAAGTGGACAGCAAAATTTTATGTTTGAATCTTGATTCTTCCACAAACTATCTTTGTACAAAATTGTTCTGGAAGTTGATTTTGTGCATAAGAAAAGAAAGATTGTACAAGAATCATTATTCAAATGTTCAAGGTGAGTTGAGTCAGAAGTTACTTTCAAAAACTGTCAAAAACAAAAATGCTGGAATCATTTGCAATAATAAGATTATAGTCTTGTTTACTATTTGGATAATTGAGTTTTCCAGTTCTTCATAAACTTCTGTGGGTCGTTTGAGCGTGTCCCTATAGTTCACACACTGTCAATTATATAATATATAGGCATGCATACATATAATAATGCTTTTGTCCTCATCTCTTGAATAGAATAATTTAGCTGGTGCCACCTTCCACTTTGTCGTCGTATACTTGGAGAGACCTACCCCCACTTCGAGAGAAATTTCAGATCAATTTTATGTTTTTTGTCCATCTTAAAAGCTTACCAACTTTGCCATTATGAGAAGAAGAAGAATGCTCTTTGTTAAATATGATTGTTCCATACTAACCATCCATATTGCTTTACTTGTCTATTCTTGTGACCAACTTGTTATAATAACAGCCCATCCACATCACTTCTAATTTGCTCCAAAGGACACAGCTCCTTGTTATTATTACAAGTCACTATGTTTTGCTCAACTTCATATATGATTGAAGGAAAAAATAAACATCCGGAGATCTTCCTGCAACTGCAGAAACTCTTTTTGCCATTTGATTTTCGAGATATGATCAAACTTACAATCACATATCTCAATCTTAAGTTCACAGTTCAAACACACCAAGAGGGGTACGCCAACTTAATTGTTTCCACACAGAACATACATGGAAGCTCAACTTGATGAAAACAACATGGCAATTGCTTAGTTTGAATCACAAAGCTGAATGAATCAAATGCAATAAATAAACCAATAACTTGAACACTAACAAGTATCCAAATACTACAAGATCATCTGCACGAGAATTTTAGGTGGAGCTGATATATAGACATGTTTCAGGCATTACAATTCCAGGATATCAGCAACCACTTCATCTACCAAAGAATTAAATATTTGACCCTCAACCTCTACTCCTAGCTCAAATGCATCGGTTTCAAAGTCCAGCCATCTGCCATAGGGGTTGCTCATGTCTTTGTCCACAAGCTCATCCACCATGCAATCCCACAAGCCTCTCCAACATAAGAATTCCTTGTACACTTCTTCTGCTAAAGTCCCCTTTCTTCTCACCATTGCTACTCCTTTCACCCATGATCTGTATCCGCCACCCGCATAACGCCTGCTTCTCAAGTCCAAGCATTCACTTGTACAATCAAATAATTCCTTTCGCCTTAGCCTGGACTCACCACCATCGCCTTCCAACTGTCCTCTTCGACTCTCCAACAGGTTGAAGAGATGAGGATTTATGATCTCTCGGGCTCGGCCCAACGAGAAGTCTCTAAACATCAATTCCACATTACATAGTGTCTCCTTTATATATTCCAATTCCCACTCATTTGATCTCAAAGGTTCTGGCATGTAAACTGTAGCTGCATGGTTTCTTGCCACAGTTCCTGTAGATGTTGAAGAAGCAGAATCCAACAACTCGGTGTCAGCTTCTACTGAATGGAACTTCTTCGAAGAACTGAAAACATGAACTTCCTGAGCTTGAATGGATGAACACAATCTGCTTGCTGAAGAAACCAAAAAACAAGTGTTCAGACATTCTGAAATAAGATACATTTTCAAGGAGCGGGAACACAATAACAAAATACTCATGCATCTTATATACCTTCTGTACTGTTACTATTAGTGCTAATTGAAGAGTCGTAACTTTCATTTGAAAAAGAAGGTTCCAGAACTGAGACTGGACTAGGATGTCGGCCACTGAGCAAGAGTCCAGCTTCACCATGACTGCTGCTGTATTCGTCCGTCTTATTGACTCCCTGAAAATGTTAAAGTTGTGTCAGCTACAGTCAGGTGCAGTAGTGCCAAGTTATGCCACCAGTAATTTTTTTAACTTTAAGTGAAAAGGGATAAAAAGAAGTGGAAAAAGAAAAAAGAATAAGCGAAGCCATAAGCTGACCAGCATCGTAAAAAAATTAGCCAGTAATAGTGAAAGCCAGTGATACCTGAAAGTTCTGTTTCAATCTGAACGCAGGAGAGTCAGCGAATGAAAAGTCAGCTTCATATCGGCCACCCAATTTCTCTGTAACCAATTGTTGGTCTCTCTGGTCATTTAACCTTTGTATGGAACTAACTGCATTAAATTTGGGTTTTAAATCAAAAGTTGAAGCAGTTGAAGCTGAGCCTTCTTTCATGGAGTCATGACTAGAAGATTTAGTCCCATAAGATAATTCCCTCAACTTTTGTTCCAAAAGCATACTCAAAGCATCACCCCCTATTACATTATAACCCAGTGAAGATAGCTTCATACTGTCTTTGTCAAGCAACAATCTTTTACCCCCATGATCCATGCAAAGACTAGTATTCTTCTCTGCAACCTGAGCTGAGATTTCCGTCCCAGGCAGTGAACGTGTAAGTGGGGCTGTGAATGTAAACGAAACAACATCCATGCCTTTCTTTCTGCTATCTTCAGCCCAACTGTAGTTCCTGTCAGTAATTGGATTAGATTGAACTGGTTTCTGATTTTTTTCACTCAACATATCATCAACAGCCCGATCTTTGTTAAATTGAAAGTTCCCATCTATTGATCGTTTCTTCCTAGGATAATTCCTTGCATTTGAATAGGACACTTCTTTATCACTATCCATTGCCTCTGAGCCCAACTTCCTCGATCCAATTTTGGAATTTCCACTACTTCGAATTGAGCTTTTGTGACGTCCAGAAGAAGAATCCCCAGACAGCACTTTTCTACCTTGCGAGTTGGAAACCAGAGGCTTTGAAGGTAATTTCTCTTTATCAACTAGGCAATTTTGTTTCTGATTGTTCTGCTTAAGAGCACCAGAAGCATTATGTGTAGAAGGTTTCTTATGCAAATTCTTCTGAACATTTGGTTGGCTCCTGAAGGACTGGTTTGAGCTTACCTCACTCTGTTCTTTGTGACCCACCAAGCTTCTATTTCTACTTAAATTCTGACCTCTTTTCTGAACATTGACCTTTGCTTGGATTGCAAGAGAAATGGACTTTCCTCTAGTTTCTTCTGTATCAGAAGAAGCCCTGAATGACAAATCGACAGATCCATTCCAGCTCTTATTCAAAGACTGGCCCCTAAGATACTTAGCAGCATTTGACTCAACAGGCTTTCGTGACACCTCAGAAGGCCTCGTTATCTTATAACCAGCTTCAACTTTATCTTTCAAATCTCGACCTTTCAAGGTTTCTGAAGCAGACCCAACCAGTGGCACTTTTTGGGAAGCCTCCACCTTTTCTTTGAGAGCCTGAACCTTCAAGGGTACTGAAGAGCACCCTACTAGAGGCATTTTGGCCTTGGCAGTAGCTTGAGGTCCTGGCTCCATAATTTTTGCAGCAGCTTCCATCATGTGAGCAGCATTCTTAGTGGGAACAAAGCCAGGATTCTTTATAGGCGACAAAAGTTTATGGTGTGTGATTGGGATAGACTTAGCTGATCTAGGAGGCAATGTTTCAGTTTGGAACCTCTCAATTGGCCTGAGCTTCTGGGGCTTTGCCTCCAAAGGATTCCGGTTAGGCCCTTCCATATTTTTTAGCAGATTTCCAGAATACCTTAACTGATCGTCATGATAACAGTCAATGTTTCTCCTGTGGTAAGGAGCATCTTGGAGAGATTGAGTGTCAAAAAATGGGGTAGAGTAGGGCTCCGAAGAATTGGATGTGGGTAAGGAGTCTAATCCCATAAGCCTGGCTACTACACTAGGGGCTTTTGTTCCAAATCCTTCTTCATCTGTAACCGATGAAGCACAACTATAATCACTGCTACCTTTGACACTAGGCGCTACCCCAGTTTCATCCTCATCTACCTATAAATATAACAAGAATTATAAATAGTATTAGATTCAAACACCATATCAAAATGGTCCAAAGAAATAAGCAGTGCAAGAACACTGAAAAACTGAATTCCCACCAGATGCTGTCGCGTCATTGGCAAGTTCCCATAGCTTTTCTTTCCCTGTTTTGAGCTTTCTAAAAAAAAGAAGAAAAAAAAGAAATCAAAATTCAAAACAACCAACCATGAAATAGGAGAATGATACAAGACCATAAGAGATAAACATAGTATGCCTTATGCAGATACAATACCTGGTAAATCTGACTTGCTAGAGAATAATTTTTTTCGAGATTTTGCAGTCCAGTCAAACAGCTGAAAGAAACCACCCACATGACCTGCTCCACTTTTCGAACCTTCTTTCTCAATCCCCATTTTTCTGATGCAAAAATTAGGAATACTTCAACAATTAAGTAAAAGAAGCATGGAGAACAACAATTTGCGCTCCACTACCGAACTCCCTCTGCAACTTGATCAAAACAAAATAATTTTATAAATATACAACCAATGGAACACATCCATAAACAATTATTTGCATCTATTACCAAAAACAAAATGTTGTGCATCTCTCTATATGTCCTTAAGGGAAGATTATTCCTATGGTAATGGATACCGGTTAACTATTGTTCTAGCTTTCAAGATCAAGGCAGTGTGAACCTCACCAAGCACATCAATTATAAAGCTGAAACTATAGTTAATATCTCTTCACTTGTGATCATACTCGGTATCTTCTGGCATAGCGTAGTCTGTGACATTCAAGAAGCTGAATCAAGGCAAGAAAAGCACTCCACATGATTAGCTACATTTTCTCAGTTTACTCATACTACTATAATAAAGGCTGCAATCTCTGACCTGTCTGCTTCACTTAAGACATGCAACTTGCATTTACCCTCCATCATATACACTTCAAGCATCTAATTTTCTAAATCAAATAGGACCAACAAATTTCACAACCCATTTTAGATTATCAAACACCCAAAATCCACTGGTGCCTAATTTAAGCATGAAGTGAAGCGTTGCCCCATTATTGGCTGCTGAGAAAACAAAAGTGAAAACAAATGAAAAGAAGCTTTTGCATCTCTATGCACCCAACTAAGGGGGAAAAAAGAACTTTATGCACATAAAATTAAAATAAAAAGTCAACATTCAGTGCAGTAGGCTTCCATGTTCCAACAACCAAATCATTAAAGTAAATTACATAAATGTAGTATTGTACAGAAACCAATCCACCCATTCCCCACAAATCCTCAGCAACCAATCACTCCCCCAAGACAAGATGCAAAACAAACCATCAAAACAAATCTAAACCCAAATCACAAACCCAGAAACCAAAAACAAAGATTCCAACTTTACACTGAAATTCAAAGTAAAAACTTACAATAAAACAATGGGGAGGATCAGCTAAGCAAAGCCTCTCTGTGTTCCTGGGGATGGTGGTGGGGAACAAACAAAGTGAAGCCAGCAATGAAAGATTCAGCAGAGATGGGAAGGAACACAATCAAATGAGAAATCTTTTAATTTCTCTGATGTCAGAGTCTTCATTCAGAAACTCACTCTCACTGTCTCAACAGCATTAGAGAGGCAGGCCCTCCCCTGTGTAGTTCAAAGCAATAAATGGGGGATAGAATGGGACTTTTGTGTTTTTTAAAATAATGATTAATAATAAAATATGTTTTCAAAAAAATAAAAAACAAAGACAAAGTTATAAGTTTGTAACGTCTCTTTGGAGAGGGTCTTCATTTCAAATTCCAAATGGGTGTGTCGGAGTGGCCCTCAGATGGTAAGGGAACACGATAAAGTTACGGAGCAGTGCATGTGGGGAATGTGTGCTCAGTGACGTGGCCAGCGCAACTGGGGGGGTACGTGTCAGCCTGTCAGGTGAAGGAGGAGAGAGTATGTGATTCTTTTTGCACCGCAGAGTGACGTTAGTAGTTTTTCAAAAGTCAAATAGAAGAAGACGAATGAAACATCCAGTGCATATTGGGTTGGGCCATAGTTTCGTTTTTTCCGTTGGGCCTTGGGTCCCGCGTTATGAAATTCCTTATAATTTAAGTGTGAATGTTGCTTTGTCTGGCCGTTTAGTTGCGTTGAGCTCAACTTTCATGAGTCATTTTGTTCAGTGTGTTTTGCTTTTATTATCCAGTCCTCCATTATAGTGTAGAATGACTATTTAGAAAAGCCAACATTTTTATTTTGTTTTGACTGAATCCTTTTTATCATTAGTAGGCCTGGGTACGGGTTGGTTCGAAATAGTAGAGGATTCTTTCGTTAATCATATCGAAATTTTTGGTTGGCCAATTTCTCTTCCGTTAACCGAATATTATGAACTTTAATCGTTTAGATTAGTTAACCTAATATTCGGTTCAGGTTAGTTCGATACAACAGTAGTATCATTAAAAAAAAGGGAGTTTCACTAAAACACTCAAAATGAGGGTTAAAATTATAAAAAAAACCCAAGCACTATTTAAACATATAAACACGTCCAAAACCCATTATTACACACACTCAAAACTCATTTATAAACACACCCAAAAAGTTGACTTTGGGGTTGATTTTGGGTGTGTTTCTATGTTTAAATAGTGCTTGGGTTTTTTTATAAATACATGTCTAGGATTGGGTTTATTTATAAATTTGTATAAAAAAAACACATATTAATTATGTAATAAAAATATAATTTTTAATCATTTCAAGGAACAAATATTCCAAATTACCCATAGAAGAGATAAAAGATCAATAGTTTAATTCATCCATGTACGAAATCAAATAACTTAATTTTAGAGTTACAAGCGAACATGAAAAATATATAATAAAATAGCAAATAATGTTACAAATCAGCCATGAAATTATTTTAAAAGAGCCAAAAACTGTAGCAAAGAGGCCTAATAATCTTCAATCCAAATCTGATTTGTGTACTGCACCCAAAGAAACAAAGTCAAGATGGTGGTCGCGCGGCTGATTTGGGCTGACAAAAAGATGAGATTGAGCTCTCTACAAAGACCCCCCAGAAAGAGGAGGGGGGAGGGGGGGGGAGCTGGGGGGAGGGAGGTATGGGTTTTAGGAATATTCATGATTTCAACCGGGCTTTACTTGCTAAACAAGGCTGGAGACTGCTGACATATCAAAATTCTTTTTGGGCTTTGATGATGAAAAGCAGATACTTTCCTTCTTGTAACTTTCTTCAAGCTAGCAAAGGTGCTCGAGCATCGTGGGCGTGGGCTAGCTTGCTGGAGGGCAGGAAAGTGATCATAAGGGGGTCTCAATGGCAGATCTTAAATGGAACCAGGGTAAGGCTATGGGTTGATAAATGGATTCCTATGTCGCCAGATGGCTTACTACATCCTATAAATGATGAGATAGTGGACGAATATGCATTAGTGTCTGAAATCATTAACCCCGTCACCAAAAGTTGGGATTTATCATCTCTCAATGGGAGAATCTCGGTTCAGGATGCTCGAAGGATAAAAGCCATGCCTGTTGGAGGAGGTAGTGAATCTGTTCGTTTGATTTGGCCTTTTAGTGTGTCTGGCTGCTACTCTGTTAAATCTGGATATAACTTGATTCATCCTTGCCACAGTCCTTCTCAAAAGCTTTTGAAAGCCTCGGGATCTCACTTTGTTTCTAAGAAGGTGTGGAAGCTCATTTGGTGTTCCCCTCTAACCCCAAAAATCAAAAACTTTTTGTGGCATGCAGTCAAAGGGTGTTTTCCTACAAGGGCTCTCCTTTTTCGTAGGCATTTGGGCTTATCCCCATTGTGCCCGGTCTGTGAAAATGAGCTGGAAACAATTGAGCATTTACTGTTTTTCTGTAATTGGACCGCAAGTGTCTGGTTTGGAAGTGTGCTATGCTATCGGGTTGATAGGCAAAGTATCACCATTATCGATGAGTGGCTGCTCGGAGTGACTAGTAAGTTGGACAAGGAAAATTTTAATTGGGTGTGGTTTCACATCAGCTTTTTATGCTGGAGTCTATGGAGAAGCAGGTGTGCCTTTGTTTTTGAAGGAAAAAATGTGTGCCCAAAACAAACAATTGCTTGGGGCAGAACTCTAGCAGTAGAACTACTGGAGGTTGTCAAGCTACATAGGCATGGTGCGGAGGAACCTAGCTCGCGGGGGTCCGAATCTATTCAGAGGTGCCTCCCTCCCCCCCAAGCTACTCTTAAGCTAAATGTGGATGCGTCCTGGGACAAGAAGACTTTATTCACAGGTCTTGGAGCGGTCATTCGTGATGAGCATGGTGCTTTTATTAGGGGAGCGGGAAAGTTTAGACTAGCCTCTTCTCCTATTGAAGCTGAAGCTTTTGCAGCTTTACATGGTCTGGAGGTCGCCTCAGATTTGGGTTGTATCCACCTTGAGTGTGAGTCTGATTCAAAGAAGCTGGTTCAAAGTGTTAGTGGTTGTTTTCAAAAAGGTAAATGGACAATCTACCCAATCCTTGCTGCTTTAAAGGAGAAGAGTAGACTGTTTGGCTCTTGCAACTGGAAGTGGATTCCAAGGAAAGCAAACAGAGCAGCGGATGCTGCAGCTTTAGAAGCGAAGAGGAAGATGTGCGATGAGGTCTGGATCAGTCGACCCCCATCCTCCCTGGTTTTCGTGCTCCATAACGATGGTCTTCCTTGTCCTCCACAAGTGTAATGTTTTTTTGTCTAGTTAGGATCTGACGCTTGCCTTCTGGGGTGGCATCCTAGTGTGTTTTGTCCTAGCTGGAACTTAGTGTCTCTTTTTCTGGGTTGGCTGGTTTGGCCTGGTACTGCTTTGTTTAGTAGTTTTTCAAGGGTTAGTAGCTTCTGCTCCTGTTTTGGTTTTGCTTTGCTGTTGTTCTTTGGGTCGTTTGTTTGGCTGCTGTGTATGGTTTGTCCTTTCCTTTTCAATGAAAGTGTGTTTCAAAAAAAAAAAAAAAAAAAAAAAAAAAGATTGATTGAATGCTTCGGGGTTAAAGATGGGGTGCTTGAGGTTTGAGGGTGCGACTGAATGAAAAACTAAAAAAGGCATAGTTAATTTAGGGTTAATGTGTGATATGTTCTAGTGTTTCGCAACCTAGAATAACCTTCATATCCAACCATTAATAAGTTGACGTGTATATAAATAATAAATGAATTATAAATATCGATTCATGATGAATTTTTGTCTGATTAGGGATATTGTTACCTAGTCTTTTAACTAAATATTTCTGTGCGGATTGGATCAGAAGAATTAATAATAAATAATAATAATTTAACCAAATTAAATTGTCGGTTCGGTACCGTCGGTATGCGCATTTTTCGGATGTGATACCCACCCCTAATCAATAGGTCTTCTAAGTCTTGATGATAACTTGTGTTGTTCAAGATTTAGGAGTTTGAGAATGGATATGGAATTGCATTCTCATGTTTATAAGTATACTTGTGGGAATGTAATATCTGACTCGTAGGTATGGACTTCTTATGTAAATGAAATTTCATACTCTTAGCTCTTCATTACTAAATTTTAATAAATAAAAGAAAACAATAATATTATTAGAAAACTCAACAACTTTTATTCAACAAGCCAAAACGTTTTTGGTTCTATGACATATGCTTGTAGATTTATGTCATCTAAAAAGTCGAGAGAAAGCTCTCCAACCAACACATTCATAAGACTTCAAACGTAAACATTCTTCTTTGCTTATTTTTGGGTAACCGATTTCTTTATGGCTTGCAGTCGAACAGGGTATGCTAAACTCTCACAAATCTTAAGCTGATCTGGATTATATATGAATGTACTGTAGTAATAGCACTATGATCAAACATCTTTTTGCTCTTTGTAAATCCCATATATCATAAGAAGGAATTCATGAGCCAATTTCTAGCTTAAACATTTCAGATTCGACAAATTATCACATAAGAAGAAGAAGAATTGGCCATAATACTACCTTGATTGACATTTATCACATTGATCCCAGAAAGCCTTTTGAATGATTCTCATGTTGATAATCCATAACAAAAATTGAACAAATAGTGTTGGCTGGAAAATATGAATGACGGATCACACTAAATTGAAAGAATTAATTACACAACCTTAATTGAAGGCTAATTAACACCCCAAATGCATGCAAATCACAAAATGTTTTGGCAGATCTGAGATAGATTCCTTTACATTCTCTCAATCTACGCATATACAAGCGTAGAATATTTGTTCTTGAACCAACGTACCCCTTTCTTTAAAGCAGATTTAAATTTGGCTTCAACAACATAGGACTTGTATTTGGCCACTCGACGTTGTCTTTTAAGCTCTGATTGGCTGAAACTGTAGATTGACGAAGATTTATGTGATGAATTTTTCTTACTCTCCCACGCATAACCCTCATTGTCAAAGCTCCAGTCACCACTGGGCTCGTAGGGTGACACATAAGTTGACCGCATCTCGTCCATCTCTCTCATCTTTCTCGCCGGCCGATCAAGGTTGACGAGCAAAGAGAGAGAGAGATAGACAGAAACTATTATGGGAGAGCAAAGAGACTTTATAGAGAGACTTGCGGTGCCCTCATTTGTCAATTGAGGTTTGATTAAATAGGAAGGGCTGAAAAATAACCATTGTCTTAATTTATGAGGATGTGACGAGGATCTGTGTTCCATTATCTATACGCAAGCAAAACCGCTCAAAATAATTAAGACAATTAAAACGGGGTTTCTTTGTCAAATTAATGAGCATCTTGAAATAGTATTGGTGAATATATATATATATAATTGTTAAATTTAATGATCATTGAAATTAACATGCTCCTCTAATATTTAAGTAATGGTGTGACTTTGTCAAATTGTTGTTTAGATTCTATATAATATTTGGTGCTCGAAATGAAAGCGAATTTTTATGGAGGGCCAAAAACTGTACGTACAATAATCTATCGTTTCCTTCTGGCAGCTGCACCATGAAGTGTTGGATACACGTGGATCTCCCAATAATTTCCTTCTGGTACTCTTTAGGGTACCCTTCAGTTCGGTACACGTGGATCTCCCAATAATTTAGTGTTGACTTGGTCCTAGAAAACTATTGATTTATCAAACTAGTCCACGTGCTACGTAGTTTGCCATAAGAAAATAATTGTCGATTGATTAGTCGTGGATTGGTTTCTTAGGCCCTTTTCGAATCCAACGTACTTGGATTCAATTTTATAAACTTAAAAACAGATTTTAAGTTTAAAGTCACAAAAATCTGTTTAGTATGCCTATTTTTTAAAACTCAAAAACATCCCTAATTATTAAAAACTAAAAAAGTAAGTTTTATAGTTTTTTTTCTCTCTCGTGTCTTTCTTTCTCCTCCATCCCTCCACGCTCTCTCTCCCGTTGCTTTCTTTTTCCTCCCTTTCTTCTCTCTCTCTCTCTCTCTCTCTCTCCTCCCTCTCTTCTTTTCTTTTGTTAATTTCAATTTGGGAATCTTGGGTTTCTGATTTTCTTTTTTTAATTTCAATTTTTTTAGATCTTAAAAATAGTTTGGAGTTCAAAACCAAACAAGTTTTTAGAAATTAAAATCACTATTTGAAAACTCAAAAAATAAAAAAATCATCGTTTTTAAATTTACTTTTTTGAGTAGAATACTAAACAGGTCTTTATTTTCTTTAAACCACATAAAAATTTGCAAAGAGAAGAGAGGTTGAAGAGGCATGCATCAACAATGCAATGCAAATGCCCACGACTTCGTGGTGCAGCTCCCAGAAGGAAATAGCTTTCGTTACATTGTGTTTTGCTTAAATTTGAACCGTCCAAATATGTTCCACATATACATTGTTTGTTACATTGTAAAGCAAACATTGCTCATTAATTAACTCGAACACTGAAAGATCATAAGTAGCTAGCTATGTCCTAATTCGGACACCACCTTTTCTTTGATATTGTTGTATGTTGTTTTGTTCTCAAAAAAAGAACAAAAGAAATGAGCATACAATATTGTGTATATATAATGTAAATTATCCGGAAAGTCAGCGGCAACAGAGTAGAGCTAGGGCAAACTGAGCTCTCGTTCTTAAATCTTTCTTTTTCTTAATTAACTCGAAGATTCAAAATTTCTTTTCTGGTAAATGGGATTGAACCCATGAAAGATGCAAGTTAATTTCAATAGAAAATTTGGGATGAGTCCAAAATAAAAAACAGAAGTTGGGTGCAATCCATGTATTTGTTGTTGTTGATTTAAGTCTTTTGTCATGTAGGATTACGTTCATTTTTAATTATATTTTTGTTCCAATTATGCCCCTATAAAGCATAAATTAGGTAAATTTTTGTCATGATAATTATGATATATTTAAAACATATTCCATTTAATACAAATGGAAAATACACCATACACGTCTCAAAAATCACGTATCCACCTACAAATCACACAAAATTATACCCAAAACTGTAAACATGCCCTCTTTTCTAGGTATACCCTACCTCAAAACTTGTAATCGGAATTACTGGAAACTTCATACCTTAATAATAGATGAAGTACCTATACATACACCAGGTAATTAAATCCATAAATCACCTCTAGTTTAGATAAATTACCTTAGTTGAGGTAATCAAACTCAAAAGCCACCTCCAATACAGGTATAGAAAAACGAAAAAAGACCCAATTCGACAATGGAACAAGTACCATAAGAAAAGAAGCGAATTCTCAGACCTCCAACACAAGCATAGAAAAACGAAAAAACACTCACACCTCCACAAGAGGTAGATTCACACATAAGTATATTGAGATAAAACTTCATTAAAAGATCTTTGGAAACCCAAGAAAAAAACTATTACCTGCAAAGTAGGTAACTGTATATATATATATAAATACAAAGATTAACTCATCAGATAAGGACAAGCTACAATACCACCTTGTTTTTCTACCCGCAACGAACGCTAAAATCTGGCAAAAGCTAAAGTTATGATCCAAAGGGGCATAGATCCTGATGTATTTACTTGGAACACTTTGATGGATGGCTTCTGTGTAGCGGGTAGGCTTAATAAAGCAAGAGAGCTGTTTCTTTCTATCCCAAGTACAGGGTGTGAACCTGATGCTATTAGCTGCAATGTGTTATATATATATATAATATGATATAAGGAAAACAAAAATGTTGAATTTATTAAGTGTGAAATTGTCAAAGATTTGTTTCATGTTGGGGCTGAGAGTTTCATGTGTGAAATTGCAATGTGTGAAATTGTGAAATTGTAAGAGACGCTTTAATTTTAGGGAGGCGTTTTCAAGGACTTTCATTTCTGATAGTGACATATATTGTAAATTCATTTAAATTTGTAGACATACTAATTACTTACTCAGACGAGACACATGATTACTGGATTATAATTAAAGAGAGAGAGTATATTATATTAACTACATCCATTACATCTTCATGAAAATTGACCTATATTTAACAATCCCTAATTTCAACACACACAATGGAAAGAAAGCTTACCAAAGCTTTGTCATCTTTTATACATGTTTTCAAATAAACCTGGGCTGGGAATATTAGAACTAAGTCAAGGGTGTTGGAGTGTGCATGACTCAAAGTCTCAAACGCAGATCGACGACGTCGTTTTCTTCATCCACTTTCGGAACAGCCTCTTGTTTTGCGATCTGTTTCAAGTACAAGCCATGAGGATCTTTGGGTGCTACCACTGCACCACCAGCAGTATTATAACCAGCACAACCGTCAACGGTTGTGGACCTACTAGAGGAAACGAACATTGGATCGTTGATGATGGGGACACCTGTTGCTGACCGTTGATATTGATCATGATCATGATCATGATGAGGAGGAGGAGGAGGAGGAGGAGGTTGGTGATGTTGCTGGACATGTTCTAATATGGCCATCCTTTCAAGCTGCCTTTCTCTTTTGTGTGCGTTTTGATGTCCACCCAATGCTTGAGAGTTTTCGAACTTCCGGCCACAGTAGTGGCACTCAAACTTCACCATGGGCACTATGTCACGGTGGTCCGTCACCGAAAACCCGAAGAGCTTCATAGATAGTAATTTTCAGCTGAATATTCAGATGATGAAGATGGTTGTATTAATTCCTTCGCTCATATGTTATATATAAACATTGCTACCTCTTGGGAGGACTTGAGGGGTAAATCAAGCATTATCTAAACCTACAGAAATACAGTACTAATGCACAGTAAAAATATGGGCCTTGCTGGCTACGGTCATGCTATAACGCCTTCACTCGCGATCTCGGGTCCTTTTCAACCCACCCATATAACTTAAGTGGACTAGTGCTTTTCTACTATATATATTATTTTTCTATATTTATGTATACACGGAGGATAAGAAAAAGAATGCTCATGTAATTTAAAATGACACTATCTATTCTTTTAGAGTCGTGTGGTCTTATAATTTAAAATTTCAGTTTTCAATAATTGTTTTGTAAAAAAAAATTTATTTAAAAGTTGTTTGGTAACTATTTTTAATTTTCTGTGGAACTTGGAAATGAAAATTTTCTTAGTGTCAAATTTTGAATTTAAGGTCATAGACTGAAAGTGTATGTTTCAAAGAGTCTCTTTTTTTTTTCTTTTTCTTTTTTTCTTTTTTTAATAGCGAATTTTAGAACATGAGGTCCCAAGGCTCAGACTGGGTCTGCAGCCGAACGTAGTCGGGAGATCCCAAATGTCGAGTTTTGAGACTAAAGTGCAATGTATATGTGGTGAAGATAAGTGAATGACAAAAAGGAGGGTAATAAAAAATGAAACGAAAACTGAAAACACTATAAAGTTGGTTTAAAAAATAAAGGTCATTTTGAAAACATAAAACAAATTCTATTACATTCAACTATAGACTCAGTCTAATCCTTGGGGCCTCCATATCTAAATTTTACAACAACAAAAAAAATCATCCTAACTCCAAAGAATTCACCGAAATATACTACAAACTTTGTAACATGCATTTTCATTCTATGATCTCAAATTCACAATTTGTCCTTAAAAAACCCACTTCCGAGTTCCACATAAAACTGAAATAAATTACCAAACAACTTTTAAAAAGATTTTAGTTTTTTTGAAAACTAAAATTATTGTTACCAAACAAGTCTTCTATTTTCAATTTCTTAAAATGAAAAATGAAAACTAGAAACTGAAATGATTATCAAGTGGGCTCTTATTAAACAAGTTTTCAATTTTTTTAGTTTTCAAAAGAAGTGCAAACGAAAACTGAAAAATGAAAACAAAATGGTTGCCCTTATATAATATACTCAAGTGTTTTTTTTCTTTGTCATAGAAAGATTATTACTGTTTTTACTTTTAAGAGTTCCCCTTACATAAGACTTCAAACAATTGGAAGATTTTTAAAATATGTTTTAAAAAAGAGGTTGCAATAATAATCTTTCTTTTAGGATATTGATGTGGTTTGTTTTTTGTTTAGGATATTTTATTTTCTTTTGGGTTTTAGCTTTCGATACAGATTGATTGTTTCTACCGTTGCTCGCAAATCTTTATTGTATGATGTGTTTCTAGTTGTTGATTCGGGAATTTTAATCATTTTTTGGGTTGTGCATATTCTTTCCATATCAATTCAACTTGTTGTTGTGTTTGGTCATTGGAGTAGTTGCATTCATATTCATCACCTTAGTTGCTTTGTACTTGTTTTTGTTTATATTATCAATAAAATATTATCGCTTTTTATAAAATAAAATAAGAAAGTATTGATGACGTATATAATGTATAAATCTGAGCATAAAGATTTCTCATTAATGACATGGACAATGAATTAAATTAATTCCTAAAAGTCTTCGAATACTTCATAAAAGTTACATTAATGTGAGTTTTGCATATAATACGATCTTCAATGGATGGTTACATTAATTATATATGTGAATCATATGATTAATTCCAAGACGGATTAGTTATAAATGAAACACTATGGATTGAAGTTGGAATGCACAATATACACGCAAATAATAGAAGGATTGTCAAATTTATTCACAAAATGATATCGTCTTTTCCTTTATTAGAAATAAACTAGAGCTAAAGCTCAGAGTAAGTGCAAATTAGAAGAAATGAAACACAAGTTAAACACAACAGAGAAGGATTCTCGTCTCTTCCACAAAGCATATCCATCGACATGGATGGATGGATGGATGGATGGATGGATGGATGGATGCATATGCTTGGTGTGCATGCTCATTTTGATCGATCAAATCAAGTAGCAAGAGGCTAGAGCTATATAGCTCTATGTGAACGTAGTACAAAATTATTCCTGCCTTGTTTATTGGGCAGCCAGCCCTCGATAAAAGCGTTGAAAGCAATTGCCTAAAAGACGACAAACACCAAAAAGGCAAAAAGATACGATTGAGGCAGCTGCAGGTAGGGGCCGGAGGGTTGAAGCCATAGATTCGTCCCAAACTTTCCCCCTCTTAAAATTAAATCAAATCACACCTTATCTGATTCTGCTCTTACATATGATCATAGTACACCAATTGCTGTACATGGCCTAACTTTCTATAAATTTCCCAACAAATTATGCATATAGATACGAGGTAATTTACTTCTAGTTTTCGTATGTATGCATTTGCAACAAGCCAGGTTTTTTTCGACAGCCTTCTGTCGGCAAACCACGTGGCCGGAAGGGCATGAAATGAAGGCCCTAGCTAGCCAAGATGAACACGCATGCATCATGACGAATATTTGTCATGTAACATCCGAGAAGAGGATTCCACATAATATAAATATAAGTCAAGGTTTCAAAGGGTGGTCCACCGAACCCTTCATCTCCTCCACAATTGGTGGTGAGGCTAGGCGGGCCTAAACCATATAGGTAGGTTGGTTTGCTTTTTTTTGTTTGTTATGGTAAATTATTGGCCAAGATCAAATCAAATCATACATACATCATATACGTGCCAGTGCCACTGCCTTTATTTTCTTCTCGCGGCGGCAGCTTTAGCTTATGCGCTTCCTGTTGATTCCTACTATTTACCAAATTTGGTTCTCGGGGACTTGTTTTGAGGCTTCTAGTTTTGTGGAAACAATGGTTGCTGTACTTTCTGATCGGATATCCATGGAGCTGATCTTGTCGTCTTTAGTCAAGTTTTCACTGCAAAAAGCCTTTATCATATAAAAAAGCATAGTACAAACGCCTTCAAAATAATTTTGTTACCTAGCTTGTATGTGATATATATACAAAGAAATGTAATGTTTAATTTTATATACAACTAACTAGCCTCTTAGCATATGCTCACACGTATGTTAATTATAATTTTTTCTTCTCCTTAATCGTCAGCTCCCATCACCTTCTCCCTCATCTTAACCAGCCCCATCACCTAAACAACCCACCCCACTCTCTCTCTCTCTCCCCCCAGTCAACCCCCTCCCCCTAATTGTCAAAAGGCTCAAACCCACAAACAAAATCACTAAATTGACTTTAGATTTCACATGTGTGTTTGGGGGTGGTCAAAATTCACCCAATTTGCCAAGGAGGAATTCCTAGCGGCCGAAAAATTCCTATGCGGCCAACAATTCCTAGCGGCCGAAGAATTCCTAGCTGTCGAGATGTCTTCTCAAAAAGGTGGCTGATGTGTTTTCTTCAAAGGCCATGGTACCTTCTCAAGAATGCAGCTGATGTGTTTTCTTCAAAGGCTATGGTGCTTTTTCAAAAATATGGTCAGGCGTTTCCCTTCGCAAAAGTGGTCGAGCACTTCTCAAAAAGGTGGGTCGAGCACTCCTTAAATGCCTTGGTCGGCCACAATGGCGGAGCCGGAATTTATGTGTTGGGGGGCCAACATATAAACCAAATAAGACATTAAAACATTTCAATTTTTCAACCTTAACAATGTTTGTAAAAATAAAAGGCATAAAAAAATTGTTTATTCAATTATGTATCAAAATAACACTCGTCGTTCTTTCATATCTCGAAAACCATTAGGAACAAAAATTTAGTGAATGCTAAAACCATTTGTAATTGAGTCAATACTAAACTTTGCTTCATATAGGAACAAAAATTTAAATCCCAATCCTTTTTTATTTGGGTAAAAGTCTACTTCTTATTTGATAAAGGAGATTTTTTGAAACTTTATTTGATTGGCTAATTTTATGTTTTATTGATATATTGGTGGGCCCAAAATTACTTAGTCTTTCTATTTGAAATCACTTACTCTTTCACTTGCAAAGAGAGAGAAACTTATCTTTTCTTTTGTGAGGGAGCCACAAACAGTTTATTATTATATAGACTTCCTAAATGTGTAGGAAAGCAAGAGCAAAAATTAAATGGAGTAGAAAATTTGGGGGGGGCCCATGCCACTGGTCAGCCACTCCTCTTGCAAAAATCTGGGTCGGGGTGGATTTTCTCCTTGCGCACCCTGTCACCCTCCTCGCAACACTTGGGCAAGCAAAGTTGGGCTGAGGGAGTTAAAGTTCGACGGGAGGTATTTCCGCCGAGAGAGTTGAAGTTCGGGGGGAGGTATGTTCGTCGAGTTCCCAATATTCGAATATTTTGAGAACTCAAACATAGTCCAACGTGGGCCCAAGTCCAACATCTAAATATTTAGAGCTCACATACCACCCACCTTGGTGGATGGTCAACCAATTCTAGAATTCTAAAAACTCAAAGGTCATGAGGTTCCACCAAATGTCGAGATGAAATCTCATAGATGCAAGCCTAAGCCACAAATTCGCGGCCAAGATTTTCGGAGGTCAGTGTGTACGTGACGGAGGCCTCACAAGGAAATAAATCAAGAAGGTTGATGACGATTCGGAATTTTCCAAAACGAGAGAAAATCAAGCAACCATAATATCTCCGCCGACATGATCCACGGATTTTAGGGGCTTCAAAAGGAAAGAGTTTTAAAAGAGTTGACATTTGGCCATTCAATGGCCAGCCCATGGGCCAACGAACGTCTTATATAAACTTCATCAAACGAAGGCAGAAGGCACACAACATCAGACAAACAAACTTATCTTTCGTCTCATACTTTTCTTTTCCTAGACTTAGGATTTTACTTTTCAAGCACCTAATGTAGTGAGTTCTTCCTTTTTTTTAAATGTAAGTTTAATTTATTCAAGTTTATTTCCATTGATTTGCTTTTCACTGTTATCGCACTTCAATTAAGTTTAATTTCAAGTTTATTTTACTTTATCGTTCTTATCGCTTTTATTTTCATTCTTGCTTTATTTATCACCTTGATTTATTTTATCGCACTTTAATTCTTGTCTTTACGTTTAAACGCACATTTAATTTAATTGTATTATTTTTACTCAAAACCCTAAAAATCACAAAAACATCCGTACGAAGCTTAACCATCCTCGAGCCCGAGGAAGTGAAATAACCTAGGCCAATAGGAGGTTCCATGCTTGGTCGATCAATCGTTTGATTAGAAGTTAGAAGCGCAACACATCCATCAACTTTCATTCCATTCAAGCCCAAATTCGGGGCTTGGTGGTGACATGCCCTGCATTCAAAAGAAGAAGGACCAAAAGTTCCTTCCGCAGGCCGCCTCGGCCGAAAAGAAGGAAACAATGTGGCAGTCCAGATTTCCTTTGGTGACTGCCAAAGAAAGAGAGAGAATTGGGAGGAAAGAGATAGAAGGTGAATTGTTGGTTAGGGTTTGATGACATTGAAGAGAGGAGTCGAGGGTGGAGGGCGAGTTGGGTATTTAGCTGCCAAAGAGAGAGAGGAGGGAAGGGAGAGAGAGGAGGAAGGGTTACTGGGTTTTTTTTGGTACCTTTGTTTTGACAGATGAATAGGGAGAAGGAAGGTGGTTGTTGGGGGTTGGTTGGGCGGTGGGGCTGGTTGAGATGAGGGAAAATGTGGTGGGAGCTAACAATTGAGGGAGAAGAAAAAAGGGAGATATTTTTATCTTAATTTTTTTACCCATTTTAAATAATTTCAAGCATTTTTTATATTTGATTTGATTTTTTTATTTTTTAATAGTTAAATTTACTAAAATACCCATGCCACCTCAACTAATTTAACAGTTTTTATATAAAAAACTAACGGAATGAGGCAACTTTGGTCACGTAGTGGAAGTTCAGGGGGGAAATTGAGTCATTTGAAACTTCAGGGGACAAACTGAGACTATATGAAAATTGATGTCTTCCTTTTACATATAGAATTCATTTTCAAGTGAGAATATTCTCATATAAAGAGATATGCAAATATATGCATCCTAAAAATAGGAGCTGTATATTCCTTTTTATAAATTAAAAAAAAAACAATATTGGGGGAGGGGGGATTTTATCTAGGACCTCGTGTGCAAAGATAAATGCACTAACCACTTGGTTACAAGTCCCTTACACTGTATATTCTTTAGGTTACTACTTATTGTCATCACTTGGAAAAAAAAAATTAGTCAGTAAATGGTTGGTCACCTAAAGTTTGCATGCAAATATAATTTGTTATATAAAAATAAAATCATTTTTGTGTAAAAAATTCTCGTGTCAACGGAGTCTAATCTAGTGGAAAAAAGATCTTGACTTGCAGACTAATTGTCTCATGTTCAAACCCCCAAAGCATTGTGGTAGTGTGTGTGTGTGTGAAAAACCTCCATCTCCATATAGTTTAGACTTGTTAAATTCAGAGAGACGAGCCAGCGGCCCACTACCAGCAACACCGATATTGTCCCCAACTTAACCACCTATTATAAGTTATAATTATGAGTGGAACCACTTATTATAAGTTATAATTTATTTAGTCAAGTTTTCGATGTGGGACTTTATATTCTTCAACACGCCCTCTCACATGGGACCACCACATAGTGAGCCACATGGTGGTCCCATGTGGAGCCAAGTCCACATCGGAGTCAATCATTCAAGCCCAACACGTGAACACCACATATTGGGTAAGAGGTATGAGTAAACATTCAAACCTAACATCTACACACCACATATTGGGTAATAGACCACATATTGGGTAATAGACCACATATTGAGTAAGGGTAAAGGCCCAATTCAGGCTCAGTCAACCAACCCACTCTGATACCATGTTAAGATTTCAAAAGGATGGACCTTTAGCCTACTACTAGCAACATCGATATTGTCCCTAATTTAACCACCTATTTAGCAGGTGTTGGGTTTTATACAAAGGCCTCAATGTTATTAGGAGTGGAACCATTTATTATATGATATTTTCTATTTTGTTAAGTTTCCAATATGGGATTGCGTATTCTTCAATACTCATCCTCACGTGGGACCACTTTTTAGTGGGTCACACGTGCAACCGATTCCACATTGGTCATCCTTTTTTTTAAGCAAATTTTTTTGAGTGTGTTTTGATTTTGGTTCAATTTGGGGCTTTTGTTTGATTTGAGTTTGTTTGATTTAGGTTTAATCGCCAGTCAACAAACCCGCTTTGATACCATGTTAAGATTTTAGAGGGACAAACCTTTGGCTCACCACTAGCTACACCGATATTGTCCCCAACTTAACCATGTACAAAGTTCAATAGGTGTAAAGTTTTTATCCCAAAAGACCTCGGTATTATTTAGAGAGTGTGATACAACTTATTATAAGTATTTATAATTTATTTAGTCAAGTTTTTATATATGATGATTTTCACACCAACAAAAAAAAAAAAACACCAAAAAAAAAAAAAAAGAAAAAAAGATGATGAGGGAATTTGAATTGCACGTGTGGCCCACTAAAAAAGTGGTCCCACGTGAGGAGGAGTGTTAAAGATTATAAAGTCTCACATCGGAAACTTGACTAAATAAATTACAACTTATAATAAGTGGTTCAAGTCTTAATAATATCAGGGCCTTTTGTATAAAACTTCATACCTACTAAATAGGTGATTAAGTCGGAGACAATATCGATGTTGCTAGTGGTGGGTTACATGCTCGTCTCTTTGAAATCTTAACAAGACTATCGTTGTACTAAAAAATACAAAAAAAAACAACAAAAAAAAGGTTCTCCTGCGTAGATTTGGATGTATTGAATCCCTGAAGATAAACTAGATCCCCACGAGAACCCGACCCACTTGTTTGTTACTTGGACAATCTTCTGGGGTTGTTTCTCTTTAAACTGCTAGGCCTTCAATCAGGCCCATTTTTTACAACCAGGAGATTATCGACTTCTAGGGTTTGCTCTAACGTACGCCGTGACCACTAGCGCTCACACTTCAACACGCTCTTCTCGTGCCACCCGTTGATTCCGTGCGCCTTCTGCGCACGAAAGCAAACCAAACCCGCACAAATTACGGGCCCAAGTCAAGCCCATTCTAGCCGGTCTCAATCCAACGGCTCAGAACGAACGTGTGCGCTCGATAACCTCGTGCATCCACACAGCGCACGATAGCTCATATCTGCCTAAATGGTTATCGTTCTCCCTTGGATGCGCTCTATTCTCCCCTCGCTTGCCTCCCCGCCACTTTCTTTCTTTTCACTGACGCTCTTTAATTTTCAGATAGTTATTGACCGTTAGATACACATTTCGGGTATATAAATTTATGAGTATTGATTTTTGAATTAAAATAAGTTATAATTTCGTGTAGGACTGCATCTCATGTTCATCCATGCGATTTTGTTTCTCTGTTGGTGGCTTGATTTTTAATGGGTAAGATATGATTTTTCTTTGTTCTGTTTGATTCAGGTGGGTTGGAGATATGATTTGGATGTTGAGGAGGTTGAAGAAGAGCAGGTTGTATTTGTGTTATGAATTTATTTTGAAGAAACCCATATGAGATTCTTGAGAGAGTTTGAAGAAATCCAAATGAGTTGGAGATCATAGCTCCAAGTAAGTTTTATTTGTTTTGTTGACCAATGGTATTCTAAATGAATGTTTTAATGGATCAAGGTCATGCTACTTTGGCTATTAGGTGTTACATTATTGGATTGGCACTTAATTTGGTTTAGGGTTAAGGTTGTATATGTTTATGCTTTCATATTTAAGTTTTACCCCTTTGCTTCTGGTATGTTATTTGAAATCTATACTACCATATTGAGCTTTCCACTGCTGCATTTTTCTTGGCTGCCTAATCACCTCTAAGACTGATATTATTGAACAACTTGGCCAAACAACAAATAAATGAAGAAAAGTTGAAGGAGTTATAGCAGACCAGTGTCGTGTGTGTGGTCATGATTAAGGTGGTTTAAGGAAGCCATCGAAGTTTCATCCTATTTTCACAATGCTTTTTAATATCTGTTTGTCTCCACCAGCATTGCAATCTGCCTATTATATCACCTACATCCTTGAGAGTAGAAGAATTTTAGGTAGCATGTCTTTGGTTTTTTCTCGCAATGTTCTTAGATTACACCTTTTCCTTCTGTTAAGAAATTGAAGTTTTTCGTGTAGGTTTATAACTGTAGTTTCAATCATCTATTGCTAAAGGATGTCGGAAGGAACAAGTCTAGGGATGGAGGATTTATCCCAAGATGATATTGGCACTATAGAGGAAACAGCTGAAGACACGATCTTGTCACGACAGACTTCTGTGAATCTTGTTCCCTTTGTTGGACAAAGATTTGTTTCTCAAGAAGCTGCATACGAATTCTACTGCAGTTTTGCAAAACAATGTGGCTTTTCAATTAGGCGTCATCGTACTCGAGGCAAGGATGGTGTTGGTCGGGGAGTGACAAGAAGAGATTTCACTTGTCATCGTGGTGGATATCCACAGATGAAGCCATCTGAAGATGGAAAGATGCAAAGAAATCGCAAATCATCACGCTGTGGCTGTCAAGCATACATGCGGATTGTTAAGCGGGCAGACTTTGATGTCCCCGAATGGCGTGTTACAGGCTTTAGCAACATCCATAACCACGAACTATTGAAATCCAATGAAGTCCGTCTCCTTCCTGCTTACTGTTCCATATCTACTGATGACAAGAGTCGGATTTGCATGTTTGCAAAAGCTGGGATGTCAGTGCGGCAAATGTTAAGATTGATGGAACTGGAGAAAGGTGTTAAACTAGGTTGCTTACCATTTACAGAGATAGACGTGAGAAACCTACTACAGTCTTTTAGAAATGTTGATAGAGATAATGATGCAATTGATCTTATAGCAATGTGCAAAAAGATGAAAGATGAAAACCCTAATTTCAAGTATGAATTTAAAATAGACGGTCATAACAGGCTGGAGCATATTGCATGGTCTTATGCTTCATCTGTTCAGTTGTACGAGGCATTTGGAGACACAATGGTTTTTGACACAACCCATCGTTTGGATGCCTATGATATGCTGTTAGGAATTTGGCTTGGTGTGGATAATCATGGAATGACTTGTTTCTTTGGCTGTGTGCTTCTGCGGGATGAGAATATTCAGTCCTTTTCCTGGGCATTGAAGGTAAGCAGCTTATTGGCATATTCCTGATGGAACTGAGCACCAAATTTTTTGGGCACATTTGAGCCTCGATAATCTTAGGTTTGCATCTTAATTTAGCTTTGAGGCACAACATAAAAACTTATGCTTGGGATCTGCTCTCAATCTAAATTTTACTTTAGATCAGGGAGCCAAATAATGCGTAAAAATTTATAAAAACAAAATAAAAAAAAAAAAAAAAAAAAAAAAAAAAAAAAAAATGATATGGGAACCATGATGAGGTTTAATTTTATAAGGGAGCTTTCTATTCTGTGGCCTTGACCGAGGGTTTGGTTGGGTGGTTTGGTCTTAGTTAAAGGTTTAGTAACCAGAATTTCTTTCTCATATCTTTAAGGTTTGTGGTTAATTTTATTCTCTTCTTACTGAGTTTGGTTTTTATAGTCTCTATTTGTTCCTAATACCTATGATGTTTAAACAGACATTTTTGGGGTTCATGAAAGGAAAGGCTCCACAGACAATGTTAACTGACCATAACATGTGGCTGAAAGAGGCTATTGCTGTTGACATGCCCCAATCAAAGCATGCCTTTTGTATATGGCACATCGTCGCAAAGTTCTCAGATTGGTTTTCTGTACTTCTTGGATCTCGATATGATGATTGGAAAGCTGAGTTTCACCGGCTATTTAATCTGGACTTCGTGAAAGACTTTGAAGAAAGATGGAGGGAAATGGTGAATGAATTTGGACTGCATACAAATAAGCATGTAATCAGCTTATATGCGCTGCGGAATTTTTGGGCTTTAGCATATTTGAGGCATTGCTTTTTTGCAGAAATGATGAGTACAAGTCAGGCAGAATCAATTAATGCTTTTATCCAACGTTTTTTGAGTGCACAGTCCCAACTAGATCGTTTTGTAGAGCAAGTGCGTAACCTTCTTCTTTTATGTTATTTTTCCTTTTTTGGCCTTTGGTTCGCTTCTAAACTACTTAACCTTGTCTTTGTTTCTTGTTCAGCCCTTGGTTCTTATGTTAAATAAACATGCCTACACTTTTAAACTTCCTTTTGCAGGTAGCTGATATTGTTGATTATAATGATCGGGTTGGGGCAAAGCAAAAGATGCAAAGGAAAATGCAGAGAGTGTGCCTTAAAACGGGTTCGCCAATTGAATCACATGCTGCTTCTGTTCTTACTCCTTATGCCTTCGGAAAACTTCAAGAGGAACTTGTATTGGCTCCACAGTATGCATCTCTTCTGGTAGATGAAGGTTGTTTCCAGGTCAGACACCATACTGAGGAAGATGGAGGGTGCAAAGTGGTTTGGATTCCTTGTCAAGGCCACATTAGCTGTAGCTGCTATCAGTTCGAGTTCTCCGGCATCCTTTGTAGGCATGTTCTTCGTGTCCTGTCAACTAATAATTGCTTTCATATTCCAGACCAGTATCTACCCACCCGTTGGTGCGGTGTCAGTTCATCTTCCACTAACACCTTTGAGACTGCTACTACTATGAAAGACAATTCTGAGAAGATTCACTTATTGGAGTCCTTGGCTTCAACACTTGTTACGGAGTCAGTTGAAACAGAGGATCGCCTTGATGCTGCTTGCGAGCAAATTGCAATGGCATTATCACGCGTTAAAGACCTTCCTAGGACAACACATAATGCGATCGACATTGCGTATAATTGTCCATCTGAATCACTGATTCTACAAGATGTGGAAGAGGCTGATGGAATTATTCGCTTTACAGTAGGAAATTCTCATGAATCTGTTACTTTAGGAAAGCTTAAAGAAAGAAGGCCAAGAGATATAGTTGAAATTAGTAGAAAGCGACGGCATTGTTCAGGGCCTTGCTGTCTGAGTGTCCAATAGTGGGAGGTGAGATTTTGAATGGATCCACTAGTGCACTTGTAAAGGTTTGGATATAGTACTAGATGTAGCAAGGAATAGCAGTACATTGTTTTTTCAACGTTTTTGTTTTGTCAATATTTCAATGTATTCCGACGTGCACTTTTGTGCCTTCCACATTCAGTTATACTGAAATGAAAAAGACAAAGTTCCCTCATAGAGCGAAGATGAGCAAAGATCTGACCTAGATTCGAACAAAAGAAAGAAAGAAATGCATCCCCGGGGAAAAACTAATTCTGAGGTTAGGGTGTGAGTCCTACCCGGGAAAATAGCTAAAAATTCTTGAATTAGGGTGTGACAAATGTCCTCATCAAATTATTACACATGGAATATGTTTCTATTTCAAATATTTTTTCTTCTGTCTTCCATGTTAATAAAAGAAATCAAAGATGCGCCAAGGCAGTCCCCTGTCCTTGTTATTGCCTACTAATGTAGCATAAGAGTGAAGAGCATGGAAAAGCTTGCAGCATCATAAAGAGAGCAATTAAAGAGAGCTTCCCTTGTTTTGTGGTGGTGTAAACAAGAAAAAAAGAAGCTTTATTTTTTTAACTAAGGCCAACTTGGCCAATAACAGAAAATAAAAGGCATGTGTGATTTTGATTCTTCACCACCAGTAGTAGTACTAACAGTAGTATTATATATGATAAAACCAGATCATCAAATATAATGCAAACCAATATCCAATATTCTTCCCTGGTCTATAATTCATCTCTAGTGATTTGTTCTTTACTGGTAGCACTTTGGGCCTTTTCATAGGGCCCACCCCACGAATGAGCTTTGATGCTTTTTTTTTCTTTTTTTGGGAGTATAAGTTATTGGGGGAGGGGGTTTACACAAATATTTATTGGGTGTCTGAGGGTTTCGAACGTCTGCCCACATGAATGCAGGTGGAAGGAGAGAAACTCTCATGCAACAGGGATAACACTTGTTGCTATCCCAGCCAATAATGCAATGACATGTAAGATAACTTTTCCACGTATCATTGTGTCATTGGCCTAAGATAGCAAAACAGTGTTATCCTCGTTATAGGTAAGTTTTTTTGAGGTGGAAGAGCTCAACCATACCCCACTGACCTTTGATGCCTTTCTTTGTCAACATTTGATGCTAAAAGCCAAAGAATTTCAAAGCTTATGAGGAATAATTAGTGACCGTCCATCTAATCATGTTTGGTCTATCTGGAAGCAATTAAGGACATAATTATAGGATTAGCTAGCCGGTGTTTAATCTGTGGGGAAGATCCAAAAGCAGCTTTGCATATATTGTTCCCTTTGGTGTAAAACCATGCACTGTAAAGGTTTCTTTAGGGTCTTAAGAAATGAAACAAAATTATTATATGGCTAAGAACAAGATGATCCAAACAAAAGCTCATTTTCGTTTTCTTTTCTGAAAAAGAAGATATGCAGTTAATGCATGCAAATATATATCTAGCGCGTACTGAGACTGACTTGGCAACTTTTGATCATCTGTGCTTTTCAAGCTTTTGGTTACTGAATTATGTGGCTGATTATGCACTGTTAGATGTTAGATATGAACGCCGTAAGATTAATTGTGGAACAATTGAAAATGCTTTGCCACATCAGTAGTTGAAGTATGAACAAATGAGCAGAATGCCTTCCTAGCGAAGTCTTTTAAGAATCTTGAGCCTTTTAAGCAACCTTTGCTACAAGCAATTCTGAAATCCCCTCCTCCCTCTCTTTTTTCAAGTCCCTATTTCTCTTCTTCTTGACCTGCATGAATAATCCTAGCCGTTTTCGACTCCAAAATGGCAAAGAGAATGGCAGTCACACACGCAGACCTTGCACCAAGTCGTCCCGGCACCGGCTTTGGTAGCAAAACGGGTGCTTTTCTCACGGTCTTGACTATTCTCTGTGGCCTGTTCTGCTTCATTCTATGCCTAATTGCTGAAGTCACTCGTTCTAAGGTACTAGGAAACATGTTTTTGTCACAACAATTTCTTTACGAAACATTAATATTACCAAAACAAAAGGAAATTAATATAAGTTTTGTGGTTTGATGATTTCATAGGTCACATGGCAGATCAGCAGTGATGAAGGGGATGAGGGAGGAAAATACCAATGTGTATACAGCAGCAGTGGGAAATCGCCGCTATTATGTGCAGCCAGTGCATTTTTGGGGCTGGCAATCATCATGGTGGTGGAACATGCATACATGTTGATTGCAATTAGCAACTCCCCTCCATCAGTCTTGGTTATTTGGGAGCCTGATCATTCTGGTCCTGCCATGAGTTTGAAATGGCAAGCTGCCTTCTTCTTTGTTGCAACTTGGTATGCCAATCAATTTTAGTCAGTCCTCCATATTTTGATTTCAAGCAAATTGTAGCCACAGTCTCTCAACTATTACCATTACCTGGCTCTCACTTTAGTCCCAGAGTTTTTGAATCCTATAGAACTCCAAGTGAGAATCGAGTAATAGTTCAGGGACCGTAACTACAATTTACTCTATTGATTTTGGATCATGTCAAAGATCAATTGAAGTGCATCAAGACATTAATTCAAACTCACAAACACTCATTTGGGTTATGTTGATTAGGGTTTCCTTTGCTGTTGGGGAGATCTTGTTGTTGATTGGGCTAAGTGTGGAGTCAGGGCACTTGAGAAAATGGTCAAGACCAAGACCCAGCTGCCTTGTTCTCAGAGAAGGTGTGTTCTCTGCAGCTGGAGTGTTTGCCTTGACCACCGTGTTGCTTGCTGCTGGGTTATACTTGACTGCATTGCGGGCACAAAGAATCTCCCTGCACCAAGAAACCGTCCGGCGAGAAATTGTTGAGGCCTCCATACTCTATGCATCTCCACCAACCTCACCTCAGATCTCAACCATTCCTAGAGAAAACCCCATTTTCAGAGAAACACACAACATTGATCACCAGCCTCCAGCCGCTCTTAGCAAACATTTGAATTTCTAGAGCAAAAAGATTGTTTGTGCTTCTAGCTAAGCTCAATGCACAAGTTCCATCTTTTGCATGTAAATTATATACACAAATGTGAACATATAAATCATAATATAGTTTTGCCAGCCATTTGTCATTTAAAAGCCTTCCCTTTTTTAGCAGCTTAATAATCAATTCAGCTTCATCTAAGATTTCTCAACTCAAGCAAACGTGAGTTATTCCAGTTGGTCAAACTCGTGTTTCCACCCCTTACACTCAAGTTCAATCCTCATACTTCATCAAACAGAAAAAAAAGTATCAATACCCTACACGGCACTGCCTTACATTACGTAAATTAATGGCCAGTGTTGTCAATGAGACTGATTTAAACCCAATTAATATTTAATCATGTTTGATTGTGATCGGATCCAATTTGATTCATTTGGATAAATTTGATGACTCTCTGGCCAATGAGGTCACATGATCCACAATAATAATGCCCCTACAAAGGGTACAGTTTGACGTCACAAATTTCAAATATACTCCAATAATAATAATAATAATAATAATAATAATAATGCGTGAAATTACTATATTTTCTTATCTTTAACATTTATAATTCAAATTTTAAATAGTTTTCATATCCAATTTAATCCTCACTCTCAATTATAGATACTAGCCTCGGGAGTTTCACTAAAACACCCAAAATGGGGGTTGAAATTATAAAAAAACTCAAGCACTGTTTAAACATATAAACACACCCAAAACCCATCATTACACACACTCAAAACCCATTTATAAACACACCCAAAAAGTTGACTTTGGGGTTGATTTTGGGAGTGTTTCTATGTTTAAATAGTGCTTGGGTAGTTGTGTTCTATAAAAATAGGATCCATTATCTGATTTTTCTTTTAATTTTAATTTTTGTAATATGAAAAAGTGTGAATTTACCATATTATTTTCATTTAAATAATAATTTCAATTCTTAATGTTTGCATTAACCAATGGTATTTTCTGGTATTTGAATGTTCTACTATTCTCTACCTTTAAATTTATGAGTAATGCTACACTTACCACATTTTTATCCCACATTTCTATACCACATGATGTGGCATGTCCATATTATATGTCACATCAATTAAATCAATGAAGTGTATTTTAATTAAGGCAATTAGAAAAATAAATACTGGAATAAATTATAAAAGAAAAGAAAATATTAAATCATTTTAATTGATGTGGCTGTCTATCTCAACTGCCACATAAGATGGTATAAAGATGTGGTATACAAATGTGGTAAAAGTAGCATTATTCTAAATTTATATATACTAGCCTCTCTGCACGCGCTTCCACACTTACGAGAGGCTTTTAAAAAAAATATATATTTAAATTTATTTTAGAATTAAAAAAGATAGTGGGTAGTTGTGTTCCATAAAAATATGATTCATTATTTGATTTTTCTTTTAATTTTGATATTTCTAATATGAAAAAGTGTGAATTTACCATATTATCTTCATTTAATTAATAATTTTAATTCTTAATGTTTGGATTAACTAAGGGCATTTTCTGGTATTTTGAATGTTTCACCATTCTCTGCCTTTTGCTTTATATATACTAGCCTCTTTGCATACGCTTCCGCACCTGTGAGAGGCTTTTTTAAAAAAAATTTAAATTTATTTTAGAATTAAAAAAGATAATGGGTAGTTGTGTTCCATAAAAATAGGATATCCATTATCTTATTTTTCTTTTAATTTTTATTTTTTTAATTTGAAAAAGTGTGAATTTACCATATTATCCTCATTTAATTAATAATTTCAATTCTTAATATTTGCATTAACTAAAGACATTTTCTGATATTTTAAATGTTTCACCATTCTCTGCCTTTTGCTTTATATATATAAATGTGGCTGTCTATCTCAACTACCACATAAGATGGTATAAAGATGTGGTATACAAATATGGTAAAAGTAGCATTATTCTAAATTTATATATACTAGCCTCTCTGCACGCACTTCCGCGCTTGCGAGAGGCATTTTTTTAATAAAAATATTTAAATTTATTTTAGAATTAAAAAAAGATAATAGGAAGTTGTGTTCCATAAAAATATGATTCATTATTTGATTTTTCTTTTAATTTTGATATTTCTAATATGAAAAAGTGTGAATTTACCATATTATCTTCATTTAATTAATAATTTTGTATAATTTTAATTCTTAATGTTTGGATTAACTAAGGGCATTTTCTAGTATTTTGAATGTTTCACTATTCTCAGACTTTTGTTTTATATATACTAGCCTCTCTGCATGCGCTTTCGCGCCTGTAAAAGGCTTTTTTTAAAAAAATTTTAATTTATTTTAGAGTTAAAAAAGATAATGGGTAGTTGTGTTCCATAAAATAGGATATCCATTATCTAATTTTTCTTTTAATTTTAATTTTTTTAAATATGAAAAAGTGTGAATTTACCATATTATCCTCATTTAATTAATAATTTCAATTCTTAATGTTTGCATTAACTAAGGGCATTTTTTGGTATTTTAAATGTTTCACAATTCTCTACCTTTTGTTTTATATATATATATAGATATATTATATATATATATTAATTGATAATGCATGAAATTACTATATTTCCTTATCTTTAACATTTATAATTCAAATTTTCAAATAATTTTCATATCCAATCTAACCCATACTCTCAATTATAGATATATCACTCGACCCGGCGAGGAATATGTTGTAATTTTTTATATTTAAACAAAAAACAAAAAACAAAAAACAAAAACAAAATCTCATGATAATTTTCTTTTCTTTTTTAGATAAAAGGCCAAAAGATAATTACAAGTAAAAAGAACCTTTCTTTTTCTTTCGTTTTTTTGGACAAAAAAAAGTCTTTCTTGCTAAAAAAAAAGCGCCTATATAATAACCCACACGGTTATTATAACAATCCACTAATAATAATATTCCAATTCCAAAAAAAAAAATAAAAAAAAAAAAAATAAAACTCCTCCTCCCCAACCCAAAAAAAACACTTCTACACACAAAAAACTAAAAAAAAAAAAAAAAAAAAAAAAAAAAAAAAAAAAAAAAAAAAAAAAAAAAAAAATCACAAACCCCCAATTGTGTGCATATACAAACCCTCTCTCTCAGTCCCCCTCTCTCTCTCTCTTTCGAATACTCAGAAAAGTCCATTTCTTAGGGTTTTAACTGCTCTCCTTCTCCGTCTACGACTGGTTGGTCCCTATCAGAGCACGATCAGTTTTTTGGGTTGTTCCCAGTGAGACGCAGTCAAAGCATACGATATGTCGCTGAGGCCGAGCGCGAGGACCGAGGTCCGCCGGAACCGGTACAAAGTGGCGGTGGACGCAGAGGAAGGTCGTCGTAGGAGAGAGGACAACATGGTCGAGATCCGAAAAAGCAAGCGCGAAGAGAGTTTGCTGAAGAAGCGTCGCGAAGGCCTCCAATCCCAGCAATTCGCACCCGCTCTTCAGCCCTCAAATGTCGAGAAGAAGGTAACGATCTTCATCTGGCTATGGTTATTTTATAATTTAATCGCCGATCTCTTTGTTTGTGGCTTTGAGTGGATCCGATTTTTGACATTTAGGGTTTTGAACAATAGGGTTAGGGTATTGTTTTTACATATTCACATTTATGTGGGTTTGGATTTGATTGCAGTTGGAGAGTCTGCCTTCGATGGTTTCTGGGGTTTGGTCTGACAACAATAATTTGCAGCTGGAGGCCACTACACAGTTTCGAAAGCTGCTTTCTATTGGTACTTAACACGATTAGGCTGTCTTTGAGTGCTTCTTTCATGTCTCTTTTTAATTTTCAGTTTCTGTTGTAGAAGGGTGTTGCTAATTATAATCAAAACTTTAAATTTGTAGAACGAAGCCCTCCAATTGAGGAAGTCATTCAATCTGGGGTGGTTCCTCGCTTTGTTGAGTTCCTCATGAGGGAGGATTTCCCACAGCTTCAGGTTCGAATTCGATTCTGTGTTGCATTGGTGTTGTGCTTGCTTATGTTTTTGTTAAATTGTTTTGTTGATTGGTTTAATTTTGTCTAGTTTGAGGCTGCTTGGGCTCTTACAAACATAGCGTCAGGAACCTCAGAGAACACCAAGGTGGTGATTGAACATGGGGCAGTCCCAATATTCGTAAAGCTTCTTGCTTCTCCAAGTGATGATGTTAGGGAGCAGGTATATGTTAATACTTTTTTACCCTGTTTGTTTGTTAATGTATAGATTGTATTGTTTTGACAGAATTACCACATAGATTGCACTAAACACTTTATGAAAATACATTTTGAAATCGTAGGCTGTGTGGGCATTGGGAAATGTTGCTGGTGATTCCCCCAGATGCCGTGATCTTGTCCTCGGCAACGGAGCTTTGATGCCATTGCTGGCTCAGTTGAATGAACATGCAAAGCTTTCGATGCTGAGAAATGCAACATGGACTCTGTCTAACTTTTGCAGGGGCAAGCCACAGCCTCCATTTGAGCAGGTTTGCTTCTTGTACTGACCACTGTTCATATTTTAAGCAAAGTTCTTTGATTGTTGCTCTGATATGTTATTAACTTTGGAGTCTCATTATTAGGTGAGGCCAGCACTTCCAGCGCTTGAGCGTTTAGTTCATTCCAATGATGAAGAAGTCTTGACAGATGCCTGCTGGGCACTGTCATATCTCTCCGATGGTACGAATGACAAAATTCAAGCTGTGATTGAGGCAGGCGTCTGCACCCGACTTGTGCAGCTCCTCTTGTGAGTGTTGCATTTTATTTATCTGTCTAATGGCTTCTGTTTTATTCACCTATGATATTGATGTTTAAAACTTCTTTTTTGTTGCTTCAGACATCCATCTCCTTCGGTTCTCATTCCTGCACTTCGCACTGTTGGTAATATTGTGACAGGAGATGATCTTCAGACTCAGGTACATCAGCATCTTGATTTGTTGCTTTTTTGTTTACTTGTTTTAGGCATCAACAAATATAATTAGAAAGAAATCCCTTTGTGGCATGAGCATCATGTGATCTCATATTTGCTTTCAGTTTGTGATTGATTTTCTGTATGATCATGATGAGTAATCCTTTTTTTTCAGTGTATTATCAACAATGGTGCACTCCCATGCCTTCTGAGTCTCTTGACTCATAATCATAAAAAAAGCATCAAGAAAGAAGCATGCTGGACAATCTCAAATATTACAGCTGGAAACAGGGAACAGATACAGGTAATCATGTGAATTAGGCGATTGTATTAATTAGGCCATGGTTTTTTTTTACGCTGTTTATGGTATGCTGTCAGAATATTCTTGTTTATCAAGGTTTTGTGCATGTTGCAATGGATCTCTCTTTGGAATATTGGGGGTTTCTGAGTTATATGGCATTCTGTCAGGGTTTCATGTTTGGTGGGTTCAAAGTATCAATTGTCCTAAGTTCATATAATGACATTGTCGCATCTAACATTGAGACTGATTGTTTTTCTTGTATGAAAACTTGCACTACAAATGTTGGGTGAAAATCCCTTTATTAGTATTTAACTAAATATGAGTTCTCATTTTATTCACTTAACTTTAAGTAAATGACTAGCACCTTTCAACATGATGCATATATGCAGAGGTTGGTGTTTTTATTAGCATGTCCTGTAGAAGATCCAATGTTCACTTACTAATTTGAAAATAATGCAGTCTGTAATTGACGCTAGTTTGATTGGCCCTCTGGTGAATTTGCTCCAAAATGCTGAGTTTGACATAAAGAAAGAAGCTGCATGGGCAATCTCAAATGCTACTTCTGGCGGCACTCCTGAGCAAATCAAGTTTGTGATTTTTTAATATCTTATTCTGGCTGTCTTAGTTCTCTACTTATTGAGGTTATCTTATCAAGTTCACCTTTTCTTTATGGGTGTCAGGTACCTTGTTGGTGAAGGCTGTATAAAACCGTTGTGCGATCTTCTTGTATGCCCTGATCCAAGAATTGTCACCGTCTGTTTAGAAGGTTTGGAGAACATTCTGAAAGTTGGGGAAGCTGAAAAGAATGCTGGTAACACTGGAGAAGTTAACTTGTTTGCCCAATTGATTGATGATGCTGAGGGCCTAGAAAAGATTGAAAATCTACAGAGTCATGACAACACTGAGATCTATGAGAAGGCAGTTAAAATTCTTGAGACATATTGGGTGGAGGAAGATGATGAGACATTACCATCAGGAGATGGTTCCCAGCCAGGCTTCCACTTTGGAGGGAACGAACTTCAAGTTCCATCTGGTGGATTCAACTTTAGCTGAAGGTGAGGTTCATGTGGTTTGGCGCATGAAGATTAATGGTAACCCTATATGCAGCAAACTTAGGAAGTATTTTGCTTCCCTACTAGTTACTGTTTTTGGTTTGCTGAAATTGCAGGAGCATTTACTTGAATGCAGCAGAAGTTCCTGGTGATTTTGTTGGGTCAAGTCGGGGTCAAGTTGGGGTCAAGTTGAAGTGGGTCGGGGCATCCCGTGTGTCTGGTTTCAGTCTGGTCTGGTGTCCATTGTGATCAGAGGTGCCAAGGTGGGTCAATGTATTCTAATATGACCAAATAAGAAGAGATGGGTGGGTTCAATTGTGGCACATGAAGTTTGGTCGGCAGTGATCATTATCACTGCCTCGTACCATCAAATACTATGGAAGTGTCCTAGAGGCTCTTTGTTGCATCGAAGGCCCTTAAATGAATGTGCTGGTGAGGGTTTCTTGAATGCAGCATTGAGTTCCATTTTTTCTTTTTCTTTCTATAATTTGGAGTCATAGTTTGTACGGGTATTTTTCTAAAGAGTCGGGATTTGTTTTGCCTTGTGGAGTGAATATAGATTTGATGAACGTTCATTTTCTGGTGTATTGCAAGGAAAAGATTAGTGTTTTGGTAATTACCTTGTGATTATTGTATTATATTTTTTTTAGTACGAATTTCTTTTATCCGTGGAGTGTTGTTAAAAGTTTAAGCTGAAGTTAAAATCTTGGATTTATTGTGAACAAAAGCAGAAATGGGTCAAGGAGATTCATTAAATTTCAGTTTAATTCAACGAGGATGATTAATTAGTGGCATTTATATTGTGGCCATCCCTTAAAAACACTATTAATTATCAAATCATATAGGCAATAAAGCAATTTTTTTTTAGTGAAATTAGTTAAAATAGCCTTTTTTCACAATTTCTATTATGAGTGGCCGAGACACTATAGGGACAATAAAAAGGAAATTATAGGACAACAAAGAAACGCTCTATAGAGCAGAGATTATTATAGAATAAAAGTTGTGGATGGGCAGGGTTATTAATAGAATAAAAGTTGTGGAAAAGGGCTTTTTTTAGCACAAACCCCCATTTTTTGGCTCTCACTTCTTACCTTTCCGAAGTGTGTTTTTTTGGGCATTCTTCTTGCGAGAGTGCCTCTTGCTTGACTATAATTTAATTATTTTTTTCAATTTTCAAATTAGTTGCAACATATTTTTATTAATGGATCACAATTTTCGAGCTTTACCAACATGAGGTTGAGCACATGTGGTGTGTTTTGATTAGGGACCAAGTTCATCAACAAACAATTGAACGAAAGCATGATTTGGCCGGAGCTTCTATAACGAGGGGTATATTTTGAGGGTTCAATTCAATCGTTCAATACAATTGATCGGATGACTATTAAGGACTCCCTTTAACACTTCTATTTCTAAGTTTTTATTTTTTGAGAAGTATCCACGCAAATAATCACTCAAATGGAAAACTATGGAACTATTTGATTATGATCACCATCAGTGTCCCCAGGTTTTATCTCTCTCTCTCTCTCTCAATTACCTCCAGAACAAAGTTGATAACTTGATTAGCGATGAGATTGGGCCATTCAACCAATGTTGTTTTAGTCCTTTGGACTGGACTGGACTCGACTCTCCAGAAGTCTCTCGAGTAGCCTGGGGGTTCCTACTAGAGAATGAGGTTGAAATCTGATATAAGGCTTTGACTGTGTGACATTACCAAAATGAACATGGAAAGTGAAACAAGGTTAATCAGATGACCTGGTCTGGTCCTGGAAAAACACATAAAAATAGTATACACACTTGTTTGTAAATTGTAGATATCAAGACAGATAGATCATAAAACTCAAAGGGCACCATCGATTTACACACAAAAAAACAATTTCAGACAGACCAAGAAAACGATGTTTGGCATTTTTTTGACCAGCAAAACGATATTTGCAGCGATTTTATTTCTTCCTTTTTTATCTTATTTTAATTATGTTTTTGTACACATGTGAATGGGATGTGCCCCTTTTCAGCAGAGAGCCAGACCCCAACTTTTTTTCCAAATTGCAATTTGCATGAGAGAGAGAGAGAGAGCGAGAGAGAAACCGCAGGCTTCTCTCAAAGGTAAAAGAAAAATCCATGATATGAACATCATTGAAATCTGAAAATAGAGATAGCAGGCGGCAGCAGCAGCAGCAGCAGCAGCCATGCTAATTCTCTGATATATCCAACAATTATCTTAAATATTTATGCATTATTATTTTTTATAAGCACGCACGGTCAAAATAAAAACAGTAACAAAAGGGTGAAAGTTGAAAAGTTGAATAAACAAAAGAATCTGTGGTCTGTGTCTGTGTGGTCCATGGTTTGATTGGCTGGCCTCAGCCTGGATGGAACACATACAAAGGCGCCCCCCCATGAGCTCTCGTTTTCCTTTACTATCATTTCTCATATGTTTTTGTCTCTTGTTTGTTTCCTTCCGATCTACAGAGACATGCAGACCTAAGCGGCTGAGTTTTAAAAGGCCTATAAACCCTATAACCCTCTCTCTCTCTCTTTTGCATTTTTGTAGCCTTTTGTTTGTAGCTTAATGTTGTGGACGTGGAACTTTTGGGTGATTTGATTATATATTTGTATGTTAATGAGATGAGATTAGGATTAGTAAGAGGATAATGGATAAGCTAATCCTTGAGATTGTGGCTTTTTTGGGAGCTACTTGGGTAATTGAGTGCCACTACTACTAGCCGCCTTTTGTGTACTTGTGATCCGTATGTTTCTACTAGATTTATCTATCCAACCCCAAAAACAAAACAAAACAAAATCATATCTTTTCTTTTCTTCTCATTATCTGCCATGTTGGATTTGTATTTTGGTGCACTGTAAATTCCTCTTTCAAGTATTTAACAATTTGATCATTGTTCTTTTTGTTGACTGACAAAAATAATTCTTAAAGTGACTAATTCTTAGCTTTATACCATCAGTTTATTCTTTTGTTCAAGTGGACGTTATATCAATGACACGTATATTAATTGAGCCCATATACATAATAAATAAGAACTTTTGCATATCAACTTGGCGTCAATGTAAGCAAAACTTTGCCTCATCAAGTACAGAATAAGTGCCCGATAGAAAAGTAACAGTTAATTTTATAATTTGATAGACTAAGAGCCAATGATGTAACTCAATTTCCTCCCTAAAATCAAGAGTTCATATTGAGAACATAAGACTTTTCCCCTATAAATATATTTGCTTACCAAAGAATTCAATAATTTGACTCACTTTTTTCGTCTGCCAAGGTTAGGAAGGGAGATAGATTTTTTCTCACACACGCTATCAAGATGTTATAAAAGTTCAAATATAAGATAACTATCATGCACTATGCAAGTAAATCCCTTTTTTCCCGTTAGAATTTTCATTGACCTAAGCTAGCTAAAGAGTTGAGAAGATATGGAGAGAATAAATTGCAAAGATAACTTGTCTAAAACCCCTATCTTAGTTGTCTAAGATCAAGTCAATTACATCGAGGACAAAACTAACGGATAACCCAATCTAATTAAGTGAGGTAACTAGTTGAAATTTAAATGTTTGGTTTTTTTCTTTTTACATTCCATCAAAAGACCATGAATTGAATATTCAATTCACTTAACTCAAGTGTATAAATGGAAGCTACGGTAATGGGATCCCACCGAAATAAATTGGAATCTGAGGTGGTGGAGTGTGTGGATCACAGAATCAAAGCAATTAACCCTTGAAGTGAAAAAAACAGAAATAGAAATTTCAATGCGGATTTTTGCCGCCAATGCAAAACATGTTGAGCTGAGCCCCAAAAAGCCCAAAAGGGGTTTCAGGGTTTGACCTATCAAACGGTGGACGGTGCAGAAGCAAAGCATCAAATCTCTGACTCATCATACGGTGACTCGTAGTGTTGAGCTTGCACAAGCACCCACATCATCCGTCCATTCCTTCATTCATTCCTGTCTTTCTCTTTCTTCTCCCATACCCCAATTGCTTTCCCATGAATTATGATTATTATATATCTTCTGAAAATTTAAAGAACAAACCAATGACTTGAATTTTTGTCGCTCAGATGTGGCGCCCTTTTTGTTCATTTCACCAACCTTTTGGCGGGTTGGTTCCTCTGGATCAAAATGACAGGATGTGTTTTTCAAGCCACTGGGGGCACTTTGGTCATTTCAAAACACCCGGGCTAGGGTTTCGCGTATCTTTTATATAAGGAGGCAATTTTTAGATCTGCTGCGGCTGGTGCTTGTGTGTCGGTTCGATTCTTCTTTATTTTTGCTTCACTGCGCAGTACTCTCTCCAACACACACTCGGAGAGACACTCTCTCTTCTTCTCTATCGTTTTCTTTCACCGCATGTCGGTTTAGTTTCGTGTCTAGGCTCATCATACCAATCACCACAGAGCTCCATTGCTTTCGTTAACCACAGCCTTTCTGTTTTTACTCTCTTTTATCTCTGGGTCTTATTGGGTTCTGGTTAGGAAAGCTATAGCACTCTTTGATCTTATCCTCTGATTTGTGTCTAATCTCCTCCTTCAATCTTTGGCACAAGGCTCTGATCGATCTGATTTTCTCAGATCGCTCTGTTTTTGAACAACTAGTGTTTTCTGAGTCACCTCAGACTCCTACTTCAGCTGAAACAAATTGGTCTAATTGGTGAAGACCCAGTTTGGTGTTTCATTCGTTCTCATCTGGGTTTGTCTTAGATCTTCAAGATAGCAGATAGAAAATGTTGGATCCAAGCGATAAAGTGAGTAATTTGATCCAGAGCTTTCATTTGATCTCTTTTCTTATTTTGATCCAAATAGCTGCTGATCGGATCGGTTTTTGTTCTCGTGTTGCAGGGATCAGAGTCCGAGGAGATGAGTATCAAAACCCCAGATGTGGGTTCATCCGAAGAAGGCCATAAGAAGACCTGCGCCGACTGCGGAACCTCCAAAACTCCTCTATGGAGGGGAGGCCCAGCAGGCCCTAAGGTCATTTTAGCTCCCAAAAACCCTAATTTATTCTTCAAAATTTCTCATTCGGGTTTGATCTGATTTCTGATTTGTGTCTTCTTATGTTTCACAGTCGCTATGCAATGCGTGCGGGATCAGAAGCAGGAAGAAGAGAAGGGCCATTCTGGGCTTGAACAAAGAAAACCCCAATGATAAAAAGGGCAAGAGAAACAAGCAGCTAGGCGATGGTTTGAAGCAGAGGCTATTGGCTCTGGGAAGAGAGGTTTTGATGCAGAGATCGACGGTGGAGAGGCAGAGGAGGAAGCTAGGGGAAGAAGAACAAGCGGCTGTGCTACTGATGGCTCTTTCATATGGCTCTGTCTATGCTTAGTCTCTCCATCCTTAGAATAATTAGTATAAATAATATGATTAAGATATAGTTCTTAGGAGAATGGCAATTCTAACCTCTATTTTTCAGTGTAACTTCCCCCCTCCCTCCCTTCCTCCCCCTATCATCTGTCTCTTTCGTTAGTGAAATTTACTTTGTTCGTTATTTTTGGTAGCTGCCCCTTTTGAAGCCTCATGTACTAAGTACTAATTTTGGGCTTTTGGAAAGTGATTGAGCAAGTGTAAGATTTTGGAGATCTTGTTCTATTTTTGCTGACATAAAATTCCTACTACTAGTATTCATTTTGGGTCTTGTGTTTCTTCTCTCGTTTTGCGTCCAATAATTTTTTTATTTTTTTCTGTTATGGCCCATCATCAAATGCCAACCCTCCACGCAGAAAATGAGAAAAAGAGAGTGAGTTCCCTGTACTGCCTGAGAATGTTTTCATTCAATTTTCCTTTTTGTTCTGTTTGGCACCTGAGAAAATCGGATAAAGGGTATGAAACTTTAAAGATCCAAACATAATTCAAGAGGGAATCCGTCTTCCATCTGATCTCATTGAGATGAAATCTTGGGTTGCAACTCTCCAAGTCCATGGTGTGTGCATAGAGGGAAATTCAAAAGGAGTCGAATATTTTAGCGGGTGTTTGACTTTTTGGAAAGATAAAAAGGAAAGAGAGAGATATTGTGTTCAAATCTAATTAATCTTGTCAACGAGTGTAAAAAGAAGTTTTGTGTTCTAATCTAGTTCATCTGTTTTTCACACAGAAAAAGTGGAATTACAGGCCATGCATTCATTTTCAGATTTCATCATCATTATAATTATAATTGTTGGTGAACAAGGCCCGAGCCATAATTTAGTTTCATAGGTTGGAGGACAGGAAATCAGAGGCTTCCCTTTTCCTATTCTACCCAAAAGGCGATGCACATCATGTTCTTTTTCACTCTGGGAGTTTCCAGCTCTTCCAGTCTAAACATCATGATTTCTAAATAGCTTGTTGTGAGCCGTGTTCTGGTACATTTTCAGCCACCTTACAAGCCTAGCTACCTCTAATGCTATCCTTGCGTCTGAGGAATTCACTCATATTAATGCTATCCCCGTTATATACAAGTTTTTCTGCATATTGCGGATGAAATGCGAGTCAAAGCAACTGTTCCCTCATATTGTACAATTTGTAAGTGGAGACCATGAATATATAGCAGAATGCTTAAAGATGGTATCAATTATTTTTGGTGCAAATGCATAAAGATTTTGCATGTGTATGCTTGTTTTATCTTTGAAAAGATTTCTCCCACCAAGTTGACCAGCTTTCTATGTTTCCTTGTTTTGTGACTTGTGTCATTGATATGGAAGATTCAACCTATCAAAGAATTGGTATAATATGTTTAAAGTTGGAACCCCATTTTGTAGTTGGTAGCTTAAAGGTCAGCACAATAGGCAATGTGTATTATTTTACGACTACTTTGCTAGATGGTGCATGGTTGTTGAATGCTCAAACTTCAACATAATATGTTGAATGCTCAAACTACTAACGCAAGGTTTTCATTTTCTATAGGGCTGGTTAGAATTCGATATCTGAGTCTTGTCTTAGATTTACTAACATGACATTTGAATCGATATCGCAAGCACTGGAGAATGAGGGGCCGGCAATGAACTACTGAGAGTGAGAGGTTCTACTGACATGAGTGGTTCATTGAGACCAATGATTCAGTGTGGTGGAGGAGAGACAAGGAAACGAGGATGGCGTGGAAAGAAAGGAGGAGAAGAAGATGAGCTTTCGAACTCTCAGTAGAATATTGGAGAAGAAGATGAGTTTTGAGGTTTCGACTCCTCAGTAGAATTGAATTTACTGAACACTCAAAAGCACCAGAGCTCAACGAATTTAGAAAGTATGCATTTGCAAATTCTATAGTGAGGGCCTTATTTAAGGCCCATCTATGAGGTTCCTCACAATAGAATTCTACATTTAAGTTCAGCTATATAGGTTGGTCGGTCCAGGACAGGTCCATGATAAACCAAAGACTTAGATATAGCCCAAGATCATCCCAAGAGATCAATTGGCCGAAGCTCAATTTTTTCGGTTGATAAGTTGTGTGTGATGGAGAGAGAGAGAGTTGGATGTTGGCTGACTCCTGATGATCAAGAGCCCAAAAGCACAGCCCCAAGAGATTAATTAACTTGTGTAAGATTGGGTCCTGGGTGGGACCCATGAATCTGCAATCATACCCCTGCCCCACCCCTTCCTTCTTTTTCGTTTAACCTACTTTTGGAAGAATTCCCTTATTTTAAGCTTTGATCTCATTCATTTGTTTTTGGGCTAACGATAAAAAACACCTTGCAAGTTTGAGGTGGTTCTCAATGTGAACCCCCAGGTATCAATTTTATCAATTTACACCCTTATATTTGCAACATCGTACAATTTCATCCTTCCGTTATGTTGATCGTGTGGTCAATCATTAAACGATGACGTGTCTAGTGTGGGACCCATCTCCTAATCAACTAGTTCCTAAATTTTTTATATAAAATGATAAAATAACATAAACTTAAAAAATCTCAGCCCCTCACCAGGCCAACAAACCCAACGCCCCTTGTTCACCCCCTCTCGCCTCTCACGAACTCCAGCCCTCATCCTTTTCTCTCTCCGGCATCGGCTCTGCAGTGGAACACCAAAACTCGATTCCAGTAAGAACCAGTCTCAATCTAGCACACAAAAGAACTAGGGCCCCAAAGCTGTCATTTCATACCAGCAACCATTGTAGACCGTCGAGCTCAAAAATGAAGGAGGCAAAAGTCGCGACGTACTACGACGAGTTGACTCGGTGCGGCGAAGGGCCACCAGATTCAAACAAGGCATGAGCTTCTCTTCTACAAGCACAAATTTGGAAAACCCCCTTGCGCACGGTTCAACGCTGCCTTATTCGTTATCTTCCTTCCTCAACAAGTTCGTCAAAGCCTCTAGCCCGAAAAAGGAGTCGGATCTCCAAATGCAAGCCCAAATCATGTGTGAGAGAGAGAGAGAGAGAGAGAGAGAGAGAGAGAGAGAGAGAGGATGGGTTTGGTGCGGGGCGAGTAGGGGTGAACATGGTGCAGGATTGTACATGAACTTTTTTGTGGACAAGATTTGTCATGACCCGATCTGAGAATAAAGAATAATCTCGAATCAGAGTGCATGAACTGAATGAAATAAAATAAAAAGACTAAAAAAATTGGTTAAAATACATTTCATTTATATAAAATAATAATAATAATCTTACAAGTGTACAAGATATAAATAAAAGTTTATCACTCTAAACTAATCCAACTTCTCTGGTTCCGACTTTGTCTTGCTCACTAATTGATCTAAAAAACAAAATAGGTGAGGGATGAGCAAACCACCGCTCAGTGAGTAGATTATGTAATATGTCAGTCAAGCAATATCATTTTACACACTCTAGAAAAATATAATAAAAAGGTACACAATCCAAATCATATCACATCACTACTTCATATATTGGTTATCATTCACAAATTGTACCCAACACATTACCCCTATCAGCCGCATTGCCCTATGTCCCCGTCTGATACATTTATTCTTCGGATACCCCGTCACTGAAGTACTCATGTTCCATGAATAATACATATTTCTCAAAAACTCCAAATAATATATATTGTGTGAAATATTGCACAAATTAGACATGCTTGACTTAAAAATAGAGAGAGGTTTGTAAACATATTATATAAGCCACTTACCATGATAAGTATGAAATATTGCAAGACAAACACACATGCTCTTCATCTTGTTTCTTTTTCTTCCTTCTCTCTCTCTCTCTCTCTCTCTCTCTCTCTCTCTCTCTCTCTCTCTCATGGTAGAAATCTATCTTAAAGGATTGGAATGAATGATTGAAATAAGGAAGCATGATACTTATAGGAGAGGATATGCATGCACCCAAATAATATTTATATTATATATACAATATTTTAAACCACAAAAAAGATAAGATAAAAATGTAAGGGAATAATGTGACTCATCCCCCTTTGGCCAATGATATCACAACACCACCACCAAAAGATAAGATAGAAAGATGAGGGAATAATGTGAGTCATCCACCTTTGGCCAATGATATCACAACACTACTTGTTACTAGCATGTAAGATGACATGGCAATGATGATTTGATTAAAACCAATTCTAAGTTTCTACACATGGATAACAAGAATGGTGTCATTTTTCAACTAAAGGGATAATCTCATCCGAGGCTTAAGATTTAATAACATATAAATCTTCATAATAAATATTTAAATAAGAAAAATTCATATTAATAAATAATTAATATGTAGTATGAATAATTATTATATATATTTTACAGGCTCTCATAGGATTGTACTTGAGGAGCAATGGGCTCTTGTTATTTCGATCTTCTTCCACAAACTCAAAGGGGATGCCTTTAGTTTTCAAGGCTAGTTCCACTCTCTTTATGTAAAGGCTAAGCCACGATCCACGCAGGGTCAGCTTGTTTCCTTTTGCCATATCTCTTTCACACACTTTTTCAGTTTTGGATTGGATGTTGGAGTCAAATGTTACTACAATTTTTTATAGAGTTCCGCCGCCAGAGAGAGAGGGTTGAAGGCTGAGGTTGGTGCGGGGCGAGAAGGGGTGAACATGGGGCACTGGGTTTGTTGGCCTGAGGAAGGGTTGAGATTTTTTAAGTTTATTTTAAAAAAATTTATGTTATTTTATCATTATATATAAAAAAATTTAGGAATTGGTTGGTTAATAGGTGGGTCCCATAGTGGACACATCAGCATTTAACAATTGACCACACGGTCAACTTAACGGAAGGATGAAATTAGACGATATTGCAAACGTAAGTGTGTAAATTAATAAAATTGATATCCTGGTGTCCATATTGAGAAACACCCTAAACCTGCAGGGTGTCTTTTGTCGTTAGTTCTTTTTTATGTGGTTAATCATCATTTATTGTATTTTTTTTTTTTTTTTTTTTTTTTTTTTTTTTTTTTATACAAGCGTTAATCTAAACTTCTTTAAATTAAAATAATTTATTAGAGAAGAGATTCAAATTTGACTACAAAGAAGACATACACACTGTCCTAAAAGCATCCACAGTTTTTTTTAGGGGGGTGTATTTTCGGGGGTGTAAAGCCACTTTTACATCCTCTTTACACCTCTAGGGTGTGTGTAATATTTTTTTTTTTTTTTTTTTTTTTTTTTTTTTGATTGAATGAAACGATGTAAATCCAAATATGTATATTCGATTTGTTTGTGATAATTCTTTTGTGTGTGTGTGTGTGTGTGTGTGTGTGTTTTTTTTTTTTTTTTTTAATTTATGTGTGTTTTTATTTTATTTTTCCAAATAAATGGACCTAAAAAAATTTAAATTTGGAAAACATATTATTTTACCTACAAACTAATATAAAAATATCTATGTAGAAATATGGGCCATTTTGTTGGGTTAGGTTCTTGCACTAAGCTGTGTCCAGCATGTGCTCCTTTCCTAGCGTATGCTTATGTTCTAGTACGCTTATCTTGTTGTTGAGGCCCAAAAAAGTCCACGGTTGGGCCCAAATAAGTTTTCGGTCCAATACGCTACTATATTAAGAAAAGTCACATATCTGAGTACGCGAAGACTCGTCATATACGAGTCACACCACACGTGTCATGCCAAATAAATAATTCGTCATGTTAGGAATCGAGATTAAGATTATGAAATGCATTATCTTTGCAAATCCATGCTAATTATCCCGTCAGGCATAATGATTGAAAGCATGCCAAGCGATATGCCATGCCAAGTAGGAAATCATTATTACACACCCAACCACGCTACAAGCCTAAGTGGGCCTAAGCCACTCGAATGCTCGGGGCTTGCTTGAGTGGGTTGTGGTATGGATGGTAATAAATCAACTTGAGGCCCATTGATGGGCCGAGAAATGGAAAGTCTCGGGTTGCTTGGGAGCCTCGAGACTCAAGCCCATTTCTTAGGCCCAAACATGTGGGTGAGCACAAGAGAGAAAAGTAGCTCAATAGCCCAAGCAAAATAACCTAACAAAAAATAAGACCAATTAAAATAGCCTATTGACTCAACCAAAAAGCCCAAACATTTTAAATAGCCCACTTGCTTGATAAACCATCTTGGCCCATACAACTACCATAATAAGCTACAAAGGCACTAGCACTTAGCTGAAGGAACAAAAGCCACGAATGGGAGGTCTGGAGGTTCATTAAACAATGCTGCTGGAGGTTCCAGCACATGGAGGGAGCAGATTCCAAGCAAGAAACATTCAAAGTACCAAAGAATATTAGCCTGTGAGCTACCAGAAGCACTCTTTGAACCAGCATGTATATTCAATTCCTTCCCTCATCAGACCTAGCCTTGGAAGATGAGAGAAAAGAAGGAAGAAAGATGGCTGAAAATAGGAGTCTAAAACAGCCGCGGGAAAGGGGGCCTTGAGCTCCAAAAAAAATATCTGATTTTGTGCAAATGGGCAGAGAAGATTTCACCAAAAAAGGATGATTGAAGGGATGAAGGGAGAAAGTAAGGGAAAAACTTAACAAAATGGGATGGAAACCATTAGGGTTTCTTGAAAAATGTCAGCTTCCAGCGGCTATAAATTGAGGCCTTTTCTACCCAACGGAGGCAACCCACATCTAGAGAGCAAGCTTCATCTCTCACCATGAAATCTCTACAATTTCGTGCCCTATTCCTCCATCTCCTCCCACTTTCCACTCTGCCATGCCATTCTAGAGTCTGACATAGCTTTTGTCAGGCTGCTGGAAACTTACCCAAACCACCAAATACTTCACCATTAGCCACAACTCAGACCAAGAGAGCAAGCTTTCTCTCTAACTTACAAAAACCCAGCAATCTCGTGCACTATTCATCTTCTTCTTCGTTTTGCTCTTCTGGCAGCTGCCGGAAGAACTCTGCTCTTCATTTTCCCTTTCCTACCCAAATCTCTTACAAAACTTCTCATTCCTTACCCTAACACTTCATTTTCTCTCAAAGCAAGCGTAAATTTTCTCTTAGTGTTAAACTCATGTTGATTTTGCTCCCATGCCACATGCCACTCACGTTGAGCTTGAGAGTTTATCTGTAAGCATGAAGAAATTATCTGTAAGCTGCCATTATTTTGGTTGGTGAAGATAACCGAAATACTTCCTAAGGCTCTACTGCCATTTTGAGGTATTTTGGGGCTTAATTTTCGAACTCAGGCAAATGGGACAATTTCATCAGTCTGCTCTTTTGCAGCAGCCCAGCCCATTTACAGTTGCTGGAGGAAAAAGTCCCCTACACTTGTATTCCCCTTTTGGCTCCCCTGGTCTGGGGTTATTATGAATCTCTTTTGACTAACTAAAAAAAAAAAAAAAGAAAAAAAAAAAAAAAAAGAAAGTCTGCTGGGTGGAGTGTGGGCCAAGTGGACAATGCAAATTGCATGAAATTTGGGCCTTTCATTTTGAATTACAATCCTTCTTTTTCCCTTTTTCTCTTGTGGGTCCTGCCTGTAAATGATGTAAAAAAAGATGCATATGTGCATTTAATTTTACATCTTCATGGTTGTGATGTATTTTTACAACCATTTACATCTTCTCATTGAAGATGATTTCGGCGACAAATTGTGTATAGTTAACATACACCCCATTATACACTCCTCCACTGCGAATGCTCTAACCCAAGTATGCAGACACAGTTAAGTGTCTTTAATCTAAGACTAATTAACTGTGTAAGCTCTAACTCATCATTGTATACTATAAATTATCCACCTTATCAGTTAACTTTAAACATAGATTCATTTGTGATTGATGGCCTTTGTCATTTGATTATCTTTTTGTTTTGGGGGGTCAAAAGCCATTTGATTGTTTAATGGGGGACTCGAATATCGATGCAGAGAGAGTGTAGCAATCTCTATCTTGCATTGTGTGAGTGCTTGTGCTTAGGATGCCATGCCAACTTGGGTGGACCCCACCTCAACCCATTACAATAATACGTGCCCTCCAGCTAATTGTTCCCGCACCCTCCTCTATCTACACTACTACTGTACACACACACACACACACCCTTCGCTTTTTATTATTACTTGTCTTTTAAGTACAAAGTGAGCCAGCACCAAAACCTTGCTGACTGGCTGCAAATCACACATTTTTGTATTATATCAATCTCTTCTTTTCCTTTTTCAATCAAATTATAATTATATTAATAATTTTTCCCAAACCACGAGTGCAACTCTTGAAGGACTTAAAGATTTTGAAGTTCAAATAGTTAAGAGCAGTTATCCCTACATCCAAGCATCTATAATCAAGTATCCTTAATTAAACCAAACATCGTCATAAAAAAAATAGGAAACATAAGATCAAGGACTGAAAAGTCGACAATTTCGACAAAATTATCATTTTTAAGGAGGGGTTGATATTTTGGCACATATCTATAGTCAATTTTCCTGGATTTTTTTTTTGGACAATATTTTCGTTCAAGTGGCAGCTACGGATGAGACAATATATAGCGATACTAGCACGGTTATGTTAAGAGTTGAGACCAAAACTCTCCTCATCCTAATTTCTTTTTCCTGGTTATCATTTTCATTTATAAAATATGAAATTATAACCCCCTAAAGAGAAGGTAAAGTTTCAGCCAGCATGGTCGGTGGATCTAACGATTTACCATTGAATTTTGATCTCTGAAACGTAAACCCTTCCTATTGATGCTTTCATATTCCTGTTTTTGTTATAAAGAAGGCAAAGCATGATGCAACCTTTTGCACATGGAACTAAGAAAAGGGACGACTATATCTATGGATGGTGCACCACTTTCATAAAAAAGAAAGCACTGTGGAAATCGATCTATCTAGTATCTCCCCCAAAGTGGAGTTTTTTCAGCCTTTTCTATTCCTTTCTGTAGAGAAATAGGTGTCTCCTCCTCCTCCTCCTCCACCTCATCATCATATTTTGATTGATTCAGCATCAGCACCCTGTTAAAAGAGAAAACAAGCACACAGACACATACTGTTTGGCAGTGGCATAGTTGTTGTTAGCTCAAGAATACTAAATTGAGAAACTTATGTCAGAAAATCAGCATCTTCCAGATATTTTCCATACTATTCAAGGGCTTAAAATTGGCCTGCAAAACTTTTTTATTTTTACAAAAACGATAATCTATTTTAAACTAATCTAAATTATAAAAAGAAGAATACTTTTTTATTTTATGAAAGCAATAATCAACTTTAAACTAATCTAAACTACGGGAAAAGAAAATTCGAATTCGGTTTCAAAATAGAAACAAAGGAATATGCACCATTTAGTTTGGAATTTGGGAAATTTGGAAGTTGTAAAAGGTCGTCGTCCCGATTTTGACCAATAAATGCATCATTTCATGCAAAGCTAAAGCCCTCAGCAAAACGTGGCATGATGGCATCTTTTATCATAAAAATAATATATTATATATTAGCTAAGCTGGCGGGTATGGTTGACAGTCAGATCCACAAGTGCGTTATTCTTGGGAAGTTGCCCATCAATCAAATATTTGATTCATCGGTCTCTATAGAGCGCATGTTTGTGCCCTAATTTAGAAATAAATAAATAAATGTCGACATGGTCCAAGTTATTTAAAACGTGAATGGTTCGAATTCTTTTCACGTAGTTTAAATTATATCGCTTGTATAAAAAAAAATTAATAATAAAGAAGAAGAAAAGTAGTTGACATCAGGTCCTCTCTCTTGGGATCCAACTATGAGCGAAAAAAAAGGTAAAATTTTACTTTTATTTCCATAATTATAATTTATATTAACCAAATAACAATACGTACAAATTGGCCATCAAAATTACAACAGAGCAACCTACCAAAGGCAACTAAATGCAAAGAGAAAAATTACAGACACAGAGAGAGAAAGAGTGGAAGAGAATTACTTCCCATCTGTATTCTTTCAAGCTTTGATTTCTGGTGCCAGTGCGCCCCCATCAACCTCTGTTCCACAAGGGCATTCTCGGAAATGTAAAAACAGGAAAACCCAGCCAGCCACAGCTCTCGAAGTCTCAAGCTTTCTTCTTCATCTTCACTTGTTTGTAAAAAGATCAAGAATTCAATCAAGATCCTCTCTCTCACTCACTCTGCACATTTCCTAGATCTGCCAACCTGCCACATTATTAATCCCACCTTGCTTTCTTTTTCGTTTTCCGTCAAAACAAACAACTTAGAACAGAATACAGAGCAACACTGACAACACTGTAAACTAATGGGTAGCTGCTAGTCATCAGCTGAACTGAGCTGGATGACGTAGAGTGAGGAGGAGGGTTATAATAGTAAAACGGAAAGTACGGCACAATTGGGTTCGGTGGTGGCGGCACAGGGTAGTTCTTGTTATTGGGCGGCGGATAAAACGCTCCGCCTCCACCTCCGCCGCCTCCACCACCTTGCGGAGGCGGGTAGTAGAAGTAAGTGGGCTGAGCCGGAGGCGGAGGAGAGTAGTAGGTGGTGCCGGAGCTCGGCGGCGACGGTGGAGGCGGACAGTTGGATGATGACGAAGGCGGAGAAGGCGGCGGAGATGAAGGTGGAGGAGGTGGCGGAGATGGAACTTGGCCACATGGGTTTTCGCATAGGGAGCACATTGTGCATTCGATCTGATCCTTGGAGGTCGCCTTCGGCTTTGGTGACGGTGAAGACATCGTTGTGGTTGAGGCCATCATCACTAAAAGCATGATGAGACTCAATTGGGTTTTATGAAAAGTTTTCATCTTTAGAAGCTGGTAGCTAAGAGAGATCAAGAACAAAAAGAAAAAGGAGAGAGAATTTGTGGGTTTTTTTTTGTATGAGTTTTTTGGGTGGTGGGGTGGTGTAAATTTTGGGGATGATTTTGAGAAATGGAGGAGCGGGGGTGAGAGCTCGGGAGGTGAAGGCTTTAAGAGGGGGAGGGAGGGGGTGTGAGTGGTAATAATGTCTTCTCTTTGAAGCTACACCACATCTTTATTTTTGAACTATGGCTTAAATAAATAGATATAAAGGGGGGTGAAATGAGTGTTGTGTTTTTTTTTGGGGTCGACATGTTAGAGGAAGCTTAAAGTTGTAAAAAGATAGAAACCGACCGACGCGTTTTACTTTCACAGAAAGTGGTCAGATTACTCGGAACATTGAGGGCAAAAGTCCACACTATGAAGTTAGCTATGTATAATTTTTGGGGGGTATCCTAGTTCCCCTAACTTCGGCTTAACTTAAGCGTAGGGCAAGTGACGTGTATAACATTATTTCAGTTGCACTGTATGTAATAGTGCTTGTGCTAGCTGACATGTGACGAAGTGTACTATTTATATGCAATGTTCAGCTGAGTTTAGAAGCTTGATGTCGTTTCCAAGCGCATGAAAAGATGTACTATACACATGTGAGTTATGTAAAGTTTAAGACTATGATATGCGTACTTATTTGAAACGATGGAAATTATGAATTGGAGACGAGATCAATTGAGGAGATGAATTAGTATATAGAATGGATGGACTTTTTAGTCGATCTAGTTCCTGGTTTGTTAATGTTTTAAATAGCGAGATTCACGTACTTTTTGATTTCATAATGCAGTACTAACGCAGTCAAGATACATAGCTAGTATAGATTTTTCCCATTTTAAGAATTGTGGAAACAAAAGAAATGGAGTTGTAGTGAAATGACTTGGGAATCCTTTTGGTATTAGTAATTGGTTACTAAAAAGTGTTTGGCTGTGAGATTGGTGTTTTAAAAAAGTGAAAGAAAACGGTGGAAGTTTGAGGAAATTTGCAGAGTCATGTTTGTTGGGCTTGACTCTTGTGCACAGGCGTTCATACGTGGAAGGGATAAATAGTGTTGGCATTTTGGTGACGAAGCCGTAAAGAAGACGCAATCTCCACGTGGTCAAACCAATACTGAACTTAACTGGATCAAAAATCTACTTGGCCTCTTCTGGTTTTTGGCATTGGCAATTGCATAATAAATAGAAAAAGAAGAGAGAAAAACAAATATTTGAACAGCAAATAAAGTGAGCAAATAATGGTGAGAAAATGAGTTGTTAAAGAACTCAGAGATATGGGCCAGCTGGCATGGCAGCAAATAAAAGATTCTGTTTCTTTATTTGGTTAGAAAATTTATACATTTCTATTAGATCACTTCCACCAGTTAGCCCATTGCCATGACAAGGGGAGTCCTAGGGCAGCTAATATTCACGTGAATAGTGCCTGCCCTACCCTCCCTTAGAAAAGTGTGTTTCCAGCAATTTAGGCTTGCATGGCAAATACTAGGGACATTTTGGAAAAAGCAAAAGGAGAGAGAAAAATTTTAAAAGAAGCAAAAATAGACAAAAATGCCCTTATTTATTTTTAGATTTCCTAAGGAATCTAATACATTTGCATGTCTTTGATTTGAAAGTTGAGCGGTTTTTTTGTCTTTTTTGAAAAAGCTTTGGCTTTTTCCAAAAGTGAAATTTTTTTTATGTCTAAAACCTAAAAAACCTCAAATACTATTCTTTTTTTATTTTATTTTTTTCACAACTTTGTTTAATTAAACAATTAATTTGGATAATATTTTCAGATAAGATTTTTGGGTTTCTATGCATGTAAAATCATTTTCTCAAGATTTTAAATAAGAAAACTTGATTTTATGGGATTTTAATATAAAGTATATATTGACTTAATAAGCCATCATTTTTAGCCTAAATTGTATTTTTCACTAAAACCGATTTTTTCATATTTTGATTTGGTGGGAATTTGATTTTCTAGTATTTTTATTTGAATCCAAATGGGGGGGTACTTCCTTATTTACATTGTAAACTTAAGTAAATGGAGTAATATAAAAATAAAAATAAATAAAAGTAAAAGGACAAAGACATTTACTTAAATGTTGAAAATGGAAATAAGGTATAGAGAGAAAGAAAAAAAAAGTAATTTTTTTCAATTTTTTATTACAAATATATTGGTTGTTGGTGTTAAAAGTGAAGAGTATTGGTTGGTATTTATAGAAGAAAAAAAATTCAGTATTTTTTTTAAATTTTTTCCGATTTTTTTCATTTTTTTATTGGGCAAATAATTGCCTGCCGTTGGATTGCTGGAAAAAAATGATCTGAGAGCCCAGGAGCTTCCACGTGGCATAGAGCCGTTGGGGATTGCTTTTTCGATTTTTTTATTCGTGAAAAAATGTCTGCCGTTGGATATGTTTAAAAAGCTGATTGGATGGCCCAGCAGAAGACACGTGGAAGATAGCCATTGGGCGGTCACTGTAGCGGCGCGTCAAATTTTTCATGCCGCTAACTATCAATGGCACAAAAAAAAAGAACATATCAACCCCAACAGATTCTTCTGATATAGATTATATAATAATATGTGCCAACCGGCCAACAACCAACTCCTTAGACAAGTTCAATAAAAATGGAGTAATTTTTTAGTGCAACGATAACATCAATTCGTCGCGTTACTAATTCACTCATGTTATAATATGTTGATTCTGAATCGTAACAGTCAGTTTAAGTACAATTTTGCAAAATTACTACTAAATCATTCTCAATGAATTATAGGTTGTATGTTTTTAACTAACTCATCAAATGAATTTGTATCGTGTAAAATGTGTTTGGATTTATTTATTATCAGCACGATCACAATCCACATGGGACTTTCCAGGCTGTTTTAAGTGGCGACAATACAATTGATAATTGCATTCTCCTTTAACAAATTACAATTGATTTAAAAAAAAAAATTATTTATTTTGTGATTAATAATTGACATGCTGTGGAATATTAGTTAAGATTTTATTTTACAGAGGTTTCAAAGAATCCGCCGATTCAGTACTTTGCTAATGAAAAGGTGAAATGATGATGATGATGCGCATAATTAACTTCAAATTAGAAGAGGGAAATAATGGTGACCAAAAGCTGAAAGAATCTAAGACTTTTATGATCATCTTTTGCTTCTTCTTTTTTCTAATTAGGTGTCCAAAAAGTTAGTTTCTACATCGTTCATCTGTCATAGTATGAATCATGATTCATGATATTGAGATAAATTCTCATGTATCGGAAATAACATTTTTACTAAACTTAGGTTGTTCATCATCATGCATATGTAACCTTTTCTTCTTTAAATAAATATATTATTGCACGTCGAGTCGAGATTATGAAATTAGAGAGAATATATATGCATGAAAACTTAATTATTCTGATCCAAAAAGAAAGAATACAATAAGATGTGACCGGTTAGAGTCCGAATCATCCACTTTTGCAACAAAACGACAGTAAGCAAATTTGGCCCAATCGTCGACCGTGACATTAATTGGCTAATTAGTAGCTAAGGTATCATTCCTTCCAAACAAAAATTAATTGGGACCCCGATCATGCAATGCATTATACCATATACATTCCGGACAAGGTTGTTGTGTGGTAGGCATATTGTCACTTGGCTTTATATTCTCGTCCCCTTATGATTTCTGTGTGCAGAATTTCAATGCGCTTTATTCTCAACTCATATCATATGCCATGTGCATATATATATATATATATATATATATATATTTCTCCTTTTCCAACAAGGGTTCTGTTAGTATTTGTCGTGTATGATTCACGTACACGTGAGTAATTGACCACTTATTCACGTGTATGTGAATGATGGTCCCTTAAATTTGAGGTCTATTTTCAGTTATTGAATGGCACTAAGGTTGATTTGTTCGGTCTCTTAAATCTTTTAAGTACCAAATAACTCTCTCTCTCTCTCTCTCTATTTATGTGTCCTCTGGTTGTCTGTCATACTATTTAATGCTAATAAGAAGTCGCATCTGATGTAATATCTCACTCTCTGTCAGTGTCTATCAATTTCTGTTCATCTTCGAAAACCCTATCACGCACGCATGATTTTATATATAGGGTTTTTTATGTCTAAAACCTAAAAAACCTTCATATATAAACCACATAAAAACATGACCTTGTTTTGTTCTCCACCATAAATAATTAGTAAGACATTAGAAAGATCGTGCACATTAGAGTGGAGAAGGAGCTAATCTGAATGCACATTAGGAGGATCCTAACTTAAGCACACCAAATACTAACCCCAGACTCCCAATAATGGAATAGATAATCTCTGTTTTTCATAAATTACAACCTGCGTTGCATGCTAATGGGCTGTGATGTCCAGTGTAGAGGCCTTCTCAAATTGGGCCAGGAACTCTGCTACAAGCCTACAATGGTGCTCTCAGCATGTTCAAACTAGGCCAGCTTCAAAAGACAAGTCCATGAGCGAGCATAATACTAATAGGCCCAAAATGTAAGAGAGAGAGAGAGAGAGAGAGAGACGTTTTGGTACCTGGCTATAAACATTAAACAACACGACGTGCCGCAACATAAGGCCTAACTTCATGTGCGCTTCTTTCCTTAGTCTTTTGCTAGACATGAGGGCTTGACTTGATTGGTGTCTCATTGAAACCACATTTGTCCAAAGGTGTTATCTGGACCCGCAACACACGAAATATTTGTATTGACACACTTCAAATTTGAACCATTCATCATGCTGATTTTTACACGAGCGTATAATCTGGATGTAGGGTAAATTATAAAATATGATAAGAGAATTTTACCGTCCAAACAAATCTTCTCCACTATCTGAATTCCGATCTGTTTAATGACATAAGTATGTATGTGTCTGAAATATAAATTTGATAAGACAAGTTAAGAGTCTTAAAGAAATCGCCTCTCTGACCCATGTCCAAACATGAATTCAAAATCAAATATCAAGAGAGGGAGGGGAAGGGTTCCGTTGAGACAAAGACAAAAGGCTCTTTTCACACTCCAAACTCAAACCGCACTACCACTATGTCTTAAAAACGCATTTCTTGCCAATTGCTTTCGAGGATTTACCAAATCCACGAACCTTCTTTGAATCACTCAAAGACGGCAACAATATCAAACAAAATAAACTAAAATAAAACAAAATAAATCATTAAAAAAAAGAAAAACACATTTCTTCACAAAATACAGCTTCCATTAAGCTGTTTATACTCTCAACGCGTTTCGAAAATAACACACACACACACAGCCAACGCGATAAATAGTCGCGCATATATAAACTCTCTCCCTTCCTGCAAATTCAAAATCCGAACTTTTGAAAACCCACTAACCCGAACGCCATGGACTTCAGCTCCATGAGCTGCCCTCTGATCTTCACCCTCAGCTTTCTGCTTATTTTCACTGCCTTGCCTTCTTCATTCTCTCAGCCAACCGCGGATGCTCCAGCACCAGCCTCCGATTCGTGCAACGGCGTTTTCTTATCGTACGCCTACACTACCGGAGCCAAGCTCCCGCCCGAGCTCAAATCTAACCCCAAGCGCCAGCCCTACCGGTTCGAGTCCGTGCTCACTGTGCTCAACAACGGGCTCGAGGATCTGAAATCTTGGAGGGTCTTCGTGGGGTTTAAGAACGATGAGTACTTGGTCTCTGCCTCCAATGCCGTTTTGGCAGACGGGACTAGCATGCCTGGAAGTGTGGGAAACGGCACCGTTTTGGCTGGGTTTCCGATGACCGATCTGAAAACTGCGATTAAGACTGCGGGAGACTTGACCCAGATGGAGGTTCAGGTCAAATTGGTCGGGACCCAATTCGGTGTGGCCCCACCCAAGGTTCCTCTGCCCTCGAATATCTCTTTGGCCAATGATGGGTTTGTTTGCCTCAACGCCGTGCAAGGTCAGTTCTTAGCATTCCTTTTGGTCGTCTCTGTTTTGGGTATTTGTGGATTTGTGTTTTTCTGGTACATTTTTGGATGTTATTATTTGATGAAATTTAATTTGGAGTATACAGATTTCATTTTTATCCGTTACCCTTTTTTTATGTTTAGCTGCTAGCAGTTCTTCTGATAGCTTATATATTTTCAGGTTCAATCATTTGTTTTGAATGTTCATTATATATAACTGTATTAAATTGAATTTGATGAGAGAATACCTGGTGTATGTTGGTGTGGAGATGAAGGGAAATTACGGTTATATCTGTCCTCAAATATTTGGAATTTGTTTAGAGATTATTTGTACATTTTCTTCCAATTTGCGTTGGACCGTATCAGTCTCATTGGTATATTGACTTACTTTAAGTCACTAGGAAAATTTGTTACTCCTAGATTCATAACTACAATGGTGAATGTCTAGAACCACAAATCAAGATGTCTTCCCCATTAGTTTTTCGTTTTTGGAAGACAGTGGCCTTCTATATCTGCAAGGAAAATTTGTTAGTCTTGGTCTACAGAAAAAAATTTGGGTCTAGTTTTTGTTTAGCTTTTGGTTATAATCAGATCATTGCTTTCTATGTTTCCTTCATATTATTAGACTCTCATTTTCAGGGCGTCCTTTTCTCTATAGACCAATTTGTTAGTAACAATCAGATGTCACCGTGATAACATACATTTGACACTAAGTTGGGTTTTCACTTTTCACTTTTACTATCCATGTTAATGAGCATACTCTTACGCTTCTCTGATAATGTTCTTTCCAGGGACGAATGAAATGCATGTCTGTTGCACCGTAGACACTAAGTTTAAAACAAACATCACTGTAGATGGAAAGTTCCTCCCCCGCCAAAATGGAGATCTTACAATTATGTATGATGTGACCAATACTCAAGACTCAAATTACTGGGCACAAGTTACAATTGCCAACCATAACCCCCTAGGCCGTCTTGATAATTGGAAATTGAGCTGGGACTGGATGGCAGATGAATTTATATTTGCAATGAAAGGGGCGTATCCATCTATTGTAGATTCTTCTGACTGTATATTCGGCAGACAAAGTACATACTACAAGGATCTGGACTTCTCCACCGTATTGAATTGTGAAAAACGGCCAACCATAATTGACCTGCCTCCAACAAAGGCCAATGACACTCTACTTGGTCTGGTCCCTAATTGTTGCCGAAATGGTACTATCTTGCCACGATCAATGGATCCAAGGAAATCAATGTCATCATTCCAGATTCAAGTCTTTAAAATGCCTCCAGATCTTAACCGGTCCCAGTTCACACCGCCACAAAACTGGGCAATCAACGGCACGCTCAACCCTGATTATGAATGTGGCCCTCCTGTGCGGGTGAGTCCTAGTCAATTTCCTGATCGAAGTGGCTTGCCAGTGAATTCATCTGCGGTAGCTAGCTGGCAGGTTGTGTGCAATATTACACAGCTCAAGGGAGCAAGCCCTAGATGCTGTGTTTCGTTTTCTGCTTTCTATAATGATTCGGTCATCCCATGCAACACTTGTGCATGTGGCTGCCCTAGTAATACAGCTCGAACTTGTAGTACAACTGCACCAGCTATGCTTCTTCCGCCGGAGACACTTCTTGTTCCCTTTGAGAACCGAACTGTCAAGGCAAAAGCTTGGGCTGAACTTAAACATCTACCAGTTCCAAACCCGATACCCTGTAGTGATAACTGTGGGGTCAGCATTAATTGGCATTTATATACAGACTACTCTCGTGGATGGAGTGCAAGGGTCACACTCTTCAATTGGGATGAAACTTCTTTTGTTGATTGGTTTGCTGCCGTGCAAATGGATAAAGCAGGCCCTGGTTTCGAAAAGATGTACTCTTTCAATGGAAGTACCTTGGAATTGAATGGTGTCAACAATACTGTATTCATGCAGGGTCTTGAAGGATTGAACTACCTTGTGGCAGAAACAGATGCAGCCAACCCGCAGAAGGATCCTAGGGTGCCTGGGAAGCAGCAATCAGTCATCTCATTTACAAAGAAGAAGACTCCTGGAATTAATGTGATTGGTGGAGATGGGTTTCCGACAAAAGTATACTTTAATGGGGAGGAATGCTCACTTCCTAAAATATATCCAAGTAGTGGTAACAGAAAGAGTACACCGATAATGTTTTCAGTCCTCCTAATGGTTGTAGCGTTCATGGTGATGTAGCAATAGCTGAGGGATGAGGCACTGCCAGATCTTGTAGCTGCTGCTGATTTTTTTTATTCTTTCAGTGGTTTGATTGATATATGCTCAACCAGGAGGTTTTGCAAAATCTTAACAACTAGAAGACGTGCATGCCATGACTGGTACTTATGAGGTTGTTAGGGGAAATTTGGTTGTCGCTGGTAATCTCTTGCCCTTCATCTGCACATGCTGAAAGGAGGATAAACACAGCAAGTGACAGCAAATCATATGTAGCTATTGTTCTCATATTTTGTATAAACAATTACTGAACTAGGTGCTTGCTTTGATTCTTTTGTTATATGTATACATGTGGGAACGATTATCCAATATATCTTTTTGGAGTCACCGGAATTTAGGACAATTACTTTGTGCGCCTATACAAATTTCCTGCTCTGAGTGTTTGTGTTCTCTTTGCTTGTTTTGAAAATCATTGCTTGCTTGCGGATACAGGAAGCCAATAGGAAAAAATCTTCGCAGGAAGAACAGGTCTGTGCGTCTAAATAATTATGTACTTTAACTTGTTTAATGCAAATACCTAATCAACTTTTAGACTTGTTCAACTCAAATTATTCTATTCTTCAGGCTGTTCCTTTTTTTCTTCTTTTGTTTCTTTTTCTGGCTGTTGGAATGATTCTAAAGCTCATGCTCAGCTAATGTGTGGACCACATCTTATCCGACCAATTCTTTTTTTTTCTTTTCCGGAAAAGGTTATCCGACCAGTTCATGTTGGTTGCATTATTCCCATTTGCCAGTTACTCTCTCCGCAGCCATATCTTTTGTCACTAGCGTGCCTAAAAATAGTGAGACATCTCTAGTATATTTACTGATTTGTTCTGCAACAGTGTAAATATTGCCTTTTTTAAAAGGGTAAAAATGTAATTCAGATTCCAAGACTTCATAGCGAAATTGCTTGTCATAAATTAGGCGAAATTCCATGTAATTGTTGAAACAAATCTCATGATAGGAGAGACTATTAAGAATAGAGGTCACATAAGAAGGTGGTTAACACCAAAGCTAAAGCATGAATGAGAATCCCTAGAAATTTAAGTACAAGAAAACAAACCAGAAAAGAATACCTCCCGACTTATGTCTTGCGTAACCAAATGGAATTTATGTACATCAAAGTCTGATTCCTTGAACGAGAGAGAAATGGAAGAGGAGGCAAAAGAAAATAACTAACAGGGCAAACTTCATGTGTTATTAGAGTTAGAAAGGCTCCTACAATGCCTGCAGGCGTATCAAAACCTACTCTAGAATACTCAAGATGCGCCGAAAACCGAGTACAGTTTCACCAGCACCCCAGAAATTGTTGCTTCTTTCTAGCCACTCAAAATTTTGCATGTATGCCTTTGCATTTCATGCAGCAGTATCTTGCATCACAAATATCTTTTTGACCTGTTTGATCCGCCTCAATTACCCATCATCCTGACATTTAATCTGCTGGTTTCTTGAAGTAGAAACAAACTTGAATATCCACCATTTGATTGCAAAAGAAATGACTCCTATTGCAGCAATTATATACACCAGAGCTGCAAGCATACAGAATATTGTAGGGAGCACATTCTACACAGGAATATTATCCAAGGAATACCCGTCAAAGTCAAACTCATTTTCGGTGGCTCCAATTCCCTCTTGCTGCTGGAAAACAGAAGAACTTTCACATGAGTAAATAATAACCTTAACAGTTCGAAATTCATATCCAAAAATCTAAACACAGAAGGTAAAAAAAATAGAGGCAGAAAAATTGACCTGTTTGAGAAGTGCACTCATTAGATCCTCCTGACCAAATTGTTCATGAAAGTAGCTAGTTTGAGAACTTGCATCAGGAACCCTTTCAGCTTTAACCCTAACTGTATTGTCAACAATAAGACTGTTAAGGTGTTGACCATTATTTTGAACATTCACATGATGAGTGCCTTCTCCAATTGAGAACATAGCCTTTCCAACAGTAGATGGATTCCTGCTCTGTGCGCTCCTTTGGCTAGAAGAAAATCCCTGATGAACTAAAACTGAGGAGTCAAGGCTACCATGCATGGTGTTTGTATGTTGAGAGGCATCAAAGGTCAAGCCTACATTCTGTAAGTCCCAGTCATTAGATTTGTGCTGATGTAACTCATTAAAAATATCATAACTTGGCGCAAATCCGGAAGATCTTTTTATTTCACAGTTCACGTCTTCTGGAAATGCTCCTTTAGACGTAAGGCTGGACATTCCTGGTGTACTTCCAAGAGTAAAATTGTTTCCTGGCAGTTCTGAACTGTTGTTCAGGGGAAAGTTCAACATTGAGGAGTTCTGCTGGACTGGATTATATCCTGCCCCTCTGCCATTATCAGCAATCCCATTTCTTCCTAAAACTCCACTAGGAATTCCATTTGATAGGATAGGCTGCCCCATTGATGATGAAAGCCTAGGAACATGATTTCCAGAAGTTTCATTCAGGATCTGCCCTCTTGACTGTGGTTGAGACATCTGCATAAGTAGAGCGCTGTTCTGGACTCCATGGGCATTGACTTGCATATTCACACCCCCAAGAGATTGTGCAGACTGGTGCAAGTTGGCAAGCTGCTTGGCCTCCATATTTGTTGGAATTCCATGAAGTAAGTTCATTGGCTTGCTACTGCTCAGACGTTGTTGCCCCTCTGCAAACCTCAACTTTGGATTTTCAAAGCTGAATAAGTTCCTTTGATCAACAAGGGGCATAGGCATGCCAGATTTTGCTGTTGACCTACCAAGTCCGGCTTGGAGTGTGGCAAGACTTTGAGCAGGAAGTTGACCTGTGACGGCTAGCGTCTGAAGATCAAGCCCATTGAGTGACGACATAGCTCCAAAAGATGCTTCTTGGGGACTCAGGAAAGAGTTATTCAAATTACTCGGGTGCTGTGACACTCCACTCAACCTTCTAAGGTACAACCTATATTTCTGTTCCACAACTTCGCACAGTGAGTTTTTCTCGAAATGCATACCAAAAGAGGGGAAAAAAAACCAAAGAGCCTTTCTTGAGTTCATATCATAACAGACTTCCTCTTCATAATTTTTTATTATATTATACAAAATTATACATACCTGAAGATGGCTAGCAACATTTTCTCTAGTGAGCCCAGGAACATTCATCAACTCCAGAATTTTCTTAGGAACAGCCTCTGTATCAAATTATCAAGTTTGATTAACATAAGGAATACATTTGCAATAGGAAATAGACACATAATGTTGCATGGTTCAATTTTATCCAAAAGGCAAAGAGATTAATTCAATGCTGACTCGCACTAAAATGCTAAACACAACATAGACTTTGATTTATGGAACAATTTGGATGTAAAAGGTGTATTAATTATGAGTCGTTTGTCAATGAATAAACTAGACAGACATGACAATGATATTTGATATGGCCAGCATGTCTATTTCTGTCAGTGTGAAGAATGTTTATATAGGTTCAAACTGATTCAGCTCCTAGTTGAAAAACTAGGCGCAAAACTCAAAAGGACCAAGAACACTTATTTGCTCCCAGCATCCATATTCAGTCCAGTAGGAAACATGAAATTGAAAAAGATTGGGAAGAAAACATACTATCGATGCCTAGTTGATTAACAGCACCCACAAACTGTTGATGGAGTTCAACTGACCAAACAACCCGTGGCTTCTTTAATGTGGATGAATCATCCCTCTCGTCGGCCTCTTCTTCCTCATCCTTCCTCCTCTTTGAGTTCTTCCAAGTCCCTTCATTTGCTGAGGACGAGTAATCTGCATCTTCAGATGGTTTTGGCTGCCGATCTCCTTCTTCCACACTTCCTGATTGCTCCACTTCCTTCCACTCATTCTTTTTCTTACGAACTACATGCTGCCATATGTTCTTCAGTGCCTCTATACGAACCGGTTTGATTAGGTAGTCACAAGCACCATGAGTGACCCCCTTCATAACAACACTTTTTCCATCATCAGCAGACATCACTGTGAAATCACATATCAGCTCCAAATTAATACATATACTATCTGGGTTAACAGCAGTTAAAATCCACACGAATTACTCAAACGGATAACTCACTGATAACAGGCAGGTCCATCTCAAGTCCAACGCGCTCCAGGAGTTTGAATCCATCCATGTCTGGCATGTGTACATCACTAATAACTATATCATATCCATTTTTGTTCTCTCGAAGCAGATTAAGTGCGATCTCCGCTCGATTGCATTTCGTAACTAGAAAATCCCAAACAAACCGAATCAATCTCTCAAAAAATTGATAACAGAAATGATAAAACAACATAAATAAACAGAGCTATGAATCTATAAAAGCGCAAATCAAAACTCAAGCTTATCCTTGGAACAATAAGATTAACTCTTTAAAAAAAATAACAGAAGAAAAAAGATGAAAAATTAATGCTGTAGAAACCATGAAGAACAAGTCACAAACTTTAAGACAACCCATTATTTGAATCTAAACACAATTATAACTGAAAGTGTACAAAATGTCAAACTATAGACAAATCTTAATATTTGTTCCCTTTTCTACAGCAGGTTCCCAATCCCCTAAATATCAGCTTGAGAAACACAAGAAACGATAACCCAAGTGGTAAACACTTGCACTAAATCAACCCAAAAGGAAAACAAGGTCATACTTTGAAACAGGAAATTGAAATCACCCAAAGTATTGAAGAAAACTCATGAAGCAAAACCCAAAAGAGAGAGAGAATTACAATTCAAGCAACTCTAATAAAGGGGTACCTTCATAGAGACATGTTCTAAGCATCTTCTCCAAAATCATAAGGCAAGTGGGATCATCGTCAACCACCAGGACTCTTAAACCCGCAGGAAACTGGTCAGAGACCACATCAGCCGATTTCCAAGCGCCACTTGAACTAGCCGTTGACATCGATCCCATACCGTTACTCAGATTCATGGCTTAAAAAACCCAAATCTCGGAGCCGAAAGAACAGGGGAGATACAGCTAAAAGAACAACCAGATACCCGAATTACATGCTTAAGCTTCGGTTTTGATTCACACCCAATTCAAAATTCAAAGAACCAGTTGAAACTAAAGCAACGAAAAGGAGAGAGATTTTGATTTATCTGGTGATAAAATTTTTATTGTGGTATAATTATATATTTATTCTTCAGATTGAAGTTGAAAGAGCTGGACTTGTCTCTCTCTCTCTCTCTCCTTTCTCTCTTTCTGCTTCAAGCTCAAATTGTCTGTGTTTTGGTTTTATTTTATGATTTATTAATTTTTAATAATTTGGAATATTTTATTCAATGGTGGGTCACTCCTGGAAGAGTGGATCCAGCTCACATATAAAATAAACTTGATTAGCTAACATGATCCTCCTTCCCAAATTTACTCATAATTACTGTTTACTTTGTTACTTTGTATTTGGTTTTTACACCTTTACTATTTACAATTTCTTCAAAATCAAAACCTTCCTTTTTATCTGTTTGCTCTTTTTTGGACTCTTTATCTGTTTCCTCTTACAGCAACACAAATTGAGTGCTTATACTTTCACCTCTCCAATAATTCAGCATCAAACTCTTTTAAAATTTTAAATTTTCAAAATTATACATCATAACTGAAAATTACACAAAATTAATTGTTTTTTTAATTTACTAATTTACCTAAGCTGCCCATGTGATACACATTCAGTGTATTTTTTATATACAGTAAATTGCATAATACCCACAAAATGAATGATTTTTTTAAAGAGAGGAAGTAGTAAATTTTCATTAAGATTGTCAAATGTTACAGACTCGAGCGAACTAACGTGGCCTCATTACACAATGAATGTGTTGGGATTCATTTTGTGTTTGATTTTTGTTGAAAAAGACTGAATTGGGTCACTCATAGTCTAGCACTAGAAAAAGGAAACAAAAAGGGCAAAAAGAAAAAGGAAAAAAAAACCAGAAACACAACAACCTTAAATCTATATATGAGTACAAAAACAGAAGCACTTTTTATTTTTATTCAATGAAAATAGTTGAGGATAATGTTTGGTTTATTTTTTGGATCAACGTTGTTTACCAAAGCAAACCACCACTTCCATGTATTGTGGGGGTGCTTTTGGTTTTCCACTTTCAAGTCCTCAATAGTTAGCCACTTGATATTTTTATATTTACAAAAACGGAACGGAAAAGGGTTTTGTGGAAGGAAGGAAGGAAGGAAGGAACCCCGTTGAATGAGTATTCTTTTAAAGCACAGTCAGTTGGGTCTTTACCTGCGTTCTGCTGGGTGTGCCGTCTGACCAGCTTTTACTTTTCATGCCAGTTACTTTTACCACCCTGCCTTCTCTACCCACTTCCCCCGTTCGACACGTGTAATTTGGCGCCTCTAAATAGGATAAGGCTTCCTTGGCCTGTATTGTTTGCTCTCTCATTTCCTAGTCATGACTCATCATCCCCCTGCACTTCACTGCACTGCATTCATGCTTGCTTTTTTAGTTTTGGTGCTGTCTGTCTGTGTTGTGTCAAAAATAAAAAAATCCATGTAGCTTTGCATATGGAATATGAGCTATCGTCTCTTATGATTCGATACAATTAACCTATAATTTTGGTCTATTAGTTACTTCTTGTTGTTTTTACGATATTATTCTAATAGCATAACATGTCAGATATTTATATACATGCAATCACTTGCAAACTATACGTACTATGAAACGAACCTCGTGCCTGTCTTTCTCCTCTCAAATAGCAGTTTTATTCCCTAATTCATGAACTAATTAGCAAGCTCACGCAACGCAACGCAACGGATTTTTATTCAAAAGAAAACATAATATAAATAAAAAATTAGGGTTGCTTTTCCCAGTCCTAATGCAAGAAAAGCTGTGACAAGCCTTGCTAAAGTGGCCATAGCATACTGAAACCGTATATTCTCTAGTAGCCTTTTCTCTATTACGATGAAGGATGAACACACCCCAACTCCCCAACTACAAGTCTTTGCTTGCTTTTCAATTTCACCCTCAGAAAATATATTTAATAAAAAACTGTGTTAATTTGTGAGCAAAAAGAAAAGAAACCCCACTCTCGCTCTCAACAAGTCTCAAACCCCAAGAAAAAACCAGCCAATGAAAGCTGTGGAAACTGCGAGTGGTTGCTTTTAGGCTAAAGCTCTGGCAACTTGGCAAGCTTGGGCTTTCCCACAGATTTAAATCCTCAAACTTAATGATTTAATAATAATTGTTTATTGTTTCTGGTTCTAGCTTTTCATGGGTTTAGTTTTAGAGAGATGCTTTTAAGGCAAAATATGGAATATTATGTGTAACCCCCCAAACCTTTAGATTATTTCACGCTCGCCTATTAAACTATGCCATGCAAATGGCTTCTCCCTCGGTGGAGAACGACTTCCCTGCTATCTTCGGTCAATAATATTATTACACATGTGATAACACTTTCACGTATTATAGCATTATTGAACGAATATGACAAAATAGTATTATCCCCATTTCAATTAAATTTTTCCCCTCTTAGTGGGTTTCAGGTGATTGGAGCTGCTGTTGCTGCTCTGCCATGTGGCATCTCATGGAACTTGGAGAAAAAGTCCAAAGCTACTTTTACTAACTTTCCCTATCTCCTTTGCCAAATTGCCCACTTAAATCATGAGTGCCATATCCCAAGTCCCAAGCAACACACCCAACACAACATGAATGATAATGGCCTCACTCTTTTTACCCTTAGCATGCGCCTTGCGAGATTTTTTTTTACTTGTGATCTTGACAAAATTTTCCAACTTGATTGCTTTCCCTTTTGGATGTGAAAAACGAATGGGAAAGTGGTAATTTTTTGTTTTTGGGAGAGTTTTCTCTTTTGCCTTGTAAGTTTGGGGTGTCATTGTTGTATATTCCTTTGAGTTGTTAACAATCATTGTCATTTTCTTTGACTAAAAAGGCTTGTGTCCTTGCTTACCCATTCCCTCTCACATGTTCTCTTGTTGCTACATTAACATCACTTGCTTGCTTGTAATCACTATCAAAAAAATCACCTGTGAGCATGCCTTTCCCAACATCATTGAAACCATTTTGGTTGTGTTTACCACTTTTAAGTTGGCAAATCAAATAATTTTGGGGGTTGCTCTTTTTCACGTGGTAATGCTAAAAGCAGTGTCGTTCAATTAATTATCAACTCGTAAAAAGTACATATTATCTTTTAACTAAATTGTTCTGCCAATCAATGCTATCAATTTTACTGTCATTTTAAACACATGGAAGTCAGTTGGCCTCTTATGTTGAACATGCAAGAATTCCTCCAGCCTACCGTTTGATGTTGGCAAAAGATTTATAAATATTTCTTGAGGGTTTGCTTTGTCTTTGTTTTAGTGTTGAAATTGCAAGATTTTGATCCCAAGTTTACAGCAAAGATCCAGCTAGCTATGCTAGCAACACCAATGATGAACGGACAACGAGTTCAAAAGACCCCCCCAGAAGACTAGACAAGTACTGAGATGACTCGACGCGGGGCCCACTGGCCCCACTCTGGGCTGGTCCACGTCAGCAGCGACGAAGGCAAACGCAGACGAGACGTGTTGGACGACGTTCGTTTCGACCCGGGAAATCGGACGGACACGTGGTGATGTCCGTAGTGCAACTGGCGGGACCCGCTCCTGGACTGTACAAAAAGGAAAGGCCAAGGCGTTAACGGGAGAACTGGGCCAACGCGGGAAGGGAAGGCATTGGGCTGGGCCCCACCGCACACCTCATCAGTGATGAAAAGAGTATGGGGCCCACTTGGAACGTACGTGCGCCTCTCATACACGTCCCTATCGGCTTGTCACTAGCTAGGACACAAAATATAGAAAATAGAGTTTAGGGTTTTGTTTGTTTTTTTGGTGATGGAAAAGAAGGTTGGATGCATTTGATTTGAGTAGGTTGAAAACTTGGAGGACTTTTATTGTTTTGTGTATTTGAGAGGGAGATTCTATACTCTATGTTGAGCATATATTTCTCAAACTTTGTCTACGGTTGTTTCATAACTTTTGGATGTGTAACCAATTTATAGAAGATAATCATGGCCATCACATAGACATGTAAAACAATATATATATATATATATATATACACCGGCGGACCTGTTAAGGAGCAAAGAGGTGCAGCTGCACCTCCCCTCGCCAAAAAAATTATTATTGGTGCTTGAAATTGTTCATTTGCTCCTTATTACTTTCACTTTCATTTATTTTTATATTACTCCATTTACTTAAGTTTACAATGTAAATAAGGAAGTACCTCCCATTTGTATTCAAAGAAAAATACTAGAAAATCAAATTCCCCCCAAATCAAAATTTAAAAAATCGGTTTTAGTGCAAAATACGATTTAGGCTAAAAATGATAGCTCATTAAGTCAATATATACTTCATAATAAAATCCCATAAAATCAAGTTTTCTTATTTGATGTGTAAGGAATAAAAGCCGCCAAAAATTATCTTGAGAAAATGATTATTCCGAAAAACCATTTTTCATACTTAGTCAATATTTTTACATAGAACAACTTTTCATGTATGATATGAATGCATGAAGGGACCTAAAGTCAATTTAAGTAAAAAGTCTTAGATGTTCAATCCACAAAGAGTTTTTAACCTTTCAAAATTGCACCTCCACTAAAAAAGTCATGGGTCCGCCAGTGTATATGTATATATATATATATATATATATATGGATGGTACGAAAGCATACCTGATTATGTTTGATTCGAACACAGACATTATGCAAACACGAATTTTAAGTGGATGAGTAACTGCTCTTAATACTAAACTACAAACTTCTTGCGCTATCTTGCTATCTTAATAAATCTAACCGGTTGAAGCATTTGCAATGAACTCACTAGTTGTATATATAGTAATACACATGTAGGGTTTTAGGTAAATCCCAAGCCTTCAAAGATGTACCTAAATTGGGCTCACACATAATTAGTCCATACTATATAGTATAAGATACATTTTTTAAGGTGCACCAATACTAGAACGATTATAATATAACGGGCTAACCGTCAATTCTCAACCCAATAAATATTCCAATCAAACTCGATATTACCGGAAAAATACTCCCAAGCCTAACTAATAATAAACAATTTGCAACACTGAATTCCAAAATGGAATTAGGGTGGTGATAAGAAAAAGGTCACAGGTGGGTTGCTGTCCCATCTATTTTGAAGCCATTTTTGGTAACATTAGGAATTGCAATTATACAACGAAGGATAGACCAACACGTTGCAGTACTGTAGGCTCTGCTTCCCGACACCCAACCTCTTGTTCAATGGTTCAGAGATGGATCCAAAAAAATATTGGGAATCAGAAGAATTATTGAAGTGAAAGGTTGGAGACTACCTGTCAAGCAAGCAAGCAATCAACGGCCAAAGGGGAAAGAAGAAAGCCTTATGATATCAAATTTTGGACGTGCATGTGGATACACAAAACTCAATCCTCCCTCTCTCTCTCTCTCTCTCTCTCTCTCTCAAGCTTAGCACAGAAATGTTCCGAGTAGTAGCTCCCCACCACCTTTGCCAGCCTCGCAAGCAAGCAAACAAGTAGTAGGTCCATCCATTCATCCAATCCAATCCCGAGTTGACTGTTTGTAAGGTTTGATTCACTAGAAGATACAGCCACACCCCGGGCCAAGAATGAAAATCAGATTACAAAGTTAAAAACTTTGCCACTACCATTGCATTTACAATGACGTTATCTGAATCATTGATTATGTTGAATATTACATAGGACATGTTTATTTATTAGAAACAGAAAAGTAGTCATGAATAAGAGAATTTAAGAAAAAATGAACTAAGGAATAACTAGAATTAGATCAAATATCTAATTCCTAGTTTTGAAAGTATTTGATTTTTTTATAAACTAGTAAACGCATGAGAAGTCAGAAATTGAAATAATTTTAATACTCCTTTTTATAAATAAACATATATAGAAAGAGAACATTCATCATATATAAACTCGAGGTAGGGAGAAAAAGGAAAATAAAATAAAAGAGGAAGCATATAATTTTCTCCAAGCTGGCAACTTGGGTTGGGGGGTGTTATTTTTTTAGGTATGAATGATGGGAATAACGTACGCTGTTCTCTCATGTGGCAGGTCCATTATATATCTGCGATTGCTTGCAGGGAATTAATTTCTCATATGACAATGTCTAAAACAGCAGAAAAAACATAACAAAAAGGTACTTGGCCACTCTACAAGTTATAGGAATTAATTAATGCCTGGGGTACCAACTCCTGTTTAAATGGGGTGTTGTCACCAGCAGGCCATTTCTATAATTAAGATCGTTTTTGCCAAGTTGGGTATTTCCTTTAGTCCAACAATTGGGATGAAACTTCATATGCTTTCTCACATTTTTGGTGCAATTGCGGGTTACAACACGGACTTTGTAGTTCAAGCGGTTAAGAATAATTATCCATACATTTGATGTCCTGTGTTCGAATCCCTCATCTTGTTAATGTCTCTTGTATATCAATTTATTTGAGTATAGAAAAATGCATTAATTATGGCATGCATGATGATTGTAGATATGATTGAAAGTCATCATAATCCATCCTAAATGGTAAGGGTGGCCCCAATAGCAAACAACAAGAATACACCATCGTGTCGTGCACATGGAGTGGTTTATTTTTATTTTCCTAGGATGAATATGCACATGTAATGTAACTGTAACATAAGCATCACCTGCGAGATCTCCAATCCCACTTTCCACGAGAGACCATCACAAATTCACAAAATTCAGAATATGAGTAGGGGGACGTTGGGCTCATCTGAGTCACTTGGTGATCATAGGAGATATATGCAGCTACTTGAGCTCTGCCCTAACCCATAATCATCCATAAACTTGATTTGGTCTATAGTCACTTGTAAATACCCACTCAACCTCATGCTACCCAAATGACCGAATAGGTCACAACGACCCAAATCAACACACAATGATTCTAGACATGTCATGCATCTTGAGGATCGCTAGTGGGTTGTAGTTTGAAAGGTATGAGAAGAAGTGTTACGACTACTTTTATTTATATGGCCTGGGTCAACCCAAATCTGCTTGGGGGATTTATGGGCGGCACTTAACCACATTAAACATTTGTAAGAGATTTATAACTCAAGTGGTTAAAGACATTTATTCATGTCCGCGGTTATTACCTTCCCGCAACTGAAGAAGCCCGTTTCTCATGGAGCTACAAATAAGCTCAAGATGGGGGAAGGCCCACAAGAGGGAAAATGGCAAAGGGCCAACTTCAAATTTCAAACCCAACCAAGAACATGTTGGATGCCATGGCCCATGCTAGAGATTCAAGCAGGAACCCAAAGAGGCCCTAAACGCGAGAGACCATGAGAAAATAGTGAAGCACCAAACTGAAGACGGTAAGGCTAGCGCGCAAAACTCGGTGAGTGGTAGTGTTAGAGGCCTTCCGCAATTGCTGCTCATTCCACACACTCTCCTCCTTATAAAAACTGTATGAAAAAACTAACCTCTCCCACCCCTCCACTCCCTGCACACCTACTTCCTATAAGATAAAGTGCCCATTTTCAGCTTCAAGCAAATCTACGTATCTGCAAATGGTAGTTTCATTTTCAACCCATCAGGTATTTAGCTTCTTTTCGCTATGCATTCTTTATTTCTGGACCTTTTTTTTCTTTTTCTTTATGTTATAGGTACCATGACCAAGTTAATGGCATACGACTCCTTTTCAGTTTCTGGGGAAAAATGAGGACATGCTCCATGTGCTTTTCTAACTTGCTAGTACCAAAGTTAGAACTTCAGCCACCTTCTCTTGGGTTAATGTCTTTAGGCAGAAGAGCAACAATAACAACCATAAGTCAACCAATTTTAAAATGCTACAGAAGCATACAATACTCTAATGCTCCAACAAAGATTTTGGACAACAAGTATTTGGTATGGATCTTGAAACCACTGGACTTTTCAGCGAAGGACAAGATCTTCATGGGGGCAAGAACAGTTGTTTGACCTCGAACAACATGTTCCAAATTCTCATATCCATGGTATAACAACCGACATGGTGACACATTCAGGTGTCCCAAGGTATGCTGCTCCTTTAAGGCCTTTTAATTTCCTGTCATTATTATTCTAGTCAGGCATTGCATGTAGTTATTATGTATAGAATATGACTAAACCTTTTAAGGTGCTGGATAACATGAGTATTGGTAATTACTTGTAAATTTAGTTGATGAAATACTAAGCTAATGTAGGCATTAGGCAATACCTGATTACAAGTTCTTGTTTAGGATGGCGGAGTTGATTCCAATCCTTGTTGAATACATCAAAAGCTGCCAAGTACCCGGAGGGCATGTTATACTTGCAGCTCATAATGCACGTTGTTTGTACCATATCTGACCGCCCACTCACGTCGTGACATGTGGAACACCCTCAAAGCCGAGACCAGCTCAACCGGGCCATACCGAATGTTCGTTCGGCACGCTGTACCGATTCAAGGGGTCGATTATGCACCATCAGTCCCTTCGCTAATCTTCGGTATGGTCTGCCTAGCAACCAACCATCACGTCAATCCAATTCTATCAGATTACCTCAGAACTTCTGCCGGAACCTGTCAGAGCACGTGTCGATCTCCGAAGACACTCCCACGAGTCCCACATCGAAACTAAGTGCTAAGAGCATCACAAATGCTCTCTATAAATAGAGCCCCTTGGCCCAGCCAAGTGGTAAGACTTTCTGACTTGACTAGTGCTTCCACTGTCAATAGAATCGCTCTTAGTTATTAACTTTGGCATCAGAGTGCCTTCGGCAGGTACCACACCAGTATCCTCTCCTCAGTTCGGATCCAGCCCCCGCTCGAACCTTCGGACATCACGGAAGAAGGTCACCCTGGTCCTCATCCATTAGCACACTTGTAAGTTAGCCTAAACTCTTATCTATTTAGATTTAGCACCAACAGATTGGCACCGTCTGTGGGAAACCGATTGACAATCAGCCCATATCTCCCTTTTACTTATAAACCATGAACCCGCCTTTGCCCCTTGCGGCCGACAGTCCCATCCTTGCCCTCGCCGATCCAGAGAACTCTGCTGTGCCACCCGGCACACCCCGAGTGGAGACGCCTGGTCGGCAAAGCACCCTGGAAGACAGGATGGAAGCCCTGCAGCGGGAAATGATTAGGATGCAGGAGCACAACAATATCCTTTCCTCTAAACTGGACGACACCCAGAAATAGCTTCACGAGCAACAATCACATTCAGCCCAACTGCAGGACGGTTTGGAACAAACCAAGCAGCTTCGGCAGGAATGATCACTGAAGAGCGTACCAAGGCCTAACGATCGACAGGCTGGAAAGCAACTAGCTCAAGGCGAACCGTCCGCCTCTCGAAGACTGTTCGTGCCAACTCCGGCAGAGCACCGTCGGGAATACCAAAGTCTACTCCGACTACCGTGACAGAATCAATGACCGACGACGGGAACGGTAGACATCACTGATTCCCGTCCAAGCAAAACTCAACGATCGGCATCTGGACGTACTCAGACCAAAATCTCCCCTTCGACGGAGGTACGACGTGATCGGCCTAGAGGAGATAGACGAATCCGACTACATTCTGACCTCCCTCGGCACGACACTCTCACGCCAGTCGACGACATCCGGATCGACCAGAAGGAACCATCGGCGGCAAGAACGTCCGACGGCAGGCCACGAGGCACAAGGACACGAGGGTCGCCTCCCAACCGGCCCCTAAACGGTAGAACCTTTCGGGACCTCCCTCCCTCATAACGATCCTACAATCCGCCTCATCCTTAAAAAAGTCAATCGGATCGAGGAAGAGCAGAATCAGATCCGGACACCAACTTGGGGAAAGGTACAATCGGGACCATTCACCAGTCGAATCCGATTCTACCGACCTGAAAAAGAGGTACATGCCCTCCGAATCTCATTCTACTCGGGAGTGGAAGACCTTGTCACCCACATTCACACATTTCAATCGGCCTTGGGTTGCAAGGGACTCACCGATGAAGGCCAATGCTTGTTGTTCCCATCTATCTTGGCCGGGGCATCTCTGAATTGGTTTTATCGGCTGGAACCAGGTATGGTAGACTCTTTCGACCAGGTAAAACAAATTTTCCTCAATCAATTTATGATACAGACCGATCGTCTATACTCTGCCGACGACCTCTACACCGTTCGATAAGGAGACAGTGAGCCCATTCGGGAGTACGCATCTAGATTCAGCCATGAGTATTCTCGGTGCCCAGAAACCGACGACCGAGCAACCTTCGGCGCCTTCAAAAGTGGTCTCCGAGCCTCCCAATTTTGCTACCTAATACACAGCAGCAATTGGACCACCTATGGCGAACTCATGAAGCATGCAGCCATTCACGCCAAGGCCGAACACTTCAACTCTAAAGGAATGCCTTCAGCATCTCCTGGCCAGACAACAAGCACAAATTAGCCTTCGGCACCCATCTATGACCGTTTCCCGCCGCACCAGACCGCTAATCAAGCTCCCTACCGAACAGCACCCACTATGCCCGCACCTTGCACAACGGGGGATAAGCGAAGGGACTTGTTCCAGGGTCGGCAGGACGGAGGCAAACGCAATAAAGAGTCAGGTGGCTGAAACTTCCGAAGCACCAAAAGCGACTGACCGCCGGAGGTCTTCACCATTCTTAACTCGACCTACGAAAATGTCCTCATGGCTGAAAATCAGATGAATCCAAAGCCAAGCCTCCAGAAGCTCCCTCGGTAAGTCGACAAGGATACATGAGTCTTCTGCCGATACCACCAATACAACGGCTACGATACCAAGTCCTGCATCGCCCTCCGAAGGATCGTTGAGAAACTGATCAGCGTGGGCAAACTAGACCAGCATCTGAGTGCACAATCGGGTCCCGAGCACCAAGGCAATAAGCAGATCAACATGATCAGCGGCAGTACACCGATCGCTGACTGCAGCCGTCGATCCGTCAAGAGTTACGTATGTGCCGTTCGGCACCCTCAGGTCCTCAGCCTCACTGAGGAGCGCAACACCAAAATCCGGCGATTCGGATGGGAACCCATCACCTTTTTCGAAGAAGAAGAGAAGGGGATCATCTTCCCCCATTCCGATCCCATGATCATTCGAGCAGACATTGCCGATTTCGACGTACGCCGAATCCTCATTGACACCGAAAGCTCGGTCAACGTACTCTTTGCCGATGCTTTCAGCAGCCTCGGAATCGACCATCAAAGCCTCAACAAGGAGATCACTCCTCTTCTAAGCTTCTCGGGTGATGTGGTCGAGCCAATCAGGAGCATCCAGCTTCCCCTTGCCAATCACTCTGGCTCCAGAAGGGCTTTCATCTACACTCACTTCCTGGTAGTCAACTATCCCACCGCATACAACGCCATCATCGGCGTGCCCGCTTACACCCGAATGAAAGCCTTGTTGTCACCACATATGCTGCTGCTTAAATTCCCAACACACTCAGGAGTCGGTTAGGTTCGGGGGACCAATTGAGCGCACGGGTATGCTACGTGTCATCCACGGCGGCATCAGCAACTCGGACGTCAGGGCAAAGGCCGCCCGAAACACTGGCCGTTACCCGCTCAAGCATGCTGAACGGCAAAGGAGGGATCGAACGTCCCGATGACCCCCGGGACGACAACGTCACGCTGCAAGCTCAACCTGCCGAATAGCTCGAAACGATCTCCATCTCCGACACACAGGATCAGCAGGTTCGAATCGGCACTTCCCTCAGTCCGTCACTCCGAACCGACTTCATTACCTTTCTAAGGGCCAATTCGGAAGTTTTCGCCTGGTCTTACAACGATATGTCTGGGATCTCCCCGGATGTCATCAGCCACAAGCTCAGCATCTCCCATTCTTTCAAGCCGGTCCGACAGAAGAGACGATCCTATGACGCCGAACGATACGAGGCCATGAAGACCGAAGTAGACAAGCTTCAAGCAATCGGCTTCATCTGCGAAGTCACCTACCCCATTTGGCTCGCCAATTCAGTCTTTTTGAAGAAATCTGGAGGCGCTTGGCGAATGTGCCAGGATTACACCAATTTGAATAAAGCATGTCCGAAGGATAGCTTTCCACTACCAAGAATTGACCAACTGGTGGACGTCACGGCTGGCCATGAGCTCCTCAGCTTCATGGACGCCTACTCCGGCTACAACCAGATTTTCATGCATCCTACAGATCGTGAGCATACAGCATTCATTACCGACAGAGGGCTTTATTGCTACAATGTCATGCCGTTCGGCCTAACGAATGCTGGAGCTACATACCAGCGATTGGTCAACAAAATCTTTGCCGAACTCATTGGCACTTCAATGGAAGTCTACGTAGACGATATGCTAGTCAAAAGTCGGACCGCCGACGATCATCTTCGAAACCTCTCACTCATGTTCGGCAAGCTGAAAAAATACAACATGCGCCTGAACCCGAGCAAGTGCGCCTTCGGCGTCTCTTTCGGCAAATTCCTGGGCTTCATGATCAGCCAAAGTGGGATTGAAGCCAACCCCAAGAAGATCTGAGCGCTCATGATATGCGGGTGCCGAGGACGAAGAAGAAGGTTCAGAGCCTCACCGGTCGAGTCGCCGCCTTGGCCCGTTTGATATCAAAGGCCACCGACCGGTGCGCCCCTTTCTTCAAAGCTCTCAAAAGGAGCAAATGGAAGGTCGATTGGACTTCCGAATGCGACCGAGCGTTTGACGATCTGAAAGCCTACATGAGCAGAGCCCCTCTGCTATCCACCCATTTTCTCGGAGAAGACCTTATTATCTATCTCTCGGTCTCGGCATTGGCCTTGAGTTCCGTGCTCATCCGTCGACTAAACGGCATTGAGCTCCCCATCTTTATATGAGCCATGCATTACAGGACGTAGAGCAACGGTACCCCCAACTTAACAGTTGGCCTACGTTCTCGTCCTCTCTGCACGCAAACTTCGGCCCTACTTTCAGGCTCACATCATCGACTATTAACCAATCAACCCCTAAGGAAAGTCTTGCAGAAGCCAGAGACATCAGGACGACTGATCAAATGGACCATCGAGCTTGGCGAGTTCGACATCAGGTATCACCCTCGGCCTTTCGAAAAAGGACAGGTCGTGGTCGATTGCATCTCATAATTCACACTTCCAACCAACGATGGTCAACCAATCAACCATGTCACAGCACCACCTTCGGCATATGTAGATTCACCTCCGGCCGACAATACGTTCGATCAAAACAACCCTCACTGGACATTATGCTATCAACAACAATGACACCGGATGGGCAGCGGCGCAGGCCTAGTCCTCAAGACTCCGGATGACATTATCCGCTTCCAATTTCGTTCTTCCAACAACGAGGCCGAATATGAGGCGCTCCTAGCAGGCCTTCGGCTTGCCCAAAGCTCGGGTGCCGAACGGGCATCGTCAACCAGGTAATCACCGAATTCGCAGCAAAAGACGAATCAATGGCTGCCTATCTCGCGTAGACCCGCCGATTGCTCAAACAGTTCAAAACCTACTACATCCGCCAAGTCTCCGGATCTGATAACAGCCACGCCGATGCTCTCTCTAGGCTCGCTTCGGCATCTTACGACCCTCAGCAGAATGAACAGCAGCTCGCCCTCAATTTGGATCTCATTGACGAACACCGATCGCAAGCACAGCTCCGGAATGCTACCTACAAACAACGAACGGCTCGGTATTACGACTCGAGCGTAAAACACCGATCGTTCAAGATAGGGGATTGGGTTTGCGTAAGTGTCTCTAGCAACGAGAAATCGAACTGAAGGCACTCTCGGCCCCTCATGGGAAGGACCCTATGAAATTGTCAACATTTGCCGACTCGGCATTTACCAATTACGTGGCTCCGACGGTCAAACCCTCGGCCACCCTTGGAATGTCGAACATTTAAAATTCTATCACAAGTGATTGGACCTTCGGCCACTACACTTTTGTACAATTTTATTTAAAACAACATTATCGTTTTCCTATTTTTACACAATTAGGCATACATGCTTATATTCGGCAACAAGGACAAACATCGAAGCTGATTCAGATTAGACTTGGATATAATTAACGCCTCAAACTGGGCAATTGTCTTTACAAAATTGGCTGAACGGCCTCAATATCCAAACACGAACTTTATATGTTACAACAACAAAAGAGACAAGTAGGGCAGGAATCAAGGAGTTGGAGGATCGGCCTCGGGCAGTGCCGGCTCGCCCTCATCTTCTCGGGCACTCAACGGCTCGGCAGTGGGAGTCGTTTCTTCCTCCTCACCGTCCGATTTTGAGCCGCTCGAGGAATCGACTTCGGCATCCTCTCCGAGGTACGCCTCGACCATCTCCTCGGTTACCCTCTCGGGCAACTGCGGCGGATCCCGGACGAAGTTCATGTTCAGTTTTTTATCAGCATTGATGTGCTTGAACCTCGGGGACGATGAGATCCTCGCATTGCTCCATCACCTCATTGTCCAGCAATGCCACGAACTCCGGCGAGTTTCGGTACTCAACTATGGCCTCCTCCAGCTCCGTCGCCCGAAATCGACGCTCGGCCTCCTTCGCCGACTCTGCCCTCGCCCTCGCCTCTTTGGCATCCATTGTCGCCCTTCGGCTTCCGCCAACTTGGAGGATAGCACGGTTATCTTGGCAGCGTTCTCCGCATGCCAATCCGCATCCTGGGGTAGCTTCCCAACCTCAGCGATTTTGGCTTGGCCCTCGTCGTACTTCCTCTGGACACGCTCGGCCGCATTGATAGCCCGCTTCATGCCGAGCCACATCTCCATGTTAGCCTGCAACACAACACAAACGTTAGCACTTCCCCATCGCCTCAACCCTTGGACAAAACTAAGGTAAGCATACTTACGGCAACTTGGAGGCGGAAGGCAAGTCCGGCCTGTTCGCGCACCGACTTCATCGGCAGCTGCTCCAGCTCCGGGAGCTCCATCTGAGCATCGTCGATGAAGCAGTTCACGAACGGTACCATGTTCCAGGGGCATGCGATGTTCACCAACTCCACTTCGGCATCCTCCTCGTCCGACAGAAGGACGATTGCTTCCTTGTTTGGCCCCACTTGGCCTCTTCGGTAGAGGGGTCACATCGAGAGCACCCTTGATCACCCTTTTTCCGGTGACCTGGAGATGGGCCTCTCGGATCAGCTCAGCCTCCGCCACCCTTCTCTCCCGCCGCTGATCGCCTCGCGTGCCCTCCTGTGCCGATGCACCCTCGGCCTGACGGGGCGGCTTCGTCTTCGGCCTCGAGGAACTGGTTTTCTTCTTCTGAGGGGCCCGCGACTCGAGCCTCCTCATAGTCGCTTCAGTTATTGCCCTCCCACGAGCCCACTGCACAAAACAAAGGGGAGTTAGCGTAGGTTCGGCATACGCCAAAATAACACGAAACAATGACAGGCCGAACGACATTACTTACTTTGCCTCTCTTCCTCTTCTTCCACCTCCTTCCTTCGGAGGTACTCAGGCTTGCTGATCAGACTCGCTTTGAACAAGTTCTTGTAGTCTAGCAGAGCCTTGTGCACACGACCCTCCTCAGCTATCATTGACCGAACGCACTCGATCACTTCTATCTCACTTTTCGTAGCGATCGACCGTTTTAAGGACACTGAAACCCAAAAATACAACCTCCAGTTAGCTCCGGTTAAAAAAAAAGGCGCTATTGCTACCGAACGGCACCCCATGGGCCTACCGACTGTCTGGAAGGCAGTGGGGATATGCCTCTTCACAATCAATCCCGTCGCCGATTCCCAAGCTCCGGACACCAACACCCGACGCCGACGCCAGGTCTTCTGCGAGGTTGGCACCCCGACTACGAAATGCCCCCTTTGCCCCGCCGACAGACAGTTCGACTACACCCCACCCCCCTTGATCGGCGGTCTTCGCCCTCGTCACACTGTACTGATGGGCGAATTGCTCATAGCTTGGCTCCCCCTCACCCACTATGTCGAAGGTCGTGACCGTCCCCAAGAGTGTAATCCAAAATTTGGTTTAAACTGCCCAGGGGCGTAGCTGATCTCTGCCAGGATCTTCTGCTCCGAATGTCTCAGCGGCAACCTAAGCCCGTGCTTGAAGACATCCGTGAAGAAGACCACCTCCCTATTCGGATTGGTCAGCGATTCCAACGACCCTAGGATCCGCATCTTTACCAATTCCGGAATGTTGTACAAGGCCCGAACCTTCGCCACCTCCGCCTCGGTCAAGACGTTCGGCTCTAGGTGGTCCACCCCGAACACAAGGTCCTTTGGCTTCGCCATCGGTATCCTTTGTCGGCCGGTGACCACCGTCAGCACGCCTTCCCTAGGATCGGCAAACGACACATCGGCCTCGGCCTCTTCCATTCGACGACCAAATGTCGATGGGTGGGCGTCGTCCGCCCCCACTACTTCCACACTCGAAGTGCTCCCCGTATCGGTGGACACCTCCGGCACTTCTCCTTCCTCGGTCTCCTCGAAATCGGCACTATCAAGCCCTGCAGTCTGATTCGGTTTCTGACATCTACAAACAAAAGCAACGCAAAACTAAACGACATGCTCGAATCAAACCCCTATCCTAGAGCCCAAGAGCTGCTGTTCATCTACGCTCATTTATGTTCTTACGTGTTCATATGTGTTCATACAAATATACAAGCATTTGATTCATGCGAGGCAGGAAAACATTACCATACCTTGTTTTGCACGGTGGTGGAAGTCGCCGGAAATCGCTCTGCCTTCGCAAACACTCTCCAGATATAGCCTACAACGCCGCAATGCCCTCGCCGAAAATCGCCTTTCACAGTCTCTGTTTGCTCTCAAAACCTCAAGTACCTCCTCTTACCGCCTCTTCCTTCAATTTATAGGACGAGCCTAGCATCGGGAACCGAAACGTCACAAGTCTTCGTAGCCTTGCCGACACGTGGCACCCATGCACAGGGGAGCCCAACCGCCCTCACCTCCCCACTTGCACCTACACTTCGAACATTTCGCCTTCTCCCTTTCTTCTCCTTTTTGAGACAGAGAACAACTTTCACAGCATACGGCAGGCACGCACGGGTCGAGTTTTCACTCACCTATCGTGCCGAACGGTAGACGCGCACGGTCGAGTCTTCACTCACCTTTCGTGCCGAACAGCAGGTGCGCATGGTCGAGTTTTCACCCACCTCTCGTGCCGAACGGCAAACGCGCACGGTCGGGTCTTCACTCACCTCTTGTGTCGAACGGCAGGCAGGCACATGTCGAGTTTTCACTTACACCTCGTGCCGAACGGCAGGCGCGCCTGGTCTAGTTTTCACTCACCTCTTGTGCCGAACGGCAGGCACGCATGGGTCGAGTTTTCACTCACCTCTTCCTGCCGATTCCCTTCCAATCTTCAAACCAACCTCTTGGCTTGAGGACTTGGGGGACTACATGATCATCCCCGGCTTACAAACGACAGACGCTCGTTCCCGGGTTAGAATGCCGGAGCTCAGGGACAAGCAAGTCCTCAACCAAGAAGTCCTTCCTTGATCGAAAACTTGGGGGATTACTGTTTGTACCATATTTAACAGCCCACTCACGTCGTGACACGTGGAACACCCTCAATGCCGAGACCAGCTCAACCGGGCCATACCGAATGTTCGTTCGGCACGCTGTACCAACCATCACGTCAATCCAATTCTGTCAGATTACCTCAGAACTTCTGCCAGAACCTGTCAGAGCATGTGTCGATCTACGAAGACACTCCCACAAGTCCCACATCGAAACTAAGTGCTAAGAGCATCACAAATGCTCTCTATAAATAGAGTCTCTTGGCCCAGCCAAGTGGTAAGACTTTCTGACTTGACTAGTGCTTCCACTGTCAATAGAATCGCTCTTAGTTATTAACTTTGGCATTGGAGTGCCTTCGGCAGGTACCACATCGGTATCCTCTCCTCAGTTCGGATCTAGCCCCCCGCTCGAAACTTCGGACATCACGGAAGAAGGTCACCCCGGTCCTCATCCATCAGCACACTTGTAAGTTAGCCTAAACTCTTATTTGTAAGAGCTATAAATGTAAGAGCTATAAACTCGTCCATCAGCACACATGGTAAGAGCTATAAATGTAGAAAAGAAGAGAAAAGAAAAGAAAGAACACAGTTTCTTTTACAAGATTAACGATTTCTGGTACTATTGACAGGATTAAAGGCTCTTCCAAAGATCTCACTTCAGGGTCTTCGTGAGTTCTATAGGATCTCTCTAGAGGGTTCAAATCACAGGGCCATGTGAGATGTGAATGTGCTATCATCTATACTTCCCAACATGACTTTTGACCTAAAGCTTGGTGTCAATGACCTTTTGCAGAGGACTTTAAGGCATCGGCCTGCAGCATTACGCGAACAAGAACATGAAGAAGAACTGAAGTTGCAAGCATGTCGTCGTTTTCTGCTCCTGTTTTCCTTTGTAGCATTGTAATTATGTAGGCAATTGTTTGTTTGTGTATCATTTCTGGTAATTTTTGTCCAGCTCCAGCATTATCACATTTGCCTTGAGATATGAAACAACATATTTTGTTTCCTTATATGATCATGATTTTGTTTGACATTGATTCGTAGATACTGTTGGAGTGTAAACCCCAGAAATAGTTAGTTCAATGAAAGTGTGGACATATTTTATTTATGAGATTGCAGCAATGAATGTGGTTTATGTTTGTGCAAATAATCTCATGGGAGAATATTCGCTTCTAGATCCTTTAATCTTCTATCTTCCTTCTCTCTCTTGCTCGATTCCTGTAAAAATATTAGAGTAAATATACCACACCCGGGGGCACTGGCGGACCCAAGAATTTTTAGCGGAAGTGCAATTTTGAAAGGTTAAAAACTCTTTGTGGATTGAACATCTAAGACTTTTGACCTAGATTGACCTTAGGTCCCTTCATGCATTCATATCATACATGAAAAATTGTTCTATGTAAAAATATTGACTAAGTACAAAAAATGGTTTTTCGGAATAATCAATTTCTCAAGATAATTTTGGCGGCTTTTATTCCTTACACATCAAATAAGAAAACTTGATTTTATGGGATTTTATTAGGAAATATATTGACTTAATGAGCTATCATTTTTAGCATAAATCGTATTTTGCACTAAAACCGATTTTTCAAATTTTGATTTGAGGGGAATTTGATTTTCTAGTATTTTTATTTGAATCCAAATGGGGGGTACTTCCTTATTTACATTGTAAAATTAAGTAAATGGAGTAATATAAAAATAAATGAAAGTAAAAAGACAAATATGGAGAAAGTATGGTGTGAATCGGGTGGCCGGAGCCATGTGGAGAAAATATGGAGAGAGGAGAAGGAGAGAGAGCTTCGGGTATTTTTCTTGAGTTTGGGAGTAGGTTTAGATGTACCTTGAATGATGAATGAAGTCGTCTATTTATAGGAGCATCGAGGCTAGGGCTTCGAAGAGAATATGATGAGTTTATTATACACCCAAATTCGTAGGGATCGAGTCGGACTTGATTATATCTCTTTATTGAAGATAATATATGATTAATGATAATATCTTCTCTTTATGAAGATAATACCTAAATTAATGATATTATCTTCTCTTTATTAGGATAATATCTGAATTTATGATATTATCTTATTAAATAAAGATAATATCTTATTAATTCAGATATTATCCATATTAATTAATTGGTGCAAGCTTCTGACTGTTGTTGGAGCTGGATTCCTAGTAGGAATGAGCTTGTGATTCTTTCTTGACCTGCCTTGTCCAACTTGTATAAATACAGGGCCTCTCTTCACTCTTTTTCACATCGCAAACTTAACTTCTCTACTTTCTAGCTTGAGAAAATTTTTGGAGAATTTGTACTGCTTGTCGAAGAGAAGAGTTGTCGTTCATCCCAGGGTAAGTCGAGTACGTATATTTTTCTTCGTTTTCTCTTTTTCACGGCGAGGACTAATTGGGTGGGACCAGGCTGGTTGACATTGTGACTGGCGGCTGAAGACGATTGGGGTGGTGGTGGCCGTTGGTTGCTGCTGAGCGAGTATCGGGAGAAAGTTGGTGGTCTGCCCCCTGCCCAGGGTGTTGAGAGATGGAAGCAGAATGGTTCGGACTATGATGATCCTTTAAAAGAAAGGCTGATGTCAAGTCTTCAAGAGCTGCGACTTTGCTAGCGAAGGATGTGTCCCTATTGAGGAAGAAGATAAGGATCCCTTCTGCTAAGAAGACTTAAGTAAGAGTTGTTCCTCCATCATTAGCTAAAGTTAAACATCTTATTGGTGCATATAGCAAGAAGATTGGCGATATGCAAAATATCAGGGATGTTCCACTCATGTCTCCTACAAACAAGTTTGGAGACTGTGATCTGCTCCGTGAAGTGGTTCGTACGTGATCTAGTTTACTTGCTGGGAGGCAAAGAGATGCATATGTTCTTCCCCAAAGTTTGTGTTGTCTGTACCAATTAAAGGATGAAGGTTGAACTGGGAGGTCTGTTCATCTACCCAACCATCATGATCCAACTGTTAAGTGACAAGCAGTCAAGCTTGGAGTTGATTCGTCGTCGTTGACTCCTTTGGAGGTGAGGATGGCAGCGGCCAAGACGGCAAAAGAGTCATCTGCCCGGGCAAAAGGTTCTTTTGCAACATTAGTGGCTGATTCCAAGGTGGATGAGTCCAGCCTTGCAGGGGATGCAGGTGTGTCTGATCATATCTATCAGGTTGGTGATCTTGATACATTTTCAAGTCCTTCCTTGGAAAAACAAAAGGAATCAACATTTTATTTACTTCAGAAAAGAAGTGGTGGCAGATGTCGAGGATTAGGAAGGTGGAGTTGCTGAGAGCATGGCTGATTAGGCGGATGCGGAAAAGACTACAGATCAGGGATCTTTTATTGGCATCTCGGAGTAGATGAAGACTCATTTATTTCTTTTCAGCTTTTGTAGTCTGCTCGTTGTTTAGAATAATTGGTCTTGTGCGACCATCTTCTTTTTGTTGAACTTGGCCGGTTAGTCACTTTGCTATGAAATTTCAATTGTTATTATTTTAGAACCTCAATTCGCATAGTGTCTTGTGAATTGCTTAAGTGTTTCTGGGTTGTAGTATGTTTAGCATACGTCCGGAGACGTGTCGATGAGAGTGACCCATTTGGCCTATGTCTAAAGACGTGCCGATGAGTGTGACCCATTTGGCCTACGTTCGGAGACGTGTTAATGATAGTGGCTCGTTTGTCCTAAGTTTAAAGACGTGTCGATGAGTGTGGCTCGTTTGGCCTACGTTAGGAGACGTGTCAATGTGTGTGACCCGTTTAGCCTACGCCCGGCGACGTGTCGATGAAAGTGGCCCGTTTAGCCTACATCTGGAGATGTGTCGATAATAATGGCCCGTTTAGCGTACGTCCGGAGATGTGTTGATGATAATCGCCCGTTTGGCCTACGTCCGAAGACGTGTCGATGAGAGTGGCCCGTTTATCCTATGTCCGGAGACGTGTCGATGATAGTGACCCGTTTGGCCTACGTACAGATACGTGTCGATAATAGTGGCCCGTTTGGCCTACGTTCGAAGATGTGTCGATGAGAGTGACCCGTTTGGCCTACGTCCCGAGGCATGTCAATGTGTGTGACTCATTGGCATACGTCCGGAGATGTGTGGTTGATAGTGGCCCGTTTGGCCTATGTCTGGAGGCATGTTGATATGTGTGACCCATTTGGCATACGTCCGGAGATGTGCCGATGATAGTGGCCCGTTTGGCCTACGTACGGAGGCGTGTCTATGATAGTGACCCGTTTAGCCTACGTTCTGAGATGTGTCGAGGAGAGTGGCCCGTTTGGCCTACTTTCGGAGTCGTGTCGGTGAGAGTGGCCTGTTTGGCCTACACCCGGAGACGTGTCGATTGCTTTTGTGAACATTCCATTGGAAAGAAAGCTTGTACTTATATTGATGTCTGTGCGACTACATTTCTTTATTGAACAAAAAAGATGAGTTGCATGAGTAACATCAAAAGTAACTTGTCTTTAATGGAGGTAAGGAAGGCTTAGCCACCTGTTGAGAGCCCAGCTGATAGGTTTGAAGCTTTATGGATAGTACCCCTGGAGGTGATGGACATTCCATTGCCTTGGAACTTCCTTCCATTGAAATATGATGAAAGATTTGTCTTCCATAACTTGGTAGCTAGTGACGGTTGAGAGACGAAAGTCGCCTGCTTGATCTTTCTCTTTTGCCCCTGGTGGTAAGCCCAGACACTTGGAGTCAGTTATGATCGTGTTGATCCATATAACTTTTTTCGTGGGCTCATTGTTAGCTGTGTCACAATCCTTGATTTGCTGGATAGCCCTCATTGCAATGAATTCCGTGCAATGGCCATCTTTGACTAGATCTTCGAGGTGCCTTTTCCAGGCGAAGCAGTCGTTTGTGTAATAAACATGCCCTTCATGGAATGTCCAGTATCTACTGGTATCCTTCTTGGTTGGGTTTCCCTTTAAAGGCGATGGTTTCTTCAACCAAGGCATGTCCTTAACTTATGCCAAGATCTGGTGTATCGGTATAGTGAATTTAGTGTAACTCTCCGCTGCTGGAGCACCTGTTTGAGGCTGTGATCTGCGCTTGCTGTTCTCTTGGCTGCCTGCTCAGCTGCTTGATCAGCCTTCTTCGCGGCGATCTGGTCGTCATCCCATAGTGTATAGCGCTCTGCTGTAGCGAAGACTTCTACCAGTGCTTAGCAAGGAGAGATGACCAACTCCCGATACAACTCACGTTCAGGTGGCAACCCTCTCTTGAAGGCGGAGGACGCAATTTGGTCATCACATCCTACAATGTTTTCCCTATCTGCTTTGAACCTCTTGATGTAGTCTTGGAAGGATTCATCAAATTTCTTGTGCAGGTTGAACAGATGGTCATGGTTCTTCTTGATCGTCTGATACGAAGTGTATTATTTAGTGAAGATGTAAGTAAGCTCCTTGACGCTGTTGATCGACCCGGATGGCAGGGTATGTAATCAATCTTGAGCTGCTCCTCGCAAAGTCATTGCAAACACCTTACACATTAGCACGTCTTCGGCTTTGTAGAGGATCATAAGGCTTTTGAAATGCTTCAGATGGCTTTCGAGATCGGAATCTCCTTTGAAACATGTGAAAGAGGGCGTTGAGAATCGTTTCGGGGGAGCAGCCTGTTCGATTTCAACGGTGAAAGGTGAGGAGTTTGCTCGGTCCATCTCAATGCGTAGTGCATCTTTGAAATTTCCACCAATCTTTAAGTCTCAAAGTCGATTATTCACAAGCTTCTCAACGTATTCTGCACACATGGCTGGTTGGGCACGTTGATGACCTTTATGACTTGGGCGAGGCTGATTAACTTCCTATTTGGTTTGCAAGGATCTACTTTCTTGGTTACGCTGCCTAGGTGGCGTGTTAAGGGACTGCGCTTGTGAGAGATTTTCTGTGACTTGGCGACGAGAATTGGTTCTTCGAGAGCGAGCAGCGGAGCGCATTTCTTCATTATCTTTATTGTGAAGGTTATCAAGTTGACCTCCCTGGAGGCCTAACCTGTTGTGAATATTTCTCTGCGAGCAGGCAGCGGAGCGCCTTTCTTCACGATCCTCATTACGATGATTGTCAGTTTGACCTCCCCGGGATCCTAGTCTTTCATGAACATTTCCCTGTGGACCTAAGTGAGCGTGGATGTCAGGTCTTGGGCCCAGCCTATCTCGCACGTTGGTCCTTAAATTCAATTTGGATAGGAGACTTCATCTGCTCTGAGTGTGGCTTGCAGATGCTTATGACATGTTGGTAAGCTGATTGCGTTGTTGTCCATCTCCTTGTCGGCTTACTCCTACTCGATCTGTTGGGTTCCAATGGAACTGCCTATCAGCGGGTTCGTCCATCCTTCTCTCTTTGCCTTGTTGTTGAAGGCCAAGGTTTTTAGCCAAGTTTATTTGGTTGAGGAGCTGCCTCATCAAATTATTTTGGTCATCCATTCTTTGAGTTAGCTGGTCAACTCTCAGATTAAGGTTTACTTGATTTCGTGGATCAGGAGGAGAGAAATGTGTGGAGCCCAATTGCACACGGGCTAAGGTTTCATTGGGTGTGTATGCGGGAGTGTGCGTCAAGCATGGAGGCAATGGAGGGAACGCCTGAAGTTACTCCAAGATTGGGCCAAAGTCGGTGGTGGTAGTGAGCCCACCTGTTTGTGCCTAATAAATCACGGTCATGAACTGATTGAAGGGACTTCCGTTTGGCCTTGGCGCCTACCGTTTCGTTAGGCATTTCGCCTTCCTAAGAGCAGAAGAAAAGCTGCAAAGACAGAATCCCCTCGGCCTCGCAACCGCAGTTTTAAAAGCCGAGGCCGAAGGCCATAAAAATCTGAAAAGCTGTGGTTGAATCGCCACGTGGCCTCAGGGCCCCACGCTCCATTTAATGAAGTAATGCCTCTGACTTCGCAGCAAAACCCACTAGTCACAAGAAACATTCAATGCACGAGGGAAGTGACTGAAGTCAGGATTTGGTGATGGGAATCAGGGTGGTTAGGCGCAGACATTCTCACAAGTAATCTTACGACTTAGGGTCAGGTCACCAACCACCAGACCAGGGCATTAAATGCGTTCCCACGGCCAAAGACCTACGATCAGGGCGGTGACCGAGATTTGCCGAGATTTATGGGGGTTACACCACCATGCTTCTCAACCCCAGGCCACCATGCTTCACGATCCCAAATGTCGATTTGACTACCCACTTGCCTCGGTCAGGCTCCACACAGGTCTTGTCAGCCTCGAATGTCCCTCCAGGACTCCTATAAATACTAAGCTCAGGATTACATTCAAAGGGTTCAAACACCAAAACCAAAAGCCTCCCACGGAGCAAATTATATTTTCCTGTAATGCACTTTCAATACCTTTATTTGCTTTCTTAGGAGTAGTGGTAGACTGTAAGGAAAATCCATTCATCAATATATCATACGACCCTTGATTTTCAAGGCGCCGGAGCACAATCTCTGTTATCGCCTCACTCACCCCATATATCATAAGACCGTTGCTCTCTGAGCAACGCGCCGGAGCACCGCCTAAAACCCACCACCAACACCACCACTAAACGGCCTTGTTGCTTAGGCCGTGAACCTGACGGCCGAGATTCGTTCCTGACTCGGCCACAATCGTTTGATTAGGAGTCGAACGTGAAACATGCGCAACATTTAAACCATCTTCTACCCGAACCTCATCATCATCTCGACGCACGGTAGACAGTGCTGGCACGCCCGCGCACAATAGCACCGCATCCAAAAGAAGGACGTCACGTGTTGACGCGCATCCCCTCGGCCCGGAGCACCAGGTCGCGAGATTCGCGACAGACCAACACCACCTTGAGGGAGGTTCCACCATGCTTGGCAGTAGTGCTATAAAGGTGGCTAGATTTGGCCATGAGACCTTGAGATGGTACGACAATGGTAGAGGTCGGCGCGGTGGTTCCAATCACACAGGGTGGTTGCTGTGGTGTGGCAGCTAGGGTTTGCTGCGGGATCATGGGAGGAGTAGCTTTGGGTCGTCACAGATTGAGCCATCGCAACGGTTTTGCTCCTCGTGAGCTTGCTTCCAACCATGGTTTTTGGGAAGGCTTCGGTGGATTAGAAAATAGGAGGAACAGATTCCTTGAGCACGCATTGAGTATAACTCATGCTCTCAATGAAAGCACCAAATGTTTGTGCAAATAATCTCACGGGAGAATATTCTCTTCTAGGTCCTTCAACCTTCGATCTTCCTTCTCTCTCTTCCTCGATTCCTGTAAAAAAGATTGGAGTAAATAGATTACACCAGGGAGGTGTTGGCCAAAGACCCTCCGATGCCTAAGTTAGTTCAAGTGTTTGTAGGAAAACAATAGCTAAGCAAAGGGTACAAAGTTGTATATATGGTGTGAACCGGGCGGTCGGAGCCGTGTGTGGTGGCCGGAGCCGTGTGGAGAAAATATGGAGAGAGGAGAGGGAGAGAGAGCTTTGGGTATTTTTGTTGAGTTTGGGAGTAGGTTTAGATGTACCTTGAATGATGAATGAAGTCGTCTATTTATAAGAGCCTCGGGGCTAGGGTTTCGTAGAGAATATGACGAGTTTATTCTCTATCCAAATTCGTAGGGATCGAGTCGGACTTGATTATATCTCTTTATTGAAGATAATATATGATTTAATGATAATATCTTCTCTTTATGAAGATAATACCTAAGTTAATGATATTATATTCTCTTTATTAGGATAATATCTGAATTTATGATATTATCTTATTAAATAAAGATAATATCCTATTAATTCAGATATTTATCCATATTAATTAATTGACTAGATAAACTGGTTCAATTAATTAATTTAAGAGATAATCTTGTTTTCCACGTGGCGTGTCGTGATAGGAGACGGAAATATTTGCTCCTCGAATTTATTTGTTCATGTGATTGAATCATACACGTGAGGGATTTCTAATGATAAATCACAAGTGTTTATTATTTTAAACTAAACACATTGAGTAATAAGACAAGAAATGTTATTGTCTGATAATCTTATAGTACAATTAATGTTTATAATTTAGAGTAGCAAATTCTAAATGGATGTAGTTATGAGGGTATTATTTAGGTTCAAAGTACAACTAGCACATTAAGTAAAACATCCTATATACATACAATAGGACTCATAATTATGTAGGACACCACCTCTTTAAATCAGGAACAATATTGACCTGATATTAGTACGAAATAGATTTATAGCACATAGATGCTTTTGTATGGTTAGAGTTAACTCTTCAATTCAGTTAATGCAATATCATGAAAAATAATGAAAAATATGAAAATATGTGAAAAATGTCTACGCATTTATTATATGAAAAGAAAAAAGGCATGTTTTAAACATTTTCAAGGTAGGTTTTGTTTTTCTAAAATTAAATTAAATGTTTGAAGGGCCAAAGTCAGCTACCATTTCTGAAGAGAGAGAAAGATGCTCTTACTTCACAATATCACTCAATGCTCGAAAATTTCTATATTTTTTGGCCATCTTTCAACTGCCGTTCATGGAAAAAATCATCCAAGATGTGAAAAATTACAATTCTTTAAATCAAACTGATATGATTGCGTGAGTAACTAGCTAAACGATTTTTGGTTTGAAAATATTTTTACTCACCACTTTAATCTAAAATATACCCTCATTATCATTCTCAGCACTTGACTTATGTCCATGAGCATAACCATAGTTAACTATTTTCTTTGTATTTGCGTAACTATGTCTATACTCATGGATATGTGTCAAGTGTTGAGAAAGATTATGATGGTACACCTTGGATTAAAGTGTTGAGCAAAAATAAAGACATCCTTATTAAAGAAAGCATTCTATACTTGAATAAACATCTAAAATGATTTTCCTTTTATGAGGTGTTTATTAATCGTAATTGGAATCAAAATGGTTTTCCCTGTTTCCCTTTGCAGTGTTAATTTCGAGCAAAAGAAGTTGAAATGGATTTGGATTTACATAACTTAGTCTAATCCAAACCAATTTTCACTAATTTCTCCAAAGCGTGCGGGGCCCATACAGTTCTAATCAAAACGTGCGCGAGAAGGCGAGACCATAAAAACCGCGTTAAGCCACGAATATTAAACAAAAAATCGAAAAAGAAAAAAACTCTGAAATCACGACCTCCACACGTGTGAATGACATTCACACACACGTTGTCTGTCCAATGAAATCCTTCCACCTGTATAAAAAACGCATGGCTCTGGTAGTTAGGGGCATTTCAGAAATTAACAGGAAATCCACGGGCTATTTCCACCACGTAGGGACTATAAAATAAAGCTTAACCCCTACCGGAAGTTCGGTAGAGAGTCTTCTGTGTTCTCTCTCACGCTATTTCTCGGTCGCTTCCTCACTCACACCACCACACACACACATACACACACACACTCGCTTTATCTCTCGTCTTCTTCAATCTTTCTAGGGTTTTATAAAATCGGACCCAAATTCGATTTGAGCTCCCAATTCGCCATCGCCTTGATTGAATAGTGTATGTGTAGCAAGATGGAGTCTGATAATTCGTGGAGCAGTCTCTTCTCGAGCTCTTCGTCGAGGCGGTACCAATCTCGATCCGGTCACTTTTCCCAAACTAACCCAGGTTCGCGTCATTTTTCTTGTTTTTTGGTGTTCTGTGAATTTGTTTGGTGCTGATGGTTGTGGTCGTTGCAGATCTGTTTGCGCACGACGAAACTGATGGAGACGATGAGTTAAAGGCCGAGTTTTTGTGCCCTTTTTGCGCTGAGGATTTTGATGTTGTTGGGCTTTGTTGCCACATCGATGAGGAACATCCGGTGGAGGCTAAGAACGGGGTATGTAATTCAATTGTTTGAATTTAGTTAATTTTGAAGTTTTGCACTTTTAATCGATAAGTTCCAGCTAGCTTTGCTTTTAGAAATTTGGAAGAGTACGATCTCTCAAGGTTTTCTTTTGTTTTTCTCCTAGAAATGTTAGTGTTTGCGTTTTGATGATCGTTCAGTTCTCATTTTAGCTTAGAAAGGAACTTTTTATTTGCATAATTTACAAAGAAACTCATGATTCCGTACAGATTGAGCAAATTTTAGGGGAGGAAATCTATCATTGTGATAGCATTCAAAGGGATGCTAGTGGTTTACTTGGTTTTTTGTCGTTTGGCTGTGGTTTTGAATGGGTTTGGTTGGGTTGGACTGTCCTTTGAGTAGGTTTGAGTTGCAACTAAGAGGTACTTTCATTGAGATGGGTTTGTTATGACTGGTGATGGGGTGCATGAGGTAGATGATGGTGAGACAAGAGGGTTAATCATCTTAGTATTTGATTTTTGTTTGAAGCCTTTTAGAAAGGCAATGTTGGAATTTTCCTTGTTAGTGTTGTGCGTGGTATGTTCAACACTAGACTGGTATATGGCTTTGAGTGTGACCTATGGGTTTGAGCCAGTCTGTTGGAGCTTGGTTAGTCAGGTCAACCTTGAAGTTACCTTTCTTTGTTAATTTACAGATAGTTAATATTGCATGTGTAATTGTTTTCTTAAATTGAATAAAAAGGTAGGACTGGTTCACATGGGTTGTTTATGAACGTGCCCTTTGTTACCATTTATAATTTTCATCTCTCTTGGATTATTTATGAACTAGCCCATTGTTATTGTTTTGAATGTTCTGTTTTCATTTTTTTCCAGGTCTGTCCAGTTTGTGCCAAAAGGGTGGGAGCAAACCTTGTGAGCCATATTACCACGCAACATGGGAGTTTGTTAAAGATATCCTTTGGTGAATTTCACTTTAGTTTTGAATTTTTCCATGCTTGGTTTGGTTATCATTTACATACATGCTTATTGTATCTATATCTGGAGGTTGAATTCCTTATCAAATGAACACTTTTGAAAGAAATAAGTGTGATTTAGAAAAGCCAACTTTTGTTGTATTTAATTTTAATGACAACATATGGGTATTACAGTCAGAAGTGGTTGTTTTGTTAAAAATATGGCCTTTATCTTAGATTCACTCTTGCATATTTTCATGTATCTGGTCAGCACACTGACCAGTTATCATAGTGTTGTTGAGTGTCACCTTCAACTTGTTCCCTTTGTTAGACTCTTCATTTGCACCTGTCACTCCTATTCTAGAATGGCCATTTATTGCATTGAAACTTGGATAACTTTCACTTCCATGTTTATTTATGTTTTGGTCATATTTCCTTTTGAAGTCTGGAGTATGAAGTGATGTGTTCCTTGACTATAGATTACGTTCAGCGCAAGAGGAAATTTCGCAGGGGATCTAATTCAACATTTTCTATATTAAGGAAAGAGCTTCGAGAAGGAAGTTTACAAGCCCTTCTCGGAGGTTCTTCTTTCCTTGTTTCTTCAAACACGGAAGCTGATCCTTTGCTGTCTTCCTTTATATATAACCCACCCACAGTTGATGAGGATGTGAGTGCACAACCCGATCCTTTTGTCGAAGCTTCTTTTGTAAAGGAAAGCACAAAGGAGGAGTTCTCGGAAAGGTATGAGCACTAGCATGACTTTGAGTCTATTTATTTGTTTTTGTTCTATGTGGTGAATTTACTATGATTTCTATAGAGTTTTAACGCTGGCTGGTCTATGATGACAGAATTGTGCAACAACCACCGCTATCACATAAGGACCAAGAAGAGAAGGCGCGGAAGTGTGAGTTTGTTCAAGGATTGCTGATGTCCACCATCCTTGATGACTTATGAGTTAGAAGAGGGTGTAGTGGTGAGAGATACGGAATTGACAACTTAGGACCAGAGCGCAGAGCCCAAGTAATATGAGGGAAGAAAGTCGCGTGCTATTTATGTATCAACGGGTAATAGTTAGATCTGAACAAGCATGTATTCGTATTGTACTCAGAGCTTTATGTGTATAATGGAAATATGAAATAAATTTATCCACTTTTGCCTTTTGCTTTCTACATGTTCTTGATAACTTGCCAAAGTTTATTTTGGAATTAATGCGCACTGATCGTATGTTGGTAACTTAAAAATTCATGTAGGATGGGGGGAAACTTTTCATGTCACTAGATTCTGTAAAAGGAGAGAATTTTTTGTTCTACAAAGAAATGCAGAAATTGGATGGTGCTAGACTAGATTTGACAATGCAGCCTAGGTTGGTTCTATGAACCTGCGTAAATGAAAATGATTGTGGGAAAGGGGCAGATGGCAAAATTGGAGGAGTGGGAGAAACTCATCTAGGATTTCCAATACAGTTTTGATGCCGGCTAAAACTGGCCCACACTACGAGATTAGATTCATGCATAAATTCTCACATTTCCAATTGTCCTCCCAAGCATAAACCGAGCACTGCCATGCAGAAAAGTTTTTAAATGTGGAATGTCGCGTTTGGTTTGGGATTACAAAATAGTGCTATTCATGTTTCACACAAGTATTTCTCTCTGCAAAGACTCTGCTCACCAAACCTAACCCTTTCTTCCTTCCAAATAATTAAGTCTTTACCCTAGGGCAAGTTTGTGGGATGGAGGATAATCCCTTTGCCTAAAGAGCTCTTGGCCTTGTACGCCATCCCTCAACTAGATAAGGTCTGAGATTGCCCTAATCAATCTAATTCTTGAATTTTCAAGCTTAGAAATTTAGATTTTATGAAGTCATGAAATGAAATAATTTCAAGACCTATATATACTAAAGGGAAGTTGAATACCGAAATAATTCCAATATTCATTCAAAATAAGTAAACATGCCACTGAATAATCAAAATAATTCTAATATTTATTTCAGGTAAGTAAACATGCCACCAAGGGATGGGTCAAGCCACAAATATTAAACATAAAACGCCTCTGAAAAATCACGACCTCCACACGTGTGAATGTCATTCACACACATGCTATCTGTCTAATCAAATCCTTGCACCTGTCTAAAAATCGCATGGCTCAGATAGTTAGGGGCATCTACGAAATTAACAGAAAATCCGCGGGCTATTTCCGCCACGCGGGGACTATAACAGCAGGGTAAACCGCACCGGAGGTTCGGTGGAGTCTTCTGTGTTCTCTCTCAAGCTATTACTTGGTTGTTTCCTCACACTCGCACCACACACACACACACACTCGCTTCATCTCTGGTCGTCTTCAATCTTTCTAGGGTTTTATAAATTTGGACCCAAATTCGATTTGAGCTCCCAATTCGCCATCGCCTTGATTGAATTGTGTATGTGTATCAAGATGGAGTCTGATAATTCGTGGAGCAGTCTCTTCTCGAGCTCTTCGACGAGGCGGTACCAATCTCGATCCGGTCACTTTTCCCAAACTACCCCAGGTTTGCGTCATTTTTCTTGTTTTCGGTGTTTTGTGAATGTGTTTGGTGCTGATGGTTGCGGGTGTTGCAGATCTGTTTGCGCACGACGAAACTGATGGAGACGATGAGTTAAAGGCCGAGTTTTTGTGCCCTTTTTGCGCCGAGGATTTTGATGTTGTTGGGCTTTGTTGCCACTTCGATGAGGAACATCCGGTGGAGGCTAAGAACGGGGTATGTAATTCAATTTTTTGAATTTAGTTAATTTTGAAGTTTTGCACTCTTAATCGATTAGTTCCAGCTAGCTTTGCTTTTAGAATTTTGGAAAAGTACGAGCTCTTAAGGTTTTCTTTTGTTTTTGCCCTAGAAATGTTAGTGTAAGCATTTTGATGGTCGTTCAGTTCTCAATTTATCTTAGAAAGGAACATTTTATTTGCATAATTTACGACGAAACTCATGATTCTGTAGAGATTGAGCGAACTTTAGGGGAGGAAATCTATCATTGTGATAGCATTCAAAGGGATGCTAGTGGTTTACTTGGTTTTTTGTCGTTTGGCTGTGGTTTTGAATGGGTTTGGTTGAGTTGGACTTTCCTTTGAGTAGGTTTGAGTTGCAACTTAGAGGTACTTTCATGGAGGTGGGTTTGTAATGACTGATGATGGGGTGCATGGCGTAGATGATGGTGAGAGGGTTAATCATCTTAGTATTTGATTTTTGTTTGAAGCCTTTTAGAAAGGCAATGTTGGAATTTTCCTTGTTAGTGTTGTGCGTGGTATGCTCAACACTAGACTGGTATATGGGCTTGAGTGTGACCTATGGGTATGAGCTAGTCTGTAGGAGCTCGGTTAGTCAGGTCAACCTTGTAGTTATCTTTCTTCATTAATGTACTGATAGTTAATCTTGCATGTGTAATTGTTTTCTTAAATTGAATAAAAAAGGAAGGAATGGTTCACTTGGGTTGTTTATGAACGTGCCCATTGTTACTATTTATAATTTTCCTTTCTCTTGGATTGTTTATGAACTAGCCTATTGTTATTGTTTTGAATGTTCTGCTTTTTTTTCTTCCAGGTCTGTCCAGTTTGTTCCAAAAGGGTGGGAGCAAACCTTGTGAGCCATATTACCACACAACATGGGAGTTTGTTAAAGATATCCTTTGGTGAATTTCACTTTAGTTTTGAATTTTTCCATGCTTGGTTTGGTTATCATTTACATACATGCTTATTATATCTATATCTAGGGGGTTGAATTTGTTATCAAATGAACACTTTTGAAAGAAATAAGTGTGATTTAGAAAAGCCCGCTTTTGCTGTATTTGATTTTAATGGCAGAACATATGGGTATGACAGTTAGAAATGGTTGTTTCTTAAAAAATACGGCCTTTATCTTCGGTTCACTCTTGCATATTTTCATGTATCTGGCCAGCACACTGACTAGTTATCATCAGTGTTGTTGAGTATCACCTTCACCTTGTTCCCTTTGTTAGACTCTTCATTTGCACCAGTCACTCCTATTCTAGAATGGCCATTTATTGCATCAAAACTTGGATAACTTTCACTCCCATGTTTATTTATGTTTTGGTCATATTTCCTTTTGAAGTCTGTAGTATAAAGTGATGTGTTCCTTGACTATAGATTACGTTCAGCGCAAGAGGAAATTTCGCAGGGGATCCAATTCAACATTCTCTCTATTAAGGAAAGAGCTTCGAGAAGGAAGTTTACAAGCCCTTCTCAGAGGTTCTTCTTTCCTTGTTTCTTCAAACACGGAAGCTGATCCTTTGCTGTCTTCCTTTATATATAATCCTCCCACAGTTGATGAGGATGTGAGCGCACAACCCCGTCCTTTAGTCGAAACTTCTTTTGTAAAGGAAAGCACAAAGGAAGAGTTCTCGGAAAGGTATGAGCATTAGCATGACTTTGAGTCTACTTATTTGTTTTTGTTGTATGCGGTGAACTTATTATGATTTCTATAGAGTTTTAACGCTGGGTGGTCAATGATGACAGAACCCTGCAACCACCACCGCTATCGCATAAGGACCAAGAAGAAAAGGGGCGGAAGTGTGAGTTTGTTCGAGGATTGCTGATGTCCACCATCCTTGATGACTTATGAGCTAGAAGGGGGTGTAGTGGGGAGAGATAAGTTATTGATAAGTTAGGACCGGAGCGCAGAGCCCAAGTAATACGAGGGAAGTTGTGCTATTTATGTAACAACCGGTAATAGTTAGATCAGAACAAGTATGTATTGGTATTGTACTCGGAGCTTTATGTGTATAATGGAAATATGAAATAATTTATTCACTTTGCCTTTTGCTTTCTACATGTTCATGATAACTTGCCAAAGGTTATCTAGGAATTAATGCGCACTGATCATAATAAGTTGGTAACCTAAAAATTCAAATAGAATGGGGGGAAACTTTTCATGTCACTAGATTCTGTGAAAGGAGAGAATTTTTTGTTCTACAAAGAAATGCAGAAATTGGACGGTGCTATAACTGGCCCACACTACGAGATTAAATTCATTTATGATTATTGAGTGTTACCATAATTTTCCAATATTCATTCCAGATAAGTAAACATGCCACTGAAGGATCAAAATAATTCCAATATTCATCCCAGGTAAGTAGACATGCCACCTAAGGGGATGGGACTTACTCGATTGTACTTGAAGTTCAAGGCAGACAGCCCAAATCCGTCTGGCACGATGTGCCATTTGGAGAATGAATATGAATGCAAGGACTCCCACATTATTCATCCGATGATATTCACTTATTAGTTCGCCACGCGATCACATCATACATAACACAACATGTACGTCTTGAACTGAACTGTCAATTCTTACACATGCTAAGATTAAACATACTAAACAAAAGGCACCTATACATATATATACAAACATCAGTAATTTTTTATTTCTTTTTCATTATCATCATCATCATCATCATCATCATCATCATCATCTAGATAGTAATTAAAAAAATAGAGTCAATAGCTACAAACATGCTCCTGAGAGATCTCATCACCCTAAACTTCGAAATAGCAAATAGATTAAGAAGAGCTGTCATCATAATGCCTGATGCAATGCATGACGCCCATTCTGAAGCACACTCCCCAAATTAAAAGGCCTTTATTAATGATAGTTTCATCCCTATTCTTCTTTCGGCCTATCAAGCAAAGCCCTCACAAAGCACAATCACACGCTTTCATAATCCTGCTTTGATGTAATATAGATTTCAATGGGCCAAATCTACGTAATATAACGACAGGAGTGAGTGCCAACAGTGTTATCCAACCAATAACATGAAAAACCGGCCAGTGAATAGGGTTTATCCTCATCAGTAGGTTATATCCCATCTGTATTGGGATGATAACTGCAAGCTGACTAGAGATAACTGCACGCTGACTAGAGATAACTCTCATCCTCACCTCCTGGGTGTGCTGTGTGACACAAAGAAATTGAAATCCGGATGATTAACTTGCAGTAGCCTGAGCCAGTTGTCAGCTGCTCTCAATAGAGAATTAGCCTTTTGACACTCGTGAACTCCGTTGAGATTCCAAAAGGAAACCTTGAACTTGTAGGAAGCAAGCCCAAAGATTGCCAACGAGTGCTTGAAGGTTGCATTTTGTACCTCTCTAGCTTGTGCACCACTAAACCGAAGCCTATCAGTGCTTGTACCTGCCCCAGGACAATATCATTAACCATAACGAGACTTGCAAAACACACAAGTAGGGAGAGAGGGAGAGAGTGATGGTACCCTTTATGGGAGTCGACAGGGAATGAAAGGTTAAGAAGCAGGCATCCAGGCTCTGTAATGTTGGACCTGTAGGTATCCTATATATCGGATACCTTTATCAAGAATTTACACAGAATTTTTTTCAGATTTATGATCACATTTGTATCAATCCTCTGTTGTATAATCACTGGACTGGACAAGGGTATAAAATGCATACCATGCTACAGAAACCCAACTAGAAGGTGATAAATCACAGCTCCTGTATGTTCTCAGCTCTGGAAATTGAGATTCAAGAACTGAAATCTGTTGGATGCAAGTGGTGAATGTATGTTACAATCAAATTCAAAAGGAAAAAAATAAAATAAAAATAAAATTCAATGTGGTAAGTGTTCTGAGAAGATCAATGACTTGCCTTATCAGCCAAAGGTTCACGACCAAATGGTTGATCATGCTCCATATATTGAAATATAAGCTGACCAGGAGGGTTGCAAACCTCACCACTTTCGTCACTTGAGGAACCATTGAAGGGTTTATTCCTTGGTAAGGCTCTATTACAACCATGGCCATTTACATCTGCAACATTCTGCCAACTTAAAGCACTATAAGGAGCACCATTTAATCCTCTTTCTGTTCCATAATCACTGCTTCCATCGCTACTTGTCTCCCTAGATGACTCTGCATCACTCTCATCACCAGGCCTCCTGTAACAAGATGCACACAAGAAAAGTTACTAACCAACAGATTGATCGCCTCTGAATGAACATTGAGCTTGTGTTCTTCTGTACAAAATTTATTCACAGCTAAGGAATATGTAATTCGTTGGCTCCAGTACTAGCATATTTTACTAAAGCCAAGAATAATACAGTTCAAACTAGCTATTAGCATGCAACTCTGGGCAACATTTTGCCAAGCCAAGGAGAGATTATGCCAAAAACTGTAAGACATTCACTTTACCACAAAGTAACAACACATCCAAGTACCACATCATGCATCATATCAAAGATCTTTTCATCCACTGCCTATAAGATGCCTCACCTGATGAATGGACCAAACCCCATTACACTGCCATAATTCGTCTTCACAACCTAATTTCAAAATATATCTTTCCCACTGCCTATTAAAACCTCCATTTTCCCCACAGAGCTTGATAATAACACATTAACTATCCTCATATACTGCAAGATTCAGCTACATTTAAAACAAATTGTAACACAACCAACAAAGTGGTATCCACAATCGCCTTGACCATTCCATTCAAAGAATTGATGGATTTCATAAAACAATTTTTAGGCTACAAGTGAAGGGGCTGTAAATGAAGACATTAAAATTTCAGAACACTGTAACATACAAATACAATCAGGATTTCAGGACATTGTAATAGACAGATATAATCAGGGCAAGTAGGCAACTAAATCTCAGAGAGTGACTCAACAAAGAGATCATATACAACAACCTCAAATGAAGTGCAAGGAATCCAACAATGATAATAAAAAGAATTAATCACACCAAAATGCACAGCACGCTCTATCTGCTTCAGTCACTAAATTCAAATTTCCATGAGATTTTCCCCACAAAATGACATTTATGTCAACCCATAAACTAGACACAATAAAGGATGAACAGTAACATTAAAGCATGAACTTTGCAGAGAGTTTAGCAACTACAAACATAAACTATAATCCAGAGTGCTCAAGTAGAAAAATCACACAGACTGAATTGATTGAAAGTGTTGCGTTTACGATATTGCTGACCTTATTCTTGTGGAGGGCTTTGATGGGTCTACATAGAGCTGAATAGCAGACAAATAAGGAACATAGTACTGGATAACAGAGTCACTCCCATTTAACAAAAGCGGAACACCTGCCCCGTACGCACTCCACTCCTTGAAAGACTCCCATAAATCTCCAAGAACAAAGTAGGGATGTAACTCTGGCTCATGAGTCCTCCATCTCCTCACGCTTGTCTATCCATCACCAAAATGGGACCTCATGAGAAACGCATGTACAATTACAGTAACAACACACCAAACCCACAACAGGAAATTGCCATATAAAATTGAAAACCCAATACGTATGATTCTTCAAGTAGAAAACTTTAACTAAAGTTTGACAGATAAGTTGTATTCAGCTCAATTTGGAGTGTTTTGAAGTGATACAGATAACCAATTTGAAAATTCTCAGCAATGCCACTAAATATACACAATTCCTCGCCTAAATTTCCATAATCTGGGTTGTTTGAGTCCAATTAACCATTATTTTCTAGCAAACTCAAACAAAGCCTCACAGCCCATAACACAAGTAATGCAAGTAATGATTTTTCTTCTATATTTCATGATGATTTTGCAATACCTTGGGGATATACTGAGCCTGAACCACGGGCGTGGTGTACTCCAAGAACCGATCCAAATTCGTGGCATCGGTGAGCACTGCCCGACCCGACCCGGAACTGTGCGACGTTGCACAGTCGTCGGACTCCACAGACTGCCTTTGATGCTTCTCCTGCTCTAGCTTTTGTCGCTGCTGCTGCTGTCGTTGTCGTATCGCTGGCGGGTTGTAGAACCGGTTATCACCCCGAGTCCGACCGATCGAGACGCCGCCGTAGCCTGACATTGCCTAAAAATAAAACCAGTATACGGTGTCGTGTCGAGGCGAAACTGTTTCGAGAGTATGGTTTTGAGCAGACGAGAGCTGAAAGGGGTTTTTGAGGGAAAGCGAAGAGTCCAGAAGAACTTGTGGTCTTGTGGGTTTGTTCCTGAAGGGCTTTCTATATACGCTGGATGCGCAATGCGCAATTACGATAATGTCCTTCCCTGTTCGAGATTGACGGACTTGTCCAGCTCCGAAGTGGAAACTGGAATGTATAGTCTCAACGCTCCCTGATTCTGCGAATCTACTTTCAGATGCGTTCTTCAGGGCAAGTGGGTGGGCCTGAACCAGCCCAATTTAGCTGGGTCTAGTGGGCCTTGACCCGACCCGTTAAAAGACTTGATTGCCCCTCATAGTGAATACATAGAGGCGTAGGCAAAGTAATTCTATCGAGTTTGATGGTCGTTGTATTTACTGTACTGGTGACAAAAGCTTGAATCAGTCGTCTATGAACTTGGGCTTTTATAACTCATGGGGTATTTATGAGAATTGTCAAGTGGTTTACAATAATAAAGAAATCAGATAGCTGATACCATTTGTTTTTTGGGAGTTTCACTAAAACACCCAAAATGGGGGTTGAAATTATAAAAAAACCCAAGCACTATTTAAACATATAAACACACCCAAAACCCATCATTACACACACTCAAACCCATTTATAAACACACTCAAAAAGTTGACTTTGGGGTTGATTTTGGGTGTGTTTCTATGTTTAAATAGTGTTTGGGTTTTTTTTATAAATATATGTCTAGGATTGGGTTTATTTATAAATTTGTATTGTTTTGTTGTTTTTTTTTTTACCAAACAAGCGATAGCATTTTATTAGATAAATTAAAAAAGTACATAGGGAGCCATCTCGATTAGCAATACCACATATATGAGAAAAGTTTCCCAGTGACTAAAGTCAGCTCTAGAGCGGAAACGATTTGAAGAGAATAAATCACAAAGAACTTGTCTAAAAACCCCTATATACCGTCTAAGTTGTCTTAGATCAAGTCAATTACATCAAGGACAAAATTTGGCCGCTGACATAACTCTAGAGAAACTAGACCAACTCACAAATTCAACAAATTTGTTGGAATTACAAGAGAAAACCAGACAACTCATAGAGTTTCTGGACTTTAATACCAAACTACACCAAATATAAGAAACCAAACAACACTGACTAAAGTATAACTTTGGTTGCTAAAAAATAGCTGATTATCACACTCTCTCTCTTTACTAGTCCCCAACCCTTCAGCGCCGCTTTTGGGGGGGAGGTGGTCTGCCCCTCCTCCCTTCCCTTCCTATTCCTCCTTCCCCCTTTTCCCTCCTCTTCCTTTCTCTCTGTTTATCTCTCCTTGTTTCCCTCTTTCTTTTACTGTTTCCTCCTCACCCTCCGTGGTGATTTTGCCTCACCCTCTGTGGTCCCCACCCAAAATGAGTGTTTTTCCCCTGAGCTTTGTCTCAGATCTAGGGCTTCTTGCCTCCACTTCGGTTTCCTTTAGTTTTTTTTTCTTCTGTTTTTCCTCAAGTTAAGCCTACTCTGTGAGACCCTTTATCTCCCATCTCTCCATCTTCTTTCTTCCCCAGCCACCTTCACTTTTCACCCTCCACTTCTTACATCTACACTCTTCTCATCTTTTCTATGTAGTGATGCTGTCCATCCATGGCCAGCAACTTCATCTGGGCGTTTGTTCTCAACTACCACTGTTTGCTCCTCGGTTCCTCGTCCACTGCTCCCGTTGTTTTTCCTCGGTGGTGTGTGGTGGTCCGTGGCTGTGATTAAAGTGCATCCTGCACTTCACTCTTGGATTATGGGAGCGCTTCCGCGCGGGTGGCCTGCTCACCCCCAACTTTCGTTGGCCTCTTTGATACCCCCTGGTGTCGGTTACTCCTCCTTGGTGGTGGCAGATCTGTTTCTAGTGGTGTTGTTGGCATGCTATGGGTGGCTGCTCCTGTGTTCTAGAGCTAGGGTTTCTTTGTTTAATATTTTATGGGCTTTTGTTGTTTATTTGGTTTTCTATCCTTGGGCATGCTATATGTGTTGGTATTGGGCTGTATTGGAATGAGTTTTCTCAATTTGTAATGTTTCCCACTATTAATGAATAGTATTCCCTGACCAAAAAAAAAAAAACACACTGACTAAAGGAGCAGCAACACTTTACTCTACAAATGATGCACAACCAAAGCCATCTAGATCCATAACAGAGACAACCAGATCTGTCAAGGGGAGAGAAGAGAAGAGCATCATGATCTGCCAAGGCACGGGAGAATACCGAAAATCTGATGGGGAATAAACCCTAGATATGAAGTGTCTTGTTCTATCTCATTCACTCTCTGCCATATGCTTTAATGTGAAAATTGACGAGATTAGAGCGAGCCACAACCAAGTCTTCAAAAAAGAAAAACAAAAAACAAAAGAGTAAGAGGAAAACAGGGACAAGGGGGGGAGGGAGAAGTAGAAGGGAGGAGAAGGGAAGCCACCGACCTCGAAGGGGGCGGCGACTCCTAGGGTTTCTTTACTTTTTGTTAAAACTCTCCTCCTAGAAAATTACGCTTTCTTAAGAAACAACATTACTTGCAATTAGTTGATTGTATTCTGGGTCAGACGAGATTCATTTGTTATATCATTCATTATGATCCTTTAGTAATTGACATATAACTTATCATGTGGTGATTAGGTCAACTCATGTAGTTATAAATATGATGCTTTAAATTGATCATATTTTGTGATAGATGAGATCCATTTGTTCTATCAGTTATCGTAATCCCTTGGTAGTCTACATGCCTTGTCGTATGGTGATCATGTCAACTTATGCAGTTAGAAATATTATGCTTTAAATTGATCATGGCAAATGAGATCCACAGTTATTATGATCCTTTGGTAGTTGACATAAGCCTTGTCATGTAGCGATCGAATCAAATTTTAGTCGTGTAGTCTCCAAATTTTAGTCTTGTCGTGTAGTCTTCAAATTTTATTAGTTAAATTTTAGCTAACATAGTTATAAGAGCATTTCTAGCAGTTAGCCCTTTGCCATGGCAAGAGGAGCCCTAGGGCAGCTACTATTCACATGAATAGTGGCTACCCTAGCCCCCCCCAGCAAAGTGTGTTTCCAATAGTTGCCCTTGGCCATGGAAAATACTATTCATTTGTTTGTTTTTTTTCACAACTTTGTTTACTTAAACAATTAATTTGGATAATATTTTCGGATAAGATTTTTGGGTTCCTACGTCTCAATACTATTAATATCGGATAAGATTTTCGGTTTCAAATTTAAGATAAATTTCAAAATTCAAAATTCAGATAAATTTCAAAATTCAGATACATTTCAAAATTCAAATTTCAGATAAATTTAAAATGTCAAATTTCAGATACATTTTGAAATTCAAATTTCATATAAATTTCAAATTTCAAATTACAGATAAGATTTTTACCCTATAAGATTGCGCCACGTGTCATATCTATCTGCCTAAATTTTTCTATAAAACCAGAGGCTCAGCTCATGCCTCCCACACCAGATCTTCTTTGCATTTCCATTTCTCAGATTTTAGATTTCATTATCCATTCTCAATGGTAGACATGCAAGAGGTTTTGGAGAGGCAAAAGTGAGAAACTAAAGAAAGAATGCGTAGACGAGCTGCAAGCAAAAGGGCGCAGAGAGAACAAGATGAGCAACTTGGCATAGCAGTTGCTTTGCTGGAGGAAGAAAACCAGAGCCGTTAGATTGGAGCAAAAATTATGATCGATTGGTATTTATAGAAAAAAATTTCAGTATTTTTTTAAAATTTTTTCGATTTTTTTTGCATTTTTTTTATTGGGAAAAAATTGGTTACTGTTGGATTGGAGCAAAAATTATGATTGGAAAGCCCAGGACGCGACACGTGGCACATAACCATTGGCGGACACTGTAGCACTGGCGTTCAAATTTTTTTAACATTGGCGTATGCATTGCATGCGCCAACATTAAAAAAATTTGAAAGCCATCACTAACGTCAACTCAACCCACAGGCTGGAGCTCGGGCCAGCCCAGTTCGCTGGGTCCCACTTCCTTGCTCATGCCAAATTTTGTTGCTGGAAACACCATTTTGGCTTGCCCCCTGCCCCCCACCACCACCCCACACCGCCCTCCCCCCTTGCTAGAAATGCTCTAAGGGTGGTTCAACGGGTGAGCTAGCTAAAGTTATTAGTTTAAAATCTAATGATATATTTTTTTTGGTAGTTACAGTTCTATAGTTTTTACTATAATAAAAAGTATATATTAAATCTTATAAACCATGCTAGTTGTAAACACACGAAAAAATCGAATTAGAGTCATATTATTCACAAAAGGGTGAATTTCATTTAGAAAAATGCTTATATTTTGAAGATAAATTAATAATAAAAAATTAAAATTGATGTTGGGACAATTTTTGACACCAAATACAAATGTGGCAGTGCTGAATGTGTGAGAATTGACTACAAGGTATGGCAGTGACAATGGCATTTCGTGCCTTTCTTTTTGTTTGATTTAGAAAGGAGTAGCATTCCCTTTAGCCATTGAAATAGTAACTCTTTGAATAACCTGAAAGAGAGTGAGACTCCTGTACTGCATCCATAAGGGCATAAGCGAAGTCAAGGGATTTCCTTCTAACTAGTGGCTGAGAGTAAGCAAGCTACCTTCATTCAACAGATTTGTGATTGAGTCAATAACATGCTCTGACTATGCCTATTGTTATTGGTAAGGAATGAAATTGTATATTTTTAAAATTTATTTTTAGGTTAAGATTCAGGCTATATTGGTGTAATATTTTTTTCTCTCAAAACCTTTCCTGGGCTATAGCCCATGGCAGCCTACATAGTGGTTCCACCAGTGCATAACTAGAAAGTTATGATAGTAAACTAGTTAAAAAGTATTTTCTGCATCAATGTTCTCTATTTTGACTAATCTATAATATTTTATTATTTTCCTCCTCTCTTCTCTAAATTAAAAGTTCATTACAAAATAAAAAATTTAGAGGTGAGAGAGGGTTGTGGGCCTAGGAAAAGAGAAGAGGAAGAAATGGAGAACCCTCAATTTCTCTCTTCTCCTCTCTAAATACTGAGAACAACCAAACTTAAATAAAGAGTTCTCCAAAATAGAGAGCCATATAGTAAGTCGTTTTGCCCTCATTCTAGTTAAAATGCCTAAAGACGAGTATAACAATTTTGCTGGAGATGCTCTTATATCATTTATTACGAGATTTGCTAATTGACATAGACCTTCTTGTATAGTTGTTCGATCAACTCATGTAGTTAGAAAATATAATACTTTGTTTTTGGTCAAGAAGAAGATATAATTTAAATTGATTATTTGGTATGATATCCATTTATTATATAAATTATCACAATCTTTTGGTAATTGGCATATGCAAATATCATTAAAAAAAAGGCTTATTATCACAAAACGTCCCTAAGGTTTACGAAACTATCAGATTGAATCCTTAATATTTTTTTGTGTCACTTATGGTCCTCAAGGTTAGTATGTGCAATCACAAAAGGTCTCTGCCGTTAGGTTATGTCAAAAACTTTGTTAGTTTGCTGACGTGACATACATATATATCACAAAACATCCCTGAGGTTTATACACTTATCACAAATGGTCCCTACGAATTTTTTTAAAAAAATTTAAAATTCATAAAATTTTAGTTTTCTTTTTAAAATTATTTATAAATGAAAAAACCATTTATAGAAGGATTTTAATCTTAAGGACCATTTATGAACCCTAAACCTTTAGTTTTTTCATTTTAAATTTTATGAATTTTAAATTATTTTTTAAAAACTTCATTAGTTTGTTGATGTGGCATATATATGGAGCCCACAACTACAATAATAGTATCACATGTATTTAAAATTTAATATATATTTTAAAATAATTATAATTCATAAAATTTTAAAAAGAAAACTAAAATTTTATGAATTTTAAATTAAAAAAATTAAATAATTTTGTAAGGACCATTTGTGATAGGTGTGTGAACCTCAAGGATGTTTTGTGGTATACATATATGCCACGTCAGCAAACTAACGGAGTTTTTTGACGGAACCTAACGGCATGGACCATTTGTGATCATGCATACTAACCTTGAGGACCACGAATAACAAAAAAAACATTAAGGATGCAATATGATAGTTTTGTAAACCTTAAGAACGTTTTGTGATAATAAGCCTTAAAAAAAAACCTTGCAAATATCATAAAATCCATCATTTTCATTTTATTTATTGCAAATGAAAGGAAATACAACATTCACTCTTCAATCAAAAGCTCCAAGCACAAGCCAAACACTATTTTCGAAGGAAAAAGAAAAAAGAGAATGAAAACCACACCATTATTTGATGCCAAAGAGGACATAAGATTGAATAATACAGCTATGAAAATTTAGTTGTAGGCATCATGGTGTTCCAAGAGGTAGTTCTCAATGAGCTTGAAGAGGTGGGAGGCCTTCTCTTTGCCAGCCTTAACATGCTCTTCCTTGATCTCAAAATCACCCTTTGTGTGGTAGTGGCTGGTGCTCTTGACGACAGAACCACTGCCAGATGCCACCAACTTAGTCTCATAGGAGATCTTCTCAATTGTCTCAGAGATTGCATCTCCTTCGATCACACTGTACTTGTACACGAAGTTCTCTTTGTCAATCCCATCAATTCTGTGCTTCACATAGCTGTAAGTGCTACCTGCACAAATATATACATATATACCAGATGAATCTTTCTGTTATGAGATAAGATGATCCCAAAACAATATTTCTGTAACGTTAAAATAACAAACCAGAAGAAGAAAAAAAATCTAAACTTACCTTCACCAAAGTTAATTTTCTTGATGGTTCCAACGCCTCCATCTCCTTCAAGGATCTCAGTGCTCTTAACTGCCTGTGGTGCAATTTTTGGGACGAGGTTGTCAGCATCAAGAACGAAGGCATTGAACAACCTAGCAGGGGGGATGACAGAGTTGATCTCGGTTTCATATGTGAACACACCCATGATTCTGTAAAAAGTGTTTGGGAAGTGAGAAAAAAATAATTGATGGAGAGGGAAGGCTAAGAAAGATGATGTAATTAAATGGGAGATTTTGGGTTGTGAAGAAGTGAGGAGGAGGTATGGTATTTATAGGAACCAAGTGATCAAAAGGTTTATGCAAGTTTGTAATTGTTTAATTGGTTGTATTTGTGACGTGGGAGCCATTACTTTTGTACAAAGGAATTTTGTAATTTAGTCAAGGGAAGGACCATCTGCAAATTGAATTTAAAATTCCAATTAATCCACGAGGTGGACTAACCTCAATTATTTTTTGCCTATTGTTTAATAAAAGTTAAAAATTTCCATGTGCACGAAATGAGTGCTTTGGCTGAGCATATTCTGTAACAATATAGTAGCATATTGAGAGTGTCTGTGACTCCGTATATATGATGGTTCAAAGAAACAACTTAGTTCTTTGTTGGCTATTGAAATTTGAAACCACTCTTGGGCTGCACCGATTAAGACTAGATAATGATATATACAAAAGTATGAATGAATCATATTATTTAAGCAAGTTGGCAATAATTTAGTTTATCTGACCATACAATGTAATGTGGATGTCTCCTGCTGGTTTATTAAGTGGGTATTTTAATAAATTCTTTAAGGGGTCTAGTCGGATTGATGACTCCAGTTTTTCTCAGTGGTGGATTTCTGGGTCATTATCTTTTACATGTTGATGTTTGATGAATGCTGAGTTTCTTAGTGAACAATTTCTAGTGAGAGGGATTTCTCATTCACACACAATTAAGAGTATTTCCAGCAGGAGGGGCTAACCCGGGTGAGAGGCCCCCTAGGCCAATCATGTTTCTAGCGGCTAAGGTTTGCCAAGGCAACAATGGGCTCCACCAACCTGGGTAAGGCCAAAGGCAAGACTTGTCTGGGCAAAGACTCTATACAAATTCCTCTTCTCAATATTGCTTTATCTACTCGTGGTTGCCCATTAAGTGGAATGGAAAGAAACAAAAAAAAACAAAAAAAAAAAAAAAAAAATAAAAGGGCAAGCACTATTTTTGTGAATAGTAACATCTCTTGCCTTCCCTTGCTTTTTGCCAGCAAATGGGTGAAAATGCTAAGGTGCCATGGTGATTCGAAACCTGAGACAACTAGTTTACAAGTCAAGTCAAGGTCCCTTTTCATTGGATTAGACCTTGTTGGCATAATTTTTTTTTTGTTATACTGTCATGTATTTTCACAACTGACATGTTCATTGGCTGTGTTACATAAAAAAGTTAGTAAACGTGGACTGTGTATCAATGGATAAGAGCATAAGACTTGTTTCTAAATTAAATATTTTCAGCCATTTCAATTTGAAGATGTGAAAACCCCTAAAAGGAAAACTAGCTATGTGCAATCAATTGTTGACCCATTGATATTGGAGCCCACGTTGACATGCAAGTCAAGTCATCCTAATTTGAAGTTTGAAGTTCTGGAAGTGCATACTAGTTGCGAGGTACGTACGTAGGGACAACCATTTTTGGAAATCTGGAATTTACTTCTTTGAAAAGTTTCTGCTTCCAACTTTTGATCAATTAGATATTAGGCACCGCCCTATTTGAAAAAAATTGGTTCGGTTGCTTAATAAAAATTATTATTACACGTAGATGATTATTGATGCATGTGAAATTTACCATAAACTCGTATTCCTTAACAACTAACAATTTATTTATGTTCATGTAAACGACTCTCCTGAGTGTGCTATTGTAACTTCTGTTATTACATGCTGTGCAGGTTGATGAACATATAAACACAAGAGATCAGGGCAGAACTTTACCAAGGACAGATCATAGAGATTCGACGTTATTCCTCCAAAATGTGGTAATTAGGTTTTTTTTTGTGGCAGAAATAAAAAGACAATATTAGTCCTTCCCTTTAATTTGTTCAAATGAAATTAGCACATAATTTGTTTAAAATTACTTCAAGTATATATACTTCATCAGGTGGTAAAACCAAAAAGAAAAATAATCAGATCTCACAAAACAATAATATATAGAGCTTGCTCATATATATATATATATATATATATATATCATATGCGGCTACTTTTGAATAAACTTTTAGAGCGCCTTCCTTGACTGAAATAATTATTCAAGAAACTCAAAATCACGATTTCCTTTCCACAATGGAAACATGCACTGAACTTTGCCAAAGCTCTTTTTGTTCTAGCCAAACCATCAGCCTCATTCTCTATATAAATATACCACCTCTGCCACTCACATTTCTTCATCTCAAACTTAAGCTTTCTAAGATCAATCCAATCACCTCTACAGAATCCGTTCTTTCTTTGATCACAGTTTCTAAGCTCTTAAATCATCATCATAATCATGGGTGTGTTCACTTATGAAACTGAGTTCACCTCTGTCATCCCACCACCAAGATTGTTCAAGGCCTTTGTTCTTGATGCCGACAACCTCATCCCGAAGATTGCCCCACAAGCAATCAAAAACTCAGAAATTGTTCAAGGAGATGGAGGGGTAGGAACCATCAAGAAGATTACCCTTGGTGAAGGAAGCCAATACAGCTATGTGAAGCATCAGATTGACAGCATTGACAAGGAAAACTTTGTCTACAGCTACAGTTTGATTGAAGGAGATGCTATCTCTGAAACCATTGAGAAAGTCTGTTATGAGATTAAGTTGGTGGCATCTGCTGACGGTGGTTCCATCATAAAGAACACCAGCAACTACCACACAAAGGGAGATGTTGAGATCAAGGAAGAGCATGTTAAGGCTGGCAAAGAGAGAGCTTCTGGTTTGTTCAAGCTTATTGAAAACCACCTTGTGGCCAACCCAGATGACTACAACTAAAATGTTCTACATGTGATAATGTAGCATGTTAAAGAGAGTCTTTGGTTCCGACTTCCAGAGTCATCATCATTCAATGATGTTGTTATCCTTTTTCTTTTGTTTCCTTGTTGTGTCTGGCCTTTTGCTATATCAAAGTGTGAATGCTGTATTTTTTTCATTCTATAAAAAATAAAATGAATATCATTTTATATTTTTATTGTATTTGCAAGTTTTGTCTATAACATTATTGCAAAATTAGTCACCAAAGCAAGCCTGCCCTATTTTAATTCAAATATCCTCTGTTTTCTTGTATGCCATTTGGGAATTCATACCCTGGGAGATCAAATTAATCAAGTAGGATTGCTTTAAAAATAAATGAGAATAAATGCTCCAGAGTTTTTCTTTTGAGCAATAGCATGCCTGCATTAGGCAGAAGATTGAGGCCAAGTTTGTAGTCAGCTATCCGGTGTCTTTTATATCCATTCGGAGATGAAAAATGGTTAGACTTTAAAGTCTTTGTGTCCGTGTTGGATTGAATCACATTTCCTACTGTGTTGAGCTGAACTGAGCTGAATAATTTTACTGGGAGAGCAATTTGAGCTAAAATGTTCATGTTGGATCACAAAACTTGTACCGGGACTGTTCATGCTGCTTTGTTCTGTTCAGCTACTTAGCACTGTGGTAGGAACATTCTTACACAATTTATTATCGGACTGAAGTAATGACATAGCATAGGATTACTGTTGAATCAATTGGTCTAAACTGGACACGTTCTGATGTGTTGAGAATATTTTCATTCCCAACGGACATGTGACATAATCAAAGTCTAAGCTGATAAGTGATTCTTGCCACACACATACCAAATCCATGAAGTCCACTTTCAAAGATACAAGTGAATTTCGGTTCTGCACTTTGGACTATATTTGAACTATTGCTTTCTAATGTCAACCGAATTAGTCACCGGTAATTTGTTTAAACGTTGAACGAATCATAATAAATGTTGGAATTAACAAACTTAGTGTACTAAATGCAGCAGACAGTTTGATTTGTATTTGATTAGACCAATAGCAAAGTTGGTATAATGTTCTCTGAACTGGTTGTCTTTATCAATTAAATGTTAACATATAATTTTCTTTTGCAAATTGTTGTTTAGCTCATAATATATGGATGTGGAATTCATTCTGCACATATAATTTCACAGAAAATCAACTTAATTGTGTCCAAATTTTCTTTATTGAAAAATTGAAATCAAATACAAGTACATTACTCTTTAAAACCACACCGTCGTTGACTAAACAGAAAAAGGGACGACAGATGAAGATTGCTGTCCAAACATGCAATATCACACACATGTTTAGTTGTAGGCATCAGGGTTGGCCACAAGATAGGTCTCAATAACCTTGAACAAAGCATGGGCCCTTTCTTTGCCAGCCTTAACATGCTCTTCCTTGATCTCAACATCTCCCTTGGTGTGGTAGTTGCTGGTGTTTTTTATGATGGAACCGCCATCTGCAGATGCCACCAACTTAATCTCATAAGAGATTTTCTCAATTTTGTCTGAAAGAGCATCTCCTTCAATCAAACTGTAGCTGTACACAAAGTTATCTTTGTCAAGCGCATCAACCTGGTGCTTCACATAGCTGTATTCACTTCCTGCAAATTTAAAATTTGAGGATGGTTAATGTAAATTTTTATAGAAATTAAGACACTAATTAATGCTTTCAAGATACATATTAACTTGAAAACCAAGTTAATTAGTACAGAGAGACAATATTATTGGTGAAAAGTAAACAAACCTTCCCCAAAGCTAGTCTTCTTGATGGTTCCAACTCCTCCATCTCCTTCAACAATTTCAGCATTTTTAACTGCTTGTGGAGCAATCTTTGGGACGAGGTTGTCAGCATCTAGAACAAGGGCTTTGAACAACCTAGGTGGAGCAATGACAGAGGTGAACTCGGTTTCGTATGTGAAGACACCCATGATGATGATGATTTAAGAGCTTAGAAAATGATCAAAGAAAGAATGAATGTGGAGGAAGCTAAAAGAGAATGATTGATATTGGTGTGAGGAAATGTGAGCACCAGAGGGAGTATTTATAGGTTAAGGGTGAAGTGACCCCAATGGATATAAAGTTGTTTGGACAAGTTTTCAGTGGTTGTTTCCCATGTGAATATTTTAGTCAAAGAAAGCCATCTCTACAAGTTGATTTTAAAAATTCCAACTTATTACAATCAGCTGATGTGCTAATTAATTTTCTAATAGAATGTTCTAAAACACATGTCTACGTACACAGTCCATTCTGATTGGCCTCTTTGATGATCAGAATACTACAACACAACTGGTGTGCTGTCTAAAGTCCTTTTTACTTTCATTTTCAAAGTCTATAGTCTTTGATAGACAGCTCAGATTTCACACAGCCTGACCTTCTATAAATAGCACCTCCAGTTCTCACATTTTCCAGCATCAAATATCATCCCTGCCAATCATCTAATCCTTTCACACTTTCATTCTTTCTTTGATCATTTTCTAAGCTCTCAAATCATCATCTTCATCATGGGTGTCTTCACATACGCAGACGAGTCCACCTCAGTCATCCCCCCACCAAGATTGTTCAAAGCCCTTGTTCTTGAAGCTGACACCCTCATCCCCAAGATTGCTCCCCAATCAGTTAAAAGTGCTGAAATTGTTGAAGGAGATGGAGGTGTTGGAACCATCAAGAAGATTAGCTTTGGTGAAGGTTGGTTTCTGCCATTGCCCCTTCTAAGTCAAACTTGTTTGCTTAATTAATAACATAAATCTTGAAAGCATTAATCTCTTAATTTCTAATTATAATCCTCATTTTACAGGAAGTCATTACAGCTATGTGAAGCACCGGATTGACGGGCTTGACAAAGATAACTTTGTGTACAGCTACAGTTTGGTTGAAGGAGATGCTCTTTCAGACAAGGTTGAGAAAATCAGTTATGAGATTAAGTTGGTGGCATCTGCTGATGGAGGTTCCACCATAAAGAGCACCAGCAACTACCACACCAGAGGTGATGTTGAGATCAAGGAAGAGGATGTTAAGGCTGGCAAAGAGAAGGCAACTGGTCTGTTCAAGCTTATTGAGAACTACCTTGTGGCCAACCCAGATGCCTACAACTAAAACCTTAAATGAAAATATACTGCATGTGCTTTCTCTGTCATTATACTGGTGTGGCTTTCATTTTTCCTTTTCTTTTTCTTGTCTATCAAGCCAGAGCCGCTTTGGCTAGCACCTAAGGCTATGATAATTGTAATGTTTCTATTTGATTTGATTCTAAATAATAAAAAAAAGAAGCAAAAATCAGTTGCTGGTCTTTACACATTTGGTCTGGAGTATCTTTTTTCTTCATATTCGTGAATTTCAATATTTTTTTTTACTAATAAAAATTTACTAGTGCAAAGTAAAGATTTGATAAGATTGGAATGATAAGGATGTGTATGAGCTTTTTCGTTCCGGCAGTTATAGATGGGCCTGGGCTGCTGAAAAGAGCAAAATGAGTGAAATTGCCCATGTGTTTGAATTCAAGAATCAAACCCCAAGAGTGCTTCGAAAGGTTCGTGGAGCCTTAGGAAACACCTTGTTCTTCTTTACTAATGAAAATTTACTAGTGCAAAGTAAAGATTTGGTAAAATTGGAATGATAAGGATGACACGCATAAATCGAGTAATGACCCTTTGGTTTGGTCAAGGTTTTTGAGAAGTACCATTTGGGGCAACCCTGATGCCTACAAGTAAAATGAATGTTTTATGTTTTATCGGGACTGAAATCAAGTACAACATTACTCTTCAATCTTAACTCCAAAAGGACCACAAGCAATATTTAAGCCTGACAGCATGATATCAGTAAAGAAACAAAGACACCAAAGGCAAACACAAAAACTAACATAAGCAATAGTAGCCAATATGCCATTCATAGCCAACCCAAAAATAAAGCGTCTCATTGGGCATTAAAAACCTTTCATTTAAGTATATGAAGCACTGGAGATCCTATTATCTTGTGATTGTTGTTCCAGGCCTTCGAATCTTGTGGAATTCATGAAAGGTGGGGAAAAGAAGAACATTGCACAAAACCATTTTTGTGAAGGCTATCAAATTATTTTTGTTTGTTTCATTTATTGAAATTGAACTACATTACTCTTTAATCATAACTCCGAAGTGTAAGCCAAAGACTGCTTTGGCATGAAAAAAAAAATTAAAATGAAAAATGAAAAGCCACAATGTTGAATGATTAACAGAGAAAGACGGCCACAACATTATTGCTTATTGATAAGTTCATAATTGATTGTTAGTTTTTTTAATATTGGGTTGTCTCAAGATTGTCTACTAAGTGAATCGAATCTGGTGCACTTAGTGGGTGAGCGGGAGAATTTGGCCCACTTTTCTACTATGGCTCAGTCAAAATTAATAATGATGGCACTCACAAAAGCGACTCTGGTAAAGCAGGTAGTGGTGGTGTGGTTTGCGATTATCAGGGCCATGTTCTTGGGGCATTTTCGGCCAATTTAGATGTTCCTAGTGCAGTTCATGCTGAAGTTTTAGCGGTCATTAAGGCTATTGAGCTTGCTTGGCTCCACGCTTGGCATAATGTTTGGATTGAAACTAATTCGTTGTTAGTTACTAAATTCTTTCGCTCTCCACATTTGGTCCCGTGTTGGCTTCTACGAGTTGATTGGCAAAATTGCTTGCATCGTCTCCAACACATGTCATTTAAGATTTCTCATATCTTTCGTGAGGGTAATCATGCTGTTGATGCTTTAGCAAATCATGGTGCTTTGGGCTCTGGTTTAATATGGGATACTGCACCTTCTTTTATTTTGCCTTTTTGTTAGTGGGATTGGTTGGGCATGCCTATTTACCGGTTCTCCTAGTTTCTTTTGTTTACTCTTTTAGAGTTTTGGTCTCTTAGGTCAGCATGTTGTTGTGCATTTCTATCATTGTCTTTCTCCTCTGCAGGGTTTGGTTCGGTCCCCCCTGTTGTTATTGTATCTCTTTTTTTTTCTTATTAATAAATTATGATCAAGGGGAAGGGCCGGGGGCTTCCGGAGTGTTGGTCCCCTCTTTGAGGGTGGTGGATGTTTGTGCATTTGATGACCGATACTGAGGAGTTAACCTCGCCTAATCCTTTGGTTTATTTATACTATGGTGCCACCCCATGTGCCATAATTGATTGTTAGTTGTTGGCTATAAATTTCATAGACATAATCTATTTCGCGTAATTGTTAACTTTTACTAAACAGTAGCAAATCTTCTGAAGTTAATTAGTACACTAGCTGTAATCAAATGGGACGGTGCCCAATGTTGATAAAAATTTGGAGGCAGGAACTTTCTAAAGAAGTAAATTCCAAATTTCACAATATGATTGTCCCTACCGCCCAAATAGTATGCACTTCTAGAACTTCAAATTAGGATGACTTGACTTGCATTTCAACATGGGCTGCCCGTGATTTTCATTTGCATTTCAAAAGTCCCACATATGGAAACACCAAGAGACATCCACATTACATTGTATGGTCAGATATCATCTAGTCTTAATTGCTGCAGCTCAAGTGGGTTTCGAATTTCTATTTCTTATTGAAAAGCATTCTCATTTCTTTGAAAACTTCCTCTCTTGGGTTCTCAATCACAGACACTGTCAATTTGTTACAATGTGAGAAAATATAGTCGTCCAAAGCACTCATTGAATGCACATGGAAATTTTTAACTTGTATTCAAACATTGCGCAAAGGTTAGTCCACCTCGTGAATTTATTGGAATTTTAAATTCAATTTGCAGATGGTCCTTCCCTTGACTAAATTACAAAATTCATTGTACAAAAGTAATAGCTTCCACGTCACAATGAATACAACCAATTAAACAATTACAAACTTGCATAAACCTTTTGATCACTTGGTTCCTATAAATACCATACCTCCTCCTCTCTTCTTCACAACCCAAAATCTCCCATTTGTATCATCTTTCTTAGTCTGCCCTCTTTATCAATTACTTTTTTTTTTTCCTCACTTTCCGAACACATTTTACACAATCATGGGTGTGTTCACATATGAAACCGAGATCAACTCTGTCATCCCCCCTGCTAGGTTGTTCAAAGCCTTTGTTCTTGATGGTGACAACCTCGTCCCAAAAATTGCACCACAGGCAGTTAAGAGCACGGAGATCCTTGAAGGAGATGGAGGCGTTGGAACCATCAAGAAAATTAACTTTGGTGAAGGTAAGTTTAGAATTTTTTTCTTCTTCTGGTTTGTTATTTTAACGTTACAGAAATATTGTTTTGGGGTCATCTTATCTCATAACAGAAAGATTCATCTGGTATATATGTATATATTTGTGCAGGTAGCACTTACAGCTATGTGAAGCACAGAATTGATGGGATTGACAAAGAGAACTTCGTGTACAAGTACAGTGTGATCGAAGGAGATGCAATCTCTGAGACAATTGAGAAGATCTCCTATGAGACTAAGTTGGTGGCATCTGGCAGTGGTTCTGTCGTCAAGAGCACCAGCCACTACCACACCAAGGGAGATTTTGAGATCAAGGAAGAGCATGTTAAGGCTGGCAAAGAGAAGGCCTCCCACCTCTTCAAGCTCATTGAGAACTACCTCTTGGAACACCATGATGCCTACAACTAAATTTTCATAGCTGTATTATTCAATCTTATGTCCTCTTTGGCATCAAATAATGGTGTGGTTTTTTTTTGTCTTCATTTCTTTCAAAAACCGTGTTTGGCTTGTGCTTGGAGCTTTGGTTTGAAGAGTGATTAATACTATATTTTCTTTCGTTTCCAATGAATAAAATGAAAATCATGGATATATGATGATATTTGCAAGCTCTTTTCTTGTAACATTGTAATGCATAATGTCAACATATCATATTTGAAGCGGCATGTGTCAATTACCAACGATCATAATAATTGAAACAACAATCGGACCTCATATGCGACATAATACGATCAATTAATGGGATGAAAGAATATCATTTCATTTATCCTGTTGTAAACCATTTGAAAATTCATACTATAAATACCGATGCCCCATGCAAGGGACTCTATAGCTCAAGTGGATATCGAAACGGTTTCCTATTTGTCTAATTTTTTCCAAGGATGATCTATGAATGAAGACCTAAAAAATAGATGGTTTGGATCGTTTAAAAAAAATCGTATAGTACCCTAAAGGGTATCCCTCAATAGAAGGGGACTATATATATATATAACCATTATCAAGTATCAACTAAAGCTAGCCATTTCTGCAAAGGACCCAGTAGTGTAGTGGTTTGGAGCAATTGTTCTCATGGGTTTGAGTCCTAGCATCCATGTAGTGTATGCGAGTTTAGTAGGATATCGCCCCTCTCAATAAGAAAGGTGTTTATAAAAAAATAAAAAAAAACCCAGCCATTTCCAATTTTCCGTTGTTTGGAATGGCACTCACCTTGGTTCTTGCTACGCTATCTATCGCCGCAAATGCCCAGCAAGTTGCTAGTGAGAATTGATAAACATAATTAGCTAGCTAGTTGTCGGGCATAGCGGCTGCGGACAACGTAGCAGATATCCACAATATGAAGATTCACGACACTGTTTTTATTAATGTCTAAATCAATGTATGTTTCTGAATTTTACTAGTTAACCGGGAATTAATGAGTTTAAAGAATTTTTTTTGTTTTTTGTTTTAGAGTTCTTTAGAGGATTTTCTGCATTGTTTTTATGAGGTTTCCAAAGACATTCAACAAGTGTGCTCACTATTTTAGTAGTAGAAAACTTGTTCCACACCTACAGTAAGAATTTGGTTCTCGTTCGTCCAATTCGCATATGCTCAGCCTCATTTTAAAGCATTTCAGTATTTTTTTTTTGGGGTTTTTCGCATGTTAGTGAAGATATGACTGCACCAGAGTCATGTTGTCAAGAAAATTGATTCACTTAAAATCTTCGCCCTCCTCAGTCATTGTTAGTTTTGAGTTTTTCATTTTGATTAGAGGAAACTTCCATTCAAACAGCCAAAACAATTGACTCTGACTGATTAAAAAAACAGTTTACTATTAGTTGGTAACAATTACTCAAAAGGGGAAAATAGAAGTACTGAAATTTATGTTTTATTTATTTATTTATTGTATTTGGGACTGAAATTAAGTACAACATTACTCTTCAATCTTAACTTCAAAAGTGCAATTCAAAAGATAAAGAAGAAAAAGAATTGAAAGACACATTGCTGAAGAAACAGAGAAAACAGGACACAAGACTATAGATGGTTCTAGTTGTAGGCATCAGGGTTGGCCACAAGATAGGTCTCAATAATTTTGAACAAAGCATGGGCCTTCTCTTTGCCGGCCTTAACATGCTCTTCCTTGATCTCAACATCACCTTTGGTGTGGTAGCTGCTGGTGTTCTTTATGATAGAACCTCCATCTGCAGATGCCACCAACTTAATCTCGTAAGAGATTTTCTCTATTTTGTCTGAAAGAGCATCTCCTTCAATCAAACTGTAGTTGTACACAAAGTTATCTTTGTCAAGGGCGTCAACCTGGTGCTTCACGTAGCTGTATTCACTTCCTGTTATTTGAAAATTTCAGGATTGTTAATGTCAATCTTTTTAGAAATTATGACACTAGTGATTTCAAGATAAAGTTAACAAGTAGAGAGACAGACAATGGTTGAAAGTGATCAAACCTTCACCAAAGCTGGTCTTCTTGATGGTTCCAACACCTCCATCTCCTTCAACAATTTCAGCACTTTTAATTGCTTGTGGAGCAATCTTTGGGACTAGGTTGTCAGCATCTAGAACAAGGGCTTTGAACAACCTAGCAGGAGGAACGACTGAGGTGAACTCGGTTTCGTATGTGAAGACACCCATGATAGATGATGATGATTTAAGAGCTTAGAAAACGATCAAAAATAAGAAAGAAATTCAAGGTATTACTTGATGTTGGAAGCTATGAGCACTGGAGGTGGTATTTATAGGTTAAGGGTGAAGAGTCTGATGTGTAAAGTGACCCCAATGGATATAAAGTTCAGTGGTTGTTTCCCATGTGAATATTTTAGTCAAAGAAAGCCACCTCTACAAGTTGATTTTAAAAATTCCAAGTAATTACAACTAGCTGGAATTTTTTAATAGAATGTTCTGGTGTGCTGAGTCTGCTGACTCAATAATATTCTCATTCAATGAACTGAAAAATCTAACGTCCTTTTCACATTCTTTTTCTTGTGGCCAACCCTGATGCCTACAACTAAAACAATCTATGAGATACTGCATGTTACAAGCAACAGTCTGGTGTCCTGCTTTCTCTGTCGTTGGCTAAGGGTTAGCTTTTTTTTTTCTTCTGTCAGGCCAGAGCAGTCTTTGGCTTGCATTTGGGGTTCTGATAAATTGTAGTATTGTATTTGATCAATCTCAATTAATAAAGCAAAATAATTTAATTATAATACCAAACGAAAGGGTAGAGAATTTCGAAATATAACAAAGTAAGGTCTCAACTTTTTTAAAAATATTATTATTTTAAAATTTAACTACTATAATTTACGAGAAGAGGATCATCTCGGGTGAAAAGGGCAGAACCAACCGGCTTAACCACGTCTACATCGCGGTCTTTACTTTACAAATTTGACATTGACTTACCAAAAAGAAATATAAAGTATAGACTTGACTTCAACTTGATTAGAGGAGTAAGGTTGGTAAAAGAAATTACTTGAAAAGAGAAGCCAAGGAAAGTCTAAATTAGACGACATGATACGTCTAGGAAAGGGATAGGGAGCCAATCACAATACACTATTGTATAATCTCTGCAGTTGGATCCTTAAGTGAGGTAAAATATGTAATTAATGATGATACACAAGGCAGAGTTGAAGCAGATATCTATGTGATTAGTCAACAAAAAGAGATAAAGGATGTAACTAATCCTTCTTTGAATTTGATCATCAGAACAGTCCATGTGCATTCAGAATAGACTCTGCTTGTTAGACAGACAAGTTAATTTTAGAACATCCATGTGCATTCACATATTATTTTCTTGGTCAGTTATTATATTATTAAGTTCTTAGCACACCCTCATCCTGTTGGAATAGTTGAATTTTTCAAATCAACATCTACTGGAAGCTTTATTTTCTTGACTAAAATATTGCTGTATTTCATTGAAAATCATATTTTCCTTGTCTAAATTCCTTTATTAATGAAAGCCATTTTACAAATCTGGCCTTTCCCCATTAACATATAAATACCACCTCTGGTGCTCACACTTCCTCACACCAATATCAATCATTCTCTTAGCTTCCTCTGCATTCATTCTTTCTTTGATCATATTTTCTAAGCTCTCAAATCATCATCTTCATCATGGGTGTCTTCACATACGCAGACGAGTCCACCTCAGTCATCCCCCCACCAAGATTGTTCAAAGCCCTTGTTCTTGAAGCTGACACCCTCATCCCCAAGATTGCTCCACAAGCAGTTAAAAGTGCTGAAATTGTTGAAGGAGATGGAGGTGTTGGAACCATCAAGAAGATTAGCTTTGGTGAAGGTTGGTTTCTGCCATTGCCTCTTCTAAGTTTAACTTGTTTGCCTAATTAATAACATAAATCTTGAAAGCATTAATCTCTTAATTTCTAATTATAATCCTCATTTTACAGGAAGTCATTACAGCTATGTGAAGCACCGGATCGACGGGCTTGACAAAGATAACTTTGTGTACAGCTACAGTTTGGTTGAAGGAGATGCTCTTTCAGACAAGGTTGAGAAAATTAGTTATGAGATTAAGTTGGTGGCATCTGCTGAAGGAGGTTCCATCATAAAGAGCACCAGCAACTACCACACCACAGGTGATGTTGAGATCAAGGAAGAAGATGTTAAGGCTGGCAAAGAGAAGGCAACTGGTTTGTTCAAGCTTATTGAGAACTACCTTGTGGCCAACCCAGATGCTTACAACTAAATGTAGCATGTTGAAGAGAATCTTTGCTTCCAGAGTCATCATTCAGTGATGTTTGTTTTCCTTTTTCTTTTCTTTCCTTCTTGTGTGCACTTGGAGGCCTGTGTTATATCAAAGTGTGACTGTTGTATTTTTTCTCATTCTCTAATAAATAAAAGGAATATCATCATATATTCTTATAGTATTTGCAAGTTTTTTCCCTAACTTTATTACCCAAATGAGTTACCAAAGCAAGCATGCCCTATTTTGATTCAAATATACTCTGTTTTTCTTGTATGTCATTTGAGAATTCATACCTCGGGAGATCAAATTAATCAAGTAAGATTGCTTTTAAAAATCAATGAGAATGATTGCTGTAGAACTTTTCTTTTGAGCAATAGCATGCCTGCATTAGGCAGAAGATTAAGGCCAAATTTATAGTCTGCTATCCAGTGTAATTTTTATCCATTCGGAGATGAAAAGTGGTTAGAATTTAAAGTCCTTGAGGTAGTAAGGAGACTGTGTTGAATTGAATCACACTTCCTACTGTGTTGAGCTGCTAACTGAGCTAAATATTTTTACTGGGAGAGCAATTTGAGCTAAACAATTTATGTTGGATCATCAAAGTTTATGAGATAAACTTGCGAACTGGAAGATAGTCTTTTTTTTTTTTTTTTTTTTTTTTTTTGTCGTTGGAAATGATATTCCATTAACTTAGCAAGATACAAACAGGTCCAATACAACAAACAAAACAAAAGCCCAACCAAACAAAATAAAAGCCCAACCATAATACACATACTTTAGGCCCAACACAACAAAAAACCCTAAGACACACAACCCTAAAATCCCACCCAAGAACTAAGCAGCTGCCGCTGCTGCCACCCGATCTGCCATCCCCGCCAGTAAAGGAAGGTCCATGAGAACCGACAAAGGAGATCTGAAGAGCGTGGATTTGGGGAAGCAATCCACCACCGTGCATCAAGCTCAAGCGATTCGGGGATATCGGTACATGTTCTGATATGTTGAGTATTGGTGGATTTCGCTTTATGCACTGACATTCTGAATGTGAAGGGAGGAATACAATATAACAAACTAAAGAAATAACAAAATTTTGGAGATGTGAAGCCGAAGGCTACACAGAGCTCCTACACAAACTTACTTGAGACCAACCTCAATAAGATTGATATTTAAAGACTCTACTACAACACACACTAGATACTCTTGGTACTCTTGGTACACACTTAACATAGAGTGGATACGACGCCTATTTATAGGCCATAATATTAACTCAATATTAAACCTAATCATAACCATTATACCCACTAAACCCCACATTAACTCCAACTCATAAACTATGTAATAATAGCTAAATGCTTTAGATTCTAACTTTTTATTTCATAAACTTATGACCTTTGAAATTACCCCAACATTGAGAATATTTTTTCTCGATGGGACATGTGACATAATCTAACCTGATAAATGATTCGCGCCACACACATACCAAATCCTCAAAGTCCATTTTCAAAGATAAAAGTGAATTTCGTTCTGCAGTTTGAACTATCTTTTAAGTATTGCTTTCTAATGATGTCAACCAAATTAGTCATTAGTAATTCGGGAGTAACATTCTACACAGCATGACGTTAATTTGTTTAAAAGTCGAAAGAATCAATATAAATGTACTGAATGCAGCAGAAAATTTGATTTGTATCTTATTAGAACAATAACAAAGTTGGTAAAATGTCCTCACGAGTTACAGAAAAAGATTTGAACTTGTTTATTACTTATTGCCAATTGCTTTGTGGTTGAATTGTTGTTTAACTTAGAACATACTAATGTGGAATTCATTCTGCACATACAGTGTCACACCCGGACCTGGGGTGGATGGAAACCCCGTGCCCGGCGCATGAGAAAATGAAAATGAAAATAAAATAAATAGAAGCCGAAACAGGGTTTAAAATAAACTTCTCTTATAAAAATAGATCCAAAATCTTATAACTTTAGAATAAATAAAGCTCTATCACTTTCATCTAATTCAGCCTCAACTGGTTTAGTCCTTTTCTTGCCCACTAATTCATCTGAAAAATTAAATAGGGTGAGGGGTGAGCAACCACAGCTCAGTAGGGACATGAAACCTTACCATAGTAGATTGATATAATTAGGTAACATGCAATCACACAGCCAAATATCACATTATTAATAATAATGCATGAATGAATGCTCTTCATCTATTCCCGTTAATTCATATAATTGGACAAGCAGACCTGCACGTCCCATACCATGCTTATACCACTTGGTCCCGAATGCTCGTTTATATGAACTAACACCCATTTCAATCATTCCATAATTCTCATTTTGTTAGTTATCTTGTCTAACTTCCTTTCGCCAGTCCCGAATCACCCAATAAAAACCATGTGCACTGTGGGATCTCTGAGACCTGGTACCTGCAAAGAATTAGACTCAACTACACAAAAGACTATTTCTATTACCCTCTTTTCCATTATTATTTTCTCTACCCAACATCTCCAACTAATTTCCATGACATGATATAATTATGCATTTCACATATCCATATATCTCACAATACGTAAATATCTTATACAAGAACATTATACAATATCACACATAATATAGAGCTGAGCTCACAAAATTTAATTAGATCAATTCCTGTAAAGGCTCCCAAGAAACCCCTACCTTGATTCCAAAGCATTGCTCCAATTTAAGAAAATACAAGCTAAACCCTATACCTCCTCCAAAAACTATATCACAACTAGCCCTCTCTCTCTCTCTCTCTCTCTCCTCTCTCTCTCTCTCTCTCCTCTCTCTCTCCTCTCTCTCTCTCTCTCTCTCGTTTTCTTTGTTTGCACTTGTTGTGCAACTTAATGTCCTATATATATACAAGGAACATGTCGGCAGGAAGTGATTTCCTATTGGATGGTTTATTGGCGGTTGATAAAACTTACTGTCCAAGTAATAGTTATCAATGTAGTTGTAGATAAGGAAGAATGTTTTTGTGACTCTTCCAATCACTCTAATCCTATTCTTATCTTCTTGGTGAGTTGATAGTATATTGATACTTAATAGGTTTTGTACTTTGACACGTTAACAAGAACTATTTTAAAACATATACATATATATATATATATTAGGATAAGTATATATGTAATACACATATTTAATAAGATATATGTATATATATAATAGAATAATATATGTAATAAGATATAAATATTTATTAGTACAGAAAACAATATATATTTAACTATCTATGTTATCAATTTAAATATATAACTAATATGCAGCAAAATATTTATTCTTCATATATATATATATATTTAAAACAGGTCTTCACATACAGTTGCACAGACAATCAAATAAATGCTTTCCAAATTTTCTTGATTGATCAATTGAAATCAAATACAAGTACATTACTCGTTAAAACCATACCGTTAAGTAAACAGAAAAAGAAGGACAAAATGACAGATTGTTGTCCAAACATGCAGTAGCATCACAGACATGTCTAGTTGTAGGCATCAGGGTTGCCCAAAAGGTACTTCTCAACGACCTTGAACAAACCAGAGGCTCTTTCTTTGCCAGCCTTAACATCCTCCTCCTTGATCTCAACATCACCTATTGAGTGGTACTTGCTGGTGTTCTTTATGATGGAACCTCCATCAGCAGATGCCACCAACTTAATCTCATAACAGATTTTCTGAATCTTGTCTGTAATAGAATCTCCTTCAATCAAACTGTAGCTGTACACAAAGTTATCTTTGTCAAGCCGGTCAATCCGGTACTTCACATAGCTGTATTCACTTCCTGTAAAATGAAGATTAATTAGAAATTAAGAGATTACTGCTTTCAGGATTTATGTTAATTAAGCAAACAAGTTAGAAATTAAGAGATTGCTGCTTTCAAGATACATATTAACTAGAAAACCAAGTTAAGTTAGTACAGAGAGAGAGAGAATGGTGGAAAGTAAACAAACCTTCACCAAATCTAATCTTCTTGATGGTTCCAACACCTCCATCTCCTTCAACAATTTCAGCACTTTTAACTGCTTGTGAAGCAATCTTTGGTACCAGGTTGTCAGCATCAAGAACAAGAGCTTTGAACAATCTAGGTGGGGGGATGACAGAGGTGAGCTCAGTTTCATATGTGAACACACCCATGATGATGATTTAGAGTTAAGAAGTTGATGAAAGAAAGAAGTAACCAAATGTTTGGGAAGCAAAGTAAGTGAACTGCTATTGGGAGATCTAGTGTTTGATGTTGGAATGAATGAGCACTGGAGGTTGTATTTATAGGTAAGGAGAAAGGGCATGCTGTGTAAAGTGGCCCTAAAAGATAAAGGAGTTTGGACGAGTTTGGACAAATTTTTTATTTTTCAATGGTTGAAAAAGGAAACTACAGTTTTCGTACATGGTAATTTCCGTGTTCTGGATAAAGCCATTTAGAGATGCAGTATTGTTGACCCAATGCAGCCAAAGTTGAAATATGCAAGTCAAGTCATCCTATTTGAAGTTCTGGAAGTATATACTAGCTGTGACGAACGCACAAAAATATTGGTAAATTTCAAATTTGGAAGTATATAGTAGCTGTGACATGGCAACTCATGTAATCTGCCGTCTCATTTCATTTATTAAATTGGTGAAATGCCCCTTAAAACTTTTACTTAATTTTCAATTTACCCCATATCCTCTTTTTTTATTTTATTTTATTATATATATTTTTAATTTATTTAATTTTTATATATATAAAGAAAGTCAAGGATATGAAATTTATTTTTTCACCAATATCCCCATGCCGTCTAAATCCTAAGCATTTCATCCAATTTTCTGTTAAATCATTAAAAGTCAGTTTGGCATTGCTGTGCTGTGAAAATAATTGTTGTCAGATTTGTTGTGAGAGAAAGCAATTTGGCATTTAGTAAACTTTTTGTTAAAAATCTTGTTGGTACTGATTCCCACATAATCAGAAAATAATTGCTGCATAATCATTAAACCCAGCGCCTCTTCAAAACTAATTCATGCATAATCAGAAAATGAAAGCATCTCATTAGCTGCTTTCCCTTATAGCTTTCTCTCACATCAATTTTTAATAATAAGTGATTTTCTTATAGTTAGCCAAATGGGTTGGGCTTCCCAAAATTTTTTAAAAATAACTTATCACCCCAAATAAGCAATGCCATACTGGCACTAAAAAAAATATTTAGAAAAAGATAACCAAAAAAAAGTATTGGGACCCACTGACCCAAACCTAGCACCCTCATCTTTCCACCCCCACCCCCCCCGGGCGACTCTCCAACCCACCCAACGCCCCCCTCACCCCAGATTTCTTCTCCCCAATTCCCATGACCACCACCTGCAACCCACCATGCATGCACAGAGAGAGAGAGAGAGAGAGAGAGAGAGAGAGAGAGAGAGAGAGAGTATTTCAATTTTTAAAAGTTTTTAATTTTATTTTTCAGTATTTATTTATATTTAACATACGAAATGACCAATTTGCCCTTCTAGTTAATGGAAAATTGGATGAAATGTTGAGGATTTAGACGGCATGGGGTCATTAGTGAAAAAAAAATTCATATACTTAATTTTCTTAAAAAAAGGATGGAGGTTAAATTAAAATTTAGGTACAAGTTCAAGGAGCATTTCACCAGTTTAGCCTATTATATTTATATACATCCGATGCTGATGCATCTAGAGATCAAGGAAGAGCATGTTAAGGCAGGCAAAGAAAGAGCCTCACGTCTGTTTAAGGTCATTGAGAACCATCTCTTGGCTAACCCCTGATGCCTACAACTAATGCTTTTCATGTCAATGTACGTAGCATGTCGGGGAGAGAGAGAGTCTTGCATTTCCAGTCATCACAAAATGATGATGTTTTCTTTTTTCTTTTCTTTCCTTGTGTCTGGCCAAATCAGTACTTGGAGGTCTTTATTTGATTAAAGAGTGAATTTATGTTGTATTTGTTACAGTTCTCAAATAAATGAAATCTTGAATAAATAAATAATAAAAAATCTCCATAGGGTATATTGATTGACAATCTAATCCCCTAATCCCATTACAATCAGGAACTAGTAGATGCCCAAATAAAGTAGACAACTTATTGTCTTTAATGTAAGGTCCTCAGAAGTTGGAGAAATGAGGGAGACATGACATTGATAGGTTTAAGAAGATAAATCAGATGTTTTTTGTTTTATTTATTGTGGAACAATTCAAATACAAAGACACTACTCTTTAATCAGAACTTCAAATGCAAACCAAAGAATGCTCTGGCTTGGTAGAAAGAAAAACAGAAATGAAAGCCAACATTGTTGAATAAACAGAGGAATAAGGACACTTCCATTAATGACTTGTGTTCAGGGGAAAAGGGAAACATCACAAACCAAATCTGGAAAAAGAAAAACTATCAAAGACTGCTGTAGTGTGAGAAAAAGAAAGAATTGAAAGCCACACTGTTTAACAAACAGAGAAAGGAGAGGCCACAAGATTATTTCCCTTGGCATGTAGTATACATCGTCGATGGTTTTAGTTGTAGGCATCAGGGTTGGCCACAAGATAGGTCTCGATAACCTTGAACAAAGCATGGGCCCTTTCTTTGCCAGCCTTAACATGCTCTTCCTTGATCTCAACATCTCCCTTGGTGTGGTAGTTGCTGGTGTTTTTTATGATGGAACCGCCATCTGCAGATGCCACCAACTTAATCTCATAAGAGATTTTCTCAATTTTGTCTGAAAGAGCATCTCCTTCAATCAAACTGTAGCTGTACACAAAGTTATCTTTGTCAAGCGCGTCAACCTGGTGCTTCACGTAGCTGTATTCACTTCCTGTGATTTGAAAATTTGAGAAATTAAGACACTACTGCTTTCGCGATATGTATTAACTAGAAAACCAAGTTAATTGGTAGAGAGAGACAATATTGGTGGAAAGTAAACAAACCTTCCCCAAAGCTAGTCTTCTTGATGGTTCCAACACCTCCATCTCCTTCAACAATTTCAGCACTTTTAACTGCTTGTGGAGCAATCTTTGGGACGAGGTTGTCAGCATCTAGAACAAGGGCTTTGAACAACCTAGGTGGAGCAATGACAGAGGTGAACTCGGTTTCGTATGTGAAGATACCCATGATGATGATGATTTAAGAGGTTAGAAAATGATCAAAGAAAGAATGAATGTGGAGGAAGCTAAAAGAGAATGATTGATATTGGTGTGAGGGAATGTGAGCACCAGAGGGAGTATTTATAGGTTAAGGGTGAAGTGACCCCAATGGATATAAAGTTGTTTGGACAAGTTTTCAGTGGTTGTTTCCCATGTGAATATTTTAGTCAAAGAAAGCCATCTCTACAAGTTGATTTTAAAAATTCCAACTTATTACAATCAGCTGATGTGCTAATTAATTTTCTAATAGAATGTTCTAAAACACATGTCTACGTACACAGTCCATTCTGATTGGCCTCTTTGATGATCAGAATACTACAACACAACTGGTGTGCTGTCTAAAGTCCTTTTTACTTTCATTTTCAAAGTCTATAGTCTTTGATAGACAGCTCAGATTTCACACAGCCTGACCTTCAGCCTCAATCTATAAATAGCACCTCCAGTTCTCACATTTTCCAGCATCAAATCCTTTCACACTTTCATTCTTTCTTTGATCATTTTCTAAGCTCTTAAATCATCATCTTCATCATGGGTGTCTTCACATACGCAGACGAGTCCACCTCAGTCATCCCCCCACCAAGATTGTTCAAAGCCCTTGTTCTTGAAGCTGACACCCTCATCCCCAAGATTGCTCCCCAATCAGTTAAAAGTGCTGAAATTGTTGAAGGAGATGGAGGTGTTGGAACCATCAAGAAGATTAGCTTTGGTGAAGGTTGGTTTCTGCCATTGCCCCTTCTAAGTCAAACTTGTTTGCTTAATTAATAACATAAATCTTGAAAGCATTAATCTCTTAATTTCTAATTATAATCCTCATTTTACAGGAAGTCATTACAGCTATGTGAAGCACCGGATCGACGGGCTTGACAAAGATAACTTTGTGTACAGCTACAGTTTGGTTGAAGGAGACGCTCTTTCAGACAAAGTTGAGAAAATCAGTTATGAGATTAAGTTGGTGGCATCTGCTGATGGAGGTTCCACCATAAAGAGCACCAGCAACTACCACACCAGAGGTGATGTTGAGATCAAGGAAGAGGATGTTAAGGCTGGCAAAGAGAAGGCAACTGGTCTGTTCAAGCTTATTGAGAACTACCTTGTGGCCAACCCAGATGCCTACAACTAAAACCTTAAATGAAATGTACTGAATGTGCTTTCTCTGTCATTATATTGGTGTGGCTTTCATTTTTCCTTTTCTTTTTCTTGTCTATCAAGCCAGAGCTGCTTTGGCTTGCACCTAAGGCTATGATAAATTGTAATTTTTCTATTTGATTTGATTCTAAATAAATAAAGCAAAAATCAGTTGCTGGTCTTTACAAATTTGGTCTGCAGTATCTTTTTTCTTCAAATTCGTGAATTTCAATATTTTTTTTACTAATAAAAATTTACTAATGCAAAGTAAAGATTTGATAAAATTGAAATGATGAGGATGACATGCATAAATCGAGAAATGACCCTTTGGTTTGGTCAAGGTTTTTGAGAAGTACCATTTGGGGCAACCCAGATGCCGACAAGTAAAACTATGATGAGTGTGTATTTTTTTGAATTCAATCTTTATAATTGAAGGAACATCATTTGGTATTTATTTGATTCCGCTGTTTGCATGTCTAAAATGTTGGTCAATCCTCCTCAGTCTGATCATAATTAACCAATCAATCTTAAATTTCAAATCAACGGTCCCGATTTCTTTCTATATATATATATATATATATATATATCCAGCCATTATAAAGTATCAACTAAAGCCAGCCATTTCCAATTTTCCATTGTTTGGAATGGCACTCAGCCTGGTTCCTGATACGCTATCTGTGGCCGCTAATGCCCAGCAAGTTATTAGTGAGAATTGATAAACACAATTAGCTAGCTAGTTGTTGGGCATAGTGGCTGCGGACAACGTAGCAGATATTCACAATATGAAGATTCACGACACTGTTTACGCAGATTCTCAGCCTCATTTTAAAGGATTTCAGTATAAAAAATATGGTTTTTCACATGTTAGTCAAGATATGATTGCACCAGCGTCATGTTGTCAAACATTGTTAGTTTTGAGTTTTTCATTTTGATTAGAGGAAACTTCCATTCAAACAGCCAAAACAATTGACTCTGTCTGATTAAAAAAACAGTTTACTATTAGTTGGTAACAATTACTCAAATGAATGTTTTATGTTTTATTGGGACTGAAATTAAGTACAACATTACTCTTCAATCTTAACTCCAAAAGTACCACAAGCAATTTAAGCCTGACAGCGTGATATGAGTAAGGCCATTAAGGCTTGCTTGGCTCCATGCTTGGCATAATGTTTGGATTGAAATTGATTCGTTGTTAGTTACTAAATTCTTTCGCTCTCCACATTTGGTCCCTTGGCTTCTACGAGTTGATTGGCAACATTGCTTGCATCATCTCCAACACATGTCATTTTAGATTTCTCATATCTTTCGTGAGGGTAATCATGCTGCTGATGCTTTGGCAAATCATGGTGCTTTGAGCTCTGGTTTAATTTGGTGGGATACTGCACCTTCTTTTATTTTGCCTTTTTGTCAGTGAGACTGGCTGGGCATGACTAATTACTGGTTCTCCTAGTTTATTTGTTTACTCTTTCAGAGTTTTGGTCTCTTAGGTTAGCATGTTGTTGTGCATTTTTGTCATTGTCTTTCTCTTCTGCGGGGTTTGGTTCGGTCCCCCCTGTTGTTCTTGTATCTCTTTTTTGTTTCTTATTAATAAATTATGATCAACGGAACGGGCCAGGGGCTTCCGGAGTGTTGGTCCCCTCTTTAAGGGTGGTGGATGTTTGTGCATCTGATAACCGATACTGAGGAGCTAATCTCGCCTAATCCTTTGATTTATTTATACTATGGTGCCACCCCATGTGCCATAATTGATTGTTAGTTGTTGGATATAAATTTCATATACATCATCTATTACGGGTAATTGTTAACTTTTCCTAAACAGTAGCAAATCTTCTGAAGTTAATTAGACTCAAAATAATTAGTGTTTAAAACTGATATGTTTGTTCTTCTCTCAAGGATGAATATATATACTACATACAGAGTAGTTACAAATAGGAAATATGTACAAAATCTCATAATTCTACTCAAATTAGATAATTACAATAAAATATAAATTCTATTCCTAATAGGAACAAATTTTATTCATAATAGGAAAGTTGACTCACACCAACACTCCCCCTCAAGTTGGTGCATAGACATCGGTAATGCCCAACTTGTCAAGTGAGTCTTCAAATCGGCGCTTTGACACGGCATGGGTCAACATATCTGCAAACTACTCTAAAGAAGGCACAAAAGTTATAAAAATTAACTTATGCTCCAGCTTATCCTTAATGAAATGCCGATCAACTTCTACATGCTTAGTTCAATCATGTTGCACCGTGTTTGCCCTAAAACTAAACAAATAGAGATAGAGGTAACTTATAGGTGATGTGATGATTTGGCTTAGAGGACCCTTGATGTGAGCATGCCACACTATGAGATATGATGCTCTATTATGGGCTAAGACAAGAAATAACGGATGAGGTCGAGAGTATTGGTGTGGTACCAACCCAAAACCCTCCGATGGCAAAGTAAGTTTGGGGGATAATTCTCTGTTTTAGCAAGTATTCATAGCGTAAATCAAGCTGAGAGAGCCCTTTGTCTAGGGCAAGGGGTCCTATTTATAGAGCGCATTTGAGATTCTCTTAGTACTTAGTTTAAATGTGGGACTCGTGGGAGTGCCCTCTGAGGTTGACACGAGTTCGCAAGATATTAGTGAGGACTTTTCGAGATCCTTTAGTATAATTGGCATGGAGTACCGATCGTTACTTCTTAGGAGCTTTCGGGACCGCAAGCCGATCAGCGAGTGACGACTATGCCTTGTGATGAATCGGTCACCTATGCCGATTCGCACCTTTAACCGGTCTGTCAGTGAGCCAGAGTGTTTTCAACTCCGTACTCTTTCCACGTGTCATGAGGTGAGTGGTAGGGTCAACTATGGTACAAACACATCTGATTGATAAAAATTTCAAATGCAGACTGATTATCACAGTGGAGCTTTGTAGCAGCATTCAGTCTAAACCCAATTTCAGCAAGTAACCACCTCAGCCACAGTATTTCACAAACCCCTTAGGCAATCCCTCTGTACTTAGACTCTGCGGAGGACCGAGACACAACTTTTTGCTTCTTGCTACGCCATGTAACTAGGTTATCACCAACAAAGGTCAAGTAACTTGATGTAGAACGTCTATATGTAATATTCCCTGCATAATCTATGTCAGTGTAACCTTCTAGATCCAAGTGACCATTTTACTTAAATAATAAACCTCTCCCAGGAGTAGACTTTAAGTAACTCAGAATATGCATCACAGCAGTCATATGATCCTCACTAGGTGAATGCATAAATTGGCTAGCAACGCTTACAACATAGGCAATATCAGGGCGTGTCAATAATAAATAAATCAATCTCCAAACCAACTTTTGGTATCTTTCTCTGTTAGTTGGGACCTAATCCACATAAACACCAAGTTTATGATTCTTAACAATAGGTGTATTAGCTGATTTACAGTCAAACATTCAAGTATCTGCTAGCAGGTCCATGACATACTTTCTTTGTGAGAGAAATAAGCCATGTTTAGATCGAGTGACTTCCACTCATAGAAAATGTTTCAGATTGCCCAAATCTTTCATCTCAAATTCAAATGCTAAACGTTTCTGCAGTCCCTCGATTTCTACAATATCATCACTAGTCACAATCATATCATCAACATAAATAATCAACAAACTCACCTTACCAGCCCTATGTTTAATGAATATAGTATGATCAGTATTGGCTTGTTGGTAACCAAACTTCTTCATAGCTGTGGTAAATCTGCCAAACCATGCTCGAGGAGACTGCTTTAACCTGTACAATGCCTTTTTCAATTTGCACACGTTCCCCATTTCATCGGTAACCCTATACCCTGGTGGAAGACTCATGTACACTTCAACTTCTAGTTCACCATGTAAGAATGCATTTTTTACATCAAATTGCCTCAGGGTCCAATCCAAGTTTACTGTTAAGGACAACAAAACTCTGATAGTATTCATTTTAGTCACAAGTTCAAAAGTATCATGACAATCAACTCCATATGTCTGAGTGAACCATTTAGCTACTAATCTTGCCTTGTACCTCTCCACAGTACGATATGCAGTATATTTAACTGTAAACACCCATCTGCATCCTATAAGCTTCGTTCCCTTTGGTAGATCAACAATGTCCCATGTATTATTTTTTTGCAACGCCTCCATTTCAATATTCATGGCTTCAGCCCACTTTGGATCATTAAATGCCTCTTCAACACGAGTTGAAATTTTAATATTATCCATTCTGGTCACAAACGTTTTGCACTCATGAGATAACCTGTGATCAGACACATAATGGGCAATAGCATATCTCGCTTTGCCTTTTGGTAAGTAACGATCAGGTGGAACCCCACGGTTCCATCTAAGCGGTAAAACATAATAATTATCATAAGTATGAATAGAAGCACTTACCTCAGGAATATCTATGGGAGCTTGATCAGGTACTATTAGAGAAGCTTCATGGGGGACAATTGGTTCAGTGACAATAGTGACATCAGTTAAAATAGCAGGTTCAACTAGTGTAGCAGGTTCGGCCTCTGTAGCAGGTTCAGCAAGTTCAGTCGGTTCTTCCCTTTGTATCAAACTATCCAATACTACTCCCCCTTGTAAATCTAGCCAATTATGTCATTCACTACTAGTCTCCTCCTGAAGGACATGCTCGGGTGTATCAGAGAAGAACATTTCATCTTCAATAAAGGTAACATCCATAGAGACATATAAACGTCGGGTTGCAAAATGATAGCTGTAGGGGTCTTTTTATTCCAGTAGCCTGACGAATGGGCTTGGGCAGCTGTGAGAAGAAAACGAACAAAATTCCCCTAGGACCTGAGTTCAAGAGCCAGGCTCCCAAAAGAGTTTTTGAAGAGTTCGATGAAACTTTAGAAAAACACTCTTAGGTTCTTTTCACCACTAGCCAAATAAACATAACAAATTGATGAGTGACTTGGCTTGAGAAGCTTGTGGCATGGGAGCTAAGCTTTCACAAGTTTAGCAATTTCATAGAGAGAAAAACATGAGTTTCTTACAGAGAACAAAGATTTCCAGTGGGGCAGAGGAAAATTAGGAAGATTTCTATCTTAGAGAAAGAAGAAAAACAACTGAAGAAAAAGATTGGGTGGCTTAAGTAAATTCCTAGTTGCTTGACAAAGCTTGGTCAGGCTCTGGATGATGATCTAACTGGGTAGGGGAAGCTCCCTTTTATAGGCACAATAATTTTATCTAACCTCTTTCTCTCTTTTTCATTGCTTCTTCCCACTCGATCCTATTTGGTGAAATTTTCCTATCCAAGGCGTATGGGTAAGGAGCCCTTTGGGGTTCCAAGGGTTTTGTGTGGCTGGAACTCCCCATGAGGGTGAGGCGCCACCTACATTCTTTCTTGGTTTTCAAAATAGAGCTTACAGTGGAAAAGAATAGGGGTAGAGTCTACATTCATGGATTTCCTTCGGTCCCTACCATGGCTCTTCATTGACCATCTTGGAGTTTTGACAAGGGTGAAACACGATGCCAGATTTTTCACAAGTCGCTGGATTGGGCTTGTATGTACAATATTGAGTTATTAGCATATTATTTCCAGCGTCTAATGGGTTTTTGTCAAGCTGCTGGAAATAGCTTATTTAATTTGGGGCATTTTATTGATGTGGGCTTGTCTAAGTGTTATAGTAGACTACTAGATATCTTCCTAAGGCATTGGATCACTTTTTTCCTTTCTCTCATGCTAACCCATGTGTTTGGGCCTAAGGAACGGGCTAGAGTTTTAGTGCTTCCAAGTGACCTAAAACTTTTGTTCCTCGAACCCTCAATGGGCCCTGTGATTGCTTGTTCCCTTCCATACCACAACCTTCTCAACAAGCACCGGGTAATTACTTGGCTTGGGCCCACTTAAGCTTGTAGCATGACTTGGTATTAGAATGACATCGCATGTTTATTTAACATGCTTGTGCTTGGGTTTTATTGTACCGCAATAAGCTACGAGCCGGTCAAGTAGTATTGGATAGGTTGGTGAATCGTGAATTTTTAAAACCGGTGCATTTTTTGTCATTTTGTGCATGCTTGCTTGGCATGACGCATGGTCCACGGCTTATATAGATGCATCCCACGATTTCTCTTACGTCCCAATTGGGTTCCTTTTGCGATCAATTTACTTGTACTGGGCTAGGAATAAACCTGGGCCTAGTCCTTGGATTTTTGGGCCTTAACAATAGCATCGGTAGCCTTTCTAATGAGAAGAGAAACCCAGAAAGACACAACGGAGAGCACATGGGTCTAGCTTACTCCTATGATTCTGATGAAGGTGAACATAGACGACACAACAAAACACCTTTGGAGACAGCGTCAACATAGAAGAGGCAGAGATATGATGGGTCAGTACCTGCATAGGAGTTTGGAAATCTAAAACTCATGAAGGTAGACAATTCAAGAGATAGACTGCATAAGTAACAGCATCCATTCAGAACCGCTTTGGAACTGACACACCAAGCAATTAAGCACAGGCAGCAGCAAGGATCTGCCCATTTTTACGTTTAGCAACCCCATTCTGTTGTGGTGTTTGAGGGCAAGTAGTCTCATGGAGTACACCCTTAGTGTTAAAAAAATGGGATAACGCCAAATTAACAAATTCTCCACCATTGTCAGATCGAAAAACCTTGACTCTTTGCTAAACCGGGTAAGGTTCCCAAACATCAGAATGAACTAAACCAAATGGCATAAGCCGTTTATTATAACTTGGAGGGTAGGATACCCGATGACTCAATGCTAAAATACAAGTCTGACATTGGAAAGCAGACTCGTTGACACCACTAAATAATGCAAGAAACAAATGCCATAAATATCCAAAGGAGGCATGACCAAATCGGTAATGTAGCAACCAAATTCGGCGATGCTGAGAAGTTTCGGCGCTACCAGCACGAAGAACCCGACTAGTTGCCACATCATCCACATAATAAAGCTCCCTTTTTTAGTACCACGACCAAATATCTCCCGGGTTTGGATATCCTGTAGTAAGACAAAAGACGGATACATCAGTACAACGCAGTTAACTGCTCAATAACTTGCGGTACAGATAATAAATTACTAGACAAAGATGGAACCAGTAACACTTTGTCCAATGGTAAAGCAGGTGTCAAGAGTATAGAACCACCCCCCGTGACAGGAGCAGCAACATTATTAGTAGTCAGAACATGATCACAATGAGGCGGAAAAGTAGTAAAGAATAAAGTAGAATTATACGTCATATGGTTAGTAGCTCCTAAATCAATAATCCAACATGTATCTCGGGTATCATGGACATGGAAAGCCTTGCCAAAGTTACATGAAGGCGGAGGTGTTGGAGTGCTTGAGACGGTGGTCAAAGTCGGAGGATGAGTAGCAGTAAGGTGGGCGTGCCTAGTGGTGATGTCAGCCACAGAAGTGGGGGCAACAACCACATGAGCTTTTCTATCTAGTTGTTCCTTTTTTAAACATCTCCGCTCCTTCTCCCAATTTGGTACCCCATGCAATGCCCAGCAGGTGTCGATAGTGTGTCTCTTTTCACCACAGTGATCACACTTCAGTTTGTCTTTTTCTGTAGAAGTCAGGCGACGAGGCGGAATAGCAGAAGATCTAGACCTTGTACGCTGAGAAACCAAAGCAGTGTTTTTAGAAGCAAACACAACAGCAGGTTCCCCAATCTTGGTACCGGATCCAAGCATAGTAATCTGGCGTTGAGCCTCTCGATGAACCATAAAAAATACATTTTCGATACTTGGAACTTTATCACTTCGTAGAATATCATTGTGGACCTTGTCATAAGTATCGTCAAGGCCAACCAAAAAATCATACACACGATCTGCCATAACAGCAGCCTGAAAAGTCTTCATATCATCAGCACACTTCATCTGAAAAAGACGTCTCTTGTCCAATTCAAGCCAGATTGCCTTAAGTTCGGAAAAATATGTAGAGACATGACGACCCTCTTGCTTGAGACGAGTAGCCTGGCACCGCAGTTCATAGAGCTAGGATATGTTAGAGCCATCATAAAACATTTGATTAACAACATCCCAAATTTCCTTAGCAGTAGGTAGAGTATGAAACATATTCAACAAACTGGGTTCCATAGTTCGCAGCATCCAACTTTTCACAACAGCATTAGCAATTTTCCACTTCCCAAATTTCGGGTCTTTGGAATCAGGGGCATTAGTGTCGCCAGTCAGGTAACCCAATTTGCCTTGTGTAGTAGCATAAAGTTCGATCATCGAAGCCCATATCTCATAGTTGGATCCATTCAATTTGAATCCCATAGGTAAGTTGGTGGACGATTCGGTATGAATCGTCACAATAAGAGTAGAAGAAGAAGAGTCAGTGACATTTGACATGGTGATAGATAGCAGCAGCTGCAAAAGATTAGGTGACGATGACGACAGTAAGAGATATAAGACAGCACATGCTTAGGTGTATAGGCTAGGTGTAGTGGAAATAGGTATTTTTAGGATTAGGGTTTTGATGTTGTAGAGACGGATCGGAACCCGCTTTGATACCAACTCAAAATAATTAGGGTTTAAAACTGATATGTTTATTCTTCTCTCAAAGAGGAATATATATACTACATACAGAGTGATTACAAATAGGAAATATGTACAAAATCTCCTAATTCTACTCAAATGAGATAATTACAATAAAGTATAAATTCTATTCCTAATAGGAATGTTGACTCACGCCAACAATTCTTACACTAGCTGAAATCAAATGGGACGGTGCCCAATGCTGATAAAAAGTTGGAGGCAGGAACTTTCTAAAGAAGTAAATTCCAAATTTCACAATATGATTGTCCCTACCGCACAAATAGTATGCACTTCTAGAACTTCAAATTAGGATGACTTGACTTGCATTTCAACATGGGCTGCCCATCATTTTCATTTGCATTTCAAGAGTCCCACATATGGAAACACCAAGAGACATCCACATTACATTGTATGGTCAGATATCATCTAGTCTTAATTGCTACAGCTCAAGTGGGTTTCGAATTTCAATTTCTTATTGAAAAGCATTCTCATTTCTTTGAAAACTTCCTCTCTTGGGTTCTCATACATATGAAATCACAGACACTGTCAATTTGTTACAATGTGAGAAAATATAGTCGTCCAAAGCACTCATTGAATGCACATGGAAATTTTTAACTTGTATTCAAACATTTGGAAAGAAATAATTTGCAGATGGTCCTTCCCTTGACTAAATTACAAAATTCATTGTACAAAAGTAATAGCTTCCACGTCACAATGAATACAACCAATTAAACAATTACCAACTTGCATAAACCTTTTGATCACTTGGTTCCTATAAATACCAAACCTCCTCCTCTCTTCTTCACAACCCAAAATCTCCCATTTGTATCATCTTTCTTAGTCTGCCCTCTTTATCAATTACTTTTTTTTTCCTCACTTTCCACACACATTTTACACAATCATGGGTGTGTTCACATACGAAACCGAGATCAACTCTGTCATCCCCCCTGCTAGGTTGTTCAAAGCCTTTGTTCTTGATGGTGACAACCTCGTCCCAAAAATTGCACCACAGGCAGTTAAGAGCACTGAGATCCTTGAAGGAGATGGAGGCGTTGGAACCATCAAGAAAATTAACTTTGGTGAAGGTAAGTTTAGAATTTTTTTTTCTGGTTTGTTATTTTAACGTTACAGAAATATTGTTTTGGGGTCATCTTATCTCATAACAGAAAGATTCATCTGGTATATATGTATATATTTGTGCAGGTAGCACTTACAGCTATGTGAAGCACAGAATTGATGGGATTGACAAAGAGAACTTCGTGTACCAGTACAGTGTGATCGAAGGAGATGCAATCTCTGAGACAATTGAGAAGATCTCCTATGAGACTAAGTTGGTGGCATCTGGCAGTGGTTCTGTCGTCAAAAGCACCAGCCACTACCACACCAAGGGAGATTTTGAGATCAAGGAAGAGCATGTCAAGGCTGGCAAAGAGAAGGCCTCTCATCTCTTCAAGCTCATTGAGAACTACCTCTTGGAACACCATGATGCCTACAACTAAATATTCATAGCTTTATTACTTGGTGATATTCAATCTTATGTCCTCTTTGATATCAAATAATGGTGTGGTTTTTTTTCTTTCTTCTTCTTCATTTATTTCCAAAACCGTGTTTGGCTTGTGCTTGGAGCTGTGGTTTGAAGAGTGATTAATACTATATTTTCTTTCGTTTCCAATGAATAAAATGAAAATCATGGATATATGATGATATTTGCAAAGCTCTTTTCTTGTAACATTGTAATGCATAATGTCAACATATCATATTTGAAATGGCTTGTGTCAATTACCAACGATCATAATAATTGGAATAACAATCGGACCTCATATGCGACATAATACGATCAATTAATGGGATGAAAGAATATCATTTCGTTTTTTCCTTAAACCATTTGAGAATTCATACTATAAATACCGATGCCCCATGCAAGGGATTATGTAGCTTAAGTGGTTAAGAGCATTGTGCACAAGATCCTAGATTCAATTCCCCCTGCCCTATTATAGCTTGTATAAAAAATTAAAAAAATTAATACCGATAACCCATGATGTTGATATCAAACTTAGATAATGATCAAACATAGAATGAAATGTGGAGGAAGACTAAGAGAATTGATAGATTAAGGGGTGAAAGGTATGTTATGTAAACTGCAACACAAATTTATAATTGTTCGTTGGATGTCGCCCTTGTGAACAGGAAGCAGTCTGTATCAATGGATATGGAGCTCCAAGTCGAAGTGATTGAACCTGCAAAACATAATTGGCAAAGGAAAGGTAAAACTTTTCACTATCCAGGGAAAGTAGAAGAGACGAAAAAAGTAATCTTATTTAGAGTATGAGGCACAGCCTACCTCAACACATCATGGTAAGTAAGAGAGCTATTGCATATGGCTTCTGAATATATATGTATATTTAAACAGTATAGCCGCCCGGCTGTACCTAAAAAAAATTCGAATATATTTAAAGAGCATAGCCGCTCGGCTATACGTTTAAAATATTCGAAAAAATTTAAATAGTATAGCCGCACGGCTATAGTCTTTGAAATGACTTTTACAGGCCTACGATTGAGGCCAACTCGAAGCCACGATTGAGGCCAACTCGAAGCCGCGCGGCACCCTGTTCTTGATCTCACGATCGACGGCGCCGATGTGCTGGCTGTGGAGCTGTTGTTTATTGGTCTGTTTCTCACCTTGTATGACTTTTTTGGGATTTCGAATTCGATTGGCTGTGCTTTGAAAGCAAATAGAAATTCATAAGCATGCTGCAAAACAAGTATTGCTCCAGTTTTAAAAATACAAGTGCAGCTATTCTTGATTTTGTGATGGCTTCTGATATTTAGCTATGTTTTTAGCTTTCATGTAAGAGATCAACGATTGGGTTAGTCTTAATTTGTGCAGAAATGGTGTGTGATGAAGGGAGAAATTGAGTAAAAATGTCTGTTGGCTTGGGTCTGGGTCTTGGTTTACAGGTTGGGTGTACGGTCTGTTGGCAAAGCCTGTCGGGGGTTGGGTGGGGGAGGAATCGGAGAGAGAGACAGAGCAGAGGGGGCTCCGCGGCCGGGGGGAAAGGGGGGTTGGTGTTGGTGGGAGGAGCGTGTGGCAAGGGGCTGAGCTTTATATATATATCCGATGCTTTCATCAAACAAGCGTGCCACTTTGTGAGCACGAGTCTTAATTTTTTCCACCTATTTGATAATGCTTGTATTGTTCAAACATCTTCAAAAGGTGATGAACAAATGTTTAGGTTTTTATAGAGTTGTGAGGAAAAAAAAGAGAGAAAAAAAGGCTAAAGAGTCGTTGGAAGTGCAAAAACGGGTATTAATCCCCTCTTTTGGGTGTGGGGACATCTTGTTGTATTTATCAAAAAAATATATTTCATATATGACACGTGTACGTTGATAAGCATTTAGAGCAAGTCCACCCTTGCTTCAAAACCGGGCAAAAGGCAGCCCAAGGGGGAAGGAAGCAGCTCCAACGTGCAAGGGCCAGCCCTGACAAGAGCTGGGTCCCACGAGCCCAGGCAAGCCCACGGGCAAATTCAGCTCGAGCTGCTACTAGGGCAAACTGATGCAGTGCTAACGTCATAATGACGTCAGCAACCCAAAAAAAAAGGGAAAAAATACCAAAAATTCCAAAAAAATTTTAAATACATACCTAGACATATTCTTTACTTCCCACACAAAAAACTATATACAAATTCATCTCCTCATATCTCATATGAATAGTATTTGCCTTAGACTTGCCCTAGACTTAGCTCTCATGGGTGGAACTACAAATGCAAAGGCTGACACTATTCACGTGAATAGTGGCAGCCCTTGCTTGCCCTTGCCTTAGATTTAGCCCTTGTGGGTGGAAGTGCTCTTAATAAGATTTCTCATAAGATTTTGTGTCCATGTGACACGTCTTATCTTGAAAGAATCTTAATAATTTTTTGGATATTATTTTCGAGTGACATGTGTCGATCCAGGACATTTTTCAAACAGTGTGAATAACATTTTTCGAAGAGAATAAATTTGTAGGAAATTTTTGGATGAAATGAGTATGAAAAATATTTTTTTGAGGACATTTCCTATTGAGAGGGGCGATAGCATACTAAACTTACACACACTACACGGATGCTAGGACTTGAATCCAAGACCTCGTCTGACAGAGTAAATACTCCAAACCACTACACTAGTGAGTCCTTTGCGAGTATGGAAAATATTTGACAAAAAAAAAGTGTGGAAAGTTGTGAATAAGTAGAGAATGTGATAGCATTTGTAAGAAATGTGGAATTAAATGAGTGGGAAATTTTTTGAAGTATTTATAGACATATTTTAGGTTTTAAAAAAAATAAATTGGGCCCTCTAAATGTGGCCAAATTTTTTTTAGCCCATGGCTGAAGATAGCCTTATCTTGCCTTATGTCAAAATGAATTGGGCCAAACACATGCATTAGAAAGTGTCTGTTTTCTTCTGAGGCCAGATCAGTCCCATTAAACATGCTCTAAGAACTTCATGAGCTGTTAAAAGTCTCTCAACTGGTGCTCAAGGTCACAGTTTTTCTTTGGGGTGCTTATACTTTTGTGGCTGAATTTTTTTCTTTCCTGTTTTGTTTATCTAATTTTGGGTTTCAAGACCTCGTTTTCAACTGGCAGTCAACACTGGATTCAGTGGTATGATCAAATAAACCGTACAATATTAACAATGATTAATAGTTCAAAGTTCAAGCCAACATTTGCAAGTTACAGAATTGAGTACCAGATCAACTTTCAACCTTCAATATTTCATATAAAATACAACAATTCAATCTTTTAATGTGGTTTCAACTGGAACATATTGACTTTATAAAAACAAACAAACAAACAAAGTGTAACATATATCATGAACAACTAGACAAACAGACACTTGATGTACCAAGTCCAAGGCAAACCCACACCTTTAACTGACAATGAAACTGGTAGAACCCAAATTACAAATACAAACAAGTTTGGTTTTAGTTGTAGGCATCAGGGTTGGCCGTTAGGTAGTCTTCAACAAGCTTGAAGAGACCGGAAGCCTTTGCTTTGCCAGCCTTAACTTGCTCCTCCTTGATCACAACATCTCCCTTGGCATGGTAGTGGCTGGTGGTCTTGATGATGGATCCTCCGTCGGGGGATGCCACCAACTTGGTCTCATAAGCGATCTTCTCGATTACGTCAGACAAGGCATCTCCTTCAATCAAAGTGTAGCTGTAAGAAAAGTTGTCCTTGTCGATCCCATCGACCCTGTGCTTCACAAACCCGAATTGGCTGCCTGCAAATGGATTAAAACATAAATTAGTAAAATTCTTTGAGTTCATCATAGTGTCAAAGAAATGTGAACATATACAGAGAATAAGGGGTCAACTAGCTAATACCTTCACCAAAGGTAATTTTCTTGATGGTTCCAACGCCTCCATCGCCTTCAACGATTTCAGCACCTTTGACTGCAGATGGAGCAATCTTGGGGATGAGGGTATCGGCGTCGAGGATGAAAGCCTTGAACAACCTTGCTGGTGGGATGACAGAGGTGAACTCTGTTTCATATGTGAAAACACCCATGATGATGAGTTTTTTACTTGGAAAACTGATCAAAGGAAGCGTTTAAAGGAAAAAGAGAATTGTTGAAATACAAGGAGGTTATGAGTTGAAGAAAATGAGGATGCGGAAGGTGATATTTATCGATCACAAGTAAGAGCATGAGCTGAGTTGAAGGTTCCCATTTGGTGTGTGAATAGCTGTCCTTGTACATTGTTAACCAGTTTATGCAAGTTGCTAATAAAATTGTATCGCATATGTCCAAAACGGTCAAGGAAAGCTCCCAAAGACGAATGAAATTACAAGCCAATTGGTTCTAGATTGTGTACTATATGGGGTCGGGTTCTAGATGGTCTTCCAATTATAATTTGAATTTTCAATAAACAAATGGTCGGTCATGAAAGTTAACTACATCAGCTGTTCTTTCTGAATCCATGAGAAATCTTTTTTTTTCCTCCACAATGGCAATTGGCTGGCAGTCAACATCGGCTTTATTTTTTTATTTTTTATTTTATTTTCCAGTCAACATTGGCTTATTTTCTTTTTTTTTATTGATACTGTTTTTTCAATTTTATAAGGTTTGGGTATGAGCTGCAGTAAATTTCTGCCTGGATTCACTGCAAAAATCTACTTCACAACCAGACTAAGGAACATTTTCTGATGTTGCAAATGTCTTCCATGACATATTGAATATATGCCAGACTAAATGCATGCTTAGAGCAATTCAACCTAACCTATTGTGCCATGACAAAGGATAATGGTAAGTAAGGGCAGATACGATTCACATTAATAGTGACTGCTCTAGCAATTTTTTTTATGCATTCCCTCCTACCCATTGCCATGGCAACCCAAGAGTAACCACTATTCACATGAGACATGAGGAGAAGAATTTGTATGGATTTTGATATAGGAAGTGAAGAACATGGCTAGGTATTTATAGAAGAAAAAAAAATCTTAATTTTTTCCCTTTTTTTTTCTCCGATTCTTTTGGTATTTAAATTGGTCACTGACGTCAGCAACCCAGGCAAGTCATGGCTTTGGGCTTGCCTAGTTTCATGGGCCCACTTTTTTCCACGGCAAAAGGTAATGGGTGGAAGTTGTTTTGGAGCCTAGGCCCCCTGTTGCCATGGCAAAAGGTGATGGGTGAAAGTGCTCTTAGCAATTGATTAGTCTTGTACTTTGGCTGCATGAGTGAGTGGAAAAGTATATGAAAACCACTGTAACTACATATGTTTAAGCCTATCAGATCAGATGTTCATCTTCATTCATCCTACAAACTAAGACTTTATCAGTCTATAAGATGTACAAATTGACCTTATTAGTAAATAATTCTGTTATGTATAATGCCATCAAGTACTCCAAGTACTTAGTTATAAGTTAGCAACTCTGGTTGGCTGGACTAATTGGGTTTTTTAAAATTAGCTATTTGAGGCGGCTTCTTAGAGTTGAACAGAAAGTCACTGAAATTGAAAATTCTAGCCTCCTTTTCCAATAGGGACATTCATTGAAAACTTTAATCTACCGGGGAAATTTCTAACACCATGACCATAGGCTTCCATCTATAAATAGCACCTCCTGTGCTCACATTTTCCAGCATCAAATATCATCCCTGCCAATCATCTAATCCTTTCACACTTTCATCTTCTTTGATCATTTTCTAAGCTCTAAAATCATCACCATGGGTGTCTTCACATACTCAGACGAGTCCACCTCAGTCATCCCCCCACCAAGATTGTTCAAAGCCCTTGTTCTTGAAGCTGACACCCTCATCCCCAAGATTGCTCCACAAGCAGTTAAAAGTGCTGAAATTGTTGAAGGAGATGGAGGTGTTGGAACCATCAAGAAGATTAGCTTTGGTGAAGGTTGGTTTCTGCCATTGCCTCTTTTAAGTTTAACTTGTTTGCCTAATTAATAACATAAATCTTGAAAGCATTAATCTCTTAATTTCTAATTATAATCCTCATTTTACAGGAAGTCATTACAGCTACGTGAAGCACCGGATCGACGGGCTTGACAAAGATAACTTTGTGTACAGCTACAGTTTGGTTGAAGGAGATGCCCTTTCAGACAAGGTTGAGAAAATCAGTATGAGATTAAGTTGGTGGCATCTGATGGAGGTTCCATCATAAAGAGCACCAGCAACTACCACACCAAAGGTGATGTTGAGATCAAGGAAGAGGATGTTAAGGCTGGCAAAGAGAAGGCAACTGGTCTGTTCAAGCTTATTGAGAACTACCTTGTGGCCAACCCAGATGCCTACAACTAAAACCTTAAATGAATATATACTGCATGATGTGCTTTCTCTGTCATTAGATTGGTGTGGCTTTCATTTTTCCTTTTCTTTTTCTTGTGTATCATCCCAGAGCTGCTTTGGCTTGCACCTAAGTCTATCATAAATTGTAATGTGTGTATTTGATTTGATTCTCAATAAATGAAGCAAAAATCAATTGCTGGTCTTTACAAATTTGGTCTGCAGTTAGACAAGGATATACAATAAAAGCAGAAGAGCATATCTGCTTGAATATTTATTTTGTTCCTTGTTAAATACCTTTGGGGAACAAGATAAAAGAATACAGAAAATACATTATAGCACTCAAAATAAGAGAAATTCCATTTCTGTTTAATTAAATGTTGGCCACAAATGACTTTGCAAAGTCAGAAGATTTGATTTCGTCCAAAAAAAAAAGTCAGAAGATTTGATTGATAACAAATGGGCAGAATAGTGAGTTTCAAAGAATAACAAACCTCGTGGTGTGTGGACTTGACTTACCAAAAGAAATATGGTGTGTGGACTTGACTTCAATTTGATTAGAACAGCAAATTTGGTAGAAGAGATGACTTGAGAAGAGAAGCGATTGAAAGTCTAAATTGGATGACATGATTTGTGAAAGTGATAGGGAGCCCGTCTTTGATGAGGTAGAAGATTTATGATTAATGGACATTTGAAGCAGAAGATGGTGCAGATGGCTGATGTTGAAGCAGGGCATCCTCTGTGTGATTAGAGAAGACTCAAGTCTACAAGACGCATACACCAGGCTAAATTACAAGTATCATATTTGCTTATCACATCTCTTATAGAATGAAAATATAATTATACATGCCAATCTGGTTTAGCCCATTGAAAAAAGACCTTAATTTGCAGATTAGTGGTCTCATATTCGAATCTTTATGGCACCTTGATAGTGTGTGTATGAGAAATCACCCCTCCCCCTCCCCCTCCCCCTTCCCAACTTTGACAAAAACAAACATAATTAAACATATGGGTTTTATAATTTCTATATTTGTAAAAGATATATATAATACTTTTGTGTGGTTTGCCACACTATTGTGTCAAGCTTAAGCCCACAATAAAACCACAAATAGAATACATAGACATTCTTCACATATTTTTCATATTTTTCCATAACATTGCATTAATTGAATTTGAAGAGTCTGATATGGCATAAATTATGAAGTAGCAAATAAACTTTTTCAAATTACCACATAGGTCAACAAACTTTAATTTGAAGATTTTAGTTTGCTACTACTATTGGAGAAAAAAAATCTTCAACAGCTTCTTCAAAGGCTTTGGGACACTAAAATAGGTGAGTCACATAAAAAAAACCTTCAAATTGAATTAATTAAATTGAAGAGGCTGTAGCAAATTTTACCCTTCAAATTGGCACGTAGGTCAATAAACCGCATTTTGAAGAGTTTCGTTTGAGAGACTATTGGAGATGCTTAATTTATCCACCTTAACATAACCATTAATGTGATTATGTGGGGCAAATTAATACATTACAAATATGGTTTTATTCTTGTAACAAAGTGAGGCAAATTAAGGTTTTTTTTTTATATGATGATATTCTATATCAAATGGCACCGAAAACAGTACTGATCCTGCTATTTTTGTTTTGTCTTTTTTCCCCACTCTGTTAATTATCCAAATTATGAGTCCCGCCAACTTTGAAGGTTGTCTTTTATGTCAAAAATAATGCTGAGCATCTATTTCCTTTCTCCTTCTCTTTTTGTCCGGACATTGAGCATTCAGAACTCTGGCTTTATTCCGAGCATATGTATTTGGAACATAACTGGTGTTGGTTTTCAACAATGAATTGCAATATCATGCAAGGGTATTTTATAGCTAAAGTGATTAAGAGTATTTACATTTGCATTTGAGGTCTTACGTTCGATTCCCCCTTCCCCTAAATATTGTCTGTATTAACAAAAATTTGCAACACTCTGATGACAGGAACATACCACATGTGCATTCTATATAATAGTTGGCATTCGGAGTCGACTATGCATGTAGATAGACATGTTAATTTTGGAACATCCTATTGGTCAATTAGAATATTATTAAGTTAGCACACCAGTTGGAATAAGTTGAATTTTCCAAATAAACTTTTAGTGGTGGCGTAATTTCTTTGACTAAAAAATATTGAAACATTGAATTGGGAATTATATTTTTCCTTTTCACATGTACAACCACCGCTAAATGTTTTTTAAAAAGAAATTGTCTATATATGGGAGCTACTTTACACATATACCCCCCCTAACTTATAAATACCACCTCTGGTGCTCACACTTCCTCACACCAATATCAAACATTCTCTTAGCTTCCTCCACATCTCAATCTTTCTTTGATCATTTTCTAAGCTCTAAAATCATCACCATGGGTGTCTTCACATACTCAGACGAGTCCACCTCAGTCATCCCCCCACCAAGATTGTTCAAAGCCCTTGTTCTTGAAGCTGACACCCTCATCCCCAAGATTGCTCCCCAATCAGTTAAAAGTGCTGAAATTGTTGAAGGAGATGGAGGTGTTGGAACCATCAAGAAGATTAGCTTTGGTGAAGGTTGGTTTCTGCCATTGCCCCTTCTGAGTCTAACTTGTTTGCTTAATTAATAACATAAATCTTGAAAGCATTAATCTCTTAATTTCTAATTAAATCTTCATTTTACAGGAAGTCATTACAGCTATGTGAAGCACCGGATCGACGGGCTTGACAAAGATAACTTCGTGTACAACTACACTTTGGTTGAAGGAGATGCTCTTTCAGACAAGATTGAGAAAATCACTTATGAGATTAAGTTGGTGGCATCTGCTGATGGAGGTTCCGTCATAAAGAGCACCAGCAACTACCACACCAAAGGTGATGTTGAGATCAAGGAAGAGGATGTTAAGGCTGGGAAAGAGAAGGCAACTGGTCTGTTCAAGCTTATTGAGAACTACCTTGTGGCCAACCCAGATGCCTACAACTAAAACCTTAAATGAACATATACTGCATGTGCTCTCTCTGTCATTGGTGTGGCTTTCATTTTCCTTTTGTTTTTCTGGTGTATCAAGCCAGAGCTGCTTTGGCTTGCACCTGAGGCTATGATAATTTGTAATGTTTGTATTTGATTTGATTCTCAATAAATGAAGCAAAAATCAATTACTAGTCTTTACAATACAATAATGTATAATCCCAGCAATTGGATATTTGATGAGGTAGAAGATTTATGATTGATGGGCTGATTTTGAAGCAGGGTAGCCTGTGTGTGATTAGAGAGACCTCAAGTATACAGGTAAAAGTAACATTACACATATCATATTTACTGATCACATCTCTCATAAAGTAACATCATAGCTTAAACACACCACGGAAGCCCAAATGGAAACTCGTTTCGCTCATTTCACTAGGAGCCTGAATGACTGGATTATAACCTAACTGTATAAGCTTTCTTTCTGAAGTAGAGGAAACAGAACGAGTTTCTACAAAATCAAAAATATCAGCCTCTACAATTCCACAAGTAGAGAGATGGTACCATTACTGCACCGGCAGTATCAAGATTAGACATAGGTGGATAATCAACAAAAACCATAAAAAGAGCATTCAAGTAGTGTTCAACAGTGATAGGAAGATGGAACTTAACAGCAAACAACGCAGACATAGAGACAGATATAATATATGAACCTATTTAGATAAGATAGATAAATGAAAAGCAAAAGAGTTCTACGCCTAACAAAAGAAAGTGAAAAGATAAAAGTAGTTTTGTTACCCTTAAGAACTAGTGAGCAGATTAGTTTGACAGTAAAAAACCCATCAAGTATCAAAATATACCAAAGTGGTACATAACCAAATAAGAAGAACAAAGCACAAGGATTTATATTTATGGTAACAACACGGTGGTCCAACATTGAGAATATATTTATATAAAAAAAAACGAATGAGATAGGAAAACAATGACAGAGGAACATACCTGATTTTACCATTGCAAGTAGACACAAAAGAAAGTATAAATCGATCAACAGACCAAATCCAAGAAATAAAAGGTGTCAGATGTCAGAACAAAGGAAAGCAGCCAGAAATTCCATCCAAAAGAAAGATTAATCAGTGAGGAGCATGCAAGAAACCATCTCTAGAATACAGGCCCTTTGCTCGAAATCATGAAGAGAAAGACTAACACAAAAGCACGTATGCCTCAGATAAAACAGATTACACAAAAGACTAGTAAGCCCAAAAACCACAACCATCCATTAATAACCAGAGCCAATTTAGGACTGGTTAAAGCAAAAACCAAGATCCATTCCAAAATAAAGTTTGGACTAGATCTGGAAAAATACAATTGTTTCCCCATCTACCAATACATAAAAGCCAGACAAACGAACTATTAATTGTATATCTAAGTAGGGTAGGTAACAGAGAAGGGCAAGAAGAACTAACAAAATACCAACAATTGATAAGTACAAGGAGGAATAATTTGAGAGTAAACCTAGTGCTTGAACTGAAATTAAATTTTATATTTCAAATTCAAATTCAAAAATATTATAAAAGAAAAATTCATGACTAGGTACATAAACTTCCTACTTCTTAGCCACTTGAGCTAAACTTGAGTTCATCGATACAAAGTTCATTTGGAAATACTTTATAATCCCTTGAAATAAATAAATTGTAAGTAAATAGATAAAACTTGAAAGAAAAACAAAATCAATGCCAAGTTTTGTTGCACAAATACAGGAGAGTTAGGTTGCAAGACTAAAGAAAGCATTCGAACTTTACAATAAACAGAGGTTACAGAATACATCTACGGAGCACAGAAGATGTATAAACATGTAGCACATATGTCTTTCATGATTCAATTTCAAAGGATATGCTTTGCATGTAAATTCTATTATATATTACAGGTGATTTAGACAGAGAAAGTGCAAAACCTAAAGAATGATCTAAAATGGTCTACTTCTCAGAAGATTTACAAACACATACGCTTATATAGATATCCAAAATTACAAATGAAAGGAGCTTTAACATCAAATTAATTATATATTATGACTCATAAAAACACCCACTTTTGCTTGCTTGGGTTGAGTATTGCATATAACTTTTGGTTCATTTCGGAGAAACATTGGAAATGTTTACTGCAAAGCATTTGATACAGAGTAAATAAAGTCCAAGAAGCCAGTTCCCTTGAGAAGACCTTTACCAGTCAAGAGTTCAAAATCTAACAACAATAGGAACCCAATCACAGCTGCCTTCCCATTTATGATTTCGTTCCTCGCCGTGAAACCAAACGCCACATCTAGACCCTCATCAACCACCATTTTCACCTGAATTAACAATTTAGCACGTCACCACAAATCGAACAAATCATCGTCAGCAAATCACAGTTTGACACATGCACCAAGCCAAGCCACGTACATTTTTTCAATGTCTAGTTTCTTAAAGAACAAGAAAAGAAAAAGACAAATACCTCATCCACATTGACATCAGTAGCTGTAAAACCCGGTTGAGCCTTGCCACTGAAGACAATTTCGGCAGCTGCATCAGATTCGAGTGAAGCAGTACCGAGGCTAATGTAAATGTTTTGATCATCAGTTTTGACAGGGTAGACGTAAAGCGTCCTCAAAGCGGGTGTAAGGACTCGGAGCACTGGGTTTTTGGGATACCACTCCTTAATGGATCCGTTGCGCAGATCAAATGTGCTATCAGTTGATGGGCAAACTATACACCCATCCTGCAATGCAACCAGTATCAATAAGTTAACAAACAATTAGGATTAGGAACAAATTAATTAACTGAATTAAAAGTAATTAATTAATTGGCTTGCCTGGGTGAGCTTGGCGTTGAGAAGGCCTTCGCTATAAGCCCCTTCAGCAGGGGAGCGATTCTCAATAGCAAAGACCTGATCTTTATACCACAGCAAGAGTATGGCTTCCCCATCTTGAATTATGACGCGCCGCTCCCCCCTTGGCAGCGCAGCCAGCGGCACTACCGGCACCCAGTTCTCCCCACCGCCGCCTCCAGACGCCGACGACGACCCGTCTGCCACCGACACCTCCATCGCTTGGCACCTCGTCGTCATTCTCCGACGAGGCACAGAGTGGTAATTTCGTGCATTAACACCGTGGTAAGAATTATGCGGCAGTATCTGTTTCTGGGGGCTTAGTAGAGGGCGGGATGCAGCAGGTGTAGGATGAGTAGTAAGATGGTAATTTGGGGGCAATGCGGGGGCGAAGGGTGAAGTAGAGGCCATAGAAGAGTGTTTGGGTGGAGGATAGAGAAAAGAGTAGGGGAGGGGAGGAGAGAGTGAAGGGGTCGTGTATTGGATAAGGAGTAGGGATGCTCGCTGCTGTTCACACAGTCGCTCAAAAGTCACTGTGATCAAAGTTGGCCACGTTGTCATTTTACAGAGCATTACACGTGTGACATTAATAGAGGACTTAGGTAGAGTTATAAAGATATGCCAATATTGTCAAATGTTTTTCTTTTAGTTATAAAGATTGAATTCAAATAAATACACACTCATCATAGCTTAACACAAAGACAGCTTTGGCTTGATAGCTTAACCTCATCCTTCCCCACCCTCTCCTCCCCCTCTCCCCTCTCCCCTCCCCCCTCCTCTCCTTCTCCACCCTAACCCTTCCCCTCCCCTCCACCCCTCCTCTTTCTCCCCTCCACTCCATCCCGTTCCTTCCTTGTCTCTTGGGTTGTTTACATGAACTCTTTGTGAGTTGGGTGTTTGTTTGTAGTCTAGTGACTCTAGTCTGTACTTGTAGTTTCTACTTGTGAGAGTTTTAAAGTTGTAGTTGTATTGATAGTTTTAGGCATTGCGGTTCATGTCTGGCATGTTCAAACTTGCCTCTTTTATGCCGAAATTTCTTTGGCCTTATAAGGCTATTAGTGGAGATACACTTTGTACACTTGTTGTTGTCAATGTGTTTCTACGTATCTAGATTAACCCTACGCTAGGCATTATACTAGATAATTAGGGCTATAGCCAAACCCAAATTTTGAACTTTTTTAATACCTAAATAACCCAATGGATTTCAGACCCTTAAAAGAAAAAGAAAAAAAAAAAGGTAGCCCATGTACTCCAACTAGCCTTTTGTTTATTATTTTATTGAATTTTGGTGTCCATAATTTGCAGGGTTATTTACTCAAATGGTCCTCAAACTTATACCCTAGTTGCATTTTGGTCTCTCAACTAAATTATTTGTTCAAATGGTCCACCAACTCTTTATTAATCGGCGCATTGGTCCTACCGTTACATTTTCTTTTAAATTTCATCATGTGAGTAGCACATGTTACATTTGTGGGGGTAAATAAGACTTTTGACAACTAAAAAAATAAAAAAAATTAATACAAAATTTTCTTTATTTTTAAAATTAATAAAAAATATATAAAAATATATATAAAAACAACAAAAAGTAACCCACAAAAAAATAAAAATAAAAATAAACCAGCCCACCCAACCCCAACCCCATTTCATCAACCTAACCCCTATATTTGACGGCAATAGTGACCAAATGTAATGGTAAGACCAAAGCTCCGATTAATAAAGAGTTGGTGGACCATTTAAATGAATAATTTAGTTGAGGGACCAAAATGCAACTCGAGTATAAGTTTGAAGACCATTTGAGTAAATAACCCTAATTTGCATTATCCATATATCCTTTATATGGAGGCACAAGTGGGCTCTATTTTTTAATCCGGGTCATTTTGATCTAGGCTCTTTGTAGCCTCTAGTGGATTATATTGGGTCTTGGGGATTAGGGTTTTCATTTAGAGCTTCAACCCTTTTATTCAGATTCCAAGAGTATCAATGTTTGTCAACGGGGTCTAGTCTAATGGATAAGGGCCTTGATTTGCAAATTAGAAGTCTCAAGTTTGAACCATCATGACATCTAAGTTATGTGTGTACATGTGAGAAACCCCCTCCCCTTTAATTTAGACTATCACTTGTACTCTAAAAAAAAAGAGTATCAGTGTTTGAGTAGCTTTCATTTGGGTACTCATATCCTCCAATGATTGCCTACATCCCATTTTCTTTCATTGATGACTAGCGATGTGTGTGTATGTCGGTTGTTGTCTGTGGGTTGGAATCTATTAAAATGGTTGTAACTTGCAAGCAGTTTGACAGTTAGCCCTAGTCAAAATATCATAAATAAAAAATAGATTTTGTCGAATTTTCACTAAAATAATTTCCGATTGGAAAAATTGGCCTAAAAGTTAGTCCTAATCATTTTTTATTCATGGATATGTGCTTCTGCGGTTACTATGTTTCCATCTTTATATTAATCTTTTGTAGATATTTTTATTAGCTCTTGTGACTAATAGTCTTTGTGCCTAATTTATGAATATAATTATAGCTTTTCTCTATTGCTGCTCTTTGCAAGCAGTGACAGATAGTTTTACATGTAGGCATCAGGGTTGCCTCAAATGGTACTTCTCAAGAACATGAGCAAACCAAAGGACCATTTCTCAAGTTATGCATGTCATTCTTATCATTCCAATTTTATCGAATCTTTACTTTGTACTAGGTAAAGAAAAGATTGAAATTCATGAAATTGGAGAAAAAAAATTACTGCAGACTAAATTTAGATCTAGAAAGACTACCATGAAATGATAAATATAAAATTTATGTTTTATTTATTGATATTGAAATCGAATACAACATTACTCTTTAATCATGACTCCAAAGTGCAAGCCAAAGACCTATTTTGGTATGATACAAAAGAAAAAACTGAAAGCCACACCGCTCAATAAACAGAGAAAGCAGGGCACATGTTGTTGCCTCTCTAGCATGCAGTATATATAATATATTTTAGTTGTAGGCATCAGGGTTGGCCACAAGATAGGTCTCAATAATCTTGTACAAAGCATGGGCCTTCTCTTTCCCGGCCTTAACATGCTCTTCCTTGATCTCAACATCACCTTTGGTGTGGTAGCTGCTGGTGTTCTTTATGATGGAACCTCCATCTGCACCGCAGATGCCACCAACTTAATCTCGTAAGAGATTTTCTCTATTTTGTCTGAAAGACAGACAGTATAGCCTATAGGTGGAAAGTAAACAGACCTTCCCCAAAGTCAGTCTTCTTGATGGTTCCAACTCCTCCATCTCCTTCAACAATTTCAGCACTTATAACTGCTTGTGGATGGGACTATGCAGAGGGGACCTAGCCCTCAAAGATTGCCACACCTATTTCAACGACTCTGTTTCCATTCTCTTGCAATGCAGAATTGCACTATTCAGAAGGGAAGCAATCATATGGGCACAGCGCTGTACGTTTCCATACTCGAACATCTCAATTTTCGATGTTGATGAAGATGAGCCTGCTATGTTTGTGACGAGCCGAAATGGGCTGAAGAGAGTTAACATAGTTAAAATGTTGTTAAGTGGTGTGTCATGTGTCACAAAACTAAAGAGGAAACAAGGGGCACAAGGGATTTGGTAGTAGGAAAATTGGACTCAGGAAATAGAACCCCAGTAGAAGTTGATTTGAAAAATTCAACTTATTCCAACTGGTCTGCTAACTTAATAATAATTTACCTCCAACTGGTGTTCTAAATGCCAAGCGATAATCTTGAATGCACATGGAATGTCGAAAATCTAATGGAAAGTTCCAAAATACATGTGCAAGAAATAAATTCAGAGTTCTAATTTCAAAATAAATACTTAGTATTATTCACAATTTAGGATAAAAGGAGAAGGAAAAGGGAAAAAGATGCTCAGGATTATTTTGGGCATAAAAGACAAGCCTGTAAGTTGGTGGGACTGTTTGCATCATTAGATGCTTCAAAGTTACAAATCATATTTTCGATGATTAACACAGTGGGATAGAGGCTGCCTTGCTTCAACTCTGCCTTCTGTTCTGTATCTTCTGCTTCGAAATGTCCATTAATTATAATTTTTTACCTCACTTAAGGATCCAACTGTAACATGTCATCCAATTTAAACTTTCCATGGCTTCTCTTTTCAAGTCATTTATTTTACCAAACTTGCTGCTCTAATCAAGTTGAAGTCAAAGTTTACACACTTTATATTTCTTTTTAGTAAGTCATGTCTATTTCAAAACTGTTAAGTTGAGACCATAGTCCAACGTGGGTTAGACCGGTTGGTCAACGCGATGTGTCTATTCCTTTGCATCCGAGTTCGTTTTCTCTCTTCACAAATTAGGCTAGTTTAGAATACGGTTGTCAAAACAACAAAACTGAGAAGACTGAAATTCACGGAATTGAAGAAAAAAGATACTGCAGACCAAATTTGCAAAGACTACCATGAAATGATTTATATAAATTTATGTTTTATTTATTGAAATTGAAATCGAATACAACATACTCTTTAATCATGACTCCAAAGTGAGAATCAAAGACCTACTTTGGTATGATAAAAATAAAAATAAATGAAAGGCCACACACACTGCTCAATAAACAGAGAAAGCAGGACACAAGTTGTTGCCCTATAGCATGCAGTATATTTCATTTAAGGTTTTAGTTGTAGGCATCTGGGTTGGCCACAAGGTAGTTCTCAATAAGCTTGAACAGACCAGTTGCCTTCTCTTTCCCAGCCTTAACATCCTCTTCCTTGATCTCAACATCACCTTTGGTGTGGTAGTTGCTGGTGCTCTTTATGATGGAACCTCCATCAGCAGATGCCACCAACTTAATCTCATAACTGATTTTCTCAACCTTGTCTGAAAGTGCATCTCCTTCAACCAAACTGTAGCTGTACACAAAGTTATCTTTGTCAAGCCCGTCGATCCGGTGCTTCACATAGCTGTAATGACTTCCTGTAAAATGAGGATTATAATTAGACATTAAGAGATTAATGCTTTCAAGATTTATGTTATTAATTAGGCAAACAAGTTAAACTTAAAAGAGGCAATGGCAGAAACCAACCTTCACCAAAGCTAATCTTCTTGATGGTTCCAACACCTCCATCTCCTTCAACAATTTCAGCACTTTTAACTGCTTGTGGAGCAATCTTGGGGATGAGGGTGTCGGCTTCAAGAACAAGGGCTTTGAACAATCTTGGTGGGGGGATGACTGAGGTGGACTCGTCTGCGTATGTGAAGACACCCATGATGAAGATGATGATTTGAGAGCTTAGAAAATATGATCAAAGAAGGAATGAATGTAGAGGAAGCTAAGAGAATGATTGATATTGGTGTGAGGAAGTGTGAGCACCAGAGGTGGTATTTATAGGTTAATGGGGAAAGGCCAGATGTGTAAAACGGCTTTCATTAATAAAGGAATTTAGACAAGTTTATAATTTTCCGATGGTTCTTGTCCATGTGAAAAGGAAAATATGATTTTCAATGAAATACAGCAATATTTTAGTCAAGGAAATAAAGCTTCCAGTAGATGTAGATTTGAAAAATTCAACTATTCCAACAGTATGATGGTGTGCTAACTCAATAATATAATAACTGACCAAGAAAACTCAATAATATCTTGATTTCTAACAGGATGTTCTAAACTTAACTTGTCTGTCTAACAAGCAGAGTCTACTCTGAATGCACATGGACTGTTTTGATGATCAAATTCAAAGAAGCATTGCAAGCAACTCATAACTAAAACGACTTAAGAAGGATTAGTTACATCCTTTATCTCTTTTTGTTGACTAATCACATAGATATCTGCTTCAACTCTGCCTTGCGTATCATCATTAATTACATGCAGTATCTCATAGATTGTTTTAGTTGTAGGCATCAGGGTTGGCCATAAGAAAAGAATGTGAAAAGGACGTTAGATTTTTCAGTTGATTGAATGAGAATATTATTGAGTCAGACCCATGATTCGAATCCCGTAGGGTCATAGTGTAAATGTTCCAAAGAAAATTTAAGAATGGGTTATTTTTCTTATCTATTTTTTCTCTTCCAAATTTTATTTCTTTCTTGGAAAATATACTTCGAATGATTTCAATTTGTCATTTTTTTATATACGTTTTTGAGTGATTTCCATTCGTAAAATTTCAAAGCAAACCTATGCCAATTAACCAAAAAACAAAAAAACTACAACCACCTAATCAACAAATAAGCAAAAACTTCATCATACATATAAATCATAAATTTCATCCAAGCAATTACAGATTTGATTTCCATTAAATTAAAAACAGCACACATCATCCTTATTTTGATTTTAAGATTTAGAAATAACTTGAAATGAGAAATATCACAATAAGAATAATAGGTGGTGATTGGGGAGCTCGGGGCTTGGATCTAAGAAAAGAATAATAGCAATTGGAAGATGAGAAGGGTTTTTGGGATGGGAAGGTTGGTTGGGTCGGGTGGTCAGTGGAAGGCATTTTTATTTTAAAAATTTCCCAAAGCCAAAACGGCGTCGTTTGGCGCATGTTGTTTAAAAAGACATAGAATGCTTCTTCTTCCTGCTGCACGAGGCTTCCTCCCTCTTCCTGTCAGGCAAAACATCAAGCACTTGGAGGGCAATCCAAGGGGTCTCACAGCTAGCTCAAGCGGACTTCCATAGCTTCCATGGGGTCGTTTGACCCCAGTGACCCCACTGTGGGTCCATCCCTAGTCAGCAGACTCAGCACACCAAACATTCTATGAAAAAAATTCCAGCTAGTTGTAATAACTTGGAATTTTTAAAATCAACTTGTAGAGGTGGCTTTCTTTGACTAAAATATTCACATGGGAAACAACCACTGAACTTTATATCCATTGGCAGGGGCGGAGCCACACTGGGACCAATGTGGTCGCACTCCAGGTGTACAGATTATCTTATTTCCATTTTCAGCATTTAAGTAAATGTCTTTGTCCTTTTACTTTAATTTATTTTTATATTACTCTATTTACTTAAGTTTACAATGTAAATAAGGAAGTACCCCCTATTTGGATTCAAATAAAAATACTAGAAAATCAAAATCCCACCAAATCAAAATATGAAAAATCGGTTTTAGTGCAAAATACGATTTAGGCTAAAAATGATGGTTCATTAAGTCAATATATACTTTATATTAAAATCCCATAAAATCAAGTTTTCTTATTTGATGTGTAAGGAATAAAAGCCGCCAAAAATTATTTTGAGAAAATGATTATTTTGAAAAACCATTTTTCATACTTAGTCAATATTTTTACATAAAACATTTTTTCATATATGATAATATGATATGAATGCATGAAGGGACCTAAGGTTTTTTTTAGTTTGTGAAATTTTGATTTTTTCTTTCTATTGGGTTTAATGGGGAAAAAAGCTTTAAAGATATTTGCTAAATCGCTGCTCTTTGTCTATCTCTTACAATTTTTCTTGCTTAAAATGTATCTGTCTATCTCTTTGTCGAGGACAATTATAATTGCAACCAATAAGCAATATAATTCTTGACATATGTGATATATATACTATTTTCCGTATGTATTGTGAGTTCAAACTTTTGATTCTTTATAATTTGTAAGAGGCCCCCACACACATGAAATCCTGGCTTCGCCACTGTCCATTGGGGTTACCTTACACATCAGACTCTTCACCCTTAACCTATAAATTAGACTTGGCAAATGGGTCGTTTTTGCGGGTTACAGGTCGTATTCGGGTCAACCCATTTTCTTATCGGGTTGATACGAACACGACCCGTTAAGCTAAAGGGTCAGAAATACTATACCCAAACACGACCTGCACATACTCGCGAATAACACGACACGACTCGTCATGGCTAATGGGTCGTTTTTCACCCGTTTCACCCATTTAAAAAATAAATAATATTTTTTAACAAATTATTAAATGAAAACACCTCAAATTAGAGATGTAATACAAATAAAGCTGAAATCTTAAATAAGTCATACGCATTACACATTGGCAAACAAAAAAACTCTTAGACAATATGAGTTTCAAATTAATCTCAATTGAAACAAGTTTTAAACAAAATGTTAATGAGAAAAGGAATAAGTCTAGAGCTTCCTCCATGAACCTAATCTCAAAACTTCAAACCTCCATGAACATAACCTCAAAATTGCAATTTTCACCAATTATGCAATCTCTGTGAGGAAAAAAAAAACAGCAGACAAAAATGAGAAAATAAAATAAAATTATGGGGAGATTTATTAGATAAATGCAAGAGTAATAACAAACTCTTGAGGTGGAAATTAATAAAATAGTGCAGCAAGTTGATAAAGACCGGATGCCCTCAGCTCAGGCAGAAGTCACTAAACTAACTAAACTAGTAAAAGACTGGATCGGTTGGCCTTTATTATATTGCCCCAATTTCTATGAAATAAAGGATGTTCATTGAATGAATCTTCACTTGGGAAAATTCTACAGTGCGCCAAGCGCACTGATGCGCCACTTATTATAGACCATTGGATGAGTAGTTGGGGCATGTGGGGTAATCCAAAGCATTGATTGTCGGTTACCGGTTAAATTGGTTGCTCTAGGTAAAACAATAAAATAAAAGACAAAAATACTTGCTCTCTCAGTCAAAGACATTTCAAGTCGACTTCTAAGGTTGGGTTTCTCATTTCTTTCTCTTCGAGTTCGATTCCTTCCACAGCAGCTCCTCTCCTCCTTCTGTGACGACGAGACGATGCCGGCGACCACATCTCCTCTCCTCTCAGGTAGGTCATGCTCCTTCTTCTCTTTCTTCATTTCTTTCTCTTTTCTAGGGCTTTTGGTTTGGGTATCTTCCTTGTTGCTACTGCTTCATCGCTGGTTTCTTTGTTTTGTTTTTTTAGGTTTTCACAGTTATGATTTCTCTGTCTCACTCTCATCTGGATCTCTGTGGATGGCTTTCTCTCAACCTCTCTATGGCAGGTAAGAACTCTAGTTTTCTCCCTCTCTTTCTAACTGTGCGATTTAGATGATTTGCATCATAACAGAAAGTATTTCAACTTTGAATTATGGTCTAGGCTTTTTGGCAAAATGATTTATATGTCCTATTTAATTTAGGGTTTAATGATTTGGGTATTGAATTGTTTTTTTTTTTTTTGTAATTTTTTGGATTTATATAGGAATTTGGTAATTTTTTGAAATTATAATTCTGTTTTTTTGTTTCTTTCGAATTGGTTTCTCTCCCACCTCTCCCCTCTCTCCCTCTCAGATATATCATTGCTACTTTCTTACTAATTTTATTATTTGAATTTGAGGGTTGGCAGCTTGCGAGTTGTTCATTCTTGATAATGATATGGGACTTTAAATTGATGGCCTTGAGACTGCATATTGTTCAAACCAAAAGCATTAGGTTCTTGAAGGAAGATGCTAGACGATGAAGCATCCATTTCAACCTTGAAGAGATATTGCAGGTTTCTGTTTTGTAAACTATGTGTATTTTGTGTTTGATAACTTTGAATTTTATGTACTATGTTTACTTGAGATGTCAATGTTAAAATAACGATCTAGAACTTGAGATAGGATTGAGACATTTATTGTCCCCCACGACAATGGAGCAAATTGGTGTACATTCTCATGAGATCCATGACTTCTCATGCATTATTAGTTCCTAATATCCATTGTAACTTGTTATCTGTTAGTCGATTACTTGATACACTTAATGCTTCTGCTACTTTCTGTCATACACATTGCTCTTTTCAGGATCTTAAGACTCACGAGACGATTGGGCATTGTAAACAGATAATGGGGGTTATATTATTTGACATTACCTTCTACACCAGTTTGTGATTGTGTCGTTAATACTGTTCAAAGTTGCAGTGTCAAAGACAAACAACAAATTTGGTTATGGCATCGTCGCTTGGGACACCCGTCATTTGGCTACCTTAAGCATCTGTTTCCATCTTTATTTTGCTCTTGTGATGAGTCCAGTTTTAAGTGTAAGACATGTATTTTGGCCAAGAATCATCGCACTGTGTTTCCTTTGAGCAACAGTAAAGCTACAAAGCTTTTTGATTTAGTGCATTCTTCGAACGGATTTCATTGGTTCATCACATTTATTGATGATTGTACCCGACTCACTTGGGTTTTCTTGCTAAAAAATAAACATGATGTTTCTTCCATCCTTCCAGAGTTTTGTACTATGGTGTCTACTCAGTTTCATACTCAGGGTCAAAGTATTCCAGACTGATAACAGAGGTGAATATGTAAATAATACTTTAGCGTCTTTCTTCCGCGCTCAAGGTATTATTCACTAAATGACAACCCCTTTTACCCCTCAACAAAATGGCGTGTCTGAACGAAAAAACCAACAATTGCTTGAAGTTGCCCGCTCACTCATATTGGATATGTCTATTCCCCATCATCTTTGGGGGCATATTGTTCTGTCTGCTGCCTATTTGATTAATCGTACTCCTACCCAGGTTCTTGATTTCAAGACTCCGCATGATGTGTTTGGTGACCATATTTCCCATGTCTCCGTCTTCAAGTTGGCCCCTAAAGTGGGTATGTTGCCTATGTTCATGTCTACTCTCATCAACGAAGTAAACTTAATCCTTGTGCTCTGTGATGTGTCTTTATTGGTTACTTTTCTACTCAGAAGGGTTATAAGTGCTATCATCCACCTACCCAGAAAGTGCATGTTCCTTTGGATGTGACTTTCCATGAAGAAGTGCCCTATTATGTATCTCTCTCTCCTCTCCAATTCAGGGGGGAGAAGAAGTGAATTGAAGAGTCTTGGATTGGAAAATCTTGGACTTGAATTGGAAAATGATGTATTTAAAGATACTGCTATCGGGAAGGAAATGACCGGTCGCCCTTTGGAACTCGACCAGTCACCCATATCTAGAGATGAAGCAGGTGCTCTCGGTGTCGAAACGACCGGTCACATTGAAGCAAGCGACGAATCGCCTGTATATGAAAATAGTGACTGATTCTTGTGTGGATGAGGTTAATGTAATACCTCCTTCTGCCTTGCCAGTGCCCCAATCTATTCATAATAGTGAATCAAGTGAGGTAATTTCTAATGATCTATCTGTGTCAACTTATCAATTACCCCCACGAATCACTCGTGGGAAACCTAAAGTACAATATTCTCCTGATATACATGTCAAGTCTAAATATTCCATTAGCCATTATGTGTCAACTCATCGTTTGTCTAAGTCATATGCATCATATTTGTGTCAATTATCTAGTGCATGTGTGCCAACTAAGCTGCATGATGCTTTATCTAACCCCAAATGGATAGATGTCATGAATGTTGAAATTGATGCATTGAACAAGAATAAAACATAGAATTTAGTTCCTTTGCCACGAGGAAAGAAAGCTGTTGGATGCAGAGAGGTGTTTACTTTGATGCATAAGGCTGACGGTTCCATTTATCGTGACAAGGCTAGATTGGTAGCAAAAGGTTGTACTCAGACCTGGTGAACGGAATCATAAGTTGGGGTTGTATCTTAATCAAGTCCCTATAGATAAAGAGCGTTATCAACGACTTGTGAGAAAATTGATTTATTTAGCTCATACACGTCCTGATATTATAGTGAGTGTAGTGAGTCAGCTCATGCATTCTCCTAGTGAAGATCATATGGGTGCTATGATGCGTATTTTGAGGTATCTGAAAGTAACTCCTGGCAAAGGGTTAATGTTTTCCAAGTATGGTCCTACAGATGTGAAAGGGTACACGGATGCCGATTGGGCTGGTTCAGTCACTGATAAACATTCTACGTCTGGGTATTTTACATTTGTTGGTGGTAATCTTGTTACTTGGATGAGTAAAAAATAAAAAGTGGTGTCTCGGTCTAGTGCCGAAGCTGAGTATTGTGGGATGGCTCAAGGTGTGTGTGATTTACTATGGTTGAGGAGATTGTTGAGAGATCTTGGGTTTGCGCCCCAGAAACCCATGGATTTGTATTGTGATAACAAAGCTACAATTGCAATTGCTCATAACCCTGTGCAACATGATCGTACAAAGCACGAGGAGGTTGATCGACATTTTATTAAATAGAAGGTGGATGCTGAGATTGTTTCTTTTCCGTTTATATCATCCGAGTATCAACTGGCAGATGTACTTACGAAAGTTGTGTCTACTACTGTCTTTCTCAACTCGCTTGACAAGTTGGGCATGCATGACATCTTTGCTCCAACTTGAGGGGGAGTAATAGCGAGATCCTAGCTTAATTAGGAGATTTATTTCCTAGTTTATTAGGACTATATTTCTTTTCTTTTGTACAGATATTGTGTAATTATGATTTTATCTTATTTCCTAGTTTAGAGTTACATCATTTTATTATAAATACCTCATTTTGGAGAATGAAATACAACCTGAAAATATTCTACCCATATTGTTTGACATAAGGAGATGGAGGTGTTGGAACCATCAAGAAGACTAGCTTCGGTGAAGGTTTGTTTACTTCCCAACATTGTCTGTCTCTCTACTAATTAACTTGGTTTTCAAGTTAATATGTATCTTGAAAGCATTAGTGTCATAATTTCTAAAAAGATTGACATTAACCATCCTCAAATTTTCAAATTATAGGAAGTGAATACAGCTACGTGAAGCACCAGGTTGACGCGCTTGACAAAGATAACTTCGTGTACAGCTACAGTTTGATTGAAGGCGGAGATGCTCTTTCAGACAAAATTGAGAAAATCTCTTACGAGATTAAGTTGGTGGCATCTGCAGATTGAAGGCGGAGATGCTCTTTCAGACAAAAGGTGAACTTGAGATCAAGGAAGAGCATGTTAAGGCCGGCACAGAGAAGGCCCATGCTTTGTTCAAGATTATTGAGACCTATCTTGTGGCCAACCCTGATGCCTACAACTAAACATATCTGTGATATTGCATGTTTCGACAACAACAACTTCATCTGTCGTCCCCTTTTCTGTTTAGTCAACGACAGTGTGGTTTTAAAGAGTAATGTACTTGTATTGGATTTCAATTTTTCAATAAAGTAAATTTGGAAACAATTAATTTGATTTTTTGTGAAAATATATCATGAGTTAAACAACAATTTGGAAAAGAAAATTATATACATTAACATTTAACGACAAAGCATTTGACAATTAGTAATAAAGACAACATTCTCTACATTCTCCTAGTGGTTAAGTGCGCTAGCACTAACTCCTAGGGGTCTTGGGTTTGAAGGTTGGTACCACATTCTCTACAAAATACCACATCAAAAATCCACATTCCTATAAAGGTGTTTATAAACAAAGCACTATAATGGTTTGGTAAGTGTGGTTAACATTGGAGAGTTGGGCTAATGGGGGTTGGCTATAGGCTCGGCTTTGATTAATAATAATTATATCAATCAAAGGCTAGGGCCTTGGGCCTTGGGGCTCTTGGGATCTGGAGAAATTTAATTAAGACACACCCAAACAAAAATAAGTAATTTAATGGGATCCTTTTTTTTATACATATTTTTCCCCGATTTTCGTTTATCGATAAGAGTAGTTTAAAACACCCAGAGTAATTACTCGTACAAAGAATTTAGCACTTTCGCGTTTAATAGTGTACATGCACGTACATATTTTTCATGTTTAATACACATATTTTTAATAAAAGTTTAAATAAGACACACAAAATTAACGTATTATACAAATAATTCTCACCTATCATTGAATAAAAATAATATGTATTAAAATATTGTATAGTGACCAATTTTTAATTTGTAAAGGGGTCCCTTTGTTTACTTTTGAAATATAATAAATAAATAAAGTTTATTTATTTTCAAAAATAGTATAGCTGAGCGGTGATACTCGCTTTTTTTTAATTTTTTAAAAATAGTATATCCGGGCGGCTAACTTATTTTGACACGTATAAATAGTATAGCCGTGCGGCTATACTCCCTGTTTGTTTTTGGTAAAAATAGTATAGCCGGTCGGTTGTACTCGATTTTCCTTGATTTTTTTTTATTTTATAAAATAAATAGTATAACCAGGCAGCTATACTTATTTTGACTCGTGGACGTCTGATCAGAAGGGGCTAAACTTAATTAGGTAGCAAAATGAAACTTGGCAACGATAACAATAATAAAAAAGGAAATGGGGAAAGGAAGGGAAGTAATAAGTTAGAAAACACAAAGAAAAAGCTAACATTAATATATTCAAAAAGTATAAGGAAAAAGGAAAAAAAACACAAGGAACCCAATAGTTACAGCGAAGGTTCATTTTCAAGGAAGGAAAAAAGATGTAGAATGTTTTGCATATATGCTTTTTTCGTTAACATTAGTCCCCCGATCGATGGTTAGGAAAAGATATCTTCTTTTGTAAAGTGGTTCTTTTAAAAAAAAACCGATTGCCATATATATTATACAAAATTCTGTTCTTTACGATACTTATTACGTTTGGTGACTGAATTAAGAGGTAGAATTTGATTGCATTTGATTATATTAAATTGAAGAAGATATAACTCAATCTTGCTGCTTGTACAGTACTGCCCACTTAACGATTTATGATATTGTCATAATTATTATATTGCATTACTTTCAAATTAGGCATGAAGTTTTCTTACCCACTTAGGCCTTCTCCAATCCATGAGGGACTAAACTCAAATTTTCCCCCTCCAAAAAGTGACTATTTGGGTTTTGCCCGGATTCAAATCGTTTTTCCTCCCAACCCTCCGAACTCAAATTTTAAGTTCGCAACTTTATTTAAATTGTTTAAGTCTATTTTTTTTTAATGGATAACTTTTCTTCATTTAATCTTTTTAAATAACATCATAATTTAATTTTTTGAACAATTTGACCTTAAAAAAATTGAAATTCCATATTTTTTTTTTAATGGAAACAGTCAGTATGCAGGCCCAATTGATATTATTTGATTTTAAAATATAAAAAAAAAAGGAGACAGTCAAAGCCCAACAACTCTCTCACCTAGTGCCAACACGTGGCCCATGCCACAGACAAGCCCATTAGAACATGTAACCAGTGCAGGTCCCACCATTTTTCAAAAGCACATGGGCTCTGCCACCTCAGCGTGGGCTCCAGTGAATAGTATTAGGTCCATACAATACTTGGACCCATATTTATGTCCAAATTGGGATTTTCCCAAATTTTGGGTCCTTCATTTTCTTGGGTTGTGAGAGGTTTGAGGGTATATTTTGGGTTTGAGTCCGAGGGTTGGAGATGGCCTTACTATATATATAACATTAATACATTACTTTCAAAATTATTATATGAGTAATGCTACACTTACCACATTTTTATCCCACATTTCTATACCACATGATGTGGCATGTTCATATCATATGCCACATCAATTAAATCAATGAAGTGTATTTTAATTAAGGCAATTAGAAAAACAAATACTAGAATAACTCATAAAAGAAAAGAAAATATTAAATAATTTTAATTGATGTGGATGTCCACCTCAACTGCCACATAAGATGGTATAAAGATATGGTATACAAATGTGGTAAGAGTAGCATTATTCTTATTATATTTCATTACTATCAAATTAGGCACCTTGGATCAAATTCAATAATATTCTTTAGCGTCTAACAAATGGAGAAGTTGGTAAATATGGTGACACTAGTTTAATTTTAAAAAAATAGTATAACCGGGCAACTAACTTATTTTGACACGTGGGCACCTAACCGCAACAACATGTATAAATAGTATAGCCACGCGACTCAGTACTTTTTTTTTTTTTTTTTTTTTTGTTTTGTGTAAAAATAGTATAGCCTGTCGGCTGTACTCAATTTTCCCTGATTTTTTTTTTAATAAATAGTATAACTGGGCGGCTATACTTATTTTGACACATGGACATCTGATCAAAAGGGGCTAAACTTAATTAGGTAGCAAAATGAAACTTGGCAACGATAACAATAATAAAAAAGGAAATGGGGGAAGGAAGGGAAGTAATAAGTTAGAAAACACACAGAAAAAGCTAACATTAATATATTCAAAAAGTATAAGGAAAAAGGAAAAAAAAACAAGGAACCCAATAGTTACAGCGAAGGTTTCAAGGAAGGAAAAAGATGTAGAATGTTTCGCATATATGCTTTTTTCGTTAACATTAGTCCCCCGATGGTTAGAAAAAGATATCTTCTTTTGTAAAGTGGTTCTTGAAAAAAAAAAAAAAAAAAAAAAAAAAAAAAAATTGCCATATATATTATACAGAATTCTGTTCTTTACGATACTTATCACGTTTGGTGACTGAATTAAGAGGTAGAATTTGATTGCATTTGATTATATTAAATTGAAGAGGATATAACTCAATCCTGCTGCTTGTACAGTACTGCCCACTTAACGATTTATAATATTGTCATAATTATTATATTGCATTACTTTCAAATTAGGCACGAAGTACCCACTTACTATATATATAACATTAATACATTACTTTCAAAATTATTATATTGCATTACTATCAAATTAGGCACCTTGGATCAAATTCAATAATATTCTTCGGCGTCTAACAAATGGATATGGTGACACTAGTTTAGCTTATAATATTAACTTTATTCCTAAAACTTTACCAAAAGGTGGATATGCCATCTGGTTAATGAAGGAAATTAGATTGTCTTTAGTTTTGTACCTATCTAATTTGCAATTACGTGTTGATGTAAAACTCAAATTGATGCACCTTACGTTGTAGGTAGAGTAGACCATCTTTTTTCCCAGGGTCATGATGCTAGATCTATATCCTTGATTGGTCGTCAATCCCATGGTTTTTTGCAAATGGAGAAGCAAGACCACTGCGTAGAAGTTAAGAGAAGCTGTCAACCTTGGTGCTCATAATTATAAACAATTGTGTTAGGGTCATCAAGATTGTTGACAAGTTCATATGATTTGTCAGTATTTCATTTTCAAATATAACTTTCTATATGTAAAGGACTTCTATCTCAAGTGATTAAGAGTAGTTATCCTACACTTAAGGTCCTGTATTTAACCCTTCCTCTAATATTTTAGTTGCGACAATAGAGAAAATGAGAGTAAAACACACAACAAGTAGTGAAATGATAAATGCTCTTAATCACTTTAGTTACAAATTCCTTACAATTCCACCTAATAATCCAACTTTTTAACTCGATTGGTGGCCTACAAATGGTCCTATCACTCTATAATTTCTGTATCTATAACTTTCCCGAGAGAATTTACGAACTTTGGTCTATATAGAAACTAAGTGCGCAAACACTCACTAGCTATAGAGTGATAGGACTTTGGTCTATATAGAAACTAAGTACACACTTACACCAGTTTTGTACCATCCACAATATCACTCACTAGCTATACCTTCACAATAATGTCTCCCAAATTCCTGCTGGTGGTGTTCCTGGGTGTGCTGCTTCTCACCACTTGTTCTCTTGCCGACCATGATCACCATAAACCTCCACATAAACCACCACACAAGCCACCTCCTTTGGAAGCAGAAAACTCCATTGAATGGATGGCAAGCCTCCTAAGGGTCCGAGACCACCCCCAAAGCACAGGCCACCAACACAGCTTGATAATGAGGCAGCCATGCCATTAAAGGATGTCGAAGCCTCGTACAAGCCTCCAGGGAAGAAACCACCACATAACCCCTACAAGCCACCCTACAAACCCCCTCCATCAAACTAAGTGCACAAATGCCTAGCTAACTAATTATATGTAGCTAGCTAGGTTAATATACATCGATGTGTATAAAATAAGAGCTCAATCTGCATGCGTGATGTAATATTACTCTTTTATTAGCCTTATTTTAATACTACTGCTACTAGCTAGCTTAAGTTATTCATGCTCGAGCTCGTTTGTTGTTGTTATGCACTTGTATTTACTTGGTAGTCTCATAAGCATGAAACATACTCAGCTTCATGTTTAGCTAGTTTTTAAATAAATGTGCTTGCTACATACTCTTGTGTAATTTGAAAGATGTATTGTTATGATAAATTATATATAAGGAGTTTCAACTGAGGGATTCTTCAAACAACGTTATTTGAAAGATATTCTCGACTTTCTTTGAGCAATACTTTGACATTTCCATTTGGCTAAAAACAAAATGAAGTTAAAGGATATTGTATACTATAAACAAATTGACACTTTTGTACATTACGATTGCGTACTTTTTATGTTTAGAACTGAAATCGAATAATTCACATTTTTTAATTGGATTGTATATAAGAGTAGGGTCATGGCGTAACTCTTCACCCCATCGGAGAAGATTGAATGTATGTCCAGAACCGAAATTGTAAGTAACCAAAATCAATTCAATTTGGGTTGGGGTTGGGGTTGGGGTTGAACCCAAATTGAGTCTTTCGTTTCTTTGTGTTCTTGTATTTATTTTCTTTATAAGCTTTCGTTGTTTAAGCCCAATATTTCGCAGGCTTGGCCTTCTTTTCTTTAAGAAATTTTTTCGAACTTTTCTGCCTGAAACTAATGAAAATTTTGAACCTGTTGCCAAAAGAAATAATAATAATAAACTCTGCGACGATTGTCTTGATGTCTTCAACTTTTTTTTTCGGAGATAAACTTTGTTTGTGTCTATCACGTGGAACATTTGATAATTTATCTCAAATATATGCACATCAGTTTTTTCTTAAGAATTCTATATTCTCATCACAAATATCAAAAGCCATATGTTTGAAAAGAAAGGCACACGTTTTATTCAAAGCTGGTTCTCTCTAGTAAGAAAGAAACCCAAGAGTCCACTAATTCTGTTCAATTATGACTATCAAACCTGATCCAATATGGACTCCCAATAAAGACGCCAAACAGGAAAACACAAATGGTATTCAATCATGAATATCAGTTTTGATCTAATATGAACTCTAAATGATGACGCCAAACAACCACTCTTTTATGGAGAAACAATATCTTCGAAAACAATTTAATGAGGAGATGAGCAAAGTGCACATCACAATAGGAAAAGCTAATATTATAACTTAAATCAAAATAGCATTGAAAATAATTTCAATTAGGAATCCTATAATGTGTGCATGATTATGTCATGATTTACCTAAAATCAAGTTCCTCATATCGATCAAGTCATACTTCAAAAATCCGGGATTGAATGTGTTGTGCCAAAACTTCCAGTATATAATATTCACACACTAATTTTCAACCTATGCTAGAGTCTAAGAAATGTCAATACAATTTTCATACTAGCAGATGAGATTTAGAAGGTTCTTCATAGCTTTGAAGTTGATGACGGCGGAAGAAAACATAAGCACCTTTGAAATTGCAACAAAAGTGTACTGCAGATTTTTCTTCCTAGAAGATTTGAAATGTATTGTTATGGAAACACATAGAAAAAGAAAAATAGATGCATATTTTGGGATTTTTTGTTTGGTTAGTGATTTTGATTAAGATTGAAAAGTATTAGAGTTTGTCTAGGAAGTGAGGATTTTCCCTTTGATTTTCGTTTATCGATAAGAGTAATTTAAGACACCTAGAGTAATTACCCGTACAAAGAATTTAGCACTTTCGCGTTTAACAGTGTACATGCACGTACATATTTTTCATGTTTAATACACATATTTTTAACAGAAGTTTCAATAAGAGACACAAAATTAACGTATTATACAAATAATTCTCACATATTATTGAATAAAAATAATATATATTAAAATATTGTATAGTGACCAATTTTTAAGTTGTGAAGGGGTCCCTTTTTTTATTTTTAAAACAAAAAAATAAAGTTAATTTTTCCTTCTTTTTTTTTCAAAAATTGTATAGCCTTGCGGCTGTACTCGCTTTTTTTTAGTTTAAAAAAATAGTATAGCCGGGCGGATAGACTTAGTTTGAAACGTGAACACCTAAACGCAAGAACATGTATAAATAGTATAGCCGCACGCCTAGACCCGGTTTTTTTTAACTTCTTTTGTAAAAATGGTATAGCCGATCGGCAGTACTCGGTTTTCCCTGATTTATTTTTAATACATAGCATAGCCGGGCGGCTATACTTATAGTATAGCCGCACAGCTATACTCGGTTCTTTTGATATTTTTTTAAAATAGTATAGCCGGTCGGCTATACCTGGCTTTCCCTTTCTTTTTTTTAATAATAAATAGTATAGTCAGGCAGCTATACTTATTTTGACACATGGACATTTGATGGAAAGGGGGTCCATTTTTTTACGTGTACAAGTAGTATAGCCGAACGGTTTTGATTTTTTTTAAAATAGTATAACCAGGTGGCTGTACTCGGTTTTTTCTTTTTTTTTTTAAAACCTCTGCCAATGAAATATCATTGGCAGAGGTCTATGCCGGCAGATTTTTGCCGGATTAGACATCTCCCTACGAAGTTACCTCTGCCGACGAAATATTGTCAGGAAAGGTCTAATCCGGCAAAATTTCGCCGCGATAGACATGTGCTGACGAACTTTCGTCGGCAGAGATTTAAATAAATAAATAAATATAAACTTGGTATGTTTAGGTTAATTTATTTATTTAAATATTATCTTTGCCTTATTTTAATTATTATTTCTTTAGTGAATAATTAGTATTAAATATTTTAAGTAACTTCATGAATTATATTACTCAATAAATTGTAATCCAATTTGCACGGCTATACTCTTTAAATATATTTCCACATTGCACCAACAATAAAAATAAGGATTTCTATGTAAGCTTATCTTTTGAGGTGCCTTTTTTTTGTGAAAATCCACACTCCTGTAAAGGTGTTTATAAACAAAGCACTATGATGGTTTGGTAAGTGTGGTTAACATTGGAGAGTTGGGCTAATGGGGTTGGCTATAGGCTCGGCTTTGATTAATAATAATTACATCAATCAAAGACTAGGGCCTTGGGGCTTGGGGCTCTTGGGATCTGGAGAAATTTAATTAAGACACCCAAATGAAAATAAGTAATTTAATGGGATTCTTTTTTTCCTTTAAATATTTTTTCCCAATTTTCGTTTATCGATAAGAGTAGTTTAAGACACCCAGAGTAATTACCCGTACAAAGAATTTAGCACTTTTGCGTTTAATAGTGTACATGCACGTACGTATTTTTCATGTTTAATACATGTATTTATAATAAAAGTTTCAATAAGACACACAAAATTAACGTATTATACAAATAATTCTCACCTATTATTGAATAAAAATAATATATATTAAAATATTGTATATTGACCAATTTTTAAGTTGTAAAGGGGTCCTTTTTTTTATTTTTAAAACAAAAAAAGAAGTTAATTTTTCTGATTTTTTTAAAAATAGTTCGATTTTTTATTTTTTTTAAAAAAAAACCTCTATTGACGAAATATTATTGGCAGAGGTCTATGCCGGAAAATGTTTGCCAAATTAGGCATCTCCCGACAAAAGCTACCTGTGCCGATGAAATTTTGTTGGGAAAGATCTAATACGGCAAAATTTCGCCAAGATAGACATGTGCCGACAAACTTTCATCGGCAGAGATTTAAATAAATATAAACTTGGTATGTTTAGGTTAATTAATTTTTTAAAATATTATCTTTGCCTTATTTTAATTATTATTTCTTTAGTGAATAATTAGTATTAAATATTTTAAGTAACTTCATGAATTATATTACTCAATAAATTGTAATCCAATTTGCGCGGCTATATCCTTTAAATATATTTCCACATTGCACCAACAATAAAAATAAGGATTCTATGTAAGCTTATCTTTTGGGGTGCCCATTTTTGTTAAAATCCCACATCGAAAATCCACACTCCTATAAAGGTGTTTATAAACAAAGCACTATAATAGTTTGGTAAGTGGGTGAACATTGGAGAGTTGGGCTAACGAGGTTGGCTATAGGCTCGGCTTTGATTAATAACAATTATATCAATCAAAGACTAGGGCCTTGGGGCTCTTGGGATCTGGAAAAATTTAATTAAGACACCCAAAGGAAAATAAGTAACTTAATGGGATCCTTTTTTTCTTTTAAATATTTTTTCTCGATTTTCGTTTATCGATAAGAGTAGTTTAAGACACCCAGAGTAATTACCCGTACAAAGAATTTAGCACTTTCGCGTTTAATAGTGTACAAGTACGGACGTATTTTTCATGTTTAATACATGTATTCTCACATATTATTGAATAAAAATAATATATATTAAAATATCGTATAGTGACCTAAGTTATAAATTTCCATCCCCTTGTCCTATTTTCCCACCCACCTTATAAATTTGAATAAACAAAAACCTATTTCACCCACCATTATTCCTAAAATATCCTTTAATTCTATTTCCATATTTGCTACTACAATTAAAAAAATTATTTAAAAAAATAAAAATAAAAATAAAATATGGGTTTGGGTGCGTGTGAGAGAGACTGAGAGAGTTGTTCTCATATACAAAGTGGTAAATTTGTCTTTAAAATTTGAAAATAAGATGGGTGGGAAAATAGGACAGATTAATGGAAATAGCAGCACTCTAACTTTTAAGTTGTAAAGGGATCCCTTTTAAAATTAAAAAATTTATTAAAAAAAAATTCTGATTTTTTTTTTCAAAAATTGTATAGCCGAACGGCTGTACTCGGTTTTTTTCTAATTTAAAAAATAGTATAACCAGTCGGCTATACTTCTTTTGACACGTGGGCACCGAATCTTGAGGGGTCCTTTTTTTAAATGTATAAATAGTATAGCCGCACGGCTATACTCGGGTTTTTGTTTTTTTTAAAATAGTATAGCCGGACGGCTATACTCGCTTTTTCACAAATTTTTTTAAAAAATAGTATAGCCCGATGTTTATACGTATTTTGACACGTGGGCAATCGCAAGGGGGTCCAATTTTTTACGTATACAAATAGTATAGCCGCACGGCTATACTCGATTTTTCTGATTTTTTTAAATAGAAAATAGTCTAGCCGGTCGGCTGTACTCGGTTTTTTCTTTTTCTTTTTTAAATATAAACTTAGTATGTTTAGGTTAAATTTTTTTTTATTAATTAAATATTATCTTTGCCTTATTTTCGTTATTTTTTCTTTAGTGAATAATTAGTATTAAATATTTTAATTACCTTCATGAATTATATTACTCAATAAATAGTAATTCAAATTTTCTATTTTTAGAGTATAGTCTCGCGGCTATACTCTTTAAATATATTTCCACATTGCACCAACAATAAAAATATGGATTTCTATGTAGTCTTATCTTTTGAGGTGCCCTTTTTTGTGAAAATCCCACATTGAAAATTCACTCCTATAAAGGTGTTCAGAAATAAAGTACTTTGATGGTTTGGAAAGTGTGGTTAATTACTCGTACATAGAATTTAGCACTTTCACGTTTAATAGTGTACATGTACGTACTTATTTTTCATATTTAATACACGTATTTTGAAAAAAAGTTTCAATAAGACACACAAGATTAACGTATTATACAAATAATTCTCACCTATTATTGAATAAAAATATTATATATGAAAATATTATATAGTGACCTAACTTTTAAGTTTTAAAGAGGTCCTTTTTTTTAATAAAAAAAAGTATTTATCTGATTTTTTTTATAAAAAGTTTTCCTTTATTTCTCGTATTTTTCTAGACATTATCTTAGCATTTTACACGCTATAAAAGAAAAAAAAAACTACTAAATGGGACGTCTAGAAAATACGGGCAGTAAAAGAAAACTTTTAAGACAACGATTTATCACACGCACGCAATTAAAATATGAAACTGTTGAAATAGACATCTATATAAATACAATTACAAAAAAATATTTACGGAACTTTATAAGTCGTGCATAGAGCGTGTGATTAAAAAAAAGCCTCTTGCCAGCACCGAAGTGCGTGCATGGAGGCTAGTATATATAAATAGTGCAGTTGTTCAACTATATCCTGTTTTTTATTTATTTTATTTTTAAAATAGTATAGCCGCGGCTATACTCTGTTTTATTAATGTCTCTAAAAAAGTAGTGTAGCTGCTAAAGTCATTCTAGATTATGTTCACACTATTGTTTGGGGTCCTTCCAAGAATGCTTCTTAAGGAGGTAGCCATTATTTTGTCTTCTTTGTTGATGAGTTCTTTAGAAGAGTATGGTCGTACACCATGAAGCATAAGTATGAAGTCTTGAAGATATTCTTGAAGTGGAAGAAGATTATTCAAACTCAAAGTGGTTCAAAAGATCAGGACTCTCATATCAGACAATGGCGATGAGTATAGGTCTTATCCTTTCTTGAAAGTTTGTCAAGATGAGGGTATTGTGAGACACTTCACGATTAAGGAGACACCGCAACATAATGGGGTGGCGAAACCCATGAATCGTACTTTGTTTGAGAAAGTGCAATGTATGTTGTTTAATGCTAGTTTAGGCAAAGCATTTTAGGCTGAGGCAGTTACTTATGCAAGTCATCTCATTAATTGATTGCATGTTGCTGCGAAAGAGGGCAAAACACCTATGGATATATGGTCTGGTAAACCTTGTATTGATTATAAATATTTGCATATATTTGGTTGTCCTACTTACTTTCATGTCAAGGAAAGCAAGTTGGATCCGAGAGCAAATATAGCTCTATTTATGGGCTTTAGCACTAGCGTGAAAGGATACAGATTTTGGTGTCCAGATGTGAAGAAATTTGTTGTGAGCAGAGATGTAACTTTTGATGATACTACTATGGTTAATCAGAACAAGAATGGAAGTGAAAATGATGCAACCAAGACCATGAGTGGTTCAAAGTATATGGAGTTACTGAAAACTCCAGTTGTTCCAGTGAAGTCTGATGATTCAGACACTAGTCCTACAATTGATTCTGATGATGAGGATGAGAGACATGAAGAGGAGGCATCTACCCAAGAGCCTTCACAGTAACAAGATTCTATCGCAACTACTAGACCCAAAAAAGTGACTCGAAAGCCTACTCAGTATACTGACATTGTGGCATATGCACTTCCAATTATTGAAGATGAGATTCCTTCCACCTAAAGAAGCAAACATAAGTTCAGAGAATGTGGAGTGGAAGAAGTCTGTGGATGAGGAGATGAAATCTCTTCATAAGAATGAAACTTGGGAACTTGTTTTGTTACCAAGGGGAAATAAAGCAATTGGATGCAAATGGGTTTATCCAAGAAGATAGAATCTTTGGGTATAGGAAATGTAAAATTCAAAGCTAGATTGGTAGCTAAGGACTATGCTCAGAAGAAAGGCATTGACTACAAGTTACAACGTGGTATTCTCTCATGTTATAAAGCCTTCCTCTATTCGTATTTTGTTGGCTTTGGTTGTGCAGTTTGACCTTGAGTTGGTTCAACTTGATATCAAGACGACATTCTTACATGGTGATCTAGAAGAAAGATTTATATGTCTTAACTAGAAGGTTTTGGTGTTACTGGAAAAGAAAATTGGGTTTGCAAATTGTGAAAATCATTGTATGGTTTGAAGCAGTTTCCAAAACAATGGTACAAGTGATTTGATCGGCTTATGGGCAAAGGTACACAAGGAGTCAATATGACCATTGTGTCTATTTTCGCAAGCTACAAGATGGAACCTTTATCTACTTGCTTTTATATGCTGATGATATGCTTATAGCATGTAAAAGCAAAGTGGAGATTGAAAATTTGAAGAATCAGTTGAGTAATGAATTTGATATGAAAGACTTGGGAGAAGCCTCGGAAGATACTTGGAATGGAAATTGAACAAACCGAAGGGTCATTTCTCGATTTATGCATGTCATCCTTATCATTTCAATTTTATATAATCTTTATTTTGAAGCTAGTAAATTTGTATTAGTAAAAATAATATTGAAATTCACGAAATTGAAGAAAAAAGATACTGCAGACCAAATTTGTAAAGACCAGCAACTGATTTTTGCTTTATTTATTTAGAATCAAATCAAATAGAAACATTACAATTTATCATAGCCTTAGGTGCAAGCCAAAGCTGCTCTGGCTTGACAGACAAGAAAAAGAAAAGGAAAAATGAAAGCCACACCAATATAATGACAGAGAAAGCACATGCAGTATATTTCATTTAAGGTTTTAGTTGTAGGCATCTGGGTTGGCCACAAGGTAGTTCTCAATAAGCTTGAACAGACCAGTTGCCTTCTCTTTGCCAGCCTTAACATCCTCTTCCTTGATCTCAACATCACCTTTGGTGTGGTAGTTGCTGGTGCTCTTTATGATGGAACCTCCATCAGCAGATGCCACCAACTTAATCTCATAACTGATTTTCTCAACCTTGTCTGAAAGTGCATCTCCTTCAACCAAACTGTAGCTGTACACAAAGTTATCTTTGTCAAGCCCGTCGATCCGGTGCTTCACATAGCTGTAATGACTTCCTGTAAAATGAGGATTATAATTAGACATTAAGAGATTAATGCTTTCAAGATTTATGTTATTAATTAAGCAAACAAGTTAGAATTAGAAGGGGCAATGGCAGAAACCGACCTTCACCAAAGCTAATCTTCTTGATGGTTCCAACACCTCCATCTCCTTCAACAATTTCAGCACTTTTAACTGATTGGGGAGCAATCTTGGGGATGAGGGTGTCAGCTTCAAGAACAAGGGCTTTGAACAATCTTGGTGGGGGGATGACTGAGGTGGACTCGTTTGTGTATGTGAAGACACCCATGATGATGATTTTAGAGCTTAGAAACAGATCAAAGAAAGAATGAAAGTGTGAAAGGATTAGATGATTGACAGGGATGATATTTGATGCTGGAAAATGTGAGAACTGGAGGTCCTATTTATAGATTGAGGCAGTGTGAAATCTCAGCTGTATATCAAAGACTATAGACTTTGAAAATGAAAGTGAAAAGGACTTTAGATTTTTCAATTGAATGAATAAGGATATTATTGAGTCAGCAGTCAGCAGTCAGCAGCACACCAGTTGTGTTGTAATATTCTGATCATCAAAAAGGGCAAGTATACGTCCAATATGATATATTACTAGCCAATCAGAATGGACTGTGTTCGTAGACATGTTTTAGAACATTCTATTAGAAAATTAATTAGCACATCAGCTGGTTGTAATAAATTGGAATTTTTAAAATCAACTTGTAGAGGTGGCTTTACACAATAGACACCTTTATATTCACTGAAAACTTGTCCAAACAACTTTATATCCATTGGGGTCACTTTACACAATAGACACTTCACCCTTACCCTATAAATACTCCCTCTGGTGCTCACATTTCCTCCCACTAATATCAATCATTCGCTTTTAGCTTCCTCCACATTCATTCTTTCTTTGATCATTTTCTAAGCTCTTAAATCATCATCATCATGGGTGTCTTCACATACGAAACCGAGTTCACCTCTGTCATTGCTCCACCTAGGTTGTTCAAAGCCCTTGTTCTAGATGCTGACAACCTCGTCCCAAAGATTGCTCCACAAGCAGTTAAAAGTGCTGAAATTGTTGAAGGAGATGGAGGTGTTGGAACCATCAAGAAGACTAGCTTTGGTGAAGGTTTGTTTCCACCATTCTCTCTCTCTGTCTACTAACTTGGTTTTCTAGTTAATATGCAAAATGAAAGCATTTGTGTCTTAATTTCTGAAAATGTTGACATTAACCATCCTCAAATTTTGAAATTACAGGAAGCGAATACAGCTATGTGAAGCACCAGGTTGATGCGCTTGACAAAGATAATTTTGTGTACAGCTACAGTTTGATTGAAGGAGATGCTCTTTCAGACAAAATCGAGAAAATCTCTTATGAGATTAAGTTGGTGGCATCTGCAGATGGAGGTTCCATCATAAAAAACACCAGCAACTACCACACCAAGGGAGATGTTGAGATCAAGGAAGAGCATGTTAAAGCTGGCAAAGAAAGGGCCCATGCTTTGTTCAAGGTTATTGAGACCTATCTTGTGGCCAACCCTGATGCCTACAACTAAAACCATCTCTTATACATTCACATGTTAAAGGCAACAATCTAATGTCCTCTCCTTTCTCTGTTTGTTCAGCGGTGTGGTTTTCAATTTTTCCTTTTTCTCATACTAAAGCAGTCTATGTAGTTATGATTAAAGAGTAATATTGTATTTTATTTCAATCTCAATAAATGGAACACAAATCTTTTGATAGCTTTTTCCAAATTTGGTTTGCAATGTTTCCCCTGACTTCATGAATTCCACATCGATCGATGTTAACTTAGCCAACAATCAGAACATAGAAGTAAATCTTTTAAAAATAGACCATTCCCAAATCAATTAGCAATGAGTTGAGAGGTCCAACATTTTCTTTACGTAAATGCAAGATTTAAAATACCCCATCTTGAGACTTTGATTCTTTGGTTGGCAAGGAGGAGAGGCAGATTAGCTACTCTGGACAGGTTCAGCTATTATAATAGTCTCACTGCTCATGCTTGGCTACCTGTTTCCCTTTGGTGCCTTTGTGTTCTTTGTTTCTTTACAAATTATCCGTCAAGAAATCATACTTAATTTTTTTCTGGTTCTCCGTTGTGTCATGTTTGTACAGATTTCTGTGAGTTCTTTTGGACAAAGATTTCTGTGAGTTCTTTTGGACAAAGATTTCTGTGAGTTTGATTGTCAGTTTTTATTGTATAATAAAGCACGGATATATGAGGTTCCACGACAAAGTGAAGTAACAAATTGTCATTACCAAAAGTGCAGTAAAAGCCACAGGCATAAAATCCATAGAAAGGCCCCAATAAGCTGGGCTTTGTACTTTGGTTATCTTCACAAAAATAAAATTGCAATGGCCGAACAAAAGGCCCAATTGACCCACTTTAGAAAATAAGTCTATTCGAGCAAAGAGTAAAAATTGGTAAGATCACATAAATGTTTTATTTTACCAATGAGTTTTTGGTGTGCTCCCAAATAATTTTAGGTTTAAATCCTCATGGTACTCGTGCCTCTCAAGACCCTCCAAGTAGAACTCGAAAGCCTTTTAAAATAATTAAAATTCTAAAAGTCAAAATTGGCTAAAATCTTTAACATGTCCGAAGTTTCCCTGAAGAATTGACCCTTTTTTTCAATTGGGAAAACTTGCTGGAGAAAAAATTATTTTACTTGTCACAATGGTGGTCTTCCGTATTGTATTGTGCTTAGTTGGGTACATAGCGACGACTTTGACCAACTTATCATGTCCTTCAATGTAAGTATTCAGTCATTTTCTCGAGTCTTTAGGCCATTTGCTAAACCCTATCAAATTAATTGACTTTTTCAAGCCATTTGTGGACAAGTACATTTAGCAATTAACAAAATCTCAAATTCTTTTATATTGAGTGCTATAATGGATTTTCTGGATTTTTTTTTAAATGTCCCTAGAATCATTCAACAAAAAATAAAATAAAAACTCTCACCAAATATTTCCTGGATTTAGGAGAAAAAGACATTGCACACTGATCATATATTCCAAGATTATCAAAGAGGTAATAGTATACTAGACTCACACACACTATACGGATGTTATGACTCGAACTCATGACATTTCTTGAAGAGAGAAATTACTCCAAACTATACACTAGTGAGTCCTTTATGAAGTTATAATTTTTTATTCAATGAATTAATATTATTTTATTCTAAGAAGCAGCATTACTAGTTGATGGGATCAAAAATCCAATTTATAATTATCGGTGTTGCTAAGCTCAATGACACTGTTACTCAGTATCTGAAAATATATTACATTGAATGTACTTGGACAGTTTGATGACCAAATTAGCAATCTATAGCAAACTCTTGGCTGATTATGGCGGCATCTTTGATTCATAACTTTATAATTTCCAATACAATAACTTCTTCTTCTTTTTCATTTGTTAGGGTGGGGAGGGGAGGGAGTTTTTCTACAATAGTGATGTATGTATATGTATGAAGAACATGAATTACTATAATATGCACGTCTTTTTTATAATTAAATCAAAATCATATATGTCAAATTATGATTTACGAAAAAGAGTAAAGCGATAATTATATCAACACGATTATCAAGGTATTGATAGTATCAATAATATAGGTAACATAACGATGTTGATATACATCTTGCTCTAACTACAGGGAAACATTATCTCTTATCACTGGCCCTGACGTACTTGTGTGTTCATATAGATAATATATATTATATATTCTCTTTATTGGGATGAACATATTCTTGATGTCAGACCAAGAGAAAAACATCCCTTTTATGACCATACATGTTGAACATGGACTGTTTTTATGGTACCATTAGCTCGACGGATGAATGAGGACGAAATTTGGTCCCAAGGTGATTGCATCACCCATCAACAGGCTTTGATGTAATATGTTGTTACCATTACTTTATTTTAAATTAAAATGATGGAACGAATTATGATCTGGAAAATTAATTTTTCAACTCATTCATGCAGCCCCACGACAAAGTGATCCACTATTTTCGCTTGATAAGCTTACATTAACATTTCTCTTGTTGTAAATGTGGCTTAAGTTAGATGGTCAAAGGCATATGTCTGCTCATTTGCTGTAAAGTGGCTTAAGTTAGATGGTCAAAGGCATTATGTCTGCTCATTTGCACTCGAGTTCGATCTTCTCATATATTAGAGTAATTTAGAATTATCATGTTATAAAATAAAATAAAACGAATTTACATTGCTCTTATTGGTTCCCCTTTTCTCCTGCCAACGTAGGTCTTGTGAGCGGGACTTTTTCCAACCTCAATAAATGTTCGTTGGAATTGGGTGTGAGTCAGATTTTTTCATGTTACTGTCTGCGAAAAAAGCACTGCAGTTGATCAAGACAATAAGCAATGATTTTGAAACAAAGGGGTCAATAGCCAATGGTGACCGCCAGTTGCCATTGCTGATTAATCAAAGCAAACCAACAAGTCTCTTGAAACCCCAAAGTCAGAGAAGGGGAGAACCAAAACCATATAAGTAAATAAATAAATAAAACTTTGGCTACATATATAGATATCCTATAATTACCAAAATTTAATTGTTTTTTATATATATTTTTTAAAATAAAAGGTGAGAATAGCACAGGCTATGTATGAACAGTTCATGAAGTTCTCCAGAGTTGTCTGTTTTTCTCTATTTTCATGTCGTGTAGTTCTCTTAAAAAATCTCTCGTTCTCATAAAAACAATGTAACTTTACAGTTTGTGTATTGCAAAAACCTCCATTTAAGGCTGAGTTTTTACTATGTATTCTGGAAACTGAAAACAACGTAAGTTTACCTTAACTTTGATGACCGACAGTTAGAGTAAACTGAGACATTGAAAATTCAAAGTTGGAAGACCATCTACAAACTCGGCTCCCCTCATTCACTCTTGATTTTTTGTGTACTTCCAGAGTCTATCAGACCGTCCAATTATTTTATTTTTTTTCTTTCTGGAGATTATTATCCGATACAATAATTGTAGCACCAACTTGCATAAACTGGTTGATGATCTACAGGGACGCTTCACACATCTGTGGCCTTAATCTCAACCCCTGTGATCTCTATAAATACAGCCTAAACCTTTCCCTTCTCTTCATCCCAACAACTCTTTACTCTTCTAACTACTCTCTTTGTCCTTTAAACTCTTCCTTGATCATTTTCCAACTCAAGACTCATATCATGGGTGTCTTCACATACGAAACAGAGTTCACCTCTGTCATCCCACCAGAGAAGTTGTTCAAGGCTTTCATCCTCGATGCCGACAACCTCATCCCCAAGGTTGCTCCAACAGCAGTGAAAGGTACCGAGATCCTTGAAGGAGATGGAGGAGTTGGAACCATCAAGAAGGTCACCTTTGGTGAAGGTAATTAGCTTCATTTTTTTTTTAATACAAGAGGGATATTGAAAAATGGGGGATTCGAAGACACTCAGATGTAAGAGTAACTATTCTTAACTACTTGATTTACAAGTCAAGTAATTAGATGGTTCTGTATGCTCATGTTTTTTTCTTAAGATCGTAAAAAATTCTTGTAATGTGACAAGCATGGTTGACTAATTTGTTTATTTATGTCATAATTTGCAGGAAGCCAATATGCGTATGTGAAGCACAGGGTCGATGGGATTGACAAAGACAACCTTTCATACAGTTACACTTTGATTGAAGGAGATGCCTTGTCTGACGTAATCGAGAAGATCGCTTATGATATCAAGTTGGTGGCATCCCCCAACGGAGGATCCATCGTCAAGACCATCAGCCACTACCATACCAAGGGAGATGTTGAGATCAAGGAAGAGCAAGTCAAGGCTGGCAAAGAGAAGGCAGCCGGTCTCTTCAAGCTTGTTGAAGCCTACCTCTTGGCCAACCCCGATGCCTACAACTAAATTCAGACTTTTGTTTTTATTTATGTTTTTCCAGCTCTGTTATCAGCTGAAGGTGTGGATTTGATGTTGTTGTTTCTGCCTAAAGAGTGAGAGTTAAAAAAGGGAAAGAAAAACTGCCCTGGCCTTGGTGTGTTAAATGTTTGTTGTCCCATATATTCCAGGTGGATTGGTATTGTATTATTTTCTACAAAATAATGAAAATCATACGTTAATCAAACTATAAATTGCATGTGCACTGGGCTCATTAGTTTCTTCGATTTCAATATATTTAACAATTTTTTGATGTCACCGAAAAAAATTGATTAGAACTTGATTAGTCTGACGATCAAATCCCTATTTAAAGTTGGCCTCTGTCTTTGCCTTATATTTGGTCCAATAACAAAAAATTACAAAAATAATATAAAACTATGAGTCTAAAGGTTGATATCTAAAATTTATAAATAAAATTGACTGTTTAATAACATAACATAGTAAGTTTGACGCGTACACAATACTTGTAATAGTATTATCATCCTATGAATCCAACTAAAATAATATGAATCGGAAGCTCATGGCCTATAAGAGCCTTTCCAGCGGTAAGCCCCAGCCCGGGGGGGGGGGGGAAAAAAAAAGGTGTTCCAGCGGACAGCCCAGGCCCGGGGGAGATGTGGGACCCACCAACCCAGGCTGGCCCGAAGGCAACTTCTGCCTGAGGTCCAAAACGAGGGGGGTTACTGTAGCGCTACAGTATTGCTACAGTACTGCTACAGTACCTCCGCTACAGTACCTCGCTGATTTGATTTTTTTTTTCTGTTGCCACGTGGCGTCGTCTGGGCTCTCCGATCTGATTTTTTCCTCCAATCCAACGGCAGCCAATTTTTTTGCAATAAAATACTGGAAAAAATTCGGAAAATTTTTTAAAAAATACCCAAAAATTAATGAATTTTTTTCTATAAATACCAGCCTTTTTTTTATAATTTATCTGAAATTTGAAATTGAAAATTTTATCCGATTATGAGATATGAATAGTATTGACACGTAGGAACCCGAAAATCTTATCCGAAAATATTATCCAAATTAATTATTGAGGTAAAAAAGTTGTGAATAAAACAAAAAATGAATAGTAACTGCCCTTAGCAAGGGCAACGGGTGGAAACACAAAATTCGGATTTTGCAAGGGCAACCACTATTCACGTGAATAGTGGCTGCCCTAGCTCCCCCCTTGCCATGGCTAAGGGCAAATGGGTGGAGTTGCTCTAATACTTACAAATGGCGAGGGCTTTGTTGTCTTTGAAATTGCATAAATTTGGGAATATCACCCATGACGAATATGCTAATTTAGGACAAGCCACGATCTTCAAGAAGGTGAGGTGGGGCAATGAGATAAACACATAACTTTTTCTTCAATTTACAATAATTGTCACACGCACGCATGTACGTCAAGAAATAAAAATTTGATGATGAAAACAAAATTTTTTCTTTTGGACCTTTCTTATTGAGAGGGTTGATAACATATTAAACTCACATACACTATACAAATGTTATGACTCAAATCCAGGACTTTCATAAAGAAAGCATTTGTTCCAAACCACTACACTAGTTGATCATTGCTATATTTCAATATTAACTATCCATATTTTACACTCATCAAAAACTTTTAGCTAATTTTCTTTTACGTTTGAAAATATAAGCACTCGATTACTTGTATTCAAAAAATATATTTATAATTATTCGAGTAATGATCGAACCCTCTTAATAGTGTCTAAACTCTCAAGTAATTTTTTTTAGAATATATAAAAAAGGGACTGAAAAATCTTCAAAATACTTAAAACTTTGCTAGTTTTCAAAATGTCCCAAACCCTTATGAGAGATATGCCAAGCCTGCAATAATTGTTCAGATGAGCTATATCAATAAAACTATTTAGTCAACTTTAATTAGTTGATAGGGAGCAACAACAACAAAATTAATAATAAAAAGGAACTTCAATATAAGTTGTACAAATAATGGACTTGGTGTATACTTGACCAAACTCCATTGAATTCATGGATAATAGGTGGTAGCAATAGTTTAACAAGAAAATAATTTTTTAATTATTTGTAGGGAATAAAAGATATTCGATATACTTATTCTTTAGTGAATGATACATGTATATGCCCTGGCTATCGGGGAATTTTTTATTTTATTTTTTTGGGAACATATTTTATTAGGATGAGCGATAATATATTAAACTCACACACATTATACAAATACTAAAACTCAAACCCAAAATATTTTCTACCAAAACAATTACTCTAAACTACTACCACTATAGTGAGTCCTTCGTGCTAGGGAACTTATTATATATGTAAGACTAGTACTTTTTTGGGGAGGGGATTTTATTAGTAACGAAAGAAATAAAATAAAATTGTCGGCTAGAATGTTATCATGTTCTAGGCATTTGAATGGTACTATGACGCCTTCCAACAGCTTTCGGCAAAATTATTGTGTGCAGATTTTTATTTTATTGATTTTTGTAAGGTAAAGTAATTTGGTCACATGCAAGAGACAAAATGTGATACCATTATTATTACATACTACCTAGTAAGTTGTACGTGTGACATTTGGTACCTAATGCAACTACTCCATCAATTCAACCAAATAGTTAATGTAGCAATCATTTAGTAAACTAGGGGAAGGGGGATTCAAATGCAGTGTTAGAAGTACATCCAACTTCAACCAATTGGTGCCTAATTTATTTCCATGTAAATAGATAGAGTTTACTGCATCATAGAAAAGATGTTCTGCAAAGAACCCACTAGTGTAGTGGTTTGGAGTATTTACTCTCTCAGGCAAGGTTCTGGGTTCAAATCCTAGCATCCGTGTTGTGTATGTGAGTTTAGTATGTTATCGTCCCTCTCAATAGGAAAGGTTTATATAAATATAAATAAAAAGGTGTGTTTTTTTTTAATTGCATTCATAATTCAGCCAAACACTAGTCACAAAGGGCCAATACAAACTAGTCACAAAAAGGTCATTACAATAACGCCGGTCTAATATCAAAATTAAGACAATTTAGTGGTGAGCCTCCACTAACGATCACACAGGATCGAAGAAACTTTGACATAAACATCCCAACTAAGATTGCAAACTTAGAATAATAAAAAAAAAGCTTGAAAAAAAACCAAGCTATAACAATACAAATAAAACTCTCACAAATGAGAGATAAAAAGCTCTCACAAGAAAGAGGTGAAAATCTCTCACAAAAGAAGATGTGAAATTACACAGAGAATCCAAAGACTCTCTGCAATATTCCAAATATAAAGAAACTGCAAAAAAAATGATAGTGGAGATCCGATGTTGAAACGCAAATAGAAATCCGACGCTAAAACACAACCGCATGTGATGGTCAAATGAAATAATAGAAAAGATATTCTAAAAGCAAAAGGATGAGAGATATTAAATATATTGATAGCCAATTCTGACTGCCAGCTGCCATTCTTAAAATAAAAGCTCTCAAGTCTTCAATACTCAACCCCACCCCTTTCCCCCACCCCCTCCCAAATTAAAGAAGAGAAAGAAAATCAGAAAAGAACAGAGAAAAAAAGCAGCTACAAAAACCAAAAATACCAAGGTGATCATCAACCAAGCCAAGCCAAATTATTGTTCTTGGTCAATTTTGTCACAATTTCTGACATGTGTATTTTGTTTTTCTTCATTTGGTTGCCTTTTGCCTTCAACTATATCCGATAATTTGAAGAAGCTTTCCAAAAAAGCACCATCTTTATCTAAAATTCCTACTTTTACCATCAAATTAAAATGAGATGCCGACTGTCCAATTATCTGACAAGCACTCTTGAAATAATAATCAGGAGAAGGGAGAAGTTGTGCCAAAAACACACATCTAGAAAAAAAAGCTATTGTTTTTTTTTTTTTTTTTTTTTTTTTTTTTTTTTTTTTTTGGTTTTTTTTTGGGTTATTTTTTGTTTATTTTTACTTAGTACACACAGATATGTATGTATTAAATACTGGAAGTTGGGATATATATAAGTGACACAATTTGCATATTAAAATTTTGAAGTTCCTTGTTAATTCAGGGACTTCCAATAAACAAATGACAATTTGCCCAAACTTCGATCTAAAGGGAACAGCTCACAATGCCCAACCTTCACTATAAATACCACCTCTCTGTACTCATCTCCAACACACTCTCAACCTTCTCTAAAACCATCATCTTTGTAGTTTGTTCATTTTGCTTATTCTCAACCTTTTGATCATCACCATGGGTGTCTTCACATATGAGAGCGAGTTCACCTCTGAGATCCCACCACCAAGATTGTTCAAGGCCTTTGTCCTCGATGCTGACAACCTTGTCCCTAAGATTGCTCCACAGGCAATTAAGCATTCTGAAATCCTTGAAGGAGATGGCGGCCCCGGAACCATCAAGAAGATCACTTTCGGCGAAGGTAATTACTTGGATTACAGTATATATGTTGTCCGACTGTTAATATGAACCAAGGTCGTCGAATTCTTACTTGAACATGTTTTATTATTGTTCTTCAGGCAGCCAGTACGGCTACGTGAAGCACAAGATTGACTCCATTGACAAAGAAAACCATTCATACAGCTACACCTTGATCGAAGGAGATGCTTTGGGAGACAATCTCGAGAAGATCTCGTACGAGACCAAGTTGGTGGCATCCCCCAGCGGAGGATCCGTCATCAAGAGCACCAGCCACTACCACACCAAGGGAGATGTTGAGATCAAGGAAGAGCATGTCAAGGCTGGCAAAGAGAAGGCCTCAAATCTCTTCAAGCTCATTGAGACCTACCTTAAGGGCCACCCCGATGCCTACAACTAAATTGATCAGATGTCTCTGTGATGCTTGGGTCTTGCCTTTGCTATTTGATCAGTCGAAGAAGATTTGTGTGGCTTTTCTTGTTGCTTTCTAGTCAGTCCAAAGTAGCCACAGGGTTGTTGGGCACTTGGGCTTTGAAAATAAGTGTGTATGGGTTGTGATCTTCTGGTTGCTTTTGATGTTTTGTTTGGATCAAGTTGCAGACTGAGCACAGTGTATTTATCTTCTATAAATAAATTATATAATGGAACTTCCTTGTAATGAAATGTTTTAATTACAAACAATTAGTGCAGTGAGTAAATTTCCTAAAAACTACGTTCTATATTGTGCCATATAAAATTTGCAGCGTAATCAATTATTGCACATGATCAACTTGAGAATTAATTACTTCCCTACCCCAAGAGGCTATAAGAAGAATTTTCATGGCTCTCTATATTACTAAAATACAAAGATTATTCGTAAGACATTTGTAGCTTAAGTGGTTAAGATCAGTTACTTATGTGCCCGATGTCGAAACAGAACAAAATTACAAGATTATTCAACGGGTTTGCAAAGTTGGAAGTTTTCTTGAGTCCATTTGGGCAACAACTAAGCTAAAAACAAACCATTCATCACATCACATGCCTTCACATTTTGATAAGATAGTGATCGTTGAAATCAAGAACTTGGCAAACTTTGGGTGCAGATAGACAAACATTAGGGCCGGTACATGCGTAATACTTTTACTTTAATTAGGACAGATTTTTATATGATAACCTAAAGTAATTAAAGAGTAGAGGAGCAATTATCATAAACCTCTTATGATAAACTAAAGTAATAAAGACCGCTACTACTGAGTAATATATTATATAGTATAGTTGCAAGATTTGGAGCCAACTTGCTTTTTTCTTTTCTCGAACTAGACAAGCAAGACCCGACTTGGTTTGAAATAAAAAATTCAAACAGATAAGGAGCTGGGTCCTACAAGCTTTCTGAATTATGACCTGGTGCATCCGTCTAGAAATGTGACCAAATGCAATTCTATATATCGAATTAGACAGGGAAGAATTAATTCACAGAGAGGGCTATCTTAAGACGACTTTCTTGGCCCCAAGATCGGGTGACTTGAGCCCGTGATTTAGTCCATGTCAATGGTCGACTAAGGTTTCTTTTTTAAAAAAAAATTATTTTGTGAACGGAAGTTATATAATCAAATGGGCGGAGAGATTCAAATTTGAGATTTCTTTCGACATTAGAAAAAGAAGAGACATTATCAAAAGAATAAGAACTAATCAAACTAATTAATCCAGTATAATTGACCAAATCATACAAAAAAATGTCTACACAAACAAAACTAAAGCAACTGAGATTCCTAATCACTCATGAGTAGCGGAGTCAGGATTTCATATTAGAGGAGATCCTTCATAAAACTTGTATTCTCTTTATAAATTAATTATCATGAATTTCATATCTTAAATTGGTTAAATACTAATTTCATCATCTACACTATTAAAGAATTAAAAATTAATCATTTATATTCCAACAGGGAAAGAAATGAAAAACAAAAGGAGTTCATAAAGCGCAATATTAAGGTACCCAACTCATACATGAAAAAAAAATGAGGAAAATAAAAAATTCACAAAGCTTTAAACAAAAGAGGAAGAGAAAAAAAGGTTAAACTTTAGGAGTTTATATTGCAAATATCATAAACTTTAGGAATTTAGTAGAAGAGAGATCAAGAAATTTTATGGTTTATTTGTAGACAAAAAAAAACATAATATATTAATTTATTTTAGAATAAATATCCTAAAACTAATCTAATATATTATAATATTATATATGATATATAACATACAAATAAAAAAGGTGAAAATGAAGTGGGGCCTTGAGACCACATTGTTCCCATGCTGGCTCTGCCTGTCGCTCATTATACAAAAAGCTATTTAATTAGAAAAATTATGGAAACTTCTCTAAAATTACCCGATTGCTTCCAAATTACATATTTGAAAAGTCGTTGGTTATCAGATTTTAGTTTATTTTATTTTATTGGTGTCACGCCATCGGGCCTACGTACATATTGGGAATTCAAAGACTAGGTCATGAGAGCTAAATGTTACAACATGTTGTACACGACCAAGACTTGAATCCTTCCTAGCTACCTACGTCTTAGGTTTGAGCTGGAGAAGAAAATAAGGAAATTGAAAATGAAAATGAAAAACAAACAAAATACAACTGTCTGTAAATATATTAATCGCTATCTTGGTTGTGACTCAACCTTAATTGCCTCTTTAACCATTTGAACAACTATTGAGTATTTTACACCATTAATTTAAATTCGTCCGTATTGCTAATAAGGAAATACTTTTACTCATCACTTCAACCTAAGGTATATCCTCATCACATTTCTTAACACTTACAGATGTTCATTAGTATAATCATGGTTAGCTCTTTGCTTCGTATTTGTGGAACCATGATTATGACCATGAACATATGTCAAGTGTTAAGAATGATGGTGAGAGTACACATTGAGTTAAAGTGATGAGCAAAAATGCTCTATAAAAATAATTCAAATCTTAGCGGGATTGAGAAGCAAGTGAAAACAAATGCAAGTAGATTTGGAGCAATTTGACTAGTTGAATTTGATTAAATTTGTACAAATCCTAGGTGTTACTAGCTATAGAATAATTAAGATAAGATTAAAGGTTGTGTTGAACTTGTGACTAATAAATACACACAAATTAGACTATCAATTTCGTTACAATTTAGAACTCAATATTCGATATCAATATACAAATTCAACTGAACTAATAATAAAGCAAACAACCGTACAATAAGATATAAAGAAATTTAAAATAAAATAAAAACAAAAAATAGACTTTATATCCATGATGATCCATTTTGTTTGTTATAACTTATAATAATGCACATCGCGGAGTCGTCGGCAGAATGGCTTCGAAACAGCAGATATTAAGCAGGTCGCTGTCTCTTGAAAACATCAACACAAGCAGTGTTTATGCTTTTAACTACATACCTCGTCTTTTCTTTTCTTTTCATTTCTATACTAGCCTTTTTGCATGCACTTCCACGCTTGCTAGAGGTTGTTTTTTTTAAAATTTAAATTTAGTTTAGAATTAAAAAAGATAATGGGTAGTTGTGTTTCATAAAAATATAATCCATTATCTTATTTTTCTTTTAATTTTAATTTTTTTTAATATGAAAAAAGTGTGAATTTACCATACTATCCTCATTTAATTAATAATTTCAATTCTTAATGTTTGCATTAACTAAGAGTATTTTCTGGTATTTTAAATATTTCATCATTCTCTGCATTTTGCTATATATATAGATAAATGAAAACTACTTTATCAGGCACATAATAATTAGGTTTTTTTTTTTTTTTTTTTTTTTTTTTTCCTCCTGTTAAGAATTCATTTGCCGTCACTATAGTGAACCTCAAAAATCCAAATTCTGACTTATTTGTCCATTGGCCCATGTCCATCATGCAATCTATTTGTTTTGATAGGTGACAACTGGCGTTCAATAGGGTCATCCAAGTCCAAGGCCATCAAGATCCACAGCTCAATCTCTTTTGCCTTTCCTTTTGCTCATAGGCAAATGAACCTTGAAAAGGTCGCCCCTTGAAATTATTTTAGAATATATTGCACAAAACAAAAGTCTTTGAACAAACCGAAGAAATTTCAGGAACAAGAATTGATGTCTAAACTTCAACCTATATATACTTCCCATGGACCATCCTCACTGACCAAGGCTTCTTAATACTCTCTACACAAATTAACCCCATCTTTCCAAGATATAATTTCTTGCTATATATCTTCAATTCTCCGAATTACTATGGGTGTCATCACGTGTACAGATGAGTACACTTCCCCAATCCCTCCAGCCAGGTTGTTCAAGGCCTTGGTCCTTGATGCTCACAACCTTGTCCCAAACCTCATGCCTCAAGCTGTTAAGAGCATTGACACCCTTCAAGGTGATGGAAGGGCAGGAAGCATCAAGCAAATCAACTTTGCCGAAGGCATGTCTAGCTAGTTACCACAACACTTTTTTAGGGAAATGTTCTATTACCAGATTGTGAATTTAGCACGCTACATATTAATATTTGTTTGAACGTGTAGTGCGAGATTGGAAACTTGGCCGGCAACAAAATATTACCTTGGATTATATAATTTACAAAGTTTTTATAAGATTATTTTCTTCATGCAGGTAGCCAACTAAAATCTGTGAAAAACCGTGTTGATCAGGTGGATGAAGAGAACTTTGTATATGGCTACACTTTGATTGAAGGAGATGCATTAGTAATGGAGAAACTTGAATACGTTTCTTATGAGGTTAAGTTTGAGGCTGCAGAAGATGGTGGTAGTAAGAACAAGATGGTGAGCAAGTACCACACCAAGGGTGACTTTGTGCTGCAAGAGGAAGATATAAAAGCTGGCAGGGAAAAGGCATTGGGGATGTACAAAGTCGTAGAAGCCTACCTCCTCCTAAACCCTGATGCCTATGCTTAAAGCCTTAAATTTAATGTACAAAGAGAAGAGACCCAAAGAAAATTTCTCTTGGGCTTTGCTTTCACTAGCTTAATAATGCTTGTAACTCTGGTTGCTGGAGTCATTCTGTAATGTGGGCCTTATCTAAGACCCTTAGACGAGGTCATATCTCTTAATTGTTTGATCAAACTACTTCATTTGATTTAATGACTAACTAATTTGATTCCATAATTAAGAAATAGGGTCTCATCTAAAGGCCTTATTAAGCCCTCACTATAGAGTTGTAGGGTTGATTTGAACATTTTCTCCATTATATACAATTGTAGTCTCAATTCGTTGGAGATTGGCAACAAAGAAATGTGATAAATAAATAAGCTTCCTACATAATATTGATTGAAATATCATACTTTTTCTTCTTCGCCCAGGAAAATGAAGGGTTTGTCCAATTTAGATCCCTACATTTTCTATTTCCTAGACATATACCCATCACTCTATAAATCTATGTGTAAAACCCAATTTCAAATTTAAATGACCAGTATGATATAAGAGGTCGTAGTATTTCTATGTTTTTACATCGTTGCCACTAAACTTCATATTTTATTTATAATTTATTTCAAGCATTTCATTAACTGCCATAATTGTAATTAATATACTCCCTATTAATAGCATATCAATCACCCCATTTCTTTTAGTTGTCATTCCCTCTCACATCTTGCCCCCTAAAATTGCAAACCAAAAAAAAATCTGTAAATTACATATCCAATAATGTACCTATGAAAAATATAATATAAATATATACATATAAAATATAGGTATATTATTTACCCCAAAAAAAAAGTCAGTTACTTTGTAATTGCGTATATTTTTCATAATTAAAAATAGGTACACAATAATTTATATAAAATATAGGTACATTATTTGGAGAGGAAAGATAGGTACATTATTAGAGGAAAAAAATTGGTAAGTTATTTGGAGAGAGAAAATAGGTTAATTTAAAAAATTACGTTTAATAAAACAAATAATAGGTACTTTATTCAGAGAAAAAAGGCTATATTATTTATAGAAAAAAATAGGTACATTATATAGATAAATAATAGGTACTTTATTCGTAGTAGGTATATTATTCAAATGGTAGGTACATTGGATGACATATAATACCTAAATCCTAATTGTAAGTACATTAAAATTAATGTAGGTATATTGGAATAGATAATTATGTACACTTTTCATACTAGGTAAATTATATTTTTCATAAAACAAATAGGTACATTATTTTTTCAACATAATTAGTATGTACAGTTTTATTCATAAACAATTATAAAGTGGATTATTAGTCATGTATAATTCATAAAAAGAAAATAACATAAACATTTTATTAAACAAACCAATTACCGAAATTTGAATTTATTGTTAAATTTTTTTTTAAATGTTCCAAAATTAATTCCTATATCCATTACAACCATTTGGAGATCTTTCCAAATTCAACATCTGTCATTATATACAATCCAATTAAAAACTGTTTCCATATTGATTCATACATTAATATACAAAATGCAATAATGGCTTAGTTGGGGGTATTTTGGAATCTAAAAAGTACAATAAATCAGATTTTATGCTTAATTAGGTAACTTGCTGAATTGGATCCTAATCATGGGTTTTTACTTATACAAATTGGGTATTATTTATAGGAACAAAAAGTGAAGGGTTTTAGGTATAACAAATTGAATTTGAAGGGTGTAAGCCAAATTTATTATTTATTTAATACAAGAGATATCAAGTACAAGAATAATTGCCTTTTTTTTTCTTCAAGGGAGCTACAAACGCCTTGCCGATATAGAAGAAACTGTCTTCAAACTCTGCATTTTTATATCTTTTTGGGCCTGTCAGCTGAATTCTATACCCGCTCCTGAGTCCAATACTGGTAGGCCGAAATGGGTCTTGTTTTGCTGCAAAACCCAAAACTATTTTAAGAGCTATTAGCAAAAATATATATCTTGTTTTATTTTTTATTTTTCGCCGTGTGGGCCACGTAGATAGTAATGTAATGTGTACCACTTATGTGAAAAAAACTTAGAAAGTATCAAGTGGAAGTCCTGAGGATGCAAACGATGCCCCACAACAAATTCAAATAATTATATATTAATTCCACCCACCAATCTAGAAATCTAGAAACAAAGGGATGCACTAGCGTGACGGCAAGGTTTTTGAATTTTTTATGCAACGGGAAGACGGACATGTTAGGCTTGATAGGTTATTCAATTGAGATTTTAAAAGATTTTAAAGAAATTTAAAAATTCAAGCATGTTCTATAAAATTCTAGGTGTATTCAATTCAGACCTTTTAAAGTCGATATTGTATATAAAACTTGATGTGCATTTTTGTTTGAATCTTCTATATTATCAATTATTTCCAAAGGTACCTTCTGCCAACTGGTTCAGCTGGACCATAAAACTCTAACAGGTCCAGAGCATGGAAATTCCATGTCACTGGCAGTCATCCAGTTGAAAAGTCCACCTTAGGCTACATTTGGTCCATTTTGTACATTAGAATTTTGATTGTATTAAGATTTAAAATATTCATACCAATTACCACGCAGGCAGGCACCACCTAAAACTTCTTTCACAGTAAAACAAAAGTTGTTGTGTCTTCATATTCCCATCTCAAAACATCATCCATTCATCTTCTTCCTCACAACAAACCCTTTCTCTCTGATCAAGCAAAAAAGCCAAGATGGGGTTCACCAAAGTGAGCCAGAAATTTGTGACTCAGGTAACTCCAGAGAGGATGTTCAAGGCTTTGGTCCTTGATGCCCACAACATCTGCCCCAAGCTCATGTTTTCATCAATCAAAAGTATTGATTTCGTTGAAGGTGAAGGGGAGGTAGGAACCATCAAACAGATCAACTTCACTGAAGGTTAGCAACACAAAGTCAACCCTCTTTTTCTTTCTCAATGTTTTTTTTTAATGAAATATAATTATAATAATATCTGATATGTTTGGTTTTGTTGGGGATGGATGTGTAGCTAGCCCTATGAGATATGTGAAGCACAGGATTGATGCTCTGGACAAAGAGGCACTCAGTTGCACCTACACTTTCATAGAATCCGATGCAGATAATAGTTTGCTGGAAAAGCTTGAATACATAACTTATGATGTCAAGTTTGAGGGATATGGCAGAGGAGGATGCATTTGTAATTTGACAAGCACATACAAAGCCAAAGATGATATACATATCAAAGAGGAGGACATTGAGCTTGGAAAAGACAGAGCTATTGGGATGTATGAAGTTTTGGAAGCCTACCTCATGGCACACCCTCGTGCCTACACTTAAAAATTTCCAATAAAACTTCAAGTTTTTGTATACATTTTTAGAATTTTATTGTTCCATGTTTTTTTTTTCCCTTTTCCAGAAGTGCTTTTCTTGTTGTACTTTCCTTTATTTTCTTGTTCTTGCACAAGATTGTGATTCAGATGAATATATAACTTTGGTCATAATCTACTTAATCTGGGGCATTTTATCTCTGTGGTGTGTAAAAGTAGTTCGTCCAATTTTTTTTTTTCATCAGATAGTTCATCCAATTCATTTACACAAAAAAATATCTGAGCAGTATCCATCCTAAGAAATGTGAAGGGATTGGAGAGCAGAATCCATGATAAACAGATTGAAACTCTAGTCTAGTCTCGAATTCTTAATTCAACTCTGTCAACAGTTTGTATTTTGTAAATTATTTGTTCTGATTTGCCTTGTCAAAGGAATTAGCTGCAGAAACATAAAAAATGTGCAGATGTAATGAAATTGAAAAGTTTCACTTGAATAATAGAGAGAATGAAGAAAAAAAATTCAGAACTTGGGTCAGAGGTGTTGGATTGGAATTTTTTTTTTAACTGTATTTTTATAATTTCTCTATGATTTAAATCATGGATCATCTCTTGTTGCTACATATAGGTAGGATTTCATTAAACCATGTTAAATATAAACTTCTTGTAGGCAATCTATTTTGTATTAATCTTGGTAATGGATGTGGTTCCAGATAAAACCTAAACAATTGGTCAACAGTCAACAGTCAACATGCATGAGTCTCGTGAAAGTATTAACCAATTGTTTAGACAGGATAGGAATTGTCACAATCTAACCCCTTGAGGCAACATGTAGACCTTATGATATTTGGAGGTTAAGCCTTGATGCACAAATGGCTATAGGCAATTTGCAGCCTTGCCCTTCACTGCAGGCTGCATCTGGTAATTTGCAACCACAACTTGTTGCTGACTCACAAATGAATTAGAATTGGATCAACTCGGCCCACTACTCATGAACTTTGTTCCAAGGGGATATACTCGAATAACCCTTTCTCATAATTAGAATATAACCCTATTCTGGTCTGGTCTGGTATGGAATGAACTTATAATCCTGGAATCGACTCCATCATGTTAAATTCATAATCAACAGAAAACTTGGACCTCATAAGGAACCAATATGCTACAGTTATTGGCAGAATTTGGGTTAAATGTGCCAGCCCTTGAAATCCTGCCCCAATCTTGTAACAGCCGCCCATGTGTTTGATATCATAAACATGTATTTTCTTTAGTAGGATCTTTGAAGTTTGAATCTGAAGTCTAACTTAGTGGCCAAAATACTTTGAAACCTTGACAAACATTCTATGACTAATCATGCGTTCTTTTCAAAATGGATTTCACCAACGCACACTCAAATTTAAGCTATATATATACTGCCAATGTTTTCCACCACTCTATACTCTCTTTTTTATCTCTTGCTATTCTGCATACCATGGGTGTGACAAGTATCACACAGGAGTTCCTGTGCCCAATTGCCCCGGCACGCATGTTCAAGGCTTTGATCATAGACTCTAAAAATTTGATACCAAGGCTGTTGCCCCAGTTCATAGCAAGCGTTGATATAACTCAAGGAGATGGGGGAGCAGGAAGCATTGAACAAGTCAACTTCACAGAAGGTTTGTAATCTGACATTTTAAAAAAAAAAACAACAGATAAACTTTTGTTTTAGCAGTTCTGCAGTTTTCGCAATATTTCTTGTCTGAATGAATGTTTTGTTTGGTTTACAATGTAGCCAGCCATTTCAGATACGTGAAGCACCGAATCGATGAACTTGACCAAGATAATTTTGTGTGCAAGTACACCATGATTGAAGGGGATGCATTAGGTGACAAGCTTGACTCGATTGCTTATGAGGTCAAGTTTGAGGCAGCCAGTGATGGGAGCTCAATCTGCAAGATGACAAGTAAATACAACACCATAGGGGAGTTTGAGGTCAAAGAAGAGGAAATCATATCAGGAAAGAACAGTGCTATGGGGATATACAAAGTTGTGGAAGCCTACCTCTTGGAGAACCCACATGTTTATTCTTGAGTGCTATGGGGATATATAGTTACAACTATTTACTTCTATATATACATAAACAATATATACTGCTGCGAATTCATTGTTTAGGAACCTTGTGAACCCTTCATCAAGGGTTGCCATTATAATTAATAAAACAAGAATATTGTAATTTGTAAGACAAAGTTCCAAATATTAGTGGACTTGTTGAGTTTTGTGACCATATTTTTTAAGTATACAATCCATCTGTGAACACTAATCACAGATGGAAATTCATCAGCCAACAATACCATACCACCAGACAAGAATGTCATTAGCAGAAGCAAAGCATACCCACCAGCCTGTATATTCCTTACGTTTCAAATCGCAAAAAAGAACAAAAAACTAGTCAATTTTCTTCACTCTTTATTTAGGGAAATGGACTTCGTTTTCAGCTTGCAACCTCAACAATTTGGTCAATGACTCAATGCAAAGCTCGTCAGTGTTCTTCACTATCTTCTTTAGCCAGAGCCAGCTTGTATATTCCCTCTGATCCCCAATACTTTTCATGCTTCAGTCATTTTGTTCGATCAGAAATAATGCATCCACCAGACGCAGTATAATGCAGCCTTTTAATTGTTTTGTTTTTATCCCAGAGAGAGTCCTTCGGCTATTTGGCTGTTTTTTTTTTTTTTTTTTTTTTTTTTTTTTTTCAGAGCTTAGAAGCCTAACTCTGCACAAGCTGGTCCAAGAACAAACAGCAATCAACTTTACGTGCCAATGCCAAGCGTCCATCTACACAACCACATAACAGAAAAGACGAACTGAGCACAACTTGCCGACAACTAACATTTTGGTCAATATACAGTCCTAAAGGAAGCAAGCCATTAATCTTAGCAATCATGAGAAATAATGCATTAGTTATATGACACTTGGTAGGTGCTGGATGGTTGGAGCTGGCTTCAATATTAATTAATTATATATCAGTTCCTTTTTTACAAAGGGCATCTACAATGATTAGGATCAATGCAATTTTATTGCATGAAATCGAATTAAAACAGTAAAATCTCATTTGCAATGGTGTGATTTAGTTCATTGCAATAGAGGGTGCTATGCGATGAACCCTCTAGTGAATTACAAGAGGCTAATCATGGGACCCACATGTCAATAAACTGAAGCTATTGAACTGTACCATTGCAAGTAAAATTGCAATTCAATTCAATAGATGACAAAATTGAACTATTAAACCACCATTGCGGATGCTCTAAAGAATGGCTAAAATTTAAACTCAAAAGCATCAAGCAATTTAGTTAGATAACTTAAAAAAAACTTATTTATGTATTTGGCCTCTTTTTACAATGACCAAAGTCAAACAACTTTGAAAACTGATAGGTCCCGGTGCCGTAGGACCTAAAGATTCGATCAATTCCAAGAATGGTTAAGCTCCATTCACACCAGGCTGACACTTAATTTAATAAGATCAAGCTCAACACTCTGCTAAAGCAAAACAGCACTTAAGCAGTATTAAGAAGAGAAAGAATCTGCACCTCAAAATCTCTGTCAACCTTTACGACTAAAATGAAAGGAGGTTTATGCTTTCCAACCCCAAATTAGTTTTTGTCATTTTCAAATACGTAAGATTTGATCTTTGCTTGTGCCAAAAGGATTCCATGATAGTGGAACTCCTTCAAGCCTGAAAAGCTAGCCATGCACTGGTGGAAATGTAAACAAATGTAATCTGGTAACTTCAATTTCTTTTCTATGGTCGGTTTTGGATATCCTAATAAGCTTACAGACGTCCCTCAATTATACACAGCCATCCATCATAAAGCCAAATTCCCTTTGGCTCTCAACATTCCAATGTCCATACAAAAAAACTGACTCTTTTCTTGAACCCACGCCTCTCTCTCTCTCTCTCTCTCTCTCTCTCTCTCTCTCTCTCTCTCTCTCTCTCTCTCCAGCCTTTAAGATTTGACACTGCTTTTTGGAGGCTAATCAATCTGCAATATTTTCAATCTTTCTCGTGGAAAGGAGATTCCTTGCATGCCCCACATCTTTTGCCTTTCAATTATTCCTTGCCTGTGTACAAATAAAATGCCACCTACTGATTCTTCATTTATACTCTCCTCCACCCCCCCTTCTTCATCACATGCTAATCACATTTCCTGCTGGTTTCTTCTCTCTTCTCTCCATTGCCTCTCATGGCTTCAGGATTAGAGGTATGGCTTGCATGCTTCCACATGACATGTATTCATGCAATCCAACACTGATTTTTCTAACCATAATTTTTGTGTCAAATGCAGAAACCCCGAGTGACGGAGATACATGTCCGGATGGACTGTAATGGATGCGTACAGAAGATCAAGAAAGCCCTACATGGCATCAATGGTAAGAATTCATGACATACTTTTGGTATGTTTTCCTTTACACTAAAAACCCGTCATTCATTACCTCCTAAACTGAATGAACTCTCATTTTCCACAGGTATATATGACCTCTACATTGACTTCCCACAACAAAAGCTAACAATAATTGGGTGGGCAGACCCTGAGAAGATAGTCAAAGCCATTAAGAAGACAAGGAAGATTGCCACCATATGTTCCCATACAGAGCAACAAACAGAGCCTGCTCCTCCACCAACAGAACAAGAAGCACCAGAAGGTGGTGCACCAGCTCCAGCTGATCCTCCACCAGCAGAGCAAGCACCACCAGCAGCCCAAGCAGTGCCACCAGCCGAAGCAGCCCCACCAGCACAGCCACCAAAAGAGTCACCACCACCAGAACTTCCAACACCAGAGGCAGCACCTGTGGCTGCAGAAGCCAACCCAGGCCACCAAATGCACCACCCTCCAAGAGATGTTGGAGAAGTTCATACCATATACCATCATCCACCTGATTATGGATACAGATATGGCCACTCTCAAGGCTACACTGGGTACTGGAACAGATACCATAACAGCCAAGGGCATCCACAGGAGCCTACCCCCATCCCAATGGGCCCCACCCCAACACCGACGCCACCAGTCTATGTAACACACAGCTACAACACATACAGGCCATCACCTTATGTCACTGAATATGAGTGTATCCAGCCACCCCCTCAACCCACACATCTCAGTAGGATGAATTACTACAATGAGGAACATCACATTAATGTCAGCAATAGCAACGGGAATATCACATCAATTTTTAGCGACGAAAATCCGAATGCATGTGCCGTAATGTAGAGAAAGACGCAGAGAGAGGTTTTGGTGCTCAAGGGTTATCATCTTTTTCCTCAAAGGAATCAATCTCGGCAAGAAAGTTAATGGAGAATATATTTAGGGGTGAAAATATAATTTCTAATAATCATGTGATGATGTTATGGGAAGAATGAGATTCCAAGCTTGTAAGTGAAGAAAGAATTGATTCTAAGTTCCATTGTGAGAGAGCAAGCTAATGCATACCGCCTGAAATTCTATAAAGCTGTACTTTTTAAGACCATACTTCTTCTCAGCCTTTCATTTGTCCATAAACATTTACTTGTTTTCATTATTATCTCCTCTTTGGACTTCTGCACTTGGAAAGTGGAAAGAGCTTTCCCCAGCCTGAGTTTCCCGAATCGTGTATCCACAGAAGCAAGAAGTGAAAACTTCAATTTCCCGTTTCTTCTCGTCAACGAATCTACTACACCACTAACATTTTTCTAAAATCAAACTTCTCCCCTAAAGAGGAGGTCCCTAGTTTAATATTCATCCGAGTAAAACTTGCTACACATTCATTACGCATAGAAATACTTCAGAAATTTCATACTCTTTCTTATAACTCAGTTTATGTATAGATAATTAATTTGTGATATTTTGGACTCATTAAATGCACTCAAACATGACTTTGAATTGCACAGACGATAAATGATTATGAGCAAGATAAAGAGTCTGCGGAAACAAAATTTATACAAAATCGCTTGTGCTTTTTGCAAGTCGCAGCAAAATTTACACTGATACACCTGTGCTTGTGCTATTACAGAGAAAATGTAGGAAGAAAAAAGAAAATTATAATTGATATCTTGGGGCAAATCAGAATTTCTTCATCATGATAGAGGGGTAAACCGGAGGGAAACAAAACTGTTGGAGTTAAGCTTGGGAACGAGACACCGAGCACAAAATGTTGCCAGCTTTACAGTCAATAAGCTGGCACAAGATGTTAAACAGACTGCACCACATTGAGCCTCTTTATCCTAATTCAACTACAAGTGTACAAAAAAACGCGAGTTATGAACAACAAAATGTAAATTTTAATTATTATTTTTAACCAAAAGCCATGAATTGTGTTCCATGTCATTATATATTCAATGTCAACAAACATTTTTCTAATCCTTTAAAAAACTAAACATGGACCAGCTGGAACAACTTAATGAATCACTTCCTCATTCACAGACTCGGGCCACTCTTCCAACACTAAAAAGAATACATCTACTCCTTAAGTAGCAGAAACCACAGGATGAGACTTCATAAGCCTAATGGTGCTAGTAATTACACTTAAGCCATCTAGTCTAATAATCAATCAAACCGTGGAGAAATAGTGTAGGTCCACTAAAGTTATCTCCATACAATATTTTCTACTAAAAATGCAAAGCATCGTAACAAATAATATGGAAGACAAAAGATTGCTATTATGGAAAAGTTTGAATACCTCCCATCAGGAAATCCAACTACTGATCATCATCACTGCTTATTTCAGAATCATCATCTTCCTCACCATAGTGGATTTCATTTACATCTTCATCCTCATCTTCACTTTCATCCATTTGGTTCTCGTGCGATAACACTTGAGTTTTAGTGTGGGTTGCCTTGTCAATCTATTTCAAAAGCACAAAAATAATTATCAATGATCAAAATATCAACAAAATTGGACAAAAAAAGTACTGAATTCATGTTAAAATGTGAGATTGTCAACCTGTGCCATCACAAGTTGCAAACGACCCGATAATTGTAATAAAGGCTGAATAGCTGCCCCTCTGGATTTGGTAACCTGCACGAATAACAACATCAATTAAGTGCTCCATGCAATATATTATTACTTAAGACTGAGTCTGTTTCTTCAAGAGGTACTGAGTGTTCTGGATGATGCCCCCCCTTTAAGACCAATAATAAAGTTACACCTAGGTCTAGGTGGCATTTATGTGGAAAGTCATATTTATCCGAGAGGTAAAGGTAAATATAAAAGACATTGAAGGTAGTGTAACCAAAGAGTCATCTAGGTGTTGGCCTTGCTCATCAAGGGTTAACTGGTTATGGTGTACCATATGCATGGGCTACTAAACCAGGCACCTCGCAGCATTGTGGGGATTAAGAAAAACAGAAGGCTATTCCTTCACAGAAAATATTCACCAGAAGATTTTCGTCAAATACGAATCTTACACAGTGTCTTTGATATTGTTCTGCAGTATTACCGGATTACCAATTATATGAAGTGAAAGAGGGAGGCTAAACGTTTCTTTAACAAGCCACATTTCATTTCAAGTTCGCATACTACTATAATGATAAAAATTAAATGAGGGAGCAAATAGTAAATATTAATAAACTAAAATTAACTGGTCACAAAATTTTACCTTGAGCAAGGAGCTAAGCATCTGGGTTTCGGGTTCTTGAGACATGATTTGATGACTGTGATTTACCAATATGCTGTATATCCATGGAAGAACATAATTCCCACTGCTAGACCTGTTAATGATAATCAAAGATTAAAACTCAAGTCATATTTTGTTAATACTGTAATGATTTAAAATGGATAAAAATAACATAAAGATGAAGCAAACTATCACTTTAGCATAAAACATAAATATACTGTTTTTAAAAACCAAATCACATGTTAAATTCAGGTCCTTATTAGCAAACCAGATATTATGGGATTCATAGTTCTTTCCATCCTCACAAACACACACAGAGGAAACATACATACATGCATACACTCATTGATACATGCACACTTTAACTTAAATAGCATTTAAGATCCAAATTGTCTGTATAAGACCAAAATAAACATTCATAAAGACCAAAAGGGCATATATAAATCTACATGCATGTAATAAGAACAAGAAGACCAAACCTTGTTTGCCACATGGCCACCAAGACTCCCAATAACTTGCATGCGTCACTAGGTTCTAATGACAAAACAGCTGCCCTCATCTGATAGATGACAAGTATTTGATCAGAACATAATTAAAGGAGGGAGAAATCAGGAAGTGCAGATAATAATATAAAACGTACAACATCAAACCACCTTACAGATGCAAATATATAACCAATAAACAAACCTTCTTCTGTGGCATATTAGTCCGAAGATCAATACTCTTGAATGTTGCAGAGTTGAGTGTAGAGTTAATTGTAAGGTCATCTGCTTTGCTAAGTATCCCTAATGATCTCAGTCGGTCCTCCATGCAAATTGCTGCAGTGTCAGCTTCAAATTCTACCATGTCATCTGCGCATACCAGCAGAAAATATGAACCAGGCAAAGTAGATACACGTTTCATGATCAGATGTCAAATAACATATAGTAAGACAAGTTGATTACCCTAAAATTATTGGATGGTAGAAATTAATATGGCCGCCATCACTTCACAAGCCTTACTAGTTATATAAGATTACTTATATTACATAAGGAAAATTTCAAATGCATTCCTGAGTGAATATAGTGCCCACCTTTGCTCTTCATAAGGCCAGCATGACTCCCGCTGTTATCCAAATCGGCCATTACTTCATCTTGGCCAAACTTAATTTTTCATGTCTTTTCTTTTTCTCGTGTGAATCAAAAATCTTCGGAATTGGAAGCAAGGCATCTTCTGCATTTGCACGATCTAATGCAATAACTGTTGGATCATTACACAATAAGTCAGCTAACCATTAACAATCAAGAATCAGGAAGAAGAAAAAGTAAGTAGCATTAAACTAGGACCAGAAAATGTAACAACTTTTCAGGCGAGGATTATCAGCAAAATAAATAAACAAATAAACAATAACGTTAATGAAAAAAAAAGTTCCAGAAGTGCATCATCTGAGCAAAGAAAAAAAAATTGTGATTTTGATATCTTCCAGCAGAGGGGGGAAACTTCTTGTGAGAATGTCATACCTCTATTTTGTACATTTTGTCCTTTCTTAGATTTGACAAGAGACCGACTCATTGGTAGAAGAACCCCATCATGGGAGCTACTCAACTCTATGTCTGTGCCAGAATGCACCAAAATTTTCTGGAATAATGGCTTCACTGGTAATCCATAAGCAACAAATATCTGCCCAGAAGCAGCTTTTACAATTCCTTGCAAAACCGCAGCAAATATTGTAGTTACTGCACCCTTCTGAGTTTTGGTCAAAATGACTTCAGATGATACTGAAATTCTTGTAGGCTTGGCATTCCGCAATTCTTCAATATTCTTTCCAAACCAAAAATAACAAACACCGACTTCTGAAATCGCTAATACATATAGACCTATATCACCAACTTCACCACTGTCTATGCACCTGCTATCTACAAAGACAGCAGGGTGCTCCATTGCAAGAACAGCACTTGCTGACTGCTTTTTTCCACCACCTATATTCCATACTGCAATATACCTTTCACCAACTGCAGATGAGAGGATGTACTTCCCATCTTCGCTGAAGATCATACAGCGAACAGCTCCCTAACGAATGGTGAGTAAATATTATTAAATTAAGAAAGAATGATTAAAGAAAATGCTAAATATAAAAGCAAAGTTTAACCCTTCTGATATTTTTGGGAGGTAAACAAAAAAATTTATCCAGGTATCAAGTAGGCAATCCTAAGTCAAATCCCTGCAAATGCAATCTCTAATAATGTTGAATTTCACATATTGAACTCTCTAGTGGTGGAAAGAGACCCAGATGTGAGGAGGGGGTGTTAAAAGTTAAATTTAAAAATAAATAATAAAATTTGCCCCACAATTCAAATCCTAACAGCTTAAACGTTTAGGAACAGTGGTAAACCAAAAAAAGTTATTAGAAGATAAGCCAACTTTAACATGTAGTCATGTTTAGGCACCCAAAGAAGAAAAAGGGTAAAAGAAAAAGGAATAAAAAATAAAACTCACCGGATGGCCAGAAAACTTCTGTATCTTCTTGTGATCAGACAAATTGAAAATCTTCATTTGTGCAGCCGCAGTTGCTAATATCTTCCCATCTGGTGCAGAGAAAAGACCATCCACAAGTTACTATCAGAAAGACAGTGAATGCTACAATATAACAAAGAATACAGTTATATTTGGACTCACAGAAAGCTAATCCATGACAAATATTGCAAAATAAACTTCACCTTTTTTAGCATTAACTATTATTTTTAACCATAATCGGCTTCCACATACAACAGATATAATATGATAGGGATTGCATGTGCCATAATTTATAGAGATCTGATTGAACCTATTCACCAAGACCCTCCATACCTATCTATACATATTGAACGGCCAACCCTACACTTCTTCCACAGGAGCCACAACTACAAATTGTGAAACAACTAATTTCACCAACAACATTCCTTTTTCTTCCTGGGACTTATGAAAAATCTATTGGCCAGCATTAGTTACCATTCATCACCACAAATTATCATTTTTCAACTTATTTATCAAAACACATAAATGCATAGCTCATATATCCAGATTGTATAATCCTCAAGTAATTTAACCAAGTAATTTCAAGCACAAACATTAAGCAGAATAATGTTATACTCTAAGCAAGGGTAGAACAAAAGATGTAATGTAATGGACATATGCATATGGAACATACCGAACGAAACAGACATAGAAGAGATTGCCTTTGTGGAAGCTTTGAACTTCCCCAACAGGTTTCCTGTCAAAGCATCAATTTCACTAATCATCCCATCAGCACCGGCAGTGTAAATACATGAAGCATTTCTTGGAAATGATATGGAGCTAACGCCACTGCAATGACAGAAAGTGCAACAGATAGATTGCTTGGGTCAGCCCAAAAAGTCAAAAACATACATTTGCATAAGCATTATATTCATTCCAAGCCAACCATCAGGTGACTTAGTGTATTCACCAATTGCACATGATTAAAACTTGAAATAGGATGAAAACAAAGAAAGTTTAATCAGGTGAGCTAACCCAGCATGGCAGTCGTTCAGTCTCCATTTCAATTGACCAGCAGACACATCAAGTGCCAAAACATCACCACCGCCAGTTCCCAAAACCAACAATGAACAACCAAGCTTCCTTTTCTTCTGCCAAAATGAACATTGCACAGAAAAAATAAATAAATAAATGGCAACACTTACTTGTTAAACTAAAAACAAACCAAAGTTACAACCTTTCTTTCGGAAGAGAACCACTTCATGCATGTGTAATCAACTGAAAGGTGCCCTCTTTCTCGTTTTGCATATATGCTTGTATCTTCTGATGATACAATGTCTGTGAACTCTGTCTGGACTTGACCTTTCACAGTGTCCCAAATCTAATGCAAACCCAGAAATGAAAAATTATTGTTTTGCTAGGAAATATAGAAACCAAGCAACCAAATTTCATATAATTACAAGTACCTTAATTCGACCATCTCCAGAGCTGATGGCGAACAAGTCCAAAGACGGACTAAAAGCCGTCAAGAGGTCTCTGATATTTGACGAGCTCATGCTGAAAGTTAGGTTTTTCTAGGAGAGAATAAGACTGAGCTGCGTACAAGTGCAGTGCTTAAACCCTAAACCCTAGAACACGGAGAGGAGAAGATGGGCAGCTGAAGAGTGAACGCGGCAACGGCTCTGCTTTGCGTTTAGGGCGTTCGTTATTTCTGCTCTTGGTTGTTTATGTGGGCTCTATTCAAATGATGGGCTTTATTTGTCATTTCGGTCAATTTGGGCCCAATACTGTCAACTCTTTTTCTTTTCTTTTTTTGAGAAGATATTATGTTTAGCATGATTTATTCTTTAAAATATTCATCATGGAAGGGGGAATTATTACATAAGATGTGAGGGACTGCCCTTAGCAAATTAACGTGTTATTTATATGATAAGTTATCTAAATAATTTTGTATAAATGGGAGGATGGTTTTCTTTTGTGATGAATGGGGAAGGAGATTCAAATATTGGACATCTTCCAACACTAGAAGGAAAATATCATTAAATGAAAAGCTAAGTAGAAGATAATGTTTTTTTTTTTTTTTTTTTTTTTTTTTTTTTTTTTTAAGTTTTAAGTTTTCCCATTATGGCCCTATTGAGTTTGGCATCCCCTAACTAGTAGATTTCTAGAGTGAGGGAGTGGTCTTTAGACGATACCATATCTTTTAAGCGTTGGATCAAATTGTCCTAACTACAAGAATTCTATAATGAGGGCCCTAGATTATTTCCAACGGCTGCCAAAAGCCTTGGCAGGACAGGGCTCAAGCCCAAAAACCAACTTTCAGTGGGCTTGTGAAGCCCGAGCAGGTAATGGGTTTCATGAGACTGGGTCAGCCTGCAAAGGAAATCAACCCAAGGTTAAACCCGAAGGTTGCTGACGTCAGTGTGGTAATTCAAAAAAAATAAAATTACACACTCCAACGTTAAAAAAAATTTGAATTGTCGCACGCTGACGTTGACCAACAGTAACTTGCCACGTGTCGCATTCTGGTAGCTCCTATGCTCTTTTTTTTTTCAAATCCAACGGCTGGGCTCTTTTTGGGAAAAAAAAAAATGTGAAAAAAATTCACTAAAAAATTTTAAACTTTTTTTCTATAAATGCCTACCATTTTGCTTCACATCCAACACCAAAAAATTATAATAAATATTGACACTAGGAACCCAAAAATTTTATCCGAAAATATTATCCAAATTAATTGTTTAGGTAAAAAAAAACGAAAAATTAATAATATTTGCCCTTTGCCATGGCAATGGGTGGAAACACACCTTACTTTTTGCAAGGGCTGCCACTATTCACGTGAATAGTGGTTGCCCTTGCCTCCCCTTGCCCTTTGCCATGGCAAATGAGTGGAATTGCTCTTATATATGGATCTTAGGTGAGTCTCTAACTCTTAATCGTTGATCCAAGCCATCTCTTAGAGCAACTCCACCCATTTGCCCTTTGCCATGGCAAGAGGGGGCTAGGGCAGGCACTATTCACGTGAATAGTGGTTGCCCTTACAAAAAACATTGTGTATTTCCACCCGTTACCATGGTAAAGGGCAATTACTATTTGTACATAATCGGATAAGATTTTTGAATTCAAATTTCAGATGAATTTCAAAATTCAAAATTCAGATAAATTTCAAATTTAAAATTTTCGGATAAGATATCATGCTCCATGCCCCTCCGGTTTCAATAGAAGAAGCCATAATATGATAGAGAAAAATAAAACTTGAAAGTGAAAAAAAATTGAGTAGAAAGTAAATAATAGTAGAAGGAGAAGAAAATGTATGAGGATTTGGTGTTAAAAGTGAAGAGTATTGGTTGGTATTTATAGAAAGAAAAAAAAATTACAATATTGTTTTTTTTTAATTTCGATTTTTTTTCATTTTTTTTATTGCACAAAAATTAGCTGCCGTTGGATTAGAGAAAAAAATATGATCAAAGAGCCCAGAGTGCGACATGTGGAACTGTAGCAGCACTGTAGCACTATAGCGCTGATGTCATGGTAAAACTCAGGCTAGAGCTCGGGCCAGCCTTGCCTTCAAGCTAGCCCAGTCTGCTGGGTCCCACCATCTGCCCGGGCTGTGTTTTGCCGCCGGAAACCAGATTTTGGCCCAAACCCCCCTCCCTTGGTTGCATTGCTGGAAATGCTCTTAAGGATCATATATAAGGCCCTCGCTATAAAATGACTTCCCAAACTAATTGAAACTCCCCAAGAGAAGGCCTTGGACCAAATCTCTTTTCTTTTTTTTTTGGGTGAAAACGGGGCCAAAAGGCCCAACCAAATCATATTTTGCTAAAACATGTTTTACTCTTTTAAACTGGCTTTGTTGGTAAGCTAGTCCTGACTTTTGTCACTTGAGGCAGACAAGTGAACTTATTTTCTAAGATTTGAAAAGTGTATCGACAACTTTTATAGCTAATTCATGAGCTTTAAGTCAAGCATCGTAGAATAAGTGGAGCGGGAGGAGAGATTTTTTCTTTCTTTGGATACAAGTGATAGACTAAATTATGGAGGAAATTCAAACTTGGGTGTAAGGAGGCGTACTCACTATCCTAACCAACTAGCATAACCCAAGTGTGCCCGAGAGGAGAGATCTTAAGCTCAAACCTTTAGATTTAGTAAAAATATTTTTATCATAAAATATTTTTTTTTTTTTTTTTTTTTTTTTTTTTATACTTTCATGTATACACATTATTTTATCATCCGGGCTCTTATTTTTTCTTGGAGAAGTGTGAACCGTTGTACAAACGTTTACCCTCTTTTTTGGGCTTATCTTTTTTCTTCTAATACAGACACCGTGTGACCTAGAGTATGGGAAAACATTTTGAGGGAAGATAAAACTTAGGGAGCCTCTATTTAGGTCCAAAATGTTGGGGGAAGAAAAAACTTAACTTGGTGAGCCTCTGTCTTCACTTCAGCGACAAGACCGTTTATTTATTCTAACCCCACGGTGGTTCCACTTTTCTTTTCATTTACCAATTACCATGTCATGGCTCACCAGACATGTCACTCAACAGCAAACAACAGAATTGGGAAATAAATAAATAAATAAAAGCATTAAAATTTAAATAGCAATGCTAACAATAACCCAAGTCCTTACATATCACTACCAAAAATTTGCTTACACATGAATGAAGAAATGAAGCTGTACAAATAATCTGCAGAATGGAGGAACATGCAAGACTGCAAATCTACAGGATGAAGAAAACAAATAATCTGAACATGTGTCTTATTGGAAAGAATGTGGTCTAACTTTAAATGGCAATTGTAGAAAATTTTTGTGGCTCTTTCCCTCATTGTTGTTGACTCTGGCTGAAAAGTATAACTGGAGTATGTAGGAAGAATGGTATCATAAGACTGCGGTTTTTCCATTCGCGGTAAGTAGCGAAAAGCAGGAAGAGGAATAAGAGCTATTAAACTCAGAACAGGGTTGAGGGAAGACAGAATCTGAAGAGCCAGAAACATTTGAACATACCCAAGTGGGAGAACCAGAATTGGCTGACAAGGAGATATTGGATAGACAAAAGGAAGTGAAGGGGGATTCTTGGATCCCTGTGAAGCTTCCAGCAATAGTGATGTTTGTGCCAATCACATCTTGCAAGGTGATGTGATCCAAATCCGGGAGAGCATTAGGATCAAACTTGTCGTCGGGATGGGAACCAAACTGACCAGAGGCACCAAATGCCATGTGGATGTTTTCCATTTCAACATCTGATATGATGATCTCTCTGATGTAGCCCCCTCTACCTTTTGTTGTTCTGAACTGAATGCCACTAAATGAGTTGTATAGGTGGACCTGCTCCACAAATACATCTGAAATGCCACCAGACATCTCACTACCAAAGGCAAGAGAAGAACCAGAAGACGATTGTAGGGAGACACGCCTGATGTGTATGTTTGTGGTGGGTCTTCCATAGGCAATGCCATACTCATCCCAACCACTCTTAAGGGCAATGGCATCATACCCCATGCCAATGCTGCAATCTTCTATGCACACATTATCAGAAGAATCTGAAAGTACACAGAAATTAGTATAGCATATTCCGAATAGTATTCTTCTCGTGTAATTATTTCAAACACCAATGGAATAACTCAGGATGCACATAGAAATAAATTTGTAAGGAACAGGATTAATCAAGGAAATGATACTTCAAGACGTTCAAAGTTGAGCCAACATTTCTGATTCCATTAAGTGTTACCGTAACAGAACACATTTATATATACTAGGTACGGGGACAACAAACTTAATTGGAATGTGAAAACCCTAAACAATTCTTCAACAAAAATTCAACGCAGGGAGTCGAGAGCTGCCACAAACCTGGGACTATACCAACGGTATAAGGCGACTCTGGAGGAGCAGAGACTGAGATGTTATGAACATGTACATTGCTGCATTGCATTCATTTATAGATATTACATAAATATCTCCTTCAATTTAAAATTAAAGAACATAGACAATCATCAAGGGCCTTAGCTAACAAACCTGCAATAGACTGGATGGATGTTATAAGCAGGAGCATTCACGAATGTAAGGTTTGAAACCACCACATATTTAGACGAAACAAATTCCACAAGATGAGGGCGGCTGTAGTTCAAAGTTTGAGAGCTAAACCAATCCCACCAAACTGAGCCCTGGCCATTGATGGTTCCATTATCACCTAGTGCAGTTAAAAATTGCAGGAACATCCAAGAGAAAAAGAAAATGAGGCTACTGTCAGAGAACATGCTAAAAGCAGCAAAGGGTATTCAAAGATTCTGCATACCTGTTATGACCACATCATGTAACATATATCCATTTATCAAGCTACGATATCTTCCTCCCGGAAGTTCAATCCCTCGACCATATGAGGGTAGGGGCTCAACAACTTCCCAATGAGATGGATCCTAAACAAGCAACCGTAGAAACATTTTAATGAAGGAAAAAAAACAAAAAGAAAACATCTCCAACTGATTTTGTAGCATCAAAAGTACTTAATCGCCTTGCTATGCGAGTAAAGCAGTACCTGAGATCCGAGAATGACAGCGCCTTTTTCCAAAAAGAGTGTAAGATGACTGGTGAGGTTGAAACTTCCAGTAAGCCACCTTCCCGGTGGCACATAAAGCTGCGCACCGCCCTTATCGGCAAAAGACTTGAGATAGAAGATGGCATTCTGGAAGGCAAGAGTGTTCAATGTTCTCCCATCTCCAACAGCACCAAACTCCAAGATGGACACACTATGTGGTCTTGGTTCTAATGTCAGATTGTAATCACACGGTTTCTCATCCTTTTCTCCACCAAGGTCGATAGCATTACTCAAAGTCAGCAGCAAGAGCAATACCACCTGAAAATGGTGAAGAATTAACAAGCAATCCACTAATTCCCAGAAGGACTTTGGACAAAAACAACATCATTGCACAAACTCATAAACATATTAAAAAGAGAACAAGTGCAAATAGCAAGAGAGCTGCAAATTCTGAATAGAATTAGACCAACTGACTCGGCCAACATCAGCAGATTTCAAGAACTTTGACATATGAAGAGATGATCAATGTATGCTATATGAGTGAACTAAAATTAAACTGAAAACAGAAATCCAATTTAAAAAGCATGACCAAGCAAATAGAGGAAGATGCAAAAACACAAATATCACCAAGATCAACTATGCTTTGAGCAGAGGAAACAAAATAACGGTCAGAAGAAACTCAGAAGACTGAAACTAGCAAAACTGGTTTGCCCTCAAATCTATGGTATAGGCTGACAGATAAAATCAGCAAACTGACAATCTCCACACAGAAAACTCACAAGACCCACCTAAGAGAAATGAGAAAAATAAATCCTCATTGAAAATTGAATCAGAAAGATGAAGTCTTTGGATTCCAAATTGGCATAAGGGGGCAAGAAAACAAAAAACCCAGAAAAAAGAAACGTACTTACTAGCATCTTCATGAGTCAAAGCTCTGCAGCAGATACCAAAAAGGGGACTTGCAGAGCAGAGAAAAAGAAAGAGGGAGAAGAAGGAGGAGGAGAAGAAGGAGCAGCACCCACCAACAGAGGGGGAAGGCCTTATTGTTGCAAGTATGTGTGGTATGGGCATTAATTGTATAAATGACACAAGCATAAATACTTATATATGGCAAGTAAGAAATAAAAGCAGAAAATTAATTCATGGTAAGGAAAGAAAAATAAAATAAAATAAAAAAAGAAAGAAATGTGCCACTATAGAAATGCCAGCTCTCTCCATGCACATAAGCAGCAAGCAAATCAAAAAAAACAGAGCAGGTGCAGTGCAGAGAGAGGAGAGAGAATTAAAAAGGGGAATAAAATATAATTTATTGCCACTAATTGGTAATTACCCTCCAAATTGATTATGATTAATAACGTCTCTCGCCGACAAATTTTTTTGAAACGGCCCTCCATTTGAGAGAGTAATAAATGACAAGAAGAAGAACAAAACATTTACCACAAAAAAAACTCAAACTTTGATAAGCAGAGTGTCTCTGTTTGCTTACATCTGTTGGAAAGTCATTAGTTCAAAGTCCAAAACAGGAAGGGCAGTGATAATGTTACGAAGAGTGCACGAAAAGTTTTAAGGGGGGGACAAGTGCCACGTAAGCGGGATTGGTGGTGGTACGGGAGGAGGGTGAAACTTCAGGTGAGAGGGAATAAAATAAGTGAAGGAGTGCATGGGGCATTGAGACCGCATGTGGGTTGACAGAGCAGAGAGGGAGGTGGGACCTGCGCTCAATCATGGTAAAGATGCTAGCCTGGCGTCAATCACTGGACAGAACATAACACAACAGAGGGACCCAACTTATGTATGACACGTCACTTTTTATTTTATTTTTTATTGTTCTTCTGTTTTCCAATAAGTATTTTTGTTTTTCCAGAAATATCTTTGGAAAGGTAAAAATAGAATTTGTCATTACTCATATCAATAAGGACCATTTTTAAACCATGAATTACCACAAATAATAGTAATATATGACGTGGCAAGTGATGTATTAAATATCAATTTGTTAGTCAATAGTGCATTTTTTATTTACATTTTGACACAAATATATATAGTTGTTAAATTAGCTCTAACATTGTCTGGTTTTGTATTAACTTGTATGGGCAATTTCACAACATAAATGACAAATTTAAATCAAACCTATTTTGTGTTAACCATGGCACAAGTATGACATATCTAAATTGTCCTCAACATATATGTGTCATGCTTTACTCATGCTCGATTTTTATTTAACTTGGTTTCGTTGGATTTGTATTTTTTTTTCCCAGCCAAAAGTCTTCTTTAGTATGACCAAAGACGTGTGTCCGGATCTTGTAGCTAATTGCACATGGTATGGCATGTTAAGAGAAATTATAAAATATTATGGTACTATGGTCACGTGGTACATTTTCTCATTTAACCCTTAAAATCTCTAAAAATTGTTGAAATTTTCTCACTTTACCACTTTCGTCCATAAAATTGTTAAGGTCACCAGCCCTTACATTCATCTCCATTTTCCCTTTCCGTCGCACCCAACCCAGCCCCACCACCCCACTCCCCTCCCCCCTAACCCAAGGAGGGTTTGTATGGGGTAGAGAGAGAGAGAGAGAGAGTGGGAGGGTGGGGTGCGATTGAGGTACTATGGGGGTTGGGTTGGGGAGGGGGGAGAGAGAGAGAGAGAGAGAGAGAGAGAGGAAGAAGAAGGATCTAAAATTACAAAAATATTAATGTCACATTAGCACACTTAACGGTTTTGTGGACGAAAATGAATGGAAGTGGTAAAGTAAGAAAACTTCAACAATTTTTAGAGATTTTGGGAGTTAAGTGAGAAAATTTTCAGTTTTAATAGGGAAAATGAGATCAAGCGTCCATTTTATGGGATAAAACAATAATTAAGCCTTGAAAAGTAAGAATCAAAATTGGGTAGTATCCGGTTAAAACTGTTCAAGTCACATGTTGCAGCTAAAACTTGATTCTTTTGATGCACTTATGAAATAAGCTGGTCAAATCTATCCAAGGTGTACCAAAATGTTAGAGAAGTTTCATTGGGAAGCATCTAATGTAAAATTTTGGTTATGATTTCTTTTTCCTCTTGTGCTTTTGAGATGCTCTTGCTTTTGCAGACCAATATTTTACAGACATATGGTGGAGATGAAAAATACATCCAAGGTACGTAGGTGGCCCTAATATGTAATATGGTTCCTTCTTTAGTGATCTCCATAGCCCAGACCAACTTTTTTTTGTATTGTCCCTTTTCATCATCTAACTTTTTGACCTGGAAGTTTTGCCAACATTTGTGATCTATTTTTGCTCAAATCTTCATCCGATCCAACTGATTAAAAAAAACATCTATGTGTAAAAGCACACCAAAGATTTCCCACTTTCACATTTTGAGACGAATTAAGAACAATCCTCTATGTAGCTGCTGCTTTACTAGATCACACCAAAAGGCATCAATTCTTCCTCATCGCCGTACGTAAAGTTGAGCTTAGGAAATGTTGAAGTGGGGCAGTGTGAATATCCTCCCTCATATTAACAAAGACAGCCGCTTTTTTTTTATTAGGTTAGCAATTGAGATGAATAATATATATCACAGTTGGCAAGCAAAAGGTTTTCCAAGTTAGTTTTTCTTTTCCTTTTTTTCTCTCTACAATTAAAACAAGGGCAACGCGATAGTTGAATTCTGAGAATGAATACGGATATAAGTGTTTTACCATTGAAACTATGAATTTTCGTGATATCTTAACATAAACTTTATGGCCTTACCATTATGTGGTATCTTCTATAAAATCTCATATTCACAAGTACGAAGATAAATGTTAAACTACCAATAAAGCTGTAACTAACATGCTCACAAAGAACTCAATAACGAACCGGCATAAGAATTATCTAAAAAAATTAGACTTAATGTTTGACAACTAGTACGAAAACAACTTCCTTTCCACATCAAAATAGCATACTAGAATACAAACTCTACAATATTATTGATCAAGTTAAGGTATCTGACAACAATTAAAGCAATGTGTTCTTCCCTTAGGGTTCAAGCGTTGAATGGGTGTACTCTTGCAATTATTCTCATGACAGAGACAAACATTCCAACATGCGCCACGACCCTGCACAGTGGCTTCTACTTATAAACCGCATGCAAAGCCAATTGAACCGACAGTGCACACATTTAACCCTAGGCCTGAAATTTTAGATTTTGTCAATGTGAGTGCGTCATATATACCATGAAATCATTTTCTTTGGTCAAGACCACATGGCATGATAGGAACACAACGTTGGCAAGTAGTCGACCTAACCCCTCAACATTGGCTGTCTTTTGTTTTCTTCTCCAATCACAACGTAAACAGTTCGAAAGCTAGCAGTTTCTTTAGATGGAATTGACATGAAAGGAGATAAGAAAGCCAACTACAGTTTTGGTCCTGTAATTGCATAATTTGATTTTTGGCATCTTATAGATTATACCAACTAGATCTACTACGATTTGTCAGTTATAGAAAAGTTTGTAAGGGACAGTGACCTGGTAAGTTCTTTTCAGAGGGAGACTTGGTCCTCAAAGGAGAAGTAGTAATAAAATTCGATAACCACTGGTTTCAAAATCTCAAGCGTACTTATAAGGGGAGAGAGACGAACGTATACAAACCAACAAAGTGGTGGACAACGAAAATCGAACTCATGACACTTTCATTCAAACACAGGTCTTATCATATATATAAATATATATATATATATATATATATATATTCAGAGGCTCCATGCATGGATGCATACCAAGTAACTTTCACCGGACAGCTTGACCCTTTCATGCGTTCACGCAAGAACAAATACATATGCATTGCTTCTGGACATCACATGGACACATCTCATGTGGAAACCACATTCATTGTCCGCTTACTGTTCTATTTACCTGATTGTGACATCCTACAACAAGAACATGTACACGAGAGAAAAAAGGATCATGCAATGTGATTCCAGCACTGCTCAGCTAAGAAAACATCAAGATTTTCTACCTCAAGGAAAATGAAATGAGACTTCTGGCACAGCGCATTTACAACCATTTAGACAATGGCAGATTTATGCAAGTTTTTCTGCCACCCTTTAGCTTCTGAACTAGCAAAAGCAAGGGAAAGATTCCAGTTTTTTTCGGTATTGGGCATTCAGAAGTGCACAGAAACAATGCAAACCGCGAATTGCAGCCCAAAATAATTTAACACATCTATCATTTAAACATATGACTATACATAAATTTTTGCTATAACCATTAGATCTCTATATGCTCACACATTTGGTGAGGCACAAATGGGCCACCAACCTACCAGTCTGCTATAGTACATGAATACAATACAAATCAACTCTAGGAAACGGACATAGAATTGCTAGTTGGAGCTACTAAGGAGGATTGTTAGTCGAAGATGTTGCTGTCCAGCCGTTCTGTGTTCCATTATCAACAGGCACCAAAACTCCCCACTTCCCCTCAGCTTCAGAGGGCTCTATAACTTTAACAGATCCATCTGTCAGTCCAACAGCAAATTGATATGGCTCGTGCAGATGTGCTGTAAGAGCTAGCGGGTACACGGTTTGGCTGTGGGTACAGTAGGACAAAACTAGTTCAGATATCAATAACTATACAACGGATGGTTCTATCAACAACAATAGGCAACTTCTTCTTTTTAATTTTTCATACTAATTCTTTTTTCCTACCAACAACAGGGACACTCCATTTCAAGAAAGAGTTTTTGTCCTCTTTTCCGCATTTTGAAGTGGAAATCTAGGTAAATACACTGAATATAGTGCTTACTAGCACCAGACAAATATTAGACTGCAGCAGAGTGAGAAAGCCACCTCATAAACCATAATTAACTAAATGCTCTAAATACCTGTTTGATGATGCTTGTGATAAGTACACCGACATGGCAATACGGCATCTTAGTTTCAGACTATCAGCATCAAACACTCCAATATTACCATCAGTGAAAGCTGCATAAACTAGTTGACTACTGGCGGAATATGCTGCGCAAGATATGGGTGCAGGCAGTACATCTTGTGGCATCCACTGCAATATTTAAACAAATGAGAGATTTGATGCACACAAACAAAAGCAACTCATCCAAGAAATTCTATTTCTATACCTGCCGAATGCATTCTGCTTTGGCAGCATCATATAATGCTAGTTGAGTCTCATGGTATACCAATAACCGGACTTGATCAGAATAGAACTGTACTTGCGTGTCGCCAAGAGGAGCCTTTCCAGCGGGCAGTTGAAGTGTAACCGATTTCCTCTTATCCCATACATCCATGTTCCAAAAGCATAGCTGCAAAAGCATTTTCTTTTTACATTTAACAACTTTTACACATCAACTTAAGCAAGCAAAATAACAAATTAAAAAGGGATATAAAAGGGCAAAAAAGAAAAAAAAAAAAAAAAAAAAAAAAAAAAAACAAAGAGTTGTTCCCAACTTCCCGTTATAAAAGAGGAAGAAGAAGAAGAAAACAATGGACGTCACATACTTGAGCATCGGCACCTGATGAAACCATGATTTAAGGTTGACAGAAAATGCTAAACCAGTAATGTGTTTCTGGTGACCTTTCAGTTTTGTTTTGACCTAACAGAAGAGCAACATGAGTCATATTGGAAATCAACAAGAGCACCTCAATCACATGACAAATTGACAATAGATACAAAGATGCTTAAATTAATCACCTCATCAACTCTAACATTGTAAATGTGGATAGTTGAATCTTCCATTCCTATTGCTATGATGTTATTATCCAGAGGATGAAAGGACAGGAAGGTTGAGACTGGTGGAGGTGGCATGAAAGTTGTCATTACCTGCAAACCAAGAAATTTTTATCCAAAACACGTTTTCCAATCCAATAAATGCACAATCATGCAAGCTGTAGCAGTTGATATAAACTGTCATAGGATAGATGCGCATTACATCAGTATTAAATTACCTTAAAAGTCATCATATTGAACAGAGACACTTTCCCCCCACAGGCAGACATCACATAGGAATCATTCTTTGAGAGTGCAATGCATGGAACTGCTTCTTCAAAATTTTCTGGGACATCATTAGTCATTAAAAGACCACTATTGGGTTGCCAATGTTGGGGAACAACACTTGCAGTGGCCTTTTAACCCGCAAAAGGTCAGAGATCCTTTCAGGAAAGTTGTGCAAATACTCAACAAAAAGAGAAATATGCATTCATGCGTATGTTAACCATCACCTTCCCACTTGGATTTTGTTCATTGCGGCTCCACTTCCACAGCTTCTGCACCCCATTTGAACCAAGAGCTAGAATGCCGGAACCAGAATTTGTGTAAAGAAGTCGAGCAACCTTAAACACAAATAAGACCATCTTAATATCATTATCTATGAAATCAAAATCAACAAAATAGGGAAAATATTAAATAAAAACCCACCTTGTTAGCAGGATCTTTACTCTCTGGCATGGTAACCACTCGACACTTTACAGGATCAACAATCTCTGCCAGTTCCCAACGTTTATTTTTTTCAGATACATCATCTAAACTTCTTCGCTTTTCCATGCTTCTTGCCATAGAATCATTTCCATTCTACAACAAATATTTGGCAAAATTAGATGCCAGAAAGGAAAAAAAGAAAAATCACGATGCAACTACACAACTTGTTAAACTGAGTTGGTGACAAAGGCTACCAAAGTTCATGACTAAATAGCTATGATGGTAATTTAATATTTCAAGCTCGTGCCAGCCAATCCACAGTAATTAAGTTATTACTACCAAATATGAATAAATTACATAATTTATATGCCATACAAGAATATGAGTAGGTCGAGCAGGAGAGCTTGTATCCATACGCTCCACTTTATTAATGGTCGGGTTGATGTTTGGAACCATGGAAGAACCAGATACCTGATCCATATAGAAAGAGCAAATCAGTTTCTCAAGAGACAAATATACAAATGATGGAAGGAGTGGTGTAGCATGGAAACGGAAAAACAACCTTCATCTCAATAGGAGCTCTGGATGCTTCATAAGAGCGAGTTTCAATTGCTCTTAGGGATCTGAGACCCTCGGCATTGGCAAGAATCTTGACTCCGTTGTCAGCCGTGGTAACGGCAAGCAGATTTCCTTCCTTATTGAATCTCAAGCGGGGAAGAGTCTGAAGTAATCCCAATGCTTACATCAATGAATGGAATCTCAAAGCAAGGTAATCTGCTAATCAAACTCATAATATTTGGAAATAAAAGTAAATAAATAATGACGACTTTTACCAGAAGCCCACCCTCAGCATCTGTACTAGTAAGAATATTTGTATTATCCATATCCCAAAACTTTATCTGGTTTTCTTCACCAACAGCCAAAAAGTGATTTCTTGTGGTATCAAATTGAACTATGTCAGAAGATTTCTTTCTGAACCCACTATATGTCCTCTTTATTGCCCCTTCACTTTCATTCCATTCAACCAGGAAGGACTCACCATCTTTACTAGTCCCACAAGAGAATAATCTGAGATTTTGGAGGATCAGTCATAATTCATACATCATCACAAGGGCATAGAGATATGTGATCAAGCTAACTTATAGCATATACTGTACAGATCTTTTTTTATACCTATTTCCATCATCACTGTATAGCATTGTTGTGCACCACTGCCCAGGAGCATCATAATCAACCCTGGAGCCCACATTGTCATAGAGCCAAGCTTTTATTTTCCCATCAACAGCAGTTGAAAATATAAACTGCAATGATAAAAAGGAAAATCATGACATAAGTAGGACGCATCTTCAGCAAGAATAATTGTCATCACTCATGTTGGTTAGTTATTAAAAAATAATTGTCATCACTAGTTATCTCATCATTGTAAATTGTGTAAAAATCCAACCTGCATAACAACATATGAAACAAATGAAACGCACAAGTAATAAGGACTACTAGATGAACAACTAATACGCCTGAGCATGTATGCATTCAAGCTAATTAAACCAATATGGCACTAAAAAGAGTAAGTCTCCCACTTCGAGCTAATTAGTTTTTAAACATGTGCAAATGGACTCTAATGCCATCATACAGGCTATGTAACAAATAAATAAAATCAGAGTACCCCAACTGAACCATAGTCATTTGAGAACTAGTACCATTAAGTGGCCATAATACATGCAGACCTGACTATTGTTACTTTTTTAATTTTGCAGTTTGGATTCCAGACTTCAGAAAATGGGCATGTCTTACCTGAATATTCTCCTTCTGGTGGGGGCAAATCGAGTAAACAGGCGCCTCATGACCTTCAAATTTGAAAAGCATTCTTCCAGACAAATCCCAAACCTATTAATTTTATAAAAAAAAGAAGCAATTAATATTTATCAAGTTAAACAACAAAAACAAACTACAGACTTCTGCCCCCACCTTTATCAGCTTATCATCTCCACAAGTTATAACACATAATTGCTTGTTTGGATGAGAGAATGCTAAGTCATTCACATTACCAACGTGGGCATCAATCTATAAGAAACCAAATCCAAACATCAGTTAAAAGTGGCAAGTAATGTCTTCTTGAATTAGCAGAAAGTGAACCAAAACATGCCTCCAAATGTTGGTGTAGATCAGTAGGTCCTTGATACAAATGAACCAAATATTTTGTAAATGCAACACCTGAAAGAACAAAAATACAGCAAATTACAATCAACTATGCATTCAAATGGTGCTGGAGATGTGTTGCTGCACATACCCATAAAGTTTCCATCTGGACTCCATGCTACACGGCTTACAGACATTGATGAATCTTTGACAAAAGCAGCCTATAAAAGACCCAACGTTAACTTACAGGATTTGGTCAATGATAATGAGTAGTACTGGCATCTTCTAATAAATTTTAACTGAATATCATGACGACTGACACTTTAAAAACTGACTGAACCTACTAAGCACACATAAATATGATGTTTTTAATAACGATATAAGGATACTGAGAGGGAGCATAAGGTACGGACTGAGTAATGAGATACACACCTGAAATGTCACAGAACAATTAGACATATTCCATACTTTGAATGGCTTTGACACCAGCCTCTCTCGCAGCCCAGCTTCCCATAGTGTAATTTCTCCATTACTACAGCCAACTATTTACAAACATAATTTTTAAGTCGGATATGAGATTGAAGCTGTGTGGAAACTAAACTTTAAAGACAGCACTTCAATCTATGTCCACTGAGGCACAGTTATGTTAGGTGTTACAGACAACCTACCGGCAAGTAATGTGGGATGAGAAGGGTGGAAATCCATGCTTATCACATTGGACCCCTGACGAAGAGTACATGCTACATTTCTTGGTAGGTCATCTGGTGACCAGGAAGCATGTTGCGGATGGGGAGGATAACTGACCTGAACATATGAAGTATGAAGTTCTGTAATAACTAGCAACCATGAAACCATCTAGATACAGAACTAGAAAATGCGAGAAAAGAGTATCGAGAAATGATGCAGAGAATATAAACCATTTAACAATACCTCATCAACAGATTGTGCAGACCGGAGACGTTTCATTAGTTGCTCATGATCAGAGCTCTGATAATCAATCATTCCAAGAGCATTTGATGGTGGTCTTGGATGCTTTAAACCAGAAACTGTTAAAGACAAAATAATTTTGAATTACCAAGATAGCTCAAATAAATAATAACTATATTATGTTATCTGATAATCATCCAAGCAAACAAAACAATGATCAGCAATCTCAACGATAAATACTTCTTGTTGGACATAGGACAAATGAATATTTTTCTTCTTATAAGTATGATAATGTTCAATAAACAGACTGAACAGCCAAGCATAGAAGAACTCTTTAAGAGTTTCTTGGACCTCTTCAAAACAGGGAGAAAGGCCATCCACCTGAACCTCCCCACCACCACCTTACTCCGTACTAGCACATACAAGTAGAAAATGGAAATTGAAATAAACATGGCTTAAGAAAGAATAAAAACATGTTTTAAGTTTATTACGTTGTAGTACAAGCTTCAATACCAGCTCCAGAAGAATGAAAACCTCACCTTGACTGGGTTGAACAGGGAAAGGTGAAGCAGCAACAACAGGTGATTGCACAGACAAGGAAGGATTAGCATTTGACATCCATCCAGCTAAAGCATTCGCATTAGCAGCAGCAGCTGCAGCTGCAGGCGGAAAAGGCTGTACATAGCAGTAATAAACAAAAAAATAATTAAAAAAATCACAAGGTCAGCATTAAAACATTTCAACATTCGGGAAAAAAAAATTAACATTGATACAATTATAAAGAAATATATGGTCATACTCCACCATGTGCTCCTAGAGGAGCATAAGTTGAAGGCTTTGCAAGAGCTGCAACCGGAAGAGTAACTGGTGTGGATGCACGAGCCCCATTTGGAGGAGAACACGAATGGTCCATGAATAAGGTCTTAATGTCAGGATTTGGCCTTGGGTTCTTGCACAGCTGGTGCTGCCAATTTAAACTGCACAAACAATAAATTAATGCTTCTGAACTTTTACGAATTATAATGATGTTTTACTGCAAAAATAACATTATTGATCTACCTTCATAGGAAATACCAAAATGTAAACTTACAAACAAAAAACAAAGGCATTACAAACACAAAAAAGACAAAATACCTTTGATTAATTAGAGTTCGCAAGCGTGAAGCCTTCAGGGTGGGTAGAACAAGCTTCTCTCGAAACAAAGGATTTGCTTCAATCAACTTTTTAAGTTCTACTAGCATTATGCTTCTAGCTGATTTAGTATCACCATATTTTGATAATTGTTCATTTTCTCTGCATCATATCAAAAATAATATAAACATAAAAAAGAACCCCAAATATTTATATCCCTCAAATTGCACGCATGTGTATCCAAAAATCAAATGTAAATACATAAGAACTACAAACCCATTTAAATGGTTAAGCAACCCAACTTACACGTAAACTTAAAATGGACTAAAACAGTGATCACCTGAAGTTATCAAGAGTCAAAAGATGAGTGATTTCTTTGTACAATTCTTCGTTAAACGTCGAAAATACTTTCAAATCCTTCACCAGTATCTCGACGGCCTTAGCTCTGTCATTCCTGAGCACATTTCCAAATTGCAATAACGAATAACCCCATCATCAAACACAACAAATAAATACAATAAAAGACGAAAAATCTGAGAGACTGAGAGAGAAATTAAAATCAAAACCTGTCGAGGGCTTCGAGATACTTCTGCTTTCTGACCTCGAAGTAAATCTTCATAGAGTAACGATTCTCATCGACTTTGGTGAAGCCAGAGAGATACTTCTCGACCTCGTCCCACTCTCCCGCCAAAGATTTTTCTTCAAAGTACTTCATGTTGAAGAAGTAGCCCGACTCTTGCTCCAACCTAAGTTTCGCCGCCGCCATATCCATAGCCAATTCAAAATTTAAACTTCAGCCCCAAAAAAAGAATACCCATCAAAAACAAAAATGCAATCACTCACTCACCTGTGCACGGTCTCCTTGAATTTCTCTTCCTCGAGAAATTGAAGGATCAGAAACACCAGTTCTCTGCTCAAAGACGACATTTTCGTCCCCTGAATTTCAAGATTTCAAAAGGTCGAATCTTTCAGTTCGCGGAGGGGGATTAATGGCTCGCAACGACGGCGTTTTGGGAGGAGGCGAAGTTTCAATCGGGCGTAGGACTCGTAAAAGGTTCTAGGGTTTCTGATTTCATAATTTGCAGTTCAACGACAACAGTGCAGAAGCACAACGAGAGAAAAAAGATAAAAGATAAAGAAGAGAGAGAGAGCGAGAGAGAGAGAGAGAGTGAGATAGGGCAGTTGTTCGCACTTTCTTCGATGCGTTTTGTAGGGTCTTTATTTGGCACCCACCTATCAGCCATCACGTATAGCTTATCACTGATAGTGAGATGTTGATAAGCAAATCGATGATACGTAAACTTACTTATCTACGTAGTGGAAACTGAGAGAACTGAAGCAGCTCAGTGGCTCATCATTTCGTAAAAGGACGAGATTACATTTGGATAAGGGCTTGATCCAGTGCGACGCTCCAGTGTAAACACGAGTTCTAGTTTGTTGACGTTTATGCGTGGCGAGAGCCTATTGGGTTATGAGACATGGTAGAGGTCAGGTGGGAGTAGTGGATTGGAATTGTGTAAAGGCATAGTGGTTCCGGAATCGAAGAGGAAAATCAAATAGATTGAATATACGTGGTAACGTCCACCACATCCCGTTGCCTTGTCGGGCGTCTACGTGTCAAGTTCTCTACTTGGATCTCCTGCCAGCAACTCATGATGTTACTTTTGACATGGATTGTCTTAGATTTCTTTTCTTTTTCTTTTTCTTTGTTTTTTTTGGTTTTTTTTGGTAGAGTAGTGATTTCCTCAATTCTCCTTCTCTTGGAAGTAGTCAGTTGTATTTCCTCATACATTGATATACGTCCATAAATATTTTATTTTTTCTAATGCATTATTTCTACATGAGTATCAATTTGTAATTTGCATAAGTAATGGCTCATTGAAAAAAAACAAAAGAGCATATCACTATCATAAAATATGTTATTGACACTTCAAAATATAGCGGTCTTGCCATTTTTCTTTATTTCTTAATTTTTTTAATCTTATTTTCAATTTTCATAAGGAAGGTATTATTGGTGTTCACATGTGGTTTTGGATGATCAACACGAGATTTTAATAGGTCCAAGGTCACGACTTTTATTGGGTTGATTAGTTGTAAACCTTTTTTTTATGCTCATTAGCATGGGCAGTCCTACACCTAAGGCAAGGTAGGCTGCTGCCTACCCCAAATTTTTCGAAAAGAAAAAAAAATTCATAAAATACATGTATGCATCTTTAATTTTAAGATGTTGTATATGACAACATTAAATCTAATATATTTTAAATATTTTAGTTCTATTCTAGGGTAGTCTAGGAAGTAAAAAAAAAAAAAAAAAAAAAAAAAAAAAAAAAAAAAAAAAAAAACTATAGTTTAATTAAGAATGAATTATAGTTTGTAGACTTTGTTGAAATTATTTAGGTATTTGATTTTAGGAATTTTGTTGAGATATTTGATTTGATATTGGTATTGTTGAGATGTTTGATTTATTGTTGGTATGTTAATGTTTGATTAAAGGCATTGATGTTGTTATGAGAATTTATTTGATTTTTGTTTGGATGCTTGATTAAATAGGTTATCTTTTGTTATCTCGGATCACAATTCGAACCCCAAGAAAACAAAGAATTTGTTGTCTTCTTTTTTTTTCTAAGCTTTTATTTATGTATAGAGATGCATTTGAGGGTAAGGCTCATTACGTCCCTCCTACTATGTGTGTTCGCGCTAAAACTAAACAGATAGAGATAAGGCTAACTTACAGGTGATGTGGATGGTTCGGACCCGAGGAGCCTTCAGACTGTGGTGTCCTTCTTCAGGGCGCGATGCTAGGTTCGGTCTGAGGAGAGAAACGGTATATGAGGTTTGAAGCATCGGTGTGGTGCCGGCCGAAGACACTCCGATGTCAAAGTTAGTTGTTAAGAGCAAATTTATTGACAGTGTAAAAGCACGAGTTAAGTAAACAGTCTTACATCTTGACTGAGCCAAGGGGCTTTATTTATAAAGAGCATTTGAGATGCTCTTAGTACTTAGTTTCAATGTGAGACTTGTAGGAGTGTCTTCGACAGTTGACACGTGCACTGACAGGTTCTGGCGGGAGTTCCAAGGTTATATGTCAGAATCGGCATGATGTGTTGACTGGTCGCTCGGCATCGTGTGCCGAAAATTGGTGCAGGTGAGTCGATCGTTAGCACTTACTGACTTTGACGACCGTGTGTATGAATCGATGGTGTGTGCCAATTAACCGTTCTGCATGGCTCACCAAGTTGGTCTCAACTTCGTTCACATTCCACGTGTCATGATGTGAGTGGGGGGGGGGTCAGATATGGTACAAACAATGTGTATCTTTTTATGTTGATTAATGAAATTCACTCATAACGTCAAGTTTTTAATATAAGTTTCACCTAGTCGGATTTCAAATCCTGAATGTCACTTCTCCTAAAAGTGATCTACATAATATAGATGGACTAGTCATCCAAGAGATATTAGAGTGGTACATGACTAGTCATCTCTAATACTAAAGTCATAATGAGAAAAAAGAATGTATCTAGGTCAAGTGTCTATGAGTAGAATAAGTTATTATATTTGTCAATGTGTTGGCGCAAGGTATTTATAAGAGCTTGGTGGCAACAATCTTCCTTGAGAAATGGGTAAAAGATGTATGGTCATGCCTAAGCATGCTTGTAGTGCGGTTAGTATGGAATCCCAACAAATGGTTGACACCTGGCAAAAGTCTATGAGTGCATTAAATGCAAAGTCCAACAAGTGGCTAAAATGTGGCACTAGTAAGGTGATCACGCCTCAAATCCTGGTTTAAGGGGGATGATGTCGTACCAATCCCTGATTTCTCCAAATTGGGGAGAGAGATTGCCCACAAGTGTTAAGTGCAATGGTTAAGTCAGAAGAAATTGGGCGACCACGTGCCCATTGACCCGACCAAGAAGGTACATGGGAAGACGCTCTCAAAACCAAGAGTGTGTTGGTAGTACTTGCATGACAGGTCTACTTAGCATGGGAAGCGCACATATGTGAACGGAGAAGGCTTCAGTGTTGGAGTTTGGCCAATATAACTTGTTTTTAATGGCTAATCGGCTCGAAAGGGTACACGTGTCAACAATTGAGTAATAGCCCATTCAAAGTAACATATAAATATATGATAATTGCCTTCAAAACAACTCTTAAAAAGTAACGTAAATGTGATACCATCATTGGGTTCTGCTCATATTATAAATACCTTTACACATAATTGAACGTAGCAGGTGATGAGAGTTACAATAAGAAGAGAATCGCAAATAGTGCTATTCTCACTTGTACAATTGTATCTTATTTCATCCGACTTTCTTTTTATTTATGAAAATTCTAATAAAAGTTTATTATTTTTAAATAACATCTTTAAAACTTGGAGCAATAAAATCATACTATTATAGTTAGATTTAACATTAAAATCACCTTTCAAGGAATATCCCCATATTTTCTATCAACACCACTACCTTCAATAACGACCTAATATTTCACTTTTGAGTTGACTCCTAAATTGAGATATTTACACAACTCCAAAAATGTCAAAACAAAACCACAAAATCCACCTTAGTTGAGGGGAGGGGGGGGTTGGTGTATTCAATTAGGATTCTAGATAGTTAAAAAATATTTTTAAAATTCGGGTGTATTTATATGAACTTTAAAAGAGTTTCTACAAGTCTGGGTGTAGTCAATTTAGACTTGTATTATCTTTTAAAAAGTTCATACAAATATGGGTGTATTCAATTAGGATTATAAAAAAATTTCAATAAAATCTAGGTGTATTAAAAAATTCATATATTTGGAAGGATTTCATTGAGTGATAAATTTTGGTAGGTTTTAAGGTGAGAGGTATAAATAACAAAGACCATAATAAATCCAACCTCACCCCCCCAAAAAAAAAAGATTTCATCAGACGCTAGTTTTTCTCTCTGCATATACCCTAGCTTTTCTATGTACAGAAGATGAATAGTTTCCTCCATCTATGAAGGTACGCTCCCTATATTTTCTTTTATCAATACCTAGTTGGGTTTTCTTTTTCCATGATTTTTCTTCATTGTATATTTTTCTTGTTATTAGGGTATAGTTTGGGGTTACGGCTTTTACTTGTTATTAGGGTTTAACTTGGGGTTAGGGTTTATGCTTTTTCTTTTTTTTCTTCTCAAATATCTATATACAAATTTATAAGAATAGTTCGTTGAATCACTGGACAGGAAATTGAAATATAGTAATTGACAGCCTTTCTATAATCGAACAAAAAAACTGAGACAAACTGAAATTAAAACTTAGAATTACATTGCTTTTACACTAATGTATTAGATCAGTATTTTTGGTACATGTCTCAAATTTGAATATTCTCACTTCCAATAATTTTTAAAAATGATCGATGCTTTTGGAAACCTAATGGATGGGCATTAAAAAAAATATGATGAGTCATAAAAGATAAATAATAATGGCATTAGTGTTATTCTCAAATTTACCAAAGTTTTTCAGTTTGTGTTGGATTATCAAGACAAGGATCACACATGTGATGTATGTGCATGTATTCAACGTTAGATTACATGGTATATACATTGAATTTTATTTGTTTTATTTATCGAGATAACTGGATTTCATTCAATAACCAAACAACATAATACAACGAAAAGAAGGAAAAAGATGTACAAGGTTAGGCCTTTGTAAAAAAACTTTGGCATAAAAAACCCCCAAAAAGAAGGAAAATCCACCAAAGGAAAAAGAGCGCTTCCCACTTGATATAAAAAACATAAATCAACCAGTAGGCTTTAAATCCGCTCAAGCAAAGAACTCAACCAAGGAGGCTCATCCTCGATCCATGTTGAAAAACCAGAGTTCCTAATAGCATATTGGGCTAGCTTATGAGCAACCACATTACCATCCCATCGCTACCATTCATACGAGAAAGATCTAAACCCCAACCGCATCTCCTCAATATCTTCCACCAAGTTCCCTTATGCTTCGAAACACTCTTCGTCATAATTGATTCTATCTACTGCCCCTTGCACGTCTATTTCCAACAAAATATATTGAAACCCAAGATCATGTGCAACCTGAAGACCTTTCTTTACAGCAATTAGCTCCATAGCTTAGGCACTTAAACGTCCCACCACTTGACGAGAACAAGCATCCATAAATTCACCATTTCCATTGCGAATCACTACTCCGACTCCCCGCACTAACCCACCAAGGTTAACTGCCCTACCCTATCAACATTAAAGAAAAAAAAATAGGGCTAGTCTATATTTCCTAGACCTCAACCCATTAATTTTGAAATCTATGTATAAAATCCAAATTCAAAACTAACATGCCCCGTAAGATATAAAAAAGGTTATAGTACTCCTACATGTTTACATCGTATGCTACCAAACTTCAGATAAGTCAACCTGATGGTTTTCAAGCATGTCATTACTCATTTCTGATTAATACTTCCTCATTTATAGCATATCAATTACTCCCTTCTTCTTTTTTTTGGGCATTCTCTCTAATCCCTACAATTTCAACCAATAAAAAAATACAAATTTATAAATAAACCCAATCCTAGACATGTATTTATAAAAAAACCCAAACGCTATTTAAACATAGAAACACACCCAAAATCAACAATTGTATATTTTTTGGGTGTGTTTATAAATGAGTTTTGAGTGTGTGTAATGATGGGTTTTTGGTGTGTTTATAAAGTGTTTTGGGTGTTGGGTTTTTTTATAATTTCAGCCCCTATTTTGGGTGTTTTAGTGAAACTCCCATAAAAAAATCCTTAAATTTTCAACCAATAAAAAATCCCTCAAATTTCGTCCCAATAAAATATAATAGATAAATTATTATCAATACAATATAATGTACCTACAAATTTACCTATCTCGTATGTATCCAATACCTATTAATGTGCTGGCTTTAATATACCTACAATATATATGTATTTATCTAATACAATATAATAAGTAAGGTAAATTATTTTCACAATATACATGTGTTGGCTTTAATATATCTACAATATACCCATAATAGGCAAAGTACAAGTTATATTATTGCATAACAGGAAATTATTAGGTAAATTAAATCCAAAATGCGTTTAGAAAAGTTGGGTATATTATTTGAATAATAAGTAGATTCATACTAGGTATTTTTTGTAAAAGAAGTAATAGGTATGTTAATTTTTCAACATAAAATTGTATGTACGCTATTATATTTATAAAACAATAATATAATAGTTAATTAATCACGTATACTTCATAAATAAATAAATAATTTGTTATTAAATAAACCGATTAGGTATGTTGAATTTGAATTTATTGTTAAATTTAAGAAAAGTCACCAAATTAATTCCTACATCCATTTGGAAATTTTTCCAAATTCAATGTGTCATTATAGTTACAATCTAATTAAAAATTATTTCTATATTTATTCTTACATTAATATACAAAATGCAATAGTGGTTTAGTTATGGGTATTTTAGGAATTAAAAAAATAAAATAAAATTGATTTTACCATTGATTAGGTAACTTGTTGAGTTGGATTCTAATAATCGGGTTTTATTTAGAAAAAATAAGATTTTATTCTAACAAATATAAAGAGATGGGTTGTAATTGAGGAAAAATGACTTTGAAGGGGTTAAGCTAAATTTATATGAGAGGGGGATATAAAACCATATAAATGAGATATATAATACCTTCTTAGCTATTAAACTTATTACATTTTTCTTATCAATCATGTTGAGTGATTTGAACTTAGAATCTCTTTCAACTTTGAAAATAAATATATTGAGTGGTTCGAGCTTTTTATTCACCATAAACCCTTTTTATTTATTTTATTTTTATAAATACAAATGATAGTTTAAACTACAAGGGTTACATTGGACTATTATTTGAACTATTATTTGATTTTTTTTTCTTGGGTATTCATTGATGAAGATAATTCTTTTTAATTAATATAGATAATATAATAGTTAATTTAATTTTCTACTGAATTCACAATTTATCGATATGGGTAACTGGATCTGGGCCGCGGGGACAGATAACCCTTTACTTTTCAAGCTGCCCGTCTTGGCCCCTACCCGAAAATCATGTCCACCAAAACCCTGAAAAAACCCTTCGATACAAAACACAAGCACACAAAGACCACAGCGTGGTCTAACAGAGACGAAGAAGTTGAGCTCTAGTATACTCCAATGGCGGCGAAGAAGCAGGAGAAGAGCGGACCAAAGAAGAGGAAGCAAATCCCGGGAACTAAGTCCGAGACCTATAGCTCCACTTCCAAGAAGCCCAAGTTCCTCGACTCAAAGCCTTCCAATCATCGAAGCAATGACTTCAAGAAACCCTCCAAACCTTTCAAACAACGAGAACCAGGGCTTGATAATGAGAAGCAGGTCCCGCTGTCAAAGCGAGAGGGTCGCCTCCGTGCCAAGGTCGATATCTGATAAAATTTAATAAGAAAATTGGGCTTTTGTGCTTGATGCTGTATTTTATTGACAGCCAGTAAATGTTACTGCTTTTTTACTTTTTCTGATAAATCAACAATTTTGATTTGTGGGTTTTGTTGCAGGAGCTTGCAGAGTCTAGGAAGAAGAAGCGGAAGCGTCATTACAATTTAGAACAAGTAAGTGTTTGTTCACTCTATTTTTTTTTCTAAATTTGTTTGGATAAGCATTTCAGTTTGCAAATTGTTAAGAGGAAAAAGAAGAAATATATATATATATATATATATATATATATATGAATTGGTCGTGCGTCAAAATAATCTGAATGTGAATTGGTAGATGAAACCAGGCCTTTTCTTATAGCATGCAAAAATTTGCACCAATCTTTGTATTCACAACAAACATTTTGTGTTCACAACTTGTATGACCTCGTTAATTCATGCGTCATTTCAAGTTATCGTCGGGTGTGCTTTATGTGCAAAGACAACCCCTTAACTTAAGCCATTTAAAATGCTCGAACCATGAACTTTTTGTGGCAATGAGCAAAATTTACTTATTTATTTATTTTAAACCTTTTTAGGAGCTTGCACATCTGTGGGAGAAGATGCGTCGTCGGAATATTTCTAAAGAAGAGCGATCCAAGTATGTAGTTTGAGAAGAGTTAAATTGCAATTCCACCTTGATCATGTCTCTTTTTGCCTAAAATATTCATTTACTTATTTTTGTTATTTATGAACTTTGGCAAGGTTGGTGAGTGAAGCGGTAGAAAAAATGAAGGGGAAAATTCCTGAAATTGCATGCTCCCATGTTTCTTCTCGTGTTCTGCAGGTGATTATTTATCTTCATTCCTGTAATGTTTTGAAGTTTTAAGTCTCTGTTTTCTTTCAGTAGCCTGAATTTATGTATTCCTTTTACCTTAGACTTGTGTCAAGTACTGTTCACAAGCGGAAAAGGATGCAATATTTGAGGAGCTTCAGCCACATCTTCTTACTCTTGCATGCAACACTTATGCTGTTCATCTGGTGACAAAAATGTTAGACAATGGTATGGTTCAGATTGGAAGAAGAAATATAAAAAATTGTAGTCTTCCTTACAATACTATTATAGTTTGAATTTCATTATTTTCTGATAAATTATTAAGTTGTTACCTATTCTTTGTTTGGCAGCCTCCAAAAAACAGTTAGCAGGGTTTATCTCGTCTCTTCGTGGGCATGTTGCTTCCCTTCTACGTCACATGGTTGGATCTGTAGGTATGTTATAGCCTCCCTGTAGTACTTGGAGAGATATCTCACAACCAATATCCAACCAACCGTTTTTGTTTCCTTTCTCACACTTTGAGCTGTTATAACATTGTTGCTACTTCTCTAAATTCTCTTATAGTCGTCGAGCATGCATACCAATTGGGAAATGCAACACAAAAGCAAGAACTTTTGGTGGAACTATATTCTACAGAGCTACAGTTGTTTAAGGACTTGGTCTCGAAGAAAGAGGGCAGGTAAAGGATCAGTTGTGTATAATCGTTTTACATGAATGTATGCTATCAAATTCTTATTGCACTTTGAATTTCACAAAGTGTTAGATATGTATGGCTTCCACAAGGACTGCAACCCATGAAAGTTATCTTGATATTATTCTTTCTCCTGATATTGATCAAATTTCAGGTTACTAGATATAATTTCAAAGTTAGATCTGCAGAAATCTTCAGTCTTGCGGCACATGACTTCAGTGATTCAACCAATTTTAGAGAAAGGAATAATTGATCACTCTATAATACACAGGGTGTTGATAGAGTACTTTACAATAGCTGAGAAGGTATGGTTGAGAAATTTACATGCAATTTATCATTTTATAAACAATCTCAAATCCTTGCCTACAATATAGGCCTTTGCTTGTCATTTTGTCTCCTTTTCTGAAAATCAAATTTTTTTTTGGAAGTTCTCTGCCACAGATGTAATTAAACAGTTGTCAGGTCCACTTCTTGTTCGGATGATCCACACAAGGGATGGATCTAGGGTTGGGATGCTCTGTGTCAAGCATGGCAGTGCAAAGGTAGATTCTTATCATATCCATGTGCAAATTTTTGTCATTAAAAAATATGCATAGGTTTTTTGGCTAATGGTGTACATTTTCTTTTAATTGTTATGACTTGTTTCTAGGAAAGAAAGAAGGTAATCAAAGGAATGAAAGCCCATGTACGTGATATAGCTCTTGATCAACGTGGAAGTATGGTAAGCTTTGGGGAATTTTATTTTGTGTTTTCTGTTGTCATTATTTCAGAGCTAATATTTGTGATATTATGCAATTGTTTCAGTTGTTTGTATACATGATACAAAGGTTATTTTGATATTTTGCATACCTGATAATGAATTAATTCTATGCTTCCCAGGTGCTTGTTTGCCTTCTTTCAGTTGTTGATGATACAAAGCTTATTACTAAGGTTTGTTTTTCTGGTGATGTTTGTTGCAGATAGGATTTTAAATTTTCTTTATATATATATATATATATATATATATTTTTTTTTGTGAGGTTGCAATATATGAATTTCTGGTGAACCTTTCTAAATCAAATACTCCTGATTACAGGTTGTCATTCACGAGCTTCAAGAAAATCTGAAGGATCTTGTTCTTGATAAGGTTGTCGTTCTGATCTGCTGCTTATCGAACATATTTCCATATCTACAGTAGTCTTATTTCACCTTATCTTTCACTTTTTTACATTCCTAAGAGATGCTTTACTGTTTGCAATTGTTCAGAATGGAAGGCGCCCATTACTGCAGCTACTACATCCAAATGGGTCACGCTATTTCACTCTTGATGACCTCGCTTCTCTCAGTTTGTCTATCCCTTCTCTATCCAACAAGGTAGATTGTATATTCTCTTTCGTAGAAGATAGAAATGTATTTGGATAGTGATTCATATGCATGGGAACTTACCCCATTTCTCTCTATTCTCAGGTTGAGTCAGACACCCAATCTGAAACAAAATCTTCAGAAGTTAACAGATCTGGTGAAGAGGCCAGTAGTGATTTGGAAGTGATAGTAGATGAAGCCAATACGAATGATGATGACCTCCACTTAGTTGAGGGTGGAAAGAAGGACCCTTCTATAAGAAGGCAAGAGTTGTTAGTCAAGAGTGGGCTGGCTGAGGTTTGTTGCTTTAACACAAAATAGGTTCCAATTTAAACAGAGATATTAATTATAGTGAAGTTGATTTGAAATTCCGCTCAACCATTTTTCACAATAAGACTTTGACTTGCCTTGCAGAGGCTTGTTGATATATGCACTGAAAATGCAGGGGAATTGCTTAGATCAAATTTTGGAAAAGACGTCATATATGAGGTACTTATTTTACCAATTTTGTCAATGCAGAGATTTTACCATGGGAAAAGATTTAACGTTTGCCAAAATTTTTGACATCATTCGAATGTGGAACCTTTTAATACATGCAGGTTGCAACTGGGGGTGATGGTGGCATTCTCCATCCAATTCTGGATGAAAAGTTGAATGCATTATATGAAGCTATAGCATCTCTAGTAGCAGAGCCTAAATCCGAAGAATCAAAGGAGGAATCAAAAGAGGAACACATCTTGGAAAATTTCCATTCCAGTCGGACCATTAGAAAACTAATCTTGGACTGCCCCACCTTTGCTTCCACCATATGGAACAAAGCACTGAAAGGAAAATGTGAATTGTGGGCCCAAGGTCACAGGTCAGCCTCTTTGTCTTATTTCCAAGTATGATGCATGTGAATGAGCATAAAAGTGCATGTGATTCTTTCTTTCGTATTTAAGTCTTTTTTTCTGTGATTGCAGCGGCAAGGTAATTGCTGCGTTCTTAGAATCTTCAGACCCTAAGGTACACAAACTAGCAAAGAAAGAGTTGCAACCGCTGATAGATGGTGGTATTCTCAAAATCCCCGAGACAAAAGTAGCCAGTGGAGCAAAAGAATGAGGAAATTGCTCTCAAAGAACAGAAATGGCATGGTGATCGCTTGCTAAATAACAAAAGTGACACCAACTCTCTGTCATAACCGGCATAACTCTTTCGACTAAATGCAGTTAAAAGTGAACTTACAATTTTGTACGAGTGTGTAGTCTTTTTCTTATTATATTGTTGTAATGTGGTTGGTACAGTCCCAAACTATTATAAAATTTGAATTTGATTAACAAGATTCTGTGCATTCGACGCATTTGGGTGCGCTGCTATTGTTTATGCTTATTGTGTTAAAGTTATCGTTTTATCTTTCCACTATTGAAATCAAAATGAAATATAGACGATTAATTCTTACCAACTAATTCTCAGGAAGTCCATGACCTTGGAAAATATGCAATAGATTTCCTACCAACTCAATTGAAATCAATAATCTGGCAACAGAGCAATGCAGGAAAAAAAAGTTGGAAGGAGCCTGAAAGGAAATGACTTTTCACTGTTTTTCAATTAATGAATGAAACAATCATTTTCTCTAAAGTTATGAACGGACACAAGTAGATCTGCTCTTAAAAAATGCCCTATCTGATCTGACCTCAAACACCGGAGAATCATACGTAGCTCTACTGGGTTCATAATTCAGTACTTGATGCCCCGTTCGCAGGTGCCAAAAGTTCTGAGGTTTACTGTGAATTCGAGTCCGGAGATGAGGATAGCCTTGAACCTTGTGGTCAGATGGATTGAAGATGGGGGACTCTCTGCTGGACCTGCTCTGAAACACATCATAAGCAGCAGGTGGGCTGAAGAGTGAGGATTCTCTTCTTGGTGCAGCGGCTGCATTGGCCCTCAAACAGTTTTCTATAACTCTTGCCTCCTCCCTAAACCTGTTTCTGATATCTTTCAGACCCTTGACAACTTTGCAAGACCTTGACGAGCTTGTGGGATTACAAGCCTTGTGTTCTGAAGCATTGGCATTGCTTGAAGTTTTGTGGGTGGTGTAGGGGATTGTACCACACTCAAAGCAGAACTTCCTCCATCTCTCTAAGTCAAAAGCTCTTCTTTTTGCATTATCAGAGAGACATGAATATGCCTGCAATAACAAATCATAAATTTGAGCAAACCCAGTATCCTTAAATAGATTTTTTTTTCCTCACCAAAGTTAGGAACGGGAAGGGGGTTTTTCTCACACACTGCCTGCCAAGATGCCATAGGGATTCGACCCTAACACCATTGCTCTGCAAGTCAAAGGTCTTTTGCCATTGGGCTATACCCAGTTGGCCAATATGCTAAGTAGATTAATCATAATGTGAGTGTATTGCAATTCAATGCACGCACACCCTAAACATGAATATGCTGTTGGGTCCAATATGTTCTGTCAGCCTTTCACATGGGACTCACCCTTCATCAAAGTCCATGTAACCCAATTAAGGTGAGGCATGTTATTTTTTACCACAAAACTTTATATCATTGTACTGGACTGGACAGACCTGCACCTGAAATTTTGCCTTCAATAAGTTTTGGGAGGACATGGTTGTGGTAAACAACCAACCCTACCAAACTCCATGAAATTTCAATTTTCTTTCCCATTGACCACTGTCAACTTGTGGCCAAGAGAAAAAATAGAGCTCAACCAAAAACTATCAAAAGGGTGGAACTTGGATTGGTTGAATGCAATTCTAACCTCTGAGACAAGTTTGAAGGCAATCTCAGCCTTGGGATGCTTGTTCTTATCTGGATGAAGTTGCAAAGCTGCACAAAAGAATAAGCCTAATTAACCATAATCACCACCACCGCCAATTAAGGAATATGAAATATTCATATTCAATCTTTTAGCCAAACCTACCAAGTTCATGGTACCTCTTTCTTATAACATCCCTTCCAGCATTTTCTTGCACCTATTCATTCCCAGAAACGCATAAACATTAATCTTGAAATTAATTAACAAGAGAAAGAAAGAGAAAAATAATAAGAATCCCACAAATGGGTTACGTTTTTAATCAAGATGGTCCAAGAAAACGTACTCGAAGAAGACGATACCAATCGATGAAAGATGATGATTTAGCTGGGCTGTTGCTGCAGCCATGCCCATGAGAGCAGGCAATGGAGCGTGTGGAAATGGAGCAAATCTCTGTCACCAACTGGGATTTGAAATCAGAGTCATGTCCCATTTTTTCTCACTGAGAAAACAGAAAAAAAATGGAAGGTGGAAATGGAAAAAGAATGAGAAAATGTTTGAAACTTTGAATGAGGGGGTTTCAAAGATTCTAAGGCAATGTGTGGTTTTTCTTCTGCATGTGCGTTTTAGTGTAATTTTTTTGGTTTTAAGAGGGAGAGAGAGAGAGAGAGAGAGAGAGAGGCAGAGTGATGGCAAGGTGGAGCGGTTAAGAAAAAGAGCAAAGTTTGCGGGTGTGATTTTTGAAAGTGGATCAGTTGGTGCCCCTTGGTGGGAAGAGGGAATGAGAATAGGTCATCCGTTAATCTTGCCACGTGGTATAATTTGAGGAGGCCTAGCCAGCCATTATAGTCCTTCAATTTTATTTTTATTTTTTTCTTAGCTTAGTATTTGAGGTTCAAATTTTTGATCCATTCTATACTACGGAAAGAGGGACTCGAAGATGGGTGCATAGTGAGAATCACATCCGCTCCAACGAATTTAGCTAAGCTGATGTATGCCTGAGGTTTAAATTTTAAATGAAAAAGGCAATGGGTTGGGGTTTTAGGCTACTTTCTTGTGGGGTCGCCCTATGGGTTTTCTAGCAACTCATCAATATCTGATATATCAGTGTCTTGGTTTTTATTATTTTTTCGATTTGACTGGTATACCATCCTAAAATTTGAGTTGTATATTATAAATATAAATTCACTATATATATTATATAGAGCTTATCTTAAACTAAGAAAGTAATGATATACTGTTAGTTAGTGAATTTAGGTACCAATATTACTGTTCATGTATTTAACAAAATAAAATGGTATATTTGGTATAATCCCATCCATACTATATATAATTATCAGCAATATGGTATAATTGTTACAACAATCTCACCACCAAACGTTTCCCAAACAAGACTTTAAGATATTGCAAAATGGTAGGTGAATATCCTGGCTATCATGAAACGAATTCTGTTGGTATCTTGGAAGAAAAAAAAAGTTAGCAATGAGGTCTATACTCTACGGTACAAACGTCTGTGTCAAATGAATTAACTAATTGCCATCTAACCAAAAGGGCTATAAATGGAGGGCCCAAAAGATTGAATGTTGCAGATGGCAACAGCTACCGGAGAGAGACTTTTATGCAGCGGGAATCAATTTTTTTGCTATTCTTGCCAACAGTGCAATGACATATATAATAACTTTTCTAAGTGTCATTGCATTATTGGTAAAAAATAGTAAAATAATATTATTCTCGTTACAATAAATTTTTTATGAACTGGCAAATAAAGTTAAAACTCAACTCAAGATGAGGAACGGCTCAGAGTGAATGAATTATTTCTCGTTATTAGGTAGGTAGCCAAACCTATTTCTCAATATGAACCATGCAAATATTGATTGAATCTAATAAAAACTTACACGTGAAAAGGGTGTATGGTAGGTGCAAAACTATGTGGACTGCCGCATATAATGCCCAGTTGAAACTTTGGCATAAATTTGGCAATCAAGAGTAGGTCAAAAGAGCCCTCTAAGTTTGTACTATTTTCCCTAGATTTACTATGGATTTTCTTTTGTTTTGATTTTGATAGAAAAGCGAGGCCTATGCCTATCCATGTTGACCATGTATTGGTTCAACAACCTAACACACACATAGTTTGTTATGGTGTAAAATCGAAAATGTTAACGGATACTTCTTTACGTGTGTATAGATAATTGTTAATTAATGTATGAATAATTGTTTACTATAAGTTTTATGTCGAATTTTACATGCATCAATAACTAATAATCGCTATAATGTTGGCAAGTAAAGTTAACTCGCCATCTCTCCTCCCTCAAGGGTTTTACCCTTTTGAGGCAATTTGTTAACGAAGGTTAGGATTTGTAGGGTTATGATGATCATATGATGGACCCCAGAACACAAGGCAACTTTTGGAAAAGTGCCCTCGTTGTTGTTGTCATTGCCCAATGCCAATAGTTTCCACCCTCCAAGAATCTTTCTTAATTAGAGCAATCTTGGCATTTGGAATTTAACCTTTGCCATCTGCCATTTCCAAAGCCTTGGGCTAGGTGCTTTTGTTTTGAGATTGGCGAGGCTCTTTGTGAATAACAATAGGATGTAGGCTTTGTTTTATGGCATGCCTTGTTTTATTTAGAGAAAATTCCAATTGGATTAGAAGTTTCACATTTTATAATGTTCGTAATACATTAAAGTCAACTGAAACCCGTTTGCACCCAAAATTCAATGCCAAATTTACGGAATGCTGAAAATGGGTTGGATAATCAAAGCTTAGGTAGCCGTTTGTTTTGGGCTAACTCCAATGCATTTATGTTGCTCAATGCATTTTTTGTTGTTGTCTTCCTTGTGATCCAATTTCCAAACAACTAACCCAAATGGGTTTGGGCCCAAAAATTGATTGTGAACACTACAGTTGCATAAGTACCACCCACGCACGTATGAGAAATTCATGACCGCTCTCCCACATCTCATCACCCATTAAAAGTCGCTCCTGCTTGTTACGATTGACTTTAGCAACACCCAATTAAAAGAAGGACAACAAAGCCTAAGATAAATTAACATAAAGCATTATTTGCGACGCATCATGAGTAGGGGCGGGAACGGTCAAGAATGGATTTGTTTCATCTTAAACTAAAGTTGAACCAATTACAATAGAATGATTTGGTTTGGTTTGATTTTGATAAAAACCATGAAAGAAATTGAACCAAACTAAACCAATTTAAAACGGTTTGGTTCGGCAGATTCGGCCCAAGCCCAATTCTTTTCCTTTTGCATTCCTTTTCAAATTATTTTAGCTCAATTACAAAAAAAGAAAAAGAAAAAGAAAAAAGAAATCATAATATGATACATATTGTTTCATTTTATAGGCGTATCAGACCATCATAAAATTCAGCATGCTATAGAACTCCAAATTTTAATAACTAATATAGTTACAATTCAAATATCAATAACTTCAAAGTTCCATCTAACTTCAAATGAGAGGGTTAAATAAGTAAAATAAAATAATAAATAAATAAATATACAAGTAGAAAGTCTGATTTGATTTAAGTCAGTTTACAAAAGCTTAGAACTAAACTAAATCAAACAATTACAGTTCAGTTAAAATTTTAAACCAATTAAATTTTTTCTAAATCAAAACCAAACCAAACCAAACCAACCATCATAATTCGGTGGGATTATTTGAATCCGCAGGATTAATAAGTAGGATCAAATTTGGTGACCAAACCTAGCATCATTTGGGTCTTGTCACCCCAATAAATCAAGATTGACCTGCGGAGCCTACCCAATTATTATGTATATAAAAGTAGAACAGATATACACTTGAGCTGGGTTGAAGCCAGCTCTTCTATCCAGCACACGGGGCCTACCACCCCATCTTACCCCACACGCACTTCTTTTGTCACATCTACCCTTTCCCAAACAAATACAAAACCCACAAATTATCCCTAACGTGCGCGCCCTTCCAATTTGCACAACACGTAAAAAATTATCGTGACCAAATTACCCTTCCTTAAAACGAAAAAGTTACGTTTGGACATCATACCGTTATGTCCGACGTCAATTATTGCATCTGGGGGGGCTATTCGCGTAATTTCACATGTCGCGGTTCTTTCTTTATTCGCGCACATTCTCTGTAGTGGTCTCTCTCTGTAGCTACCTCCCTCAGACGCCAGAGGCGCAAATCCATATTCTTCATATTCGATTCTTCTGCGAATCCCTGATTTCTCCTTCAATCAAATTAAGCATCATAAATCTCAAACATTTCAGTTCAATTCATCTGATTTCTAACTAGTTTTAGTTTCTCCGGAGTTAATTTGCTAGTGCTGGTGTTCTGTCCTTCTTCTGAGCTTTCAATCTCGACCGTTCGATTCTATGGCGGCGGGGGCAATGGCGACCGCCGCCGGAGCCGCCGTACTTATCTACTACGTGTTTAATCGGAGGTTGGCGTCGCAACTTGACACCGACGACGACGACAGCGATCGGAGTGGAAATCTCTCGAAGATGAGATCGGCGAGAAAGAGGCTCTCTCGGCGACCGGCGCAAGCGCCCGCCACGTGGCTCGAGTCGCTGAACACATTGTCCGATACGCTCCGGTTCACTTACTCTGAAACACTCGGCAAGTGGCCGATCGGCGATTTGGCCTTCGGCATTAACTACCTCATGCGTAGGCAGGTGAGTAATTCGCTCAAATTCGGGGTATCTTTCTGCAAATTTCACTTCTTTGGGGGCAATGCTTCCGAAAGTTTCGTTATTTACATGTCAGGTCCCTGGTTTTGGTTAACTTGCAGGGTAATTTACAAGTTGCGAGTGTATATGCTGGTAGTGATAGTGTGCAGCTCAAAGGGTCTGGAATTATTGAGGAGTTGCATTATTACTTGAAGTTGTTGACGCTTTGTATGCTTTTTTCAAAGAAACCGTTTCCGGTGTTTTTAGAGTCCGGGGGTTTCTCTCAGGAAGATGTACTTCTTCAGAAGCCCAAGGCTGGGGTTCGTAAGCTCTTACCTTTACACTCTCTAACTACATTTGTTCATGTTTTTATTAGAAATTGCCTTTCTCAGTTCTCAGCTTGATGTGGAGGGATAACATTCCCTTATTGAGTCTAAACTCAATAATAACAAGGAACTCTTTAAGTATACGTATTTGTAGTGTAGGTAATGATACATAAAAGCAAATCCATGGATTCAAACAAGAGCTGCCCACATGCCCAAAATCCATAATACTTATCCCTTCAACATTGTCTCATCACAACCAAAGTTTTCTACTTCGTAGGGAATCTAAAAGCAAACACCTTCTTTTGGGGTTTTATCCCCCCTATCTCGTAAAAATAAAATAAAATGGAAACACCTTCAAGAATCAAAATTTATGTGGAAATGAGAGATGGAAATCTATGTTAATAGAGTGATGTTGTTAAAAGCTCGGGAAAGGTGAACATTTATGTTAATGGACAATTTATGAGAAGTGAAATATGTGCTACATGTTATTTCTATCGACCACTGTGTTTTGAGAGTCATGTTGGCATATAATCTTCCTCATAACTTTATGCTTTTGTGATAAAGCATCCTTTAGTTTCATTATTTGCTTTAAAACTTGTGATTGATTCGTCTCTTAATTAGCACCACTATGCTTGCAGCTTCTGAAGCCCGCATTCACAATTATTCGCGATAAAAACTCAAAATGCTTCCTTCTATTAATACGTGGTACACATAGCATCAAAGATACACTAACTGCTGCTACTGGAGCAGTGGCCCCATTCCACCATTCGGTTTTGCATGATGGTGGAATAAGCAACTTAGTCCTAGGATATGCCCACTGTGGGATGGTTGCTGCAGCCCGTTGGATTTCTATGATCAGTACTCCTTGCTTGCTCAAGGCTCTTGGTGAATATCCTGACTACAAAATAAAGGTAGATGCTGTTTCTGTAATTTAAAAAATACAAATTTATAAATAAACCCAATCCTAGACATGTATTTATAGAAAAACCCAAGCACTATTTAAACATAGAAACACACCCAAAATCAACCCCAAAGTCAACTTTTTGGGTGTGTTTATAAATGGATTTTGAGTGTGTGTAATGATGGGTTTTGGGTGTGTTTATATGTTTAAATAGTGCTTGGGTTTTTTTATAATTTAAGCCCCCATTTTGGATGTTTTAGTGAAACTCCCTTTTGAAATGGCAAACTAATTTGCCATTTCAAAATTGATCAAAAACTGTGTCGCTTTTCCTGCTTATACTTGTTTTAAAACTACTAATTTACCATCAAAATTGATGTTGATTAGTTTTAGTTTTAAAATTAATAAAATGTACAGAATTTCATAATACTAGGATGATTTATCTGTGCTATTATTCTTTCTAATGTTGAAATCTGCATATCAGGTTATTGGGCATTCACTAGGTGGTGGTACAGCTGCATTGTTAACATATATTCTTCGAGAGCGGAAAGAGTTCTCTTCAAGCACTTGTGTTACATTTGCCCCAGGCATGTCATCTGAATTTCTTTTGTTAGTGGTTCTAGCATTCCATAATCATTTGTTCATGGAAATGCGCTAATAAATTACGTAGATATAAGGTATCAAATATGACTTGTTACTTCTGAAGAACCGATTGGGCCATTCTATGCTTGAAGGTCATTCTGAGGTCTTTCCTATGGCTGCTTTATTAGAAAATGCTCAAGTGCTTGTACTGTAATTTTTGTTTTGCAGCTGCCTGTATAACGTGGGAGTTGGCAGAATCTGGCAAGCACTTCATCACTACTATCATCAATGGCTCTGACCTGGTGCCTACTTTCTCAGCAGCTTCTGTTGATGATCTCCGGTGTGAGGTACTGTATTTTCTCCACATATGCATTAGCATTTATTCTTGCTGCTCATGAATAATGTAGTTCAATTCTCATCTGTTAGACATTTTCAGAATTCTTATTAGAATATGCCATCATCAGGTCACAGCTTCATCTTGGTTAAATGATTTGCGGGATCAGGTTGAACGTACAAGAGTTTTGAATGTTGTTTATCGCTCTGCCTCTGCTCTGGGTTCTCGTCTACCATCTATAGCTAGTGCAAAAGCGAGGGTTGCTGGTGCTGGTGCACTGTTGCGGCCAGTATCTAGCAGCACACAGGTAAATCTAATTTTTCTTTTATTTGATGACTGACTGTTAATCAGGTCCACTCTTGCTGACTTGTGGTCACGTGAGAAATCTAATTCACTGGTTTCTTTATGTTATGGTGTAGTAATTTGTACAATGTCTTTATGTAGAACTGTTAGTGAATTGGTGCTAATATTGACTCATTTGGTTGAACTACACTATACTGGTCTATTTGTTTAGTAATTAGACTGTTATGGAAACATCATCAAGCATCATTTGTGTGTGTGTGTGTGTATGGCTCCTACTTTATGTGTGTTATGACAGGCTTTGCTTCTGCTTGGTAACTTGTAGGTTGTGATGAAGCGTGCACAGAATGTTGTTGTCAGAACTCATTCATCTATATCATCATGGTCTTGCATGGGTGCACGTCGCCGGAATGTGGGTCCATTATTGAATTCTAAAGCAGATGATTTGCCTGAAGCTTCTGTTGTATGTGAAAAGGATTCTGAATCTCAGACTGAAAGAGTGACCATAGATCCAATGCAGAATAACTTGGAATCTAGTTTTAGTGGCCGATCCGGTCATGATGATACCGATGAAGAGGAGCAGCTTTTGCCAGTGAATGAGAATACTACTACATCTACTGTTGGAGACATCACTGAAGGTGAGTTGTGGTATGAACTGGAGAAGGAGCTTACGAGGCAGGAGAATGACATCAATGTCGAGGCCCAGGAGGAAGAAGCTGCTGCAGTGAGAGAAATAACAGATGAAGAAAACATGCTGGTTGATGTTGCAGAAAGCAATACGGCCATCTCTTCATTAGATGTTTCAGAGAGCCACCGGTTCTATCCCCCTGGCAGAATCATGCACATTATTTCTGCCCCTTCGTCTAATTCTATTAATTTAGATCATGATGGACCTATTGAAGAACATGTGGGTATATACGAGACACCTAGAGAACTGTATAGTAAGCTCCGACTTTCTAGGACGATGATTAATGATCACTACATGCCTATGTATAAGAAAATGATGGAATTGTTGATCAGGGAACTGGAAAATGATGAATCCAGTAGTTGTATGATGTGAAAAAAAATTAAATTAATAGAAAATATATTTATGTTGCATTGCCTATCAGTAGTCGACTTTTGCTTCTCTTCCCATAGCTTTTTTCAAAAGACAAAAAGCACTTTAGAAATAAGCCATTTTCAGTTGAGTCCAAGCTTCCGCATGCTTGGCTTAAAGCTCACTTGGAAACTTATTTGGTAAGAAAAGAAACAGCAACCACAATTTTCGCTAGTTGAACAACATCCGGCTTGAGCTTTATAAAACCCATCCCCACCATTATCTTTCCCTTCTGTTGGAGGATAAGATCACAATCAGTATGAAATATATAGAACACGATTGCTATAATTTACATCTCAAACAATACCATTTTTTCAAAGACTTGTCATGAAAAAGTAACCAGAAAATGCATGGCCCCTCCTGCTTGACATATATTTGAGGCTCACAATCATGCAAGTCGTTTGACCTGTGATTTTGACATACCTGGTCCCCCAAAACAAGTGGCTCACTCAGAATCATAGCCTTGTGTTTGGTTTGGTGTATGATCTCATTGGACCAAGTAATGACTTTTTTAATCCCTTCCCTAATCCTCATTGGATGGATTTCGTTCCACACCTAATCTTCTTTTGATTAACAAACTTTCGCAATCACAACTTTGTAATAAACACTCTTAAATACTCTCCAAGATATGCTAATCTAATCTCCCCCTCCCTCATGATTAATTCTTTTTAATTACGCCGTACGAGTCTTTTTCCATTTGTTTAGTGTTTAAGACCGACTTTAAGTAGAATATTCTGATTAGCAATGATAAATCCAATTAGTGCTTCCAAATCCACATAACACACGTATACCATTTGATGATATCTTAAACTAAAAGCATGGCCAAAGTGGGCACGGCTATATATATATATATATATATAATATGAATACGTTGATGTAACTCTCTCACAAGAATGTCGAAAAGGGCCATGACGCCTACATCACAGGGTGGCCAAGTTAACGGCAGACGATAGTCATTTCACACTCAAAGCATACTTTTGCGTAGCCATACTTGAGCTTGCAAACAGAAGGAGAAGGAGATGAAAATGGAGTATAAGCAAGACCAAACGTTTGTTTGATTGTTTCGTCGCGAATCAGTGCCGGACTGAAATCACACCAGGTTTTGCTTACTGGTTCTCTCTAGCTCTTTTATATTATAAGGAAAAAGAGAAATATACATATATGTATAAACTTATGGATATATCAAAGGCTTGGCTTAGCTAGCTGATATAAGTTATACCAATTGAATAGATACTTATCTTTTGAAGTGTGTAATGATTTGGGACTGTAGGGGGCTATGGTGCTCTTTCCATCTCTTCTTGAAGGGCTGGCAAGAACCAGATCGCTCAAGAAAATGAAGAATTGTCAGGAAGATGTTGCAAGGAAAACTGCAGAAGCATTGGAAAAGGAAGCGAAAAAGAATGAGATGGTTTTGAGTTCTTCTTCTGGCATTGTTATGTCTGATAAGTCTAACAATTTTTCCTCTGTTTGCTCCAAGAGAGGCCAGAAGGGGATCAATCAAGATTGCTTATTCATTTGGGAGGTAAGTCCACAGTCTGAGAATGTTTTTCTATTTGTTGCAAATATGCTTGTTTCAAAACATATGCTATATATTTTCCATATTTTCATAAGCTGGGTTGGTAGGAATTTGGATGCCAAGAAGACATGATCTTTTGTGGGATATTTGATGGGCATGGCCAATGGGGCCACCATGTTAGCAAAAGGGTCAAGGAATCAATGCCTGCTTCTTTGTTGTGCAATTGGCAAGAGACTCTCACTTTAGCATCACTGAACCTCGACTTCGAAATGGAGATGGATAGAAACCTCCATCGGTTTGATATATGGAAGCAATCCTTTCTTAAAACGTATGCTGCCATTGACAAGGAGCTTAAGCATTCTTCTAAAATGGATTCTTATCGAAGTGGCGCTACAGCATCAACAATTGTTAAGCAGGTAATCAGAAGAAATTGTCATATATTTTGAGTAGCATAGTTTACTTACTTTCCTTCCTTGTGTGGCAATTAAATATGCTACCAGAAAACCTTTTTTCTGCTAATTATGTTGATCCAATGGGTGCCAATCAAACCCTAAACCATAGGATCCAGACGTTTGATTTCAATATCCAGAATCTTGGACTGGTAGTGTTAGCTAGAGTGTAGCAATTGCATGACAAGTACCCTTAAAATCTCCTCATCAATGATCTCCAGGGCGAACATCTCATCGTCGCAAATGTCGGTGACTCCCGGGCTGTCTTGGCCTCCATTTCAGAAGATGGGAGTTTGGTACCTCTTCAGCTTACAGTGGACTTTAAACCCAATATACCTCGTTGGTTTTCTCACTCTGTCTCTGTCTCTGTCTCCTTGATATACAAAATGTGTACCTTGTACCTAAATATTTTGGGGCTCTTTCCTGTTACAGAGGAGGCAGAACGAATAACAAGATCCAATGGACGAGTATTTTGCTTACATGATGAACCAGGGACTTACAGGGTCTGGATGCCAAATGGTAAGACACCAGGACTGGCAATATCAAGAGCCTTTGGCGACTATTGTGTTAAGGATTTTGGGCTTATCTCAGTGCCTGCTGTCAGTCAAAGGCATATCACCAGCAGAGACCAGTTTGTCATTCTAGCAACAGACGGGGTAAGCACATTTCAATTTATTTTCCAACTTTGTTCCAAATTGTATCAAGAAAAATTGCAGATGTGCACAGTAAAGCAACTCCATTGAACAAATCTTCAATGACTTTGCTTTGCTTCATCAGGTATGGGATGTTATCTCCAACGAAGAAGCTGTACAGATAGTTTCCTCCACTCCAGATAGGAAAAAAGCAGCTAAAAAGCTTGTGGGATGTGCCACTCTTGCATGGAAGTCTAAGAAACGAGGCATCGCCATGGATGACATCTCAGCTATTTGCCTCTTCTTTCACGCATCATCCTCACAACATGCCAACCTTATGAATCTATGATCTCACAAAATTCATGTGTAAAAAAATCTGGTTAGATGCCGATTACTGTTGCCTTAATTTACTATGGGAAATGTGTACATACATAAATGTATGCCTTTGTTGATTTGGAATGCTGTCAACCATGTAACAAGAAAGCCCAACATGATTCTATTTACACCTTAGTTCTTAGAAAAAAAAAAAAAAAAAAAAAAAAAAAAAAAAAAAAAAAACCAAAAAATATCAAATATCGAAAGAAGCATAAATTAAAGCATCACGCACCAAAATAATCGAGGTATAATAAAGGATTAATGACATTTTAGTCTCGGGAGCTCTTTTACAATGATACATACTTCAAGAATCTTGATAATACAACATTTATAATCATAGCATTATACTCCTAGTTATTCTTAAAACACGTTAAACCCTTTATATTTAGTTAAGATAGATGGCTAAGAGTTTTATTTTTAGTGAAAATTAAAAACAAACATTTTCAAAATAAATATTTACATTATATTAACCTCGAGTTTTATGGATAAGAGTTTTTATGTTACTGTCGTTTACATAAAAACGACATGATTTTCCATGTTCCGATGGCACCCTCAAAAATAGAAGTCTGTCTCTGCCTCTGCGCGCGTCTTCTTCCTCATGACAACCACTGCTCTCCGTCTCTCGTTCCATCAATCTCCTCACTCACTCGCGTGCGGCGCGTGCCCTCGACGCCAACCTCTCTCCAACTCCCACCTCACCTTCCCAACACCAACCCCAACCCTACACAGCTCAACGCTCATTCCATTCCACCGGTCCCATCGCCGGCGACAGTCTCCTATCACTATGTCAGACTCCGGCCGATCAAGCTCTCCAGCGGCCCAGCCGCCACCGAAGGAACTCGACGAGGAGTCGGATTTCGAAACCATTCTCTCACCCGACGGTTACATCTCTATCTGTGGCTTCGGTTCCCTCCTCTCCGGTACGTACAAATTCAATCACCTACACCATCACCGTCGCCGTTTTGATGTGCTTGTTGTCGTACGCTGACTTGTTAACTGGTGCGGTGTGTTTGGGAGGTAGAGAGAAGCGCGAGGAGTACATTTCCGGACCTGATCAACTTCAGAGTTGCGTGGTTGAACGGCTTTCGTCGAGTGTATGCTCACATGGCTCCCATTTTCTTCGAGCGCGGCATTGCCAAGCCTGAAACCAAGGTCAATCAAAGAAACTGAAAGAAAAATTTATGAAATGTTTATGCTTTTGTTGTTCGCATATTCTTCAACGATTCAAAAGTATCAATTTTTGTGTTTGGTTCGTTTACAAGTTTGGGAAAACAATTTGTTGTGTAAATTCTAAAATCTGAATTTTGTTGTTAATTTTATGAATGGGGCAGGAGATTGCAAGCTTGAGTGTAGAGCCTTGTGAAGGTGAAAGCCTTATAGTAACAGTGTTTGAGATTACAAAATCAGAGGTATAGAGTTAATGTTATGTGTGTTTCAGTGCCTGTTAAATATTGAATCTTTGAGAACTAGGTAGAAGGAAACTAGTTAATTCGATGAGAGCTAATTCGCAACTCGTATGCTGATTTAACAACTTCAGATTCCAGCTTTTATCAAGAGGGAACCTGAATTTCGATTCCTAGCTGTAAGTTGCTAGATTGTTGCCTACCATCAAGTTCTTAATTTTTTATTTGAAAAAAACGATTTGTATTTTCATTTGGGATTATTTGTTTGTCTTGCAGGTTCTGCCTGAAACACTTGATGGGAAGTCATTTGATAATCGAGCGGTGAGTGGAAAATGTGAATATGTAATGCCAATAGCTTCACCTTATTAGGCTTTTTTCCCCTGTACTTTCTCAGTTTAGTTTGGTTATTGGGGTGAACGAATGCAGGTACTTTGTGCTCGTTATAGTGATGAAGAGTTCTTCAGAGTTAGATGCAAAGGTAAATCTTCACAACTGTTTAATTTTAACAGTTTCCCAATTAAGATAGATAGTAAACAGAAATATAAGTGTAGTTAACTCGTAGTTTCTGATAGCAATGTTAGATACGAAGAAATGCCATTTATGATTGGTTTTAGCCAAACGATTGTGCTACCCCATCCAATTCCATAATTTACCATTACATAATGATGGGGTATTGATGTTAATGTATGCTGCTGGTTTTTTCTGGCTGGATTTCAGGAAGTAAGGAGATGTATTTTCAGCTATTTGGACGATATGGCATTGATAAGATCTGGCGAGATGATATCCTACCTTGTCGCACTTACCTTCGGCATTGGTATGTCCTCACTTTTGATATACTTATTTGCTTTATTTGCTACCAAAAAGATTTGAATGATCCCCAACTAGCAGTTAGCTTACCAACTAGCAGTCAGCTTGAAAGAAATGAATGATCCTGGTCTGTCAGGCCAAAAGAACAAGCTCTTGAATTGTGACCCACATCTTATCAGTAGAAGTAATCAACTCATAGACCAACTTAATTGCACTTGAATGTGTTAGAGGACTAACGATGAATCTGATTAGTCAATATATGTTTGCTTTGGCTTTTCTCCTTCGTCTCATCATTTGAGTTTGATCATGGGTAGGTTAATGGCTTTGCCAGTGCTTCTTTAAACAAGCTGCTTTGTCCTTTTCAGATTTGTTTTTCCTTTTTGTTCTAAGATGAGAGAACAAAACAAACTTATTTGACATGTTAGAACCTTATTATTGAGTATCAATGAGTATGTTGTCTAGCAGACGTGGTATTAAACTAAAACTAGGACAGCATAGTCCTAATACTAGTAATCATTTTCTGAATTTACAGTGATTATGAGTTCCTTCTTATATGTAATAGGTCAGATAAGGATGGCTGACTACACTAGTATATGAGTTTTGTCCCTGCTCTCTCAAATATACGTTCTTTATAGCAGCTAAACCCTATTCAATAGCCATGGAATATTGTTTTGTTGAGAGTAGAAGACTCACTTGTTCTTAAGTTGACAATGTCTTCTTCTGCTGTACGTAAGTTATTGTTATGTTTTGTTCTGTACAAACTGTAATCCTATGTGATGTTGATTTGCTGCTAGAGATTTAGTCTTACATGACATACTTCCATTCCAACTACTCCTCATATGAATTATGAACTAAAGTGGATGATCAAACATCCATTTGTAGTGTCTTAGCAGCAAAGAATCTGAGCGAGGTAGCATACAATAACTTCTTGGATCACACTTTCCTTGGAGACCGTAAAACAACCATCCGCGAGTACCTTGCTACAACAGGTTCAGGCATCATGGAAGAAGAGCCTCCAGAGTCCCTCAAGACCCGGTATGGTGGTTAAGGCCATATGTTTAGAAAGCCTTGTTACATTGATTTGTCAAAAGCAGTAATTTGTATTTCAAAGATGCAGAAGGGATTTAATGATGTTGAGTTCACCTCGTGTGTTCCTATAGTTGTGTTGTATTCTACAAAATTTATCTCACTGCCCCTCCTATTATTTTTCCTCATTATTTGTGAACAAAATCAATATGCCGAGGCAACCATAAATTTAACAAACCATAAATCAAGGCAACTATGGCTTGAGACGAGGCAACAAAATATTGAGGCAACTATGAATCAGTGTATCAAAGCAGTCAAGGCAAACCATACATGAATTTAAAAATAAAAATAAAAACCGTAGGAATGTCCTCACATACATACATTATAAATACAGCCCTCGTGCTGGTACTTTTCCTCATTATTTATGAACAAAATCAATAACCCAAGGGACCTAACAAAAATTCGTAGTTACTAAATAATTATGTGTGTTTAGGACAGTCACAACCCTTAACACTTCTGGTTTCGAAGTATTTTGGGCCCAGTAGGCTGCAAGAGATTTATAAATTTGTGAACAATTTGTCCCACATCGACGTTTTAGTTAGTGAAGTGTATGGCTCTGCCTATAAGTAAAGAGAAGCCGGAACCATTTAAGTTAACCTGTCCTGTCAGGGGTGGAGGATGACTCGTCAATGATCGTATAGAGACGGCGGGTCGTGCCAACACCTATTATTTCGAACACACTTTTCGTACGTGCTAGTTCCACCCTACTTCGGTGGGCGTGCACGTCAATTTTTGAAAGCCTCGCCTCCACGGTGGGGCTCCAATTCTCTCTTGTTCCTGAAACTTTTCATATCATTTCTTTCAATTTCATTTGCTTTTTTGAATACCCCAGATAAAATTAACTCTCAAAATTAAATCAACACAAGGACAAATTTTGAATGATTGGATGTCGAACATGAATTTCAAGCAACAAGTGGAATGAGGGAGAAAATGTTGAAGAAATACTGATCAGTTTGCTTGATTGAAATTAATGGCAGGTTTACTTACAATCCGTAATCAAATATCCCCACAAAACTAGAAATCAAATATCCCCACGAAACTAGAAATCAAATCAACTACTAAGAATAATCACCATTCCTTTTTTTTCTGTTTACTAACACACATGGGTAAAAATTCATAATCAAATATCCTGAAAACAAAAAATCAGATAAAGTAAACATGTCATAAGAAGATAATTTCCCAAAGCGCAGCCTTGTCCATCTGAGAAATTCTGATCAAGTGTCATAACCAATGACAAGAATCAATTAATTTATTCAACTCGTTTCTAACTACATTGTTTAAATAGTTGTAATGCAGAGCTTGCGCCCTCTCTTCTTTTTCTCTATAACTTTAGTCTACAAATTCATTGGACGTATATTTTCCTTTCATAAAAATATGTGCAAAAACTAAAATCCGAAATTGATGGCCGCCAAAGATGAGCTTGAATGAGTTACTTCAAAATCGTGTTCAATGAAATACTTGAGGAGAGGCATAATACTCGCTCTCCTTGAACACAGGTCTTAAGTCTTCTTTTAACATGAAATCCAAGGGGAACGATACAAGATGACCCTTCACAGATCCTAACCTCTCCATGGGATCTGCTTTCTTCATATCTCCATTCTGATATAATTCTATCTTCTCAGGAGCGATTCCTAAGTCGATTGTTGTGTGCCCGATTTTATCCTTCCAGTAGGCTATGTTTTGTCTGAATGCGGCTCTGCGCGAGGTCAACCATGCCAAGATGAGGCAAACAACTTGTTAGCACAGTAAGAACACAGAAGGATTAGCAAAAGACTAGAAATGCATATACCTGGAATGAATAAAATCATTTGGTATGCAAGAAAAGACATCTTGGTAGATTGTGGTATTTGCCTGTCCACCCAAAAAACAATATATGTTACTATTTACTTGCAGATAAAGAGCACAATATATATTCAGCAAAATCGACGCTTCCACATGACATCCTTCGACAAATATAAATCTGCTCATTAAGATATTTTTCTCCTAGTTTTCACACCTTTGCAGTTGCCATCCAGATATCCTTGTAAGTTGAATCAACAACTGGGTCGATTATTTGATTCATCTGAGAACAAAATAAAAGATGTACAAAGACAATTAGCTTAGTGACTACTGCTGTTTAATGTATGACTAATTCATAAAACGCCCGAATTAAAAATCAACAATAAAGAAAACTGAAACAGCATAACTAGATTTAATAACCTCTCCAGCTCGAATACCAAGGTGTTCAGACCACAGTGACAAGCGAAGACTTAATGAAAACTTTCCAGCTTTCCATGGCTTTCCTCCCATATGCGAATTAATCATTTCTTTATCTTCAATAAGTAAACCAATCTAAAATACAGAATAATGTCAGTTAATGGAAGCTACCATGTAACCACGCATGTAGAACAGGAGCATAACAAAAGTGATTTTTACGCAGGAGCCACACCATACTGAAATCGTATGTATATGAGATAGTAAAATGCAAGTTTCGACCAAAAAAGGAGGAGAAAAGTAAGGAAGTTACTTCAACAGCAAAATTGATCGAAGTTACAAGGATAACTCGACTACTTTCACAAGGTTCATAATCCAACACATACATAGCCTAGGAAGTTCGAGCAATAACATCATAATTACAAGGAGTTCATGTGCCTTCAATTGGTAATATGGGAACTATTCACTGATCCAAACATCTCATTGGCTATTTCATAGTTTGGCAAGTTATCTAATTTTTCAATGCAAAGCATAGGGCATTATTTATACTCCTATCTCCCTTTCAAATATGAATAAACACCTTAACACACTGGCTGGAAAAACACAAAAGAACAATTGCTCATTTGACCAAAATGGTAATAAATCTAGAAACAGATACAAGAAATTTAAATTATCAACAAAACTTAGATTCTACATTTCCAATTATTTGCCTATATGCTCAGTTCACATTACGTTGCATTTTATTCAGTATGAATGCATTATCAAGTCATTTAATGCACTCCGGCCTTTCATAACCTCAATATGATATAAAGCAGATATGCTCTCCAACTTTAAGGTTTGGAAACACCACCAAATGAAAATTAAGATAAAGCAGGAGAAACCAGAGCAGGAGAGATACCTCAGAATCTCTTGAGCCAAGCAAACTCCTATCATTGATGTTAGCTGATCCAATTAAAGTTGTACAATCATCAATAATCATGATTTTACTATGCACATAGACCTGCAGCGCCAAAAACATACATAATGATGAGATAAAAGCTACAATCTTGACAAACATATGAACAATATCTTAGATTGGAAAGAGATGCATGTAGGCAGACATAAGGTACACTGGTGCTAGGGAAATACCTGACTGCAGGCCACAGGACCGCCATCAAAGAGTTTACCATAAGATCTAAGGCCATAGAAAGAAATGTAATCATGTGTCTTTGGACCAAGAATTTCATTAAGATTTTGCAATATTGAAAATTGTCCTCTGCAAATAGTTCGATATTGCCAATGCATAACAGCTCTGACAGATGCTGCACCAGCATCATCCAGACCCCCCTGTTAAACTACAAAATCAGCACAAGGAATACACGGACAAATATAGTTTTTTTTTTGTCGGAACATGGACAATTTCCAAATGTGATAGATTTTGACAAGAACTGGAACCTGGAAGCCGGGTATGAGTGGTATGACAATTATAACTCTAAAACACTTTTATCATTGTATGCTCGCATAATACGTCGAAATAATGCTTCTAGCACACGATTCCGTATTATTTCATCTCCTGAAAGACCTGATATGAAGAATTGATTCTGGGAAGAAGTTGCCAAAAATTAAGAATAAGTCAGGAAAATAATCAACAGTAAAGGTCCCTTGACAAATAATAAAAAGAAGTCAGATCATCAGCAAACCAGAAAGATCAGAAATATGATCATTTTGTTCACGGTAACATATTTTTTTTTACTAATATGTTCAAGTAATTGACACCTATAGTCACTATTGAGATGGCAATCAATATATAGTTTCCATCACAGCTGTTTGGCTCATAAACATTGATAATGCCACATTGTTTCAAGTTCCATCCTTAATAAAAGGCTGTAATGAATACAACATGCATTAGAACAGCCATCATGGATTGTTTCCCTTTAGAGTCAGAAAAATTAAGAGAACTGTAGTGTAAATGATGACAAATTGACAAGAAATTGTGTATATACTTGCAAATTCATATTAAGCAACATTACTGCTTCTCAAATTGTGAACACAGTTCCAAAATGCTCTTTATTTTGAGCACATGTTTCCTGGCACATATAATATATCCATAAGTGTAACCGTAAGTTTAAGCACAAGATATGGTTACATAAAAACATTGAAATACATTAGGTATGAGAAACCTATTTTGTACCTCAATGTAAATAAAGTGCTCTGCTTTATCAATAAGAGAGCAATAAGCATTGTGAATGCTCTCTTCAACTTGGCTTGTTCCTGCTGACCACTGACTGACACTTCTGATAACCTGGAAGTGAAATGTTATTAGCAAAATACAGGATGCAAGGTCCACTATCACAACCAAACAGAAAGTAAACAGATAAAAATTTACTACACATTAAATGCCATACCCCCTGACATTTCTGAATATCACCTCCTCAGAGGTTTATAGAGTACACAGCCCCTTGAAAGTTAATTATATTGAAAATTCTAAAGACATTGTTCTAAGGAGTAGGTTCTTCTATAAGGATACTTCAACTGACACTTAAGGCGGAGAGATATCACTACATAATACCATATAAAAAAGCAGATGACAAATCAGATACTAAAAGGCAAGTCAGAAATCAAATATTTGCAATAATACTTAATTTCAAAAGACAAAAGAGTTTTGGTCCACCTGACATCGACACGAACTACAAGGACCAACTTGTCCCGATTCATCTGTGAAGCCACCCTTGTTGCCCCGCTCTTGTGTTTCCCACCACTCTGGATCCACGTTTTTCATGCCAGGCTGTGCCACCTCATCTGAACCAATTTTTCCATGTCGAGCCAAAGAATCAAGGTCATCTACAAAGCCTCTCATTGGCGTATCATGACCTACTGGTAGAATTTTTGACTTTCGGAAAGGGAAAGCAAGATTGTTGCTAACCCTGCTTGGCTGTTCAAGGAGATCAGGAGAGTCCATCCCATTTAGGTTTGGGTCTTCCTTTGGAGAATCCAGCCCATCAGCTTCTTGGGGTATAAGAAGTGGGATATCTTGGCAGGATGATATTGACGAATAGGAATCCTGCCTTCTATGATGGTTAGCATTCTTACTTTCAATCTCCATCTCTTGGCTTCTTCCCATGTAATGAGGAATGACCATGTGCTGCTGCGGCATAAGTAGTGGAATTGCTTGTTCGTTTGGAGCTTTATTTCTCTGAAAGAAAGCATATTCACTTAGAACACTATCTTCTTATTTATAAACCAAAATCAAGCCATCTTGGCAGAATATCAACCTTTGCATAGTTCCAGCGCTGAACAAAATGTCTAGCCACGTCACGGCAGGGGGGTCCCCAAAGGGCACAGTGAACGTCATGCCAAGGCATACGAGGATATTTTCCACGATCCAGCTCATCTTTCATTGTATCTTCCCACGAATTTGGTTCAGATTCCCTAACAAGATAGTTACAAAACCGTATTTCACAACAATGAAATCATTTCAGAAAAGATCTAGAGCCAAGTAAAATACAATTGACAGCAGAACTAAGCATATCAATTCAAACCCATAAATAAATAATGCCACGTAAAAATAATAAAGATAAATGAATAGAGTACAGGAATCATGTTTGATCATTTTCTGCGGATAGTTGTCACTGGATAATCCTCGTGTAGTCAAGAAGCTCACCTTGGGTTGTAATAGTCCTTTCCAGGCCATACCAAAGGAGGGCAATCACCCACTTTATGCTCGGCAGTATCATAACGACCAAAGCATAAATCCAGTCCTCCAAGAAAGCAAATCTGATAATCAACAATGACAAGTTTTTCATGGTGGGACCTATATGTAACCAACATTTAATATCAGAAGCAGAAAAAAATACACGTAACACTTAACTAAGCAAACAAAATCCCCACATTACTTTGCAAGTACAGTGCATACCATAAGTAAACACCACTGGAAAAGTGGTCAGGGTAACGTAATACCCTCACATTCTCATGAATCCCAATAAGTTTCCTCTTGCTATAAACACTGTTTATTTTCAAAGCAAGAGCTACCTCCTTATAAAGAAGAATGTAAATCTGCAGGAACATTGACCCAAGGCATGTTTCAGTGTCAACAAATTAGAAACAACAACAAAATCTCTTTTTAGTGAACTGTGTTTAAGTCAATGGCCATAAATGAAGAACATGTCAAGAATTAAGGTTACAGATTGTATGAAAGTAAGGTTTACCTGAACCCCTTCCTTAGCTTTTGCTTCCAGTAAAGAATCAAGTTTAGAAGAAGCATGAGCATGAAAAGGGCGCCGCAGGTACAATTCTGGACACACCCACCAGCCACAAATAAATATCTGCATGGAACTTTCAATCATCACACAGAAGAAAATGTAACGGTAATAATTGTGAAATACAACTGAAATGTACCCAGTAAACTGAAAGGAACATACCTCTGATTTTGCATCCTCAATAGCAGAAGCAATTGCTTCAAATGCTGCCCGACCGTCTATGAACCATTGAGCCCGACTACCATCTTCAGTCAAGCCTCTTGGAGGCGCAAAAGAGCCAAAACGGTGAGGATGACACCAGCCCTCAGGAGGCCTGAGTCCAGCATCATTGATGGAAGCAACCCAATCTTTAACTTTAGAACTACTCTTCACTCTCAAATTAATGCTCCGGTTACCACAAGCCACCTTTCAAAATTTCACATTATTCATCAGAAGATTGTATGGAGATTTAATTAGATGGATAGTGCCGCCCACAAACTAAATACAACACAATAAGAGTGATGGAAAGGTCTTTTTAAAAACAAAGAAATTCGTCAGCCACCAGAAACTGGTGTATGTTCTTTATTATGAAGTAAATATAAGGTCAATATCCATCAGCACAGGGATAAGAAAGCAAACAGCAAAGACTTATATTCCAGAAGTCAAAGCTCTGCCTAGTGTAATATTCTAAGTTTTTACCATAAAGCACACAGTTTCATCCTACTAGAGAATGCACACCCAAATAACATAAACCACAATATCTAAACCCCCCTACATTTAGGGGAAAAGCAATATGCAACCATATGATAGAATCATTTATTCTTCACTCAAAATCAAGAAAAAAATTACATGAACTGCAGTTATAAACTAGAAAGAAAGAAAGAAAACAAATCCAGAGCACCACAGATAAACCAGGAAAAAAGAAAAGGCCTCAGTGCTGCTAACCTTAAATGCATGGCGTAGGGGATTCCGCTCTTTTATTTCTTTCGCTAGTGATAGCCGGCCATCCCCATTCCCATCCGAGGCTGGTAGTACATCAAATACAATTATATCTAAAGGTTGGGTATCAAAAGGATCTGCCAGCAAGGCCAAGAATCCTGGTTTTAATACAGCCCAAACCTGCACAGAATCAGTTCAAGGGTAATGCCAAAGACAACAGGTGATAAAACATACCTTAATTCAGAAATAGTTAAAAAGGATGAGAAGGTTATGCATATGATACTCTAATCTTGTACACCAATTGTCCAAATATAGAATCTTCTGTTGGTGATTTCAGCCTACATTTGGTTGCCCACCAACAAATAACCTAGATTTCTTCAGGAATCAACTTCAGAATATCTAAGAACTCACGGATCTAACTCTCACAGGCAGATCACTAAGATGATTGACGAGTCCATAACTTTTTAACCAATATAATATAAAGCGAACTTATCAAAAGGAGGACTTCATTACCTTTTGCCAATTGTCATTACAACAACTGAACCAACGACATGCACAACATTTCCTGAAAGCTTCATCCCTTGGAATTTTTGGTAGATGCTTCACCATCACATAGTCTTCTTTTAGTTTAGGTCCATATTCTGGAGAAAATGATAACATAGAGACCTCCAAGAATTTGCACACCTGCAATACATAATTATTGAGGGTAAGGCACGTAAGGAATTATGATACAATAATCAATACAGGTGTGTTGAAAATAAATTGAAATTAGCAAATTGCAAAATGTTAAAAGCGGTGGACTTTCAAAAGTCATCACTATAAGATGATTCAAGGATATGTCCTGGAACTCCAAAGGTTTAATGATTATTATGACAAAAAGACGATATATCTGATAAATAATGCCATTGACTATTGATAATTTCAATTCAAAATAGTTATTTAGATTGACACATATGATTGATCTTTAGAAAGAACAAGCACCAAGCACACCTCTCGAGAGTTCACAATGTCCATGTTTCCTAGAAAGTGATTCAGATATCCTTGCATGGCAACCTTTGATCTATCTGACATAGATTGCTGCCTACCGAGTGCTGGCCGGATGATTGGCAGAGCAGCGCTAGATGGAACATCTCTGAGCAAAAGATGCAACTATAAGATTTATGACAATAATTCAACAAAAACGGAAATACTTCATGGGACAAGTTGTTCTTAAACACATGGCTTTATAAGTAGTAACCTGTTTTTAGCACTTTCTTCGTTATGCAGGGGAACAGTCTCATCATCGGCGTCCTCATCATCTTGTACCACTTCAGTGTGATCTCCTATTCCTAGATTTTGAAGCCATTCTTTAACCTTTAATATAATGTTGCAAACGATATTAAATCCCAAACATTCCCAAGTAAGCAGCTAACTGCCAAAGGGCATAGAAGAGTGAAAATACAAACTGGCATGCGCTTGTAAACTCAGATGATAAAATCTAAAAGACAGACCTGTTCTTGCTTCTCGTGAATTTCCTCAAAAAATGCCCGTTTCTTCAATGCAAAATGCAAATAGAATACATGTGAAGGTTTCTTCAATAACCGCCACTTAAACTAGTTGAGTAAAATAACACACACAATTAGTACATCATCATCATCATCATAATATGAAAAAGTAATAGCATTGCGTAGTCATAATCACAAACAACATTACCAACATAAAAAACATAAAAGTAAAAAGCTAGAACTGCTGAACTTGATAAAAAAGAGAAAATTCGAAAGGCCTGACCCAATTTGGAAATAATCAGCACTCAACATGTATACTATCTAACAATGCTCCTATCAATTTGGGAAAGAAAATAGAAATAGAATGAAAAACTTCTAGATAAGTTAAAAGTTATTTTCAATTTTCTTTCTAACATCCTGATATTGAACTTGGTTTCCTCTTATCCAAGTTTTCTCGGCATAATTCAGATAGAAAACTGAAATTGAAGCAGCATGCAGGCGATCTCAGGCAAAGAGAAACAGAGAATGAGTGAAAAGCATGAAGAGAGAGATCGGTGCTCGCCTGCTTGTATTGGAACTCGATGGTGTAAGAGAGAAGCATGGGGCTGAAATCACCGGCGTCGGGACGAGAGACGGAGACGATGGTGGCGCTCGGCAACTCTTCGAAAATCCGAGCCGGCTCGAACGACGACAGCCGGCACAGAAACGACGACGGCGACGTCGCCGTATCAGATCGCATTTGGACGTAGCGGGACCCACTCCCCGATATCAACTGCTCCGATTCCATTGCTCTCGGCTTTCGATCACTTCGAGAGATTGATCGAAAAAAAAATAAATTTGATCCACTTTGTATAATTGTATAATTATTATTTGAAAAATAAAAAATGTAATATAAAAATATCAGAGGAGAGAGAGTGGGAGACGGAATTGGCCAGTTTTGGACCGTTAGTTGGTTCACTGCACCACAAAGCAACAACGTGAAACGGCTCAAAACCTGAAAGTGGAAACTTCGATTTCGCCTGTGGTTTTTTGAGTTTAAAAGAGAACGACGTGGGGAGCTTTTTTTCTTAACTTTCTCGGTAGTCCGCGTTTCAAGAACCTGACGGAAGAGAGCATGTTTTATAAACTTTCTTCCAACTATATATGTCATGTCCCAAACAAACTGCGTTTGTGTCCTGATTAAATTCGACATTTAATTAATGTCGGTAATGAGTTGGGATTTATATCCATCTAACAGTCCTAAATTCAAAATATGTTGGTCAACTTCTTGGGGCTACTAGAATGGTCTTGTGCTTGCTTGAAATTTGGTTGATGCGATCTAAAGCAACCTTCAATTTTGAAAAATGACAACCGTATTTATCATGTCATATCCACAATTGAGCTCTTTTTGTCTTCAAAAGAATGACAACGTATCATCGCTTTATTAGTCGAGAATAACAAAATAATGATATTCCTTCTCACTTTGAGAAAGAGCTATATTAATCGAGAATAACAAAATAGTGGTATTCCTTCTCACTTTATGAAAGTCTTTCTCAAGAAACAGTCTTGCTTTGTCTTCAAAAGATCACGCGCTAATAATTGAGAGGTACTTCAACCGGGGATTAATTGCTTAATTCGACTGTTGTTTCCTTTCTCAGCTAACCGAGGAACTAACGTAGGCACGAAAAAGACCCGTTCACTCTTGGTTGGGAAGAAGATTCTCAATCTAACGATTAACAGAACATAATATTCTGGAATGAGGGAGCACCATGCATTTTTACAGAGCTGCAAAAGAAAAAGGCATTTCCATAAATCTTTCCAAAAGGAAAAGAAGACTTCGATTCGCTCATGCCCAAAAGCTCCAAAATGGATTCTCACAACAAAGGGCCCATCATATTAAAGCTCTACTTTCATCCATGTATGGGTATGGTCTGATATAGTTGTTATAAGCTTTAACATTTCAATATGCATTGACTGATATATCCACCAATGTCATAAACACATCATTCAACGTTTAAGAAAATGGTACCGCTGCAACTCACTAAGTTCAATGGTTTTAGATTGCAAAATTTGCCACGAAAAACAAAAAAGAACACATTAAAATAAATAACACACAATATAACTTCTATAAAGAATTAAACTTCAGAGCATTAATGTCTAGAGATCTTGTTCTTCAGTGCTCAAAGGAAAGGTCTATCAAAACTCTCACTTCTTTGCTTTCTTCGCGCCTCCCCTACAGAATCGAACAGGAAATTTTCATGAGCCCTTTGTCCAACAGTAAATGTACACAACAAAATTTCAAGTAAACTTACTCAGCCTGTTGGGGTGCAGGTGTTGGTGCAGCTCTCTCTCCAGGTCCCTGCAACATCCAGACAACACCACAAAATTAAAGGCCAAACGCTGTGTTACAACACGCAAACAAATAAAACTTGGAAAAAACTAGCGGATAACATTCCTATCCATCTACTCTGTGTTACAGTGTTCCAAACCAAAACAACCTTAAATTCTTTCTTTCCGCCTAATTAACACCCAAACATGAGAGACACATAAGAAAAAAGGGACATTTGAAGTGATTTTCTTAATGTCCAAACTTACTTGTGCCAATCTTTCCTCACGCCGAGCCAACTTTCTCTCTCTGCTGGCCTTGTTTTTAGCACGCTTGGCTTCAAACTGGTCAGACAGAGTCTTTTCTCTTGCCTTCTCGGCCTTTGACTTGTGAATACTCTCCATCAGCACACGCTTGTTCTTAAAGACATTACCTTTCACCTTCATGTACATGTCATGGTACATGTGTTTGTCAATTTTCTTGGACTCACGGTACTTACGGAGTAAGCGCCTCAAAACCCGCATTCTCCTCATCCAGAGGATTTTGGTGGGCAGCCTTGCCTCCCTGGTACCCTTACGCTTACCTGGAAAAAATTAATAAACACAATGAAATCTTTACTATGTCCTTGAAGTAGTAGGATTCACAAAAGAAACCCAAATGAACTAAGACGGTTCATGGAAGGAACGATAACAGTAAAATGCCAAAAAGAAATGAAACAAGACCATCATTTCAACATGAAACACATACCATGTCCAGAGTGACGGCCCTTCCTCTTAGCCTCCTTCATTCTCCGAGCACGAGAACGCGAGTGGATCTTTGTTGGTTTCCTGATGATGAAACCATCCTTTACCAGTTTCCTAATGTTTTGCCCTGAAATTGGATATTATTATTTATACATCAAAGTCAAAACAAAACCCAGGAGCAAGATAAACTAGTCTGAAATGGAGGGGAAAAACACGAAAAAAGATAAAGCACAGTTTGCATCTTATAAACTATGCAGGGAAAGGGTAATTGCTATTATAGCAGAACCATTGCAGCAGCCAGGACTCAAAATTATCCAGTTATCTCATGACCCCCTTTACGATTCGACCCTTCCAACATAGAGAAAGTAAAAATGCGGTGTTTTTGGAACATAAAAGCAAAATGTAACAAACATTATGGTGCCACTAAAATACATCTTGATAAACCCAAATAAAAGAGAAAACAATAGAAGTCCCAACCACAGAAACCAGCTGAACAGTTTAAGCTAAAACTGACTGACAATATTAAGAATCTGAATTGAGAGCAGGCCAACAGAACCCATACTTGTACCACAAATGACACGTAAACGTATATCAAATTTGAAGCGACCATCTCTAAAAATGACAATGTACAGTATATACTTGAATCATATATGATGATTGATAGACAATTGGTCTTTACTAATAACACATCCTACGGCGAAAATGACCATCAACATGAACTAAACGCCACGATTATGACAGAAATGCTCTCACAGAAATTCAATTAAACATAAAACCCAATCCAAATCTTGTATTCCACACTGGTCCACATAATATTTCTAAAATTCCAACTGATTCAGATCCAAACCCAAAAGACAAAGAACTTGATTCGAAACGAACTGGATGAAACTATGAAAATGACAGAGAGTTACGTACTGGAGTTGGCCATGGAGATTTCGTTGACCTCATTGGGGTCGAGCCAGACCTTCCCTCGGCCACACTTGAGGACGCTAGCGGAAAGCCGCTTCTGGAGCTTGAGCGACACCATTGCTGCTCTTCTGGAGCACCGCCTAGGGTTTTACGGGAAAGAGAAAACTTGGAGGCTCCTATTGAGGTCGGGGATGGGTATATAAGGTTTAGGGTTTTTTCAGTGGCTGAATTAGTTTGAGAGTAGCTTACGACTTGACGAGTTGAGAAATGTGGACTAAGCTCGACGCATAACGAGGTTGCGAAAAGCCCAATATAAATGACGCGGAATAAGGTTCCCTGAAGCCCAAGATAGTGGCACAAATTCTCCAAGTCCTAGCCCACTTTTAGATTTTTGGATCCAACTACATAAAATCCCCGAACTTTGAGTGTCGTTTCAAATTCATACCCGAACTTGTAAGATTCTACAAATTCATATTCTCCCAAAAAAAAACTTGCCAACTCTACGGCACTTCCTAATCCCCTTAAGGGCCTTTCGCATGATCATGTTCAAGACATGACTAGACTTACTAAAATCTTACATCCAAACATCTTTGTTGGCAACACCGTTACGTACAATACGATACGGAATTATTCTATAGTGAGGGTCTTATTTATGACTCTTAGGTGAGGTCATATGTCTTAACTGTTGGATACGACTAATTAATTTGATCTAATAGCTAATTAATTTGATCTAATATTTAAGAAATATGACTCCACTAAAGAGCTATATATAATAAGTCCCTCACTATAGAATTCTTGTACAATACGAGCAACCTCAGAACCTGTCCAATATGTTCGGGCTTTTGTCGAGTCCTCATACGGGGCCAGTAGAAGATGTTGAACCCCAATCCAAGTTGGAGGCCGATTCTATTTGACTTCGACACGTCAATATAGTACAGTAGCCACCCGCCGACGAATAACACGTGGCCTATACACAGCTGTCTCCAATTCCGTCTGGTATTCCACAATTTTGACAATTTTCATCTTTTCCCTTTCACCGTCCTTATTTTCCCGCACTTTCCCGGAAAATTTCCCAACCAAAAATCACACCCTTTTAGACTCCAAATCCCCAGCCAAATTAGTCAAATTCACTCTACCCAGAAAATTGAACCCAGCGGTGATGGACGTCTCTCTCCTATACGACACCGTTACAGTCGCCACCACCGCACAGGGCCTAGGGTTCGCCAAGTTCCTAATTCGTCACCATGACCTCACCTCCAACAACCAAATCTCAATCACCGACTCTCATCCAGATCAATCCTCGCCGTCCAATGGAGTCCCCCAGATCTCCGCCGTTATTTTTCCCGTCGACGCTGTCGCTCCGCCGCGTGTCAGGCCCAATTCTCACAAAACCGCCACCCGAACCCTCCTTCGCAAAAAACGCCGCACCAGACGGAGATCGTCGAGCGGCGACGATTTGAACGACGGCGGAGAAGAGGATGGTGGGTTTTTCGGCGGAGACGGTCCGTTTTTCAACGGAGGCTGGGGCGGAAGCGGAGGTGGTGGCGGGGGTTGGAATTTCGATAGATTTGGAGGGCATAATTGGGATGAGTCGTCGTCTTCTTCGCCGTCGGATCCTGCGTTTGATTTCGTGTACGAGGTGATGTGTTGGATTGCGCTTTCGAATTGCGTGCACTTCGCCTTCAAGAGGGTTATTCGTATCGTGGCGGACGGGTTGGGCGATGCGGAGAGAGCGAAGGTGCCGATGAGATTGACTTCGGTCTGCTGATGCGGTACCGTTTCGTTCTCAATGCTTAACGTATCAAAAAGGGGATACAAATCTGGTTTTAATTTATGTGTTGGTTGGGTTTACATTTGATGCTCAAATTTGTACATATTGTATATATATTGGCATTATTTTTATAAATAGATGGTTTGATTATGTTAATAATGCATTTTGCTTTGAATTACATCTATATATGGTTGTGCAAGTATGAGCTAATGCCAATTTTTAGGGTTACAAAATGAAGTTTCTTTTTAAAAATAGGAGGAAGGACACTGAGTTATATAATGTACAAGGATCGGGATGATAATTTCGGCAGTTTTGCCAGGAAAACATTGAATGTAAGCATTTCAAAGTGTGACTTTTTAGGATTAAAAAACTGATGTGTAGACCCTGATCAAGAGGTGGAGATATAAGAAGTTACTTTGTTTATGGAAAAGTTAGGTCTAGTATTGGTGACGCTTTTATGTATGATAGTCCTCCACTGGGACTTGTTTTCTCAAAGTTGAATATGGAAGTTTTGACAAAAGTAGTTCTGTAATATTGGTATCTAAAGTCTCACACGCACTATGAGGCGGCTACATTTTTTAATGGATTGGTTTAAATAGCTGGTTTCATATGAATTTGAACAGTGTGTACTGTCTAGTATTGAAGTGAATTGCCCCTGTATCTGATTTAAGATGTGGGCACCGATAATTAGAATGATCATTTCTTTGTGTGGTTGCTGGGTTTGAGACTGATGGAAATTTGGAAAAGAATAGCATCACAGAATCTTATACAAGTTTCTTTTAGTGAAAAGGTAGAGGGTAGGATTGTGCGGTGAAGAAAAACAAGAGCTGAATTGGGCTTAGAACATATTTGAGTCAATCTGTACGGTATGGAAGTAAATAAAGAAATCTAATGAGTAGTTTGGTTCTATCATGAACTTTGGAAGCAAGATCTTAAGTGTTGGTTGTTGGTTTCAATCATTGGTACATCATGGTAGAAGAAGCTGTTGTCATTGATCTCACTATGTGTTGGTGGATACTTTAAAGCCAAATGGGGAGGGGTTAAGGGGGGCAAGTTGATACCCCATTTGTTTGGTCCCTTTTCTTGTTCTAGTGATGGTTAGCCTTGTCATTGGAGCTTTCCTCAAGGAAATGTCTAGCTGATTTGATCTTTTTGTTTAAGAAAAGAAAACTTTCTTTAAAAATATTTTTAGAAGGCCAGTCCAAATAAAAAGCACTACAAATTGATGCACTAAATATTTGATAATTCAGAAATGTATACACTGAATGTATCCGCAAAAGACATTTTCTTGTGTTTTATTTTTATATTGCTGCATAGGAAGTTTGCTGTGATCATTTTGTATATCACTACCTCCTGCTGCAATGCTATCTTCTGCATCGTTGATGTTGCTTATACTTTTTGAGCATCCATTTATTCATAGATTGTGATGTGTTCGGTGGCTCAGCTATATCATGAATTATTTATCTGCTGTTTCTGTTAGAGACTTGTGAAGATTTATTCTCATTTAAATTTTGCAATTTGGTTCTATATGGATAAGGATGCATATACAGATATAATGGTGTCTGAAGTGACATCATTAGGGACCTAATTGATTCAACTACTTATTAATGGGCAGACAACTTGAACTCTAGTGACGATTTTAATTTCATAGGTTTTATCTAAATCCTTTGGTAGTGAACTGAATGATGATTTTTCATAGAAGGTGAGGCTGAGTCAGCTGACATAAACATAAAATATAAAATATTTGTTTTGCAGCATTTTAGTTTGCAGGACAACAGTTGTTATAATGATTGTATTTGATTAGCCGAAGACTAAGGAACAAGGATGGTGGTTAAGGTACATATAATATGTTTTTCAACTGTCCTAGACTCCTAGCTTAAGGCCCCCACATAGATTTGAATGACGTGCGCTTTTCTTTGGTTCATGCATCTTTCCTTCGGTGTTTCACATAATTCAGATGTTTTGTCTCAAGTGCTCACCAACCTGCTTACTTGAATTGACCTTGCAATATTTTTTTATGCATTCCTTCCTTGTACATGTCGTGAGTCGTACCAAATTCTTATATTCGCAATCAAATTTGATGGTATCAGTGAGACTAATTGGCCCTTTTTCTAAGTTTTCTTTATGTGGAAGCAATTGTCAGCTTAAGTTTTCTTTGCGGTTGACACAACGTTTTTCTTACATGTGACCTTATGTTTTTCTACCCCTCTCTCCATGATAGGTAAATATGATGCTACTGGTACTGTACATGGTTTACTAGTAAATTTGCTCAATGATCCTTGGTTCATTTTTAACCCTTCGTTGAATCTAGAAGATGAAGGAGAAGAAAAAGGTAATTGCCTTGATGCTTGGGAAAGAGGAATCATTGACTAATTGACTTTTCCTTTTTCTCACCTACCGTTTATGTTTCATCTTTTACTTTTAACTTTGTTCTGGGGCTGGGGATTCTAGAGAGAAGGAACTGAGTCTTTGCTTGAGTTTGTGTTTCAACTTTAGTGATCGCGTGTCCAACTTGGTTACTCTGATCTGATTGCTACAGGCATGGAATGGAAGTGCAGCCAATAGCTTCTTCATCCTGTTTCAAATTTGGGAACGATGGGGATACTGCTAATTCTCTCCCACTCCCCCACTCCGGGTAAACGTTATTTGTTATAAACCAACCAACAAATTTGTCTTTGAATCCGTGAAATCAAAATGGTAGACAAACTCGTCTACTGCCTAAGGGACACAAACACACACACACAGAAGAAATATAATTATTTCAATTCATGACTTCACCACTTTTCTTTATTCCTCCTATTTTCTAAATTCCCTGATTCTTTACTTTTTCCATTTCAAATAAATCAATGGTTGAGGTTGGTTTGGTTGTCCTTCATGAATGGATTCACATTCTCTGTTTGGCATGATGTCCTAAGAAACTTATATGGAAAGAAGAAGATATGTTACAAGTGTTTGAGATAGAACACCATCAACGGCAGACCGCGCAGGGCAGGGGCCACTTTCCTAACATTTTTCATACATTAGCGGCATGCATGAGCCCCTTTCTATCTAAGAGTCACAGAGAGAGAGTCGCATGAAGTGACAAAAGACCATGTATATATATATAAAGCAAAAGATAAAGAATGGTGAAACATTAAAAATACCAGAAAATGTCCTTAGTTAATTCAAACATTAAGAATTAAAATTATTAATTAGATGAGGATAATATGGTAAATTCATACTTTTTTATATTAGAAAAAAATTAAAAGAAAAATCAAATAATGAATCCTATTTTTATGGAACACAACTACCCATTATCTTTTTAATTCTTAAATAAATTTTAATTTTAATTTTTTTAAAAAAACCTCTCGCAAGTGCGGAAGTGCGTGCGGAGAGGCTAGTATATATAAAGCCAAAAATAGATAATGGTAAAACATTTAAAATACCATAAAATATATTTGGTTAATGTAAACATTAAGAATTGAAATTATTAATTAAATGAGGATAATATGGTAAAAATTAAAATTAAAAAAAAGAAAGAAAAGATAATGGATCCTATTTTTATAGAACACAACTACTCATTATTTTTTGGGAGTTTCACTAAAACACCCAAAATGGGAGCTGAAATTATAAAAAAATCCAACACCCAAAACACTTTATAAACACACCCAAAACCCATCATTACACACACTCAAAACCCATTTATAAACACACCCAAAAATATATAATTGTTTATTTTGTGGTTGATTTTGGGTGTGTTTCTATGTTTAAATAGTGCTTGGGTTTTTTTTATAAATACATGTCTAGGATTGGGTTTATTTATAAATTTGTATTATTTTTTTTAATTCTAAAATAAATTAAAATTTTTTTTATAAAAAGCCTATAGCAGACGTCGAAGCGCATGCAAAGAGACTAGTATTATATAGTGCGATAGTGGTTGTGTGTGCGCCAATCTTAATAATTTATATTGGAAAACTATAAAGAGGTAAACATAATTAAAATATTAAAATATTTGATTTTCTGTTGAAATCCTAGTCTAGTTTTCCCTCCTTTTTCCTCTTCCCTATGCGATGTGATGTGTGGAGACAGTTTCATTAATTAGCTTTAAGCATCTCCTAGGTAGGTTTCATTTTCATTGTAATTGTGTGTAAATATAAATTGTTGACAAAGTACGAAACTCCTTCGATATGATCAAAGGATTACCATAATTGATTATCTCAATACTATTGTTTATGTATTCCAACTTAGCTAGCTCCAACAAATAAGACAAAAATTTAGATACATACCCCCCCATCTTAATTCTGATGCCATACATTATATATATATATATCTATATATATTTATTAATCTTAATTTTCTCACTCATGCATATCCTATAATTGTACTCGCATAGAATAATAATAATAATAAAAAACTGCAAATTATTATAATTATATCTAGGCAGGCAGGCATCAAATTCGGATGCATGAACCGACATGGGATGGGCGAAAAAAACGCAGACGCTTGGCGACAAGAACGATGATGCGATACGCATGCAAACAAACACACGCTTCTTTATTCTTCTTCATAATATAAACTCAACTCTCATAAATAATTCACCAAAGTAGTTACTTGCTATATATGTATATTAAAATACATAAATACCAAAGCAGCTCACATTACATAATACATTACAGACGCTCGCTCTCTCGCTCTCTCGCTCTCAAACAAACAAAGACACGCAGTCACAGTCACAGTCAAAGACTCAAAACACACAGTCTCTTCCACACGCAATTTAAACCCCTACACATATAATATTATAATTATATGGAGAGAGCTTAGCCACTACAACTTTGTTCCTCTAATACAGCTGCTGACCCTGCTCCTGCTTCTGCTGCTGCTGCTGATGATGATGTGTCACCAGGTCACCTAGCATCCACAGGTCCAACGAGTTGTTCGACTCACCACCACCCCTTCCATTCACCTCACTCGGCCCCTCCTCATCCAGACCCAGGAACGATTCCAAGCTCGATATCTGCTCCTTCAGCTCATGCTCTCTACCCACCTCCTTCTTTCCATAAATCTCGCCACCCTCAAACGGATCATAGTTACAATAATTTCCATTGCTCTCCAAACTCGACTGAGTCGACTCGGCTGGACCAACAACGCACCGCTTCTTCAAAGGCGGTGTTGCAGGAGCTGGAACTGAAGAAGGCGGTAATTCAGGAAAGTTGAGCTTGGCTTTGCCTCCTCGGATGCGCCTGGCGGCGTCGTCGTAGGCTCTGGCGGCTTCCTCAGCTGTGTTGTAAGTGCCTAGCCACACCCGGACGCCTTTGTGCGGATCACGAATCTCAGCTGCCCATTTGCCCCACGGCCTCTGTCTTATTCCTCTGTACACGTTTTTCCTCACTCTCTTATTCTTATCACTAGCCTTGCCCACATCCTCGTCCTTCTGTGCACCTGCACCTGGGCTCGTCTTCTTGGGCTTCTCGCTTGTCCCTGCTCCTATTGCATCACAGCAATCACGGTTTCCATGATCACAAAATTATTCTTGTATAGAACATGATATATCATATCATATATGGAATATAATATAACTTTTATGATCTTATTCTTGCCACAGATTATTTTTTTACACAAAGGCGATGGGGTTTTATTGAAAAATCAGGCTGAGTCGTAATAGCATTCACAATGAGATCCCTAAATCATTTTCTTAGATAAATTATAGAGAAAAATTATAAAAATACAACTTTAATTATACTTTCTATCTACCTCCTCAAATAAAGAGACCTTTAAGAGCTTCTAAATCTAAAGATAGAGAAAAGACTCCTAGTTACTTCATATAATTTAATTCTGCTTTATTTAATAAGTATTTTAAATTTTTATTTAATGCTAATTATTTTTTATTTTATTTTATAATAAAGATAGATCAATAAAAAAAGAGTTATAATATTTATGATTCCCTAAATTAAAGAGCACGATTAAAGTTTAAATTTTATAGAAAGCTCTTAAAATAATTTTTATATGTTTTTAACTAAAATTTAACTAAAAAATAGACCTCGGACTACCCTACCCTCTCTACCGCATGCGGAAGAAGAAACCGGCACAGGTTTTATTTTATGTTTAATAAACACAACTAACTAGCTAGAATTTTGTTGTTGTAATTCTTCCTGCAGTTTAGTAATTGATGCTCTTTAATTCTTTATCAAACACCTTACTTGTATGTAAGTAATTAATTGCAAAATCTGACTTCGTTCAAAATCAATAACTCACCTTTCCTAATTATTACTAGTGCAACTACCAGCTTCAAGTTCAAAACCATGGAAGAAGAGAAGAAGAATAAATAAAACAAAAACAAAGAGCCCAAGTTTTATTTTTAAAAGAAAAAAACAAACTCACTAGTGAAAATCTTGTGAAATCTAAATCCAAAGAGCTCCCAGATAAAATAAAATAAAAACCATCATGCAGAAGCATAGAAAACGAAAACCAACAACTGAGCAACCAGCAGACTAATTTCAAGATTTAATAAAAAATAAAATAAAAATGCAAGCATAGCCTTTTAGATAGGACCAGGAAGGAAAATGCCTATAGATACCTTTAGAGAGAGGTATTTTGGGCTTCTGAGCCACCCTCTTGTTGTTCTGCTGATGCTCAAACTGGTCTTTCTTGTTGTTGTTGTTGTTGGAGGAGGAGGAGTGGTCTAAGCCAAAGAGGTCAGAGATGGTGTCGAACTCGGTCCAGAGGTCCTCCGCCGTCAGCGCCCGGCCGCGCTTGGCGGAGATGAAGTCGGAAATGATAGCGCCACCACACATGTTGTTGATATTGCCACTTGCAGGAGGAGTAACTTCAACACAAAAGAGAGGCTTCGCATGACATAAAACACACACAAAGAGAGTGGTCGCCCTTCGGCTCTCCATTTATAGACAACCGTCGGTTACAAGCAAACTTTTTCACGTGAAGACAAAACCACAGTAAGCCTTTTTTAGTGGGCCTTCTTTTTTTGAGTAGGCCCGTGATCGGACGGTGCAGAAAAGTTTGATGCAAAAACGGAAAAAGCCCGGTAGGAAAAAGTGAAGGAATCAAAATAGGTACTGGGGAGATACGTGGGTCTACAGGATAAAGATTAGGGGTGAATTGATGGTGACCGTACGATTGGGGGTTGGGGTCCGCTGGGGAGCAAGTTGGACTGAGAGATTGATAACGTGGTAGATTGTAAGTTCGGCAGTTACACGCGACGGTAAAAAAACTGTTACTTTAGTTTGGCTCGGTGTGCGAAGAAGTGTAACGCGAGCGTCAGAGTTGGTTCCAAAATTTAACGGTTGAGTTGAAGGCCTCGCGCTTGCGCTTTTGTCTTTTGGAGTGACACTGTTGGTAAATGACCCTAAGGTTTGTGCTAATTACAATATTGGCGTAAGGAATTTTTGGGGTTGCTTGTATTGTATGTGTTTTGTATTTGTGTTTTGGGTAAATCAAGTCCACAAGTTTTTAAAGATTTTCAACTCGTAAAAGAAAGAAGAAGCTTTTTTAGACTTTTGGCAAAAGATGGTTATGGTGGAGTCCTATTTGTTTGTGCTATTTAGGTGTCTTCGGGCACCCTTTTAAAGGAGTGCAAGAAGCTTCTGGAGAAGTGTACCTAGCGTTACCTATCATATTATGTGTTAGACTCACATATTGATAGTAGGGTAATGCTTCCACTTCTACTTCTCCCATATACTTTTTCATTATGCAATGTGATTTGATGCTTGAGCCCGTCTTATAGGACACCCTTTAAAAATGACCTAAATAAAAAATAAAGCAAATTACAAGTTGTTTAGTTGTCTAACTAATATAAAATAAATAGAATACAATGTTTTGATTAAATACTAAATTATCACACTGTTAATCAAATATATAAGTTGTAACCAAACAAAGCTTGTGAGGGCTTTTAGCTACCAAAATGAAAGGGCTTGAGCAAAACGAGAAATTACTTTACTTGCAATGAGGGGGTTTAATCTAGCAATCAAATAATAACTTTGTATTGGATTAGAGAACTATTGAGAACTCTCTCATTATAGAGTACCGAGTGATTCTATAATGAGGGGTTTATCTAAAGTCCTTAGATGAGATCATATATCTTAATTGTTGAATCAAACTAATCAATTTGATTCAACAGTTAAGAGATAGGGTCTCATCCATGGGTCTTAGATAAAACCAGCACTACAAAATTCTTTCTCATTATAATCTTTCATTATAGCTTCCTTAATATGATATAATGTGTTACAAAAGAGTGGGGTAAGCCAATAATGTGGAGCTATAGCCCAAGGGAATAGGGATGGGCTTAATTGCCTAGGAAAGGCAAAGCAGGGACCACCAGGCCCAGAAGATATTATTCATGGAGGATAGAATTTCGTCATCCAAAGCCAGAAGGGCATAACATGGCAGGCTTTTTGGAAGCAGCTAAGTTGCGAAGTAACGCTTTCTGTTTCTTTACCCCTCGGAAAATACTTTCCTCTTTATCAGGTAAGTAGGAGTTCTTACATTCATGTTAATAATAGTATGATATGTGTGTAAAAGTTTTTTCTTTTTGATGTTTTTTGATAATATTTTTATATATGTTTTATATATGTTCGTAAGACGTAGTTGATTCGTAAGAAGGAGGAATATCTACTATAAACAACAAGTAGTATTATTTTTTCTTTCTTCCAACCAAAAAAAAAAACAAAAAAAAAAAAAAAACAAAACAAAAAAAAAAAAAAAAAAAAAAAAACACATCACTCACATGTCACCCTCTTTTAGGCTTCCATTATCATAAATTATTTTATTGCATATGCTTGCTGGTACACAATTTAATGAGGCCAATCAATTTAAGACAACCCAGAAGAGAAGATATTTTTTTTTAACCAAGAGGGGTAGAGAGGTAGATGAAGTCCTTAGCCTGACCTTTCAATTGAATGATATTTATACCATTTCTTTATGAGGTTTGGAAGATGCAGCAGCTGCATCAGCTGGCTGGTTGGCTACTGGTAGAAACTTAAATGTCTCTTTGTTTATGCTCAGAGGCTCAGAGTGGCTTTGAAATTGGGAAAATCATGATCACAACATAACTGCATCAAACAAGACAAAAGCATTTGAAAGAATGGTCCTTTTTCTTTCTTCCCAACTGGGTGTGGGGGTGGGTGATCTTCAAATCAGGGCTGCAGTCTTTTCACATTATTTTATTTTATTTTTTAAACAATTCCCTTGTACATATGCAGGCTAAACGCTAAACCATGAGCATGGTTTTTTATATATTCAAATTCATGTATGTGACGACAATCATACAAGTTAGTTCAATCAAGCTTCTTCAATCCTCCTCAATCCTCCTGATTTTGATCAATATATGCATGCAAGTTGCAAAACGGCATTATTCATCCACTTCTGAGTGCTGAGTTTTCTACTCTCAGGAAAGTACAAATACGATTACGCATTATCTCATAAATAAGATTGCAACATTTTTGACCAAAAAAAGAAAAAAGATTGCAACATGGTTCTACAACGAATTAGAGCATCTTTAAGGGAGATGTCAAATACCAAACATCAAATTTAGATGTGGCAATTTGACATCTTACACAGCTTTACACTCCACCCGATATGTCAAATTAAATTATTATTTTATTACATTTTAGTGTTGATTTAATTTTAATTAAAATGAAAAGAAAAGAAAAAATAATAAAATATTCATTTGACATCTTACTTTTGGAATGTCAAAAATAACATATCAACCTCTAAGAACATCTCCAACCGATGTGTCAAATGTGCCACATAGACATTTAACAGCTAAAAATAACATCTCACATCACTCCAACCGATATGTCAAAGCTTATGTGGAATGAAGGCTGGAGGTTGAGATGTTATTTTTGACATCCCAAAAGCAAGATGTCAAATGAATATTTTATTATTTTTTCTTTTCTTTTCTTATTAATTAAAAATGAATCAACACTAAAATGTAATAAAGTAATAATTTAATTTGACATATCGGGTGGAGTGTAAAGTTGTGCAAGATGTCAAATTGCCACATCAGCCATCAAATTTAAATTTGATGTTTGGTATTTGACATCTCCCTTGGAGATGCTCTTATTTCACATCAGCTTCGACACATCGGTTGGAGTGATGTGAAATGTTATTTCTAACCGTTAGATGTCTATGTGGCACTTTTGACAGATCGGTTGGAGATGCTCTTAAAGTACCACTCAACAGAAGCAGATTCTATGCTGACGTCCATTTGGACGCTTGATTTAGAGTGCCAAGCATGCCCATGGAAAGAAAAAGAAAAGAAAAGAAAAAACCAAATGATAACAGGACTCACCAGATCAACAAACAAATAATAGCACGAGTGCCTCCCTCACATTTGGAAGACAATGTACATTGCAATTCAATCTTTCAATTCCAACACCACTCTCAAGTACGTAACAAAGAACCATTTCCAAATTCCAGTCACAAGCAACAGAAGAAACTGAATACACCAGCATACACGTGAAACTATCGGGAAGGACAAGTATCAAGTAACATATTATAATTCCCCAGAAATCTATCATGGTAACAGAGGAGGGGAGAGGGCATCAATCAACCCAAATGAATGAACTAGTATTATCAAGTTTCAAAAATCCTCTAGTCTGCCATTTGTGTCAAGCGGTGAATGGTGCTTCTTGCAACCCTGTTACTAGGATCAAACTTCAGAACTGTCCTCAGATCCTCTGCCCCAAGTCTGTACTTTTCCATACTTTCATACAAGAGTGCACGCTGTACGAGAACAGATATGTTTGCATCATCTTGTTCTAGAACCTGCAGAGGATGAACATATCTATGAACTCTCTTCTATGGAGAAATAAAGGAGAAGGAAAACATAATCTCATCAAGTTTAAACTGATCAACAGCCTTGATAAGCGGAAAAAGTAATTGTAAATAATGAATTTGTGCACTGTGTCTAGCAGAGCCAATAAGACATACATCTACATGCACTGCTGAACTGATTGGCACCGTTTGAAAACATTTCTTTTACTACATCAATCTAACATGTTCAATATAAAAAGCTAGAGAAAAGGAAAATGGTATTTTAGTTTGAGAGAAACAGGTGAAGAACAGGGTGGGCGGGTGCCACCAACAAGGCCAAAATAGCAAGTCTGACTTCTAGTTGGTCTCTAAGTAGGGATGGCTAATACGTAAACTTGTTGCGCTAATTCTCCCTTTTATTTTGACTTTCAAGAGGAGTTCAACTAGGATCTGCTCTTCACCCTATCCCACCCCATGCAAAATTGAGATAAGGCTATGAGCAAGTATTTAACTAATACTCCTTTTCTGCAAACATTTCCTTGCCTTACCTCTGTGGGATCTAATTGCTAACTAAAAATAGCCAGCTTATTCAAGTAGCTTATACAGATGTGCAGCTCTTACAACTTTAGGCCAACAGCATTAACAAGGAAATTTTTAATCGCATAAATTGACAACTTGAAATGTGCATAAATTGTAGAATGTAAAGGAAATGTTTAAGATATCTAAACAGATTAAAAAGGAAAGCAATCAAGATACCTTTGTGCAGTCTGCCACGGCCTTTTTATACTCTCCTACTTCTTTGTAACATGAAGCCCTGCTTGACAAGACCTCTGCAACAGCAGAGCTATCAGCTGATTTCTCAAGAAGAACTACAGCCCAAGAAAGCCACTTAATAGCATCAGGATACTGCCCTTGCTTGTAATTATCCATTCCCTTGTTCTTTGCTGCTGAAGCTGACACCCCAGCAGGAGGAGGTGGAAGACCCTCAAGCTCAGTTGTCGAACCACCCACATCATGTCCTCCTCCAAACTCTGTCCCCCAGTCATCAATGTCAGAGGATTGCTGCACTCCAACTCCATTATTTGCTGTTGCAGCACCTCCAGCTGAACTCGATGATGGGACAAATAAAGTGTCGAAGGGATCACTACTAGTAGACTGAACAGGGTTTGGGTTCGGTGAAATCCCAAAATCCCCAAAGCCAGAACCCGAGTTTGACCCCATAAAACTGTTATCATTCGAGGAGAAGCCACTAGACGCAAATGTAGCAGTGGTGGTGCTTGGCTTTGGAGCATTCTGAAAATCTCCAAAAGCATCATCACTAGGAACACTACTTTTATTGTTACTCGATGAATTTATAGTAGCCGATGGTTTTGATGCGAGATCAACCAAAGAACCAAATGGGTCTTTCTTAGAGCTCAATCCACTGCCGATTCCACCAACACCAACACTGGAACTGCCCATATTTCGCAGCGAAGGACCTCCGATGTTTGGACTCTTATTACTATTAGCATTAACGCTATTGTTAATCGTATTACTAGTATTAAACCCAGTAGAAAAACTCCCAAAATTCCCAGAAGCACCATAATTTGCACCACCACTTTTCACCGAACCATTACCAGTGGCAGGGGTGGTTTTGGGCAACGAATCGGCCACGTTTCCCATGGAAAACGAGCTCTTATTCGAAGCTGGGGTTGCATTCTTTAAAGGAACGTTGCTATTACTATTGATCTTACCACCCATTGCAGAGCTGACCAAATCTCCGAACAAATTTGGGTTTTTATTGACGACCGCAATCGGGGTGCTAGAAACCGAAGGAGCTGTGGAACCCCAACTCTTGCCGAAGATATCGCCGACCATGGAAGTTGGGGCGTTGGTTAATCCGGGTCGGACCGTCTGGGCCGGAGCGGGCTGGTGAGTCCAGGAGGTGGTTTTGTTGGTCTGGGGTTGCCAGGCGGGTCTGGATTGCCCCGTCGAGGTTTTGTTCTTCTGGTCGTTGAGCGATTTGGGTCGGCTCGATCCGAGACCCAGATCGAAGTCGAAGTTGGAATTCATGGTTTGCGATTAAAGTTCTCTACTTTTTGTAATTTTTGGATCAAAGGAAATGAGATCCGATGCGTACCTGAGAGAAACAGAGGTTTTTGAGATCTGTAGATTCCAGAGGCGGAGGCGAGAGCGAGAGCGAGAGAGACAGAGAGAGGGGTTTGTTTTGTGCCAAATTGACTCGAAAGCTAGCTTGATGTCAAATAATACAGCGGAGAGGGGTGAGGAAGAATTAGAATATTGTTTTCATTTTCTTTTTGGTGCCAATTTGTTACCTTTCTATTTTGGGTGAGCTTTAACTGCTGAAGCCTGAAATGAGGAAGGTTATTTTGTTTTCCTACCAAGTTACAACTTACGCGGCTGTTTTTCGAATCTGGCTAACCAATTGAACCACCTGCTATTTGCTACAACGTTTTTGGTGGGTTATTATATGCAATATCAAACAATATATGTGATTTAATTTTCAAAATTGCAGAGGTTGTTGTTCCAATGTTTTGTTGTGGATCAAAACATGTAAATGTATGCGGTTAATCTTGTCTTAGTTGCACATTGGCATTTGAGTGAGGACTGAACAAGTTTGGGGCAAGTCTTGTCCCTGATTGATTAGCCTTGTTTTCAAGCTAAAGCCAGACATCAAAACTTTGATTTGAAGCTCATAACCCACGAACACATCATTTTGTGCCATATTTCAAAGTCCTACACAGGAGCAAAACCTAGCATCATTTACATATATATCTTTGCACGGAAATTGGGATCTTTCTCTGCACTGAAATTTCACCTACTAGGTAATGAAAGAAGCAGTAGTTTTTCACATCTACCAACCGCAAGGAACAAAATGCACATACTTCCACTTCTTTCAACTGACATGCGATGGAAACTTCTCATCTCATACTCAAACAACCCACCAGTTTGTAAATTCCGTACAGAGCATGAGGAAGAAGATGCCTTTTCTTCTACACCTACGATCCATCACGCCTCATGTTGGAGAAGCATGATCACTTTTTCATAGTATGCCATGCGTGATCACTTTTTCACTTGGCACACAGTGATTGGCCCAGGATAGCAAAACAGTGTTATCCACGTTTCATACAGCCGAAGTACCTTTTCCATGACAATGTCCCAAAGCCCACTGGACAAGAGCATACTACGAACATATGTATTTCAATATCTAATAATGTATGTAAATTGACTTAAATAAACATGGGCCAAATACCAGGTAGACTCAATAGATAATTGTAGAGTAAAAATTCATTCTAATACTCGCTGATCTTGAGTGCATAAACTCAACATAAATAAACATGAGCCAAATACCAGATAGTGTTCAAAGAAAGAAATCCCAAAATGGAGCAACACAGATATTCACATTTCTTACTTCATAAGTTTGTCGTGAAACATAGAAAATGCCGAGTTGTCATTCATCATAAGAAATATTATAGGGAGTTCTGAGAATTTGCAACTATATTTTGAATCCTTAAACACTGCCCCTGTTAAACTCTCCTTGGTTTCTGGTGGAACCTGTCCCTCCACCTTGAGCGGAACTTTGTGTTGTTTGCTGCACAGGCTCTCTCCTGTCCTGGCCCAAGCTCTGTCCTTGCATTGGCTCTCTCTTTTCAACCTGCATTGTCTCCCGGCGCCTATCATATCGTGGACGAGGCCTGTTTCTAGTTTGCTGTTGCCTTTCATTGTACCTATACTGTGGTCTTGGGATGACTTTCCCATCGATATATAGATCCCCTTGAAGTGGTGCAGAGAGATAAATTAAACAAAACAAATATAATAACAATTAACAAGGTAAAAATTGATAATTTCTAAATGAGTTTAAGTTTCGCACTCTACCCACCTCCATAATCTTTGTTGGGCACATCGAGATATGAATCCGGCAAAACCCAGAGAACACCAGGCAACCCTATTTAAGAGGAACAATAGAATAACACATCAAATTGTATATCAACGCAAAAATTGGAACCAACAGGAGCTGGAAAACCATCAAACAAAAAACAAGGGAGAAAACCAGCATATTCAACCGAAAGTTACAGAGTTGAAGCCAATACAAGTCAAAAGCAACCCTTCAACCTCTTAAACCCTAATCCCTTCGTATCTAATTGTGATTCAATCAGAAAGCCATAATTCATATAGAGAACTATACTTTAACTCTTAAACCCATACTCTCAATGAAATTCAAACAAACAACCATAATCCATTAAAAAAAAGAAGAAAAGAAATGCCTTTTCAGACGAAATAACCATACTTCATAAGAAGAGAAATGCTTTACTCCTTAAGCCTTGACCCTTAGTCACTTAACACAAGAAATACCTAAAATTCATAGCAAGCCAAGCTTGAAAATCCAAACCTTAAACCCCTAAAATCCAGAACCCAGAAACGATTACCTTTGACCTTCAGAGAAAGCTCTTCAGAAATCAGAGCACCAAATCCAGTATACGTCGTGGTAGAAACAGAGTATATCTTCTTCTTCGCCTCCTCCTCACTAAAACCCAAAGCCATCAAAATCCAACAGAAAAAAAGGGGAAAAAACCCGAATTAAGGAAATGGGTCAAGTTGGTACCTTCCGAGAACGGTGGCTAGGGTTTTGACGTAGGAATTGATCATCTCCTCCTCGGAGGGCTTGGGGTCGTCGTACTCCATGACGATGAGCCAGTGCTCGTAGTCGCAGCCATCGAGGAGGATAGTCTCCTTGGGCGGCCGGTTACTCCAGTTTGGAGTCGCGTCGTTCAGGGGCGAGTAACCCTGCCCGGAATGCTTGGACCGGGTCGTGATGTTCACCAGGTCTGGTAGGAGCTGGGTTTGCTGTTTGTTGAGAAGAGCCACAGCGAAGCGAGAGCGAGAAGAGAAGGAGGATTTTGAGCAGGTATGAGTTGAAGCAAGGGTTCGGGTGAGGGCTGAGGCTAATGTGCGCCGGGCGGCGGCGTATGCCATTTCGCAATTTCTCTGTCGCCCTCTTGGCCTTGTGAAACTATCGACACTCAGATGATTTCGTGAGTGACTGTGATTCTCATCTCTAAAGTTCTTCACGGGAAAACGGCGTCGTTTCGTTAAGCTTTTGCACCTCAAACCCTTGAGGCTTAACGTCAAAAGACCTTTGATGGTTTGGGGTTTTTCTCAATATGGACTGTGAGGTTTCAATTTCATCAATTTAGAGCATCTATAGTGGGAAGGTGTATTTTCGGGGATGTATAGCTACTTTTACATTCTCTTTACACATTTGGGGGTTGTAAATGTGGTTTTTGCTCCAATGGGGAAGATGTAAATCTAAAAATGTATAATTGATTTTTTTGTCTTAATTTGTTTTTGTGTTAAAATTTTATTTTATGTTAACTTTATAAAATTAATTTTGTGTGTGTTAGGTTCATTTTATTTTTTCAAACAAATAGATATAAAAATATTTAAATTCGAAGAAGATATAATTTCATTAAAAAAAAATCGTTGTTTTCATCCAAAAATATTTAAATTGACCTAAAGCTGTCGGCTATTTTTGGAAAAAAAAACAAGAATTGCATAATTTAGCAACTTTTTGGTCCAACAACTACTCTAGCCGCACAAGTGGGTTTCATTTAGCAACTTTTTTTTTCACTTTTGTCCACATTTTCTTACATTTTCTCATGTAGGTCCCACCTGTAAGGGATGTAAAAAAAGATATACATGTGCATCTAAATTTGCATCTCATTGTGGTGATACAAATTTACACTTGTTTACACCTCCCTATTGAGCGTGATTCTGATCACAAAGAGTGTATATTTAACATATATCTCATTATACAACTCCTCATTGGAGATGCTCTTATGTCCCAATGTTTTCAAATTTGACCAATTTAAGCTTATGTTAAATTGATTGTTTGGTTAGACGTTAACTGATGATGTGTCAACTGTGGGACCTACTTACTAACCAATCCAAATATATATATATATATATAAAATTAGAAGGAAAAAAAAAACTTAAAAAAACCTAGCCTCCTCCTTGCCCAGCGCCCTTTGTTCCCCACCCCATCTCACCGACACCTACTTCCCAACCTCCGTCTCCCACCCTTTCTCCCTCCACCTCATCTCCGTCCCTTAGACCCTCCGTGACACCGTTTCGCTATTCCAGAAATGCTAGTGTAATGCCCCAAAAAAATTCAAGGTGGATTTTCATATTTTAGTGAAAAATAATATTAGGGTGGAGAATGATTATGTGTATTTCATCAAGCGATTTTGGATTGAGATTATTAAATTAAGTGTGTCTAATTTAAAGTTGGACAAACATGACTAAAATACCCCTATGTGTGAAAGATTACCAAAATATCCTTATAGGTTAAAAAAAAAGAAAAAGAAGAAGCAAGCCAACATGTAAGCCAAGCTTTTGTTCTCTCTTCATTCTTCCCCCCTTCCCTCTTTCTCTTCAAAAAAATCTGATTTTGGGGATGAGTTGTTCATCTATTGGGGGGGTGAGTCACCTAGTCTAAGTGGTGAGTCACTAGCCTAAGGGATTTTTTCTCGATGAAGATAAGAACTAGGGGAGGTGAGTTATTGCAGGAAGAAGAAGAAGATAATGGGAGAGAGAGAGAGAGAGAGAAGAAGAAAAGAAAAAAAAAGAACAAGGAGAAAAAGAATAGGAGGAAGAGAAGAAAAATTTTATAAGGTGAGTCAATTTCGAATTTGTGTTTTTTAACTTGGTGTTTGTGTGTTTCTAGTTCCTTAAAGTGTATGTTGAGTCATTTGAGAGATGGGAAAATTGAATTGGAAGAGGTTGAATCTCTATTTTCGGGTTGGGTTCATAGAGTAATTTTTCAAGTGTGGGTGTTGTTGATTTTGGTGTCATTTTGGGTTTTTGTTGAGTTCAATTGATAGGTATGAAGTTTAGAAGTGTTTTAGAAGCCTTAGGAACAACTTGGAGGTGTTAGAATGGCTGGAAACAACTTTGAACCAAATCTGGAAATTTGCATTTTCTGGAAAATTTCAGTCCTTGAGCCTTAGTTTGGCTCTATTTTCCTTTCCAATCCTTTGAGTTTTTGAGGAATCCATTTCGTGGGTTTTAAAGTAGATGTGGCAAGGAACAAAAAAAAATTATTTCGTCGAATTTGGTTGAGTTTTGATGGGTCAAACACAAGTGCAAATTAGGAAAAAAATCTGTTTCCTGCAGAAAAACCAGGCGTGAGCCCAACTTTGGAGCTCATTTTCTCCTTCGTTTTTGCTCCTTTTTGAGTGTTGTTTGTTGGGTTAGAAACTAGAGACAATAAGCTTCAAATCCATTACAAGTAGAATAAAGGCCCAGCAGAAATTACTTGTTTTTCGAGACCCCGCTATAAGTTCTATCCATATACATTATGATCGCCAACTCATACTATAACTAGACCTAGTTGCATGTTTTCCCGGTTTCGTTAACTTTAGGTTGGTCAAAATGTGTCACAAAGTCTAAGTTTTTTTAATCTGGAAAAACAGGGGAAGTTGCAAGATTTTTGGAGAAGATGATGAACAGTAACCGGAAACAAGCCACTCACGGCTCTGCAAAGTGGCGACGCGTGGCGGCTGTTCCGGCTGCCTTCGACACCATATTTTTAGTCCATTCGACTTGATTTCTCGATCTGAGTATAATGGTATATGTTTTGAGTCAATCCAAGGTGGTGCAAAGTATGGATTGTTGTGGGGCCCGAGAGACCCAAATAGTAACTTTTGGATAACGGGCGTAGTGGCATTTTTTTGGTGTTGACAAGGCATAGGACTGAGTTTTAGACTATTTTGGACGAGATTTGGCCGCTTAGGACCCCGGGTTAGTCCTAGGGGCATTTTCATCATTTTCACACAAAATCTTATAAATGCTAAGGGTTGAGGTTGGACTTAAGTGAAATAAAGTGAAAACTGCTCAATAATAATTTGGATTTGATTTTGTTCAGGAATTGAATCAGAAGGGTAGATTCAACAACTCCGATAATCTTCGAAGGGTAAATTTGGTAATTTAGCTAGCTGGACATGAGGTAGGGTTTCCTGATTCCCGATGATTGAGTTATATCATTTTCAATTTTGGTGCTTATATATAATACTATAAATATGAATATTATTGTTGCTTTGCTTGGTGAATATTATTTGATGTTATGTGAATATAATTATCGATGTTTCTCTATGGATATTATTTTTGATGTTGGATGAATATTATTATTCATGTGATGAAGCTTGAAATATTATTGTTATTATTTGTATTATTATTCTGCACAGATGAATTATGTTTGCTCTGCATTACTTATGCATCATAAAGACAATGGTGTTTGAGGTGTGTGTGTGTGTGTGTTTGTGTGTGTGTCGTTTGAGGTATATTTGAAAAAAAAAAAGAGTAAAATATATTTAAGTGATGGGAGCAGGGCCTCTAATGAAAAGTGAAAGTTGAGAAATTCGTAAACAAAAGAAAACTTGGTTAAGGGACGGATGGGCGCTAGTTCATATTTTAGGGTATTTGGAGCCACAGTGGTATGGTATAGGACATGCAGGCTTGTTGCCCTAAGATATGAATTAGTGGGATTAGAAGGAAGTGAGTTCATGGCATCACTACATATACAAATTTATTTATCTGGTATGGTTGCAAAATTTTTGTATCTTGTGTTATTTGATGCATGACACTTTGATTAACTGTGATAGTTGACCTTGAGGGGTTTGACGGTACTCTACTGGGTATTAGAATGCTCATACCCTAATAAATTGTGCAGGATTCAAGGTGAAGTTTGAGGAAGCGGGTCTCAACCAAGCTACTAGGCTTTTGTTGTTGATTTGTGTAATTAACATTTGTAAGTAGTCAACCGTTTGATAAAGATCTTAGTGGGTATTTAACTACGAGCTACTGCGACTCTGATTATGTATTGTTAAGTAAAACTGTATTTATTTGTGGCTTTTTTTTTCTCATCATATCATGGTTGTAAGATTTTATTCTTATGACTATGGTATGACTCACACCCTGATTCAGGAATATTCTTTATTTTCGAATCGGGGCGTGACAACTAGACCCCCAATCTCTTGATCGGCAAGCTCCGCACCCAAAGCGACATTGATTCAATCCTCGATTGCCTCCACTGCCTCGTCGTCGAGATTTTGATCAAGAACGGCGTCCTCCTCGACGCCGACGCCGACGCCGACGCCAAGGTTTGCTCAGTAATTAGCAAACCAGTGGCCAATCATGGTAATTATTATTCTTCCAATTTTTTGTGGGTTAATAGTTATATCAGAATATTGCAAGGGTTGGGTGATTCTCCAGATTGTATTACAGGGGTTGGGCCACCATGTGTAGTTCTGTATTTTTGTTTGTTCTTTGTGATTTTGCTGGGATGGGATTATTGCTTGGGTTGTATGGTCAGGAGTGGGGTGGATCGCATTGTGGTTTGGTGTGACTTGGTGGGTGTGGGCGCTGGTTTAATTGTACAAATGTAGCTTCTTGTTCGTGGTTTCCTTTTAATCATACAGGTAGTTTGTTTCAGGAATTTATCGAGACCATAGTCTAAAATATCAATAATATTGATGAAATATCGAGGATATTATCATTTTTTCGGATCATGGATATTTCGGAACGTATTCATACACATATCGTATAAAATATAGATAATATCGATGATAATATCGGAAAATATCGATGTCGATAATTTCGCTCACACTTTAGCTATATTTTATCAAAATATCGCTATAATATCGAAAATATCAAAAATATTGATGTAATGGAAAAAAGGAAAGAAAAAAAAAGCAAAGCACACACGCAAAAGGGATTCAAACCCTTGCCATTTCACTCTTCCAACGCCTTAACCACCATGTTACTTATGTTTTTGTGATAATACGCAAAGGGGAACTCTATATGGTACTAAGTCACTCATGTATCTTACCATGCAATGTATAAAGTGTAAAATATTATAGTAAATCATTATATATAAATGATTATGGTGTGTTTAATCATCTTTCATTAATTACTACATATTTTCTACACTTACATTGTTTGTCAGCTCGCTATATAATCAACTTAAATCAGTTAAACTCATCATGCAATGCATTTCCTTCCAATTTTTTGTGATAAACTAATAGATAATTGACTAAATAAACATCCTCCAAAGTTTCAATAAAAATTTCCAAGTTTTTCTTACAATTTCTTTGATTTTTATTCAACTTTTATCGATATCGATAATATCCTGATATTTCCATTGAAATTTTCGCGTTTTTTAGACTACTGATATTTCCGATAGCATCGATATTTTAGACATTGATCAAGACAACTAAGGAGCATGGAGTCATTTTTGGTAGCCAAATTTGATGGCATACTTGGACTTGGATTTCAAGAGATATCAGTTGGAAATGTTGTACTTGTGTATTTCATGAGATTATGAGTTTCCGCTATGTTTGAGTCAGGTTGTGTTTTCATCAATAGGAATTAAAAGATTTCATCTTGCTATGTTTCTCAGAGGTGGAGGTGGCTGAGTTAAGAGGATGGGGAACATGGGGGCGCTGGGTTGTTGGGCAGGGAAAGGGTTGGGAATTTGTATTTTTATTTTAAATCTCAGATTATTCTTATTTTATCATTTTATATAAAAATTTATATTTAGGAATTGGTTAGTAAGTGGGTTCCACAGTTGACACGTCATTAGTTAACGTCTGACCAAACAAACAATTTAACGGAAGGCTTAAATTGGTCAGATTTGAAAACATTGAGGTGTAAATTGATGAAATTGAAACCCCATAATCCATATTGAGAATGATCCCAAACCTTAAGGAAGTCTTTTGTTATTAACCCTAAATTATATTAACTTTTTCTTTGGACCTTTTTTACAAGGGGAGTATAGAAGATTTCTTTTCATGTAAAAACGAGGTGTGTGAAGCTGTGAAAATGATGAGTGATACTATCAAATGGCAATATTTGTCTAATAGAGTTTTTCAACTAGTATTATGATTGTTTAACAAGAAGTTTTTCAAATAGAAGTATCATTATAGCAAATATGTCTCGTTATGTCAATATCACGTTCGATAATATTGCCAAAACTATATATTGCCTATATATTTCGATCTATTATTTTTTTTTTTTTTTTTTTTTTTTTTTTTTTTTTGTTGTTGTTGTTGTGAGAATTCTAGGATTGCATTCATAATTTAGCCAAAAAAACCACTAGCCACAAATGATCATTACAATAATGAAGCAGTTTAACATCAAAATAAAGACAATCTGGTGCGTCTCCACTAACGATCAAGATCGAAGAAACTCTGGCATAGACATCCCAATTAAGATTGCATACTCAAAATAATCAAAAAGAGATAAAGCTTGAAAAAACCAAGCCATAACAATACAAATAAAACTCTCACAAAGGAGAGGTGAAAAGCTCTCACAAAAGAGAGGTGAAAAGCTCTCACAAAAGGAGAGGTAAAAACTACACATAAACCCAAAGAGTCTTTGTGACTTATTATGAACATAAAGAAATCGCAACGAGGATGGTGGTGGAGATCCGAAGCCAAGACGCAGCCGCCTGTGATGGTTGGAGGAAAATCATAACAAAACAAAGACAAATAGGAAAAACCTTTTGTCTCTCTGAAAATGAGGGGAGAAGAGGAGGAAGAGAAGAGAGGAGAGGGGAGGAAGAACAGTGGCTTCCTCCTCCCCAAAGTGAAAACGGCTCTAGGAGGGGTTTTTTTGGGAGAGGGGGCTAGGGTTTGGAAGAGAGAAAATCTTTTGTTTACAATTTGATACCTAACATTTCAATAACAAACGGTCTAAAAGTTTTGATATGATTTAAATAAAGTATAAATATTTTGTCCATATTGTCAATTTGCTGCAGTAATAGTGGTATTTGAGAGGAAATTCCTCAAAATTATTAGGTGTGCCTAAATTCATGTCCATACATCACTAGTAAAATGATATATGTGAAATTACTATATATTAGTAGATCCTATAAGTGTATGGCGAAATGTTCTTCGAAACGACGAAGGCCACCCTTTACAATAATGAAGTTGCCTGTCTGAGTCTTACAGCAGACTCTTGGTGTTGTAAGTGCCACTGATGTTCTTGTTCTTGATGTAAATGTCACTAAGCTTCACTTGAATCAGCATTTGACAAATATACACAACAGATAAAAGGAAAAGAAAAACACACACATATATATACCGCCCCTCTGGTAATCAGAAGCACACCGAGACTGATGCTACAAAATAATAAACCTTCCCCATTCGAGAGATGAATACATATGCATCAACCCCAGAGACACCCCCAATATTAAATCTTCTTCTTGAACCCAAGATGCTCTCCTCATCCTCTTCATGTATATATACATACATATGTAGCCAAGCAGGACAAGGGTGCTTGTCTTCAACTAGAGCAGGCGCTTAATGGCAGGCTGGTGGGTTTTGTATGCCACCAAATCTTACTTCTGCATTTTTGCATATGGAGGTGATAGGCCCGCCATTGCTGGGACCAATGTACTTCAAATTGATGTCACGAAGCTCAACATTTTTGCAAGGGAACTGGCTACTGCAAATGAAATCCACTGCAATCTTTGATACTGTGGTCCCTCTGATGTTTATGTAGTGAACATTGCTGATCTGAACTCGAGATGGCTTCACAAAATTCAACGACAGACCGTTAAAAATTTAAGTTAGGACAAGTCATGGGTTCGATCTCATTCAATGTACTAGAAAATTGGTAAAATTGAAGAAGGTAGTAGTTTGTGAAAAAGGAGGCAGGGTGCATGAAGAGAATTAGTTAAAACAAACCTGGTTCTTGTTGCAGCCCCCTGCGCAATACTCTTGGTCAATTATGATGGGGTTCCTAACATTCTGCATGATAAGATCCTGGAAAATCATGCCTGAGGCTCGGCTTGGGGTCGATCCTGGCCATGATTTGATTCTAATCCCGTTGTCTGTGTTCAAAAACGTCGTCTTCTTCACGATGATCCCCCTCACGTCAGTTTCATTCTGGTACTTGCCAAGGCTACCGATACTGCCATCCATAAAAATGAGCATACAAATTCAGTCATGAGACAGTTTGACATGTTATGTTGATAGACTGTGAAATGTGGACTATTAACCACGTTACAATATTATAGCAAAAGGGTTTCGAAGTCATTAAGAATTGAGTTATGCATGTACCTGATGCCATGTCCAGGGCCACAGACAACATTGTTGATGGCAACGTTGGTGGACCCCTGAATCATGCCAATGCAATCATCACCAGTTCCAATGTGAACTCTGGCAATCCTTATGTTGTTGGAGTTGCTGATGTGGATGCCGTCAGTGTTTGGGCTCGTGTCAGGGGCAGAGATGTTCACTCCTCGCACCCTAATGTTCTGGCTGTTAGTGAGGAAAACGTGAACTCCTTTGCTGTTAAGGGAGGTGATGCCTCGGATGACCCCGTTTTTGACACCGTTAAATTTGATGCTCTGCATTATTATTTAAGTAAATAAATAAATAAAACTAATAGTTAAGGTCAGTTTCTTTCTTATGATGGTATACAATTTAGAAGTTAATTATAAATCAGTAAATTAAACTTACAGCTGGGAGTGGACTGCAACTGCTGCAGCCAACAATGTTTTTCCAGGAACTTGAACCTTGCCCATCAAAGACGCCATTGCCTGTGAGGACCAAGCCCTCTACACGTTCAAACAAGAACCAGAATGGTTCTGCATACAAGGAAATATCATTCAGGCCTTTGATGGTCCCTAAAACTTGAACAACAATGGGTTTTGAGCAGTTGCATGGCCCTTCAAATATGACTGGCCCAGTCTTGAATGTCCCTTCCGGGATTACAACCCTTGATCTCCCAGTGTGGTTGCGGCATGCTGCAATCCATGTTCGTATGAAAGCCTGCGCAATTTGCGACCAAAAACCATCCATTTCTCTCATTAGACCCAAAATTTAATTATCATAATTAAGTGTACGTAATAATACTAATAATTCTAGAGTCACTAAATTTTTACAATGCTTGAATCGCCAGACCCATGAGGCTTGGCGCCATGATCCAAGACGTTAAAGATTTTCTCGGTAGGATCCACTTTGTCATGGACACCCAAATTAGTGCCACGGAAAATATCGGGCACAACCAGGGTAACTGCGGTTGCGGCGGCTTGACAGGCCAGTGCAGCTAAGCACAAGATAAGAATGGCGTGGCTCGACATTCCTGCAATGGCCATGGCCCCCCCTTAAAATTCTTGGTCTTACAAACTATATATCTAGCTATGATTGGTAAAACAAAATAAGCCTCCGGGGGAGGAGGCTGTTATGAAGATGAATTAAACTGAGGGGGAATGAATTAATTCTCTTTGTGTGCGTGTTATTTTATAGGTGGTTGTTTGCATGTCGCTAATTAAACCAAAATTGTTAATGGCAACCGCTGCTGTGTGTGAGGAGGCTCGAACTATACGGTGAAGGTTGGATTAATTAGTTTTGTCATTGTTGGTTTTTAGTTGGTTTGCCTAAAATAGGAGATATGCTTTGTGTGTGTATGCATGGTGCAATGTCGTCCTTCACTCCCTCTGTTGTAGCCTACTTCTTCTCCATTTTGCCTTCACCTTCTTTTTCATATCTTTGCCTCGCCCACCAAATTATCACCAGCATTCTACCCACCAGCATATGGCAACATACCGAAAGCAGCAACATAATTTTTTTTTCTTTCCTCTTTTTCCTTTTGGTTAGAACAAGAAAAAAAAACTACGCTCAATTGTAGCAATAGTCCCTGGACTAAGACCAAACTTTACTTATCGCCCCTCATATTGTTAAATTGTTACAGTGGTACTTTAATTATGCCTCCACTTTCAGAAATCGTTATTTCCGTCACCTCAATCAACTTTTCCATTAAAAATGATGACATGGCAATGACAAGTCCTACTTGGCATGGACAAAAATGTCTTTTCACACAATTTTTTTATTTAAATATATATATATATATATCTCTCTCCTGATTTCTTCCCCCCCCGGGGATTTCTCACCCATATTTCTTCTCCCCCTCCCCACCAATTTCTTCACCCACCCAAATTTCTTTGCTGACAAAAAAGAATGACCTCTCTATTTCTTCATGAGCCAAGCATGACTTAGCTAGGTACATGAAATTGAAACCTGTATGAGGAGCGATCTTCAGTCCAGCCGAAAACCCAAAAGGTGATGGAAAGCGATCCATCCTCCCATTAAGGAGACGGACAATGCAAGCGGCCCATCTAGATATGATTAGAAGAACGATCTTGATTGTAGGAATAAATAAGTGCCTATTTCATCATGAATTTCTCTTTTTTAATTGCTTTAAATAGTAGTTATGTTTTAATTATCAGTGAAGACATGGAAACCAGTGGTTCTGTTGAGTACATGATGAAATTAACACAAACAACACCAGGGCCACAAAAGGAACACCATGAGATTATCAACAAAATGATAATCACCCATAAACTAGATTATCAGCAAATTGAAATTTTATCACTTGAAACATGAATACCCATCAACCCTTTGCTTCTCTGTTTTGACTAGATTTGGGGTGGAGGATGGGGGCTGGGGTTTTGGGTTAATGGGTGGTTGTGGGCTACGGTAGAGGGTGGCTGTGGGATAGGTTTGAGGGTTAGAGCTTGTAGGTGGTAGTCATGGGGAATGGGGGAAGAAGAAATCGTTGGGGGAAGAGGGAGAGCGCAAGAGAGAGAGAGAGAGAGAGAGAGAGAGATATGAATTTTCCAATGTGCTCTTAATTTTGACAGAAAATTTAACTAAGTTGACGAAAAGACCAATGATGCAACATGAGATTTAATTGAAACACCACTGTAACAATTTAACAATATGAGAGACGAAAATAATCCAGGAACCATTGCTGTAATTTTGCCAAAAAAACTATTTGCGGTAAGTTCCCACTTCTTGTTTGACTGGTCTAGATATGCTTGTTTTATAAGGATATTTTCTTTTGGCAAAAAAGAAAAAGAAAAGAAAAGAGAAGATATTTTTTGAGAGTTGATGATATTTTTCTCAAGTAAAAAGGATATGATTCCCCATGTTGATGATATTTTCTCAAGTCTTTGGTGAATCTGATTCCTCATTTGACCCAAAAGGACAATTAATAATTGAAGATCAATCTGCATCTATATCATCCAGGGATTTATTAATTTAAAACAAAATTAGTTTATACATATCATTTGATCGTTGAATAATGCTACTTTTACCACTTTTGTATACTATATTCTCATATCATCTTATGTGGCAAATGAGGTGGACAGTCACATTAATTAAATTTATTTAACATTTTCTTTTCTTTTATGACTTATTAACACTTTAAAGAACACTGTTAATTAAAATTTCTTTATTAAAATACATTTAATTGATTTAATTGATGTGACATATGATATAAACATGCCACAACATGTGGTATAGAAATATGAGATAAAATGTGGTAAGTGTAGCATTACTGTTTGATGGTTTGGTTAGCAAAACAGTGTTATTGTGTTATATATAGAATGATAATCTACAAATCCTCGGTTTGGTGGAATAAATTCATCACACAAATTTTGAGTTTATCTATGGTCACATACATAATTCCTATGTATGATTTGGAATTTTGTAATACATTTGTTAGGATTGAAACAAGCACAAAATTAATTTTTTTTTAAAAACACTATTGCCATTTCGCTAGCATGATCAAGTTGATTAATGTCCAGTCATCCATTTCTCTTTAGTCTATCCTAAATCCTGAATTGTACAATAGACTAACAGAGCCGGTCCATTGATTTTGGAGGCCCTGTGTAAATATGGATGTCGAGGCTCTATATATACAAATAGGAAAAAAAATAATCCATATAGAAACAAAAATTTCTGACACGGGAAGAACACATTTGTAAAGAGTTTCCCAAAAAAATTTCTTTAGTCACCCTTCCAAATCACAGAGCTGATAAATTGATTTTCCAATTTCAATGCTTGGTGAATTCTCATGTGAATAAGGGAGGGAGAAAAGAACTGTGATTTTGGGGAAATGGCTAAAGTTTGGGTTTTTACAATCCAAAATTTGATGGAAGAGGGTGGTACACTGGTACTGAAGAGAAATGCCTTTATTTTGATGGAGGAGAGTGAGAAAGACTTACTAAAAGAGAAAAGAATATTAGAATGGTTTTGCAGCTTGAGAGTTGGGAAGAGGAAAACACAGGTTTCAAACCATAATAAATAAATAAAAAGAAGAGTTGCAGCGTGAGAGTTGGGAAGAGGAAAATGAATTAAATTAGGGTTGCATGTGGTGTTGTGGTGTTGCAATTTTGGTTTTGGTGCCTTTCATGTGGTGTTGTGGGGTAATATTTAATATTTCATTTTATTTACATGTTTTAGTTAATTTAATTGGTTGACTTAGAAAAATTTGGAGGCCCCTAAATTTTGGGAGCCTTATGCGGTCGCACACCTTGCACACCCTATGGGCCGCCTCTGAGACTATGCAAATATTAAAACCAAAGAGATATTATAGATCGAGAATACATGCACGAAATACGTATGTAGGTACGTACATACTCAATTAATTACAAGCTGATCATGATGACGGGACAACTCGCTGGCATATTGACTGGCGGGAACTTTCACAGGGTCAATCTTTGTTGGATAGCCACGGAAGTCATGTCCATTGGAAATCCAAGTTAAGAAAAAAGAAAAAGAAAAAGAAAAAGATACACGCTGCCCAGATATTTAGGGTATATCTAGTAGTTAAAAGGATCACTAGGAGGAGAGGAAGAAAGGCTGAGTATGTTTCTTGTGTACCAAGAAAATTAAGGGTAATTGGGTCGAGGATATATCTTGGTATTAATATTGGTACCAGATTCAGTAATTATCACTCCCCCGTACATCTCTGCTACCTCAGTGCTAGTAAGAACGCCGTCATCCTTTATCTGACGAGGCTTCTGAGCTGGAACTTCCACCGTCTTTGCAGGCCTTCTGTTCTGATGATGAGGAGGATGAACATGAACACGATTTTGATCCGTGTTGGGGTATGAATAATATTGTACCTGTTGAGGGGGAAGAGGCCTTACGGTGACAGTCTTGGTGGGCCAGCCGCCATGGTACTCGTCTCTCTTGGGAGGTGCTGGGAAGTATGAAACTTCTTCTGCAGGGTAGTCATGATCATATAGCACGGGATATGGGTGCCTGATATGATAAAACACTTTCTCCTCTCTCTTGGTTATAAAGCCTTGATAAAAAGCCATGCTAACTTAACTAAAAGCTGAGAATTGAAATAGAACTAATTGATGAAGGGGAAGCTAGAGCTAGCTAGGTTTGCCTTGCCTTACTGAAACAAAGGTTAAGAACCAAGCAACATTATATAGGAGTGAGAGTCACAGAAGCTCACAAGTGGGCTTTCTGATCGATCGCGTGATGTTCTTTTGATGCTTGTAAAATAATAAAAAGTAATTCTTATACTTTAGGGTCTGTTTGTAATAGCAATCTAGTAATTCTAATAGCTGGTTTAAAAAAAGAAAAAAGAAAAAAGAAAAGCTAGTAATTCTCGTAGCCGATTTTGATAGAAATAACTAAATGCTTTAATAGTCATTTTCAGGAAATAGTATTTTAAACAGAAGCGCTTCTAGCAACCAACAAATATAAGACTAATCCATAAGAATATTGTTCTTATAAAAGTAATTCGTGGCTCGTTTCGTAAGTCTTTTTAAAATTTAAAAAAAAATAAAATTATATCAATGGAGGAGGGAAGGGAGTGCTTTCTAACAGTCTTGGTTGAGAGCTAGTTTGTGACTTGTTTTGTAAGTTGGGTCCTTGAAAGATGGATGGTGCGAAGTTTAATTAGTAATTTCGAGAAATTCCTATAACTTCGAGGAGTTCCATTCTTGTGATATTGTATGTTTAATTTTAAATAAGTTGAGTTCAAGCAAATCCATGCATGGCAAGTTCGAATTTGATAAGGATAATGAAAGTGATATATGTAGCTTTCGAAAAAGAAAGATCCATACCTAATATATTCTTTATTGAAATTTTTTTTTCCAGTGACGATCTTTAAATTGCGAAAATTTGTTAATAACTACTCTGGCTGATACATGTAATGAGGGTTTTCTTCGTCCGCAGTGCCTCAATCAAAATTGAACCTCCAAAGGATTTGGGTAAGCAGTGAGCAATTCTGGTAACGTTTTGGATATATGCACATGACTGTGGACCATACAACGTTACCCTTCTTAGACATTTATCCCTTGCATCGACTGTGGACCATATAACGTTACCAATTTGTTTTAGATCCCAACTGCCACCATCAAAGAAAAAGCAATGATATATACATAATATGTATGGATAACAAGTGTTGTGGATAAATCATAAGAGATTATAGATTAAACTTATAAATTATCATTTTTGCATTGTATTATGGGTTTTTATTTTCCCATTCCCTTTTTGTTCACTTCCACTTTTTTTTTTTACTATAACATACAAAAAAGTAGACAAAAGAGAAGTGGGAGCATACAATTTTCAACAAAGAGAGTGTAAACGGACAAAAGATGAGTGGGAAAATCAGCTCCTTATATTAATAGTTATTAAACTAGGTGCTTTCCAATATATTATTGATGATAATGGATTGAAAATTGTTTCACCCATCTTAGAAATGTTGATATAGCTAACATTTAGTAAGGATAAAAAATTGCAAAAGACTTACTAGCTAGTGTAGTGGTTTGGAGGAAATGCTTTCTCCAGGAAAGGTCATGGGTCGAGTTCTAGCATTCGTGTAGTGTGTGTGAGTTTAGTATGCTATAGCCCATCTCTTAATAGGAAAGGTTCTCAAAACAAAAACAAAAAAAAGAGAAAAAACTTAAATTTAATAATTTCTTCAAGTAAGATATGTCAATCGAGAAGCTAACATAGTGGCTGATGATTTGGCGATCATTGATCACAAACTTAATACTTGTATTTGGTTTACTAACTTTCCATTGTCCGTTTCTTTAAAGTTTATGTACAAATATTGGAATCCTTAGAGGAGGTCTTCCTTGTAATTTTATTTCTTGATTTGGGAAAACAGTATTAGTGTGGCGTGCATATGCTTACGATGGCAAGTTTACGTAACAAAATTATTCTGGCCTATCTCAGGGCCTGTGCTTGATATCTTCTTGGTAGGCAAAGATATTCTTGATCATATAATATTGCTTTAAATTACATGTAGTGGAGGAAGCATTTGCCTCCTGTTGCATGTATATATTTGCCCAAATTACAAATGGGCTACTTTAGAGCATTTGAGGGATACCCCTTGTAGGGCCCACTCCGGATTGTATTTCACTAATCCAAATCGTCTATTTTGTAGATACACATTCAAAGATCATCTCTACAAAAATTAACTTGAATCCGATATCATTTGACCATTCAATTGAGTTATTGAAATTTTAGCACTTTCTTGAAGTACCGTGTTCATTGATTTTGTATGACACAATTAGATGTTGAAACGGTTTCCGATTTGTCTAATTTTTTGTAAGGATGATCTATGAATGAAAACCTAAAAAATAGATGGTTTGGATCATTGGAAAAAAAATTGTAGGGTACCCTAAAGGGCGTCCCTCAAATAAAATTATTTGAGGAATCCCTCAATAGAATGGGACTATATATATATATATAAAGTATGTGAATGTGATCGATTCCAATTTTCCAACAGAAAAAGATACCAATTAAAGTGGGCCAGTGGCCCACAATCCCCAGCCGCAACAATCTTGCCTGGGTCCTTAATTGGGATAAGATATTTGAAGAAGCTTGGGGAATAAAATGGCATATTCCTTTTGCTTCTCTTTCTAATTAGCATACTTAAAGGAGTAAGAAGAACATATTCAAAGAAAAAAAAAAGGAAAAAACAAAGGGAGATGAACGCTCCTTGGGGGAAATGGGAAGGTATTAATTCCGTGCATAACTTGGTAGAAGTTCACCTTCACCATTGACACAATGAGTTAGAATCTTTCTTTCTTGGTTCAAATTTCGGGAAGAAATATAAAAGGAAAGCTCAATAATTGTACGTATAAGTTCCTCTTTACTTTTGACTATTTTGGAACTTTTTATTCAATAACGGTATGTGCATCAATTTGTTTACCAACTTTTAATACCAAGTCACCAACACACGTGGCACATGACATGACAACCCATGTCATCTGCCATCTCAATTATTTTAACTACATATTTTGTTCCTAAGAAAAGAAAAGAACGAAAAAAATAAAACGATTTTAGATTTAGCGTTAAACTCATCTCTTTCGTCCTTCCTTAGTCTGAAAACCATAGAAATTGAACAGTGCCTCCAATTACGTATCAAAGCATGGGATTGCTGGTCCAACAATAAAAAAAAACCATATGCAGCCAATTAAGCTTATGGCTATTGTAGGAGGATGTGTATATATGTATATATATTCATGTCTATTGTCACAAAAATATATATATTTTTTATATTAGAACTTAATCATACTGTAGCAACTATATACGGAGTCTTTTATATCACGTAATCACCACCTTTTAAGTTAAAATTTATGTGTCGTATCATATCTAATGATTACATTGCTAACTAAATCTTATACAAGTATAACTCATCGATGAAGATAAATATCTCACTTTTGTAAGAATTGTGACCCACGAATGATGATGGGTAATGAATATGAAACTAATAGCAGATATATTCACTTTTATAAGGATGAGAACATGGCCGGTTCTAATATTTTGAGGGCCCTGTGCGAAACTTAAACTGGAGCCCTCACATAATCTAATATGAAAATATTAAAAAAAAGTTGCCATGACTTAATTTCATAAATCAAATTTTTTATAACTAAAATTCATCATCAATTAGCATATAATAACAATCACAAATCAAATTCAAATTTTTTTTTAATGTTTCATTTAATAAAGTTAAATATTAGTATGTTAGGTAAAAAAAATAAGAGTTCAAGAGAAAGAAGAAGGCATGATTTTTTTTTTTTGGGGGGGAGGGGGGGGGGTGTTTTGTTTTGAGTGGAAGAAAGTTTTTTTATTTTTTTATTTTATAGGAGAAAGCATGATATATTAGTTTAGTTGGATCCACCTCCACCAAATACATTTATATATTAATGTGTTGCACGCTAGATTATATATACAGTTTTTATAATATTAATATATAATATAAAGTAAAAACATTTCGGAGTCCCTCAAAAATTAGAGACCCTATGTAGTGGCACCACTTGCACCATGCCAGGACAATCCCTGGATGAGAAGTTGCTGATTTAGTCCATGGCGAACCTTTAGAATTATTAGAGTAGTCATTATAGTGCATCTGATACTCTTTTCTTCTTCTTTTGTTATTTTCTCGTTTTCTTTTCTTCCTTTTTTTTTAAATTAAAAAAAAATAAATTTATAATAATAATAAATTTCCGTGAAAAGTGATTACATAACAAACAAGAGAAAGTATGCAGGAGGGACTAGCATTAAATATATTTTACATATAATTATAAGCGGAACATATAAAGACTAGGCTAGCTATCCAAACCACTTCTACATCTGATATACATATATTTGTTTATTTTATATAAATATTACCACAAAAATAGAATAAACAGTTCCGCAAAACAAACAGTAAACTTCTAATACTCAAAAAACACATCATTTAGCTTAAATATGTAATTAGTAATATTGCAAATTACAGAAGTGCCTTATAAAGTATTAATTATGAATAGCATTATTGAATGTATGGAAGATTCTTTGGTGCTAAGAATTTCGTGGCCCATGGATATGGTTGGTACAAAACACATTAATGAAAAATAGGAATAAGCACAAATTGTGGGAGGTGAACCTGGAGAGATTGACAGGAATCAATATCATAGTGTATATGGTTTCTTTTCGTTCTTTAAGAGCTTTATATGATGGATTTTTCAAATAAATTTATTTGGGGGATATTTTTGTAAAGCTCAGTTTGTATTGTATTTGAACAATTCACAGTTCAAACTGTCTATTTCATAAATTATCTCTTTAAAAAATCACACAAATTGAGAACTGGATGTGACAAATTAATCTCTAAATAAACTTATTTGAGGATTATTTTTGTAGAGCTCAATTTGTATTGTATTTCAACAATTTGAACCGTCTATATATCATAGATGATCTCTTTAAAAAAGCACCCCAATTGATTTTTTTTTAAACCATTCTGATGTAGGAAAAATTATGGGGGAGAGAGAGAAAGAGAGAGAGAGAGAGTTTAAAACACACACGATGGAGTAGTACTGATATTACAAGTAGGGAATAATTAGAAAGATGTTGGATTACATACCAATAGACTTCATTCACACATATATATATACACACACACACACTATACTATACTATACTATTCATACCATATAATTAATTAAGCCGCATGCTTCCCTTAGTAATATAATTAAACATCTCTATATCTAAAGCTGTAGGAAGATTTAGCTTATAACCAAAGGATCAATAGTAGCCAGGGTATTGGTTTCAGTACAAATGCATTCATGATCATATAATTAACTAATAATAACGCCTATTACGATTGATGACCGTCCGAGTAGAATTCGTTCCATATATTTCTGTGACACATATCCCACCATAGATTCGCACTGCTTCGTCAGAGCTGATGACAGGCTTATTGTAATTAGGCCGTTGCAGCTTCTGTGGAGCTCCATGATTCTCCATGTTGGCAGCCGCTGCTGCAGCCACTGCGCCTCCATATCGACCTTCTTGATAATCATGAGAAGGTGTAGGAGAAGAGGAAACTTGATTCCCCATATTAATTACAACTTAAAACTGATTACAAGTTTTGCTTTGATTTGAATTCCTTGAGGTCCAAGCCTCATTATATAGTAGTCCCATCACTCACACAAGCTTATAATAATACTAACCCTTAGGGGCCCGCAGAATGTATATGATGTTATATAGGACTTGCATGCACATTCTGCTTAATTAATTAGTTATAATTCTTTAAGTAAAATAAATGAAATTAATAGTGGGCTTCTGGCTTTAGTATATATACATGCTTTATTCTTCTCATACCATTAAAAAATAGAAAAAAGAGGATTTGCATGAGTCAGTAATAATTTGATTCAGTACTCAAGTGCTTTTTTGTTTTCCTGTATCCTTCATAAAAAATAAAAAGAGGAAAGATTAGCTAGATTGATTCTTGTTTTCCCGTATCCTCAAGTGCTTTTTTGTTATTGCAGTTTGATATTTCTTTATTTATAACATCTTTCAATATAAATTAGCTTTCTATATATTTCTAGAACTATTATTTGGTGAATCACATCGATTCACCTATGTGACATAGATGTATATATATATATATATATGTGTGTGTGTGTGTGTGTGCGTGTGTTCATGTTGACAAGTCTGCCAAAGATGGATTAAGAATAAGAACAACATAAATTTAACTACATAAATTAAAGGAGGCCTGTTAACTTGGTAATAGGATTTTCTTAACAATATTCAGCATATAATATATATGAAAGAAAGATCGATGCTTAGTTCCTGCATGTATGATTAGTCAGCCATATGTTAATAATTGAGTCGGTCTCTATCCAATCTAACGCACAGATATACAGGTTAGGCAGAAGGGATGGCAATTAGTGAGTGAGACCCTGGACCCAAGTGAATCGGATTCCATACTGATTAGGTTTATGAACTTTAACAGTTGATATGAATCATTTCCTAATCCTTCAATATAATATAATATAATATTTACAATTGGGGTCTATTCTAATAAAAAGAGCCTTAACGTACATACCAGTAGCAGTAGTCTTAATTTGAACTCCCATGAGTGTGTGTAAGTATATGAATGCAACCAATTTCAATTTTCCAACGGAAAAAGATACCAAAGTCGGCCAGTGTCCCACAATCCCCAGACACGACCTTGCGTTCAATAATGCTTGGGTCCTTCCTCTTGAGTCCTAGCATCAATAATAGGCTCCACAAAATAGGCACTCGAGTATGTAGATCTATTTCATAAGGTTCAATGGGCATATTTCTGATGATATCAACATTATTGTGGGAACATATATTTCGGCAGTCAATACCCCATACATTAAAGAGCTCCACAATGAGTATGTTGTTCCATGTCATTTGATTCCCATGGCTTATGTTCCCCATCCTTTGGCACCTATCACACTTAACACAAAAAATTAAACGCATCTTTGAATAGAGTGGGCCAAAATAAACTAGATTGTAGAATTTTAAGTGCTGTTTTCTTAGCTCCAAAGTAACCTCCACAAGCCAACTTGTGGCTATGCTTCAGTATGCTCTCTTGCTCTTCATTTGCAATACACTTTCTAATGAGTAGATCAAGGCAATGCTTGAATAAGAAAGGTTCGTCCCAAATATAATGTTTCACCATAGAAAAGAACTTCTTGTCATGAGAAGTTAGATCATTTCTAATAACACCACAAGTAAGATAATTAACAAAATCAGCATACCATGGCCCTTTGGTGGCAACATAGAGTTGTTCATCTGGGAAAGTTTCATTCAAGGGTAGCACATCTAATCCTTCTTCTTCAACCACAATTCTACTCAAATAATTAGCCACCACATTCTCACTTCCCTTCTTATCTCGAATCTCCAAATCAAACTCTTACAGCAAGAGAATCTATCTAATCAAGCGTGGTTTGGCGTTCTTAATAGTGAGTAAGTATCTAAGAGCTACATGGTCAAAATAAACAATTACCTTAGAACCAACAAGGTAAGAACAAAACTTTTCTAAAGCAAAACCCACAACAAGCAACTCTTTTTTTGTTGTGGAGTAGTTGAGTTGAGCATCATTTAAGGTCCGACTAGCATAATAAATCACATGGGGAAGCTTGTTCTTCTTTTAACATAAAATTGCACCAATAGCAAAGTCAGAGGCATCACACATTATTTCAAATGATAAAGACCAATCTGGAGCCATGATAATAAGGGCTGAAGTAAGTTCCTTCTTCAAGGTAATAAAAGCTTCCATACAAGCTTCATCAAACTTAAAAAACGGCATCTTTAGCAAGCAAATTACACAATAGCCTTGTAATGGTTGAGAAATTTGGATGAACCTTTTATAGAATCTAGCATGGCCTAGAAAACTTCTAACTCCCTTAACTGAGGAAGGAGGCAGTAGATTTGATATGAGATTGATCTTAGTTTATCCACTTCAATTCCCTTGCTTGAAATCACAAGCACAATTCCTTGTCTTACCATGAAGTGACACTTCTCCCAATTCAAAATCAAATTTGTTTCCTATCATCTTTTAAGCACTAGAGACAAGTGGTGAAGACAATCATCAAAAGCGAAACAAAAAACAGAAAAATCATCCATAAATACCTCAATGAATTGTTCCACCATATCTGAAAATATTGCCATCATGAATCTATGGAAAGTTGCTAGAGCATTGCATAAACCAAATGGCATCCTTCTATAAGCAAAGGTACCGAATGAGCATGTGAATGTGGTCTTTTCTTGGTCTTCTGGATCAATGGAAATTGATTATAACCTGAATATCCATCAAGAAAACAATAGTAAGCATGGCTGGAAAAATATTCAAGCATTTGATCATTAAAAGGCAAGGAAAAATGATATTTTCTTGTGGATGTGTTCAACTTCCTGTAATCCATACAAACTCTCCAACCGGTCATAGTTCATGTAGGAATTAGCTCATTTTGCTCATTCTTCACAATGGTGATTTCAGACTTCTTCGGAACAACTTGTACATGACTCACCCACTTAGAATATGAAATTAGGTAGATGATTCCTGCATCAAGTAGCTTTAAAATTTCTGCTCTAACCACCTCTTCCATGTTGGGGTTTAATCTTCTTTGGGCATCACGGCTAGGTTTACTGTCTTTTTCCATTAGTATCCGATGCATGCACATGCTTGGGACGTGAAACGACGTCAGTTAATTACAACGAACCCTTAAAAAAAATTTCCACGCTAATTTTTCTTCTTCCTCGCACAGCCGCTTAAAGAATACACAGAGGCGCCTTGTCCACCTCACCACGCCTTGCAATGCCTCGTCATGCCTCACTGCGCTAGACGTGCAACTTGCTAAACGTAAGACTGCCTTAGGCGATTTTCTGCCGCCTCGCGCTAACGCACGCGAAGGCAGGCCTTTGAAAACATTGGTCAATATAGTGCATTAGACCAACACCAATGCTGACTTTTTCGCTTTCTAGCTACTTCCAACTCTTTTTTTCTTTGTTGATTTATTTTCTTACATGAATCAAATCTCTTTGATATTGCAAGGAAGTTGTTTTCTTCTCCTCTTTTCTTAAAAAAAAAAAAAAAAAAAAAAAAAAAAAAAAAAAAAAAAAAATTTTTTTATTTTAAATATTAAATAATTAACAAAACAAGAAAAAAGTATGCAGAGGGTGTAGCTTTAAATATAGACTTATTTTACCGCAATACCTTCCGAAACTACAATGAAATCTCATTTTGGCACAAAAAATAAGTCTTAAAATATTTTGTATAACATAAGAAGTGATTTCTACATATAATTACAAGCTGAATATATACATTTAGGTGCAGAAAATAAGCTATAGCTTAGTAAATAAAGACTATAGGCTATCCTAAATCCTAAATTGTACAGTAGATTATGCGAATATTAAAACCAAAGAGAGATATACATATCGAGAATACATGCACACAGCAAAAGCTGGAGATACACACATATTATTATGTATGAAATACACGTATATAGGTACGTACATATATATATATATATATATATAAAGCAAAAGACAGAGAATGGTGAAACATTCAAAATATCATAAAATGTCCTTAGTTAATTCAAACATTAAGAATTAAAATTATTAATTAAATGAGGATAATATGGTAAATTCACATATATTAAAAAAATTAAAAAAAAAAAAAAAAAAAAAAAAAAAAAAAAATCAGATAGGTCCTACTTTTATGGAACATAATTACCCATGTTTATCTTTTATTAATTAAAAAAAAAAAAAAAAAAAAAAAAAAAAACAAAAAAAAATGGCATATGCGTGAGCATGTGCCAAGGGCTAGTACTACATTAATTACAAGCTGATCAGGATAATCAATTAAATTCTATGGGACAACTCGCTGGCATATTGACCGGCGGCAGCTTTCACAGGGTCAATCCTTGATGGATAGCCCCGGAAGCCATGTCCATTGGAAATCGAAATAAAGAAAAAAAGAAAAAGAAAAAGATACACGCTGCGCATATGTGGGGTATATCTAGTAATTAAAAGGATCACTAGGAGGAGAGGAAGAAAAGGCTGACTGTGTTTCTGTTGGAATTTTAAAAGGTTTTAAAAATTTAATCGTGTTATTTTATTTATTGTGGGGGTTATACATATTTAATTTTTCAAGTAGTATTTCTATATTGAATGTCTTAATTTTCTAGTTTAATGTGGTGAAGGTTACATGTTATTGGATGCCTATAAAAGGCCACTCCTCCTTCACATTTGAACAACCACAATACACCATCAGAATATCACACACCACAATATGATTATCTCATTTTTCTACTTTTATATATATTCTCTACTTTATATTATTATTTTGGGCAATGGTTAGTGACTTGGATACTTATATCCATCTATGAACGTGCTTATAGCGGATCTTGAGTTTGTGTACAAGGGGTCGTATCTTGGAGTTTTGTAGACCGCCAATACCTGCACGTAGGGAGGCTACAAAGGCTTCAGGATAACGGCTTTGACATGCTTCATTGTACTAAACTCACCTTCTTACTTATTATTTATTTTGCTTATACTTATCTATTAATTTATTTTTCTTCAATTTCGTTGCACCTTAATAGCTTTCAAATTTTTTTATATGTTATTATAATATAAAGGTTTTTGTATTTGGCTTTACAAAAAGAAGAAAACTATAACTTTTATAACAGTTTCTTGTGTACCAAGAAAATTAAGGGTAATTTGATCGAGGATATTTCTTGGTACCATATTTAGTAACTAACACTCCCTTGTAGATCTTTGCTGCCTCGGTGCTAGTAAGAACACCGTCCTTTATCTGATGAGGCTTCTGAGCTGGAACTTCCCCCGTCTTCACGGGCTTTCTGATCTGATGATGAAGAGGAGGAACATGATTTTGATCCATGTTGGGGTGTGGATAATATTGTACCTGTTGAGGAGGAGGAAGAGGCGTGACAGTCTTGGTGGGCTAGCCGCCATCGTACTCGTCTCTCATGGTAGGTGTTGGGAAGTATGACATTTCTTCTGCAGGGTGGACATGATCATAAAGCACGCAATGGCAGTCTTCTATTATGGTGTGGCGTTCTGATACAATGTGCGCTGACCTGCTATGACAAAACAATTTCTCCTCTCTCATGGTCATAAAGCCTTGATAAATAGCCATGCTAACTTAATTAAAAGCTGAGAATTGAAGTAGAACTAATTGATCAAGGGAAGCTAGAGCTAGCTAGGTTTGCCTTGCCTTACTGAAACAAAGGTTAAGAGCCAAGCAACATTATATAGGAGTGTGTGAGTCACAGAAGCTCACAAGTGGGCTTTCTGATCAATCAGGATCGATCTTGTGATTTTCTTTTGATGCTTCCCTTTTTCATAAAATAAGAAAAAGTGCTTGCTACTTGGCAATACCATAGGGCCTGTTTGTAAAATCGCTTTGATATTCTCTATTAATAGTTGATAGAAATAACTAAAAATAGCTTTCAGAGTCCGTATTTTTAAGAACTTCTAACAAAGCACGCTTCTAACTAACAAATGCGCCAAGTAAAAACACTTCCTACTAAAACATTCCCAAACATGTAGACTTCTTATATTCTTCTATTTTTCTAATTAAATGTTAAGGATCTTTCCTATTAAGAAGGGCGATAACATAATAAACATCGCACATACTACATGAATGCTATAACTCGAACTCAAAACCTTTCATGAAAGAGCAAATACTCCAAACCACTACACTGGTGGATCAATTGAACCTAGGACCTTTCATATAAAAAAAGGTTGAGTTTTAAGACTTGCATGCACATTCTGCTTATTTAATTAGTTATAATTCTTTGATTAAATAAATGAAGTTAATAGTGCGCTTCTGTCAGTATATTAATCAAAGAATAGAAAAAAAAGAGGATTTCCATGAGTCAGGAATAATTTGATTCAGTACTCCATAATAAATTAATAAATAAAAAGAGGAAAGAATAGCTAGATTGATTCTTGTTTTCCTCTAGTACTTTTTGGTTTTTTCAGTTATGATATTAGATTCAGTGTGAGATAAATGATGAGCAGATCTATTCATCTTTCGAAATGATACTTGCATTTGTTATTTCTTTATTTATAACACCTATTGTAAATTAGCTTTCTATATAATTCTAGAACTATTATTTGGTGAATCAGATCGATACCTATGTAACATATATATATATATGTGTGTGTGTGTGTGTGTGTTCATGTTGACAAGTCTGCCAAAGATGGATTAAGAATAAGAACAATATAAATATAACTAAATAAATTAAGGGAGGCCTGTTAACTTGGTAATTGGATTTTCTTAACAATATTGAAGTATATAATATATATGAAGGAAGGATCGATGCTTACTTAGTTCCTGCATGCATGTATGATTGGTCAGCCATATGTTAATAAATGAGTCGGTCTCTATCAAATCTAACGCATAGATATATAGCTAAGGCAAAAAGGATGGCAATGAGTGAGTGAGACCCTGGGCCAGTGGTGGATTTAGAAATTTTCAGGGGAGATACAATATTTAAAAAGGTTAAAAATTTGCTAAGGACTCAAACAAGGTCCTCGAGATCAAGTCCTAATATCTGTATAGTTTTACGTCTACAACTAATTGATTATAGTCTATATGGAATATCAATTAATATGAACAAAATTTAGGTCAGTGACACAATTAGTTTTTCAAAATTCATATCAAATATGAACAAAATCCTTGTCAATTACATAATTAATCTAACAAAAGTCGATCCCAATTAATCTAACCAAAAGCACATGTGATTTGGAGGTCATGAGATAAAAGTGCATGCAATTAAAAGGTCGGGGTAATTTTCTGAGAATTTTTCGGCACACATGAGTTTTTAATGAATTCTTAAGTTAGGCCAATTAGAAAATGACATGTGTCGGCTTGCTATTGGACCATTTAAAAAAGAATAAAAATGAGAAGCGCTGGATTATTGACTTTCTTCTTCCTTGAACTGTCTCTGCAACTTAACTTCATAAATTCTAAAAAAATTCCAAAAATTCATAACTTTGGTTATGGAGCTCCGATTGATGAACCGCTTTCTCCTATATGCTCGTGAGATCAAGCCCAACAATCTAAGTAAAATATTCAGGATCTCACACAACAGCAAACAAAATAATGTTTTTTTTTAGGAAAACAACTAGAGACCAATTTAACCTAGTCTAATAACCTTGAGCATGAGAAATACATTACATGTCCTATTACAAAGTTGGCAAGGAAAGCTAAAAGAATACTAGCTAGAATTAGTGGCGGACCTATAAGGAAGTACCCCCTATTTGGATTCAAATAAAAATACTAGAAAATCAAATTCCCACCAAATCAAAATATGAAAAATCGGTTTTAGTGCAAAATATGATTTAGGCAAAAAATGATGGCTCATTAAGTCAATATATACTTCATACTAAAATCCCATAAAATCAAGTTTTCATATTTGATGTGTAAGGAATAAAAACAGCGAAAAATTATCTTGAGAAAATGATTATTCCAAAAAACCATTTCTCATACTTAGTTAATATTGCACCTCCGCTAAAAAAATTATGGGTCCGCCAGTGGCTAGAATACAACTCAACACTTGGAGAATACACAGAGGTGCCTCATTCACCTCGCCACACCTTACAATGCCTCGTCACGCCTTGCCAAGCCTCACCGCATTGGACGTGCAACTTGTTAAACATACGACCTCCTCAGGGCATTTTCTGCTGCCTCGCTCCGATGCGTGCGAAAGCATTCCTTTGAAAACACTAGTCAGTATAGTGCATCATATGTTAATAAATGAGTCGGTCTCTATCCAATCTAACGCATAGATATATAGCTTAGGCAGAAAGGATGGCAATTAGTGAGTGAGACCCTGGACCAGTGGCGGATTCAGAAAATTTTCAGGGGAGATACAATATTTAAAAAGGCTAGCTTTAAATATATTTCATATAACATAAGAAGTGATTTGTACATATAATTACAAGCGGACGCATATACATTTAGGTGCAGAAAATAAGCTAGCTTAGACTGTATGCTATAAAGACTGCAGGCTAGCTATCCAAACCACTTCTACATCTGACATACATACATACAATATTACAGAGAGCTTCATTAGTTAACTAATTACTTATACCAAACTAAGTTGGTAATAATTAGCGGCGAATCTTGGGGTACTCTCTTATCTCTATCCCGTCAAATTGCAGGGCTGCTTCCTTGCTATTAAGAACAGCCTGATCATTCCTAAGAGGAGTAGTTGGGTGTCTCCCTGCACGAGCTGGTTGGTCTTGAGAAAATGGAGGCCTCTTGCTGGGCCGGCCATAGAACTTGTCTAGCATGGCAAAAGCCTCCCCTCCAAGCTTTGCTAGCTCTTCCCGAGTTGCCATAATAGTAATATTGCTACAATTTAGTACAAGCACACAAACAAACAGATGCACAAAGCAGGTCAGGAAATTTGGTTTGCCTTTATTTTCTTGGTAAAATGGTTTGCGGCCAAGCCCCATTATATAGGAGTTAAAAGGCGACCTTATTGTGAGACCTTGTGGATAAGTTGGTTGGATAACATGGATATCCATTCTTTCCAAAAGGGATTCCCACTTTTGGTGATTCCTTCAGAGACACTTTTGAATCTTTGAGTTGGGGGCTTTGCTTAAGTTAGAAATAATTATTAGTAATGTTGCAAATTACGGAAGTATTATGATCAATAACACTATTGAACGTATGTATGGAAGATTCTTTGGTGCTAAGAATTTCGTGGCAGGTTGACCCATGGATATGGTTGGTACAAAACACATTAATGAAAAATAGGAATACGCACAAATTGCGGGAGGTGAAGATATTTATTCCTCAAGAGATTGACAGGAATCAATATCATATATAGTTTATTTGGTTTTTTTTTCATTGCTTGAGAGCTACATATGATGGATTCTTCAAATAAAAATATTTGTGGGGTATTTTTGTAGTGCTTATTTTGTATTGTATTTGAATAATTTACAGTTAAAACTGTCTATTTAATAGATTATCTCTTTAAAAAATCACAGAAATTGAGAGCTAGATGTGACAAATTAGTCTCTAAATAAACTTATTTGAGGGGTATTTTTGTAGAGCTCAATTTGTATTGTATTTCAACAATTTGAACCGTCTATATATCATAGATGATATCTCTTTAAAAAAGCTCCCAATTATTGTTTTTTTTTTTTTTTTTTTTTTTTATCCATTCTGATGTAGGACAAATTATGGGTTTGTTCATACAAAGGAAATTTGGAAAGGGAAAAAACTCAAAACTAGAAAATTGGGCTTCAAATATGGAAAATCATGCTTGAGAATCAACTACAACGTTAGCCTTTCTGATGAGTGGCATAACCCACAAAAACACAACGAAGTACACAGGGATCAAGTTTGCTACGTTGATTTTTGTGGAGATGAACGAAAGCCACACATCCAAAGATTCGGGGTGTGAGTACCAAAGCAGAGGGCAGATGTTTGTGTTGCGCAAGCACCTGTAAGAGAGTTTTAAAGGTCAATACACCAGAAGGCATGCAGTTGATTAGGTGAACTGCAATGACAATAGCATCATCCCAGTGATGGCGAGGAACATGAGCGCCAACCAGAAGTGCTCGAGCGGTTTCAAGAAGATGTCGATTCTTTCGTTCAGCAACACCATTTTGTTGCGGTGTCTGAGGACAAGTTGTCTCATGGATAATTCCATGTTATTGGAAGTAAGTCTGAAAGTCATGATTGACAAATTCTCCACCATTGTTGGAGCGAAGAATCTGGATTTGAGCATTAAACTGAGTTTTCATCTGTTTGTGGAAGGACTGAAACCGGGAAAACACTTCGTTTTTATTCTTCAGCAAATAAAGCCATGTCATCCGTGTACAATCATCTATGAACGTGACAAACCATCGAACACCAGAAGGAGCAGTGATAGGTGAAGGTCCCCAGACATCAGAGTGAATTAACGTAAATGGAGTAGTACACTTGTTTGTACTCAACGGGTAGGGCACACGGTGACTCTTGGCCAAAATACAAGTATCACATGTGAAGTCGGAGTCCTTGAAACCTGAGAATAAATCTGGTATAAGATGCTTCATATAACTAAAAGACGGATGTCCCAATCGACTGTGCCACAACCAGATTTGCTTTTGTTTGCTATCAAAGGGATGCGTCACACTGTTAGCCATGCCAGGACTGAAGTCATCGACATAATATAGCCCCCCTCTCTTAGTACCACGACCAAGAATCTCCTTAGTGTGAATATCCTGAAGCAAACAAAAACTCGGGTAAATGAGTACACAACAATTCAATTGTTCAGTAAGCTGACTAACGGACAACAATTTAGTGGATAAAGATGGAACAAGTAAAGTGTGTGAGAGAGGATGAGAGTGCAACAGTGCCAGTCCCTGTCACAGGATAAGTAACACCATTGGCATTTGCAATACAGGTTCGTCGAGGTTGTGTAGTATTCAGAAAATCATCAGGATCAAACGTCATATGATCAGTTGCACCGGAATCAATTATCCAACTCCTGGAATCAATCTTAGCGAAAGTATGGAATCCATAATCAGTACCATTATTGGTCATATTGCGTTGTCCTCGATCTTTAAGAGTAGCCCACCAATCGGGATAGCCATGCAATTTAAAACAAGTCTCACGAGTGTGTCTTGGATGACCACAATATTTGTAATCTGGTCCATGTGTCAGGGTCGTTAGTCGAGAAGTCATAATCTGTGTAGCGGAAGATGTATAGGATACAGGTTTAGTAGGAATTCAGATCGGGATCTGAGCCTGAGTCGGGATCGGAGTCGGAGTCGAAGTCGGGATCGGGGTCTGAATCAAAGACAAATTCGGGGTCGGGGTCGGAGTCATCATCGGAGTGGGGGTCGAGGTCGTTGTCGGAGTCGGAGTCGGAGTCGAGGTCGTCGTTGTCGTCATAGTCGGGGTCAGGGTCGGGGTCGTCAAAAGTGGATCTTGATTCAGGATTAGATTCGGGGCCAAAGTCTGCATATGTAGGAGCTGAGCCATCTGGGCACTCAACTCGGCTATGGTTGGTTGAGAAGGAGAGAAGAAGTCGGTGGTGCTACCTCCATGAGGGATGAAAAAATCACCAACCCCCATAGCGGTGGCGGGGGTGTGAAACTAGACTTAGCAATTCCAAGATCGCCGCTCTGATACCATGCTAAAATATGAAAACTATGAGAGAATATTTGTTTGTGGGAATTTTTTGTGTATTCTTCTCCTTGTAGGAAGTCATATTTATAATACAACGAAACCTGAATGGGCAAGTAAATAATAAATTCCTAAATCTATTTACAATAGGAAATCAAGAATTAAAGTAAATCAATTATAATTATAATAGGAATTCTTGGTGTGTAAGGAAAGTAAGTCAATATCCACAAGTCACGCCAACACACCATACTACCAAACTATTTGTTAAATATTAATTTAGTCTAATATAAAATGACCAAAAAAGATATATATATGATCAAGAATATCTTTTCCTACCAAGAAGATATCAAGCACAGGCCTTGCCTACCCTGAGATAGGCCAGAATAATTTTGTTATGTAAACTTTCCCTCATAAGCATATGCACGCCACACTAATACCTTTTTTTTTCAAATAAAGAAATAAAATTACAAGGAAGATCTCCTCTAAGGATTCCAATAAGTGTACATAAACTTTATAGAAACGGACAATGGAAATTCTCACCAATTCCAGATGTGCGATGAGTGCAAAAGTCTCATCTTTCATAGCCAAGATTCATTCATCATCTACAAGAACAACATACACAATTTTAGGTTTGTTAGTATGAAATTGTGTTTGCATTTTCTAGAGCTTAGCATGGGTTTGGAAGTGTCATTTAGCTAGAGGGTTAGAGCAAAATTATTGTCTCTAATTTCAAGAAACTGCATGATTGAATAATTTGGTTACGTAAACTTGCCATCTTAAGCATATGCACGCCACACTAATACTTTTTTTTTCAAATCAAGAAATAAAATTACAAGGAATATCTCCTCTAAGGATTCCAATATTTGTATATCATATGATGTATATCAGATGTAGGAAATTTTAAGGATAAAGTATTCTTTCAATGGATGAGATTAACTTTAAATATATTTTATATAACATAAGAAGTGATTTGTACATATAATTACAAGCGGACACATATACATTTAGGTACAGAAATAAGCTAGCTTAGACTGTGGGCTAGCCATCCAAACCACTTCTACATCTGATATACATACATATACAATATTACAGAGAGCTTCATTAGTTAACTAATTACTTATACCCTAAGTGGGTAATAATTAGCGGCGAATCTTGGGGTACTCTATAATCTCTATCCCCCCAAATAGCAGGGCTGCGTCCTTGCTATCAAGAACAGCCTGATCATTCCTAAAAGGAGCTGGTTGTCTCCCTGAACGAGCTGGTTGGTCTTGAGGAAATGGAGGCCTCTTGCCAGGCCGGCCATAGAACTTGTCTAGCATGGCAAAAGCCTCCCCTCCAAGCTTTGCTAGCTCTTCCCGAGTTGCCATAATAGTAATATTGCTACAATTTAGTACAAGCACACAAACAAACAGATGCACAAAGCAGGTCAGGTAATTTGGTTTGCCTTTGTTTTCTTGGTAAAATGGTTTGCGGCCAAGCCCCATTATATAGGCGTTAAAAGGCGACCTTATTGTGAGACCTTGTGGATAAGTTGGTTGGATAACATAGATATCCATTCTTTCCAGAAGGGATTCCCACTTTTGGTGATTCCTTCAGAGACACTTTTGAATCTTTGAGTTGGGGTCTTTGCTTAAGTTAGAAATATGTTGCAAATTACAGAAGTGCCTTAAAAAGTATTATTATCAATAACACTATTGAATGTATGTATGGAATTCTTTGGTGCTAAGAATTTCGTGGCAGGTTGACCCATGGATATGGTTGGTACAAAACACATTATTGAAAAATAGGAATACGCACAAATTGTGGGAGGTGAAGATATTTATTCCTCAAGAGATTGACAGGAATGAATATCATAGTTTATCTGGTTTCTTTTTGTTGTTTGAGAGCTGCGTATGATGAATTTTTCAAATAAACTTATTTGAGGGATATTTTTGTAAAGCTTAGTTTGTATTGTATTTGAACAATTCACAGTTCAAACTGTCTATTTCAAAAATTATATCTTTAAAAAATCACACAAATTGAGAGCTAGATGTGACAAATTAGTCTCTAAATAAACTTATTTGAGGGGTATTTTTGTAGAGCTCAATTTGTATTGTATTTCAACAATTTGAACCGTCTATATATCATAGATGATATCTCTTTAAAAAAGCTCCCCAATTGATTTTTTTTTATAACCATTATGATGTAGGACAAATTATGGGTTTGTTCATACAAAGGAAATTTGGAAAGGGAAAAAACTCAAAACCAGAAAATTGGGCTTCAAATATGGAAAATCATGCTTGAGAATCAACTACAACGTTAGAAAAAGAAGGAAGGCTTATTGTCGGGATTTTCAGGTTGCTTGATTTCTTGAGAAGATTTATATTATATTTATATTTTTAGAATAAGTTATCAATCATGATATTATTTTTCTGATATGATTTTAATTAGGATATTAATTATTTTCTTATTAGTTAAGTTTTTGGAATATTATGAAACCTAAGGTTTCCTATGGTTTTAAGGTTTCTTCGTTTTCTATTTAAGCCAACTCATGACATTGTATTAATAAGTTGTATTCATATTATTAATCGAATTTTAGATATTTTCTATATTTTCTGATGAATTACAGTTGCTCATGAATTTCAATTTATCTTTTCGGGTTTAGACATTTGTCAATTTGTAAATTCGTGCTTTCATCTCCCACAAAGTGAATGAACCCTAGAAAGTGTCTTATTTGAAAAATATCTCAATAGAATGACAACCTTACACATATTTGTTTATTTTATATAAATATCACAACAAACATGAATAAACAGTTCTGCAAAACAACAGAAAACTTATAATACTCAACAAACACATCCATCAACTTACATAAGTGAGACAGAACAACTGCCTTTTTCCACAACACTTATATAATTAACTAATAATAACGCCTATTACGATTGATGACTGGCAAAGACCCAAAGGGGAGTGGTTCGAGTAGAATTTGCACCATATATTTCTGTGACTCATATTCCACCATAGATTCGCACTGCCTCGTTAGAACTGATGATGAGCTTATTGTAATTAGACCTTTGCAGCTTCTGTGGAGCTCCATGATTCTCCATGTTGGCCACCTCCACCACTCCATGATTCTCCATGTTTGCAGCTTCTGTGGAGCTCCATGATTCCTTGGGGGCCAAGCCTCATTATATAGTAGTCCTCATTACTCACACAAGCTTATAATGATACTCCACCCTTAGGGGCCCGCAGAATGTATATGATGTTATATAGGACTTGCTGCACATTCTGCTTAATTAATTAGTTATAATTCTTTGATTAAATAATTGAAGTTAATAGTGCGCTTCTGTTAGTATATTAATCAAAGAATAGAAAAAAAAGAGGATTTCCATGAGTCAGGAATAATTTGATTTAGTACTCCATAATAAATTAATAAATAAAAAGAGGAAAGAATAGCTAGATTGATTCTTGTTTTCCTCTAGTGCCTTTTGGTATTTTCAGTTATGATATTAGATTGAGTGTGAGATAAATGATGAGCAGATCTATTCACCTTTCGAAATGATACTTGCATTTGTTATCCTTTATTTATAACACCTATTGTAAATTAGCTTTCTATATAATTCTAGAACTATTATTTGGTGAATCAGATCGATTCACCTATGTAATATATATATATATATATATATATGTGTGTGTGTGTGTGTGTGTGTTCATGTTGAAAAGTCTGCCAAAGATGGATTAAGAATAAGAACAATATAAATATAACTAAATAAATTAAGGGAGGCCTGTTAACTTGGTAATTGGATTTTCTTAACAATATTGAAGTATATAATATATATGAAGGAAAGATCGATGCTTACTTAGTTCCTGCATGCATATATGATTAGTCAGCCATATGTTAATAAATGAGTCGGTCTCTATCAAATCTAACGCATAGATATATAGCTTAGGCAGAAAGGATGGCAATTAGTGAGTGAGATCCTGGGCCAGTGGTGGATTTAGAAATTTTTCAGGGGAGATACAATATTTAAAAAGGCTAAAAATTTGCAAAGGACTCAAACAAGGTCCTCGAGATCAAGTCCTAATATATTTATAGTTTTACGTCTACAACTAATTGATTATAGTCTATATGGAATATCAATTAATATGAACAAAATTTAGGTCAGTGGCACAATTAGTTTTTCAAAATTCATATAAAATATATATGAACAAAATCCTTGTCAATTACATAATTAATCTAACAAAAGTCGATCCCAATTAATCTAACCAAAAGGACATGTGATTTGGAGGTCACGAGATAAAAGTACACGTGATTAAAAGTTCGGGGTAATTTTCTGAGAATTTTTCGGCACACATGAGTTTTTAATGAATTCTATGCCAATTAGAAAATGACATGTGTCAGCTTGCTATTAGACCATTTAAAAAAGAATAAAAATGTGAAGTGCTGGATTGACTTTCTTCTTCCTCGAATTGCCTCTGCAACTTAACTTCATAAATTCTAAAAAAATTCCAAAAATTCATAACTTTGGTTATGGAGCTCCGATTGATGAACTGTTTTCTCCTACATGCTCGTGAGATCAAGCCCAACAATCTAAGTAAAATATTCAGGATCTCACACGGCAGCAAACAAAATAACATTTTTTAGGAAAACAACTAGATACCAATTTAACCTAGTCTAATAACCTTGAGCTTGAGAAATACAATGCATGTCCTATTACAAAGTTGGCAAGGAAAGCTAAAAGAATACTAGCTAGAATTAGTGGCAGACCTATAAGGAAGTACCCCCTATTTGGATTCAAATAAAAATACTAGAAAATCAAATTCCCACCAAATTAAAATATGAAAAATCGGTTTTAGTGCAAAATAAGATTTAGGCTAAAAATGATGGCTCATTAAGTCAATATATACTTCATACTAAAATCCCATAAAATCAAGTTTTCATATTTGATGCGTAAGGAATAAAAGCCGCCAAAAATTATCTTGAGAAAATGATTATTCCGAAAAATTATTTTTTATACTTAGTTAATATTGCACATTCGCTAAAAAAATTCTGGGTCCGCCAGTGGATAAAACACAACTCAACACTTGGAGAATACACAGAGGTGCCTCGTTCGCCTCGCCACACCTTACAATGCCTCGTCACGCCTTGCCAAGCCTCACTGTGTTAGACATGCAACTTGCTAAACATACGACCTCCTCAGGGCATTTTCTGCTGCCTCGCTCCGATGCCTGTGAAAGCATGCCTTTGAAAACACTAGTCAGTATAGTGCATCAGACCAATACGAGCGTGGACCTTTTCACTTTCTACTTCCAACTCTTTTTTTCTTCTTTATTATTTTCTTTTCTTACATGAATCCAATCTCTTCGATATTGCATGGAAGTTGTTTTCTTCTCTTCTTTTCTTCTTATAAAAAATAAACAAATAAATTTCCATGAGAAGTTATTACATAATTAACAAACAAGAGAGAGTATGCAGGAGGGTGTCGCTTTAAATATGGGCTTATTTTACAACAATACCCTCAAAACTATTGTCAAATCTCATTTTGACACAGAAAATAAGTCTTAAAATATTTTATATAATGTAAGAAGTGATTTCTACATACAAGCTGAATATATACATTTAGGTGCAGAAAATAAGCTAGCTTAGTATATAAAGACTATAAGGCTATCCTAAATCCTGAATTGTATAATAGATTATGCGAATATTAAAGCCAAAGAGAGATATACAGATCGAGAATACATGCACACAGCTAAAGCTGGAGATACATACATATTATCATCTACGAAATACATATGTAGGTACATGGCTGGTCCAGAGATTTTGAGGATTCTATGTGAAATTAAACTGGAGCCCTCACATAATATAATATGAAAATACTAAAAACAAAATTTGCCATGACTTAATGTCATAAATCAATTTTTTTAATAATTAAAATTCCAACAATTAGCATGTAAATAAAATTCATAAATTTTTTAATGTTTTCATTTGATAAAGTTAAATATTAGTATGTTCGGTAAAAAAAAATAATAATAATAATAATAACCGAGTTCAAGAGAAAGAAGAACGTGTTTTTTTTTTTGGTTTTTTTGTGTTTTGAGAACAAAGTACTTTTTTTTAGGAGAAATCATATGGATGTGATATATATTGCTGTTAGTTTAGTTGGATATTTTATTTTTTTATTTTTTTATTTTAACGTGGCCTTGTACCAAAAGATATGTGCTAAAAACTAGCTCAACCAAATATACTTATGTGTCAATGTGTTGCACGCTAGATTATATATATAGCTTTTATAATATTAATGTATATATATATATATATATATACATAATATAAAGTAAAAAAAAATCGGGGGCCCTAAAAATTAGGAGGCCCTGTTTGGTGGTGTCAGTTGCACCATGCCATACTATATTAATTACAAGCTGATCATGATAATCAATCAGATTCTACAGGACAACTCGCTGGCATATTGACCGGCGGCAACTTTCACAAGGTCAATCCTTGATGGATAGCCCCGGAAGTCATGCCCATTGGAAATCCAAAAAAATAAAAAAATAAAAAGATACACGCTGCGCAGATATAGGTTATATCTAGTAATTAAAAGGATCACTAGGAGCAGAGGAAGAAAAGGCTACTATGTTTCTTGTGTACCAAGAAAATTAAGGATAATTGGGTCGAGGATATTTCTTGGTACCATATTCAGTAATTGACACTCCCCCGTAGATCTGCCTCAGTGCTAGGAAGAACGCCGTCCTTTATCTGATGAGGCTTCTGAGCTGGAACTTCCACCGTCTTTACAGGCCTTCTGATCTGATGATGAGGATGAGGAACATGATTTTGATCCATGTTGGGGTATGGATAATACTGTACCTGTTGATGAGGAGGAAGAGGCCTTACGGTGACAGTCTTGGTGGGCCAGCCGCCATGGTACTCGTCTCTCATGGCAGGTGCTGGGAAGTATGAAATTTCTTCTGCAGGGTGGACATGATCATAAAGCACGCAATGGTCTTCTATTATGGTGTGGCGTTCTGATACAATGTTCGTTGACCTGCCATGACAAAACACTTTCCCCTCTCTCATGGTCTTAAAGCCTTGATAAATAGCTATGCTAACTTAATTAAAAGCTGAGAATTGAAGTAGAACTAATTGATCAAGGGAAGCTAGAGCTACCTAGGTGTGCCTTGCCTTACTGAAACAAAGGTTAAGAGCCAAGCAGCATTATATAGGAGTGAGAGTCACAGAAGCTCACAAGTGGGCCTTCTGATCAATCAGGATCGATCTTGTGATTTTCTTTTGATGCTTCCCTTTTTCATAAAATAAGAAAAAGTACTTGTTACTTGGCCATACCATAGGGCCTGTTTGTAAAATCGCTTGATATTCTCTATTACTAGTTAACTAGTTGATAGAAATAACTAAACATTGCTTTCATAGTCTGTATTTTTCAGAACTTCTAAAAAAAGCGCGTTTCTAACTAACAAACGTGCGAAATAAAGACACTTCCTACTAAAACATTCCCAAACATGTAGACTTCTTATATTCTTCTATTTTTCTAATTAAATGTTAAGGATCTTTCCTATTGAGAAGAACGATAACATACTAAACTCACACATACTACATGAATGCTATAACTCAAACCTAGGACCTTTCCTAAAGGAACAAATGCTACAAATCACTACATTAGTGGAGCAATTGAACCTAGGACCTTTCATATAAAAAAGGTGGAGTTTTAGTTAAGTAGTTTTATATTTTCTACTATGGCTGAAACATGCTGTCCATATGATGAGGGTTCTTCGTCCGCAGTGCCTCCATAAAAAATGAACCTTCAAAGGATTTGGGTAAGTAGTAAGCCGTTCTTAAAAAGGTTCAGCCACGCGTTACATATTATCTATTACAAAGACAATACAATGGCAGGAATAACAGGATGTCTTGTGTTATTTTCTTCCCCTCCTATTGGAGAGTTTTTCGGATGTATATATATGCATTAGATTCTATTGAAAAAAAGAAATTTTTTTTTTATTCGATTCAATCACTCAAGCACATGAGCATCTCATAATGGTACGTAAGACATTTTTATCGGGAAGCCAACATGGTAGCTGTGTAAGTCTAAATAGATATAACATGTAAAACACTAACTGACCTGTTTCAGACATGTTGAATAAGATGAAGATCAAAAACGAACTTTAGAAACAGAGACTTTCTCCTAGAAGCCAAGAACTCTTTCAGCAGTAATTCTAATGGGGTGAATATATGTATGCTTGTTTTTTTGTGTCTCGGCTCTAGAAGGAGCCTTCTATTTATATGCATATCTCTAGGAGTTTTGCCCATCAAGAAACTCCTAGAGCTAACCTTAATGCTTATAGGATTAGGTAATCTTAATCCTTATCAACGTAGGAATCCTTAAGCCTGTTAATATATATATCTAGAACACTTATATTAGGCTGCCATATATGATAGGAATAGATTTTCTGATAAACCATGAGTTCTTATTCGATTAGAAGATCACTTCTGTGGTTTAAGACAGTAAACCATCTTACATTCTCCCACTTGATCAAATAATCGATCGAAGCTCATTGTCATCACTTAATGGCCATGTGAAAATCTACTCTTATCTTTATTCCTTTCTCATGCCACTGTCAGGTAATAATAAATTTTAGTGCATCTGATACTCTTTTTTACTTCTTTGTTATTTTCTCGTTTTATTTTCTTCCTTTTTTTATATATAAATTTTATAATAATAATAAATTTCCTTGAAAAGTGATTACATAACAAACAAGAAAGAGACGCAGGAGGGGCTAGCATTAAATATATTTTATGTAGGATAAGAAGTGATTTCTACATATAATTACAAGCGGAACATATAAAGACTAGGCTAGCTATCCAAACCACTTCTACATCTGATATACATACAATACAATACAATACAATACAATATTACTGAGAACTTCATTAGTTAGCCACTAATTAATTACTTATACCAAACTAAGTTGGTAATAATTAGCGGCGAATCTTGGGGTACTCTTTTATCTCTATCCCCCCAAATAGCAGGGCTGCTTGCTTGCTATTAAGAACAGCCTGATCATTCCCAAGAGGAGTTGGTTGTCTCCCTGCACGAGCTGGTTGGTCTTGAGGAAATGGAGGCCTCTTGCCGGGCCGGCCATAGTAATTGTCTAGCATGGCAAAAGCCTCCCTTCCAAGCTTTGCTAGCTCTTCCCGAGTTGCCATAATGATATTGCCAAAATTTAGTACAAGCACACAAAACACAGATTCACAAAGCGGGTCAGGTAATTTGGTTTCCCTCTGTTTTCTTGGTAAAAACGGTTTGCAGCCAAGCCCCATTTTATAGGAGTTAAAAAGGCGACCTTATTATTCATCAATCACTTATTGTGAGACCTTGTGGATAAGTTGGTTGGATAACATAGATATCCATTCTTTCCAAAAAGGCTTCCCACTTTTGGTGATTCCTTCAGAGACACTTTTGAATCTTTGAGTAATATTGCAATATTGAATTAGAAATTAGAAATATGTATTAGTAATATTGCAAATTACAGAAGTGCCTTCTAAAGTATTATAAATAGCACTATTAAATGTATGGAAGATTCTTTGGTGCTAAGAATTTCGTGGCCCATGGATATGGTTGGTACAAAACACATTAATGAAAAATAGGAATAAGCACAAATTGTGGGAGGTGAAGATATTTCTCCCTGGAGAGATTGACAGGAATCAATATCATAGTTTATCTGGTTTTTTTCGTTGCTTGAGAGCTGCATATGATGGATTTTTCAAATAAACTTATTTGAGGGCTGCATATGATGGATCTTCCAAATAAATTTATTTTAGGAGTATTTTTGGAAAGCTCACTTTATATTGTATTTGAACAATTCAAATTGTCTATTTACTAGATGAATAATGCTACTCTTACCACATTTGTATACCACATTCTCATACCACCTTATGTGGCAGATGAGGTGGACAACACATCAATTAAAATTAATTTAAATTTTTCTTATCTTTTATGATTTATTGACACTTTTTAATTGATATAATTGTCCACTTCATCTGCCACATAAGGTGGTATGAAAATGTGGGATATAAATGTGGTAAGTGTAGCATTACTCTTAATAGATTAGAGTACTACTAAACGGACCCTAAAATTAACTGAGTACACCATACTACCAAACTATTTGTTAAATTATTAATTTAGTCTAATATAAAATGACCAAAAAAGATATATATATATATATATATATATATGATCAAGAATATCTTTTCCTACCAAGAAGATATCAAGCACAGGCCTTGCCTACCCTGAGATAGGCCAGAATAATTTTGTTATGTAAACTTTCCATCATAAGCATATGCACGCCACACTGATACCTTTTTTTTTCAAATAAAGAAATAAAATTACAAGGAAGATCTCCTCTAAGGATTCCAATAAGTGTACATAAACTTTATAGAAACGGACAATGGAAATTCTCACCAATTCCAGATGTGCAATGAGTGCAAAAGTCTCATCTTTCATAGCCAAGATTCATTCATCATCTACAAGAACAACATACACAATTTTAGGTTTGTTATTATGAAATTGTGTTTGCATTTCCTAGAGCTTAGCATGGGTTTGGAAGTGTCATTTAGTTAGAGGGTTAGAGCAAAATTATTGTCTCTAATTTCAAGAAACTGCATGATTGAATAATTTGGTTACGTAAACTTGCCATCTTAAGCACATGCACGCCACACTAGTACTTTTTTTTTCAAATCAAGAAATAAAATTACAAGGAATATCTCCTCTAAGGATGCCAATATTTGTATATCATATGATGTATATCAGATGTAGGAAATTTTAAGGATAAAGTATTCTTTCAATGGATGAGATTAACTTTAAATATATTTTATATAACATAAGAAGTGATCTGTACATATAATTACAAGCGGACACATATACATTTAGGTACAGAAAATAAGCTAGCTTAGACTGTAGGCTAGCCATCCAAACCACTTCAACATCTGATATACATACATATACAATATTACAGAGAGCTTCATTAGTTAACTAATTACTTATACCCTACGTTGGTAATAATTAGCGGCGAATCTTGGGGTACTCTATAATCTCTATCCCCCCAAATAGCAGGGCTGCGTCCTTGCTATCAAGAACAGCCTGATCATTCCTAAGAGGAGCTGGTTGTCTCCCTGACCGAGCTGGTTGGTCTTGAGGAAATGGAGGCCTCTTGCCAGGCCGGCCATAGAACTTGTCTAGCATGGCAAAAGCCTCCCCTCCAAGCTTTGCTAGCTCTTCCCGAGTTGCCATAATAGTAATATTGCTACAATTTAGTACAAGCACACAAACAAACAGATGCACAAAGCAGGACAGGTAATTTGGTTTGCCTTTGTTTTCTTGGTAAAATGGTTTGCGGCCAAGCCCCATTATATAGGAGTTAAAAGGCGACCTTATTGTGAGACCTTGTGGATAAGTTGGTTGGGTAACATAGATATCCATTCTTTCCAAAAGGGATTCCCACTTTTGGGGTCTTTGCTTAAGTTAGAAATATGTTGCAAATTACAGAAGTGCCTTAAAAAGTATTATGATCAATAACACTATTGAACGTATGTATGGAAGATTCTTTGGTGCTAAGAATTTCGTGGCAGGTTGACCCATGGATATGGTTGGTACAAAACACATTAATGAAAAATAGGAATACGCACAAATTGTGGGAGGTGAAGATATTTATTCCTCAAGGGATTGACAAGAATCAATATCATAGTTTATCTGGTTTCTTTTCGTTGTTTGAGAGCTGCATATGATGAATTTTTCAAATAAACTTATTTGAGGGATATTTTTGTAAAGCTCAACTTGTATTGTATTTGAACAATTCACAGTTCAAACTGTCTATTTCAAAAATTATATCTTTAAAAAATCACACAAATTGAGAGCTGAATGTGACAAATTAATCTCTAAATAAATTTATTTGAGGGATATTTCTGTAGAGCTCAATTTGTATTGTATTTCAACAATTTGAACAGTCTATATATCATAGATGATATCTCTTTGAAAAAGCTCCCCAATTGAATTTTTTTTTAACCATTCTGATGTAGGAAAAATTATGGGTTTGTTCCTACAAAGGAAATTTGGAAAGGGAAAAACACTCAAAACCAGAAAATTGGGGCTTCAAATATGAAAAATCATGCTTGAGAATCAATTACAGCGTTAGAAAAAGAAGGAAGGCTTATTGTTGGGATTTTCAGGTTGCTTGATTTCTTGAGAAGATTTATATTATATTTAGAATAAGTTATCAATCATGATATTATTTTTCTGATATGATTTTAATTAGGATATTAATTATTTTCTTATTAGTTAAGTTTTAGGAATATTATGAAACCAAAGGTTTCTTACGGTTTTAAGGTTTCTTCGTTTTCTATTTAAGCCAACTCATGACACTGTATTAATAAGTTTTATTCATATTATTAATCGAATTTTAGAGATTTTCTATATTTTCTGGTGAATTACAGTCGCTTATGAATTTCAATTTATCTTTTCGGGTTTAGACATTTGTCAATTTTTAAATTCGTGCTTTCAGCTCCCACAAAGTGAATGAACCCTAGAAAGTGTCTTATTTGAAAAATATCTCAATAGAATGACAACCTTACACATATTTGTTTATTTTATATAAATATCACAACAAACATAGAATAAACAGTTCTGCAAAACAACAGAAAACTTCTAATACTCAACAAACACATCTGCCTTTTTCCACAACACTTATATAATTAACTAATAATAACGCCTATTACGATTGATGACTGGGGTTGGTTTGCTTTTTGTTAGTACGAAATTCGTATTGGCATTTCCTAGACTTTAGTATAGGGTGAAAATTAGTTTGTGAGGAATTGTTATTGAACGCTTTGTCACTACTCTTTCAACCCCACACTTCCGAGGCATGTCCTGACCATATGAGAATCTTGACCTCAGGTAAATCATGACATAATCATGCATTCATTATAGGATTCCTAGTTGGAGTTATTTTCACTCAAGTATCTTTATGTTAATCTTATTTTTAATAGGATTATATTTTATCTCTTGAGATTACTTTCCTAGTTAGACTCTATTTTGGTTTAAGTTAAATTATTAAGTTTTCATCATCTTGGACTTGGAAAGGATGTTTGAATGAATATCCTATTTGGCTTCGTTGTTTACTTATTGATATACACTGTTTTGTTGGATATCAATTGATGATTGGAAAATCAACCTCTATAGTACAAAAGATGACGAAATAGAATAGGACTTTATTTCAATCAAATCTGATTTGGCACGTTTGTGATACCTTAGTTTTTTGAATCATCTCTTGGAAGATAACAACACAGTTGTATAAAGCCAAGGCGTGCATCTCCTTCTTGGATACAGCTTTTGAGATATTTGTTTTGAGCATATAGAATTCTAAGAAAAGCTGCTGTGCGTATATTTGAGATAAATCATCAAGTGTTCAATGTTTTACTTGGTGATTTATCAAACACTTTAATCATTCATATTGCATTCATATGCATGTCGGTGACTCATACGGTTGAGGGCACCAAGACCGTGGTGGCGGTTTTTCTCCGGTGAGCTTGAAGCAATCGTGGCCAGTATTGCGTTCAACATAAGGAGTGTCGAAGATCATCTTGTGACAGAAGTTGAGTTACGAAGAAGTCGGTAAACATTATCTAGAGTGTGTCTAGGATAAGTGTGTGAGTACTTCTTGTAATCATCGTTCTATAGTGGATTTGTGTTGGACTGAGAAGTCCCGTGGATTTTCCCCAGAGGTGGGGTTTTACCACGTAAAATAATTCTCTGTGTGTTCTTTTAATTTAAGCTCTGCACATTACAGGATTGATAGGCCATATCAATCCTGCATCAAAAGTTTATTATTATTTATTGCAAAAAATTCGAATTAGCCTGTTTAACCTTCTCTAGGCATATATAGACATCCTACAGGTATTTTCAATTGGCATCAGAGCAGGTTGCTGGACATACTCAGCAAGATCTAACATACCTTACGATGGATCGTGCCGCGGGTTCTGTTGCACATCCACCATATTTCGATGGCAACAACTATGGTGCTTGGAAGGCCAAAATGAAGTCGTTTCTTTGGTCCTTAGATGAACGTGTATGGTACACAGTGGTTCATGGATTTTCTGAACCCACAAAGAAGATCGGAAAAGGAGATGAAGAAACCACAGTTCTCAAATCTAGAGAGGAGTGGACCACTGCAGAAGTCACACACAGTACTAATAATCAAAAAGGGTTAAATGCTATATTTACTGCTGTATCTTCTGATCAATTTGAATATATATCTAGTTGTGATACTTCTAAGGAAGCTTGGGATATTTTGCAGGTCACTCATGAAGGAACAGATACTGTCAAGGGTGCCAAGCTTCAAATGCACACTCTACAATTCGAGACAATTCTGATGGATGAGAATGAAACCTTTTCTGAATTTTATGCCAAACTTTGCGTTATTGTGAATGCATGTTCAAATTTAGGTGAAAAAATTCCAGAAGATAGGGTGGTGAAAAAGATTTTACGGTCCTTGCCTCCACGTTTTTCACCAAAGATCACAGCCATTGAAGAGATTCGTGACCTGAACACTCTGAAAGTTCGTGAACTTATAGGGTCGCTTCAAACCTACGAGATGAAGCATCTAGCTCCTAAGAAAAATAAAAGCGTTGCTCTTAAAGTAGTTGATAATGAAGATGGTGAACACCAATCTGAAGAATTCAATGGGGAGGAATTTGCTTATCTTTCACGACAATTCAAGAAGTTTTTCAAATATCAAAATTCGAGAAGTCATGATTCAAAAAATCACTCAGGTATAAATTCAAAAATTAAGCATGGTGATTACACTGATGGTAATTTAAAATCTCGCAGGTTTACTGAGAAGAAGACCACTAAAGACAGAGTCAAGTGCTATGAATGCGAAGGATATGGACATATTTCCACTGAATGTGCCAACACACAAAAGAAGCAAAATGGCAAAGCCAAAGCACTGAATGTAACCTGGAGTGACAGCGATTCAGAATCTGAAAGTGAAGAAAATACCATTGCGTTAATCACCACTGTTAGTTTGGATAAGGCACAGCAAAACAATGGGAATGATGAAGAACCAAATATTGGTTATGTGCTGGAAAAATATGACGATCTTCTAGCTGCCTCTCAGAAACTGAATCAACACAACAAAGAGCTTGCCAAAAAGGTTGCTGTGCTGGAGCTTGAAAACAGTAGGATTGCCAGGACATTACAATCCTCTACTGCTGAACCAGAAACAATTGGTGAAGGTATGTACGAAAAATTGGAATTCTTACAGAAAAAATGCTTTGATCAAAATAAATTAATTGATTCCTTGACCTCTAACAACCAAGCTCTTGAAATTGAGCTTAAAAGTTCAAGGGAAAGGATTATTGCTTTGACAATTGGTGCAGAAAAGGTTGACAAAATGATTAGCATGGGTCGAAGAGATGGAGACAAACGTGGCTTAGGTTTTGATTCACTCAACAAGTCTTCCGCTGTATCTGTTACAAAGTTTGTCAAACCATCACTTTCTACTGGTATTCCAACTCATCAAACAACTTGGAGATTTACACCCACGTGTCATTATTGTGGAGCTCGTGGACACATTCGACCAAAATGCAAACTGTTTCAACAGATTTTTGTAAGTCAAAAGTCCACCAAGGAGGGACAGGTAAGAATTCGAAACAAGATTGCATGTCTTGTAAAAGAGGTAAGTAGGCTGTCAAAACTCTCTCATTCCCTATCCTTACCAAGTTCAAATCTAGTGTGGAGAAGAAAGGATAATCAAAATTGCTTGCTGGCAATTTCAAGTGATTCACATCAAACTAATCCTCCTGAAATATTAGATGTGAAATGTTTTGTTGCTCTTACTGCTCTTTCTGACTCTAAATCTAAATCTTGGTATTTTGATAGTGGATGTTCGAGACACATGACTGGTGAAAAATCATATTTTTCAGAAATCTCTCCAGAATGCGTGAGTGGAATGGTTACTTTTGGAGATGGAAGAAAATCCAAGATTTTGGGCAAAGGAAAGATTATGGCAACTGGTACACCTAGCTTGGACAATGTTTTATTAGTTGAAAATCTTCAAGCAAACCTCATCAGTGTAAGTCAACTTTGTGATGAAATAGGTGAGGTAAGTTTTACTAAAACCCAATGTATTGTTAAGAATAAAGATGGATTAAATGTGATGATTGGAAACAGATCACCTGACAATTGTTATTGTTTTTCCACTAATGAAGTTTCTCAAGTGTGTTTTAGGACAAGTAAAGATCATCTTGATTTATGGCATCAACGTTTGGGACACATGAACTATCAAGACCTAATTAAATTGTCAAATTGTGAATCTGTAAGAGGATTGCCCAATCTTTCAGGTAAACGTGAGGGTGTTTGTGAAGGTTGCCAACTGGGAAAGCAAACCAAAAACCCTCACAAAGCTACAAACTCAATCTCCACCTCTAAAACTTTGGAACTGATGCATATGGATTTGGTTGGTCCAATTCAAGTTGCTAGCTTAGGAGGAAAGAAATACATTCTTGTCTTAGTAGATGATTTCTCACGTTTTACTTGGGTCATTTTTTTGCATGATAAGACAGAAGCCTTTAATTCCTTCTATGTTTTGTACAAGCTAATCATGAATGAAAAATATGACACTAATTCTTGTATCATGAGACTTAGGACAGACCACGGGATGGAATTTGAAAATCGTGCCTTCTCTGATTTCTGTTCTGAACAAGGAATAAAACATGAATTCTCTGCTCCAATCACTCCCCAACAAAATGGGGTAGTTGAAAGGAAAAATAGAGTCCTCCTTGACATGGCTCGTGTCTTGTTAAAAAGTGCCAAATTGGCGGATCATTTTTGGGCTGAAGCCATCAGTACTGCATGCTATACATCTAACCGTGTGTTTTTTCAGGCCACATACCAAGAGCACTCCATATGAAATCTGGAAAGGGAAGAAACCAAATGTCAAGCACTTAAGGACTTTTGGTAGTAAATGCTACATTTACAAAGACAGGGAGTATCTTGGAAAATTTGATGCAAGAAGTGATGTTGGAATATTTCTTGGTTATTCTATGAATAGTCGAGCATATAGGGTGTTTAATAGTCGCACTAAAATAATAATGGAATCAGCTAATGTGGTTGTAAATGACACTTCTATATTGCAGGTTGAACCTAGGAGTGAAGATACAGATATGGAAACTCACGAATCTGCAGATGGTACTGAAGCTGACTTCGAGGATTGTAACCAGCCTATCAATCCTGTGATACGCAGACCTGGTGCAAAACAAGTTCAGAAAGATCACTCACCTTCAGATGTTATTGGGAATGTTAATGATAAATTGAGAACTCGACAACAAGTCTGTAATGAGGTAACCAATTTATGTTATGTATCCCTTATTGAACCTAAGAGTGTGACAGATGCTCTTGCAGATGACGACTGGATTCTGGCTATGCAAGATGAATTAAATCAATTCGAAAGAAATGATGTGTGGTATCTTGTTCCACGTCCCAAAGACTCAAATGTAATTGGTACCAAGTGGATCTTTCGAAATAAGACAGATGAGAAAGGACAAATTATGCGCAACAAAGCTAGACTTGTTGCCCAAGGTTATTCTCAAATTGAAGGTTTGGATTTTGATGAGACTTTTGCTCCGGTTGCACGTTTAGAATCTGTTCGATTGTTGCTATCCATTGCATGTTATCTTCAGTTCAAGCTCTATCAGATGGATGTGAAGAGTGCGTTCCTAAATGGAGTTTTACAAGAGAAAGTCTATGTGGAACAACCTGCAGGTTTTCAAGATCCTATCCATCCCAATCATGTATATCGTCTGAAAAAGGCTCTCTATGGACTCAAACAAGCCCCGAGAGCATGGTATGATAGATTGTCCACACATCTTCTTCAAAAAGGGTACACTCGTGGTAGCATTGATAAGACCCTCTTTGTCAAAAGAACCAAACAAGATTTAATGGTTGCTCAAGTATATGTGGATGATATTGTTTTTGGATCTACTTCAGACATTCTTGTCAAAGAATTTCATGAGGTAATGCAAACCGAATTTGAGATGAGCATGTTTGGTGAACTAAATTTTTTTCTTGGTTTGCAGGTTCAACAATTCAATGGAGGCATGTTCATATCTCAAACAAAGTATGCCAAAAATTTGGTGTCCAAATTTGGTCTTGAATCTGCCAAGCCCATTCGAAATCCTATGAGCACAAGCACCAAACTTTCCAAGGATTTACATGGCAAAAGTGTAGACCAGAAATTATATAGAAGCATGATTGGCAGCTTGTTATATTTGACTGCCAGTAGACCTGACATCTCCTTCAGTGTTGGACTTTGTGCTCGCTTCCAATCCGATCCCAAAGAATCACATCTACTTGCTGTGAAAAGAATTCTCCGCTATGTGAGTGGTACCACAAACTTTGGTGTATACTACTCATTTGACTCAAATGTTGAACTTGCAGGCTATTCCGATGCGGATTGGGCTGGGAGCATTGATGATAGAAAAAGCACAACTGGCGGATGTTTTTACATAGGCAACAACCTTGTCTCTTGGTTTAGCAAGAAGCAAAATTGTGTCTCTCTCTCCACGGCCGAGGCCGAGTACATCGCTGCTGGGAGTTGCTGCACACAGTTGTTATGGATGAAACAAATGCTCAATGACTACGGCATTCGGCAAGGTAAAATGGTCACGTTTTGTGATAACATGAGTGCAATTAATATCTCTAAAAATCCGGTTCAACACTCTCGCACAAAACACATTGATATTCGTCACCATTTTATTCGTGAATTAGTGGAAGAGAATGTGCTCTCACTTGAATTTGTTTCTACTGCAAAACAATTAGCTGATATTTTCACAAAACCTCTAGACAATCTACGGTTTGAAACCCTTAGACAGTCATTAGGTATTTGTGCTCTTGATTGATTCGGAGTCCACTGCATGCCAATGCCTATTCTTGCTGTATGCTGTTTAAATTATTTTATATTTTTATAACTCTGTCCAGCTCGTGCAAGGATTGTTAGGCTGCATCAATCCTGTAGTTGTCTGAACGTATTAGCTGATCTTAGATTGGACTCTGGTACAGCACTCTATTGAAGCCACACACTCACAGCTTTCCACAAAGGTTTCCATTGTCTTGGTGCATTATAAACTTCATTAAATGATCTATCCATCTATTTAGCTTTATATTGCACACCACACTCTTTTTCTTGAAGTCCTTGAATATCTCTTCTCATGCACTTGTCTCTCTTTGGATTGCCATCACACTACTGTGCGTAAGTTCTTGATCTGGTTATAAAAAAAAAAATAAAAAAAAAAAAAAAAAAAAAGGTGTTGACCACTCATTGCTCAGTAACCGGGCCTCTTGTCTAACCAACGTCGAGGTTCGAGTCAACAGGTTGTGATGGTCTGCTATCCTTGCTTATCTTTGGAGCCTTCATGATTCGGATCAGTATTTCCCCAGGGGTGCTTTATCACCCAGTTGCTTCCAGTCATCTGACGTGAGCATATTGTTTGACCATCCGTTACATGGATCATGTCGAAAGCTAAATAAAGAAAGCCCTCTAAAAAAAAATAAAAAATAAAAAAATAAAAAAATAAAAAAATAAACCGATCTTATTATACTTACAATGCACTTAGTGTATGTGTCATCTTTGGTGGATCAGTCTTGGGTGGCTGTACTTTTTGTGCTTCATTGAAAGGAGTTCACTTCACACTTTTGCTTCCTGATGGTAGACTCATTTGGTGTTGTTTATCTTTCACCTTGCATGTGGTCTGCCTCCTTGATTATCTGTGAATTTGTGCGTTTCATTCAGTGGCCTGCTTTTGTTCCTGCTATGCTTTGCTTCTTATGCGTTCCAGACAACAATGGGTCTGCTCCTACTGTCTCGTCTTGCTCACTTACCTGGCATGTTTTTGAATGGAAAATAATTACATCTTCCCGAGAGCTTTGTGGCTGCATCACATGTGTATTCTATATCTTGGTTTTCTATCTTCAGTGTGTCCTAGTTTTCTTTTCGTTTTTTTTTGTTTTTTGTTTTTTGTTTTGTTTTTCTTCTTGTTTAGACAGTTTTTTTTTCCATTCCAAAAAAAAACAAAAAAAAAAAAAAAAACTTGCAACCACACGGTGCGTTTTACTCTGTGTGTTTAAACTGTGCAGATTAGGTCATCTTCTTCCTCAATTAGATTCGATCTCTCTTCAGCCCCCATTGCTGTCACCCAAGGGTCACGGCGTCTGCTACTTCGTGTCTTGCTCTGTCGCATCACCATGGTCACCACACGGAGCCGTCGTACCTCCTCATCCGACTCCCTCAAAGTCAACAACCAAGTCACTTTACACCGCAGCGATGCTCACTGTACTTCTGGTGGTTTCTCCATCGAGCAACAGGCTCTTTTGGATTCACTCTCTGCCTCCCATCAGGTGACGCATGCACTTCTTCGTCGCATCTGGAATCGTCTTGACACCTATAGTGAGCTGTTGCTATCTGTTGCTGGGCACATTCAACCTACTGCTCCTCCCCGTTCTCCTCGGGCACGCAGCATCTAAGGTTCTTCTGTTCTGCTTCTGGTTGTTTTCTTTTTGAGGTCCTCTCTGTGTCCCTTTGGATTTCCTAAACAAAAAGGGGGAGAATATTTTGTGGTATATATGAAATTTAGGGGGAGTAAATATTTTGTGGTACATATGAGGTTTAGGGGGAGTTAATGTTTTCTGTCTTTGGGATCAGAACTTGTGGTACTCTGCTTAACCTCCTGACATATGAAATATTTAACTGTGCTAAGTTCTGGCTATTATTATCTCAATTCTATTATGCTTCACTGGTCGTCTGGTTGTTGTTGTGCAGACATTGCAAGAATTGAATATCTGTCTGACAAAGCAAAGTAGGATATGTAGGTTTTGTCTTCTTGTAAACGTATTTGAAATGTAATCTAATGTTTTGTCCAGGAAATGCCAAAGGGGGAGATTGTTAGTACGAAATTCGTATTGGCATTTCCTAGACTTTAGTATAGGGTGAAAATTAGTTTGTGAGGAATTGTTATTGAACGCTTTGTCACTACTCTTTCAACCCCACACTTCCGAGGCATGTCCTGACCATATGAGAATCTTGACCTCAGGTAAATCATGACATAATCATGCATTCATTATAGGATTCCTAGTTGGAGTTATTTTCACTCAAGTATCTTTATGTTAATCTTATTTTTAATAGGATTAGATTTTATCTCTTGAGATTACTTTCCTAGTTAGACTCTATTTTGGTTTAAGTTAAATTATTAAGTTTTCATCATCTTGGACTTGGAAAGGATGTTTGAATGAATATCCTATTTGGCTTCGTTGTTTACTTATTGATATACACTGTTTTGTTGGATATCAATTGATGATTGGAAAATCAACCTCTATAGTACAAAAGATGACGAAATAGAATAGGACTTTATTTCAATCAAATCTGATTTGGCACGTTTGTGATACCTTAGTTTTTTGAATCATCTCTTGGAAGATAACAACACAGTTGTATAAAGCCAAGGCGTGCATCTCCTTCTTGGATACAGCTTTTGAGATATTTGTTTTGAGCATATAGAATTCTAAGAAAAGCTGCTGTGCGTATATTTGAGATAAATCATCAAGTGTTCAATGTTTTACTTGGTGATTTATCAAACACTTTAATCATTCATATTGCATTCATATGCATGTCGGTGACTCATACGGTTGAGGGCACCAAGACCGTGGTGGCGGTTTTTCTCCGGTGAGCTTGAAGCAATCGTGGCCAGTATTGCGTTCAACATAAGGAGTGTCGAAGATCATCCTGTGACAGAAGTTGAGTTACGAAGAAGTCGGTAAACATTATCTAGAGTGTGTCTAGGATAAGTGTGTGAGTACTTCTTGTAATCATCGTTCTATAGTGGATTTGTGTTGGACTGAGAAGTCCCGTGGATTTTCCCCAGAGGTGGGGTTTTACCACGTAAAATAATTCTCTGTGTGTTCTTTTAATTTAAGCTCTGCACATTACAGGATTGATAGGCCATATCAATCCTGCATCAAAAGTTTATTATTATTTATTGCAAAAAATTCGAATTAGCCTGTTTAACCTTCTCTAGGCATATATAGACATCCTACAGGTATTTTCATTTTTGTTTGTTTTTAACAAAGGGGAGTGATACGAGTAGAATTTGCACCATATATTTCTGTGACTCATATTCCACCATAGATTCGCACTGCCTTGTTAGAACTGATGATGAGCTTATTGTAATTAGACCTTTGCAGCTTCTGTGGAGCTCCATGATTCTCCATGTTTGCAGCTTCTGTGGGGCTCCTCCATGATTCCTTGGGGGCCAAGCCTCATTATAGAGTAGTCCTCATTACTCACACAAGCTTATAATGATACTCCACCCTTAGGGGCCCGCAGAATGTATATGATGTTATATAGGACTTGCTGCACATTCTGCTTAATTAATTAGTTATAATTCTTTGATTAAATAATTGAAGTTAATAGTGCGCTTCTGTAAGTATATTAATCAAAGAATAGAAAAAAAAGAGGATTTCCATGAGTCAGGAATAATTTGATTCAGTACTCCATAATAAATTAATAAATAAAAAGAGGAAAGAATAGCTAGATTGATTCTTGTTTTCCTCTAGTTCTTTTTGCTTTTTGGCTGTTCGACCAAATACACTTATGTGTCAATGTGTTGCACGCTAGAGTATATATACAGTTTTTATAATATTAATGTGTATATATAACATAAAGTAAAAAAAATCCGGGGCCCTAAAAAATCGGAGGTCCTGTATGGTGGCGCCACTTGCACCATGCCATACTATATTAATTACAAGCTGATCATGATAATCAATCAAATTCTACGGGACAACTCGCTGGCATATTGACCGGCGCCAACTTTCACAGGGTCAATCCTTGATGGATAGCCCTGGAACCAAATAAATAAATAAAGAAAAAGAAAAGGATACACACTACGCAGATATAGGTGAAATTGGTTCATAGGTGATGAGGGGTAAATTTTACGACACTTAAACAAAACGCAACAATCTTCACACACTTCCTTGACCAAAAACACATATGACTAGTCAACTGCTAGTCATGAACAACCACAATCAAGAATACACACAGAGCATGCCACAATGTACCTGAAACCCTAGAAGATTACTAGTGACAACTTAGGCGCTCAGAAGGACCCGTCAATCTAGGCATCCCCTGTGCTAGCAACAACTATGGTGAAAGTGTGTGAAATTATCATAATCAAGTAAACACCAAACAGCAGATAATGATGACTAGTCAACTACAAGGACACAAACCTAGAATTCATACAATGACTAGTCAACCAAGAACACAAACCCAGAAAAATTACAGAGATGCAATCAGAAATTGTTCACGCAGAAACCCACCATTGGGAAAAACTGGGGGTCATCAACCGACCAGGCAATCCACTAAGTAGAAAAAGATTCTTACAAAGGAACACAAGCAAGCTCAAGAAAAACCTATATTTATTTAGGAAGATGAGCTATACCTCCTTTGTGTAATCTTCTTCTCCAACTTAGCAAAGCTTGGAGCTCAGTTCTTCATGGAAATGGCAACTCCTTATCTAGCTCATTCATCCCATAGCACCAGCTTGCAAGCTCTAACTCAGACAGAAACCAAAATTTGGATTAAAAGGAGAATGACCAATTTCTTCAAAAAACCATACTCTTGAAGAAATCAATCTTGAATCTGACCTAAATATACATGAGAGAGTGTTTGATATAGCAAGATGAGGTTTTCATATTTCAAATGCAGTTTTCAAAAAGAAACATTTTGGAAAACTCAAAGATGAAAAATATGAAGGTTACACTTGAGGAAGAAGAGAAAGTTTTCAGAGAAACTTTCCAAAACTTGCCTACAAAAGTGACAGCTGCCAAATGAGGAATCCTTTGGCTTGTACACCCAAAAAATTCCCTAGGTCAGAATAGACACATGGCAGCTGAGAAATTCATAGAAAATGACAAAAAAATCGTTAAAACCCAGCTGGAAACAGTGACCTGGAAAACCCTTACAAATGCAAAGGTTGACTAGTCATATGCAGGAAGGATGACTAGTCATAATCTTCAGGAATAGGTTAATGCAATGCAAAACTTACCTTTGTCAAACACAGTGTTGTCCATCATAATGTAGCCAGATAAGAACACCTAGAGATGAAATTCTTAATCTAAACTTGAGCTTGAGAAAATACAATGATTGTCCTATTACAAACTTGTCAACGGAAGCCAAAAGAAAATTACAAAATCCATACATTTACAATAGGGTATATCTAGTAATTAAAAGGATCAGTAGGAGGAGCGGAAGAAAAGGCTACTATATTTCTTGTGTACCAAGAAAATTAAGGATAATTCGGTCGAGGATATTTCTTGGTACCATATTCAGTAATTGACACTCCCCTGTAGATCTTTGCTGCCTCAATGCTGGTAAGAACGCCGCCCTTTATCTGATGAGGCTTCTGAGCTGGAACTTCCACCGTCTACAGGCCTTCTGATCTGATGATGAGGAGGAGGAACATGATTTTGATCCATGTTGGGGTATGGATAATATTGTACCTGTTGAGGAGGAGGAAGAGGCCTTACGGTGATAGTCTTGGTGGGCCAGCCGCCATGGTACTCATCTCTCATGGCAAGTGCTGGGATGTATGAAATTTCTTCTGCAGGGTGGACACGATCATAAAGCACGCAATGACAGTCTTCTATTATGGTGTGGCGTTCTGATACAATGTTTGCTGACCTGCTATGACAAAACACTTTCTCCTCTCTCATGGTCTTAAAGCCTTGATAAATAGCTATGCTAACTTAATTAAAAGCTGAGAATTGAAGTAGAACTAATTGATCAAGGGAAGCTAGAGCTATCTAGGCGTGCCTTGCCTTACTGAAACAAAGGTTAAGAGCCAAGCAGCATTATATAGGAGTGAGAATCACAGAAGCTCACAAGTGGGTTTTCTGATCAATCAGGATCGATCTTGTGATTTTCTTTTGATGCTTCCCTTTTTCATAAAATAAGAAAAAGTACTTGTTACTTGGCCATACCATAGGGCCTGTTTGTAAAATCGCTTGATATTCTCTATTAATAGTTAACTAGTTGATAGAAATAACTAAACATTGCTTTCATAGTCTGTATTTTTAAGAACTTCTAAAAAAAGCGCGTTTCTAACTAACAAATGTTCGAAATAAAAACACTTCCTACTAAAACATTCCCAAACATGTAGACTTCTTATATTCTTCTATTTTTCTAATTAAATGTTAAGGACCTTTCCTAAAGGACGATAACATACTAAACTCACACATACTACATGAATGCTATAACTCAAACCCATGACCTTTCCTAAAGGAACAAATGCTCCAAATCACTATATTGGTGGAGCAATTGAACCTAGGACCTTTCATATAAAAAAGGTGGAGTTTTAGTTAAGTAGTTTTATACTTTCTACTATGGCTGAAACGTGCTGTCCATATGATGAGGGTTCTTCATCCACAGTGCCTCCATAAAAAATGAACGTTCAAAGGATTTGGGTAAGTAGTAAGCAGTTCTGAAAAAGGTTCGGCCACGCGTCACATATTATCTACCACAAAGACAATACAATGGTAGGAATAACAGGATGTCTTGTATTATTTTCTTCCCTTCCTATTGGAGAGTTTTTTTGGATATATGCATTAGATTCTATTGAAAAAAAGAAAAAAAAATTATTCGATTCAATCACTCAAGCACATGAGCATCTCATAATACCCTGGACCCTTCTTGGACACTTTACCCTTTGCACCGACTGTGGACCATATAACCAATTTGTTTTAGATCCCAACAGCCACCATCAAAGAGAAAACAATGAAATATACATTTCCAATGGATAACAGGGGTATGTGGATAAATCCTAAGTAAGACATGTTTATCGGGAAGCCAACATAGTAGCTGATGATCTGATGGCCATTTGGTCATGGCAAACTTAATATATATATATGTATCTGATTTACTAACTTTCCATTGTCTATTTCTTTACAATAACATGAATAATATTGGGATTCTTAGAAGATCTTCTTTGTAATTTCATTTCTTCATTTTAGAAATAGTGTGGCATATATATGCTTACGATGGCAAGTTTACGTAACAAAACATTTCTGGCCTATCTCATGGTAAGCAAGGCATTTGCTTCTTGGCCAAACTACTTTGGAGCATACATATATATATATATATAAAGTATGTGATTGCGATCGATTCCAATTTTGCAACACATAAAGGTACCAAAGTCGGCCAGTACTGTACCACAATCCCGGCCACAACCTTGCGTTCAACAGTGCTTTCGAGTCCTTAAGAGCACTTCCAGCAGTTGGAATCTTGCCATGGCAAGGGGGGGAGGGGGGCTAGGGCTGACACTATTCACGGGAATAGTGTCTGCCCTTGCAAAAAGTAAGTTTCACTTCTAGCAGTTGCCATGAACCCTTTCGTCTCATAATAGCCTTTCGTTCTAGCTTCCAATATTGTTTTGTTTCAGGAGACATGTGGCTTGTATCCATGGCCATGGTTTCCCGATCCTTCTTTTCTTCATTTTCTTTGCGTCGATACTCCCTTTCTTTGCGTATATACTCCCTTTCTTTAGCAAATTCTATTGCCATTGCCCTATCATCTTCTTGGACTTTCTTGTCTATTTCAATTCTCAAGGCGCTTTGCCTTGCAATTTCCTCCAAAAATTTAGAGGTATTACTCGTAGAATTAACTCCTCTCTTTGCCCTCGCCGCCTTCCTCCCCATAGGCCTCGGCTCCTTTTGAATGGGTAAGTCTTCACTCATAGGGGATTCCATAGGCGAATCCGAAGCTTGTGAATCATGAAGTGGCGTCTCGTTTAACACCACCGTTGGAGCCGTTGGAATAATGCTAAATATCTTACAATGCTTCACCACCTCCCAACATTGGGTATGGGTGAAACTTTTTTTCCCTAGTCCAGTAGCACCATAGAACATTTGAGCTTGCACAATCTATATTAAAAAAAAATTGAATAAGCAAGGAACTTAAAAAAAAATGGTAATGCAAAAAAGATAAACATATGAATGAAAATCCAAGAAATATTAACAACATATAAAGAATGCAAGAAACATTCAAATAAATATTATAAATACAAGAAATATAAAAAATATATATAAAAATTGCAAGAAACATTCAAATAAATATGGAAATACAAGAAATATTAAAAAATATAGAGAATGCAACAACCATTTATATAAATATTAGAAATACAAGAAATAATAACAAAATATAAAGAATGCAAGAAACATTTAAATACATATGGAAATACAAGAAATATTAACAAAATATACCAATTGCAAGAAACATTAAAATTAAAATTAATAGGACATTAAAATTAATAAAATGAAAATTACAAATAATTACCTCATCGCTTAGATTTTCCCGCTTGCATGGTTATTCATCGCTTTTGTGAGGGCATCTCTCCATTTCCCCAACTCTTTGTTGAGAAGTTTCCACCGACTTGACAATGCGCTTTCTGTACGGGTGGAACCCGATCTTTCAACAAATTCGTGAAGAATTTTTTTCCACATTTGACTGAATTTCATCTCATTACCCGATATGGGATCATGACTAATTTGGACCCAACACTCACACAACAAGACATCTTCCATGATGCTCCATGCCCCTCCGGTTTCTTGAGAAAAAGCCATAATGATAGAGAAAAATTATACTTAAAAATGAAAACAATTTAGAGTAAAAAGTGAAGAAAATATTGAATAGAAAGTGAATAATAGTTGGAGAAGGAGAAGATGTATGAGAATTTGTTGTTAAAACTGAAGAGTAGGTGTTGGTATTTATAGAAAAAAAGTCAGTATTTTTTGGGATTTTTTTAAAAATTTTTACGATTTTTTTTCATAATTTTTTGCCTGGAAAAATTCCAGGCCGTCGGATTGGCTGACAAGGCGAAATCAGAAGGACGAGAGGCTGCCACGTCGCACGTTACCGTTGGGCGCAAAAGCTGACGCGCGATTTTGAATTTTTTTACGCGCCAACGGTAAAAAAAATTTACAACCACGTGCTGACGTCACGCTGGCATCAACGATGACGTCAGCTCGCACTCGGGCTCTCGCTCGGGCTGCCTCCGCCTTTGGGCCAACCCAGGCAAGTGGACCCCACACTGCCCGGGCCAGCACTTGTTGCTGGAAGCTGCTTTTGGGCTCTCCCCCCAACCCGAGCCCGAGTGGGCTGCTGGAAATGCTCTTAATTGGGAACAAAATGGCACATTCTTTTTGCATCTCTTTCTAATTTGCATACTTAATTTTATTTGGGTCAAATTAATAGGCTAATCAACCAAATAGCGTTTGTTGTAGCAATTACTAAAGGAGTTCGAGCTAGACAGACACATGCACAAAAAGGGATAAGAACGTTCCTTCTTCTTGGTTCAAATTAATAGGCTAATCAACCAAATAGGGTTTGTTGTCGCAATCACTTTGACCCTTATCATGAGGATTTAGAAACTTTCCTTCTTCTTGGTTCAAATTTCGGGAAGGAAGATAAAAGGAAAGCTCAATAATTGTAATTATAAGTTCCTCTTCACTTGTGACTATTTTTAAGAGTTTTTATTCAATAAAGCTACATGCACCAACTTGTTTATCAACTTTTTAATACCAAGTTACCAACACTGGCATGACAACCCATGTCATCTGCTATCTCATTTATTTTAAATACATATATTGTTCAAAAAAAGAATTTCATCCGGCAAAAATAAAAAAGAACGAGAAAAAAAAGATTTTAGATTTAGCGTTAAATTCCTCTCCTTCATCCTTCCTCCTTCCCCTCTGAAAACCCTAGAAATTGAACAGTGCCTCTAGTTATGCATCAAAGCATGGGATTGTTGGTCCCACAAGGAAAAAAAACACATGCAGCCAATTAAGCTTATGACTATTGTAGGGAGGATTTGCATATATACACAAGCTTCCATTGAGAGATCCCTCAAATAAGCTTATTTGACAGACACCTCTTGTAAGCCCCACTTTGGATTGTATTTCACTAATCTAAACCGTCTATTTTGTAGATACTCATTCAAAGATCATCTCTACAAAAAATCACTTAAATCCAATATCATTTGACCACTCAATTGAGTTATTGAAATTTTAGTACTTTCTTGAAACACCGTATTCATTGATTTTGTAAGACACAATTGGATGTCAAAACGGTTTCCGATTTGTATAATTTTTTGTAAGGATGATCTATGAATAAATACCTAAAAAATGGATGGTTTGGATCATTGGGAAAAAAATTGTAGAGTACCCTAAAGAGCGTCCCTTAAATAAAATTATTTGAGGGATCTCTCAATAGAAGGAGACTATATATATATATATATATATATATATATATTGTCACAAAAAAAAAATTATTATTTTGATATTAGAACTTAATCATACCGTAGGAACTACAACGTCGTTTATATCACATCATCATCACTTTTTAATTTAAAATTTATGTGTCTTATCATATTTAATGATCACATTGCTAACTAAATTTTATACGAATATAACTTATCGATAAAGATAAATATCTCACTTATGAAACTAATAGCAGATCAACCAGTTATATAAGGATGAGATGAGAAGTTGCTCATTCAGTCCATGGCGAACCTTTAGAATTAGGAGAGTAGTCATTATAGTGCATCTGATACTCTTTTTATCTTCTTTGGTATTTTCTTACATAAATAAAATCTCTTTGATATTGCAAGGAAGTTGTTTTCGTCACCTTTATTTATTTATTTTATTTTATAATAATAATAAATTTCCGTGAAAAGTGATTACATAACAAACAAGAGAGAGTATGCAGGTGGGGCTAGCATTAAATATATTTTATATAGCATAAGAAGTGATTTCTACATATAATTATAAACGGAATATATAAAGACTAGGCTAGCTATCCAAACCACTTCTACATCTGATATACATACAATACAATACAATATTATAGAGAACTTCATTAGTTAGCTACTAATTAATTACTTATACCAAACTAAGTTGGTAATAATTAGCGGTGAATCTTGGGGGTACTCTTGTTGATACTCTTTTTGGGAAGGTCAACTTAGATAGAGATGGAATGGTGGATGATGGGTGAAGGTGAGGACCTTCAACATGTTTGTGTGAAGATTAGGGCAAATGATAAATATACAGAAGATGAGATATACGTGGTTCACCCTTAATGAATGGGCTATGTCCACAGAGAAGTATGTTTTCATTATAATAATGTATGTTTACATTTGTACATGGGGTTGGACCCAAATATAAAGATAAGAATGGAGAAGCCCATGATTAAAGATAAAGCCCAGCCCAGGATCCCCTCATAAGTGTAGAGTGGTCTCCTCCTATAGATGAGGGGGAGTCTTCACTTCTTGTAATATTCCAATGTGGGATTCTTTGCCTTGCTTAGAGTTGCTTCTTGTGGTAAGGCTTTTTTGGCTATGGTGATGACCTCTCAAAGCATGGCACGTGGCTGATCCAGCATAGCTAGTTGCTCGGTTAGTAACGGTACCAACAGTAGTCCCCCAAGTTCGTGAGTAAGAAGGTACTTCTTGATTGGGGACGTGTAATTTTAAGTGCACTGGCCGAGCAACATCATAGTTCATCTTCCAAGTTATATTGTGCACTGCCCATAGTCCCCCAAGTCCCCGGGTAAGAAGGACATTTGGAAGGGAGAGAGCTTGGCACGAAGGTGCTGAAGGTGAATGGGTTGTCGAGGGCACAAAATTGCATGTCGCAGGGTGTTGTGGCTGGGCATGAGGTTGCTGAATGCATAAGAATTACATAAAACTTGCGTGTCGCAAGGAAATTGCTGAAGGCAATAAATGCAAATGTTGCCTAGGAGGCATGTGCCGAAGGCAATGTAGAATGAGTTGAATCGTGTGATTCTTTTTTCTTTTTCTTTTTTCTTTTTTCTTTTTCCTTTTTTTTCGCCTTGGGCCTCTGCACGTTTTGGCCCGACGCTTGCCGTTCGGCAAGCAAGCCAAGTTGAGCTTCATAAAGGTATTCAGTATGTTCCTTGTGTTGGGAAAAATTGGTTGAGCCACTTGGGCTGACAGCATGAGTCATTCGTGACCTTCCATAGTCCTTGCCGTTCGGCAGGGAACAATGGTGGTGTTTTGGGGCTTTTATAGTTTGGTATAATTTGGAGCTGGGCCAACAAAGTTTCGGCAAGGCTTGGCTTCCTTTGAAGTTGGGCTTTAATAGGGGTCCTTAGTTTGGCTTAGTTTGGTATAATAGGATAGTTGTTGGGGTTAGCAAAGGTGAGAAGAGCGAATCCTTCTTTGCGCTGTATACCTTCAGCAAGGGGGACTAGGAAGCACGGGCCAGGAAAGTTGGAACCTTCGGCAAGGATCTGGGTCCTTGGGTCTAGGCATTCGGCAAGGTCCCCGTGTTGAAGATCCGGGTGGAGCTTGGGTGTCTCTTGGCTTTGGATCAAGTCTTGTCATTCGGCAAGGTTGATTGGTGAAAGTTGCGAAATGGGCTTCTTGCTGATCGGTAAGGTTTCCAAAGGAGAGTTGGGGAAGTAATCCTTGAAAACATCTTAGCGTCGACAAGAGTCGTCGGCAAGGGTCTGGGTTCCCACAGTCGAGTCTGCTACCGTGAGTTCTCATAGTTTTGGCAAGGCACCAGGTCTTTCGAAGGGAGCTCCAGTGGTTTCATTTTTGTCTTCTCCAAGACCGTGGCTGCGCTCGGCAAGGTCAGCCGATTTCATGCTTGTCACAGCTTTGGAAGAAGGGTGCTAGTTTTGGTTTTCGGTGTTGGGTCTTTTCGGCAACAATCCAACTTTGGATTTCGGTGGGTTCTGAAATCAATTGAGATCGGGCACAACCCTTGCCGAACGGCAAGAGTGATTAGAATGAGTTTTTTTGCGAGCCCACGGGGTAGGCTGAGGGCTAAACCTTCATCTTGTTTGGCAAGGAGCCAAAGTGGGCGTACGGTTTTGGTGATTTCTAAAATATGGCCTCCATAGTCTCTGCATGGTCCTTGCCGTTCGGCAAGGGTAAAAAAATTTGTGACAAAGGGCTTTTTGGAGCTAGGAATTTTTGAAGAATGAAAATTTTTGCGACTGGTCCTTTGGCAAAGAGTAAGGGCCTTGCAATTGGGGATGTTTCGGCAAGCTTCCTTTGCTGTTTTTGTAAGTCCCCCTTTGTTTCGATTTTGTTAGAATGTTAGCATAAGATTGGACCTGGGCATGACCCTTGCTGTTCAGCAAGGGTGTTTAGGAAGGTTGCATTGCCCCTCATTTGCTTCTGTATGGGCCTTGCCGTTCAACAAGGTGGTTGTGCGACACGCCGGGTAAGGCTCTGAATGTCCTTGACCGTCTTGGGTATCGTCATGTCTAAGATGGCCTAGATCTTCTCTAGATTGGCCTCAATACCTTTCTAGCTGATCATGAAGCTAAGGAATTTGCCTGAAGCCACCCCGAATGCACACTTGGTGGGGTTGAGCCTCATTTTATATTTCTTCAAGATGGTGAACATGGCAGAAAGGTTAGGGATGTGGTGGTCAGTAGTGCGACTCTTGACTAGCATGTCATCAACATAAACCTCAATGGTGTTGCCAATCAGCGGGGAGAAGACATTATTCACTAGGCGTTGATAAGTAGCCCAACATTCTTGAGCTCGAAGGACATCACCTTATAGCAGTATAGACCACGATCCGTAATGAAGGAGGCGTGGGCTTGGTCTTCAGGGTGCATGAAGATCTAGTTATACCCATAGTAAGCATTCATGAAGCTAAGGAGGGCGTGGCCAGATGTGGCATCCACCAGTTGGTCAATGCGGGGTAAGGGGAAGCTAAGGAGGGCGTGGCCAGCTTTTTACATATTTTTCCGATTAAAAAGTGTCTTTATGGCTTGATCTAGACTATGAACATACATGAACACGAGGAGCGTTCGGTAGTCTAGCTACCGAAGGTAGTGACGGCCATAGGAACCCTTAATATAATCTTTGTGCATGGTATTTAGTTTCATTTTGTTGTTGTAGATGTTCGATAGCGAGTCTGCATATGATTTTGAACCTAATGCATTCGACGGTGAGTCCTCGGACGATCAACGGGACTCCAGCAATGTGGCATTGAGTTTCGAGAGTGTCGATAGTGAAGATGCCAAAGTAAAAGTTGTCGGCAAAAAGATTAAGGGCCCACCACCTTTTGGTAGGGGAAAAGTTCTGCAGCCGAACCAGACGGTTCCGTTGGATGTGGTGCCATGCGGCGACGCTTATGCCAGCACGAGCCAGTACTATGAGTTTCTGATGGGGGATACACGGTTGCCTGATCGGCATGCTAGCTACCATTCTGAGACCTCTACTTCCGGTCGAGGCGAGGTCCCAGTCGAATATTCATCTCATCCGACAGTGACAGTGGTTCTTCAAGGGAACCCTAGGGTACCGTTAGGCCAACCCAAAAGGCTTTTGTTCGGTGTAGATTATTTAGGTCTGAATCTTGCCACCGAGGCCGAGTTGGCCAAATATCGTGCAGATTATCTTATCCCGGATTCGGTCAAGTGGAGGATCTCGGGACCTACCGAATCCTTAAGCAACCCCAAGGATGGTGAGGTTGTCTTTTTTACGAACGTTCTGAAGCAAGGCGTCCGTCTGCCTCTACAGCCTGCCGTTCAGAGGATCCTTGCCCACCTAGGCTACGCCCCGGGTCAATACAACCCCAACTTTTGGGTAGCTTTGATGGGGGTCATCATCGCCTTCGGCCTTGCCGAGGAAGGGGAGCCTTCGTACAAGCAGCTTTCGTACTCGTACAGTGTTACGAAATCCAAGAGCGCCGATCATGGGGGTTGGGTCTAGGTGAATTGCCTCTGAGCGTCTGAGCGAGGGCACTTTGTGAGTGCAATACCCACCTCGCAAAAGTCCTAGATGAATTGGAGGGTGCTTCTGTCTAGTGACTAGAAGTCACATTCGGACAGGCCCGTCTGATTCCCAATACCTACCATATTTCAGATTTCCAGTAGGGTCATAAACTATTCATTTGGCACACTTCTCTGGATATTTATGTTCTTCTGACGTGTACCGATTTTTCAGGTAAAGTGAAGAAGCCTACTCCTACCAGGGCGGACATACAGAAGGTGGAGAGAGTGGGAGCAAGGTGCCGGCTACCAACCACTTCTACCCGGACTTCCTCTTCACGGCCAACTTGATAAAGGCTTGGCTAGTTAATTCGGCAAAAGAGTGAGTTCTCATCTCGTTACCGTTCGGTACGGGCCACTTTATTGTAATATTTTTACTAACGATATGTGTGTCCTGCAGTGACTCCTGCTAGGCAGCAATCAAAGGTGTCAAGGAGGCGTCTCCTACTAGGGGCCAAGATGAAGAAACAACGGCAGCCCCAGAGTAGCCTCCGCAGCAACAGGTTCCTTTGGCCCAATAGCCCTCGAAAGTCGAGATGGAAAATCAGACTTTGTCTGAAAGGTTTTGTAGGGGCCTTTTTCTTCCGGCAGCTATAAATGGGCTGGGCTGCCATAAATGGCAGATTGATGAAATTGTCCCCTTTGTCTAAGTTCGAAAATCAAGCCCAAAAAATGTTTCGAAAGGGCAGTGGAGCCTTAGGAAGCATCTTGGTTATCTTCACCAACCAAAACAACTGCAACTTATAGAAGATTTCTTGATGCTTACAGATAAATTTTCTAGCTTGAGTACTCATGACTTAAGCATGCAGCATATTCCCTTAGAGGCTCATCCTACCTTTGCCGAATTGTGTACAGATCATCGGCAAAATACAAACGGTCTGTTTGGATCATGAAGTGATTAAGAAAGATCTGTTTCAACTCGTCAAGGAGTCTACTGTCTTTGATTCCAATTAGTATAACCAAATTAAGGCCGCTCCGGTAAGTGCAGATGGAAACAACAAGCATTGCCCCTCGTCACTGAGACCTTTACATCCCACGACAGACTGGAAAGAGTGAAGATGCGTCAAGGGGTCTTCTACCCCAGTGTAGAACGGTATGCGCAACGGCTGCACATCCCTGTCCTGCTAAGAATGCCTGATGCGTTCGGTGAATGGCCCTGGCCGAAGCTTTCCCCAATCGGGCTCTTAAGAGCGAGTCTAGTCGTTTTCCATCTTCTGAACCTTCTGAAAACGAAGTCGGACGACGGGATCTCGACTAGGAATCTCTTTGGAACCATAGTCCTCTAAATATCTCCATGGACTTAATTGCTTGGCCTCAGAGTACCGTGTTGGTGTTGCCGAACGGTATGTTGACCCTTGGGTCTTGGAGGGGATGTATTCGTGGTCTGATTCCGTCATGGATTCCAAACCTCGTACCTTCCGAATGGGAGACTTCTTTCCCAGAACCCTCATTCGGGAGTCTCTTAGGTGGGCATTGATCTTGATCGGAGATCTCTGTCTTTCGGCTTCCCTGTTGTTAAGCCGATGGCAACAATCAGAGTAAACCTTCTTTGGCATGTGGGGATGGTCTCAAGAAGCCGGAACTACCAACTGCTTGGAGGGTGCAGGCATCGTCTTTGCCCTCTTCTTCCCTTTCTTCTGCCGATGGGGAGTCTGCATGCTCTGGGAAGAGTTAGTAGTTTGGATATTTTGTGTATGCTGTTGATTGAGCAATTGCTGGGTTTCATCCAATTTGGACGAGAAAAGGTTGTTATGTTATTGTAGCTTAGCCATATCCTACCGAAGGGATGTTATTTGGGCCAGAAGCTCAGCTTCGGCAGTCGTTTGCATTATGGGCCAATTGCCAAAGAGGGTGCGAGGGGGTAGCGCTGGGCTAGCTCCACTATGCCTTCCGTACGGCAATCCTTCCTCGGGCAAGAATACGAGTACTGAGGTGGTCCCCATATGTTTTAGGGATAGTGGGTCGATTCATATTGCTTCCCACAGACGTCGCCAAACTGTTGATGCGAAAAAGTGGTTTGGCACTTTTTGAGCTCAACTTAGTGATGTCTAGGCCTTCGGAATGCTCGTGGGCCTCGGCAGATTGTGATCTTGCAAAATGAGGGTTCGCTCGGTAAGACCTGGGGCACTGATGTGGTACCGGCCGAAGGCTCTCTGATGCTTAAGTAAGTACGGATTTAATAAGAGAATTGAACAGTTCTAGAGGCAGTGTGCTGAAAGTTCAGATTACCTCCATTTTGGGGAATTGTGCTCCTTTTATAAACCTTGGGAGGTGTGCAAGTTGTGTAGAATTTCGATGTGGGATTGTGAATATTCACAGTGAATGTGCCACGTGTATAGTAGGCAATTCGTGCTATTATATTGCGATCGGTAAGCACAGGTGCTGAGGACTTCCCTGCCGATGCCTTGCATTATCCACATGTTTGGCTTTTATTGATCGTCGATTTTGGTATCAACAATATGAACCACGAATGATGATGGATAATAAATGTGAAACTATAATGTGCGCGCACACACACACCATTTCTATAAGGATGGGAAGTTGCAGAATCAGTCCATGGCGAACTTTAGAATTAGGAGTAGTCAGTATAGTGCATCTGATACCAGCGCAGACCTTTTTGCTTTCTACTTCAACTCTATTTTTCTTCTTTGTTATTTTCGTACATGAATAAAATTCTTTGATGTTACAAGGAAGTTGTTTTCTTCTATTTTTTTTAATAATAATAAATTTTCATGAAAAGTGATTACATAACAGACAAGAGAGAGTATGCTGGAGAGGGGCTAGCTTTAAATATATTTTATAAAATAACGCTACTCTTACCCACATTTGTATACAACATTCTCATACCACCTTATGTGGTAAATGAGGTGGACAACCACAAATATTAAAATTATTTAATATTTTCTTTTCTTTTATGATTTATTAACACTTTAAAAAAATTGTTAATTAAACTTTCTTTATTAAAATACACTTCATTGATTTAATTGGTGTAGCATATGATATGGACATGACATATCATGTGGTAGAGAAATGGGATAAAAATGTGGTAAAGTGTAGCATTACTCTATTTTATATAACATAAGAACTTATTTCTACATATAATTACAAGCTAGCTTAATTAGTATATATAAAGACTAGGCTAGCTATCCAAACCACTTCTACATCTGATATGCATATATATATATATATATATATATATAATATAATATTACAGAGAGCTTCATTAGTTAACTAATTACTTATAGCAAACTAAGTTGGTAATAATTAGCGGCGAATCTTGGGGTACTCTCTTATCTCTATCCCGCCAAATTGCAGGGCTGCTTCCTTGCTATTAAGAACAGCCTGATCATTCCTAAGAGGAGCTAGTTGTCTCCCTGACCGAGCTGGTTGGTCTTGAGGAAATGGAGGCCTCTTGCCGGGCCGGCCATAGAACTTGTCTAGCATGGCAAAAGCCTCCCCTCCAAGTTTTGCTAGCTCTTCCCGAGTTGCCATAATAGTAATATTGCTACAATTTAGTACAAGCACACAAACAAACAGATGCACAAAGCAGGTCAGGTAATTTGGTTTGCCTTTGTTTTCTTGGTAAAATGGTTTGCGGCCAAGCCCCATTATATAGGAGTTAAAAGGCGACCTTATTGTGAGACCTTGTGGATAAGTTGGTTGGATAACACTCTTTCCGAAAGGGATTCCCACTTTTGGTGATTCCTTCAGAGACACTTATGAATCTTTGAGTTGGGGTCTTTGCTTAAGTTAGAAATATGTTGCAAATTACAGAAGTGCCTTAAAAAGTTTTTATTATGATCAATAACACTATTGAACGTATGTATGGAAGATTCTTTGGTGCTAAGAATTTCGTGGCAGGTTGACCCATGGATATGGTTGGTACAAAACACATTAATGAAAAATAGGAATACGCACAAATTGCGGGAGGTGAAGATATTTATTCCTCAAGAGATTGACAGGAATCAATATCATATATAGTTTATTTGGTTTTTTTTCATTGCTTGAAAGCTACATATGATGGATTCTTCAAATAAAATTATTTGTGGGGTATTTTTGTAGAGCTTATTTTGTATTGTATTTGAATAATTTACAGTTAAAACTGTCTATTTCATAGATTATCTCTATAAAAAATCACATAAATTGAGAGCTGGATGTGACAAATTAATCTGTAAATAAACTTATTTGAGAGGGTATTTAGTCACTAAAAAAAAAAGCAAAAAAAAGTGACAAAGCCTTTTTAGTCACCAAAAAAGTCAAAAAATGTGACTAATGCCTTTTATCACAGCCACAAATGTCACCAAATAATAGTGACTGTTGCCATTTTTTCACTAATGATTCTTCTCATATCACTATAAAAAATAGAAAAAAAGAGGATTTCCATGAGTCAGGAATAATTTGATTCAATACTCCATAATAAATAAATAAAAAGAGGAAAGAATAGGTAGATTGATTCTTGTTTTCCTCTAGTGCTTTTTTGGTTTTTTCAGTTATGATATTAGATTCAGTGTGAGATAAATGATGAGCAGATCTGTGCTTTTATATTATAACAAGTAGGATAATATCTATTCACCTTTCGAAATGATATACTTGCATTTGTTATTTCTTTATTTATAACACCTTTCATTGTAAATTAGCTTTCTAATAAATTAAAGGAGGCATGTTAACTTGGTAATTGGATTTTCTTAACAATATTGAAGTATATAATATATATGAAGGAAAGATCGTGCTTACTTAGTTCCTGCATGTATGATTAGTCAGCCATATGTTAATAAATGAGTTGGTCTCTATCCAATCTAACGCACAGATATATAGGTTCGGCAGAAACGATGGCAATTAGTGAGTGAGACCCTGGACCAGTGGCTGATTCAGAAATTTTTCAAGGAAGATACAATATTTAAAAAAAGCTAAAAATTTGCAAAGGACTCAAGCAAGGTCCTTGGGATCAAGTCCTAATATCTATATAGTGTTAAAAAAATAAAAACAACAAAAAATAAAAATAAAAGTTAAAATTCAAAAAATAATTTAGACAACCAAATGCCCTTAAAAATTAAACAATACTAATAACATTCATAATTAAAACAAATAAGAGTTTTATGTCTACGACTATTTGATTATAGTCTATATGAAGTTTTCCCATATTCAACATATTATCAATTTTTGAAGCATCAATAGTCAAGGAGATAATCTTACTTTTCGCCTTATTCAACTCACCCAAGAGATGTTTGTTTGAGTTTTGGAAGCAAATATTACGCTCCTTGAGCACATTAACTTGATTTTCAAGATATCTCCTAATTGACACAAGCTCATCACATTCATTTTCTACGGACTATTCGGTTGGAGCAACTTTAACCTTCAATTTTTGCCATTTCATGTCCATGACATATAAATTGAAGATGCTCTAAGAACTTGATAAAGGACACCGTAGTTGCTACGCTATGATTAAGTTATAAATATCAACAACAACAAATTTGTGACAATAAAAAATCTCAAAATAGTCAAAAATGAAGAGGAACTTATACGTACAATTATTGAGCTTTCCCTTTATCTTCCTTCCCGAAATTTGAACCAAGAAGAAGGAAAGTTTCTAAATCCTCGTGATAATGGTCAAAGTGATTGCGACAACAAACCCTATTAGGTTGATTAGACTATTAATTTGACCCAAAAAAAATTATGCAAGGAATTAATACCTTCCCATTTCCCCAAAGGAACGTTCTTCTCCCTTTTTTGTGCATGTGTCTTTGTCTGGCTCGAACTCCTTTAGTAATTGCCACAACAAACCCTATTAGGTTGATTAGACTATTAATTTGACCCAAATAAAATTAAGTACGCAAATTAGAAAGAGATGCGAAAAGAATGTGCCATTTTGTTCCCAATTAGAGCAAGTCCAGCGCTCACCCAAACCTGGGCAAAAGGCCTCCCCGGGCAGCCCAACTCCCCTCCAGCGCGCAGAAAAGAGCTCGGGCAATGGCTGGGTCCCACCAGCCCGGGCAGGCCCAAGGACAACTTTCGCCTGGGCTTCAACCCGAGGGCGCTAACGTCAGCGCTGGTGTTATGCTGACGTCAGCGAGCAAAAAAAGATTCAAAAAAATTATAAAAAATTCAATTTTTTTTAAAAAAAAATACCGAAAAATTATGGATATTTTCCCTATAAATACATAACAATTTTATATTTTGTTGCATATATTTTTTTTTCTTGCCCTTGACTTGCCTTAGACTTTGCCATCATGGGTGAAACCACAAATGCAAAGGCTGACACTATTCACGTGAATAGTTGCAGCCCTTGCTTGCCCTTGCCTTAGACTTAGCCCTTGTGGGTGGAGATGCTCTTAAGGACTCGAAAGCACTGTTGAACGCAAGGTTGTGGCCGGGATTGTGGTACAGTACTGGCCGACTTTGGTACCTTTTTCTGTTGCAAAATTGGAATCGAAAGCATTCACATACTTTATATCTATATATATATATATGCTCTAAAGTAGTTTGGACAAGAAGCAAATGCTTTCTCCACTACGTGGAATTATTATTAAGGCAATGTTATATGAACAAGAATATCTTATCCTACCAAGAAGATATCAAGCACTGGCCTTGCCTACCATGAGATAGGCCAGAAATGTTTTGTTACGTAAACTTGCCATCGTAAGCATATATATGCCACACTATTTCTAAAATGAAGAAATGAAATTACAAAGAAGATCTTCTAAGAATCCCAATATTATTCATGTTATTGTAAAGAAATAGACAATGGAAAGTTAGTAAATCAGATACATATATATATATTAAGTTTGCCATGACCAAATGGCCATCAGATCATCAGCTACTATGTTGGCTTCCCGATAAACATGTCTTACTTAGGATTTATCCACATACCCCTGTTATCCATTGGAAATGTATATTTCATTGTTTTCTCTTTGATGGTGGCTGTTGGGATCTAAAACAAATTGGTTATATGGTCCACAGTCGGTGCAAAGGATAAAGCGTCCAAGAGTGATTGAATCGAATAATTTTTTTTTCTTTTTTTCAATAGAATCTAATGCATATATCCAAAAAAACTCGCCAATAGGAAGGGAAGAAAATAATACAAGACATCCTGTTATTCCTACCATTGTATTGTCTTTGTGGTAGATAATATGTGACGCGTGGCTGAACCTTTTCAGAACTGCTTACTACTTACCCAAATCCTTTGGCTGTTCATTTTTATGGAGGCACTGCGGACGAAGAACCCTCATCATATGGACAGCATGTTTCAGCCATAGTAGAAAGTACAAAACTACTTAACTAAAACTCAACGTTTTTTTATATGAAAGGTCCTATAGGTTCAATTGCTCCACCAGTGTAGTGGTTTGGAGCATTTGTTACTTTAGGAAAGGTTCTGGGTTCAAGTTATAGCATTCATGTAGTATGAGTGAGTTTAGTATGTTATCGTCTTTCTCAATAGGAAAGATCCTTAACATTTAATTAGAAAAATAGAAGAATATAAGAAGTCTACATGTTTGGGAATGTTTTAGTATGAAGTGCTTTTACTTCGCACATTTGTTAGTTAGAAATGCGCTTTTTTTAGAAGTTCTTAAAAATACAGACTATAAAAGCAATGTTTAGCTATTTCTATCAACTAGTTAACTATTAATAGAGAATATCAAAGCGATTTTACAAACAGGGCCCTATGGTATGGCCAAGTAACAAGTACTTTATCTTATTTTAGGAAAAAGGGAAGCATAAAAGAAAATCACAAGATCGATCCTGATTGATCAGAAAGCCCACTTGTGAGCTTCTGTGACTCTCACTCCTATATAATGTTGCTTGCGCTCTTAACCTTTTTTTCAGTAAGGCAAGGCAAACCTAGCTAGCTCTAGCTTCCCCTTGATCAATTAGTTCTACTTCAATTCTCAGCTTTTAATTACGTTAGCATGGCTATTTATCAAGGCTTTATGAGAGAGGAGAAAGTGTTTTGTCATAGCAGGTCAGCGCAAGTTGTATCAGAAAGCCACACCATAATAGAAGACTGCCATTGCGTGCTTTATGATCATGTCGACCCTGCAGAAAAAGTTCCATACTTCCCAGCACCTGCCATGAGAGACAAGTACCATGGCAGCTGGCCCGCCAAGACTGTCACTGTTAGGCCTCTTCCTCCTCCTCAACAGGTACAATATTATCCACACCCCAACATGGATCAAAATCATGTTCCTCCTCATCATCAGATCAGAAAGCCCGTGAAGACGGGGGAAGTTCCAGCTCAGAAGCCTCATCAGATAAAGGACGGTGTTCTTACTAGCACTGAGGCAGCAAAGATCTACAAGGGAGTGTTAGTTACTAAATATGGTACCAAGAAATATCCTCGACCAAATTGCCGTTAATTTTCTTGGTACACAAGAAAAATAGTCAGCCTTTTCTTCCTCTCCTCCCAGTGATCCTTTTAATTACTAGATATACCCTATATCTGCGCAGCGTGTATCTTTTTCTTTTTCTTTTTTCTTTATTTCGATTTCCAATGGACATGGCTTCCGGGGCTATCCATCAAGGATTGACCCTGTGAAAGTTGCCGTCGGTCAATATGCCAGCGAGTTGTCCCGTAGAATCTGATTGATTATCCTAATCAGCTTGTAATTAATATAGTATGTACATACCTACATACGTATTTCGTAAATGATAATATGTGTGTATCTCCAGCTTTTGCTGTGTGCATGTATTCTCGATCTGTATCTCTCTTTGGTTTTAATATTTGCATAATCTATTGTACAATTCAGGATTTAAGATAGCCTATAGTCTTTATATACTAAGCTATGTTCAGCTTGTAATTATATGTAGAAATCACTTCTTATGTTATACAAAATATTTTAAGACTTATTTTCTGTGCCAAAATGAGATTTGACCATAGTTTCAGGAAGTATTGCAGTAAAATAAGTCTAGATTTAAAGCTACACCTCTGCATACTTTCTCTTGTTTGTTAATTATGTACTCACTTTTTACGGAAATTTATTTTTTTATTTTTTATAAGAAGAAAAGAGGAGAAGAAAACAACTTCCTTGCAATATCAAAGAGATTTGATTCATGTACGAAAATAAATTAACAAAGAAAAAAAGAGTTGGAAGTAGAAAATGAAAAGGTCAGCGTTGGTGTTGGTCTGATGCACTATACTGACCAGTGTTTTCAAAGACATGCTTTTGCATGCATCGGAGTGAGGCGAGAAATATGACAAAAAATAACATATCCAAAAAATATTAGCAAATAATGATGACTGGTCAACTACAAGAACACAAATCCAGATGCATGTGCATTATACGATGACTAGTCAACTATCAAAAACACAAACCCAGAAAATAACCAAACTGCAAACCAGAAAATTGTTCACCTAGAAACCCATCACTGGGAAAAACTAGGGGTCATCAACCGACCAGGCAATCCACTAAGCAAAGAATATTCTTACAAAGGCACACAAGCAAGCTCAAGAAATCCTAGATCTATTTAGGAAGATAACCTATACCTCATTTGTGCAATCTTCTTCTCCAACTTAGCAAAGCTAGCAGCTTAGTCCTTCATGGCAATGACAACTCCTTCTTCAGCTCTTTCATCCCTGTTAGTTTGAAAATTGTATTTTCATTTCCTAGACTCTAGCATAGGTTGGGAATTAGTGTGTGAATATGTTTTACTGGAAGTTTTGGCGCAACACAATCAATTCCGGTTTTTCGAAGCATGCCTTGATTGATATGATGAACTTGATTTCAGGTAAATCATGACATAATCATGCATTTATTATAGGATTCCTAGTTGGAGTTATTTTCACTCAAGTATTTTTATGTTAATCTAATTTTTAATAGGATTAGATTTTATCTCTTGAGATTACTTTCCTAGTTGGACTCTATTTTAATTTAAGTTAAATAGTATTTTTCATCTTTGACTTGAAAAGCACATTTTATTAATACCTAATTGGTCTCTTTGATAAGGATTGTTATCTTAAATAACAATCCTTGCATAAGCTGACGACTTGAATGGTATTAATGGTCTCCATGTTTTTTGACGTCTTTCATCTTATGCCCATACTGAATCAAAACTAATAGTCATAATTGAATAACATATGTGGTCTTGTTTTGACGTCCTTACTGTGAGTTTATATTGGATCAGGTTTGATAGTCATAATTGGATAGAATTAGTGGAGTCTTGGATTTCCCTCTTACTAAAGAGAACCATCTTTGATTAAAACGGAGGCCTTGCTTTCCAAACATATAGCTTTTCAACATATTTGGTTTTTAGCATATAGTATTCTTAATTGAAAGCTGCTGTGATATTTTTGTGATAAGTCATCAAGTGTTCCATATTTACTTGGTGATTTATCAAATCCTTTCATCATTCATATTGCATTCATATGCAAGTCGGAGACTCATACGGTTGAGGGCACCAAGACCGTGGTGGTGGTTTTCCTCCGGCGAGCTTGAAGTAATTGTGACCAGTATTGAATTCAACATAAGGAGTGTCGAAGATCATCTCGTGACAGAAGTTGAGTTACGAAGAAGTCGGTAAACATTATCTAGAATGTGTCTAGGATAAGTGTGCGAGTACTTTTTGTAATCATTGTTCTATAGTGTATTTATGTTGGATTGAGAAGTCTTGTGGATTTTCCCCAAATGTGGGGTTTTACCACATAAACTAATTCTCTACGTGTTTCATTATTTTATGTTCAGCATGTTTTAGAATTGATGAGCCATATCAATCTTGCTACCGAAGTTTATTTTTATTTATTTTATTATCTTAAATTGGCCTATTCACCCCCCCTCCCCCCCCTCTATGCATTTTTAGTCATCCTACAGGTAATTTCAATCTCATAGCACTAGCTAGCCAGCTCAAACTCGAACAGAAACCAATAATTTGGATTCAAGGAGAAATGACCAATTTCTTGAAGAAATCATGCTCTTGAAGAAACCAATCTTGAATCTGACCTAGATGTATATAAGATTGTGTTTCTTCTAGCTAGATGCAGATTTCATATTTCAAAAGCAATTTTTGAAAAATCAATTTAGAAAACTCATAGATGAAAATGGTGGTTTTCTGTTTAAGGAAGACGGAGAGAAAAAGGATAGGAAAAACCTTTTCAAAACCTCACCTCAAAGTTGACAGCTGCCAAATGAGTAATCAGTGGGCATTTACCCAAAAATTCATAAGTCAGAATCGTACACATGGCAGCTGAGAAAATTCGTAGAATAGGACAAACATGTTTGGTAAGATCCTGCTGGAAATCAGTGAGCTAGAAAACTTACTGATGCAAAAGATGTCTAGTCATACGAAAACAAGCTAACTAATCATAATCCTAAGAATTCTAATGAATGAAATGCACAAATTACCTTTGTCAATTTGATTGATCCTCCATAAGATAGCAGCCAGATAAGAATACTTAGTGCAACTATTCTTAATCTAAATTTGAGCTTGGGTAATCACAATGTATGTCCTATTACAATAACAAAGTCAAAAACAAAAAAAAAAAAAAAAAAAAAAAAAAAAAATTCAAAATTACATACACTTAACAATATATAGTTCTTCTCCTATGTGGACGTACATATATTATTACCATGCAGACTCCATTGTAAATAAAGAGGAAAGTAGGGAGGAGTTGTATAAAATACATGGCGTCTGCACGATAATAACGTCTAGATGTTCGCATAGGAGAAAATCTATACGACAAACTACATAAAACACTCCAACCTATAGGGAAGGTCATTTACGAGTTCATACCTGATTTTGGGGACATTTACTATTACATACTCAACGTCACAGAAACCCTACAATTTGCCCCCTCCATTAGCCAAACAGTTAGTGAGTCTGTTAAATGTTGACGTGTCAAAAGTGGGACCCCTTTTTTTATGACGTGGACAAATAAATAATAAAAAATTATCTACTTTTTAAAAATAATAAATATTTTTTTTATAAAAAAACCTAAACTACTCTCTCTCTCTCTCTCTCTCAACCCACCCTAACCCAGAACTCTCCTCTCCTCTCCAGCATATGCCCACCCCGCAGCCACCATCTTCCCCCAACGTAGAATTATTGGCTCTATGCATCTACGTTAATTTACTTGGTAGGTAGGCAGGCAGGTTGGTAAGAAAAGACTTGACTAAAGAATCTTATTAGGCTTTAATAAATAAGTAGGCTTTCTAATTTCTACGTTTTTCCATTTTTGTTCTTAATTTTCTGCTAATGATTAATTACTACTGTTCTTCATGCTCTCAAATTATTCCTTACAACTCAAATTAATCCCTAATTACCAGTAATTGAAGTTTAGATATGTCATTGTGTACTTGTTTGTTTGCTGAGAATGTTGAGGAAAATGAACATTTGAAATCTTGGACAGAGAGGGGCGGAGAAATTTCAGGGGAGGAGGGAAAGGGGATGGGGCTGGGGAGAGGTTTGTTGAAATGTAAATTGATTAGCTAATTTCTTGTTAGTTAGTAATTTACTTAGTCTGCTTTTACTCTTAGCTTCATTAAGCATTATGTTAATTAAGTGACTCGAGCTCATATGCCAAGTGTAAGGTGTAAAACAATCAATTAGTGTCCAACGGCTCTTAGGCCTTGTACTGCCATGTGTCACATTCACAATGGTAATGATTGGCTTATGTAAATGAAAGAATTAGAATGAACACAAAAAGGGCGTGATCTCTGCAATGGTTCTGTAGATCACACCAGAGAACTTTTCCAAAATTCTGTTTCTTCTAGCTACCTCTCTCACTCTCTCTAAATCTTGAGCTCCCTTGATAATCCAAATCCAAATCTCAACATGGTATAAGAACGAAGGTTGGATCTGGAAATGGGCGTCGAAGCTGAGCTTTGAAATCCAACGTGAAATTTCAGACTCAGTTCATTGATTCAGATCTCAAATGGCTGGGTCAAGTGGTGGTGATCTTCAGGCTCCAATATTCAATGGTGACAACTATGAATTCTGGAAGATTCAGATGAGAACCATCTTCAAATCGCACGGACTCTGGGATTTAGTTGAAAAGGGACTTGGAATCTCATAATCGAAAGGAAAGAAGATTGAGGCAGAGGGGTCGTCAGAATCAAAGACAGAAACTCTGTTAATGAAGGATGCTAAGGCACTAGGTATTATTCAAGGGGCTGTCTCAGATGACATTTTCCCCATAATTTCGAATGAAGAAACCTCAAAAGGTGCTTGGGACATTCTACATCAGGAGTTTCATGGTGATAAACAGGTCAGATCTATTAAGCTACACGGTCTGTGTCGAGATTTTGAGTACACAAGAATGAAGGATGATGAAACCTTGTCTGTGTATCTCACTCGTTTGCTTGAGTTGGTGAATCAAATGAAGGGGTATGGAGAAGATTTATCAGGAGGAAGATTAGTTCAGAAATTGCTTATAAGTATAACCAAAGAGTTTGATCCAGTGTGTTATGTAATTGAGCAAACTAAAGACATTGAAACTATTGAGGTGCAAGAAGTAATTACTGCACTAAGAGGTTTTGCTCAAAGGCTTGATAGGCATGCTGAGAGTACCACTGAAAGAGCTTTCAGTAGTATGAGTGTGAATCAGAAGGGAACCCAGTCAAGTTCTTCTTCTGGTGATGCTAAGCCAAAAAGAACTGGAAATCAAAAGGTAAGAAATGGGATTCTAAACCTCAGAACTCTGTCAATCAAGGAGGAAAACCAGATCATACTAAGGGAAAATGCAAGCATTGTGATAAACTACACTATGGAGAGTGTTGGTTTAAAGGGAAGCCAAAATGCTATGGTTGCAATCGATTTGGTCACTACATTAAGGAATGTGATCAAGCAAACAAGGCTGGAAAAGTAGCAAATCTTGCTAATTAGGTAACAGAACCTGCAACAATGTTTTATGCATGTCATTCTGCTACTATTGGAAAGAATATGAATATGTGGTATGTTGACAGTGCATGTAGTAATCATATGACCTCTCATGAGTCTTTGCTTGTGAACATTGATAAGAATGTGAAGTGTAGAGTTAAAATGGATACTGGTGATTTGGTGCAATCAACTGGCAAAGGCACTTTGGTCATAGAAATGCAGGGTGTGACCAGATACATTAAGGAAGTTATGATTGTCCCTAGTTTGGATGAGAACCTGTTAAGTGTAGGTCAAATGGTAGAACATGGATATTGGCTTGTCTTTGGTGATAATATGGTTGATATTTATGGGGATAGGCAGATGCAGGATTTGATTGCAAGTGTACCAATGAAGGGAAATAGATGTTTTCCTTTAAGCCTAGAATATGTCAAACCTTCTATGGCTAATAAAGTAACAGTTGAGGAGTCATCTTGGTTGTGGCATAAAAGGTATGGACATCTAAACTATACTAGTTTGATGCTCCTGCAAGACAAAGAAATGGTGCAAGGTCTACCTAGATTACAAGTCACAAAGCATGTGTGCTCTGGTTGTGCTACAGGAAAAGGTCATAGAGAACCTTTTGACAAGGAGAAAGTTTGGAGAGCATCACAGCCCTTAGAACTGATACACTGTGACATTTGTGGTCCAATTCAGATTACTACTCCTGCAAGCAACAGATTCTTTCTCACCTTTATAGATGATCACACTAGAATGTGTTGGGTATTCTTCTTGCAGCACAAGTCACACGTCTTCAATATTTTTAAAAGATTCAAGTCCATGGCTGAACTTCAAAGTGGCTACAAAATCAAGAAACTCATAAGTGACAGGGGTGGAGAGTATACTTCCCTGGAATTTTCAAAGTTTTGTGAAGAGATGGATTTAGAAAATCAATTGACTGTAGCTTACTCTCCACAACAGAATGGTGTTGCAGAGAGAAAGAATCGTACAGTGGTAGAAATGGCAAGAACAATGATGCATGAGAAGAAGATCCCATTGAAGTTTTGGGTAGAAGCTGTGAATACAGCTATTTATCTACAGAATCGAAGTCCAACAAGTGCTTTGGACAACACAACACCATTTGAGAAGTTTAGTGGAAGGAAACCAGGTGTCAAACACTTGAGAATCTTTGGCTCTCTATGCTACATTCACATCCCTTCACAGAAAAGGCACCAACTAGAGGAAACTGGTGAGAAGGGAGTATTTGTAGGTTATGGAATTTGTGAAAAAGGATATAGAGTATTCAATTTGAGAACTCAAAAGATTGAACTATTTAGGAGTGTTATTTTTTATAAGAAAGCCATGTGGGATTGGGAATCAAATGAGGCACAAGTGGAGGTTACAATTCCTTGGAATGATGAACAAAGCTTAATGACATCTGAGTTTGATTCAGAAGCAAGTGACTCACCTCAGTCTGTGCAATCTCCTATGAGAACACAAGCTGTCAGTGACCTGCAAGCAACTATGGATTCAGTTACACCTGATTCATCAGTTTCAACCTCTAAAACTTATGACCATACTCCAAGGAAATGGAAAAGTTTGGATGATGTGTATGCTCAATGCAAGATGAGCATCATTGAACCTGAAAGTTTCAGTGAAGCAGTCAAAGATGAAGCCTGGAAAAAGGCTATGACGGAAGAAATGTTGATGATAGAGAAGAATTCAACTTGGGAATTAGTTGATAGACCAAGTAACAAACCGATTGTGGGAGTGAAGTGAGTCTACAAAACCAAGCTAAATCTTGATGGCTCCATTCAAAAACACAAAGCAAGGCTTGTAGCCAAAGGTTACACACAGAAACCAGGGGTTGATTTCAATGAAACCTTTGCACCTGTGGCAAGGTTAGACACCATTAGAACACTCATTGCACTAGCTGCACAGAAAGGTTGGAAGCTGTGGCAATTGGATGTTAAATCAGCATTTTTGAACGGTGTGCTTGAAGAGGAAGTATATGTGGATCAACTGGATGGTTTTGTGGTTGAAGAGGCTGAAGATAAAATGTATAGATTGAGAAAGGCTCTTTATGGTCTAAAACAAGCACCAAGGGCCTGGTATAGTGAGATTGATACATATCTCATTCACTATGGTTTTCATAGAAGCTCAAGTGAAGCGACTCTACATGTGAGAAACAAAGAAGGAATTGGTGCCTTGATAATATCAATCTATGTAGATGATATAGTCTACACAGGGAGTAGTACAATAATGATGTAAGAGTTTAAAACAGAGATGATGTGCAAGTATGAAATGTCAGACTTGGGTTTATTACACCACTTTCTTGGCATGGGAGTAACACAAACTGAAGGGAGCATATTCATACACCAGAAGAAGTATGCTAAAACTCTTTTAGAGAAATTCAGACTCAAAGATTGCAAGTCAGTGTGCACTCCATTAGTTGCCACTGATAAGTTGCAAAGATAGGATGGAAGTGAAGCTACAGATGAAAGCTTGTACAAGAAAATGGTTGGAAGCCTACTATATCTAACTGCAACCAGACCAGATATTATGTTCTCAGCTAGTCTACTAGCAAGGTTCATGCACAACCCTTCTAAGAAGCACTATGGAGCAGCCAAAAGAGTTCTAAGGTATATACAAGGAACAATTGACTACGGAATTGAGTATGTGGCTGGAAAATCTGCACTATTGATTGGCTATTGTGACAGTGACTGGAGTGGATCTGAGGATGATAGAAAAAGCACCTCAGGGTATGCGTTTTCATTTGGAAGTGGCACGTTTGCATGGGCTTCTGTCAAGCAACAAAGTGTAGCATTATCAACTGTAGAAGCAGAGTATATGAGTGCAGCTGAAGCAACCTCACAAGCTATTTGGCTTAGATTAGTGCTTGAAGACTTTGGAGAGGAACAAACCACAACAACTACACTGTTCTGTGACAGTACCTCAGCTATAGCAATGGCTAAAAATCCGGTATTTCATCAAAAGAGCAAGCATATTGACAAGAAGTTTCATTTCATTAGAGATGAAATTCAAAAGGGTGTGATTGAGTTGATCTACTGTAAAGGAGAAGAGCAAATTGCCGACATATTCACCAAGGCTCTGCACAGAGACAGATTCTGCTACTTGAGAAGTCTACTTGGTGTGAAATCAGCTAGCACTTTAGAAGGGAGTGTTGAAATGTAAATTGACTAGCTAATTTCTTATTAGTTAGTAATTTACTTAGTCTGGTTTTACTCTTAGCTTCATTAAGCATTATGTTAGTTAAGTGACTTGAGCTCATATGCCAAGTGTAAGGTGTAAAACAATCAGTTAGTGTCCAACGGCTCTTAGGCCTTGTACTACCATGTGTCACATTCACAATGGTAATGATTGGCTGATGTAAATGAAAGAATTAGAATGAATACAAAAAGGGCGTGATCTCTGCAATGGTTCTATAGATCACACCAGAGAACTTTTCCAAAATTTTGTTTCTTCTAGCTACCTCTCTCACTCTCTCTAAATCTTGAGCTCCCTTGATAATCCAAATCCAAATCTCAACAAGGTTTGCGTGGAGAAGAAGGGTGGCGCTGAGTTGAGAGATTTCGGGCGATTGATGGGGGTGCTGGGCGATGAGGAGTCGCTAGGCGATTGGCTGGGGCTATTGGCTGTTAGTTCTTTTTTTGGTTTTTCTTTTTTGTTATAACTGGGTTGTATGCCAAACCCAACAAAAACAACCCCATATTCAGATCTAGGTTGTGTGTACAAAGACTGGGGAGAAAAAAAGACGAGGTTGGAGGGAAACGGAAGAAACGGGGGGCGACTAAGGTGTTTCCATATCAAGTTCACTTAATTCCAGTTTCCACTATACATAACTCTCTCAGATGACTTGAATGTTTTGCCAGAGAGAGTAGAGGCAGTTATTCGTTGGACTGTGTCTCGGCAATCTCGAAGTCAAAGTCGAATAGATTCATAATAATCTCAATTTGGACTAGGAGGAGCAAGGTGGGGCAGCCAGGATGAGGGTTGGGGGAAGATGGTGGCTGCGGGGTGGGCATATGCTGGAGAGGACAGGAGAGTTCTGGGTTGGGGTGGGTCGGGAGGGAGAAGGAGAGAGAAAGAGAGAGTTTTTTAGGTTTTTATTTTTTTAAAAACAAATATTTATTATTTTTAAAAAGTAGATATATTTTTTTTTGGTCCACGTGGAAGTCCACGTCATGAAAAAGGGGTCCCACTTTTGACACGTCAGCATTTAAAGGACTCACTAGCAGTTTGGTTAAAGGATGGGACAAATTGTAGGGTTTCTGTGACGTTGAGTATGTATTAGTAAATGTCCCCAAAATCGGGTATGAAGTCATAAATGACCCTATAGGTTGTTGGGTTTTATGTAGTTTTATATATAAATATTACTAAGGGCTTGTTTGGGAGTGATTCTAAATAGGCCAATAATTATTTCTCCATTTAATAAAGTGGGTTTAAGTAATTTTTATAGAGAACCACATAAGTGATTATGGCCCATCACAAAATCACTCTCAAATGAACCCTAAATGATCTTTATTTCGTAAAAAATCATCTTTACATTGTGATTTAGGTTTAGGAAATGAACAATTCCGATTATCATCTGAACCCTTAATCAAACTGCTGATGATGACTTAGATCATCTTCAGTTTCCCAATCATGTATGCAAGTCGAATTAATTCATGTGAGAGAGAGAGAGAGAGAGAGAGAGAGAGTAAAACCATAAAATACACACGATGGATTGTATTATGTAATATTACAAAGTAGGGCATAATTAGAAAGATGTGGAAAGTACATACCAAAACAAAAGGACTGATAATAATTAGAAAGATGTTTATATACTATATCGATCCCATATAAATGATAAGCTGCATGCTTCCCTTAGTAATAATTAAACAGCTTTATTTCTAAAGCTGTAGGAAGATTTAGCTTATAACAAACGGATCAATAGAAGCCAGGACATTGTTTTGTATTGTCTTCTTCCCCTCCTATTGGAGAGTTTTTTTGGATATATACATTAGATTCTACTGAAGAAAAGAAAAGAAAAGAAAAATTCGATTCAATCACTCAAGCACATGTGCATCTCATAATACCCTGAACCCTTCTTGGACACTTTATCCTTTGCACCGACTGTGGACCATATAACCAATTTGTTTTAGATCCCATTCCCAACAGCCACCATCAAAGAAAAAACAATGATATATACATACCCAATGGATAACAAGGGTATGTGGATAAATCCTAAGTACGTAAGACATGTTTATCGGGAAGCCATCATGGTAGTTGATGATCTGATGGCCATTGGGTCATTTACTAACTTTCCATTGTCTATTTCTTTACAATAACATGAATATTGTCTATTTCTTTGTCATTTGATTTCTTCATTTTAGAAAGAATAAAAAATAGCGTGGCATATATATGCTTACGATGGCAAGTTTACGTAACAAAACATTTCTGGCCTATCTCATGGTAGGCAAGGCCTGTGCTTGATATCTTCTCGGTAGGATAAGATATTCTTGTTCATATAACATTGCCTTAATAATAATTCCACGTAGTGGAGAAAGCATTTGCAACAGAAAAAGTTACCAAAGCCGGCAAGTACTGTCCCACAATCCCGCCACAACCTTGCATTCAATAATGCTCGAGTCCTTAATTGGGAACAAAATGGCATATTCTTTTTGTGTCAAATTAATAGTAATCAACCTAATAAGGGTTTGTTGTCGCAATTACTAAAGGAGTTCGAGGCAGACAAAGACACATGCACAAAAAAGGGAGAAGAAGGTTCCTTAATTAGGGGAAATGGGAAGGTATTAATTCCTTGCATAACTTAGTACAAGTTCACTTTGACCATTGTCACGAGGATTTAGAAACTTTCCTTCTTCTTGGTTCAAATTTCAGGAAGGAAGATAAAAGGAAAGCTCAATAATTGTACGTATAAGTTCCTCTTTACTTTTGACTATTTTGGAATTTTTTATTGTCGCAAATATTTTTTTGTTTGTTGATATTTAGAACTTAATCATAGCGTAGCAACTACGGTGTCCTTTATTATATTCTTAAAGCATCTTCAATCGATATGTCAAATTACTACATAGATATGAAATGTCAAAAATTGAATGTTAAAGTTACTCCAACCAAGTAGTCAAATCTTACATGGATTTAAAGGCTGGAAGAAATATGACAAAAAATAACATATCCAAAAAAATTTAGCTTGATGTCAAATATTATTTTAATATTTTTTAGTCATGAACCCCACTATCATTTACTCTCCAATTTTATTATTAAAAAAAAACTTTAAGTTAAAATTTATGTATCGTATGGTATCTACTAATCACATTGCTAACTAAATCTCTTATACAAGTATAACTCATCGATGAAGATAAATCTCTCACTTTTATAAGAAATGTGACCCAGGAATGATTATGGAGTAATGAATGTGAAACTAATAGCAGACACACCATTTTTATAAGGATGAGAAGTTGCTCAGTCAATCGATGGGAATACAATGGTGACCTTTTCGCTTTCTATCTCAACTCTTTTCATTATTTTCTTCTCCTCTTTCCTTCTTTCTTTTTTAAGTAAAAATTCATTGGAAAGTGATTACATAAAAAATTAAAAATTAAACAAAAAAACAAGAGCTAGTAGGAGGGCCTAGCTTTAAATATATTTTATATAACATAAGAAGTGATTATTACATATAATTACAAGCGAAACACATATACATTTAGGTGCAGAAAATAAGCTAGCTTTGTATACATAAAGCTAACTTGGTAATTGGATTTTCTTCACAATAATATATCAAGGAAAGATCGATGCTTAATTATTCCGTTAGTTCCCGCAATCTAACGCATAGGGATACTTCAGAAATAAAATATAAAATAATATAATCTACCCTAAACATAACTTTTTTATTTTATTTTAAAGCTTAGGCAGAAAGGATGGAATTACTGAGACCCTGGACCCTAGTGAATCAGATTCCACACCGATTAGGTTTATGAACTTTCACAGTTCATATGAATCATTTCCTAATCTCTTAATATATTACTAAGGACTCATTTGGAAGTGATTCTAAATAGGCCAATAATCATTTCTTCATTTAATAAAGTGGTTTAAGTGATTTTTATGGAGAACCACATTATGGCCCGTCCCAAAATCACTCTCAAATGAACCCTAAATGATCTCAATTGGATTGATATTTTGTAGAAAATCATCTTTACATTGTGATTTAGGTTTAGGAAATGAAAATTTTCGATTATCATCTGAACCTTTAATCAAACTGCTGATGATGACTTAGATCATCTTCAGTTTCCCAATCATGCATGCAATTCGAATTAATTCATGAGAGAGAGAGAGAGAGAGAGAGAGACTAAAACCTTAAAATACGTACAACACACGATGGAGTTGTGTTATGTAATATTACGAAGTAGGGCATAATTAGAAAGATGTGGAGAGTACATACCAAAACAAAAGGACTGATCATAATTAGAAAGATGTTTATATACTATATTGATCCCATATAGTTGATAAGCGGCATGCTTCCCTTAGTAGTAATTAAACAGCTTTATATCTAAAGCTGCAGGAAGATTTAGCTTATAGCAAACGGATCAATAGAAGCCAGGACATTGGTTTCAGTACAAAAGCATTCATGATCATATGATTAACTAATAATAACGCCTATTACGAGTGATGACTGGGGTTGGTTTATTGGTACGAGTAGAACTCGTATCATATTTTTCTGTGACACATATCCCACCATACTTCCGCGCAGCCTCGTCTGAGTTGATGACATGGTTATTGTAAGGCCTTTGCTGCTTCTGTGGAGCTCCGTGATTCTCCATGTTGGAGACGTAGTGGTCATAGATTCGTACTGCCTCGTCAGAGCTGATGACAGAGTTATTGTAAGGCCTTTGCAGCTTTTCTGGAACTCCGTGATTCTCCATATTCGTCGCCACCACTGGAGCTCCATATCGATCTCCTTGCTTTTCTGGAGCAGGAGAAGAGGAAACTTGATTCCCCATGTTAACTACAACTTAAAACTGATTACAAGTTTTGCTTTGATTTGAATTCCTTGGGGACCAAACCTCATTATATATAGTAGTCTCATTACTCACACAAGCTTATAATAATACTCCATCCTTAATTATTGGCCACCACAGAATATGTTATATGTTATATAGGACTTGCTTAATTAATTAGTTATAATTCTTTTATTAAAATAAAATAAAATTAGATTTCTCTCTCCATAGTGCGCTTTTGAATTTAGTATATGATATACACAATCCCGATCTGTTGAACCACAAGGGTCCAAGAGATTGTGGTCATCCACCGTTGGATATTAATCCAATAATTCAAAAAAGTTTCTTAAAATGAGTACAAGAGTGAGTGAATCGTTGAATTTACATTCAATGGTGAGTGACCACAAATCTCTTAGACCCCTCTAGTCCAAGAGATCGGGTCTGATGATATACATGCTTTCTTCTCATGCCATTGAAAAAATCAGGAAAAAAAGAGGATTTCCATGAGTCAGTAATAATTTGATTCAGTACTCCAGGAGTCAGTCAAAAAGTGGATTGATTCTTGTTCTCCTGTATCCTGTGCTCTTTTGTTTTTGCAGTTATGATATTAGTGTTTCTATATTATAATAAGTAGGATAATATCTATTCACCTTTCGAAATGATACTTGCGTTTGTTATTTCTTTATTTATAATACCTTTAATTAAACGTTAGCTTTTTAAGTATTTCTACAAATATTTGGTGAATCAGATTAATTCACTCTTGTGTGTGTGTGTATATGCATGTTGACAAGTCTACCAATAAGAACACTATAAGTATAACTAAATAAAGGAGCCTGTTAATTTGGTGACACGCAAGCATCTTCTTTGCTTTTCTTTTCCATATAGATACATAATCATTAGCAATTGGATTTATTCTTCTACGGCCATAATAAAGAAATATAATAAAAATCCTAAACGAACCTTTTTTTATAAATAAAAAGCTTAGGTAGGCAGAAAGAATGGCAATCAGTGAGTCCCTCGACCCAGGTGAATCAGATTCCGCACAGATTAGGTTTATGAACTTTCATAGTTTCGTTATACAAATCATTTCATACCTTAATCCCTCAACATAATATAATATCGTTTAGTTCCCCTCGAAATTATGATCAAATTCCACTTTACTACTGCAAATCAAAGTGACTCACATTATCCCTTGACCAAGATTGGGAGAAATTATACAATGGTACCGTATCACTACGTCAGCTGGTGATACTTCCATTCAAAATATGCCACGTATTATTATTATTATTAAATAATTATAGCTTTTTTTTTTAACAGCTGGACTTTAAATATGTTTTTATCTTTAAAATAAAATTGAGAAAATAAGAATATCCAAAAGACATAAGAACCACCGCCCACCCCCAATCCTGGTTCCCTTGACTGACGCGACCTCCCTATCATTTTCTTCCTCCATCCATCCCTCTATTCCATAAACAACAACCATATCTCTATTTCATTGGACTGACGTGCAGAGAGCATCATAATGCCTTCTTCTTTTTTGGGTTGATTTTTCTCCACAATATTACCAAAGGGATTAAGATTCTCCTTCTCCTCCTCCTCCATCACTCACTTCCTGATACATATTAAGACAAAAAACACCAACCCAGTTTACAGTTTACTTTTTTTTTTTATTGAGCTATGCTTGAAAATGAAACCCAAGTTGAAGATTTAGATTTTTTTTCGAATTGGGTTTAAGTGATGGATACTCCTGACATACTTAGAATATATGATATTGGTTTTGTTTTCTGCTCCCATGGTTTAAGAGATCTTGCAGATTTTTATGGAGAGAGAGGGAGGGGGCGGCAAGCAGTGGGAGTGGGAAATTGGGCTGGGTTGGGGTGGTTATGGCGTCTTTTGTTTTTTGTCTTTCTAAAATTTTATTCTAAATGTAAAGAGTGCTACTATTTCCACCCCTCAATCTTATTTCCCCACCCACCTTATATTCTCACCCACCATGTAAATTTGAAAAAACACAGTTCTATTTTTACACCCACTATTATTCCTAAAATATTCTTTAATTATTAATTCAAGTAAATTCTCCTTTCATTCAAAGCATGCTTCAAACCTACAACCTATGTCAATCAAAACGCATGGGATCCTTATTAAAAATAAAGAAAAATAAAGAAAATCGCTCTCAATGTTCATCGTCTCTCCATTGAACGAAAACAATAACGGAGAGAAATGCTAGAATTAGAAAGAAGATGAAGAGCAAACTGAGCAAATGAAACAGAAAGCTTGTGTCCTTGGGTTTAGAAGCTGAGGAGAAATCTGATGGAATTGTATTGGACCTAGTTGGAAATTTTGAAGCTTTATTGGAACTTTGATTTGGGTTTGGTCGGGATGAGGGAGAGAAGGGAGGGGTTGGGGTTGACATGGATGAAGGAGAATAGGTGTTTTTTAAAATAAAATAAAAAACAAATCTAAATCTTTAAAAGTCATTTTACAAATGGATAAATTTGTTTTTAAATTTTGAATATAAAGGTGGGTGGGAAAATAGGATAGGTGAGTGGAAATAGTAGCACTCATGGTCTAAAATATCGATGATATTGGAAATATCGATGATATTGGAAATATCGATAGTCTAAAAACATGGAAATTTCGATGGAAATATTGGGATATTATCGATATCGATAAAAATTGAATAAAAACCATGGAAATTGTAAGAAAAACTTGGAAATTTTTATTGAAACTTTGGAGAATGTTTATTTAGTCAATTATCTATTAGTTTATAAATAAAAAAATTATAAGGAAATGCATTACATGATGGATTTAACTGATTTAAGTTGATTATACAGCGAACTGACAAAAACGGTGAATGTAGAAAATATGTAGTAATTAATGAAAAAAAGATTAAACACACCATAATCATTTATATATAATGATTTACTACAATATTTTACACTTTATATATTGCATGATAAGATACATGAGTGACTTAGTACCACATAGAGTTCCTATGAGGTTCAAATTTTTCACTATCTTCATCATCTCTATGTGTAGAGTAAGTTTATTGTGAAGAGTATTCATCAAATGATAAATCCCCAAAATAGTTTTGCATGTAATTGTTAACATGTCACCCATATAAATATAAATATTTTAGCATATTATCAATAAAACATAAGTAATATATGGTGGTTAAGGTGTTGGAGGAGTAAAATAGGAGAGGTTCAAATCCCCTTTGTGTTTTTTTTTCCTTTTTCTTTCTTTCTTCTTTTTCCCTTTTTTTTTATTTTCTTTTTTTTCCTTTTTTTTTCCTTTACAATGATATTTTCAATATTTTAGCGATATTACACTGATATTTTGACAAAATATTACTGAAGTGTGATCGAAATTATCGACATTGATATTTTTCGATATTATCGTCGATATTGTCGATATTTATACGATATATATATGGTTATGTTCCGAAATATCCGTGATTCAAAAAATAGAAATATTCTCGATATTTCGTCAATATTATCGATATTTCAGACTATGGTAACACTCAATGTAAATAATGAATTTTAAATAAAGCTTGTAAAAAATCAAATGTATTTAAAAAAAATTGACACATGGCATATTTTGAATAGAAGTATCACCAGTTGACGTGGTGATACGATACTATTCTATAATATATCTCCAAGATTGGAGAGGGTGGTTTACATTGCAACCAACGTCAAATCCGTCAAAAAAAAATCCGTTAAAATCGTGGTATTAGGCCTACTTGCAAACCGATCCGTCTCCGAGCCCTTACAAGGCCCAATTAATGTGGGGCAATACTTTTATCGATAAATTCCAATCCCACCGTTTGGATTTCAAAAAGCGAGGGAAGAGTGTTGACTCTGGACGAACAAGCCTTCACATTTATCACCCAACCGAACCGATTCACCGTCTCGCTCTCTCTCGCTCTCTCTGAATCTGATCAGAGCAAACAATGGCTGACGGCTGTTTTTGTCTCCATCCCTCCTCTCTCATCTTCTACCGTTTCTTTTTTGTCCCTTCATATATTTATGTTGAAGGGCATCTTCACCTTCATCTGCTTTTTCTTCCTCCTCTTCTGTATCACTCACTGTAATATTTCTCTATCTGCTTTGCTACCTTTCTCTTCAGTCCCTGTCTCTCTCCCTGTCTCTCTCTCTCTCTCTCTCTCTCTCTCTCTCTCTCTGGTGTTGTGTGTGAGGACTGAGGAACTTCCACCATGAAAAAGTGGATTCAGAACACGCTCGCTGCTCACTGCAATGAACTTGTTTCTCTTCTCTCCAGGTCTCTCTCTCTCTCTCTCTCTCTCTCTCTCTCTCTCTCTCTCTCTCTCTCTCTCTCTTGTTTTTAAAATGGAGAGTTCGTTTTGAAAATATATTTAAAAAGTAGATGTGGGTTTTTGAGAAATTAGAGATGTTGTTATGTGGAAAGGTTTGTTGACCGAGGAAAGGGGATACTACAATCTTATCAAATCATAGACGAGCTGGAAAAAGTGATTCAAGAGGATGAAGGATTGCAGAAGCTCAAGGACAGCCCCTTCAGCAAAGTCTTACAGTCTGCCCAGGTCAGTCAATTTTGCTACACACACTTGTGCTATTGTCTTTTTTATTATTTATTTTTCCATTTTTGGTGCACAAATATATTAGTTATGTTCTTGTGCTTGAAATGAGAATGTTATGTTTCTGGGATTTCTTTGTCCAGTTCATATGAGGAAGTTATTTTTTTTCTTAGAAGATGACAATTTAAACGTTACGATTTAAAGTTCCAAGTTTCCATTATGTGCAAGCTAAGAAAGCATAAATCTGTTGTGTGGAAGCATCACTAACTGTGAGTGAAAAATAAACAACAATTGACAAGAGATAAAAAGAACAAAACAATACCAACAAGAACACCAAGATTTATACTGGTTCAGCAATGCCGACATCTAGTTTGGAAATGACGGAGTAATTCACTATAATCAAATGAGAGAATACAATAGTGTTTAACACTCAAAAACCCAAGCTCACACACTGAAGAATATAAAGGGAATACAAATTAAGTAGAATTTGAAGAAAGGAAAAAATAACCAACGGCAGCCACAAATTGTTTTGCTGCCCAACTATTATTTTTTCCTCTCACTTCTCTCTCTCTCTCTCTCTCTCTCTCTCTCTCAGTTTTTGGTGCGGCTCTCTCCATCCGAAGGATGAGTGGCTATTCAAAGGAGCCAATGGGTGGGCTGCTAATCAAGTCAAACCAATTAATTAGTCAAAGTCCAATAATTAATGTGCCCACGGCTCAATATAAAGCTGCCCATAATAAATGCATTCCCATGCAATTTGTCTGCCAATCGACAAAATACCAAGATAAACAGCCGAAAGCAACCAATCAACTAAATTTCAAGGTTGTAGGTGCATTATTGAGTCAAATAGTCAACAAAATCTTCATTGTGCATGGCTTGTAACCTTGGTTGAGGTGAAATTTTGATCTCAGGCACTGATGACAATCAATGGGATTCAGCACATATATTTTAGTTTCCCTAATTTTTAGATGCTTTATGCAAGAAGTTCGTGCTGGTGAGGTAAGGGGCCGTTTTACAGTCAATTGGACAGAGGTAGTTATGCTGCTATGATGTTTTAAGTGACATATGTATTTGCAATGCAGTATACATGTTCATTGGGTTTTGATTTGTAAGCTTCTTTATTTTTTGCCGTAAGTGAAATGGAAAAGGCACTTTGTTGGTATTTTAAAGTGGTCATCACATTGAGTTTCTGTTTAGTGTACCAAGCAAAGAAGTGCTCTCTTATGTCTTTCATGCAATGTCCAAATACTCAATGAATAGCTAACATGGGTCGAAGTGGTCTTTGTAGTTCTGGTTTTCTGATTCATTCTTTATTTTTCATTTAGGAAGCAATGTTCTACACCTCCTTTCGTTGCTCTTGCATTTCGTCCAAGACCTGGTGTTTGGGAATATGTTCGAGTCAATGTGTATGAACTCAGTGTGGATCATTTGACTGTTGCAGAATATCTTCAGTTCAGGAAGAAGACTTATAGATGGAGAGTAAGGGATCTCTCATAGTAATCTTTGTTACTGAAATTTGGAATTTATGCTGAATCTCTGCACTTTCTACCTGGTGTAGCATTACATAGTGCCGACCGACTAAACAGTTTTACTTTGCTCTTTCAAATGCTGGTCCACAGTACATCTATTTGAACTGATTTTCCCTAGGTGCAATGACAACTACGTCTTGAAATTGATTTCGAGCCATTTAATGCGCATTCCCTCGACCAACCGGTCATCATCATTGGAAATGGGGTTCAATACCTTATCGTCACTGATATTATTATCTGTTCAGTAAAAAAAGAAAGTTGGAGCCTCTTGGATTTCCTTCGTACGCACAAAAATATGGCCTGTAAGTTGAAATGGAAAGTATGATTTTACAGACTGAGTTACACATTGCAGTTCATCATGAATTTTTTGGCCCATACTTTTTTTACTGGACTTTTCTTTGCTTGCATTTAAATTGAGTGTAACCTACATTGGTCCACCGTAGGTTCTATCTCTCCCTTTCCTAAAGCCGGCATGAATGAATATCCAAACAAAGTTTTAAATCCTGATAGAGGTTACCTTTTGACTGAATGATATAGTTGTGAAATCTTGTGCAGGCAATGAGGCTAAAAGCGATCGGATTCATAGCATATCGAGACTTCAGTGGTTAGCAAAGGCAGAGGGGGGGGGGTATCTTCTAGTTTCCTCACAACTACACATTTCTGAATTTCAGTATGAGTAGAAACTCATCTATATTCAAAGATTTGATTGCCACTACTTTTGAGAATGATGTGATTCCTTTGGCTATTACCTTTGAGTGTCGATGCAACATAGTCTTCAACCTTTGAACACTAAATGTAGCTTGCAAGGCATGGGTTTGAGAGAGGTGGGTGACCACAGCACAGCGGGGTCAGAGATGGTGCATCTACTCTTGGAAATGTCGTCAGGCTCCTGATCCCTCTATACCTGGAAACTTTATCATAAAAAAAAAAAAAAAAAAAAAAAAAAAAAAAAAAAAAAAAAAAAAAAAAAAAAAAAAAAAAAAAAAAAAAAAAAAAAAAAAAAAAAAAAAAAAAAAAAAAAAAAAAAAAAAAAAAAAAAAAAAAAAAAAAAAAAAAAAAAAAAAAAAAAAAAAAAAAAAAAAAAAAAAAAAAAAAAAAAAAAAAAAAAAAAAAAAAAAAAAAAAAAAAAAAAAAAAAAAAAAAAAAAAAAAAAAAAAAAAAAAAAAAAAAAAAAAAAAAAAAAAAAAAAAAAAAAAAAAAAAAAAAAAAAAAAAAAAAAAAAAAAAAAAAAAAAAAAAAAAAAAAAAAAAAAAAAAAAAAAAAAAAAAAAAAAAAAAAAAAAAAAAAAAAAAAAAAAAAAAAAAAAAAAAAGGTGTAATCAGGTTTCAGAAATCGGTGCTGAACATGGACAGGCTCACAAATTGTGTTCTACCTACTAATCATTGCCGGAGTGAAACCGGACCCAACCGTGCCGTCCATTAACACCCCCGCCCAATCTCAGTGTGGACTATTGGACCATGCATGTGCTGACCCCCACGACCACAACTTATGACTCGATCTCCTGCCCCGTGCGCTGCGTCCGCGGAAAACAATCGTCCCCCAGAGACCAATTTCTCAACAAACAAAAAAAACTCAATCTTTATCCCCTATCTAGGGTTATCTGGTCTTACAAGTCCAACCCAGAAAAATAAAAGCTTAGCCAAAGCCTTACATGTCCTTTAAGTTTTAATCCTTTATATTTTCTTTCCTGAGAAGAAAATAATGGACCCAATGGACAAATCAGAGTCGATTTGCTGCATTCTGATAGCATTTACTTCATTGTGGGAATCATTAACAAGAAGCTCGATGTGAATCAGTTCCAAAATGTCCATTCTTGCCGCAATGGGCTATCGGATTCTTGTCTCGGATCGTTGAAACGGGGCATCCAGGTATTTATTTATAACCTTTCTGTTCTGATTACATTTGGACATTTGCGTTTCTATTTTTATTGAAATCGTTTTGTGAGCTTTTCAATATGTGTGTTTTTTTGGGATTTTTTCAATTGTCTGTTTCTGGGTTGTTGTTCTATTGGTCCTGCTCTCACATAGATGAGCAATTGCATATGGATTTATAGTGCTGGAGCTAAATAAGATATATTAAAGTATATTTTAAATCTTGGAGTGGTCTTCTTTACTAAAAAAAGGATCAGTTTTCTTTGTAAAGATTCCCCCTTTGTTTATGTATATGTATGTGCATACATACAGCTCTTGATATTTATCAGAGGTTTATTTCATAGGTGATTTACTTAGACAGACTCTGCTTTTGAATACTTATCTAATATAGTAGTAGAGTGCTCATTTGTGTGGTGATTGCAGGACTAGTTCCCTGTGCAGTGACCATTTGTGTGGTGATTGTAGGACTAGTTCCCTGTGCAGCACAAGAGATTGAAAGGTTTTCTGAAGATACGAGAAACAAGGTTTGTATGCCAAAGATTGGGGCACAAAGTTCGGATCTTAGCCGAGTTTCAGCTAGATTTTTGGTTGCTATTTCTCCTATTTGGTCAAAGACACTACTTGTGCAGAGACTTTTGCATTTATACGGAAGAGCTTATTTTATTTGGGCTTGATGTATTATGCTTGAGGATTAAAAGAATGAAATTTTTGGATATGCTTCAAAATCCCGCGTTTAGAACATTAATGAATCATCAGAAAGGCTTCAGCTTTAGATGTTAATAAGGGATTGAATATGTATTAAGCAGAGTCTAGTGTATGGATCCCTGGTGGTGCTTTCCTCTTAGTCATTTACCTGTCAAATTCTGTGACTCATCTTTGATGTTCCCTGGAAAAAAATCTTTCTTCTTTCATTGTTCTTTTGAGTTATTCCCATCTGTAACTTATCCTTGATGGATGCTTCTTCTTGCAGTTAACTTCATAGCTGTAATAACATACCACATTTTGTCTGACAGTAGGATTTTTGGGTTGCTTATTGCCTAAGTTTTGTGCAAAAGAGCTATTTTTTTTAAAAAAAATTAAAAAGGGCTTTAATTTCTTTTCTTGGTTACTCAAAAAGAGTGTTTGTTTCTTCGTCTTTCTCATTCATCTTACTCCTTTAAATTTTGGAATGCAGTGATCTCAACACCCTGATAGTGAAATGGCGAAATCACAAGGCATCACAGTTTCTCCTCCTGCGCAGCAGCAAGGAAGCAAAAATGTTCAGACTGGACGTCCCCAGAATATACTCACCTTAAGCTTGACTAAAGGAAATACAACATATGATGAATTTAAACATGGATTCCCATCTGATGGCTTATCCACTGCATCCAATAAATGGTGGGGAAGCAATAGCCCTGATGGTTATGAGAGCATCCATGGAGAAGGAGATGAGACTGATGAAGACAAGAAACATCAGTCGGAAAAATTGGCAGGTGATGGTGCAAGTTCAACTGTAGTGGACAAAGAGAAATGTGAAAGTGGGAAAGAAGAGAACATTAGTTCCCAAGGAACAGATTTACTGATGGCTGTGAGAAAAAGAAGTCTGGAAGAAGGGCAAAAAGCACTTAAGCTTGGTGTTTTACGGGGTTATGGTGAAGCTAGGCAGAAGGGAGAGGGCATTGCTTCTCCGAATATTCTCTCTTCAATCGTAGTTTGACTGCTCTGGACATTATAGATTATATATATTCATGTTAGGTTACACAGTTTTTTCTTTCGACATGATTGACAATCATATTGAATTCTCAATCTGAATGGCATTTTCTTTTTTTATTTGGCCTCAGTCTGAATGGTATTGTTTTGTTTTTCTTTATGATGACCATGAGTTTCATAGACCCCATTGGTTGATGGAATCTTGAGAGAGGTTTCCAAACCACAAAAATATTGTACTGCTACTGTTTACCCCACAAAATCATTGTCCCTACTTCCTTTTCATTTGTTGCAATGGCTGTTTGGCATTGATTGGTTTATTTATTTTTGCTTTTGTTTTTGCCTCTGGTACTGTATTCATGTCTTTGCTTGCTAGTTCCCTTTTTGGGGTTTTCAAAGGTGTAGCTTTGGTGGTTTTCAATGCCACTGCTAGTGCATCTTCTTCTTATTTCTTGTCAAAGTTGATAGGGAGGCACATCACATTGTCTTCTCTATTAGGCCTGACAAGCTACAGTTTTTCCCAAACCAGGTAAATTCAAATGTCTCAATATCTCTCATTGATAGGGCTCTCTCTCTCTCACAAACGAGCTACTTAAGTAGCTATCAAATGGTCAACAGCGAACGTTAAATACTGCACCATCATCACCCTCTTCACCAACCCACTTTGCTCGTTGCATTTTTTGTACAAGAGCTCCACGGTTCGTGTAAGTTCTCATTGCTTCTTTGATCAATTTGCTTCGAGTTAGCTCAAAAAACTTAAACTGCAATGCTTCTAATTCTACTTTGAAAGATTGGAATGAAATGAGCAAGTTTCTTGGCAGTTGGCCCCCAATTGTGGAACTAATTATCTGGGATTAGTTCACTGCTCAAAACAATATGGTAGCAATAAATGAGCAATAAAGTGACAATAGATGAGCAATAAACATGCAATACAAAAACAATACGGTAGCAATAAACGAGCAATAAAGTGACAATAGACGAGCAATAAACATGCAATACAAAAACAATACGGTAGCAATAAACGAGCAATAAAGTGACAATAGACGAGCAATAAAATACAATAAACAAATTGTGGGCTTTTCTTTTTCTTGTGCAATTTGAAAAGAAAAGGGGAAAGAAACAGAAATTGTCAAGATAAAACTGCAAAAAGAAACAGAAAGTGATTATATCAGACATTTCCCCTTACAAAATTCTATACTGATAATGATAGCCACCCCAAGCTAAGGACGGCTCGGCATAAATTAATACAACTTCAGTCAGACTATGGCATTATACATATCCCTTGAAATACAATATACAAATTGCTGGCTCAAAGAAGAGTAACAAAATTTTGATTCCAAATCTAGAATTTCAGTACAAATTGATGACTATAATGTCTGCATCCATCTTGAAGATGAAATTCTTTCCACCATCTTGGAGGCCTGACATAATGCTCTTTGATAGTCACCCACCCTTCTTTAAAAAAGTTCGTCTTTCCTCTGCAGGAAAAAAAGAAAACAGAAAAACCAAGATCAAGATCAATTGTCCTCCAAAATATAGCTTAATTCTGCAGAAGATACTAGAGATGATTTGAGGCCATTAATACTCGAGGGCTATCCTTCAAGCTTAAGTAATTCATCATGCATCTGATCCATAATGAAGCTAAGGGAACTCTTGAGCATCTTCTTGTCTGAAAAAACAAAAATAGTTTCAATAGGCAAAAATAGTATCAAATTTTGGACAAGCTAGGTAAATACATCTCAGATATTAAAGATTGTAAGAATAAACATACCTGGAATTAACAATGCTGGACTTCCATCCCTTGGATTTGAGGTTTTATCTACAATGACAAAAGTGGCCCCATTTTGGATCTATCCAAATTAACAATGAAGAAGAGTGAAATGCAAAACATGATATGATTCGTCAAACTCTCAAAACTAGGTCAAAACATAATCAGGGTAAATGCCATAAGAAAGGCCATGACTGAAAACGCACTGACCCAATATCCTTTTTCTTTTTCTTGATGTACCAATAGTACTTTTAGAAGGAAATAAATAAAACATATTCTTCCACTAACATATATAGACATGCCCACTAATTTTTATTTGGCCAAGGAATCCAGGTTCTTACACCCTACAAATAGCTTAGGTAAAGATCAACCTATTTATTAAATGTCCACAGCCCCAAATTCACTGAGCTTCACATGGATATACAATGCCTCTTCTATAGATTACTATTTTCCAATGACTTGACAACTTTTGCTCATCTTGGATCTTCTTTAATTACGAGGAAACTAAACCAAAAAAAGGTGAGAAAATATCATGAAAAGAAAGTTATTAGATACTCATAAACCATTAAAGATTCTACTCAAATATAAAATCTCTATAACACGTTTATCCGAAAGTCTCTATTACTCTTGTTTAATTCAATTGCAAGACCAAGAAGATTGTTATTACTCTTCACCACCACAGGAAAAAAAAAGGAAAGGTAAAATATAAACATTCACAAATTACCTCATCAACTACATTGTCAAGTAGATCTGCTATGGCTGAAAACAAGAATAAAAAAAGGAATGTACTGTCCTTGTCAAAAAGGAAAAAAGCACAACATACATAAAGTTGAATTCATTAACATATACATAAAAAGAATGAAGTAAGATTGAATTTACCACAAAATGCCCATTTATGTGAAGTGGCATTTGCATGAAGGAACATTGGGTGGACATGTAGATAGTTTTTGCCATTTGTGATCCAGAAAGAGGAAGTCATAGAACATACCATGCATAAACTATATTAGATGCAGAAGATTGCAAATATTGCATTGTATATGAAAAACCGTATGATCGAAACAAAAGTCATCACCAGAAAAATCATGAAAACTCGTGAAAGAGCCTCAACATAATTAGTTGGCCTACTAATCAGACAATATATGCTTTAACCACCAATAATAGTAAAATTCCAGATGCACTACACTCAAGTACAAAATATAACAGTAGATAGTAGAATACTTTGAATTGTGACTTTAGAACCAATGCCATCATTGTAGTTCCTAGCTTTCCAAAATTGCCGACAAAGTGGTGCTGGAGATCAAGGCGATGTATAAGAAAGGCCAGTATCATCCACTGGTGACTGCCCTTGGTCTAATATACTAGAGCTACTGTGACCAGTACTTAGAGCATTTGAGCTCCTATTTTCTTCAGATTCTCGTATTGCACATGGGGTTTTTGACTTTTGATGCTTCGCAAGTAGAGCCTTATTGTTCTCATTTGTTGCAATTTTCTTGCAACGAGACCTGGCTCCAACTTAACAGGTTTCACATCAACCTCTCCAAGTTCATCATCGCTGGATAAATCTACAATGTCTGTTAAGGTCATCTTGCACACTAAAACAGAAATTAAACATGCATGCAACCAGGTAAGCATTTTAAATAAACAATGGGCATAACTCCTACAACACCACAACATCAAAAAGCAAGCAGGACATGAAAATTCACATTCAAAAACCCAAGACATTGACAGATCAACAAAGACTAAATGAAGTCTTTTTCATAAGGTGTTTTACTCAATGGAGAAGCAACAAGTCAAAATTACACCAAACTCAATCATGTAACCTGATCTTCTTTTGGTAAGAAAATGAAAATTTATTAAAGAAAGAAAAAAAAAACGATTACAAAAACAAATGGACAATAGATCGTTCGGAAACAAATTTAAGCTAATAACATCCCAAGAGAAACAAGAAAACAGGCACAAGAAGCCTACAAGGCCAAACATAACCACACCCTTAAATACCACTTTATACAATGTGAATTTGCTATTAAGCAATTCAAGCGAATAAAAGGTTAGGGAATTTTTGTTGAAAAGCAAAAGACTGTTTCATGAAATCAGCTACACAAAGGTCCTACAAAAATAATCAGAGAAATTCATAGGTCTCACCAGATTAGGTTTTCGCAACAGAGGGAGAAAGAGAGTGGTGGTGGTCGATGGAGAGAAAGCGCTGAGAGAGGAAGAGAGAACCGTGAGAGAGAGAGAGAGAGAGAGAGAGAGAGAGAGAGAGAGAGAAGTCAGAAGTGTTAGGGTTGATACATCTGCTTTTATATGGAGGGCACTTTGGTCATTTCACGTCCCCAAGTGATTATATTAGAACACAATTTGTAGCCTGATCATTTCAGCACACTATTTCTAAAACCTGATTACACCAGCTTATTTCCCAAGAAAAAAAGACGGATAATAGATGCACGGGCGGTATCCTAAAGAAAGCAAGTGTGAAATAGTTTGATAGAACAAGGCAAAATAACAATTCTGGTTGATCCTTATTTCCGGTAGAGCCTCCACCTCCTGTTGCATCTTCAACAGCGAAGTTGTTCAGCTTCATTTGGCAATCGCATATATATAGGTAAAGATAACAATGGATAAAAGCTTGAAATAAATAAGAATAAGAAAGGTGGCCTGGATAATGGATTAGGTGAAACTGCTCATATTAAAACAGAGAATAAGACAAGACAATCTAATTTTCTCTGGCGCAATGCGTTGAAAAGGTCAGCTAATTGATTTTTTTATTTTTGTGGTCAAATTATACTTCATTGAACCCGGAAAGGGGAAACCGGAAGAACAGACAAAGACTGGGAGATTAGAGCCAAAGACAACCGCTTAGCCAACATGCCAGCACCAAAATAAAACAAATCAAAAGACAGGTTGAAAAGGGGCACTACTAAAATGGTGTAAAACCACCACGCCCATTAGATGACGGTACAAATAAAATCTGTCAGTTGTTATAAAACCGTCGTGATAAGGTATGAAAAAATAAATTGTGTTGAATTGATTTTAAGCAGGAACTGTCGTGCTTCTAAGAGGCGCTAAACGACTTGAAAAATCGTCGTATTTATCTCGACGGTTTTCAAGGCATAAAGACGACAACGAAAATCCGTCATCTATTACGATTTTTGTAGTAGTAGGAGTCCATCAATGACCAGTATGCTTTATAATATTAGAGACGGTAGTAGCCTATTGGCCCAAGTCTCCACTTCCTTCCACCGCTCGCAAACCAAGCCTTGCAGCTTCAAGGGCCGCCCGAGTTCTCTTCCCAGGACCACTGAACTTCATCAAAAGACCCAGCAAGCCTTTGAGTTTCATGCAGCATCTAATTCCATCTAATTGGAATCAGATTAATTGACCACCCTCCTCATTCCTTCTTGTGCAGCTAATTGATTGGGTGAAACTTTTCATCCCATGCAGGACAAAGGAGAGCCACATGCCCGCTAATGCAAACGAGTGAGACATTTCGAAGTGGCCATTGTTGTGTCCTCCAATCATTCATATATACTTTTCATTGTTAGGGACAGATTATGATTTTTACAAATGATCTGCTAGGGACAGATTATTGCTTTTTACAAAATTTTAAGTAAATAATGTTAGGGATATTAAATTTGTGCTTTAAATTTGAGTCTCAAATGATTTGGCACATGCCACGTAATAAAATATTAAATAAGAATTCACTTGGATTATGATTTAGTTAATTTCTTTTAAGAAAAATAAAAAATAAAAACTTTATACATGCCAACCCTAATATTAATGTATCTTTGCTAGGGGTAAAATCCCCAATTCTATACATATATGTAATGTGAGCCCATGAAATTTTTTGGAATTTTAGTTCAAGCAAATGTGTGGAAATGATGCGCTGGACTTGTTCTAGTACTTGTTGCCAAATTTGCCAATCCCAACACGCTCGCCTTTGTTCGAACCGATTCTATTGTCATCAATGTTGTAGTTTCAACCCTTACATGCATGCTTGATGCTCATCTCAACACCACCTCCCCTCCACCTTCATGATATTCGTTGTTAAAGTCGAAAATCCCAACGTATTTGCCTTCTTGCGCCATAATTACATTCCTGCGAGGTCTCGTTGCTTTCATTAATAATTTTAGTTATTCTTTTTGGTTCTTAAAAACAAACCGTCTATGAAACATTTAATTGTCCGAAATGAATCTCTAGATTTATAGCTTGTCAAACCCTAAAACGAACTAATTTTATGTTTAAAATAATTTTGGAATTTCAACATCCATTCCGATTCAGAAAAACTTTAAATTTTCGGAATATTTGGAAAACTACGAAACTTATATACTGCAGAATTTTTTTGAAAAACTTCAGAAAATAATTCAAATTTTAAACATGCTTTAAGCATTTGAAACGTTAAGATCGGCTCAAAATTGAAACCCCAATATATTTCAGAATTCTAAATTTTCATAGTCTTGAGCTGTGTTCCAATTCCAATCCAATTTTTTCAGAATTTTTGGATTTCAAAACTTTTTTTTCATGTCATATTTGATTTAGAAGTGCAAAAATTAGAAATTTTGGAATTGGAATCGGCTGAAATTGAAATTTACAATCCAACCTGCACCTCTAGTAGAAATGAAAACAATAAATGATTTTATGGGGATTGTTCATCTCCTACTACTGGCATAGGTTTTCCACAATCTCTTTTGTGTCATCACTAACAATAATTCTTGGTCATGTTCGTCAAAAAAATTTATTCTTAGTTTCGAATTTTTTAGGATTATCATAGCCTATGGGCCGCCTAATCACATGGGTTGTGCGCAATTGTAGTCACTGAAGAGTAGGACCCCTTGCACTTTGGTTACATTCAACCCTACCTAATCCCAACCCTATCACTATAAGAGAGTTTTCGTATGCGTACCCAAAAATGACTCTAACGTGAATAGCCCCTACTTCGCACTTACTTTCCACCATAAGAAATGTGAAGTCTCAAAGTCCAAAATATTCAATAAAAGAAAACAAAAGGAATTTGAGAAATTGTGTTCACACTCATAAATTTGTTTGTAATAAAATGACAAGTAAAATTTTTCTCTTCATAAATGACAACTAAAATTACCACAATGAGGTGAATGGCTTATATATCAAAAGTAAAAATAAAAGTATATCAATTTTTTGGACACTTGAAAAGTATCATTAAACACAACCTCACACTTTCACTTCACCCATATCTTTAACTCTGTGACCTCTAAATGACATAAATCTACCTAGGTTGTGTGAAAGGAGTACCATGCGGGAACAAATCGTCCAAATATTCACACCACCCTACCACACAACTACTCTCTCAACACCAGTTTACACCCCATTAGTAAGTTGAATAAAGAACAGAAGTGAGTAAGACTTTTGCTCATGTGGGTGTGAACCTGTTTAACAATTGCGGTTCATGATAACAATAGAAATTTGATGGGGTTGTTGTTTTTAGTTGTTTATGATTAATAAAGTTTACATAATTAATTAGCATTTGTCGTCATGCGATTACCATTTTCTATGTCCCATCATGCGAAAGAAACATGACCACCAATAGGAAAAACGAAAATTTTCCACCCATATAAAATACCTTTTGAGTCTTGACTATACTAATCCAAGTTGATTATGAAGACTTTTTTTATTTATTATTTCCATTTTTATACAAGATGGGTCTCCAAATGAAGCTGAAAACCTGCACAACAAGGAGATAGCAACAAGTACTACAAAGCCATGGTATAAGCTTTGGTAAAAGTAGGGATGTGGGTCTTGATCAAAATCATAGAAGGATCAACCCCTAACATATACTAATCAGTAATCTGTGTGTATTTGGATTTATTATTAATTTGCGCAAACAAGAAGAGGAAACTTTCCCGCATTTGAATGCCATGAACATCTGAAAGCTTTATTCTGAGCATGAGAAAGAACTAATAACGAAGAAATCTGACTTATTGATTGCCACAAAACCAGTCCATACATAAATCTAGTTTTTCCTGCCCCATAACATGTGGTAGAGTCTTGACCTGCCCCATAAGATCTAGTTTTTCGCCAACTATTTATTTTTGTTCTTCTCAGTCGTGCCATTTTTTTCACTCAAGCCGCTTGCTTCATTTTTTGTTTTGCTTACTCACCATTGATATATAAAAGAGAAAAGAAGAAGCAAAAACTAGAAGAACAAGAAGACCAAGAAGACCAAGAAGAAATGGTACGCTCGACTTCTTGTTGTACTTGTTGCCAACTTTGCTAATCCCAGCACGCTCGCTTTTGTTTGCATAAAATTTATTGCCACAAATGTTGTGGTTTCGAACCCTCCTTGGTTGATGGACATCAACACCACCTCCACCTTCTTCGTTGTAAGCATCGTGAATCCCAACATCTGTGCTTTCAATTGCGCGGAAATCATTCTCATTAATGTTGAAGGTCTCGTTGGTTTCATCGGTATTTTCTGCCTCACTATTTTCATTTTGCTGGAGCTCTTGTTCAGTTCTTTCTCTTTGGGGCTCTTCTCTAGAAAGTGTTCTGGGACGACCAGGAAAGCGGTTTCTTACCCTCTCCTGAGAGCTCTGGTTCAGTTGTTCAGTTTCAGATCGAGATCGAGACCCATCTTATGTATATGCAAAGATAAAATGGAAAGATCTTCAAATAAGTAGAAGCAAATACTCTAAAATCAAATGGAAGACAATCTTTCAATAAATGGAAGTTACTATTGTAAACTAATTACATAAATTCCTTAAACCCTATACACACATAGAATCACATCAAGGAAAAGATCTGAATCAAATAAAAATATTACTCTGAATATATTGTACTTACCTGCCATTGATGAAAGCTCAAAAGAAAAGTCTTCTATTCTCTGTAGAGTTCTTATGTTCAATTAGCAATAGGGACTAGAAGTTTTTAAAGTGTGTTTATTAGAGAGCATGTGACCTTCTCTTGAAAATGGAATAAGTTACTATTTTACTAATCCAAACCGGATTGTATTTCACTAATTCAAATCTTCTATTTTGTAGATACTCATTCAAAGATCATCTCTACAAAAAATCACTTGAATCCGATATCATTTGACCATTCAATTGAGTTAATGAAGTTTTAGTACTTTCTTAAAGCACCTTGTTCATTGATTTTGTAGGGCACAATTGGATGTCGAAACGGTTTCCGATTTGTCTAATTTTTTGTAAGGATGATCTATGAATGAAGACCTAAAAAATAGAAGGTTTGGATCATTGGAAAAAAAATTATAGGGTACCCTAAAGGGCGTCCCTCAAATAAAATTATTTGAGGGGTCCCTCAATAGATGGGGACTGTATATATATATATATATATATATATTATTATTATTAGTCTTTGTTATATCTGCAATATTCCTAATAATAACTTGGGAAAGTCTTTCCAGGAAAAACCAAAAAAAAACTTGGAAAAGTCTTGTAGAAAAGGACTTTGTGTGGAGAAAGGTTCAAGATTTTCAATTTTTTTTTTCTTAAAATCTTTACTGTGCGAGTATATTTAATAAAAATAAAATAAAAGAAATACAATCCAAAAAGAAATTAAGCAAAATCAAAATTAGGCAAACCAAATCAATCATAATCACACAAAAAATGATAAATACACGGGCAGTATCCTACCAAGTGAAAAGAAATCGATGGTAAAATAGTTTGCCAAAGCAATTACCAGCCCACCTAAATCTAATCGAAGGTAAAGATACCAATGGAACGAAGCTTCAAATAAGTAGATTTTTAAAGTTAATCTTTGTTATATATCTGAAATAATCATCATGGATAGTTTAGTCAAAAAGGCAAAAAAGGTACTCCGTGTGGAAAAAATATCGTTGAACTTTTCTTTTGATCACATGCAAAACAAAAGAGGCCACTCTTGTCCGAATGCAGAGGGGGACCGGACAGACATTTTAAAAGGCATGTCTTGTGGAAAAATTCTACAATACATTGTCCATCAAATTTGGAAAGCAGCAATTTGAATAATCACCAGTGTTGACTGGTGAAATCAGCGGTCAACGTAAAACTTTGATCCTAGAGGGGTGGCAAGGTTACATGGATCAAAATGAAAATAAAGATTGGGATATGGAAGACACACAAAGTTTAGAACTCAACACAAAGTGAAGTTGATGCTTTGATTGATCCTCTCAAAATGATTCATACAAAGAGAATGGAGCTTAAGGGGTTTACAAGAAATAGGAATTCGTTTGGTTCACGGAATGAATTTGAAGGGAAATCATTTCCCAAGAGATGGGAGATAAAAGATTGATTTCCCACGTTTGATAATACTGGGAAGGTAATCGGGAGATAACACTTTATTTCCTTTCTCATGTTTGTTTTGAGAGGAATGGAAAACAAAGTTTGTATAAATTTTCAATTATACCCATATTAAATTAAATACAAAAATAATGCATTTAATGATATATTGTAATTTTAAATTGTTAATGGGGACAAAATGGTCATGAAAAATATGTGTTTAATGTTGGTTTATTTCCCCCCTACTTTCCCATGGGCTAGGCAACGATTTCTTATACCTGGATTTACCAAACATGAGAAAGTAATTGATTTTTCCTCTCCAAGTCTCCTTTTCCATAAACCAAACGGGCCTCTAAGTGAAAGGGAGATAGTCAGGCGCATGTGGTTTGCATGGGCTGGGGAGGGACAGCCCACTAGGCTGAAAGTAGCTTCTGGTAATCTATCCCTTCTGAGCAGGGGCCCAATAAGATGTTAATTCGTGGATGGTCATGAATGCTTTATACAGTTTCCTAAGGCGACGATGATCTTAACAATCGCTTACCTCCGTCTTGTCATGTGTGAGACCCAATGGCATCTCCTCTCGTAAAGGCATGTCTTGTCCTAGAAATGGCCCACTGGTGATCAGATACGTGGACGTCTTCGATCATTTGCAGCTCCTAAGTCTCTGAGTGAGCCATCCCTCAGGTGGTTGACCTGGGCATTCCAAGGTATGTAGGAAGATACCTTGATTTCTCCTAACCATATAGGCCAACCCGAGGGTTCGATGTGGTGACAGCCACTGGCGGATCTAGTAAGGCGCAAGGAGTTGCACCTCCTCTAACCGGAAAAACCATTATAAGTATTTGAAATTGCCTTTTTACTCAACTGCTGTACAAAATACCTTATTTTTATCTTCAACATTTAAGTAAATGTCTTTGTTCTTTTACTTTTATTTATTTTTATATTACTCCATTTACTTAAGTTTACAATGTAAATAAGGAAGTACTCCTCATTTGGATTCAAATAAAAATACTAGAAAATCAAATTCCCACCAAATCAAAATATGAAAATTCGGTTTTAGTGCAAAATATGATTTAGGCTAAAAATGATGGCTCATTAAGTCAATATATACTTCATACTAAAATCCCATAAAATCAAGTTTTCTTATTTGATGTGTAAGAAATAAAAGCCGCCAAAAATTATCTTGAGAAAATGATTATTCCGAAAAACCATTTTTCATACTTAGTCAATATTGCACTTCTGCTAAAAAATTTCTGGATCCACCAATGCTGTGTGGTTTTAGTGCTCGTCCCGTTCGAGTGGTCAATCATAAGGGTCTGCCTCAACTAGTGTGGCTTGTGTGGGCTTTGAGTCCACATCACGGTGCTAGTGGTTAATTCGGCTCGGTCAGTCCCTTATATCAACAACTACCATGTACAAATACATGGTACAAATAACCACTTTTTCTGTAGCACTTTGAGCCAATACAATAAGATTTTTGTAATTTAGCGTAGGCAAAGCAATAATTTAGATTCCTTGTCAAATTCCAATAATACCCATGTCGAAAAAATTATTTCAACAGTCACGCCCCATCACTACTACGTTTCACCATTTGCACGACGAAGAATAAGTCGTCGCGCAAACCATACAGGCGCGACGAAAGAAACTATTCGTTGCGCAATCCACTGAAAATTTGCGCCACCAAAATTTTCGTCACACAAAATGTATATGCGCGACAAAACAATTTTTCCTCGCGCAAACAGAGTTAAAAAAAGCGGGGGGAATTTTTTTGGTGCGAAACATTTGCGCGACGAGAAATATCGTCGCTAAAGGCAACATTGCGCGACGAACCAATGTTCCGTCGCGCAAAAAGGACAGTACCCAGTGGGTCCCCTTATTTAGCGTGACGGGAAGATATTTCGTCGCGTAAGAGAACGAGAGATATTTTATTTTTGGCGCCAGAAATGACATGGAGGTAGCGCATTGGTTCATACTGAACAATTGAGATGAGATCATGAGATACTTATAGGAGCATGAAGAGATGATGAAGTGAGAACATCCATCACATTTGGTTGCCCAGAAACACCGTGAATTGTTTCCACAATGATTTTTGGATTCTGTAAGTTATCAGTGTTTGTTATTTGAGAAATATAAATTTTTTTTTAAATTTTGTCAGACTAACATATGAATGGTTTTGTATAATATTAGGTGAATAAGTTGAAATCATCGAATTCCCCAACTTACAGTGATGAGTTATATAACTTGGCGTTCGGCCCGATTCGCGCTGAATTGTTCTCGGGTTGTAATGTCAACGGCGTCAAATTTTTGGCCGAAACACGAGATGACAAGTTGTGTACGCAAAACAGCGGTGTCCATGTCCCAGGTGGAGGCGAAAGTACGGACATTGATTTCTATGGCAAACTCACAACTGTCGTGCAATTGCTTTACAAAGATCGATACCAAGTGATCATGTTTAAGTGTCGATGGTTTGACACCAACCCAAATAGGCCGGGAAGTGTTAAAATCGATCATGGCTTACTATCTGTGAACATGAACAGAACTTGGTATGATGACGACCCTTATATTTTGGCAAACATGGCAACACAAATTGTGTATCTAGATGACCCTAAAGCCGGAAGCGGTTGGAACGTTGTTCAAAAGATGGATCACGGGAACGTGTATGCTATACCAGAACTAGACCCAACTGACAACGACGTCAACAATGTGGCTGACCAACGTTTAGAATCTTCAATGGAAAATGATGCGGAAACACTTCGAGATACTAATGTTATACAAGAGCCATTTCAAATACAAGGAGTGTCTTCAATCGAAATACCGATTCAGTCAATTACAATTGACCTCGGTGATCTTCCGCGATATGATGTTGCAGTTGGCCCGAGCAACGACGATGATGTAGTTATAAAGGAGGCAGAGGAGGAGGAAGAGGATTGGGAGACCGAAAGTGATGATAGCAACGATAACGAAAGTTATTATAGTTCAGATGATGAATGATTAATTTTTTTTGTAATTTTATTATGTTAGTGGACATATTTTGTGTAATGCAAATGTTTTCATATATGTACTTGTTAAATCCAAACATTATATATGTCCAGAAATGAAACATTATTAAAATAAATGTAGTTATAAACCATTGGTAAATAAATATATCCAAGTAATTTGTATCATAAAGTTTAAATTTATTTTGACAAAAAACTTTTAAAAAATGAAAACCATATAACCGAAAAAATGAATACAAAGAAAATAAGATTATCAACAATCCTTCCATTCTCAAATAAAAAGAAAATAGAATAAATCATACTTTCATACAATTAATTATATTCAACAGATTAATAATATGTGAATTAAAATAACCTTGCGCGACGAAGGCATAATTGTTGCGCAAATTTTGCGCGACGGATAATGTACACGTCGCGCATACTCTATTATTTGCGCGACGAAAAACAGACCTCGTCGCGCAAACATATACACATATATATATTTCTGATATATACACACGTATATAGTTGAAATTGACGATCGAAGTAGTTCACTGTATTCACATAGGGTTAAACAGTATAGCTGTAAAAAATCATCAAAATCAGAGTCAAAATAACCGTTAAATCATGACTTTTCGTTTATAACCGTCGAAACGTTTTGTCCCGTTACTTGATCTCTGAATGTTTTTTTTTTCTCATTTTTGACGTATACGATCTCGAAGTATAAACAAACATATTTGACGGCTAGATTACTGAAACTAGTTTCCTAGAATGCGTATTCCATAAAACCACAATATTCATAAAAAATGAATAATTTCTTTATACATTCATTCAGTCTAACATAAGATTATGTGATGTCCTGTACTGTAAATATCTGAAATTGAAGATCGAATTACATCTCTGTATTCATATAGGGTCAAGAACCGCAGCTGTAAAAAATTTTCAAGATCGGAGTTAAAATCACCGTTGAATCGGGACAATTTGTTTAGAACCGTCGAAAAGTTTTGTCCCGTTACTCAATCTCTGAATGTTCATTCATTATGATTTTTGACGTATGCGATCTTGAACTATGAAAAAAGAAGATTGCCGGTTGGATCGTTGAAACTAGTTCAGGAGTTCGGGTTTAGGGCTTAAGGTACAGGTTTTAGGGTTTAGGGTACAAGGGTATTGTTTTGCGCGACGAAATCAACTCTTACTCGTCGCGCAAAACATCAGCGACGAACATAAGTCCCTTCGTCGCGCAAAATCATTAAAAAAATTCGGTGCCCTTCTCCGCTCCAACACTTGGTTAAATTTTTCTTGGCAAAAGCCAGATTGCGCGACGAACATAAGTGCCTTCGTCGCGCAAAACCTTGAACAAAATTCGTTGCCCTTCTCCGCTCCAACAGTTAGTGAAATTTTTTTGGCAAAAGCCAGATTGCGCGACGAACATAAGTCCCTTCGTCGCGCAAAATCATTAAAAAAATTCGCTGCCCTTCTCCGCTCCAACACTTAGTTAAATTTTTCTTGGCAAAAGCCAGATTGCGCGACGAACATAAGTGCCTTCGTCGCGCAAAACCCTGAACAAAATTCGCTGCCCTTCTCCGCTCCAACAGTTAGTGAATTTTTTTTTGGCAAAAGCCAGATTGCGCGACGAACATAAGTCCCTTCGTCGCGCAAATCATTAAAAAAATTCGCTGCCCTTCTCCGCTCCAACACTTGCCCTTCCCCGCGCAAAATCAAATCCCAAAATTTTGGGCGGCTGGACAAATGTGCGCGACGACACTAGTATATCTTTTCACAACTTTTCGCAACGAAATCATGTGTTTAAGTCGCACAAAGGTCATATTTTTATAATATTGCGCGACGAATAGTTTATTTTTGCGTAGCGCAAATGTTATTTTAATGAATTTTACGCGACGGATTTATATATTCGTCGCGCAAAGTCGAATAAGTTTTCTGAAAATCGCGATCTTCTCCTTCTTCCCCAATTTCTCAAACGGAACCCTAAATCTCCCTTTCCCTCCGCCATGACCTCAGCCCCTACTCCGCCCCAATTCAGACCCTGCCGCCACCACCGTCGAACCCAGGAGCTTCTCCGCCGTCGCCGTCCATCCTGCCGCCGTGATTTCCTCCGTTTAGGCCGAATCTTCGCCGCCGTTGTTCTCTCTCCTCCGGGCACCAAATCCGGCAATTGAGGTATGCTTTCTGGGCTATTTTTCATGCTATAGCTGATGGTTGTGTAGGATTTGATTGATTGTGTGCATAGGGTAGTGAATTTGAAACCCTAGGTTTCGGCCGATTTTGAAATTGAAATTCCGGCCACTTCCGTCCGTTTTTCGGGGTAGGTCCGAGAACAAAAGTGCCTCCAATTGATGTTTTCAACCTAGGGTAGGAACCTTGGCCCTTAATTTTTAGGATTTCCCGGTGATTGTTATCGCTTAGGGCACCCACGCGCTGCCGGCGCGTGTGGTGGCGCTTGGGGTACTGTGGCATAGGGCATTTTGTCCCAGTGCAAACATTTCGTTGTCACAAGCGCGTAGGTGTGCTCGGATTGGAATTTGGTTATCGTTTGAGTCTCGAACGGTTCGAACCTATTGTGCGATTTTAGGGTTTGATATGTTCGGACCGTTGGATCGAGCTGAAACTCACGTATGTGGTACCATGTATTTATAGGATCGTTTAGGATTCGACGGATCGTGGATCGGAGTCCCGGATACTCCGAAATCGCAAACCCTAGGTCAAACTTTGATTTTAATTAGTTAGTTCAATTTTTTAATGACATTGTATGTGCTACATTGGATTAATGAAATTGTGCAGATGTCAGACTTGATTAGACGTCGTAGGGCGGTGACGGGTACACCGAGTTCGGAGCCCCGGCTCAGCCGGTATCAGCTGCCACTGCTCCAGCACTGATGGAGCAGGACCACGTGCTAGCTGGTCCTGGGGGATCCCAGGCGGCTGCATCATCATCTTCTTCGGTGGTGCAGCCTCTTAGCGCTAGGCGGCGACACCGGCCCGCTACCACCACCGACACCACATCGACTGACTGTACTGGTGCCTCGGGGGCACCTCCAGGTAATACCCTTCCACTTTCATTTTTTTGTTTTTAACATTTTTTTAATTGGGAATTTTATGGTTCAATTTGATTGTATATGTAACAATATTGTCATATCCCTTTGCAGCCAAGAGGAACACCCGAGGGCCGTGTCGGCAGCTGAAGAAGGCGAAGGTCACCCGGGTGACCAACAGTCGTATCAGCATCGGATATGACGAGCGCCATCGGGCTGCACCGACGGCGGACTTGCATAGCTCCTTGGCCCACGACATTGGCCACGTCGTTCGGACCCATTGCCCGATGCAATGGAAGTCTTGGAAGGTCATGCCTGACGAGATCAAGATGCAAGTTCGCGGCCAGTTGTCGGTATATTTCCTATCTTTTAATTATTTTTCTTTCAAACTTTATATATTTCTATTACTTAATGTATGTAATCAATTTATTGCAGACGAACTACGACTTAGAGGACATCAACGAGGAGACCTTGGCGTACGTCAACAGACTCTTCGGTGAAAGGTACAAGCAGTGGAAGAGCGACTTGCACCACCATTTTCAGGCGTTTGATGATCCGCAAGTCGCTCTTCAGGAGGGTTGCCCGAAGGAGCTTGAGGGGCGGGAGGATAGTTGGGCGTGGCTCTGCGCTCATTTTCAGGCGCCCGATTATGTGGTATTTTTTTAATAATATTTGTTTAATGTTTATTTTATTTTTTATATCTCATTATTATTTAATTTATTTATAGTTCAATTATTACGTTTTATTTTTGTATAACAGAATAAAGCCCAAGTGAATAAGGGCAATAGGAAGAAGAAGACTTTTCTTCACCATTCCGGCTCCAGGCCCTTCTCATATAGGATGGATGCACGGCGTCGGGTAAGAATAATATAATTTATATTTAATTTTTAATACGTCATTATTATTAATTTCTTTTGTTCATACTAATATTTTCCTTCTCTGGTTCAATTAAGGGGGGGTCGAAATTCCCAGAGATCGACGTCTTTGGTGACGTTTATGTTTGACCTGGGAATGAGTTGGCCGAGTCCCTTCATGTAAGTATTATGTATTTTTAATTCTTATGTTACACTTTCAATTTATATGCATTTTTGAATTTATATTTTATGTAATGTTAAACAGACGACGATGGTGGAGAGGAGCCAGTTGGTTCTTCAAGAGTCCGCCTCCCAACTTCCTCCCGAGACTCCGATCGAGTCTGTGGATCCTCCGCATGATGCTGGATTTCAGATTTTGACGCAGACGTTGGATCAGACTCTCGGGAGGAGGCCGGGAACGTATTGTAGGGGGATGGGGAATGCCCGACAGAGGGAACCTCGACTGCGGTCATCGTCGCAGGCAAACAGTCAGGTGACTGTTTTGACATCGCGGGTTGCCGAGCTTGAGGGTCAGATGTCGGTGATTCTGCAGTCCCTCGCGCGGTCCGGCATTCCAATCCCGAATTTTGGTGCGTCGACCTCCGAGCCCGTCCACCCCGAGCATCCCCAGCACACCACGGCCCCTGCAGACGCCCATACCTCCGAGCCGCATGTGGCAGATGACCAAGTAGATTTTGGAACATTATTTGATTAGTTTTTTATTTTTATAATTACTTTTACAATTTGTATACATTTCTTTTATTTTATATAATAGATGTTTTCTTTACGATTAATCTTTTTATTGTAATTTCATTTTAATTATAAAAAAAAACCAAATTTATTTTTTTACAAAATTAAAAATCAAATAATAATAATTTTTTTAAATAATATATATTGCTTTTGTGCGACGAAACGTAAATCGTCGCGCAAAAACATTTAAATAACAAATCGACAAATATATTTTAATCATGCGCGACGAATAATTTCGTTGCGCAAAATGTGTATGGGCGACGAATACGATTTCGTCGCGCAAAGTTCATGTAGCTCGCGCTACGGAAGAGTCCATCGCGCAGTTTTTTTTGCGACGACCACTGTTTCGTCGCACAAATATTTGTGCGACGGACATTGAGGTCGTCCCGAAATGTTTTTTTAAATGAAGTTGTTATACGTAGCACAAACAGCGCGACGAATGACATTTATTCGTCGCGCAAATCCTTTCTTCACGAACTTTGCCCGACGGACTGCGCGCGACGAAACTTCTGTCGCGCATAATTATGTGCGACTAAAATCATTTTTGCGCGACGAAGACCCCTACGTCGCGCAAAGACTAAAATGTAGTAGTGCATACCTATATCCTCAAATAATTGGACTTTGAGCAAATATTCCAAAGCAAATTCAAAGAAATATTTCACTAAATTAACGTTGGTATTTGTTGATCTGAATAATTATCAACATTTATTAATAATAAAAATAATTAAATACCAGCCTAAGGCATGACCTAATGGAAACTGAACATCCTTATGGGGTGAATAGATGGGATATAAATTCTCGGTTTGGGGTCTCTCTGCCATTATCTACTTGACTTTTACTCTGTGTATGGCACCTCATTAAAATTTAATCCAAAATGAAACCCACAAATGCCACATAGGCAGATAACAGATTTCCTAACGGACTCGCTAACGGAGGAGGCAATCTGTAGGCTTTCCGCAACGTTGAGTATGTACCCATAAATGTCCCCAAAATTGGATATGGACTCATAAATGACCATATAGGTTGGAGGTTTACTGTAGTTTATCTAATTTTTTATGTCCATCATGTGAAAGAAACATGAACACCAATAGGAAAAACGAAATTTTTCCAGCCACATAAAATACCTTTTGAGTCTTTGACTATACTAATCCAAGTTGATTATCATGACTTTTATTTATTTATTATCTCCATTTTTATCCTCACCTCTATACAAGATGGGTCTCCAAATGAAGCTGAATACCTGCACAAGGAGATGGCAACAAAACCCTTTACTGGTTCCTCTAGAAAAGTTTCTGAAACTCAAACAGAGCTCCCACGAAAAGAAACTGAAACAGTGCTCCCACAAAAAGAAACTGAATCAGAGCTCCCGCAAAACAGAACTAGTGAGGCAGAAAATAGTAATAACCAGACCTGGAACATTCGTGAGAACGTAATTACCGGAGCAGAAAGCAGAAACGTTGGGATTTTCAACTTCGGCAACGAATATCATGAAGGTGGTGCTGTCGATCATCATCAAGGAAGGAAGGGTCAAAACAAAACTGACTACAACATTGATGGCAACAAGATTGATTCAAAAGATGGGGAGTTTGTTGGGATCGGCAAATTTGGCAACAAGTACTACAACTCGAGGAAAGAAGAAGGAACGAGCAAGAAGCCATGGTATAAGTTTTGGTAAAAATAAACAAGAGAGAAAGTAAGGGAGCTGCGCTGCTGAATAAAGAAAGAGGCTGGAGTTCATTTCCATGTTTGTTAGGTGGAGCACTTTGCTCTGGTTTTGCTTCTTTCTTTTTGTTTTTTTATTTCCATGTTTATTACCCGAACTGATCTGACAATGAGTAATTATTTATTTACATTACGTACGGAGCTGTATGGTTTTAGTGCTCGTCTGGTTCGAGTGTCGGGTGTGGGCTTTGAGCCCACATCGCAGTGCTAGTGGTTAATTCGGCTCAGTCAGTCTCCATGTCAACAACCAACAACCGCTTTTTCTGTAGCACTTTGAGCCAATACAATAAGATTTTGTAATTTAGTGTAGGCAAAGCAATAATTTAGATTCCTTGTCAAATTCCAATAATACCCATGTCGGAAAAATTATTTCAACTGTCACACCCCATACCTATATCCTCAAATAACTGGACTTTGAGCAAATATTCCAAAGCAAATTCAAAGAAATATTTCACTAAATTACCGTTGGTATATATTTGTTGACCTGAAAAATTATTAACATTTATTAATAATAAAAATAATTAAATACCAGCCTAAGTTGTGATTTAATAGCAACTGAACCTCCTTATGGGGTGCTAGTATTGCTAAACTGAGCATGGAGATTGCACAGAGAGGTAGAGCTGCTTCCTAAATAGATATAAGAATTTTTGATCTTGTTTGTGTGTGTGAACACCCGTTTTAAAAATATATATGAATGATAAGGAAATTGTAGACTTATCTGCATTATTGTTAAGATTGGAATGTGTGGTATTGTTTTTTCACAGAGATGATAGTAGAATTTGGAGTTTGGAGGCTTCATGAGCGTACTCATGCAAATCCTTTTTCAGGCACTTGTTGGGACTTCCCACTTCTTCGCTCTTTTCTCCTTCTCATGTGATCCGTAAAGCTAAAAATACCCTACAAGGTAAGTTTGTTAACTTGGTTAATTGCCCATGGAAAGATCAACACATATGATATAATTGAAAGGAGGAGACCTTCCTTTTATTCATCCCTAATTGGTGAGCGCGTTATGTGTAAGTACGATAATGAGAATGTGGATCACTTATTTTCTTCCTTGTGTAGTTGGTTATTTAGGGACGCAGGTTTATCATGGAGGAACTTTGAATCCTATGGTGCTTTGCTAGGTGGAAGATTGAATTTTTTTTATGCCAAAAGGAGGCAGATGGTGCTGGGTAGTTGTGCTATGATAGCTGTGTTTTGGGTGGTGTGGATGGAGAGGAATAAGAGAATTTTTATGATGTTAAGGGTGACGATTTATACCAGTTTTTGGGACCGGGTTCGTTTTTGGCATCATTGTGGGCATCAACGTCTTCAATATTTAAGGATATTAACTTTAATTCCATTCATTTGGATTGGAAAACTATAATTTTGTAATGTTGTGTTTAGGCTGTTTCGGTGGTGTTCTTTGTTTTGGGTCTTGTGTGGCCCTCTTGGCCACCCCTAATGTTCTCCACAACTCTAGAACCATCTTTGTATTTATGATTCTTCTATATGTTTCCAATTTTTAATAGCAGAAATGTGCATTATTTCAACATCTTTTCATAAACGGATTGGTTTGGTAGTGAGGTAATGACAGTATGAAAGCACAAGGATGAAACTAAAGTATCAGCGCCGATGAGGGATCCAAGGTTTTTCTTTGTGATGCTAAAATCAACATTGAATTATTTTTTGGGTTTTTTATTATTATTATTTTTTGCAGTAGGTGCAAAAAAATAGTAATTTAGTTTTACCTTACAATCTATTATTCAAGTAGATGGCAATCCACAATCCAGTGACAATGATGCAAACAAAATTGTAACTTAGTCGGAATATCGAATTCTAAACCCTTAAACCTTCTAAACCATACTTAACCCTACTGCACTAAACACCAATATAATTGAGTAAGAATTATGTCAATATCAATCAATTAGTTTGCATTTTTCATTTTTGGATTTTATTTTTGGGCTTAGGGTTTACTATCCCTCATGTATCCTAAACCCTAAGCCCTTAAACCCCACTAAACCCCGCTCAGACTATAATGAGAGGAAAAAAAAAAAAAAAAAAAAAAAAAAAAAAAAAAAAAAAAAAAAAAAAAAAAAAAAAAAAAAAAAAAAAAAAAAAAAAAAAAAAAAAAAAAAAAAAAAAAAAAAAAAAAAAAAAAAAAAAAAAAAAAAAAAAAAAAAAAAAAAAAAAAAAAAAAAAAAAAAAAAAAAAAAAAAAAAAAAAAAAAAAAAAAAAAAAAAAAAAAAAAAAAAAAAAAAAAAAAAAAAAAAAAAAAAAAAAAAAAAAAAAAAAAAAAAAAAAAAAAAAAAAAAAAAAAAAAAAAAAAAAAAAAAAAAAAAAAAAAAAAAAAAAAAAAAAAAAAAAAAAAAAAAAAAAAAAAAAAAAAAAAAAAAAAAAAAAAAAAAAAAAAAAAAAAAAAAAAAAAAAAAAACGAACAAGCCGTTGCACATTTATCACCCAACCGAACCGAGTCAACCGTCTCGCTCTCTCACGCCCGTCGTCCCATCTGAGCTGATCAGATCAAACAATGGCTGACGGCTGTTTTTTGTCTCCATCCCCTCCTCTCTCATCTTCTACCGTTTCTTTTTTGTCCCTTCATATATTTATGTTGAAGGGCATCTCACCTTCATCTGCTTTTTCTTCCTCCTCTTCTGTATCACTCCTGTAATATTTCTCTATCTGCTTTGCTACCTTTCTCTTCAGTCCCTGTCTCTCTCCCTGTCTCTCTCTCTCTCTCTCTCTCTCTCTCTCTCTCTCTCGGTTTTGTGTGTGAGGACTGAGGAACTTCCACCATGAAAAAGTGGATTCAGAACACGCTCGCTGCTCACTGCAATGAACTTGTTTCTCTTCTCTCTCCAGGTCTCTCTCTCTCTCTCTCTCTCTCTCTCTCTCTCTCCTCTCTCTCTCTCTCTCTCTCTTGTTTTTAAAATGGAGAGTTCGTTTTGAAAATATATTTAAAAAGTAGATGTGGTTTTTGAGAAATTAGAGATGTTGTTATGTGGAAAGGTTTGTGACCGAGGAAAGGGGATACTACAATCTTATCAAATCATAGACGAGCTGGAAAAAGTGATTCAAGAGGATGAAGGATTGCAGAAGCTCAAGGACAGCCCCTTCAGCAAAGTCTTACAGTCTGCCCAGGTCAGTCAATTTTGCTACACACACTTGTGCTATTGTCTTTTTATTATTTATTTTTCCATTTTTGGTGCACAAATATATTAGTTATGTTCTTGTGCTTGAAATGAGAATGTTATGTTTCTGGGATTTCTTTGTCCAGTTCATATGAGGAAGTTATTTTTTTCTTAGAAGATGACAATTTAAACGTTACGATTTAAAGTTCCAAGTTTCCATTATGTGCAAGCTAAGAAAGCATAAATCTGTTGTGTGGAAGCATCAACTAACTGTGAGTGAAAAATAAACAACAATTGACAAGAGATAAAAAGAACAAAAACAATACCAACAAGAACACCAAGATTTATACTGGTTCAGCAATGCCGACATCTAGTTTGGAAATGACGGAGTAATTCACTATAATCAAATGAGAGAATACAATAGTGTTTAACACTCAAAAACCCAAGCTCACACACTGAAGAATATAAAGGGAATACAAATTAAGTAGAATTTGAAGAAAGGAAAAAATAACCAACGGCAGCCACAAATGTTTTGCTGCCCAACTATTATTTTTTCCTCTCACTTCTCTCTCTCTCTCTCTCTCTCTCTCTCTCAGTTTTTGGTGCGGCTCTCTCCATCCGAAGGATGAGTGGCTATTCAAAGGAGCCAATGGGTGGGCTGCTAATCAAGTCAAACCAATTAATTAGTCAAAGTCCAATAATTAATGTGCCCACGGCTCAATATAAAGCTGCCCATAATAAATGCATTCCCATGCAATTTGTCTGCCAATCGACAAAATACCAAGATAAACAGCCGAAGCAACCAATCAACTAAATTTCAAGGTTGTAGGTGCATTATTGAGTCAAATAGTCAACAAAATCTTCATTGTGCATGGCTTGTAACCTTGGTTGAGGTGAAATTTTGATCTCAGGCACTGATGACAATCAATGGGATTCAGCACATATATTTTAGTTTCCCTAATTTTTAGATGCTTTATGCAAGAAGTTCGTGCTGGTGAGGTAAGGGGGCCGTTTTACAGTCAATTGGACAGAGGTAGTTATGCTGCTATGATGTTTTAAGTGACATAATGTATTTGCAATGCAGTATAACATGTTCATTGGGTTTTTGATTTGTAAGCTTCTTTATTTTTTGCCGTAAGTGAAATGGAAAAGGCACTTTGTTGGTATTTTAAAGTGGTCATCACATTGATGTTTCTGTTTAGTGTACCAAGCAAAGAAGTGCTCTCTTATGTCTTTCATGCAATGTCCAAATACTCAATGAATAGCTAACATGGGTCGAAGTGGTCTTTGTAGTTCTGGTTTTCTGATTCATTCTTTATTTTTCATTTAGGAAGCAATTGTTCTACCTCCTTTCGTTGCTCTTGCATTTCGTCCAAGACCTGGTGTTTGGGAATATGTTCGAGTCAATGTGTATGAACTCAGTGTGGATCATTTGACTGTTGCAGAATATCTTCAGTTCAAGGAAGAACTTATAGATGGAGAGTAAGGGATCTCATATGTAAATCTTTGTTACTGAAATTTGTAATTTATGCTGAATCTCTGCACTTTCCTACCTGGTGTAGCATTAAATAGTGCCGACCGACTAAACAGTTTTTACTTGCTCTTTCAAATGCTTTATCCACAAGTACAATCTGAATTTGAAATGATTTTCCTAGGTGCAATGACAACTACGTGCTTGAACTTGATTTCGAGCCATTTAATGCAGCATTCCCTCGACCAACCCGGTCATCATCAATTGGAAATGGGGTTCAATACCTTAATCGTCACTTATCCTCAATTATGTTCAGTAAAAAAGAAAGTTTGGAGCCTCTTCTGGATTTCCTTCGTACGCACAAACATGATGGCCATGTAAGTTTGAAATTTGAAATCTATGAGTTTTAATGAATGAGCATTACACATTGTCAGTTATCATCATGATTTTTTGGCCCATTAATTTATTTTACTGGACTTTTCTTTGCTTGCATTTAAATTGAGTGTAACCTACTTGTCAACCTTAGGTTCTTAGTATCTCCCTTTCCTAAAGCCAGGCATGAATTAATATCAAAACAAAGTTTTGAAATCCTGATAGAGGTACCTTTTGACTGAATGATATTAGTTGTGAAATCTTGTGCAGGCAATGATGCTAAACGATCGGATTCATAGCATATCGAGACTTCAGTCTGCTTTAGCAAAGGCAGAGGAGTATCTTTCTAAGTTTCCTCCAACTACACCATATTCTGAATTTCAGTTTGAGTAAGAAACTCATCTATATTTCAAATATTTGATTGCCACTACTTTTGAGGAATGATTTGATTCCTTTGGATATTACCTTTGAAGTGTCGATGCAACATAGCTTCAACCTTTTTAACACTAAATGTAGCTTGCAAGGCATGGGGTTTGAGAGAGGGTGGGGTGACACAGCACAGCGGGTGTCAGAGATGGTGGCATCTACTCTTGGAAATTCTTCAGGCTCCTGATCCCTCTACCCTGGAAACTTTTCTTGGGAGGATTCCTATGGTGTTCAATGTTGTCATTGTGTCTCCACATGGCTACTTTGGCCAAGCAAATGTCTTGGGTTTGCCTGATACAGGCGGGCAGGTCTTGCTTACTTTTCCCTATCTCATGTCCATTTGTTTTTTTTGGTCCTTCCTTTCATAGCTTTTTCTGCTAAACCATGAAAAAGTTATATATTTTTTAACTGATATCAGGTTGTTTATATACTGGATCAAGTGCGCGGCCTGGAGAATGAGATGCTTCTTAGAATACAAAATCAAGGACTGGGTGTGATACCAAAGATTCTGATTGTAAGTTTGCCTAACTAAAAGTTTATGCAGTATTAGTTGGATAAGGTGTCGTTTTATATTAATTCTTGTGGTTTAAGGTTACCCGACTAATACCTTATGCAAAAGGGACAACATGCAACCAAAGATTGGAAAGAGTCAGTAGTACAGAACACACACATATCTTACGGGTACCTTTCAGGACTGAGAATGGAATTCTGCGGAAATGGCTTTCAAGGTTTGATGTGTGGCCTTACTTGGAGACCTTCGCAGAGGTAAGCAATCAAAAGCATAGGTTTTTATTTATTTTAAATCCTGTTTCTCTTCCCCTTTATTTTTCGTTGTCCCTTTTCAATTGCTTGAATGATCAATCTGTACCATGCATGCTTATGGATTTTAATAACTTTGCTTGTCAGTATATGACACAATAGCTCCTTCTCTTACTGTGGCTATTTTCAGGATGCCTCGAATGAAATTGCAGCTGTGTTGCAAGGTGTTCCAGATCTGATCATTGGAAACTACAGTGATGGAAATCTTGTTGCAACTCTGTTATCTTATAAACTAGGAATTACACAGGTGAACTCTATTTTTTTCATCCTATTATTTCCAATACAACATAAAATATTGGTGAAATGACATGGGGGAATAATATTGATTTTAATGTTTCGAAATGGGATTCTCAATGAAGTGCAATATTGCTCATGCATTGGAGAAAACAAAGTACCCAGATTCTGATATATATTGGAAAACACACGAGGACAAGTACCATTTTTCTAGTCAATTCACTGCTGATCTGATTGCAATGAACAATGCTGATTTCATAATCACCAGCACATACCAAGAGATTGCAGGAAGGTTAGACTTCTTCTCTAGTTTTTTGGAACATGATTTGAATATCTATTACATTTTCCACAAGAAATAATATCTCAATTTGTTCCACTACCTGCAGTTGCATTTGTAATGTAGTAGTATAATATGTAAGTTATATTTATGATTAGCAAGTTCAAATTCTTGTCTGTAACAACTAAGTGGACTGCTACATTTTGCAAAATGTGGTCCTTTATTCTTCTGTCTTGATTCTAGTATGTTTTGCTTATCGTTTTAAAGCTTAATATTCTTCTTTGTCTCAGCAAGAATAATGTTGGACAGTATGAGAGCCACACAGCTTTCACTCTACCTGGGCTGTATCGAGTTGTTCATGGGATTGATGTTTTTGATCCCAAGTTTAATATCATCTCCCCAGGAGCAGATAAGTGTATATATTTCCATATTCTGAAAAGGAAAGAAGACTTACTGCTCTACATGGCTCGATTGAAGAACTCTTATATGGGGCTGAGCAGAACGAGGAGCATATGTGAGTATCTTTAGTGTTTAAGTAGGGGAGAAAACAAACCTTTTTCAAAAAAATTTAGCCTATTTTAATTGATATATATATATATATATATAACTATGTGACGGAACTGACATGTACTTCATTTCCTTTGCACAATTTGTCTGATACTTCTTCAATGGTGATGCAGTGGGATCTTGAGTGATCGATCAAAGCGTATTGTCTTTTCCATGGCAAGACTTGATAGAGTGAAAAATTTAACTGGACTTGTTGAGTTTTATGCTAAGAGCACCAAGCTAAGAGAACTGGTAAACCTTGTTGTGGTTGGTGGTTACATAGATGTCAAGAACTGCAGGGATAGAGAAGAAATGGCAGAGATTGAAAAGATGCATGGCCTCATTAAGAAATACAATTTGAGTGGCCAGTTTCGATGGATAGTGACCCAAATGAACCATGCTCGTAATGGTGAGCTGTACCGCTACGTTGCAGACACAAAAGGTGTCTTTGTGCAGGTATGTGGTATAGATATATGATGGTTTGTTATGGTATTTATTTCCGGGTTTTAACCTGTTCTCTTATCTGTTGCAGCCTGCTTTTTATGAAGCTTTTGGCCTCACCGTTGTGGAAGCCATGAGTTGTGGCCTTCCTACTTTTGCAACTTGTCATGGTGGCCCTGCTGAGATCATTGAGCATGGTATTTCGGGGTTCCATATTGATCCCTATCACCCTGATCAAGTGGCTGCACTTCTGGTTGACTTCTTTGACCAGTGCCAGGAGGATCCTGGCTATTGGGAAAGGATATCTGAAACCGGGCTTAAACGAATTTTTGAAAGGTTTCGTATGTTCTGGCAAACTATTAAAAAAGACAATTTTTGTCAACCTCAGGGTTACTAATTTCATGCTCAATTGTCTAGGTACACTTGGAAGATATATTCTGAGAGGCTACTCAATTTAGCTGGGGTTTATGGATTCTGGAGCATGTGTCTAAGCTTGAGAGACGAGAGACGCGGCGATATCTGGAGATGTTTTACGTTCTCACATACCGAAACCTGGTCAGTAGTCTTATCCTTCCCAGTATGACACAGTAGACTCCCTGTAATCTGTAAGTCGGTTTTACATTCTATTTAGAAAAAGAAAAAGGTTACCGTAAGCAAAAAGCTAAAATATCTTTTCGGCTTCTACATTTTCCTGCTTAGTGGCTCGGTAGATCACTTTTCGGCTTCTGACCATGATTCTGATCCTGTTTCAGGTGAAGTCCATCTCGCTGGCTGTTGATGAGCAGCATTGAAGAATCATATCATAGGTGCCAAAGAAGCAGTTTGCTTGTTGCTGCTTAGTGTGTGCATTCGAATTATTGATCCAAAATATTCTGTAATCGCTATACCACCGTATAATTTTGCCGCCTTAAAAATTTAGCACAAACGCATGTACAAATTAATCTAGTGCTAGGTAGTAGCTGTTTCTTTTTTGTTTTCCTGGAAAAATAAGGACACCCGAGAATTTTCTCAGGACTTGGTCCACGCAAATTCAAATTCTTGCCATCCACTGCCCAAATCAGCATCATCTTTTTTATTTTTAATATAAGCGATAGTCTAAATTAAAAGGCGGTTCTTCACAAACACTACTGAGGTGTCATGGTATTCGAACTTGAGATTGTTGGTTTACAAATTAAGACCATTTTTCACTAGGCTAAATGCCTTTTGCAAATCAACATCACACAAGTGCTTATGGCCAGAAAAATGCTCGACTCAGAAACACTCTTAAAATAGGCCATAGAGACATTACTGGGTTGGGCATACTTGCAAATCAATCTAGCTCAAAGCCCACTTTTTTTATAAGCCCAATGAAGCCCAGTATAGGGTCCTAGAGATCTCCGCCTGGATATGAAAATCTGAAAATTTTCCGTTAGGATTTCAAATAGCGAGGGAAGAAGAGTCAGGAGTCCCAGGCCTTTACAGAGGCTGGCGCCGCTGAAACACCTCCAAGTGCCCCTTCACACTTATAACCCTCTCTCTCTCTCTCTCTCTCTCTCTGTGATCAGACCAAAACAATGGCCGTTTTTGTCTCCTTTCTCCTCTCTCGTTTTCTGCAATTTCCGTTTGGCTATTTATATGCTTTATGTGTCCCTCCTCTCCTCGCCTTCACCTTCACCTTCACCTTCACCTCCAGTTTCTACTTTCTCTGTCTCCCTGGTAGTTCCAGCTTCAACCATGAGGAAGAGCATTGAAGACACCCTCGCTGCTCACCGCAATGAACTTGTTTCTCTTCTCTCTAGGTCTCTCTCTCTCTCTCTCTCTCTCTCTCTCTCTCTCTCTCACTGTATTTCAAATGGAGGGTTCTTTTGAAATTAAGAAAAAAATACAAATTTGATGTGGGTTTTGAGAAAGTTGTGATTTTGTTATGTTGGAAGGTATGTTGATCGAGGAAATGGGATACTGCAACCTCATCAAATGATAAACGAGCTAGAAAACGTGATTGCAGAGGATGAAGGAATGCAGAAGCTCAAGGATAGCCCCTTCAGTATAGTCTTACAGTCTGCGCAGGTCAATTTCCTACACTTTCTTGTGTGCAGATATATTAATTATGCGGTTATTAGTTTCTGCATGTCCCCTTTGTGTTTCACATTGAGTTTGAAATGAGGATGTTATGTTTTTTAGAGCAGCTTATTGTTTATTATTTGTTTATACAGTTTAGATAACGAAATTTTAGGATGTCTCTGAAGCAGTACATGTTTGTTTGCTTAGAAAATGACAAGTAAAGATATATGCTGAATCACATTCAATGTCCCCTTTGTGAATAATTTAAAGTTCCAATCTTCATTATTCGAGACCCAAGAAAACACAAATCTTTCATTCTGCATGGCTTGTAAACTCTGTTGAGGTGAACTTTTGATTTCAGAAACAGATGACATTGAATGTGATTCATCATATATCTTTCACCTTCCCTCATTTTTCTGTACAACCAAATACACAGATAATGAATTTTTCACATAAAATGGTAGTTTAAATTGATCATGATAATGATTGCTTTGTTTCAATGCACATTATTTTTTAATCCATTGACTATATTAGCTTTTATTAGTATATTCCTAAAACCAAGCAAAGAAATGTTCTCTTATGTGTTTGATGAGGTCCAAATACTTTATAAATGACAAACATGCGTGAAAGTTTTCTTTGTTGTTCTGTTTTTTTTATTTCATTCTTTGTTTGTCATTTTAGGAAGCAATTGTTCAAACTCCTTTCGGGCTCTTGCACTTCGTCCAAGACCTGGTGTATGGGAATATGTTCGTGTTAATGTGTATGAGCTCAGTGTGGATCTTTGAGTGTTGCAGAATATCTCTGGTTCAAGGAAGAACTTCTGGATGGAGAGTAAGGGATCTCATGTGAAAATCTTTGTTAATGAATTTTGTAATTGATGCTGAATCTCTGTGCTTTCTTATCTGGTTTAGCATTAAGCATTACATTGTAAGGACAAACCAGGTTTTATATTGTTACCTTTTCAAAAAAACAAAACAGGTTTTATTTGGTCTTTCAATTTCATTATCCGCGAATGCAATCTCAATTTGAAATGATTGTCCTAGGTGCAATGACAAATATGTGCTTGAACTTGATTTGGAGCCATTTAATGCAACATTCCCTCGACCAACCCGCTCATCATCAATTGGAAATGGGGTTCAGTTCCTTAACCGTCACTTATCTTCAATTATGTTCCGTAACAAAGAAAGTTTGGAGCCTCTTCTCGATTTCCTTCGTACACACAAACATGATGGACATGTAAGTTTTATTAAGCTCTGGGTTTTACTGAATGAGCATTCCACTTTTGTAGTTATCTTTATGATTTTCTGGCCCTTTAGTTTATTTTGCTGGGCTTTTCTTCACATACAAATTTAGTGTAAGCTATTTTTCAATCTTAGGTTCCTAGTAAATCCTTGCCTAAATTCGTATATGCAGTAATATGAAAATAAGGTTTTGAAATCCTCACATCTTAGGTCTATAATCTTGTGCAGGCAATGATGCTAAATGATAGGATTCAGAGCATACCCAGACTTCAATCTGCTTTAGCAAAGGCAGAGGAATATCTTTCTAAGTTACCGGCAACTACACCATATTTTGACTTTGAATTTGAGTAAGCAACCCATCTATTTTAAAATACTTTGATCTCCACTGATTTAGCAGGATGATTTGTTTGCTTTAGATAATACCCTTTAATCTTCTTTACACTGAGTGCAGCTTACAAGGAATGGGATTTGAGAGAGGGTGGGGTGACACAGCACAACGGGTATCAGAGATGGTTCATCTTCTTTTGGAAATTCTTCAGGCTCCTGATCCATCTACACTGGAAACTTTTCTTGGAAGGATTCCTATGGTGTTCAATGTTGTCATTGTGTCTCCACATGGCTACTTTGGCCAAGCAAATGTTTGGGTTTGCCTGACACTGGTGGGCAGGTATTGCTTACTATTCACTATTTCATGTCCATTTGTTGGTGTTTGATCCTTTCTTCCATTTAGCTGTTTATCTGATAGAATATTAATAGATTTAGTAGTTTACGAATTGTTTTCTCCTGAAACCATGAAAAAGTTATATCTTTTCTTACTGATGTCAGGTTGTTTATATACTGGATCAAGTACGTGCCCTGGAGAATGAGATGCTTCTTAGAATACAAAACCAAGGACTGGATGTAATTCCAAAAATTCTGATTGTAAGTTTGCTCAACTGAAAGTTCTTGTGATATTAGTTGACATAACGTGTCAGTTTATATCACTTCTTGTCTGGTTTAAGGTTACCCGACTGATACCTGATGCAAAAGGGACAACATGCAACCAAAGATTGGAAAGAATCAGTGGCACAGAACACACACATATCTTGCGGGTACCTTTCAGAACTGAGAATGGAATTCTGCGGAAATGGATTTCAAGGTTTGATGTGTGGCCGTACTTGGAGACCTTCGCAGAGGTAAGGATTATGCAGTCAAAAGCATAGGGTTACTTTTTGTGCTCCTGTTTAATCTTCCTTTATTTCTTTTCTGCCCTTGGTCCATTGCTTGAATAATCGAACTTTATCATACATGCTTTTGGGTTTTTATTACCCTTGTTTGTGGGTTATATTAACATAATTAATCCTTTCTCTTGCTGTGGCCATGTTTAGGATGCCTCAAATGAAATAGCTGCTGAGTTGCAGGGTGTTCCAGATCTGATCATTGGAAACTACAGTGATGGAAATCTTGTTGCAACTCTGTTATCTAATAAGCTTGGAATCTCTCAGGTGAACTGTAATTTTTCAATCTATTATTTCAGATACAACACAATTATCAGTGAAATAACAGGGGTCATATATTGATTTTAATTTTTCAAAATGGAATTCTCCTTGTAGTGCAATATTGCTCATGCATTGGAGAAAACAAAGTACCCAGATTCTGATATATATTGGAAAAAACATGAGGACAAGTACCATTTTTCTAGTCAATTCACTGCTGATCTTATTGCAATGAACAATGCTGATTTCATAATCACCAGCACATACCAAGAGATTGCAGGAAGGTTAGATTTCTTCTCTAGTTTTTTGGAACATGAATTCACTATCTTTTACATTTCCAAAAAAAATAATATCTCAATTTGTTCCACTACCTGCAGTTGCATTTGTAATGTAGTAGTATAATATGTAAGTTATATTTATGATTAGCAAGTTCAAATTCTTGTCTGTAACAACTAAGTGGACTGCTACATTTTGCAAAATGTGGTCCTTTATTCTTCTGTCTTGATTCTAGTATGTTTTGCTTATCTTTTTAAAGTTTAATATTGTTCTTTATCTCAGCAAGAATAATGTTGGACAGTATGAGAGCCACACAGCTTTCACACTTCCTGGGCTGTATCGAGTTGTTCATGGGATTGATGTTTTTGATCCCAAGTTTAATATCGTCTCCCCAGGAGCAGATATGTGTATATTTTCCATATTCTGAAAAGGAAAGAAGACTTACTGCTCTACATGGCTCGATTGAAGAACTCTTATATGGGGCTGAACAGAATGAGGAGCATATGTGAGTATCTTTAGTGTTTAAGTAGGGGGATAAAGACTATTGTCTTTTAAATGGCACTTGGAATTATATATGTAGACACACAAACACACGCACACACATTTATATGTATTTGTGTTACATGCCTTCATTTTCCTCAGAAATTGTTTCGATACTTCTTCATGGTGATGCAGTGGAATCTTGAGTGACCGATCAAAGCCTATTGTCTTTTCCATGGCAAGACTTGATAGAGTGAAAAACTTAACTGGCCTTGTTGAGTGTTATGGCAAGAGTACCAAGCTGAGAGAACTGGTAAATCTTGTTGTGGTTGGTGGTTACATAGACGTCAAGAACTCTAGGGATAGAGAAGAGGTCGCAGAGATTGAAAAGATGCATGATCTCGTTAAGAAATACAACTTGAGTGGCCAGTTTCGGTGGATTGCAGCCCAAATGAACCGTGCCCGTAATGGTGAGCTATACCGCTACATTGCAGACACAAAAGGTGTCTTTGTGCAGGTATGAGGTGTAGCTATATGATGGTTTGTTGTGTATTAGAATTCCATGTTTTACCTATCCTTTTATCTGTTGCAGCCTGCTTTTTATGAAGCTTTCGGCCTCACCGTTGTGGAAGCCATGACTTGTGGCCTTCCTACTTTTGCAACATGTCATGGTGGTCCTGCTGAGATCATTGAGCATGGTATCTCCGGGTTCCATATTGATCCCTATCATCAAGATCAAGTGGCTGCACTTCTGATTGACTTCTTTGATCAGTGCCAGAAGCATCCTGGCTACTGGGAAAAGATATCTGAAGCGGGCCTCAAACGAATTTATGAAAGGTTGCATTTCTGGCATGCTTTCAAAAAGACAATCTTTATCAACCTCATTGTAACTAATTTCAAGCTCAATTCTCTAGGTACACTTGGAAGATATATTCTGAGAGGCTGCTCAATTTAGCTGGGGTTTATGGCTTCTGGAAGCATGTGTCTAAGCTTGAGAGGCGAGAGACAAGGCGATATCTGGATATGTTTTACATTCTCAAGTACCGAAATCTGGTTAGTAATGTTATCCTTCCCAGTATTACTCGTACACAAAATGGCACTTGCATTCCATGGATTTCATATGATGATCCATAAATTCAATTTACATTCTATTAGAGCAGGAAAGCCTTGCTATGACCATCCTTCAATAGTTAATAAAAGTTTGCATGTGCCCCGAGGATAAGTCTAGTTCTCTAAGAGGCATAGTTACCTCACGAATCAAAAAGCTAAAACATGTCATAGTTCAATTTTGTTTTGCACTTTGTTTGTTGGTGATTAAATGATTCTGTTGTTTTCTTGAGGAAAAAGTTTCATCTATTTGTACAATATTAGCAGAGCAGAAAGATAATTTTCTTAAAGCCAATTTGCTCATGTACTTTTTTTTCTGATTAGTGCTGGTCCTTTTACATTCCACTCTTGAGTTTAGATAGAGAGAGTTGATTGGAATGATTTGGTAGATCAATATCATTGAAGGAATTATGCGACCTCTTCCATTTTGATCATCTTTCAGGTGAACTCGATCCCGCTGTCTGTTGATGAGCAGCATTGAACCATATGATTACATGTCAATAAAAGAAGCTGTCTGCTTGTTCCCGCTTATTGTGCGTTGCATTTGAATTTCTGATGTTGTCGATCCTGTCCAACTGCTGTGGACAGAACAGAACCATGTTTTAATTTCTCCTCGTTTGGTTTAGTATGTTTCATTGATGTTTGTTGAGTCTGTTGAACTTCATGTTTTAAATTAACTAAGTTGATGCTTTTGGTATTCAATATCTGCACGGAATTCATTTATTAAATTGAAGATATCTACAAGGGGCTTGTAGTAGTTCAAGTAGCTAAGAGCAATTACTCCTGCATTTGATGTCCTAATAAGTTCAATTCCCGTCTCCCCTTGTATAAAAAAATAAAAATAAAAATAAAGATATCTTGTTTAAACGTCACAAAAGAAAGAAGAAACGTATCACGCATCTTCTCTGAATCTATAAAATACAAACAATACCTATCATCCTCAAACGTCATACAATAGTAATCTGTCACATTGCCTTTGTATCTTTACTATTCTATTGATGTTTACTGTGCTGATTTTGTGTCTGTCTCTTAAATGACGTTGTTTTGGATTTTTATTTTTACTCTTATTAAACACCACATCAAACTTTTCTTCATAAAACTTAGGGATTCTCGTTGTAATTTTATTTCTTGTTTTCAAAAGAAGGAAAAAAAAACCTTTTGTTCATAAGATTTAAACTCAATAGCTTCTCCAGTAAAGTGGAAGGTAAATGTCATTAGATAAATTGTTCGATAGATATTAGCTTCAGCGTTAAGAAAATTATTTCAAGCATAGGATAACCCCTTAGAGTCGAAATTTGAGATTTTAAACCTAAACCTAAGCGCTTAAAAGAATCTGAGAGTAATAAAAAGGCTTGACCATGCACATAAGATCCTAAATTTGATTTCATACTTCTCAAATATTGCTTGTGCTAAAAAAACTACGAAATTAGACTTCAAAATGACTTTAAAGATAAGAAACTTAAAAAGGCCAGTGAGAAAGGCATAAATGATTTTAGGTTCAAACTCCTATAATATCCTAACATGTGTGTAAGAAACGTTTACCCAATATTATTTTTATACACACACAAAAAAAGACATCAAAGATAAGAAATTGTTTTTAGTATAAGCAATAGTCTAAATTAGCAACAACAAAAAATTCTTGTAACGGGAATAATATTGTTTTATTATCCCGACCAATAACATATTGACAGGTGGAAAAACTAGTATGCATGTCATTATGTTATTTGCGGAAGATAGCAAAAAAAATTTATTCTCGTTGCATGAGAGTGTTTCTTAAGAAAGAGGAATGAAATTTCTTAATCATAATCACAACTATGATGTTGTGGATATCCGAACATACAAAACTTAAAAGAGACATGAGATGAATGAGATTGCATCGACAGCCGGCTGTCGAAAAGTTGCCCCTTCCAAAGTATTCATATCCACATATCCTCTTTTTGCCACCTATCTGCCAATATTGTGTTTCTCAAGAAAGATGAATGAAATTTCTCAATCAGAAGCACAACTATAATGCTGTATACAAAACTTAAAAGAGACATAAGATGAAAAGAGATTGCGTCGACAGCCGTCTGTCGAAAAGTTGTCCCTTCCAAAGTATTCATTTCCACGTATCCTCTTTTTGCCACACGTTTTTTCCCTATCCGCCAATATTGCCCACTGAAATCCAACACGCCCGGGAAACCCACACACGCCACGCACGTGCAGGATGACCCGCAAAACCTGCGAGTAGGTCTGAATTCCGCACTCGAGAGCGTGCACTCCATTCCCCTCATCCTCGGTTTAATTTTGATTATTTTTTACGAGGCAAATGACACTGAGGGAGGAGACTGAGTCAGGCGTTTAAGAATCGTTCAGCTGCTCAACGCTTATCTCGCCCAGAAACACTACAAGCTGCTACACGAACAAGAACACCAAAACCAATTTAATTTAATTGAAAAAGTTTTCATCTTTTTTCTTTTCTTTCTTTTTTTGTTTGGTAAACCTATCGAAAATATCGAAATGGATCGAAAAGCTCTCGACTTCGACCTCAAGGCCTTGCTTTCCTACGCCTCCGCTAACGTCACTGGCTTTCCTCCCTCTCCCTCTAATTTCACAGTCTCGAAGGTTCTCGCTTTCTCTGTCTATACAAGTATATGTATGTGTGTATGTGTGCGTTTTGGGATTTTGATATTTGGGTTGTGTGTGGAATGATTAGTTTGGGCATGGGCAATCGAATCCGACGTATAAGCTGGAGGTGGGTTCGGGGGCTTCGCTGAAACGCTACGTTTTGAGAAAGAAGCCTGCGGGGAAGTTGCTCCCGTCTGCTCATGCCGTCGAGAGGGAGTTCCAGGTTAATATCTCCATCTCTTCTTCTGTTTTTCTTTTACTCACAATTCGATCTGCTATGTTATTTGATTGCTTAGAAAGAGCAGCAAAAAGACAGTATTTTTTGCATTTTTTTGTCAAAACTTAATCAAAAAATAAAGATTGTAGATAGATACTCTGCTTAGCTGCAAAAAAAGAAAAAAAATGATTTTTTTTTTTCTCTTATTGGCCACAGGTTCTTCAGGCATTGGGTACTCATACACTGGTTCCGGTTCCTAAGGTGTTCTGTTTGTGTACCGACCCAAGCGTGATTGGAACACCCTTTTACATCATGGAGTTTTTGGAAGGACGCATTTTTCTCGACCCCAAGCTACCGGTACCAATTTCCTTTGTCAACTATCATTGATGTGCATATTGGATTGGCATTATAGCTTTAGTGGTGGTTTGCTTGTTTTTTAATCGATTTAAATTTTTCTTCCTTCAGCACTGTCTGTCGATTTTCCGGTGGTAAATAACTCGCTTCTTGGTTGTTTTATGTTTTTTCTCTGTTTGATTAGGGTGTAGCACCCGAGAAGAGGAGGGCACTTTACCAAGCAACTGCAAAAGCTTTAGCATCCCTACATTCTGCTGATGTTGATACCATTGGTCTAGGAAAATATGGGCGCCGTGACAACTATTGTAAACGGCAGGTGCATAAATATTGGTTGCTAAATCGTATACGAATTTACTCAGTATGTGAAAAGGGGTAAAGGGTACCAGTTGAAAACTTAATATGCGTGTATCGGAGCCTAAAATGAGCTTGAAAAGCTATTGATCAAAACTATTTTTCTTATAACTTGGTGGGGCTTATGACTCCTATGTTATTCTTAGGTAGAGAGGTGGGCAAAGCAATATATTGCTTCAACTGGTGAGGGCAAGCCCAAGAGGAATCCAAAGATGTCTGAGCTGATTGATTGGTTAAAGCAGCACATTCCCCTTGAAGATTCTTCAGGAGCTGCAGCAGGCTTAGTTCATGGGGACTTTCGCATTGATAATCTTGTGTTTCATCCTATTGAGGTTGGTACTCCAAGAGTCCATATTGAGTGCTTACATGGAGATAATATCCATGCTTGTGTGTGTTAGAGAACTTTTCGATCAATCTACTTCTGTTCTGGACTCTAAAATCTTTTGAGGATGATGCATTTCAGTCGTCAAAATTTATGTTCAATAACAAAATACAAACTTACGTGTCTCTTTCTCTCTCTCTTCCTTTTATCATGCTATACTTTGGATGGATCTTAGCATCGTTGAAGTTTAGAATATACAGCTTAAAAATCTGAGTGCACGTCTGATGCAAAACTCTTAATGTGCAGGATCGAGTCATTGGCATTCTTGACTGGGAATTGTCTACTCTGGGAAACCAAATGTGTGATGTTGCGTACAGCTCTTTGGTACTTGCCTATTTTCAAACTCAACTCTTTGCCTTGGAGATAGTCTAGATAATTGTATTATCCTGGGATTTCTCACTTTGATTACTACTTTCATTCCTTTGCAGCCTTACAACGTGGACCTTGGGGTTGAACTTGGTGAAGGTTTGGAACAGACTGGGATTCCAGAAGGGATTCCATCTCAGGCACAGTATGTGGCAGAATACTGCTCTTCATCTGTAAGCCAACAGTACATTAACATTGAATGAACAGTGTTGTGTGGGCTCATTTTCGTCGTCATTTACTGTTGATACATAGGTGGTTGTCAAAGACATTAAGAATAGATGGTGTTAATACTGATATTTTCCCATGGTTGATAAAGCTACATAATGAACTTTTGGCCCATATAAGTTAATTAGTAGTGTTTAAGTTTAGGTGTTCAAAATCAGTTTATATAACTGATTGTCATGAATGTTGTCCACCTGATGGTCCCGTACAAGGTTATTGTGGGTGGTTTATTTTGTTTTTGAAAACCTCTGTTCACTGACAGACTTACGCTGGAAATGTTGCATTGCAGGGAAAGCCATGGCCATCTTCAGAGTGGAAGTTCTATATTGCCTTTTCTTTATTTCGTGGAGCATCAATTTATGCAGGAATATATAGTAGATGGATCATGGTATCTTCTGGAGCAATAGTTTAAAATTGAGTGTTCAGTTTAGTGCAAACCCTTTCGCCATGGGATGTTGTGCAATCAAGTTACAGGGAGTTGTATAATGGAGTTAAGTGATAATTGACCATTACAATGCAGGGTAATGCTTCAGGAGGAGAGAGTGCCCAGCATGCAGGGGAAAGAGCTAATTTCATTATAGACTTTGCTTGGGAATTTATTAGACAAGAATCTGTGCTTCCCAAGCATCCTCCATCAGGTAGTTATGCCATCTGAAAATTTTGTTGACCTTGAATTACATGTTTTTGCACATGGATCAAAAAAAATTTCTCTCAGTTTTCAACAATAATTACTTGCAAGATTATTGATATACCAAACTGTTGCCTAAGGTGCTTTTGTTTCTCAAGACTACTTGAAAAGATCTGGACAAGAAAGTGAAGATCAAGTATTTTCAAAAGGGGGAGGGAAGTTTGTCCCCGGTAAAAGGGTTTTGGAATTGAGAAACAGGTTGTTAAAGTTCCTGGAAGATCACATATATCCCATGGAAAAGGAATTCTACAAACTTGCTGAGTCTACCTCACGTTGGACGGTCCATCCAGAGGAGGAGAGGTTAAAGGAGCTAGCAAAGAAAGAAGGCCTATGGAACTTATGGATACCTGTATGTGTCTGATGTTTATTTTTCCCAGTTTGGAATATGCAACATAATTTTTTTTTCCAACGGACATAATTGGCTTCTGCCTTTGTACTTGTGTGAAGTTTGATAGTGCTGCCAGGGCCAGAAAATTGATTTTTGATGGAAGCAATCATCTTCTATCAGAGAATACCTACGATCGCTTATTGGGCGCAGGTCTTTCAAACCTCGAATATGGATATCTTTGTGAGATCATGGGTCGTTCTGTTTGGGCTCCACAAGTGTTCAATTGTGGTGCACCTGACACGGGAAATATGGAGGTAGGAAAGTTTTTACATTACCAACTGCGTATGAATGATCAACCAGTGTTACAACCAAGTGGCTTCCTTTTCTGGAGAAGCATCTCTTGATCCTAATGATATGCAAGATGAACATATGTTTAAATAGTGCAATGGTTTTTGTTTAGTTACTTTTCTGTAAAATATGTCTGTCGTTTTGCGTGGTTTATTGATCTGGTTGTACACTGAACCCCTTACTTTAGGTATTGTTGCGGTATGGGAACAAAGAGCAGCTACTTGAATGGCTTGTTCCTTTGCTTGAGGGAAAAATCAGGTCAGGATTCGCAATGACGGAACCTAGAGTTGCATCCTCTGATGCAACCAATATCGAGTGTTCTATTAAAAGGTGAGTTTATGCAGCATCTGTATTTATGGCAGTGTCCTCTTTTTCAAAATCATTGATTTTAAAAACTGCAGCTTTCAATGAAATTATATAGGAAATGTATCTCAAATCTCAATATTTTCATCCAAGCTTCTTCCGCAAATATTTGCAATCACTGGATGCGTTATATGCCACTTTTTTCAAGTTTCTGTTGGATACATATTTAAGATTGCCTCTGAACTTCATGTACAGACAAGGAGATTCATACATAATCAACGGAATAAAATGGTGGACAAGTGGCGCTATGGATCCGAGGTGCAGACTTCTTATAGTCATGGTTAGTTCTTCTTGTATGCCATTTAATTAATTGTTCAGTTCATTGTTTATATAATTAATGAAGTTTACCTGAATACTATGTAGGGAAAAACCGACTTCAATGCTGCCATGCATAAGCAGCAATCTATGATCTTAGTGGATATCCAAACTCCAGGTGTACACATAAAGAGACCACTTACAGTTTTTGGCTTTGATGATGCACCTCATGGGCATGCAGAAGTACTATTTGAAAATGTATGTGTCCCAGCAAAGAATATTCTACTAGGAGAAGGACGTGGGTTTGAGATTGCACAGGTATTGTTCACTGCTTTCTGAGTAACATATTGCAATTTTGATATCTGTATTTTAAGTTGGATTTGATTCTTACTGCAATTTTTCGTTGAGTACTATATTCTCAACCTCACCAAATGATATTTGAAATTTCTAACGTTAAAAATTCAAGCTTTCTGAGGTAAATCAACAATTTGATTTGGCAACTTGCATGATTAAGGACTTTGATCATCTCCAATGTCCTGTTAGAAGCTTGTAGTATGTGTGTATCACTGCAGGCTGGCCTATAACGCAAAATGAAATATCTTCATTTCTGAGATTTCTTTCTGCAAATTAAGAGATGATTCTTAGTTTTTTGACTTAATTAGTTTTTTTTTCCTTGGTCGAAAGGACTTAATTAGTTTGTTGGTGAGCTCTTGTTGGTTTTGTGACTGGACATATCCTAGGTTCACTGTGCAGTTATCCTCAGTTTGCTTTAGTTATTAAAGCAAACTTAATTTCTGCAGGGTAGACTAGGCCCAGGAAGGTTGCACCATTGCATGAGACTGATGGGAGCTGCTGAGCGTGGCATGCAGATAATGGCTCAAAGGGCTCTTAGTAGAAAAGTTTTTGGGAAGTTGATTGCTGAACAGGGCTCATTTCGTTCAGATATTGCGAAGGTATGATAATTTTACGCCCTTCAAAAGCATAATTGAGAAACTTATGTTTCTATAAATTTATAAACAGAGACTGATTATGCAACCCAGATGATTAAGAACTCCAGGCTTTCCAGCTGTTCAAATGATTTAATAAGTGATCTGAGTTGAATCTTCCTTGCATATCTTCAGATTCATCTCTTACTGCAATAATGTTGGACTCTTTTCAAAATCGGCTTTTTGTGTTGCAGTGTCGAATAGAGCTAGTGAAAACCAGATTGTTGGTTCTGGAGGCAGCTGATCAACTTGATAGACTTGGAAACAAAAAAGCCCGAGGAACTTTAGCAATGGCAAAGGTAGCAGCCCCGAACATGGCGCTGATGGTGCTTGACATGGCAATGCAAGTGCATGGCGCTGCTGGCTTGTCGTCCGACACTTGTCTGGCTCATCTTTGGGCCACGGCAAGAACACTGAGAATAGCAGATGGTCCAGATGAAGTCCACTTGGGTACTATTGCCAAGTTAGAACTTCAGAGAGCTAAACTCTGAAACTCTCAGGACAAAACTCCCACAAAACAAACAAGATCCTTTTTTCCCCAATAGGCAAATACTGCATCAAAACTTACAGTTGATATATAGGATCAATAATGTTGTGACCAATAATGTTACTTTTTTAAAATTTCTAGGATCAATAATCTCATTGATGTCAAAATAAATTTTATGTATAAGGAAAAACAATTCAGAGGAGAAGTCTGCAGCCGATCTATTAATGTACCCTCCGTGTTTCTCTCTTACATCTTTATAGAAATTTCAATCTCATTTTGTTTTATTTGGAATATTTATCCCACTCATTTCTCTTTACACAGTGATATCCAATGTCGTTATGAACTTAAAGAAATTGGAAGGAAATCAGGAATATCCACTGAATATTATACCAGAATAATCTACAATATTCAGATTTTTTTGGTTGTTGGCATGATACAATATTCAGATGTTACATCAACAAAATTATCTACAATTACAATTGTAGGTTTTCTATGATGTTAAGTATGTACTTGTAAATTTCCCAAAATTGGGTATGCACTCAGGGACGGACCTAGGAATTTGATGTCGTAGGGTCATAGTGTAAAAGTGCAATTTTTTTTTAAAGATTAATATAACATTGAAAATGAAACTACAGTACATTCATTCATAATTCATGTAAAAAACAACATTACAAATTACAATTGGCCACGACGAGGTTTCATATTTTGAAAACGAAGCATTATAACTTCATTTTCAATACAATCAAAAACATCCTTCTCAACATAAACAAGTAAGCTATCACTCAACCATTGATCTCCCATTTTGTTCCGAAGTGGACCTTTGATAATATTCATGACGGAAAATGCCCTCTCAACTGAAGCAGTAGCAACTGGTAAAACTAGAGCCAATGTAATAAGCAAATACACATAATTGAATGCTCGATGCATCCTTGTCTCCACCATTTTTTTTGCAAGATCACCAATCCCTTGCAAGTCAAAGAAATCACTACTTGAACACACATAGTGAATATAAAGTTCAAGTTGATCTTCAAGTGCCAAAAGATCCCCATCCGAAAAGTCTTGAGGATAAAATTGAGCAAGACGAAGTAGCTTTTGTTTATCAAAAGCTACAAATGAATCATTCGGACTCAAACATGCCAAACAAATAAGCAACTCAGTATTTACCTCATTAAAACGATCATCTAACTCCGTAAGTTGCTCATCAATGACATAAATAAAGAGCTCCACACGATAATGATGACGATTTGTCTTTATTGGAGCATTACGCCTTGACCTCCCTGGAAGTACGAAGGCATCATCCATGTTAGGAACATCAATATGATGTTTGTCACAAAATGAAGACACCTCTTCAACCAATGCATCAAACCCATTATTCCTCATCCAATGTAGCTTTTCCTTGCATGATTTCACCAAAGCCATTGCATTCACAATTTCTTGATCTTTCTTTTGCAATGCTTGTGACACATCATTTGTGAGTCCCAATATAGCTTTCATTAAGAATAGGTGAAACACAAACTGAAAAGTAAGCATTTCCCTTTGAATCTTATTTGCTTCACCGGCACTATCATTGGGATTATCATCAATAATCATTTGAAGCACATGAATCACAGATGAAAACATAGAAATGATGCTAATAATGGTACCGTAATGTGAGCTGTGTGTCACCGGCACGTTTGAGACTTGTTTCTTGATGCAAACCTCGCCCCGTTATAAGACAATCATTTTCAAAAGCTATCACAAGCTCTTCTTGAAGTTGTGCTCTAAGTGCATCACGCCGCTTACAAGACGCTCCAACATGGTTAACCACACTATTAGTGGTTGTGAAGAAAGAGGCAATATCAATATTCTTCTTTGCTACGGCAACAAGTGCTAGTTGAAGTTGATGAGCAAAGCAATGAACATAGTATGCACAAGGTTGTTCTCTCAAAATCTTTGTTTTGAGGCCATTCAACTCACCTCTCATATTGCTAGCTCCATCATAACCTTGTCCTCGTAACTTAAAAAAGCTCAAACCATTGGAAGAAAAGAATATGTCAATGGCATCCTTTAGTGAACTTGAAGTGGTGTCGGTAACATGTTGAACCCCCACAAACCTTTCAATTACATGCCCTTTGTCGTCCACATAACGCAACACCATAGCCATTTGCTCCTTCACAGAAATATCACGTGTGTTGGTAATTTTTAACAACAATATTTAAACCTTGCAAGTGCACAAATCAAATGATAGTATAGTAAGCAAGCAAGGGTCATTCCCACAGAGATTGTAATCTAGAGAGATGTTTATTAATGTCACGCAACGAAAACACAAGGACTTCCACACACACGCCAACACCAAGGGGGGTTTTTATTTGATTTTGTGAATAAGACAAAATAAGGAAAACAAAACAAAACAGAATTTAAATTAGAGTTTAAGAGAAATTGGTTTATAATCAATCAAGAACAATAGCTAGGACTCACTATCCACCTCTAACCAATCAATCAATTCATAAACAACAATAGATAATCAATTTCTAGCAATCATATGATGACGACACTCACAACAAGATCATGGCATTTGACTCGAGTTGTATGATTCTCTCTTAAGTGCATGTAAAGTGTATGGCATTTACATCAATACGTGTATTCTTAATTGAAATCTAGTATGGCATTTACTCAAATTAACAATCAAGAATCCATTAAGATCAAAGAGAATATGAGTGTCACAAAAACCCTAAAACATGGCATTTGTTATTAGGAATTCAAGAATCGATTTCTCATAACTAGTTCTTAACCCAATTATTCGTTGCAAACAAGAACACATTCAATATGGCAATTGACCTATGTTCTACAACAATTTAATTCCAATACATGCTTCAAAGTTAGCTACTCAAAGAAACAAAATATCAGAATTCACAAAACATAGAGAAACCGAAATCATCACACTTGTAGAAACTGAAAATCCATTCAAACTTGTTTATAGAATTGAAATCATGTTTAGGGCTTCAAGATTAAGCCCTAACTAACAAGAAATTAGTTACTCATGCTCTTGGATGAACTCAAAAATAAATACATAAGAACTGAAACTTAAAAGGAGAAAGGAAAAGAAAGAACTCGTTGGCAGCTTTCTCCTCTTGCGCGGTTGATCCCTTTTGGACGTCAATCTGTATCTGGGGCCTTGGCTGGCCTTTTATATCACTTATATCAGAGTTCTAAAACCCTAAAATTGACTGACAAGTCGTCCAAGAAGTCTTGGTAAACAAGGAATCCAAATAGGAAAGTAAAAATCACAATTCCTAACTCCACAGGGAAATACAGCTCAGCCCAATTGTCACACGATTTGGGGATCTTCGGCCTTGCAGAAAAATCATTAAAAATATATTTTAGAAAGATAAATGTCTTATCTTTCCAACCATATATAGCACGTAACTTGGAAAATTCGGGAAGGCTTCCATTTCTTCACATTCACGTAACATGTATGAAACTGTCTTGTCTGCACGTGGGCTAACTTTACTTGTAATACTGTACCAATTGGCTTGGTAGAAAATTCTAGAAAAATCACAGATTGAACTTCAAGATGTTAGCTTTCATCTCCAATTGGCCTTGCTCTAAAATTCCTCCTAAAAGTTGATTTTTCCTTAAAAACCTTCTAAGAGCGCAGAAAAGCTGAAAATCAGAAAAGTAAAGTAATAAGCCCTTTTTAAATCTAATTCTCCTACAAAACCTAAGTAAAAAGAGTACATAAATGAGTATATTTATGGACTTATCAACGTGCTTCATCCACCAATATAGAAAATAATCTATCTTTTAAACCACTCATGATAACATCAAGTGTTTCCCCGGCATATGCATTGACAATATCTTTTTGAATCTTTGGAGCTACTAACTTGAGATTCCCCGGAGCATTTTCCAACACAACTTCTTTAACTTTCTCATCATTGTCTGCAAGGAATTGCAATAGCTCCAAGTAATTTCCCCTATTGCTTGAAGTGGCACTTTCATCATTTCCACGGAAAGAAAGACCTTGTCTCAATAGAAACTTAATGCACTTGATTGAAGCAATTAAGCATCTTCGATATGCCACACGAGCTTGTTCGGAGTGTTTGCTCACAGCCGTTTCAATATGTGTATTTTGATTCATCAAGTTTGTAGCAGCTTCTCTAGCTTTATTATGAACACTACCAACCGGTCCAACATGCACCTTCATTCTTTCTCTCCCTTTCTTCCAATTCTTAAACCCTGCTCCAGTGAAGGCTTCACTACCCACTTGCTCAAAATTGGATTTAAAGATATAGCAATAAAGACAAAATGCAGCATCTTTAGATACACTATACTCCAACCAATCAAATTCATCAAACCATTGGGGAATGAAGCGTCGATTAATTCCTGATATATTACTTTGTGGGAAAGAATGACCTCTAGGTTGACAAGGTCCTTTTTGTAGATATGCTCTTCGAACCTCATCTCTAATATTAGTATCATACTCAATCATACGAATTCTTAGTCCCGGGTCTGCTTGAAGATTAGCCAAAACCCCATCTAACTCACTTTGTCTTGAACTTGAAGTTCTTGAATTACCCACACTATCCGAACTACCCAATGATGACTTCCTCTTAAAAAATCTTTCCATAATTCTACATAAATTAATCAAAATAATAAGTAAAATCAATTAAAGAGAACACAAAATTTATACCAATTAACCACAACAAATTCATAAATAAAACATCCAATATATCAAAACAATATAATATAATCATACATTCAATTTCAATTCAATTAAAGAGAACACCAAATTTATACTAATTAACCACAACAAATTCATAAATAAGACATCCAATATATCAAAACAATATAATATAATCATACATTCAATTTCAATTCAAGTTATTTAGGTTTAGAGTTAGAATTTACCTTGAATTGTGAAGTGGTTGAAGTGAAGCAAAGCTTTTGGAAGTGGCGGCGCAACTGGAAGCGGCGGCAATGGAGGAGTTGGGGCTTAAAGGCTTGGTGGGGGAGAGGGTTAAAGGTTTGTGGGGGGTGGAGATTGGGGATTTAGGTTTGAGGGTTTAGAAAATGGGGGTTTTGAAGTTGAAAAATCGGGAGAAATGGGGAGGGGCTGTGCATATACAAGCTGATCTCTTTTTTTTTAAAAGACCTGGACCAAAACGACGTCGTTTTGGCCAGGTCTTTTAAAAAAAATTCGGTGCTGTGCTGCTAGACCAAAACGACGCCGTTTTGGCCAGCGCATTTTTAAAAAAAAATTTTCGCTACCAAAACGACGTCGTTTTGGTAACCGGGTTTTTAAAAAAAAATTAGAAGCTGGGCCAAAATGACGCCGTTTTGGCTAGCTTCTTTTGAAAAAAGAACAGATTTCTGTTCATCTTCTTCTTCCTCAATACCTCTGCAACTTCTTCTCCAGCTTTTCATGGGGTCACATAGCAATTCAAATGAGCCTTCTACCTTACTTTCTTGGAGTCCATAGGGTCGTTTGACCCCATTGACCCCACTGTGGGTCCGTCCCTGTATGCACTTGTAAATGACCTTATATGTTGGGGGGTTTATTGTAGTTTACTCAAAAAAATTATCTGCTAAAATTAGGCAAGTTAATCAAAATCTCGATAATCCCTATTTTTTTTCTTTTTTCTTTTTTATTTATTTATAAAAATGATAGTATTTTATTGATAAGAGTAACAGAATCAAGTACAAAGCCACTATAGTGCCAAATATAGATAATCCCGATTATCACAATAAATAATGCTATTTAGACACACAAGATAGCATACACACATGTAACATGATTCAATATAATATCCCAATTACTTTGACAAAAAAATAATATATATATATATATATATATCCCAATTATCTTGTCCGACGATTCAATAAATAAAAAATAAAAAAATTCTTGTCCGACGTGATTAGCTAGCTACATGTATAGTAATACTTTCTATAGTAACTGCATGGCAATCCACGATTGAAGGAGAGTCATAACTAAATATTACCGCTCACTAATTGAGCAAAAAGAGGAAAACCCAAAACAAAACATAAAATTAGCCATTAATCTTCCCCCAATTTATGTAATTAAGTCACTTACTAGTAGCTTAATACGATATTAGTATGTCTTAATTTGAATAGTCCCAAATTTAGGGAATATGATTAACGACCCTCTATTTTGTCTTGACTCGGGACTGGGTGATCTCCAACCTTACCATCTCCTAACAGAATAAACTGTCATTCAGAAAATTTAGGTTTGTGTCTTCCCTATAAATTCCATGCCATTTCCCCAGACCAAACCAGACCAGAGCCTCAGGGGCACCAAAAACCATCCTCCAACAAACGAAGCCCCAACAGCGCTCTGTAGCTCACTGGAGAAAGAAAAAAACAATTATAAAAAAAGAAAGCGTACATTACTTTCTTCTCCAATTAATTCATTTTCTTTCTCATTCACACGTGTGTTACCTAGCGTTGTTGTAGTTGTTTGTTTTATTAATTTAATCATCCAAGATGGCTGCTGATGCAAGGAAGAAGAAGATCGCCGCCATCATCGTGTTTTCTGTTATTGGGGTGGCGATGATAGTGGCGGTGGCGGTGGGTGTCACATGCAGCAGAAAAAAGCGCGAAACAGAACAAAGGAACAGCCTCGTCCAAAAAGGCCATTGAGACTATTTGCCAAACCACCAGCTACAAAGAAACCTGCCAGAGCAGCCTCGAGAAAGCGGCCGGCGACACCTCCGACCCGAAAGAGCTGATCAAGGCCGGGTTCCAGGTGGCAGCGGACAAGCTAAACGAGGTCATCCAGAACTCCAACACCTTGAAAGATCTTGCCAAGGATCCCATGGCCAGCCAGGCTCTGGACGTCTGCAAGGAAATGCTGGATACCTCCACTGAGGATCTCCTAGCTGCCGTGGATAAAATGGGGCCGTTCGATGCCAGCAAGATGAATGAATATGTTGAGGACCTCAAAGTGTGGCTGAGCGCCGCCGTCAACCACCAGCAAACTTGCCTGGACGCGTTTGAGGGCACCAAGGGTGAGGCCGGGGAGAAAATGAAGGGGTTTTTGAAGACCGCGCAAGAACTCACAAGCAATGGACTTGCCATGGTCTCTGAAATCTCTTCACTGTTGGGATCCCTCAATTCAAACTCCCACCGCCGCAGACTCCTCGGTTCTTCGTCAGGTGGCCAGAGTAAGAGGGTTTATAAGCCGCTGCCGTCTTGGATCGGTGCTCGCAAGCTGGATCTCTTGACTGCCACTCCGCAGAGTCTGAAGCCCAACGTGGTTGTGGCTCAGGATGGGACTGGCAAGTACAAGAGCATCAATGAAGCTTTGAAGGAGGTGCCAAAGAAGAGCGCCCAGCCCTTTGTGATTTATATTAAGGAGGGAGTTTACAAAGAGTATGTCATCGTTGATAAGGAGATGACCAATGTCGTCATGATTGGTGATGGTCCTACCAAGACAAGGATCTCCGGTAGCAAAAACTATGCAGATGGTACCACAACTATGTATACTGCAACATTTGGTACGTAACACCTAACACCCAACATATTTATTCACTAAATATGTTCGCTAAAATAATGTACGTCAGTCACAAATTATTGACACGTCATTTGGTAAATAAAATTAGCAGTACTCATTAGTTAATTTATTTTGATTATTTACATATCCTAATTCTAACTCATTCATTTACTGCATTCTTGCAGCCGCAGTTGGAGACTACTTCGTTGCCAAGGGCATAGGATTTGAGAACACAGCAGGCGCCGCAAAGCACCAGGCCGTGGCACTGCGTGTGCAATCAGACTTTTCCATCTTCTACAACTGCTACATTGACGCGTACCAAGACACCCTCTACACCCAAACCTACCGGCAATACTACCGTGACTGCACCATCTCCGGAACAGTGGACTTCATCTTCGGAGATGGGGTGGCGATGTTCCAAAACTGCAGGATGGTGGTTAGAAAGCCAGGGGAATCACAGTCTTGCATGGTCACGGCCCAAGGCAGGACCGATAAGAATGAGATCACAGCCATTGTCCTCCAAAACTGCACCATCACTGGTGAGCCAGACTACATGGCTGTAAAGGACAAAAACAAGGCCTACTTGGGGAGGCCATGGAAGGGCTTTGCAAGGGTGGTGGTGATACAGTCGCAGATTGACGATGCGATTGCGCCCGAAGGATGGACAGAATGGACTGGTGAGAAATTTCACACTAGTTGCTTTGTGGCTGAGTCCGGCAACAGGGGTGCTGGGGCTGACATGTCCAAGAGGGTCAAATGGCAAACCCTAAAGAAGCTTACTCCAGAACAAGCTGCGGCTTTCACCCCTGCGAGGTTGTTTGAGGGTGATAAATGGGTCAAACCCAGTGGGGTTCCTTATGTTTCTGGCATGATGTCTGTGTAGATCCCCAGATGAAAAAATCTTACAACACCAATTCTTTTCTTAGGAAAAGAAAAACAATTTTACTTCACAGCTTGATTCTGTGTCTTGTGAAGTTGTGATCTTGTGGGATGCCTTCCCTTTGTTTATGAATATCAATATATATCACACATTTTTATCAAGCTAGTTGTACCCATTAACAATTTTGTTTAGACATTTTTGTGAATTTGAACTGCTACGTACATACGGATGAGATAATTATAACAAGATGAACTCCTATGCTCCGGAGGTTTAAATTTAGCCCATTTGTTGTCTCAGGTCACTGGAGATGGTTATTTCCATATCTGCCGCTAAGCTATCTCTTGATTCGAAGAGCTCCCAGATTTTCTTACAAATGTTCTATTTGAGAATTGTAACAAGTAGTTTTTTGGGATATAATCCCATCTTTTATGCTTGTCTCATTTTCTCTAATAAATAAAATCATATTGCCTTCTCTCAACAAAAAAATAAAAAAAATAAAAAAATTGCCGTTTTAAACAATCATTAGAACCCAACCTAAGGGTTGAATATGATTTCTGGATATTAGCTGGGATGCTTCATATTGACCGAGATTCTTACGTTTTCTTGTGGCAATAATTCCTCATGTATTTCTGCCCCACATCCAAAAGATAACTCATCAAATTTGTTAGTTATCGTCTGACTTGTGTAAACTCGCAAATAACACGACTTTCTAATTTCAAAGTTGGGTTAAGAAATCAAATAAAAGAAGGAAAATTTATAAAACTTTATCTATATATGTATCACCCAGCTGATTGAGACAAACATAAAATGCATTGTCCTACTGAGAGGCGATTTGTAAGTAATTTATTAAATAGTAATACCATGGTCGCACATATAGTACGTACATACAATTTACAAACATTCATGACTACCTTTGCAAACTAGAGAAGCCTTCTCCTTTCTTGAGGGTTATAGGCAACTGTTGGCAACGATATTATCCGTTGCTAATGGCAAAATTTGGTATAGTATTATTATAAGCTCTTGTCAAATTTTGTACGTAAGTTTTTGCCTATTCGAATTTAGAATCCTGGATCCGCCACTAGTAAAGACCAATATAACCATACTTAGGTCTACGTTGGCACGATATTGTTCTATGGAAGCAGGCATGCATTTTTCTCATAAGCAAGCATCATATGTATAGTTCTATATGTTTATGAAAATGAATTGATTGGAAAGCTATAGTTGGATTGCCTTTATATATTTAAAGCATTAGTTTTTTAAATAAACACTGATGCTAAAGTTCCTTATGTGTGCCAAAAAAACGTTGATCCCGGATGCCTAAATCTACATTGGCATCAATAGTTTTAATAGTTCCAATGCTAAATACGGTTTATAGCATTAAAATTTTATATTACACTGATGAATTTTTCGACTTATAACATTACAAAAACCAATAAAGTTGATGCTACTTCTAGTTATAGACATCAGTTATCTTATGAGTGATGTTGTTTTAAATTTTGAACTTTAGTTGTTTATGCAAAATTAAGGTTGTTATGAACAATATCATGGTGTGTTGCCTATTGTATATCAAAAAACATATATAAATATATCCAGCAGTTTCATAAATCACAATTTTTCCAACCCCACATATGACAACAATTTTTGCAATTTACATATAACTTATCAACCTTGAGTTTGAGTACAAAAGAGAAATGTAGTATAACAAACCAAATAAATATAAATTAAAATAAATAACCCTTTATTAAAATTATCATAATCAATTCCAACCAAATACAAGAGGGAGTGCCTGTTTGGCATTACTTATTTGGGGCTATAAGTGATTATTTTGAAATTTTTGAAAGCCCAACCTGTTTGGTAAAAGATAATAAAATCACTTATTTTGAATAATTGCTGTGAGAGAAAGTAATTAGGGAAAGCAGGTGATGAAATGCTTTTATTTTTTAATTATGCAGGTATCAGTTTTGAAGAGGTGCTGGGTTTTATGAAACTTTCAAAATTTCAAAAATAACCCCGTTTTTACCAACCACACTTCTAACAAAAAGTTTACCAAATGTCAAACTGTTTTATTTCACAACTAATTTCTCTCACAGGAAATCTGACGGTGATTATTTTTACAGTACAACAACGCCAAACTGACCCGGAGTCTGAAAATATTTACGAGGGAGCGTGAAAAATATTATTTGAGAATTAGGACTGCAGTAAAGAAACCAAATAGAAAATTGAAATTTAGGTGTAAAGACGTAGACAAGTCGGGAATATGAATAATCATTTCATATTGGATAGGTATTGCTATTTTATGACATGAAAAATTGTGAAAGTACGTTGAATTTGTATCATGTGGGGACCTGAGAAGCTTTTTGGGAGCTGAAGCTCATGCCTACTTTGCCTACCTTGCCTACCTAGTGCCTACCTTACATATGCGTTTTTTTATTTTTGGAAAATTTTTGGGTAGACAACTGCCTACCTTGCCCTTGGCTTAGGACCACCACCTTAGTCCCCTGTGAAGTCTGCTTCGGAATTCGGGAATGTAGCAAGCCAACTGTCATTAACCAACACTATGTCAAGCTTCCTGGCAATAATCTGCTCACTATCTTTGCGGTTGGACCAAGTATAGCGTCACCTACTAATGTAGTAGATAACGAGTGAGCCTTAGAGATCATGAAGGTGTTTATAGCACCAAGCAAACTCAGAAAGTTTAATTGCGTATCAACTCATGTATGCGACTAACATACAAAATGTATACCTCTATTAGAGATGTGGTACACAATGCAGTATATAAATATAGTAAATTTAGTATTATCGAATAATCTAAGTCTAGAATTATTAAGAATGATATAAATAAAATAGTAAATTTGGCTTACACCCTTTAAATTCAATTTGTCATACCTAAAACCCTTCACTTTTTGTTCCTATAAATAATACCCAATTTGTATAAGTAAAAACCCATGACTAGGATCCAACTCAGCAAGTTACCTAATTAAGCATAAAATCTGATTTATTGTACTTTTCAAATTCCAAAAATACCCCCAACTAAGCCATTATTGCATTTTGTATATTAATGTAGGAATCAATATGGAAACAGTTTTTAATTGGATTGTATATAATGACAGATGTTGAATTTGGAAATATCTCCAAATTGTTGTAATAGATGTAGGAATTAATTTTGGAACATTTAAAAAAAAATTTAACAATAAATTCAAATTTGGGTAATTGGTTTGTTTAATAAAATGTTTATGTTATTTTCTTTTTATGAATTATACATGACTAATAATCCACTTTATAATTGTTTATGAATAAAACTGTACATACTAATTATGTTGAAAAAATAATGTACCTATTTGTTTTATGAAAAATATAATTTACCTAGTATGAAAAGTGTACATAATTATCTATTCCAATATACCTACATTAATTTTAATGTACTTACAATTAGGATTTAGGTATTATATGTCATCCAATGTACCTACCATTTGAATAATATACCTACTACGAATAAAGTACCTATTATTTATCTAAATAATGTACCTATTTTTTACTATAAATAATATAGCCTTTTTTCTCTGAATAAAGTACCTATTATTTGTTTTATCAAACGTAATTTTTTTAAATGAACCTATTTTCTCTCTCCAAATAACTTACCAATTTTTTTCCTCTAATAATGTACCTATTTTTCCTCTTCAAATAATGTACCTATATTTTATATAAATTATTGTGTACCTATTTTTAATTATGAAAAATATACGCAATTACAAAGTAACTGACTTTTTTTTTGGGGTAAATAATATACCTATATTTTATATGTATATATTTATATTATATTTTTCATAGGTACATTATTGGATATGTAATTTACAGATTTTTTTTTGTTTGCAATTTTAGGGGGCGAGATGTGAGAGGGAATGACAACTAAAAGAAATGGGGTGATTGATATGCTATTAATAGGGAGTATATTAATTACAATTATGGCAGTTAATGAAATGCTTGAAATAAATTATAAATAAAATATGAAGTTTAGTGGCAACGATGTAAAAACATAGAAATACTACGACCTCTTATATCCTACTGGTCATTTAAATTTGAATTTGGGTTTTCAACGAAGTTATATAGATAGATGGGTTTGTGTCTAGGGGATATCAGTTGTATGGGCTTATATTGGAGTCTCTCTAAATAAAATAAAATAAATTAGTTGGAAATGGTTAAGTAATTAAAAAATGTGATTCGATAGAATATCCCAAACTTACCCTTTGACTAGCTAATTAATAAAGTATAGCTAAATATAAACATTCTAGCCATGCACTGATAGTCCATGATTAAAGGGAGCCACTTTTACGCACTACCTCTGTAGGTGGAGATAGTTTTCTAAGAATGCAAACTTGGCTTACATGTAACATGTTCAAATTTGGATCATATCCAAATTTAGAAAACATGATTACGACCTCTATTTTGTCTTGACTCAACATTCGTCATCTCCCACCTTAACATTTTCTAACGGAATTAACTGTCATTCAGAAATTTTGGATGGTGTCTTCCCTATAAATTCCATGCCTTTTCCCCATACCAAACCAGAACAGAGCCTTGGGGGCATCCGAGTCCTTCTTCCAATAAGCGAAGCCCCGACAAAGCTCTGTAGCTCACCGGAAAAGGGAAAAAATTATAAAAAAAAGAAAGAAAAACAAGAACACAATCCCAGTTTTGATTACTTCTTTCTTCTCCAATTAATTCTTTTTCTTTCTCGAAACACACGTGCGTTACTAGCGTTGTTGATATAGTATTAATTTAGCTTAAATCATCGAAGATGGATGCCAAGAAGAAGAAGATGATCATCATCGGTGTGGTTGTTTTGCTTGTAGTGGTGATTGCCGTGGGGGTGACGGTGGGTATCATGAAATCTAAAGCCAAAAAACCCGCCGCCACCAAGCCCGCCAAGTCGAAAAAGGCCATTGAGGCGATTTGCCAGCCGACCAGCTACAAAGAAACCTGCCAGAGCAGCCTCGAGAAGGTGGCCGGTGACACCACCGACCCTAAAGAGCTGGTCAAGGCCGGGTTCCAGGTGGCTGCGGACAAGGTGAACGAGGTGATCCAGAACTCGGACACCTTGAAAGATCTGGCAAAGGATCCCATGGCTAGCCAGGCTCTGGACGTCTGCAAGGAACTGTTGAACACCGCCGTTGAGGATCTCCTCGGCGCTGTCGATAAGATGGGGCCTTTCGAGATTAGCAAGGTCGATGATTATCTGGAAGATCTGAAAGTGTGGCTGAGCGCGGCCGTCAATCACCAGGCGACTTGCGTAGATGCGTTTAAGGACACCAAGGGCGAGGCCGGGGACAAAATGAAGGGCTTTTTGAAGACAGCACAAGAACTCACAAGTAATGGGCTTGCCATGGCCACCCAAATCTCCTCCCTCTTGGGATCTCTCAACTTAAACTCTCACCGTAGACTCCTCTCAGCGGAGAAGAGCAAGAGGAACTACCAGGCAGTGCCTTCATGGATGGGTGCCCGCCAGCTGCAGCTCTTGACTGCCACCCCACAGAACCTGAAGCCCAACGTCGTTGTGGCTCAGGATGGGACTGGCAAGTACAAGACCATCACGGAGGCTTTGAAGGAGGTCCCGAAGAAGAGCAATGAGACCTTTGTGATCTACATTAAGGAGGGAGTTTACAAAGAGCAAATCATCATTGATAGACTGATGACCAATGTCTTCATGATTGGTGATGGCCCTACCAAGACAAAGATCTCCGGTAACAAAAACAAGGCAGATGGCACGGCAACTATGCACACTGCAACATTCGGTACGTAACACGCACTTAATAACTAACATGACTATTCATCAAATATTAATCAACCATGACACATCATTTGGTGAATAAAATTAGTAAACACATTTGATGCCCTGGCTAGCAGTATTCATTGATTAAATAATTGTTTTTGGTAATTGATTTAGGATGGAAGTAACTGACACATTAATTGTATATTTCCTAATTCTAACTCATTTTCTTGTTTATTGCGTCCTTGCAGCCGCAGTTGGAGACTATTTCGTTGCCAAGGACATAAGATTTGAGAACACAGCAGGGCACATCAAGCACCAGGCCGTGGCACTGCGTGTGCAATCTGACTTTTCCATCTTCTATAACTGCCATATGGACGCGTACCAAGACACCCTCTACACCCAAACCTACCGGCAATACTACCGGGACTGCACCATCACCGGGACCGTAGACTTCATCTTTGGGGATGGCGTGGCGCTGTTCCAAAACTGCAAGATGTTGGTGAGAAAGCCAGGAGATTCACAGTCTTGCATGGTGACAGCCCAAGGCAGGACCGACAAGAACGAGATCACAGCCATAGTCCTCCAAAACTGCACCATCACTGGTGAGCCAGAGTACATGGCTGTAAAGGACAAGAACAAGGCATACTTGGGAAGGCCATGGAAGGACTTTGCAAGGGTGGTGGTGATGCAATCACAGATTGATGAGGCCATTCAGCCTGAAGGGTGGACAGAATGGACTGGTTCCATGTTTCACAACACTTGCTTTCTTGGTGAGTACGGCAACAAGGGTCCTAGGGCTGACATGGCGCAAAGGGTCAAATGGCCAAGCCTCAAGAAGCTTACTGCCGACCAAGCTGCCACTTTCACCCCTGCCAAGCTCTTTGAGGGTGATCGGTGGATCAAGCCCAGCGGAGTTCCTTATGTTTCTGGCATGGTGTCTGCGTAGATCACAAATGAAAATCTTAAAACAATTCTATTTTGGTCTGAAGAAAAAAAATATCACTTCATAGTTTGATTGATTTTGTATCTTGTGATCTTGTGGAATTCTATTCCCTTTCATTTTTCCTACACATGCATACCCATTGAATGGTGATAGAGATTTTTTAATACAAAAATACTAGTCATACCACATTTATATACCACCTCTTTAAAAAAAGAGTAATGCTACACTTACCATATTTATATCCCACATTTTTATACCACTTTATGTGGCAGATGAAGTGGACAATCACATCAATTAAAAAGTGTCAATAAATCATAAAAGAGAAGAAAACTTTAAACTAATTTTAATTGATGTGTTGTCCACCTCATCTGCCACATAATGTGATATGAGAATGTGGTATACAAATGTGGTAAGAGTAGCATTATTCTTAAAAAAAGGTGAGCTATTGGTGGGTTTCACCTCTATTAAAAAGGTGGTATACAAATGTGGTATGCATAGCATTGCTCTTTTGAATATAAGAGCGGTTCCAGCAACTCGGGCTGGCCAGGGCAGCTGCTGGGGCCCACAAAACCAGGCCAGCTCTCAGGCAAGAATAGCCCTAGTTCAAGCTCGGGTTTCGCTGACGTCAACCAAAAAAAAATCCAAAAAAAATTCAGATTTAAAAAATAAATAAATACTTAGTCATAGTTTTCACTTCCCACACCAAAACTCTATACAAATTTCTCTCCTCATATCTCATGTGAATAGTTGTTGCCATGACAATTGGTGGAAACACCACAACCTTTTGCAAGGGCAGCCACTATTCACATGAATAGTAGCTGCCCTAGCCCCCCCTTGCCATGGCAAAGGGCAAACTACTAGAAGTGCTCTAATGGTGATCGAGGTAGCGTGGAGATAAAAAGGAAAGAAATTAAATAACTAGTAGTGATAACAATTAATGACAATAATATATATATATATATATATATCCACCTCACAACCCCAAAGATTTAGAGTGTTGCTAAACAAGCTATAAAGTTAACTGAGTATACCCTATGATCTAAGTACACTATAATATTTAAATCAAAATGTAAAATTAACTAAGTACACCCTATTTAACTACCAAAAATACCCCTAATGTACACCATAATACACTCTATCACACCTTAATACCAATCCTAAACCAAATTTCTCTTTTTACATGAATTTGTACCCTCAAGTTCAGATATTTTAGAAAGAAAAGGTTGAAAACTTCAACTGGGAAAACATCTAAAGGTTTACTTTGCAAATCTAACACATTAAGCATTGTAAAGCCTGTGGGGAAGAACCTCTGCAGTGATGGCTTCTCAGCAACTCTGAACATAAAGAGGGAACGCATTTGAGAAACAGACATGTATTGTTGTACATATTTCAGTGTGTTATGTATTGACAGGCACCAGACTTTGTCTGGCCATGGCATATTGTACTCTTTAGCAATTGTGGCAAAGTTTTGATCTATTCTCTTGGAGGTGATAATTTCCCGCAAAAGGTCATGAATTTGAAACTTTTTTACCCTTCCTTCAGGTGTTACCTTTGTCAGTGCTCGTTGCGTTGTTCTTTGTGGGCATCAAGCAATACGAAAGCTTCTCTACATTTGATTAAGGTTGAATATGGTGAATATGGTATACTTATTAAAATTATATTTGTTTCACAATTCAATATATATTTTTCATCATTTTATATTAGGATAAATTAATAATTCAATATAAATAGTTTGATAATAAGGTGTTGATTTTATGATTCGTTTAGTAGCACACAAAATTCGCTTTTTTAACAATAATCTTTGGGGGTGCTTAACATAACAGGACAAATAGAAGCCCATGTTTCGTCCAATAAAAACAAATAGAAGCCCATGATGTTATAAAGGTATTGTTTGGGTCTATTTTTGCCCAACCTAATAAATTAGGGAATTGGGCCAATTCGGATGGAAAAATAAGTGGCATGCATCCATTAAATCACACACCTAAATTCTTTGCTTGGCGTTGGCGATATCCCCACCTATTTCTTTCTGACAAGGAAACTCTCCCAACCGCTCTACAAACTCGCCAAATGGCAACTCTCAATCTCAAATTGTTTCCCACCCGAACTCTGGGGTTTAAGTTTTCCTCCCAGAAGAGCAATAACAGCAACCGCTCAGCTGACCGTTGGAATGAACACAACCGAGAAGAAGATAGTCGATAGACTCTCGGCAGCACGTTCGCCATTTTGGCTTTGGGAACCACCTTGGAGTCGCGGGCGGATGGGTTCACGATAAGGTTCGTATGTATTGATAAATTGGTTCCAGAGAAACAGAGAATTTTTGCTTCGAATTTTAGGTACTTAAATGTAAAGTGTGTTTTGAATTTTGCAGCTTGTGTTGTGGCACAGCAAAGAGGATGCAAAGAGAAGGGGATTTCTCCATTAGCAGGTATTTTCTTCCTCGAGAATTTGATGTAAATGAGATAATGTCATGATGGGCAAATGAGAACCAGAGGTGTGCTCTGTTGGTATCTAAACGGGAATCAATAAATCTATGTTTCTCTCTCTACAATGTATACACACACACAGACACTTCCTTTCCCAAGTTCTAGCCTTTTTATTCCCAGACAAATCTCACTCCATTCTCCCCTACCATATCGATTCGGTCGAAAATATCATGAATGTTTTGCAGCTTAAATCTGGAGGATCACTAGTTGGAGAATGGATAAACATTACAAATCACATTCATTAGTTCTAAGGGAAGACACAACAGCTAGCTACTAACTCCCGATGCTGACTTTGTCAACTCCTGTTATGACCAAGACAAATCCGTGTCTTAGTATAAGTTGTGGTCTTCTAATCACATCTGGTTTGGAGGAGCTCTAATTGATCAGGAAGTATTAATCCTAATTCCAGTAGGATAATCAATCAAACAGTGCGTTTACATTGAGATAGGAGTATCTTAAGTATTCCTACTTCTATATGGATTAAAAACATCCTATTCCTAAGCAAACAGAATCTCTGATCAAGGTTAGTAATTGAGATTCAAAGACTTGAAATAACTTTCAATGGCATGATTAAGTAGAGAATTTCTCATACGTGTCTTGCTCCTCTTGATCTGGACGAGCTTGTCAAACACACACCATGGAAAGCTTAGGAAATGATCTCTTTCCATTCCCTTGTTGCCGCAACCCCAGTAACGAGGATGATATGTAACATGATACCAAGCCGATGCTTTTGCTGCATGTTCATCATTGATATCAGGGTTCGTATCGGACAGCATATCACTTCCCAGCTTCTCATCAAACCAGTTCCTAGCTTCCTTTTTCAATGCCTTTAGAGCGTAATGAATTGACTCCAAGTCGTTTTCCCCATTGAATCTTTTTGATACTGTAGTGATGCTCCCAGTTAGTATTTCGGCTTCAGTTTTGAAACCATAGTCATCTATCAGGTTTCCAAGCTTGTAGTCATATTCCCTTTTGTAATTGATGGCATCTTTGACGTAGTTTTCAAATCCATCTACCTCCATGTCAGGGTCATAGAACTTCAAAGCCACTTCCATAGTGAAGGCTTTAATCGTGGCCGAGTTTGAAGGTGAATCTGATGCAAGCTCAAGATCTTTCACCTGTCGGAAAAGCTGCCCAATCACACGCTTGGACTCGTAGGTGGGTTTGTCAACCTTTTCCATAAAATCAGGGAATTCATGGACACGAAGGTGGCTTGGCACTTTCACTACCACACCAGTTTTCGGAGAGTCGACAGCATGCGAATTGAGATGGGCGAGCTCGATACATGAAGCACTGCTAGCCTTCCAGTGCTCTCTATCTGCAAAGACAATATGCGCATTACAAATTATCCCCAAGTTGTCGTTCACTATGAAGTTGGTAAAGGATTCCTCAACCTCCTGTAACAAACACAAGAGAACACCATGAATGAGGCAGAGACAAGATTCGACAAGCGAAGAAGTATATATGTTTCTAATATCATTGACTACATTTTAGTTGATGAATTTGAGAAATACCTCCATTGTCACATCATGATCCAACTGACAAAGTAAAAATCTCCATCTAAATCACTTCCCGAGCATTCATTGGGATGAGGTCTGATACGTTACAATGAAAGAAATATAGTCAGTACGTAAATAGTTTGAAGGCAGCAAATTATTGTCAAACAGATCTTCATCAACTAAAAGATTCGACAAAGTTACTTACCTCTTTCCTTTCTGCGGGAAAACTACACAATCCACCATGTGGTGCAATGCCGGCACGTTCACAGCCTCAAGAACGCGAACATCCCCTGGGTGTAAACAGGGGTTTTTGGCTACCACTACTTTTCCCCTAACAATAAAATTGTCATCACTTGAAGTATCGCTCCTATTGCAACCAAAGATCTTCCGGCGAGAACATTGCACATATACTTGACCATATTCCAATGTCCGGGTTTCATCTAGACATCCCATCAAGGATCTTCCATCTGGAACAAATATCCGTGTCTTGCTCCGCAGTTCAACAAGCTTGGATGCACAGAATGCTTGTAGCATCAATGACAGAAATGGTTCTGCATCTGGCTTATAACCGCACACAAGCATTTCCTTCAAAGCGTTGGTGAAGACTCCCTGGAATATGATTTCAAGTGCTTCCTGCGCTCTTAACGGGTCAGCCAAAACACCTTCCAGCTGTTTCAAAGCCTGTTTTTGCTTTTTCACAAAAACATGATTGGGGACTCCGAGGGTGGACAGAAGGGTGATCACTTGACGGTTAAGGAAACAAGCTTGGTACCTGCTCCATGCTAGAACATCGAGTGTTGCGTTGTTGGATTGGTACTTGCACATGCTATCTCGCAGCGCCAACTTCTTTGACAATGTAGGATCAACTGCCACAACACCTTTATAGCCGCCGTATCGAATTTGAAAGGCAGATGGAGTAGTACTTTTGCCGCACTTGATTGCCACTCTTCCAGCAAACTCAGCAGATATCTTCCCAATTCCATCAGAGAAACAATATTTGACTCCACCTCTTTCAATTTCGACATCGGGAATGAGTTCGATTTCATCCCTATCAACATCAAAAGTCTTCCAGGAAGAGCTGAAAGCCTGACCTAACCTGGCAGCATATTTTGACGCATTTCTGATGTCACTAAAATCACCCATCCAGTTTCTGATGTCTTGTGCAGTCACCTCACTTGTTGATGCAAACATCCACACAGAATGCTCTCGCAGTTGACTCGCCGAATGGGCAAGAAACTCAAACTTCTTTTGACCAATGACTATGCCATTTCTTAGAGTAGAAAGTATCCTGTCATAAACTCCAGTTCTCCTTTCCTCTTCTGTAGAAGTTGTACAATTCGTAAGCGGGCATAAAGCTCCTGAATGTATCAGACCCATGTCCTCGTCCACGAAAGAAACACGAAGAAAATTATCGACATGTTCAGAATAATTTCGTAAAACACGGTTGGATAGATTGGCCTCTGGACCACAGAAATAAACTTTAGTCGGTGTTACTTGAGCCCTGTGCACATACACCATCCCATCATCTAAAGAAATAGCAGGCGACTGAGGAATTCGCTTGCATGCCATGTACTCTCTGTACTGCTCAGTAAGCCAACTCACAGGCTCATAGCAGCACCCTTTTAACCGAAACAGCTTGTCCAGGGCACACTCTATGTATTCAATTCTTATTCTACTAGGATCAACTAGCTTATAAAAATTGACATCAAGTGCTTTCCCAGGAACACATCCATGCTGAACCAAGGAATTTATCTTAAACAGGATTTTGTATGGCAAGTTAATGCCCATGGGTGGACCTACAATAGGAACAAGATCTGAATTGCAGGAGAAAGTGTTGCCTTCCTCCAGGATGAACCGTTCTTCATTTTCTTTATAATCAACAAAACACTTGCGCAGATTTGGAAGCTCACACCTAGGCGGAAGTTCCAAGCATACAGCAGAAGATTGCCCAATGCAGCATGAAGGAGTGAAATCAACTTCTCGAACCCAGCGATTTTGAGAATCTTTCTTGAAAATCAGAGGGGCACCAAGTAACTAGCAAGAGGAAGAAGAAAGGAGGAGCAAAATGTTAGTCCTTTCACCCAATTCCACACATAATATAATAATTCTGCAGTTCTATAAGGAACAGGACAGTTTGTTTCAACAGCATTCGAATTCTCTGCGTCGAAACAATGAAGTCATAATGTTTCAGCAACTGACATGAGATCAGATTATCATGCAGGAACTAGTGAATGCAAGACAATCTTATTCAAATATCTACTGGAATTGGTAAAAGCCACGGCTTCTACCTCAATAATAAAAATGATGATAGGATAACTTTCATGCTTCTTGATGTGGGAACGAACAGGATTGAATTAAGTTTACATATTAATCAACTAAAGAACTTTGATCACTAGCTACATTTAGAATTTACTATTTGTATATTTCATGGCAAAATGTAAAGTAATGAGTCACAAATCTTGTAGTTTAACTGGCAAACCTGGATTAGAAGAAACTTTGGAAATTGGCCCCGTGGATGATTTAGCTCAATCTGACTAATACTTTCAGAGGAGATCTCTAGCTTGTATTCAACATCATCAAAAGAAAACAATAGGTAGATATTCTTAAATGCTGTTCCGAATTTCACTGAAACATCCGATGTTGTCCAAAGCACAGAAAACCGTTCCTCAGAAGTCAGGAAGCCCGAGTGCAGCTTCACAAGTTCCATGTTATGTTCAAAGTTTTCAAGCTTCTGCTTTCTAGCTTTCAGATAAGAATCCCAGTACCACAGAAGTCGATCATCGGCTAATGGAATTATCACGTCAGCATATTCTGCATGTGTGAATTCAACTATGGCAGATGCTCTTGATTTTCCATCTTTAGGCGGAAGAATCTGTACATCAGAAACAGTTGCTTTCCCAGTATATTTCTCAAGAAATTCTGTCACCGCTTCTGGAGACTCAATGGAGGAAAATCCATGCAACCGAATTGTCTTGACCATGTTGGTACTGTTGATGGCAGCATCTGCTGTTTCAGAGTACAGGTTTAAATTAATGACTCAGAACTCGTTACAACTTCTTTATGCATAAGCTTAAAAAAAATAAAAAATAAAAATAAGACTACAATAACTAGTGAAAGTCAGAAGGAAGGTTGCAACCAACTGTCCGAATTTAAAAACAGAGCTGACAAGATCTGGATTACAGGACAAAATATTACCTCTCTCCAGAACGAATGGTCCTTCGTGTTCTTTATAATGAATAAAACTATTGCGTAGATTTGGAAGCTCGCACCTAGGTAGAAGCTCCAAACATACAGCAGAAGATTGTCCAATGCAGCATGGAGTAAAATCAACTCCTTGAACCCACTGTCCGGAAGCTTTCTTGAAAAGCTGAGGGGCACCAAGTAACTAGAAAGAGAGAGGAAGAGAAAATATTAGCAATTGGTAAATATGATCAACCTTTAGTAGAACTTAAAACAGTTATCCACATTGTTTCATTTAATTTAAATTATGTTGGGCAAACCTGGATGAGAAGAAACTTTGTAAGTTGACCGTGTGGACGACGTAGCTCAATCTGGCTACCCTTTTCAGGGGTGATCTTAAGCTTGTAATCAACCGAAGCATAAGAGAAAAAAAAGTAGATGTTCTTAAGTCCCACCCCAAATTTCACCAAAACATCCGATCTTTCCCAAAGCACAGAAAACTGTTCCTCAGAAATCTTGCATCCCAAGTGAAGTCGTACGCGTTCCATACAGTGCTCAAAGATTTCTGAGTCGGGTATGATGTCAAACTTCGATTTTTTAGCTATCAGATAAGACTCATTGTACCACAGGCTCAAATGATCGGCTAATGCAATTATCATATCAGCAAATTCTGCATGTGTGAACCGAACAATGGCAAATGTTCTTGACTTTCCATCTTTGGGAGGAAAAAGCTTTACAGCATGAACAGTTCCTTTTCCGGTATATGCCTCCAGAAATTCTGTCACTGCTGCTGGAGACTTCATGTCCATGGAGGAAAATCCATACAACCAAATTGTGTAATCCATGATGACGGCAACTGCTGCAGTTTCAGTGTACAATTTTGTGTTAATATATAATAGTAGAAACTAGAAAGAAATCTGAAACCTGTTAAATAACAGAGCTCAAGAAAAGAAGTAATAAACAGAATGCAAACATAAGACAAGCCTTGCAAGCATGGTCCTCACATTTCAATTTTCAACCAAATGGAAATGAGAAAAAAAAATGTCCTTGAATTTTTGGTACGTAGGCCAACTTTGCTCTGTAAGAAACAAAGCTCATGAACCCTATATATATATAGGAAAAAGAAGAGCACACAGAGGTGAGAGACTGGAGGTCAAAATTTAAGTCCATCTCACACACTGTAAATAACTTGTCATGGACGTTGTAGCTAGCACTGAAAAACAAAAAGAAAAAAAAAACTTGTCATCGCAGTTTTAGCAGGGGGAAAAATAGAGGGGGAGAGAGAAGAATTAAACTTGTCAGTGAGCAGTGGCAACCTATTGCCATGATGGGGAATCTTTTAATCCTTGATGAGGAAGGCTAGAAACAGTAATATACAAATAGAATAGACCCTTTCAATAGAGCATTTGGAGCACTTTCTGAAAGATTGTTCGGAAAGTATTTAGATGGAGCCATCCATGTACCACACACCATCCTTGTTGGGACGGTTTTATAATTGCTTTGGCGTATATAGGGAGAGACTTAGTACTTTAAAATGGAGTGGGTTAAATTTATTTTATGTACGTATCATAGAATGGAACATAAAGGTGCAGCTACTACACCGTGCCAATTTATTCTTTTATTTATTTATTTATTTCACTTAAAGGGAATATGTGTGAAGAGGGTTATTAATGAAAGGAAAATTAGCAGTAGTCTGTTCAAAAAATATATATATATATATATAATTAAAAAGAAGTTGGAAGTTGGCTAAAAAAGTAAGAACAAGACAGAAATACTTTTCATTTTAGAGAGAACTTTACATAGATGTCCTGGAATAGTCAAAGAGAATTGAATTCATTAGTTCGTCTTATCTTCTTTTCCTTAAGTGTATTGTTGGATGAGTTATGAGTCTTGGTTTGATGTGAGCCTTTGGATGTGAGCGTGGCATGATTGTCATTAGCAGGCATGAGTGGGATAAATTAAATTTTAGGCTGATAGAATAAGGTCATCTCCAGTCATGGGCCATAAGGCAAACATAGCCCTAAAATAATGCAAAACCCATTTCCAGCCATGAACTATAAAATAATAATAATAAATTTTTTTTTGTTTTTTAAAAAGGGCCACATTGAGCTCTTTGGCCCTCCAACCAAGCCACTTGTAACTCAGCTATAGCCCAGGGCAAATTTTTTTGTAGGCCATTTAGCCTTTAGCCTTTTTTTTTTTTTTTTTTTTTTTTTTTTTTTGCTTTTTTTTTATGTATATAAATTTTATAAAAAAATTTATAAACAATTGGTTCTGACCGTTGGGAGGTCAGAACCCTTTGAAATGCATCAATTTTATTTTTTTTCAAAATTGTCGTTGTTGGCTTTCTTTTCTTTCTTTTTTTAAAAATTTTAAAAAAACTTAAAATATGTCTATAAATACCTCAAAATTTCTTCAAAAATATTCCTACACATTTCTTACAAATTCTATCACATTCTCTACTTATTCACAACTTTCCACAATGTTTTTTTTTGTCAAATACTTTCCACACTCATTGCATTCAAAAATCTTATTAGAAATCTTGTTAAATGCTTATCAACGTAAACTTGTCATATCTGGAATATTGTCCCTAAATAGTTTAATTAAATTAAACATTACATAGTAGTGGAATGTATGAGTGTTGCACCATAGTTTTTCTCAAAATAATAAAATATTTAGGATCCTAAAATATAGTCATGCATGGCTGGAGATGGAAAAATTTAACCCTACACTATTCTTTAAAAAATTAATATTTTAAAAGGCTAAAATTATAGCTCTAGATTATATTTAGCCCCATAACTGGAATCAAGTTATTCTCTTCTTTTTTTCTATTTCTTTTTTGATCCAATCAGGTTAGTCCCTTCTAAGCACTGTCCCTGCTTGTGGAAGTTTTGAACCAATCATGATGGCTTGGTCCTTTCGGAGAACTTTGGCAAATAATCTTATAGAATCTCACATTGCCAATAAGAACTCACGTATACTTCCCATGCTGGGGAAACTTTACTTTGCCCCTTGCTGAGCATGGTTTTGGGCCAGGGAGGAGAGAGAGCATAACTTGACTGAGTGAGAAGGAATCTGAATGGGTTGCTTGTCTAAAAGCAGTAATTTTGAAATTTTATGTTTTTTTTTTTTTTTTTTTTTTTTTTTTTGTGTGAGGAACTTGCTCCCAAAGGAGTTAGAGATGGAGCCACCCACTGCTCACTATCCTAGTTAGGAATGTTTTTTCATGCAGCATTTGGGATGAAAATTTGAACAATTAATCCGCGTCCACATTTATTGCCTATCAGAACGAAATTTGAGTTTCAAAAACCTAAAAAACTTCCCTTTCTCTATTTTGTTTACTTCACCAGCTTTTTTCATGCATATGTGTCAGTGGGACTTACAAATGGAGATGTAAAAATTAATGTATATCTATGAATTTTTTTACACTTTCAGGCGAGACATAAATTTACATCTTCAATATTCCGGCCAATTGAAGCTCTAAATAGTACAACACAAACCATGAAAGAAAATGTGGAATTCATCTAATAGTACAATACAAAGAAAAAGTGAGACAGATGCATAGAGGAGGACGTGAAGATGAAGAGAAGAGACTGAGGTTTTTAACCGTAACACTTTTATATTTTTCTTTTTTTTAAAAACAAAAATTAGCTGGATGAAACCTATTAAATACATTCATTATGCATTATGAAAACAAGAAGCATTCTTGCTTTGGTGGTTTACGGTGCGTTTGGATGAGGGAAATAATCTTGGGATTTTGACAGAAGTCATAATTTCTAAGAGCATCTCCAGCATTCTCTTCAAAGGCTTTGGGACACTAAAATAGGTGAGCCACATAAGCAAACCTTCTCCAACAGCCTTGTCAAACCCAGTCATTCAAATTTGGGACTCATTGACTCTACAGAACACATTTATTAATTAAGCTTTGGAACAACAAAAGCTAGTGAAAATGATGAATTATTATTTAAATATTGATATGGTATTGTTAAATCAAATTAAATATTAGTTTTTGATTAAAAAGAAAAAAGAAAAGTCAAACATTGAATTAATTACATTGAAGAGGCTATTGGAGGTACAAAATAATAAAGTAGCAAACTTTACTCTTCAAATTGTCACGTAGGCCAACAAACCACAATTTGAAGAGTTCTCTAAATTGACATAAACTGTGTTTGGATAACAAAATAACGAAATTTATAAATTCCGCGTGGGATAAAATATGGAATTTGGAGGTCATAAATCTCAACTTTAAATTCTATCTAAGTAGTCCTCATTTCTAAAATTTCAAAAGTAGAGATTGAGTTTTAAAAAAATATAACTTTACAAATGAACGTTAAATTACGTGTTTAAATTCGTTAGCCAAACAAGAAACTTTACAAATTCCACCACATTAATTTCCATCATTTTATATTTTATCATTTACAAATTCCTTTGTATTTATAAATTTCGTTTTTTCTTTAGTTTGGCCAATTTTCGGGTTGATTTTCCCAGCCCTATAGGTAGTATGTTGGGCTCAAACAAAGGTATATATATATATGGGAAAAAGATAAATGTAATATAAATTGACACAATGGTTGCGGTAGCCTATACTTCCAAGTAACCCATGTGAACAAATAAAAATCGAATGGATCAGAAAGTTGACCTTGACTAGCTAAGGTGGGTAAACATAAACATTCTAGCCATGCACTGGTCATCCACGATCGAAGGGAGCCTGTAATAAACATTACCAAATTTGGACAAAAAACACAACGACCCTTAATTTTGTCGTGACTCGTGAACAATGATCTCCCCACCTCACAATCCCTAACAGAAATAACTGTCATTCTGAGCTCCCATCCCATATAAATACCTCCATAACCCAAACACTTTGAGAGGCACTAATAAGTATTATCCAGTGCCCCAAATAAAGTGACCCCAACAGCTCTGCAGCAACTCACCTGAAAAAGAAATAAGAAGTTCCCGCAACAAAAATCCTTTTGTTTAACCCTTCTTATTTTCTTTTTCGCCACCAGAATCCTTCTTTAAAAAAATCTATAAATTAGTTATTAAATATATTATTCAAAATGAGCGGAGGAGAAGCACAGAATAAGAAAAAGAAGATCGCCATCATCGGCGTCTCCGCTCTGATTCTGGTGGCTATGGTAGTTGCTGTAACTGTTGGGGTCACCGTGTCACGGCACAAAGGCAAATCCGGCGGCGAGCAAACATCCACGTCGACAAAGGCGATCCAGTCGATCTGCCAGCCCACGGACTACAAAAAAACCTGCGAGGACAACCTGTCCAAGGTGGCCAGCAACGTCACCGACCCAAAAGAGCTGGTCAAGGCAGGGTTCCAGGTCGCCATCGACCAGCTCCGCGAGGTCATCAAGAACTCCACGACCTTGAAGGAGCTTGCCAAGGACCCCAGCGCAAATCAGGCCTTGCAGAACTGCAAGGAGCTCTTGGAGTATGCCATCGACGATTTGGGTGACTCGTTCGATAAGCTAGGTCCCTTTGACTTCACCAAGATCGACGCCTACGTGGGGGATCTCAAGATCTGGCTCAGCGCTGCCATGACGTACGAGCAGACTTGCCTGGATGGGTTTGAGAACACCACCGGTGACGCTGGTGAGAAGATGAGGCAGTTTTTGAAGACATCTCAGGAGCTCACCAGCAACGGCCTTGCCATGGTAAGCGAAGTGTCCACGTTGTTCAAGACTCTGAACATCAAGACCGGGCGCCGCCTCCTCCAAGCCGCTGCCACGGCCACTGATGAGAAGAGGTTCCAGAGGGCTAAGATCATCCCTGCTTGGATAGACAACCGAAGGCTCGACCTCGCCACCGCCACTCCTCTGACGCTGAAACCCGATGTGGTGGTGTCCAAGAAGGGAGATGGCAAATACAAGACTATTAACGAAGCCTTGAAGGACATCCCAAAGAACAACGAGGTGAAGGTCTTCGTGATTTATGTCAAGGAGGGAGTGTACGACGAGCATGTCTTTTTCAATAAGCACATGACCAATGTCATGCTTATCGGAGATGGCCCTACCAAGACCGTTATCACCGGTAGGAAGAACTACGCCGAGGGTACACAAACTTACCAGACTGCCACAGTTGGTATGTACAACGTTTCGACATATGCATGTTATATTGTTAGGATTTTAGAACTATGTCTAGTGTCACTCATTATGTACATTCTTATGTTTTGCAGCTGTTGTTGGAGACTACTTCATTGCCAAGGACATCGGATTCGAGAACACCGCCGGAGCCATTGGACACCAAGCCGTGGCTCTGCGTGTGCAGTCAGACTTGTCCATTTTCTACAACTGCAACATGGACGGGTACCAAGACACCCTCTACACCCAAACCCACAGGCAATTCTACCGCGACTGCACCATCAGTGGAACCATCGACTTCATCTTTGGGGACGCAGCCGCCGTCTTCCAAAACTGCAAGATGATCGTCAGGAAGCCATTGGAGAACCAGGCCTGCATGGTGACAGCCCACGGTAGACTCGATATGCGCTCACCCTCAGCTCTTATCCTCCAAAACTGCACCATCTCCGGCGAGCGTGGCTACAACAAGGAACTCAACAAGGCCTACTTGGGCAGGCCATGGAAGAGCTACGCTAGGGCCATTGTCATGCAATCCCAGATCGATGATGTCATCGCTCCCGAAGGGTGGATGGATTGGACTGGTACCGCAAATCACAACACATGCTGGTTCAGTGAGTTCGGAAACAGGGGAGTTGGTGCAGAGTTGAGCAAGAGGGTTACATGGAGCGGGATGAAGAAGCTTACACCTGAGCACGCTGCCGATTTTACCGCTGGCAAGTTCATCTTTGGTGACAGATGGATTCTGCCCAGCGGTGTGCCTTACGTTGCTGGCATGATGACCGGAGTGTAGATAATGACGGGAATCCACTGTCATGTAGACGGTTTTTAAATCGTCATGAAATCAATTGTCATCTAAAACCACGACGGTAAATTACCGCCATTGTTACAACATACCACATCATTTTCAACTAAAACCCGATGCACAATTAATATAAAAACAAAAAAGGCGAATTTCAATAAGCATAGACAATGCTTTTTTAGAAGCTTCGCGTTGTCTAAAGGAGATAACATGATACAATTTATCAACCTCCCGCCGTAACGTAAAGTAACAACGACAAAAACTATTAACTTACCATCGTGCAGAATCACTGTCACGACAATACTTTAAAATAAAATAATCCGCCATTGTTAATCAAGATTCCACATTGCTTATGGTATGGAACAACGAGCAAATGTAGTAGTGATGGCTGTAAATATGGGAAGAATGATATTACAATCTACTACAACCCTAGTATTTACATGGCTGTCGTTGTTACTTAACTTACCACAACGCGAATCATATAAACATAGACGTGGTTCCTCCCTCTATCTGGCACTAATAACACCGATATTGTTGTGCGTATTTTGTTAGACTACATTAGGGATTAGCTTACTGAGGTTTAGAAGAACTTTCACAATAGATCTTTAAACTGAAATGCCTTTTGTGGTACTGATAGACGACGATAAATGTATATGGAAGGTCGTAGTGAAGTCGTTAAATACGTCGTTTTGTACCCTTTACCGTCATGTTATTATATTTGAAATGTCACATCTATGAACAACTCCGTTATGAATACGGCGTTGATAACACCGATATCTTCGTGTGTGTGTTTGTGAGACGACAACAGGTATTAACTTATCGACATTCAGAAGAACTTTCACGATATATATTTAAAATGAAATGGCTTTTGTGGTTCTAATAGACGACGGTAAATGTATATAGAAGGTCGTAGTGAAGTCGTTAAATACGTCATTTTGTACCCTTTACCATCGTGTTATTATTTGAAATGTCGCTTCTATGAACAACTCCGTTATGAATACGGTGCTGATAACACCGATATCGTTGTGTGTGTGTGTGTGTGTGTTTGTCAAACGACGACAGGTATCAACTTACTGACATTCAAAAGAACTTTCACGACAAATATTTAAACTGACATGCCTTTTGTGGTTCTTATAGACAACAATAAATATATATATGGCAGTTCGTAGTGAAGTCCTTAAATACATTGTTTTTTACCCTTTAACGACGTGTTATTATATTTGAAATGTCGCTTCTATGAACAACTCCATCGTGAATACGGCGTTGATAACACCAATATCATCGTGTGTATGTTTGTTAGATGAAGACAGGTATCAACTTACCGATGTTTAGAAGAACTTTCACGAAAGATATTTAAATTGAAATGCCTTTTCTGGTTTTGATAGACGACGGAAAATATATATATATATATATATAAGGTCATAGTGAAGTCATTAAATACGTCGTTTTGTATCCTTTACCATTGCATGTTTATATTTGAAATGTCGCTTATATGAAGAACTCCATTGTGAATATACAGTAGTAACGGCTACATGTGGCCGTTGTTGTTTGATTATTATTTATGATGCTTTCAACTAAATGACAGTCTTGTGTGTTAACCTTTAGATGTCAGTACCTACATTACGGTCGTGGTCTGATAATAAAAACGACATTATTTTTCATTCAACGTCACTAATTGGAATTTGATTTTATTTAATAGTAAATTTAGCTTACACCCTTCCAATTCAATTTGCCGTACCTACAACCCTTCACTTTTTGTTCCTATAAATAATACCCAATTTGTATAAGTAAAAACCCATGACTAGGATCCAACTCAGCAAATTACCTAATTAAACATAAAATATGATTTATTGTACTTTTCAGATTCCAAAAATACCCCCAACTAAGCCATTATTGCATTTTGTATATTAATGTAGGAATCAATATAGAAACAGTTTTTAATTTGATTGTATATAATGACAAACGTTGAATTTGGAAAGATCTCCAAATGGTTGTAATGGATGTAGGAATTAATTTTGAAACATTTTAAAAAAAATTTAACAATAAATTCAAATTTAGGTAATCGGTTTGTTTAATAAAATGTTTATGTTATTTTCTTTTTATGAATTATACATGACTAATAATCCACTTTATAATTGTTTATGAATATAACTGTACATACTAATTATGTTGAAAAAATAATGTAACTATTATTTGTTTGTTTTATGAAAAATATAATAATCGACGTGTTTTTTATTTCAAATGACGGTTTTTATTTAGGTACAGTCGTTTACCATCGTCCATTCCACGACGTTTGTTAAAAAATGAGGTTGGGTATCATTTAGACGTCTGTTTTTGCAATTTGTTAACTGGACCGTTGTATTTTATATCTTGAACCCAGTATTTTTAATACTGAAAGTGTTGTGCCCAAAACCTGCATAATGAAAGTAAAAAAAAAATAATGTCATACATTACAATTTATTACAAAATTAATGTCATACAAAGCCATTTAGGGCATAACTAATGTCATACATTAAACCATCGTTCAATCCATATATTTTCACTCCCAAACTTACCAGCTAGTTCATCAAATGTCTCAACATTTGGCATCCTTCTAGTAAATTGCTCACACTCAATTCTCACATCACCTAGCACATCATCACCAATAACATTATTATATTCTCTATTAGGCATTGATAACACCACCGACCAGATCGTTATGCCTTTCGTGCGGGTCGGAACTTACCCGACAAGGAATTTTGCTACCTCAACTATGATGCATTGGATCGTCAAGAAAAAATACTTGTTTGACTTGAGAAGCCATAACAAATTGGTCATTCCTATGTCCAATTTTATTCATATCTACAAGGGTACATCCAAGTTCATTGACTACAAGGCTAGAAACATTACCTATCCAATCACACATGAAGACTAGGATTCAAAACTTTTGGTAGTCAAGGCCCTAAATATCTTGAATGACACCATATAAACCCATATTTAAGACAATCGGGTTTTTATCCTTGGCACTAGCAACTTGAGCCGTAGTGAGTAAATAAACTTCACTATTTTGAACAGTTCGGACATCATCTTGTGCCTTAGTGTTAAGTTTAACACCTTTACTAAGATAGCTCTTATATGATGGCACTACCATGCTTGGACCAGCTGCTAGCCACCTCAAATTTTCTGATACGCTATTATTGTCTTTCCTATTGAGTTCACTTTGAACTTGCAAATTAATCATATCTTAATTCAATCTAACATAGAAAGAAGAAAAATAAAAGTTTAATATGTTATTCAATAACATGTACCTTCAAGCGTAACCATTGAATGAAAGTGTTGTAGTGCTTATCTTGCAGTCACTTTGTTCACTTTTTAAATTTTCGATAAGTGGCCTTGATGTGGATCATATGTTCCCTACGGAAAATTCAAGCATTACAATACCTTGTATATAAGAAAAATATAAGGAATAATTTAAAACATAATGAATTAAACTCATACTCGATATAAGGTAAGACTTCCTCTGTATTCTCCAACACATATAGATGTGCCTAGTTTAACAAGTCTCGATCAACTAAACTCACTGAGCAACCTGATAGTGGCTTTGAAAGTCCCATTTTCTGGCTTGATGGCACTCCAATTGTACTAACATCAAATAAATGCTTGGTGCAAAACTCCACAGCTTCTTCAGCTATATACCGCTCAGCAATGCAACTTTCAGGATGAGTACGGTTCTAAACATACCTCTTTAGCACTTTCATATATGTTTCGAATTGATACATCCATCTAAAATAAACTGACCCACATAGACAAACTTCTTTAACAAGATGTACTACTAAATGAACCATAATATCGAAGAATGAAAGGGGAAAGTATTTCTCAAGCAAACACAAAGTAAATACTATATCTTCTTCCAACTTATCTAGCTTGGAAACATCCACTTTCTTTGCACATATAGCAATGAAGAAGAAGTATAATCAAGTTATTACATACCTTGCAGGCTTCTCCAAAATAGAACAAATTGCCACAGGAAGCAATTGTTGCATCAAGATATGACAATCATATGATTTAAGGCCAAAAAGTCTTGAATCTTGTAAAGATACAAGATTTTTTATATTTGAATAATAACCTTTAGGAACCTTCATACCATAGAAAGAATTATAAACCGTTCTCTTCTCTGTCCCTGACAAATTCCAAGGCCCTGGAGACAAGCAAGTACGTCTTTCTTCATACTAGGGCTGCAAATCAGTCTTGACGTCTATGTTCAATAAATCTAAATGAGCATCAATCTCATCTTTATTTTTTCTAGGGATCTCCACCAACATACCAATGATATTATCGCAAATATTTTTCTCAATGTGCATAACATCGAGGGCATGCCTCACATGAAGGTATTTCCAATACTCGAGATCAAAGAATTTTGACTTCTTCTTCCAACAAACTTTGTCACCAACATTTTCACCTCCACTTTCCCCTTTTTTCGAGCCCTATTAGTAAGTAATATCTTCAACCATTTGTATCACTTCTCCGATTAATGTCTCTAGAGGCGTGTCATATTCAGGTTTCCCATTAAAAGCTGCACGCTACCTCCAATATGGATGATATGTTGGTAACCATTTTCTATGCCCGATGTAACAAATTTTGTGGTCATTTTGCAACCTATGACTAGGTGTATTATCGCCACATATTAGACAAGCTTTATTTCTTTTAATGACACAACCAGATAAGTTTTCAAAGGTAGGAAAATCATTAATTGTCCATAGTAATACACATCTGAGTGTAAAATATTCTCCTATGTGTGCATCATTCCACAAAGCTTTTAAATCATCAATTAAAGGCTCTAAGTAGACGTTTATATCATTTTCGGGTTGTTAGGATAGGAAATCAATAAGGTCAACATCATAAACTTTCGTTTCATGCTTAGCAATGGTTGGAGATTATATGTAACTAAGATAACTGGCCAACAACTATATCTGCTATTTAGAGAACTGTAGGGATTGAATCCATCATATGAGAGAGCCAGTCTTACATTTCTCGACTCTTTACCAAACTCGAGCTATTTATCATCAACGAGTTTCCAAGATGGGGAATACGCTGGATAAGACATTTGACCATCAATTGATTTTCTATCAGCATGCCAAGTCAAACTCTTGGTTATCTTACTTGATTAAAACATCCTTTTAAACCTTGGAATTGGCGGAAAATACCACACCACCTTCATTAGCACACCCTCTTTTAAGATTGAATCTTTGTCTTCCTTCCACCTTGAGATACCACAAGTATGACAATTAATTGAATCTTCATAATCCTTCCTATACAAGATGCAATCATTAGGGTATGCATGGATTTTCTCAAAACTCATTCCTAATGCAGACTGTCTTTTTTGCCTCGTACATAGAGGAAGGTATTGTATTTCCTTCCGGAAGCAAATCTCCTTGAAGTATCAACAATTCTGTAAAACAGACATCATTCATCCCATATTTTGCTTTCAAATTATATAACTTCATTAATGCCGAAAACTTGGTGTACTTACTACAACCAGTGAACAAGGGTTGATCTCCATCCCCAATCACATTAGCAAGCTCATAAGAATCAGATCCAGTATCACCTAAATCATTATCACTTGTCTCTATTTCTTTAGAAACAAAACTTTACTTACTTTGGTCATCTTCTTCCACATTTCTACTAGCATTAGTAGTTGATTGCCGAAGGTTCTCTGTGCCATGTCCAAATCTTATAACTTTGGTCAACTCAATTAAAGTATAAGTGGTCCCTTATAATTTCAACCACAAACAATCGAATATTCTCACATTTAACACATGGACAATGAGTATGTGTTGTATTTCCAAGATTTTCTTCAGCAAAATTCAAAAATCCTTCCACCCCTAACTCATATGCCTTCGAACTTCTATCCGCATGCATCCATGAGTTATCCATCTCCCACACTATACAATAATATATAAAATAAAGTGAAAAGGCAAGCAATGACTGTCACTAATGCAGATTTCACATAGCGTAGTATATTTATTTATTTTTTTAAAGTAATACAAGTTTCAAACGACGGTATTTACAAAACGACCGTTGTATTATAGTAATACAGACAACGGTATCTCCAATAACCATCGTCTTTAGGCTACCAAAACCCAGAAAATGATTCTTAAAAAAAAAAAAGAAGCAAAATAAATTTCATACAATGGTACCGACATATAGGGCTAGCAATGGGTCGTGTCGTGTCTGGTTCGTGTCGTGTTAGGATAATAAATGTGTCAAGAATGCTCAACCCGAACCCAACCCATTTAATAAACGTGTCGTGCTGGTTCATTTTTTATCGTGCGGGTTTCGAGTCATGTAACGGGTTCATAAATAATAACATGCATGTTACAAAACTCACAACTGAAAAAATTGAAATAAAAGAAAATGGAGAGAGGAGAAAAAATATAAGGAAAAGAAAGAAAAGAAAAAAAAAGAGGAGAGAAGAAAGAAGGAAAAGAAAAAATAAAAAGAGATAGAGAGAGAGGAGAGAAGAGAGAAGGAAAGAAATAAATAAAAAAAGAGAGGAGAGAAAACTAAAGAGAAGGAAAAGAAAGAAAGAAAAAAAAAGAGGAGAGGAGAGAAGGAAAAGAAAGAAAAAGAAAGAGAGGAGAAGATAGACGGAAAACAAAAGAAGAAAAAGAAACATTATAAATATCAAAAGGCATAGTATATAATCACAAAGTTGTATGTAGCATGGTGGATAAAGTGTTGGAGAGGAATGAGGTTGGTGGAGGTTCGAAACCCCTTGTGTGTGTGCTGAACTCTACATTTCTCTTCATTTTTTGCGGGTTGTCGTGTATTACACGGGTTGACACGACCAGTGACCCGACCCATTTAATAAACGAGTTAGACAGGTATTATAGCGGGTTAGCGGGTTGACCTGAAACTCACCCGTTTATTAAACAGGTCAGAACGGGTTGACTCGAAATTGACCTGTTTTTTTATCGTGCGGGTTGAACCCACTAATTTCTCTTGCGGGTTTCGAGTCGTGTATCGGGTCGTGTCCGAAATTGCCACCCTACCGACATATAACGACAATACATACAACGGTTTTTTCCAATTAACGTCATCGTAGGCTACAAAAACCCAAAAAATAAATCTCCAATTCCCAGTCATTTTCCAAGAACCCATACCTGACCAAACATATATTAAAAACCCATAACAAAGAGTTTATGAAAAGCATGCAAACATTAAATCCATTCCCGATTCATAATAATAGAGAGTTATTATGAAAAGCAACAGTTTCTAAGAACCCATAGCTTCCAAAGCATACATTAAGAACCCATAGCTCCCAAAACAAACGAAATCATTTCTTGATTTAAGAAGCATGTCATACTAGATTTGTACTTAAGAACCCATAACTCAATATTATTAAATGATTTAACAAGCATGTGAGATTATGGTTTGTGCTTATAGGTAGGCAGAGCTCAAAGAACATCATCAATGGTTTAAGAAGGAGAGCGAAATGTTTTCGATAGAGGATGGAGAGCGAAATCTTTTAGATTAGAATTTGAGTTGAAAAGAGAGAGAGAGAGAGAGAGAGAAATGTTTTCGAGGGAGGGTGAAATCTGAAAATTTTAGGTCGCAGCCAAATATTTCAAAGGCGCGCATGTTTAAACAACGATGAAAACAATCCAAAATATCGTTTAAGGATACAACTTAGACGACGATTATTACATGTATAGCGATGTTGTATGCTTTTACTATGACGGTACTGTGGGGGACTTTTTCTTCCTGCAGCTAATGGGCTGAGCTGCTGTAAAAGGGTGGACTGAGGAAACTATCCCCTTTTGCCTGGGTTCAAAAATTAAGCCCCAAAATACCTCGAAAGAGTAGCAAAACCTTAGGAGATATTTTGGCTATCTTCACTGATCAAAATAATGGTGACTTTCAGATAATTTTGGCATGCTTTCAGACAGTCTTTTGGCTCATCATGAGTGGCATGTGGCATGGGAGGAAAACCAACATAAGTTTAGCACTGAGAGAGAGAGAGAGATTAGGCTTAGTTTATGAGAAAAGAAAGTATTAAGGTAAGGAATAAGGTGTTTTGTGAGGAAGTCTGACTGGGGAAAGAAAGACAGAATTCTTCTGGTAGGTGCCAGAAAAACAAATTGGAGAAGAAGATGAACAGTGCACGAGGTAGTTAGATTTTCGCAAGTTAGAGAGAAAGCTTGCTCCCTGGAGTTGAGTTGTTTTTGTTGGGTAGAGGAAGCCTCAATTTATAGCTGCTGGAAATCACCATTCTTCAAGAAACCCTAATGGCTTCTACTTATTTTGGCTAAGCTTTTTCCTCCTTTCTCCTCCTCTTCTCTGACTTCCCTTTCTTGGCAAAAATTGCCTCTGTTTATTTGCTCAAATTCAGGAAATTTGGGAGCTCAATATCCCCCTTTCCTGCAGCTGCGTGGTGAGAGCTTCCCTTCTTGGTTACTGTTTTTTCTTCTTTCCTTCCCCCTGCCTTGGCAGAATCTGATGAAGGAAAGGAAGTGAAAATATATGCTGGTCCAAGGGGTGCTTTTGACAGGGTGCAGGCCAGCATTCCTTGGTTCTTTGGGCGTCTCTGGCTTGGAACTTGCTCCCAGCAGCTTTGCTTGATGAGTCTGCCAACCTCCTCCTTCACGTGTTCTCTGTTTTTTCAAAAGAGCTGAAGCTTTTGTGGGCTATTTTGGGTTTTTCTAAGGGCCAAGATGGCTTTCTAAGCAAATGGGCTTTTTGTGAAACATTGGGCTTCTTGATTTGGGCTTATTATTTTTTTTGGTTGGGTTATCTCTTGGTTAGGTTATTTTGCTTGGGCTTTTGGGCTACTTTTCTCTCTTGTGCTTACCCACATGTTTGGGCCTAAGAAATGGACTTGAGTCTCGAGGCTCCCAAGCAACCCGAGACTTTCCATTTCTCGGTCCATCAATGGGTCTCATGTTGATTTATCACCGTCCATACCACAACCCACTCAAGCAAGCCCCGATTTTTGAGTGGCTTGGGCCCACTTAGGCTTGTGGCGTGATTGGATGTGCGATAATGATTTTGCGCTTGGCATGGCACATTGCTTGGCATGTTTTAATTTATCGTCCTGCGATGCTTATTTTTGCATGGGCCTGTAAACATGGTATATTTTATCTCAACCCCGAGTGAATTTATTTATTTAGCGTGGCACGTGCATTGTAATTCGCATGTGATAGGTTTCGGTGCACTCTGCTTTACGCTTTATCCTAATGCATCATCGTTTTGGGCTGATAATGTATTCGGGCCCAACCATGTATTTTTTGGGTCTCAACAGGTACTTATATGGATTGTGCTGTAGTAAATACTTTTCACAGTGCAAAAACCATAACCAACGTCTTACAAAATAAAATAATTAGGTGGGCTTTAGTTTTCGTGGGATTCAAAAGCGTGTGACCAATGGCATAATTGACCGAAAAGAAAAAAGGAAATCGGCATCATTTCAATATATCTAAACCCTAAACCATAAATTCTTTATTTTTATTTTACAAAAATTCTTAAAAAAATACACACGTATAAGAAAAATAAACCGAAAATTGCTACGGACTCCTTACAACAATGCCTTCTATATTAGAATTTGTGGCCACCAATGGATCACACAAACCTTAAGGTTATGTTATGAAAGTATAAGTACTATTGTGCTTTGTCTATAAACAATTTTGAGTTTTGGTTGTCATTTGTAATTTTTTTATAACTAAAATGACATTTTTCAAAGCTTTAAGGGGAAGACATCTCTCAATGAGTGCATAGTAGTTGTCGGTTTACTTTTCGGATTTTTTTAAATTTATTATGAATATTAGGAATTAAATACAATAAAAAAAATCATATTGATGGGAAATGACATGTGGCAGGTGCTCATAGGCTTACTCCCGCATTTCTTATGCATGTCGCAACAAGAGATTCAGAGAGCGAGATAGCTTATATACAACATCAAATGCAAAGACATACAAAATCCAGATATTCTTTACTAGAAATACAGATAAAAGCAATTGCACAGAGAGAGAGAGTGTGTGTGTGAAGATAGATTGTAAAAAAATTAAAATAAAAAACAACTCTAACTCAACCATCTAAATCGTCGTGGTATTTCACTCCAAACGACGATTTCTTGACAAAACCGACGTACTATGAAGTTTCAAACAGCAGTAAATAAATACAGCGTAAGGAAAGACAACGACGTCTAATTCAAATTCATAATGCTCTATAATACACATTTAAAACAAACTAAGTGAATTTAGGCTTACAATTAATCTTGCTTTCTTTGCATCCTTTGGATCGAAGATGTTACCATGTTTGTCTTCTCTAGCTTTCCTCCATAATAGAGATCGATCTATTTCTTCCCTAGACATACTTTACTCCAATTGGTCCTCCAAACCTATATACCCTTTATGACACAACTGATGATTGTACTCGCATTTCTCATTCCTCTATGATTGTTCAGTATGCACAACCACAAATTCTTCGGATAACTTTGAAGCTACAAAGGCATCACAATTTGATTTCTCTATGAATAGATATAGTTTAGGGGGATCTTTTAACTTCTCCTTATCATTTTTGAATGGAAGAATATACTGCCTGTTAATATATACTTGAAATCCGTCCATTTATTTGTTGAAGATGATAAGACCATCTTCTTGCCCCCTTGCCTTACAACATATACCATCTCAACATCTTCCCAAATCTGCTCCTTTGTATCCTTAGGCAATTCAGTCCAATTCTTGTCCACAAGATGGACTCTGGTGCGTGCTAACACCCCAATGTAGGATTGCATCTTAACAGCTGTCGAGCCATATGGTCTCCTTCTTTTTTTGTACTCAACAAGAAGTTTTATTGTTTGGATTTTTCTCTTCACAACACGGCTTATTGTGTTCATACCATGACTTAACTATGTCTCCTCATCAAATGTAGTTCTGCTATTTAGTTCTTTCTCAGCTGATGAAGCAAATCTTATCTTCTTCTAGGACTCGGTTTGAGCCGATTTGTCTTATTAAGAGTAAAATACATTATAAATAAATAAACACATTACCAAAACTACCAAAAAGCTTCCTATAACAAAGATTACACAAATAAACACAAATAAATGCAAATGTGGATAGAGAGAGAGAGACTTTGTCGTACTGATATTATTCAAAATAATGAAAGACGATGGTATTTTGAAAACAGACTCGTGTTTCTAGACACTTTCGTTCTTGGTCTGTATATTTTATCAAACTTAGAAATATGAAAAATGATTTTCACACCCAAAAAAAAGGAAAAAAAGAAAGTGAGAAATGGTAACCTTTGGCGTGCAATGAAAGTTTGCTTTTCGTGTTGGGAGATTCTGAGACGAAAAATGAGGAGGAGAGGAAAATGACAAGATTCAGAGACGCCGATTTGGGAGGGAAAACTGAGAGGAGAGTGAAATATTTTCTCGAGTTGGGAAAAAGTAAAATTTTAGGTTAGGTCAGGCAAAAGTTAATATAGAAATGCAGCGTTTCATAAGATGACATGTTTTATAAAAATTGCCCTAGTATGGAGGTTCATACGATGAGATACATGTAGAAACCATCGTGGTTGATTATAATATCACACCACTTTGAGTACTCCAAACCGCCGTCGTTAGGTACAATTTTACACAACATAAATGTATTTTTACGGCCATGGTATATTAAATTAATATGGCGCTTATTATGAAATTAGCGATGTGGATTCCTATAATATTATACGGCGCTATTTATGACGAGACAACCATGGTTAGGTACAAAAACTCCTATTCTACAATAACGATGTTGTAAACCAACGTTTTCAACGACTATTTATTTATGGAAAACATTGTGGTATATTAAGACGTCGATGCCCTTATACGACGATAGTTATATTCATAGCGCCATTTATATATAGCGTCGTCTTATTCCACTTCAAATAGGATAACACCTTAGACGACTGTACTTATATGGGATACACCATTATAAATACATTTGATGGCACAAGCAAAAAGGCACTGATGTCTTACAAAACAAAATGATTAGGTGGGTTTTGCTTTTCCTGGGATTCGAACACGTGTGACCATGGACGTAGTTGACCCAAAAAAGAACAGGAAACTGGCGTCGTTTCAATATACCCTAAACCCTAAATTCTTTATTTTACAAAAATTGTTAAAAAATACCCAAGTATGAGAAAAATAAACCGAAAAATATACGAACTCCTTATGACAATGCCTTCAATATTAGAGGGCTAAAATTAGGATTTCATATATTTGAATTTATTGCCACCAATGGATCACACAAACCTTAGGGTTATGTTAGGAAACTATAAGTACTATTGTGCTTTGTCTAAAAACAAGTTTGAGTTTTGGTTGTCATTTTAAATTTTTATAAATAAAATTAAAATTTTCAACGCTCTACGGGGAAGACAATCTATCAATGAGTGCATAGCAGTTTTTTTATGTATATTTCAATTTATTTTTTTTTTAATTTATTTTGAATATTAGGAATTAAATACAATAAAAAGTCATATTAAGGGGAAATGACACATGGCAAGTGCTCATAGACTTACTCCCGCATTTTCGATGCATGTTGAGATAGCATATTCAGAGAGCAAGATGGGATATAAACTACATCAAAACACGTCGGTAATTAAGTGGAATACGACGTTGTAGGTCAATACAACGTCTTTTATCTATATTTCACCGTTGTAGTCCCCTACAACGTTGACAGGTGATACAGACTGACGTTGTTCAAAATTACCACATCGTTGTTTATGTAATTACTGCCATTGTAGTCCCTTAAGACGGCTTCTAGTTGTTAAAAGCAACGTTGTTTTGCGTGACGATGTTGTTGATTATGTAATTATCATCGTCGTAGTCAGTTAAAACATCGATAAGTTGGTAAAGATCAACGTTGTTTAGCGTTACGACGACGTCAATTATCTATTTACTGTCATTGTAGTCCGTTAAGACGTTTGTACATATCTACTACCGTCGTCGTTTGGGAATTAATATGGATTATTGCTTTCCTTAAAATTTAGGCAAGTAAGGTGGAAATTATTGGGACCCATTTGGATGTAAAGATAAATTGGGTTCAATTGGGGCTGTTCATGCTTTCTTCACTTTCACTTTTCACTTAGGGTTCCGACTGGAAATCAAGTCACATACTTCTGGCCCTTGGTTGCCGTCGTCACTTCAGGCCTTGGCTCTCTCTCACCTCTCTAAAGGTCCAAATTTGGGTGGGAGGCAATAATTTGAATGTTTGTATGTATGTGTCTCTCTCACCTCTCTCAAGGTCCGGATTGATGATACATACATCACCAACATTCAAAATATTGTCTTTCTCAAATTGGTGGTTCGATTGTAATGAGTAACGCTTATTTAGTACATAAATCCCATTTGTATGATTTCATATCTTTTGGGATCTCATTTGCCTTTCTTTGACAATTTCATTTAATACATTTAGTAAATAAGCCTAAAAATTATATCGTAGACGACAGTTTTTATATATAAATTGTCATGTTTTTACGTATTACATGTCATTTTGTTGATCTACCGTCGTTTGTTTGGCCATACAAATCTACCCAGAAAATAAATCTTAAAAAAGCAATACACTGACAATGGTAGTTACAAAACGACCATCATATAACTGAATTACAGATGACGCTATTTCCAACAACCGTCGTTGTAGGCTAAAAATCCCAGAAATGAAATCTTAAAAAGCAATACAAATTTCAGATGATAGTAGTTACAGAACGACCATCATATAACGGAAATACAAACAACGGTATTTCCAATTACTGTCGTCGTGGGCTACAAAAACACATAAATTAAATCTTAAATTTAGACTTTTACTTTCTTATCATACCTCATGAATTTATTTTTACGGCGGTGGTATATTAAATTAATACAGCGCTTATTACGAAATAAGCGACGTGGATTCCTATAATATTATACGACGCTCATTATCAAGAAACCGCCGTGGTTAGGTACAATAAACTCATACGCTATATTCTACAATAACGACGTGGTAAATTACATTTACCACTACCGTTTATTTACAAAGACCGTCGTGGTGTACTAACTTAATATATCATAAAATAGTAAAAGAGCGACATGGATATGTTTAAATTTAGGCGTCGTTATGCCGTTGGTTGAATATAACTTTACATGACAGTAATTTTATAACTACCGTCGTAGTATAAGAGGACTTCATACATCATCAAGACAAGAATTACCGTCGTGGTTAAGTACGAGTTAACATGACGGCAATCTAGGTAAAATGTCGTCTTTAATGTCTACGTTGGTAGCTTTATACCTACTATCGTTGTTTAGGGTTAAGTGTTTACATAACTGGAAATAACATGTTTCATAAGACGACACTTTTTAAGTTTGAGGCATCGTGTTTTAAAAATACCACAACGGATCTCGATTTTTCAGGTGTTTAAGTTATTGGTCCACGGTGGTTTTCTATTACCGTCGTCTTTCTAAACACAACGACGGTATTTATTTCTTCCGTCGTTGTTTTACTGTCATCTTTTTCCATTTTTGTAGTAGTGATGTTAATATATAATAGTAGAAACTAGAAAGAAATTTGAAACCTGTTAAATAATAGAGCTCAATAAAAGAAGTAAACAGAATGCAAACATAAGACAAGCCTTGCAAGCATGGTCCTCACGTTTCAATTTTCAACCAAATGCAAATGAGAAGAAGAAAAAAAATGTCTGATTTTGAATTTTTGGTATGTAGGCCAACTATTGCTCTGTAAGAAACAAAGTTCATGAACCCTCTATAAATATATATAGGAAGAGAAAGAAAAAAAAAGGCACACAAAGGTGAGATATTGGAGGTCAAAATTTAAGTCCATCTCACACACTGTAAATAACTTGTCATGAACGTTGTAGCTAGTAGGAGTGGGTACAGTCCGGTTAGGTCTGATTTTAGTGAAAAAAATTATAAAACTGACCGGTTTGGTTTGAATTGATTCCGATTCGGTCCAGTTTTGGACTAGATTAGTATTATTATTATTTTTAATTATTTTTCTATATAAATTTCAATTAAAATTTTATTTTTTGGGCTTGAAAAACAAACAAAGGGCTTGGAGTTAGGTTTGATGGCTTGGAAGAGTATTTGGGCTTGATGGCTTGGAAGAGCATTTGAGCTTGAAGAAAGATTAGGCTTGGAGAAAAAATTTGGTTTGGGCTAATATTATATAAATAAATAATATATATTTAAGCTGATTCGATTCCCTTTTTTTACTATAAGAATTGGAATTGGAATCAGACCAAATCGGTCCGGTTCAATTTTTGGTCAACGTAGTCAAGTTTTTGGTCAATTCAATTTTTTCTGTCCAATTCAGCTCAGTTTTTTGATTTTCTGATTTGAATGCCCACCTCTAACAGCTAGCATGGAAAAACAAAAACAAAAAAAACCAAAAACTTGTCACCGCAATTTTAGCAAGGGAAAAAATAGAGGGTGAGAGAGAAAAATTAAACTTGTCAATGGGCAGTGGCAACCTATTGCCATGACGGGGAATCTTTTACTAAATGATGAGGAAGGCTAGAAACAGTAATACACAAATAGAATATACTCTTTCAATAGAGCATTTGGAGCACTTTCTGAAAGAGTGTTCGGAAAGTATTTGGATGGAGCCATCCTTGTGGTCCACCACACACCATCGTTGTTGGGACGGTTTTATAATCGCTTTGGCGTACACAGGGAAAGACTTAGGATTTTATGGGGTGGGTTAAATTTATCTTATGTATGTCCGCACCGTATAATGGAAAATAAAGGTTCAACTACTGCACCTTACCAATTTGTTCTTTTATTTATTTATTTATTTCACTTAAGGGGATTATGTGTGAAGAGGATTATCAATGAAGGGAAAATTAGCAGTAGGTTGTTCATAAAAAAAATATATATATATATATATATACATAATTAAAAAGAAGTTGGCAGTAGGCTAAAAAGGTAAGAACAAGACGGAAATACTTTTCATTTTAGAGAGAACTTTATATAGATGTCCTACACAAGAATGTCCTCGAATAGTCCAAGAGAATTGAATTCATTAGTTCGTCTTATCTTCTTTTCCTTAAGTGTATTGTTGGATGAGCTCTGAGTCTTCGGATGAGAGCATGGCATGGGTAGAATAAATTAAATTTTAGGCTGATATAATAAGGTCATCTCCAGTCATGGGTCATATGTCAAATGTAGCCCTAAAATAATGCAAAACTCATCTCCAACCATGGGAAAAAGAAAAAAGGCCAAATTTATAGGGCTACATTTAGCCATTTAGCCCTCCAACCAGGACAATTGTAACCCAGCTATACCCCAGGCCAAATTTTTTTGTGAGCCAACGTATGTACTGCCCAAGAAGAGAAAGTATCACGCGTGGGCGTGAGCACGAAACATATCTTACAACTCTAGATCCAAAGGCTTATATTAAAGGTGCGCTAACATCAGCTAGCTGTTACCTTTTTCTTCTTCTTATTTTTCCTTTTAAATGTATATAAATATTTTCATATAAAAAAAAATTATAAACAATTGGTTTTGACCGTTGGGAGGTCAGAACCCTTCGAAATGTATCAATTTTTTTTTCTTTTCAAAATTGTCATTGTTGGCTTTCTTTCCTTTCTTTTTTTTTAAAAAAAAAACCTAAAATATGTCTATAAATTCCTCAAAATTTCTTCAAAAATATTCCTACACATTTATTACATTCTTTATTTATTCACAACTTTCCACACTCAACACGTATATAGGGACGGACCCAGGATTTCAAACTTGACTAGGCTAAATTTACCTTATATATAAACATACTAAGTAGATAGAAAACTCGATAATACGATGTAATTTAATTGTAAATCCCTAATTGATAAATAAATCATAAGTCTCAATTGCAAATCTATAATTGATACTAAATAAAACCTAAAAAAATTCTCAAATTTCAACAACAACAAATTGAGAGAAGCTTACCGTACCTGAGAAATATAGGAGCTTGGTTCGCTTCTTGAATTAAGCCTTGAAGCTGAGTGCAACAACAACAAGAGTGTTCCTTTACGTGTGCAAGGGTGCAATATGAGTTGGTGACAAAGTCAACAACTCTAAGAAACATCTTTGTCACCAACTCTAAGAAACAGTTAAACAATTTCTTCTACTTTTCTTTCTTTTTTTCCACCGGCTGTGTGCATTCTCTTTTTTCTCTTTTTATTTTTATTTTTTTTATTTTTTTATAAATCCTATGTGCTATAGGCTGCAGTTTTCCTATTCTCCCTTTTATAAGTTTTATTCCCCACGTGAAGGCAGTGCAAGCAAAGGATTCCTAAGAAGGGTAGGATATTCAATTGGATGGCTGGTTGGGCTACAATTATTTTTTGGGCTGGGATTTTAAAAGCCACTTGGGCAGTAGCCCAGGTTAGCCAAAGCTATGTTCTGTCCCTGCACGTATAGAATCTCACAATGCCAATAAGAACTCGACACATATACTTCCCACCAAAGGAGGAGCCACACTGGGACCAGTGTGGTCTCGGGCCCCTATTCAAGTTTATATATATATATATATATATATATTTTAAAAGTAATATACAATTATGTATTTATATATATATATATATATTATTTCAAATACTTTAAGTTTTGATATGTACCCACATGTGTGTTCATTTATTTTTATATTACTTCATTTACTTAAGTTTACAATGTAAATAAGGAAGTACCCCCTATTTGGATTCAAATAAAAATACTAGAAAATCAAATTCCCACCAAATCAAAATATGTAAAATCGGTTTAGTGCAAAATTGGATTTAGGCTAAAAATGATGGCTTGTTATGTCAATATATACTTCATACTAAAAATCCCATAAAATCAAGTTTTCTTATATGATGTGTAAGGAATAAAAGCTGCTAAAAATTATCTTGATAAAATGATTGTTTTGAAAAACCATTTTTTCATGTATGTTATGAATGCATGAAGGAACTCTTTTTTTTTTTTTTTTTTTTTTTTTTTTTTTTTTTTTTTCTATAGGGTCTAATGGAGATACGGTACCATTCTATAATTTCTCTTCTCGGGGGAAAAAGCTTTAAAGATATTTGCTAAATCGCTACTCTTTGTCTATCTCTTGAAATTTTTCTTGATTAGAATGTATTTGTCTATCTCTTTGTCGAGGAAAATTATAATTGCAATCGATAAGCAATATAATTCTTGACATATGTGACATATATATATATATACTATTTTTCGTATATATATAATTCTTGAATTTTTTATTTTTTATAATTTGTAAGAGGCCCCCACAAACATGAAATCCTGGCTTTTCCACTGCTTCACACGCTAGGGAAACTTTACTTTGCCCCTTGCTGAGCATGGTTTGGGGCCAGCGAGGAGATAGAGCATAACTTGACTGAGTGAGAAGGAATCTAAATGGGTGCTTGTCTAAAAGCAGTAACTTTGAAATTTGATGTTATTGTTTTTTTTTTTTTTTTTTTTTTTTTTTTGTTTTCTTGCTCCCAAAGGAGTTAGAGATGGAGCCACCCACTGCTCACTATCCTAGTTAGGAATGTTTTTTCATGCAACATTTGGGATGAAAATTTGAACAATTAATCCGCGTCCATATTTACAGCCTATCAAAACCCATTTGAGTTCCAAAAACCTAAAAAAACTTCCCTTTTAGAACGATGAAAGAAAAAAATTGAGAGATGGAGTGGATGCTGCTCAAGAGAAGAGATGTGCTGAGGTTTTTAACCGTAACACTTTTATATTCGTCTTTTTAAAAAAAAAATTAGCTGGATGAAACCTATTAAATATATTCATTATGCATTATTAAAACAAGAAGCATTCATGCCTTTGTGGTTTACGATGCGTTTGGATGAAGGAAATAAACTTTGTATTTTGATAGAAATCATAATTTCTAAGAGCATCTCAAGCATCATCTTCTAAGGTTTTGGGACACTAAATAGGTGAGCCATATTAGCAAACCTTCTCCAACAACCTTATCAACCCCATTCACCAAATCTGGGACTCCTCATTGACTCTACAAAACACATTTATTAATTAAGCTTTGGAACAACAAAAGCTAGTGAAAATGATGTATTATTATTTAAATATTGAAATGGTATTGTTAAATCAAATTAAATATTAGTTTTTTATTAAAAGGAAAAAAGAAAAGTCAAACATTGAATTAATTACATTAAAGAGGTTATTGGAGATACAAAATCGTAAAGTAGCAAACTTTACTCTTCAAATTGTCACGTAGGTCAATAAACCACAATATGAAGAGTTTAGTTTGAAAAGACTATTGGAGATGCTCTAAATTGACATAAACCATGTTTGGATAATAAAACAACTAAATTTATAAATTCCGCGTGGGAAAAAATATGGAATTTGGAAGTCATAAATTCCAACTTTAAATTCTATCTAAATAGTCCTTGTTTCTAAAATTCCTAAAGTAGAGATTGAGCTTTTATAAATTCCGCGTGGCAAACTTTACAAATGAACGTTAAATTACGTGTTTAAATTCGTTAGCCAAACAAGAAACTTTACAAATTCTAGAACATTAATTTTTATCATTTTATATTTTATCATTTATGAATTTCTTTGTATTTTTAAATTTCATTTTTTCATTAGTTTGGCTGATTTTCGGGTTGATTTTCCCAGCCCTATAGGAAAAAGATAAATGTAATTATATACATTGACACAATGGTTGTGGTGGCCTTTACTTCCAAGTAACCCAAGTGAACAAATAAAAATCGAATGCACCGGTCATCCACGATTGAAGGGAGCCAATAATAAGCATTACCAACCATTTGTAATGCTTCCCAAATTTGGACAAAAAACACAACGACCCTTAATTTTGTCGTGACTCGTGAACAATGATCTCCCCACCTCACAATCCCTAACAGAAATAACTGTCATTATGAGCTCCCCTCCCATATAAATACCTCCATAACCCAACACTTTGAAACCAGCAAGGGCACCAATAAGTATTATCCAGTGCCCCAAATAAAGTGACCCCAACAGCTCTGCAGCAACTCACCTGAAAAAGAAATAAGAAGTTCCCGCAACAAAAGTCCTTTCGTTTAACCCTTCTTATTTTCTTTTTCGCCACCAGAATCCCTCGTTAAAAAAGATCTATAAATTAGTTACTAAATATATTATTCAAAATGAGCGGAGGAGAAGCACAGAATAAGAAAAAGAAGATCGCCATCATCGGCGTCTCCGCTCTGATTCTGGTGGCTATGGTAGTTGCTGTAACTGTTGGGGTCACCGTGTCACGGCACAAAGGCAAATCCGGCGGCGAGCAAACATCCACGTCGACAAAGGCGATCCAGTCGATCTGCCAGCCCACGGACTACAAAAAGACCTGCGAGGACAACCTGTCCAAGGTGGCCAGCAACGTCACCGACCCAAAAGAGCTGGTCAAGGCAGGGTTCCAGGTCGCCATCGACCAGCTCCGCGAGGTCATCAAGAACTCCACGACCTTGAAGGAGCTTGCCAAGGACCCCAGCGCAAACCAAGCCTTGCAGAACTGCAAGGAGCTCTTGGAGTATGCCATCGACGATTTGGGTGACTCGTTCGATAAGCTGGGTCCCTTTGACTTCACCAAGCTCGATGCCTACGTGGAGGATCTCAAGATCTGGCTCAGCGCCGCCATGACGTACGAGCAAACTTGCCTGGATGGGTTTGAGAACACCACCGGTGACGCTGGTGAGAAGATGAGGCAGTTCTTGAAGACATCTCAGGAGCTCACCAGCAACGGCCTTGCCATGGTAAGCGAAGTGTCCACGTTGTTCAAGGCTCTGAACATCAAGACCGGGCGCCGCCTCCTCCAAGCCGCTGCCACGGCCACTGATGAGAACAGGTTCCAGAGGGCTAAGATAATCCCTGCTTGGATTGACCACCGAAAGCTCGACCTCGCCACCGCCACTCCTCTGACGCTGAAACCCGATGTGGTGGTGTCCAAGAAGGGAGATGGCAAATACAAGACTATTAACGAAGCCTTGAAGGACATCCCAAAGAACAACGAGGTGAAGGTCTTCGTGATTTATGTCAAGGAGGGAGTGTACGACGAGCATGTCTTTTTCAATAAGCACATGACCAATGTCATGCTTATCGGAGATGGCCCTACCAAGACCGTTATCACTGGTAGGAAGAACTACGCCGAGGGTACACAAACTTACCTGACTGCCACAGTTGGTAAGTACAACGTTTTGACATATGCATGTCATATTGTTAGGATTTTAGAACTATGCCTAGTGTCACTCATTATGTACATTATTATGTTTTGCAGCTGTTGTTGGAGACTACTTCATTGCCAAGGACATCGGATTCGAGAACACCGCCGGAGCCATCGGACACCAAGCCGTGGCTCTGCGTGTGCAGTCAGACTTGTCCATTTTCTACAACTGCAACATGGACGGGTACCAAGACACCCTCTACACCCAAACCCACAGGCAATTCTACCGCGACTGCACCATCAGTGGAACCATCGACTTCATCTTTGGGGACGCAGCCGCCGTCTTCCAAAACTGCAAGATGATCGTCAGGAAGCCATTGGAGAACCAGGCCTGCATGGTGACAGCCCACGGTAGACTCGATAGGCGCTCACCCACAGCTCTCATCCTCCAAAACTGCACCATCTCCGGCGAAAGTGGCTACGACAAGGAACTCAACAAGGCCTACTTGGGCAGGCCATGGAAAAGTTACGCTAGGGCCATCGTCATGCAATCCCAGATCGATGACGTCATCGCTCCCGAAGGGTGGATGGATTGGACCGGTGCCTCAAATCACAACACATGCTGGTTCGGTGAGTTCGGAAACAGGGGAGTTGGTGCAGAGCTGAGCAAGAGGGTTACATGGCGCGGGATGAAGAAGCTTACACCTGAGCACGCCGCCGATTTCACCGCTGGCAAGTTCATCTTCGGTGACAGATGGATTCTGCCCAGCGGTGTGCCTTACGTTGCTGGCATGATGACCGGAGTGTAGATAACGACCCAAGAAAAAAAAACAAATATTATACTATTCTAATATGTATGTACTAAATCATTGTAATCGAAAAACCCAAAATTAAATAAAATATTGCGTATACCTTTTATTAATATTAGTGGCTTTTAGGTGAGTTCTCTTCTAGTCCCACTTTAATTTTCATCGTCATCGAAAGTCATGAAGTGGTACACAATTCTGTATAAAAATTATGGTAAGTCTAGTATTTTCCCTCTATACAAAGTTTTCTCTTTCAAACACTAGCTCATTATAAAAGCCCCCCCACAAAAACTGTTGGATATTTGTAATGGTAATTTTAATCGGTTTTAAATCTAATAACGAAGTTAGTGATTTGAAATTTATCGTTACTTAACACAATTAAGAATATGACGTATGGATAATAAATAGGGAACTTCACTAATATGTCCAAAATAAGGGCTGAAATTATGTTTTAAAAAACTCCACATGGAATGCGCTTTAGAAACACACCCAAAACTCATTTACTATATAAGAAATTGGTGATGAAATTCTTATAAATTACGTGACTGCCATTGATCAACTTAAAAAAAGCCAAACACAAAAAAAACTTAAATAACACCCAAAACAAGCCCAGCCCAATTTTATAAAAAGAAATTAATAGTTGTAATGTTCTAGTCTATAGTAATAACACTGCTAGTTTCATATGAGATCCTATTACTAATGCAGGTCTACCCCTATAATGTGCCAGTATGAGGTAATAACATTGCTAGTTTACTGTCATGTTGATTAATGGTTGTAATGTTCCAGTCTAGGGTAATAACACTGCTAGTTTACTTTCATATTGATTAATGGTTATAATGTTCCAGCCTAAGGTAATAACACTGCTAGTTTCCTATGACATCCTATTTCTAATGCATGTCTACCTTCTATAATGTTCCAGTCTAGGTAATAACACTGCTAATTTCCTATAACATCCTATTTATAATGCATATCTACCCCTATAATGTTCCAGTATATGGTAATAACATTGCTAGTTTCCTGTAATATATTATTTCTAATGCATGTCTACCCATGTAATGTTCTAGTCTATGGTAATAAATTGCTAGTTTACTGTCATATTAATTAATATTTGTCATGTTGCTATTTCTAATACATGTCCACCAAAGAAAAGATGAAGAAAGAATAAACCAGACCAACTTAAGCCGAGTCCATATTGTTAATACTATTATGTCATAGAAGTACATTGTTAATACTCTGTCATAGAAATATATTATTAAACAAAAATAAGATCTATAACTGAAATAGTAACAAAAGATAAATCGATTATCAAAGCTTAAAATACATTTCGAAAATCAACTAAAATCTTAAGGGAAGCACATAATTGAAGCAAAAGATAAAAAATCTCAAGTCCAAACTAAACGACAAAGACGACGACAACAACGATGACAATGACAACGACAACAATGACGACGACGACGACATGGCGAAAGAGAAGTAGAGCTCGAAAATGAGGAGTATAGCTAAGAGCATCTGTACGAGGTTCGTTCAAGGTTCCGAACAATCCAGAAAAAAAAAATCAATAGAAGCACGATTTTAGAATAAGAACTCGAATGTGAAATATTAAAAATTGTAGATCATAGATGAAGAATATAGTTGTGACCTGTTGATTTTTTTTTGTTGATTTTTTTTTTTTTTTTTTTTTTTTTTTTTTTGTTTTTTTTTTTTTTTTTTTTTTTTTTAATGGTATAGCGTTTCTTTATATAGACTATATCTAAGATTGGGTATATAACTAAATTTGTATAATAATTATGTGATACAATACAATAGAGTAATTCAATGATGAAGTTATAGCTGGTATAATTAAGTTTTCCTTCTACGTACAGTATGTATACCACCTCTTTCTTTCTATATTTCAATTGAATAAAATATCGTCAAACTCCAATTCTTTAAGACATTCTAAATAAAATATGACATTACAAAATTTGAACCGATGGGCAACTTTCTTACAACTATTAAATTGCTATTATTTTCAACCCCTGTCCTATTTTCCCTTTCACCTTATCTTCAAAATTTTAAGGACAAATTTTACCCTTTGTAAAATGACTTCTATGGACTTAGGGAAAAAACCCTTTGTAAAATCCCTCTCCTCCATACCTGTTTTTCGGTTCGGAAAAATTCTTAAGCTTTGTTACTCTCTCTTTTCAGACATTCCTTCATAACCTATCGATTTCTCCCTTTTTTCACTAATATATTTAAACTGAAGAAGATGAAAGGATTACACTTATGACATGTTTACTTTTCAGGAATGGATATTGGAATGATTTCAATTCCTGCTTCTAACACATGTGTATTGGGATGATTCCAATTCCTACTTATAACACATGGGTATTGGAATTATTCCAATTCCCGACTTCCCCACGCGAATGAACATGCAAAGAGTGGTTAGGCTCATTTTTGTTGGAATAGGGTGGATTGGGTTAATTTTTGGATGAGTGACCTAAAAATTTGCACGAAATCTCTTGTTTTCAAAGTCTTGCACTAGGGCAAGCCCAGCCTAGACATTCCCTTTTTTCTATTATTTTTTTATTTAAACAAAATACAATAAGAAAAAAGATCATCTAAGAATCTTATAATTATATAAGTCAAATTTCAACTTAAGCATTACATCCAACGGTAAGTTACTATATAACAAATACATTCAACCAAAAGAGTAATGTGATTCCTTTTTTTTATTTTCCATTCCCATCTTGCATGGAAATACCTTAAAATCCACTTTTAAAACCTTAAACAGAAGTCTACAACCAAAAAAAAAAGGTACTTAATATACAGTAGAAAAATTATGTTCGAGTCTCCCATTTTTGAGAATATAACATATCAAATTGCATATAATCTATTAAATATACATTATATTAACCATAAATAGCTAGATTATAATGGAAGCTGTCAACATACAAAGAATTCTAAGCATAAAAATAAGATTAGAGAATTAATAATACAAAGCCATTAAACAACAAAGCTTTAATTTAATTAGTAATTTCACAATTCCGTAAGATATATATAACATTTCCAATAGTCATTGGTAGTCCACGATTGAAGGAGCTAGCCACTCTAAAGCATATATCTCTATATCCATTATCCATTCGTAAGTTTCTACATTTAGCTTAATTAATTTGGAGGCCTCCAAATTTAGAGATCATTATGGACCCCTGATTTTGTCGCGTCTAGGGACTCTCTCCCACCCCAGGTTTCCTAACCGAATTACCTGCCGCTATCAAAAAAAACAAAAATAAACTCCCATCTGCTATAAAAAAAAAGATATACCTTACGTGAAAATCAATTCCATTATCAAAGAGCTGCAAAATTTGATTTCCTCAACATGACCGGCGATAACAATAAGAAGAAGAAGATCGCCATTATCGCCGTCTCCTCCTTGTTTCTAGTAGCCATGGTGATCGCCGTCACGGTCGGGGTCACCACGTCATGGAGCAAAGGAGGTTCGAAATCCAACGATGGCCAGACCACCACGTCGACAAAGGCGATTCAGGCCATTTGCCAGCCGACGGATTACAAGGAAACCTGCCAGAAGAGCCTGGAATCTGCTGGGGTCAACAGCACCGAACCAAAAGAGCTTATCAAGGCCGGGTTCAAGGTCGCCATGGACAAACTCCACGAGGTCATAAAAAACTCAACTACATTGCAAGAGCTTGCCAAGGACCCCGGCGCAAACCAAGCCCTTGAGAATTGCAAGGAGCTCTTGGACTACGCCATTGGCGACCTCGCTGCTTCTTTCGACAAGCTGGGTCCTTTTGATATCTCCAAGATCGACGCTTACGCTGAAGATCTCAAGATCTGGCTCAGCGCCGCCATGACGTACGAGCAGACTTGCTTGGACGGGTTTCAGAACACAACAGGCGACGCCGGTGAGAAGATGAAGCGTTTGTTGAACTCCACGCAGGAACTCACCAGCAATGGGCTTGCCATGGTGTCTGAAATCACTAGTGTGTTGGGCAGCTTCAATGTGAAACAAAGCCAACGTCGTTTGCTGGCAGCCGGGGCCGGAGGCGGCACAAAGAAGAACACTCCGAAGATTATTCCTGTGTGGATAGACAAGCGCACGATGGACGTGGCAAGGGCGACCCCGCAGTCGCTTAAGCCGGACGTGACGGTGGCGAAGGACGGGAGCGGGCAGGTCAAGAGTATTGGGGAAGCTGTGAAGCAAATACCCAAGAACAACGCCGATAAGACGTTTGTGATTTATGTGAAGGAGGGAGTGTACAATGAGTATGTCATGATTGACAAGTTTATGACAAATGTCATGATGATTGGGGATGGCCCAACTAAGACCAAGATCACCGGTAACAAAAACTACGCTGACGGAACGAAAACTTTTCAGACTGCAACAGTTGGTAAGTCCTAATTATTAAGTTTTTTAAAAATTATATATATGACATGACATGCTATAGGAAATAATTAGAATTATGACAGTTACGCACATTGGAAAGGACAGAAATTACATGAACATTATATTAACAAGCTATATATGATTTATGATATTAATATGACTCTGGCATATTAATATTTAACATTTTGAAGTGTGACAATGCTAAATTGCTAACGAGTTAACAATATCAGCTGTAGTTGGGGACTATTTCGTTGCCAAGGACATCGGGTTTGAGAACTCAGCAGGAGCCAAAGGGCACCAAGCCGTGGCTCTGCGGGTGCAATCCGACTTGTCCATCTTCTACAACTGCCAAATGGACGGCTACCAAGACACCCTCTACACCCAAACCCACCGGCAATTCTACCGTGACTGCACCATCAGCGGCACCATCGACTTCATCTTCGGCGATGCGGCTGTGGTGTTCCAAAACTGCAAGATGATAGTGAGGAAGCCGATGGACAACCAGGCTTGCATGGTGACAGCCCAAGGAAGGATGGACAGGCGCCAGCCCACGGCCATGGTCCTCCAAAACTGCACCATCTCCGGGGATTCGGAGTACATTCCTGTCAAAGACAAGAGCAAGGCGTACCTGGGCAGGCCTTGGAAGGCCCTCGCCAGGACCATCGTCATGCAATCGCAGATTGATGACATCATCACTCCGGAAGGGTGGATGGAGTGGACAGGCTCGACGAATCACAAAAGTTGCTGGTTTGGTGAGTACGGCAACAGAGGGCCCGGCTCGGACATGACACGGAGGGTCACATGGTCCGGCATCAAGAAGCTTACTCCTGAACACGCCGTGGATTTCACCGCCGGTAGGCTCATGGAGGGTGATAGGTGGATAAAGCCCAGCGGAGTGCCTTACGTTGCTGGCATGGTTTCTGTTTAGGCATTTAGGCCTCGTTTGGTTCACGGAATGGATTTAAGAGGAAATCATTTCTCATGTCATTTCCCAAGAAATGGGAAATGAAAGATTCATTTTTCACATTTGGTAATGTCAGGAAAATAACTGGGAGATTTCACTTTGTTTCATTTCTCATGTTTGTTTTGAGTATAAATGGAAATCAAAGTTTGTATAATTTTCCAATTATACCCATATTAAATCAAATAAAAAAATACATTTAATGATACATTGTAATTCTAAATTATTCATGGGGACAAAATGGTCATGAAAAATGTGCATCGAATATTTGCTCATTTTCTCAAACTTTCCAATGTGGAGGGAAAACAAAAACCCAAGTTGAGAGGAGGGTTTTACTTCCCTCCCCCCTACTTTCCCATGTGTCAGGCAATCATTTCTCATGCCTAGACTTACCAAACATGGGAAAACAATTGATTTCTCATCCCCAAACCTCCTTTCCTATGAACTAAACGGGACCTTAGACAAACAGTTAGTGGCCTCTTTTATATTTTTAATACTTCAACGTTGGGGCCTTATGCGTTTAATTGTGTGTATAAAAGAGTTTTGTTGTATGGAAACTAGGAGGCCATAGATGTTAAATCAATGGTCATCCGAGAGCCTATAAATAGATTTTATGAGAAGAAATAATACACTCAATTCTTCTAATTTTTCCTTTCTGATCTTTGTTTCTTAAGGCTCGTTTAAGAGTGCTTCTTCTTGAAGCACTTATGACATAAGCGCTTCTACAAATAAGTAGTTTGTTGTTTGGATATCACATTTAAAAGTGTTTTTACACTATATAAAAGTGCTTTTGATATTTTGTTGAGTGTTTGGCTGACACAGTAAAAGCGCTTTTAAAAGCACTTTAAAAAATGTAAAGAATCTCAAAATATTATAATAAATATAGGAAATATAAATATATAAAAAAGAGGAAAAAAAAAGAAAGAAATGAAGGGTATTTTGGCATTTAAAAAATTAAATATGGGTATTTTCGGCATTTTAAAAGTTTCATTAAAAAGAGGCAAGTGCTTCCCTTGTTTTTATCCTGCAGCGCTTTTAAGAAGAAGCACCTCTCAAGTGCTTCTTCCAAAACCACTCCAAGTGCTTCTTCCAAAACCACTCCAAGTGCTTTTAGATCTCACCCAAAGCGCTTTTGCAATTTTTGCCAAACACCATTTTTTTAAGACAGAAGCGCTTTCACCAATTTAGAAGTGCTTTTGTTTATTATGGTTTGAGTTCACCAATAAGTGAGGAACATATTTAGATTTAAAAATTGCATTATTATCTATGAGTGTTGCTATTTGTATCACATTTATTAATCACATTGCAAACCACCTCTTTATTATAGACAATGATGAAGCCAGAAATTCATGTCAAAGGAGCATGTTAGGTCATATGAAAGAAGACTTAGTATAAAATCGGAACACTAAGAGAATTGTTGAAGATTTTGTTATGTTAATTTGCATAAAAACGTTCTCTTGAATTTCTATTTTACAAGCCTGAACATATAGAAAAGGGAAAATAACTAAACAAAATGTATAGAAAGAGTTCTAGGACATTGGTGGTCGTCATCCAACAATTTCACTAGCTTGAGAGGCACTAAAAAAAAAACACAACATTTATATACACATATAAGTAAAAATCAGATAAATAAATAAATATATATGAGAGGGGCATAGGCCACTTTTGGTCCTTAGGTGGCTCCGCCATTGAATATAGATGGGTCTCATTTACATTCAAGGTGGAGCTAGGATTTTATATTTGAGGGTTAAACACAAAAAGTTTAGTTGTAGATTTTTTTTTGGCCTATTGAGTAAACTATTGCCTACAAAAGCACTAAATTGAAATGAGTGGTTTTCTTTCATAAATGTAGTATGATTTTACTATTATGTTCATATTATTGAAGTACAATTTTGGTAAGTATTGATTTGTGGTGAGGGGGCCATAGGCTTAAGTATAGCAATTTTTATTTGAATTTGTTACCACATCCAATATATACATTCAAAGGGGTTAAATAAAAAAAAAATTTGGGGGTGGGGGGGTTGTGGTACAAATAATATTATTGACCAAATAATATTATTGACCCTTATAAGCAACTATCATTTCACGATTTCATCATGTTGTACTTTAATTTTCATGTATATAACTTGAGTAATTATGTCATTGGAACAAAAAGTAGTGCCATACTTTTTATTTTATTTTAATACAAGCTATAGTGGGGAGGGGGTTTCTCACACACACAATCAAAATATAGTGGGGATTCAAACCTGAGACTTATGATATGAAAGATGCCATACTTTAACTTTTTAGTGGCACCTTATGATGTTTTTGTCAAATTTATTCTTAAAAAATGTAAACGAAGATGTAAATGTGATTTAGTTGCTCACATTTATATATCAATGCATAAGGGTTTTGTAAGTTGTAGCTTAAGTGATTTCGAGTAGTTTACCCTTCACCTGAACTCATGTGTTGGAATTTCCATTTTTCAATATTGCAACCAACAAAAAGTGGCAAAGTCAGATCCCCAAATACACAACCAAAAAAAAAAATACACATTACAAAAAAAAAGCGGGAAAACGGCCATCGAAATTATTTTGAAACACACACACACTCTCTCTCTCTCTCTCTCTCTCTCTCTCTCTCTCTCTCTCTCGCCCTGTTCTTGCTTTATCTCTGTCTCTCGCTGCCCAAACCAAGCTCACGAATTGCAGACTGAGTGAAAGTCTTTGACTTTCAGTGTTTCACACACTGCCAGTTCAAGTTTCCGGTAACATTGAAAAATTATCACTTTCTGGAATCTCTAAATTGAAAACCCTAGACTTCACCAAATGTGACTCCAGCACCTACACAATGCGCCAATTCTCAATTCAACTTACAGAAGATGACTAACGCCAGAGGCGAACCGAGCGGAAGTGGAAATGATGGTGGCGGGGGCGGATTTCATAGATTGCAGGCAGAGCGTGACCTAGAATCCAATTGGGAACTCGACCTCGGACAAAAACTCGAAGAGTATTTGCTGAAGATTTGCTCCGGTGAAATACCCACCGAAGCCGAAGGCCATGTCGCTATTAATTTCGCCGAAGGTATTACTTTTATTTGAAACTACTGGTTTAGTTTTTTTTTGGGGGAATTGTTTGTTATAATTGTGGTTGGATGTAGCTGCGCTGTTGCTTCAGGGTTCGATCCAAGTGTATAGTCGGAAGGTGGAATATCTGTACTCGTTAGTTTTGCGTGCTTTGGAGTTCCTTTCACAGAAGGGGTTGGTTTATCTTTCTCTCCTTAATAATTTATTTTGGGAATTTATTGTAAATTTATTTAAAATTATTATTTTTTATACTTTGTGGGTGTTGTTATTTTTCCAAAAGTTAATAAAGATTTGTACTTTATGTCTATATGCAACCAAATATGTGTTTGTGGGTGTATTCATTTTTCATAACGAAATCATTTCTGTTGAAGTTCCCTTTACTATAACTTAGACCGATAGATATTAGTTGCCAACTAGTTGCTGCCTCGCTTGACTTCTGTCCTAAGTTGCTAGCTTGCTTTTGAAGTGTTTGAGTTAATAATGGTCTCAAGGTTCTGAAATCTATACTTTAAACTTGGCTAAGTAGTTCAATATGGTTGATTATCATATCTCATCAACTTTTCAAAAATGAATTCGTTGGATAAAGATTGGGAGTCACATCTCTTTGCGATAAGAGAAGAGAAGTTGGTTTGGGTGCTCTGAGAAAATATAAGTAGGTCACTAGATTCACCTATAGCCAAAGAAGGCAAGTTAAAGTAGAAGGTAAAAATGAACAAGGGGCTGAATAGGACTAACATGGGAAGGAGCAATATGAAAAATATATATTACAGGAGACACTGGATATAAGAGAAAGGAATTGAAGACATTCACATGGCTGACCTTATGTATTTGGAACAAAGGAAAAGATAGGGGTGGCAATCAAGTTGTGTTGTGTCTTGTAATAATCAAGCTAATTCATTAATTTTGTGTTGAGAGTATGTGTTATGTCTAAAGTTTTGACTCCTAGGAAAACATAATGATTGTGATGATGATGATAATGACTCATCAATTTGGGCATAAGTGAACTACGTTACACAATAAAATATGCTTATAAATATATATATCTCTTGTTATTTTTATTGTTTTACTGTCACTTTTAAATAGGCAGCATGAACAATCTGAAGGCACATCAGTTCGGCCTGAAGAAGGTGAAAGTTCCCGTGCTGTTTCTGATGAAGAAAATGATATGTTCTGGGGCTTAGATGACATCTCAGGTAGCCATTACTGTTTATTTCATTATGGGGGTATTGTGCTGCAATCACCCACTGATATCAATTTTTCTTGCAGTGGAAGGAAAGAATTGTTTAGATAGTCCAGTGGGCAGAGATGCTCCTTTAAATTCCTTTGTGAAGCCCCCAGCAAATCTAGTTGTACTTGAAGGTGATTGCTTAGATACTACTGGTGATTTCGGAGAATTAGAGTCATATCTGGTACCATAGTTTCTTCCATTCAATAATTTTTTTTGGGGTCATTTTCTAAATATATGTATCTAATTGGTTTGGTCATAAAAATTGTATTTGCAGCTGGCCACCAATGATCTCTACCAGGATTTCATTTTATTAGATCCATGCGATGCAGTAGCAGTGCATGATTATTTGAGTGCAGATGGAGCTGGTAAAGGACAAAATAGTGCTTATAGGGCCACCTCAACACAAAAAAGTTATCAGTCACCTACAAGACGTTCAGGTGGAACTGCGCGTAGGTCATCTCTCCATAAATGCCAGGATCCTAATGTTAATCAAACCCCTGGGGTTGGTTGCAGCTTTGAGGCCAAAAATTGTAATATTGGACCCGACCCTCCTGCCAGCAATGATTTTGATGATGGTGATCATGGATTTGATATGGATGACAGATATTCAGAGCCCAGGGACTTGGATGATGAAGATGATGAAGATGATCCATGGAAGCCTTTGAATCCCCATGAACCTGGGAACTTGAAAGTGAAACCTTTTAGAAAAGGTTGTTTTCAAGTGTTTGTTTCTTTCGCTTGCTAAGTTACACTTATAATATTTTAAGTACCTTATGCCATGCTTCTGTTTCGTTGTGTTTTCCTCTAGCAGTCAAAGCTTCTAACAGGAAAGGGGTTAGTTCTACTAAGCAGGTCTCTATGATTACACTATTTCCACCTGCAAAGTTGCATGGTACTATTAGTCCAGAGCTTACCGAAATGTGGGAGATGCAACGTCGTGCCGATGAAAGACAAAAGGGGTCCCAGTCTCCTCCATTATTTGAAAAGGTTTGTGTTGCATAGGTTTATTTAGAAAATTGTCTTTTTTGTTTCTTAGTGAACCTGCTTTCTTAATTGCAGCTGCGGGAATCACTTATTAATGGAAGACATGAAACCTTTGATGCCTTCTGCAATCCTATGGGTGCAAATGAGGATACTGAATATGATAATGAGATCCCTGATTTTGGGCATACGGATGCTGACATGCCGGAACCTTTGTTCATGGATGAAAATGTACCTCCATACAAGGACAAGGTAAGACTGAGCAACTAATTGATTATTGCATGACTCAAAATCAACTGGGAACATTTTTAAATTGCTTATGTAGTGATATTCTACAGTTTGACGATGGTGGTCCACAGTTTGGTACTGATGAAGCATTTGGATACGACAATTCAAATCCTCATGCATGCCTGGAAGATTTATGTCGCTCTCACTTAGTAAGTATATACTGTGAAAAAAAAATGTCCCTTAGAAGACACATCAATGAGTTTTAAGGCATTTCAGATGATTAGGTCATGGAAGAAAGAGCCAGTTCCATATTTCTTTGCTGGCAATTTGGTGTTTCTTCTCATTTTATATTTTTCATTTTTCTTTCCCCTTTTTGGCTAAATTTTTTAGTTTCTATAACTTGGTAATTACCTGCAATTTTTTTGGTTGCCTGCCAATGTTTCTTTATGCAGGACGCTCTCCTTGCTAGCATAGCTGAAACCGAGAAACAAACTGAATTGGCTACGCGTGTTTCAACATGGAAACAGAAAATTGAGCACAACTTGGAAGAGCAAGTAGGTTCCATCTGTTTTGCTTCCTTGCTTTGTCAAAACTTTCACCAAAAAAATAAAAAATCAGAACAGTCACTAGTTGTATTAGCTGCTTTCTTCTTGTTTTTCGTCTACTGGTTCATGTTAAATCAATGATATGTTTTACATAGGAATTACACCCTGCTTTTGATATTCATGACTACGGCGAAAGAATTCTCGACAGAATATCCTTTGAACCAGACAATGTAGATGTCTTGTCTTTCGCGGATGTTGTAAAAGGTCAGGAAAAGTATGATGTGGCTCGGAGTTTTTCTGCACTCCTGCAACTGGTATTTCTCTTGTATATTATAATCACCTGTTTGCTTTGATTTAGTTGGGTTGCTAGACCCCTATCCCTATCTGTATTAGCTCAGTCTTTTTCCTTGAGCCTCAATGTACCAACAAAATAGAAAAGACTAAGCACCAGTTTGCTTTTGTTCTGTCTTAAAGGAGTATGTGGAACATCATACAGGGTTTAGATAATTTATTTATAAAACGAGCTTACTGCTTGCTTTCTGGGTGTTATAGTGACAACTGAATTCCTATTTAATATTAAATTTTCAGGTAAACAATGGAAACGTTGAGTTGGACAGGAGTGGGGTTGATGGTGAGTCTGTTTGTTACACAGCTGTGAATCCCTTCCATGTTCGGCTCCTTAAGCATGACAAGAGAAGAGAGGATGCTGGATTTCGGTTGTCAAGAAAGAGAGTTAAGTCTCCATTGAGCAAAGCATGTGGAAAAGTTGACAAAGACAACACCGGGACTGCAAAATCTCCCACAGTGAAGTCATCTTCTAAGGTACATAAATCAACAGAGGCATCTTCTCAAATAAACGGAAAGTCACCAGTGAAACTTGGAAAGGTTAGTGGCATACGGTGCTCTCCTGAACCCAAGAGGAGAAGAAAGTCCCGATTTGTCGAACCAGTTGACCTACATTCTGCTGGGTGACACGTATGTCGTTAGCAAGTTAACTCTTATAATTCAGGCCATTCAACACATTGCTGGATGGCTCAAATCAACTTCGGGAGTGACCCCTGTAGCTGCCATTGTAGTTTACTAACAGTGAGTGGTAGCAACCTGTAATATCCTTTTAACGTTATTATTGAATGTACACATTAGTAAGGAGACCTTTGTAACCCAATGTATCATTATCAATAGGGAAACTATCTTGTCTTGATGCCGAATTGCAAAATCAATAATTGCTGTAGTTTCCGAAAAGAAGCCCCGATCATCCATAATTGAAGTCCACCTCGACCATTTTTCCTTATTTTGGTGTCTTGCTGACAAAGTCAAAAGAACATAGCTTTTTGGTGTCCCCGAAGGAATCGTATGGCTGGTAGTGTTCAGATTCATTTGTCATGGCATTGCTTAACTGGCCCAGATTTCCAACTTTAGGTATACGTCTGATATTCACAAGATCTATTGATCTAAATTTAATTACACCAAGCAACCCCTTAAAATTAGTCAAAGAAAGTCCCTGTTATTGAGGTTGGCTAGCAAGAAATAGGATTCCTATATAACGTGGTAAGGTGACTAAATGGAATGTGATGTAGTAAGTAATCTGGTTTGGTTTTTTCCACAACTACGTGTGGTATTAGTAATCTGTACACCAATACCAACTTCTCATCTTCAAGTAAAAGCTTAGTGCCCACTCATCTTATTTAAACCATTCAATTGGACTTAATGGTCTTTGATTTGACTCCTCATCAGATTATTTGATCCAAGTCAACATCACACCGTCACTGCAAATGCATGATTAAGTAGGTTAGTTTGAACAGCGTCCCATTACTTTGCACTCAAATTCGAATTCTTTTTCTTTGGAGACCCACTGATCAAGTGCGACCACCAGTTTTTAAGGCATTTGGAGTCAAAAATAGACGACGGTACCTATTACTCCTTTTGTTTTTTTCCTTCTTGGGAACTCCTTGGATTGGGGATGGGTTTTTCTTTTTTCTTTTTTTTCAAGAAGCAAAATTTTTATTTCAATTTTGTGCTGATGTTGGTTGATTGGGACTGAGGCAATTTGGTGGCAAGTGTCCAACGGAAGGAAAACTTGTCAATGAATCTTGGACCACCAATCAATGCTGTTTAAGATTGAATGGTATTTTCCTTATGAACGATCTTTGAATTGTTTCGTTTTGAAATTATTATATAAAAAGATGTCACAGTAAATAACATGGAAAATGAAGGATGTTTTGATTCGTCACGAAATTCAATTACAATGCTCACATCAAATATGGTCAAAGAAGAAAACAACAGAAAAGGTTATTCAAGCAAAAACCTAAAATATGGTCGTGCAGGCTGCAGGCTAGCAGCCGCTTGGTGATGGCGGCCTGGCAAACCTATCTTTGTTTTTTTCTATTATTATTTGTTTTTCATTGGCTACCAAGACTTAATGATTTTCGCTTTGATTTCTTTTTGTAAAAAGATATTTCACTTCGTCAACAAACAATTTATTAAGAGATATTTAATGATATACTCATTCTTAGCACTAATATTATAAATAAATAATACACTATTGAATTTCTATAAACAAATATATAAAAAAAAACCAAAAAATGACAGCCGGCCTTATTGAATTTAATATTGATTATTAAATTACTTTGATGCATATTAAGTGTTTTGAGTATTTTTATGAGATTTTGGGGTTGGGCTTGTTTTAAGAAATTGATGGCAGTTTCGTAATTTACAAGAAATTAAAAGCCTTTTTGTTATGTTGTAAATGGACTTTAAGTGTATTTCTAAAGTCTATTTCATATGGGGTATTTTTATAATTTGAGCTCCTATATTGGGTATAATAGTGAATCTTGAATTTAATGAAATGAGTTCAATCATTTTACGAGCTCCTTAAATTAAAAACTTGACTCCTTAAAATTAAGGGCTAGCGGAAATGACTGACCAAAAGCTTTTATGCAAACCGACCATTGTACCCTCCCACGGCAACACAAGAAGTGAGCCAACTCTTATTTCTAATTCAATCCCAAAATGGAAAGCCGTAATGTTCCATAAACTTATACACGAATTTTATTTTAGTATTTCAAATTAGAAGACTACGAACTTACACACGAGTTTCATTTTAGTATTTCAAATCGTTTCTCCAACTAAGATTTTGAAGAAGATTAATTAGCCTTGGATTCTAAAATATCCTAACGAAAATAGCCAAATTTTCTGTCCGATTTGTAAATATTCTGTCTTCATGCAGATGCATTTTTTGGCAACCAGTGAACACAGCCATTTGGAATTCAATCAAACGCCCAAAAATTCTCCTTTCATTCTAAGGTTTCGTACCAATATAAATCATATATATATAAAACACGACAAAACCAGAAAATATTAGAAAGAAAAAACATATCAATGAAATGAAGACGACCAAGTATATACAGCTACAAAAACAGCGATAAATCCAGTGCTGCTACAATGCTGCCACGTATACATTGACTGATAAGTCGCCGGATGTCGCTGCCCAATAAAACAACATAAAATTACCGCCACGTCACCATCACTACTCTTTCCGAGTCTCTCGTCGTCCACCGACCTCGATATCCTCCGACTCGGCCACCGAACTACAACCGCCCGCGTTCCCTCCCGATGGAGAAACGCCGCCGTTTCGTCTGTCTCTGCTGAGCATTCTCGTAAACGACAGCATCCGACTCATCGGTGACCTGAACGCCGGCGAGTCACCGCGGCCCGAGTCCTCCCCCCTCCCAAAACTCTCGTTCCTTCTCGGAACCACGATGTCCAGCGGTTTTATCCGCGAGCCCGACGACGTAGTTTCGGAATTACAACACTCGGAGCACAGCTCCGAACTCGGACCCGGTTCACCCCCTTCCAGTTCGCAAACATTCAAAACCACGTCGGCCCTGGTTTCCGACTCCGGACCCGGTTCCACCGGGGCCCGACAAAGGGGGCACGTCGAGTGAGAGTGGAACCACATGTCAATACACTCGATGTGGAAGCTGTGCTTACATTTCGGAAGCAATCGGCCCTTCTCGCCGTCCTCGAACTCGGACAAGCAGACGGCGCACTCCAAAATCGGCTGCTCACGAAACTGCGTTGTTTCAGTCGATTTAGAGGAGTAGACGAAGACGGGGAGGGAGTTGAGGATGGAGGCGTCGAGGCCGCGTGTGGGGGTAGAAAGGGTAGCGGCGTATGGGTCCTCGTGAAACATGATGTGGGTTCGGCGATTGCGGCGGTTGCGACGGAGATGGCGGCGGCGGGCGCGGAGGAGGTACCAGCGAGCGTAGAGGTGGAGGCAGACCATGAGGATGACGACGAAGAAGAGGATGATGATGGCACTGAGCATGATCTTGCCGCTGACGGCGTAGCCCTTGTTGTAGGTTTGGGGTGGTAAGGGGTCTTGCTGATCGGGGTCTGGGTGGTGGTCCCCGACTGTAGTAAAAGCCATGGTGTTTGATTTTTGGTCAGAGAGAGAGAGAGAGAGATGGGGGAATCTATGGAAAGGTTCTGATATACGAGAATATTAATAAAGAGGGGGGAGGGGGAGGGCAAGTGGGAGGAAGCGAGGAAGGTTCTTGATAATTTCAGGGCTGAATTTACTGCTGCTGCTGCTTTTTCTTACTTACATTACAACTCGAGTCTCTCTACTCAATAAAAAGAAGAAAGAGGAGAGAGGAAAGAGGAAGCCCGCGGTTTCTAACAGTCGCCTACCGAGGTTGACGCGGAATCCAATGAAATGACTTGCTTGCCCTTGTTTCACTTGCCAAATTTCCATGTCCAACTGGTTGGCTGCTTCTCAGTTTTTCCCTCCCTTTGACAAAATGACAATCATGCTCCAATATTCATGTGTTTCAAATTTTGGTTTATTGGTTTTATAGTAGTTTTATGTGATCATATCAATCATGCTCCGATATGATTATTATTTTTTTATCTTCTCCTCCTTCTCTTATAGAAAGATGGTTGGACAGGAATTAATTTATTAATGTTGTAGATGGATACAGAAAAAATGTTGTTTCCCCACCGCAAGAGAAGCATACGATGATTATTATTTTTTTAAGTATAAGCGATAGTCTAAATTATAAGAGAAGAGACTTCTCATACACACACATTATTACAGTATTACGAGAGTTCGAACTAAGAAGCATATGATTTTAAAACTTACAAAAAGTAATATTAATAAATAGGGTAATTGGAAGAAATTGATTATAAGACAACCCAACTAGTATTATATTAGTCTGGGTCGGGCTTCAAAGAGGAGAGAGAAAATAACGGGTTGAGTTGGGCTGCGTTTTTTTAGAAAATTCAAAGCCCAAGTCCGACTCATGGGTTGGGCTTGAGAAAGCCCATCGGGCTGGATCGAACTAAACCCAACGGGTCAGGGCGGGCTAAAATGGGCCTACTTCATTTGAAAAGAAGAAGAAGAGGAGGAGAAAGAAACAATGTGTCATTCAAAAAGAGGCACTCAACTGCATTATAATTAGACCGTAACACATTTTAAGAAATAATTTTAAAAAATAATAAGTATCAAAAAAATATTATTATTTTTTAAAATGATGATATGAATAAATATGCAAATGCCTGGTGATGGGTTCAAGAAAAGCATGATTATATTTGGTGGTATATTATGTTTGGTGATATGGTTATGTTTGGTGATAATGATATGTTGTTCGTCTTATTCTTGATGTATATAATTGTTGTATTAATAATTGACACAAATTAATGTGCTAATCATCCAATTATAAACTAGGAATGAGTAAATAAAAGTACATGAAATGAAACAAAACAAGAAATCCAAAATAAACACAAACAACAATTTCTATCACCCCTTTATCACCACTGTATCGTCACCGTGTCACCATGTTAGCACCAGTTTATCATGTTTTAGGCAGAGACGAATTATGAACTTCCTCTGTTTTTCAGTTTCGACATCTGTCCAGTTTTTGACCTATAACTTTTCAACCGTTTATGAAAATTTAGTGTTTTTTATATGGTTGGATTTAGCTCAGAAAAATGAAGAACACAATGTGGACCAAATGTAAAAAAGGATACAAAATTGAGCAGAATTCAGTGGAAACAAACACAATGTTTCAAACAAGTAACACACACACACACACACAAATAAGGGAGGGGGGGGGGGGGGGGTGGGGTTTGATTCAAGTGATATAATCCTAATCCTAAATCCTTATTTATACATAATTATATATGTATGCGGGCCTAACGGACCAGGCTTTTGTGGACGGGTTAGGCCGGGCTTTTTTGGGCTTAATCGAGCCGGGCCTATGAGTCGAGCTAGGCTTCATACACCCAAGCTCAAGCCCAACCTAGTCCAATGTTAGCTGAGCCATCCCAAAGCCCATAATAGGTAAGGTCTGGCTATTTCTCGAGGGGCCGGGCGGGCCTCATCAACCCATGAGCCCGTGGGCCAAGTGATGAGGCCTGCTAAAATATGATATTAGGTTTGAATATTTTGGGTTGTCCTTTATTCTTCTCCATAAGGAGGTATATATAGGAGTTTACATATGAGGGTTTTACAAGGAATTAGATATAGTAAAGAATTAGGAAAGTATATCCTAATTGTACAATGATTTTTCACTTATATAAAAAATAGGAAAGTAAATCCTTAATTAATCAAGGAAGTAAATCTCCTTAATTAATTAGGAGACTCACGTCAACACTCCTCCTCAAGTTGGTGCATATATGTCACCAGCGCCCAACTTGGTAAGTGAGTCATGAAATACTCTTCCACAAACAGCTTTGGTTAAGATATTTGCCAGTTGATCTTCTGATTCACAATAATTCACAAACTCCGTGAGCCATTCTTCGATACTCTACTTCTACACTAGATCGAGAAACCGTATTTTGCTTTTTACTCCGCTAAGTGACTAGGCTACCTCCCACAAATATAAAGTAACCTGAAGTAGAGCGTCTATCTGTAATAGAATCAGCCTAATCAACATCTGTGTATCCAACAACTTCAATATCTCCATTTTTGGAGAACATTAATCTTTTCCCAATGGCTAACTTTAAGTATCTTAAGATCCGATCAACTGCATTCCTATGAGAAACATTGGGCGAATGTATAAATTGACTAACCACACTCACATCATATGCAATATCTGGTCTTGGAGCACGTATGAAAAGTAGAACATTTGGTGGTGGTGATAGAAGCAGGAGTTTGGGTAGCCAGGTCAGCAGGATTGACCGCATGCTTCTATGAGTCTGCAATAAGATGGAGAATCGTATGGGTTCTTGACATCGTAGCGGAAGTAAGATGTGATATGAGAAGGTGAGGAAGGTGAAGTGAGAAATTTGATGTATGCATTTGATGTAGGGATTTGATTTAAGAGGTATGTGTATAAGATTTGAGGGTATGTATTTATGGATTTGGATAAGCGAGGATTTGCAGACTTTATATTTGAGGGATTTGGATTTGGGGAAAAATATGAGGAATTAATTTGATTTAGGGTTTTGGATTTGAATATGAGAAATTTGATATAAGGGTTTAGAGACAAAACAATTTCTCTTCACTCCCCTTCTCCCCTGAAGAGAAGTGGTCGTCAGAGTAAAGAGATATGCAGTATCTTCATGGGAATACGTCAAGGTAATGGGGATACGTAATTAAACATATCATTTTCCCTCCTCCTCCCCCCCTTGAAGAGGAGGGGAGGAGAGCACTTAAATTTCAAGAAGAACGCAAGCACATGTCACAAGAGAAACTGACTCTGATACCATACCAAAATATAATATTAGGTTTGAATATTTTGGGTTGTTCTTTATTCTTCTCCATAAGGAGGTATATATAGGAGTTTACATATGAGAGTTTTACAAGGAATTAGATATAGTAAAGAATTAGGAAAGTATCTCCTAATTGTACAATAATTTATCACTTATATAAAAAATAGGAATGTAAATCCTTAATTAATCAAGGAAGTAAATCTCCTTGATTAATTAGGAGACTCACGTCAACCAGGCCTAGCTGAAAGTGCCTACTTGATACTGAAAACTGGTGGGCTCAACTTGTCACCAAAACTTATTTATGGCTTAAATCTTTCATTAAACAAAAGAAATGCTCCAATCAGTCTCTGGCCTGGAAAGCTATCTTTGATACTAGACCTCTATTATTGAAGGGATTAAGTTGGTTGGTGATGGGAGTTGTTTTTCCCTTCCCACTAATCAACCTCATCCCCTTAAATCAAAGAACTTCTATTGGTATTCAACTTAAAGTTTCTACTTTTATTTCTAATAACTTTTGGCTCAAGGATGCATTACCGACTATTCTTTCTCAAGATAATGTGAATCATATCCTTGCTAGTTCATATTCCTGTTTTTAGAATTACTGACAAAATGATTTGGGGACCTAGTCCCAATGGTTTGTTCTCAGTGAAAAGTGCTTACAAAACTCAAATGCAAGAGGTTAATCCTCACCCGAATACTCAATTGCTTAATGTTTTATGGAATCAGACTCTTCCTCCTAAGATCAAATTGTTTGGTTGGCTTCTTCTGCATGGCAAAATTGCCAGTCAGACAAAGACTTAGCAGGTTCATTCCCAGTATTACTCTTCAATTTGCACTCTCTCGGAATCAACCTGAATCTATTAATCACTTGTTCATGCATTGCAATTTTGCTCAGCCAGTTTGGAATTGTATCCATGGTTTTATAGCTCCTATTCCTACTGTTGGGGATCACATTGCTTGGTTATCTTCTTTAAACACTACTGATAACCAACATGGTCCTAATGATTTTTGCAAAGGTCTCTTTATCCGCAGGCAGATCTGGGATGCTCGTAACAACCTCATTTTTTAAGGATATGGCACCTCATCATGCGCGAGTTCTCTATTTCCAATCTCATTCACCTAGACTACTGGAAGGCGAATCACAAGCTCAAGAAACCCAAACAGGTTGTTCCCCCTATCAAATGGAAGCCTCATCCCTCTGGTTGGATCAAGCTCAACTTCGATGGATCAATCAAAAATGGAGTTGCTACCACAAGCTTTTTTTTATTCAAAATGACAACGCCCACACCCTTCTCGCTGGAGCTAAAAATATTGGGGTCAATTCCATTACTATGGCTGAATGCCTTGCTCTGAGAGATGGTCTAGCTCATGCAGTTCACCATGGATGGCGTAATATCATAATTGAATGTGACTCTAAAGTCGTCATTGATGCTGCGACCAAGAAATGCTCTGCCCCTGGAGTATCATGCAACTTGTCCAAGATGTCTCACACTTGGCCTCCGTTTGTAATTTGATTAAATTCCAGCATGCTTTCAGAGAGGCTAACTCGGTTGCTGATGCTTTAGCTTCCTTGGGTCACTCTCTAACCCCTTCCAAGCTTTGGGTCGATAGTTTCCCTCTTTCTGTTGTTAATTCCTTTTATCTTGACCTTTTCGGGTCTGGGTACCTCGTGGGTCTAGGTTTGTGTAATTTTCCTTTTGCCACATCCAAAAAAAACAAAAAAAAACCTGGTATTATATCGGTTGAGTCGGTTGTGCTATGAGCTATAATACAATGCGAGATCTCACTAGATAATGGGAGGGAGATATAGATAAATTTGCTATAAAAAAACACAAAAGATAAGGGAAAAGGGCAAGCAAGAAAGCAAACTTGCCCAAGAAATGTTACTAATCACATGAAAGAATGTTGGGATCCGTTTGTGCCTTTCAGCAACCAAGTAATGGTAGCGTGAGCTTGCATATTCAAGCCCATTTAGAAAACCCAAACATGGAACATAAGCATTTCTTGTTTGTTGGGATGTGTGGCACAGAGTCCAACGTATAGCGATGATTTTTAATTTCAAATTTCGATGGTGGAACGCTTATTCTTACATGGATATTGTTTGTCTTCTGTAAATTACAGTTTGATATATGTTCAAAATAATTTATAAAAAACACAAAAAGAAAAATTAATACGCATATGTCATACTGTCATTGACAGGAATATAGGAGTTCCTACTTACAAGAGAAGGAAGGAAGTATTTTCCTTCTCACATTCATCATAAGAATTTAACTCTTACTTTCTCACATGGAAGTAGTTTTTTTATTTTTATTTATTTATTTTTTATAAACCTCGAACAATAACATTAGTTTTAAGAAATCAATGAAAAATCCAATATTTTTATCCATTATTAGCAACAATGGGGAAAAAAAAAAAATTGGTGTTTAGAATCTATTACATGGGCAGTCAAAGATTCATGAGGCCTCCCATACTTAACAACCCACATGACATGTGAGTATTTCTTGTTCATTCTTTGAGGTGTTTGCCATTTTTGCATAAACAATTTTAATACTGCAGATGAACCGCGTGGGCTTGCTTTTCACCTTTTCTTTTCTTTTCTTTTTTCTTTTTTTATAATTAAAAAAAGTGTAATTTATTTTCACTTGTTAGATATGCCGTTGTACACGTGAGGATGATTTGGTTGGTTTCCATTTATACATTAAAATAGCAAAAATGGTATGGATAATGGAGGTCACGTGATTTGGTTCCCGTATATTAAACCAGTCATGGATCTCCAAGAAATAAGGTGACAAGGTTTACTTGGGATTGAGAGCAAAAGTAACTTCTATTATTATTTTTTGGGTCAGGATCGTAGAACACATATTTTTTACGCATATTATAACACATATTTTCAACCGTTAGATTAAAAGATTATGAATGGTTAGGATTGCATTTAAAATAAATAATTTACTCTCTTAAAAGTATAATTAATACACATTGGAAATGGTAAAACTTTTTTACATGACCTCCTCTTTATAATTGCCCAAGGCACAACTTTCGCTTCTAGGGCTCTGCTGGTATTCTTCTTCCTGTGGAGGATTTTCTAATTTATCCTTGTTCCAAAAGTAAACGGCAGCACATAGGTAGCAAGAGTTAAGTATGTCCAGACGGCTCGAGTTTACCATCGATGAAATAGTTGGTATGGTATTGGTATCCATAATGCAATGCCATTACGTACTTTGTCATCAGCACCATCCACTCCATCAACGATAAACGCAATTAATCCTTCTTCCACAAGCCCTTCCATCGCTCCTAATAAGAACAACTGTGGAAGTAACCAATAGATGGTCGTGGGACCAGTGTGATCTCCAACTGCAACCCTCCTCTAAACTCTTAACTCCATAAACAACCCCCAATCTCTGTCTCTGTCTCTGTCTTTGTCTCTCCCCTCACATGCCCTCTCTCTCTCTTCCCCTGTTTCTGTTTCTGTTTCTCTGTCTCTCTCCTCATATCATCTCATAATCTCCTTCTCACTGGAAGGAATCAATCGTAAGATCAACATTAATTCCATTAACTAAAGGTTGCCAAAGAAGATTTCGTAAAATTAATTAATTAATTAGTAAAATTACTGCTGGTATTTTTTAGGTCTTGCAGATATGTGGAGCTTTCTCCACTGTTGGGCTCAACAATTCCATAGCATAATCATTATGATCCAATCAACTTCTAATTAATTTATTAATGTTGTGGATGGATACAGAAAAAATGTTGTTTTCCCACCGCAAGAGAAGCATATGATTTTTGTTTTTTCATACAAGAGATAGTCTAAATTATAAGGAAAACAGATTTCTCACGCACACACTATTATGATGTTATGAGAGTTCAAGCTGATAAGCTTATGATTTAAAAAAAAAAAAAAAAAAAAAAAAAAAAAATAATAAATAAGGTAATTGTAAGAAATTGATTATGAGACAACCTAATTGGTTGAAATTGTGTTTTTGGATAGTGAGAGAGACAAGGATGATGCTGCTGAGGATTGAGATTATATCGGTTGAGATGTGAGATCTCACTAGATGATGGGAGGGAGGGAGATGCAGATAAATATGCTAAAAAACACAAAAGATAAGGGAAAAGGGCAAGCAAGAAAGCAAATTTAGCCGAGAAATGTTCCTATTCTGGGTTGGCCCATATCGGATCAAAGAATGTTGGGATCCGTTTCAGCAATCAAGGAATGGTAGCGTGAGCTTGGCCTATTCAAGCCCATTTAGAAAACCTAAACATGAAACATAAGCATTTTTGTTTGTTGGGCTGTATGTCACAGAGTTTTAACGTATAGCGACGGTTTTAACTTCGTATTTCGAAAGTAGAGCACTTATTCTCACATTCATCATAAGAGCATCTACAGTGATGGAGTGTATTTTTGGGGGCGTAAAGCCACTTTTACATCCCCTTTATACCTCTGGGAGTTGTAAATGTGGTTTTTGCTCCAATGAGGAAGATGTATAATTGATTTTGCTCACTTTTCTCCACATTTTCTAAATTTTTATCTTGTAGGTCCCACCTGCAAGGAATGTAAAGAAGAATGCACATGTGCATCTAAATTTGCATCTTACAGTTGTGATGCAAATTTACAATCGTTTATATTTCCCCATTGCAGGTGATTTCAATTACAAATTGTGTATATTTAACATATACCTCATTATATAACCACATACTGTAAGAATTTAACTTTTATTTTCTCGTATGGAAGTAGTTTTTTAAGCGAAAAAAAAACCTCAGACAATAAGATTCGTATTAAGAAACTAATGAGAATCAAATGTCGTTATCCATTATTAGCAACGATGGAAAAAAAGAAATTGGTGTTTACAATCTATTTATCTCCCACCAAACAAGTGCGGCAAACTGATCACCCACCATAAGCACGTACATGCGTACAAAAAAGCACATGAACAGTCAAAGATTCATGAGCTACTTGACAATCTTGACTCCCCCACATGACATGACATGCATGTGAGTTCTTGTTGTTCATTCTTTGAGGTGTTGGCCATTTTTGCATAAACAATTTTTAATGCCGCAGATAAATCCCGTGGGCTTGGTTTTACATTAAAATAGCAAACACGGTATGGAGGTCACGTGATTTGGTTTCCGTATATTAAACCAGTCATGGATCTCCAAGAGCAAAACTAACTTGAATTATTATTCTTTGTTACTTGTTCTTAATACATTTCTTTCTTTTTTAGCTGAATGCATTTTGACTGACTGCTTCTGATCCTCTTAGATTCCACGCTGGTGCGCTTTCAGCCTTTCAGCTTTGTTCTTGATAAGCTAGCTTTACATTTAGAGGATTCTTTACAGGCTTTTCGGCATGTAATTGATATTTTTTACATTGGCCAATGCCCAGGCCAGAACTTCAATCTAATATGAAATTAACAGGTTAAGGTTCAAATCAAATTCAATTTGTACCATTCAATTAGTAGGCAAATGATGCATTAGTGTAGTGGTTTGGACTAATTGCTCTCCCAGAAAAGGTTCTGAGTTCGAGTACTAGTATCCGTGTAGTGTGTGTGAGTTTAGTATATTATCACCCTTTTTAATAGAAAATATCCTAAAAAAATATCATTGTACCTTGCAAAAAGTCATTAACTCTTATGTTAGTCAATTCTATTTTCTCTGAAGAGACACAACATGTCGCATAAGAAACTAATTTGTGAAATGACAAATGAAATTACCAATTCATTTTGTGAGAAGGCTTTATATAATTCAAATTATTTATATTTAATAAATAAAGTTTTTTTTTTGGAAACTTGGAAGTGTGAAAGGTTTATAGAGCATTTACTAGGGCTTACCAATACCCAACGGCCATTACTCTTCCCACACGCCTCTAGAGCCCCCAAAAGCTCACTTTTTCACTCCACCCCACTTTCCTTCCCTCCTCCTCTTTTCTTCTCCCTTTGCCCTCTTTCATTTTCTGCTGCTAAGAAAAACCAAATCTTTACGACACTTTGCTCTGCTTTCCCACAAACAGAACCCAAAAAACTCATCCTTCCTTAGAAACACATCCAAACATACACAGAAAATGTCTAACAAGTCACCAATATTTCCGATGCCACAACCTCAACACTTCAGCGACTATGGCTTTGACCCTCAAATCGACTATTTTCAGGTCCCATTAATCTTCACCATTTCTCTCTTTCTATCTCTCTCTCTCTCTCAATGCTTTTACTCTGCATAAAAGTTTTTATCTGATTCTGACCCTTTTCTTTTCTTGTCAAAAACATCAAGGTCCTGGAAGAAGCAAGAAGACACAAACGTGAGACAACAAGATCCATAGACTCCATACACTTCAAGCTCCAAAAACCCATCTCCAAAGACGACCCCAAAAAGACCCACAAGGCCAAGAAGCGCTGGTGGAAAAGCGCTCTGCTTTTCTTCAAATGCATCACCCACCACCACCATGGCCACAACAATCGCAGCGAAGAAGACGTGCACCAGGCCAGGGCTAATGCCTTCAGGGCCTCAATTTCAGGTCCCGTCTATATCACAGAGAGCAGAAGTAGCTCGAGCCCGCCTTACCGTACGACAAGCAGGCCGTCGTCGGGACCCCTCTCCGGAACTCTGTCTCCGGCGAGTAGGGGTGAGCTGGACATTCCTTATCTCAGCCTCAGGGAGCTTAACATGGAGCAGCAGCAACAGAGGAACTCTACCTCTGCCATGCCCATATATTTGGTTACTTGATTACTATTTTACTTGAGTGATTAGATTAATCATATTGTTAGTCTTTGGAGAGCCATATATATTTTACTAAGCGCTCTTCTTCTTAAATGGGGGGTGTTAATTGGGGTTTGTTTGTCCATTTTTGTTTTTGCAAACTGCAAAGGCAATTTGATCCTTCGGAGGACAGCTAGATCCTCCTTTTGGTGTTTGTTGCTCACTTTTTCAAGCTATGAAACTAATGAACCCTGCTTTGACTTAAGTCAACCTTCTACTGATCTCTTGTTAGTCATCTAGGGTGAGTTTGGGAGTGATCTAGATAGACCAAAAAGCACTTTTATGGAGAATCACTTTTCTATATCATCCACTTTTCAATGTTTCTGATAATAAGTTAAAGAATTTATAATAGGCCCCCTTTCAATCAATCCATTCTTCATCTTTGTCACCAAACCCTTTGTTTTTCCATCATAACTCCAATTATGTTGCATATCGTGTAAGTTGGGTTAACCCTTATGAGCAATTGCTTCAGTAAAAATATTTGAATACTTTATCTTCCATAATCCCCCTTAGTTGTTGGGTAACATCATGTGCGATCATTAACATCTTTGATGGATCTTATGTGATCCCATTTGATATTTGGGTTTGTTTATTTGATTGTTGAATTTCACTCCCACAAGATCTATGTATGTGAAATCGGTAGCTTAAATTGCCAGCCAGTGTGGACCAAAACGTTATCTACAAGTCATTGTTTTGATTTCTGGAATGAAGTGGAATAGGAATTGGAAGAATGAGAATGAAATTAAGTAAAGAACATAATTTATTACCTAGTTTGATTGAAAATAAGAGTCAAAGTTTGGTACCGAGGATCCATTTTCTTCCGCTATTTGGTTAACCATTTGGGTCCAGATATCTCATTCGAGATTCGGATTTGGAGTTTTTGTCCTCCCAAACTTGAAATTCTAGCCCCGCCCTATAATTTAAAGCTTGAAGCTTTTTTGACTCAAGTGAATTATAGGAATGAAATGTACATTCTTTACTACTAATTTTAGAATCTCCATTGTGTCCTTTTGGGAATCGAAAATAGCGTTGTCTAAGTTATACATGTGAATGGTGGAATGGTAATTCCTTCATTGTGATTTGTGTCAAACCAAACACCTCAAGCAAACAATATTGAAAGCATTGAAGCAGTTGCTTGGGATGGGATGTGAAGGGAGGGAAACAGGCAAAAAAAAGGCAATGCCTACTCATCGACAAAATGCAAGAAGATGGGGTTCAACGGCCTAATGTGAGCAGAGCATTATAATTTATATGCCCAACTGCCCACAACTGCCGAGTAGAAGGAGCAGACAAAAAATGGATACAAGGATGGGTCGGTTTCAAATAAGCACGAAGACAAAAAAAACAAAGCACAAGGCTCCAAATTAAGGAGCGGCAGCAACAAAACAACCAAGCACATTCATGTGCCATTTGGTCCTCCGCTCCTCTCGTCTCTCTCTCGGCAACTTAACCTGCGCGCCATGTCATTTCGCTATCCATATTAACGTTTCTCTGTCACTGTCTGTCAGTTGAATCTGAGAGTGGAAGGAAAAGAGAACCTCTGACTCTGAGCACATCATTTTTGCAGGGCGGCCTCAGGTTTGTGGGCTTATACTTTTTAACTTTTGACCTTTTAGTGGGCCTCACAGGCCCAATATTTTTGTTCCTACATGTAAAATCTGAGTATACCTTATCGATATGTAAGTGTGGCTCAACTCAATTACCGAGTAGGTGAATGAATTACATAATCTAATTATATCATTCTATTGCATGGATAATGGAAGTCAAACAAGAGCACTTTAACTAAAACATATTGTTAGAAAGTCGACGAGTCAGTCTAACTCAATGAAAAATGACATTGATTTGTAGACCGATTATTTCAGGTTCAAATTGCTATGTCACCTTCATAGTGTGTATATGAGAATCCTCTTCTTCTTAATATAAACTATCGGTTGTATTTTAAAATAAAACATATTGTTATACACACCTAAGGCCCAGGCCAGGCATTAATTAACTGCAGCAGAATAATTGTTGTAATTTTATCAAGATGGAAAGACAAGGCCCCAAGGAAGGCACTAGTGGACTGATGATTCTGGAAAACAATTTAGCTTTTAGCCCGAAAAAGAAAGAAGCCCTTGGTGCCTGGTGGGTCTACCCAAGTTGAATCCGATCCCCTCCCCATCACTCTAAAATGTCGAGGCCTTTTCGGGTAACATGTTGCAGATTTTATTTTCCATAAAACTTATGGATTACATTATTAACATAGAAAAAGGAATTCAAATTTAATATTTTGTATTTTGGCATGCTCCCTTGGAGATGCTCTAATGACTTAGAAAAAAATCTCAACTCATGTAATCTTTGATTCATTTTGTTTTATTTTTTTTTTTTTTTAACTGAACTGAACTCTGAATCAATCATTTGTTTTTTTATAAATAAAATTAGAAAAACAAAATAAATTTTAAAACTAAAATAATGAGAATAATATGTCTAGCAAACCACCATTTCTCTCCCTGTCTAACCCCTACCCCAACAATAACCCATTTACAGAGCAACCGCAAAGGGCCAATCAAAGTAACCACCAATCCTCTGATCCGTTCATAATTTATATCGATCTAGCCGTGATAATATATTGCCTGCCTTCCACCAAAGAATCTCAATTCAATAAAACTCATTTTAGCAGGACATATTATACAAAATTCATATGGAGCTTATTTGGAGAGAAAACCCAAAACTAGCCACTTGTCATTTTCCAATTGGTTCTTAATGTCCTAGAATTTTATAAGAACCAATTAGAAAATAACAAGTTGCTAGTTTAGGGTTTTCACTCCAAATAGGCTCTATAAGGGCTTTTATATATTATGTCATGCTAAAATGGATTTATTAGTGAAATCCTTTGTAAAAAAAACTAAAAACTAAAAAACTAAAATCCGTAAACATTTCCAATTTGATATCATCACCCTCTCTAAAAAAAATTTCCATATTTGGTGGTAAAAAGTTGTTATTTTTATTTTAAAACTATTGTTCGATTTACAGTATGAGTTCTATTTGATAAATGCAAGAGACTATAAAATACTTGTGTTTGGGTATGGTTGAAATTTGACCGGGTTAAGCCCAAGATCTTACAATTAAATTAACACTGAGCCCAACCAGTGGGCCTAATCAATAAGGTCGGATAGAAGCCCAAAATCATAAATATAGCATAATATCTACATGTGGCGAAATACACCAATATGGCCGAACACATCAATATGGCCGAGAGCATAAAAGTGGTTGAGAGCCTATATGCGGTCGAAATTGTAGATACGGTCAAAAGACTAAAAGCGGCCGAGTACATAAAATCAACCAATGCTTAAATAACGAGAGAGATAATCTCTAGGAAGATTTTCTCATATGTTACAATTCAAATATAGAATGAATTATGCCAACTTGATGGTCAACCGAAGTTATTGTGGGAGAGCTCAAGATAGAAGGAAAATCAAATCAAATGTTATTATTCACATTACATCACATGCATGAGACAAAGGATTGATGACATTTTGGAGCAATTATGATTGATTTGAAGGCCAATTGACAACCGATCAAATTGAGACACACTGAAGCTCCTATAAATACTAAGCTTATGGAAGAGAGAAAGGACCCCCAACACAACACACAGCTTGTCATTTTACATTCTCTTCAATTTCTATCCTAGGAGTAGCATAATGTAGCCATAGCCTAGTTCTTATTTTTTCTGCTCTAGTTTCCGTAGATTTCAATTATGCCTTTACATTCCTGTTCTTGTTTTTCAATTCTATGTTAATCATAGTAACTTCAATTCATGTTATCTTTATTGTTCTTCGTAATCTAGTTTACTTTCCACCCTTTACTTTACACACTCGCATTTCAATTATTTAATTTATGCGATTTACATTACGCACTTGTCTTTACATTTATTTTACGCACTTTACTTTCCGCACTTATCTTTAAATTATATTTGAATTCAAGCACCTTTTACTATATGCACGTGTTCTTCGTTTCATTACATTTCTCCTTCAATCTTCATCTCCACCCACTCCACATCATTTGGTTGCTCACATAAAGCCTTGACTTCGAGGTAATGAAAGAACTTAGGCCCTGAGGAGGTTCCTTGCTCGGCCAAACAATCGTTTGATTAAAGTTAGATTTCGGACGCATCATCTACTCACATTCCATTCAAGCCTAATTCGTGGCTTGGCGGTGGCACGCCTCGCACTCAATTAAAGAAGGACCAAAAACTCTTTCAATCAGCCCACCTGACCAAAAATAGGGAAACAACTTGCTTAATTGTTGTGAAGGAAAACGTTCAAAACAAATTGGTTTGATTATTAATTTAAGGTCTAAACTAGTTGAATTTGAATTTGCAGACATGAGATCACAATATTGAATGGGTGGCTTCATGAAATTTTCTTTCAAGATGGGTTGGATAAGGTGGATAAAGCTCGAATTGTATCCTCTTTGGCCTTCACCTGCTAGAACATCTGGAAGTCGCGTTGTAAGGCAATCACGGATGGCTGTATTCCATCCCCAGCGATGACTGCGATTGCATCCTCTTCTGCTACCTATGATTTTTTAAGGGCAAAAGCTCACATTGTGGCAATTAGAAAGTCTTTCGTCTCTCCCGAGCTGAGAATTGGTACTTGGTGCCCCTCTTCTGCCAGAAAATAAAAATAAATATTGATGTATCCTGGTATGCTGAAACACAACGAGGTGGCATTGAATTAATTGCTAGAGATCACCTCAGATATTTTATTGTACTCAAGGAGTGTCCATGTAAGGCAAATTCTACGTTGGAATTGGAAGCTATGGGTGTTGAAGAGGCGTGTTCCTTTGCTATTAAGCATCAATTCCGCCAGGTTCAGTTCGTGATGGATTGTAGAGAGGTTATTCGTGGAGTACAAAGACATATTTCAAGAGGTCGGTGGGAGTTATATCCTTTCCTCTGCAAGATTAAGGAGCTACACTGGGCTTAGTGTCCAAGAACAGCTAATGTGGTAGTAGATCACAATACGACTCTGGCAAGTGTGAGGATGAGCGCTGTGACCTGGGCCATTAGATCAAGACATGATTTCTTTGTTCCCAATTTCCATGTCCCCTCACCTATTTGTTATGGCAAAAGGCAAGGGGAGGTAAGGGTTGATACTATTCACATGAATAGTGCCTACCATAGCAATTTTTTTTTGTTGGTTTTCCACCCATTGTCATAGCAACCCAAATACAACCACTATTCACATGAGATATGAGGGAGATGAATTTGTATAGATTTTTAGTATGGGAAGTGAGGAATATGGCAAGCTATTTATTAAAAAAAAATTCTGAAAAGTTTGGGTTTTTTTGAGAATTTTTTTTTTTTTTTTTTTTTTTTTTTTTGCTGCTGACGTCATCACTGACGCGGCGCCCTCCCAACGGCTCGGACTGTTCTGTGTCGTTTTCTAGTGCACCCATGATTAACGATAGCGTCACCTTCCTTTCTATCCTTTCAGTTCTCAGCAACAAACACTCCTCATGCAACACCAACATAAAACATAAACCAGAGAATTGATGACGGAGATGGAGGGCGTAGAGCACAGAACAGTCCAAGTCAATGGCATAAACATGCACATAGCCGAGAAAGGCCAGGGCCCACTCATCCTCTTCATCCACGGCTTCCCCGAGCTCTGGTACTCCTGGCGCCACCAGATCACAGCCCTCGCCTCCCTCGGCTACAGAGCCGTCGCGCCGGACCTCCGCGGCTTTGGCGATACCGACGTCCCCGATTCCCCCACGAGCTACACCTGTCTCCACGTGGTCGGAGACCTCATCAGCCTCCTCGATGCCATAGCCCCCGACCAGGACAAGGTGTTCGTGGTGGGCCACGACTGGGGCGCTTACTTAGCTTGGTTACTCTGCCTGTTCCAGCCCGACCGGGTCAAAGCCTTGGTCAACCTGAGCGTGGCTTTCATGCCTAGAAACCCTCAGAGGAAGTTCATTGAATCTGTGAAAGCTGTTTATGGGGATGACTATTACATGTGCAGATTTCAGGTTCAATCTCATCCGTCCCCTGTTTTTTTGTTTTTATTTTTATTAAATTTTCTGACTTGTTTGTTTGGAAATTTTGTGGCCCACTAATTTTCAATCTGTTTTTTTGTTTTTGAATACAAGCGATATTAATCTAAACTACCGGATGGAGATTTGAATATTGTTTTTGGTTTTTTTTTTAATGAAACATTTTATTTTTTGTTTAAGTTGGTTACAACATTTTCTATTGATGGACTCACTTTTCGAGGTGATTAGTTTAAAGGAGATAATGTTTTAGATAATCTTGATTAGTTGAAAATGACCATGTATCTAATGAATCCGAATCTCATTGCCGTGTGGCCCTTATCTTAAGTCTTATTTTAATGGGAGTTTCACTAAAACAACCAAAATGGGGGTTGAAATTATAAAAAAACCCAAGAACTATTTAAACATATAAACACACCCCAAACCCATCATTACATACACTCAAAACCCATTTATAATACACCCAAAAAGTTGACTTTGGAATTGATTTTGGGTGTGTTTCTATGTTTAAATAGTGCTTTGGTTTTTTTATATATACATATCTAGGATTGGGTTTATTTATAAATTTGTATATTTTAATCTTGATTAGTTGTTAATTAAAGTTTCGGCTTGTTCAAGGAAAGCAGTTTAATAGCAGATTATGTGTGAACACCTTATGATTGCCTCATTCCTAACACCAAATCTCCCTCGCCAAGAAAACGAAGTTCATATAGTTTTTCAGCTGATGCGAATTTGTCTTTTGGGGGTTTGAATTTAATGGAAATGTTCTCATGTTAGATTGCTGTGAGGGGTTACGGTACATATACTCAGTATTAACATTTCGAAATACACCACTTGTTGGGTCATCATGACCCATTGAGTGGTTCCCAACGAGTGGTATTTCGAGGATTTTGAACTAGTGAGCATTCGAATGTAACGTAAAAGATCGTGTTGCTAGATTGTGAATAAGGCACATTGATTAAATTAGTGTGAAATGTTGTAAACGTTTAGAAGCAACATATATACTTGCATAAATTTCAGTTCTGGATTGTGATAGATAAACTACTCATGTTACAGGAGCCAGGAGTGATGGAAGCTGAGTTTGCCAGACTTGGTACTGCAAGAGTTATGAAGGAATTTCTAACATATCGCAATCCTGGTCCACTTTTCCTGCCTGAAGATAAAATGTTTGGACATCCCCCAGATGCTCCAATTGTCTTGCCGAGTTGGTTGTCTGAGGATGAAGTCAACTACTATGCCAGCAAATTTGAGAAGACAGGATTCACTGGGGGCTTGAACTACTACAGAAACTTGGACCTGTATGTGATTTCCTTTAAACTTAGTTTACTTGAATTTCATATGCACAGACTAATTTTAGCAAGAAAGAGCTTTTCTTGTTTGTCCAATATATATTCTGAAGGTTTGCTTTGAATGCAGAAATTGGGAGCTCACTGCAGCATGGACCGAGGTTCAAGTGAAAGTTCCAGTTAAGTTCATTGTGGGAGACCATGACCTAGTTTATAATTCTCTTGACGCCAAGGACTTCATACACAAAGGTGGGTTCAAGAAATATGTGCCGCTTCTCGAAGAGGTGGTTGTAATGGAAGGAGTCGCCCATTTTATCAACCAAGAAAAGCCTGATGAAATCAGCAAACACATTCATGACTTCATCGTTAAATTTCACTAATTAGCTGTCTCTCTCTCTCTCTATATATATATGTATGTTTATGTATGTTGTATGCTGCTGCTGTTTCAAACTCTCTGTTATGCATTTCTTGTGCATTCATTAATAAAGTGTTTTGTATTTTGAGATGGGAATTCTTCAACTTCATGTGTTGTATCCTGGAGATTGCAGCAGCAGTCCTTGCTGGTGATGGATTTGCTCTGTGGTGTTGTTGGCTTGCTTGGTGGTGCGGCTGTTCCTGTTCTAGATCTAGGGTTTCTTTGTTTATTGTTTTATGGGCTTTGTTGTTTAGTTACCTTTGTATCTTTGGGCCTGCTGTATTTGTTGCTGGGCTGCATTTGGATTGAGTTTTCCTCATTTTGCAATGTTTCCCATTATTAATGAATACAGTTTCCCTTGACCAAAAAAATAAAAATAAAAAGAACATATACTAGGAGAAGTAGGTAGATAGCAGCTGGTCTTGAGCTCCTAATCCTAGAGATTGCAGCAGCAGCCTCACAGCCGCCTATGGTCAAGCCAACCTCGTTAATGCTATTAACAGCCACGTAGAGCAGCCAACCTCATTTGGCATACTTGGAAACTTCCTAAATCGAATTATAACGTCTATATTTGATTTCAAAGTAATGATTTTTCTTTTCTTTTCCTTTTGAGGTGACACAAAAGGAACGGTTTCCATGCTTTTACGAAGATAAAGCGTGTTGAATAATTTGCAATTCTCTCTTGGCGTGGGCAAAACACCATAGTCAAACCAAAACCATTAGAACAGGTTGGTTTGGTTTTCATACTAAAACAGTGTAATTTTGAATCGTTAAAGTACCTCTAGAGTAAGGGTTAGTTGATATCATCACACCTCCATATCAATCACTTGATCAATTTGTTTGGTTCAATTATATTAATTTGAGGTCTATCCAATTCAAAAAATGAAAAATATCAACATATCATTTTTATTTGTGCACTACTGCTCTTTATAGGGAAAAACTTGTAAGAAGATTCTTCAATAAATATTTTATGTTAATGATTGATTACATATTTATAATTTCGATAATTAAATTATATTTATTAAATATGTTATTAGTTTCTTAAATGCAATTCAACAGCCGAAATTGAAAGTATTTAACTAATTCTTAACTTATTGGAGAATCTCCCGAAACTAGAAAACCTGTAATTGCCTACCCAAAAATGGTTTTAGAAAAAAAGAATTTCTGTTTTTACTTTGTTGGTTTCTAGTGGACACGAATTAACGATAGCCTCATCTACGTCGTTCACCTTTCTTTCTGGCGAGTTGTTACCTTCAAATTCCTCGCTTTCTTTCTCAGCAAACAAACACCCCTTCTGTGCCACTCTATAATTCTCTATCAACATATAAATACCACACAATACAACCATACACTAAGCAATCACTGATAAGTTCCTCCCACATAGAGAAAAACAGAGAGAAACAGAGAGAAACAGATAATTTCATGATGGAGATGGATGGTATAGAGCACAAAACAGTCCAAGTCAATGGCATAAACATGCACATAGCCGAGAAAGGCCAGGGCCCACTCATCCTCTTCATCCACGGCTTCCCTGAGCTCTGGTACTCCTGGCGCCACCAGATCACAGCCCTGGCCTCCCTCGGCTATAGAGCCGTGGCGCCGGATCTCCGCGGCTTTGGCGATACGGACGCGCCCGATTCGCCCACGAGCTACACGTGTCTCCACGTGATCGGAGACCTCATCGCCCTCCTGGACGCCGTAGCCCCCGACCAGGACAAGGTGTTCGTGGTGGGCCACGACTGGGGTGCGTTGATTGCTTGGTACCTCTGCTTGTTCCGGCCGGATCGGGTCAAAGCCTTGGTCAACATGAGCGTGGTTTTCCCGCCTAGAAACCCTCGGAGGAAGACACTTGAATCTCTAAAAGCTGTTTATGGGGACGACTATTACATCTGCAGATTTCAGGTTCAATCTCATCCGTCCCCTGTCAAGTTTTTTTTTTTTGTTTTTTTTTTTTTTTTTTTTTTTTTTTTTTTTTCTGGGATTGAAATGCGGAAATTCAATAAATTCTGAGGATGTTGGAGGTATCCTGGATGCTTTTTATGATTTAATACTTATGATGAAATTATAGGACTTAGATTTAGCAACAAGGGCTTTGTGTATGTGGCCAAAGAGAAAAAGAGAAGAGAAGAAGAAGGGATTTGTGTGGCAACTTTAACTTGAGACAGATTAATGAATGCATCTTTGCGTTAATATTTTATCTTTTGTTGAAGGATTGATTCTTTTGCTTATTATTATTTAATCTCTAAGTCAAAGAGTTTAACATTTTGTATTGCTGGACTCACTATTCCAAGTGATTAGTTTAAAGGGGATAAACTTGATTAGTTGAAATCGACCATGTATCTAATGAATCTGAATCTCACTGCCTTGTGGCCCTTCTCTTAAGTCTTGTTTTAAAGAGGGTAGCAATCATTCTTGTAAATTATAGTTTCGGCTTGTGTGGACACCTTTTGATTGTGTCATTCCTGATGTAAGCCACTCCCACCAACTCCTCCTCGCCAAGAAAATGAAGAAAATTTTACTTCATTTAGTTTTTTAGTTAATGTAAAATTTTCTTTTGAAGGTTGAAATTTCATGGAAATGTTCTCATGTTAGGTTGAAATACACCACTCGTTGAGTGATTCCCAACGAGGGGTATTTCGAGGTGTTTGTTGTAGGAAAATCTTGTTGCTAATTGAGTGGGACATTTGACTCATTGAGTATTTCCCAACGAGTGGTATTTCGAGGTTCTTGTATTATGTATGTGAATGTACTGTAGAAAAATCGTGTTGCTAGATTGTGAATAAGGAACATTGATCAAATTAGTGTGAAGTGTGAAAATGTTCTGAAGCAACATATATATTGCATAAATTTAACTTCTGGCTTATGAAATGATAGACAAATTACTCTCGTTACAGGAGCCAGGAGTGATAGAAGCTGAGTTTGCCAAGATTGGTACTGCAAGAGTTATGAAGGAATTTCTAACATATCGCAATCCTGGTCCAATTTTCCTGCCTAAAGACAAAATGTTTGGACATCCCCCAGATGCTCCAATCGTCTTGCCAAGTTGGTTGTCTGAGGATGAATTCAACTACTATGCCAGCAAATTTGAGAAGACAGGATTCACTGGGGGAATAAACTACTACAGAAACTTGAACCTGTATGTAATTTCCTTTAAACTTAGTTTACTTGAATTTCATATGCACAAACTAATTTTCGGAAGAAAGAGTTTTTCTTCTTTGATCTCCAATATCTAATGGTAATTATTGTTTTGTATTATTTCCCCTTTCATTGCAGAAATTGGGAACTCACTGCTGCATGGACTGGGGCTCAAGTGAAAGTTCCAGTTAAGTTTATTGTGGGGGACCAGGACCTAACTTATAATTCTGTGGGCACCAAGGACTTCATACACAAAGGTGGGTTCAAGAAATGTGTGCCTCTTCTGGAAGAGGTAGTTGTAATGGAAGGAGTTGCCCATTTTATCAACCAAGAAAGGCCTGATGAAATCAACAAACACATTCATGACTTCATCGCAAAATTTCACTAATTGGCTGTCTATATATGTATGTATTTTGTATGCTGCTGCTGCTGTTTCAAACTTTCTATTATGCATTTCTCGATCGCGTGACTTTTAAGTGCTTTTGTGTGACTTTGAAGTGTTGTGTTTTTTGAGATGGTAATATATATATATATCTGATGTTCTTCTAGCCTACAACTCTATAAAGTTTAAACAGTAACTTATTCATGCACTTCCACTACTTTCCACTTTAGGGGATCTGAACAATCTACTCCACTTCCCCAATTCTGTAGAGAACTAGAGAGTTTAGAGAAGAATAAGTAGAACAGGAGAATAGCCCATATGATGGGTATTCTGATTCTATTTGATCTGTTTATATGCAAGGAATATGGTACAAGTCGCCAGAACTACTGCCAGTGAGTAGTATCCTCCCCGTCATATTGTCCTTTACATAAAAACCATTAGCGTGCATCTCAAAATAGCAATTATTATCCTTAGAAAAACGTTGTATAGATATAGATTCTTTTGTATAGCGGGAACACATAGAACATTAGTGAGTTTCAAAGGACCATTATGACTTATGGAGAGATGAGTGCCATGCCTTGTGAGGAGAGGGAAGACATCCTCTTTAGCAGCTATTCTTCCTGTATTAACAAATCATAAAATTCATCAAAGGTCATAGAGGGTTGAAGATGAAGGGAGGTAGTAAATTCTTTAAAATAACAAAAAGCTAAAAATAAAAAGAAAAACAACCCACCCCACCCAAATCTAGTCTTCCTCGACCATCCCCAAAACGCAACCCCTCCCCTTTCCTTACCCAGCAACAGATCCTCAATGACTTGATGGCCTCACAAAGAGGCTGAATTCCAAAGATTTTGGTCCATTATATCCCAACAAAAACCCTTCTCTTCCTCTGTCTGGACTTCTATCGAGCAGTTAATGGGAACTCAAAGTTGCATCACCAGCAAACAAGGACCTTCAAGCCCATTTCCATGGCTACCATGAGGTCCGCCACTGCCTCCAGCCCCCTCTAATTCCTATGACGTTGTATGCCCTTATCCAAGCAATTTCCCCTAGCCGTCGGATCCAAGTAAAACTGGTCTCTTTGTTTCGGTGTTCCCGACTCGGCTCGCGGCTTCGATTGCTCCTTCTACGGCAAGCATGAGGTTCATGACCAAGTGGTTGGCTACGATGGCTGCGAGCGCGACTTTCACCTCACCTGCCCCGGAATGCGCGGCCGCCAAGCTGTGAATTTGGATATGTGAGGAGTGTACATGCAGTGGTCGTTTTACAGGAAGATACTCACCTAAAAATACGATTTTGTCCCTCGATTTCACGGAATAATACACATACTTTAACGGATGGACCATCTTGGTACAAAATAAAAAGTTTAAGGACGTTTGAATTAAAAATTTTAGTTAGTAAACCAAAATGATATTTGAGCAATAATTGGGGGACCATTTAGGTCATTAACCCGAACAAAAATAATCAACCACTGAAGAAAAACAAAACTAAATTGAAGACCCCCACTGATTTAACAGGTCAAATTATCCCCGTGGCGCTGGAAATTGTCCATATCTTATTGGGTTGTGGACTGGGGATCTGATGAGATTTTTTTCACAGGACAGAAATTGTTTTCTTCTCTATGTTTCTTAAAAATTTATCTGTGAGAACTAACCCACACACCTACTTCATCCAGACCATTAAATTCATTCACCAAACAAAAAGTACAACAATTAATTTGAGAAATGAGACAATATTACAGAAGTAGCCATCACCAACCAGCAACCAAACGCCACATAAACCATTCTAAGCATCTTCTTCCGCTTTGAACATATTTCATCAAAACAAGCAGAGAATTTTTTAATCAACTGTTTTTTTTTTCCGATTTTTTTCATCTGGTTCCATGTTCCGGTTTTCTGTTCCTGATAGTATTACATCTCCTTCAAGAAGTGTCATAATGGAGCGAAAAGAGAGGCAATTGGGTCAGGTTTTCCATCCCCGCCTCCAAACAAGGATCTCATTGGGTAGGGGAGATCAGTAAACTCTCTTCTTTTAAGAAAATTTCATTCCTTTCTAAAATGATAAAAGTCACAGTAAACAAACAATATAGCACATTAATGCAATAAAACACGCCATATTACAACCCATCAATAATTGAGGTTCGCCAGCTAGATTCTTGTTTTAGGATTAGTGTCCTTAAGAATTACAACATGTGCCACTGCTTTAAACGTATATGTACCACCACTAAATTTCGACTCTGTCCAAATACAGTTCTGTTCAAACTAGAAATCTGTTATTGCCCAGTATTCTACCTAGTCAGTCGAGAAGTCGACAAGATTTATTTTTTAATAAATAATATTGTAGTAAACTTATATAAATAACAAGGTTAACAATGAGGTTAAAAAGAAACATGCACTTTCTGAAAGTCTCATTCAATCCTCATTATATTCATAATAAAAAAGAGAAGACTTGAAGAGAAGACTTGGACTTTCGTTTCAGATATCTCATATAGAGAGCAAATGTGTCTTCTCCTCATCTTCTCCTTCATCCTCCCTCTCTCTCACACTCTCTCTCCTCTCTCTCAGTACACAGTAGTGGAGAGAGTCCGGTAAACATTGGATTGGAGGTACACATCTTTGCTTCTAGTCTTTCTGTCGGAACTTTTTTTTTGTTTAAGTATCAGAACAGATGTATTTTATACTTTACAATTGCCACGCTTGTTTCGTCTTTTCCATGCTTTTCTTCATTTTTGAATTACTCTCTTCGATCAGTGATCCTAGCCATCTGGACTTCTTTTTGTATTTTTCTTTAGTAATTTAGGGCTCATTTGGGACTGCTTCTCTAGGAAGTACTTCTGCTCATAAGTGCTTCTAATAAAAGCGCTTTTATTATAAAAATTTAGAATTTTCATAAAAAATTAAAGTGCTTCGTGGAAAAGCACTGGGGAGTGCTTCCTAAAGAAGCACATAGTAGGTGCTTCTCCAGGAAGCGCTTCTATGATCCAAAAGCACTTCTAAGCTTTTCTGCCAAACGCTGTCAAAAGCGCTTTTAGTTATCAGAAAGCGCTTTTTGCCCTTCCAAATGCACTCCCAAACAGGCTCTATACTCCTTTGTTAGGTTTAAGTTTTATTTTATTTTATATAAGTAATAATCTAAAATTATATTAAATTAATCTAATCTATGAAAATGAGAATTCAAACTTAGGCCCCATTTGGGATTTTTTTTTGGGCCAAAAATCGGCTTCACTTTAAAGTTAAGCAGTTTAAGGTGTTTGGTAAAAATAAAATATCCCGATTATTTTAAAAGCAGTGACCTTTTGACAGCAGTTTTTAAAGCAGATTCTGGGCTGCTTTTCAAATATGCTTTAAAAGAAGCAGAGATGAGCCTCTTTACTTTGTAGTTAATTATTTTCAAAGCAAACGGTTTTGACACAGTTGGGGGCTATTTTACTTTATAGCTAATTATTTTCAAAGCTCAGTAGAAACAATTTTTTTTTAAATGACAGCAATCCCAAACTGGCCCTTAGTGCCAATTTGGCATTGCTTATTTGGGGTGAAAAGTGATTTTTTAAAAATTTTGAGAAGCTCAGCCCGTTCGGTAAACTATGAGAAAATCACTTATTGTTAAAAATTCATGTGAGAGAAAGCAATAAGTTAAAGCAGCTAATGAAGTGCTTTCATTTTCTGATTATGCATTAATCAGTTTCGAAGAGGTGCTGTGTTTAATGAAATTTACAAACTTCCAAAAATAGCCCAATTGTTTCACGCAATCTCTTCTATTCTTCCTATTATTTTTTCTTGTTGAATCAATTGAAGCACACTCCTGAGAAGCCACAAGACTCAAGTAAGAGGCATATTATGCTTTCTCTCACAGCAAATATGACAGCGATTATTTTCACAACACAACAATGCCAAACTGGCCCTTAAATGCAAGAGGCTCACTACCCTAACCAACTGACATAACCCACGTCTACCAACCCTTTGTTAGAATCTCTCATTGCTTAAGGTTTATAGTTTAATTGTTGAAACTTGGGGTCAAAATAAATAGGATAAATTGTAGCAATAGTTCTTCAAATAAGGCCCTATTTTACTTTTCGTCCCTCAACCTCAAAAATTGTTACGGTGATCCTTTAATTAAATATCACATTGCACCGCTTGTCTTTTTTGTCAACTCTGTTAGTTTTTCCATCAAAATGGATCACAATGCACATGATATTTTTTTGAAGGGCAAATAAGACTTTTACCCAGTTACTACCCTCACCACTTCTCAGCCCAGTCGCACGAACCTCCCCAAAAACCAACCCTCCCCTTACCTCAGCAACCAAGCCTCTTAATCTGAGAACTAAACACTAATGTCCAAATAGAACGAAGCCAATCAACAACAATTCAAGAATGAAAAAGGGAAGTTCAATATTAAAAAAAAATCCAGAAATTCAATTTTATATAGAATTGTACCAACAGGGGATGCGGTAACCAAACTGAGAGAGAGAGAGAGAGATATATATATATATATTTATTTATTTATTTATTTGAGGAGTATCGTGGCCGAGAGATTGGGGTGGACTGTGGGTGGGGTGGAAGAGGGTATACTCATTTTGATGGGTTTGAGCCTGGTGGTGCTGAGCTCGAGCTTGGTGATGCAGGGAAAAGCGTAGAGGTGGAAGCTGTTGAGTTGAGGTGGGTGGTTGCAGTGATAAATTTGGGTAAGTGGGGATGGGGATAAGGTGGCTGTTTTTTGGGTAGTGTCGGTGTTTTTTTTCTTTAAATAGTTTATTTATCTAATAAATATGTGACAAGAATTTCCTAATTTGTCCTTAATTTTGACAGAAAATCTAACAAAATTGACGGAGTGACAAATGATGCAACACGATATCTAATTGAATGACGACCATAATCATTTTTGAGATTGAGGGACGAAAAGTAAAGTAGGGCCTTATTTGGGAGACCATTGCTACAATTTTGTCAAAAAAATAATTATGATTAAATATGACAATATTTGTATTTCTAATAGTAATCTATTCTATTTGAAGTTTGACCTCACTTATATATAACCTATACATTCACTAATTTTTATTATGCATTTTGGAAGCTACGATTGCAGGTTTTGCTTGCCATGAGAGAGTTCTTCAGAGCTGACTCAATATTGAGAGTTCAAACTCTGACTCGCGCAGGGCTTGAGTGGGGTCATCGCAACATTCTTCTCTACCCATGCATTGTCTCAGTGAGAAACTGGATTGGAAACTACTGCTACTTTTCCGAGGCTACTACATGCATCCGAGGTTATTCATCCCTGTTGAATTTGCTAAAATATGAATATGGTTTGAATACTTTAAGTTATGTTTTATTCTTCTCTATAAAGAGGTATATATAGGAGTTTATATGAGTGCTTTACAAGAAAATATGTACAGTAATCAATTAGGATAGTATTTTTTAATTATACAATAATTTTTCAACTATATAAAATAAGAAAGTAAATTTCTTAATTAATCAAGGAAATAAATCTCATTGATTAATTAGGAGACTCACGTCAACAGAATTAACATGCACTTATTCATTGAATTTTATCTTATATACTTCTTCCAAACCAACTTAGTTACTGATTTCTTCTGTTGCTTTGTGATGGCATATATATGTATATATAGCTCTGGTAGCTTCGTAAACCACGCGTTAGTGAATATCTTGATAACGTACCTCAATGATAATTGGAGTACACCACATTTTGAAATGGCTGCCCTAGTTACAAATGTCCAAGAAGGGGTATCAGGCATCATGGTGATTGTTCTTGCTCATATATCAGGCACGCACATGGCTCGTTTTAAAACGATTGCGTCCACAAATGCTGCTTTCTTTCTTGTAAGTCTTCTTGCATTAAAAGTTAAAATTAAGCTGATTGAACTACCGTTACAATTTAATCTTGGATCCCCTGTCACTTAATCTCCATGTGTGCGTATCTTTGCAAAAATGTAAAAATGTGAATAAAAGAAATCTCTAAAACTCGATTGTATATGCATGCAGTTGTATTTGCTGCCTATATATAATATATGCACATGCAGGGACTGCTTCTATTGTGGATTTGTTCTCAGTTTATGAGCACACATACTGAGGCTAAGGTATACTATGGAGCAGCGCCACTGATAGTATTAGGGGAAGCTGGTCGATCGGCTACATTGCAGGAATTTCTTGAGGATCAATATTTTAGTGAACAGAAAGAAAGAACGTCCACTGAAGAAAATTATTTAAAACGACTGGAAACTCGTAAAGAAGCTTTGTGGCCCCATCCCTGGTTTTTAGGTGCATTGTTAGCTGTTTTACTTCCAACTGGGTCCTGGAAAACTACGTTCATGATTTCAGCAATTTTAGTGGGAGTCGCTAGTTTTGTGTTCTTGTATGGCTACTCCTGTTACTTCGTAAGCAGAGGAATTGACGAATCTACTTGGAAAGCTCGTCAGGACTATCTTAAAAAATTATCCCTTGTCTTCTCATCTCCGACCTCATCCTTGGTGTTGGAAAATTAATTACAGCTTCTACCATAATATTGTTTAGGCGAAGTTGGTTCCATCACAACATAAATGGGAGTCGCCTGGATCGTTTTTTTGAGCTATTAACTTACCTAAGTCTTGTTAACCTAATTTATTACGTGTGCATCTCCTTATACTTCTATCGCAATGACAAATCACGAAAATCTGCGGACAATGGAAATGAACAGGGGATTGATGCTCATGAGATTGGTGACGTTGACGCCCCAGAGCAGGAGATCAATGAAGATGACGAGGAGGAGGACGCCCCAGAGCAGGAGATAAATGAAGATGCCAAGGAGGAGGACAACAACCTTAGTTAGTGGTAGTGTGGACTTCGGAATCCACCAAAGCGCTCAAGAAGTGTAGTTACAAAAACGGTGATTGTTGCCGTTGGTGAGCTGATTTTGCTTCTCTGCAATTTCCCGGTGGGTTTATGTTATGTAAATACGCATTGTGAATCTGTGATGCATGGTTTTCTCTTCTCTTTCCCGGTTAATTGTGGAAGATAGTGCAACCGGTTAACCGAGATGATCGGTTTCCCACCTCATTGGTTCGGCGCACGGTTTGAATTTCTCCAAACCAGTGTTCATGGTTAGGCGCACGGTTTGACCTCAAAACCAAACCAAACCAAACCGAGCCCACCTAATATATATATATATATATATATATGTAGAAATAAAAAGAAAATTGATTAGAAATTAGTTTGAATCACACTCTTTAAAATATATCATTATACTTTCCTTTTAAAGTATCTCTGAGATAAATACCCTGGATGCATATTGTAGCCTTGGAAAAGTAGAGGTGCTTATGGTTCCCCTCTCTCAGAAAGTGAATGAGTGCTCCCAAACCCATTATTGAGGAGGGGAGTGCGGATAATCTTCAGTCGATGTAAAGGAAGTGAGGGAGGGTGTTCTTTTGAAAGCAAAATCTGCAGTCTTCACAACTAATTAAATTAGTTCCCTCTTCTCTTGCAAAACGAAATGCATATTAGCCAAAAATAATAGCAATGAAAACATATAATGCAAAGGAAGATGCACTCTGTGAGTGTGAATGTTTACTGTGTGTGTGTGTGTGTGTGTGTGTGAGAGAGAGAGAGAGAGAGAGAGAGAGAGAGAAGGAGGTGAGGAGAAGATGCACTCTGAGAAAAACTTCTGCAAACTAAGTTTGTTTAGGCAGTGTGGAAGAGGCGAGTGAGAGAAACTTATAAATATAGTAAGCGACCATTGTAATAGCAACCAAGAAGAGAAAGACTTCCTCTTTTTTTCTTTTGCTGTTTTTAATGAAAAGAGAAGAGAAGACTTTCTCTTCTTTTTCTTCATTTTTTTATATAAAAAAAGACGAAGACTTTTTCTTAATGAAAAAGAAAAAGACGAAGACTAATTTCTTACATATTTAAAAATTAAAAAAAAACCAGAACCAGGTGCATTGAAAGTCTTTGAATATTTGGTCGAAATAAAGAAACACCATTACAAGTAAACGAATTTAAGAAGAGCAAGTTGTACGACCAAGTAGTTCAACAACTACAATGTGACGAAATTATTTTATTTGATTTTTCTAATAACTAGAGTTGCATTTTTCTAATGACAGCTAAGTTTGTACATCCTTTTGAACAACACTTCATAAAATGATCACTCAAGTTTGAAACCTCAAACAGATGGTCTCATGTAAGGTGCTTATTTCGCTTTTGAATATTTTAATTTCTGCATCTTTTAAGGTGGAAATATATTTGAAGTAATAATGTGTGAAAATGCGTACTCAGAGAGAGAGAAAGAGAGATGAACAACGGAAAGTTGGTTTCAGACAGTGTGGAGGTCTAGGGGAGAGAAACCATTTGAGATTGGAAAGGGAAGCCGCCTTTACAAATTGCATTAGCAACCAATAAGAACATGCTCTTTTTTGTTTCTTTGGAAGAAATGACAAAGAAGAGGAATGCTACTTTTCTAAAAGGAAAGGAAACAGAAGACAAGGGTCTTTGCAAATGTTTTAATCATGTTCTTCGTCCGTTCGTCCGTAGGAAAAAAAAAATGGGGCCCAACTCCATATAAGCCACAGGTCAACTACAATGTTGGTAAAACTTGTTTGTCGTTCAGCCATTGCAAACGCTTTCCGAAACAAAAAAGGCGATGAACAGCAACAGTGGCTGGCGATGCAAATATAATAATATAACATACCATTGCAAACGCTTTCCGAAACAAAAAAGGCAAAGAGAGGGGAAACTCCCTGCATCTTCTCCACCCCTTTTTGGTCGAAATTCATGCATTCATTCAATCGCAAACGCGTCTAAGCGGGGGGGGGGGGGGGGGGGGGGGGGGGGGGGGGGAGCGGGAGAGCCACTAGTATAAAATAAGGGAAAACAAAACTGAGGAGGCTCAATATATCCGTACTCCCCTTCACCTTCACCTTCATCCTCTTTCTCTCCTTTTCTCTATATCCAGTCCATACGTACTGACTCTTCCAGACAATACACAGAAGTGGAGATAGTCGAGCAAATCTTGGAGGTAGGCATCTCTAGTCTTTCTCTCGGAAAATAAATAGTAAATATATATTTGTACTTTAAGAATTAATATGCATGTTCGTTTGTGTTTTCGATGTTTATCTGAACTACATTGTGTATATTTCTTTAGTAATTTAGTCTGTAGCTTTGTCAGGAAGAAGATATCTGTCATTGCTTAAGGTTTTTAGTTAAATTTCTCAACTTTGGGTCATCGCTTAAGGTTTAGAGTACAGTTTGATTCCGAATTTTGGGTCAAAATGAATAATTATAATTTCATAAATCAATTATATATGTTATTTTACTATAAAAATGAAATATTGAAGATGAATGTGATTAAACTAGATGTAGAGTTTCTGTCCCAAAAAAAAAAAAAGACTAGATGTAAATTGATCATATGTTTTGACAATAATTATTGTTTCTAGTAGTTAGGTTACAAAATATATGTATGTGAATTCAAATTTCAAATTGAGTAACTATTGGAAATACATATTGTCATATTTTTAGGGTTTTTATTTTAAGAGGTCTCTAAGCTTTTCAAAGTCCTCATTTTAGTCATTAAACTTTCAAATCAATCAATGCAGTCCTTCATCTTTTGGTCCACACATCAATTTGGTCTCTATCATCTCATTGCGACAACTTTCGTTAAATTTGGTCACGTTTCCAACTTTAAAGGGGTATTGTTATCAATATATAGCTAATTTAATTAGTCTTAAAATTCACGTTTTTGCTCGACAAGTTCTTTTTCCATTTAAAGTTTCACATATTTGGTTACATCAAGGCAACCAGATAGACTTATTGAGCAAGAGCCTTGCTTTATGTTATGGCTGGATATGTTATGTTTTAACCAAGACTTTGCGCTAATGAGACAAGAGTGACCAAACTGATGTGTAAATTATAAGATCAAGGACAAAACCCTAATTTTTATTTCATGTTATACCATACACCGTGCATGCATGTACTTACTGGATCTGCATATTTGTCCTTTTGATTTATTTTGCTTGGACAAAATTTTCAGTATTTTTAACCCACCAAATTATCCACGCAAGTATATTAATTAACCTATTCACTAGCATGCATTTTGGAAGCTGTGATTGCAGGTTTTGCCGGCCTGCCATGAGAGCATTTTTCAGAGCGGACTCAATAGTGAGGATTCAAAGTATGATTCGCCTAGGGCTTATCTGGGGCCGTTGCAACATCCTTCCTTACCAATGCATTGATTCAGTGAGAAAGTGGCTTGGAAACCACTTCTACTTTTCCATGGCTACTACACCGATCCGAGGTGATTCATCACTACCTGTTGAATTCACTGAATTTTGAGTTTACCTAATTAACGTTACTTCATTCGAGCAGGTTTCAGAATTGAAAACAACTGTTTCTGACTTCTTCTGTTGCTTTGTGCTGGCATAATATATAGGTCTGGTATTCAGCCACAGCTACGTAAACAATGCGTTAGTGTCTATCTTAATGACGTACCTCACCGAGAATTGGCGTACTAGCAATTTTGCAATGGCTGCTCTAGTTACAAATGTCCAAGAAGGCGTATCAGACATCATGGTGATTGTTCTTGCTCGTATATCAGACACGCACATGACTCGTTTTAAAATGATTGCCTCCACAAATGCTGCTTATTTACTTGTAAGTCTTCTTGCATTAAAACTTAAAATTAAGCTTGTTTTACCATTACAATTCAATCTTGCATCCCCTGTCACTTAAGTTAATTTCCGTAAGCGTACCTTTGCCCAAAAAAAAACGCTATATATGTTAATTATTTTGCATGCATATATGCAGGGACTGCTCCTATTGTGGATTCGTTCTAAGTTTATGAGCGCGCAAACTGAGGCTAAGGTATACTATGGAGCAGCGGTACTGATAGGAATAGGAGAAGCTGGTCGATCGGCTACCTTGAAGGAATTTCTTGACGATCAATATTTCAGTGAACAGAAAGAAAGACCGTCAACAGATGAAAATTATTTAAAACGACTGGAAACTCGTAAAGAAGCTTTGTGGCGCCATCCCTGGTTTTTAGGTGCATTGCTAGCTGTTTTCCTTCCAACTCCGTCCTGGACAAGTACGTTCATGGTTTCAACAATTTTAGTGGGAGTCTCTTATTTGCTGTTCTTGCTTGGCTACTCCTGTTACTTCTTAAGTAGAAGAATTCACAAATCTACTTGGAAATCTCGTCTGTACTATCTTAAAAAATTATCCCTTGTCTATCCAGTACAAGAACAAGAACAAGAACAAGAACAAAGAGGAGGAGAGATTTGCATAGTCACAAGAGTGACCTCGTCCTCCTCGTGTCCACCAGAAGAAGCACAAAGAAAAAAGTTTTGGCCACTCATAGAACTGAAGGCGGGAAAGGGGTTTTTCATAGAAGTGATCGCTATGTGGTCGGCCTTCTTCGCATACAGTTTGGTGGAGGCAACAGGGAGCACCTTATTTTTTGAACAAATGAGTAGTTTGGATACAGATAGTGGCATTGGGTCAGTGATGGACGTGGCAGTATTTTTGACACTAGTTAGCGGCTTCTCAAGTTTCTTAGTCTCATTTATCTACAACTTACTGATTCCAAAGCAGTGGAGAAAGGCTACACTGGTGAGAATTGGCTGCGGATTGGCATGTTCTGTGCTATGTTGTGTTGCAGCGTGGCAGGTTGAGGGAAAGAGGTTGAAGTTAGTTAGCGGTGAGAGACGCGAACATGGCACATCTAAGACGATTCCTATGAGCGCTGTGTGGTTAGTTCCACAGTTCGTCCTGTTGGGACTGATGAAAGGGCTAGCCCTAAATGGATTGACTGAGTTCCTTGCTGATCGAATTGCTAATAATGATAGGCTAAGGGCGAGGTACTATTATGCATCCCACATCTCTGACCTCATCCTTGGTGTTGGAAAATTAGTTACAGCTTCTAGCATTTTAGTGTTTAGGCGAAGTTGGTTCCATCCCAACATAAATGGGAGTCGCCTGGATCGTTTTCTCGAGCTATTAACTTACCTAAGTCTTGCTAACCTAATTTATTACATGTGTATCTCCGTATACTTTTATCGCAACGAGAAATCACGAAAATCTGCTAACAAAGGAGACAAACAAAGTAGTCTGTTGGAACAAGTAGAGCAGGGGATTCATGCTGCTGAGAAGGAGGGTGACGTTGAGGAGGCCCCAGTCCCCGTACGTGGTGCGGACTTGGAAAATGAACAAACCGCAGAGGAACAAGTAGAGCAGGAGATCGATGATGATGATGATGATGAGGTGTGGACTTCCGAAACCACCAAAGAGATCAAGAAGTGGAGTTACAGAAACAGTCATTGTTGCTGTTGGTGAGCATAGCTCTGACGTTTGTTTCTTTTGCAATTTCCCAGTAAAGCTTATTTGTTTTATGCGTTCAAGCCATGTAAATTCGCATTGTTGCTAAAACTAAAAATTATATTTGGCAAAAATAGAGCCAATTGGCTCAGGTTTCCATCCTCACCTCCCATCCCTGCCTCTAAACAAGGAATTCTCTTCTTTTAAGAAAGGCTTTTTATCAAAAAAACGTTCTTGATGTTTGCAAAACTATCAAATTGCATCCTTAAAGTTTTTTTTATCACTCATGGTCCGTAACATTAATATAGGTGCTCTTAAATAATCTCTCTGTAAAAAAAAACTGTTAAATCCATGGATATAATCATCAAATCAATCCAAAATTATAAAATATATATATAAGTCTAGAAACCTCTTCCTTGTCAAGTAACCCAAATTACAAATGGAAGAAATTTTTCTGGGTAGGGAGCAAGAGTAAATAGCATTACTGTTTTAAAATAAAAAAAGAGCACCAAAATTCTTTGCACCTCTGACATCTTCCATGCCAAATTCAGAACTGTGGAAAAGTTTTTTGCCATCCCAAGTTATTTCTACGACTAATTTCTTATTATCCCTCCATTCATTCCCAACATGAAGAACGAAACAAATGGACATGTTTAATTACCGCCTTGCAAGATCCTTGAATTGAACTGAGAGTTTATGCTAACCAAGACTGCAACAGCTTTGTGTCTGCATCCATGCTCACTCCAGTTCTCTGGTTTCAGTTGAAATTATTTTCTTTTTCCTCCTGGAACTGTCAAATGCAATAACACCTGGTAGAAAATTCAATCAGCTCAAGAGCTTCCTTTCTTCTGCCTTTTTTCAACATTGAATTCAACGTCCAGGAGGTTCGTTATGCCAGCAGTTATCTTTTGACCTACTTTAACTGGGCCAACACCTTTGGGAGTGCCTGCACAAACAGTGCCAAAATGTGTTTAGCTGGACGTCAAAAGTATTTGTGACTCCTAGGCAAGGGGAGGAAAACCTTAGAAGCAGATGTAAACCGTCTACCTGTTAGTATTACATCTCCTTCAAGAAGTGTCATAATAGAGCTTATGTGGCTGATGAGAAATGGGAGCTTAAATATCATATCCTTGGTTGAGCCCTTCTGCCTCAATTCTCCATCTACCTATGGTGAAGCAAATTAATTTGAACACATCAGAAGTGGTGACCAATTCAAAAACCAGGACACGAATAAAGAAGGTTGTAGAAAAGGAAACACTAACCTTCAGCCACAACTCTATATTGTCTGGGTCTGGCACCATTTCCTTGGGTAGCTGCTTGAAGTTTGGAGAGTCAAATAGCTTAGCATGCTTCAAAAATTAAAAAGATAAAAGAAAATAGCTGTTTATAGAGATAGAACAATTTACCTCCCAAACTGAAAAATAAATAAATAGTAATTGTGGTAAAACTCCAAGTTTACAACTATACTAACACTCGTAGCTCCACAGGGGATCCAGAAAACAGATGTTAACTAGGGGTATAGCTAAACGTAAATTAATCTCAGCAGCTCCACTTGAGTAAACTCTCTCTTCTTTTAAGAAATGTCATTCCTTTCTAAAATTATAAATGTCACAGTAACCAAACAATATAGCACATAAAATGCAATAACACACACCGTATTACAATACAAGTATATAACAATACAGAACCATGAAATTTATAATAATAATCAATAAAAACACACACACACACACACACAAATGAATTTCCATCTTGCTTCACCATATCACCCCACTCCCACACCATATTGTTGTGATGAGTAAGTTATCTTTTGCACTTATTGGTCTGAAGCGAACTTCTTCGTAGCCGGCTCACACACTCTAAACGTACAATAGAAAAGCACTAATAACACAGAGAAAAGTATCAAAGATCTGCAACGCAATTCTTACCAAGGAACTGATTGGTGTGAAGGTGTCCTGCCCTTTAGCTATGGTCCATGGAAGACCTGCAGACTGTCAAAGAACACTACTTACATTAACAATGACAACGATACTATACTGACATGCGCATTAAGCCCATGTACTAAACTTTATTCTCACTTTGGAGAGGGAAAATAAAAGGAACATGTTTTAACCGTAGATATCCAACACAAGAGTGCAAGTTCAGAATTTGAACTGTTCCACCCTTGTTCTTCATGGAAACAGGCATAGCAGTGAACCTGCTTTCACAGTTTATATCAAAAGCCTGTTACCTCTCGGCATATTAAAGTTGTTCATGTAATGTTTATTTACCTCTGCGAAGCATCATTTGTATTGACCCTTACGGATGAAAAGGCGAAAAAACCAAAGTTTTAAGGTAACTCATTGATAGGAAACCAACGATTGTAGTAGCCGTTTAAATTGGAATCTCAAATTGATTATCATAATTATAGTATTACCACTGTAATTAGAGACTACTGTGAAAATATACTGCCTAATTATAGTAAATTACCTTAGCAGAAGCTTGAATTTCTCTGGCAGTCATATCAAGAGCAAGTGCATAACCTTAAAATGATTCGATTGTCCATGGCAGAAGCTTGAATTAGATTCAACTCCAAAAAAATCTTAACTTTTCAAAATTAAAAATAAAATTAAAATTAATAGCAGAATTAATTGGTGAACAAATAAAAGTATACCGGCAACGTAGTCCATGGCAGTGGCCTGCGGAACATCGCGAGCTTTCTTAGAGATGACGACGGCCAGCTCCACCTCATGGTCCAACGACAACAGAGGGTGAGGGACCTCGATTGTGCCTCCGTTTTCCAAATAAGACGACGTCGGTTTGAGAAAAAGCACAGGATCCTTCATGAATTAACAAAATCAAATCTCAAAAATGGAAGAAAAAAAAAATTAAGATACAGAAATTAACGAAATGCAGCGCAGAGAGAGGATCGGAGAGAGTGAGAGAGAAATAAGGACCTTGGGGACGGCGTTGCCGAGTTCCTTGGCGTGAGCGGCATAGTTTCTGCCAACTCCGACGATCTTAGTGCCTACTTGCAGAAGCTTCTCTAACGCCGCCGTAGCCATCTCCAAATCCCACACTTCTTCTTCGTCTTTGACTCCGACGACGATTCCAAGCTCAAACTCTCCCGCACGGAGATGTCGTTTACTTCAATTTGTAAATCAAAGCCTGCTCTGTTCTGCTCCGCCAGTCGTTTGTCAGGCTGTTCAGCTAATGACTTCGTGCCTTTTCAATTTTACATATATTTTGTCGCATCATTTCATTTTCATCGACATTATTTTGTTTTATTTCTATTATTATTTTTTCCGTATAAATTGAGGTAATGTAATAAAGCCATAAGCCCAAAAGCCAAGATCATATTTCTATGTCTTAATCCAATTTTAACTTTCTTTTTTCTTTTCTAATTGGAGGTGCATTGGCCTTTCAGTTACATCATGTTACAAAATCGATAGAATTGTGAAAAAAAAATGTCAAAACAACTTGTCCTGAAGTTATTATTCTAAATAAGAAAGAAAGATGAATCCGTCACATTTAACAGTTTAAAGAGTGGTTGTATTGTATGGCAGAATTTACACAATCTATAACCTTTTTTTTTACTACTCTAATGTACAGACGAACGGGGAGGGGGATCGAACTTGGTGCAAGAGGTGGGGCACAATGCCTTGGCCAACTGACATAACCCACATCTCTATAACCACATTGAAACCACAATTTACTTTCATAAAATTAAGCATAGAGCCAAAAACAGAGGAGATGAACGAAAAGGGAAAGAAAAGTACATCCATTTGTTTCCAGAAAAAGAAAACCAGGTCTTACATTGAGTAATTTGGACAATACACAACGTCAAAAGCTCAAACTGTTTCACTTTGTTTCTTTTCAATAGCAAGGGGCACAAAGATAGGCGCAGGAGTGTGCTGACTGCGTCCACTAGTAGAACGGAACCTCTGATATGCTGCCTTGGAAGATCCCTCATCTCCAGATTGAGGGCAGGACGGCCTGTATATATCCAAAGAAATTACACGTCAGAAAATATCCTTCACAATCCTTTGCTATTACCTCTAAATCTGAGTCCCGAAAACTTATTACCGTTGGCGAAAGTTGGGACGTTGGCTGCCAAGCAAAGGGCTTGAACAACTCCCAGTGAGGTGAGTTGCATGCTCTGATACGTTTGTCTTTGGCTGCACATAAATCAGCACAGCATTGCACATCAAGAGGTGAGCATTTCAGGCAAATGTTTTAGAAGAAACTATCGGCACACTTACAGTCCCTTTGCGCAAACTATTTGTGCTTTCTGGTTCAGGCCCCCTGGTAGCTTTGTTTCTTCTTTCATTTACAAGGCGTGTTGCACATTTGCAGGTGAAAAATAGTACTGCTGATCCTAGTGAAAACACTATAATGGCTTCAAGGACAATAGCAGATCCCAACCCTGTATTGCAAACAAAATAAACAGATGGACTGTTTCAATAAAGAAGCACTTTAGACAATCTCTGAGATCATCACTCAGGAAATCAATGTACGTTGATTGCCACTTACCGTGAGCCACAAGTGAACTCATTGGCCTTCGTCTTATTAGATTAACAGAAGCCTCAGCCTGCAAAGGCACTGATATCTTTTCAGCACAATTAAAATAGCATCCATAGTTTCCCATGTCATTCAATGTCACTGTCAAGATGGCATCCTGTTCTCCTCCCTGTACAAAAAAAATGCAACGAATCAAGACGATGACCAGTTTAAATTCCAAACTTGCAATGCTAGCTTGGTTGAAAAAGCACAGTACACTCTAAGATTTTTATATATATTATATTTCTGGTGTTCCTAATCAAGGAAGGGGGTATTGGTAGGGCCTGAGATGCTGTAATTTATTGCAGCAAGAAGATTTCTGTATATGCTTCATCTTCCATAGGTACTGCAAGAAAAATCCTGGCCTTCCACAGAACCAGGGGTTCATCAATCCATTAACAAGGCTGCAATCAAGTCCAAAGTGAAGAACCTAACTTACATGATAAAAGAGCTGTTGCATTACACTGTTGCAGTCATTTACTGTTCCATGAAATCTAACTCCCTTAGCTTTGACCTTGAAATGTTTTGAGATGCTGACATATGTTTGAAGAGGTAGCCACTGGTAACTGTTCTTGAGCTTCAGTTCAGTTGTAGTGATGAGCCCAGCCGGTAGGCTCGTTACCAAAAATCCATCATTAACTTCCACAGAAAATGTGACGGCGAAGAGGGACTCATTACCTGGAAGATTATCCAGCCAAGAAGTTACATCAATCCACTAACTCAGGTTGAAGACGTCTTTTAGCCTAGAACAAAATAGTGATACAGTCCAGGATTTCAGAATCCACTTATGATGAACAAAATTTGACTTACTTAACACTTGGACATAGTACTAATAAATATGTCTATATTGGCAGTACGATGCTCTAGTTTTAACATAAGTCAATAATCCCATCTCCAGCATGACCCAATACATAAGACATATGATCTTATCTAACCATACCATGGAAGGCAAGAAGATCTGGATCTCCAATGCAGAACTCAAACTTGTCTTTTTCTCTGTCATATATCAGTGACTCATCTTCATTATTTTTCAAAATAATATATGTAGGGGCATGAATAAATGGAGGATCGTTAATAGGTTCCACCAAAACTGGAACATCCAGTACATTAACTCCATTCCTGTTCCTTGTAGAGACTCGAACTGTATCATAGCCACAAAAGTTCTCATTTCTGAAGAGGAAAATTGAAGAAAGAAAAAAAGAAAGTTACTGATCCTGAAAACTGCAATAAAGAACAATTCAACATGAGACTTTGCAAATGGTAATTTTATCCGCAATTTGTTACTCGGAGCTACAAGGGCCATAAGGACACCCTACCCGTAGTACTGAATTGACTGAAGGGCAAAATTGATTACTTCCACGTTGCCTTCTAAAATCAAACCCTTCACTTCTCCATCCTCTGTGTATACAGAAAGTTCTGTCCAAACTGGCTCCCAGAATTGCATTAGCATGGGAGCCAGAAAGACCGTCCCAGATTGTGCGCTGAGATTAACAGAGATGCTCTCCATCATGTCTGAGTATCTTATCTCAAACCCTGGGAAACCACTGCAATTTGCAAATAGCCAAACATATTATCATACAGAAATTTCTAAGAAGTGTTCTATATTAATAGTTCCTTACCCAAATCTGGGACTAATCTCATCTTCAGTTGCTTGCAGTTCAGTTGGAAATGAAACAAATTGGGGTGGGATAGTGAGAACAGATATGTTTACAGCAGCAGTAGCAAGATTCCCATTTATATCAGACATTGTGTACACAAATGAATCATTCCCATAATAGTCTTTTTGAGGTGTATACCGGAGGAGCCTTCCATACTCGAGAAGGGAACCATGACCTGGCTGACAAATATAAGCCAGTCAAATTTCCAAGAAAAATCCTTTAAATGGTAGGTGCTGTTTGTGTGCAAATGCCTACTTGTGATCATTGATTAGTAGCAGCTCCATTGTAAAGAAGAGAGAGTACATAAATAGTATCAAAACATGATGCAAATCTTCCAACCTTCTCTACATAGGAAACAGTGGTTCAAAAACTTTGTGCATCTAGAAACTTGAAGTAGTCAGTTCTGAATCCAGAGAATTTTGTTTCCCTTTTAGTTGAAGTAACAGACATAAATGCATTCTTTTAGTTCAACAAAGAAGACACCGAGGGTAGGTCAATTGAGTTGCTCATTCTAATAGGCTCACCATCATAGTAATAATGGTAAAACGATCCTTTTGGAAGGGGTGGGGAAGGGAAACGTTAGAAAAATACTTTCACTTTATAGCGTACCTTTGAGAATTCAACAACACTTGCATTCTTTCCAGCAAAGTAGTCATTTGCTAAAACATCAAAAGCAATTGACTCATCCTCCCATACAGATATTGTATCAATGTAGGCTCTGGGAAAATACTCACCTGCAGAGGGCCAAGAACATCAATCAGTCTGTGGAAGTTAGAAATCAACTATAATATTAAAGATGAAAGTAAAATTAATGGTTGGTATCAATAACAAAGGACGATAAACATCAATTATATATCATTTCCCTAGCACGTTTGAACCCCCAAAAAAAAATTTAACTATTCCTGTATAACTTCTTGTTATTCTTACTGCTGTAGACATTGACCCCAAAGGGACAGGGAGAGACTTGTTTGCCTTCAAATGAAGCACACATCTCACAGCTTCCAACATCCTCAGCCAGATAGTGAACCGTGTATGAGCCATTACTATTATCCACAAACACGGAACTTGAAAACCCAGAACTGTTAACTGAAACAATGTCTAGTTTCAGCCTGGATTGTTGAGACAAGACAGGGTTAAAAAATGAATCCACGAGCTGCACTACTACGTCATTATTAATCATTTTTGGCACCTTGGGAGAAAATTTGACAACTTGTGAGAGTGATGTATTAACCTCTCCTGCGGAAAAAAAGTTAGGAATTCATTCATCACAAATGAAATAAGAGGCTGAAACAATATGATAGTTCATGCAATTACCAAGTACGACAAACCAATATGGATGATGAATAAAAACTGTGACGAACTAATCAAGATCATGTATAATTTAATTCAACTGAAACTAGACATTGTAAAGGGTAAAATAAAAATCATTTACTAAAGGGAAAACTTCCAGCTCAAGTTATGCACTATTTGCATTAGGTTCCTTCATTTTCAGTTTTTCTCAGGCAGTTCCTTGACATGATGGTCATGAAAAATAATAGAAAATGTCAGGTCTGAAATTATACCTCCTCTTACTTCCATTGTAAATGGTTGACCATCATTCAGTAGAATATTTCCACAAAGTACATAGATTCTATAAATCCCACTCTTGTCAGGTGTATAAACCACATTGAAAGCAGTTGCCAGAGTGTTGAAGCTCCCAACAGACTGAATTCAGAAAGAAAGTCAATTAGAATACAAAAATCTTAAAGCAATAATGCATATATCTATGTATGTATATGTTTATTGTGTTTCAGTTCATGCATCCACAGGTACTTCTTACAGAATTTGCTGAGTCCATAGATGGTGAAGGAGTGATTTCTATCTGGCTGGTTGCACCATATCTTATCCCTCGAGCAGGTCCAGTCCCTAACTTAGAGAGACAAACTTTTGTAAAATTATAACAAAAATGTTTATCAAAGGGAACACTTCAAAAGTTGCTAGCTTGCATATATACCATTCATGATCTGCATAGGAAATATGCTCGACTGCACTCGGTAGGAGTCAATTTCCCTTACAATTTGTACTTCAAGCCTTTCTATTTCAGCAGGAGAAGGATACTGATAAGCATCATTCAAGTAAACTGAAAACTCTGCTCGTTCTCCAGCAGTAGAACTATTTAAACCAGATCCATTAACAACACTGTTTGTCCCATTGCAATAACCTATTTAAATGAAACATGAGAGAGGCATGTGAATAGAAGTGGAAAACGCCAATAGGTTATTAATAACAAGATTCAACAGCTAAACGGCACGCACCAACAAAGACAGTATAAGCATATGGCATATTAGAGATACTTTTGTCATGCTTCATATCAGATATAGTGAGCAAGAAGTTTCCCGGTTCCAGATTACTAAAGGAAAACAATTGAATTCCAGCCACCACTTCTTCGAAGTGCAAATCTGCAACAGGTATAGACAAGTTTGTCTTTATCTCAACAACTTCAGCGTCAAATGCATACAGACCCGGAACAAGGTTCCCATATCGATCTTGCTGATGTATAAGGACTTCCATCTTGGAATATAATTGCCATGCATTTGGTTCAAAATCCCACTTGGCCACAGAATTGGAAACTTCTAGTGGTCCTGCTATATAGGAAATGAAAATTTATCACAAACAAAAAATGGTACTTGATAAGCTACTTACAACAAATATAGATAAGAAAATAGCCTTCAAAGCATCAGAATCAACAAACGGGTAGGAAGTAACAACTAAGTACGTGTTTCCCATTATCTTAAATCTTATGAAATTAACATTTCCAACAATTGGAAAGTCTAGAAGAATGCATCTGTGAAGTGTGAAGTAATAACACAATCGGCCAATCTATGCTGCATGCGAATGGGCATAATCATTGCTATTATAAACATGAATAGAATGCTTGAATCACAAATTAGAGATAACTTCACTTGAGCAAAAGTTTACGTATAACTATTGCTATGATACACCACCTGGGTTCACCTTAAATGGTAGTGGAGAGCCATTCAAGGTCTCATTACCACCTCCCACATACAAAAAGAGGTCTCCAGCTTTCACCACAAGGAATTCAACGATGATATAACCAATTTCATTCCAACCCAAATGGGTGATTTCTGGCAGGCTTGCTATGGACTCGTTTGCGTAGAATGCAGACACTGTAAAATTATGTAACTTTGGATCTTCAGTGGATTCAGAGATATTAATATTATTGCCAAATGCGTCCTTGGGAAGTATCAGCACTCTAGCTTTAGTCCCTGCTTCAAATTCATGACCTGAACCCATCCAAGAAACAACACAGCCAGATGGGTACATTTTCCCTTCAATAAAAAAAGTAAACAAAACAGATTGGGTTAAACAGTTGGAGAGATGGACATGCAGAGATGTAGCAAACAATAGCTACACCAACTCCAGTGAAATGAAAAACAAAAAAAGAGCTCAGTTGCTGTGGGAATCAATAGCTCAATTCTTGTAGTGAAATTAAAGAAACTAAAGCACCTGGGTGAACTTGGAAATGCAGAGAAGAATCAAACACTTTGTAGCGATCCTCGTTGATCATAACGTTGAACAATCCGGCAGTTATCGTAGTGAAGAAAAGTTTCCAACTAGTAGGGTCTTCTTCAAAATCTGACAAAACCCCAGATACAAACGAGCTATTCCCAGGCTTCCCATTTACTGTGAGAGTAGGCTTGAACGCATTCTTGTCAAGCTTGTCAAAGTTGTTCAGTGCTCTGATCCTTATGGTTGCAGTGTCGCCGGCTCGGAAAGTGTCTTTGTCATCCATCCAACTGAAAGTGAACTCAGGCATCGCTGCTTCGTCTGAAACAAACACAGACAAGGAAGACGTCTAAAGACATGGTGCATTGTGAACCAATTTCTGAAAGAAAGAAAGGAAAAGGTCTGTGAATACCTGAAGTTGAAAGTTTGGTGCCAAAGGAGAGAGCCAAGAGAGAAACCAGTATGTGCAAGTGCATTTTGATTGCCATGGAGAGAAAACCGAAAGGTTTGGGATCTGCAAAGGAACGAACAGATTCAGGTTTGTGAAGAAAGACTCGGTTTTAAACATGAGGTTAATGTCCGTTAGATTTCATTGAGCGGTTGGTGACGGTTGAAAACGGTTTAACTTGTGGCGCGGCTTTTCCTCTTACTTTTTGTCTACGAGTTTTCTTTTTCTCTTTCTTTTCGACCCCTCTATTTTTCCCCTTGTATTCTAAACCAAAAATGTGTACTTTTTACCAGCAGTAGAAATCGTTCTCCATTTTTTGCAATTGAAGTAAAACATCATTTATTTTTTAAATTACTTCATCAAATTTATTAATAGAAAAAAGTAGGTCTACATGTGTATCATTTGAGATTATCGGTTCCAAGCTTGAACCGCTGTAAAAAGGCCTACTTTTCGATTTTCGCCTAACTTCTCTTGAGCCGGGAATCTTGCTTGTAAACAGCTTTAAAATTATCTATGCATAGTAGTAACATGTTGGTTGCAACTCCAGCTGCTAAGTAACGAATATTTAGCAAGTTGAGAAGTGCATATTTCAAGCAACATGACCAGCCATCTATCTCATATGCAACATGAGCAGCTCTGGATTCTGTATAAATTGTTTCCACTCGTTGCAAAACCTGGCAACAGTTGCTCCATCCAGCACTCTATGATCAGCCCCTATATTGACCTGAGCAACAAAAAAAAGTCATATTTAGTCAGGCCAACTCTTTCATCGCATATAGTAGGCATCACCAGTTCAGATCAGCATTCTGATCATTCAGCCAAATGATTCATTTGATCCATCCGATGCGCACGTGCATATGGGGTTTACAAGGGTGAGGGGCTAGGCCTCTCTTTTCTCAAGGGTGATTCTTGCTTCTTCAGCAAACTGGCAGCCAAGTAAGGGGCACTGGCATGCAGTGCTCAGAACAAGGTAATTTGTAGATTTAACTTTTCAAATAATAAAAAGGAAAAACTTAACACTCACCGTCATAATTGACACAGGATATACATTTCCGTCATCTGCAAATTGTGGAACCTTCTGAATCCGCCCAAGTGCAATTATGGCAACCTCAGGCAAGTTGAGCAAAGGCGAACCGTATTTCCCACCAATTGCTCCAATATTACTTAAAGTTATTGTTCCTCCAGATATATCTTCAGGCCTAAGCTTGTTTTCCAATGCCACTTGTTGTAACCGTGAAAGTTCCTTTGTTATCTACATACATGGCATATATATAATTAATAAAGCGTGCTCGCAAAGTATGCAAATGAAAATTGATTCCTATGTAAATATAAGTATATGTCATTCTATATGACCAAGCATAGAGTATCATTAGTTTTGCATATATAGAGATAAACTGCAAGCATCAATTATCATAAAATCCTGAAATTCAAGCTACAACCACAAAATTGTTCTCCAAATCCTGGATCTCCAACAAATAAACCAAGCAGTGCACGTTTTCTGATACACGGTGTAAGTTACAGTAGAGGGTCACACAGACTAACCTCCAAAATGGAAAGAGACTGGACATTCTTTATGATTGGCACAACTAGACCATATGGAGTAGCCATGGCAATGCCGATATTGTGGGAACCTATAACAATTTCCATTAGTTAAGTCTAAAACCCACTTCAAGAAGATAAAGACTAAGCTCAAGTTAAAACATTGCCGCAGCCAACAGATGATAATTGCTATGGATGAAGTAAGTAGAAGTTGATGTACAAACCTTTGAGGATGACCTCAAGTGACTCTTCATTGAAGCAACTATTCATTAACGGATATTTGCCCATGGCCATTGAAAGTGTCTTTATCAACAATGGAAGGAACGTGTGCTTGACATTTGAATCAGAGTTATTACTTTGGAAAGACTGTTTCAGCTCTACAAGTGCATCACATTTTATCTCCTCAACATAATGAAAATGTGGAACTTTTGCAGCCATACTCATCGATTTAACCATTCTTCGTTGGAATCCCCTGAAAGCACAGAGTATAAGTAACTTGATGCATACTTCACTTCCTTTTGAATTAGACCACTAACAATCACATTCTCCATCAATATTGCAGAAACATTAAGATTTAGAATTCAATATTATGCCACATACGTTTCAGCCATGAATCAGACAAATGAATGAAAGGAGGAGGTGTTCCAAGTTCGTAATTGTATACTATACTTTACCTCAGGGTAACTGTCTTATCATCATAATTACATCCGGATTCAGCTGATGGATGTGAGTAACTCTTTTCGTCTCCCAAAACTTTATCAGAACTAGCACTCAAAGAGGCAGATGGGTCTTGAATGATTCCTTTCTGGGCAGCATATTTAAGGACATCTCCTTTCAATACTCTCCCATCTTTACCAGTTCCATCGACTTCATTTATATCTATATCATATTGCTTCGCAAGATTCCGAACAGGAGGTGTAGATAAAACTCCACCTATGTTCTGAGTGTTCAGCTCAGAATCTAGTGACTTGGTGTTTTCCAAACTCTCAGAAATCTGCTTTGGAACCTGAGATTCCTCGACGGCCATCTTTAAAAGAATTTCTCCAACCTAAGATTTCATTTAAACTCTAAAGCATAAATAAGAGTGTCAAATTAGGATTAAAAGCTAAATGAGCTAATCCAAAATAGAGAAATGTTGTCATCAAGATTCTAAAAGAACAAGTCCTGGAACAAGTTCAAATATATGGCATAGGAGAAACAAAGAAAGGCCATAACCAGTGGCAGAGCTATTAACCACTGCCCGCACATCCCAGTATCCCACCCCCGTAACCTAGTTTAAATTGATAAGTTTACGACCTTTCCTAAACATGTAAGATGTTAGGATGTGATCCAGCAATTATTTTCTACTCTAACACTCTCTCACACATATGAACCTCTCTCCACTATTCCTAAAAACTTAGGATGTAATTTATATACAAATTCTCACCTTAACGATGTCACCGGGAATGTAGAGAAGCTGATTAACCTTCCCTTGATACCGGCTTGTTATTTCAATGGTTGCTTTGTCACTTTGAACTTCACAAAGTGGCTGAAATTCTTCAACTTGATCCCCCTGCCAAAATCACAAAATAACCCTTTATGGCTAAATACTTCTCCTCAAAACAACGTAGTTCACATCAAATGCCTCTCCAATTGTATGGCAAATGAAGAGGGTCAGTTTTTTTCAACGCAGACCTCTTGCACAAACCATTTGAGGAGCTCACACTCAGCAATGCCTTCACCAGTTTGAGCCAATGGTACATCAACTATGCCATTACCAGCTGCTGTAACATCAGCCATTGCTTGACTTGAAAACCAGCTCCTCTTCACATTATACGCAATGCTACACTACAAAAATTGCAAAAATAAATAAATTTAACAAATTTACTAGAAAATATTCGAAAAAAATCCATTTTTGTATGTAAATTTCAACAATTTTCACAATTTTGATTATCGACCAATCATTTTACTCAAAACCAAAGAATTAAAGCTACTGAGAGAGATTTACATTGGATATCGGATCAGCAAAGCGAAATGGAGTGGAAGCGACGGTGGAGAATGCAACAAGCTCGGAAGAGAACGCTCGAAACGGAGGGCTGCGGCCCGAGAGCACTGTCGCCTGCGACGGAGCTGAAGAGGTGTACGGATACAGCCACCGGCGACCGGACACCAAAGCCCGCTTGTGCCAGGCCCGCCTAGCGATCATCTTCGTTTTTGGTTTCCGTACGAGAGCTCAAAAATGATTGGATTAGTCGATTAAATTCAATTTAGAGTAGAGTATTATTGTTTGGGAGTGAGCTCTGAGCTCTGTATCAGATGACGACGATGACGATGAAGATAAGTCCAGCTGTACAGTTTGTCGATTTGGGTCTGAGAGTTTAATTTAATCGTATGCCGCATCAGCATGACAGCATCAGATAAGTTTTGCCATACTCGGTGTTTTCAAGCTTTGCTCTGCAAAGTGCAAGATCTACATCACTCAACAGCTGACGCGTAAGCAACCATTTCTGATTTTCAATTCGTTCTTGAATGGGTTTCTTTTCTTTTTTTGCTTTTGGTTGAGTAAACCAAACTGAACGAAGACGAAGACCACGCAAAGGCCCAACAACACAAACAATAGGAAAGGGCAACGAAACATCAAAAGCCCACCAGTCTGACCCTTTAACTAACACCAAGAAACAAGCCCAAATCTGACTCGTTATGATCCACACTCCTCTCACAATAAGTAATTCTGTGCTAATTACGGTAAAGAGAGTGTACATTGCAGTGGTGTATCCATAAATTTTTCTTTTCCGTAGCAAGAGGAGTTACCCTTGGCTTCCTACCTTACGCTACAATGCACCAACCTCTTCGCCGCATTTTATCGAACATTTAAAAAGAAAACATTTGGCAATTTCATGTGTAGCAACCATGGCCAGTGAGAAAAATTGCATTCACTGGCCGTGCTGTGGATCCGCAAGTGTACATCCAGTCTTTGATGGTAGTTGGACCAGAAAAGGCTTTGGGTTGGGTTGCAGACCAAAATCGAGGCTTGTAACAAATCAAGCAGCTCAGCCCATGGGCTGCCCATACCAACCAAAGTTGAAGTCAGATTAGACCAATGACCCATCACTGCTTGTCGGCGATGCCACGTTGTGTTGATTACATGTTAGTGAGTTGTTATTTCTGATCACCTCTCCATGCACAAAAGGGTTCCGCATGTAGATAATGTTTTTCCATATATGCTAATAAGCTACTGCACAAATACCAAACTTCCATGATCCCTTTAGTCATATGTCTTCCCTTGTGCAAAATGTGCTTTTCTTTGCCTTTTTCATGCACCAAATTAAGCTCACATGTATTTTGGAGCAATATACATTGCTCTATTAATTCATCTTAACAAGGGGGATGGATGATGAAAACTTTAGATTTATGTGAAGTGAAGTGAAGTGAGTGCACAACCCATCCTTCATCACATCATAATTTTCTGACTTTATATCAAATTGAACTATGAAAACCATGCCCATCCATAACCCCTCTTTCTAAATATTGCATTTCATGTTTAGGGCATACCATTTAAGCATCTCTCTATTCTATCTCATGCATTTTTCGATTTCATCAATCGATCATCAAATTCAAATCCCCTTGACGCGTTATATATGCATGATGTGCTCGGTAGAGGTGATGAGTTTACTTTTGTTAACATATTGCTTCTCAAGTAGAAAAAATGTTTTAATGGAAATGCTTTTAATCTTGTAAGTCACAGACTCACAGGAGATGTGTGCTTGCCCATCGCATGTCCTTAAAGCAAAGCTTGTCTACGTTTTTTGTTATATTGGGCACTTGAAAAGACTAGAAATGTATATCGCGATCAAGTCAGTTCGTTTCGTTTATTTACACACGATTTGAAGGGAAAGAATCACCAATTTTGGGGCCGTGCGACTAATAACAAGGCATGACATTCCATGAAAGTTAAGAATACATGCATAGTTGAAAGAAAATGTAATCAAGAAAAAGCCCTATTAACAACATGACCTAGATTTTCATGTGAATGATTTATAATAAATTGACTCTGCTTGTTACATCTTACAAGCAATCTCATCTTTTATATACAGAACCGAACCATACAAGTATCATCAGTCAGTAAGAGGTGTGATTAGCAATATGATTTACAAATAGTTACGTTGGTTTTTATTACTCTATTTTGCTCGAAAGAGGTTGTGGTCAAAAGTCTATGGCACTCTAATCTTCATGATCTTTTGACCCAAGAGATCCACCCCTATAGTATATATGGCACTTAAAAGACCAAGTAATGTGGACAATCTAGCAGATGAGAGATTTTGTCCACTAGGATTTCCAGAGCTAATGCCATCACAGTTAGTGGTTTAATAGACATGAGAGTTTGTTGACTAATAGAACAAAGCGGAATTAGTGCTACACTTAAAGTAAGAAATGTCGAACTCGTGGGCCCTCCAAGGATTTTTATCCTAAGATCGCCAATCTCGCTTAATTTTCTATTGACCAATGTTTGGCATATGGATTTTTTTTTCTTTCTAAACTACTATAATTTATGGTGAGGGGGACTCGAATTCGGGTGTAAGAGAGCCAACTTTACATGTTTGGCATGGAATTAAGGTCGAATCCCTTGAACTTGTAATTATGTCATTAGTTTTTCAAGAACTATGGTCTTTAATTTGTCAGCCATATATGACGATCCTATCGGCCATATATATAAATGCGGGGGCAGGGAAAGTGGGATTAATTCGAATGTCAACTACGGTGCTACAAGTAATGTAGAATAATTGCATATATTTGCTTAAGCTTTTAGACATGATATCTTCTTTTGATTCGTTCAATTTTGAAGGGTCTAATTGGAGGTTAGAACATAGTTGATGATTTGATGGAAAATACCTACAACATCCAATCTGTCACTCATGGCGGGGCAAGTGAGAATAGTGTTTGTTGTTTGAGTTCTGCCCAACAAAGCCTGCGAGCTTGGGACCAAAGAAAGAGTGTTTTTCCAACAAAGCTCGCAAAAACTATGACAAAGAGCGTTGGATATTCCATCCTTTCCCCCTAACAAGTAACAACCACCCCATGAGATTTGTTGAATATTGAAGGTAATGAATCCCATCCTAGAACATTTATATGTGTGGACATGAAAGAAAAAGGTGATTGAAAAGCAATCTGTCGACAAAGAAGAATATTATTGAAGGTGGGTGTAATAATTATGAATGGAAGAAGGATCGCTGTGGTCATTCGGTGTAACTAGACGCACATGCAGGGTTCCATGCAAGTGTCGCTTGGATAATTAATTTCATAGAGGTAGTGATGATTCTTAATATCAATTAATTTGACAATAAGACAAGTGTTTGGAGAGAGAGAAAGAGTTTCATAGAGGTAGTGATGATTCTTAACATCAATTAATTTGATAATAAGACAAGCGTTTTGAGAGAGAGAGAGAGAGAGAAGTTATAGTCGTGTCGTATATATATTGTTATAAGCTTTAATAATTAAAATCTATATATATCACATTTATTCATCACATTATCGTAAGCAAATCTTATTACTATAAGAGAGGTCAGTTAATATGAACAGTCTCCGGCTAATGTCTATTTAGAAGAGTAGCCAAACATAGGAATTTCTACAGTATGGATGAGACGAAAGTTTGAAAAGGAAAATATTGTTGGACAACTTGCATTTTCCCCAGAAAGAAAAACTCTAGGTAAAACTGTTTGATAGAAAGTTTGAAACGGTTTAGAGAGATCAAACAAATACGTCTTAAAGGAATGCCGCATTTTGTACAATGTTATTGGAACTTTTGGTCAAGAGGACCAAAAAGTCATTTCTGAACAGTTACATGCAAAAAGAGCAAGAACCATATGAAAGATGGCAATTAGGACGTGGCTGCTGCTAGCTAGCTACAGAGCTTTTCAGCACATATTCATAATCATTTTAATTTTTAAGTATTATCTTTTAAAGATCGGCGGTAGTATTTTATTGATAAGATAAACAAAAACAAATACAAGTACTTTAAAAACAACTAAGGTGCCGAATATGAATACAACTTCTCTACTGACCAAACACAACAAGTAACTTATCTTTTAATCAGCTAAGTTTGTTAATTTCCTGAGCTAGTGATCAAACCTAGGGTTTTTTGCAACAGAAGAAAATGAGAAAGATGATACAGAAAGGAGGGTTGGTTGTAGCAACTTTACTGAACAAGGTGTGTGCTTCAAAAAGAAACGTGGGGGTTTGGCTTGTTTGGTCCGCTTCCCTCTTATGGGTTTTTTGGTTATATCGAAGAATCTTTAAAAAAGCATGTGATGTAAAAGAAAAGGCTTCCATCGCTACCTAAATTTTCTATATACTCTCTAGGTAACACATGTGCACATGAAGGCGACCTTGTGCCCAAATTTATTTCAAAGGGGCCATGCGATCGATAGAGGATTGAAGAAGAAAGTGACCTAATATATACAAACAATTCATCAAGAAGGTTTTACAACGTTTCCTTCAAGAATTCTAATTAGAGTTATTAACTAACTAAAAGTTCCTTGATGAATAGATGTATCAGTTTCATGCCTAATTCGATTAGGCGCTTATGAGATATATAGGAAAGATATTCATGTAGGTGGTTTGATACAAGTTATGATGTGTAAGTCAAATATAGGGTTCGTAACACAACAGAAAATATACGGCGATATATACTTGTAGGTTTACGTTTAGTATGTTTCAAACTTTTAGTTAGTTACAAAATGCAAATTACTAAATTAATCTTAATTTAACAGTATGATTCGTTTGCTAACAATTTGCTTGAAAATCACAGTACTTTTGAGTGCACAGAAGCTGGAAAAGTAGACAGCACACCAAAGAGGATTGGAACTTAGCAATTGTGACACTGACCGATAATGAACATATTTTAGTACAAATACAAAAGACTTGAAAGTAAAATTGAAGATAATAATAATAAGAATGTAAAATGATAACGACAGCGACCAAATTTCCTCGTGTGAAGAAAGAACGAATCGACTAGTACTTGGTTTTTATTAAAAGTGGTGGTGGATGTGTTCTCGTTTATTTTGAAAACTGACAAAATATGGTTAAAACAATAGGAGCGTGGGCACGGCATGAGGGGCTTGAGGCCACTGCTCAAATATATCACACGGTTTAAACAAGCCTTATTGATCCAAACCAATCACTCTCGTATTATTAATTTGTAAGTGGAAAGTTATGATTTTTAGCACTTATTAATACAAACGATAGTCTAAACTTTTCTAAATTAATCTAATTTACAAAGAGAAAAACTCGAAGGTGAGTATAACCGGTTATGCTGACAATCCTGGCCAACTGGTCGTACGTCTGATTGGAAGGCTGTAGCTTTAAACAGACAGCTATAGGTAACTAACTTCCACGGAACAAAAGAAACTTAACAAACCCCCACCAGTCCTACACTACACCCATACATCCTTATAAAAACCTTGCACGTTCATTAATTTCCCAACACACTTACCCCTCTCTCTCTCTCTCTCTCTCTCCTCTCTCTCTCTCTCTCTCTCTCTCTCTCATAGCAGAGGAAATTAAACAAAGCAAGCTAGAAACAAAGCAAAAGGAAACAAAGATATAATGGTTGAAGCAGCAGAGCAATCCCCAAAGTACCCGACAATGCCAGAGGTACAAAATCTCACTAAACATTATTCGCAGAATCTTCTTGATCTTTTCCAATTCATTTGAACTCTTGGGAATTTCCATTTTCATTATGATTGATATTTTTCCAATTTTTAACATCCTTTTAGGTGGTGGAAGAACTCAAGAGAATGACGGATATTGGCTTCCCTATTGCGGCCATGAGCTTAGTGGGCTACCTCAAAAACATGGTCCTAGTTGTATGCATGGGAAGGCTAGGAAGTCTTGAGCTAGCTGGTGGGGCTTTAGCCATTGGCTTCACCAACATCACTGGCTACTCGGTCCTTTCTGGCTTGGCCATGGGTATGGAGCCCCTATGTAGCCAAGCATTTGGCTCACAAAACTTCTCTATAGCATTCCTCACTTTAAAAAGAACCATTCTCTTATTACTTCTCACTTCTCTTCCTATTGCTCTCCTTTGGGCCAATCTTGAACCTCTCATGCTCCTTCTCCATCAGAACCCTGATATCACAAGAATTGCAAGCTTGTATTGCCAATTTGCCATCCCTGATCTTCTAGCTAATAGCCTTCTCCACCCTATACGCATTTTTTTACGTAGTCAAAGCACAACATGGCCATTAATGTGGTGTACTTTACTAGCAATTGTCCTACACCTTCCCCTCACCATCTTCTTAACCTTCACTCTTTCTCTTGGGGTCAAAGGGATAGCTATTTCTAGTTCTCTCTCCAACTTCATCACTCTCTTCTTTTTTTTGGGTTACATGGTCTATGCTCATGTCCTAAAAGAGCGTAAGTATTGTTGGCTATTGTCCACTACAAATTCTGAACCAGCACCGATATTGTCCCAACCAATATTACCCAAAAATTTGGTATCGACCGAGCTAGGGGCTGATCAATGGAGGATGCTAATTCGACTCTCTATACAAAGTTGCCTAGCAGTTTGTTTAGAATGGTGGTGGTACGAGTTCATGACACTTCTAGCCGGTTACCTTCACAAACCTCACATTGCCCTTGCAACGTCAGCCATAGTGATACAAACCACATCTCTCATGTACACCTTGCCAACATCACTAAGTGCATCGGTGTCAACACGAGTAGGCAACGAACTCGGGGCAGGCCAACCCAAAAAGGCGCGTTTGGCGGCAGTGGTGGCGGTGGGGATGGCCCTAGTGAGCTCATTGTTGGGCTTGTCGTTGACCACCTTAGGAAGAGAGACATGGGGGAGAATCTTTACTAAGGATGGTGAGGTTTTGGAGCTGACCATGGCTGTGCTGCCCATAATCGGACTATGTGAGCTTGCTAATTGTCCACAAACTACAAGTTGTGGGATTTTGAGAGGAAGTGCTAGGCCGGGCATCGGGGCATGGATTAACTTTTACTCATTTTACATGGTGGGTGCTCCTGTGGCAATAATCATGGCGTTTGTTTGGAGACTAGGGTTTCAAGGGCTTTGTTATGGACTTCTAGCGGCTCAAATCACATGTGTGATTTCCATATTAACAGTGGTACACAAGACAGATTGGGAGAGAGAATGGCTCAAGAGTAGAGAGTTTGTGGGAAACAGTAAGAGCAGAGTGGCTGCATTTCCACATGCAGATAAAACAGTCAAATGTGAAGAGGGTACGTTGCAAAATTAGAACATTTTGAAATGTGAAAGGAATTCGTGGAAAACCCAACAGTCGGGTTGAATGTTGAAGTTTCTAAGAGAAAAAAGCAGAATCTTGAAAAAAGTGATGAAAATGATTTTGATGAGGAAAGAAACTAGTAATTTACATTCATTCTGATTTGAATAGGACAACCTCAAATTTATATTTCCATTCCATTGGCCCACATATGTAATATTAGATCTACTTTTTGTCCAACTATATATATATATTTTTTCTTGTATTAGTCTTCACATATATGTTAGAAAATTTGTATGCATGTATACGTCATTTCTTTTTTTTTATGACCTTCTTTGTTGAGAGGGCAATAATATACTAAATTCATACATACTATATAGATACTGGGACTCGAACTCAAAACTTTATCTAAAAGAGCAATTACTCCGAACCACTATACTAGTAAGTCTTTTGCTATTTATGTATACCTTATCTTATTTGATGAACTTATAACTATCATATGCTAAAATACATACATCCAAAGTCATACTTGGACTCTCTTCTTTGTTTAATTAATATTGATAGGTCTCTTGCGTAAGTTATACGACGAAGATGACTGAGAATAATTTTTGAATTGCTGAATACTAGTTGGCTAGGCTAAAAGCTACATGTGATGTGACACATAATATGGATTAATTAGTTCCAATTAATATATATACACGTGTGTGTGTTGCTACCATTTGAAGACTCTCCCTCTGAAAAGTCTAAAATATAAGTTTTTTTTTAAAGTGAAAGGTATACATAGGTTGAATTAGGGGTGGGCATCTCATCCGAATTATCCGCATACTGACTGTACCGTATCGATAGTTTGGTTTGGTTTGGTTAAATAATTATTTTTTAATTTTAATTATTCTGATCCAATTCGTACCGAATGTTTGATTTGGTTAACGGAAACAAAATTCCTAACCCGACGGAAACCGTACCGATCCAATATTTATACTTATTGTATTATTTAAATACAAAACAAGAAACCAAAGATAAATACAATCAGCATTTTATATCACTCCTTTATCACCATTTTATCACTACTTTATCACCACTGTATCACTTCTTTATCATCATTGTATCACTTACCCTGGTAATGTAGCATTGTTTGGTCAAAGAGGAATTTATGAACTTCCTATGTTTTCCAGTTTTGACCTTTGTCCTGTTTTTGACTTGTAACTTTCCAACTGTTGATCCAAATTTTATGCTCTTTATATAATTGGATTCAGCGTGAAAAACTAAAGAACTTAATGCGAAACAAATGTCAAAATCATTTACATAAATGTAGAGAATTCAATAAAAGAACACTCAAAGGTTCAAACAACAAATACAAGTGGCTCCTAGTACATCTTGAGTACATATTTAATAATATAGTGACTAAGTTATTTGATTTCATACTTGGATGAATTAGACTATGGATTTATATATTTTACAAGGATAATTTGGTGTATTTTTTCAAGAACTTATGTTATGTGAAAATATTATAAATTGTATTTTTATTAGTATGTTTTTATTACGGTACTACCGACGTACCGGCCAATCCAAACCGAATATTAGGTTAACCGATCCGAAGTCTACCGAAGTCTTTAGTTTGGTTAACGGAAGAGCCTTCTACCGTTCCGAACCGATCCGCGCCCAGGCCTAGGTTGAATGTTGGAAGTTTTTGTTACTCTTACTTACCAAGTATTTGTCGTTTCTTGGCATATAAATATGTATTGCTGTAAAATAGATAGAATATGCGAATACCGCTGAATATTAAAGTGAAATTGTACTTGCTCTTGTGGTATTACACCAATGGAACTTTTTCTTAAAAAATGAAGAAGTTAATGTTTGCGGAAGAAATAGAGGTGACCCACAAAATTACTATTACACTTACATCTAAAATATTTTAAAATAAGCAAAAGACCTACTAGTGTAGTGGTTTGTGCTAAAATATGAAATCTAATATGAGAATATTTGTTTGTGGGAATTTTCTGTGTATTATTCTCCTTGTAGTATGTCATATTTATAATACAACGAAACCTGAATGGGCAAGTAAATAATAAATTCCTAAATCTATTTACAGTAGGAAATCAGGAATTAAAGTAAATCAAATATAATTATAATGAGAATCCTTGATGTGTAAGCAAAGAAAGTCACGCCAACAGTTTGGAGTATTTACTCCCTTAGGCAAGGTTCTAGGTTCGAGTCCTAACATCCGTGTAGTGTGTATGAGTTTAGTATGCTATCACCTATCTCAATAGAAAATATTCTAAAAATATAAATAAATAAAACTTTAAAATAAGAGATGTTATTGGAATTCTATGAAAGAGTCTCCGACCCAAGAGAAGCAATACATGTATGCTTGACCCATATATATGTATTTGTTATAAATATGTGGATATCCCACAACTTAGGATGAAGACTTTCTCACTGGTTGGTCTGGCTCGTGATGTTGAAGCCTGCTTCTTCTGTGCCCGGGCTCCAGACACATCAAATTGACCCAGCTCGTCATTGCTGGTTCACTGGTTCTAGACTTCATGGGATTAATTTTTCTTTTCAGAAATTTTTTAAAGACTAATTGTAAAGCGTCGACATAATTAAAGAGATATAAAATGTCACGCCCTTGGAGGCTGGAGTTGAATCCAAGGGTTTAGGGGTGGTCTGAAAACTCTGACATTTCGATCTGGTTACAGAGAAAGTTCGGGCATATAATTATGAATCAAGATCAAGACGTGTGCGGTTTAATGTAAAAAGGTCCAGCCGATATGACAAAAACTAGCCAATTTTAAATGGTTGTTCTGTTCATACCTTGTTTTTTCCTTTTCTGGTCAAGGGTTCATACTTTAATTAATGCTCGAGCAATTAGTCTAATCAATCTAGCATTAGACTAATTGAATCGATTGACCATGCAAGGTTAGCATTTGTCCTTTGAAAAGGAAAGGGCGACTTGAGGAGTTGTTGGCCTTGTAATACAATTAAAGACCAACAACTCTCGAGTTTGACTGACACCGAATCATCTATTTCTTATCCGAAAAAGAAAAAAAGAAAACATGTCCATACTATAAAGTCATAAAAGATAATGTTCTAAACCCGAGACGCGTTATGTTGCAAAAGCTCCAACGTGATCTTTCTTCCTATAATTCAGGCTAAACAAAAAGAAAAGTCTTTTATATGTGACCGAACTATCAATCTAAAAAAATTATTCCATAAGATGTTTTTTTTCCCATCTCTCCGAAAACTTTTACGTGTTACTTGAGACATTCGAACTTCAAATTGTTGTCATTTTTAAGGCCTCTTTCCTCTGCCCTTGAAGTTTGATTAGTTTGGGCTTTTAATCTGCCTAGTCCAATAAGCAAAACACATCCGGCCCTGTAAAAAGAGATGGGCTTAATTAGCATCTTATTCACAATTGTCAACCAATGTCTCTGCATAATATTATATTATAGAGTCATTCTATAGTGCGGGTCTTATTATATGGCCTTTAATTGAGGTCATATCTCTTAATAGTTGGATTAAAATTCTTGAATGACTTCTCAACATTTTCTTTTAGAATTATTCCTTTTTATTCTGGCTATACCTACAGTCTCCTCAACCAGATACTACATTCATGTCAATGACAGTATACCATATGTGCAGAAGTTTTTCTTTTTGTTATACTAAATTAAATTATAACTATTGCTTTTCTCCTTTTTCAGTTGAGGGCTGGGCAGGCAAACTGATGAAGACGATGGTGACTGCTTGCAGTGCTCTTGTTTCTTTCTTGCATCAATGGGGACCATAATAAATTAAGGTTCATTGAAACCAAACCACCATGGCATGGGGATGGGGATGGGGATGGGGTTCGTTTTACGTCAGTTGGACTTGATGTGATCTTGCGCCCACATCTAATTAAACATAAATGGGGAGTTAAGATGAATATTGTAACCATTGATGCCTTCCCTGCAGATGTAGGAATTTATATAAAAGCCAGTTTACGAAAAAGAGAAAAAGGAAGATGCAAAACCCTAGCTGTATATTAATTTCATTGCATTAGAAAAGAAAGATTTTATATGCCAACGAGTTATTTAATATTTGATCATAATGGCAACATTCAAAATATTTAGCGAAAGAGAAAAGGAGCATCATTCAGCTTTCAAATCTACCAATCACTTCAGCTAGCTTTTTCTCAAACCTCCTCCTTAGAAGGAGATCTATTATTATGTAATTATATCTGTATATAGTAAATTATATAAAGAAACTTTTGGGAAATATATAAATATATATATATATATACTAAATCGCTTTTGCAAGTTGTCTACCTGTTAATTTGATTAGTGTTACTTCTCTTTTTAATGTTATTTCAAAATTGAATTTTTTTTAAAATTGATTTAAAAAATATTAATATTTTATATTATCACATTATAAGCTCTTACATGAATCAACAAATTGTAAGATGCATAACATATTGTACAAGCACCGTTTTCTATCTACATATTGGGTATAATTGAAGAAATTAAGATTTCAAAACATAAAAATAAGGTCAAAAAATTGTACTCAAACTATAATGAAGCTAAATATAATATGAAAGGTAAGAGTTATTAATGAAAGTTGTCCCATGAGATTTTGTACACATACGACAAAAAAGAAGGACACAGTTACTTATTTGGAGCTGGAAATTCTCTTAGCTATAATTTTTATCGATGACGACAAAAATGACAGCTCTCGACTATAGTGAGACTAAATCTAATGAAATTCTTTATGTAAGATTTTATGCATACATGCGACAAAAGAGAGTTGGTACAAATCGAAAGCTAGTTTCACCCTAATTTTTACTAATGGCAACAAAATGACATTTTGTCAAATATAGTGGGGCTAAACCTACTATAAAAGATAAGATCTATTGAAATTTGTATTAACCATAGGATTCCATATATACATATGATAAAAAGAGAATAGGCATAATTTTTAGAGTTGAAAATTTGTCTTTATTGTCGTTTTTGTCGTTATCGATACAAAAAATTACAGGATAACAATAAAATTACAGTTTCCCAACATTAGTATGGTTAAATCTAATACAAAAGGTAAGACTTAATTGAAAATCGTTTCTATGATTCATATTCCACCCTTGTGGAATGTATGATACATTATGAGGCAATACATCTTCCTGTGTGTTTGGAAGAGAAGGAAGTGAAAAAGTTCAGAATGGGATGAGTTTATAGATTTTAGCAAAGTAATAATAGGAAGAAAAAAGAAAATAAAATCAAATCATGCTATCTGATTGTATAATGTGACAATTAATGCGTCAATAACCATTAGGTAACCTAGCTAGAGTCCATAAGTCTAGTTAGTAGTAGTTGTAATGGGATTTAACATGGGTATGATCATAATTAATGCCCGAGTGAACTGAAACTAAGCAACCCTCAAATGTCATTCGGGCGATGGCAGGCGAGTAGAGGAGGCATGTCAAGATGAGAAATAACCAGAGCCACCTGTCCCCCTGTGGCGCCGGCTTTATTATAAAGAATCTACGTACGGCCTTCTGCAAATTTTTGTTTGTTTTTGTATTTTGTATTGGAGAGACACTAAACTAACCACACAATGAATGAAGCAAGCCCCCACTATCCTTACACGTCATCATCCTCCCAGTACCAACACCTGGAAAAAGCAGGCCTCCTCCTCCCTTCCTTTAATCTTTTTTCTTTGCTTTGCTAGCTGAGCTCCACAATGCAAAGCATTAACCCTCTCTCTCTCTCTCTCTCTCTCTCTCTCTCATCAGCTATATAGCTATGTACGTACAAGATATGATGACCTATCTCTTTATCTCTATCTCTATCTTTTTTTTTCTTTCTTGTAATTTAATTCCATGGTCGATCCACTTTGTGTGTGTTTAAAAAAAGGCCAACGTCGCTTACTGCATCAAACCATCTGTTCGTTTATCTCTTCGAGGCTTTTCTTTTAGGCAGCAAACTATCCCTACCATTTTGGAACTGATATAATACGATCATTTCTTCCCTTGCTTCAAGACCACCCAGCTGGGTTTAACCAGTCTTTACAGTATAATAATAAATACTTACACCCCCCACACCCACACCCCAACCGCCCCTTAGAGCTTTCAAAAGTTACCATCCCCTCCTCCATCCATATCTAATTACATGGTTACTTACCAATGTTCTGAATCTGATATGGTTTATTAAACAAATGGGGTATAATTATTAGATCTTATCTTCTACTTAATCTGATAGTAACATGAGTTTATGTGTAAACAATTGGACTTCCCCATTTGAAAATAATATCTTCGTCCGATCACTTTTCTAAATGTACCATCAAATCAAATGTGTTTGATTTACATATTTTTTCCTATGCTCATCTTATTTTATATTTTATTTTACATGCATAACGGGTGTGATTTCGTTTTCACCTATAATTGGACCAGGCCTTAAAGATTTAAGATTAAGTTACTTGATTCATTATTCTTGATAAGCATGAAAGTGAAAGCAATTAAAGGGTGTTTAACTATCCTAATTCATATGTGTTATATTTTTCTTGTACGTAATTCTTTCCCTTGCTCAAAATTTGCAAAAATGAAAAATAAAAAATAATATCTTGCTAGGTCATATGATTAATTAACCATAGGGGGTTGGGCCTTATTGCATTAAGAATATGTTTGGTACATCGTATTAGACTTTGGATAAGAGTAAATAGTCATGTAAGGTGTTTGGTGTCAACTTATATTATTTAATTACCTAACTATTTTAAATGAATTAGGCTTTTAATACTCTTCTTACCTGACTAACTAATACAACCCACACACGTTCACTTGAAAAATCAGACAATGATGTTTTCATCTTCTTCTCCTTAGGGTTCTTCTCTGCTATCTTTTCATCTTCTTCTTCATAGGGTACTATATTATCCACATGTTATTCTCTTCACTCTTCTCCAGGTATCCGGAAACAGCACCAAATACAGTATAACTTAGTCAGACCATTTATCCAGAACAACACTAATTGCTTTATAATATATGGATAAACAGTCAGTATTCTTCGGAACAGATTAATACTATCCGACAAAAATTAGTCAGTATAGTCTGACGTACCAAACGAGCTCTAATCCTCCAATTAAGAGAAACGTGTCTTCCTTTTGGCTTGTAAATATATATGGTAAATAATAATTCCTTGGTACAATTGTAATTATACCTGAGATTAGAGTAAAATAAAATAAACAATTAATAGCTTTAAGTCTAAGAGATATATATGTATATATATATAATAGGGATAGGTATGCTAAGAAGGATGCAATATAATGAATATAAAAGGTTGCTATCAAACTCAATCCTCTCCATCTTTGCAATAATTTATATGTCACGCCCCAGACTCGGGGTCGGTGGAAATCTCGAGCCCGGTGCGTGAGAAAAAAAAATAAAAAGAAATATAAAGAAAAAGAAAGAAACCGTTTAAAATAAACTTTTCTTATAAAAATAGCTTCAAAATCTTACAACTTTACAATAAATAAATAAAGCTTTATCACTCTTATCTAATTCAATCTCAACTGGTTTAGTCCTTGTCTTACCCTCTAATTCATCTGAAAAATTAAACAGGGTTAGGGATGAGCAACCATCGCTTAGTAGGGACATGAAACCTTACCACAATAGATTGATATAAATAAATTAAGTGACATACAATCACATAACCAAATATCACATTAATAATATTAATGCATGAAGCTCTTCATCTACTCCTGTTAATTCATATAACTGGACAAGCAGACCTATACGTCCCATAACATGCTTATACCACTTGGTCCCGAATGCCAATTTATATGAACTAACACTCATGTCAACCATCCCATAATTCTCATTTTGTTAGTCATCCTATGAAATTCCATGTCACCAGTCCCGCATCACCCGATAAAAATCATGTGCAATGTGTGATCCCTGAGATCTGGTACCTACCAAAAGTTCGACTCAACTACATAAAAGATCATTCCTATTACCCTATTTTCTACCATTATTTTCTCAACCCAAGAACTCCAAATAATTTCCATGACATGATATAGTTCTTCTTTTCACATATCTCATAAAAGAATAATACTAGTCTACCACATTTTTATATCACAATTTCATACCACATGATGTGGCAGCTGATGTGTACATACCACATCATGTAAAATAATAGTTTATGTTTTTCTAATTTTTTTATAATTAAAATACACTTCATTCATTTAATTGATGTGTCATATGATATGAACATGCCACATCATGTGATATAGAAATGTGGGATAAAAATGTTGTAAGTGTAGCATTACTCCTCATAAAAACAATGTAATCATTTAAATATCAACAATGTACATATAATCATGCCAACATTAATTAAATAATTAACAACACGTAAACACCCAATATCAAGAACATTACTATATCATGCGTAATATAGTGCTCACGAAATTTAATTAAATCAATCCCCGTAAAGGACCCTCAAGAAACCCCTACCTTGATTCCAAAGTATAGCTCCTAAAACACACGCAAAGCCTTCTATCTCCTCCAATATCATCTTTCCTTGCATCTCTCTATTACCTTGCTTTTGGCGCATGCAATCTCTAAGTTGTTGTATTGAATTAGCAATGAAGTAGGCTCCTATTTATAGTACAAATAAGAGTCGGCTAAAGACGAGATAGAAAGGGAATGTCGGCATATCAAGTAGGTGGTGTGAATTGGCATGTGCATATGAATGTAATGCTGCCAGCTATAAGAAATTATAGCAGGGGGTGTTTAAAGCTAAGCAAATTCAAGATATACAGATGACAACTCACAAGGTGACAGTGCTCCTAGCTTGGCTGTAATAAAATGTACATGTCTATCACTATGAATCAAAGTTGATCACTACAATCCTTTAAACTTAGCCACCAAGTATTAATAACATGCATGAGGTGCAATGATATAAGATTAATAAAACATATTCAGATATTTATTTAAGCATATATTTATTAATGATAAAATTTATGAAAGTATAACATGTACCAAGACAATTATATATATAAGTTTTAAACTAAATATATAACAAAATATTTAATTTCTGGAAATATAATATATATATATATATTTAAAAATATGGGGTTTCACATTATATATATTTTTTCCAAGATAGATTTGGAATGCTATGCAGATCAACATAAAAGAGGCAGTCATTCACTTAGAATTACAGCTGCTCCATCCAGGAGTGCTCATCCTCCTCTTTTTTTCCTTTATTTTATGTTGTTGGGGTGGGGATGGAAGCCATAAGTTATCAACCACATCTCTACCATAAGAGAAGCACTTGAGTGCAAATGGGGTATTACTGTTTTCGTTATTTTTGGCCAATCACGCTACGTGTGATAATTTTTCCACTTGATATAGTTTGATTGGCTGGGGATAACAAAACAATGTTATTCCCATTTCATATAAGTTTTTCTACTACCAGAGGGCTCTGTCTAGTAGTTCATTCAAAAACTTCTGAATTATTGGGAAAATGATCTAAATTGTCTTGCCAAATTTCAAAGGAACAAGTGCTATATATCTTTATTCATCTACTAAATCACCGTAAATATTGTAGGCTATTAAGGGACATAACGGGTTTACAATTGCAAATATCCATCGTAGAACCATATAGTTATTCATCTTATGATATTTCTCTTCTTAATATTGAAAAACATCTAAACTTGAAATGCTTATCCGAATGATTTTTTTATGTTTAAAAACATTGATTGTGCATAAAACAAAAGCAATGAATGTCCTGTTTATATATTTTAAAGTTCGATTAGGAAGCATTCAGATAGTCTATATAACACTATTGAAGACCTTTTTGGAAAGCAATTAGTAAACCCCACCCTATCTGTTAGTGGGTTCGGATTGGGTTAGAAATTTATACTTCCATTGGTCAAGAAAAAGGAAAATAAATTTAAAAAAACCCAGGGTGGGTTGAGATAGAACTTTCAAAACAATGTCCAATCATCCTCACCAACAATGTTTACCATAATCTATTAGGGCATTAATATAGATTAATGAATTAAGTAAACAATAATCTTCCTTTCGTTATGAAAAAGACAGAAGAAACAAGAAAGAATTTGTAGAATATAGCACACAAAATTATTAGAAGGTGTGTAATAAACTCAAAGGTTTGTTGTTAGTTTGTTTTGGCAATTAGGCATGTAGACAAAAACAAAGCATGCTTTTCTGTCAGTCTTCAGTTCATGTATAAATCATACAAGCCATGCAACCCTCCACAGAAGAGAGCAACTGATCACATGACCCATTTCTGGCTTTTGTTCGAATGCGACTGGGTTTTTTCGTTTTTTTGTTTTCACTTCTGACCATAATAATAATAATTATGAGACGAGTTTTATGCAAGCAATCACATTTAAAACGTAAACATAAGCAGACAAAACAAAAACAAAAATAGCCCAAAATAAAAGAAAAAAAACCACCAAAAAAAGAATGGAAAAAAAAGAAAAGAAAATGAATTGGGAACTAGAGAAGGGGGTATGTGGCAGTTAACCAGCACAAGGAGTCAAATCAATGGCTACGCTAATCGTCCTTGTTACTGCTCCATAGCTGTTAGGGGACCCACCAATCTCTTGTCTTTCTGCTCTATTTATTTTCCTCAAAATTTTCATCCTCCAGAAGCCTCTCTCCCTTCCTCCCATCACCAAATTTACAGAGAAAGAGGTTCAAAGAGTGTTTGTGTGTGTGTGTGTGTGTGTTGAAGAAGGCACACATAGAGAATGAGATATGGTAGGACTTAGCATAGTACTGGAAGGTCAAAAGGGAAGTGGTGGTGGTGTGGGCAAAAATATCCCACAAGTTATTAACAAAACCACCATGGTTGTCACCAACAAGCCTTCATCTTCTTCTTCTTTTTTGCCTTCTCCTTCAAACCCTTCACAAAGCCACAAAAATCTTCTCTTTTCTCCTCAGACACCCCTCCTGGCCCCAACTTTTCTTGACCAATGTTTTTTGTGCAGACAGAAACTCTTGCCTGGCAAAGACATCTACATGTACAAGTAAGTCTGCCCACAACAATAAATAAATAAATAAATACAAAAAACCACACTTTTTTGTTAAAATAAGCACAATCCACCTCCGATTTTACTGTTTCTTAAAAAACCCAGATGTTTTTGGTTTTGCATCATTGCATGGCGGTTTTGGAGAAAAAAGTGAAGATCTTGATTTGGGTTTTTTTCATTTGGTTTTGAAAATGCAGGGGTGATAGGGGCTTCTGCAGCGTGGAGTGCAGGTACAGACAGATTTTCATGGACGAGGAAGAGAGTCTTCGCCAAGAGAAGCAGTGTTCAATGGCTGCCATGAAACCTACTTCGGCTTCCTCATCATCTTCTTCTTCATCTGCTGCTTCTAATCAAAGGAAAGGAACCAGAAACCGAGGCAGTGGTTTTGCCTACTGAGACTGAGAGAGAACCAGTTGGAAACCAAGAATTGGTTTCTTTGAGTTGTATTTTCAGTTTTACCCTTTGGTTTACTTCGAAATGACTATGATGTTCTTTGTCCTTTTTTTTTGGGTGCTTCCTGCCAAGAGGCCAAAAGGATCCAACTGTTTTGCCCCCAAACATTTTATCTGTAATAGCCCACGGTTTTGGTTGCTCCACCATTGTTTAGAGCAGAAACCATTGAGGACAGTGGTGGGATTTTGTGACAGTTAAGAGGGCATTAATGGCATTTTGTTATTGTGCATTCATGAGATGGAGCATGAAGGTTAACTTTTTACTTGTGTTCTTTTCTTTGACACGATGACAACAATGCAAAATCTCTGTTGTTTCTTTTTCTGATCCGATGCGCATTTTTAGTGGAATCGTAGAGGGAATGTCTAAATTGCGCACTGAGTGAGGGGACAATAGTATATATTGGTGGACAACATAGTGCAGAATTAGTACTTGGAGAACAATGTCATGGTCCCAATAAGAAAAAAGATTACTGCCACCAAGGAAGGAACCAAGAGATTGAATATATTTCTTTCAACCCCTTGCAATTTTCTGGTTTAATTTATAGGCCCTCCCCTTTTATGCATCTTAAATCTAAGCCCCTCTTGATTTGATTGCAATTTGCAACATTGAATTCAATACATTTAGTGCTTGAAATGAGTGTGATTTTGATCCTTTAGCTACCGTTTTAATTTCATGGGTTCCCATTCTTACATTTGACAAAGATAGGCTGTCCAATAATTTGCCAAGGAAGGTGGATGGTCTTGGGTTCTTTGCTCGTTAAAAGAAATGGGGAAGGAAAAGCCAAAGAAAGAGAAGGTAAAATGTTTCATCAAGAAGAAAACATCCAAGGATAAATACCAGAAAGGTTGCAAATTTTTTGCCAAGGAATGCTGACTGTCACCATGAATCGATGTCGCATTACGGGAACTGTTTTGAACGCACCGGTTATATGTAATTTTTCTCTGACAATGCAGAATAAAAAATATATTGTTTTATTTGTGTCGCATTAGAGGAAGATTTTGCATGTGTCAATTATAAGTAACTCATCTCCGACAACGTAGAAAAAAAAAAAAGTGGATTGTTGTCGGTATTGTATTAGGGGAAGATTATGTATGTTTCGATTATATGTAATTTTTCTCTGATAATTTAAAATAAAAGTTGATTGTTACCATTTATCGGTGTCGCATTAAGGAAAAGTTTATTGTTATAAGTTGGCTTAGGTAAAGTTTCGTATGCACTGATTATATGTAACTTTCCTCTAACAATGTAAATGGACAGTATTTTATTAGCATTTATCAGTGTCGAAAATATTTTGTATTTTATATGTAACTTTCATCGAGCAATACACGTGGTACCTACCATACCAAGCCAGATCAGGTCGCATAATAATGAACTTTACGTGCATATTATGCGAGAAAGGATACAATAATTTTTCCTGCACAATCCAATGATATATAGTGCTGCCATGGCTTCATCTGCAAGCACTCGAGTAATTTTTGTATGGTTGTTTAGGTGAGGCGAGCTAGATGCATGCATGATTGGAAGTTGAAACATCATGTCTACACAAATTGACATTGGGAAACAGTTCCATAAAGAAAGATAAAAAACAAGGAAAAGGGTTTCTGGTACGAATCAATCATTTGGGGAAAATAGTGGGTGTGAATCTCTTTTTATATTTCTTTTACTTTTCTTCTGTGAATGAACATGGATTAAAAAAAACAAGCACAGGAATTAGGACCTCGGAATGGAATCTATATGCTTTTTTATCTGCTCATGCAGTCTTGAAAGTAGGAACTTGGAACCCTAGAAAGAGCACTACAAGAAGGAAAGAGAGATTGGAATTTGGGAAATGCTAATTGGAATAAATAGGATTTGCCACTTATTTGTCTTTATGCCTTCCCTCCCTCCTATATATTTTCAATAAGCCCTCCCTGCAAAACGACACTGCAATTTTAGGTCTTTAACCTTGCTGCTGCCTGAGGAAAACCATTTTTAATAGCTTCAAGACCACTGTGAATTCTAGACTTGACATTGACAGAGAGAAAATGAGAGGCTTCTGTAGAATTTTATATAAAATATGACAAAGTAGCCAAACTCAATATATAGAATTCTACAAACTTTTTGTAAAAGAGATTAAATATAATAATCTTCTTGATTATGTTCCTCAAAGAAACATTAGACATGCATCATTCGAGCCGATCAACTTGCCGGCGGCTAGACATGATAAAAGTTCTTGGATTAGAATTGCCAAAAACATTATAAAGATTCTTGGGCAGACAGATATAGCCGATTGAAGAGTGAGCTAGCTCTGAGTGGAGTTGCCATGCAAGATTCGTTTCCTTCATTAAAAAAGAAGAATTATCAATAGTTGCCCCCACAAAAGCCTATTTAATTGAAAGTGCTAGTTTATCTATTAGTTGTTTAAAAGAGATTTCAATCTAATCATATTACTCAAAGAAGAGATTCTTAATTTAATCTAATCTAAACTAGAGAGAAGGAGATTTAAACTCAGGTGCAAGCGGAGAGTATATCCGCTCTAGCCAACTTGACTAAGTCCGTGTATCCGAAAAAAGAGAGGAGATTCTTATGTTGGCTGGGAGTGACTTTATTTAAAGGCAACTGAAATTTTAAACCTATTTGAAACTATTGGACTTTAGCTTAGCCATGGGCTTCATGGCAAAGGTTTGTTGCTTGACTTCAAAGGAATATATGCTATTAACTAGCTAATAAACTATGTGTAATTTACCACCACTAATTTAATCATTCTTAAACCAATAAGAGTATCTCCCCTTGATTTTGTACGTTCATTGAAATAGTATAGCTTTCCTTGTTCCTTGTTTGTTCAGTAGGAAAATAATCAGTTCACAGCATGAAATTGAATCAATAATTAGAGTTAGAGAAACCATCAGGTTTTAAATTCATGTCTACATCCAATCAAGGAAAAGAAAAAGTAGCAACTTTTCTGATGTTTGGTGAGTTCCTAGTAAAAACCATTCTTCTAAACCAGAAGAGAATGGTACAAATTAAGTTACTGTGATGTGAAGTTCAGAAGTCCCCATACAAGTTCCATATTTTCACTTCACCCAACAAAGAAAAATGAGAGCTTTCTGATAAAGAGCCAAGTTTAGAGAAACAATTAATTTGAAAGACTGAAATTCATACCCAAGGTTCACAGCCCGTAGAAGTGATATTAGATATACAAGTTAAGCACACGAAAATGTTAAGCAAGCGGTTTGCAAGCTAGCAGATTTCAACTAATACATACAGGTGCAACTTATGGCATCACAATTTCAGGCTCGTCATTCTTTTCATCTCCATCTTTGCCAACATGACAACTGTGTTCAACCGGATTTAAATAGCAAAACTGCTTTCTGATCCAAGTAGAAGTAAACAAAGTGGTTTGTTTCATGAGTCACATATGAACCTGCACAAAGAAACACGAAATCATAATTGTGAACGATTCTTATTCTATGTTACAAATTTTTTGTAATTTGGTATACAAAGAACAATCTAAAGATAACTACTAAGGAAGCAAGATAAAAACAACTCTATGTTAAATGATTTAATCTCTGGATTCAGATTAAGCAAGGAAAACAAAAGGGATTCCGAAAATCCCAAATTAAAGACAATTTCTATATATTGCATTCTGAATGGAGCAAGAAAAATTAGCAGCAATTGCCCTTGGTAGTCCTTGTTTCAACAGGAGCTGGATGCCATATCAAAGATCATCGAAGGCATTATACACAAGCCTTTGCCTGCTACAGGGCTATTCCATACATATGTCAGGAATACGTTGAAAAGAAAAGGTCACAGCTACGTTAGACCCAACAACCAAATGTAAGAGTGAACACTCTGAACTCTAAAGCATCAATGTCAATGCTTGTGAGATTCATAATTAACCAAAAGGGTACTCGTGGAAGAAAATAGGAGATTCACATGGCAATGACAAACTATTCAACCGAGGTGGTGCCTCGTGTTTTTATTACAACTATGTGAAGCTGACAAGTTGGTTGAATAGAAACTAAACAAAATGACACTCTGGTTCTCCATGGGAATCCCAGAAACTGTTTCCTCTCAATAGAATTGGTACAAACTAATACTCATACAAAACAGGAAATATGGACACTTTGTTAAAACCAAGGACTGATATTGAATTCTACACCAATCTCAAACCATTGCATGTGCAAATGTAAACAGAGGAAAAGACATAGAATGTACATGAAATCAAATATCATGCCATATGCAGAAGTAGAGCAAAACAATATGGCATACATGGACATTCACTGTAAGCAAATCAACGCCTCGATGGGCTGCCTCTTGCCTGGTAATACATCACAAGCACAACCTTTTTTGATGGATGGGCTATGAATAAATTTTTCTCAACTCAAGCTGTGTTAAGTGAACTACTCAAGCATCTCTCCTAAACCTTTTTTCCGATAACCACCTACAATCTCTGTCCTCCAAATAACCAGATAAGCATTTAGGGATGCATGTTCTCGCACAAAGTACAGAAGCCAAACCCCAAGCACATTTAGTTATGTGCCTCCTCCTAAGGCATCGATAAGACATTGATCTAGCCATAGCATATTAGGCTCAACCTAGAACATCAAGTACACAACCAATAAGCAAGCCAAACCGACAACTTAATTTCAATCATTGACAAACATGATTTGGATTGTATAGAGATTATATACAAGACTGAATCCCCAATTTTCTATTACTTACAAAACCCTTTCAACCATTCAACCGCAGCTGAATATCTAATTTTCTAAAGGTTGAAGAAAGAATAATAACAAAGATCCCTCCAAAATCAGGATCCATTGAAGAATAAACATTGGTCATCAGGTTTTCCATTCTTGAGTTTAAGCACCCTTCCATATCAACAAAAAAAGTAATATATATTATCAAAGTTTTTCAGCCATTCTACTGAGAATTTCTTAATCTGAGAGAGCTACAATGTTTTAGATCTATTTCATTTCAAACGGCACAACCCATCCTCATCAAACTAGAAAAACCCCAATAGCAACTAAAAGCACAAAACCATGCATTAGATTTGTTCATCATCACCCAAAATTCTGAAATGTTAAATCTGAACAAAACACCCCAATAAGAAAAAAGCAAAAGAATGCCCAGAAAAAGGAAGAGAGAAATTGAACGGGTTACCAAAATTACGACCGACGATGCAATGCCAAGTGGGTCCATGCCTCTTATCGAACTCCTTCTTAATATACTCCGCAACGTCCTTCTCTACGCTGTGCTTCTCAAATGCCTGAATAAAACCCAGAAATTCAATACTTTTGTTTTCCCCAAAAAAAACCCATTTGTAAATTAAACCCAAAGATTCTTAATGAGAAAATTCAAAAAACTAATAATAATAATAAAAACAAGATATGGAGAGAAAGAGAGGAGCTAACGCCGATGGCGATGTCGACAGCCTCCTTCTGCATATCCTGGAACATGTCGGCGCTCTTGATGATGACACGCTTGCCGGTGGCTGTGGTGACCGCCGGCGAGGGTTTCCGGTCGTCGGAATTAGGCTTAGCCGACAGAGCTCCAGGGACGCTTCTCTTGGCGTCTTCACTCATTTTGTGCTCTTTTTCTTCTGCGCTTTGCTTTGCTTTCAAAAGCGAGAGAAAGTCTGACTGTGTCTGGTTCTGATTTGGTAATAAATCAGAGGTTTGCTTGCAAAAGCAGGACGAGACTTGTTCTTTTCAGCAGAGAGAAGAAGAACACCCTCCACATCCACCCTTTCTTTGCTCTCTCTCTGTGCGGGCCTGTGACTGACTCTGACTCTGACTGTAATGAGTGGAATGAAAGTGTGAAATTATGGAGATGCCTTCTTTTACTTTTGTTGGGTTAGGGGGTCTTTCTTTTCTTTTTCTTTTTTACTGCGTTTTGAGTTTGGTGGGTTTTTACCGCGCACGGAAACAGGAAAATGGTTCCCCGATCCATGATATGCCTGAAGATCAACGAGTTTTACGGCTAGGTAAGTTGTGTGAATGGGACGTGACGGTGTCGTTTTGCCCTTTCTGGAATTTAAATCCTTTTGGACGTCCGACCAAATTTAATCATTTCAGTTTTTGTGTAATGATAGCTGTGTTTCTACCCTTTTGTACTTTCAGCTCCAACTCATCATTCAAATGGTACATACCATTAGGCCTCTTTCGAGCGAATACACGGATTATGCGAGTTAGTCATTGCAGGAGTCCACTTCTTTACACTCAAATTCGAATTCTAATTAGACTAATTTAAAGTAACTATTTTTTATACATTTATGAACAGTACGAGAAATTAAAATGAGAGCGTGAAGATCACTAATTTGTAACAAGCAAATCACTACTTTTGCTTAAAATTCTATCAAAGTAGAAGTAGGCAAAATATCAAAACTGAGTTGGCCGAAAACATAAGTATCAAAATTGAAAGATGGCCAACTGACAACTATGAATTTCCTGTATAACATAATTACTAATAGCGTGTATACCATTTATCAGCTCCATGCATTTTGTTTTAGGCTTCATCATCAGAGTCCTGCACAACTCTGTTGCTTCTCTTCAACCTCTTGGCACTAGGAAGGCCATCTCCATCTTCATTATCACAGCCAGAGTCCCCTGCAACCAGAGGACTATTGTCTTCTGGTGATAAAATATGCTCTGACCCATCATCATCTCCTTCATCGTCACCAAGATCCTCACCTGACTCATTTTCAACTGCATTGGAATTGTCCTGGTTTGGTTCTCGACCTGGAGGATCTTCTTCCCTGTTAATGTTGTTTGGGATTATTCTGAAATCCCGTGCAGTACTACGCTTCGCGTGCCTTAATAAATTTACTTTGCACACTTTGCTAAGCTGGATGAGATACTTTTCATAATCTTCTATTTGAAATATCAGCTCCGGGATGCATCTGTTCTCCCTCTTTATTTTGTTGATCATTCCCTTTGTATTAGCATTTTCTTGATGTTTCTGCAACACAAGTATGATGAAATGGAACACCATCATCAGGTAAACCTTTACAATTGAGCAAACATTTGATAGTGCAATGAGATAATGGGAAAAAAAGGCCCTGAGAACTATTATCATACCCCTTGCATAATTGCCACAAAGTCATATAGAGGATTCGTGAGCTGCTTGCAGGTTACCTCCACAAGCTTCTGAAACTTAAGGCTAGGAAAAATCTGTTTGCAACCTTTAGGAGCAATCCTAAGCTTTGACATCTGAGCTAAATGCTTGTAAAACCTTGCACAAAATCGCAGCAAAAACTCAGCTTGAGTATCTGCACAATTTCAAATCAAAAATGCATAAACAGGAGTGACCTACTTTAAGTTCATTTCTTAGTACAAACTGCACACGTACCGTTGAGGCTCATTGAAGCAAAGGATGATAGTACTTTCACCACTGCTTCTGCCCTATTGTAAAGATTTTCCTCAAGTGCCAACACTGGAGATTGCTCGATGTTCTGACTAAGATGAATGCTTTTTTGAGAGACTAAAGAGAATGTCTTCAACTTTTTGATGGCCCAATCCATATCAACTATAACTGCTTCAATTATGTGCAGGATACAAGAATTTATTGTGGGACTTGTCAGATGGTTTACGAGGGGGTACACTTCAGACACCTTCACTGGGACATTTCCCTCTGATCCAATAACCTGTAACAGCGCTCTAGCCATATCTTGACATATTATTAAATCATTTGGAGGTGAGCTTAAGCATAAAGCCAGTGTCACAACACTTTTAGCAAACTTTGAGTTTAATATTTCATTGCTCTTGCAAACACTAATAGCCCAAGCTCCATGGGAGTTACTTAATTTGCATGGCAATTTGCCCCCAATGATCAATATCATGTCACAAATAATCTGAAAGAAAAAGTAGTTCTTTTGAGAAATCGAAAAATCTCTTTTAGAAGGAAAATTAAAAAAAGAATAAGATATAAATCAGCAAGGTCATAGATGCTGGTTACCTCAACTTCACTAAAAAATGAAAGTGCACGAAGCTCAGAAAATAGAGGCTTCAAGGTTTTTACAATGAACAGTTCTTTGCTTCTTGTATGTTGATCTTCGATTATGGAGATTGTTTCACTTTCATTATCTGAACCAGCATGCTGAAAAGTGGAGATTGAAACCATATCTTCAAGCAAACCAGTCAAGTGTGAAGTCCGTGAGCAAATCATTATCAATTCCTTCAAGCAAATCAAGGCTAGATGAAGATGTTCCTTTTGTTCTTGAACATCTTTCTTTCCCTTAGCTTCCGTTTTGTTTTGATTTGACACCATCTTTGGCCCTGATGTAAGCAAAAATATCAATTTCAACAAGGGGGGACCTAGCACTTTAATTTCTCCATAGATCAAAGTTCTCAATGGATCGTCATTTTGCAGAACAGAGGAAGATTTTATATGACTAAGGGACGCATTCAAGACAAAACAAATCATCTTAGAGCAGCATTTTGATGTCTTGGAAGTAAGCTGGCTATGGTTTTGGGAAGCTGCAATGTGATTAGGATTATCAGTGTTGAGTAGTTTCAATACTGTTTGCAATATCTGATATATACTCGAAGTTGCAAAGAAAGAAATTCGTCCTTGTGTCATTTTTGAGTGGCCTGACTCCATGTTGTTTAGTACATCATGAGCGGAAGTGCGAGGATTTCCTCTTCTCATAACTGTACTCTGCCTGGAGAAACCTGTATCCTTATCCAATGAATCATGAAGGTCAACAAACTCAATAAGCTCCTTTTCCAGATCCAATTTCTTTCTATCTGTTGCTTTCTCCAACTCAGTAGCAATAGAATTCAAGACTACTTCAATAATTCCCGATAAAACCAACGCGCAGCATTTTCTTTTGTCCTCTTCAACAGATGCAGATCCTGGATCCTGAGTTTGACCAAAGATGCCTGATCTGACACATAAATAAACTAACTGTTAAGGAGGATCTGCATTAAATAGGAATGATCAATTAATGCTTAGTTCACTCACCCCTTCTTAAGGGACTTAAGTAGTTCCCACTCTGACTCAAAATATTATTATTTTTATTATAAATAAAAAAATCAGTCTGGGTGTTGAAGAGAGACCTTATTCTTTCTCCAATACCACATAATCAAATAGAGGTAAACTAATGCTTCAGTTAATCTCCTTTTAATTTTCACTTAAAAACCATCCAGATAAATAAGAGAAAATTTAAAGAACTCAGCTAGGATACAGACAATATGCGGCTAACAAAGCACAATAAACTTTTCGTTTCTTTTTGCTTAATGTTTCACCAAGCGCAAATTCCCCAAAAACCAGTCTTTTGAAACATTACAAAGTATGCATACCCCAAAATTTGAAAAAGATGGACTAATGATACTTCACACAACCTCAAGACAAAACAAGGGAGGGAAGATATGGCATAGGTTAATAAAGTATTTCTGCAAACCTTCCAAATTCTGATTTCTTAGAGACTTCCGTATCTTCAAAAAAGCAGTACGGAAGGAGTCAACAGACGAATTTCTTCCTGCCTGTCGGTGGTTTCATATTGAAATTGTAAGCAAAAATATATAAATTATCTTCTTTTTTATCATCAAAACAAGAAATCATATTGTATCAAATAAATAAATAAGAACAAGAAAGAAACCAGAAACCATATGTTATCTATAGCGTCACGAGTTTTGTTCATTATTCTGAGCAATCAGATACCTCGTTTTCTTGTGAAAGGGAGAAACCTAAACATGCCCATGATGATTCCAAGGCTTGCTCAGTTTTACCATGCGGTTGTAGAAGTAGCATCCAAGAGATACAAGATAGAAGACAATGTAAAGGCTCTTCAATATAAGCCTTGCCACTCTCTGATTTGACACAGCAGTTAATTTGTAGTTGAATGTCTTCATCCTGCCAACATAGTGCTTTGATGTTAACCATGGAATTTAGATTAAGCAATGTTTCAGTTTCTTCTCATGAAATTTGACATGATAAGCCATGTTGATGCCCAAAAATGGATCAAAACTTGGAATTCAGAAACAACATAAAGCTTCTTAAAACAAGCAATCACAAGCATCTGCATTTACCTCCTTAAAGAACTGGAGGAAGTGAGGCAACAGAAAATCAAAGACAGCCCTCCCACTTGACAGGTCCACCAGCACAAGCTTCACAAGTCCATGATACAGGACTTCCTTGACATTTGCCTAAAACCATGACCCAATTATATTCATAGGCATTCTTCAAACTAAAAGAGAATAACATTATCAAGATGAACACAAAACCTGCTGATAAAGACATCTCTGTAGCAAACCACTAAGCTCTTGAAAGAGGCCTCCCCCCATGCTGTAGCGTATCTCAGATTGCTGGCTGCTACTAGCTTGGCTAGATGACTCTTGAAAAGATAATGGGTCATCTCTCTTGGATTGTTTTTCTGCAACAATTAGATCAATAACAGCAGAAGTTGCTGCCAGACGAACTGCATCTTCTCGTCTAAACATTGCCTTACGCATTACCAAAATTGTGTAATCCTGCATTGAATTAAACAAGAAAATAAATATACTTTGTTTATTAACTTCAACCAAAAATTTCACTCCTATAATAGCATACTTTGTGCGCAAAACATGACTGTATCAGAGTGATTCGGTACTTCATACCCCAAAATTCAAATTTCCTTTCCTGGCTGTCATACATCATCTCACTTAAAATCCAATAGACACCCATGAATATACATATTGTTTCTAGAACTTTTCAATGTTAAAAAAACTGTGGATTATGTGCATATTTCAGGTAATTATAAATTAAAAAAACAGAAGCTTTTCACTAGAGCTTAAGAACATTGTATCACAATTCACAAGTATAAATGTATAATTTTGACATATTAGGCAATGGAACAATGACTACCTGAAGATCACGGCTGAACTTGATGAGAGGCAATAAAACAGAAACAACTTCCGCAGCAACTTTGCCATGCATGAAAGTGAAATAATCTAACAATTCCTTCATACGGGAAACATGTTCTAACATGGGATACGGATAACTTTGAACAAGATTACCAAGCAGTCTGCACATAAACAATAATTAAACCTTAACATAAAACATAGTATAAACATCATTGTTAAGCAGGTTACTTCAATTACCTTATGATTGCCATGCTCTGCTCTGGCTTTAAAGAGAGGATGCGAAATTTGCACTGCTCGATAATCTATAAAACATTGAAATCAATCAACTAATGTTGTAGATTGTGGATGGTTAGAGGACGACATGAACTGGTTAAACATAATTTGCTCTGCTTTCCAATTACATGGGTTTTTATTGAAATTGATTTTTTTATATGAGAAAAGACACTTGTCAGATACTTTTTCAGACCCACTTTCATACACTGATATGCTTAAAATCATTAAAAATCCTATAGCTAAACATGCGTGGCTTTTGCACAACTCTACAACAAAGAAAGGCCAAGTCAACAAATGAAGATATGTCTTTGTAAATAACATTCATACACGTATATTATTATTTCCCTCTCTCCAACTACAAAATTATAACTGAGCACTTTCCAAAAGTTAGTAATGTGATTCCATATTCAAACGGCTGTACTGACCTCATTCCTTGCCATATCATGGGCTTCGAATAGAGCTTTCAGCATCTGAATAGCAAGCTCCTCGATGCCTAACAAACCACTTGAATTGCAGGGCTCTTTACGATTTCCCCCTTCCACTGACTCTAGCAATGAAAAAGAAAACTCCAAAATGCTGGGCACCATATGTTCCTTTCCATAGTTGCTCTCATTAACCTAAATTTCAATGAAAGAGTGAATACTGCATAACTAAACTTGAAAGAACAGATGTCTACATATAAAAGGTAACAGACAAAAGGCAATTACAGCTCTTAACATGGCCTTCTCCACTACTTTGACATTCTGCAGGTATTCTTCCTTCATGTCATCAGGTATCCACTTACAATCTCTGCAAGATAAGAACGACTTTGCAAATTCAGTCCCCAAAGAAGGAAAGAAAAGTTTCCAAATAATTACCTAACTAAGGAGAACAACATTTATTAAAAAAAATTATATTTATGTTTTCTGTAAGAAGAAAAGGGGACCTATATATATATTGTGCTGAACATGAACAAATGTGACACTTACTGAGACAATTTATCCATATTACTTATTCATAGTAAGCATTCACCACCACAACTTCAAAGAAAACTAAACAAATAACAAAACTGACAAGGCATCAACTCACTTGACAAACTTGTAATCCCGGTACGCGGTAAGCAGAGCTATTTTCAAAGCCCCCATCGAGCTGTCGCCGAACTTCCGAACCCTGGAAACCGACAACAAAACAGCAACAGTAAAATGATTGAAAGCTCTGAGATCGGACCTCACAAGCCCCATCACCTCTTGTCCCAGTGAAGGGTCCTGCTTCACTGCAAAGTTCACGTGAAGCAACACAGTCCCTTCAACTTGCCTAACTATGGAGCTCGCCTTGGACCCCATATTCGACCCAAAAAACGACACAATCCCTTCAATCACCTCCCTCTTAACAAACCCTTTGGACCCCAAAACCAGCAACTGGTACACTAGCGACGGCAAGTCCTGCAAGTCTAAGCTAGACATACCCACGAACACCTTTTCGACAAACTCTCGAGCCCTCGTTTTATCTAGAACTGGAAAGTCCCGGACAATCGAAACCATCTTGATCACCAACCATTTGGACCAATTGATCCCCAGAATCTTATCAATCACCGAATTGACAAAATGCCCACCACCTTCAATCTCCTCGGCATTGCGAATCAAGTTGAAGCAGCGGGGAAGGAGATCGAGGATCTGGGCATTCTCGGAATCGACGATTTGGGGCAAAAATGACACAATGGGTTCTACTATTTGGGGAAGGTCGGTGGTGGGTACGTAGGGTAAGAGGGTGTGGAAGAACTGGATGGTCTTGAGGGAGTTTGGGTCGTGTGGGATTCTGAAGGAGGTGAAGAGGTGGGTGTAGGAGAGGAGGACGGAGGAGAGAAGGGTAGAGAGAGAGTGGGTTTGGGGAGATAGACAGATGAGGGAGAGGAGAGAGAGTGTGTAATCGGAGACTGGCTTCGACGGCGAAGAGGATTGAGAGCGATAAGTGAGGTAGGAGAGGAGGGTTTGGTGGGACGAGGTGGTGAGGAGGAAGGAGGGGATTGGTGAGCAGGATTGGGCCAATCGTATGATATCGACGTCTGATAGAGGTTGCGGCGGTTCCCTTGGGGCTGCGGTTGTAGTTGGGCTCATGGTTGCTCGGGTTTTCTCTGAAATTCTCAGTCTGTTTAATTTCTCAGTCGCCGCAAATTTGATGGTGTTGGTGGAGAGCGGTTGAGGGAAGCTTGCTGGGGACACTACAGTAGGATCTTGTTTCTCTGTTGCGCGGGAAGAGTTTCGTGCGGAATTTTGGCAGGGGTTTTTTTTAAATTTATTAAGCGCTTATTAACACTCGGTTATCGTACCTTTTTTCCCAAGCGTTTTTAAATTTTTTTTTTTTTTTTTTTTTTTTTTTTTTTTTTTTTTTGTTTTTTGTTTGGTTTTTATTATTTTTTTTTTTGTTGTCCGGGAGAATTTGAAAGTTTTAGAAATCATTTTTTTTGCGCTTGGATTCACAATTTTTTTTGGATACATTGTGAACCAAAGTGAACTCTTGGTGACATGCATTGAAAATAAAATCATATTGTAAAACTAAATGTGATAGCGCAAAGATTGGTGCAATATCTTGTGGTAATAGTATTTCATTTAGCAATTTAATCAATTCAATTTTCTGTCGAAGTTTTTAAGTTTACCCTAAAAACATTCAATTTTGTGAACGTTAATGATAATTTTGAGCATTGAAAGTATAGTAGAATAGAAAGAAAACGACGACACCCAAACACAATTTTGATTTATTCAGTTGACTGTCGCTAAATTCTTATTGATTTTTTTACATGCAAAATAGTTATAATTATCAATTCACGACATTCAATATATCAAAAATGCAAGATTAAAATTGAAAATAAAAAAGAAAATACATGATGGGTGCTTTGATCAAATTTGCAGGTGCACAATTCAGAACATTATAGAAACACTCAAGCCCAAATAACTTTGAGCACGTGTGAGTCACTTGGCCATCTTCACCATCCTTTTGCTTCTGTATACGACGCGTGTCCCAAACTGGAGTGCAGCTAGCACGAAAGTTGCCGAATTTGATTTGGGCACGCTGTCTTTCTTCTATCTACAAAGTATGAAAACGCCGACGACATCGTAATTCGTGAAACTTGGTATTTGTGATCTGATCCGTTTATCTTCCAGGGAATATTACTCCACGCTCCCCCGCGAATGGGTCACCAAAGCGGCAGCCAATCAGGAGACGCCGGCACAATAATCGCGTAATTATGAGGATATATGAATTGGAGAAATTTGTATATGTTCTGGATACACCACGTGGTTGGTGTATCATCCAATAAACATAGGACATGTAGAATTATTATCTAAATTAATGCATTTCTTTTTATAACATGTAGTGGGTTGCATTGCAAATATTACATATGTCTTTCGTCTATTAAATGGTACACCAGTCACTTGGAAATTACTCGATTGGGCTTTTAGACGTATGACGTGGCTTTCTGATATTGAAAACTTCAAGAAAAAGTGTATTTTTTCAGTGCACAGAAGAGGCGGGGCTTCCCTGCCCCGCCACCACTGCAAGAAATATGCGTGTCATGCAACGATCCGTTCTGGTTGATGACCAACCTTTTTATTATTATTTTTTCTATTCATAAATGCGAGTAAAAGTAGAGCGTGGTGACTCCCTCCCCAGAAGTGCGAGTAAAAGTAGAGCGTCGCTTGCTCATCCATAACACTGCAGATCTTGCCAAATTCAGTTTCCTTACAAACCTTTCCAACGTCACTCTGAAACAATCGGTCACTCAGAACAATTAAAACGCCCATCAAACTTCCATTAAAGAAGGAACAGCGCCTGTTCAAATTGTGAACCATAGAGAAACAAGCAGAGCAGAGCAAACTAGCAAATGGGTAGCAGAGGAAAGGGTCGTACCGTTTTGGAAGTAGGAGCAGATGGCGTGGCTCTTATCACGATCATCAACCCTCCTGTCAATTCCCTCTCTTTTGATGGTATTTTTCTTTTCTTTTTTTCTCCAATTTTACCCATCACACCCTTTCAATTATTTGGTGCGTTTTAGACTGATATTTTGTATGTGTTTGAATTGTTACTGGGTTTTTTTAGCTGAAATAATTGCTCGTTGATCCATAATTTGATTCAATTAACTCTATTGGCAATTTGGCAATAACCCAAAACGGCCTCTCTCTCTTTCAGTATTATACAGCTTGAAGGACAATTTTGAAGAGGCTTTGCGCAGAAATGATGTGAAGGCAATTGTTATTACGGGTAAGTGGGCAATTGGTTCTTATTTTGGGTTGGTTGAGAAATGAAGCTAATTGATGTCTTGTGTTATTGGGGAACAGGTGCAAAAGGCAAATTTTCTGGTGGCTTTGATATTACTGCTTTTGGTGGACTCCAAGGGGGGCAGAAGGGTATGTTTGCTTTTCCATGCTTTTCATATTCTAGTAAAAAATAATGCATTACTACATATTCAGTGAAGTTTATTCTTGTTATTTTTTCACAGACGAGTCAAAGCCTGGTTTTATGTCTGTGGAAGTCATCACTGACATTTTTGAAGGTATATATCTGTTTTGTTTTAATTTTTTTTCTTTCTAATCAAGAGTACGTTGAATTGACCTGTGATGAGTTGCTTAATTTCCCAGGTACTAGTAAACCTTCAGTTGCTGCCATTGATGGCCTTGCACTCGGGGGAGGATTGGAAGTTGCAATGGTATGTGTGATATTGTCTTTGACTGAAAATTTTAATACTGGATTTTGTTTGATGAAATTTTGATGTTCTTGTGTTAGGTGTGCAATGCCCGAATATCAACTCCTAATGCACAATTAGGCCTGCCCGAACTACAGCTTGGACTTATTCCTGGATTCGGAGGTATGGCTAAATTGATTAAGAAATTTTGTTTATATTTGGTAGTGGCTGTTATGTTTGAGAAAATGAGGAACTAAAATGCTTAACACTTGAGTCTGGAGTAATATTTAACTTTTCGGTTGATGTTCATGCCTACCACATCTTTACTTGACCTAGCTTACCATTTTCTGCTCTTAATGTTACCCTAAAATTCTAACATTATGTTTTCACTGCAAATTTGAGTTGAAAATGGTGCTATCAAAACCTGTTGAGATATTATCTTGAAATTCCTTCATATTGAAGGCTTTAACTCAAGAACTGTTTAATTTTCAATAAACTGTACTAAGACCTAGTATCAAATACTTCCTTCACCTGGATTGGCAGTCGAGGCCATCCCCTGTTCTGTAGCTGATCTTATTAGCCACGAAAAGAGAAAAAATAGTCGCATGATCATATCAGAATGTATATGGCATATTGGCATTGTTGACTTGATATTCCTTGCATTTTTTAGATTGCAATCACATGATCCTGAATTTTCTCAGGGACACAACGGCTTCCACGTCTTGTGGGAATTGCAAAGGCACTTGAGATGATGCTGGTCTGTTGTGTATTTGGTCATTTCTCAACATCTTAATAACTTGTGTAGTTTTGACATGCTAACTTTATTAATTCTGATCACATTACCTCCCCAATTCCCCTTCGTGTGTGCCTTATTAGACATCAAAACCAGTTAAGGGGCAAGAGGCTTGTGATTTAGGCCTTGTCGACGCTATTGTTTCACCTGATCAGTTGGTGAGCACTGCACGCCAGTGGGCCTTGGATATCTTGGAGCGTAGAAGACCGTGGGTTGTTACTCTTCACAAGACTGACAAGTTAGAGCCCCTTGGAGAAGCTAGGGAAATGCTTAAATTTGCAAGAGCTCAAGTCAGGAAGCAGGCTCCAAATCTCAAACACCCATTGGTTTGCATTGATGTTGTTGAAGAGGGTATAGCCTCTGGTGGCCGGTCTGGACTTTGGAAGGTTTTTATCTGTTTCAATATTCTCTTTGGCCTTGCCAAAATTATTAACATGCAATTATGAGACATTGTTTCTGGATTTTGCAGGAGGCTGAGGCTTTTCAAGTACTTCTGCATTCTGACAATTCCAAAAGCTTGATCCATATCTTCTTTGCTCAACGTGGAACATCAAAGGTTTCACGCATAACTTTTACTTATTCATCTCTAAAATTTTACACATCCTGCAATAGCATTTTTATAGTAGATCACTGACTTTAATTATATTATACTGTTAGTTTAAAATGACATATACTTGATCAATTCAACCAGATTTGATTCCTATTGAAGCAGAATGATTGCGTGGTACTGAACTGGAGGAACTTTGTCTATGCGTTATCATTTAGTTGCTTTTCAATGGAAGTTTAAAGAAGTTTTGAGCCGTGCTTGTTTAACTGCCATACCCTGGTGACTGAAATTTAACTGGCGTGGGTTGAAAATTCACAAGCATAGGCATGCCTTTAAAATCTGAACTGAGCTTTGGAATCACATTGTTAATAGAACAAACATATTATGTTTGCACAATAATCTATTATAATGTATATAAGCTTTTCAGTCCTGTAATTAATCTAAAAATCTTGGAATATTAATAATATAAAAATGGATACTGCTCCATTGCTACAACCGATTATTCTTGGATAAGAGTAACACTATTACACTCTCTAAGTTGCGAACTTGAATTCAGCCTTACCAATATTAACCACCTTTTCTTTAATATTACTTCTTAATACTTGTCCTCTCATAACCATATATAGGTACCTGGGGTGACTGATCGTGGTTTGGTGCCTAGACGAGTAACTAAGGTTGCTGTCATTGGTGGAGGATTAATGGGGTCTGGAATAGCTACAGCATTGATTCTTAGTAGTTATCCAGTGATCCTGAAAGAAGTAAATGATAAGTTCTTGCAGGCTGGGATTGGTAGAGTCAGAGGTGAGGCTTGAAGTCCTTTTTAAGATTAGAGCTTCTACTTTAGTATTTTATGTTCAGTTCATATTTTCTTCTAAAAGCTTTATCCGTCTAATGTTTTATAATAAATTATATATACTAGTTGTCTTGGTTCCTGTGTTATAAATTATAATGACGGGTCTTTGTTAAGTTTTTGTAATGCAAGTCTGCTATAAGTTGTCAATGTTGTGGTCCAGCCAATCTACAGAGCCGTGTCAAGAAAGGAAAAATGACTCAAGAAAAGTTTGAAAAGACCATCTCTCTTCTCAAGGGTGTCCTGGATTATGAAAGTTTTAAAGATGTGGACATTGTCATAGAGGTAGTTCGCAAAGCATGTTGTTTTTGGTTCACCCTTATTTTGCTTGAAAACAAGGGGAAAAGGTCTGAAATATTCATCTTCTATGCTTGGAGCAGGCGGTTATTGAGAAGGTTTCTCTAAAGCAACAAATTTTTGCGGATCTTGAAAAATATTGCCCACAACACTGCATACTTGCAAGTATACTTCCACAATCGATTTGAACCTCATTGGAGAGAAGACGAAGTCTCATGATCGGATTATTGGCGCCCATTTCTTTAGGTAATATTATAAAGTGTACGTTTTCCCTTGTTTATCTTCCTCAAATTGTTAACTTGATAACTAATTTGTGCTCTCCATGCAGTCCCGCGCATGTCATGCCACTTTTGGAAATTGTTCGTACAAATCAGACGTCTCCCCAAGTTGTTGTCGATTTGCTAGAAGTTGGGAAAAAGATAAAGAAAACCCCAGTTGTTGTCGGAAACTGCACAGGATTTGCTGTAAACAGAATGTTCTTTCCTTATACACAAGCTGGTCTTTTGCTTGTTGAACATGGTGCTGACGTCTATCAGATTGATAGAGTAATCACCAAGTTTGGAATGCCTATGGGCCCATTCAGGTCAATAGTACTTCTATGGAAAATTATGACTTGGTGGTTCCTTTGTTTTTCCCCACCTTTAAACACTGTTGTTTTCCACTGAACTGACTTTTATATTTTATTTATTCATGCAGATTGGCTGATCTGGTTGGCTTTGGTGTCGCTATTGCAACTGGCATGCAATTTATTGAGAATTTTCCTGAGAGGACATATAAATCAATGATTATCCCTCTGATGCAGGAGGATGGAAGAGCAGGTAATAATTTGTTGTTGAAGCATACTTGGCTAGTAAAAATATTTATTTACCAACTTCTGTTAAACTTCAGCACAGATGAGTATGTATTTCTCATTTTCTCTCGTAACAAAAAATAAAAAATAAAAAATAATCTCATGATATGGTTTTATACTGTTTTAGGTGAAAGTACTCGAAAAGGGTTCTATACTTATGGTGATAAACGCAAAGCTAGCCCAGATCCTGAATTGAAAAAATATATTGAGAAGTCAAGGAGCATTTCTGGTGTTTCAATAGATTCTAAGGTTTTTTTTTTCCTCTCTCTCTCTCTCTCCCTCTCTCGTGCTACTTCAAGTTGGACGACAGTATCTGAAGTATAAAAAGTATGAATCTGACTCATGTTTGTGCCATCTGAACAATAGCTATTGAAGCTATCAGAAAAGGACATTGTGGAGATGATATTTTTCCCTGTTGTGAATGAGGCCTGTCGAGTGCTTGCTGAAGGTATTGCTGTAAAAGCTGCTGACCTTGACATTGCTGCAGTCATGGGCATGGGTTTCCCACCTTACAGGTTTGTATTTATATATTTTGTTGGGAATACCTTCTTAAACGCCATAAAATGCACCAATAACTTGTTTGGGCATTTCTGATCAGGGGAGGTATCTTGTTCTGGGCTGATTTACTTGGATCCAAATACATATATTCAAGATTGGAGGAATGGTCAAATATTTATGGTGAATTTTTCAAGCCTTGTGCCTATTTGGCTGAAAGAGCTGCAAAGGGGGCTTCTCTGGTAAGAAATTTCAAACTATGTTATGTTTATCTTGCAGTGACTATCTGAAACAAACTTGGTGTTTCATCATGAAAATTGTTTTAGTATTTCTTGGCTGTTAGTTTCGTCGATTTCCTGTTGAACAATGTTACAAATCTGAAGTTTGTCGCAACTTACAGGCCAGTGAAGGGCTTAGCTCACTCAAAAAGCAAGAGGCTTATATTCCTATACATTGCCTTTTTCCTGTTAACATTCTTGGAATATCATTTCTGCAAAAAGCCTCTTAACACGTGAAAAATTGTACAATTGAATGTTCATGCTTCATGAACTCAGTAACAATCGTGGGTTGTGGGCTAGTATAAATTAGAGTACCGGTTATTGTATCTTTGGTATCTGTTTCTTGTCTAACAGTGCCTTCCACTGCTTCCTTGCAGAGTGCTCCATCGAAGCAAGCAAATTCTCGGTTATAAGAAAGTTTTCCCATTGCTTTGGAGTTCTTGGTTCTAATTTTCTTTAGCCCAAAATACTATTTTCTTTTCCATGTTGAAGATGGCTCAGCAACAAATAAGGTTTAGGTATAAATAAAAATGTACACGAGGAGATAAGAACATATGGGAATGTGGATATGTAACAAGTGATAACTTGGATAATAATTATTTTTTTATAAGAGAAGTTTGGATGATAATACTTCACATTTTCATATATAGTTCATATATAATTTAAATTGTAAACCCTTTTTTCTGTAAACTCGGGGGAATTAATTAACTTCAATTGAGTATGAAAATGCGACACGACATGAGGGTTCATCTACCAGTCAAGACTCAAGAGCCACGTGATTCACAACCTCACCCTTTTATATGCAAGATGCGTCCGCACATCTCTCTTTATTTATTCTGTGGTGAACATTAAATCTCAACCATTCTAAATTTAAGCAAAACTGCCCATGTCATCATTTGTGCGTTTACATGATTATTGTGCGTTCACATCTTTCTTGTAGAGAAGTAAGATGATTATTGTGGGGCATCTTTTGAGCTTCCTCACACATTCTAAATATCTTGTTTCCCATTTTATTTTCTTTTCTACTTTTTTCTTTCTTTTTTTAGTACAAACGAGCGATAGTCTAAACTATACGGGGAATTTCTCACAAACATACACAACTATAATGCAAGTCAATACCCTTTTTTACTGGACTAGACCCCGTTGACATCTTCTACTTTTCTTAAAAGACAACGAAAAAACAATTTTTGATGGATAAATTTTATATTATTAGAGAATAATCATCTTGAATGTCTTACTTTAGCAAATGTCATCCAATAAAAGAAAGCAACATTTTATTTTGACAAAAATAATAAATATTTTTTTCCTCTCTCTTTTCGTTTGACAAATTGATACATTGGGATGGGATTGAAATCCCAACCCTTTTGTCTTTCCTTCACTATCTGGGTTAAAATGCTTGCAAACCATGTTCTTTTTATTTTTCCTTCCTTCTGCTTACAGAGAAAGAAGAAGAAGAAGAAGAAAAAAAAGACTAGCATGAAGCTTTAGAAACTTGTATATTTCATAATTTATAATTGATAAAATGATGACGTTGATAAAGAAGAAGAATGAAGCGACGAGTGTACGCATGTTAGTACAATATTAAAACACAAAAGTCTTCATAATTGCTCGTTATACTTGTCATTTGTGTTGTCGCTGCTATATTATACTACGAAAATATCAGATCTCCAAATCTTTTGCTTTTGAAGATGTTCCTGTCCATTTTTGTCCGCATTACACCAAACTATTCCTACAATTTGAGGTTCGATAAATTGGTTTAAATCAAAATAAATTGCTCTTCCAATATAGGTTTTTGGATTCGAGTCTTAGCATCGGTATAGTGTGTGTGAATTTAATATGTTATTACCCCTCTCAATAACAAAACGTTCTAAAACAACATTCCACCAAAACAACAAAAAAGAAATAAAAAAATGAATTCAGAAAGCAATAATGCATTGGAAGGATATGGCTCCATATAATTATTTAAAGGAATCCATCCACCTTCCTTTGTTTTGTTTTCAATGGAAAATAAGGGGCAGTCATCAGCACGTTGCACACGTGTGAGAAATTGGCCAACTAAAAGGCAAAATCAATTTTATATATGTGATAAATATTAATAAATTAAAGGCTCCAATATCTGGTTATGTGATGATCTGTTTTTGTAGATTGTAGATTGTAATGAATTGGTTGGGTTGGTGAGACATGGCTGGCACGTATATGCACAGCACACTAGTAACAACCAACTACCAAATACACCACAATATTTCAAATTGAAGAAATTAGTTTTTTTTATATTTATTTATAAGTAATAAGAAATAAGTTAATTACGTTGACTTGTGATTTACTTTTTAAGCTCTAGACGGGTTTTCTCTAATTGGTCATAGCTAGATTGGCCTAATTGAGTACTTATATATCATTGCTAATTAAAATTTTTGATCAAGCTAAATTGGTCAGGAATTGAGGATTTAATTAGCTCTTGATCTAGTGATACGTCTTTTTTACAATTGAAATAAAAAAAATATGAAATATAAATATCGCTTTCACTCTTCATGTAATGTGGTGAGGGGTTTTTTTTCCTCCCTTTCCTCCCTCCCAACTAATATGTCACGCATAATATCTAATTGTATACAACCTCCAACAAAAAAAATCCTATTTTCTTATACCAAAAAAAAAAAAAAAAAAAAAAAAAAAAATAAATAGTCATCCCAGTCAAGTACAAGGCCCCGCCAGTACCAATTATTTGGTCTATCAACAACACTACAGCAATAAATAAGTTAAAATAATTTGGACCATCGAATTAAAGGGAAAGAAAAAAAAAAGAGGAGTGAGAGTAACATCTAAAATAATCACAAACCCTGTAATTAAATATTTGTACTATTGAAAATGAAGCTTTAACTAGTCCCCACCATGCACCTTTCTACTTTTTTTTAGAAGATTCATAATATCAACAACGTGAATATAATGACACGAAATAGTGGTCTCATTAAAATCTTCTTATGAAAATTCAAACAAGAAAAGAGTACCACGTATGTCAAAGACTAACAAGAAAGTCCAATTCAGGTCACGCTGGACCGCTTACAAGAGAAAAAACATAGAGACCAACAGAGAAACAACTCAAAAACACGAGCAGGCTAGAGAAAAGAAAAACCCCAGAAAACACACCCAAACTTCTTCCCATTGTCAAAAGAAACCTCCTATGAAAAACAAAGTTCATAAGGCAGTCAAAGTCGCATTGGTATGCTAGGAAAGAAGAATACAAAGGGAGAGCATGCATCAGGAGACAAAACTGGCCTGGGCAACTTAACTTGAGACAAAAATCAAGCTTCAATGCAATCGTAGGATGCCAGGCCTACAAACGCTGGATGGTGAAAGCTTGTGACGACGACGCTGGAAGGCGAAGTCGAGGGCACTGCTGCGGAGAGAATGAGCGAAAGGAAGTGACGAGGGCGATAGGAACGACGACGCTAGAAGGCGTGTGGGTAGAGAGAACGACCTGAGGAAGGTAGAAGAAACTGAAAAAAGGTTTGTATTAATCAAACCTCAGCGTAAAAGAAGATGATTTCACTTTCTTTATATTAAATCTTAATTTTTGAACCAATTATATAACCAACAACTCTTAATCTAGTTATATTTCTATTTTTTAATGTTAAAAAAATATCTCAAGCACAAACATTAAAGAAGAAAACCAATTATATGAATAAATGGGGAACATGATTATGATGATAAGGATATTGCTTGTTTTCTTTCCCGTAAGGAGATATTTATCCTTTTTGAAAATCACAATTTGATACATATGTAAGAATAATTCATTAAAAATACAAAAAGAAAAACTTTTGCATACATGTTATATTGCTACTGACAAGAATATAAGAGCTCTTATTTTCCCGATGGTAATATATTTATTAAATCCCAAATGATCTGGGTTTGTTTCTTCCCTGAAGCTTAAAGTTACGTCCAGCTAGCACGTGACTTAACTCAAGTATTCTTTCTTTAGTTTAATTAATACAGTAAACTAATTAGACATAAGACTTTTTCCCAAGCAAGAAAAGAAATAATTCTCACTTTAGTAGACCCACAACTTTTGGGCCATAGAAAAATAATAAATTTAAATTCTCAAAGAACATGCGTATATTATTTTACCTAAATTAATATTAACCACCATGTTATGTTGTTTATATTTTATTTTGGTTAGATATTGCTTTCAGTTTTTTTTTTTTTTTTTTTTTTTTTTTTTTGTTTTTTTTGTTGTCTTCGAATAAATGCTTCAAGTTCAAACCATGTATATGTTAAAATGAAGAAACAAGCTCTCTTTATCTCTCTCTCTCTCTCCTCTCTCTCTCTCTCTCTCTCTCTCTCTCTTCAACCTCCTAGCTAGCTAGCTCTCTCCTGGCGCCTGATCCAAATTGAAGAGGAAAAAGTTTTCTAAACATGGAAGGCTTAATTTTATTTATTGGGGTCATAGGTAAGAAACCACTAATTAAGTTTTAATTTGCATTAATTATTTAATTAGTATGTAATGTTTTTAGCATAATCTTTTCTGATGGCAATTTTTCTATAATTTGCAGGCAACATCATCTCAGTGCTGATGTTCCTTGCTCCTGTGTAAGATCTTAATCTCATGCTAATAGTTTCAACTAAGCTTCCAAACCCCTCGAAAGAGAAAGAGCTAAGAGTTTTTGAATTATATATAAATGCAGCGGAACGTTTTGGAGAATTGTAAAGCACCGATCGACGGAGGACTTCGAGAGTCTGCCTTATGTTTGCACATTCCTCAACTCCTTCTTGTGGACTTACTATGGAATTATAAGGCCCAACGGAGGATTTCTTGTGGCCACTGTCAATGGTTTTGGTGTCGTTGTTGAGATTATCTACCTTATTTTGTTTCTAGTATATGCCCCAGCAAAGATGAGGGTAATGTTTAACTTTCTTCACTCCTTTCGTTACAGACTGTGAGTTCAGACGATTGATTTTATAGATATTTTTCTTGAATGTGCGGTTCAGATTCACAGTCTTTTTTGTTTCATTTGTGGCATATCTCAATTGACGATCTATTTGATGTCTGCAACAACATTTCAGGCAAAGACGGCCATCTTGATTGGAACCTTGGATGTGGGTTTCCTAGCAGCGGCCATTTTAGCTACCTGGCTGGCATTGCAGGGAGAGACACGTATTGCTGCACTAGGGATCATTTGTGCAGGCTTAAACATCATGATGTACGGCTCGCCGCTAGTTGCCATGGTAAGGACACCTAAATTTTGCTCACTACACCCATATTTTGTTTTAGATATATTTTGTTTTTCTCATCGAACCCTTGGTTGGTCCAATAATTAAAATCTAGGTCAACTTCTTTTTTATTTAATTTTATTAATTGGCGAGGAGGGATTCAAATCAAGACGTTTTGCAAGAAAAACCCTCCGACCTAATTGCTAGTCGGTAGGCATATGCCAGAGTTTTTTGTTGTTTTTATATGGAAGGGAAAAAAAATGCCTTCTTTAATTTCTGTTTGATCCCAGCCAAAATAAAAACCTTTTGTTTGATCCTTTTCTTTCCGTCCACACCATTCATTTTGTTGAAATCTAGAAACTCAGGTCCCATACCATACGGTAGTTGGAGATAGCTGTTCGCAAAGCTGCGTTCGTAGGGTCCACAGGCCATACAACACAAATGCTCTTGCGAGTTTAGAACTCAATCTTGCATAAAACTGTTATCCATATTTACCACGTACATAAGCATTTGTTTTCACATCAAAAGTTTAGTAAGAGAGTACTTTATTTACGCACATAAGAAAAAGGGTTAAATGTTTTTAGGTCATTGAATTCGACACGAAAATTCAATTTGGTCATTGATAAAAAATAAAATAAAAATTAGTCAAATTAGTCACTGTGTTTCCCATAGTTTACGACTAATATAGGCATTCTGTTATCTTTTGTTAAGTGCAGTTTTTATTGTTATTTTTTTTAGTCTTCTTTCTCTAACTCAACGAGTTAAGGTATATTGGGATATTAGAGTTTAACAAATTGGGGAAAATTTTAGGTTGAAATCGAAATTGTGAGATATAAAGAAATCAAAATGTCAAACCAAATTAAAATGAAATCAACAACGTACCAACATATTTTGGTGCTCTATCACTTTGATTGTCATACGAAGTCACAATGTGAGTCTAACTGAATCAATTCATGCTTCAATATAGCATCCAATATGTGATCTTATACATCATAATTTTGATTTCAACCCAAAATTTCCCCCAATTTGTTAAACCCTAATAGCACAATATATCCAAACTGGTCGAGTTAATTAGAGGAAGAAGACTGAATGTGCTTCCTAAAAAAATAAATTGCGTTTAACGGAAGATGATGGTTTAGGAAACATAGTGACCAATTTGGCTAAATTTTGTTTTGAGTGACCAAATTGAATTTTCGTGTAAAGCCCAGTGACCGAAAAGGTATTTAAGCCTAAGAAAAATAATAAGCATATGCTTATTTCAAACATAAATAAGCTTTTTTAAAACGAAAAAAATGTTACATGTAACATCAATGGCGGAACCAGAAATTTTTCAATTAGTGACTAGCTAAAGTTATTAGCTTAAAACCAAATAATCTTTTCTTTTCTTTTTGTACTTACAAATTTTATAGTTTTTTTTTCTAGAAATAATACATTAAATCATATAAATCACGTTTGTTCATAATTCCATGACTAATTTCCAATAAGTGTTTTTGTGTGTGTTTATTCCAGGACCTCGAGTGCATGGCTAAATGCTAATTTCCAATAAGTTTTAGCATAAAACAAATACATATTGCAAACATGGGCTTAGTCAAGTTGGGTAGAGCGAATATGCTTCTCACTCTGCACCTGAGTTCGAATCCCCCTCCCCATATTTTAGATTAGATTAAAGTAAAATAGCGCTCGTATATAAAAAAAATACATATTAAATGCAACCAAAAAACACATATTATCAAAATGAACATATGTGTACATATTTTAATGTGTATTTTTATTGAGGCCCTGTAACTAAATTAATAAATAAATAAACTTTTTTGGACTTTAATAAGTTAATATATACTCAGCTATATTCAAAACAAGTCAAATATATAAGTTTATTTTTTTAAAATAAAAAAGATCCCCAAAACCCTCCCTGGGCTATAACCCACTGTAGCCATTAACGTAGTTCCGTCCTTGTATTACATATAGATTTCCATTAACTCTCGTGTTTAAGTGGAATCTATTATCTGAATAAGAAGGTATATGGACCAATTATAACATTTTAAAAACCACCTTTGCTTTGCCCTTATTATTGCTTTATGCACATTTGGAATCTATTATATGAATTATACATGACATATAATCATACATTTTATGTTATTTTCAGAAAACAGTGATAACAACTAAGAGTGTGGAGTACATGCCATTCTTCCTCTCATTTTTCTTTTTCCTCAACGGAGGGGTGTGGACTCTCTATGCTTGGCTCATACGAGATGTTTTCCTTGGGGTAATAATTCCTATCCCCCTTTTTTTTTAATAGGAAATTCTATAAGCTTATTAATGCAAACATTTTTCTTTTTGGAAAAAATAAAATATATATTTCTTTTTATGCATGGTTTAGGTACCAAACGGGATTGGGTTTCTTCTTGGAACAACGCAGCTAGTGCTATATGCGATTTACAGAAATGCCAAACCAGCCGATAACATTTCAAGTGGGCTGCTGGAAGAAGGAAGGCACCATGAACCTCTTATCTCACCTTCTTCTGCTACTCTATCTCACCAAAAAAATGGAGAAATATTGGAGACCACTTAATTACCTAGCTACACCCTACACCTCTGGTGTTCTTAAATCGTCTGTTTTTATGACTCTCTTTTTCTTCTTCTTTTTTCCTTCCTGTGCGAGTGTGTTTGGGGAGTCAATTCATTAGGTGTATAGGTTAGGTGCATGTGATAAAACAGAAAAGAAAAATGAAAATGAAAGAGAGAGAGAGAGAGAGCATTATTTTGTATGCATAAATGTTTGTTCATCTTCTTAGAGGGAGGCCCCTCGCTTGCCAATGCCATGATCTAATGAGCAGGCTGCGTACTGGGCTCACTTACGGCCTGCTCTTATTCCCATCTCTTTAGTATTGGGTTTATATTTATACTAAGAACTCCACCAAATTTCCCTTTATTTATTATTATTATTTTTTTGTATGTGATATTAGAGGACGAAGAATTTAATATGAACTGAATTCAAAGGTAAACATTATAGAGTGACACAAAAGTGGATTACAAGGATTTGCATCTATAGTCGTATTGGATGGAAAAAATGGCTGTAATCTTTAAAATTATTATTGCTTATCCATAAAACTTAGGCAATGATTGAATTTTTTTTAGGACTTTTTCCATTGAGAGGGACGATAGTATATAAATTCACACATGTTACGGCACCTCCAGTGCACAAGGCTGGCCCGGGCAAAAGGCTACCCCAAGCCCGAAATCAACCTCCAACATGCATAATCCAGCTTGAGCAAGGTGTGAGACCCACCAGCCTGGGCAAGCCCACGGGCAAATATGGACTAGGCTCTTGCCCGAAGGTGCTGACGTCACGGTTGACAGCCACCAATGGGAAGAAGCCACGTGGCGCTTCCTAGCGTCCAGAATCCAGACCAGGCAAGGCATGAGACCCACCAGCCCGGGCAAATATGAAGAGGTCAAAATCTTGGCGACGAGGTAGAAAAAAAATTAGTTGCAATTTTATTCAATTTAATGTATTTAAAAAATATATATTTCTTGCATTTTCAATTTCATTTTTTAATAGATTATTCAAGGCAAAACAAAAAAGAGAAAAACCATTACACATGGCTCCTCAAGTGAACAATGCCCGTAGTCGGTTTCAGTGGTATGTTCTGTGTTGGAAATAATGACACTATTATGTTCTCCGAAGGAAAATACTCCCCCACATCATGATCTGGTGGAACTGCCTCTGCCAATGATTAAGTTGTCCTTATACTCGATTGTGTCGGACTATGAGGATTAGAAGTATTTCAATTGTATGATGAGTGAGATGTGAATTTTATAATAAATATGGACACGTGGCAACTGAAAATATTATCCGAAAATGTTATCTGAAATTGTAGGTGAGAATTTTATAATAAATAGTGACACGTGACAACCGAAAATCGTATTCGAAAAGTTTATCAAAATTAATGGTTTAAGTATAAAAAATAGAAAATAAATTAAAGTGAATAGTAATTGCCCTTATCCTTTCCTTTTGGGATGGAACAAAAAAAGGTAAGGCTGTCACTATTCACGTGAATAGTGACAAACTTTGCCTTGCCTTTACCTTGCCATTGCCATTTGGGGTGGAAATGCTCTTATACATAGGCTACGACTCAAACTTAGGATCTTTCTTGCGGGAACAATTGGTCCAAAATACTATACTAATAGGTCCTTTACAAGCGATGATTGATTTGATTATGTTGAACCCGAACATACTGTCCTTTCCTCTAAATTTCGTACAATTCATACATTCAAACCTTTTTTTTTCTGTCTCACTTGTTTAGAAGAAGGAAAACCAGGGCTGCTATGCTATTGTTTAAGAAAGCAACCCCAGCCCAATTCTATCATTCGTAGGACCTTGAGAGATAGGCCATAATGGATTATATTAGGTTTCTTATGGCAAGTACGTCGAAAACCCATTCCGACCAATAAAAAGGAAAAAAAATATTTTGCGTCCGAAACTGAAATAGTGGAATAAATTATATCATACATGTGGAAGAAGTTCTCCAAATCAGGACAAGGCCCATGAAAGCAAGCAGTAACAAATTATTGATGGATTTTTGGGTTATTTATTCAAATGGTCTTTAAATTTATATTTGAATTGCATTTTAGTCCCTTAACTAAATTATTCGTTGAAATAATTAACCAACTCTATATTAATCGGTAAATTATATTTTCTGTGAATTTTAGTCAAGTCAACGCTCCAGATAGAGTATAGGTTGGGTATATGTGTCTTTTTAATACCTCAAAAGGCTTTGACAAAGTTGTCGTCTTTTTCACAACTCAAGAGGGTGGTGGATGTGGACATGCTCGCCTGGAAGACATCCCAAACCATTGCACCAGACCAGCCATGGAATCAAGAGACAAAGCCTCACTTGCATCGTAGCCCTCCAAGTTCTCACTATAACAGAACCCATCCTTATTCGTTGTCCTCACCACCAATAGCCTCTGGCCTTAGAAGCATCTACTCCTCTGCATCTTCTTTCTCTCATTCGCCTCCATCATCACCTTCATTGCCATGTTCTCCAGGTACCCCAATTGCTCGCAAGGGTGTTGGTGTGAAAAGGGTTTCAACGAATATTTTAATTTTTGGTTTTTTTGTTTGTTTTATTTAGTAATTTAGCTATGTTTGATTGTTGAAAAAAGGAAGGAAGAAAGATTGGGGGGGTAGGGTGGGTTGCAGGGATGGAGGTGGGGGTAGGGTCATGGTGGGCTTTTATTTTTACTATTGGGCATTTCATATAAAATTGATTTTTATAGTATTTTATATAGATTTTAATTAATAAATTAATATAAATTGACGATTTTAACCCTAAAATTAACGGTAATATTGATGAAATGTAACGGTAAAAACAATTTACCGATTAATATAAAGTTGGTAAATTATTTGAACAAATAATTTAATTGAGTAATTAAAATACAACTCGAGTATAAATTTAAGGATTATTTAAATAAATAATTCATTTAATATTATATAATTGTACACATCCAGTTTGATGCGCAAGCAAGCAGTAGCTAAATTGAAATTGACGAGACTCAACTGCCAAAGGTAGAATTAGGTTAACCAACTGACATTATGATCCCCAATCAAAGCCTCAAAACCCAAATAGTACCCCCGCGATTATTATGCATTGCATAATTGGCAATACTTTTGGGTGGACCTTCTTGCGCATCTAATCCAAGTTATTATTAACGAATCTTCAAGTACATATGTCGTAATTAAAATCGTTCATTTTCTGAATTACTATTTGAATATTTATCTCTTAAGCTAACGAATCTTCCGTATATGTTAAATAAATGAACGGTTTATCATGAAGATCTTAATTGTTATCAAAACCGTCAATTTGTTTAATACATATGCATTATTAGGAGTCTCAATTTTGGTTGATTTTTAGTTTGGACTGTGACATGGGTAAACTAGAATCAATAATAATTGGACTTTTTTGTCCGTCTGAGGCCCTTTCCGGTTACCATCTTATCCAACTTTTTTGCTATTATAGCAGTCTATTCAGACACAATTTACAAAACCAAAAACCTGGAAATAAAATTATTTCTAAATCCTCCTTCAATAATCATAGCAAAAGCAACGGCCCAGAAGACGACTGCCAAGTGTGGAGTTTGCTGCCGATTTGCCGACTGCTGAACCACTGCAAAGTAAACAAACCCATTATTGAAAAGCTGCAAGCTGTATGTTAATATTTTGTAGCATGGCTGGGGTATTAGGCTACTGTCTATTGGGCCCCATAAAGTCATTTTAGAACGACAAATATTTTGTCTTATTTGTCACCAAAATATTACTACTTTATAACCACTTTGTCTATAGTTTGTAGTGTTTTTTTATGAGAGAGATTTTCGCGAAATTAACGCGTGTTATTGTATTATTAGTCAGAATAGCAAAATAATGTTATCTTCGTTATAAGTTTTTTCTTTTGTTTTGCAGACTCAGAAAGAAGCAGCAAAATATCACAGAACTAAACAAAATGAAAGGTTATTATTATATCTGATAATAGTTTTATTTTAGTACCGTGGGATTAGGGTGAGCACTACAGAAAGAAAGATTTGGATGTCACTGAGTTGACAGTTGAAGACGAAGTGATGATGGACGGCTGTGATGATTTGGACTGAATGAGTGGGGCAGATCATCTGATACTGATGTAGATTTACTGATAGATGAAGGGTCTTGAGAAATCCAGGTGGATGGGGACGGTTCAGCTGGAGAGAGCCTTCTCTAATCTAATCATGTCACATATTCATTGTCCTGTCTCAAAATGCAATCTGTTTGCATTGTAATGTATGGTCTTATCTTATGGCTATCACCGTGGCCTCTCTGTGTGTGTGAGTTTTTGTGTGGACTGTGAGTTGGTTATCAATCAATTAATTAACCAAGAAAAATTCGACCAAATTGAACTTGCACCAGACAATCACAGCAAAGAAGGAACCCTATGCCAGGTTTTGCTCATTAGTTTGTTCTCCATGTCGGTAATAGAAAAAGCTCAATCCAGAATGATAATTTGATCCCTCATTTTCAGTTTATCGAATTCGATTTTAACAAAACTCTCGGATCACTATCGTAAGAAATAAATATCAATTTTGTACGAAAACTCAGTTACGATACTAAAAACTTACACATAACCGATCTTTTCAACTATACTCGAAATGACATATTGCTTGAATACATAAAGTGTTATGAATTCATTTTATGAAAAAATATCATATGGGATCATAAGGGTAACATTACACATTAATTAATCTCCATAAGTTTGATGTCAAATCAAAACACAAGGGCCTAGTGATTTAGTACGGTAAAATTGTACCTAAGGAACACATTAGAGACCACATCTAGTAAAAGCTCGGAAAGCTCATTGTCTGGTGGCCAACATTAATATATAACACATTGTATATAGGCATGCATGCACAACCACGTGTGAAGTGTAGTACTGTAGCTGATCCCAACTGCGGAAATTAATTTATATCGACGTGGGATCCATATATTTCGTGGACGACTGACTGTCTTCAGGCCGACTAACATATTTAATAAACTGTCCATGCTCCATCTTTGATTTGTCTACTTCACAACCCTTGTAGCCATGTACACATTGGGGCCCTAAGCATTATGAATCTTCCCCCGGGTAGATGAACACAACAAATCCCATGTTTAATTTAGTCGACAGGTGTTCTTAATTACAACATTATGTTCTAAAGTTTTCTTTTTAACTGAAAATGAAACCGTACGCAAATTTTATATGCCTAATCTATTTCTCATAATGAATTTGTAACTTAAGTGGTTAAAAACAGTTATCTCTGTACTCGAGGTCATGTCTATACTCGTCTTGTCTTTTATATGGAATTCCCCATTAATTTTGTACAATGATACAAATTGAAATTGATACACCCTTTTTCTTTCGCAGACAGAAGAGTTGAAGTGATTGTTTGATTACTTTCTTTAATTTAAGCTGCTGTAAATTAAAGTTAATACTCAACAAATTTAGTTATAGGAGTTGTAAATAGTGGGATATAATAATAGAAAATATTGAATATAGTGCAAGTATAAGTAAAAGCGCCGCGTGAGGCAGCGAAGGCTAGAGAGGTGGAGAGGGGACATGCAGGACACGTAGTGGCAGCAGCAAAGCCTGCGACGCCATAGCATTGGAGGTGGAATCTATAAATTTGCAGAAGCTTTTGTTCTTGGAATTAAAATTGTTAAATAAATATAAGAAGGAAAATAAATAGATTAATATAATAGCAGAAAAAGAGAAATGAATCCGTGCAAAGTGCAAACGTAGAGTAGAGAACTAGAGAGGGGTTGAGTTTAGTGTACATAGTCTTTTACAGATTCTTCTGCTTGGGCTGTCTGCAAAAATATTTAAGTGTTATGGTTGTCTTTTTACACACTTTTTTAAGCTTATAGGGAGAAGTCAGTCTTCCACGTGCTCCTGGGGACTCTCTCCCTCTCTCTCTCTCCACAAGCTTAGCCCTACTTCAATGCCATCATATAATTATTTTCTCCCACTCAATTACAACCTCTGACCATCTCTGCTTACTCCTTTTCTCTGTTTTGTTTGCTTCCCCCTCTCAAACCCCATCTCTCCCAAGCACAGAAAACCAGAGAACAAAAAAGAACAAATACCCATTATTCTCCGGCCAAAATAATGCAAAAATATCAAACACCCCATCTCTAGTTGAGCACAAAGATTTGGTTTTGGTTACAAGTTTGATGATGATGATGATGATGGAAGGCATCAAGGGAGGAGGAGGAGGGAGGGTGAATGGCGTGGTGGGCCATCATGATCAAGTTCAAGTTCAAGATCAAGACATGGGAGATGGGATGCAGTGCAGTGACCATCCTTACAGAAACAACCCAGGAGGGATCTGTGCTTTCTGCCTCCAAGAGAAGCTTGGGAAGCTTGTGTCTTCTTCTTTCCCTCTCCCCATTCATGCTTCAGCCTCCTCTTCTTCCTCCCCTTCTTTTAGATCTGACACTGTCAATGTTGGTGGTGTTCATAATGGCAATGGTGTTGCTGCTGGTCCTTCTTCCTCTGCTGCCTCTCTCTCACTCTCCCTCTCAGCCCACCCAGCCTCAGCTTGTGCAAAACCTAGAAGCAATATTGGTAACAATTATCGTCATGAAGATGACTTCTACAACACAAGGAGAGCCAGGATTTCGTTTCTCTTGGCGAAGAAGAAGAAGAAAGTGAGCACTGCTACTTCTAATGCTGCGTCTTCCGATCGAGCGGCGGCTGATGTCGTGTTCAAGAGAAGCAAATCGACCACAACCCCAAGAAGAGCCCACCATTTCCTGGATGGTTCTGAGGACTTTAGCCCCAGAAAGAGAGGTGGGTTTTGGTCGTTTCTCTATCACTCGTCTGCCAAATCGTCCTCATCAAACAGTTTGAACAAGAAAGCAATCGACAAGTCCAAGATCTCGTCCTCTTCTTCCTTCTCTTCGTCAGCCGCGCAGAAGGACTCCAAATGCTTGGGGTCGTCCTCTCTGAGGAATAAAAGCGAACACCTTGCGGTTGACGCAGCAGCTGCAGCAGACGACGATAGCGCTAGCCCCAACAGCAGCCAAGCCACTGCTGCCTCGGCCTCCTCGTTCGAGCGCAAGGTATCGAGATCCAGATCCGTCGGGTGCGGCAGCAGAAGCTTCTCCGGTGACTTCTTCGAGCGGATCTCAACTGGGTTCGGCGACTGCACTCTCAGAAGGGTCGAGTCTCAGAGAGAAGGCAAGCCCAAGGCCAGCGTCCACCGTCACGGAGAGCACAACAACAGTCACTGCATGAAAGAGCGAGTGAAATGTGGTGGGATTTTCAGTGGGTTCATGATGACATCATCATCTTCATCTTCATCGTCTTCCTCTTATTGGGTTTCGTCTTCTGCAGAAGGACAGCTCGTCCATGGCCGCAGCAGGAGCTGGGGCTGGGCTTTTGCTAGCCCCATGAGAGCCTTCACCAAGCCTTCTTCGAAAGATGGGAAGAGAGATATAGTTAGGCAAGCTTCAGATAAGAACACCACCCCCAACCTGAATGCCATTCCTTCCTTGCTATCAGTCAGAGGTTGATCTTCATCACCATTTTCATCATACACATTATTAAACTCTGTTAATTAATTAAATTACTTAAATTACCCACCTGTTTATTATTAATTACTCTACTAGTCCCTGTGTTTATTTATCTTAATTTGGTGGTCTGCAATTCCATTAGTAATGTAACACATTGGGTTTCATCTTAAATCTTAATTAGTCTCTTGGTTTCATGGCCACAATTTCTTGTGTTTGCACAGTGAGGACTGTTTTTTTATTTTATTATAGTGAAGTGCAGATGTTGACCATCTTTATCTGTTCTTCTGTTGTTTTTGGGATTTGGTGTATTTTTTTAGTCTTTTGATTTTGATTTTGATTTTTGGTAATTTGGACCTTGATGTTAATGTTACGGCAAAGAAATATGAGTATTAATTTCTTTCTTCTTAATAAGTATAAATTGCATGTGTGGCTTCTTGTGAGCTTTCAGTTGTCACATGCATACACATGTTTGGTTGGTGTTGGACAAACTGTAAGCTCCAAAATCACAGTGGCCCATGTTAGAGAATCCCCAGCACTATTTGGTTTTGGACTACACTGGACTAAAGAAAATTTTCTTATGATGATCCCTTTGACAAAATATACTTTAATTAATTCTGGGGGGTCCCCCTTCCACCCTGGTTGTTTAAATGTCCTAAACATTCAGGGATTGATATCAAAGCAATTTGGGAGGGATTTTTGGGAACCTATGGGGAGATGCCAAGTGTTCTTTGACTGGATGGGTACATGGGTTAACTCTTGCTTGATTGGGTGTGGTGGGATTTGTTGGTTTGGTTGGGTAGAATGGGTCATTTGGATGGCATCTAAGTAAATATGGGGTTTTAGGGGGAATTTGAATATGATCTTGGCGTAGCGACGGGTTATAATGATGAGGTACCTATTAGTTGTTCGATCATGTGTAGAGTTATTATTGGACTGTTGGATTAAACTCCTTCGTTATAACTCCTCAACATAGCACCTCATTATTAAAGCTCCCTAGGCAGACTTGAGAAATGAGTTTTGTCTCTCATCAATTTATATTCCTTTGTATGTTATATATCAACCTTGCGTCTCCAAAATGGGTTTAAGCCTCCTCCATGCACACAAGCAATTTGGTCCTTTTTTTTACCACTTCTCTTTGTGCATTGACCTATATCACGCCCTATTATAATGAGCTTTGATAGTGAGATTTGAGTAGAATTATCATTTTTGGTGTGACGGTCACACAGTCACACGATATTATTACTCTACATATGTTATAATCTGTCTTTATTTATTAAAGTTATATCCTAAATTCAAGACATATCAACCCTGACATCTATTCATATCATAACACGTAAATTATCGTGACACTAAAAAATTTCTCTTTAGAATGTTGTGTTTTACTCGAATTTGGATATTGGCATGATTTTATTTCTCGAGCTTGAAAAGTCTCTTCTCAATCTCAGATCTTTAATAATTATTACATACTTTAACATACAATATGGATATGGAACTCACTTTTTAATCCAAACAATTTTTGACCTAACATCGACTGTGGGATGTGGAAACCAACAAAGATGTTATTGTTTTTTTCCCCTTTCTAGTGAAAAGAATATTGTTCGGAAGTAGGAAAAAAATGTGAAAAAATCATGAGACGGGCAAGAGTTCCAAAATTACAAAAGGACAGCTTTCATGTGGGTCATTGTTTATTGACTCAGAAGTCAGAACGCAGAAAAGAGTAATAATTTGTGGACCCGGGCCATGTACTTGTACTTTTAACCCATGGGTGGGCTTTAGATTTCCTTCTTCTTTTTTACAGAGTCCCCGCAAGCCATATATATATGGACATGGATGTGAAATTGTGGACCCGACCCAAGTGCTTGGACTTTTATCCCCTACAGCTGGTGCAATGCATAATTAGGTTATATTTTTCACTAGTTTTGCATTGACATTCAATAATGCACAAAACAAATTGTGTAAACAATTATGAATGCTACCAAAAAGAGAAAAAAAAACTCCAAAGAAAAAAATGCTGGATTAGATTCAAAGGAATAGGTAAAAGGCTACGAATGAATTTATGTCCAAATCAATCACAAATGATTCTTGTGGTTTGTCATGCAAGTTAATATAGGTATGTTTTGAAGAGTCATTGTGATCTACATTTATAGGTAATTTTTGTCAATTTTGTGCTGGGGGACATTCGTGTCAAGGTGTAATGCAAGGAGGATATTTAAATACAAGATCTCATATGCAAAAGTAATCGCTCTTAACCACTCGAACACATAACCGCTTAAGAAAATTGAAATCACAGGGCACCATATGTGATATTAAACCATGAAATCATGTTGGCATTTCGGATATGAAATTGAGCTCCATATCAGAGTGGGAAAAAGAATCGGAATTGAAGGCTACTCTACTCCACCTTTATTTTACACGATCAGGATCAAAGCTTTTTCCAGGTTCCAAAGCCTAGTGCTTGTAAATTTCCTCCTCAATTAGCACACTAATTAAATTTATTGTCGGATCCCTCTTTTTTTGTTTGTTTTGTTTTTAGTTGCTGCTTTAGCTACACACAAAGTTCCTCTTTCTTATCCATTCCTATTATTTTATGTAAACACAGATTAGTGTGGTTAAACCAACATGAAGAGGAAGAGTAGAGACAAAACAATATTATTAATTATTATATTTATTATAATAGGCTAATATTAACCCACAACCGTAACTCTCGGCTTTTTTCCCGAATAGAAGTAGAACTTTATTTGTTCTGAACTATTGTCAGTGACCACATGAAAGTCGGGACACAAGCACATTCCAACAAGGAGATGGCTACCTAAAGCAATTCATAAGTACTGAAAAAAATAATAATAAAAAATTAGATACGGGTGATGTGACCTCATTAAAACCTTACCTTAAAAAACCTCGGGTAAGGAAAATCCGATAAGGAAAAAGAATATCACTGCATCACAATCGGCCAAAAGACAACTCCTAAACTACAAGGATTGGTGCTCTGAGCCCACATAATCAGGATTAATAATTAATTAAAAACCCTTAATGCCAAGGGCACCACAATGATCTCATAATGATACATCCAAGTCCTACACATATCTTTTGTTCTGCTAGTCACTGTTGTAGGCTTGGGCTCACTTCGTTCTGTGTTTCAACAGCATTTCTCGGAGCTCCACCGGGTCAATCTCGTCCGAACAATTGGAGGGCCTGTAATATCCAGTTAGGGGATCTGGGGCCCACGCAGATGAAGAGCCAAGCCCAGATTCTTCTTTCACAGCATTCACGACCCGCTCTTCTACCATAGAGCTCCTGGACCCTCCCTTGCCCAATGCAGCTGGCAGCGGCCCATGTGACGCAGCTGCGTAACAACGCCTGTTTCACCACAATTAAGAACAGTTATCCCTGCACCCGAGGTCATGTATTTAAATAACTACTATAAAAAGAGAACAAAACTGAAAACGAAAATTGTTATTTAGTTCTAAAGAAAAAGAAAACAAAAACACAAAAACTAGACAGAGTAAAACGCACCGTTGGATAAGGAGCTTAGTTTTGGGGAGAAAGGAAGCCAGTGGATTTGATTTGTTGTATAACAGAGAAGCCATGAGAACGAAGGAGAAAGGGAAAGTGAGGTGATGTTCCTCTCCCTTCTGTTCGTGGGCTCTCTTTGGGGTGGTGGCGCAGAGAAGGGTTAGGGTTTGTGTTTGCCTTCTTTATATATAGACAGTGTAAATGGGTGAAGGCTGTAAAGTCATTGACACGTGGGTGCAACGCTGTTACGTTTCTCTGATTTATTTTTTATATATTTTAATGTCTATGGTTAGGAATAAAATCCTCTCTAAAATCTAACCTAAATTTCTCATTTTGGTTTCAGAACGACACTACGGTGAGTTGGTTGGTGGAGGACACTTGTGTTGCGTGTATATCCAAGTTCCAACGCATCTTTTCCTGGGAAAATCTTTTTGAGATAGAATATTTCAAAATAATAGGGCCACCAATGGATATACAATGGTGGGGATAATCAAGAAATTAGGTTACGGGATTTGCCTAAAAAGAGACGAAGAAAATTTATGGGCTAAGCCCAACTAACCTGAATATCTTTGGGTCATCTGGTTAGCCTGCTTTTTATATGGGCAGGGTTAGGGCAAAGTTTTTGTGAGCCCAATCTCATTCAAGTTTATTATATTAAAGGTCGACCGAGTGCAGGCGTGAGTTAGGTAAGTTAGTTAAGTAATTTAAAATATCTCTTTGTAAAAAAAGAAAAATCAACCCAGTCCAGGCTCATTTCATTTGTATGATTTGGAGGAAAATAAACACTATACATGTTTGTTTATTTCCTTGTCTTTAGATGTGACAAAGAGAAATGATTGGAAGTGCTAGAACCACTTTTAGGTAATTAAAAGTTAGCAGTATTTTTAAGTTATAAAAAAACTTGAATTTTTAATAAAAACGTTTATGAGCATACCTTTTATTTTTAGAGAAGTATTTCGAAATATGTCGTAGGTATAATTGAAAACAAGTTTTCAAACATCACCTTTATTAATTATTGTTGGGGTCTTTTTGTTGAGAGCTACAATGGGCTTGTTAGACTATTGTGAAGTGGATCAAGTTCTCTTGCGCCCATGTCTGAGTTTTTTTTGGCACCATGCCCTAATTACACCCGTTCTTGCCCTATTTGCCTACTTTTCTTTCTCTTTATTGAAGTATTGTTCGACTCTTGTAGGGGAGTCTCACTTTCTTGCCCCTATTTGCCTTCATTGCCCTTATGAAGTATCGTTCAACTCTTGTAGAGGGGAGTCACTTTCTTGAAGGTTATTCTTCAACACATCGAAAGATTTGAAGCCTTAGGGAGTGCTTTGGTCTTCTTCAATGGCTTCTTAGTACATTGCAAGTTTTGATGAGAAGGATACAACAGTTGTTGTAAGGACATTGCTTGACGATAGAGTTGAGCAGACGCTGAAAGGGCTTTGCTTGAGACACAATGGGATAGGTGTTCCAACAGCTACTACTTGTTTGGATGGGCTTTCAGCGACTATGGAAAGAGTTGGAGATTTTGCATTGATGTTGTGCAAGCTTGGCATAAGAGGCTTGTGGCGTGGGAGCTAAGAGCCCATAAGTTTAGCAAAAGAGAAAGCGAGTTGGAAAGGGAAAAGCTTGGAATTGTAGTCTTCTAGCAGCTCTGGAATTGTTTGCACCAGCTTGAATGAATTTCTTGAAACAGAGAAAGTTAATTATGATGCTTGAATCTTAAGATGGTGATTTGTAGAAATGCTTGGGTGATGTTTAGGGCTTGGCATGGTATTCTAAGACAAAAGGAGTAAAATGGAGGGATTAAAGCTTGCGATTCTAGGTGTTTTCGACAGCTAGAAGATGGGCTTACAATGTTTGCATTTTCTCACCAAGAAGGTGATAACCATGATTTCAGTTTGGCTTGAAAGGATGGGTTGTTTCATATATAGAATATTCCTTTTTTGAGAGAGAGAGAGAGAGAGAGAGAGAGAGAGAGAATGAGAAGATGGAAGAACTATAGCTTGAATCTGGTGCTTCTGGTAATAAGAGAGTATGCATGCTCCTGCTTTGGGTTTTTTAGGATAGAGAAGAAGGAGATGGAAGGGAAGGTGCTTGGGCTTGATGTTTTGAGTAGTTAAAGAATAAGCTTGCTCGACTACTCTGGTTCAGTTTAGTCCCATTTCTTGGGTAGGATATAACCCCCTTTTATAGGCACTAGAACTCCTCTTTACCCCAAAAAACCTAAATGGTTTCTTCTCAATTGGCCAAGTCTTCTCCATTCTTTCCTTTCACTTTCTCCAATATGGCCTTAATAAGTGAAATCTCCTAAAATAAGTTGAATCCATGGCTATTGAGACAAAACATTTTAGGGCCCAAAAACCTTCTTGCAGCTGGACTTTCCTTTCTCTTTTCATGGATGAGCTCATAAGGGTAAAGATGGGTAAAAGTGATAGTCAAATGGAAAGGTTGAGGCTTATCTCTTTCATCACCCTAGATATTTATGTAAACTGGATTTTAAGGGTTTTAGTTTGAATTGGGCAAAATTGGTCTGATGTCAAGGGAAAGGGTGCTGGAACTTCTCTCTTACTTACCCATGCCTTGGGCTCAAGAAAGTGGACTTAGGTTTTCTTGCTCCCAAGCAGCCCAAAACCCCCATCTTTTGAACCTCAATGGGCTTTATGGATAGTCACGCCTGGGACCTGTGGGTTGGCTAAAACCCTGAGCCCGGTGCGTGAGAAAATAAAAACTAAAATAAAATAAAAAGATGCCGAAACATGGTTTAAAATTCTCTTATAAAAATACATTCAAAATATTACAACTTTACAATAAATAAATAAAGCTCTATCACTCTCATCTAATTCAGCCTCAACTGGTTTAGTCCTTGTCTTACCCACTAATTCATCTAAAAAATTAAACAGGGTAATGGGTGAGCAACCACCGCTCAGTAGGGACATGAGACCTTACCACAGTAGATTGATATAATTAAATTAAGTGACATACAATCACATTGCCAAATATCACATTATTAATAATAATGCATAAATGCTCTTCATCTACTCATGTTAATTCATATAACTGAACAAGCAGACATGCACGTCCCATACCATGCTTATACCACTTGGTCCCGAATGCCCATTTATATGAACTAACACCCATTTCAATCATCCCATAATTCCCCTTTTGTTAGTCGTCTTGTCTACACCATTGATCTCCAAGCCCAAATCACCCAATCGACAATTATACCGCCGATTTCCTAATCGACTGTGCACACAGGCTTGCCTGGACTTGGTCCCTATAATGGTCAGACTCAACTACACAAAAGACTATTTCCATTACCCTCTTTTCCATCATTATTTTCTCAATCCAACAACTCTAACCAATTATCATGACATGGTATAATTATGCCAACATTATTCAAATAGTTCACAATACGTAAATATCATATATCTAGAACATTATACAATATCACACATAATATAGAGCTCACGAAATTTAATTAGATTAATCCCCATAAAGGCCCCCAAGAAACCCCTACCTAGATTCCAAAGCATAATCCAAGTTAAGAAAATACAATAGCTAGGCCCTCTCTCTCTCTCTCTCTCTCTCTCTCTCTCTCATTTATCATGTTTTGAAACTATAAGGTTATGCTTCTATTTATAGTGGTTATAGGGATATGATAAACTTCAATGTTAAAAGGATAAAAACATCTAAGTTTATCTAAAAGATAAATATCCTAACAAGATAAGGTCATTCAAGTTTATCTCAAAGATAAATATCTTAAAAAGATAATATCGTCCAAGTTTATCCAAAAGATAAACATCTTCTTTTATCTATTTAAAATACGGGTCTTAACATGGACCCTCGTACCCATCCATACCACAACTCGCTCAACAAGCCTTAGGCATGCATGTGGCTTGGGCTCACTTAAACTTGTCAGGCGGTTTGGCACTAAAGGGAGTCGATTGGCATGACATGTTATTTGTGTGCTTATGCTTGGACTACGTTGTATTACAGTGGCTAGGGGCTGCGCTAGATAATGCTTGACGAAGCAGTGGGCTGGGTGAGCTCGAGCAACATTGTTCAACTTTACAGGTTTGCATGTGAAATTAGTAAACCCGTATGGTGACCTCCCCACGTGCCAAATTGTAGTCTTGCTTGGTACGACACGAATATCAAAACTTGTTTAGGCACTTAATAGTCGTATTTGAAGGGCATCTGTGTCTCTTTTATAGCACGATAATGAATTGAGCTTAAAAATATGCACGGATCTTCCTTGAGATTTTTTAGGCCTCAACAATTACTTAGAATATATATTTACTATCGCTAGGGAAGGGAGATTTGATTGAAAATAATAAAACGTATATAATTTGAAAATAATATGGCCACCAATGGAAATACAATTCGAATCCCAAAATCTGCGTTATTTCATAACAGATTTACTTGGAAGACAAATTAATAACCCGAAACCAACTAGCTATAGGTATAGTCAAAAGGAATTACATCCTTAATTGACCTTATTGATATCAAATACATACAAATAAAGAAGCAAACTGCTGCATGCAGTTGCTATATTATTCTTTTAATTATTACTCTATACGCTATTTAATTGATGAGGTTGAAGCCGCCTGGGATGATGTTGACGATGTTGAGGAGACCGGAAATGGTGTTTCCGATAAACTGCAAGGGGGATGCCAGAAGCCCGGTCAATGAAGAGTTGCAGGCGGAGAGCGGTGTCCTCACCATCAGCTTGCAATCCGCCAATAGTGAAGAGAGGAGAAATTGTAGAGGATCCAACAAGATTGAAAAGATTCCTTGGCTATTGGTTGTTACAGTTGAAATCACATTACCCACAGTTCCACACAGCAGTTGTAGAGTAGCATCTACAACAAACAAACATAACATATATATGGTGATATTAAAAAATATTCTCTTGTGAGGCTTATATGTACATGTCGTCACATTATGAATATGAACCGCACGTTTTGGTAAGAATTATTCTCATAAGTAATTCATATTATTCGCGGGCATTAACAATAAAACATTACTTTGATTGAAATTAAATTGATATCAGAAAAATTAAACATATATATGGTTGATTAATTAGGGTTTGGGGTAGCCAGCTAATCTAATTAGAGTTTGGGGTAGTTAGCTAATTAGTTTACTTACTTGCAAATACCAGGGTAGCGGTAGCACCACCGGTGCCCGCATTTCCTGTGGGAGAGCAAAACAGAGTTCCTTGTATGCGGATCAGACCAAGGAGGCCGCTGATGAGCCCAAGTTGAGCTTCAGCCATTGGAACTACTATTGCCACTGTGGCAACCAAGAGGCACACAAGGAGAATTGTTTTGGAGGCCATTGGTCCTAAGTGCAACAGTTCAAGTATTCTTCTTTGCTAAGTTGCTAATTGACTGGACTTGCAGAATTGCTGTGCAGGAATGACCAATTTATAGGCTAAGCTAAGCAAAGCAAGCCACAAGAGGGGCAAGTTGCTGCAGATTTTTCTGACTAAATGAAAAGCTTTCTGTGCGGCAGTTTGTGTAAAAACGACATACATTCTGGATGATCCGGACAATTATGCCAAGGAAAATTATAACATTCTTGTCTTACATAATTCCATCAAAATCTAAGGTTGTCGTGAAGCTCATACACCATGCACGCGGCCTCAGTGGGTGGGCTTCACCCTAGAAGCCAACTGTTATACCTTCCATAGCTAGCTCTGTGTCTTAGCATGCCCTAATATGAGAACTTGTCATCAGTTTATTTTCTCTCACTAGAATTAATTGCTAGCTAGCTATAGATTACCTTGCCAAGATGTGTAAGTTTGGTTTGACCCAGGATAAGTGGTCAGACATTTACTTCAAAAAGTCCTAAGTAGCTATAGCTAGCTAGCTCCATGGATCCCCATGATCCAGCTACTAGTTAAATCAAGTTGCGTCTGTCTGCGGGCACCAAGTATATGGACTGTAAACATTGGACAATAACACGGGCTGTAAATGATAATTTACATGTATTTCTCCCAAATTTTCCATGGCCTTATATAATGGAATGTAGGGTAAAACCTATGTGGTCATAGCAAAGTGTCATCACGCTATTCAAATGAAGGAGGAAAAAGTACATGTTATGAATAACTTTGCTCTTCATTTATGCGATTTATCTATTTATTTTGGGAGGTGACTTTCCCACTCCCCTTTTCTCCACTTACACTCCACAACATTGCCCTACATACACATGAGGGCGCGAGCGAGCACACGCATATATTATAAGAAAGAGACTGCAAAAGAAAACTTGGGATGGCTGGTGAAAGGTCGATCCCAGCCTCCATTGACATCCCAATCAGAAAGAGTTTCTAAGGTTGAGATGTCCAACTCTTGAGGCAGATAATTCTCTGTGAGGTAATTAAAAGAATAAATACAATTCTGGGGAAGGTATGCATGATCCAGAAAATTGTGAAGCATATAAACTCATATATACTTTCCATACACATTATTAATTCTGTAATATGCTATGTACAATGATTTCAATAAAAGCACAAACGAATCGTCATTGATAAAAGTGAAGTTTCTTACTACAAGTCCAGCGCTTTCCAGTTTCAATGAAGGATTTCTTTTTGCCAACACATCCAGGATGATAAACTTTTACAGAGTCCCTAAAATGAGTAATTGTGTTAAAATATAGAAGTATAAAAATGTCCTAAGTCTAGGCACAGGAATAATTCATGGCACATGTGTAAATGCTAGAAGAGACCAGAAAGTACAGGTGGAGAATCAACAGAAGATGCAATGCTCTCTTCTGGTATCCGAAATTACAGCCACACACATAGAGCATGCTCTCTTCTCTCTCGATATCTTAACTCAAGTAAAGTAGTAGATAATTGACTAAATAAACATATTCCAATTGACTAAGTCAAACTGAAAAGTATAAGACTGGTAAGAGTTGATAGAATAACCTTAAAAAAAAAAACAAAAAAAAAAACAATAGTATAGCCGCGCGGCTATAATTATTTTGACACGTGGCACCTAATTGCTAGGGGGTCTTTTTTATTACAGTCGGGCGGCTATACTTATTTTGACACGTGGCACCTACTTATAGACGGATCCTTTTTTTAATAATAAATAGTATAGTCGGGCGGCTATACTCAGTTTTATTAATTTTTTAGAAATTTAGTTATATACCCAATCTTAGACATAGTTTTATAAAGAAATCCTACACCATTTAAAAACAAAAAAAACAAAAAAAAAAAAAAAAATCGACAGCTATCAATTTTTTTAATTTAATAGTTGTTTTTTTAGTTTATTTGTGTGTGTTAAATACCTATATTATCCTTGTACTATAGATTTAAGAGACGAAAATCAGATCTGCCCAGATCTGCCAAAAAACCAGATTTGCAAAAAAACCAAAACTGCGAAAAAACCAAATCAAATTTATTTTCTCCTTTCTCGCTGGTGTTTTCTCTGGTGTTGGAGCAAGATGAGCTTCCATTGAAGCTCAGTCTCAGGTCCAACTATATTCTTCATCTTTAATATACAATTTTCAGTATTTCACATTCGATTTCTTGTTCTAAAATCGTGCTTCTATTGATTTTTTCTTTTTTCGAATTGTTCAAGACCTTGAACAAACCTCGATCAGATGCTCTTAGCTCCACTCCTCATCTTCAAGCTCTACTCCTCTTTCGCCACATTGTCGTTGTTGTTATCGTCGTCGTCGTCGTCGTTGTTTGGTTTGGACTTGAGATTTTTGATCTTTTACTTCAATTATGTGTTTCTCTTCGGATTTTAGTTGATTTTCGAAATGTATTTTAAGCTTTGATGATTGATTCAACTTTTGTTACTATTTCAGTTATGAATCTCATTTTTGTTTAACAATGTACTTCGGTGAAGAGTATTAACAATGTACTTCTATGACAGAGTATTAACAATATACTTCTATGACATAATAGTATTAACAATCTGGGCTCATCTTGTTTTGAGTTGGTCTGGTTTGTTAATTTCTTCATCTTTTCTTTGGTGGACATGTATTAGAAATAGCAACATGACAAGCATTAATCAACATGATAGTAAACTAGCAGTGTTATTACCCTAGAGTGGAACATTACAGGAGTAAACATGCATTAGAAATAGGATGTCATGGGAAACAGTAGTGTTATTACCCTAGACTAGAACATTACACGGGTAGATATGCATTAGAGATAGAATGTCATAGGAAACTAGCAGTGTTATTACCCAAGACTGGAACATTACAAGAGTAGACATGCATTAGAAATAAGATGTCATATGAAACTAGTATTGTTATTACCATAAACTGGAACATTACAACCATTAATCAACATGACAATAAACTAACAGTGTTATTACCCTAGATTGGAACATTACAATCATTAATCAACATGATAGTAAACTAGCAATGTTATTACCCTAGACTGGAACATTACATGGGTAGACATGCATTAAAATTAGGATATCATAGGAAACTAGCAGTGTTATTACCCTACACTAGAACATTACAGGGGTAAACATGCATTAGAAATATGATGTTATAGGAAACTAGCAGTGTTATTACCCTACACTGGAACATTACAGCCATTAATCAACATGACAGAGCAGTGTTATTACCCTAAATTGGAACATTATAACAATTAATCAACATGACAATAAAGGTGTAGAACATTACAATAATTAATTAACATGACATGTTAATGAAACTATGATTTTCAAGACCTTTTGTTTGTAATGAATTGTTTGGGTTTTTTTATATATATAAAATTGGGTTGGGCTTGTTTTGGGTGCAATTTAAGTGTTTTGTGTTGGTCTTCTTTTATAAGTTGATCAATGGCAATTATGTAATTTATAAGAACTTAAACACTAATTTCTTATGTAGTAAATGAGTTTTGGATGTGTTTCTAAAATGCATTCAATGTGGGGTTTTTTTTTATAATTTCAGCTCCTATTTTGGGTATATTAGTGAAGCTCACTTAATTTTTCTTAAAAATAATATAGCCGCTCTGCTATACATTTTTGACACGTGGAGCCTAGGCGCTGAACAGTTACTGTTAATAATAAAAAAAATAGTATAGCCTGGCGGCTATACTCCATTTTTAAAATTTAAAAAAAATACGTATAGCCGAGCGACTTTACCCCTTTTTTTTGTTTTGTTTTTTTTTGTGTTAATAAATAATATAGCCACGCAACTATACTCTTATATATATATATATATATATATATAGAGATATTTTTTTATTTTAAAATTTTTCACCGATTTTCGTTTATCGATAAGAGTAGTTTATAGCATTATCCATTACTATTAGGCCATTAACCGAGTCTCTATTGTTCCCTTTTAATTTTTGACTTTTCCAAAGTTATTACTTGTATAAAGAATTTAGCACTTTCACGTTTAATACTCTATTATACACGTAGGTACGTATTTTTCAATAATACATCTGTGTTTTGCACACGTCTTAAACACTCGATAAAATTCACATTTAAAAAAATAAATAAATGTATAATACTCGTATTGTATATGTACGCACGTATTTCCCATGTTTAAAGTTAAGGAATTTCTCATGAAGAAGCCCAAGTTGCTTTCACTAAATCGGCCACTATTTCGGGTGGAGATTGCGAAAACAAGTCCACTCATTATGTTTCAAAAGTTTTAAAAATAGGTCCACGGCTCAAAGCCCAAGCAACCTGGAGTTCCTGAAGACATGGGGTTAGCCAATGCTTTGTGTCTGGGCATAATCTTTGAGCGCAAAACCCAGCCCATGTTTATTTGTAAGATTTACACCTGCTAAATATGAGAGAATATAACCCTTTTTGAGGGAAAAAATTCATTGTATGATTGAGTGGAGTTGTGTAAGTGAACTAGTCCATATATTATAATATGGGTGTAAGACAGGTTTATATTTTATGGTATGTGATAGTATTAGTAAATAAAATAATATCAGTCGATAGTAATAACACGTGACTCTATTACAGTTCAAACTATCTTTCTTTGTTTTTATTTAATGAAAATATTCTTTTCTAAAGTTCAAAATTAGGGTTGGGCACATGTCGGTTTAACCCAACCAAGCATTCCGACCGACAACCAAATCACCGTTGAAAATCAGTTTGGATCAGATCAGTTGTTGAAAAATCTTACGCTAGAGTCGAACTAAATCAAGATGGTCAGTGATGGTTATGTTTCTTCGGTTTGCTCGGTTTTGACATTGGAGCTCCTACCCTGGTAGGATCATTTGACTATATCTGGAGTTGTGGAGTGACAAGGTCTTATCGGTGATCGAGTCATGGGAACCAGTTCATGCTGCTTTGGTCCGATGGATGGAGACAATGGGAAAAAAAAACCAACCGAGTCTAAACCAGCCGGTTCAGTTCGGGTGGCTGGTTTTCTTACCTAGTCTGTCATGACTAATATCCAAATATATCCTCTTCATCAAAGACAAATGATGAATTATAGTTAAGGACACGTAGTACATGACCTTTATATTACTTGGTAGAGAGAAAACTACTGCTTGTGACAGACTTGAAACATAACACAAAAATATAAATCAAATTATCAGAGTAGTTATTCGATATCGTGATTTATTTGTTTCAACAATTATCAGATTCATATGGAAATGTGTGTTTTCAATCTCTAGAAGAAACAGAGTCATGCCTTCCTGTCTCTGTTGCGTGATAATTAGTAAGTCTAGCAAAACAATATCATTCAAACTAATGTAGATAATGGCGGATTCAGAAATTTTTATAGAGTTTGGCTAAATTATTTATTTTTTTGGAGATCTTTTATAACCAAGAATTTTTGAGCTAATTAATATTGTATGGTAGGATTATATATTTTTATATATAGAAAATATGGTAGGATTTCAGTGGGTAGAAGAAAAAAAATCTAATGTGGGTGGCTAGGATAGACTGAATTCTAAATGCAATGAATTTTGTTATACAATTAAGACTAAACTACAAAACCAGTACTGGACTAAAGCCCAGTCGAGCCCCTTCGTAGATCCGCCCTTGAATGCAGATCATATGAACCAAAATGAGTTTGGCATTTTTTGATGTCGAAATTGGTGCAACGAGATGAAGACCTTAAGTCACAACAATCAATACAAGAATGATTTAACGCATTTTCTTACCAAGATTGACACTGCGTAACTCCCACTGGCCTTCACCACCTCACCTTGATCTATGCCACAACATCACTCTCCTGCTGCTTATGTTTGACTTGGGTGAGATATTGTGTGGTCCATATGGTACGAGAGAGGAAAAAGAACAAAATTTGAGATAAAACTTTTTTTTGTTCTCTGTTGATTATGTTGTTATGGGGCAGCAATGGAAATATGAAAATGAATAATATGAGCAAGCACAATCGCCGGTCGAGAAAATGGAAAATGTAGGCTACCTAGACAATATTATTTCATTGAGATACAAACATTAATTTGTAAATTTAGAAATCTATATGGAAAAGAAAGAAGTTATTATCTGTATGAAAAAGAAAGAAGTTATCATCTGTATTTTTATTGGCTAATATGTTATTGTGATTAATTTGTGTGCAACACAGAGGTACTCAGGAAGTGATTTGCATGGTGCCACTGCTAAAGTTGTGGACATGCCTCACCACTGTATGTAATGCCATTTTGCTCATGTGACATGTACACTAAGTTTTTATTTCGAACCAAAATAAATGCCATTATAGCACTTTCACCCATTTGCTATGGTAAGGAGATGCAATAACTATTACTATTCACGTGAATAGTGGCAACCATTGCAAAAAGCTTGTGGTCTTTCCATTCATTGCTATGGCAACCACTATTCATATGAGATATGAAGAGAGGAATTTGTATAGAATTTTGGTGTGGGAAGTGAAAAATATAGCTAAATATTTATTTTTAAAACATTCTGAAACTTTTAGTAATTTTTTTTAAAAAAATTTAGATTTTTTTATTGCTGACGTCAGCATTTTTCCGCCGAACGCCAGGCCTAAACCTGCCGCTGGAACTGCTCTTAGGAAAACCATTACTTGCTACCACAAGTCAAGGATGACGTCATCATTTTTCCGCCGAACGCCGGGCCTCTTAGGAAACTCTTAGGAAAACCATCGCTAGCTACCACAAGTCAAGGATGACGTCAGCATTTTTCCGCCGAACGCCGGGCCTTGGAACTGCTCTTAGGAAACTCTTAGGAAAACCATCGCTAGCCACCACAAGTCAAGGATGACGTCAGCATTTTTCCGCCGAACGCCGGGCCTTGGAACTGCTCTTAGGAAAACCATCGCTAGCTACCACAAGTCAAGTTGAGGAAAGTCACTTGACAAATGTTTTAAAATTACAATAAGGGAACCACGAACCTGCGTGGGACCCACCCCGAGTAGGGAGGAATTGAACAACCGAAGTTCGATTTCCCAAAAAAAGTCCAGGTCCAGTTCCTCCCTACTTCTTTTTGCTACTTTACAATTTCTGTCTCCCTTCTTTTTGCTACTTTATCTCTTCTTCTTTACCTAGTTAACCCTATATATTGTTGCTCCTGCCTCCCTTCCTCTGCATCTCTCAACTCCATTCCTACCAATAGGATAAAAGCAGAGATCCCACCTAGTTAATCCTATTGTTTCAAATATTGTTCTTCCTCAATTCTCTCATGGGTCGGGTACAACAGTGTGCTCAACTTGCACTGCAGTTCCGCCATGCAGACATGAAACCAAACTCACACATCGTGGAAAAAAGAAACATCTTACTCGTGGTCGTGACCTTGGTCTCCGCCACTCTATATTCGGGGGGGATCAATCCTCCCGGGCTCCAACACTGTAAATGCATTACCCCTGTTTGGAACGTCAAAAATTGCGGTTGTTCAGCCCTGACTCTTTTGTCGGTATTATTTATTTCACTGGCGCTGATGTTATCTGGTATCATGCTTATTATTCTGGTGGGTCGCAACCCTTTTGCACCCTTGGTTTATCTTCTCCTAATGGGTGCTGCCATTCCATACTGGTTTACCCTTGCAACATTCCTCCACCCACTGCTATGGTTTGCTTTCATGGTTGTGTGCTGGCTGCCTTCCTGCTATGCTCTCTTTCTGTTCCGGCGATTTGTTACTGGTGCTGATGCTGCTGTTCCTGCTGCTCCTGCTCCTGCTGTTGGTGGAGGAGAGATAGTGGCTGATGGAGGAGAGATCGTGTGAAGACAGACAGAAGGTCAAATAATGACTTTAAAAAAATGTTTATATTGTCTAAGGTTGTCCTTTCGATTAAATATTCTGGTTCTGCGACTGTTTATTACTATATTTAAATATAATTATGTACACGTGAGAATTTGGTATTTTGGCAATAATGTGCACGTGAGAATTGGGTACTTTGGCAATTCTGTGCGGGCCTCTTTCTCGTCTTTGCAATATGGGAATCAGAAGAATCAATTGGATCATGCTAAACAACTTGTTTCGTCGCATATTTCTTAGAAAAATTTGAAATGAAATAAAATATCCATGGGATGGGACCCTTTTAGCTCATATTTCTTAGAAAAATAACCATAAAAACTTTGTATCTGAATGAAATAAATTAGTAATTTTAGTGATTGCATTGCATGGCAGTCACCAATTGTAATTGCAATTATATGGAATTCCTTTATAGCTTCTAAATCTTAAGCTATGATACAGCGTTTTTTAACCCCTCCCCTGGAGTAATTAATCATGCACAGTAAACTCAAATATTATTGTGGCAATTCTTCTCAATCTTAAGACATGGCATATTTTAAGTAAATAATTAAGATTATAAGAAATTTTTTTTATGCATACACTACTACGTTTCACCATTTGCGCGACGAAAGATTGTGCGACGAATAATAAGTCGTCGCGCAAACCATACAGGCGCGACGAAAGAAAGTCTTCGTCGCGCAATCCACTGAAAATTTGCGCCACCAAAATTTTTCGTCGCAAAAAATGTATATGCGCGACAACAAAATTTTTCGTCGCGCAAACAGAGGTAAAAAAAGCGGGGGGAATGTTTTGGCGCGAAACATTTGCGCGACGAGAAATATCGTCGCTAAAGGCAACATTGCGCGACGAACCAGTGTTCCGTCGCGCAAAAAGGACAGTTCCCAGTGGGTCCCCTTATTTAGCGCGACGGGAAGATGTTTCGTCGCGTAAGAGAACGAGAGATATTTTATTTTTGGCGCCAAAATGACATGGTTGAGATATTTTTGTTTGCGCGACGTAACTACTGTTCGTCGCGTAAAGTTCAACGTTTGCGCGACGATTATGTTCTTTTGCGCGACGGAAAGTACCAGCGTCGCGCAAAAGTTAGATGTCGGCAGGTGTTTGCGCGGCGGAAAAAATGGTTTGCGCGACGGATGATTTGGTTTTTTGCGACGGAAGTTTGCGCGACGAATAAGTATGTTCGTCGCGCAAAGTCCTTCTTCTTCATATTAGAATTCTGCCATTGCAGAGGCAGAATGCAAAAACAAAGCATTTTGCCTCTGCTTCTCTCTCAACCTCTCTGCCACTGCTGGGATTTCAATACATTGATTGGGTAAGTATTTTTCGTCATTAGTTTAAAAGTATTAATTTAAGTGCGTACTAAGGTTTTTTAATTTGTTTTCGTTAGGGATATTTGTAATTAGCGATTGGTGGAGAACGATTGAGAAAGTATTTTATTTGTTTTATATATTAATAATGTTAATTTGTTATGTTTAAAATGTTCTTGTGAAGTTATATTTATATTATGTTGTGTGTAACGTAGTACAATCTGTTGTGATGTACGAAGTTAATTGAAATTAACTTCGTGCTTTTATTTTTATGTTTAGTAACACTTAGTTTCCCGTTCGAGATTAGTTGGATTTCGTGCATGGATGCGTAATGCATGACTGCGGTCCAATTAATTCTTGAATTGTCCCATTATTTGGACAGTTTGGTAATGCATAGTGTTGTCACGTAATCTATGGCTACAGGATTAGGTTTCGATTGTGGATATTTCGTTGTCATCTCGGTACGTTCTTCGGGTGGTACGTAGGTATTTATACCTATGGCCACCTCAAGAACTGTAGCGAGATGCTGGCGAAATTCATCCACGTCGAAATCTAATCTCATGTAGTCGTAGGTTACGTGGCAGGAGTATGCATTCCCGAATGGGATAGGACCCTTACCGGAGGCATAAGGTGACATTATAACTTCGTATGAAGTTGTTGTGATTGTTGTGTTGTGATTCTGGTTTCAGGAATTATGGACAGAAGGTGGATACAGAACCCGAACAGATGCGCAGACGAATACTTGGATGGAATCGAGGATTTTATTGAGTTTGCACATAGACACAACCCGGGTGCAACTAGAATCCGTTGTCCTTGTAGGAGGTGCAACAACACGTTATGGGAGACAATTGAAAATGTTGGATTTCATTTAGTAAGGAATGGAATGATTGAGACATATAGCATTTGGAACCTTCACGGGGAACAATTAGAGCATGCTTCGTCTTCAAATGCCACAAGAGTGGACAATGTTCAACCTATTGTGGATGCTAATGATCAAGTCATGGATATTATACAGGATGTTTTTCCATTTGCATCGACCAACATGAATCAAGAAGAGCAAGATGATGTGCCTACACCAATAGACAGTGCGGAGTTTGAACAATATGAGAAATTGTTAAAAAATGCCAACCAAGAGTTATACCCGGGGTGCGAGAGCTTTTCCGTTCTCACGGCCATTGTGGAGCTAATGCACGGAAAAATAAAGTATCGTATGTCGAACCTGTGTTTCGATTACTTTTTGGGGGTTTTCAAGAGAATGCTTCCGACGGACAATTGTTTGCCGAAAGACCATAAACAGGCGCAGAAGGTGTTGAATGGTCTTGGATTGGGTTATGAAAAAATTCATGCTTGCAAAAACAATTGCATGTTATTCTACAAAGAGCATGAATCGTTGGATACATGTCCTATATGCAATGAGTCGAGGTTCAAGATGACATCTCAGAATAGGACGACTAAGATCCCACAAAAAGTCATGCGTTATTTGCCCCTGAAACCTAGGTTGCAGCGATTGTATATGTCGACGCATACTGCCACAGACATGAGATGGCATCAGGAAAAACGGGTAGACGATGATGTGATGCGGCATCCTGCAGATGGGGAGGCATGGAAAGAGTTCGATCGAACGTTCCCCGAGTTTGCTGCTGATCCCCGAAATGTTAGATTGGGACTTGCCACTGACGGATTCAATCCGTATGGGGTTCTAAACCAACACCACAGCACTTGGCCGATTTTCGTATTCCCATATAATTTGCCGCCTTGGAAATGCATGAAAAAAGAATACATGATGATGACTGTTTTGATAACTGAGGATCCTGGGAGGTCAATCGATGTTTACTTAAGGCCGCTGGTTGATGAGCTGAAGGATTTGTGGACAAACGGTGTTCGCACGTACGATAAATCAACTGGGAAGATGTTCACTTTGCGGGCAGCAGTTATGTGGACTGTGAATGATTTCCCAGCATATGCAATGGTTTCTGGGTGGAGCACAAAAGGTTATATGGCATGTCCTGTATGCAAGGAAGATGTAACTTCTGGTTGGCATGCTGGAAAAGTTTGTTACCTTGGTCATCGGAGATGGTTGCCATGGGACCATGAGTGGAGGGAAAAAGATAAAGAGTTCGACGGGAACACAGAGCGTCGCCTTAGACCCAGAGAATGGTCCGGTGATGAGATATTGGACCAGCTTAACCGGTTGGATTTTGCTCCCTTCGGGAAAACAGTTAGTCGTATCAGACCTTCTACACATATGAACTGGACGCACAAGCCTATGTTTTTTGAGCTCCCATATTGGTCGAAACTAAAATTGAGGCACAATCTAGATGTGATGCATGTTGAGAAAAATGTATTCGACACATTGGTGGGCACGATTCTAGATATCGAGGGGAAGACAAAGGACACGATCAAAGCTCGTCTTGATTTGGAAAGAATGGGCATACGAAGGGGTTTATGGATGAATAGGGACAATGATAAAGCTAGAAGGGATCTTGCATTCTTTTCTATGAAACCGAATGACAAGAAAGAGTTTCTAAAGTTTGTATCGTCAGTAAAGTTTCCCGATGGGTATGCTTCTAATATCGCACGTTGTGTGAATGTTGACGGGGGTAAATTTACTGGACTTAAAAGCCATGACTGCCATGTGTTTATGCAACGCCTACTTCCTGTTGGTATTCGACACCTATTGCCGGAAGATGTAGTGAAGCCAATCATTTTGTTGTCCAGATTTTTTTCCCAACTGACGGCAAAAACTTTGCGAAAAACGGACATGTTTCAGTTGCGCCATGACATTGTCCAAGTCCTATGCAAGTTTGAGATGATATTTCCTCCAGCTTTCTTCACAAGTATGATGCACGTGATGGTTCACTTGCCAGAAGAGGCATTACTTGCTGGTCCTGTCAACTATCGCTGGATGTATCCAATAGAAAGGTATATAATCCTTATCGTTTGTGTATGCATCATTATCACATGCTTGCTAATTTCAATCATATCGTTTTATTTTGGCAGGTTTCTCGGAGAGCTGAAAAAAAGTGTACGCAACAGGGCGAAGCCCGAAGGATCAATCGTAGAGGCTTGGGTTCAATATGAGTCGCTTACTTTCTGCGGAATGTATTTAAAAGATGTGGAGACGGTTTTCAATCGTCCTCAGCGCAATCATGATGGAGGTATGAGAAATGAAAAACTTTCTGTTTTTGCCCAAACCGCACGACCCTTCGGAGATCCTGGACGCGGAAAGTCGTTTTCTAGAAATGACATGGAGGTAGCGCATTGGTTCTTACTGAACAATTGTGATGAGATCATGGGATACTTATATGAGCATGAAGAGATGATGAAGCAAGAACATCCATCACATTTGGTTGCCCAGAAACACCGTGAATTGTTTCCACAATGGTTTTTGGATTCTGTAAGTTATCAGTGTTTGTTATTTGAGAAATATAAATTTTTTTTTAATTTTGTCAGACTAACATATGAATGGTTTTGTATAATATTAGGTGAATAAGTTGAAATCAAAAAATTCCCCAACTTACAGTGATGAGTTATATAACTTGGCGTTCGGCCCGATTCGCGCTGAATTGTTCTCGGGTTGTAATGTCAACGGCGTCAAATTTTTGGCCGAAGCACGAGATGACAAGTTGTGTACGCAAAACAGCGGTGTCCATGTCCCAGGTGGAGGCGAAAGTACGGACATTGATTTCTATGGCAAACTCACAACTGTCGTGCAATTGCTTTACAAAGATCGATACCAAGTGATCATGTTTAAGTGTCGATGGTTTGACACCAACCCAAATAGGCCGGGAAGTGTTAAAATCGATCATGGCTTACTATCTGTGAACATGAACAGAACTTGGTATGATGACGACCCTTATATTTTGGCAAACATGGCAACACAAATTGTGTATCTAGATGACCCTAAAGCCGGAAGCGGTTGGAACGTTGTTCAAAAGATGGATCACAGGAACGTGTATGCTATACCAGAACTAGACCCAACTGACAACGACGTCAACAATGTGGCTGACCAACGTTTAGAATCTTCAATGGAAAATGATGCGGAAACACTTCGAGATACTAATGTTATACAAGAGCCATTTCAAATACAAGGAGTGTCTTCAATCGAAATACCGATTCAGTCAATTACAATTGACCTCGGTGATCTTCCGCGATATGATGTTGCAGTTGGCCCAAGCAACGACGATGATGTAGTTATAGAGGATGCGGAGGAGGAGGAGGAAGAGGATTGGGAGACCGAAAGTAATGATAGCAACGATAACGAAAGTTATTATAGTTCAGATGATGAATGATTAATTTTTTTTGTAATTTTATTATGTTAGTGGACATATTTTGTGTAATGCAAATGTTTTAATATATGTACTTGTTATATCCAAACATTATATATGTGCAGAAATGAAACATTATTAAAATAAATGTAGTTATAAACCATTGGTAAATAAATATATCCAAGTAATTTGTATCATAAAGTTTAAATTTATTTTCACAAAAAACTTTTAAAAAATGAAAACCATATAACCGAAAAAATGAATCCAAAAACCAAGATTATCAAGAATCCTTCCATTCTCAAATCAAAAGAAAATAGAATAAATCATACTTTCATACAATTAATTATATGTAATGATGAATAATTCAGATTAATAATATGTGAATGAAAATAACCTTGCGCGACGAAGGCATAATTGTCGCGCAAATTTTGCGCGACGGACAACGTACACGTCGCGCATACTCTATTATTTGCGCGACAAATAATTTCGTCGCGCAAGTATCTTTTGCGCGACGAAAAACAAACCTCGTCGCGCAAACATATACACATATATATATTTCTGATATATACACACGTATATAGTTGAAATTGACGATCGAAGTAGTTCACTGTATTCACATAGGGTTAAACAGTATAGCTGTAAAAAATCATCAAAATCAGAGTCAAAATAACCGTTAAATCATGACTTTTCGTTTATAACCGTCGAAACGTTTTGTCCCGTTACTTGAGCTCTGAATGTTTTTTTTTCTCATTTTCGACGTATACGATCTCGAAGTATAAACAAACATATTTGACGGCTAGATTACTAAAACTAGTTTCCTAGAATGCGTATTCCATAAAAACACAATATTCATAAAAACTGAATAATTTCTTTATACATTCATTCAGTCTAACATAAGATTATGTGATGTCCTGTACTGTAAATATCTGAAATTGAAGATCGAATTACATCTCTGTATTCATATAGGGTCAAGAACCGCAGCTGTAAAAATTTTTCAAGATCGGAGTTAAAATCACCGTTGAATCGGGACAATTTGTTTAGAACCGTCGAAAAGTTTTGTCCCGTTACTCAATCTCTGAATGTTCATTCATTATGATTTTTGACGTATACGATCTTGAACTATGAAAAAAGAAGATTGCCGGTTGGATCATTGAAACTAGTTCAGGAGTTCGGGTTTAGGGCCTAGGGTACAGGTTTTAGGGTTTAGGGTACAAGGTAATGGTTTTGCGCGACGAACACACTCTTACTCGTCGCGCAAAACTTCAGCGACGAACATAATCCCCTTCGTCGCGCAAAGTATTAAAAAAATTCGCTGCCCTTCTCCGCTCCAACACTTGGTGAAATTTTTTTTGGAAAAGCCAGATTGCGCGACGAACAGTGTGACTTCGTCGCGCAAAATCATTAAAAAAATTCGCTGCCCTTCTCCGCTCCAACACTTGGTGAAATTTTTTTTGGAAAAGCCAGATTGCGCGACGAACAATGTGACTTCGTCGCGCAAAATCATTAAAAAAATTCGCTGCTCTTCTCCGCTCCAACACTTGCTGAAATTTTTTTTGGAAAAGCCAGAATGCGCGACGAACATGTGTGACTTCGTCGCGCAAAATCATTAAAAAAATTCGCTGCCCTTCTCCGCTCCAACACTTGGTGAAATTTTTTTTGGAAAAGCCAGATTGCGCGACGAACATATGTCCCTTCGTCGCGCAAAATTAATAATTGCAGCCCTTCTCTGTCCGACACTTGGCGACATTTTGTTTGGCAACAGCTATATTGCGCGACGAATCTGTATTCGTCGCGCAATCTCATTACTGTTATTTTCCCCGCGCAAAATCAAATCCCAAAATTTTGGGCGGCTGGACAAGTTTGCGCGACGACACTAGTTTGTTCGTCGCGCAAAGTGTATCTTTTCACAACGTTGCGCGACGAAAGTACGTTTTTAAGTCGCGCAAAGGTCAAGTTTTTATAATACTGCGCGACGAAAAGTTTATTTTTGCGTCGCGCAAGAGTTATTTTAATGAATTTTGCGCGACGGATTTATGTATTCGTCGCGCAAAGTCGAATCTGAAAATCGCGATCTTCTTCTTCTTCCCCAATTTCTCAAACGGAACCCTAATTTCTCAAATCCTCCTCCCTTTCTCTCCGCCGTGACCTCCGCCCCAATTCAGACCGTGCCGCCGCCACCGTCGAACCCAGGAGCTTCTCCGCCGTCGCCGTCCATCCTGCCGCCGTGATTTCCTCCGTTTAGGCCGAATCTTCGCCGCCGTTGTTCTCTCTCCTCCGGGCACCAAATCCGGCAATTGAGGTATGCTTTCTGGGCTATTTTTCATGCTCTAGCTGATGGTTGTGTAGGATTTGATTGATTGTGTGCATAGGGTAGTGAATTTGAAACCCTAGGTTTCGGCCGGTTTTGAAATTGAAATTCCGGCCACTTCCGTCCGTTTTTTCGGGGTAGGTCCGAGAACAAAAGTGCCTCCAATTGATGTTTTCAACCTAGGGTAGGAACCTTGGCCCTTAATTTTTAGGATTTCCCGGTGATTGTTATCGCTTAGGGCACCCACGCGCTGCCGGCGCGTGTGGTGGCGCGTGGGGTACTGTGCCATAGGGCATTTTGTCCCAGTGCAAACATTTCGTTGTCACGAGCGCGTAGGTGTGCTCGGATTGGAATTTGGTTATCGTTTGAGTCTCGAACGGTTCGAACCTATTGTGCGATTTTAGGGTTTGATATGTTCGGACCGTTGGATCCAGCTGAAACTCACGTATGTGGTACCATGTATTTATAGGATCGTTTAGGATTCGACGGATCGTGGATCGGAGTCCCGGATACTCCGAAATCGCAAACCCTAGGTCAAACTATGATTTTAATTAGTTAGTTCAATTTTTTAATGACATTGTATGTGCTACATTGGATTAATGAAATTGTGCAGATGTCAGACTTGATTAGACGTCGTAGGGCGGTGACGGCTACGCCGAGTTCGCCCGGGTGACCAACAGTCGTATCAGCATCGGATATGACGAGCGCCATCGGGCTGCACCGACGGCGGACTTGCATAGCTCCTTGGCCCACGACATTGGCCACGTCGTTCGAACCCATTGCCCGATGCAATGGAAGTCTTGGAAGGTCATGCCTGACGAGATCAAGATGCAAGTTCGCGGCCAGTTGTCGGTATGTTTCCTATCTTTTAATTATTTTTCTTTCAAACTTTATATATTTCTATTACTTAATGTATGTAATCAATTTATTGCAGACGAACTACGACTTAGAGGACATCAACGAGGAGACCTTGGCGTACGTCAACAGACTCTTCGGTGAGAGGTACAAGCAGTGGAAGAGCGACTTGCACCACCATTTTCAGGTGTTTGATGATCCGCAAGTCGCTCTTCAGGAGGGTTGCCCGAAGGAGCTTGAGGGGCGGGAGGATAGTTGGGCGTGGCTCTGCGCTCATTTTCAGGCGCCCGATTATGTGGTATTTTTTTAATAATATTTGTTTAATGTTTATTTTATTTTTTATATCTCATTATTATTTAATTTATTTATAGTTCAATTATTACGTTTTATTTTTTGTATAACAGAATAAAGCCCAAGTGAATAAGGGCAATAGGAAGAAGAAGATTCTTCTTCACCATTCCGGCTCCAGGCCCTTCTCATATAGGATGGATGCACGGCGTCGGGTAAGAATAATATAATTTATATTTAATTTTTAATACGTCATTATTATTAATTTCTTTTGTTCATACTAATATTTTCCTTCTCTTGTTCAATTAAGGGGGGGTCGAAATTCCCAGAGATCGACGTCTTTGGTGACGTTTATGTTCGACCTGGGAATGAGTTGGCCGAGTCCCTTCATGTAAGTATTATGTATTTTTAATTCTTATGTTACACTTTCAATTTATATGCATTTTTGAATTTATATTTTATGTAATGTTAAACAGACGACGATGGTGGAGAGGAGCCAGTTGGTTCTTCAAGAGTCCGCCTCCCAACTTCCTCCCGAGACTCCGATCGAGTCTGTGGATCCTCCGCATGATGCTGGATTTCAGATTTTGACGCAGACGTTGGATCAGACTCTCGGGAGGAGGCCGGGAACGTATTGTAGGGGGATGGGGAATGCCCGACAGAGGGAACCTCGACCGCGGTCATCGTCGCAGGCAAACAGTCAGGTGACTGTTTTGACATCGCGGGTTGCCAAGCTTGAGGGTCAGATGTCGGTGATTCTGCAGTCCCTCGCGCGGTCCGGCATTCCAATCCCGAATTTTGGTGTGTCGACCTCCGAGCCCGTCCACCCCGAGCATCCCCAGCACACCCCGGCCCCTGCAGACACCCATACCTCCGAGCCGCATGTGGCAGATGACCAAGTAGATTTTGGAACATTATTTGATTAGTTTTTTATTTTTATAATTACTTTTACAATTTGTATACATTTCTTTTATTTTATATAATAGATGTTTTCTTTACGATTAATTTTTTTATTGTAATTTCATTTTAATTTAAAAAAAAACAAATTTATTTTTTTACAAAATTAAAAATCAAATAATAATAAATTTTTTTTAATAATATATATTGCTTTTGCGCGACGAAACGTAAATCGTCGCGCAAAACCATTTAAATAACAAATCGACAAATATATTTTAATCATGCGCGACGAATAATTTCGTTGCGCAAAATGTGTATGCGCGACGAATAAAATTTCGTCGCGCAAGGTTCATGTAGGTCGCGTGACGGAGTGACGACCACTATTTCGTCGCGCAAATATTTGTGCGACGGACATTGAGGTCGTCCCGAAATATTTTTTTAAACGAAGTTGTTATACGTAGCGCAAACTGCGCAACGAATGACATTTATTCGTCGCGCAAATCCTTTCTTCACGAACTTTGCGCGACGGACTGTGCGCGACGAAACTTCTGTCGCGCATAATTATGTGCGACTAAAATCATTTTTGAGCGACGAAGAACCATTCGTCGCGCAAACACTAAAATGTAGTAGTGCTATATAGTATATGATTTAAATAGGGTGGTGATTTTCCCACTCCTCTTTTGTCCACTTACACTCCATTTTGTTTTTTTAATAGTTTTTACTATCACAAAAAAGGGAGTGTAAGTGGAGAAAAGATGAGTGGGAACATACAATTTTTAACAAAGGGAGTGTAAGTGGATAAAAGAGGAGTGAGAAAATCAGCTCCCTTTAAATATAGGAATCCACTAGCAAAAAGTGTTCGCGTGATGCTGCGGGTTTTAAAATTATGTGAGATGTGTATAAAGCGATGAAAATAGGCAGGGAACATCATTCTGTTTATATATACTTGAAAAATGTAAATAGTGCAATCACGGTTAGTTTTCCAAGTTTTAGTTACAAAAGATAAAATAATAACATGTTTTATATGTTGTTTGATATCTTAAAATATTGGGCATATTTTAATAGATGAAGCAGCTATAAAAACATCAGATATGAGAAGTTTTGAGTTGTGCATTGTTCAAAATAGCTTGTACAAATGTTTATCTATATGCTTTTGGGTCATGGAAGGGGATTTTTCCTTTTTGATGTTTGTTTAAAGGGGGAATCTAACTGTTGCTGGCTTTGCTACAGAGCCAACTTATGCTCCTTTTCCTCAGCATAGGTTTTAACTCTGTTCCATACAGTTAGAAAATGTCATGTGTTAATGTTGATGAATTAAAAAATTTAGAGTGAGGACAATAACTAATATGATAGAATTAAGTTAAAAAATCAAACATGACAAACAACAACGTAGATATATCAAGCATTGTATTAACTTCATGGACAAAAGTAAGTTCAATCTGTCAAATCAATTGAAAACAAATTGAAGACAATTTATTAAAGATCTATAAGAGATTTAAGCGAAAACACTTGAGCTTTAATAGCATTGACGACGATTAATGAGGGAGAAAGGCATTGCAAATTAATTGAGTTGTTTAAGTATGGATATACATTCAATTGAAAGCAATTAACTTTTTAAATGTAAATTGCAGGCCAAAATTATAAAAATTTGTTAGGGATTATATTGTACAATTAGCAATGAAAGTTGATCAATAAGACTTATCGATGTTTAAAATATATAAAAGGTTTTCTGTTCATGGCCATGAAGAAAATAATGGCTCTTTTTTTGTTTGTGGCATACACATAATTTCAGATGCATTTTATATATTAAATTGTAGGAGTTATGATTCATGACCATACGTGTAGATATCGAACAAATTGACTACATAGTATATGCTTGTTTTTAATCACTTGTAAAAGCCATGTTTTACCTATTGACTACAATCCAAAATAATATCACAGATATTACAAATTCCAATCAATTTTAACCAAAAATCATATAAAGAAATGATTAATTTGATAAACTAAAATGACACACAATTAATGAAGGGAAAAAAAATCAAAATTAATTGTGCTTTTTAAACCATAAATATACATTTAATTGAATGCGGTGAGTATTCTAAATGCATATGAAAGGCCAAAAATATGAGAAATGGTAGGGGTTAGATGGCATAATCAACTAAAAGAATTGATTAATAAGAGATGTGTTAACAACCAAACATCAATGTCCAATCAAATATATATATGAATTCAAGTATGTCCTGTTACTGTTTAAGTTGAAATAGTATAAGGGACTGATTTCCTCACTATTGCATCTACCAAGATGTATTGTAAACCAGCAAATTGATCATCTGATTCGAAGACTTTTGCCCATGTTCTACACACACGAATTCTAATTGTAAAGTCGAACTGTTTGAATTTGAAAAAAAGAAAAGAAAAAAGGCTTTTGTCATTATAAATGTGTACAAAATGATTGCAGAAAATAGAGGAACGTCTAATCATGTATGCACAACCATACAAATTAGGGCACCTTCTATAGTGCACCTGGCGTATGGGTGCGCCATTTGTCCTTTATGAAGCATGTGCAGTGCACATGCTAATTGATTTGAAAAAAAATAGAGGAGAACCTGCTATAACAAGTCAAGGTAATAGGTTTTCTCTTGGGTATATAGAAAAGATTATGGTGGGCCTTTCTACACCATAGCATCTCTTCCTCTCAACCCTAATCCCTCATCTCATTTGGGATTTTTTTTCAGAAACAGAAAAGCTCCCACTCTTTTATCACTTTGTCGACGGCAACCAACAAACAACCTATCTCACACATTGACTCCTCTATTTCTCCACGGCAGTGACTGAGTCTTCCTCCCATACACAGACTGATAAGCTCTCCTCTCTCTCGACAGTAACAAAGGCTTGATGCAAACTGCGTGCGGCATCTTCAATCTCAACCCATGTATAATATCTTACTGCTGCATGTTCGAATCTTGAACCCCATCTCATCACAGATTTAAGATTTACTGAAATCCCATTCCTCAGCAACAATTATTTTCCTTGGTTTTGTTTCATATTTCTTTTTTATTATCTTCCATTTCTTGTTTAGCCTAATATTTTATGGGTTTTTTGTTGAATTTTTTTGGCATTCCAAGTTTACTTTATTATTAGTTGGATTTGCTCTCAAGATCCGCTTGGTGTGCAATTTTATATATAAATTCCATTTTTTGGCAGGCCAATTTGAAGTTTTAGAACTTGTTTCTTATTTATCATTCATATTATACGATTTATGCCTGGTAATAAATATTTTTCATAAATTTTGAAATTTCCATTGATATATATATTGTGTTGAATATGGATGGCACTCCTTACGTTCATATTAAATGTTCAAATTTTCATTCATATTTTTCATATCATTAATAATAAATTGGGTGGTGATTTTGGTGGCTTTTTTATTTTAATAATGTACTTGTGTATGATATGGATAATGAATGAATTTATTTGGGGCTGCTGCTTTTACTATGACATGCACAAAACAAATGCTTGCATGTAGGATTTTGTTTGAGTTATTGTCTTCTTCCATGTTTCTTTATGTGAACTCGTTTATATAATTTGAATAGGAGGTGCAGGTGAACAAGAGCAGAAACTTATAGTGCAATTGTTTTAGAAAACACAAGTTTTTGATGTGTGGTGCATTATGCTATTAAGACCATAAATAGTGTCACTGATTGGCAAAAAGAAGAGCAGAAATTATGTTGTAGTTTGTGATGTATGTGTGTACTATCTAAATAATAACACAACTCATGCAATGCAGACAAAATTTCTAATTCTGGTAGTCTCAGAAAATAGTTAAGCAATGTAGTTTCTTTTAGAAATCAATTAAAGGCCAAGTTTTGGCAGTTGATTGCATTTCTCGTGTTGAGTTTAGTTTATTTCTGTCTGTCAATTGCATTACTATTAAGTACTTGCATAAGTAACATTATGCAATTGCATGAGGACCAATATGAAATTGCTTATGTAATCCTTGTTGCTTTTTAATGTTTAATCACTTTTATCCTTTTTTTCACTGTTTTCTGTCTATTACACTTTGCATGCTTTAGGTTTTTCTTGTTTATGTTTCCTGACTTTTGTATAAGCCCTAGTTTTACAGTATGTCTAACCTCTTTGATATTCTTTCTATTTTGTGTAAGATCTCTAATTTGATGTCAAGAAATGATTTTTCATTCTCTGTTTGACATAGAGGCTGGACCAAACTATTGGTTAAGGCTCTGTTTTAGGGTAGTTTAGTTTAATGGTCATACAAGGATGTCTTTCGAACTTGAATATATTTTAGGGGAGTTTAGTTCAATAAATCTGTTTTATTGAAATACCTATCTCATTGAATTTTATTTTCATTGGATCATGGCTTAGTGTTATTTTTCATAATAATCATGTTCGTGTAATTATTATATCCATCAAATATGTTATTGATGTTAGAGTAATACATATGATTGAATTTTTATATTAAAGTAATACATAGGATTCACATTCTATATTGCATTTTGTAACACAATTGAGAATAATGATTTTTATTTTATGTTTTATGTAGGTATTCAATGTGTTTCCTATTGGATGAGACTTGTTGAGACTGATCTTTATATTCTATATTTTACGTTGTAACCTATAATGTTTGAAGACAATTTGTTTTAGATAGCCCTTTTTGTTGGATTTTTGGTCATGTATTTAAAGTTATTTAATTTATGCTATTGTAAGTAAATGTAATTGCCGTGTCATAATATACCAGTTACAGACAAAAAATTACAAATTACCTGGTCTTGTTATTTTATAGTTATACATCATTTTGAACTTAAAGTTCTCTAATAGAAAGCAAATTTTGCTCATATTGCATTCGTACTCATATTGGAGACAATCTAAATATTGTTTCTTTTATATAAAAATATATTTTGAATATATTAATAATACAAAATAATGGTCTATCATCAATTATGTCGCTATGAGGTTTGGCATTAAGCAAAAGTTGTGATCGCCTAAACTTAGAAACCAACTTGGATTGGCAATAACGATCCACAAAATACCATGACTTAAAAAAATTTGTATTTGTTCTAGGTAACATGTAATTTCCAAACAGGGAGCTACTAATTGCATAAATAAATGCAATTGCAAACTAATAAATGCAATTATTCTATCTTCGTTTGGTAATTGCAAATTACTTATAAAATCTTACTTGGAATTGGTAAACAAAAGGAGATAACATGGGATGAGTTAAGGGAGCATTTTTGCTCACCACATTAACTAGAGGTGTATGCTCACCACTACCCTTAAAACATGACACCTGTCCCACAGTTAACCTTAGTTAAGTTTTATGTGAGAATTAAAAAAAATTGAAAAATGGCCCACAGCCTAACACTTTCCTCCCCACACGGGACCTTTCTCTCTCCTCTCTCTGTATTTCTCCCTCTCTCGCACCGTAACCATCCTCCAAAACAAATCCTTCCATCTCTTTCTTTACTGGAATATTGGATATTGCTTTGCCAATCTTATAATTTATAATTAATCTATTATTATTATTATTATTGCCATTTTTGTTAGTACAGTTTTTATTTTTTATTTGTAACAAATCAGAGCTTCCTTTCTCAATCTCTGTCAACGATGTCGACTAGAAAACCTTCATGTACAAACCCCAAACCCTGCAAGCACATTCAGCTTACAAGCTCAAACATGGCTTGGGTCGTATAAATCAATCCAAAAGTGCCTCAGGACCACCCCAAATGGACGGACAAGTGTTCAAAATCCTGGCACAGAGATACCCAGATAAAGTTCATGGCAACATAATGAGCAATTCCCAAACCGGGAAACATAAATTGCATGTTTTTCAATTGTAATTGCATTACAGTATGCAATTACCGTTGCCTATTTGGCAATTACATTATGGTATGCCATTATTGTTGCCTGTTTGGCAATTGCATTACAGTATGCAATTATCATCGCCTGTTTGGCGATTGCGTAGTATGTGAAATATGTTCAAATTTCTCCCAATGCCTTGGTACTTGGTTGTATAAATGTGGTCCTTATTTTTGTAAACACAAGGGTTTACAATATTATGGACCTTTTTTATAATGTTTTGGACTTCAATGTTCCATAAACTTGTAAAGTATATTCATAATCATGTAAACAAAAGCTCTACAAGTTCTACAACATTTTGGATGTTGACGTACAAAACATTGTAAAAGAGGTCCATAATATTGTAAACCTTATGTTTACAAGAATAAGGACCAAATTTACTTCTCCAAGGTTCACCATTACCTTAACATTGTAAGATAGATAATTTCTAACGTAAATTGTAACATTACAAGATTATGGATTATAACGAACCTTAAAGTTGTAATCATAGTGTAAAAACTTGTAAATAGGAATCAAAATATTGTAATCTATGAGATTAAGGATCCATTTTACAAGTTTATTGAACACTTATGTCCAAACCATTGTAATACAAGTTCTCAGTGTTGTAAACCGTTGCGTTTACAAGAATATGAACCACGTTTACATTTCCAAGGTTCACCATTACCTTAACTTTGTAATAGAGATCCTTTTATTGTAATTTATGATATTACAAATTTATGGATACACGTTACAAGTTTATGGAACATGAAGGTCCAAAATATTGTAAAAGAGGTCCATAATACTGTAAACCCTTGTGTTTACAAGAATAAGGACCACATTTACAACGTTAAAGTCTACCCTTACCTTATCATTGTAAGAGGGATCATTTCAATTGTAAATCAGGATATTACAACGCTATGGATAAGGAAGAACCTCAAACTTGTAATCGAGGTGCAAAAAATCATAAATGAGAACCCAAATCTTGTAATGTACTAGATTAAGAATCTACGTTACGAGTTTATGAAAAGCTTACGTCCAAAGCAATGTAATATGAGTCCTTAATGTTATAAACCATTGCATTTACAAGAATAAGTACTAATTTTATACCTCCAAGGTCCACCATTACCTTAACCATGTAATAGAGATCCCTTATATTGTAATTTATAATATTACAAGTTTATGAATACACTTTACAAGTTTGTGGAATATCGAGGCCCAAAACATTGTAAAAGAGGTCCTTAATACTGTAAGCCCTTGTGTTTACAAGAATAAGGACCACCTTTACTTCTCCAAAGTCTACCCTTACCTTATCATTGTAAGAGGGATCATTTCAATTGTAAATCAGGATATTACAATGCTATGGATAAGGAAGAACCTCAAACTTGTAATCATGGTGCAAAAAATCATAAATGAGAACCCAAATCTTGTAATGTACGAGATTAAGGATATGCGTTACGAGTTAATGGAGAGCTTACGTCCAAAGCAATGTAATATGAGTCCTTAATGTTATAAACCATTGCATTTACAAGAATAAGTACCAATTTTACATCTCCAAGGTCCACCATTACCTTAACCATGTAATAGAGATCCCTTCTATTGTAATTTATAATATTACAAGTTTATGGATACACTTTACAAGTTTATGGAATATCGAGGTCCCAAACATTGTAAATGAGGTCCTTAATACTGTAATTGTGTTTAAAAGAATAAGGACCACCTTTACTTCTCCAAAGTCTACCCTTACCTTATCATTGTAAGAGGGATCATTTCAATTGTAAATCAGGATATTACAACGGTATGGATAAGGAAAAACCTAAACTTGTAATCATGGTGCAAAAAATCATAAATGAGAACCCAAATCTTAAAATGTACGAGATTAAGGATCTGCATTACCAGTTTATGGAGAGCTTAAGTCCAAAGCATTGTAATTCGAGTCCTTAATGTTATAAACCATTGCATTTACAAGAATAAGTACCAATTTTACATCTCCAATGTCCAAAATTACCTTAACCATGTAATAGAGATCCTTTCTATTATAATTTATGATATTACAAGTTTATGGATACACTTTACAAGTTTATGGAACATGGAGGACCCTTACAAGTTTTTGGTAACAATTTACAAGGTTTTGTTCCTGGATTACAACATTAGGGTTCACCAAATCCATAATGTTGTAAATCACCATTTTACAAGGATATGGATCCACATTACAATGAATTGGTAGTGATGGACTTTTGGGATGTAAAATGGGTCCTCATTCTAGTAAACAATTGTTTACAAGATTAAGGACCGAGGGTACCTTAATGTCGTAAAGAGAATCCTTAAACTCGTAACTTACAAGTTTTTTGTAACAATTTGCATTTACATTTACATATCATTCTTGTAATTGCATTGAAAAATCACATATTATATTTACATTTTCAATTCATTGTGCATAGATAATGGCAATTGCTCGACTGGAATGCAAATAGTACTACTTTGTTTGTCAATTACACAACTGGAATGCAAATGACACTACCTGTTTGTCAATTGCATTAACAAATCACATATTGTATATACTTTCTCAAAATTGAAAAGACTGCCAATAACATGGCAATATGCATACACTAATTTGAAAATAGAACTTTATGGTACAATGCCCATTCACAATGCTAATGGGATGATTCTTTCAATTGGCACATAAACTATGATAATCACATCGCCTTGAATATTGGTCATACTCTAGAAGTAATTACTTAAAATGCAAAAAGTTGCCAAACATAATTGCAAAAGCCGCCTAAGTAGTTCATAATTGAATTCAAAATCAAATGTCAAAGTACCTATTGCATTTTCATTCTCAAAATGCAAAAGACTACCAATAGGATGACAATTTATGTACACAAATTACAAAAACTGCCTGATGAGTTGGTAATTGCATTCCAAAATCACATATCAAAATACTTTGAAGCTTTCTCCATCTTTGCATTTCATTGCATCTCTAAATATTGCCTTTTATTTTTGGTTGAGATCAAGAAAGCCTAAAAAATGCGGTGGGATAAAAACAACTAACGAGTGTAGAAGGAAAAAAAAAAAATAGAAAGAAAAAAAAAACACTAAGAAGGAATCAAGCGAAAGCCGAAAACACAAGCCCAGCAACATGTTCCCCACCCCAGCTCAACTTTTGCAGCTCCACCGTCCTCAAATAAATCCTTGCCGCTACATGAGCACCATGATTCAGATGTCTGGCAATCCAAAGCCAATCAACTTCATCGAACCCAGCTTCTAATTTCATGATTTCATTTATCAGAGGGAGCAAGTTTCAATCCCTGTTTTACACACCACAATCCATAACAGTACGTAACTCATTAATTTCTCAAATCTCAATTTCAATTCCAATATGTAATTTGCTAATAAAATTAGAAAATTGATTATAAAATTACTAGTAGAAGATTGAGCGCTAGTATTGATTTCATGGAATGGACCCATATTTGATTCTAACTCTGACTGTCGGTTTGGGAGGGGGGGATGGGGCCATGTTTGAACCAAGAAACTCAACATGAAAGAGAGAGGAGCAGCAGTGAAATCAGAGAGAGAAGCTTCACATTTCAGTTTTATTTGTTTTTTAATATTTAACCTACAACAACCAGTTAAACAGTCACCAACAATCAAAGGTGTGGATTAACCCACATCCACTAGCTGCTTATCCAATGGTAAATATTATTGGTGCATCCATGCACCTTGCGCATGGTAGAATTTTCCTATAAATTAGTTCAAACTTATCCAAACCAATTGTCAATTGATGTGATTAGCTAATTCCTAGGCTTTATTCACAAAACTCAAAACAATTAATTGGAATTTCAACCTAGAAACTCATCTCTTACTTAATAGAACCGAAAACACCAACCAAATTGGTCTATTCAAAGCAACAAAAGACCACCTGCAAAAAATCAAAAGAAAACATGGTTTTATAAAAAAATAAAGAGATATAAAAAGGAAGAAAAAACTGAAAAATTGGAGAAGAAAACCACATAGGGAAAACACATATATCCATATATAAATCAACGAAAATGAAAACAACATGAATCAACAAAAGAGAAATAACCTAAACAACAAACCATAAATCAATTAGCTTTCATAAGATCTTTAAGAAAAGGCATCATTTAGCCAAAACAAAAAGTAGATACCTTTAATCAACAGTGAGCAATGAAATTATGTTTTTTTTTTCTTCTAGACCCAAGATTGTCTGCAACTTTGAATTAAGAATTTAAACTGCAAGTTCTCATAGCAGAGTAACCACAATCTTAAAATTTTCATTTTCTAATTCAACAACTGCGTCTTCTCAAAGTCTCTTCTAACAATCAAAAGATCAAGTTCCAATTTTGTGCTAATACATATATGAATCTCTCACCCAAAAACAAAAAAACATTTTTTTAAAAAAAAAAAAAAAAAAAAAAAAAAAAAAAGGCTGTTATAACTACTCCATGCCCTTCATTTATGCTTTGCATTTTCTGTAATTATAAATTGTGGAGTCATCATGTGTCCATGACTGCAATTTTCTCGGTTCAAACAGGAAGAGATGAAAAATTAAAGCATGGGAAAACCATCAGAAAGCAAAAAACAGAAGCAAGACAGTTTATAACCACTCCAAAACATACACTACTACATTTTACACTTTGCGCGACGAAGAGAATTTTGTCTCGCAAAATACATCGTAGTCGCATAAATTTCAGCGCGACAGAAACTTCGTCGCCCAAAGATCGTGAAGAAAGACTTTGCGCGACGAAGTTTTTTCATTGGTCACGCAAAGTGACTCTGGCGACGAAAACATATTGGTCGCACAAGTTTTGCGTGACAAAAATATTGGTCGCGCAAAGTTTTGCGCGACAAAAAACATTGGTCGCTCAAAGTTTTGCGCTACGAAAAACATTGGTCGCGCAAAGACTTAAAAAAATTAAATAAAAAAAAATCCCACGTCCCATTTTTGGTACCCGCCCAAAATTTTAAAGTTCTGCGCGACAAATTTTTTTTTGTGTTTTAAAAATTTTTCATTAAAATAAACTAATTTAATAGTTTGCGAGACGAAATATTTTGTCGTGCAAGGTTTTTGACTTTTTGTTTTATTATTTCTTTAATATTAATTTATTCAAAATTTTAATTTTAAAATTTAATTTAATTGTATGATTTTTTAAATTACTTTAATTTAAATTGATATTAATTTATTCAAATTTTTACTTTTAAAATTAATTTAATTGTATGATTTTTTTAAATTACTTTAATTTAAATTGACATATTCAAAATAAAATTACATATGAAAAATTGTGATAAAATTATCCAATAAGTATATATATAATATTCAAAATGTGCACATAAATTAACAAAGTACAATAATAAAAATCCTAATACAAGCATATTGTGGTGGTAGTGGTGGAGGATATGTTTTGACAGCTTCCTAATCCTCAATTTTAGCTGTCAAAGTCTCGATGATTCCCTACAAAAAAACAAATATGGTCAAATAACAACAACAACAAAAAAGGCATAATCTCCCCTAAAATTGTTATACCACAAATCCAACCCAAACTCCAATCCCTCCCCTTTACTCAACCCCAAACCCCACACAAACTCATAACTAACTCCAAAAACATATATTAATGAAAAAAATTTAAAATTTGGAGATAATATACCTTCTGGCAAGATTGAGAGTGAGTGAGAATGAGAGGAGAAGTGACTGTGAGAGAATTAGAGAAGATAGTGATAGAGAGATGAGAGAGTGAGTGAGAGTGAGAGATAGTGAAAAAAGAGATGAGACAGTGAGTGAGAGTGAGAGATAGTGAAGAGAGAGATGAGAGATTAAGTGAGAGGAGTGAGTGTGAGAGAAATGGTGGGATTTGGGGAGAGGGAAAGAGAGAGGAGAGGTAAGAGTAGAGAAAGACATTGATAAAATGGTGGAGGAGTTATTTTGGTTTTAAAAACCGTATCACTTTGCACGATGGAAAATATTGTTGGTCGCACAAAGTCAAAAAAAATTCTCACGTCCCATTTTTGGTACCAGCCCAAATTTTTAAATTTTTGCACAACGAAAAATACATATTGCTCGCGCAAAGTCTAAAAAAATTATATAAAAAAATTCCCGCATCCCATTTTTTGTACCCACCCAAATTTTTGTGCGACGAAAAATATATATTGGTCGGGCAAAGTTTTGAGTGATAAAAAATATACAAATTTATAAATAAACCCAATCCTAGACATGTATTTATAAAAAAACCCAAGCACTATTTAAACATAGAAACACACCCAAAATCAACTCCAAAGTCAACTTTTTGGGTGTATTTATAAATGAGTTTTGAGTGTGTGTAATGATTGGTTTTGGGTGTGTTTATAAAGTGTTTTGGGTGTTGGGTTTTTTTATAATTTCAACCTCCATTTTGGGTGTTTAGTGAAACTCCCTAAAAAATATTGGTCGTGCAAAGTCTAAATTTTTTATTTATTTATAAAAATCCCGCGTCCCATTTTTGGTACTTGCCCAAATTTTTAGAGTTTTGCGCGACGAACTGTTGGTCACGCAAACTTTTGAGAGACGAAAAATTGGTTCATAGCACAATATTTATAAAAATAATTTTTATGAATAATAAAAATAAAATAATTTTGTTTTACGATTTAAAATATAAATAAGGTTAAAGCTACTTAATAAATATATATACTATTCAATTTCTTAAGTGTTATACGTACAAAATAAATAAATTTAAAGCTACTTAATAAATAAATAAATATATATATACACACACCATTCAACGATCCAACCTTCAGATTTTTTTGTATATACTTCAAGATCGTATACCCCAAAATTCGCAAAAAACAAACATTCAGAGATCTAGTAACGGGACAAAACTTTTTGATGGTTATAATTGAAAAATCACGATTTAACGGTTATTTTAACTCCGATTTTAATGATTTTTTTACAGCTACACTCCTTGACCCTATATGAATATAATGACTGAATTTGATCTTCAATTTAAAATATTTACACTAGTGGATACCACAAAATCTTATGTTATATTTAACGAAAGTATAAATGAACTCTTAATTGTTAGTAAATATATTGTTTTGATGGCATACACATTCTACAAAACTGGTTTCAACGATCCAACCTTCAAACTTGTTTTTTTATACTTCAAGATCATATATGCCAAAAATCGAAAAAAATAAACATTGAGAGATCAAGTAACGGGACAAAATTTTTCAACGGTTATAAATGAAAAATCATGATTTAACGGTTATTTTAACTCTGATTTTGATGATTTTTACAGCTACACTCCTTGACCCTATATGAATACAATGACTGAATTTGATCTTCAATTTAAAATATTTGCACTAGTGGATACCACAAAATCTTATGTTATATTTACCGAAAGTATAAATAAACTCTTAGTGAATATATTGTTTTGATGGCATACGCATTCTACGAAACTAGTTTCAACGATCCAACCGTCAAACTTTGTTTGTTTATATACATATACGAGATCGCCAAAAAAAAAAAAGAAAAAAAAAAAAAAAAAAAAAATAAACAGAGATCAAGTAACGGGACAAAACTTTTCGACGGTTATAAATAAAAAATCATGATTTAATGGTTATTTTAACTCCGATTTTGATGATTTTTTACAGGTACACTCCTTGACCCTATATGAATACAATGACCGAATTTGATCTTCAATTTAAAATATTTACACTAGTGGATACCACAAAATCTTATGTTATATTTAACGAAAGTATAAATAAACTCTTAATTGTTAGTGAATATATTGTTTTGATGGCATACGCATTCAACAAACTAGTTTCAACGATCCAACCGTCAAACTTGTTTGTTTATACTTTGAGATCATATACGCCAAAAATCAGAAAAAATAAACATTCAGAGATCAAGTAACGGGACAAAACTTTTCGACGGTTATAAATGAAAAATCACGATTTAACGGTTATTTTAACTCCGATTTTGATGATTTTTTACAAGTACACTCCTTGACCTTATATGAATACAATGAACTAATTCGATCGTCAATTTAAAATATATATTTTCTAATAAAAACCCAATCCGAACAACAATAATATATTTTTCTAACAAAAATCCGATTTGATCTAAACTAATAAATTTAAAGCTACTTAATAAATATATATACCGTTTAATTTCTTAAGTGTTATGCATACAAAATAAAAAACAAAAATAAATTGGTTTAGGCGACGAAATGTTTGGATTGGGCCATGCAAAGATTTTAAAAATAAATTTTTTATTTAATTTATTTTTATAAGGACTTTGCGCGACGAAGTTTGTTATTTCGCGTGCAATGTCACTTTGAGCGACAATGTATTGTCGTCACTCAAAAGTTTGTTGCGCAAAGTGACTTTGGGCGACAAATTGTTTTTCATCTCGCAAAATTTGGTCACGCAAGACTTTGAGCGACGATGTATTGTCGTCGTGCAAAGTTTGTCGTGCAAAGTGACTTTGCGCGACGAATTATTTTTGTCGTGCAAAATTTGGTCGCGCAAGACTTTGAGCGACGATGTTTTGAGTTTCGTCGCGCAAGGGGTTTTTTTTTTATTAGTGATATAATAGGGCTTCATTCTTTTGGTTACAATTAACTGCATCAGACAATTCTTTTCATGTTAAAAAAGCTTACTAAAAAAAACAAAAAAAATTTCAAAAGGCTTCAATACACGAAAATGCTTAATATATAATCAAAAGCAACATCATGTTGTTATCACTCCTATCAACAACCCATCCAAATATATCATATCTTTCATAAACTAAAAGGAAAAAGTCAAAATATTTATATATTATATATATATATCTAAGTACATATCATACATGAAACAACTTGTCATTGGTTCAACCCCATAAGAATTACTTGGCTTTACTTATAGCTGTACAACCGTAGCAATTAAGTCAAATTTATCCCAACCCTAAACCCCCTTCTGTTTGGATGAAGTAATTGAAAATTACATAGAATTTTAAAATGATGGAATTTAGATTTCCATCATTTCAATTTCTAACAATTGAAGATTTCAGTTTCTAACAATTGAAGATTTCAGTGTTTGGATTTATGTATGTCGAATTTTGTAAATGGCACCATGGAAATTATGAAATGATGCATATATTGGTGGAAATTAAACTCGGAAATTTGATGCCTTAATTTCCACGGTTTTTTTCCGCGCGTCATTTAATAAATTTCACGCTTAAGTTGCCAAACAAGGGAATTGTCAATTTCTCCTCTTAACTTCCCGACTTTTAGCTAAATTATGTGTTATTTTCCCTCATCCAAACGAAGAGAAAAAACGGTGGCTAAACAAATTATGCCAATAGAATCAATAACAATTTTCCATTTTTTATGTAAATTAAAAAAAAAATAGAGATTTCAAAAACTCATCACAGAGTTCTCATTCATAATCTCGACCCTTAATTAATCAGAAAAAAATGTATATGCAGCAATGCCATGGCATTGAAAACCAGCAAAAGACCATTTCTTTGGGTGCTAAAGGCCCCAACGAAAGGCTCCAAGATGAAGTTGGGTGAATTGCCTTATGGGTTTTTAGAAGAGACCAGATATAGGGGCATGGTGGTCAATTGGTGCTCTCAGGAGAAGGTGTTATGCACAAGGCAGTGGCTTGCTTCATGACCCATGGTGGGTGGAGCTCTACACTTGAGACTATGGCCTCTGGTGTGCCTGTTGTAGTTTACCTAGAGTGGATTGATCAGCCCACAAATGCCAAGCTTTTGGCTGATGTGTTCACTCGTTGGTTCATCCATCTTTCATCCTCAGTCCAACGTTCGTCTGAGAGATTTTCGATATGCGAGTTCTTCCATCGTTTCTCTTCAGGTTTGCATCCCCTCAACTTTTTAATGGATTAATGACTTGCTGATGGGTTTCTGAGCATGCTATTGAATCCTTTGATTCCTTGCCCAAAAAATTATTAAGCAAGTAAGATCTCTCTATCTCTTTCTTTTTGAGCATGCGGATAATGAACCCTAGGAGCTTAATATCTGTTTGCATCTGAAAGGAAATATGATTGGGAGCTGATGTTCTGAACTAATCGACCAGTCTCTCAGCTGGAAGGTAAAGATGGTTGGTTCAATATAAGATCATTCAAACAAAAAATCTGATTTCACACTGTATAAAATATGTAGAAACCTACTTACCCTCAGTTGTTTGCTAAGAAAACGCAAGAAAAAACAGAAAATTTCATCTTTTAAAACATTTTATTGTTGTTTTGTGGGTAGGAGTTCAATAATTATGCTTATAAGAGCGTTTGAGGTCACCCACTTAATAACATTAGTACATTTTATTGAAATCACTTGGGTTTCTGTGGAAACTCAAGGACATAAAGGCAAAAGTTTGAGTCTTTGTTCTATAATTATGTTGGATTGAAATTTGGTGCCTTTGTTCTTTCTTGCATGTGCTTGGAATTACATAAAATTTCCTTTCATTGTTTTTTAGTTGTTGAAGGGTTTGAGCATGAGGGAAAATGTGATTTTGCAACCTCACCAAAGCATTTCAGGTAAGATCCATATCCTCGAATTGCCCTTTTGGACCAAAATTAAGCCTTTTGTGTGATGGTTTATCATATGATTGAGCTCTATGTTTGAGCTTATGGATTGGTTCATGGTGGATTTGAATTGGCACACAGAGTTGCTTGGGCGAAGCTGATGACTGTGTGCATTGCAGGACTAAAACAAAATGGTGCAATTACATCCATTCGTGGACTTTGAAATAGAAACAAGGTTTGCATCTTTTAATCGCCTCCACTGTATTTCAATTTCTTTCCCTTTTATTAATTTTGATTGTATCTCTCCACTATGACAGGATTGAACAGGCTTTTGATTTGGTAATGGCAGGTGACTGTTTGTGCATGAATAAAAGCTTGTCATTGCCCTTGCTGCTGTTGTGGGACAGAGCCAGTGTATATGTATAGAAGTTGCGGTATATAATGTTCTCTCTCCCTCTCTTTAATTTCAGTTTTTTCTTTTAATAGAATTTCGTCAAATGACGTTCTGTGTTCATAAATATCTTTTGTAGAACAACACAAAATGTTGACTGACTTTGAAGGTGCTACAAGAAAAAACGAAGTAGGGTTCTGCATTTGGACTAGCAAAGAGGTTTGTCAATCGTTCTCTCATCCTCAATTTTTTTTCAATAAGTCGATTACATCTCAGCCTTAAATTCACTGTTTTTAATTTCTGTTTAATTTAACGAGACAATCTGTTACAGAATTCTAAATTATGCACTTTTTTTTCCCATGTTAGGGTACTGGGATGCTAAGGTGATCTTTTTATTCTCTTTTCCACTGCATATTATAACTTAGATGGGTACTTCAAGAAGGTTTTATTCTTGAAGAATACCCATTTGGTATTAGACATAGTTTATTTAGTTAAATATATGGCTACTGGTGAAATGGATTAGCTAAATATTGCATGTGTAATATGTATACAAATTCTTTAGTATTGTTGTAAATAGTCAGTTGAAGTGGAGGATTGTTGTATGAAATTTGGTAAACAAATATCTAGAAATTATCTTCACAGTTTCTTAGGTTCCGTTTAATTTGGTATTTGTTTTTGTGTTATATATTTCTCTTAAAGCGGGTCAAATGGTAAGGTTGCAATTAATGGTGTCTTTTTTGTGTTGCAGTTCCACCAGTACCAGGTTGTTGGGAGGAAGCTCCCTACGGCATCTGATGAGCACCCCAAGATTTACCGAATGAAGCTCTGGGCCACCAATGAGGTTCGCACCAAGTCCAAGTTCTAGTATAATCCTTAGCCTTAGCTCGGCTTGGGTTAAACTTAATATTGTTGATTGATTTGTTTGGATTAGGTATTTCCTGAGGAAGCTGAAGAAGGTCAAGAAGAGCAATGGCCAAGTGCTTGCCATTAATGAGGTTTGTTCTCTCTGCCGTTTATACTTTATTTTTTCTAGTTAATAAATTTGTACCCATTTTGATTATTTGTCAGTGTCTAATGTAGTCAATGTTGTTTTGCGGTGGGGAAGTGGTTCCTCTTCAACTCTCCTTCTGGCGAAATCTAATTTTGTTTTGATAATTTGAATCTTATTTTGTATTTGATGTTTGGCTTTGGTGGCAGATGTGAAGGAGACTGCGTCAAAGGCATCCCCTCGAAATGACCGGTCGAATTGGAGACATATATATTTTTTTTCTCTGTATTCTTCAAAATTGAAGCTTCCACTTTGCTGAATAAAGGCCCCTCTTGGATTTTTAGTGTTTCGTTTCGTTTCGTTGAATTTTGGGCTCTCACATGTGTCTGCGAAATTGCAAATCTTTCTTTTGTATTGGGGTTCCAATTTTCCAAAATCAGTTCTCCCTAAGGTACCGGTAATAAGTTTTTCCTCTCTTTTTTAATTTTTACTCTGATTTCTGTGTCCAAAACATTTTTTTTTCACAGTACGTTTTGTGCAATGTACAGATATATTATAGGAATAGAAGATGAATCTGTCTTTTCAACAAACAGCAAGAGTTACATATTCTGCGAGTACTTTACTCCACCAGTTTTAGAATTATTTTTTATTTTATTTGTAAACATATATCTTTTTAAACTCAACATTTAATTTTGAATTTCCCAATGAAAATAACACAATTTTTGGTAAAGTTTTCTTCTGATAATTGGAGTAGACAAGTAGCAAAGGATAAACTATCAAAATGGAATGTAGGTTACGGGAACCCAAATTATTGTACAATTTGATTAGTAAAGATTTAAAAGTATGTTAGATTGACAATGAAAAAGTGAAAGATCAATTACAGAGAAACGGGTGGCGCAAGTGGTCTTGATTGTTGCATGTCTTTCTTATATGTGCATATTCTGTCTGTAATTCTCTATTTCATGATTGATTTGATTATAAGTTTTTATCCTCTGGGTTTGTCAGGATGTTAATAAAGTTTTGTGCTTTTGCAAAATATTGGTTCATCCTTTCAATTTATATGATATGAATGTGTCCTGTGGTATACGTATTTTAGATTTCTTATTTAACGATTTATGAGCTGAAATGGGATGTGCCACAATTTGGTACATACATGCCGCCACTAAGCTGTGGTTTGATTTGATATTTGTGGAAGTTTTGCAACACATTTATAGATTCGTACATACTGACCTTTAAGAATGAAAATTTCGTTTTATGGTAACCCATAACAAATACCAGTGTAGCTTGCAGGGCTTGGATTGCGCATCAAGTACTAAAGAGCTTGGATTGTGTAGCAAGTACTGAAGTTGTCGTGGCACTGGAACACCAAGGAGTTTGTAAGTGAAAGGAGCTGCCAGGAAAGGGCTAATCTTCTACAAGTGGTGACTCAGATTTTTGAATTTTGCACGCTCAATGATTCTTTGGCACTTCTTACTTTGGCATTTAATTAACTACCATACATTTGGTTTGTGGTGATATTTGGCTGATTCTGTTTATTTGCTTTCTTGGGAAATAGAGGAAGGAGGAAGGGGAAAGTAAAAATGGGCATCTAACGATCAAAAAAATTTATGCTCTTGTTCTCTGTTTTAGAAACACTTGCTTTGGTCTCCAACAAAAGCAATCAATTCCTTAATTGTTGTTAGGGTCACCCTAAATTGTGTAATGATTTATTTGTTTTAAATTTTTTTTTTTTTTTTTTTTTTTTTTTTTTTTTTTTTTTTGTTCATATGTTTTTTTTTTCTAATTTTGTGTTTATTATTTTTACTGATTTGGTGATGTCATGTTAGAGATGTTCAAAGTTTGAACACTACCTCCATTATCTGAATTCTAATTCCGAATTTTAATTCTTCTCTCTTTCTACACTATGTACCTCTATTATCTAGAATTGATTAAGATTCTTTTTTGCGTTTGTATTTTGGCTAATTTTTTCTTTGGGAGTATTATGAAAACCCATCAGGCATATCCACACCTTCTTCTACACCCTATTTCTCTACACATTCCTCTCAAAACTTAAATGCTTTATGCTCCACTTTAGCCTTTGGTAGTTTTCTCTACTTTCGCTTGGTTCCATTTTAAGTTTTAACTCTTTTTTATTTATTTATAAATCTTTATTGTAAATTTGTCACTTTAAATCCTTAATTTTAGAATTAGTTACGGTTTATTTTATACCTTATAATGAATTGAGATGTGGACAATGAATGTGTTTCTTCCTTCATAGTTGTGCTTAAAATGATATTTCGCTTGATATCTTTTCTCTGGTATATAGGTGACATGAAGCTGAAACAGGGAAGGAAATCTCATATGGAATGGGTATTTTATGTTGGAGGTTAGGTTTATTTTATGATTTTTTATGTTGAATTTCATACTGAATCAATTTGAAAGGTTCCCCTGAAGACTATATGAATTTCTTTTAAGTTTTTATGGTTATAAGTTATAACACATTAAATTTATTTTTTCTAATAAGTTCTTTCAACTTTATTTTGCTAATTCAGTGAGAGTAGTTATCAAAGATGGCATCAAAGCTTAGCAACTCTACTCTTGATGGGGTTGGTATTACGATTTGATCAGTGATAGGACTTTTGGTTAAATCCCAAGTAGGCGAATGCATTCTTTGCCATAGTTCCCGGACAAGTCCTCTTGGCTTCCCTTGATGCTATCAGTAAGTTGATTAGGGTTCCATGACCTATAGGTGTTTATAGGTTATTTCTGCTTTTATAGCTTACTTCTTCATTTAGATTAACATAGCCTATAAATGGCAATACATGTATCAGTTTTCACCATAGGTGTCTATAGATAATCTATTCTTTTGTACAACAAACTTGCACATGGTTTGATTCTGTTATGGGTATTTGGTTTGATTCTATTAAAGTCTGGGTCTTTTGGTTTAATTCTGTTATAGGTATTTAATAATTTGTGGCAATGACAGATTATACTTTTGTCCACCACATTCGTAGAATGCTTGGCGTATTTAAATTGTGGTTTGTGTAGTTGATTTTTTGGCCTTAATTCTGTAATAATAGCCATTGTCTTCACTAAATTTTCCCATTTGTTTACACTAACACCTACTAGTTTCCGAAATTGTAACAATTGAATAAACATCCATTGATTTGATGCTATTAAAGCTAGAGTGTTTTGGCTTAATTCTCTCATATCTATTTAATAAATTGTCACAATTGTTCTAAGTTTGTTATCAATTGATTAAATAGACTGAGGTTATACTTTTGTCCATCAGATTAATAGAATGGTTGATATACCTAAACTTTTGTTTGTCCTGTTGGATTTTTTAACTTAATTTTGTGGGGATAGTTGGTCTTCACTCAAATTTTTCCATTTATCTACACTAACACCTGCTATTTTCCAAATTTGTACCAACAGAGTTAAAACCCCTTCAAAGGACAAGAAAGAACAAAAGCCACCTCTATAGCAAAGTCATCAAGAGAAAGATTCCCTTCCAACAGGCATCGAGGCAGAAAATCCCCTTCCACCACCCAGTAGCATATATATAAAGAATTGTCCAAACTCTTTTGAACAATGAACATCTCAAAACTGCTGATATTTTGATGTTTTGATTGCTGCTTGGTTTATTAAAATATGGTCAATATTTTAACACGATGAGCAGCATATAAAACATGTTATTAGTCTATTTTTTGTAACTTGCTAAACAAAGCATGATGCCACTATTTAGATCTCCATGTCTATATAAATAGTACTGTCTTTCATACATATTTTCACGATTTTGTATACATTTCACACGGTTTTAAAACATGCAGCATCGCGCAGGCACCTTTGCTAGTTACATATAAAACTGTACCGGTAATGTTATTTGCCATCTCCAGCAAAAAAAGATAAATGTTATTTACTATCACAAACACAAAGTATCATTATTTTTACATATATTATTAATACACAAACAATGGTCTCATTAAATCACACTCTTTTTTCAGTTTGGTCTGAAAGTCACACTCTTTTCTTAGTTTCATTCAAATCACCGGATGCTTCGGTTAATATCTGGAATGTAAGTTCACAAACTTCTCTCTCTCTCTCTCTCTCTCTCTCTCACATAACTACTACATATCACACTATTGACGTGATGAAGTGATTGTAAGATGGAGGCATATATATACCCTACCTCAGAATTTCTAGTATCCTCGTCCAAAGCATCAATTCTTTATAGTCAACAGTGACATGTACCGTTAATTTTTCCGTTTTCTATTTTTATTTTTTGTTTCTCCAGGTGGTGATAGAGGATTTATAAAATCCCATGTTACAGTTCAATAAATTACAGATCAATAGTTGAATTGTAGGGTGAAGATGAGCTTCATGGCAACCTTAGGCTGCGAAAGGAATAACTGACGATCACAAAATTGCTTTTTGTTTTTTGATCTTTCACTGAGAGCATTCCATTTTGATCAGGATTAAACTTATGCAGGAACTTTGCAAATCAGTCTGCAATTTGGCAACAAGAACTAATATTACTTGAATAAGTTGAGCTAGTACACTCGTCGCTATATCCAATTTAGCACCAATGGCCTTCAAAATAGTTCTCTTTGTGCCTCTATTGGTTGCTGCCATGGCACTTCCACTAGCCGATGCCCAACTTGGGAATCTCCTGCCCCCTCTTCTCGGTCTGTTTCGGATACAAGGCACTGTATTTTGCACTGCCAATGGCACTGTGAGTGTCGGTGGCATTGCTGCTACCCCAGTATTCCCAAGTAAGTTAAATCAATTGGCCCAAGTTTCACTCGCTTCATGTGCAAGTCATCACTCTCACTCTGATCAGTATTTTTTATTAGCCTTTTTTAGCCTTATGACCATGGTTTTAATTTGTTATTATTCTTGTTTATTTTGTTTGTAGATGCCACTGTCCAACTGCAGTGTGGAGCTGGAAATGGGGTCTCTACTGTCGCAGCCAATGCGTCAGGAGTGTTTTCAATCTTGTTGGATCCTCTACACTTTCTTCTCTCTTCACTTTTGACTGGTTGCAGGCTTGTTGTCACCACACCACTCGCCACCTGCAACGCTAGTTTGCCACCTTCAGGAGTTCTCATATCTGCCTTGCAGTTCTTTGGAACCACCCTCGTCGGTGCCCTCAGCGTCATCAATGTCACCCCAGTCGGGTTCACCCTCCAAGTCTAAACTTAATAACACAGCCTTAAAAAGAATAAAATGGTCACCACTACTGCCTCTCACTTTATACACTAGTGTTGCCATTTGTATCATGTCAACTGACCATAATGTTCTGCCATCTCTATAGTAGAGGTATTGCAATAAATTGCTCCACTGAAACGCAGAACAATCTTATTGTTGACAGCATATCGAATCGAACGAGTACTCTTTCAATATCGGGATTTCTATGTTTTACAAATATCAGGTTCTTAATCAATCTCTAAATGAAACAGAGGCATGTCTCAGTGTTGTTTCATCCCCTAGAACAGAGCCATGGTGTTTGTTTCTCAAGGGCAAGTTTGCAGATAAATGAGTTTAGCAATCCCCATCCCAAATGTGTAAAATTTACTAGCAAACGTTAATTATATATTCAACTTATACCAGCCCAGCATAGAAATTTTTAATGTGTTAGCCAAGAACAGCCGTCACTTTTTCTTTGGAAAACAGGATTGGGATGATTTCAAGTTTGTTAAGATACACTACAGTTATTGTCAAATAGCTAAAGAACTCGACAATGCAAAGAAAACCTATGCGTATAAAATAGGTTCAAAGACCTGCATATATCTCTACGTTTCCACCTTCCTATTACTTCTCCCACAAGCTTTTCCATCTGCATAAATATATGTGCCATATATGAAGACATATCATAAAAATCCGCCCACGACAAAATCAAAAGAGACCTGTTCCTGTTTTCTCCCTTCATTCATGGCTAGGATCCAAGAATACATTCTCTTTTACGCTGAGCTCATCATCTCCACCGCTATATGTTCTACTATGGCGGCGACAATTGCAGTCCTTATTCTCATGTATCTGATCCACAAGAGAAAACCCAAAGTTTATTTATTGGACTTCAGCTGCTACCGGCCACCAAACTCTTGTAGGCTGCCCATGTCAATGTTCCTGGAGAATGTCCTTCTGGATGGCACAGACCCTGACAGCATAGCTTTTCAAGTCAAGATCCTGGAGAAATCTGGGTTCAGTGAGGAGACTTGTATTCCTCCATCTCTCACTTGCTTACCTATAAGAAAGTCACTCTCATTTGCTTTGGAAGAGGTCACAACAGTAATGTTTTCTGCAGTTTCGGATTTGTTTGAGAAACACAACATCAACCCGAGAGCGGTCGATGTACTGATTTCTAACAGCAGCTTGTTTTGTCCCACACCATCTCTCAGCACTCTGATAATTAACAAGTTCAGAATGAGGAGCAACATAAAGAATTTCAACTTATCTGGTATGGGATGCAGTGCTGGACTTATAGCAGTTAGTCTAGCTAAGGACTTACTGAGAGTTCACAGCAACTCATTGGCTTTAATTGTCAGCACAGAGGCCTTGGTTTTAAATTGGTACAAAGGAAAAGTACCATCCATGTTGCTGACCAATTGTTTGTTCCGAATGGGAGGAGCGGCTGTGTTAATGTCAAGTCGAAAACAAGACAAGGGCAGGGCAAAGTATGAGCTGCAACACCTTGTTAGAACAAACAAAGCACAAGATGATCAGTCTCATGCCTGTGTGTTTCAAGATATGGACCCTGAGAACAAACAGGGGATTTCAATATCCAAAGACATACTACATGTTGCTGGAGATGCATTGAAGGCAAACATTGGTGCTCTGGGGCCGATGGTTTTGCCAATTTCAGAGCAGATTCGATATGGGATTTCGATACTCATCCGAAAGATATGGAGCCAAAGGAGGAGGAAGACTCGCATACCGAATTTCAAGAAAGCTTTTGAGCATTTCTGCATACATGCTGGAGGGAGGGCAGTAATACAAGGAATTGAGAGAAACCTGGAGTTAAGAAAAGAAGATGTTGAGGCCTCAAAGATGACTCTGTACAGATTCGGAAATACGTCTTCCTCTTCGTTATGGTACGAGCTGAGTTATATAGAAGCAAAAGGAAAGATGAAGAAGGGAGATAGGGTCTGGCAAATTGCATTTGGGAGCGGCTTCAAGTGTAACAGTGCGGTTTGGAAGTGTGTTGCCAATGTGGGTGCTGAGAAAGAAAATGTGTGGAGAGACATAATCCATTCATATCCTGTAGAGATTCCAAACTAGAGAGACTATTTGATGTAACTTGTTATGGCATGATTTAGATTTAATACTTTTATGCAGCAGAGTTGATGTTTGTCAACGAGAGTATTTCTGAATCTGAGATATTTATGTGTTATATTCGTATTTGTATTGGTCGTATTGTTGATCAGTTGGGATTGGAATTGTGGTCCAATTGCATTTTGCAGTTTACAAATGTTGATTAGGTGGGGAAGTATTAAAATTAGGATAAATGTTGTTTTCAATCACTTTGGATTTGAATCTTGTTTCTTGATAAATTAAGGGCCCGTCTAGTAACGTTTTTAGAGAATGTTTTCAGAAAATTAAATTTTGTTGAGCATCTATCTTGCATATCTATATTGAAGCCAGCTCCATGGATAAACTGTCTGGTTACCATACTCAACTGATTATAAACTCCTGAAAACTCTATATTTTTGTGAGTGAGAAACCTTTGAACTTTGTTGGTTATATCAAGGGAAAATATGTATTTTTTGGTCAATTGAACTTTGTTGGTTGTATTAAGGGAAAACTGTCCTAGCTAATCCTTGTGATTTGTCCTGTCTTAGCCAATCCCCTGTAACAAACAAGGCCCTAAGGTCCAAATCAAACTCAAACTTCATAGAATTAAGAACGCAATATTTTCTGGAATAGATAACATAACCATTTATCGTTATCTCATCTGTTGGGATGAGTCGGATCCAAAACTCGAAGAATAAGAATGCAGATGAAAGTATGATTTTATAAAAAAACCAAAGAAACAAAACAGAATGGATAATTATCCCAACAATGTTATCTCCTCCATCTGACAAAAATGGTTCCCAATAATTGTCAGCCTTCCCACATCGTCCCTACTCTTTAGCTATCTCAGTGGTTTTCTTGCTTTCTGTCTTACTAATTTGTGGAGTGGACTCAGATTGGGCAGGGTGGGATATCAAGGGTAGTTCCTGTTAAAGTTGGCTCACCATAGATGCAAAAGGAGGAAGAAGAAACGGCAGAAAAAAGTGTTGAGTTCATAACTTGAGTATCCATGGACATGAGTAGGACTGTTTAGGGTGGATTCCGAAAACCCTAGTGGTTGTCAAATATTAATTTCACACTTTGATAATCACGTTGATCACGTTGTCTAAACTTATTAAATTAGCATTTGGTTACATTTAAGCTTTAGAATTAGGTCACTTTACTTGAATCAAAACCCCACGTTTTGTGTGTGTGTGTTGTTTGAAATATTGAATGTTCTTCCCACTGAATTCTTCTCACTTTTCTATCTGTTTTTACATTTGGTTTCAGTTGGGTTCTTCATTTTTCCATGCTGAATCCAACCATATAAAGAACGTAAAATTTGGATTAACAGTTTGAAAGTTAAAAGTTAAAAACGGAACAAAGGTCGAAGCTGGAAAACAGAGAAAATTTGTTTATCTCTTCTGTGCCAAAAAGCGATTGATCGTTTAGTTTGTTATGTTCCTTTATGTCCAAAAGCAATTGATTGCTGCTACAGTACCCGGGTGATAAAGAAGCGATAAAATGGTTATAAAGCAGTGATAAAGTGGTGATACAAGTATGATACAATGCTAATTGTGTTTACCTTTGGTTTCTTGTTTTGTTTAATTTCTTTTACTTTTTTTTTACTCATTTCTAGTATCCGATTTGTATTTTACCTTTGTATTGTTTTAAATAAATGTTATTTATGTACTTAATATCAAGAAAATCCTGGCATGCTATGTACATTCATAACGCATATAAGTTTCATTTTATTCCCTCTCAAAAAAAATAAAAAATAAAAAAGGGTTTCATTTTAATAAAATAAATAAATAAATAAATGAAACCCCTCCCTTTTAGTTTAGATTGCTTGTATTATTATTATTATTTTAAAAGTCCTTACCTTTGAGTGTGTATTGGTAGCCACAAAACAACATCGAACCTGACTTTTGAGTGGTCTAGGATTGAATCGGTTTCTCCTTAACATTGCGGCCGAACCAATTACAGTATAACGGTTTAATTCGGTTTAATTAGTTTGGGCCTAAGTCCAATTTTATTTCCTTTCAAGTTTTTCAACATTGTTAGCCCAATTACAACTAAAAAATTCACAACTTGCTACGTACTTTTTTCAAATTGTAATGTAACAAACCATACTAAAACTCAACATGTCATAAAACTTCAAATTTTAGTAACTAATAAAGCTATAATTCAAATATATATAACTTCAATGGTCCATCAAATTTCAAATTCAACATCCATATATTTTTATTATCTAATTAGAGAACTACACGTGTAAAATAAAATATAAATAAATAAATAGGCCAGTTTATAAAAATCTCAAAATCGAACCTAACCAAACTAAACTATAGACGGTCCAATTTGGTTTTTAAACTATTTAACTTTTTTTTATAATCAAAATCAAACCACACCGATAATTACAGTTTGAATCAGCCAGATTAATGCCCACCCATGAGTGGAAACACATGCTTGCCTGATTTTCTTATGTCCACGCAGAAAAAAAAATTAAAGAAGGAAAAACTGCAAGCAGCATCAAATGCAAGATGGAATAATCACCTGAACACCAGATATTGCTTTTACAATTGACTTTCCATGAGCCACACGACCTATGGTACCTGAGAGGTAAATAATTGCAAAATTAGACATGCACAAACTAACCAACAAGAAATTTTACCTACTATTTTCTTTCTCTACAGAACGTCTCCTCTTTTCCTACTATTTTACTCTTCATTTTTTCCAACTGCTTTTGCTACCATCTACTTCAATTCTCATCTTTAATTTGTAAATATAAATTTGACTATTTTGATTGTATCATAAATATTATTATATTTGTTTATAGATTGAGAATGAATAATTCAATTGATGCAACGATTATTGGTGAAGATGATTTAGATTATAACCCAAGACTTTGTATGGAAACAAACATCTAACAAAAGCCAGACTCCGGTGGACAAAGTGCATATTTTTGGATCATTCTGCTAGATGTTTGATCCAGAACATGAATGGTTGCAGAGATGTTTCAAAGAAGGGAAGAGACTATTTGATGTAATTTGTTAAGGCATGCTTTAGATTTAATATTTTTATTCAGTAGCGATTTCTGTCTAGAGACCATTTGATGTAACTTCACCGGATCGAGTCCAGTTTCATGTTTGTCAACGAGAATATTTCTGAATCTGAGATTAAAAGAGCTAAAACTTTCTAGGCAGACGCCTAATGTTGAACGGCATTCAAATCAAATCAACCAGCATGAACAGTACTGCCTAATTACCCTCCCATAGATGCTGGCGATCACTAATTTCTAATAAGGTCCAAATCAAACTCAAAACTTCATCGAATTAAGAACACAATATTTTCTGGAAGAGACAACATAACCATCAATCATTCCCTCACCTGTTGGAATGAGTCGGGTCCAAAACTTGAAGAATACGAATGCAGATGAAAGTATGATTTTATCAAAAGTCAAAGAAACAAAACAGAAAACACAATTATCCAAACAATGTTTTCTCCTCCATCTGACAAAAATGGTTCCCAGTAATTGCCTGCCTTCCCACATCTTCCCTACTCTTTAGCTGTCTTAGTGGTTTTCTTGCTTTCTGTCTTACCAATTTGTGGGGTCTAATCAAATTGGGGAGGGTGGGACATCAAGGGTTGTTCCAGCTTGAATCGTGCCCCACCCAATAAGACGCCAATGCTTCTCAACTCGCCGACTGAGTGCAATTTTCTCTCCTCTGCTGGTGCACACTGGAGAGGTGAGTTGCAGCTTTGCCAAATCATTCCTTACAGCAATAACCTTAGCCCCTGTAGACATGGATCCTATATTCAACATCAGGATCTCACCCTTGGCCAGCTTTGAGACCTTTCCTTGCTTCTCCGATCCCTTTGTCCTGACCCCTAGAAGCCTTCTCAACAGGAAGAAGTTCACCTGCAAAATCATAGAGCACAATATTCAGAACCAACAACTTCGGCAGCTCATGAAGTTGAAAGTATACCAAATATTTGTTAACATCCATTTCTGATCAACAAGACTTGCCTAGTTTGGGATGCCGAAACATAAAAGAAAAAAGATTCAAAATAATAAATACAATACAAAAACGAAATATTATTTCAAAAGAAGACAACAGTGCCACATCCTGAAAACTAAACCAAAAAGCAGTCAATGAGCTCATGACTGAGGATGCATATAAACACACATTTGCTCAATTTGCTTAGAAACATCATCTACTTAAGTTTCATCAGCTTTCAGAAACTAAGAAATAAAGAGATCATGACTGAGGATGCATATAAACACACATTTGCTCAATTTTCTTAGAAACATCATCCACTGAAGTTTCATCAGCTTTAAGAAACTACGAAAATAAAGAGCCTTGCAGCTGCAGTCATTTACCTCAAGCTCAACAAATACTTCAGGGAGAGATCCAACTTCACCAAGAACTTGACCCACTAGCCTATCAGCACGTGTCAAAGTAGGATCCATGGTCGTTCCAACGCCAATGAGACCTCCTGGAACCGCAAATTGCAACTCATTTTGCTCAGCATACAATGAAACTATTCTAGAATATATTGGCGTGCATTTTATGTTTCCACTCTCGTCCTTAACAACAATCCCAGGACGAACCTCAATATACTGGTTCACTTTCAAGACACCCTGCAAAGACACAATGTCAATTATGGTATTCGAGAACTATAGCATTTATGGACTATGAATCTTTCGAAAAACCCCAAATTATGAGGTCCAAATCAAGAGCAGGTGTGCACATTTCACAACCCAAAACTCCACCAAGAAAGTAGAATGGTATTGGGCAAGCAAAGCAGGTTTCAAAACAAAAACATAAAACAAAGACTCAAATACTGGAACATGATATAGTTTAAGCATTGTTGACACTTTTGAAAAAACTCAACAATAAAAACATACCCTGAGGATGCTTCCACCAGCCACTCCACCTCTTATCTCATCGACCTCAAACCCAGGTTTATTGACATCAAAAGAACGGATAACAATCATATTGGGAGGTGAGATAAAGTTCCTTTCTGGAATGGGGATCTTTTTGACGATGTACTCGCAAACAACATCAATATTATACTTCAACTGAGCAGAAATTGGGACCACTGGTGCATTATCAGCTACAGTTCCCTGGTACACAAAATGTTGAATGATATAATTAGCAGACTGAAACTAAAATCCCGAGAAAAAAGGATTCATGGAAACTTACCTGAATAAACTTCCGGATTGCCTCATGCTGATTGATGGCCACATTCTCCTGAATCAGGTCAACTTTATTTTGAAGGATAATAATATGTTGCAGACGCATAATTTCAACAGCAGCCAGATGCTCAGAAGTTTGTGGTTGGGGACAGCTTTCGTTAGCAGCTATGAGAAGTAAGGCTCCATCCATAATGGCGGCACCATTAAGCATAGTAGCCATAAGAATATCGTGACCCTATGAAACATAACAAAATCAAATCTAGATAAACAACCAAAAACCAATTCCGTCACTTGTATGCAACCATCACATTGACAGTCATCCTAACCAATTTTTTCAGACCAATAGACACAAAACATGAAATTACCACCAAATATGCTTTGTCTACCCCCTCCCCAAAGGAATTCAGATAATTTGGACAGTAGAATCAGAAGCTTGACAATGGTTAATACAGAACATCCCATGCAGCTAATTAAATGTTGCAAGAACTCATGGGAAGATTTGATGCACTGCTAACTATAATGTCAAACACGGACAACGGGTACAACAAAAAAAAAATGATAAGCTAAGACAATGTATAAATTATCTTGACCAAGATTCAATGTATCAGGCTCAGAACCTCCTGTGACGCAAGTATGACCAGGGATACAAGAACAGTCCTAGTGCAGTTATAAAGATATGTATCTTACCGGGCAATCTACAAAAGATACGTGTCTCAACAGTTTCATCCTGCAGTTCTCAAATCCAGGAACATCACAGAGAGGAGTGTCTTCCTTTCCACTTCCATATGCCCTAATTAGAAAATGAATACATGTTAATAAAATGGCAAAACATAATCTAGGACAATTACATTAAATGTGTACCCACTTGTAGCTCATAGGTCGAGGGCACCGCTCATCTTCACACATGTATATTTTTGCATTGGCATATCCAAGCTTGATAGTAATGTTGCGCTCCAGCTCATTTTTAAAACGAACAGTCTGCATAACATCAGGATTGTTTGCAATTTAAACAAGACAATACTTAATATCAAGAAAATCCTGGCAAGCTATAGTCATAACGCATATAACTTCATTTTATTGTAATTAGCATGTGAAATGTTGGATTCAATCTGGTTCACTATATTGGGCCCATATCCAATCAGCTTATGCTTTTAGGATATAAAGTAACTTAAGAACAGTGAAATGAAAGAATTTTGAAGCACAATGTGCACTCTAAAGGGAAGTAGAACAGAATCAGGCTAAAACACCCAAGGTTATTAAAGGAACTCCAGCAAAACATACTAAAGCATATCATATCTCCAGAATTTAAAATAACCAGATACACTATGCACTTTGTATTAATAGCAGCCAAAATGTAAAACCTATATGGTCAAGATTACAATTATCCCCTTCTTTTGGGTTACAAAATATCAATCCTAAAGAACACTCCATAATACAAGATGGAAACTACTAATCACCTGAACACCAGATATTGCTTTTACAACTGTTGACTTTCCATGAGCCACATGACCTATAGTACCTGAGAGGTAACTCGGATAACCCAAATAATTGCAAAATTAGGCATGTACAAAATAGCCAACAAGAACATTTACTCAAAATAATTGATGGTTAAATCAATATAATAATGACCTAAATAATCTTTAACGATTTTGAGCATTGGATTTGAGATTACCAATATTGATAGTAGCCTGGCGAGATATAACTTCAGGCGACAGTGGATGTAACTTTGTTACATCCAGTTTACTCAGGTCTTGCTCCATCAAACCCTTCCTCGACATTTTGACAGCTTTTACTGGATCCTCCGGCTCAAATAAGTAATCAGCTAACAACCGGATGGTATCAAGAGTGACAAACTGCACAAATTAATCAGACTGTTAATAAACAGAGCGGCACTTAGTTGAAAACAGACACTATACTGCCAAATGGACTAACGAACAATTCTTCCTAAAACTGCAAATCAAGAAACACATAATAGTATTTGCTACAAAAACCTAAAAGCATTTATAGTGCAAAACCACATCAAACTTACGGTGAACAAGAATATGAATCAAATCCAATCAATGGAAACAAAGAAAAATAGATGTCAACAGCCAAAAAATACGATAAACATTTTTGTCCGAAGAAATAAGAATGCCATGCCAAAAGCTAAAATATATGAAATAAGAATTTAGGCTATTTTTGGAAATAGCATTTCCAAAAAAATTGACAAATAAAATAACAAAGAGGAAGAGGAAAACCCTAAAGTCCACCAAGATCCATTAACGATAGAAAACTGTGAAAACCACAGTACAGACCGAGATGCAAAAACCCTAAAAGCTCTAAAAGAAATCTGTTAAATGCTCATTTTTACAACTAAAAGAGCAACTAATTGAGGTCAACATCATCGGAAAAAATTAATTTCTTCAAAATTTGAACAATAACACACTCGAATCAAACAGACAGAAAATCTAAACAAAAAATTTCAGAAAAAAGAAAAAGAAAAAAGTGAAATATCACTAGCAGTAGGCGAGAGAGAGAGAGATGGAGAAGTAGGGACCTGGGCAAGATGATGAGAGTGAGCGAGGGTTTTGTCGAGCGATAGAGAGAACGCAGCCGCACAGGTTTAAGAGAAATTCGCTGGTTGATAGTTCTGTCTGTCTAGGCAAAAGGATGAGAGCGCTTTTCCTTAATTTCTTACTCAATCGGGTCACGGGTCCTTTCTTTGGGTGGATCAGGCCCAATATTATATAGGTTATCCAAGCCCGATGAGAAGTAGACTCCAAGTAAAATTTAAAACTTCACTTCTTTTTTACCTTCTTTTACCTTGCAGAAAAACGAAAAAAAAAACAGTTCCTTGCAAGCAAAGCAACTTGATTGGCAAGGAAAAAAAAAATCAGAAAATTAGGTTGCTTGCGAACAAAGAAAAAGGAGTGACTTGCAAGAAAAAGAAAACCTTAGCTCATTCTCATTGAGTGCCTATAAAAAAGAGCATATGTGACAAGAGAAACCACCAAGAATCGGAGGAGAATTTAGGGAGAGAAAAATTTCAAGGCAAAGGAGAGAACTCGCAGCATTGAAACAAATTTCAAGTCACACACTCAAAAACCTAGGTGGTACAAAATCACTAAAAAAACCTAAGTGGTACAAAAGCATCACCCAATCAAAGGAACTAGGTCGCTTTGATCCTACCCAAGCATAATCTATGGTTTACCCTAACCAAATTCGCCCCCAAATACTTTTTCATATCAAAATGATCCTCAAACACCACATTCCATATCGAAATCTCCACCACCAAAAGTACCAAATCAAATTCAATGAACTATGAGTTGGCTTGATTACCTCAAAAGGATGGGTAGGCAACTTGGTTTTCGTTCTAAGTGCAACTACAAAACCAAACAAACACATTTTTTCGCATTATGTTCCTTTGTAATTTTAACCAAAGGGTGTTCCCTTTTAATTCATTACAAGAGTTGTAGTTAAGAGATTATGGGTCGGACTTAAAATAATAAAACCCTATTATTTGAATACGGGTGAAATTGTGTGGGAGATTTTTTTTTACATTTTCCCTCAACACAAGGAATGTGCATACATGATGCTAGAAGCTTAATATTTTTTTCAATAACAAAAAATCTATAGTATATGGAAAATTTGAAGAAGTACAAAATAAATTATCACTGTACTATTCTGAGAATAATCTTCCATTGGCAAATCCCACATGCCAAATTTTATTCCTATAAGGAGTAACCAAGAAACATCACAGATATAAAGCTAACAATCAGAATTTCAATTTTTATTCTAACTTTATTTTTCACATCTATTTCTCTTTCTTCTTTTTTCCTACTTCTCCTCATCAACAGTACGTGAAAATCAAGCGAAGGTTGTAGAGCCTCCTCCGTTGTCTTTTGGGTCACCAAATATACGGTGTCTAAAGTCGGCGACCATAAGAGGAAGGCCCTTGCGGAGGGACACATTAGGCTCCCACCCGAGAAGCTCCTTAGCCTTTGAAATGTCTGGCTTCCTTTTATGTGGGTCGTCTTCTGTGTTGGGCCTGAACTCTATCTTTGCATTCGGATCTATAGTGTCTTGTACAACCTGCAGAAACCGGGGTCCAAATACATCACTGCACTTCCACTTGATACCTATTGTAATAATAAACGACTCGTCTTGTCGTGACTTTCTCTTGAATGTTCATAGTTACGTAGCTTCATTCATTTGTGCCTTTTGTGTTGTGAAATAGAAGCAAAAAATAGAGGAAAAGGCAAGAATTTGAACAGATATATGTACCATTTTGAGTATTGTTTGTTTGCAATTTGCACAGTAAATGAGTTTAGTTAATTTACCTGAGCAAGTTCTAGCATGGTGAATTCACCAGGGTTGCCAAGATTGAAGGGGCCCACATGATTTCCTTCCATCAGTCGCATTAGACCCTCAACCTACCACATATGCAATAATGCACAACACAAATTGTTTGTTCAAACTCTAAATTTCATGAAAATTGTTTGAACCAATACAAATGATACACTATTATAAGCATTTTGAATGGTTTTTGCCAAATATGCAGAAAGCATCTTCCTTTTTCAGAATGATTTACAATTTAATGCAGAAGAAACTGTTTCACCATAACTTTACTTTGACCATGATCAAGACAAAAAGAGGAGAAATGTACCAAGTCAGAAACGTATTGGAAACTTCTGGTTTGCTTGCCATCACCGTAAACTGTCAATGGCTCCTTCCTTAGTGCCTGTGTAGTTCATAGACGCATAAAAATTTGTAGGAAAATCAAAATGAATTCATGGTTTTTTTTTTTTTGTTTGACAAAAAGGCACACCTGAGCTACGAAATTGCTAACAACACGACCATCATCGATGCACATACGTGGTCCATAAGTATTGAAAATCCGAGCAATTCTCACCTGCAAGACGTTATGTACATTAGACCCATGAAACCAAGGCAATAAGACACAGAAAAATAAAAAAGTTACCTCAATGCCAAGGCCTCTATGGTAATCCATGGTGAGAGTCTCTGCTGTGCGTTTTCCCTCATCGTAACAGCTCCTTACTCCTGCCAAATGCCAACAGAACCATGTCAAAAGAGAATTGCAAATTTAAAATGATAGCCTAAAACACTTGTTTTGAAATAATCAAGTTTTGAACCATGTAGAGAGAACATATTTTTCACTAGGCCGCATTCCATTGCTGATTATATATAAGTCTCCTTTTCACGATGAGAAATGTGATAAAATATTACTCGTTTCAACGTTACGAGAGACACAAATTAACAATATAATTAGTAAATATGATGAAATTAATTCTAACTAGAACTGTTACTATAGAAAATTATCTAATTATATATATCATTTCGATATATTGTCGATAGTGTCTATACTTTTACACTATCTCAATTTGCTACTGTAATAGTGTTATTTGAGAACATTGCTACAATAAATAATGAGGAGAGAGAGATAGAGGTTTGGGGGTAACTCACCGATGGGGTTGACATTGCCCCAGTAGGACTCAACCTGAGGGTGCTGCAAGGGGTCACCATACACCTCACTGGTGCTTGTGAGCAAGAAGCGTGCACCCACTCTTTTTGCCAGTCCCAGCATGTTCAATGTGCCCACCACATTGGTCTTGTGAACCCCAAGCTCACACAACAAATCAAGGACCCCAACCCAAAACAAAAATATCACTTTAACCACAACACAACATATATATATCAAACACGAATTTAACTATTTTGTTTAAATTCTCTCTCTCTCTCTCTAACATCCTATCATTCAATATTCAACTGAAAATTTTGATAAATTAAGAATTTTCTTATTACATACTTTTGTATGAAATAAATCTTATCTTTACTTGGTAATGAAATTAAATATTTTTTGAATTTTAAACTGAACTTTTTCCTTGTATTTGCGCAAACTAATAAATTTATAATTTGAAGAGTTTCATGCTTGCACATAAAATAATGAGTTACTTTAATTTTGATCTCCATTAAGCCAAAAAAAAAAACGAAAATTATAAATACAAATAATTTACTAGAGAATAATAAAAAGGATATGATGGTCTTGACCGGATTGAACTTGTAATGAACAGGGGAGGCAGGGCAAGCGAGGTGGTAGATCTGGTCAACCTCCAACAGAATCGGCTCAACGACGTCGTGTCGAATGAGCTCGAACTTCGGGTTCCCAAAGTGGTGCACCAGGTTCTCTTTCCTCCCCGTGAAGAAATTATCCAGTACGATCACGCTGTCCCCTCTCGCCATCAGACGGTCCACGAGGTGGCTCCCCACGAACCCGGCCCCACCGGTCACCACAATCCTCTGGTTCTTCTTCTTCAGACCCAGCGGCACCTTCCCGCCCGCGCTCATCACAGACCCAAACCCAACACCTCGGGCCTCGTAGAGCACCCTCCTGGTCGGGTTGGCCGGGAGGTCGAGACCCGACTCTGATTCGAAACCCGGGTCGTGGGTCGTCGCCAGTTCCGGGTTTGATAAGGGGAAGCTGCTGAAGAAGAGGGTGGCTATGGCGATGCCAATGAGGACGAAGAGGAGGCGCTGCTCGCGAAGCAAATAGCGAATTGGGTTTGTATGGGGAGGCCTGCAATTGCTTTGAGGATCAAAATCAATGGTGGGTTGTGATGATTGGTCGGGTTGTTCATCTTGCTGATGAGATTGGGTTGTGTGGGTTCTGTGAACTAAAGACTGGTTATCGGAGCTTATCATAATTTCAAGTTGGGTTTTGTGAGTGGTTCAGATTTTGTTGGGAAAGTTTTGGTTTTGATCGAAATGGAGGTAAGCTTGGATTGAAACAGATGGAAAATGGAAAAAGGTGGGCAGCATGGGATGGGAGAGAGAGAGAGAGAGAGAGAGGGAGAGATGGAGGTTGGGTGTGTGTTGAGTGATATGTGGGTGGGGATATCAGTTTTTTGGGTCGAAGTGGTCGGTACATGGGGACTTTCATGCATGAAATTTTGCCATATAATCGTTCTAAGGCGCGTGCATCTCTCTGGGTTTTGGGTTGCTTTTTAGGCAATATGCCAATGTGAGAGAGAGAGAGAGAGAGGGAGTTACTTGCTTACTTTTGGCACCAGACTTAAGATGATTACAGTTTTATGGCAAGGTAACTAAAACGTAAATATTGTTTGGTAAGCACTTAAATTTAATTTGACTGGTTTTTTTGGTTTCCTCCCAAATCCCTATGCTATAGCATTCATGCTCCTACAGACAGACAGCTGTCTTGATTTCTTTTAACTTGGTCAAAATTCACGCAAAATATATAGATGCATCATCATTCATCAAACGACATTCACAGAGCACCACGCGGCAGATGAATGAAGTGGCAACTGTGGCCCTCGGGACTAAATAGTGCGTGTGTATGTCTAAGCTCAAATCAAGGAAAGAATGTAGCGTTGCCACATGATGCAGGGGTGTTTTTTTTTGGTTTTTTGGTTTTAAAATTTTTTATAATAAATTATTATTTTATTATTTTAATTATATATTTTTTTAATAATGATATTTTCTATTAAGATGAACAATAATATATTAAACTCACACATGCTAAACGGATGTTAGAACTCGAACTCAAGGCCTTACTTGATGAGTTCCTTGCGTCTATTTAAAGGAAGGAAAGAATGTAAAAGACGAATGTGAAATTGAAACAAGAGCAAAAATGGTGGAAGTTGAGGTTTTAGGGTTTGTGTGGAAAGAAAAAGAACAGATTTGCAAATGAGCTTCTTAAGGCAGATGCCATTTGCTGATTGAACTCTTCCCCGAGATTTATGTAATACAGAGTGCATTGGCTATGGAAACAGAGTTAAACAACACTGCATCCCAAGCAAAGGCAAATCCTGTGTTGGCTGTCGCTTAACACGCGGGCAGTCTACAAATTAAAGATTTAATCCCCTCCCTGTTAGTCAAAAAAGCTGAGGACGGACACAAAGGGGATATTGAATCTTTTTCCCTTGAAAAAAAAAGAAATTTTACTATAAAAAAAACAAAATTTTCTAGTGCTTGACAAAAATTCTTTACGAATCTAATTCAGGCACATGTTCGAAATATATTTAACTAGGAGTAGTAAATAATACATCAAAATTTGTACAGTTCCTATCTCATAGCAACAAGCAGCACGACAACAGTAGAAAGCCTTCACCAAAACAGTAGATAGTGAATCACTTGTGAAATAATATTACACATTTTGATATTACACGTCACAAGAGAGCAACAGCAAAGGAGGACTGACACTAGAACCGTCGAATATCTTTAGGCGGCCTGAAGTTGAGGGGATGAGTTTCTGGAGTGGCATTTTCGTCTTGTTTCCACATTTTGATCGTCTTATCAGCTTCACAACTAACCAGCCTTGTACCAGTGACATCGTAGGAAAGAGCATATATAGCAGCTTCACTATCCAGTGAGCCTGTAATAAAGCATCTCTAGGTGTTAGCCCCCCTCCATGCTTCAGTAAACCGTAAAAGTAGGGAAGAAAACATAAAATGGTAAAAAGGCACAACACAGTGGACATACCAGGCTGTACAATTGTTTGGGATTGCTGAAAATTATGACCGCTCTTCCAATCCCAAAACCAGACACTCCCATTGTCACCTTCAATAAAACAAATGGGGGAAAGGTTTGAGTTACCAAGTTTTATGAAACAAAAAAAAGGAATCAAAAATTGTCCTAGCTGATATGTTAAAAATCCATACCTCCAGTGGCCATAACTCCATCCTCATTGACAGCCATTGCGTTAATTATGGTTTTCTGCTGAGAGCTGCTCAAAGACAACAAATAATTTAGGAACATTGTTATTAACGATACTCACTAGAGAACTAATATAATTTATATGAAAAAACAATACTCAACCTAAATACTGTTGATTTATCAGAAAATTGAAATTTTTAATTTTATTAAAATACTCACAGCATGTTGTGTAAAAATTCGCCTTTTGGAAGGTTGAACTTCTTAATGTTGTCAGCTGACGCAGATGCAAAACAATTTCTGGACAACCAAACACAATTAGAAACGACATCAAATCATACAATTTAAGGGTGTGTAATAATCTACACTAGCAAGATAATTCACTGCACATGGAGTAACAAGTACATGTACTGGTACATACTCTTTAGGATGTTGTGCCATTGCACGCACAGATTTCTTATGGTGTGTGAGGGTTGACATTGTTTTCCCTGCAAGGAATGTAAATTGATACTTAAAAAATACTTTTAAAGAGGGATTACCGAAACTGAGTTGCAATTAGTTAAAGAACATAAATTACCATATCGTAGGTCCCAGAACTTGATGGTTGAGTCATGAGAACCAGTAATAACTTGCGGGTCCTGGAAATATGAGGCAACAAAATATAAGAACTATTGCCTATTTTAACCATATAAAGAGCACTGGATGAAAATAAAATGAAAAACATAAAGATAGCATCCAAAAATAGATATCTAACTTTTGAAAGAAAAAAAAACAACAAAAGATAAATAAAAATTCATAGTTGTACTTGTAGTTTTAGCATAAAAGTATAAATTCAAAGTACCAGTAAATTCAATTCTCTGCAACTTGTTTATTAGCTGTGCTTTTGGGAGGAAATGAGAGCCAAGGATTACAGGATTCAAAACTTTTATAAAGAATGATGTAAAAGTGAAGGCTACCTAACACAACATAATACAATTCTCAGGGCATGGCAAGAAATTGTTAACACATGCATTTGAGGACAAATGAGGAGAGCAAAAATTCAGCCCAACATTAAATAAGAAAAAAATCTGAATCCCAATCATCTATAGATAACAGCAGCAAAAATATAAGTTACTATTACGATGATGACACCAGCAAGAATAAAGTAATTATTCTTAACTGTATGAATTTATGTATGCATGGATACTCTGCAATACAATCAGAAAACCACAAGGAAAATTGAACGAGTAAGGGTTTTTCATACTGTTGGTCGAGTAAAAACTGAGCAAACTGTGTTATCATGTCCCGACAATGCATGAACTTGCATCTTGCTTCGAATATCCCAAACCTGAAATTTTATTGCACCATAACATAGGTATCATTACCACAATGCCACTCTGATACAAATTACACTAATGACTTTGCTCAATCCCTAAAAGCACTTCATCCGTTAAAATATGCAGGAAATGAACTTTACTAATAAGACAAAGTACATACCCTGCATACAGAATCACGTCCCCCAGTAAGTAAAACATCAAGAGTGGGATGAAGAGCCAAGCAGTAAACACCACTTAGATGACCATGATATGAACGGATAACCTACACAAAAAATTATGTTGTAACAATCAGTATTCCTTAGAGAACAGCTAGAATGAAGCTCTGAGAAAAAAAAAAACAGTTGATTTAATAGAAGTTCCAACCTTGTTTTGTTCAAGGTCCCAGCATTTAACTAGTTTGTCATCACCAGCAGAGAACATATAGGTATGCCTGCTGCTAACAGCAAGTCCTGCAAAAAACCACTTATTGTTACCAACACAGTCATTAACCACAGCATGGATAACCAAAAGCAAGCAATCCCACCAGCAATAATTCAAGAGAAACAAACCTCGTATTTGTTCAATATGTCCAGTCAGTGAAAGCTGTAATGTTCCAGTTCCTACATCCCATATCTGACCAACCAAAATCAGAACAAACACAACCCAACATAAATTTACAATAAAACACAAAAAATGCTCCTTCAGAAATTTTCGTTTAAGTATCAGAAAAAGAAGACCTAAAAAAAAAACAAATGGCAATTGATTTTAACTTATAGAGAGGAGAAAACATTGCAGGAAAGGGGGAATAGAAAAACTTGAGTTTCTCTGACAGCATAACAATAACACATGAACCAACTCAGATAGGCCAACTTGGACAAATGAAGCATAAAGTTCAATACCTTGATTGTACGATCTGCTGAGCCAGTGCAAAACCATTTATTACTTGGATCAAAGGCAATAGATCGTACCCATCCCAAGTGGCCACTAATGACCTACATAATCAAATGGAACAATGGCTGATAAGCAACAGTATGCATAATCTTTTTCTTTCTTCTCATATGCAACATTAGCATAATAGTACGTGAAAACAACTCAAAGAGATGCAAGCCAATCTTATCAACTCGTTAGACACGAAAATGCAGAACCAAGGGCAACAAAAATATAAACTAGCACTCATATAACATGAAGTACTGCATTCCTAATAACATTCATTTAATAAGAATCTCCAAGTTACTCAGACAATAAAAGCCTTAGCACTTTTCTTGCTGCACCTAACTGTGTAAGATTAAGAACACATTGTTCGTACCCTGTAGATCTTCCAAGGAGCATGCCAAACAGGACGTGGCCATCTGCTAGGAATTCTTTCCATTAAAGCCGATGTTGAATACCTAGAGAAGAGAAAAGTGACAGTTAAAGAAAAAATGGGCTGCATTTTCCATAACAGTATTATCAAGATTAGAGAAAATGAAATGAAAGATGGTATAGAGCATCAGCCAGCTTGTAAGTTTAGGATCTTCAGTTTTCATAAAATATCCCATTAAAAAAATAAAAAATAAAAACCTAATAAAAACTTCAATCTAAAACACTTTGAAAGCACATAATATGATGCCAACTAATACAATCCCAACCCTGCATAATGCATGCAGATGCTGAAAAATGGCCATGACATGCCTAAATTTCAGGTAGTAGAATAAAAGTAAACTGATGAAAAAAGTATTCAACTGTATCAAAGGGATTCAAACCAATGTGATGCAGATCTACGTTGAAACATCAAAATTACCATAATCATATCTAACTCTTTGAACATTTTGACTGGTATTCTATATTGCCAAGAACATCCCTAGGGTGATTTTTATCTAACGTTGCAAATATTTTTCCCTTCACCAACCCCAAGCAGCCCAAGAATTTCATAATACACTGCTTAGGCCAAGTACTGAGTTATTAAACATGTACTGCAGTCTGGAATGAAAACAAAAACTGATGGAAAATCGCTTGTTTAAGTCAGGCGTTCTAAGTGCATAAAACAACTCAGAGAAGAACAAAGCTCAAACCTTTCAGATGACCCTGGAGCAGAAACAGCTAGAGTGCCTCTACCCGAAATGCCAACATCATTCCTGGAAATAAACAAGGACATGATTATCACAGTTCACTCCACAATCAAAAGTGTCCTCATTAGAATAAATCATCTAAACCTATTTACATTCCAGCAACATTAGAAACATAGAAACTTTCAAATTCCACAAATCACTCATATAATTCTCATATATGATTTAGATATTTAGCCCAATCACTTTGAACAAGAGAAGTGGAAAAGTACAGTACATGAATATGCAAATATCTTGTGAAGGGGGACAAGTCAAAATATCTGAAACATTGAGAGATTAAATAAAGGCATAAGAAACCATTAATACACCAACAAGACTACTTACGGTGCCCTTGGTGCAGATGGACGGACAACCAACGCATTTTGAGCTCCTTCCGTACTTGAGTCCCTAGAATCTTCACGACACACATGATATCAAGCAACTATTTTAGCAAGTTACAATGTCAATATAGAATACCCAAATAAATGCAATTTCCCCCAAACAATAAGCTGAATAATCCCTACTTGTAGTTACAACTTACAAGCACCTGCTTACAAATAACATTTTGAAATTTTAATCAGAACAAAGAATACCTGGAAGGGCAAGAGCACTGGAAGGCCCTTGAGGACCGCGACCTGGTGCACTGGACTCAGCCCGGCGGGGCGGTTTTTGACTAGCCGTGGGTTCAATTCCTCCATACTCCACGCTTATCTAATAATTCAACCAAAATTTTTGTTCTAATGCAATATTCTTCAACTCAATAATTTCACAGCTTCTAAATCAGAAACGAATTAACAAAATTAAGACACTAACCTTGTGGCTCGTACGAATTCTTTTACTGAAAAAAATAATAAAAAAAGTATGCAAGAATTAACATTACAAATTTGTCAAGAGGCAAATAAGAAGAGATAGAAATCAAAGCAAATGGCGGTACCTTTCGGGGTCAGGAGGAGCGAGTTCACCATGGGCAGGAGAGAAGAGATCGCGAGCTCGCTTGAGGGATTTGAGACTGAGCTTTTTCAGCGACTGTGGCTCCACTGGCTCCATCTCTAAGGTCGGCCCAGGCATTGTCTTCTATATTCAGGCAATGCGTTCTAGGGTTTAAGGCCAGTCGCTTCTCACTCCAAGCCCTAGTTGGAGGAGGGGGAAGCAAGTTAGAGAGAGGAGAAAGTCCTAGTCGAGAGGCTGCCTATTTTAGGAGACGGCGCGTTTTGTATATTTGGTCATCCGGCCGGGCTGCCCCGCGAAAGACAAGCCGATGTGAGTCGGTTCAATATGCTAACTTTAGTAGGAATTTTCGATAATTGTTTTTTGTTGAAAATAAATTAACATGTAATTTATATATAAAGCGTAAAAAGCGGAGAATAGTGAAATATTTACATTGCATGACTTACCTAGGCAAATAGACGAAGGTAAAAATATAACGAGTTTCAAAAAGGCGAACATGCCATTTTTCTTCTTTTCCGTGGACAATTCTAGAAACCAAAATCTCTGAAAGGCAGATCACAATAAAATGTACTAGTCTTGAAAACACAAAAAATATGAACATATAGATTATACTAGTTTTATATACCCTGAAATATTGCATGATATGTTGCGATAAATAAAAATAGTTCATGCTTGTTGAATATGTAGGAGTTCAACAGAACTTTGAATGCTACTTTTTATTTATTTATTTATTTGGTGATAGGTTCTTGATTTACATATTTGGAACTTACAGGATTGTAAGTCAAGTGGCTAAGAGCATTTATCCATCCATCTGATATCATAAGTTTGATTCTCCTCCCTCAATGTTACTTATTAAAAAAATAGAATCAAAGATATTGGTAATTTAGGTGAGATAATGGAGTGAACTAAATATGTTTTATGTGTGGAACAATCAAGTGTAATAACTATTTATGGAGGCAGTTTTGTTATGGAATACTTTAGAGGAATTTTTTACCAACCGACACATCTAGTGCTAACTTGAGAAGGTAAAATGTCACTTTTTTTCTTCAAAACAGAAACCAAAAGTTAAGTGGGATTTTAATTGATTGTTTTGAAGCTTAAAAGTCAACTAGTATTCAATTAGGATTTTTAAGTAATCAATCCAAGTTAAGTGGTATTCAATTAGGATTTTTAAGTAATCAATACAAGTCCAGTGGTATTCAATTAAAATTTTTAAAAGATAAGAAAAAGTACAGTGATATTAAAAAACTTACCAATTTTGAGGTATTTCATTAAATGACGTATTGTATGGGACTTTTAAGTGGGTGATATAAATACCAAACCCCATAAAAAATCTTCACCCTAATGTGCATGATTCTAACGTTTGTTCTATTTCTCTTTTGTGAGAAGATGAAAATCACGGCTCTTCTTCTTCATAAGGGGATTGATTGTTGGGTGTGGCAGTTGTCTAGGCTTATGTGTGTTCTTGTTCAAGATATGACAGAGGAAGAAGAGAGAATAGCAGCACACCTGTTTGAAATGATGGACAAAGTATGTGCTGAGAAAAAAGCCCCAAAACCAAAAGAGTGGGAATTTACAAGGGCATGCAAAGAAATTATGGACGATGTGGAGGTGCACTGCAGGATGAGTCAATTGATCTCATGTCCAATATCTATAATTAGGTTATTTCGTTTCTTTTCTATCCTTTGTATCCAAACAAACAAAACCAGTATTATATTCGGGATATAGGATAACTATGTGCAATTGCATAGCAAAACAAAATATAATTGCACAAAAGAGAGTCAAACAGTCTATCCTATATAAACATCGGAGGCAGACTGGTTACTAATTTGGGTCATTTTGAGCATTGTGTTTATACTGATTTATACATTTTATCAATGCTTGTGTTTCATAGTAGCCTAGCTGGTGATTCATTCTTATAGAACCCATGTTTACATGATTTTGTTTCATATGAAATCCTATAGCAAATCTTTTGATTCTTTTAGAGAATACAAAAAAGTCTTAATGATTAAAATCCTGCTGAAATCCAATACATTAAAATCATGTAATTACAATCCATACATCTTTGTCAAGAATTAATTTCTTATACTCTCCATCCAATTCGATCATGAATTTTCCACAGAACTCACATGTTTATATTTCAACAATCCAATAGAATCATGTTTGAGTACTAGCAGTCAAATTTTTTTTTCTTTTCAAGGAGAATGTTGTGGTTGTGGTTGTTCGGTGTTATAAATGAGTGTCAACCCAAATTTCAATTGTCAAAGTTTCATTGAAATTGATAGCCCAAATCAATCCTTTTCATGTTCAAATTTCACAAAACCTACTTCCGTCCTAGGTTACAACTCAGCACCAGCACTGGAACAACTCCAACAATGGCAAGTTCATTTATCAAGCCTAGAACTCACATCACTCAGTTAGATGTTAAAAATCCGGGTTCATACTTTCAAATCCATAAGAAAAATATTATTTTTGTTGACAAAATACAAAGCCTTATATAGGTTTAATAATTGCAGTCTTGTTTTTGGCTTGAAATACCAACAGTTTGATTTGATTCAAGGTAATAGAGATGATGAGTTATCTTATTTATCAATATTTATGGGTAAATCAAGCAACATTTTTTATACACAGATTATGAATAGAAAATGCAGTGCACAAACAATCACATATTACATGCTCATAGCAACCAATGACACAACTTAGCTCTTTGCATGCTGTACTTGAAAAAAAAGCATAAACATGAAGCATCATCCTTCTTTGTTGTCACAGACGTGCCTGCTGGTCGATGAATTTCAAGCTATAGGGGGATCCAACCCTGTTTTAGTTTGAAATTATAGCATAATTAGTATGAAACCCCCTTTTAATCCCTATAAAAAAAACTTGTTCAATTCTTAATGTGCACACCTTGATCAGACCCATCTCGGTGCCACATAAGATAATGTCATTGGCCGTGAGGAGGCTGGTAATTCTGCTTCGTGCTGAAATTCTGCCCACTTTCTGCTGAGCCCGTGAAGAACTTTTGGAGAACTGATTTCAGCCAAGTGCATGATATTTGTGCAATGGTCAAATGCAGTTACTAAAACTTCAATAATCATCAGGGATGCTGTCAGAGGTGTTGGCAGAGATTCTGACCTACCCTTGTAAATGTTTGAATTGCACATGACCCCCGCCAATATTGGTAAAATTTCTAAACTCTTAATTTCTGCAGGAGATGGATTCGTCAAGTAAAACAGTATTGCTGCCTCATGCACATCTCTTTTTAGAGCACTTGCCAAATCAGACAGCTGTAGACCTTTCTTCTTGATGTCTTCTATAGCTGACTTATTTGCTGCAACAAGACTGGTTAGTATGGACACTGATGCCCTTAAAACCATTTCCTCCTTTGAAGTTGAAATACCTGCTAGCAGTTGATCCAATATCATGTCTTTCAAGATAGCACATTTTTCTCCGTTCTTCTTGCCTAATAGTTCATATATTGTTGTAACTTCTAAAGCACAATCTTCATCCCATTTTCCTAATCCTTCCAAGTACAATAGTTTTGAAATTGCCTTTTCAGTGATACCCAGTAGTTCACTTTTGGAATATTTTGCAGAATATAAACTAAATCCGATTTACAGCAGGAAAAGCTAATTGCTAGGAGGAGATTGTGAAGTTGACTTCCGTGTGTGCTAGGAAAGGAAAGCTGCGTTAACATAAACTCACTTCAAGAAAGCTTTTCGGGGTATGCAAATTCTGTTTTCTCCTTGTATTACTTCTTTGGTGATCCATTTGGTTGATCTTATAGTTCTTCTGAGATGCACACTCATTCTCTACGTAGCAACTCCGAAGGATGTTTGGCTTTTCATCTCTATGTTCTGAAATAGTTAAAGTTAAATTGATTGGGCATCTGCTGCCAAGTAACATAGAATGATTTACTTCAGGGGCTTCTTTAGGCACTAAATCCTGCAGCTTCCTGTACAGGGTGCTTGGAAATTAGGAAAACATATTAAGCTCTGACATTAAGTTTTCTATAACGAAGTTTGGGTCTCCAAAAGAGAAAACAGATAAATAAAGGTATAATTGTGAGTATCTATCCATCCATCCATCCGAGATCTTAAGTTTGATTCTCCTCCCTTAATATCACTTATTAAAAAAATGGAATCAAAGATATTGGTAATTTAGGTATTGAAGCGAACTAAATATGCTTTCTATGTGAAAGAAAAAAGTGTAATATTTATTTATGGACGCATTTTTGGTACGAATTTCTTTAGAGGAACACATGCATACTTTCAAATTCATAAAAAAATGAAATACATGCCTTGTATAGGTTTAATAATGGCAGTCTTGCCTTTGGCTTGAAATACCAACAGTTTGATTAAAACGGAACAAAAGCAAAACAAGCCAGGGTTAAGATAATATAACAAGGAAGACAGAAAGCCGAATTATGGCAAAAGTAAGACGATTACAAAAAGGTTGTTCAGAAATAATGACAACAATGTCAATGAAAAATGTCCCTCAAAATCTCCAAGCAGTTCTGGAATTTGAATTCAGCTTCTTTGAGCAACATGGCTGGTCTCCGAATGGCTAGTTTGAAAGTTAGTATCTTGCTTTCCAAACTCTTGACAACTTTGTCTTGAGTTTCAGCTCGACCCAGCTGTTCATTTATTTCTTGGGCCAACTGGGTCCTCCTTTTCTTAGCATGTTGGAGAGCAGTTTCCAACCCCTTGATCTCCGCATCGACCTTTTGAATCTCAGTGGCCTTGCTTTCTCCATCAGCAATTGCTTCATCTCTATCAGTGTAGCTTTGTTGGAACCTTGAGACCGTGTACTCTGCATTGGAAGCCAAGTCTAGACTGTCATGATACTGGCTCAAGGCATCTCTCAGTTGCTCTAGCTGGTCCATGGCAAAACACAAGATCTCATAGAGCTTGTGATCAGACTGAGCTAGCACATTGAGGGCCTGATGGACTTCTGACATAACTCCATAACTTTGGACATCATCAAAAGATCTGGTCATCCATTCCATCATGAATGTTTTCGCCTGGATTACACTAGATTGAGTATTCGAAGATGAGGACTCAATAGATTGCTTTAATTTCGACAGCCTGGTCAGATTGTTTTGAGCTTGTGAATCAGGATTGAGATCATCATAATCCTTGATCACGTAAGTGATAGGAGGGTTAGCTGGTCCATGAGTAGTGGCATTAATGGGAGGAACATCCAAGGCAGGAGCAGACTGCAGCAGTAGAGAAAGTTTGAAGTCACGTTATCAAAAGATTAAATAATAATAATAATAAATAAAAGAACAAGAAGAGGGGTGAAATGACTTACGGAAGCACTTCCACAGGTCTCCTGAATGGGAGCAGAGGCGACATAAGGCTCATTTTCTGTGGCTTGTTCATCAGAACCTTCAACATGACTTGGAGAGGGTTGAGTATCAATCGGACCAATCTGCCCAACGGTGCCTTCAGGGACCTTCAGGTTAAGATGAGAAGCATTAGCCATCCATACCATCTCGATGATGGGGTCAAAAGCTTTGGAAGGTTGGACGACAGAAAGTCTGGGTTTGATCAAGTGCTCCACTGCTTCCATCTCTATGTTCTCAGCTTGAAGGGGCAGATTTTCAACACTTGGGAGCTGCAAAGAAAAAAATCAGGCATATCACTTTCTGTTAAGGTAAAAACAGGAAAGTTATCAAGGTTAAGCTTTACCTCTTGCTCAGAGTGGCCCAACTCTTCTTCAGTTCTGACACTTGTCTTTTCTGATATGACTATTTGTTGGGTCATGGTGGAAGAAGAAACCTCCTCCTAGAAAGCAGAACAAGGAGTTAATATAAGTTTAGGGCTAACATAAGGGAATGAATTGAAAAAGGCTGATTGAGTTACCTCTTTGGGGGGGACAGAACCCGTGTCTTCAGTCTGACCAGCCATTTCTTCTTCCCTTACCCCCAATTCATCAACGTTGGTTTTCTGGGAGGGATGCATCAGTTGGTTTATATGTTTGAAAAAGATTAATTAGAGTGATTCTCCAATAAGTATTTTATGTTAAGAATTGGTCACATATTTCTAATCTCGACTGTTGGATTGCATATATGCATTTAAATCTACCAAAACATCTAATGAATGCAATCCAACGGCCGAGATTAGAATTATCTAACCAATCAGAAAGGCATTATATAGCAAGTTATGGTTAGCATGGAAATAAAACTACAAATACCTCTGAAGTAGAGGCAACTTGTGTCTCAAGAACCTCTGATTGAGGAGTTGTATCTATAACCGTATGAGACTGCAAGCAAGGGATGAGTTTTTAGAAACAAGAAAATGGCCAATCAATGGTTCAGCAAAAGAGCGAGTTTTGTTACCTCTTTGTCAATCGGACTGGTTGAAATAGTCTCATCGATCACTAGTTTTTGAGAGGAAGATTGGGGGGAGATTGCAACTTGATTTGATGCCTAAAATATGGTAATAAGATCAAGTCAGAAGAGAATCAAGAGACCATTCAGAGAAATGAAAGGTTGAGAGCCAATACCTCAGTGCCTTGAACAGAACTAGCACTTGCATCTGCCTTCTCTGCATTAGGATCTGGTACAGTCTCTTTGGGCTAGAAAATTACAGAAATGCAAGGATTATATATAATTAAGGAAGATGCCAAATAATGGTTTGACAATGAACAATTCCAACTACCTCTGGATTAGAGGGAATTTGAGTATCGGAAGCCTTTGGTTGAGAGGCTGAGCTTGAAATTGGTTGAGGCTGAAAAAGATAATCAAATGGATCAACCAACTAGTGAATTAGCAAGCAAAATAAAGATCTAAAATGACCAAAAGATAGTCATACCTTAGAAGTAGCAGTTGAAGGCATATCTGTGCAATGTTTCTCACCTATAGAGTGACTGGCCACGCCCCCAGCATCACTAGGCTTATCAGATGCATCACCAGTCTCTAGTGGTTCCACCACATCTGAGTTCGATGGCAGGATCTTAGAACTATTGGCTCCTGATTCAACAGATGTATCTTGGGAAGCTTGTAGTACATGTGGTTTAGGAAACAATTTCCTCAGTATGTCATCCCTGGAACGGTTGGCCTTCATGTCAACAAATATGGCATCTGAACATAAGAACCTTGAACAATCGGACCCGAAACTTGCAATTACCAAAGTATTACCGATCTTCTGAAAAGCTGCAGCAAGCACACTCACATTTATACTAAAAGATTTGTGTATCCTCCTCCTCTTAAGGGCGTCATAAAATTCCCATGGTAGCTGCTCAGTGATATAGTCCCTCCCCAGCAAATCATATAGTATATCTTGACCCGTACCAAAATTCACATAAACCAAGCATAACACAACAACAAATCTCAATATGAGCTGCGAATAATAGTTCTTCCAATTTTCATTGGTCTTTTTAATCCAATCAACCATATTCCTCTTATTAAAAACACACTCCCGAACTACATAAAGGATTGCAACCAAAGATGGTTGCACATCAGCAACTATGGAACTTACGTCGGCATCTTCTTCTTGGTATATCAGCCACTCAATAAAGCAAGAACTTGTAGTGATAGCATAACCCTTGAAGCAAGTTGCCCAAATCACAAGGCGCTCCACAAGGTACAAAAAGCAACCAGGTGATATGTAATCATTAACAACCCTCCAGTTCACATTATAAGTATCAACCAAAGCATCACAAAACTTCAACATTACAGACACCTCTCTCGGTTCTTGACTGCTGTTTCCAGGGCCAATATTCCCACAGAGATTCTCAATGAACTCCTCCCATGGCTGGTGGCAGTCCAGTTTTTCCACAAGCTTCTCGTATAGTTCACTATTCAGCTTACCGGACCCGAGAATAACCATTACAAGCCTTCCAATTTGCCCAAAAGACAGCTCCGTCTCGGAGCTAGTATACTCAACTATTACTTGTTCCAGCGCATTATTTAGAGCATCAGTTCTTCTGAGAGAAATCATATTCTCCTTCAATGAACTCCTCCAATCCATAGGAAATATGTTCGTAACAACACTCTCAGTTGAAAACTTTACACGTCTCTGCAATCTCTCGGTATCTTGATCCCTTAGCTTCAAACATTTTGATTGCAAAAGATATACTGAGACCTCACAAATATGGGTAAGGCACCTGCTTTGGCAAAACACTGGATCAGCATTCTCCTTTGGAAACTTGTAGTAAAGATTTTCAAGCTTGTCCAAAACTTTCATGCCAACAGAGAGCATTTCTGAACTCCAATATTTACGAGCAGCTGAGACAAGCTGGTGAACATCAACGGAGACCAACTTTCCATGTTTTTTAAAACATCTTTTGTCCAGACCTCGAATCCAATCAGCATCGGATATGAGTAAAACATATACTGGACTAAGATTATGATACAACCTCCACACTCCTAAGTAATCAAACAAAGATCCCCGTAGCTTTTGTATTCATTAACATCTTGGGTTTCAAGGCATCCTAGATATTCAATTATTAAAGCAATTTTATCCTTCCAAAAATTCCAGAAGTAAATCAGTGAATCTATAGATACCTGATTTTCAGAGCACTTCATCAGATCATCATCATCAACCAACTTCGTTTCCCACACATACTTATTGGAGCTTGAAGAAATATGAGCATCCAATATTTTTCGTGCCGATAATAATTCACCTCTAATACTCTTATGCCTCTGACAAACACTCATATGATTTTTTATCAAAGCCAAGTCACTCTGCTCATTTAACAAAATGTCAACCTCAGTGCAAACAAGTTCATAAAAGCTTTCTGTTTTATTCTTAGCAAATGACTTGGCTTTTGATAAAAGCTCCTCCTTTTGTGAAATATGTTGTATGGGCCAGCCCTTTCTGCCATTTGACCAAAGAGAGTTGGCAAGCACATAGAATAGAATATGTAATGACGCTTCTCTGGACTTGCCTGCCTTTTCAAGAAAATCAGCTTCGAGTAGAATATCGCCTTTTAGCTTTGCGATTTCGGCAGCTTCAAGATAGTTTCCATGTTCTTCTTCCAACAAAAGAAGCTCATCAAGGATATCTAACTTCTTCAAAAAGTTCCGCATCAAAATTATAGAATCAAAAGCATTAACAAATTTCATCATGGATCTGTTATCTTTCAACTCATAATAGTGAAGTGCGCAGCTCTCCAGAAATTCTTGTTCAATTTTATCTATTCCTTCATCTCGTCTAGCCACAACACAGTCCTCTGTTGCATGCTGTTTCCAATAATTGATGTATTGCAAACCCATTTCAAACAGTTTTCCTTTGGCACAAACAGTGAGACACTCAGAGAAAAAATTGCCCTTAGCATACGCATCTGCAGCATCTTTGTAGCATCCTGCTAGAGAAAAACATTCTGCAGCTCTTTCCAGATCAGACATGCCACCTTTATCCAATAAATCCGAGCTGCACCAATACAAGTTATAAAATGAGAAGAAATTTATTACAACCAAAATTTTGCAGGCTTCGTAGCATTATGGAAGATTTTATATGATGGTGAAATAAAATCTTGTACTTGAGACAAGCAATATAACTGCATTTTATATGTTTTGAACCTATTTAGGCTAAAGATAATAGATGTTAAATAGTTATACCTGCTCTTTCATAATCGCCCAAATCAGAGAAACATCTGGCGGCAGAATCTGCCTTGCCTAAAGCATCAAATATTTCAGCAGCTTCCCTAAGAATGGAATTGGCCTTGTCAGGATTTGAAGTTCGCATACGGTCAGCCATAGCTTTAAGATTGGCAGCTTTGGAACTTCTTTCCCAATACGTATCACCAGCTCTTTGAAAGCATATTATGGCCATTTCATAGTTATGTTCATGATAAAGCTGCGAGGAACAATATGATGCTTGTAATACAAGGAATAAAATGATCATGACAATAAGAATAATATAAATTAACTAATAATACTACAACAAATGCTTTACAAGGAGAAAATTATGCAAACCTTTATGCCCTGTGATTTCCACTCCTCTGGACTGCTTGCAACTTGCATTGCCTGTGCAAGTGAATCATCCAGTTGCCTAACCTGTACAAGACATTTCTTCTTCCAATAGTCAAACATAGGTTTGGAGAGCTCTTCTACATTCTCACAAATCCACAATCTCTGTCTCGTACGAGTAACAGCTACATATAATTGCTTCAGTTCAGAGCATAAGATGTTGTGCTTGGCTTCATTGAAACTTGGAAACCGCTGAGGTAATGCTGGGTCAAGCAAATCTTCTTCCTTCATGTAATCATATATTACCCTCCATTGATTTTTCAATGGTGATGAGCCAAAAAAGTTATACAAGAGTACGTCCTATAGAAGGCACATGGATGTCATGAATGAACAAAAATAAAAACTTAAAAATAAAAACCTAAAAAACATAGTAAAGATCTAAAGGACTGAATGCATCACAATTCAATAAACATAATCACCATGAACTCGAGGCCCTTGCACTCCACAATGGTCAGGACAAGAGCATGCATCCCAACAAACATGGAAACTTCTTTCCTAGCAGCATCATCTCGCACCAAAATAACCTGCTCTGCACCGAAGCCAACTATATTTCCACTACCAGTTTCACTATTTCCAAATAATTTTATGATTGCATTTTCATTTTCTCCATATTCAAGCAAAACTGGAGCTTCCCCATATATATGACTGGTTTCAGGTTTTAAAACATCAATATAGTGGGGGAAAAAACGATAAATTACTTCAACAATGCTCTGTGATAACTTCAGTACACCAGTATGGGTTCGGAAATTTTGAGTCAAATGGAACATTTTTGAAATTTGTCCTTTTTCTTTTCTTTCTTCAAGCTTATTGCTTCTTGATTCCAACACAAACTTGTTGTGGAACAGATGTCGTATGTCTTGGAACCTAAAATCAATACCCCTTGCAATTGTCTGTGCTGTATCACCAGAAAAAATGAAACCCTCTTCAACATTGCTGCACATATGTTTGAAAAGAGCAATTTGACTGATTGTAAGATCTTGAACCTCGTCTATATAAACAAAGTCCATTTGATCACCCCCATACTTTTCATGCCTCAGACGGCGGTGAAGATCAATTACAAAATCAGCCAGATCAAAATCACCATTTTCCATCTTCATTTTTTCATAAGCCTGAAATATATCATATATTTCTTCTCTCTTTTGTTTGCTTAAATTGGACGTTCGGCCCTCTGACAATTGAACATAGTCCTCGCGTTTGAGTTTACCATCACCTGCTTCTATGGATCCCAAACCACCTTTGATATGAGATATTATCTCTGTAAAGACTCTTGAAGCATCCAGCTTCTTTGTTAACTGGATATTAAAATGGGGCCAGTAAGATGAACTGAATCTCTCATACGTAACCTCCTTTGTCCTTATAAAGGTCTCCAATGCAACTGATCTTGAACTTTGCAATTGACCGTGAGTAAGTTTTGTAGCATCAAGGAATCTTTCGAAGTATGAGTTTGTTTCCCTCATTTCGGCACTCGGTGTTCCATCAAGCATCATCAAGAACTTATGGAATGTTATGACAAGAGGATAAGAGTTGGGAGGAATATCATGAAAGGAATCCTTGATATCCTTGAATTGGGCTTCATCCTCATCAAAATCAGCCATATCAATCAAACTCCTTTCGGTTGAATCACTGCCACCACCACATGCAAAACTGTCAACGTACAAAAGTTAGCAACTTAAATTATGCTCTTCAGGTGGCTGATGCGATGTTGATATTTATTTATACAACAATTCAAGTCAAGACCAAGAAAGAAAATTTTGCTTGAGCAACAGAAATCAACGTTCCTAATAATAAAATTATGGTACATACGTGCCCTTAAAAGAATAATATTATTGTATCACGATTCACAATATAATAACTTACAATCAAACAAAATAAAATAAAATGCAGTATCTTTTTGTTGAATGATCCACGCACCTTTTTAAGTGTAAAACATGTTTCTTGATGGCAAAACACAGTTTTGGACTCACGGTCACAAAAAGCTGGCGTAGTAGAGTTCTCTCCATGGTAGCTGAAGAACTCTCGTTAATGCTATTTTGACTACTATGGCATCCTTGCACTGCCAATTGGTGACATTGTTCATTCTGAAATAATTTCGTTGTTAAAACTGTGGTCTTTCCTGTTCCTGACCGTCCAACTATAAAGCTACTTCTATGATAAAGTATAATCTCCATTTCCTGGTCTGTAACTTCAAATGGCAAATCCAACTCTCTACCCTGACGGTCGGACAGCAAGTGGTTTACTACACCAGATGACAAGGAGTAAAATTTCATGAGCAACAAACTCTCGCTGACCTGTGAATTCTCAACATAATTTCTACCATCAGAATCGTCGTCACCAACTAAATCACTCTGGTTTTCAGTGATGCTAAGATCCTTGAACCGGGGAACATCCAAAGAGAGTGGCCAGCTCTTAGGAACTTCCAAATCACTGGTCTCAAATGACAAAGAGAAACAAAAAATTACTTTAGAATTTCAAAATATGACCAAGTATTTGTATCTTTTTATGATTCCAAAACGGAAGCATTCATTATTATATATCCAAATATGTTCAAAAGAAAAAGCTAGAATGCAAAACAACATACCCCTCAAGGCATTTCTCGTTGCACCGATTGATAAAATCATCTGTATATCTTTTCAAAATACTCTCTAGACGATTTACCAATTTTGGAATATCCTGTAGAGGCAATATGTCCCAGATCTTTAATATTTGAACGTATTTCACATCCTTTTCAATGTCAGTTGTGCAAACAATATATAGACCTTCAAATTTATATTGTCTCAAGATTGGTGGAGAGCTTCCACAAATTATCCCGACATTTCGGTTCTTGGGTCTCCAACCACTGGAAAGCTTCAGTAGAAGATTTAATACAGACTTCTTCAGACGGATTGACTTTAGCATTTTGAATGACTTCAGAAAATTATCACTGAAAAGTACCTAGAGATAATGGATTGGGGGAAGAAAAAAAACTGAGTATGGATGTACTAGATATTCCAATTTCAGAACAAATATTGAGAAGTTGTATACAATCATAAATTACTACCTACATCTTACCTTCCATCTAGAACTTCTAAAAAGTATGCTGTCAGCATTAAGCAGATCATCAAATTGGTCAAACTCTTTCTTCACCCCTAATATGGCCTTGGCCAAATTCTTGTCTTCATCAGCATTAAAGAAGCATTGACGACTTTTGGCATCAAGGACCAAGGCCTTCCAAACAGATTCGCTATCGAGTAGAGTTCTTTCATGTCCTAGAATCCAAAGACAATGCCTGAATTCATGAGGCAAGAAGACTAGTTATTTATTTTTAACAAAAAAACATTAATAATGATGCAAAACATACAAGTTTACATAAAAACATACCTAGCCCTTGTAAGAGCGACATTAACTCTTTGTGGTTGTGATATAAAATCAAGGGATTGAAGACTATTAGATCGGACAGTGGACATTATAATTACATCCTCTTCCCCACCCTGGAACCCTTCAACCGTCCTCACCTTCACTGTAAAGCCATAAATCTTTTCATACTTCTGTCGAAGTTTGTCCTGAACTGCAACTACTTGAGCAGCATAGGGTGATACCACCCCAATACTGAGTTTCTTTTTTGAAACCATCCATTCTGTATTCAAAGAGAAATGTTCAGTGTTATCCAAACCAAAAATATTGAATTGAGAACATGACCATGACTCCCCAGCTAGACATACCTTTGTACAGATTCTGCAGTAGTTCAAGAATAATAGAAACCTCCACCAAATTTTTTGGACTATGTCCATCCTCATTCTTCTCTTCCATTCCACCAATTACATTTATAAAAGAAAAAGGACCAAACATTGACCCTGGAAGATAGTGTTTCTCATGGCTTCTTTTTTTAACGACTGGAGCGTCTAGGATCTGGTTATTATAGAAATTTGAATTTGGGAAGAAACTTATGGAGGGATGCATTCTGTATTGCATATTCAGAAGGTGTTTTGAGTGACCCATTGAGCTCAACCTCTCAAACAAGCTTCTAGAAAACCCAGCCTCATTAGAAACCTATGGAAGAAAAGAAGTTAGATATAAACACAAATGAATAAAAAGTTATATATAAACACAAATGAATTAGAAGTGGAATGAAAAATTGCAATAAGAGAAACAAAGGATATATATATATATATATATATATATATATGTATGTATGTATGACCAAGTAGCATTGACGTACATTGCTTTTCACCGTAGCTGGTAACTGACATTCATCACCAACAAGAACAGCATGCTTCACGCCTGGAAGTTGCAGGGTTATTGTTGATTCACATTCTTTCAATTGTGCAGCATCATCAATAACAGCAATTGTCAGTGGCTCCATTTCCACTCTATGCAGCTTATAGGAACTTGACACGGTGCAAAATATTAAGGAAGCTCTTTGAAAACAGAATTCCATTAGAGATTCTTCATTCCTAACATTTGGAAGGTGAAGTCCACTAAGAGAATCCTGTAGAGTACGTAACACTGAAAGGCATTTTCTTATCTTGATGCCCAGAAGAAATGTGTTATCTACAAATGATGACTCAGCCACATTTTCAAATTTTGAACGAGAGCAAAGGAGTTCCAATTCTTCAGAAACAACATTATCTTGGACCAATAAAAGTTCAATGGCTTCCACTAAGCATATGAGTGAAATCATGTTTTGGAAATTATGTTCCGAAATGTAATTTTTGGCTAAATGGGTGCATAAGGTAGAAATGCAATATCTTAGTGGTAATGCAGTAGAAACAAATCTATCTCTGAAAAATTCAAGAAATGATTTGCACTTCCCCTTGATAAGTTCAGTGTCACTTCTGCATTCTTTCTCTTCGGTTAACTCATTTTTCAGGAAAACGTGGTAATGAGAAACACAATCTTCAAGAAAATCTATCATGGAAGCAAAGCAACTCCTCCAACCAGTCACTGGCCCCAAGCACTCACCAAGCTTTTTGACACGGTAGTTCAAATATATATCTTCAATGTGTGCACCAACTTTAAGTCGCTCCTTATTCCCAAATAGAAGAACTTCTCCCAAAGAACAGAACAAGGACTTGGACTCTGCTTTAGTTACTATCTCTAGAAAACGAGAAGCAACTTCAGTTATTGCAACATTCGTTGGGGCACAAATAACAGTCCTACAGTTCATCTGTAACAGAGTAAAAAGCAAAGTAGCGGTGGTTTTAGTTTTTCCTGTCCCTGGTGGACCCCATATAAGTTGCACAGTAGACTTGGAATCACAATGCAGCATTTCAAGACATGCCAAAACAGCCCCAGTTTGGGACTCATTCAATCCCGATGATGAACTCTCAACTAACCACTTATCCAGGCTGTCATCAATTGGTTCGGAACAGAGATAATTGTTTTTCTGAGCCTGTTTACCAAACATAAGATTTTCAGTCAATTGCAGCAACAAACGCCATTTTTATTGTCACACTTTAAAGAGGATGATAATGTGTCAAAATTACTAGAGTAGTATTATATTTAGTTATGAAAAAAGTAACACTGATAATTTAGTATGCTGTGTGGTGGTGAGTATTACTATTACATTACATCTTGGATCATGTACATTTTGGTGAAGTTGGTGAAGGCAATCTTGAAGGTCTTACCATGGAATTGGTGCACAAAACTTCTTTGATAATCTTCTGGTTTCCAGACATGCGCAACGCTTTCCATATTCTGCCATTAGGGATTAAATTTACCAGGAAAACCAAAAATAGTGATGTATGGGTGCTATCCTTGACTTCAAACTCTCTGGATGCCTTGACTTTAAAATAAAGAGAAGTAGTATCATCCTCGTTCTCATTTTCTGAGACATTAGTGACTGAAACAAAAGCCCAGGACCTCCCTACCCTTTGTAAATCAGAAACAGTTTTGGGTTTGGCATCTGCTAAGACAAAAAGATCCCCAGGCAAAGTTTTGTATGGTTCCTTGCCGCGATCACTGAGCCTGTTTCTCCAGCAATCAACCTTGATATCATATACATTTTTCCTGTAAGCCCCAACCCCATGAGGATTGCATTCTTCAAAACCAACCACTTTAGCAAATGGTGCTCTGTCAATAGTTTCCATACTTGAATGCACCTGTGCTCGAGTTTCTTCCAATAAAGGATGTATATAAGACCCAAAATATTGCCAAACCGAATGAAATGATTCAGGAATCTTTTCCACCTGAGACAGTAATAAAAAAAAGGTTCAGAATAAGATGACAAACGATTCAGGAAATGTTACGTGAACGAAGTGCAAGAAAATACCTGGTTCTTGTAAAGATTTTCATTGAAAATGTCTTCAAGCGACCAAGAAAACACGATATCACTGAAACGTTCTGTTTTAGCTTCCTCCATCTCCTCTCACTCACTCAGTCACTCTCTCTCTCTCCCACACTTGGCTTTTTCTTTTCTTATATGCATTCAGTGTAAGTAAAGCATATGATTTTCAACCCAGTTCACAAAAACCCACTTCAATAGAGAGATAAAAGGATATATTGGATCTTTTCTTAGTCACAAAGCTAAGCAGAGAGAGAAAAGATGTGCACATGATCAGTGTCAATCAAAAGAGAAAAAGAGAAGTCTAGGAATCTTTGTAATAGTACGAGGAGCACTGTCATGCATTACAAGGAAGATACATACATACATATTAGCATTTAGCAACCCTTTCACCCAAAAGAGAAGGCAGCTTCCATTCATCAATAAAAGAAACGCCGAAAGAGAAGTGGTACTACTCGGGGTTTCTACTTAGCGGGGAAGTTCTTTTGAACAATTGGTTGGTCTGTACACCCTCTTAACCATTTGATCTTAAAGGTTTCTCTTTACTTCGACCCAAAAAAAGGTCCTCTCTTTACACTTCGACGATTAAAAAAAATGCAAAAGTATTCGGACAGTCTTCTGCTTTTCGAAGAAAATTATGAGGGTGCTTGCTCTTCTTAGAGCATCTCCTAAGAGCATCTCCAACCGATGTGTCAAAAGTGCCACATAGACCTTTAACAGCTAGAAATAACATCTCACATCACTCCAACCGATGTGTCAAAGCTGATGTGGAATGAAGGCTGGAGGTTGAGATGTTATTTTTGATATCCCAAAAGCAAGATGTCAAATGAATATTTTATTATTTTTTCTTTTCTTTTCTTATTAATTAAAAATGAATCAACACTAAAATGTAATAAATTAATAATTTAATTTGACATATCGGGTGGAGTGTAAAGCTGTGTAAGATGTCAAATTGCCACATCAGCCATCAAATTTAAATTTGATGTTTGGTATTTGACATCTCCCTTGGAGATGCTCTAAGGAGAAATGCAAAATGTTAAATTTGAATTTGATGGCTTATGTGTCAATGTGGCTTATATTTTTAAAATCAAATGGGGTCATATAATGCATAAAGTTTTAAAAGATATTAAATGATAGTAGGGTCCATAACTGAAAAATATTAAATGACATCAAGCTTTTTGATATGTTATTTTGACATATCTTCTCTGTTTGAGTAACTTTAACATTTAATTTTTGTCATTTTATGTCCACGTAGCAATTTGACATATTAGTTGGAGATGCTCTCAAATGCAAAATATTAAATTTGAATTTGATGGCTTATGTGGCAATTTGACACTTTGAAAAAAAAAATTTAACTCCACCTGAAATGCCAAATATTATATTATTTTATTATATTTTTAAAATAGGATCCATGCCTAAAAAAATATTTTAAAAAATTTGACATCACTTTTTGATATGTTATTTTTGACATATCTCTTCGAGCCTTTAAATCTATGTATGATTTCACTACTCAGTTGTAGCAACTTTAACTTTCAATTTTTGCCATTTCATGTCCACGTGGCAATTTGAAATATCGGTTGGAGACACTCTTAGCCTCTTTCTACTATATTATTTACAAAATTTTCATCCAAAGTATACTATCGTGTATTTTGATGCGGCTTTACCATATAAGAGCATCTCCAAGGGAGATGTCAAATACCAAACATCAAATTTAAATTTGATGGCTGATGTGGCAATTTGACATTTACACACTTTTACACTCCACTCGATATGTCAAATAAATACTTATTGTAACAGTCAAATCATTTAAGATAAAGAAGAAAAAAAATATAAAAAGGAAAATAATAAATGAAAATAACAGCCAACTATCTTTTTAAAAATAATAAAATATTCATTTGACATCTTGCTTTTGGGATGTCAAAAATAACATTTCAACCTCCAGCCTTCATTCCACATCAACTTTGACACATCGGTTGGAGTAATGTGAGATGTTATTTCTAGCCGTTAAATGTCTATGTGGTACTTTTGACACATCGGTTGAAGATGCTCTAAGAACAAGTCGGTCCATATATTATGACATCTCATTCTCCAACAGTGACATTGACCATGGGTGCATGTCTTTTGTTACAATGATTGATCTCTAATGGAGTTTTTTTATTCAAACATAAAATAAAATGAAGCCATGAAACATGGAAAGCCTGCCCAAGAGTGACATCCACAGGGACTTTAAAATCATTTCCTCTTTTTGTTTTTGTTTTTTTTTAAAAGTGGTTTCCTAAACATTAAATAAATAATAATAATAATACAATAAGGAAGCTCTACCTTCGATAAAGAATGAGAATGTTTCAAGATGTGATTCAGTAAATCTTCGGCAAAAGTATTTGAGCTTGCTTTAGAATATTGTTTTTAATCATGTCCTTAAAATCACATATGGTTATAAATCATATTAAGGTTTGACATAGTCAATTTGTACCATAATAATATGGTTTGCAATCAGTGGCGGATTCAGGAATTTTTCAAGGAATGTGCAATATTTAAAAGGCTAAAAATTCGCAAAGGACTCAAGCAAGGTCCAAGGTTCAAGTCTAATATTCATGTAGTGTGTAAAAAAAAAAAAAATTTAAACAAAAATGCCATTAGAATTTAAACAATACTAATGTCATTCATAATTAAACAAATAAGAATTTTACATGTATTACTAATTGATTATAGTCTGTATGGAATATCAATTAATATAAACAAAATCCATGTCAGTGACACAATTAGTTTACCAAAATTCATATCAAATATGAATAAAATCCATGTCAATTACATAATTAATATAACAAAAGTCAATACCAATTAATCTAACCAAAATTAATACCAATTAATTTAACCAAAAGCACGCGTGATTTGGAGGTCACAAGATAAAAGTACACATGCTTTGTTGACGTGAGTCTCCTAATTAATCAAGGAGATTTATTTCCTTGATTAATTAAGGGATTTACTTTCCTATTTTTATAAAGTTGATAAATCATTATTTAATTAAGAGATACTTTCCTAATTCTTTACTGTATTTAATTCCTTGTATAGCACCCTGTAAACTCTTATATATACCTCCTTATGGAGAAGAATAAAACTCAACATAATACATTCAAACTATATTCATATTTTAGCATGGTATCAGAGCCAGGTTCCAATCATGTGACCTGTGCTTGCGTTCTTCTTGAAATTTAAGTGCTCTCCTCCCCTCCTCTTCAAGGGGGGGAGGGGGAGTGAAAATGATATGTTTATTGACGTATCCTCATTACCTTGATGTATTCTCATGAAGATACTGCATATCTCTTTACTCTGACGACCCCTTCTCTTCAGGGGAAGAGGGGGAGTGAAGAGAAGTTGTTTTGTCTCTAAACCCTTATCTCAAATTTATCATATTTGTCCCTAAATCCAAATCCCTCAAATCTAAAGTCCTCAAATCCTCTTATCCAAATCCCTAAACACATACCCTCAAATCTTATACACATACCTCTTAAATCCAATTCCTACATCAAATTCCTTATATTTTTCCCCAAATCCAAATCCCTCAAATCTAAAGTCCTCAAATCCTCGCTTATCCAAATCCATAAACACATACCCTCAAATCTTATACACATACCTCTTAACTCCAATTCCTACATCAAATTTCTCACATCACCTTCCTCACCTTCTCATATCACATCTTATTTCAGCTGCAATGTCAGGAACTCTACATCCTCATATCACATTTCTTCACACCCAAACCCTAAATCAAATTCCTCATATTTACAGCTTTAGATTCAGATCGTCATACCCGAATCCTCATATCCTCTTATCACGAAACCGTAAACACAAATTTTTTCTCTTATCACAAAACCCTAAACACATCCTTTTCCTCTTATTTTAAATCCTTCTGCTGCCATGAATATCATCTCATCTTTCCAAACCACTGCCTCCACTTCCCCATCCTCCAAAAAAACTACAAACAGCTTTGGTTAAGATATCTGCCAATTGATCTTTTGATTCACAATAATTCACAAACTCCGTGAGCCATTCCTCGATACTCTGCTTCTGCACTAGACCGAGAAACCGCATTTTGCTTTTTACTTCCCTAAGTGACTAGGTTACCTCCCACGAATATGAAGTAACCTAAAGTAGAGCGTCTATCTATAATATAACCAACCCAATCAGCATCTGTGTATCCAACAACTTCAATATCTCCATTTTTTTAGAATGTTAATCTTTTCCCAGGGGCTGACTTTAAGTATTTTAAGATACGATCAACTGCATTCCTATGAGAAACACTGGATGAATGTATAAACTGACTAACCACACTCACATCATATGCAATATCTGGCCTTGGAGCACGTATGAAAAGTAGAACCTTTAGTGGTGGTGATAAAAGCAGGAGTCCGGGTAGCCGGGTAAGCAGGAGTGACCGCATGCTTCTGTGAGTCTGCAATAAGATGGAGAATCATATATGCACCAACTTGAGAAAGAGTGTTGACTCTTATATATACCTCCTTATGGAGAAGAATAAAACTCAACCTAATACATTCAAACCATATTCATATTTTAGCATGCTTAAAAGTTTGGGGTAATTTTCGGTGAATTTTTTGACACACATATAAGTTTTTAATGAATTTTTTAAGTTAGGTCAATTAGAAATGGACATGTGTCAGCTTTCTGTAGACCATTTAAAAAAGAATCAAAAGTGAGAAGCGCGTGGAGTCTTTCTTCTTCCTCGAAGAGCCTCTGCAACTCAACTTTAATTCTAGAAAAAATTCGAAAATTCATAACTTTGGTTGTGGAGCTCTGATTGATGAACCGTTTTCTCCTACATGCTCGTGAGATCGAGCCCAACAATCTCAGGTAAATATTCAGGGTCTCACATAGCATCAAATAAAACAACGTCTTTGATGCATTTAATCGAACAATTGGTGGGCACTAGCAAAGGGGCAAATTCCGACATCCCCAAGGAAGTTTCCAGCAAGGAGAGGTGCAGCTGCACCTCTTTGCGCCTTTGTGGATCCCCCAATGTTTGCAATATTGTACAAGAGAATGGCCGTATTGTATTGCAAATACAAGTGAATAGATTCTTCATCTATTCTTTTAAGCTTGGGTTACCTTGATATATTGCTAGATGTCACTCTTGGTTCGTGGAAGTCCTATGATTGATAGTGATCAATCCATATAAAGGAAGAATAAAAAAGGGGTTTTAATTTCATTTTATTAGAAATAGTTATAAAGTTTTCTCATTGCCTTGCTAATTAGAACCTAATGGACCGTACACTTTAAATGGTTAACTTTGAGTAATACAAATGAGAATAAAGAAATCAATTTTGATTGAAATTGATGTGATTGATTTACTATGCGTAAAAAGTAGACTGTTAAGGTGTCAAACAGGTCGTGTTGGGTTGACCCAACTCATTTATAGTCAAGTCATTTAATAAACAGACCGAATCGGTTCGTGCTCATGTCGAGCCACTAAATGGACTGAAATGGGCGCATGCCAAATTTGATTTATGTATTGCATTTTTTTAAAAAATTATTTTTACAACTTCATTTAAATATTTTTTGCAATTATGTATATACAAACAAGATTTATTATTTGTTGAAAAAAGAGGTCAATGACTTTATTTAAAGTACATTTAAATAGAAAAATGACTAGATTATTGTTTGAATTTTAAAATTGAACTTGAAAAACAAATCATTATTATATATATATATATTTAATATATATTATTAGAGAAAAGAAATAGACTTGAATTTAATATATAAATATAATAATATTATGTATTATTTTTCTCTAAAATAAATATAATTTAAACGGGCTTGCCCTTTGAGTTTCAGGCCTATACAGCCCACCGAAAGATACATGACGTGCCGAGCCACACTAGGGCCGGCTTGATCTGTTTGACACCTCTACTTATAAGGTGGCTATTGTTTTCTTTTTCTTTTTTTTTGCTTGTGGTAAGTGCTTTGCTAATGTGCATCAGTGCATGGCATGTGTCGGAAGGAGTCTCGGCGGCAAGCCTCGAAAGCTGTTGACACATGTGGGAAGATGTTGTTGGTAGACGTCGACGATTGCTGTTGGTAGATTGCATAAGTTGTCGACGGTTGCTGTCGGCAGATTGCAGAAGCTATCGCGACAGTGGGGTCATGGCTGGTGATAAGGAGCATCTTTTGTGGGGTATTGAGTAGATGCTAAAAATGTGAAAATTTGCTAATTTCAATTGACCATATCCAAAATTTCTGTATATATATAATTCTTTAACTAATTTTAACTTAATTTTACCTTTTAGAGAATTTAATGTTGTTAATTTAATTTTATCATTTAGATAATTTAACTATTGTTCGTTTTTTTATAGAGAAAAGTGATGATTATATTCATAAATTAGGCACAAAGATCATCAGCCACAAAGGCAAATACAAATGCCCACAAAGTGGTAATACAAATATAGAAGCATAGAAATCATCACATAGGGTTAATTCAGATACAGGCTAAAAGGCCATAGAAATTTAAGCATAAAAGCTGCATGTCTGAACAAACCAAACATGAATCACAGCGCCCAAATCTACCAATACAGCTACTACAACTTTTAACTCTCACAAGTACAAAATATAAGTAGAGACTAGAAAACAATCAAACACCCAACTCACAAGGAGTTGATGCGATTATTACAACAACAACAACAATAACAACAAAAACTGCAAACAAACAACCAAAAACCAACATAGCCACTACCGCCGTTACCTCCTTGGAGACAGAGAACACCACCGAGATTGCAGCCAGTCACCTTACAACTAAATCACCAACCAACAAAACCACAAATCCAAAGCGGATCTAGACACAATTAGACCCCCCACAATTAAAACACCAAATCCAGTACATGGGGAAGGGGAAAATAAAGGGGGGGGTGGGTTATGGAAGAGAGAGAGAACACAGGAAAAGAGATTTGAGAAAGAGAAGGGAGGCTAGGGTTTTTTGCTTTCTCTTTCGATGGGTTTTACATTCTTAGCACATCAAATTTGATGACTATTGTTCATCTTATTTATCACTATTTATGAGTACATCAACCTCCATTTTCGGTACACATGTTGAATACAAAATACGATGCACAAACAATGATATCGCATATTACATACTTAGCAACCAATGGCGCAACATAGCTCTTTACATGCAACTGTATTTGAAAATAAGGCATAAATATGAAGCATAATCCTTCTTTGCTGTCACAGACGTGCTGGCTGATGTATTTCATGCTATAGGGGGATCCAACCCTGTTTTAGTTTGAAATTATAGCAGAATTAGTGTGAAACCCCTTGTAACCCCTATAATTATATAAAAAAATTTATAAAAAAAAACTGTTCAATCCGTAATGTGTAAGTATGATTAATGCAGAAACTTTAGGTCATAGATGGGTATGATTAATGCAGAAACTTTAGGTCATAGATGGGTTTAATGTACACACCTTGATCAGACCCGTCTCGGTACCACATAGGATAATGTCATTGGCAGTGAGGAGGCTGGTAATTCTGCTTCCTGCTGAAATTCTGCCCACTTTCTGCTGAGTCCCTCTTAACCATATCTGTTTTCACAAAGTGTGTATGCTGAAAATCGCATTTAAAAGAAGATGTTATTGTTGTGTGCCCCGACAGTGTCATTTACCTGAATGATGTTTGTTGCTGAGCTGCAGTTGAGGTATATGAAGTCTTCAACTATTCCCATTGCCATTATACATTCTCTTTTGCCAGTTTTTAGCGACATTTGGGGTTTGCTGTGTCTTCTCCATTCCTGCATATATACCCTTTTTAATCAGTGGAAGGCTCTCTCTCTCTCTCTCACAATGTGAGCTTCTAATTGTGATCCATACCTTCAAATTTGAACCTTCCACAACTGAACTTGCACTGTAAAGCCAATCTTTATATGTGACAATTGCATTAATGGGCTTCTTTTGCAGCTTCCAAAATTTTGTCGCTGCTTTGATCTCTTGGGCCCGGTTGTTCGTAATTGAAAACTCCTAAAAACAGTGAGATGTCACCTAGTGTTGTTGCAATCAAAGCATTATTTCTTTAAACAATACGTTTAAACCAACCTGTATGCTTGAATCCTTGCACCCTGCATAAATCTTCCCCTGAACCACTGCCAGACACTTCACCTTTTTATTCTTGCAATTATCCTTGACCTTTCTTGATGCATCAAACACCTGGAAAAAAGATTAGTCATTTCTAGCTAGACACTTTAGTACTAGGTTGCCATGGATTTTATAGTCATTACCTTAATCCCATGGCCATTAGTAGTTGCAAATATTGTTTGGCCGTATGTATTTAGGTGCTGAATTGGTTCCTTTGTTGCAATAACTTCAATGCACTCCAATTTCCTGTGAACCACTTGCCATACCTGTAGAAGGAAGTTGCATGTTGCAGTTTAGTTTAGTGTCTGTTAATGTATTACTATTGCAGATCTTCATGATGAAAAGAAAGCGTTTCTTCGGTAAAATTTGACCATACCCTGATGGTTTTGTCCAGTGATCCACTTATAAGGCTGTCTCCTGGTTCGAAAAGTGAAAAGCATGTAACCGCCTTTTTGTGCTCCTTCATGTCCCATACAAGGGTGGCTGATTGCCCCTTGATGTTCCAGACCTATTGAATGCACACACATACATTGATTTAGACTCTTGAGCCACTCAAAACTAAGCATTTTGGTTGTGCAACAGTTTGTGGCAGAGGTCTCAGAAGATCCTATTAAGTGACCTCACCTCACCCTAATATATGCTTGGCTATAGAATGTTTTATCCAAGTAGATTCTTTACCAAGAAACAAGAATATGCATACATTATTGAAGTGAAATAACCAAATATGGTTACTCTGTGTAGGAATCAGCTGATAGTTAATTCCTCACCTTGATAGAACCATCTGAGTGTCCACTGTAAAGAAATCCCTTGTAATAGATGAGGGCACACACAGCTCCACTGCAAGTGATAAAAACCTCAAGGATTTGTGTGTGAACACACGAGATACGCTGCTTTACCATTATAATGATTCCAACAAAACATTACATAAATCTGTTACTGATGGTAGATATTAAACACATGAATAGACTGATGGCATAATCTACAAGCTCTTGAGTAAATTCTTCAAAGTGAATGTTGAGTACTCACTGATAAGGTTGGTAGAACATAGTCAGCTACTTTATGTAACTCCTCTGCCATCCATGTTACATTTGACAATCGTCTTAGTGATTCTCGCACTCCTTCCGAGAAATGAATTAATTTTTTCATCCCTACATAATGAAACCATTTACATTTGCATGGAATAAATTGAGTCTTTACTGTTGTTTATCAGTCTGAAATTCTGACATAAGTTGCTGAATTTTTCCCTGACTATCTCATGGCTTTTTATAAGCAGTTTGCTATGCTAATGTAGATATTCTAAAAGCTAACTGATGTTCTAAATTTTATTTTATTTTTCCAATTTTTTGTTACAACAAGGGAACTACCTTTGCCAGAAGCATAGTTATATATGCAGAGACATGCGAGAACTCTTTCTTCTAGCTCCATTCCAGGATGCAAAAATTGCTCGACTCCACTAAGTAAGATCTCACAGGCAGAAAATTTAATGCTTTCTGGACTCTTTGCCATTTCAAATCCAAGCCATGCAATGGCTGTTAGACAGTCCCTAGAAACCCTTCTTACCTTGCTCTTTAGACCCTTCTCTAAAGAATGGAAGACAGGATTCCCAATATTAATGAGGCTTCTGGCAATTTTGCTGCACCATGATTCTGTTCCAGCATCCTGCAAATTCATGCAATATTCTCTATTGGTACATTTTCTACTGATAGATTGTAGTTTATATTTCACCACATTTTGATTGAAAGCTCACCTCTAAGCAATCATCCAACCAATAAATGTTTTTGATCATATTACGTTGATATGAGGAAGTCAAACATGCTTTTTTAACCAACCATGCTATTGTGTATGGCTCCCCTGTCCAAGAATATGTTCCACCAAGATTCGATATAATGAATGCAGATAAAAGGTGTGTATCAGAACCTTCTTCAGATGCCACTGACTTGAGGATAACCTGCATTGCTTCGTCTCTGAATACACTCTTACAAGTGGCGTTATCCTGCAGATATTCATTTGATGTCAATCAGAGTGTGTGGTGAGTTGAGTTAGATTCATATGTAATGATTAGATTTGATGGAATCTCCCCTACAAAGAAATATGCATTGCTTGATGATATTCGTTCTATTGCCTAGGCCTCAGAAATTGGGACGTGTATGTAATTACTAGCACATTTGCTGCCAAAAGTTGGCATTGAGGTTGCACATTTGCTTGATGATATTCATTCTACTTACCAGTGTATCTAAATGGAGCAGCAAATTTGCTGCCAAAAGTTGGTATTGAGGTTGCATTTGTTGGACACACAGCATGAGTGAGTTCATAATGTTGGTGCTTCCTTCTTGGTGTAGCCTCTTCAAAAAGATAATAGCCGATGACCTGACAAAAATGAGAATATGATGTTTGAGAGCCTCATAGGACTAGAATTACTGTGTAAGAAAACTAGGTTACTTAACTGTACCATCTAATATTCTCAAACATAAAATAGATGCACCTTAACTTTCTGAAAAAAGAGAACGCAAGATTGTTGCTCAGTCATTAATAAGCTTATAGTTACATGCATCGGTTTGAACGGTTAAACTATGTGTATGTTATACTCGTCTTGTGATATATTTTATTGTCAATGAAACCTGTGAGGTTTAAAATTCTCAAGAAAGTATTCAAAATATTATATGAAAATGATACATTTCTTAACTCTCATTTCAACATTTTAAATTACTTGAATTGTTGTAATAAAAACTATTCAAAATATTGGAATTTGAAGCATTTTTCATACCTTGGCATGCAAAGAACCTCATGGAAAAATTCCAGTGCTATGAACTTGGCATGCTTCTTGTTACTCTCTAGGAGATGGACAAATGGAGCGACAGGAGCTAGTTTTGAAATATATCTTCTGCAATGTCCATCATATTGTATGCATTTTACAAGAACAGTAGCCCAAGAGATCGATTCTTCAATGTTACTAACTCTTGCAACATCTATGAGCCCGTGAAGAACTTTTGGAGAACTGATTTCAGCCAAGTGCATGTTATTTGTGCAACGGTCAAATGCAGTTACTAGAACTTCAATAATCATCAGGGATGCTGTCAGAGGTGTTGGCAGAGATTCTGACCTACCCTTGTAACTGTTTGAATTGCACATGACCCCCGTCAATATCGGTAAAATTTCTAAACTCTTAATTTCTGCAGGAGATGGATTCATCAAGTAAAACAGTATTGCTGCCTCATGCACATCTCTTTTTAGAGCACTTGCCAAATCAGACAGCTGTAGACCTTTCTTCTTGATGTCTTCTATAGCTGACTTATTTGCTGCAACAATACTGGTTAGTATGGACACTGATGCCCTTATAACCATTTCCTCCTTTGAAGTTGAAATACCTGCTAGCAGTTGATCCAATATCATGTCTTTCAAGATAGCACATTTTTCTCCATTATTTTTGCCTAATAGTTCATATATTGTTGTAACTTCTAAAGCACAATCTTCATCCCATTTTCCCAATCCTTCCAAGTACAATAGTTTTGAAATTGCCTTTTCAGTGATACCTATTAGTTCACTTTTGGTATCTTTTGCAGAATATAAACTTACTTCAAGAAAGCTTTTTGGGGTATGCAAATTCTGTTTTCTCCTTGAATTACTTCTTTGGTGATCCATCTGGTTGATCTTATAGTTCTTCTGAGATGCACACTCATTCTCTACATAGCAACTCCGAAGGATGTTTGGCTTTTCATCTCTATGTTCTGAAATAGTTAAAGTTAAATTGATTGGGCATCTGCTGCCAAGTAACATAGAATGATTTACTTCAGGGGCCTCTTTAGGCACTGAATCCTGCAGCTTCCTGTAGAGGGTGCTTGGAAATTAGGAAAACATATTAAGCTCTGACATTAAGTTTTCTATAATGAGGTTTGGGTCTCCAAAAGAGAAAACAGATAAATAAAGGTATAATTGTGAGTATGAACCAACCAATCACAAATTTCTGACTTGGGGAGATCTGCACTTATTCTTGTGGTTGCCATTGAACATTCCCCATCATCCATAACCTGATTTACAAAGACATTTGTGAAAATAATGCAACTATAGTTCTTAAAACAATAATTAACTGGTTTTGTTAGAAGATATAATTTTATTCATCAATCAAGTCTGTTTCTACTGAATTACAAAGGATGCATTTATATTTTCAACAGCTAAATCTTTGTTAAAGATAGTATTGTCTTTTGAAAAAAAAACCTCTGACTCAACGTCATATGCAGAAATTTCAGAGCACGAATCCACTGAAGTTCGCATATCCGATTGGGAGTCATCCAGCATATCTTGGAGTCTTTTGATACTTGAACTGCTTAGGAAATTGTTAACATCAAAATGTGTTGCTTGATCCAAATCTTTTGTGGTTTTCTCATATTCTTCAAATTCTGGGATGTAGATGGAAGTCTTGAGTTCTTCTTCCATGCCACCACCAGTATCTTGTTGAGGATCAAAAGGGTGCACCTTTTGATGCTGCATTGAGTATCATACCAAAAAAATTAAAAGAAATATATGGAAAAGGATTTTGTTCAAACTATTTATTATACCAGTGGATGTAGGAAGACGAGTGATTTTGAAACTTATACAGAAGTGCATGGGAGAAAATCTTCTTTCAAACTTATATCACATACTGAAATTGCACACTGATATTGGAGGATATGCATATATAGGCCAAGGCTTACATTCCAGTGAGGGTGCAAGCTATATTGATGCTCCGTTGTATTCGAAGAGCCTGAGCTGCTGGATTTCCCATGCCTGTGCACAAAGAGTGAGATTTTCTGATATTAAATTCAAATCACTCTGCTTCAAAAACTAAATTTTATCTGTGGTTTGTCAGTGTAGTGATTAAAGAGTACAGTGTGATTGAATAACATGTCTTCAGAGAAACACTACCTTGTGAATATTATGATAGGCAGAACCTGAGAAAAACTTACATAGAATATTGTGACTCATTATCAGGGGAAAACATTTCTCTGTATCCACAGTGCAACTGAGTTGTCTCTCCATATAACATGACCTGAAAATACATCAGCCAATCCCTATACACCCTTGCCATCTGCCTTATTGCTTCATCTTTGTCAACCTCTATGTAAGCTGCCGAAAAAAATTGATCCCAAGCTTCTACTTTCTGTTATTTCTTGTTTTCCAGAGTTGGTGGTGCATGACGCAAAAAGCCTTTCGCAAAGTTCAGGTGCAAATTCTGTTTGTACAAGCCTTGGGAACACCAGAACTGCCTGCAGGAAATGCAGTGCAACCTGCCACTCATCCTCTTGGAGCTTCCTAACCACTGAGAGGTAAAAGTATGAGCAGCACACCAAACAGCAGTTCTTAAATCCTGCTGTGACTCCATGCTCATCGAGCAGCGCGGGAACCTGCAGCATTTGCTCTGCCTTCTTGAGCAGAGAGGCTTTTTGTTCTGGACATTTTGCTCGAATCGCAGCTTCAATGCTGTCAATCCCCCAGTAAAGATTTGATATGACAGATTGCTCCGAAAATTCGAAGAATTCCCCTTTTTGAGCACTAAACTTGAAGGTGCATCTGAGACGTATAGAATTTCTAGCTTTGGCATTTGATATGAGTTTGTGAATGCAACTATTGACTGAAATGACAACTGCCCAAATGGATTTCAAGTCCAGTCTCTCTTGTTCATGGAATGAGGAAGCCATTGGAGCAGAAGAGGAGGTAGCTTCCATTTCCACCATGACTGGTTATTGATGTTCATATAAGAAGAAAAAGAACTATCTTCAGAGGAGATAAGTATTAATAGTAGTGTCAGGAGAGTCTTTTGGAGGGGGTTTGGATCAAATCCCGTGACTTTCTGCACCAGCCAATTTCCAGGCTTCAATGGACCCCTCTATGTGTTTGTTGCTGCTACAGACAAAAAATTGACCGTTGCCACCATTGAGGGAGGGAAAGATGAGAAAGAAAACAACATCCCCAAGTGGTCACCTTCACATGTCCTAATATTATAACACTTGGGTTCTTTCTTACGTTAAGAAATTTCTTACCCTTAACTCGTTCCTTTCCTTCGTCCAGGGCTCCAGCATATATACCATCATCCTGCACAATAAACATACAGTTTGGTTGTAAATAAATTGGTAACGTTCTTTTGTCAGACCGTAAATTTGAGCCACACGTTAATTCAAAGAAAAAATTCAATATTTATATAATCTAAATTTGCATTTTAACAATATAAACATTTGTTAGACAATAATTTGTCGTTCTAATACAGTATTATTAATAACACTTGTTAATAGTTTTTGGGAGATGCAATGTATTTAGTGCTGGTAAATTCTAGTTATTCGTACTTAGGATGACTTGATAATCGCGCAAGCAAACCTGCACTACAGATAGCATGTTGACGTGTCAGAGCAGGCCACGTCTTATGAGCTGGACCCCCATTCTGATTAACAACTTCATCTTTCATTCTTCTTTACCCTAATATCATTTACCAGCACTGTAGAATTATTATTTTACATACTTAGCTTATATTATAAGATTCTTTCAGGCCCTATCTGGAAATTATAGAGCTAAAGAAAGGCCAGAGAAGAATGGAAGACCCACAGAACTTTGTTGAGATGTTGGATTAACGTGCAGCTGCGTGGTAATCATATTCCAATGTCGCCTGATATCTGGGTGATCAATTTCATCTTCTTTTGTTTGGTGTGATGAAGGCCAGAGATGCTTCGCATTCGCAACGCTGTCACGAAAGGGACATTACTCTAAGCAACTGCAGAAACCCCATTCTATTATTGAGGGAATGTTACATGTATCATATTATAATAACGCATTTTCCACAAAGTTGAAAACATTGCTCGGTTCGGTCTATTCTATGTGAATCTTACAAAGATCTTACGTCTCATACTCGAGATATAATCAACAATATGATAAACAAATTCTTCTGTAGAATGCATATTAAGCCCGTGAATTTTTCTGTAGATAATTTATAAGCCTGATTAATATTTAAATTGCTATCAAGGAGAGGTCCCTATAGTACAGATTGGATTGGACTATTGTCTGTCACGGGCACAAAATTTGAGCTTCTAAAAAAGTGTGGTGTTTTCAACGTTGAATTTACATCCATTCACATGACTGATAATTTATTTACGGGCTTGGGAAGGAAGGAAAGGAAGGAAAAGAAGGATTGATGTGATTATTGTTAGTTTTCTTTTCTTTTCTTTCTTTCTCTTTTAGTAATATTTGCTCAAATACACCACACACTTCTTCCATCTCTTCATTTAACTTCTGAGAAAAAAACATGAATAATTGACCCAGAAAAAGTACAAAAGGAGAGAACTTTTGCCAAATTTGTGATAATATAGGCTGGAATGGGCTCTGCCTTCCACTGGACTAAAATGGTATCAGAAACTTTGATTGTTTAGCCTGGCCCACATGAAAAAGTTGGGTTGGGGCCACTGCCACCCTTATTCTCTTTTTTTTTCCTTCTCTTTTTCTCTGTTTCACGAAAGTTAGTAAGGGGGTTTGAACCTGAGAGGACACTAGTATATAAGTCAAGACATTTTTTCACTAGGCTATTAAATCTCGTTGTTTTTGCTGACAAAATGATATTCTAAGCTACTCTTAATATACAGGAAGAGAAACCAAACTTAAATACAAGAAGGTAGGCAAACGACTTCAGCTAATTAACCTAACTCTCGTATGCTTTCACACCCCTAAGGATTCTATTTTCACCTTTTCAATCCCAAATGAAAAGCTACGAGCAAAGGAGCTAAACCAAGGTCATATCAATGGGTCCCGATTGAAAGGGAAACGAATGGGATCTCTCGCTTGAATCCCACTTTCTATAATTACATTATCTTATTTTTGCTCAATAATGGGTCATAATTAATCAATTTCAGCTAAGAACCGAAATTCATAATGGTTTTTTAATCCAATTTGCTTATGTAATGTAACATGGGCGCATTTGATTTTCCTTCCATTAATGATAATCTTGTCACCAAAATGTGCTTGGGTCGTGAAAAAGAATCCATGTAAGGCGTGGTAGCACATGATGCTCTTCTTAACAGTGCTTTTGTTAATTGTGCAATTAAGGGTTCCATGCACTAAATGATAGGAAGCACTGTGGGGCATGTGATCAGAGAGGGCAAGTGATTGTGGGCTTGTCAAGTGTGTACATTCAAAATTATTGGGTGTTTCATTTTTAAAAGTTCCCTGCAAAAAATATTGTTTATCCTAAATCTCTCTAGTTTGAGAAATAGACCCAAAAATTAAATACGCGGGCGTCCCACTATTAGCCTCAGAAAATATTTTTTTTTACCAAATCTCCCTCTGAATTTCTGATGTTAGAGCATTTTTATCCATGGGAAAAATCTCTCCACTAATATATTCTAGCCCCGGTAGGACGTGGGCTCCATTAAGATTGGACAGGTCTGAAGGCAAGATCAACCCGAGCTGCTGCCTAAGAGCGTTCAAGTCAGTGAAGAACAAAAAAATTAAAAAAATTCTGAAAAACTACCAAAAAATTCAGAACTTTTTTTTTATAATTTTTATAAATGCCTAGCAATTTTTATTTATTAATCTCATACATATAAATAAAATTAATCTCATGTGAATAGTAATTGTCCTAGGGTTACCATGAAAATGAATGGAAAAAGCACAAAAAATTTGCTAGGACAAATACTATTCATGTGAATATCAACTATTCATGTAAGGGCCCAATTTTGTGTTTGACAATAGCCATTTCTGGTTTGTTCTCGGGCTTTTTCTTATCTGGGCCTGAAGATCTAGACCTTAAAAAATTCAAAGTCACACACAGAAACTAGAAAGATTGACTGGCGAAAAAAACGAAAACAAGAAGAAAATTGCAATATACTCAAAGTTTTGATGCTTTTCCCACCCATCCACAGCTGCTTCGTCTCAATGTGACTCTCCAAAGAGAAAGTCGTGTGTAAAATGAAACTTCAATTTCCATGCCTCAAAGTCATGGCCCTGACAATAAAGCATCAACTTCGTGTATTAGGTGTGTCTGCATGAGCCAGCCTTCTGGGTAAGTTCACCATTTCCACACACGGACAGGGTGCCTTTAGCCATACAAAAAACCGCATTTTCAAAATCTCTCTCTCTTATGCTCACTATACGCGTAATAAGTTAACTGGACCCAAAGTCCTCCCCACCATACAGAAAATAGAAGAACATCCAAGAAAAGCTATCATTACTTTAATATCAACTCTCTCTCTCTCTCTCTCTCTCTCTCTCTCTCTCTTCAAATAAATGACAAAAAGAAAGTCTCATTCATTATCCCACCAACACAAATATAAAACCCTTTTCTTTTGAATCCTTGAGTCACCCAAGTAGCAAACATTATAATATAAACACCATCCACATCAACTTTTGCCTTCTCCAATCACACACCTAGAAAAAAACACTTCATCCAACCAAACGCGTCCAAAGCAAAACCCTATATATTTTCACCCCACACTATGTCTCTCCAACTCTCCATCCACTTTTTCCCATTAATAAAAAAAACAAAAAGTCATTCAAAAAAAAAAAAAAAAAAAAAAAAAAAAAAAAAACAGAACACAAAAAATGATAAATCAAGAGAGACAAGCTGGAACTGCGCCCCATGGGATTCTACTGGCAGTTGTGGTTGTGGCAGTGATCGTGGTGCCGTTTTTTCTTGGTGACCAAGGCGAGGCCATAACCGAAGGCATTTCTGAGCTCTTGAGCCCTGTGGGTCTTCTTCTCTTGCCCATTATTCTCCTCCTCACCATCCAGTTTCTGTCTTCGGATCGCGGCTCCTTCGTCTCCTCCATGTTCTCAAACGGGGAGCCTGACACCATTCACAGGGTCAGCGGCTCCCCTGTTGGCGTTGCATTGTTTCTCGTGCTCATCCTCTTCCTTCTTTACAACCGGATATCGATCTTCGGCGGCGGCGGCGACGATGAAGAGTGATGATTAGCAACATGTCAACATGGTAATTAGCATGGATCTGGCTTTGGGGGATTTTATACCGTCTAGAAAGGGATACGAGTATTGGGGTACGTACTTGAGCTTTTTTTTCATATATGAAATGAACATGGGCGGGGATGGTTTGTAATTAGAGCGAATACCAAGCTGAGGAGTGGAATTTCACGGTGATAGTTTGAGGGTATTTTGGTCATTCTGAATAGTTGACGAGGGCTTTTGAAATGTCGGTGCGCGGAGGCGCGGTGTTTTGCCCTCTTCGGCTCCCTCTTTGACTACTTTGCTTTTTGTCGTTTTGTGAGCTTCGTTCCCTTTGCCACTTGCCTGCCTGCCTTCTACACGCTTGCACGTGGACGCTCCTTTTTATTTCATCTCTTTTACTTTTTAATGCATTCTATTTCGTTTACCAAAATTGATGATGTTATTTTATTTATAATGCACATAATTAACAATTTTCATTAGACTTTAATTATATATATATTTTTAAATACAAGCAATTGGAGGAGAGGATTTTACACAAATATTTATTGGGTGTCTAGGTATTTCAAATCTCTGTCTACACGGATGGAGGTAGAACTCAACTAACTGAGATATATTTATTGACTAATTATATTTAATTTAAGTACTGATGAAATGGGTAATGCAAATCTTGTGAATCTCAGATTCTGAAGAAAGTGAACTGCAACGTAACGTTTTGCTTTTTCTTCCTTTTGAAAAAAAGAAACAACTTTTGGAGACAAGGTTGGTTTGTTGCACTGAAATCTGGAATATAGTTTTTCTTTTGGGTAAATACTGAATAGGAAAAGGCGAATATGCATCTAATATATTGGCAGTGGCAGATGCAGTGGACCGACATAACATGTGGAGTAGGGTCTGCTGAAGGGTGATATTTTTGTAATTCTCCATTTTATAAGCACCACTCGTGAACGTGGGTGGGTTCAGAAATCTAAATCTGCTATTGTGAATATATTGGGGATTGTGGTGATGTGAGGAGCTTATAAAAATAAGGATGCAATTTCATACCAACAAAGAAGATTCATAAACAGATATGAGTGAGATGCATAAATCTGTGAATTTTTTTGAGACAAACAATGTTTATCTTCAGATTGTATGAAGTCTAGTTTTGATCAATCAAGTAAAAGTGCTTTCAAGGAAAGTAGGCTGCCCAGGCTCAAAAAACTCACGTAGGGAGGTAACTTAAAGATCTGATCAAGTTCAATGAATATGAACAATCCATGTAACTTCAGAACTCTAAATCAGTGCAGACAAGAGATTCGATATTTTCTTACTCATCACATGACAGTAGTGCCCATTTGCGTTGATGCTGTGAATGCGTCCATGGCGAGCATACGCTTGCAATATACATGTCACATGTATCCTTGGAGGACTCATCTCTCCCGACAACCGGCGTTGCTGCACGGTGAGGATTAAACTGCTCTCTAACAAGTTGCTTGAAAATCAAGATAGCACATAAATGACCAATAATGCCAACCAAGAAAAACAAAGTCTTTCCTCAGATGCTAACAACGTGCATGATTGCTCAGAGATTGGTCAAGGGCAAAGAAATACACTAAACAGTAATTAAGAAACAAAATAACAACTAATGATATGGGCTTGATGTTTAAGTTGCACATAAATATGCTTACTTTCTGAAATAAATACAACCAAATGGTAAACAGAAACTGCATGGTCTGATAAAAAGAATATAAAGAAATTTTAGTGTTTCTTCAGTGAAAAAACTCATTATCACAAACCTATTGCTCAAGTTTCATAATATTTCGTAACTAGTATTGACCTCCCAGGTAATTGCAGAAGCTGTGTACACTATTATTTCTAACCAAATAAATGCCATTAGGGTGTTGAAAACCCTCGCTACCAGCATCCTGGACAACATCTGCACACAGCTGTATGGCCAACAAGTCATGTTGAGGAAAGGCAATCCTTGGTCACTTCCAAAGAACTCGTCCCCAGCATTTGCAATATTAACCAGCTGTACTCTCAAGTCCATGCTCAACATCATAGTGGAACTAAAGCTACATCAACATCAGCCGTATAGCCTCTGCTTGATTAAAACAAAAAAAACAAAAATAAAATACACAACATCTTCAAAATGATTAACAGAAAGACATGCAAGATCAACCAACAAAGAAACGGGCCACATGAATTCAAAACATTTTTTCTTTTTACACACTAAAACAAGAGCTCTCAAAGAGTATACCCAAACACAGAAAATAAATGGTTTAGAGGATGCATAACACATGCCAAGTAAGGATTGGCAAAGGGTCTTCACCTTTTCTTTGTAATATATGACAGTTAGCAACATCAAGATGGGTAATGGTATCAGTTTTCCAGTTAAAGTAGAATCTTAATTGACTAAACTAGATAAATTCAAGATTTGAACAGAGAGATGCTTAGGAATAAATGTGTTTGAACGGTGGCTTGAATTGATACAGAAATGGAGACAAGTAGGAGACAAAAATAACTTCCCACACTATCTTATTTGGTACACTATGGTTAAAAGGAAAACTGATTTAGGGTTTGGAACTGCGATTTAGGCCTACTTGATGAATTATGTTTCAAAGGGCTTAAATTTAGTCGCTGAAAAACATGTAGGGTGCAGTAATTTCTGGACAGCAACTCAGCTTAGGAACCGGGGATTGAATGAAGATGAAGGTGCACCCAAAAAAAAAGATGTTAAAACTCCTGTAGAGGATCATGTGATTCACACAAGAGGTCCACATGGTAAAGGTGCTATAAATAAGACAATCTGTGTAAGTTGATAATTCAACAAGGAGAGCGACTTATTAATTTCTTTTTTTCCTTTTTTGGGTAAAAGCCAAGATTAGGACAGTGGAAGATGATTTATAATCAAGCACACAACGAGCAGGTAAAAACCATAGATTTCTTTCTTTTCGTAACATGAAATATCATATCTTACCTTCACGCTATTCCAAGGTTATTCAACTTATCACAGTGAGGAGTAGGCAGATTCTTACTCCAGTGACGCCTTTGAAGTTCAACCCGACAGTAGTGTAGAAGCACATTCTTGTAATCCTTGATAACATGGTTCTCTATGTTAGATCGAGCAACACTTCCAAGGGGATAATTTTCATCAAATGTTTCTGATTTAACATAAAATTCCACTCCATGTTTCTCTGTTGTCTTGGGAATCTGGTAGTTGTAAGTCTTCTGCAAAGAGTAGTTAGGCTCTGAAAAGGGAAGATATGCCAGCAATACAATTACCAAGAACGGTAATAGTTGAATAAGAACCATGATATTAGGTCCCCCTCCCTGAACCTCCTCCCTCTGATGGCCAGCAGTTCTACTAGTCCTATAAACATGACTTGTCCGAAACATGTCTGATTGACCAAAGAACGCCCTAAATATCTCATCAGGGTCGAAATCATCATCAAACAAATCATGCCCAGCTCTCCTCCTCCTCCTCCTCACATTGTGTTGCTGGTTGTACTCAAATTCATCAACCAAACCAGTCTGATCATACTGCCTCCTTGAATCTCCATCACTCAAACACTTGAAAGCCTTGCTTACTATCTTAAATGCCTCTTCCGAACCGGGAGCCTTGTTCTTATCAGGATGAACTTTCAATGACAATTTCCTATAAGCCTTCCTAATGTCCTCAACTGAGCAAGTCTTTTCCACGCCAAGAATGGCATAATAGTCTTTGTTTCTCTTAATCTTCCTAATCAACTGAACATGCTCTTCGGTATAACTAACTTCCCCATTCAAACCTTGGCCCAATTTCTCCAAACCAGGCTCATTCTTAATCACAGTAGCACCCTTTTCACCAATGGAAGATGCAGGAGACCCCGAATCAATCTTCTCACACGCAGCCAAAAGTTCATTAACTTGCAAACTCTGATTAAGGCGTTGCGCTATTTTGATAAATTTGAGCGCACGCCCTTTGTTACCGGACGCAATTGCTTCTTCAGCAATGCGAACGCATCTCAAAGCTTCATCCTTGTTACCATCCATAATCAAAGACCTACCTAATAATTCAAACCCAATTCTCAAATTTCGATTACGACAAGAAATGCTAGCATGGACAAACCAATGTTCAAATTGGGCAAGTACCAAACTCAATTCCAAGCTCCAAATGGAGGTTTCAGATTTCAATTATCCCATCCGTGAATTCAATATATGCCCTAATTCAAAGGAAATGCCGATTAGATTTTGATGAATCAGTTCATGTTCATGCATGTATACATATTGTGGAAACAATCACAGAGAAGCATACCTTTTGAAATCGATCGAAGCCTCGAAACAACGCTCGCATGTATATGTGAGAAGAGAGAGAGAGAGAGAGAGAGAGAGAGAGAAGGGTTTGGAAATTGGACTCGGACAGAAAGCACCGGACCAACAGCAGAGGAGTGTGGTGCGTCAAAGGACTCAAAGCACCCAGCCTAATTTTGATCACCACCATGAATGGTCATCTTCCCAATTAGATCATGCCACGTCGTTCATGGAGCAAAGACAAAAAATGGGTCTTTTTTATTTTATTTTTTAATTTCCAATTTGTTTTAGTTTTTATTTTATCTTTTTGGATCCATGACAAAAAATACCCGGACCAAACTGCCCATGACATTGGTTGTGAACAAAGAACATAGGAAAGTAACAATGAAGTGGAAGCAATTTACAAGAGGGATCAGAGAATGTTTGTTTTCATTAATTTACAATGATTAAGCGTTAAATTACTGATTAGTTGATCTACTCTTTTTTTTATATTTACATCAAAGTACAAAGGAAAGACCAAACAAGTATACAAAACCAAACTTGCAGGCTTTCATTTCTTGGGTTGGTGTCTTTACGTCTCTTCATCAAAGTCAAAGTTCTGTCTTTTCCTCACAGATTCTAAGACATCAAAGGGAAGATCACTGCGACCGCTGCGTCTCCTTGGCTTGTCTTGAGTTTAGGCATGCTCAGAGCGCTAAGAGGCGGTGACTGTAACCCTTTGTTCACTTCCTTGAGCACTGACCTTGCTGTGGCTTCAGCAGCTGCATCAGCCATTGCTGAGGCCAATTGTGTGTCACCTTGGAGTTTGCTACCAAACTTGTTTTGGGCATGTCTTACACTCTCAATCTTAGATACAACGGGCGAGTTGAAGCTAATTGTTTTCTTGCTGTTGGCAACAGCCTCAGCAGCTGTTGATTTGGCCTTTGCTGCTTCATACTTCTGCATGTCATATATGAGCTCTTTCTGGAGCTGCTTATCGGCAACCAATATGTCTTCAATCTCATTCTTGTAATCCTTGAGGATGATACGGAGGCATTCCATGAGGGAGCCAATGAGGGGGCTGTTTTTGCTTTCCAATAGCCTTTTCAGCTCTATAAAGATGGGTACTGTGTTTTGGATGAGGCCCTTTTTTACTGCTTGAGTTATCCTTCCCTTAGCAGATGCTCCACCATTATCACCACCTTCTTCATCAATGTCTCCAGTGTCAGCTGATGATCCTCGGTTGGATGGAATTCGGATCTCTTTGCAGGCGAGAATTTGGAAAGCATCCTGGTCCAGAAATTAAGAAAGCATATTTCAAATAAAACAGGCAGGTATCAAATACAAACACATTAATATTAGTCAGGATTAAAAGGAAACTAAATTAGAAAATCTAGAAATATATCTGCTCTTCAACTCATTAAAAGGACTGAACTGGAAGGCACACATATGTTAAAATAAGTTCTGTTGGGTATGTAAACATGTCAATACATTGAATTCCAATTATGCATATTCCACAGAAATCAGCTACCATATGCAGTAACATGCAACAAGTTTTTGAACACCATGAGGCAAATACCTTGAGAACAGACTGCCCAGTAATGTCATCTATATTGAGCATACCATCAGATGCTGCAGCAAGAATCTCTGCACATAACTTTGCAAAGGTAGCCAATAAGTGCTCTGGAGCCATTTGTTTTAGCAAAGTAACATAGATCTGCATTCTTTTAGACCTTGAATTTTCATCATTGCCCCTGAGAACAACAAAATAAACTATATATAAAATCTAATCCCATCTGTAAAGCTGCTTTCCTTTCAGTTCATTATAGACACACCTACCTGATGGAAAAAAGCCGGCTCTCTGCGCGTGATCCCTGAGCATTACTGTGTCCATTGTGGACATGGCAGTCATTCAGAACAAAAATTGCTTCTACAAAACTGTTATATCCTAGAAGTGGTTGCCTGAAAAAAAAAAAAAAAACGATAAAAAAATAAAATCAAACATATACATTAATTTCACAACTGCAAAACAAGAGAAAACCTTGAACCTTTCAGAATATTGTTAAAGAGAAAATTAGCAAGCTGCCTTATCTTCTCTGACTCATCAACAAGGGACAAAAGAAATCTAAGGAACATAACTCCTCTCCACTTCACATAGTCCCTCTGAATTTGACAATATAGTATGAAACATAGAATTAGTAATCTAACCAAATCATCAAAATGGAAATGTTAAGCCATAGGACTAACATATACCTGCAACAATCTCGAGAGAAGTATAAATGTCTGCCTTCTTACAAGTTCGCATGGATCACGGAGACATTTTGTGATCTTTGGTATATAACTGTTGACTTCAAGAAAAACTATTGAGAAACTTATAAAGCAAAACAATAATTCACCTTTAATTCTTCATAGGTAGTTTAAATGCAAAGATATTAGTCGACTCTAGTTCATTTAAGTTACAGTTTTACAGGCTTACCTATCAACTAAAGCAGTGTAGCGAACACAAAAATCTGCCATCATCACTACCAAATTGTTGCGAAGTGCTGCACTATCACTCTTTTCAAGTTCCTACAGAATCTTGTGAGATTTGAAACTCAATTACGTCTTTGGACAAAAGAAAAGGATTTAGTTAAAAGACACAGATAGTTTTGAAACTGCTGACGCACACACGCATATGATAAATATATAATTATCTAATTATATATACGTCACAATCAGTTGATAAGGGTGTAAACCTGACAGGCTACAGAAGAACAAGATTGTTAGCAAAACATTTTCTAGGTTATAGGTTCCATAGAAATCTGGAGCATCTTTGTCAAGGACACAAGTCAATAAGCTGTTTACAAAAAGCATTTAAAGCTGTATAACATAAATGATGCAAAGTCAATGACCAAACCTTCACAAACAGAGGGATATATCTCTTTGCAATTTTTCCATCTGCAAGGCAAATCTTCCCCAAAGTCAGCCATGCTTGGATGTACAAAGAAGGGGCTGTCTGATTTACAGAGCTTTTGGGCCTTGTTAATTTATCAGCTTTTGGATCAGAATTCCCAGAAGTGATGATGGTGTATAGTAGTGGAATGGCGGTGGTCATATCAGCAGATGGACAGATGATAACCAAAGACCCAATGGTGTAAGCTGCTGTGACTGCTTCTGACAATGACCTCGACATGGCCATAGCTCTCTTGCCTTTTCTAGTCCCACTTCTAGGTGGTGTAAAGAAGTCTCCTTTTCTTTTTGCATCTGAATCATCCAAAATAAACTTCTCTAAAATCTGAGAAGCTTTTGAGATAAGCTGGTGTGCCCATTTCATAACAAGGGTATCAGCCTCCTCTGAGTTTGAAGCCTTCCGCTTGCACAATGTTCTGAGTGCTTTTACATGAGCATTAACCTGTCATCAAATAAAGCAAAGCAACTAATTTAAAAAGCACATGTTAAATAATAGAGAAAATGTGGAAATAAAAACCATATGTATTAGCAAGTTGGTGCTGACTATGCATAGGTCCTATTTTTATTGTCATATCCTCACGGCTAATTGCACATCTCCCCACACTCGTACCAAGTAAGCTCATAAAAGCAGCACTCAGTCTAAGCATAGGAAAATTCAATTATCTCAATTATTTGTTCAACATTTCCACCATATTCTTTCACTAGTGACTCCTCTGATACAAATGTAAACATAAGTAGTAGTTTACAATTCAAAAAGTGAAATGAAACTCTTATTAGAGATTATCTAATGGAAGCAATCTACTTGTTATTCACTCTTCAGATTAGTCATGCAAACAGGATGAACAGAACCAACTTTGCCTAGAGTGAAAAACGTTATTTCTAGCTTCATAAAGAATTCAGTTCATTTAGCCGGAAATCATTCAAAAATATATATGAAACATCATGAGCATGTTCAATCTCTCTATCCAGATAAGTTGAGCTTAACACTGAGTGAGTGCTTGTGTACTTCAACCCGCAAGGCAAGCAGGCAAACTAATGTACTAACCAACGAAGTATTGAACAAATATACTGATACCAACAGATGAGTACCTCTGTTGAATGCATGTTGAAATCTTCAATTCTTTTAAGCATATTATGAGCTAAATCTGCTGCAAGTTCAGGAGGCAGCTCAACAGAAACATTAGAGATTGTCTGTAAGAGAAAAACACGATCCCCAGCCCAAGCAACAGAAGTGGAATCTATACCATCTTCCTCTTCACATGTATATCCTTGTGCAAATGGGCTTTGAATCTCCCCTCCCATGCCATACTTGTCAAAGAGCTCCCAATGATGATGGAGAAACTCCCAGTCAACTGCTTTTGCAAGGTATGCTGACACCTCTGATAGAAGAAACCAAGAGCCAGGTGGGGCTGTCCATTTCTCTATTGGCATGGATTTACTGAGCCACAGAGACTCAGATGTCCTTATGATATTCTGAAGAGAAATAGCAAATTTGTGCTTCATCAATTTCTTCTTTCCCAGGTTTGTGCAAATTTTCTTCACCCAAGGTGTCACCTCTCCATTGCATATCTCTTTCAAAAGACTCAAAACACCTTCAGGAAACACCGAGTCAACATCCATTTCCAAACCTTTTGCTTTATTTGAATTACGAAACCTGGATTCATCATGAAGAGAACTAACAGACCCTGTAGATACCCGTTCCAATACCAGTTCTAGAAACAAGTTCTCACATTCTTCTTGAATGCTAGACTCGTTATCAGCAATTAAGCGTGGAACAGAGTGTAGCCACTCAGTAGCCACCCTTTCATCCAGGAATGTTCTGAAGGCCTACAAAGTCAATGCAGAGTTCCAACATATAAGATCAGGAGAATACATACTTACTTTGACGCAGGCATTAAAATAAAGTAATTTCCACTAAGAGAAGCTTAATGAAGTGTATTTCTGATTATGTATCTCGTTAATTCTCTTTTTCATTCAGAAATTATGTATCTTGTCGAAACCATTAAAATCCCAAAGTTTAACCTACCCACTAAGAATATTACAACACTTTGATCCAAATTGTCAGCAAATGCAGATGTGCCTCTACAAAGTGTGGTTGACAGAAACGTAATTGAGAATTTTCAATGAAACATAATCAGATTTCTGAAAGTGTCTCATACAAAACAACCATAGTGAGCTAGATTTTGTGTTCCAGGTGGCCGGAAAGAAGTTAACAGGGCAACCCTTTTAGGATCAAAACCAAGATAAGTGCCCAAAAGTATACGTTGTTCAAAAATATAAATGGAATACGTGGAACTTTGGAGGCTATACAAAGTATACGACCAATTAGATGCCAATGCCATACTTCCTAACATTAACTACACAAAGTACACAAACCAATCAGAAACAAAAATTATTATCTTTAACTAAAACATCAGCTCAATGAAGAAAGGTTAGATGAAGCACAACATAAAATTTACCGCTGAAAGAGCTGAAATTGCCGTTTTACGTATGCTAACAAGTGGATCAGAACAAGCCATGCCCATTGTCTTGAGCAAGCCTCCATCAAAGTCACTACCTAGAATGGCTATCAACTTGGTAATTAAAAGAAGTGCAGCCTTCCTTACACCTGCCTTCTCATCCATGCACCTTTTCATTAAAATTTCATTCATCCAACCCTTCGGCCTTTGGTCACTTGCATTGCCAAGCCCCATAACTTCTTCCAGCACAGCCTGACCCCTATCATCACCTGACAATAAGCCCACCAGCTGTGACAAGTTTGACAAAGCACGGCCTCGAACTCCAGCAACTACATCTGAACAACGTTGAATCAAAGCCTCTAAGCATTTCAGACCCAATGAATCGTTCACTTCACTTTCTGAATTCAACCCCAATGTATCTCTCAACGATGTCACTAGCACCAGAATAAGGTCAACAGCCAAGAGCCTCAAGCTAGCTTTCCCTTGAGTCATCTTCACTACATAACCCACAAACCCCATTTGGTCCTCAAATTCCAAAAATCTAACAATCTCCATGATAGACTCTACAGCCAAAGCCCGAGGCTCAGACTTCTCCGGTGCCTTTTGAACCAAGTACCTCGGAAAATTCACCACTGCTTTCCTGACACCATCAAGCGTCTTGGCCGCACTCATCATTCGATTCGTCACGAACCCCAATGCAAATGCCCGCACTTGAGATTTATGCTGAAGAATCATCGGAGACAATGACTTCAACACCTCGGCTGCAATGTTAGCTTGGTCCTCATGCTCAGGTATGAATACTTTAAGCAAAATCTGCGAGCACAGATCTGTTAGTCTGCTATAACTGCCTGAATTACCGCATACTTCAAGCGCCATCACTGGAATTTCAGCCACAGTTTGAACCAAAGACTTCAAACTATCCGGAAAGCGGTCCAAATGAATCAACCCCATTACAAGTTCCAACCTTTCAAGAACGGTAAGCAAGACCCTCACATCAAAGTCACTCTCTTCCCCATCACAATCTTCATCGTGAGAACTCTGGGCACAATTCTTCAAACCCCGATTTCTGATGCGGCCCTTTCTCTTCTTATTAGCGGCAACGTGGGACCCATGGCTGGATTCACCTGAAGGACGATGCTTGAGGGACCGGCGAATGGACTGGAGGAGAGAGAGAAAGTCCATGGGGTTGAAGAGAGTGCAGACAGGGGAATTGGGTGAGAGGAGAAGAGAGAGGTAGACTTTGGAGGCTGAAAGGGCGAGATGGGTACGGCCCAAATCCATGGCGGAGGCGATCGGACGGACGAGATTGGACAAAGAGAGGGACTTGCAGGAGAGCTCGTCGTGGAGGTGGTCCATGAGTTCAGGGTCATCGTCGGCGAGGGCGTTGTCTAAGAGGGTTTGAAGGTCTGAGAGGGTGGAATCGGAGATGGGTAGGGTTTGGCGGTCTGATGGGTTTTCAGAGTGGCGGAGTTCTTCGAGCTCTATGACTATTCGGGTTATGGCTTCCTCCATGGCTATTTGGTTTGAGGTCACTCCCACTGGGAAAATGGATGGCTGCAGGAGGCCCCTTCTCTCTCTGGTTGCCCCTGATTTTCAAAATTGGGGTTTCCCGCTTCTTTTTCTTCTTCTTTTTTGTGTGGAAGAAAATGCCGAGTTTTCAGACGAAAAAAAAATTAAACAAAAATAAAAGTAACGCTACTGTTAATTAGTTATCACCTCATCCTTATACGGAGATAAATATTATGTATTTTAATTTCTGATTTATTTGTCAATTAATTACCAAAACTTGAATTATTAATAAAGTTGAGTAGAAAATGAGATGACTTGTAAATAAGTATAGCCGAGTTAAGTGCGAAGGAGATGACGAATATGGTGGCAGGGATCCCAATCCTTAGCATATAGTTTCTGTGCATTTATCCGTATTTTGGTAAATCTAAACCGCTCAACCAATCTAACGACTTAACACACGATATATCATCATTAAACTTTTAAAACATTTTTTTTTATTTCCAAAAGTGATGTTAACCCTACCTTAACAGCGTTAACGTTAGACTAAACCTTTCTTCTTCTTTTTTCCTCTCAATCGCGAGCGTCCTTGTTCCTTGATTTTTTTCTCTCTCGCAAGCAAGCATATATTTTTTTCTTCTTCAACTTCTGTCTTCATGGGTTGGGAGTTTTGTACATCTGATGAAGATAGGGTTAACATAAAGACAGAAGTTGAAGAAGAAAAAAATATATATGCTTGCTTGCGAGAGAGAAGAAAACCAGGAACAAGGACGCTTCCCGCTCCTAATTCCGAAGGGGAAAAGAAAAGAAAAAACACTCATGTTAGTTTAGTCTAACCTTAACGCTGTTAAGGTAGGGTTAACAAGTTTAATGACATATTGTATGTTAAGTCGTTAGATTGGTTGAGATGTTTAAATTTACCGAAATGCAAGTAAATGCAAAGGCTCAGGATCCGGTTGGCACTATGTCTCGTAAGAAAAATGTAATTGAAGCTTTGGGGTTCAAGATTTTGAAAGATGTAATGTCTAAAACACACACTATTTGGAACTCAAAAATTGAGTTAAAATAGTTTATGGTGGAGGATGCTCCTAATAAAGTAGCCATATTGAGTTGCATTTGAAAAGTTGTTACTGATTTAAGATTTAGATCCCTTTATCCATGTGGTTTTAATCCTGACAACTTAACCCATGTAGTTTGATATCATTGCAATTTGCAATTCAATGACACGTTCTAATTTCATTCGAAGCTTTATCCGGTTCTACCCCCAGACTGATTCTGTTGAGTCAACATGCTCGGTATCCTTGAGTGAGTTGGGTAAAGCAAACTCCCCTGCTTGGATGAGCACCAGGGAACGGGAGAATTCCCACTACCGCTAGCAGTCCAGAATCCAGTCCAGATGCTGATTGACCTAGCCGTGCATTTCCAAGTGTCATTGAATTGCAAGACATTTAAAACTACATAGACGAAATTCAAACTAACGGGACCAAGTGGTAAACAAACTACATAGACCAAAAATGACTTTACACCTGAAAACAAAACTTAAAAACCCCAGATTCAAGAACACATATTAGTTATTGGATTTTCAATGACTTACCCATCTAATCAGCTCCAATGCCAACACCGAATTGTATAGAATCAAAGTCGAACTTGACTTTGGTCGTTTGGATGTGGCAGTAAGTCCTCCACAGTACATCACATTGGCAAGGATGCGAAAGTTAAACAATATAGTTTGCACAAAGCAAATTTTTTTTCTTTTGTTGGTTGCATAAAACAAATTTAGTCCATACTATATGGCATCAACTAACCAGCCATACATTTCTAGGCCTGAAACTAACACCTTCATAGCCTCAAGTTTTGCAGTTATGGTTTCTCATCCTTGAAGTTTATGCTTTTCATAGGAAGAACATTTTGCACCTGCGGTAATAATTATTCAAGGCTAGCAACTTAGCTTTTTTTTGCCTCTCACGGACATTTCAGTTTAGCCTGCTATCAAGCTTACTCATTAATGTCCGAGAGCAGTGAACCAGTGTCTTCAGGAAATAGTTGGAGAGGTTCGACCACATTTCTTTCCTGGACATGGTGATGACTGTGAGTTGCTGCTTCTGACAAGTTAGAGTTGAGGTTCACAGACCATGAAAAGGAGTTCCCAGTCTGTTCAACTAGCGAAGGTGCTGTGTACTCTGCTGGAAACTAGCCCCTCAATCCATTTGATCTTCTCATGTAAGTGTCCGCAGCAGATGAAAAGGAATTGGTTAGTGTCTGCTGCATCCTTCGTAAGTTGGAATAAACTGGATCATTGCTTCCTTGATAACCCAAACCAAATGGAGATTCAGTAGCAGTTTGAACACACATCCTACAAGGAAAAGGTGCATCTAAGATATTTAAGACGCAGTGTAAAATAGGCAAGGCTAAGAAAAATGAGGGACAATGAACACAATGCAGGTTCAGAGTGACTTGGGATATTTCAATAATATGATGTATCCCTCATGAGCCATGACTTTATTCCAGCATAACCAAGCCTGGCTCATCGGTTTTTCTCAGGTTTATTTCAAATAATAAATTTTATTTATGAAGCTAAAAGCATATGCCATTACTCTCATATTCGTAAAAGCGTTCATATTAGATGTGATTAGGTGACCTTGGTCGAAATCCGCATTGTCAGTTCAATTAACTCAAGTACAGATAATGAGCGTTGAGTTTATCAAAAGCTTACCCATGCTCAATGATTCGAGGAACAAATGGTTCATTTGGCATAGCATGAAAATCAAGCCCAGCACTCAAGGTTGCAGATCTAACTGAAGCCCAATTAGCACCACTGGTATGGTCACCCCTTGAAAACGAATTGATATAGGTATCACATATGAAAGGATCACATCTCCAGTTAACCCGAGAAGTAAATACCCCATTGTGTACAGGAGGGCCATTCAATTGATGGCTGGTATTAGGATTACCATCAAAGACGGCATAGGGGTCAACGAAATTCTCATCTGCATCTTCAATATGTAGTTCTAAGTCTGTTGTTAAACAAGTTTTCTATTAACTGGTTATTTAAATTTAAGGTGGGAGAGAAGAAAATGAACTTACAGCCAGGTGATGGTAACCTTGTTTCCCTGCAAGTTTCAAAACATCCACACGTAAAACAAAGACCCAAAAAAACACAAACCATAACATCTTTAGTAATTATTATCTCCAATCTCAATAAACTGCCGGGAAATAGAGGTGAATTTCATGATTCTTGAAAACCTAGGACAATTAAACTTTCTGCATACACTATAGGTTTCCTTTCAATTTTTTATTTTATTTTTCATTCAAAGATGAACACAGAAATCATCTCTCTTTACGGTCCTAAACCTTGGACCCAAACCTCTAGAATACAATCAGAATATAAGCAATCTGATTATTTATATTTTCAGATAACAGCTACTAAATAATCTGCACTAAAAAGCAACAAATATGGTATTTCGGCCAGATGTTAAAAATCACTTAAAAAAACATTACATTTACATTGAATTTATTTATCTGGGTTATTCATTTTTCCGTAAGTTTGGGATATATGTTTCTGCATGAAAAACTCAGCAACTAAACACACGAGAGGAGAAATTCGGCCTCTTGACTAGAAATAATCAAGGACATTATATAGAGGTATCCTTAGGCTTCAAACTTACTTTTGGTATGGGTATTTAGAATACTCATAAACAATATCAATTGGCAAAATAAAAACAAGGACTCATGCAGCAAGCAATGGCCAATAGGGGATTGGGGGACCAAAGGAAGATGGAACTGAGAATAATTTGGATGAAGGAAGCCTCTTCAATAATTCCAATAATCCCATTCTTTAGAGATGGCCCTTCTCAAGTTCTAACATAGAATCCCCTTGTTTACAATAGACTCGCTTCTAGACATTTCAATGCAACTGCTACCTAGGCAAACTTGTAATTCCATTATAGTAGTTCATCAATAGCATACCCCCACCAAGTAAACAGCATTACCATAGCATAAGGATAACCACACAAGCAACACAAAAATTCATTTTAGATGGGATATATCAGCATCTCAAAAGGAAAGAATCCAAGCACAACTAGCAACTACTAATTGAAGTCCTGGGCTACAAGTTTGTTTAACTCATCAATCTGACAACCTATTAGATGAACACATAAACAACACGCATTAACGTAGTACAATTTAATATCTAGAGTTTAAGTTTTTATAGTTAACTAAAAACACAACTTTCACACGCCACTGATAGCCCAACACTATTCTAGGCTTAACAATTCCCAGTAATTAATGTTTAAGATCAATAAATATTCAAGTGATATTGAAGATAGTATAATGGCAAATTTTAACACAAAAATGAAGCAAAAGGAAAGGAAAGACCTTGCACAGGAGAAAAATGCTTACCAAATATAGTGACGTACAAAAGTTCCATTTCCCTGAAACATCCACAAATGTATTTACAAATTAAGACGAACGACTTAGAGAAACTGATGATCACGTCAAGTGATGTACTTATACATATATATTTATATATAATATGACAATGAATCATGGAAAAAAAATACATTGAACATCCAGGTATGGCTATAAAACCATGAAAACATGTTGCAAAGATTTTATTCCATGTGTGTGTTATGATGAAAGAACAAAGTAAGCTAAAATTCTGTATATGAGGCAGAACTAGTCACACATTTGTTGATATTTCGATGCCGAATCAAAAATTGATAGCATAAAATGACATTTTAAGTGTCCTCAGTTGGTTTTACAAATAATTTCCTTAACCAGTTCTGCTAACTCAATGCACCCACTAAAGCAAGTCAAAATGAGCGAGAAAAATGAGTGTTCGCAGCCTTGAGGAAATTATAAATTGGTACAAAAGTACTTAAATTTATAAGTAGTCTTTGCTTTTACCATGTCAATGAAATCCACAGGCTCCTCATCCATCCCCTCATATAAGTCAGGCTCAGGGCTACCATTCTCAAAACACCTCCATACACCATTCTCAATCTCACGGCAATTCGGGCATTCCATGACACCTTTTACATTGAATGCAGAACCGATGCAATCTGAAGAAAAAGGAAAGCACATGACATCAGAAAAAATAACAAAATTCCACGAACAAACAAAATTAAGTAAATATTTCATGATTTATGAGGTTAATTTTTTTCAGCAGCCAAAAGGTGTAAGATGAAAATCTACCAAACCTAAGAGATGTGACCCTCTACTATCATTCATAAATGCCTTTCTTTTTGTGACCTTATATCATACCGTAATTCTCACAAGGCGTGTATTAGCACCTAGGAGGTAAGCATAATCCAAGACACAAGTCAATGTTTAGACCAAAAGTCATTTTGAACTTCATTAGGATTTAGGAGTTTCCATAGCTCACCCATAAAAGCTAATATGCCTTCGTAAATGTACATGTTTACACACACACCCCCCATGTTAGACATGTCTACAAATGATAAATCCAACAAATCCTACTTTTAAAATAGCCAATTCGTCGAACAGCTTAGGCACATGGAGTCACAAAACAAATTTTACGCAACCCAATTCGTTTTCCTGATCCAAAGTCAAACATACATAGTTTTTTTTTCTTTCATGAATTACAGGACACTGACTATTGAGCTCATAGTTCCAATACACACACCAGCATACCTTCATCAAATACCTGGAAAACAAAATAGTAACAGCAATTAAAACACTAATGACATCAACAACAATAATAACAGTGACAATCATTTCTATGGTACCCTGTAATAATCATTAACAATAATTTTGACAACAAAATTATACACATATATCATTTAGTAAAGAAATAACAGAAAATAAAAGAAAAATATCTAAAAGTTGGCGAAGTCTATGTGATTTACTCACCGAGATGAAACGAGTGAGAGCAGCGAAGCCTGACGACAGTACGGCCACAGTCATCGGAGACGTCGTCCATGCAGATGGAGCACTTGACAGTCGAGGAAGACGAAGCGGGCGATGTCGCGTTGTCCATTTGCGCCCGAGCAAAGAAAACCCCCACAGAGACTGAGAGTATGTGAGAAGAAGAGCAGAGCAGAGTATGAAAAAGAAGAAGCAAAGAAATGGGCGCAATGGCACAGACATTTATACAGCCAGAGAATCATTGCTCCTCAGGAAGAACCAAACGGGTTGTCACCCGCGTCTATATATGGTAACTTGTCAATGGGAGTGGCAAGTATATCTATTTCAAATCCGGAGATTGGGTTCCCCTGCGGTCGAATCCATGGGAAGTGATCGCATTGGCGATTGTGTGGCAAACACGTGGAGGGTTTTCGTATATGTTGTTTGATGATTGGGTGGTCTATGCTTGGTTTTGTTTATTAAAAAGACAATAAATAATAAACAAAATACACATGGCAAAGTTCATTAATTGACATGGTATGACACATCAGCTTCCACATAAGGTTCAGCTACGATGGTCAATGTTGTGTCTAAATAGCATTACTCTTATATTATTAATAAGTATTCTTCGTTGTGACAGCTGATGTCAGTGTGTCGTTACTTGAACATTCTACAAGCTTTATCCATATCCTAGTGAAATTGGTGTGAAGGCCAGGGATATCTGATGTAATTTCCTTGTTTGTCTTGGGCATTTGGTTAGCCAAAAAGAAAATGAAATTGGTTGTGAGGAAACATTTTCTCACTTGAGCTTTCGTGTAGTGGGTCAATGGTTCTTATTCAATGAGGAACTTTCAAATACACAAAAGTGTAATAGCATGGCACAACTCAGTATGTTGGAACCAATCTCACAATGTAATTTTATGAAGTTAAGAGATCCATTGTTCTTTTGTTGTTTCTCATTTAAGATTGGGTTTCATGTGGTTATGAAAAAAGCCTATAAAAAAAAATCAAATATATTCAAGCATACACCAACCCAAAATCAAACCAAATCAATTATTGTAATTGGTTTAGTTTTGGGTTGGTACCAAATTGAACTGTGCCTACTCCAAACTTCTACATGATTTCTCAAATTTGTACCAATGGAAATCTTGAGTTGGACATAATTTCAAGTTATATTTTGCCCAAATTTAGGTTTGGCACTCTTGGCTGGAGATGGTTTAATGGAGTTAACCAGCCTATGCGACCAAATTAACGAGGCCTAGTTGGTAGGCCCAAATACAGGCCCATTCGGAAGTACTTCTGGAACAGTTAAAGCGCTTTTTGACAACCAAAAATGCTTATGACAATATTTAGTATAAATGTTTAGAAGCGGTTTTTGGAGAAGCACTTGTCATGTGCTTCTTTAGGAAGTACTCTCAAGTGCTTTTCCAAGAAGCACTTCGGTTTCTTATGAAAATTTTAACGTTTTTATAATAAAAGCAATTTTGGTAGCGCTTATAAATAGATATTCTTCCTAGAGAAGTAGGCCCCTACGAGCCCTAATTTATAGACCCAATTAAGAAAACTAAAACTGGACCGACCAGACTACCCAAAAAACCTGGTTTTACTATTTTACTAGGACTTGGAACCAAAAACCTGATTTTACAGTTTTATTAGAAAGGGTATAACAGGAATTCAAGAGAAAAGACAAGTCCTTTCCCGTAATTTTTGAGTTGCGTAGCATATTCGTGTTCTCGGCCAAACCCTCGCCTATAAATTCCAGTTGACGAAGGCTCTTGAAACCCTCTCTTGCTATCTAGTTGCTGCGTCGCTCTCTCCTCTCAAATCCCTAGTAAGTCTTGTTGGGGCGATCCGAGAGAAAGACTCTGCTGCAAACATGTTGGTTTACCAAGACCTCCTCACTGGTAATTTCCCCCTGTGTCTTAAATTAGGGTTTTAGTTGTGTTCAGTATTAGTTTTCAGGGATGATACGAAATTAGATCTCTGTTAAATCTCCAAATTTTAGGTTAGGCTAGGGATCTGATTTTGTTCACTGGCGCCCAATTTTCACTACTGCCGTATTTGTCTTCTTGTTTCACAAATTTCTTGATCTATAGCTGCTGTATTTATTTTGTGTTGATTATGTGCAAGTTTTTTTTATGTAATCAGCTACTGGGCTGCATGTTGTGTATATTTTGTCAAGCCACTGAATTGTTCTGTTCAACTGATTTAAAAAAACCTAATTTGTAGTTTTAATCAGTATTTCAATGGCTTTCGAACTATTTTTTGTATTTTTGTTGCCATATGCATGTGGTTGGTGGAAGATGTTTGGATTGAATATGGCTTTGTCATCGTGACGCAACTCTGAAACTTTGATGGGTTAACTAAGTACTTTAACTTAGATACTTTTATAAGTTTGTTTGTGATGTTCTTCTTGTTCTATCAGATTTTTTTTTATTGAGCTTATATATATATCGAAGCTCTTGTTTCAAGTTGTTGACCAATTTTAGTGTATTCATACTAGGTGATGAGCTTCTCTCGGACTCGTTTCCATACAAGGAAGTCCATAATGGAGTGTTGTGGGAAGTTGATGGAAAGGTAGGTTCATCAATTTTGAACTTAACAAGTTTAACAGATGGATCTCGCAATTATTTTAATTTATTCGCATAACTCAAAATTTTCAAGTAGAAAATAAAGTCGGATGATGTATTTAATGTGTGGGTATCAAGGTGGTTGTATTGAGCTCTGCTGTTTTATGTTAACTTCTACTGTTGCACAGTTGATTAAATGTAAGTTTGTATGATTTTTTTCTCCAGTGGGTTGTGCAAGGAGCAGTTGATGTAGACATTGGTGCAAATCCCTCTGCTGAAGGTGGTGGGGAAGATGAGGGTGTTGATGATCAAACCGTGAAGGTGGTTGACATCGTTGACACATTTAGGCTTCAGGTATGTAGTGCCCGCTGTTCTGTTGGCCTCCAAACTTTGTCTCGGGTAGAAATTGATTGTTATTGCCTGATGCTTGCAGGAGCAACCTCCTTTCGACAAGAAGCAGTTTGTCACATGGGTGAAGAGGTACATCAAACTGTTGACACCCAAGCTGGAGGGGGAGAAACAAGAGGAATTCAAGAAGAACATTGAGGGAGCAACCAAGTTTCTGCTTTCGAAGCTCAGTGACCTCCAATTGTAAGTTTTGTTGGCCCCTTTGGTGATTTACCATGTTAGTCATCCCGTCGGTAGAATACTTTGGCACTTGCTATCATTGTGGAATTTTTACTCGAAAAAAGATACAAGCATTGAATCGCATGTTCTTTTGCAGCTTTGTTGGGGAGAGCATGCATGATGATGGCGGTTTGGTGTTTGCCTACTACAAGGAGGGTGCCACTGACCCAACATTTATCTACTTTGCTCATGGTTTGAGGGAGGTCAAGTGCTAAGTTTGGCACAGCTGGCTTCAAGCAGAATGCTTGTTGTAATCCTAGTCTATATTGTTGCTCTTTTTTTTTCCTTCTCTAAATTGGGGAATCAGGAGTTGTTTTCTTTAGAATGTTTTGCGTTTGGTGACTCGAGGCTTTATGCCTCCTATCTCGGTTTTTAATGGTATTTTCGAATTTCGACTTGGATTTCTAATTTATTTGGCTCTATGTTTTGATTGAGAAATAAGAATAATATTGTATTCTAGATTTTAGCAGCTCCAAATCTTCGTTCTTATCTATGCATACATCTGTATGTTATATCATCTATATGTTATATATAATTCATAAATCTACCAGGCCATTAAAAAAAATCATGGTTCATTCATTACTGGGACAAACGCAAATGGGTTTGCAGTACCATGTAGACGGTGGAACTGTAGAAGCTTGTGCACCTGTACAGAAGCTTTGGTACTTGACCTTGGCTAGTTGAATTATCAGTTTAACAAACTCTCTTGTAGTTTAAGTGATTAAGAAATAAGTTTGCGTTCAACCGATAAAAAAAAGAAGAAATGTTGTAGTTTAGGTGATTAAGAAATAAGACAAAAAAAAACAGAAATGTTGTAGTTTAAGTGATTAAGAAATAAGCTTGCGTTCAACCGAAAAAAGAAATTGTTTAAGTGATTAAGAAATAAGTTTGTGTTCAACCGAAAAAAGAAATGGGTTTGCGACTTAAGCGGAAAAAAGAAATGGGTTTGCGACTTAAGCGGTTAAGAGGGGATACTGATCAATTTTTCAGAATTGTGAGATAATTATTGTGAAGTTAAAGGAGGTATGATGTCGTTATTTTTGCCAAGAGTAAGATGATTGGGGAAGAAAATCACATTATACAATCCACTAGATGGCTACGAAGTGCAATTCATTCATTCCATTACCCTGAAAATTTATTTTTTGTTTTGTTGTCAAATAAATAATAACTTGCTCAAACAAAGAAAAAAAATTCCCAAATGATATTGGCCCTCCTATTCATAGACCCACAATGCATAATTTTTATTGAAACGCTTGATGGAAGGCTCAGGGCTTCGTGGGTTTCTTCACAATCATGACGGAGCATTTAACATGATGAGCACAGTAGTCGCTTACACTTCCAAGAACTGCCCTGCAAGAGATTCGAATTTTGTGTCACATATTAGAAGAGCCTGGAGGAAGAATAAATAAATAAAAAGAACTTTGGATTTGCAAAGTTCAAACATGTACCTCTTTACAAGTCCATAACCGTGACTGCCAACAACCAAAAGGGAGGCATGGTGTTTATCAACAGCGTCACACATAACATTTCTGGGATCACCTTCCATTACTTCCACTTCTACATCTTCCACCTGCACCGTCGCTAATTAACCGTATTAGCTTGATAAATCGCATTAATTAGCCGACCACATAATATGCAGAATGATGCGTGAATTACCAAAAAAAAATTGGCGGAATTTGGAAAAATAGCCTAGTGAGTGTTCATAATAACGTTGCAGACATCACTTATAGGATTTTGTACTTGCCTTTTTGCTGGTGCAAACATCCTTAGCTTTCTGCACGGTCTTACTAGTGGATTTCTTCATATCCGCCTCCAAATAAGTCATAAAGTCCACAGAACCTGCATTTTACAATAAAGTGAATTAACCATGCAATTAATGAATTAATGAAGCAGATAATGAGATTGGTTTAGTTAATTACCAAATCCGGCGACGCCGAGGGCAGAAGAGGCAGAACTCCTAGCATGAATGACGATGAGCTTGAAAGGGTGGTTGGTGCCGTGAGCAAAGAAATGGTCCAACGTCCACTCCAATGCATAAAAGCTATGCTCACTGTCGTCCACTGCAACTAGCATCAGCGGCTTCCCCTTGTTCTCACTACCTTCCGCCATTATCTTAATTAATCCAAGTTAATCACTAATTATCAACAAAAACAACAAGAAGATCCAAATTAATTAGTTCAGTGTGGGATTAATTTAGTTGGAGAGTGTGCTTGTGGGTGGTAACGGCTGTATAGGATAGGATAGTAGCTTGCTGTTGCTGAATATGGCGATGCTATGTGTATACTTATATATGCCCAAATTGTTGGTAACTGTATCGAGGTCGTTACGCCCCTCGACTCGGTTTCTAACTGTCTCTGAATCAATGGCCTTGAGACGGCGGGAGTTTCTGTGAGGTCCAATTCATGGCTCATATCAAAGCGGACCGAATCAAACGAAATAAATTAGTTACAATTTGGTCTGATTTGGCATAGTATTACACTTTTGAGTGTACAAATTGGATTAACACACTCAGAGTAATTTTAATTTGACCGATTTGAAATCTTCGGATAATGTTTTGCACACTCCTAGGGTTTGTTGTTTGGTGAGCTAAATTATATAACTGAATATGATTAATAAATCCTAGTTAAATGTTCGATAGCTTGAAAATAACATAAATTGGATTACACTTAATTTAACTAGAGTTAAATGTAGTGGAATTATGAATCCCGCTGAAAGGTTGAGATTATGGCAAGGGTCTACAGGAGCCCCTCATTACGAAAAGAAAGGATGGTGGGAGCCAAATTGGGTCTAGAAACGTTTAAAAACTTTAATTCAAATTAGAATCCTGAGCTAAGCATCGGTGTCAACCCTCACACGCTTTAAGTTAAAGCAAGGCTTTTCCAAAATAAGTGCACCACACGGATGATAGGGTAGGGAACAGAACAGAAAAGTGGGGTTTTTATTTATTTATTTATACTTTTTTTTAAATAAAAAATTTAAAGTTGGGGTCCACTTCGAGATCCACCAGCATTTATCAATGTCGACCCAATTACCAGAACAACAAACAAACCTTATTAAAAAAAAACCTTGCAGCAAAATAAAATAAAATATTGACCTTAAAGTAAAATTAGAATAAGATTATTAAATGATTTTATTATAAAGTATTTTTATGCAACTAAAAGTATGTTTCATGATGCATCCGTCCGTTTCCGTGGCCGTTTTCTCAAGTTTCGATTATGTTATGTTCTTTTAGATTTACATTGCGTACAGATTAATCTTATGTCGATATGCATTATTATTATTATAATATTTTTTTTAAGGACATTTTCTATTGAGAGGGGCGATAACATACTAAACTCACACATACTATACGAATGCTAGGACTCGAACTCAGGACCTTACCTGAGGGAGTAAATACTCCAAACCACTACACTAGTGGATTCTTTACTCGATATGAATTATTAATTCTATCTTACTAATATAATTTATATAATAAAAATTTACTCAAAATATCCATAATTATTTAGTAGACAATTATCAATACTTTTCCTCACCAAAATTTACGTTGAATTCATATATTGTTTGTGTTTATGTAATAATTGTCACCTTCGGAAAATAGTAAAGGAAACATATAAAAATAAAAGCACAAAGTTAGAAAAGCGAGGTCTTTTAGGAAAATAAAGTCCACCTAGAAAGGTACAGCAGCGCATAAATAATCTTGCTGTCATCAGTCATCATTCTATCACACTGTGTACGTTCCATCACCAAATGGCTGAATCGAGTTTGGGAGGGTATTATTGACAATAACAAAAAGCTTGAGGCAAGGGTATATCCATGTATGTCCATGCATATATATGCTTATTTGAACTTGAGACCGTAAAGTTTGACCTTTCAGCATTAAAAAAAAGTTTGAAATCCCCCTTCAATTTAATATTATAGCTTATGTAAATTATTGTATGATTTTATAACCTCCTTAGAAGCTTATCTTGAAAGTAATTGGAACATTGTAACATAGCATATCGACACACACAAGGCGGCTAAAAAAATTCATGTAATCAGAGTGACGGATGCATGAAGCTTTCTTGATTAGGGAAGAAAATAAGAGGCTTTCTTAAGTAAGGATAACAATTCAAGAGATGTTAAGTAAGGGCAATCGCTTTCATTCATCATAACGTAGATCCACTATTTGATTCAAGAGTGGACGTCTACAATGCAAACACCTGGGAAAATGCATTAGACTTTCGAACATCATGGACATTCCACGTGTTCGAATGACTAATGCATTTGTTGTATATCAGTATAAATATATAAAATACAATTGTTTTTTGTTAGAAAAAATATATGATAATCTACAAAATAATGAGTAATGCAAACATGTGATGAAAAGTTACAGAAAGCATTGATAATGATGAATATATATATATATTTTTTTTGTTGTTGTTGTTGTTGAAGAATGATGAAGAACGTATACATGTAATGTAAAATTGTAAATGGAATAAACAACAAGGTACAAACTTTCATGTCTCATTTCGACTGGAAGTGCAAATTTCTAGTTAAACCGACCCGCACTACGACTTATTCTGTTGCCTGCTGCTTAGCCAGCAATTGTATAAAACTGCTGCACGAGCTCAATATATATATATATATATATATATACACATATATTAGTAATTTTATTTAGCGATCTGTACATAATTTTCAGAGCCAGAAGTCGCAGTCCCACCGTCCCAATCCAAGTCTGAAGTTGAGAAAAGATTCCAGCAGTACATAAACACACTTACACCTAAATAAATTGCATGTATATACTAATCAAATTATTTTAATTTAATCTAAATTATGATGAGAGATATTCGAATTTGGGTTTGTTGAGAGTATTTATCCCACATTGAAAAGTTAAAGGACTTAGTATGAGTTTATAAGGAGTTGTGCTACTCCCCTCATTGTCAATTGGTTTTTGAGTGGAACCTCAACTTCACTTGAAAGTTTGTCACACGCTCTGCCTTTTGCCTATATATAGATAAAAGATTAGCACATTGCCTTTTATTTTATCCGATTCGTTTTCATATTCTATTAAGGGTTTGCTTTGACATTTGATTTGAGGTGGTTGAGTGTATTTCAATAATTTCTTAACTTGGAACATACTATTCTCCTATTAGGATTGTTGTATTTGTTTTTGTTAGTTGAAGGATTTCTATTTTTAATTTTCGGACAAGATCTTATGAATCTCAGTTTGCTTAATTCACAAATAGGCCAAACGCGCCCTAAACAATAAAATAATTACATCAAAAAATGAGGGAGGACAAGCCACCTTAATAATGTCCTCAAACACCATTTTCATTCCATAATAGTAATTTTGCAACACCCAAAAATAATTAAAGAAAAGGCAAAATAATGAGAAAAAGGAGAAATGAATTGTGTTTTTTTTTCCTTGTTCGAGAACTTTTATTGACCTATTTTATTTTTTCCTCTTAATATTCCACTTTTATCCCCATAAATAAATAAAAAAAAGAAGGAGAAAAATACCCATCAACCCTCAATGAAAATTTCCTTTTTATTTTTGTTGGGTCATGAGAGAAAAAAGAAAAAGAAAAAGAAAAAGAAATTCATTATTGTTGGTGGTGATGGGAGGGAGTGGACGTTTTGAGTTTCCGCGGCAAGCAAATAAAAAAAAATCCAAGGGTATTTGCGTCAGCTCACATTAAATTTATTCCAGTCTGTCGTCCGAAGGCTCTGAACCGTCCATCCGAGCTCCGAACCGAAAATTAGCAACAACCTGGAGGGCGTATCAGTCTTTTTAGATTAATTCAATTGTGCGAATAGCCGTTTTAATAATTTTGAAAATTATAATCTACCAAATGACAATTATAACGACATCGCTCTCTGAGTCTCTCTCCTGTTGTCGCAGAAAGATTATTTTATAATCTAAGCAAGGCGTACACTCTCTCTCTTCTGTGGAGCCCCTTACCATCATCAATTCAACCCCCATTTCTCTGAAACCAAATTCCAACACACCCTTCCCTCTTTACAATCGAATTAGGGTTTTGCTTTTCCCAATTCGTTTGCAGATCTGATCCCAATATCGCATTCTTTTGAGATTATTAAGAAGCCACAGATCCTGGTCGCGTAATTGTTTTGGTTCCTTCTGTTCCGGTACGTTTAATCGTAAATGTGAGAAACTGATTGATTTTCTACGTTGCTCGGCGTGGGATTCTGAGATCAGATTCGGTTGAATTGCAGATTCTGAGGACTTGAATCGCATTTCCGTTGGAATTTTACTTTCATGTCCTGCTTTGAATTCAACTTCTCCCCACCTCGTGAGTATATATGATCCCATGCAAATCAATATGCTATAATTTCGTTGAAATTCTTATGCCTTTTGGATTGCACGTATATATAAATGCATTTGTGCGGTTTGTTTTTGTGCAGCGGTTGTTGGAATATAGATCTTGAAAATTGGCTCCTCAAAGACGGTCGCAGCGCCACATGGGTGGCCAGATGCAGCAGAGCAATGCCGCCGCGGCTACTGCTCTGTACGACCACGCCACCGGCGCTCCTGCCGGGCCTCTGCACAATGCGGGGCCTGCCGGCGATGCTGGTGATGCAGTCATGGCCCGGTGGCTCCAGTCCGCTGGGTTACAGCATCTGGCCTCACCATTGGCTTCCACGGGAATCGACAACCGTATGCTCCCCAATCTCCTCATGCAGGTATTATATTCATAGCCATTGCCTATGAGATTGTGCTATCTTATCCGCTTTTTTCATGTAGAATTACATGATGACTAAGCGTTTGATATTATTATAGGGCTATGGCGCTCAATCTGCTGAAGAGAAACAGAGGCTTGTCAAATTAATGCGAAACCTCAATTTTAATGGGGAGTCTGGTTCTGAGCCATATACACCTACAGCACAAACTTCAGGTGGGGCTCCATCTGATGGTTTGTATTCTCCGGAGTTCAGGGGGGATTTTGGAGCTGGGCTGTTGGACCTTCATGCTATGGATGATACTGAGCTTCTGTCTGAGGTATAGTTATTTAAAAAATTCATAATGTTCTGTGTTTAACTTAGCTGGGAAGTTCTGCATGGATTGGTTTTAAAACATCAATAACGACGAAGTACGAGATTGGCTACTGGGTGCTGTCAAAGGACGAGATTGGTTACTAATCCCTGACATTGGGTCGTTTTGTTTGAAGTTCCTTTACAACATTCCATGTTGTTATTCGGTGATATGTGCTGGAATTCAGACCTGTTATGCACTTGGGAATATCAAGTTGTGACATCAGTATTTTATAATGATAATTTGGTCTGAATTTATGGCCAAATTTTTATGAGCTGAAGATTTTAATTAAATTGTGAATTCAGGATGGGTTGATGGGGATTCCCTGGAAATTCACTCACTTGTTAGGGTAATTTCTCTTGGATTGCTGGTTTTGTTTCTATATGAATTTTACTTGTGAATAGGTTCTTAAATTTAAATTTGCTTTGTAAAACTTGTAACATCTCTGATTCTAGCCACTACATTATCATTTTTGTTCCCTTTACCTATTTGTTATTGGTCCTTGTTTACTTGTGATATATATTTATAGCTGCATAGTGAAAAGAGTTAAATCCTTACCTACTTTTGAAATATTGTGCTTACTGTCTTGGGGTCTGTTCTTTACCTTTTTCTTGAGTTATGATCAATGAGACTGCTTTGTGTCTGCCTAGGATATTTTTTTACTTCCTACTCTGTTGCTTTATTTGTTAATAAAATGCAATATTGTTTTCATGTTCAGCATGTCATCCCTGAACCCTTTGAGCCATCGCCATTTATGCCTGGTGGTAAAGCTTTTGATGATGAATTCAATTTGACAAGTGGTAGGCAGCAAAGAGTACTACCTGATCCAGATGCATCAGTTCCAGTAGCCCAGAGTGACAAGGAGAGCACAAAGGAAACTAATGTGGCTAAGATTAAAGTTGTGGTATGTGTTTCATTTCGCAGCTGAGTGCTGTGCTTGTGTATTGTTGGATATGTGTGGTTAATATCATGTTGTTGATGACTTGGTATCTAATTTCTATATGAATGCTTTGGGTCGTAACATATATTAATCTTGGCATCTGATCCTGTCGTATGATTTGAAGGCATATGATGGAATATCATGTGTATTATTTTGTGTGAAACTTTTAAATTTTTTGTGTTCTAATGGGTATATTAGGTACGCAAAAGACCTTTAAATAAGAAGGAGCTTTCGCGGAAGGAGGAGGATATTGTTTCTGTATATGACAATGCTTATTTGACAGTCCATGAACCCAAACTAAAGGTTTGTTCTCAGCAACCAGATGCCACTTAAAATTTATGGCTGAATTTTGTTTTGGAAATTGAAGTCTCTCTCTTGCACATATTCTGTTTTGGGTTTTACATTTTTGGTCATGTAATAGGTGGACTTGACTGCATACGTGGAGAAACATGAATTTTGTTTTGATGCTGTTCTGAATGAGTATGTTTCAAATGATGAGGTAATATATATCTTTTTGTACATGGAAGTGTGTAAATCTTGACTTAATATTTCCTTTGATGTTTAGGATACTGTTGCACATTAGGCATGGTCCTTATGTGCATGTTCCTCTATGATTGTTTCTTGGTTGGATAAAAAAGGTTTAACCAGTTGAAATGCTTTATGAAACAGGTATACCGGGCCACTGTAGAACCAATTATTCCCATTATTTTTGAGCGAACAAAGGCTACATGTTTTGCTTATGGTCAAACAGGTAGGTTGTGTATATAATCTGTCCATGTCATACACTAATCTGTCCATGTCATACACTACTTGATTATCAGTTTATCCTTGTTGAAACTTTATTCTTTTCATCTGTGTACATGACAGTCATCAAAATGCAGTATCATTGGTTGAGTAATGACCTTGTGATATATATTTAAATAATTATAATTCCAAATCATATTCTATTCTTCCTTAGTCGGAGTTTGACTGCTAAGTTTGTCCTTCCTTTAGCTTTATATACTTTTAGAAAGTTACCAATAGACAAAATTCAGGTTCACGCTTGTCAGATCTATTCACTTTGTTTGGGGGGTTCTGAAACTTATGTTTGTGGTTTATTTCTGGTGCCACTTAGTGGTTTTACTTGTTGCTATGTGATCCTTTTCAATCATGCTAAATGTCTTCTGGACTGAAAATACTAACAAGATTTGAATTGCAGGTAGTGGCAAGACATTCACAATGCAACCGTTACCTATCAGGGCTACAGAAGACCTGGTTAGATTGTTACATCAGCCAGTTTACCGTAACCAGAGATTCAAATTGTGGCTTAGCTACTTTGAGATTTATGGAGGAAAGCTCTTTGATCTTCTCAGTGAGAGGAAGTATATCTCTGTGTTTGACTAGTTCTTTTATTTTAATGTTATGATGATATTTGAAAATTAGTTTCTTTTTTGCCAAAAATACTGTTCTATTTGTTTGTTTCTAATTTTTAACCTTAAATTGCTACGACATTGAAATGGGATATGGACTCATGACATCCTCCTTTAAGGAAAGGTATAGGCTTGTAGATACCCTCAGGGGATAGCTATGTTCTAGAATGATCTTTTGGATTGCAGAGGGTAGCTATGTGTGTTAGTGCATAATAATGGTCTAGCTGAGTATAGGACAGGGCGTAAGACACATAGTTTTGTGTGTGAAGGATTCATTTGTGTAACTACCAATGATGTTGCAATGGTTTGAAGCACATCATGTTTCAGTTACTAAGGCATCGGTTGTCCATTTTCACCAAGTATTAAATTTCATGTGAATTTTTTGGGCAATGTTTGTGGAAAGCATCTAATTATTACTATACTAGTTGGGTTATGTGGTATAATTTTAGAATGGGTGTTCTGATTGCGTGCAAGCATTTGTTTCTATTTGCATTATGCATCATCTTATTTTATATGACAGCACATTTATTTGCATTTTTTAGAGATGCATAATAATGCATGTATGCATCTGCGTATGTGAATTTTGGTTCACTCGGTGGTCTACTGCTGTAGTTATGTTATGACATGAATGACTTCATTTCTTTGCAATAGGAAACTTTGTATGAGAGAAGATGGACGGCAACAAGTTTGCATTGTTGGACTGCAAGAATTTGAAGTTTCAGATGTACAAATTGTTAAAGAATTTATTGAGAGAGGGAATGCTGCTAGAAGTACAGGGTCAACTGGTGCTAATGAAGAGTCTTCTAGGTCTCATGCTATTTTACAACTCGTTGTGAAAAAGCACAGTGAGGTAAAAGATTCTAGGCGGAACAATGATGGAAATGAATCTAGAAGTGGGAAGGTTGTGGGGAAGATCTCTTTCATCGATCTTGCTGGTAGTGAAAGGGGTGCTGACACCACTGATAATGACCGACAAACAAGGTAATCTTCCAACTTTTTTAGGCGATTGACCTTTTTTTCTTCTTGTTCCTCTATGATTTTGGCGTTTGGTGATATAATTGTACTTGCAAATCCGTCATTGGGCCAAGTGTGATGCCTGGGCAGGTTTTAAGAAGGCCCATGGTGTCAATTGTACTAAAGAAAATCAGAAATTGTTTTTGGCTGTACCTATTCCATCAGGATAATGCTTCTTAGGCTACTGTTGTTCTTTCTCACATTCATTGTAATGTCAGTACTGTTATGATGATTTACTGACTACTGAATTTGTTGAACCAAAATGGGTCATTGCAGAATTGAGGGAGCAGAAATTAACAAGAGCCTTTTGGCTCTAAAGGAGTGTATTCGTGCTCTGGACAATGACCAGATCCATATACCTTTCCGTGGAAGCAAACTCACAGAAGTGCTCCGTGATTCCTTTGTTGGCAATTCAAGGACTGTTATGATATCTTGCATTTCTCCAAATGCAGGGTCATGCGAGCATACACTTAACACTTTGAGATATGCGGATCGGTATGCTTTATGATATTGTGAACTTAAACAACTCAAATTACTGTACTAGTGCTTAATGATTAAACTAATATTTCAGACTAAAAGATTAACTTTAAACGAACAGGGTTAAAAGTCTTTCAAAAGGTGGCAATGCTAGAAAGGATCAAGCAGTAAATTCATTACCACCAACTATTAAGGATGTTTCATCGACATCATCTACGCTGGTTTCTGCTGAGGTAGAGGATGTCCGTGAGCAACGTCAAGAAGTTAAAGTAGCTGATACAGGCAGAAGAGCTGTGGAGAAAGAAAGTTTCACATATATTCCAACTGTTGAGTTTGACAAGCAGCCTGCAAAGTTGTCATCAAGTAACCCCATTAGTATTCGGGAAGAAAGCGGGGTGGCTTCTGGTGTAATGGATAGGGAGAGATTTGAAATTAATAATTCTTATGGCGATTCTTACAGCCAGAAGATGCTCTATTATTCCCAAAACTCGGGTGATACAGAAGAGAAAGTACAAAAAGTGTCACCACCTCGTAGGAAAGTAACCAAGGATGAAAAATCAGAAAAGTTGGGTAATTGGCTTAAAAAAGGTGGATCTGATCTCTCTACCACAAGTTCTAAGCAGCAAAATACAGGAAATTATAACACAAGCAATGTTGGATCCAAACAATCTGAGCCTCAACTTCCTGATGGGCATATCAATGCCATTCTCGAGGTTGGTACTCTGGCTTTGGTCATTATATTTGTAGTTTTACAAGTAATCCTGCACCCCTTGCTAATTTTTTGAGCTCTTTGGACTGTATTAGGAAGAAGAGGCCCTAATTGCTGCCCATAGAAAAGAAATTGAGGATACGATGGAAATTGTTCGCGAAGTAAGTGAAACTTTCTTCTTTTGTTTTTTTGCAAGATATTTTGATCTCCTCTCTAACAGATCTTGTTAACTGATGGAGTGAGAAACTGGCATTTTTAACTTGTCTGTCATGTCAACCTGCTATATAGTGTGCATCCTGTATTTTTTGGTAAATAGGTGCTTATCCTGTGTTGTTTTGGTTACCAGGAAATGAAACTGTTGGCAGAAGTGGACCAACCAGGGAGCCTGATAGACAACTATGTGACCCAGTTGAGCTTTGTGCTTTCTCGCAAGGCAGCTGGTCTGGTTAGCCTTCAAGCCCGTCTTGCAAGATTCCAGCATAGACTAAAAGAGCAGGAAATACTAAGTCGCAAAAGAGGACCTCGTTAAGGCAGGCACTTTGTTTCGTTGCGCTGATGGCGGCACTGTTACTTGTATTAATCTGAACTCTCTTGTATATATTTTTCATTTTCATCTCATCTGGTGGAAAACATTGATACTAAACAGCATCCTTTTTAAGTTCTGCTTATTCTGTCTTGTTATGGTCCCGGCAGTTACAAAGCAGGATCTGTGGGAGGGGGATTTGAGGCATTGCAGACTCCGGGCAGTTCACATCCAGACTTCTGGCTAAGGGCGGCAATGAGGATTCAATTCACGTCTTTTGCTGGTGATTGTGTTCTCATTTGTAATTCTTTAGATAAGTTGATGTGTTCTTGCCGAGTCTTTTATGGGTTGTGGACTTTGGCTGTTGTGTAAGTGGTGACTGGAAATTTGATTTGACAATGTATTTTCTAGTAAAGAAAAAAAAAGAAATAGAATGTTTATTACTCTGTCATCCTGACTATTATCTTATTTCATTCTTTTCTTTTGCACTGCCCCTCGAGTACCATACAATTCCAATATTGATCACAGAATTATTCCGAGGATTTGGCTACTTTCCAGGTTAAACAAAACCAAATAAACATGAACGAAAATATTATTTTATCGGATAGAGTAAATGCTGGCAAGTAACTATCACTTAATTCAGGGGCACAAATGAATCTTCAACAAACTGGCCAAAATGAAACTTTCTTTTATAGAACAGAATTCACCAGAAATCTTGTGTTACAATTGTTGGATCAACTCAATTACTAATATATAGGCAAATGGCCAAAAAGATACAAGGACCAAAAAGAAACTAGCAAGGACTCAGTTAGTGCATAACCTGAAAGCTTATGGAACTTTTTGAACATATATGTGACAAATCAAAGGTTCGCACTTGTATAGTATATACAAGTTACTATTTCTGCCTTGTGCTCTGCTAACCTTTCCTCACAGGACTCACCTCACCAAGACAAATCTTAAATTATTTCAAAATTTTTGAAGCTGGCATGCGACTCACACCTGCAAGCACACCTAATTCATCGTCTGTTACTCTAATTTCTAATTCTTGATTGGTACTACCGCATGCCAAAGCTAGCTTGCTCAATCAGTCCGCTCTCAATTTTAGGATCTCCTTGGCTGTTCTCAATCGAAAATATGGCATGTGTTCCTGCAAGGACAACAAACACAGAGTTGAATCATACTAATTAACAGTTGAGTTAACCAAGAGCAGGATATACAAGAACATTTCATTCTATAACATACTACTTCCCAACAAATTATTAGAAGTAAAAGCAAGAAACAGAAGGAACCAGTGCCAAGTATTGTCCCCCTAGAATTACGTTGTTGGGAAGTGGACAACAAATAACTTTCCATTATTAATGGTTTGAATGCAGGTCCGAGAAAATAAAAATGAAAACAACCAAAAGATACTTTAGCTTGGGAGACAAAATATACACTTCCGTGTGGCAAAGCAACAGAAGCATCTCTAAGCGCCTTACCTGCTTGAAACAGAGATCCAAGCCCCTGCTATAAAAGTCAGCATATTTGATCATGAACATACCACAGTCAAACCTGTTAAGAAAAATTAATTCAAAAATACATTTCAATTAGCAGAAGTTTCTTTGCTTACTGTAAAGAGTTTGGGAAAAAGATAAAAGAAAACATATAACATTAGACATGTAATGCCTACCCATTCTCCTGCTCAGGAAGGTCTTCAACATATTCTAATTTCCAAGAACTCAAATTGATGTCTTTTCCACACTTATCCTTCACTTCATCAACATAGTATTTCGCCTGTCAAACATAAACAGTCAAAGTTAGCTGCAACTTAATCGGTTTAATGAATTTATTCGTTTTCCTACCATTTTGAAAAACATCCGTACCAAGGTACTGCCATAAGTATCCAAAAAGAAAAAGAAAAACAAAGATGAAGAGTTAATTGATGGCTGATGATCGATGAAATATTTGTCCACACAGCAAACTTTTTACGTGCCTATGCACATATTTCATACCACATCAAGAATGGAGGAAGGGCAATTGTTATCAAGTTCTGCAGGCAAGACTGATAAGATGATTTTCTTCATTTTTAAAATTCATGAACCCAGTCAATTCCAGACCAAACAAACAAAGAACCCAATCAATTCAAACAGATGTTGTAGTCCGAGTAACAGGAAATTACAGGAACCGCTAATGGCAAGATTTTATTTTTTCTAAGCATCACTGCCCGTCACCCCCTTCCCACAAGAAAAAGTGAAAGGGTATTTGTCAAGGACCGACATTTTGTGTAATAGACTTTCTGACTTTATTGCATGCATCATCAATAAATTATATCAACAGCCGAACAGAATATGACTACAAAGCATACCAATCTGTTCATCACTTGGGTATCCTTTCCTTTGAGTGAATCAAGATACTGTAACTTCTCCTCTGCCTTGTTAATAACTGCCAAACACCAATGTATTTCTTTGTGGATGGGAACAAATATCTGAGAAGAAAACAACTTATGAAATAAATGTAATTTCACTTAAACTGTGTATATGTGCAATGAAGAAGGTTTGAAGGAAGTTACTTTGTCACAATCGATGAGGCTGTATCCCAGCTTCTTTTGGGTAGTCCACCTTCTGACGGATTTATAATCATAGTTACTTTTCCCACCTATCAACTGCACATACAATTTCAGTAAAATAAGAGTAGCTAATATAGAAATCAATATCCTAAATCCAACAGCAAAGATGGTTACCCAATCTAGGCAAATAATTACTAGGAGTGTGAATTGCACGGGCTGAGCTGACAGACCTTGCCTGAGGTTAGCCCAATAAGCACATGGCTGAGCTCTCAGCCCAGCCCAATCTTCGGGCCTAATGAAATGTAATATATGTATACAAATGAGAAAGAAACAAATGGGTACAGTTTGGGTTGGCGTTATATCATGCTGATTCATCCTGAACTTCAAATCAGGTCTAAAAACTCAGCCAAAACTCAAATGAGACTCATCCTAATAAAAAATTCAGGCCAAATTGATCAAAGCTTTTGACCAATCCAACTCAACAAACAGTCCTAATAATTAAATGATGAAATAGAAGTATGAGACTATTTGACAATGAACATGCATTAGAGCTTTATAGTTTTTGCCGTGACAAGAACTCATGTATTCATACCAGTGCACTTATCTAGACAACAAATTAATGAAATCAATAAATATTCTTCTGACAGTAAAAACAAAAAGGAAAACTAAACAGATTATGCATATACAACCACTGCCCGGAACAAAGTGTAAAAGAATGAACAAGAAAGAAAGCAAATTACAAACCTTTTTGTAAAAAAATGTGTTGAAGAAATGACATTTTAAGAACTTCTGTGGCTCTCTCTTTTCCCTCTCTTTCAGCAACTCAAAGTAGACATTTATGACCTGGACGGAAAAGAATGCACATGTATCAATCACATTACCAGCTAGGCAAGCCTGGAAAAACCCACATGAACCATACAAAACAAAATGCAATGAAAACTTTTTTTTGTTATTGCAATTTAACAAAAAAGTACAAATGTAACCTAGAAAATACCTCGTCATTCAACCATGCACGTGGTCTAAGGCACTGCAGCATTTCACCTGTGATCTCTATGTTTGAGTTCTCATGAGTTACCAAGACTCTCCTCCTGTATGAACCCCAACACTGTTATACTTTCAAGTTTCAACTAAACCAATTCAAAGATGAAACAGAATATGTATCAAACCATACCGATTGGCAGAGGAAAATGCTTGCTCAACCTCAGCCATTTCCTCCTTTCGAAGAGCAACAAAGGGTTCATCAGGTACAACCTAAAAAGAAAAGGATTTAACTATTAAGAGAAGACTGTTGATAAATTCATCATCAATGTTTACTTACCACAAGCTGTAAACTTTAGTATACTAACACTGCAAATGATACTTCAAAACAGGTGGCAAGTTAACGAAAAGAAATTCACCTTCACTGGTTTCTTTTGTGGACGCAGCGATTCAAACAGAGACAGTTTGCTCACATTGAACTCAATTTGGGAATGCAAATGTTCAAGTTTCGGAGTCCGCCTCTCTACACTCTCAAGCAACTGCTTGTACACTACCACACTCGGCACCTCTACCTCTCGATTTAGCGATAATGAGCCCAACATCTTTCCTGCATTGTCCACTTTGAAAGGGCCATTCGTCAGTGTGGTCAAGTCTGAAACCACCGAAGAAGCCGATGGCTGAGTACCCTGAGGTCCACAGCCCACCATCTTCGTATCCAATTCCTGCACATAATCCACCACAGAAGGCCTTTCTCGGTCATCTTCCTCTATAGCCAGAACTTCTTCTATGCTCGAATCCTCAGAAACTCGGTCAGTTTCAACCTCTTCATCCAATTCAATCACCTCCTTGCCCTTGTTCAAATAACGGAATGTATCTAACGCCCTGCTCTTCGCCTTTTCCAAATGGAAAGACAATACACTGCCCATTATGACACCCGACCGCTCCTTCTCATGAACCCCTCTGGTTTTTGGGCTCGAATCTTCTCTGTTCGAGAAGAACCCGAATTTGCCTGTTCTACAAGGGGCGTGAACTCTCGTCAGTGGCGGCTTTATATCTGGGTACCGAGAGACCCTCGAAGCGACGCTATTGGAAGATAATATGGGCCGGTCCGGGATTTGCTTCATATAAGAGAATCTGGGTCGCTTTGAAATTTGAAAATTCTGCGAATACGGAGATGGGTGTGCAGAATTCAAGCTCAAACACTCGTCCCCTCGTTTACGATTGCTGGTTAGTGCTCCCATTGATAAACCCAGAGCACAAAAAGACCTAGAAATTCACATCTCATCCAAAGAATGCCATCTTAGAGCAAACACAACCAATTTGAATTTTTGGTGGGCGGATTGAATGAGTAATCAGATGGCGACACTTAAACCCTAAATGCGAGGCAATTGGAACCAAAAGTTAGGGTTTTGCTTAAGGTCCAAAGAAAAGGTACAAAAATTAGAGGAAGAGAATGGTTCGATTTCAAAATCACAGAGATTTGAAGGGAGGGAACAAAACCCTATAAACGCTTAGGAAGAGGGGGTCGATTTCAAATAAGCAAGCACCAGAAAATCTGTCTAGACAAATATCAAGTGTTCCCGCTACAAAATATAAAAAGGGGGCTGAGGAGAGAGAGAGAGAGAGAGAGAGAGAGCGGAGGAGGAGCTTGTTTTCCTTAAATATTTGTTATTCACGTTGAAGAGGATTTTCAATTTTGATGCACCAGAGCTTGAGTTGGGATCTGTAACCCGATTTGCTGTAGGAGGCGTTTCGGCTTCCCGGTTCTGTGTAGGAAACTATATGGTATTTTCTATTATTATTTTTTAAATAATTGCACGTAACACTTGTATGAATCAGGAAATTAACCCAACAAAACAAAAAAAAGAATCAGGAAATTAACCCAACACAAAAACAAAAAAGAATCAGGAAATTAACCCCAAAAAAAAAAACAAGAATCAGGAAATTAAGAATATCTGAATATGGGAAAGAATTAATGAATATCATATCAAATTATTTCAAATTAATCTGTTTCCTAAGTCTTGTAGGGTTTAAGTACGTATATGTCAAACGTATGAAAATCAAGAATTGAAATATTTCAATACCCGTATTTTAGTAAATTTAAGAGAAGTGAGACATATCAATTCTAAATAAGCCAGTATGCCACAAGGAAAAAATTGTCCATGTGGGCATGGTTACTTCTCAATGCACACACTTCTTGGTCAAGGAGAAAAAATTGTGCGTGACTATCACATTAAAATATTATGTTATAAATTTACATGTTATAATATGGATGTATCATTGATGTATATTTCATAATAATATTAATAAATAAAATATACATTATAATATAAGTGAATTTATAACACCACGTAAATGTTGACTTGTCACATTAAAAAATTCCTCGTTAAGGAGCTATTGCTACCCTTCTGACCATCCCGCCTCTATTACTAACTCCCAATCTACATAAAACTACATTCGGAGACAATATTCCAAAGTATAAAATAAAAGTTACGCATGTCATGGTAAATCTTGGACATGCCATGCTCTAAGGTCCTATATGGACATTTCTATTCTGACTTTAAATATGTTTTTTTTAATACAAGCGATATTCTACTTTAATATGATTTTAACTACTGGAATGGAGATTCAAACTGCAGAATAATATGATTTAAACTACTAGAATGAAGATTCAAACTGCAGAATGAGAAACACATCCACTCTAGCCAACTTACTTATGACTTTAATCACTGATAAAAAGAAAGAGCTTGAGTTTGTTGGATTGGGAGCAAATTAAATAAGAATAATGATGGGGTCAATTTTTATTTCAAGTATTTATGAATTTGGGGAAAGTAGGTGGGTAAGAAATTGGAGACGATTAGGTAAATCTTTGAGTTTTTAAGGAAGAAGCATACAATTAGGGGAGGAAGCTTAACCAAATCCAGTACATCCATTGTTTACTCAAAGACTTGAAAAATAATACAAAATTAATGTTTCTTTCCCTAAATACCATGTTACTTTGCAAATTGCAAGATCTAAAGGGCACTGGAGTAAATAACAGTTATTTGACGGTCGCTAATATGTACATATAACAGGTTATGGATACAAGGTCCTCCGTATATCGAAGCCAAATTATTCAGCTGGGTTAAATATCTGAAACATAAGAAAATATTTGTATCAGCAAATTGAATTTGCAGGGAGGATAGTTATTATCACATTAATCCAGAAAAATTTACAACTTACCTTGTTCAATTCATACAAGCTGCACAACAGCAGCCACTCTTAAGGCCCCATTTTGGAGAAGATCAGCAAGCTCATCAAATAACAGAGCTGTTCGCCAGCCCCAGCCCTTTGGAGCTTTCGGTAAAAGCGTTCCTGTTTGCTTGAAACTTCCAAACACCATGACTTCCCTCTTTGATGGACAGATTAACTACATCATAAACGTACATGAACTACAAAATCAATATGCCAGATTCTGGTGTAACAAACACTGATTACACGAGAATCGGTGAAACTGAGAACATTTTGTTCACTTTGGATCTTACCTGATACCGGGCAGTAACCTTTTCACGAGAATCGACATACATCTGCACCTGTGTCAGGCACACCGTAATGTATCAACTAACAACTTCTACTAGGGATTATAAATGCAAATAAACATACTAGACAGAAACAAGGTGAAACAGAAAGGGTGATCATTGAAATGTGAAGATAAGAAGAAACATTATTCTCCACAACTAAAATAACCCATCTCATGCTCAAACAATCAAGAGCAGGCTAACCTTTCTAAATGAATCAGTAATCTCTGCCTTACGTCGGTGAAGAAATAATCCTGAAATAACAAACATATGATATACGTTCAGCTTAAGGAAACACATTTCAAATAAAACTTAGGAAAGCAAAATAACATGTTTCCGAGGTATATCATTGAACAGCTAAGAACAGTACCAAGTGTTCGACGTCCTTGAGGGTCTTCATCATTAAAAGCCTGAACGCTAACCTATAAATTTGAACAACAAAATCCAATCTGTATGAGAGCATGGAAAATGGAGATCAAAAAGCATCATCACAAATCTAAATCGTATATTGAAAAGAACAAATAAGTTTATACTGAAACACCTTCCATAAAGAACCAGCATAAAAGACTTCTGGAGAGTGCTTCACTTGGCCATCACTGAGCCTGTGCACATCCTCAAATTGCACCCTGTAGAACCAGGATTGAGAACTTAAGAGAAAAGGTAAACTAGAGACCAAAAAAAAACTTTACTTGTAATTAGTAGGATGGAGAATTGAACAAAATGACCAATCATTAGATCCATGACACTCGGACAAATAATCCAGTCCCATGAAAAAAGGCTTAGTATAAATAGATTTTCAAAGGCACTTGTAAGCAACTTGTAAAGGAGACTTCTGAGCTAGGAGATCATAGGACAGCATCCTAAAAAGAATTTATGGATTCTTATTTTCAAAAGAGAGCTCAAAATCTGACGCAAAGCCGTAAAGGATTAATGGAAAGAGCTCACATACCCAAAGCGGAAAGGAGGGAAGTGGCTTAAAGGTGTTTTCAAATCCAATGATATGGAAGAACTGTTTGGATTATCCCACTCAATCCCAATTGCACGGTCTGACGACTCTACCATCTGCACAGGTATGCCACTCGTACTTGGCACTGCCATGGAAGTTACAGGCATTCGGCTTTGCACATCCATCTCATAGGCTCTCTCTGTTTGCTCCCCATGAGCATTAGCTACATTGTTCCCTCCTTGGCTTAGCCCAACCAAAGCCGTCAATCCATCCCCAGACAGGTCCCCACTATGGTCAGCTCTAGCCTCTGAATCATCATTTGCAAGAGACTGCTGGCAATTTCTGTTGCCCATGCCAAATGGCACACGGGAAAAGACAAACCGAGTTGGAGGCCAGGCAGTCGCTGGGACAAATGTAGTTCCGCGTCCAATACCAGCAAGCCCATCAATAGGACCCCTAACATGCACACGTACAGGCCTAAAGAGGCCATTTCCTTCACCTGGAGCAGACTCAGCAACATACACGCCAGGAGAATTATTCTGATTGTGCTCTTGCATGTAATATCCAGTGGTAACTCCATGTGAGAATGAAAATTGCTGTCTGCAAGTGCATGCTAAACTTGTAAGACAGCAACTTTTGCATGTATCAGCACCAGTTTCTTGAACTCTCTGGCTTAACAGCATCTATATGATCACATACCAAACAAACAAGTTATTGAATAAACAGATAGATTTTTCTTTGGTAAGTAACAGATAAATGAAAATTAAAAATACAACAATCTCTTCAATAGCATAACCGCAAGGCAACACTTTGTGTATGAATGTGGTAGAAAGAGCTTTCCGAATTTCTCATGGTGGGAGTGGGCGGAGAGCCCTTGCAGTCAGTCTGCAAGGGCCAATAATTGATTTATCAGCAGTATGGTTTATAAGAGATAGAATAGTAAAAGCAAGAAAAACTTAAAAAAAAAAACAGTAAACAGAAAGAGACCTGCAACCAAAGACCATCATTTACAGCTTTGCAGGGGAATCCCAATTCCTCAAGTTGCTTTCTTACACTAAGAAGTGCCTCAAAAGACATGTTGCAGTACAAAAGAGAACCCCCTTCAAATATATTAACAAATGCATCATATTCCTCACCACCAACCCCAAAGTTCCCTTTAGCATAACCTTTAAGCTGTCTTCTGCCTACAGTTCTGCCACCCCATGAAAGAGGAGGCATGCCACATCTTCCCCAATCATTTGGCATTAGCTCACTAGTGGAAGAGTTCATTGAAGAGCATTGCCTTGACTGATCCCTGGCAAGCCAACTATTGTTATTTAAGTGATAGCATGATCCTTCATCAGATGGCCCTTCCATAGCAACTCCATTTGCCCCCAATCTACTTGCTCCAACACCAACTGGCATTTCAGTATAACATGAAGTTCTAATTACATCAATTTCTGAAAATGAATTACTCAATGATGAAGGACCACCCATGCTGCAGTTGCATCCTGGCTCCAAATTGGACTGAGGGTATGCAACTTGTTGTACTTGCTGTTTGGAATTTGAAACTCCTGTTTGGAAGTCAACCACACAGTCTGCAAGCTCTATCAGAAGATTACGAGCAGTATTATGGCCCTCTAAATCATCTTTTAGAGTTAAGCGCCCCAGTTCAGACTCCAACCGTTTATTAGTGAAACTACCCATCAGATTCTTTCCCTTTGCATTAGATGAATCAGATTGAGTATCTGTTCCTGCCTCAGAACTGGAACTTCCATGATCATAATCTTCTTGTTTGCATTGAGCACCTTTTGCAAGGAATGCATACAATGCCAGTTCAAACCTTTCCATAGAAGAAGAAGAAAAAAAAATATTAATAGGAACTAAGCTTTGGACAATAAAACCTAGTCAGAGGCTGTCGATACTCCTTACCGTTTCTCTTCACTGGGTACCCAGAGCTCATCAGAGGTCAGCAATGCAAGCAAGGTTTGGGCAGAAAGTTTTGGAAGCACCTGTCCATGACCAGGAAATTAAAAAAAAATGTAGACAGTAGGTTTGCACGAACAAAATTGAAAAACTAAAAGTATACTTAATCCTCATAAAAATCAAATATACTGACAACATAGATGCCAAGAGAAAAAAAAAATTGAACTACACAGTCGTTATTAAATTTAAAGATTGAGCTTAAACCATGTTTTTTAAAAGGCTGTGGGCAAGGATAAATATGTCTATATTAAAAAGTGCGAAAAATAAGTATGTTTCCTCGGTCCATTGCTCTGTCCTTCCCTCTAATATTTTCTTATGTTATCATATTATATGATCCCAAAGGAACAGAGAATATGTGAGAAACCGACAAAACCCACAAGGCATAACTATGAAGTAACCTCACCATCCATTACCTCTTTCAACTCCATGGAACCACTTTGACAAAGGTAGCCCCAGCAAGCATTTCTTACTCGTTCTCCATGTATGCCATAATCTTGGCTCTCTGCAAACACCTGAAAGCACAGGTAGACACCGTCAATAACATAAGAAATCGGTAGCATGTCGACCAAACACAAAGAGGCAGCACAAGAATTTCGAACCTGATAGGCTAAGAAGTTTGAAGTCCATAATTCAGATATAATGAAGTCTGTGCATATTGCACATAAATCCTGCATTAAAAGAATAGCAAGATGTAATCCAAATGCACACATGGGGAAGGCATTCCAAGAGCAGAAAAATTAAAGTCCCATAAAATTAAAAAAGCACAAGAAACATAAAAATATGAACTTTAGGTCTACAATGAGAATATGATACCTGAAGGTCAAGAAAAGAAGCGGCAGCCAAAACACGAAATGCATTGTTATCATTAAGCTTGGGGTGGTGGCCGTATAGATATGCCAAAGCCGTTGCAATTGCTTCTCCGTTAACATTCTTATCGTCAATATGTAAGGTTAAAACCGGCTCATTGGCTTCTTTCCAAGGTCCATGAAGCATGTTCCTGCCAGGCACACAGAGGGTAGCACATGAAAACCCACAATTTTACTCGTAAGCACCCAATCAATACATAATAACGCGTGTATTATTAAAAAAAAATTAATTCCCCAGAAATAGCATAAACAAATATACTTAAACTATTTTTATCAACAAATAAACCCCAAATTTTCTGCTTTCAGCGTCATCAAACAACGCCCAAGCAAAGCGGGAGGGCGTGAATTCAAGGGTATTTTGGTAAATTGACAGGGGAAACGGACCTGAAGTAGGGGCTGCGTGAGAGAATGAGGCGGTGGAGGTGGTAGGTGGAGCCCATGGCGTGGACGACCATATCGGAGAAGGCGCCGGAGTTGAAGCCCTCCAATTGAATGTGGTCGCAGAGCGCCGTGAGGTTGCAATCCAGTGCGCGCAGCTCGCCGCTGCTCCGGTCGTTGTCGGAGTGCTGAGAGGGCTGGATCGTCATCTTCATTTGCGGCCCGTACGACCTGGTGGGATTGCTAGGATACTGAGGGTCCATATGAACCACACCTGCACTTGCACTTGGTTGGTTTTTCGATTATCAAGTGTACGAGAGTGGCGATGATGAGAGTGAGAGAACGGTGCTGCAGATCAGAGAGCCATTGTTGATTTGATTTGCTGTTGTTACTTGCTCTACACGAACTGCTGCAGCTTTGGAAATGCGAAGGGGATGGGCGCGGGTCGGACCTGACTGACTTGACCCGTTTGGCCCGCCCAGCCCATTAGTTATATGTTTTTCTCTATGCGTCAAGACGACGTCGTATTAAGTGGTTCTCGAAACGGCGGTGTTTAGTACCAGTTTCAGTGTCATCGTCTTTGTTGGTGTTAAGCTCAACTCTCTCTCTCTCTCTCTGGCAGATTGGTTTATACTTTAAACCCTAAACCCTGCGCTTCAAGATTTTCCGGTATGTGAATTTACAAGCCCATAACTTTTGTCAAGCGTTTCTTCATTTTGTTTCTAGGGCACAGTTTAGGAGTCGAAATGCTTAGCAATTCGTGTCCCTGCAATCGAAGCTCAGTCCTCAACCATGAACTGTTTCCCATTTTCTCTCACTTTCTCATCATCTATGAAAAATGCTTGCAAAAGCTTCAATTTTGCACCACAAACTTAGGCCAAATTCGTATGAGTTTGTGTATAAAAATTGAATGAAGTGTTAAAGTTTTTCCTTAATTAAACATTGTGCTGCGCCCCTCTTGATATGCATTGTTTGTATTTGCTTAATGATTCCCACCCCTCTGCCTCTTCTTTTTCTGTTTGTTTTAGTGTTTTACTTTTCATGTCTAATTTTCTAAATGTTTAGCTTACTGAGTGTGATTAGAGTACCTTTTGTCCTGAAATGACTTGTGTGTTGAACTTCTCCATATATTTGGAAGGTGAAGGGCAGACACAGTGTTAGATTGGGCATGCTTTTGTGAAGATGCTCCTAAGAAAACAAGGTAATTTTGGCATGTATACAGATTCTTTCTTCTCTATTGAGTAAAGTATGTTGGTAAACACGGATCAGAAAAATAAAATGTTCACAAATGTCTTTGGCTTCCATGATGTTTGTCATTTAATACTTCTGATGGCATGTACAGGAATCACTTCTTACCATCTGCTTTATTTTTCCTTTCTGCAGGAATACGCCGTTTTCATTTGAACTGCTGTAACATTTACACTTTTTCAAAAAGGTTTTCATCCTTGCCAAACGGGCCTTCTTCTGAACATGATAGGAAAGTTGTTTCCTCCATGGATAGGGTTAGTTGCGATAATTCGAGAAAAGTTGAGGGTGTGAGACAAGTAGTTGATGATGTGTGCCAAGTCTTGGAGGGTCGTCCTTGGGGACCTACCCTTGAGGATGCTCTATCAATGCTTGACAACAAACCTCAATCAGAATCAGTTATTGGAGTCTTAAGGAGACTGAAAGATGTAGGTCTAGCATTTAATTATTTTCGGTGGTGTGAGAGACAAACTGACCAAGCACATTGTCCTGAAGCATACAATTCACTTCTCATGGTCATGGCTAGGAGTAGAAATTTTAAGTTCTTGGAACAGGTCCTGGAAGAAATGAGTATTGCAGGAATTGGCCCGTTTAATAATGTATGTATTGAGTTAGTTGTGAGCTGTGTCAAGTCACAGAAGCTGAGAGAAGCTTTCAATCTATTGCAAACCATGAGGAAGTTCAAATTCCGCCCAGCATTTTCAGCCTATACAACTCTAATTGGAGCTTTGTCTACAGTTCCTGAATCTGATCTCATGCTGACTCTCTTTCATCAAATGCAGGAGATAGGTTATGAAGTTACTGTGCATTTATTTACAACTATTATTCGTGTATTTGCCAAGGAAGGCCGAGTTGATGCTGCTCTCTCCTTGTTGGATGAGATGAAGAGCAACTCTTTTAATGCGGATGTTGTTCTTTATAACGTCTGTATAGACTGCTTTGGTAAAGTCGGTAAGGTGGATATGGCCTGGAAATTCTTTCATGAAATGAGAATGCATGGCATGGTGCCTGATGATGTGACATATACTAGCATGATAGGAGTTCTCTGCAAAGCTGAGAGACTAGGTGAAGCGGTGGAGTTATTTGAGGAGATGGATGTGAATAGGAAAGTACCTTCTGTGTATGCGTATAACACCATGATCATGGGCTATGGTTCTGCTGGAAGGTTTGAGGAAGCATACAGCTTATTTGAGAGGCAAAAAAGAAAGGGATGCATTCCGAGTGTGATTGCATATAATTGTGTTCTCACTTGCCTAGGGAAGAAGGGAAGAATAGAAGAAGCGTTAAGGATATTTGATGAGATGAAGAAAGATGCAGCTCCCAATCTTCCAACTTATAACATTCTAATAGACATGCTTTGCAAGGCAGGTAACCTCGAGGCTGCTCTGCGTGTTCGGGATGCCATGAAAGAAGCTGGTTTATATCCTAATGTTATGACTGTAAACATAATGATTGATCGACTCTGTAAAGCTCAGAAACTTGATGATGCTTGTTCTATCTTTGAAGGAATGGATCACAAAGTTTGCACACCAGATGCAGTTACGTTTTGTTCTCTTATAGATGGCTTGGGTAAACAAGGAAAGGTAGATAATGCCTACAGGCTTTATGAGAAGATGCTGGATTCTGATCAGATTCCAAATGCTATTGTATATACATCCCTCATCAGGAACTTCTTCAGGTGTGGTAGAAAGGAGGACGGTCACAAAATATACAAAGAAATGGTGCGTAGGGGCTGTTCTCCTGATCTGATGCTTCTTAATACCTATATGGATTGTGTTTTCAAGGCTGGTGAAATTGACAAAGGTAGATTTTTGTTTGAGGAGATAAAGGCTCAAGGATTCATCCCGGACGTGCGGAGCTATTCAATCTTAATTCATGGCCTTGTAAAAGCAGGTTTGGCACATGAAACCTATGAATTATTTCATGCGATGAAGGATCAAGGCTGTGTCTTGGACACCCGTGCTTACAATGCCATCATTGATGGATTCTGCAAATGTGGAAAGGTGAATAAAGCATACCAGCTGCTGGAGGAAATGAAAACTAAGGGTCACCAGCCCACAGTTGTTACTTATGGTTCTGTCATTGACGGGCTTGCTAAGATTGACAGACTTGATGAAGCATACATGCTTTTTGAAGAAGCAAAGTCAAAAGGAGTAGAATTGAATGTAATTATTTATAGTAGTCTTGTTGATGGGTTTGGGAAGGTGGGTAGAATTGATGAAGCATATCTAATCATGGAAGAGCTAATGCAGAAAGGTCTGGCACCTAATGTTTACACATATAATTGCTTGCTTGATGCACTTGTGAAAGCTGGTGAAATTGATGAAGCCATTGTCTGCTTTCAATCCATGAAAGACTTGCAATGTACACCCAACCATGTAACTTATAGCATTCTCATAAATGGTCTTTGTAGAGTTAGAAAATTCAATAAGGCTTTTGTGTACTGGCAAGAGATGAAGAAACAAGGGTTACAGCCCAACACAATCACCTACACCACCATGATATCCGGACTTGCAAAGGCTGGGAACATAAGAGATGCTAGTGGGCTTTTTGAGAGGTTTAAAGCCAGTGGTGGCATTCTCGATTCTGCTAGTTATAATGCTATGATAGAAGGATTAAGTAGTGGAAATAGGGCAATGGAAGCATATGCACTTTTTGAGGAAACTCGGCAGAAAGGTTGTCATATTCATACCAAGACATGTGTTGTTCTGTTGGATGCCTTGCACAAGGCTGAATGCCTTGAGCAGGCAGCAATTGTCGGTGCCGTGCTTAGGGAAACTGCAAAGTCTCAACATGCTTCAAGATCATGGTAAAATTGCATATCGTGCAATTTACTGGAGGGATTAGTAGATGTGTTTTGCTCAGTGAGTGGTGATGACACAAGGTGCCTTCTCGTGCATTCATGCTGATGGAGCAAATATTGGGGGATGGGAGATCTTGTTTTTTTCTTTTCCTGAAAAGTCTTCGTTCCATCAATTCCTTAACATGATTGAAGTCGCTCTCTATAGAGGTAACTCCTTTACGATTACAATTGTAGTTACTGAAATTGGATGCATGTATCTGGAATAGAAATCCTGAGTCTCATGACTTTTGGGACTATGCCAACATGTTATTCCTCCTGATTCACATTTGAATAAAATGTTCTGATGAATTGAATATTCAGGGTTGTAACTTTTAAAATCTAGAATTCTATGGTGTTTTAGTGCATGTGTGCTCAATATTGTCTTTTGCTTTTTGGCGCATGCATAATATACAAAATACAGAGTTTGGTAGAGGAAAGCCGTGTGAATGATGTGTAATTCTTCTGGCAGCTGTTGGCCTTTTCTCTCCCCCTTTTCCTTTTGTGCTGATGTGGTTCTGGCAGATTTTCAAATTTCCATGATTCTAAATTCTCAAAACAAATGATTCAGTTTTCAACCATTTTTATGTATTGATGTTGTAGCATGAGTTCTATTGATGCAACCCTTGCATTGACTAAATACTTATGGTTGCAGGTATAGAGTGTTTCGAATTTGTCTCGGTTGTGGGATGTCAAGGAAACTGAGTTTGAAGAGAATGAACCTTCCTTCCAAGATGTATGTCGTCTGGCCAACCTCGGACTCTTTCTTCCCGACCTATTTTACTCTTTGCAACGCTAACTTCAGTCGCAGTTATTCAGTAGCATGAGTTTGTTTTGAGAACCAATGGTTCTTGATTGAATACAGTGCCTTGCCAATTATTCCGGATACTCGGTTCAATTGAGTTAATGGGCCTCTTTGGAGGAGCAGCCCCCCTCCCCTACAAAGAGGGCAAAATTTTGGGTTGTATGGCAGATGGCCTATGTTGGATATAGTCTATGTTGGGCAGGTCATCTTTTTCTGTAAATTTGTCTCTTTCCTCCTAAGCATAGGTAAATTTTATATGTGACACCCAATAGCTAGTTCTATAATGTTATACCCAACTACTTTATGTTTTTGGAGAAATTAAGTCTATATATATAAGCAAAAGGTAGAGAATGGTAAAATATTTAAAATACCAGAAAATACTCTTGATTAATACAAACATTAATAATTGAAATTATTAATTAAATGAGGATAATATGGTAAATTCATATTTTTTTTATATTAAAAAATTTAAAATTAAAAGAAAAATAATATAATAGAGCCTATTTTTATGAAACACAACTACCCACTGGCCAACGACTATAATGGGTAATTGTTTTCTGGTATTTTATTTTAGAATTAAAAAAGATAATGGGTAATTGTTTTCCAAAAAATAGGATATATTATCTAAATTTTCTTTTAATTTTAATTTTTTTAAATATGAAAAAGTGTGAATTTATCATATTATTCTCATTTAATTAATAATTTCAATTCTTAATGTCTGCATTAATCAAGGGCATTTTCTGATATTTTGAATATTTTATTATTATTTAATTCTAAAATAAATACAAATTTTTTGAAAAAAAACCTTCTCGCTGACGCGGAAGCAAAGCCATCATATTCATGCCACGTGTCTTACCGGTATGGAAATTTGAAATATAGCCACGGTGCAGCAGAGTGTAGAGTATGATGCGCTTCGTTAATGTAACCGTTAACACAGGAGGGTCCAACGGATCTTTTTACAGCTTTTCAAATTTCAAATTTTTCAAACGAAAGGTAAACAATATTTTACTTTCGTTATCCGTATCATCAAACCCCTCCACCAAACCTTCATTCTCCTCGTTATCAAAACCCCAAAGATTTCCAGTCCCATCTCTCTCTATCTCTTCCTCTTCTTTGTTACTTCTCTGCGATTTCAATGGCTATGGCTCTCAGGCCCATCGATAATGCTCTTCCAACCACACCAGAAAGGCCCAAAAAGCAAACCAAAGTTCCTGTTTCAATCCAAAAGCAACCTGAGTTTGGGGTCAATGATGAAAACCAGGCTCCACTTCCTGCAGCAACCATTGATGCCACCATTGATTATATCTATTCTGAGAATCTCAAACCCATCTCAGACCCTGATTTCAAGATTCTGGTAATTTTCTAATTTCTTTTATTTCTTTCTGTAATTTAGAACAAACCCAACTGGAATTTGGCACTAAATTCTTCAATTTTTGAAATTTCAGAGCTTGAATGAGGGATTAGATTCAAAGGATTGGGTGAAGGTGTGCGAGTCTCTGAACAATGTTAGGCGTTTTGCACTCTATCACTCTGCTCTTTTGGTTCCTACTCTGTAAGTGCCTTTTCTTCTCTTTAATCTATTGTTTGCTGTAATTAGTGAACAAATCGACGTCTTTTTGTCAGTGATGGCTTTGTTAACATGTATATTGTGGTATGAACAGAGAGAAAGTTATGGTGGTGATGGTTAAGGCAATGAAGAATCCCAGAAGTGCTTTATGCAAGACATCCATTATGGCGTCGTTTGATATCTTTAAGGCCTTTGGTGACAGTTTATTTGACTCTGCCACCTCTGCTGCATTTGATCAATTGGTGTGCACCCAATACTATTTTTGATTTTCTTAATTTCCTTTTCCATGATCATATTTTGATAATCATTTTGTTATATTCTGATGAACGGCTTGGATTGTTTGATTGGTTCACAGCTGCTGCAACTGCTGCTGAAAGCGTCTCAAGACAAACGGTTTGTGTGCGAAGAAGCAGATAGGACCCTGAACACAATGGTGCAGTCTTTGACTCCTCTGCCTTTGCTTCAAAAGCTTCGAGCCTATGCTTCCCATGCCATCCCAGAGTCAGAGCCAAAGCTGCCGTTTCCGTCTCAGCTTGTGTCTCTAAGATGGTAAATACTTTAAAAAAAATGAAGTGTTCTCTTGTCTTCTAAGCGTACCATTTTTTCTTAAGCAAAATGGGGGTTTTCTACCAATTTCAGGGGCTTGAAGGAATGAAGGATTATGGGCTGGTCTCTTTGGTTAAAATGGCTGCAGATTTGTTGAATGATAGGCTGCCAGAAGCAAGGGAAGCGGCACGGGGTATTGTGCTTTCGGTGTACAATGCCTATACAGAGAATGAAGAGGAGAAGCAGGAGATATGGCTAAACTTTTGCCAGTCTAATTTGACTCCAATTCATGCTCAGTCCATGGTCAAAATTACTTCTTCTCAGTAGAGCTTAGAAGATAGTGATTAGTGATTTTGCTGGTAGAAGCAGCTATAGTCTGAGTGCTACTTTGGCCAGTGATTCTGCTGGTATAAGCAGCCTGGTAGCAGCTACTATATTAGGAATGTTACTGGTCAAATGAAAGGGAAGATGAGATACATCTTCCAGTTTCATGTAAATTTCTTCTTAATGAAATTTTCATTGTTAATTACGAGCCTACCAAGTGACCAAAAAGTGATGACAGCGATCTATAATCTCTTTGTGCATAAATTATCAGTAATTTATTTGTCTACAATATTTTTAGTGCACCTAGTCTTCTACAGCCAGCAACAAATTATGAGTAATTTCTGGTGTGTGCAACTACAACATGCCACAATTGCAAGCCAGCCATTCATTTCACAAACAGATTGAAATCATCTGCTCAATATCTCAAAACAGATTAAATTCATTTCACAAACAGATTGAAATCATCTGCTCAATATCTCAAAAACAGATTAAATTCATTTCACAAACAGATTAAAATCAGCTGCTCAATATCCCAAAAACAGATTAAATTCATTTCACCAGCAGATTAAAATCAGCTGCTCAATATATGTACAAGTGAGAAAGTCAACATAACTCATCTAAGCTATATGAATCCTACGTTTGAAAGATTTCCCGTTGAAATCATTTGATTGAAAAGAAAGAAATAAAAAGACATCCCTATGAGTAAAAACTGCACCCTTCGCTATATTTTGTGACAACTGGGTCATTCATATCTGCTCTTGCATATTCCACAACCACAAACATAGTCACAGTTTACCCTAACAAACCTTCAGTTGAGATTAGGGAGACCCAAGCCATCTTAACATCAGAAATTATAAAACCCTAAACCAAAGCCACCCTGATTGGAGGCAGCACTTGAAACAGGAAAAAAACCAAAATTTCAATCATGTTCAACCAAAGAGCGCAAAGCCTTCTCAACTTCTTCAAACGGTTGCCCGGCATACAGCGGAAGCTGCCCCTTTTTCACAAATATTACCTTCATGTTATCTGATTTTATTGCTTCACGAAGTTCCTACAAAAAATAAAGCCCCTTTCTCAGCTTAGCACAGATGACAAGAATGAAAGAAAAAGGCATGTCTAATGGGAAGTTGTCTTTGAGACAATTTTAAAAGGTGTCACGGTATGTTGGACAATACAATAGTGACTCAAACATAAAGATTTGATATGGGTAAGTTTAAACTTTTCTAAAATCATTTTATAATTCTTACTTTGTTTGGCAAAGGAGCAATATCAGCACTGAAATCACCCAGATCTTCAAAAAGAGATTCCAATAGGAAACAGAAGTTATTGGCATCAGCGCGGTCCTCGAAAGCAACAGTATATGAAGAATCTCTCTGGTTTTGGGGCTGAGAACTGAACTTTAAGGTATAAAGTCCTCCTCGCCCCTCACTACCGGAACCTCTCCGCATCAGAATAACCTGGCATGGGATACATACTATTTCGATTGTCAGTAGGAGACAAAATGCTTACCCGAACACAAAATAACATACCAAAACACAGAGTTTATTGGTTTGATAAGTAAAACGTGTAAATGAAATTCAAAACGGGGCATAAAAGGGAAAAGAAATACAGCTAAAATGGCACTATAGAATGACTTAACAAAATCATAAAGCATAAGCTAGGATTGTAAGCATCCATGAAAATTTTATGGTAGCACCAATGAGTAAGTAAAGTTAAATGGTTGCCTAAGATGGCTTGGTCAAATGCAACAAAGTCCAATTGCTAAACAGGCAGCACAATTTTAAAAATATATAGTAAATATAGAAAAGTTTCACAACATACCAAAACATAAGGAAGATCCAACCACCACGGATCAATCTCATTCTTCGATCTATTGCCACTGACTTTGTTAGGCAGTGGTTCCTTTCCAGCTTCTTTGTGTCTTGAACTGCCATTTACATGATCACCAGATTTTATGGTAGTTTCTTGGACTTCTTTCTTCAAGCGAGACTTTTTCTTCCCCAAATCTCTTGATTTTTTTGACTTTACTCCTTCAGATGACCTCCCTCGTCTTGTCCTCTGGACGGTACCTAAAATTTAGCAAATCAATAAAACAGCCAAACTACAATAAACCGGTCTTTGTGCAATTTAAAAACTTTACCATTCTTTGGTTCAATAGTTCCAACTCCTATGTCCTTTCCACTATCCATTTTTCCAGTTCCTTTGTCCAAATGGTTCCCATCATCTTGCAACAATTTGGGTTCTTCCTCCAAAGTCTCAGAAACACTTTGTTCAAAATCCGTCTCTCGCCGGTTTTCATCATGCTCTTCCAAACCTCCAAATCCCTTGGGACTTCTTTTCGCCTCAGCCTTAAATTTAAGCTTTTTCTTAAACATCAATCCCCCTTCCCCCTCTTTCAAATTCTCATCTTCACTATTCTCATGCTTCCCAAAGTCTTTCACATATGGACCCTGCAACTTCTCCCTTTTAGAATTCAACCTCTTTTGCAACTTAAGCAACCGCTCCCCGACTTCTTTTTCAATACCGATTCTATTCCTTGGCATCGAACTTTCATCAATAACATCATCTTCGTCGCCAACACTTCCCTTCCCTTCCTTTTTCTCTTGCTTTCGCGCTTCTCTTGCCATTGCTCTAATTTCTTCTATTTTCTCATCCAACTGGAGCTCATCCAAATAAACCACATTGCTCAATCCAGACCCAACATTTGTATTCAAAACTTTCCCTTTGGATAAACTTAAACCTGAACTCTTGGATTTCCTATTTTCCTCATCAGGATTGTCATTTCCCAGTAGCCAAACAGTAAAAAACGCCTGAAACAAATAAGCCCCAACCAAATACGCCCCAAATTTAAGGACAGACTTCACAGATAATTTACCAACAATGCCATTATACTCTGGGGTCGTCTCAGATACGCTGAATTCCTCGACCTTATTGCCTTCTCCGGCAACGACGTCGCCTTGGTCGGAGCTACGCTCGAGATTAGAGTCGTTTTCATATTGGGTTACAGGGGACTCAATGGGAATTACGGGGCTTGTTTGGGGTTGTTCGGGAAGGAGAGGGGTTCTGGGTGGCGGGTCGGGTTCAGCTAGGGTTTTGAGGATTTTCGGGCGCAGATAGTTTTTCCGTTGTGTGGGCTTTGATGGTAGGGCAATAGAGGCAGATAGGATGGGTTTGGTTGGTTTAGCGGCGGAGCAGATTGGAGGCGTGAGGAAAGGGAAGGTGGCGCAATGCGCACCCGCCATTGCTGGTTAAGGAAAGGAAGGTGCTTCGGTTTGAATTTTCAGCTAGATTGTATTTGAAGGACTGGCCCGAGCTAAATGTGAATGTAGCGAAATTAGTTATAAGCCCGTTGGGTTGAGGCCCTTCTTTTGTAGCCCATTTTAGAACAACAGAAAAATAATAAATTTAATTTGAATAAAGAAGAAATTTTAAAAAAATGTAAAGAAAAATTCATTGACACAAAAACACCATAAAATTGTATCTCATGTTCTTCAAGAGGTTTTTGAACGTGAAAACTCATTTTGTAAAATGATAACAAATGTCGCCTTAAATTATTTTGGTACGAAGATAATGAATTATTTACCTATTATAATCTTAACTCATTTTCTCACTCAGTTTCGTTACTTGAACTTGTTGACGCAGAAAAATGGTTCTGCACTTTCCCGCGCAACTTAGTGATTAAGTCTCTTCGGTATCTGATGTCATCGGTAGGGGGTGCGATCTGTAAGATAGCAAACACACGGTAAATCCTAGGGCACCGGTGTGGTACCGGCCGAAGGCTCTCCGATGCTTAAGTAAGTACGGATTTAGTAAGTTTTAACTGCAGATCAATAGGCAGTATGCCGTAAGTTCTGATTGATTACCTTCAGGCTGGGATATGTGTCCTCTTTTATAGGCCTTGGGAGGTGTGCAATTTGTTTAGAGTTTCGATGTGGGACTCTGGGCGTCAATCGTGGAGCTGCCACGTGCCAGAGTGGGCAAGGTTGCCCTAATGTTGTGATCGGTAGGTCCAGTACCGAAGGTGAGTGCCGAAGGCACACGTAGCCCTGGAATAGTCCACGTGGTTGATGTTCATTGGGTGTTTGTTTTGGTATAAACAGGAGTCCCCCAAGTCCCCTTGCAAGAGTCTTCGGAAGGGGATTTGAATTCGTCCTCGGGAGGAAACACGGCCTTACCGTTCGGCAACCCCCCTTGGGGGAGGGGCAAAACCCTGTTCCTTCCGGCATGACCAGTTCAGAGGCTGGCGTTGATGAAGTCAGAAGGTCGCGTCGATCTGACGGGTGAAGAGACGTCTGAGCGCTTCGACTTCCGCGCCTCGCGTGCCGTCAGTTCTCCATTGGGTGAGCGACACGTGGCGGAGATAATGATGGCGCGCGGCGCATTAATTCGCCGTTTGGTTTTTCGAGGGATACCGTTGTCGAACTCCCCACTATAAATAGGGATGACCCCGGTGGCGAATTCACTTTGCATCTTGTGAGAAGTGAGAGCTCTGTCCGAGGCGATTTCCGACGAGTACCAACGGTAGGAAAAGCGATTTCCGACGAGAGCTAACGGTAACCAGGCGATTTCCGGTGAGTGCTACCGGTAGGAGTGGCGATTTGTGTCCAGACGATCTGAAGCAGTCCGCGTTCACTTCCAGAAACCAAACAAAGGTACCGTTCGGTAGCCCTACCTTTTCTCTCTTTTACGTACCTTAAGAGTTTACGTCCTTCCTTGGTTTGAACTAGACTGGCCATAGGGTTCCATTCGGTAGTCTAGTCGCCATAGGTGGTGATGTAGGGATCGGTAGGATAGCATCCGGCATGAGCCTTAGTTTCCCATTTTTCCCTGTTTTTGTAGATGTCTGATAGCGAGTCATTCTCCGAGCGCGAGCCCAATGCGTTTGACGAGGAGTCATCGGACGGTCTCTTTGACTCCGACGTTGAAGCGGTAGGGCCTGATGCCGAGGAGGGGAGCGATACCGACGTCGAGATACTCGGCGAAAGGCCTAGCCCAGTTCCCACACATGGCATCGGGAAGGGGCTTATGACCGCTCCGGTACCGTTGTCTATTGTGTATAGCGACGGTCGCCACGTGGGGCTTGGCGCTCCAGGGGAGGCAAGCGGTAGCCACCAGCCAGAGGCTTCTACTTCCGGCCGTGGTAAGGCGGCTACCGAACCTTCCGTCCGGCCGAGGGTATTTGTAGTCTACCCCGGCAATCCTAGGGTGCCGATGGGGGTTCCGAAGGAGCTCGTCTTCGGGGTGGATTACCTGGAGCCCAACAGGATCACCGAAAGGGAGATTGCGAAGTTCCGGGCGGAGTATTTCATTCCAGATTCGGTAGGTATGAGGATCCCACTTCCTACCGAATCTCTAAGCAGTCCAAAAGACGGCGAGGTCGTCTTTTTCACGGACGTGCTTCTGCAGGGGGTGAGGCTTCCTCTGCAGCCTGCCGTTCAGAGGATCCTGGGCGCAGATCGGCTACGCTCCCGGCCAGTTCAACCCCAACTTCTGGGTGGCGCTGATGGGGGTAGTCACAGCCTTCGGCATGGCTGGGGAGGGAGAACCTTCGTACGAGCAGTTCTCCCACCTTTACAGCATCACGAAATCAAAGTGTGCCGATCATGGGGGCTGGGTCCAGGCCAATTGTCTGAAGGCTGCCGAGCGTGGTCACTTCGTCAATGCCGTTCCGACCTCCCAGAAGACCTGGAGGAAACGGCGGGTGCTTTTGTCCGGTGACTGGGAGTCGCCCTCGGGACACCCCGTCCGTTTCCATATCCCAACCACATTCCAGATCGCCGGTAGGCTATCATGCCGTTCGGTAGGGCTTGTAGGTTTTGCTTTTATCGTTTTAAAGCTGATTCCGTTTGGTTTTGTGCAGGCAAATTGAAGCAACCGAGCGCCACTCAAGCGGAGATCCGGCAGATCGAAAGGGTAAGGCTGAAGGTTCCTGCCGTTGAGAGGGTGTACCCGAAGTTCCTTTTTACCGCCAATCTCATCAAGGCCCGACTTGTCAACCCTGCCGAGAGTAAGTATACTTCTCCATTTTGGCAGTTCCACATGTTTGTATCGACGAATCTGACCGACTCTTTCTTGCAGTGACCGAAGAGAGGAAAGCTGCCGAGGTGAAGAGGATGAATGAGTCCTCGAAGAGACGTCTCATGCTCGGCATGTAGGGGAAGAAAAAGGGTCGGCAGGCCTCAACGGCGCCTCAGCCTTCGGGAGGCGTGGACCCTGATGATCTGACGCTCAATGAGCGTCGTCGCCAGATGCAGGCCGAGTCGGCGTGCGCCGAAGCCAACGAAGCTGTTCCGTCCCCCAACCGAGCTCCGCCCTCCGAGGGTACCTCCTCCAAAGCAGCCGGCAAGAGGCCGTTCACGGTCGACCTTGATGCCGACCCCGCTCCAAAACGTGGGCGACAAACTGAGCCTGCTCGGGCCGTCTTCTCTGCCGAGGACGACGAGGCGCCTTCCGAGGCTGTCACACTGGCCTGTCCTTCGAAGACAGTACAGTTCGTGAACCACATGATCCTTGGTTCACAGATGGAGCTGTCGGAGATCGAGGACCTGCCGAAGAAGCTGCTTCGGGAGGAGGCTGGTCGCGCCTTCCGTCTCCAAGCCTCGGTAAGTGCCTTTCGTTTTCAGCGTTTCCTTGTCATCCAATTCTCTTTTCATCTGACACTTTCTTTTGCTGTGCAGGCTTCAATGGACATGTGGCTCTGCGTTAAGCGGGCCATCAATGCCGCTGAGAAGGCGAAGAAGCTATACGAAGACGGCAGGGCCAAGGTTGCCGAAGCTGGCAAGGCCATCCAAGCCCAGGCGAACTTGGCCAAGGACATGCAGGCTGCCGAACGGCAGGTAAAGGTTTATCAGGCCAAGCTTGGCGAGATGTCGGCGGCATTGGAGGCGGCTCAGCTGACGGCGAAGGAGGCTCTGGAGGCGAAAGAGGCGGTCCAGGTGGCCTTCGAGGAGTCCGAGCGGACCAGGGCTTCCGAGATTGGGGCTGCCGTTCAGGAGGCGATTCAGGGCTACCGTCGGTCTGCCGAGTTCTCAGCCTTGCTGGACAAGGAGGTAGGCTCGGAAATGGCGGAACTTGTCTACCGTTTCAAGCGGTACAACCCCGGGAAGAAGCTCAACCTCAATTTTATTGCTGATTCCCCCCCCCTTCCTGAAGGTATAACCGAAGAAATGGTCGAGGAGTACGAGGGGGAGGATGTTGCCGAGGAGGTCCCTGCCGATCCCGAAGGGGGTGCTGCCGAAGGTGACGGTGCAGCCCCTGATGCCGACGAGGCTGCCGCCTAATGCAGGGTCCTGTCAACAGCTGCCTTTGTTTCCAAATTTTCATGTTCTGAACCTTAATGCCGAGGGCATCTTTTATGTATTTTTGATTTTAAATTTGATGCCGTAGGCATCTCTGTAATTCTGTTGCAACTTTAATGCCGTTGGTATTTTTAGATAATTAATTATGTTTTTGTTTGAAGTTATTCGCAACTTACTTTTAAATCGGTAGCGTTCTTAGGAAATCGTTCTGTTGAATGCCGAAGGATTTTAAACAAAGGTCATTGGCCGTTGGCCAGTGACGTTTCCTTTTACGCAGGGTTATGGAATTGAAAACCAATGCGCGTGCTTGCCCAATAAAGTTTACAAAGTTGTCTTTCAATCGGTAGGATAATGGCGATGCCAAAATGCGTAGTTTGCTGCGACCGATGGTCCCTACCGTACCCTTTTTTTTAACAAAAAATGGAGAGATTTGAAAGGTACAACAAAGGTGCCGAATATGTGTGCCGAAGGCCCTTTTATTGATAAACTGCCGAAGGCGAGATTACAATTATGAGCGCGTTTTACAATATAGAACCCGCCGTTGGCTTGGTAACGCTATAATGCCGAAGCTGTGTTGTAGAGGCCGAGCTTTTGGGACTCCTCCGTGACCCTGCCGTAGGCAAGGTGACTTTCATTTGAAATAGTACTTCAAATGCTCTACGTTCCAAGGGATGACCGAGGGTCTTTCCGTTGGAGTCTCTGAGTCGGTAAGTCCCCGATCGCTGGATACCGATGATCTCGTAGGGTCCCTCCCAGGAAGGTCCGAGGGTTCCTTCCGTGGGATTCTTGGTTGCCAAGGAGACTTTCCGCATGACCCAATCTCCGATTCGGAAAGAGCGGGATTTGACCCTGGAGTCATAGTACCGAGAGACGCGTTGCTTGTAAGCTTCGTTCCGAAGGTTGGCTTGTGCTCGGCGCTCTTCGAGTAAGTCGAGGCTCAGAGCAAGCGCTTCCTCATTTGCTTTCGGTGCGAAAGGTTTCCGTTCGGTAGGAGGGCTCTCCGATCTCTACTGGGACTACTGCCTCTGAACCGAAAGCCATGGAGAATGGTGTTTCCCCCGTTGCCGTTCGGTAAGATGTCCGTATGGCCCATAGCGCCTCCGGAAGCTTTTCTGGCCATGCTCCTTTGGCTTTGTCAAGCTGCCGTTTCAACAGCTTCTTGACAATTTTGTTCATGGCTTCGACCTGTCCGTTCGATTGGGGGTGTGCTGGCGAAGCAAAGAACAGGTTGATCTTGAGTCGTTTGCAGAATTGCCGGAAGACTTCCGAATCAAACTGCCTGCCGTTATCCGTGACGATGGCGTAGGGGATGCCGAATCGGCAGCAAATGTTTGTCCAAACGAAATCCTCGATTCTGGCTGCCGTTATCGTTGCTAGTTCTTTGGCTTCTACCCATTTGGTGAAGTAGTCTACGGCAACAACAGCGTATTTTACCTGACCCTTGCCCTCTGGCATCGGACCGATTAGATCCAGTCCCCATTGGGCGAACGGCCATGGGCTCACGATCGGTGACAGTGGCTCGGCGGGAATGTGAGGGACACTACCGAACCGTTGGCATTTGTCGCACCTCTTGACTAGTGTGTTTGCATCCTGATGCAGAGTCGGCCAGAAATAACCCTGCCGGAAGACCTTGTGTGCGAGCGATCGGGAACCAGAATGGTCCCCGCAGATTCCGCTGTGGACCTCCCGAAGGATGTAGTCCCCTTGCTCTTTGGTCAGGCATTTTAAGTACGGCGTCGTGTAGCCCCGTTTGTACAGAACATCGTTGATGACTGTGTATCTTGCCGATCGGTAGCGGAGTTTTCCGAGCTTGGGATTTGTCGGTAGGAAGGGTTCCGGCTTTCAGATAGGCATAGATTGGGGACATCCATGTATCCTCGTACCGAACGGTACATACCTCAGCGGCGGTTGTACTTGGTTGGGATAATATCTCCACCGGTACCTTCCTTCCGATCTTGTCATTTATTGCCGAAGCCAACGTGAGAGTGCATCGGCATGGCTATTTTCAGACCTGGGGATCTGCCGTATCTCATAGGCTTGGAATTTCTGTAGTAGCTGGTGGGCTGCCGATAGATAGGCTGACATGGAGGCATCCTTTGCTGCGAAAGTCTGCCGTTATCTGGTTTACTATGAGCTGGGAGTCGCTGTGAATGCTGATCTGCCTCGCGCTCATGCTCTGGGCTAGCCGAAGGCCAGCCAGGAGGGCCTCATATTCTGCCTCGTTATTGGAGGTTCGGAAGTTGAATCGGAGGGCGTACTCGATTTGCTACCGTCCGGAGTGGTTAACACTAAGCCGGCACCACAGCCTTGCTGGTTTGCCGAGCCGTCCACGTGCAGGATCCAGAGAGGAGTGGAAGTGTCGAAACGTTCGGTATCCATTTTTTCTGGTTCGGCGGTACGGCGCTCGGCGATGACGGTTCCGATAAAGCAGGAGGTGTGAGTTCGGAGATGAAATCGGCAACGCCCAACCCCCCACCCCCACCCCACCTGGCCCTTTTTTGCTGCAGTCCTTGCTGAACTGTGATATCAACTCCTCCCCACCCTTTCCGAAAATCGCAACCATGGTGACCATCCGAGCCAATGTTTTCCGCTTTTTGTGGGGCAACATACTGTCCTCCGAAGAGTTGTTTTCGTTGTCAGAACTGTTATTTCGTGGCCTGAAGTATGGCGAAGCCATTCGCCGCCCCTGAGACGACCAGTGCACGCGCTTAGCTTCATCGCTCATTCGGTATCGTTAGAAATACGAACAGATTACCATTGTCCAGAGTGATCCCCCCCGTTCGTCTCTTAACCAACAATTATCCGTCAACATAAACCTCGATTATGCCGCCGATGTTTTTTGCGAAAATCCGGGTTGAACGTCCGTTGGTAAGTTGCTACCCCCGTTCTTCCAGGCCGAAGGGCATGAACCTTGTAACTTACCAAATCCTGGCGATCTGTGATGATGCCGTATGCTCTCATCGGAGGGCCTGAAGATCGGTTGTATCCCGAATACTCTTCATGAGCTGAGCACCTCATTGCCCGGCGGTGGATCGACGAGCGGGTCCATCCTCGGTAGGGGAAACTGTCCTTCGGACAAGCCTTATTCAGCCGGTATAATCCTGACACATTCGCCATCCTCCCCTGGCTTCCGAACCATGACTGAGTTGGCCGCCAAACAGGGTACGTAGCTTCCGTTCAACAAGCCGATGGCTTTGAGCTTGTCGACTTCGGCGCGCACGCCTCATACCGTTCTCATCGTACGATCGGCCGCTTTTGCCTGACTGGTGTGTGGGCGGGGAGATGCTGAGCTTGTGGCTGATGACGTCGGGTGATATGCCGGGCATGTCGTCATAATGACCAGGCGAAGACCTTCCGCATGTTCCGTAAGAAGTCGATGAACTGCCTCTGAAGTCGGGGTCCAGATTGTGCCGATCTTCACCCACCGATCGGGGAAGTCCTTGTGTCAGGATTATGGTCTCCATCTCCTCGGCGGGCTGGGCCATTGGCGTTGGGTTTTCCTCCCGGGGGTCGTCAATGGTTCGTTACCCGTTCGTAGTAGTCCCTGCAAGGTCCATGGGCCTCCATTGGCGGTTTGCTGTGCTACCGACCTTAATGGCCGTGGCATAGGACGGGATCCCAATGGCGCTGACTGATCCGCCTCCGGATTGACTTCCGTACCTTGCGGGTCGTTGAACGTCATCTCAACAACATAAATGTGCGTGGAGAAGGTGGGCTTTTGGAATCCTGGTGAGGGCAACAAAAAAAAAAAAAAAAAAAAAAAAAAAAAAAAAAAAAAAAAAAAAAAAAAAAAAAAAAAAAAAAAAAAAAAAAAAAAAAAAAAAAAAAAAAAAAAAAAAAAAAAAAAAAAAAAAAAAAAAAAAAAAAAAAAAAAAAAAAAAAAAAAAAAAAAAAAAAAAAAAAAAAAAAAAAAAAAAAAAAAAAAAAAAAAAAAAAAAAAAAAAAAAAAAAAAAAAAAAAAAAAAAAAAAAAAAAAAAAAAAAAAAAAAAAAAAAAAAAAAAAAAAAAAAAAAAAAAAAAAAAAAAAAAAAAAAAAAAAAAAAAAAAAAAAAAAAAAAAAAAAAAAAAAAAAAAAAAAAAAAAAAAAAAAAAAAAAAAAAAAAAAAAAAAAAAAAAAAAAAAAAAAAAAAAAAATAATTCTCTGCGTGTTCTTTTATTTTATGCCCAGCACGTTACAGGATTGATAAGCCATATCAATCCTGCTACCAAAGTTTATTTTTATTTATTTGATTAGAATCTTAAATTGGCCTATTCACCCTCCTCTAGGCATTTTGAGTCATCCTGCAGGTATTTTCAATTGGCATCAGAGCAGGTTGCTGGACATACTCAGCAAGATCTAACATACCTTAGGATGGATCGTGCCTCGGGCTCAATTGCACATCCACCATATTTCGATGGCAACAACTATGGCGCTTGGAAGGCCAAAATGAAGTCGTTTCTTTGGTCCTTAGATGAACGTGTATGGAGCACAGTGGTTCATGGATTTCCTAAACCCACAAAGACGATTGGAAAAGGAGATGAAGAAACCACAGTCCTCAAAACTAGAGAGGAGTGGACCACTGCAGAAGTCACACACAGCACTAATAATCAAAAGGGGTTAAATGCTTTATTTACTGCTGTCTCTTCCGATCAATTTGAATATATATCTGCTTGTGATACTTCTAAGGAAGCTTGGGATATTTTGCAGGTTACTCATGAAGGAACAGATACTGTCAAGGGAGCCAAGCTTCAAATGCACACTTTACAGTTTGAGACACTTATGATGGATGAGAATGAAACTTTTTCTGAATTTTATGCTAAACTTTGTGTAATTGTGAATGCTTGTTCAGGTTTAGGTGAAAAAATTCCAGAAGATAGAGTTGTGAAAAAGATTTTGAGATCCTTGCCTCAACGGTTTCAACCAAAGATCACGGCTATTGAAGAGATCCGTGACTTGAACACCTTGAAAGTTCAAGAACTCATAGGGTCCATACAAACCTATGAGATGAAACATCTACCTCCTAAAAAGAGCAAAAATGTTGCGTTCAAGGTTGTGAATGAAGAAGATGATGGGCATTCAAATGAAGATTGCAGTGATGAGGAATTAACGATTCTCACAAGACGATTCATGAACTTTCTCAAGAATCAGGATCCAAGGAGTCGAGATTCAAAAGGTATAAATTCTAAAAATAGGTTTGTTAACTATACTGATGGTGGATCTAAATTTCGCAGGTTAAATGAACGAAAGAATCCAAGAGAAAAGGTCAAATGTTTCGAATGTGAAGGCTATGGACACATATCTTCGGAATGTGCCAACACCTTAAAGAAACAAAAGGATGGCAATAATAAGGCAATGCATACTACTTGGAGTGATAGTGAATCGGAATGCGAGAATGATGAAAAGACGGTTGCACTTATAACCACAGTTAGCTTGGATGAATCACGTGAGGATGATGATTGTAAAGGTATAAATATTGAGTTTATCATGAACAAATATGATGATTTGTTGGCTGCATCTCAGAAGCTCAGTAAACAAAATAGTGAGCTCGTCAAAGAAGTTGCTGTGCTGAAGCTGGAAAATTGCAGGATTGCAAACGAGTTTCAATCCCCTGATGCAGATTCCGAAAAGGTAAGTGCAGGTATGAACGAAAAATTGATGTTTTTGCAGAAAAAATTGACTGATCAGAATAAATTAATTGCTTCTCTAACTTCTGACAACAAAGCCCTTGAACTTGAACTTAAAAATTCAAAAGAAAGGATTGTTTCTTTAACCATTGGTGCAGAAAAAAATTGACAAGATGATTAGCATGGGACGAAGAGATGGTGACAAACGAGGCTTGGGATTTGAACCAAGTAATAAGTCTTCCGCTGTGTCTAAAACAAAGTTTGTCAAATCCACTTCACCTATTGAACCTTCTGCCTCTCATGAAGTCAAGAAATTTATTCCAATTTGTCACTTTTGTGGAACTCGTGGGCACATAAGACCGAGATGCAATAAGCTTCGAAACGAATTTGTTCGTTCAAATTCTCATGGCATGGGTGGAAAAGTAAGTATCCAACATAAGATTTCACATCTTATGAAAGAGGTAAACCGCTTATCCAAACTATCTTCTTTTCATTGTTTGCCGTCAACTAAGACAAAGTTAGTTTGGAGGAAAAAGGAAAATCATAATTGTATGTCTTCCTCCACTAATGTTGTGCATGAACCCGTTGCTTTAGAAAGTTTGGATCTTAAATGTATTGCTGCAAAACCCTTGGATAATCTTCGATTTGACACTCTTAGAAAGTCTTTAGGTATATGTGCTCTAGATTAATTTGGAGTCTATTGCATGCCAAAGCCTCTTTCATGTTTTATGATATTTCAATTAATTTCTGTGTTTATAAATCTGTCCAGCTCGTGCAAGGATTGTTAAGGTGTATCAATCCTGTAACTGTCTGAACGTATTTGTTGATCTTAGATTGGGCTCTGACATTGCACTATATTAAGAACTTACACTCTCAGCTTCACACAAAGGTTTCCATTGTCTTGGTGCATTATAAACTTCATTAAATGATCTATCCATCTATTTATTTTATTTTGCACACCACACTCTTTTCCTTGAAGTCCTTTGAATATCTCTTATCATGCACTTGTCTCTCTTTGGATTGCCATAACACTACTGTGCGTAAGTTCTTGATCTGTTTATAAAAATAAAAATAAAAATAAAAATTTAAAAAAAAAAAAAAAAAAGGGTGTCAACCACTCATTGCTCAGTAACCGGGCCTCTTGTCTAACCAACGTCGAGGTTCGAGTCAACAGGTTGTGATGGTTTGCTATCCTTGCTTATCTTTGGAGCCTTCATGATTCGGATCAGTATTTCCCCAGGGGTGCTTCATCACCCAGTTGCCTCCAGTCATCTGACGTAAGCACACTGATTGACCATCCGTTACATGGATCATGTCGAAAGCTAGATAAAGTGAGCCACAAAATTCGTATTAAAAAATATATATATAAATTGATCTTCTTATACTTACTATGCACTTAGTGTTTGTGCAATCTTTGGTGGGATTCGTCTTGTGTGGACATATTTTTTGTGCTTAATTGAAAAAGAGTTCATTTAACACATTTGCTCCTTGATGGTAGACTCATTTGATGCCTTTTTATCTTTCACCATGACTGTGGTATGCCTCTACTGTTCTCTGTGAGTTTGTGAGTCTCGTGTGCTGTCGTGTGTTTGTCCCTGACATGCTTTGCTTCACATGCGTTCAAGACAGCAAAGGGTTTGTTGCTTCTTTCATTCTTTACTCACAAACTTGGCATGTTTATGAATGGAAAATAATTATATTTTCAAGAGAACTTTGGGTCTGCATCTACAGTATGTTTTATGTCTTGATTGTTTTGAGCTTTCTGTCTTGAGTGTATTGCTTTTGTTTTTGTATGTTTTGGTTCTTAACAACTTCTCATTATTCTTTTTAGTTCTCTATTTTCCTGTCGCTTATCCCAAAAAAAAAAAAAAAATTTTCTGTTTGTTTTCAAGATAAAGCCTCTTACATGCTTTATTGGTTATTCTCTATGTCTTTATATGTTGGGAATGCAATCTGATTTTTTTATTTTTTATTCCCTCTTATATATGCTCCCTTATGTTCATTCTTTGCCCTTTGACAAAAAGGGGGAGAGATTGTGTTGTGGAATTAAGGGGGAGAGATTGTGTTATGGAATTAAGGGGGAGTTGTGTTGTAATTCTGCTTTGAATTACATTTCTTCTCCCACATGCTTCACTGGTTTTGTTGTTTCATAATGTGCAGGGATTCAGGGCTTCAAGCTTAGAATAAGAATTCATTTGTTAAATCCCATGTAATTTCTTTTGAGTTGTAATAGGTGTTTTGTCTAGGAAATGCCAAAGGGGGAGATTGTTAGTATGAAATTTGTATTGTCATTTCCTAGACTCTAGCATAGGTTGGGAGTTAGTGTGTGAATATCGTTTACTAGACGTTTTGGCGCAACACATTCAATCTCAGGTTTCCAAAGCATGACTTGACCGATATGAGGAATCTGATTTCAGGTAAATCATGACATAATCATGCATTCATTATAGGATTCCTAGTTTGAGTTATTTTCACTCAAAGTATTTTTATCTTAATCTTATTTTTAATAAGATTAGATTTTATCTCTTGAGATTACTTTCCTAGTTCAACTCTATTTTAATTGAAGTTAAAATATTATCTTTTCCTATTGTGACTTTGCACGTTGCTTACCTCTTAGTTAATTTGGTTTAAAGAGAGGCGTCATTACTTTGAGTCCAAGGTGAATCAAATCTCTTATTGATGATAGGTTGTGGTGCAATAGGAAGTTTAATATTCGTGGCCTATTGGGTTTCTCTCCCATGAGAGAGAACAAGTCTTGTATAAAAGATCATGTGCCATTCTTTTATTTGTACAGCTTTTGAGATATTTGTTCTGAGCATATAGAATTCTAAGAAAAGCTGTTGTGCGTATATTTGAGATAAATCATCAAGTGTTCAATGTTTACTTGGTGATTTATCAAACACTTTAATCATTCATATTGCATTCATATGCATGTCGGTGACTCATACGGTTGAGGGCACCAAGACCGTGGTGGCGGTTTTCCTCCGGTGAGCTTGAAGCAATCGTGGCCAGTATTGCGTTCAACATAAGGAGTGTCGAAGATCATCCCGTGACAGAAGTTGAGTTACGAAGAAGTCGGTAAACATTATCTAGAATGTGTCTAGGATAAGTGTGTGAGTACTTCTTGTAATCATCGTTCTATAGTGGATTTGTGTTGGACTGAGGAGTCCCGTGGATTTTCCCCAGAGGTGGGGTTTTACCACGTAAAATAATTCTCTGCGTGTTCTTTTATTTTATGCCCAGCACGTTACAGGATTGATAAGCCATATCAATCCTGCTACCAAAGTTTATTTTTATTTATTTGATTAGAATCTTAAATTGGCCTATTCACCATCCTCTAGGCATTTTGAGTCATCCTGCAGGTATTTTCAATTTGCATGGCAGGTGCATATGCGGCGACAATTTTTTTCAAAAACAATTGCGCCTACATGGTCTGGCCAGGAACCCTAACCTTTGAGCAAAAACCTCAATTATCAACGACAGGGTTCCAGTTAGCATCCCAAGCTAGCTTCCAGCTAGACACTCCGGTGCCGTGGAACGGCCGCTTTTGGGCCCGAACTGGATGCTCCACGGACGTCTCTGGAAAGTTCGTCTGTGCCACCGCAGACTGTGCCTCTGGTCAGGTCACGTGCAATGGTAATGGTGCCATTCCGCCGGCAACTTTAGCGGAATTCAATATTCCAGCAGGCAGAGGACAAGATTTCTACGACGTTAGTCTTGTTGATGGCTTCAACTTGCCCATGTCTGTGACTCCACAAGGCGGTACCGGCGACTGTAAGACGGCTACTTGCCCGGCGGACGTGAACGGAGTTTGTCCGAGTGATCTGCAAAAGAAAGGGTCCGATGGGAGCGTGGTTGCCTGCTTGAGCGCATGTGTTAAATTCAATCAGCCACAGTACTGTTGCACTCCGCCTCAAAACACTCCAGAGACATGCCCACCAACAAATTACTCTCAGATATTCAGTCAAGCATGCCCCAACGCTTACAGCTATGCTTATGATGACAACAAGGGTACATTTACATGCAATGGTGGACCTAACTACGCCATTACTTTCTGCCCATGATCTAACTATAGAAAGGACAAGATCTTTAATAAAAATAGGACTCGAGACATGTAATGTGTCGATAATTAGTCCGGCTCTATATTAAACGTTTGATCTTTAATAAAGGTAAGACTCTCGACATGTAATTGGTAACGTGTCGATTATTATAGTCTGGCTATAGTCTGGCTATGTATCAAGCATTTGATCTTCAATAAAGATAGAATTGTCCACATGTAATTGATAATATGTCGATATCGATATCATTATCATCAATAATAAACATATTGATATGTTAACTTCAATAAAATATCCATATGAATATCGATAGTCCAGTATTTAATTAAAGATAGGATTAACGTCATGCACAAAGAATTTTTGGAAAATATATTGCACACAGAATTTGTGTGAAATATATATTGCCCCTCTTTCTTTATGTTACAATAACAGAAAATTACGAATGATTTTATGTGAACGAATGGTGTCCACATGATGCAATGAGGTTCAGTAGCAAATGATAAGTACAATAACATGTCAAAATGGAAAAAAACATCAACTTCAAATAAATCTACATTTTAAATCACATGTCGTGTCATGTAATCTTCAAATGTGATTCAAAAATTTGATCTCCTTAAAATTAATGAGAATAAATTGCAATTAATGCATTGAAAAAGCCATGCCCATGAAAATGGACATCCATATCTTAATGGAAAAAGCATGGCCCCTTAAAATTGATGAGGAACTCCTTACTATAAATGTGGTTTTGACACGTGTCAATTTTTTTAAATATTCTTTTTTTTTTTGGTTAAAAATTTGTCAATGTTGCTGGAATTTGACAAATATCAAAGTCCATTCGTTTTAAGGAGGATCCCTTAATTTTAAGTAGCCAAATCATGCTCTTTAAGGGTGTCTCTATGGTGCTCATCATGTACTACGAACAAACAAACTATTTTGAGAGATATACTTGTATTTTATGGACTAATAATTACGTTAATTTCTTCACAGATTATCCTTATACTTTTCCGCGACATTTTACTCACACTGAATGTTAAAAGTTCGATGGCTAGCTAGAAGGAGAGGACAAGAGTCGAATAGAGTGAAGCAAGTCAATAATGCTTTGTGTGCCCTACACATAATTGTCTCAAAAAATTTCACACACAGGCCTCCGTCAAGGATCGTACGCCATCTATATTAACATTATTAACATCATTTAATTCTCAAGTCATCCATATATAATAGTAGCTAGGTCGCTCAATTATTTTGTCCACCGACATGTTAACCTCCTAGTTCCTTTGCTAGTAGGGTATGGCTTAATTGGTTGAGCTCTTCCACCTCCACTCGTGTGGGATGAGGTTCAAAGTTCTCAGGCACCCAATGAATATTTGTATAAACCCCACTTTCCCAAATGCTTGTACTAAAAAAAAACCCTAGTTCCTTCAACTCTTTGAGTTGAGGGACAATATATACCTTGAGCTTAACTCTTAAAAAAAAAAAAAAAAAAAAAAAAAAAAAAAAAAAAAAAAAAAAAAAAAAAAAAAAAAAAAAAAAAAAAAAAAAAAAAAAAAAAAAAAAAAAAAAAAAAAAAAAAAAAAAAAAAAAAAAAAAAAAAAAAAAAAAAAAAAAAAAAAAAAAAAAAAAAAAAAAAAAAAAAAAAAAAAAAAAAAAAAAAAAAAAAAAAAAAAAAAAAAAAAAAAAAAAAAAAAAAAAAAAAAAAAAAAAAAAAAAAAAAAAAAAAAAAAAAAAAAAAAAAAAAAAAAAAAAAAAAAAAAAAAAAAAAAAAAAAAAAAAAAAAAAAAAAAAAAAAAAAAAAAAAAAAAAAAAAAAAAAAAAAAAAAAAAAAAAAAAAAAAAAAAAAAAAAAAAAAAAAAAAAAAAAATTTCTGCCTCCCCCTCCTGTATGCTTTCTTCCTTTCCTCTGCTTTTTTTTTTTTCTCTCTCTCTCTATTTTTCTGCTTTTTCCCCCCTTTTTCTCCTCCCCTGATTTTTTCTCTTCCGGCCCCCTGGAATTGTATGAGCTTTGATGTGAAGTCGGTGCGTTGCGAGCTGTTTTTTAGCTCTTTGTGTACTTCTTCATGAGCTCCAGCTGCCTTCAATGGATTCAAATGATAAATTAGCCGTGAATGAGCTTGGGCTCTGTGAATTCATACTTGAACTTGATTTAAAATCCTGAAGCTCATGTTATTATGTTAGTCCGTTATATGATTGTTCTTCTCGCTCTCCCAAAATCGAAGCCACCCTCAGATTTTCACAAACCCTAAGCCTCTTCTCCAATTTCCCCCTTTGAATTTGAAAAAAGTTTATATGATTGGAATTTGAAAAAGTTATATGGTAGATTGATAATTAAGCGTTACAAATTATATTTTGTTTTATTTTATTTTATTAATATTTCATAAGTTAGTTTAATAATTAGTCTGTATGATGAGATTCCCTTAATCCCTCATCCAACGTGAGTAGTGGGCGCTGTTCTGTGGGATAGTTTGTTCCTTTGTAGTTAGATGTTATAGTGGATGAAACTTGATAATTATTAACTAACTTTTAGTTAGAGGTCTGGTTCCTCCACAAACCCCACCTAAAGGACGTCAAGGGTTCCTACATAAACCCCACTTAAAAGAGGTCAAGGGTTTCTCCATAATCCCCAATTCCATACTTTCATTGTTTCTCCTAGTTTAATCCACTCCTTTAAGCATCATTGCGATTGCATGATGAAAAATGCTAATTAGGGGGCCTGTTTGATAACCATTTCAATTTTAGTTTTAGTTTTTCTTTTTTGTGCTAGAGTATAGAGGAAAATGAGAGTGAGTATGAGATTGAAAGAGAGAGGATGAGAGGGAAGGATGGAAGAGCGAAGTAATAAAAGTGAAAACAATTTCAAATAGATTTCAGTTTCTAGTTTTTGTTTTCACTTTTGTTACTCCTCCCTCCCATCATCTCCTCTCATCTTTCTTCTTAATCTCATCTCCACTCTCTTTCTCACTTCTATTCTTCTTCTTTTCCTCTATACTCTAGCACAAAAATGAAAACTAAAAACTAAAATTTAATGGTTATCAAACGGACCTAGGTTTGTTGAACATTAATATTTTCGTGCTAACGGGGTTTGTCAAAATTGGATATTCTATGAAGATTTTGTATGATGAATAGTGAAAACTAAGAAAAGAGTGAAGTTCTAAGCAATTTGGAATCGCACATAGTACAGTACACATACCAAACCTTGGCCACACCTTTTTCCCAAATTGCAAGCAGCCTTTTGCTTCTCTTATATGAGAAATACAATCGGTTTTAAGAACGTGTATGTAATTGAATATCTTCGTTTTGTCGCCAATATTTTAGCTTTGTCAACACATGTATGCATGTATAACCAAAATCAATTATGCTCTCAACCTTCGTAGCCCCCTTTTGCTGTTTGTAAATGTTGAACAGTCCCACATCGACTGGACCAATAACAATGGAAGTGAATGGCCCGATAAAATGAGAAACAAGAGATGTGAAAAAAGCATACCTTTCTCGGCCTTTTGGCTAAGATCAAGTGTAGTATCTGTTCTTATCAGTTTAATATCTGATATGTGGGTCAATGACCCACACGATATTAAATTAATTTCTTTAGGGGGGAGGGTCCACTACAATAGCTTGCTATTGGGGCTCTCAAGTGTCGCCCAAGCGTTGCACTATTGCATGGGCCTGGCGCACCCCACTAAATTTAGTCTAAAATTTTCTTTTACATTATTGATCGAAATGGTTCTTCAACTATTGCTCGAGTTTTATTTTGGTCGACCAATTAAAATTTTCATTCAATAGTCCCTTCAATTCTCTGTTTAGTATCAAATTGTCTTATTGTTAAAGTCTGTCAAATATTTTGATTTCAATAGTCCTTCAATTCTTCGTTTAGTATCAAAATTGTCTTACAACACTCGTTTCACTGCTGCGTACGAATAGCCTGATCAAAAGAAGATATGGGTTGTGTCGTCAACAGAAGCCACATTTCTGGTAATGATCGATCTGTGAATAGGTTGGTGGATATGGTGGGATGAAGGAGAAGAGACGAAGGAATGGCTCGGGTAAGAGAATGGGGATTTAATGATAGAGCGAAATGGGGTTGTTCGAACAAGAAGACTACTCTCATCGTTTGCTCCACTAACATTGTTGTTGCTTATAGTTTCGTTCTCTCTACGCTTCTCTGTACATATACTCCATCAACGTTGTTGTTGGATTGAATTAGTAGAGTGATTTGCTATAACTTTATAATTTAACGGAGAACACTTGTTATGCTTAAAAGGTAAAGGCACTAGGAGCTTTCCAGAGATGCAGTGGTGGAATACCTTTGAAACTGAAGTTACCAATGAGATAGTTGAGAGGTTGAAAACCTTGAGGCCCAAAGCAAATTTTACTGAGCAGAGAGGAAGGTGGAAGACAGTGAACAAGTGTTTGTGGATACAATTGAAAGAGAGAAGAAGCCTTTGGCTCTGGTAGCTGGGTCCAGCAAAACTAGGGTTCTAATTTTGGGGAGCTTCTAACATATGGACAGTTTTACCCCTCAATTAACGGTAAAATTGACAGACTTTGACGGTAGGACCATTTTGATACTAAATGGAGAGTTGGAGGACTATTGAAATGAAAATTTTAGTTGGTGGGCCAACATGAAACTCGAGCAATAGTTAAGGGACCATTTCGGTCAATAACCCTTTCTTTTATTTGTTACTACAAGAACATTCTGAAAAAGAAATAAACTGTATGGAACATAACGAATAATAAATTGTATTTCTTTATTTCAACACTTCATGTACTTAACAATGCCCTAGTATTGGGGATGGGGATAGGAATGACATACCCACCCCCAATTAAACCCATTGTCATTCCTAATATTGAGGATCATTGTTCTTCCATGAATTTGCAGACCAAGCCTTCAAAGTGCATGTCTTTGGGTCAGTATCTGAACCAAAATGTCATTTTATAAAGTAATTACAAATGTCGGCTTAAATTCTTTTGTTACAATGAAAGAGAAGCGAACTCTTTACTTATCATAATTCTTACTAATTTTTTGACTAACCCTCATCCCTTGAACTAATGTTAATGGCTTGAGGATTAAATTTGTGAATTTAGAAGTTAAGTGTTTATGTAGATTCATTAAGCTTGTCAAATTGTATGTGCCTTTGGCACTTTTTCCAAGTGATTGTGTTGAACTTAAAGTACCACATCGGAAATGCACAAGAAGTAGAGAGCGGGACTGATGTATTTAAAAGGAACAAGAGGCACTTCAAAACATACTTA